>OZ020552.1:45355551-55355551 GCA_963971465.1 Lepidochitona cinerea | reverse complement strand
CCATAGAATTGAGGTCCTGTTAATTTATTTCAATATCTACTGTATGCATTTGTAGTTTCATACTCCTTTAGACATATGTCTAAGATAGCTCTGACCGTGTATGCCTTTACAAGGCTGAAATCATAGCATAGGAATTGTCCCACCTACATGTAGCTTGGGTAACATTTTAAAAACCTATAAAAATCTTAAGATTTTGTCATAAAAGTACACCTGGATATTTACTTGGAATTTAAAGAAACATAAGAAAAGATGGTGAGTAAAGGCATTAGATGTTACTTTTCTTTGCTATAGATAGGAGTGAGGGGATCTCTAATTTTAGATGGCTGTTAGTCTGTTTGAAATCTTTTAAAAGAATGAACTCTACCAGAATTAACACATCAGCGAACTTATTTTCCCCTGTGATTGATCTGTCCTGTTTGATGTCCATTTCAAAGTTACAATTACATCAAGGAAGGGATTCAATTCAATAATCCCCCTCCTCCTTATCACAGATGGCACAAACTTAATGACAAAATATTTCAGCTGGTGGTTAAGGTATCCTTGCCTTAGATGACAAAGACCTAAGCCTCCCTACCCCCAGAGTTGCCCCAACCTGGCACATGTGGCCTTAATTTGAATGACTATTTGAACTTGACAGCCAGCTGGGGGTACTCGGGCCCTAGTTACTTCAGTGTGAGTAAAATCCTGTGTCTAGTCTGACAATTTCTGAGTCATAGGTAGATAGGATGAAGACAGCTTTAGTGGCTGACTGGATTTACTTGTACTGTAACTTCATTAACTGAATATTATAAGATTTATTTGCCAAGTCAAGGTAAATTTCTAATTAAAGATGGTTCCAAGTAAACTAAAATTTCAAAAATTAAAATTTGCTAATTAGGTCTAAGATTTTAAGAAAAAATGGCGGTATGTAAATTGATTGCACACGGATTGTTTGTAAACTGAATAAGTTAATGACACTTAGGGCTTTACTCTTAACCAATCAAAATACAGTATTATAGGTCCAAAGTATATCTTCTATCCCATAGTAGATAAATCATGCCCCACGAAATAGACGGGGTGCATCAGGGTGTTTACAGGAAACCCACAGTTGATAATAAATACCCCAAAGGCCTTCCATTTGCAATTTAGCGAGTAGAGCACATCTAGATCCCCGCCAATTTTATAGAGCATCTGTTAATTAGTTAATTATAACGTTCGGGTAGTTATTTAATTATATTCTATTTACAGAATTAATCCATGAGGAATAAACATAACATCATGTTGCATGTTACAGTATGCATTTATACAAAGGGCTATCGCTAGATTGCTACATTGGAAATTTGTGTATGGAACAAAATCCGTTTTGCAGTACAACATCTTTCGCTAAGAATGCCAGCTACATGTACAGTTCCTGTACATTTGACGATTTCATCATAGTGTGAAATGAGATCAAATCAAAAGTACCCCTACTATAATGAGGCCAATGACTTTCTAATCAACAACGTCTTTTAAATAATTCTATAACAAAGGCTAACATCAACTAAAATACTAAAAAAGTCGATAAACCCCTACAACATCTGATCACGAGATACCAATGCCTTTCATATCAACAATGCCTTTTTAAATAATTCTATGACAAAGGCTAACCTCAACTAAAAAGTCGAAAAAAAATTAAATGAACACTCCAATTCAACCTAAATTCAAGTTCACCAAATTCAATACATGTAATGTAGATGCAGAGCAATATGTTTTGGTTATTAATTGATTGTTTGGTGTTCACTTATATGATGGCGTTGCCAGTTTTATTGTGGGAGGAAACCGGGCTCTATGCCGGGAGGAAACCCACGACGTCCCGGTGGAAACTGGCAACCATCCTACATAGGTCGTTTGAGTGAAAACCCAGTCAGAAATGACTGTTTAGCTTAAAGGGGCATGAGCTGCCAAAATGTTGATATTTTTACGTAAACACAGAATGTTGAAATTATCGGCTATTTTTCTTAAGACGTATAATTCAGAAGCTTTTTAGTGCTTCTAGTCTCAAAAATGTACGATAAAGTATTGTTTTGAACTAACTTTGACTTAGAATGAATGAATGGTCGTCCCGGTTATTTAAATTTTGCTTCTTTTCGAACACGTTTTCGGTTCGTACAGGGCACATACTGTATGGATTTTCCTCATTCCAACGCCAATCATTTAGTTTTTCGATGGCCTTTAAAGCCTTTTACTGTCGTGACGATCAGAAATTATGAAAAAAGTGTGAATTTCGGCAGCTCATGCCACTTTAAAAGTTTGGCTTAAACATGCATGAGAGTTGCGTGTACGATAATTGGTTCTGTACGATAACTGATCGGATAACGTACATGTAGGATTCAAACCACCAACCATTGGTCGGAGCAGTTGGTACTGAGCTTCAATGTGGATTGATTGATGTTTTACGCCATACTCAAGATTATTTTCCTTCTATGGCGGTCTTGCCAGGTTTAGTGGGGGAGGAAATCGGGCTCAGTGCCCAGAGGAAACCCTCAACCTTCGGGAGTACCTGGCAACTCTTCCCCATACAGGGGCAATATGGAAAATACTGAGTCAAGGTGACCCTGATAGGGAGACTAAGTGGTTTAACACAGTTGAGTGAATTCCTTAACAGAAAATATACAGCTGTAAGGTTAATGGTGAGAAACACCTGAGTCAGCAAAATGCAACCCTGTGACAATGATCTGTCCAGTGACAAAAGATATGGACAATGATCTTAGCAACAGCTTTAATTTAATGGCCACACTTGATAAATTGAGGTCAAAGGGCTATTGTTGATTTACGAGTGTCTTTAAAACGTGTGACCTGCCCATGGTCAGTTGACTGAATGAGGATGTGTTTATCTGGAATCTTATTGATGCTAAGAGAAATTATAATAGAACTAAGAAGAAAGCACGGTACAAGTATGCTTGTGATCAAGGAACACTTTTACAAGATAGTCTGTCCAAATCTCCCTCTAATTTCTGGAAGAATGTTAACCGTCTTATCAAGGGTAATTCATGTGTAACCGACTTAGATGTTGACGATTTTTATAATTTTTTCAGCGAGACTGACATGATTTATGGGCCTGACTGTACGTTTGAAAACAACGAAACATTGCAAATCGACGAATTAGATAGATATATAACAGAAGATGAAGTTAGAAATGCAGTTGGTAAATTGAAAAAGAAAAAGGCATGTGGTCCTGATATGATCTGTTCAGAAATATTCATATCTGGCATTGATATCCTGGTGCCGTATATAACTAAGATTTTTAATTATTTATTTGATAACAGTATGTACCCGGATGTTTGGTGCAGGGGTGTTATTACCCCTATACATAAAAAGGGGGACAAAAACAATGTAAATAACTACAGGGGTATAACATTGATAAGTACTTTCGCTAAATTATATTCAATAATATTACATGATAGAATGTATGATTTTGCAGAATTGAATGGAAAACTGGATGAGGGCCAATTTGGTTTCCGACAAGACAAAAGTACTGTTGATTGTATATATATTCTGTATAAAATAATTTTTGAGTCACTGCAAGCCAAAGAAAAGTTATATTGTGCCTTTGTTGATTTTCAAAAGGCATTTGATTCGGTAAATAGATCCAAGTTATGGCTTAAGTTATGCAACATCGGATACAGTACTAAACTTGTAAAAGCCATCTACTCGGTTTACCATTCTGTCAAAGCTTGTGTCAAATTACATGGTAATGTTTCGTCATACTTTGATCAGCATGTTGGTCTAAAACAAGGCGAGCCATTGTCGCCATTATTGTTTTCTTTGTTTATTAATGATATTTTCACTGAATTGATTTCTAACGATGTAAATAACTCTTTCCTTATCCAATTCCAAATATTTGTCTTACTCTTTGCCGATGACGCTGTGTTTTTCTCTAAAACGCCCGAGGGATTAAATCTCCTGTTAAAGAACTTGAAAGAATACTGTGATAAATATGATCTTACTGTTAACACTAAAAAGACTAAAATAATGGTCTTTGGAACCAAAAAATACAAAGGTAATTTCCGTTGGTTATACAATAATTTACTATTAGAAGTAGTCGACACTTTCTGTTATCTTGGTGTCTCATTTAAATACAACTTGTCAATGAAAGAAGCACCCAAACTACTAATTGAAAAGGCAAAGAAAGCTGTTTATATGTTAAAACTATGTTTTAAAAAAGTCAATTTTAATATACAATTAAAAATTGAATTGTTTGATAAGATCATAAAACCAATGTTATTGTACGGCTGTGAGCTATGGGGTTTTATTGATTTTAGAGACGTTGAAGTTGTACATACTCAATTTTTGAAATATGTATTAGGGGTCCCCAAAAATACGCCAAATATGTTTTTATATTCGGAGTTTGGTCGTTTCCCATTGATTGTCCATTGTAACTTAAGAATAGCTAAGTATTGGTGTAGAATTAATAGCAAGCAAGACAGCTTAATCTTCCGACTTTTACACCACCAGATAAATACGGAAAGACGACTTAAGTCAATATACAATTGGAGTGCTGAAGTGAAAAAATTATTGTTTAGTCATGGGTATGGTTTTATTTTTGTGTATAATGGAATTACTTTTTCTCATAAACATTTCTTACAAACATTAAAAGACAGTTTTATCCAGAATTGTAGATCCGACATTTACAATTCCTCCAGATATGATAGCTATGTTACTTTTATGAATACTGACTTTGTACCCTCTAAGTTCCTTACATTTTGCTCTTCTGTAAGCTGGAAACTCTTTAAAGGTGTTTCTAGATTTCGTTGTGGTTATCATGGTCTTAATATAGAAAAGGGAAGATATCTTAATATACCAAAAAATGAAAGACTTTGTACAAAATGTAAAATGCGTTGTATTGAAAATGAGTACCATGTTATATTATGTTGTCCAGCCTATTCACACATAAGACGTCTATACTTACATAAATATTATCTATCTTGGCCGACTTTACATAAGTTTCACAAATTAATGAATGTTTCCAGTAGAAAATCCTTTTTATCGTTAGCAAAATTAATTCTCTCAATTATTGATGAGAGAAATGCGCTGCCTAATGTATAAATTAGTTTTGTTTTGTTTTTTTGTGTGTGTTTTGTTTTTATTTGTATTTTTTTTTTTTTTTTTTTTTTTTTTTTTTGTATTGTTTTTTTTTTGTTGTGTTCTGTATATGTTGTTCTTCTATTATGTACTTGAACTGTTTTGGGAGAGAAGCCACTTGGCTTATCCTGTAATAAACTAAACTAAACTATGAATGGGTTGAAATTGACCAAATGATATAGGAATTTTACGCTTTCCGGATGACTATATAGTATATTTATGAACACTAAAACACACGGGCACAGGGAAAATCTTCTTGTCTAAAATAACCACGTATATATATGCAACTCAAAGACCCTTGATATGAAAAAACCCTGCATGCATTCCACAAAAATTTAACTGCAAAAACAAAAGCCGATTATTATTATGACGACATGTTTAAGAATTTCCATATATTATACTATAAATGCAAAATAAATGGGTTTAACAGTATAGAATACAATATTATTCTACCCGGTACCTTTAAAAACAGTTTTGTCTAATACGCAAAGAGGCATGATTTCCATAAACATACATGTATACAATTACATTATGAGATGGAGTTCAATCTCAGTGCACCGATGTTCTTGCCATAGTTAAGATGCGTAACCATTGTCATTCAATGTGTCTAAAATTAAAACATTGTCAAAACTGGCCGATGTCATATTATTTTCTTTGTATTAAAAAACATACTAAATAACCCTGATAGACAGACACCTGTCTTAACGGACAGTTTTCACTTCCCCCAAAAGGTGTTGGTTTCCACAGCTTTCCTTTTAGTAGTTTATATGTACATTTTATACACCTTAACAGTGTAAGACTGAGATACATGTATTCTTGTTAATTAATGTGATTACATGTATGTTCCTGTGTCAAAGTGACTTTATTTTCAAGTAATATATATATTTGGTCCTGGGAATATATCACGAGAGAGAACTATAAAATAGAGGGTTCCATCTGACAAACCACAACAAACTCAATGCCACTAGGACTCTATAAATAGTTCACACTTCAATAAAACCAGGTACACTGTACAGCGTTGGTCACTGGAGTGAATCAATTAACCTTGGATTCAACTCTAGATGACCTATTGTAATTAACATCACAGGTCAGTCTGCTTTTATAAAAGCAATATGAATACCTCACAGGTGAAAACGTAAACTACACAGTGACATGTACGTAGACTGCCATATCTTGGTGTTGTTTCTGATCATTAAGAACGAGCATGGAAACCAAGTTGTCCACAACTATCCCAAATTCAGATAGGGCCAGGTGGTTAGGGAAAGATTCCTAAAAACACTTAAAATATTATATATTTATTTGTCTGTCTTCAACCTACTGAAATATCATGGGTCTTGGTTAATTACAAAACTATGATTGGGCATAAAAAAACTACTTGTAAATGAGATTGACATTTCCCCACACTTTGTCCTCATGGTTATTCTAGTCCAGAAGATTTTCCTTGTGCCGTGGTTTTTAGTGTCCATAGATATAGGCTATATATATATCAGTTATTTTAGACTAGAACATTTTCCCTGTGCCCGTGTGTTATAATGTTAAAAAATATATCTATATCAGTTAAGAAAATGTTTGAAAAGTATCATGAGAGTCAGAGCTTATAACTTGGGATGCATAGATAAAATAAATATGAAATTGTTCCTTTATTAATATGAATGCACCTTAACAATTCATAGAACTGCACAGATGCATAAGTCAAAAATATTTCGTCACTCAACTCTCAGGTTATAATATATATATATATATGATGCATCCATAACTTGGACAAACACATGCACCTGATTGAACTATAGCATTTCATTTTGTCCATAGATTGATTGATTGACTGATTGGTGTTTTATGCGGCACTCACGATTATTTCACTTATATGGTGGCATTACAAGGTTTAGTGGGGGAGGAAACACGGCACGGCTCATCAACCAAACATATGGCTTTATTTATCAACTTTCAGGTACAGGAGAATTGAGTAAGGAACTATATTACAAAATAGTATGTGTGTGAATAGGAATGTATTGCACAGGGACTAAGCTGTCAATAACAGATCCCGGTGGTGAAATTCTACTAAATAAGCGTAAACACACTTTGTTGCCAACACTTGACCAACCCTCATGTTCAAAACAACTTTCTAGAGTCATAAACAATTTTATAAGTCAAGAGCTCTATTCACATTCCTCAAGCTAACAACACATATTCAGAACAAGACGTAGTGACTAATGTCCAGTTTGTTTTCCTTCTCCTCAATCAAAATATTTAAGTTGAAATCAGGGCTTTTTGATTGCAGAAAAGTTTGGCCTTTGCCAAGTACTACCTGGCAACCGTACGGCAAAAGGTGATCAAGTAAAGACCCAGTCAAAATAAAACCAGATAAGAAACAGTTACATGTAAGATCAGGGTCATGATCGTTGGGATAAGAGCTTAAAGGTGTACTTAGTAACAGATATGATTTTTTTATCAATATGACTTCATAAATATTTTTGAAAATGAAAACTATGATTTGTGTCATCACTGATATAGTTGTAATGCATCTGTAAAGTGGGTGTGAACTGTGAACTACTGGATGCATACTACTAGACTATCACATTCACCCTTCAGTTCACATTTAATGTTTGGTTAACCCCAGTCAACCTCTACTGAACAGAAGCAAGTACCCCTTCAACACCTCCTATGTCAAACTTTAGTGGCTACAAACAGCAAACTACAGGCGTTACTTGCATATTCAAATTTTTAGCCCCAGGCAAGTTGCGACAGTTTTTGGCCCATTTTAATGATCAATATTCCAGTTACTTTACATGCGCCATACATTGAAAGGCCTGTCACAGTACTTATAAACCAACACAACGATTCTTTTAGTTTCATATCGTGTGGTTCCATAGAATCTATTAGTTTTACACAATGTGATACATGTATGACACAGGCTCAGTGTGACAACATATGTGTCACAGTAAATTTAGCAGGCTAAATGAACCTGTGTCAGAGATTCACACTTCAATGTCATAATTACTTTCCGATGGGCGAATATTTTGACAAAACAGGTTTTGCCACTTTCAAATTCAATAACATCAAAATATACAGGTACAGTAGGTAAGATTTGAATTTGAAATTTATGTAGTACAGTAAACGTTTTTTGTCCTTTGTTTAAAAACTGAATAATTTCAGTGCAGGCATTGAATAGGTAAAATGAGACAACAACATGGTGGGGAATTTCTTTCAGGATTTCTTGTCACCAAATCGAAGCTCAGTTCCAGGAATTTATGTATAAGATCTATTTCTGGTGATAGTGGGCAGTTTTTTCATCAAACATACCTGTAGACGATGCGAGCACAGAGCATTTCTTGCTAAATACAAAGTTTTGGTTTCGTAAACATGAAATGACAACTACTTACTATACATTTATTTTAGCTTTAAGATACCGATGGTAATTAAAAACAAAGTCTAAAATAGGCTTTTTAAACATGGGTGCCTCTAGTGACCTATTTTTCGGATCTCAACAATGCAAATGACTTAGGGAAGAAAAAATGGCTGTTTCATTCTTTTAAAGTCCCTGCCACAAAGTCTATTGTCTCCAGTCAGGAGAATCAATTCTTCACTCAGTAAAGATGATTTTGTCTTTTTTCGAGCCTGCGAAAGACACTAAGTCAGTACGACCATACATTCCCCCAAGAGCTATTCTCCGCAGAAAAACGGTCTCCACAACAAATTATTTTTGTGCTAAAAATACTTTTTTCGACCAAAAAAGGTTTAAAATGGCTTTGTATATATCTTGATAAGTCTCAGAAAAAGTATGGATTGCCAGCTGAGAATCGCAGATGAAACAAAAGGCTGGTCTCGTGTGATCTTGTAGGAGTTCAGTAAAACTTGAAAGGGGCTTAATAAATACTAAGTTATAGGACAGCTGATCAGTGAAAGTTTACAATGTGGGACTTTGTTAAAGTTTAAAATAATTAAAGGGGCTTATTCACCTCAGTCTACTCTAGCCGTCTAGGTGCTCAAATGAGAATGACACCAAAGGCAAACTAAAGTTACATTTACAATATACTTCTACTTCCTGACCGACAAGTAAGTAAAACGGGATGAGACATGTGTGCGGTTAAATTTACAATAGTGGCGTAATACTTTAGAATCTACAAGTACTATTACGTATTACTTATTACAATTAATTCTAGGGAGTGTATGTCAGATAGGTGTCAGATTATAATATGATTCTATGAATAATAATTAATAGGCCTATTCTGTATTCAATTGTTAAATAATATCAATTATTAAATACGAAAATTAATATTAAAAATAATAAAAATCAAGGTAAATAATCATCAGGACTTGTAATCCTGGAGGGGAATGGGGACACTTACTTGACTCTAAGCTCGTCGGCTTCTTCCTTGTATTTTGTGGCATCTATTCTCAGTTTAGCCACTTGCTGTGCGGTATCATCCAAAGATCGGCGAGCATCCGACAACTCATTCTCAAATAAACTTTTGATGCTTGTTACTTCACGAGTTGTAATTTCCTCGGACTGACGTACTTGTAGGGTAAGACGGTTGTTTTCAGTCTCCAGGAAACGCACTCTGTCGATATAATTGGCGAGTCGGTCATTTAAATGTGAAAGTTCTTCCTTTTCCTGGGTCCTTGAGAGCCGGGCCGGAGACGGCACTCGAGCCCGACCCGGTGAGGCTGCGCCCCGAGTCGGGGTGCTTGCTGCGGATTGAGACCCGGAACCAGATTGCTGGGTTGTTTTCGTCGTCACCGTAGTTTTCTTGACGGACTTAGTCGACATCTTGACTTTAGTGCTGACACTGCGCCGGGTAGATTGTCAATACAGTAGGAGGTTGTGAATCGCTTGTTTGTACCGGCGACTTAACCAGGCAAGATGGCTGATAAAGCGTGGGTTCCCTGTTGTTGGTCATGTGACCGGAAGTATTACCTTCTCTTTCATGACACCGCCTTCATGTTCACAATTGCTCTGTTTAAGATGCTACTAGCGTGGTTCTTTGGTGTGAGATAAGGTTATTTGTACGGCTAATAACACAAAGAAAGCCCATAGTTGTAAATGAAAGCGATCGTATGTGGACAAATTGGCTTTGTGGACAAGGGGAGATAACACAGTAGTTGTAAAAGTGAAACTGAAAGGGAGGGGTAATCCCGTGTGTCTAAAACTGAAAGTATGCCTATTCCAAAGGTTATGTTTCCCTTTTTTCCATGTACATTTTGTAACATTTCATATCCTTATTAGTCGTGCAATCTCTGGTCCCGCGGGGAATGCATTTACTGCTAAAGTATGTAAACCCGTAGCATTTAGATTTTAGTTAACAAACGCACGGAAAAAATGGATGGGCGGGCCTGTTGGGATTGGAAGCAACACACATGCTATTACAACAAACTTGTCTCCTTTTCGTTTTTTAAACCGTTTTTCTTAACCATATGGTATAGCATGATGTTTTAAAACGTCGACCATGGTATGTCTAGAAGGGATGCACAAAAACTATGTTAATATAGGCCTACATTTGATAATCCGAACATAATTTATCAGGGGCATAGGACCGTAGTTCAATTTACCGAACTTATGGTGATATTACGGATCCGGGACATTTCGGCCGAGGACATTTCGGCCTGGGACATTTCGGTACGGTACATTTTGGCCAGGGACATTTCGGCTTGGGACATTTCGGCCCAAAGTGATAAAGGGGACATTTCGGCCCACCTTGGTTTTTATTCTATTTAATTGTATATTTTCTCATTTCCTTCTCCATATTCAGCCATTTTTCAGCTATAACAGTGATTCTAGTGGGCTTCTGGACAATCTTTCCAACTTTCATGATACATATGTTTAAAACAGGTATTAGTCAGAAAAGTAGTGAAATTTTGTCTGCTGTAGAAACTAAAGGCTTTCTGCGAAAATTACAAATAATTCTAATGAATACATTTTTTATATACTGTATTACCTCAACTAATTATACAGTCTATTCGAAACTTAAGTTCTAAAATTATTAAGCGTTTAAGTTATGGGTTCTCTCTGTAGACACCTGATGTTAGTTATTTATACACCAAGAAGTCGATTTCAGAACTTTATGTTAACCATTCTGATGTCAGCCCCACTGAAATTTAGGTTTTAAACAAATACCAGACGGTCCAACTTGTCGAGGTATATCTTTTTACTCAAATAAATGAAAATTGTTTTAATAATTTAAATTGATGTGCGAATTTGCAAAATTGTTTCCATTGTTTCTAGTACAATACTCTTTTATCATGTTTTCTGATTTTTTGTTACTACAGGTAATTACAAAAGGGTATGAATTTCAAAGCTTTCAATTTTTAGTTAATGCTCAAAGCCTTGGCATGTGCTGCAGACAATTTTCACTTTATTATACAACTTTTAACAAGAAAATATAAATTAATTTGTCGATCCTGGGCAGTTTGGCTCCGTGAAATATATTGTATAGTCATGTAAACTTCCTAGCTTTATCCACAAAAATAAACCTGTAACAATCAGATGAGCAATATTAAGCATGGCAAGGGTAGGTAAGCTTGTATTGATTGGCCCTGTAATTAAAATCAAAGAGGGAAAGATTATCTCTGTTTTGACTTCCTGAACACTCAATATGTGGCCAGCTTCAGAATGGTGCTGGTCATCTTTACAGATGGAAGCCTGTGATTGATCCCATGATGCTTGGCGTTATGTAGTGGTGGGCTATATATGTAACCAGAAGTCTATGAACAGGGAAGTGTGAAATGTCGCATTACCCCATATTCAGGGCACTGGCGCTTTCAGCCTGCTTATACTACACTATGTGACGTTTATGCGCGGTAGATTTTGAAATTGTCAACGGTTGCGCAATTTCAAATCAGAAAATAAATTCATTCTCCACTTCTGCATCTATCGGCAATTCCAGTAACCGCAGTTCGGAGAATGCATTGGTTTTTATAAAAGCTTTACCGAACACGCGACTCTGATATCTCCATTTCGACTCAAATCGTTCCAAACAAATCTTCTTGTCTCATTTTCAACTTTATGAAGTTCTTCGGAAACTTTAACTTTTGCTCCATCAAGTACTGTTGTCATATCTAAAACGTTCGCCATGTTTTTTCTTATGCATCCCATAATAGTTCATTGGAGAAAGTGAAGAAAAGCCACGCTTTCTAACTAACCGAGAGAGGGCTCTGTGTATGGTGACCTCTGGGTCAAAAGGCGCCAATGCCCTGAATCCTATGTAATGGGACGCTTCACACTTCCACATTCATAGACTTCTGATGTAACCTATTGTGGTCAGATAAATTTATCAACTTAAAGTTAAACTCAACTTAACGAGCATATATATATTCATATAGAATAAGAGAAAGAAATGAGAAAATGTTTAATCAAATATAATTAAAACCAAGGTAGGCCGAAATGTCCCCTTTTTCACTTTGGACCGAAATGTCCCAGGCCGAACTGTCCCAGGCCGAAATGTACTGTACCGAAATGTCCCAGGCCGAAATGTCCCGGGCCGAAATGTCTGGATACCGATATTACATATACCAACGTTCGGTATACGAATTAGAAATACAAGGTGGAAATGATGCTTAAATTGCAAGCCATGAAAATATTATTGTAACTCCTCGGTATGGACGATTCCTACCTCAGACTTCTTTAAAACTCATAAAAGATTATTCTTGTCCGCTTTTATTACATGTGGCTATTCCAAAGGGCGTACACCTGGTCTTAAACAACAACAAACTGTCATTTCTTGGAGACTTTGCCGCCATTTTGCGCGACGTTCGAACTGGGTCAAACGGTGCATGTCAAATAAATAAAAGAGGAAAGAATAATCTTTTATGAGTTCTAAAGAAGTCTGAGGTAGGAATTGTCCATACAGAGCCCCCCCCCCCCCCCCCCCCTCCACCTCGCAAAAAAAAGTCGTCGTGTCTTAAGTGATGCCGTGTTGAATGTGTCAAATCAGCTGGCAGGAGGTGTAATAAACACGTTTCCAATTGTTTTAATTGACCAGCTGGTTCCCTTTTGTTCCCCCTATAAACCGGTTAGCTGTTTTCTTTAGTTTTATCTGAGACCCTTGTGGCGTCTTAATTGAGGTAATAATTAGAAGTGCCCTCCCTGGTCGATTGACCTTTCAAATAGAATAACCAGTCGGGAAAGCCGTCGCTAATTTTGACATTATCAAATTATCACTAGGCCTATATAGCTCCAGTAGGCCTAATTCAATAACATTAAATGTCTACAGGTACCTCGTTATTTATGTTTGGATATTTATTGGTTGGTACCAGGTCGACGACCAATAAATGTCAGAAATTATAAATAACGGAGTAAGACCTTTACTAAAGTGAAGTACAGTAGGCCTACGTGTTCGGTACGTTCAGGGTTTCTCGCGTTTATAGAACTGGTAACTTATCGTTTGATTATTTAGCTTCCATTAGTATAGGCCCTACGTACCAAGTGGCACATGTTGCGATAGTATGGCAAGCCGTTTTACCTTTTCGTAAAGAATTCGCGATATTATAAAATAGTTTATGATATCAGAAATTGATTTCATGATATCAAGAATTTCATTAATGATTTCATGCAATTCTTTTATGATATATGAAAAAAGTCCGTTATTTCTGATACCAAGAACCGATTTCATGAATCATCAAGAATTATAATTCATGATATCATTAAACCATTTTTGCATATTATGAATTTTGGTGAACAAATTATTTGATGATATCAAGAATAAAATCCTGATATCATAAAATGTTTTATGATATCACGAATTTTTTAATTAACAGTAAAACAACCTGTCATGAGATATATTTTATTTTATGTAGGCCTACTCTACCCTTCTTGGGTAGTTCAGGGGTCAGCTTTTGGTATATGTTGTATAGGTGACCTTGATGATTCTACCGAGCCCGATATGAATGAGAAAATCTGGACAATAAATTTGAATGATATGTTTTAACTTTAACCATACTCAATAGCTCTCGTTTTATAAAACGAGAGCTATTGAGTATGATCAAAGATTTGGCGAAACAACTACATGACGACACCCCCAAGTCACAGATTCGGGACGAGCTTCTGCTGGCGTCACTCGCTAGCGGTCAGCTGTGATATGCCTTGGACAGCCAGAGCTTTTTATACGGCAAATTACCGTATATTTGGACTGAATACAAACGGCGACAGAAAGTACATATCAAAATACTAAAATCATCCATAAAAGTATTTCTTTATGGTGACGCACTTTCGGTACATATCAGGATTTCTCCAATGCTTCAAATATAACTGATCGAGGCTGAAAATCAACAAAAAAGTTTTCTGGCCCTATTTTATCACGGGGACACTGTTGTTGAGGCTTTTATTTTCTTTGGCGGCTTCGTTTTTGGTCGCAGCATTCAAAATAACCTACAATCTGTCACACGGTATTTCGTGTACGTAAATCCATGAAGTTATCAGAGTGTCGCGTCACATTCTGCTACTCTTTCCAATCCGTTATTGAAGCTATTCCTAAGGGTTTTATAATGAAGTACTGTTAAATTACTGATTAAGTTTACGATTGACACACAGTGATGTCAACAAACGACGAGCATGCACACAAGCACTTAAACGAAAAAATAAAGGAAATATCAAACAACTGGGACGAATATTCCATTTTATGATGTTGTCTGTTAATGGACTTGATACAGTTAACTTAACCACGGGAGATAATTCGCTGGGAGAAGTCTCATAAAATAATACTGTACGAATTATTTCCCCTTATCCGCACATGATTCTGCAGACAGCAGACTACAGAATAACACAAACATACCCTTATTCAGTTTTAAGTGACTCGAGCTGGCAAATAAAAGAGGTATTAGTTAAAACAAGTTTTGAAATTATCAAATATTTTCTGACGAAGTCAACTTTTATTTACTTTTTAAAACAATAGTTCGGTTCGTACAAGCCATCAACTGATTTTTCTTATATAGGCCTAGGCCCCTACCCATGTCAGTCATTTGGGTTTTCGTTGAACGTCAAACACTCTTACTGTCTTGACAAACAGATTTAATGAAACAAAAAAAAAAATGAATTTTGGCAACGCGTGCCACCTTATAGGCTCCTATGTCCGATTTTGATGTCGACATCAATCGATTTGGTGATATCGATGTTGTTCGGGTATCGATTCTGATATCCGAAGCAAGATAGGACCACTGTCAGTGAGATCTCGTGCTAGTTTACACAACCCTCTGTCCGAGACAGAATAGGACCACTGTCGGTGAGATCTCGGTTTAGTTTACACAACCCTCTGTCCGAGACAGAATAGGACCACTGTCGGTGAGATCTCGGTTTAGTTTACACAACCCTCTGCCCGAGACAGAATAGGACCACTGTCAGTGAGATCTCGGTTTAGTTTACGCAACCTTCTGTCCGAGATAGAATAGGACCACTGTCAGTGAGATCTCGGGCTAGTTTACACAACCCTCTGCCCGAGACAGAATAGGACCACTGTCAGTGAGATCTCGCACCAGTTTACACAACTCTCTGCCCGAGACAGAATAGGACCACTGTCAGTGAGATCTGGGTTTAGTTTACGCAACACTCTGCCCGAGTCAGAATAGGACCACTGTCAGTGAGATGTCGTTTAGTTTACGCAACACTCTGTCCGAGACAGAATAGGACCACTGTCGGTGAGATCTCGGTTTAGTTTACGCAACCCTCTGTCCGAGATAGAATACGAACACTGTCAGTGAGATGTCGGTTTAGTTTACGCAACCCTCTGTCCGAGATAGAATAGGACCACTGTCAGTGAGATCTCGGTTTAGTTTACGCAACCCTCTGTCCGAGATATAATAGGACCACTGTCAGTGAGATGTCGGTTTAGTTTACGCAACCCTTTGTCCGAAACAGAATAGGACCACTGTCAGTGAGATCTCGGTTTAGTTTACGCAACCCTCTGTCCGAAACAGAATAGGACCACTGTCAGTAAACTCTCGGTTTAGTTTACGCAACCTTCTGTCCGATATAGAATAGGACCACTGTCAGTAAAATCTCGGTTTAGTTTGCACAACCCTCTGTCCGAGACAGAATAGGACCACTGTCAGTAAAATCTCGGTTTAGTTTACGCAACCTTCTGTCCGAGACAGAATAGGACCACTGTCAGTGAGATCTGGGTTTAGTTTACGCAACACTCTGCCCGAGTCAGAATAGGACCACTGTCAGTGAGATGTCGTTTAGTTTACGCAACACTCTGTCCGATACAGAATAGGACCACTGTCGGTGAGATCTCGGTTTAGTTTACGCAACCCTCTGTCCGAGATAGAATACGAACACTGTCAGTGAGATGTCGGTTTAGTTTACGCAACCCTCTGTCCGAGATAGAATAGGACCACTGTCAGTGAAATCTCGGTTTAGTTTACGCAACCCTCTGTCCGAGATAGAATAGGACCACTGTCAGTGAGATCTCGGTTTAGTTTACGCAACCCTCTGTCCGAGATAGAATAGGACCACTGTCAGTGAGATGTCGGTTTAGTTTACGCAACCCTTTGTCCGAAACAGAATAGGACCACTGTCAGTGAGATCTCGGTTTAGTTTACGCAACCCTCTGTCCGAAACAGAATAGGACCACTGTCAGTAAAATCTCGGTTTAGTTTACGCAACCTTCTGTCCGATATAGAATAGGACCACTGTCAGTGAGATCTCGGTTTAGTTTACGCAACCTTCTGTCCGAGAGAGAATAGGAACACTGTCAGTAAAATCTCGGTTTAGTTTGCACAACCCTCTGTCCGAGACAGAATAGGACCACTGTCAGTAAAATCTCGGTTTAGTTTTCGCAACCCTCTGTCCGAGATATAATAGGACCACTGTCAGTAAAATCTCGGTTTAGTTTGCACAACCCTCTGTCCGAGACAGAATAGGACCACTGTCAGTAAAATCTCGGTTTAGTTTACGCAACCTTCTGTCCGAGACAGAATAGGACCACTGTCAGTGAGATCTCGGGTTAGTTTACGCAACCTTCTGTCCGAGATAGAATAGGACCACTGTCAGTGAGATCTCGGGTTAGTTTACACAACCCTCTGCCCGAGACAGAATTCAATAGGACCACTGTCAGTGAGATCTCGGTTTAGTTTACGCAATCCTCTGTCCGAGTCAGAAAAGGATCTCGCACCAGTTCACACAACGTTGTCTTATTAACACTGTTAACTGATGGCCGTTTTAATTAAATATGAACTTTGGAATATTGGAAAAAATAAGCTCAGGCAAGTGGAACCGAATAGGTCTTTACAATATACATGTAGATAAAATGTCAAACAGTTAATATACCAGCATGGTTTCAGAATTATTACATAAGTATACCATTTATGAGAACACGTTTGAAAACTGTTTACTTTCTTTTTAAAATCCGTGATCTCAAAGAGCCAATATAAATGTCAACACATGAACAAATTCACTCGACCAATTTATTTTCCTTAACCCACGCTGAATTTGAAATATGACCTTCTGTGCTAAAGAAATGCCGCACTTCCAATTATCAAATTATGAATGTTTTATACCCCGATAATCTATTACTCTTAGATTGCCTTGCTTTGTAACTTTTTGGAAACGCATTTCATACCATAGGGACTTTGTATGTGAATGCTACCCTAGAATACAACAAGACATTCGTACATTTTCCGGATGTTAAAATGACATTTAATTCCCAAAAGTAAATTTGTTGTTATTTAACAATACACGTACATGTAAAGAGTATTTTGGACGATTTCAATTCCTGAAAGAAAAGTGTTAATTTTGGCAGATCCCCGTAAAACGAAGCATATTTTCAGTGAGTTCGAAGAGTCGCAGAAAATTTAAAAGCTCTCTTATTACGTTAAGAAAAAAATTCAAACATCCAATCCCCAAAGCTCGCTGGATCTTTATTTTCTGGCAATGAAGCATGTGAAATTTTGCTTCCGTTGTTTAGTTTTATAAACTCCATCGGGACATTATCAAAAGATGAGATCATCCCAACAAGTGATGCAATCATGCAAGACACGTCGAAACGACATTATGTTATTTGACTTTTGTATCTTGCAGCAAGCGAATCATTTCGGATTTCACTGGTTAATTTTTTCTATGTTCACCGGATGTCTTGTGGAGTTTTCACTACTGTAAAGACGTATCGATTGATTGATTGGTATATGACACCACGATTAGGATATATTGGAGCATCTTCTAGAAACGATATAATTTTCTACATGATCAGCTATTGCTGAATGGTCTCGTTGTCCCGAGAAGATGATACGGTGGTTTGATTCCGGGCTCTAAAATGTCATTTCAGCCATCCTCTTGTGCTGATCGTTCAGCCAGTTCGGTCAGAAAAAAGTTACATATTATCTTACAACACGGATTAGTATTATAGATAAGGAAAGTTAGGAAGACATAAAGAAGACCCTAGTCTTTGGATCGATATTGTTTTCATTAGAAATACTTCATTATAGTATTTGTAAGAGTACCAATTGTATGGAAGCTCGTTTCGGTCATTCAAAATGGGCTCAACGTCAACATTTTAGTTTGTCGATTAACTTGAAACATTTGTCTTCGAGTGACAATCGGAGTCCACGAGAAAATTTCAAATTTCGGCAGCCCACGTTAAAGCATCTTTGCTAACAAGAACCCCACACACCCTTAAAGATTTTTGGAAAGACTAAACCGAAATCTCGGATGAATTGTTCAGTATATAGACTTAATGTTAAGGCTATATGAAGACATGTACTAGCGGATATTGAACTGGTGCCCCGGATGGACTCGAAATTAGGACAGTCCATTAAAGTGATAATATAAAATGAATAATGTGGAAGTTATGATATGAGGTCGAATTCTCCAAATGTTTCTCCTGTCACTATTATTGCCTTTTTTCAATTTGTGATGAACGCGAACCTTAAAACCTCCACGCCTTAATCTGATTAGGGGAACAATGTCCTTACTCTGTTAGTGGACTGACGATCGGAACCGCTTTTATGCCCTCTTCTCTTTCGGTTAATTGTCTCTGTAGGATCTCGTCTCTATTGGACGGCGGGATGTATTGCGGGTTAATACTATTGAGACGACTGTACTTTACTGCAGTGCTTGTTAATCAGACAGAATGATAGATGGGGGTTTTCACTCAGGTCCGCGTCCTACCACGAGGGCTATTTAAGTCTCTATCAATAACGTCGCAGCACATTTATTCTACATTTTTCCTCGTAGTGCCATCTGAGAAGGAATTCTACAAAGTGGTTCTATAGAGGCTGCATAAAGCGGTATCACGCCTTCCCACAGCAGGTATCTGTGTATGTCCCCCATCCTGCTCGCCATCGGGAATTTGTCATATACTGGAAGACAGGTTCATCATCAAACTAGATATTATGAACTAATTCACGTATAATCTGCGATATGTTGAGTTGATTGAAGTTATTCTGATGCCCCCACATATGGGCTGATTCAATACCAGGTCAATGCAAAGTTGTTTGTTGATTATTTTAGTCTGTTCTTGAATATCATATCTTGTTTCTACGTGGATAGAAGGTCATTTTTGTACTATTTTTTTTTACCATTCTCCTTCAAACCAGTATAGATATATACAATGGAAAAGAAAGTTAGAAACTTGGTTTCTCCAGGCTTTCTGATTACCATATCTTGTTTCTTCGTGGATAGAAGGTTAGATTCAGCATTATGTTTTACTTCATTTATTTCTTATCATTCTTTGTCAAAGCAATAAGGATATAAAAAATGCAAAAAAGCTAGAAGCCATGTTTCAATTTAATGACTTGCTTTGATAGTTTCTCTCCAAACATTTCTTATCAGGAAATTGTCTTGAATGGCTATGTCACTTTTTGTAAAAGTTAACATTTCTGGGTATTAATTCTGCACCGAACATCTAACCCGATTGTTCTGAAAATGTTGTATTACACTTTGCAACCTTTTCGACCAATCAATCAAATTGTCTAGCTTTCTTCTCAAGGATCTGTAACTTTGGGTCAACGTTACTTCAATATTTAATTAGTCCTTGTCTCTCGGTAATTTAATTAAAGTTAATTTAATGATTGAATTGTGGGGGGAACATCGTTTACTAGGAAATGTACGAGTCTGAATGGTGTTCTGATCACATGGAGAATCGAAGAAAAGGTCAAACACAAGGTCACTAGCAGGATAAGACAAGGTTAATAAACTGTCTATCAACCTATAAACCGTCACACAGAGAAAACACGAAACTTACTCATTAAGCTACCGACTTTAATTGACTGGAATAATAATTAATTTCAATACTTGGTGAACGTTCCTTTGTTCTCTTTGAAAAGTTCTACAGATTTAAACCAAATGTGTTATGTTTTTACAACGACGTTAAACTTCCAGATACTGTGCCATGGAGTTGCCTGATTGGAACACGTCGTCACAAACATGTACGTGACCTTTCTGATAATGTTTTACGGGTTTGGTATAATTCAGCACCCATATTTTTGTCCGAGTCTTCCATATGACATTGCGGATTACAACGTATTGTCACGGGCAACGCTGCATCTTCTGTGCAGCAAATATGTCGGGGGTTCAATTTCCTGACTCTTGTATCCGACATGAGAGTCAATAAAAATGAATATTCGTGGGTTTCTGCCAGAGCTTTTTCTGTCAACATGATTTCTAACTGTTAAATATTGCAATATTAGAAGTTATCAGTTACAATTTTACGTAGCTTCATAGCATTTAGTAAATTGACGATAGAGAAGAGGGAATAACCTTGAAACACAGCCGTTGTTATGTGATACCCGAATATACCTTGTAATTAAGTTGCAATGGGGAAAAGGCAAAATATCTGGGACGAAAACCCCAGCGATTCGCCCAGAGACAAAGGTCAATAGAGATTGGAAAGGGTAGACTGGAAACTTGGACCAACTTGTCATTCCCAATTATTATTAAATATGTTTGAGAGAAAACAGGCTAGTTTCTAAGGCAGTCTGTCCCGACGATGCTGAGGTAAGTCATTATCTCACTGACAGTTCTCAACAAGGGAGTAATTCACATAACTAAACTATATTAATAACACGGGGACTAGCTGAGCAAATATTTCATGAATATCCATGAAGCGGTTACCATGACAACCATTCGTTTACAGATCTAAATTATTAAGCAAATGATCTAATAAAAAGTGTGTAGTCAACTGCTGTTTGATTCAAAGGATGGTTTATTTTAATGATTTTGTATTCATATATAAAACAAAGAAGCTTTTATACAACAGTCGGTCTGACGCATGTAACAAAAAGCATTCATAATGGAATTTACATTCAGACATTTTTGTCTGTCAGTAGTCACACAATAAAGTGGATTGGACTGCGGAAATTCGTATTTTTCTTTAGTTCGGATAGTCAAGAGAAGTTTAGAGTTTAAAGTACTTTGACTAACTAAAGGAATGGCGTTGAAATAAAAAAATATATTGGCAGAGCCACTTTAGCCTGTACGAACCGAAGATCTATGCTAATTACGTAAAAACTTCATATAACCGGGATGTATAAGTTAATTTAGGTGGCTTGCTCCTTACAAAACTACCGTAGCCCACATTTCCAAGATTTGCATACGTATCTCTACAGTGTGGGCTGCTATGGCATTTAAGTGAAAACTTACACTATACCGCTTTGTGAAACAGGCTCCTGACATCAGAAATACTGTGGTTTCTTTTATTAGTCGATTGAGCTGGTGCTATACACCACATCATTTGGCCTCACTGAAGTGTTAACTCTATAGCTAACCTTCTCAAGACGTCGTAATCTAGAGGTTTCGTTTATAGAACATTCGGGATTTTTTTTTACCTACGTTTACGTAACATTTAAACGTACGTCCGTGAACACAAATTGTCATCGTTCGTCGAGCGATCGGCCCAATCTGTGCTGTATAATTCTATACGTTTAATCCGAATGGTTAAGTTTATTTAATGAATGTCAAAGGGTCGTTTTATTATGTTTGTCAGATTTATCAGACAAAGCAACAATCTATGCTGTTGATTTCCTTTAAACTATCCAGACTGGAAAACGAAGCATGTTTTCAGAGAGTTTGAAGAATCGCAGTCAATTTTAAAGCTCTCCTATTACGTTGAGAAAAAAAATTCAAATATCCAATCCCCAAAGTTCACTGGAATCAAACTTTATTTTCTGCCAAGGAAACACGTGAAATTTTGCTTGCGTTGTTTAGTTTTATAAACTCCATCGGGACATTATCAAAGGATGAGATCATCCCAACAAGTGATGCGATCATGCAAGACACGTCGACACGACATTATGTTATTTGACTTTTGTATCTTGCAGCAAGCGAATCATTTCGGATTTCATTGGTTGATTTTTACTACTTTTCACTACTGTAAAGACGTATCGATTAATTGATTGGTATATGACACCATGATTAGGATATATTGGAGCATCTTCTCGACACGAGATCATTCTCTACATGATCAGCTATTGTGGAATGGTCTCGTTGTCCCGAGAAGATGATACGGTGGTTTGATTCCAGGCTCTAAAATGTCATTGCAACCATCCTCTTGTGCTGAGCGTTCAGTTAGTTCGGTCAGAAAAAAGTTACATATTATCTTACAACACGGATTAGTATTATGGATAAGGAAAGTTAGGAAGACATAGAGTTTGGATCGATATTGTTGGTTAACAAGACCCCCCCCCCCCCAGAAAATGCTTCTATATTATCTTATAGCCCGGATTTTCGGTCTAAAGGGCGACTTATTTTATATTTGGCTGGTAATGGGAATCACATTACGGAAAACAATAAAAAAGTTGGCCGAGCCAGATTTGTCGGTTATATTATCTTACAACACGGATTAGTATTATGGATAAGTTAGGAAGACATAAAGAAGATCCTAGTCTTTGAATCGATATTGTTTTCATTAAAAATACACCATTATAGTATTTGTAAGAGTACCAATTGTATGGAAGCTCATTTCGGTCATTCAAAATGGGTTCAGAACTGAATATGATAATTTTCGTTTCAACGTCAACATTTTAGTTTGTCGATCAATCAATCAAGCATTGGTCCTCGAGTGACAATCGGAGTCTTTTTTGGAGATTTTTGGAATGTATAAACCGAAATCTCGAATGGATTGTTCAGTATATAGACTTAATGTTAAGGCAATATGAAGACATGTACTAGCGGATATTGAACTGGTGCCCCGGATGGCCGGGACTCTAACGAAATTAGGACAGTCCATTAAAGTGGTAATATAAAATGAATAATGTGGAAGTTATGATATGAGGTCGAATTCTCCAAATGTTTCTCCTGTCACTAGTATTGCCTTTTTTCAATTTGTGATGAACGCGAACCTTAAAACCTCCACGCCTTAATCTGATTAGGGGAACAATGTCCTTATTCTGTTAGTGGACTGACGATCGGAACCGTTTTTATGCCCTCTTCTCTTTCGGTTAATTGTCTCTGTAGGATCTCGTCTCTATTGGACGGCGGGATGTATTACGGGTTAATACTATTGAGACGACTGTACTTTACTGCAGTGCTTGTTAATCAGACAGAATGATAGATGGGGGTTTTCACTCAGGTCCGCGTCCTACCACGAGGGCTATTTAAGTCTCTATCAATAACCTCGCAGCACATTTATTCTACATTTTTCCTCGTAGCGCCATTTGAGAAGGAATTCTACAAAGTGGTTCTACGGAGGCTACATAAAACGGTATCCCGGCTTCCCACAGCAGGTATCTGTGTATGTCCCCCATCCTGCTCGCCATCGGGAATTTGTCATATACCGAAAGACAGGTTCATCATCAAACTAGATATTATGAACTGATTCACGTATAGTCTGCCATATGTTGAGTAGATTGAAGTTATTCTGATGCGCCCACATATGGGCTGATTTAATACCAGGTCAATGCAAGGTACATTATCATTAGAAAAGACACATTACAAGAGTTGTAACGTAGAGTATATGATTTGAAGAAAGCCGAATTTGCAAAAATACCATTTGTTCACTTTGTATTGAAGATTGATGGATTTCGTTTTACGTGGTATTGAAAAATACCATATTGCGGGCACATCAGAAATAAGTTCAATTCAGTCAACATATTGCTAACAAATAGATATGTATACACCCATTTTGAGAATTACTAGGGTAGAGAATTGTAAGGCTATAATTGCTATAAGTTACAATTATCTAAAGAGAGCATATTTTATTGGCAATGGTCGTTCTCCTGTAGGAAACGTAAAAATGCAAGCACTGAAACGTTGGTTGTTAGTAATTATTTTAGTCAGGATGTTGTCTTCAATGGCTATGTCAGTTTTTGTAAAAGTTAACATTTCTGGGTATTAATTCTGCACTGAACATCTAACCTAATTGTTCTGAAAATGTTGTATTACACTTTGCAACCTTTTCGACCAATCGATCAAATTGTCTAGCTTTCTTCTCAGAGATCTGTAACTTTGGGTCAAAGTTATTTCAATATTTAATTAGTTCTTGTCTCTCGGTAATTTAATTAAAGTTAACTTAATGATTGAATTGTGGGGGAACATCATTTACTAGGAAATGTACGAGTCTGAATGGTGTTCTGATCACAATCGAGACGTGGAGAATCGAAGACAAGGTCAAACACAAGGTCACTAGCAGGATAAGACAAGGTTAATAAACTGTCTATCTACCTATAAACCGTCACACAGAGAAAACAGGAAACTTACTCATTAAGCTACCGACTTCAACTGATTGGAATAAAAATTAATTTCAATACTTGCTGAACGTTTCTTTGTTCGCTTTGAAACATTCAAAAGAATTAAACCCAATAGTTTATGTTTATACAACGATATACGTTAAACTTCCAGATACTGTGCCATGGAGATGCATGATTGGAACACGTCGTCACAAACATGCACGTGACCTTTCTGATAATATTTTACGGGTTTGGTATAATTCAGCACCCAGATTTCTGTCCGAGTCTTCCATCTGAAATTACGGATTACAACGTATTGTCACGGACGACGCTGCATCTGCTGTGACACAAATATACCGGGGGCTCAATTTCCTGACTCTTGTATCCGACATGAGAGTTTCAGAGTCAATGAAAATGAATATTCGTGGGTTTCTGGAAGAGCTTTTTCTGTCAACACGATTTCTAACTGTTAAATATTGCAATATTAGAGTTATCAGTTGAAATTATACGTAGCTCCATAGCATTTAGTAAATTGACAGAGAAATTGAAGTTAACCTTGATATACAGCCGTTATTATGTGATACCCGAATACACCTTGTAATTTAGTTTCAATGGGGAAAAAGCAAAATATCTGGGACGAAAACCCCAACGATTCGCCCAGAGACAAAGGTCAATAGAGATTAGAAAGGGTAGACTGGAAACTTGGACCAACTTGTCATTCCCAATTATTATTAAATATGTTTGAGAGAAAACAGACTAGTTTCTAAGCCAGGCTGTGTCAAACGGTAATTTAATTGTCCCGTCGATGCTGAGATAAGTCATTATCTCACTGACAGTTCTCAACAAGGGAGATATTCACATAACTAAACTATATTAATAACACGGGGACTAGCTGAGCAAATATTTCATGAATATCCATGAAGCGGTTACCATGACAACCATTCGTTTACAGATCTAAATTCTTAAGCAAATAATCTAATAAAAAGTGAAAGTGAACAATGGTGTGTAGTCAACTGCTGTTTGATTCAAAGGGTGGTCTATTTTAATGATTTTTGTACTCATATATAAAACGAAACAGCTTTAATATAACAGTCGGTCTGACGCATGGAACAAAAAGCGTTCATAATCGGACTTACGTTTAAACTTTTTTTTTCTTTCAGTAGGCACAAATAAATAAATAAAGTGGAATGGGCTGCCAAAATTCGTATTTTTCTTTAGTTCAGATTGTGAAGAGAAGTCGACAGAGTGAAGTACTTTGGCTAACTAAATGAATGGCGTTGAAAAAAAATCACTGGCAAAGACACGTATACTTGCACAACGAAAGATGTGTGTATCTGTAAATTATTAGAAAAAGAAGTCCGTAAGTTGCTTTAGAACTTACCAATTCCAGTATGCTATAGTCATAATAAAATACGTTTAAGATAAACCAAATAGTAAGATTTCGTTGATAAAGGGATTTTTTTACCTACGTTCAGAAAAGTTTGAAGGCAACATATAAACATACAAAACATTTAAACGAGCGTCCGTGAACACAAATTGACATGGTTCGTCGAACGATCGGCCCAATCTGTACTTTATAATTCGGCACTTTAAATCCGAATGGTTAAGTTTATTTACTGAAGGGCAAAGAGCTGTTTTCTTTTGATTGTCAGATTTATCAGACAAAGCAACAATCTATGCTGTTGATGTTCTTTAAACTATCCAGCCTGGAATATTGTTATCGCCCAAGTGTATCATAACCCAAAACCATGTTTACAAACGACAGTTTGGTTCCGAGTAGATTGGGACTACTGACGGTAGATGATTTATATCTGATCGATTCTAAGTGTCATAAAATGCTATTAATGAAATTCGAGAAAGCCCTTGTAGCTTTGAAGTGGTGCTATCCTTATTCGGTCGGCTAATATTTACAGCGGCCATTTTAATTTCCCAGTAGAAGACGTAATATTTTGTATGACTGTCTTATGGCAGAGCACACTCTGGTATAGCACCGGGAGATTTACACGCACAGAGTAACCACGCGATGTGATGTAGGATGCTTCAAAACCAAACAGCTTAATGACGACAAACAACCTCTACCTTAATGGGTCGTCGGCGACTTCAAAGGATCGTGTTTACCTGAACATAACTACGGATAATTAAACATTAACTCACAGACTTGATCGTATGTCCTTTTGGAATTTATTACGTCTGTCTTCTTTAGTGATTCAAGTTGTAACATTTTATTTATGTGGCCATTGCTAAGAAATGTAGTTCGGGTTGAAAACCAGAATCAGTGGACAGAGTGACATTCTCATGTCGTATCAACAAATATTGGCCTTCATGAATTGTAATTAAATGTGCATAATTAAACCGTCGGGCACAGAACATCCAGGCCCGCATGTGTGTCAACCAAAGCCGTGATAGAGGGTTTGTTTTTGCCATTTCGACACAGCAAAACCAAGAATCGACAAATGTACAATTAATTTCAATTTGTTTATTCACCAGAAATAATACAACATATATTTACAATTGATGTGGGCCAAATGAGCAAATGTATTATATGGTCAGATTAACTAATAATGCCTAACTGGTAAGAGTAAAGGTCGTACATTATTGGATAATGGACCAAAAACCCAATTATTTCAATGGCATTTGTCCCCCTATAAACCAAGAAGTTGTTGTCTATAGGTAATTCTTCACCTTATCGGGACCAAGAAACCATCATTTGAAGATTGAATACATTCTATGATATTATTATTGTTATCGACATTATCATTGATTATTGATATTATTTTGATTATTGATTATTCACACTATTTTATTATTGATGATATTGACCGTAATATTGATTATTCAAATTAATTGATTATCATTATTATTGACATAAGTATTTATGAACATTAACACACACTCAAGGAAACATCATCTTAACTAAAATAACAATGGAGACAAGTTTCTAATCGTGTTAAAAAGAGCTTCAATATGTATATGGGTTGATAATTTGATGTCAATGCTAGTATTTTTATTATCCAGGTTATAGGTTTCTAGCTAAAATTTCTAATAAATGTGACAGACAATCGCTGGGCTTAATACCTTAAACCCATGCGCCCCCTAATAAATGGGACAGACACTCACTGGGCTTAATAACTTAAACCCATGCGCTCCACGTCAAGGGATAAGTAGCCTAGAGTGGGATAAAAACCTCAAAGGTCTGGTTTAAGCCAGTAAGATGGATTGATAATCTAATAGCGTGATGGAGTCAGGATCTAAAAATATGATTTGTGAGAGAAGATCAGATATTTTCTGCAGATGAGTCGATGAGGTCAGGAGAAAGATCAATGCTCTTATATGTATCAATTTGTGACAATTTATTCCCCCTGCACTATAATTGTATCTCCAATGAAGACTCACTGATCTATAAGATGTAATTTTCTCAGCAAACTGGCCCGCCTTATCCACATGAAATATCGCGACAGGAGATTCGCGTATAGAAAATTAGTGACGACCTTTCGTTGTTTGCTCGACATCATCAGGAACAGAATTATCCTCCCCTAAAAGCCTGCGTTATTGTAAAGCATAATTAGTTATGAGGGGTGTTGTAATCAATTACGTATCAAAGTCTTAAATTGGCCAAATCCTTCATTGTTTGTAATTCATGAGACAAGAAAAATAGATTTCTTTGGAGATATGACAATTGCATCCACAAACACAATGTTTATTTTTAGAGATAAAAACCCAAACGCTTAAATATAAGTCAATAGAAGATGAAATCACTGTGACTTGTTCATTGTATGTATTCCATAAGTAAGTATAAGGGCACGCACTTGTACAAGATATAAACAGTACACACAATCGCTTTAATTCTTTGAAGTTTTATGTTTTATTTAAAACGGAATTGCGCGCCATCATTTAGATTATTTTATACATTATGAAATACAGATCAAAGGACAAAAGTGTCAATCACTTAGTCTTCAATGAACTTCCAATCCCACTTTTGTCTTTTCAATCTGAATTTATGGAAAATGTGCAAATTTTGGCAGCTCGCGCCACTTTAATTTATGAGCTCAGCTAAACGTACTGCATGGAAAAGAATTTATTTCTGTGTATTTTCTGGTTTTCGAATAGATCCTGGGGCTGTAAGAGATAAAGGCATCATCGCGTCACAAAAAATCTGGGTAGGAACACATGACTATATTTTGGTTTTATCTAATTTTTACAAACCCGCATTCAAAGAATGTATTGAATTGTGTTTAATCCACTGGGTATGAGATATACTTGTAAACCGATAATTTCATTGGTAGCATGTGTCAGTACATATACACACAGAATAGGACCATTGTCAGTGAGATCTCGGTTTAGTTTACGCAACCCTCTGTCGGAGACAGAATAGGACCACTGTCAGTGAGATATCGGTTTAGTTTACGCAACCCTCTGTCCGAGATAGAATAGGACCACTGTCAGTGAGATCTCGGTTTAGTTTACACAACCCTCTGTCCGAGACAGAATAGGACCACTGTCAGTGAGATCTCGGTTGAGTTTACGCAACCCTCTGTCCGAGACAGAAAAGGACCACTGTCAGTGAGATCTCGGTTTAGTTTACGCAACCCTCTGTCCGAGATAGAATAGGACCACTGTCAGTGAGATCTCGGTTTAGTTTACGCAACCCTCTGTCCGAGACAGAATAGGACCACTGTCAGTGAGATCTCGGTTTAGTTTACGCAACCCTCTGTCCGAGATAGAATAGGACCACTGTCGGTGAGATCTCGGTTTAGTTTACGCAACCCTCTGTCCGAGACAGAATAGGACCACTGTCGGTGACATCTCGGTTTAGTTTACGCAACCCTCTGTCCGAGATAGAATAGGACCACTGTCGGTGAGATCTCGGTTAAGTTTACGCAACCCTCTGTCCGAGACAGAATAGGACCACTGTCAGTGAGATCTCGGTTTAGTTTACACAACCCTCTGCCCGAGACAGAATAGGACCACTGTCAGTGAGATCTCGGTTTAGTTTACGCAACCCTCTGTCCGAGACAGAATAGGACCACTGTCAGTGAGATATCGGTTTAGTTTACGCAACCCTCTGCCCGAGATAGAATAGGACCACTGTCAGTCAGATCTCGGTTTAGTTTACACAACCCTCTGTCCGAGATAGAATAGGACCACTGTCAGTGAGATGTCGCATCAGTTTACGCAACCCTCTGCCCGAGATAGAATAGGACCACTGTCAGTGAGATCTCGGTTTAGTTTACACAACCCTCTGTCCGAGACAGAATAGGACCACTGTCAGTGAGATGTCGCATCAGTTTACGCAACCCTCTGCCCGAGATAGAATAGGACCACTGTCAGTGAGATCTCGGTTTAGTTTACGCAACCCTCTGTCCGAGACAGAATAGGACCACTGTCAGTGAGATCTCGGTTTAGTTTACGCAACCCTCTGTCCGAGACAGAATAGGACCACTGTCAGTGAGATCTCGGTTTAGCTTACGCAACCCTCTGTCCGAGACAGAAAAGGACCACTGTCAGTGAGACCTCGGTTTAGTTTACGCAACCCTCTGTCCGAGATAGAATAGGACCACTGTCAGTGAGACCTCGGTTTAGTTTACGCAACCCTCTGTCCGAGATAGAATAGGACCACTGTCAGTGAGATCTCGGTTTAGTTTACGCAACCCTCTGTCCGAGACAGAATAGGACCACTGTCAGTGAGATCTCGGTTTAGTTTACGCAACCCTCTGTCCGAGACAGAATAGGACCACTGTCAGTGAGATCTCGGTTTAGCTTACGCAACCCTCTGTCCGAGACAGAAAAGGACCACTGTCAGTGAGATCTCGGTTTAGTTTACGCAACCCTCTGTCCGAGACAGAAAAGTCCACTGTTAGTGAGATCTCGGTTTAGTTTACGCAACCCTCTGTCCGAGATAGAATAGGACCACTGTCAGTGAGATCTCGGTTTAGTTTACGCAACCCTCTGCCCGAGAGAGAATAGGACCACTATCAGTGAGATCTCGGTTTAATTTACGCAACCCTCTGTCCGAGACAGAATAGGACCACTGTCAGTGAGATCTCGGTTTACTTTACGCAAACCTCTGTCCGAGATAGAATAGGACCACTGTCAGTGAGATATCGGTTTAGTTAACACAAACCTCTGTCCGAGATAGAATAGGACCACTGTCAGTGAGATCTCGGTTTACTTTACGCAAACCTCTGTCCGAGATAGAATAGGACCACTGTCAGTGAGATATCGGTTTAGTTAACACAAACCTCTGTCCGAGACAGAATAGGACCACTGTCAGTGAGATCTCGGTTTAGTTTACACAAACCTCTGTCCGAGACAGAATAGGACCACTGTCAGTGAGTAAGATATGGCCTTTGAAATATTGCTTAGGACCCCTTTAATTAAGAAAAATAAACTCCGAGGAGGCCTTTACTTTATAAATAAATGCCACACACCTTATATACCGCGTATGGTTTCAGAATGCCTATACATAAGTATACCATTTATTAAGGCACATTTGAAAACTGTTTCTTTCTTTTTAAAATCCGTGATCACAACGAGCCGATATAAATGTCAAAGTATGAAGAGCGTCTTTAGCCGACCAATTTATTTTCCTTACCCCACGTTATTTTTATTTGAAATATGACCTTATATGAGAAACACCGTACTATACCTATTATCCAGTTAGTAATGTTTTATACCCCGATAATCTATTACTCTTACTTTGCCTTGCTTTGTAGCTTTTTGGAAACGCATTTCATATCAGGGACTGTATTGATTGCTACCCTAGAATGCAACAAGACATTCGTGCATTTCCCGGATGTTCAAATAGCCTTTGCTTCCAAAAGTAAATTTGTTGTCATTTAACAATACAGGTTAAGATTATTTTTTACACACTTGAACATCGAAATTTCTAAGAGAAATGTGTGAATTTTGGCAGTTCGCCGTAAAACGAAGCTTATTTTCAAAGAGGTTGAAGAATCCCAGTCAATTTTAAAGCTCTCTTATTACGTTGAGAAAAAAATTCAAACATCCAATCCCCAAAGCTCGCTGGAATCAAACTTTATTTTCTGGCAATGAAGCATGTGAAATTTTGTTTCCGTTGTTTAGTTTTATAAACCCCATCGGGACATTATCAAAGGATGAGATCATCCCAAAAAGTGATGCGATCATGCAAGACACGTCGAAACGACATTATGTTATTTGACTTTTGTATCTTGTAGCAAGCGAATCATTTCGGATTTCACTGGTTAATTTTTTCTATGTTCACCGGATGTCTTGTGGAGTTTTCACATCTGTAAAGACGTACCGTTTACTTGATCAGTGTCTGGCACCACAATTAAGATGCAATGGGACATCTTTTCGAATTGAGATCAGCTATTGTGGAATGGTCTAATGAACATGTTCATACGTTGTCCCGAGAAGATGATACGGTGGTTTGATTCCGGGCTCTAAAATGTCATTTCAACCATCCTCTTGTGCTGATCGTTCGGTGACGTCGGTCAGAAAATGCTTCTATATTATCTTATAGCCCGGATTTTCGGTCTAAAGGGCGACTTATTTTATATTTGGCTGGTAATGGGAATCACATTATGGAAAACAATAAAAAAGTTGGCCGAGCCCAGATTTGTCGGTTATATTATCTTACAACACGGATTAGTATTATGGATAAGTTAGGAAGACATAAAGAAGATCCTAGTCTTTGAATCGATATTGTTTTCATTAGAAATACACCATTATAGTATTTGTAAGAGTATGGAAGCTCATTTCGGTCATTCAAAATGGGTTCAGAACTGAATATGATAATTTTCGTTTCAACGTCAACATTTTAGTTTGTCGATCAATCAATCAAGCATTGGTCCTCGAGTGACAATCGGAGTCTTTTTTGGAGATTTTTGGAATGTATAAACCAAAATCTCGAATGGATTGTTCAGTATATAGACTTAATGTTAAGGCAATATGAAGACATGTACTAGCGGATATTGAACTGGTGCCCCGGATGGACTCTAACGAAATTAGGACAGTCCATTAAAGTGGTAATATAAAATGAATAATGTGGAAGTTATGATATGAGGTCGAATTCTCCAATTGTTTCTCCTGTCACTATTATTGCCTTTTTTCAATTTGTGATGAACGCGGACCTTAAAACCTCCACGCCTTAATCTGATTAGGGGAACAATGTCCTTATTCTGTTAGTGGACTGACGATCGGAACCGTTTTTATGCCCTCTTTTCTTTCGGTTAATTGTCTCTGTAGGATCTCGTCTCTATTGGACGGCGGGATGTATTACGGGTTAATACTATTGAGACGACTGTACTTTACTGCAGTGCTTGTTAATCAGACAGAATGATAGATGGGGGTTTTCACTCAGGTCCGCGTCCTACCACGAGGGCTATTTAAGTCTCTATCAATAGCCTAGCAGCACATTTATTCTACATTTTTCCTCGTAGTGCCATTTGAGAAGGAATTCTACAAAGTGGTTCTACGGAGGCTACATAAAACGATACCCCGGCTTCCCACAGCAGGAATCTGTGTATGTCCCCATCCTGCTCGCCATCGGGAATTTGTTTCATACCGAAAGACAGGTTCATCATCAAACTAACTAGATATTATGAACTGATTCACGTATAGTCTTCCATATGTTGAGTAGATGGAAGTTATTCTGATGCGCCCACATATGGGCTCATTCAATATCAGGTCAACACATAGTACATTATCATTAGAAAAGATACATTACAAGAGTTGTAACGGAGAGTATGATTTGAAGAAAACCGAATTTGCAAAAATATCTTTTGTTCACTTTTGAAGATTGGTCGACTGATTGGAGCGTTACGTGGTATTGAAGAAACACAATATTGCGGGCACATAAGAAATAAGTTCAATCCAGTCAACATATTACGAACTAATAGACGTACACCCATTTTTAGAATTAGTAGGGTAGAGAATTGTAAGGCTATAATTGCTATAAGTTACAACTGTCTAAAAAGAGCATATTTTATTTACAACGACAGTTCTCCTGTAGGAAACGTAAAAATGCGGGCACTCAAAAATTGTTGTTTGTAATTATTTTAGTCAGGATGTTGTCTTGAATGGTTATGTCACGTTTTGTAAAAGTTAACATTTTTGGGTAATAATTCTGCACTGAACATCTAACCTAATTGTTCTGAAAATGTTGTATTACACTTTGCAACCTTTTCGACCAATCAATCAAATTGTCTAGCTTTCTTTCTCAGGGATCTGTAGCTTTGGGTCAAAGTTATTTCAATATTTAATTAGTCCTTGTCTCTCGGTAATTTAATTAAAGTTAACTTAATGATTGAATTGTGGGGGAACATCATTTACTAGGAAATGTACGAGCCTGGATGGTGTTCTGATCACAATCCAGACGTGGATAATCGAAGACAAGGTCAAACACAAGGTCACTTGCAGGATAAGACAAGGTTAATAAACTGTCTATCAACCTATAAACCGTCACACAGAGAAAACAGGAAACTTACTCATTAAGCTACCGACTTCAACTGATTGGAATAAAAATTAATTTCAATACTTGGTGAACGTTCCTTTGTTCTCTTTGAAACATTCTAAAGAATTAAACCCAATGGTTTATTAGTTTAATTAATTAGTGTCTTTTAGAAAGTGGGTATAACAGTATTCTCGTTATTTTGGGATTACACTTTCTTGAAAATTTGGTAGAAATTCCTCTACCGATTTTTGGGTGACGCCCGAATCGGGAATCGAACCCAGGTCCCAGAGTATGGCACCTATCGCCAGCACTAAATGTGCTTTTAGTGCCTTTAGTGCTGGCGATAGGTGCCATTCTCTAGGACCTGGGTTCGATTCCCGTTTCGGGCGTCACCCAAAAATCGGTAGAGGAATTTCTACCATATTTTCAAGAAAATGTAATCCCAAAATAACGAGAATACTCCAATGGTTTATGTTTATACAACGATATACGTTAAACTTCCAGATACTCTGTCACGGAGTTGCATGATTGGAACAGGTCCTCGCAAACATGCGCGTGACCTTTCTGATAATATTTTACGGGTTTGGTATAATTCAGCACCCAGATTTCTGTCCGAGTCTTCCATCTGACATCACGGGTCACAACCTGTTGTCACAGACGAGGCTGTATCTGCTGTGACACACTATGTCGGGGGTTCAATCCCCTGACTCTCGTATCCGTCATGAGAGTTTCAGAGTCAATGAAAATGAATATTCGTGGGTTTCTGGAAGAGCTTTTTCTGTCAACATGATTTCTAACTGTTAAATATTGCAACATTAGAAGTCATCAGTTAAAATTTTACGTAGCTTCATGGCATTTAGTAAATTGACGATAGAGAAGAGGAAATGAAATTAACCTTGATATACAGCCGTTGTTATGTGATACCCGAATATACCTTGTAATGTAGTTGCAATGGGGAAAAGGCAAAATATCTGGGACGAAAACCCCAACGATTCGCCAAGATACAAAGGTCAATAGAGATTAGAAAGGGTAGACTGGAAACTTGGACCAGCTTGTCATTCCCAATTATTATTAAATATGCTTGAGAGAAAACAGGCTAGTTTCTAAGGCAGGCTGTGTCATACGGTAATTTAATTGTCCCGTCGATGCTGAGATAAGTCATTATCTCACTTAGCCGAGAAATCTTGGCTCTGCCGAATTTTTTTTTTCCGTGTTCGTCATAGCCAAGATCACTTCCATAGTAAAAAAGTGATATAAGTTAAGGAGGCCCGCCTAAAAAATCGGCGGCGCAAATTCCACAACAAATAAGCAAAGAATAACATATTTACCACTGCATTCCGATAGTATAGACCACGAAGAAGGAGTTTGTCAAACTTATGCCCCTGTAAAGTGGTAAACTTTCCCTTATGCAGTCAATATTTGTTTCGAAGTCCACTGGCTTTCAACCTGACGTAACCGCCATTGTAAAACATTTAAACGACCAGTTAAACTGTGCGGGGCGTCGTAGAAATACTTCAATCATATATCTTTAGTCACTTTACAGGGGCATAAGTTTGACAAACTCCTTCTTCGTGGTCTATGCTATCGGAATGCAGTGGTAAATATTTTATTCTTTGCTTATTTGTTGTGAAATTTACGCCGCCGATTTTTTAGGCGGGCCTCCTTAACTTATATCACTTTTTTACTATGGAAGTGATCTTGGCTATGACGAACACGGAAAAAAAAAATTCGGCAGAGCCAAGATTTCTCGGCTATATCTCACTGACAGTTCTCAACAAGGCAGATATTCACATAACTAAACTATATTAATAACACGGGGACTAGCTGAGCAAATATTTCATGAATATCCATGAAGCGATTACCATGACAACCATTCGTTTACAGATCTAAATTCTTAAGCAAATAATCTATTAAAAGCGAAAATGAACAATGGTGTGTAGTCAACTGCTTTTGATTCAAAGGTTGGCCTATGTTTATGGTTTTGTATTCATATATAAAACGAAGCAGCTTTTATACAACAGTCGGTCTGACGCATGGAACAAAAAGCATTCATCATGGAATTTACATTTAAACATTCTTTTTTCTCTCAGTAGGCACAAATCAATAAAAAAAAAGTGGAATGGGCTGTCAAAATTATTATTTTTCTTTAGTTCAGATTGTGAAGAGAAGTTGAGAGTTGGAAGTACTTTGACTAACTAAAGGAATGGCTTTGGAATAAAAAAAGCTATTGGCAGAGCCACTTATACTTGTACGAACCGAATGCTAATTACGGACAAAATTCACATAACCGGGATGTATAAGTTAATTTAGGGCGTTTGTTTCTTATAAAACTACCTTTGTCCACATTTCCAAGATTTGTATCAGCAGGAAAGTTTTATTTTATACTTTTTGATAATAGACTAATAGAATTGTGGCTCCTGGTATCAGAGAAATTGTTGCTTCTTTTTTTGGTCGATCGAGCTGGTGTTATGCACCTTATCCTTTTTCCTCATCGAGGTTGTAACTCAAGTTAATCTTCTCGATAAGTCGAAATTATGAGCTTCGTTTATAGAACATTTGGGATTTTTTTACTGACGTTCAGAAAAGTTTGAAGGTAACATATAAAACATTTAAACGAGCGTTCGTGAACACAAATTGACATGGTTCGTCGAGCGATCGGCCCAATCAGTACTTTATAATTCGGCACTTTTAATCCCAATGGTCAAGTTTATATACTGAAGGTCAAAGAGCAGTTTTCTTTTGATTGTCAGAATTATCAGACAAAGCAACAATCTATGCTGTTGATGTCCTTTAAACTATCCAGACTGGAATATTGTTATCGCCCAAGGGTACCATAACCCAAAACCATGTTTACAAATGACAGTTCGGTCCGGAGTAGATTGGGACTACTGACGATAGATGATTTATATCTGATCGATTCTAAGTGTCATAAAATGCTAGTAATGGAATTCGAGAAAGCCCTTGTAGCTTTGAAGTGGTGCTATCCTTATTCGGTCGGCTAATATTTACAGCGGCCATTTTAATTTCCCAGTAGAAGACGTAATATTTTGTATGACTGTCTTATGGCAGAGCACACTCTGGTATAGTACCGGGAGATTTACACGGACTGCACAGAGTAACCACGCGATGTGATGTACGATGCTTCAAAACCAAACAGCTTAATGACTACAAACAACCTCTACCTTAATGGGTCGTCGGCGACTTCAAAGGATCGTGTTTACCTGAACATAACTACGGATAATTAAACATTAACTCACAGACTTGATCGTATGTCCTTTTGGAATTTATTACGTCTGTCTTCTTTCGAAATTCACCTTACTGGGTGGAAATATGATTTGTTTCTTTAGCGATTTAAGTTAAACTTACTGTAACATTTTATTTATGAGACCATTGTTAAGAAATATAATTCATGTTGAAAACCAGAATCAGTGGACTGACTGACATTCTCATGTCGTATCAACAAATATAGGCCTTCATTAATTGTAATTAAATATGCATAATTAAACCGTCGGGCACAGAGCATCCAGGCTCGCATGGTGTCAACCAGAACAGATGTAGATGTTTGTTTTTGCCGTTTTAGACACAGCAAAACCAAGAATCGACGGTTGTATAATTAATTTCAATTTGTTTATTCACCAGAAATAATACAACATATATTTACAATTGATGTGGGCCAAATGAGCAAATGTATTATATGGTCATAGTAACTAATAATGCCTAACTGGTAAGAGAAAACAAATCAACGAGTTACTTATGGATAACAACTTCTTAATTTTATTGTTATTCATAAGTAACTCGTTGATTTGTTATACCACCAACTTCTAAATGCCACTCGAAGAAGTTATGGTAAGATAAAAGGTCGGTACATTATTGGATAATGGACCAAGAAACCAAATCTTTCAATGGCATTTGTCACCCAATAAACCAAGAAGTTGTTATCCATAAGTAATTCTTCACCTTATCTAGCCGAGAAATCTGGGCTCTGACGAATTTTTTTTCTCTCCGTGTTCGTCATATCCCAGATCACTTCCACAGTAAAAAAGTTATATTTTTTTAGGAGACCCGCCGAAAAAATCGACAAGACGCACTAGCAGACATATAATACCAGTCGCCGTAAGACCGATAATCCGGGCTACACCTTATCGTGACCAAGAAACCATCGTTTGAAGATTGAATACATGCAATGATATTATTATTGTTATCGACATCATTATTGATTGATATTATTTTGATTATTGATTATCCACACCATTTTATTATTGATGATGTTGACCGTAATATTGATTATTCAAATTAATTGATTATTATTATTGACATAAGTATTTATGAACATTAAAACACACGAACTCAAGGAAATATCATCTTAAAGGCACACTTGCCTCGAAAATCGGGAATATTGTTTACATTAAAAAAGAAAGTCCGTTTTCTGTATTTTTCCCAGACAATATAAGTTAGGAACTTTCTATTTTTACCCAAATTTAAAAGTTTGGACGTAACTTTGTATTTTTAATTTGAATTTGAAAATTTGAATTGTTAGGTGCCAGTAACGTAAACAAACCAAACTGCCCCCTATTGGCGATTTTATGTTTCAGTCGAGTGAGTGAACTAACGGCACAGTGTAATTTTACGTATGCCTTTTTATCTGAGAAATACATACTGACGATCGGTTAACAGCGGATGGAAAAGCCTGTTGGTAATTGTTTGAGTGTAAACCAAAGATAAAAAGGCCTGAAATGAGGGTAATCCATCACGAAAGTTGACCGACACTGATCGTTGTTGTTGTAATCAGGCTTCGATTCTTCGTTTGTTTTTCACCCCATTTCTACACTCTAAAGCTAACTAGACATGTTTTATGTGTCCTATGTTTAAGTTTAGTTGTATTAGTCGTAGTAAGCTCATGTAAATTGGTTTTCTTAGCAAATTTAAACAGGCTACGGCGGCAAGTGGGCCTTTAACTAAAATAACAATGGAGACAAGTTTCAATATGTATATGGGTTGATAATTTGTTGTCAATGCTAGTAATTGTATTTTCCAGGTTATAGGTTTCTAGGTAAAATTTCTAATAAATGTGACAGACAATCGCTGGGCTTAATACCTTAAACCCATGCGCCCCCCCCCCCCCCAATAAATGTGACAGACACTCACTGGGCTTAATACCTTAAACCCATGCGCCCCCACGTCAGGGGATAAGTAGCCTAGAGTCGGATAAAAACCTCAAAGGTCTGGTTTAAGCCAGTAAGATGGATTGATAATCTAATAGCGTGATGGAGTCAGGATCTAAAAATATGATTTGTGAGAGAAGATCAGATATTTTCTGCAGATGAGCCGATGAGGTCAGGAGAAAGATCAATGCTCTAATATGTACCAATTTGTGACAATTTATTCCCCCTGCACTATAATTGTATCTCCAATGAAGACTCACTGATCTATAAGATGTACTTTTCTCAGCAAACTGGTCCGCCTTATCCACATGAAATATCGCGACAGGAGATTCGCTTATAGAAAATTAGTGTTGACCTTTCGTTGTTTGCTCGACATCATCAGGAAACGAATTATCCCCACCCTAAAAGCCTGCGTTATTGTAAAGCATAATTAGTTATGAGGAGGGGTTTGTAATCAATTACGTATCAAAGTCTTTAATTGGCCAAATCCTTCATTATTTTAAATCATGAGACAAGAAAAATAGATTTCTTTGGGGATATGACAATTGCATCCACAAACACAATGTCTATTTTTTTAAAGATAAAAAAGCAAAGACTTATATACAAGATGGAATCATATATTACTATGATTTGTACATTGTATGTATTCCATAAGGAAGTATAAGGGCACGCACTTGTACAATATATAAACAGTACATATATAAACAGTACACACAATTTTTGTGTTTTATTTAAAACGGATTTCCGTGCCATCATTTAGATTATTTTATATCTATAGGAAATACAGATCAAAGGACAAAAGTGTCAATCACTTAGTCTTCAATGAACTTCCAATCCCACTTTTGTCTTTTCAATCTGAATTTATGGAAAAGGTGCAAATTTTGGCAGCTCGCGCCACTTTAATTTATGAGCTCAGCTAAACGTACTGCATGGAAAAGAATTTATTTCTGTGTATTTTCTGGTTTTCGAATAGATCCTGGGGCTGTAAGAGATAAAGGCATCATCGCGTCACAAAAAATCTGGGTAGGAACACAGGACTATATTTTGGTTTTATCTAATTTTTACAAACCCGCATTCAAAGAATGTATTGAATTGTGTTTAATCCACTGGGTTTGAGATATACTTGTAAACCGATAATTTCATTGGTAGCATGTGTCAGTACATATACACACAGAATAGGACCAATGTCAGTGAAATCTCGGTTTAGTGTACGCAACCCTCTGTCCGAGATAGATTAGGACCACTGTCAGTGAGATCTCGGTTTAGTTTACACAACCCTCTGTCCGAGATAGAATAGGACCGCTGTCGGTAAGATCTCGGTTTAGTTTACGCAACCCTCTGTCCGAGATAGAATAGGGCCACTGTCAGTGAGATCTCGGTTTAGTTTACGCAACCCTCTACCCGAGACAGAATAGGACCACTGTCAGTGAGATCTCGGTTTAGTTTACGCAACCCTCTGTCCGAGAGAGAATAGGACCACTGTCAGTGAGATCTCGGTTTAGTTTACGCAACCCTCTGTCTGAGACAGAAGAGGACCACTGTCAGTGAGATCTCGGTTTAGTTAACGCAACCCTCTGTCCGAGACAGAATAGGACCACTGTCAGTGAGATCTCGGTTTAGTTTACGCAACCCTCTGTCCGAGAGAGAATAGGACCACTGTCGGTGAGATCTCGGTTTAGTTTACGCAACTCTCTGTCCGAGACAGAATAGGACCACTGTCTGTGAGATCTCGGTTTAGTTTACGCAACCCTCTGTCCGAGAGAGAATAGGACCACTGTCAGTGAGATATCGGTTTAGTTTACGCAACCGTCTGTCCGAGATAGAATAGGACCACTGTCAGTGAGATCTCGGTTTAGTTTATGCAACCCTCTGTCCGAGATAGAATAGGACCACTGTCAGTGAGATCTCGGTTTAGTTTATGCAACCCTCTGTCCGAGACAGAATAGGACCACTGTCGGTGAGATTTCGCACCAGTTTACACAACCCTCTGTCCGAGATAGAATAGGACCACTGTCGGTGAGATCTCGGTTTAGTTTACGCAACCCTCTGTCCGAGACAGAATAGGACCACTGTCGGTGAGATCTCGTGCTGGTTTACACAACCCTCTGCCCGAGATAGCATAGGACCACTGTCTGTGAGATCTCGGTTTAGTTTACGCAACCCTCTGTCCGAGACAGAATAGGACCACTATTAGTGAGATCTCGGTTTAGTTTACGCAACCCTCTGTCCGAGACAGAATAGGACCACTGTCAGTGAGATCTCGGTTTAGTTTACGCAACCCTCTGTCCGAGAGAGAATAGGACCACTGTCAGTGAGACCTCGGTTTAGTTTACGCAACTCTCCGTCCGAGATAGAATAGGACCACTGTCGGTGAAATCTCGGTTTAGTTTACGCAACCCTCTGTCCGAGACAGAATAGGACCACTGTCGGTGAGATCTCGTGCTGGTTTACACAACCCTCTGCCCAAGATAGAATAGGACCACTGTCAGTGAGACCTCGGTTTAGTTTACGCAACTCTCCGTCCGAGATAGAATAGGACCACTGTCGGTGAAATCTCGGTTTAGTTTACGCAACCCTCTGTCCGAGAGAGAATAGGACCACTGTCGGTGAGATCTCGGTTTAGTTTACACAACCCTCTGTCCGAGATAGAACAGGACCACTGTCAGTGAGATCTCGGTTTAGTTTACGCAACCCTCTGTCCGAGACAGAATAGGACCACTGTCGGTGAGATCTCGGTTTAGTTTACGCAACCCTCTGTCCGAGATAGAATAGGACCACTGTCGGCGAGATCTCGGTTTAGTTTACGCAACCCTCTGTCCGAGACAGAATAGGACCACTGTCGGTGAGATCTCGGTTTAGTTTACGCAACCCTCTGTCCGAGAGAGAATAGGACCACTGTCAGTGAGATCTGGGTTTAGTTTACGCAACCCTCTGTCCGACATAGAATAGGACCACTGTCAGTGAGATCTCGGTTTAGTTTACGCAACCCTCTGTCCGAGACAGAATAGGACCACTGTAAGTGAGATCTCGGTTTTGTTTACACAACCCTCTGTCCGAGACAGAATAGGACCACTGTCAGTGAGATCTCGGTTTAGTTTACGCAACCCTCTGTCCGAGACAGAATAGGACCACTGTCAGTGAGATCTCGGTTTAGTTTACACAGCCTTCTGTCCGAGAGAAAATAGGACCACTGTCAGTGAGATCTCGGTTTAGTTTACGCAACCTTCTGTCCGAGAGAAAATAGGACCACTGTCAGTGAGATGTCGCACCAGTTTACACAACCGTCTGCCCGAGATAGAATAGGACCACTGTAAGCGAAATCTCGCACCAGTTCACACAACGTTGTCTTATTAACACTGTTAACTGATGGCCGTTTTAATTAAATATGAACTTTGGAGTACCCGGTATTGTTTATGACCCCGTTAATTAGGGAAAAAATAAGCTCAGGCAAGTGGAACCGAATAGGCCTTTACAATATAGATAAAATGTCAAACAGTCAATATACCAGCATGGTTTCAGAATTATTACAGAAGTATACCGTTTATTAAGGCACATTTGAAAACTGTTTCTTTCTTTTTAAAATCCGTGATCACAGCGAGCGGATATAAATGTTAAAGTATGAAGAGCGTCTTTAGCCGACCAATTTATTTTCCTCAACCCCCATTATTTTAATTTGAAATATGACCTTATATGTGCAAGAGAAATGCCGTACTATACATCTTATCCAGTTAGAAATGTTTTATACCCCGATAATCTATTACTCTTACATTGCCTTGCTTTGTAACTTTTTGGAAACGCATTTCATACCATAGGGACTTTGTATGCGAATGCTACCCTAGAATACAACAAGACATTTATACATTTTCCGGATGTTAAAATGGCATTTACTTCCCAAAAGTAAATTTGTTGTTATTTAACAATACATAGGTAAAGATTATTTTTGACGATTTCAAATCCTATTACACACTTGAACATCGAAATTTCTGAGAGAAATGTGTGAATTTTGGCAGTTCGCCGTAAAACTAAGCTTATTTTCAAAGAGTTTGAAGAATCGCAGTCAATTTGAAAGCTCTCTTATTACGTTGAGAAAAAAATTCAAACATCCAATCCCCAAAGCTCGCTGGATCTTTATTTTCTGGCAATGAAGCATGTGAAATTTTGCTTCCGTTGTTTAGTTTTATAAACTCCATCGGGACATTATCAAAAGATGAGATCATCCCAACAAGTGATGCAATCATGCAAGACACGTCGAAACGACATTATGTTATTTGACTTTTGTATCTTGCAGCAAGCGAATCATTTCGGATTTCATTGGTTGATTTTTTTCCATGTTCACCGGATGTCTTGTGGAGTTTTCACATCTGTAAAGACGTACCGTTTACTTGATCAGTGTCTGGCACCACAATTAAGATGCAATGGGACATCTTTTCGAATTGAGATCAGCTATTGTGGAATGGTCTAATGAACATGTTCATACGTTGTCCCGAGAAGATGATACGGTGGTTTGATTCCGGGCTCCAAAATGTCATTGCAACCATCCTCTTGTGCTGATCGTTCGGTGACGTCGGTCAGAAAATGCTTCTATATTATCTTACAACACGGATTAGTATTATAGATAAGGAAAGTTAGGAAGACATAGAGAAGACCCTAGTCTTTGGATCGATATTGTTTTCATTAGAAATACTTCATTATAGTATTTGTAAGAGTACCAATTGTATGGAAGCTCGTTTCGGTCATTCAAAATGGGCTCAACGTCAACATTTTAGTTTGTCGATTAACTTGAAACATTTGTCTTCGAGTGACAATCGGAGTCCACGAGAAAATTCCAAATTTCGGCAGCCCACGTTAAAGCATCTTTGTTAACAAGAACCCCACACACCCTTAAAGATTTTTGGAAAGACTAAACCGAAATCTCGGATGAATTGTTCAGTATATAGACTTAATGTTAAGGCAATATGAAGACATGTACTAGCGGATATTGAACTGGTGCCCCGGATGGACTCTAACGAAATTAGGACAGTCCATTAAAGTGGTAATATAAAATGAATAATGTGGAAGTTATGATATGAGGTCGAATTCTCCAAATGTTTCTCCTGTCACTATTATTGCCTTTTTTCAATTTGTGATGAACGCGGACCTTAAAACCTCCACGCCTTAATCTGATTAGGGGAACAATGTCCTTATTCTGTTAGTGGACTGACGATCGGAACCGTTTTTATGCCCTCTTCTCTTTCGGTTAATTGTCTCTGTAGGATCTCGTCTCTATTGGACGGCGGGATGTATTACGGGTTAATACTATTGAGACGACTGTACTTTACTGCAGTGCTTGTTAATCAGACAGAATGATAGATGGGGGTTTTCACTCAGGTCCGCGTCCTACCACGAGGGCTATTTAAGTCTCTATCAATAACCTAGCAGCACATTTATTCTACATTTTTCCTCGAAGTGCCATTTGAGATGGAAATTTACAAAGTGGTTCTATGAAGGCTACAAAGAACGGTATCCGGGCTTCACACAGCAGGAATCTGTGTATGTCCCCCATCCTGCTCACCATCGGGAATTTGTCATATACTGAAAGACAGTTTCATCATCAAACTAACTAGATATTATGAACTGATTCACGTATAGTCTTCCAATTGTTGAGTAGATTGAAGTTATTCTGATGTGCCCACATATGGACTGATTCAATACCAGGTCAATGCAAAGTACATTATCATTAGATAAGATACATTACACGAGTTCTAACGGAGAGTATGATTTAAAGAAAACCGAATGTGCAAAAATACCTTTTGTTCACTTTGTATTGAAGATTGATGGATTGATTGGAGTTTTACGGGGTATTGAAGAAACACCATATTGTGAGCGTATCAGAAATAAGTTCAATTCAGTCAACATATTGCTAACAAATAGATATACACCCATTTTGAGAATTACTGGGGAAGAGAATTGTAAGGCTATAATTGCAATCAGAACTATCAGTAAAGAAAGCATATTTTATTGACAATGGTCGTTCTCCTGCAAACGTAAAAATGCAAGCGCTCAAAAATTGTTGTTGGTTAATTATTTTAGTCTGTTTATTGAGGCTTTCCTAAAAATCATATCTTGTTTCTTCGTGGATAGAAGGTTAGATTCAACGTTATTTTTTACTACATTTATTTCTTATCATTCTCTGTTAAAGCAATAAGGATATAAAAAACGGAAAAAAGCTGTAGACGCCATGTTTCAATTTGATAACTTGCTTTGATAGTTTCTCTCCAAATATTTCTTATCAGGAAATTGTCTTGAATGGCTATGTCACTTTTTGTAAAAGTTAACATTTCTGGGTATTAATTCTGCACTGAACATCTAACCTAATTGTTCTGAAAATGTTGTATTACACTTTGCAACCTTTTCGACCAATCAATCAAATTGTCTAGCTTTCTTCTCAGGGATCTGTAACTTTGGGTCAAAGTTATTTCAATATTTAATTAGTCCTTGTCTCTCGGTAATTTAATTAAAGTTAACTTAATGATTGAATTGTGGGGGAACATCATTTACTAGGAAATGTACGAGTCTGAATGGTGTTCTGATCACAATCGAGACATGGAGAGCGAATTCGACTCCCTGTTCTCGTGTTAAGATAATACGAGAACACAGTCACGAATGGCAAGTGCGGATACAAGAACACTGTTCGCGAACAAGATTTCCACTCCCCACCTATCCGGGGTGTGACTAAGGAGTACCAAGAACAAAGATGGCGGCTCGTGATAACGGCTAAGAAAACATATAAGTGTGTTTTATAATATTTATCAGCCGCCTTGATGAAAGGCGACGAGTGAAGGCCTGTTTTATTAAGTGACAACATCGCATAATATGGGCAAATATTAAAGATACACACTCCCCATTTTCTGCTCAACAATATTAACCCTTTCCTCCGAAAAATCGTGTTGATGTAGGTATATATTATAACGTCACAAAACTAAGGTTTGTTTTCAAATAACAAATATGTAATCATTTATTTCGCTTTCCACTTGTAATTTGGTGTCGGACAATGACTTTCTTTGTCAGAACAAAGACAATAATGGCCATTTACCTCGCCAACCAACATATGTGTTGGTGAAGATATGATGGCCGAGAAGGGATACCGCGGTTTACTTTCAAATCTTTCTTCAATCTTACTCACAAACACGATAAAAATGCGATGGTAAAGCGATGGTTAATATTTACCATCGCTTTACCATCGCGTTTTCATCGTGTTTGTGATTTTCTTTCAAAACCCAATTCTTAAAGTAAGTTGCAGTGATAATCCTCTCGATCATAACTTCTATCGCAAAATACGTATAGAACCAAACTTTATTCGACAGAGAAACACGATGAAAACGCGATGCTAAAGCGATGGTAAATATTTACCATCGCATTTCCATAGTGTTTCTGAGATCAAAATATAGACGGTTTAGTAAGTAAAACGCAATGAAAAGTTTCCATCGTGTTTTACATAGCAAGTGAGCCAATTTCAGAGAGTATAACATGAAATTAAATATATTTTTAATCGCGCCTTAGATTTCGATTTAGCCTAGTTGAGTATGTATAACGCGATGTCCCTTCTCGGCCATCATATGAAGAGCATCATATTATCAACAGTGACTTGCAGCTGGATAGAAGGAAACTTCTTCCTGTTATAAATATAGTGCGAATTTCTTCCAGGCATATTCAACATGCGTATGTGAGTTCCGTCAATTGCACCCACTATTCCATTTCTTGGAAGCTACCAGTGATCTCTGTCTCATCTAATAAAAGATTTTCTTTTCCCACAAAGCGAATCTGATACATTTCTAATGATTTTGTGAACAATGCTTTCCGACATACCAAAGAGAATGGCCAATGATCTGGAGAATGTATTCAAATGTCCCAGTTGAAAGATGTAAATGTCGCGAAAATTCAACTCCTGACATGGAGGAAACAACGTTTTCATCATAACACATTTCACGACTACGCTTAGATTTATGTAGTAGCAAGACTGACATAACAATAACAGTTTCCTCGTTGAGCTCTTCCGGGCTTTTATTCGTCAAAGAGCATATTTAAATACACAATCTTTTGAAGAAGAGCCATATCAAAATAAACCACAAATTGAGATGTGAGTAAATACTTTCCTATTCGAATCAACAGAACATTGCACTCGGGTAACACGATAACAGCGAATACGTTCGAGTCAAGCGAACATTGTACTCGAGTAACACGGGAACAATCAACGTGTTCGAGACAGCCGACACGAGAACATTGCACTCGGGTAACACGAGAACAGGGAGTCGAATTCGCCCGGAGAATCGAAGACAAGGTCAAACACAAGGTCACTAGCAGGATAAGACAAGTTTAATAAACTGCCTATCAACCTATAAACCGTCACACAGAGAAAACAGGAAACTTACTCATTAAGCTACCGACTTCAACTGATTGGAATAATAATTAATTATAATACTTGGTGAACGTTTCTTTGCTCTCTTTGAAAAATTCTACAGATTTAAACCAAATGTGTTATGGTTTTACAACGACGTTAAACTTCCAAATACTGTGCCATGGAGATGCCTGATTGGAACACGTCCCCACAAACATGCACGCGGCCTTTCTAATAATCTTTTACGGGTTTGGTATAATTCAGCACCCAGATTTCTGCCCGAGTCTTCCATCTGACATTACGGGTTACAACATATTGTCACGGGCAACGCTGTTTCTGCTGTTCCGCAAATATGTAGGGGGTTCAATTCCCTGACTCTTGTATCCGACATGAGAGTTTCAGAGTCAATAAAAATGAATGTTCGTGGGTTTCTGGAAAAGCTTTTTCTGTCCACATGATTTCTAACGAATAAATAATTGCAATATTAGAAGTTATCAGTTAAAATTGTACGTAGCTTCATAGTATTTAGTAAATTGACGAAAGAGAAGAGGGAATAACCTTGATATACAACCGTTGTCATGTGATACCCGAATACACCTTGTAATTTAGTTGCAATGGGGAAAAAGTAAAATATCTGGGACGAAAACCCCAACGATTCGTCAAGAGATAAAGGTCAATAAAGATTGGAAAGGTTAGACTGGAAACTTGGACCAGCTTGTCATTCCCAATTAGTATTAAATATGTTTGAGAGAAAACAGGCTAGTTTCTAAGGCAGGCTGTGTCATACGGTAATTTAATTGTCCCGTCGATGCTGAGATAAGTCATTTTCTCACTGACAGTTCTCAACAAGGGAGATATTCACATAACTAAACTATATTAATAACACGGAGACGAGCTGAGCAATTATTTCATGAATATCCATGAAGCGGTTACCATGACAACCATTCGTTTACAGATCTAAATTCTTAAGCAAATGATCTAATGAAAAGTGAAAATGAACAATCGTGTGTAGTCAACTGCTGTTTGGTTCAAAGGGTGGTCTATTTTAATGATTTTGTATTCATATATAAAACGAAACAGCTTCAATACAACGGTCGGTCTGACGCATGGAACAAAAGCGTTCATAATGGGATTTACATTTAAACATTTTTTTTCTGTCAGTAGTCACAAATCAATAAATAAAGTGGATTGGGCTGCGGAAATTCGTGTTTTTCTTTAGTTCGGATAGTCAAGAGAAGTTGAGAGTTAAAAGTACTTTGACTATAAGGAATGACGTTGAAATAAAAAAATATATATTGGCAGAGTCACTTTAGCCTGTACGAACCGAAGATCTATGCTAATTACGTAACAAAAATATACATAACCGGGCTGTATACGTTAATTTAGGGGGCGTGCTAAAGCCCGTAGCCCACACTACCATACTACCGTAGCCATACTACCGTAGCCCACATTTCCAAGATTTGCATACGTATCTCTACAGTGTGGGCTGCTATGGCATTTAAGGCTTTGTGAAACAGGCTCCTGCCATCAGAAAAATTGTGGTTTCTTTTATTAGTCGATTGAGCTGGTGCTATACACCGCATCATTTGGCCTCACCGAAGTGTTAACTCTATAGCTAACCTTCTCAAGACGTCGAAATGTGGAGATTTCGTTGATAAAACATTCGGGATCGTTTTTACTTACGTTCATAAAAGTTTGAAGTTAACATATAAACCTAACATTTTAACGAGCGTCCGTGAACACAAATTGACATGGTTCGTCGAACGATCGGCCCAATCTGTACTTTATAATTCGACACTTTTAATCCTCATGGTTAAAGAGGCATGAGCTGTCAAAATGTTGATATTTTGACGTTAAAACAGGATGTTGAAATTATCGGCTATTTTTCTCAAGACGTATAATTCAGAAGCTTTTTAGTGCTTCTAGTCTCGGAAATGTACGATAAAGTTTTGTTTTGAACTAACTTTTGCTTAGAATGAATGAATGTTCCGGTTCATATTGGTCACATACAGTATGGATTTTTCTCATTCCAACGCCAATCATTTAGTTTTTCAATGGCCTTCAAAGCCTCTTACTGTCGTGACGATCAGAAATTATGAAATAAGTGTGAAATTTGGCAGCTCATGCGAAATGCTCATGCCGTCTCAAGACGTCGAAATTTGGAGATTTCGTTGATAAAACATTCGGGATTTTTTTTACTTACGTTCACAAAAAAGTTGAAGGATCGGTCCAATCTACACTTTATAATTCGGCACTTTTAATCCGAATGGTTAAGTTTATATACTGAAGGTCAAAGGGTCGTTTTGTTATGTTTGTCAGATTTATCCGACAAAGCAACAATCTATGCTGTTGTTGTTTTTTAAACTATCCAGACTGGAATATTGTTATCGCCCAAGTGTATCATAACCCAAAACCATGTTTACAAACGACGGTTCGGTCCTGAGTAGATTTGGACTACTGGCGATGATGATTTATATCTGATCGATTCTAAACACAAAAGTGTCATAAAACGCTATTAATGAAATTCGAGAAAGCCCCTGTAGCTTTGAAGTGGTGCTATCCTTATTCGTCCCGCTAATATTTCCAAGCCAGCGTCCATTTTAATTCCCCACTAGAAGACGTAATATTTTGTATGACTGTCTTATGACTAACGATAAAAAATTAAAGACATCACCACGTCCTCAGTTGTTTTTTAACAACACGAGCTTTCGACACCTGTGCCGGTGTCTTCGTCAGTATGCAACCCACGTTTAAAGAGAGTTTCAAACATGTCTTATGACTGTCTTTGTAGTTTTGAAGTTGTGCTATCCTTATTCGTTCCGCTAATATTTACAAGCCAGCGTCCATTTTAATTCCCCACTAGAAGACGTAATATTTTGTATGACTGTCTTATGGCAGAGCACACTCTGGTATAGGACCGGGAGATTTACACGCACAGAGTAACCACGCAATGTGATGTACGATGCTTCTAAACCAAACAGCTTAATGACGACAAACAACCTCTACCTTAATGGGTCGTCGGCGACTTCAAAGGATCGTGTTTACCTGAACATAACTACGGATAATTAAACATTAACTCACAGACTTGATCGTATGTCCTTTTGGAATTTATTACGTCTGTCTTCTTTCGAAATTCACGTTACTGGGTGGAAATATAGTTTGTTTCTTCAGTGATATAAGTTGAACATACTGTAGCTTTTTTATTTATGAGACCATTGCTAAGAGATGTAATCAAATATGCATAATTAAATCGTAGGACACAGAGCATCCAGGCCCGCATGGTGTCAACAAGAACAGATGTAGATGTTTGTTTTTGCCGTTTTAGACAAAGCAAAACCAAGAATCGACGGTTGTATAATTAATTTCAATTTGTTTATTCACCAGAAATAATACAACATATATTTAAAATTGATGTGGGCCAAATGTACTATATGGTCATAATAACTAATAATGCCTAACTGGTAAGAGAATAGTTCGGTACATTATTGGATAATGGACCAAGAAACCAAATCTGTCAATGGCATTTGTCCCCCTATAAAGGTCTAAATGATATACCTCTTTTTAACACAATTAGAAAATTGTCTCCATGGTTATTTTAGACAAGAAGATTTTCCCTGTGCCGGTGTGTTTTAGTGTCCATAAATATAAACCAAGAAGTTGTTACCTATAAGTAATTCTTCGCCTTTTCCTGACCAAGAAACCATCGTTTGAAGATTGAATACATTCTATGATTTTATTATTGTTATCAACATTATTATTGATATTATTTTGATTATTGATTATTCACACTATTTTATTATTGATGATATTGACCGTAATATTGATTATTCAAATTAATTGATTATCATTATTATTGACATAAGTATTTATGAACATTAACACACACTCAAGGAAACATCATCTTAACTAAAATAACAATGGGGACAAGTTTCTAATCGTGTTAAAAAGAGCTTCAATATGTATATGGGTTGATAATTTGTTGTCAATGCTAGTAATTTTATTTTCCAGGTTATAGGTTTCTAGGTAAAATTTCTAATAAATGTGACAGACAATCGCTGGGCTTAATACTTTAAACCCATGCGCCCCCTAATAAATGGGACAGACACTCACTGGGCTTAATACCTTAAACCCATGCGCCCCCACGTCAGGGGATAAGTAGCCTAGAGTGGGATAAAAACCTCAAAGGTCTGGTTTAAGCCAGTAAGATGGATTGATAATCTAATAGCGTGATGGAGTCAGGATCTAAAAATATGATTTGTGAGAGAAGATCAGATATTTTCTGCAGATGAGTCGATGAGGTCAGGAGAAAGATCAATGCTCTAATATGTATCAATTTGTGACAATTTATTCCCCCTGCACTATAATTGTATCTCCAATGAAGACTCACTGATCTATAAGATGTAATTTTCTCAGCAAACTGGTCCGCCTTATCCACATGAAATATCGCGACAGGAGATTCACTTATAGAAAATTAGTGTTGACCTTTCGTTGTTTGCTCGGCATCATCAGGAAACGAATTATCCTCCCCCAAAAGCCTGCGTTATTGTAAAGCATAATTAGTTATGAGGAGGGGGTTGTAATCAATTACGTATCAAAGTCTTTAATTGGCCATCCTTCACTGTTTGTAATTCATGAGACAAGAAAAATAAATTTCTTTCGGGATATGACAATTGCATCCACAAACACAATGTTTATTTTTAGAGATAAAAACCCAAACGCTTAAATATAAGTCAATAGAAGATGGAATCATATATTACTATGACTTGTACATTGCATGTATTCCATAAGGACGCGCACTTGTAAACAGTACACACACTCGTCTTAATTCTTTGAAGTTTTATTTAAAATGGATTTCCGTGCCATCATTTAGACTATATTGTATACGTTAGGAAATACAGATCAAAGGACAAAAGTGCCAATCACTTAGTCTTCGATGAACTTCCAATCCCACTTTTGTCTTTTCAATCTGAATTTATGGATAAGGTGCAAATTTTGGCAGCTCGCGCCACTTTTTCATTTATGTGCTCAGCTAAACGTACTGCATGGAAAGGAATTTTTTCGGTGTATTTTCTGGTTTTCGAACAGATCCCGGGGCTGTACGAAATAAAGGCATCATCGCGTCACAAATTCTGGATAGGTACAAACGAGCTATCGACAATCATCGCGTCACAAATTCTGGATAGGTACGAACGAGCTATCGACAATCATCGCGTCACAAATTCTGGATAGGAACAAACGAGCTATCGACAATCATCGCGGCACAAATTCTGGATAGAAACAAACGAACTTTCGACAATCATAAACCTATTCAAAGACAAGGCTATGTTTTGATAATGCTTTTATCTAATTTTTACAAACCTGCATTCAAGGAAAGTATTGACTTGTGTTTAATCCACAAGGTTTGAGATGCTTGTACGCCGATAATTGTATTTCTAGTGTTAGTATTTGTCAGTACATATTGGTGCAGGACTAAAAGGACACATCATTTAATTGCGTAACTGTGAGATGAAGCGAGAACCCATATACTCTTGTATTTCCAGGGGATATGTCTATTTTATACTTCATTCAACATACGTATGCTGAGTGGAGAATGCATGAGATAATTATGCTGGTTGTATAAGCGTAGTCCGGGTTTCTCACATCAGAATTACTATTTTTTAATACTGACTGCCGTATTAATTTTCCAAAATACGGCCGTCAGTATAAAACAGTTATTTTGGAGTCAGAAACCTAGACTAGTATGCATGAGTGTAGAATGCATTGAGCTGAAAGGATATCGTTATGATTTATTGTAAGAGTTGAGATATGATACGTATTGGTTTTGAAGGGAGATGTTGTGTGTGTCTCTTGGCGCTATCGATCACAGTTTTCCCGTCAGATATAAACCGCCTTCCAATCACGTCAACTTAATTGAATGTAATTGACGGGACTTAGATGTGAGCCATTTTCCATACACGGGGGAAATCTTGACAGCGAAAAGCCCCGGTTCCTTTCATAGTAATTCCCACTGCTCAGTAATTATCCACTATCCTTTCTCCGGCTCTACAAAAGACGTTCCTCTAACGTCTTCTGTGTGGCATAATCAACAAAGATGGCGATCAAAGACTAGGCCCGGATCTCGACTGGTTAAAAGGAGGTGCGTTATTATTCGTATTCCCATCGTCTGTCTCAAGGCCTATCTCAGCATACACTACTTCTACCTCTCACATTTCATCGTTGGTAAAGTGAACAAATAAAATTTCCTTTCTACATAACTGAAACGGAAATGAAATAAAAGCAACGTATGCGATATTAGCCCTGGTAAATAGTTTCGTCACGTAGCAGCATAGTCCACAGCAAGAGGAAAGAAAAACGCAAGAAGTAGCCTTCCCTACAGCTTCGATAAACAAATCCCACCGGATTTCAATTTTGTTCTTCATCAATTAAGAACGTGGTAGCTTGGTTACGGCAAACGCATGTCGCCAGCAGCTGACGGCGAGTGTTGTGCATAGAGGCGTTCTGTTATTCTGCCAGCGACAAGCAGGCAGCGAAGAGAGAGAGAGAGAGAGAGTTGATTTGGTGATCGCCAATAGGCTGGATCGAACAGAAAAATGGGTTGGACTTCAGGAAGATCTCGCCAGTGTACAGAGCAATGAAGAACCACTGTACGTTTTCCACTGAATAATGAAACAGTTCACAACTACGACACCAATAACACTAGCTGTAGACGAGACGGTGAATCGGCGGAATTGATTTTACTGCGCGTGGATCATAAATATTGCATGGAGTGAGTGATCGGGACGAATTGGCAAACCCTTACTACTGCTGACACCCGTCAGTACAATGTTAGCGGTCTCGGAGAGGATATCGCTCTCAACAATCTCCATCCAGTGAATTGTGGATTTAAATCAAAGAGGATTAACTTTGGAAAAAGTTTGGATTTGTTTCTTTCAGAAGTATTTTGTTCGTGTCTATGCCTGTGTATACGGTTTGGATACATTTAGAATTCCTATGTCGGATTTTTGAAAGTTGATTATTGTTAACTGATTTGATGCCATGGATTAAACTTTCCGGATTGGATTCAACGGATGCCAATGCAATTCAGAAATGTTCTGCGATTCCGTAGATGTAGCATTTATTTGTTTTTATTCATTCGTAGCTGTCTATAAGATTTAAAAATTCACTCCCCAGGTGACCCATTTCCACTCTCGGGAGTGAGCAATTTAACCTACGCCCCAATCATGGCGTACGCTACCACTGAGCATACTTGTATCAAAAGACCTGTCACTGCGAACTTGCAAGATGCGCCGGAAATGGAGATTCTTTTACCGCCAGGAATCAAACTTCCATACGGTCATCGTATCATACCAAGTGCTAAAGATTCTGCATACAATACAGAGGATTATAAGTCCAGAACTTTGGAGGGATCGTCTGATAAAGATACGATCTATTTCAACAATGAAGTGGCCGATATGATACGCACCTTGCAAATGCAAGTGGAATCGCTTCGCGAACGTGTTGATCTTTGTAAGAAAACTGAAGGCGACGCAGTATACGAAACCATAGACAGTCGTCGCCTAAAGAAATCCAATCACTCTACCACAAGGAAGCGTTCAACTCCTACCTTAGACAATAACAATGGTTCTAACAATTCCTGGAAAAAGTACATGAGGGATCGAGGTTTTCACCGGCTCGGGTATGTCATAGACCCGGAAATAGGACGCTGCCGAAAGTAAGTACATGTTTTTGATAACTTTCCAGCAAACTTTATTTGTAGATTTTCCCCATCTTTTGTATGCTTTTAGTCCGAAATATTCTTTTCAAAGTATACAATGTATCTATGTATGTTCTGGCTGCTCTGGAATCGATGGGTACTTCAATACGTTTCAGATTTATTACGTCAACATTTGGAGGCAAAGATCTCGAACGGGTACGAAACATGTTTCAAACAAAGCCCATGTTAACATAAAAGTATAGTATACATGTATATAGTATTTGACGTTCACGCGACACACAACTAGGAAACAAAGTCTTTCGTTCTTCAGAAATTTTCTACAAGACTGTCTTAGCAATTTCTCATGATCATAAACAGGTAAAGTATTCATCTTACCGTAAAAAATACTATATGTCTAAATGCTAATACCAGCGCTTTTTCAGAGAAAGGCAAGCGTTTGGAATAATATTATTTTAACAACTTTTAAATTAGTTTTGACGGGCATTTTTGATGGACAAACCCTACTCTCCTTTATTCCTGTCAGCGTGTATTAAGAGTTTTGTATTCTCCACATGCTGAGAATTAATCAGCAGATCTGTCACAGTCTGAAATCTCTCTCCATCACTTTCACAATACCCTTTAAGTCTCTGTTTTTGTAAAACCCATCCTCCCATACATCATCCTAGATTAGATCATCCGCTGTCCAGAATTTGCCCCCTTAAAATGTTCACTGCTCATGGAAATCTTTTAAAATCTTCATGCGAGGAGACCTCTTGATCATTGCATGCAAACCCCATGAAAACATTCTCATGCTTTATGCCTGGTCATTTCATCCCCCATACCTATCCCATGAAGCATACCCAGTCTCATTCTAGGGCACTATCCTAGCACGTTAATTTGGATTTACGTTTAATCCTTCTTGAATGTATTGTTATATGTAATATTGTGTGTTGTTTCATATCAATAATAAATCGTCATGCAAATATATCTGGGTTTTTTTTCAAAATTGTTTTCATCTTCTTATAACGTTTTTCCTGAGAGCTAGAACTTTATATACCAATTTATGAACTTTCTTTATCAAAATGCGTCACAATTTTCTAGATTCTTTTGAGAACACTCTCATCATCTCATGTTTGAGTTTCTAACTCTTCTTCATTTACAATTCTTTAAACTTGTGTGTCATTTGTGTTGTTAATATCACGATGGTCTCAAATTACGCATGGTAGTATTTGTAATATGTTTTAGGCTGTCGTTGTTTTGTTGGTCATAATTGTCAGTTGTGTTGTTGTCTATGACATCATTTGTGGTCTAGTGTCTGACGTATATTATTCCGTTGTACATGCTTTCTTATGTATTGTCTATATGCTTTGGGCATCAAGGTCAAAATAACAATTTTTGACATAATTGGTTATTTTAGTCAAGAAGATTTCCCCTGTGCCCGTGTGTTTTAGTGTTCATATGTTGTCAATCGTGTTTCTTGTGAGATATTCAAGTCACTTGTATACCGTGATTTGGGATATTTTATGTGACGTCATCTACTTGACCTTGCATGCTATGGTCGTTGATATCAACGGAGGTATCAATGGCTTAGGCCATTTCACGTATTTTGCCACTTATGTTGTTTTGTGTTACGTCGTTTATTGAGTTCTGTGTCACGTGGTTTCGAGACAACGTGACGTAATTTGTTCTATTCTGCACGTTATCATCAGTGGCGTCAATTGTGGTAGTCTGTGTGGTGAACTGTGTGGTGTTCAATCAATTCTTCATCTCATCTCTACAGCCTCAAAGATTCCGCTAAGATATCCACCAATGGACCTCGAGCTCTCAGATATATTCTTGATCCGAAAATGGGAAACGTAAAGCGGTGAGTTTAGCAGCCATTACATCCAAACCAAATTGCTTAAAGAGTCAAACAAATTGACCCACGTGAAGAAATGATGTGCGTACGAGTACACTTTTGATTAATATGAACAAATTCGAAACTTAAAAAAAATGAATGGTATTAAAATTTACATTCATTCGGTCTATCCTTTTAGAAAAATATCTGAAGTAAAAATTTAAATACCCAACAACTGAAAAAGAAGCGATGGTTTTTCTTAGGTGTTGGTTTGGATGTCAGATGGTCGTAATATTATGTTCTGTATGAGAAACTAAACTATGATCAGCCTTTTTCCTGAATAAGACTGTCTTTCACTCCCTTTGTATCTCTCTTAATCTCAATGTGTTCTTGTTTTTTCGCCACGAATCTCCTACAAGTGGTCTAGATGGACACACAGACATTATTATTTTATTTTACCCATCACCCTCTGTGTTCTTGTAGAATTATTGCTCGATTCATCAGTAGACTTAACCATTATCATTCTTTATTTTCATCACAAAGCATCATCATCTTTGGTATTTCCATAAAGTATTTTCTATAATGTTTTAAAAAACTTTATTTATAAAAGGTAGCACATTTAACCCAAGGGCTCCGATATGGCCCTATATTCAACCCAGGACAGTACTCAGTAGTCAGTACTATTTACATCATCAATTTATACAGATACAGAACCCTGTTTTCTGCTACCCGGAAGTAGAAAATCTCGCGAACGACATGACGTCATTGACATTTTCAAATGTTTGTAAATTTTGCCTACAAATGCTTTGGTACCCATATATTTCCAAATATAGCAAAGTACCAAAGAGTCGTTTTAACAGCGATGTATTAAACCAAACCCATTTGCTGACTCTGAACGATCGCAATGAACCGTTTTACCATTTTACATCAAGGGTAAATGCATGTCTTGGAAGGCCTATATAGTTAGGCTATTCTTTAAAAACCACCAATAAATCAATTAAAACCCAATCAACAAATCAATCAATAAATCGATTAATTAATCCATCAGCTCTGGTATTAAGCAAACTAAGAAAACTCTGCTGTGTTATTTCCAAACCAAACCAATATATCTAGTTTTGTAGTTTCTTTCAATGTTGGGCATGATAAAATGGCGTGTTGGCCATCCATTTTGGTGGGAAGTCGTATGACGTAGTACAAATAGATCTTCATGTTCGGCAAATCTGGAACAAAAACCCCACTCAAGCGTAATGTGGAGATAGAGATGTTCGGATGATGCCACTTTGTCACGCGCTCTTGTTCTCTCGGGTTAAACCGCGGGGTTCTTCCAGTCTCGTTGTTTCTCGTGTGTCTGTACTAGGCTTGTTGCCGACTGTCCGCGCAGTGTGTGTTAAAAGCCTGCGATTTCTTTATCGCGTCTCTGCACGATAAACCACTCCAGATTCCATCTCCACCAGAGCAATAAACGTATCTTTCTGAGGACAGAACTATTAAAAATCACATTAAGTTTACATTATGAGTCCAATGAAAACCTCATGAAATGATTTACTTTCGCATTTTCTTTTATGACTGAAATATAACGAGAGACCCATTTCCGGGGATGCTGAATTAGGCAAAATGTAAAAACCAGAACGTTTTTTTATTGTAATGTTTTGGTGAATACGGACTTCAGAATTCCTTTCTTTGGATTCAACTAAAATGAATACTCTACATTTACGTTGGTTTGTTTTGAGGTTTGATGTTTTGCCATATTCAACTGCAATGTCATTCTTTCAAAAATGTGTTTAAATATTTAATTTCCTATCTAAATCCGTCGAGTATCTGTGACGTATGATCATGCGTGTATCCAGCTAAACGTCCACATGAACATGTCATTTAGATAAGTGACATGAACTGCCAAAATTAAAATCTGTTTCATAAATACTGCGATCATGACAATAAGAAGGCCTGCGGCTTATGGAAAAAACTAAAACTTTCAGATCGGAATAGCAAAATCCATGAAAGTGAACAAAATTCAAACTGCCTTAAAGAACGAGTATTCCTGTCACATTGCGTTAACGTCTCGAAACTAGTACCATTAAAAAGCTTCTCATTTGACCTTTTTGAGAAAAAGAATTTCAGAGTTTTGTTTTAACTGGACAATGTCAATATTTTGGCAGGTCATACCTCTTTAATTAGTTTCAACCTAGGTGAATAAGAAAATTTGAATATTTGAACATATTCATCCAAAAGCGAAAATTGGAATCTCGTATGTATTTTCTGATTGCGACCATTTCGTCTTGCAGCAAACCAACTCATTTGGTTTATTGTATGTATCAACAATTTGTTTACATTTTTTCAGCACTTGATGTAAAAAAAACTCCAGCCATATATTCTTTAGAATGGCAGTGTTTTTTGGCCAGTAAACGGCAAAGCAAAGGGTCATACATTATGTAGGTAGTTGACATTTATAAATGTTAAATACTATATCATTATACACGAGCTTAATTGTAGGACCATCAAGCCGTACAATAAATAGCATTGTAAATCACGATAAATGAAATGCTGCCTGCGGGATAAAGATATTTTTTTTAAAGTTTTCAAATGTCATTTATAAACACTTGCATCTGCATTAAGTATACGCCGAATTCAGCAGTTTGCACAACACAAACTTGCCGCTGTTAAACTGTCTGTGAAAACAATTTTAGACATTTTCAATGTTACAGTATATATTTGTCCATAAAGATATATACATGTAGTCTGCAGCATAAATTATTTCGAATAGGGGCCTACATGTATTTCAGCTAACTGTTATATATTTGGAGAGAGACGAGCCCGTATTTTATTTTTAAATAGAGATTTTACAAACAATTGGATAATAGTACTGTATTAGTACGATCAAAATACTCGAAAGCATCGAAGGTACACTTATAACATGACAACTAGACCCAAGGAGGGGCTATATATTTTTCTAAAATAAAGAACTGTTTTTCTCAATGTTAAATTTAATCGACACAGACAAAAATCATGTCATAGTTTAACAGAGGACAACGAGCTGCCTCTAGGGAGACATTTTTCATCAATTCCGATTACATCCAGAGAATATATGATTTGGATTTCTAAAAAACGAAGTGTGTCTTTCGTTCACAAACAAGATATAAGTAAGCGAAACGCCTTTTAATTTTAGGGACTGCAAACGTTTTCATGGGTAAAAAAAGCAACAAGGTATTAATTAGCACTTTATGAAAAAAATCTGTATTTAGGGAAAACATTTTGCAACTCATGTTATTTGCTATAAAATCCCGAGGTCCTACTCTAAGAAAAAATCGCCTGGCCAACTTACGTCACTAATATCTTGTCTTGTTCTTATTCCTACAATTATGCACCTTATACATGTAACTGGCGTATATACGACCAAATAATAATTAATTTTAACCAAAACTGGTGGACCATGACGTAAAGTAATTAACAACCCTTTCCACCTTGAATCATATAAGAAACCTAAGCCACCATAAATCTAAACTAGTTGTACATTTCTCGTCCCGGCTGTTGTTAAAACCTGTCAGTGACATCTGTTTCTATAAATGACGTTTATATCTACCGACTAAATCACATATTCCGATAGCTATCATATAGATCAATACGCTTTAAAAGGGCATGTTTGCATTGCCTACCGCTACAAGATATATTGTATTATTGTTTAAAACTCCATAAATAAAGACATACATTTAACAATAACATTAAATGTTTTGCAGCTGGCGTGTGCAATATTCGTATAAATGTATGTTGTAGATTTTTAGATTAATACAGGAAACGATAATAACAAATTGTCCATCTACGATCTTTTATCGACAGTAGCTAGTCCATTTTTAAGCGACATGCATTTTGCAAGTTCCATGCATCCGGGATGTACAATCAGCTGTTATAAATAACAACGATTTTTTTTCGAACCTTGGTTAGAGTGTGCAGTTTCCTTTCAAATTTCGCTCGAAATTCTGAAATTAAGACAAATTGTATCAAACAATAGAGCAATTTATCCTGATAATTTTATATAGAGAAACGCAAAGTTATTAATTGATTCCATTCTCTGTTTAAAACGTAATTTTCAAAATTCATGCCCTGTTCTCAATTCATTCGTTTTCTTATCAATTCAAATCATCTAGTAATAATTTTTAATCTGCATCGAAACACGTGATAGTTCTAGAGCGAAATCTCAATTTTATTTTGATTAACAATTATTGCTCATAAATATTTTCTTAAGAAGGTGTCATTTTTAAAGTGACATGAGCTACCAAATATATGGAAAATCTTGTTGAAACGGAATAAGCTAATTATCGGACATTTCTTTCTTTTAAAAAAGTACAAAATAAGAGCTTTCCCTTGATACCAATCTTGCAGATGTATGTTTAGGGAGTTCAATAAGCAAAAACACCCGCTCCCAAAATGAATTCATACATCCCGGCTATTTGAATGTTTTTAGTTATTAACACCTATCTCGGTTACTGACTTTATCAATATTTTCATTTCAACGCCAATCCCTTAGATAATCAAGATACTTCAAACGCTGAACTTCTCTTGACAATCAGAATTTTTGAAAGAAAACAAATCCGAATTTTAACAGCTTTATGTCACTTTTAAGTTTAAAATGAACTCTTTTATACCTAAACATAAAAAATACAGGTAGTATTGGTAAAAAAGAAACTCATAAAACATCGAAATTAAATACGAAGTCTAAACATGTTTAAACATAACAATACTAAGGCCAAGCTCCTATCAGTCTTCAACCTAACGAAATATCATATTTATATATTAGTTATATTACAACAATGTTTGATGGGGTATAAAGGTCTAAATAATCTACCTCCTTTTAACACATCTAGAAACTTGTCTCCGTGGTTATTTTAAACAAGAATATGTTCCCTGTGCCCGTGTGTTTTAGTGTTCATAAATACTATATATAGTATGGGCATATTTCAAATCTGTGTATGTACGAAAAGCTCGCACCATATTGCTCTGTGAACTATGGAACGTGATTTAATATTCTGCAATGTCGATTTCACAAAGCTCTGCCACAAACAGCTGTTGTTAGAATTAACATAACCAAAGTTGATTTAGATGTAGCCTATATGACGTGTTTGTAACACATTGGTTATCCGGAATCTCGGATAGCCCACAAATATCTTAAACCCGAATCTGTTTGAATTCTCCAAATCAATGGAAATATAGTTGGTGTATAAATTATAAAATTACAGTTCGCAGAATTACCCTTCGTCACAGTAACATAAATATGTCTGTAATCAGCTTTTATAGAAAACCATTAAATTCTATAACAATATAGAATATTTGTCTTATTTACGTTATGAAATATTATTTTAAAAATCATATCTTTGGACTGTCATAGTACAATACTTAAGTATAAGTTTGATAGAAAGTAATCAGAAATTGTGCGAGCTTTTCTTAACTATTTAATCATCAATAAAGGAATAACAAGTCCTATAGAACAATATATGTCAAATAATCGACCACAAATGCTATATCTAAATGAAAAAAGAATACATAATTGAGCCTTTTGTGTTTTGTATCTGAATTATTTAAAAGAAGGAATAAATGCGAAGATTTCCTCCCATTTATTAGAAACAGGTAGAATACTGCATGCTTTGGCAATGGACCTATAATTAAATTTAGTGTATAAATGTCGTTTGCAGATTTTCAATGAACAAAATATTAATAATGTGCTACTAAACTGTATCATATTTCTGATGAAAATTAAAAAGAATTTTTTAAACTGAAACAGCCGTATCAGCGGTACATAATTTTTGTAAAGCATGCATGTGCTAATGAGGTCGTCCGCTGTCCAAACTCGTTTAGGTATTAAGGTCTAAATGATATACCTCTTTTTAACACAATTAGAAACTTGTCTCCATGGTTATTTTAGACAAGAAGAATTTCCCTGTGCCCGTGTGTTTTAGTGATCATAAATATATTTTAGGGACACTGATGGTATATGCGAGTGTTTATGAACACTCCTTACAGTATACCGAAACGAATTCTAATAAATAAGGATTGACTTCAATGTTTCTTCGGTTCATCGAGTTATGAACGAACTTGCCCCTGTGCAAACTAAATAAATCCGCGAAGCGGTTTATGAAAAGTTTGCACAGGGGCCAGTTCGTTCATAACTCGATGAACCGAAGAAACATTGAAGTCAATCCTTATAATTTAATTACTATCACATATACTACGTAAAACAATAACAAATATTCACAGGGAGTGATATATTTTATTTTCAAGAATCAAAACAAACCAACGCGCGCAAAGGTACACTTGATTTCAAAGCTCTCTTCAAAGTGACGTCACAATCACAGGCAAAGCGACTGTACAACGTGATGACGTCATCTCGCGTCATAGCGTTGAGTTTATCAGTGCACTGTGATGACATGAGTGTAAACGTTTTCGTATAAGCTGACATAACAAGTTGTTTTTTATTTCTTTGAAATCTGATCGAATTGAAAAATAAATTTAAGCAGCTATTAAATCAACATATTTTCAAATTGATTGCTTTCTCTGTTTCAATAAATATCAGTAGGCCTGTTGTTGTTTCGTCAGCGATTCATCTATATCGTTGTAAAAATAGTCCGGAGCTGGTTCGTTCATCGGATTATGAACGAAAGCAGATTAGCCAATCAAATTGAAGTATTCGTTGTAAACACACTGGAAATTAAATTATACTGGTTTATATTCAAATTTCCATATGAAAAGTTGTCAACACCTTGTCGTAAACTACTCTCAAATTTTAAAATGAACTGAAGAAATCAGGTGCTTTTGATGATTGTTTTCCATTATATTTCTGAAATATCTTTCTTTTCAAAGACATATAACAACTAAAACATTTATTTAGTTTTTATTTATAAAACATGCGATTTTTAATTATGAACCACGTAATTTTTTCTTTCAATAATCCTTTCGGATTACAACATCAGTTTAAGGCCATCTGTCATAAATATCACGGTTGTGGTTCATCGTAACATTCATACAGAAGTGAATCCAGTATTATATTGGCTATAATTTCAAAGGAAATAGAAATTATGAACTTTTGAGTGATACCAGTTTTGAAAATGTACATTTAGGTATACTGATTAGAAATAACTCAAGCTTAAAATGAATGAATGTAAATTCCGGTAATTTAAATTTGTTAATTTTTTGCACTCATCTTCGGGTTGCACCGGCACTGTTGACAGCTGAACCAATATTTTCAATTTCAATGAGGACCCTTCAGTTTTTTTATCAACTTCAAATGGTCGCATTTTGTGACAATTCAAATGGTAGCATTTTGTGACAATTCAAATGGTAGCATTTTGTGACGATTAAAATGGTAGCATTTTGTGATAATTCAAATGGTAGCATTTTGTGATAATTCAAATGGTAGCATTTTGTGATAATTCAAATGGTAGCATTTTGTGATAATTCAAATGGTAGCATTTTGTGATAATTCAAATGGTAGCATTTTGTGATAATTCAAATGGTAGCATTTTGTGATAATTCAAATGGTAGCATTTTGTGATAATTCAAATGGTAGCATTTTGTGATACTTCAAATAGTTGCATTTTGTGATAATTCAAATGGTAGCATTTTGTGATAATCAAATGGTAGCATTTTGTGACAATTCAAATGGTCGTACTTTTTGACAATTCGAATGGCCACATTTTCGGACAAATGAAATTTATGGACAAAATCGGAATTTTGGTAGTTCATGCCATTTAAAATAATAAATATACAACACACGACCAAAGCTTGCTTACAAAACGCAAAAATCATATTTTCAGCAAGGCTGAATGACGTTGAACAAAAATGTGTTGTATATAAAGCGCAAAATACAAGTTTTAACCCAGAGGAATCATTTTGCTTTACGGATTTCTCCTTTCTGAAAAGTCTACCGAATTGTTGAAACCCGTCTTCTCGGTCTGTGTAGAATGAGATTGCATGAAACATAGGAATATAATATACTAATGGAATATCATGGGCTTAGTTTATTATAACAACTTTTGATGGGGTATAAAGGTCTAAATGATATACCCCTTTTTAGCACAATTAGAAACTTATCTCCATGGTTATTTTAGACAAGAAGATTTTCTCTATGGCCGTGTGTTTTAGTTTTCTGTAACCTAGAGTACCTCTGACGTCGATTTATTAAATGCTCTGCTTTGGCAAAATAACTTATTTCTTGCGATTTGTCTCTACTTTCTTTGTTTCAACTGTGATTCTTTCTTAGTATAATCCTACAAAACATGTTTTTAAAAAACGTCTCAATTTTTGCTTTGTGAACCGTTTACTTCTAAATATCGTTGAAATATTTAAAACGGCGAAAAAAAAAATGCTAGAAAAAAATTACACTATGACAAATGCTAGAAGGCCTATAGGTTACAAAATACTGTTTTATTTGCCATTTGCGGTAATGTTAATGTTTTAATTTGCGGCTAATTACCTAAAGCTGGTTGTGGCGTTTCATTTCCATTTTCATATAGATCAACATATGAGACGTCCTTTACAACCAAATAAAGTTGACATTGTGCATTTCAGTTTCACGCTAAACACAATTCAACATGGGTACCACCGTTTTGGCCATTGTAAGTTTACATTTTCTCAGCCTAACTGTGGTATTTTCAAAATTGGTTAAAAATTAATCAACACACACAAAAATCTTCAATTAGGCATTGATTGAAAGCTTTAAGTATGTACAGTAGATCTGCATTAGTTTCAATCCAATATTCAAATAAACCAGGTACAAAACTATCGCTAAGTAAGCCACTTCCTAGCTCTTCCATTGGGTGAAAAAACGAAACGGTGTTTTGACCTATAGATGCACTTTGACATAGTATTAAAAAAATGCAAATCTGCCTCTAGATCTGCGATAGTATGGCTGTACTTGGACATTTAAAAGAGGCCCCGCGTTAATTTTGTATTTAATTTTTTTTTTCGTATAATTGGTCATGATACGATATTCCACCAAACTTTGTATCAAATTTTAAAATATTTGATAAAACTTTAATGATCATGGACTCAGACAGAAGGTCACGTAGAATATCGCGAGATCTCGATCATCACCATGAGCTGTTACAGATATGTTACATGTGTTACTATCCTCCAATATGTGTGCTATTATTCGACAGAAAGTCCCGCACCGAGTTGACGAGGGAAGGGCTTTATTCGGATGTTAAGAATTCAATACCACGAACAAATGGCGCAGATAATCCCTTTTCATTCCCCATTTGCTTCTTTCTCAGCCGAGTTATCAGGCGGAGATTTTTATATCACTTCTAAATCGAACGTTTGATTTCATACAATAGACAGCCCATTAAACAAAACGATTTCCGTTCAACAGATATTTATTTATCAATAGTATTACCCACATTGAATGCTGTAAATATCAAGTATGACTCAATCTGCCTCAAATACCCCTAGAATTCAATTAACGGATTAGAATTTAGTGTATGAATTAATAAAAGACGGATTGACATGTAAAACACATAAAAATGAAACGTTATTTTAGATCAAATCTTTCAATGGCATTTAGAAGTTGAAAGGTTACAATAAGGTGAAGAATAACTTATGGATAACGTGTGCACAAGAACATAAACCAAGAAGTTGTTATCCATAAGTAATTCTTCACCTTATTGTTATTTTAGATGTATTGGTAGCTTGATATTTTCGAAAAGGCTGGCATCAGCAATTGTATGTGAACACAATGTAAAATATATCTTTGGTTGATTTGCGAATTTCGTGGATCGGACATTTAGTGATGTCTTGAGATGCATTACACTGCTTAGGAAAACTTCAAATTCCATATAAGATTTACCCAAAATCGACGACTGAATTCCTGCCGTTTTCCCAGAAAGTGTTCCTCCGAAAAGCGAGGAAAAGCCTGTAATAATATCCTATTGTTAGAACTGAGAGACGGTGCTATCAACCGACCATTTTAGAATAATTTCAGGAAAAAAAACAAAACAGTTGCAGTCATCATCTGGGGTCATATAAAGACGAATGTTACTCTTACCCAACACGATGCATCTATACTACGTACGATTGAGCTTTATTTTTTTCCAAGGAATTCGATACCTTTCTGATTCTCTATGGCATGGCTATTTATTGGTTACCGGTATCTGATACATCGGGCTGATTTTGTCAATTTTTGCCCATTTCCTGGCTGTGAACGAGTTGCCGTATTGTCCAGGAAATGGGGAGCTTGTGCACATTGCAGTCTAGGAAAAGAAAATATCTGTTTTCTTCAATCTTTAGTCCTTGGTTGGAGTTTTTTCTGTATCTCTTGGACTACAGCTTTCTAGATTGAAGGAAATGCGTGGCGGGCCAATTTCTTAGAGAATTTGCCTCCAAGCATGTTTTTTCTAGAAGAGTTACAAAAGACCTGAGGGGCCTATAATTGAACACGTGTCTAAAGAGAAATTAATGCCCCGCTGTGAAAAGAGAGACAGAACTTCAAGGGGATTTCATGTTCTTTGCCATTTTTCCGAAAGCAAACGGATGTTGGACAAAGCTAGATGGGTTGAAGTCTGATGACCTTATTATCCAAACTCCCTTCTCCTTCTTTGCCTTTCAGTTGTTCTATTTTCCTTAGATAAAGTCTGTATAGAAATAATCACCAGGCAGGATCGAGTAAGCTCTGTATAGGCTGTTACCTTATACCTTGTTTGAATCAGTTTGTTTTATAAGGTATAATGATAAATAGGTATAGCAGTAACATATTGATAACAATGACATGCGTTCCTGAGACCATTTACAGACTGATCAAGACACGGCAGAGCTTTATTGAAACTCTACCCGGCATTATCCGGGTTATAAATTATGAAGGAAATGGAGAAAATTGTCAATTTGTACCATACATCAATAGACATAAAGGAGCCCTATATAATCGGATTGCTCCGCTTGTGCAGCGCTAGAGTGGAGTCCACAAAGGGCTCTATACCTTTAGCAAATGCTGCACATTAACAAAACAAAGCTCGAGAAAAAATCGAACCATTTGCTCAGCCTCTTTGCGAAGCGAGAGCACGGTGTTCGATTATCCAGAGGCATGAGTAAAGTAGTGTGAGGTGGGTTTAGCAAACGTCTTTCCCTGCTTGTAACCGAGGGAAAAGCCCTGCTGGGAACATGCTCGGATTAAGACCGTGTGATGCAAAACAACTACTAATGGCAAAACGACACTTTTTACCCAGCACAGAACTATTGACTGAAAACAAACAATTTTAAGAACTAAGACAAAATGCATACAGGATTATAGCTCCATCGCATTGGTAATTATTTCCACTTTGATACTGTTGGAGTGTCTAGTAAAACCGAATTAATAAGACAGTTCAAACAATCTCACCTACTAATCTCTTAACAGATTTACAAAAAGAGACAGGTCTGTTTCTGTTTCTTTTATCGATAACTTGGAAATTAAAAGAACATTTTAAACTTTCGTTATGTTTGAAACAATCTCATTTTGGGTTGACCTCGACCTGAGACTCGAATCTATATCTCAGAGTGTCCGTTATCTTCGTTTGGAATGATATCAATGGCACATCATTGCAAACATAACGAACACATGCCGTGCTATACCGATCACATGATTGCAAACATAATGAACACATGCCGTGCTATACCGATCACATCGCAAACATAACGAACACATGCCGTGCTATACCGATCACATGACTGCAAACATAACGAACACATGCCGTGCTATACCGATCACATGATTGCAAACATAATGAACACATGACGTGATATACAGATCACATGACTGCAAACATAAGGAACACATGCCGTGCTATACCGATCACATGATTGCAAACATAACGAACACATGACGTGTTATCCAGGATCACATGATTGTAAACAATGACGTGTTATACAGATCAGGTTTGGAAGCATAACCAAGACAATGACGTGTTATACAGATCAGGTTTGGAAGCATAACCAAGACAATGACGTGTTATACAGATCAGGTTTGGAAGCATAACCAAGACAATGACGTGTTATTCAGATCAGGTTTGGAAACATAACCAAGACAATGACGTGTTATACAGATCAGGTTTGGGAGCATAACCAAGACAATGACGTGTTATTCAGATCAGGTTTGGAAGCATAACCAAGACAATGACGTGTTATACAGATCCGGTTTGGGAGCATAACCAAGACAATGACGTGTTATACAGATCAGGTTTGGGAGCATAACCAAGACAATGACGTGTTATTCAGATCAGGTTTGGGAGCATAACCAAGACAATGACGTGTTATACAGATCAGGTTTGGAAGCATAACCAAGACAATGACGTGTTATTCAGATCAGGTTTGGAAGCATAGCCAAGACAGTGACGTGTTACGATACAATGACGTGTTATCAGAATCATATAAAAGCAAATATAACGACCACAATGGCGTGCTATACAAATCACACGATGGCAAACATAAGGAACACAGTCAATGATATTGTGCACCATATACTTCAATTATACCGTCGGATTGTATAAAATTTGAAGAAAAGTTGTTTTAAAAGAAAGCCGTAACGATGCCATTTGTGTCGTCCTTTTTTCACAGGTTTGGTTTTCTCCAGGATTATTGTCTATTTCTGTTTGAGGCATAGGTAGTAAATTACAGTCACAGAATCTGTCTTTATAAATATTTTAGATGTTTTCCTGTATTGAACGGAGATATAAAGCTGTCCAGGTCGTAAAACCCTGCAAGCAATTTTGAACACATAGAGATTTGCGCAATTAAAGACACCAGGGAATTTGCTCATCTGCCTTGTGCGACGGCCATGGGGCAATACCAACTGCGCAGAGGTCAGATGTCATGAAGGGAAATTGCTTTCCACTCGCCTTAGAGATATTGGGAAAGGGACCAGTCTGTCAGTGCCTATTTAACGTTAGTTGGTTCTGTAAGGTAGAAAATTCATGTCCACAAATGATGGAGAGCACGAGCTGTCAAAGTCAGCCGTCATAACGCTCTCTCCAGCCCACTCCAGTTCAGGACCACGGACTTCTATAACACCCCATTACTTTCTCGTCGGTTCCAATAACTCGAAAGCCTTCGCGTAAACTGTTTATACAATCTAACTGGCACCAGCTTCGTGTAATTTTACTAGAAATCTTCCTTTCTATATTTCTGAAAGCGTCTATATCTATAACAAAAGCATATCTTTCTACTATTTTTCACCGTTTAAGGGCATTGGAAATCGGACCATTGGCGAAAGTTCAAAGGCACACTAGCCACAAAAATACAGAAAACTGTTTATAGACAGGAACTTTGCATTTATGCCAAATTCGAAAGTTAACTCGAAAAAATACAGACGAGGGATTTGCTTTTATGTACATAAAAAAGCCTTCCGATAAAGTTGAGGCTGAATACAATAAATACGTAAATACCTGAAATGACCGTAATCCAAAAGATAAGTTTCTGATCAACGGGTTAACGTTTGAACTTCAGATTTAGGTATGCCTTTAGACTATCTTGTGTACCATATTTATTTTAGTAGGTTTATTAGTGAGTTTAACATTCGATTTCTTTACATATCTCAGAAAGGCTACAAAGGCGATTGGGTCTTTAAAATGTCGGTAACTCGAATCCTAATAAGGGCGGGTCCCAACAAAAACACTCTGAGTAAGGTTCATACAGGAATTTAAAGTCACTGTTTCTTCTTTCAAATTAAGGCTTTGAGGAGTTTGGAGATGTAAATCTGGCGGATTTATAATTTGCTCATCTTTTTTGCTTGAAAGGCCAACTCTGGTAGCTTATTAAATGCGCAGACATTGGTCATGCTTCAGACAGATGGACGAAATTTGCACAATGCTTTGAACAAACACGAAAGATAAATTTGCTCTTATTGAAATGATTGCTACTTTACCAACGGTCCAGTGACTCGTCGTTGGAAATCGTTTGGCGTAACTGGTCGGGTTAACGACCTGACCAGCCATCTATTATTCTAACACATGTCTGCATTTGCTTGAGGAAAGAATTCAATTTGATCCGCTTACTTATGGGACGGTTCCTGTGTAGTCCGTGGACAAACTTCCTCTATCAGGAGTTCACTGACTCGTTAAGAATCAGACAGGCTATCACCGAGGCCTTTCTCTTTTCCCCAGCGACGAGGCAATATCCTCTCTTGGACATTAAAACGGCTTCCCGTTCTTCGGTTCTGCTCAACGGATTTATGTGGATAAAGATGGGGAAGATGCAGAGAGGAATTAACTAAGATGCATCACTCGCCATCGACCTTTTTGGCCGCCGAGATCTGAGCATGTCTTTGGTTTTTAACCCCAGTGCCACGGAGTATAATACCCTTATCGTATCAAGGTGATTAAAGAAACCCTACACCCTTGGAATCCCCTTGCCTTTCGACATGGACGATTGATAGAGGCTTTCTCTATATCTTAGCCTCGTATATCTCTATAGTAAGACATGGACGTCCAAACCCCTTTATCAGACGATGATAACAACACGGGGGCACAATTTACATGTAAATAAATAAACTAACTAATAACCCATTGCAAATATGAAGGGAAATTCGATAAATTGAAGCCTAAGATGATTTGCATCTCGCTTCTTGGAAGGAATGACACGTCGTTGAAATCAGACTGTGCACTAGCGTTGTACTATAGCAAAAACCAAATATTGACGTGGATTTTCCATTGTGGAATTTTCTTTTCGTTTTCATTTTTTCTTTGCATCCAGCATCTTTGATGTGGGTGACTGGTGTATTCTCGGGTTTATGATATGTTTTCGCAAGGATTGGAACATCAGCTAATTTATTACCAATTTTTCTGTTCATGACAAGGCCGATCGATTTCGGAAGGCAATGTGTAGCATCTGGTGAGGTAATCAGGTCTCCATTTAGCTCCATGCTGTCGGGACATCCACCTGCAATTGAGTACCAGCACGTGAACCGCTATAATCCCATTTGTAAATTTACATAAGCACATTTCCAGTCTTGACCCGTCCCAGATTTGTTTTAAATATTAATGGCTATACTTCAACGGACTCACAACGTGTGTATAACCGCAGAGCAAAGTGTGAATCAGCATGGAGAGCTAACCGGTAAAACAAAGAGAAAGATTCAATAAAACTCTCAACAATTCACTATCAGGAACTTTGGTGTAGCATGGTGTGCCGCAGACTTTACTGTCAAACACAGTTAATATTGGTCCTTGTCATTTTCTATCATTGGTTGATTGATTGATGTTTTACACACCTCTCAGGATTATTTCTCTTCTATGGAGGCGTTGCCAGGTTAAGTGGGGGGAAGAAAACTGCTTCCTCAACCGGAGGAAACCCTTGGTTTTCTACGTATATCCAACAACTTTTTTTTTACAATTCCATCAGAAATTGTTAAATTTTTCTGGATTGTAACCAGCACCTGGTCGATGAAAGGCATCAATATACTTTGACCATAGAGTTTGGTTATTTCCAACTACCGAAGCCCCATTTTCTTCGAAAGCACAATGGATCCAACGTGATCAATATATTGATATAAATTTGCGAAAAACAAATCCGAAATTCTAGGACATCTTGTAAACAATTTTAGAGTATAGTAAAATAGGCATAACTTCATTTACTCTTTGTAGACTTTTAAAGAATAGAAGCCAAAACGAAAAAGCTAAATATCCACATATGACTCAGGGTTTATTTTGAGTACCTTTAGAATTTCTTTTTACATATCTCACTCTAAGGTATTTTGTATGCCTGTCCAATATTGCATTTCGTCTGCAAATAGAGTGATATCTGCGAGACAAGTGGTTATTGGTATTGTGATCGGAAAGGCGTGTAAGTGCGACTGCAGTCTGATATCACAGACAAATATTGGTTCAGCTGAGTATAAGGGTGTTGATAGGAAAATCTAAAGCCTGGACTTGGCCACTTCGATGAAAACGGACTAAAATCAATATGCAAAAACGTGCCTACAGCAATGGAACAAACACGGGCTTCACCATTTCCTGAGCCTTTTCATTTATGTACGATATTATTAACCATATTAATAAAGGCGATACAACTGCTGAAGGCATAGTGTTCAAATGCTACCCTTATATAATTGAATGTATACATCGGTCACACGACAACGTAGTTCATTCGCCTTTCCTGTTATAAGAAGGTCTATATTTTTTCAAATAGCTGTATTCACGTAGACTGGTTATTTCATGCGCATGTTGTACCTGTTTATCTTGTGGTCAGAAACGCGGACTGTTCTATTTAACGACAAATAATCTCAGCATTGCATTTAAATAAAACTTGACAAGCTCCATAGTAAAATATTTTTTCAAATGGTAATTGCACAATCAAATTTGTTTTTATATACGTTAGTTATTCATGAAGAAGCAGCGACAGTGCAATCCATTTCTTTGGTAATTGACATTTGATAGTAATCACTGAAAAATTGAAGAGCGTCATTCCAATTCCTATTGATGCGTCACAGAATATTTCTCTCAATAACTACTAAGTTTATATAAAATTATCTACGTAGATGTGAACGTGTTTGTTTCTGGGGTGTAAAAATCATAACATTATGTTGTATAGAATTCAACCGATTACAAGTTCAATTGCGTGTGCATTTGTGTTCAATATATAGAGAAACATGGATACATCACATGTGTTGAAGATGTTAAAGATTTGAAGAAAATGTCTGAGACGAGACAAAAAACGATACCATCCTGAAGTGTTGATTCTATATCCTAAGTTCCATTATTTGAGCATTTGTTTGTAACATAGAGTATTTTAACAATTGGAAGATTGATTGATTGATGTTTTACGCATCTTTCAAGATTGTTTTACTTATAAGGCGGCCTTGCCAGGTTTAGTGGGGGAGGAAACCGGACTCATTGCCCGGAGAAAACCCTCGACCTTCGGTGAGTACCTGGCAACTCTTCCATATAAGGCGACTGAGTGAAAAATCCAGTCAGACATTTTTCAATTTTCATTTGATCGGAGTGTGATTCGAACCCGCGCAGCATCCATGGAAGGTCTGTGTGGGACTGAGGGACGATTACTCTAACCCACTGGACCACCGAGGCCCCTACGTCATTTGGAAGAAAATACCGCTAAAGTCTGTAATTTAGTTCAATTTGTCGCTTCGTGCCACTAATTTATTCATTAATTACACGAAACAATCATTTGAAAAAGAGGCTTATCTGCAGTTATCAAGCAGTTATTCTGTACAGAAGTCATAGCTGGATTATCGTAATCCCCAGGCTACCTTGTTAAGGGCAATTGATGCGGTGACCCTGCCGAGATGGACACACTGGTAAATAAATACTCTTGACTTAACTCAATAAATCCATGCATGCCCACTCGTAGCTTGCCGAACAATTAAATTAACGATGGCAATCTTAGCCCGGTAATTGGCACTGTTCGGCTTTGATCAAATTGGTAATCTAAATGCTGGGTGTACAGACTCGTCTAACAAATAACAAGATTCTGTAAATGATGTGTAACACTGCCAGGTTTGAGCCTGGGATTGTATTGTAGTATACTTCTGTCCCTTATTGTTGAATAACTTCAACGGGTATTGTTTATTGTTTTTATTTAAAAGATTTAAACTTGAGAAAAATACAAATTGAATAGCTGCATTTCCGGACACTTTTGCGGAGTTAAATGAATTGAGTGAGCGGTGGTGGGGCAGAGGGGGGGGGGGGGCAAACTTAATACATCAGTATCAATTATTTTTAATCGATTTTATTGTAATCGATGTTTGGGTTAAATATATATCACATCTAAGTCTACATTTACGCCCGAAATAACAAAGTGACTTGTCGGCATGTTGAAGGTATATCTTTCCGTGACAGTGGGGCCTTACATTATTCTTACGTGGGCGTAAATGTTTTGCCAAACAGCCCTGGTTATATTACGTCTTATGACGCCTTGCTCAGGTTCGTCCATGACCATCAGGCGATCAACCTACTTTGCACGATGCGTGTCTCGTTGTATCATTATTGTAATAAGAAGCTCTCCGCGCATGGTCATTGTTCTCAAATCTCGTTCTCATTATACAGACAGGGCGTTTTGTTTCCATCATAGCGGTGATTTAAATTCATAACGAGGTTGAGAACATGTTATGTCTATTTAACTAAAAGCTCGGACGTCTAAGTGCCTTGTGGAAAATAAAGCGATGCAATTTATACTCGATAGCTTTTCGTGTCTACGCCTATACATGGGGACAATCTGTGTCAAGGGAGAAGGTGACGGGTACCTTGTCTTAGTCCAGAAACCATCTCATATATCTTACTCCAATTGCGCGAGTTGGTCTAAAGCGGGTTGTCCGCCTGAAGGAAATGAATTGATGTTGTGAGGGGACAAAATAGTGGCTCTTATGTTTGTGTCTAAGATGACTCGCCTTAACGGGCAAAATGATGGATTTGTTACTCTCGCCGAAGAGCAATACGCTTTCTTAAGTGGTTATCCTAATGAATCGTATCCTAATCTATTTCTGAACAAGGTTTTCCCTCTTATCCCGCTTATGTTCCCCACCGTATACATCATGCGATTAGAGTCCATTCAGATATGGCGTCTTGGATGACGAATCATTCTGAGCTAACGTTGACTTTGGAAACCGGACTATGGCTATAGAAACTAGAGACCCCTTTCAGCTATATCATAGGAAATCAGTTAAGTGATTTTATCCGGAAATGCCATTCTTAAATTCGCGTTTATCTTTGGACATTTACAAATTCATCTTCAATATAAACTGATAACCGTTTCATTCCATCCTAAAAGAAAATCCATGAAGTGTATTTCCAGAAAAAGATTCATTAAGTTAGATGCGTTTTATTCTTGGACATTTACAAAATGATCTCCTATATTAGATGCGTTTTATTTTCGGACAAAATTATCTCCCATAAAGATACAGCATATATAACTACCTCTTTGTTTTCACTTTTTTAAAATTCTCTCCCATAACAATATTGATTATCCCTTTGATGGATCTTTTTTGACATTTACAAAATTTACATTCGTAAAAGAAATCTATTAAAGGGACTAGTTGTGTATTATTGTTCACATTTTTCTCATAATGTTTCCACTAATTTGAAAAAGAAGATGATTTCACTTTGGAGTAATCGTAGGAGATTGGTTTTCAGCCAAAACTGTACAATTAACAAGTAATTAGTGACAAATTCTGTGGTACATTGTTTACTGTCTGACGGACGGTTTCGGGTAGATGTAAACCGAGGTCCTACATGGGTGAACCCTACTGTAGAGAGTTGTGAAAGCGTATCTAATATTTATCTGTCCGATAAACTGTGAAGTGCCCACTTTTTTAAGATTAGTTCGACATTAAAGGGGCATGAGCTGCCAAAATCCGGACTATTTTCATAGATTCTGATTGTCACGATAGTAAGAGGCTTTGAAGGTCATCGAAAAACTTAATGATTGGCGTTGGAATGAGCAAAATCCATACAGTGTGTGGCCTGTACTAACCGGAATAGTGTTCGAAAAGTAAACAAAATTTAAATAACCGGGACGACCATTCATTCATTCTAAGCCTAAGTTAGTTGAAAACAATGCTTTATCGTACATTCTCGAGACTATAAGTACTAAAAAGCTTCTGAATTGTACGTCTTGAGAAAAATAGCCGATAATTTCAACATTCTGCTACAATGGCAAAATATCTCAATTTTGGCAGCTCATGCCCCTTTAAAGAATCAGCACGAACCCAGAAAAAGTTAGAAGACGACGAAATGACCGGCCAGGCCGTTCGCGTTCAACTGTCGGCTCTGGAGCATCTATGAGCACATCCTGTCTAACTAAAAGTAAAAGTAAACAAACCAGCTGCAAAGGAACTCAAAAGTGGTTTTAAACTCTTCATTTAACGGTCTATCAGGAGAAAGAATTTCACTACTAATTATCCCTACACCGTCACAATAACTGTACGGCATTATAATGTGGGAATTTTTTTGATCAGTAATTTTCCTCAGACACACGTTGCCCCTTTAAAGGAGGGGAAATCTCTAGAAATACATAGGGATTATCGTTGATAACAACCTTCAAAATACTTCAAACATTTCACGTCAATTACCTCCAGTGACCCTCAAGCTAATAAAAACAGACAAAAGTATGTCCTTTCAGTGGCTTATCTGTGTAGCCATTTTTCCGTTTTAGGATGACGTGATGTTGGTGTAGCTATTTTTAGATCAATAATGACGTATTTTTACCGCTCTCTAATGTATAAGGGTAGATTTAGGTCCAAAAAAACATGGCGTCCAACTTGAAGTGGGAAGATTGTCTCCGAATATATAGGTCAGTATGCAATCGCACGCCATTACTAAGCCAGCCATTGGCTAAATTGCATCACATGACTACTCTATAGCGCACTTAAACTTTTATTCAACAATAATTGGATAAAACTAATGAAAAAATGGTGGCGGCCTTGTGACTGGCCTATGGAGCTTATTCTCTATTGTAACGCCACCTTCAAATTTCAATTATTCACTTACGAGGGGATAAAACATACATTGGACAGTTGTTTTGGGCTAAATGAACTCTACTCTTTCCATCTAAACTAGTCTAAAGCTTCGATTTTCTTTTCCTTTAATGTTTAAACGATAGTAAATGTGAAAGTAAATTTCGAGGAAACGACACTCACTAACATATGCTTTTTATCTTTAGACATAACAAATTTGTCTTTAATACGAACCCTTTGTGTAAATCATCTTAATTTGTTTTTCATATCCTGACTGGCATGTTTGATTCATTCGCCTCGGTATAAATCGGTATACATTTAAAGATGTCGTCATGACATTGTGTTACCTGATGCTAACCACTTGTCTCTCGTCGACTCGAGTTCTACAGTTTCCATTTATCTTAATTCTTATTGGATGGATCATATTTCAGAATGATGTCCACCATTTGATTTGGTTTATTACCATATCCTATAAACCACCTCCTTCTATACAATTGCGGTATACAACCATTGAATATGGTTTGAAACGTTAATATTAATTCTTTATTTGGGGAGATTTAACAATTGGTATAATTAGCTAATCTGGAAAAGAAACTCTCGTATAGTTTTTCTTCCAAGCAAACATATATCTTTGTTCAGTATAGCAGATTCTTATATTTTACTCTGCCAAATTAACACTAAATGTGTCTAATAATTGGTAGTATCCCTCAAAAGAGGGTTACCCTTTTAATGCATTTGAAAACCGTTGCTGTTAATGTATATGTTACGTCCATAAACATCTGTGAGCTGATTTAGCTTTGAAGACTTTAGCTTGCTACAAGAGGTATAACACAAGTACAAGAAACATTATTATTATGTCTGGTGATATATTTTATTCATTTTTATTCATTTTTAAATCAATATCATCTTAATAATATCTGTGATTTCTCGAAATGTCCAGTATGAAGAACATCATACGTCAACAAAAATCAATCCTGAAACCGAAATGCTTCAAGACACACGCACAGGGTGTAAAGTCTGCTGTTGAATTGGCTTTTCTAAGATGAACGCACCAAGCTAGAACAACGGCAAGTGGGACCTAGGTTTCTAAACATGTCTAATTTGGTCACCCGAAAGAGAGGGTAATAAGTTTACGTTTTTAAAATTCTCGAACAATCACATTACACTGGCCAAACTTTCCGTTCGTCCACAAGGCTTCTTGGCCCCCCTTCATCGTCTTTGCCATGCACCAACGGGACAAACTCTAATCGTCTAACAGACTAAGCCGACTCGTGATATTTCAAACTCTCTGGATATTAAAGTCTAACGCGAGCGTCTCCTAGTCACCAAGGAAATACACCGGGAACATGTTCGGAAAACTTAACGAAGGTGACTTATTAGATAGGATAGTGTGCCATTTCTAAGGTAGTGGATGTTATTGACTCTACAAAGGTTCCGAGGCAATTGGATTTCTCCCTTCTTTGAAAAGTGTTAACTTCATCAGGCCAATGGTGCTGTGATGAATTGGACTTCAATTGGCAAGTCCTCTCCACACTCCAATTGAATCTCTGGTCTAACAGACACATACAAAGGACGTAACCTAAATGGCGCCCTCTTCCACGTACTCCATTAGTACAGAGCTGTGTGCTTCCAGACAATAGTGTCTCTTTCTTGAGAAAAACAACCAGACATTGTCTACACATACTCTAGCCTGAGCCTCTTTGAATTGCCTAATTTTGAAAATTTAAATTTTAGATTTTAAGTTTTGTGACTTTGAACTCGTACCAGATTTTAAAAATTTATAAATGTTTTTGAACACTTAAGCACACGAGCACAGGGAAAATCTTCTTGTCATATATATATGCTGTTACATGATAGCTCTCGAACGTGAACGTTAAAAAGTTTATTCCAAGCCAAAAATTCGTTCGCTGTTTAATACCTATTCGAGGAATTAATTTTTGGCTAAGTAATCCATTTTAAACACGATCTTAAGAAAGCTGCAAGTATATGCGAAAAATTTGAAACTATGACTAGTTAAGACAAATCCAACTACAACCCTTCGCTGAACAAGTATGCTTAATATTTACCCGAGTTTATATACATGTATCCAAAACCCAAAACACTTCAAGCCTATAAAGGACGGACATTTAACATACAACTTGCAGTGATGATTTTGGAGGTGGACTAATTATAAATATAAATACGTTCTAAATTCCATGAACAATTTATGCACTAAACTACTTTTCTGAAATAAGCTCCAAAACATAAAATAAATGTTACTTTTCCTGATATTATCATTTATGTGTCACTTTATGCTCCGACTATCTATCATATAGCCATGTGCGCTATTGCTGACTTGATCGGAGTAATCAAGTCTGTCAAGGTCTTTGTATCCACAGCTATCAGTTGAAACGGAGAATTCCGTGGGAGAAAACAAGGATATAATGGAACAACAAAGACAACCAGCCTCCTCCAATTTTACTCAAAGCTTTGACGGTTGTTTCCGTGACCCATCTTTACAATAATGGAGGACAACCAAGGGTGTTCTCCTCAGAATGAGAAGATTGCCCCTTTGCCTTAGATATCACGGCGCGCTTCCTGGAACTCCCTTCCGGTAATGGCTGGTCTCACGGGGGACTCACGTTCACAAGCCTCGCCAAACATACCTTATAAGATTATACTTGTTTTACAAGAGTCACAAGTTGCCTGGTCCATTCGCCGCCTTAAGTGAACTTCCATTTGTCAGTTCTCATGCCTATTTTAGAAAGGAGTTTAGATATCTTAACTGACCGTGACCACTAAAATTACTTGCCTTTACGCTCAGGCTCAGTTGGCTATCTGCTACGAGTTGTCTTGACGAGTTTTATGAAATAGCCCACTGCCATGGAATTACCATAACCAAGTTAAAATCTACTTTTGCATTTATTTACGTTTTAAGTTCACTCTAATTTTCCACAAACGTCTGTTTCGTGAATTTTGTTTGTTTTATTAAACGTACCCTCCAAATGAGGTGTATATTAGAGGTTGAACGTTCGTACCCCAAAAGACTTTCTCTATTGGATGTTGAATGTTCGTATCCGCCGAAGCACGTTGCATATATTGAACGTTGAACGTTCGTACCCGCGGTACCACGTTGTATATATTGCACGTTGAATGTTCGCACTTACCAAACGACGTTGCATATAATGGACGTTGAATATCCGCATAATTGTCAAACGACACTGATATTGAATGTTGAACGCTCGTACCCTGCAATCAACGTTGCATATTTGGTGTTGAACGCTCGTACCCTCCAACCAACGTTGCATATTTTGTATTGAACGCTCGAACCCTACAAACGACGCTGATATTGAATGTTGAACGTTCGTACCTTACAGACGACGCTGTTATTGAATGTTGAACGTTCGTAACCTACAAACGACTTTTTATAATATAGGATGTTGAACGGTTTTTTTTAATGAAAGTTACATTTAGATTTCAAATCGAATACTTGTGCGTGTTCAAGTAATGTTTAACACTCTCAAGTAATTGTGTCACCAACCAAGAAAGTGACGTCACATACTTATAGTCGACCTGTGTGTCTTACTGAGCGACGTTATGCTTTGATGAGCTTTGATGATCTCTGTACAGGCATGGATTGACACTGAGAGCATTTGGAAGCGGTAATTTCTCCTCTGACTCGTATCTGTCATTGATTTAAATAGGCCTGTTAATATTCCCTCGTCTAATTCGCCTGTCATTATCTCTGGATTATCAGGGACTTTGTGGAGAAACAATGGGACTGGCTGACTTCAGCTTAGACTCTGTATGCGTGGCCGTGCTGTGAAAAGAACATCGATGGAAAACCGACAGTAGACATGGAGAACTTTTGTTATTAGACAAACTATAGGGGCATGATCTAAGGTCTTCTCGATTCATGAGCATGTATGGATAGAACGATAAACCTATAATTGGGTTAATATTGATTTACAGAAAGCCTCTCATATGACAGTAATAATTATCTGTGCCGTCACCATAGAGCTGGGGTAGGGACGGGTTTTAACTGTCACACGCTCGGTCGATCATAATCACTCATATAAATGGTATCAGTCAGTACAGTTATTCTACAAAACGTGTATTTTATTACAAATTACAAAGTGTTTTTTATTACTTTAATTTAGACCCGTTGATAAGTCGTTTCAATACGTGTTTTAATACTTCCAATAAAAAAGGATGGATATGCATTGCACGCATTACAGTAAAAATGTACTTCCCAATAATCCTGTTGTCCCACTGATTAGTTTAACATAGTACACAAGAAGGGTTATTCCGAAAAACGAAAACTTCGCACTGACTCAATATTTCGACTTTTCTTTAGAATTTTAGTCATCGTCAGAAGTGAGGAACATAAGCAACAAGATTGGTATATATACAGGTAAAGGAAAGACAAACAAGGCAATGTTTGAAACTCTCTTTAAACGTGGGTTCCATACTAATGAGAAATGATTAAGGTATCACCACGAAGTTAGTTGTTTGTGAACAACACGAGCTTTCACTTGATAAAGACACCGGTATAGGTGTCGAAAGCTCGTGTTGTTCACAAACAACTAACTTCGTCGTGGTGCCTTAATCACTTTTCATTAATGATATAACAGTATTAGGAATGACCATGGCTTCCGAATAAAGAATGGGCGCGCCAATAAGCTAAAACAACCAACCAACCAACTTCCGAATAAATCCTACTGAATTTAACCGTTAAGAGCTAAACGTCGCTTTTAATGGGTTATAATTAATTTTGAACATAATAATCCAGTGCTGCTTGGAAAGTTCTAAATGGCATGTGTATTTATAGTATACAATAAAACACACTTCTCAAGTTAATGTTATTAATTTATTTAGTTAACAAGATTGTGCATGTATCAGTGTGTTCTGTTCTAGTTATGAATGTTCGTTAGGGTTCTGCTACATTGATGTATGGCTCAATGTTGACATGTTTTCCAATGTAAAAATTTATAGCATCACAAAAAATACCAATTTCAACTTTTGTATTCGAGAATTAATAATCTTTTAAGTTTTGCTTACTGTCCATTGAATATGATTCTAATTTTAGCCCGTTTACTCAAAAAAAAGAATGTATCCATACGCTTGCTACCCAAAACTATATAGTTCTGTGATTTTTACTAAATGCCTTTTATACTTTTTTATTATATATTTTATAATCCAAGATGAATTCGGTTTCATTAAGCTTGCCAGACAATACTCTTTAAAGCTCAATGTGCATAACCTGCTTAAAGTCTGACTTCTTTGGTTAAAAAAAAAGGAAATTCCCGACACCCCCCCCCCCCTCCCCAAAGTACAAATTAGAAACCTTCAGTGGCACCAACCCAGTGAGTACATAGGCTAAAGCAGTGTTTTGAAGTGTATATAGCCAAGAATGAATGAATTTGCTTATTGGCTGTTTAAATATCAGTAATTCAAATTTTCCATAAACCGACAGTGAATATATTCCCGGCAAAACGGAATTTACGAAAAAAAAAGTACAAATTTCAGCGGCTCATGACCGTTAAGATTTGTTTCTTGGGCTGTATGTACTTGTATGATATATTTATATGTATACCGATATGTATGGATTCAATACTTGCATAAGTATATTTTCGCATTTCCATGAGATATATTTGTATTTATGATCACTAAAACACACGGGCACAGGAAAAATCTTCTTGTCTAAAATGCATATATTTCTACCTGGGTTTGACTTGACAGTAATTTGGACAATAATCTCTCCGTAACTTAAATCTGTACAATTCTTAATTGTCGAAGATAGCTGGTCTTAATGAAGACTGGATAATTTAGTGATTGAATCAGGTTCCCACATTAAAGGTGTGTATGTGGTATTGAGAGTAGATTAAGTTTTCCAGACAGTGTCAAACAGAATGGAGGATAGTGAGATGAAATCACGTTAAGCTGGTCGCATCAGATAGAGAAGATGTTAACAGTCGCATGACCATTTCCAAGGATAACCTATCTGTTATTCAATGGCTGGGAGGAGATGGTGTTTTGTCCTTCCGCCGTCTCTTTTTACCGCTCTCGTGACAGAGCCCAATAAAGGTGGCTAGATTTCATCAGATCTTGTCGAGTTGTCTTTAACGCCTGTCTCAATAGCCGTAGGCCTCTATCGCAACTTTATTGTCTCGTTCAAATTGGCAGGATCTCTTCTTAACACAACACATTTCCATTTCATCTCAAGCTAACATTGTAATATTGCATGAGTTGCATCCTTCTTTATTATGACAAGACCAGCAACCAGAAAACACCCAAAGTTGATAGATAACACATGCGCAAGATGATGAAAAGATACATCGCACGTATTTCTTAGAAGGTGGAATTTTGAACCAGATGCTGGACAGGTTTCACAAATAAGAATGTACTAGGCAGTCTTAATCAGTTTATATGTATTCGGATACGATTTTTAGTATCTTCAAGTTGCTATATATAAGCAAGTCTTCAGCCTTATTGGCACTCGGCCAACTTCTAAATACCATTTTAATATTAAACTCGGACATAATTAAATACCAGTTGTAAAATGCTCATTGTTTTATCCATACCCTCATACATCCAAAGCATTCTGAAAATTATGACATCACCAAGGAGGATGCATTTTGTATTTTAAACCGTTTGATCATTTTTATTTGTTGGCACTTTAACACATGCGATCGCGAGAAGTATTTGAACAAACACGTTGAGGTATATCTTCAAAGCTTTAAATCTGCTAATATCAACGTTTACCGATAACATCTGCCTGTGAGATACACTCCGTCTCAATTGTAGACTGTTAAAGAGATAACGATACAGTTGCCCTTATCTGTCTAGTTTCACTGACGAAGCGTTTTGTTATTGCGAACATTTTTACTAAATTCCACTTGGAACTTAACGGTTGTTATCTTTTGAGGCTCCATTTTGTATTTATGAACACACGGGCACAGGGAAAATCTTTTGTATTGTCAGTTGAAGAGTAGTACTTGAAATGACGGAGAGCTTTTGTTGGTCGGATGCCAGAATAAAAAAATCAATAAATAATCAATAAAACAAAGGATTCTCGGGTTCTGTTTCTTATCTTCGATGACAGGTGATTGGAAATGATCCTCTAAACATACAGACTTCTATTGAATTCTATTGTCTTTGTCGAAATGATACATTTGTTCGCCATCTTGGGAATTCAATCCAAACAGTCCAATTTGGTTCCCCGGAGAATAGACAAGTGGTAGGGGTAATTTGTGGCTCGATTAGTAAAACAAGGCACGAAGTCCCCTTGCCAATTTATCTCTCGCAGTGCCTGAAGCAACCTTAGCCCGGAGCCCTCATACAATTCAGTGGCCATCACTCATACATCATCTCCCAGCATTAATCCAATCTGCTCTGATCAATCGGCTATTCTGTGTCCTACTCACTACCGTTGTATAAACCACACCAGATACCCTCCTCTCAATAAGGCAACAAGACATTTTAAGTTTTAAGCATACTGTGTGTCCGTATACTGTCTGCGTGCGTACAACGTCCCTATATATCTCGCTGCAGTAAGGCCCCTAAGAGCATTCCATTGTTCGTGTCCTTGTCCTGTGAACGTCTCTAAGGCAACTCAATTGTCCTCGCAGCCGACGTCTATGGCGTTTCTCTATACCTTGCTGCAATAATGTCATTCAGACAATTAAATCATTCTCGTTCTTTCTTTATGAATCCGTCTACTTCAACGAAGTTGTCCTCAAAGCCGACGTCTACGGCGTTTCCCAATATACGTTTTACAAGAATACCAACTAAACTATTTCCACTTTCCTTGATGCCGACGTCCTAGAACAGTCTCTTGATACTTTGCAGCAATAAGGGCAAGAACATTTTTTCTAAACAGATTTTTATAGTTACTGATTTCAGAATATTTTGCCACAAGGAAACAGTTCAAAGGACATGAATAAATATATGTTTAAAACAAATATCAAACATATTGCAATTATTTCAACGGCGATACATGTATGTACATCAGGCGCCAAACGGAAGGTCAAAGGCCTTTAATGAAGACATTTTCTTCTTCAAAATAGATGTAGTATAAACGTTTTACCTCAGACACAAGGTTAAACCCAAATTCATGCAGTTAATAATCGATATATGTAAAGCTAACCGGCTATCTCCGAATCACCTATTTTCCGTTGGAGTTATTAATTCATTTAATAAGGATTGTTTCGCCAGTGATAAATAACACAAGGTTAACAAATTTAATGTTGAATGTCTACCCGTTCTTTTATCAAATTGAACTCTTGTGTAGATAGGTTCCATTGATTAACCGGACAAGGTACGAGATGAGGCGATTATCCAAACGCATGAGTCCAGTTGCTATATAATGTTATATGTTGTGTGATAATGCTGTACGTGTATGAAGTGCAAATGATAACCCAGTGCGTTACTTTGTCAATTGAATTATAGGTTGGCTGCATATTGAATGATTCATAACTGATAGATACAGCTACAGTTAATTACGTTTGAAAACTTTTGGCATTTCTTTTCCTTGAAACCAGCGATCTGTTTGTGCCCTTACATGCTTGATGTTCCTTTGTCATGCCAACCTTATACACTGACGGTCTTTATCTCACTTCGGGTATGAAATTTGATCGAATTTTTCGTTGCGTTTATCAAAAATTCTCTATACTCTAGTCTCTAATTAAGGATATTTTTCCCAAATAACCAAGATTTTTCTTACATTTAAAATGACTTTCTAGACGCATTAAGAAAATGCAAGAAAAATGTAGAATTTTGTATATTTGATAATGTACGAGGGCTTATAGTAGACATAGAAAATACGATTTTTTTCTCATGAATTAAGGAGAAACATAAACGTTTTATTGGATTCCACTCATGTTCGTCGAATGCAGTTGTTTTCCGGCTATCACTGTTTAGTTGCCAAGAGATGGGGATAGTTCTCTTTCATACGCAACTAACAATTTGAAAGGAGTTGTTAATGACGTTCCTGGTTATTCACTATTTTTTTTTCAAATCGGAATACAAGTCCTGTGTGTTGTTAACGTGTTGTTAAGTATCGCCTCATTTCCCTTCACGGGGATGTAGCCGAGAAGAAAGCCGGTCCCTGAGCCGTGTCCCGCCCGGATTAACCTCTCTCAACGGCCCAAAGATCACCAGATTTTCCCCGTTTCCAGGGCAGTCCCATGAGGCAAGGCTTAGTCTGTTCTTTCAACTCCACCTTCATAACTAATGACCCCGAATCAATAAATTCGAGATATTTCGCAGGCGTTGAATTAAATTATTCATAAGAATTCCTGAGTTGCTTTAAGAGTGTTAGCGTTTCAAGTGGATTGCCATGTTTCTCTGAATCTAGATCATATCCAGCCACCAGTATCTTCGCCATTTCTCTCCTCTCTTTCCGCATGGCATAAACTCAATATGAATGAAGCCTTGATAAGCTGTGACATATTGCATAGGATTGGAAATGAATAATGCTTATTGAGGACTACTCATATTTTATTGAAATACAGTCATCCGCGCTACAGGGAACACAGGCTAAAACAAACATATCAGGGTATTTCTTCGGATCGAAAGTTTCCCTCATACGTATATTATTTTATCGACTGACTGTTCATTGGAACTGTTCATAGATACGTGACATCCTGTCACAGACGTATATAATTCAGCCCGTGTGTTTTAGTGATCATAAATATATAATTCAGCAACTCGGGTACTTATAGTTCTCGAGAAAGCCAATTAGCATAGTATCTTAATTAACACATATTCGCTTACTAAGGGAAGAACGGCTCATGAAGTTCAAGAAGAATAAGCTGAATGTATGGGGAAGGGGGATTAATATAATAAACGTTTACATAGACGATGCATTCTTGTCACGACTCCAATATTGGTGAAATTTTATGCTTCAAGCTATATCGGGAACGATTGTGCTGAAATATGATTTAGAAGAAATAGATTTTCGCAAAAACATCAATAGAATAAATCCAAAAGGTATTTCCAAAATAAATCCAAAAGGTATTTTCCAGAATAAATCTAGAAGGTATATTTCCAGAATAAATAAAGAAGGTATTGCAAGAATAAATCCAGGAGGTATATAAATATAAAATATATAAATATAAAAAAGAATGATGTTAATTTGGGCTTTTTTGAATAAGAAACAAAATGAACAATCTATATAATTTAGAAATTAGGCCGACGAAGCCTCAATGAATCGATAATACACTCTGGTAGTATAAGGTTATAATTTTATGGGATGGAGATCAGTGATGCGGGTTTAAACATACGGCGATGTGATGTGATGCGGAGATAGCGCTTACATGTCGTAATTAATTTGCTCCTCTCCAGTTAAGAGTATTTGTTAAGCCAATCTAACTGAATCCAGGTAAGGATGCTCGCTTTGAACTCACCGCCGACTGTCCAGTTTAACGATTTCTACCAGAGTTGTGTGAACGTCGTATTGTTTTCGAGACGCAGAGCTCTGGGATTTTAAAAGTGTCACGTATTGATAATTCTGCGTTCTACAGCTCTTCCCGCCATCGATCCCACTGGCTATTGACCGATCCTCCATTGTTTCTACTCCGCTGTTTTTTTCGGAAGGATTATCTTAGACCATGAGGTGATCGGTTTGCACAATCAAGAGCGATATGCCCAATATAGAACATTCTGAGGCTGCTTGTCCAGATGTACCGTTCCCAGAGAGGATTGATTTTTTCATTCTCTCCGTCCTCGTTCCTTACAACACAACACATAACAACTCTTAGATTAGATCTATATCCACAGTTGTTTCCTTTCAATTATGATAAAATTTCCTGTATACAGCAAAAATGCCATGTGATGTGATCATGTCTCGAGGTCTCAATATGTTGATGGCCCTCTTTCTCGGCTTCGTCTGTAACCCTTCCGAAGTCTGAATTTTTATCATTTTATCAATCAATGCTCTTTTATGTTATATCAGGGACCGGTTGTTTAAAAGTATTTTAGGCTTAATACCGGTATAACTTTGTAACATAACAATTGAATTTCTTTGTTCCGCGATGTCATTTACACCTGTATTGAGCCTAATACACTTTTGAACAATTCAGCACAGGGGCCGGTTGCACAAAGGTGTATGAAGCTTAAGTCCGACTTCAATACATCCTGTCACAAAGGAATTTAATTGTGACGTTGCCTAGATAAGTCAGACTTAAGCTTAATACAACTTTGAGCACCCGCCTCTGAAGTCTGTGAATGGGGTTATATATTTATATTTTGCAATAAAAGGGATCGGTCTTGGTTTTAAACAGTTTTAAATTAAGGTCCCAGGATGAATACAGCTTTACTCTGAACGTATTAAAACCTCCATTAGGCATTTTGCAACAAAATATTCTCCCCATTCATCTCATACTCTAGAATATGTTGAAATACATGTAACATATTAATATTTTGAATATTATAAGTAAAACCACACGGGCAAATGGACATTAACAACGAAACGACTTCCGTGCTAAAATGACTGTAATGCTAATCAGAACATTTGGTCATATTAGCCTGTCCGGAATTCGGCCATATTAGCCTGTCCCGTATTCGGTCATATTAGCCTGTACCGAATTCGGTCATTTTAGCTTGTTCCGAATTTGGTCCGGGAACCGCAATTGGACCGGACGAATATAAATGGCTTTCAGAGCCATTTTTGTTTTCGTTCCGGGGTCAAAATCGTCCACGATTTTCTTTTCTGACCAATCAGGAAAACACGATAACCAAAAACCACTGTTCTGGTAACGAATCAATCGAGCGATGTCGGGTAGACAATTAGAAAAATACATTTTCTCAAGATCGCTATTAAAAGCTGTATAAAAAGCTTTGGAAATACATTGTAGAAACGTTGTTTATTAGAAATGAATGTATCAATCAATCAATCAATCAATGAGACAATCAATTCACCAATGTATCGTGGACTCTCCAATCAACCCACCAATAACCAATTGATCAATCTAATTCCCCTTCAATCAACCAGTAAGCTGTGTTAAACAAATGGATTTGTTTATTTTTTTACAGAAGTTTTTTGGTGATTCTATTCATGTGTTGCCTGTGCCTATTCGTCTACCAGCTAAGAGACCGAGTCTTGTTATATCTGAGTTACCCCACAAGCACAGATATTGATGTGGGCCATTTAGACAGCCTTCCATTTCCTGACGTCACAATATGTAATCTCAACAAATTCAGGTAGGCAATTAATGTATTGTTTAAAATGGGTACTGGTAGCGAATGCCGAATGGGTACTGGTAGCGAATGTCCAATTGCTGCTGTTAACGAATGTCCCATGGGTACTGGTAACGGATTTCTAATGGGTACTGGTAACGAATTTATAATGGCTACTGGTAACGAATGTCTAACGGGTACTGGTAACGAATTTATAATAGGTACTGGTAGCGAATTGCTAATGAATACTTGTAACGGATTTCTAACGGGCACTGGTAACGAATTTCTAATGAATACTTGAAACGGATTTCTAATGGGTACTGGTAACGAATTTATAATGGGCACTGGTAACGAATTTCTAATGAATACTTGTAACGGATTTCTAATGGGTACTGGTAACGAATTTATAATGGGCACTGGTAACGAATTTCTCATGAATACTTGTAACGAATGTCTAATGAATACTTGTAACGGATTTCTAATGGGTACTGGTAACGAATTTATAATGGGCACTGGTAACGAATTTCTCATGAATACTTGTAACGAATTTCTAAGGAATACTTGTAACGGATTTCTAATGGGCACTGGTAACGAATTTATAATGGGCACTGGTAACGAATTTCTCATGAATACTTGTAACGAATTTCTAAGGAATACTTGTAACGGATTTCTAATGGGCACTGGTAACGAATGTCTAACGGGTACTGGTAACGAATTTATAATGGGTACTGGTAACGAATTTATAATGGGCACTGGTAACGAATTTCTCATGAATACTTGTAACGGATTTCTAATGAATACTCGTAACGGATTTCTAATGGGTAGTGGTAACGGATTTCTAATGAATACTCGTAACGGATTTCTAATGGGTAGTGGTAACGGATTTCTAATGGGTACTGGTAACGAATTTATAATGGGCACTGGTAACGAATTTCTAATGAATACTTGTAGCGAATTTATAACGGGGAACGGTAGCGAATTTATAACGGACAATGGAAACCAATTTCTTATGGGTGCTTGTAACGAATTTCTAATGGGTAAATTTACAATGGGTATTTATAATGGGTACTGGTAACAAACTTCTGGTTCCTACTGGTAACGGATGTCGAACGGGCTTCTTGCCCAAAACATTATGTCTAGCTTAGAAAGGAAATAAACATGGGGGAGATAAATAATGCTCTTCACAAACCCACACTGTAAGTAGATTCGGACTAGTTTAAACTGTAGTTATAAATTAAATTATGTACTGTTGAACGGATACTTTCGGTCTGCTACTGTTTCTGGTCGCCATCTGGTTATTGTAGCCTTCAACTCGGGTGTCTTGTGATCGTTAAAGACCCGTAAATATGCAGTGTAAAGAATTGCTACTCGAGCAAAAGCTAAGAAGAATAGCAAGCGAAATCTAATTTATCTTGCGGAAATCTTAACTTTCGACAAGTGAAGAAAAATTTAAGAGACGTTAGCATTGTGCTGATGATGTGCACCTGCTCTTTAGTGCTGTATCCATTTCTAATCTGCAATACGAAACTGCGTCTACAAATGACACTCCTGAAAGAAATGTACGAGTCAGATTAAGAAGTTCACACCAATTAATCAGGAATGACAGGCTGTAAGTCGCAAGCGTTGATTTCGGTTAAAGGTTGCTTCCACAACATCTGTGTCTTCTCTTGGTTTATTTTTGAAAAACATACCTGTACCTTCACTAAAAGTGGCATGAGCTGCCAAAATTCACACTTTTTTCATAATTTCTGATCGTCACGACAGTAAGAGGCTTTGAAGGCCACCGAAAAACTAAATGATTGGCGGTGGAATGAAAAAAATCCTACAGTATGTGGCCTATGCGAACCGGAATAGTGTTCGAAAAGTAAACAAAATTTAAATAACCGGGACGACCATTTATTCATTCTAAGCCAAAGTTAGTTAAAACAATACTTTATCGTACATTCTCGAGACTAGAAGCACTAAAAAGCTTATGCATTACACGTCTTGAGAAAAATAGCCGATAATTTCAATTTACTGTTTCAACGTCAAAATATCAACATTTTGGCAGCTCATGCCACTTTAAATAGCAGCCACCAAAGAAACAGTTTTTCTTATTTGTCTTGAACAACTACTATTTCGTGTTACTTTTAGGATCGGATTTTGATATTGCGTCATTTTGGTCAACAACTTTACCTGACTAAATGTATTTGATTTGCATCTTAACTTTTGCCTTTTTAAGATGACGCGGATAATCCTAACTAACGTGCTTGTCTAAGATTGACCAATTAGTGCCTCTCCTTTCATTTAGAAAATGTAACCAAGTAACCTGTAACCAAAGGTTGTTCCCGTACAACAGCGAAACATCAATCAATCAATCTGAAACTATTCCATTTCACTTCAACGAACTTTGCTGAAATATTTTGATAATCAAATCGGTGAAAAAAGGAACTCCACGCCGCAGAAATGAAGAATCAAGCTGTTTAAAAGGGAATAATTTATAAAATGACATGCTGGAACATGCAGACGAGACTTAATGGCTGACCGTACGTTTGTCATTAACGTTTGCCACTATGTCGATTGTTAAAGCAAATCTTAATATTCCTTGTAGGTATACTTTGCCCCTCTCGGTTATTTTCTTCTTGGGCACTCTAGTATGTGGGCACTCTAGTGCTTGTATGTGGGTACTCTAGTGCTTGTGTGTGGGCACTCTAGTGCTTGTATGTGGGCACTCTAGTGCTTGTATGTGGGCACTCTAGTGCTTGTATGTGGGCACTCTAGTGCTTGTATGTGGGCACTCTAGTGCTTGTATGTGGGCACTATAGTGCTTGTGTGTGGGCACTCTAGTGCTTGTGTGTGGGCACTCTAGTGCTTGTATGTGGGCACTCTAGTGCTTGTATGTGGCTGAGTGACTTTGATCTGTCCACATATCGGGCTATCATCTTATCATTCCACTTGGGTACGTTTAAACAAATGACAAAGTATGATCTACGGGCAAATATGTGCGAAGAAAAGACCTTGAGGTGAGCTGACAACTGCCCGTCCAATATGATAAATGATCTTATGATTCGCCTGGGAAATCGGCCTTTACAAGTCGCCGCATTGTCAGCAGATTTATCAACCCAAATCAATATCTCTTGAACTGATATCTCACAATTTTTTCACGTGAACATCAACTTCAATTCACAGCACTTGATAAATATAATACCAACGATTACTGCATCTTGAGCCCCAAAATGACTTATGCTAAAATAAAACTGTACACAAATGAAAGGCGTCAAAAATAACTATTCGAAAATAATTACATTTCAAGTTGTGTTTTGAGCTTCAATAAAATTGAATTTATTTTCAACTTTTATTTGTTTAATCAGGGTTATCTCAAAATAACAACAGTTAAAAAAAAATGTTCCAGAGAAAAATAATAAGCAGCCGTAATTTTTGTTTAAATCGTCATTTTCGCCCCAATTCTGTTTCCTGTTGGTCAAACGTACGTCTCCATTTAGGACGACAAATCCTTTCTCGACTCCTTATAGATGATGTGATAAGAGAGGCTAATATAAACAGTTACCGGTACTCTATTTTAGTACTTCCTGAATACAATAGCTAGTCATCTGAACCGATCTCGTAAAAGAAGGCGGTACATAAATGGGCGGGGAAATGCAAGTAGTAATATGCCTAATAAATTATATCTGACAACGGGTCGATTTTAATGATTTAGGGAGATCCGATTTGTATAGGCTCGGGTGATGGCATATATTTATCATCCACGCAGACTTAGATATTAATGCAATATTTCATTGTGTGGTTGCGGACGGCGAGTTTTTACAATAGAGAGCCATTTTTTAAAAACCGCTTGAATTATGTTGGCCAACTGAGAAACCTAAGTGATAATGGAAATATTGTGCAATGCTTCAAACAGATATGATTTCCGTGAATGATTAAGACGTTTTCGATAAAGGACAAGGTTGACCTGTTTGACCTTTGTACAGGAGCCGGTCAAAATCACCGCTGATTCAATAATCGCAAAGGCACTTAACTTTCCTCTTGTAATGCTAATGTACCATTATTGGAATTTCTCTGTCTGTGATACCACGAAAACGGAAAATGCCAAGCCCCTTCACCTTCCCCTACAAAATGGCCACTCTTCCTGGCCGAGGTTTATTCTAACCTTACAGCTTCTACACTTTTTAACGTTAAACAATATAGAATATCATGGGATGCGTATTTCTATAAAATCTTATTTCTTTTCATGAACATCGAATGTATACGTTTTTTTAAATTATTTATTTCCTGTGTTCTTAGAATCAAATGTAAACCTATCTATGCATGGTTTTGTTTCTTTAAAGTGCCAAAATTCACACATTTTTCGTAATTTCTGATCGTCACGACAGTAAGAGACTTTGAAGGTCATCGAAAAACTAAATGATTGGCGTTGGAATGAGGAAAATCCATACAGTATATGGCCTGTATGAACCGAAAACGTGTTCCAAAAGTAAACAAAATTTAAATAACCGGGACGACCATTCATTCATTCTAAGTCAAAGTTAGTTCAAAACAATACTTTATCGTACATTTTCGAAACTAGAAGCACTAAAAAGCGTCTGAATTATACGTCTTGTGAAAAATAACCAATAATTTCAACATTCTGTTTTAACGTCAAAATATCAACATTTTGGCAGCTCATGCCACTTTAAGAATAAATTTCTATTTTTTTTTTCACTAGGTGTTTATAAATGGCCTTCTATTGGTTCTTGTGGTGCTGATATAAGTTGTATGATCCACGAAAAGATAACTATCTTATCTAAATAGTTACAGTTTACAGTTGATCAAAATTGAATTTTAACATTTTTCATTTTACCTAAATAGCGACAAGTACGGTTCTATCATTATTAACGCCGGCAAAATCTGAGGGCATGTGTTGAATGTTGAGATAAATCTTCTGAAGTCTCAAACTTGCAATTTACGACGTCAGCCCTCGTGGCGGGTAATCTATTTTCAAACAGAAAGTGCTCCAAGGAAAATACGGTAATAGGAATGGATTGGAAATTAATGGGGCAAATTTAGCAGGCTGTCTCTACAGGAACGTTGTCGAGGAGTTACCAGAGAAAACCGTGAGGCTAATTGGGGTGGATGCCGAACGAGAGGGCTTATTACCGCGACATGAAATAAGGGACATTTCTGGGCTTGTAACACTCTTTAAATCTTCCGCCTACTGTTTTACGGACATCCTGCTCCAGCCGCGAGGGGTCGCTTTACACTGCTTGTCAGCTGGTGCCAAAATGCAATGGCCGCCAGAGAGTCATCGTCGAAAGCTAACCACTTTTTTCACTTCCGATAACAGTTTATTTATTGATTGAAAATTGTCCTACGACTTGTCTCTGGTCCTGCTGTTAATTTGGACTCACTTGAACTTGTCATTTACATGCCGAGTCTTGACCCGGGTCCTATACGTGTTATCCCCATTATCGCTGGGTCTGTATTAACCCTTTTAACCCCAAGAAACATTATGATTGAGGGGCTGTCTTAACCCTTGCTCTATCCTTAATGAAAATGTTTAGAAATTGTCATTGATTTTGTCCAATATATATGGTTTTGAAAGATCACAAGCCAATCGTGTTTGCAAAAATGTAGACGCTGTGACTATCTGGGAAATATATAAATAACTACATGTATGTTGGTTTAATACATGATTTCTATGTTAATTTTCTGATTTTTGCTCTTTTGTGTTTTATTTAGAATTTGATAGTATCACGATCAATATTTAATCGATAAACTGCTGGATTAATTATTAAAAAAAACAACAACAAACGTTCCGATGAACCAACTAATATTGTTTACAAATTTAAATTCGAAACGTCAGTATTCCAATCCAATGCTATTTAGCCTTACGACTAAACATTTGTTCGGTGACAGGCGTCTAGATTAACGCATCATCAGGTCGTAAGATGTAAATGATTTCGTTTAGGCCTTCACACATAAAATCCAGTCGGTTGTTGTAACGCTGGTATTGAATCTGGTCATCCTCAAACTAACCCGTAGAACACAGAATTTCAGAGAAAGGATAAGAGCCTTGGCATCCTCCATTACAGCCTATAATTCGGCACACGTTTCTCTGACAACCCAGTCATCTCTGATCCACTTTGAGAAGCAGAGAGCACCCAAAGTGGAGGAAAATATCTCGCGGGACGACATATGACAGGAAAAGTATGGGGAAATGGCAAGTTAAGATATTCTTCAGCGACAAAAATGACACTAAGTGAGAAAACTAGATGAGCCTGTTCAAAGATCAAGTGTACTAAGTGTTTAGAGTCTGATGCAAAAGCCTTACGAATACATCAGGCTTTGTGTTAAAATCAGTTTACGTTTATGAAAGAAAATTGATTAAAACTCAGAAGAAAGGATCTCTCTCTCATTGCTGACATGTCAGATTTTAACTCTCCCTTGCCAACAGATGGGGAAGCAAGCTTGTGCATCCGTAATTTTGACGAGTTGTTGTGAAACATGACTTCTCCTCCCAGGTGGGCACAATTTGTGTTGCCTTCTGGTCCCAAAGCACCCACCTGATAACGACCATTCATTGTCACCCCGGGGCGAGAATATGATTAACCACATTGCACTCACACCCTAAAATTGCCATGTCTTGTTAGAGGCTCAAAGAGCAACCTCCCTGTGGATTCCAAACATCTCATTCTGATTTCTAACACGATTGCCTTCCATAGAGTTCGTGTGCGAGTTTTGAGACCGATATTTATCAAATTTTCGCATCCCTCGTAAACCGGTAAAATGCTAACCTAAATTGTTCCTCGTACCAGAAAAAGACTTGTCACAGGAAGTACGAGAACAGGAAGTAATTCTCTCACCGGAAGAGGAAGTCAAAGTTTGGATTGTAAATTGTTGTCGCACTTTTCTAATTTATGCACAAAATATCTAATATATACAATCTTGAATTTACTTTTTTATAAGATCATAAATATAATTTCAACCAATTTCTCACAGACCTAAAGAATAAAAGCAATGTTTTATTTTAGTAGCAAAAAAGAATTGTCGTGTACAATTATAGCGCTTTTCAAGTTTGGACGTCTTTTTTAAATTTCCAAAGCAATAGCAATCTCTCAAGGCTGAAATTCAATACATTCTATTTAAGTTGAGGAGCATACCTTAAATATGACGGAAAATGGGAAATATTCTACTCCAAATAAAACAAGAGTTATGATATAGTATTTTCTTCTCTATCATTTTTTACGAAAGCCCATGCATGGAGAGGGGAGAGGGAGGGGGCTTTCCGGGCCTTTGTAAATTTCCTATGTCCAAACAAGCATATATATAGAGCTGTCAGCTTTGTTTCAAGTCGAATAATATTTGCAACCTTTATGAAGTAATATCCATTCCGACTTTGGGTTTCTTGTTCTGATATCATATGATCTGTGATACATGTACTCAGAAATGCCATTTTCTGAATCCCTCTATATCCCAACACCTTGCAGACAAAAGGTTCGGTCGGTTGTATAATAAGGATTGATATAAATGTGGTTAATTCAACCCTTGGAGAGTGTGCCGCTTATAAATTATTCACTTTTCGATCTGAGCTTAGCTGTAATAAAGCCTTGTGACTCGTACATCTAATAGAGAAATACCACGGACGCCGAATAAAGAATCGCCATAGGAAAGCTCCTGCATGACCGCCATTGTGAATAATTATTTCGGAAAGAATTTGCCAATGAAAGTTTCGAATTTCAAATTCAGTACAATCAGAATGGACATAGCAGAAATAGATATGCCACATAAAGACTAATAAGAATGACGGTCCATAAATGTGACAGAGTGTGCTGTCAATAAATAAATAAATTTGACTCTGGAATTCCGGACAGGAAATTGTGTTTAACAGCTCATATCTATGAATTATGTTGGATTCCTCAAATAAAGAAATTTAAGAATTTTGTTGGAAACAAAGCGGCTTAAAACGCCAACTTATAAATCAGTTTATGCATAGCAATTCGAGTTCTTTAAATAAAGTTTTGGCATTAAAAAGGCGTAAAGTAATGAATTGAATGAATGTTAGTTATCAAATGAAGATTTACAGATTGACACAAAACCAAAGCTGCAGTATAATTTGTAAATTTTGTTATGAAGCTAGAAGTGCAACAAGAGAAACTAATAATACAATACGATATGTAAACTAATAATACAATACGATAAGTAAACTAATAATACAATACGATATGTAAACTAATAATACAATACGATAAGTAAGCTAATAATACAATATGATAAGTAAACTAATAATACAATAAGATAAGTAAACTAATAATACAAAACGATAGGTAAACTAATAATACAATACGATATGTAAACTAATAATACAATACGATATGTAAACTAATAATACAATATGATATGTAAACTAATAACACAATGCGATAGGTAAACTAATAATACAATACGATATGTAAACTAATAATACAATATGATAAGTAAACTAATAATATGGTATGTAAACTAATAATACAATATGATATGTAAACTAATGATACAATACGATATGTAAACTAATAATACAATACGATATGTAAACTTATGATACAATACGATATGTAAACTAATAATACAATATGATATGTAAACTAATAACACATTTGTCAATACAATTATTAAATCCCATTTAGGTCAATTCAATGAAATGTTGGCATTTGTCTATTCTACAGACCCCATTTTTTGCAGTTCTTGTGACTTTTTTCAATGGCATTTCCACAGTTTCATTACGAAAGTTTAAAAATAATCTGTAGAATAATTCACCCGAGTTTGAAAATCAAAGCAGTATTAAAACTACACGAATTAACCGATTATCTATGGTATATTCTTCTATCACACACAAAAAAGGAAACCTAACTTTTATCATGGATTTCATGATTTTGGTTTTACTTGCAGGTTGACTCGGACGGTGGAAAAAGGATTGTTTAAAGATATCCACAGTTCCCTCCATGATGATCTGTCCTTGCCACGTGATAAAGCACGTCACTTCCGGGCATTCTCGGCGGATTCGCCTTATTTAGACTTTCTTCAAGAAGTTTCTCATAAAAAGTCAGACTTTATTCATAGGTGAGTTTTTAAATAAACACATCTTTCAGGAGAATTACTTTATTGTAACTATGTTCTGAGCAAATTAGTTTCGATGAATTTAGAAAAATCATGTTTTAGAATGTTTTCATTAAACATGATAATGATGTTAAATTAGTTTGTCTCTTTTTGAAAGTGAGCAAAGACATAAAAGTATCCTGGTTATTTTCGTTTTCTTGAAAGATTGAGAGAGTATAATCCCATACAAAATCACTTAAAAATGCAATGTTAAAGGATAGATCTTTTTTCAGCTGTACGTTAAATAATGACCCATGTGATATCGAGGATTTCAACCAAATTAACACAGATTTAGGGGTCTGCTTCACCTTTAATCCAAAATCTTCAAAGAGGAAAATGTTAAAAGCAGGTAAGAATGAATAGTCACTGGTAATTTTAAAAAAAATTGACGTGGTCATTTGAAGATTGATTGATTTTCAGAACTCATCTAAAGTGGCATGAGCTGCCAAAATGTTGATATTTTGACGTTAAAACAGAATGTTGAAATTATTGGCTATTTTTCTCAAGACCTATAATTCAGAAACTTTTGGTGCCTCTAGTCCTGAGAATGAACGATAAAGTATTGTACTTTTCGGACACTATTTCGGTTCGTATAGGCCGTAGACTGTATGGATTTTACTCATTCCAACGCTAATCATTTAGTTTTTCGATGGTTTTTAAAACCTCTTACCGTCGTAACGATCAGAAATTATGAAAAAGGTGTGAATTCTAGCAGCTCATGCCACTTGAATAATATTTCACTTGTAATTGGTAACCAGGGGCCTGTTTCACAAAGCGGCGTTGCGTAAGTTCTACGCCCTTCTCGTGGTAACCCATACTGTAGAGATACATTGCCATGACAGTTTCACAAAAGGGTGCAGACGTAAGTGTTTGCGTAGCTGTCCATCCTGGAGGCACAGGGTTAAAATATTGGGTTAAGACATAGAAGCTTGCATAATAATCTCCGTAGTATGGTTGCCATGACATGTGGTTGCGAATAAACTTATGCTTCGTCGATTTGTTAAACAAATACCAGGGGCCCTGTCTTACGAAGCTGGCGTAAGTTACGTTGGACGTTAATCAGTGTGAAAAGTATAGGCCTATGCGTAAATATTTACGCCAGCTTTGTAAGACAGGCCATAGGTGGGAACTGTCCCATGTTGTAAGACTATGTGCCTCTATACACAGGGCCCAGGAGCCTGTTTCACAAAACGGCGTGGATGTATTCGTGCGTAACTTGCATAGACCCATCCTGGGATACCCAGGGTTAAATTCTCAACAAGCGTAAGTTTTAATCGTGGGTTCCGACGATGGCATAGACCGTATTTCTACGGTATGGGTTGTCATGACAGTTTCGTAAAAACTTACGCTATACACGCCGCCTTGTGAAACAGACTCCTGATCGGCATATTAGAAGAGGAAACATGGTTCTTTGGTCATGCTGAGGCGATATCAGAAAATTGATTGCCGTTATAATGCCCTTATAAATCGCCCTGTCGTTGGGGGCTAAGAAAGTTATCTATATCCCTCTGGAAGCCTCATCTATTTGTAACCAGTCGAGTACATTTTAATGGTCTTCATTCCTGTGGCTCTAGATAATTAGTTCCTCTAAACATTCCATTGAAATTGCTCAATAAAAAGAAATTTTGCAGTTTCAACGATGGCGATACTCTACAAACTTTTAGGATCGGTCAGACCATAGATTCAATAAAAATAATGTTTTTCAACGGGAATACTGTAGTCTTTCATTAAATTGCTAAGGTATTTTGTCTATATATAGTAGAAAATATAAAAAAAAACCTAAATATGAGCAGCACAAGTACATGTATTTGCAGGAAGTGTTGCATGTGCTCTCAAAATCTAACTGAAGTTGGTCCGTTCGTTCATCACTCTTCTGCTATAATAGAAATTGTTCTAGTGATAGATTTAATTGCATATACTGTCCACGCAGAATTTAACACGGAAAGAAATGTCGAACATCCGAAACAAATGTAGAAATGTTGTCATGGACGGGGGATTAGCTCAAGAAAACATCTGCTGTATCTTAGGAGAGCGATTTATATTAGACCGGGTTGAGTGTACCTCTCTGCAACTGACAGCTAATCAATGGACCGTACTTCAGAAAGACGTAGAACTTGTCCCCGGCAGATCAACTTGTCGTCGAGGCATTATGTTTTACACCATCTCACCCTACTACACGTTGCCTTCTTATTCTGGCCGCGTTCAAACCCGGCTCAACATTAATCCTTATTATGGCACTCCTGTCTTATTAACGGAGAAAAGTTGCTGGGGGAATTATAAAAGAAATCATTTCATACAATAAATCAGGCAAAAACGTGAAAAACCCCAAATTATTTTTCGCTTTTTGTTATTCATGATGGAAATCTAAATCCCTAAAAACCATTTTCTTTTGTACTCTGAGCAGCGCGTTTTACCATTACTGCTGTGTTAGAAATTATCCAAGCATCGTCCTAGAGACCCCCCCCCCCCCCCCCCCGCCTCCACACACACCAGCACAACCACAATGTATCTTGAAAGGAATAGAGATTCTGGCCTATGCCATTCGCATCTTTACGCCAGCTTAGTAAATCCTAGTAGCGGGTGCCGAGTGTCGCTACCACTCCGTCAACCACTCAGTTAAACTAATCACAAATCGGTATTTCTTCAATTTTCAAGAAAGGGCAAACGAACCTTTATTTTAACCAATATATTTCATTTTAACTTCATTTATTAAGTTTTTAACGACCGTCAAAATCGGCATTGAAAGGAAAAGTCTTCCGTTCTTGTCTATGTTTAGTCTATGTTTACCAAATCTTTCAATGGCATTTAGAAGTTGAAAGGTTAACAATAAGGTGAAGAATTAATTATGGATAACAACTTCTTGGTTAATGATAAAAAATTAAAGACATCACCACGTCCTCAGTTGTTTTTTAACAACACGAGCTTTCGGCACCTGTGCCGGTGCCTTCGTCAACTGAGTTACACTTGACGAAGGCACCGGCACAGGTGCCGAAAGCTCGTGTTGTTAAAAAACAACTGAGGACGTGGTGATGTCTTTAATTTTTTATCATTAGTATGGAACCCACGTTTAAAGAGAGTTTCAAACATTTCTAACTTCTTGGTTTATTGGGTGACGTCGTTTCGATGTAGTTCTTACATCGTTATCAAAGTCAAATGACTGAACAAAGGAACTGAACAATACGCATTTTTTGTTTTTGTATTTGCAGATTCCTCGCTGGGATTGTCCATGGTGTTTAACGTTGAACAATATGAGTACCTGTTGGGCCCTCGTTCAGCTGTGGGTATTCGAGTGGCGGTCCATGAATCTGGCCGCATCCCACTGATGGCACAAGACGGGGTCAACGCGGCTGTCGGCACTCACACCTCCATAGGCCTCAAGAAAATGAAGGTATACTAAACAGACATGGAGAGAACTTCCATAGTCATAGATTGTAGAAATTGTTGCCACTCAATTATATTATCATTTTACAAATAATTTTATTGACATACACACATCATTTTATGTTGGCTCAAACATGTCATTTATAAATTTCCTTAATTTTAATACCAGACTGGAAAAGTTTTCACCCGCGTGGAAACTTTTTTTGTCATGAGGATAAGAGTTCCACATGAGTGAAATAGTTTCAATTCGTTTGAATAAAAGAAAAAAATCTATGTTGTATTTGAGCATGGGTAGCTTCTGTTGCCTTGACTCTTGCATATACGTCTTAGTTTGGTATACGTATCGGATAGACAGAAAAGTGACCCGCTTTTTCATAATAACTCAAGATCATGGTAGCTTAATTTCAGTTTAATTTGCCACACTGGTAAGCTATAAAACAACGTTTATATATATATAACAAAAAATAACCGAATATCGATAAAAATTACGTTTAATGAAAAGTTAAAGCCTTTGAGTCATCACTTTGCATAAACAGGATGCAGTGTGAGGAATCCAATACATGTCTGGCATTGCATGTTTCGGCATAGATTTTCCCTTTCTCGCTGTTTTTGTGTTGATAAAGACATCTCGCGAAAAACCTGGTTATTTGAGCCACAGTATTGGTTGTTGATGATGCCTGCCAAATTTTACATAAGTGGCATCTTTAGTTTTTGATATTCTTAAGATGGTAACGAGGACCACTTTTTATGCCAGTCAAATTTAATCTGGACGAGGAAAAGGTCGAATCGTAAAGGCAAAAAATCCGGGTTAAGACCTGGTTAGAGCGCTGACCTAACCTTTTATAAGCTTGCAAAGAATCGGCCAACATCGACGGATGTGTTTCGATGGCAATATAGTCATTGGTTCTTTTTGGACTGTATCCATATTCTGCAATTTGTAAAGAATTTATCCATTTTTTTCTCAAGAACTGTATCGCTGACTTTATCTCAAAAATAATGTTTGCATAAGCAGAACCGTTCTTTTCAGTGCGCTGATGATACATTTGATAGCTCCAAGAGACACATTGAATGCGAGTTGCAGTTATAACCAATCAGGGTGAAGCTGTATCAACACTGCAATAAACCACATCCGGTTTTACAAAGCTTTGCAGCATCCAGTCTCGATCTCAAAGTCAAGCTGAACAAACATTAGTTATGGCTTCAGCCTGTGTATTCTTTTATGAAAAGAATTTATTGAAAAGCTAATTTCAAACATTAATGTATGGATGAACATGACCGAATCTTTGAAAACACATACCGGATTACATTTCCTATGAATCATTTCCAGTTATTGAAGTGGCCGTCAAACATTCGGACGTCTGATATTGGTTTAGTAGCGAATATATTTGAGAAAATTAGCACATAAGTCATTTGTATAATTTTAAACAATTATGCTTAACTATATGTAAGCAGATTTACTTTACGACATCTCAAGGTAATAAAAATCTAGCCATTTTAATAACAAAGGCGTTAGATATCTGATAAAGGTTTACCGAGCAAACCTATCGATTCCAATTTGTTCAAATTATCGATTACACACAGGATCTTTATAAGGTTTAAGGTGTATCGCCTTTGTGCTTGGTTTAGCTTAAAACACAAAGTAGGCCTACTTTAAAATCGCCAAAGAAAAACAATTTAATCCAACGGTTCCAGTTTCCAAGAGTGATAAGAACTTCTAGTTTTTCGACAACGTCCATGAAACTATCCCCTTAAAAATATGCACGAACTTTAAAAAAAAAGAAATGCGTTTTAACAGTAATGGCAAGCAGTGGGCAAATTCTTTATGGCCAATGTCAGTAAATCCAACAAAGGCTTTCGTCACAGCCCTTTTCCATTAACCAAAGTAATAGGCTATGATTATAACTTTAGCGCATCCAAAGCTTTCGCTTGTAAAAAACTTTCAGTGTCCAAATATGTTACTTCTGTTAGCTATAAGTAGTAGTCTATAAGCGTATAAACTTTTGAACTCCAGCCATGTATTTCAGTTTTGTAGTCTCTCGATATACGATTGTTCCTTTTGCTTTTGTCATAGGTGGGATTCCTACAGGCAAACTGTTGATGACTAAATAAAGCTTACTGCTCGTGCATTACTCTCCTGAAGATGATATAATACATGCTAAAACGTATATACTATAAGTTTAACTTCCTAATCAGATAAACTTAATATTGCAGATATCTATTTTTAAATGTACTTATTTTTTTCATGACCCAGTATGTCGGCTTACCCCCACCCCATGGAGGATGTGCCAACAATCGCTGGAGACCGAGGCCCAGGGAAATTTGTTTGGAGAATTGCGAGGCAGGTCACGTGATCGATATCTGTAACTGTACGATGAGGTCATATCCGGGTAGGTGACAGTGTGAAGAAAGGGTTTTAGTTCCTTTGGAAATTAGATTATCAAAATTAATGTGATCAATATAAGATATCGAGATGGATATCTGCCCATTCAACGTAGGCCATTAGATTTGATGATAATATCGCCATTTGCATATACGCGTAGGCCTTCATACTAAAAACTAATTCATTATAGATAAGAAACGTCTAGATTCTTTAACTTAAAGTGGCATGAGCTGGCAAAATTCACATTTTTTTTTCATAATTTCTGATCGTCACGACAGTAAGAGGCTTTGAAGGCCATCGAAAAACTAAATGATTGGCGTTCGAATGAGGAAAATCCATACAGTATGTGGTCTGTACGAGAAGTAAACAAGATTAAATAGCCGGGACGGCCATTCACTCATTATAAGCCAAAGTTAGTTCAAAACGATACTTTATCGTACATTTTCGAGACTAGAAGTAGATAAAAATAGCCAATAATTTCAACATTCTGTTTTAAAGTCAAAATATCAACATTTTGGCAGCTCATGCCACTTTAAAGTTTACATATATTTGTTTCCATCTGTATTCCGAGACCATTATATAAGGCATCAGACCAAATGTTTTTCAAGGGAATACAAACACAGTTTTTCAATGACACCATTCTCGATAATTTACGTTGTACAAGTAGTGTTAAAACTAATTAGGTCTGAAATTAAAACTATAAATCAAAGTTGAAAATATCTGTAAAACTGAAAGTAAGAAATGTTTTATTCATTATTTCTATGACGTAATGCATGTGATTGTTATTATCTATTGCAGATACGGTGAGGTCATGCACAGTCCGGGACTATTTTTCATGTGTCCTGCCCATTCAAGGTAAATGTATAGATTTATATCGCGTGAGAAATGATCATGATTAATTCACATCACCAGTCTGCTCTGAACAAAACTACACAGACAGCCAGCATGTAGCTCTGTAAAATATGCAGGAGACGAGATTTGAAACGAGATCTGCCCCGTGGCTATAAACTGGTGATTCTTACGTCCTAGTGTTGAACTATATTACAATCGGTAACTTGACTAACCGTTGGTTAGACGAGACCCAGTAACTTTAAGACAAATCACGGCAATAGGAATTAAGAATAGATGAATTCCAGCCAAAGTCATGCGTCCGATCCGGTAGCGTTGTTTTGGTAAAGTAGGGCCTACGTAAAAGGGCAGATATATCATGGGGCTTGATGACCCGTGACAGTTCAACGAGCTGAATGCCACGCCACCTACCGGAGGGGTTTACAGGATGTAAGCTCCAATGGTATCAAAGAGCCTAAGGACAGTCAGTTCTTGTCTGTAATTCTCTTTTACCGGAACCAAACAATAACTATATGAATATCTAACCAATATCGTATATGCTATTTGAGGTAACCACATAGGGTTGCTTTCTTGATTTGTTATCTAGAAAACTCCTTACCACAGAAAAATATCAAAGGCATATGTAGGCCTAACCCTATAATCTAGACATACCCTAGCAATGAGTAATAAAACAAAGAATATAAATGGCTAAGACACATCTCTTCGGACAAGGAGAACGTAAAATACGCATGTACCAGAACTTTCAATCTTTCCCACAACGAGTCATCACATGGAGAGAAAACAACCTTTTTCATAGCATTTTCATAGCAACAGCAATCCATATAATTGTTTAATTTTTAAAACTCTCTGTTGCTTTTTTTATTTTCACAGAAGGCTACAGCATATCAAGTTCAACGGCCTACAACATCTCCTCACATTCATGTGGATGTTTCCAAGAATGTGACAAAGTTTCATACGCCTTGGACGTATCAAACGCTGCAACGTCTGTATACGCCGCAGAGAGTTTTGTGCGAACGCTTCCAGACGTTACGAAGCTGCAGCATGGGTTTGAGAGCGCCCGTGACATTTATCATAGAGTTGACGAAACTATTTACTCGTACGACGACGACAATTTACGAACGATCTCGGAAGGGTTCAACGAGAGCATCTTTAATATCACTGAGTTCTTCCGCCATATGAAGACCTACAAGCAGGAGTACGTAGAGCAGTTAACAGTGTTAAAAGATGCTGTAGAGAATTTGAACGAATCAGTGCGACAAAGACACGGTAATTTTCAACAAGCAACTCACGTAACGTTTTATTCGCTAGATAACACGTTGAAAACACGTATGGGTGAGATAATGGCGATGTCTCAGCTAAGAGAGGCCTTCAATTCAATGAGCCCCAGAGAGGTGAATGACACTTTAATCGACATACAGGACAAGATTGGATCTTTGGTCATCGATAAAGACCACGGCTCTTGGGTAAAAAAGTCCATTTTGGGCGAAATGACAGAGGGCGTGAAAAGATTCGAAAGTCAGTTGTTAAAGGGATATGGTCAGATGTATAGAGAATTTAAAAACTCCCGAGAATTTTACATCAATTTGATCCAATCCATCCGGAGAACCGTCGACCTGCTGACAACAAAGCTGACGCAACACTACGACGAAGTTCGAGATTTGACGAGACTTCCGAATATGAAAGACACCAAGATTCTGGACAGATTAGAAGAAATATGGCGGGAAATTAAAACAGCTTCTGACGTCACGTTGGATGAGTTAGTGACCGACTTGGATCAACTTTTCGAAAAGTACAGTGGACAAAAAGATCAGATTTTAAAATTGAGCGATACTCTGTTGGAAATTGGTGGTTATTTTAAAGACACAATTCACACAATTCAGACCCTGTTGTCGACACTGGGGGACTTAGTTAGGACCCTCAGAGGCGAAATAGAAAAATTAAGAGACGAAATCGTTCTGCTGAGGAACGCCTACGCGACCAATAAATTTGGTAAATCAGAGCTAGCAAGGAGCTTTAATCAAGAACAACTTAGCGGACTTATTGAAAATACAAAGGTAGGTTACATTGTCTAATTTCACTGATTTTTTTTACATTGATTGGAATTTAAAAACTCAAAATTATTTCGCTTATATGATGCTAAAATTAATTTTTTTTTTTTTACAAATTCGTGAACTTAAAAACTCAAACTTATTTCGCTTATATGGCGATACTAGTAAAATATATTTTCTTTACAAATTCGTGACATCAAGATTCAGGCGCCATAGAATCTTTTGCTAAGAAGCTTTAAAACCTTTTATTTCCATTGAATTTGCCTCTATTCGTTGAATTTCCTTTAGTTACCGGCTTTAACTAAAGATTTATTTATTTCATTGAACACCCAATTAAAGGGTCATTGGAACGGTACCTTGTATACAAATGTAATGTGTTCCCTGTAGAGGCTCGCGGCTCAGAGCTCTTGATAAATGTTGTTCCATCAGTTTTCCTTATAATTTCCTTTCTGTTTTCCGTCGATTGCAGTCTTATTTAAGGGTATAAAAGAATGTCTTTAGACAAAAACTCTAGGGAATATTGTATTTTAGGACAAGGAGAACGTTTACATGGTCTATTTTCAACTCGTGCTCACACCTCTATACTCTGGGTATCTTTTCTTTTCAGAACACTTTGAAGAACGTCGTTCAGAAAGTTGAAGACATAAGAAAACGCGGCGAGTTTGTAGCGTTATCAGTCCGGCCGCTAGAGGGACGGCTCAGTGACTTCGATATGATGGACAGGAAAGATGTGAAAAATCTCATACAATGGCTAAAATTTCCAACAATAAAATCTGAATCCGAGCTTCTTCGGGTGACATTGGAAAGAACAAATACGAAAATCACAGATTACGGAGAAGAGCTGGAAGAATATACACGAAATAACCGCATAGACGGAGAGTTTTATCAGTAAGTAGGCCTATTTGTAAATATCTACGAAAAGAATGAACTAATTAAAGGCACACTTGCCGCGAAAATCAGGAATATTGTTTACATTAAAAAAGAAAGACCGTTTTCTGTATTTTTCCCAGACACTATAAGTTAGGAACTTTCTATTTTTACCAAAATTTAAAAGTTTGGACGTCACTTTGTATTTTTAATTTGAATTTGAAAATTTGAATTGTTACGTACCCGGAACGTAAACAAACCAAGCTGCCCCCTATTGGCGATTTTATGTTTCAGTCGAGTGAGTGAACTAACGGCACAGTGTAATTTTAGGTAGGCCTACTTATCTGAGAAATACAGGCTGTCGATCGATTAACAGCGACTGGAAAAGCCTGTTGATTATTGTTTGAGTGTAAAACACAGATACAAAGGCCTGAAAGGAGGGTAATCCAACACGAAAGTTGACCGACACTGATCGTTATTGTTGTAATCAAGCTTCGATTCTTCGTTTGTTTTTCACCCCATTTTTACATTCTATAAGCTAACTAGATATGTTTTATGTGTCCTATGTTTAAGTTTAGTGGTATTAGTCGTAGTAAGCTCGTGTAAATTGGTTTTCTTAGCAAATTTAAACAGGCTACGGCGGCAAGTGTGCCTTTAAGCAAAATCCAAAAACAAATATAGGTTATTGTAATAATGTAGACAGCCGGGTATATTGCTGACGTTTCCATCGCCCAGAAGACGACCTCTATTATTAATCTGACTTCCAAGCATTTGCAACTACAGATAAGAACTTCTCTTTTCCTGTCTAAAAATATGGCGCAAGTTACGTCTTCCCTCAATCTGTTTCGAAACTATAGGAAGTTACACCGCGGTCGAACCCAATGTTGGCGCATGTGCATCCTTACGTCAGCTTTGTAAGACAGGGCACTTAGGAGATCAGCGTATTTCCGAGTTTGGTTAGGTACGATCTCTCTCAACACAGATCTCTCACGTATAATGGATTACATTTAGTCTGGTCATTTTTATGAATGCATGCTTATCATTATCTATGTGGCAAATCATAAGTCGGTATTTTCATATTTCAGAAACAACTTTTTACAACTAGAGGTATATTTCCAGGAAATCAGCCAAACGGATGTGATACAGCAGGCAGCATATGGACTGTTCGCTCTAGCATGTAAGTAAAGCATTAGTAAATAACTGACACTGATTGACCCGGAAAAACGATTCTAAATGTTTTAATGGACTTGGTTTAAGCTCTGCCTGTTAAAGAGAATCTAACAAGCGAACCGTTCTCAACAGGGCGGGTAGCTCAGTTGGTAGAGCGATGGGACGGTAACACCAAGTCGTATGGAACCAGCCCCGATAGCTCAGTCGGTAGAGCGTCCGCTTCAGGCCAGGTGGACCCGGGTTCAAGCCGGGGTCGAGTCAGACCAAAGACTTTAACAGTAGTAGCTGCTGCTGCTTCGCTTGGCGCTCAGCAATAGGAGTTAGAGCAGCGACTGGTTGGCCCGGTGTCAGTATACTGTGTGAGGGGGCTTGCTGGTTGTCTTCAGCAAGTCGTCTCGGTGAGGCAGCACCTAACAGAGAGGAAATCCGCCCTGCAACAAGGAGACAACGTCTTCATATAACTGAAATACTGTTGAGCAGGATGTAAAACCCAAATCACTCACTCACTCACTCCAAGTCGTATGTTCGATTCTCACCCTGGCCCGGAATTTATTCCGTGTCAATGTGGTTATTTACTAATTCAGTAATTTCACTGATGATGATCACAGCTTGCTTAGTAAAAAACATCTTGCGTAAATGGGAATATCTCGTGTTTTGGATGCTGCCAAAATGTTGACAACGGCTAGTCTTCTCATGAAATACAAATTACAGACGTTTTCGTTCTACAAGTTACAAGAATGAATATTCGTCCAGGTTATTCTAAATTTTGTTTACGTTTAAAACACTATTTTCGCCCTTACAAGCCACATACGATATGGATTTTCCTCATTTTCACGCAAATCATATAGTTTGTCGACGAACAAACCCTCTTATTGAATTGGCAATCAGAATTTACGAAAGAGGCGAATTTTGGCAGCCTTAATTGTGTTAGATTGTACACACAAGGACCCGGCTTTTCACACAAACAACAGATATTTCTATAAGTTCATTCTTTCTTTGCAGGCGATATCGGTGGACTGTCCGCATTGTTTATTGGTGCCAGCATTCTGACGTTGTTTGAAGCTGTGGACATGTTATTTGGGATGGCGTGCCGACCCAAGGAGAAGAACCGACAACCTAAATTGGAAGGCATCCGTCCCGACTATACCGACGTTCGACCATCTGTTAGTGATAAATGTCAATCAAGTAGATCGTGTGTAGAGGCTCATGCGTGACTGAAGGATTGTTCTAAGGAAAAGACGAGTGTTCCGGTGTAACAAACTACCAAGTTATCGCCCCTTACAACCCCGAGTGTATTGTATCAAAGTCGATGCTGGTTGCTATGTTGAAGACGACTAGGTGTTTCGTGCACTTCTACGTTTGTATGGCAATGGAATAAATGGCCTGATGCGTGTATATGAAACAGAACAGGATTTGGGGTTTTTTTTGCAACTGGCAAGACTTTTCGTTTGAGTTTACATCCGTTCGAACTCACCTTGTTACTCGGAACTGGTAAATTGAGATCCACGTGTTTTATCCCAACATTACACTGATCTTGATACCGGTGTTACAGTGACTCCGTAGCCGATGGCAGGTGCCAGAAATGCTTTTTCTTTTGGTTTGACAAACTTTATAGTAACGGAAATGCTGTTCTGAGCATTATCAAGAGAAGGGACTAGCTGAGAATTCGATTCAAAAGTGGACAGGACTGTATAAGGAATCAAGGGACAAAACTCGTGTTTATGATCGACTAAGGCACACTATTATCTCCCCTTCAACTGAAAGTGAAAGCTAATTGAATGTGGGAGAGTGATGGTTTTGCTGCCAAATTAACCATATTTGGCAATATATATACATACCTAAATTGTTTGACTTGGAAAGCTTGGGATGAAAAGATTTTACTCACCCGTGACGACTGAGTGACGCTCTACGCAAATGCTGTGTTTTGTGCTTATATTATTACAAGTGTTTGAACTTCATCTATATAGAAAGTCTGACGCATGAAAGAATTGTAGCAAATAGAGAGACCGTAAAATTTTAAGTTTTCCCAATACGTGTTTGGGGTGGTGATGTGTGATTATATCATATACAATAAAACTCTGGTGTTTGTAATTACTATAATCAATAAGGAATCACGGAGTATATATGTGCTTGTAAGTTTGCTGGCACAACCTATAAGGAATCACGGAGTATATATGTGCTTGTAAGTTTGCTGGCACAACCTATAAGGAATCACGGAGTATATGTGCTTGTAAATTTGCTGGCACAACCTATAAGGAATCACGGAGTATATGTGCTTGTAAATTTGCTGGCACAACATATAATGAATCACGGAGTATATGTGCTTGTAAATTTGGTGGAACAACCTATATCCTTGATCTCTGGTATCAATGATCGGGTATTTGACTTAAATCCCCGAAGTTATCCGAGTGTTCTCCTGGTTTTTTATTACTCAAAGCTGAAACAGTTCAGAATTTAACCTGTCAAAGACACAACGCCCATTGAGCATGTGTATATTTTGTAAATGCGCTAAGGGTCGACACAGATCTTAAAATGCGACAAATTGCTTACCAGATATATACTGGAAGGAACCCATAAAACATGTATTTTAAGGATTTGGTAGCCAAGGAACCCATAAAACATGTATTTTAAGGATTTGGTATCCAAGGAACCCATAACACATGTATTTTAAGGATTTGGTAACCAAGGAACCCATAAAACATGTATTTTAAGGATTTGGTATCCAAGGAACCCATAAAACATGTATTTTAAGGATTTGGTATCCAAGGAACCCATAAAACATGTATTTTAAGGATTTGGTATCCAAGGAACCCATAAAACATGTATTTTAAGGATTTGGTATCCAAGGAACCCACAAAACATGTATTTTAAGGATTTGGTATCCAAGGAACCCATAAAATATGTATTTTAAGGATTTGGTATCCAAGGAACCCATAAAACATGTATTTTAAGGATTTGGTATCCAAGGAACCCATAAAACATGTATTTTAAGGATTTGGTATCCAAGGAACCCACAAAACATGTATTTTAAGGATTTGGTATCCAAGGAACCCATAAAATATGTATTTTAAGGATTTGGTATCCAAGGAACCCATAAAACATGTATTTTAAGGATTTGGTATCCGAGTTCCACATATCTGTTTAAATTCAATAAAAAATTGCTTTGAGAAAAAAAAAAACTACTTAGTATAGGTATACATGTTTTCCAAATCTATGACATCAAGGCTTGTTTTACCTTGCTGGTATTTCAGTTGTACGTTATTTTGTTTGTACATAAAAGCTGACGCATGGAGGGACTTAAGGAAGGGTCCGTCAATAATGTGAGAAAATACTTATTTGCAAATGAAAATGATCTATTTAAAACCTGTGAATGTACATTCCAATAAGCTATTTTTTAAATCTTGCATAAAAACTTATCAATCGCTTGAGTAAAGATCCAATTGAAACTCTTTCCCAAGCATGCAGTACTCATACAAGCTTGTGTCAAACGTTACTGGATGTCCCTTTGTGCATGCAATGTACATAATATAACACATATTCATGTGAAAATGCGGTTAAACCATACTTGAGACAATGCGTACCAGCGGCTATAGTGTGGTATGTATTGTACGACTCCATTATTGTTCAAGCGTAATGGGTCCAAAAGACACACCACATCACTTAATAAACACTATCATTTCGGCAATTTTTCTAACAAAATGGGACAGAGGCAGTGTAAATACCCAGCATGTTGAAATTATTTTACGTTTTTGACGCTTTCGTTTTGTCTTTTATTTTTTTGGTGCCCACTAGACTGACGGTCCAATCTAATCTACTAACAAAAGATGAATATACATATAGATGCTGGTTGATTTCCGGAATGTTTATACTATTTTTTTTTTCATTCTCAGTTTATCGATATGCCAAATGATTGTTGTATAAATAATTCTATCGATATATAATGCCACAAATGTACGATATATGTCAAATTGTCAATTTTCCCATGTAAATAAAGATTACGATTTATAAAGCTACCAAAACCTTTGGAAGTTTGTTTAATTTAAATCGCACATTAGTGCAAAATGATTGAATCATCGAGTGAGTTAGTGCTAAAATGGCTACCCTACAGTACAAGACTTACATGGAGTTTTACATCGTCATAATTTAACTATTGCATGTGTTCGGAATGAGGATAGAGGATGAGAATATTTGAGTCGGTTGAAAAGTTTTGTCACTGACACGAGCAGTTAAATGGTTGGCTATATTTCGGATATCTACAGTAGCTACGATGCCATTTGGCAACACCAAAGCGGTCACGGCGTTTCAATGGCTAATGAAAATGTGAATTTAGCCGCTGTGCATAGATTTCGGGGATTAGGGATAATAGAAAGTATCCACCTCTATTTGTTTGTGAAGTACCGAGAGCAAGTGAATGCCGTACGACCAGGCCAATTAATTTATGCCCATATGTTAATTCATGATAAGAAATATAAACGATGTGAGAATGTGTTCATTAGTTTGTATAGGTTTAACTTTTAGATGATTGAACCGATTTGCTTCAAGTCACAAAATTGATGTCTTATAAACACTGGCCAAATATGCAAGCTGGGTGAATAATTCATATTTAAAAACAATCCTATATTAGACAAAAAAATATAGGAGCTCCTGTTAGTGGGTTAAACTTTCAAGACCGACTACCCTTTTGGGGTCGTTTGTTAGTCGACTTGTTAGCCATAACTCCTTTCTCCGTGGCATGTTAGTCTTTAAAATGGATTATAAGTTATACTCTTCAGCTTATATATAACCTAATGTCATTTTCAATCTCAATTCCCGTAAGCTGATTAATTTCTTGTCGTACCTCTGACTTTATAGGCACCTTGTTACTTTTGACTTAAAGGAGGGGGAGAATCAATAGAAATATCTACGTTCTAACTTCAACTGTTTAACCACCGAGAAAATTGAAACAATATGAATCCTTACCATAGGTTACCTAAAAGTTAGTACAATGATATTCCCATATGCCCCGGTAGAGATTTTTTCTGGTCTGATGATGACCGGTTGTGAGAAACCTTCTTTTAGATCAGTTGAAGATAAAACTGTGATGTCACGATGTCACTCCAATCTCTGTCATCACGGAGCTTTTAAATACTGATAATTCGGTAAAAAGAACACCGAAGAATTAATTTGCTGTTGTGTAAGCCTTAGTAAACACTCTTTAAATGTCAATTAAACTAAAACGGTGCGGGCATTTAAAACACTAGCCCGAATAATTAGCTACACGTATATGTAATTTACAAATAACGAAAAACCACACAGACAAGAATTCTCGGCTATTAAAACACTACCATGCGCTTATCTACCTGTCCGGAAAAGTAAGTAAACCAGGATAGAGACACACGAGTGCAGCTACCATGCGCTAGGAGATAAGCAAAAGCATTTTCGTATGCCTCTTTTATATAGAAAAATACATTTGTCAAATTGTGGCCTTTTAGAGAAGTGTTGAAATATTAAGGGTTAAATCATAGGATTTTTGACTATATTTTCTACTGAATCGTTTGAGGCTGCATTCAAAATTATCTCACTTACAGGCTTAAGAAGAGGAGTAGCTTGGTTTAAGCCCACTCAGTGTGCATGAGTGGCGGATTGCCCACAAAAGTAAACAAAAAACCTCCAAAACAAGACACTCCCGGTGTCATAAGTTATGAACGGAAACATATGTAAACTTTATTTAAAAACAGGTATATCAGAGGAAAAAAAAACAACATAATAAATAAGGCCTCTTTACCAGGGTAGCACTTACACAATTATATATATGCAACAGCAATATTTTCAAAACCATCACAAGGGTCAATTTATTCGCCTTCAAAGCCTTGGTTCTCTGCAGGACTAATAGAGTTAGATCTGGCTTCCTTCGGTTCAGGGTCCATGTCAGCCGGGCAACACTTTTCATACAAATATACCCGGAAGTGGTAAAGGGCGAAGAGAAGGAGGTATAGCAGGGGTATGACCACCAAAGTGGATGCAATAAGAAGCCCTACAGCTAAACCAGGATTATTTTTAAAGTCCAGAATGGAATAAATAGTATGTCCGCCGTCGAAGGTTTTACCCCCGGCAGCGTAGTAAATCCCACTGAATATTGAATAAATAGCTCCATAAATCATCGGATGATGGACGTGAAGTATTCTCATGGGAACTCCAGTGACAAAATGGTCCAATAGTACTATAACTGAGTTCAAACCGTGAATACTGACGTCGATAAAATCTGTACCTTTTTCAGCTGAAAATAGAAAAACTTATAATTGATAAACCAATCATATTGTTTGGAGGGGTTGTTTGGAGTATTCGAGTTCTTCTTAATAACTATACGCTCACGCGGGAATATAACAACTCAGAAGTCATAACTCAATGGATTAAAATGACCAGTTAACTTTTTGTTTTAGAGTTCACTTCTCGACTTCAAGAATAGGATGACTTCTTTGTTGAGATTTTGACTCTGAAAGACTTGCTCGCCATGATTTACGCAAGAGGTCTGGAATGTTTTACAACTGTAAGGCATTTCATTATCCCTTGCACTAAAGCCCTCAACTTGTTATTCTAAAGTCACGTTGCTCCTGATATTAGGGCTAATATGGAGAAGCGTTCTACTCGAGCCTTCGGCAAATCCAAAGACCAGAATCTCAAATCCAATCTAGATGTAAGTTTTTCTCATATTCTAGAAGAGCGAGATAAAATCAAAGAGAGTAGATTGGCAAGAGTTGTCACTTCGTCCAATCAGCATTGCCGGCATGTTCTTCTGCCCCCCTAGCGGAAGGGTGTTCCGACTGTACATGATTCGACTGTTCGGCGCCCTCTACAGAAAGGAGGTTCCTAATCATCGAATCGTGTCAGTTCAAATTCAACATGGCGCGAACGAAGTGACCACTCTTGTCAATCTACTCTCTTTGATAAAATCCCATAAAGGACATAACTGTATCTAAATGCTTGACTGAGGTTTAACACCTATTCAATGTGGCCATTTTGCTAACAAACTGGTTTGTTTCATTCATGTAGACAACATTGAACTTGTACTGAGCTTTCATGTTTCAGGTAAAAGCAAATGCTGGGCGATTTAGCCTATATCTACACTAATTACGCTTATTCATGGCACACTAACACTGGTTATACATTAAAAATGGTAAAATCCTCCAATACGTAAAATTATGATTTTAAGGATTGCGGCCTATACTTTAATGTACATATTTATTTTACATACCTTCGTAAACTGCGGACCAGTACAGGGCTGTCACAGTAAGCGAAGGCGCCCCTGATGCATTGAACGATGCCCATAGAGTCTTCAAATACCAGGGCATATGACCCTCAACCTTGTCATCTGGTAAAATGCAAATAGATAGATTTGTTAATACATTGGATTAGATGGGTAGACGTATGAATCATATTACAAGTTTAAACTATTGATAACAATTTGATCCACCAGTAACGAAAATGCCCCCAGCATAATGGGAAACAAAATGGGACATGGCGGTCAACCTCCCCCCCCCCCCCCCCCCCCCCCAAAAAAATAGCTGACCAAATGTGTTAAAACACTTTTGTTAATAATGGGTAGGCCTATTGAGCATACTGATATATTTATGTTATACGGAGCATACTGATATACATGTACAACATATAAAGAAGCCCGTGTTGACATGAAACATATGTAATGGACCAAGATCAGACGTTTTTGCATATACTTGTCCATCGGTGCTATATTCAAATTCTGCCCAAAAGACTCTCGACGGGTCGCTGATGATACCCAATAAAATTCAGAAAATTGCTGACATTAAAAATAAAAGACAGCTTTTTGTGTTTTGCTCTTATTTAAAAACTTTCTATAACATGAGGTTGGCTTCAGACTGAGATTGAACCCCATAGGATCATGGGGGAAAGAAAGTGAAAATTTTGGTTCCCCTCAGATATCTTTCAAACGCTTGTTCTTTTCATAAGCAATGACTGGCCTTTGGGTCAGAGGTCGAGCAATTTTATTTTGGAGTAGTTTGTATTCTACTAAAATCTTGGCCTCGATGCTGGCCTCGATGATAAAACAAATCGGTCTATGTGGTGCTGAGAATCTGACATACACTCCCTGACGCCTGCATCGGCTAGGGGTAGGTTAACTACACTCATAATTATGAACAATATGTACCTGAAGATAGCCTCCCTTTTCTTCGAATCAGCCAGTAGAGGGCAGCACATGCCCTTACCAAGTGACTAAATGTCAGTAGTAGAAAGGTCCAGTTGGTGAGGTATATTAAATGGTGAGCTGATGAACTCTGGACCCCGGAGACGATGGCCACCGCTAGAAGAAATATGGCGGTGACCCAGCGGTAGCCAACATAAATCAACGAATGTACACGATTCCACTAGAAAATAGAAATTATCAGATATCACTTTCGTTGTATTGACATCATACAATAGGCCTTTATATAAAGTTAAGCCAATGCCTATTACTTGTAGACTTCATCTAAAAGTAGGCCATTGGCCTACTATAATGTTAACTCTAGTACCAGCTCTATATCATGATTGGTCGTTGATTTAGTAGGCCCTATTGTGTGTTACAATCTGACTTAAGTCGAGATGTTCATTGGAAAGAACATCTGACAATTACGGCATGTAGCTCCGGCATGTAGTGTTAATGTGAGACCCGAAGGGCCAAACGCTACGGAGCGTAGCCATGTTTCAAAAAGGAAACTTCCTGAATGGTTGAGAATACAAAACAAGACCGCCGTGACCGCGGGAAAGTGCTCTAGATATGGATGTAATGCAATAACTTTGACCTATAATTCGACAAAAGGGGAATGGATATCAAGACAGAAAATGTTCATCATTCATTTTAAGGCATTTATTGCATCGGTGAACGATTTTTTCGAAAGATAAAAGGTGTTGAATCGTAGAATACATCTTTACAAAATGGCGACTCTTTTACAATATTCGAGCTCCTAGCTCATTAGAATTTGTCATGCAACCGACAGCGACGAGATCCGTCGGTCAATCAGCGTCCTGGTCGCAAAGCAATTGTGATGAAGCGGCTATCTATGCATAGCAAGACTGCATATCAAGACTGCATATCAAGACTAGTACCGTAAACTGGGGTAACTTTGAACAGCGGGGTAGGCTATCTTTGAACAGTCAAAGATGAAAATATAAATTTTCGCTATTTGGTAACAAATACTAAAAAAAGTGGTTGGCTAATAATAATGTTTTTAGCTTTTTCACCATTTTGTCATCATCGAAAAAGCTAAAAACATAATAATTACCCCTTTTCTTAGTATCTGTTACCAAATAGCGAAAATTCAGATTTTCATCTTTGAGTGACTGTTCAAAGATACCCCGCCGTTGAAAGTTACCCCAGTTTACGGTACTTGGGTACACAAAGATAGGCTCGTCATCATGATTGGGTCGCAAACCTGTAACGATATTTCACTTAGCGCATGTTTGATGCCATAGTTGCAAATAAACATCAGTCGACATGGCGGACTCGAAGAAAGCAGCGATTCGAAAGTAAGTGTAAACCCCTCAATAGATATATCACTTATTGCAAAATCCGGCAGATCGACATCCCAATCGTGATGACGAGCCTATCTTTGTGTACCCAAGTACAGTCTTACTATGCATAGATAGTCGCATCATCACAATTGTCTTGCTATGCATAGATAGTCGCGTCATCACAATTGATCGACATCCATGCCTTTTCGTGTTTCCTACAGGCTGCCAGTAAGCGGTTCAGTGGTTGGCCCGTCTATTATCCCAAGGGCTCTCGATTCACAGCGGGGTCACTTGTATGAGTTTTGTTGCAGAGCCTGTTGACGTCCCATATATTTACGCAAAGCTTTCTGGGTAAACTATATGCCTCAGTTCTCCATTGTGTTTACCTTGTACTTCGCCAAGACGTCACTCTTTTGGAAAACATTGGTGACATAACATGTTCTAGCAGAATTTATCTACACATTTTTCCGGTAACTTTGCGCCTTTCACATCTTCGGCTCGATAAAGTATGATTCCTTCCGCCTTTTGTAACATTATGTAAACATCCCTCAATCCCCGGAATTGCTTTGTGCATAAATTCCAAGAGACGTAATCGGTCAATTGTCAGATGTTCTTTCCAAGGCTATAGAATTGCCCTCTCGGGCTATAGTTTGGTGATCCGCGAAGGTTGCGATTCGGGACTGAAATAATTAGCATTTATTTAGCTGTTTGCCGACCCCAAGGTCGATAAAGTCCCGAATTTAATACATTTGCGACCTTTTCGCCCCATCAGCCACGCAAAGTCCTGACGCGAATGAAAATATGAAAGAATTAGTATTTTTGTTTATCTAATTTATTGATTGATTGATTGATTGGTGTTTTACGCCGCGCTCAAGATTATTTCACTTATATGGCGGCGTTGCCAGTTTTATTGTGGGAGGAAACCGGGCTCTATGCCCGGAGGAAACCCACGACCTTCCGTTGGTAACTGGCAACCATCCCACATAGGTCGTTCGAGTGAAAAACCCAGTCAGAAAATTTTCCAATTTTTGGACTGAGTGAGATTCGAACCCGCGACCCATTGGTAGAAGGCTGTTCGGATTGAGCGTCCAACGCTCTACCTGCTGAGCCACGGAGGCCCCATCTAATTTAATAGCGTGGTTGGTGAGTTTGGCGGGGTAGAGAGAGTCGCAAATGACGTGCTTTGGCGAGGTTGCCAAACACGTGAATTTAAATGTCTGTATCCGATTTCCAAAAACCTTAAAGGCACACTTGCCGCCGTAGCCTGTAGCACTATCCATCGCAACCGGCCAAGGGCCGCCTATACCTCGGAAAAACGTTGAAGATGCGTTCTCTTTATATACTTGAACAAAAGAGAGGATATTTACATAAACAAGTCGTTTGAGGCTTTTGAAAGTTTTGGCCTTTGTCGGAACCTAGTTTTCATGACGGAGGTTACTATTCTTAACGCGAGCGTCCAGGGACCAAAAACGCCTGGGCAGCTCATATCATAGAACTGGTGTTTTAGTTCTATATAGACGCGTCCAGGGCCATTTCCTGCGCTAATATCGTGGACCTATATGCAAAGTATAAGTCAAACTGGATGATACACATGCGTGCTGCTATGGTCTCCACAATCTGACTAAAGTCGAGATGCTCATTAAAAGGTCTTTTCAATGAGCATCTCGACTTTAGTCAGATTGTGGTCGCCCCTGAGTATTTCAAAACCATACACCGACATAATACGGTGGATGCAGTGCATCAGAAAAGCACCTAACAGTTTATCAGAGCTGTTTCAAGTTAAAGTGGCATCAGCTGCCAAAATTCACTTTTTTTTCCTAATTTCTGATCGTCACGACAGTAAGACGCATTGAAGACCAACGAAAAACTAAATGATTGGCATTGGAATGAGGGAAATCCATAAAGTACACGGCCTATACCAACCGAAATAGAAAAGTAAACAAAATTTAAATAACCGGGACGACCATTCATTCATTCTAAGCCAAAGTTAGTTCAAAACAATACTTAATCGTAGATTCTCGAAACTAGAAGCACTAAAAAGCTTCTGAATTATACGTCTTGAGAAAAATAGCCAATAATTTCAACATTCTGTTTTAACGTCAAAATATCAACATTTTGGTAGCTCATGCCACTTTAAGTTTCCTGACAACATACTCAAAGCAAGGACGCCACTAGGTATCTATAGCTTCATGAGCAGATCGAGTTAATTGGGCTTTTAGATTGGTATGCTTTGGTCTCCCTGGTACATATGCATTTGCGGAAGAGCCGCGAAAAATTGGAGTCCGCATTTTTCTTTAAGTGGCATGAGCTGCCAAAATTCACACTTTTTTCATAATTTCTGATCGGCACAACAGTAAGAGGCTTTGAAGGCCATCAAAAAACTAAATGATAGGCCTATACGAACAGAAAAAAGTGTTCAAAAGTTAAACAAAATTTAAATAACCGGGACGACCATTCATTCTAAGCCAAAGTTAGTTCAAAACAACACTTAATCGTTCATTCTAGAGACTAGAAGCACTAAAAGAACTTCTGAATTATACGTCTTGAGAAAAACAGCCAATAATATCAACATTCTGTTATAACGTCAAAATATCAACATTTTGGCAGCTCATGCCGCTTTAACTCATGTAAATGAGTCTGAAGTTGTAGTTTGAGGTAGTTTGGGAGCGAATTATTTCGATGCTAAACAAATCCCCCCCCCCCCCCCCCCGCAACTTTAATTATTGGGGAGGGGCTGTGCCAACATCCCCCCCCCCTCCCTTACCCGCACTCATCCTGTTTTACTTAATTTGCCGGTCAGGAAGATAAGTCCCCCTAAACAGTTACTGCCAACAGTTACTCGGCTTGAATGCACTGTATTGTTTATTTTAAATTCCATCTATATTCTCGTCCCGTTTTTCTCTCTGGATTTAGCTTTTTACAATATTATTTTTGTTTTCAAATTTACCGTTTATTTAGAAGTAAGAGCTGAACAGAAAAAAATTAACGTAATAGTTATTGAGTTCGCTAACACTTACCTGAGCATTGACAAATTTATGTGGTTCGTCGTGATGTAAGCATAGATTAGATAACTGAAATTCTCTCTTCAAGAAATCCTTAAATCCCATGATAGGTGAAGGTCATACAATGCAATCTTGGCTGCAGACTGATTTATTGATGAATCGATTGATGGCTTGATGGCAGTTATACACCGCACTCGACGGACGACCAATGACCATAGGTCGCTGTTACATGACGATGACCGTTGCAGATCAGCGAAGACGTTGTGCGCTGGCTGGAATAGTTCGTGTCACAGAAGCAAGACGAGACAACTCAGACGGTTAATGCTCTATCTGAAAATCGATTGCGTTGGTACATTTGTACGGTTGTTCGCGTAAGATAGAGGATAATACATGGGTATAAATCTGGCTTTTAGGCCTTCAACTCTTGTCACATGGGAAGATGGTTGTCCGGGTGATAACACATGTTGATTTAAAACAGGAGACCAATAAGCTCGACAAACTGAAGAAAAGTGACGTTGATTATATATATACTCATACAACTATATACGAAGACCAGATAACAGATCAGTATTGGCCCAGCTCTCCGGCTATATATTTTTATTTGTTGACCTCACGTAAATCATTGGCATATGTTTACTTTTCCAGGTCGAATTTCCCGAATAAGTGTACATCGAACTTACTTTAAGTGGTGCATCAAAACGTTGAAATCTATATGATATTGACTTATCGTTTATAACTGTAATCGATCATTGGGACTGGAGAAATCGAGATTGTCACGTTTTGTGACCGTTCACTTTTAACCTGCACGTGAACGGACTTTATTTTTACTGGTATAAATCTTGCATAACATCTTACCTAAAGCCATCTTAACTCTTACAGCGAAATGCTTTCACTAATCCGTCACAAGAGTTTTCTTCTCATGGGGTCAAACGTTCAATGTTACCAGTATAAACGGTCAAAGGACGCCTGTTGTAATATTCCTCATTATGTCAAGAGTAAAACAAAAAAACAACACCGTGGTCAGCACACATTGTCATATCGGCACTTCTAATAGGTTGATTGGTTGATTGTTTGGTGTCTCAAGATTATTTCACTTATATGGCGGCGTTGCCAGTTTTATTATGGGAGGAAACCGGGTTCTATGCCCGGAGGAAACCCACGACCTTCCGTTTGTAACTGGCAACCATCCCACATAGGTCGTTCGAGTGAAAACCCAGTCAGAAAATGGATCGTAACATACCCCCCTCCCCCCCCCCCAATTTGGCTTCGCGACTACTTCAATACAGTATGTAAGAAACTGATAAGAAAGGTAGAATCTGATTTGTTAACACACTGGATAGTTGAGATATATAGATAATGTACGTCTGTTATCATCCCATTGGTATATTGTTTACATAATGTACATCTGTTATCATCACGTTGGTATATTGTTTACATAATGTACGTCTGTTATCATCACATCGGTATATTGTTTACATAATGTACATCTGTTATCATCCCATTGGTATATTGTTTACATAATGTACGTCTGTGATCATCACATTGGTATATTGTTTACATAATGTACGTCTGTTATCATCCCATTGGTATATTGTTTACATAATGTACATCTGTTATCATCACGTTGGTATATTGTTTACATAATGTACGTCTGTTATCATCACATTGGTATATTGTTTACATAATGTACATCTGTTATCATCCCATTGGTATATTGTTTACATAATGTACATCTGCTATCATCACATTGGTATATTGTTTACATAATGTACGTCTGTTATCATCCCATTGGTATATTGTTTACATAATGTACGTCTGTGATCATCACATTGGTATATTGTTTACATAATGTACGTTTGTGATCATCACATTGGTATATTGTTTACATAATGTACATCTGTTATCATCCCATTGGTATATTGTTTACATAATGTACATCTGTTATCATCCCATTGGTATATTGTTTACATAATGTACGTCTGTTATCATCACATTGGTATATTGTTTACATAATGTACGTCTGTTATCATCACATTGGTATATTTTTTACATAATGTACGTCTGTTATCATCCCATTGGTATATTGTTTACATAATGTACATCTGTTATCATCCCATTGGTATATTGTTTACATAATGTACGTCTGTTATCATCACATTGGTATATTGTTTACATAATGTACGTCTGTTATCATCCCATTGGTATATTGTTTACATAATGTACGTTGTCCGCTAAATGATTAGCAGTTGGTTGTATTGTATATCATTGCCATAAACTGTTGTGTAACGAAGCTGTTTGGAAATTTCAAAAACTGTCAAAGATAAGGCTTTAGGTGGTTATATATGGAAAAAGAGTATTAGTTATAAGATAAATAAAGGAATGACACACTTTTGTCCGATAAACGACGTGTATTTTGAGTAAATAGTACACGGAGAAGAAAACGTGAAATAAAGGGATGCCATAATTAACAATCTCGTCGAATTTGAAGAAAAATTTGAACTGGACTTCTTCGGAAAAATAGAGGATAATTTTTTAGCTTTTTTTAATAACATACAAGTTTTTGTAAAATGTGATGACTATCATAACATGGAAAACAAACAATATTTTACAAGATTCTGACAGCTGCGCACTACCGCAAGATTACTAAGGTGTTCGTCTGAAATATTAAGCCTAGCTGGCCGAGAAATCTTGCCTGTGATGTGGGTTTTCTTTATTTTTATGGGACAAACGCCAGGGAGTGTATATTATACACAAAGACACATTGTCATATCGGCACTTCTAATAGGTTGATTGATTGATTGTTTGGTGTTTTACGCCGCGCTCAAGATTATTTCACTTATATGGCGGCGTTGCCAGTTTGATTGTGGGAAGAAACCGGGCTCTATGCCCGGAGGAAACCCACGACCTTCCGTTGGTAACTGGCAACCATCCCACATAGGTCGTTCGAGCGAAAACCCAGGCAGAAAATTTTCCAATTTTTTTTTGGACTGAGTGGGATTCGAACCCGCGACCCATGAAACAGTGATGGTGAATAGTTTGATTGATTGATTGTTCGGTGTTTTACGCCGCGGTCAAGATTATTTTACTTATATGGCGGCATTGCCAGTTTTAGTGTGGGAAGAAACCGGGCTCTATGCCCGGAGGAAACTCACCTTCCGGTGGTAACTGGCAACCATCCCACGGAATAGTTTGAATGATGGTCCATCGTAAACAGTTACCATTCGTGTGTGCATAATGGGTGTTAGGTAGTCAGAGAAGCGCTGAACCCGCGGCTGGTGGACAGCGAGAGAAGATTCTATCAGTTAACTTATTCGTAAAGATATACAGTAGGTGACAGGGCTTGTGACAGGGCGGATTTCCACCGCTCTTTTAGGTGCTGTCTCACCGAGACGACTTGCCGAAGACAACCAGCAAGCCCCCTCACCCAGTCACAGTATACTGACACCGGGCCAACCAGTCGCTGCTCTAACTCCTATTGCTGAGCGCCAAGCGAAGCAGTAACAGCTACCACTGTTAAAGTCTTTGGTCTGACTCGACCCGAGCTTGAACCCGGATCTCCCAGGCCTGAAGCGGACGCTCTACCGACTGAGCTATCGGGGCTGGTACTTCCGTTGTGGTATTGCTTTAGAGAGACTGAATTGAGAACGGTTTCTACGAGAGAAAATAGGAATTAGTCCGGAATGGACACTAGGTCAAAGCAACATCACGATGTCAAGTCTGGGGCAGAAGACACAAACTGGATCAAGTGCTAGTTTATTCGCAAGGATTAGATAGTGGGACTGGGGGAGAGTAGGGATTTGATAGATTGATGTTTTATGCCGCAATTTTACTGTCCGTTCTCGGATGACAAGATTTGATCTGCAACCTTTTCCGAAACTATCCAGTGTTCAGCCAGATCCACAACAAACCAATGATTTTGGATTAATTTTAATTATGAATGTTGTCAAATCGAATCCGCAGGTGATGGGGAGGAATGGTATGGATACCGACTGTGAGGGCCACTCGAGTACCCAAACAGTTAGTGATGGGGAGGAATGGAATGGATACCGACTGTGAGGGCCACTCGAGTACCCAAACAGTTAGTGATGGGGAGGAATGGAATGGATACCAACTGTGAGGGCCACTCGAGTACCCAAACAGTTAGTGATGGGGAGGAATGGAATGGATACCAACTGTGAGGGCCACTCGAGTACCCAAACAGTTAGTGATGGGGAGGAATGGAATGGATACCGACTGTGAGGGCCACTCGAGTACCCAAACAGTTAGTGATGGGGAGGAATGGAATGGATACCGACTGTGAGGGCCACTGGAGTACCCAAACAGTTAGTGATGGGGAGGAATGGAATGGATACCGACTGTGAGGGCCACTCGAGTACCCAAACAGTTAGTGATGGGGAGGAATGGTATGGATACCAACTGTGAGGGCCACTCGAGTACCCAAACAGTTAGTGATGGGGAGGAATGGAATGGATACCAACTGTGAGGGCCACTCGAGTACCCAAACAGTTAGTGATGGGGAGGAATGGAATGGATACCGACTGTGAGGGCCACTCGAGTACCCAAACAGTTAGTGATGGGGAGGAATGGAATGGATACCTACTGTGAGGGCCACTCGAGTACCCAAACAGTTAGTGATGGGGAGGAATGGTATGGATACCGACTGTGAGGGCCACTCGAGTACCCAAACAGTTAGTGATGGGGAGGAATGGAATGGATACCAACTGTGAGGGCAACTCGAGTACCCAAACAGTTAGTGATGGGGAGGAATGGAATGGATACCGACTGTGAGGGCCACTCGAGTACCCAAACAGTTAGTGATGAAGAGGAATGGAATGGATACCTACTGTGAGGGCCACTCGAGTACCCAAACAGTTAGTGATGGGGAGGAATGGTATGGATACCGACTGTGAGGGCCACTCGAGTACCCAAACAGTTAGTGATGGGGAGGAATGGAATGGATACCGACTGTGAGGGCCACTCGAGTACCCAAACAGTTAGTGATGGGGAGGAATGGAATGGATACCGACTGTGAGGGCCACTCGAGTACCCAAACAGTTAGTGATGGGGAGGAATGGAATGGATACCGACTGTGAGGGCCACTCGAGTACCCAAACAGTTAGTGATGGGGAGGAATGGAATGGATACCGACTGTGAGGGCCACTCGAGTACCCAAACAGTTAGTGATGGGGAGGAATGAAATGGATACCGACTGTGAGGGCCACTCGAGTACCCAAACAGAGAGTCAAAAAATACCTTTTCCCACCCTCTTATTCTTATTACACTAAGGCAAGAGAATTGACTGTGCCCACAACTAGATGAGATTCTTTGATCGCTTCATTCGGTATTAGGTAACCCCTCCAATGAACTATATGCGTGGAATGGAGATCACGTGACGTTTGAGTTGTAGCAAGCGCCGACATTATTATGAGTTGGCACTACTGATCTGACGTTACAAAAGACACGAAAGAACGACGTCACTAGCCCTGACACGACCTCTTTATTAACGTCATAACAGGATCGCAAGTCACTCTTGTGACGTCAATTTTGGCCGTTCATTCGTGAGGTCATAAATTTGTAGAAAAGCGTTATTTGCGTTACAAGACATAACATCCCATAGTTATGACGGCGATTTTCGCACGCCAGATTCAATCTCACTAATGTGACGTGACCATTTCACGCATTTAGTTCATTGAACCCCTCTTCCTGAAATAGTGAGCGGAGAGGGAGAGTAGTAAGGTATCAATACATACCTGAAACGTGTATATGGAACTTTTTTTCAACCATAGGCCTACACTCGTTTCTCCGTCACAATTTACGTAAGTTGGACATAAATTGAAGGCAACGTTTGCTTGGAATGGGGTGTATATTGTCAGAGTGTTGACAGTCATATTGAGACCATTCTGAATTGTATACAGAAACTTCAGATTTCAGTTTTAATACCCAGAAAAAGAAATCAACAACTTTAGGAGAAACTTGATATCATTTGTTGATACAGAATTAAAATTACGACATCACAAGCTTCTTATGAATTTTACAGTAATATTTAGTGCTTTTGTGTACGTTCGAATAATTTTTAGTTTCATGTGTGAACTCTGAAAATATTGTGTAGGCCCTATACATATTTATGAACACTAAAACCATAGTCACACGAGGGAAATCTTCTTGGCTTAAATAACCATGGAGACAATTTTCTAATTGCGTAAAAAGGGGTATATCATTTGGAACTTTAACCCAATTGTATGTTGTAATAATAAATGTTCATGTAAGGTATTACGATTTTGATAAGCTCAATAAATAACTGTTAAAAAAATAAATAAAAAAGAAAGAAATAAATAATTGAGAAAAAAAACACAATGAAAATGAAACATTATATTCATTTTAATTCATATTTACATCAAATCATTTTTCATTTTATTCTCAGATTATGGGGGTAGCAAAAAGAAGAGTCAGCCTTGAATAACATCTCTACTAGTTTTGATATATGAAGTCCTATTGAAAGAAATATTCACAAATCTTCATGACCACAGTAAGACTATGACTGGCATCATTAGGCATAATGCTGGCATTTTTTAACATAGCGTTATATAAATCCACAGTGACCTCTGTTTTTCTGTAGCAATTGCTAGATAAAGTTCTTTTCTATGTTCTGTAGAAAAAATCCATGAAATCAAACCACAACAAGAAATTTGTTTTTATTTTCTATTGAAACCACAACTGGATCAAGTTAGTTTTATCTTCCATAGCACAGTTAACGTTTGAAATGAAACAACAGCTTGGTAAAGTTCTTTTTTATCTTCTGTAGTGATAACATGTGAATTGAAACCGCAGACGGTTAACATTTGAATGGAAACCTCAACTGGATAAAGTTCTTTTTTATCGTCTGTAGAAAAAATCCTGGAAGGAAACCACAGATGGATGATGTTCTGTTTATCTTCTATAGTATAACGCTAACATTTGAATGGAGACCACAGCTAGATACAGCTCTCTGTAGCGATATTTTTTTAAATAGAACTGAAACCACTGCTGGATAAAGTTCTTTTTATCTTCTGTAGCGGTAACGTTTGAAATGAAACCACAGCTGGAAAATGTTATTTTGAAACTGGCATCTGAATCCTCTCTTGTAGGAATATTCCCATTCTCTGTTGACGATCTTGAAGGCAATGTCCTGAAAAGTAAGTAGATGAAGATTTGTATTAAAATTATGAGTGTTTGGTGCAGAAAAAAATAATGGCAGAAAAAACAAATTTTGTATTCAACATGATTAAACAATGCAAACTTATTTTGACGTATTATTAAATGGACTCATTGCTGTTTTTGTCCACGGGTGTTTTCTTCCAATATATGTACTGCTGTGCCTTGTGTTCTTAAACACACATATTGAATCCCAACCAATGCGTTTTCCTTAATAAAGTGATCCCAGATGAGAGAGTAGTCTACGACACAACGAAGGCCAATATGTTTTAAAACCCTACCTCATATGGTGGACCAGCACTAAATAACAAGGTAGAAAAATCAACATTGCCCTCTATCGGAGTCTGAAAGCAAACAAAATACATAGTACAGAAAAGATCATTCAATAAAAGCCATCATAAATTCATTATGTTTGCTGGGTATTTTACAGGACTATGTTAGAAAAAATCCAAATTTTTAAAGTTTGGTAGAAGAAGGGAAAGAAATAATTTCATGTTTGATTTGATACTTACGAGTGTGTAAGTTGGAGTCTTGTGCTTGTCAATCAAATCTGGATAAAAAATCTGCAAAAAAACAACAACAAAAATAACTTTTGTAAGTGATTTAACTTTGGGATTGTTTGGTGTTTCATTACTTTCATTGTCTCACAGATGTTTTAAACTGAGGGAAAAATCCAGCACTGGAATAATAAAAGTTGCTTGAGAACGACTTTTGTGCTTTAGAGGTACATGTACTTTTGTGCTCAGAGCCAAACTTAAGGCTTTTCAGTACATTTCTATGCTCAGCTGAGTAGGAAATTCTGGGCAAGCTGTCAACCTTGTTCCAAACTCAGTGTGAATTAGCCCTCTTACACTAGTTTTGCCAAAAAATAGTACTTTTTTAGATTTACTAATTTCCGAATAATCAAACAGGAACGAGAAAAGAGAAATCAAAGCAAAAGCAATTTACCATACGAAAGAGGTTAGTTTTGGCATCATTTCTTTGCCAACTATTTTTTAATATACTATTAAAATTTGTTTACCAGCAAAATAAGTTTAGAAAATTAGAAGAAACAAAAAATACAAAATAAAATAAAAATCCATTAAAGTTAACTTACATTGAACTTGTATCCCTGTACAATTTTAGGGGGTGGATTATCTATATCATAATGAGTCTGGTTATACTTATTCCATTCAAAACCCTGCAGAGATTAAAAAAACCCATAAGAATCAGTGTAAGATAATAGATATATAGGAGTGACAAACTGAAAATGTCATGGCCTCACTAACACTAATCAATATAAAACTTTTCTTATTTGAAGTTGATGCCATACAGAGGCATATTTGACATATATAGCATCTGTGCCAGTTCTGTTAATAAGATCCTTAGAGAGAAGATTGTGGCCCTTTGCTTGTCAAAAAGCCATGAAAGTAGAGTCTTCGCTCATGGATTGATTTATTGATGTTTTACGCCTCACTCAAGATTATTTCACCTATATGGTCTCATTGCCAGGTTTAGTGGAGGAGAAAACCAGGCTCTTTGCCTGGAGAAAACCCCCAAGTACCCCCGAGTCTGCAAGTACCTGGCAACTCTTCCACAAACAGCAATCAAGTGAAAAATCCACACCCGTGCAGCATCAATGCAAGGCCTTTGACGGACTGAGGGACTATCCCTCAAAAGTAAGCCACCGAAGACCCCTTTGTTCATTGTTTTCTTTGGAGTACGTGGAATATGAGCTTGAGAGACAGTGGTGCTACCAACTGAGCCCCCAATGTCCCTTATAAAAATTGGGGAGAAGAAACTAATCAGAGGGTGCATTGGTCTTCCCCGTAGTAGTGGTTGATTCCAGTGAACCAGTTTTGTATCATGATACTGTAAATTTTACACATTTACGAAAGCCTAGTTTTAAATCAGTGTTTCTTAATGACGATGAAACAACCTCTAACTTACAGTATGGACCCTGTTAAAGAACCTTGGTTTACGAGGTCTGTATTTGTCGGACCATAAGAAAGCTTGCTGCTCTATCGGTACTTCCACGCTAAACTGTGCCTCCTCTTCATTCATCCCTTCTCGGGCCTTCTTAATAAACTCACTTTCCTGATCCATCTGAAATCGTAGATTGCAAAAATTAAATTCTAGACTAAACAATGTGGAACATTATAGTGAGTACGGTTAAACATATTACTGGCATATATTTGATTTAATACAAATTGGATTAAGCTATAGTACATGTAACTGTAGTAACCCTGCAACATATTATCAGTTTGACATTTTAAGTCACATGAGCTGCCAAAATGTGGATATTTTTCCGCTTAAACAATATATCAACATTATCATCGTTTTTTTCTGAAGTACAAATTCGAAGCCTTCCATGGATACGAAGCTCATGATATTTGACAGCTCATGCTACTTTTTAATGTGGCCATAAACATTCATACTTTGAAATTTATTTTCATGGAAATTTGCATACATTTGTAGGTTAAACTTGGTGTACCTGAAATTGGACTACTGTATGCATTTTGGTTTAATTGAGACCACTTTGAGCGTTGATATATATTTATGAACACTAAAACACTTGGGCACAGTGAAAATCTTCTCGTCTAAAATAACCATGGAGACAAGTTTCTGTGTTCATTAGGTTGATGACTAACAGAAACTTGGCCTTAGTAAGTAGAATTTTCTGAAACACTTTGTAATACTTTTTGATATATTTTGTTTAATTCCAAAGAATTAATGAGGTCATCTATACCTTAACCCGTCCAGTTGTCTGCACTTGCTGTCGAGCGAAAGCGAGTTTCTTAAGATCATCTTCAGTTTCATAGATAACAGTGTCGTAATCCAGGTCATCTGGTCGTATCAGTCGGGGCGTATAATTCCCCGTCTCATACTCGTCCACTGTCGGGTCAACCAGGTCAGATTCATCCAGCACAACCTCTTCTCTATAACACAGAATTAAACATGTAACTAATTCAATACAGAAATAATCAATTTGGGAAGCCTTTAAAAATTGGTTTACAAAGAATTTGTTTTGTTAAGATTACAATAACGTGAAGAATTACTCATGGATCGAGTGACCACGTTTCGATGTAATTCTTACATCGTTATCAAAGACGTAAGAAAAATTTGTTAAGTTTGGTATATAAATAAAAAATAATGTACAAGTTATTTGGTATAGGGAAATTTTAAATTTTTCAATATTTCTATTTTTTATATTAAAAAAATCAACCATGAAATGCATGTCCGTAATATATTCTTCTTTTTTTTCATTTTATAGACCATAAAAGAAATTGCTTCTGTTTTTACTTCAATTATACAGTTAAAAAATGTTGCCCACTGAACTTACTGTTGCTGACTCCCCCCTGGCTGTTCATCAGGGGTATCCTCTGGAGCCTCCTCAGGCACAGGTGAGGGTACAGCGGGGGACCCAGCCACCTCTCCCTTAACACCTTGTGTGATAGGGAATAATGGATTTGATTCAATCCCTTGCTACAAGATCAAAAAAAAATCCAACGTTAACTTTTTATTAAACAAGAGTGTAAAAAAAAGACTGAATGTTAAAGAAAACATCTACTAAAGCGGAAACACAAAACACAAACATTAAGCAAACCATTGGTCATCACTGGTTTTTAAACCATTACTTAAATTTGTGTTGTTGCTTTTACGTGATATTTTGCAGAAACTAACAACAGAATACTGTTAAGCCAATATCTGTCTTTATATATTTGCCATTTGCTGCCAGCAGTAACATTTCTTTTCAATGTATAAATAAATAAGCAGACTTCACAACTTCAAAATTCCTTAGGATTGATTTTGATTGAGTCTTTGCTGCTTTACGCAACACTTAAAATTATTTAACTTTTCGGGTCGGTTGTCAGGTTTATTGTAGATTGATTAATTGATTTACAATTATTATGGAAGAAAACCCGAGTGAATAGTGTAAGAAAGCCACTGATCATATCGTAACGAGAAATAATTAAGGCATCACCATGAAGGAAAGTAAGTCTTGTGAACAGCTGACCTTGTGCTGATGCCTTAATAAATATTTTCTTTTAGAATGGAACCCCCAATTAAAGAGGGTTTCAAACAGTCTCCTATCCTACTGTTGATAGCTCCATCCCGCAAAAGTTAATCGGGCAAGAATTTGGTCCGAAAATTTCTCATTTTTTAGACAGAATGGGATCCAAACTTGTAGCCCATTGTTGATGTGCCATTTCAATTTAAAACTCACCTCTTGTTTGAGTTTGAATAATTTTTGTCTGAGGACATCTTGATGCCGTTCTCGGAGGCGCGTTCTGGCCATGTGCGCTTTGAGTTGTTGAAGTAATGATTCCCAGTACCCTACGTCAACCCCTTCACCGCCTTTTAACTTTTTACGAATCTGTTCCTCAAGTAGTAACAGCTGATTGGTTGTTTTCCCTTTGAATACATCTGAGACCTCCGTACTGACTGCTTGGTTAATTCCCTCACGTCTATCGCCAACGTGTTCTACACAACAACAAAAAATTAAAGGATAAATGCCAAGTTCTTTCTGAACACTAGCGGTGATTTTTTATTGTAAATTGAGTAAATATGTATCTAAAAACATAATATTGAAACAAAACCAATGCATATCTTCTGTCACCAATCGAAAATATCTTTGATGTCAATCATGGTTGACATTTGAAAGCTTTCGGAGTCATTTCGACCAACCATGAAGAAGCCTGGGCTTAACGTCGTTTGTGTATGACGTCACAACAATAGTAATGTATACATCAGATTTCAACTGTGACGTCAGCGCTAAAGCTAATTAATTTCTGTATCAATGGCTGTAGAGGCCTTCATACCCAATCATAAAATGTTGTAATAAACTAAAACCCATGATATTTTATAAGGTTGAATAAGACAGGAGTTTCTCTGGAATATGGATGTCCATATAAATATTTATGTGTTGAATTTGGGACAATTCTTTATCAGACTTCTAAACTCCTACAAACCTATCCCAAAGGACAAACTGCTTATAATTTAGATGTATGGTAATTTCTTCACACATAAATAAATAAGTGGCTATCGCCATCATGACCCCCCGGGTCTGGGCCAAAGAAACCAAAGATATATTTGTTTTCCAGACAATTTGTTGCGAGTGAAAAACTACTCCACATACATGCATCACATTTACAAGGAGGCTTTTGGCGGAAAGTCATGTAAGGGGCATAACTCTTGAAAAACACGTCCAAGCGCGTCAATTTTAAATAGGCTTATTGTACTTGCTGTATAAAACAAATGTGTGAAGTTTCAAAGTTGTAAGTTAAAGACTTTTTTAGGTAATGTGTTTACAAAGATTTTTATAGCAGCGGTAATGTAAGGGGCATAACTCTTGAAAAAAACATCTGAGCGCGTTGATTTTGAATAAGCTTCTTGTACTTGCTGTATTAAACAAATGTGTGACGTTTCAAAGTTGTAAGTTAAAGACTTTTTTAGATAATGTGTTTACAAGGATCAATGGACAGACGGACGACGGAGGCAACGACAATACCATTCGGACAAAATTTGCCCGAGGGGTAAAAACAGGTAGTACATGTATAAACGTTTTAAAACTTGTCTGACCTCTATCACTGGGATCGAGTTTCCTCAGTTTAGACAGTTCATCTTCAGTGACAATGATAATATCCCTCCAATAGTCTACATTCTTCCCCTCTTCCAGCTCCAAATATACCTTAATGTCTTCCAGAAGATCTTCCAAATCCGTTATTGTCATCCCCTAACAAAGACGAATAATACAGCATAATAAAGTATAAAAACTTTTATTTCTAAAATTATTTAAAGTGGCATAAGCTGCCAAATATAGTGAGAATTTCTTTGGAACAGAATATAGCTAATTGTTATTAATTATTGTCTTAATTAAGTACAAAAGTTTTCCGCTAAAACCATATATGTATGTTTGTGTACTTTTATAAGCAGCAAAAAATACGCCTAAATTTGTGCTAATACATACAGCCATTTGATTTTTGTCTGTATTAACACACAATTTTGGGTCGAAAGCGTTACTGGATTTACCAAGATTTTTTGTTTCATGGTCAGTCATTTAGTTTTTCAATTTTCTTCAACCACTTCACTTGACAATCAGAATTTATGAAAAAAGGCAAAGCTTTGGCAGGCTAGCTGATGGCATATTAAATGCAACCATACAGATTTGTCAAGGCTAAAGACAATTTTAACACCGGGTGGACAGATTTACAAAAGAAAAATGTGATTTATTGAGAGTTCTTACATGTAGATAAGTATAGGGTTCATGCATTTCAATTGCTAGCTCATCGTCTTCAGCACTGATATATTTGGCCAGTAAATCAATTGGTTTGGCTGAAATAAGAAAACAACAAAAGATTAATTTTATTTTTAAATCAGTCAAACAGGCAATATGGACCTACAAACTCCGCCAAAATGCAAAATGAGATTTCAGGCACAAAAACTACAAAATTCAAGGTATTCTTTTTCTCTTTACAGCCTAGAAACAAAAATTAATTAATTAGCTTTAGCATCTATCCAGTTATAAATAATTTTTTTATTTTTAGGATTAACATTAAATTTTATTTATTACATAAATCCTTACTAAAATTAAACTGAAATCTTATTTGATATTATTTCTCCTGAATACCCTCCACACATTTATTTCTAAAAATAAGGGTAAACACTTTAAGGGGTAACTTAAAGGGTAAAATAGGTTGATGGATTGATGTTTTCCACACATTCAATAATATTTCAATTATATGGCGAGGTATGTTTTAGTGGAAGTAGGAAAACGGGCTTTTTGCCGATAGGAAACCCTCGACCTTACACCTGACGGTGACCAGGTGAAATTAACAATCAGAAATTTTTTAATTTTTCTTTGGTCTGAATGGGATTCAAGCCCTTGCCTCAATGATGGTGGGCCAACTGAGCCACAAAGAACACCTATCGACGGAAGGTCTGTGTCCGACTGGGAGACTTAAACTCTGTCAACTCAACCACCGAGACCCCCCCCCCCCCCCCATCAATGGAAGGCCTGTGTCCGACTGAGAGACTTTCACTCTGTCAACTCAACCACCGAGACCCCCCCCCCCCCCCCATCAATGGAAGGCCTGTGTCCGACTGAGAGACTTTCACTCTGTCAACTTAACCACCGAGACCCATCCCCCCCCCCCCCCCATCAATGGAAGGCCTGTGTCCGACTGAGAGACTTTCACTCTGTCAACTCAACCACGGAGAGACCCCCCCCCCCCCCCCCCCACATCAATGGAAGGCCTGTCCGACTGAGAGACTTTCACTCTGTCAACTTAACCACCGAGACCCATCCCCCCCCCCCCCCCCCATCAATGGAAGGCCTGTGTCCGACTGAGAGACTTTCACTCTGTCAACTCAACCACCGAGACCCATCCCCCCCCCCACATCAATGGAAGGCCTGTCCGACTGAGAGACTTTCACTCTGTTAACTCAACCACCGAGACCCCCCCCCCCCCCCCCCCATCAATGGAAGGCCTGTGTCCGACTGAGAGACTTTCACTCTGTCAACTTAACCACCGAGACCCATCCCCCCCCCCCATCAATGGAAGGCCTGTGTCCGACTGAGAGACTTTCACTCTGTCAACTCAACCACCGAGACCCATCCCCCCCCCCCCCCCCCCATCAATGGAAGGCCTGTGTCCGACTGAGAGACTTTCACTCTGTCAACTCAACCACCGAGACCCATCCCCCCCCCCCCCCCATCAATGGAAGGCCTGTGTCCGACTGAGAGACTTTCACTCTGTCAACTCAACCACGGAGAGACCCCCCCCCCCCCCACATCAATGGAAGGCCTGTCCGACTGAGAGACTTTCACTCTGTCAACTCAACCACCGAGACCCATCCCCCCCCCCCCATCAATGGAAGGCCTGTGTCCGACTGAGAGACTTTCACTCTGTCAACTCAACCACCGAGACCCATCCCCCCCCCCCCCCCCATCAATGGAAGGCCTGTGTCCGACTGAGAGACTTTCACTCTGTCAACTCAACCACCGAGACCCATCCCCCCCCCCCATCAATGGAAGGCCTGTGTCCGACTGAGAGACTTTCACTCTGTCAACTCAACCACGGAGAGACCCCCCCCCCCCCCCCCCCACATCAATGGAAGGCCTGTGTCCGACTGAGAGACTTTCACTCTGTCAACTTAACCAACGAGACCCATCCCCCCCCCCCCCCCCCCCCCATCAATGGAAGGCCTGTGTCCGACTGAGAGACTTTCACTCTGTCAACTCAACCACGGAGAGACCCCCCCCCCCCCCCACATCAATGGAAGGCCTGTCCGACTGAGAGACTTTCACTCTGTCAACTCAACCACCGAGACCCATCCCCCCCCCCCCCCATCAATGGAAGGTCGGTGTCCGACTGGGAGACTATCCCTCTGCCAACTCAACCACCGAGACCCACCCCCCCTCCCACCAACAGAAGGTCTGTGCCGCACTGAGCGACTTTCACTCTGTCAACTCAACCACCGCGAACTACACCCCCCCCCCATCCCCTTCCATTCAATGGAAAGCTGGTGTCAGACTAAGAGACACCAACGCAACCACCGAGAACCTGGTGTGAGAATGTTTTGAACATTTATCCGACATTACTGAGAACTTACCTCGTCCATCTTGTATTCTGATCTCAGATCTCAACATAGCCTGCTGAAGATGAAACTGAAAAACACAAAGTGAATCAATAAAGCATAGGTCATTGATTGATTGATTGATTGATCAGTTAATTTTAACGCTACACAAATAAGTGAGAGAAGATTTAACGTAGACTTGAACATTATTTCAGTGTTGTCACGACAATTGGGTTAAGTGGAGAAAGAAACGGGGCAATTTGCCCAGAGCAAACCCTGACTTTCTGGTGGTACCTGGTGACTCTTCCACATAGGTTTAATTGATTGATTGATGTTTTACGCCGCAATCCAAAGAAGAGATCGAGTGAAAACTCCGTGAGATTTTTTTTCATTTTACTTTGGACTGAGTCGGAATTGAACTTGTAATAGATCTATGGAAGGAAAATTTGGCATGATCAATTTAGATCTGAATATTAAAGCTTGCAATAGATTCTAGATAATCAGTCATTGTTACAGAGATCATACGTTTTCAATAATAAACGTAAAAATAGATCAGAAAGTACATTTAACATTCATCATATTGCTCCTGTAAAAACTTACTGAATCTTCTTGTTTTTCCCATTCTCTGAAGTACTCAGCCTCCTTTTCCCTCTGCATATCTTCCTATGAACAAATTGAACGTATAGTGTAAAACCAAATTACTTTGATTTGAGAGAAATGAAGTGAAATGAAGAAAAAAAAAACAACAGTTCAGAAAGAGGGAAGTAATTTTTCTTTTCCAACTGTGCCAAATCTTCAATCCACCAACTGCACCAAATACACATCTACATTTATAGGTTTTTTAATTTGTTTAACTTACGAGTGTACATGTATGTGCATAAATGTGTGTGTTGAACACAGTTTGAAATAAACACTCTGGATGGTTATACGTACCGTATTTCTTCTAAATATTCAGCCATTCTAATGGCCTAAATTTTCCACTGAGTCAGACAAAAATTGAGACGTGGAGTTGTGTTTAAGGATAAACATTTTCACACACTCCACGTTGGGTCATATTGCCTTAAATTCCCTCTAATGGGCAAATTTTTCTTGCCACATTAAGCATATTTCTTTTCTAATGGTCGAATCCTTATGAGGAAATAGTGGCTGAATCTTTAGAAGAAATACGGTAATAAGCATGGACAATCACAGGTTTCTGCTGCACACCCCATTAACACTGACAATGCTAGGCTGAGGAAACCCAAGCTCTTTGCTTGGAAATAATTTTAACATTTTTATTTGGTCCGAGTGGGATTTGATCTCGCGCTGCAACGATGGAAGACTGAGAGACTATCCCTCCAACCGACTGGGGAAAATGTTAGGATCCAATGACATGGTATGAGTGTAAAGGAAAAATTAATGATCATTTGATTACGGGATTGACGTTTTACGCCACAATCAAGATTATAGAATTTTTTATGTGTGTATTCCAGAAGGAAAATGAGCTTTTTATATCCGATAGAAACCCCTGACCTTCTGCTGGTATGGCAACTATTTCACAAAGGTCAAAATAATGGAACCCCAGGCAGAATTATGACCAATAGAAGTGAGGCATCTAATTAGCTGCGAAATACCAACCCTTTCTTTTTCCCGTTCTTCCATCTCTTTCTCTCGCTCCTGTCGTCTTTTCTTCACCTTCTCTAATTCTCTCTACAAAACAGTTAACAATGAATGGTTCGCCACAAATCAAAAAAACTACAGAAAAAATGTATTACACTTATTTTTCTAATTATAACAGTATAAGATTCAAACGATTTTTACTGAATACATATAATTATGATTGTAAATCCAGAAATTACCGAACACTAATAAATTTATATTATCAAATAAAATTATCACTCGATATCTTAGTTTTAATTTTGGGGGAAAATTTCCCAATGTTAACATTTTTTTTTATAAATCTTACCCTGTTCTCTTCCATTTTTAATCGTTGTTGTTGTTGTATCTCTTCTACAGAAAGACTTTTCTTTCCTTCCTTTGACATTTTCTTCGACCATACAAACGTCTCTAGCAGATGTTCATCTCCAAATGGATTGTCAGCATTAGAATAACCCTAAAGTTGAAACAAGAGTCATCAGAAGATGCCGTATCCCGACCCTGCATAAGATTTAACAATGTCATGTAAAGTGGAAATAGTCTAAGAACAGACAAAAGTTCATTGACAAACAGGATATTCCCATCCTCCCATTTAGTTCAAGCAGGAGCATGTGGTTAAGCAAGGCTATGATTAGGGCCATGCAATGCCCTGAAACACTGTACATCGTCAGACACAAGCACCCATTGTCTATGTCTCTCTATACTGTTGGAAAAGGGCAGTAACTTTGAAAATAATGAAACAACACACAAAAAACGTGGGAGGAGATGCGATGACAAGCAATAATTGTCCATGTCTTCAATATCCGGTCGGAAAAGAGAAGTAACTCTAAAAATAATGAAACCAGAAAAACCAAGATAAGAGGTGCTTATCCTCGCATGATATCCAGCATGTCCACCAAGTTTAGAAAAAAATTTGATAAAAATAGTGGGAGGAGTTGTGACAAGCACTATTTTTCTATGTCTTCTTGTGCTGTCGGAAAAGGGCAGTAACTCTGGAAATAGTTTAATCAGCGCAACCAAAATAGGAGGTGCGCATCCTTGCATGATATTCAGCATGTCCACCAAGTTTTTTAAAAATCAGATAAAACCCATAAGAGGAGATGCGATGTGTGGCTGTGTTGCCAGATTCTGGGCTGCTGTTTTCATTAATCATTTAGTGTGTGGAAATTACAGTTCCTCATTTTACAGGATGTGTATCAGCTCATTGATAAGATAAGGTTGGATAGAGTTTATAAAAAAAACTAACAGTCTCGGACGTTGTGTTGCATTGTCATATTTCTTGTAAGGGTGGGGCACTTACATATATTGTAAAGAAAAGTTGAGCATTCAAAGTATTTTTTTTTTAAATAAAGGATTGATGTTGAAATAAAAACTATTGGTAAAACCAAAAACCTGTGCGAACCAAAAATGTGCGCTAAGAACAGACAAAATTCAAATAGCCTGGATGTACAAAATGTATGTGCACATTTAAAGGTTTTTGTTGCGAGATTGGTATCTGCAGAAATCTCTTACTTTGTGCTTCTTCATTACAACAGAATTTTCCCTATATTTGGCAGCTTTAAACACAGGTCAAGGACTTACCATATACTCTTGATCCCAACCCATTTTTTCCTTTCTTTTTCTTTCTTTGGCTTCCTATAAAAAGAAAGAATTGAGTTCAACAACAAGTAAACAGTATAAGCTAGTACCTCAAAAGGGTACAAAATTATGAGAGGATTGCTGTATGTGGAAGAGTTGCCAAATACTCATGGTTACAAAGAATTATTAAAAAATCTAAACACTGATCAACGAGTCCCTTTAAAGGGAAAGAAAATTTTAATGTTAGACTAGTTTAGATGGAAAGAGTAGAGTTCATTTAGTCTCAAACAACTGTCCAATGTATGTTTTATCCCCTTGTATAAAAAATGGCGATACAGATAAGGCTTAAGGGTCACTGGCGGTAACGTAAATTTTTTTAAGTGCTTTGATGGTTTTATACACGTTAATTCGTATGTATGGATTTCCCATCCTTTAATGTCTATATTTCACTTTACCATAATTCTACATACTTACTTTCTTGGCCATACGTCTAGCCCTTTTTTCTTCAGGGGTTTCTAAAGCTTTAATCAGCTCCTTCTCAGTTCTATAAAATAAAAACAGACATAATATTTTGAAAAACAATTAGACAATAATTTATTAATACAACCGAGTTGTCCAGGTCTCGGACTCAAAAATGCTCTTTTTTAATAAAAAATATTCTAAAATATGACAATCTGTATATAAAAAAGTCATTTTGGAGAGCAGAGCCTCTTTTAGTACCAACAATAAAATCATCTTGGATTGATGATTGCTTGCAGTGTTAGGGCTCAGGATTATTTCTTTTTTTGTCAGCTTGCCTGGTTTACAGAGAAGGAAAGCAAACAAGTTCAAAACCTAGCAAACAACCAACATATAGTTTAGGAACACAATCAGAAAACATATATGATCTTATATATTTGGTTCATTTTCCCAGACTCTTCCTTTTCACTATTATAATACTTCACCTAGTAAATTACAGATTACCCCCTGCCCTTCCCCGCCTCGCCACAGCCAACTCTACCCTCAAATCATGTGGAGCTTTATAACAAGGTATACAAAAGATCTCATACTTTTTGTCCATTTCCCCAGACTCATCCTTTTCACTATTTCTTTCTCTTTCTATTGATCTGGAACGTTTCTTGTGTTTCTCCTTTTTACGTTTTTTCTTCTTATCTCTTGAGCGACTTGAATGTTTCTTGTGGCGTCTATCTGGTGATCTTGAACGTGATGAATCTGTTCCTGATGATGAGGCTTCTGTGATGGATGAATCAAGGGAATCAGACCGTGAACTAAAGGACACAAACAAAACAATCTTTATGTGATAACTTATTAAAACAACAGAGCGAGTGCTACACATGGATAGGTCAATTCCAACAACTTCAGCCTCATTTGGACATGGATTTACACCCCGTGGTCATTTTTGAAAACTCTACATATGGGTGAAACATGTGAGTATATATTAATTTGGTTTATTATAAAACACATGCTCAAAATGGCACAATTTTTTGAGACTTTTAAGAAATAAATGTTATTGGCTTTGGCGCATGGGATGAGCTCCAAACCTCTAGGCTCTGGTTAACTGCTATACTTAACTCTTTCGGTTCGATTTATTTTTTTACCAGATATGTTCTCACGTTATCAGATTTAGTTTTGCTTTATTATCGATGGCTCAGTTTTTCATAACCAGATTCCAGGGTGGCATTTCCTACCATATCGACAACTGAGCCCTCAATAGGCTTTCTAACATAATCATGATGTAAACAAAAAAAGTCACTCACCGTCTTCGGCGTTTGTGTTTAACATCTTTTCTGTCTCTTGATCTTGAACGAGATCTGTGTCGACGTTGTTCTACACTCGACATCGCCAAGTTTCAAATAATGTGTTTAAAAAAATAAGAAACAGTAAATCGTTTGAGGAGCGATTTCTAAGCACGAGAAATTTGCCTCATTGCAGAAAAGATCGTTGCTAAGGGAGGTAACTCTAGTTCATAAGATAACGAAAGTTAAGAAATGTTTGAAGTGGGTAGTACATTTGCGGCATTTTTGTAAATTCGTGACTATCTTTAATAAACGCCTATATGCATTTGTATAGGCTTAAACTGAAAAAAAAAAAAAAAAAAAAAAAAAAAAAAGAAATGTTTGAAACGCCCGTTAAACGTGCGTTCTGTACTAATGAGAAATAATTAAGGTATCACCACGAAGTACTTTTTTTAAACACGAACTTTCGACACCTATGCCGGTGTCGTTACCAAGTGCAACATCTTATATAAGTAAGGATGTATTTCTGGATGTTGTTTTTTTTATACCCAGAAAGAGGTGTTGCAGGATTTCGGCAGAAGATGGAGAAAATCGGCGACAAGGTATCAAGGTATTGCACTTGATAAAGACACCGGCATAGGTTTCGAAAGCGCGTGTTGTTTACAAAACAAAAAAAAAAGAAGAAAACTGCTTGGTGTTGATGCCTTAATCATTTCTCATTATACAAAAGTTGATTCAGTAAAAAGAACAAATACATACGACAGGTAGGCCTACGTAGGCCTAGATATGCAAATGCGTGGTATACTAGTTAGTAAAGAGTGGCGCAATGAATAAACACGTGCGCCTATTATAGTGGTTTGTCCAGTTTAAAAAATGTATCTGTTGAACTACAGGGTACAAAATAAACAGTGAACAATGACAACAAATATAGGCAGGGACGGATCCAATCTGACTAAAGTCGAGGTGTTCATTGAAAAAAAAACGAACATCTCGACTTTATTCAGATTGGGACGGATCCAACTTTTTGAGAAAGAGGCCCACAAGGCCCTCCGATTACAGAAACGTAACAAATTCAAAAGAGGGCTGCCAATATTCTGATAGTTGTCCTCCAAAAATGCCTATGATTTTCGTTGTTATTCTTTCTCGAAAGTTGCAGTATATTCCGAAACTCCAAATGCCTATAGATTAATTGATTTAATTGGTTGATTGATTGGTGTTTTACGCCGATTATTTCCCTTAGGGGCCTATATGGCGGCGTTGCCATGTTTAGTGGGGGAGGAAATCGGGTCCATTGCCCAGAGGAAACCCCCAACCTTCGGCGAGTACCTGGTAACTCTTCTACATCATATACGTCGACAGAGTGAAAAATCCACTCAGAATTTTTTTAAAATTTTTATTTGGTGTGTGATTCGAACCCGCGCGGTATCGACGGAAGGTCTGTGTTGGACTGAGGGACGATCACTGTAACTCATTGGACCACCGAGGCCCCCAGATGCCTAGAGACACGTTCTCGGAGAAAACTTTTATGTGGACTATCGACGATCCGCCAAATTTGACGAAGCCTCGAGACCCTTAATGGCCGAAGATCTATATGTTGAATGGTTAGGATTGAGAAAATTTCACCGCAGTAGTTTTCTTTTCAATGTTAATACATAGCAACAAGCGAGTATAAACACTCGTATCTTCAACAAATGTAGGCCTATAAATGTATAAAAAATAAGATTTGACGAAAACATGAGTATAAGAATGCCTCTATACAATAGTCCCTAAATCAGGGGCAACATGACTCTCACTCAACCTCGTTATTGAATAATGCGGTGTATTTTAAAACAATACTTTGGGATATAAAAGTTAGAAAGATCACACTTTTTTCGTGCAATTACGCAAATTCAGTATGCTACCTTTAAATGTTTTGTACAAAGTGCACCCATCTTCTGTAAACATGGCACGAATGAGGATATCAGAGGGGGGGGGGGGGGGGGGGGAGAGAGAAACCGATTGAAAACTACTGCGCCTGAGGGCAACGTGAGTTATCAAAAGCCCACTATTGGCAGATCGCCATCAACGGATACGTTTGGCTTGGTGTTTAGCACGACGAGATTGGAATTTGAGGACCAGTCATTTTCTTGCTCAACGTCGCGGATGGGCGAACGAGGGTTTGGAGGCACAAAAACACAGGGTATACACCCAAAAACATCCATTCATATGTTCCTTATGGAGGGGGCTCTATAATGGTTTGGGGATGCATCTCTCACGACTGCAAACTGGACTCCCTATACGGGGAGTACTCACAGGTGACCAGTACATTCGGGAGGTCCTGCAACCAATTGTCGTGTCTCATTTTGAGAACCACCCAATTAGGCTCAAGACCTGTGTACATGGATGGCAACGCCAGACCTCATCGCTCCAGGGCAGTAATAGCCTACTTCCAAAACGAAGCTGTAACAACTCTGGCCCACCGTGAGTCCGGATTTGAATCCTTAAGAGCACATTTGGGATAGGATGGGCAGAAACATTCAAGTCCTAGAGCCTCCTGTAAAAAATCTGCAGGATTTGGAAGCCGCATTACACCGGCGGCATTTACCCCTTCAACAGATTCGACGTCTCACTGGAGGGATGAGACGCAGGTTGCAAGCTGTAATTCGGACTAATGGAGGCTATACGCACTTTTGATCGTCTGCTATAGGGATGTGTTCTACACACCCAAAGTGACATTTTTACTTCAATGTATTCGCCCTGTGAAGGTTTCATACTTACAAGCATCTTTTTATTTTGTTAAAATACACTTTTGATTTGGCTAACGATATCCTGAATAGATTGTATAGGTTATTGTCAATAATGGTGATTTCTCATCACCAGAATGTTGCCCTTTATGATCACACTCGTTTCTGCAACATCAGTGTTTTAGACCGCGCTCAAGATTATTTCACTTATAAGGTGGCGTTGTCAGTTTTATTGTGGGAGGAAACCGGGTTCTATGCCCGGAGGAAACCCACGACCTTTCGTTGGCAACTGGCAACCATCCCACATAGGTCGTTCGAGTGGAAAGCCAGGCAGAAAATTTTCCAATTTTTTTTTTTTTTTTGGGACAGTGGGAATTGAACCCGCGACACATTGGTGGAAGGCTGTTCGGATTGAGCGTCCAACGTTCTACCTACTGAGCCACGAAGGCCCCCCCAGTGAGGGAGGAAACTGGGCCTTCGGCGACTAACAGGCAACTCTTCAGCCGCGTCGATGGAACAATTAACTGCCTTTTGATGAGGCTTCAAGTTGGACATTTGATACGGATTCGGGCCAGGGTTTTGAATCGGCTTATTCCAATTTGCACATATTTCCTTACTCAATAATGCCTTAAATAGGTTCATTTCTTAGGTACGAGATTCCGATTCCAAAATGATTTTTAAAAACATACAGACGGACATATTTTTGAAGTCTGAATTTCAGACTATAACAACCAATGAACTATATGCGTGGAATGGACACGTCTCATTGGCTGGTTTGGATCTGGCTTTGTAAAATGTGCCACCATTGACAGTTGATAAGCGCGTGCAGAACAGATCTGGATAGACGCTCCACTATCTCCTAGTAATGGCGGCATTCGAAGCATATCAAGCACCACGTGACCTCCATTCCACGCATATAGTTCATTGATAACAACCAAGGAGTATCCATCTATAGGCCAACTCCTTGATAACAACCCGTAAAATGAAAAAAGAAGAGGAAAACAAACGCTACAAACACTAAGTCTTAAATCACCTTTAATCCCCAATAGTGCAGTGGATTGATACATTTTGGAAAATTTGAGAACTTTTTAAAAACTAGACCATTTTCTGAGATAACAATGCTAAACACATAATGAACGGCATCATCTGAACCCACGACTAAAACTTATACTCGCGCTCACTTTTACAGCGCGCTCCTTGAGATTTTAACCGTGGGGTCAGAGGATGTATGAATGATAACAAATACAGATGCAGTTTGTTCACCATCCAATGTACAAGAAAAATCTAAACGCTCTAAGTTGCTCAGGTAGTAAAAGATTAAGAATGAAAAATATGTTATTAAATAAGATAAACAGGTAGACAATGAGACAGAAAATGGAGAAATACGTATGGATGGAAATTTAACCAAAAGACTTGATGTGTTTTACATCGGGCACATCAAATAAATATACATGGATAGAAGAATGGCCTGTTGTGTGTGCCATTTCAACCCAGTTCAGTCGTACAAAAGCTAGTGAAAGGACGGGCACAAGCCTATTCAGCATTGACCAACTACAGTCATGGTAGGCCTATAAGTTCAGGGCTTTTTAGTTCAGTTATGTATAGGCCTACATCATGTTTTGGCCTTCAAATTTGCATACGTTCCTCTAGTTTATAGAATAACATTTTGGACCCTAATAATTTATGTCAGCTGAGCGAATCTCTCCCCTCGCCCCTCCTCCAACAAGGAGCCTGTTTCACACAACAGCTTTGTTTGTATGCAACTACACTGTTTCACAATGGAGTTTGGTGTAGGAATGATCTCTACGCATAAGGCGACAAAACACATTAGCATCCATATAATACCAGTCGCCGTAAGACCGATAATCCGGGCTATGTACGCCTATACTTTTCTTCTAGACGACCCCATTGAATGTTTTGTTTGTATGCAACTGCACATTCAACGGGGTCATATAGTAGACAAGAACATAGGTGTATGGACCATTCCTGTACTTAACTCCATTGTGAAACAGACTGCCAATTTTCATCAAGACCTTGTTTGCTGTTTTAATTAGCTTGAAATTTAATTAAAAAATAGTTAAAGTCTAAATGGATTAAAACAGAGAAGGGATTCTGGTAAAATAACAATTGAACCGGTACAATAGAAACATTTAATACCAATGTTATAAATATGTACAAATATACAAGATGTATGTATAAAAATATGTACAAATATTAAATGAATCTGCAATAAACATTGTATAATTGTTCGTGATATAACAGGATTTCATCCGAAATGTAATAACCAGTCCTAACATCACAGATGATATGCATAGAAGTAATATGAACGATTGATGGAATTTAAAAAAAAAATTAAAATTCCAAATTAATTTTAACCCTGCCAACCATAAAGAGAATATTAAAGAGCTGATAAAAAATTTTATGGACAGAATTAATTTTTTATAAGAAATAAGGATCCAAAATCCATATATACTCTCCATCTATGATACTTGACAATTTGAAGAGCTGATCTGTTCTATACAAGTCGGAAAAATCTTAAATTTTATCGTTGGAATTAATTTTTAAAAATGAAAAAAGTATGGTTTACCCAGAGTAAGACTGCAGGGACTCAAAAGTTAAATTTTGATCCAAGCTGATCTTTTTTTTTTACTAGTGATTGTAAAAAGAGTTGATCAACTTTATTGAGCCAAGCATTGAAATGATTGTCATAAAATTTTACATTGAACTTGACCTATAGCTTGGCCGATTGAGAAAACATTAAACTGGTTAACTCTATCCAATTGGATTTCTTGGATTAAAGATGGGATACAAATCCAGTTAGGGTTTTAAATTTAAATCATTTTAGGGAAAAAGATAAGTTATTATGTAATCTCCATCGTGGGAATATCTAGGGTTGGTCTGTTACTAAAATTTAAAAAAATGAAAATATTGAAATAATTTTTACGGGCAATAAAACCCAACAGTATTTTGGTACAAGAACTGTTTCCAGAGGCTACTTCTTTACCTAAAGATTGATCTAGGTGAAGATCAAAGCTTAGTTGAAATCCAGAAATCTTTCTAGATGTGATGAAATCTTAAGTCATAAAGCAGACCAAAGGACGATAGAACTTGTACCACATCATGCGAAAAAAGTCGAAAAATAAGATTTCATTCCAACGTGGGGCAAGAGACAAAAGAGTTTCACACTCTGTGCCCGACAGTTCATTTTAGGATGTCACAAGGATAACTGTTTAATTTTCTTACTATTAGCCGCAGCCAGTCAACTAACAGCCTATATTTGATCATGTGATAATTTCATCAGCCCATATCGCTTCCAGCATGACTACTAAAGAATCAGGAGAGAATGTCGAACACAGAATCATGATTTGAATGCTATCAGATGAAGCTTTTCAACTGACTCTACCGAGATAGGCTTTAGGAACTGTTTAATAATAGCAAGCAACTATAAAACACTTTAATGGAAATTAATGTAGATAAATTGCCTGTAAGAGAAGGAAAAAAAGTTTTTCTTTGAACCAGCACCAAAAACATTAAAACTTCTAAAAAAATCTATGCAAATCAGACAGCACAGTGGAATGAATAAATAAATATCGAATGATATTGCACCTAGGTTTTAAAAATATCTCAAAATGCACAAAGCACACAAACAAGTAAAACAAAATACTTTCCTTGGAACAGAAATAGGAAGTGAAGCAGTAAACTAAAATGGATGATTTACAACTTGTCAGCCATTTTGTGTAGTTGTTTTGAAGAGAAACGAATAGGGTGAAGATTCATTGACGCTGCATGGTTTATTACAAGTATTTCAAGGCACTAGGACACACCATTATATTGCTAAGCTGAACTGGTCAGATTCAGAAGTACGCAGGATTTACGGTCTTATTACAATATTTTTGAAAAAAAAAAAAAAGGATTTCAATTGGTCAGTTAAATTAACATGAGCTGCCAAAATGGTGATATTATGGTCTTGATAATCAGACTTTACCAAAAAAAAATGTGAATTTGGACAGCTCACATCCCTTTTATAGACTGACTTTGATCAGAAAAGAGATCCAACTTTGCCAATCTATGGAGCCTGTTTCACAAAACGGCGTAAAAGTATTTTTTTGCGTAACTGCCATAGAATTGTATCTCTACAGTATGGGTTGCTATGACAGTTACGGAAAAACTTACGCTACGGCGCTTTGTGGAACAGGCTCCTGATGGATATTGTTTTTTTCGAATTACAATTGGAAAACCCTGTACTAAAACAATAATAATAACAAACTGAGAATACTAAATAGCACATAGGAAATTTAACAAAAATACTATGAATACAACATAACTTGGCACATATTACAAAATTTGAGAGACGTTTTTTTCACAGTGATTTATGCCGGGGAGAATTAAATCTAAGGTACGAGAACAATCAAGAAGTTACTGGTGCAAAATTACCCTATGCTGCCTCAGGAGATTCAAAAGTGAATGCAAACAATTATAAACAATTTGCCATATACGATTGGCATAGACAATGTAGTGCAAATTAATGAGTCCTTTAAAATGTGTAAATTAAAACCTTATTGAAGAAATACTTAGTTTCCTAATTAATAATAACACGGAAAAATAAAACTAGTAGAAAGTGTATATAAATGGGACAAACTATTAATCTAGGATTTATTGAGATTTATTCAATTTGCCCACTTTTTTTTCCTAAAATTAAATCGTCAGAATTTAAAACGTGAAAGATTTTGGGTAGCTCTGTCCCAGTGTATATGAATAAATTATGATATTAAATTGATTATTCTTATACTGAAAAAAAGATTAAAAAAAAAAGGATAATTATTCAGGTATAATGAACGTAGGTCATGCCAAAGGCAGGTCGATATTCAGGAGTTATTCCCCTTGTTGACTCCAGGTTTTTGAGCAATTTACCATCTTTCATATGACACTCCATGAAACATCTAACTCAGTCAAATGGACAAATTGAGCAACAGGAATGTTGAGAAATATCACAATTAAACGATCAGTCAGATTGGCTAATCAGTTTCCATGGTAATAGAAAATCAACCAATCGTCTGCTATAGCCTCTTTCATTGAGATCGAAGTTAAAGGCTCACATTTTCTTCTTCGATTTCCCGGAGATGAGTGATAGGTCTGGTCGGAGTTCACGATACTGTACCTGAAAACAAAAGCAAAAACAAAGACGTCAATTTTCAAAATTGAAAGCTCAGGATATTTTATGTTCCAATCTGTTGAACAAAATTAAAAGTTGGATATTTTGATGACAATAAGGTTATTTCCCTTATATGGCAGTGTTGCTATTTGCATCTGTATAGTAGAGGTGTTGGGGGGGGGGGGGGGGGGGGTGTGCAGCTCCATGCCTTGATTGGTTGGTGTTTTATGCCAAGCTCAAGATTATTTCACTTATATGGCGGCGTTACCAGTTTTATTGTGGGAGGAAACCGAGCTCTATGCCCCGATGAAACCCATGACCTTCCGGTGGTAACTGGCAACCATCCTACATAGGTCGTTCGAGTGTAAACCCAGTCAGAAAATTTTCCATTTTTTTTGGGACTGAGTGGGATTCGACTCTGCGACCCATTGGTGCCGTGTCTTGAGGAAACCTACAACCTTGTGAAATGGAATCTTTTGACTATTCCATGGTTTGATCTATAGAGAAAAAATATTCTGAGGCGAAGCTGTATGGTGTCAGTGTGGGACAAATAAGTTGATTGATTGATTGGTGTTTTACGCCAAGCTCAAGATTATTTCACTTATATGGCGACGTTGCAAGTTTTATTCTGGGAGGGGGACAAATAAGTACATGTATAATGTGTTTTAGTTATCATAAATATATAATACCGAAGAACGAATCAAGATTGATTGATTGGTGTTTTACCTATGGAGGCCCCCAACGAATCAAGAAGCGCAAGTATTCATATAACCAGTTAGAGTGGAAGTGCAATGGACATGTGATCAGAATGCTTTATACCTGGAACTAAGACTTACAGGGATAAGAAAAGCCTTTGTACTACAGCGAGTGTGCTGACAACCGTCCACCTTGCTATCCCAAGATTATACCATATAACATTTTAACACAAAGCTGATCAGGGTTACTTCCCTTTGATTTCATCGAAAATATCATAAATTGCCCGGCTGTAAGCAACCTGTAATTGCCTGGCTGTAATCAACCTCTAATTGCCTGGCTGTAAGCAACTTGTAATTGCCTGGCTGTAAGCAACTTGTAATTGCCTGGCTGTAAGCAACCTGTAATTGCCTGGCTGTAAGCAGCCTGTAATTGACTGGCTATAAGCCTCTGACGAAAATAATCTAATCTTATAAAGTACCTCTCAATAAATAATTAACAATTCCAGTAAAAAAATTTTATAGCATAAAAGATTATTCCTCTATGGCACAAAACAGGAAATCAGAGGTCAAGTGCAGTGTGTTTGAAAACAAAAATGGAAGTATACAGATCCAAAATAAATTGTGCTTAGATTTTTGTTTTTCGTATTTATTAGCTTACCAGTTCACTATCAGACGGAACTCGAGACAAATAATCCAGGAGTTCATTATTGGGAATGGCATTAGGTGCTCGTAATTTCTTCGTAAACTTGTTGATACCTGTAAACAACAATTCAGTGAGGTTTCAAGTGGCATATAAAAACTTAGAAAAAAACTGTCATATATAAGAAAAATTTCACTGAAACAGAAACAGCTAATTGTTCGTCATTTTTATCAAGTAGTACAAAATAAGAGATATCAGCTAATACCAATCTTGGAGATGTAGTTAAAGTAGTTTTATAACCAACAAAATTCACGAAATGTACCCGTACATACCAAAGTCCACACACGAAACTATAAAATGTGACAACATCTTCGAGGGGACCTCATTGATAGCATGGTGGTCAGAGGGACACTAAATTAAACCTTTGACTCACACTGTTAACCAATTTGGTAGGGGAGGAAACCAAGTTCTTTCCCTGTTGGAAACCACAGCCTTTATTAGGCAATTAGCTGACAGTCCTTTAACATAGGGCAGTCCCTATAAGTAAAACGCCTTTTTTTGTTTTGAAGAAAATGTGGTTTGACCAGATGCTGTAGATTGATTAATCGATATTTTATGTCGCACTCAAGATTATTCCACTTATATGGTGGCGTTGCCAGGTTTAGTGGGGGAGGAAACCTGGCTCATTACCCAGAGGAAACCCCCGACCTTCGGTGAGTGCCTGACAACTGTGCTACATACAGCAACCGAGTGAAAAATCCACTCAGACCTTTTTCCATTTTTATTTGGCCTGAGTGCGATTTGAACCCGCACTGCATCTTTGGAAGGTCTGTGTGGGACTGAGGGGCGATCACTCTAACCCACTGGACCACCGCGGCCCTGCCAGATGATACAGAACTGACAAAAGTATCTTACCGAATGCCATAATGAGGTACCGGAGTGGGATATAATAGAGAACGAGTGTTCCGGCAGATAGAGCTATCACAGCCAGCATTGACAGCCACGGCACCGTCCAATTAAACGTACTGTAACAAAATAAGTATAGGTAATACAATAATTATACAAATACATCAAATTCATAAATATTACGCGATAAATGTGTCTATCGATGATGAGTGTTCCTAGGTTTAGTGAAACTTTGGCTGGTATCTGAATACTAGGTGTTTTTCAAGGTTTGAGGGGTTACACTCAACAGCTACGAACTGACCACAATATCACCCCGCCACCCTCATCTAAATTTTGACATTAGGCTCCTTCGATCATAGGAGTTCAGAAAGGTTAATGTATTTGGCATACATAATAGTCCTCTTTGACCTTGTACAATTAGTTCTATTCAATGTTAATTAAAGTGGCATGAGCTGCCAAAATGTTGATATTTTGATGTTAAAACAGAATGTTGAAATTATTGACTATTTTTCTCAAGACGCTTTTTAGTGCTTCTAGTCTTGAAAATGTACGATAAAAGTATTGTTTTGAACTAACTTTGGCTTAGAATAAATGAATGGTCGTCCCGGTTATTTAAATTTTGTTTACTTTTGGAACATGTTTTCGGTTTGTATAGGACACATACTGTATGGATTTCCCTCATGCCAACGCCAATCATTTAGTTTTTCGATGGCCTTCAAAGCCTCTTACTGTCGTGACGATCAGAATTTATGAAAAAAGTGTGAATTTCGGCAGCTCATGCCACTTTAATGACACCTTTTTTCCATTAAAACAAATAAAAAAACTGAAAAAAGATGGATTGATGTTTTATGGTACACTCAAGATTATTTCAATTGTATGATGGCAATGCTAGGTTAAGTGTGGGGGGGGGGGGGGGGGGCACAGAGCTCTCAGGATAGTTCCAGACCTTTGGCGATTTCCAGGCAACTCTTTAAAATAGAGCGATGAAGTGAAAAAACACCCAGAACTTCTTCTTTTTTGGTTTTTGAATTGAGTGTGTTTTAAAACGCGAGATAAAAAAATGTGACTGACTTTTTGACACGTTCTCCCATGCAGGCCACCATATCCATTCCTTGTTGCACCTGTAGGCACACTTCCTGGATGGCTTGTAACTTCTCCTTGAAAGACTTCTTCTCCTCCTGAAGAAAAACAAGATGGCCGACATTTTCAAACGCATCAAAATTATTCTCTTCTAGTTTTTAAGTTAGGGAAAAAAAGGTCAGAATAATTGATTGAGGGTTTTGTGTTTACTGTTGAACTCTAGATTAGTTCCGTTTATGACGCTGTTGATAGGTTCATTTTGATATGAAACCCGGCTGTTGGCAGCCATAAGAATCGGTCTTTACTGTTATGTATTTATTACATTTGTGTGAAGTCTAGGAGACAAATAAACAGACAGCTTGAAAATAAATAATAATGAAAGTGATAAATTTGTAAAATGAAATGCTTATAACTCAAGTAGTTAAAAACCATTTTTCTTTAGATTTTTAAGATTAATAGTAGTCTTGTGTGCTGGAAAAGGGTGCAAATTTGCAAGAAAGTGATAAAAACATAGACAATATTATACATGGAATAAAATGACATTTACCATAAATATCTGTCTTTAAAATAAGCAGAAATATAAAACTGTTGGTAAAAGTTTAATAGCCTAACAATTTAATAGCCTAAGGAGTTCCGATTCAAACATAGCGGTTTAAAACTTATAGCCATTTTTTCTTCTTAGTTAACCAAAAATATTCCCATTTTGTTCCAAGTTCCAAAAAATAGCACTCTGGCCCTTTCCCTTGTAATATCCTTCAACATAGATGTAGATATTCAATAAGTGAAAATAACGATATAAAGAATGGATGTAAGAAGTGTTCAAATTTTTTATCCCAAAGCCAATCAGAATATAGAAGTAACATAATTCCATTTTTAAAACAAACCTTGTTTTCAGACTAAAATAAGAAGAAAAAAAATAATTGTGGAATTATTAATTTGAGATAATGAATTTTTTTGCAAAAATAAATGAATGTGTGTTTAGTGAGCAAAGGTTTTGGAAACATTAGCCGATCATTAGTGTTGTCTGGTTTAGCTGGTTTAGCGAGGGAGGAAACCTTGGCTCTTTGCCCAGAGGAAACCCCCAACTTTAGCAAGTACATAATATAATATTAATATGGCAAGAGATTAAGCCGTGTTTTGATTTTACACATGAATATGTGGTAGGAGAAGAGATTCAATGATTGATTGATTGATTAATGTTTAATGTCACACTTAAAATTATTTCACTTATATGACAGGCTCTTTGGCCGTCAGCACCCAGAAACAATCCAAAATAGTGTGATCTATTGAAAACCCACTATGAGACATAATAACAAAACTATTAATTAATTAATCAACATATACACAAAATAACATTGGTATTGTTATAATAAATAAGTACAGATATATTAAACACAAATGACTAATGATAAGTTTTTGTAAAAAGACGACCACTGCAAATTTGACAAATCAATCAGTATCAAATTGGTTATTGACATTAAATAATAGATCCAGCAGTTACCAGAAATCTCTTCTGCCATATACTGTGAGCCTTGTTCTTAGAAAACAAAATATCAAATCGGCTGTAAGTGATATATGTAGTTGGGATTTTTATGCAAAGTGATGGGTTTTTTTAACGAATTTGTCATACGAAGTAGCTGATACCAATCTTGGTAATTTATGTAACGGTAGTTTTTATACACAAAAACCCTCAACATTCAGCTCCTACATCTCGGATATTTGAATTATCACACATACTGGGTTTGTAAGGGTTACTGGCTATACCAATATTTTTTTTATTTCACTGCAAATTCTTTATTTTTTCAAGGTACTCCAAATGCTCAACTTCTCTTGACCATCATATTTAGGAAAACAAAAAATTGGCAGCTCATGCTCACTGACACGTAGAGTTCATGAATTGCAGACTTCCAGACAATGAATAATGTACACTTTCACTTTCGGCCTCTAAAGATCACTTTATGATGAGAAATCATGTGCCAAATCAACAAGACTCTTCATGTGACTCATCAATCAACTCAGACTCCATGTAAAATGTGGTTGATTGATTGATGTTTTACGCCACTTATTAATGGCATTGCCAACTTAAGGCGATTTATTGAAATACCCAATCAGAAATTTTTTCACTTCGATTCGCTGCAAGTGGGATCCAAACTTGCGACACAGTGAACTGTAGCCCTGTGTTGAACTGAGAGACTATCACTCTGTCAGACCGAGCCGATAATCACCAATTATTGAAATTAAGAAATCTTAAGACGGTTGAAAAGAAAAAAAATCCTTAAAAAGTAAACTAAAGATATACGCCACATGTCTGTCACACCTTTGATAAGGCAACCAAATCAAAGAAAGATAGAAATTGTAAAAAAGGAAAAGGTTGAAACCCCAAAACATTTTTAAATAATAAAATCAGGGCACTTAAAACTACCAGAAAAGATACAAATATTGAAAAGGTTCTAGAAACAAAAGCCTAGATTTGTCATTTTTTCAAATATTAAGGATTTAAAGATTATTTCACTTATATAGCAGGTTTGCTAGGTTTAATGATGGATGAAACTGAGCTCAATCTCGTAGCCTGCTAGAGGCCATTCCACATGAGGCCATCAAAGGAAACCAGTCAGTCATGCGACGATTGATTGATTGATGCTTTACATGACGGCGGTGTTAGGTTTAGTGGGGGAACTCTTTGCTTGGAGGAAACCCCCCTTCGACGAGTACATGTACCTGGCAATTCTTCCACATGCTGTATGCGAAAAATCCACTCAGAATTTTTTGGTAGGCTAAGAGAAACAATCTTTATATAAAGAGATTGACATCCAGGAATGTAGAAGAATTATAAAAAAGTTTAAGTTGGTGCGAAAGTTCCTTAAAATGAATGAATAAGTGGGTAAAAAAAAAACCAATTCCAGAAATTATCCTTATTAAAATTACCTTTTTGGGCTGAAATTATTTTAAGAGCCAAGACAAAATTGAAATTAGTCAGGAATAAGTAGGGTTATCACAAAAAAAGCATGTATTAAGGGACTTGTCACAAAGCAAAGAAGTACATATGGATTTGGCAGCCTTAGATTATAGCAGCATTAACTTTTCACTGAATCTTTCTCGATCTTGATGCAAACTTAATGGGTTATTCATAAAAAATCTAGCAAAGCACTGATATCAGACTTGTTACCAAAACGACAGCATGCCATATCCAACATTTAACTTAATGTTGTAATAAATGGTAGCATATTATGATTGATTGATTGATGTTTTACACTGCACGCAAGATTATTTCACTTATATGACCGCGTTGCCAGGTTTAGTGGAAAAGGGGGAGGAGGAAGAATAGGCCTTTCCTCCGCAGGAAACGTCCGACCTTTGGAAAGTAACTGGCAATGGTAGCATGAAATACAGTCATTATCATAATCCTTAATTCAATTGATTGTTGTTTGGTGTTTTACGCCGTGCTCAAGATTATTTCACTTATATGGCGGCGTTGCCAGTTTTATTGTGGGAGGAAACCGGGCTCTATACCCGGAAGAAACCCACGACCTTCCGGGGGTAACTGGCAACCATCCCACATAGGTCGTTCGAGTGAAAACCCAGTCAGAAAATTTTTCAAATTTTTTTTGGGACTGAGTGGGATTCGAACCAGCGACCCATTGGTGGAAGACTGTTTGGATTGAGCATCCAATACTCTACCTACTGAGCCATGGAGGCCCCCAATAGGCCACAATGCTATTGGTAGTAACAAATAAGAGGAATCTGAAAACAGGGAGAAGATGAAGCTGAACAGAGGCCACAGGCCTCCAAGGCCTTTAATTCAATGCATGTGATCTTGTCAAAAACATTTACAAACCTTTTCTTTGTCATCATCATCATCGTCATCATCTTCATCCACGTAATCCTAAAAAAAAAAATCTAATGAAGCACCGAAATCCATAAATTCTGTTTACATTTAAAACAGCAGACGGTTTTGTGTACTTTCCAGTTTGACATTTCAGAAAAAAAATATGTATTTTCTAATAAACTGCTATGGCTGAGGAAAGGATAAAGAAATATAAAAGAAATCCCCCCCTCCCCCCCCCCCCCCCAAAAAAAAAATCCGGTATAAAATTGATTCAAGATTAAAATATAATCTGTGGCATTTATATATCTTAATAACACACAAGAGTTTCGGGAAACCCAAAATACGCCCGGAAAGGCACAGTAACTGCAGCCATACCAAAACAAATCCTTCCATATTTATTTAAATTTAATTTTCAAAATTCAGAGGAAGGAAGTTGAAGCTTGGTAAAAGGTGATGTAATGTCAACAAAATGAAATGTTACCACTAAAACCTTTAAAATCCATCTGTATCAAATTTAAAACGGGCTATTTGGATCAAAGATTATTAACAAGATTTGTACTCGGTACAAGTCATCAATTCTCGCTGCTTGTTAAATCGTGATGTTAAACATTGCTTATTGTCAATATAGTTTGGACTAAAATGTTTCAATTTTTTAGAAGAGTAGTTTATAATTTACTAATCATACTTAAACAAATGCAATTAATTGGCAATTTTGCAGCTCACACCAATTCAAGTAGATTTGAAAATTTTTCTCATAATATCATTTTTCGATATTATTTGGCTACAAAAAAAAAACAGTTGAGCATGGCATGGCCATGTGGTATAGAGGAGTCAGGACCATAAAACTGTCAACACTTGTAGTGATAAGAGACTTAGAGCTTTAGAGTATGTTAAAATAGAGTATCACTATGTAAATAGAACAAGGCTGGGTTACTTATCTCTTTGTCTGTGGATAAAACTTTAATCCTTATATGCATTTTTCATTTGATTAAAACGTTATATATTGATTTAAGAATAGTTTTAATCAATTTAGAAACATTATTGCAATTTGAAAAAATCCTTTTTTGATGAGAATCGGAAAAGTAGAAGCCATTTTATAATTTAAAGGTTATTTTCATGAAAATGAAAGTAAGAATAAAAGGGAATGTACATAATCCAATAATTTGCAATAGTTGATATCATAAACAATTTTTTTACACACTGTCTGTTAATATGGTATGTAACATGAACGATTTGAAAACATCGGATCATATTTGTTAAAGTAATGGAGAGAAAAAGTAAATATTACATAACCCAATATGGCTGCCATATTACGCAATGTATGATGTCAAAAATAGTTCGCAACACACCTTCCACCCATAAGGTATATACTTAGAAAAAATTGTGCAGATGGAATCAAAACTTTGGAAGTTATGGAGCGGAAGGGAATATTACATAATCCAATATAACTCCCATATTATGTAACCAGTGATGTTAAAAATAGTTTGCGACACACCTTCTACCCAAAAGGTATATACTTAGAAAAAATTTTGCAGATGGAATCAAAACTTTAGCAGTTATGGAGCGGAAGGGAAAGCGGACGCCGGACAGCCGGACTTGCGTCCTGCCGGATGGACGGAGATGATACCATAATACAGCCCGCTTTTCAAGCCGGGCGTATAAAAAAGGAGCAGAGTTACATCCCTTTAATTGAATGGATCTATTATCTCCCTTGGGAGTGCATTCTTTGTTGCTTTCAACAGTTAAGGTCAGTATTCAACTTACATCAGCAGAAGGTTCGGAGGCGAAGGCACCCATCACCGTGACAACGATGAGTTTTTGTAGGAATACAATGAGAAGGGTAACGGGAATCATGTAGAGTTCAAAACAAGACACAATGATAAGGAATACCTGAAGGAAAAAGAAAAATATAAACTAGAACAATTTTCAAACTCAACAGGTAAGCATTACACAGCAAAATCTAGGGTGGCCACAATTTTCCAATTTCATTTAACAAACTGCAGACCTTAATTTAAGGGTCTCTTACCTCGAATAAATCAGAAATAAATATTGGACACATACCCCAAACTTTGTATGGTCAAGTATATTTTTTTAGAAAGGCAGTAAAACAAATGATAATATGGCTTGCTTTCTGTGTATTGTTTTTTGTTGTTGTAAATACAATACATTTTGATACAGGCAAAAAAAGGGGTAGCCATATGATTGATTGATGCTCTCAAGATTATTTCACGATTATGGTGACGTTGCCAGGTTTAGTGGGGAAGGAAACCGTACCCTTTGCCCAGAGGAAACCCCCAACCTTCGTCGAGTACCTGGCAACTCTTCCACATACAACGCTCAAGTGAAAAATCCATTGAAATTTTAAATTGGTCTGAGTGGGATTCCATCCACAGCCACATCGATGGAAGGCCTGTGTGGGACTGAGGGACAATCACTCAAACCGAGAGATCCATATGAAATAGATTGACTGATTGATGTTTTACACCGCTCTCAAGATTATTTTACATATGTGGCGGCATTGCCATGTTTCGTGGGGAAGGAAACCATCGACCTTCGGTGAGTACCTGGCAGAGTGAAAAATCCACTCAGTATATGAAATAGAGGAAATAAGAAAAGCAGACTGACTATAAAGGCTGATATGCTTCTGGCTTTAGACTCCCAGTCGAAACAACTCTGCAGGAATTTACCGCCTTCCACAAACGACTCTGCAATCTTGGACACACGGTCAATGTTTCGTTTCATGATCTGAACAAAAAACAATTTGAAAAAATTTAGACATGTTGAATGCAAACTTTGAAAAGTATATATTAAAAATTACTTGTGTTATTCTGCTAACGTCGATGAACTCGGCTACCATGCTTTTTTTTTAAATTTGCTACTACTATGAAAAGTTTTATTCAGAATGAAGTAGCTTTTAATAGGAAAGTGCTTTAGGTCCAAGTAAGTATGTCAAATTTGAAAACTATAACTTTAAAAAAAAGGGTGATGTGTCAAATATTTGACCGACGGACCAACAAAGCGACTTAATACAGAGCTGCTTGTCACAGCTAAAATAACTGAAGCATGTTTGTGAAACGAATATCGATTGATTGGAGTTTTACGCCATACTCAAGATTATTTCCTTTACATGGCTGCATTGCGCGGTTTAGGGGTGAGGAAAAAAAAACGGTTCTTTGCCCGGGGGAAACCACTGATCTTCCGCAAGTTACAGACTAGCCCATATAGGGAGATCATGTGACAACCAACTTAAATTGTATTATTGCCAAACGAAGTGGGATTAGAACCCTTGACCCATCCATGGAAGGCTTGTGTTGGAGCGACAGATTATCACTTTGCTGATTTAACCACCAAAGCTCCTCAATGACTGGGAAAGAATGTACTTACTGAGATTTTGAACTTTGGTTCTGGTTGCATAAATTTTTCCTCTCGAGGATTAACTGTCCTGATGGCTGCCTTTAACTGTAAAGAACAAAGAAAACAAAAATCCAATTGCAGTTTTAAAATTCTATGCTACAGATTAATATTCTATCATGGTCAAAACAATATTCTTAGGCATTTTGTAGACCAATGCCCCAGTCAAAATATATGTATCAGGTTTATTGGGAGAACAAGGAGGTTGTTTCTCAGAAGATTTGCAGTTGTATTGTAACATTGAGGGTATATGTTGCCCCAACAGTTAATCCTTGTCAGTTTTATTGTGGGAAGAAAGTATGCTCTATGCCCTGAGGAAACCCACGACCTTCCAGTGGTAACTGGCAAACATCCCACATAGTTCGTTCGAGTGAAAACCTAGTGAGAAAATTTTCCAATCTTTATTTTTTTGGGGCTGAGTGGGATTCGAACCCGTGGCCCCCCAGGGCATATACCCGAAATTAACACCTCATATTTCATATAAATCAAAAGTTTAAATTAAACAGTCAATGCCGATATCAATTCTACAAGTGAGAGGAAGAGAATCTTTGGCAAAGCCCCAAACTGCTCCCTATAACAAGAAAGACTACAGCAATGTTTAGTTTCTCTTACATGGTTATATACAATGTTTTGTTTCTCTTACATGGTTATATACAATGTTTAGTTTCTCTTACATGGTTATATACAATGTTTGGTTTCTCTTACATGGTTATATACAATGTTTGGTTTCTCTTACATGGTTATATACAATGTTTAGTTTCTCTTACATGGTTATATACAATGTTTAGTTTCTCTTACATGGTTATATACAATGTTTAGTTTCTCTTACATGGTTATATACAATGTTTAGTTTCTCTTACATGGTTATATACAATGTTTAGTTTCTCTTACATGGTTATATACAATGTTTAGTTTCTCTTACATGGTTATATACAATGTTTAGTTTCTATAACATGGTTATATACAATGTTTTGTTTCTCTTACATGGTTATATACAATGTTTAGTTTCTCTTACATGGTTATATACAATGTTTAGTTTCTCTTACATGGTTATATACAATGTTTAGTTTCTCTTACATGGTTATATACAATGTTTAGTTTCTCTTACATGGTTATATACAATGTTTAGTTTCTCTTACATGGTTATATACAATGTTTAGTTTCTCTTACATGGTTATATACAATGTTTAGTTTCTCTTACATGGTTATATACAATGTTTAGTTTCTCTTACATGGTTATATACAATGTTTAGTTTCTCTTACATGGTTATATACAATGTTTAGTTTCTCTTACATGGTTATATACAATGTTTGGTTTCTCTTACATGGTTATATACAATGTTTGGTTTCTCTTACATGGTTATATACAAAGTCCATCTCCAGTTGAATTGCACCCTTTGCTTTGTGTAGAAGTTTCTTATCCTTTAAGGCATACCATCGCCGTTCTCCATTCTTTATCTGCAAGGTAAAAAAAAAACATGAATGAACACACAGAATATAATATTTTCATTTTTACTAGCTTGAAGTTTTTCTATTAATTTTGTGACTGTTGGCTAATTGGATAAGAAATTCCCCATAGACTGCTGGTGATGTCTGTCTTTCTCAGATTGATTGATGTCTTCAGGCCGTACTGATTAAGATTATTTCAATTATATGGCAATGTTGCCAGGTTGACTGGGGAGAGAAAACCGTAAGGTACTGGAGCGAAAAAAAACTCTTGAGCAATTTGATAATATTAATATGTACGGAGAGGGATTAGAATCTTTAACCCTTCGATCAAAGGCTTGTGTCGGACTGAGAAGAGATTAACCCTCGTGTAGACTCAGCCACCAAGCCCCTCCCCCCCTCCAAAAAAAAGAGCTTGATTTATTAGGATGAAAATTCTAAAAAAAAAACTTACATTCAGTAAAGGAATGGCAATTTTCCCAAGAAATTCACACTTCTTGTCTCTGTCTTCATCAAACACAGAAACTTCCACGATGGCATGTATGTCCGTCACTGGACTGTAAAATACAACAAAGATGAATATCACTTCGGATCCCTAATGTGTTCAAATATACAGAGATAAGAAAGCGGAAGATATTACTCTCAAGACTGCAAACAGGAGTCTGCTTCACAAAAAGGTGTAGACATATTTTTTTTCGTAACTTTCTTAGCAAGGTATCTCTACAGTATGGGTTGCTATGACAGTTACGGAAAAAAACTTACACTATGGCGCTTTGTGGAACAGGCCCCAGGTCTTCATAAAAAAAGATTTAAAAAAAAAATCAAATACATTTCCTTTCAATTTTTTACTACATGTAGATACACTCAAGATATCTTCACATAAATTGAAACTGTTCAGCTAAAATATGAGGGCGAGAGAGAGAAAGGGTTTAACGTTGCTTCCTACCTTTTCAGTTTAATCGTGAATATTTCAATTTGTTCGCAAAGAGGTTCTGCTCAGGAAATAAATAAAGCAGCTGCTACTCTCAGACCCCCCCCCCCCCCCACAACTACCATCCATCACAAAAAAAAATAGCTGCCATATTGTAATGGAACAGGAGAATAAACTTACAATTTGTAAACTTTGCCCCATTCTGGGTTGAGTGTTTTATATTCGGTGTGCGTTTGGACTCGCGTGTTGACAATCTCCACCACACAGAATGGGTCGCTTTTTCCTCCGATATCAGCAGACGCCAAACCACACGCTTTGAAAACTACAAACAAAAATACTAGGATTCGTAAGTTTGAAAGGGTGATTGGATTCGAGCTGTATTTCGGGTAATTTCCTTTCTATGGAAGCACTGTCAGTGATGTCTTAAGGGTTACTCAAGATTATTTCCCTATGGCGACACTGTTAGGTTTATTAGGGAAAAAGCACGAGAAACTGAGCAGACCTTCAATGGCATCCAGCAGCTACTCCATCAACAATGGTGACGAATGGATTGTTTGGTGATTTCTGTCTCATTCAAGATTATTTCGCTAACGATAGTGCGTCCCCTTCATCCGATATTGAGTACTTTAAATTTTTTCTAATAGACTGATGTCAACGATTGATTGATTAATGCTTTACGCCACATTTGGTTATTTCACTTATATGGCGGTGTTGCCAGGTTTAGTGGGGGAGGAAACCGGGCTCATTACCTGGAGGAAATCCCCGACCTTTGGTGAGTACCTGGCAACTCTTCAACATACGGTGATCGAGTGAAAAATCCTTTCAGAAATTTGTAAATTTTTATTTGGTCTGAGTGTGATTGGAACCTGCACCATTGATGAAAGGTCTGTGTGGGACTGGGGACGATCACTCTAACCCACTGGACCCCCGAAGCCCCGAATGTCAAGGAAGAATCATAACAAACTTAGGCGATGAGTGCTGTTAAGGCCAGGCTGTGATATTGCTTAGATAGAAGCCCCATTCATTATTCATAGCACAGTTAGTATGATAGCTCACCTTTGACCTGCAGCCATCCCAACTCTTTCACGTTCTTGAAAGAATTCAGAAGCCCCTGTAATACAGAATTTGTTCATTAATATCTTTGGATAGTTTAGAATTTATCTGATAGCCATGTTATTTTATACCAATGGTATATACTACATGTGTAAACCACACCACTACCTGTTAATGTTTTCATTTTTGGCAAGGTAAAGCTAAACTAGTTTTTGAGAATATAAGGAAATCTCACTGTCTTTTAATTCTGCTAATCATTTAACACAAACTTATATAAAGGCCATCCCATTAAACCAAAATTGTTTTTTCCAAAAAACTAGTTTTTGAGAATATAAGGAAATCTCACTGTTCTTTAATTCTGCTAATCATTTAACACAAACTTCTATAAAGGCCATCCCATTAAACCAAAATTGTTTTTTCCAAAAAACTAGTTTTTGAGAATATAAGGAAATCTCACTGTCTTTTAATTCTGCTAATCATTTAACACAAACTTATATAAAGGCCATCCCATTAAACAAAAAAAAACTTTTCCGAACAACTTACAAATTTTCTGACGATTTCTTCCCTGTCTTTGGTATTAGGGGTGAAGTTTGCGAGGTCAGACGGTGACTCACTGTCCGTTGTTCCCGTAATGGTTACAAGGATCTTTACGATACCTGCCCCATCCTCCAGTTTCTGTTCGATCGTATGTGTCTTTTCACGATCTAATGTCTGTAGGTCAATCGTGGCTCTGGCGAAGACAAAACAGAAGATAATTCGTTAAAGACTAAAGCCTATTGGTCTCTCAGTCCATTCATATAAACAATAGTTTTGTGAAAGTATTTCCAAGGACAATTGAGCTAAAAAACCCTTTAAAATTGAAAAGGTTTCATTATAAAGTTTGACAGACTCATATCAACTTCTAAGCTTCCCCTCCCCTTCACATACTGTCCTTTTGCCCCTCCCCCCCTCCTAAAAAAACAACACTGTCCTTTAACACCCCCCCCCCCCCTACCCACCACCAGCTAAATATATTACTGCTTCCCTTCAGCGACCATTTGTCTTCAAACACCCTCACGCAATAATTTGGAAAACACTACAATAACAAACTAAAAACTCAGTTTATTACACGCTTGTTTGATCTTAATTCTTTTTAGCAACAGTGTCATATTTGGCAATTAATCCATAATTACAGAGAAAACCAATTCAAGATTCGCAACCTGATGGTATAAGTACCTGCCCATTGGGTCGTCTTTGCCTGCGACATCATGATCCCAGACGGAGATTTCCAGATGACTAGTCTGGCCATCAAACAACCGGAGATCAAACTGTTCCAGCCACCTCGGATTTAACGTTTTACTTTTGTGCTGAAAAAGAAAATAATAACAAAAAATCAGGAAAATATATTTAATTTGTGTTAAGTGTGTTGTAGAACATGTACTTTAATGTTGGGCAGAGCACCTACATGTACAAAATTGAATGTAACAAATACCGTTCTTCAATGGTTACAAAAATTAATTAGCTCAGAGACATATGACGTCAAACACTACCTCAAATAGTGACAAATACTGGAACAATGCATATTTCCTAATCATAGTTTAGTCCATATATAAATATACAATGTAAATCAGCTTAAAGCCCTGTTCATAAAACCTTTAAGTTTGTTTGGAGCATTCACTGGAGAGGATCGCGCAGGGGCTGGCAATTTAACTCCATCTCAGTTTACCGTTTCTTTCTTTTCCACCAAACACTCTAGTTCATTTGAACTACATCCAGGAGTTATATGTTAATGATGTCTACATAGCTTTTCTTGTAAAAAAAGACCATTCTTGTTTAATGTACATGTATTGGTACCAGTGTGACTTATTTTCAAAAACACACCTGATTCACAGGTAAATGTTCACCGCTTACCTTGCTTTTGTATTTTTCATTTCCGAGTCTGAATTTGACGTATGGATCGCTGAGGCCATTATCATCCATAGGCAGAAGGCTCTTCCCTTCCACCAGAACCACTGTGACAATACTGTTCCACATTTGAGACTTGGATTTCTTACCCACCTCACCCAGTTTAGAGCCCTTTCTGTTAAACTGAAGACCAAATAGTAGAGGTTATGTTTCTAAATTAAATTGCTATGTCATGGAAGGAAAATTTACACAATAAACTAAAGATCATTTCACTTACATGGCGGCATTGTCAGGTTTAGTGGTGAAGGTAACCTGGCTCTTTGCCAGGAGGAAGCCCCAAACCTTTGGTGACTACATGTACCTTGCAACTCTGACATGTAAACCGTCAAAATTTTTAAAAACTTTTTTGTAGCCTGAAGGACATTCAGGCTTATGTCCGACTGAGAGTCTATCACTCTACAGACTGAGCCACCTGGACTTCAAAGAAAACTCCAGCTAGGTTAGTCTCAACTAGGTAAACAGTTCCGGGGGGCTATTTCTCGACACACTTATGCCCGTCGTAAAGTTGAAGGTATATGTTGCCATGACAATTAGGCCTTGCATTAGGACTTACGTCGGGCCTAAACGTGTTGAGAAACAACCCCCTGAACATTGATTCTCTTTTCACTCCGTCATTTTTTTCCCCAAGTACCTCAGTTTTCCAAAATTCTTTGAAAAGACAGCTGGCTTTATTCAAAGTTAATTATGACCATTGATTGATTTGCAACTAACACCTTATTTAAAGAGGCTTGAGCGGCCAAAATGGTGATATTTTGATGTTAAAAACGAATGTTGAAATTATTGGCTATTTATCTCAAGACGTAAAATTCAGAAGCTTTTTAGTGCTTTTAGTCTCGAAAATGTACGATAAAGTATTGTTTTGAACTGACTGTGGCTTAGAATGAATGAATGGTCGTCCCTGTTATTAAAATTTTGTTTACTTTTCGAACACAAGTTTCGGAAATGGTTCATACAGGCCACATACTGTATAGATTTTCCTCATTCCAACGCTAATCATTTAGTTTTTCGATGACCTTCAAATGCTATTGCACTTGCGACGATCAGAAATTATGAAAAATGTGTGAGTTTTGGCAGCTCATGCCACTTTAAGATTGTTTAACTGAAAATTACAGGTAAAACATGGGTTAAAGAAGACCTAATGTAAGGTTGATTATTTTAAAGTGGCATGAGCTGCCAAAATTCACATTTTTTTCATAATTTCTGATCGTCACGACAGTAAGAGGGCTTTGAAGGTCATCGAAAAACTAAATGATTGGTGTTGGAATGAGAAAAATCCATACAGTATGTCGCCTGTACGAATGGAAAACGTGTTCGAAAAGTAAACAAAATTAAATAACCGGGACGACCGTTCATTCATTTTAAGCCAAAGTTAGTTCAAAACATTATTTTGTCATACATTTTCAAGACTAGAAGCACCACAAAGCTTCTGAATTATACGTCTTGAGAAAAATAGCCAATAATTTCAGCATTCTGCTTTACCGTCAAAATATCAACATTTTGGCAGATCATGCCACTTTAATGTTCATAAATATAAATTTTCAAAAGCTCAAACTCAAGGATTGTCCAAAACCTACTTCCAGCTGATACATACATTTTACAATATTTAAACTGTATCCAAACACTACATGCATACAAATAATATTGCAAGATGCAAATATAACATTTTTTTGCCACACCTACTACATGTATGTCCATGGTTATTTTAGACAAGAAGATTTTTCCTGTGCCCGTGTGTTTTACTTTTCATGAATATTTTATGTTAAAAAGATCATTATTGTTAATGTCCCTGTGTGTGTTTTTTCTAGTTCATTCAAAACAAAACATTTTGGTTCAGAATTTAGGCTGAAATCAAGAGTATTGCACTCTGTATATAGAGGGGAGAGGGGGGGGGGGAGGTGTCCATGGGGAAACAGGATTCTACGCTCATAGGGAACCTAGACACTCTTTCCTTAATTAAAGTGTCCCATTAAACAGAAACATAAAGAGCAGAGGTGATTTTAACATGCAATACATTGAAGGAGGCTTGGTGATATATCAGTAATACATTCAAATACTGTCCATACGCTATCAATATATTCAGACACTTTTAAGTCACAAAAGGTACCTCCTACAACATAAAATTTCAGCCTACAAAAATCGTATAAAAACTGAAAAGCAACAAACCTACAAGTCACTCGCTGGTCACAGTAAGAGTTCACGTGGGAATCTAACCCCGGATTATGATAATCTGGAAATGGTTGAGAGCCCACATTGTTAGTGATTGAACATTGCCAATTCTAACAGCTGATTCAGACAGACGGTGTTTCCAGTTAACCATGTTACCACCTCGATATAACCAATTCCAACACTAAATGGACAGGGTATAGCTGCATCTGGCAGTATTACCTAACAAACCTAACAGCCATGTGGCTCAGCCTTTAACGATAGATCAACTGAGTATTGGGAGAAGCCAGTGAAAGATTTGAGACTAATATAAACATTGGGTCTTGAGATGCACTTGGTACTAAATTGAGCACTCTGTTGATAAACATTTGACATGTGCTTTACAAAAAGTGAAAAAGTACAAACTGAATCGTCCACATTCTTGTGCCAAAAATCTGTGCATCTGGCTATCAAGGAAAACAAATCCAGCAAAGAACCCAAAATTTTACTAAGACTGTTTATCCTTTTGTCAGTCGTATGGAAGTAGGCATAAATCAAAATGCCTGATATTATATTTTCAGTCCTAAACTAAACATTGATTGATTGATTGTTTGGTGTTTTACGCCATGCTCAAGATTATTTCACTTACATGGCGGCGTTGCCAGTTTTATTGTGGGAGCAAACCGGGCTCTGTGCCCGGAGCAAAGCCACGACCTCCCTGTGGTAACTGGCAACCATCCCACATAGGTCCTGAACTAAAAAATATCTAATGCCTAAAAATAAAGTGTTTAAGACAGTCTTAGTTGGAAAATTATATTTTTATAAAACAGAATTACCTTTAGGCAATTGATCGTCCTTTCTATCAATAAGACCTTTCCTCATGTATTAATCTAGAAGATGTACTTAAAGATAGTTTTTATAAGCAAGAAAAACCCTAAAATGTACTCATGCAACTCTGCTTTTTGAGTTTTGTTATTTAATAACACATACCTTCCGTTAGACAGAGATTATTGACTTAACCGATATATTGTATTTTAATGGAGCATCACCCCAATAGTCGTTCAAGGTACCGCTACTTCACACACTAGCTTCTCATGTCATCAGCAGAAGTTTGGGAAAAAAGTCAGAATTTGGTCGCCCATGCCTTTTCAATCATACAGTTAAGGCCACAACTAGATAAACACCCGACTAATCAAAATGTCAAATACTAATATCTAAAAGACGGAAACTTCCAGTTTCACCATTAAAGACTACAAACGTTGAAACAATTTATAACGCACAGCCACTCCCTTTCAAGAAAAACGTAACAAACCTTGGACAGCCATACAGTAGGAGTAAAGAGATTATATCTACCTGACTGTTGTCACCTGTAGCTGTTGGCATGGCAACACAATTACCATCTGCATCAACATCACAAAATTCATCATTTGTCTCCATATTAGTCTGAGAGGTGTATGATGCAATGTTTAGACAGTCAGAAATCAGCATGCAGTCTAAATGCACTATATGCAATTGATACGCAGTTGGCAAACATACATGTACGACCAAATAATGAGGAATTTGTGTTATGAATAAATCAAATCGACTGTCTTCATCCCTTGAACACATTAACTCTTTATATCTTTAACCCGTTCAACATTCAACAGGCAGTACACTGACATTGTCGTCTGACAACAAGTAAATTGATTTTTTCACATCATCAGACAAATTTCTCCGATAATATTCCAAGAGGAAGTCTACCTTGTCCAATGAACGAGAAATTTCCTTCAAATATTTTGCAAGAATTTAGGCTGGCGTTAAAATATTCTTGAAAAAGAGAAAATCAAGATGGCTAAATTAGTTGTCTGAGAAAGGGTTAATGGTTGTACATGTATCTCTTCACTGATGACAATGACAGAATAACGATAAAGGGGGATAAATCAATAAAGATTACAATGATAAGAGGGTGGAAGAATTTATAAACAACGACAGAATCAATGGAATTACAATGTCATGACCAAGTTAACTACAGACTACACATATGAATAATATACCTTCATACAATTGCTTGGGCCATATTGACAATTTGACACCTTATTGAACCAGGTGGTCAACACTTCAATGTGAACAGAAACCTGACTGAAGATTGATTGATTGATGTTTTACGCCGCACTCAATCTTATTTCCCTTACATTGTGGCATTGCGAGATTTAGTCGGTGAGGCAAGCAGGGATTTTCTTGAACTCTTACAATGTATTTATAGGTTGGGAAATCAACATTCTGATTTCTCTATCTATCTGAAGGCTAGAGCTTCTAATAAAATCATTTCCATGAAGTGAGGACAATCGTCTACAATTTGACAATTACATTGAAGCCATAGGCCCAAATCATAATTTGAAAACATGTCCTTAAGTACAAGAAACATCCCTTTGCACAGCAAAGATGAGCTTAATAAACTTTCCGCCAGCTGAGAGGCTGTAGACATTCTGTTCATATTGCGTATCACTTTGCTTTTATTGGTTATTGGTCATTAACCACCAGGGATATATTTGTATTAAGCAAACCAAAACCACATTATGTCTCCTAGAGTTACGTGCCCTTGAATAGACAGCATTTACCTACATGTGAATGAACTCAGGTCAGTAGAAGATTGAGACAAATGATTGACAACGAAATTAACCATAGAAACCCCACTAATTAAAAGTGTACTTGGATTATAATGGTTGCCACACATTTATACCAAAACCATAATGCTAGAGAAACATTTGACTTTGCCAAGGCAATAATTTCATGAACTGGCAAAGTTAGGTTAGTATGAGAACAAATGCTCCTAAAGGTTTCGCTTAAATATCAAACAAGCAAGCATCTATATAACAAGTTGGGCGTTTTAGTTGAATAGACACCACACCCAATATTAATTTTACTCACATTGTTTTTACAAAGCTGATAAACATATTAGTTTTAAAGCCATGCTTAGAGAAATTGGGAGGGGGGATTCTAGAAGTCAGTCAGTCCGTGAAACAAGCAGTTATGACAGCCCATGTTAGTAGACATGTAAACTATATGACTGGGTGGGCAGCAAGCTATGGGTTAATAACTACATCTGAACATCCAGGTATTAGCCGTTGGTGATACTTACTAGAAAGCTGTCTAACCAAGAGGGATCATCCTCGTCATCGCTAGTACTCATCTATATTGGGGTGCGGGAATATTACTCTATGTTAACATTGTACGATGATATAATAGTCTATTAGCGGTAATATAATGTTAACGCTTTTGTGACTTTACTGGTTCATTTTCTACTTTGGGTTTTATTGAATGCTGAGTTACTGAAGTTCTGCTCTTGAAGAAGAATATTACGTTGGCTTAGTCAGCAGAGCAAGAATATCCCAAGCCTTCCTTCGATGGGTCAAGGGTTTGAATACGAGTCCAAAGGAATGAGGAAGGATTAATAAAAACTATTGAGTCATCTTCTCGAGCCACTCGAGTTAAAATCATCATGGAGCCCATTCCGTCTCTTACCATGGCGGACTACTCCACTCCAACCCGTAAATCGAACATCGCACACTGGTGAGAATGTAACAGTTGTCTTTGCTACCCTTACAGAGTCTTGGCCAATCAGCACTTGTTAAACAAAAGTGCAAGGTATATACAGCCGTCATTACGTTATTTCTCAGCTAGAGGAAGAGTATATTTTTCAATTTTCAGGTTGGAGTGGAGTATTCCGCCAAGGTAAAACATTGAATGGGTTCCATGAAGATTTTAACTTGCCTCGAGATGATGCTCTTGAGTGTGCCCCACATAGAATGGTTGGGGATTTCCACTGGACTTCAAAGACTATCCCTCTACTGCCTGAACCAATCTCATGTTTTTGAAGGAAATGGATTAAAAAGTCCAACATAGCAGTTAGGTTTGAACTCGCATTTCATAAACTATTTGTGCGCTGAAAATGTTAATCTAGGCAAAACAAAAAAAGCAAGGAATTTCCACATTATAGCATGATGTTAATTTTAATCAAAGGCTAGAGCAAATATGTCTTAAAAAATTGTTGGAAGGTTTTATACATCTGCACCTTTTAATTTGACTTAAAAGTAAAGAATTTTTTAGATGACTCCGGACAATGTCACTTTAATGGCGAAGTTACAAATGAGTTGATGAAATCTACTTCTCTGTTGTCGATGGTATGGGGGCAGGATTAGGTTAACTTATTTGAAGAGAAAAAAAAAACCAGCCTGATGTTGATTAAAAATATATCGTTAGAATTTCTAAATATGCAGATTTTTGTGTATCAAAATTATGGGAGAAAAAAAGTATACATGTAATAAGTTGAAAAATGAGCCCACTCCTAACACTTATCTCAACCCTATATTTAAAGATTTACTATTAAGGTAGCCCCTTGGGGGTGCCATATGATGCCCTTTTCTGACAAAGACAGTTATTATCATAATCACTATTATAGCATTAGTAAAAAAAATATTATTAAAGACAAACAACGAAACAAAAAAAGTATTACCAATAAAAGTAAATTTCTAAAATAAAATCTAGACTTTCTTTTGGTCACTAAAAAAAATTGAAACACATCTAACCAAGCTAAAGCATCAGTAAGGGCAAACTATTCAATAAAAATTATCAAAGGAGAAAAAAGAAAATCAGATGAAAACTAAGCAATAAAAAAAATTAAAAAGTTTAAATAAATATAAAACTATTATAAAATTAACAAATTGAGAAAACTTACGTTTTCCTTGTCATCTTGAGTTTTCGGAATAAGAGTACAATTCAGGATAAGATAACCCATGTAGTCAGTCTTCCCTTTCTCTTTCAACTCCACTTTAATATCGGATGGTCTGTAATGGAATCAAACATCACAATGGTGGACAAGATTCATTCCCTAGAACATTTTATTGAAATCGTGGAGTTGCCCAGTTTACTGAGGGTCGGGGAGCACAATGCTCAGTGAAAAGGGTCGGGGAGCACAACGCTCAGTGAAAAGGGTCGGGGAGCACAACGCTCAGTGAAAAGGGTCGGGAGCACAACGCTCAGTGAAAAGGGTCGGGAGCACAACGCTCAGTGAAAAGGGTCGGGGAGCACAATGCTCAGTGAAAAGGGTCCGGAGCACAACGCTCAGTGAAAAGGGTCGGAGAGCACAATGCTCAGTGAAAAGGGTCGGGGAGCACAATGCTCAGTGAAAAGGGTCGGGGAGCACAATGCTCAGTGAAAAGGGTCGAGAGCACAACGCTCAGTGAAAAGGGTTGGGGAGCACAACACTCAGTGAAAAGGGTCGGGGAGCACAACGCTCAGTGAAAAGGGTCGGGAGCACAATGCTCAGTGAAAAGGGTCGGGGAGCACAACACTCAGTGAAAAGGGTCGGGGAACACAACGCTCAGTGAAAAGGGTCGGGGAGCACAACGCTCAGTGAAAAGGGTCGGGGAGCACAATGCTCAGTGAAAAGGGTCGGGAGCACAATGCTCAGTGAAAAGGGTCGGGGAGCACAACGCTCAGTGAAAAGGGTCGGGGAGCACAACGCTCAGTGAAAAGGGTCGGGAGCACAATGCTCAGTGAAAAGGGTCGGGGAGCACAACACTCAGTGAAAAGGGTCGGGGAGCACAACGCTCAGTGAAAAGGGTCGGGGAGCACAACGCTCAGTGAAAAGGGTCGGGGAGCACAATGCTCAGTGAAAAGGGTCGGGAGCACAATGCTCAGTGAAAAGGGTCGGGGAGCACAATGCTCAGTGAAAAGGGTCGGGGAGCACAATGCTCAGTGAAAACTTTCTGTGAGTACCTGCAACTCTGCACAAAAGGTGATCAAACAAAACTCCGCCCAGAAATTTATAATTTTATCGCTATGAAACCAAAAGCTTGAGAAAAATTGATTGATATACTGATTAGCGTTTAAGAATATGCAACGTCTGTTATAAAGTTGTCATATATAGTTAGGGAGTAAATTAGTAGACCTTGAAATGATTGTTTTTCATGGTGGTCGACAAAGAGCAGTTCGTAAATTGTCATTTTATACTTGCTGGAACAGTAGTAATTTTGCCCACTGAATAAAGCTTAATAATCGATCTCAATTTAGTCAGTCGCCCAAGGGGTAACAGAGTAATATATTTCCTTGTTTAGGGACATCATCAGAATAACTCATTTTGGGTCTATGCATGGAGGAAGCCACAACCTTGTACCAGAATCTAAAACTGTCATCATATTTAATCGTGTGTCCAGAATTGTAAAGAGTTTCTGGTAAATTCAATTTTTTTCTGTTTACCATACAAAGCTTTGGATGACACTGCCTCCAGGATTAATAGATATAGTTTCTTACACAGTCGGTGTCGTCGGTGGTCCAGTGGGTTAGAGTGATCGTTCGTCAGTCCCACATAGACCTTCCATCCGGACAAATCAAATACAAAAATGTTACAATTTCTGAGTGGATTTTTCACACGGTCGCCTTATGCTGTAGAGTTGCCAGATACTTGCCGAATGTCGGGGGTTACATCCCCCACTTAACCATATATATATATATATTATATAAGTGAAATAATCTTGAGTGCGGCATAAGACATCAATCAATCAATGCAACACAGTCATTTTGGAAAAATGAGTATTGCAATTTTTGTGATTAATGACTTTAATTCGGTAGAAGTCACTATCAACATTGCTATTTTTCCATGGATTTAAGCAAAGATGTTGAAGATGAAAACCTTTTTTATCCAGACGCTTACACAGGAGTTTGAGGTGGCGAGAGGTCAAATGACCATCACGTTTTATTACAAACATGTCAAGCAAAGGAAATTAACCCACGAGGGACCTAGAGTGCGTGCCATACAAGAAACAGGGGGTGTTAATGTTAATGAGGTCAATACAGTGATAAGGCCAAGGTAACTTACGAATTAAGTTCAATACTGGTGAGATCCAATTCCGCAGAGCCCATGGGATCATCGCTGATTCCTCGGTCGTAATCAAACACGCTGATCCGAAGCGGCTTGAGGATATCTTCGATGGGAATGGTGAAGCGCTCATCCCAGCGGGGATTCAGGTTTTTAAACACAGTCCGACTCTTGTAAAACTGCTTGGCACCAATTTTAAACTTGACATATGGATCACTAGTACCTGATAAGACAATAAATATAAGAGCTTTCAACACATTTGCTGGTATCTTAAGCCAAAGAAATTTGTATTCATTCTTGATTGGTATCAGTATCTTCTTTAAAGTGGCATGAGCTGCCAAAATGTTAATATTTTGACGTTGAAACGGAATGTTGAAATTATCGACTATTTTTCTCAAGACGTATAGTTCAGAAGCTTTTTAGTGCTTCTAGTCTCGAGAATGTACGATAAAGTATTGTTTTGAACTAACTATGGCTTAGAATGAATGAATGGTCGTCCCGGTTATTTAAATTTTGTTTACTTTTCGAACACGTTTTCGGTTCGTACAGGCCACATACTGTATGGATTTTCCTCATTCCAACGCCAATCATTTAGTTTTTCGATGGCCTTCAAAGCCTATTACTGTTGTGACGATCAGAAATTATTATCTACAATAGTCTAGCAAATTTTGGTCAACTAAGCTATATTACTAAACTATGTTCAAGAAAGACAGCCAATACAAAATAGTTGTATACCTCAGTTTGTCAAACTAGGAATTATTCTAAAGTGTGACCGTTTCCTCTTTTATTTATAGAGAGATTAGGGTTTTACTGCAGCACTTCCCTCCCCCACCCGGCCTGCAGATGACCTTCACCTTCAAAGATTTAACCAAAAGAAAGATTTAACCTTGTCGAAAGAAAAGCACCCATGTGCTTATGTTACTTTTTGTAAACTCGACAGTAAATGAAATTTCTTGTATCTTGTAAAGTATTGAATTCCAAACTTACCACAGCTATCTTTGATAACAAGGTCTTTTCCCTCCCTTAACACAACGTCCAACTGGAAGAATGGATGCTGCAGATGACTTGTCTGTTTGTGACGGACAGCTGCATCCTGAAACAAACGTATAATACAGTCAGAAATAGAGAACAAATAATCTCGGAATGGACCCTAAAAAAAGAACAACCAGTCATTGTTTAACACATTTATATGATTGATTGATGATTTAGGGTGCACTCAAGATCATTTAACTTATATAGCGGCATTGTCAGGATTCAAAGTGGGGGAGGAAACCAGGTTCTTTGCCGCGAGGAAACCCCCGCAATTGGGCGAGTGAGTAAGACATTTGAAGAGGATTCAATGTTGTTGTTTTTCTATCAATTAAATTTGAAAACATCACATGTATGTATTATGTACACGATAATTTATGCAAATTAGCAATAATCAGGAGTTAACATATAAAATTTATTTATGAACACGGACACAGGGAAAATTTTCTTGTCTAAACTAACCATGGAGACAAGTTTCTAATTGTATTAAAAAGAGGTATATCATTTAGACCTTTATACCCCATCATAAGTTGTTGTAATAAACTAAAACCTATGATATTTCATTAGGTTGACGACTGAAAGGAGCTTGGCCTTAGTCAGTAGAATTTTCTGGAACACTTTGTAATACATTGACAAAGGTTTATACGCATCTTCAACTATGACAAGAATATCGGTAGATTGGTAGGTTTGAAGATAAGCATTTTAACAGGATGAAAATGGTGCCATAGCCAAGGAAGTTTAGTTTAGTTTAGTCTGCCAAACAGTCATGCACAACAATTGACATGAATGTCATGAAAAATTCAAACAATTTATTTTTATTAAATATATGTAGTCTACTAATTTCATTTCTCAACTTCAATTTGAACAAATATTAAAAAAAAAAATAGCTATTGAATATTTTTGACAAAGCAAATATTGAAACAACTGAGAGACGAAAAAATTAATTTGAACAAGTCGCATTAAGAAAGTTAAATCAAGAGTGGACTTCTAGGGTATTACATTACATATTGCAATACTATTTCTAACAGAAAGCAGTGTCAAATACAGCCTCTGGAAGATCAGTCAAGTAGTTTTCCTTAATTTGAAAAGTTATTAATTAGGGATCCCCAACTTGGTGGGGATACCTATTGAAATCGTTCTGCTTTTTCTTTATTATTAGGGATCCCCAACTTGGTGGGGATACCTATTGAAATCGTTCTGCTTTTTCCGTATTATTAGGGGTCCAAGCAATGGCTTGGAACCCTATTATTTTTGTAAGGGTTATTATTATTATTATTATTATTATTTTCTGATGTTCTTTGCCGGACAATATCTCAAAAAGTATTTGTCAGATAAAACTCAAACTTTACATGTAAGACTGCTATGGACTAGGGATGCAAACGAAACAAGTATGACGTCATAGGTCACATGGTATGGCGGCCATCTTGGATTTTCGTCCAAAAAACATGCAATATTTGAACGACTTCGTCTCTGAAACCACTGGGCCTACATATGTCAAACTTGGATTTTTATGTAGTGCGGGTATGGAACTAAAATCTAATTCCGGAACGATTTTGATGAGATCAATATCTAGGGAGCACGCCATAGGTCAAAATTAACATAAAGTAAAAAAACATATAAATGCCCCTTTCTATGTAATGCTTAGACATACCTACTTGAAACTTAATATGTAAGTAGTGCTATATTGAAAGAACGTGTGTACTTATTTTAAAGTTCATTAGTTTGTTAATTAGGCTTTTAGCTAATTTATTTGTATCTTTACTTCTAATGCACTTACAGAAATGAAAAATATATCACAACATGCTAAATTGCTTTACTTGTTCGAATATGTAATAAATAAAACAAATTTCTTAACCGATGTTATGTTTTTTTAGGATATCAGTTTTTCAGTCAGGCATTTATTGCCTCAAGTTTTATGGCCTGTTAAGATAAGAGGGGTAGTGCTAGGCTAATGTACACAATAAGCAATAAAGCAGCATGGAGATGTTTATTGACATAGGCCTGATCTCTCTGGTTTATTACCTTAAAGGACACCGCAAAGCTGGCAGACTGAAATTCACATTGTCAATGTTAACAATAGGTAGATTATACATGATAGATTCTTCTATGGAGCCGTTTTACTAAACCAAAACACATGGGACAATTTGTTCTACTTTGTACATGGTCATGTTTAATATAAGCTTTCGAGAGAAACTACTTTCATCATCAGAAATTACCGCAACATAACTTTGGTATGTTAAAACAGGCATTATATACACAGTAAGAATCAACAAAACAAATACAAAAGTTATTATCATTGATAAGATGTGATTCCTACCCTGCAGTTAAAATCACTACAATCTTAGTGGGGGAGGAAGAGGCAATCCTATTACAGGTCAAGAGTTAACTACATGTATTAAGATATGAAGGACATGGAATCAGCAGGTGTGCTGTAACATCAGGATATTACACAGAGGATAAGACAACCTTATCTATAGAATGGAGACAGTTGGTTACACATTGAATAAGCGGAGAGAAACGAATGAAATTGGAACATTTAATATAGGATTTAATTATGAAATATGAAGGAACTCTTCGTATGCTAAGTTAAGCTTGTTCTTAGCCTGGTCAATTACCTCACATGCCAGTGTGTTTGGATTGTGATTGTTGTAACAGTGACTTGCAACTGCAGAGGAGCCACTGTTTTGGTGCATGTGATTCTCGGAGAACCGCTGATTGAAGCCTGTGATTGATCCCATTATGCTTGGCGTTATGTAGTGGTGTGCTATATATGTAACGTATTGTGGTTAGATAACTTTTTCAACTTAATCTCAACTTAATGAGCATATATATATTCATATAGAATAAGAGAAAGAAATGAGAAAATGTTTAATCAAATAGAATTAAAACCAAGGTAGGCCGAAATGTCCCCTTTTTCACTTTGGAACGAAATATCCCAGGCCGAACTGTCCCAGGCCGAAATGTCTGGATACCTTAAACTTGATATGTAAGTAGTGTCTTATTGAAAGAAGGCGTGTAATTACTTTAAAGTGGGATGAGCTGCCACAATTAATTCACACTTTGTTCATAATTTCTGATCGTCACAACAGTAAAAGGCTTTCGAGGCTATCGACAAACTAAATGTATAATTCAGAAGCTTTTTAGTGCTTCTAGTCTCGAGAATGTTCGATAAAGTATTGCTTTGAACTAACTTTGGCTTAGAATGAATAAACGGTCGTCCCGGTTATTTAAATTTTGTATACTTTTCGAACACGTATTCGGTTCATACAGGCCACATACTCTATGGATTTTCCTCATTCATTTAGTTTTTCGATGGCCTTCAAAGCCCCTTACTGTCGTGACGATCAGACATTATGAAAAAAGTGTGAATTTCGGCAGCTCATGCCACTTTAAGGACACTGCAAAGCTGCCAGACTGAAATTCACATGGTCAATAGTAACAATAGGGAGACGATCCAGTGTGTCATATTATAAGACTGGAAGAGGAAAGAGTTCACTCCCCTGAATATATTATTGTCATTCGCTGATGTTTCTTTTACAGGCATTATCTCAAAAAGTACAAGTCTGATTAAACCAAATCTTGACATTTATGACAGTCAATTTCTGCAGATGTAAACAAACAACTAAACGACTTCCGCTTGGACCCCGGAAACAGCTGCTTTAGCAGCTTTAATTATTATTATTATTCTTATTTGTTTTCCACGGTTTTTGTAGGTGATATAACTCAAACAGTTTTCTAGACACGACTCTCATCTTTCACATACATATTCTTAAACAAATTATCTAGGTCCATTTTTTCTGAATTGTCGCTACGCTACGCGGCTTGTCCGCCATTTTGAAAAAGGCGTATTTGCCCAAAAATTTTCTTCTCCGAAACCGTTCAACCGATTTAGCTCAAATTTCACATACACTTAGTAGAAGTCGGGGGACTACTAAGTTGTCCAAATCAAGAATCTCCGCGAAAATTCATAGCAGACTTTTATTCGTCAAAGTTATGATGTTTTTACCTTTTCAAAAAAATGCAATATCTAGAAAACCATTTATTGGAACTTAACGATAATTATCATGCTTGTAGACCTATTATAGATCTATGAAATTCCAAAGTTTTATGAACGTGCAACAAGTCACGTGACCAGGACGCCATTTTGAATTTTTGAAAACTCTAATGAGTCATATCTCAGATAATTTTTCTAATAAAGCAATCGGCTTTTTAAATTTAGATAGACAATATTTTTCTTCATCTTTGAACTGCCAGGTAATTTTTGATTGGATCAACGGTTTCGCCGCCATATTGAATTTTATTAAAAAATTAAAAACTTGAGTTTTTCCAAATTGCTTTCAGATATCAACTTTAAATTTAACATACGAATAGTGTTGATCAAGGTCTATGCCTTGTGTGAAAATCAACCCGTTTCAATAAAAACTCAATAAAATATGACTGTTTAAAAATATGATGTTAATAAAACTATGTTCAAATATTTATAAGAAAGATCTTCGGCCACACAGACATAAACCCATATCAAGTTAAGGACAAAAACCTAGGATGTTAATGAAAGATGTGCATTTTATTGATAGAATCTTGGTAAGTAACATGATAAACGGATATTTTCACCATCGAGGATACAAATACGCCCAATATTTTAGGAAAAGAAATAGCACGCAAGGTCTCAATCAATCGCTCATTAGTTTAAGACCATAATAGAACTTTTGCGCAATTATTCCCGTATAGAAATTAAATGTTCCAGAAAACCACAACTGGCTTAATGACAAATTTCAATGTCATTTGGCGCTCGCAAGCAAACTTACAGCAAACTGTAAGTTATTTTAGCGACTAACATCAATTATGGTTTTCACACCCAGGGCGACATTGATTTAGTGACAAGGGCCGTAACTGCTATGTTCAAGAAGACAGACCTAATCTTGTACAATTTGATGTGACATTATATCAATAATACATAGTACGTTACTAAAGTGAAAATATCAGAGACAGTGCTAAACATGTTTAAGGCAAATTATGATTGAAAAATATAACCAAATAGATATTCAATTTCCCGGTTTTAGGTTTTATTTCAGAGATTTCTGTCTCGATGTGGCGAATAATTACGATATAAAGAAAAACCAACTGATAAAAACTTAACGGGGGATCCCGGACCTTGAAGTTGCCCCGCTGCAACTTCATCAACCTCTAGTTATTATTCTTATTTGTTTTCCACGGTTTTTGTAGGTGATATAACTCAAACAGTTTTCTAGACACGACTCTCATCTTTCACATACATATTCTTAAACAAATTATCTAGGTCCATTTTTTCTGAATTGTCGCTACGCTACGCCGTTTGTCCGCCATTTTGAAAAAGGCGTATTTGCCTAAAATGTTTCTTCTCTGAAACCTTTCATCCGATTTAGCTCAAATTTCACATACACTTAGTAGAAGTCGGGGGACTAATAAGTTGTCCAACTCAAGAATCTCCGCGAAAATTCATAGCAGACTTTTATTCGTCAAAGTTTTGATCTTTTTAACTTTTCAACAAAATGCAATATGTAGAAAACCATTTATTGGAACTTATCGAAAATTCGTATGCTTGTAGACCTATTATAGATCTATGAAATTCCAAAGTTTTATGAACGTGCAGCAAATCACGTGACCAGGACGCCATTTTGAATTATTGAAAACTTTAATGAGTCATAGCTCAGCTAATTTTTCAAATAAAGCAATCGGCTTTTTAAATTTAGATAGACAACATCTTTCTTCATCTTTGAACCGCCGAGTAATTTTTGATTGGATCAACGGTTTTGTCACCATATTGAATTTTATTTAAAAATTAAAAACTTAAGTTTTTCAAAATTTCTTCAAGGTATCAACTTTAAATTTAACATACCAATAGTGTAGCTCAAGGTCTATGTCTTGTATGAAAATCAACCAGTTTCATTAAAAACTCAATAAAATATGACTGTTTAAAAATATGATGTTAATAAAACTATGTTCAAGAAAGATCTTCGACCACACAGACATAAACCCATATCAAGTAAAGGACAAAAACCTAGGTTGTTAATGAAAGATGTGCATTTTATTGATAGAATCTTGGTAAGTAACATGATAAACGGATATTTTCACCATCGAGGATACAAATACGCCCAATATTTTAGGAAAAGAAATAGCACGCAAGGTCTCAATCAATCGCTCATTAGTTTAAGACCATAATAGAACTTTTGCGCAATTATTCGCGTATAGAGATTAAATGTTCCAGAAAACCACGACTGGCTTAATGACAAATTTCAATGTCATTTGGCGCTCGCAAGCAAACTTACAGCAAACTGTAAATTATTTTAGCGACTGACACCAAATATGGTTATCACACCGAGAGCGGCATTGATTTAGTGACCAGCGCCATAACTGCTATGTTCAAGTAGACAGACCTAATATTGTACAATTTGATGTGACATTATATAAATAATTCATAGTACGTTACCAAACTGAAAATATCAGAGACAGTGCTAAACATGTTTAAGGCAAATTATGATTGAAAAATATAACCAAATAGATATTCAATTTCCCGGTTTTAGGTTTTATTTCAGAGATTTCTGTCTCAATGTGGCGAATAATTACGATATAACGAAAAACAAACTGATAAAAACTTAACAGGGGATCCCGGACCTTGAAGTTGCCCCGCTGCAACTTCATCAGCCTCTAGTTATAAACTGTATTGATAAGCAATTATTTTTATTTTCTGAGGGCGGAGGAGTTAGAAAGCCATAAATAACTGTCTCTAAGTTGAAAAACTAATTTGGCCATAAGTAAAGGTACATGTATGTTCATCTCAGAGGTTAGTTAATATACACTTCTGTTTAGAATAGTCTTTTTCCTATTTTGTCATTGTGTGAGATTTCTTTGTTAAACAGGAACTAGGTCAGCTTTTGTATGTACATTGTAGTTAGTCCATAAAGTGCCTTTGTGAAAGTTGACCGCTTAAAGATCCTTGTACTAGTACCTCAGATACTATAGGTGACAAAGTAACTCAATTAACCATGTAGATCACTTTCCACTCACTAAAAATAGATGCTCTAATGCTAAAATAACCCAAACGATTTCAAAATCGATAATAAATACGGGTTACAGTATAAGTAGCCTGGATTCGAATTCCACTTTATGGTGGATTGATTTATATATTAATGTTTTCCACCAAACTCATCATAGTGGCTTTGGCAGTTGTATTTAATGGAGAGGGAAACTGGGCAGAGGAAAGTCCTAACATTCATTGGTTACTCGGTAACAAATCCACATTTACAGGGCTACCCATTCAGGAATTTATAAATTTTTTGTTTGTTAAGACTCAAACCTGTGAACCATCAACGGGAAGCTGGTTTCCCGTCATGTTAGAATATCATTCTACCGCATAAGCCACACAGGCCTCTTTTAATCTACGAATCTCATCAGAGAATAATTCAGATAAACTCCTTCCATTATTGATGGTACCATATTTGTATGTAATTATTCCATTATTGTTGGTACTATATTTGTATGTAATTATTCCATTATTGATGGTACCATATTTGTATGTAATTATTCAATTATTGATGGTACCATATTTGTATGTAATTATTCCATTATTGTTGGTACTATATTTGTATGTAATTATTCCATTATTGATGGTACCATATTTGTATGTAATTATTCAATTATTGATGGTACCATATTTGTATTCAATTATTCCATTATTGATGGTACCATATTTGTATTTAATTATTCCATTATTGATGGTACCATATTTGTATTTAATTATTCCATTATTGATGGTACCATATTTGTATTTAATTATTCCATTATTGATGGTACCATATTTGTATTTAATTATTCCATTATTGATGGTACCATATTTGTATTTAATTATTCCATTATTGTTGGTACCATATTTGTATTTAATTATTCCATTATTGTTGGTACCATATTTGTATTTAATTATTCCATTATTGATGGTACCATATTTGTATTTAATTATTCCATTATTGTTGGTACCATATTTGTATTTAATTATTCCAGTATTGTTGGTACTATATTTGTATTTAATTATTCCATTATTGATGGTACCATATTTGTATTTAATTATTCCATTATTGATGGTACCATATTTGTATTTAATTATTCCATTATTGTTGGTACCATATTTGTATTTAATTATTCCATTATTGATGGTACCATATTTGTATTTAATTATTCCATTATTGATGGTACCATATTTGTATTTAATTATTCCATTATTGTTGGTACCATATTTGTATTTAATTATTCCATTATTGATGGTACCATATTTGTATTTAATTATCATATATCTGTTTATCAATGCTGGTACAATAGGAGGCGGGATCGTTTAGGAAGTAGAAACAGCTCAGTTTTACTACATTGTATAGAACAAACGAAAACATACACGAAAGCAAGCTGCAATCATCATTAGGGAGATTACTGAATTAGTAAATAACAAAAACGTGTTTGGGAATATAAACCATGGATACCAATAACTGAAATGCAACTCCGGTTCATTAATGTTTTCCGCAAATATGTACAAAAGTTATGATCGTGACAGAGTCAGAAAAAATAGTAGGCCTGAAGATAAAAAATTAAATGAGTTTCTTTATCTGATGTAATTTTATCCAACTGAACTGATATCTGATAAAATCCACAAACTAATAAACACATATGGGACATTTTCCTGTATACACACACTGTACAGTGAAACCTTTGTAAACTGCCACCTTGATAAACACCAGAACACAGTTTTAACCAATCATTACCAGATGATTTTGTTCTGTATAAAAATGCATATCAAATAACTTTGATATAACTGACACAATGTTCACTTTGAAGTTTCCCCGCGAGGTGTCGATTTATACATACATGTACACAATGATATTTCAATAAAGTCAAGGTATACATTTGTTTGTGTGCTTAAGTCCTACAAAAATATAGCCGTCATTTATAAATAAATTTTGCTAAAGTATTTCTTTATTTCACTGATAATACAAAAAGGTAGATGAAATAAGTAGACCATAAATAAATATTGACAGCAAACAATATCATTGAGGAGAGAGGCTTGTTTTATAAAGTCGAACTGCATTAATGTGAAACCATTTGGAAATAAAAATAACAGATCCATTCAAATAACAAAATACAAGAATAGGACAACAGATTCATTGAGTCAACTAACCAAAATGGACCTTTGTATACATAAAAACATTCAAATTAATATTTTTTTATAGACAAGCAGCTCATGAAATTGGACAGCGACCATTTGGTCTTATCAAGCTTAAATTAATTCAAAATCAAAGGCTAAACCTATGACAACATAATTCAAATATTGCTTGGCCCCCTACTCTACATGTATATGTACCTGATATATTTATGATCACTAAAACACACAGGCACAGAGAAAATCTCCTTGTCTAAAATAACCACGGAGACGCACAGGGAAAATCTTCTTGTCTAAAATAACCACCGAGACGCACAGGGAAAATCTTCTTAACAGATATTTAGGAACATTAAAACACACTGGGCACAGGGAAAATCTTCTTGAGAGATATTTATGATCTCTAAAACACATTGGCACAGGGAAAATCTTCTTGACATATATTTATGAGGTCTAAACCACACAGACACAGGGAAAATCTTCTTGACATTTTATGAGGTATAAAACACATGGGCACAAGACAAATCTTCTTGACAGTTATCTATGAACTCTAAAACACACGGGCAAAATCTTCTTGACAGATATTAATATGACTTAATAGTGATGAGCAAATAAAAGAAACCAAGTTATAGCATTTGCAAAAATATCATCTAGGAATACATGTAAGGTAACATAATACATGTAAGTCAGTTGATAATTACTCATGTTGTATAAGCCTATAATAAACAGCTTAATAATTAGCTACGTAAACATAGTCTAGAAATGCTTTCAGCTTATAATCCCCAATCCATAGAGTAAACATTCACCTAACATGGAATATTTCAAGCCTTAGTTAAAAAATCCGATACACAAACATGTTCGGTAACGAGAAAACGTGGGCGAAGTGGGGCTACTTAATGATTTCACATTTCTACCCGAAGAGTGAAAAGGTAATACATTTTTCTCAGAAATAATCCTGAAAGAAAACAATGTGGCCAGTTATGGGCGGTCCAGATAATGACCCTAATTTAAAGGGATAATTTTAGCACTGTGTACTGTGATAACATTTTGAGCACATCTTTGAGAAAAAGTTTGCAGGATTGCATTATTTCAAAACTTTGACCAGAAGTTATTTTATGGGAACCATAGACTCACAAAGACAAACTCGATAACCTCGAAATTTTCAAACGTTGTGATTCCAAAGTCCATAAATTTTAAACAGGTTTCTCAGTTCACTCTAGGGACTTTAAGTTATGATTGAGACGAGATGCAATTACCAAAAGCACACAGCCCATTAAAAAACCCACTGTGTTGGGTGGGCTTAGCTTCAGTACTTTTTAACAGAGAGATGGACATCCAATACGAGCAGATAATAAGAGCAGTATATAGATCAATGAAAGACGGAATCAACCCATACTAAGGAAGCAGGAAATGGCTTAGACTTAGACTTAGACCAGAGAGCAGTCGATAATCTTGCTGAGAACAATTTACCTTTATGCAATCACTATGGTAACCGGATTTTATTACCCGGTTATTTAGACCTAAATAGAATTGCAAAGTTCTGATAATATATAGAATAACCTTCAATGTTGTAATCAGATTTACAATTTTAGGACCTGCTATTAATAGGTCTACAGTGTACTTAATAAGTTGGCAGGATCTACCAAATAACAGAAAAAAAATTGTTTAAAAAGAATTAGCCATTAAATTTAGATTTTTATAAGAAGTACAAAATAAGGCCTTTTATGGTGAAAACAATCTTGGTTATTTTATAAGCAACAAAAGCTCTAAAAAGTACTCGGCATCTCGGCTTCTCAATTTTTTTCCATTATTAGCACATATCTTCGCTTCGCACTGGTAACTGGTTTCACTTATACTTTTTATCTCAACCACAATCTTTTAGTTTTTCAAGGTACTTGAAACGGTAAGATTATCTGGACAATCAGAATTTATCTAAAAAGGTCAAAATTTTGGCAGCTCAATCCGATGTAAATAAAATTAGGATGGTTGATTTGAAAGATATTTGCTTCTCAATAAAAGCTACAGTCAATAGCATGTGCCTTTTTTGTTTGATTTTGATAAAGATTATAAATGGCACAGCCAATTAATATGTATTAATATTTGAATTCAAAAGGTCAGAGTTATACATAAAAAATGATCATGAGAACTTGATCAAGGTAAACAGACTATTGGGGGAGGGGGGGGGGGGCAAAATTTATGAGGATCAATCTCAGTCAACCGATGTTCTTGCCATAGTTAAGATACATAACCATTGTCAATGTGTTACAAAATGATTCAAGAAAATTCTACTGACCAAGGCTAAGCTCCTGTCAGTCGTCAACCTAATGAAATATCATAGGTTTGGTTTGTTACAACAACTAATGGGGTATAAAGGTCTAAATGATATACCTCTTTTTAACACAATTAGGAACCTGTCTCCATGGTTATTTTAGACAAGAAGATTTTCCCTATGCCCGTGTGTTTTAGTCATCATAACTAAATAAAAACACAAAACCATAATCATAACATATCATTTAAACTTGTCTCCATGGTTAATTTAGACATTCTAGTGTATTCTAGAGTTCATAAATATATCATTTAAACCACCCCATAGTCATAGATAATTATTCTAATTAAAATCATATGCAAGAAAAGATATTCTTCTCATTAATTTTGAATAGACATTAAGCATCAATTAAAAAACTTAAAATGAACTCCATTTAAGATAAAAACAAAATTAAACCTATCAATTTTAAAGAGCTGTTAACAACTTTAATAGGGTTTTTCACAACTAAAAACAAAGATGTTACGGAACTGAAGAGTATATAAGATTTCCCATATTCTTTAATAGAAGACTTTGCCATGATCAGCTTTCGGCTATGTCTCAAACACAAATTAAATTTATGTATCTTTTTTGAAAAAGTAAAGGTATGCACACGGATGCAGGCATATTAAAGGTGAAGAATTATTTATGGATAACAACTTCTTGGTTTATTGGGTGAAGCCATTTCGCTGTAAGAGCTACATGTACATCGAAACCTCATCCCCATTCAATACATTGACTTTGATAACGATGTAAGAACTACGGTATATCGAAACGTCGTCCCCATTCAATCCATTAACTTTGATAACGGTGTAAGGACAACATCAAAACATCCCAATAAACCAAGAAGTTGTTATCCATAAGTATAAATTCTTCACTTAATTGTAACCTTTCAACTTCTAAATGCCATTGAAAGATTTGATACAGGCATATTGGCTAGAAACTGTATTTAGACAAGTGTCCAATATAAACAACATGTAAAATGAAATATTTACCCTTTAGTTTAATATCATTTAACCATTTGTCAGTTTATTTATTAACAGGAATAGCAGTAGGCCTACACATGTATTTCCCTTTTACTGCTTGGAAGTGTCCGTGGATGATATACCTAAAATACCCACAGGCAATAGCGCAACGATTTTTGTTGCAATCTACTCAATAGTTAATAAAAGAACACGGAGCCCCTTTAAAACCTAAATATTTAAAGAACCAAAAACCCAATTCATCTACCCTAGACGAACATGTATCAGACACCTGTATATAGATTGGAGAGGAGATTTAGACGCTAATGGAAGAAAAAAAAGAACTAAGTCAAATCCCCTTAAACGATGGCTGTCGGTTGAATACTTTCTGTCTTGTCATAAAGGGTTATAACGACACATACTTTTAATGTCACTTTGGACCATTGATTCGTGAAGTAGGAAAATTGTAGAAAACTTTAAGTGGGTTGTACAGAACACAAAGGGAACAAAATACGAGCTACCCAACACTGCAGTGATGAAATCCGTTTCACCAATGTTTAGCGTCCAGCCTACACAGCTTCTACCTCGTTTTCAGCTCAGTTTTTTCTCACACTAAACCTGGCAATTCTTATATGTTCTTCGAGAAGATATCAAAATTGTTTTTTTTACATTGAATGCCATTTGCATACATGAAAAACTCAATTATTATGATATCTTATTTCGTATGGAATTTAACTTGCACTGAAGCTAATGTTAACACCCATTCCTCCCTTCCATCCCCTTTCCTCCCCCCTTCCTGCGAAAGGTTCAGTTTGTCATCTAAACAAACATACTAAAAACATCATCTGTCATCGTGACATTCTCTGTGTAAATTCACACACCCCAGGCTATAACTTGTTGTATTATTCACATGTCAAGATAAGTGTTTTTTCTTGTTTACAAAAAAAAATTACACCATTGACGATGATTGGGAAATGAACAAGAGTTTCGGGAAACCCAAAATACGCCCGGAAAGGCACAGTAACTGCGGCCATACCAAAACAAATCCTTCCATATTTATTTAAATTTAATTTTCAAAATTCAGAGGAAGGAAGTTGAAGCTTGGTAAAAGGTGATGTAATGTCAACAAAATGAAATGTTACCACTAAAACCTTTAAAATCCATCTGTATCAAATTTAAAATGGGCTATTTGGATCAAAGATTATTAACAAGATTTGTACTCGGTACAAGTCATCAATTCTCGCTGCTTGTTAAATCGTGATGTTAAACATTGCTTGTTGTCAATATAGTTTGGACTAAAATGTTAAGGTATATACTCAGAAAAAATTGTGCAGATGGAATCAAAACTTTGGAAGTTATGGAGCGGAAGGGAATATTACATAATCCAATATAACTCCCATATTATGTAACCAGTGATGTTAAAAATAGTTTGCGACACACCTTCTACCCATAAGGTATATACTTAGAAAAAATTGTGCAGATGGAATCAAAACTTTAGAAGTTACGGAGCGGAAGGGAAAGCGGACGCCGGACAGCCGGACTGCCGGCCGGACGGAGATGATACCATAATACAGCCCGCTTTTCAAGCCGGGCGTATAAAAATGCACTAACATGCAAGTGCTTCATAAATAAAACACTAGTAGAAAATGTTAAAATAACTATTAATGGCTCTAGCTCAAAGACCTTTATTTCAGGTTTGACCGTTTTACCATTGAGGAGAGTTTGGATTCTTTGGAAATGAAGAAGGGGCTACAATATATGTATTTTAGAATGTTCTGGTACAGGATGGGGATTTTTTTATCAAAACCCCCCCCCCCCCCCCCCCCCCCCCCCCCCCCCCATGGTTTAGCCTAAGAGACTTAAAGTTACAAGGCTGCCGAATATAGACAAAAATTCATTGCAACAGAATTAGCTAATTGTTCTATAGCTTTATCAAAAAGTAAACAAAATCAGCACTTTTCGCTGATACAAATCTTGGGAGATGTCAATTAAATAGCTGTTTTAAATAATACAAACTGTCACAATGTACTCATACATTATGTAGATCCTGGCTATTTAAATTTTGGCCTTAATCAGCACACATCGTGGGTTCGTAGTCTACGGATTACTCTGGCTTTAGCAATATTTTTTATTTCAATGTCCATCTTTTATTTCTTAAGGTTCTTCAAACATTCTACTTCTTTTCACAATCGGAATTTAGGAAAAAAAGTCAGGAATTTAGGAAACACATGCCACTTTAATTTTAGGTTCTGTAGCATGATTGCCAATGAAGCTTCGCTGTATGTGGAATAGTTGCCAGGTAATCGTCGAAGGTCAGGGTTTTCCTCCTGAGCAATGAGGCCGGTTTCTTCCCCCCACTAAACCTAGCAAAGCCGCCATATATGTGAAATAATCTTCAGTTCGGCATAAAACATCGATAAAATAAATCAATCAAGCCTACATAGAATCACCTGGACAGTTCTGGAAATAACATTGACTGCACAGCTGTTACATCATGCAGCAAAATGCATATGCAAACAGTATTCATCAAATGGTTTTCAAAATGCAAAGTAAAATTCCGGCTTTCATGCATGAGTGTAACTGTAAGAATAAATGTTTGCGTTATCAGCCCAATTTTCTTCAAAGTTCAACAGTGCCTTGCCCTATACAGTTACATAAAATTCATGCATATGCAACCCACATAGCAAAGGGCTTGTCGATTAATTTTTAATTTCCCAGATTCTCATGCTGCAATTATTTCACTTCTGGGGAGATAATGCCATTGATTAATGAGCTGAAATAATCCTGTATTAAGGTTATTTTATTGTCTCTTTTGTGAAGGACATGTCTAGAACACCACTGTTCCAAACTATGATATTTTTATGCTCACATTTAAATTACAAATTTGTTATTGTTTGTTTGTTAACTTTTGTCAACAGTAAAAGCCTATGTACAGTAATATTACCTGTGTTAGGCTATGTGAATCTCAATAATAATGTGTAATACTGACCCTGTCATGTTTTGTGAATATGTGTAAAATGTGTAATATTAAAATGTGTGTTATCCTTAATACTGTCTCCGTCATGGTTTGTGAATATGTGTAAAATGTGTAATATTATCTCTGTCATATTTAGTAAATGTGTGTATACTGTCTCCGTCATGGTTTGTGAATGTGTGTATACTGTCTCCGTCATGGTTTGTGAATGTGTGTATACTGTCTCCGTCATGGTTTGTGAATGTGTGTATACTGTCTCCGTCATGGTTTGTGAATTGTGTATAATAATGTATAATACTGTCCCGTTTTCTCTTTTGTTGTGGACCTATACCATTGCATATACATACATTATGTTAATAGAGGGATAAATAACTTGTTTCTCTTTATCTTATTATATATTTCTTTTTCTCTCTGTTTCATAGAAAGTGAATGTTGCAATTATATTTTATTTTCTATCATTACATGTCAATGTTTGTCTTTATGTTACTACTGTCTTTGTCGCCCGTATCCCTTGATCATGTGGGTTTGTAGGGCGTTTGTAAAATCGTAATCTATGTGCCAAAATAAATGTCTAGAAAAAAAAAAAAAGATTAATTCACTTATATGGCGGCATTGCCAGTTTTATTGTGGGAGGAAACCGGACTTTGTGCCTGGAGGAAACCCACGACCTTCCGGTGGTAACTGGCAACCATCCCACATAGGTCGTTCAAGTGAAAACCTATACATGTAGGAGGCTGTATTATAAAACAAAATGTTGCAAAATAAATGTATTCCAGCATAAAATAACTATGAATAAATGCAATTTTAAGATTAAATTTCAAGTGAAGCTGCTTTTACAACTTTGTTTAGTTTCTATAAAATATTTATTAAATAAATATTTAATAATAGTTATTTAAATAATATTATTTTAAGGGGCATAAGCTGCCAAAATTCAGATTTTTTTCAGCCATTTTTCGATTGTTGTGAGAAGTTGAGCATTTAAAGTACCCGGTACCTTGAACACTAAAAGATTGATGTTGACACAAAAATATCAGCCAAGTCAGTTTACGCATAATGAAAGACTTTATATGTTCTATAGGAAATATATACAACTGACGTTAGATAAATAACCTATATGTACTTCAAAATGCAAACATGAAAGAAGCATTCTTGCCAGTTATTGTAAAATAAAAAAAAGTTCTTTGTCTAACACTAACATATTAAAAACATATATTTGGTGTGTTACCTGTTACATAACTCACCAGGTCGGTTTTGATTGGTGTAGAAGTAAGAGGTAAATCCTGATCATCGGTAACTTCAATAACATCGTAGGACTGGGATTTTCCCCGCCGTGTTGACAGCGAGTTACTTGATATAGACGCACTTTGATTTGACAACGAATCATCAATACTTCTTCTCACTGACCCGTTTAAATGGCGTTTTTGAAGCCCACTGCCATAACTAACTGCCCGCCGTCGCTCTGTGAACATAGTCCGGGGGTTGGGAGGGGAGTGAGGCAAACTATTATCATAGTTATAAAAGTTTGTTGACACGGCCAGCGTATCTGAGCTCTGCGCATTGCGTTTTAACTTGCTCTTACGAAAAAATTTAATTAGTTTTGAGGGCATCTCGGCAACTCATTTGCTCGGGTTATACTCCAGAAATATACAGGGAATTTATACAGGTAACACAGAATGATCAAAGGGATTAACAGCCATTATTATCAAGTCACCATCATGACATTGAGATTTCTTTTCACTTCCAGCCAGGTATAACTGTAAGAAATGATCGCGTAAGTTTGAGCGACTCACTTGACGCTTGCAACATCCTGCATGGAATTGTAATTATGGTTCACTCAGATGTAAATTGTGAAATAGCACCTAACTGTCCTTAGAAATAATAGAGGAATGACTTTCTTCAGGCGAGAACAAATCCACACGCTGTAGGCCTACTACACATTCCAGGAAAAATACTATAGTAGCTACGTGCATGAAGTTCCTGTAGACGGAGTAATAGGATGCAGAGTAACAGTTAAATAGGTCAAGAAGGGCAACCACAACACGCTACCACACTAACAAGGTGTCAACAACAAGTATCAGTAATAGTAAGACAGGAATCAGAAATTTTAACATAAACAATGCTACTGCTTGGGCCACTGTCAAACAATTATATATGTAAAAGACAAAAGCTGTGTCAAGACTTAAACTTGAAATAGGGCAAGTTGCAAGCAGCCCATATCAGAGTATTGGGTATAAAAGTGTGTTGCATGCCCTGAGCTGGAGTTGAATAAAGGTTCAATACCACATAACATGAGAGCCCACAGGTAAACAAAGATATCAGTTTTACAGGTTCCTTTGTGTTGACATGTTATACCCACTCTACCAAAACATAAGCAAGTTGTGAAATAAACTTTCCTTGGATTATATATACAGATTAGGCTAATCTGTTTGTTTGGTATAAGTGAGGTAAACACAAAGGGGGGATATCACTCGTACAACACAGCCAATGGCCCAGGTGTCAATTTCCAGGTGTCAATTCCTTAAGGTGAATCAATTTGTAATCCTTGGCTGGAAATGTTGTCATTCCTGTAACTTACGTCCACTAAATCACCTAGTTACTTGTCTTTTACTGACATATCACACATTTCAGGTCCTGTCAATTCCAATGCCGGCCTACATTTCACTTCCCAGCCATTCACTGTTACAGCCCTTACTGGCTTGCTTGGCTGGCTGTTACTGTTAGTTGGATGTTGGCTATCACAGGTATAGGCTAGGAGGCAGTTCACTGTGCCATAACAGACTCAAAGGCTGACACTTTAACATGGTCAACCTGTGTTTTTACCCAGGTATAACACACATTTGTACTTTTTGTCCCGTGAAAGCTGCTATGCATTGAAGTGTGACTTACGGACAGTAGTTTTTAACATGACCTTAAAATCTGTCTGACCCACAGATAAAGTTAAATGAAGATCAAAAACAAGTACGAGTGTACCTCATAGGCCCAGAAAGTAATGGGATGGTGTCCCCCTGAGCTGAGGGCATGGACAGGCAGATCTGTCACAGTCTGGAATCAAACCTCCCCTTAAACAGTGGCCCTTGTTCAATGAGGGTAATGATACTCTTATATTGAGGTATAAAAACAGCATTTTCAAAAATATTTAGACTACGTTTCCGATAAAAATGATCTACTAACCCACATACTTATAAATAAAATGAAATTATATGAATATACATGTACAGTTGTTATATTCTAATCACACCTAAAAAATATCCGTACCTTTAAACACCTATCAATTAAATACTCTTAGGAAATTCATGCTTAAATAAATAAGTCCTTGACTAAAGACGTACCTGGTAAATAGTACCGGTATAGTGTTTTAAATGTTTTGATATTTGAAACTCAGGAAACATTTTTTTACAAATATTTAAAACACTAAAAAAAAACATAACTTGATTCAAATTTAAACAGAATTCATCTACATTGTATTTTTGCTGGGTGGATTCACAAATTTTCTTTTTTCGGAAAAATTTGTCTCCAGGTCCCCAGAAAAACACTTTTTTTTCTAATAATAATTTATGTAAAACAATATGAACGATTTTAAAAACCTTTAATATTGGTTGAGTTCTCCATAGAACAGTGTGACATGAAACTCTGTTGCCGAACAAAACAGAATCTGAGTAAATACTGGAATCAATAATTGAGTTTAAGTGACTGGAGTGTAACATCTGCCCATACAAAGGGTCTATATGGGGGATTAGAGCCACATATATAATCTAGACTGACTTCCCTTCAATTGATTCAGATACACATCCATTGTCCTGTCGTATTAATTCTCTAAATTCCCTCTTTTCTAGTCGGCCTGAACTTCAATGCCCATACTGATTACGATTCGTTGATCCGTCGAATGGCAAATTGAGCCATCTCACACAGGACAATCCCCGTTAGTAAGTAACTGTATAGATTAATTTTAAATAGAATTGTCTTTAACTTGAAAAAATAATCGAGCATTAATTTTTTAAGTTTATAAATTTTAAAATGTTGCAAAGCCAAAATCAATAAAAACAATCTATCTCGATATTTGAGTAAGATCTTTGCCTCAGCATTTATCAAAGTACCGGTATGTGAGAAATTGGATGATCGATGCCAGAATTATCTTCTTAAAAAAAAACTGTACCATCCACGGCATACAATTGAAAAAAAATATAGAGGGGTACAAGAAGGCTAATCTGTCATGACCTTGCACAATGTGTACATGCATAAACTAGTCCTAAAAATTAATTTAAAAGAAACAGAGATGATGAGCTCAAATATTGTTTTTTATCAGGTGGGTGAATCAAAAGAAAACACTACACAAGCTTCAAAGCTGAAAGAAGATATGACATTGCTTTCATCATTATTTCAGTACTATTTCAATCTTATCACGATGAAAGGATTGGTTACAAAGAATACTAACAGCTTTGTTTGAGTAACTGGCGCTGTTGCCATGGTTACGGTAAACATAAAAGCAAAGTTGTTGGTAAAGCAGCTTAGAATAAAAAGTGATTATATTCTATTAATAGACTTGCGTCTGAAACAAGCTTCACGTAAATAACCCTCAGTCCGAGTGATAGTCCCTCAGTCCGACACAGGCCTTCCGTCAAAGCGGTGTGGGATCGAATCTTACTCAGACCAAATAAAAATTGAAAACTTCTGAGTGAATTTTTCTCTCCATCGCCGTATGTGGAAGAGTTGGTATTCGCCAAAGGTTGGGGTTCCCTCCTGGCAAAGAGCCGGTTTTCTCCCGCCCCTTAACACGTCATATAGGTGAAATAATCTTGAGTGCAACACAAAACATCAATCCGTCAATTTCTTTGTACAAATTTTAAAGGAGCTACATTTTAAATCTCAAGATTTCATCCATTCCGAATTTGGTTAAAGTGGCATAATTGACAAAAATTCAGCATTTTTTCATAAATGTTGCTTACCAAGAAAAGTTGAACGCATGAAGTATGTTGAAAACTAAACGATTAACAAATTAAAGGATTGAGGATGAATTTCAAACCTTCTTATTGTCATGACAATCAAAATTTATGAAAATACTGTGAATCTTGGGAGCTAATGCAACATTAAGTGGCAGAATGTTGCTATTTTTCCTTGACAGTTTTCTCAATGCGTGAAAATTGGCTTGTAACTGATACCATGAATGTTATTTTTAAGTATTTAGGCCTCAAATAAAAGAATATATGTCTCGTTTGTTTATATTTAGTTCACTTTTGTAACACAATTTCTGTTCTCACAGGCTCAAAGGATATTTTGAATTTCAACCTAAATCCTTTAGTTCTTCAGGAGCAGGACGTAAAACCCAAATCACTCACTCACTTTAGTTCTTCAACGAACTTTAAACCCTGATATTGATAATTTACAACAATAAAAAAATGCCAGCTTTAAAGTATTGAAAAAAAAAAACCCCACAACCAATCCAATCTGACCAAAACCTTTAGAATATAACATGAGTCAATTTGTTTCTAGGATACATACACTGTACTTCTACTAATTACAGTATCTTTTTCACATTGCTCAGTATAAGGCAGGATTGATTTTCTGTGGTATCTAAGCCAGACAAGTGCCGATACTTTTTACGATTTCATCGGTTTCACAGCAATATTCGAGAAATGCATACGGCTTTGTTTCCAATATTGATTTTTAATAAATCACATTGGGTTGTCTAGACTAGACGGAGAAATTCAGCCTCGCTGTTTTTGATTAATTGAAGTCAGTTGCCCTAAGTCATAAGAGACGTAGTTCATTTTGCAAATTCATAACTTTCCTGATATGGTATATTAGCAGAAGTTAAGATTCCTAAAACTTCAAAGGGACGAGCCCAGAACGAATCTAATTAAAATGTGTGTTATTGGAGATTAAGTTAATATGGATAACTCTAAATATACATTGTACTTTTTGATTTCCGTGGTTTGTTTAAAGTGGCATGAGCTGCCAAAATTCACACTTTTTACATAATTTCTGATCGTCACAACAGTTAGAAGCTTTGAAGGCCAACTAAATGATTAGCGTTGGAATGAGGAAAGTCCATACATAATGTGGCCTATACGAACCTGAATAGTGTTCGAAAAGTAAACAAACTTTAAATAACCGTGACGACCATTCATTCATTCTAAGCCAAAGTTAGTTCAAAACAATGCTGATCGTACATTTTCGAGACTAGAAGCACACAAAAAAGCTTCTGAATAATACGTCTTGAGAAAAATAGCCAATAATTTCAACATTCTGTTTTAACGTCAAAATATCAACATTTTGGCAGCTCATGCCACTTTAAGAAACAAGTTTCTGTTTGTATATCTGGGCCTTGTTCTGCATATTTAGTTGCTTATCTGAAAACTTAACATATGAAACACTTACAGACATTTGTGAAATAAACTAAAAACTCTATTAAAGGGAGACAACTGTGTTAGGTTAAAACCTCAACTGTCCGCTGTAAGCAGCAACACATCTTTTTGCCATAAATGATAATATGTTCAGGCATACAGAATTCAATGGTCTCGATATAGCTGATTTGGAAACTTGGATTAAATATGGCTTTGGTCTAAACAACATTTATTTCCAAATAGAATAGAAATGGATTGGCGAACAGGCATAGTGCTTACGGTATATTAATGCCTTTTCCTAATATGGTTTTGGTTCAAGTCAAACTCATTAGGCATTTTAGCTTTATGACAAGTTCAATTTCTTTTTAAAATCATGTACCGGGTAATTATGCAATTGATGAGAAGAAAAAAATTAATTCTATAAGAAAAGATCTACCAATATATGTAACATTTTAAAAAAACAGTTATTTAACGAACTTGATTGATGTTTTACGCTGCACTCAACATTATTTCATTTATATGACCACATTGTCAGGATTAGTTGGGAGGGAAACCCCTAAAATTCGGTGTGTAACTGGTAACTCTTCCACATAAGGCGGTCGAGTGAAACACCCACTGATAAATTGGTTTATTTTTCTTTCGATTGGAACCCTCGACCCATTGTTGGAGAGCTTGTGTTTGACTGGGAGACTATCCCTTAATGGACTGAGCCCCTAATGGACTGAGCCCCTAATGGACTGAGCCCCCAATGGACTGAGCCCCCCATGGACTGAGCCCTCAATGGACTGAGCCCTCAATGGACTGAACCCCCCATGGACTGAGCCCTCAATGGACTGAGCCCTCAATGGACTGAGACCTCAATGAACTGAGCCCCCAATGGACTGAGCCCTCAATGGACTGAGCCCTCAATGGACTGAGCCCTCAATGGACTGAGCCCTCAATGGACTGAGACCTCAATGGACTGAGCCCTCAATGGACTGAGCCCTCAATGGACTGAGACCTCAATGGACTGAACCCCCCATGGACTGAGCCCTCAATGGACTGAGCCCTCAATGGACTGAGCCCTCAATGGACCGAGACCTCAATGAACTGAGCCCCCAAGGGCCACATAATCAAATCCTGAGGCTTGTGTAGAAATATAAAAATGACGGAATGATTAAAACTTACTTACAAAATGTAAATTGCCAAATTTTGTGCCAGAGTTCATGCCTTTCTTATGACATGGACTATTAAGGCCGTAAAACAAAAAGGCTATAAAACTAATCTTGTAAACTGGTGACAGTTTTTTTCATGTTACAACTTTCTTATACAAGACAACATGTATCTTCAGCTTCTGTCATATAGAGTTCAGCAAATATCGCTAAACATTCTGCGAACAGGACATTTTGCATTAAACATGTAAGAATATCAATTATTTAAGACATTTTTATTGTCTATGTTTGTCAGTGTAATGTCCACATAATGAAGTCTATAGATAGATCTAGAAATACCCCTATATGTGGAATTTTTTTATTTCAAGCACACTGACACAATGAATATCTTCTGACTACGTATACATAAAAAAAAGGTTTTTTGTGGTAGGGGCTGTCTAGGTAATTAAACTATTTATTGGACTTAAATCAAAAATCTAATTAACCTACATGTAAGTCAATTGTAGTGTTTGTATTAGAAAAGGACAAGGCAGAATGCTCAGCCCTTGGGCATTAATAGATTCAATCTCTTTGATAAACTGAGGGGCCTCCGTGGCTCAGTAGGTAGAGCGTTGGACGCTCAATCCGAACAGCCTTCCACCAAAGGATTGCGGGTTCAAATCCCTCTCAGTCCAAAAAAAATGGAAAATTTTCTGACTGGGTTTTTACTCGAACGATCTATGTGAGATGGTTGCCAGTTACCAACGGAAGGGCAACGCCGCCATATACGTGAAATAATCTTGAGCGCAGCATGAAACACTAAACAATCAATGAATCTTTGATAAAATCTTTGATAAACCTGTTCAACAAAAACTCAGAATTGATGATTGATTTATTGATGTTTTACGCTGCACTCAAGATTATTTCACTTGTATGGCGGCGTTGCCAGGCTAGTGGGGGAGGAAACCGAGCTCATTGCCCAGAGGAAAGCCCCAACCATTGAGAGTAGGTGCATACAACTCTGTGGGCGCCATTTTGTTTGAGCTTGCAAACCATTGCTGAGCAGTTGTTTTCAACCATCTTCCGATTAACGGCATCACACCAAAATCAAGAATACAATTAAGATTTTGTTAATGGTTTATCCAAGTATGGTCAGAAAATGTAGATAATATAATGACAATGATAAGACACTTTCAGAGTCTGCATTACTTTAACTTAAAAGGACATCGTCCACAGATGAAAATGATTTATTTTTTTCTCCTATATTTTAAAAGGAAGGTGTGGGTTATTTCTCATATTTTTGTAGACACTAAAACACACGAGCACGGGGAAAATCTTCTTGACTAAAATAACCATGGAGACAAGTTTCTAGTTGTGTTAAAAGAGGGTATGTCATATACATAATAAGGAATTCTGACCATCATAGGCAATGTTTTGGTACTAGATTACCACAGCCGTCTGAAATTCAAATTTATCCCGCATCAGACAAAATACTTGCATTTGATTGGACGTCATCGATCACGTGGAGACGTGATATTTTTCCGTATCAGGCAGACCGAGTTCGTATCAGGTTACCTAGAGTTACTTGCCCCTGAATACACGCTGCGACAGAATGTGCACGTCTGCTAAAGTGAGTCGACATAATTAAAAATACAAACAGAACATATCGATGTGCATGGCTATAGTTTTAGGCGCTGTGGAAACCTTTATCAGAGAATAGCAAGCGTACTTATCCCAAGATCTGATGAATGTAGGTTACCTGGTTAGTCTAGTGGCCAGAACTGAGTAGAGCTATCGAAGTATCACCACTATCGCCGCGCGTATCGGTCTTCAGCGGGATAAATTCGTTACACAGTCTGTGTGTGACCCAATACGGAAATATATGGGGTGAGTAAAACCGCATATTGGGCTATATTGGGCAATATGGATTTTACTAACCCCATATATTTCCGTATTGGGTCACACACAGACTGTGTAACTAATAGTATACATATAGACTGAGGCTGTAGAATACACTGATAATCTCCCACTCCCATTAGTGCAATGTCTACCATTATGTGATCATTTGTTGCTTCTGTTGTGATAAGTAGAGAATGGTAAATTGCACTTTATCGTTAAAATAACGGTGAAATTACATACAGTTACCCAATGTAATTAAGCCGCATCCAAGGTAAGACTTGTAACTGACAGACATAAACAAAAGAGTATTAATAATTTCTTCCAATTACTTATGTATATCTTTCCAAGCAATTAACAAGCAGACCTTAATCTGAACTTTGATTCAATAAGTCTCTCTACTTTTTTTATCCAAAATAAAAATAATGATTGGCAATGCTAGGTTTCATGGGGGAAGAAACCAAGTTCTAAGAACGAAATCCTCAACCTTTTCACACAACACGATCCCCCGTATACAAACGTCTAAATGAAGACGTAGGCCAAACCCATGTCTGTCGTCAACCTAATGAAATATCATGGGTTGTGGTTTATAATAACAACTTATTATTAATGATAACAAATTAAGACATCACCACGTCCTCAGTTGCTTATGATTGCGTACAAACGTCTAAATGGTATGCCTCTTTTTAACACAATAAGAAACTTGTCTCTGTTATTTTAGACAAGAAGATTTTCCCTGGGCCCGTCTGTTTTAGTGTTTAAAAATATATACAAGCCAATCTTTGTTTTAATGAAATTGATTTTAAATATTTGTTTACAAAATCAACACAAATCTGTTAATCATAGCCGGCGGCAACCAAGAATATAACAGCACTGAATGGTATCGTTAGATGCATTTTCTAAAATAACATGTTTAATACACTTCCAAAGGTAATAACACGAAAACCTACTGTACAGTATGATGCTAATTGAACCCAAATGAGTTCCAATACTGTATAGATTCTGTAACAGACAGGGTTAAAGTTGAAGGTCGTTCGGTATGAAGTAGAGACTTACCTCAAGATAATCCCAAACTGAATCTTCGCTATCTGTGGTGTGGGTACTATCTCGTCTCAGGAGGGTATGAAACACTGGGTGCATGGGGTACCATAACAAATCATTGATCCTTGACTCATGATGAGCCATTTCTACTTTATCACGGGGAGAATCCAAACATCAGACAAATAGCATCCAAAGGCTGGGCAATGATATTTATGTACATACATCAGAATGATGTCCAGAGGTGAAGACCTATAAGTATCACAGCTCACAGAATTATAAAGGAAAGGAAAAGTTCACAATTGAAGACGTTTCGGCGCTGGTAGCTGGTGGAATAACAGTACAAGGAAATTTGTGCACATACAGCCTGAATCCAATAAAAGTCTGAGGAGATCTAATTTCAACATAGACAAGAATCAAGAACAATCATTGTTTTTTTACTGAGGAATTTGACACACTTGGCACCTACAATGAATCCTTGGTTTATTAATCAATAAGTCCTTTATCGTAAATCTATACCCATACAAAAAACCAGATCAACATTCATATTTCATCCTACCAGTTGACAGATCTTGAAAGACCTGAGCCTAACGTGATCCTTACCTCCCTAAAGAGATACCATTTCTTCAAACCCAGTTTCAAATAAAATGGTTGGCAGTTTAACTAAACACACCGAAACAGTCCTTGTTTATTTCTCAAACTCGTAAAAAAAAATATGAAGTCTACACCACATAAAGCTTGGTCGTTTTTGTGGAATCTGAATAAATTCCATCAGGCAGAGTTATCTGATCGTTGTAACTGTCGTTGTAACTGTCAAAACCCTATAAAAATCTATACCATTCCATCCAATCCTTTAGCAAATGACATAAAGAAGACCTGACCGTTTAAAGAAGACCTGATCTATCTCCACTATCTGACCCTCTTAAGGAGAGGAATTCATCTTGTTGAAAAATAACTTAATTGCCAGAACTGTGCAACATACGAACATATAGCTGTAGTCCAGTAATGTAAATAGAAAATGTGACTTTGTAATGGTGGAGTGATGACAAGAAAGACGAAGTACTAAACCTTACTAATAAACTGATATAAATGTATGGAATATTGAGAGAAGTAGATGTGAAGTATGGGCACAACATTAAAATAAAAGCAATGGATCTTTCATATTATTGATTGACTATTTCTTAAGACAAAAAAGATTTTTGAAAAAAAACCCACCACAAAACTTCCAACAGCTCTATTCTAATTGATGAACATCATCTCAAGAACACACTTTGACTCTAGCCTCTTAAATTGATACAGTTCGAGCTCTACCTCTATATAATCTTTGTAACATGGCTTCAAGTGTACATCAATATTAATCCTTGAAACAAACTATCAGAATAGCATCTTCCAAACATGGTTCACAAACAGCTCTATTCTAATTGGTGAACATCATCTCAAGAAAACACTTTGACTCTAGCCTCTTATATTGATACAGTTCGAGCTCTACCTCTATATAATCTTTGTAACCAGCTGTCTGAATAACAGAAGAAAACACTGTAAATAACACAGACCTTGAAGTACACCGTAGATGAACACTCCCATTCTAATACAACCCATAACTGGTTCCTCCAATACAATGTCTGATCATTCCCATCCTAATACAAGCCATAACTGGTTCCCCCAATACAATGTCTGATCACTCCCATTCTAATACAAGCCATAACTGGTTCCACCAATACAATGTCTGATCACTCCCATTCTAATACAAGCCATAACTGGTTCCACCAATACAATGTCTGATTACTCCCATTCTAATACAAGCCATAACTGGTTCCTCCAATACTATGTCTGATCCCTCCCATTCTAATACAAGCCATAACTGGTTCCTCCAATACAATGTCTGATCACTCCCATTCTAATACAAGCCATAACTGGTTCCTCCAATACAATGTCTAATCACTCCCATTCTAATACAACCCATAACTGGTTCCACCAATACAATGTCTGATCACTCCCATTCTAATACAACCCTTAAATGGTTCCTCCAATACAATGTCTGATCACCCCCATTCTAATACAACCCTTAACTGGTTCCTCCAATACAATGTCTGATCACCCCCATTCTAATACAACCCTTAACTGGTTCCTCCAATACAATGTCTGATCACTCCCATTCTAATACAACCCTTAACTGGTTCCTCTAATACAATGTCTGATCACTCCCATTCTAATACAAACCATAACTGGTTCCTCTAATACAATGTCTGATCACTCCCATTCTAATACAAGCCATAACTGGTTCCTCTAATACAATGTCTGATCACTCCCATTCTAATACAAACCATAACTGGTTCCTCTAATACAATGTCTGATCACTCCCATTCTAATACAAACCATAACTGGTTCCTCTAATACAATGTCTGATCACTCCCATTCTAATACAAACCATAACTGGTTCCTCTAATACAATGTCTGATCACTCCCATTCTAATACAAACCATAACTGGTTCCACCAATACAATGTCTGATCACTCCCATTCTAATACAAGCCATAACTGGTTCCACCAATACAATGTCTGATCACTCCCATTCTAATACAAGCCATAACTGGTTCCACCAATACAATGTCTGATCACTCCCATTCTAATACAAACTATAACTGGTTCCACCAATACAATGTCTGATCACTCCCATTCTAATACAAGCCATAACTGGTTCCTCCAATACTATGTCTGATCACTCCAATTCTAATACAAGCCATAACTGGTTCCTCCAATACTATGTCTGATCACTCCAATTCTAATACAAACCATAACTGGTTCCACCAATACAATGTCTGATCACTCCCATTCTAATACAAACTATAACTGGTTCCACCAATACAATGTCTGATCACTCCCATTCTAATACAAGCCATAACTGGTTCCTCCAATACTATGTCTGATCACTCCAATTCTAATACAAGCCATAACTGGTTCCTCCAATACTATGTCTGATCACTCCAATTCTAATACAAGCCATAACTGGTTCCTCCAATACTATGTCTGATCACTCCAATTCTAATACAAACCATAACTGGTTCCTCTAATACAATGTCTGATCACTCCCATTCTAATACAACCCATAACTGGTTCCACCAATACAATGTCTGATCACTCCCATTCTAATACAACCCTTAACTGGTTCCTCCAATACAATGTCTGATCACCCCCATTCTAATACAACCCTTAACTGGTTCCTCCAATACAATGTCTGATCACCCCCATTCTAATACAACCCTTAACTGGTTCCTCCAATACAATGTCTGATCACTCCCATTCTAATACAAACCATAACTGGTTCCTCTAATACAATGTCTGATCACTCCCATTCTAATACAAACCATAACTGGTTCCTCTAATACAATGTCTGATCACTCCCATTCTAATACAACCCATAACTGGTTCCACCAATACAATGTCTGATCACTCCCATTCTAATACAACCCATAACTGGTTCCACCAATACTATGTCTGATCACTCCCATCCTAATACAAACCATAACTGGTTCCTCTAATACAATGTCTGATCACTCCCATTCTAATACAACCCATAACTGGTTCCACCAATACAATGTCTGATCACTCCCATTCTAATACAACCCATAACTGGTTCCACCAATACTATGTCTGATCACTCCCATCCTAATACAAACCATAACTGGTTCCACCAATACAATGTCTGATCACTCCCATTCTAATACAAACTATAACTGGTTCCTCCAATACAATGTCTGATCACTCCCATTCTAATACAAGCCATAACTGGTTCCTCCAATACTATGTCTGATCACTCCCATTCTAATACAAACCATAACTGGTTCCTCCAATACAATGTCTGATCACTCCCATTCTAATACAAGCCATAACTGGTTCCTCCGATACTATGTCTGATCACTCCCATTTTAATACAAGCCATAACTGGTTCCTCTAATACAATGTCTGATCACTCCCATTCTAATACAAGCCATAACTGGTTCCTCCAATACTATGTCTGATCACTCCCATTCTAATACAAACCATAACTGGTTCCTCTAATACAATGTCTGATCACTCCCATTTTAATACAAGCCATAACTGGTTCCTCCAATACTATGTCTGATCACTCCCATTCTAATACAAACCATAACTGGTTCCTCTAATACAATGTCTGATCACTCCCATTCTAATACAAACTATAACTGGTTCCTCCAATACAATGTCTGATCACTCCCATTCTAATACAAGCCATAACTGGTTCCTCCAATACTATGTCTGATCACTCCCATTCTAATACAAACCATAACTGGTTCCTCTAATACAATGTCTGATCACTCCCATTCTAATACAAACCATAACTGGTTCCACCAATACAATGTCTGATCACTCCCATTCTAATACAACCCATAACTGGTTCCACCAATACAATGTCTGATCACTTCCGTTCTAATACAAGCCATAACTGGTTCCTCCAATACAATGTCTGATCACTCCCATTCTAATACAAACTATAACTGGTTCCTCCAATACTATGTCTGATCACTCCCATTCTAATACAAGCCATAACTGGTTCCACCAATACTATGTCTGATCACTCCCATTCTAATACAAACCATAACTGGTTCCTCTAATACAATGTCTGATCACTCCCATTTTAATACAAGCCATAACTGGTTCCACCAATACTATGTCTGATCACTCCCATTCTAATACAACCCATAACTGGTTCCTCCAATACTATGTCTGATCACTCCCATTCTAATACAAACCATAACTGGTTCCTCTAATACAATGTCTGATCACTCCCATTCTAATACAAACCATAACTGGTTCCTCTAATACTATGTCTGATCACTCCCATTCTAATACAAACTATAACTGGTTCCTCTAATACAATGTCTGATCACTCCCATTCTAATACAAGCCATAACTGGTTCCTCCAATACTATGTCTGATCACTCCCATTCTAATACAAACCATAACTGGTTCCTCTAATACAATGTCTGATCACTCCCATTCTAATACAAACCATAACTGGTTCCTCTAATACAATGTCTGATCACTCCCATTCTAATACAAACCATAACTGGTTCCTCTAATACAATGTCTGATCACTCCCATTCTAATACAAACCATAACTGGTTCCTCTAATACTATGTCTGATCACTCCCATTCTAATACAAACCATAACTGGTTCCTCTAATACAATGTCTGATCACTCCCATTCTAATACAAACCATAACTGGTTCCTCTAATACTATGTCTGATCACTCCCATTCTAATACAAACCATAACTGGTTCCTCTAATACAATGTCTGATCACTCCCATTCTAATACAAACTATAACTGGTTCCTCTAATACAATGTCTGATCACTCCCATTCTAATACAAACCATAACTGGTTCCTCTAATACTATGTCTGATCACTCCCATTCTAATACAAACCATAACTGGTTCCTCTAATACTATGTCTGATCACTCCCATTCTAATACAAACTATAACTGGTTCCTCCAATACAATGTCTGATCACTCCCATTCTAATACAAGCCATAACTGGTTCCTCCAATACTATGTCTGATCACTCCCATTCTAATACAAACCATAACTGGTTCCTCTAATACAATGTCTGATCACTCCCATTCTAATACAAACCATAACTGGTTCCTCCAATACTATGTCTGATCACTCCCATTCTAATACAAACCATAACTGGTTCCTCCAATACTATGTCTGATCACTCCCATTCTAATACAAACCATAACTGGTTCCTCTAATACAATGTCTGATCACTCCCATTCTAATACAAACCATAACTGGTTCCTCCAATACAATGTCTGATCACTCCCATTCTAATACAAACCATAACTGGTTCCACCAATACAATGTCTGATCACTCCCATTCTAATACAAGCCATAACTGGTTCCTCCGATACTATGTCTGATCACTCCCATTTTAATACAAGCCATAACTGGTTCCTCCAATACTATGTCTGATCACTCCCATTCTAATACAAGCCATAACTGGTTCCTCCAATACAATGTCTGATCACTCCCATTCTAATACAAGCCATAACTGGTTCCTCCGATACTATGTCTGATCACTCCCATTCTAATACAAACCATAACTGGTTCCTCTAATACAATGTCTGATCACTCCCATTCTAATACAAGCCATAACTGGTTCCTCTAATACAATGTCTGATCACTCCCATTCTAATACAAACCATAACTGGTTCCTCTAATACAATGTCTGATCACCCCCATTCTAATACAAACCATAACTGGTTCCTCTAATACAATGTCTGATCACTCCCATTCTAATACAAGCCATAACTGGTTCCTCCAATACTATGTCTGATCACTCCCATTCTAATACAAACCATAACTGGTTCCTCTAATACAATGTCTGATCACTCCCATTCTAATACAAACCATAACTGGTTCCTCTAATACAATGTCTGATCACTCCCATTCTAATACAAACCATAACTGGTTCCTCTAATACAATGTCTGATCACTCCCATTCTAATACAAACCATAACTGGTTCCACCAATACAATGTCTGATCACTCCCATTCTAATACAAGCCATAACTGGTTCCACCAATACAATGTCTGATCACTCCCATTCTAATACAAACCATAACTGGTTCCTCTAATACAATGTCTGATCACTCCCATTCTAATACAAACCATAACTGGTTCCTCTAATACAATGTCTGATCACTCCCATTCTAACACAAACCATAACTGGTTCCACCAATACAATGTCTGATCACTCCCATTCTAATACAAGCCATAACTGGTTCCACCAATACAATGTCTGATCACTCCCATTCTAATACAAGCCATAACTGGTTCCTCTAATACAATGTCTGATCACTCCCATTCTAATACAAACTATAACTGGTTCCTCTAATACAATGTCTGATCACTCCCATTTTAATACAAGCCATAACTGGTTCCTCTAATACAATGTCTGATCACTCCCATTCTAATACAAGCCATAACTGGTTCCACCAATACAATGTCTGATCACTCCCATTCTAATACAAGCCATAACTGGTTCCTCCAATACAATGTCTGATCACTCCCATTCTAATACAAACCATAACTGGTTCCACCAATACAATGTCTGATCACTCCCATTCTAACACAAACCATAACTGGTTCCTCTAATACAATGTCTGATCACTCCCATTCTAATACAAACCATAACTGGTTCCACCAATACTATGTCTGATCACTCCCATTCTAACACAAACCATAACTGGTTCCTCTAATACAATGTCCAAATATCTGAAGGAAGAACAAGGAGCAAGCGTTGTTTTATCAGTTACAAGCCGTAGCTGATTGCCAGAGTTATGTAGTGAGAATAACATGCCTGATAAGATGGGTTGTTAACATTGGACGATAACAACGCCAGAAGAGACAGAAGTATAAATAATGTAAACATATCACTTCCTAAACTACATTTACCACACAGGGATAATAAAGATTTGGAAAACAGATTGATATGGCCAGAGGGCCCACAGATAGCAGCATGAGCTAACCGTTACTTTTAAACCGACTCATTGTCCCCATTCGATAAAATATCAAGGTTTCCTGGAAGTCAATTTTTGAGGTCGAATATCTGCCTAAAAATGAGCACAAAAACTCAAATCTCCTCATAAAAAGACTGAATTGCATTTAATTTGGTTTTGAAATATTTAATTTCAATGGCAACTAAAATACTCAGTTCGACATGAAAATAACTCAATGCTAATTGTTATGGTCTTGTATAAACCCTGTAAATACTTCATAATGATAAGTAACATTAGCTAATTGTTCCCCTTATAACAACATCGCGTATAAACCTTCTGGTTCTTAGCCAAAGTGCAAGTACATGTAAATAGATAACAATATGTGCTATAATTGCTGAATCTACCACTACATGTAAGTGTGTTTCCCTTTTCATAGAAGCCTCATTATAACAAGCAACATCCTAACTTTTCCCTTTCAAGTAAACTTTCTAATTTACAGCCAAAGGACAACAAGATAGAAAGCAGCATGAGCTAACCGTTCATCATACATGTACAAGACATTCAATGTCCCCTTCTTTATAATGCTAATCCACATTAGCTACATTGTAACTGTTGCCTTCTACCTTGTTAGCGAGAAAACCTTTTGGTTTTAGGTCAAAGGTCAAGTAGACAAATAACAAGTTGAGCTAACCTTTCATCGCATAAGTAATTCAATGTCACCTTCTCCATAATACTAATCCACATTAGCTAACTGTTCCATTTTACCTTGCCATCGAGAAAACCTTCTGGTTTTAGGCCAACGGTCAAGTAGACAAATAACAGTATGAGCTGACTGTTCATCATACAAGAAATCCAATGTCTCCTTCTACATTAACTAACTGTTCCCTTTTACCTTGTTATCGAGAAAACCTTCTGGTTTCAGGCCAACGGTCAAGTAGACAAATAACAAGTTGAGCTAACCGTTCATCGTACAAGAAATCCAATGTTCCCTTCTTCATAAGTAAACTGTTCCCCTTTACCTACCAAAAGCCAAGTAGTACAGTGTACAAGAAATCAAATGTCCCCCTTCTGATAAACATTAAGCAACCTTACCAAATTGTTCCCTTCACAACAGCATTGTGCAATCCTTCTGGTTTATGGCCAAAGTACAAGAATATAGCAGCACAAGTTAACCGTTCATTATCCACAGAAGTCATTGTCCCCTTTTTGATAAATACTTCATAATGTTAAGCAACGTTAGGTAACTGTGCCCTTTACAGCAGCATTGGATAATTCTTCTGGTTTATGACCAAAGGAACAATAGGTAGATATCAACATTAGCTATAACTGTGACAGCTACCACAAAGTTGGTGTCACCATTTGTTAATTGCATACTATCAATACTTCATCATGATCAAACTACGATTCAGAAACCACAAAGAGTTGAGATGCACTGTGGTCGATGAACAGAACAGGTGTGTAATATTAGCCACATCAATTCCTCCATTATCATCAATGGCTATACCTATTCCATTAAGTAAATCGTGATTAATAGTTTATGAAAATCAAGCCTTCTGTTAGAGATATACACCCATAAACCAGATGTGGGCTGTGGGCTGTGCAGACAAGCTTAAGCTATAAATGCATCAATGTTTCTTGGAGAAAGCAGAAACCTTGCAGACAACATGCTGGACCACTTCACTGTAATCACTTACATAACATTAGGTTGATTATTTCTCTTACACATTAAGAAAAAGATTAGGGCCACAGACATGACCAGTGGCACCTATTACATTAGATAATTTATTTATAACCAATTGAAGCACTTTGTGAGAACTTTGATGAAAGTGGAAATTGAAATGCAAAATTAAGTATCCCGAGTTCTATCTAAGACATGCATCAGACTACGACAGATATAAGAGGACAAGCCATGGACACCAAAGATAATCAAAATCCGAAAAGTAAACAAAATTAAAATAACCAAGACTAGCGTTAATTCAAAAAGTTTGTTCAAAACACTTCTTTAACGTCAATTCTTGAGGCTAAAACCACTTAAAAGCTTATAAACTGCGCTTCTTGAGAAAAATAGCCGATAATTTCCAAAATATCAATATTTTGGCAGCTCATGGCAAGTTCTTCAATGTGATTCAAAAGCTCAACTTCTCTGGACAATGGGAATTTATAAAAGCAGTCACAATTAATCTGAGGATTGTATTATCAAATATTCCCTTGAACAATGCCATGTGAAAATACAAAATAGCTACCGGTAGATCATTATTGAAAAAAAGTTTCTTCTTTTGTTTATAAACTACGTCAAATTAAATGTGATTACCAAACACCTTACAAACAAATGAGCAAAAGAGACCATTGTTGATAAGCCATGTTTCCTGACTTTTAACGAAAGATAACATTTCTGTATATATGCGAGCTACTTCAGAAAGTAAGGAAGTCACAGGGAATAAATAATAAATAGCAGAAAATAATTTAAGAAAACACACTGTAGTTAGGAATTCATCATTACACAAATTGCTTTTTTCAAATGAAATCCTGAGTGCAGTGCTAACATCAATCAATCTTTCTGATGAAGAGTCCCAGCATCTGATTGATTGATTGGTGTTTTACGCCGCGCTCAAGATTGTTTCACTTATATGGCGGCGTTGCCAGCTTTATTGTGGGAGGAAACCGGGCTCTATGCCCGGAGGAAATCCACGACCTTCCGGTGGTAACTGGCAACCATCCCACATAAGTCGTTCAAGTGAAAACCCAGTCAGAAAACCCAGCATCTGAAAAGTCCAAATAAACCCTTGAAAACACAAATAGTTAAAAATCTTTGAAAACAGTTTTCTCAGCAAGTAGACCCAAAAACATACTTGTCACTGTGGTTATTTTAGACAAGACTTTCCCTGTGCCCGTGTGTTATTGTGTTAAAAAATATACAATGACAAAGTCAGTTCACTGCTAGATGGACTTAATAAAGAAACCTTGACCCCAAAAACTTATCAGAGGCATGTTTGTCTCACACCTTTGTTGAAAGAGAAATTTGATATACAGAATTGAAGTCATTTGTTCCAGTTTAAGACAAACACATTCTGTCTTCTAAATATTCCACTTATCTCTTAGAATCCCCCAAAGGCATGATCAATAAAATCTGCAATACAGCAAGAAGCCAAGGCACAATTTATCAAATCTTCCCTATTGTTATACTAGAACCGTGTAGCCAAACAGATTTTGAGAACAAATCGGTGTAACAAACACAGGTCTCTTAATTTCATTCTTTTCTTTCAATTTGCCTCACAAATCATTTAGAACTTCACTTATTTCACCCCACCGGAAAATCGCAACTAAATAAATAAGCAAAACAGCTAACTAAATTTCCTGACATGATTTTTTTTATTAATCTTCATAATGGGAGTCACTTCACAAAGTCTGGTGTTCTGTTTTCTCATAAATTATGAAACAAATTTTAAATTAGTAAACTAACTAGCTTAATTGAAAGAATATTTTCCCTGTGAGCTTTGGCTCAATTATTCTAAGGGGGCATTTCAACCTTTCACTGTTTTCTTCATATCTCAAACATTGCAAGCAAACAGTTAAGCAAAATATATGAGAAATCAAGTTTCTTGTTTCAATTTATATTTATCTCAGTCTGTGTCCCCTTTTTCCCCCAGGAGATTGTTCAGAAATAACAAAACAAACTTGCCAATGACGTTATTGCTTCTTCCAAATCCCAAAATCAAACCTCTCGAAAATTCCATGCAAATCAAAGATCACTAGCATAAAAAAGTCCAAATACATAAAAGATAAACAGCTTCAAAATAGACTCTAGTAAAACACCGAGCAATCCTCTTTTGAGTCTAATTTCTTCCCCCCAATAATCTTGGTTGGCCATATAAATAATTGGAAGCAGCCGAATGCATTAGGCAATTAATGGCTTCCTGATCAATGTTTTAAGGTACATTTCTGTGATTATTGATCAAATATTGATTGGTTTAAATTTCTTGATATAACAAAAAAGCTGTCTTACATGAAAACCTGTCTTATGACGCATATGCAAGATTATTACAGAAAAAAATAATTCCTGCCCCTAACTCGATCAATGCTAGGTAGGGTAATAGAACCACCATCCCAGATTTGTCGTCACAAGCCTGTTTGACACAGATCTTACTCAGTCAGGTGACATAAGTGTTATTTGATGTAAGAACGAGAGTGGTCCCTAGTTCCAGACTCAGACAATCCACTTCCATCTCTCCAATAACACGCTAATCTGTTAGAATCACTCTAAGGGACGATCTATAAACTCTGCCATAAACAACGAAACCGCGCGAGAGAGTTACTTTCACAGAGGCTGTGTCAAATCTTCCCTAAAATAGCCATGCTGCAAAATACTGTTGAAGAACAAGTTTCTGGTTTTGTTTTTATGTTGATTGGCAAATGTTTTTTATCTACATGTATACCGAAATGTACGAGAATGAAATGGCGTTTAAAAAACTTACTTACGATCCATTTCTACTTCAGCATTTTAAGAAATTATTTAAAAAAGCCCAGGACATTAATTAACCACCAAACAAATTAGCTAAATAGATGATTGCTGATAAACTATTTGTCAAGTATTTTGAGGAATTAATTCTAACGCTTTCTGATCTCTCCAACTTGCAAATCACAGCCAAAACAAATTAACCAAACAGATCACTGTTGCTAAACTCTAATCGCTTTGTCGTGTAGATACAAGTCACATATAGCCAAAAAGTCTAGATGTTATTATTTTCCATCGTACTTTTGAAATCTGCATGATGGAAGCTGCTCTAAAGCTGCTCCTAATAAGTGGAAGATTGATTGATTGATTGTTTGGAGTTTATTAAGATTATCAAGATTATTTCACTTAAATGGCGGTGTTGCAAGTTTTATTGTAGGAGGAAACCGGACTCTGTGCCCGGAGGAAACCCACGACCTTCCGGTGGTAACTGGCAACCATCCCATACAGTGGAAGAGGATACATTTGGTGATTATCGGTCGAAATTACCTCATAAACGTAACTAAGGGAAAATGACCAAAAGTACCAAAAAGACAAACAACCAAAAGAAATCATACAATAACGAAGCATAATGTCTATTCCTTGTTACATGTAGTTAGATAGAAACCATAGGGCAGCAATTGTCAGCACGAGCCATTTTCGCAAATAAGTAGAAAAAGATTTGACAAATCAGTTAATATAAAGAATGATGTAATTCTTCCTTCCTGCCTCCGACAAACCAACATCCATCTCAACAAAGATCCACTAATTTGAAAGAATACATCCAGGATATGATCAATAAATCCCGCCATTAACAAATAAACCACAGTTATTCTCAGGACGGTGTAGTCATTCCCCAGGACAACATCAAACCCTTGCAGCCAAAGAAATCAGCAAAATGGATCATTGCTTATAAATCAAACAAGAAAGGCAAGGCACAATTATTCTCAGGTTAGTGTATTCAAATATTCCCTACAACAATATCAAAATCTTGCAGCCAAGGAAATAAGCAAAATGAAACATTGAGCAAAATATTTTGGGGGGTTTTCAGTGGACAAAAAACTTCTTGAAAGAAATACAAATATCAGCAAATCCAGAAACATCCTTATCATGAAAGATAGTTGTTAAAGGAATCAACAATTGACTATGTCACCCTCGTGAAATAAAGCATTTATTATTTTCATTTTTTAACACATTCTCACAGATTTAACTTTGTTTCTCCAATTTAGACTTAGTAATCAGTTATTTCCATTCCAGGAATCACAGCTTGTAAAAAGTCCTATAATATTATCTGCTAATTCTACTACTTAAAGTGGCACTAGCTGCCAAAATTCCCACTTTTTGCATAATTTCTGATCGTCACGACAGTTGGAGGTTTTGAAGACCATGATTAGCTTTGGAATGAATACAGTACATGTATGTGGCCTATACGAACTGGAATAGTATTCGAAAAGTAAACAAAAATATCAACATTTTGGCATGCTCATGCCACTTTAAAAGAATATGTGATCTGTATTTGCAAATTAGCTTATGTCAGATTATTATTATCCCTTAAAACAGCAAAAAAATAACCCACAAGTTATCAATCTACGTAATTGGAAAAAAATCAGATTATCTATCTAACAAAATTAAGTCCCACAGCAACAAGAAGCAAGCGAGTGAGGAAGATTTAACATTATTTCAGTTTTATTGTGATAACCCAAAAACAAAAAACAACAGCGAGTTTACAATAACATTTTACAAATCAGTAATCTAACAGCTTACACCTTGCAGATCGATATAAAGGCTCTCACTTAGCTAATTTCCTCACATGGTCTCTGGGGAAATGGAGACAGACATGAGGTTGGACTAGATCCTTAATAAAGGAACCAAATTTTGAAATAAGACATTCAGCCAAAGCCTAATCTGCCGCTTTAAAAACAAAGAAACAAGTTATGATATTTATAATAAATAAAAAAAATAAGAAAAATTCTGAAAAGCATCTCATGAAACAGGAAAAAAGTTCTTATTTGATGTATTTCCTTATATCAGTCTTTATACTGTCTTAAATTGGCATGAGCTGCCAAAATTCAGACTTTTTCATAATTTCTGATCGTTACGACAGTAAGAGGCTTTGAAGGCTATCGAAAAATTAAATGATTGGCATTAGAAAGGGGAAAATCCTGTACGAACCGAAAACGGGTTCGAAAAGTAAACAAAATTTAAATAACCGGGACGACCATTCATTCATTCTAGGGCAAAGTTAGTTCAGAACAATACTTTATCGTACATTCTCGAGACTAGAAGCACTAAAAAGCTTCGGAATTATACGTCTTGAGAAAATTAGCCCATAATTTCAACATTCTGTTTTAAGGTCAAATATCAACATTTTGGCAGCACATGCCACTTTAAGTACTATATCTTTATAAAGCAAAGCAAACCTTCCTTGTGAGTCATTCTCAGAATTATCTACTAAACAAAACTAAGCTTGAGACACCCTATGAATTGACCTCTCAGTCATGGGCGTCAACAGGCGGGGGACAGGGGAGCGCCCCATCAAACACACTCTACTTTGTTCTGCTTATTGAATGAGATCGAACGAATACAACCAAGACAATGTAAATATGCACACAATCGTGATTACCGCCAGGGAATATAGCAATCTTCTTGTCTTGCAAAACCTGGTATTTTTTCGAAAAATCCTAAATTCTGACAACCCATAATATTTGAAACAGGCGTACTGACTTTACATCCAAGGGAATCAAATGTTATTACAAACCTTTCCAAACATCTTTTAACATCCCATTTTGTTTGCTCCATACATCAACTTTTGAGCATCTATTATGGTCTAAGAGGAACTCTTAACCACATTCTTTCTCAAGAAACTTTACAGAGTGACCATTAGCACTCTAACAATGGACACCAATAAACTTTCAACTTTCCATGACATTTTTCCAATCAATTGACAGGTTGCTTTAATTTAAATGCTCTCATCCCAATGTATTAACAACAAGCACAGCAACATATAGCCACATGATAGGAGATGACTTCATCAAACTTAACCATTAAATCAGTCAAAAATTACAGATGATAGAAATACACACATTAACCATAAACTTAATAAAGTAGTAAACTTATTTAAGAGCCAGTTTCGCTCAGCTAATAAACAGGTCCTGAGAACAAAAATTCCTAACTACATGTCATGTACATGTCTTTGTAAACTTGTTCAAAACACAAATTGCAAATACCTTATAGCACAGTAAATAAGAACAAACAGGTGGTTAAAATCCAGACAAACTTAAGAAAACAGCCATTTAAACAAGTAAAACCATTGACATAAAGACATCACAGTAAAAAAAAAATGGCTTGATTAAGATTTTTTTTTTTGATTAAACCATTTATTTCTTACTTTTTCTTGGGTCTGTGGTAAGGATTTTTTTCTTGTTCTATAAAAGTCTTGCATAAGATTTTTTTTCTCAATACAGACATAAATTTCTTGGTTTCAGAAATATCATCTTGAGCAAGAAATCACAATATGTTTATCTTAATCAAGAGAAATATTCTTGCTGGAGACCCCATTTTTTCTTATTTAAGAACCTATCTTGGGCAAGATCTATTATCTCAATTAAGACATAAATTTCTTGATTTAAGAAATTTAAACTTGAACAAGAAATAGAATAAGATTTATCTTGATTCAGACAAATACTCTTACTGGAGACCCCATTTTTTCTTAAATAAGAACATATCTTAAATAATAAGGTACAGCAAGATAATTTCCTAAATAATTTCTAATTTCTTAAGTATATATATATTCTGGAAAGTAAAAAAAAAAAATAACGATAGAAACAATCTTAATCCAAGAAATCTCTGTGTATTTAAAACCCAAGATACAACATGGTAAAGACGATTTAAAACTTGCAGATAAAAAGTTCAGTGTTTCATTCGGGCATACAGAAAATAAAATTAAATCAATTGTAACAAGCAGCCACAATTAAAAAAATGTAATTAATTCAAAATGTTTAAAATCACAAATGCCCTTGGATTCATAGAAGTCATTAATTTGCACACTAAGACCCAGGAAGATTTTTATTTTAATTAAGGGCTCAACAAATCTCAAACATTGATTATTTCGGTTTCTAATTGAATATAAATTCCACATACCACTTTGACAATTTTTTTTTAAAAATATTTTTTACAGTATGTGAATAGATGTTTGACCGAAATCAACTTTCTTCAAATAATGGAGTTAAGGTCTGACTTAATGGAAAATAAAATAAAAATAACACAGTTGAATCAAGAGATCTCCCCAAGAGTATAGATTTCATGTGTGGGAACTGTACACGCAATTTTATTGATTGTTTGGTGTTTTACGCCGCGCTGAAGATTATTTCACCTACATGGCGGCGTTGGCAGTTTTATTGTGGGGAGAAACCGGGATTTATGCCCGGAGGAAACCCACGACTTTCCGGTGGTAACTGACAACCATCCCACATAGGTCGTTTGAGTGAAAACCCAGTCAGAAAATTTTCAAATTTTTTGAACTGAGTGGGATTCGAATCCATGAACCATCGGTGGAAGCGAAGGCTGTTCGGATTGGGAGACCAACGCTCTACCTACTGAGCCCTGCAGGCCCCCATTATACGTGATTAACAGAAAGAGAAAAAAAACTAAACCTGGTTCAATCGTTAGTGAAGTGAGCCATTAAATAGTATTAGTGAATTATCTCCCTTGTCAGCTTAACATATTTTGTATGGCTTTAACATGTGTCAGCCTCTAAACAGCCTTTTCGTTGTTTGTTAAACACATCCATAAGCTATGCAGACACTTAATAAACTTTGTCAAGTTTTGCCGAAAGGATAATGTTGCAATTTGGTCTTGTCTGAGCAAGGTTTGACAAGAAAAAAATAAAAAATAAAAACAGGCTTCTTGTACATAATGTTACAAAGAAAATTTATCTCGCTTGTGCTGTATATTTGTTTTTGTTTTTTTTTGCCTTTAAAGTGGCATGAGCTGCCAACTTTTTTTCATCATATCTGATCGTCACAATGTGTTTTGAAGGCCATCAAAAAACTAAATGATTGGCGTTGGAATGAGGGAAATCCATAACCAGACTTCATCGTTCATTCTTGAGACTAGAAGCATTGAAAAGCTTCTGAATTACACGTCTTGAGAAAAATAGTCAATAATTTCAGCATTCTGTTTTAACGTCAAAATATCAACCTTTTGGCAGCTCATGCCACTTTAAGTACTCTTTTTAGACACCTGACCGAACTTATATGTAGTTTGGGGCTAAACTTTTAGCTCAAAAATTCATTGAACTTGTTTACCGCCAGCTTATATTCTTTCGTAATATCCTTTGGATGAATCTCATCCTGTAATACCTTTGTCTGTAATATAGACATAATAGTCTCGTTACCTGGGCTGTAAGGTTTCAAAAAAGCATAATGTAATCCCAACAAAACTAAAACTGCCCTGTTCCAGCACTTAGAATTAGTCGAATCTAACAGAGCAATACTTTCACCATCTGTCGCCACAACAAGGGAATTTAGCGTTATAAATATTCCGGGCTCTTTTCTTTTACTGACGTGGTACTGTACATCGTCTGTATCCTGTTATTAAACACAAATATAAGATGCATATTATTCAATAGCTGCCAGTTAAGGATCACACTTATAAAAATCAAATGAAATTCCATAAATTTAGCAAGTGACTTAATTTTCAGTAGTTGGCAAGGGATAGGTTTAAGAGAAAGAAAGGCTGTGGTAAAACATAAACAAACTCAGTTGGATCTAATAATTTTAAGCAGCATTCTAACATCTGTTTATGCTATAAGATATTTATAGGCCCTGTTTTACAAAGCCATTATATGTTAGCGCCATTGTATTAGGACATAATTGAAGACATGAGCTTCTGAAACTAACCTCAGTAAATAAAGAAAGATGCACAATTTGTAATTCAATGATAAGATAAAAAAATCAAACTTACTTTTAGAGAGACTAGTAATGGTTTTCCCTTTTTCGATGAAGGGAATAAAGCATGAATTTCACTGAGTACAATCTGTTCCTTTTTGTCTGAAAAGATAAAATACTTTATTTTCAGTATCCATATTCAATCTTTTTTTAATCACCCAAAAAGAATGACATGGAGTTAAAATATAATGTGGTGGACTCAATTTGCAAAATTGTAAATACAGCTAATCCTCAACAGACAACTTAAAGATATCCTCCAGTCAAGTCCAGTGTCAATTCAACACAATCAGAACATTACAAACCTGTAGTCTTAAGGGTGATTATTCAAATTGGCCAAGAAACAATACAACTCTAAAAAATAATAAACTTATTTGAAGTAAATAAAAATGAAAGTCGCAACCTTTAGGTTTAATTAAATCCATTAAATCAACATGTAGTTAAGTTTTAAGTGACAGAAAATTAAAAGCTTGCCTCTTTTGGATGGAGATGTTATCCCTAATCGAATAGCCCACATGAACAAAGCCTCCCATAGATCTTCCAAACGGTCTGCACAGGCTTGCAAGTAGGATCTATCACCATTTATGTACCGTCTTATTTCATCGATAACCTGCACAAATATATGAAGCTTAACTTAAGACTGTTTATCATGAGTGAAACAAATCACAAATAACCCAAAACCTTTGTAATTCTCCATCCAGGAAAACTATCTTTTTGTCATTATTTACTCCGACAAAGATCTGAAAATACTTACATGTACAGGTGAGCGGAAACAAGGATAAGCCTTTAGAATGGTGGCCACTTTGTTTTTCCCATCTGGAAGAGATTCCACAAATGTTTTCCTTGCAGGAAACTCCAGATCAAGAAGTTGTTGGACCACTTTAATGTTTGGCTTCTTTTCTGCTAACTTATCCATTAACTGCTGGTAATGGGTGGCTAGGAGTTTTGCATCTGTAACAGTAGTACCAAATATATGAAATAAGTAAATCACAGATAGTCAAAATGCTGTAATCAATCCACTTTTACTACCATTATAAAAGCTAGGCAAGAAGGTTTCCACTTTCTCAGAATATGGTTTATAGGTGAATAAGCAGTATATAAGTAGAGAACTAGAGATATCAAATTAACCATTTCATAAAGCTTAAAAATGTACACACTGATTAATAGTAAGCATTTATCAATATGGGCCTGTACTAACAGTTCATGCATGTGGCCAGCCGATTAGCTGATTCTGTTTCAACAAAATTTTCCCTATATTTGACAGCTTTTGCCACTTTATATACTATATCCTGTAGATAAAATGCAACCAACCATATTGGCTCGTAACCATTTCACTTTCAGCTACATGTACACATTGGGATTCTTCCTCAGATTGGGTAGGTTCTGGGATAATCACTTTTTTCAGTTTAGATGGTGTTGGTCCTTGGGGCTTTAGCACAGGTCTGATGTTTGATAATCTCCTTTTCAGTTTTTGAAGAAATCCCAACTGTCAAGAAAGGCAGATTATCAAATACAGCCATGTTGAGATTATAAAAGGAGTGGGGGGATAAGATAATGGCAATTCGAGAAACTATAACCCATACTCACCCATGGCTTTCCAGGGTTGAGATTTGCGTCATCCTGTAACACCTCAAACCTACGACACATTGTTTGGGACATTAATTGCAGTTCTTCATGTGTGGGGTAACGTGGGGTTGCCAACTGCTGACATGCTGCAACCATGTTGCTTATCACAGCTCTAATGGCGCGATCTTTGGTATCTTTGTCAATTTTTCCAGCTTGATTTGCTCTTATGAGTTCACTGTCACTATACAAGCTAAAGTTTACTCTGGTTGTTTGAACAATGGGGGAGGCTACATCGGCTTCCACTTGTTGACTAACTTCGATGCCACTGCTCTCCTGAAAAATAAGGAAAGTATCTAAATATATGTTCAACAAAATTGAAGAAAGATGAAAAAAGGGCAATAACATCTAGTTAATTGATTGATTAGTGTTTTACACCACACACAGAAGTATCCACTTATTTGACAGAGTTGCCAGGTTTAGACCTTCGGCGAGTACCTGGCAACTATTTCACATAGCCTTTTTTTTCAATTTGAGGAGGATTCAAACCCGTCCTCCGATGGAAGGCCTGTGTTAAACTGAGGGACTGTCACTCTGCCGATTGAGCCACTGAGGGCCCCAATAACCCTTAGTATAGTCGTAGTGGGCATATCCCAGCAAGGTTTCAAAGCAATCCATAAATATTAATTGGAAATATTGCCCAGGCAAAAGATGTAAGCAGAAGTTTACTGTAATGTAATGCAAGTTATATAAATACCAAAGGTCAATAACTCTTAAAATATCAGCTTGAAGAAAAAGCCAATCCGTAAAATATAAAAGTGTGTGAGCTGCAAAAAATGTGATTTTTTAAAAAAATTCCGATTGTCAAAAGTTGAGTGTTTGTTCCCCCTAAAGATTGGGAAAGATAAAAATACCCCCAAAAAGTTATAAACTGATGCACAGTACCAGACAGACTATGAAATTTCCGGCAACACTTATTAGGATACTTCTACACAACTCCCTTTCACAGATGAAATCAAGGCTACATAAAAGGGCTTTTTGACACTCTAAACATTATCCTGCCTACATGAAAGTGCCTTGAACGTTGCATATCAGTTATAACATTTAAAAATAAATAATTACATTGATGAAGGTCATTAACCTCTTCCGTGCAAGCAAATTTTCGGCTCCAGGCAACAGCTCATTCAAATCAGTGCGATCGAGTGCTAAGAAAGCTTTTCCATCTAACCCAGCAGCTGAAAAAAAAGTCATGAAGTGAATTAAAAATGCACATAGGAGTAGACGTTTGGTTTCTTTGTCTTCGTACGCTGTATCCGATAGCCTGAAAGGACCAGTTACCGAAGTTACCATTCATATTCAGCACTCGTCTGATGAAATGTCCTGGGCCATAACCAAGGGCACAACTCAGACCGGTGTCCAACAGAAAATCAGACAGAGAACCAGTGATTATTATATCAAGCATTGTAACTTTAAATTTTGGAAGGCCACCAGGGGGTGGCTAAATTTTTTCTTCGCACAATTGCTACCATTTTTGTCTTTGAGTCTAAATTAAAACAATGCCTTCATACAAATAGACCCTTTCGGGGATCGGGTTGATTGCGTCTATGACGTAATGCAAAATGGGCGTGTCACAGTGACTGCAACAGAGAAATGACGTCAATGCCATACAATTCAAACGTCATAAACCGCCATTCTAAGCAGAAAGGGTCTCTTTCATAAAATGCTAACATATGTTTTCCTGTACGGATGAAGTATACGAAATCTTTGCCGTATTCTGTATATGAGCGATCTCCCCAAAAAATCATTATGATATTTGTTAAACAACTTTTGAAAATTAATTTATATGAGAAATAATGATGAAATCCAATGTTTAGGATTTTCAGAAAATTTGGACCACAGAACCGTGTAGGCCTAGATTCATCATCAAGAGAAAAATAATACCAAATTTGAGAAAATTTATTTTAGTTCATTCTGGTGGCCCTCCTCGCTTTAAGGGTTAAGCAAAATTCAGGTTCTAAGAATTGTTTAGACATAAGTGCGCTTATCTTAAACACAAATAGCAATGTAGCATATCTTTTGAATTGAAGTAGGCAGGTCGGGTCAATTTTAATCATCCATAGTTTGTTTCTAAAACCTATACCAAACTATTCTTCACATAGTTCTAAGATGTAATTAGAATTCAGTTTGACATGTATAATCATATTTACTTAGAAAAATGATATTTAATAAATCAGGGGAGACAACTTATGTCTCTAAATATGGGCCTTTTTCAAGCATTTTATGAATGGTAGTTATTTTTCTGTTCAAGCGAAAATGAGCAAACAGGGTCCAGTGAAAGGGCCCTGATAAAATATACAGACTTCACTTTTTGTTTTATTTTTAACTTTTGAAACTCACATTTGCTTTTTAACTTTTATGATCGAATACCTTGTACCAACATGTGATGACGTCACCGACCTGCCTAATTGAAGGCATGTTTACTTAGTCTTTACATTGTTGTGGTCAATAATATGGTGATTAGTGAATTACAAGAAACACATCGGTCATCAGTCTTAAATTTAAAAATAAAGTTAACTAACAAAAAGAGGAATAATTTCAGTGACAAATCCTTAATTTACTGTGGTTAATTCTCATTTGTAACGAATTTTTCTGTATTCAGCGCTAGAAAATTTAAGAAAAAAAAGGCACTGATATATTTGCTAGAGGGCGCTTTTCAATGTCAAGGCTGAACCCGAACCTCGTCGGAGACTGCCGAAAACGCGCGAAAGCGAGGGCTCGTCTGCACAGTGGTAACAGCGCTGATCTCTCTTCAACTCTCTGTCCGTGTCAACGCTTTACAGTCAGGGCAGGTATGTTTACTTTTACATTTAACCAAGTCGTCTAAATCTAATGTAGTTCAGAAGGCCTCAAGTATTACAAGCTGTACAACGCTTGATTATTCAACAGAGGAGTTTGGTAACCGTAAATCGAAAACCGTAAATATACATAAACTAAAGTTACACGTGTTTAATAATCAATTTATTCGAAACAATGCTAGACTGATTAGAAATACTTACCCGATATGTAGTCAGCCACTTTTGTGTCAAATTGTCGGGACAGGTAACTTCCCAAATCCTCCGATGATAAATCTTTTATGACGATTTGTTCACCATTTTTCACAAAGTGCGCCATCTCAAGTGATAGAACGTCTGCTCACATACCCAGAGTGCATCGCGGTTAAACACGTGACATGTGACGTATTTCTTGAACAAGAACCAAATTCTTGAGTTGCAGTTTTCGGCGTTTTTTTAATTGTTTTCGAATGAATAATAATAATAATAATAATATTCTTTATTTTTTCATGAGGGTTACATATAAGAAATACACTCTGAATAGCTGTTCTACCTCGAGGCCCTCAAAACTGTAAGCATCATGACATAACAATGGTTTAACTTTACACATATATCTTACAAATATGCAGTGAGCATACACATTTTTACAAAGACAAAAATTATTAAGTATATAGTAATATAGATCAATTCATGACGATATTTGTTCTTAAAACTTACTACTGAAAAAGCAGTTTGGGTAGATAAGTGGAGAGAATTCAAAATACTTGCTCCAGTAGTCCAGAGTAAGATAAGGATTTCTTGAACATTTCAATACGAGGGAATGATTATAGACCGATCACTAATTTTGATAATGCTTGTATAAAATTATGTTTGTTTCCTATATCCTTTACAAAAAAAAAAAGAATATGAACTGCTCAATATACTTATCTAGATCAGTAAAATTCAGGAAAACATACAGTTTTGACAAACCATCAGATTAAGAGATCGTGCGAGACCAATTTTTTTATGACAAAATGATATTGCACATATATCTAAACTAACTATCACACAGATAAGACACTATAGTTGTATTTTTTACAACAGAAAGACTAAGCTATGTGATATAAATATTTTTGACAAAATAGCTCGGTTTCTTCCGACACTAAAACTCACAAAGCCACCATGAAAAGGGAAGTAATCTTGAGTGCAGCTTAAAACATCAATCACTCACTCATTGAAATAATAATAAAAAAATGGACGGCTAATCAGTTAAAGTTATACCCCTTAAATCTGGCTAACTAAAAATCAAGCGAAACCAAACTGGAAAAGGGCTTATTGTTTATCTGAGCAGGCTATAGGTTTGAAATTGGAATTTAATTAATAATCATGTGTGTTAATGACTATCTCACTGGATAAATTATTGTTGGTCTTACAGATAACTATGAGCAGACGGACATGGAGGTGCGCGATTTGCCTGATGTTTCTATCTCTCACTTTGAAGGAACTCTTGAATCACATCAGTTATGCACATAGTAATGATCCAAATTTTTGTGTATCCTGTGGAATTGAGAGCTGCCCTAATACTTACAGTTCATACAAAGGATTCTATAAGCATGTTAAACGACGACACAGCCATTATTATGAAGGAAAAGAGACGACATTAACTAATCAATCTGTAGGATTCCCAATGTTGTCACCTGAATCACCTGGACATGTAAGTTCAGAGCTGGAAATTACTGAAGATTGCAATCAAATACAAGGAGACAATCATTTACAACAGGAGAGTCACAGTGAATCAGAACTTCAAGAGCTTGAACAAAATGAATATCAAAGCAATTTTCAAGAGATAGCATGTAACTCTGAAGAACAAAGACAGGCTGCTGCATCCAAATATGTGCTTCAGATGAAGCATAGACACCAATTATCAATGGTATGTTTTGGTGCTATTTATTATTACATTGTATAGTTAAAAGCACCATGAAAAGCACTCTCTCCTGAAGTTATATTGATATTTACATTTATGTCATTAAAATGTCAAGACCTCCACCATGCTGGTGTAATTATAAACGAAAGAAAATCCCTATGATTTATTTTTTGGTGTGTCTTAAAAGAACTTAATTCAACCTGTATATTGCCTTTTATATTAAATATTCGGAGAGTGGGGTTGTTATCCACAATTGAACCACGAATTACAGGTGCCACAGTTGCCACTGTGTTCAGTAGATTCGCAACAGACAGATTATGCTTGCATTTTTAAGACATTAGCTGCTTATTGAGTCTCAACAGATGATAGTATTTCCCCTAAAAATAGTTTAATTTGTCTTTCAACTGCAGCTTATTGCAGTGCACGCACGAGAAAATTTAACCTTTTTTTCTTTATGACATCTTACTAAAATAACGCATATCCTGATTGGTATACTATACCATAATTTCCATCACAAAATAATTGCATCAAATTAAGAAATAATGGATTGATTCTCTGCGTATACGCTGTGATAACTGCAAGAAAAAAGTAAGTGTTCATTGTTTTTGGTCGAGAGTTCAAAAAGTGTGGACACTTCCTTTTTTCTTGCACTTATCAGAGCGTATACACAGAGAATCAATCCATTATTTCTATTCTAACACATAAACTTTAATGTAAAGAAAAACTGAATTTTAGTAGTTTGCCTTATTTTCTACATCAAACTAAAAGTTGGCAACCCCTACGTTAAAGCTGAATAGTTTTTCCCTGATTGCCTTGTGGACGAATCTATATCTAAAAAATGATAGGGGTGCAAGCTTCAAACAATTGTTTTATGTGTTACCATTTTTTAATCTACTAACAGACCTGATAACTTTTTAAAGATATATCTACACTTTTAGCTTATGGAAGTTCACTTTCAAGTTTTTCAGTCGAGTATTAACATTGTCCTGCGTTTATAAGTTAGTTTTACAGGCAAAATACAAGGCAAACACAACATCCTGATATCCCCACTCGCGTTTAGGCGATGACGTCATCCAGTGACGACGTCATCCAGTGACGTCTTGTTCCATCACGTCACCAAAATTTAAAACTTATGACGTCGTTCAGTGTCAGGGCGTTCGACGTCACTATAAAAACGTTATCTGCGTATAAGCTAGTTTATACGCCAGCTTTGTCCTATCTCACAACATGTAGGGAAATCACACATGTGTTAGAATCCGATTTTTGATGCATGGATAAATTGCTAACACCATAATGTTTTTAGGTGTTAGTGGCTGTGACCCTGTTTTGAAATAAGAATTGTGGGTATCTTACCTAAGGCTAATTAAAATTTATTTCCGGCAATCGGGCAGGGGTTATTTTATAACAAGACTTTTTACACATTGCTACATGTATACCTGACTAAATCTGTCTATTACATACAGGATGGACTTTCTACATTAATATCCGGTGCTCGAAATCTGGTTGACCAGTCTGTGGATGTACTGCAAAACAAAATTCTACAGAAGCTCAAAAGTCTAGATGGGCTAGATGAACAATTGTTTGATAACATTTCTAAAACTGTTAAGTCTGTGTCTTTGGACACAATTTTTAATGAAGTCGAAACACCATACCTGCAGGAAAAAAAAATGAAAAATTTAAACAAGGTTACCTTGAGACAGGTTATACTTGGGGGAACACTAAGACCAAAGCGGTTTGGTTTCAAACAAAGGCTTTCCTTAGACACTGATTTTGTTTATTATACACCCATTCTGGAAAGTTTGCAACAATACTTACAAAATGAAAAAATATTTAAACTAATTTTTAACCATTCAAATGTAAGGAACGATGAAAATTATTACATTCATAATATTTCTGATGGCTTTTGGTCAAAGCAGCATCCAATATTCCAGGACCCCAATGCATTAAAAATCTTACTTTACTATGATGATATTGAGATTTGTTGCCCATTAGGATCTAAATCCCGAAAACTATCTTGCTTCTACTACTCTTTAGCTAATTTACCCAAAAAGTATCGGTCAAAATTATGTAATATACGTCTTGTGGCAGTAGTCTTAAAGACCCTTTTGGACAAGTATGGCATTGATGCTGTTTTACAAGATTTTGTTAAAGATATGAATATTCTAGCTGAAGGATATAACTTTAACATATTGGATGAAATCATCAGGATGAAAGGGGGGCTCTATTGTGTCTTGGGAGATACACCAGCTAGCCATTTAATAGGAGGCTTTAAGGAGGGTGTGGGAGGTGCTTGGTTAAAATGTAGGATGTGCTGTTGCTCAGCAGATGAAATGCAGATTAAATTTACAGCAGATGAATTTAAAACGCGAACAATGGAAGATTACCTCTCCAACTGTAATGATATTGAAAGAGCAGAGACTGATTATATGAAAAACTACTTAAGTATGGCCTATGGCATTAACAGGAGAAGCTCCCTTGTGGACATTCCTCATTTCAACATAACTTGTTGTCTTCCCCAAGATGTTATGCACATTGTCTTTGAAGGAATAGCTCAGTTTGAAATTAAAGAAGTGTTACTCCACTATATAAGTGAAGGTATTTTTTCATTAGTAGAATTTAATTTGGCAATGAATAATTTTGAATACGGCTATCAAGAGATGAGAAATAGGCCATCATGCATTAACTCAAACACAATGCACTCAGGAGACAATAAGCTTAAACAAAATTCTGCTCAAACGTCTCTCTTAACAAAAATTATATTATTTTTACTTTCTTCACTTGGGGTGGATAAACTAGATTCAAAGTACCTGTTAATAGTTTCATTAGTAGAAATGGTTAAACTATTAATGTCACCTCTTTTTACCGCTGGTTCTTTAAGTAATCTAAAAGAATTAATAAAAAATCACCTTCTAATGTTTAAAGATTGTTTCCAACATCTTAAGTTAGTTCCTAAACATCATTATTTATTACACTTTCCCATATGTATTAAAAATCATGGACCACCAAATGGATTCTCGTGTATGCGTTTTGAAGGAAAAAACAAGATTCCAAAATCAGTGATAAAATATAAGAATAACTTTATTAATGTTCCACTTACGGTCAGTAATGAAATGCTGAATAATGAAGCTATGGATAGTATGATCGGAGATGAAATGCATCCATGTTTTGCAAACGATATTGTTCCTGGTCCTTCTACTCAAATAAGTGGGCCAAAGAGAGATTATTTTGCAGAAAAGATAAAATTGTTTTATGGCACTGACATTGAAGAAGCTTTTGTTTACAGTTGCAATCACGTCACTCACATTGGAACCAAATACATGTTAGAAAGAGCAATTTTGGCTTGTAGTGTTGATAACAGAGGCATTTTTCCAGAGTTTGGAAAACTGGCTGCTATTTACATTCTCAATAGACAAAACATATACTTTGAGCTTCAGATGTTTGTTACAGACTGTTTTGATGAATCTGTTCAGTCATATGCAGTAAGAGAACCCGATTTACCCGAAGCCCTTGTTCTTATCAAAATAGAGGATTTATTAGATCATAACGTGTACAGCACAACATTATCACAAGGAACTATATTCGTTCCAACAGAATTTGATTTTACTGACATCATAGAATGTCACCGGGCTTCTAAACATCCACACACAACTGTTGAAAGCACACCACATTAAACATTTGTCTGTCTTAGGGCCATATATCATGTAATGTTGTAAGGATTAAGTTTGTAATCAACTTGTAACAGTGATTATTGTAGAATTGTTACCTTTTAGAAATTAACGACAATGGTCCAATTTTGTTCAGGCTATATCTCTGTATATATTGTTTTAATGTGTATAGATGGTGCTTTTTGTTATCAACCCCTTGTTAAACTATAATTTAATACTTAAGCATATGTGCAGATCACCAATGATGAATGAACAAAATCAGCACAGTAAACAAGATTGTAACTTTGTTATAAAGATTTCCACATGTGATTTTTGAATGTGATTAATATTGTACTAATACAAGGGGTAACCTCCACCTCGCATAATGTTATTATTAAGAATTTAAGATAATGTGTACATGGCTAGTTATAACTTACGCTACCCTCTGGCTGGGGCGGTGTGGTTTTTGCCATAGCCATTTTCGCCTACCTTGTATTGAGGAAATTTAAGTATGCCAGATACAAATGCCTGTCTGACGTTTATTTGGTTTGTAACGGTTTTAATGTTAAAATTTAGGTGGGATGGGGGTAGGTAAGATCTTTTGGTTGGTTGGTACTTTTGTCGCCATATACCTTAGCTGTTGAGAGCAACATTAAGCCTCAATCAATCAATTGTTTACACGCTCACCACCAAAATATCAAAATGTCTTTCTCAGAAAGAAGAGATTGTTAATTCAGTTTTTATTTTTGGAAAAATCATAACTTTATGCATCATATTTTCTTTTTGATTTGAAGTTGAAAATTAGAATTTTTGGGCCCCTGCAAAAAATCTAATTTTGAACCTCAAAATATATATCTTTATGAGATTTCAAAAGTTATTTTCTTTATAGAACACGAAAAGTTAACAATTTGTTCTTAATGAGAAAAATATTATACTGAAAACCATAGTTTTTGCTATTGTAAAAAGTTGACTGATCTCTTGTTTTTAAATGTTTCAATTTTGTAAATTGCACCAATGTTCTTAAACACAACAATTATTCATAGGTTGAGAAATGTTAAAGCTGGTAAATTAATCGTTATTGTTTTAATGAACTTCTTTTGCCCATGCAGGCTAAGATATAATTTAAAGGCGACGAGCAGAGGCAGAGAAAATACATATTTATGAATTAAATAACGAAGTTTATAATTGTGCTAATGTAAATATGTTCTACTCAAACAGGATTCCATTATGTAACTCTTTTGAAGAATGTTATCAATGGTATTGCAGCATGAATTCTAGCAATGAAATTATACCTCTACAGTCTACCATGATATAATTGCAAATAATAAAAAAAGAAATATAAGTAATTTCAGTTGTATCATGTATTTAATTGTTTTGGTTGTATTGTGAAACTATTGTATTAATCAAGTAATTAAAGAGCTTGAAGGGCTTTGTGCGTTCTGTAATTTTGTGTGTCTCTATTAATTTGCTTGAGTTCTTTTTAAGAGTTTTGCCTAGTTACAAATCTCCAAACAGGGAAAAGTCAGGGGAGGTCTTCTGACCAAGGATATTCTGAATAGCACTGGTAAAAGATCTGCTGAACATATAACATTAAGAAACATTAACTGCATGGTTATTAAAAATGAATCCACATCATGCAAAAACCAATGATAAATGCTCTGTTTCCAGCTTTCTTGAAAATGAGTTTTTCTCCGTTCCGTTCATTTTTCGACCACCATGATCTCATGGGGGTCTTATCAAATCGCTTTTTGTCAGTGGTCCGTCGTCCGGTGTCTGTAAACTTTTCTTGTTTTTCTTATTTTGATCACTTTTCTCATTTGTCATGTCGTTTCCAAGAGAACTGCTGGTCGAATCACACAGTACAATTGTCCATTGCTTTATTAAAGAGGCTACTTGTACATGGTACTTGGTACTTGCCACGGTTGTACCGATTTTTATGTTGGACTAATGTATTTCGAAGGAAGGTGTACCGGTACACTATATCAGGAGTTAAATAGAAGCATCCTTCATTTCAATCTTAATAAATTAAAATCGAACTCCCTCTTCAGATATATTATTTGTCGAAATAAGATGTTACTTTCTCAAATACATTTTTGCATTCAGTGATGTCGTCGTTTAACTGATCAAACTCTTGACAAGTCATTTAAGGAAGTTGGTTTAGAGTTTCGGAGAACAGCCACTTTTGATTGTGTTGTATGTGGTCGCAAAGATCAGCTCAACTTAAGAAAACTTTTCTTTTAAAAAAAGCATTTTATTTAGCTAGAAAAAATCTCTTATAGAAATATATTGGCAAGTAAAATATTCTTAAGTAATAAGCAAAAAAGGGAAGAAAAGAGATTTTATCTTGGAATAAAGAGATTTTATCTTGGAATAAAGAAATTTTATCTTGGAATTAAGAAATATTAAGAAAAGCTATGTAGGCACACATAAAACCAAGAAAATGCTTATGGAATTTTGAGAAAAAGCTAGAAAATTTAAGATTTTTTAATAGTTTTTTTCTTTTTTAAGAAATAAATATCTTTAATGATAAAATACTTTTTACTGTGATAGAGGAGTTTAAGGCTTACATGTGGACTACTGGTGCCCTTATCAGCCTGTATGCCCCAGAGCTGCATAGCCCAGTTAACCAATGAGAGAGAGAGAGAGAGTCAGTGTGCCCTGGCTGGTGAGGGGCATGTATACATTAAGATGCTATCAGATCCTTGTGGGAGAGCTCCAGTGGCAGCATGAAGTGACCCTAATCCATTACAGCATTTGTAACCCAGGAAGCTGAGGAGACTGCTGACCTCAATGGATAATCCTTAGGGTGGATACTGTTACAGTTAAGATGACCAGAGTACTATAGATATATGTGAATTGAAGTTATAGATTGCAATGTCATAGATCTGAATTGTAGTTCTAGATTGCGATGGCATAGATCTGGATTGAAGTTCTAGATTGGGATGGCATAGATCTGAATTGAAGTTCTAGAGTGTGATGTCATAAATCTGAATTGAAGTTCTAGATTGGGATGGCATAGATCTGAATTGAAGTTCTAGATTGCGATGGCAAGAATCTGAATTGAAGTTCTAGATTGGGATGGCATAGATCTGAATTGAAGTTTATATAGGCTTGCCCTGTTTGCCAATCCTAAATAAATATTGTTTAAACCGAATTGAAGTTCTAGATTGCGATGGCAAAGATCTGAATTGAAGTTCTAGATTGGGATGGCATAGATCTGAATTAAAGTTCTAGATTGGGATGGCATAGATCTGAATTGAAGTTCTAGATTGGGATGGCATAGATCTAGATTGAAGTTCTAGATTGCGATGGCATGGATCTCAATTGAAGTTCTAGATTGCGATCTCATTGGCCAAGTTTTATTCAAATGAAATGAAACATTTGTTTTGTTAAGGGCAAACTATACATTCAGAAATTTTTAGGGTTGAGATCCCCATTTTTAATTGTTTCTGTAAACAATTGGTTATAAAACAATATTCTAGTAATTGTTTAAAAGTTACATGAGCTGCAAGAATTTGCAAACTAAAGCATTGAAGTTAAAACAAAAAATATCATTAAAGCCAGAATAACCTGTACAAAGCGAAGATTTATGCTAATAAGGGACAAAATTTAAATAAGTTTAATTAGATAATTAAATAACCAGGATACCTCAAGTCGACGTACATCTCCAAGATTCGTATCAGCCAAAATCTTTTATTTTGTACTTACTTCTTAATAAAAATGACAAACAATTAGCCTACACTTTTTCAACGAAACTATTCCAATATTTGGCAACGCACAGTCGCACACCACTTAATAAGTTCACCCATTCTACATAGAATATATTTAAATGTTGATTTTTGTTCAAATAAGCTATGACAAGAAAATGTTATTCTGTTTTCAAAACACAGAAGCTAGGGAATAAACATTATTAACCAGAGAGCCTCAAACACATTTATGTGCTTTTTTTTTTACTAGCTATAGACCAGTGGGAACAAACCTCGATTGTCTTTGGTTGCTACCAGTTGGCTTTGACATGCCTCAGACAGTCTCGCTTTTTATAAGGTAAATCACCGTATTTTTTAGCTGAATACAAATGGCGTCGAAAGTATATATCAAAATAATATTATTTTCATTCAGAATTATAACAAATTAATCCAATGCTGAAATCATCTAGAACGAGATTTTTATATTTATGTTATTTAGCACGATAAACCACCAGATTTGTAACGGAAAGAAAACAGACGCTGTTTTGGTAAATGTCAGGAATCCTCCAAGGTTTCAATTATATAACTGATCGAGGCTGAAAGTAAACAGAGTGTTTCGGTCCATAACATTATCACGGGGACACTTTTGCTGGGCTCTCAAGAGGATATGGAAATGGTACATTTCAAGGGCAACCTTTATGGTTGCCACATTCAAAATAACCTGCAGTCTATCAGAGGGTATTTCACGTACGTAAATCCCCGAAGTTTCAGAACGGCTATAGACCAACCAATCATATGAATTGAGCAGGGAAAAAGAACATCCATGACATCGATTAATTTCTTATTCTTCACAAGAATTCTTTGTCAAGAGTCTTCAGGAAAGCAAATCAATAGGCTATAAATCTATTGATTGATTATTGAACTGGAATAGAGGTTAGGCAAGTCTAATTTAAGACCATTGAATGCACACGTCACCGAAGATGAGCATTACAAATCTGGGAAACTATTCACACTTAGTAACCATGGTAACGACTGACCTGATTTCTTCACCAACATCATCTACAATGTATGTCCGATAATGGAGATTTATTCATCAGTTTCAAGGCTAAGTTAATGCAATAAAAATCCCTTTCTGACTTCAGTTTCATTATTTTTCATAAATTGATGTCAACACTTATTTTGAATAAATCTATCTTTGTGGTTGGTCATTGAAGCAGGATTGATTGATTGGCTGACATAGCATTCAAGATTACATGTATTTAACTTATATGCCAGGTTAATTGGAGGAGGAAAGCGAGCTCATTGCCCGGAGGAAACCCCCGACCTTTGGCGAGTATCTGGCAACTCTCCCAAATATGGCATTGAAGCAGGAACATTGGCTCCTAAATCAATATTAGTTAAAGCATACAAACAATATTCAACTTAAAATGGCACAAGCTGCAATTCAAACTTCAGCTTTAAGTAATCTACATGTAGAAGCCCAATGCCCAAAAGAGGGGAGAAGAGATCGTTTATATAAAATTCATTTGAATGTTTTCGCTTTTTTGAGCCAGATTGATTCAAAGCCTAATTAAATTTGATACATTATAACATTTCTTGCTGTGTATATAATGCCTGTTTAACCACGCCGACGTTGTGTTGCTGTAATTTCTGATGATGAGAGTAGTTTCTCTCAAAAGCTCATATTAAACATCACCATGTACAAAGTAGTACAAGTTGTCCTATGTGTTTTGGTTTTAGTACAACCGCTCCATAGAAGAATCTATTATAACATTGTTTCTGAGAACAGATGATCAACTGGAATGTTACAGTTTTTACATTTCTTTCTTTGATACCACAATTATTAAGTAGTTAGATTTCCGTGAGTAGAGGCTATAACTTATCGATGTTTAGGCTGACCTAGAATGTTTGAACATGCCATCGCGAGATAGCGACAAAAAAGCGATCAATTTCTACCCATCCTTAAGGCGATCTCATCAGTGGCTCACGAGACATTATTTGGCCAGCGTCTGAGGGCTGAACATCGTTAGCTTAACCTGCTTTACACAAACTCTATTAGACACACTAGTTTAATGACTAGCCAATCAAACACTTCACAAATTGTCTTATCAGTTTTAGTAGTTGATTACATCCTTATATAGCATTAGTTTAAATTTCAAATCGATTTTAATCTAAACAAAGAGGTAAAATCTTGTCCCTTCTACACATATTAAATTTTAAGCATAGAACTGCCTTGTTGAAGACTTAATCAATCTTCAAAAGAAATAGGATTGATATATGCCATAATAATTTTTTTTTTATTTAAAAAAGTTTAAAAGTTTGTCTCTTCTAGCAACGAGATACTGCTCTGTCTTGTTTTAACCTACTGCAAATCAAATAATTTTTACACAAAATTAAGACATTGATATTTCATTTACCACATACACTGTATATAATTCTTTCATCAACGGGTAATAAATTCAAATCACAACTAGCAATCCACAACATAAATACAAAAAGTTCTTAGTGGGGTTTTCACTAAATGTGAAAGCGTTGGACATGCATCAGTCTCAACTGAGACTGTTTTAGTGCAAGTTTTCATAAATTAAAACTTTTCAAAGCACAAAACTATATATTCATGTTGAGTGGCTGCTAACGGTATCAGATCTATATTACAGTATTTAAACGTTTAAGGCGTTTTTAACTTAAAATAAATCATATTTCTTGTGTGGAGACATCATTGTCTTGATTTGACAAAAGCTGTTTGATTACTTTTTATAACTGAAATTATTATTAAACATGTATTTATGGACAGGTATAATAATGGGGCCAAGTTCCTGTACATTACATGTTCAGGAATAGGAAACATATATTTTTGGCTGGTAAACAAAAATATTTTACTTTAAAAAATAAATTCCTTGAGGGCATTTAGAGGTAAGCATTTGCTTAAACTTGGTATTCGTACAGGTGGATTACCAAATAACAGAATTCTGCAAAAATAACATTTCATATACAAAAAAATGACGTTTAAAATCCCTATGCTTCCTCTATTGACTAGCAGCCCGACGTCATAGTATGCTAGATTGTAAAATTAAATAATTCAAAACTTGTGATAGAAAAAAAGATATCTAAAAAATTATCTAAAACCGCTTTGTACACAGGTAAACTTTGTTTTTAAATTGAAACTCAATGTACATATAATTTAAAGTGTTCAATTACAGTTACTTTGTTTCTTTGGAATAGAATATTTCCACACGCTCATAAGTTACGAGTTATGCAATAGCACTTGTATGTATAACTAATAAGCATTCATAAACAGGCAGCTGAATTATTAGATAGGCTAATTTAATTGACCATTGACCCTTCCCCGTTACCCAAGGGGATAAATATGATCCTACAGCAATGATACATCAAGTGAAACGGGCACCATGCTCGCTGAAGTGGTCAATAAATTGTCCATGGTGAAAAGGTTGGGGTTTTCCTCACAACTCTGTCACATACATGCAAGTGAAATAATCTTGAGTGCGGCGAAAAACACAGATCAACCTGGGTAGAAAGTGCCCTTATCTGAGACTTGCCCCCGTCTTACAATTTCACAAAGGCTTATTGTAACCAACTTTTAACATGCTAAGAATTCCTAAAAAAAAATTTAGTCTCAAAATTTACTTTATGGTGATGCTAGCAGTTAAAACTATTTCTCATCAAAATTCAACAACATAATCTACCTACGGCTTATTTTATCTTTGATACAAATTTGACATATAGTTTTCACATAGTTTTAACAATGCATAGGAAGGTATTGTGAGATTAATAATAATACATTCATGGATGTGTTTTCCAGAAATTCCAGAAAGTTGTGATTGGAGAACAAATTATTACATGATAATGGCAAACAATAAATACATTGTGACTGCCATACACATTGTGAATGTAGATGTCAAAGGCTTGTGTTGATCACCAAAATTTACTTTAAGTGATGTATTAATTATTTCTTGTTAAAATTCTAATATGGTAAGGAAAACAAGCAGGTCATACATGTAAGTTACCTAGGGTTACTATTTGGAAACGTCAATGAATGGTCAATGTTTTCACTTGATAAATATATAAACATGGCAAATGTTATATATGTTTCTTAATCAAACTTAACATGCGTGACGTGAAGCCTTAATCATTTCTCATTTCAAGGTCATGATTGATTGTTTTACTTCGCACTCAAGATTATTCCATTTATACGGCGACATGGATCCCTTACATTGAGGAAACCCTCAGCCTTTGGTTAGTACCTGGTAACTCTTCCACACATTCAGAGTGATCTGAACTCTCAGCCTTTGGTTAGTACCTGGTAACCCTTCCACACATTCAGAGTGATCTGAACTCTCAGCCTTTGGTTAGTACCTGGTAACTCTTCCACACATTCAGAGTGATCTGAACTCTCAGCCTTTGGTTAGTACCTGGTAACTCTTCCACACATTCAGAGTGATCTGAACTCTCAGCCTTTGGTTAGTACCTGGTAACTCTTCCACACATTCAGAGTGATCTGAACTCTCAGCCTTTGGTTAGTACCTGGTAACTCTTCCACACATTCAGAGTGATCTGAACTCTCAGCCTTTGGTTAGTACCTGGTAACTCTTCCACACATTCAGAGTGATCTGAACTCTCAGCCTTTGGTTAGTACCTGGTAACTCTTCCACACATTCAGAGTGATCTGAACTCTCAGCCTTTGGTTAGTACCTGGTAACTCTTCCACACATTCAGAGTGATCTGAACTCTCAGCCTTTGGTTAGTACCTGGTAACTCTTCCACACATTCAGAGTGATCTGAACTCTCAGCCTTTGGTTAGTACCTGGTAACTCTTCCACACATTCAGAGTGATCTGAACTCTCAGCCTTTGGTTAGTACCTGGTAACTCTTCCACACATTCAGAGTGATCTGAACTCTCAGCCTTTGGTTAGTACCTGGTAACTCTTCCACACATTCAGAGTGATCTGAACTCTCAGCCTTTGGTTAGTACCTGGTAACTCTTCCACACATTCAGAGTGATCTGAACTCTCAGCCTTTGGTTAGTACCTGGTAACTCTTCCACACATTCAGAGTGATCTGAACTCTCAGCCTTTGGTTAGTACCTGGTAACTCTTCCACACATTCAGAGTGATCTGAACTCTCAGCCTTTGGTTAGTACCTGGTAACTCTTCCACACATTCAGAGTGATCTGAACTCTCAGCCTTTGGTTAGTACCTGGTAACTCTTCCACACATTCAGAGTGATCTGAACTCTCAACCTTTGGTTAGTACCTGGTAACTCTTCCACACATTCAGAGTGATCTGAACTCTCAGCCTTTGGTTAGTACCTGGTAACTCTTCCACACATTCAGAGTGATCTGAACTCTCAGCCTTTGGTTAGTACCTGGTAACTCTTCCACACATTCAGAGTGATCTGAACTCTCAGCCTTTGGTTAGTACCTGGTAACTCTTCCACACATTCAGAGTGATCTGAACTCTCAGCCTTTGGTTAGTACCTGGTAACTCTTCCACACATTCAGAGTGATCTGAACTCTCAGCCTTTGGTTAGTACCTGGTAACTCTTCCACACATTCAGAGTGATCTGAACTCTCAGCCTTTGGTTAGTACCTGGTAACTCTTCCACACATTCAGAGTGATCTGAACTCTCAGCCTTTGGTTAGTACCTGGTAACTCTTCCACACATTCAGAGTGATCTGAACTCTCAGCCTTTGGTTAGTACCTGGTAACTCTTCCACACATTCAGAGTGATCTGAACTCTCAGCCTTTGGTTAGTACCTGGTAACTCTTCCACACATTCAGAGTGATCTGAACTCTCAGCCTTTGGTTAGTACCTGGTAACTCTTCCACACATTCAGAGTGATCTGAACTCTCAGCCTTTGGTTAGTACCTGGTAACTCTTCCACACATTCAGAGTGATCTGAACTCTCAGCCTTTGGTTAGTACCTGGTAACTCTTCCACACATTCAGAGTGATCTGAACTCTCAGCCTTTGGTTAGTACCTGGTAACTCTTCCACACATTCAGAGTGATCTGAACTCTCAGCCTTTGGTTAGTACCTGGTAACTCTTCCACACATTCAGAGTGATCTGAACTCTCAACCTTTGGTTAGTACCTGGTAACTCTTCCACACATTCAGAGTGATCTGAACTCTCAGCCTTTGGTTAGTACCTGGTAACTCTTCCACACATTCAGAGTGATCTGAACTCTCAACCTTTGGTTAGTACCTGGTAACTCTTCCACACATTCAGAGTGATCTGAACTCTCAGCCTTTGGTTAGTACCTGGTAACTCTTCCACACATTCAGAGTGATCTGAACTCTCAGCCTTTGGTTAGTACCTGGTAACTCTTCCACACTTTCACAGTGATCTGAACTCTCAACCACCAACGGAAGAGTTGTGTTGTACTAATGGACTATTTTATTTAACAACTTACTGAGCCATATAGCTCCCCCCCCCCCCCCCACTAACCCAACACACACCCCTTCATAGTTAAATTGAAGAAAAAAAAAACAAGTAATACTTACGCGCTTCTTCTTTCGATGGTTCATTCTTTATTCTGAAATCTACCTGATAAAGGTATTTCTTTGATGTCATAATTACAGGTGGTCATATCTATATTGTTCCTAGGTAAAGTCCATCAGTAAATAACTTTGTATGTTCATAAGCTTAGAACCCAATTAATTAACTGGTGAAACTGATGTTCAATTCCAGATTTAAAGTTTTAAGTTCAAAAGTTAATCCAACCACTTGTACAACGTACATGTACATTGTAGTGTACATGTAAGAGCCGATTGTGACAAAGTCGCTGAAACAGACACGCGTATTCAGGATTTTCACTTTTTAGCTCAAAGCAAAATTTAAAACTTTCTTTTGCCTCCAAGAACAAAAAAGCTTACTCTATTACCTTCGCGAAAATTTTATAAAGATCAACTGTTTAAAAATGACAAGAATGTAGTCCAAGGCACTTCCAGAGAAAAGGAGATGACAGGTATCAAAATCTAAATCAAGACCGTTGACAAAACTTTGGCAAGTTCTGTGTAAAGAATCCAAAAATACTCCCACGAAAAATACATAAATCCAAGATTTTGAGGTTTTAATGTTACTGCACTTCAACAGAAAGCTGTTTAATTCCAGGGATAAACAAAACTGGAGTCAAGTTCCATGGCATAAATCAGTGTAAAACTAAGCACTTAACCACATGAATCTTAATACAACAAAAAATTGAAAATATTTGTCAACTGAGCATTAAGAATGCACATTAACAAGTTTTTCATGCTATATGTGTTACATACGTGTACACAATATAGTAATTAGCAGCTAAAGAGAAAAGGTTTGTCAGGAAGTAAAAAATACTTGAAAACGTTCACAAGATAGATGACTTTCCCTCGGTCCAAATTGGAGATTATCTGATAGTCCGTACACGAGTTTGAACAGTCAAAGATTTCCCATAAGAACGAAGACATTTTAGAGACATTGAGGCTAGTTTCTCTGATCATTGATTGGGGAAACGGAACGCGAGCCATACAAAGTCAAAATCAATATCACTTGCCCGACCACCTCAAGGCAAGGAATTTATACCAAATCGTAATTTCTCACTGCTATGCTCCTATTTCCCTCGGCGTCCAGTTAGAGTTTAGCGTAAATTCATAATTACCAATAAAACTGTGAGGGTATTAATGGACTGATGATTAGATATAGAAGGATATTCATATTCCAAGAATGATTATCTTATTTGTACAGCCTCAGAAAAAGTGCCATAAATCTGTACAGTTGATAGGCCAAGCATTATTGCCACACTCGCCACTACAGAATACTGTTTACAATAAAAACTGCAGACGATTTTCTGCATTTTTCCCAGACAGAAGAAGTTAGGATCTTACCATTTTTGCCTAAATTTGGAAGTTTTGGCATAATTTTGTTTTTTCAATTTGAAATTGAAGATTTAATTTGATTGAATGGTACCGCCAACGTAAACATACACAAAAGCGCTCATTCATTTAAATATTTACATCATCATCTACCATATAGTACAAATTGTCCTATGTGTTTTGGTTTTATTAAACCCGTTACATAGTATAACTTATCACAGACTCATTCAGGGTGTGATACTGACAGTGGCAGTCAAAATATAACGTAGAATCAAATCCTTGTAATCTTCAAATATTACTTTTTTTACAGCATTATTTTTAAAACGATAAACATATTAAAGAAATATTCACAAAAAACTATGATAATTTTACAGAGGCCTAGTCTCAACATAGAAATAGAGAGGGGAGACCACTCTAACTGGAAAATCACAAATGCAAGTAAATGTAAGGACAAACTGATCAATATTATTAAAGTGGCATGAGCTGGCAAAATGTTGATATTTTGACGTTAAAACAGAATGGTGAAATTATTGGCTATTTTTCTCAAGACGTATAATTCACAAGCTTTTTATTGCTTCTAGTCTCAAAATGTAAGATAAAGCGTTGTTTTGAACTAACTTTGGCTTAGAATGAATGAATGGTCGTCCCGGTTATTTAAATTTTGTTTACATTTCGAACACGTTTTCGGTTCGTACAGGCGACATACTGTATGGATTTTCCCCATTCCAACGCCAATCTTTTAGTTTTTCGATGGTCTTCAAAGCCTCTTACTGTCGTGATGATCAGAAATTATGAAACAAGAGTTTTAGTAAACTCAACATACGCCCGCCCTGGCAAAGTCGAACCGCTACGTTTAACAACTTTACATTTAATATAACATTTGTTGTGATTTCATCAATTCGAATTTCTTGTTCATATTAGAAGTTTTTCTTTTCTGAATTTGATGAAGCTGCAACTAAATACCAGTACATTATAGTACACATATATTATCTGTTCAGGTAATTTCAATCACATTTTAATTGCAAAAACTTAAATATTGTGGCTGTTTTTACATTGCTGTTATGTTCAATAATTGGGAAGGAGCAATCAATACAATATAAGCTTACAATTCTTGAATTTTAACAGTTTTGACTGGGCCCCGGTTTATTGGACTTGGCAGTGATAGTTTTATTACAAAGCAAACAATCTTCAGGCTGACCACTGATATGCTGACCACTGACATTGTCCCCTTATCTCTATTTAAACAGCCACTCTGATAAATTCCAGATGGGCAATAAAGCTGTGAAAATGGTCCTTTTTTATCATATCATATCACATTAAACTATCCAAGAAAACAGTCTCAGAATGTATAAATTAATTGGCTTCAAGTATTACCCTGGACCAAGTATACTAAAAAAAGCATTGATATATATTAATATATATATATTAAACATCAGGTACACATTTCTGATAAAAAAAACTCTTGAAAACAGACAAAAAATATGTGGACCCAAATCAAATTTGGTATGCGACACATCATCTACTTATAAGATATACTCCAGAAGAATTGGAGAAATTATATCAAAACGAAAGAAGTTCTGGGGCCGAAAGGGAATATTACATAATCCAATAGGGCTGCCATATTATGCAACAGGTGATGTCAGAAATGGTACGTGAACCACCATCTGCCCATAAGGTATATACTATGAAAGAATCGTCAAGATCGGATCAAAACTTAAGAAGTTATGGAGCGGACGGGAATATTACATAATCCTATATGGCTGGCATATTATGCAACGGGTGAAGTCAGAAATGGTACACGACACACCGTCTGCCCATAAGGTATATAATCTGAAAGAATTGTCAAGATCGGATCAAAACTCTTCAAGTTATGGAGCGGAAGGGAACGAAGATATAGACTGACAGAATATTACATAATCCAATGTAGAAGCCATATTATGCAATGGACAATGTTCTTAATGGTTCATGACACACCTTCTACCCCTAAAGTATATGTTGTAAAAAAAATTGTTAAGATCGGATCAAAACTCTTCAAGTTATGGAGCGGAAGGGAACGCATATATAGACTAAGACAGAATACTACATAATCCAATGTAGAAGCAACATTATGCAATCGACGATGTCATAAATGGTTGATGACACACCTTCTGCCCACAAGGTATATGTTGTGAAAGAATTGTAAAGATTAGATCAAAACTCTTCAAGTTATGGAGCGGAAGGGAATCCGGGACGGACGGCCGGACGGACGGACGGACGGACGGACGGCGCTGGTGATACCATAATACGACCGACTTTTTTAAAGTCGGGCGTATAAAAAGTGTGAATTTTGGCCGCTCATGACATAAGGAGTAGCTACATTGCAAGTTCCTCTCTATCATCAACCTAATGAAATATCATGGGTTTAACTTTTAGTTTATTACAACAACTTATGATTGAGCATAAAGGTCTAAATGTTATACATGTACTTGTTTGTAACATGATAAGAAACTTGTCTCCCTGGTTATTTAAGACAAGAAGATTTTCCTTGCATCCGTGTGTTTTAGTGTTCAGAAATATTAGTAGATAAATGTACAAATTGAATCCTTGTTAACTAGTTAAAAGGTATCAAAAATGGTTTATACTAGCAGAAGATTTAACTGAACTGTACAGGTATTTGAATAGTATAGAAGAAATCTAACTCGATATTCAGAGCAAACCCGTGACTTTCAGAGATCGGATCACCTCACATTTCTTTCACATATAGGGATAAATCCACACAGAAATTTGGCATCAAGCTAGGTGAGATATGAACCCACGATCCTCGATGCAAGGCCTGTGTCAGACTGAGATAGTATCGCTCTGCAAACTGATCCACCCAGGCCCCCTACTCAATGTGATGCATCCTCCAAAATTGGTTGTGATGCCACAATCGCAAATTTGTTAAGCTTTCAATTTCTTACTAGATGTATTTAGTCCATAAAGTAAGACATAAGATATTTGCCGAATCTGAAAAAAAAGACTAATTGACATTGTAGCAACTTACTGAGCCGGATCCATCTCCCACAATTCCACTGTCTACCTCCTCATCTTCGTTGATGTTTCGTTCTCGAAGTCTCGGTGTCAATGTGGGGTCGCTCAAACTTCGATCATTACGTTTGCTGGCAGAGTCAAACAGGTTGTCAAAGTCTGCTGGATTTCCATTGGCCGTTACATCGGAGGGTGTGATTGGTTGACTAGCGCTCAAATCTTCATCTTCACTTTTCGAACCCTTGCTTCGGCGTTTACGCATTTTTGTCTTTTCTCTAAAACTGGTCCAAAGTTTGTGTTTCCGTGTTGGAGCATTAGGTTGTGCAGTCTCATTTTCCACCTCATGAATGTCAGAGGAACTTTTTGTCTGGCGGCCATTTTTATCTCCATCTTTCTTTCTGTTTCCTGTACAAAGCAAAGAAAAAAAAATTATTTCAAAACATCAAAATTTTATCATATTGAAAAGATCTTCAAAACTTCATTCCTGTTAAGCAAAACATTAAAAATTGTAATGATCTAAATAAAAACATGTTGGTTGGTATGCATTTAAAGCGAAAATTTGTTCAGTACAGTTTTAATGATTTTGGGGACACAATGCTAGTTCACTTTTTAATCTCGTCTTTTTTACGAATTTTTTTTTACTTTCCAAATCTCTCCAGTAGAGCCAAGCCTATTGGGCATAAATCGCCCCAGACATCTCTGGTTCTGGCAGAAGGCCTACCCCAGTCAGAGTAAACAGCCCAACCAAGGGCCTATAGGGCCTTTCCTTGTAGCAATGTAGGATCTTAAGTTGTTAGGGATCATCATTATTTGGCATGCTTTTTATTTCCCCGTACTATATCAAACTGCAAGATAAATTTGATGTTGCTTGTAGCCGGAATTTATAGCTTTTTAAAACAGTAATTATCTTTCACATTAAATGGTGAAAACTACCCAAGGAGAGATAATTCAGTCATCTAAGTAGATTGATTGTTTGGTGTTTTACGCATCGCTCAAGATTATTTCACTTATATGGCTGCATCGCCAGTTTTATTGTGGGAGGAAAACGGACTCTTTGTTCGGAGGAAACCCACGACCTTCCGGTGGTAACTGGCAACCATCCCACATAGGTCGTTTGAGTGAAAACCCAGTCAGATAATTTTCCAATTTTTTGGGGACTGAGTGGGATTCGAACTCGCAACCCATCAGTCATTTAAGCAAGCTACGACTAAAAATAAAACAAAAAAATGAATATTGTTTTTTTTTTATTTACCTGGGCTACACAGAAGAATACCCATTTTACATGTCAGAAAAAATATTTTGCACATAAATTATTCACTGACATGCAATACAGCTGCAACAATAAACAGGGACTCGTCGAGGGGAAGCACCTGGTATGGATAAGGCCAGTGATAGCATTACATTTCTTTATCGTTTTTAACACATTACATAAATGGCCTACAAACAATTAAGCTCACAGGGCAAATAATTCCCAAATATTTTGCACACTTGTAGTCAACTACTTTCAACACTTTTAATCAACAACTGGCAATATCTAGAATTTGTTAATATGCCGTCAACAATGGGAACCATAGCATAAAATGAATCCATGAATCTTATACATGACAATTAGTATGTGATCCTTAATATAGCCCAAATCTTTCAATGGCATTTAGAAGTTGACAGGTTTACAATGTCAATAAGGTGAAGAATTACTTATGGAAAACAACTTCTTGGTTTATTGGGTGACAACGTTTCGATGTAGTTCTTACATCGTTATCAAAGACTTCATATAGCTTCCCTTTTTAGCCTAATTTACACATAAATATGCAAAGGACGTTTTTATATATGCACATTAATAAAATCTGCACTCAAACCATAATGTAGTCTTATATTTCTAAAATTGCAAGCATCATAACCAGCAAAATTTACACGCACACCAGAATAGTCTGAATCACAAAGCAGCCAACAGGAAAAATCATAGAGTCTTCTACCTCCAGATTGTCATTCCAAACTGTTATTCTAATATCATTAACCTCTGTTGGTAAAACATTGACTAATCCAAAATGACTCGAAAATACCATCCTTAATTGTAATTCCAATAAAATCAAGCACAAATAACCATATATTTTCAGCAAAATTGTCTTCAGTTTTCAAACAGAAATAACTATTTACTGAAATGGCATGTCCATTTGATACTAGGTCTGATTCCTATGTAGTAAATCACAGACAACATCTCCCATATCTAGGCAGGTGTGACCACAGATAAAAACCATCAGTTCTATACATGTCGTTTGATTGAGTACAGTACACTTGGCAGGGTCCACTCATATCTAATATAAACACAGGTATAAGGTGCAATTAGTGCACACCTGGCTCTAACGACCTTTAGAAACAAACGACAGGTAATTTCAGAAGTAATGACCATTCAGATAATGGTTGTTAAACAGATTACAGCTAGCTATTTTGATGCCAATACATTTAAGTTGGTATCTGTCATTGGCTAAATGGATAAGTATACAATAAGTGTTCCAAACAATACTGCATGTACCTGTGATGTCTTTATGCTATTAACAGGCTTTCATAGAAGTTCAAGTTCAAGCCCAATTGAGTATTTTATTTTCTAGAAATTGCATGTTTCCATGCTACATGTAAATTAAATGCGATTCAGATTTTTATGGAGTGATTTGAGTTTCTATGGTCAATTTAAGGCAGATACCCGGCCTCAAAACTGGACTTCCAGGAAGCACTGTATAAGTAGCACCAGATACCAAATATAGGAACATTTTCATTGAAACAGAATTAGAATTTTTTCGTCATCTTTAACAAGTAGTAAGGTATAGAAGCTTTCTGTTGATACAAATCTTGTATATGTACATGAGGGCAGTTTTTATATTAAAGGTACAAAAGTCTGAAAATGTTCTTCTACATCATGGCTGTTTGAATTTTGTCTGTTATAAGCTCAAATCTTTGATATTCATTGTTTACCGGTTTAATCTTTATTGTTTACTTCAACGTCAATCCTTTAGTTTTCGAAGTTGCTTAGTTGCCAGTTACTAACGGAAGGTCGTGGGTTTTCTCGGGGCATAGAGCCCGGTTTCCTCCCACAATAAAACTGGCAATGCCGCCATATAAGTGAAATCATGTTGAGCGCGGTAAAACACCAAACAATCAGTCAATTAATCAATCATACGATCAACTTATTTTGGCGATCCGAACTTATGCATCTCATGCCACTTAAGACAGTTTTATGTGACATAGATTTTGTTTATATATCAAACAGGGTTTAGAAAGTTTTAAATAAAAATTAATTTGAGAAGTGTTGAAGAAGTTATCAGAACCTTCATCCTACAGTTATAAGAGCCTAACTCTCAATCTACAACTTATGTATTTTACAGTATCAGCTAAATGTAAAAGCCAATACATCTTTTGACTGCAAACAGCAATTCTTGATCAAATAATATAGAGCTGACAAATCAGGTGTAAAAATAAATTTCATTAAAATTCCCCAACAAAGCTTGGGAGGTATCTTGATGACAAGCAACAACCAATGAAAATATTTGATTCGAAAGTTTATAGACTAATGCACTGATGTACAGACATCAACAGTAGATCTATTTTGCCAGGATCTGACCAATAACTTGTACCAAAATCATCATAAAATTCTGTTCTGGAATCAAGCTGGAAAACAATTAACAACCACTGAAGATATCTGAGTGAAAGGCCAAATGATCCCACAAAACAGCTTGATCCAAAACAAAAGATTTATCCAATAATAGACAAAAAACAATTGCATAAAATTTCGACCCGCTGTGACCCAATTGACTAGATTCAGAAGAAACTTTGAGACATGGAATCTCTTTGTTATTTTTTATTTTCTAATTAAACGCCTGCTTACCAGCACTTTGTTCCAGAGATGTTTATTGGCAAAAACAAAAATGAACAAAAATATGGTTATCTTTATTTAATTTTGGCAGCTTGGAAAGTTTACCTTATGCATATTTCTCTACAAGGGAATGTAAGTTTTTGTCCTAAATGGTGCAGCCGTTGCTGAGTAAACAGCGTGTTCAGATAGCGATGAAAGGATGTCTGGATGTGTACACTAACCATCTGTCACTGCCACTATTATCAGAACAATGGCAGTCATGAGTCATTACCATTGTCAATGAGATGTCTCCACCTGACAACTCTTTATCATCTACCTGGATATATGCACTTACTGCCAGTCTATTTTGTTAAAGTTTGTCTACCTTCAGACTAGCTTTCTACATGTGTCTCGATGCTAAGTTCCCTCCCTTTGAGAAATCAATTGTCATAAAGTGTAGGAACCATTAATCTGTATGTAGATAAGTTCTGGTGTTCAAAAGTTCACTTCCTTCAGACAACACATTACAGACAAACAGGCGGACAAACACATCATCCTAAAAAGATGCAACAATGCATCAGCCGTGGTCTATTGTCTGACTGATAAAATAACAAATGTTCGTAACTATAAAAAATAAAATGTGATTTCATTATTTCTTCATGCAACAAATAAACAAAGCTTGAAAATACATTTTTTTGTCAATTACAGACGAACATACAGACCAATAGGCAGACAGACACATCCTCCTAAAAAGATGCAACAATGCAGCTAATAAAGTCTTACATGTATTGAGCAATTCACTACGTGTTTAAATATGTTTTATTCGTGGTCTATTGTCTGTCTAATAAAACTACACTGTCTTTAGCTATAATAAATAAAATGTTATTTCATTATTTCATGCAAGAAACAAAACCAAGCTATGGTTTGAATTAGGGGTTGAAACATGCAATTTGACAAAGTTGACATATTTTCCCATACAGACTCATTGCTATAGGACTGGTTTTCATTTACATCAGAAAATATCCTCAAAATTTCTTCTAAACATAGGTTACAAGTCCCAAATGCATTCTCACTCTTCATTTGATTTGAAATTTGGGCATATAATATCATGATATCATGTTGTAAGGAACAGACTTGTGTCTCTATCCAGCAATTGGTAATTCAAACACTCCACAGAAAAATGTGAAAAAATAAACTTGGCTCGTCAGCAGGATGCTAATCAGACCTTGCGACAAAACATACAATAAGATTCCATGTCATAATTTATATATTGGGTTGGCAGCAGCATAAAAATTACAATATCTGGATCTCCTATGGGGCTGGGTGGTTATTTGTATAGCTCATGTAAGGCATTGTTTCCAGGGTTAATTGGGGCGAACACCTGATTTAAAATCCCCCAAAAATGTTGGTAACTGGAAACAATCCTGGTAAAGTCAAGCAGATAACAGTCCTGGTGTGAGTGCGCCCTTTGGACTCGCGGCTCTCCTGGTGAAAAATAAGTTGAACAGGACCATAAGATCAAAAAAATAACAACATGTTGACAACCGCACCCCCTCCAAAGAAGTGCTGAGAGGATTTTTCAGTTGATCGCCGTATGTGGGAGAGTTGCCAGGATCTCGCCGAAGGTTGGGGGTCTCTTCTGGGCAATGAGCCTGGTTTCCTCCGCCACTTAACCTGGGAATGCCACCACATAAGTGAAATAATCTTGAGTGCAGCATAAAACGTTAATCAATCAATCCAAAGAAGTGCATAAAATCAACCTAAGATAGACAGCAGAATCTAGGACACAAGTCCTGCTTGCAATGTAGATTTTCCTCAAACCCTTTATTAATGGACGACTTTAATAGCATATGAAAGGTTGAATAACTGTTTTCAATTGGTCTAGACCAAAAGTTATAACCCAAAGTTCATACAACTTATTCTAGTAATATTACAGTTGAATGCTAAATGCAGAAATTTAGGCGGACATTTCTATAAGGTGTCCATTTAGAAAAAAAAACTCATGGTGGTTGTTTGTTAAAATAGGCCAAAACTATGAGATAAACTGAAAAATTATGAGATTGGAAAAGGGACGTTGTTTCAAGTGACCGCTTTGTTACGCACTTTGTAACGACATGAATGACTGCACACCTATACTTTTCCATGCAAATTGATTTCCACGCGTCATTTTAATGTGTCCTATGACATCATTGACAATTAGTATATCTTAAAGTGGCATGAGCTGCCAAAATTCACACTTTCTTCATAATTTCTGATCGTCACGACAGTAAAAGGCTTTGTCTGCCATCGAAAAACTAAACGATTGGCGTTGGAATGAGGAAAATCCATACAGTATGTGGCCCATACGAACCGAAAACGTGTTCGAAAAGTAAAAAAAATTTAAATAACCGGGATGACCATTTATTCATTCTAACCTAAAGTTAGTCAAAACAATACTTTATCGTACATTTTCGAGACTAGAATTATACGTCTTGAGAAAAATAGCCAATAATTTCAACATTCTATTTTAACGTCAAAATATAAACATTTTGGCAGCTCATGCCACTTTAAGAAAATTTTCTAATGGACAAAGTCAACCTAAATGAGCAATAAACAAAAGTTCCCCAAAATGAAGAAATAAATACCTTTAGAGTCCATAGGTAGATCTTGTACATGTAGTCCATAAATAAATAAGTATGACTATTGAATGGAAATGTTGTAATATTTGGCTTACCAAGGCTACCAGACGGCCATATATAGATTCCTACAGACTGATCAAATAAAACCGGTACAGAGATATTGGATGAACAAAACTATTATGACAGATCCATAAATGATAAATAGTTGTATTATTTACTGAGGTATTCAAAGAAGACATGGGAATTGGCATTTGATGGATATTCTTATCAGTGGTACATGTGTGATATTGGATTTGTGATCTAACAGAATCATGCTGGGTGTATTTGGACATGTCTCGCATTATTAGCAATCTGTCAACAACCCGGATGTCATTTTGAACCAATCATGCTAAAATGGTCCCCGTATGAAATTTAATGGAATTCCATAAGTATTCGCTGTCTATTGTTTTTTATGGCTGGGTTTTAAATAAATGTCGAGTTTTCCACAGAAACGGGGCTTTCTATAGCTATGTATAGAGGGGGAATATCATACATGTAGGTTTAGTTTATTACAACAATTTATGATGAGGTATAAAGGTCTAAATGATATACCTCTTTTTAAAACAATTAAAAACTTGTCTCCATGGGTATTTTAGACAAGAAGATTTTCCCTGTGTCCGTGTGTTTAAGTGTTCTTAAATATTCATGGAGGGGAGCAGGCTTCATTCTCTTCCTGTCCGGCAAGTACCCGGTAAAGTAAAACAGGATGAGACACATGTGTGTGACTAGCTTCGTTCCTGCCACCAGTGGTTTATTACTTCACTGAAGACTTCTTCATTTTAATGTCTCTTGATCTTATATAGAAGGAAATAAAATGTGAGAGTCCCATTTCTGGCAATGTATCTGTTTAGTATTAAATACCTAAATCTAACGAAGAATCAGGAAATGAGGGGATAGTGGAAAACTTAAATATGAGCCACTTGTGTTCTGTGAAACAAAATGCAAGGACTAGCTGCATGAAGGCCCATTCTCAAGGTGCCATTTGTCCTACCAGCTTTTAGCATGCGATTAAAATGGATTCATTTGATTGGTTGACAAATAGTATGGACCAATTAAAAACCTCCATTTTAATTGCATGCTTGAAGTGGGTAAGACAATTCGCACTGTGAGTACGGGCATTAAGGTACAGAAACCCTTGGCCTAAAAACTTAGCCCTAAAATGGTCTTTTAGACATAAATTTACCTAATTAAGTTTTATTTAATGACAAGAGTCCCAGATCTTGAAAAAAAAGTTATAAACCTACTGAGGCTTTCATTTTGGCCTACATTTACATGTACAGGTATCCTTATTTGTCTAATTTTTCAATGGCATTTAGAAGTCAAATGGTTACAATAAGGTGAAGAATTACTTCTTGGTTTATTGGGTGACGATGTTTCCATGTAGTTCTTACATCGTTATCAAAGTAAATGGCACAGAGGTAATATTTCACCTTTATAAGTCACTTAAAAGTATCGATATTTTTTTTTTTTGCAAAAAATTCTATTTGTCAAAACAATTTGAGCATGTGATGTTTACCAAAGGTTTAGGTTGAAATAGAAAATATTCATGGAATCCATGGCCAGTGCCAAGGGAAGATTGTGAGAAAATAGGCCTAAAATTGTAATATTCTGGATTTTACTTTCTTCACTCTCAGACTAACTTCTAAAAACTACGGTAAAGAGAAATACAATTGGGCCGAGAATTAAAATTTGAAAATTCTGGCAGTTAATGCAACTGTAAAGTAAAATATATACTGGCTTTAAAACAAAAATATCAAATACGACATAAAGACCAAAAGTTTGCATTGAAGGTCCATGTGGTATCATTTAAATATTATCATCGACCCAAAAAGACTGCTTTGAAACAAAGCCGAGGAACAAGACAAATATTGAAATTAAATTAGGCGCTTGCCAATTTCTTCGATCAAACTTAGTTAATATTTTACCTTCAACTTTTTCTGTTGTATCCACAGCAACATCCTGGCAATCCTCACTTACAGAGGTCAGGGGGTCAGCCTTAGCCAATGGGATTCGTGATTTTCTCACACTCATATTTCATAAGAGAATTTCACAGTGAAACAAGGACAATTATCAAGTTTTTTTGCATGTCATTAAATTCTTTGAATGAATCTTTGATTGAATATCCATCCTGTTTTTAGTAATCGCTAAGTTATCCTATGCCATCAAAACTTTCCATAAAATAGTCACATACATGTATCCTTGTTTCAATTTACAAATAGTAAGGTCTTGAGTATGAATCCATAACTGCAACATTCCATAAAATGTTATGAGGAGGTGATGATTGAATCTTGATGATTATTCCATTGTGACTATAAAAATTGTTTCATAGAGTCCTTTTGCCCTGCTAATTCCATCCTTCCTAATCGTGAAAACTCCAACACAAATTTGAAACATAGTTTAAGATGAGTTAACCAAACTGGGGTTTTAACAATAATCCAAAAGCCTAAATCCAGAAACCATAATTGGATTAAATAATAAAACTGATAAAATCCAACTTTGGGAATTACAATTAAGAAGTGCATATTGAATTGAAAGAAGTTCCAAATGCAAACTGCATCATTTTTCAATAAACTAAAGCAATATTAACCAATAAATTTGATGCTATCCAAAAATTTGCCTCCAGCAAATGGCATCCTGGGAGATAAACAACACCGTTAGTTGAAATAAACCATGGTTAGAACCAGGAATAAGCCATCCAGATCAACGATATATCTCACACGATGTTCACAGACATTATTTACATCATCAAGAATGTAAATTTAGAATACCACGCTTATCGATGTTGCACACGACGACGTTCAGATACAGCTCTATGTGCGTCCCTTAATGCTTAATTTAAACTTACATGTATTATATCTTGACCATTTGCTGTGAACTGAGCTATTTTAGCTAGATAATATCCAAATTTAGATGATATGTATAACACAGATTTCTGCTGAACAGGGTTCTTCACATGTCTGTTTAATATTAATAAACAATTAAGTCTTGGCCAGTTAAAATGCATCCTGGCAAGTATTCTATTTAATCATGTTAGGCAGAATTAACTCGGGATCGTTGATAAGATTGGGTAATCTGTCTGTGCTAATTACATTTCCTGAACCCTTTATATTATCATGTCAGTAACTGTGTTTGCACTCCATCCATTCCCAATATGTTGCTCAACAGTTTTGGTTTATATGTTTTGGTCTGATTGCAATGTGTTACTGACCAGTTTTATCAAATATTAATGAAGTTACATGATTATGCTTGTATCGCAATATGTTCAAAGCTACACAAGGTTTTATACAATTCTATAAAAGATTAATGAAGTTGATGACTTTGATTTAAGTATTAGAAGCTGCTTTAATAAATTTTCTAATGAATTTGACCTCTAGTTATCCAATAGCAATTATGTGATGCTTAACGGTTTTATACAACCAATTGATAAAAGTTTAATGAAAATTGGAATCGGTAATTCATAGAGTTGACTAGAATTCAACTGAAGTAGAAGTGTCGCCTGGCAGGATAAATATACAAGGAGAAGGTACATCACCTTTCACAAAAAAATTCACTGTTGTACTTTATTTGTGAATATATGTATATCATGCTGTGTAAGATGTTACCTGAATATGAGATATTAAATAATAATCTGCGTCAGATAAAAATCGAACTTGAGCGGGGTATTAAGGTATTAAACTTTCCATTTAAATTTGAAAAAAATTAAGCCAGTGGTTTTCAAGATATTGCAGGGAAACCAAGTTATTTGTATCAGCCAATCAAAAACAATCATTAAATATGTGCGGATTTTAGCGAAAGTCGAACTTGAGGGGGGTATTAAGGTATTAAACTTCCCATTTAAATTTGAAAAAAATTAAGACAGTGGTTTTCAAGATATTGCACGGAAACCAAGTTATTTGTATCAGCCAATCAAAAGCCTGTACAATAATTAAATATGCGCAGATTTAAGCGAAAGTCAAACTTGAGCGAGGTATTAAGGTAATAAACTTCCCATTTAAATTTGAAAAAAATTAAGCCAGTGGTTTTCAAGATATTGCACGGAAACCAAGTTATTTATATCAGCCAATCAAAACCCTGTACAATAATTAAATACGCGCGGATTTTAGCGAAAGTCGAACTTGAACGGGGTATTAAGGTATTAAACTTCTCATTTAAATTTGAAAAAAATTAAGCCAGTGGTTTTCAAGATATTGCACGGAAACTAAGTTATTTGTATCAGCCAATCAAAAGCCTGTACAATAATTAAATATGCGCGGATTTTAGCGAAAGTCGAACTTGAGCGGGGTATTAAGGTATTAAACTTCTCATTTAAATTTGAAAAAAATTAGGCCAGTGGTTTTCAAGATATTGCACGGAAACCAAGTTATTTGTATCATCCAATCAAAAGCCTGTACAATAATTAAATATGCGCGGATTTTAGCGAAAGTCGAACTTGAGCGGGGTATTAAGGTATTAAACTTCCCATTTAAATTTGAAAAAAATTAAGCCAGTGGTTTTCAAGATATTGCACGGAAACCAATCCGGACGCCGACGCCGACGCCAGACTACGCGGTCAAAGTGATCCCTAAGTGCCCCCTTTCAGGCGACACAACAATGACTAGTCCTAGCTCTAGGCTTAAAGGAGTTAAGCACATATCAGAAGCAATGATGCATTTCAAATGAGCCATATATGTAGGCCTCACATCATCAAACACATGGGAATTTACTCTGAATACGTTGTGATAATTAAATTTTAATGACTGCTCAATTATTGCTCTACAATCTCCATCGGTTATATGTACAAAGGCTTCTCATTTTTATTGATTTAGCATGCTTCCTATTCATCAACAGAATGTCTGTTAGGAATTCACAGCCAAACTATTTCATCAACAAACAAACTATGCTCCAGAAGGCATTAACACTAAAAATTAGCTGACGATATCATACGTGATGAAGTCAGTGTTTCCAAAGCAAGCTGTAATCCTCATCAGGGAAATCAGTGTCCGACTAATAGATATCATATTATCATTATCAATTAATTGGTGTTTTAGGGTACACTAAGTGATCTTTCAATGACAGAACAAAGTCTAGCATTAGGAATTGTAGTTCTATACCTGCAGGATACACCTGCATTTTCTCAGGTTTATTGCAAGCGTCACACAATTTAAGATCAACTGATTAAATTGGATTAATTATTTTCAATGATGCTACATGTAGAAGCATCCAAGATAAGCTGAATAAGTGATTGCCATTGGACGCTTCATCTTAACATCCAAATGCCTTCTGTGGTGACTTTTGACATGTTAGATTTGACAGTTGTTTCAGAAGGTCGGAACGTTACTTGTCAAGTTGGGTCATAAATTGTATATCAGATATTGATCACAATAACTAACTGGGTGTAAAGATATAATGGTGTAGTGTGACAAACTCACACAGCATCACCCATCAACAACCGAGATTATGTAATTGCTGTTATATTTTAACATCATAGTGCTTGAATGCTTAAAAGCGTAAAACTCCATGGAAATCAAAGTCCACAAAAAGGTGATAATTCCATTATCCTATAAAACCAATATCAATTAATGCACAGAAGTAAAAACAGTGGACCTGATAATGTAGTGACTGTAATCCTGGAAAGCTTTGTTCCTGATAATTAAATAATTAATTCTGGATAACTTCATTATAAAGAAGCCCTGTATCCGTCACTTAATATGTGAAAGCATTCAGTACACACATCCACGTGATATTGCATCAGTGGCTGCAGCAGTAAAAAACAGAAATGTTTGGCACATTGGATTGAACTCTCTGTACAGATTCTTTATGGTAATTACATCCTAGAGACTGGCTCCCAATTGATTCCGTCTCAGTTTGGACCAATTTTGTCTCAGCCTGTCAAACTCCCCACACGTTTATCAATAATAGGGCATTCTTGAATCAGGCAGCGCCACTGACACAGTCTTCAATACCCGTCAAAATAGTAGGGTATTTTGACAACAAACGCCTACAAACTGCGTAGTATTGAATTCACAATGCCCACCATCTTATCAGTTTTTGCCTGACACACAGCAAAAATTCGGCAAACTAATCAGCATAAATAGTTTGCCAATAGTGATATGGAATGTACATGTACTACACCACAAGAACAGTTATACTTCATCAGGACCAACATAACGTTGAAATGACCATAATGGTAGCTTTGGAACACGAATGGTAAGGAATTCAGAGACCAGTGACATTAAAGGCAATACTGAACAGGGGACTTATTAGAAAATCGGTAAAAATGGTGTGAAATTTCATTTACGCTGTTGAATTAATGGAATTCTAGCATCAGATAACAGTTACATAGCTTTAGACTCTCCTCCGATGCTACGTTACCCAATAAACGTCCCAATAAAAGATTCCTCTTCAGTATAAACAATTAAGTCACAGAAAACGTTCTAGTGATTCAATTGTTAATAAAATTCTGAGGCACTCACACAAAGCCATTCCATATAAGGATGCTGAACCAAGACCCTAGTCTGGTAAATTAAGTGGTTTAACTTGAATCAACTGATAATCCATACAATGTGAGATAACCCTAAATAATGTAGTGGGCAATCGATGGGAATCGGTCAACTGTTGAATAAGATAAACAATTACAATATGACAAACTGTGAACCACATTCTTCGCCTAATAATGCACGGCCATAGAGATTATCCTATATCTTTCTACGGAATGGTGATAAAATTGGAGTGAAATCCATCCCTGACCATTCACAGACTAACAGCTCTGATAACTTCGCTCCCTAGAGGGCTTGTCCCTTACATGAATTGACGATGATACAAATACAAATCGTTCCCATTGGGTTATCCAAGCTTACCATTCCATCGCAGTCAAGTGAGGGCAGCAGATTTGGTTAGTTTTCAATATAGGTTGAAATCCACCAGGAATAAATGCCAACACGCTATGCAAAATGTGTCAATTGACCCAGACATGCTCTATCTATATTGGAGTTCCAAGACCAAAGCACTAACACAGGATATTCGCAAACAAACAGAATCCAGACCAATATTGAAAAAGCTGACAAAAATCAATGCAGACTGGATCAATACAAATCAAATACACACACCAAAAATTTCTGCTGAAATTTTCATAAAATTTCTGACTTTAATGGATAATTTGAATTTTTTTTTAAATTTTAATTCTTACTGTTTATGATGAATTCTGAACTGTAGAGAAACAGTTAAACATGAACAATGAAACTGGGGTGGAATATAATCACTGAACATGTGTTGGGGAAAATATTAAAAATTTGGGTGTACAATTCCCTGACTGAAAGTTCATTTTTTTCCATAAATAAATAAGATAAATTAAAACGAACCGCTTTAAGATATTGGCAGCATTTCTTTGCAAGAGATTTCATACGTACTTATTACACTGAATTAACATAAACCTTGTCCTTTCAGGAAACAGGTTTTAATTCTCAATGAACCAAAGAAAAATTGAAAAACTTCTGAGTGTATTTCTTACTTGATTGTGGAAGAGTTGCAAGTTACTTGACAAAGAGCCAGGTAACGTCGCCATATACATATAAGTGAAATAATGTTGAGTGAGATTTAAAAGATCAATCAATCAATTTGGATCTCGAATTCATACATGTATGCATATTTAATTTTTCCCAAAAAGATTTTCAAATAACATGTATTTGCATTTTAAGTACTTGCATTGAGGACCAGCTATTTTGAAGACAGAGATCGACGCAAAAATGTGCTGCATAATAAAAGCTTTAAAAATCTTGGACTTGGAAAAAAAGAAATTAAATCAACTTATCTGGGTAAAATACCTTCTAGCCCGTTTTAAACCACTTGTTTTTTCAGTGAGATTTTTTTTACAAGCAAAACGACACAAACGGTTATGATTTACTTGTGAACAAAGTAATTTTTCTCTTTCAAATAAATTAATTTTATACAGGTTAAAAATAAATAATATCGTGTAAAAGTTAATGACAGAGATAAACAGCCACTTAGATCCAATCCTTAAGAGACTGTATTGACGATTAAACAGTAAACATAATCCTAAAACATCAATTAGGTTTACCTTGAAAACAGGATAACTTAGCAGGCGGCTTGGGATGTTGATCAGAGCTTTTATGTTGATGTTTTTTCACTGCCATAGTTGTAATGTCCACAGAAAGTCTGACAGTTAAACACTTTTAACAACAGGAGTACGTCCAATCCCACAATGTACTACTTAAACATGTGATTTCAACTGAATTCTGTTATGATAGGATGATGGGATTCTATGTCGAGCAATATGAACACAGCAACATTCCTATACATCACAGTTTTACCAAGAGACTCAGTGATCAATGGTCGCTCAGCTGTCGGTCGAGAAAGATTAGCTACCTGGATAGTTCAAAGGTAATGACTGAGAACTCTTGCAATGTGCTTCTAGATAAAAAAATCCAACGAAAGCTGCTGAGATTAATAGAAACCAGAATTATTCCCTGTAAAGCTGCCAAACAAAATGAACGTGTTTTTTTAATCATATTGATCTGGGTATCATTTACCTGCGACAGACTGCTCACCTGAGGGGACATATGTACATGTAAGGTGCTTTCTTACAGGCAGATATTTACATGGTGGCTCCAATACATTATCATGGGAACAGGGAAAAATCAACAAATATCCAGAATGCACAACTTAATTAAGGGCATGACGTCACCACAGTGACTAAAAAATAAATGAATTTAAGAAATGTTGAAAATACGGACTACCATTAGTATAGGTAAAAGTCCAGTCAATACTGAAAATTGTTGGGGCCTAACATCGACAAATGGCCTGTTGAGTTCAGTCATAATCAGTAAAAAAATTGTTGCAATCCCAAAATAAAGAAAATGCAGAATTAAATCAAATATGTGTGTTGAGCTGCTACAAGGACAGCCTGTTGTTCATCTGAACTGCAAGGACAGCCTATTGTTCACCTGAGCTACAAGGACAGCCTATTGTTCACCTGAGCTACAAGGACAGTCTATTGTTCATCTGAACTGCAAGGACAACCTATTGTTCATCTGAGCTACAAGGACAGCCTATTGTTCATCTGAACTGCAAGGACAGCCTATTGTTCATCTGAACTGCAAGGACAACCTATTGTTCATCTGAGCTGCAAGGACAGCCTATTGTTCATCTGAACTGCAAGGACAGCCTATTGTTCATCTGAGCTACAAGGACAGCCTATTGTTCATCTGAGCTGCCAGGACAGCCTGTTGTTCATCTGAGCAGCAAGTACAACCTATTGTTCATCTGAGCTACAAGGACAACCTATTGTTCATCTGAGCTGCCAGGACAGCCTGTTGTTCATCTGAGCAGCAAGTACAACCTACTGTTCATCTGAGTTGCAAGGACAGCCTATTGTTCATCTGAGCTGCAAGGACAGCATATTGTTCATCTGAGCTACAAGGACAGCCTATTGTTCGCCTGAGCTGCAAGGACAGCCTATTTTGCACCTGAGCTCCTGAGCTGCGAGGACACTTATTGTTTAACTGAGTTGTCAAAAAAGCCATTTGTTTACGAGAGAAGCAAAGATAATTTATCGTTTATCAAATACACAGCAAAAAGAGCCTATCATTCTGCTGCACAATTAGCCCATTGTTATCAGAGTTGCAAAAACACTAATTGTTCATCTGGGGAATAAATGGCTTATTTAGACAATACAGGATTTTTTAAAAAAATCTATCATCTCTTGAAAGTGAGTATATTTTATTTATTCAATAAATAAAGGAGGCCTGTGATATTTTAACTATCAGCCATATTAATAATAATACTGTTTAGATTAGAACAAATAGGGGAAAAGCTATAAAAATATTACTGTGCCCAGTTCTATATATTGTATATCACTAAATCTTATGAGTGATATTAAAGAAATAAAATCAAACAATAAACAGAGCTCAGGTAATATTTTTTATTTATTTTTAGGTTATTCAAGTTGGCAAATCTAAGTCAAAATAACAAATTTCTGTCTGTTTTTTCAGTAAACAGTTGTACAAGAGTATATACAAATACATAAATAAACGGTCTGTCGATATTATTGTCAAGCATTGCCAATATATCAATTGCTCTGGGAAATTCTGACTAAGGCCAAGCTCCTGTCCTTCAACCTACATGTAATGATTATGAAATACCATGGGTTTTACTTTTAGTTTATTACAACAACTTATGGTTAGTGTATAATGGTCTAAATGACTCTTTTTAACACAATTACAAACTTGCCTCCATGGTTATTTTAGACAAGAAGATTTTCCCTGTGCCCGTCTGTTTTAGTGAGCATAAATATAAATAAACGTTCATTGTTAATGTTATTTTGTCTGTAAGTGGTTCTTAACCAAAACCCAATATTAGCAAATTGATATCTAAATATTATACACAGAAAACAAGGTGCAACAAGTGCAAACAAGGGTTACAGTCAGGGTGCTTTAAATAGTCAATAGGTGCTGAATTTGAATATGAGACGTGCTAGAAGGAAAAATTGTTATAGTTTACCTCCGGATTTAGATTTCTTGAATCCCATTGTCCTTGGTTATTGAAAAAGTATGAATTGCAAAATTCAAAACTAAATTAGGTCAACAAACTTAAATTTCTAAAAGTCTAGAAATCAATTTCCTATGATATCAGACATCAGCAAACTACAAGTTTCCTGTTCCAGTCCCGCAGGGATACTCAGTAATCTACATAACAGTGAATAACGGCAACATACCCTTAGGGTGGTCCCGTTTGGAAGGACACAGCTGTCGTTCCGGGAATTGTCATACATCTGCGACCCGCATAATATCCTCAGCAAAGCTTCTGTCATACAAGTAGCTGTAAAGGTATTTATATGAATATGCATAAATAGGTTAACACTACACAACTTTTATTTAGTTAATATATATATTAGGAGGGTATACATAGCACATACATTTTTGAATTTTATGTACTTGTGTTTAAAAATATGATAAATAATTATTCTATACAGTCAACAGCCGTCACAATTCACTGGAAATATCAAAACTTCCCCTACAAGATAAATGCTGTCTGCGAGCAATCTGTTGTAAGCAATCTGAAGTTTGGATATTGTCATAAAATGAAAAAAATGCATGGAATTGCAATTGCTTAAGAAAGCTAACTGTCCATAGTAATTTTGCCAGGGTAAAAAAAATACAATTTGAGGGTTATATATGTATCAGTTAGCCTGCCTGTGAGCACAATTTTTTCAGGTGTTTTTATCTATGAAAAAAAAGCCAGGGTCTCAACAGGACCAACCTTTGAGACAGATCCTGTACTGGATACACCAGCAGAGACTGAGAGGAAGCAGTTCCTGTACTGGATACACCAGCAGAGACTGAGAGGAAGCAGTTCCTGTACTGGATACACCAGCAGAGACTGAGAGGATGCAGTACCTGTACTGGATACACTAGCAGGGACTGAGAGGAAGTAGTTCCTGTACTGGATACACAAGCAGGGACTGAGAGGAAGCAGTTCCTGTACTGGATACACCAGCAGAGGCTGAGAGGAAGCAGTTCCTGTACTGGATACACCAGCAGCGACTGAGAGGAAGCAGTTCCTGTACTGGATACACCAGCAGGGACTGAGAGGCAGTTCCTGTACTGAATACACCAGCAGAGACTGAGAGAAAACAGTAACTGTATTGGATACACCAGCAGTGACTGAGAGGAAGCAGTTCCTGTACTGGATACACCAGCAGAGACTGAGAGGAAGCAGTTCCTGTACTGGATACACCAGCAGAGACTGAGAGGAAGCAGTTCCTGTACTGGATACACCAGAATGGACTGAGTGGATGCAGTTCCTGTACTGGATACACCAGCAGAGACTGAGAGGAAGCAGTTCCTGTATTGGATACACCAGCAGGGACTGAGAGGAAGCAGTTCCTGTACTGGATACACCAGCAGGGACTGAGAGGAAGCAGTACCTGTACTGGATACACCAGCAGAGACTGAGAGAAAACAGTAACTGTATTGGATACACTAGCAGGGACTGAGAGGAAGCAGTTCCTGTACTGGATACACCAGCAGAGACTGAGAGACAACAGTAACTGTTTTGGATACACCAGCAGGGACTGAGAGGAAGCAGTTCCTGTACTGGATACACCAGCAGAAACTGAGAGGAAGCAGTTCCTGTACTGGATACACCAGCAGAGACTGAGAGGAAGCAGTTCCTGTACTGAATACACCAGCAGGGACTGAGATGAAGCAGTTCCTGTACTGGATACACCAGCAGAGACTGAGAGGAAGCAGTAACTGTATTGGATACACTAGCAGGGACAGAGAGGAAGCAGTACCTGTACTGGATACACCAGCAGAGACTGAGAGGAAGCAGTTCCTGTACTGAATACACCAGCAGGGACTGAGATGAAGCAGTTCCTGTACTGAATACACCAGCAGAGACTGAGAGAAAACAGTAACTGTATTGGATACACTAGCAGGGACAGAGAGGAAGCAGTAACTGTATTGGATACACTAGCAGGGACAGAGAGGAAGCAGTTCCTGTACTGGATACACCAGCAGAGACTGAGAGGAAGCAGTAACTGTACTGGATACACCAGCAGGGACTGAGAGGAAGCAGTACCTGTACTGGATACACCAGCAGAGATTGACAGGAAGCAGTTCCTGTACTGGATACACTAGCAGGGACTGAGAGAAAGCAGTTCCTGTACTGGATACACCAGCAGAGACTGAGAGGAAGCAGTTCCTGTACTGGATACACTAGCAGAGACTGAGAGAAAGCAGTTCCTGTACTGGATACACCAGCAGGGACTGAGAGGAAGCAGTTCCTGTACTGGATACACCAGCAGAGATTGAGAGGAAGCAGTTCCTGTACTGGATACACCAGCAGAGACTGAGAGGAAGCAGTTCCTGTACTGGATACACCAGCAGAGACTGAGAGGAAGCAGTTCCTGTACTGGATACACCAGCAGAGACTGAGAGGAAGCAGTTCCTGTACTGGATACACCAGCAGGGACTGAGAGGAAGCAGTTCCTGTACTGGATACACCAGCAGAGATTGAGAGAAAGCAGTTCCTGTACTGGATACACCAGCAGGGACTGAGAGGAAGCAGTTCCTGTACTGGATACACCAGCATGGACTGAGAGGAAGAAGTTCCTGTACTGCATACACCAGCAGAGGCTGAGAGGAAGCAGTTCCTGTACTGGATACACCAGCAGAGACTGAGAGGAAGCAGTTCCTGTACTGGATACACCAGCAGGGACTGAGAGAAAGCAGTTCCTGTACTGGATACACCAGCAGAGAATGAACAGGCAGTTCCTGTGCAGGATACACCAGCAGGGACTGAGAGGAAGCAGTTCCTGTACTGGATACACCAACAGGGGCTGAGAGGAAACAGTAACTGTACTGGATACACCAGCAGAGACTGAGAGGAAGCAGTTCATGTACTGGATACACCAGCAGGGACTGAGAGGAAGTAGTTCCTGTACTGTATACACAAGCAGAGACTAAGAGGAAGCAGTTCCTGTACTGGATACACCAGCAGAGACCAAGAGGAAGCAGTTCCTGTACTGGATACACCAGCAGACACTGAGAGGCAGTTCCTGTACTGGATACACCAGCAGAGATTGAGAGGAAGCAGTTCCTGTATTGGGTACTCCAGCAGAGACTGAGAGAAAGTAGTTCCTGTACTGGATACACCAGCAGAGATTGAGAGGAAGCGGTTCCTGTACTGGATACACCAGCAGAGACTGAGAGGAAGTAGTTCCTGTACTGGATACACCAGCAGGGACTGATAGGAAGCAGTAACTGTACTGGATACACCAGCAGAGACTGAGAGAAAACAGTAACTGTATTGGATACACTAGCAGGGACAGAGAGGAAGCAGTAACTGTATTGGATACACTAGCAGGGACAGAGAGGAAGCAGTTCCTGTACTGGATACACCAGCAGAGACTGAGAGGAAGCAGTAACTGTACTGGATACACCAGCAGGGACTGAGAGGAAGCAGTACCTGTACTGGATACACCAGCAGAGATTGACAGGAAGCAGTTCCTGTACTGGATACACTAGCAGGGACTGAGAGAAAGCAGTTCCTGTACTGGATACACCAGCAGAGACTGAGAGGAAGCAGTTCCTGTACTGGATACACTAGCAGAGACTGAGAGAAAGCAGTTCCTGTACTGGATACACCAGCAGGGACTGAGAGGAAGCAGTTCCTGTACTGGATACACCAGCAGAGATTGAGAGGAAGCAGTTCCTGTACTGGATACACCAGCAGAGACTGAGAGGAAGCAGTTCCTGTACTGGATACACCAGCAGAGACTGAGAGGAAGCAGTTCCTGTACTGGATACACCAGCAGAGACTGAGAGGAAGCAGTTCCTGTACTGGATACACCAGCAGGGACTGAGAGGAAGCAGTTCCTGTACTGGATACACCAGCAGAGATTGAGAGAAAGCAGTTCCTGTACTGGATACACCAGCAGGGACTGAGAGGAAGAAGTTCCTGTACTGCATACACCAGCAGAGGCTGAGAGGAAGCAGTTCCTGTACTGGATACACCAGCAGAGACTGAGAGGAAGCAGTTCCTGTACTGGATACACCAGCAGGGACTGAGAGAAAGCAGTTCCTGTACTGGATACACCAGCAGAGAATGAACAGGCAGTTCCTGTGCAGGATACACCAGCAGGGACTGAGAGGAAGCAGTTCCTGTACTGGATACACCAACAGGGGCTGAGAGGAAACAGTAACTATACTGGATACACCAGCAGAGACTGAGAGGAAGCAGTTCATGTACTGGATACACCAGCAGGGACTGAGAGGAAGTAGTTCCTGTACTGTATACACAAGCAGAGACTAAGAGGAAGCAGTTCCTGTACTGGATACACCAGCAGAGACCAAGAGGAAGCAGTTCCTGTACTGGATACACCAGCAGACACTGAGAGGCAGTTCCTGTACTGGATACACCAGCAGAGATTGAGAGGAAGCAGTTCCTGTATTGGGTACTCCAGCAGAGACTGAGAGAAAGTAGTTCCTGTACTGGATACACCAGCAGAGATTGAGAGGAAGCGGTTCCTGTACTGGATACACCAGCAGAGACTGAGAGGAAGTAGTTCCTGTACTGGATACACCAGCAGGGACTGATAGGAAGCAGTAACTGTACTGGATACACCAGCAGAGATTGAGAGGAAGCAGTTTCTGTACTGGATACACCAGCAGAGATTCAGAGGAAGCAGTTCCTGTAATGGATAAACCAGCATGGACTGAGAGGAAGCAGTTCCTGTACAGGATACACTAGCAGGGACTGAGAGGAAGCAGTTTCTGTACTGGATACACCAGCAAGGACTGAGAGGAAGTAGTTCCTGTACTGGATCAGGGTTCGAAATGACGGGTGCACGGGTGCACAAATGCACCCAATTTTTTGTTGGTGCACCCAAAAATATAAAAGAGAGTAAAAATGGGTGCACGCAGTGCACCCAGCGGGCATCCTGTAAAAAACACTGTACTACGGCCGGAAAGGTCTGTAAGTAGGCCCTATTCGTAAGCACAAGTCGTCGAAGTCACAAACTTTGAGCGGTCCGAAAGGCTGGGTGGATACGTATTAATCCGCTAGACAATAATTGGTAAATGTAGCTTTTATTGAAAAGTTGGTTTGTGGGACTTAACTTAATTTACTTTCAACTTGCGAGAAACAGCGAGGAAATTCATTTACCGACTTTTCAAGCTATAACTATAACTTAGGGTATAGCGATAGATCGTAACGACCAAAGTACGGTAGCTTACGTCTGTACGCCATAATGCTGCGAGCAGCGATTCATCGATGTTTCTCGCTGATAATTGCCGTAATAGAGGATATAACCAGAGTGTGGACATTCAAATCTAATCATTACTGGTTTGTTGAAAAACAAAATTGACGTAAACTTCAAATATTCAACATTGAGCGTGGTCGATCTTTCACTGAAACTTTCTACCGCTTTAGCACTTATATATACAGGTTGTACAATTGATATCCACGGGGTCCCAATAGGCGGGCCATTAGTTCCTGGTAATATCGGCCCGAATTGAGGATAGACAAAACTTGAGGCGAGCATGCAAGCACGTGGTTGTTTTTTTCTCTTCTCTCGAGTCGCTTCGTTTATCATTAGGGGGTCGGTGTGGGAAGGCGACGAAGTTTGAATGCATGTCACTTGTTACAATCAATTTAACTCAGACAACGGACAGAAAAAAACGTCTTCAACGATTCTTCATTTTACCGATTTCCTCCGTCAGCGTTACTGCAACAGACACAAGCGAGACGCTTGAACCAAACGACCCCTCACGGAGGACTCAATTTAGTAAAAAAACAAATAAAACACCCTTTATCCATACGGTTTGGTAAGATTTATTTTCGTATCAAATATTTTGATGACAATTTCGGTATACTTTAAAGTCATTAGAACCAGTCAACTATCAACAAATCTCACGGACGGCCATGCAAGATTCTTAGACTTATATGTAGGCCTATAGACGGTAATTCACACTTTTTTTTTTTTAGTTTTTATTTCGTTTTTAATTTACAAATGGAAATAAACTATTCTGCATTGTTACGTCGAATGCAGATCGGTTTTAAGCCTTCCTCCTTCATTTACTGAGCGTTTTTAACTTTTTACCTTGTGCACCCTAATATAACTTGGTGCACCCGTTTTCAAAAAAGGTCATATTTTGGGTGCACGGCGTGCACCCAGTCAAAAAATTTGAATTCGACCCCTGTGGATACACCAGCAGGGACTGAGAGGAAGCAGTTCCTGTACTGGATACACCAGCAGGGACTGAGATGAAGCAGTTCCTGTACTGGATACACCAACATGGACTGAGATGAAGCGGTTCCTGTACTGGATACACCAGCAGAGATTGAGAGGAAGCAGTTCCTGTACTGGATACACCAGCATGGACTGAGATGAAGCGGTTCCTGTACTGGATACACCAGCAGAGATTGAGAGGAAGCAGTTCCTGTACTGGATACACCAGCAGAGACTGAGAGGCAGTTCTTGTACTGGATACACCAGCAGGGACTGAGAGGAAGCAGTTCGTGTACTGAATACACCAGCAAGGACTGAGAGGAAGCAGTAACTGTACTGCATGGATACACCAACATGGACTGAGAGGAAGCAGTTCCTGTACTGGATACACCAGCAGAGACTGAGAGGAAACAGTAACTGTATTGGATACACCAGCAGGGACTGAGAGGAAGCAGTTCCTGTACTGGATACACCAGCAGAGACTGAGAGGCAGTTCCTATAGTGGATACACCAGCAGAGATTGAGAGGAAGCAGCTCCTGTACTGGATACACCAGCAGAGACTGAGAGGAAGCAGTTCCTGTACTGGATACACCAGCAGCGATTGAGAGGAAGCAGTTCCTGTACTGGATACACCAGCAGAGACTGAGAGGCAGTTCCTGTACTGGATACACCAGCAGAGACTGAGAGGCAGTTCCTGTACTGGATACACCAGCAGGGACTGAGAGGAAACAGTTCCTGTACTGGATACACCAGCAGAGATTGAGAGGAAGCGGTTCCTGTACTGGATACACCAGCAGGGACTGAGAGGAAGCAGTTCCTGTACTGGATACACCAGCAGGGACTGAGAGGAAGCAGTTCCTGTACTGGATACATCAGCAGGGACTGAGAGGAAACAGTTCCTGTACTGGATACACCAGCAGAGATTGAGAGGAAGCAGTAACTGTACTGGATACACCAGCAGGGACAGAGAGGAAGCAGTTCCTGTACTGGGTACACCAGCAGAGACTGAGAGGAAGCAGTTCCTGTACTGGATACACCAGCAGAGACTGTGGAAGTAGTTCCTGTACTGGATACACCAGCAGAGACTGAGAGGAAACAGTTCCTGTACTAGATACACCACCAGAGACTGAGAGGAAGCAGTTCCTGTACTGGATACACAAGCAGAGACTGAGAGGATGCAGTTCCTGTACTGGATACACCAGCAGAGACTGAGAGGAAGCAGTTCCTGTACTGGATACACCAGCAGAGACTGAGAGGATGCAGTTCCTGTACTGGATACACCAGCAGAGACTGAGAGGCAGTTCCTGTACTGGATACACCAGCAGGGACTGAGAGGAAACAGTTCCTGTACTGGATACACCAGCAGAGATTGAGAGGAAGCGGTTCCTGTACTGGATACACCAGCAGGGACTGAGAGGAAGCAGTTCCTGTACTGGATACACCAGCAGGGACTTAGAGGAAGCAGTTCCTGTACTGGATACATCAGCAGGGACTGAGAGGAAACAGTTCCTGTACTGGATACACCAGCAGAGATTGAGAGGAAGCAGTAACTGTACTGGATACACCAGCAGGGACTGAGAGGAAACAGTTCCTGTACTGGATACACCTGCAGAGATTGAGAGGAAGCAGTAACTGTACTGGATACACCAGCAGGGACTGAGAGGAAACAGTTCCTGTACTGGATACACCAGCAGAGATTGAGAGGAAGCAGTAACTGTACTGGATACACCAGCAGGGACAGAGAGGAAGCAGTTCCTGTACTGGATACACCAGCAGGGACTGAGAGGAAGCAGTTCCTGTACTGAATACACCAGCAGAGACTGAGAGGATGCAGTTTCTGTACTGGATACACCAGCAGGGACTGAGAGGAAGCAGTAAGTGTACTGGATACACCAGCAGGGACTGAGAGGAAGCAGTTCCGGTACTTGATACACCAGCAGAGACTGAGAGGAAGCAGTTTCTGTACTGGATACACCAGCTGGGACTGAGAGGAAGCAGTTCCTGTACTGGATACACCAGCATAGACTAAGAGGAAGCAGTTCCTGTACTGGATACACCAGCAGACACTGAGAGGCAGTTCCTGTACTGGATACACCAGCAGAGATTGAGAGGAAGCAGTTCCTGTACTGGATACACCAGCAGGGACTGAGAGGAAGCAGTTCCTGTATTGGGTACTCCAGCAGAGACTGAGAGAAAGTAGTTCCTGTACTGGATACACCAGCATGGACTGAGAGGAAGCAGTTCCTGTACTGGATACACCAACATGGACTGAGAGGAAGCAGTTCCTGTACTGGATACACCAGCAGAGACTGAGAGGAAACAGTTCCTGTACTGGATACACCAGCATAGACTGAGAGGAAGTAGTTCCTGTACAGGATACACTAGCAGGGACTGAGAGGAAGCAGTTTCTGTACTGGATACACCAGCAAGGACTGAGAGGAAGTAGTTCCTGTACTTGATATACCAGCAGGGACTGACATGAAGCGGTTCCTGTACTGAATACACCAGCAAGGACTGAGAGGAAGCAGTTCCTGTACTGGATACACCAGCAGAGACTGAGAGGAAGGAGTAACTGTACTGGATACACCAGCAGAGACTGAGAGGCAGTTCTTGTACTGGATACACCAGCAGGGACTGAGAGGAAGCAGTTTGTGTACTGGATACACCAGCAGAGACTGAGAGGCAGTTCTTGTACTGGATACACCAGCATAGACTGAGAGGAAGTAGTTCCTGTACAGGATACACTAGCAGGGACTGAGAGGAAGCAGTAACTGTACTGCATGGATACACCAGCATAGACTGAGAGGAAGCAGTTCCTGTACTGGATACACCAGCATGGACTGAGAGGAAGCAGTTCCTGTACTGGATACACCAGCAGAGACTGAGAGGAAACAGTAACTGTATTGGATACACCAGCAGGGACTGAGAGGAAGCAGTTCCTGTACTGGATACACCAGCAGAGACTGAGAGGCAGTTCCTATAGTGGATACACCAGCAGAGATTGAGAGGAAGCAGTTCCTTTACTGGATACACCAGCAGAGACTGAGGGGCAGTTCCTGTAATGGATACACCAGCACAGACTGAGAGGCAGTTCCTGTACTGGATACACCAGCAGGGACTGGGAGGAAACAGTTCCTGTACTGGATACACCAGCAGAGATTGAGAGGAAGCGGTTCCTGTACTGGATACACCAGCAGGGACTGAGAAGAAACAGTTCATGTACTGGATACACCAGCAGGGACTGAGAGGAAGCAGTTCCTGTACTGGATACATCAGCAGGGACTGAGAGGAAACAGTTTCTGTACTGAATACACCAGCAGAGATTGAGAGGAAGCAGTAACTGTACTGGATACACCAGCAGGGACAGAGAGGAAGCAGTTCCTGTACTGGATACACCAGCAGGGACTGAGAGGAAGCAGTTCCTGTACTGGATACACCAGCAGGGACTGAGAGGAAACAGTTCCTGTACTGGATACACCAGCAGAGATTGAGAGGAAGCAGTAACTGTACTGGATACACCAGCAGGGACTGAGAGGAAGCAGTTCCTGTACTGGATACACCAGCAGGGACTGAGAGGAAGCAGTAAATGTACTGGATACACCAGCAGAGACTGAGAGAAAACAGTAACTGTATTGGATACACCAGCAGGGACTGAGAGGCAGTTCCTGTACTGGATACACCAGCAGGGGCTGAGAGGAAGCAGTAACTGTACTGGATACACCAGCATGGACTGAGAGGATGCAGTTCCTGTACAGGATACACCAGCAGAGACTGAGAGGAAGCAGTTCCTGTACTGGATACACAAGCAGGGACTGAGAGGAAGCAGTTCCTGTACTGGATACACCAGCATGGACTGAGAGGAAGCAGTTCCTGTACTGGATACACCAGCAGAGACTGAGAGGAAGCAGTTCCTGTACTGGATACACCAGCAGGGACTGAGAGGAAGCAGTTCCTGTACTGAATACACTCAGGGACTGAGAGGAAGCAGTAACTGTACTGGATACACCAGCATGGACTGAGAGGAAGCAGTAACTGTACTGGATACACCAGCAGAGACTGAGAGGAAGCAGTTCCTGTACTGGATACACCAGCAGAGACTGAGAGGAAGCAGTTCCTGTACTGGATACACCAGCAGGGACTAAGAGGAAGCAGTTCCTGTACTGGATACACCAGCAGGGACTGAGAGGAAGCAGTTCCTGTACTGGATACACCAGCAGGGACTAAGAGGAAGCAGTTCCTGTACAGGATACATCAGCAGAGACTGAGAGGAAGCAGTAACTGTACTGGATACACCAGCAGGGACTGAGAGGAAGTAGTTCCTGTACTGGATACACCAGCAGGGACTGGGAGGAAACAGTTCCTGTACTGGATACACCAGCAGAGATTGAGAGGAAGCGGTTCCTGTACTGGATACACCAGCAGGGACTGAGAGGAAACAGTTCATGTACTGGATACACCAGCAGGGACTGAGAGGAAGCAGTTCCTGTACTGGATACATCAGCAGGGACTGAGAGGAAACAGTTTCTGTACTGAATACACCAGCAGAGATTGAGAGGAAGCAGTAACTGTACTGGATACACCAGCAGGGACAGAGAGGAAGCAGTTCCTGTACTGGATACACCAGCAGAGATTGAGAGGAAGCAGTAACTGTACTGGATACACCAGCAGGGACTGAGAGGAAACAGTTCCTGTACTGGATACACCAGCAGGGACTGAGAGGAAGCAGTTCCTGTACTGGATACACCAGCAGAGATTGAGAGGAAGCAGTTCCTGTACTGGATACACCAGCAGAGATTGAGAGGAAGCAGTAACTGTACTGGATACACCAGCAGGGACTGAGAGGAAACAGTTCCTGTACTGGATACACCAGCAGGGACTGAGAGGAAGCAGTTCCTGTACTGGATACACCAGCAGGGACAGAGAGGAAGCAGTTCCTGTACTGAATACACCAGAATGGACTGAGAGGATGCAGTTCCTGTACTGAATACACCAGCAAGGACTGAGAGGAAGTAGTTCCTGTACTGGATACACCAGCAGGGACTGAGAGGAAGTAGTTCCTGTACTGGATACACCAGCAGGGGCTGACATGAAACAGTTCCTGTACTGGATACACCAGCAAGGACTGAGAGGAAGTAGTTCCTGTACTGAATACACCAACAGGGACTGAGAGGAAGCAGTTCCTGTACTGGATACACTAGCAGAGACTGAGAGGATGCAGTTCCTGTACTGAATACACCAGCAGGGACTGAGAGGAAGCAGTTCCTGTACTGAATACACCAGCAAGGACTGAGTGGATGCAGTTCCTGTATTGGATACACTAGCAGAGACTGAGAGGATGCAGTTCCTGTACTGAATACTGAGACTGAGAGGCAGTTCCTATAGTGGATACACCAGCAGAGATTGAGAGGAAGCAGTTCCTTTACTGGATACACCAGCAGAGACTGAGGGGCAGTTCCTGTAATGGATACACCAGCACAGACTGAGAGGCAGTTCCTGTACTGGATACACCAGCAGGGACTGGGAGGAAACAGTTCCTGTACTGGATACACCAGCAGAGATTGAGAGGAAGCGGTTCCTGTACTGGATACACCAGCAGGGACTGAGAGGAAACAGTTCATGTACTGGATACACCAGCAGGGACTGAGAGGAAGCAGTTCCTGTACTGGATACATCAGCAGGGACTGAGAGGAAACAGTTTCTGTACTGAATACACCAGCAGAGATTGAGAGGAAGCAGTAACTGTACTGGATACACCAGCAGAGATTGAGAGGAAGCAGTTCCTGTACTGGATACACCAGCAAGGACTGAGAGGAAGTAGTTCCTGTACTGGATACACCAGCAGAGATTGAGAGGAAGTAGTTCCTGTACTGGATACACCAGCAGGGACTGACATGAAGCAGTTCCTGTACTGAATACACCAGAATGGACTGAGAGGAAGCAGTTCCTGTACTGGATACACCAGCAGTGACTGAGAGGAAACAGTTCCTGTACTGGATACACCAGCAGAGATTGAGAGGAAGCAGTAACTGTACTGGATACACCAGCAGGGACTGAGAGGAAACAGTTCCTGTACTGGATACACCAGCAGGGACTGAGAGGAAGCAGTTCCTGTACTGGATACACCAGCAGGGACAGAGAGGAAGCAGTTCCTGTACTGGATACACCAGCAGAGATTGAGAGGAAGCAGTAACTGTACTGGATACACCAGCAGGGACTGAGAGGAAGCAGTTCCTGTACTGGATACACCAGCAGGGACTGAGAGGAAGCAGTAAATGTACTGGATACACCAGCAGAGACTGAGAGAAAACAGTAACTGTATTGGATACACCAGCAGGGACTGAGAGGCAGTTCCTGTACTGGATACACCAGCAGGGGCTGAGAGGAAGCAGTAACTGTACTGGATACACCAGCATGGACTGAGAGGATGCAGTTCCTGTACAGGATACACCAGCAGAGACTGAGAGGAAGCAGTTCCTGTACTGGATACACAAGCAGGGACTGAGAGGAAGCAGTTCCTGTACTGGATACACCAGCATGGACTGAGAGGAAGCAGTTCCTGTACTGGATACACCAGCAGAGACTGAGAGGAAGCAGTTCCTGTACTGGATACACCAGCAGGGACTGAGAGGAAGCAGTTCCTGTACTGAATACACTCAGGGACTGAGAGGAAGCAGTAACTGTACTGGATACACCAGCATGGACTGAGAGGAAGCAGTAACTGTACTGGATACACCAGCAGAGACTGAGAGGAAGCAGTTCCTGTACTGGATACACCAGCAGAGACTGAGAGGAAGCAGTTCCTGTACTGGATACACCAGCAGGGACTAAGAGGAAGCAGTTCCTGTACTGGATACACCAGCAGGGACTGAGAGGAAGCAGTTCCTGTACTGGATACACCAGCAGGGACTAAGAGGAAGCAGTTCCTGTACAGGATACATCAGCAGAGACTGAGAGGAAGCAGTAACTGTACTGGATACACCAGCAGGGACTGAGAGGAAGTAGTTCCTGTACTGGATACACCAGCAGGGACTGGGAGGAAACAGTTCCTGTACTGGATACACCAGCAGAGATTGAGAGGAAGCGGTTCCTGTACTGGATACACCAGCAGGGACTGAGAGGAAACAGTTCATGTACTGGATACACCAGCAGGGACTGAGAGGAAGCAGTTCCTGTACTGGATACATCAGCAGGGACTGAGAGGAAACAGTTTCTGTACTGAATACACCAGCAGAGATTGAGAGGAAGCAGTAACTGTACTGGATACACCAGCAGGGACAGAGAGGAAGCAGTTCCTGTACTGGATACACCAGCAGAGATTGAGAGGAAGCAGTAACTGTACTGGATACACCAGCAGGGACTGAGAGGAAACAGTTCCTGTACTGGATACACCAGCAGGGACTGAGAGGAAGCAGTTCCTGTACTGGATACACCAGCAGAGATTGAGAGGAAGCAGTTCCTGTACTGGATACACCAGCAGAGATTGAGAGGAAGCAGTAACTGTACTGGATACACCAGCAGGGACTGAGAGGAAACAGTTCCTGTACTGGATACACCAGCAGGGACTGAGAGGAAGCAGTTCCTGTACTGGATACACCAGCAGGGACAGAGAGGAAGCAGTTCCTGTACTGAATACACCAGAATGGACTGAGAGGATGCAGTTCCTGTACTGAATACACCAGCAAGGACTGAGAGGAAGTAGTTCCTGTACTGGATACACCAGCAGGGACTGAGAGGAAGTAGTTCCTGTACTGGATACACCAGCAGGGGCTGACATGAAACAGTTCCTGTACTGGATACACCAGCAAGGACTGAGAGGAAGTAGTTCCTGTACTGAATACACCAACAGGGACTGAGAGGAAGCAGTTCCTGTACTGGATACACTAGCAGAGACTGAGAGGATGCAGTTCCTGTACTGAATACACCAGCAGGGACTGAGAGGAAGCAGTTCCTGTACTGAATACACCAGCAAGGACTGAGTGGATGCAGTTCCTGTATTGGATACACTAGCAGAGACTGAGAGGATGCAGTTCCTGTACTGAATACTGAGACTGAGAGGCAGTTCCTATAGTGGATACACCAGCAGAGATTGAGAGGAAGCAGTTCCTTTACTGGATACACCAGCAGAGACTGAGGGGCAGTTCCTGTAATGGATACACCAGCACAGACTGAGAGGCAGTTCCTGTACTGGATACACCAGCAGGGACTGGGAGGAAACAGTTCCTGTACTGGATACACCAGCAGAGATTGAGAGGAAGCGGTTCCTGTACTGGATACACCAGCAGGGACTGAGAGGAAACAGTTCATGTACTGGATACACCAGCAGGGACTGAGAGGAAGCAGTTCCTGTACTGGATACATCAGCAGGGACTGAGAGGAAACAGTTTCTGTACTGAATACACCAGCAGAGATTGAGAGGAAGCAGTAACTGTACTGGATACACCAGCAGAGATTGAGAGGAAGCAGTTCCTGTACTGGATACACCAGCAAGGACTGAGAGGAAGTAGTTCCTGTACTGGATACACCAGCAGAGATTGAGAGGAAGTAGTTCCTGTACTGGATACACCAGCAGGGACTGACATGAAGCAGTTCCTGTACTGAATACACCAGAATGGACTGAGAGGAAGCAGTTCCTGTACTGGATACACCAGCAGGGACTGAGAGGAAACAGTTCCTGTACTGGATACACCAGCAGAGATTGAGAGGAAGCAGTAACTGTACTGGATACACCAGCAGGGACTGAGAGGAAACAGTTCCTGTACTGGATACACCAGCAGGGACTGAGAGGAAGCAGTTCCTGTACTGGATACACCAGCAGGGACAGAGAGGAAGCAGTTCCTGTACTGGATACACCAGCAGGGACTGAGAGGAAGCAGTTCCTGTACTGGATACACCAGCAGGGACTGAGAGGAAGCAGTAAATGTACTGGATACACCAGCAGAGACTGAGAGAAAACAGTAACTGTATTGGATACACCAGCAGGGACTGAGAGGCAGTTCCTGTACTGGATACACCAGCAGGGGCTGAGAGGAAGCAGTAACTGTACTGGATACACCAGCATGGACTGAGAGGATGCAGTTCCTGTACAGGATGCACCAGCAGAGACTGAGAGGAAGCAGTTCCTGTACTGGATACACAAGCAGGGACTGAGAGGAAGCAGTTCCTGTACTGGATACACCAGCATGGACTGAGAGGAAGCAGTTCCTGTACTGGATACACCAGCAGAGACTGAGAGGAAGCAGTTCCTGTACTGGATACACCAGCAGGGACTGAGAGGAAGCAGTTCCTGTACTGAATACACTCAGGGACTGAGAGGAAGCAGTAACTGTACTGGATACACCAGCATGGACTGAGAGGAAGCAGTAACTGTACTGGATACACCAGCAGAGACTGAGAGGAAGCAGTTCCTGTACTGGATACACCAGGAACTGAGAGGAAGCAGTTCCTGTACTGGATACACCAGCAGGGACTAAGAGGAAGCAGTTCCTGTACTGGATACACCAGCAGGGACTGAGAGGAAGCAGTTCGTGTACTGAATACACCAGCAGGGACTGAGAGGAAGCAGTTCCTGTACAGGATACATCAGCAGAGACTGAGAGGAAGCAGTAACTGTACTGGATACACCAGCAGGGACTGAGAGGAAGTAGTTCCTGTACTGTATACACCAGCAGAGACTAAGAGGAAGCAGTTCCTGTACTGGATACACCAGCAGAGACTAAGAGGAAGCAGTTCCTGTACTGGATACACCAGCAAGGACTGAGAGGAAGCAGTTCCTGTACTGGATACACCAGCAGAGATTGAGAGGAAGCAGTAACTGTACTGGATACACCAGCATAGACTGAGAGGAAGCAGTTCCTGTACTGGATACACCAGCAGGGACTGAGAGGAAGCGGTTCCTGTATTGAATACACCAGCAAGGACTGAGAGGAAGCAGTTCCTGTACTGGATACACCAGCAGGGACTGAGAGGAAGCAGTTCCTGTACTGGATACACCAGCAGAGATTGAGAGGAAGCAGTTCCTGTACTGGATACACCAGCAAGGACTGAGAGGAAGTAGTTCCTGTACTGGATACACCAGCAGAGATTGAGAGGAAGTAGTTCCTGTACTGGATACACCAGCAGGGACTGACATGAAGCAGTTCCTGTACTGAATACACCAGAATGGACTGAGAGGATGCAGTTCCTGTACTGAATACACCAGCAAGGACTGAGAGGAAGTAGTTCCTGTACTGGATACACCAGCAGGGACTGAGAGGAAGTAGTTCCTGTACTGGATACACCAGCAGGGGCTGACATGAAACAGTTCCTGTACTGGATACACCAGCAAGGACTGAGAGGAAGTAGTTCCTGTACTGAATACACCAACAGGGGCTGAGAGGAAGCAGTTCCTGTACTGGATACACTAGCAGAGACTGAGAGGATGCAGTTCCTGTACTGAATACACCAGCAGGGACTGAGAGGAAGCAGTTCCTGTACTGAATACACCAGCAAGGACTGAGTGGATGCAGTTCCTGTATTGGATACACTAGCAGAGACTGAGAGGATGCAGTTCCTGTACTGAATACACCAGCAAGGACTGAGAGGAAGTAGTTCCTGTACTGGATACACCAGCAGGGACTGAGAGGAAGTAGTTCCTGTACTGGATACACCAGCAGGGACTGACATGAAACAGTTCCTGTACTGGATACACCAGCAAGGACTGAGAGGAAGTAGTTCCTATACTGGATACACCAGCAGGGACTGAGAGGAAGTAGTTCCTGTACTGGATACACCAGCAGGGACTGACATGAAACAGTTCCTGTACTGGATACACCAGCAGGGACTGACATGAAACAGTTCCTGTACTGGATACACCAGCAGGGACTGAGAGGAAGCAGGGACTGAGAGGAAGCAGTTCCTGTACTGGATACACCAGCAGGGACTGAGAGGAAGCAGGGACTGAGAGGCAGTTCCTGTACTGGATACACCAGCATATACTGAGAGGAAGCAGGGACTGAGAGGAAGCAGTTCCTGTACTGAATACACCAGCAAGGACTGAGAGGAAGCAGTTCCTGTACTGGATACACCAGCATGGACTGAGAGGAAGCAGTTCCTGTACTGGATACACCAGCAGAGACTGAGAGGAAACAGTTCAAGGTATTCCAGAGCTAATCTTTTCAAAATCAGACTTAATAAAAAAGTATGAATTTTGGCAGCTCAAGTTAGATATGAATAATAATGAATTCTAGACATTTGTAGGCATTTAATGAGATAAACATAGTATATTACAGTGAGAAGCCTTGCTTAGATGATCTGACATATCAACTTTCATTCATATGGATACATACAACTGACTTTAGACATTTCAAGAGCAGCCTAGTACAGGCCTCTGAGGACATAGCTAAATTAAAAGACAACAAAATAATTTCCCGTCGAAGTGATAAGCCAGTTAAACTTAACATGGGAGTAAATAAGATGAGCACATTTTCAGTCGTAACAGAAAACTGAGGTTGAGATCATTGTATCCAGGGTTTTCCACATCTTCGCAAGCAAAGTTAAATTCTGCATGTCCCCATTCTGTGTTTTACCTTGGGGGACTACTCCACTCAAACCCGTAAATCGAACAGCGCCCTCTGGTGGGAATGTAAGAGTTGTCTTTCCTATACTTACAGTCTTGGCTAATGAGCATTCCTTACACAAAAGTTTAAGGTGAACACAGCTGTCATTACGTTATTTGATTAGCTGCGAGAAGTAAAGCATCATTAATCGCATCCAATCAAAACGAGCAGTTCGATTTACGGGTTTTAGTAGAGTAAATCATGGAATGGAGACATTTAGATTTTATCTTGGCTGGAGAAGATGGGTTTTCCATGGCTCCCAAAATGTACATTAGGTGAGGTCCATTTAGTGTTTAATATGCACTATTGTATAATATTTTGCTATTAATTGCATCCCATGGGACCCTTCTCATTGCAATTTTGGGGTCCAAGTGAGAAAATGAGGATCAGAGATGCAGATTGTAAGAGTCAGGTAAATCCCTGTGTATCATTCTTTATTATCCTCAAATACATGTCGTGTAGGATAAAGGCAAAAGTTGCAAATTGCAAAAAGTTTAAAACAATGCAATTAAAGTTGATTTTTCTTCGTTAACAGCCATGTTTAAAATCGACAGCTAACTGTTGCTAAGTGAAGTGACTATGTATCTAATGACGCAACTCTGTAAGGCTCTTTATAAAAGTGGAAAGCCTAAACTGGAACATCTAACAAAACAACCCCATTATTATGGATACATAAATAAATTGATTTCAGTTTGAATTAGCATAATATATGCACAGGTAAATGCTCAAGAAATGAACTTCCTCACTCGGTCCACCTGCTACCGGTGCATTGTTATGTGAATATTTCAGAAAAATACCTATACATGATGCCCTCTTTATCTACCTGTGTACCTACAAAGGGAGACAGCTGTTGTTTCTCTCCCAAAAACGACAACAATGAAGCTATCCTAATAGATAACATAATTCTATATGAGCAGGTTTTTAAATTCTGCCGATTAGAAAAATAAAAATGAAATGACTTTCAATGAATGCTGGATGGTAAATTTTCATCCAAAACTGTAGAATTATGAGTAATTAGTGGGAATTCCATTGTACATGGTATACATTTGTTTATTGTCTAACATAAGGTTTTGGGTCCTACAATGTACAACTGTATATGGATGGACCCAACCCCAGTGAATTTTGAAAAAGGCGTGCTAATATTTATCTACCCGAGAACTATTTCTACATTATACAATCTGGACAAAACATTCAGAAAAAAATTCAGAAGGCGAAGAAACAACCAGCTAAGCTGTAAGCATTTAAAGGTCCACTCTGGATTAGAAAATCTGACTGGCTAAAACTAGAAGTAAACAAACCAGCTGTACAGGAATTAAACAAGAGATCCCTTAAAGGGATCTTAACGCCTACCTTCATCTATTCATATTAAATTGATTGATTGATTGTTAGGTGTTTTACGCTGCGCTCAACATTATTTCACTTATATGACGGTGTTGCCAGTTTTATTGTGGGAGGAAACCGGGCTCTATGCCCGGAGGAAACCCACGACCTTCCGTTGGTAACTGGCAACCATCCCACATAGATCGTCTATTCATATTAAAGATTGTTACAGCAATAACTGGATATAGTAATTGGGGCCTACATACAAAAATCTTATTCCAGGGGGATAACTATTGTTGAGGAAAATTAAATTGTGAATTGCAAAGTAAGCTCCCCTTGAAATTTTGGTTGAAAACAACATTGCCACCTGGTAGCCATCTTCAATATGCTAATGAGATGATAATGTACGGTGCACAGCTAGAACTTAAGGGGACGATGTGTGTCATGTTTGGCTAAGATCAGGTCAGTAGTTTTCTTGGAATAATGATAATAAGTTTCATTTTCAAATTTGGTTAAAAAACAACATTGCTTCCTGGCGGCCATATTTAATAAGCAAACGAGATGAAAATGTAGGGTGCATACCTAGATCAAAGGGAGATAATGTGGGCCAAGTTTGGTCAAAATCAGAGCAGTACATTGTAGTTTTCTTGGAATAAAAGTAATAAAAGTATTCAATATGGCGGCCATATTGAATATGAAAATGAGATGGAAATGAACAGTACATAACTAGACCATAGGGTGATAATGTATGTTAAGTTTGATTAATGTTAGACAGGTAGTTTTCTTGGAATAAAGGTAACAAAGAAAAAAAATATCGCCCCCTGGTGGCCATATTGAATATGCAAATCAGATGAAAATGTACAGTACACAACAAGGCTATAGGGAGATAATGTGAGTCAAGTTTGGTGAAAATCAGACGGGTAGTTTTCTTTGAATAAAGTAAAAAAAAATATATATATCGCCCCCTGGCAGCCATATTGAATATTCAAATGAGATGAAAATGTACGGTGCACAACTAGACCATAGGGTGATGATGTATGTTGAGTTTGATTAAGATTGGACTGACAGTTTTATTGGGATAAAGGTAACAAAGGAAAACAACATCACCCCCTGGCGGCCATATTGAATATGCAAATGAGATGAAAATGTACAGTACACAACAAAACTATAGGGAGATAATGTGAGCCAAGTTTGGTGAGTATCAGACTGGTAGTTTTCTTGGAATTAAGGTAACAAAAAAATATATATCGTCGCCTGGCGGCCATATTGAATATGCAAATGAGATGAAAATGTAAGATGTACAACTAAACCATCGGGTGATGATGTATGTTGAGTTTGATTAAGATTGGACTGATAGTTTTATTGGAATAAAGGTAACAAAGAAAAACAACATCGCCCCCTGGCGGCCATTTTGAATATGCAAATGAGTTGAAAATGTACCATGCACAACTTGACCATCGGGTGATGATGTATGTTGAGTTTGATTAAGATTGGACTGATAGTTTTATTGGAATAAAGGTAACAAAGAAAAACAACATCGCCCCCTGGCGGCCATATTTGAATATGCAAATGAGTTGAAAATGTACAGTACACAACAAAGCTATAGGGAGATAATGTTAGCCAAGTTTGGTAAATAACAGACTGGTAGTTTTCTTGGAATTAAGGTAACAAAAAAAATATATATCACCCCCTGGCAGCCATATTGAATATGCAAATGAGATGAAAATGTACGATGCACAACTAAACCATAAGGTGATGATGTATGTTGAGTTTGATTAAGATTGGACTGATAGTTTTATTGGAATAAAGGTAACAAAGAAAAACAACATCGCCCCCTGGCAGCCATATTGAATATGCAAATGAGGTGAAAATGTACAGTACACAACAAAGCTATAGGGAGATAATGTTAGCCAAGTTTGGTGAATATCAGACTGGTAGTTTTCTTGGAATTAAGGTAACAAAAAAAATATATAATATCACCCCCTGGCGGCCATATTGAATATGCAAATGAGATGAAAATGCACAATGCACAACTAAACCATAAGGTGATGATGCATGTTGAGTTTGATTAAGATTGGACTAACAGTTTTTTTGGAAAAAAGGTAACAAGCGTAAGTTTTCTTGCAATAAATGTAACAAAGAAAAACTATATCGCCCCCTGGCGGCCATATTGAATATGCAAATGAGATGAAAATGTACGGTGCATAACTAGACCGTAGGGTGATGATGTATGTTGAGTTTGATTAAGATTGGACTGATAGTTTTCTTGGAATAAAGGTAACTAGCGAAAGTTTTCTTGCAATAAACGTAACAAAGAAAAACAATATCGCCCCCTCGTGGCCATATTGAATATGCAAATGAGATGAAAATGTAGGATGCACAACTAGACCATAGGGTGATGTCTGTTAAGTTTGATCAAGATTTGACAGGTAGTTTTCATGGAATAAAGGTAACATGCAAAAAGTTAACGGACGGACGACTGACGACGGACCGCGGAAAAGAGATTTGAATGGAGTGTAAAAAACACTTAAACCTAAAAGCTTCATTTTCTAAAAAAATGCACAGATGATCTTATTAATACGTTTAATTTTCTATAACATCATTTATAAGTGTAATCTTTAACGAACCTGTGGGAAAAATAAAAAAGGTACGGTACTATTTTCAAACTAGTCTTGTGTTCTTTCCACATTATAAGCTATTTAGGGGAAATTTTCCAAAATGGTTGGGCTTGGAGGCTCACATGCTTACCTACACTTCGCTTCAGAAGTTGATTCATATAACTAATTAAAACACATGTTTTAGTTCTATGGTTAAATCTTGCATTTAAAGATTAACTTCTCTGTTTAGATTGGGAGTCTCTCAGTAGCGTTGTCAGGAATTTGCCAATGGGGGGCCATGGCAGTCTAATACAAGTTCTAGACCATTTCTGGCAAATAAAACTGGACAAAATCTTACTAAAAACATAATATTGCAGGGAGACAATGGAATAAAAACTACCTATACTCATAGCTTCGGTATGTAGTGTGTTTGTGAAGCCCGAAGGGCTGAACGCTACGGAAGGAAGCCATTTTGTAAATTTGCGAAATTTACCATGATTCCACAGGCAATATGGCCGCCTTGTTCGCGGGGAAATGTTCCAACCCTCTTTCGATATCGATGGAATGCAACAACCTAAGCCTATAGTTCGCGTAAGGGGAATGGATATTAAGACAGAAAAGGTTGGTCATTCATTTTAAGGCATTTATTGCATCCGTGAACAATTTTTTCGAAGGAAAATAGGGGCCGGAGCTGCAAAGGCTTCGTAATGTAACTACGACAAAATGGCGTCTCCACTACAATGGTCACCGCTCCCAGCTGGTTAGACCATAGTCCGAAATATCTGCGATGATGATGTAAGACATTTTCTGACAGATAGGCCATCATCATCAATGATGATGGCCTATCTGTCAGAAAATGTCTTACATCATCATCGCAGATATTTCAATGATGATGGCCTATCTGTCAGAAAATGTCTTACATCATCATCGCAGATATTTCGGACTAGTTAGACCATTGTTTTCTACAATTACCTACACTCATTGACGCAGTAGAACTTACTGACCGGCAAAGTAAGTAAGTAAAACAGGATGAGACACATGAGTATAGTTGGAGATCTCCAAACTCTGTGGTCAAAATATAATATGATGATGTGTGACGTTGGTCACCCATTATCATATACAGTACTTTGACCACAGAGTTTAGAGATCTCCAACTAGCATGTGTGCGGCCAGTAGAACTAGAACTAGAACATAGAAGAAAACTGACTGAATTACGAACTGGCCCGCCGAATGTAGTCCGTGTTTCTGACTACAAAAATATTATAAATGACTAATTTTTTATATATTGATGAGTGAAGGCCGCATTTTGGAGTCAGGGTTCATTGCAATCAAAAGCCGGGTAGACTGCCCGCTTCTGAGCGAGAAGCATGATGTCAGACTTGTACTTACTGAAGATCTCGTGTGACAAGTCGTCAAACTCCCGCCATTCCATCAGATCTGTCAAAAGCTGTTCTGGCGCGTAGATGTAAATTTCTTAAAAACGTCGAACCAAAAACGAAAACGGGGTACAAAGAAAATACTTTATTGGAACATTCACTGATTAAAGTTATATGAGCTGCCAAAATTCGAACATAATTTTTGAAAGTCGTCGAAAAAATAAATGACTGACGTTGGATTGAGGAAAAGCCATACACGGGACAGTAGCCTATGTACATCTAGCCGCACACATGTGTCTCTATCCTGGTTTACTTACTTTGACGGTCAGGTCAGGTAATGTACATCATACATCTCCACGAAAAATTCAACTGATGGCCATTTTTTCATTGATCAAAGAGATATACATGGCATATATTATTTTTGTCAGCGAAGATCAAACTTCTCGATTTGAATAATGTTTATGAATAAAGTGCATCTATTTGTCCCAAATCACGCGCGAACAAACGTTAACATTTGGCGCGAAAATGCAAACAGAAACATAACATTTCTGACGGTTTGTTAATGTTATCATGACTAAAACTGAACCCGTTACCGCGACAATTCCAAGTCATATATTATTTTAAAGGCACACTTGCCGCGAAAATCAGGAATATTGTTTACATTAAAAAAGAAAGTCCGTTTTCTGTATTTTTCCCAGACAATATAAGTTAGGAACTTTCTATTTTTACCAAAATTTAAAAGTTTGGACGTCACTTTGTATTTTTAATTTGAATTTGAAAATTTGAATTGTTAGGTGCCCGTAACGTAAACAAACCACACTGCCCCCTATTGGCGATTTTATGTTTCAGTCGAGTGAGTGAACTAACGGCACAGTGTAATTTTACGTAGGCCTATTTATCTGAGAAATACAGACTGGCGATCGGTTAACAGCGACTGGAAAAGCCTGCTGATGATTGTTTGAGTGTAAACCACAGATAAAAAGGCCTGAAATGAGGGTAATCCAACACGAAAGTTGACCGATACTGATCGTTGTTGTTGTAATCAGGCTTCGATTCTTCGTTTGTTTTTCACCCCATTTCTACAAGCTAACTAGACATGTTTTATGTGTCCTATGTTTAAGTTTAGTTGTATTAGTCGTAGTAAGCTCATGTAAATTGGTTTTCTTAGCAAATTTAAACAGGCTACGGCGGCAAGTGGGCCTTTAAGGCTCACTCCTTGTCGCTGTAGGGTATTCTGTCTCCCGTTTTGAACATGAAAATAAAAAGCACAAGACGTTAGTTAGGCCAACTAGTGCTATTAAGATGGCTCATGTAATGCCGTAATAAAATATACCTTTTTTTCAAAATACAATAAAATAAATGCTTTTCTGGCACAATATTATGTGTTGTTTTCCGAGTGTTAATTGTCATTTACTTAGTTGTCCAAATTTTTTGGGGGCAAAAATCTCTGGTAATTTTTACCGTTACGGAATTACAATTATGGTCGTTACGGAATTACGGCTGCTTGGGCACATATCGGTTTATTCATTTACATCAAACATTTTAATTCAATTGATACCGAACGCATATATGAAACGTTGGATATGTAGAATCTAGGCCTATATAAACTTATGTCTGTCTTGGTTTATTATTGGTTTATTACAAAAACATATATATGATTGAATATAAAGGTCTGAATGACATACCCCCGTTTTTAACACAATTATAGGAACTTGTCTGAACTTGTTATTTTAGTCAAGAAGATTTTAGCTGTGCCCATGTGTTTTAGTGTTCAAAAGTATAGTATGTTGCACATATATACCTAATTGTAAATCAAACAGGCATATGTAGAATACTTCAGTTATTTCTGAAAATAATAATAATTTAAATTAAATGCACAATAACGTCTACACATGTTTTACTAGAGAACTCAGAGATAACTTCAGAGAGACAAAATGGTCGCTCACGTGCGTATCAATACCAAAAGAAAATACTGCGTTGCTTTTTTATAGTTGAGCGTAAAATACAGGCTTTGATAGAAATCTGTAAGAGGCAAACTGTCAAAATTGCATGCAGTAATTCATAGAGATATTCTGAAAGCTGGGTAGAACTTATGTCCGGATTCTCAAAGGTAAATGTAAATGTCCTAGGCAACCACTTATCCAGCACAGTCGAAACATAATACTGTGGCGATTGTTCGTATGGGAAGTTATTGAGAATAAGATACAAAAATAACATCTTTCAAACGGATATTTGCATTGATATTTTATTCGAAACGCTGAATGAGAAATGTAAATGTAGACCTATATACATAAGCCGGATGTTTGGATGGCCTGCGTGACTTTAACCTGAATTTCTTGGAACTGAAATGGCAAATCTTTTTATATATACTATTGTTAAGGTTCTGCGCACGAGAGGGTTTGGTAAAGCTTGCGCAGGCTCTTGTTCCCAGATTGTTCAGTATTGATGTGAATTTGAAATATGACAAGTTGTGTGGACTCTGTTGCCTCTATGGCATGACTTAAAACAATGACGAAAATACTCACAAGTTCTAGAAACTATCGAAATAACATTAAAGGCCTAAATGCTCGTCGACTGGATTAAAAAAAATAGATATAAGTTGACATCGAGCGGACAACTCCTGAGGATTCTGAGATAATAGTTTTGATGAAGAGCCTCCTCGATTTTGTAAGTCGTTGTGAACCACCATGTTCTCAATTAGCATGCATGATCGTATGTATTTAAATTCTTGAGTTCCAAAACATCCCGCATACCAATATGCAGCATTTGTTCCTGTTAATATGAACTTTCATGAGATCCTAACTGGAAATTTGTGTCGCAACTGCGTTCCATAGGCCTATGTGTCAACATCAACGTATCATTTACACGGTTAGTCAGATAGAGAAAGTTGTTGGAGTTAAATATTATAATTGTTGCTTGCTTGTAAATATTTACCGAACGACTTAAGGCTTGGTTCGCAATTTATCACCATTGAGAGAAATTTCTTGGCATGTGATTGGTCGAAACGCCCAGAATGTGAGTCTGCATCCCAGTGCTTTCCGTGTATATATTTGATTCTGTATAACCCCGGAGTTAAGATCTCACGCGCTGTTATTACCACGGAGTGAAGGTGGTGCGTCACAACATTCTTCAGTCAAGACGAAATCCTATTGTGACGTCAGTTTAGAATGTTGTTTCGTCAGCATTGAACGCTATGCTTGTCTCAAAGATCGTGAAAACCCATATAACTTTGCAACGTCACAATAGAATTTATTTCTTTCGCGACGTCATTTTGACCTTGCTCAATACAATCAACCCATGACATTCTTGTGCCTCGGAAAAATATTAATGTCAGACACCAAATATCTACCATTATCCCAATTCAGAGAAAATTCTAGGCCTCCGATTGGTCAGTTGGCCTCGGATAACCTGCCGCATTTGCTCTATCGGCGTGGTACATTTTTTCCGTGTACCTACGGAGTCAAGCAATCACGCACAGGTGACAGCAACCATCCAAACGACCAGCGCGTGAGTCCTTAACTCCGTAGGTACACGGAAACTGAGATCTGCCACTCGCGTTTAGGTGATGACGTCATCCGGTGACGTCGTGTTCCATCACCTCACCAAAATTTAAAAATGATGACGTCTTTCAGTCTCAGGGCGTTTGACGTCACAATGAAAACGTTCTCTGCGTATATGCTAGTTTATACGCCAGCTTTGTCCTATCTCACAACATGTAGGGAAATCACGCATGTGTTAGAATTTGCGTGTTATGCTCTTCATTGTGATAAATTCGTTATACCAGTGTGCTGCGTGGGTATACGGCCTGATATATCGCCTCGAAGATGAACATTTTCACTCGCCCTTCGGGCTCGTGAAAATATTGATCTTCTCAACGAAATATCAGGCCGTATACCCACGCAGCACACTGGTATAACTTATAGTATACCCACGCAAGGGCGTCATATAACGAATTTATCACCATCCAGAGCAGCATGTTTACTTAAAACTGAGTATAATCAGCTGTTCTTTATTCGATTAGTTCACAAGAATGTCATGGGTTGATTGTATTGAGCAAGGCCAAAATGACGTCGCGAAAGAAATAAATTCTATTGTGACGTTGCAAAGTTATATGGGTTTTCACGATCTTTGAGACAAGCATGTGAGACTGCATCTGAGTGCTTTCCGTGTATATATTTGATTCTGTATAACCCCGGAGTTAAGATCTCACGCGCTGTTATTACCACGGAGTGAAGGTCTTGGTGCGTCACAGCATTCTTCAGTCAAGACGAAATCCTATTGTGACGTCAGTTTAGAACGTTGTTTCGTCAGCATTGAACGCTATGCTTGTCTCAAAGGTCGAGTTCGATAATGCATTCAACCCAAGACATTTTTGTGAACTAATGGAATGAAGAACAGCTGATTATACTCAGTATTAAGTAAACAAGCTGCTCTGGATGGTGATAAATTCGTTATATGACGCCCTTGCGTGGGTATACGGGTAGATATTTGGTGTCTGACAGATATTTTTCCTCGGCTTAGCCTCGGAAAAATATTAATGTCAGACACCAAATATCTACCCGCATACCCACGCAAGGGCGTCATATAACTAATAATATAGCCTGCCTTGGAAAAGTATAATACAGGCCTAAAGCATTAAGGTTGATATAAAACATAAATAGCCTAAAGCACACAATAAAAAGTGGAAATAACGAATAAAATTCAGATTGCCGGGATATACTGGCAGGGACTGATCCAGCGAAAATTTGGGCATACCATTCCGGTTCAAAATGTTTCAACAATAAGACAAAAACAACATCTCTGGCCCAAAAATTCAACATTAAATGCTAATTTGACATTAAAATTTGTAGGTTTTAAGAATTTGGGCGGATTTTGTGCTTGTGAGTTCGGGCGCCCATACCTGTATACAGGTATCAAAATGTCTCTGGATCAGTCTATGACTGGGGGTGTTGTTGCTTAAACTACAGGTACCTAAACGCGTATAGATCCGCAAGAGTTTTTTATCAACTGAAAAATTAAAGGGGCATGAGCTGCCGAAATTCACACTTTTTTCATAATTTCTGATCGTCACGACAGTAAGAGGCTTTGAAGGCCATCGAAAAACTAAATGATTGGCGTTGGAATGAGGAAAATCCATACAGTATGTGCCCTGTACGAACCGAAAACGTGTTCGAAAAGTAGCAAAATTTAAATAACCGGGACGACCATTCATTCATTCTAAGCCAATGTTAGTTCAAAACAATACTTTATCGTACATTTCCGAGACTAGAAGCACTAAAAAGCTTCTGAATTATACGTCTTGAGAAAAATAGCCAATAATTTCAACATTCTGTGTTTACGTCAAAATATCAACATTTTGGCAGCTCATGTCCCTTTAAGCTCTTTTGGATAAAAATGACCAACAATTAGCTTATTCTGTTTCAACCAAATTTCTCCGGTATTTGGCAGCTCAAGCAACTTTAAAAATGTTTTATTTCTATACAACTGTTCTATTTCCTCCAAAGAACTGTAGGCCTAGGCTTATCGAAGAAGTTAGGATTTCCGAATGGACAACTCTTATCGTATTCTTTAAACTAAGCTTGGCTTAATTGGTCATTATTATATTTGAAAAGAGAAACCTAAAGATCATTAACAAACTTAAGTTCCTAATTGATTTCTGATCTCAAAAAATATATGTATGTACACTAACCATGCATGGCTGTTTAACTTTTAATATTTGAAGGCCGCTCTATTGCTTTTCAATTTCATTAATATTTATAGACACTAAAACACACGGGCACGGGGAACATCTTCTTGATCAAAATAACCATAGTAACAAGTTTCTAGATCAGTAGATTTGTTAGTGTTACAAGGGGGTATGTAATAAGTCATAGATCGTTGTGATAAACCAAAACCCATGATGTTGTTGAGAGGCAGGAGTTGATATCATGCTTAAATAATGAAAGGAAATTAGAGGCAGAGGCACTCTTTTGCATTTGGGGACGAGTTGTTTCCCTTAACCGTATTGACAGACATTTCCACCAGGAGATCGAAACACGCCGAAAATAGCTGAGCAACGATCATGTATGGACCGTCGCCAATCATCGTTTTGAGTAAGTAAAAGAACCTTTTCTCGACATCTGTTTTGTAGCATGTCAGTGTCAGTAATTAGATTTATTTATTTTTTATAGGTGGAAACACCAAGCGAGAGTCTGGACAGAAAGTTCAGTTCGGAAATATCTCCGCTGGCAAGGTAAGCTCACCGGCACATGGTCTCTATGGCCGTCGCCATGTTGTTATTTCTAGACTTTTCTAGCTGTCTGTAGACCGCTAGTATACTATTTAACTATTGCCTCCCGACGAATTTATCCAATAATGTAACAGTCCGTTATTTGCTCACTAGACCGATTCCTGGTGGACAAATCTGTTCCCAATAAAACTTGTGTCCGCATCGTACCAAATCTCTGAAATTTGAGGACAACAACAACAACAGTGTCAGTTACTCATTAGACACTATTAATACAAAAATATCATTTATAAACTATGTGTAATTGGTTTCATGTCACTTCGTACCCAAGTCACTTCGTACCAAGTCATCTCGTACCCTAGTCATCTCGTACCCAAGATATTTCGTACCACATTCTGCTACATCAGATCTATGTGAGAAATACAAATAAAGAACTCCTTATTTAAAAAATACAACACTTGAATATGATTTTTTATTTATATAGAAAAATCGTAAATAAACCTGGAAAAAATATCAAATATAAAGAAGCGGTATTGGTAAGACACAACAACAACACCTCCAGTTTGGTAGATCTTCCAGGCCTTTGACAAATCTTCTATAAAAAATCTCTAGTAATATCGGTATTACAGGTGCAATGTTGCCATATATTGCAAGCGTCACACTGCAAATTAAGCTTCTTGACGAGGTCGAACCTCACTTGCTACGCAAGTTGAATCAGACGTTATTGAGATATTTCTTCGAATGATAATGTGTATTTCTTTCTAACACTTATATAGAGCTTGGAAACAATCGTGATTGGATAATCCTATTGATTAGTGAGCTGTTAACACTTAAGGATTTTTAACAGCAATCGGATTAGCAGTACGCCCGTCGTGGATTGACTGATTGGGCTATGACTATGATTCGCGCTCAAGTTGAAAAGTGTTCACTATCACTATATGGAATCAAGAACCAGTTGCTTGATACTTAAACAAAATATAAACTGGTAAAAATATTTCAAGTATTGGGTATAAATTATTTTCCAGTTTTTTCTTCTGTATGTACCATTGTTTTACTTTCTCATATACAAATCAATTTGTCGATACGACTATAAAAGGTAAATACATGTACGGCTTCCAATATTAGAGATGAATTAACAAAGATATAGGCTAACTGCAACAGAATATGAATAAAAATAACAACCTTCAGATTTATAAAAAATATATTAGGGAGAGGACCCCAAAGTTCGCCAATAATGCTGTATAATATAAGCAATTCGTCAACATATTCTTGGTACGAAGTGACCTGGGTACGAGGTGACTAGGGTACGAGATGACTTGGTCGAAGTGACTTGGGTACAAAGTGACCTGATACCGTGTAATTATATCCACACTTGTGATGATGTTCGGGAAAGTTGTCTATGACTCATAGTATGAGCTAGCCGCACTCGTGTGTCTCTATCCTGGTTTACTTACTTTGTCGGTCAGGTAGAGCCACACATTAAACCGCCATTATAAGGGTGAGATAACTCGTGTAAAGTCATTTGAAATCAACTGGTTCAGTGAAAAGAGGAATGTTTGAAAGATATAATAGGCTGTAATAGCTGAAAGGTAGTTGAGATTAAGGATAGTTAAGACTTAGCTTAAATCTGGAATCCGAAGTCCTTCCAAATAATTCATTTAAAAGCCGTAACTAAGTATGAGCGGGTTCTCTACCCGCCAGTTCGAAAATAGTAATTCACCAAAAGTGAATTCGTTACCTGCCTCCTTGTTTAATAATCTGATATTTATTATGTCGTCAGGGCGGAATTCACTATCCGCCATTAGTCAACCGGTAAGAACCGATTGCAGACTAACGAGTCGGATTTAGCTGTTACACTGCAGAACGTTGGAAAATCAAAAGATCCCTTTCGACTGATGGGTATCTATGCTGGGGAAAGTCATCGATGGGCGGGCTGTCTTCCAAACAGCGGGTAAACAGCTGCTACACTGCCGAACAACGGAGAACAAACCCCGCCGTCGGTGGGTTACGTTTGGACAAAAATGACAGTTTCATCTCTTTCTGCACTTTCACCGAAGTATCGACTTCAACGACTGTACATGTTCCAAGCTTGTTGCGAATGACAGCTTGGGTAAAGAATTGTAGGTAACGTAAAAGTTGCGGTCAGTCAACTCATTGATAAAGTGCGTAAGGTGTGCCCCAATTGTCAACAACTTTGGTGATGCTTAGGCATGTTTTATTGCCTAGGATTAGGGAAGGGGTTTATTGACAGAATAAGTTTAGGTTTTGGAATATTTTATTGACAACGCTTAAGACGGACTTAGGGTTAGGGACGGGGTTTATTAATAGAAAACGGTTAGGTTTAGCCATGTTAATTTACAAAACCGAAGGATCCTCTTGGATTCGTCCAAATACGTCATCGCAGGTCAAAGGGTATATAAATATGAAGTGCGTATGCGTGTATCACAGTTCAGGTAGCACATAGAAATTTAATACCTCTAACGCTGTGTGGACTTAAGGATTTCAGGGATCTCCATGAACAGCAGGTTAATCCTTTAAATATTAAAGAAATGTTTATTTTGGGCACCATTTAAAATATTCATTAAATTTCATACTCCTTGATAACCTTCTGGAAGGGGACTATGTATTGCTATGCAATACTCTGAGAATGCTTATGGATTATACAGTGTCTGTAATGGTGACCTGGTGGGGCCTTTTGGATGAGCTATGGGGAGCCATACCAGCAGATTATATATCTCCCCAAAGCTTTTAGTTTTTGGGCTAATATTTCACCTAATCGCATGTAGTGCACATTCTGTAATTTTCACAAATGCCCAAAAGGCAGCCGCATAAATCCATGTCCAAAATGAGGGTAAAATATTTGAAAAAAACAGGAAGCGACCTCTACCAAAACATGGAGGCTAGCCTGAAAACTTCAAGAGAGACAGGAAGTTGAATGTTATTGTCAGTCGCTTCCAGCAAGCGCTACACATGAATAAGAGAAACATGTGAAGATATTTCGATTAACTTTTTATCACAGGCTTAAAGTGGTGCAATTTGCTGGTCGCAAAGTTGAATGGCTTCAGCACATGATGTGAGTTGACTTTGAAGGTAGAACTAACTGTCCACAACAAGCTTGGAACATGCAGTGTTGTCAAAGAGATCAAGAAATGCTTATTCTTGTATAAATGTTACACACTGATATGCAGGGTTTATTCTCCGTTATTTTGGGCTGTAGAAGCTGTAACCACCAATTAGTGGACAATACGCAGTTTTCTGCTAATTGATTTAGTGTAACCTCCAGGCGAACGCATGTAGCTGTTCGTCATTCATTCACATGCCTGCTGGCAGTGTGACGTTCAATATTACTATAGACTAGAGGTTGTTGATATTGCAACAGGGGGCTGAGATCCCGGTGTTTTTTTTAGCAGATATTTGCTAAGAAAAAGTTATGGCTTACAAAGCTTAAATACTGAAAAGACTTCATTTTGAATATTTCGGACAAAACATTTGAACACTGGATAAATTTATATTTTTGACCTGACCTATTTTTGTGATTTTTTTAGTGGAACAATATATAGACCTTTATCACCAGCCAGAAAAATTTCTAGGCATTTCATTGGTCAAAATGTCCAGAATGTGAGTCTGTCAGACACGAAATATCAAAAAAACTCATCATTATACTAGTTCAAAGATGTGCACACATTTCTGTGACATCAACTGACCTCTGGTAATTCATTTCGTGAAACTAGCCAAGAATACTATACCCCTGTTTTGTGGGGAGAAACCTCATTCAATCCAGCAATCTTCTGGCTATAGAAACTAATTGCCCTGCCCTAGTTTACTAGACAATGTTACCATATACTAGATCATGACAAATAATATCCAGTGCTTCGTGGTTAAAAATGAAAAGGAGTTAATCCCATGTATGTATTTGTTTCTAGGCTATCGCTGATATTATTCGAACATGTTTGGGCCCTCGAGCCATGCTGAAGGTAAGTAACCCTCTGCTTATATAAGATTTAAATATTATTGTCATCAAAAGAGTGAATAATGACTCTAGCGGTAATATATTATAAGAATAATCGCTCACATGCCTTCCATCTATGGGCCCTGGTCCAAGTACAAAGTTTGAAGAATTTTCGAGTGGGTTTTTCAATTGGTTGACCTATGTGAAACATTTGTTTGGTACTCGTCAAAGGTTGAGCATTGACTTTGAACAAAGACTCTGGCTTCCTTTCTGGCTGCAGAAATAATCTTGAGTGCGGCGTAAAATTTCAATAAATCCCTTTAAACAGCTTACCTGTACACCAACAGCAACAGCTCGTTTCCATGGCAATAGCAAAATTTTCACAGCTGCTTTGAAGGTCTATCTGCCCTCAATCTGAAGTCATTTGCTCAGTTCACACTTTAATGGCAATTGGGGTATTTTCCCAAATATTTGTTAAAACCACTGATAGAGATCTCATGCGTGGTTAAAATCAAGAAAGATTGGAAATATTGATTATATCCGAGTTCCTTGTGTTTTCCTTGTCAGGGTTTCGCCTCCAAGTAAGACGATTTAGTAGCAGCATTAGAGGATCAATAACCTAAAATACCCTGTATTTACCTTTGATCAGTGTTACGCATGCTATGTTTACAGCCATTGTTAAAAGGCTGTTTGGTAGAAATGAGCCCTTATTCCAGAAGAAACTCTAAAAAAAAAGACGAACCAATTTTAGGACATTTTCAGGAGATCTTATTTAATTTTAAGTAATTAATTAAAAGGTCAATTAAATTTAATATTTAGTGTTGCTGTAAAAAGAAGAAAAAACGTCACCTACATCCAATTTCAGATTGTCTCAAATCCATTTTTAGTATTTAAGTTGAGACATGTATTAACATTAACCAACTCTAGCCCTCTTTTTTTTCCCTTGGGTTTTTTTAGTTCATAAGAATGTTGGTGTCCTGCGGACCCCCATCAGATAAATAGAAAGGTGCCTTATTTCTTTGCAGTTTTTTGTGTCCATGTTAAAAAAATGAGGTTCAGAAATGCAGGCTTTCATGATCTGGTAAATCACTGCCCCACTTTCACGCTACTACACATCTAAGTACATTATAATTGTGTGGTTTTGTGGGAAGAGGTAGACTGATAAATGGCACCTCAGAGACCTGTGTTAGTCCTCGGGTGGGAGGCTCAGCCATATATCGGTCTGTTTTGAGAATAAATACTGCCTCTCTCCTGTATACAATGGCACCGATTAAGTGATCAGTTTCTTGTGAAATGTATACGATAGACTTGGCAAATATCGATCAAGAATTGAATCGACTTCTAGTGGAATATACTCGCATCTACCATCTTTAACTTAAGCTAGACACGGCTTGAGGTTTGAATAAAGATAATGGTCATTGGGAGTTTTAAAAAGAATCCTTGACATTGAAGTAAACAATATATTAGTTGAGCCTGTATGAACCAAAGCCAACATGTCCTCAAAAGACAGTTTTTTTTTTACTTCTAAAATACTCCCATATTTTCTATTTATGAGAGTTTAGCTTCCCAACGATGTGTCCAAGAACTATTGAATTGTATTTGGTTTTTCACTTGATCAGCCTATGTGGGAGAGTTGTCTGGTACTCGCCGAAGGTCAGGGTGTCCTCTTGGACAAGAGCCTGGTTTTCTCACCCACAAATGTGACAGCTCCACCATTTCCTTAAAAAACCTCAAACAATCTTTATAGTTGTTCAAGAGTTTACAAATTATACCGTTGAAAAAAAAAAAAAAAGCAGGGATTTACCAGACATTACTGAATTAGTAAATTACCAGACATCTCATTCAGGTTCTCATTCTACAAAGTTGGAGTAGATATATGTTAAAGGGCAGGAACTTACGCTTTTATGCTCTTAGGACTCCTAGCATATCTCCGCAACATGGACAGTTTTCGAGCTCTCTTAAGCCCTGTGTTAACTACATACACTTAGAGTACACTTATTTAAGAGAGCTTTGTGAAAATAGGCCCGGTTCCCAACATTATGTGAATGTAGGTAAACCCTTGAGGATAATTTTTTTTCTTTTGTGTCATTTTATTTTTTGCTAAGAAAATATTTAGTTGTCCCGTGTAATCACTAAATTCCATTAATTCCAAACCTCTAACTTGACAATAATTTGTACACCTGACCTTGATTTGATCTTTTTCAGATGTTGATGGACCCCATGGGTGGAATAGTTATGACCAACGATGGCAATGCCATTCTACGAGAGGTAAAAACAATCTGACGTGTATCATTATTATGCTTGTTAGAATTTTGTGAAAAACGTCAATCAACCAACTAACCGTTTTTAGTTGGACTCTTGCTTAAAGTTTTGCTGAAACTGTACAGTTTTAAAACTATTCTATTTTGACTTGGTGGGAAACTGTGCTGACTTTTTCCATACATACTTCGATTTTCATCATTTTTGCTAGAATTAAATTCTAAAAATTAAGTTCTATTGAACCCACTAGAAAAATCAGATGTCCATTATATAGTAAAATACATGTAGTAGCAGATATTAAAAGATAGTCCTAGCTCTTTTAGCCATGGTTGCTGACCTAGCAAGGAGGAAATTAGGTACGCCAAATGCATTAGCCTTGCTGACCTATCTTAGAGCCTAATATCAAAATTCAGATGCTGTTAACTATGACGTAAAGCCCCAATCAATAAAACATCGTAAAAATTTACGTTTCAATGTACACATTCTTATGTTTTACTTGATTTTGATTGGTTGTTTTAGATAACTGTCCAACATCCTGCAGCCAAATCTATGATAGAAGTGGCGAGGACTCAAGATGAGGAAGTTGGTGACGGAACTACATCAGTTATTATCTTAGGTAATGCAAACCTGGAATTTGAGATAGTCTGCTGCGCCCATGGTGATGTGACCCATTTTCTAGGCCAGGAGCCTGTTTCATAAAGCGGGGCGTAGCATTAGTTTTTAGGTAACTGCCCTAGCAACCCATACTGTAGAGATACGTTAGTATGAAAGTTACGCAAAAAATACATCTACGCCGCTTTGTGAAACAGGCTGCAGTTCTGGTAGTGTCAAATAACCTAGAGAAGCAAATAAGACATGAAGGCTAAGAGAGAGTGATTTAGTGTGGAGTTTCTGGAACCTATTTTGTAGACACCCAAAGATGAGGCTTTAGGAACTAGTGGCCCTGTACTTGCCGGGGGTGGGTAGTTTTCTCTGGATGAAAAACAATTTTTTTGTCCTCACCCCTTAATATGGCAATGCTGTGTGGCGTTAACCATCAACCATTGATGTGTCCAGTGTATTACTATGATGTAACGTGTTGGATGATTTATCTTACAAGCCCCTTTCTATGGGGTGAAGTGTTTTGAAAGTTTCCATTTTAAATTACTTGAGTAATCATCAGGTAATATATTCATAATATATTGGAATCCCTTAGTTTTGCAATTAATTATTTTAGCGTTTGTTAGCATTCATGCATTGAGTTTAATTCAATGGATCTTTATTTTAGGTGGAGAGATGCTGTCCGTTGCAGAGCCCTTCCTCCAACAGCAGATGCATCCCACTGTCATCATAAGTGCATTTAGACAGGCTCTTGAAGATTTAGTTGATATTCTCAGAAACCAAGTGGCGTAAGTCTTTAAACGATTTTCTATGTCAAAGGTTTCAACTCTTTCAACCTATAGGTCTAAATCAAGCCTTTAGAATATTTTCTGTTTGCACCATTGAGAAGTTAGCCCCCTTGGTTGTGCTCTTTACGAAGATTACTCTATTCCTACCAGATTTGCGGTACACATTTTTAATCAGTCGGAATTTATCGAAAAAATTGGGAGAAAATATTTCTCTGAGTGGACAGACAGTAAAATACAGTCTTATCTAACGCTAATTATCAGTTAATAAATATCTGTTTATTTTCATGTGATAAATAGTGAACCCGACGCTGCTCCTGGTACACCAACAAATGTGCCTCTCAACCCCCGTAATTCTGATTTTTACCATAGCAAAAAAAAATGTTGCTTCGGAAAAGTTCATTTCAATAATGATGCACCGAGGCATTTTTATGCTTCCCGAAAAATGCTCGGGGGAGCATATAGTCGCCGCTTTGTCCATCCGTCCGGATTTCTTGTCCAGGGCATATTTCTGGTAATATTGTCAGGATTGGTTTGAAACTTTGCTGGTATATCCTCATTACGAAGACTTTGTGCAGTGTTGCGCTTTTCTCTCCGCGATGAGAATAATTTTAGAGTTATTGCCCTTGGTTTCTTCAATTTGTCACATTTTACCCAGACTGCTTGGCCACCCCGTCCCCTGTCGGAACATAACACTTTCCAGTTGTGTTAGGTTCTAATAATAATTGCGCACAACGCAGACATGAGCATCCCCTTCAAATTTGCTGAGCGTATATCTGCGATGGGGAACCGGGGAGCATCCATCAGTTTTACTGATACTTTTCTTATTTTTATTTAAACGCTTCTCACAACTCTTTTAACAGTACTTAATGTGACCTATAGCTACAACTGATGTGTAAAATGTTTATAATATGTTTAAAATATGTCAAAACATTGTAAGGTTTTTTAATAACTAACAACTGAAGTAAATGTGAAACTTTTGATACATGTTCTGAACCAACGGCTGTTTCCAAGATGAATAAAACTTTGTATGCATCATTTTTCATTGCTGTTTTCCAACTGCAATCTCCGCGGCATTGTTTTCTTGGAGTGATGAACCCTTTTAGGGACGAAAAGGTCATATAAAGAAAACATACGAGATAAAAATGTTAAAAGGAATGTTAAACGGATCAAGATTTGAATTCAAAATAAAACCTTTTTGAAAAGATGTTTTATTATCAAAAGAAAAATGTTTTATGTAGATGCTCCCAAGAGTGATCTCCCTTTATGCTGTTTTTGCTTTCACAGTACTGCTGTAGATGTCAACGACAGATCGCAAATGTTGCAGATTGTCAAAAGTTGTATTGGAACAAAATTCCTGAGAAAGTGGTACGTATAAAATATCGAGCAAATTAAATTCTATTTTCTAAATCTCCAGAGACCTTGGTGTCTCAGCGGGCAGCGTGATAATCCCGCAGTCGGGCACAGACATTTCGTTGATGAATCGCGGGTTCAAGTTGCACTCAGTCGGAAGGTTAATGGGAAAATATCAGAGTTGCCAGGAACTTGCCTAGGGTCGAGAGTTTCGGTTGTGAAAAATATTATTTTTAGGGCTCAGAGTTATTACTGAAAAAAACTGTTTTATGGGAGGATTAGGCAAGTCTTCTTTTGGTTACCACTTATGTATATAGTTCAATCGATTGAACAGCTCAAGGGAGCTAGTGTGTCAAATTTGTACTGTTTCGACTTTAAATGGAGCTTATCTAACATTATAAATATTTTTAATCAAAATCCTTTTATCAATCCTATTGTCAATCTTTATGAATCCCTGTATTTGTTAGGTCTGACTTGGCGTGTGAGATTGCACTAGAAGCTACTTCTACGGTCTCGTTAGAAGAAAATGGAAGGAGAGAAATAGATATCAAAAGATATGCCAAAGTAGAAAAGGTACAGTTTTAGCATACAAAAAATACATTGTTTGAAGTCAACCACATTGTGTTTTAGTCATGTTTGAATTTGGAATTTTTTTTTTTACTATAGAATTACTTAAAATCTGCCATTAAAGTTATTTCAGGCCTAATACTGCAGCTACACGTGTGATGTATTAATCTATCGGTGACTGCATCACTGTTTTTGCTCATGCCATAACATTTCGATTTTTTTTTTACAGATACCCGGTGGTTCAATAGAGGATTCCAAAGTGCTAAAGGGTGTGATGATAAACAAAGATGTCGTTCATCCTAAAATGAGAAGGTAAATGATACTATTATTATACTGTTTTTTTCAACAGTCAATTTTTGCCTTCTATAATCTGACTTGCAGACTATTTGAATCCGAAAAAAGCCTTTGTTTAACTGCATGTGCTGGACTATGTATTGCTATACAATACTTTCAGAATACTTGTTTACCAAGAATTTAAGTCAATTAAGTACACAAACGAATTGGTAGCTTAGTGTGTGGAAGAAATGTCCCCCCCCCCCCCCCCCCAAGATAAGGAGAGGAGAGTAATCACTCTCCCTATAATGACAGCCCTGTATGTAGGATGGTTTCAGGCTTGTTGGGCAATGTTGTTAATGGCATAACGATAAGTTAGATAATTTTAACTGTGAGACAAAATTAAAACACTTAATTTTGAATGTGATAAAATTCAGCGAGGTTTTCAATAAAGTGAGTTTTATTTATGTTTTGTTTGTTTGTTTCAGACGTATTGAGAATCCACGAATTATGCTGTTAGATTGTAATCTAGAGTACAAGAAAGGTGAAAGTCAGGTAAGACCATTTCTCAAGAAGTGACCAATCAACATAAAGATCCAAAGATAACTCGATATTCAAAAGGGACATAAACCCTTTCTTGAGCTTCTGTTGTCGATTATATATTTATGAACACTAAAACACACGGGCACCGGGAAAATCTTGTCTAAAATAACCACTGAGACAAGTTTCTAATTGTGTTAAAAAGATATATTTCCTTCTCCACCATATAAGTGAAATAATCTTGAGTGTGGCGTAAAACAAAAATCAATCAATGTGTCATTCTAGCTTCGTAAGAAACCATTGCTTAGGTAAACGGTTGTAGGATATAGCCATAGTCTCAGTAGGTTAGAGTGATAAAAAGGCCTCCCATTGATGGAGCGCGGGTTTGAATCCCACTCGACCAAGAAAAATTAACAAATTTCTGAGTGGATTTTCCACTTGATCACAGTATGTGGGAGAGTTACGCATAAAACATCAATCAATCAATCTATTGTCTGGAAATTTTATTTCTTTTCCCGTTTCAGACAAACATTGAAATTTCAAAAGAGGAAGACTTTGCGTAAGTGTACTTTTATACAAGTGGTATGGGCTGCCTAATATGGTGAATATTTTGTTGGAACAGAATCCGTGTATACTATATGCACACATCTTCGATTCCATTCAAACCTTGCTTGCCTTGAGCGATATATTTTATTTCAACGTCAATCCATAAGTTCTTCAAATGTTCAACTTTTCTTGATAATCAGAATTCATGAAAAAGAATCTGAATTTTAGCGGCAAATGTCATATTAAGATAAGACCTAATATTAGAGTAATGAAGGGCAATGTGAGTAGTTTTGTCTGCTCATGTTGGCAGGTCGTCGTCTTCACGTCTATACAGGCCTTCCATCAAGGGTATTGGCAGGTAAAAAAGAAATCTAGTCCGTTTTTCCTGGATCTCCTGATGTGGATGAGTTACCAAGTACTTGCAAAAAGGTTTTGGGCCTCCTCCAAGCAAAAAGGTCATCCTTTGGCTGGTTGGTACTTTTGTCCCCATAGAGCCGTACCTGATGAATACCACGTTTAGCCCCAATCAATCAATCAAACAATGTGCATCGTTCGTTTTGTTTTTCTTGACAGTAAGATATTACAGCTAGAAGAGGAATACATCCAGCAGATCTGTAATGACATCATTAAACACAAACCTGACCTGGTCATCACAGAAAAGGGTATCTCCGATTTAGCTCAACATTTCCTCGTCAAAGCCGGTATCAGCTGTATTAGAAGACTACGGAAATCTGACAACAATCGTGTTGCTAGGTAAGACGAAATTCTATAAATAAAAATGGAAAAATTATGAGTGTATTTTTCACTTGGTCGCCGTATGTGGAAGAGTTGCCAGGTACTCGTTGAGGGTTCAGGTAAAGGCTCCCAACAGGCGCAATGGCAGTGCTGGTGACAGGAAATTTTTGAAACTCTCAGTTTTTTCAGTCAATGTTTATATAAATGCAATGATCACTGTTTCAATTATCTATGTTTATTTCTTTCAGAGCCTGTGGAGCTACAATATGTGCTAGAACAGATGAATTGAGGGAAGACGATATAGGAACTAGATGTGGTCTGTTTGAAGTGCAGAAAATTGGAGAAGAGTAAGTTTCTGATTGTGTCTGACGTAAAACACCAATCAACCTGATCTTTGCATAAAGCTGGATTTCTTTCTCTTGCAATTATGTCATATTAAAATGGTCTGGCATATGGTCTTATTACCAAACAATCCTGACATTTTCCCATTTCTCCGCAGGTACTTCACGTTTTTGGTAGAATGTGAAGATCCCAAAGCCTGTACAATCTTGTTACGTGGGGCGAGTAAGGACATTCTGAATGAGGTGGAGCGTAACCTGCAAGACGCTATGAACGTGGCCCGAAATGTCATGGTAGATCCATTGCTAGTCCCTGGGGGTGGGGCGACTGAAATGGCTGTTGCTCAGGTAATTACATCCAGACTAAATCAATGCGATAAAGACTGAAATGTGATGATTACAAATTTTGAAATCAACGTTAAATCTCACTCAATCTCTACGTTCAAACAGGGTTGTAATATGATATGTTTATGGGAGATCTGGCTTGTACCTAGTAAGGCTGGTTTTTTTTCTTTGTGAAAATAATGACGTAAAATAATAAGCCTGAAGGCTGATTAACTTTATTGTACCAAACATTTTATTTAAAACACCAAGCAATAAATGGAATTACCGTATTTCTTCTAAAGATTCAGCCACTTTTTTCTTCATAAGGATTTGACCATCGGAAAAGAAATATGCTAAATGAGGCCAGACAAATTTGCCCATTACACGGAATTTAAGGCAAAATGAACCGCCGTGCAGTGTGTGAAAACTCCACGACTCCATTTTTGTCTGACTCAATGTAAAATTTAGGCCAATGGCTGAATATTTAGAAGAAATACGGTACCCCAAAAATCACTTCACATGGAAATATAAAAAGGGAGATAACTAGCTATTTGTGATACCTTGATTCTTTATCTGGCTGTTAATGTCAGTTAGTTTTGGATAGCAATTTTCTGAAGCTCAGCATTGAGACATAATGGTGCGCAATTACAATTATGGCCACTCAACATTACTTTCAATGTAGACAGGCTAATCGATATAAATTATCTTTTCCAAAAAATTTTACTGTAGGGCAAACTCTGGCCGGTCGTCAACCTAATGAAATATCATGGGTTGTGGTTTATTATAACAACTTATGATTGGGTATAAAAGTCTAAATGATATGCCCCTTTTGAACACAATAAGAAACATGTCTCCATGGTTATTTTAGACAAGAAGATTTTCCCTGTGCCCATGTGTTTTAGCGTTAAAAAATATTTGTAGATTAATTAATTGAAAGTAATGATTTTTGGAATAAGTTAAATGTCTGGAAATTTCTTTGGTTGAATTTTCTCTCTCTCTATTTTAGGCAATGAATGAGAAAGCAAAGAGTATAACTGGTGTCCATCAATGGCCGTATCGTGCTGTAGCCCGAGCTTTAGAGGTCATCCCTCGGACATTAATACAGAACTGTGGAGCTAATATGATTAGAACACTTACAGCGCTTAGAGTAAGACCTTTCCATTCTCGCAAACTAGACCTGGATAAGAAATTTTTGTCTTGTGTGTATTCGCATTGGCTGCAAAATTTTTGATTGTGTTCAAAATGAAACCTGTCAATTTTTTAAACTTTTAAATTTTTAAACTCTAAATTCTTTAATAAAGCTTGGAAATTTGAACATCAATTCTGAATCAAATTTTGTTTCCAGTAATATGCTGATATGAAATTTAGACAGCTAAAAGAAATATATAAACACCTTGTAAGTTGCGAGGTACTTTCAGGTCAGGGGTTTCATCTGGGCAAAGAGCCCGGTTTCTTTCCACCCTAAACCTGACAATGCTGCCATTTAAGTAAAATGTGTAAAATGACTGGCATAAAATATCAATCAATCAATCTAAATACATGTACCTTGCAATGTATAATTAATTATTTCTAAACGCCTTTTGTACAATTCTGATAATTGTGTGTTTTTTTTACACAGGCTAAACATGCGCAGCCTAAAAGCACCACCTGGGGTGTTGACGGGGAAACCGGCAATCTTGTGGACATGAACGACTTCGGTATTTGGGATCCATTCTCTGTCAAAGCTCAAACATACAAGACGGCCATTGAGGTAGGTGTTTCCATGGATTCCCTTCAAATTCTGAGGGACATCATACTGTTTCATATCGGGGGGGTATTTATTTTATTGCAGTATTATTGGCCATCACTTAATACAGAAAGGTGGAAGACATTTCTGCTTTGTTCTAAATTTTAACTTTGTTTTTTCAGACTGCCATTTTGTTACTGAGGATAGACGATATTGTATCAGGAACAAAGAAGCAGGCTGCTGATGGCAGTGGTGCCCCGGCCCCTCAAACTGGGGGTGGTGGGGACGCCTGAAGTGCGTAGTACAACCCCTTCTCCGTGATTGCATCCATAGTGCTGTTTTTCATCTTCAGAACAAGACCACTCTGTTAAAGCTGTTTTATATCCCATACACGATGATAGCCCCTCAATTTATTGCATTTCAATATGGGAGCTATTACTTCTTGTTAAATAAATGGGCGATTTGACTTATTTTTACAGTTCACGGTCATTTTAATTATATTTAATTCTAAGTTAATTTCCCAAACAATGTGTGCCATTTTACTCTCCCAAACATCAATGTGTTTCAGATTGTCTCCCCCTGACTATGCCATAGTTGTCTCCCCTTATCCGTGAATGATGTGTCTTCCTTTGCGTTTGTCAACTGGTCTATATTTAAAAAAAAAAATGTAAGAGGCCCAAACCAGATTCACGTTTCATTAAATTAAAGACAGGCTTCACGTTAATTTTGTTTAGCCTATGGGTTTCAGTCCTTGTAGATGTAACCTTTGTAAAGAATATTTTCAACTTTTGTATATGTTATATTATGTAACCCATTCAGAATCCGAACATAATAAATAAATCAACATTTTGGTATTGATATGTTTTTTCTTGTCAATTCTCTTATGAGCTCAGTTCAAGCTGCATTTCGCATTATAATTAAATTTCACTTAATGGATGTATATAACTGTCATTTTCTGGGGTATTTGGGAAGGTAACTGGGATCTCCACTCGTTATTCCAAAATAAAATGCTCAATATCAAGGTCATAATATGCTATTGCCTCTTAAATTCAAACTGTTCATAATTTCTAATTGTTAAGCGCTGTATGTGGAAGAGTTGCCAGGTACTCGCCAAAGGTAGGGGTTTTCGGTTTCCTCTCCGACTAAACTTGGTAATGCTGCCATATAAGTGAAATAATATTGAGCTTGGTGAAAACAATCAATTAATCTACTTGTTAAGCACTCTTGGTCAATAAGCCAATTATAAATAAGTGGCTGTCGCCATCAGGACCCCTCGGGTCTGGGCCAAATAAACCAAAGATATATTTATTTTTCAGACAATTTGTTGCGAGTGAAAAAAATACCCCACATGTATCACATTTACAAGGAGGGTTTTGGTTGACGGTCATGTAAGGGGCATAACTCTTGAAAAACACTTCAGAGCGGGTCGATTTTAAATAGGCTTCTTGTACTTGATGTATTAAACAAATGTGTGAAGTGGCCCAGCCGGCACTGAGAGTTCCACACAGGCCTTACATCGGTGCGGCGCGCTATAGAATCCCATTCCGACCAAATGAAATTGAAAAAATTTTGAGTGGATTTTTTCACTTGATCGCCGTATTTGGAAGAGTTGTCAGTGCCGAAGGTCGGGGGTTTCCTCTGGGGTCCCAGCCCCACACTAAACCTGGCAATGCCGCCATGTAAGTGAAATATTCTTGGGTGCGCGCAAAGCATCAATCAATCAATCAACACCGTACCAAACTGATATTGTACACTTCATAGTAATGCTAATAAGGGATACAAAGTGAACATAAATTTCAAGTTTAAATGGAATGAAAAGCTTTTTATTTAATTTAAATATTGCACAAACCCATTGAGAAAATACACAATATATTCATGGATCTTTTGTAGGTTTAGACTTTAAGGCACCGAATACATACGAAAGTTTACTCATATTAAGCATTTCAAGCTAACCACAACCTAGTAAATATAGATAATCGTGGAGAAATAAACAAAGTTGAGCCAGATATTAAAGTACACATAAATAGTAAAAATTTAATAATGTACAATTAAGTGACATTCCAATATCTACACTGTGTGCCCAAACTTGTTCGGCCGGGGCGAAATGCGTAGGCAATTTATAACTGAAGCAATATGTCTCCACCCACTGGGTTCCGTTTCACGAAGCCGTCGCAAAATGCTATCCATGGCCAGTTGCGATGATGTATCCAATGAACTATATATGTGGAATGACCTCGTCTCATTGGTTGGTTTGGATTAGACGTTCTAATCAATACCACGCTAAAGCCCTATAATTCAGGTCTCAAAGTTGACGGTCAATGTATTTATAAGTACATTGTATACATGCCGTAGGTCTACGTGTTTTTGTAAAACAGACCCCGCAAAAACTTCAGTTATTCCACGCGTGTCTACATCAATCCATAAATCATATGCCTTCTTAAGATCAAAATAGAAAGTGTATAATATTAGGTGACTAAATTATAAAAATATGTTGTTGATATGTTAAAATATATTGAACGCTTACAGTACCGATATATCACAAAGGAATAGCAGTCGGTTAATGACTTAGAAAACATTTGTAAAACCAAACCTGACCCATGTTAAATCTGGACAAATAGGAACAAATAATGTTATTCTAGAACAAAACCTCAACCAAAGTTTACCTCATAACAAAAGTTTGGATTATTTTGCTATCAATTCAAGAACGTGATGTTGGTTATCATTAATGTATTTTCTATTGCAAGCTGTCTGTTAACTCCACCAATTACAACACAATCTTTGCCAGCAGTCCTTCACTTTATCTCTCTACTGAAAATAGGAGGAATCCGAATTCTTTTTTCATTTTTCCAAACGTTTCTGTCACAACAATGTAGGCCTGTTCACTGGGTTTGTTTCGAACGATTAACGGGACGTATGTAATCAAAATATTGGATCCGTTATTTAATTGAGTAATATTGACGACGACTCACGGTAAAACAACAACAGCCAAAACCCCTTGGAAGGCATCAAGTAATCCAAAACAACACTATACCGTTAACACAGATAAGCTTTTTTCCTCTCGGAAGTGAATTATTCCTTCATTTTGGGAACAAATTATTGAGAATTGGGATTTCACCAGTTTCATCATACAGTCAATTGTTCTGTATTCAAATGATATGGAAAATAAATGAATTACCTATATTCTAACATTATAAATAACAATAGCAAAATCACTTTTTCCGATCAGTGTTGCAATGATATTACTTGTTATTTCATATATGTTAAGCAAACCATCTTTGTCAAGAGTTAACTTTTGGACCATGTCAATATTGCATGCTGCTGTTTAGCTCGATAGAGGACGTCAAATCTACGATCATGTTTAAACTGGATTTGGTTTTTATTTTTGGGAGACCAGCTCCCAAATGATACACATATGTCCAACATCGGATTGAATCTTTGCATTTATATCCTTAGATTTTGTTCTCTCTAGAGTTTCTCTGTCCCTTAAGGTTGTGAAGGCCACAACTCTGTTACTTGGACTACATGCCGGACACAGCGTATCCCGTCTCGTCGCCCTCTGTATTTTCCATGTTTATACTACACCGACATATGGTTATTCATTTCCATTTGCTTGCCCGATGCTGTGTGACACATAGCGCACCGGGCACCTGTTGCGCTCTCGATTCGCTGCATGGAGATGTGCAGATATCCACTGCCTTTACTGGTTCTTCTGTTCCCGAATGATCTTCAATGGCCACCAATCAGCAATGCTAACAAGTTTACTTCTTGGTCCAACCCGTTAAAGTCCAACGTGTTTTTGACGAGTCTAGGAAGATATAACTACTCATTTTATTGCCCAAATCCACCAATAGGAGACATCTTATAATGAGCAATCTATAATTATGTGCCAAACTCTTAACACAAATGGCCTCTCAGTCCTTATGCGGAAGCTTCCTGTCAATGGCCCTCGTGGTAATGGCGACGTTTACATCTTTCTTTTTATCTGGATGTATGATTTATATAAGCGACAAGCGGAGCACTCGGCCCTGTAGCGACATCAGTGACGTAAAATCGATGGCCTTTCAGCTGCCACAGTAACGCCAACGTCTTGGACGCCAAAACCGCAATAAGCACTCTAATCCAATGTCTTACAGCGGCCATGGGGACGCCAACGCCTCTGACGTATAAATGGCCTTCCAGTGGCCAAAGGGACGCTAACATCTCTGACGTACTGGGTATGACCTTTCAGCGGTAATGGAAACGCCAATAGCTCGGACGTATGACCTTCCAGCGGTAATGGAAACGCCAATAGCTCGGACGTATGACCTTCCAGCGGTCAAGGTGATTTTTGACTCTTCTTATCCAATGGCCTTCCAGCGGCCATGGAGACGCCAACGCGTGGGACGTATGACCTACCAGCGGTCAAGTTCACGTCGAACTCCCGGGACTTATGACCGACCAGCGGTCACGTTGACGCGGAACACCCGGGACTTATGACCGACCAGCGGCCATGGTGCCGGGGAAGCACTATGATTTTTTTACCACACATTCATAAATGGAGGTTTCAGGTAAAATGGAGACGACTTCGAAAGCCGGACCGATGGATCCCTTCTGGTTCTGACGAACTGTGCCTTTTATGAAGAGCCGCCTGAAGAGAAATAAAAAATGAATTCATTAAGAAAAGAGAATCGTCAATTCAGCCTTAATTAATTTAATGCTGATGTCTTCATTCATTTAAGCACACAGAAACTTAATAGAAATGTTATGGACAAAATTGGATGCGGATTATAACCTCTGGGCTGAGTTGATCGAAAGTGTATTAGGCTTAATACAGGTCTAAATGGCGTCACGTAACAAAGAAAATAAATTGTGGTATTAAGCATAATACACTTTTGGACAAGCGGCCCCTTAGCCCGAATCAACTGATTATACTTATATAGCCTAGCTATAAAGACTCACGATTATGATTATGGTCATATTTAGCATCATATTGGGGGGAAAACACCATTTTGATCTCGGACACGTCTGATCATTTACACCGAACAGGGACAATGTCCCTTCTTTGAGCAGCTAAAGACAATTGAGTTTCTAAGCTATTTTAACAAACTCAGAATTTTCGCATCAAGGAAATTGGACACCGGAACTGACGGTTAACCACTTAAATATTCTATCGGCTTGAACTGAATACAAACAACGTGAGTCTTAAAAAATCAAGCAGGAAAGCGAAATCGAATGCACAAGATGTTTTGCTTTAAAATGCTTACGTTATTGATCAAGTCCTTCGTAATTTCACAGAATTCTGGTCGGTATAAAGAGTCATGGGTCCAGCAATCTTTGATCAGGTCCTATGAACAAAAAGCAGAAGAAATATTGATCAATCCATATTGTCTATACTCTGAACTTGAAATCTATTCAGTCTGTAAATCAAGCAGCACTGTTAACTGAGATAATGTTTTCTGCCTGTTTACTCGTGGATTCTTGAGTGCTGCGTAAAACGCCAGTCAATCGAAAAAATAAACCCTGGTGCATAGGGCTACTGCTAGGGTATATTTTACATTTATGAACACTACAACACACGGGCACAGGGAAAATCTTCTTGTCTAAAATAACCATGGAGACAAGTTTCTAATTGTGTTAAAAAGAGGTATATCATTTAGACCTTTATACCCCATCATAAATTGTTGTAATAAAGTAAACCTATGATATTTCATTAGGGTGACGACTGACAGGAGCTTGGTCTTATAGTCAGTAGAATTTTCTGGAACACTTTGTATTACATTGACAATGCTTACGTATCTTAAGCTATGGTAAGAATATCGTCAGACTATATATTATAGGGTCATGGGAAAAGACAGTGAAAATTCATGTATTTATGCAAATCTGTTAATATGGATAGATTTTTTTGGCGAAAAAGACGATTTTGCCTTTCAATTTCTCTGATTTGTATGTTTTTCTTGTTCTGGAACACAATCTGATCGTTCTAGTGAATGGGTAACAGACTACGTCGCTTTGCACGGTTTGATAGAAGGACATGGATAATTGCTTCGGTATGATTTCAAACTTTGATATAAAAAAACTACAGTTATATAAAACAAGATTTGTTCTTTTATACATCAATAATTGGCGTGTATTCTATCCGATATTTAGGGCATTTTAGTAAAGTTGCACTAAAAACGCGGTTGACAGATGGCGTTGAAAAATATAGATACACTGTAGTATATAGTTTACTGAGTAAATAAGCTCGATTTCAAAGGAATCCAGCGGAGCGTGGAGCAACATCTATTTAAAAAATAGCTAAAAACGCGTGCACCAAATTTTCCCATTTAATTCCCAGAAACGCTATAGGCTGTATTTTGTGTGAATTGAATTAAACACGTAGAGACCCAGAGAAGTTTTTAGCAAAATACGGGCTATATATTATTTTAACTTGAATAAAGATTTAAAAAAGACATGAAAACAATCAATATTTAAACAGTGTTAAATCAATCTATCGGCTTTGTTCCCAGAAATATAGATTTGTTTGTAAAAATCATGATATGGTTCTTGGAAATTGAGTACTATATATAAATTTAGTACCAATGGATGGATAAAACTTGAAGATCAGGGAATCGAAAAGCTTTGTGTATGTCTGATATACAAGCATTTCTCACAGATTGTATTGATACCCATGTTATTAAGCCAATCTAAAAATCTTAACACGGTCTTTCAGATAGCGTCTTTATAAACGCTATTGATTTAGAATAACACCCAGCGATATAAAATAGCTTATAGAAACAGCTGTAATGTAACGATGTGCGTATGTGAATGACGTCATAGATTACGGAGAAATACATGTGACCAATCGCATTCCCCTTAAAGCAATAAAATGCGATTGTGGAGCGCATTATTTATAGAAATAACCAAATAGGCATAGGCCTACCCTTTAATAGCGCCGTAGGTTTCCAGGAAAATTTGAAAATCTTATCGTTGAATTCATTTCAGAGACATATACACGTATCTACTGAGGACGCAGATAAACAACGTACATTAGTAAGAAAGCGTTTGTTTGGATTTCCCTAATTTTCAAAAGTTTGTAAGGAAAATTGAACAAAGAGTTTCATAGCAGACATGTGTGTGTGCGCATGCGTATATCAACAACATAAAAACATTTGCCTGAATCCAGATAATTATCAAAGCCATCAAAAGTTTGAAAAGTTCGAAAGGAAAATCAAACAAAAGATCGGCTTCCCAAAGCGGATACGAATTAATGATGGAATATGTATTTCCTGGAATAGTAGTATATGTGAACATTGGCAGAATGGTCGGCCAATATAGTCAGGCCCCTCACACACATATCCTTGTGTTATAATCTTGTTGGCGTTTAATAACTCTAGCTATCATTTAGTTGAAGTTCTTCAAACTATGTTGCAAAATTTTCTGACTGGGTTTTCACTCGAACGACCTATGTGGGATGGTTGCCAGTTACCAACGGAAGGTCGTGGGTTTCCTGCGGGCATAGAGCCCGGTTTCCTCCCACAATAAAACTGGCAACGCCGCCATATAAGTGAAATAATCTTGAGCGCGACGTAAAACACCAAACAATCAATCAATCAATCAATCAAACTCTGTTGCCAAGATATTGATGATGGGTGGTAAACAGAGTTGAAGGACCCGCCATGTTGGAAAGCATGTAACTCTATTTTTCGCGGATTTTCTTTCAATTGCTCCTAATTTAAGCAACCCAACCGGCCCCAACTTAATACACATGCCTTCCAGCGACGAGCCCCTCCCCCTCCCACTAAACCTGGCAACGCCGCGTCCATATTAGTGAAATAATCTTCAGTGCGGCGTAAAACCTTTAAGTCGCGGGCTCGAATTCCAGCTATTCCTAAGGAATTGCAGCTTACATGTAAGAAACATGCAAATTTCGACATTTCGTTTCCATACAAGTATACAGGTCGACAGCAAGGCGTTTTCTCATGGCAATGAGTCTTATCCACTCATGCGAAATAATGATAAACATGAAAAACAGTCCTAATTCTGCAACAAAATTTTTGAAAAAATGTAACAAAAAATATGGTATTACCTTAAAGAGTGTAAGACAGGTCAGTTTGGTTAGAGGTTGGCGAGTACCTCGGCTAACTTGGTAAATCACAGCCTCTGATGTCATATCACGGTAAGGGAAATAATTTGCAAACATCTCGTACATCACAGTTCTGAAGCATAAAATGCATTTTGAACTCAATAAATGAAACAACAAAAAAACTGTTAAACATTTCCCGAAAAATAATGTCCAGATTTTAGCAGCTAGCTTTCTGATGACATTTTCAGGAATCTAGGATATTTAAAACCGGCATGATATTTATGCACCAAGATGATATCTTATAGAACACAATTTAACATAGAACACAATTTTCACAGCTTAACTTTATAATTCTATTGGTTACTTGGTTGGTAATCCATATGCGTAAATGATTCGGGTGTGTTTCGGTGCTACATGTATATATTCAGTGCTATATATATACATGCGTAGCAGACGTATTCAATTATTGGATTTACCGCGACCAATTGTGCTCGACTTCGGCATTCCGGGCTGCTTTGAGAATAATAACTGGGGATATATAGGCCTACAATGTATGTAGGATGATATGCCATAAAACGCTTCAAGTTGCAGTTGCCAGTGTTACAGGCGAGAAAAATTAGAAAATAAAATGTGAAAATTTTAAACAATATGGCGATCTACACGAAGAGAACGCGGAGAGAAAGTCGTTTAGAGTCAAAATCTTCAGACAGAATGATATACAGTGTATGCAGTTTTGGGTCGCTATTTTAGACTTTGTCTATATGTGTGCATGTTAGTGTTTAGAAGATTACCATTAATTATCTTGGTACTGTAACGAGTGCATACATCCTGGCTGTGTTGACCATTTAAAGCTTGGTGGACACCAGGTGGCGCTTGACCTACTACCCTATACACATATCTTGCCTTGTACTATATTTGTGAGTCAATTAGTCTAGATCTTGTATGCACTGTTCGATTTCAAGGCTACATTTTACGGTCCTCTCATTGTTCAGTCACAGAAGATAAAATGAAATAAACATCGACTGAAGACAGCAAATTGAATGTAAATTATCCCTGGGCTTATGAAAATAGTTTGAGTCACAGATGTTACACACTTGTAGCCAGCAAGGACGATTAACACATTTTTCACTCCAGAAGAACGTTTGCTTATTCACGTTTGACAAAAAGAATATAATTTACACGAAATTCTAGTTCTACCATTTTCCTTTGCATTCTTGATATGATCCACCACAGCACTTAATTTTGTGACCTTGTCAACCTGATTGAGAATGAATGCTCTCTTACTTTTCGTTATCTTTATCGCGAACTTTGAGGAGCTGGACATGGCAAGAAGTGGATGTCGAAAAAAATTTACTGCTTGGTTTAATTTAGCACTTGTTCGATGTTGTCGCTGAAAATAGCTTGACCTAACTTTGCATTTGTATTTTTTTAACACACAGGCGTATCTAATAATTTCACGATATAGGAAGTTTAGAATTCCCATGAAACGGCTGGCTTTAATTGAAACACCAGTAAATAAATACTACAAGGAAAATGAATGTGTTCAAAAATGTATTATCGGCCTTAGACAGGACACTGGGTAAACATCCAGTAATATATACCATTTGATATAGAGACATATTGACAATTCCATGCTATTATTTGAGTAACATGATAACCTTTATCGCCCAGCACTGATACATTCAGTCGTGAAATGTTCTGTATATAGCATAAATATATGTTAAAATTTACGATGTTGCCGGCTTAATAAGTCAATAACACGAGGTTTTATTTCATCTTCCATTGCAATTACATTCCTCTAGGTCCGCAGATTTTATTGCACATTGCTGGCAAACTGCACAGCATCCTGCAGATCGACAGGGCTAATTTCCGTATAAATATAGAAGCTAATGTATTGATTTCTTAGGTCCTCGCGGTTAGGTCAAAGCAACCTCCTGTCTAGACAAGAAAATTACTATTTTAGTACATTTGTTATCGCATTTATTCCTTTCTGAGATCAAAATAGACTAGCATGTCAATGTAATTCCTGTTTTTTTTGTGACAAAAATTTAAAGAAATGAAATGGCGTCTTACCCAAAAGCAAATATGTCGGATTCCCGCGTAAAAATGGCCTCCGTGCGCAGGCGTGGTGGTTCTACGCGAACGGTCCGAAGAATTTCAGGAGCGATGTAGGTCAAATGACCCCTCGGGATACAGCCTTTATCTGACCTAAAATGACAGGAAAATAAAGTCAGTGGGTCGAACCAGCATAAGCAGGCAATAATTAATAGCAAAATATCTAGAACGATATTATTTTGAAACCAAAATTGTGTTTGTGTTGTAAATGTATTTTCTATAAAAAGGCTATGTAGATGTTTACTTATTCATATTCTTTCTCCAAACCGAAAAAAAAATTGTTGCCAATGATATGACCTTGACTTCATCCTATCCGTCAAACAATCGTATCCGTCAACGCACGCGTTAAAGCAGGTCGGTGGAAAGACACCATTACATGACGTTTGTACCAATGGCACTAGTTTTAGATAGGCTGGTAACTGATGGCGACATATGACCAAAGTCCTTGAGGAGGATCTCAAGCCACAATACAATCAATCAATCAATCAATCAATCAATCAATCAATCGATCCATGTGGACTACTTTTCTTACCTGTCACATTTCTGTTCACTCATTCCGTGGTCCATGATAGATATTTTAACCTTGGCGTCCAGAAAGATATTTTTCGTGTTAAGTCTCCTTAGGATGATACCCTTGGCGTGAAGGTAGCCCATGGCCTGGGCAATCTGCCGGATCACATGCAGTGTACTTTCCATTACCATTTTCTCGCCAGATAAGTGTATTTTATGGTACAGGGATGACCCTCGACTTACCCTAAACGGAAACACAATACGTGTTGAGGAAAAAGCAACATAAAGGACAACAATTGAATTGAATTTGTGAATAGCAAAAAAATACAACAAAAGAAATCGTTTGCGTACTTCAAGTTCATAGTCATATGCTTTATCTAGGGGATTCGGTCATTTCTGTGGGTTAACTATATCCCAGAGTTTGCAGTAGGGGCCTATCGACGGATTTGAATGCAAGAAATATAATAGATGGTGGGATTAATAGTTGAATATACCAGTGGTCAGGTTAGCTGGAAGCTTTACGGCACGGGTCCATTGCAGATTTATCAGTACTATGTAGGCTACATCCTCGGACCTCATGCAGAGTTGAAATCTCAATAAACTCACATTTAGCGTGAGTGTAAGTTTTAATCATTTTCAATATTCACCATTCTGGACAAATCCCATATTGGACATTTCCCCCACATCGCATTAATTGTCTTATTGAATTGTTTTCCATCTAACAAATTTGCTCATATGAAAGTTACCCCATCGTAAGCCTGTATTTGCCCCATCGTAAGCCTGTATTTGCCCCATCGTAAGTCTGTATTTGCCCCATCGTAAGTCTGTATTTGTCCCACCGCAAGCCTGAATTTGCCCCACCGCAAGCCTGAATTTGCCCCATCGTAAGCCTGTATTTGCCCCATCGTAAGCCTGTATTTGCCCCATCGTAAGTCTGTATTTGCCCCATCGTAAGCCTGAATTTTCCCCATCGTAAGCCTGTATTTGACCCATCGTAAGTCTGTATTTGTCCCATCGTAAGTCTGAATTTGCCCCATCGTAAGCCTGTATTTGCCCCATTGTAAGCCTGTATTTGTCCCATCGTATTTGCCCTATGTGGACATTGTTTGTGACAGTTTCCCCATCTGGGACTTTCCCTCTGCACATACAATTTTGTCTTGATCACCCCACAACAAACATAACATGAGAAGAGAACAATTATTTTTTCATGGAAAAACATTGGTTTTTCATTAACAGGAAGTCTTTCTTACCCACTAACAACTGCCAAAGTGGTAGGCTCTAAACAAACGCCCATGAAGAGTGTTATATTGTCATGCCGGATCATGCTCATCGTTGTCACTTCTTGGAGGAAAAACTTCACCTCTTCATCGGTGAGGTCACGGAAGGTGTGGATTATGACGTCACCATGCCAACGACCCCTGTAATAGTATCATATTGCCATAACATACTGATATACATAGAATAGAACCATAGAAAAATGAATATTGAAATACTGTAGGAACGAGTTTTGGAGAAAGTGCTGGCATTGAATTATAAAGGGAAGAACAACGAGCTTGGCAGAAACATTGTAGTTCAGAGCGTATCATACGCTTCAAGCGTAGCTCTGGGGGCTGTTTCTCAACAGATTTACGCCCGTCGTAACTTTGCGCCTGGTCGTAGCGTAATGTTGGAGGTATATGTTGCCATGACGTTACGACTAGGCGCAAAGTTACGTCAGTGTCGAGAAACAGCCCCCGTTCGCGTAGATAGTTCTAACATGGACCACAGGTATTCCATCGATTAACTAAGCCACGTGTCTACTAATGACAGTTTGAAATAAAACATTTTGAATATAGAAAAACGCTGAAATATTTTTGCTATATAACAAACGCTGTTTTTCAAAAATGATTTTGAGTAATGACATCTGAAATAAAAGATTGCTTGATTGATGGTTATGTCACACGCAAGATTAATCCACTTATATGGTGGAATATATAGCTAGTGAGGGTTTGATTACGTCTAAAGAAAACTCACCTATGGATCTGTTGACGTCGTCCACTTCTGACACATTCCCCAAAATCTAAATCCCGGAAAGGTATAGAACAATCCCCGAGTGGATCTGATATGCTGTCACTCTGAGACCTGAAAATATCCACATATACATACCCACTGAATTGCATTTATGTACAACAACAACGACGATGTATACGGTTTCAATGGAGCACAGTTTGGATGAATTTATCCCTGACTAAAGAACATCATGTTTTGTTTATTCAATTAAAAACAGTGAATTTAAAAGCTTCGTCGATGAAGAATTTTTGACTTTTCTAAAAACTCTAATTGGAATTAATTTTGCAAATGAAGGTAAATTTGCTCGGTAAATAGAGTTGTACATTTTATTTTTTTTAATTTTATTTTACGCGGCATGCAGCATGGCTGAGTGATGGTGGTAACAAATGGACAACACGCTCCAACGGAAACAAGTTTCTGTGTCAAATGATTTAAGGCGAAGAGTGACTTGTTGGCGTTGATATCGACGTAATATAAGATTGACTGATGTTTTATGACGTACAGAAAATGTTCATTTTTTTATTTGGTCTGAGTGGAATTTGAACCCACGTCGCATCGATGGAAGGCCTGTGTCGGACTGAGGGACTATCACTCTAAGCGACTGAGCCGCCGAGGCTCCCTGTGATATATATCGACGTATCGATCGAAAAGAAGTCAACCCATAAACACAGAAATTGTGATCTATAAGTTATTCTTCACTTATAGGCCTTCGCCTTTAACTTTCAAACGCCATGGAGAAGTTACATGGCCTTTAGGTCGCTTCTTGTCAGAGCTACATGTAAGTCGAAGCGTCAGGGACTAGGACCAATCGGAACTCCCTTCGGCTATCTTCGCTCGCTACCGGTCGGCTTTGGCGTATTTCACGCACGTAAATCCCCAAAGTTTCAGAGTGGGACTAGGACAAGTTTTTCCCGTCTTCGTCGAGCGTTACACTTGACGAAAGACACCGGTATAGGTGTCGAAAGCTCGTGTTATTCACAACTTTAACTACGTGGTGATGCCTTCATTTTTTCTCGTAAGTTTTTACCTGTCAAGACTGGAGTCCAGAACTGCCTCATCTTCTTTGTCACAAAGTTCAAAGGGAGTATCGTCTGAAAGTGATAGAAGTGGTATACAAATATAGGAACATGTTTGCTATTCGCTCAGCTTAAGTTTGTGATGACATGGTATATATCTGCCATGCAACATGATGTTACTTGATAATAGCAGAACAAGCTCAAACAAGCGTTAGAGCAATACCGGCGTAGCTCTCCTTTAATTAAAAAATATGCATGCATTGTTTGTGACGTTACAGATGTCATAACGCCATCAAATGTATAGCGTTTTCGAATGTTTGGTGTGACGGAGAGTTCAATTAAGTCGAAATAATGAAATCCCTTGTACCCGTTTGACTATAGGCAAGACATGCAAGGCTTGAGTTAATATTCAAATACAGCTTGTGGTATTACATGGGCCCATGATCCTATATTGCTCATAGTAATCCAGATCGTTTTCTTCAGCTGTCAAATGGCCATTGAATCCGCCATATTGTGAGATCAGAGAAATAAATCTGGTGTTTGAATCCGCCATACCGTGAGATCAAAGAAATAAGTTTGGTGTGCGACCTCAGCTATTTGGTCAATGAGTTTGGACGACAAGTGCTTTGTTGTTAATAAAACATCATCGGCTATAGAAGGAATGACGTTCTGAAAATAGACCCATTTCATCGATTTCTCAATGAAACTTCTAATTATAGAGAGACGGCACCAAGACGGTGGTATTTTTATACCTTCCCAAACGTCTGTCAGATATCCGAAGGTATTGTTTTATCAACGGTTCTCCAAAAATAGCAATACAAAGGTGTAGAGATCCATGAATAACTTTATGACGGTAAATAAGGTGGCGATATCGAACGATCTTATTGGAGACTGGAGTAGTATTCCTATACGGTTGTCGGCCGATTTAACTCTCATACCAATGGGCAATAAACATACCATTTTCGGTTGAAAAGCCTGATTTCCAACCAACGAACCCCGTTATAGACCTATAATCGATTACAGAACTGAAAATTGCACGTAGGCTTGTCTGACCAAATCGTATGGGTGGTTGGAGGACAGGATATCATTCATATGATGTTAGTCACCCTAGGTGTTACAGACAAACAATCACATTACCATGGACAAAAAATCAATTTCAGACGTCAATTCCACATTTTCAGCTTAAAAATAAGGCGAATGCATTTGTACACTGGACCAACAAAAACAGTGCCAGCAATCCGATATACCACACAGCTCCAGTTAAAACCGGTCTCAGTTTTTCAAGGGTAAATAAGACGTAAGAAATAAGACGTAATAAGAATGTGTCTCATGGAATTCTGGAGACAATGCAATATACAGCTGATGTACTAATTTTTCAATAATTTGTTTTAATAGGCTTATGTATTCAGAATGTTTAAAATCAGAACATAAACTTTAATAGTAATCAAATACCTCTTTGTTATGCAGTTGAAAATAAGACAATCGAAGCATTGTCAAGCAGTTCTCTACAACTCTTAAGAATAAGTTTAGCACCAATATAGTTTTTGTAGAGCCCAAGATTCAAGTTACAGACTATTGCATAGTGTTTTAAAGACGCAGTTTGTTTAAATACACGTCCCTTGATCCAATAAAGTTCTTGTAGAGCTAATGGTTCAGACTGACAAGTTATTGTACAGTGTTATATGATCAAGTATTTACCTAGATACACATGTCACGTAATCCTATATAGTTCTTGCAGAGCTAATGGTTCAGAGTGACGAGTTATTGTACAGTGCTATATGAGCAAGTATTTACCTAGATACACGTCATGTAATCCTATATAGTTCTTGTAGAGCTAATGGTTCAGAGTGACGAGTTATTGTACAGTGTTATATTATCAAGTATTTACCTAGATACACGTCACGTAATCCAATATAGTTCTTGTAGAGCTAATGGTTCAGACTGACAAGTTATTGTACAGTGTTATATTATCAAGTATTTACCTAGATACACGTCACGTAATCCAATATATTTCTTGTAGAGCTAATGGCTCAGAGATACGAGTTATTGTACAGTGTCAGATGAAAACGTATCTGTCTGAACGCAAATTCCACATAATGTTGTATATTTCTTGAAGAGCTCATTATTCAAATTGGTAAGTTATTGTACAGTGTTATATAATCAAGTATTCACCTGTATACGCACTGTATACATCTTGTGGAGCTCATATGGAAATATATCTAGATACACAATTCACATAAATTTGTACAGTTTTTGTAGAACCTCATATGGCTATTTACTATAAATTGTTTCATAAACATGTCTCGTACTTCTGTTTATTTCTCGTGGGACAAGGTCGTGGTTGAAAGAAACAAGTTAATATCTGAACAATTTAGACAGGGGTTTATATTTAGCATGCAGATGTACACTGCAGTCACAAATCAATAACTCACAAACCAGATCGTCCTTGATTTTTTTTTCAATAATAGTTAGTTAACCAGTGTATCTTTTAGCAATGTCGAGGGTAGTTATAAATGGCACACGTAACCCAAAGAAAACAGTACAGAAATCATATGCGTCAGTAAATGGAATGTAATTAGGTTCGATTTAAATCCCATCCAAGATCCTTAAAAAAATTTGGTGATCTTCTCGTTCGCTGTTTTAAGTCAAAGGTTATTTAACTTTTACGACTCGGAAGAAATTTAGTCAGTCAGTGGGTACCCCTTAATCAATGTGACTATTAAAGTGGGGAGGATCATTGACATGGACATTCCGACTTTAGTCAGATTGTCGGTTAATCATCCCACATACGCATGATCCCGGCTCAGAACATTTGGTAGGGTACAATATGATTCGAGTCCATAGCGCTTTACAGTGAACCGCTTATACCTTCTAACAAACAAACAATAAATCAGGCCTGAACGTTTCTCAGAGAATTGTTAGCTATAGTGCAATAACAATATGAAGTATAGGTAATGTATATATATCTCCAAATTTTACTCAGACATTAAAACAGAATTCATAAAAGTATAGAAACTTACCGTATCCGAGATTCCCCATCAAAGGCCATGTAGAACAGAGGGCAAGGCCACGGTTGCTCTCACTACCAATCGACGGACCTTTGGAAGAGGGTTTCTGAGGACAACTGTGGGTCGCTGTCAGAGACGTGTGCCGTCGTTCACGCACCTTATCGGTAAACTGGCCGGATAGATTTAAATGGAGAGATGTAAACTTGTCCGATGGCAGAAAAACATCATTCCAATTTTGACTTTCTTCCGAAGAATTATCCGGTGATGATTTGTTAGGGGCTTGAGCACTTTCCGGTTGCACAATGGATGAACGTTCCGATGACGTGCTTTGAATAACGCTGTCAACAATGTCGGTGATTTGACCATCTCCAAGGGCAACGCCAAACGTAGCACTATTTAAGGAGGACGTTGTCGAATAACTGCAACACGAACAACTATCAAAAGAAGACATTGCGTAAGGCGGGGAAAATGAAAATTCCCAATTACTTTCAATTGGTGAATTTAACACAACCTCGTCAAAGCTGACGTAACCAAGGTCAATTCCCAGCCCAGAGCACCGGCTGCTTCGACGCCGACTATTCCGGCGACCGAGATTTGACGCGCCAGGCCCGCCCTTCTTTTTCGATAAAAAGAACTGGCAAAACTTTTCATACAGGTTTGAAAGAACGCCGGTTTCTTTATTGGTTCGTGTTTTCATATTGCACCTACAGACGTCTGACACTTCCACGTGGAAACTCTGTGTACTCTCCTCACAGGGAAGAACTAGAATATTGGAATTCACTTCATTTGCCTGTAGTACCTTAGACCAATGACTCTCTCCTAAAAAAAATAAGGAAACAAAATGTTAATCTTTTAAGTAATGCATTCTACTTGGTGGAAGCCTATTTGTAGAATTTGTAGATAAAAAATATCGTCCATCTCGTTATGACGAGATCCAAGGTTAATGGGAAATGATTAAGGCATCCCCACGAAGTAAGTTTTTGTGAACAACACGAGCTTGTACTTGATAAACACACTCCCACAAGTGTCGAAAGCTCGTGTTGTTCACAAAAACTTACTTCGTGGTGATGCATGCACGCCTATAATTATTTCTCGTTAGTATGGAAACCACGTTTAAGAGAGTTTCAAACATTTCTGAGATCCGAAGTTGCGAAACGACCTTTATAGCATTATTGTAAGTCCTTCAAACGTGTTAATATAAACATTATTCATTGTTTTTGATTAGCAGCAATAGGCTTCCGTACCACCGTGGGAACTGAACATGTCACTCCTTCGTTAGTCTAAATAATAAGTACGACACTTACCTGCAGATGTTTTCTTTTTGTGACATCTTCGACATGATGACCCCGGAGCATGCTTACAACGACGTTTACATCGGCCGCTGTGTAAAGAAAAAAAAAGCTTTATATTAAAACGGACAAGGCGGGTTCAGATTCCATGTACCAGTTCACATATAGGCGTTTTGACATCCAAATTTGACATCCAAACTCAAACCCGACCAAAAATATAGAAGAAAGACTTAATCTACAAAGTACATTAGCCTAACGTTTGATAGACGTAAAGATATGAAATTAAAATAAACCAATATATTCATCGGATGTGCAGGGATTGCAAACATCCTTGCAGAAATCCTTCTTTCTTTCTGTCCGTCCTTTCAGCCGATCGTCAAGTCAAATTTGTAAAAAAGTTTTAATGTTTTCCCTGACTTTTCACTCGATCGCCGTATGTGGACGAGATGCCAGGTACTCGCCAAAGGTCTGGGGTTTCCTCCTGGCAAAGAGACACCCCCCTCCCCCCACCAAACCTGGTAACGCTGCCATAAAAGTGAAATAATTTTTGAGTGCGGCGTAAAATATCTACATACAATTGAATTGCAGAAACTGTCGTGTCTAAAAGATCAGGCTTGTCAATGTCCCTGTGTGACATTACTATTATGTAATATCTTCACATCAATTTAACGGCCAATGTTTTGATTATTTTCATTTTTCCACCGTGGGTATATGGATGGTTGAATGACAGCACTGGACTTTTACCAGAAGAGTTCCCCCATTGTATTGCTCTTAATCCGAAAAGCCAAACACTTCATTGCTTTGCCAACAAAAGTCAAGTAAAAAATTAACTATATCGGATTCGAACCCGGGCCGCTTTGTTGCAAAGCCCCTAGCTCGTATTAGTTGACTTGAAATAGTCTAGCCACCCGTGTGTATCTGATAGGTTTTGCTCGAGTGGCTTGTTGTCTATCTCAGATCTATGATGTGCTTCTCCGAGCACAGATGATTTATAGGGCGAGATACATAATACAGAGAAAGGAAGTGAAAGACACTATCGATGTCAATGATGTGTATTTCTGGGTAAACGTAAATTTTGATATCAATCATATTAAATCTAAACACGCACGTGCTCATTCGAATTTTAGGGGGAAAAACGACTAAACATGCACGCTAATTTTATCTGTTGTTAAAACAACGAAAGGGTAGAGGCCTATACAAGAGATTTAGCGAGTGTTTTGTTTATATATATATTATGTATTAGTTCAATCTGTCTGGTTCAGTGACATGACACTTTCCGTGTTCATTGTATAAAAGCGTTAACGTTTGCATGTGTTATCTATTAACATGTCCGATCTCTTCTGATACCCAATACTCACGATTAGATGAATTGATAACACGTGTTAACTTAAAAATCACGGTTTACATGCAAAATGAGAAAAGGCATTAACTATGGAAAAGTCGTTTTGAACACATTTTTTATTTCCCCCTTAGAAAAACAAAGGAAAATGAACAGATTATAGACCTACTTTCTTTAAATTTAACATTGTTCAAACTTACTGTCATGTAAACAGTAAATTATCGATTGCATATTTGATTTATCAAAAACCTGACTTAATGATTGATTATTTGAGTTGTTTGATAGCAAACTGATTGATTCGATTGTGGGTCATGTGACTGACAAACTGAGTGAATGATTGACAGTTTGACTGATCAGCCCATTCATTTAGTTATTGAAATGAATGGTTGGCAGTTTGAGTGGTTGGACTGGTCGAGTCAATGACACATTTGATTAACTGGTTGAGTGAATGCTTGACACTTTAAATACACTGAATAAGTATTGTCCTATTACGTAATTGTCCTATTGTAATTAAGTGTTTGACTAAATTTTAAATATAATGTAGGCCTATTTGGTTCACCCGTACTTTGCGCAAATATTTCAGTATAGGATTGCGCGGCAGCTGTTACTCTTTGGTTTATTTCGAAACGCACTGATTTTGATTTATTGCCCAGAGTCAGTGTGACCAAACTAACGTGGTATGGATATCTACAAATAAAGATCAATTGCTCTTCAACTCATAGAGGCATCATTTTTGTATGCAGGGTATAGATGGTAGTTGGAAATATCCAAACTCTATGGCTGGCCAACACAACATCGACATACTTTGGCCATAGAGAGAGATACGTATGGTAGAAATTTTTCATCTGTAAGAAAACGTATTTCACTTTTTAATAATCTAACATTAATTTTAAAAACCTTTACTGTATATAGTTTTTATGAACAATAAAACACACTGACACTGAAAATCGTCTTGTCTAAAATAACCATGCAGACAAGTTTCTAACAGTGCTAAAAGGGGTATATCATTTAGACCGTTATACCTAATCATAAATTGTTGTAATAAACAAAAACCCATGTTATGTCATTAGGTTGACGACGGACAGATTATATAGTAGTGGAAGTGTATATGGGATTGGAACCACAGGATGAAATGTTGCTACATGTATTAAAATAGCTACCTACCATTCCGAGACCTATATATACCATGCAATAAGTGAAAATACATTAACAAATAACGAATATGTTTTTTAAAGTGTAGCATTGGCACAAGGATATGTAAAGTGTTTAGCTGTTAAGACACGTTTCTGACGTTGCTTTGTATAGGTAAATCGTCATTGGTCTATAGACCCTAAAATTCCTGGTTGTCAAAAAATACACCGTCAGATATAAATGGACCGATAGATATGTCTAAGTATGTCGAACATTTAACATTGATGCAACAGGGATAACATAAAAAAGTCGTCGTGGATAAGACTATGGATCTTTATAAACAGCCTATATATATATTTAATAGATAATAAATATAAATGAGTTAGCAGCTGCAAAGCACTTTTCACAACATGTGTAGCTTACCTGCACTGTTTGCAGTGATACAATTTGTTGAACATGGTTTTTCGGCATGATTTACATCTCTCGTGGCCATCCATTTCTGCCGGCATTCTGAAAACCCAGAAAACAAGCTGTGAAAAGCTATATCGAACAATTTGGCTGGATATTGTAAGTAGAGCCACGGGATACCGTCACTGTGTTGTGGCGAGACAGCTGCAAAAACAGCTGACTGTAGACAAACCCGGCTTGTATATTTCACACAAAAATAGTTCTCATATCGGATCGATAATCGTGACGTTATGGGCGCGTGACCTGTAATATTCGTGACGTCGTATTATGTTTTATGCACTAGATAGTGAACAACCAAAGGCGAAATGTTACTGCTAGTTGTATCAGCTTCCATTTCAGAACAGCGCAATACTGGACAAGCATTTATTCTATATTGCACGCGAGGGCATCAGTGGCTTAGCACATACAGTCCGCTGCACATACAATTACAGCTTTACGTCAAAGGTCGAGGGTTCGAATCTCCCACAAAGAACAAACATCGGTTGAGTTTTAGTCTGACTGGCCTTCGTGGGGCGGTTGCTAGGTACCAACGGAGCGTCGAGGGTTTTTTTCTGAGCAAAGAGCTCGGCCGCCTTCCAATAAGCGTGGCAAAGCTCCTATGTAGCAAAATCATCTTGAGTTGGACGTAGGCCTATTTAAGCATCAAACAATTAACGGACACTGGACCTCTATTGTATTTATTTGTACCAATTAATAGAATAGTTTTTTCGCCACTCTCAGCTTTATTCGTACACATGTTGTCGAATGGCAGCATTACTATTAAGATCAACAAGAACAGCTCTACATTATCACTAAAACTAACGGAACGTCTCGAAAGTTCTAATTAAAGTCACATGCACGTGCGGCTAATTTGTAATAATTGTGTTGTGCTGTGCTCTTTAAAGTGGCATGAGCTGCCAAAATTCACAATTTTTTCATAATTTCTGATCGTCACGACAGTAAAAGATTTTGAAGGCCATCGAAAAACTAAATGATTGGGGTTGGAATGAAGAAAATTCATACAGTATGTGGCCTGTACGAACCGAAAACGTGCTCGAAAAGTAAACAAAATTCAAATAACTGGGATGACCATTCATTCATTCTAAGCCAAAGTTAGTTCAAAACAATACTTTATCGTACGTTTTCGAGACTAGAAGCACTAAAAAGCCTGTGAATTATATATACGTCTTGAAATCAACATTTTGGCAGCTCATGCCACTTTAATGTAAAACTACAGGGTTATATTCAGTCGTAGTTAGAAATATACACGTTATTTGATAGACGGATTATTCCGAGTATGTTATTAAATACTGAATCGCATTTCATTGTTCTAACAAATGGTTTTAATCAATGCTCAGCACCATATCTCGTGACATCACGTCCAGTTGCTCCGATATCTGTAACATCTTGGCGCAAGCTTTGACAGAGCAATCTCATTCTCGCGAGATCCCCTGCTACTACGTGAACGCGACATTCTATTTGAAGTAAAATCAGCGGTTGGTGGTTCTTTCCGAGAGGCTTTTCAAGATTGCAATTGGAATTCGAATCCCTGAAAAAAAACAACTTTCCCGGCATCAAAGGAAAGTAAGCGTGTTGGGAAAGGCACAGTTAGTTATTCAATAATTCGACCATTGGCTTCAGCCTAAAGGTTTTATGAATAACTTTTAACATTTGCATAAAGTTTTTATAGAACATGTACTTTACAAGTCTGGCCCAAAAAACATTTCTGGCACAGAATCTACAAAAGTCAATGCTATATTTGCCCCCTCTATACAATGCTTACGAAGTGTATTACCTCACTTTTGACAACTTTTTCAAAGTAGCTACGACAAATACGGAAAATATGCATATTTCCTGCTCACTCCTTCTTTGACCACCAGGAGCCTGTTTCACAAAGCGGCGTAGCGCAAGTTTTCACGTAACTGCCATAGCAACCCATACTGTAGAGATACGTTAGTATGAAAGTTACGCAAAAAATACATCAACGCCGCTTTGTGAAACAGGGTCCAGGGAACTAATGCGAACGTTGCTTTCTTCTTTTTTCTCAAATATACGTGAAGTTAATAAACAAACACATGCACGCTGTATGCACTGTTCGTGAATCGCTAAACGCAAATAATACATTTAGAAATAAACTCCTTGCGTCAGATAAATAGATTGACGTCACAAATCGTTACTAAGTTTAAAACACGCGTGTAGAAAAGACCGCATATAACAAGCCACTCAAAAAGATCATAAGTGAAACAATTAATAGTGGAAACCTTTGTTTTTGTTGCTGTGATGCAATATGGGTTAATTTCTCACGCTTTAGAAAGCCTCTCTGAACCTCTATCGATTTACGAATGAAAGTTCAATTGCAATTGATTTGGACATTTAATTTAACATTTGGACAAATATAACGCCTTATGTATACCGGTATGTGGAAGAATGGCCAAGTACTCCCCGAAGGTCGGGGGTTTCCTCCAGGCAAAGAGTGCGGTTTCCTTCCCCACTAAACCTGGCACAGCCGCTATATATAAGTGGAATAATATTTAGTGTGGCGTAAGACATCAATCAATCAGCCCTACATATTTTACGTCGAACGATCAAAATAATACTATAGAATCGTTTAATCTTGCTTAATTATAGTTTTTCCAAAAAAATTGATAGAACGAACATGAGACATTCCGTACTCAAGGTCGAGATATCGATCAACGTGTTACAGATCTTAATTAAAAAATGGCCTACAGTAATAAACATCATCTCAGTAATTTATATGACTTTCGCCATAGAATGGTCTAGAAATATATTGGAACCCGTAGGCAATAAACAGAGTTGATGAAGCAAATGCCAATAATTATTTTTAAAAATATAGCCGCAAAATATTGTAAAATTCTTTGTTTTGATTATCGACCTACATATATGCTTAGTGGAAGGTTCCAGAGAACTAGTGGCGAAAAGAAATGAACATTTTACCGACTTTGCACGAAGCAATGGTCAATTAGGATCGTTGCACGAGCGCACGTGATTGCTTCGTTACGTGGTTTAAAGGACAACAACTTCCGTTTTTTATGTTTCAGTAAATCAGGGTATCCATCACGAGGTCTAAGCTTTATCAGGCGTTAAGCAAAGATTCCGTCTGGGAGAGAGTTGTAGAATTTTAGCGGATTTGCATCTCTGGAGTTTTTGTTGTTGTTACAATTTTCATTTTATATATATTTTTGTATATTTCTACTGATTTGGGCGATTTCCATATTTTGGGGATTTTCATATTGTTTTGACTATTTGTGCATTATGTGCACATCATTTCACGATTTGCACATTTTTGACGATTTGCACAGTCTTGTAGGCAATGCTTTTCGTCATCAATAAATGCTTATACAGAGTAGGCCTACATTGCAAAGAACTAAAACTGGGTGTCATGCGTAGTAAAACATTTAGACTTACTAATTACCATGCTTTTCTGAAAGTGACATCAACTAACGATTTTTAGTTGCACTTTCTTTTTTAAGTACAGTTAGCTTATGTCGTGCCATATCTTGCCAAAAGTAGCATCCGTTTAATGCTTTTTATTTGCACTTGTTAGAGCGTATAGCTTATGTCATACCATGCTTCTCTAAAAGCTTTTAAATGACACTAGCCTGAAAGTAGCCGCACACATGTGTCTCGTACTGTTTTACTTACTTGCCTGAAAGTAGCTCGAAAAATGAAAGCAAATATGCTTCTTTGAGTGGCAGCAAATATGCTGTTTAGAAATAAGTTAAAAGGCCTTAAGCGTAGCGCACACGAGAGGCACCGGCTAAGCTACAAGGCACGCGTGGCCCAGGGAGCAGCTACAGATTTCAGCGCAGACGATGAGCTCTCGGCTGAGGCAAGTTCCTGGTCACCCAAGTTCACTAAGCTACATAAATGTCACTACCTGTGTTACGTAATATTCTAAGTGGTCACATGATTTAATAGGCACACACGATTGGCCTTTCCCTCCTCTCAGCTCAGCTGGCAGCTCACGTTATGCGCACACGCCACACGGTGAGAATCTAGCCACGCGAGGCAGAAAATATTAAACATGCTAGATACTTTCCTCACCGCCTCAAGAGGCGAAAATCTCATCAAAATTTACGCGCACACGGGGGAAACAGTTTAGCTCTCAGCCACGCATGGCCGGCAGCTCAGCCGGCGCCTCTCGTGTGCGCTAGGCATAATGAACGAACGTTCGCTCAGGCTGTTTGAATTTTGTTTACATTCTCTCGGTTGTTACAGACCAAAGACTGTTTTTTTTTTCTTATTTCAATTCTAACAGCTTATGCTATACCTTTTCTGAAACTCATCTGAATATAAATAATTTGCACTTTCTAACATGTACAAACTCGGACAACTGATATGATGCCTTTCTGAAACACACTGTAGCTTAAAGTGGCATGAGCTGCCAAAATGTTGATATTTTGACGTTAAAACAGACTGTTGAAATTATTGTTTTGAACTATCTTTGGCTTAGAATGAAAGAATGGTCGTCCCAGTTATTTAAATTTTGTTTACTTTTCGAACATTATTCCGGTTCGTATAGGCCACATACTGTATGGATTTTCCTCATTCCAACGCCAATCATTTAGTTTTTCGATGGCCTTCAAAGCCTCTTACTGTTGTGACGATCAGAGATTGTAAAAAAAGTGTGAATTTTGGCAGCTCAAGCCAATTTAAGGTTTCTAAGTTGAACGTTGTAACATGCATATAACATATTCTTGGCAGTTTATGCCATGCCAGTGTTCTCTGAAAGCCACATAAACTTAAATTTCTCATGTTCACTTTTCAAACGTTTTAGCAGGTAGGCATAATACACATGTAAGTCCAGTTAACAATCGTCAATTCTGCACAACAATACGTGAGCACAAGCACCAACAACACTACGTACATACCCACGGCAGTGTAATGTCAAGTCAGCTAACTTAAAATTCTCCGTTCGAAGACGAGTGCTGTTATTAACCGACAAGCGATTTAAGCATCGATGCCTTTCGAGAAGAACGTTCCTTTTATATAGACGGTTGTCCTGTCTTGTTTGTTCTAGAAAAAAAGCAGTGGGCAAGTACATGACCAAATAAAGGCATGCTTCACACTCCAAATTATCCATAATTGTATATAAAAAACATAACACCCTTGAATGGCGTAGTATACGCTAACGTGAATGAGAAACTGTCAGGCGATAGCTGATTGGTTGTCGATATCTCTGTGGGAATGAAACGGAACATTCTGTAGGTTATTTTTAGCATCTCTGACAAAGCTTGGAATCAGGAGTGTGGTAAAGCGACTCACGTATGCCTTACAAATAAACTCATATAGCCATAGTGTTCCTTCATCAATCGCTAGCCTAATCGGCTTTGTATGTCGTCACCAGCCATGATTTAGCCCCACGACATTTAACAAGCAAGCAAAAACAGTTATTTTTCCCTTTAACAACCGTGTAAACACCGACTGGTTCCAGCAAGTTAACGCCACTAACATCTGGAATCCAACTGAAATAATAAGATAAGGTAATAACCAACTTTAATAATTTCCAGGAATTCAAGAACTGTAAAGTAGAGTATATAGCGTAATTATCGGAAGCAATCTGTAAATCGGTTATCGAGGAAAGACAAGAAATTCATTTCATGTCGGTGTTTACATTCCGTCGCCCAAGGGTCAAGCAATAAGACTGTTGCAGTTTGTGTTGATTTGCAAATGAAAACATCAAAAGCAAAAGAAAACAAAAAAAGATTGTTTATCGTCGCTTGAAGCGAGGTCCTTTGAGAAATTTAAGTTAAGCAAAATAACTGATAACTGGACAACAAATCATAAAACCTTCGATTAAAATCGACGTTTAACCGATGTGTACCTATATATATTTCATAAAGAATTGCTAAATTCTAAATAAAAAGATGAAAGAATCACCGCGGGCTATAAAAGACATTAACGCTCGTGGTCGCGTTGACGGTTTGACGTAATGTGTGTATATTTACCGGTTTAGATTAATTTGGTTTAGATTTACTACTAAAGTAAAAACTGATACTTGGGCTAAAAATAAACAGATTTATATCAAGGATATATTCTCATTTCTTCCTTGAGGGGTTTATTTATGAAAATCTGTGGAAATTTCTAGCGTTTTCCACTTGAGGGAATATAATGTAATGTGATTGATCCTCTACTAATGCTGCGGATAAAGGCTATTGTTGTATTTATGAACACTAAAACACACGGGCACAGGAAAAATCTTGTCTAAAATAACGATGGAGACAAATTTCTAAATGTGTTAAAAAGAGCATATCATTTAGACCTTTATACTCAATCAAAACCACAACCCATGGCTATTATTGTAGATTGCCCGTACATACCGATTTTGTAATTTAAGATGACCTTGCACTTCATCCAAGGTTATTAGATGGCTCCTTTTTCTCGTCGTCGGAACCCACGATTAAAACTTACGCTCACGCTCACTTAAAAGGTGAGCTTGTTGAGAATTTAACCCTGGGTATCCGAGGATGCTTTTTCTTAGTGAATTATATGCGTTACATTTGAACAATTCTGTGAGGAACACACCATCTGTTTTTTATAGCAACGGCAGCTTTTACTCCAGGCGGCTCCACTGATCTTCACGATTTTTTTGATTTATTGGCGGATTCGTAGTTTCGTGTTTTACGCTTTCCGCCCAATCTCAAGAGTTTTTGTTTGTGAAAAGGCGTCGTTGCATGCCAGTTTTATTGGGCGAGGAAGCATGTGCCAGAGACGACTTCCGACAAGCGTTGCAACCATTTCGATCTACGCCTACGTATATGGTAATGCTTGCAACGCTATATGCATGCAAAGTCACTCTACCATGCAAAGTCACTCTACGCATGCGTATATGGTACTGCTTGAAACGCTTTATATAAAGTCACTTTACGCATGTGTATATGGCAATGCTTGCAACGCTTTATACAAAGTCCCTCTACGCATGCGTATATGGTACTGCTTGCAACGCTCTATACAAAGTCATTCTACGCATGCGTATATGGTACTGATAGCAACACTTTTTACAAAGTCACTCTGCGCATGCGTATATGGTACTGCTTGCAACGCTTTATATAAAGTTACTTTACGCATGCGTATATGGTACTGCTTGCAACGCTTTATACAAAGTCACTCTACGCATGCGTATATGGTACTGCTTGAAACGCTTTATACAAAGTCACTCTACGCATATGTATGTGGTAATGCTTGCAACGCTTTATACAAAGTCACTCTATATACGCACATTAATGCTTGATATGCTAACTGCCAACATTCTGTTGGTATCAGAAAACCATCTCGTATAATCGTTTGGTCATGTTCTTCTATTTGTAAATTGATGTAAGTTATACGTTTGTCGCTAGTGTATACTACGTTTGATTATAAGACCGGTTTGGAGGCGCAACTCAACACTGTAAGTCCACACAGAACGTTACCATGGCTACAAGTACATTAAGGCCTCACGATCTAATGTTAATATTTCAATTGAAACTTCTAAAAAAACCATTGAAAATTTTGAAATTTTGCACTATTTTTACTTAGTTACAAATTAGAAGCTTTTAAATGATTCTAGCGGGAAAGTAGCCTGACAAATGTAAAGTTTCGAAATAACCTAATAGGTCTCTAATCCACGAACGTTTGTTCCTGCTTTGTTTGAATTTTGCTTACTTTTGGAAAATTCTTTCGGTTAGTACTGACCACAAAGTGAATTTTGTTTCCTTATTTTAACGTCAATCATTTCATTATCGATTAACCTCAGGGAGACCACCATCATCCGCCAGACGATGGTTCTATAGTTTGAACTCTTCATCCAACCCAGGAAATGTTTCAAAGAAAGAATGGTCTCAGATGTGCCAAATATGGTAAATTTTGAAATCTTTGTGCATCATTATGGTCAATACGGAAATCTTTGTACATCATTATGGTCAATACGGAAATCTGTGTACATCATTATGGTCAATATGGAAATCTGTGTACATCATTATGGTCAATATGGAAATCTTTGTGCATCATTATGGTCAATACGGAAATCTGTGTACATCACTATGGTCAATATGGAAATCTTTGTACATCATTATGGTCAATATTGAAATCTTTGTAGGCCTACATCATTATGGTCAATATGGAAATCTTTGTACATCATTATGGTCAATATGGAAATCTTTGTACATTATTATGGTCAATATTGAAATCTTTGTGCATCATTATGGTCAATATGGAAATCTGTGTACATCATTATGGTCAATATGGAAATCTTTGTGCATCATTATGGTCAATATGGAAATCTGTGTACATCATTATGGTCAAGATGGAAATCTGTGTACATCATTATGGTCAAGATGGAAATCTTTGTACATCATTATGGTCAATATGGAAATCTTTGTGCATCATTATGGTCAATATGGAAATCTGTGTACATCATTATGGTCAAGATGGAAATCTGTGTACATCATTATGGTCAAGATGGAAATCTTTGTACACCATTATGGTCAATATGGAAATCTTTGTGCATCATTATGGTCAATATGGAAATCTGTGTACATCATTATGGTCAATATGGAAATCTGTGTACATCATTATGGTCAATATGGAAATCTGTGTACATCATTATGGTCAAGATGGAAATCTTTGTACATCATTATGGTCAATACGGAAATCTGTGTACATCATTATGGTCAATATGGAAATCTGTGTACATCATTATGGTCAATATGGAAATCTTTGTGCATCATTATGGTCAATATGGAAATCTGTGTACATCATTATGGTCAATATGGAAATCTTTGTGCATCATTATGGTCAATATGGAAATCTGTGTACATCATTATGGTCAAGATGGAAATCTGTGTACATCATTATGGTCAAGATGGAAATCTTTGTACACCATTATGGTCAATATGGAAATCTTTGTGCATCATTATGGTCAATATGGAAATCTGTGTACATCATTATGGTCAATATGGAAATCTGTGTACATCATTATGGTCAATATGGAAATCTGTGTACATCATTATGGTCAAGATGGAAATCTTTGTACATCATTATGGTCAATACGGAAATCTGTGTACATCATTATGGTCAATATGGAAATCTGTGTACATCATTATGGTCAATATGGAAATCTTTGTGCATCATTATGGTCAATATGGAAATCTGTGTACATCATTATGGTCAATATGGAAATCTGTGTACATCATTATGGTCAATATGGAAATCTTTGTGCATCATTATGGTCAATATGGAAATCTGTGTACATCATTATGGTCAATATGGAAATCTTTGTGCATCATTATGGTCAATATGGAAATCTGTGTACATCATTATGGTCAATATGGAAATCTGTGTACATCATTATGGTCAAGATGGAAATCTTTGTACATCATTATGGTCAATACGGAAATCTTTGTGCATCATTATGGTCAATATGGAAATCTTTGTGCATCATTATGGTCAATATGGAAATCTGTGTACATCATTATGGTCAATATGGAAATCTTTGTGCATCATTATGGTCAATACGGAAATCTGTGTACATCACTATGGTCAATATGGAAATCTTTGTACATCATTATGGTCAATATTGAAATCTTTGTAGGCCTACATCATTATGGTCAATATGGAAATCTTTGTACATCATTATGGTCAATATGGAAATCTGTGTACATCATTATGGTCAATATGGAAATCTTTGTACACCATTATGGTCAATATGGAAATCTTTGTACATCATTATGGTCAATATGGAAATCTTTGTACATCATTATGGTCAATATTGAAATCTTTGTACATCATTATGGTCAATATGGAAATCTTTGTGCATCATTATGGTCAATACGGAAATCTGTGTACATCATTGTGGTCAATATGGAAATCTTTGTACATCATTATGGTCAATATTGAAATCTTTGTAGGCCTACATCATTATGGTCAATATTGAAATCTTTGTACATCATTATGGTCAATATGGAAATCTTTGTACATTATTATGGTCAATATTGAAATCTGTGTACATCATTATGGTCAATATGGAAATCTGTGTACATCATTATGGTCAATATGGAAATCTTTGTACACCATTATGGTCAATATGGAAATCTTTGTACATCATTATGGTCAATATTGAAATCTTTGTACATCATTATGGTCAATATGGAAATCTTTGTACATCATTATGGTCAATATGGAAATCTTTGTACATCATTATGGTCAATATGGAAATCTTTGTACATCATAATGGTCAATATGGAAATCTTTGTACATCATTATGGTCAATATGGAAATCTGTGTACATCATTATGGTCAATATGGAAATCTTTGTACATCATTATGGAAATCTGTGTACATCATTATGGTCAATATGGAAATCTTTGTACACCATTATGGTCAATATGGAAATCTTTGTACACCATTATGGTCAATATGGAAATCTTTGTACATCATTATGGTCAATATGGAAATCTTTGTACATCATTATGGTCAATATGGAAATCTTTGTACACCATTCTTCTGCCAAAACAAACAAGGTACTTCATCTGTATCCTTATAGCCTAGATGCTGTATCATTATAGCCTAGATGCTGTATCATTATAGCCTAGATGCTGTATCATTATAGCCTAGATGCTGTATCACACTGGCGAATGATGTAACCAAGACTATAGATAGGGAAAGGCTAACAAACGACCGTGGGGTGTGTCATCGTTGTTTGAAGTATTTTTTATTCGTCAATGAAATATCATACGTTTTGGTTTATTACAAACAACCTATGGTTTGGTCTCCATGCTTATTTTAGTCAAGAAGATTTTCCCTGTGCCCGTGTCTAAGTTGTTAAGTGTCTAAACTGGGTTTATAAAAAAGAAACGGTATAGAGGGCCGAAGTGTGACGTTACTCGCCATAGCAACCCGCCATTTTGTTTATAAACATCGCCTACTGTTATGGGATATAACATAGGCTCTACATAAATATATCGAGGGTCTTTTTCATTTTTATCAACCATCTTTTTTTTTTTTTGGGGGGGGGGGGCGATTGAGTAGTAGGCCTACATGAATTAACAATAAGGATTAGTTCCAAAGTCTCCAAAAGCCCAAGAGAAAACTAGAACGAGATAATAGTAAGATATGCATACACAAATTGTTAAAGAATAACATGTAGTTGGACTCCTGCGGGCTGTTTCTGAACACATTTACGCCCGTCGTAACTTTGCGTCTGGTCGTAACGTAATGATGAAGGCATATGTTGCCATGACATTTAGGCTTTTCATTGGACTTACGTCGTGCGTAAATGTTTTGAGAAACAGCACCCATGTATTATTTTCTTAAATTATTTCTCGTGGTTACGAAGGTCGTACAAAGGAGTCATTCAGGGGCATTGGATCTTGTGGGAGATTGGTACCCGTTGTGTACGAAGGTGAGCCTGCAAATAAGGCAATGTTAAAACACACTTGGTAAATTTGAGTCTATTTTTTGCCCTAGTATAAAATCAAAATTAGAAGCCTTTCAGTGGTGACTCACTGGTGAGGGCCAAACTAAATCCCCCAGCGTGTATTTCAGTTATTTAGATTTGTCTACTTTTCGAAAGAATACAGAGATCTTCTATTACAGCGCCAATGATTCCATTTCTCAATAAGGCTCATGTATGTCACTAAGACGACCTGGAATTTGGCTAATATGTCTACAATGTAGACGAGGGCATTTCTCAGGCTAACATTGATCGATATAGTATACGCTGCACTCAAGATGAATGATCGATATAGTATACGCTGCACTCAAGATGAATGATCGATATAGTATACGCTGCACTCAAGATGAATGATCGATATAGTATACGCTGCACTCTAGAGGAATGATCGATATAGTATACGCTGCACTCAAGATGAATGATCGATATAGTATACGCTGCACTTAAGATGAATGATCGATACAGTATACGCTGCACTCAAGATGAATGATCGATATAGTATACGCTGCACTCAAGATGAATGATCGATATAGTAAACGCTGCACTCAAGATGAATGATCGATATAGTATACGCGGCACTCAAGATGAATGATCGATATAGTATACGCTGCACTCAAGATGAAAGACGCGCTCAGAAATTTTTCAATTTTTCAACTCCTCGATGGTAGACCTTTGTGATTAAGAGACTATGAATGTCTATGAGATTGGAATAAAAAGACATTAAAGGGACCAGCTCTTCGCTGTATCTTACCATTTTTGTATTACACATTTTATCCCCCTTTTTATGTTAAAAAATACATCTTAGGGCATTCTATACTTGAAACAGTTATCCAAAAATCATTATTGGAAATCGATCGTTAATTCACTCAACGGCTAAAACACACAAACATGTGCTATAATATATATTTATGAACACTATTACAGATAGAAAATAGGTAATAGTACATGTTTTTCTGTAACACGGTGGTTGTTACAGCACCATATGTTTGTAAACAAGACAGAATGACATTTAGCCCGAAGTATAATCGCACATGTGTGACATTTCGTGCCGAGACCAACAGCCAAGAGAAAGTCATAAACAGCATTGAAATCAGCAATAAATTAATTTCGTCATAAAAACACATCAAGAACAACAAGCGACGTCATTTATTATTCTATGAACACGAAAACACATGAGCACGGGGGAAAATAACCGTGTAGACAAGTTTCTAATTGGGGGTACGCCATTTAGACCTTTATATACCCAATCATAGGCTTTTGTAATAAACCAAAACCCATGTTAATTCATTAGGCTGACAGGAGTTTGGCTTAATAGTCAGTAGAATTTTCTGGAACACTTTGTAATACATTGACAAAGTTGTACGGATCTTCAACAATGACAAGAAGTCGGTGTAACTGAGATTAAACAAAAGTGAAAATATGTTATTCGGTTCCTTGGTAGGAGACAGGCAAGGGAGTTTAGCCCTGAGTATAGCGGATCTTTCAAACCCTTGTTCTTTTCATAAGCAACGACAGTCCGTTGGCCCAGAGGTCGAGCCACTTTTACTCTGAAGTAATTTTGTATTCTTCTATTATATAATCTGGTTCATATTCCTGCTGACCTAGCTTATATTATCCTGAAATTCAAATGATATAATACTTTTTCAACGTTTTCCCTGGCTCCCAAAATGTTGGGGTTCATTGGACTCCCATTAGATAAAAAGTGGGGTCCCATATACATTAGGTGGGGTCCAATTAGTGTTTGAATATGCATTATTGTATACTATTTTGCTATTTATTTGCATCCCATGGGACTCTTCTCATTGTAATTTTGGGGTCCAAGTGCGAAGATGAGGGTCAGAGATGCAGGTTTTAAGGGTCCAGTAAATTCCTGCTATTAAACTATCCCAGCACAACAGGCGAGGGTGCGAAACAGGAGAAGGCCATATATGCGTTCTGGGCTATTTTCAGGGCCCAAACAGGTGAAATTTGATGTAAAGATTTTTGACTTGAAGAGTTTGAAATCTACTCACTTTGGAAGGAAAAAATCTGTTATAGGCCATTGCGCTGGATATTTTAGGGATCTGTAACAACTGACGTAGTAGATAATGTACGCACCCAAAAACTTTCAAGACTTTCATATAATAGATATACTCTTACTCAGTATCGCAGCCATGAATCTGCCCACAGGTTGGCCACTATGACAGCACAATCACGCGAAAGTCCCGGGGTCTGCAGTCCCCGACAACTCCAAAGTTCGAGATTGCCAGCGATGCGTTCCAGACCATTTCTGGCATCGAAAAGTTGACATTTCAAAAGAAATTGTCAAATTTACAGTAGCAAATATTGTGATAAGGCGATCCACTATCAAAATAATCTTACAGCAAGACAGTTTGAGCTGTTGGGCGTAGTTGGGGGAAAAGTTTGATTACGTGGGAGACAAAATCACAGCACAATCACGCGAAGGACCAGGGGCATCTTCGCAAGCCAAGTTAAAATCTTCATGTCCCCATTCCGTGTTTTATCTTGGCTAGAGAAGATGGACCAGGGGCTGCCTAAGCCCGGAGAGATCGAGGGTACTAAATCGCCGACATCTGTCTAAGCCATTTCTGGCATATAAAGATATAGATTTTTCTCAGAAATTTTTACTAAAACAGAGAGTAGCAAACATTACAATCAAACGATGGACTATCACAAAACAACCCAACATCAAGACAGATTGAATGGTGGGGCGAGGTTTTGTTTTTTAAGATTTGCGGGTTTCTAAACCCCAGTTTTCAACTGTTTCTGCCGTTTAATCACTTAACTGCCCTTAACTATATATCGTGTTTGAAAACTCCATAATTCTTTTAATAGGTGGGGGGGGGGGGGGGGGGGGGGCAAAGATAGGTCTTTGATTATTGCCGACATGCCCCCCCCCCCCCTTCCTTCCGCCGCCCCTGTGTACCCGTGTGTTAAAAAATATATATTTATACAATCATCGGTTATTATAGGACTAAAAACCGATAAAAAAGTCGGACATATACATACCCTTGCAGGTCGCCTTTACTGGCTGCCATGGTAACGAATGATCCCAATGGAATTAAGGAACAGAATTATTTTATTGGCATAGTTAAATCTCGGAGACAAAGCTGACGAGTAATGGAAGCATAAGCTCTTTGACCAGAAAGGGTGTCGATTTTGAAAAACAAATTCACAATTTCGAACAACTTTTCAGCCGTTGACTGGATATTTGGGCCAATAGTCTATTGTATACAGCAACTATAAGTCTTGAACTTGTATAGATTATTTATTTCGGGTGTTTAATATTCACAAACAACTAAACAGATGGTGGCTGTTTTAAGAGAAAGAGTTTCGGGTGCTGCAGGATGTGTGACCATTAACCACTCTAACACTCCACTTGAAAATATAGTCACACTAGCTAAGGGACACTAACAAAAATCGCCTTTGAGATTCTGCCCGATTCGGGTCAAATGTTGCATTTCGAGATATAATATCCAGTTTACAGAAGTCCCAAGTCATGGTCACCAACATATAGGCATGGGTCAAAATGCGAGAATCAATCCTGCAAACGATGACGAGGAATCCCATTGAAATGAAAGGTGTGGATTTCGCGGGGGACTTCGAACCATCAACCGGAATTCAGTGAATACAGGGAACTTGTAAACCGTTAGGGCGCATTCAGATGACGAAATCCGTGGCTAAAATGTCAAACGAAACCAGATCAACGGATGGTGGCAGGTTGTTCCTAGAACGTATTAAGATAATAAATTCCGAGGGTGAAATGTCCAACAAAAACAGAAGAACGGAATGGGGCGATGGCATATTGTTCCAAGATGATGACTTCCGCGGGTAAAATATCCAACACAAACAGATCAATTGATGGTGGCATTTTGTTCCTAGATGACAATTGATGTGTCCGGAGTTCCAGTGGGACACGTTCTGACCATCAAAACATTGGACCTTGATTTTTGGTACAATGACAGAACTAGAGCATGAGCTGTTGGGTTGTCATGCATACAGATCCTTAATGCTGGTATAGTTCCTAGACGGTAATAGGTGTCGAGTTCACGAGTCCTCAGCCAATGTCACAAATATCCGAGGCCAACACGAATATAGGATTTGACCTTCAGGATCTTCTGGACGTAAATTGAGTGCCTGTTGAATCTCCAAAAACAATCAGCGGTAACTCCTCAGCCAGGCAGTGCCCAAAATACCTGAGGTCAGCCCGGGATTTTAAGTGGAAAATCACTGGAACTTATTTGGCTGACGGAAATCGGGTGCTTGTTGAAAAACAGTCAAGAAATGACGCCTCGAATTGGGCGTATAATTGGCCTAGAGTACGTAATGATAGCTGAATCCGGACCACAAAGCGAACTGTAATTTTGTGAAAACTTATTTACAGACCTTACTAGTGTTCTCTGTGCGGATCCAGGAAAATCGATGTTTAGATAGGGTCGTCAACAGGTGGTTTTGGTTCTTTCAATGGTCTGTTGTTCGAGTGACATTGCACGCTAAACTAGGCCACGAGAGCCTATATAAAAAAGAGAATTCATTATCATCTGCATGTTCTACTTAGTAAACACAATTATCTCGTATCCAACACATGCTGTTATTTACCAAATTGGCGAGATATATACAGAAATTGTCAACACCTAATTACTCCTATTCCGGCCTTATACAACTGATGAGTTCCCGAGATACAGTCGTTCTTCTATTGCTTCATCGTTGGTTTGATATCGTTAAATTGCCAACAGATACTCTGAATGGTAATACTTACTACAGCTGTCACACGTTAACCTTTGTGGGGTTCAAATGAATTCAATTCAGCTTAAATGCCATTGTTGCTTGAATTGAATAATCTATTGCATGCGGAAAAGTTTCTTTTGCTTTACTCGGGTCAACAGTTTTGAGGCCGATGACAGGACATAGAACTCTGATATTTTTGCTTTTTTAAATACAATCAGTGGCCTTTATTTAAAAGTAAACAACAATTCTGTGTTTTTCATCTAGTGGAATTTACAAACTTATCAGTGAGCATACCCCAATAGCCAACGGTTTGGAGCTTTTAGCGTTGTCCCAGAACTGTTTTCGACCAACAAGGACGATATATTGAGTCACGTCACAATTTATTTCAATACGATAGACCAAAAGTCACAGAGAGGGGCGGATTACGGGACTTCGCGTCACAAAAGGAATTTCTTAGTTATTTTCTTGCCACGTCAGGGAGAGTTTTTCTTTAATTCAAACGTTACAACCTGTTTGTCCTTTGGAACTTGTACCCGAGAAGGTGTCTTAATTGAAACAAGAGTTTCGGGAAACCCAAAATACGCCCGGAAAGGCACAGTAACTGCAGCCATACCAAAACAAATCCTTCCACATATATATTTGAATTTTATTTTCAAAATTCAGAGGAAGGAGGTTTAAGCTTGGTAAAAGGCCATGTAATGTCAACAAAATGAAGTCTTACCACTAAAACCTTAAGCCATTTGTATCAAATATATTTATGATCACTAAAACACACGGGCACAGGGAAAATCTTCTTGTCTAAAATAACCATGGAGACAAGTTTCTAATTGTATTAAAAAGAGGTATGTCATTTAGACCTTTATACCCCATAAATTGTTATAACAAATCAAACCTATGATATTTCATTAGGTTGACGACTGACAGGAGCTTAGCCTTAGTCAGTAGAATTTTCTGGAATCCTTTTGTAACACATTGATGGTTAAGCATCTTAACTATATGGCAAGAACATCGGCATCAAATATAAGTAGGTTGGACTAAAATGTTTCACCTTTTGAGAAAAACAGTTCATAATTTACTCATCATAGCTAAACAAATGTAAATAATTGGCAATTTCGCAGCTCACACTACTTAAGTAGATTTGAAAATCTTTCTCATAATATCATTACGACAGTATAATGCTCAAGTGACACCTGACTAACAAATATCGACCTATCTGACTATCTTCCCATTTTTCGCCACTGTATATTTGCATATCTGTAAATGGTATACGGGTGTAAGCTCAATTGTATTGCATGTTTTAACATCTTAAGAGGTTAAGTAGTTCTCAATCGTACTAATATATACTCCTGTACAGAGACATTCAATATATTGTTATGCTGTGTTCAAACATCACAGTTTTCTTAATCGTTCAAGGTAAGAATTACTCACTAGTATGGCGTACATCATTCATACGAATGGACGCGCCAATAAGCTAAAACAACCAACCATCATAATATCATTAATCTATATTATTTGGCTACAAAAAAAACGTAACAGTGGAGTATGGCTATAAAAAGTGAAACATTCAGGTGCATTTTCCAGATCTACATGTATAAACACATTGGCTCTATACAGAGGGAAATTGTATAAACAGCATAGAGGTATATAGTACAATAGGCCATAAATTGAGCTAGTGTGTGCGTTTATATGGTAAATAGAACAAGGCTGAGTTACTTATCTCTTTGTCTGTAGATAAAACTTAAATCCTTATCTGTATTTTTATTTGATTAAAACGTTATTTATTGATTCAAGAACAGTTTTAATCAATTTAGAAACATTATTGCATTGTGAAAAAATCTTTTTTTTTTTATGAGAATCTGACAAGTAGAACCCATTTTACAATTTAAAGGTTATTTTCATGAAATCAAAATTTAGAATAAAAGGGATTATTACATAATCCAATCATATGCACTAGTTGATGTTATAAACAATTTAAGCCACACAGTCTGTTTGTATGGTATATATGTGAAAAAATTGAAAACATCAGATTATATTTGTCAAAGTTATGGAGCAAACAAGTAAATATTATATAATCCAATATGGTTGCCATATCACGCAACTTATGAGGTCATAAATAGTTTGTAACACACCTGCTGTCTATAAGGTACAAAACATGAAAGAATTGTCCAGATTGTATCAAAACTGTAAAAGTTATAGGGCAAAAAGTGAATATGACATAACCCAGTATGGTTGCTGTATTATACAGCATGTGATGCCATAAACAATTTTTTACACATCGTCTGTTAATATGGTATGTGATGCGAAATAACGGAAAACATGGGATCATAATTGTTGAAGTTAAGGAGAGAAAGAGTAAATATTACATAATCCAATATGGCTACCATATTACGCAATGTATGATGTCAAAAATAGTTCGCTGCACACCTTCTACCCGTAAGGTATATCCTCAGAAAAAACTGTCAAGATGGAATCAAAAGTTTAGAAGTTATGGAGCGGAAGAGAATATTACATAATCCAATATAACTGCCATAGTATGTAACCAGTGATGTTAAAAATAGTTCGCGACACACCTTCAAAAGTTTGGAAGTTATGGAGCGGAAGGGAAAGCAGGCGCCGGACGGACATAGATGATGCCAAAATACAGCCCGCCCATCAAGCCGGGCGCATAAAAGATTATTATTATCAAAATTACAAAAGCGGCAGTCCGAAAAGGCATATGTATGTTTTGCGGGTTTGGCGGAATTTTAATAAAATTTCAATTACAGCTTTAATTATTGGTAAGGACGTTCAGGGTTGATGACGTTTTGGCGTCTGTTTGTTTTTCACCTTCATGCATTCTAAACCTAATTGGACATGCTTTATGTGTGCTATGTTTAATTTTAGTGGTTTTAGCTGTAGGCCCTAGTAAGCTCGTGCAAATTGGTTTTCTGAACAAATGTCAAACAGGCTACGGCGACAAGTGGGCCTTTAACAAACCGAGTGTTTCGGTCCCTTACATTATCACGGGGGGCATATTTGTGGGGCCCCAAATTCAAAATGACCTGCAGTCTATCAGAGGGTATTTCACGCACGTAAATCCCAGAAGTTTCAGAGTGGTTCTAGAGGTATCTTGAAGACAAGCAACAACCAATGAAAATATCCGATTCGGAGGAACAGAAGATCGGACAAGCGTACGTGAATCAACTCTTAGCGTCCTCACCAATAAGCTGTAATTACAATTTCATCAAATTCCGCCAAGTGTTTCTGGTTGATTGATTGTTTGGTGTTTTACGCCGCGCTCAAGATTATTTCGCTTATATGGCGGCGTTGCCAGTTTTATTGTGATGGGAGGAAACCGGGCTCTATGCCCGGAGGAAACCCACGACCTTCCGTTGGTAACTGGCAACCATCCCACATAGGTCGTTCGAGTGAAAACCCAGTCAGAAAATTTTCCGATTTTTGGACTGAGTGGGATTCGAACCCGCGACCCATTGGTGGAAGGCTGTTCGGATTGAGCGTCCAACGCTCTACCTACTGAGCCACGGAGGCCCCGCAAGTGTTTCTGAGATATCTTTTAGACAAGCAACAATCAATGAAATTTAATCGATTCAGATGCTATTCATTTGGTCCCTGTAACTGAAGATAGGAGAAAACAAGGAAATCACTTTATGGTTCAGGAAAAGTGCGCAAATGTTTCCTTGCCAACGGTAGTTTCCTGATTTTTTACGCCTGACAGAGAAGTTAATGAAATCTCACAATACACAAAACAAATTGGTAAACTTTCAAAATCTCCCACTTAAGCCTAGGTTAAATTCATCCTCTTCAATACCAACGTAACTCACCCATATGCACACAGAGCAGTGGTTTGCAAGCGACATTTTCCACAAAGTTTCTTTTGTAATTCAATGTTAGTTTCGCGAAACTGAAAGCAATTTTATGAATACAGGAATACTTTGAAGATAGTGAAATAACATGGGTTTAAAATGGGAAATTTTTAAAGTTGACCAATTTGTTTCGTACGGAACTGTAGAGGGGACATGCAAAAAAAAAACTCTAAAAAGATTTCGTTCCACGAATAACTAATTCGTTCCACGAATTACTATTTCGTTCCACGAATTACTATTTCATTCCACGAATTACTAATTCGTTCCACGAATTATGCCTTCAATTGTTGTTGTCCTAGAAATAGGTTCTCAAAGTGAGGCTATGCGTACTGGTCAACATGGAAAGAGATGAACTTATTGCTATGTATTTTGAATTAGGGTTGTTGTACAAGAGTATATTAGCTGTGAATCATGGAATTAGACTTATTCTACCTTTTGCACCGATTTTACATCGACGAGAGCCAGCCAAGAAATATGCAATGTTCATCCTCATAGGTTAGCTGGAAAGTTATAAAGCCATTATCTATCATAATTCGTGGAACGAAATTTTAATTCGTGAAACGAAATAGTAATTCGTGGAACGAATTCTTTTGAGAGCTTTTTCTGTTTTTCTTTTGCATATCCCCTCTACGGTTCCGTAGTTTCGTGTATGTAACATACGGTATTTTATAAACTTCATCATGGCCCATGAAAACCCCCGCAAAAATATGTGTTTGGTACTGTTGGAAAGGAAAAATAAGCGCCCTTCTCTTGAACTATATGAAGCTCTTGAAATCATCACGCGAAAACTGGCAATGCATTATTGGCACAATTTCACTTAGTTCTTTGTTCACACCATGAGAACGTACACAAGATTTCGTGGATATATAATCAAAACTACTTAAATTGGCATGAGCTGCCAAAATGTTGATACTTTGCCGTTAAAACAGAATACTGAAATTATTGCCTATTTTTCTCAAGATGTATAATTCAGAATGCTTCTAGTCTCGAGAATGTACGACAAAGTAGTGTAAACTTTGTTTACTTTTCAGACGCTATTTCGGTTGGTATAGGCCACATACTGTATAGATTTTCCTCATTCCAAGGCCTATCGTTTAATGTTTCGATGGCCTTCAAGTCCTTTTACTGTCATGCCACTTTAAGTAGTTATTCCACTGCAAAAAGTTATTCAAGGGCAATAACTCATGAGATTTGCAATGCACAAATAGCACACCAACTGCAATATGCAAGCATACACTATTTCACACAATAGAACATGAAAATAATAGAAGTTGTACTTCGCCTTGTTAAGATTGTGTCTGCTGTACGGAGCTATTCAAGGGCACTAACTCTGGAAATAACAGTGCGAGAAATTTTAAATGCACGACTAAACCATGATAAAACACAAAATATTATTAATTTATTAACACTGGCCAGCATTATTGACATTTTTGTAATGCTTCTCATGCTAAATGGGTTACCAGGTTAAGTTGGTGGTTACGTGGGCGAAAATCCACTCAGAAACTTTTCCCGCACTGCACCATTGGGTGGACTGAGGCAGTGAGGGAAAACCCCTCTAACCATCTGAGCTCCCAGCAACAAGTTTTGAAATAGTTACTAATATTTATCTCTGATAAAGTGTGAATTGAAGTCCTTCCTTAGCCTTTTCTACTTTATCTAATCAGGACGAAAATCACAAAAAAGTCAGAAGACGCCAAAACGACAGGCCAGGCTGCAACAGTAAGGAAGGTCAGGGGTTTCCTCCCCCACTAAACCTGACACGCCGCCATAAAAGTGAACGAATCATGAATGCAGCGTAAAACATCAATCAATCAAGCAAAGTAATCTGAATCCGCGAAAATCAAATTAAGCTTTGTATTAAACTGTCTATGAGGGGAAATTTACCAGTAATTATCTCAAAACCTCCCTATTTTGTGCACAAAATGTGAACATTTTTTAATCCGTCATTTTTTAATAATGGTATAAAATGCCAAAATTAAGATATTTTCATGCATTCAGATTGTCAAGAGAAAGAAAATTTGCAGCTCATGGAAAAACTAAACGAAATATATCGCCTTAAAGGGGCATGAGCTGCCGAAATTCACACTTTTTTTCATCATTTCTGATCGTCGCGACAGTAAGAGGCTTTGAAGGCCATCGAAAAACTAAATGATTGGCGTTGGAATGAAGAAAATCCATACAGTATGTGGCCTGTACGAACCGAAAACGTGTTCGAAATGTAAACAAAATTTAAATAACCGGGACGACCATTCATTCATTCTAAGCCAAAGTTAGATCAAAACAATACTTTATCGTACATTTTCGAGACTAGAAGCACTAAAAAGCTTCTGAATTATACGTCTTGAGAAAAATAGCCAATAATTTCAACATTGTGTGTTAACGCCAAAATATCAACATTTTGGCAGCTCATGCCCCTTTAATAAAAGTAGGCCATTTGACTTCTTCATGTGGCTGATCTTACCCAAGCAGTTTCTAAACAAAATAACCCAAAGAAATGATAAAAAATTATTTCGACAGCTCGTGTTGTTCAAAAACAACTGACGACATGGAGATGTCTTAATTTTTTATCATTAGTATGGAACCTACGTTTAAAGAAAGTTTCAAACATTTCTTAAAATAACCCAAAGTTGAATTCTGAACGTGATATCAACAACAAGAGTTTTAGTAAACTCAACATACGCCCGCCGTGGCAAAGTCGAACCGCTACGATTAACAACTTTACATTTAATACAACATTTGTTTTAATTTCATCAATTGAAATTTCTTGTTCACATTAGAAGTTTTTCTTTTCTGAATTTGATGAAGCTGCAACTAAATACCAGTACACATGTTATATGTTCAGGTAAATTCAGTCACATTTTAATTGCAAAAACTGAAATATTGTGGCTGTTTTGACATTGCTATTATGTTCCATAATTGGAAAGTAGCAATCAATGCAATAGCTTAAAATTCTTGAATTTTAACAGTTTTGATTTGGACACTGTTCTATTGGACTTGGCTGTAATAGTTTTAGTACAAAGCAAACAAACTTCAGGCTGACCACTGATACAATGGTGTGTAAATATACAAACCTCAACTTCAGTGGATGTCATTGTACCCTTATCTCTATTTAAACAGCCCCTCTGATAAATACCAGATGGGTAATAAAGCTGTAAAAATGGCCTTTTTTGTTATTAGAGTGCACATTAAACTATCCAAGAAAACAGTCTCAGAATGTATAAATTAATTGGTTTCCAATGTTACTATGGACCAAGTGTACTAAAAAAAGCATTGATATATATTAATATATATATATATATTAAACAGCAGGTACACAGTTCTGATAAAAAAAAAACTCTTGAAAACACACAAAAAATATGTGGACCCAAATCGTATTTGGTATGCGACACATCATCTACCTAAGCTAAATATACTCTAAAAGAATTGGAGAGATTACATCAAAACGAAAGAAGTTCTGGAGCCGAAAGGGAATATTACATAATCCAATATGGCTGCCATATTATGCAACAAGTGATGTCAGAATTGGTATGTGAAACACCGCCTGCCCATAAGGTATATACTCTGAAAAAAATCGTCAATATCGGATCATAACTTTAGAAGCTATGGAGCGGAAAGGAATATTACATAATCCTATATGGTTGCCATATTATGCAACGGGTAAGTCAGAAATGGTACACGACACACCGTCTGTCCATAAGGTATATACTCTGAAATTTTTTTCTGGATCGGATCAAAACTCTTCAAGTTATGGAGCGGAAGGGAACGAAGATATAAACTAAGACAGAGTATTACATAATCCAATGTAGAAGTCACATTATGCAATCGACAATGTCCTAAATGGTTCATGACACACCTTCTACCCACAAGGTACATGTATATGTTGTGAAAGAATTGTAAAGATTAGATCAAAACTCTTCAAGTTATGGAGCGGAAGGGAATCCGGGACGGACGGCGCTGGTGATACCATAATACGACCGACTTTTTTTAAGTCGGGCGTATAAAAAGCTCTTAATTTGTACTGTTTGGGAAAAATAGCCATTAATTATGTTACCCTGTTGTAACAGAAAAATATAAAAATTTTGTCAGCTCCCATTTTAAATTCGGTCCAAAAATTTGTTGGAGGAAACCTGGACTGTCCCATGGTATATTGCAAATGTCCACTTCGTAAATAAAAATAAAAAATTTGGACAAAAGAATTACAATGGTATAAATTTATTGCGACTTAAACATGATTTGACAATTTTTAAACTTCAATAGACAAAAAAAAAAGGGAAGTCATAATTTGATGTTCAAACATTACAAAACGTTTAAGAAAAGGAATAAATTTCAAGTCTTGGCATTTCATTAACACAATGTCACATACAACCAGTGGGAAAAATGTGATAAGAATGATTGATTGTTTGGTGTTATACGCCGCGCTCAAGATTATTTCACTTATATGGCGGCGTTGCCAGTTTTATTGTGGGAGGAAACCGGGCTCAGTGCCCGGAGGAAACCCACGACCTTCCGCTGGTAACTGCCATCATCCCGCATAGGTCGGTGATAAGAATGAAGAGAGCAATAGAGAGGGACAGAGTATAGGACAGAGAAGATTTACATATATACAAGATATGGCATGTGAACCTGAGAATATTTTTTTTTACTATCTATTCCTTAATCACTGTTGCGTCAGTTTTGATTGACTTTTCACTGCGCTATAAGTTGCACTTTAAATGTTCGATGATATTCACAATGAAAACATAAGCTCGTCCATTCTATTCGGGCGGAGGCGTTGTGATCCTTCGTCGAAATAACAGTATGTGTTGTTCTGAAAAATAAAAGAAAAAACTAGTTTAATATGGCTAAAGTAAAGCTAATTTGTGGGACCAATCCAAGCACTAAGTCACAAACTTTGTTAAAAAATACATCCAAGATTACAAGTTAAAACCCACTCCAAAAATAACAAACATGATTTGTTATTTTCACATTGCCTTCAAGACTTTCGTGCTTAAACCTTGTGCTCGGAGGAAACCCTTAGCGTTTCGAGGGTCTGTGGACTGTCTGTGGAGAAGCAATTCAATGAACACACTTGTTATTTTATTGAATTTGACTGATCATCTCCCCAAATGTTGTAGTCTTATCTCACTGCTAAGAGATCTGTTTTAAATACATTTAAAAAAAGAAAACCAACTGTACACCTTCAGTTGCACAGTTGTCGTCCTCCCATTTAATCCCCAAATAGCATAAATCTTCAAGAATTGATTGGCAGATATTTTAGTAATTTACGAGGCTTACATGACAGCGTTACTAGGTTTTAGTGGGTCAAAATAGTGAGAGATCATTGTCAGGAGGAAACCCTCGCCCACGAACACCTTGCCTAAGAGAATATTGCTCTACAGACGGAGTTCCCCGTCAGACTGAGAGACTATTGTTCTACAGACTGAGTTTCCCCCGGTGGGCCCCTGTGTCAGACTGAGAGACTTGCTCTACACACTGAGTTCCCCCGAAGGTTCCCTGTGTCAGACTGAGAGACTTGCTCTACACACTGAGTTCCCCCGAAGGTTCCCCGTCAGACTGAGAGACTATTGTTCTACAGACTGAGTTTCCCCCGGTGGGCCCCTGTGTCAGACTGAGAGACTTGCTCTACAGACTGAGTTCCCCCGTTGGGCCCCTGTGTCAGACTAAGGGACTTGCTCTACACACTGAGTTCCCCCCGGAGGTTCCCTGTGTCAGACTGAGAGACTATTGCTCTACAGACGGAGTCCCCCCAGAGGTTCCCTGTGTCAGACTAAGGGACTTGCTCTACACACTGAGTTCCCCCGGTGGGCCCCTGTGTCAGACTGAGAGACTATTGCTCTACAGACGGAGTCCCCCCAGAGGTTCCCTGTGTCAGACTAAGGGACTTGCTCTACACACTGAGTTCCCCCGAAGGTTCCCTGTGTCAGACTGAGAGACTTGCTCTACAGACCGAGTTCCCCCGGTGGGCCCCTGTGTCAGACTGAGAGACTATTGCTCTACAGACGGAGTCCCCCCAGAGGTTCCCTGTGTCAGACTAAGGGACTTGCTCTACACACTGAGTTCCCCCGAAGGTTCCCTGTGTCAGACTGAGAGACTTGCTCTTCAGACTGAGTTCCCCCAGAGGTTCCCTGTGTCAGACTGAGAGACTTGCTCTACACACGGAGTTCCACTGGAGGTTCCCTGTGTCAGACTGAGAGACTATTGCTCTACAGACTGAGTTCCCCCGGAGGTTCCCTGTGTCAGACTGAGAGACTTGCTCTACAGACCGAGTTCCCCCGGTGGGCCCCTGTGTCAGACTGAGAGACTTGCTCTACAGACTGAGTCCCCCGGAGGTTCCCTGTGTCAGACTGAGAGACTATTGCTCTACAGACTGAGTTCCCCCGGAGGTTCCATAAATCTTCTCAGATTATTCACTAAATCAAGGTGAAAAACTAAATAAAACAGAATATTTGCATTTCAACCAATACAAATATATCTAAAGCCATTCCTTTAGTTTAACTCCTGTACAGACCTGGTTCGTGTATCATATAATGCACCCATCCTTGGCTCTGCTGGACACCTATCCTCCGCCATTCAGTCTCAGTCATTAAAGTCTTTTTTGGTAATACTTTAGCAATCTCTTTTGGTAACATCACGTGTCTGCGTGAAAATAAACATAAAGTAATGTGAATATGATATTGCTGAATATACATGTAGAGGAATATCAATATTTTATCCAGAAGTCTGTTAAAATGATGAACTTTAAATTCCAAGGACACTTTGTATAGCTATTAACTGCAATCAACATGTTAACTCTGTTGGCTCTATACCGGCTTCTGGCTTCAAGATGACTATTTTTCATATTGGCAGCCATATTTGTAGAGCCTGGGCTCATTGCAATCAAAACACAGGAGTGGCCTGCCCACTTTACAGACAGTTTATGGTGAACTTTAGGCAGTGAAATAATAGTATACTATAACTTACTCAAACAGTATCAAAAGGACTCATTAATAAACTAAATAAGTAAAGTGAATTAAACGTTTAAAAACTGAAAAACAGTGTTACGTCTGACATCAATGCCGGGGAAGTTGGAAACACTAGAAGGTGAATGCAGTAATGGCTGTTTTGACAAGATTTGTGTAGGCTATAATATATTGTTATTTTGTAAGTTAGGGGGTAACAGTGAGGTGGCAGAGAAATAGTCTCTCCGTCCAACAAGCCTTCCATTAATGGGGTGCGGGCTCGAATCCACTAAGTGGGGTGTAAAACATCAATCATATCTATTTGAAACTTAAATGAAACTAATTTAAAAGATACATGTGTTTTAGAAAGAAAATGCCTGTAGAAGGATGACTTGCCTGGGAATAGATTCAAAATGTAGGGTAGCATGTGAAGGGTTTCATAGGGTTTGGCCAAGTAATGAAATGGGCAGCTGTACGGTTAAAGTAACTGGCAACCATCCCACATAGGTCGTTTGAGTGAAAAGTTCAAAACCCAGTCAGAAAATTGTCAATTTTTTTGGACTGAGCGGGATTCGAACCCGCGACCCATTGGTGGAAGGCTGTTCGGATTGAGCGTCCAGCGCTCTACCTAACAACGCTCTACCTGACAACAAGGCTCCGAGGTGAAAACAATTCCACAACAACGCCATTTTGACTGGCTGAGGGAAGACCACGTGACCCTAAGTACCCTAGCCGGCTGGTCAGGTACCCGGATGTCCGAAACAGAGAATATATAATATATATATATTTGAGGACCTACGGCTATTATCATCAGGGCCCTGTCTTACGAAGCTGGCGTAAAGTTTCGCATAGGCCTACAACACAGAGCAGTTGCGACTAGGGCGTAAGTTCCTATAGCTTTAACACTGATTTACGTCCGACATAACTTATGCCACCTTTTTAAGACAGGGCCCTGATGTTGTGAGTGTGGAATAAATCGTGTACGCAATATTTTTAACTTTAACCACAGAGTTTGACTTTGGAGTTTGTCCATCGTAGGTGTGCAGGGGTGATTTACAAGGTTTATTTTCAGTTAGTCCACAAAGTATGAGAACATCTCATGGCTTAATAAGAGCTAAACTGGCATGAGCTGCCAAAATGTTGATATTTTGACATTATTGGCCATTTCACTTATTGGCCATTTCAGACGTATAATTCAGAAGCTTTTTATTGCTTCTAGTCTTGAAAATGTACGATAAAGCTTAGAATGAATGAATGCATGGTCGTCCAGGTTATTTAAATTTTGTTTACTTTTCGGACACTATTTCGGTTCGTATCGGCCGTAGACTTTATGGATTTCCCTCATTCCAACGCCTGTCATTTAGTTTTTCGATGGCCTTCGAAGCCTCTTACTGTCGTGGCGATCAGAGAAAGTGTGAATTTTGGCAGCTCATGTCCCTTTAATTATGGAAATGGATGTAACAGAAACTAAATGAAAGGTTTTACATGTCGAAACTTGCTTCAAACCGGCGGGCAGTTTGTTCCGGCCATTGTTTGACTGCGCTGTAACGCAAGGTTTGTAGAAAGTTATGGGGTTGGTTAACTCACCTATACTCATAGTCATCGTCATAATATTTGTCTGAATAAAATATTTTGCTGGCCATATTTTATAGCAAAAATCGCTTTACACTGTAACGAAAGCACCTTGCCGCTGCCTTTCTCGCAAGATCAATACTGGTTTAAAAATTTACAGCTGGACTTTAATTGGTAGGGCTATGTCACGTGGTATATTACTTGGAATTTGATTGGTAGAAAACTGTAAATTATCCCCGTCACACTCGTTCGTTATTAAAGAGTTACCCTTTTTCTCTAACCTACTAAACCGCCATCTTTCTTAAGATAAAACCTAACAGCTAGTGAATTTGCACGTTGTTTACCTTGTCTCTTGGTCACAACTTATATAGTTATGGTTAGCTCCAAATTTGTTACAAACAGAGAGACTTTGAACAATGAAAGATTTCTGAAACCTAAATCATAGCCTCTTTATTTACAAAATAGCTTCCCAGCAAAAATTGATGGAAAATAACAAAAGACATCTCTTTTTTTTTTTACCCAGTAAACTCAGCCACTTTAATTGGTAGAGATAATTAGGATATCTAATCAATCAATACCAAGAGCCTAAATTTAAACATTTTGTTCTATTAATTTGGGAGTTAAATTTTCATGAGCTGCCATTTATATAGCTTACCGGTACGTATTACTTTTATTAAAAGTAAATCATGCAGTAGGCTTTCTAAAGCCACACACGTGCAGATAGAGCCGCCATTTAATACACACTGTAACTTTTTCTGTTTAACCTTTGTTCAAATTTTAAATTTAGCCTATTTTTTTTTTAAACTACTTGGGAGGCCTACCTATAATTGTGTTGAATGTAGGCCTACAGTCATTAATTTAATGTACGGTAATACGTATCAAATCTTTCAATGGAATTTAGAAGTTGAAAGGATATATACAACAACATGTAGTTCTTACATCGTTATCAAAGTATCAAAGTCGAATTGACTTTGACTTTGGCAACGATGTAAGAACTACATCGAAACATCGCCACCCAATAAACCAAGAAGTTGTTATCCATAAGTAATTCTTCACCTTATGGTAATTAAGTAACTTGGGTATAAAGATCGTAAAAATAGATAATTCGTCCAGCTTTAACAATAACAGCCAGTGCAGAGTGAGTGATTTGGGTTTTACGTCCAGCTTAACAGTATAAATTTAGGTCATATGAAGACGTTGTCTCCTTGTGGCAGGGCAGATTTCCACTGATCTTTTATTTGGTGCTGCCTCACCGAGACGACTTGCCGAAGACAACCAGCAAGCCCCCTCACCCAGTCAAGTTAAACTTAAAGTGGCACGACAGTAAGTGTCTTTGAAGGCCATTGTAAAACTAAATGATTGGCGTTGGAATGAGGAAAATACATACAGTATGTGGCCTGCACGAACCGAAAACGTGTTCGTTAACGGTTAAGTAAACAAAATTTATTTTAAATAACCGGGACGACCATTCATTCATTCTAAGCCAAAGTTGGTTCAATACAATACTTTATCGTACATTTTTGAGACTAGAAGCGCTAAATTACACGTCTTGGGAAAAATAGCCAATAATTTCAACATTCTATTTTATCGTTAAAATATCAACATTTGGGCAGCTCATGCCTCTTAAAAAAAAAACACCAGAAAAAAAAAAAAAAAAACCACTGACGTCATTTATATAGGTCAGTGCAAAAAAACATTTTGACATGGTCTAAGGGAGACAACTAAGGTAGCCACGATTAAACTAAATATCGACTTTAAATGGCACGCTTGCGCAATGCGCCCACCTGTGAATCACTTCCTGAAACTTGTCAAACGTGAAGATATCTGTTTGTTTTTGTGTCTGCCGTGTGTCATCTCTGTGTACAATTTTCACCGATTTCAGAAGGGCGGGATGCTGTAGCGGCAGTGATACAGGTAATACTGAGAACGGTCTCTTCACAACTGAATTGTTCGTGAACATCGAGTTTTAAGCTGACTCTGAGTCTCGTTCAACTTTCAAGTTCAGACTTCACCCGATCACTGAGTCGACATGGCACCAGTCTGAACTGCCGGTCCCTCAGTCAGATCACTTCAGTTCAGGTTCAACTTTCACATGCAGTGAAACTCTGTACACCCAGCAGCTAACAAGCATGACAACCCATATTAGGTATTATGATATTTATGAACACTAAAAAAGTTAAAACACACGGGCACAGTACAGTAAGCAGGTTGGGGAAATGTGCCGAACGGGAGTCCACTCCTCAACGGGAGTAACACTCCGGAACGAGCTATAGACCGCACTCTTGATCGGGAGTAGGGTGGGTGAAAAAAACAAAACACGCCTCCGTTCTCCTCAACCCCTATCGTAATGCACGCTTTGCAGAGCAACAACAACGCAGTAGACTTCAAGCTTTGCCTCCGTGTGTTTTTTTCTTTAAAATTATTTATCGTCGCATGGGCTGACCACTTCAAAGAATTTCACACAAACTGCAAAAAGTGAATTCGCCATTTTCAACAAGCCAAAGCAGCGTCAAAATAAATGTTTACCTTAGCCATTGATGTTTCAAATTAAAGACTGGTGTCTGTAGTGTTGCATGCTTCCCACGTGGTGACAGTCCGTCGTTCACCCAAGTCACTGGCTCGGACGCGCAGATTCCAGGTCTTTAAATATTGTCAGTCGGCGCGATTATACGGTGGTCATTAGTGACCATCGATGCATTTTTATTCTGCACACATCGTTTTTAATTCATTTTAAAACTGTTTGATAATAAAAATCTTTTTTATTTACTTCATGCACTAAAACAGTTTATTTGTTAATTGTGTATTTAATTTGAATCGTAAATTTTAGATGGCAGCACATTTACAAGACTTTTTGCATCTCTTCGTGTTATTTGTCATAAGGCGTGTTTTCCGTAAACTGAGTGAATGTGTCGGATGACGTCAGAATTTATTCATATCCGAGAGGTCAAAGGTCAACTGTAGCAAAATCCGTCAGTTCAAAGGTCATATGTGAGCTGAATGCCCTTTGAACTGACAGATTTTGCTACAGTTGACCTTTGACCTCTCGGATATGAATAAATTCTGACGTCATCCGACACATTCACTCAGTTTACGGAAAACACGCCTTATGACAAATAACACGAAGAGATGCAAAAAGTCTTGTTAATGTGCTGCCATCTAAAATTTACGATTCAAATTAAATACACAATTAACAAATAAACTGTTTTAGTGCATGAAGTAAATAAAAAAGATTTTTATTATCAAACAGTTTTAAAATGAGTTAAAAACGATGTGTGCAGAATAAAAATGCATCGATGGTCACTAATGACCACCGTATAATCGCGCCGACTGACAATATTTAAAGACCTGGAATCTGCGCGTCCGAGTCAGTGACTTGGGTGAACGACGGACTGTCACCACGTGGGAAGCATGCAACACTACAGACACCAGTCTTTAATTTGAAACATCAATGGCTAAGGTAAACATTTATTTTGACGCTGCTTTGGCTTGTTGAAAATGGCGAATTCACTTTTTGCAGTTTGTGTGAAATTCTTTGAAGTGGTCAGCGCATGCGACGATAAATAATTTTAAAGAAAAAAACACACGGAGGCAAAGCTTGAAGTCTACTGCGTTGTTGTTGCTCTGCAAAGCGTGCATTACGATAGGGGTTGAGGAGAACGGAGGCGTGTTTTGTTTTTTTCACCCACCCTACTCCCGATCAAGAGTGCGGTCTATAGCTCGTTCCGGAGTGTTACTCCCGTTGAGGAGTGGACTCCCGTTCGGCACATTTCCCCAACCTGGTAAGCTGATAACAGATAAGTAATAATTGATTTTAAATGAAGCCTTTGATTTATTAAAGGTGTTGTGAACTTATTTTCCATGTTAGAAATTCCCCAACACTGTCGAAGAATCATGAAAATCTTAGCTCTATAAGAAATAATATTTCTTTCTGGACCCTGAGATTCTTCAAGAACCAAGACTGTTTATAGTAACTTAAGTCAGATGGCACTGACCGGCAAAGTAAGTAAACCAGGATAGAGACACACGAGTGCGGCTAGTCAGATGACATCAGCTGTAGCCGCACTCGTGTGTCTCTTTCCTGGTTTACTTACTTTGCCGGTCAGGTAGAGCCACACATTAAACCGCCATTATAGGGGGGAGATAACTCATGTAACCTCATTAGGCCTATTTTTATGCTATGCTTTACAAAGAGCGATTTAACAGTTTAACAACGGATTTCTTCGAAATCAACTTTGGTTCAGTGAAAAGAGGAATGTTTCAAAGCTATGATAGGCGGTAATAGCTGAAAGGTAGTTGAGATTAAGGATAGTTAAGACTTAGCTTAAATCTGAAATCTGAAGTCCTTCCAAATAATTCATTTAAAAGCCGTAACTACATCAGCTGTAGAGTTTGATCCCTTCTCTAAGAGAGCCATTACAGGCATTAGAGTTGGGTGTACAATAACCGATTGGATACCTGTAGTTATAACCACCTTCGTTTGGGAGTGTTATAAAATTTACTGTCAACTCACTTGAGAGCAGAACATAATTAAATGACGTCACTTTGCTGGTGTCATTTTCCATGATTAAATGCCCAAGCCCCTCACTGATAACTTTGGGGATTTCTGAAATTAAATGTCCTCTGACAGACTGTAGATCATTTTGAATGTGGCGACCAAAACAGTAGCCGTGAAACGAACATCACAATGATAACATAAGGAACCAAAACCTTAGTGGTTAACTTTCATCCGAATGGACCAAGGCCGCTAAGTACCTATGAACAAACAAAGTGTTCTGATAATTCAAGTAATTATGGAGGGATGACAATGAATCAGTGACATATTTTTAACATGGCAACAGATTAGAAAATTATCAATGATTTAGAACTACTAACGGAGATGTACCACAAAATAGCAACAAACTAAACGCTATTAAACTTAAAGGGGTGTAATTTCTGATTGCTTTGACAATGAAGTTACTATGTAAAGGATTGGTGGTTGAAATCTGAACCCCTAAGGCCGCCGGATTTAATGCAGGTGTTTCCTATATCTAATAAACATGTCATTTATTTCTATTAAAGCAGCACTAGTAAAATGCTGACCTAGATTGGTTTTACAACAGCACTAAGTGACTTACATGTAGCACAGAACTTTTAGAGATTTACATGTACTTTTATCCTGTTGAGGACGACAATTAAACTGCTAACCTAAAACAGAATTAGGTCTTAAATGACCGCTTTTGCAGAATGCCGTTGATATTTACTACAGCTGTAAAATGTATCTCAAATGCCTTCAATTTCCTTGAAATTACATTTTATACTAGCAGAAGATGACTTAAAAAATGACCCTCACAGCGGATAAATGGTTGATCCCATTTACACAACCTACATTTCTAGCTCAGATATACAGAGTGATTATAGCGATAAAAATACCTATAACATCATAATTTATAACTTAACTTAAATGAAGTTGCAATATCACATACATGTAAGGCTATTGGATGAACAAAATTGCTTAAAATCAATAACAAGTGAACATTTATCATTGTGAAGTTTTAACCTATTGACAAGTTTGCACTTCCATTCCTTCGCTTGTTATTGTGTATTATTTTGTTGTTTGCAATACCGAACGTAGATAATTTGACTGTAACACCGGCAAAGGAAAAGTTCTTTTTTTATGAAATTATCTATATTGTAGCATTTGGAATACCATTTAAGAAAGATAAGAGTGATCCTGCATTTGGCCAAAAACCTCTTATACATAAAAAAAATGACTGAAAGATTTTTAATTAATAAATAATGCAAGACAATGGGCTGCTACATATTTTATGTATAATATTCAGTGTGGTGTTAGACACCAGATTACAGTGGCATGTGCTGTCAACATTTGGACTAAACATGAATTCAGATTGTCACAAAGTCGACTGTCTAAAGTACTTTGGAAAACATCAAAAATGTAAAAAAATATTGGTATATATTCATTGACTTGTACAAGGTGAAGATATTTGCTAATAACGAAAGAAATTCAGTTGGGATGCATGACTTCATTGTAGGGGCTTTGTTGCTTTTAAAAACAAACAAAAATGCTACACAATAACATGGGATGGAAGTGCAAACTCATCAATAGGTTAAAACTTCACATTGATCAGATATCAGCGGAAAGATCTTATTTTGTACCTCTTGATACAAAAAACGAAAAATGACGTACTATTAGCTAATTCTGTTTCAACAAAATTGTCTCTATATTTGGCAGCTCATGTCACTTTAACTAGCAATTCACTGTCCTGTTTTCTGAGATTTGAGAACATTGTTGTCTGCGAATAGTATCTGACTCAATTCTTCTATAAATAGCCAAGAAAATCAATAATAACAATAAAAGCTAGTCTGCTACTGTCTGGCTGAATGAAGCCCATGTATAGTACCAAGGAGGCTGCTGTTTGGAGAGGAACCGGGGTAGATGGAGATGTATGTGGATAGACTCTTGGTATAAGATCAACACAGGGACATAAAAGCCATGTCTGTGAGTCATCTGGTATTAGCCTATAATTAGGATTTGTAATTTGGGGCTTTGATTTATTTGATGTTTTAATACAAGCACATTGTGGTACCTAAAAGTTGCTATTGATTTGTTGCAGAATTCACCATTTTAAAGAAATGTTATCTTTACAACACAGGCTTATTCAGAGGGAAGTCCATCCATGTTGACACCTCTGGTTAAAATTGGACACCTGTATGGTTAAAATTGGACACCTGTATGGTTAAAATTGGACACCTCTATGGTTACAATTGGACACCTCTATGGTTAAAATTGGACTGGACACCTCTATGGTTAAAATTGGACACCTCTATGGTTAAAATTGGACTGGACACCTCTATGGTTAAAATTGGACACCTCTATGGTTAAAATTGGACACCTATATGGTTAAAATTGGACTGGACACCTCTATGGTTAAAATTGGACTGGACACCTGTATGGTTAAAATTGGACACCTGTATGGTTAAAATTTGACACCTGTATGGTTAAAATTGGACTGGACACCTCTATGGTTAAAATTGGACTGGACACATCTATGGTTAAAATTGGACTGGACACCTCTATGGTTAAAATTGGACACCTCTATGGTTAAAATTGGACACCTCTATGTTTAAAATTGGACACCTCTATGGTTAAAATTAGACTGGACACCTCTGGTTAAAATTGGACACCTATATGGTTAAAATTAGACTGGACACCTCTATGGTTAAAATTGGACACCTATATGGTTAAAATTAGACTGGACACCTCTGGTTAAAATTGGACACCTCTATGGTTAAAATTAGACTGGACACCTCTGGTTAAAATTGGACACCTCTATGGTTAAAATTGGACTGGACACCTGTATGGTTAAAATTGGACTGGACACCTGTATGGTTAAAAGTGGACACCTGTTTGGTTAAAATTGGACACCTCTATGGTTAAAATTAGACTGGACACCTCTGGTTAAAATTGGACACCTCTGTGGTTAAAATTAGACTGGACACCTCTATGGTTAAAATTGGACACCTATATGGTTAAAATTGGACTGGACACCTCTATGGTTAAAATTGGACACCTCTATGGTTAAAATTGGACACCTCCATGGTTAAAATTGGACTGGACACCTGTATGGTTAAAATTGAACACCTATAGGGTTAAAATTGGACTGGACACCTCTATGGTTAAAATTGGACTGGACACCTGTATGGTTAAAATTGGACACCGCTATGGTTAAAATTGGACACCTCTATGGTTAAAATTGGACACCTCTATGGTTAAAATTGGACTGGACACCTCTGGTTAAAATTGGACACCTCTGGTTAAAATTGGACACCTATATGGTTAAAATTAGACTGGACACCTCTGGTTAAAATTGGACACCTCTATGGTTAAAATTAGACTGGACACCTCTGGTTAAAATTGGACACCTCTATGGTTAAAATTGGACTGGACACCTGTATGGTTAAAATTGGACTGGACACCTGTATGGTTAAAAGTGGACACCTGTATGGTTAAAATTGGACACCTCTATGGTTAAAATTAGACTGGACACCTCTGGTTAAAATTGGACACCTCTGTGGTTAAAATTAGACTGGACACCTCTATGGTTAAAATTGGACACCTATATGGTTAAAATTGGACTGGACACCTCTATGGTTAAAATTGGACACCTCTATGGTTAAAATTGGACACCTCTATGGTTAAAATTGGACTGGACACCTCTATGGTTAAAATTGAACACCTCTATGGTTAAAATTGTACACCTCTATGGTTAAAATTGGACACCTCTATGGTTAAAATTAGACTGGACACCTCTGGTTAAAATTGGACACCTCTATGGTTAAAATTAGACTGGACACCTCTATGGTTAAAATTGGACACCTATATGGTTAAAATTGGACTGGACACCTCTGGTTAAAATTGGACACCTCTATGGTTAAAATTGGACTGGACACCTGTATGGTTAAAAGTGGACACCTGTATGGTTAAAATTGGACACCTCTATGGTTAAAATTGAACACCTCTATGGGTAAAATTGTACACCTCTATGGTTAAAATTGGACACCTCTATGGTTAAAATTAGACTGGACACCTCTGGTTAAAATTGGACACCTCTATGGTTAAAATTGGACTGGACACCTGTATGGTTAAAAGTGGACACCTGTATGGTTAAAATTGGACACCTCTATGGTTAAAATTAGACTGGACACCTCTGGTTAAAATTGGACACCTCTGTGGTTAAAATTAGACTGGGCACCTCTATGGTTAAAATTGGACACCTATATGGTTAAAATTGGACTGGACACCTCTATGGTTAAAATTGGACACCTCTATGGTTAAAATTGGACACCTCTATGGTTAAAATTGGACCCCTCTATGGTTAAAATTGGACACCTCTATGGTTAAAATTGAACACCTCTATGGTTAAAATTGGACACCTCTATGGTTAAAATTGGACACCTCTATGGTTAAAATTGGACTGGGCACCTCTGTGGTTAAAATTGGACACCTCTATGGTTAAAATTGGACTGGACACCTCTATGGTTAAAATTGGACTGGACACCTCTATGGTTAAAATTGTACACCTCTATGGTTAAAATTGAACACCTCTATGGTTAAAATTCAGCTTATTTGACATGGACAGGAGACAAAAGTATATTGCTTTTGAACCCACTGTTGACAATTAGCTATTTTGTGCAGAATATTTTCAATTTCTGATCTTTCTTGCATCTATGCCTAACAAGAAATTTTCTGTGCATAACATTTTATTAATGTAAGCTAAGTTACTTGACGCAGTCCTGAATATTGAAAAGAGTGATCTTAAAATACACATAGATTGCTCTTGTACTTCCATGGTTTGCTGAAGATACAAATACAATGTGTTTTCATTTCAGCCCCAAAACCTTAGACAACAAGATTCTTAAGAAATGTTTGAAACTCTCTTTAAATGTGGGTTCCACACTAATGATGGGGCCTCTGTGGCTCAGTAGGTAGAGCGTTGGACGCTCAATCCAAACAGCCTTCCACCAATGGGTCGCGGGTTTGAATCCCACTTAGTCCAAAAATTGGAAAATTTTCTGACTGGGTTTTCACTCGAACGACCTATGTGGGATGGTTGGCAGTTACCAACGGAAGGTCGTGGGTTTCCCCCGGGCACAGCGCCTGGTTTCCTCCCACAATAAAACTGGCAACGCCGCCATTTTAGTGAAATAATCTTGAGCGTGGCGTAAAACACCAATCAATCAATCAATCAATCATACTAATGATAAAAAAATTAAGACATCACCGTCTTAATTTAATCACCGGGAAAGCTTGTGTTGTTCAAAAACAACTGACGACGTGGTGATGTCTTAATTTTTTATCATTAACAAGATTCTTTCAATGCCAGTATTAACAAAGGGCATTGGGGTTTCACCCTGTTTCACAAAGAGTCGTTGAAGCGTAAGTGTAGAGATACGTTGCTATGCCAGTTTCGTAAAAACTCCGCTTTGTGTAACAGGCTCCTGGTTCTGTGTTTGAACAGCATGTGGAGATATACATGTACATGTAGGCCTATACATATTATACAATGAAATCAGTGTAAACCAAGACTTTGGTAAACTGGAACCCTGTCAAAACTGTTCGAATTTGACGCTTAATTCTGATGTTTTGGAAGCAAAACAGCGTCAATTGAATGATAAAAAAACGTCATCTGCCACCGTATATCGTGAAATCTCTCAGGGAAACTCCCAGGCTCTATCCCCCAAAATGGGCATTTTATTCAAGAAGGTATTCTCTGCCCCAGTGGGTTTTAATTTTAAAAATATATGCCATGACAGATTGACAGTCCACGCTATCTATTATTGGCATCTACCGGTAATTGATTGTTTTTGAGACTACATTCATTTGAGTAGATGTGCACTGAGTTGGGTAACTTGGGTTATATATTTTTAATGGCTTACACATCCGGATATTGATAACATTGCAGTGACATTACAGATCATGTCAGAGGAAGATAAATATCTTTTTTAAAAGCTCAAAATGTGGGCAGCTACGAACTGAACTTTCTTGGAAGTCAAGAACACCTGATGTTATTTTAAGTTTCAATATTGTCACGTTTTCTACTCTGCAAAAGCAGCATGTACAGCATATATCTTTCGACTCCTGTTACGTGTATGGTACATTTCCTGTGGTGTAAAAGTACATAAGTATCATTTGCAAAAGCTCAAAATATGGGCAGCTACATGTACGATCTGAACTTAGCTTCTTTGGACGTCAAATATTTTTTACACCTGACATTATTTTAAGTTCAAGTACTACACAATGTATATTTCACATTTCCTACTTTACGGAAGCTACAACTACTGTATCATGTACAACATGTATCTTTTGAATCCTGTATGCAGGTACATCTCGTGTGCTGTAATAGTACATAAATAGGCACTCCTACATGTTTAATTTACCATAGGTAAGTATGTAGTAGTTATCACTGGTATAATTCCACATCTAATAGAGAATATCTCCATGTAGACCGTGTTGACTGTACAATTTGGTATGTAGGTAATTAACTCTGCCCTAAACACACATCCAGATTGCTTCCCTACATTTATTTCTGCCTAATACTTGCAAGAAGGAAACATTTCCACTGACTTCAGCAGGTCTTGATGCACGCTATTCTGAGATAGTATTTTGATATACGCACCCGTTTTAAGGATGCTGTGTGGTTGTAGTTGCCGACCTAAAGGTCATAGAGGTCAAGATGTTGGTCTAGTGAACTTAGGGTAAGAATATAAGGGCAAAGTTTAATTTGTTTATTAGTAGTCCGAAATATCTGTGATGATGATGTAAGACATTTTCTGACAGATAGGCCATCATCATCACCTATCACAGATATTTCGGACTAGTTTATTAGATGCAAAATGCTGTTTTTGGTTGTCTACTTTTTTAAGTTTTGGATTTTTTATCAAAAAGGTTGTTGCATGCAAGTTGTAGACGTGGCTGAAATACAGATTTTTGACATGTGTAGGGCCTACATGTAATTGTACAAAATAAATTTCATTCTGCAGACTTCCTAATAGTAATTCTTGAAATAATTTTGAATGCGGAATGAAAAGCAATTAATCAAGAAACTAGTCCATAATTAATACCCTTTTTACCCCTCGGGCAAATTTTGCCCGAAGGGTATTGTCGTTGCCTTCTTCGTCCGTCTGTCCATTGGTCCTTGTAAACAAATTATCTAAAAAAGTCTTTAACTTACAACTTTGAAACTTCACACATTTGTTGAATACAGCAAGTACAAAAAGCCTATTGAAAATCAACGCGCTAGGATATATTTTTCAAGAGTTATGCCCCTTACATTACCGCTGTTGTCAAAAGCCTTGTAAACACATCTAAAAATGTTTTTAACTTACAATTTTGAAATTTAACACATTTGTTGAATACAGCAAGTACAAGAAGCCTAATGAAAATCAACGCGCTCGGATGTTTTTTTTTCAAGAGTTATGCCCCTTATATTACCGCTGATGTAAAAAGCCTTGTAAACACATTATCTAAAAAAAGTCTTTAACTTACAACTTTGAAACTTCACACATTTGTTTAATACAGCAAGTACAAGAAGCCTATTTAAAATCAACGCTCTCGGATGTTTTTTTTTTCAAGCGTTATGCCCCTTACATTACCGCTGCTCAGCTGTAAAAAGCCTGTGTGTTTTAGTGTTGATAAATAAACTTGACATTGACTTTCAAAGTTCAATATTAAGACCACAGATGCAATTTCAACATCGAAATGAAAAGTAAAACGCTGGTTCAGTAAATTGTATTCAGAGTAAGCATGATCTTGAAATGCACAGGTGCACAAGTGTTTCAACATCACAGGTGTGCACAAATGTCAGTATTGGGTATGGCCACCAATCCACATTGGCATTGATTATTGCTTGGCACCGACGACCCATGGATGCAATCAAGTTGTCAAGCACAGCCTTTGAAATGTTCTGCCATTTGTGCTGAAGTGCTGCAAGAAGTCCTGCAAGTGTTTGGGGTGGTGGATTCCTACTGCGCACGCGTCGACCCAGTTCGTCCCAGAGATGCTCAATTGGTGACAAATCTGGTGACCTGACTGGCCATGGCAATGTAAAAGTCTTGACAAACATGTGTAACATGTGTTCGAGCATTGTCCTGCTGAAAGAGACCACAATGGACGTTGACTTGAGGAATAACGTACATGTGTAAGGCTGTAGGATCAAGTGTTTGGTGGAAAGGAAATACCCAGAGAAGGAATCCAATTGGCAGCCTCAGTCTCTTTGGTAGCCATAATCTGCCCCTACTGTCAAAATCATAGATCATACTGGTTTAAAAAAAAACAACAATTGTTTTCCAACTCTAAATAAATGAAGATGAGACTAAATGTAATCAAGACTATATATATATTTAGACTGTGCCTGTGTGTTTTAGTGATCATAAATATATATTTATGAACACTAAAACACACAGGCACAAGGAAGACCCCATATGATCATAAATTGTTAGACTTTTTTAGAACACTTTGTAATACATTGACAATGCTTACGTGTCTTAAGCTGTGGCAAGAACATCAGTAGACTGAGATTGAACCCCATAGGATCATGGGAAAAGAAAGTTAAAATTTTGGTTCCCTTCAGAACAATACAAGACTATAGATAGGGACAGAACTAACTTGTAGATAATGATGGAAACCTCTATTTTACTAATGTGTCTTTAAGACTTTTGATTTTCTTAAAAGCTACAACCTGCCTTTAAAGTGGCATGAGCTGCCAAAATGTTGATATTTTGACGTTAAAACAGAATGTTGAAATTAATGGCTATTTTTCTGAAGACTTATAATTCAGAACCTTTTTAATGCTTCTAGTCTCGAAAATGTATGATAAAGTATTGGCTTTGGCTTAGAATGAATGAATGGTCGTCCCGGTTATTTAAATTTTGTTTACTTTTCTAACACGTTTTCGGTTCGTACAGGCCACATACTGTATGGATTTTCCTCATTCCAACGCCAATCATTTAGTTTTTCGATGACCTTTAAAGTCTCTAACTGTCGTGATAATCAGAAACTATAAAAAAAGTGTCAATTTTGGCAGCTCATGCCACTTTAAAAGCTACAATCGAGGTGAGTCACTGTTGATCTAGATTCCATAGAGATTCTGTGCTTCCTTATAGTGCAATTAAACGTAGGTAAATCTGTATATCTGTAGCACAGCACTGAGCCATTAATTATTTATCATGGATATTTGATATAAAAACCTATAAAATCATATATGATATCCTTGGACAATCTGTGTAAATGTAGGAGTCTTGTAGGCAACGCTTACTTCCTGGTACAGAACCTTTGGAAGTCCAAAAGTAGTTCGCTGTCGAGGTTTCAAATGACCTAAATGATATCACCAATCAGATCGTCATAAGACAGTTTATGGTATAGGTAAACACACATTGACTTCACTCAATGTAGGCCAGGATAAAGTATATATATACATACAAAATAATGTTATCAGTTGTATAGGATTTAGGACTAATTTTACCTTATCGGCTAGATAGATCATGATGATATGACTCATTCATTCTGTTCCAAAGGATTTCATAAGGTCGTTATACCAAAATGACTTGGCTGGAGAATTTGTAGGTATTTTTAACACCTGTAAAAGTTACCTTTTTGATAACTGTAAAATCTATTCAGGCATGGGCTTTATATTTTTACTTACTGTAAAACCGATTCTGACTTGGGTTTAAAGCTTTTACTCAGTGTAAAACTGATTCTGACTTGGGTTTCAAGTTTTTACTCAGTGTAAAACCGATTCTGATTTCGGTTTCAAGTTTTTACTCAGTGTAAAACCGATTCTGATTTCGGTTTCAAGTTTTTACTCAGTGTAAAACCGATTCTGATTTCGGTTTCAAGTTTTTACTCAGTGTAAACCGATTCTGATTTGGTTTTAAGTTTTTACCCACTGTAAAAAAGGATTCAGACATGGATTTCAAGTTTTTAATAACTGTAAAATGCGATCACTTGATAATGTAAATGTTGTTGTATCTTTCAGAATGGCGGCTGTTAAGGACAAGCCAAAAAAACAGAAACCCAAAGGAGCAGCTAACGGCCCTGATTGGTCCAAGACGGGGAGTTTCATCCACAAACCAGACAGAGGCTGGATCCACCCGGATCAACAGCTTCTGCCAAACGCCGGTGTCTGCTATGGTGTCAGGGTAGGTATTCCCACAAAGCAGTTATTGCTGTACAATAATATGATGATAGTTATTGCTATGCAATAATATGATGATAGTTATTGCTGTGCAATAATATGATGATAGTTATTGCTATGCAATAATATGATGATAGTTATTGCTGTACAATAATATGATGATAGTTATTGCTATGCAATAATATGATGATAGTTATTGCTATGCAATAATATGATGATAGTTATTGCTATGCAATAATATGATGATAGCTATTGCTGTACAATAATTTGATGATAGTTATCGCTATACAATAATATGATGATAGTTATTGCTATGCAATAATATGATGATAGTTATTGCTGTACAATAATGCGATGATAGCTATTGCTATGCAATAATATGATGATAGTTATTGCTGTACAATAATGCGATGATAGCTATTGCTATGCAATAATATGATGATAGTTATTGCTGTACAATAATATGATGATAGTTATTGCTGTACAATAATATGATGATAGTTATTGCTGTACAATAATATGATGATAGTTATTGCTGTACAATAATATGATGATTGTTATCGCTGTACAATAATACAATGACATAAACATGATCATCATTGTACACCACATGACCGGTTGCTGGATTAAAACTGGCCGACCTCGGTGGCGCAGTTGGCAAAGCAATAATCTCTCATTCTGACACAGGTCTTGGATTGATAGGGTTTCAATCTCACCCAGCCCACAGTTAAACAAGGTAAAATTTTCTGAGTTTTTGCACTTGAACACCCTGTGTGGAAGGACTAGAGTGTCCTCCGTGCAAAGAGAATGCAGTATCTTCCCCATTATGACAACGCAGTCATAGAAGGTGTGGCGTAAAACATCAATCAGTCATTGAAACTGTAATAACTGATCAATCTCGAACACATGGTTTTCACCAGTCATATTTAGGGTGGAGGATGGCGTCAACCCTTAATCAATCAGTATCAATCAATTCAATAGTATCAATTTATGTTTGTTGTTGTTGTAGTATATTGGCTGTCTGGAGGTGAAGGAATCCATGAGAAATCTAGATTTTGATACAAGAACTGCTCTGGCAAGGTCTGTTTACACAATCTAATTGACCTCAACAAACTATAGATTGTAGGAAATCATGGAGAATTCAATGCAGCTTAGTAACAGAGTTATTAGCTCTGTCACTAAATAACCTCTGTTTTGTGGCCATGTGTTACACAAACACCATTTTGGTGTATGTGGAAGAGTTGCCAGGTACTCAGGGGTTTCCTCCGGGCAATGAGCCGGGTTTCCTCCCACACTAGACCTGGGAAAGCCGACATATAAGTGAAATAATCTTGAGTGCAGCGTAAAACACCAATCAATCAGTCTTGAGGTTGTGCTTGACTTCATTTCCAGTATTTCTGAGTGGTAACAGAAAATATGCATACATGTACAGTATTTGGTCTGCACTCGTTTTTTAACCACCAGGCCACTTAAGTGAAGGTTTTATTAAGCCAATCTTATGATTTTCAAATATACATTTACTGCATATACAAATACAAACAAGCTTAAAGTCATGATTTACAAGTGAAATAATCTTGAGCGCGGCGTAAAACACCAATCAATCAATCAATCAATTAAAGTCATGATTAATTTATTCTTCATAAATCATTTCAACTGTTGGAGTTGACAGTGTTTGGAATCTGTATTTCAGAGAGGCCATCAGTAGGGTAACAGAGTCAGCTGGTCTGAAGGCCCCCGGTAGGAAAAGGAAGGTAGGATATTAAATAAAATGGCTGTATCTACGGCTATTATACACTATGTATTGTTTCTGAGCAGAACAATTCAGACCGCTTTCATAAAATCTGATCGTCGAGGCAATAAGACCAGCCCATCGAAAAAAATAAATGATGGGCGTTGAAATAAGAAACCCCATACAGCTTGGTTTTAACTGTACAGACCAAAATAGTTCTTGAAACATAAACCAAATTTAAATAACAGGGACAAACATTCATCAATTTTAAGCGTAAGTAATTACATTCTTGAGACTAGTACCAATGGAAAGCTTATGATTGAAAAATAGCTGATAATTTTAGAAATTTTTTTTGAACTAAAAAATATCGAAATTTTTTGCTGCTTATGCCACTCAAAATTGTCAAGACCTTATTTATCATATGCATGCTGTCTAAATAGGTAAATGGATAAAATAGCCAGTAGTTGCCTTTTTGTGTAAAGATTCAGTTATCATAGGCCCTGGGTGTAAGAGTTGAAGAGTGGCTAGGTACTTGACTAAGGCATTTAACAACATATTCCATCTATTGTTTGTATATGCTCTCCCAGGCTATTTTCCTGTCATGCAATTTCTTTTTAGGTGGAGAAGAAGATAATAAAAATGTTGGGAGATTTACCCAAGATGCAACATGCAGGGGCCAATGTTAATCTGACTATCTCTACAGACAGCCTCAGTCTGGTTGTCATGGAATCAGGGGAGGTAAGTCTGTTAGAGGTTTAAAAATGATAAATGTGGAGGGATTGTTGTTTGGGGCCCTAATTAAAAATGAGACCAACTGTAATAATGTGCAAATAAAAAACAAACAAACAGGAGTTCAATACTGAATTTTGAATGTGTTAATTTCTGCAATCGCCCTTCACTTATTTCACTCGTCCATCTGCATTGGTATATATGAATTAAAATACATGTGATGTTTTCTTGTTTAATTTACCATAAAAGCTTTTTATTGGTCAGGGAAAATAGGATTTTTTGATTGGTTTTGGTAATTTTATTTTTGTAGGTGATAGCCAATCATCAAATGCCTGGAATCTCATTTGCATCAGGTGGAGATGCTGTAAGTCTATCTTTTCTATAGAGTACCTGCAGAACCCTGTCAAGGCCGCCATATACCATATTTCTTCTAAATATTCAGCCATTCGAATGGCCTAAATTTTCCATGGAGTTGTACAAAAATGGAGATGAGGAGTTGTCTTTAAGGATAACCATTTTCACACACTGCTCAGCAGGTCATATTGCCTTAAATTCCCTCTATTGGGAAAATTTGTCTGGCCTCATTCAGCAGATTTCTTTTCATATGATCGAATCCTTATGAGGAAAAAAGTGTCTGAATCTTTAGAAGAAATACAGTAAATGAAATAATCTTGAGTGTGGCATAAAAATCATTCAATTAATTTAAGATTGATAGTCAAACATTTTCTGGTTCGCTTTATTATATTTGATTATTAACTGGTTATATATAAATATGTACATAGGTAAAATGGTGATTTTTGGTAGTTATAGGCATCATAAAAGCATGATGCGGTTTCATGAATCAAATTTGTTGACATTAATGGTTACCGTGGTTACCAAACAGCCAATATTCATGTGCTGGCACCAGCATTTCGTTGGATTGTTTTTCGTGCCCAGGCTATAACTCCAGTTCATCATAAATGTTACAAAAATCTACATTCCATCATATGGTCTATTTACGAATTTACTGTAAATATACATTATGTATAGGTGGGAGGGAATTGCGAAGTCCTACTTTAAATATATTGACCTATTTCTTTACTTCAAATGTTTTTGACTGAAAGTTGAATAGTGTTATATACATGTGGTGATTATGTGAATAAAAGTTTAGTTTGTATTTTTCAGGAAACGTTAGACTTTGTTTCTTACGTAGCTAAAGACCCGATAAATCATCGAGCTTGCCACGTGTTTGAATGTGGGGGTGGACTGGCTGAAGATGTCATCACGACAATAGGGCAAGCATTCGAACTACGATTTAAAGAATTTCTTAAACAGCAACCTAAAGCACTTACAGTTCCAGATAAGTGAGTTTCTATTTAATCTTTAACACTAGTGCCGGTACACCGTCTTGCCAGTAAAGGGGAAAATACACTGCCTGTCGATAAACTGGCCTGCGACATGTGACTGTGTGGGTTGTTTTTATGTTATATCACGACCTACACAACTGAAAGAAGTTGATGTCAATGAAATACAGTTTACTTAACTGGTCAATGAGCTTGCTTTTAACTTACGTGACCTTTAGTCCTCAGGGACGTTCACACAAAATTTTGAAAAAATTAGACCTCTTTTAAGGTGGTAAGAAACACACAAAAAAAAACCAGTGACTACATGTATCACGTTTTGTTAATTCAATTATTTTCTCAAATTGTAGAATAGAACATCCATTATTTACGAATGAGACGTCAGCCTGGGGCGAGGAGGCTGAGTATTATAACGACAGACCCGGAGTCCGCGCCCCATCACCTCAAATCAACCCACCTCCTGTCCCGCCCTTGCCACAATATTCCGCCCCAAAATCAAACCAGCCAGTGAGTTGCCGCAGTCAATTTATTTTTTATTTTATATTCTTCAGCAGTGAGTTATTGATTTTGAGCACTTTTTGTATCGCTGCAAAAACTTTGTACAAAAAATAAACACATTTTTAATTAGAGGTCTTATGTTTTACCCCTTGAATCTTAATACTGAGATTGCCGACATTAGTGATAAATCAATAGTTCTTTCAATATTGGTTGGAACTATCAATAGTTTGTTGTTAAAGATTTGTATAACACACAAACATTCGAAAATGTTCGCCAAGTTAAACAAAAAAAAGCTTAAGAACCACAAAAGATTTGTAATGTCTCAAAGCGGACACCCTGCATTTGTGGGACATTTTTGAACATTTGGCCTGGCCCCGTGACGTTTGACGAGTGGTCAATCGGACAATCAGGGAAGGTATGTGTGATGCTAAACTTAAAAAACAATTATTCAATCGGCATAAATCCACCAATCGATTTGTCAATTCACAAAGTAAATAAAAAAACTGACTAATGAAATACAGTGTAATCAAAGAGCAATTTTCTGGAATATTAAAGATTTGAATTGTTCTGTTACAGGTACCTGAGGGTCTTCATAAACCTGCTCTTGATCCTCCAGGTATGTTTAAATATGATAGAGACACCCCAGTTACCCCCCTTATTGACCTGTCCGACCCTGCTGAAGGGACAACTGCCTACGAGAACAACCCAGAAGGTTAGTCCTTTATATTTTATATCTTGTTGCTTAAAGTGGCATGAGCTGCCAAAATGTTAATATTTTGACGTTTAAACAGAATGTTGAAATGATTGACTATTTTTCTCAAGACGTATAATTCAGAAGCTTTTTAGTGCTTCTAGTCTCGAAAATGTACAATAAAGTATTGCTTTGAACTAACTTTGGCTTAGAATGAATGAATGGTCGTCCCGGTTAGTTCAATTTTGTTTACTTTTCGAAGACGTTTTCGGTTCGTACAGGCCACATACTGTATGGATTTTCCTCATTCCATCACCAATCATTAAGTTTTTCGATGGCCTTCAAAGCCTCTTACTGCCGTAATGATCAGAAATTATGAAAAAAAGTGTGAATTTTGGCAGCTCATGCCAATTTATTTATTCGGGGTTCAATGAGTTAGCTAGAAACTTTAATTTATCTTCAAACTCTTCCTTGTTAAAAATACAAGACTCAGGGACGAGTACAGTTGCTGGCTTACATAATGGTTGCTAGGGTAATGGTTATCTCCAGGGTATAGTTTCTGAGATTGGCCTTACACTTGATCAATTATAAAGTCTCAATACATTTGCCTTTTAGCTGGAGCGTCTGCAGCCCCTGTAACTAACCCTATGCTATTCAACGGAAATGCAGATCTTTTATTTGATACCAAACTGTCCCAACGCTCACAACTTGATGCATTTGATATGGGTAGGTAGGCCAATTCCGCCGATAATAACATATTTCTTGAAAGACGTCCTCTTTTAAAGTCTCAGACCAAATAAAAATTGAAAAATTTCTAAGTGGATTTTTCACTCACTCTCTGTATGTGGAAGAGTTGCCAGGTACTTGCAATGGGCCCGGTTTCCTCCCCCACTAAACTTGGCAACGCCGCCATTTAAGGGGAATAATCTTGAGTGCGGCGTAAAGTACTAATCAACAAACCAACCTATTTAAGGTTCTGATAGTCTATCTGTGTCATTCTGTAGATGGGTTTCACAAAACAATCTAGAAGAATTGACATCTGAATTTAGCTGGTCTATGAGCATACACAGGACTTTCAAATACGAGAGGTTGAGCAGGACGTAAAACCCAAATCACTCACTCACTCAAATACGAGAGTGAGGGACAAACAAAAACAAATTGGGCTGCGCTGGTTTACTTTTTTGGGAGTTACTGCCCTTTTTTTTGACAGTATTTAATTAAAAAGAACGTGCGGGCTTATCAACGCATCTCCTACAGTTTTCAGCGGATTTCATGGATTTAGATTTGTTGGAGTTGTTCATGGAGTTGTTGCCCTTTGTTGACAGTATATCATAATGTAGATATCACACAGTATATCATAATGTAGATATCAATGTATTTTCTCCAAGTGAAATACTCAAACCAAATCAACATCACTGCTCATATATTTGAAAACCCATTTATTTTATTTTTAACAGAGCCTTTCACAGCTTCCCTGCCGGCTGATAGTGAATCGTCGTCCAGTAGTAGTGAGCGAAGTCCAAAACAGATCCATGAAAAACACGTGGAGAAAAAAGCTTTACAGATAGATACACATCGGAAGTCCCCGTTACCCAACCTTACACAAGAACAATGGTTTCATGGTGCTATATCAAGAAAGGCAGTATGTTGACATTTAAAACGACTTTCATTGAGTGATTGATTGGGGTGTAATATTAGTTACAGGGTTTGTTCGAGGGGGGATACTGAAATATATGGGGTCAGTGATATACTGTTTACTGACCCTAATATACTGTTTACTGACCCCATATATTTCTGTATCCCCCCTCGAACAAACCCTGTAACGAATTTATCCCACCGAAGACCTAACTTGTACGATATTCTACCCTTCTTTCTCAAACTTGACTTTCATAAAAGGCAGAAAATGAAGTCCGAAAACTATTTTCTCATATGTATGGCACGACCAGACTTGACACAAGCCATATATGTAGTCGCCGTGTATGGATCAGCACGGCGACGTAATATTGGATATACAGGGTCTCCACGTGACAGGTTTGAACCAATGAACAGGAAGTATTCAGTGTGAGGTGGGAATATTTTACCTTCAACACTTGATTTCCCTATCAAGAATTCATGTACCTTGATATCAACCAATGTATCAGTCACCCAAGGCCTCACAGATTAAGTAGTGTCTGAAAGGGAGTGACGTTGACATTTTGGCCAACAAACTGCATAAAGCTGATACTGTTTTGTGTAATTGCAATAACTAGTCTTATGATAGAGAATTATCATCCAGTTGTTGTGTATGTCCAAAGCATGTATGATTTTACTTGTACCTGTTGGGTGTAATTTCAATGAACTATATACCTGTAGTGGATCATAAGGTACTCTATCTCCCTTCAAAGAAATTTCTAGGCATTTGATTGGTCGAAATGCTGAGAATCTGAGTCTGTAACCGAGTACTTTCGGTGTATATATTTGATTTTGTATCACCTCAGAGTTAAGGTGCCACGGACTGATATTACCTCGCACATGAAAAAAAATGATATCAGACACCAAGTATCCACCAGTATACCCACGGAAGGGCGTCATATTATATTTAAGATGGTATCAATTTTGTTATCACTGTAATATCACTATGTTTTGAGTTCATTGTATAATTGTAACCAGATCAGTTTAATGTTTGCAAAAATATCTCCATATTTTTCTTTCCTTCCCAGGCAGAAGAGTTCCTGCACAAAGACGGTGATTTCCTGGTGCGAGAGAGTTCAAACAGTGCTGGTCAGTATGTACTCAGTGGACGACAGAATGGCTCAACTCGTCACCTTTTATTGGTCGATCCAGAAGGAGTGGTCAGTATTCTCACTTCTGTTCCTCTCACTCAGTCTGACACAATTCTTCCACCTGGGTTGAATCTCACTCAGTTGAAAGAAAAAAAAAATGAAAAATTTGTGAATGGGTTTTTTTTCACTTAATTGTCCAATATGAACAAGTTGCCAGGTAGTTCACATGGCTGAGGTTTAAAATGTTTACCCTGGCATATGTCACTGAGCGACAAATGTAGCTGTGAATGTTGTATGTTCTACGCCAGAATTTTCCTTTTCTTTTGGGGTAAAGTACATGTTCTACAACACATGTTCTACAACACTTGTTCTAAAACACATGCTCTACAACACATGTTCTACAACACATGTTCTACAAGACATGTTCTACAACACATGTTCTACAACACTTGTTCTACAACATATGCTCTACAACACATGCTCTACAACACATGTTCTACAACACATGTTCTACAACACTTGTTCTATAACACTTGTTCTATAACACTTGTTCTACAACACTTGTTCTACAACACTTGTTCTACAACACTTGTTCTACAACACATGCTCTACAACACATGTTCTACAACACATGTTAGCAAATTAGAAAAAAAAATTGCCAAAAGTTCTTTGTTATGTTAAAAATTTTGTCAGTTTTTCAATCAAACTCAATACAGTTATCTTCAATGCATTTAAATTAGAATCAATTGTTTGTATTGAAACTTTTTTATTTCTTGTTTGTAGGTACGAACTAAAGACCGTGTCTTTGAGAGTGTGAGTCACCTGATTAGCTATCACCGCAACAACAGCTTGCCAATTGTGTCACATGATAATGAACTGTATCTTCTGAACCCCATAGTGTCAAAAACATGATGCATTATAGAACAGGAGTCTAAGTGAGCTAGAGTATAGCTGGGAAAAAACGATGTGTCAAACAGCAAAATAGCATGATATGGTTATACTCCAGTAATTGGCCGACTGACCGTGTGGTGCAGCTATGATATTAACCACCTGCAAAGACGCTGACAATAAGAGGCCAGGGGAGAAAGCAATGTGCCAAATGTCTCCGAAAGATTTCATCCATGTACTGCATTGATTTAGACATTCTGGGTGGAAGTTTATTCCATGGTTTTCACTAGCAGTTCAAAGATAAAAGTGGAAGGGGAGAAAGTCATGTGTCAAATGCCTCAGTAACTTTTCATGCATAAAATACACAGGGGACTGTTTGAAGGTATATATTGCCAGGACAGTTAGGCCTTCCAGCGGACTTACGTCGGGTGTAAATGTGTTGGGAAACACGCCCCTGATTGGGGCCATCTGAGTGTTATTTTTGTCTTCATGGTTTTGATATATTAGATTTTTCCAGATAAAGAAAACAATGTGTCGTCTCATCAACATTTCATGCATAACCTACAGTGACTTCTTAGTGTTTTTTTTTTTGTCTTGATTCTTTTGATAGAAATATGTCATCCATATACTATAATCACGGAGATCTGCCTTGTGTGACTTTACATCAACAGCTTTGATATTATGGATTCTTCGAATCCCACTCAGTCCAAAGGAAAAATAATCTGAGAGTGTTTCACTTGATGATCCTTTGGTTGCCATTTACCTGTCAAAGGAGCAAGGATTCTGTTTGGCCAAGGACTCTGCTTCCTCCACTCTACATGTGAATCAGACAACCATACAAGTGAAATAATTTTTAAGTCTGGAGTAAAACATCAATCAATCATCATTCTTGCCCTTGATGGAGATTATAGACTATGGAATTAACTGCAGCATGACTTAAGCAAGGGGACAGACAAGCTGGAATGGACAAGCGCCAGTTCTGCAGTCTAAGGGAGACTATTTAGGAGGAGATACTTCAATCAAAAGAACACAGCGAAAATTTTCAGTAGTTAAGAGGATTTCACTTCCTAGAGGTTTTAAGAAATAGGCACACCTGAAAAATAATCTTAAGCTTTGCGTTTAACAACAATCACTAAATCAACTATTAATATTTTACAACAGTATGAAGGGAAAGCATAAGAAATATAAGAGCACATAAGTGTTTAGTTGACATTTATAAGTATGTGTCCCAGGCACTAGCTCTTTTTTTACCAGTCCTATTATAATGGGCTGTGATTTGATATTTAAGAACGGAAAATCTACAAGCAAATCTAAGTCGTAAATTTCCTTGAATTCTGACATTTTTACATTAATTCACAAGATCATGCATAAATCTTCAAATTCGATAATTAATTTTTGTACATTGTGTGAATGAGTGCTTGATGTATTTTCAAAGAGGTTGCAAATGTTATTTGATCTGTGCTATATATTTCTGCACGTTGAATTTAATTTTTGTTAAGTACATTCTAACTATATAATGAGATTGACACGGATAGATTTTTTTTCCAAAACAAGGAAGGATGGTATACTAGTCAGGTTGTGTTTGAAGATTTTATCGCCCATCCCCTTGGGCAAGGTAAGGGTATTGTTTTCATTAAACTTTGCTACCTACCATATTGAAATGAAATTCTCTTTTGTCTAGGGTTAGGGGAGGTGGTGGCTCAGTTACAAGAGCGCTAACCTCTTAAGGGGTGGACACACTGGGCGAATTAACCTCGCCGGTGATTCAACCGAAACTTGCACAGCCGAATTCGCTTGAGCTTGACACATTGATGGGTCACAGGTTTAAATCCCACATAGTCCATAGACAAATTTTGACTGGGTTATTCAGACAAATGTTGCCAGGTACCCTGGTCAGGGGTTTCCTTTGGGCAGGTCCTGATTTACCCCCTGTAAACCTGTCATAAAAGAGAGTGTGGCGTATAACATCAATCAATCTTTACTTCAAAGAGGCTTCTTACAAAGTCATTGTTAAATGAATTGCGATATTTTGCTGTTTACCAGTCCTTTAAAACCAACAGTTTTCATTTTTGGGAAATAATTTTATTGCCCGTCACTATTTTTTTTCCTATGAATATTGTTTATTTTAATAAAATACCAAAAAGTGCATAAGCGAGTTTTGTTTTTAGGAATGTATTTATCTGAATGTGTAGAATAGCCTGTCTCAACCAATATGGAGGAACTTTCCATTACTCATAGATATAATAATGTACCCTCCTGTGAATCTCCATAATTTTTTGTTATAAACACTCAATAGAAGGGGTTAGAATGATGTGTAAATTTGGAAACTTTATTTATTTTAAAGGAAGGTTGGGATAGTTTATATTTTGATTTGTCTCATTTAGAAGGGCTGCATTTTAGTGCTTGGTTAATTAAACATATATGTACAATTTTATTACATTAATTGGAATTTTTATTTGATATTATATAATCTTTACGCTTTTTAACATTTTACGTTTTTATGCCAATATTAACAGACAATTAATGCTCGTACAATCTTTTAGCCCCTTTTAATGCCGCGGGGGTAGCAAATTACGCTTTGAATGTGGCGCTAATAACCAAGCAATAACACCTTTACTTTGAGTTACTTATAAACTGTGAATGTAAAAAGAAATTCAACAGTTTATGCTTTTATCTTATTTTTTTTTAGATTTGTGTTCAAATTTTTATGTGGGTCGGATTTTGAATTTATGTTGAGAGATTTGGCAGCTTGTCAATCTGCTGCTCAAATATGAATCTATATCCAGTGTTATATATTGATGCCAAATTAAGAAGAATTTTGAAGAGTAAATATCTTGATAAAATGTCAAAGAATTTTCAATTACAAAAGTATTATAATTTGATCTGTGTTTTTATTAATACTATTTTACTTTGTTGTTAAAGCTTTTTTAAAATTTTCTATTTGTCTAAATATTTCCTGATCAGATTTTTATCATTATCATGTATGTATGGGTGAAAAGAATGTAAAGGCTGATGCTTCATTACTCCAATAAAATCAGATTGTAACATACATTTTTTTCAAAACTTTTTGTTTAATTTATCCGCTTGTTTTGAAGGTGGACTAGTTGACAGTTTTTCAGTCCAAGGCAATGATGGCTTGCGGGTTCGAATCTGACTCAGTATAAGAAAGAAAAACACAAGAGTCATCAGAAGATGCCGTTTCCCCCCGGCCCCGCATAAGAGTTATTATAAGATATCTATGCTATACTGTCGGAAAAGGGCAGTAACTCTGAAAATAATTAGACCAGCGCCATCAAAATAGGAGGTGCACATCCTTCCATGATATCCAGCATATCCACAAATTTTCCAAAAAAATCTTATAAAAACTGTGGGAGGAGATGCGATGACAACCACTAATTGTCTATGTCGTCTTATACTGTCGGAAAAGGGCAGTAACTCGAAAAATAATGAAACCAGCGCAACCCAAATACGAGGTGCACATCCTCGAATGATATTGAGCATGTCCACCAAGTTTCCAAAAAATTTAATACCAAGTTTCGGAAAAAAATTATAAAAACTGGGAGGAGATGCGATGACAAGCACTAATTGTCTATGTCGTCTCATACTGTCAAAAAAGGGCAGTAACTCTAAAAATAATGAAACCAGCGCAACCAAAATAGGAGATGCACATCCTCGAATGATATCCAGCAAGTCCACCAAATTTCGAAAAAAATCTGATAAAAACCGTGGGAGGAGATGCGATGACAAGCACTAATTGTCTATATCGTATTATATTGTCGGAAAAGGGCAGTAACTCTAAAAATAATGAAACCAGCGGAACCAAAATAGATGTGCACATCCTCGAATGATATCCAGTATGTCAACCAAGTTTTAAAAAAAATCCGATAAAAACTGTGGGAGGAGATGCGATGACAAGAAATGATTACTGACAGACAGACAGACAAGCTGATTGCTATATCCCCCGCATTATATGCCGGGGGGATAAAAATGTACAAATTTCTGTGGTTTGCGTGCGTTTGCCCTATGTGGGAGAGTGGCCAGGTAGCCTACTCTTCGAAGGTCGAAGACCTTGGGCTGGAGCATTGTGGCTCTGATTTTGCCATGTTTGCTAGACAGGAACATTAAGTATGCCAAATACTTTAGCCTTCCTTCTATGGTCTGTGGAGCTTCATGTCCAAATTTATGTGGGAGGGTGATATTTACGGGGTTCAATCTCAGTCCACCGATGTTCTTGTCAAAGTAAAGATGCGTAACCATAGTCAATGTATTACAAAAGGATTCCAGAAAATTCTACTGACCAAGGCTAAGCCGCTGTCAGTTGTCAACCTAATGAAATATCATAGGTTTGGTTTGTTACAACAAATTTTGGGGTATGAAGGTCTAAATGATATACCTCTTTTTGACACAATTAGAAACTTGTCTCCATGGTTATTTTAGACAAGAAGATTTTCCCTGTGCCCGTGTGTTTTAGTGATCATAAATAAAGGTCGAAGTTTCATTCGAGCTACATGTAAGAGCTCGGTTTTTTCCCTCTTTACTAGTCAGCCCCATTATATCACTGAAATAATCTTGAGTGCGGTGAAACACATCAATCAATCAATTTTAGATTCTTAAAAGTAATCACTTATAATTTATTCCCTTTACAGATTTTCACACAGCACTTCGGATTATCCCGGTCAAATTTTTTCATAATTACAAAGGCCTAGATTTTTTCCTATACACAAAGAAAAAAGTTAAGCACCGCCCCGGGAAGTCTGTACATCATTGGTGTAGGGAGATTGTTGGCAAACTGATGTTGCAGAAACGATTGTAATCATAAAGGGCGACATTCTGGCGATAAGAAATCACCATTTCTTCAGGATATCGTGAGCCAAATCAAAAGTGTATTTTAACAAAATTAAGTATGAATCCAACTGGCTTCACAGGGCGAACATATAGGGCAAGTAAAAATGTCACTTAGAGCGTGTAGAACACATATCTAGAGCAGAAGGTCAATAGCGCGTATAGCCTCCATTAGTCCGAATTACAGCTTCCATCCCTCCAGTGAGACTTCGGATCTGTTGAAGGGGTAACTGCTTGAATTTGAATTTGAGCACATCGGGATAGGCTGGGCAGAAACATTCAAGCCCCAGAGCCTCCTGTACAAAATCTGCAGGAATTGGAAGCCGCATTACAGGGCTGTCGTTAAAGGGAGAGTGATTGCTCTCCTTCCCCTCCACACACCCCCAGAGGGGTCCGAAGAGACCTGTTTATCACTACACCTACCGGTTTCAGGCGAGTGTTTATGTTTTTCACTCTCCCAAGATAAAACTATTCTTCAACCCTTTCATGTCTATTAAAATAGAATTAACTGTACAATATGAAAAACTAGGATAACACTTTTTTAAAAGACAATTCTGACATAGATAACTATACCAATATAAAAATTCCTTTTCTGTAATACAGAGGCTTTTATTTCATCATGATCATGTTCTCTATCTGAATTGAATTTTGGGAAGAGTGAAACAGGTCATCCTGACAGTTTTGGGAGAGCATATTGTAACTCTCCCAGTTTATTCTTAATGACAGGCATGCATTACATCGGTATTGGCAGCAGTTACCCCTTCAACAGATCCAACGTCTCACTGTAGGGATGAGACGCAGGTTGGAAGCTAATGAAGGCTATATGCTCTTTTGACCTTCTGCTCTAGGGATGTGTTCTACACACCCGAAGTGACATTTTTACTTCAATATGTTCGCCCTGTGAAGCCAGATGGCAGTTTCATACTTACAAGCATCTTTTTATTTTGTTAGAATACACTTTTGATTTGGCTAACAATATCGTGAATAAATTGCATAGCTTATTGCCATTAATGGTGATTTCTTATCGCCAGAATGTTGCCCTTTATGATCACAATCAAATCGTTTCTGCAACATCGGTTTGCCAACAATTTCCCTACACCAATGACTTTCCAGGGGGGTGCTTAACTTTTTTCTTTGTGTATATTTCGGAACTTATGTTCAATGTAAAAATTGCTACAAACCCTTGGAAACTAGGAAACGGATTGAGTTGTCCTTTGTTAAACCTCTCCAAAGCTTTCAAGTGGTTTCACCGAACCTTTTAGTTAAAGGGAAATGACCGATTTACATGTATATAGTTTGATGCCCTTTGCAATTTTGGTATGGAAGTTAAAAACAAGCAATTATTATTCTAATATTTTATGTGCATTAATAATGGATACAAATGATCATTGACAGTTTAATTAGAAATTGACAACTTTCTTTTTCTTCTTCTTGTTCGTGATGAAAGCTTCTGACGTTGATTCCTGTGCGTCGACGCTCTGATTGGCTCCTACCGTCCCCAATGTCATGTCGCATATACCTAAGGAAAGAGGAGACGAGATTTACTATAAACATGTTCTTGAACAAAATATACCTGGCCTGAAATGTCACAACAATAAAAACAAAAGCACACTCATATCTAACATGCATGTAATTCTTACACTTAAAAAACCAGAAGGTTTTCTGTATTTTTCTCTGGATATTCGAAGTTAATAAGTAGGCTGCTGTCATCAGTGCCCCTCGGGCTGGGCATACAGCAACTTCGTACATATTTTTGTTTAGACTTTCAATACCCTTGGGACAATTGATGAATTGAAGACAATTGTATGAAGATTCAGGCCTGTGAGATGAAGATTTCTTGAGATAATGCCTTTACAAGGCTTTTTACATGGCAACGATAATTATAAGGGGCATAACTAAAATAATAATAACACACCCGATCACTTCAATTTTCGATAGACCTGCTATATCAAACAACTGTTTTAAATTTCGAAATTGTTGACGTTGAAATAAAAAATATTAATAAAGCCAGTAACCCCTAGGAACTAAAATGTGTGCTAATAATGGACAGTAGTCAAACCAAAATCCCAGTTTGAAATCTTCTCCTTTATTGATTTTTCATTGGATTTGAGACCCAGATTGTTTAGATTATTTTGTAGATTTCGTTGAGGTTACCACAGATTGAATGTAGAGGTAGGACGGTATACTAATATTAAAAAAAGAGGATAGAAAATGCTTAATATTTCCCCGATATATCGAAGATGAATATCTCTTTTTACTCTGTTGCCCATTATATTCCGACCTAAGGAAAAAATATTTAAATAGATATTTTTGGTCGTGGCCAACTGTACATAAATTCACCACACTAATGAATCCTGTTACTAAACTGCAGCTGCTCAAGGTTGCGCATTTTATTTCTGAAGCTCTGGATTTACGTAAATCAGTTATATAAGATTATATGGATCACAATGTTATACTGACCATTTCCCGCCAAACACAATTTTTGTAAGAGAGAAGAGCCATATGGCTGGTTCCTATTTACGAATAAAGATATTGTTATTATTAAATAGCTGGGATGTTGGACAACATTTTAAGATTTTTGTTTCTTACCCTACCCTACCGTATATATCTACATGATTGGTATCAGCCGAATGCATTTATGTTGCATATCTTTTTTGTTTGATTTTTTTTGTTTCAACTCAATTTTCTATTTATTTGGAAGTTCATACCACTTTAAGAATATCCAAGCTTATCCTGGGCTTGGCATAAATTAAAGAAAATCACAGTCTGCCTTGATCATAGTTTTCCAAATTTGTCATTAAGTTGATCTTAAGCTGTGTTAAAAACTCTAATTTGTGAAACTGTTTTTCATCTCCATAACTCACCTTGTTCTTTCTGTAGTTCAGGACAATCACGTCTGAAATGTTCTACTGATCCACAAACTCACCTTGTTCTTTCTGTAGTTTAGGACAATCACGTCTGAAATGTTCTGATCCACAAACTCACCTTGTTCTTTCTGTAGTTCAGGACAATCACGTCTGAAATGTTCTACTGATCCACAAACTCACCTTGTTCTTTCTGTAGTTCAGGACAATCACGTCTGAAATGTTCTACTGATCCACAAACTCACCTTGTTCTTTCTGTAGTTCAGGACAATCACTTGTGAAATGTTCTACTGATCCACAAACTCACCTTGTTCTTTCTGTAGTTCAGGACAATCACGTCTGAAATGTTCTACTGATCCACAATGTTTACAACAACCACCTGTAAAAAAACAATTAATTCAAAATAACTATTTATTAATTACCGAATTAGTAAATACAACACTATAGGTCCTGGAAATAATTGGATTGATTGATTGGTGTTTTATGCCGCGCTCAAGATTATTTCACTTAAATGGCGGCGTTGCCAGTATTATTGTGGGAGGAAACCGGGCTCTATGTCCGGAGGAAACCCACAACCTTCCGTTGGTAACTGACAACCATCCCACATAGGTCGTTCAAGTGAAAACCCAGTCAGAAAATTTTCCAAGTGGGAATCAAACCCGCGACCCATTGGTGGAAGGCTGTTCGGATTGAGCATCAAACGCTCTACCTATCCAGCCCAAAAAATTGGAGCATGGGTGAGAATCGAAAACTGGCAACTTAGGGTTACCTGAAGTTGATTGCTACATGTATTTGAGTTGTTTATTGTTTTCTTACAATTTGAGGTGACCTCAACTTCTATAGAGCTGAAACAAAAAACTTGACATATAAATGTCAGCATGTGTGTTTAGTCACACTACAAAGTTTCTCAATAAAGTAAACACAGCCCAGCCCATACGAGAGTGCAGTAGAGTCCACTCCCCCAGGTTTGACAGTTTGGGTGGGGGAGTAGTTCAATTTTACTGCACTTATGGTTAGATTACATATACATTGGTATATGTAATACAAACATAAATTCGGGTGAGTGAGTGAGTGATTTGGGTTTTACGTTCTGCTTAACAGTATTTCAGTCATATGAAGACGTTGTTTCCTTGTGGCAGGGCAGATTTCCACTGATCTTATATTTGGTGCTGCCTCATCGAGATGAGTTGCCCCCTCACCCAGTCACATTATACTGACACCGGGCCAACCAGTCGCTGCTCTAACGCCAAGCGAAGCCGCAGCAGCTCCCTCTGTTAAATTCTTTGGTCTGACTCGACTCAGGCTTGAACCTGGATCTCCCAGCCCTGACCATAAATTCGGTAAAATTTAACCAATCTCTTTATTCAGAGGAAACCTTCAACCTTTGAACTGTACCTGACCTGGATAGAAGGGGATTGAAACACCCTGCAGACATGTCAGAGAATGCCCTAATCCAATATGGCTTACCTTTAGGATAGAGACCCCGTGGGTTATCCGGGCACTGTTTGGATATATGCCCCTTTTCACCACAAATAAAACATTTAGCATAGGGGTATTCACCTGTAAGTACAAGAAGAGGGAAGTTTGAATTATGTTTTAAAAAAATGACATTTTCTCCAAAAAAGCAGTTTTATTAATTTTTACAAATAAACTGGCTCAAAAAACCTGATTATTCATGTATATTTCTGAACACTAAAACACAAGGGCACAAAACCTGATCATTCATGTATATTTCTGAACACTAAAACACAAGGGCACAGGGAAAATCATCTTGTCTCAAAACAACCATGGAGACAAGTTTCTAATTGTGTTAAAAAGAGGTAGATCATTTAGACCATTATACCCCATAAGTTGTTGTAATAAACTAAACCCATGTACCTACCTGCTGTTACTTTCACATGGCATTTAGAAGATGTATGTTCTGTTGATCCACATTTAAAACATATCCCTGTTCCCTGCTCATTATCTTTACGTATTTCAGGACATTGGGCTAAATTATGACCGGGATTTCGGCAATTGAAGCATACCTGGATGTAAGAAAGAAATATAGCAATAAATAAATAAAGCAAACCTTCAACCAAAAAAAAATCAATAACTGATTAAATTGATTGATTGGAGCTTTTACTAGATCTTACCACTGTGAAGTTATAAAGGAATTGAATTAAATTCCAATCTTTATGATTTAAGAGAATATCCTAAGAATCAAATTAAAAAATGTATGCCACTAAGATTTCCAGTGTTGAACTACGCAGGTCAATTTAGGGGGAGTTCTGTCAGCAGCTTTAACAACTTGAAATGAAAAGCTCCTCAAGAGAAACGGAACATTTTGTCAGGAGGAAATCCCACATCCTCCACAAGTACCCGACGACTCTTCCACATAGGGCCATTTAGTGAAGAACCCAACCCATAATTGTTCATTTTCTATCCTCGAGGGTTGAACTGTCTGAGTGGGGTACAAACCTGCGACCCTTCGATGGAAGGCTTGTGTCAGACTGAGAGACTTTTGTTCTACAGATTAACCCTCCAAGCCTCCCTGCAATACTAGTATGTGAACAAGAATTATAACCCACACTGATTTATATGCAATACTCTTGCAATTATTTTGTACTTGTTAATTCTACTATGGTACCCTAGTAAAGCACAAAAAACTCATATACATCAAATACAGCTATAAAAAGTATTGAAGCCTTTTTCAAAAATCCCATAAATAGTTATTCACTTTGTCTGAATCTCGGTCTTGTTTTCTTTTTAGTCGTCTTTTTTCTCGTTGTTTATCCTTCATGCGCTGCTTTTTTGTTGCCCATGTCTTTTTATCCTTCATCAACTTGTTACCCTCAGATGGCATTTCTGAATCTTTCCCAGTTTTATCTCCAACTGTTTCTGTTTTTGTCTCTGTGTTGTTACTTTTCAGTTCTTCCCATGAACTTCCATCCAAAGGTTTCTTCTTGTTGGCATTCCCTCCACGAGCAAAGCGAGTCATTTTTATATTACAGATGACTTGAAGCCTAAAAAAACATAAAATAGATCAATTGTTTTCGATGTGCTTTCATGGTTTCTAATTGAACTAAGTAAATATTTCATTTTCCACTCCCCATATATATCGCACTTGACATGACACATCTACGCCAATTGCTCCTGGATTTTACAGGTTCTGAGGAGGTTAAGATCTGAAACCCGTTGCCCATCTGATAGCGTATAGGTGCTTTTATTTGCTATGTGGAGCCTTATGTCAAAATGTATATGTGTGTGTAGGGGTGGGGCAGGAGGGAGGGGTCGGATTGTTTGATACTTTTGTCACTTTATCATGACCTTACCCTTTAGGCCCCAATCAATCAATTTTTACATAGCCTAGTTATTATTTACTTAAAGTGGCATGAGCTGCCAAAGTTTGCCCTTTTTTTCATAACCTCTGATCGTCACGACAGTAAGTAGTTACGGCTTTTAAATGAATTATTTGGAATGACTTTGGATTTCAGATTTAAGCTATCCTTAATCTCAACTAACTTTCAGCTATTACCGCCTATTATATCTTTGAAACATTTCTCTTTTCACTGAACCAGTTAATTTCTTCGAAATCAGTTGTTAAACTGTTAAATCACTCTTTGTAAAGCATAGCATAAAAATTGGCCTAATGAGGTTACATGAGTTATCTCACCCTTATAATTTCGGTTTAATGTGTGGCTCAACCTGACCGGCCAAGTAAGTAAACCAGGATAGAGACACAGTGCGGCTAGACAGTAAGGGGCTTTGGAGGCCATCAAAAAACTAAATCATGGGCTTTCAGTTTGGAATGAGGAAAATCCATACAGTACGTGGCCTGTACGAACGGAAATAGTGTTTGAAAAGTAAACAAAATTTAAATAACCGGGACGACGATTCATTCATTCTAAGCCAAAGTTAGTTTAAAACAATACTTTGTTCATTCTCGAGAATAGAAGCACTAAAAAGCTTCTGAATTATACGTCTAGAGAAAAATAGCCAATAATTTCAACATTCTGTTTTAACGCCAAGATATCAACATTTTAGTAGCTCATGCCACTTTATAATATTAATAATATTATAAATTATTATTACTATTAGGCCCACCGTATTAATATTAATAGTTTGGAATTTGGCTCAAGCTATGATTCCGTAGATGGTTTTTAAATCAGAGACCATTGAGTGTCCATATTCCGTTACCCTATCTTGCTGTACTACTTAACACACGTTTCACAGAAAGGAAACCTACTAGAAAAGAACGGAATATCTTTAAAGCGAGACTAAGCGGCTAGATTTACAACATATTAAAGGTTATAAATTCGACAAACTTACTCTGAAGCGAAAATTCCTTACAGCATTAGAGAAACACGTTGACGTTGTTGTTGTTTTCTTCAACTCTTCCCAATCAACCAGAAATGGGATTCAGACGCAGAAAAAACAGCGCAATAAATAACAAAATCGCAGTAAATTGCGGTTGATTGTATGCGAATGATTTCTTCTCTCAGTCGTTTATATTTGTGCCTTTATTTATGTTTTTTCTCCTCAAATCAAGAGCGATAATTCCGATCGGCCCTGAACATTGTTTTTGGCGATTCAGGTTGTGTCCCTTACATCATACAAGATCACGCCCTTTGATACATTTCATTTCATTTCATTTCATTTATTCACCTTTGAAAAAGTTACAAATAAAATAATAATTGAGGTCATTAGTCGGCGGGAATAAAGTCCAATGGACTTGTTATATCCCAGTAATAAAAGCATGTTATAAATTAATAGGTCATACGTCGCAGGTGCTGTAAACTTAAAAAAGTATTTTTTTTACGGAAACATCAATTTTTATAACGAAAAGAAAGAAAAAATCAAAGTTATGTTATAAATAAAAGATACATTTTAAAAGTACCTAAATTACATATATTTATAGATAAAGCGGAACGCGGATGTGGTGATGAAGGAGGCCTACAGATCTAATAAAAAGTCTTTAATTGATGATTTAAAAAGAGACAAAGATTTGATTGATTTTAAAGCTACTGGTAGTCTATTCCATTCCCGTGGACCGGCTACTCGTATGGAATAGTATGAGAGATTTGAATGATAAAATGGACGAGATAGGTTCAAATTTAAAGTCCTTGTTTGGTAGGTATGAATGGTTGACTGTCGCGAAAAAATGTTTTGAAAAGATATGGGAAGATTAACTGAGTGATGCATGAATTTATGTATGGTAGTAAGATGGCAGAATTTATACATCAAATGGATTGGAAGTATTTTTAGCGATTTAAACAAGTTTTCGGTGTGCTGACGTCGATGAGAGAATGTTATGATTCGGACAGCTTTTTTTTGAAGTAAGTGAAAAGACTGGAGATGAGAATGATAAGTGCTTCCCCACAAAGCGTTTGCATATGAAAGATAAGGATGAATTAAGGAGTGGTAAAGAATAAATAAGGTATGTTTATTAACGTTTTTTTGAATATGCTTTAAAATACCTATATGTTGAGATAATTTCCTACAAACAAAACTGATATGAGATGACCATTGAAGGCTATTGTTAAAAACAATTCCTAAAAATTTAAATTCCTTTACGTGATCTATGGGACTATTGTTAACAAAAAGATTTGGTATCTCAGGGCAGTTTTTTGAAGGGGAGATAACCATAAGTTTAGTCTTCGAGACATTAATTAAGAGAGAGCCTATTAACGGCCAGCCACACTGATATCTTCTCCAGTTCCGTCGACACAATGTCGACGGCACTGGATAATGATTCAGCAGACGAACATATACTTGTGTCGTCGGCAAAGAGGGTGAATTTTACATTATTTGATGAATTTACTATATCATTTATATAAATCAAAAAAAGAATTGGCCCTAAAATTGACCCTTGGGGAACACCGCATTCGATATTACAAGATGATGATTTATAACTGTCCCAAAAACAACCTGATTTCGACCCGATAAATAACTACTTAACCAATTATTTGAATTATCTGTAAAACCATAATGTGAAAGTTTATCTAAAAGAATAAGATGATTTACGGTGTCAAAGGCTTTAGATAAATCAAGGAATACGAGCGCACTAAATTGTTTTCTGTCTCTTGTGGTGATAAGGTGATCATGAAGAACCGTAGCGGCATGGACAGTGGAGTGAAAGGAGCGGAACCCATATTGATGCGGAGAGATCAAATCATTTAGATCAAGAAATTCAGTGATCTGTTTTGCTGCAAGTTTTTCTAGAACTTTACTGAGGCATGGGAGTATTGAAATTGGGCGATAATTTGATATTTCATTCTTGGGTCCAGACTTATGGATTGGAACTATTTTGGCAAACTTCATGCACTCCTATCATATTAAAAGAGCATAAAAAGGTAGCCGGGCAAGATGTAGTTGGAAATATTCCGAGTTTATGGCCAGTTTGTAAGTTGGAAAATGCAACTCGTTGAAAAAACGTACCAGTAACCAATAGAATCGGCTCTTTTTTCTGACTATCTGATTTTCATACATCTGTGTCCTCATGTTTGTAGCCAATCGGTGATTGACATCATTCAATTTTGCATAAACGTCACGTTACCACGCGATAACACTTGGATCATTCTGCATCAGACTTTTGACCTTTTTGTTAACTATTAGGCCTTCTGTGGCATCAAGAACCTGGCTGATGTTCTTTTTATCCCTTTATTTGGAGACCACTCCCTGTTGCATGAAAGGGCATAGCGTAAGTTTTTTGGCGTAGCTGTCATTCACATTGCAACCTATCCCCACATTAGGCCCCAGGTTACATAAAAACTTACGCTATGCCGCTTTGTGAAACTGAGGGTTATTTCTCAAAACATTTACGCGCGACGTAAGTCCAATGCAAGGCTCAAATTACGTTACGCGCCCCAGGTTGATGTTTAGGCCTATATTGTCAGCGCCACTCAGCCAAACCAGTAGCCTACTGGCAGTGTCACATCTTTCGCCTACATATAGTTTGACTGTTTTGATACGGCTAATTAAGATCTAAATCAGCGGGGCCTCGACTATTTACATATTGTGATTTACAAATTGTGAGAAACATGTTTGTGGTTTTGATCACATCATTTCTTGGAAAATATATTTTCAAAGAAAGAGTAAGCCTATAGGCATCTGAGAAGCCGCCTTTTGGTAAAATACTGTTTTATTTAAATTTTAAAAGTAGGGATGTAGAGTGTACCTCACTTTTCACCATTTGAGTGAAGGCCCTTTGAAGTTATACTTAAATCCCAACTTCTACAATTGATTGGCTGTGTCTAAACATGGATATTGGCAATACAATTGTCTACCATATAGGCCTATGATAATAGGCAATACAAACTGCTTGAAAAGGCCAAAGTTGCAGATCGGTTTTACAAGTGCCCTGGTATATATAGGTTGGAAAGTTTTAAAAGAACCAGTGTTTAACTGCTATTATACATTTTAGATGAGTACTTCCGTAATCATCATATATGAATTAGCCAGCCTCCCTACACACACCAACAGAAGCAACGTTGCTTGATGGCCAACGCAAGATACATGAAGCAATCAACAAATTCAGTTTTTGTTTATCAACGAATAGTAGGCCCTAGTAATATCATTTCCGTATTTTTAATTGTACCATTATATGGAACGAGCCACATCCTGGAAATGTTGGGACAAAACGAACGAAAAAAAATGACTTCCGCTCCCAGAATGATCAGTTTATAACTCAATACAGTGTATTAAGATTCTGTTGTATTAAATGAGTTAGGAGTTTTAGCAGGTATAGTAAATAAGGAATCTCACTCGAGGGTTTGTTTTGACGTTATTCTTTGTTCAGATTTTGACTCAATATATAGTTCTATATTATAAACATCACACACCGTAACATGCACAATTTTGGCGATGCACATGGCGACTCTTTCGGTTCATGTTTATTCATTCTGTCTAAAAGTTCCCCACGGTTTACAGAACATTGACCTACAGAAGTGCTGTATAAGGGCAAGGCGAAAAAAAAAATGTTTAAAATCCAGAGTTACTATCTCCTAATTTGGAAATACGGTACTAACTCTGGATTAGAGCGTTTAATTCGGAGTTACTAAGTCAGACAGTTGCTAAGTCCCAATTAGCTAATTCGCACTTGGTCACTCCGAATTAAGCGCCCTAATCCGGAGTTAAAATCTCCTAATTATGTTTTTACCTGGCCTTAATACGCTTCCGTATTGACCTGCCCGTGTGTCATGTATTCGGAAACAATGATCTATCCCTCAGGACTGAGCCTCACCCGGTTATCGACTAGGTTGGTACTTCCGAAACCATATGCGACAAGATGGTCGAACTTTTCATGTGGCTCTCACTCGAAAATTTCAGTAACATGTGTCTTTTATTCAAACAATGCTACGAAACAAATTACAAACTCTTAGATCGCTGTTTGACGACTTTTTCGTATTTTTTTAATGAAATTATAGACCAAAGTATCGCTACACCACCATGTTCAATTGCGGAAGGATAAAGATACGTTGGCAGTAAGTTGGAGGTATCGTGAATTCGCTATTATTTTTATATATAACTTCTTGTTACACTCTTTCTCTTTCCGTACCCTCAAAGGAACCTTGTTCCGCTGCGCGGGCTCCAAAAAAAAAAAAAAAATCCCGTTCAGGTAGATGCCCAAGCCATTTGCTTTAACCAGGTATGCTTCCAGGCTACCGAATTACCCCACCCCTGATTAGCCAGTTGAAACTCAATTTCTGGAGAGAAAAAATAACGCGTGACTGCAGTGCCTGTATTCTGACATTCTGAATTAATGAAAATGCCCCCATTTTGAGAAGTCATGCTATACTTAATATGGGCCGTCATGCTTCGATCATAAGTCTGGAAATTCAATGTGAGGGTTAATAACCACCCCTAAAAGTTAGTCTCCTCTACCTGTCCCAGAAAACCATAAAACTTATGAACTTATTAATCGTGTACACAATATAGGGTAGGCTATGGGGAAAAGTCCCGCGGACAATCCCGCCGGACAATCCCGCCGGACGTCAACCCATCGGACATAGATCCGTGGACAAAAGTCCTGCATAAACCAACCTGACAAACGCTCGCCGAACTTGTGTTTGTCCGCGTACAAAAGCCCGTCGGACGAAGATCCGTGGACAAAAGCTCATCGGACATAGATCCGCGGACAAAAGCCCCGCAAACATATACCTACGTGACAAAAACCCGCCGAACTGTTTGTCCGTGATCGACAAATGCCCGCCGGACATACAGATTCGTGGACAAAAGTCCGTCGGACAGAGATCCGTGAACAAAAACCCGTCGGACATTAATCCCTCAGACATTTATAGATCCACAGACGAAAGCTCGCTGGATATAAACCCATCCGACATAGATCCGAGGACAAAAGCCAGCCGGAACGGGATACAAAACGCCTTCGGCTTGCCGGACAAATTATTAATATCCAAGAAACCGAAAAAGTGTTCGAAAAGTAAACAAAATTTAAATAAGCGGGTTTAGTTTTTATTCTTTTTAGGAATACGGTATTTCTAAACACGACTTTGTATATGGTATTTCTAAACAAGACTTTGACGTAGCTTTCACTATAATTTCAGTTCTCACCCTGGCCCGGAATTTTTTCCGGGTCAATCAGTGTCGGTTAATTTACTAATTCAGATCTCTATGTTGTTAGTAGTAGTACAAAATAATTAAAAGAACTATTGGCTTTGAGGAAAAGGTCTCAAAATACTTTTTTAGTACGACATATCAGCTGAAAATAATGACTTGGGTATTTATTTTAATAGGGTGACGAAAATACAAAATGATTAAAACACTATTTAGTTGGATCAAAATATCCTAACTTCTCCTAGGCCGGGGCCGGGAGGAGAAGGTGGGGAGGGGGGGGGGGGCGAATACTTTTTTGTACGACATATCAGCTGAACAATTTTGTGAAACAGGCTCTGTGTAGGCCTACTGTTGACAAACCCAAACTTTGCATTACAAACTGTGATTGTCCGACGATATAGTCTGGGAGCCCATGGAGATTTGTTTAGCATTGCGAGTACAAAAGGTTTGAAGCTGGCAATATGAAGGGGGAGGCTGTGGGACCTTCAAATAGCCATTCTTAAGTTCCATCTCCTGTACCAATCCTGGCAGCGACCCCTCAAAGTATCCGAAATTCATGTTTAATTAGCATAGTCGAGTACACCGAAGAAACCAATGCTAAAATGTCCATGTTGGTAATGGGAATCAAGATCTATCATTCTTAAGTTCCAACGCCTGTACCTTATCTACTTAAGAACGCCCGCAATTAGAGCTAATTAACACTTTAATTAGCATAATTGAGTACATCAATGAAACCTTTGTAAAAATAATCATTATGGTTCCTTCAATGAGGATATGCAGTTCTTAAGTGACAAAGCCTGTACCAAGTCCACTTAAGAAAAGGTCAAAGGTCCCGATTAGAATCAAATAATTTTAATTAGCATAATTGAGTACATGGATGAAACCTATTCTAAAATGTCCCTACTGGTGGTGGGAATCCATATCTATCATTCTTAAGTTCCAAACCATGTACCTTACTTACTTAAGAACGCCCGCAATTAGAACTAATTAACACTTTAATTAGCATAATTGAGTACATCAATGAAACCTTTGTAAACATAATCATCATGGTTCCTTCAATGAGGATATGCAGTTCTTAAGTGACAAAGCCTGTACCAAGTCCACTTAAGAAAAGGTCAAAGGTCGTGATTAGCATCAAATAGTTTTAATTAACATGCTTGAGTACATGAATGAAAGCTATGCTAAAATGTCCCTACTGGTGGTGGGAATCCATATCTATCATTCTTAAGTTCCAAACCATGTACTTAATTACCTTAAGAATGACCATATTTAAAGCTAATCACCATTTTAATTAGCATCATTGGGTTCACCAATGGAACCTCTGCAAAAGTATTTATTAGGGTTCCTTGAATGAGAAATAATTGTTTCTGTAATACTCGCTGACAAGGTGTTTCTCTGACGTAAACGATTTGGACTTGTTTGGGTTTCTCATCGGCTTCCTTTATTGTACATGTTATATAAATTCAGTACTATATCAGGTTTACATTTGTGCATTCAACGTCTGATACATTCGAGTAAAACAATACTTTTTTTCTTTCTCAGCATGGTCTATAATTTTAGGATATTTAGTAATTCCTGTTTCAGCATACTGCATAGCCGGTCTCATTTTGGCCTGTGAATTTCAGAGCATTTATTTTGAGCATTCAGTTTTCCACAAAAATTGAGAGACCTGGTTGATGTCCCTGGACATTTTTTGGGAAGGAGTGGAAGGGGGGGGGGGGGGGTACGAGAAAGGACACGTTAAAAATAGATAAAGCATGCAAAGGATAAGGTATACAAAAACTTGTACTAGCTTGGATATAGTTGTGTTTCACACCATGCTAAAATTAATTATTATAAATCTGCATTAATGTTAACTGGTGCAACTTGTGCTGTGAAAGACCGACCACGCTCGCCGCGACCACCACAGCGTGAAGATAGGGCACTGATCCGACTGGTACGGTGTTTGGCATTTGCATCAAGTCCATCTTTGAAGCGGCAATGGCTACCCAACCGACGCATGTGCACAAGAACCGCGAGAAACCGACTGCATGCCTGAGGGCAAGGGGTCACCAAAGACCTCTATTGTCAGATCGCCATCAACGGATACGTTTGGCTTTGTGTTTAGCACGACGAGGTTGGAATTTGAGGACCTGACGAAGAATCCATTGGTCGGACGAAATTTGTTTCTTGCTCAACGTCACGGATGGACGAGAGAGGGTTTGGGGGCACCGAAACACAGCTTATGGAGGGGGCTCTGTAATGGTTTGGGGTGCATCTCTCACGACTGCAAACTGAACTTGGTCATTACACGAGGAAACCTGCGGCCCCGGTACATTCGGGAGGTTCTGCAACCAGTTGTCGTGCCTCATTTTAAGAACCACCCGTTATGCTCAAGACCTGTGTACATGGATGACAACGCCAGACCTCATCGTTCCCGGGCAGTAATAGCCTACTTCCAAAACAAAGCTGTAACAACTCTGCTTGGCTGGCCGTGAGTCCGGATTTGAATCCTTAGAGGTTGGGCAGAAGCATTCAAGCCCTAGAGCCTCCTGTGCAAAATCTACTGGAATTGGAAGCCGCATTACATCGGTATTGGTGTCAGGTACCCCTTAAACAGGTCCGACGTCTCGCTGGAGGGATGAGACGCAGGTAAGGAGCTATCATTCTGACTATGGAGGCTATACGCGCTATTGACCCTCTGCTCTAGGGATGTGTTCTACACACTCAAAGTGACATTTTTACTTCAATATGTTCGCCCTGTGAAGCCAGATGGACTCTGAAGTTTCATATTTACAAGCATCTTTACACTAAAATACACTTTTGATTTGATTAACGATATCCTGAATAAATTGTATAGCTTATTGGCATTAATGGTGATTTCTTATCGCCAGAATGTTGCCCTTCATATGATCACAATCGTTTCTGCAATATCAGTTTTCCAACAGTCTCCCTACACATATGATTTTATCTGTCGTTGCAGATTTTTCAAGGGGGGGGGGGGGGGGGGGTGGGGTGTTGTGCTTACTTTGTTCTTTGTGTATATTTTGTTCTCAAGTTTTGATAAGGTGGACAAGCAAGAATATAATGAAATTCGTTCTCTATCTAACCAGATCCACATTTGTCACACACTAAGAACAGCTAACACCAGTGTCTCCATTTTGAATAGTTAAAAGTATTTACCGAAATCCTGTACCTGGTCAAATAGGACTGATATATGCTTAAATGGTTTAGAATTAATTAGCGCCCTCTGCTGGAGCAGTTTACCAGTGAATAAATCCATCGAAAGACAATATCCAAATGATTTTAAAGATATTTTTTATATATATTTTTTGATGCCTTTTAACTTGAACTTTATTTTATCCAGCACAATGGATTTACATGTAAGCGATACAGGCGTTCTAAAAGACTTTCGTCTGTTACATAACCGGCCCTTGTATTTGATGCTGAATGAACCCACAGTTACCATAGATATTTGGAGACTGGTTGATTGATTGTTTGATGTTTTACGCCTCGCTAAAGAATATTTCACTTATATGGCGGCGATGCCAGTTCTATTGTGGGAGGAAACCGGGCTCTGTGCGTGGAGGAAACCCACGACCTTCCGGAGGTAACTGGCAACCATCCCACATAGGTCGTTCGGGTGAAACCCCAATCAGGAAATGTTCCAATATTCTTCGGTCTGAGTGGGATTAACCTGCGATCCATTGGTGGAAGGCTGTTCGGATTGAATGCTCTACCTACTCAGCCAGGTCTCTCAATTTTCCTGGAAAACTGAATGCTCAAAATAAAAGCTCTGAAATTCACCAGACCAAAATGAGAACGGCTGTAGTATGCTGAAGCGGGAATTACTAAAATATACTGTGAAAGTAATAAGGAGCACTGTAGTATTTAACAGGCTTGTTGAACAACACGCCCCAGTCTGGGCAAAGCCAAAGAAATAAGTCGACCCTTTACCTGAACTTAAACAACTCAGAAGAACAAAAATATAGCCACAGTACCCAATTATGCTAATTAAAGTGGTGATTAGCTTTAAATATGGTCATTCTTAAGATGATTAAGTACATGGTTTGGAACTTAAGAATGATAGATATGGATTCCCACCACCAGTAGGGACATTTTAGCATAGCTTTCACTCATGTACTCAAGCATGTTAATTAAAACTATTTGATGCTAATCACGACCTTTGACCTTTTCTTAAGTGGACTTGGTACAGGCTTTGTCACTTAAGAACTGCATATCCTCATCGAAGGAACCATGATCATTATTTTTACAAAGGTTTCATTGATGTACTCAATTATGCTAATTAAAGTGTTAATTAGCTCTAATTGCAGGCGTTCTTAAGTAAGTAAGGTACATGGTTTGGAACTTAAGAATGATAGATATGGATTCCCACCACCAGTAGGGACATTTTAGAATAGGTTTCATTCATGTACTCAATTATGCTAATTAAAATTATTTGATTCTAATCGCGACCTTTGACCTTTTCTTAAGTGGACTTGGTACAGGCTTTGTCACTTAAGAACTGCATATCCTCGTTGAAGGAACCATAATGATTATTTTTACAAAGGTTTCATTGATGTACTCAATTATGCTAATTAAAATGTTAATTAGCTCTAATTGCGGGCGTTCTTAAGTAGATAAGGTACAGGCGTTGGAACTTAAGAATGATAGATCTTGATTCCCATTGCCAACATGGACATTTTAGCATTGGTTTCTTCGGTGTACTCGACTATGCTAATTAAACATGAATTTCGGATACTTTGAGGGGTCGCTGCCAGGATTGGTACAGGAGATGGAACTTAAGAATGGCTATTTGAAGGTCCCACAGCCTCCCCCTTCATATTGCCAGCTTCAAACCTTTTGTACTCGCAATGCTAAACAAATCTCCATGGGCTCCCAGACTTAATAGTTTCAGTTTGTCTCCAGTACACAATCGTGCCCACATGCTTACCTCCCCTTCGCTTCAGAACTAAGTCTCGCATGCGAAGATTAAAGGGGCATGAGCTGCCAAAATGTTGATATTTTGACGTAAACACAGAATGTTGAAATTATCGGCTATTTTTCTCAAAACGTATAATTCAGAAGCTTTTTGGTGCTTCTAGTCTCGAAAATGTACGATAAAGTATTGTTTTAAACTAACTTTGGCTTAGAATGAATGAATGGTAGTCCCGGTTATTTAAATTTTGCTACTTTTCGAACACGTTTTCGGTTCGTACAGGGCACCTACAGTATGGATTTTCCTCATTCCAACGCCAATCATTTAGTTTTCCGATGGCCTTCAAAGCCTCTTACTGTCGTGACGATCAGAAAGTATAAAAAAGTGGGAATTTCGGCAGCTCATGCTGCTCTGTTTAGAATGGCCAGAACAGAGAGTTACAATTTGCCCCAGTCTTAGCCACGTCTAAATGAGATCTCGCGAGAATGCGATTGTGAGCCTGTTTCGCAGTGCGCGTATAGCGTAAGTTTTTACGCAACTGCCATAGCAACTCATACTGTAGAGATACGTTGCCATGGCAGTTACGTAAACACTTACGCTACGCCACTTTGTGAAACAGGCTCAGGGATTACGGGTACCGGTACATCGTCTTTGCTCTCCCTTCGTTTACCAGAATCAGTCTTCGCAAACAGTCCCGGGTATGGTAACATAGGCTACACCCATTATACATGTGTACCGCTTAGGCTATATGACCCAATAAACTAATGCCGAAAGAAACAAAGCAAACATTATGGCGTCACCGTTTTTGTTTTTCAAACATCCGTATTTGTACTGCGATAAAATATTATGTAATGAAATGTTTACACAGGTGTAATAGGTTTACGACTGACGGTTTAGATTTAGGACAACCGACATCTCACAACCAGTATGTGAAAATGACGTTGAAACAAACAAAAAAGTTGAGTATATGCCACTCGTAATCTTAAACCGAAAATATGTGCAATCGAATAACGAATAAATTTAATCTTAGTTTCATTGAAACACTGCCTTAAAGTGGCATGAGCTGCCAAAATCCACACTTTATTCATAGTTTCTGCATGATCTTCATGACAGTAAGAGGATTTGAAGGCCATCGAAAAACTAAATGATTGGCGTTGGAATGAGGAAAATCCATACAGTATGTGGCTTGTACGAACCGAAAACGTGTTCGAAAAGTAAACAAAATTTAAATAATCGGGACGACCATTCATTCATTCTAAGGCAAAGTTAGTTTTAAAACAATACTTTATCGTACATTTTCGAGACTAGAAGCACTAAAAAGCTTCGGAATTGTACGTCTTGAGAAAAATAGTCTTGAAAATGTACGATAAAGTATTGTTTTGAACTAGAATGAATGAATGAATTTAAATTTTATTTGCTTTTCGAACACGTTTTATGTTTCGTACAGGCCACATACTGTATGGATTTTCCTCATTCCAACGCCAATCATTTAGTTTTCGATGGCCTTCAGAGCCTCTTGCTGTCGTGACGATCAGAAATTATGAAAAAAGTGTGAATTTTGGCAGCTCATGCCACTTTAAATTGAATTTCTGAGAGGTATATCAATGGAGAGCTCCCAATACATAATTCTTTAGCAAAATATAGAACATTTTTCTAATTCTGTTTTAACAATTTTCCTCCACTTCAAAGTGCCACGAACTGCCAAAATTGGGACTTTTTCATCAATTCCAACTGTCAAGGGGCCTCCGTGGCTCAGTAGGTAGAGCGTTGGACGCTCAATCCGAACAGCCGTCTACCAATGGTTCGCGGGTTCGAGTCCCACTCAGTCCATAAATTGCAAAATTTTCTGACTGGGTTCTCACTCGAACGACCTATGTGGGATGGTTGCCAGTTACCACCGGAAGGTCGTGGGTTTCCTCCGGGCATAGAGCCCTGATTCCTCCCACAATAAAACTGGCAACGCCGCCATATAAGTGAAATAATCTTGAGTGCGGCGTAAAACACCAATCAATCAATCAATCCAACTGTCAAGATAAATTGAGCGTTTGGTTGATTGATTGATTCGTGGGTGGGAGAAAACCGGGCCCATTGCCCAGAGGAAACACCCAAACCTTCCCCGTAGGCCTACGGTCACCGAGAATTTTTTTCAATTTTTATTTGGTCTGAGTGTGATTTGAATCGGTAAAGTGTATAATAGGTACCCGTACTCGTGAGACGAAGATGTATGATAATATTTATGAACACTAAAACGGGCACAGGGAAAATTTTCTTGTCTAAAATAACCATGGAGACAAGTGTCTAATTGTGTTTAAAAGAGGTAGGCCTATATCATTTAGACCTTTATACCCCATCATAAATTGTTGTAATAAAGTAAACCTATGGTATTTCATTAGGTTGACGACTGACAGGAGCTTGGCCTTAGTCAGTAGAATTTTCTGGAACACTTTGTATTACATTGACAATGCTTAAAGGGGCATGAGCTGCCGAAATTCACACTTTTTTCATAATTTCTGATCGTCACGACAGTAAGGGGCTTTACAGGCCATCGAAAAACTCAATGATTGGCGTTGGAATGAGGAAAATCCATACAGTATGTGGCCTGTACGGACCGAAAACGTGTTCGAAACGTAAACAAAATTTAAATAACCGGGACGACCATTCATTCATTCTAAGCAAAAGTTAGCTCAAAACAATACTTTAACGTACATTCCCGAGACTAGGTGCACTAAAAAGTCTTTGAATTATACGTCTTAGGAAAAATAGCCGATAATTTAAACATTCTGTATCAACGTCAAAATATCAACATTTTGGCAGCTCATGCCCCTTTAAGCATCTTAAGCTGTTGTAAGAATATCGCCAGACTATATATTATAGGGTCATGGGAAAAGACAGTCAAAATTACGTTGTTACTTTAAAAAAAACTACTATAACGTACATCTCCAAGATTGGTATCAACGAAAAACTCCCTATCAAAAATTACGAACTAGTATAGTAAATTCGGTTTCAGCAAAATTCCCCGTATATGTAGCAGCTCGTGCAACTTAATTTAAGTCAAGATGTTTCGGCCGTACGTATACAACCCGAACATAGTCTCACGTGATCTCTATAAACAGACACGGCTTTGATAGAGTTCGGATTGGCTGTAACCGTTTGCCGACGCAAGATGGTCTATAAAAAAAACCCTCTTTCTTATCAATTTACTTAGGCATGGTATGGCTGTTGTGCCTGCCTACCCAGCGGGATTTTATAGTCCGTATATTAGTAATGTTTAAATCGCTATGCAGCTATGATATATTTGCCTTTTTTAAGCCACGTATTTTTTTTGTCAATTTTTTGGTAAATTTCTTTCAAAAAAAAAAAAAAAAAAATACCGGTACATATTTTTGTCTATCGAAAGTATTCGGACCTCCCTCGGAAGCCTCGTCTTACGAAGTGGAAAACTACTGGACCGGATTACTGCGCAAACCGCCGGGCTGATCCTGTCATTCATTTATTGTCCATCGCTAGACCAATGACCGACATTGTCACGTGACAGTTTACGCTTTATATTCCCGTTACATTGTGAATGAGTTATCTGACTGCGGCTTCTCTCACTATCTGGCACAATACTGTGAAGCTGACCGTTAAACCAAAATTAGAAACGTCTGAGAAAAAAACGACCCAAAGTATTACCAAATTTCTTTTCAAGTAAGTTATGTGTCCGTTTCTTGTGTCTTTGTCTGTTCCATGCACGTGCCTCGTAGCTAGAATATCATAAACGATAATTCGAATATAGAACGTGAACGCGTGGACCAATTTCGACTTGTATCATCAATAATTCTAACGTAACGTTATATACCCATATTATAGTTACACCAACAGGCCCATAAAGAAAAAAAAAAAATTAATTGTCAAATTTTCTTTTGTTTGCGTGTCACTATTATTTATATTTTTGGTTGAAAAAAAAAATTAATTCATTTTGAATGAATTCTCCGTTTTGTGAATGCGCATGTTGTCTGTGTGTGTAGAATTTGATATCGGAAAAATACACAGGACAGTGTCCCTTGATCAGTATCATATTATTGAACAGAAAAGAATAAATTAACTTCTTTTCACCGGTCGACTGACGTCCAAACATAGCTCATCGTTTGCAATATTAAGCAGTATAGGTTAAACTATGTGCTAATTAAGTCGACGGCCTCAAAGTTTCTCCTAGGCATCGCCTAAATTAATTTATACTAGTAAATTTGACCTTAGCGGGCTACTCATTTGCTTAAAAGGTTGTCACGTAAAATAGATATGGTAAAATTCCTGAGTGGGATTTGTCGGTGATGACCTCTGACACACCTCTCCACAGTTGCTATAGGAACCAATCGGCATGGTCATTCTCTTGGCATATTGCCAAAGGTCCGTGCGTGACAGAAATGGTGGCTGAGAGATGTCAAAGGCTGAGCCAGAATGTCGATTCAAAGCTGTAAATTATGTGCAATTTGTCGACTTTCAGCTCGTAAAGAAGCCTTGTTTTATCACTCTATCGTTTCTTATGCCTTAAAACAGATGTATACATTTCCATAATTTATGTAATTTGTAAATTTTTGGAAGAAAAAAATATTTATAATTTACAGTCTATATTGGCACACATAACATGTAAATCCAGAAGCCGTGCGAAATTCCAATAGATTATTTTGAGTGAAAAGTAAAAACAAAAGACGATAATAACTTCAATGACGTCAATGGTATTCTAATCACCGATGACGTAATATTGGTATGGAATATTTCTAATTTGGCCTTGCGACGTGAGCCAAGCAAAACAGTCACATGGGGCCAGGAAAAAAGCTTAGCAGAACGTATTTAAAAACTGTAATTGTTTATTTCTTCAGATGTTCCGTCATGAAATAATTTAGACGGCATTGAAACTATAATTCAAACCTGGGGCATAAAATCTTATATTTCACTTCAAACTGAATAGGACAACATCATACAAAAATATAAATTGATCCAATATTACATCGTGTGAGCTAGTAAAAATATAACTATGATTTAAACTCTCAGTTTTTATGATGCCCAGTTTCACGCGCAAAATTGTTTTTAATCTTGGCAATTTATTTGAGGCTGTATCTCCGAAAAAACCTAATGACATCGATAGAACCTGAAAGTCAAATTATACTGACGGAGAATTCAATTGATCCAAAGGAACAAACAACCAGTCAATCAAAACACACACATGGATCAGCTCAATTTGAAGTGGCATGAGCTGCCAAAATTCACACTTTTTTCATAATTTCTGATCGTCACGACAGTAAAAAGCTTTAAAATTCAGCCATCGAAAAATTAAATGACTGGCGTTGGAATGAGGAAAATCCATACAGTGGCTGTACGAACCGAAAACGTGTTCGAAAAGTAAACAAAATTTAAATCGCAGGGACGACCATTCTTTCATTCAAAACCAAAGTTAGTTCATAACAATACTTTATCATACATTTGCGAGACTAGAAGCACTAAAAAGCTTCTGAATTATACGTCTTGAGAAAAATAGCCAATAATTTCAACATTCTGTTTTAACGTCAAAATATCAACATTTTGGCAGCTCGTGCCACTTTAATTAAGTCAAACGTTTCTGGCCCGTTCTGTCTCACTAGCCCCGTGGGTAAGTTTGACAGCACCCATAAAGGTAATTTTGGCAACTCATGCCACTTAAAACATGCCTTCACGTAATTTTTTTCTAAATGTTAACCGTAAAGTCAAGGTTGAAACATTTGTTACACTTCTTAATCTCAAACATTTTGTAAACAAACACTCTCGCCAACAGAAATGAGGAAAATAGTTTTGTAGGTTATTGCGTTTAGCTGATAAGACCGGAATATACTAACAAGGAATAAAACTGGAATATACCAGTTCTATAAGTTCGAGTTTCAATTCAAAATCCGTTATATCGGTTTTAATCCCAGCTTAAATTAAGGACACATGGTCGAATTTTCACAATATTTACCTGGCCCCAATAATGACGACGCTAAGGACGTGCATACTTATTGGGCAATCTCTGCGTCCAAGCTCATCCATTGTACGAAACGACGCAAACTGTGACGTCGAACATATATCAAAATTGACTGCGCTAATCCCCTTTTTTACGCCAGTTTATTTAGTCATCAAACAACTGCCACTTTTTTAAATGTTTGTTCTAAATGTATATTTGATTCAAGGTCTGATTGCGGGTATCCTCCACACTAAACCTGGCAGCGCCGCCACATATATATTTAAATTATCTTGAGTGAGGCGTTTAACTTTAAAGGCACACTTGCCGCCGTAGCCTGTTTAAATTTGCTAAGAAAACCAATTTACATGAGCTTACTACGACTAATACCACTAAACTTAAACATATGACACATAAAACATGTCTAGTTAGCTTTAGACTGTAAAAATGGGGTGAAAAACAAACGAAGAATCGAAGCCTGATTACAACAACAACGATCAGTGTCGGTCAACTTTCGTGTTGGATTATCCTCCTTTCAGGCCTTTGTATCTGTGGTTTACGCTCAAACAATTACCAGCAGGCTTTTCCAGTCGCTGTTAATCGATCGTCAGTCTGTATTTCTCAGATAAATAGGCCTACGTAAAATTACACTGTGCTGTAAGTTCACTCACTCGACTGAAACATAAAATCGCCAATAGGGGGCAGATCGGTTTGTTGACGTTCCGGGTACGTAACAATTCAAATTCAAATTAAAAATACAAAGTGACGTCCAAACTTTTAAATTTTGGTAAAAATAGAAAGTTCCTAACTTATATTGTCTGGGAAAAATACAGAATACGGTCTTTCTTTTTTAATGTAAACAATATTCCTGATTTTCGCGGCAAGTGTGCCTTTAACATCTGTCATTCAAGCCATCTTTATCTTCGGGAATAATCGGTCTTAGTGATGCTGAGAATCGAAACATGTGCATTCTCCGGCTTTAATGAAAGAGGCATCGAATATTACCGCGACCCCATCCCCCCCCCCCCACCCCCCCCCCCCCCCCACCAAAAAAAAAAAGGTTCCTCTGCTTGTTTGTACCACTAAAATAGCGAGTACACGCCTTCGGTTTCCAGCTTCCCTACTAACTGTAGCTGTTGTCCGCACATAGCCAAGAGAAAAATCTGTGTCTCCGTGAGGATTAAAAATCGAAGTAAGCCCCTTACTCTCGCTGAAGCTCCGCGAACGAACATCGAACAAAGCGGACTTGACGATCTTTGAATCCTGCGTGTAAATTGGGTGTAAAACGTGAGTAAATATTACTTTTGTTGCAAGAAATAGAAGATTGCTACGTATCGAATATCATTGTTTTTTGTTAGTCAAATTGCGCATTTGTGTTGTATATAATTTCTCCATCTTCTGTCCGAATCTTAATGTATCGGTGAGGCATGCAACGGACCATCTGGTCGTATATAATCTGTACGTGGCGCCATCATCCTTCAAAATGGATGCACATAACACCATCGGTTTTGTTTGACTGGTCTTATGAACATTATTTTTTACTGTATCACGCAGTTATTGTAGCGTTTTATTCAATAAGGTCTTGAATCGGGGAAAGATTGTCCGGTTGCAAAATTCCGTACATGTTAATACATATATAATTGAAGGCCTATATACCGTAATTGCTTAACAATAAATCCATCGTGTGCTTTAGTGTCCATAAATATAAATCAATCGATATAAATTCTCATAAAATATCTTTAAATGTAGCTACATGTATGTAAAATAAAATAAAAGTTTTTTATCCATCTTGAAAACTGGTTAACCGAAAAATTAGGGCTGTGTCGAGTTGCCATGTGATAACCACGTTACCAGCTATATTATATATTCCTGTCAGTCGTCAACCTAATGAAATATCATAGGTTTAGTTTATTATAACCCCTTTTTAACACAATTAGAAACTTGTCTCCATGGTTATTCTAGACAAGAAGATTTTCCCTGTGAGCGTGTGAATTTTGGCAGCTCATGCCACTTTAAAGGCCACTTGCCGCGAAAATCTAGAATACGGTTTTCATCAAAAACAGTGGGCGGTTTTCTGTATTTTTCCCAGACAGAAGAAGTTAGGAACTATCTATTTTTGCCAGAAATTGAAAGTTTTGGCATCATTTACTAATTTTAATTTGAAATTGAAAAACAGATTTTTCAGGCACCCCCAATATAAACAAACTCTGAACCTTAGCATGCACACAAACGCCTCTATGTTTTAAGTCGTGTGGGCGATCTAACGACACGGTATAATTTTACGAATTTTATCTGAGAAATACAAACTAACGATCGGGTAAGAGGGACTATAAAGTCCTGCAGGGTATAAACCACAAACAAATACGCCTGAACTGAGGGTAAACCAACACTTAAATCAACCGACACTGATCGGTGTTGTTGTTGTAACCGAGCTTCGAATTTTCGTTTGTTTTTCACCCCTATTTACACATTCTAAACCTAACATGTTTTATGTCTCGTATGTTTAATTTTAGTGGTTTTAGCTGTAGTAAGCTCGTGTCAATTGTTTTTTTTAACAAATGCCAAACAGGCTACGGCGGCAAGTGGGCCTTTAAGGTATTTTGTTAAGCGATTTATCTCCTAAAATGGACCGAGTATAGTTACATTTATTGGTCCGTATACAGGTCACTGGTTTCAACGCTATTTTTTATTTTAACGTTAATCGTTTAGTTTTTCAAGATTCTTCAAATGCTGAACTTCTCTTGACAATCAGAATTTAGGAAAAAAGTCCGAATGTTGTCAGCTTATATACTTCTTTAGTAATAATTGGTGGCTAATTTATAAATTTATACATATCATGATAATTATAGTGTTGCATTCATCAGGTTGCATAAAGAAACGTTTCTAATTTCACAAGATTACATTCATTTCGCGTTTTGAAGGTGACATGAGCTGCCAAAATTCAAACCTTATCATAAATTCCGATTGTCACGACAGTAAGAGCCTTGGGTTTGTCATCGAAAAACTAAATGATTGATATTGGATTGAGAAAAATCCATTTGACGAATATAATCCAATTGTAATAACAAAACAATGACTGATTTTAGCTCAATATTTTGGCATTTTATATACCAGGAGCTGATATCATAGATACATATTAAGTCTGGCGTTTTTCGAAGTTGTATAAACACTCTCCTCCCTGTTAGGTGTGTCTGTCACCCCGGTTTCTATGCAACTAAGTCGCCCCCATTATCTTGTTGAGACAGGGCGAAGTTAAATGTGGACTTAGACAGATGTTTATACAGAACGGTGTATGGGGGATTAAGTTCCCAACTGAGACTGGGGGCTTGTCACCCTTTGTCCCATTGAAAGTGGGCACGCAAAGCTTGCGTGATCGAAGAAGCAGATTTTTCCACTAAAATTTAGCATAAAATATAAAACTTCGAAAAAGGTGTAATATAAAGGCATGCACACTTAAACTTTCTGCCTCAGTTATTTTGGTATTTCTGCAGGTTGTCTCGGTTTCTGCCTCTAAAATGCCTATTTTTATACTGACTGTCGTATTTTCGACATGGCAGTAGTAATTTTGTAGTCCGAAACCCGGGCTTGTGCATAGGGAAAGTCAATATGTACGAACTCAGTCACTGTAATGAACCACGGGGCGCATTATAAATATGCACAGTTTGGTTTTAACTGAATAGTGGCGTGAACGCATGCAAGTAAAAATGAAGCCTAGACACAGGTAGATCGATCGGAATTCAGTGTACGGTCACTTATTACAGGTCTTTTTTTCCCAGGTTACAATCATAAATATATCGGCAAGCTAGCCCTTTGTGTCTTTTAAGGCAAATCTTTCGTCTCTAGTCCTCGGGTTAATCCGACCCCCCCCCCATTCACCCTCCACTAAAACCTGGCAAGTAAAATAATCTTGAGTGCGGCGGTTTCTCAACACATTAACGCCCGGCCTGTTCGTAACGTAATGTTGACGGTATATGTCGTCATGACGTTACGACTAGGTACAAAGTTACCTCGGTGTCGAGAAACAGCCCCCGTGTATATATTTGGCATCTGACATTAATCTTTTTCTATCTTTAAGATATCTATCTTTTGTTGTGGGTTTTACTGGTGTTTGTGTTGCAGCTCACGTAAATGTTTTGGCTCGTCTCACTTAATTACAATTACCTTTATGGGTTTTGTCAAACTTACCCACGGGGCTAGTGAGACAGAACAGACCAGGAACGTTTGACTTAATTAAAGTGGCATGAACTGCCAAAATTCACATTTTTTTTCATAATTTCTGATCGTCGCGACAGTAAGAGGCTTTGGAGGCCATCGAAACACTATATGATTCGCGTTGGAATGAGGAAAATCCATACAGTATGTGGCCTAAAAGAACCGGAATAGAGTTCGAAAAGTAAACAAAATTTAAATAACCGGTTCCAACGACCATTCATTCATTCTAATCCAAAGTTAGTTCAAAACAATACTTTATCGTACATTCTCGAGACAAGAGGCAGTAAACAGCTTCTGAATTATGCAAAAATAGCCGACATTTTCAACTTTCTGTTTTTACCTAAAAATATCAACATTTTGGCAGCTCATGCCACTTTAATTACAATTACCTTTTTGGGTTCTGTCAAACTTACCCACCGGGTATAGTGCAACAAAACTAACAAGAAAAGTATGACCTAATTAATCTGCTCTACTGCTCAACTGATAAAAACAGTTCCAAGTGCATGCTAATAAACATCACCCGAGTATGAAATAGGCCTAGATGTGAAAATTGTAGGTAATCATGTCAGAAAGATAAAAACAACAAGACGATAAAATATGACACGCTTCCTGTTGCCGGACTTTGCGAAAATGGGCCGAGACGGAAGATAATCTAGATATGTTATGTAAGCAGGTTATTTTCTTCTTCTGAAAAATAATTTCAATACTTAAAGCGATGACGGACGTTTTTGGCCGATGACACCATCTAGGTGCTCTTATTCATTGTCATGTTTTAAAAACAACCATGTATAGATGACAGATAATAAATAAATATTATATTTTTTCCACCTCACGTATGAGCATCGGGCAAAACAAGCACTAAACCGAGACTACATAAGCCAGCGAATGATATAACCGAATTTTGATAGTAGGGTTGACATGTGATAAGAAATTTCCATGCGCACGTCACGACTGAGCTGCTATATATTATGGAGATATCAGCCGCACGTCTTCATATAGCCATTGTCTTAAGTTGAAGGCAGTTCAGGAAAAGGTAAGTTTCACCAGTTGGGCATGCGCAACTTGAGATTCTAGGCAATAGCAGCCAAAACAATATTTTTTGGCGAACATTTGTATGTACATTTTTAATATACATGTAGTTGTGGGCAAAATCATATGGGCTCTAGCAATTTTTTTCTACGAATATCTGTTAAAAGAGAAAACATTAAGCACCCCCACGAAGTAAGAAATAGAAAGCCCAAGTATTTAAAAGCGGTAACTTGTGCTCTTACGTATAGAGTACTGCAAAAGAAATCATTTGATGAAATTATAAATTCTACAATTATTGGTTTTAAGAAGTTACAGTATTACCTATATAAGTTATTTGTGTGTCTTTAACAAATATTACATTTTTTGTTGCATGGATTATCAATTTGTTTTTCATTTATAACTAGCTTATGAGTAAATGGTGTGTCCCATACCAAAATTAAATTGAGTTCTGGATATTTGTGGCGACCAAAATAGTCCCCTAGCCTTTTGGCAGCTATAGTAACTCGGGAACTATTGCATGGATTTTTTAAAAAAAATCAGTTATAACTATCTTATGAGTAAACGGTGTGTGCTGTACCAAACTCAAATTGAGGCCTGGATATTTGTGGTGACCAAAACAGTCACCCAGCCTTTTGGCATTCAGTAACTCGGGAACTATTGCATGGATTAAATTTTTTTTCAGCTATAACTACCGTAGTTTGGAAATAAAAGATGTGTCCCGTACTGAAAGTAAATTGGGGTCTTGCTATATGTGTCAACCCAGCCTTTTGGCATTCAGTAATTGAGGAAACGGCTGTTAATCTGTCTGTGATTTCGAGACAAACAACTTTTTTGTGATAACCATGGTGACCAAATGAGTTGCAGAGCACCTTCTTTCTATTGTTTTATCCGTAATTAAAAGAAATTGCTGTCCTATGCCTATATGTAGTGTAGACACTTTTGCAAGTAGCTTTGGTACAGTTTTCAGATATAGGTAGGTGATGTGTCAAATACTAAAATTAACCAAGCCCCAGTCTTTTTTAGGTGACTGAAAGATTCTACCATCAAACATAAACTCGATGGCCCACAATGCCTAATGAACGACTCCCCAAAACTATCTTGGAAAACTTCAAGAAGGTGAACCCGAATCTGTTTCAGGGCGATCGATGTTCAATGTTTCCAAACTGACAATATGAAGTGTGTGACATTTTAACAGGATATTTATTTAAGTTAAAGTGCCATGAGCTGCCAAAATTCACACTTATTCATAATTTCTGATCGTTATGACAGTAGGAGGCTTTGAATGTCATCGTAAAGCTAAATGATTACCGTTGGAATGAGGAAAATCCATGCAGTATGTGGCCTGTACGAACCGAAAACGTGTTCCAAAAGTAAACAAAATTTACATAACCGGGACGACCATTTATTCATTCTAAGCCAAAGTTAGTTCAAAACAATACTTTATCGTACATTCTCGAGAGTAGAAGCACCAAAAAGCTTCCGAATTATACGTCTTGAGAAAAATAGCCGATAATTTCAACATTCTGTTTTTATTTCAAAGTAACAACTTTTTGGCAGTTCATGCCACTTTAAAGAAATCATATAGATAGTATCCTATAGTATTTGGCAAGTGCCAATCAAGCTGATAGCTTGACAAAGTCAAAAGTTATCAGACGTACATTTAAACAGGGAAATAACTTGCATGGTAAAGCGATCTTGGGTATTTGTGCAAAGTACCAATCAAGCTTTTCTAATTACTAGAGGCCCCATAGGACATTTTCGTTTCGGGTATGAGGCTATAGTTTTGGACATCATTTTACTGTCCTTTATTTGCCGGTACAGTAATTTCCCTGTCGGCTTTATTGTGATGGGTACTGTTCATATGTTCTCGTTCTCTACGATCCCTGGGTCCTGTGTCAGCCTACCTCTGGAAGACAATTTAGATAAAGTAATACAATATGTTGCTTGGAAAGTACTTTGTGGCGAGAGTTTACAAAAACAAGACATTTTAACATGGATATCATTATGTACTGTAATTCATATCGTAAGCCACTGGCACTGGTAACAAAATGTCCCTTTTGATTGATAGAATTCTGATCTAGGGACAGGCAATCAACCTCATCAAGTGAGACCTTCATGAGGCTTACGCCCGACGCACTTTGACACCTGTCCCAACGTAATCTGTAAAGGCCCGTTCTCACTGTGCGATTTGTACTACCGATCTGTAGCATGCGATTCAAATGGATGCATTTGATTGGTTGATAAATCTTATTGACCAATTAAAAGCATGCATTTTAATCGCAACCTACAAGTCGGAACGACAAATCGTACAGTGAGAACGGGCCTTAAAGCATATGTTACTATGGTAGTTAGATCTTGCATTGGACTAACAACGGGCGTAAAACTTTATAGAAACATCTTACTGGGGACGAGCTTTATGTTTATATTTATGTATATGAGTATGTTAAGACAATCATATAGAGAATGACCTTGTATCGAGGAGACGACAAGCAGCATGATCCGGTCACGGCCGTCAGTTCTTTGTGTGAATTCGTTCTAGTCCTCAAAATAGAGGTCATTTTGCCCTTCAACCTTATTAGCACGTATTGGAATTGTGCCAAGGCCGAGCGGACATCTAATTATCTCTTTGCCTCATCCCTGAAAATCGCTACAAAAACAACATATGACTTTAGCTTAGTTCCATGTTACGCCCAAACCAATCAGTTAATCAACCAATATAAGGCAGAAAACAGCATATTTTTCTGACAAATAAAAAAGATAAAGCTTGTTTTATTCAACCTCTAATATTGTTCGCCATCTTTTGGTGAAATACTTTCTGTTTAAGGGTTAAATAAGTTCCCAGTCCCCTTTTCTGCATTACTTTGTGGAAAGATACATTTCTGTAGGTGTAACAGCCTAAACCTTTAGATACAATGATGACTCAAGGATGGGAATTGTTACATTCTATTCTGCCAAACGCATAGGGAATTTAAAACAGAATGTTGAAATTATTGGCTATTTTTCTCAAGACGTTCAATTCAGAAGCTTTTTAGTGCTTCTAGTTTCGAAAATGTACGATAAAGTATTGTTTTGAACTAACTTTGTTGTAGAATGAATGGATGGTCGTCCCGGTTATTTAAATTTTGTTTACTTTTGGAACACGTTTTCGGTTTGTATAGGCCACATACTGACATGTGTGGATTTTCCTCATTCCAACGCCAACCATTTAATTTTTCGATGGCTTTCAAAGCCTCTTACGGTTGTGACGATCAGAAATTATGAAAATAGTGTGAATTTTGGCAGCTTATGCCACTTTAAGTAAGATTCCTTTCTGTAATTGTAACCATTGGTAGAGCCGTTACTTTAACCGTATATGAATATATCGCCGGGTTCCTTTCTGAGATTTTAATCACAGATAAAAAATACTTTTTTTAGACGTGGTATAAAAATATGGATGGTATAGCGAGCATCGAGTAACATAGGACACAGCTGTTGGTTCTAGTGACTAGCAACCGACTCGAGCATAAAGATAGGCCTTTACGGTACAACACTCTAACGAGAAATATTGTACACCGATCGATATATGCAGTTGAACAGATGAGCAAATCTTGGTTCCGCTTCTCCGCTGTATCCAATTCCTACAAGAACTGTAGCTGTTAATTTATTGAAAAGGTTAAAAGGACAGAAGTTCGACGCAGATAAACCAAACGTTCAAGTGATATTCTTAATTTGAACTTGAAATATCTAGCCGTAGTTTATCGACGAAGTTGTCCTTTATGCAACGAACTTGCCCTGTGATAATTGAAATTCACGGAAGCGAGAATTATAGTTGTTGGACCTAGTATTGTTCTAAATAGGCCCAGTTATAAAAATACAACCATTTTTTGAATTCCCTACAAGTAGAACAATAAAACAGAAAGAAAATAGTTATTCGGTTCATAGAAATAGTTTGCCAGAACAATAGTGTCTATGGCGCTGAGAAACTAACATGCTCTTCGTGACAATTGCACCCTTGTTAGGCTATAAGATTAATAAAAAAAGAAAAAAAGATTTGACTGCTACGTAATGAAAATAACGATTTTACCCTAGCTCCGGTATGTAGCGTTACTGCGAGGACCGAAGGTGACCGCTCCCAGCTGGTTAGACCATTGTTTTCTACAATTAAATTTTACCCTAGCCGAGAAATCTTGGCTCTGCCGAATTTTTTTTTTCCGTGTTCGCTAAATTTTACCCGGGCTTCTAAGCATCGTTTTTAAATGTCACAACTTTAGGAGCCTATTGAATTTCGCCTGGTTTTAAAATAGTTTCCTGCTATGCCTAGTCCTTTATCCAGACGCAAAGTAGATTCGTTCTCTCGGAAATGTGTAGAAAAAAGAGCAAAATAAACAAAACCTCTGTACGTTTTGAAATCTGTTTGGCAGGCGATACACTTATACCGGAAGGTTTGAACATAAATGCTTGGCGTATGGAAAAATCCGAAAGTACACGAGTGCAATGAGTGGAGAGATGTGAAAACGCCTATTGAATTCCGCCATTTTTTTTGTCGGCTGTCTTGGAGACTGATGATTAACACTTTAAGATCGGCTGCAGACATAACAGATGCCATTTTGGTAGGATCGAAGACAGCTGTGCTCGTAATCGCTCAGTAGGCTTTAGGGAGTTTATTTCTTCCTGTAAAAACGATTCGAGCTTTTGTATTCGTACAGCAAATTTTTAACTAAATGTATCATTTTTTTCATTCTTACTTTCAGATTTCACTAAACGGGGAGATACAAACCGAAGTGCTTAATTCCGATTCAAGATGACGGGCACGTTGAGAATGCCGGACGCACATCGCGGGAAATGGCGTCGAAGTATTGAATTCGTGCTGTCCAGTATCGGCTATGTTGTTGGCATGGGATGTATTTGGCGGTTCCCCTACATGTGTATGAGGAATGGCGGAGGTAAGCCGACATTTGAATATTGTTTTTCTTTTTATCGAATCATTTTATACTTTTGCGAGTGGGTAGAAAAAATGCATTGAGATAGGGCCTATCATATTCGTTTTATTTCACCATGCCGAAAGGATTTTTTCGAGAATGGTATCATATATATCGTGATAAAGCATGAGAACTAAATGTGTCAATCAAAACCATGAAATTAATGGAAATTACGCTTATATATTTATAAACACTGAAACACGTGGGTTCAGGGTAAATCTTCTTGGCTAAAATAACCATGGAGATAATTGTGTTAAAAAAGGGGGTTTATTGTGTAACTGTGTGGGCCAACTTTATGTGCCCTTTCAGTTACATCTATTTGATTTTCAAATTAGATTTAGCACAATTATCTTTCTGTAATTTGATAGTTCATTAATTTTATTTTTCAATATTCCAGGCGCTTTCTTGATTCCCTACATGCTGTTTTTGTTTGTTTGTGGAATTCCTATGTTTTTTATGGAAGCTGCAATGGGGCAATATCTTAGTTTGAGTCCACTACAAATCTGGAGAATTTGTCCTCTGTTTAAAGGTGAGACTAAATTTATTTTTAATTTACATCCAAGACTTGGCCAATATTTTATATTAATTTATTATATCTTCATTGACTAGTTTTTATACGCCCGCTCTTCCAGCATCTTGGTTTTTGGTTTTCACAAGGAGGTTGAACTTTGTGGTAACCGTGGTGACCAAATGAGCCGCTAAGCACATTTTAAAAATTATTTAATTCAGGAAAATACATGAAATTTGTGGTAATAAGCTGCTCATGACCGTTTTTGGGTACCCATATTTCTTCTAAATATTCAGCCATTCTAATGGCCTAGTTTTTCCATTGAGTCGGACAGAAATGGAGATGAGGAGTTGTCTTTAAGGATAACCATTTTCACACACTGCTCAGCAGGTCATATTGCCTTAAATTCCCTCTATTGGGCAAATTTGTCTGGCCTCATTTAGCAGATTTCTTTTCTAATGATCAAATCCTTATGAGGTAAAAAGTGGCTGAATCTTTAGAAGAAATACGGTAGCTTGCTGACTAAATGAATCACACACCACCTACTAAAATTTAATTTGGCTCAAAAACTTTGGGTGAACAAATTATCTACTTAATATCAATTTCCTTTAAGTTAATATAAATCCTTACAACTTAGTGATAATCCTGACATCCAAAACAGTCCCTAAGCCACAATCCACCAAGCCCCAATCCATTTTAGTATTTCTTCAAGCAATTGTTCTGTAGCCTTAGTAAACCAAAATATTCTTCAAATGTGGTACGGTAATACCTGAGTTAATTAGAGGACTATGAATGTTGCTACATGTAAATCCTCAATAACAAAAAGGTTCTGAATGAGATTTAAACTTTCAACACATCTCAGTCCAGGGAGATGATTGAGCAGCAGTTAATCCTTGAATGTTTTACAAGCTCTCTCTTGTATTAACTCAGACATTACCGTAATTTCTTTTTTTTATTATTCAGCAGACCAGAAATGCTATTTATTCTAATTAATATTTAAATCTATGTGTCTTACATTTAATGTAGTTTTTACTCTTGCAGGTTTATTAGACATTTCTTAAACTCTAGTTTTAAGAATGACATTTACTAAAAAAGTAATGAATCTGAAGTGAACTAATTATTGTTTTGTTAGGAATAATTGACCTATCAGTAGCTCAGTTAGTCAGCCAATCAACCAATGAATGATAGATGAAGTAATCAAACAACCAATCAATCAATCCGTTTCAAAATGGACAGATCTATCAATCAATCAGTCACTCACATTGAGTAGTTGACTGAACGATCAATTATTGAGCCAATAAATGATTTTCTAATCAATATTTTGATCTATCAATCAATCAGTCATTTGAGACTTATCAATTATTGAACCAACCATTCAACAATCAATCGATCTACAGACAAATAATTCTATAATCCAAGCAAGTGTCAGCAGTTCGATGTTTAATTACCAAACTTATGGTTGCATTGTAATATCATGGGTAATATCAGTCTCGCCAACAAAATTATGAATCAATCAAACAATCAATTGTTATAAAAGAGGTTTATTATGATTAATAAGATTTTATTATTATATTTATATATATTCATATATAATCATTATATAATTTTGTTTTATTTACCCAGGACTTGGCATTGCCAGTACAGTGTTAACAAGTATATATGCTCTGTACAACAACACCATCATGGCATGGGTCATGTACTACATCGCCATGACGTTTAGGGCCCAGTTGCCGTGGGGATCCTGTGACAACGAATGGAACACGGAAAACTGTGTATCCGAAGAGCTGCTGAGTCAACGTAGCAATTCAAGTGTGTTCAACGCTTCGATGTACTTGAATCACTCCGTAACTGCTTTGAACTCGACAGGGAAACAAATGACTGCTACGGAAGAATTCTGGCAGTAAGTTTTCATTTTTTATGGAATAATTGAATCTAATTTTTTTTAAAAATTCAAAATATGGCCTGAACAATAAGAAACATTGCATGAAATGTTTTTCCAGTTAATATTATATCAAAACACATTTGACAAAAATATTTCCATATCATATTCATACAGAATTCTAGGTCCATGGTGAATATAGCAGATCTGCCAAGAGTTTATTTGTTATGACTATATGAATTTGGCAATACGATGTGTAGTTCCAGGGTGATTAACGAACACCATTTTTTTGCAGTGTAAACAATTTGTTTATTGTAAGGATTCTATGTTTATTATTTCAATCATTGACATTTAATGGTATTTCAAAAATCTTTTACAGATATAATGTCTTGGATATATCTGACAGTTTCTACAACATTGGCAACGTCCGTTGGCAGTTGCTTGTTGCTCTCTTTTGTGCCTGGACCCTGGTTTTCTGCTGCTTATGCAAGGGTGTCAAAAGCTCAGGAATGGTGAGTTTATGGTCATATTTAAAGTGGATTGAGCTCAAAATGTGGACGTTTTCCTGTTAAAACCAAATATGGAAAAATATTCAGATATAGCACAATAAAGAATCTGTTAAGTTGGTATCTAAGAAGAGACAACTAAAGACTTTACTAGGCAGGTGCCATGACTGAACTTCGTCTACTGGCAAAAAGCATAACATACAACATGCGCGATAAGTATGGAAGAACAAAGAGAGCATTACGTCACAGAAGACTTTTATTAAATGAAATTGACCTTGACCTTTGTACTGCGATTCCTTTCTGGTTTAAGATATGTTTTACCGAAAGACATACAGTGTAACAATCTTGCACATGTACGCTTATGTAGTTTTAAAAGAAACTTAACTTTAAAGTCATTTATTCTGCTAAGTTGGGTTGCATTTTATTAAACAATCAATTGTTTTGAAACCGTTGTGGGGTCAATTATTTCCCGTGCTTACAAACAAAACTTTCTTTATTTATTCAGGCTGCCTATGTGACGGCTACTGCCCCTTATGTCCTGTTGACCATCCTTTTAATCCGTGGGGCGACCCTTCCTGGGGCCATTGATGGGGTGTCCTATTTTATCACTCCACGATGGGAAAAACTGGCTAGCTATCAGGTAGACTTTCGTTTCTTTTATCAGCACTTGAGTATACTGTCCTGGTTGAGTCATTGGCATGAGGTATTCACCAGCAACTTTCGATGTAAAGTCTCGTTTCTGTCCAAATTTGGCGAACTCAACTTGGTGGTGACATACTTTCATTTGGTCGCTCGAACCCAATCACTGGTTTAGCTGAAAGACTTTTTTTTTACAGTTTTGAAGCAAAGTTTTTTTTAAGATTTCAAGTAAAAATGCATAGATCTATGAAAAGAATCTAAGTCTAGTAACTTTTTAAATTATAATGAATTATTGACAAAATCATGGCAAGGCATCCTTTTACATCCAACTTTTCACTGCCAGTGTCTTATATAGATCTTTGTGCATGTTAGCTCAATGCCAAGGTCTGGTATAATTGGTTAACTCGTGAAGGAAACGGGTGCCGGCGTGTCTTACAAGGTGTTCCGATTGTCAGGTAAATGAGGGTTTGAGTGACAGAATGATTTACTGAGTGAGTGATTGAATGGTTTAGAGTATGGGTATTGTGGCACCCGTTTTCACAACCTTTCACCAGAGGAGAGCACTCAACCAGGTAATAATATGGTATTGTGTTTCTCTAAGTCAGACACTTTTCTAGAATGGCAGTGAAAAGCTTTAGAAAGCACTTGTTCTGGATATAAAAGGATTCCAAGACACACCGAAATTCTGCTTGATTTATCTTCGGACAAGCACATTTAAAAACCAAGTTATTGGGATGAGTTGATCATCCAGCAGGGGTGTCGTAAAGTTTCTAAAGGTGACGCCAAGCAAACACAGAAAACCCACACTTTTTGTATTTTAAATACAATCCTATCATTCCTTAAAGAATAAAGGATAGAGAACAATTCCGAAAATATGAAGTTCATATGTAAGTTTCACATTTTGTGTTTCGTTTTTTGGTGATGTATAGGGAAATATTTGTTTAAATTTTATAACTTTTACTCAGCTGTTTGATTTCACATAATTTCCGGTAAGTTCTGGGTTTGCTTGGTACACTTTTTGACCTGATTTAGCGACTCAAACCAGGGCAGTACCTATGTGTAACTAGGGAAGTAACACCCGCTTCCCGATCACTTCACACAGTAGCTTGAGAGACATATGCATCACTGTTGTAACAGATGCATAGAGAACTGGTTTCGCTTATATTTTCCCTTCATTTAAAATCATTTCAAAGCCATAAATACTTTCCTAATTCCAGCTCAATTTCATTTTCATAATATACTAACTTAAAATCCAGAATCAAAACCTTATACTAACTTTATAATAACTCATCCTATCATACTTAAAGTAAATATTCTTTATTCCCCCCACCTTTAATTCCATTTTTAAACCAAACCTAGTTTTCATTTCTAAAACCAAATAACGAAACCAAAGGACTCAAATGTCTCTCAAAGTCTAGAATTCAGCTAAAACCTTTCTTGTCTTTGAAACTCATTTGGATTCATTTTGTTTAAATCATTTTCTCAAAAATCTTGGTAATGTAGTAATTTACATGAGTCAAAGACAAAAAGGGTTCACATTGTGACTAGCTGACTGTTATTTGTAAATGTGACGTCTGTTTTTTTATGATAATTCAGTTCTGTTCTTTGGGGGTATAGTTACAGCAGTAGATATTCTTGCGAGTCCACAGGCTTCGAGCTTTTTAGAAATTTTTTCCATAAGTTTCAAAAAAATGAAATATTCCTTTAAGGATTACTAATTTTCTCTCAATTTTGGCTAATAATTTGTTGGTTTTTTTTTCTCTCGATTTAACTAAACACCTTTTTCACCCTCTTTATAAGTACAGTTGTAATTGTAAAATTTTATGCTAATATTTTTTTGTGAAACTCGAAGTCTTGTTCTCACTTGTAATCTCTCTCCCCCTTGGGCAAATCATTTTGTCTGGAAGAGGTTGAAGTGTCTGCCAGCTACCTTCTATTACGAGCCGTGAAGATGACAGGTTAAACAGGAAGGTATGTGTCACCAAATACATGCAATCGCAGGAAACTGGGTACTTTACTGGCTGGCTCACCATCTTGGCTCCAGAGTTTCCCATAAAGGTTACGTCAGATAACAGCAATATGTAGATGTAGTCTGCTTGGCTTCTTTCATCATTTACAGCCTTCATTATCATTACCCATTACATGAACAACACTCAAACACCAATCCAAATCATAGAGTAGTTAAAATATCAGCTTTTCCCCAGAGATCTAGTTTAGAATGTCCATTTTGATCCTTTGTTCACCCAGTTTTCCTGATTGTTACTGCTTTACGCTGCATTCAAGATTATTTTACTTATTTGGCAGTGTTTCTAAGTGAAGTTAGAGAAGTAACCAGGCTCTTTGCCTGGAGGAAACCCCCTGAACTTTGGTGAGGGTCTGTCCAAATTGAAAAAAAATATTTCTCCCTTATGCTCAAATCCGCCTCTCCAAACTGGTCTAAGTTATAAACTACCTGTTTACTTGGATACCTGAACTGGTTAGTTGGCTATAAACACCATGTCTTTTGAAGTTTTCATGGGTTTGTTAACTCAACCAACATTTGAGGGTTTCTGTCTCGTTGATAATTAAAACATTTCTTGGTGGCTCAAATAGTAGAAACAGCTAGCTTCAAACCTAACTAAAAGAAGTTGACAATGTAAATGCAATGCCCTTTAAGGAAAAAAATAGAGGATGGAAAGGGGGTCAAAGAGGATGGAAAGGGGGTCAAAGAGGATGGAAAGGGGGTCAAAGAGGAATATGAGCATTTGTTAGCCACCTTTAAGACTAACAATTCCTTGATATTTTGATTTTTTGCTTAGTTTTCTTTTTCCAAGAGAACCCACCTTTGTAGACCTTTTCACAAACCGTAAGTGGTGGTAAATTTCATCAGTCTTCCCATTTAGTTTGCCTTTTTTGTGCCAATAAACTGTATGCAAATAACGTCAGTCCTGTCTGATTTGATTGGTCCTTCCCCATAGTAAGCTTATATGTATAGAATAAGTGCCAGTGATAGTCAATAGTATGTTGTCATTTGTATTTAACTGATCTCTGTTATCATAACTCCTTCCTGATGATAACATAAGGCTTCTTTATGGATTGCAACTTCTTCTTTATTGATGATGATTTCCTTCCTGATGATTTGGTGTCAGAAGTGGGATTATTCTCAATTGACCACGCCCAAGCATAGGCAAATTACTTTCTTTGGAATGGCCATTCTAAAAGAACATCAAGTAATAATTAATATATTAAAAGCATATTTTTGATTAAATTAAATTTTTTTCGGCTGAATAAAAAATACAAATGGCAAATTGAATTTGAGTAGGTTCATTCAAATCAGCCACATACTCTATACATTACAATTAGAAAACATAAACATTCTTCCTGTGATACACACCTACGTTTAAGACAAATGTTGCATGTGAAAGAGTGTGTGAGACAGAATGAAAATACAACAAACAACATCCATAAACAAACAAAATAGAACATCAAACAGTGTGAAACCAAATTTCATATGTGCAACTCGGTCATTGGCAGGGAGGCAATGCTGTTGTAAGTCTCTTAAGGTCATCTTTGTAATAATTGGTTATTTATGAAAAGTACTGATTGTTTTCCTATTGGATATTTTTTGCAGTTTGTGGGTGTTATTACCACACCAATTCCAAATCCTTTCACCTCAATGAATCTTGGATCAGCCGTCCACCTTCTTTCAGCCTTTTTACACTTGTCCGCCTTGCACAGGTTGTGGTGTAGTTTGATTTAAGATGTAAACCTATACCTGTCCAAGACGAGATCAAAAATAAATCCTTAAAACTTCAATTTTATGGGAAGCATGTCTTTGTTCTGAGTGTCTGTTCTTTGCAAACAGCATTGTCTCCAATGCAGTATGTTGTGGAGGCATTTCGAAGGAACCTGTCTTGAATTTCCAAATAAAATAACTTAAGAGTGGATTTCTGACATTATCTCATTAAATTTTTTGGTACAGTATTTATGACAAATTTGTTGACTTGTGTTAGACCACCTCCTGGAATGTTGACAATTCCTGCTTCCAGATTCCAGATCTCAAAACTAGGTATTGATCTATTTTTGTTTTGTAATTCGATTTTACAAATTTAAAAAAATCTTTAAGACCTGTTTTACTTTGCCTCCACAAACATCTGTATATATCATTTCATGTCATAGTCTGTTGCAAAGCTGTGTGAAACATGGTTTATTTCAAATTATCCTTATTGAAAACTGTACATGTATCACACAGGTTTCAAGGATATGAAGGCGCTTATGACAATAAAGAATTGTTCTTAAAAATTTACTCTGACTTTCTTCTCTTATTGTTTTGGTTTTGTTCCAGATATATTTCAGAAATTAAATCCCCTTCATGTCCTTTGAAGCCTGCTGATGTTTTAATTTTTTATTTATTTTTCAGCTTGAGGGAAAATATATTGTGTATGGAAGTGTTAATTAATGTAACGATTGGAAAATTATCAGGTTATATAAAAAATGTTTTTAGAAAATATGCAAAATATCAGCTCTAGTAATGTCATTTTATAGAATTTCGTGATAATTTTAATTTAAGACCTTCCATACAGAAGTCATTCCCAGTTCGGTTGGGACAAGAGAAAAGCAAATGAAACTCATTCCAAAGAATCATTGACTAATTCTTTGGCTTTATTGTTTGGCCATTAATCACCTGTAACAGGTGTGGTTAGAGGCCTATTTACAGGTGTTTTATTCTTTGGGTCCAGGCTGGGGAGCTCTCATTACTATGTCAAGTTACAACTCTTTCAACAACAACTGCTTCAGGTAAATATATTAAACTTGCAATATCTTTTCTATTATGTGAAAGAAAAACGTTGTTTCGAGGGTATGGGTAGAGAGTTGCCAGGTACTCGCCGAAGGTAAAAGAGCCTGGTTTCCTCCCCCGATAAACCTATAGAAACGCTGCCATATAAGTGAAATAATCTTGAGTGCATCAAAACTGCAATCAATCAACCAAGGGTATGACTGTTGGGATGGGAGAGTTGGGCTAAGCCAGGGTGACTTTTTTCAATTTTATTTTATTAACCATTCAATTATTGTATTCTAAAAAAGGGGGAATTCTGTTATACTCAGTCTCTAAAAGAAACACCTGGCCAACAATTTAGGCATTGTTCCAAAGTATAACAAGAAAATGTTTTGAGTGCATTTTGTCGGCGTGGCTTATATAGACTGGTAAGCAGGTACCAATTTATTGTGGAATGGCTACTGAGTTTCTGCATACATGTACCTTAAATGTTGGACTTTCCTCAAGGCAAGGTCGCGGGTTCAAATCCCACTCAGTCCCCAAAAAATTGGAAAATTTTCTGACTGGGTTTTCACTCGAACGACCTATGTGGGATGGTTACCACCGGAAGGTCGTGGGTTTCCTCTGGGCATAGAGCCCGGTTTCCTCCCACAATAAAACTGGCAACAGTGCCATATAAGTGAAATAATCTTGAGCGCGGCGTAAAACACTAAACAATCAACCAATCCTCAAGGACATTTTTTCTCTATATGAACTTGGCAACATTGAACTAAATGTGGTCAATTTTGAATCTTTGAATGAATTGTAGTTTTCAAATACAAGTTTAACTGTTAGATTTCTCTCTCATGGTGGACCAGCCTACTCTGTCTTCAAACATATTTACTATTTAATTCAGTTTATTCTAAGTAATTTTTATTTGTGATCCCAGTAATCTTATCATACATGTAGTTAATTTTAAATCTGATATCTTCTACTCAATAAATAAAACTAGAGCATACATCTTTTGCCCTTCTGTTTATTGTTACCTTTGTAACCATGGACTAAGATATAACAGAGTATCAAAAACCCTGACTTTATTTATTCATAAAACAATATTCAGATCAATAAGATTTCTATTCTATTTGTCAGTGTTTTTGTCAATACCTGTGTCAATGATAGCCATGTTTAAAATGACCTGGCCTTTTGGTTTGTCTCTGTTGTCATGGTAACATTTCAACATATTTGTTGATTAACCGTCTCTGGTTTCCAATAAACTGTTTGCGCTATCCGTGTAGGCGTTTCGTGTTTAGTCTATTTCAGGAAGATTTTATCTGTTTGTAATCGCGTAAAGACCAATATATTTCATCTAGGATATCTTCTATGTTGAATGATGTAAAGTCGAAAGTCAGGAATGGGTTCATTTTCTGATCGTTTGTTCTGATCTATTTGTATGAAAAAATAAATGTAATATACCAATGGACGAATAATATTGCCTAAGAGTGCATATACAGAGAGGGTACAGACCTTTTTGTACTCGTGTTATGTTGTTACTGTGTTAAAATTTATTGTATACCCGGTAATAAAAATCAATGATGTTTTCTCAAAAGATGAGTGCCAACTGTATTCCAAAGAGCTCATAACTGCCCTGCCAACGTCTTTATTCAAAGAAAACAAAATCCAGCCAAGTGTATAGACTCACTAAATATAGCATCTTAATAGTAATGTTCAATAGTTATGACTTTAATTTCAAAGGCACCATTGAAGATACCTTAAGTTGAAATCCATAAATTATTTCTCATAAAATGTAGTGTTAAAGCAATGAAAACAATGATGTATGTTTGTGTGTTATCAGAGATGCTGTGATAGTGAGTTTAGCTGATGGAATTACCTCCTTGTTCTGTGGCTTTGTCATCTTCTCTGTATTGGGGTACATGGCCTTTATCACAGGGCAACCCGTCTCTGAAGTTACCAACTCCGGTCAGTAAACCTTAACAACATTAAACTTTTTGAATTTCAAACTTAATTAAAAAAATCTTTTTAAATCGATTACAATTCAATTAATGCTGTGTCCAAATGCTGAACATTTTTTGAAAAACTTAATAGAAAGCTTGAAATGTAATTTTGTTGAAAATTTTAATGTAATAGTTGCATTTTGTTGAAAATTGTCAAACAATGTTTAAAGACAATAATTAGCTTCAGCACTTCATTTGATGATAATGTTTGAAAAAAGTTAACAATATTTTTTATGTATTGAAATGGGGTATATTCAATTTGAAAAATAAACAAAATGTTTAATCAGTGTTCGAATTTATTAATTTTTTAATGAACCCTCTAATTTCAAACTTTTTAATTTTGTGAGATGTATTGTTATTGAACAGGTCCTGGTTTGGCATTTGTGACCTACCCTAACATCGTCACCAAATTACCCATCTCTCAGTTATGGGCTGTTCTATTTTTTTTGGTGATACTGTTCCTGGGAGTTGATACACAGGTCAGTGTATATCACATTAGAACCTTCATCTTACCTGTAGGCTACTCTCACAGGACAACTGGATTAAGTTCAAAATCGTCAAATATCTGGGTGTTTTTATTTTACTTTAAGGATTTAAAATTTGCGAAATATAAGATATATCAACTAAAAGTCCTTTAGTCACGCTATGTTTTAGGGTTACCAGGTACCCTCAGTTTGGGGCTTGTTTCCTCTCCCACCAAACCTGGTAACACAGCGCTATAAGTGTGGCTATAAACATCAATCAATTAAATGACTATCTAACTGTTTTAAAAATGAAACCATATTATCTCCCAAATAATTGTGTATGTTATGTCACAGTTTTCCAATGTTCTTTAATTTTATTTTCTCCTCAATTTTCAGTTCGGAACATTTAAAACCCTCTGTAGTGGACTGTTTGATTCGTTCCCCAATACGCTCGGCAAGAGAAAGACTCTGTCTACTTTAGTGCTCAGTATTATTGCATTTGGTCTCAACATCATTTTTGTTACACAGGTAGGCTATATCTAAGGTGAAATGTTTACAATTTCTACCTGTATTTCTGATAAAGGCATTCTGCTGTAGTTTATAAACTGATCCTGCATGTTAAACAATATATCATCAAAAATGTCAACTGATCCTACATATACTCATACGAATACTATATAGGCCTATATCGTCAAAAATGTGAACAGAGATGTACATGTATTTAGTGGTATTGAAATTGATTAAATTACGGTACCAATGTAAGGCAGGTTGAATGTCTCTATCACCCCTCCCCATACCCCCCCCTTTCTTCCACCATACCCCCTTCAACCACCACTGATCATCTTTATTGCCAAAAAAATTTCTACAGCAATCTTGATGATAGCTGAAATAAAGCTAAATTAAATGTCCAATAGTGTTTCAATGCCTTAGATCTTCTTTTTGATGCATAATAAAATAATGTGATGAAAATGTTTAATTTCAGGGAGGGATGTATTTATTACAAATTGTGGATTGGTATGCATCCCCTGTGGCTCTAAATCTTATTGCACTTCTAGAAACTGTTGCAGTTTTATGGATATTTGGTAAGTTCTCGAATTGAAATTTAAATTCATTTTTTTTTTAATTTGACATTTCTGAGTAAATTTTTTTAATTTTTAAAATCAAGTTTAGAAATACAGTAAAAAGGATGCCTACATGTTCAACGTTGTATGTAGTCTTTAAAGTTATAAAATGATTTTATTAATGACATCTTTTAGAAATGCTTTGAAACATTATTAGAGGAAGGAAATATATATGCTTAATGGTATGATTTACCTTCTTTCAGGTCAGGAACGTTTCCGTAAGGCATGCAGTAGTATGTTATTGACCACCTCACAAAGAACCATTAGCATACTTATGTTTTCACTCAAGTACTTAATTCCAGTCTGTATGTGTGTAAGTATAACCATTCTGACCCTCCATATATTTTCGCTTGACCTAAATTGGCAAATTATTGTATCTTTATTGAAGAAAAAAATTTGAATTACAAGCTTACAAGTTTGTTAAAGTATGTTGCAGCAGTGTTTACTTGTAGCCTAGTCTGAGAATAAATGAACGTACATCCCTATTATTTGAATTTTGTTAACACTATTGCTTCACTCAGGCCAATGATTTCAAAGTATTTGGTCTGGTCACATGCCACTGACTGAATTATTTATAGACTTATACCATGATACTTTATGTCTTATATTGTTATTTGTTTTGGTTTTACAGGTGGCCTTTATGATGACCTTGATAAACTACACGCCTCCTACGTATGGTGACTACGTCTATCCTAACGGCGCTTTAATCTTCGGCTGGTTTATCGCCAGTCTACCCATAATTCCAATCCCAACAGTAATGATCTGGCAAATACTGAAGGCCGAGGGAACACTCACAGAAGTAAGTCATCCACTGTCTACCTGTGAGTCATAATGTTGTGACTCAATACTGTCTACCTGTGAGTCATAGCGTTGTGAGTCATAGCGTTGTGAGTCAATACTGTCTACCTGTGAGTCATAGCGTTGTGAGTCATAACGTTGTGAGTCAATACTGTAGTCATAACGTTGAGACTCAATACTATCTACCTGTGAGTCATAACGTTGGGACTCAATACTGTCTACCTGTGAGTCATAACGTTGGGACTCAATACTGTCTACATGTGAGTCATAACATTGGGACTCAATACTGTCTACCTGTGAGTCATAACATTGGGACTCAATACTTTCTACATGTGAGTCATAACGTTGTGACTCAATACTTTCTACATGTGAGTCATAATGTTGTGACTCAATACTGTCTACATGTGAGTCATAACGTTGGGACTCAATACTTTCTACCTATGAGCCATAACGTTGGGACTCGATACTTTCTACCTGTGAGTCATAACGTTGGGACTCGATACTTTCTACCTGTGAGTCATAACGTTGGGACTCAATACTGTTTACATGTGAGTCATAACGTTGGGACTCAATACTGTCTACCTGGGAGCCATAACGTTGGGACTCGATACTTTCTACCTGTGAGCCATAACGTTGGGACTCGATACTTTCTACCTGTGAGTCATAACGTTGGGACTCGATACTTTCTACCTGTGAGTCATAACGTTGTGACTCAATACTTTCTACATGTGAGTCATAACGTTGCGACTCAATACTTTCTACATGTGAGTCATAACATTGTGACTCGATACTTTCTACATGTGAGTCATAACGTTGGGACTCGATACTTTCTACATGTGAGTCATAACGTTGGGACTCGATACTTTCTACCTGTGAGTCATAATGTTGTGACTCAATACTATCTACCTGTGAGTCATAACGTTGAGACTCAATACTTTCTACCTGTGAGTCATAACGTTGTGACTCAATACTTTCTACCTGCGAGTCATAACGTTGAGACTCAATACTGTCTACCTGTGAGTCATAACGTTGGGACTCAATACTTTCTACCTGTGAGTCATAACGTTGTGACTCAATACTTTCTACCTGTGAGTCATAACGTTGTGACTCAATACTTTCTACCTGTGAGTCATAACGTTGTGACTCAATACTTTCTACATGTGAGTCATAACATTGTGACTCGATACTTTCTACATGTGAGTCATAACGTTGGGACTCGATACTTTCTACATGTGAGTCATAACGTTGGGACTCGATACTTTCTACCTGTGAGTCATAATGTTGTGACTCAATACTATCTACCTGTGAGTCATAACGTTGAGACTCAATACTTTCTACCTGTGAGTCATAACGTTGTGACTCAATACTTTCTACCTGCGAGTCATGACGTTGAGACTCAATACTGTCTACCTGTGAGTCATAACGTTGAGACTCAATACTGTCTACCTGTGAGTCATAACGTTGAGACTCAATACTGTCTACATGTGAGTCATAACATTGTGACTCAATACTTTCTACCTGTGAGTCATAACGTTGTGACTCAATACTTTCTACCTGTGAGTCATAACGTTGAGACTCAATACTTTCTACCTGTGAGTCATAACGTTGGGACTCGATACTTTCTACCTGTGAGTCATAACGTTGAGACTCGATACTTTCTACCTGTGAGTCATAATGTTGTGACTCAATACTATCTACCTGTGAGTCATAACGTTGAGACTCAATACTTTCTACCTGTGAGTCATAACGTTGTGACTCAATACTTTCTACCTGTGAGTCATAACGTTGGGACTCAATACTGTCTACCTGTGAGTCATAACGTTGAGACTCAATACTGTCTACCTGTGAGTCATAACGTTGAGACTCAATACTTTCTACCTGTGAGTCATAACGTTGAGACTCAATACTTTCTACCTGTGAGTCATAACGTTGGGACTCAATACTGTCTACCTGTGAGTCATAACGTTGGGACTCAATACTGTCTACATGTGAGTCATAACGTTGTGACTCAATACTTTCTACCTGTGAGTCATAACGTTGAGACTCAATACTTTCTACCTGTGAGTCATAACGTTGTGACTCAATACTTTCTACCTGTGAGTCATAACGTTGGGACTCAATACTTTCTACCTGCGAGTCATAACGTTGAGACTCAATACTGTCTACCTGTGAGTCATAACGTTGGGACTCAATACTGTCTACCTGTGAGTCATAACGTTGGGACTCAATACTTTCTACCTGTGAGTCATAACGTTGTGACTCAATACTTTCTACCTGTGAGTCATAACGTTGAGACTCAATACTTTCTACCTGTGAGTCATAACGTTGTGACTCAATACTTTCTACCTGTGAGTCATAACGTTGAGACTCAATACTGAACAGTTTAATTGGTCAAGGAGATATCCAAATGCCTAATGCCAAAACACAATAAATGACTAGACGGGATGCATTTAATCAAATGCGTCAAATATGATAATACATACTTTATTAAACTTTGACAGGTATCAATATAAAGCGAAATTACAGTAACCAATAAAAATTGAACCAACAAGTAAAAATATTATTTACCGCTATAGTGCATATGTTAATAACTTCTATTAATAGTAATAAAAAAAAATTACTGTGAAGAAATTTTTAAAAAACATAAAAGAAAAAAATCCAAAAAAAATCTTTTGTCTACTTTAGAGCTTAATGTTGTGTAAAAAGTAGTTCAAAAGACCATGGTTTATTAAGAAGTAGGCCACTAAAAAGTAGATCAAAATAAAAGCCATTCACTTTTTTAAAAGCTTGTATCGTTATGCAAAATGGGATATAGATGGTGTGTTTGGTTGCATCTTTATTGGACTACATATTCTCTGTTAGTTCATATGTTCTTTAGTTTTTACCTGATTTGATAGTTTTTTCAGAGTATATACCCTAGGGGTAGATGGTGTGTGAGAACCATTTAAAATAAATTCAACTTCATTTTATTACACTATTAAAGAGCAATGCCAAGATAGAAATGAAACAAAAATAACTATTACAACCTAAGTACACTGTATTATTGAATTAATCTAAATGGGTCGATTACATAAAACTAATGTAGTTAATTTAATGTAAGATGAAAGAAAACTGTTCATATGAACATAGAATTTAAATTGCTTAAATTTAAACAAATATTTTCTGTACTATAGAGTAATCAATAATACATGTAGCTGAGGGTGTCAGTTTACTAAAACTGTTGTCATCTTCCATACAGAAAAGTAATTTTTAACAGAATAACCATTTTGGATATCCTCTTCCATACAGAAAAGTAATTTTTAACAGAATAACAATTTTGGATATCCTCTTCCATAAGAAAAGTATTTTTTAACAGAATAACAATTTTGAATATCCACTTCCATTCAAAAAGTTATTTTTGACAGAATAACAATTTTGAATGTCCACTTCCATTCAAAAAAGTTATTTTTGACAGAATAACAATTTTGGATACCCACTTCCATACAGCAAAGTAATTTTTGACAGAATAGCAATTTTATACCATCCTTTTCAATTCTGGATGAAAGAATGCGGTTAATGTTTGCTCTCCCTGGTTTAAAAATATGTGCATTAATTAAAGCCATATCAATAGTATTGTTGGTTAATTATTACTTGAATTATTTGGGTTGTTATTTGAGCCACCTGTGTGAAAGGATTGCCCTACAGAATGAAGGATTTCCCCTGGGCATAGACCCTGTATTCAAATCATGTGTTCATGTAATGACACCTGCTGGATTGAAAATCAGTGCAACAATTTGAGTCAACAGTTTTTGTAAAAAAAAATCACAATTTCAAAACCACCTTAGTTTAAAAACCAGTGCACTATTTTAGATATCTATTATAACGTTGGTTTATATGTTGTAAAACTCTAAATATTTTCTTTGCTAAAAAAATAATATTTTGATAAAATTAAAAAAAAATCTAAGCCATAGGGCTTTGCCTACATATGGAAAAGGCTGTTGTTGTTTTTTTAATCAGAGCTTGGTGTAAACTCATGTTGAAAGGTCACTCAAAGTAAACAGATTTCATGATGGAAAAATACCATGATGTATACTTAATTGAAATCACATACAACAGCTTGACACCAGTTTGATAGTAGAGATTCCCAGGTGCTAATCGGGAATATTTTATGTTACAATGGGTTTTATACCACACTAAACTCTGTCATTGATTAATGTGTTGTGAAGAACACAAAAGTCCCTCATGACCCTGATACTCTCTTGTTCAGCCTGTCAAAAATAATCCCTGCAATGAAATGTCTTTCCTTGAACCACGTTATGCCAGACTTGATCTAAAATGATTTATGTCATGACCTCACTAGTTTGGTTACTGTCCAATGCTCTGTCTAATTCTCTCTACTTCTATTCTAGTTAAATTCCCTCTTAGACCAAATAAAAAATTGAAGAATTCCTTAGTGGGTTTTTCAATTTCTTTCAATTATTCTTACCGTATATATGACTTGCCTTTTTAACAACATATATACCATTGACAATGTGTTACAAAAGGATTCCAGAAAATTCTACTGACCAAGGTTAAGCTCCTGTCAGTCGTCAACCTAATGAAATATGATAGGTTTGGGTTGTTACAACAATTTATGGGGTATAAAGGTCTAAATGATATACCTCTTTTTAACACAATTAGAAACTTGTGTCCATGGTTATTTAAGACAAGAAGATTTTCCCTGTGCCCGTGTGTTTTAGTGATCATAAATATATAACAAGCTACCTGTTACCTGATCATGACCGAAACCTTAGTATTTTCTGTTCAGTTCAGTGTTTTAGTGATCATAAATATATGTAGATTAAGGAGCTCGACCTCTGATCCAAAGGCTAGCCATTGTTTTTAAAACGAACATGTGTTTAAAAGATATACTGGTCAGGGCTAAACTCCCTTGTTGTGTCGCCTGAAAGGGGGCACTTAGGGATCACTTTGACGGCGTAGTCTGGCGTCGGCGTCGGCGTCGTTGTCGGCGTCGGCGTCGGCGTCCGGATTGGTTTCCGTGCAATATCTTGAAAACCACTGGCTTAATTTTTTTCAAATTTAAATGGGAAGTTTAATACCTTAATACCCCGCTCAAGTTCGACTTTCGCTAAAATCCGCGCATATTTAATTATTGTACAGGCTTTTGATTGGCTGATACAAATAACTTGGTTTCCGTGCAATATCTTGAAAACCACTGGCTTAATTTTTTTCAAATTTAAATGGGAAGTTTAATACCTTAATACCCCGCTCAAGTTCGACTTTCGCTAAAATCCGCGCATATTTAATTATTGTACAGGCTTTTGATTGGCTGATACAAATAACTTGGTTTCCGTGCAATATCTTGAAAACCACTGGCTTAATTTTTTTCAAATTTAAATGGGAAGTTTAATACCTTAATACCCCGCTCAAGTTCGACTTTCGCTAAAATCCGCGCATATTTAATTATTGTACAGGCTTTTGATTGGCTGATACAAATAACTTGGTTTCCGTGCAATATCTTGAAAACCACTGGCTTTATTTTTTTCAAATTTAAATGGCAAGTTTAATACCTTAATACCCCGCTCAAGTTCGACTTTCGCTAAAATCCGCGCATATTTAATTATTGTACAGGCTTTTGATTGGCTGATACAAATAACTTGGTTTCCGTGCAATATCTTGAAAACCACTGGCTTAATTTTTTTCAAATTTAAATGGGAAGTTTAATACCTTAATACCCCGCTCAAGTTCGACTTTCGCTAAAATCCGCGCATATTTAATTATTGTACAGGCTTTTGATTGGCTGATACAAATAACTTGGTTTCCGTGCAATATCTTGAAAACCACTGGCTTAATTTTTTTCAAATTTAAATGGGAAGTTTATTACCTTAATACCCCGCTCAAGTTCGACTTTCGCTAAAATCCGCGCATATTTAATTATTGTACAGGCTTTTGATTGGCTGATACAAATAACTTGGTTTCCGTGCAATTTCTTGAAAACCACTGGCTTAATTTTTTTCAAATTTAAATGGGAAGTTTAATACCTTAATAACCCGCTCAAGTTCGACTTTCGCTAAAATCCGCGCATATTTAATTATTGTACAGGCTTTTGATTGGCTGATACAAATAACTTGGTTTCCGTGCAATATCTTGAAAACCACTGGCTTAATTTTTTTCAAATTTAAATGGGAAGTTTAATACCTTAATACCCCGCTCAAGTTCGACTTTCGCTTAAATCCGTGCATATTTAATTATTGTACAGGCTTTTGATTGGCTGATACAAATAACTTGGTTTCCGTGCAATATCTTGAAAACCACTGGCTTAATTTTTTTCAAATTTAAATGGGAAGTTTAATACCCTAATACCCCCCTCAAGTTCGACTTTCGCTAAAATCCGCGCATATTTAATTATTGTTTTTGATTGGCTGATACAAATAACTTGGTTTCCGTGCAATATCTTGAAAACCACTGGCTTAATTTTTTTCAAATTTAAATGGAAAGTTTAATACCTTAATACCCGCTCAAGTTCGATTTTTATCTGACGCAGATTATTATTTAATATCTCATATTCAGGTAACATCTTACACAGCATGATATACATATATTCACAAATAAAGTACAACAGTGAATTTTTTTGTGAAAGGTGATGTACCTTCTCCTTGTATATTTATCCTGCCAGGCGACACTTCTACTTCAGTTGAATTCTAGTCTGTCTTCTACTTGGGTTTTTCTGGGGAACCAAAATTTTAATTTTTTTCCCATGATCCTATGATGGGTTCAATCCTGGTCTACCCATATCCTGTCAGTCGTCAACCTAATGAAATATCATGGGTTTAGTTTATTACAACAATTTATGATGGGGTATAAAGGTCTAAATGATATGTACCTCTTTTTAGCACAATTAGAAACTCCAAGGTTATTTTAGACAAGAAGATTTTCTCTGTGCCTTGTGTTTTAATGTTCAAAAATATAGATTAGGGAGCGTATCCAACCATTGTGTACAGTTCAATCAATCATATATATCTTCCTATTACATGAATGATCCCTACATGTTAGTTGGATACAGTCCCTTAGACCTCCAATGCTGGAAGATTTCAATATTTTGGCATTACAATAATTGTTAAGAAGTTGATTATAGCAAATCAAACCTCAATGGCAATATTATAGTAAGGTCTACCTAAGTCCTTTAATTCTCTTATAAAGAAACATGAAATAGACCTTATATGGGAACAAAAATCAGTTTGTTTAATTGGCTGAAAGCCTAATGTGGTCACTCGAAAAAAATGATGGGATAGTAGAGGGATCTTGTTTGAAGTGACCATTTTGTTAAGCCGTTTCCAGCAACACACATGACTGCAGATTAATTTCTGTACACCATTATGTTAAATTTCATGTCATGTTGCATGAAGTACAGGCCGTAATAGGCCCATTGTGAAACGTAAAACCGTATTATAAAATGTATTGACATTGCCAATGTATCTGGATAAGCTATTCTTCATGGGCTGTTCTGTTTGTGTATTTTACAGAGAATAAAGGGACTGCTGAAAATGTCGGACAACTGTATGCCAGCCCACGAACTCAAAGACAAGACGGAAATGCAAAACGCCAAGGAAATGGACTGGATCAAGACGAAGGAAAGTGAAGCCATGATTCATTATGTGGAGAAAGTTCCGTTAGAAAAGCAGCCAGAAAGTGAACAGATGCTGAGCGGGGGCGACTCACGGTGCTAGACCATAACCAATCATAACCTTTCTCTCATTAGTCACCTTTCTATTCAGTCTTTCCATTTTTTTTCTCCATTTATTATTGTCTTTCTACTCATGAATTGATTCCAGACTTTAATTGATAGGTTAGTGACGTAGGTCTATGATTGCTCAGGAATTCAGTGAAACACAGAGTTTTATTTGTGTGATCACATGTGACTGATAAGAATCGATGTTGAAATTCTGGACGAAACTCCAGCCTTCCACCAATGGGTCACGGGTTTGAATCCCACTCAGTAAAAAAAATTTTCTGACTGGGTTTTCACTTGAACGACCTATGTGGGATGGTTGCCAGTTACCAGCGGAAGGTCGTGGGTTTCCTCCGGGCAAAGAGCCCGGTTTCCTCCCACAATAAAACTGGCAACGCTGCCATATAAGTGAAATAATCTTGAGCTGCGTAAAACACCAAAAAATCAATCAATCAACCAAAGACTCTGGTCCATGTTTGTGAAACCATTTTTAGGGATACGGTCAAAACATAATCTTCGTTGAAGATAACATACTTATTAAATTTGGTAAAATGCCGTCATTATAAGATATGAATTTTGTTTTTTAAATATTTTCCATTTTTTTACCAGTATTTTCTCTAGCCTTTTTGAAAACAAATTCATATGGCTACTGATGTGGGTGATGCCTGGGCTAGACTCTGGTTTTTATTAAGCTTTAACCTTACAAAGTTATTGTATTTACCCTACATTTGTGACGGGTGCAGCTCAGTGATACAGGTCCTTAATAGTCTCTCTCGTTTAATGTCTGCAATGTAGCATAAAACCCAAATCAATCAAAAGACTAAAATGTCTACTGACCTAGTTCTCTTTGAACCAAACAATGCTTTATTTCTTCAGAATGAGAAAACTTATTTTAAGGTCACCTGTGTCAAGCAGAAAAAAGGTCTCAAAACATATAATATAGCCCAAGCATTAACCTGGATGTAAGGTTAAATCATATATCAATAGAAAATGGAGCTAAGGTAATAAGCTACATATTGACTTGGTGAGTGAAAACTGCCAATGAAATTGGCCTATAAGTTTATTTAAAACCCATCACTATACCCACTTCCCGACTGAAATTATCCTTGTGCTCTCCTTTTTTAAAAAGATAGATTTTCTTCCATGTTGTATTTATAGGGTGTTGTGTAACACCATCCTTCATCATTTTGTAACCAGCCATATCACTTCAAAAACGCTTTCTCAATTTCTTGGGAATGTTGTCAAAAATATGTAAATAGCTTTATTTTGTAAATAGTAAGATAAAGATGTTCTTGTATGACGTAGGTTATGTCAATCATTTTCCGAGTTGAAAAAAAAAACATGGCGCAGTCACAAATTACGTTTTATCACCAGATTTAATTTTTGAAATCCAGTTTCTTGTGCCATTTCTGTTATGAAGCCCTTATTTGGGGTGTTTTTTTTATTTATTTATTGGGGGGAAAGTAAGGTTGGGCTGGGGGGATTTAAAGTCAACAATGAGCAGGCTGGCATCTTTCTAGAGAGCGTTTTCATTGAGATAGTTTGTACTGAAGGTGACAAGTTGTTATAGCTTTTGTTAACAGTCGGAGCCACCTATAAATAATAGTGCCATATAAATGGAATTTCTTAGTTAAAGAAAAATGGAATAGATTAAACCATGGACCATTTTGTTCTTATTATACATATTATATTCATAACATGCCAATTACTAAACACCCCATTGAACTCTGATTGCTCATTTCAGATATTGATGATAAATTTACACTTTTCTTTAATCGATGGCCCTCAAACACAAGAGGTGTACCTTATATTGTCATTGCTAAGAAAGGTCGAATTTCATTCTAGACTTTCAAAAAAAATGTCAGATAATTTGTCATCCTTGCTTTGAAGACTAAAGGTATCTTTTGTGTGGGCAAATGGTTGAATGCTTATATTGTAGCAAGGCAGCAGAGGCATTTTTGTGTTAGGTTTTTTTTCTATCACATAGTTTATTTCGAAAGTCAATTTTTATCTGTTCAGCTTTATAAATATGTAAAACTTTTGCTCATTTTTTGTGATAAATTCAGGAATTACTCTGAAACAGTGTATTCCCATTACTCTAAACATCGACAGAAACTAGACAAAGCCTGTTATGGACGTTGTTGTCGAGGCAATTCCGTTCGTTTCAATATCTTGCTAACATCACATTTGTCGTATAAGGAAAACTCGTTTATAAGTTTCGTTACGCGTTAAAAAAAACTTTTGATATTATAATTAAAAAAGGGCCCCATGGTGAACCTTGCAGACCGCCATATTGGACTAACCAATAAACAATGGTTGTGTATTTTTCACTTAATGTAATTGAATGCTGAGCTCTCCGGTCAAATCTTTTTTTCAAATTTGAAGAATTGTCTTGGTTTATAAATTTATAAAGAGAGCGTTCCTGCTAATTTTTCACACTTTTTAGCGAATTGTCGTTGTCTTAATCTCTCCAAGCAATGTTATTGAGAAGGGACAAATGGACAAATGGATTTGGCGCCAAACTTTGAGTTCAAACGAAATAAATGTATATTTACTTGATCCTTTCCCAATCCATTTAGCTTTCAAAAACGATTATTCGCAATAATAATTCGCGAACGCCTTTGTAAATAGCTTACACGAATCTCACCTTGGAGACGACAACGATCTTCATCGCGCTTTTAAATTTGCCGTCACAGAAAAGTTGGTTTTGTTGTCCTGTGCTTATCATACGTTTTATTTCAGCCATTGGCTAAGCTTAGTTTCTTTAATAAGTTGTACTTTATTATTACGTTTTAGTATTTATAAAGTCTTTATAATTCTTCAGTTGTACATGTGTAAAACGTTTTTAACGTTCTGGATTCTCCAAAGTTGTGCAACCAGTATTTAAATTCCACTCAACTGTTCAAATGTCAACAAGATTTTGTACAAAATAATAAAGGTTTGTAATTTGGAAAAAAATGACTCTTGTTATGTTTGTAAGGAAAATTAATCGGCAATGGTAAACCGCTTCTTATGCAATGAAGTGGATTAGTGTATTATGTGAAATGTCCACCCTCCAAATTGTATTACCTCTTCCCCCGCTTCCTCTATACATCTGATAACGCCACAGAATTGGTGACGTCCTGAAAACGTTCTGGGCTTGTAAAAACTGATTAAAAAAATATGAAGCTTAAAGAATGCTATAACCGCCAGCAAGTAGAGCTGTTTTGTGTTTTATAAATTAAAGTACCCATGTATTTTATTTCGTCTTCAAATAACGGGTTTCTATGGGGATAAAAAACTTGATATACACCGTTCGGTGTAAACCATATAAAGACCTATTTAGTCCTTGTTCGCAAAATCACGTACATAACGACATTGACTAGAGGTTGTTTGTCTGTAGCTTAGTGATACCACGCGCACAGTCATCGACCTCTATGTCTGTCTCTCCATTATGGTCCCACCTCCTAACACCCAGTTCATTCAGAAAAAAAAAATCGGAATAGAGAACACAATAGGGTCATTATACGAGTAATATATACAGCGACATACGCGTTATAGAAATCCGAGTATACACGGGAAGCCACGCACCCGATCCCACCTAGTTCTATTGACTTCGGTTCATAAGGTGAAATTGATTCATTCAACTTGTATGTCAGAATCTGACAGTAAACAGAAAAAATCGATTGTGTCTACAACTGATATATAGTCACAATTTGTTGACCTCGGTATCGTTTTCAATTTCTTAGAAATAAAAGTGGCATGATCTGGCAAAATATTGATATTTTTTCCGTAAAACCCGAATGTGGAATTTATCGACTATTTTTCTCATGACGTGCAATTAAGCAGCTTTTTAGTGCTATTGGTTTCGGGAATGTGCGTTTAAGTAGTGTTTTTGAACTTTCTAATAGGTTAAGAATTAATGAACGTCCGTCCCGGTTATTTAAATTTTGTTTACTTTTTGTACACCACTTGGCTCGTACGAGACACAGATTGTATGGATTTTCCTCATTCCAACGTCAATTACTTAGTTTTTCGATGACTACCAAAGCCTCCTACTGTACCAGCTCATACCACTTAAAGTAGTTAACGTCACTTGAGGCAGAACATTTTATTGTTTTCTTCGGTCAACCCATATATGGAATGAGTCAATTCTAACTTCTTGTCATGCCCTTAGGATTATGGCATTATTGGACATCACTTGTGATGCGTTAAAATGGATAATGTGATATATGCACCCGACACCAGCGAAGTGTCAAGACTTTTCTCCTACAAGAAACCTGTGGTGAATCAACAAGCAATTTCCAAATAAATAATGGGATATGATGTGAAAGATTTGAGCCCAGCATGATTTGGTCACATAATTTGGCTTGCGGCTCTGGAAGAACGGTGGGCCGACATTCAGGTTGCACGTGCGTTGGAGAATCTTTTCTTGGTCTGGCAAACGTTAAGTTGTTTACAGAGTTGTGCATGTAGACTAAGTATAGATCAACGTTTGGGAATAAGACACAGACGTTTATAAATCACGGTCTAGAAACCGACCAAGTTTGATCAACATATGATGGCCCCCAGTTAACGCACTGACGTTGGGAAAGCGTTGGTCGGCCAGCCATGCCAACGTTGACTTAAGGACTGTTTGCAGTCGTAAGCCAACTTTGGAAAATCGGAGGTTTTACAAAGCATTCGGTTCGCAAGTGAGGCTTCTTTGCAAATTAACACCAAATATAGATGGATAGACGTTCGGTGATCAGCCACAAACCAACATTTGGTCACTAGGAGTGGATTGACGTTGGGGCTTTGGTTGGAAATCAGCCGTAAATGAACGTTTACAGACCAGTCACAAATCAACGTTTGGTCATCAGCCCTAAAACACCATGTGGTCACTAGAAGTGGATCGACGTTTCATGGTCATTCACAAACCATCGTTTGATCACTAGAGGTGAATCGACGTTCTGTGATCAGTCACAATCCAACGTTTGGTCTTTAAATGTGAATGGACATTTGGTGATCAGTCACAAACCAAAGTTTGGTCACTATGAGTGAATTGACGTTTCATGGCCATTCACAAACCATCGTTTGGTCACTAGGAGTGAACTGACGTTCGGTGATCAGTCACAAACCAACGCTTGGTCACTAGAAGTGTTGTAGTCCAGCGGTTGGTGACCGATTGCATATCAACGTTTTGGGACGTTAGTCATCTGGGGGCTGTTTCTGAAAACATTTACGCCCGACGTAAGTCCAATCCAAGGCCTAACTGTCATGGTAACAAATACCTTCAACATTACGCTACGACCAGGCGCAAAGTTACGACGGGGGTAAATGTGTTGAGAGACAGCCCGCTGATCGCCAGCAAAGTTTTCATTTAGTTTATTTAAATGCTGCATGGAATTGGGAAAAAGCCTTAGACAAAATTCTAGACACTTTCCGTTCAGTTCTTTTTACCTCTCCGTAGCTTCCATTATCCAATCTGTATCTCTAAATTTTTGAACGGGGACTATCCTTAAATTGTTTTTTTTAATGTTTCTCGACTTTTGACATGTTTGTTTTCTGACGATCACTATTTGGCTACGTCTGATTGTTTCCATAACACTTGAAATAACAGGAAATGGGGACAGTGGTGGAAAAGTTTTATTTGTCAAGTTCATATAAGCCTACACGTAGAATATATCATATTACACTTTCTTAGAGAACAAAATTCAATTCACGCACACAAATGTTATTTGCACATGTCTATCTATTTCAATTGAAACAACAGGGTCAGCTTGTACTTAAACTGTCGCCCGATATAGAGCACTTGAAAACTGTTTCTGATATGGCGCAATGCGCAATCTTATCTAAATAATTTGAAATTACGTGGTGGGGCGGGGGGGGGGGGGGGGGGGGGGAGGCTCAGTTTGCAGAGATAGCGCTATATGAGTTGGTTGGTTGCTTGTTTTAGCTTATTGGCGCGTCCTTTCGTATGAATGATGTACGCCATACTAGTGAGTATTTATTACCTTGGGCGATTAAGAAAACTGTGATGTTTTTGCACACAATATAACAATATATTGAATGTCTCTGTACAGGAGTATATGTTAGTACGATTGAGAACTACTTAACCTCTTAAGATGTTAAAACATGCAATACAATTGAGCTTACACCCGTATACCATTTACAGATATGCAAATATACAGTACGCCATAATATGAGTGAAATAGAGTAATCTTGAATACGGCATAATACATCGATCAATCAACCTTGGCATTGCAAATATGACCATGTACGCAAGCGTAGAATGGTTTTGTATATAAAGTCACTTAACGCCTTACATATTTGCAACGCTATGGAATTCTATGCTTTGTATGGCGTTTTGCATAAGTAAACACAAACACGAAAAGTAATTAGATTATCAAACAAGCCACAACACGGGACCCAGTCCTGGATTCTCATTCACAAAAGCGAGCTCGTTTAGACTTTAATCGTGGGGGCCCAATTGCAGTATGGGGATGGCAGCTAAAGATAGCCTGCTTACATCTTTGGTCGGGGGCTGCCCCTGCCGTGAAATATGGGATCTAATCTTGGGTTTATTTTCTGTACTTTCGTAGAATTCGTATCAGACACAAAGCCATGGCAGTAGGGTGGGGCAAAGGACGGATACAAAATCTGGACAGTATGGGCTCCAGACGAAAGCGAAGGAAATAAAAGGCTTTTTGTTTTTTTCCATATACGCAGGCGTAGAGCGGTTTTGTATATAGAGTCACTCTACTCCTATCCCCGCTATGGAGGGGGGGGGGGGGCACCCGATTGGGCCCACCTTTGGCTCGGTCTTGGAATCGTATTATCAACGAGTATATAAACTTACTTTATCACGCCAAATTTATGAAGTCGTTATTTGACGCCAATACTTTAAGTAATATCTTTTAGGAGGCCTCGGGTGTTTTCTTCTATTACATTTAGCCTTCCATCAACGGTCATCAGTTCGAATCTCCCAAAAATCAAGATAATATTTTCCCGTGTATTAAATAAAATTACCCCCCCCCCCACACACACACACACGCGCACACACCATCCCTAAACTACAAATTCTGGTGCGTTTATTTAGTGTTGCAATAGAATAATTCGAACCATAATCCACTGCAATCTAAACAATAGGTTAATCCGTCCTTATTAATACAATAATCTGTCCCCATCAATCCATTGGGGAATGTTTCTGAGCAGCGGAGTATGGAAAATAACAAGGATCATGTTACGTGTGCTTGAAACCCGTGGGCCAACATTAGTTATTTAAACAGAGATGTCAGGGAAACGGGCTTGAAACGGGCACAATGCCAGCTGTCCGAGCTTTGATCTAAAAACGCTAACCTCCGTGTATAAGCCCACGGGCTAAAATGCACTCACGAAGCGCCTTCGATAAATTCATTAATAAAGTACGAGAACTTCGTTTCCTATGGACAGTGATAATACACCTGCTACCGTAAACTTTTTTTAAGCACAAGCGTTTATTTAATAAATGCCACGATTTTACAAACTATAGCCGTAGATACATTCCCCACGTGACCAGGGATTGCACGGCTAACTATATTATTGTGTTTTTACACTTTGAAGGACAAATCTGTAATAATGTGATATTATTAAATACAAAGCAGAGTTATGCCTCTTTGGCATACGAGATTCTCGCACCTTCGGAATCAGGATTGCCGATGGTTCGAATAGGATGCATCTCCATCTTCCCCACGTGACCAGGGATTGCATGCTCCATCTTATCCCTTGAATCAGGTATAACGAGCTTCTCGCGATCTTTTGGAATATATGGGCCCGCTGCTACAGATAAGCCCTGTACACGAGTAAATACGGGTGGAAAATTGCACAATACGGACAAGGAAAAACAAACTAACCGTACCAAATACGGCCTGAAAACGTAAATACGGGTATATTGCAAATATGGCCAGTACAACAGAAAAAATAAATAGGAAAATCTGGTTCAAAAAGAGTATATTATTGTTTGTAGTTGTTGTCCACCACAAGTGTCAAATTTTCTTAAAACATGAGGCTGAAGATTGTGAAATATGTCACCTCCTGCAAGGAATATCTAGAATGGAGATCATTCATTGGTTGACTTTTGACCTAATTGACCAAGCTTTGCGAAAATGGACATCAAGTTGAAATTTACTATTTGACAGAAATTAACTCCCCTTTACTATTTATAGCATTTTTTGTCAAGAGTTGTGCAGCTCCGATGATAAACACATTTCAGTTAAGTTTTCATCGAAAACACACATTCACAAATTGATTTATACATTATTGTTTGCACTTTTACTTTTTGGTGTTGAAACTTCTAATAAACATTTTATAAAGGCTATATTTAAGCTCAAACCAATACATACAATGCATGATACTATTAATGATACAAGTTACAACTTACAAAGTGATATATTTTATTAACTTAATAAATAGAAAACAAGTTCATGCGTAGAAATGACAATAAAAAAGGAATTTCTATAAATAATATTTCTGTTTTTTATTTCAGTTACTTACATTCACATTCATTAATGTGCATATTACATTGACTGATTGTTTGGCGTTTAACGCCACGCTTAAGATTATTTCACTTAAATGGAGGCGTGGCCAGTTTTATTGTGGGAGGAAACCGGGCTCTATGCCTGGAGGAAACCCATGACCTTCTGGTGGTAACTGGCAACCATCCCACATAGGTCGTTCGAGTGAAAATCCAGTCAGAAAATTTTCCAATTTTTGGCATATTACAAATTCATCGGGTAATTTTTCCTTGTTAACGATATATGCAGGTTTATATATGGTACTGGTTCAACATCAAATCAGCCAGTACAGTACTGGCTGGAGAAAATAATTATCTTGAGCACTGTATGGGCCCATCTATTTGCTAGTAAGCATACCTAAAGTTGTTACGGGTTTTGCAATTCAGAAAGATTAGAAAATTTTGTAAAACAACATGGCCGATTACATAAGGATAACATGGCAAGCAAGTCTCTTAGAGTCAAATTCTCAACAAAATGATGTGCATGCAATTATGAATCATGGCACGATTTGGCGTATCGGTTAAAGGGAGATAACAATGGCTTGTCTTCCCCACCTCAAGCCCGGTAAAGCCTAAACTGAGCAACATCACTGGCATCAGAAAAAGTTCCAATGAGCTTTCTAGTAAAAAAGATAACAAAATATTTCTGTACCTAAATCTGGTAGACTAAGTAGACTAATTACTTATGGGTGACAACTTCTTGATTTATTGGGTGAGGACATGTATGTTGGCGTTTTAATACTCCCAGAACCAATCTGACTAAAGTCGAGATGCTTATTGAAATTAGCTATTTTCAATAAGCATCTCGACTTTAGTCAGATTGTCCCACAACAAACCGCTAAGGATCAGCTCTTAAAAAGGCGTGGATGAGACTCAGTATTTGAAGCCGTTGTATACCAATTTATCGGTTTTAATATCTGGACATATCATTCACAATGTTGTTCCTCAACTGTTTTGAGGAACCTGCACAAAACCAGGGACTGGTTGTACAAAAGTGTATTAAAAGGTTTATGAACAGAGGCCTGTTGTTCAAAAGAAAATTAACTTAACGGCAGATTTAACTACTAAGGAGTGAGGAGGAAATATGTATGTTTTCCGTGCTTTTCATAACTATTCGGAAACAAACTAGTCAAAAGTGTCGTCATGCTGGACTTTCGATGCGAACAAACCAATGAACTAAATGCGTATATTTCATTTGTACAAAATGCCATAAAGTTCTACCGACACACCAGAGATCGTGTATTACGTCACCTCTGTGAGGGTAAGTACACACTTAATGCAAATTAGAAAATATTGGCAAAGGTTATTCGTAAAACATTTATGCATAAAAGTGTCAAAGAAACAGCGATTGAAAATATGTCTATCTTCCGTCACCAATCGGAAATATCATCGTATTTGACGTCATGGTTGACATTTGGGAAGCCCGTTGACGTCATAACGTCGCGCTACACTTCTTTTTATGATAGAGAGATTACGTCAACCTCCAACCATTGTTACGTAATGTGCACAACCACAGCAGCCTACCGGTATGACGTAACAAACAGCTTAACTACCAACGTTAACGTCAACGAAACATATCGTATCGACCTTGATAACCACAGAGCTTTTGCTGGCAAACTAGGATTAGCGTTACCGTAATTTAGGGTAAGTGAAGTATTAAAACTATACTAAGTTCAGAATGTGACCAACTTTCAAAATGTGTCCAGTCACAAGTGTTAAATATAGCTTTTACTGATGAGATTCGATTTGTTTTCTTTCTAGCAACCTTTCACCAACCTACTTCTGACCAAGATGGTGGAAGAAAAAGCAGACAATATTCCGAGTGACACGAGCGTATTCTCGGAAGATCCCGAACTGTGGGCGGACTTTGACGCCGTCTGTCAAATTTCCGATTACATACAAAAACCTCAATCTGCATCCTTTACTGTCACAATGGATGACGGAACCCAAAACGTTACATCAAGATACGGTCAATGGAAGATGCCGACCGCATCGACGGCTGAGATACGAGCAAGATCTAGACTGGAGCGGAAGAAGTCTTTATCTCTTAAAAAACAAACTGACAGCCGGTTAAAATCAACCTTAAAGGAAAGCTCGTCAGATAATCAAGGTTCTGAACCGACAAGTCTTCAGAGTTCGTCCTTAGACACATCTTGTATTCCATCTCCAAACTTGACCAGTTTAACCAAGTCGGATCTAACCAATGAGAAGACCCCGACCTTCAACGCCAAGACTCTGAGGGAGTTATATTCGGACTTGGATATCCCTGTCAATACAGACCGGATTCAGCGACTCTCTCAGCGCCATCTACCGTCCAAAGAAGGTAAATAATATATAAGCCAGTACTATACGCTCTTCCATATGATTAACATTTTGTTTTAAATTAACGTGTCTTTGGTTTGCAAGAATGCTAAAATATATGTCTAACAACTGACTTTTAATGTTACTGTCAGTGTATTTCTTGGGTTTGAATCCCATTACGCAAGATACATGCATAAGTTTGGAAAATTGTCTAGGTTTTTATCACACAGACTTGTGTGGGATGGTCGTCAGATTCTAACCAGTGGTTCAGAGTTTCATTTGGTTCCCTCCTAGAAATATTAAAAAAAAAACATGTTATGGTGCAATGAAATAGTCCTACATGAGTGTTACGTAAAAAGAAAAACAACAGGCAATCAACTAAGCTACATCACACCTTAGTTGGAGATCTCCAAACTCTGTGGCCAAAGTGTATTGATGATGGGTGACCAACTGACCCATCATCAATATAGGCCTACTTTGGCCACAGAGTTTGGAGATCTCCGACTACAATGTCTTCCGTATTTTCATTCCTTAGATTTCCTGTGCGTAAATGGCAGACTAGGCCACAATAAAATTAGTTGGAGATCTCCAAACTCTGTGGCCAACAGACCCATCATCAATATACTTTGGCCATAGAGTTTGAGATCTTCAACTACATTACACTGTCCTCAAACAAAATGGCTTGCAGCCTGTCTCAGGGTATCCGATGGTGATCCGAGTGTCACGCCATGCAGTTGGAATACTCAAGTGCAGTCTAAAAGCTAATCATCAATTAATCTGAGACGGGAACAAAGCTTGAGCAAATGTACTTGAAGAGTTTTTAGAGCTAGTCATAGAATAAATGATAAGAAATTTGGAAGTTACAGTAGCTTTTTATTCGTTGCTACAAATTGACCAAGCATGTTTGTTTTGCCATTCTAGATGCTGCAAAATTAGAGAAACACAAAGAGCATATGAGAAGGTTAGACGAACAATGGCCGACAACCTTGAGGAAAGTTTCGGACACAGCAGTGAAAATAAAAAATGGAACGACAGCGACTCAAGCAGAAAATGATGACGTAGACGTAGAATCACCGCGAGACGAGATACCAGCAATGAAAAATACCGAGAAACTTCCAAATGATCCACAACCACCGAAGAGAGACAAAGTGGCTATTAGCAAGACTCCCGCCAAACTGATCGTGGTTCGTCCAGCCGCTGGCGCAATCGATGATTCCGACGAAAGTTCGGGTACAGACTCCGGCGAAGAAAATGAAAGCATTGCACCAGAGAATGACGGTAACAAAAGAAGAAACAGATCCACAAAAGGACGAAAATTCAAAAAGAGCTTTCGAAAATTTTTCAGACGACTATCTGATTGCCTCACTGTTTGTTGCAGGCCTTGCAACCATTAGACCTTTTCCTTTGAAAGAACCCCTTTAATTTTCTTTTTATTTATTTTTTCACTATTTTTCTTTTTTACTCTTTCAAAAAAAAAAATATATATATATTATTAAATTTGTCAAAAGATGTTAGATCAAAACGTGGTATATACTTTATAAAATACTTGTTGACTAGGAATGGATAGAATTTTAGCAGTTTATAATTCATTGTTTTCACAGCGAGAAGATTTAAAAACATTGTCAAAAGATAGCCTGTGAAGCACTTGGTTTGTCAGATTATCTAACGCACATCCAACCAACAGAACCGGGGAGTTTTTCCTCAAAGATCTACACACAACGTAGCTTTGTGTCTGGGGATTGTTTCTCAAAACATTTACGCCCGACGTAAGTCCAATGCAAGGGCTAATTGTCAAGGCAACATATATCTTCTACATTTCGTTACGACCAGGCGCAAAGTTATGCTGAAGGTATATGTTGTTATGGCCATTAGGCCTTGCATTGGACTTACGTCGGGCGTTCATGTTTGGAGAAACACTGTTAAGCACCGTTGTACCTGCCTGCTCTCCGAGAGACCATTGTGGTTGAGCTGACGTTGAGACAGAATCCAAATGTGATTTTATTCAGCTCCTAACGTTGGCTTTACAAGTGCCCAACTTTAAAAAACGGTTGGATACAGGCACCTGATGGACTAACGTCTGATCAATTTTCTCAACACATAGTCCATAATAGCTCAATTTTCAAAGGAGCTGAAAACCTTGGGTAAAGTCAGCCTATCTAATAAGTCGGGTGTTTGACAGGCTACCTTTTGGCAACTTTTAAAAATCTTTTATTCTGTGAAAACTGCTAAATATAATGGGCTAAGATTTTAACCATTTATAGTCAACAAGTGTTGGATAAAGTGTACACTTTTTAGTTTGATATCTTTTGAAATAATGGGCATGTTATAATGATGGATGTAAATAAAAAATAGTTTAATCAACAATTATATAGTTTTTCTGTGTTCAATTTTTATATTTGTACATGATTTTATTTCATGTCGAAAAACTAAGTGATTTACGTTGAAAAAAAATTCCTTCTACTACGTGTGGCCTGTGTAAACCGAAATAGTGTTTGAAACGAAAATATAAATTTAAATAATTCGGACAAACGTTTATTTATTTAATCTCAAGTTAGTTCAAAACAACTACTTTAACATATATTATTGAGACAAGTGGCAACGAAAAACTTCTTATTTGTACTTTTTGTTAAAAATAACCAGTCAAATTTTGTTTGAACGGACAAATATCAACATTTTGACAGTTCATGCCACTTTAATATTAATTACATGAGTTGGCGAAATTCGAGCAATTCACATGAAATTGAACGTTTCGAGAACTTTGAAAAAACTAAATGATTGACGTTGAAAGGTCACTAGGTAGGTTACGCCAAAAGTACACCTACATCGTTCTGTTAAACATAATCTAGGTGTTCCAGGGTGAAGTTCAATTATGTATTCGGCGTACGCCGGGAGTGATGTCTGACGTAAGCAAAATATGCTGGCTCTTCAATGTTAAAATCGAACGTGCAGACACTAACGGAAGTAAGCGAACGTCGCGGCTGCCATTTTGTTTACCTGCATTTGAATTACGTGTGTGTCGTCTTGAAATCCGAGTGCACCCTGTCTTCTTAAGGATTACGTGGAACGGATAATTCGGACACGTGATACATACATTCTCCACTGAAGAATGTCGATCGGTTTACAGTTCTCAATGTTCGGCGTACGCCGAATGCAAAATCGAACTCGACCTAGGTGAACACGGTTTCTGAACAAATGTTTTGGTTTTTATACCTTTGGACCATATTATTGGCAAAACATTTTTGTATAATGGCTGTGGTATTTGTTTTCCTTTCACGAAGGTCATTCAACAAATATAATACGCAGAAAAAATCAGAATGGGCAGAGTATTTCACATCTCCGAGTTTTGAAATTTGATAACAACGGAATGGCAAAGCCTAACAAAAATGTTTTTAAGTTTTTGAACCTATGTCAATAGTTCGTTGGTCAAAACGAGATCGTTCAGAGGTAAACTGCAGTCGGCTATCTTTGCTTGCTACCGGTCGGCTTTGCGCACGTAAATCCCCGAAGTTTCAGAGTGGGGTAAACTGATCAAAATGAATTGAATGGCAACGTCGGTCTTTTGTACCGCGATGCAAGTACATGTACGTTGTTGATTGGCTGCCTCTTTTATGATAGACATTTTAAGAGGCGTGGTCTCGTTCTAAAGCACTCGCATCTTCTTGGAATATCTGGTATGTTCTCGGGAAACAATGCATTCACCAAATCTAACAAAACGTGATTTGACAAAAAAAATGTGAAAAGTCAAAGAAGGTCTTCTTGCAAATACTTATTTATACCTTTTTATAAAGTATCATTAGAATGTCGAAAGCAATTGGCGCTACTCTTTCAGGATTCCGTTTCCTTCAAATACAGTTGCCAAAGATAAAAAATATTTCTAGTATGGTCACAAAACATGTGAAATAAAATGGCTACACCCGGCTTTCGTAGTAATGTGTAGATGGATAAAATAATGAAGCGCACAAAAAGGTGATAAAACTAAACGAATTTTCACCTAAACCTAAGACCTCTTTTCACAGTGTTCACTTACAACTCTATGCATAAATAGACTCGTAAATATGATGAATTTGAGTAGATTTTATTGAGTAAAGATGGTCCTAACGGTTTTAGTATTAACGTAGATGAAACGAACGGATTATGAAATTTTAAAACTATGCATGTTTAATAAATATTGTTTAGTCTTCAACAGTTATATTTTCTTCTCGGGTTAGTTTCACAAGATTCACAAACCGCTCATCATTCTGAAAAAAAAAGAAAGGATAAAATTGAAAAACATTTGTTAGCCTTTGGCACTTAAAGGCGTTAAGGTTTTTTTCGCCAAGGCTCAGTTAGGTGGTACTGAGTCTGTTTCACAGAACGGCGTAGATGTATTTTTTGGTACAACTTTCATAGAAACGTATATCTACAGTATGGGTTACCATGGCAGCTACGTAAACTTACGCAACGCCGCTTTGTGAAACAGGTCCCAAGACAGTATTTAATTGACACAAGGTCAAAACCTGCAAAACTATATAGCTAAAAAAAACGTGATTTAACAGAGTAACAAAATAATTTTAAGTTCTTTTTAGTTTTTTGATTCAAGCATAAAAATCAGCCCGTGAGATGTTATGTTTCTATAAATATCTATTTTTAAATTATCTATTTCAGTTGTAAGACAATGGCTTCAGTTTTTCTAACTTTTGAACTTATAATACTCCTTATAGTTGGCAACCAGATTTTACCATTTATTTCACAGTTTAAATCTCGAAACTCACATTTTCAGAAATTTTGTTCCATTTAGAGAAACAGTAAGTAAACCAATCTGGTTCACGTGACTGCTTGATGAATCTAAGACTGACGTCATCACAATGGCGGCCAGCTGGGTCTCTACTCAAAAACACCTGACGTAATAAAACGGTAAATAATGAAAATGAGAGAGATGGAGAAAGAAGAAAGATAAATGCTAACATCATAGCTTGTTTTGTTTAAATCTTAAAACCAATTAGGATAGTATGTTTCTCAGATTGAAAAAAAACCCGATATGCAGCCTAAAGAAAAACTATGGACTTCCATTGAAAAAAACTCTACGAAAAAGCTAACTATAAACAAAACTTGCCAACTTGCAAAGGCAAATTAAGAAAGAAATACAAGAAAACAAATGTGCTAAGAAGTCACCGTCAGAATGGCAGAAACAAAATTACCCGATACGAATGGATGGATTGACTGATTCCTGTTTTACGCCTCCCTAAAGATTTTTTAAGTTATATGGCGGTGTTGCCAGGTTTAGTGGGGGAGGGAGGGGGAAACCGGGCTCTATGCCCAGAGGACACCCCGGCCTTCGGCGAGTACCAGGCAACTTTTCCACATACGGCGCGGCATACAGGGAGGGGTCTGTGGCGGACTGAGCGACGAATGGAAGAAGTGTGCATGAGTTTTATTCACGAACCAACAAAATACAGGTTGTTTTTGCCGTTTCATAACTTGTATATACTTATTGAATAACAATTAAGCAAAAATTTTATGAACCGTCAAAATTAATTGCGTAATAAATCGGGCGAATATTATTCCCCATATTCAACTTACCTCATAGACTTGCTGGTATAACATTACCGGAGAAAACTCGACCATACCACCCACCCAAATGGTGATCTAAAATTAGACAGACGCAAGGTTACCTTTTTACTGTGACATTTAGTCGCCTTTACTTTATGCGACAAGAGCTGCAAAGTAAAGGGAAAACGTCGCTCATACAGACTAATTTTTGGTCATTTCCATCAAAAAGTTCAAAATAAGAGCTTTTGGTTGATACCAATCTTGCTGATGAACTTTTAGATCGTTTTATAAGCAACACCCCCTCCCCTCCCACGTAAAAGAAACTCATGCATCCCGGCTATTTGAATTATGTTCGTTTAGTATATATTTTATCTTTGTAGGGATTGATGGGTTTATCAATATTGATTTTATTTCAAGGTCAAATCTTTAGTTTTTCAAGGTACTGCAAACGCTGAACTTCTCTTGACAATCAGAATTTTTGGCAGCTCGTGTCACTTTAAAAACCGACCCTAAAAGAAACACTTTCGAATATTTTCAAAATCCATTTTCAATTCGAGTCATTACACTGGTTTCACTATAACACATGTCTAGGTAGGTTGTTCAATACAAAATTAGCTGAAATGACGTGCCGCACGGTAACAAGTGTTGTGCGACGTCATCGAGCCTGCCGTTAAGCTAATTTTCTTTTGAACAACCGGCCTCGGTCCCTGAAGATGTCTTCTATTGTTGTTGTTTAACACTGACTATTTGGATTGGCACGCTAATGTATTTTCAATTCCAATAAAACTACCTGATCGAATGAATCCAGGATAAAAGTTGCGTCCGAAGATAAATCCTGAAACGATAAGAATACATAAAACTTTGATAAAAGTTAATATTAAATTTTACAACCAATATCTATGGGTTTCTTTGACCTTCTCTAAAATTTATAATTTAGTTCTCAGAATTATAAGATGACGTGCTGATTACAAAATAAGTTTTAGCTTTGATTTATCCTAGAAAAATGATCTCGTCTTCAAAAATGGCGGATGAGTATTTAAAATGAAGGGTGTATGAGATACAGGGAACTGTTTCTCAACACCAACATATAACTTTGCACCTGGTAGTAATGTTTATGTTAAAGGTATATGTGTTGCCATGACAGTTAGTCCTTGCATTGGACTTACGTCGGGCTGACATAAGTTGAGAAACAGTCCCATGGTGTCCAACCGGGTCAGTATAGAATTGCTTATAAATATCATGAAAGTTTATTCCTTAGACTCAGCTTAAATTCCGCTATAGGAAGAAATGAAAATGTTACCTGTTGTAGGAAATCTGGTATTTCAGTAAATATATGAGATTGATGATCATAATGAATCAGCACTGACTTACGCCTTGAGAGAACCTACAAATGTATAGGGGAAACTCCTCAATTATTGCTGAAGAGAGCAGTGGGTATAGCTCGAATAATAAATGATGTAATTGACGCAGCAGCATGGCTTTGCGAAATTGTAGAGTCGCCTCTCATAGTCCTGCATCGTCCCACTGTGGGGATGGGGCGGGTCCATTGTGAAAGTCGGGTATAGCCATTTTATTCGCGTGCTTGGCGACCCCACCAAATTCGCAAAAATACTTAAGTTGCGACTATCTCTACCTTACTAAATTGGGCAAACACACCAACCCACGTTTAGCGATTATATGAAAGGCACAATTTTTTGACATATCTTTAATCGCCTCCTTTATTACACTGACGTGGTCGCCAAACATGCCAGGCTCACTAAATACGCTTAAAGATACTTTTTTTCCATCCTAAATAGCGACCTTCGCGTGCTTAACGGAGTCGCCAAGGTTACCAACGACGCCAAAGCTTTAGAATCAACCTTTCGACGGCTTATAGGTTGTCGACCTTCGCGTCCTTGACAACCTTTTAGACTCACGTCGCGATACATGATTGAATTTTTTTTTATCTTTATATTAACGCGCTCTCGGCCCGCTAGCCACGTCAGGCTGGAAAAGAAAACGAATAAAAATATGGAAAGAGAATATAGAGGATATTGAACAGCTGTGTTTAAATAGCACTTATATTTTTTCGAGTGAAAGTCGGAGAATAACTCGCGAGACGCGAAGCGTCGAGTGGGTTATCCCTCCGCCTTTCAAGAGAAAAAATATAAATGCTTTTCAAACACAGCTGTTCAATATTCTGTTTATTATTTATACTATCAAGTTTTAGGCTGGGGATTGTTTATTAAGTATAAATTTATCAATTATAAAAAAGAAAATATCAGCAAACTTATGACGGATTAGGTTTTCAACAAACGTAGGAATATATATCGCTGATCAATGAAACAACAGCATGTCTGTTCTTCTCACGTGACTGTCAACTGTCAGATTTGTGGTCATTTCTCCCTGAAGTTTTTCACGATATTTTGTGTAAAAAGAAATTAAATCGATCAACATGGATTTTAACTCTGCAGCGCACCAGTCACAAGGATAAACAATTAACATCGTTTTACCGCGTCATTGAGCGGCAATTCTCCGAAGCCATGATGATGCAGGCCACACAACGCTGCCAACTGACGATCGGTAATGAAGTTTTGTTTTATCGCTTTATTTAAAGTGGTAAGCCAATCCTCTATTGAATCAATTTGGTGTTTTGAGTTGTAAATTATTTATCTTAATGCTAAATTGACAGAAAAGGCTTCATTTAGCCTATCGAAATCCTATGTACTGTTGTCGTTGTACAGCAGACGTCGGTACACAAGAAAGAAGTAGGTCCGACGACGTCATCGGCTTCGACGCGTGCATTAAATAACAAAGAGTGTTATTGCACTGCAGTGAATTATTACATTTCTGAGTGAAGGAAATCCCTAGTTTTCACTAATGTATAAATAATAAAGTATTTTTTTTATATAACTGATGAGCGTGGTTGGCGTGTCCGTTGAGTTTGGTGAAAAATGACGTCATAAATAAATTGATTGGCGAGTCTGCGAGCCAAGCATGCGAACTATAAACCGCCTGTATCCCGTCTTCCATTTAGTCCATAGCTTTATAATTGATTGTTTGGTGTTTTACGCCGCGCTCAAGATTATTTCACTTATATGGCGGAGTTGCCAGTTTACTGTGGGAGGAAACCGGGCTCTATGCCCGGAGGAAACCCACGACCTTCCGGTGGCAACTGGCAACCACCACATAGGTCGTTCGAGTGAAAACCCAGTCAGAAAATTTTCCAATTTTTTTTGGACTGAGTGGGATTCGAACCCGCGACCCATCATGGCTTTATGAGTGCCAAACATCTATTCTTTTGGAGTTTGGGAAATGTCAATCATCGACGCTTGCGCAGTTGCCTCTGTGGATGGACGCTACATTGAGACGTAGGAATCGTGCTCATTTTGTCTATGACGTTATATGATAGAGTTGTGCCACAGCGCCTGCAACAGAGAGATGACGTCTATGCCATACACTTCGAACAACGTCATAAAAGCGTCATTCTATGGTCTATTATATGAACTAGAAACCTGATGACGTCATAAAGATCTCCGTCATTTGACGGTAAACTGGTTACGTTTGTTGCGTAAGGTGGACGTTTCCCCTACTGTGACGTCACAAATCGCATAGCTACATACATTAAGGAGAAGTCTTTCCACTACATTGACGATTACAAGGTTTACACTATCGATTACAAGGTTTACGCTATCGATTACAAGGTTTACACTATCGATTACAAGGTTTACACTATCGATTACAAGGTTTACACTATCGATTACAAGGTTTACACTATCGATTACAAGGTTTACACTATCGATTACAAGGTTTACACTATCGATTACAAGGTTTCCACTATCGATTACAAGGTTTACACAGAATCGGCAACATCCTAATCTAAGGTAAGTGAAGTAGTTTAACTGTATCGTAATTAATTCATGCAGCAATTTACTAACTTTCGAAAAATTGCGAATTACAATTGTAATATAACTTTAGTTATACAATTACATTTGTATATATTTGTAGCAGCTTTTTTTCAATCAACCAACCAACTTTTCACTGAGATGTATATTTCCTACTCTTTTAATTCCAGCTATATTGTTTATCTGAAACTCAACTTTCGAACAAGATGGCGGAAAAAGCAGACAATATTCCGAGTGACACGAGTGGATTGTGGGCGGACTTTGACGCCGTCTGTCAAATTTCCGATTACATACAAAAACCTCAATCTGCTTCCTTTACTGTCACAATAGATGACGGAACCCAAAACGTTACGTCAAGATACGGTCAATGGAAGATGCCGACTGCATCGACGGCTGAAATACGAGCAAGATCTAGACTGGAGCGGAAGAAGTCTTTATCTCTTAAAAAACAAACTGACAGCCGGTTAAAATCAACCTTAAAGGAAAGTTCGTCAGATAATCAAGGTTCTGAACCGACAAGTCTTCAGAGTTCGTCCTTAGACACATCTTGTATTCCATCTCCAAACTTGACCAGTTTAACCAAGTCGGATCCAACCAACGAGAAGACCCCGACCTTCAACGCCAAGACTCTGAGGGAGTTATATTCGGACTTGGATATCCCTGTCAATACAGACCGGATTCAGCGACTCTCTCAGCGCCATCTACCGTCCAAAGAAGGTGAAATAAATAATTCAATATTACAAAATTTAACAACTATTATCCCTACTAAACGTATTTATGATATTAGTGTTCATATATATATGGTCAATGACTTAATAATGGACTTGAAGCTTGCTTGCATCAGTATATGCATTAAACATACTAGCCGAGAAATCTGGGCGTTGCCGATTTTTTCCCCCGTATTCACATTACCAGCCAAATATAAAATAAGTCGCCCGTTAGACCGAAAATCCGGACTATAAACATATATTTCAGGAACATATGATGCAGTGCAAGTTAACAGATGATGTCCAAGACAGTTTATTAATAATTTTAAGCTTTTTGATGTTGGGTCTTGGTCCTTTAATATAAGTCGACAAAATAAGGAAATGATTGCCTCGGTGAACATGCCGATAAAATGTTAACTATGATTAAAAAAAGGTGCAACTTTTGAGTTTATCGCTGCTATTTCAAAGCTGGAGATATTTTAATATGTATTGAAATAATCGAGACAATTTTGTTCTTATCTTAATACATACACAAGTTATCCCTTTTTGATTCTCCTAGATTAAAAAAAAATTGTGGAAGGTTTAATTCTACTTAATAGGTCGAAAGTATAATGACGTCACACAAAAAAGTTATGGCATAGTAGAAAGAGCTTGTTTGAAGTGATCGTTTTGTTAAGCCTTTTGTAGCGACACGCATGGCCGCGCACACTGCATACTTTTCCTTGCAGATAATTTTCCATGCGCCATTTTATCCTGTTACGGTGTAATGAGACAAAGCGGTATATTCATATTTCATATTGAATAGGAGTTTCTATTTCGCCATTTCAGAAGCTACCAAACTGGAAAAGCACAAAGAGCACATGCGAAGATTAGACGAGCAATGGCCGACAACCTTGAGGAAAGTTCCTGACACAGTAGTGGAAAAGGAAAATGGAGCAATGGCGATTCAGACAGAAAATGATGACGTAGACGGAGAATCCCCACGAGACGAGATACCAGCAATCAACAAAACCGAGAAACTCCCAAATGATCCACAACCACCGAAGAAAGAAAAAGTAGCTATCAGCAAAACTCCTGCCAAACTGATCGTGGTTCGTCCAGCAGCTGACGCTATTGACGATTCGGACGAAAGTCTGGATACACACTCCGGCGACGAAGATGAAAATATTGCACCAGAGAACAACGACGATCAAGGACGAAGAAGGTCGACAAAACGTCGAAAATTTAGAAAGAGGGTTCGTAGATTTTTCCGAGGTATTACTACTTGTTTCACAGCTTGTTATGCTCGATGCAGCCAATAGACTCACATATGATTTATGTTTTTCGTTTTATTTGTTTGTTTATATTTTTTTAAATTTCTTTTTCAAAATTAGCCTCTTTTTTTTTGGTCCCCTTGCTCGTCCATTCTATAGACATGAAAAAAAAACCTTTAATATAAATGATGCATTATTTCAAAAGATATCAAAGCCAAAAACTGTATGTTTTATAAAACACTTGTTGGCTATGAGGGTTTGGATTTCTATTGTTTATGCTTAATACTTTGAATATTTTGAGAGAAAAAAAAAATAGTATGCTTAAATTAGGAGAAGAAAACAAAAATATAGTAAATGGTTCAGAAGAAACGCGCTTGTTTTTCCTTTCCCACGGTACCAAACACACATTTTACGATTTTTTCATGATCCATGATGAAGTTTATCAAATACCGTATTATGTTACGTACACAAAACAAATATGCCAACGTTCAAAATCTCCCATTTAAGCCCAGATTTATTTCACTCTATTCAAATTATTCCTATCTCCAGAAAATTGCTTTCAGTTTTTAAAATCTTTGAGGAAAAAGTGGCTAGCAAAAAACTTGTCTGCGTGCCATATTGGTGAGTAACGAACGCATTGAAGAGGGAGATTTTGAAAGTTGATCAATTTGTTTTGCGTATTGTGATCTTTTATTAACTTCACTATCGGGCGTCAAAAAATCGCAAAAATATGTGTTTGGTATCGTTGGTAAGGAAACATTAGCACGTTTCTTCTGAACTTTAAAGTGATTTTTGTTTTCTCCTCCTTTAAAATGTCGCCACATCAGATTATCTGATTTGACCCATCATTTATCTGCGAAAAAGATCTTCTATGTGTCATTTGCACAGCTTTTAATGTTGGCTATCACATTCCTCTTTCTGATGTTAATAAGACGTTTTGGTTCAGATTGGACCATCCCAAATTAAAATATTGGCCGACGTCCTTTGAATGCCAGAATAAATTTGACCCTGAACAAATTGACACAGGAAAACCCACTTGCACCAATGCCCGATCAAAAGCTAATGCAAACTGTCCTGAAAATTGGGCAAAATCAGGTTAACTGCCAAGGCCTTTATTTAAAATCACTCGGATGAATCCGAGGGTTTCCAAATCTTTGATAGAAATCTACCGGAAACATCCGAGGATTGTTTCGAGTATTCGGCTTACTACGGATTTGACAACTTGTTGCAGGCGATTCACTTTATCAAATGTTTAGCGTTTAACTGGTGGCATTTCAACCATATTTAGTTAACCCTTTCTTTAGTCAACATTTTTTTTTTGAATGTTGTATTTTGATATCTTTTGTTGTATATTAATGGTATTAAATGTACAACTGAGATTGTGTAACTGAACCCAATTCCCACTAGAGGCTGAATTTGTACAATTTCCATGTCCCTTTCATTTCATTTTTTTTTATCATTTCTGTGATAAAGCCATTTGTATTTGTTTTAAAGTCAAATAAACCTTTATTGCGATGGAAAAAATGTTCACCTACTGTTCACAAAATTACTTCGTAGTGATGTCCTAATTGTTTGTCAATAGAATTGAATATCTTGCTCTCTCAACACCACAGTTTTTTGGTCAATCCTATGTTGAAAGATATAAACTAATGTGAACTAAAAAAAATGAATGAGTCTTAAAAGTGAACGAACAAATCCTCACCCTTGGTGACACTTCTTCTTGTACAGTTGTACTTTCACCCAATGCTGCCCAGAAGAGAGGAGATTCCTTTCCCTCCGATTCCACAGCGAAATTATAACACCTTCAAGAAACAATTTGGTATGTTAATAGACAAAATAATAGATTACCTACCAGGGACCTGTCTTAAAAAGCCGAGACAAAGATGCACATGGGCCTCGAACATGGGCCAGTTTCGGCCAAGTTATTTTAGGGTTAACACAGATATACGTCAGGCGTGACGTACGGCTTCTTCACTATGGTAACCATTGGCAACTATACGCTTCTTAACTATGGTAACCATTGGCAAATATACGCTTCTTCACTATGGTAACCATTGGTAACTATACGCTTCCTCACTATGGTAACCATTGGTAACTATCTTCTTCACTATGACAACCACTGACGATATACGCTTCGTCACTATGGTAACCATTGGTAACTATAAGCTTCTTCACTATGGCAACCTCTGACAATATACGCTTCGTCACTATGGTAACCATTGGCAACTATACGCTTCCCTTACTACACGTCTACATACGTCGACAACTTATAAGACAGGGGCCATGATAAACAAAACTTTACCTATTAGGCTTAAGAAACCGCAACAGCTTTTTGGCGTAATCTCTCTCGTACCCACCACATTCCTGCAAACCACGGAATACATAGACTGATAGAAAAGAGCATTTTACACAAAAAGAAAAAGCTGTGTTTTAAGTCTTTTAAAATTATCTGAACTTACAAGTTTAAGTTTGGTCTTGTGGGAAAGCTCTTATCTTGTAATTCTTGATAATAATGACCAACAATCAGCTAATTTTGTTTCAATTTTTTGTCTCTCATTTCTATTATCTCGAGTGATGGGAAAACTCTAGGACTATGCATGGATTCACAGTTATCAAAGTACTTTTTAACCCACGTTTGTTACCACCAGTGACCCTCAAGGTAATAAAAAGAGACCGAATTATATCCTTTCGGTGGCGCCATTTTCTCCTCTTTAACATGACATGATGTGGCCTTTTTAGTTCTACATTGTATATTGACGTAGATGTTTACCGCTCTCTAATGTATGAAGGATTCAGGTCTAAAAGGACTCGTTCATTATACGTAGCTCAGTGAGGCAACGGTATGTCCAAACTTAGCAAAGCCATTGTGACTACGTGACTACTCTGGAACGCATCTCGATTTTATTCATCATTGATTGGATAATACAACTGAGAAAATGGTAGCCGCCTTATTAGATAAGCTATGGAGCATATACTCTTTTATAAAGGTACTTTCAAATTCTATTATTCAATTGGCGGGGGATAAAAATACATTTGACGATTGTTTTAGACTTCATGAACAATACTCTTTCAATCTAACATTTTTAACATTAATATTTTTTCCCCTTAATATGCACTAAAGTTATTTCAACGGTGAAGAATATTAGACCTACCTTACCATACCAAAGGTAACTGACAGAGTTCGTGATGAACAAGATGGCCGCATGTGAAGATAGAGATGAGCCATCGATTATAACCTGGGTTTAAAAAACAACAGCAACAAAAAGTTAGGTCTATTTTTTTTTAAATCAAACGCCATACCTCTACAAAAACTTTGATTTTCTTGCATAAATCACAGCTGTGGGTGGTATCCCCTCCCCACCACACACACTCATCTTTTTTTAAATAAAGACTATGTTAGAAATGTTTGAAACTCTCTTTTAACGTGGGTTCCATACTAATGATAACAAATTAAGACATCACCACGTAGTTAGTTGTTTTTAACAGCACGAGCTTTCGACACTTGTACCGGTGTCTTTGTCAAATGTAACTACGTTATTCAATATTTAAAATATTGCATGCAAAAATGTTACTTAATAAACCAGCTATAGGGACTGTCAGTAGAATTCTGTCTGAATATACCCTTTTCACCTGCCAAATCCTCTAAATCTAGTTCAATTTCCAGTCTATGTTACTAGATGATGTTATGTCTACCAAGGAGACTGAATCGTTTGATTGGCAGAAGTTGCCAATTGAATTCGGGCTTGTCACCATGTTGGACTATAAAACTAAAACTGACATTTTCTTTAGTAAAGGTTTGATTTTTTGAGTTGGTTTAGAAGTGTAATAATGATTTGCACTATAGTTGTTTCAGTCCAGAAAACATTCCCTGCGCATGTTTTGAATTAAAACAAAATATGATAGTCATACTTGATTAACTCGGATATTGGAGTCCAGCACTTCTTCTACAGAAAACATTACGTCATCACCATCTGTTCCCTTCCCTTCTGGTTGGCTATACTGGTGAAAAAAAAGCCATGCTTTTTAAGATTCCCTTTCCATATTTCTAAATCAGCCTGTTAATCACCAGTCCAGTTTATTACCAATATTGTATCCAGTTTTCTCCTCAGCAGTCCAGTTTAGTAGATATTGTGTCTGCTTCTCTGAAGGCTTGCCAGGTACCTGAGGAGCGTCGTGGATTTCCTCTGGGTAAAGGGCCTGGTTGTACTACTCCACTAAACCTGTGGACGCCGCCATAGTCAAATAACCTTGAGTGCAGTGTAAAACACGAATCAATTAATAAATCAATCAATATGTTTCTTTGGAGTTTTTCCACCACACCCTAGGCCATTTATGTCGGCGTTGGAAGGTTTATGGAGAGGTGGAGAGAAATGGATCTATGCCAGAGGAAAACGAACGATCTTCCCGCTCGTGTTGCTTGGAAGATTCCCTTGCCGGACCTTTGAAACTACATCATTATTATTTTGGTGGTTTCTCTCGTAGAGGATAAAAAAACGAAGAGCATTTGAAGGGATAAAGTTGACTCAAACTCTATAGGCATTTATGTCCGAGTCAGTCACAGATAGGCCTACCCGATGTTTTTTTGACATGGTTCGTCTGTAACATAATTCTTACCACCATCATGGTATGGTTAATGGATGCCAGGAAATGGGAAGGTTCTTTTCCATCCAGGACACGAATCTGAAACAGGAAACATTACAGTATAGAGATTTTCATCCAAATTTTATCGCGAAAGCTATTACAATTTAGTCCCTATGTGTATTGTTCGTTCGTAGTTGATCTACGAAGTTTTGCTTTTAGTAACCATTCGAGACCTTTGAAGGAAAATACTCATTCGAAGTTTATAGGAAGGATAATATGTTATATCCTATAACAGGTAATTCTCAATATGTTTCTGTCGGAACCTAACATAGAAAAATATAAATCGTACCAGAATAGCTTTGTATCCCATTTCTTTGTCTAAATTCCAAGCTGCCATCAACACCTTCTCTTTGTCTTCCTGAACACTTCTCTTTCCCTATAAGGTCAAATCAATTAGGTCAAGGCCACATAACACGTATCAAGGTCAAGTTATACAGTTCAAGGTCATATCAAATCCCCTAAGGCCAAACCCAAGGATTGATTAAACCCGGGTTTTGTAGCATGTTATACCAAATATTGTGTCAATTTCTCAAATCTCTCAGTTTACAAATGTTATTCTTTTACATAGATAGCATTAGGGTAAATCTTTTATGTCCTAACTGCTAAAGGACAGAAAGCAAAAATGAAAGTAAAACAAGGCACTCTATGTTATAAACGAAAAACAAATGACTAAACAAGGTTATTCTTACCATCCAACAATACAAAGTTCTTGGTGATTTGGCGATATCTGTATCCACCAAGATGACGTAACACTGGTCATTATAAAATATTCCATACTGGTCTGATGCTATCTTCACCAGCCCGGAACATTCAAGCCGCCATATCTAAAGCAAAAATTGTATGTTTGCTTTAAAATCCTGTTATTTCATTTGTGTGGGCGTTGTCTGAATTATTGGGAAAGAACTTGAAAAATCTGATAATTCTGAACACCCAGCCGCTAGATGGCACCACAATGGTATAACCTTTTTAGAGTCACATTGCGAGCCAACTCTAACCAAAGAGAGTATATTGACAAGAGTGGTCACTTCGTTCGGCCATGTTGAATTTGAACCGACACGATTCGATTAGGAACCCAGCTCCTTCCTGTAGGGGGCGCCCTAATCGAATCGTGTACAGACGGAACACCCTTCCGCTAGGGGGCCAGAAGAACATGCCGGCAATGTTGATTGGACGAAGTGACCACTCTTGTCAATCTACTCTCTTTGATCTAACCATAGATGATGGTTAGGTGAGAGCTCAGTCTGGTCTAACAGTATCATTCAACAGATTTCTTTCACCAAATTTCCCCCCATTATTTGTTATTTTCAAGGACAAAGCGCCCTATATCACTTACCTTGACCTTCCCTACTTGCTTGCTATCTGCGTCTGTAAATGAAGACAAGCTTGTCTTTCCAATTGTGTAGTTATTTCTTCGAGCAAACAGCCGTTTTCCTGTAGCAAAGAAAGGCGAAACCTAGTGTAACTCCTATGAGTACGACCTTGAGAGGATGAACTTTATAACCCATTTTGTCTCTACTGACACCTCAACATGAAACTGTCTCAAGACAATAAATTCTGAGCAGATTTTCATCACATCTTGACATGATTATCCAATCGTTGTCAGCTAGTGACGTTTAATTAAAACCACCCCATTACCTGTGAAAAACATTTTGCCTGGCACTTACCAACAGTTCCAGCCGAGTAGCTTTTCTTCAAGGTGGTACATTCGGAAGGTTCATTACGCCAAGACAAAAAGGCCCGGACGAAAAATGTTGGTTCATTTCCCTCTTGTATTCGAACAATAGGAACTTTATTGCTGTATCCCCTCTTTTTGATAAAACCCTATAGCCAAACATACATTTAAACTCATATTAATATATCAAATTAAGTAAAGAAATTAAGCAAAGAAATCTTAACATGGACATGGTTTTATTTAAATATAGGTTAAACAACCATAGAAAAAAATGAGCAAAGGCTATATAATTGAAACTTAAAATCCATAGAGTACGTGGCCTATACGAACCGGAATAGTGTTCGAAAGTAAACAAAATTTAAATAACCGGGACGACCATTCTTTCATTCTAAGCCAAAGTTAGTTCAAAACAACACTTTATCGTACATTCTCGAGACTAGAAGCACTAAAAAGCTTCTAAACTATACGTCTTCAGAAAAATAGCCGATAATTTCAACATTCTGTTTCAACGTCAAAATATCAACATTTTTTGGCGTTTCACAATGCCGTCGCACATTACGATCAATCGCAGTGGCCATGACGTCGTATCTCTTCAATATTGGCAACTGGGCTTTGTTTGCTATGCGACTGCTTTGCGAAACGAGCCCCAGACACCCCCCAAACGCCCCCCCCCCCCCGCCTTGGGGCTGGGCACGGACAAGTGTAGATACAGCAGAACTTACCCTGGCCAACTGGAATGCCCCCTGTAACGTCTGACAAGAAAAGTCCCGTCCTTCCCAAATTGACAGCGGGGATGATGGCCCCGTGTCCAAGAGAAACAGATCCTGGAATGCAAATAGACCATTTGAAAACAAACTGTTATATGACTTAATTCTGGTATATCAATGTCGGGAGCCAAAAGTTCAGCTAAAAGCATTTCCGATCTGGCTCATTCATTGTGTAGAAGCGAAGAGTATGTGATGTTGTTGGAGTGGATATAGTGGATAAATCATTTGTGGTGCATAGATTCGTGCATTGTACAACTCAACAGTGTGAAGCGTCAACAATAACAAACTCCCACTGTGCCCAATCTAACGATAGAGCACACGATTTAAGCGAAATATAGAAGTGTCTTCATATGTTAAACTCAAGCTTACAAATAGGAACATTAACAAGAATGGTTCTTTGTTACTATGGAGAAGCTCTCCAGCAGGTTTGTATGATGTCACTGTGCATGGAACCATGTCTGTGTTATGTGCGGTAAAAGTATAGCAAAAATCAAGATGCAATAGAGTTTATATCACAATCAAAAACATAATACATTGAACAAAGATACAGTCTCAATAGCTAGGATAGACATGATTTTTGAAAGTGAAAATTTGATATTAGAAACTTGCTTTATGTATGGTTGTAGCTTACCTGACTGGAAAGTAGCTGTCGGTTTAATGGTCTCCGTGCAGCTTCGGCAATTTCCGCCATATTACCAACGCCAGTCAATCTGAGAATTTTACAAGAATTTCGAATCAAAATCCGTTTAACTTTGTCATTATACCAGGAGTTGTAATTCAAACTCTGTCATCTGTCAATCATTCCACCTTAAAGCTGATTGGATTATTACCCAGCCAAACAGATTTTTTGATAGAAAGCACATGTTCTCTCTATTTAGCCAGTGGGATTTTTGAGCACACGAGATGTTCGCACCTTCCATATCAATCTAAAATTAAAAGCCACCCGTGTTCTAAAGTCCAGATGTCACCTCTAAGGCCATTTTTATCAGTAAAATCAATTTCAATGAGGTTGGAAATAAACTGATCATGTGACTTTTTATCATTCGACAGAACAACAACATCATGGAATTCAACTTGGCTTTTGCTCGCATTTACCCGCTTTTTTCATCTCCTACACTTATGGTTGGTCACTTCCAGCATTTCAGACACTGGTAGCTATTCAAGATACCCATTGAGCTTACATCAGTGGCCAGTTCAGGGTGAATCTAATCGACTGGGAGCCTAGCCATCTTTCCTAATTTCGTCAAAATGGGACTATTTCGGGAAAAATCATCCACATTTTCGTTACCTGCGTTGTTTTTAATTTCAAGTAAATATTTATGAATACGATTATGTCAGGATTGTTCAGGTTTTCTTATCTCCTTTAAAAATGTTACCCAAGCTGGCATATGAAAATTCCTGCGCTTTATTCTGCTAAGATCAATCTTGGAGATCTAAACGAGATCTTGCGAGAATACGATTGCTTTGGGATAAAATACTAGAACATTTTTCCAGTGTTGCAGTTGAGAAAAAAAAAATCTGAAGATTTTCAACAACATCTCGGATTCCTACGGCAGACATTACCAAAAAGTTTGTCAGAAAATGTCAACTAAGAATGGTTCATCTAGTTTTGTATCATAAATTGAAATGATTTTAAACTTTGAAACAAACAGACAGTGTGCGAGCGAAGAAGTCCTGAGAGAGGCTCAAGCTTTGACACATTTTAGCAGGTAGAAACAAACGGAAGACGGCAATCCCTTGACGCCAGACACACCCATAAACAACGTACCTGTACAATACGGGATCAGTTGATAATGCAGAATCGCCTGTCCTACCAGTTACAGCAACAGGATGAGATGGTGTTGAACAAACTTCATCTTCGAAGTCCATCACCTTCTTCGTGAGATTTTGAATTTTTTCCAGAAACTGTTTGTGGGATTTTGAGTCCGTTTCATCTGAAATTCATTATCGGTACTAATCGGTTCTAGTTTGAATACACTTGTAAAATGTCTTCTCGTGCAGACATATCTCTTTGGCGTCCCACCTTCCCAATAAGTAGTAGACCATACGAGATTCTCGTACCTTTGGGATCGGGATTTGTCAAAGGTACAAGTTCAGTATAGGCGTGGACTGTATTTTCGAATGATATGTGGGGGTTTATAAGTAAGCAATGATCTAATGAAATGCAATAACTAAGTGTTTCGAGATGATTGATTGATTGGTATTTTACGCCAAAATCAAGATTATTTCCCATACATGGTGGCGTTCTTTAGTTGGGCGGGGGGGGGGGGGGGGGGGCTGTTTGTCTTTGCCGGTAGGAAACCGCCGACATTTGGCGAGTACATGGCAAAAAAATTAGGACCACAATTGGAAGATTTTAAACTCTTTAAGGCCCGTTCTCACTATGCGATTTGTCTTAACGACTTGTACGATGCGATAAGAAATGGATGCTTTTAATTTGTCATTATGATTTATCAACCAATCAAATGCATCCATTTTAATCTCATCCTTTAAGTCAGTACGACAAATCGAACAGTGAGAACGGGCCTTAAGAGTTTCCCTGCATACGAAGAACATTGAGAGGAAGTCTTCTCAACAAAGAATGATGTAGGAAGTTTTGTTCTCTAGTTTAAGATGGCTGTAGGCTATAACGAATCACACTGATGTGTGTCAAAACATGGGCTATTTTCGTGGTTTTATTTGCGTCACAGGGGAAATAAACGACTAAATAAATTGTCATGATTTTTTCAGCAAGAGAAACCAAATCCCACCCCATCCTTACTAAGCGATTAACTTATTTATATAGCCTATACGGTTATGTTAGACGTATAAAAACACATTTTACTATATGCCTCAAAAAACAGTGTCGCCGTATGGGGAAGAGTTGCCAGGTACTCACCGAAGGTCGGGGGTTTCCTCCGGGCAAGGGGCCCGATTTCCCCTCCCACTAAACCTGGCAACGCCGCCATATAAGTGAAATAATCTTGAGTGCGGCGTAAAACATCAATCAATCAAAAACGTTGAAAGATCAGACGATCGTGAAACCACTTATCATGAATCATGAGCCCACAACAAATTGAAATGTCTCAAATTTCAAATTAAAATAATGCATTTTTAGATCAAATATTGAGATTTTATCAAGCGAATAATTGGCTGGTGATAACAGTAAACTGCCTTACTGATGATGATGATTCTTGCATTGCCATCTCTTAGAACATCTCGAATCCGGCGACATAATTGAAGAGCCTGGAATCAACGAAAACGGCTAGATAAATACACACTTTCAAAAACAACTCGCATTAACAGTTTCAAAATTCATCCCTTTCCCTTTGATGGCAAAATACATTGGAGTAGGAATGATATTTCCAATTTGTCATCTTAATAATGAGATATGTACAATAAAATCTGGTATTAAAAATGCCAACCTTGATTTTTGAAACTGTATCCATGTTGGAGCCTAACCATAGATACATTCTCGGAGAACCGTCTATCAGGTAGGCTGACGTAGAATGTAAACTGGAGATATGTACATCAGACTGAAAACGACAACAACCATGTAACAAATATGGGGCCTAGATATCGTGTCTACAATATATAATCGGCTCAAAACATTTTGAGCAATTCTCGGAGAACCGTCTATCAGGTAGACTGACGTAGAATCTAATCTGGAGATATGTGCATCAGACTGAAAACGACAACAACCATGTGACTAATATATGGGGCCTAGATATCGTGGTTGCAACACATAATCGGCTCTAAACATTGTGAGCAATTGGTACTAAAGTGACAGGGCCTCGGTGGCTCAGTCTGTTGGAGAATCCCCCCCCCGCCTCCGCCAAAAAAAAAATAATAAAAAATTGAAATCGAACAATTTCTGAGTGGATTTTTGACTCGATCGTCGACTATGGGAGAGTTGTGAGGAACTCGCCGAAGGTCGGGGGTTTCCTCTGGGCAATGGGCCCGGTTTCATCCCTAACTAAACCTGGCAACGCCGCCATTTAACTGAAATGATCTTGAGTGTGGGGTAAAACACCAATCAATCTAAATTGACTTTACATTCTGCAAACGTTTTTAAGAGACATGTTTGCGAAATACCAAAACAAATGAAATAAATGAAACAACTAAAACAACTGAACTATCATAAATGCCCTATCATGTAGCCTAACATAAAACAAATCCCCCAAACAACAAACACACTACACAAGGAGAGTTTCTGTACTAAGCACCAATAAGATAGGGACCTCCGTGGCTCAGTAGGTAGAGCGTTGGACACTCAATCCGAACAGCCTTCCACCAATGGCTCGCGGGTTCGAATCCCACTCAGTCCAAAAATAATTGGACAATTTCTGACTGGGTTTTCACTCGAATGTGGGATGAATGCCAGTTACCACCGGAAGGTTTGAGTTTCCTCCGGGCATAGAGCCCGGTTTCCTCCCACAATAAAACTGGCAACGCCGCCATATAAGTGAAATAATCTTAAGAGTGGCGTAACACACCAAACAATCAATCAACCAACAAGATAATGAGAATCGTTTTTTTTTTCATCCGAAACATTTTGGAAAAATTGGGACATTGTTTTTTTAATCTGTAAATAAATGACAATAGATTGATTGATTGATTGTTTTACGCCGCGCTCAAGATTATTTCACTTATATGGCGGCGTTTCCAGTTTTATTGTGGGAGGAAACCGGGTTCTATGCCCGGAGGAAACCCACGACCTTCCGTTGGTAACTGGCAACCATCCCACATAGGTCGTTGGAGTGAAAACCCAGTCAGAAAATTTTCCATGTTTTTTTGGACTGAGTGGGATTCGAACCCACGACCCATTGGTGAATGACAATAGAAGTCTTAACACTACAAGACATATACAGAGAACAATCCATGGAATGGAAGGACTATCTTTTCCAGTGATAAAAGTGAATGTCATATATTTACTATTAGGGAATGGCGAACTTACAGATATATACTTTGCCGAGGGATATTTCCGACCCGTAATTTGATACACTCTTTTGGTGCAGCTCGAAGGCCCCGTTTTACCCTGCACACTCTTCCCGTCCACATAGCTAAATTTACAAGAAAAATGCAATATTTTACATAAGGATTGAAAGTAATATAAAAACATGGTTATAATGCAAAATGCCAATCTAGTAAATAACTGATAAATAATCCTGAAAAATATATTTTTGATAATAAAAATAGACATTGAGTTATAAAAATCTGTAAAATCAGAAGTAAATAGTATTATTGTTTCTTGTATAGGACGGTGTTACAGGGTTTATTGGCTTTAAGCATTCAATCAATCATTCAATCAATCCATTATGAAAGAGTACAGGTACTCGCCGAAGGTCGGGGGTTTCCTCTGGACAAAGAGCTAGGTTTCCTCCCCACTTAACCTGGCAACTACGCCTTAGAAGAACTTAAATAATATTGGGTGCGGCGTAAATAGGTCAATCAACCGTTGGGGACCACAATATCGTTGGTATTTGACAAGCACAACACACACATACGTCGATGGAATAGGCACCCTCTCGGGTAGGGTAGACTGCGTGAGATTTTACCACGCTTTGCGCCACACAAAGACTTCAGTTTAGCGTCCAAAACGTCCCAATGCGATAATGTGAAGTTGAATAGCTTATATTAGGATATTTAAAGAAAAGATAAAAAAATTACCAAATTCCTTGAGGGAAAAGCTGAGAGAAAGAAACAGTTTCGTGACCTTGGTGCTGTAAATATACATGTATATAATTAAAAGGAAAATATCAGATAAATTTAGTTCACACAAAACTGTGGATGCTGAGCTCTCTGCCAAGCACACGAATTAATTATCCTTAAAAACACAATTAAAAGTATCTTTAAAAATATAAATGATCAATTACAATGTTACTTTTCAAATATTTCTTACATAAAATTATAATAAAAGGTAATATTTCATAATTTGCTTTCTGGACATTGGTATTTATTAATTTCTATTCACCTCGACCGAGAACAATTCAACTTTCCCGGTGACACTTTCGAGTTCCTGGACCTTTTTCTCCAATAATTCGGCGTCTTTCTGAAACGGTAAAAATCGGTTTCAGATGTCTTTGGCTGATGTAACTGATGCAAAAATACAACAAAAGAAAGAAAACCCTAAACTCACTAAAATAGGATAGGATAGGGATAGGGATAGGGTGGGCAGAAACAGTCAAACCCTACAGCCTCCTGTACAAAATCTGCAGGAATTGAAAGTCGCATAAATCGGTATTGGCGACAGTTACCCCTTCAACAGATCAGACGTCTCACTGGAGAGTTGAGATGCAGGTTGGACTCTAATGGAGGCTATACGCGCTATAGACCTTCTGCTCTAGGGATGTGTGGGGGAGTGGCTTAACTTTTTTTCTTTGTGTATAGTAGCTTTTGAAACAAATTGAATTCCATCAACATACAACATTACAATAAAGGAGATAATCATCACAGTACACAACCCGTAAATTGGTGGTACGTATGACCTTTAGATGGTGAGGACCAGCCATAATCACCAAAATATAGTGTCGTCACCATTTCTTACCACCAAACTTTGGTGACGAACGGGCTATATCACCAAAATTTGGTGATGGTCCATCAGTTTATTTCTGGCTATGTATTGAAGTACATGACTAAATAAACCACAAGCACTTTCTTACCGCATTGGCTAATCGCCCTGTCCAGCAATGAAGGCGTCGTTTAACTGATGCTCGTCCATTGTCCACCTAAGATAGAAATGGCGAAGAGTACTTATAAGCGACCATTTACACTAGTATTAAAACTTAGAACGTCTTAATGTTAATATATTTAGAAAATTACACTGTAACTTGACTTCAACTTGACCCTATGCAGCAAGGCTATTTCAATTTTTTCCGTTATTTGCGCAGATCTTCGGTTCGTATAAAAGGGGTACTGACTTTATTAATATTTTTAATTTCAACGTCAATCCTTTATAGGTTTCGAAGCTACTTCAAGCACTGAAATTCTCTTGACAATCAAAATTTATTTAAAAAAAATGCGAATTTTGGCAGCTCATTCCATTTTAATGTAAAGTTACTTCTGATAATTGACGTCAATAAATGTATGGGGTGTTACCTTGGCAACAAGATAGCCATGGCCTTCGTGGAAAAATCCATGTTCTCTGTCATCAATCAAATGCAGTTTCCGCTTCTACAAAGAAATAAAAGCTGATATTTTCATTCTTCAACAATACGCGGAATATAGCCTATAACCTATGCTGCATCTTTGATGAATTAAACACTTAAAGTATTAATAACTAGAACGCCTATTCAAATTTGATATTATTTTTCTTCTATACTCTATATGTGGTTCAAAGGTTATTTTAGACAAGAAGATTTTCGCTGTGCCCGTGTGTTATAGTGTTCCAAAATATATTAAGTCCACGAGGGTAGCCTGTAACAAAACTGCCTTGAATTAAAAACCAAGGTTTTAATAACTAAAACGCCTTTTCAAATTTACGTTTTGTTTTCCTTTTGAGCACTACTTCTGTTGGAATTACTAACATGATAAGTAACAGAAAGCTTGGAATTTTAACTTTGACAAAAAAGACAACCAATTATCAAAAATAAACGCAGTACTACTTACGGAGAACTTCCAAACCGTGAGACCGGGCTTCTCCAACTGACTGTACCAGAATGCCATTATGTCCTTGTTGGTCATTCGCGATGTGTTGACAGTGATTCGTGAAGTGATATTCTTACCGTTACAAGAAACCCCTTAAAATAAATAGGCCTGGTCAATAACAAATACGACAACGGTTAGATTATGCTTTTTAACACTTTGTGACCACCCAAGCTATCCGGGAGTTTAAGATGTGGGAGTTACACAGATTAAAAAAATGTTCCCAAATGATTGTCTGTGCGAAGCTTCGCGTCTTCTTTTAGAAACTTTGTATTAAGATTGTCGAAGGACATGTTTCGTCGCAATCAATGCAATAAAACGAAACATTTGGTAAACTGAATTTTACAAAAATACAAGGTAACACAGCAATCACTATTATGTCGTACTTGATATACCTGCATGAGTTCTTGGTCATAGGCAACAGTGATCAGTGGTACATCTATAACTTTGTTGTCAGCAGATATAATTCAATTAATGCTACGGATACAAAGAATGGTTGTTCTCAAAATTGGTCTTAGTCATTGTTTGTTTTTGTATAAACAAAAAGCATGTGTAGCACATACCATAGATCTTATCATAGTATTTGGGTGTCTGTACTTAATTACCTGGGAATGGCCAATTATAGGCATGGTCCTTAAACAGCCCTGGAACTTAATTACATGTACCCGGCGATCTGTAATAATGGGTAGGCCGAAAATCTACAGTAAAATATCGATCAACTTTAGCTGCCGAGTGATATGTAATCTTAGGAGAGTCGAGACAATTGATGGACTAATTAACCTATGTGACGTAACGCTGATGTGGAAAAAAAATTATAGTGGCATGAGCTGTTAAATATTCGGTATTTCTTTGTTGATGTTTTCGTTTTATTCTTACAAATTTTCGGCTATTTCCCCTAAAGAATTGCAATTTACAGAGATTTTTATTACCAGAAGGTTGGATTATGTGCGATAAAAAAGTTGATTGGTCGGATGTTTTAGTTTATTGGCATGCCCATTCGAATGAATGATGTAGGCCTACGAAAAGTCTACGTAGGTCAGGAAAAAAATATTTCAAATCAGTCTCTGGATGTATAAATGTGACTTGTGCTTACATTTTCCAAAAGCAGTCATGCATTTCGTCAGGTCATGACTATATGACTTCTCCTCTTTAAAGTTTGTTTTCAATTTGAATCCAGTTTATCGAGGAACTCCACACAATGTCTCGAATTGCTGTGAAATCAGAATTTACAAAAAAACGAGCAAATTTCCGAAATTCATGTTGGTTTCAGCAAAATTGGGCACTGACCCCCATAAAAGATCTGTGTTTTTTTAAAACTGCTGTCGAACAAAATGTTTCGTTTGCTACCAGCACCATTACGTTTAAGTCATGGAATTAATATTAAACGATTTCAACAAACACAAGAATCAGCTAATAATTTTGTTTGACTTCAAAATGGTGTATTGTTTTTTAGAAACTATATCCTTGTCTCTATTAATAAAAGCTACTATACCTGCTTTATTGTGTACCCTTGACCAATTGACATGCCTTTCAGACCTTGAATTCTCAAGAAAGTCTAAGTACTTTATCGCATTTATGTGGATTCTCCTTGCAACGAATTTTCATATTAATAAAGTATCATTGTTTTGCCAATACCCTTTTGCCAAGACATCTCAATTAAATCCCTATTCACGATATAATTGTGTGGCCCATCCGCATGTGTGTGTCATATATATTCCTTCATAAACCTGGACCTACCGCATGGTTTGTGATAACGGAGTTAGGGGTAAAGGTATGTCTAGCTGGAACCCGATACGACCAATAAGGGTCAAATATTGAGTTAGCGTCGGTGTAATCTATCATAAATTGACGTATCTCTGTCCTGTTTATAATAAAGAATAGATTATATAGTGTTGGTTTTGACTTAAAGTTAGCAATCCTGTTTGAACTACGATCAAAAACGTGAACCTATTCAGTTAACGAGTTTACATATGGGCTTATTAGCGGCAGATATGAACGTTCAATTTTCGTTCGGAAAATATAGATTGCAGCTCATTCCTGCCTCGAAGTGAACTTTGCTAAGATAAAACAAGGTATGTCAATGTCTGTTATAGTTGATCTACCGGCCTTCCCCGACAGTATCAGTTTCTATATAACATAAAAAGGTCTCTTGCTTTATTGTTATGTTGGGTCTGTGTGTGGAGAGGCCAGTGGGCGGAGAGGGGGGATGTTAGGGACAGGAGAGGGGGGCTGTTAGGGACAGGAGAGACCAGTGGGCGGAGAGGGGGGATGTTAGGGACAGGAGAGACCAGTGGGCGCAGAGGGGGGATGTTAGGGACAGGAGAGACCAGTGGGCGGAGAGGGGGGATGTTAGGGACAGGAGAGACCAGTGGGCGGAGAGGGGGGATGTTAGGGACAGGAGAGACCAGTGGGCGGAGAGGGGGGGATGTTAGGGACAGGAGAGACCAGTGGGCGGAGAGGGGGGGATGTTAGGGACAGGAGAGACCAGTGGGCGCAGAGGGGGGATGTTAGGGACAGGAGAGACCAGTGGGCGGAGAGGGGGGATGTTAGGGACAGGAGAGACCAGTGGGCGGAGAGGGGGGGGGGGGGTGTTAGGGACAGCAGAGAGCAGTGGGCGGAGAGGGGGGGGGGGGTGTTAGAGACAGGAGAGACCAGTGGGCGGAGAGGTGGGGTGTTAGGGACAGGTGTATTACTTTACCTTTGTTCGTCTCGTTAGAGTTCAAAACTCCATGTGCTATTGGCTCTTTCCCTTGATCTCTTAATGCAGAATTTGGTCGATTTGATGGACGAGTTGTGAAGCTTGGTTTGGCGAAGGGTTTGGCACTTGCTGGACGACAGGGTAGGGATCTAGATGTTTTGGGCCTACATGGAAGAGATCTTTTCCCTTGTTCATTTGATGGGAGAACTTGATTTCTGAGAGGGTTTTGGGAAGAAACTTTAGGATACGAAGGCGTTGACATCGAACCATCACGATTTTCACCTTCAACTGTAGCCGATTTTAAGTTTGGTATTGACGACGTGCCAACAGCAGACTTTGGACGTTGTCTGTAACTGTTGTCAGTCGACTGTATCTGGAAACTGTGTCCTTGTTGAATTGCTGATTTCGGTCGAAACATATCCGGTTGTCCAGCAGAACTACGTTCACAGATGTTTTGAACATGATTGCCAGTCTGATTTGGCCCCGGGCAAGACTTCCGAATGTTTCTGGTGGATGGCGACTGGCCAATATCTTCGGCCGGACGACCCCTGCAGGCGTGTGTCCCCTGGGCATTCGATGGATAAGTCATGTCATTTTTGTTGCTTTGATTAGCAAACAAGCTGGACAGCTCTGGGTTGTTACATTTCAAAGACTCACGTTTCAAAGCGGACTTGCTGCGGTTTGGGGGCGCTTCTGTGGCAGAACTAGGTCTCGAGTGAACATTCTCACTGCAATCACACTTAACGCGACAAGAGCTTCTCCGTTTGGGTTTTCTATATGACACTTGGTATGGTGTTTCAGACCCTATGTAAAACAAATAATATTAACCATTGTGGGAGAAAAAAATGAGTGATGATGAAGGTCCTAATGATTACATACACAGCATCATTTCATTGTCCAATACAATACGACCCCAAAAAGGCGTGGTGCATTGTCTAGTAACATATGCAGTCACTCTCAGAATCAAAATATTCACAAAACATCGCGAGTGCATTATTTGTGTTATCTGGCAACCGTAGCTCGAGAAAGTTGGGCAACGGCAAAAATGTGATGTCACTTTCAGAAAGGCGACATATTTGAGAGAGACAGGCTTGTTTGGCTGCTGTTTTCGATTTTTGTCTGTAGGCCTAATATAGAGGCTGCATGCATGCCTATAGAATATATATTTTTTGGTTGATATATAAACAACTAAGATTTGGTATCAGTATCAACGGATGATTAAAAGCAATAAAGTCGCCACGATTCCGAAATTCGAATTGCTATATGGTCAACCAATATATGAGAGATAATTGAAGTTGTACTCACAGACAGTGTACATATAAGGCAGATCGAGAAACTGGACATGTTTCTTTAGCTGGTCCGCCATCATATATCCAGTTCAAATATAGTGTACTGGTATAAAGATATTAGGTTGCAGGATCATGGTTTCAGAAAGCTTTACGGGCATGAAACAGCCCTATCGTGTAATTGGATTGCCCCGGTGACTTAAACACATACAATACGTCGTGGGTCATATGATCCGATCAACGGTACTTAAACAGATTTACAAACACTTCGGTAACAAGGCTTAGAAAAAAGAGGTTTAAATCCATACCAATCTCTTGACAAAGGCTAGTATTGTTGGAAAGCATACCTGTTTAGATTCCGTGTTAGGTGTATTGGAAAGAGATCAAACAGTTATTTTGTGATTTACTTCGCTCCATTAATTCAAACAAGCTGCAGTATTGAGTGGAAAACAACTCTGTTCCCTGGTCTACAACGCATCGGTTAACATCACACAACTATCAAAGATAGTATTGACTTTTAAACCTTCGCAGTAATCTCCGTTTAAGAACTATATATGGCTTGCGCACTAAACTTATATGTGAGACTGTCGGGTCGCTCGCTTATATGCACACCAACCCATCGAATTGTTAAATTTATAAAGATAGTTGAAATTCGAATCTTATTGCCAATATTCGTATCACGATATGCCATGGACTTTCTACTTGACAGTTATATAGCATCTGACACCCAGGTGGTTAATATAAGAAAATTGTGAATTTTTCTGGACGTTTGATTGATTGATTGTTTGGTGTTTTACGCCGTGCTCAAGATTATTTCACCTATATGGCGCGTTGTCAGTTTTATTGTTCTAGGAATCCGGGCTCTGTGCCGAGAGGAAACCCACGACCTTCCGCTGGTAACTGGCAACCATCCCACATAGGTCGTTGGAGTGAAAACCCAGTCAAAATTTTTTTCAATTTTTGGACTGAGTGGGATTCGAACCTGGACGTTTGAAGATTCGAACTGGTGGACCATTGATGAAAGTCAATACACAACTATTGGCTGAGAAGACCAGTTTAGCTTATACAAATCGTACCAGATAAATACATTAAAAAAAAGTAAAAAAAAAAAAAAAAAAAAAGTGTGGCGTAAAACAACAATCAATCAAATGAAATCCTGTAGTTTTAGTTATGGTTCCACGACCTTGAACGATTGGTGACCAAGTGAGAGGCAGGTTATTTCGAAATCATTATACATGTTGACGTTACTGGCGTTGTTGGTTTGGGTGTTGGCTGGAGCTGAACCCTTTAGACCTTTTGTTTGGTTAATTGATGTTTTACGCCGCACTCATTTATAATTTCACTTATAAGGTGGTGTTGCCAGGTATGTGGCGGGTGAAACCGGTCTCTTTGCCGGAGAGAGACCCCCCCCCCCCCCCACCTTTGGTGAGTACCTGGCAACTCTTCAACATAAAGGGAGTGAAAAATCCACAAAAAAATGTTGCAATTAATATTTGATCTGTGTGATCCCGACAATTCCCAAAAAATGTGAATTTTGGCAGCTCATGCCACTTTAATGCCTTTAAACGTCCCACGTCATCGTATTATTTGTTAAGAAAGAACAGTCATCATGATTTTGCCATTTTGATTTATTGAACTGAGTGGGATTCAAACCAGCGACAGATAGGAAATCAACCCCCCTCCCCTCCCCCCAATGACAAAGATCAGGTTTTTGAGAACATGCAAAATATTTTATTTTAAATTATCTTGTACATCTTATTTAATAATTAAGTTGAGAACTTGTAATAGATATATACAGGTATGTTGAGGTATAAATCTATTTAATGTTAGCAAACAATTAATTTTTTTATTAAATTTCTTCATGAAATTTACAGTTCAGTCACTATCAGCAGAACCAAATTAACAAATACCAGAATTCTGCTAAAATAAAAATATGGTATCAAATCCCAATGCTTCTGCAGGTTTTTGACCAGCGACCCGATCTCATAATTATGTCGAGCCATAAACATTAAAGGCACACTTGCCGCGAAAATCAGGAATATTGTTTACATTAAAAAAGAAAGACCGTATTCTGTATTTTTCCCAGACAATATAAGTTAGGAACTTTCTATTTTTACCAAAATTTAAAAGTTTGGACGTCACTTTGTATTTGTATTTTTAATTTGAATTTGAAAATTTGAATTGTTACGTACCCGGAACGTAAACAAACCGATCTGCCCCCTATTGGCGATTTTATGGTTCAGTCGAGTGAGTGAACTTACGGCCCAGTGTAATTTTACGTAGGCCTATTTATCTGAGAAATACAGACTGACGATCGGTTAACAGCGACTGGAAAAGCCTGCTGATAATTGTTTGAGTGTAAACCACAGATACAAATGCCTGAAAGGAGGGTAATCCAACACGAAAGTTGACCGACACTGATCGTTGTTGTTGTAATCAGGCTTCAATTCTTCGTTTGTTTTTCACCCCATTTTAACAGTCTAAAGCTAACTAGACATGTTTTATGTGTCCTATATTTAAGTTTAGTGGTATTAGTTGTAGTAAGCTCATGTAAATTGGTTTTCTTAGCAAATTTAAACAGGCTACGGCGGCAAGTGGGCCTTTAAATAATCTTGTGATAGAAAAATTCTAAAACATAAAAATCCTGTTAAATTGGTAAACAAATGAATATTGTGTTTTTTAAAATGTATTGTAGCTTAAATGTACCCCTTTATCTCAGGTGTTGTCTGTATTATCTTAAAACTATCTTTGAATTCTCAGTCCCAATATTGAAACCATTATGACATGCTATTTGTAGTATAGAAGAGATAGGACATTGCAAAATGTGGACACCATCTTTAAAGAAATTGCTTTATGATAGACCACATGGCAACCCTTAATCGGGATATATGCCTCACTCAGTTGAAAGCAGGGGGCCTCGGTGGTCCAATGGGTTAGAGTGATCATCCCTCAGTCCCACACAGACCTTCCACCGATGCGCTGTGGGTTTGAATCACACTCAGACCAAATAAAAATTGAACAATTTCTGAGCGGATTTTTCACTCAGTTGCGATATGGGGAAGAGTTGCCAGGTGCTCACCAAAGGTTGGGCCTATCCTCAGGGCAATGAGCCTGATTTCCTCCCCCACTAAACCTGGCAACGCCGCCACATACATGTAATCTTGAGTACGGAGTAAAACACCAATCAATCAGTTGAAAGCCTGTTTCGATTTTAATTGAGTGATTGATTGATTACACTGCAGTCCAGATTATTTCACTTATATGGCGGCGTTGTCAGGTTTAGTGGTGGAGGAAACGGGGCAACGGCTCATTGCCCAGAGGAAACCCCGACCTTCGGCAAATACCTGGCAAATCTTCAGAAACCGAGTGAAAAATCCACTCAGAAATTTTTCATTTGGTCTGAGTGTGATTCAAACCTACGGCGCATCAATGGTAGGTCTGTGTGGGACTGAGGGACGATCACTCTAAACCACTAGACCACCGAGGCCCCGTGAGCAAGTTGGGAAACATCATGTGAAAGATATTCCTACACCAAACAAATTAACACATTTAGACAGGAATTCTGGTTTTGAGGGCTGTTCCTTAAAATATTAGGGCACAGTGAAGCTGGTCTTGATATTATGTTGCTGGTATGTTGCCGGTATATGTTGCCAGTATATGTTGCCAGTATATGTTGCCAGTATATGTTGCCAGTATATGTTGCCAGCATATGTTGCCTACATATATGTTGCCAGTATATGTTGCCTGCATATGTTGCCGGCATATGTTGATGGCATATGTTGCCAGCATATGTTGCCAGTATATGTTGCCAGTATATGTTGCCTGCATATGTTGCCAGTATATGTTGCCAGTATATGTTGCCAGTATATGTTGCCTGCATATGTTGCCTGCATATGTTGCCAGCATATGTTGCCTGGATATGTTGCCGGCATATGTTGACAGTATATGTTACTGGTGTATGTTGCCAAGGCAGTTAGGCTTTACATTCAACATACAAGGGAGGTAACTCTCTTGAGAAACAATCCATAGTTGTCTTTGGTTTAAAGCTGAAGACATGTGACTTTTTTTATATGCATTTTGGTTTATTTCTTGGCCAGTAATACAAAGTTCCGTGGTGAAATATCAGGGTCAAATACCGGCATCAGGACACTCTGTATGTCTGAAATAAAAATTAGGTAGGCTATATCACTGTAATCGTGATCTGTACATACAATAATATAACATTAGACTTTTTGGAAGGGGAGGGGAGTTAAACATTGATAAGATTGTGTGCTCAAAGTGACATGAGATGCCAAACTTTTCCAAAGGTGACATGAAACGACAAACTTTTTCAAAGGTGGCATGAGCTGCCAAACTTTTTCAAAGATGGCATGACCTGCCAAACTTTTTCAAAAGTGGCATGAGCTGCCAAACTTTTTCATGAATTCTGATTATCATGACAGTAAGAGGCTTTGAAAGTCATCGAAAAACTAAATGATTTACGTTGGAATAAAGAAAATCCAAACAGGCTGTGTGATGTTTGAGCCAAAATAGTGCTAAAAAAGTAAAAAATAATTAAATAGCCGGGACAAACGTTCACTCAATCTAAGCCTAAGTGAAGTACATTTCCGAGACTAGTATGACTAGCACATCTTGAGAAAAATAGCAGATATTAAAGTGGCATGAGCTGCCAAAATGTTGATATTTTTACGTTAAAACAGAATGTTGAAATTATTGGCTATTTTTCTCAAGACGTATTTAATTCAGAAGCACTTTAGTAGTGCTTCTAATCTCAAAAATGTACGATAAAGTATTGTTTTGAACTAACTTTGGCTTAGAATGAATGAATGGTCGTCATGGTTATTTAAATTTTGTTTACATTTCGAACACGTTTCCGGTTCGTACAGGCCACATACTGTATGGATTTTCCTCATTCCAACGCCAATCCTTTAGCTTTTTGATGGGCTTCAAAGCCTCTTACTGTTGTGACGATCAGAGATTATGAAAAAAGTGTGAATTTTGGCAGCTCATGCCACTTTAATATTTGGGCAGGTATGAGCTGCTAAAATTCAGAATTTCCTATTGCCAGAGAAGTTGAATATGTTAAGTACCTTGAAAAACTGTTCACGTTGAAATAAACAAATATTGGTAAAACCAATAACCTGTGCAACCTCTGAGCTTATTGTATAATTATTACTTTCAGGAAAAAAAAAAATTCTTGATGTCTTTGTGACTCAGTCGACAGTCCATGTAAATGAAATAATCTTAAGTTTAGCTTAAAGCATCAATCAATCAATCAAATCTTGCTGGGATATGGGACCTCTGCTCCAACCTATAGTGAAATTTAATGGTGGTAGAATTATTTTCATTTGCCAGTTCTTTGTGTGCTAATTTACAACACTAAAAAAGAATTTAGGTTTACCATTTTCCTTTAAATACTGAACTCTGTCCAGTAAAATGAGTGTCTCCACCACTGGTGCAAGAGCCAATCGGATTGTGTAAAATGAAACTACATCTTTCCATTGGTTGATCTGAGATTCAGCTACAGCCAATTGCGTCTCAGAGAAAGTGGAATCCAGATCAATTCTCTTCAATGCTATTTCAGCATACCTAAGTGGATAGACAAAAGATTCAGATTCATTTTACGGACATACAAAATTGCATAGTATCAGCAATAGTTTTACATATAAATATAAATTATACCCAGTCAAATAAAACAATCAGTTGGTCAGTGAGAACAAAACCCCAAGGGACTTGCTAAATCCAATGATCAAGAAAAAAGGATAGTTAAATAATTTCAGGAAAAACGATTACAAATGTTGAAAAGTGGAATGGTTGTGAGTCAAGTGAAGTAATAACAATGTATTTAAATAGACGTCACAAATCTTTGAATATCGTGAACCAATTTCCAGTTACAAGTCTACACATCAAACAAACGTTTTTTCAACTTAATTTTAAATAACGATCAATTCACAAATACTACTGAGAGGTAGAAGATCACAGGGGGTTTATCCCATAATTATGATCAATTTTGCATCTCTAAAAGTGCCATAAGCTGTCAAAGTTACATCTTTTTACCGAGTTACCGAATTTAGTTTATATTTCACAAGAGAAGACCCTAGTGGCTCAGTTGGCAGAGCAATACATTTCAGAGTGATGTCTTCACTTGACTATGTGGAAAAGTTGCCATGTCGGTTTCCCTTTGTCTAAATACCAGTACCATCCCCCCCCCCCCCCCCCCCACTTCTACCTTAGTAAGCCATAGCCTTATAAGTGAAATACTCCAGAATGTGGGGAAAAAAATTAACCATTTCACAAGGCCAAATGTGACTAAATCAATAATTTTTATTTCAACTTGAATAAATAGTTTTTCAATTGATTTAAATGCGCCACATGGCACAACATTGAGCCGCTTAGTAATTTGGGCGCATACGATTCTTACTTGGGAAAATCCATATTTTCGGCTTTCTTGACCGTGATTTTTAAGGCACCTTTTTGGAAGTCTGGCTTTTTCTGTAGAATAATATGTTGAAGAGCTGCCCGGTAAGCGTGGACTATTAGCTTGGGTTGATTCTCTAAAACAGATATATGGAGGGATATATATTGTCCTGAGATCAAAGCACACCCCTATGATGGCCTGGATTATCCGTCTAAGGGTGACTGGTATATGGCTGGTAATGTGTCTGGTCGCCTTGACAAATACGGAGAAAAAAAGCCCAAACTTCCCAGCTAACCAAATTCAACTGTCTTCATGTGACATCCCACAGAACTGGCTGAATCCAAACGACATTTTTCAAATTTATCCAAAGCCACATAGCTATGTTAAAATAAGTATTACATTGTACAACAATTGCTATTATGTTTCCTGTCATGTCACCTGACTTACATCCATAGGTTGATTGGTTAATGTGTTTATGCTCCACTCATGGTTTCACTTATATAATCAGGTTGCCATGTTACATGTAAGTGTGTGTGGGTGGGTTGGGGGTCGGGTAATTCTACATAGGGCTGAACCTACATCAGTTGATAAAGATTAGTCAAACAATTAAGTTTTTATTTTAATATACCACATATTTCTCAATGGGAAATAACTTTGTACCTTTCAATCTTTGTCTGTAGGAATCCACAAAGTGACAAGCCATTTCTCTGGCCGAGTAAGACAGTGAGTGGTTTGGGAGGGAACTGACAAATTCACTCATTGGGTAGCCTCTATTAGAACCCAAACTACAATACAGAAAATATTTTAATTAATATTACAGTTTGTCTTAAATTGATTGAATTGGCATTTTATCCAAGTGTCAAGAAGATACTGGGGTTGGGATTCATCAAAAAAAAAACTTAGTGATTGACATATCAGTTATGATTGATTGATTAATGTTTCACGCTGCACTCAAGATTATTTCACTTATATAACAGCATTGCCAGGTTTAGTATGGGAGGAAACCTGGCTCCCGGAGGAAAACTCCCGACCTTCGGTGAGTATCCGGGCAACTCTTCCACATTTGGCAATCGAAAAAAAACTATCACTTACGCATTTTGTCTGAGCAAATTGAACTTGTTTACCAAGTAGAGTTAACACAATTTTATTTAGGCACAATAAACATTCAGAAAACTGATATAATTTTCAAATTTTGTTTCAACAAATAAAAGTTTATAGTGTATAATAATTCATGTTGCCTGGGTTAAAAATCTGACTTTGGACGAGCACCTGGCAACTCTTCCCCTATAGCCTCATTGGGTAAAAAAAAAAAAACACTTAAAATTGAGATTGAGAGACTATTGCTTCACTTACTAAACCACAAACAACCCCACCAAATAAGGATGCCTTAACATTTCAAGCCAAGATGGACATTGAATACTACAAACTGGAAATATCGATGAGTTGGAAGTCCCTAGCCAGAATATCGCTTACAAATTTAAGCAGCTTTATGTACGTTAATAAGGCAAGAATAATGGGTAAAAATAGAGAATAACAACAGCTTACCTGTCAGTAGAGAGTTTCATATAACAGCAACCTACAGAGTTAAGACCCACAGCTTTTGGACATTGAACAAACAACCGGAGTAACGTAGCTGTAAGATCTCCACAGGCATGTAAACCACACAAAATAAAATCATTTGTTGTAAAATCTTCATCTTGTGTATTTTCTGTACATTTGTCTAAACTCTCAGTCTTTGATGGATTTTCACTAATATATTCCTTTATTGTAACCTCCCCTGATGATTTTGATTTTGAACAGTCTGTGCTACTTGTCTCCCTTGGATAAATTATCTCCCCTGATATGCTAGTTGTCTCCCTTTCTTCAAACTTTTGAACAATTATCTCCCTTGATTCTGAAATGTCCTTTGGATTTTCAGCCACTACATTTTTTGTGTCAGACAATCCTTTTGAAGCTTTGGGGTCATTAGATTTCAAATTTATGACATCAGTAAATCGTTTCATGGAAACACTGGGTTCGATTGTATGAATAATATGACTGGGTGGAGTGATATCATCTGAAGTGATAGCACAGAGATCCTTCTCAGTGCTATTTACTTGGACTTCAGTTTTACATTTCTGAAATTGAAAGTAAAATACGAAAAACTATTATTAAACACAAAAAATAGTAGCTTAGGTTTTGCAGTGAACTAAAAATTGATCGCCAGGTATGGGCTAGCTAATGAAACTGGTATTATAGTAACAGCAAAATAATCTTGACCGACTCAGTCAATAAGTACACCAATTAAAATCTGACCTAATTAACAATGATATTTTCATGAAATTTTAAGTACACAGTAGAGCAAGAAAATAATTGTCTAATGACATGCTTTTAAAAATAAAATTGAACAGTTTTTTGTTATTATGGTACATACATTGTACATGTATAATATAAATCAAAACTTGGATAGACAATGTTACCTTTTTCTTGATCTCTCTATCCATTTCTCTGGAAATAATACAAAAACAAAACGTTTAAATAAAAAATATGATAAAAATCACTAGAGTTTTTTCTCTCTTCAATGAAAACAGGACAATTTTTGGACAGAATTTTTAATGGGATGGACCTAGATGGGATGGTAACCAAGGCCAGGTGTTACGTCCAGCCATAGAGTTTTGCATTTCTATTCATTAGTTTGTTTGTCTGTAGATCTTTTATGGAGATGGTTTTATTAGCAATTTCAATTGTTGAATTCCTATAGTAACCCTGCCAGAGTTTATAAATTCCTGAAAGGATTTTAGAACTCGCTCGGTTTCCTCCTCATAATGCTACTTAATTATAAGTGGCCATCTTTATGCAGGTATATACAGGTCTCTGCCAGGTTAAGTGGGGGAGGAAACAAAGCTTTTAGCCTGGAAGAAAATTCCGACATATGCCTAGAACCTGGCAACATATGGTGATCCAGTGAAACTCAGTTTATTTCTTTAGCCGGAGTGGGATTTGAACCCACAAACAAACGATAGCATATTTTTATAATTGTGAGAGAGTTACATACGCTTGTAGGCCACTTGATACCAAATGATGTACATGTAGGTCTAAAGAAAATTTGCTAATGCCCCCCCCCCCCCCCCCCCCCCCCCCCCCCAAAAAAAAAAAATTTGGTTAAAATAACTTTATTTCATATGAAAAAGTTATGCGAGGAAAAATAACACTGATTACATATGTACCTGTCATATGTAGTGGCTTTAGGAGCATGACCTCCTGCGGCTTCCACTGTGGTGACCTTTAACCCAATGCCAAAGGTCAAAAGTCGTGACAAGTGACCAAGACCAGCCCCAACATCTACAACATGGCAACAGTCACAAGTATCTGACAACCCTTTTATAACCTGCAAAATATGTGAATATTTCAAGATCATTTATTGCGAGGCAAAGGCTATCAGAATGTTGATAACAATTCTTTAAAATAAAACCTATAAACACTCGCCTATTTTTATCCACAAGTGCAAATTCAAAATATTCTTCAGAAGTAATCTAGGCCTAAAAAGAATTATGGTGCATCTGAAATTCTGAATGGAATTATCATTTCAAGGTCACTCGTTTCTTTTTATTTCATCTGATTGATTGTTTTACACCGCACTCAAGATTTTTTTCACCTAAGTATCCGTGTTGCCAGATTCAGTGGGGGAGGAAACCAGGCTCTTTGCCCACAGGAAACCTCTGACCTTTAGAGTTCAAAAGTTCCTATCTTTTCAAGTTGTTAAAAAATTAAATAGAAATCTTTTGTGACACTACAGATATTATGACATTTCTTCGATTGATTGATGCTTTATGCTGCATTCAAGATTATTTCACTTATTAGGCTGCATTGCCAGGCTTTGTTGGGGAGGAAACCGGACTCTTTGCCTTGAGGAAACCCCTGTCCCTCCTACATATGGCGATAGAGTGAAAAATCCAGTCAGAAGTTTTTTAATTTTTATTTGGTTCGAGTTAGATTTTAACCCTGGTCGTATCAATGTGAGGCCTGTGTGAGACTGAGGGACTATCACTCTAACTGGCTCAGCATTTCAATTGAACATTTCAATCATTTGACCTTAGCCAGGTGGTGTTGGCACAAAGGTCAATTACTGAAATTACCAAAAAAAATACAAAACGTCCTGAAAAGGGCCTGACATGTACATGTTGGCGAAGATGCCTGAAATGTAAACGCTGGCGAAGATGCCCAAAATGTACACGTTGGCGAAGATGCCTGAAATGTACATGTTGGCGATGATGCCCGAGATGTAAACGTTAGCGAAGATGCCCGAAATGTACACGTTGGCAAAGATGCCTGAAATGTACACGTTGGCTAAGATGCCCAAAATGTACATGTTGGTGAAGATGGCCGAAATGTACATGTTGGCAAAGATGCCCGAAATGTACATATTGGCGGAGATGCCCAAAATGTACACGTTTGCGAAGATGCCCAAAATGTACACATTGACGAAGATGCCCAAAATGTACACACGGGGCAAAGATGCCCAAAATGTACACGTTAGCGAAGATGCCCGAAATGTACATGTTGGCGAAGATGCCCAAAATGTACATTTTGGCGGAGATGCCCGAAATGTACACGTTAGCGAAGATGCCTGAAATGTAAATGTTGGCGAAGATGCTCGAAATGTACACGTTGGCGAAGATGCTTGAAATGTACACGTTGGCGAAGATGCGCGAAATGTACATGTTGGCGAAGATGCCTGAAATGTACACGTTGGCGAAGATGCCTGAAATGTACACGATGGCGAAGATGCTCGAAATGTACACGTTGGCGAAGATGCGCGAAATGTACACGTTGGTGAAGATGCTTGAAATGTACACGTTGGCGAAGATGCTTGAAATGTACATGTTGGCGGAGATGTCAATTACATTTACCTGACCCAGTTGATAGATCTCATGTTGTTTCTTTGGTTTGACGTGCCGTCTGTAGATATGGTATAACTGTTCATACTGGCCAAAGAAGAACTTATCACCTTGGGGTTGACTTTCGTTACAAGTCTCAATGTTTGTCTTTTGTGTCAGCTTGTCGGAAAGGTTAACTTTCTTCAAATCTATTTTCCTTCGATCAAGACTAAGTTTTTGAATACAGGCTTTGAAGCATAACAATGACAGGGGCCACACATTCCTGGAAAGAAAGTCATATGCTGATGAAAGGGTCTTCAATTCAGCAGAACAAAATTTGCCTTCGTTGTTTTTCTTAAGGAATTTGAACAATATGTGTATTGGAACTGCTCTGAAGTGGTTTTACTAAAGGCAAAACCTATACATGTAGGACAGCTATATTGCCATCATGTGCAATGCAGTAATAATATTGTGCTAGAACCCTGAAAAGTGTCACTTATTTCTCGGTAAACTTACAAAAAGGCATATTAGTGCACACAATATTTAGCAATCGGTAATTTTTCCACGAAAAGTACAGATTAGAAGCTTTCAAATGTGACTAGTTTTGAGAATGTAAGTTAAAGTGGCATGAGCTGCCAAAATTTTGATATTTTGACGTTGAAATTATTGACTATTTTTCTCAAGGCGTATAATTCAGAATCTTTATAGTGCTTTTAGTCTCGCAAATGTACGATAAAGTATTGTTTTGAACTAACTTTGACTTAGAATAAATGAATGGTCTTCCCGGTTATTTAAATTTTGTTTACATTTTGAACACGTTTTCAGCTCGTACAGGCCACATACTGTATGGGTTTTCCTCATTCCAACGCCAATCATTTAGTTTGTCGATGACCTTCAAAGCCTTTTACTGTCGTGACGATCAGAAATTATGAAAATAGTCTGAATTTTGGCAGCTCATGCCCCTTTAAAGAAGTGCTTTGAACCCACATGATCACTAAACAGCTAAATATCAGAATAAACCTCTCACTTGTTGTCCCAGGAGTAAGGGTCCAGGATATTTGCCAATTCAGGGGGAGATAATCCTTGAAGTAAATCTCTCCACTTTAATGGGAGTTTTTCCCAATGTCCCAAGACGAAGAAGTCCTGAGGGGGAAGACAGAAAGTATTTAATGTTCACAAATTTGTAAAAATTTAACGCATTAAAAAAAAAGATTAATATTTTGAATTGTAAGAAAAAGATGTAGTCGATTTCTAAAAATATTTAACTTAAGTGTCAATTGCAAAACAAAACTTGGGACTCAGAAGTAGTATTGCAACATAGGTTTCTATGGCATTGTTTTACTATTTCTTTGAAGTTTGAACAATATAGACAATCAAATTGCATGATATAATCCCCCCTCTCCCTATTTACACAGGTATGTTAGAGTGTGCTCAATAGGGGAGAAATTAAGGGATAAGTAAGGCTTAATAAATATGAGCGTAAAACTGCATCCATGCCACAAGAAACGGAACCAGCCCTGTTACATTTAGATCTGTTAACACTGGTTATAGCAACTTGGGGAAGTAAAATTGCTGGTACCTGTTACAGGTATAAATGCTATTTGACATTGTATAAGTATATTAAATTGAGAGATGAACCAGTGAGGGTTGTACATTTCTGGAGACCAATTAAAAAAAGCTTTTATACTCACTGAAACATAGGCGTCAATAATCCATCTATACTGGTTGATAAATTCGTTTGTCTCCTTTATTCTGAACTCCAAGTCAACCAAATCGCACATGATCAGCTATGTGGTGCTCAATTTTAGGCAGATCGTCAGAAAATTCTATACTGCAATTAAATCAGCTGATCAGTGGTGTTGAAAACTTGAAAAATGGTTGGTCTTTAATTTGTTTCAATGAGTTTTTTAGTTACTAATTCTGGTACTTCACTAAACTTTACTACAAAAGTCTTATTCCTTAGGCTACTTACTTAAAAATTTCTGAAAAATGAAAGCTCCTTTTCCAAAATTCTTTGTTCATGTGAAAAGTTTTCAGTATTTTCACGGCGAGTGTGCCATCAATAAATTGTGACAGTTATTGGAAAAAGAAGTTAAGCATATACCCTGACCAGGAGATACCATGAATTACCAATACCACTATTAACTGTTATGCTTAAGGTGGCATGAGCTGCCAACATTCAGACTTAATATAAAGTTGATTTTATCAAGAGAAGTAATTGAGTGTTTCAAATTAAAGTACCATGAAAATCTAAAGGACTGATGTTGAAATAGAAAATATTGTTATTATTACCAATTACCTGCTTTATCTAGTTGGGAATACCTAAACAGAGCCTCACTCATGTGTCTCTTTCCTGTGTTACTTGTTTGCCGTAAATTCGAACAGCCTTTCAGTTCCACCAGGCACCATTACTAGTACTAGTTAGTAGCAGTACTATGTCACATACATGTAGTATGTGGGATGGTAGCCGCACTCGTGTGTCTCTATCCTGGTTTACTTACTTTGTCGTTAGGTGGGATGGTTGCCAGTTACCAACGGAAGGTCGTGGGTTTCCTCCGGGTATAGAGCCCGGTTTACTACCACAATAAAACTGGCAAAGGCTTCCCAACGAAATTTTCCCAAAATTTGGCAACTCATGCCACTTTAAAAAATAACTTTATTAATAACCCAGGAATAGTTTACCAATAGAAATCTTTAACAGTAATGTTTACATAATGAAATATCCAAGCAATGCAAGGCAATATTGTTGAAAGAAATATAGGTAAGTTAACCAACTGTCAACTTCAAGCATGTTTTGGTTTTTATCGCTTTCACTTTACTTTACGATCTTCAAACATTAGAGAGACACATAAAAGGGACATAACTCGTTATTACCAAATTGAAAGCGCTCCTTTATGTATGGGTCCCTCTTTTGTAAAACCGTGATCTGTACTAATAAACGCCTACTGCACTTGTACAGGCTTCACGAAAAAAAAAAAAATAATTAAAAAAAAAACGGTATAAAGCCATTAAAGGTACGGTGTGTGAAACTTTATTGAACACTTTAAACGAAATACATGTAGCCTATATTTAATTATAGAGACAATATCCTCTTGATTTTAATGAATCTTCGGATTATTTTCTGCTACTTTTCTACAAGAATTTATGATGGAACATGTATTATGATGTCGGGTTGATGTAGGTCTATCCGAATAAATCAATTGTATGCTGGTAATTAATATTATTTTTTTCATGGACATATATAGTATCAAATCCCTATACTTCTGCATGTTTTCAACGAACAACCCGACGATATAATTTCGCCTTAAAATGAAGTTTAACTTTAATGTATTTTAAGCCTAGCACACACGAGAGGCGCCGGCTGAGTTGCCGGCCACGCATGACCGAGGGAGCAGCAACAAATTTCGGAGACGATGAGTTCTTGGCTGAGACAAGATTCTCGTCACCCAAGTTCACTGACATACAAAAATGTCACTACCCGCGTTATGTACTGTAATATTCTAAGTGATCACATGTTTCAATAGATAGGCCTACCCACTATTGGCCTTTCCCTCCTCTCAGCTCAGCTGGCAGCTCACGTTGTGCACACACGGTGATATTCTTGCCACGCGAGGCAGAAAATATTAAACATGCTTGATACTTTCCTCACCGCCTTGAGAGGCGAAAATCTCACCAAAATTTACGCGCACACGGGGGAAACAGCTTAGGTCTCAGCCAAGTGTGGCCGGCAGCTCAGCCGGTGCCTCTCGTGTGTGCTAGCTAGGCTACGGGCACCGCTATGGTCCTGGGAGCACCAGAAATTAGAAAGATTGATTGATTGATGGTTTGCATCGATAGTCACTTATAAGTTATATGGTCGCATTGCCAGGTTTAGCGGGAAGAAAACCGTAGGCCTACTTCTTTGCCAGGAGGAAGCCCACGACCTTCAGCGAGGCCGACATGGCAACTCTTCACCAATCGAAAGAAAAGTCCACTACGAAATTGTTATTTGATCTGAGGAAATTAGAATACAAGAATTACCTATTATAGAGTCCAAATACTTGAACTAAAAAGATGAGAAACGCATGGCAGACATAGCCACACTTATTACCCTTTTGACATTCAGGCGCTACATATATATACGTTATCGATTTTGGCGGAGCGGACAACCTACAATATAACAATAAAGATTGATCCTACTGGCATTCGTTGTGAAGATCTCGTAGAGTAGCAAGAGATCTCGATTGCGGAGCGGATAGCCGCACACATGTGTCTCATCCTGTTTTACTTACTTTGCCGGTCAGCCACATTACATCGGTATTAGCGGCAGTTAATTATTAATGTTTTTCAAAGCAAATGATTATTTCAAGCTCATTAACTATTGATGTAAAATACCCCCCCCCCCCCCCCCCCCCCCCCCTGTTTGAAATGATATAATCTGTACAAATTGCACTTTTTATCTCTTAGCAGGTAAACTGACATGATTGTGGCCCTAAATTTGACAGTTTTTAAATCACTAGAATAGATTTATTAGCTTTCAAACAGTCCAATTTTTGACGGGTGGTGGGTTATCTCCCCTGGCTCTGCCCTTATGGCAGTCTCTAACCCGGACAGATGCTAACAGTAAACTACAATCAACAACCAATCATTTCTAGCAAATTTGAAGGGTATTTGGTGATTCACTTTTTTATAGCGAGGAATAACATTTTGAATTGGTCCTCATAAAAACTTTAAAATTTAAGCCTAGAAACATGAAGGGGGTGAGTGTGTAAATTACCTCACAAATTCAAAACGACTGGCCGAAAAGCTTGGATCTTTTGAAATTCAATTTGATATTGGTTAATAAAAGCAAAGTTATTAAATTTTACAAATTTCGAGGAATTGTTTCCTTGTTAAAGGTCACAACACCCAGTTTGTGTTTTCTCAGCCAATGAAAATTGATTTCGGGTATACTAGAGCTAAGAGGTGGCTTACAAAGTGATAGTCTGGTATCTGGGTTATTTGAATATTGGATTGAAACTAATGCAGGTCTACTGTACATACTTTAAGCTTTCAATCAATGCCTGATAACAGATTTTTGTGTGTGTTTTTTTAATGTTCACCCAATCTTGAAAATAATTAAGCCTAAAACTGTCAAAATGGAGGTACCCATGTTAAGTTGTGTGTAGCTTGAAACCGACATGCGCTTCGTCAACTTTATTTGGTTGTAAACAATTTCTCATGTGTTAATCTATTTGAAAATGGTAAGGAAAAGTCTAAACGAGATTTAGGTAATTAGCTACAAATCAAAACGTTAACATTACCGCAAATGGGAAATGAAACTGTATCATGTAACCTATAGAAATCAACATATGATCCATAACAAGTGTGGCACCGGAGTCATCTCCCCTGGCACTATTTATTTTTTATATTATTTATATTTATTTCATCTTTGACTTTTTGTATATTTTGATATTTCTACATTATTTTTTAGAAAATTCTGTACAAAGTTTTATTAAGGTTCTAGGCGTTGGTTTTAGTGTTTGGGGCCTTTGCTGTTTAGGATCCTTAGGGTTCCGGATTGAAACAGCATTCGGATTGGGTTAAGTCAGGCAGGTGGTTGCTGACCTGTAAAGGCATTGTTTGAGGCTGAGGGCACTTGCAAGGTAGATAACACGAGTGAGCTCAGAGCCCAAGCAGAGGAGATCTCTTTCTCTGCCCCTATGTTGCATGTGCACTGTTGGGTCGGTAGACGCAATATGATAGCATTGGGAAATCATCAGTCAAGGAAGTTGGGGAGTTGTTATTGTTTGTGTTTTCATTATTTTCTGTTAAGTTTATCAAATAAACTGTTGAACTTCCTTTATTGTTTGTGTCGCTTTGTTCGAGAGGGAGCTGGTAGTCAAAATAGTGGGGCTAGCCTGAGTCAACTAGGATCCTAACTTCTGAACCTGCGGTGGCTGTGGAGCCACCAGTAATTTGTTACACAAGCATACTACAGCTGTAAAAGCATAAAAAGCTTTGGTAGGATTGAATTTTTGACAATTATTTTCTCTTCCAATTTGGAGAGTCACTTTAATAGTTTAGTTGTACAATTTGAATTTGGAGAGTCACTTTAATAGTTTACTTTAGTTGTACAATTTGAGTTTGGAGAGTCACTTTAATAGTTTAGTTGTACAATTTGAATTTGGAGAGTCACTTTAATAGTTTAGTTGTACAATTTGAATTTGGAGAGTCACTTTAATAGTTTAGTTGTACAATTTGAATTTGGAGAGTCACTTTAATAGTTTAGTTGTACAATTTGAGTTTGGAGAGTCACTTTAATAGTTTAGTTGTACAATTTGAGTTTGGAGAGTCACTTTAATAGTTTAGTTGTACAATTTGACATCAATACAGAAGATTCTCCGCTTCTCTGAGAAATACAGCCATCATCAGGACAAACACACATTAGTGGTGAATGCTTGAAAAAAGTTTGGACAGAATTCGCTGTTAGGAATTGTTTTCTTCAGCCATTGACATTTTATAGTTGCGTATTAAGAACGGTATCAGATCAATTTGACCATATGCAAAGTTATTGTTGTTCAGATATGAGCAATATCCACATTATCCTTCCATTGAGAACAAACACAACACAGTCGTATAAGCATGATAAAGTTTAGGAAGAATTCGCTTTGAAGAATTCATTTCTTCAGTGTTCGTTTTCAAATTTTGAGAGTTGCTTGGTTTGGGTATATGGTTATAGCCTATTTCTCCGTTGCCAAAGAAACCAAAAAGAGGCGTCTTGGGAAAAATCTTTCGAAACGCATCAGCTTCAACGTTGGCTTTTCCATACAGTCCCTCGCCACGTCCAACACATGCAAACATAAATGCAAAGCTTTTTTCCTCGGCAAACTGACAGTCTTTTAATTTAGTAATCTGTTTTTCAGCCTCAGAAGCTGTGCGGACATTTTCTCGTATTAAAACGGAGGCCACCTTCAAGTTTTCACCGCAAAAAGCTACACACAGTATCGTGGCGTCTCTGAAAAAAAAAGAGAGCAAAGATGAAAGTTTGATTGATTGTTCACGCCACAGTGAAGATTATTTCGCTTATTTGTGGGCGTTGTCAGGTTTAGTGGGGGAAGTAAAGCAAGCCCTTTGTCCGGAGGCAACCCTTCCACATAATGTGATAGACTAAAGTAATTCCATTGATAAGTTATAAGTGGCATGAAGCTGCCGAATTCCGAGAATTTCAAATGCCTTGAAAAACTAAAACAATAACTGTCAAAAATTCAAATAGCCAGCCAGGATTTTTTATTTTTATATTTTGGGGTTTTATCCCTTATAGAAATCACCTTCATATATTTATGGACACTAAAACACACGGGCACAGGGAAAATCTTCTTGTCTAAAAAAACCACGGAGACAAGTTTCTAATTGTGTTAAAAAGAGGTATACCATTTAGACCTTTATACCCCATCATAAATTGTTGTAATAAAGTAAACCTATGATATTTCATTAGGTTGACGACTGACAGGAGCTTGGCCTTAGTCAGTAGAATTTTCTGGAACACTTTGTATTACATTGACAATGCTTACGCATCTTAAGCTATAGTAAGAATATCGTCAGACTATATATTATGCCCCCCCCCCCCCCATACCCTTTCCCAGACCTAGGTAGTAGGCAGACAGGGGAGTTTAGCCCTGACCAGTATGTCTTTCAAACTCTTGTTCTTTTTATAAGCAATGACTGGCCTTTGGGTCAGAGGTCGAGCAAGTTTACTTTGAAGTAGTTTGTATTCTTCTACTATAATCTTGGCCATAGCGATGCTAGCTTTGTTATACTGAAACACAAATGGTATTATAGTTTTTTCACGACATCTTCCGGGGTCCAAGTTCAAACCCAAAGGATAAATAGTTTGTAATGTTTGAATCCAAAAACTTTCCCTTTCCAAACGTTTGTGCTTCGTATCTGCAGCGGAAGTGAGAAATGGGATTTTCTCAATAGGCATGATTTCAAAATGGTCCTTGACCGAATGACCTTGAGTATTGAAATGTTGTGCCACGGGTACATCATGTTTAAGTCTTATACTAGATAAATGGTTGGCTGCTCTTTGTCGTAGAGAATTCTGAGTTTCAGGCCTTCATATACATATTCAAAATTGATCATCTTGATAAAAAAGACAAACAAATAGTTCATTCTGTTTCAACAAAATTTTCCCAATTTTTTACAACCCATGTCACTTTAACATAGTAAACAAGTTAAGTTATTCCGAAAAACAGCAACTAAACTATTACATTCCGAAAAACAGCATTCAGTCCGTCATCAGAATAAAAAAGTCGAAATATTGAGTCTGTATTTTCTGATTAAGTCTCACTAGTTGTTGCACAACTCTTTCATGGATTTCTAAGAATTTTTCACTGGATTGCTCTATCTGGAAGAGTTGTTTCTGCGCACTGAGCTTGATTTCCTCCCCCCCAAAAAACCTGTTGTAAAACACCAAGATTTCAAACAATCACCACAGTTGTTTATCTAATAATACTTGTCCTGTTAAGATATATATTTATGAACACTTACACACACAGGCACAATGAAAATCTTCTTGTCTAAAATAACCATGGAGAAAAGTTTCTAATTGTGTTAAAAAAAGGTTTATCATTTAGACCTTTATACCAAAGAGAGTAGATGGTAGCATGGTCACTTCGTCCGCGCCATGTTGAATTTGAACTGACACGATTCGCTTATTAGGAGCCTCCTTTCTGTTGGGGGCGCCCTACAGTCGAATCCCGTACAGTCGGAACATCCTTCCGCTAGGGAGCCAGAAGAACATGCCGGCAATGCTGATTGGACGAAGTGACCACTCTTGTCAATCTACTCTCTTTGTTTATACCCAATCCTACATGTACGTTCTTGTAATAAACTACATGTATAACCCATGATATTAGGTTGACTAAAGACAGGAGTTTGGGTTAACATATAGAGATGAATACACAGTATCCTTTAAAGACTAAAATGCCTTACGTGTCTCCTGTGGTTTTATTTGCTGGCAGAACCAGACTGTCAACATATCCACCGGCCACTACAGCGTCTTCGTATTTCCTCATAAGGCTGTACCCTATTTCAGGAGGACAGAAAGGCTCGTCACAGAAAAACAAAACAGCTTTCACACATTTGTCTTCAGGAATTCCACTTATAGCAGTAATGTCTACTTCAGAAGCATGTAGATCATCAATACTTGTGTGCCAACGAGTGTCTGACGAATAAATGTCCATTGTGAAAGAGAAAACATCCACGCCCTTTATCTGGGGTAATGTTAACATAGTCATAGCCCAGGTGCTCTCAGATTCCATACTCTTAGGGCTCCCCCACTGTGTCCCTGTGAAAAATAGAGAGCAAACATGTAAGATAATTTATTTAAGCAAACACAGAAATAATTTGTCAGTGCGAGATTGTGATTTAATCTTCATATTTGACTGTTTAGTAGAGGATCTGTCTTGATAATAATTATGGATGATAATTCTATGCTAAATTGACAGCAACCAAACAGGGGGAGATTATAGTGGTTTGGCAACATTTATACTGATTTATTGTTTTTTTCAAAGTGAGGGGAGATAAATACGTAAAAATGTAAAAAAAAAATGTTTTCCAAGATAGAACCGAGGCCAGGTAAACAGCAAAACAGAGGGGAATGAAAGTGAACACTATTCACATGTATTTCATTTACTACAGGCTATACATGTATTTCATTTTCTACAGGCTATACATGTATTTTATTTCCTCCAGGCTATACATGTATTTCATTTTCTACAGGCTATACATGTATTTTATTTCCTCCAGGCTATACATGTATTTCATTTACTACAGGCTATACATGTATTTCATTTACTACAGGCTATACATGTATTTCATTTACTACAGGCTATACATGTATTTTATTTCCTCCAGGCTATACATGTATTTTATTTACTACAGGCTATACATGTATTTCTTTTACTACAGGCTATACATGTATTTTATTTACTACAGGCTATACATGTATTTTATTTACTACAGGCTATACATGTATTTCTTTTACTACAGGCTATACATGTATTTTATTTACTACAGGCTATACATGTATTTTATTTATTACAGGCTATCCATTGTAGCCTTTTTGAAGCTTTTTCTATAGTTTCTAATTTAGTTTTTAACAGACAACAGCTGTTGCAGAAAATACTAACAAAAACAAAACTCAAAACAAGTAGAATTTCCCTGTGCCTGTGTGTTTTAGTGTTCATAAATATATATATATGAAATCTTGTGATTAATTGTTGTTGAACACCATAGGCAAGATTATTTCCCTTATAATGTCCGTGTTACAAGATTTAGTCGGGGAGATTCTTTGCCATCGAAAGGAAACCAGATATTGATTAAACAATTGATAATTTCCTCACCTACAGTTCCATCTGCAGCGACACCCAGAAATTGACAAGATTTGGGCAACTTCTCAGCAACATAATCTTGCAAGCTTGTTTTCCCACACTTGGCTGCCCTGCTATATTCACCTCTGGTGCTTTTGCTGTTGTTAGATTTACTTGGAATCACAAGTTGTTCTTCAAACAGGTTTGTGGTGATGTAGGCAAGAATAACCGATGGTTCACACCACAAACTCTAGCAATTAAAAAGTATTTAGAAAATGTTGAGTTTAAAACTAAATTTTGTTGATAAGAGTTGCTAAGTTCCTTTAAAAAAAGTTCTAAGAAACACAAAAGCTAACATGAAGCTTGTTTCACAAAGCAGTTGCATCGCTAATGAAGCATACGTAGTTGCTAATGGATACCATAGTGATGAGATACTCAGTCATGGCAACTGTGATTGATCACCAACCGCCCCCCACCTGCTAAAGAACTTTGAAGAAATCTCAAACTGAACACTATAGCACTAATGAACAAAATATTTTTTTGTAAAGCCTGAAAAAACTTTCAAGTAAGCACTGATTCTTTCAGGCAGGTGGTTCATCAGAAACATAAGATTTTTTTAGGACTATATTGTAAATAGGACTATATTGTAACCGTGGAAAGCAGTGTTAGATCCCATCTTTGCTATAGGATTGAGTTGTAAATATGGGTTGTTTATTATAACATTATTAATGTCAAGTCTCTTAGTGAAAGTCAAAGATGTCCCTGCAATACCAGCCAGAGCTCACCTCTAGGTACTGCTGGATTTCTGAAGCTAAAGATGTACTCTCATCATTGTCCTCTTCATTTGTATGCAGCATCCATGACAAAGAACATCGGTTGTTTTGGATCTCTGAAGAAAGTTTCCTCCACAATTGACACACGCTATCAACAGGAACAAATTAAAAGAAAAAAATATTCATGTAAAATCACGCATTTTAAATGAAACATCACAGATAAAGCAAGAGGGAAAGAGAGGTTTTCAGATAGTAAGAGCTACACTCAATATAATAATTACACTTATATCGTCAAGGAAACTTGGTTTTATGCCCGGGTAAACCCTCTGATCTTCTTTTGGCACTTGGTAAATGTATTAATCGTAAATAGTTTGATCTGGTGTAGCTTCGCATGTGACTCTAGTGCTGCGGTGCTTCTTTGCTGATGAAGTTCAGGGCCGCAATCATATATAATCTGCTTTGCTTACGAGGGTTACGAAGTTCAACCGGCTTGGAAGTAGAACATATATAGCTAAAAGCTGTTCTTTTACCAGCGCTATTTCCATGTTCAAATGCCTGCATATAGCTCTGATCACTGCTTCTCAACTGACAAAATTTAATAGCTGCAATGGAATTCAAGTTTGTAGAGGAGAGATGATCTCAATATCATTATGGCGACAGTTTCAAAATCAACATAGATTTTTACAAACTGGGCTTTACAACAGTAACAAAAAGCCAAAGGCTAAAATAGGACAAAAGGAAGGTAAATTGTTTTCTGTAGTTACATGTACTAGGAAAATGATGAGTGGATTTCATGAAATGTTTGACAGGATTCATTGAAATCTGAAACCCCAAGCCAGTCCGACTGCAAGCAGGTGTTTTCTCACAACTAGATGTAGTGAAATGTCAATGACATAATTAGAATTAAAATATAGATTTTGGGGGGATGATCATGAATGTGATTCAAACCCTTGGCTGCCAATGTGGAAAACTGTCTGCATTAAGAGTCTCGTGTGCTACGCTACCTACAGGCTACATGTACTTTGCTAGTTGCAGATTTCCTTTTCAATCAATTCTTAAAAAAATGAACATATACATGTCGCCTACCATATTTAATTTCAAGTATTTTTGGACCGCGATAATCATCTCAAATTTCGGAATAACTCACTCAAAATTTTGCAATTTAATTATGTTGAAATTACTAGATGTTTGACTTTGAAGAATTTTTTTTTTGCGAGTGACACTTTATCATCACGGTCATGAATATGGACTGAAATCAGTTGTGTCGCTTTTGTTGCATTCTTTTTGACATTGATACCAGGATTCCACAATACGACAAAGACAATTATCACAATAGTTATCCCATAATTTTGCAATAGTTATGTTGAAGTAAGTTACTTGTACTTTGTGGGATGACTGTCCAACAATTTGGGGGTTTTCTTTGTGGCTGGTAAACCTGCATTTTTGAGATTCCGATTGGTATCATCAGATAGCTCTTTTTTTGTACCTCTGGATTCTTCCTGACCGGCAAAGTATGTAAAACAGGATGAGACACATGTGTGTGGTTACCTCTGGATAAAAATTACGGGCAATTTCAGTAGAATATTTTAATGATGAATTTAAGCCAATTTATATAATTTTATGTGTTCTTGCTTTTTTTTTGCGACCCGAATGCTTTCTGTTGTTTATCTTCCTGACCGGCAATTAGGTAAAACAAGATGAGACACATGTGCGACAATTAATTAGCCGCACGCATGTGTCTCTTTCCTGTATTACTTACTTGCTGGTCAGGAAGAGCCACACAGTAAACAACTATTAAAAGGGTGGGATAACTATTCTCTGTCAACAGCAATCATGTGATGCAAGAGTTACTTAGTCATCAAATCGTCCAGCTATTGAGGAAATTCTCGGACATAATGAGGACCATGTGACAGGTTGTCATTGTATTTGTATGAGGAGAGTTTGAAATCTGTCAGGCCAATTTTAAAGTTTTCTTCTTAAGGTAGGTTTAAATGGAATGTTTTATTTTAAGTTATCCCCCTTTACCGGACTTGATTTCCCTGTTTTCATTTTTGCACCAAACTTCGACAAAATTAAACCAACAAGGTTTAAGTTGACTGTATCTAGTCAAACTACTTTGCAGGAGTTATATTCCATCGTAGTTATCTGTCATTTTAAGCTTTTGTATTATTTTTGACATCCTTTGGGTAAGTTTAGCTTCCTTTGGGTTCCTTGCGATCCTTTGGGTGATTCGTCGGGCCCCTGTCACTCTGATTGGATTTGATGTAAAGGTTTATCTTAATTAAAGCGAACTGGTTCTACCTTGCGCTGTTATTAAGCGATCTGGCAGGCAAAAATGAAAGGATGTTCTTGGTGATCACAGGAAAGTTTCCGGACAAAACAACAGCCGCAAGAGGTGAAACATCGCACATTTCTTTCGAATTGCCGATCGACGACATGTCCGCCATTTTGTTTGTTTACGTCATGTGACTTTGCAGAAAGCGAAGATTAAAAAAAAAAATTATCGTAACGATGATAAAGAAGCCCATTTTCTTCGTCAAATTGTTAAAAAGAAGGGAAAACTTAATGCGAAGATAAATTTGTTCTTTTTTTATTCAGAAGACTGTCGTTGCCATGGCATCACGTGATGCTTCCCCAAAACGACATGGACGATAGTCAAGTGTCTTAAAATTAAGAAGAACTTGTTCAAAGAGACGATGGGTAATGGGGCCAGTAGCTCCGTTAAGACAATCAGTATTAACTCATCGCAACATGATGTGAACGAGACAAAAGTCGTAAAAGAAACTTCTAAATCACCGTGAGTCACACTGACTCATAAGTACAAATGAATGTCGTGTTATGTTGTTGTTGTAACTGTGATTCATCAGTCTTCTTAGTCCGCAGTGTGTTTGAGTGCATTGCAGTTATAATAAATACTGATACGGCCGCACGACCTTCGGTATTGAAGAAGTCCGTGGGGCCGTATCAGCATAACTACTTTTGAGTTTTGAGCATTTGTTCTGCCTTTCTGGCTATGGATTCATTCAGTTCACTTCTTTAATTGTCAATTAAGATGGAAAGCTTAGCACTTCATCATTTGCCTTGGTCTGCGATTTACGTTTGGCTTGAAGTTGCATTTTGCTAGGAATTCTAAAGCTGAAAGAAAAGGCCAAATGTTTTTTCTGTCTGTTTTATTGTTTAACTTTTCAAATGCCTATTACTAGGAATGTGCTTTTATTTTTACCACGAACTACAATTTGAATCCAATAGTAGGAATTCCAGAAAACTTGAACTGAAGTAAACAAATCAACTACATTGATATTTAAAAATTGTATTAAACTCCTCATTAAACTGGCATGAGCTGCCAAAATTCACACTTTTAACATAATTTCTGATCGTCACGACAGTAAGAAGGCCATCAACGAACTAAATAATTGGCGTTGGAATGAGGAAAATCCATACAGTATGTGGCCTGTACGAACCGAAAACATGTTCGAAATGTAAACAAAATTTAAATAACTGGGACGACCGTTCATTCATTCTAAGCCAAAGTTAGTTCAAAACAATACTTTATCGTACATTTTCGAGACTAGAAGCACTAAAAAGCTTCTGAATTATACGACTTGAGAAAAATAGCCAATAATTTCAACATACTGTTTTAACGTCAAAATATGAACATTTTGGCAGCTCATGCCACTTTAAACAGTGTATCTGGAGAAAGAAAGTTACCAGTGATCATCTAAACACCTTCCCATTATGTATGTGATTGACAGTAAAATGTGAGAAGTTTTCAATTTGTAATTTTTTTTCAATTCACTGGTGTCCATTTAAAGACTTGTTAGTCAAGGTTGCTGAAACTCGTGGCTCATCCAACTCTGTTTCAAACTACAGTATATTTTACATGCAAGATGAATGAATAATAAAGATATAAGTATAAAAGAATTTGCTTGATAGGCATCAACGGATAGCTCTTAATTTGTATTTCTTTGTTTTTATAAAAATGACCAGCAATTAGGTAATACTTTGGCAGCTCATGCCACTCTGAAAATATAGGCCTACTATAATAGTGTATGTTGCGTTACAAAAAAAAATAAAACACTTCAAGAAAATTTTTAGTGAGTTTTTCACTTGATCGACACCATATAGGGGAGAATTGCCAAGTAGTAAACCATTCAACATGACAATGTCACAGTACAGTCACAGTACACTGTAAGCCTAAGTCAAATAATCTGAAAGTTGCTGAAAAGGTCATTTAATCAATCAACCAACCAAATGGAAACGACCTATGATTTTATGATTATGATGAATTTAACTGAATTTTGTGAATTTCTGTACTACATCGTGCATTTATTTGTATAACCATTGTTACCCTGTGTTCTTAATAAATGAATATCACCTTCTATTGTAGGGATGGCATTAGGCGTTCCAGGGATAATAACAATGTGGACAATACAGGATTTTCTAAAGTAAGGCTTAAAGCTTATTCTTGTACTTAAAAAAACTTTGGCTAAAAAGATAGGTCTTCATTTTAATCCGTACTCTGGATTTTTTTTTAGGGGGGGGGGGGGGGGGGGATAATTTCCTGTCCTAATATATCAGGCGTTAATGATGAATTCTCAGTGAAAAAAGATAAAGATGTTAAAATTCTTTATTTGTACAACTGTGCTGTTCTGTTTACAAATCATGTGGCCATTTAAGCTGATATTTAGTATCTGACCTATACTGTTGCTCAATTTACATGTAGTAAGTTTATAAATTCTGACTAACAGAATGAATTTCAGCCTAAACTCTTTACATTATTTATTTGGACTTTGAGTATTACACACTGTATTCATTAGGAATGCAGTTTGTTTGATTTAAAAAAAAAAAAAACGCCAACAAATTACCACACATTTCTATTTCAGACTGAGGAAGAAAACATAACCAAATCCATGGAGGTTGAAAACCTGAAGAAACAAGTATGTCTAACTTATTTAAAACTGATATTTTGTCTGTCTATAGTTACATGATCCACTCAGACAGCATCTATTTGCTCATAGTGAGGAATTATTTGGTGATTGATTGATTGATTGTTTGGTGTTTTACGCCACGCTCAAGATTATTTCACTTATATGGCGGTGTTGCCAGTTTTATTGTGGGAGAAAAGCGGGCTCTATGCCCGGAGGAAACCCACGACCTTCAGGTGGTAAATGGCAACCCTCCTACATAGGTCGTTCGAGTGAAAACCCAGTCAGAAAATATTCGTTTTTTTTTGGTACCGAGTGGGATTCGAACCCGCGACCCATTGGTGCATTATTTTGTGAAATGGTTGTCCAGTACCTTCTGAAGGTATGGGGTTTCCTTTGAACATGGCAACGATATGCATATAAGTGAAATAATCTGAAGGGTCAACATAAAACATCAATCAGTCCACAGCATTGGAATGCCCTCACCGGGTGTTTGAGACAAACAATAGACCCTTTTGGCTTAAAATGATGTTGTTCGATTTGTATGGCATAGCCGTCATTTCTCTGTTGCAGGCACTGTGATACACCTCTATCACATTGCATCAAAGACAAAATGAGCACAATTCCGGCATCAGAGTGATCCAAAAATTCAATGTAGCGTCAGTTTGCCATATACAGAGACTACTGCGCAAGGGTCAATTCTTAAAGGGGCATGAGCTGCCAAAATGTTGATATTTTGACATAAAAACAGAATGTTGAAAGTATCGGCTAGTTTTCACAAGACGTATATTAAATCCAGAAGCTTTTTATTTTTTCTAGTCTCGAAAATGTACGATAAAGTATTGTTTTTAACTAACTTTGGCTTAGAATGAATGAATGGTCGTCCCGGTTATTTAAATTTTGTTTATTTTTCGAACACTATTCCGGTTTGTATAGGCCACATACTGTATGGATTTTTCTTATTCCAACAGCAATCATTTATTTTTTCAATGGCCTTTAAAGTCTCTTGTTGTCGTGACGATCAGAAATTATGAAAAAAGTCTGAATTTTGGCAGCTCATGCTACTTTAAGCCGAAAGGGTCTGTAGTGAGATGAATGCATGTCAACACACTGGCTGTAGTACTAAACATTTCAAATCCCTCTGATCATATATCCCAGATTGTACCTGGCACTATTTTGTATTTATGCAGAAGATATGCACCTAATTTCTGTTACAATTTTGTAGCTGGCGTGGTTAGAGAGTGAGAAGTTGGATTTATTGGATCGGATTAACTTACTGGAGGAACAGATTGAATATCTGAATACCCAAAACTTACTACAGAGTCAGAAAGATAGCTGTGAAGAAACAATACACGCCAAAAATCAGTACATCGAGAAATTAGAGAAAGAAAAGGAAATAGCTGAAGAAGATATTAAGAAATTGGTTTGTGCTTTTTTTGTGTTGTATTCACTGTATTCTCGTTATTTTGGGATTACGCTTTCTTGAAAATATGGTAGAAATTCCTTTACGGATTTTTAGGTGACGCTCGAAACGGGAATCGAACCCACGTCCCAGAGTATGGCACCTATCGCCAGCACTAAATGCCGGCTGCCTTATCCATTCAGCCAACCGGTCTCCTCTAAAAAAGGAATTATAAACATCAGCTTACATGTATTAAGGTTTATATATGTCTGTTGTAAAATCTAACACTAAAGTTCAAATTCCTTAAAATTATTTTATTTATTTCAATTTTGAATGCCTGGTGGAGGTCTCATGGGACATAATGGTAATGAATTTTATTTCCGTTTAGTGGAACTCTTCAAATTAGAGGCCCATTCTGGTAGTGTAATTAGGCCAGCCTGACTTTCACTGTAATGCACTTGAATAGGAACTATGAAACAGTTATTATAATTATTTTAACAGATTTATTTGTGTAATATTTTTACTGGTTTAGAAACAGATGTTTTCTGATAAATTTCCCATTCCTCCCATTACACTGGTGTTTGGGACTGTATGTTAAAGCATGAACAATTTATGCGTTAGTCAAATGCAAGGACTATTACACATAACGTAAAGACCATTCACATTAATTATGTTAGGATGGGGCTCTTTCTCCCTTGCTGAGTACAGCATAAAACACCAATCAATCAACTTTCACCCTTAGAAACTCTGGCGATGCTTGGCCAATGTTTTTTGGTGCACTTAGAAAACAGAAAAAAGGTCAATGTATTTGTCCTCTAAAAATTATTCCGTCCTAAAAGTAATTACATTTTTCTTTTATAGAGGCTTAGAATGAAAAGGAAGGTGAAAAATTTGTCCACCCAGCTAACGGAAGTCAGACAAGAGGCTTCCATCCAAGCGTTTGAATTACGCGATGAAGTTAACAGACTGACTGAGGACAATTCTAAGCTTATAGGTGAGATAATTTGGTTGATTTTGGTAATTTTTATTCTTTGTCATTTCTTCTTGGTATATCCATTACTAAACCTGCTCCATATAAATGAAATTCCTGTAATTTTGAGTGAGATATAAAACGTCAATCACTCAATTTGCTATTTCTCGCACTCTATCTTTTTTCAAAATCGTTACAATCATTTGAGATATGGTCTAATATTTTGAATATATTTCAAATATATCAAGTTGATATTTTGAATATGTCGAGTTAATATTTAGCGTATTTATTTTGTGTATATTTGACATATATTTTCAAAATTTGTAATCACTGCTTTCATTTTGTTTCAGAAAAAGTAAGAATTAGAGGTCATGAAGGAGATTTGCCTCAGACAAATAATTTCAGTTTAGAAAGTGATGGCGGACGATCAAAATTAATTTTGGAACTTTCACAGCAGTTGAATGAACAAAATGAAAGGATCGAGGAGCTGGAAAGAACTGTCAGAGAACGTGACAAGACAATTGAAGAACTTAATTCGATGGATAAAAATGACAAGCATAATGTCTCAAATTCTTCACCCAAAAAACGGTTGGATAAAACTGTGATAGACAACAATAGCTGTGAAGATAAAAGTTTAAAATCCCCTTCTTCCAACAACGATGTTTCTGAAATGAGATCCATCTTGTCGGAAATGAAGAATCTACGTGCCAGAAATAGTCGACATTCCAAAGAAAAGAAGTCTTCATTCAAAGACAATTCAAGAGGTTCTTCCGGGCAGAGTAGGGACTCTGGTGTTATATCTCCAACCGAAAATTATCCTTCAGGCCTGCTTCAAGACAGGCCAGTATCAGCTAGTAGCTGTTTATCAGAACTCTCTGACGCAGCGTTAGATCGGAGTTCAACAGATCATGCCGTTGCCCATAGTGCTCCAGCGGGTAGGGTGCGTAACAAGCCACCCATTTCAGGATCTGGAATTGAAAAATCCGAAAAGAATACAGGTCTTCCAGTGGACAAGGAGATTAGAACAGGCAGCAAACCAAAAAATAAATTTTTGTTAAAGCAGAGATTGGAATCTAGGGAAAATTCTTTAGAAGAGGAAACTGTTAAGAAACTTGCCACATTTAGTGATAGTGATGTGGATACGGAGTCAGAAGCTTTGCTAGAAAATTTCCGTCAGGATCCTTATCTTAGTGTTCATTCGCCCAGTATTCGCATGTCGACAAAACCGCTAACAGCCCCGACACTTTCATGAGTATATAACATAATAAGTATTTTGTTTTCCCAGCTTGCTCACAAAATTGTCTTGTGGCATCCTTCCGGTGAAAAGTACAAATTTAAGGTCGAATATATGCAGTCTCCATTTCTGTTTTTCACTTTTTGAGTGCCTCCTATGGGACCATTCTTGTTACATATTTTCTGTCCAAGAGAAAATATGAGGGTCAGAGATACAGATTTAGAGGGTCCAGTAAATCCATTGTGGCTCAGCTTGCAGAGTGATAGTCCCTCAGTCCGACACTCATCGATATGACACGGGTGCCATATCAATCAATCAATCAATCAGTCTATTGATGTGTTTACTTGTTGCAGTTTGACTCACCCTCAAAATGGCCTGACGTGTACCAAAGTACTTTCTAAGTGCAATTGCTAGTAGAATAAAACCCAAAGTGCTGGACTACCTGCCTAAGTCTTCTTCCCTCAGTCACTTTTCTAAAAGTATTTATAAATGAAAAGTTTTTTACAACCTTGTTACATATTAAAGGAGAAGAAAAGGAAAAAAAACTAAGTAAATACAGTACAGGCGCGACACATTTTCCTTTCTAACGGTACCAAAACCATATTTCTACGATTTTTCCTCGCTCAACTGTGCTATAAGAAAGTTAACAATCGTTATCAGAGAACGTCTAAACTGACTCGGCAGCCATCTTCACAGCAGAGCTTAGCTGTGTGTCTCGACCGGCCAATCAGCATACGCCTGGCCACCTGTCACTCACTAGCGTAAGAGAAATTGGTCAACTCTGAAAGTCTCCCATTTAAACCTAGGTTAATTTTGATCATTTCGACGCGCTAATAAGAGAAGATAAACTCTCTAACAGCTCTGAAATGTACACTGGCTAGTAAAACAACCTTTTGGGAAGACGTGACAGGCTGCTATGTTGTCTACGCGACTTGTGGGGATCGTTGTAGAATTTTTAAAAAAGGTAGTCTTACCGCTGACATTGCAGGTTATAACCATACAATATATGATAAGCTCGCAAGGGAAGTAATCTACTAATACTTTTTCCGGTCAATTTCAAACCGTCAATGGCGCGCTCCACTGACGATCGAGCACGAGCTTGTCGGGTAGATTCATTTTCATTGTATTTTCACACCGTAAACCACGTGCAAGACTCACACACATGAATATGATGGTCTATGGGAGCCAGTTCGATACGATTGCATTTTGTTTTTTTGTTTTCTCCTCCTTTAAAGGATTTATGTTTATTTATTTATTTCCAACATAATTTGATATTTCAAAATAGAGGAAAATAAAAACATAAACAAAAAAATAGGATTATTTTGGTAGCGTGTTATCTATGGCATTTAAATCTGGCAGTGTTTTCTGATCAGTTAACTTTAAATCACTTGCTAACTATGGAGTGTAATTCTTTTTAATTTCATTAAGTTTTGTGCCATTCTATATAAACATTAAATTTTGCTGTTTTATTTTGCAATTCCATCTTGCTATTAGCTATTATTTTAATTCGCAAAGCCGCCATGTTAGTGAAATGATCTGAGTGTGTTTAAAACATCCCACAATAAAGCAATTTGTCAGGATGTGTGTATTCAATTATATACTATAAGTACTGATGTGTTAATGCTGATGACAAACTGTGGTATTCTCATAAGAAATATAATATCCATATATTTGGGATTGAATTTTTTCTCTTCTCTGTGTTCGTGTTTTGTTCTAGAGCTTATTATAGTCTTATGAGCTTCAAAAGTTTGCATACTTTAATTTTTTCACAAAATTCGAAAATTTTGGGCTATTTTTTTCAAGTAGCTGGTATTAATGGCGGGAAATCAGCGAAAGTTATCTCCCTTATGGCGTGATTGTACTTCGAGGTTTATTATCTATCAGCCGTAATATACTTTATAACGTAAACAGCTCACTACTGCTAAATAAAGGAGACAGAACAGGCGTTTTAGCATGAATATTTTCACACACAAAGATTGAAATGAAAGTGAGAAATTCTATTGTAGATAAAAATCTGAAGAAAAATAAAAAGCCCGTTATAAACCTAAAAAAAAACGGTACATTTTAAATCTTAAGCGGTCAATTTTTAACTTGACAGAATTTAGTTCTGATATGAAAAGTTTCTGGCAAAAATTCATTCACGTTGATGTAGTTTCAACAAATCTCCCCCCCCCCCCCCCCCCCAAATAAAAAAAAAGAAAACCATCAACGAACAGACAAAAAAAAAAAAAACCTAGGAACTCCTACACCCCTGCTCATTTAATTTTGTCCGTTATTAGCGCTCATCTTCGGTTCGCACGGGTTACTCATATATACTTTACCTATATATTTTATTTCAACGTCAATCTTTTAGTTTTTCGAATTACTTAAAACGCTGTACTTCTCTTGACAATCACCTTATTTCCAGTAAACCATTTGTGGAAATAAATAATAAAAAATGTTTGCTATATTTGCTTCAAGTCCTTCGATCGTATTCTCACGTCCTATATGGACGATAGGAATGATTCCTAATTTTAGAATGATGAAGATGGGTTAATCTCATTTTTAGAAAGTTAAGCCTTCTATCATTTATACGCTAATAAACGGTTCGCGTACGCGATAGACTTACACGCCATTATTTATAAGTTACACGCGGTATCGTCTTCAGTGCAAAGTGAGTAAACATTTAATATCACTTTCAACATATGTTAGTGTTGGCGAGACGACTGAATCGTCTTCAGCTGATAATATGTCTATATAGTGGAATGATGAGGAACTCTCGTCATCGGGTCAGACTTTTTATTCAAGTATATATACTCGTAGTCCATTCGAGTAAATCAAGGGGCCGATTTTGACATAAAGCACAGCACAATCAAATCAGACGGAAATAGTATATAGAAAATGACGAATCATACATTTAAATAAAGAAAATAAGTGCTATACGATTTCTTCTCGCATTGTGAAAACCGTTTAGCTGTAACCCATTTCCCAGATGGTACAGTGAGGAGAGTAATCGAGGAATAATCTACAATGGGACAATGTGGAGATGTTATTTGATAGTGGCACGCCTCGTAACCAAATCCACCATTTGACATTTCTGTGTTTTACTTCAGCCTTTATTTCCGTATAATGCCTAGACCAGAAAATACAGTCTACAGGAACTAAAACGCACAATATTGACTGTGAGTATCTCTTTTTGAAAGAATTTAATCGTTCACATTTTTGCTAATACAATGTACAGTTGTACTTACTTTGCAGCTAATATTTATGTAGTCTATGGGGTGCTTGTTTATTTGTCGGTGTACGTATTCTGCTTCTAGTGTGATTTATTTTCGTGTGTATATATAACAACTATAAAATGCATTCGTTCCATCGATAAGTTTTACATGGTCCGGGTAAAAACACACTGGACAAGGTATTAATACCTTTCGAACTAGCCCGGATTATCGGTCTTACGGCGACTGGTATTATATGGCTGGTAATGTGTCTTGTGGCCTTAGCCCGAATCACTAGGGTAAAATAATATCGATATAAGTTTGGAGAAATATAGGCCTATACATGCAGTATTTAATACTCCCCGAATATTTAATATTCGGGCTAGTTCATTGGTCACGACAAAAGATTTCCGAAGATATACGAGTTACGTATTTCTAAGATACCCCGCCCAGTTTTTAGGTCGGTTAAATGTTTTACTATGGCGGTTACGTCAGGTTGAAATCCAGTGGACTTAGCAAATATTGACTGCATAGAAGAAAGCTTACCAAATTACAGTCGACAAACTCATTCTTCTAGGTATATGCTATCGGAATGTAGAGTTAAATACTTTATTTTTGCTTATTTGTTGTGAAATTTGCGCCGCCGGGTCCCCTTAAAAATATCACTTTTTTACTATGGAAGTGATCTGGGCTATGACGAACACGGAGAGAAAAAAAGATTCGGCAGAGCCCAGATTTCTCGGCTACTTTTGAACTAGTCAACCAATGAATTACTTCGGGACTAATTGATAAAATAACCACGGAGACAAATTTCTTATTGTCTTAAAAATGCTATATCATTCAGACCTTTATACTCAATCCTAAGTTGTTATAATAAAATGCCTATATACATGTATATGGTAGGTCTATTGAGTGCCATGGAAAAATAAAAATTCCATAATTTTTTTAGATTTTAAGAAAGTTTTTCTCATTTTATCAGATCGTTTAAAAAATGGCGTCGTGGTTGCCGTCCCAATATGAAGATGAAATGGTATGTCAGTTGTGTTGGGGTGAGGTTCTCAGCCCCATAAATCTACAGTGTGGGCACAGTTTCTGTCGTGGTTGTTGGCAAGAAAGGTTCCGCAGGTCTACAGAAAAACATTTACCGTGCCCGGTTTGCAGACCCAGCCCAACGATTGAAGAAAACGAAAACGAACCCCAATATTCACCGATAGAAACTACGGACACGGTCGAACCCTTTGAGCCGGAAGAGCCGTGTAGTGACATTCCATGTTTAGTGTGTGAAGCCGTCCCTCCAAGAGACGCTGTGACAAGTTGTCTCCATTGCAAACTCTCCTACTGTGAATCGTGTTTGCAAATTCTTCACCCAAATCGAGGGATATTTAGAAATCACGAATTAGCCGAACCGAGGCTTAGTTTCGATGTTCCAATGGACAATCTCTGTGACGTCCATCAAGAAAAACTATCACTGTATTGCAAAGAATGTCAAAGGTTAAGCTGTTTAATTTGTGAAAGAATAGGGAAACACAAAGATCACAGAGTTGTAGATGTACAAACAGCATTCAATCACTTACAGGTAGACAAATGTTAATAACTCAGAATCAGGCATATCTTGAATGCATAAATACCTGCTCTTCGCCCTTTAAACTGCTTTTTTTAAAATATAAAACTTCGATCTTCTTGACTATATTTTGACTTAAAAGCGTTGCTCGCCATATTCCCCTCATAGAATCTGCTATCGAATCGAAATCCTTCTTTTCTAGGTTGAATTGAGAGGCAAATATAATTATTTACAATCCAGAGTTGAAAAGTTCCTTGGCGATTTGCAAAAAATGGATTCCACATACCAAACACAAAAGGTAAATAAAGACTTTAATGAACTTGGTCTAACAACCACTGCTAAAGAAGATTCAGTAATATTTTTTGTTTCTCTTGAACAATGATAACGCCACATCCAAATTTTTGTAAAGCCTACTGGGATCTGGAGTCTCGGTCGGCCATTTTACTTGTATTCTCGCTTTAGGGTATCGAGAAAAAAAGGTGGTGACAGAAAGAATACCGTCGATTATTGAGCTCAAGTTCGCAGTCGCTGACTATATAAAACAAGAAAAGCGCCTTGCCACGAAAAATGACAAGTATTCTGTTTCTTTAAAAAGAAAAGAAAGATGATAAAATCTTTATAAGTATAATATGCTAAGGCGCCAAATTATGACTTTAAATGACTTTTTCTTGGGATGTTTAGCAATCTATTCCTGTGACATGCTGTGTAAAACTGTATGTCAAATGTGGGAAAATAAGTTTTGGGACAGCTTACATATTTTTCTCCGTCTCTTGGATATTTGGATCTAATTATTTCTCTCCCTGTAGAGGATGGTGCAGCAGTTCCACGAGAGGGTGCAGTTCGCGTACGATAACCTTATCTCAGTGCTGGAAGACAGGCGAACTGCGGTATTAAGCACTCATAAAAAGAAACTTGAGGTAGCTCGGAACCAAATTATCAGCGACTCTGTGTGTGTTAAGAGTGCCCTTGAAGATAACGAGAGGTGTCTAGCTTTATTACGCGATTACTTCGTGGAACCAGATGAAGTGGAGTTTATAAAGGTGGGAACGTTTGTTCGTTTTTGTTTAAATCTTAAAATCTGATTATTATGGAACCCTAATGTATTGAGTGGAATAATTAATAAACTATTAACGAATTGGTCAAGGTTAAATTGTCGATCTCAATGGTCAACGAACTGATCACGTTTCAGTCGATCATGGTCAATGAATCGATTAAGTTTCAATCGGTCATGATCTTATGAAATGTCAAATAAAAATAATTTGGTTACCTCATTGAATTTAACACATTCCGTATTTAAAAAAAATGCCCTTCTGAAAAAAATCTATTTGAGACTGCAGCTATTCTGTTTCTTTATAAAACCCTTTCCATTATAATCATTCTAAATTGTTATTCAGAGATTTTAATTTAATAACAGCCGTGGAAATATTTGTAAAAAAACTCATTTAAAACACATATTTGTTTTTCTCCAGGCAGCCCCTGCGTTAAAAATGAGGTAAGAGGGGTTACGAACCCTTTCGTTTGATTTTATATCTGGATCATAAAATATATATTTAGGACTGGTTATAATAGAACAATTGTATATGAGCTAAACGTGATTCCAAATATTGGCGTTAACTGTCAAATATAGGGAAAAGCTTGATGAAACATTCAGGCTCCGGTTCGTACGGGTTACGGACTTTATTGATATTTGTATTCCAACGTCAATCATTTAGTCTTTCAAGGTATTTCAAGCACTCAGTTTCTCTTGTGAATCGGAATTTTTTACAAGAAGGTTTGAATTTTGACAGCTCATGACACTTAACTAAAAGATGTACATGTAGCATGTTTTCAATTAGCATGAGTTATCTAAGTATAGATCTCACACTGTCAAAACAGAGATACGGATCAGTCTGAAACTTCGGGGATTTACGTCAAAGCCGACTGGTAGCGAACGAAGACAGCCGAAGTTTCTTCTGATTGAGATAGGGATTTGAAGACTATTTTTCTGAACAATTTAAGAGCTTGCCATTGAGTACACAGCCTATAACGCACAATAAGTAATTGAGTAAGATTACACTCGCCGCCAAACTCCAGAAAACTGTTTACAAAAAAAGGAAGACCGTTTTCTGTATTTTTCCCAGTTGGAAGAACTTATTTTGCTCAACAAGCTGAGAAAAACCGACGATCGTTTTGACTTAAGGGATGCAAAATGCTCTTCTCAAGTTGTGGCCGTAAATTAAAACCCAAAAGATCTGAAATGAGTGTAAGTCAACATAGAATTTACGATGGTTAACGTGACACAAGTTTGACATTTAAAACACTCTGGACCTATTTTATGTGTCCTATGTTGAATTTTAGGGATTTAACTAGCAGTAAACTCGTATAAATTCTCTTTCTTAACAAAAGCCAGAGATGCGAATGTGCCTTTAAAAGTAAGAAACACTAATTTTTGTATAGCTTTTGCACTGTTTAGGTCTTTGACTCACGGGGTAATAAACTGATCAATTTGTGTTTGATGAATGCCATGTACAAACTCATAACCGGGGTGCAATAACTCTGTGACGTAAAACAGCAAACAACCAACCAAATAATCAATAAAACAAGCAATCAATCAAAGTATCATAGCATCTAGTCCAATTTGTTTGGGATTCCTGTCGTATTCTTTTTTTAAAATTACAGGCTGGATTCAGCAATACGATTGTCCCATCAAACCGAGAAACACACTCCTCAATGTTCTGTACGGACGGAAGATCCCTGTACGGATATTTTACACGGAGGATCTTACAATGTTGTTATCACAGACACTGCGAATAAAGATAACACGGTTACACTCAAGGTCAAGAAAGGTCGTCTGGTAAATCGTAAGTAGAGATTCTTGCCTATGTGAAAATTCTAAAGCAATTTTACCGATTCGAGGATTTTTACATTTACAATGGAAAATGCAGTACTTGATAATGACATGATCAGAGTCCTACTTGAATCCCTAAGTATTGAAGGTTGGGTCTTCCACCAAAGCCTCACGGGTTCGAATCCTTCTCAGGCCATTTTCGGACTGCTTTCTTACTCGATGGATGTAATTTAATCCGGGCACAGCCTACATCACAGTTTTTTCTCGACTAAAAATCGGAATATCACGACATAATGAGCATGAGAGGTGTAAAACTCCGAAACAAGAGAAGAAAGTTGGTTCATATTGTTAGTCCCTGCACATATGGATGTGTCCCAGTTTGTAACAAAAAACACTGTCATTTGCATTTTTTTAACGTGCCCTTAATTTCTAAATTGTACAATCCTCTCAATTGTAATAGTTTCCGAATAACAGGGAACACGATTGGTTAAAAAGGTCTAACCAATGATGACTACTAATCCTGTTTTTTTCGTATTCGTTTTTTAGCTTCCTGTGCAGTACAATAAAGAAGAGGTACTACGGCGAATAATATCAACACTGGAGTTTTCAATTTCTTCAGACTTGAGATCCTTCATGTTGTTGTTTTTATTTTTCTCACAATTTTCATTCCAAATAGGTTTAACATATTCTGTTTTCGTTCTTTTTACGATGCACTCATTCAACATACCGGAAACAAAACTAATTTGTTATACGCCTTTTCACAATTACTCTCAAATATTTTAAGCAGTTATTTTCTTTGTCTTTCTCCATTAACACCAATGTAGGATAATGCTCGTTTCAACAGCATACTTTATTGGACTTGATAAAGGCATCGTCATAGGTGTCGAAAGCTCGCGCAGTTCACACAAAAATATAATTCGTGGTGATACCTTAATTATTTCTCATATGTATTGAGCCCACGTTTAAAGAGAGCTTCAAACATTTCTTAGCATCACTAAAGCCCTATGTCACAAGGGTCTTTCAAAACGTATAAATATTCAATTTTGTAGCTGGCATTTCTCGCCAGGAAAACGCATCAAATTTATCAAGATTTATCAAAATAAATAATAAAATCTGAAGAATATACTGTTTTCGTTTTGATGGTTTATTTTACATCTATTGATATATACACATACAAAAGCACCGTACAAGCAAAACAAAAGGCGTGTATTTAGTTGTCAGTCAAATTCTGACGATTTTCGCTGATCAAATTCAACAAATTAACGAGATTGTGTTGAAATTGTCCACTGGGTGCCATATTGACAGGCGATACATAGTTTGGAAGACAAGGGGATGCATACGGACTCGATGGTTTGGTGTAAGAAGTTGGTCGCTCATATGGGTGGTATTTCTGAGATAAATGCTGTGTGGGGCAGTACGTGCTGGAGAGCGCCGGTAGGAAAGGAAATGAAGCGACGGGTGAAGGGGTCATGGCTGGAAATCCTAATGACGGTGACGTCATTGGCTGAAATCTTCCGCATGATGCAGTTAACGGTTGATATCCTCCGGGTACTGCAGTCACAGGCTGGTATCCCATTGCAGATGACGTCATCTGTTGATACGTAACAGGCGATGGTGTCATTGGCTTGAATCCAATAGGCGATGATGTCATTGGCTGATATCCGACTGGGGATGATGTCATTGGTTGATATCCTAAAGCTGTTGATGGAGTTGCTGAATAGTTTGTTGCACTGTTTCTGTTCATATCTTTACCGCCTTTTCTCGCCCTCCTTCTGGCTTGTCTACGTCGGAAATCTCCTTTAGCGAAGTCCTCTACACAAGCCGGATGTATCGACCAGAAGTTTCCTTTACCGTTGTCAGCTCTTCCATTCTTAATAAAACACTCGTTGATGGATAAATTATGTCGAATACTGTTCCTCCAGGCTTTGTCTTGGTTGTTGTAATACGGAAACCTGTCCATAATAAACTGATAAATGTCGCCCAGTAAACTTTTCTTGTCTTTGCTGCTTAGAATAGCCATTGAAATCAAAGCTATGTACGAGTGGGTTGGTTTTTCTGCTGTTCTTCCGGTTGCAATAACCGCGGCGTGTTTCTCTAGATTTAGAAGCATATCAGTTACGGAATCTGGCGAATCTGAACTAGATTCGCTTCGGAGAGAATCGGGAGATCCCGTACTCCTGTCGTGATGTTTGTAAGTATCCGACTTACTCCGTAATCTATCAATATCTGGAAACCCAGCGAGGAAATCAACAGTGTGTGACAACATATTGGTTTTTGGTGATTGATCGACTTGTTAACGGAATGAACAGATAGCTGTGTTTGAAAATATGTTGGAAAAGTTTCGTTTATATACCAATTTTGCGGTGTGCAAAAGTTGACACGAAATAGGAAAGCTGTGAAACAGCGAAAATTAGAAGCAAACAACTGTCAGAATCGTCTATCGATCAAGCTCTCCCAGGCCTCCCAGAGTGACACGACTGAGGTGGCCCACGATTGATCCGATCACTGGGAATAATATCGATGACACCAGGGGCAATCTGTCCCAAAAAGAATTAATTATAGAGAATGATCATTTTGAATTTGGTTTTATCTAATTTTAGTGACGGTGTAATCTTGAAATTCACCAATGACCCAAAAGTACTGTATTCGATAACAACAATTCTAGGGCTATTCACAAAAATCGTAAACTATTCATTAAATGAAGCAATAAACACAATGTAATTATTTGGTGTGTGCATTTATCGTCATGTAGAACTTACCGAAAGAGAAAAAAAATAGAACAATAAGATCATTAAATTTGTCTAAACTCAGTTTATGTTGGGCATTGTTTTGTTTTCATCGAACCGAGTATGTATTTTCCATTTTTTTTACCTCGCAATGAAGGCTAATTGAATTCAATAGATTCGTGTTTATTTCCTTAACGTTACATTTTACCTTTATCTTACATTCGTGTTTATTTTCTCAACGGTACATTTGACTTTTACCTTAGATTCGTGTTTTTTTTTCTTTAACGTTGCATTTTACCTTTATCTTAGATTTGAGTTTTATTTTACTTTTATCTTCAATCAGCTAATATGCTTATCATTGTTGATTCGTTTGATTGTAGAGTGAACGGTTGTGGATCCACGTCAAGTACAGCTGATAATCTATAGATAATCCTCCCAATAATAATCCTCTAATAACCGTCCTTATTTATCTATTGCTAATTTAATGGCTTAAAATCAGATCGATTTGTCACGATTTGAATCGATGTCGATTTTCATCGTTCACATTAAAACATTCAACATTTATGCCTAATGTCTTTAAAGACCAGAGTTCTCAGTATAGCTACAGTATTTTGATTGATTGATTGGTTTATTGACTGACTGACTGACTAATTGTTTCTTTTGGTTGATGGTTTACGTCACAATCAACTTTTAACATGTGTACCTGTAGTCATGGTAACAATCATTAATGATGACTCTCCATGCCAGACTAATGCCAGACAGGAGTTTTACAAACTCACCAAACTCAATCAGGGACGAGTATAAACCAGAGTTTGCCGTTGTTATCAAACACCGATGTCTACAATGAAAGTAACCATGCTTATCCCACTTGGAAACGCCGTTATTAAGATATAAGTTTATTACTAGTAATGAGAAAAAGTGTTAAAAATAAGGCAACGTAGGTCTTTTCAGAACTTTTTTTTTACATTGATCTAATTATTCACAAAACTTGATTATTAATCAATTTGATCATATGGACCAATCAAGGTGAGGCATCTTTTAATTGGCGTTAGAGATTCAGTACCAAGGCCGTCAACGTAGACTTTTTCTCAAAAGCTAAATCATTATATGTTTTCGTATATTTCCATCTTATTTTTTAATAATTGTCAACATTCATAAATTATGCTCAACTGAGAAGCGTTACCGAAATTGAAATTCAATGAATATCTGTGTGTAATATCTCTCCCCCTTCCTCCAAAATTATTCTGCGTTTACTTGTAACAGACTTTACTCTATTCTTACTTGTTTATTATTATCTTGAAAATAGAATTATGATTTCATGTTTTTATTTACCCCCTGAACACAGCAAAGGACAGTAGAATGAATAGACTTCGAAATAAGCTGTGAATATAGCAAAGGACAATGAAATAAATAAAAAGCGAAATAAGCTGCACATGATGTCCAAATGAATACATTTTCTTCAAACACAATTTACGGATATTGAGTTTTCTACTTGCATTTATTGGTTGTTGAATTTTCTGTTGCTCTGAGTGCATTTTTGGATTCTATGGGAACAAACTTCCATAATACGTCAGACGAGAGTCTAGACACGCGTACAAACTTTAACCAAACTTAAACATGTACGAGGATGAACTGACGTTTTCCCGTGGTAACCAACTATGTGTGACCTATTGATATCAACAACAACTATCAAACGTTCCACTAATTGCGTTTTCCAAATTGCAACCTTGTTTTTGTTGATCAATAATTTTTTTTAATTATATCTTTTTCTTAACTAAGGTCGTTTGTTTAATAGAAAATAGAGTAAAAGCACACCTATATTTGTTTAAATTTTTAATCCGAAATGGCTACCCGCGAGGCTTTCCCAAAGAAATCATGATGTATTACAATCACCCTTAGAAACAATCAAACAAATAGTATTTATTGCAAAATAATTTTGAAAAGTCTTTATCAACTGAAATAATTGTCATAAATTATTTAACAAGAAAGTCAATCACAGAAGCTAGCAGGAACATACTGTTATCAAGAAAACAAGAAATATCTGATTAATTATCAGTTGATTAAAACAAACTGAATTGGATTTTAGGCGCAATTACATTCGAGTTGATAATTTAGAGTCTAAAATATATCGGGGTAAGGACCGTAGATTTGCGTTTGATTATTAAAATATTATAACGGGATTATTGCTTGTTTCATTATCAACAACAATTGTTAGTTTGCCTCTGTCCTATGCTGTCAGTAAGGGATATGGAGAGAGGAGGGGGCACGAGCGGGGGGGTGGGGGGTGGGGTGGGGGTGCACAATACCAGAACCGTTAGTTCTCCCGCTGACAATATTGACACCAAAGTTCAATGATCATTAGCAATCCATTGTTCCATAATCTAACTTCACTGATCAGCATTTTCTACATTTTTGACAGAAATCCAAATGTCTTATCTTAAATTCTTAAGGAATTGTAATGACACCTCGATTGAACATTTCAGTTATTGATAGCTTTTTAGTTATGCCAAACATTCAACAAGGCATTGGAAGCCCAGAGTTGTATTTCCATGTCTACCTAAACGATATATAATCCATCTCCTCCATTTGGAATCAACAAACCTTCTCTTGTATACCTTCAGATCATTATAACATTTAGTCGTCTATCGTGTACCTACATGTAGCTCTTCAGAAAGTTCACAATGTTCCCACACACCGTTGATTTACTCTCCCAGGATTTTCAAGGCGAGTCCGGAGAAAATGGTTCGGGGATACATTCGAGATCTCACATGTCTTCTAGTCGTTTGGATAGAAGTACCGGCTCTCCTGATTCTCTTAATAGTGATTCAAGCTCAGGCAGTCCGGTCTCTGCATCTGAGATGCTCCGGGCTCTTGAAAAACAAGCCGCCATTGTGGTATGCGGAAGTGAAGCAGAAAAACCAAGTCACTCGTACATTGCTTTAATTTCTATGGCCATATTGAGCACTAAAGACAAGAAAAGTTTACTTCGTGACATTTATCAATTTATTATGGACAAGTTTTTGTATTACAACAACCAAGACAAAGCCTGGAGGAACAGTATTCGACATAACTTATCCATCAACGAGTGTTTTATTAAGAATGGAAGAGCTGAAAACGGTAAAGGAAACTTTTGGTCAATTCATCCGGCTTGTATGAATGACTTCGCCAAGGGTGATTTTCGTCGCCGACAGGCTAGGAGGAGAGCGAGGAAAGACGGTAAAAGTTGCCAGAGAACTGGACCGAGCTCATCAGAATACAGATCGAGCTCTGGGTATGTCCCAATGACACCTTCTTCCATCGGCTGTCAGGCTATGACGTCATGGCCAACAGAATATCCCAGATTGACTCCGCCCACCCCCACTACACCACTACAGATGACGTCATCAACTTGCGGCTACCAAAAAGCAGTATCCTCACCGGCTGGTTTACAGTCATCATTAATGAACTTTACCGAATATCAGCGAATGCCATCTGGAAACTATTTCGATCGGTCCCAAGTGCATGCCTATTCCAGAATCCCACACCCCACAGATTGGATGCAGCCTTTGACATATAACCAAACACCATCAATGCCTACTGCTTATTTCAGCTCTCCCTCGCCATAAGTTTTTAACACATTTTGCTACTTGTGTGTCTATAATTTCTATGATATTGTAAAGTTTTCAACGGGGAGCTTTATCCAAACTATATGATTTAGTGCTTTTTACTAATGCTAAAAATGAAAATTATTTGATGTAAATATGTTGTATTGCGACCATATGAAGTAAAAATATACTTTAAAACAAACTTAGCCGTTGAAATCAATATACGAATGGGTTGGTATTAAATCAATATACGAAACAATATACGAATGGGTTGGTATTTCTGCTGTTTTTCCGGTTGCAATAAGCGCGGCGTGATCTTTACATTTAGAAGCAGATCAGTTAGGGTATCTGGCGAATCTGAACTAGATTCTCTTCGGAGAGAATCGGGATATCCCGTACTCCTGTTGTGATGTTTGTAAGTATTGGACATAACTGACTTACTCTGTAATCTATTAATATCTGGAAATCTAGCGACGAAATCAACAGTGTGTGACATCATATTGGTTTTCGGCGATTGATTGACTTGTTAACGGAATGAACAGATAGATGTGTTTGTAAATCTCCTGGAAAAAGTTTCGTTAAAGTACCGATTTGTTGCGAAAGTGAACATGAAATCGGAAAGCTGTGACACAGCGAAAATTAGAAGCAAAGAACTATCAGAATCGTCTATCGATCAAGCTCTCCCAGGCCTCCCGGAGTGACGTGACTGAGGTGGCCCACGATTGATCCGATCACTGGGAATAATATCAATGACAACAGGTGTAATCTTCTCAAAAGGAATTATTTATGATGAATGATCATTTTGGTTTTATCTTATTTCTTTCGGCCTTTTTTAGTGATTGATTGATTGATTCTTTGATGTTTTACGCCGCGCTCAAGATTATTTCACTTATATGGCGACGTTGCCAGTTTTATTGTCTGAAGAATACGGGTTTTTTTCCCGGAGGAAACCCACGACCTTCCGATGGTAACTGGCAACCATCCCACATAGGTCGTTTTTTTAGTGATTGAGTATAGTCTTGAAATTTACCAATGGCACACAAGTACTGTAACAAAATTTATGACCAGGGCTATCCATTTTTTGAAATAAAAAATCTTAAACCATTAAATGTCTTGAAGCAATTAACACAATGTAATTATTGTTCTATAATCATGTAGAACTTATCGAAAGTAAAAAAAGAAGAGAAAATCATTTGATTTTTCTAAAGGAAAAAACTTTCTAAAATCAGTATGTGCTCGTCATTCTTTCCTTTTCAACGACACCGAGTAGCCTATGGATTTTTTTCATCTGGCAATGAAGGCAAATCTGATTGGTGTTTATTCTCCATAAAAACACTGTTTGGAACACTCAAATTATATATTTTCTCTCTTTTTTCCACATTTTTGTTTCATCTTCCATCAGCTAATAAGCTAATCATTGTTGATTCGTTTGATTGTAGAGTGATTGGTTGTGGATCCACGTCAAGTACAGCTGATAATCTATAGATAATCCTCGCAATAATAATCCTCTAATAACCGTCCTTATTTATCTATAGCTAATTTTTCCCAAATTGTCATTACGCTTAATGGCTTAAAATCAGATCGATTTGTCACGATTTAAAGAGGTATATATCGCCAATCGATTTTCATCGCACAGATTAAAATATCTCAGCAGTTATGCTTAATGTCATGGAGGACCTATGTTCTCCTTTTTGCTATACAGTATTTTGATTGATTCATTGGTTTATTGACTGACTGATTGTTTCTTTTGGTTGATGGTTTACGTCACAATCAATTTTTAACATGTGTACCTGTAGTCATGGTAACAATCACAAATGATGACTCTTCATGTCAGACCAATGCCAGACAGGAGTTTTACAAACTCTCACCAAACTCAAACAGGGACGAGTATAAACCAGAGTTTGCCGTAGTTATCAAACACCGATGTCTACAATGAAAGTAACCATGCTTGTCCCACTTGGAAACACCGTTATTAAAATATAAGTTTATTACTAGTAATGAGAAATAGGGTTAAAATAAGGCATTGTACGTCTTTTCAGAACTTTTCTTTTAATGGGAATTTAGTAAATAGAAGTACACAATTTACATAGATCTAATTATTCACAAAACTAGATTATTAATCAATTTGATGATATGGACCAATCAAGGTGAGACATCTTTTAATTGGCGTACAGATTCAGTACCAAGGCCGTCAACGTAGACTTTTCCTCAAAAGCTAAACTATTATATGTTTTCGTATATTTCCATCTTATTTTTTAATAATTGTCAACATTCATAAATTATGCTCAACTGAGAAACTATACAGGCCGTTACCTAATTGAAATTCAATTAAAATCTGTGTGTAATATCTCTCCCCCTTCCTCCAAAATTATTCTGCGTTTACTTGTAAAAAAATTGCTCTATTCTAACTTCTTATTCGTTGTCTTGAATAGAGAAATATCATTTCATAACTTTTTATATACCCCCTCCCCTCGTTTTGTTGATGTACATATTTCTGTTGATTTTGTACCCATGGCAACGATAACAATGATGTATCTATCAGAGTAAAACCACGCAGAACAAATATTAAGTCTCCCCAAACTCATACAAGGGTTAACGTTGTTGCCAAGAAATATATATAAGTTAGGACGATAATCCTATTGAATACAGCAAATGCTAATGAAATAAAGAGAAGGCGAAATAAGCTGTGAATACAGCAAAAGACGACGAAATAAAGACAAGGCGAAAAAAGCTGTACAGCATGTCCAAATGAATACATTTTCTTCAAACACAATTTACGGATATTGAGTTTTCTACTTGCATTTATTGGTTGTTGAATTTTCTGTTGCTCTGAGTGCATTTATGGAGTCTATGGGAACAAACTTCCATAATACATATCTGTCAGACGAGAGTCTAGACACGCGTACAAACTTTAACCAAACTTAAACATGTACGAGGATGAATTGACGTTTTCCCGTGTTAACCAAGATATGTGTGACCTATTGATATCAACAAAAAAGATCAAACGTTCCAGTAATTGCGTTTTCCAAATTGCAACCTTGTTTTTGTTGATCAATCATTTTTGTTAATTATACGTTTTTCTTAAAGTGGCATGAGCTGCCAAAAATGTTGATATTTTGACGTAAAAACAGAATGTTGAAATTATCGGCTATTTTTCTCAAGACCTATAATTCAGAAGCTTTTTAGTGCTTCTAGTCTCGAGAATGTACGATACAGTATTGTTTTGAACTAACTTTGGCTTAGAATGAATGAATGGTCGTCCGGGTTATTTAAATTTTGTTTACTTTCCGAACGCTATTCCGGTTCGTATAGGTCACATACTGTATGGATTTTCCTCATTCCAACGCCAATCATTTAGTTTTCCAATGGCCTTCAAAGCCGCTTACTGTCGTAACGATCAGAAATTATGAAAAAGTGTGAATTTTGGCAGCTCATGCCACTTTAACTAAGGTCGTTTGTTTAATAGAAAATAGAGTAAAAGCACACCTATATTTGTTTCAATTTTTAATCCGAAATGGCTACCCGCGAGGCTTTCCAAATGAAATCATGATGTATTACAATCCCCATTAGAAACAAACAAACAAATAGTATTTATTGCAAAGTAATTTTGAAAAGTCTTTATCAACTGAAATAATTGTCATAAATTATTTAACAAGAAAGTCAATCACAGAAGCTAGCAGGTACATACTGTTCTCAATAAAACAAGAAATATCTGATTAATTATCGTTTGATAAAAACAAAGTGAATCGGATTTTAGGTGCAATTACAATTGAGTTGATATTTTCTAGGCTAAAATATATCCTGATGAGAACCGTAGATTTACGTTTGACAATTAAAACGATATAACGGGATTATTGCTTGTTTCATTATCAACAATAATTGTTAGTTTGCCTCTGTCCTATTTTGTCAGTGAGGGATATGGAGGGAGGAGGGACAAAAGAGGAGGGAGGAGGGAGGGGGTGCACAATACCAGAACCGTTAGGTCTCCCGCTGACAATATTGACACCAAAATTCAATGATCATTAGCAATTCATTGTTTCATAATCTCACTTCACTGATCAGCATATTCTACATTTTTGACAGAAATCCAAACGTCTCTTATCTTCAATTCTTAAGGAATTGTAATGACACCTCGATTGAACATATTAGTTATTGACAGCTTTTTAGTTATGCCAAACATTCAACAAGGCTTTGGAAGCCCAAAGTTGTATTTCCATGTCTACCTAAACGATATATAATCCATCTCCTCCATTCGGAATCAACAAACCTTCTCTTGTATACCTTCAGATCATTACAACATTTCGTCGTTTATCGTGTAGCTAGCTCTTCAGAAAGTTCACAATGTTCCCATACACCGTTGATTTACTGACCCAGGATTTTCAATGCGAGCCCGGAGAAAAAGGTTCGGAGATAAATTCGAGATCTCACATGTCTTCTAGTCGTTTGGATAGAAGTACCGGCTCTCCTGATTCTCTTAATAGTGATTCAAGCTCAGGCAGTCCGGTCTCTGCATCTGAGATGCTCCGGACTCTTGAAAAACAAGCCGCCATTGTGGTGTGCGGAAGTGAAGCGGAAAAACCAAGTCACTCGTACATTGCTTTAATTTCTATGGCCATATTGAGCACAAAAGACAAGAAAAGTTTACTTGGCGACATTTATCAGTTTATTATGGACAGGTTTCCGTATTACAACAACCAAGACAAAGCCTGGAGGAACAGTATTCGACATAATTTATCTATCAACGAGTGTTTTATTAAGAATGGAAGAGCTGACAACGGTAAAGGAAACTTTTGGTCAATTCATCCGGCTTGCGCGAATGACTTTGCCAAGGGTGATTTCCGTCGCCGGCATGCCAGGAGGAGAGCGAGGAAAGACGGTAAAAGTTGCCAGAGAACTGGACCGAGCTCATCAGAATACAGATCGAGCTCTGGGTATGTCCCAATGACACCTTCTTCCATCGGCTATCAGCCCATGACATCATGGCCAACAGAAAATCACAGATTGACTCCTTCCACCCCCACTACACCACTACAGATGACGCCATCAGGTTACGGCTACCAACAAGCAGTATCTCCCCCTGGATGTTTACAGTCACCATTAATGAACTTTACCGAATATCAGAGGATGCTATCTGGAAACTATTTCGATCCGTCCCAAGTGCATGCCTATTCCAGAATCCCACACCAGGGGATGCAGCCTTTGACATATAGCCAAACACCGTCAATGCCTACTGCTTATTTCAGCTCTCCCTCGCCATAAGTTTTTAACACATTTTGCTACCTGTGTGTCTATCATTTCTATGATATTGTAAAGTTTTCAACGGGGAGCTTTATCCAAACTATATTATTTAGTGCTTTTTACTAATGCTTAAAATGAAAATTATTTGATGTAAATATGTTGTATTACGACCATATGAAGTAAAAAATATACTTTAAAACAAACTAAGCCGTTGAAATCAATATACGAATGGGTTGGTATTAAATCAATATGCGAAACAATATACGAATGGGTTGATATTTCTGCTGTTTTTCCGGTTGCAATAAGCGCGGCGTGTTTCTTTAGATTTAGAAGCAGATCAGTTACGGTATCTGGTGAATCTGAACTAGGTTCGCTTCGGAGAGAATCGGGAGATCCCGTACTCCTGTTGTGATGTTTGTAAGTATCAGACATAATTGACTTACTCCGTAATCTATTAATATCTGGAAATCTAGCGACGAAATCAACATTGTGTGACATCATATTGGTTTTCGGCGATTGATTGACTTGTTAACGGAATGAACTGATAGATGTGTTTGTAAATCTCCTGGAAAAAGTTTCGTTAAAGTACCGATTTTTTTGCGAAAGTTAACATGAAATAGGAAAGCTGTGAAAAAGATAAAAGTAGAAACAAACAGCTGTCAGAATCGTCTATCGATCAAGCTCTCCCAGGCCTCCCGGAGCTGCACGACTGAGATGGCCCACGATTGATCCGGTCACTGGGAATAATATCAATGACCAGGGGTAATCTGTCCCAAAAGGAATTAATTATAGAGAATGATCATTTTGGTTTTATCTTATTTCTTTAGGCCTTTTTTAGTGATTGAGTATAGTCTTGAAATATGGTAGACAGTTTAAATCTAGCTCTAGCCGAGTCACAAATAATGATAGCTCACACCCTGACTGGTTTAATATAATGTGTTTAGAAACTAAGGCCCGTTACAGATATGAAAGAAATCAATTTAGAAAAAATAAAACGGATGTGGAGAGAGTCATACAGGCTCGATCCGAGTATAACAAAAGTAAGAGGAAAGCAAGGGCTGAGTGGGTAGGGAAGAGAAGAATTGAATTGAGAGATAAAGCTAAGACTTCGCCGAAACAATTTTGGAAAATGGTAAACAAAATAGTTAATAACAAAAGCAATGTAGATTATAATTTATCTTCTGAACAATTTATGCAACACTTTAAAAATGTAGTTCCTAGTACAAATGACACCACTGGCCCACCGCCAATCACTACCCCAGTACCAACACCTGAAAGCCTTAATCAGCCTATTGAGGAAAAGGAGGTATTAGATGCTATTAATTCCTTAAAACGTAATTAATTTTTAGTATTCTACATCGTCTTATCCTATAGAATGGACGAAGGGTATTATTGTTCCAGTACATAAGAAGGGGGGTAAAAATGACGTAAACAACTATAGGGGCATAACGTTGATTAGTGTGTTTGCTAAATTATATTCATGTGCATTAAACAATCGCCTAACTAGATGGGCTGAAAATAATGACATTTTAAGCGAATTTCAGTATGGATTTCGTAAGGGTAAAAGTACAGTGGAATGTGTGTTTGCTTTATATAATATCATAAGTCTGTCTATTTTAGATAAACGCAAATTGTTTTGTGCATTTGTTGACCTAGAGAAAGCATTTGATACAGTGGATAGAGTGGCTTTGTGGGAGAAACTCACAAAGTATGGTTGTGAAAATCAGTTAATACAAGCTATAAAAGCTATTTATTCATCAGTTAAATCTTGTGTTAGGGTAAAAGGTGATTATTCGGAATTATTTGATTTAGAGGTCGGTTTAAAACAAGGAGAACCATTATCACCTATAATTTTTGCATTGTTTATTAACGACGTATACGATGACGTAATCAACGGATACGTTAGTGATTATACGCTAAATGCTTTGGGAACCTAGGTTCCGTAGAATCTGTGTATCTCCAGTACTGTAAATATGCACTTGGACTACCCAAAAATGCCCCACATATTTTTGTCTATGGTGAATTAAATAGAATGAGTCTGCAAGTGGAATGTAAGAATCGCATTATAAACTTTTGGAGTAAACTTGTGTCTAATAAAACGTCTCTTCTGTATAAGTTATACAAGGCTCAGTGTGACCATAGAGGTCGAAGTAGAACTTACAATTGGAGTAGAGGTATTAGAGAATTAATGGAAGGTTGCGGCTTTTACTTTTTATATTTAAATGAAAACCCAAGCTTGAGAACTACGCTTGCTCTGAAACAAACTGTAGTTGACAATTTTTCCCAATGGTGGGAAATAAGTATTGTTGAGTCATCGCGATATGATTGCTATAGACTCATTAAAACTAGCTTTTATTTTGACGGAAGCTTCAATGTTTGTGACCATACGCAGAATAAAGATGCCATTATATTGTCACGATTTCGATGTGGATACCATGGCCTAAATATAGAAACTGGGCGTTATAACAATATACCAAAAGAAGAACGTGTGTGTACTTTATGTAATCTAGGACTAATAGGTGATTTGCCAATTTCTTTCAAATGACGTAATTTAGCGACGTCACAATTACTACCCCAAGTAGTACACCGGACAAAGGATCCGTCTGTTTTTAACTTTGTATTTTTGGTATTTTAGAACAGATATAAGAAATGAAAACCTATAATCGGACAGTTTATATCCGAATGAATCTAGAAATGAGAAAAAATCGTGGATGAAAAGGGATTTTGATCGAATTCCGCAAACGTCAAAATGACTACTGGGCTTGTCCGGTGTAAGATTGATACAGCGACGTCATTTCATTGTTGCGCGCAAAACTGGCAAATGGTCTATTGAAAACGAATATCATTTTTTACTATGTTGTCCAACGTATTGTTATTTAAGAAAGAGGTATTTTAAAAAGTATCTTTATACTCGGCCAAATGTACGTAAATTACGCATTTTGTTAAATCCAAATAACAATGTCAAGCTTAGAAATGTTTCTAGCTTTATTGAAAAGGCGTTGGTTCTCAGGAATGAGATGAGTAATATTACGTAATATCAGAATAACACTCTGGTAAAATGCTATGTTTTACAGATACTTTTCTTTTTTGTAATATGTATAACCCACTGATGATTAATGCTATCTTATTATGCATATCTGTAAATTTCTTTTGAGGAGAGAGGCCAGTAGGCCTGTTCCTGCAATACAGTCTATATATATAGAAATTAACCAATGGCCCACAAGTACTGTAACACAATTTATGACCAGGGCTATCCATTTTTTTAAATAAAAAATCTTAAACCATTAAATGTCTTGAAGCAATTAACACAATGTAATTATTTTTCTATAGTCATGTAGAACTTATCGAAAGTAAAAAAAAAGAAGAGAAAATCATTTGTTCTCGTCATTGTTTCCTTTTCAACGACAACGAGTATGTATTTTCCAATTTTTTTCATCTGGCAATGAAGGCAAATCTGATTGTTGTTTATTATCCATAAAAACACTGTTTGGAACACTCAAATTATATATTTTACTACTTTTTCCACAATCAGCTTCAATCAGCTAATATGCTAATCATTGTTGATTCATTTGATTGTAGAGTGATTGGTTGTGGATCCACGTCAAGTACAGCTGATAATCTTTAGATAATCCTCGCAATAATAATCCTCTAATAACCGTTCTTATTTATCTATAGCTAATTTATCCCAAATTGTCATTACGCTTAATGGCTTAAAATCAGACCGATTTGTCACGATTTAAATAGATATATATCGCCAATCGATTTTCATCGCACAGATTAAAATATCTCAGCAGTTATGCTTAATGTCATGGAGGACCGGTGTTCTCCTTTTTGCTACAGTATTTTGATTGATTGATTTATTGACTGACTGATCGTTTGTTTCTTTTGTTTGATGGTTTACGTCACAATCAACTTCTAACACGTGTACCTGTAGTCATGGTAACAATCATTAATGTCTTGAACCATTGGGGTTAAAAATGGGTTAAAAAATCTTAAACCATTAAATGTCTTGAAGCAATTAACACAATGTAATTATTTTTCAATAGTCATGTAGAACTTATCGAAAGTAAAAAAAAAGAAGAGAAAATCATTTGTTCTCGTCATTGTTTCCTTTTCAACGACAACGAGTATGTATTTTCCAATTTTTTTCATCTGGCAATGAAGGCAAATCTGATTGGTGTTTATTATCCATAAAAACACTGTTTGGAACACTCAAATTATATATTTTACTACTTTTTCCACAATCAGCTTCAATCAGCTAATATGCTAATCATTGTTGATTCATTTGATTGTAGAGTGATTGGTTGTGGATCCACGTCAAGTACAGCTGATAATCTTTAGATAATCCTCACAATAATAATCCTCTAATAACCGTTCTTATTTATCTATAGCTAATTTATCCCAAATTGTCATTACGCTTAATGGCTTAAAATCAGACCGATTTGTCACGATTTAAATAGATATATATCGCCAATCGATTTTCATCGCACAGATTAAAATATCTCAGCAGTTATGCTTAATGTCATGGAGGACCGGTGTTCTCCTTTTTGCTACAGTATTTTGATTGATTGATTTATTGACTGACTGATCGTTTGTTTCTTTTGTTTGATGGTTTACGTCACAATCAACTTCTAACACGTGTACCTGTAGTCATGGTAACAATCATTAATGATGACTCTTCATGCCAGGCCAATGCCAGACAGGAGTTTTACAAACTCACCAAACTCAATCAGGGACGAGTATAAACCAGAGTTTGCCGTTGTTATCAAACACCGATACTACAATGAAAGTAACCATGCTTGTCCCACTTGGAAACACCGTTATTAAAATATAACTTTATTACTAGTAATGAGAAATAGTGTGTAAATAAGGCATAGTACGTCTTTTCTGAAACCTTCCCTGAATACGAATTTAATAAATAGAAATACACAATTTACATGGATCTAATTATTCACAAAATTAGATTATTAATCAATTTGATCATATGGACCAATCATGGTGAGGCATCTTTTAATTGGCGTTACAGATTCAGTACCAAGGCCGTCAACGTAGACTTCTCCTCAAAAGCTAAATCATTATATGGTTTCGTATATTTCCATCTTATGTTTTAATAATTGTCAACATTCATAAATTATGCTCAACTGAGAAGCTATACAGGCCGTTACCTAAATTGAAATTCAATTAAAATCTGTGTGTAATATCTCTCCCCCTTCCTCCAAAATTATTCTGCGTTTACTTGTAAACAAATTTGCTCTATTCTAACTTCTTATTCGTTGTCTTGAATAGAGAAATATCATTTCATAACTTTTTATATACCCCCTCCCCTCGTTTTGTTGATGTACATATTTCTGTTTATTTTGTACCCATGGCAACGATAACAATGCTGTATCTATCAGAGTAAAGCCACGCAGAACAAATATTAAGTCTCCCCAAACTCATACAAGGGTTAACGTTGTTGTCAAGATATATATAGAAGTTAGGACGATAATCCTATAGAATACAGCAAATGCCAAAGAAATAAAGACAAGCCGAAAAAAGATGTACAGCATGTCCAAATGAATATATTTTCTTCAAACACAATTTACGGATATTTAGTTTTCCACTTGCATTTATTGGTTGTTGAATTTTCTGTTACTCTTAGTGCATTTGTGGAGTCTATGGGAACAAACTTCCATGATACATATCTGCCAGACGAGAGTCTAGACACGCGTACAAACTTTAACCAAACTTTAACATGTACGAGGATGAACTGACGTTTTCCCGTGTTAACCAAGATATGTGTGACCTATTGATATCAACAAAAAACCATCAAACGTTCCAGTAATTGCGTTTTCCAAATTGCAACCTTGTTGGGACAAAAGAGGAGGGAGGAGGGAGGGGGTGCACAATACCAGAACCGTTAGGTCTCCCGCTGACAATATTGACACCAAAATTCAATAAGCGTATGCAATCCATTGTTCCATAATCTCACTTCACTGATCAGCCTTTTCTACATTTTTGACAGAAATCCAAATGTCTTATCTTAAATTCTTAAGGAATTGTAATGACACCTCGATTGAACATTTTAGTTATTGACAGCTTTTTAGTTATGCCAAACATGCAACAAGGCATTGGAAGCCCAGAGTTGTATTTCCATGTCTACTTAAACGATATATAATCCAACTATTCCATTCAGAATCAACAAACCTTCTCTTGTATACCTTCAGATCATTACAACATTTAGTCGTCTATCGTGTAGCTAGCTCTTCAGAAAGTTCACTATGTTCCCGTGCACCGTTGATTTACTCTCCCAGGATTTTCAAGGCGAGTCTGGAAAAAATGGTTCGGGGATTAATTCGAGATCTCACATGTCTTCTAGGCGACATTTATCAGTTTATTATGGACATGTTTCCGTATTACAACAACCAAGACAAAGCCTCGAGGAACAGTATTCGACATAATTTATCCATCAACGAGTGTTTTATTAAGAATGGAAGAGCTGACAACGGTAAAGGAAACTTTTGGTCAATTCATCCGGCTTGCGTGATAGACTTTGCCAAGGGTGATTTTCGTCGCCGACAGGCCAGGAGGAGAGCGAGGAAAGACGGTAAAAGTTGCCAGAGAACTGGACCGAGCTCATCAGAATACAGATCGAGCTCTGGGTATGTCCCAATGACACCTTCTTCCGTCGGCTATCAGGCTATGACATCATGGCCCATAGAATATCCCAGATTGACTCCGTCCACCCCCACTACACCACTACAGATGACGTCATCAGGTTACGCTTACCAACAAGCAGTATCTCCCCCTGGAGGTTTTCAATCACCATTAATGAACTTTACCGAATATCAGAGGATGCCATCTGGAAACTATTTCGATACGTCCCAAGTGCATGCCTATTCCAGAATCCCACACCCCATAGATTGGATGCAGCCTTTGACATATAACCAAACACCATCTATGCCTACTGATTATTTCAACTCTCCCTCGCCATAAATTTTTAACACATTTTGCTACCTGTGTGTCAATAATTTCTATGATATTGTAAAGTTTTCAACGGGGAGCTTTATCCAAACTATATTATTTAGTGCTTTTTAGTAATGCTAAAAATGAAAATTATTTGATGTAAATATGTTGTATTACGACCATATGAAGTAAAAATATACTTTAAAACAAACTTAGCCGTTGAAATCAATATACGAATGGGTTGGTATTCAATCAATATACGAAACAATATACGGATTGGTTGGTAATAAATCAATATACGAAACAATATACGAATGAGTTGGTATTTCTGCTGTTTTTCCGGTTGCAATAAGCGCGGCGTGTTTCTTTAGATTTAGAAGCAGATCAGTTACGGTATCTGGCGAATCTGAACTAGGTTCGCTTCGGAGAGAATTGGGAGATCCCGTACTCCCGTTGTGATGTTTGTAAGTATCAGACATAATTGACTTACTCTGTAATTTATTAATATCTGGAAATCTAGCGACGAAATCAACATTGTGTGACGTCATATTGGTTTTCGGCGATTGATTGACTTGTTAACGAAATGAACCGATAGATGTGTTTGTAAATCTCTTGGAAAAAGTTTCGTTAAAGTACCGATTTTTTTTTGCGAAAGGGGACATGAAATCGGAAAGCTGTGAAACAGCGAAAAGTAGAAGCAAACAACTGTCAGAATCGTCTATCGGTCAAGCTCTCCCAGGCCTCCCGGAGTGACATGACTGAGGTGGCCCATGATTGATCCGATCACTGGGAATAATATCAATGACACCAGCGGTAATCTGTCCCAAATAAATTATTTATGAAGAATGATCATTTTGGTTTTATCTTATTTCTTTAGACCTTTTTTAGTGATTGAGTATAGTCTTGAAATTCACCAATGGCCCACAAGTACTGTAACAAAATTTATGACAAGTGCTATCCATTTTTTGAAATAAAAAATATTAAAGCATTAAATGTCTTGAAGCAATTAACACAATGTAATTATTTTTCTATAGTCATGTAGAACTTATCGAAAGTAAAAAAAAGAAAAGAAAATCATTCGATTTCTTTCTAAAATCTCTGTTTGGAACACTCAAATTATATATTTTACTTTTTTTCCACATTATAGTTTCATCTTCAATCAGCTAATATGCTAATCATTGTTGATTCGTTTGATGGTAGAGTGATTGGTTGTGGATCCACGTCAAGTACAGCTGATAATCTTTAGATAATCCTCGCAATAATAATCCTCTAATAACCGTTCTTATTTATCTATTGCTAATTTATTACAAATTGTCATTCCCCTAATGGCTTAAAATCAGATCGATTTGTCACGATTTAAATAGGTATATATCGCCTATCGATTTTCATCGCACAGATTAAAGTATCTCAGCAGTTATGCTTAAAGTAATGGAGGACCTGTGTTCTCCTTTTTGCTACAGTATTTTGATTGATTGATTGGTTTATTGACTGACTGACTGATTGTTTCTTTTGGTTGATGGTTTACGTCACAATCAACTTTTAACACGTGTACCTGTAGTCATGGTAACAATCATTAATGATGACTCTTCATGCCAGACCAATGCCAGACAGGACTTTTACAAACTCTCACCAAACTCAAACAGGGACGAGTATAAACCAGAGTTTGCCGTTGTTATCAAACACCGATGTCTACAATGAAAGTAACCATGCTTATCCCACTTGGAAACACCGTTATTAAAATATAAGTTTATTACTAGTAATGAGAAATAGGGTTAAAATAAGGCAAAGTACGTCATTTCAGAACTTTTCTTTTAATGGGAATTTAGTAAATAGAAGTACACAATTTAAACAGATCTAATTATTCACAAAACTAGATTATTAATCAATTTGATCATATGGACCAATTAAGGTGAGGCATCTTTTAATTGGCGTTACAGATTCAGTACCAAGGTCGTCAACGTAGACTTTTCCTCAAAAGCTAAATCATTATATGTTTTGTTATATTTCCATCTTATTTTTTAATAATTGTCAACATTCATAAATTATGCTCAACTGAGAAGCTATACAGGCCGTTACCTAAATTGAAATTCAATTAAAATCTGTGTGTAATATCTCTCCCCCTTCCTCCAAAATTATTCTGCGTTTACTTGTAAATTTTTTTGCCCTATTCTAACTTCTTATTCGTTGTCTTGAATAGAGAAATATCATTTTATAACTTCTTATATACCCCCTCCCCTCGTTTTGTTGATGTACATATTTCTGTTGATTTTGTACCCATGGCAACGATAACAATGATGTATCTATCAGAGTAAAGCCACGCAGAACAAATATTAAGTCTCCCCAAACTCATACAAGGGTTAACGTTGTTGTCAAGATATATATAGAAGTTAGGACGATAATCATATTGAATACAGCAAATGCCAATGAAATAAAGAGAAGGCGAAATAAGCTGTGAATACAGCAAAAGACGATGAAATAAAGACAAGGCAAAAAAGCTGTACAGCATGTCCAAATGAATACATTTTCTTCAAAAACAATTTACGGATATTGAGTTTTCTACTTGCATTTATTGGTTGTTGAATTTTCTGTTGCTCTTAGTGCATTTGTGAAGTCTATGGGAACAAACTTCCATAATACATATCTGTCAGACAAGAGTCTAGACACGCGTACAAACTTTAACCAAACTTAAACATGTGCGAGGATGAACTGACGTTTTCCCGTGTTAACCAAGATATGTGTGACCTATTGATATCAACAAAAACGATCAAACGTTCCAGTAATTGCCTTTTCCGAATGGCAACGTTGTTTTTTTGTTGATGGATCATTTTTGTTAATTATACGTTTTTCTTAACTAAGGTCGTTTGTTTAATATATAGTAAAAGTACACCTATATTTGTTTCAATTTTTAATCCGAAATGGCTACCTGCGAGGCTTTCCCAAAGAAATCATGATGTATTACAATCACCATTAGAAACAAACAAACAAACAGTATTTATTGCAAAATAATTTTGAAAAGTCTTTATCAACTGAAATAATTGGGGGTGAGGACCGTATATTTGCGTTTGATTATTAAAATGTTATAACGGGATTATTGCTTGTTTCATTATCAATTGTTAGTTTGCCTCTGTCCTATTTTGTCAGTGAGAGATATGGAGGGAGGGAGGGACAAAAGAGGAGGAAGGGAGGGGGTGCACAATCCCAGAACCGTTAGTTCTCCCGCTGAAAATATTGACACCAAAATTCAATGATCATTAGTATTCCATTGTTTCATAATCTCACTTCACTGATTAGCATTTTCTACATTTTTGACAGAAATCCAAATGTCTTATCTTAAATTCTTAAGGAATTGTAATGACACCTCGATTGAACATTTTAGTTATTGACAGCTTTTTAGTTATGTCAAACATTCAACAAGGCATTGGAAGCCCAGAGTTGTATTTCCATGTCTACCTAAACGATATATAATCCAACTATTCTATTCAGAATCAACAAACCTTCTCTTGTATACCTTCAGATCATTACAACATTTAGTCGTCTATCGTTTAGCTAGCTCTTCAGAAAGTTCACTATGTTCCCGTGCACCGTTGATTTACTCTCCCAGCATTTTTTATGCAAGTCCGGAGAAAATGGTTCGGAGATAAATTCGAGATCTCACATGTCTTCTAGTCGTTTGGATAGAAGCACCGGCTCTCCTGATTCTCTTAATAGTGATTCAAGCTCAGGCAGTCCGGTCTCTGCATCTGAGATGCTCCGGACTCTTGAAAAACAAGCCGCCATTGTGGTATGCGGAAGTGAAGCGGAAAAACCAAGTCACTCGTACATTGCTTTAATTTCTAAGGCCATATTGAGCAGCAAAGACAAGAAAAGTTTACTTGGCGACATTTATCAGTTTATTATGGACAGGTTTCCGTATTACAACAACCAAGACAAAGTCTGGAGGAACAGTATTCGACATAATTTATCCATCAACGAGTGTTTTATTAAGAATGGAAGAGCTGAAAACGGTAAAGGAAACTTTTGGTCAATTCATCCGGCTTGCGTGAATGACTTTGCCAAGGGTGATTTCCGTCGCCGACAGGCCAGGAGGAGAGCGAGGAAAGACGGTAAAAGTTGCCAGAGAACTGGACCGAGCTCATCAGAATACAGATCGAGCTCTGGGTATGTCCCAATGACACCTTCTTCCATCGGCTATCAGCCTATGACGTCATGGCCAACAGAATATCCCAGATTGACTCCTTTCACCCCCACTACACCACTGCATATGACGTCATCAGGTTACGGCTACCAACAAGCAGTATCCTCACCGGGTGGTTTACAGTCACCATTAATGAACTTTACCGAATATCAGCGGATGCCATCTGGAAACTATTTCGATCCGTCCCAAGTGCATGCCTATTCCAGAATCCCACACCCCACAGATTGGATGCAGCCTTTGACATATAACCAAACACCATCAATGTCTAATGCTTATTTCAGCTCTCCCTCGCCATAAGTTTTTAACACATTTTGCTACCTGTGTGTCTATAATTTCTATAATGTTGTAAAGTTTTCAACGGGGAGCTTTATCCAAACTATATTATTTAGTGCTTTTTACTAATGCTTAAAATAAAAATTATGTGATGTAAATATGTTGTATTACGACCATATGCAGTAAAAATACTTAAAAAAAAAAACTGTGAAACTTTTGGCCTTTGAAATCAAAACAATATACGAGTGGATTGTTTTTTTCTGCTGTTATTCCGGTTGCAATAACTGCGGTGTGTTTCTCTAGATTTAGAAGCGTACCAATTACGGAATCTAGCGGATCTGAACTAGAATCGCTTCGGTGAGAATCGGGAAATCTCGTATCCCTGTCGGGATATTTGTAGGTATCGGACATAATTGACTTCCTCCGTAATTTATCTGTTAACTTAAATTACCTCCCTTGACTAAGGGCGAATGCACAGGTGTAGTCTGCTGAGGGCAGGGACTGACTCAGTGATGTGTAAAATGTTGCCTGAATAAGATCGACTTTCAACTACACGTACCTGTAAAGGATTTGTTGTGTGTGTTCTTGTGTCTACAAAGTATGATTTCAACATTATCAACATCTGAAAATCCAACGAGGAAATTAACAATGTGTGACATCATATTGGTTTTCAGTGATTGATCGACTTGTTAACGGAATGAACAGATAGCTGAATTTGATAATATCTTGGAAAGCTGCGAAAAAGCGAAAAGTAGAAGCAAAGAACTATCAGAATTGTCTATCGGTCAAGCTCTCCCAGGCCTCCCGGAGTGACATGACTGAGGTGGCCCACGATTGATCCGATCACTGGGAATAATATCAATGACACCAGGGGTAATCTGTCCCAAAAGAAATTGATGATAGGGAATGATCATTTTGAATTTTGGTTTTATCCTATTTTTTCGATCGTCCATGATGTATCTACCAGAGAAATGTCACACAGGGCGAATATTAAGCCCCCTCCTCCCCACAAACTCACACAACTTGGGTTAACGTTGTTCTCAAGATATATATAGAAGTGAAGATGATAATCCGACTGAATACAACAAAGGACAATAAAATGAATAGATTGGGAAATAATCGGTGACTACAGCAAATTGCGAAATAAATAGAAGGCAAAATTAGCAGTGAATACAGTAGAGGACAATGAAATAAAGAGAAGGTGAAATAAGTATGTATTTTCTAATTGTTTTCATCTGGCAATGAAGGCAAATCTGATCGGTGTTTATTCTCCATAAGAACACTCTTTGGAACACTCAAATTATATATTTTACTTTTTTTCCACATTATAGTTTCATCTTCAATCAGCTAATGTGCTAATCATTGTTGATTCGTTTGATTGTAGAGTGATTGGTTGTGGATCCACGTCAAGTACAGCTGATAATCTATAGATAATCCTCGCAATAATAATCCTCTGATAACCGTCCTTGTTTATCTATTGCTAATTTATCACAAATTGTCATTACGCTTAATGGCTTAAAATCAGATCGATTTGTCACGATTTAAATAGGTATATATCGCCAATCGATTTTCATCACACAGATTAAAATCTCTCCGCAGTTATGCTTAATGTCATGGATGACCTGTGTTCTCCTTTTTGCTACAGAATTTTGATTGATTGATTGATTGTTTTATTGACTGGCTGTTTGTTTCTTTTGGTTGATGGTTTACGTCACAATCAACTTTTAACAGGTGTACCTGTAGTCATGGTAACACTCATTAATGATGATTGATGACTCTTCATGCCAGACCAATGCCAGACAGGAGTTTTACAAACTCTCACCAAACTCAAACTTAAACCAGAGTTTGCCGTTGTTATCAAACACCGATGTCTACAATGAAAGTAACCATGCTTATCCCACTTGGAAACACCGTTATTAAAATATAAGTTTATTACTAGTAATGAGAAATAGTGTTAAAATAAGGCATAGTGCGTCTTTTCGGAACCCTTCCTTTAATACGAATTTAGTAAATAGAAGCACACAATTTACATAGATCTAATTATTTACAAAACTAGATTATTAATCAATTTGATCATATGGACCAATCAAGGTGAGACATCTTTTAATTGGCGTTACAGACTCAGTACCAAGGCCGTCAACGTAGACTTGTACTCAAAAGCTAAATCATTATATGGTTTCGTATATTTCCATCTTAATTTTTTAATAATTGTCAACATACATAAATTATGCTCAACTGAGAAGCTATACAGACCGTTACCTAATTTGAAATTCAATTAAAATCTGTGTCTAATATCTCTCCCCCTTCCTCCAAAATTATTCTGCGTTTACTTGTAAAAAATGTGCTCTATTCTAACTTCTTATTCGTTGTCTTGAATAGAAAAATGTCATTTCATAACTTTTTATATACCCCCTCCCCTCGTTTTGTTGATGTACATATTTCTGTTTATTTTGTACCCATGGCAACGATAACAATGCTGTATCTATCAGAGTAAAGCCACGCAGAACAAATATTAAGTCTCCCCAAACTCATACAAGGGTTAACGCTGTTGTCAAGATATATATAGAAGTTAGGACGATAATCCTATTGAATACAGCAAATGCCATTGAAATAAAGAGAAGTCGAAATAAGCTGTGAATACAGCAAAAGACGACGAAATAAAGACAAGGCGAAAAAAGACGTACAGCATGTCCAAATGAATACATTTTTTCAAACACAATTTACGGATATTTAGTTTTCTACTTGCATTTATTGGTTGTTGAATTTTCTGTTGCTCTGAGTGCAGTTTTGGATTCTATGGGAACAAACTTCCATAATACATATCTGTCAGACGAGAGTCTAGACACGCGTACAAACTTTAACCAAACTTAAACATGTACGAGGATGAACTGACGTTTTCCCGTGTTAACCAAGATATGTGTGACCTATTGATATCAACAAAAACGATCAAACGTTCCAGTAATTGCGTTTTCCAAATTGCAACCTTGTTTTTGTTGATCAATCATTTTTGTTAATGATACGTTTTTCTTAACTAAGGTAGTTTGTTTAATAGAAAATAGAGTAAAAGCACACCTATATTTGTTTCAATTTTTAATCCAAAATGGCTACCCTCGAGGCTTCCCAAAGAAATCATGATGGATTACTATCACCATTAGAAACAAACAAACAAATAGTATTTATTGCAAAATAATTTTGAAAAGTCTTTATCAACTAAAATAATTGTCATAAATTATTTAAAGGCACACTTGTCGCGAAAATCAGGAATATTGTTTACATTAAAACAGAAAGACCGTTTTCTGTATTTTTCCCAGACAATATAAGTTAGGAACTTTCTATTTTTACAAAAATTGAAAAGTTTGGACGTCACTTTGTATGTTTAATTTGAATTTGAATTGTTAAGTACTCGGAACGTAAAAAAAAACACAATGCTCGCTTGGGCGCATTTATGTTTCAGTCGAGTGAGTGAACTAACGGCACAGTGTAATTTTACGTAGGCCTATTTATCTGAGAAATACAGACTGACGATCGGTTAACAGCGACTGGAAAAGCCTGCTGATAATTGTTTGAGTGTAGACCACAGATAAAAAGGCCTGAAATGAGTTTAATCCAACACGAAAGTTGACCGACACTGATCGTTGGTGTAATCAGGCTTCAATTCTTCGTTTGTTTTTCACCCCATTTCTACGTTCTAAAGCTAACTAGACATGTTTTATGTGTCCTATGTTTAAGTTTAGTGGTATTAGTCGTACTAAGCTTATGTAAATTAGTTTTCTTAGCAAATTTAAACAGGCTACGGCGGCAAGTGGGTCTTTAATAAGAAAGTCAATCACAAAAGCTAGCAGGTACATGCTGTTCACAATAAAACAAGAAATATCTGATTAATTATCAGTTGATTAAAACAAACTGAATTGGATTTTAGGTACAATTACATTCGAGTTGATAATTTCGAGTCTAAAATATATCGGGTTGAGGACCGTAGATTTGCGTTTAATTATAAAAATGTTATAACGGGATTTTTGCTTGTTTCATTATCAACAACAATTGTTAGTTTGCCTCTGTTCTATTTTGTCAGTGAGGGATATGGAGGGAGGAGGGACAAAAGAGAAGGGAGGGGGCGCACAATCCCAGATCCGTTAGTTTTCCCGCTGGCAATATTGACACAAAAGTTCAATAATCATTAGCAATCCATTGTTCCATAATCTCACTTCACTGATCAGCCTTTTCTACATTTTTGACAGAAATCCAAATGTCTTATCTTAAATTCTTAAGGAATTGTAATGACACCTCGATTGAACGTTTTAGTTATTGACAGCTTTTTAGTTATGCCAAACATTCAACAAGGCTTTGGAAGCCCAGAGTTGTATTTCCATGTCTACCTAAACGATATATAATCCACCTATTCCATTCGGAATCAGCAAACCTTCTCTTGTATACCTTCAGCCAGAAAGTTCACTATGTTCCCATACACCGTTGATTTACTCTCCCAGGATTTTCAAGGCGAGTCCGGAGAAAACGGCCCGGGGATACATTCGAGATCTCACATGTCTTCTAGTCGTTTGGATAGAAGCACCGGCTCTCCTGATTCTCTTAATAGTGATTCAAGCTCAGGCAGTCCGGTCTCTGCATCTGAGATGCTCCGGACTCTTGAAAAACAAGCCGCCATTGTGGTATGCGAAAGTAAAGCCGAAAAACCAAGTCACTCGTACATTGCTTTAATTTATATGGCCATATTGAGCACGAAAGACAAGAAAAGTTTACTTGGCGACATTTATCAGTTTATTATGGACAGGTTTCCGTATTACAACAACCAAGACAAAGCCTGGAGGAACAGTATTCGACATAATTTATCCATCAACGAGTGTTTTATTAAGAATGGAAGAGCTGACAACGGTAAGGGGAACTTTTGGTCAATTCATCCGGCTTGCGTGAAAGACTTTGTCAAGGGTGACTTCCGTCGCCGACAGGCTAGGAGGAGAGCGAGGAAAGACGGTAAAAGTTGCCAGAGAACTGGACCGAGCTCATCAGAATACAGATCGAGCTCTGGGTATGTCCCAATGACACCTTCTTCCATCGGCTATCAGCCTATGACGTCATGGCCAACAGAATATTTCAGATTGACTCCTTCCATCCCCACTACACCACTACAGATGACGTCACCAGGTTACGCTTACCAACAAGCAGTGTCCTCACCGGGTGGTTTACAGTCACCATTAATGAACTTTACCGAATATCAGAGGATGCCATCTGGAAACTATTTCGATCCGTCCCAAGTGCATGCCTATTCCAGAATTCCACACCCCACAGATTGGATGCAGCCTTTGACATATAACCAAACACCATCAATGCCTACTGCTTATTTCAGCTCTGCCTCGCCATAAGTTTTTAGCATATTTTGCTGCTTATATGTCTATGATATGTATAATGTAAAATTTTCAACGGGGAGCTTTATCCAAAATATATCATTTAGTGCTTTTTACGAATGCTAAAAATGAAAATTATTTGATGTAAATATGTTGTATTACGACCATATGAAGTAAAAATATACTTTAAAACAAACTTTGGTTGCCCTTTGGTGTTTTTATGATATCATTAATCTTTATTCCCTTGGTACGTACGGGATTATCGCAATTTAAGTGCCGAGATTTATCCAAGGTACATGCTTTTCGCGACCTCTATTTAAGGATAAAGCAAATTGGGATGTATATGAACTTTATGAGTTTTATGGGGTTTGCAATTTATAAAAAAAGCAGAAAAATATTCACATTTCGTTTGCCCGTGCTACTTTAATATGTTATAAACAAAAAAAGCTTTTAGTTTGCAGTTCTGGTATAGAAAATGTCAAACATTGATATTATTTTAATTAGATGTCAATGCCAGTTAAATTGACTAACTTGGAAAAATGAATGTTTTGCGTACCTATATTTCCATGGGAATTGAAAGGTTGTTGTTGTCAGACGACCGTCTAGCGTGTAGACGACATTCCTATACCAACATGAACAGTTTACCAAATCTAACATCTTAGAATATTTACTACACAAATTTCCCGTGAAACATGACACATGGCAAATGGCGGCGTTCGAAGCGTGTCCAATTTCGATCTAGAATCCGAGATTTTAGAAACTGCCGTGGAAACCCATATGGAAAGAGGCACTACCAAGGCGTACTATGGTTTCGAGTTAAAATAAAGTTTATCAATATTATTATTATTCTTGTTACCAAAGTTTAATTTATGCTGTTTGGTGCAGAATATATCTCTGGTAAACTGCTGTCACGGGTTTTGAAGTATATATGGCCGATAAGGTAATGGCATCCCAACATATTTCAACTATAGTGTTACTACGTCAGTATAGGATTGTAGGCTAGGCCTAAATTAGTAGTCTTGTGAGACTAGAAAAAAAGATGTTCTCTAAACACTGCAGTATAGGATTGTAGGCTAGGCCTAAATGAAATATATGCAACTATTCTTAACAGTTAAATATGGGTGTTTGTAAGATTGCTGAAATGTTTCATGAATTGAGGGTTCAAATAAACGAGTAAATAAATGTGGATTGTTTGCACTTGGAGACACAATTTGTAGATTTTTTAAATACAATAACTATTTGTTAATACAATAAAAAATATTTAAATTACCGTATTTGATCAAATCACTCAGTTAAGAGAAGCCAATATAACTAGACGTGAAGATTTAAGTCAAATTTAAAACAAAGCAGACTTGTTTTATATGGTGTGTAGCGGAACAAAAACTGTTTTATCGGAAGAAAATCTGATTTATGCAGGGAAAGGGCATCTAACTTTTTGGTCAAACTAATACCTCACTTAAACGCTTTCCGTCGTTAAAGAAATTCGTTGTACTGTAACGCCATTCAAACGAAATCATAGCGAAATGGGTAGAGTAGGTTGCAGTAAAATTGAATCCCCACTTTAAAATATTCAGAAAATATATTTTATTATTCCCACACATGCTAAACTTTACAAGTATAAATGAACTGACAATCTGGCAATATTTTGGACACCTAATAGAATAATATTTTTGGAAAATTATTTCCCAATATTTACAGCTAAAGTCATACCATATCAGAGCTTACTTTAAGTGAACTTCGTGTAACACGGCACCAGGCTCAGATTGCACCAGACGATTCTTAAAAATAATCGGCAGGGGCAAAACAAAGAGACTGACGTTTAAGCCAGATAGACACCTCGCCACTGTCGATTACTAAAAAATAATCGGCTCGGCGCTCCGCACCTCGCAGATTATTTTTAAAGAATCGGCAGTAGCTCAGCGTTTATCCTATACTTAATGTTTGTAAGTATCAGACGTGACTGACTTACTCCGTAATTTACAATATTTGGAAATCCACTGAGGAAATCAACTGTGTGTGACAACATATTGGTTTCAGGTAATTGATCGACTTGTTAATGGAATGAACAGATAGATGTGTTTGTAAATCTCTTGGAAAAAGTTTTGTTAAAGTATCGATTTTTTTGCGAAAGTGGACATAAAATCGGAAAGCTGTGAAACAGCGAGTGAGTGAATGATTTGGGTTGTACGTCCTGCTCAACAGTATTTCAGTGAAACAGCGAAAAGTAGAAGCAAACAACTGTCAGAATCGTCTGTCGATCAAGCTCTCCCAGGCCTCCCGGAGTGACACGACTGGGGTGGCCCACGATTGATCCGATCACTGGGAATAATATCGATGACACCAGGGGCAATCTGTCCCAAATAAATTAATTATAGAGAATGATCATTTTGAATTTTGGTTTTATCCTATTTCTTCGATCGTCGATGGTGTATCTACCAGAGTAATGTCACACAGGACGAATATTAAGCGCCCCCCCCCCCAAAAAAAAACAAACAAACTCCTACAAGGGTTAACGTTGTTGTAAAGATATATATAGAAGTGAAAATGATAATCCTACTGAATACAACAAAGGACAATAAAATGAAAAGAGGGCGAAATCTGCTGTGAATACAGCAAATGACGATGAAATAAAGAGAAGGCGAAATAAGCTGTACAGCATGTCCAAATGAATACATTTTCTTCAAACACAATTTACGATATGGAGTTTTTCTACTTGCATTTATTGGTTGTTGAATTTTCTGTTGCTCTGAGTGCATTTTTGGATTCTATGGGAACAAACTTCCATAGTACATATCTGTCAGACGAGAGTCTAGACACGCGTACAAACTTTAACCAAACTCAAACACGTACGAGGATGAACTGACGTTTTCCCGTGTTAACCAAGATATGTGTGGCCTATTGATATCAACAACTATCAAACTTTCTAGTAATCCCGTTTTCCGAATGGCAACCTTGTTTGGTTAATCGACCATTTATTCTCTTATTATTATAATTATTCGTAACTAAGGTCGTTTGTTTAATAAAATACCTATCTTTGTTTTGACTTTGAATCTTAAACGGTTCCCCGCGATGCTTTCCCTATTCGGTTGTATTACAATCGCCATTAGAAACAAATAAACGAATAGTATTCATTGCAAAAGAATTTAGAAAAGTCTTTATAAACTGAAATAATTGTCAAAAGTTATTTAGCATGAAAGTTAATTACAGAAGCAACCAGGTACAAACTGCTCTGTTGTCAATAAAACAAGCGATATTAGATTAATTATTAGTTGATTAAAAATGAATTCGAGTTTAGGCGCAATTACATTCGAGTTAATAATTTCGAGATTAAAATATATGGGAATGAGGACCGTAGATTTACGTTTGATTTTTAAATCGTAACAGCGGGCTTATTGCTTGTTTCTAAGGTCCGTTCACAATACCAGAACCGTTAGTTCTCCCGCTGGCAATCTTGGCACCAAAGTTCAATAATCATTAGCAATCCATTGTTTCATAATCTCACTTCACTGATCAGCATTTTCTACATTTTTGACAATAATCCAAATGTTTTATCTGAAATTCTTAAGGAATTGTAATGACACCTCGATTGAACGCTTTAGTTATTGACAGCTTTTTAGTTATGTCAAACATTGAACAAGGCATTGGAAGCCCAGAGTTGTATTTCCATGTCTACCTAAACCATATATAACCCAACTCCTCCATTCGGAATCAGCAAACCTTCTCTTATATACCCTGAGATCATTACAACATTTAGTCGTCTATCGTGTAGCTAGCTCTTCAGAAAGTTCACTATGTCCATATACACCGTTGATTTACTCTCCCAGCATTTTCAATGCGAGTCCGGAGAAAATGGTTCGGGGATACATTCGAGATCTCACATGTCTTCTAGTCGTTTGGATAGAAGTACCGGCTCTCCTGATTCTCTTAATAGTGATTCAAGCTCAGGCAGTCCGGTCTCTGCATCTGAGATGCTCCGGGCTCTTGAAAAGCAAGCCGCCATTGTGGTATGCGGAAGTGAAGCGGAAAAACCAAGTCACTCGTACATTGCTTTAATTTCTATGGCCATATTGAGCAGCAAAGACAAGAAAAGTTTACTGGGCGACATTTATCAGTTTATTATGGATAGGTTTCCGTATTACAACAACCAAGACAAAGCCTGGAGGAACAGCATTCGACATAATTTATCCATCAGCGAGTGTTTTATTAAGAATGGAAGAGCTGACAACGATAAAGGAAACTTTTGGTCAATTCATCCGGCTTGCGTGAATGACTTTGCCAAGAGTGATTTTCGTCGCCGACAGGCCAGGAGGAGAGCGAGGAAAGACGGTAAAAGTTGCCAGAGAAAAGGACCGAGCTCATCAGAACACAGATCGAGCTCTGGGTATGTCCCAATGACACCTTCTTCCATCGGCTATCAGGCTATGACGTCATGGCCAACAGAATATTCCAGATTGACTCCTTCCATCCCCACTACACCACTACAGATGACGTCATCAGGTTACGGATACCAACAAGCAGTATCCTCACCGGGTGATTTACAGTCACCATTAATGAACCTTACCGAATATCAGCGAATGCCATCTGGAAACTATTTCGATCCGTCCCAAGTGCATGCCTATTCCAGAATTCCACACCCCACAGATTGGATGCAGCCTTTGAAATATAACCAAACACTGTCAATGCCTACTGCTTATTTCAGCTCTCCCTCGCCATAAGTTTTTAACACATTTTGCTACATGTGTGTCTATAATTTCTATAATGTTGTAAAATTTTCAACGGAGAGCTTTATCCAAGCTATATTATTTAGTGCTTTTTACTAATGCTAAAAATGAAAATTATTTGATGTAAATATGTTTTATTACGACCATATGAAGTAAAAATATACTTTAAAACAAACTTTGCCGTTGAAATAAATATATGAAACAATATACAAATGGGTTGGTATTAAATCAATATACAAAACAATATACGAATGGGTTGGTATTAAATCAATATACAAAACAATATACGAATGGGTTGGTTTTTTAGTTCTCCATAAACCATGTAGTTTGGTGTTGACATTTTTAAACCCAGTATACTTTTGCAAAATTTAAGGTGGACATAAAATCGGAAAGCTGTGAAACAGCGAGTGAGTGAATGATTTGGGTTGTACGTCCTGCTCAACAGTATTTCAGTGAAACAGCGAAAAGTAGAAGCAAACAACTGTCAGAATCGTCTGTCGATCAAGCTCTCCCAGGCCTCCCGGAGTGACACGACTGGGGTGGCCCACGATTGATCCGATCACTGGGAATAATATCGATGACACCAGGGGCAATCTGTCCCAAATAAATTAATTATAGAGAATGATCATTTTGAATTTTGGTTTTATCCTATTTCTTCGATCGTCGATGGTGTATCTACCAGAGTAATGTCACACAGGACGAATATTAAGCACCCCCCTCCCCCCCAAAAAAAACAAACTCCTACAAGGGTTAACGTTGTTGTAAAGATATATATAGAAGTGAAGATGATAATCCTACTGAATACAACAAAGGACAATAAAATGAAGCAAATGACGATGAAATAAAGAGAAGGCGAAATAAGCTGTACAGCATGTCCAAATGAATACATTTTCTTCAAACACAATTTACGATATGGAGTTTTTCTACTTGCATTTATTGGTTGTTGAATTTTCTGTTGCTCTGAGTGCATTTTTGGATTCTATGGGAACAAACTTCCATAGTACATATCTGTCAGACGAGAGTCTAGACACGCGTACAAACTTTAACCAAACTCAAACACGTACGAGGATGAACTGACGTTTTCCCGTGTTAACCAAGATATGTGTGGCCTATTGATATCAACAACTATCAAACTTTCTAGTAATCCCGTTTTCCGAATGGCAACCTTGTTTGGTTGATCGACCATTTATTCTCTTATTATTATAATTATTCGTAACTAAGGTCGTTTGTTTAATAAAATACCTATCTTTGTTTTGACTTTGAATCTTAAACGGTTCCCCGCGATGCTTTCCCTATTCGGTTGTATTACAATCGCCATTAGAAACAAATAAACGAATAGTATTCATTGCAAAAGAATTTAGAAAAGTCTTTATAAACTGAAATAATTGTCAAAAGTTATTTAGCATGAAAGTTAATTACAGAAGCAACCAGGTACAAACTGCTCTGTTGTCAATAAAACAAGCGATATTAGATTAATTATTAGTTGATTAAAAATGAATTCGAGTTTAGGCGCAATTACATTCGAGTTAATAATTTCGAGATTAAAATATATGGGAATGAGGACCGTAGATTTACGTTTGATTTTTAAATCGTAACAGCGGGCTTATTGCTTGTTTCTAAGGTCCGTTCACAATACCAGAACCGTTAGTTCTCCCGCTGGCAATCTTGGCACCAAAGTTCAATAATCATTAGCAATCCATTGTTTCATAATCTCACTTCACTGATCAGCATTTTCTACATTTTTGACAATAATCCAAATGTTTTATCTGAAATTCTTAAGGAATTGTAATGAAACCTCGATTGAACATTTTAGTTATTGACAGCTTTTTAGTTATGTCAAACATTGAACAAGGCATTGGAAGCCCAGAGTTGTATTTCCATGTCTACCTAAACCATATATAACCCAACTCCTCCATTCGGAATCAGCAAACCTTCTCTTGTATACCCTGAGATCATTACAACATTTAGTCGTCTATCGTGTAGCTAGTTCTTCAGAAAGTTCACTATGTCCATATACACCGTTGATTTACTCTCCCAGCATTTTCAATGCGAGTCCGGAGAAAATGGTTCGGGGATACATTCGAGATCTCACATGTCTTCTAGTCGTTTGGATATAAGTACCGGCTCTCCTGATTCTCTTAATAGTGATTCAAGCTCAGGCAGTCCGGTCTCTGCATCTGAGATGCTCCGGGCTCTTGAAAAGCAAGCCGCCATTGTGGTATGCGGAAGTGAAGCGGAAAAACCAAGTCACTCGTACATTGCTTTAATTTCTATGGCCATATTGAGCAGCAAAGACAAGAAAAGTTTACTGGGCGACATTTATCAGTTTATTATGGATAGGTTTCCGTATTACAACAACCAAGACAAAGCCTGGAGGAACAGCATTCGACATAATTTATCCATCAGCGAGTGTTTTATTAAGAATGGAAGAGCTGACAACGGTAAAGGAAACTTTTGGTCAATTCATCCGGCTTGCGTGAAAGACTTTGCCAAGGGTGATTTCCGTCGCCGGCATGCCAGGAGGAGAGCGAGGAAAGACGGTAAAAGTTGCCAGAGAACTGGACCGAGCTCATCAGAATACAGATCGAGCTCTGGGTATGTCCCAATGACACCTTCTTCCATTGGCTATCAGCCTATGACGTCATGGCCAACAGAATATCCCAGATTGACTCCTTCTACCCCCACTACACCACTACAGATGACGTCATCAGATTACGGCTACCAAAAAGCAGTATTTCCCCCTGGAGGTTTTCAATCACCATTAATGAACTTTACCGAATATCAGAGGATGCCATCTGGAAACTATTTCGATCCGTCCCAAGTTCATGCCTATTCCAGAATCCCACACCCCACAGATTGGATGCAGCCTTTGACATATAACCAAACACCATCTATGCCTAATGCTTATTTAAGCTCTCCCTCGCCATAAGTTTTTAACACATTTTGCTACCTGTGTGTCTATAATTTCTATGATATTGTAAAGTTTTCAACGGGGAGCTTTATCCAAACTATATTATTTAGTGCTTCTTTACTAATAATTAAAATGAAAATTATGTGATGTAAATATGTTGTATTGCGACCATATGAAGTAAAAATATACTTTAAAACAAACTTAGCCGTTGAAATCAATATACGAATGGATTGGTATTAAATCAATATACGAAACAATATACGAATGGGTTGGTATTTCTGCTGTTTTTCCGGTTGCAATAAGCGCGGCGTGTTTCTTTACATTTAGAAGCAGATCAGTTACGGTATCTGGCGAATCTGAACTAGATTCTCTTCGGAGAGAATCGGGATATCCCGTACTCCTGTTGTGATGTTTGTAAGTATTGGACATAACTGACTTACTCTGTAATCTATTAATATCTGGAAATCTAGCGACGAAATCAACATTGTGTGACATCATATCTGTTTTCGGCGATTGATTGACTTGTTAACAGAATGAACAGATAGCTGTGTTTGTAAATCTCCTGGAAAAAGTTTCGTTAAAGTACCGATTTTTTGCGAAAGTGAACATGAAATCGGAAAGCTGTGAAACAGCGAAAAGTAGAAGCAAAGATCTATCAGAATCGTCTATCGATCAAGCTCTCCCAGGCTTCCCGGAGTGACGTGACTGAGGTGGCCCACGATTGATCCGATCACTGGGAATAATATCAATGACACCTGGGATAATCTGTCCCAAAGGAATTATTTATGATGAATGATCATTTTGGTTTTATCTTATTTCTTTCGGCCTTTTTTAGTGATTGATTGATTGATTCTTTGGTGTTTTACGCCGCGCTCAAGAATATTTCACTTATATGGCGACGTTGCCAGTTTTATTGTCTGAAGAATACGGGCTCTATGCCCGGAGGAAACCCACGACCTTCCGATGGTTACTGGCAACCATCCCACATAGGTCGTTTTTTTAGTGATTGAGTATAGTCTTGAAATTCACCGATGGCCCACAAGTACTATAACAAAATTTATGACCAGGGCTATCCATTTTTTGAAATAAAAAACCTTAAACCATTAAATGTCTAGAAGCAATTAACACAATGTAATTATTTTTCTATAATCCTGTAGAACTTATCGAAAGTAAAAAAAGAAGAGAAAATCATTTGATTTTTCTAAAGGAGAAAACTTTCTAAAATCAGTATGTGCTCGGCATTGTTTCCTTTTCAACGACACGGAATAGCCTATGTATTTTTTTCATCTGGCAATGAAGGCAAATCGGATTAATGTTTATTCTCCATCAAAACAAAACTGTTTGGAACACTCAAATTATATATTTTCTCTATTTTTTCCACATTTTTGTTTTATCTTCAATCAGCTAATATGCTAATCATTGTTGATTCGTTTGATTGTAGAGTGATTGATTGTGGATCCACGTCAAGTACAGCTGATAATCTTTCTTTAGATAATCCTCACACTAATAATCCTCTAATAACGGTCCTGATTTATCTATGGCTAATTTATCACAAATTGTCATTACGCTTAATGGCTTAAAATCAGATCGATTTGTCACGATTTGAATAGATGTATATCACCAATCGATTTTCATCGTTCACATTAAAATATTTCAACATTTATACCTAATGTCCTTAAAGATCGGAGTTCTCCTTTTTGCTACAGAATTTTGATTTATTGATTGCTTTAATGACTGACTGATTGTTTCTTTTGGTTGATGGTTTACGTCACAATCAACTTTTGACACGTGTACCTGTAGTCATGGTAACAATCATTAATGATGACTCTTCATGCCAGACCAATGCCAGACAGGACTTTTACAAACTCTCACCAAACTCAAACAGGGACGAGTATAAACCAGAGTTTGCCGTTGTTATCAAACACCGATGTCTAAAATGAAAGTAACCATGCTAATCCCACTTGGAAACACCGTTATTAAAATATAAGTTTATTACTAGTAATGAGAAATAGTGTTCAAAATGAGGCAAAGTACGTCTTTTCAGAACTTTGATTTTAATGGGAATTTAGTAAATAGAAGTACACAATTTACATAGATCTAATTATTCACAAAACTAGATTATTAATCAATTTGATCATATGGATCAATCAAGGTGAGGCATCTTTTAATTGACGTTACAGATTCAGTACCAAGGTCGTCAACGTAGACTTTTCTTCAAAAGCTCAATTATTATATGTTTTCTTATATTTCCATCTTATTCGTTGTCTTGAATAGAGAAATATCATTTCATAACTTTTTATATACCCCCTCCCCTCCTTTTGTTGATGTACATATTTCTGTTTATTTTGTACCCGTGGCAACGATAACAATGATGTATCTATCAGAGTAAAGCCACGCAGAACAAATATTAAGTCTCCCTCCAAACTCATACAAGGGTTAACGCTGTTGTCAAGATATATATAGAAGTTAGGACGATAATCCTATTGAATACAGCAAATGCCAATGAAATAAAGACAAGCCGAAAAAAGATGTACAGCATGTCCAAATGAATATATTTTCTTCAAACACAATTTACGGATATTTAGTTTTCTACTTGCATTTATTGGTTCTTGGATTTTCTGCATTTGTGGAGTCTATAGGAACAAACTTCCATAATACATATCTGTTAGACGAGAGTCTAGACACGCGTACAAACTTTAACCAAACTTAAACATGTACGAGGATGAACTGACGTTTTCCCGTGTTAACCAAGATATGTGTGACCTATTGATATCAACAAAAACTATCAAACTTTCCAGTAATTACAATCACCATTAGAAACAAACAAATAAATAGTATTTATTGCAAAATAATTTTGAAACGTCTTTATCAACTGAAATAATTGTCATAAATTATTTAACAAGAAAGTCAATCAGAAGCTAGCAGGTACATACTGTTGTCAATAAAACAAGAAATATCTGATTAATTATCAGTTGATTAAAACAAACTGAATTGGACTTTAGGTGCAATTACATTCGAGTTGATAATTTCGAGTCTAAAATATATCGGGTGAGGACCGTAGATTTGCGTTTGATTATTAAAATGTTATAACGGGATTATTGCTTGTTTCATCATCAATAACAATTGTTAGTTTGCCTCTGTCTTATTTTGTCAGTGAGGGATATGGAGGGAGGAGGGACAAAAGAGGAGGGAGGGGGGGGGGGGGCACAATACCAGAACCGTTAGTTCTCCCGCTGACAATATTGACACCAAAGTTCAATGATCATTAGTATTCCATTGTTTCATAATCTCACTTCACTGATCAGCCTTTTCTACATTTTTGACAGAAATCCAAATGTCTTATCTTAAATTCTTAAGGAATTGTAATGACACCTCGATTGAACATTTTAGTTATTGACAGCTTTTTAGTTATGCCAAACATTCAACAAGGCATTGGAAGCCCAGAGTTGTATTTCCATGTCTACCTAAACGATATATAATCCAACTCCTCCTTTCGGAATCAACAAACCTTCTCTTGCAAACCTTCAGATCATTACAACATTTCGTCTATAGTGTAGCTAGCTCTTCAGAAAGTTCACTATGTTCCCATACACCGTTGATTTACTCTCCCACAAGTCTGGAGAAAATTGTTCGGTGATAAATTCGAGATCTCACATGTCTTCTAGTCGTTTGGATAGAAGTACCGGCTCTCCTGATTCTCTTAATAGTGATTCAAGCTCAGGCAGTCCGGTCTCTGCATCTGAGATGCTCCGGACTCTTGAAAAACAAGCCGCCATTGTGGTATGCGGAAGTGAAGCGGAAAAACCAAGTCACTCGTACATTGCTTTAATTTCTATGGCCATATTGAGCACAAAAGACAAGAAAAGTTTACTGGGCGACATTTATCAGTTTATTATGGATAGGTTTCCGTATTACAACAACCAAGGCAAAGCCTGGAGGAACAGTATTCGACATAACTTATCCATCAACGAGTGTTTTATTAGAAATGGAAGAGCTGACAACGGTAAAGGAAACTTTTGGTCAATTCATCCGGCTTGCGTGAATGACTTTGCCAAGGGTGATTTTCGTCGCCGACAGGCCAGGAGGAGAGCGAGGAAAGACGGTAAAAGTTGCCAGAGAAGTGGACCGAGCTCATCAGAACACAGATCGAGCTCTGGGTATGTCCCAATGACACCTTCTTCCATCGGCTATCAGGCTATGACGTCATGGCCAACAGAATATTCCAGATTGACTCCTTCCATCCCCACTACACCACTACAGATGACGTCATCAGGTTACGGATACCAACAAGCAGTATCCTCACCGGGTGATTTACAGTCACCATTAATGAACCTTACCGAATATCAGCGAATGCCATCTGGAAACTATTTCGATCCGTCCCAAGTGCATGCCTATTCCAGAATTCCACACCCCACAGATTGGATGCAGCCTTTGAAATATAACCAAACACTGTCAATGCCTACTGCTTATTTCAGCTCTCCCTCGCCATAAGTTTTTAACACATTTTGCTACATGTGTGTCTATAATTTCTATAATGTTGTAAAATTTTCAACGGAGAGCTTTATCCAAACTATATTATTTAGTGCTTTTTACTAATGCTAAAAATGAAAATTATTTGATGTAAATATGTTTTATTACGACCATATGAAGTAAAAATATACTTTAAAACAAACTTTTCCGTTGAAATAAATATAAGAAACAATATACAAATGGGTTGGTATTAAATCAATATACAAAACAATATACGAATGGGTTGGTATTAAATCAATATACAAAACAATATACGAATGGGTTGGTTTTTTAGTTCTCCATAAACCATGTAGTTTGGTGTTGACATTTTTAAACCCAGTATACTTTTGCAAAATTTAAGGTGGGACATTTCGATAGGTTTATTGTTTGTATAGCCCCAGATTTCACATCCATAGATTTATACAGGAAGGACCATTTGGTCAAATAATTTTAACTGACCATCAATAGGGTACGGTGGCTTGAATAGGACATTGGAATCCTTTTTGTTTAAAACTTTTTTCTTAGTTTCAAATTATTTTTTTTAGTTTTAAATCTTTTTTTTTAGTTATGAATCTTTTTTTTTAGTTATGAATTTTGTTTTTATTTACGGATTTTTTTTTGTTTCAAACTTTTTTTTTAGTTTTAAATTTTTTTTTTTAGTTTTGAATTTTTTTTTTGAGGAGGTTTTCACCCCGGTGATAAATCACGTGACTTTCCTTCCTGGTGATAAGTCATGTGACCAACAATAAAATAGCTGCCAGCTCTCCGCAAGCCGCTTTTTGGTAGGACACATTAACGGTGTGAAACAGCTTTGGAAATTGCATGCGTGATCCGATTTCTATATGTAAATACAAAAAAGAATATCAAAGCGCCCCTTACGCCCCCGATCTTTATAGCTCCACAGACAGTTGGCAGCTATCGTGTTATTATTGTCGGTCATATGACTTATCACCAGGAAGTAAAGTCACGTGACTTATCACCGGAGTGGATAGTCATGTGACTTTCCACCTGGGTGAAAACCTCCTCAAAAAAAAAAATCAAAACTGAAAAAAAAGTTCAAAACTAAAAATAAAATTTAAAACTAAAAAAAAAGTTTGAAACGAAAAAAAAAAATTCATAACTAAAAAAAAAATTCATAACTAAAAAAAAATTCATAATTAAAAAAAAAAAGATTCATAACTAAAAAAAAGTTTTAAACAAAAAGGATTCCATGTCCTATTCAAGCCACCGTAATAGGGAGATTTAAGTTATGTATTTTCCTCCTAACTGCAAACAAGGCCTTACTGGCTTGACTTACAGTCTGTTTCACGGATATGCGTGAAATTACCTGTTCTTTTCATTAATACTCCTAAATAACAATATTCACCAACGATGTCAACTTCTTTGTTACTTAAATAAAAATTTGGCTCGTTTCTTGGTTTATGGCCATCAGAAATAACTACTTGTGTTTTTTAGATATTTACTTCAAGTTCCCATAAATAACAAAACGTTTAAAATGTGCTTAGAGCATGTTGCAGATCGGCAACAGATTCAGCAAGTAGCACAGTGTCGTCAGCATAAAGAAGAATAAGAAGACTTAGAATGGTACCCATATTTTGAGCTATCTCTTCAGTTAAAGTTGACATTCCTTTAACATTATTACCAACCAAATAACGTTCCAGATCATTCGAATAGAAAGAAACAACTTCACAGGGGAAATAGGGACTTTTATGTTTCCCTTGTGCCACACAAGACTTAATTGTGTTATTCATATTCTTAATCAGCTTGAGACATTTTCCATCTACACCTTCGACAATAAGTTTATACCAGGGGTAATCTTTCCCAAAAGGAATTAGTTATAGAGAAAGATCATTTTGATTTTTGGTTTTATCCCCTTTCTTCGATCGTCCATGATGTATCTACCAGAGTAATGTCACACAGGACGAATATTAAGTCTCCCCCCAAACTCATACACAGAATAACGTTGTTGTAAAGATATATATAGAAGTGAAGATGATAATCCTACTGAATACAGCAAAGGACAAAAAAAAATGAAAAGATGGCGAAATAAGCTCTGAGTACAGCAAAGGACGATGAAATAAAGGGAGGGCGAAAATAGCTGTACACCATGTCCAAATGAATACATTTTCTTCAAACACAATTTACGGATATTTAGTTTTTTTCTACTTGCATGTAATTGTTGTTGAATTTTCTGTTGCTCTGAGTACATTTTTGGATTCTATGGGAACAAACTTCCAGAATGCATATATGTGAGACAAAAGTCTAGACACGCTACAAACTTTCAACAAACTTAAACATGTACGAGGATGAACTGACGTTTTCCCGTGTTAACCAAGATATGTGTGACATAGATACCAACAAAATACGATCAAAGTTACCAGTAATTCCGTTTTTCCGGGTGGCAACCTTGTTTTTGTTGATTGATCATTTATGTTGTTTATTATTATTATACGATTGTCATAACTAAGGTTGGTCCTTTTATACAAAATAAAAACAAAGAAAAAAACACATATTTTTGTTTCAATTTTTAATCTGAAATGGTTCCCCGCAATGCTTTTACAAAGAAATCATGTTTTATTACACTCGCCATTAGAAACAAACAAACAAATAGTATTTATTGCAAAAGAATTTTGAAAAGTCTTTATTGACTGAAATATATGTCATAAATTATTTAGCAGGAAAGTCAATTACAGAAGTTACCAGGTACAAACTGTTCTGTTGTCAATAAAACAAGCAATATCTAATTAATTATCAGTAGATTAAAAAAACTGAATTGGATTTTAGGTGCAATTACATTCGAGTTCATAATTTCGAGATTAAAATATATCCCGATGAGGACTGTAGACTTACGTTTGATTTTTAAATCGTAATAACGGGATTATTGCTTGTTTCATTATCAACAACAATTTTTAGTTTGCCAATGTCTTATGCTGTTTGGGCTATGGAGGGAGGAGGGAGGCGCACAATCCCAGATCCATTAGCTTTCCCGCTGACAATATGGACACCAAAGTTCAATGATCATTAGTATTCCATTGTTTCGTAATTTCACCTCACCGATCAGCCTTTTCTACATTTTTGACAGAAATCCAAATGTCTTATCTTAAATTCTTAAGGAATTGTAATGACACCTCCATTGAACATTTTAGTTATTGACAGCTTTTTATTTATGCCAAACATTCAACAAGGCATTGGAAGCCCATAGTTGTATTTCCATGTCTACCTAAACGATATATAACCCAACTCCTCCATTCGGAATCAACAAACCTTCTCTTGTATACCTTCAGATCATTACAACAATTAGTCGTCTATCGTGTAGCTAGCTCTTCAGAAAGTTCACTATGTTCCCATACACCGTTAATTTATTCTCCCAGCATTTTCTATGCGAGTCCGGGGAAAATGGTTCGGGGATACATTCGAGATCTCACATGTCTTCTAGTCGTTTGGATAGAAGCACCGGCTCTCCTGATTCTCTTAATAGTGATTCAAGCTCAGGCAGTCCGGTCTCTGCATCTGAGATGCTCCGGACTCTTGAAAAACAAGCCGCCATTGTGGTATGCGGAAGTAAACCGGGAAAACCAAGTCACTCGTACATTGCTTTAATTTCAATGGCTATATTGAGCAAAAAAGACAATAAAAGTTTACTGGGCGACATTTATCAGTTATTATGGAAAGGTTTCCGTATTACAACAACCAAGACAAAGCCTGGAGGAACAGTATTCGACATAACTTATCCATCAACGAGGGTTTTATTAAGAATGGAAGAGCTGACAACGGTAAAGGAAACTTTTGGTCAATTCATCGGGCTTGCGTGAATGACTTTGCCAAGGGTGATTTCCGTCGCCGACAGGCCAGGAGGAGAGCGAGGAAAGACGGTAAAAGTTGCCAGAGAAGTGGACCGAGCTCATCAGAATACAGATGGAGCTCTGGGTATGTCCCAATGACACCTCCTTCCATCGGCTATCAGCCTATGACGTCATGGCCAACAGAATATCCCAGATTGACTCCTTCCACCTCCACTACACCACTACAGATGACGTCATCAGGTTACGCTTACCAACAAGCAGTATCCTCACCGGGTGGTTTACAGTCATCATTAATGAACTTTACCGAATATCAGAGGATGTCATCTGGAAACTATTTTGATCCGTCCCAAGTGCATGCCTATTCCAGAATCCCAATTCCCACAAATTGGATGCAGCCTTTAACATATAACCAAACACCATCTATGCCTAATGCTTATTTTAGCTCTCCCTCGCCATAAATTTTAAACACATTTTGCTACCTGTGTGTCTATAATTTCTATGATATTGTAAAGTTTTCAACGGGGAGCTTTATCCAAACTATATTATTTAGTGCTTTTTACTAATGCTTAAAATGAAAATTATTTGATGTAAATATGTTTTATTACGACCATATGAAGTAAAAATATACTTTAAAACAAACTTAGCCGTTGAAATCAATATACCAATGGGTTGGAAATAAATCAATATACGAAACAATATACGGATGGGTTGGTATTTCTGCTGTTTTTCCGGTTGCAATAAGCGCGGCGTGTTTCTTTAGATTTAGAAGCAGATTAGTTTTGGTATCTGGCAAATATGAACTAGGTTCGCTTCGGAGAGAATCGGGAGATTCCGTACTCCTGTTGTGATATTTGTAAGTATCGGACATAACTGACTTACTCCGTAATCTATTAATATCTGGAAATCCAGCGACGAAATCAACAATGTGTGACACCATATTGGTTTTCGGTAATTGATCGACTTGTTAACGGAATGAACAGATAGATGTGTTTGTAAATCTCTTGGAAAAAGTTTCGTTAAAGTACCGATTTTTTTTGCCAAAGTGGACATGAAATCTGAAAGCTGTGAAAAAGCAAAAAGTAGAAGCAAAAGAACTATCAGAATCGTCTATCGGTCAAGCTTTCCCAGGCCTCCCGGAGTGACATGACTGAGGTGGCCCACGATTGATCCGATCACTGTGAATAATATCGATGACACCAGGGGTAATTTGTCCCAAAAGGAATTATTTATGAAGAATGATCATTTTGGTTTTATCTTATTTCTTTAGGCCTTGTTTAGTGATTTAGTATAGTTTTGAAATTCACCAATGGCCCATAAGTACTGTAACACAATTTATGACCAGGGCTATCCATTTTTTTAAATAAAAAATCTTAAACCATCAAATGTCTTGAAGCAATTAACACAATGTAATTATTTTTCTATAGTCATGTAGAACTTATCGAAAGTAAAAAAAGAAGAGAAAATCATTTGATTTTTCTAAAGGAGAAAACTTTATAAAATCAGTATGTGCTCGTCATTGTTTCCTTTTCGACGACACCGAGTATGTATTTTCCAATTTTTTTCATCTGGCAATGAAGGCAAATCTGATTGGTGTTTATTCTCCATAAAAACTGTTTGGAACACTCAAATTATATATTTAATCTCTTTTTTCCACATTATAGTTTTATCTTCAGTCAGCTAATATGCTTATGATTGTTGATTCGTTTGATTGTAGAGTGATTGGTTGTGGATCCACGTCAAGTACAGCCGACAATCTTTAGATAATCCTCGCAATAATAATCCTCTAATAACCGTCCTTATTTATCTATTGCTAATTTATCACAAATTGTCATTACGTTTAATGGCTTAAAATCAGATCGATTTGTCACGATTTGAATAGATGTATATCACCAATCGATTTTCATCGTTCACATTAAAATATTTCAACAGAACCGGAGTTCTCCTTTTTGCCACAGAATTTTGATTGGTTGATTGATTTATTGATTGACTGTTTCTTTTGGTTGATGGTGAACGTCACAATCAACTTTTAACACGTGTACCTGTAGTCATGGTAAAATCATTAATGATGACTCTTCATGCCACCCAATGCCAGACAGGACTTTTACAAACTCTCACCAAACTCAAACAGGGACGAGTATAAACCAGAGTTTGCCGTTGTTATCAAACACCGATGTCTACAATGAAAGTAACCATGCTTATTATACAACCAGTATTCATTAACCAATGAAAGACTAGCATTTGTACCACGTGTCGGTCATATATCAGTCGATATTGGAGCCGAAAATCGATATCGGATAGTGCTATTGGATTTTCATCCGGGTATCGGCAGAGAGAAGAGCGACTACGTCAGTTCGATGATGTATAACGTTCGAATCTGACGTCACCGCGGAGTCGTCTGCTTCGCTTCTGTCGTTTTGTCAGAACCCTCAGCCACCGCCTTTTTTTAGTCGTCAACTATTTCAGTATGTAGTTTCAAATCAATATAACCGTAAACTACTATGCGGTATGTACCGTAATTTGTAATTTTATAAAATTTGGCTCTTGCAAGACTTTCTTTTCTAATAATTGTGAATACGTTGAATATTGAAATAAATTATTGTGCTCGTTTAAAGTTAAACTTGAAATAATTGTTGTTGGCGTTTGATTGCATATGTATAATAAAAAGATTATTATATGACTTCGCATCCAATATGGATATTAATTGTACTCGTCACCGTTGGGTTGAAAGTCGATATTTGACTCGACGCCTTTGGCGTCTCGTCCAATATCGACTTTTAACCCAACGGCGACTCGTACAATAAATATCCATATTGGATGCGAAGTCATATAATAACCTCATATTATCCCACTTGGAAACACCGGTATTCAAATATAAGTTTATTACTAGTAATGAGAAATAGTGTTAAAATAAGGCAAGTACGTCTTTCAGAACTTTTCTTTTAATGGGAATTTAGTAAATAGAAATACACAATTTACATAGATCTAATTATTCGCATAACTAGATTATTAATCAAGTTGATCATATGGACCAATCAAAGTGAGGCATCTTTTAATTGGCGTTACAGATTCAAGGCTTTCAACGTAGACTTTTCCTCAAAAGCTAAATCATTATATGTTTTCTTATATTTCCATTTTTTGGAAATGATTGTCACATTCATAAATTATGCTCAACTGAGAAGCTATACAGGCCGTTACCTAAATTGAAATTCAATTAAAATCTGTGTGTAATATCTCTCCCTCTTCCTCCAAAATTATTCTGCGTTTACTTGAAAAAAAAAATTGCTCTATTCTAACTAAGAATGATGTATCTATCAGAGTAATGTCACACAGAACAAAAAATAATAAGTCTCCCCAAACTCATACAAGGGTTAACGTTGTTGTCAAGATATATATAGAAGTTAGGACGATAATCCTATTGAATACAGCAAATGCCAATGAATTAAAGAGAAGGCGAAATAAGCTGTGAATACAGCACAAGACGATGAAATAAAGACAAGGCGAAAAAGCTGTACAGCATGTCCAAATGAATACATTTTCTTCAAACACAATTTACGGATATTGAGTTTTCTACTTGCATTTATTGGTTGTTGAATTTTCTGTTGCTCTGAGTGCATTTTTGGATTCTATGGGAACAGACTTCCATAATACATATCTGTCAGACGAGAGTCTAGACACGCGTACAAACTTTAACCAAACTTAAACATGTACGAGGATGAACTGACGTTTTCCCGTGTTAACCAAGATATGTGTGACCTATTGATATCAACAAAAACTATCAAACTTTCCAGTAATTGCCTTTTCCCAATTGCAACCTTGTTTTAGTTGATCAATCTTTTTTTTATATTATATGTTTTTCTTAACTAAGGTCGTTTGTATAAAAGAAAATAGAGCAAAATCACACCTGTTTTTGTTTGGATTTTTAATCTTAAATGGTTACGGGCGATGCTTTCCCTATACATCGATGTTTTATTACAATCGACATTGCAAACAAACAAACAAATAGTATTATTGCAATGTATTTAAGAAAGTCTTTATCAGCTGAAAGAATTGTCGGAAGTTATTTAACAAGAAAGTCAATCACATAGGCTATCAGGTACGGTACTGTTGTGATTAAAACAAGCAATATCTGAATAATTATCAGTTGATTAAAACAAACTGAATTGGATTTTAGGTGCAATTACATTCGAGTTGATAATTTCGAGTCTAAAATATATCGGGGTGAGGGCCGTAGATTTGCGTTTGATTATTAAAATGTTATAACGGGATTATTGCTTGTTTCATTATCAACAACAATGGTTAGTTTGCCTCTGTCCTATTTTGTCAGTGACGGATATGGAGGGAGGAGGGACAAAAGAGGAGGGACAAAAGAGGAGGGAGGAGGGGGTGCACAATACCAGATCCGTTAGGTCTCCCGCTGACAATATTGACACCAAAATTCAATGATCATCAGTAATCCATTGTTTCATAATCTCACTTCACTGATCAGCCTTTTTTACATTTTTGACAGAAATCCAAATGTCTTATCTTAAATTCTTAAGGAATTGTAATGACACCTCGATTGAACGTTTTAGTTATTGACAGCTTTTTAGTTATGCCAAACATTCAACAAGGCATTGGAGGCCCAGAGTTGTATTTTCATGTCTACCTAAACGATATATAATCCAACTAATTCATTCGGTATCAACAAACCTCCTCTTGTATACCTTCAGATCAATACATTATTTCGTCGTCTATCGTGTAGCTAGCTCTTCAGAAAGTTCACTATGTTCCCACACACCGTTGATTTACTCTCCCAGGATTTTCTATGCGAGTCTGGAGAAAATGGTTCGGGGATAAATTCGAGATCTCCCATGTCTTCTAGTCGTTTGGATAGAAGCACCGGCTCTCCTGATTCTCTTAGCAGTGATTCAAGCTCAGGCAGTCCGGTCTCTGCATCTGAGATGCTCCGGACTCTTGAAAAACAAGCCGCCATTGTGGTATGCGGAAGTGAAGCGGAAAAACCAAGTCACTCGTACATTGCTTTAATTTCTATGGCCATATTGAGCACAAAAGACAAGAAAAGTTTACTTGGCGACATTTATCAGTTTATTATGGACATATTTCCGTATTACAACAACCAAGACAAAGCCTGGAGGAACAGTATTCGACATAACTTATCCATCAACTAGTGTTTTATTAAGAATGGAAGAGCTGAAAACGGTAAAGGAAACTTTTGGTCAATTCATCCGGCTTGCGTGAATGACTTTGCCAAGGGTGATTTTCGTCGCCGACAGGCTAGGAGGAGAGCGAGGAAAGATGGTAAAAGTTGCCAGAGAACTGGACCGAGCTCATCAGAATACAGATCGAGCTCTGGGTATGTCCCTATGACACCTTCTTCCATCGGCTATCAGCCTATGACGTCATGGCCAACAGAATATCCCAGATTGACTCCTTCCACCCCCACTACACCACTACAGATGACGTCATCAGGTTACGCTTACCAACAAGCAGTATCCTGTCCGGGTGGTTTACAGTCACCATTAATGAACTTTACCGAATATCAGAGGATGCCAACTATTTCGATCCGTCCCAAGTGCATGCCTATTCCAGAATCCCACATCCCACAGATTGGATGCAGCCTTTGACATATAACCAAACACCATCTATGCCTAATGCTTATTTCAACTCTCCCTCGCCATAAGTTTTTAACACATTTTGCTACCTGTGTGTCTATAATTTCTATGATATTGTAAAGTTTTCAACGGGGAGCTTTATCCAAACTATATTATTTAGTGCTTTTTACTAATGCTTAAAATAAAAATTATGTGATGTAAATATGTTGTATTACGACCATATGCAGTAAAAGAATACTTAAAAAGAAAACTGTGAAACTGCTGCAAACTGTTCTCAGGAAACCGTAACGCGAGGCAAGCGCAAACCGAGTAAACCTCTCACCAACCCTGGGTTGAAGCGGGTAAATTCTATGCCAGATATCATACAGGAGATCAGTACTCCGTCTGTTGTGAATTTAGACTCTGTTATTTATGGACACTAAAACACACGGGCACAGGGAAAATCTTCTTGTCTAAAATAACCATGGAGACAAGTTTCTAATTGTGTTAAAAAGGGTATATCATTTAGACCTTTATACCCCATCATAAATTGTTGTAATAAAGTAAACCTATGATATTTCATTAGGTTGACGACTGACAGGAGCTTGGTCTTAGTCAGTAGAATTTTCTGGAACACTTTTTATTACATTGACAATGCTTACGTATCTTAAGCTATGGTAAGAATATCGTCAGACTATATATTATAGGGTCATGGGAAAAGACAGTGAAAATTTGCCCCCCACCCACCCCCACCCCTTACCCAGAACAACCTAGGTAGAATTCAGACAGGGGAGTTTAGTCCTGACCAGTATGTCTTTCAAACTCTTGTTCTTTTTATAAGCAATGACTGGCCTTTGGGTCAGAGGTCGAGCAAGTTTACTTTGAAGTAGTTTGTATTCTTCTACTATAATCTTGGCCATAGCGATGCTAGCTTTGTTATACTGAAACACAAATGGTATTATAGTTTTTTCACGACATCTTCCTGGGTCCAAGTTCAAACCCAAAGGATAAATAGTTTTTAATGTTTGAATCCAAAAACTTTCCCTTTCCAAACGTTTGTGTTTGGTATCTGCAGCGGAAGGGAGAAAAGGGATTTTCTCAATAGGCATGAATGGTCCTTGACCGAATGACCTAGAGTATTGAAATGTTGTGCCACAGGTACATCATGTTTAAGTCTAATACTAGATAAATGGTTGGCTGCTCTTTGTCGTAGAGAATTCTGAGTTTCTCCAACATACTGTTTGCGACATTTTTTACAAGTGATAACATACACGATATTAGAGGAGTCGCAATTAAGATTCTCTGCCATTTGATATTTGTCGCGAGATTGTTCTCCGAAAAAGGTTCCGCGATCGGGTACGTATATATCGAGTTTGCATCGCGTCTTAAGGCATTTCATTGATGTACCTGAGAGAAATGTTGGACGGTAATGGTACACCCGTGAAGGGGAGGTAAGCGTTTCGGGGGCTGAAGGGGGAAGCATGATTTGTCTTACTGTGTTAGATTTGATCCTTCGGAGTAATCTAAAAGAATACCTCCTAGGGAGGAGAGCTTTAAAAAGAACAGAACAAGCCTGGTTAAAGAAATCTGAAGAACTACAGTTTCTATAGAATCTAAAAATCTGAGACTTAATGACTCCATTGAAAGTGTGAGGAGGATGGTATGACCCAGCATGTAGCAGCTGATGAGTGTCAGTAGGTTTGAAGAATACTTTGTAATCTAGATGCCCAGTAGTATGATATGTATGACCCTTGTAAATAGTTACATCCAAAAATTGGGAAGCATGTACACCAACATTTGGATTCAACGCTCAAGCAAATAGTACAGTCAGCACTTCAACCAATACACCAACTACTGCAGGTGAGTGATAGCAAAATTACAAAGTTGTCTAACGACCTGCAAGTTGCCATGAACAAAATTGAAGAGCGAGATAAAATAATAAGCCAGTATCAAAGCAAAATTGATGATCTGTCTGAGGAAATTACTTTACTAAAATCTGAACAGATAAAAGCAACTTCCTCTATCAGTGACCTTAAAAGTGCTAATCTTGAACTACACGATAAAGCCGAACAGTATTCTAGGAGAGAAAGCTTACGGATTTCAGGCTTAAAATTGCATGATAACGAACACACTGATAGTGCTGTAATTCGACTGGCAACGGCACTAGGTGTTAGTCTCTCGGAGGCGGAAATCTCTAGGTCACATTACAGCAATAAGGATAAAACTCAAATAATAGTGAAGTTTTCAACTTATAGAAAAAGATCAGAAGTAATTTCCGTTCGCTCAAAATTAAAAAATAATGCTAATTTCGATCGTGTTTTTATTAATGAAGATCTGACTAAAATACGATATGGTCTATTCAAGGAGATGTTGAAGCTAAGAAAGGAAGGTAAAGTTTTCGCCACGTGGTCCTATGATGGGAATATCTTCTACAAGCTATCTGAGGGAAGTGACCGTCGTCAGATTTGTCGTCAAGAGGATGTCCCTGTATTCCCCTAAAGGTTTGATCGATATGTCTTGTAAGTCTGTGTTTCCTCTCCTACCCATCACTATCTGTGCTGTTTTCAAGCATTTTTCTTGTGCCAAAATGTGCGTGTATATGTCCGCCTTCTATAACTACTATAGTTTCCCTCCCCTGCTAAATACCTTGCTGGAGATTCCTGGATATCTGAGTTTGAACCTACCGCTGCCCCAAGCTCCCTCATCGTGTTGGGGTTCTATCGTATGATACTGTGCGTCTATATATGTGTCCCTGTGTCTACATGTATCAATGCTTGTCATCAGTTATATGTCCCTCTTCATGCTGTTTGTGGTGACCATTCTTCCTATTCCAATTAACAGGATGTATCAACTTCCCAGTAAATCGATACAAATTTCCCGCTAACTTTTTCGTTCTCCCCTTTGTGCCGACAAAGATCTCTTCCTGACCTGTAGTGTTTGTACTATTTCTAGTTGTTCTACGTTGTTTTTGTTTTATTGTTTTTTGTTTTTTTTTTGTCTTTATTTTGTTGTTTTTTTATTGTTGTGTCGCAGCAAGCCGATATCATGATTGCAATAAATTTATGTATGTATTGAATGTGTTTACATGGGTTATTTTTTCTCTCAAATGCTACCTCTATTTGCCCCATCCTTACCTTGTTGTGTAATACGTTACACTATATCTAATTTTCTGTAACTAAATCAGTCTCTGTTTTTCGTGTAAATATCTGTACATACATTCATATGTTGAGGTGTGTGTTTGTCCGAATATCTAATGACGTATCAAACCTTATTCGTGCTTTCCTACTACAACATAATTATATAGACTAATCATCTGTTGTATCTGAAACGCTTGAACATTAATAATACTCGCCCTCCTTTTTCACTTCTTCTTCTCTTGAGTGTTACCAAACTGTGTCATTGAAAGGCAATTCGCTGTTATTCAGATGCAGAGCTCCAATAATCATTAAGATTATAATTATGTGTATATACATATATTAGCTTTTTTCTTTATTCCAATTTGTTTTTTTATTTATTGGGGGGGGGGGGGGTCAGATTTTCTAATTCAAATGTACTGCAGATAATTACCCATAGTACTATCATAGAAATAGTATAATTGATCTTTTTAAAAGGAAAACTTATAAAGTTCTTTGTCTCATTTAATTTGTCTTCAGTTCCAAAGAGTTTCACTTCCAGCGACGGCATTACAGTATTATCTTGGCCAAAATTGTTTGAATATATATATATATTCCTTCTAACAATCCACCATTATTTGTCTATACTAACATCCTCTGTCCACTCAAACTCTCAATCTCATTGTATATACCCATTCCTATTGTATATGTGTTTGCTTCCATTTGTTCGTTGATCCACTTTTTTGTTGAATATATAAACATGAATTTGAATTGTTATTTCAGAAGCGAGATTGCTGATGGGGTAGGGTGGGCTCTGGTCGCACATGTCTGCAGTATATTCCAATACGATAATGGGTAATGATTTAATGGCATACCGTGCGGCTATTGGTCTGTTTGGAAGCAAGCTGGGTGTAAACCATGTACTGACATTTTCTATGCCATTATTTAAGGTTAGACCTATCCTATTTTTTCTCTTGCTTTTTATGTACTCAAAGCTAACATTTGGTTTACGAATTAATACCGTTAATCTCTTCTTTTCTTTAATTGGCGTGGTTTTCTTACTTTCTGATTTACTCTTATTGCTTTCGGGAGACATTGAACAGAACCCCGGGCCCCACAATACAACAGATCAACGTCTCTCTATGGTCCACTTGAATGTTTGCGGCCTCAAAAATAAAGTAGATCTGGTTCAAGCAAATCTATCCGAATTTGACATTATTGCATTTACAGAGAGCCATCTAACTGCTGAAATTCTAAATATATCCATAAATCTTCCTGGTTACCACGAGCCCATTCGATGTGACCGCGAACAAGCATGGGGTGGTGTATGTTTATATTTTTCTGAAAGATTGTCATTTCGTCACCGCCCCGATCTTGAGCACGCGAATGTTGAAATGATTTGGGCTGAACTGTTTGATAAACCAAATTCTTTAATTTGTATTATATATCGACCACCGAGCAGCAATGTAGAACTATGGAATGAAATCAGTGAGAATATATCTCAAGCTATTGACAAATGTTGTAATCACAATATCCTAATTACAGGAGATTTGAATGAGGATCTGCTAAATCCGAAAAATCGCCACTTAAAAAATATTATTCTAACTCATGGTTTGAATCAATTAATTTGTGAACCTACAAGACCAGCTTCAAACACTCTGTTAGATCCTTTTATTTGCAGCCACAGATCTTTAATTAAAAGTTATGGGATCTTACCTAACTTTTGCAGTGATCACTGTCCAGTTTTCATAAATTTAAAAACCTCAATTCCAAAACCGGTTAAATTTAAACGTCATGTATGGAACTACAACAATGCAAATTGGGAGCTTCTTCGAAATTTATTATCTGATATTGACTGGGATAAAGGTTTGGAGGACTCTGGATGTGTTGACGGTATGTGTACGTTCGTATGTGATACCATGATGGAGGCCGCTGCTAAGACTATACCAAATCATTACGTCATAATGAACCCATCTGACAAAATTTGCAAAAGATCACAAAAGATATAAAAATACAAATTAAAAAACGCGACAAACTTTTTAAACGATCTCGAAAGCTGCGAACAGATGACACTATTCAAAATTATAAAACCCAGCGGAACTATGTAAACAAAATTATTAAACAGGCGAAACGTACTCATAACGAAAAAATTGAAAAGCAAATATCCGATGGTAAAGTTGACAAAAAATTTTGGTGGAAGCTTTGTAAGTCGCAGTTAGGAAAATCAAACGTTAACTTTAATCGTATACCTCCTTTAAAAAGTCATACTGGTGAATTGATGCATGACTCTGAGACAAAAGCAAATATATTGAACAATTACTTTTCATCTATATGTTCTATTGATGAGACTACTCCAAATGATCTGCCGACTGTGCATTCCTTTGATGGTCCTCGCCTGCCCGATGTACATATCTCTGAAGATACTGTTCTTTGTGAGCTAGAGCGGATAGACACTAGTAAGGCTGTCGGTCCTGATGGAATAAGTCCCAAAGTTCTATATGAAGCGCGCTCAGCCCTAGCCAAACCCCTGGCCAAGATGTTCAATAACTCCTTGGAAGCATGCCAATATCCATCTACTTGGAAAATTGCAAATGTCACACCCATTTTCAAATCAGGTGACCCCTCATGCCCATGTAATTATCGCCCCATCTCACTCTTAAGTTGCCTTAGTAAAGTTTTTGAACGTATCATATTTAAGTTTGTTTACGAGTTCATTCGTAATGACGTCTCAGAATACCAGTTTGGCTTCTTGCCTGGTAAGTCGACAGTATTTCAGTTGCTCGACATTTATTTTGATTTGGCCAAAGCCCTGGACGAAGGCAAGGAAGTACAATTTCTGTTCTTCGATATATCGAAAGCATTCGATCGTGTTTGGCGCACTGGCCTACTGATGAAACTCTCAAATCTTGGAATAAATGAAAACATACTGCAATGGTTCTCTTCCTATTTGAGAAATCGCAGACAACGAGTTGTTCTTGACGGTTGTAGTTCTAACCTAAATGAATTATCAGATGGAGTGCCCCAAGGTTCGGTGTTGGGACCACTCTTATTTATTATTTTTATCAATGACTTACCACGATCTGTTATCAATAATATCCGTCTATTCGCGGATGACACAACCTTATATATTGTTTCTGAAGACCTGACACAGCCCGACGTATCTCTGTCCATTAACCGAGACTTGCAATCTATCCAAACATGGGCTGACCAATGGCATGTCCGGTTTAATGCATCTAAAACCAAGGCATTGCTATGTTCTCGACGCCGTGAGCCGTCGGCAATTGATATTAGATTCATGGGCAGTAATATTGATAGTTCAGAAACTCATAAACACTAAGGGTTGACTTTTCATCACTGTGGGAACTGGGCTAACCATATTGATAACTTGATTACATCTGCAAACCTGAAAATTTCATTATTTCGTGGAATGAAATATCGCCTTAACCGAAAATCACTTGAAATTATGTTCAAAAGTTTTATTCGCCCCTGCTTTGAGTACGCAGACGTCGTATGGGATAATATTTTGGAATACCAGATAAATGCATTGGAGCTTCTGCAAAAAGAATGTCTCCGGGTAATTACGGGTCTGACTAAGAGTGCTGCCAGTTCACTTCTTTATGAAGAGTCTGGTTTTTGCACACTTAGGCAGCGGCGAAAAATACATCGTTTGAGTGCGTTTCACCAAATAATTACTGATAAAACTAATTTGAATCTTTATTAAAAATTACCAGAGAGAGTGTCAACAAGGAATCCCTACCCTCAAAGATCTAATAACACTTACACTACTTTTTTATGTAACACAGCTACTTTCAGTAAATCTTTTTTCCGACATCTGTTCGTGAGTGGAACTGTTTACCAGACAACATAAAAAATATTTCAAATACGAAAGAATTCAAATCTAAAATACTTCAGATGTACAGTCAACCCAGGCCTCCACCATGGTACTACACCGGCGATCGGCTGTCTAACATTATTCTCTGCCGTATGAGAAATGGTTGTAGTTCCCTGCATGACGACCTCTTCAATAACTTTATTTCCGATTCACCCAACTGTTCTTGTGGACACATATCAGAGACGGCTGAACATTATTTATTATATTGCCCTATGTTCAATCTTCAGCGTCAAAAAATGATTGAATCTATTCGTCATACTGGATATATTGAGCCAGTTAGTGCTACTATTTTGTTGTACGGTTCTTCGACTGAACTCAGCAAATCCCAAAATACTGACATTACCATATTTGTTTGTACATTCATTTCATCATCTAAGCGCTTCCATTGAAACTACAGATGTCATATCCAAACAGACCATGCCTGCCCTGCCCGACCAGTAACTCAATTCTGAACACATTATATTCCTGTCAATATACATGAAATATGTGCTATGTTTATATTCTAATTCAACTTAGCTATCATTTGCAGCTTTTGGATCTTCGATATATTTTTGTTATTTTTTTAATTCTTGTCTTAATATAATGAAAAATTCACATACTAAACTGTACACAATATAAGCCTGTGGCTTAAAGTGTACAATGTCTACTGATAATAAACATGTTTAGAAAAAAAAAAAACTGTGAAACTTTTGGCCTTTGAAATCAAAACAATATACGAGTGGATTGGTTTTTCTGCTGTTATTCCGGTTGCAATAACTGCGGTGTGTTTCTCCAGATTTAGAAGCAGACCAGTTACGGTATCTGGCGAATCTGAACTAGATTCGCTTCGGAGAGAATCGGGAGATCCCGTATCCCTGTCTTAATGGTTGTAAGTATCGGACATAACTGGCTTACTCCGTAATCTATCAATATCTGGAAATCCACTGAGGAAATCAATTGTGTGTGACAACATATTGGTTTTCGGTGATTGATCGACTTGTTAATGGAATGAACAGATAGATGTGTTCGTAAATCTGTTGGAAAAAGTTTCGTTAAAGGACCGATTTTTTTTGCGAAAGTGGACATGAAATTAGAAAGCTGTGAAACAGCGAAAAGTAAAAGCAAACAACTGTCCGAATCGTCCATCGGTTAAGCTCTCTCAGGCCTCCCGGAGTGACATGACTGAGGTGGCCCACGATTGATCCGATCACTGGGAATAATATCAATGACACCAGGGTTAATCTGTCCCAAAAGGAAATATTTGTAAAGAATGATCATTTTGGTTTTATCTTATTTCTTCAGGCCTTTTTTAGTGATTGAGTATAGTCTTGAAATTCACCAATGGCCCACAAGTACTGTAACACAATTTATGACCAGGGCTATCCATTTTTTGAAATAAAAAATCTTAAACCATTAAATGTTTTAAAGCAATGAACACAATGTAATTATTTTTCTATAGTCATGTAGAACTTATCGAAAGTAAAAAAAAAAGAAAATCATTTGATTTTTCTAAAGGAGAAAATTTTCTAAAATCAGTATGTGCCCGTCATTGTTTCCTTTTCAACGACACCGAGTATGTATTTTCCAATTTTTTTCATCCGGTAATGAAGGCAAATCTGATTGGTGTTTATTCTCCATAAAAAATGTTTGGAACACTCAAATTATATATTTTACTTTTTTTTCCACATTATAGTTTCATCTTCGATCAGCTAATATGCTAATCATTGTTGATTCGTTTGATTGTAGAGTCAATGGTTGTGGATCCACGTCAAGTACAGCTGATAATCTATAGATAATCCTCGCAATAATAATCCTCTTATGACCGTCCTTATTTATCTATTGCTAATTTATCACAAATTGTCATTACGCTTAACGGCTTAAAATCAGATCGATTTGTCACGATTTAAATAGGTATATATCGCCAATCGATTTTCATCGCACTGATACAAATATCTCAGCAGTTATGCTTAATGTCATGGAGAATCTGTGTTCTCCTTTTTGCTACAGTATTTTGAGTGATTGATTGCTTTATTGACTGACTGACTGTTTGTTTCTTTTGGTTGATGGTTTACATCACAATCAAAGTTTAACACGTGTACCTGTAGTCATGGTAACAATCATTGATGACGACTCTTCATGCCAGGCCAATGCCAGGCAGGAGTTTTACAAACTCTCACCAAACTCCTATTTAATAATAACTTTACATATCAGGTTTTCTCAACAACGAAAGACTCTGATGGAAACCTAATGTGCATCGATATGCTTCTAGATACAAAACGTCTAACATTAGCGGTTATATATGGCCCAAATACAGATTCTCCTAGTTTTTACAAATATGTACAAAATACTATAGAAGATTTTGACAACGATACCTGTATAATATGTGGGGATTTGAACTTAGCTTTAAATCAACAGCTCGACACACATAATTATGTAAATGTAAATAATCCGAACGCCCGGTCTGCCTTAATGGACACTATGGAGGTTTTAGGACTGACAGATTGTTTCAGAGCATCGTATCCACGCCTTCAGCAATATACTTGGCGTCGAAAAAATCCTGTGAAACAAGCTAGGCTTGATTATTTTCTTATAAGTGAAAACCTTTTCTCCAGTGTTGCTAGTATCAAAATAGAAACCAGTTATCGGTCAGACCATTCCCCAGTAGTACTTTGTCTAAAATTGAATGAATTTGTGCGTGGGAAAGGGCTATGGAAGTTTAACAACAGCCTTCTCCATGATAAGACATATGTTGACCAAGTTACACAATGCATTCAAAATATCTGCCTCCAGTATGCTATTCCAGTATATGACCTAAATTATGTTAAATGTGCAGACAAAGCCTCGTTACAATTCACTATTTCAGATCAACTATTTTTGGAAACACTTCTCATGGAAATACGAGGAAAAACCATCTCATATTCATCACATAAAAAGAAAACTAGAGAAGAGAAAGAGAAAAAATTAGAAAAATCAATTTTCAACCTAGAACAAACAATAAATGTAGACCCAAATCAACTCATTCGATTAAAGTTAGAACTAGAGCTTCTTCGAAAGGAAACAATGAATGGGCATATGCTCCGCTCAAAGGCTCGCTTCATTGAAGACGGAGAAAAACCCACAAAATATTTCTGTAACTTAGAAAAACGAAATTTCGTTAGCAAATCTATCCCCAAGATAGAAAAAGAAGATGGCTCGCATATCACTGATCAGCGAGGTATTTTAAACGAAGTGAGCTCTTTTTACAAACACTTGTATTCGGAACAAAATGACGGAAATTCTTCTCCCAAACTGGAAGAAATTATGAAGCCGTTCAAATTTCAAAAACTAGATACATATCAAAAATCAAACTTAGAAGGAGCCATTTCTGAAAATGAGCTTCTACAGTGCTTGCAAAAAATGAAAAAGGATAAAAGTCCAGGTTCAGATGGTTTTACTTCTGAATTTTTTAAATTTTTTTTAGAGACCTAGGAAAATTTGTGTTGAGGTCCCTAAATGAAGGATACCGATTTGGGTCACTCGGAACTCCCTTCGGCTATCTTCGCTCGCTACCGGTCGGCTTTGACACGCCTCGGGTAGTCTGCGCTTTTTATACGGCAATTCACCGTATTTTTGGGCTGAATAAAAATGGCGTCGAAAGTAAATATCAAAACGTTTCACTGCAGACGAAAAAAGAAAATAAAAATAATCATAAATTTATTAAATCCTAATATCATTTAGAAAGATATTTGTTTATATATTTTATTTAGCCCGGAAAACCACATGTTGTGGACAGACGCAGTTTCGGTACATATCAGGAATCCTACAATGCTTTAATTATATAACTGATCGAGGCTGAAAGTTAACAACCCGAGTGTTTCGGTCCCTTACATTATCACGGTGACACTTTTGTGGGGTCCTCAAGAAGATTTGGAAATTGTACGCTTCACGGCTACCTATTTGGTCGCCATATTCAAAATGACCTGCAGTCTATCAGAGGGTATTTCACGCACGTAAATCCCCGAAGTTATCAGACTGCGATTTGGGTATCTGTCCTCGACGCAAAGGGAGGCAATTATAACTTGTCTTCCCAAGGGAGACAAGCCAAAACAGTACTTGAAAAATTGGCGACCAATATCACTACTAAATACAACTTATAAATTGGCTTCTGGTTGCATTGCAGCGAGACTAAAGTCTGTCCTGGATTGTCTCATATCCGAAAGTCAAACAGGTTTCATGTCAGGCAGGTACATAGGTGACGTCAGGCTACTTTACGATATAATGGAATATACAGAGCGGTGGAAAATCCCTGGACTATTAGTGCTAATTGATTTTGAGAAAGCGTTTGATAGCATCTCATGGCCCTTCATATTTGATGTACTAAACCTATTCAATTTTGGCGAGTCGTTTGTAAAATGGATAAAACTGTTTTATACAGACATTAAAACAGCTGTAACTCAGAATGGATTCCTCTCAGATTTTTTCAGCATTCACAGAGGCTGTAGACAAGGCGATCCTATTTCGCCATATATTTTTTTACTTTGTGTCGAAATCTTAGCTATTTTTATAAAACAAAACAAGAAAATTGAAGGCATAAAGATCGGAGAAACGGAGTTTAAGATATCATTATATGCCGACGACACATCGCTACTGTTAGATGGTTCAGAGGAATCATTAAGAGAGTCACTAGACGTTTTAAAATTTTACGCTTCCCTGTCAGGTCTAAAAGTAAACAATCAAAAAACACAATCAGTATGGATTGGCTGTAAAAAATTTGGAGGAGAAACTTTCAACCACCGATATAAATTAGACTGGTCCCAATCAGAGTTCGTATATCTTGGGGTTAAATTCTCGAAAAAATTAGATAACATAGTCATGTTAAATTACCAGAATAAGTTTGGAGAGATTGAATTAGAGCTTCTAAAATGGTCAAAAAGATGGCTCACTCCATTAGGCCGCATAACAGTTTTGAAAACCTTAATAATCAGTAAACTAAATCATCTTATGATATCTCTCCCTAACCCTCCAGAGGCGGATATTAAACGTCTAGAGAGAATCTTTTATAAGTTTATTTGGCAAAATAATCCGGACAAAATTAAAAGAACAGTACTAACACAATCATATGCTAATGGTGGTTTACGAATGATCGACATCCGGGCCAATATGGTAGCTCTAAAAACTTCTTGGATAAGAAGGCTTATTTGTAAAGATACGCCTTATAAACTCTTATTTGAAAACCAAATTGCCCCCGTGTCCGATATTATAAACAAGGGGGATGATTACATCCAGTTGTTAATAGATCGGTCAACCAATAACTTCTGGAAAGATGTTCTCGAAGCTTGGGCCGTTATAAATAGCCGACATACCGTAAACAATGTCCACGACTTCTATGAAGAAAACATTTGGCTAAATCCAGAAATACAAATTGGAAACAAATCTGTTTTTTATCAAACCTGGTTCAACAAAAATATATTCTTCATTCGTGACATTGTTGACTGTAATGGAAGGCTAATGTCATATGATATATTTTGTCTTACCCATGGCTTTAGGCCAAATTACTTACACCACTTAAGTATATGTTCTTCCATAAGAAGATATATGCAGTTACGAAAGTTAAAATGCGTTAAGTTATGTAAAACCGACATGTTTTTACCTTTTAAATTGAAACTTTTGCTAAAATCGATAAAAGGAAGTAGAGACTTCTACAATCTTGCAGTTGCCAACAACTGTGTGCCCACCAGCCAGTCAAAGTGGCTTGAACCTATCGTTCACGACTGGAAAGATATATATAACATACCTTTTAACTCCAGTCAAAACACAAAGATTCAATGGTTTCAATACAGAATAAACCACAGAATTATTGCCACAAATGATTACCTTTATAAGATTAAAATCAAGACAAGCCCTCTATGTACCTTTTGTGTTGTAGAAAATGAAAATATTAGCCACTTATTTTTTGAGTGTCAACAAGTTAATGATTTGTGGCAAAAATTAGAAGAATGGATATTTGACTGTGTTGGATTCCGACTACATCTTTCTAAGGATGAGTGTATTTTTGGTAGACGTCTCTCTACAATGTACCACAGTCCTATAAACTTTATTCTAATGAGTACTCGTTACTACATTTACAGATGTAGATGTAGAGAGACAAATGTATCGTTATACGGTCTCAAATACTACCTAAAGGAAAACATAAACATTGAAAAGCACATTGCCTGGAAAAATGATAAGACTGACGCCCTCCAGTATAAATGGGGATGCCTATTAGACTTTTTCCAAGATATGTAATGTTTTTTTTGTATAAGGTAAATTTTCATGGGATTACTAAATTTTGTCAAACTGTAAAAAAAAAAAAAAAAAAAAAAAAAACTCTCACCAAACTCAAACAGGGACGAGTATAAACCGGAGTTTGCTGTTGTTATCAAACACCGATATCTACAATGAAAGTAACCATGCTTATCCCACTTGGAAACACCGTTATTAAAATATACGTTTATTACTAGTAATGAGAAATAGTGTTAAAATAATGCATAGTACGTACACAATTTACATTGATCTAATTATTCACAAAACTTGATTATTAATCAATTTGATCATATGGACCAATCAAGGTGAGGCATCTTTTAATTGGCGTTACAGATTTAGTACCAAGGCCGTCAACGTAGACTTTTCTTCAAAAGCTAAATCATTATATGTTTTCTTATATTTCCATCTTATTTTTTTAATAATTGTAATCTCTCTCCCCCTTCCTCCAAAATTAATCTGCGTTCACTATTAACAGACTTTACTCTATTCTAACTTGTTAATGGTTATCTTGGAAATAGAATTATGATTTCATGTTTTTATATACCCCCTGAACACAGCAAAGGACAGTAGAATAAATAGACATCGAAATAAGCTGTGAATATAGCAAAGGATAATGAAATAAATAAAAAGCGAAATACGCTGTACAACATCTCCAAATGAATACATTTTCTTCAAACACAATTTATGGATATTTAGTTTTCTACTTGCATTTATTGGTTGTTGAATTTTCTGTTGCTCTGAGTGCATTTTTGGATTCTATGGGAACAAACTTCCATAATACATATCTGTCAGACGAGAGTCTAGACACGCGTACAAACTTTAACCAAACTTAAACATGTACGAGGATGAACTGACGTTTTCCCGTGGTAACCAAGATATGTGTGACCTATTGATATTAACAAAAACGATCAAACGTTCCAGTAAAATCGTTTTCCAAATTGCAACCTTGTTTTTGTTGATCAATCATTTTTGTTAATTTTACGTTTTTCTTAACTAAGATCGTCTGTTTAATAGAAAATAGAGTAAAAGCACACCTATATTTGTTTCAATTTTTAATCCGAAATGGCTACCCGCGAGGCTTTCCCAAAGAAATCATGATGTATTACAATCACCATTAGAAAGAAACAAACAAATAGTATTTATTGCAAAATAATTTTGAAAAGTCTTTATCAGCTGAAAGAATGGTCGGAAGTTATTTAACAAGAAAGTCAATCACATAGGCTATCAGGTACGGTACTGTTGTGATTAAAACAAGACATATCTGATTAATTATTATTTGATTAAAAAAACTGAATTGGATTTTAGATGCAATATCATTCGAGTTGATAATGTCGACATTAAAATATATCGGGGTGAGGACCGTAGATGTGCGTTTGATTATTAAAATGTTATAACGGGATTATTGCTTGTTTCATTATCAACAACAATGGTTAGTTTGCCTCTGTTCTATTTTGTCAGTGAGGGATATGGAGGGGGGAGGGACAAAAGAGGAGGGAGGGGGCGCACAATCCCAGATCCGTTAGTTTTCCCGCTGACAATATTGACACCAAAATTCAATGATCATTAGCAATCCATTGTTTCATAATCTCACTTCACTGATCAGCCTTTTCTACATTTTTGAAAGATATCCAAATGTCTTATCTTAAATTCTTAAGGAATTGTAATGACACCTGGATTGAACATTTTAGTTATTGACAGCTTTTTAGTTATGCCAAACATTCAACAAGGCATTGGAAGCCCAGAGTTGTATTTCCATGTCTACCTAAACGATATATAATCCATCTCCTCCATTTGGAATCAACAAACCTTCTCTTGTATACCTTCAGATCATTACAGCATTTCGTCTATCGTGTTGCTAGCTCTTCAGAAAGTTCACTATGTCCATATACACCGTTGATTTACTCTCCCAGCATTTTCTATGCGAGTCCGGGGAAAATGGTTCGGGGATATATTCGAGATCTCACATGTCTTCTAGTCGTTTGGAGTACCGGCTCTCCTGATTCTCTTAATAGTGATTCAAGCTCAGGCAGTCCGGTCTCTGCATCTGAGATGCTCCGAACTCTTGAAAAACAAGCCGCCATTGTGGTATGCGGAAGTGAACCGGAAAAACCAAGTAACTCGTACATTGCTTTAATTTCTATGGCCATATTGAGCACCAAAGACAGGAAAAGTTTACTGGGCGACATTTATCAGTTTATTATGGACATATTTCCGTATTACAACAACCAAGACAAAGCCTGGAGGAACAGTATTCGACATAATTTATCAATCAACGAGTGTTTTATTAAGAATGGAAGAGCAGACAACGGTAAAGGAAACTTTTGGTCAATTCATCCAGCTTGCGTGAATGACTTCGCCAAGGGTGATTTCCGTCGCCGACAGGCCAGGAGGAGAGCGAGGAAAGACGGTAAAAGTTGCCAAAGAACTGTACCCAGCTCATCAGAATACAGATCGAGCTCTGGGTATGTCCCAATGACACCTTCTTCCATCGGCTATCCGACTATGACGTCATGGCCAACATAATATCCCAGATTGACTCCGTCCACCCCCACTACACCACTACAGATGACGTCATCAGGTAACGGCTACCAAAAAGCAGTATCTCCCCCTGGAGGTTTTCAATCACCATTAATGAACTTTACCGAATATCAGCGGGTGCCATCTGGAAACTATTTCGATCCGTCCCAAGTGCATGCCTATTCCAGAATCCCACACCCCACAGATTGGATGCAGCCTTTGACATATAACCAAACACCATCTTTGCCTAATGCTTATTTCAGCTCTGCCTCACCATAAGTTTTTAACACATTTTGCTACTTGTATGTCTATAATTTCTATAATGCTGTAAAATTTTCAACGGAGAGCTTTATCCAAACTATATTATTTAGTGCTTTTTACTAATGCTAAAAATGAAAATTATTTGATGTAAATATGTTTTATTACGACCATATGAAGTAAAATATACTTTTAAACAAACATGGCTTTTGAAATTAAAAGAATATACGTGTGGATTGGTATTTCAACCTTCAAAGTACTTCAAACATTTCACGTCAATTACCTCCAGTGACCCTCAAGCTAATAACAACTGACATAAGTATGTCCTTTCAGCGGCGTATCTGTGTAGCCATTTTTTCGTTTTAGGATGGCATGATGTTGGTGTAGGTATTTTTAGATCAATAATGACGTATTTTTACCGCTCTCTAATGTATAATGGTAGATTTAGGTCCAATACAACATGGCGACAAACTTAAAGTCGGAAGATTGTCTTCGAATATATGGATACAGGTCACAGTTTCTCACTTCCGGAAATTCCTAAATTCCTACGAAAGAAGTTCCCGATATTTTTGTGTGTTTTTTTTATTAATTTTTCCTGGCCCCCTGCATTTTTTTCTCGGCATTTTTGTAGTTTTTATGAAAGGACAGGGGTTGAATTACTGTCTGGAAATGATTTTAGAAGTGGAATGGGACCAGTTCAGGTGGATGGAGATCTGGTAGTTGGGGGTGCTTTGGTTTGTTTACATGCGGCGGGATATGTTCAAAGAGAATCCTATCAGCTGATTCTACTCGTATCTCAAAATTTCTACCTTCAACGTATGAAAAAATTGTGCTTAAAATACTGCCAAAGGACTGTTCAAGGCCCCCACCGAAGGATTTGGTTCAACGAAAGTTAGGGAAGGTGCTATGAGAGCAGACATTAACATTACCGCAAATGGGAAATGAAGGAAAATGGAACTGTGACCTGCTGCCTGTATGGGTTGAAGACATATTTTGTGAAATAGATCACTGTGCAACAACAACACTGTGTTTGTGACTTAAAACTTGTCAGAAACACATTATAAGACCTATAGTACTGTCTAGATGTGCTGAAAATGTATCTTTCATGTGTTTTCTAGCAAAATATTTGCACAAAATTGATTTCTTGATAGTTTTGGGAGCAAAGTAATGTACATGATTATGAGTTGAATTTCTCCTGTAAGTAAATGATACTTTTCAATATGGTAGTTTACCTATTTCTGCAATGATATGCCATACAATCTGGTTGCTTTTCTCATTACCCTTGCCAAAAACACACAGAACACTACCCTACCCCCCAAAAATTGAAAAGAATTTGGGCATTACTTGATTTTGTGTATATATTAAATTTTATCTGGCTTTCTGACAAAAACCTATAGTACTTACATTGATTTTATGGTCAACATGTGAGAAACATAATAACCTCCTTTTTTAGTCTTACCAAATGCCTTTTCTTGTAAAAAAAAAAAACTTTTTCAGTGTTGTTTTATGTCAAATTGAATATTTTTTGTACTCTTTCAGGTAATTTCAGGTCCTGTATAAGGTGAATGGAATTGTTTATCCACCTGTGAGTATATTTTCCGGATTCACACATCAAAGGAATGGAAATGAGAGTCTTTCTACTTTTTCCAGAGGTAATTTTACCATTGGCATGGCTTCACAGCCTCATTACATTAGAAATTCGCCTCGAATAGCATGCCTAATGGCACTCAAAGTTGCCATAAAACCGCCCAGAATATAATGACCTGGGCTTTCCTGATTTTATTCAGTACCTGCATGTGTCTTACACAATTTTCACTTGCAAGAATGCAGGAATAAAAAAATAAACTAACCTTACATTTACCCCACCCCCCTTTTTTGTATATTTTTTCTTAAATATAATCATATTATCCCAGAAATATCCTTTTAGACCCTTGTTTGACTTTTTGGGGTGCAGTTTTGTTCTCTGGGCTAGGCTAATAATTAAGTTTATATTCAAGGAATTATGTCAGATGTTAGGTATTGAGAAGTCACGCACCACTCCGTATCACCCGATGGGCAATGGGTTATGTGAGAGATTTAATAGAACCCTTCTCGATATGCTTGGTACCTTGCCAAATGCCCACAAGACGGATTGGAAGTCGTACGTTGCACCCCTAGTCCATGCGTATAATTGTACTCGACATGAGACCACAAGACAAGCTCCTTTCTTCCTGATGTTTGGTCGTTGTCCACGGTTACCTGTAGATGTAGCTTTTGGTATTGAGACTGGTAAGGGTGGTCAGAATACTCAACAGTATGTCGATAATTTACGTAAGAAGCTCCAAACAGCATATGAACTGGCATCAAACGCAGCAAATGAAGCTCAAAAGAAACAGAAATTGATTTATGATAGAAAGGCCCGAGGTGCAGTTGTTCAAGTGGGGGATCGAGTCCTTGTGAGAAAGTTGTTTTTTGAAGGGAAGCATAAAATAGCTGATCGTTGGGAAGATCATGTTTATGTCGTTCTTAATCAGCCTTCTTCAGAAATCCCTGTGTATGAACTCAAACGAGAGGATGGGGTAGGACGAACGCGGGTGCTTCATAGGAATCATTTGCTGCCCGTTGGTGTCCTTAGAGGAGGATGTGTATCACCTTCAAAACCAGTGCCACAACCCCGTAAGAATTCTCGGCGAAAGGTAAGTCAACATGTACCGGAAACTGATGACGTAGACCCGAGTGGAGAGGATTCGGAAGAAGAATCTAGTCAGGAGTTCCTGTTGGAATTCCACAATGAGGTAAGCGAAACTAGCTCAGCGGGAGGTGATCACGAAGATACCCAGGAGAATCCTGAAAACGGATCAGAAGTGGTAAGTACTACACATATACAAAACCTTGACCTTGAAGTAGCTCCAATACCTGTGCCTCGGCGTTCTGCCAGAAATAAATCTCAACCTGCATGGATGACATCTGGTGAGTACATAATGTCCCAAACCTGTAAAGATTGGTCAGCGAAGATAAATGTCCTTCGTACACTGTCAGATTCTGACATTTCCAGAGATATGCGTGACGAGGTATGTAGAGCAATGTTGTACATTTTGAAAAGTAGTTCAAACGAATGACAAATGACGGGACGCCATTTTTTAGCTGGGGGGAGTATGTGACAGTTTTATGCATGTTTCTGGCAAAACTTTCGTCAGAGATAAATTCAGTCTGGTTGTTTGTTTTATTTTATTTTGGTGGTGGAAATAAAAAAAAAAATAATAAAAGCTATTATAAACCTCCAAGTTTCTGAAAGAGGTCTTGTTGTGTTCTTTGAGTTATTATTACTTTCATGCGAGGAGATTGTCCTTTTTGCCGTGGCCGTATTTGATTGGATGGTTCGCGCTTGATTGACCACATGGGTTGATTGCGTGGCCGCGATTGGTTTACGAATCAAGCCCGCGAAGTTTCGTGCATTTGAGGTTACCTTAGTAAGCTCACTTTTTTGTTGATTGTCATACTGTATAGTCTTGTGTTTTGTGGGCTTGGGTAAAGTATAGTAGGTAACGTAAAAGTTGCGGTCAGTCAACTCATTGATAAAGTGGCCCCACTGTGCGTAAGGCGTGTCTGTGGTCAATGACTGTTGGCCTTTGGCACTATGCCAGCTCTTCAGAGACGGAGGGTCACTACGGTGTGCCCCAATTGTCAACAGCTTTTTTATTGACAAAACGTCAAAGACGAACCTAGGATTAGGGACGGGGTTTATTGACAGAATAAGGTTAGGTTTTGGAATCTTTCATTGACAACGCTAAAGACGGACTTAGGGTTAGGGACGGGGTTTATTGACAGAAAAGGGTTAGGTTTAGCCATGTTTATTTACAGAACCGAAGGATCCTCTTGGATTCGTCCAAATACGTCATCGCAGGTCAAAGGGTATATAAATATGAAGTGCGCATGCGTGTATCGCAGTTCAGGTAACACATAGAAATTTAATACTTCCAACGCTGTGTTGGAAGTTAGTCTAGTGGAAAGATGCTACGGTCTAATTGAGTGCGCATGTGGTTCTGCGCAGCTCCAGATTGGAAAGGTAGGGGTTCGAGACCCGTTCAGTGCGGATTTAAATAGAAAAAAAATAATCTGGTAACTTGGGTGTGTTGCAGTTAAGGGAGTTGTCTACCGTAAGACGTTAGGTGGCGCTGTTGTATACACCAAGAAGATAGGATGAAAAGAACAGTTGACGCTTCCAAACGTCCCCGTATACTACTTTTGTTACTGTCATTATAGACCGTTTAGTCAAGAACCAATGAATGCAAGCCAATTAAAAACTTTCCCACGGTTGCTCCGCCCACATTGGCTCACCATGTATTCTTTACCATTCCCAAAGTTATATTAATAATGTTCCGTTTTGTTTGTATTCAGAGTTTGGAATGTGTGTTGAAAGTCTGTTTTTACAATAAAACCCCGTCGAACCCAACAAGTTGCCTTTTGTCCTATTCTACTTGGTGACCTCTGTTACAGTACTTGTGGGCAGTTTTGAACAGAGTTTTGTGTTGGGGATCCCAACAATAAGCCGTGTGGCAGGGGACTTCTTCCTCTGGTTTTAAGCTTTCCATACAATTTTGAGCCTAAAATCAACCTGGGATACAAGAATAACACTTGTTTTTTCAAGCTGTTTAAATTTGGCCACAGTATGGCTGACTTTGAGTAGAATTTATCCATTTTGTAATCCAGCAAATCTTAAAATTTAACAAATGCACAGTATATTTTAGTTGAGGAAGCCACAGAAAGATATGTGTCCTCATAAAGTTAGTATTTTATGGTAGAACACTCTTAGTAGAAGTCACACTAGTTTACAGAGTTCAAATATGTTTTCCCAGAGCTGAGATATGACAATTTTAAGCTTATTTAGCTCACCGGTCATTGTCCTTGCTATGTTCTAATGAGGGGGGGGGGGGGGGTGTAAATGGGAGGGCTACAGAGGGCTTAGTTTTCATTGCATTTAGTTTTCCTCTTGAGAGATCATTCCAAATACCTTTAAGCTCAATCTGTTAGATTTAGAAGTAAATTGAAGGAATTTTGTGCCTCTGTTAGGATACAGGTCACAGTTTCTCACTTCTGGAGAAAGAAGTTCCAGATATTTTTGTGTGTTTTTTTATTATTTTTTCCTGGCCCCCTGCATTTTTTTTCTCGGCATTTTTGTAGTTTTTATGAAAGGACAGGGGTTGAATTACTGTCTGGAAATGATTTTAGAAGTGGAATGGGACCAGTTCAGGTGGATGGAGATCTGGTAGTTGGGGGTGCTTTGGTTTGTTTACACGCGGCGGGATATGTTCAAAGAAACTCCTATCAGCTGATTCTACTCTTATCTCAAAATTTCTAGCTTCAACGTATGGAAAAATTGTGCTTAAAATACTGCCAAAGGACTGTTCAAGGACCCCACCGAAGGATTTGGTTCAACGAAAGTTAGGGAAGGTGCTATGAGAGCAGACATTAACATTACCGCAAATGGGAAATGAAGGAAAATGAAACTGTGACCTGCTGCCATATAGGTCAGTATGCAACCGCGCGCCATTGCTTGGCCAGCCATTGTCTAAATTGCATCACATGACTACTCTATAATGCACTTAAATTTTTATTCAACAATACTCGGATAAAACTAATGAAAAAATGGTGGCGGCCTTGTGAATGGCCTATGGAGCTTATTCTCTATTGTAACGCCATCTTCCAATTTCAATTAGTCCCTTACGAGGGGATAAAACATACATTGGACAGTTGTTTTTGACTAAATGAACTCTACTCTTTCCATCTAAACTAGTCTAAAGCATAGATTTTCTTTCCCTTTAAAGTACCGATGTTTTGCGAAAGTGGACATGAAATCGGAAAGCTATGAAACAGCGAAAAGTAGAAGCAAAGAACTATCAGAATCGTCTATCGATTAAGCTCTCCCAGGTCTCCCGGAGTGACATGACTGAGGTGGCCCAAGATTGATCGGGATTGGAAATAACAGCGATGACACCAGGGGCAATCCGTCCCAAATGAATTAATTATAGGGAGTGATCATTTTGAATTTTTATTTTATCCCATTTCTTCGATCGTCCATGATGTATCTTCCAGAGTAATGTCACACAGGACGAATATTAAGTCCCCCACAAACTCATACAATGGTTAACGTTGTTGTCAAGATATATATAGATTTATGGACACTAAAACACACGGGCACGGGGAAAATCTTCTTGTCTAAAATAACCATGGAGACAAGTTTCTAATTGTGTTAAAAAGGGTATATCATTTAGACCTTTATACCCCATCATAAATTGTTGTAATAAAGTAAACCTATGATATTTCATTAGGTTGACGACTGACAGGAGCTTGGTCTTAGTCAGTAGAATTTTCTGGAACACTTTGTATTACATTGACAATGCTTACGTATCTTAAGCTATGGTAAGAATATCGTCAGACTATATATTATAGAGTCATGGGAAAAGACAGTGAAAATTTGCCCCCCACCCACCCTCACCCCTTACCCAGAAAAACCTAGGTAGAAGGCAGACAGGGGAGTTTAGCCCTGACCAGTATGTCTTTCAAACTCTTGTTCTTTTTATAAGCAATGACTGGCCTTTGGGTCAGAGGTCGAGCAAGTTTACTTTGAATTAGTTTGTATTCTTCTACTATAATCTTGGCCATAGCGATGCTAGCTTTGTTATACTGAAAGACAAATGGTATTATAGTTTTTTCACGACATCTTCCTGGGTCCAAGTTCAAACCCAAAGGATAAATAGTTTGTAATGTTTGAATCCAAAAACTTTCCCTTTCCAAACGTTTGTGCTTGGTATCTGCAGCGGAAGTGAGAAAAGGGATTTTCTCAATAGGCATGATTTCAAAATGGTCCTTGACCGAATGACCTAGAGTATTGAAATGTTGTGCCACAGGTACATCATGTTTAAGTCTAATACTAGATAAATGGTTGGCTGCTCTTTGTCGTAGAGAATTCTGAGTTTCTCCAACATACTGTTTGCGACATTTTTTACATGTGATAACATACACGATATTAGAGGAGTCGCAATTAAGATTCTCTGCCATTTGATATTTGTCGCGAGATTGTTCTCCGAAAAAGGTTCCGCGATTGGGTACGTATATATCGAGTTTGCATCGCGTCTTAAGGCATTTCATTGATGTACCTGAGAGAAATGTTGGACGGTAATGGTACACCCGTGAAGGGGAGGTAAGCGTTTCGGGGGCTGAAGGGGGAAACATGATTTGTCTTACTGTGTTAGATTTGATCCTTCGGAGTAATCTAAAAGAATACCTCCTAGGGAGGAGAGCTTTAAAAAGAACAGAACAAGCCTGGTTAAAGAAATCTGAAGAACTACAGTTTCTATAGAATCTAAAAATCTGAGACTTAATGACTCCCTTGAAAGTGTGAGGAGGATGGTATGACCCAGTATGTAGCAGCTGATGAGTGTCAGTAGGTTTGAAGAATACTTTGTAATCTAGATGCCCAGTAGTATGATATGTATGGCCCTTGTAAATAGTTACATCCAAAAAATCCACAGAATTTTGATCAATAGTAGGCTGTAACTTAATGCTTGAGTCGTGAGAATTAAGAGTATCAATGAAAATATGAAGGTCTTCCAACGTATGCTGCCAAATGATAAAAATGTCATCCAGATACCGAAGGTAAATAAAAGGTTGTTTGTGACATTTGTGAAGAATATCACTCTCCCACTCAGCCATAAAAATAGAGGCAAAGTTAGGACTAAAACGTTTCCCCATAGCACACCCTTTAATTTGCTGAAAGATCTCCCCATTGAATTCAAAATCGTTACCTTTTAAGCTAAGTTCCAGCAATTCTAAAATGTCTTTATCCGGACGACGGTGGTCAGGATATCTTTGGAATGCTGATTTTATGGATTTAAGCCCCAAATCTATGTCAATGTTTGTATACATAGACTCCACATCCAGAGTGATCAAAATCACATCTTGTGGGATGGATTTCTCAGACAATTTGGCCAATAAATCATCCGTGTTTTTGATAAAGCTAGGATGCCGATTCGCTATAGGTTTTAGATAGTAATCAATTAGCTCTGATATTCTATAACTTTCACTGCCACAATCTGAGATAATAGGACGCCCAGGGGGCATTGTAGGCTTGGGCCATTTTTCAATGGGTTTGTGAATTTTCGGAAGAATATAGAAGACCCTGTTTCTAGAGTTATGATCAGATTCCAAATAGCGATACTGTTTTTCATTAAGTAAGCCTTTATCTTGAAGAGAAACAAGAATTTTATTAAACTTCCTAACATTTTCAGGCCAAATTTCCTTATCAAGTTTTTTGTAATGGTGAGGGTTGCTTAGCTGCCGTTCTATCTCTTCAATATAATCCTGTTTAGACATAATAACTGTTGCCGAACCTTTATCAGCAGGTTTAATAACTATGTTTGGATTTCTCCTTAGCTTACTTAAGGCAAGACATTCTGAATGAGTGAGGTTATGTTGGTTTCTAGGATTAGTTAAAACATCAAACTTCCTTGATACAGAGTCACGACTTATGCTTATTTCTGGATCATACATGTAAGAAGGGGGCGTATAACCGCTTTTAGATGTAAACGGCTTGCGTACCCCACTAGAATCTCTGTAGATATCAGCCAGACTTACAATTCTAGAGTACTCCATAACATGCACTAATTTACTAATAGAAAAGTCCCTATCAGATAATGATTTTGGGCAAGGCACAAATGAAAGTCCTCTACTGAGTAGAGATATATCATCAGCAGTGAGTTCCTCGTTACTAAGATTAACAATATTACTTCCTAAGCCAAAAGTAGGGTGGCACATGCCCTGTGCCAAATTTAGTTTAAATCTACTGTCTGAAGCCAGTGGGTATACAAGCAATTTGCTGTATCTTCGGTCCAGTGAATTTTGTCCGTGGATACTCTAAATTTTGAATATAGAAGTGAAGATGATAATCCTACTGAATATAACAAAGGACAATAAAATGAAAAGATGGCGAAATAATCTGCACAGCATGTCCACATAAATAAATTTTCTTCTAATACAATTTACGGATATTGAGTTTTTCTAGTTGCATTTATTGGTTGTTGAATTTTCTGTTGCTCTTAGTGGATTTGTGGATTCTATGGGAACAAACTTCCATAATACATATCTGTCAGACGAGAGTCTAGACACGCGTACAAACTTTAATCAAACTTTAACATGTACGAGGATGAACTGACGTTTTCCCGTGTTAACCAAGATATGTGTGACTTAAGATATCAACAAAAAAAGACCAAAATTACCAATAATTGCGTTTTCCGAATGGCAAACTTTTTTGCTGATCAATCATTTATATTTTTTATTATAAGGCTATTATACGTTTTTCGTAACTAAGGTCGTTTGTTAAATACAAAATAGAGTTAAAACACCTATCCTTGTTTCGATATTTAATCCAAAATGGTTACTCGCATTAGAAACAAATAGACTTTATTGCAAAAGAATTTACAAAAGTCTTTATCAACTGAAATAATTGTCATGAGTTATTTAGCAGGAAAGTAAATTACAAAAGCTACCAGGTACATACTCATCTGTTGTGATTAAAACAACCAATATCTCATTAATTATCAGTTAATTAAAAAACTGTGTTGGATTTTAGGTGCAATATCATTCGAGTTGATTATGTCGACATTAAAATATATCGGGATGGGAACCGTAGATGTCCGTTTGATTAATAAAATGTTATAACGGGATTATTGCTTATCAGCAACTATTATTTGTCTCTGTCCTATGCTGTCAGTGAGGGATATGGAGGGAGGGGGCATGGGAGGGAGGGGGGCGCACAATCCCAGAACCGTTAGTTCTCCCGCTGACAATATTGACACCAAAGTTCAATGATCATTACCAATCCATTGTTTCATAATCTCACTTCACTGATCAGCCTTTTCTACATTTTTGACAGAAATCCAAATGTCTTATCTTAAATTCTTAAGGAATTGTAATGACACCTCGATTGAACATTTTAGTTATTGACAGCTTTTTAGTTATGCCAAACATTCAACAAGGCATTGGAAGCCCAGAGTTGTATTTCCATGTCTACCTAAACGATATATAATCCAACTATTCCATTCGGAATCAGCAAACCTTCTCTTGTATACCTTCAGATCATTACAACATATAGCCATCTATCGTGTAGCTAGCTCTTCAGAAAGTTCACTATGTCCATATACACCGTTGATTTACTCTCCCAGGATTTTCAAGGCGAGTCCGGAGAAAATGGTTCGGGGATACATTCGAGATCTCACATGTCTTCTAGTCATTTGGATAGAAGCACCGGCTCTCCTGATTCTCTTAATAGTGATTCAAGCTCAGGCAGTCCGATCGCTGCATCTGAGATGCTCCGGACTCTTGAAAAACAAGCCGCCATTGTGGTATGCGAAAGTGAAGCGGAAAAACCAAGTCACTCGTACATTGCTTTAATTTCTATGGCCATATTGAGCACAAAAGACAAGAACAGTTTACTTGGCGACATTTATCAGTTTATTATGGACATATTTCCGTATTACAACAACCAAGACAAAGCCTGGAGGAACAGTATTCGACATAATTTATCAATCAACGAGTGTTTTATTAAGAATGGAAGAGCTGACAACGGTGAAGGAAACTTCTGGTCAATTCATCCAGCTTGCGTGAATGACTTCGCCAAGGGTGATTTCCGTCGCCGACAGGCCAGGAGGAGAGCGAGGAAAGACGGTAAAAGTTGCCAAAGAACTGGACCGAGCTCATCAGAATACAGATCGAGCTCTGGGTATGTCCCAATGACACCTTCTTCCATCGGCTATCAGGCTATGACGTCATGGCCAACAGAATATCCCAGATTGACTCCTTCCACCCCCACTACACCACTACAGATGACGTCATCAGGTTACGCTTACCAACAAGCAGTATCCTCACCGGGTGGTTTACAGTCACCATTAATAAACTTTACCGAATATCAGAGGATGCCATCTGGAAACTATTTCGATCCGTCCCAAGTGCATGCCTATTCCAGAATCCCACACCCCACAGATTGGATGCAGCCTTTGACATATAACCAAACACCATCTATGCCTAATGCTTATTTTAGCTCTGCCTCGCCATAAGTTTTTAGCATATTTTGCTGCTCATATGTCTATAATATGTATAATGTAAAATTTTCAACGGAGAGCTTTATCCAAAATATATCATTTAGTGCTTTTTACGAATGCTAAAAATGAAAATTATTTGATGTAAATATGTTGTATTACGACTATATGAAGTAAACATACACTTTAAAACAAACTTTGGTTGCCCTTTGTGGTATTTATGATATCATTAATCTTTATTCCCTTGGTACGTACGGGATTATCGCAATTTAAGTGCCGAGATTTTGTCCAAGGTACAGTAGAACTAAACATCGACATCTTGTCAACTTCGACTGGTTCAGGCGGTCCGGAAATATCTACAGGTTAAATAGATAGACAAACACCGACACTTGTCTATTCTGAACATCGACTTGGGTTTTAAGTCCAAAGTCAATGTTTTCAATGTTAATCCATCGTTTATAATCCGACACGACATGCGTCTGACGGGCTTGTAAAACATTCTGACCGTTTATCACCGCCAAGCAGAAAAGCTCTGGGAGAGGACTTAATCCGCACACGCACAAATTATAAAACGAACGACGGTAAAACAACTGTCCACTCACATTACACCCAACGCGAAGCCGATTCTTTTGCCCTAAAACGACAACAAGTTTGACAGTCCCTATAAATAGTCCAGCTCTTAAAATTTCATTTCATTTCTGTCTTGATGAATTCAAATTAATAACCATGTCAAGTAGACCAGCGAAACGCGGCCGGATGGAGATGTCACTGTCGGCCAAAGTGGAGCTTATCCAAACTGCTGAAACATTGCCGAAGCATTTCTTGTGTGTATATCAGTTTTTAATTTTTAGTATACCGACATAGTGTCTAAACCGACAATTTCTCTTGCCCCCCCCCCCCCCCCCCCCCCGAGGTGTCGGTCTTAGCAAGTTCTACTGTACATGCTTTTTGCGACCTCTATCTAAGGATAAAGCACATTGGGATGTATATGAACTTTATGAGTTTCATGGGGTTTGCAATTTATCAAAAATGCAGAAAAATATTCACATGTCGTTTGCTCGTGCTACTTTAATATGTTGTAAACAAAAAAGCGTTTAGTTTGCAGTTCCGGTATAGAAAATGTCAAACATTGATATTATTTTAATTAGATGTCAATGACAGTTTTGACTAACTTTGACTAAAAATGAATGTTTTGCGTACCTATATTGCCATGGGAATTGAAAGATTGTTGTTGTCAGACGACCGTCTAGCGTGTAGACGACATTCCTATACCAACATGAACAGTTTACCAAATCTAACATCTTAGAATATTTACTACACAAATTTCCCGTGAAACATGACACATGGCAAATGGCGGCGTTCGAGGCGTGTCCAATTTCGATCTAGAATTCGAGATTTTAGAAACTGCCGTGGAAACCCATATGGAAAGAGGCACTACCAAGGCATACTATGGTTTTGAGTTAAAATAAAGTTTATCAATATTATTATTATTATTGTTACCAAAGTTTAATTTATGTTGTTTGGTGTAGAATATATCTCTGGTAAACTGCTGTCACGGGTTTTGAAGTATATATGGCCGATATCGTAATGGCATCCCAACATATTTCAACTATAGTGTTAACGAATATTTTTTTTTGGCAATTTCATCTGGTTATACATGTATTTGTCTTTACTAGAGTACTGCATTCGTGCTAAAGTATTGTTGTGAGACTAGAAAAAAATCCTATAAAAAGACGTTCTCTCAACTACGTCAGTATAGGATTGTAGGCTAGGCCTAAATTAGTAGTCTTGTGAGACTAGAAAAAAAAGATGTTCTTTAAAGGGGCATGAGCTGCCAAAATGTTGATATTTTAACGTAAACACAGAATGTTGAAATTATCGGCTATTTTTCTCAAAAAGTATAATTCAGAAGCTTTTAAGTGCTTCTAGTCTCGAAAATGTACGATAAAGTATTGTTTTAAACTAACTTTGGCTTAGAATGAATGAATGGTCCGGTTATTTAAATTTTGCTACTTTTCGAACACGTTTTCGGTTCGTACACGGCACCTACAGTATGGATTTTCCTCATTCCAACGCCAATCATTTAGTTTTTCGATGGCCTTCAAAGCCTCTTACTGTCGTGACGATCAGAAAGTATGAAAAAAGTGGGAATTTCGGCAGCTCATGCCCCTTTAAACACGTCAGTATAGGATTGTAGGCTAGGCCTAAATTAAATATATGCAACTATTCTTAACAGTTAATAATGGGTGTTTGTAAGATTGCTGAAATGTTTCATGAATTGATGGCTCAAGCCTTTTTCAGCGTAATGGTAAATACCACCTCCAACGTAATGGTATATACCACCTCCAACGTAATGGTATATACCACCTCCAACGTAATGGTATATACCACCTCCAACGTAATGGTATATACCACCTCCAACGTAATGGTATATACCACCTCCAATGAATGGTATATACCACCTCCAACGTAATGGTATATACCACCTCCAACGTAATGGTATATACCACCTCCAACGTAATGGTATATACCACCTCCAACGAGCTTCTGACACGTACTCCAGTGAGATTTGCTACATGCACGAGTCGCGTTAGGCCTTGGATCACGGGACACGCTTTTCGCTGATGTTAAAAGTGTTAAATGTTTCGCTGATGTTAAATGTTTCTAGAAGTTTCACCATCAAGAAAAAAATATCTGATTGATTTATGTTTTGCGCCGCACTCAATATTATTTTGTCTAAAATCACATCAAAGAATGGTGCACGTATTTTAGAAGGTCTGTAAATCTAGCATAACCTTTCCTAAAAGAGAAGATAACTTGACTGCCCCGGTTACACCATCAGTTGAACAAACCAATCGACAAATCATTTGACCGTTTTGTGTTTATTGGCAATTGTAATTCCTAAAAAAAAAACCCAGCTTTTACACAAAGCTCATGCCACTTACGATGGTTTCAGTGTATATCCGACAATGTTAATATTTATATACACTATGACTCTCAGTTGGAGTGTGGATATCTCTAAATATCATCCAAATATAGAGTATATCCCAACTAAAAAGACACCCATATTTCTAGAAAAGCGGAAAGAAAACAATAATGCTGCATCTGAAAGGGTTTTGTTCTGCTTCCTTTATTGCCTGTTATTTACTAATTCATTAATTTCCCTGATGACGACTTCATTTTATTCTTTTCGCTGAACTTCAAATGCTTGAATTCTTCCAACAATGGAATTTGGTAATCTCATAACATTTAAATATCATAGTGGATTAGATCATTTTCATTTAAGTTTAATTTCCCTTTATTCTTTTGGTTATAGAGTACATGTACATGTACATGTATATGAACTATCATGGGTTGTGGTTTATTATAACAACTTATGATTGGGTATAAACGTCTAAATGATATGCCCCTTTTTAACACAATAAGAAACTTGTCTCCGTGGTTATTTTAGACAAGAAGATTTTCCCTATGCCCGTGTGTTATAGTGTTAAAAAATATATAAAAATAAATATATACATTGTTATAGTAACTAATTTCTCATTATCCTCAATATGATCGTCGTCAACACATGTCAATCAGCAATGGTAATTAAGAAGTTCCATTGTATCTGTATATAATTAACTTTGTAAACAACGTGCCACTAAACTCCTTAAATATCAGCACAAGTAACTTTTTTTAAATTCACCATGTGTAGAAATTTTGAAAAGAATGTCTGCATCTATAAAATAAATTATGTTCGAAAATGTCGGACCTAGCAGGCCTACATTTGAACATTAATTCAACATAGTTCACCGTTTGTGTACACTTGATTCTAGTCAAGGCATATCTCCATGTAGTAAAATTGTCCATTCTGAATTTCGTCATCCATGTGGTGTCCACAACAAAAGTCTTCTACGCTCACATTTACACTCCTATAAGCAGCGGATATTTATCCCTTCGTTCAACACATGTACGCTCCTATAAGCAGAGGATATTTATCCCTTTGTTCAACACATTTACACTCCTATAAGCAGCGGATATTTATCCCTTCGTTCAACACATTTACGCTCCTATAAGCAGCGGATATTTATCCCTTCGTTCAACACATTTACGCTCCTATAAGCAGCGGATATTTATCCCTTCGTTCAACACATTTACGCTCCTATAAGCAGCGGATATTTATCCCTTCGTTTAACACATTTACACTCCTATAAGCAGAGGATATTTATCCCTTCGTTCAACACATTTACGCTCCTATAAGCAGCGGATATTTATCCCTTCGTTCAACACATTTACACTCCTATAAGCAGCGGATATTTATCCCTTCGTTCAACACATTTACGCTCCTATAAGCAGCGGATATTTATCCCTTCGTTCAACACATTTACGCTCCTATAAGCAGCGGATATTTATCCCTTCGTTCAACACATTTACGCTCCTATAAGCAGCGGATATTTATCCCTGCGTTCAACACATTTACGCTCCTATAAGCAGCGGATATTTATCCCTTCGTTCAACACATTTACACTCCTATAAGCAGAGGATATTTATCCCTTCGTTCAACACATTTACACTCCTATAAGCAGCGGATATTTATCCCTTCGTTCAACACATTTACGCTCCTATAAGCAGAGGATATTTATCCCTTCGTTCAACACATTTACGCTCCTATAAGCAGCGGATATTTATCCCTTCGTTCAACACATTTACGCTCCTATAAGCAGCGGATATTTATCCCTTCGTTCAACACATTTACGCTCCTATAAGCAGCGGATATTTATCCCTTCGTTCAACACATTTACACTCCTATAAGCAGCGGATATTTATCCCTTCGTTTAACACATTTACGCTCCTATAAGCAGAGGATATTTATCCCTTCGTTCAACACATTTACGCTCCTATAAGCAGCGGAAATTTATCCCTTCGTTCAACACATTTACGCTCCTATAAGCAGCGGATATTTATCCCTTCGTTCAACACATTTACGCTCCTATAAGCAGCGGATATTTATCCCTTCGTTCAACACATTTACACTCCTATAAGCAGCGGATATTTATCCCTTCGTTCAACACATTTACACTCCTATAAGCAGCGGATATTTATCCCTTCGTTCAACACATTTACGCTCCTATAAGCAGCGGATATTTATCCCTTCGTTCAACACATTTACGCTCCTATAAGCAGAGGATATTTATCCCTTCGTTCAACACATTTACACTCCTATAAGCAGCGGATATTTATCCCTTCGTTCAACACATTTACGCTCCTATAAGCAGCGGATATTTATCCCTTCGTTCAACACATGTACGCTCCTATAAGCAGCGGATATTTATCCCTTCGTTCAACACATTTACGCTCCTATAAGCAGCGGATATTTATCCCTTCGTTCAACACATTTACACTCCTATAAGCAGCGGATATTTATCCCTTCGTTCAACACATTTACGCTCCTATAAGCAGAGGATATTTATCCCTTCGTTCAACACATTTACACTCCTATAAGCAGCGGATATTTATCCCTTCGTTTAACACATTTACGCTCCTATAAGCAGCGGATATTTATCCCTTCGTTCAACACATTTACGCTCCTATAAGCAGCGGATATTTATCCCTTCGTTCAACACATTTACGCTCCTATAAGCAGCGGATATTTATCCCTTCGTTCAACACATTTACGCTCCTATAAGCAGCGGATATTTATCCCTTCGTTCAACACATTTACGCTCCTATAAGCAGCGGATATTTATCCCTTCGTTTAACACATTTACACTCCTATAAGCAGAGGATATTTATCCCTTCGTTCAACACATTTACGCTCCTATAAGCAGCGGATATTTATCCCTTCGTTCAACACATTTACACTCCTATAAGCAGCGGATATTTATCCCTTCGTTCAACACATTTACGCTCCTATAAGCAGCGGATATTTATCCCTTCGTTCAACACATTTACGCTCCTATAAGCAGCGGATATTTATCCCTTCGTTCAACACATTTACGCTCCTATAAGCAGCGGATATTTATCCCTTCGTTCAACACATTTACGCTCCTATAAGCAGCGGATATTTATCCCTTCGTTCAACACATTTACACTCCTATAAGCAGAGGATATTTATCCCTTCGTTCAACACATTTACACTCCTATAAGCAGCGGATATTTATCCCTTCGTTCAACACATTTACGCTCCTATAAGCAGAGGATATTTATCCCTTCGTTCAACACATTTACGCTCCTATAAGCAGCGGATATTTATCCCTTCGTTCAACACATTTACGCTCCTATAAGCAGCGGATATTTATCCCTTCGTTCAACACATTTACACTCCTATAAGCAGCGGATATTTATCCCTTCGTTCAACACATTTACGCTCCTATAAGCAGCGGATATTTATCCCTTCGTTCAACACATTTACGCTCCTATAAGCAGAGGATATTTATCCCTTCGTTCAACACATTTACGCTCCTATAAGCAGAGGATATTTATCCCTTCGTTCAACACATTTACGCTCCTATAAGCAGAGGATATTTATCCCTTCGTTCAACACATTTACGCTCCTATAAGCAGAGGATATTTATCCCTTCGTTCAACACATTTACGCTCCTATAAGCAGCGGATATTTATCCCTTCGTTCAACACATTTACACTCCTATAAGCAGCGGATATTTATCCCTTCGTTTAACACATTTACGCTCCTATAAGCAGAGGATATTTATCCCTTCGTTCAACACATTTACGCTCCTATAAGCAGCGGAAATTTATCCCTTCGTTCAACACATTTACGCTCCTATAAGCAGCGGATATTTATCCCTTCGTTCAACACATTTACGCTCCTATAAGCAGCGGATATTTATCCCTTCGTTCAACACATTTACACTCCTATAAGCAGCGGATATTTATCCCTTCGTTCAACACATTTACACTCCTATAAGCAGCGGATATTTATCCCTTCGTTCAACACATTTACGCTCCTATAAGCAGCGGATATTTATCCCTTCGTTCAACACATTTACGCTCCTATAAGCAGAGGATATTTATCCCTTCGTTCAACACATTTACACTCCTATAAGCAGCGGATATTTATCCCTTCGTTCAACACATTTACGCTCCTATAAGCAGCGGATATTTATCCCTTCGTTCAACACATGTACGCTCCTATAAGCAGCGGATATTTATCCCTTCGTTCAACACATTTACGCTCCTATAAGCAGCGGATATTTATCCCTTCGTTCAACACATTTACACTCCTATAAGCAGCGGATATTTATCCCTTCGTTCAACACATTTACGCTCCTATAAGCAGAGGATATTTATCCCTTCGTTCAACACATTTACACTCCTATAAGCAGCGGATATTTATCCCTTCGTTTAACACATTTACACTCCTATAAGCAGCGGATATTTATCCCTTCGTTCAACACATTTACGCTCCTATAAGCAGAGGATATTTATCCCTTCGTTCAACACATTTACGCTCCTATAAGCAGCGGATATTTATCCCTTCGTTCAACACATTTACCTTCAACAGTGTGTTGAACGGAAAGATAAATATCAACTGATTACAGGAGTGTATGCTATACACGCAATACACCAAAACTAACTATTTGGTTCATACGGGGGGTCTCTCACAGAGCTAATGAAATAGAAGAAATATCATTACTTCCCTCTGGACTGTCACAAAGTCGACAAATTACTCAATTGGTAGTTTCGATCAGTCGAAAAACCTCTTCTAACCGAAAGCATTTAAAACCCACTTAAAATCGTCAATGTTCTGTACAGTCTTCATAAACTAATGCAGCTAACTTTTTCTTCAAAGGGAAGGCGTTTCATTATCTCTTTGTTCATTTTGCACAACGCTTGTTCAGCATTTTAGTCTGCCGCATGTCCGGACGGCACCCCGATACTGGCATACCGCTGTATCCACAGATATGTCAAACGTCCAAAGCTTTCCCAAGAAATAATATGGTAGACCCTTACTCCATAGGCGGTCTAAGATATTTTTTAGCCTTTTTTCGTCGACGATTTTGCTCGATCTCCGTCCTCGTCCTGGTTTCTACGATTGTCTATTATATCCACCATATTTTTTGCCTACATTAAAAAAAGCAGAGGATTGAAAAGAACAATGTTGTAAATGATACACATATTTTTACGAGTACTGTTTTCGTTCATTCTTTACTAAAATGTTCATTAGCATTCTATCAGCCTATGCTTCGAATTTGATATTCGGTAGGCCTGTGTAATTATTATTTATGATTAAGATTAAATTAGTTGCCTCACTGATGTATTGGAAGTCTTCCATGGAATGATGGGAACTTACATCCAATGTGGATGTTGTAGGAAACGCAATCGTGCCCAAAACCCATATGACCCATACGAGACGCGAGATATTAAGCTAACAGTGACCAGTAAATTAATATCCATATTGGATGTCAATTTTATAATTTACCTTATTAAACCATTCGTAAACTAAATGAAATGTGACAGTTCATTATGTATATAAGCTTAGATGACGCAGGTGAGAATTTAAGTATGACCTCGTGCCGATGACACAACATTCGAACGTTAGGTACAGTTGTATACGCGTTACCCGAATGCGATCGAACTCCGATATGACATTCCAATATAGATGCCGGTGTTGGTTCAAGAGGATTTTTATTCCACACAAATCAATCAATTGTGTGTTTTTGAGAGGTGACGTGTGTGCGGGTGTGTGTTGGGGGGGGGGGGGGCTTTATAAGCCACACACACAATATGACTTAATATTTCGACTTTTTTTCTCTGTCTTCTCTTACCCATATATAAAAGCATGCTGCTCCGTTGCTGGCAGCCCGAACATCTTCCAGGCTATAGAAATTTAATATTTCTTTTACTCGTAGCACAGTGTGTAACGGTACCCTATCCGGATCGAAGTTCATTATCATATTTTTCAAGCCAAATTGATCGACACGTCCTAGATAACCTTGAACGTCTGGCCAGTCCTAAAACACAATGTTTAATAATTTCCATTTATTTAAAAAAGAATAAATTTGCAAAAAGTCCCCCCCCCCCTCCAGAAAAACGTACAGAAGAGCTCTATTGTGAATTAATAAACAAAATGAAATTATAAAAACTTTGATAAAATATACAAAATCACGCACGTATAATACAAAATGTGCTAAAGAGAGGTTTAAAATACAATAATTTATCATTTATTTAAAAAAAAAATGATTTTGCAAAAAAATAAAAATACGAATAACGAAATTTTAAAAAGCAAAACAAATAATTAAATCTTTATTGCCATAAATGTTTCATTTACTGTTATATCTAATCACGTTGGTTGAATACTTGACACACTTCTTCCTAACTCTTTATTTATTTTCTTACCAACAACTTTTCCTCTTTGATGCCGAGGAGCATGTAGCATGCTGCCATTACTTCGTGTATGGAAGGGGGAGGGTTACAGTAACTCCGTATCTCCGATATTACATTATGGTCCATTTGCATGATGTCGTGGCTGTAATGATTAAGAGCTTGGAGATGGTCCCGTAATTCTTCGGCTCGATCCAACAACCCCCGTAAAGCTTGTTCGTGGTGTGTATTATACGTATCATCTATGGCTGTATTCAAAATGCCCAAGTTCCGACGTCCGATGGCTTGCTTTAAATCTATTAACAAAAATGAAATATTATGGGTTTCAGTTTATTAGAACAACTTATAATTGAAATTAAAGGTCATTTTTCTGATTTCATGAAAATGGAATCATTTCGAGAAATGATTGCCCCTCAGTCCGACACATGCCTTCCATCGAAGCGACGCGGGTTTGAATCCCACTCAAACCAAACAAAACTGAAGAATTTCTGACTGAACTTTTCACTCGATCGCCGTGTGTAGAAGAGTTGCCTGGTACTCGCCGAAGGCCGGGTGATTTATCCGGACAAAGAGCCCATTTTCCTTCCCCACTAAACCTGGCAATGCCGCCATATAAGTGAAATAATGTTGAGTGCGGCGTAAAATATTAATCAAATGATTACAAAGGTCGCGTAGGCATAAGGACTGAGTCGGATCTGAACCCACGACTCATTGGTGGAAAATTCTCAAGAGGAAAATTGATTATAGGAAAACTGCACCACGAAACGTTTGAGGCGGAAAACCCTTATATAAAGATCTTGAGAGTTGCCTTTTAAAATAAAACAAACAGAGTTACATAATTAGGATTTAAAATCTAACCTTTTTTAAGCTGGAGAATTTCAAGTCTCTTGATGGCTTCGGTAAGATCACCCAAATCTACCATGTTGTTCGTCTCAAACTGCCAAATTGCCTCGTCCAATTCATCCAAGTTATTACTCAGCATGGCTTGTCTCAACATAAATCGAATTCTTCTCTGAAATGGGGAATTCAATATCGTACCATAGTCAACGTTTTAAGTCACAATCAAATCACAAATAAATTTCACATGCAAGTTATAATGAATTTATCTAGCACATTTAGCACACAGAACTGAAAGTTTTATTAATATGCGTCGTTAATTTCTGTGGCAATAAGCCGTGTCGGCCTATTTAACATATTCTATGTACATATATGTACATATAAGGAATTCAATTCCACATATCTTGAATTCATTTCCTGGGTCCTGTTTCACAAAGCGGCGTAAATGCATTTTTTGCGTAACTTTCATACTAACGTATCTCTACAGTATGGGTTGCTATGGCAGTTACGTGAAAACTTACGCTACGCCGCTTTGTGAAACAGGCTCCGGATATGTACATATCGAGAAATGAATTCCACATATGTGGAATTCATTTGCACATATCTGAAAATCATTTTCAGATATCTGGAAATAATCCTGTGCTGCACATATCAAAAATTGACATTTCAGATATGTAGAATTCATTTCCAGATATGTGGAAATTAATTCAACATATCTTGAATACACGTCTATTTAAGATATCTGCAATTCTTTTTGTGATATGTGTCCTACATTCGCCGGGTTGTTTTAGTAAAGAAAATGCATGCTGCCCGAGTGTGTTACCACACGTGTCACTTCGTGCCAACTTTATTTGTCCTCTCTCAACATGGCGCTACCCGTCGATGCAGTGGACGGAATCTTGCTGACGATAAGTCGGTGCATACGAGAGACTGTGTTGTAGGGGTGCACATGTGTATAATTACCTTCTCTACTTCCACCCAGGGAGCGGTAATTGTGATTTCTACAACGCGGCGCAATTTCTGATATGTGTCGCTGAATATCAGATATGTTGAATGTAAGGGCCTTTCAAGATATGTCAAATAGAATTTCAGATATGTGGAAATGAATTCAACATATGTTAAATACACGACTCACATATCAAGAATTCAGTGCTATTTCATATATGTGAAAACGAATTCCACATATGTACAGATCGGGAAATGAATTCAAGATATGTTAAATAGGCCGAAACGGCTTGCCATAAATGTCTTGGGGAAGTGGTCTTTATTTATTTGTGCACTATAAATAGCATCTGGATAGCCCACTAGCATAGGGGGCTGTTTCTCAAGAGATTCCACTAGAACAAGGGGCTGTTTCTCAATATATCCCACTAGAACAGGGGACTGTTTCTCAAGATATTCCACTAGAACAGGGGGCTGTTTCTCAAGAAATTCCACTAGAACAGGGGGCTGTTTCTCAAGATATTCCACTAGAACAAGGGGCTGTTTCTCAATATATCCCACTAGAACAGGGGACTGTTTCTCAAGATATTCCACTAGAACAGGGGGCTGTTTCTCAAGATATCTCACTAGAACAAGGGGGCTGTTTTTTCAAGATATCCCACTAGAGCAGGGGGTTTTGTTTCTCAAGATATCTCACTAGAACAAGGGGCTGTTTATCAAGATATTCCACTAGAGCAGGGGGCTGTTTCTAAAGATATTCCACTAGAACAGGGGGCTGTTTCTCAAGATATTCCACTAGAAGAAGGGGCCGTTTCTCAAGATATCCCACTAGAACAGGAGACTGTTTCTCAAGATATTCCACTAGAACAGGGGGCTGTTTTTCAAGATATCCCACTAGAATAGGGGACTGTTTCTCAAGATATTCCACTAGAATAGGGGGCTGTTTCTCAAGAGATTCCACTAGAACAGGGGGCTGTTTCTCAAGATATCCCACTAGAACAGGGGGCTGTTTCTCAAGATATTCCACTAGAATAGGGGGCTGTTTCTCAAGATATTCCACTAGAATAGGGGGCTGTTTCTCAAGATATCTCACTAGAACAAGGGGCTGTTTATCAAGATATTCCACTAGAGCAGGGGGCTGTTTCTAAAGATATTCCACTAGAACAGGGGGGCTGTTTCTCAAGATATTCCACTAGAAGAAGGGGCTGTTTCTCAAGATATCCCACTAGAACAGGAGACTGTTTCTCAAGATATTCCACTAGAACAGGGGGCTGTTTTTCAAGATATCCCACTAGAATAGGGGACTGTTTTTCAAGATATTCCACTAGAATAGGGGGCTGTTTCTCAAGAGATTCCACTAGAACAGGGGGCTGTTTCTCAAGATATCCCACTAGAACAGGGGACTGTTTCTCAAGATATTCCACTAGAACAGGAGGCTGTTTCTCAAGGTATTCCACTAGAATAGGGGGCTGTTTCTCAAGATATTCCACTAGAATAGGGGGCTGTTTCTCAAGATATTCCACTAGAATAGGGGGCTGTTTCTCAAGATATTCCACTAGAACAGGGGGCTGTTTTTCAAGATATCCCACTAGAATAGGGGACTGTTTCTCAAGATATTCCACTAGAATAGGGGGCTGTTTCTCAAGAGATTCCACTAGAACAGGGGGCTGTTTCTCAAGATATCCCACTAGAACAGGGGACTGTTTCTCAAGATATTCCACTAGAACAGGAGGCTGTTTCTCAAGGTATTCCACTAGAATAGGGGGCTGTTTCTCAAGATATTCCACTAGAATAGGGGGCTGTTTCTCAAGATATTCCACTAGAATAGGGGGCTGTTTCTCAAGGTATTCCACTAGAATAGGGGGCTGTTTCTCAAGATATTCCACTAGAATAGGGGGCTGTTTCTCAAGATATTCCACTAGAATAGGGGGCTGTTTCTCAAGATATTCCACTAGAATAGGGGGCTGTTTCTCAAGATATTCCACTAGAATAGGGGGCTGTTTCTCAAGATATTCCACTAGAATAGGGGGCTGTTTCTCAAGATATTCCACTAGAATAGGGGGCTGTTTCTCAAGATATTCCACTAGAATAGGGGGCTGTTTCTCAAGATATTCCACTAGAATAGGGGGCTGTTTCTCAACACATTTACGCCCGTCGCAAATTTACGCCTGGTCATAACGTAATGTTGAAGGTATGTTGCCATGACAGTTAGGCCTTGCATTTGACCTATTTCGGACGTAAAGTTTTGAGAAACAGCCCCCGATCCTACTCACTGTGCATATTCATATGAAAGGACGCCAATAAGCTAAAACAACCAGCCACTCATTTTGTTTAGAGGGTCGTTTCACTTTCAGTTGCACACGGCTCTATCAGGGGAAAATCATTTTCACATTAAAATCATTGATAAATTACGTATTGAAAATAACTGTGTTTTAATGTACTATAATTCTGCATTGAATTACGTGACGCCGATCTTGGTTACTGGTTAAGGGAAACTATATTGGGTTTGAAGCCTGTTCTAAGACGTGTTTAAAAAGTGACCTTGTCGATTTCATTTCGTATCAATCCTGTAGAAATTAGAATTTTCAGACCCACACGGAGATTGGTACAGGTGCTCATGGAACATAGTATCCTTGGTTACGTGTGACACGTTGTCAATCAATCCAAATAAGGTCGGCCAATCTATTCTATTCGACAAGAGGATGGTTTTGCCAAAACGATCGTGTACATGTAGATTCAATTTTGTACATATCGTATGTAAATTAGGATTTTCTTTAGCGAAGACAGACAACGTCACGTGTTCATCGAACATGGTCACCCGGCAACTAATGACACGCTGTCAATCAAAACCTGCATTGGTGAAACGTTTACTAAAATGCACAGACTAATCAGGACATGCTACATTTGAAAGCTGTAACCGCTTGTTTGGCAAAATGACTATGTACGGTAGTTAAATTCAAGTGAAAACTTCATTTTATCAAAACATAATGATGCAAGTATTTATGGAAAACAGTAGGCTTTGTCCTGGACACAAGAGGCACATTGTCAATCAATATCAATGAAAAAGAATTTTCTTATTTTGTTTTGTTGCTACCTGAACGTTACATGCTTAAGGCCTCGTCTCGGTTTATAACTATAAATAATCCCAAATTTTTAATGTTTTTTTAAATTATAGAAGATGCTTTTTAAGATGCTAAAGCAGGTAGGTTCATTTGTTCATAGAGTATGTTAACCATGGGAACGAGTAACACGGTTATAATAATGCTGGTTTTGTGAAACTTTTAAAATGGACGAGCTGCCAAATATAAGGAAAATGGTTCTAAAACAAAATTAGCAAATTGTCTGTCATGTTTATTGAGAAGGCCTTTCCACTGACATCAATCTTGGAGAAGTACGTAAAAGTAGATTGAGCATCTAAAATTCGAACGTTTTTCATAAACTCTGATTGCCCAAAAAAGTTCAGCGTTTTAAGTACCTTTAAAAATTAAATGCTAGACGTTGAAAAAATATCGTTATTGTCATTTACCAGTACGAACCAAAGATGTGTGCTTATATAAGTCATAACGGACAGTCTGGATGCATGTGTGCGGTTGGTGGGTTTTGTTGCTTATAAAACTATCTAAACATACGAAATTGGTATCCACGAAACTTTTATACTTCTTGATAAAAATGACAAACATTTAAGTAATTCTGTTTCAAGGAAAATGTCACTGCATATTAGGCAGCTCATGCCACTTTTTAAAAGCAGCGAAATACCTTAAATGTACTCAAACATTAAAGGTGTCTCAGACTCTCTATGAAAATAGTCCGAGTTTGGCAGCCCCTTGCGCCACTTTAACGAATTAAAGGGAGATCACTCCCATCTTGTATACTCACAGCTCTGGCTCTTTCATGTGGATCTTCGTATCTTGGTAAGGGAGGGTGGACAATTCTCCTCTGTTTAGTTCTGGGTGTCTTGAAATAAATAAATATCAAATTTCAAATTCTGTGATGTTCGTTCAATGGGGTTAGGATAATATATGATAATGATTCTATAAAGAAAATCTCGTACATTACAGCAAGGGTGTATAAGTACATACCAAGTAGGCATATGGATTTTCCCATACAGTATATTGTATTCTGTATAAAACATTCCAACAAAGCCCCATTTGAATATGTTGAAAGTCCGAAGTTTATCAAGTTATTGTAATGTTTTTCAGGAGTGAATTTGTTAGTGTTAATCAGGATTCTACATTCTAATATCTAAGTTTCATTTTTTCTACCGTTAATATTTCTACAATTTAATAGCTACTAATATGTATCATGCTTCAGCTATTGATGGGTTTAAGTTAAATCACATCTATATAAGTACCAGTTATAAACCAAACCACATTCGATTTTTTCTTTACGGTCTTACAGATACGGTACCTGAAAAATCACACTTGAAACAAAGTTATGACAAAAATATAGGATATCAAAATTGGTTATAAAGAAAGCTTTTTTAGAAGAAAGTAATCCTTCTTTTCATGCTAAATAACTTCAAAAATAAGAAGTTTTAGCTCGTATGTACACTGAGCCAAATTGACATATGGGTTACCGTGAAAACCTTGTTCAAGGGAGTCTCATCCTTGACGTCTTTAATTTTAAATTGGAGATAACTAGTGCTTACGGTTGTAGTCTCTGACCCCTCGGGTGAGGGCGATAATTCGATCATAGTTTCTACCTGCGTTGCTTTCAAACTTTCTTCATCTCCCCCATGCGAGTTTGTTGTGTTGTCATTCTAAAAAAATATAAACTGTTAACAAACGGACGCTAAAGTAAATGTTTTTTCCTCCGGACACAAGAGCCTCGTTTAGCTTTATTGTGAGTATTTAAGGTCAAAGGCCCATATACACACATATATGTCATTCAATTTGATCACAAGTGGGTGCAAGTTTGCAAAGATTGCAAATACCAATGTATAAATAAATAATAATTGTAACAGTGATAGTTAATTTGTAAGAGTAGCAGATAAAAGTTGAAGGAATAATATGAAACAACGTCTTTTATGGAAAATAACTGATGGCACAGCGACGTTTCAATTTCAATTCTATGATCGTTATAAAGCTAATTAAAGCCTAGTTTCCTTTCCCCTTAAATGACGTTGTCAGTGTGACGTAAAACACCAACCAAAGCTTTAGTCCCCAAAATTATGCAGTCAGTCTTTAACACGTTAACACACAGTGAATCTGCAACGGAAGACAAAGCATAATATACACGTTTAGCTGGGAAATGAGTTAGAAATATTCCGTAAAAATCTCAGCTGAAGGATGAAAAAACGAAAAAAACAAAACACAACAACAACAACAAATAATGAATAGGCAAAATTAAAAATAGATAAAACATTACAACAGTCAAAGAGATGTAAGTGAAAAGAAAACACATAGACAGAACGAAACTTGTTGCTTTGGTTTATTTGTCAAAAATATTTCAAAACATAGCCTAAAACAAGTCAGACGAAAAACATCAAAACGTAACTTAACATGAAACAAATGAACATGACTGATTATTAATTTCGGTTCCACGCTCGTCTTATAGGAAATACTTTGAAATTGAACCGAAACACGTATACGTGGTGTGTCAACATTTACAGATATTGCTTGGTGTTATATGACGCACTCAAGATTATTTCACTGTGAAATAATCTTGAGTGCTTTTCACTTACATAGGGGATATACACCCGACAACCCTCTCACAATTGAATAAAGAAAATCACTCAGAATTTGCTCCATTTTGCTTTAGACTGAACCGGATTCGAAATTGCGACCGATGGATGACATACATATATAGAGAAACATTCAAGATATGCATACAAAATGACTTAACTGTGCCGGTTACACGGTCATCTGATTTTAGTCTTGACTCATTGGTTGTTTCATTAAGTCGTTCGTTGGTTTTCTCAGAGGAGACAATGTACGCGTCTCCAATAGTTTTTGTTCTTAGGAAGTCTGGATTATTTGATACATTTTCTAAATCGTTATCAGGATGTTCTTGGAACTCCTTGTTCGATGAACTGTCTTCAGCATCATCTTGACTGTTGACGCCGGACACTGTTTGCTGTTGTGTTTCACCATGCGTAAGTTTTCCTGTAGATGTTCCATCAGCGTTTTCTAGATCACTAGTATTTAGAATGGATTCATTTGGGTCTATATCTGGGGAAACCCTTTCGGTTAAATTCTGCTCGACGTCCTCTTGGTTCCTTGCCATGGGCAAAACCAATGCTGTTGCATTTTCATTCAGGTTTTGTTGACTTCGGACTCGGCTATCTAAAGCTGATTGCTTGTGGATTCCATCTTGATGCCCAAGCTCTGAGCCTTTGCTACTGTTGCATCTAAGCTGTTTACTAACGATCTCGTTATCTAGCGGTTGTTTCTGTCTTTTAGTTATTATATCACCATTTGTGAATTCTCCTTGATTTACCGAGAATTCAGTGTCCCAATGGTCTTGCTCTGAATCCACTGACGAAGGCGAATATTCTTTATGTACATCCACTTTATCGTCACTCCCTTTTAACCGATCCCTTGTAAGTTCCTTCTCTATGAAAAAGGAAGGCATCAAACCCTTGTCTTCGATTCCTTGCCCTTCACTCAATTCAAACTGTTAAAATAGGACAAACGTGTTAATTTGATCGTCGTGGATGTCATCATGTTACAGCCAGACATAATGCTACTTTACCCCATACAACTCAGATCATCTCCTCCAAGAAGAACAAGATCATTCTAGATAATACTTTTCAAGGAATGATCTGAAACTACTTTATAATTAACTTAAAATCCTAAGAAATAGGATAACAAACTTTATTAGGATATGTAGTAGTAAATTAATCGACACTGATTGACCCTGAAAAGTTCCGGGCCAGGGTGAGAATCGAACTCACGACTTAGTGTTACCGTCCCACCGCTCTACCAACTGATCTACCCGGCTCTGCTTGTTAGATTCTCTTATACACACAGAGCTTAAATCAAGCCCATGGGAAACTGTAGTTGGGGCAATTTATTGCTGCATACTTAAGCTAGGGTGAAGAAACTGGTTTCCTTCCCTGCTAAACCCGACAACGCCTTCATATAAGTGAAAAAATGTGAGGTAAAAGATCAGTCAATCAATCAATTAAATTTTAAATATCATAGTAATATGTAATTATAACTTATCTAGTCTGTGTCTTGTGACGTATAACAATCCACCTTTGTATGTATTTCCAGATTTTATAAAGATACATACCCTATCATCGATAGGGGTTCCTCCCTCAAAAACTGCCGACATGGGACTATTTCTCGTCAAATCAGTGACGACAATCTTTACGCTGGATTCAACAGGTCTCACATGTTCGCTGACCTTGATGAAATACCACAAACAATTTATTAGTTTGACTTAACATTTTAGAATTTATCCCGAAACACGTTGCAAAGTTTTGGATTGAAAACAAGTGACCGTGTGCACAAAACCTTCTCTAATATTTGATGAACCCTTATCGAGTTTGTACGGCTAAACTGTGTGAGAATTGCCAGTTTCCCTCCCCTATTAAACCTGGTACATCACGTGCAATAATCATTTGTGTTCTGTAAAAACGAATCAATAAATCAGGTTAACTTAGAACTCAAGATTCCATAAGTTTAATCCAACCGGCTTTACCTTAAAAAGTACTGAAATAAAAAGTAAAAGTGGCATGAGTTGTCGAATATAAGGAAAATTTCGTTGATACAGAATTAGCTGATTGTTGGTTATTTTTATCATTAAGTACACACAAAGAGCTTTCCCTGCTACCAATTTTGAAGATGTACGTTAAGGTACTTTTAAAAGCAGCAGCCCCCCCCCCATCCCAAACAAAATGAACTCATACATCCCGTTTATTTGAATTTTGTTCGTTATTAGTACATCTTCGGCTCTACGGGTTAGTGACTTAATTTACAAATATTTTTATCTTTCAACGTCAATCATTAAGTTTTTGAAGGTACTTCAAACGTTGCACTTTCTTGACAATCAAAATTTATTTAAAAAATACAAAAATAACTATTTGAATATGGGTTATCAATCCATTTCGACGCCCGTATCCATTAAAAACAAGTAACCCACCCAGTTGTCAAACAGACCCGTTTCCTTTTCACTCACTTTTTCTCGAGTATCTTCGTTACTTTCCGTCACGGATATTCTATCATCCTTTCCATCCCCTGATTCACATAAAACGGATACCGATCCTGAATGGGACAGACTTCTTTCCGAACATGTAATCTGATTTAAAAATACTCTATTGGATTATTCACATTGGTTAAAGTATATGTCATAAACTTCCAAAATATGTGTATTTGCTTTTAAAAGTTATGCACAGAATTTAAAAGGTTTTACATGTGATAAAATGCAGATTGGGATCGCCTGTTAAATAATTGCTATACTGTATTTGGAAACACAATCCATCAGTCATATTTATGTAGGCTTACCTCGTTCCCTTTGACATCATCGTCCGTTTCAGTTTGTTTTAAATAGAAGCTCTCGCTGCGTAGTTGAACATAATTATCTGGAATGTCAGGCATCTCAATCTCATTTTTATCCGTCGTTTCGAAGATGTTGTTGACCTTCAATGACAGTATTCAGTGAAATACAATGAATTTTACAGTAACAGTAACAATTGGATCCAATTTGACTAAAACATGTCCTTGTTGTATTTTCGCCATTTTGGGGGGCATCATAAATAGTGAAGATACTATATAATGATACAAACTGTCAAAACGAAACAAACTAAATAACTGCTGTATACCACCTGTATACCACTGCTGTGCCACCTGATCAACCGAGGAGTAATTCTAACGAAATGTTGCGTTTAATAAAACCAGAAGTAGACTTCTGATGAAACCCATTAGAAATCATCCAGAAATTTGTTTCCACTCCATGATGTACTGTACAATGCTATAGGAATTGAATTTATTAAATATTATTTGCGTGGAACACAAGGTACAAAGGAAGAACCTGAAAACAGAAGTCTCCGAAAAAGACAGTTATATAATAAAAAGACAGTTATATAATAAAAAGACAGTTATATAATAAAAAGACAGTTATACAATAAAAAGACAGTTATATAATAAAAAGACAGTTATATAATAAAAAGACAGTTATACAATAAAAAGACAGTTATATAATAAAAAGACAGTTATATAATAAAAAGACAGTTATATAATAAAAAGACAGTTATATAATAAAAAGACAGTTATATAATAAAAAGACAGTTATATAATAAAAAGACAGTTATACAATAAAAAGACAGTTATATAATAAAAAGACAGTTATATAATAAAAAGACAGTTATATAATAAAAAGACAGTTATATAATAAAAAGACAGTTATATTATAAAAAGCATCAGTTCCCAGAGAACCTTGGACCTTTGCTTTGGACTGCATACCCAGGTGTAACGATATCGCAGCATCTTTGTAACTTAGGCAAAACACCTTTCACTTACCCCTGACTGTAGAGCTGACTAAAACAAAAAAATGCTTTGACCTAAAATATATAGTACAAGGGACAATGCAATGAAAAATAGGTTGGTATGGGAATGTCAGATGCGGCTTTCCTAGTTAAACAGATCATTCTTGTTTACCTGAGCAATTGGGACTTCATTTTTACGAATATATGCTCGAGATATAGATATGTGTTCTAGCCGCACTTGTGTGTCTCTATCCTGGTTTACTTACTTTGCCGGTCAGGTAGAGCCACACATTAAACCGCCTTTATAAGGGTGAGATAACTCGTGTAGCCTCATTAGGCCAATTTTTATGCTATGCTTTACAAAGAGCGATTTAACAGTTAAACAACGGATTTCGAAGAAATCAACTGGTTTAGTGAAAAGAGGAATGTTTCAAAGATATAATAGGCGGTAATAGCTGAAAGGTAGTGGAGATTAAGGATAGTTTTAAAAAGACTTAGCTAAAATCTGAAATCCGAAGTCCTTCCAAATAATTCATTTAAAAGCCGTAACTAATGTGCTTCATGCTTTCCCTAGTAACTCAGTAACTCCGCCATTTAAACGTAATAATCTCGCGAGGAAGCAGAGGGTCAAACTAGGGATCATCCAACACATACAGTGCATTTGGTACCTAAATAATAGTTTTTATGAGGAATATTGTTCCATCTATAGAGTTAGGAAATCAGAAACTAAACTAAATATTATAAAAGTTGTAGTTTAAACTAATGTACATACTAAATATATACCACTACTTCCGGTGTAAAAGGGTTGAAAATACATTGTTAATATATCTAGCTGCAAACTATTTTTAAACGTTTTATTGCCTAATGCGATATATTAGACTCCCAGGTTAGATGTCTAAAGTCGGCTTTTCTGTTGTGAACAGTACCCCGTCTGTTGAAGATTCTGTGAGAAGGCCGTGTTATTGTTATTAAATGTACTGGACCATGGTAGTGGATTTGACTGCTTGGTTAGATATCTACAATCTTCTTCTACTGCTGTACTAAAAATACCTCATCCTTTGAAGAATCCCTCGGTGATTGGCTGCTTACGTCATCGCTTTTCTCTGATTGGTCGATGGCGTCGTCCTGGTTTTGTTCCCAATTCGTTTTCTGTGGGCTTCTATCAGTCGTATTTCCATTCTTTGACACATTTTGTGTGTCACGTTTGTCTTGCAATGCCTTGTTATTTCCTCCACCTTTTTGAGATTTATTTCCCGGTGCCTTTAATTTATCGCTAGAGACGTTGTCTTTGTCCCCTTTCATGGATTGATTATTGTTAGCCCTTGATCTGTCGCTGGAGTTATCTCTACCACTTTGCTTTGCTCGATTCTCTTGGGGGTTTAATCTGGTGTTTGACTTGTTGTCCCCGCCACCTGTTTTGGGTTGGCTCTCTTGCGCTTTTAATCTTTCATTTGACTCAATAAGTAGTTTTTTCCTGAAAGCTGGGTCGTTTGCGAGTTCATCGGACAGCCGTTGCTGTTGGTTTTTAGGTGGCACAGATCTTGACCTCGATTGTTGAAAGCGGCCGTCAGTCTTAGCGATAGGGTAGCGGGGATATGTGTGGTTTCTTGGAGAAGCATAACCCGGTGTACTTCTTCCGGCTGGTCGCGATACACGAGTTCTCGTAGAGTTGGTAGGTGTATTTCTTTGAATTGTATTCCCTGATGCAACATTGTTGTCGTATCTTTGTAGATTTGGCGCCTTTACATTTTGATTGTTCGGGCGCGCCACAATTTTCTTTCCAGACGACGTTTTCGTATTGGTATCATTTTTCTGTTGGGTTCCATTCCCGTCCGTTCCTCCATTCGTGTCTTTACTTTCCAGAGTATCCGCGCCATTTTCTGCTGACCCGTGAACCCCTTCGCTTGTCTTGGGTGGTAAATTGCCATTGTTTTGAGACGAATTAGGATCTATTTGAACGTCTATTTGGCTATTAGATGTTTCTCCTTGGTTAGGACCCGCTTTACCATTCGTTTGGTTATTTGTTGGGGCCGCACCAGAAGTCTTTAGCAAAACATGATTAACAAAGACAATGATAATTGAAAATTAATAAAAGAGTCATTGACATTAGAGATAGGTTTAAAATCGAATCATTTGTTTAAAAATGTAACAATAAGAAAAATAAAAAAATTAAAATTAAAAAAAATGCGCAAATCGAGTTCGCCTTATATATACATATAGCTTCATAACTATCAAGTTTGAAATAAACAGAGGTTTTCAGACCAGTCGACCTTCAAATTGATCAGCCTTCCAAATACACGTAGAACTAGAGAAAAGACATTGCAGACAAGCCATGTTATTATATCAGTCAATGTATAATAAATAATACATTGTAGCTGAATGTAAGAAGAAAAAGAAAAGAAGCAAATTATGACTTCATTGCGACTTACCAGTAGGTTTTTGTTAGTTTGTGTGTTTGTTTTGACGGGTTTTGGAGAAGATGTCCCACAGCCCATTATGAAGTCGATAAATGTCTTTCACTTTGCCTTAAACGTATCTGCTGAACTTAATCCTTATTTTGTATTCAATATCAGTAACAGCAAACCTCCTGAAATAAATCGTAGTTATCACCAAAATGTTCATACATCTTTGAGTGAGATTGATCAAAGAGAAGGGTTGTTTCTTACTCACACTGTTATGTCCAGATAACCTCTTTTCATATTTTGGCTGTACTTTGTTATTTAGGAAAAAACTAGTAAATATCAAATAAAAACTAATAGTGATAAACCAGGGCATGTCACCATTAACTCCCCAACCGAAATATGTATTTGTGACAAAAGAGGGCCCGTAACTATTGATTCTCTCATCGAAATATATATTTGTGATAAAGTAGGACAAGTCACTAAAATTGACTCTCCCATTGAAATATATATTTGTGATAAAGTAGGGCAAGTTCTAAAAGTTTTCTAAAAGTAACTAATATAATATAATACGTTCGTTCATTTTAACAATACACAAAATTCAATTTGCAGCCCTTGTACACGATTCTCTTTGATAGACATTATATTTGTTCATATACAAATTTAACTATTGAAGCCAAATACATAGACACAATTCAATTGGCAACCCATGTACATTCAATGTATTAGTCTACAAATAAATGGTCCACATTCTGGAAAAAAGGTTTTTATTCTGGCTGTTATTTGGTATATTTATATAAGTGTTTTGAAAGGAGGCTTACGCCTTTGATTCCGGTAATTTTGAAGCTTAATACACCCAGATCTTTGCAAGTTTTAATTTTTTAAGGCCCTCTATCAACTGTTATCCCTAATTTTACTAAAATGATAATCCGGCTGTTATACATATGTGTTATCTTTGCGAATTTTGGCGACAAGCATTTCAATTAAAGAACTGTCAGCTAAAACATAAGTATAATATGTAGGTTAATGTTATCTTTGCACTTGCAGAGGTATAAGAATCAACTTTAAATCAGCAGATATGGATACATGCCACGGTCTCGTCACACGTTTTCGTCAGCTTTCGGTTTAACCTTGATAAATGATTTGTTCCAATTGAAATGTTTATTACAGCTCCGTTCCAAATGACGAGTCAACTAATGGCATAGATCAACCATTTCGTCCAATGGGGTGCGAGTCGTTAATAGGAAAGGATTGGTTGAATGAATTTGACGCTTAGTTATTTCATTATGTGAAATCTCACTTAATGTCTTTAATTGTTCTACAGAAAAAAATCAATACGTTTTTGTCACAGCTATCAGAGTCCAAAAAGTAATTTATCATATTGTTTAACATATAATAATCTACAAAACTACCATCCGTTGCCATGACTACCTTATCATGTTTCCTTATTAAACGATGCGATTTTCCAACTGACCTGGGCAGAAAAAAATGTCACACTTACCGTTGATATATGACTCCATTCTGCTATTTAACTTCAATATTTTACGGTGAGAGTTTTAAACAGGTATACCGTGTCGGTATAACAGGACTAAAAACGATATAATTGTCCACAGTGCTACATACACAATATCATTCCTGTACAAAGAAAAAAAATCCACAAACGTTTGAGTCTTGAACGTCACATTTAAGCTCTGGTTAAAAGAAAATTTCCTCGATTTTTCGGCATGAAGTTAAATCCAATACGAGTTAAGTGAATATCGTGTAAGAGTTAAAGCCACAAGGCGTTCACTGTGTATATAAAAAGGTAACAAATCATTTGAATGGGTTTCCGTATGTACATTTCGTTTGATTAAACTGTCGATAGTGTACTTGACATGCGACCTAGATATAACCTTGTAGAGATATATACATGTTCCATGTTATGCGTCTAGAAACTGTTACTGTGTTTATTCATAGAGCTATTCATAATTCAGCAGTCTTTTGAGGTTTTTTAAACGCCCAACAATACCTCGTTCAGTTTATGAATACTTGAGGGACAGGTCAATATGCTGGTAACATATATTCTTCACATAAATAACTGTGTCTTTAAGCCAACCGTATGGTCGCATTGCACCCAACGAATCATACCAATTTGTGTCTGAAAACGAAAAAGTTACCAGATATATATATACGTCAGAGTATTGTTCAACTGACCTATATTTTTCGGTATCAGACCAATATAGGAATTCGTCACAAAACGAGGAGGTTGAACACATGTTGACCTGACTTTTGCCAACTTATATATTGACCTGATATCTTGAACTGGATGTTTCGGATGGATGATTGTTCCTTTTCTCATGGTTGATTTAACACTGGTATAACATTGATAAAGCTAGTATTTAAGACTTTTTTTAATTTGGGATGGTTTTGTGTTTTATAGGCTGAGCTCAGCGCCTTCAAGGTTATTTCTCTTCAAATCAAAAGCTGCATTGTCAGTCTTCATGAAAGTCTGGACATGGAAGGCTACATGCTCAGATTGATTGATTGATTGTTTGGTGTTTTACGCCGCGCTCAAGATTATTTCACTTATATGGCGGCGCTGCCAGTTTTATTGTGGGAGGAAACCGGGCTCTGTGCCTGGAGGAAACCCACGACCTTCCGCTGGTAACTGGCAACCATCCCACATACATGCTCAGAAGGAGGCAGATAGCTTCGAAATCATTCTAAGAATACAGGGCATAAGCCTTACACTTGTTGACTCCTCGTTATGATTGATTGATTGATCGATGTTTTACGCCGCATTCAATACTATTTCACTTATATGGTGGCGTTGTCAGGTTTAGTGGCGGAGGAAACAGGGCAACGGCTCATTGCCCAGAGGAAACCCTCGACTTTCGGCGAGTACCTGGCAACTCTTCCACATACGGCGACCAAGTGAAAAATCCACTCAGAAATTTTTCAATTTTTATTTGGTCTGAGTGGGATTCAGACCAGCGCTCCTCATTATGGATGCCATGTTTGTTTGATTTTAAAATTTCAACCTAATTTACACCACAATAATAATGCATTTTATCTCCTGTAATCCTCTCTAACATTTATATAGAAATCCAAATTTTATCTTTAAAATGCCACAACGGCAATACAGTGGTCGAGTGAATTTCGCTGCTCAGAATTCTCATTCCTGGGCTTCGAGAGGTGCTAGAATCTCGCATGGCCATATAAGTCAGTCCGCCCGTAGGTTGGTCAACCCCCGGCCACCTAGGCATCAAATAAAACTTGAAAAACTTCTCAGTGGATCTTTCCCTCGATCGTCGTATGTGGAAGAGTTGCCAGGTACTCGCCGAGGGTCAGGGGTTTCCTCCGGGCAATTTACAGTTTACTTTATAAGTCATATTTACTGCTTACTATACTTTTAATTCTTATTGTCTGTTCTTATATTGTTATTTATTATTGTTATCGACCCAGCAAGTGGACCTCCGGTCTGTTGGAATTCGATTTGGAAATAAATAAATAAATAAAAGAAATAAGCCCTGTGTTCTCCCCAGTCAACATGACAACGCCAAGTAATTTGGATTGCGAGGCGCAGCAATGGAGGACTATTCTTGAGAGTATACACTCCCTCCCCCACCCCCCCCCCCCCCAACACACACACACGTACACACACCATTTGATTTTACCACTTCTGTTTAAATAGTCATCTTGGTAAGTTGGTACTTTTGCAGAGCGACCACCTGTGAAACTGATAAAGTATACACAAACCCTATATTAAACGACCAAAACTTGGTTCTATAATCGTTAAAACGCCCCACGTGGTCTTACAAAAACAAAAACCGTGGCTTTACCGCGCATGCTTAATCTCGCTGAAGCCGACAATCCACGATTTCTTGTAACAACTAGAGCCTACAATTAAAGCCGGACACTAGCCGTTTGTATTACACCTGTGAATTGCATTATACTAAGCAAAATTGACAAAAAAAAACAACATCTCGAATAAAATTATCAATAGATATATCGTGGTTGGGTTCCTTTTTAATCCTATACAAATCGTAGAGATGTACAAAAATCAGTGAAACAAGTCGAAATAAGTCAAAATCTCCTAAGACTGGCAAAGCCCTCTTTTTTCACGAGAAAAGATAAATGGTTATCGAGATGTCGGTTGCATAAAACCTGGATTAAGAGACCACCTGTCTTAAGAGACCACTTTTCACGTTTCACTTAGTTGGTCGCTTAAACCAGGTTTGACTAGTTATATTTGCAGCACATTTGGTTACTACCTGACCGTCAGTGTTATTATCTGCTGGTAGTTGCCAGAGCAAACCCACAAAGCGAAAATATGATATGACAAGAACTCTGTGTACCTACGTTACTCCTTTAAACCCCTATCTACCTTGATAAGCTATGAAGGGACCGCGGTCTAGGGTGACGAGCAATAATCCTTAGGAAAAGTATAGAAAAATGCCCGTTAATTAAGTCCCGGCAAGCCTTCTCCTCTTATATCAGTTTAATATTGCTGATTATACAACTAAATATCGCTGATGTACACTGAATTCTATAAAATGTTTAACAGGGACTTGAGCCCTATGTCCTAGCGTATATTTAATAATGAATGAAACAGGAACAAAATGGTTACATAATATGTCTGTATGCGTCCTTGCAACTCTTCTCACTACTTTAACGCATGCAACTGTTCACGATACAGATTACAAAAATCGATAACCAGCAGGTATTCATACAGGTATCCAATGACGCGGCCTTTAGTCGGTCAGTCTGTCCCCTAACTAACGGAATTGTCACCCGATAACCAGCATCTCTCACTAATAGATTTCACTTATTAACGGTGGATACAGGTCGCATTAAACTCCATCTAAGGGCTTTTTTCGAAGGGAATTTTTCAATCGGATATTTAAAGATGATGAAGTTCAAGGGAGTTTACCAAATAGTTATGACAATTCATTTTTGTCAGTCAGTATTTTCAGGTAAGCTATATATTGTCACATATGGTCAGATTAGCTTTAAAATTCCGTATGTTTATATTAATCCATCGTGTATTAGTGTTGAGATAGTCATATAGTTTGTACGTCTGCTCGACGGTCTGTTATAGGACCGTAACAAGTTTAAAAACATAATGAAATGTTCATAGAAATAATATACCATGTCAGTCAAGCAAGCACGAGTACACTGGGGTTTTCCTTGGCGTTTATCTAACAATTTTAAAGTTTTGACAAAGCTGATTTCTGCTCGTACTGGATGCAATTACACAGGCTTTTGTATACAATTTGTCCTAGTGCGTTTCCATAGTGGTGCTGTATACACGGTTATACTTAACTCAGGCAGTTTGTTAGCAGGCTTTACTTAGGTAACTATCGGATACTAGAAAGTTGGTCAAATCGGAGTAATGGATTTACTTTAGAAATATTTTCTTATCCCGTGGTGGGATTATTAGAGGAATGATGATTTTTTTTATTTGAATAAATTATCCACCATATAAATAAGATAAAAGGCTTCAATCCAGCTAAACATTTGGCTACATGTATAAGCCAAACAACAAACCAAGCAATATTCAATTAAGCCATCAAGTTCTGCTTTGGATGACATTATCTGCAATTGTATTACTGTATTATTATGAGCTGATTAGGAATCCATGTTTTCTGCGAGTATACGGTTTACACCTTTGTCTCTGATTTTGTAATTTCCATTCCAATAAGGAATTTGGAATAAAATATATAATTATCTATTGTTCATCAGACAAAACATAAATCAAAGAACCAATCGATTCGTGAATCTATTTGTCAGTCATTCGTTAATCAATGACAACTGTTTTATCAACCATTCTATAGATCGATAAATTTAGACAATCATGAAAAATAATCAAAAGGATCATAAAAAATTGTTAAGAAAACTACATCATGATACGTTTGAAAATCCCACCACGTCATCTAAACCAAATGGCATTGTTTATTTTGAGATTTAGTCTCAAGTAAAGCCAATATTATCATGTTACTATTACAAGCATACTCTACTGGCCGATAAATAATTCGCGCGTGCCGTATCCATAATAAGATAAACTCCGAACTGTGTTAAAACTGATATGTGTCGGCTCGTACCCTATCGACTATAACAGATCATCTAAAACAAGATTACTACAAGTAACCTTTATAATTATAAAGATAAACATAAAAGACTACCAGAGGGTCCTCAATATAAATACGCGAACATAATGTTAATCTCAACTACTTTTACCACAGAATAGCAAATTAGAAGTTTGACTGATTCTTATCTCGATATTTCATGGTATTTTAATACTTTGATGTAATAGTCTCTCACGCCGACAGAAGCCTTTCGTCGAAGTGATGTGGGTTTGGACCCCCCCCCCCCCCCCCAGTCCAAAAAAAGAAGCATTTCGACATTCCGAGTGGATTTTTCATTTGAGCACTCAATGTTGTACGATTGCCAGTTATCTACCAAAGTTCTAAGGTTTCCTCTAGGGAACGAGCCTGATTCCATCCCACTAAACTTGCCAATGGCGCCATGCAATTGAAATAATCTAGAGTGAGACAGGACAATTTCCCTAGTCCGTTTAATAACACCGTTATAAATGTAAACTATCATTTGTACTTGTTGGCTTTTTTATCTCATTAATAACAGCTGTGTGATTGCGATTTTAAAATTTTGGTATTTTTTCAATATCATGTTCAAACTGTTCCAGCTGGGCTGATATAGTTCTATCAATTAACCTATTTTTTAATTCCCCCGAAAGAAAAAACATGCTGATTTTGAATTTAAAATATAAGAAGTGTCGTCGCACAAAAGTTATATAAAGATAATTTTAGTCTGCCGAGGCAACCTGAAGAACGTTTGTTAAAGGCGTGCGTAAAGCGAAAAAAAAATCAACAGATGAAAACCTCACTAAATAAACCGGCTTATTGTTCCTAGACGACACTTTCGTAATCGTACCTACTTTTGTGCAATAACTATTTCAGAGATTTGAATGAGTTACAAAACTTCTAGCCTTGACAAATGTCATTAAAACTAAGGATAAGTTCATAAACTGTAATTAATGAGCTACAAACAAAAGCAACCCCCCCCCCCCCCACCCCTCTCCCCAAAAAACAAACAAAACAACAGCAGTGATCAATCGCCACCAGCTCGTCAGCACGCAAGTCTTTGAAACGGCGTCGGACACTCCATGTTCTGATGTTTTTTATTAGTTCACCTGAACTGGACTCTTTTTTACTGTTTTGCCCTGCAGAAAGTACGTTTTACTGTCTCAGTCAGTCAAAGGCTTGAAAAATACCTTATCTTTATTTCGGTACGAGTTAGTTTTCTTCTGACGAGTACAACTGGTTCGGGAAAACTGGCTCGTATGTGAAAGGCTTTAAATGCTATGCCACTTTTGTTTAGTTAGGGGGATAAGTTAAACACAACCAATGGTATCGATTATCTCTTCTTGATCTAGGTAAATCAGATCTGGCCACTAGCTCGATTTCGTTTAAAACATCTGATTACGAACTTGAATAATAATTCGTCACTTTATGTACCTCGCACAGGTTTTCAAAAAGCAAAATCCCGACAACGACCGGATGCGCTCTGTATTAATTGGACACTGGTCAATTCTTATAAAGTATTTGCCAGTGAATCGTTAGTAACCTGATACAAAAGGCAGCGCAACGCAAAAAAAGATTAACTTCTCAGAAAATACAATAGATCTGAATAATGATCGGAACTATACTTCTGAACACAGTGGAACAGGTTTGGGACTCATTGTTTGTGTTGTAACTGCCTATGTCCAACTAACACATGTGTAATTTTTAGGTTTTGTTTCAGCGGATGCTCCATCCCAAACGGTAGAATTGATGAAGGATAGGATGTCGGATTATGACAAAAGCATCTTTCCGACCTGTAACACTAGCGAGACACAACCGGTCCATGTGGTATTAGATATTGCCTTGAGACAAATTTTAGATTTGGTAAGACTTGGTTTTGATTTGATTTTTGTGTCTTTGTTCATTCATAAGATATAATCGATATTACGGTAACAAAGACACACAAAGAATACAGAAAAATTTATACCGGCTAATTATAGATTGATTGATTGATTGGTTTTCATAAAACCTGATTGCCAAGTACCTTGAAAAGCTAAAGGATGTATTTTAGAATAAGAAGATATCGGTAAATCCAGTTATCCATACGAACCAAATATATATGTGTGTTAATAACAGACAAATAGCCTGGATAAATGGATTATGAGTATATTTTATGTTACTTATTCGATCTTGTTATTTATCTCCTATTTTGTATTTCTTGATAAAATGACAAACAACGCACTAGTTCTCTCTGAACGAAATTTTCCCAATATTTGGCTCCTTAGTTCTCTTTAAAGTGGCATGAGCTGCCTAAATGTTGATATTTTGACGTTCAAACAGAATGTTGAAATTATTGGCTATTTTTCTCAAGACGTATAATTCAGAAGCTTTTTAGTGCTTCTAGTCTCGAAAATGTACTATAAAGTATTGTTTTGAACTAACTGTGGCTTAGAATGAATGAGTGGTCGTCCCGGTTTTTTAAATTTTGTTTACATTTCGAACACGTTTTCGGTTCGTACAGGCCATATACTGTATGGATCGTCCTCAATCCAACGCCAATCATTTAGTTTTTCGATGGCCTTTAAAGCCTCTTACTGTCGTGACGATCAGAAATTATGAAAAAGTGTGAATTTTGTCAGCTTATGCCACTTTAAGGAAACGAGTCTTAATTTAGTTTTCGTACCGTATATAGCTAGCATCCTTTTTGTTTCAAAATGGCACCCATGGAGGGAAACTTTGGTATTTGGTTTGCTAAAGGGTGCAGTTATCTTTGTAGAACGTTAAGTTAATTGAAATCCGTTCGTTTGTTTCAGAGAGAACAGCAGCAGTTATTAGAAGCCAGCACCTGGATGAGATGGGTATGTATGTTTATTCCACCTCACACTGAATACTTCCAACCAGGATTCCTCCAATGCTTCAATTATATAACTACTCGTGGCTTAAAGTTAATGTGGCATGAGCTGCCAAAATGTTGATATTTTGACGTAAAAACAGAATGTTGAAAATATCGGCTATTTTTCTTAAGACGTATAATTCAAAAGTTTTTTAGTGCTTCTAGTCTCGAGAATGTACGATAAAGTAATGTTTTGAACTAACTTTGCCTTAGAATGAATGAATGGTTATTTAAATTTTGTTTACTTTTCGAACCCTATTCCATCGCCAATCATTTAGTTTTTCGATGGCCTTCAACGCCTGTTACTGTCTTGACGATCGGAAATTATGAAAAAAGTGTGAATTTTGGCAGCTCATGTCACTTTAACAATCAGAACTTTCGGTCCCTTACATTATCGCGGAGGATAATTTTGTTGAGCCCTCAATATGATAGGGAAAGTGTTCGTTTCGCGGCCACCTTTATGGTCGTCACATTCAAAATGAACTGCAGTCTATCAGAGGGTATTTAACGCATGTAAATCCCGAAGTTTCGGACCGGCTGATCCATACAGGGCGACTACCCAGTCTGGTACCATCTATGGCTCTTCTAGACCCCCAGTCGTGTCTGCTCGTGCCATACATATTAGAAAGTAGTTTTCGGAGTTCATTTTCTGCCTTTTATGAAACAGTAAATTTTACGAAAAACGGCTTGAATATTAAACAAGTTACAATGTAGGTCTTTGGTGGCACGAATTCGCTACATGGTTTGTTCGAGGGCATAGGGATACGGAAATATGTGGGAGTAATATACGGAATATACGGAAATATACGGAAGTAAACGGAATATTGCGTTCAATGATCTCATATATTTCCGTATTCCCCCTGGAACACACTCCTGAAACTAATGTTTTCCTATAGTGTCACCAGAGTGTGAAATGAGTTTTGAAAAACAGATTAGCAATTGTAGTGAAATAGCAATTATCGTTAGTTCAAGGACAAGTCAGTCATTTCCCTATTGTCCTGAACCATTGTGTTGTAATAGATAGATGCGTTTTTAAAGCATCTAATTTGAAACACCCTAGGATAGGCAATACCGTCTGAATTTAAATTTATACGAAGGCGAACATCCACAATGTGGTTAAATAGGGTATCTTAAACACCACTTTCCCAACAAAAATCAAATCTAACGTAAAGGATAGGTAGTTTATAGCGCTTTTAGCTGAGAGCCGAGATAGGAAAGAATTCAACTGCATGAGAGCCAATGAATCAGTTTATTTGATGGAAATTGCGTGTCCATGGAGCATTCAAACTGAAAATTGAACTTGAACATTTGGGGGAAAGACATGAAGCATATCCAGGGAAAGACGATCCGACTGGCAGCCCCTATACAGCCCATGATACAGTTATTTTTTTTTATAAATATGAGCTTTTATTACTGCCAAAATGACAAGTTCCAAGACAGGACCGTTTTGAGAACAAATGTTTTCCAGATTATGTGAAAAATGTAACGATGTTTAAACTTCTATAAAACATGTATTACACACGTGACATATTTATTACATGCCCAACGGGAGCCCAAGAACTGCCAACAGGGATAAATGTATTGGCCAATGCCGTGAAGTTATAAGTTTCATAGTCAGTGTTTCTTATGTTTTTTTATTTGTATACAAGTCAACCCAATCGATAGGACATCTGTTGTCGTCTTTACGATCATCTGAACCTGACTGCTCATAATAAGTTAGAAGTTATTGATAAAAAGACTTCTGACACAAATTTATTCGATTCCTTTGACTTTTTAGTATGACCAAGGCTCTGTTTTACACGTCTGTTGCCAAGTTTTTGTGTGACATATTGATTCAATGTTGTATTTTTTTTCACTTATTGCGAACTGCAAAAAAAAAAACAAAAAAATAATAGAATAAAAAAATCGGTTGATTGAGTCTATTGAAGCCAAAGGTCTAAAACGTTGACATTTTGACCTCTGATCACGTGGAACCCGCTTAAATTTGTATAAACCTAAATATTGACAATTTGTGGCCTTTACATTATACTGTGATTTGTGTTTCTTCTGTTAGACCATAAACTAGGTCAACTGCAAGCTTGACGAGCATTGGTGAGATTCTAGTTATTTACCACGATTCCCGGACTCGTTGTTTGTTTACATCGCGCTACCTAACAAATTAAACCTTTTTTTCAAATTGAAAATACAAAATGATTTCAAACATTCGAATTTTGGCAATGACAGACCCTGGTTCTTTCTAACGGGGAAAAATGCAGAAAACAATCTTCCTTTGTCCTACAAGTGTGAAATAAAATTGCTGGACTATTTTCTCACGAACCGGACTCTAAAAACCATGCTAGTGGTTGAAACGCACTGACAATTATAAAGAATCGACAATTTAAACAAATCATATACACAATCCGGGATACTAAGGGTTTTTTGGTCTTTTTTTGCTTCTCAACGCAATAGGGATATATGTTTGGTGGTACCAATGAAATTTTCCCAAGTTGCCCTTCTAAAGAAAAATGCCGAACTGTTCGCAAGTTTTGTTGCCTTTTGCCCTAACCTGTACGTAGTAACGTTGCAGAAAGAACAATATCATCTCTTCCTTCGTCCCATTCCTCTCAAAATTTAAAAAAACCCACTTGGTTTAGTTCGAAGAAAAAACGTGATGTGGATTTGACAACTGTCAATTTCTCATCATCTCGTTGAAAGATGAAGAAATGGTACATTTCCTTTAAACAATCTAACTATGTAAACAGGAATACGTGACTGGGCTTAATTGTCTTTGTTCAGTGAATGTTTATACAACACGCCTCAATTTGTATGAGTGAGACTAGTTGGTATGGAATCGATTTTGTAAGCTATCAACATAAACGATATTTCAAGGCAGAAATTGGGATTCACTCTTCGAGTTTGGCTCAGTATAACCCAATAGTATACTGAAATCTATCTATAGTCTATTTATAAATCTGAAATAAATGGCGGTTTAACGTGGTATCGATCTTTGCGATATTAGAATCAATCGAACTATAGACACCTTGAATTGAGATGATTACAAGCATATGTTGCGTCTAAAGTGTTGATTTACACAAACCAACAGCTGGAAGACAATTTCTTTTTAAGTTTTACGTGACGCCTTTTCATCGGTGAAGATACCATTTATCCATAACAAGAAGGTATATATCTCGCATCGCAAGAACATAGCTATGGATGAATACCATTCCATGGGTCTTAGCTTTTTTATATGGTATTTTTAGAAAACTAGAAGTGGCACAGAAGAGCTCAAGAGCACATGTACCGACCCAAAAGAAAACTAGAACACATGCATTCGTACAGGGAGAACACTAGAAAATAGTTACGGATGAATATCATTCCTTTGTGTCTTATCTCTTTTTATCTGGTATTATAACACAGCGCTAAAACATATATCTCGACACAAATTAGCGCTAGAACAAAGCCACATATGAAGAATACTAAAATATAAATGCCGACTCAAGAATAGCGCCAGAACAAAGTGGCATAGGAAGAACACTAGAACATATATACCGACACACGAAGAACACGACGACAAAGCCACATAGGGAGAACACTAGAACTTCTATACCGACATAAACAAAACACTAGAACACATCTACCGGCCGGCACAGGAAAAATATACTTTGTCACACTGGTACAGGAAGAACACTAGAACTTACTGGCATAAGAAGTAATGTTGGGATAAATACTCCGTCTGGTTTGAAAAACAATAAAAAGATTACAGTTTGATATGGGAGTTTATTGATAGCCGTTTTACTGTGTAGATTGTACGATAAGAAGAACTATAATTTAATTAAGAAATAAATGACGTCCTGGTGAGCTGTGTGTTGCCGAATAAAGGGCCAGTGGCGGAAGATACCACTACTGGAGGGCGAGGGGCACTGTAAGTTAATTTTGAAGAACTACTAGGTTTTGCAAGTAGCCAGCTAATTGATTTGCTCATCATACATCTAAAGTTTCTGATCAAAACTTCAATCTGCTTTCTAGTTGAGGGTATTGTAACCTCAATATCCATTTTATGATTTTGAATTTGGGCATGGCAATATTGTCGATTGCAGGTGCGATCTGGACGTGCCAGATATTTTGTTCAAGAATCGGGTCTGGTCGGGTCTGGTCAGGTCTGGTCAGGATCTGTAGGCCAACCAGAAACTTCACTGCCATCGGTTGACGACGTAACGAAACTGGAAGAACATCAAAACAACCTTTTTAAAGAACATTTTTCCTCGGGACCTCCGAACATTATGTCTCCCGTAGGCTTTAATTGACCTGCTTTGTATACCATTCTACGACGCGACGCAAACCCCAGTTGTCTTCAGTAGGGCACAATCGCGTTCGGTGTATACCGACCTAAAACGGTTTTAGAAAAGTATATGATTGCGACCCCCCCCCCCCCCACCTCTCTCCCTTCCTCTCTAATCCTGATCAAAACTCCAATCACCTTTCTAGTTGAGGGTATTTTAACCGCATTACCATTTTATGATTCATGCCATTGTCCTTTATTTGAATTTAGGCTTGGCAGGATTGTAGATTACGTGGAGTTGTGCCCAACACAAACCAGTCCAACTTTGTGTCCGTGGCCGCCAACAAGCTGTGGATGCCGGACATAACTCTATATGAACAGTAAGTATTCTTAAGTTTAAACAATAAGCTTGACTCCAACAAAATGGACATTGGACTTACCTATACGTTAGGATAAAAAATGGAAACAAATTCTGAGTGGATTTTCACTCGATCGCCTTATGCGGAAGAGTTGTTAGGCACTCCCCCAATGTCGGGAGTTTCCTCTGGGCAAAGAGCCCGGTCCCCTCATCCACTTAACCCTACAAGGCTGCCATATACGGTGTAAAACATAAATCAATCAATGAATCAATTGTAAAGTTAAACAAAGGATACGCAAAACAAACCACCCGCACGTAACGAGAGTGATAACATTATACAAAATTAAACTTACAATTCATACTAATGGATATTTACAAGGAGACAAAAGGTGGCCCCTGTTGCACCGTCATTGATTAACAAGCATAAGTATCGCGAGGAAAAATAACTTGACGAACGTTGAAGTTGAATGGTAGCATTGCATTTAAGGTGAATGATGATAAAACAAGGGTTAGCATTTTGGCCACACGACGCAACTATTGACTCTATTTGATCCACTAAACATCTTAAAGTGGCATGAGCTGACAAAAGTAACACTTTTCCCATAATTTCTGATCGTCACGACAGTACGAGGCTTTGAAGGCCATCGAAAAACTAAATGATTGGCGTTGGAATGAGGAAAATCCATACAGTATACGCCTATACGAACCGGAATAGTGTTCGAAAAGTAAACAAATTTTAAATAACCGGGACGACCACTCATTCATTCTAAGCCAAAGTTAGTTCAAAACAATACTTAATCGTACATTCTCGAGACTAGAAGCACTAAAAAGCTTCGGAATTTCACGTCTTGGGAAAAATAGCCAATAGTTTCAACATTCTGTTCCATCGTCAAAATATCAACATTTTGGCAGCTTTAACATTCTAGAGTAGTAAATATTTATGAACACTACGACACACGGACACAGGGAAAATCTTTTTGTCTAAAATATCATTGGTGTTGTATCAATATTTCGACGTTATGGCTTCATTTAGAGTCGAAATATTGAGATTACATCATAAATATTTACTGAGTTTCCGAATAACTACCTTACAAATTTGGACTTTTTCTGAATCTGTGCTTGTATTTTATTTCCAGTGTAGGCGATCCTTTACATACAATGGCTGATTATCCTGCCAAAGTATACTCTGACGGGACAGTGACGTATAATTTTCCAGCGGTCATCAAGGTCGTTTGTAAAATACAGATGAAAAACTTCCCATTTGATGAACAGAAGTGTGACTTGACCTTCGGATCCTGGATGTATTTGGTACATGAGGTGAATTTAACTTCCAAAAACAAGGAAGGAGATCGGGGATATTATGTGCATAACGGTGAATGGGACCTCATAGGCTTCCCTGTCGTACGCCATGAGACTTACTACGTCGGTTACGACCAGCCGTTTGTTGACGTTACGTTTTCATTGGCTCTCAAAAGAAGGCCGACCTATTACATCTTTAATATTATCTTCCCTACGTTTCTCGTTGGCTTGGTCTCCGTTTTGTCCTTTTCTTTGCCACCTGCCACCGGAGAAAAGGTGTCACTCTCTGTAACCTCTTTGTTAACACAGACAGTTTTTATGCTGATGCTTTCTCAAGAGATGCCAAGTACCTCGGAATCCATCCCCTTAATACGTGAGTATAGCTTTTAAACTCAGTGTGATGTTCCATCTATCGTCATAACGCCATAGATATTACAAAAAAATATTGGCACGCTAATGTGGCATTAGCTGTCGGGTTATTCGCATTATAGACCAAATAGTTTTCATTCGACGTCTTAAAGTATTTTAAGGTAGCCTGCTTCAAACACTCAAGGTGTCTTGACAATCGGAATTTATACAAAAAGCCAGGAGCCTGTATCACGTAGATGCATTTTTTGGCGTAACTTTCGTAGCAACATATTTCTGAAGTATGGGTTGCCATGGCAGTTAAGTAAAAACTGACGCTACGTCGCTTTGTGAAACAGGCTCCTGGAGTTTGGCTGTTCGTACCATTTAAAACTCAGAGTAATGTTCTATTATTTAACGCAGTGAGAATTCTTAATGAATATCATCAGTTTGTCTAATGTTCTGTAAAACTACCCGTTGTTTAGCCAAAACTTTGACCATACTCAATAGCTCTCGTTTTATGGTAAAAGATAGATCCGATTCTAAAACGTGTGTACAACCCTTCGTGACATCCGTACCAGACATCAACCCGTTTAGAATTTATTTCTCTTTCCGCTTGACCAAGTCTATGGGCTCTCTGGATCAATTTGGTATCGCTTCCAACTCCACTTCGAACTTCGCGGCCGCCATTAACGGTTGACAAGCACACTGACTAGTGACACAAACTGTGCGAGTTGTCTTTTCCTGTCGTATAGTTCAACGGTTAGTGGCGGCCCCGAATTTCGTAGTGGAGTTTGAAGCGATACCAAATTGATCGAGACAGACCTTAGACTTGGTCAAACGAAAAAATGAATATCCCGTACGCGAAGACAAATAAATTCTAAACGGATTGATGTCATGATTTGCACAAGCGGAGTGCTGTTATATTTTTCTGTTATAAATGGCAAACAAAATTGCAGCTCATGCCACTGGAAACTTTACATCAACGAGGTATGCTATGGATTATATTCCGTAACTTTTACGACTATTTCCTAAATAGCATCGGTACTTTTGTTTGGACCTGCGATGACTCAAAATAACAAACAAACCAAAAAAATGCCAAAATGTTGATATTTTATCCGTTAAAACAGAATTCTCGTTATTTTGGCCATTACACTTTCTTGAAGAAAAATGGCAGAAATTCTTCTACCGATTTTGGGTGGCGCCCTAAACGGGAATCGAGCCCGGGTCCAAGAGTATGGCACCTATCGCCAGCACTAAACATTGCTTTGGCTCACACAGACTACATATACTGTGTGAGTTTTAATTATTCCAATGTCAACCATTTAGTTTTCAGTGACCTTCAAAGTCCCAACTATCGTGACAATCAATGAAATAAATGCGAATTCTGGCAGCTTATGGCACTTTAACTGCTGTTAATCCAGATCATATTTCTGAATAAAACAACATTTGTAGAGTTGAATTTAAGTGAAAGCGTTCTGACGATTGTATTCGTGTTTGTAGAAGAAAACAATTGATATTTGGGATGATTCAGGGGCCTCTCAGTTTTTACGGAGGTTGACAAAGTAGCCAAATGATCATTCTCGTTAATGTCCCTAAAAACGTGTGTTGTTCAGGTTCGGGGTTTGTTTACATTGCGACTACTTGATAAATCTAATTTTCAATTTCAAATTAAAAATACTAGATGGTGTCAAAGCTTCCTATTTTTGGTAAAAATAGAAAGTTTTTAACTTCGTCTGTCTGGGAAAAATACAGAAAACGGCCCACATTTTTCATGTAAACAGTATTCTGGATTTCGTGGCAAGTGTGCCTTTAAATAAATACGTTATACGTTTAGCTGACAACGGCCTCATTAAAGCAAAAAAAAAATTGAAATGCTCATGTATTGTACAAGGTCGTCCTCAATAACTATACCTCGAGAGATTTACTATCCGTTATCATTTGTAAAGTTGACAAAAGCTGTTTTATCCCAATTCATTACTTTCCGGTCAGCTAATAGTTTTGTAATGGGTAGATCACATTTAATACAATATTGTGAACATAGTCCGAGGTGGTTAAGTGCTCAAGCACTCCCGGAAATGAATTAATTGGGACATCCATACCGGTAGTACGTTAACGATAGAAAGCATTAACCAATAATATAAACGTTCATTATTGATTTTCGCATCAGTTGTTCAACCTCATCGACGTTATTGTTTGTAAGTTAGATAAATTACAATCTAGTTATTGGGGCGTGATAGATTTTTATTGAACTTTAGTAGGATAGATGAGAAATCAATAAAACCGGAATGGTGTTTTTTTAGATTAACCAAATACTATACATTGACAATTTTTCCTTGAAGACAAGACTTTATAGATATAATACATCAATCTTCATTTTAGAGACAATATCTACTGATTGGCTGTGTCATTTTCATCCAGACCTTTGCCTATCACTGCCCCTTACACGTTTGTTTATGAGAATGAATATATTATATGCTGATATACAAGCAGTTTTTACTCGAAATACTATACACTTTTGAATACTTGCAGTTTAGCATTACAAGCCCAACCAGGTTACACCACATATATTAGTCCATATGGTATTCTTTGGGCCAGTGTGTTTTTAATTAGAGAAATATAGCATAATTTTACTGTATAGAAATTACGTATCAAATCCTCAGCTTATATATGCGTTATTTCAACTTATTTGTGAGTGACATTACCATTTAGACCATTTAGTCACTCTGTTAATAAAGATGAAATAATTTAAAATTAAATGTGGTATATTTCCTTAAAGTGGCATGAGCGGCCAAAATTCAGACTTTTTTAATAATTTTTGATTGTCACGAGAGTAAGAGGCTTTAAAGACCATCGAATTACTAAATGATTAGCGTTGGAATGAGGAAAATCCATACAGTATGTGGCCTATACGAACGGGAATAGTCTTCGAAAAGTAACAAAATTTAAATAACCAGGACGACCATTCATTCATTCTAAGCCAAAGTTAGTTCAAAGCTATACTTTATCGTACATTCGCGGGACTAGTATCACTAAAAAGCTTCTAAATTATACGTCTTGAGAAAAATAGCCAATAACTTCAACATTCTGTTGTAACGTCAAAATATCAACATTTTGGCAGCTCATGCCCCTTTAAAGTGGCATGAGCTGCCATAATGTTGATATTTTGACGAAGAACAGAATGTTGAAATTATGATTCAGAAGCTTTTAAGTGTTTCTAGTCTCGAAAATGTACGATAAAGTATTGTTTTGAACTTACTTTGGCTTAGAATGAATGAATGGTCGTCCCGGTTATTTAAATTTTGTTTACTTTTCGAACACGTTTTCAGTTCGTACAGACCACATACTGTATATATTTTCCTCATTTCAACGCCAATCATTTAGTTTTTCGATGGCCTTTAAAGCCTCTTACTTTCGTGACGTTCAGAAATTGTGAAAAACGTGTGAATTTTGGCAGTTCATGCCACTTTTAAGGGAAAGAACATTTTAACGTTATAATAGTGTAGATAGAAAGAGTAGAGTGCACGAAGTCAAAGACATTTGTCCACTGTATGTTTTATGTAAGCAAGCTTTTTGAAATTTGAATGTGTCGTTATTATAATACAGAGAAAGCTCCAGGGACCAGTCTTCCTTTTTAATTAGTTTTATCAAATCAATGGTGAATTAAACCGAGATGCGTTATAGAGTAGTCATGTGATACAACTTAGCCAATGGCATGGCTAAGAAATGACGTGCGGTTGCAGCGCTGACCTATATATTAGTAAATAAATCTTCCCACTTTAAGTTTGTCGTCAAGTTTTTGGACCTAAATTTATCATCATACATGTGATTAAGTGGTAAGAATACGTGATCTAAAATAGCTGATGCAACATCACGTCATCTTAAAGCGGAGGAAATGGCGACACATATAAGCCACTGAAAATACATAGGCTACTGTCTATTTAATTAACTTGAGGGCCTCTTGCGGTAATTAAAGTGGGGTATGTTAAGTACTGTTTGACGGTTGTTATCGAGGTTAAACCGTCTGTATTTCTAGAGATTTCCCACCCTTTAAAGTATACAGATGGCCAAAACATATTCCTACTAAATGCTTTGACAACCCTTTATTGCTTGTTTCAGAACGTTATTTTGCTGCAATCCTCTGCATTGTTTCTACGTCCACTATCATGACGATATTTGTACTGAACCTTCACTATAGAGGCGCATATGGTCGTCCTGTCCCAGCCTGTCTCAGAGGGTTACTGCTCAATCGATGTCTCAGGACTTTCTGTCAACTTCCAGATATCACGGACAAAGACCATGTTAACAGACAGTCAGTACATTCAAAGGTTGGTATACGTCAACGTTTACAATGACAAATATTTTCATTTGCCATAAAAATCTGAAAAAAAAATTACAATAGCAGCATAATTTGATGAACGTTTTGTTTTTGTGTTGCAGGCACCACCAGAAGTTCCATACATACACCAGAATGGTGACATGGGTACGCCGGTCAAAATCAACGGATATTCTTCACATTCAGTTACGTACAAAAACAATACATACCCCGAGGTACGCGAACCACGAGCAGGTTCCGACGTGCAAGAGGAATCTCTGGTGTATAAAGTAAGCGATCTAATTAGCAAAATGACAGACAAGCAGCAGGAGAAAACGAAACTGAAAGTAGTTGTCAAAGAATGGGAGGATTTAGCTTCAGTTGTAGATCGAATATTCTTAATTATTTGCTTCACATCTCTTGTCGTCACCACAACAGCTATTTTGTTTGGGTGAACCTTCATCTTCACTCAATGGACTCAATCTGTATAGGTTGAATGGCTATCACGTGACATTTGAACTCCAGTAAGCGCATCCTTTAAACTGAGATGACTTTTCGTAATCAAACGTTCATGTTTATGGTTTGATTTGTCAAGGAAGAGCTTCCTTCAGGGTGATGACAAAGTACTCATTTTCCGTGCATAGGTACCAGTTTTTATAGGGATACAAAATGTGTTTGCTGTACTAAAATGTTATTTTGGGATGTACGGAAACCGCTATTCGAGACTGAAACATCGACAGCGTTGCACTGTCATCAGATATCATCGGACCTAAGCCAGCCAATGGCGTTAGTATATTGTTCATGAAATCTGCGTATTCAACGATGCGGGTAGTTTAAACACATTCGGAATGGAATCAGGGAGATGTTTCAAAGCGTATAGCCATAATAGACATATATTTCTCTAAAAGGGACACGGGTTTCAAATCGTATAGGTCTAGCTATCTCGAAAACGGACACGTTTTATTACAATGAGAGCGCATGAGTGCTATAAGCTGATATTATATAAAGAACATAATTCTCGTTTGTAATATGGAATCCCCTTTCATTATTTTGGATGATGTAAAAATTCGGAACTGGAAATACTGCTATGTATGTCAATGTGACAAGGTAAATGTAATGGTTAACAAGTGATATCATGCAGAGTCAAAGTAGACATTTACGAATTATTGACCCAATGTAACGCAAAATATGGCTAAAACCTGAGGAGGATCTCAGATTTCTAAATATCGGGCAACTTTTTATCCCCAATATCAAAATGTACTTATATATTTTTACTTTTTAAGGTAAAAATTATAAAGAATTTATCTCACTCAACAATCCAGAAACCGATACATTTGTGAAAATAATATACAATTTATTTGTCCTAACGACTAAAATATATTGGTTTGACATTGTCAGGGATTTGTTGTTGATGTTTTTTATATGTAAACATTATACACTATTCAGAATAGGGTATATTTGAAAACATCACTTGCCTATATTGCGTTGTTGAATGAAGTCTTTGTAAAGTGTATGTGTGTATAGTGATGAATTCCAATGAAACTACGTGATCAATGGAGCTTGTTCGTTCCAATTTGTTAGATAGAACAAACAATTTAGACATATTGAGCCATTTCCCATGGGGTGGACAATTTCCTCCACTGAAAACGAGTATTATTTTTATTGATATTTACAATTTCCTCTAATCCATGATGTGTTGGCTAATTTAGATTTGTATTTAAAAGTGCTTGTGTATTGATTACTTGGTCATTCAAGAGTTTTGTTTGTATAAAAATGCAATCAATAACTGGGCTTAATTTAATTGATTGATTGTTTCGTGTTTTACGCCGCGCTCAAGATTATTTCGCTTATATGGCGGCGTTGCCAGTTTTATTGTGGGAGGAAACCGGGCCCTATGCCCGGAGGAAACCCACGACCTTCCGGACGGTTTTCTGTATTTTTTTCAGAAAGAAGAAATTAGAAAATAGAAATTGATGCCAAAATATGAAAGTTTTTGAGTCATTTTGTAAATTTAAATGTGATCTACTAGCAAGCTCGTAGCCTCTGCATTTGCACTCTGATGACTTGAACCGTGTGAGCACGTTGACCGTACAGAATTAGAGTAAGTTAGAAATAAAGATCAATGATTTGGTTAGAGACACACAGAAACTTGCGGATAAATTTGAGATTGTAAATTAAAAACAAAATGACCTGAATTGGGTATAATCCAACGCTGATGTCACCACGTTTATGATCGATAGTTGTGTTTGGGCTTTCAATTCTACCTATTCTTTTCAGTCACCATTTAGACATTTTAAGCTTAACTTGGCAGGTATAAAATGTCCAATGTTTAATTTTAGTGGTTTTACCAAATGTAAGCTCGTATCTACTATTTCTACCCAAATGCTAGAAAGGCTATAAGGTGGCGAGACAGTGTATCTTGAAATTATTCACGTTGGAAAAAAAATCGACTGAGCATGAACCGAAGTTAACATTTCCGAAAAGCAAACCACATTAAAATCTAGTAACCATGGCGACCATTTATTTACTTAGGCCACAGTTACTTTATAACTCAACATCAATGTACATTTTCGGGAAGGATAGCACCGCAAAGCTCATAATCTGTACCTCTTGCGAAAAATAGGCTAGAATTTCAAAAGTGTTATTTTAACAAACAAGTATCAACATTTTGACAGCTCACGCCATTTTAGGTTTTACTAATATCGTTTTAGTTTTAGAAATGCCAAGTCCTGCCAAATAAATTGAAAATAACCCAACCTTATAAAAACAGTTTTGTGTTTATCTTATATTCTCTTATTAATAAAAACAGATTTGAATGTGAATTAAAAACGTTTCAATGTCTATATGAATCTCGCTTTCAAGCATATATTAAGGATATACTATTCCTTGTATATCTATTTTGAAATTTCCATAACTGTATTTATTAAATAAAAAAAAAACGTAAAGTTGAGTTTTCTTTAAAGTTTTAGACTTTGTTTAAACAGCTAGAATAACATAGTTGTCATACAAGTATGACATATACAGAAATAACATTAAAATAGGGACGTCACAAAACTAATCGACAAAGGAACAATTTTTAAAGTGCTGATGGAGTCCGTTCCAACGTTGAAGAGATATGCCATTCTAAATAACGGTTTGATTGAACGGTTCCACTGTATCTGTGTTGACATCGAACATTGTCCGCCAAAATAAGCGAACCTTAAAATTTTGAACAATCGGACATTTATTTGTTTGCCTAGGGGATTGTAGTCTCTCTTGGGATAACCAACATCATTTATAGCCTATTGTTTACCTAAATAAATGCACCGATTTGCTCTCATATACGGCGAGTCAATCAGCGTCACCATCTATCCAAACACGACAGCAATTTATTCCTTGCATCGTTACACTACACCTAAAGCTAAACATGGTGAATGAAGACAATAGAGTGAATATGATCGCCAGATATATTTGTTGCGAAATTCGTTTGGATGACTTCGCGCTGATGTTATCTTTCTCATAGAGATTAACACACGTTTAACGAGCAAGCGTCGAACTATTGTGAAACCAACCTCGACACAATCCGCTGTTACATCCAGCGACAGCCGCGGGGATGTCTGACGGTCAATGATAACCGGACAATGTAACCAAATCCACACTCAATAATCGATACCACTTCAATATATGTAGTTTACCTGTGTCTCTTGCGGATACACAATTTATAATGCACTTTTCGAAATTAATCCAACAATTCCATATTAAACCCGTGCGTCTAAAGCTTTTGTCAAAAGTCCGACATCTTAATTGACTAAATGTTAGGCGTTTTATAATAAGCCGCACCCAGGAGTATTTCACAAAAGGGTTGTTTCCACTGACATACGTTAACGCGTACGTTGACGGGTGCGCCCCCTCCCCCACCTCCCCAAAGAATGGGGACTACAGAAATACGCTATATTATAGTGTTTCCATGGTCTGTCCGATAGTTTTTAACGCAAGCGTTAACAGACGGAGAATGGAGCTTGTCCCATTTTAAACGCATCGGACGAGGTAACGGACGCGGGATTTCATGACGCCATTGAAGGGGTTTCCGACCCTAAGGACCTTTTGTTGTCAGATCGAAATCCACAGAATTAAAACAATTAAAAATCGTTAAACAATCGCATTCGTCAACGCACGCGTTAACGCAGGTCCGTGGAAATACAATATAATATGGTGGTGATACTATGTCACCTTGAGTGGGATGAGGAAACTCACAACCTTCCGTAGGGGCCTCACTATCAGTAAGCCATCTATTGAAAATCCAGTTGTAATGTTTTCTTTATTTGTTTGAACCCCCAGACCGTTGGTAGAAGGCTGCCCAGACTGTGGGTTCAATACTCTAGCTGCTGTATCAGATAGGCAAACGATTACTATCGAGAACTCTTGACGGTCCTCAAATGACATATCGGGGACCTCGGTGGTCCAGTGGATTAGAGTGATTGTCCCTCAGTCCTACACAGACCTTCCATCGGTGCGGCGAGGGTTCAAATCCCACTCAGACCAAATAAAATTTGAAAAATTTCTGAGTGGATTTTTCACTCGGTCGCCGTATGTGGAAGAGTTGCCAGGTACTCGCCCAAGGTCGGGGTTTTCCAACGGGCAATGAGTCCGGTCCCCCCCCCCTCTAAACCTGGCAACGCCGCCGTATAAGTGAAATAATCTCGAGTGGGACGTAAAACAGCAATCAATCAATCAATCAAAAGACTCATCAGAATCGAAAAGATTTACCAAGTGTCAATCTCGATGAACATTCTGAGAACTAGGCCACAATTAGGATTAGCCCATTTTCGGATTAAGTTCCTAGATTTCGGTCGATATCTTTGGGCATTGTTTAGTGGGACTTCTCACTTTTTTTAATATTGATATGATTCAATGAAGTAGTAGTTTGCCTAAAAATATATATGAAAGCAGAAGATTTAATAAAAGTGGCGGATTGAGCTGTCTGACGTGGGGATGATTTGGCCCATGACAACAATGTGACTTGTGTCGTCTGCATCCCTGTCCCCTTCGGAAGCGAAAATCTTAAGATTTCTCCCTTATTGGTCTGTCAATATTTGAACTGCAGACTAGGATGGTTCTGAGTTTCCACCAAGGCGTTTAGCTGCGTGAATGTTTCTAACCGAGTGACAGAGCCAAACATTACGGCAGATGGAAAATTAATTGTCTACTGGTGCCAACTGCATTTGAATTATTGTTTCAATCCTAATTCAATTAAATATATGGCTATGTTTTAGAATTACCCGAGAACACATCTCCAAATATATTTGTCATTTTTTCAAATTCCTCCTAAACAGATGCAAATATTCAAAGAGTTGCCGTTATCAGTTACTGTGTAAACTTAGTATTTTATGTTCCTGAGTAGACTAGTAGTTCGTCACAACAATCTAAGTACACGTGTTTTATGCCAATGGTGGGCTTGGGGTGGAAAAACAAATCGTCCGCATCTGCGTCCGCTCATAAAATATATAGTGCAAAGGCAAACACATCCCAAACACCTTTCGTTATGCGGTTTGAACAAAGGGAGATAATGACAAGATCGACAGGTCATGTTGAGCTTTATTGCATATGTTATATCTTGGACTGCAGTTTTCAGTTAACAGTTCGTTATTCGAAAAGGAGAAGCTATTGTTTTGTTATATTTAAACATACATAGTTCAAGTTCCTTGTTCATTAAAGACATACAAAAAAATAATCGTTCAATCGTCTTACGGACATTTACTACCCAGGTGAGCTAGACGTTTTGTGGCAGTTCCATAATACATAACTATTATTAAGAAATGCTTGAAACTCTCTTTAAACGTGGGTTCCATACACTTGACGAAGACACCGGCACAGGTGTCGAAAGCTCGTGTTGTTAAAAAACAACTGACGACGTGGTGATGTCTTAATTTATTATGATTAATAACTATTATTATTAACAAACTGAAAAAAATCTATATATATGATGGTTACATATGTTTCGTTATTCGAAGACAGTTTCATTGTATAGATCTACAAAAAGGTCACCTGGATACATTTTCTACATGTATAATTTACTTTTTTGTTTGAACGCCTGTTCAAACTTGGTCACTGAAAGCTACTTTAAACTCTATCAAAACTCTTCGTCTGACAAACTAAATAAGGAAGTGTTTATATTCAGTGTTAACTTAGATTCGTGGTGTCGATGAAATGAACATGCTTAATGATTCCTAAAGCTGTTTTCCATTCCACATCATTCTCGGGAACACAAACTTTGCCAAAAGAATGCTCGTTGAATTGGTTTTCATGATCCGAGTCTCCGGAATATCGCCGGTTCCAATTCGAAGGTTCGGCTGTTTTATGGTGAAGAGCTTTGATACCAGAAGTCTTCCTGTATCGATTAAAGGATGAGTGATCGCTTAATACCGAAGATGTAGTATTTGTAGATAGTTTTCGTTGATCTTTTCTTGTTTCGTCTGCTGCTCGCTTTGCATCTGTCCCACAAGTCGATTCGCTCACTTTGGAATGGAACGGTAAACTAAGTTGTTCATTGGCTGCTGTAGTTGACGATTGTGATTCAATAGAATGTTTCCTTGAATCAGATGAAACAGGTTGAGAGCCTTGGGATGACCTACTTCGATTAGAATCTTGAGAAAGACTTATTGATTTAGAAGCTTGGGATAATTTTCTGCCACCAGGATTTTGGCAGACACGTATTGATTTAGACGCTTGAGATAATCTTCTGGAATCCAATGGGATTGATTCAGGGTTATCAGAAAACCGAAGGGACCTGATGTCATGGGAACTACTGTTAGCGATGCGGTTAAGTCTCTGGTATTCAGGTATTTCGGTTTCTCTTGGCAGAAATGTCCGATCATTTTTACCAACCCCTTGTGAGTGTCGCCTTGGTCCCGATAGCCTCCTCTCAGTCACAGAACCTCCTGTTACACCGTGGACTTTGGCCAAAACATCAACCGTTCTAAAAAGAGCTTTTAAGTTTGAGGAGTATTGTAAGCGCATTATGTTGACAAGATTTACTGCCCCTGATCGACGTTTCCTTGTAGGGCGGTGGGTGCTGTGCGTAGCATCTCCATTGGACTTTTCTGAGGTTTTAGAATTCTGAACAGGGGTATCAACTGAAGCTCTGTTTTGTGTTGTAGATAACTTGTCCAAGAGTGTTTTAGATTCATGTTGGGATTGAGTATTTTGATTTTTTTGCTCTTGGTCACATGTCGGACGTTCCTTTTGGATCGAACCAATTTCGTCGTCAATTTCTTGAGCACCGATGCCATTGCTAGAACCCTTCTTTCCTACATATTCCCCGCCGCTTAAACTCGGTAATTTTGTAACCAGTTTACAAGACGCCACCTCTAATTTACTTGAGCCTTCATCATCAATGTTGTTTTGGGGTTTCCTTGTTTTCGAGTCACTCTCGTCTGCGTTTTGTTGTAAAGTCAATTTGTCATGCCCTTCAATGTGAGGGAGCACAAGTCTGTTTTCTGGTAGCTCTGAAACAACGTTTGGCAAATGTGCTCCTGATTCAATGATCGGTAAAACTTTCTGCCGTTCTTTCTGTTTATATTGCCATATCTGTTTACGATAACTTCTATACGATTTCTGGTACACCTCTTTGTAATGATTTATTTTTCCTAAAGTCTTTTTCATCTCCTTGTTGGCAAAGTGTAACACACGCCTGTAGTCATTCTCGAGATTGGCTATTTTATTCACCGTTGTCTTTCCAATTTCACTTTGAATGCCCGCAGCTCTGGCGTATGTACGGGGGACAAAAACCATATTCCAAAACTGAAAAATATAGAATTAAGGCGTAGTAAGCAAGACGGCAATTTCGATCATGAAATGTTCTAAAAAAACTTGTCTAAACATGAAATTGACTGCTTAAAGGCCTTAATAACATCAAATGCTAAGTAAAAATGTTCATTTACAGATATAAATCAATATTTTATTTGTACAACCGCCATGCACAGTTGAAAATGACATCCTAAAAGATAAAGCTACGGTATTCTATAAACTAGCGTGCCGAAATTCTTAGAGATTAAAGAAGTACAAATAGCCATTGTTTTGTTTTTTTGCAACACTTGAAAACGAACCACCACAAGTCGTTTTGGTTCCATTTACCGGTTAAACTGAAGCTATACAGCCACGGCAACATATATTTATGAACACTAAAACACACTGGCACAGGGAAAATCTTCTTCTAAAATAACCATGGAGATAAGTTTCTAATTGTGTTAAAAAGAGGTATATCATTTAGACCGTTATACCCCATCATAAATTGTTGTAATAAAGTAAACCTATGATATTTCATTAGGTTGACGACTGACAGGAACTTGGTCTTAGTCAGTAGAATTTTCTGGAACACTTTGTATTACATTGACAATGCTTACGTATCTTAAGCTATGGTAAGAATATCGTCAGACTATATATTATAGGGTCATGGGAAAAGACAGTGAAAATTTGCCCCCCACCCACCCCCACCCCTTACCCAGAAAAACCTAGGTAGAAGGCAGACAGGGGAGTTTAGCCCTGACCAGTATGTCTTTCAAATACACGTACCTTCAACATTACGTTACTACCAGTCGCAAAGTTAATACGTTGCGCGTAAATGTTTAAGAAACGGTCACTGGCTTGGAAACTGGATGTCGCACATGGTGTCATTGTTTTTAATTGCCCTGTTTAGAAACTGATAACTTACCGGAGTCGATACGTCCTCGATACGTCCTCAAATCTAAAGACAGACGTGCTAAACTGTCAGCCTTGAAACGAGTTATGATTTTAAACACTTGCAATGTGCTTGACTGCAAGAAAACATTTCTGGCAAATTCTTAAACAGATGCGTGACTGACATCTATGAGCAATTACTTTAAAAGTCACATTCAAATAAATCTTTTGTTTGTGGAATGTGGTCACACTCGATCAACTTTTCAAGTTAGTTGTTGTCGCTTTACTTTCATCGCCGATTTGCTTCTTAAATGTGTTATTTTATTCAACTGCTTGTATTGTTAATTTGTCGTGACAGTCAAGAAGGTGTTGACAAAAGGGATAGGTGTTTGCTCAAGATTGTCTCCGTGTCTCTGAACTCAGTGAGAGATATTTGCAATAAGATAAAAAAGTGTTCCCCTTTGTCCCAAATGACAATACCAGACTGCATTGTACGATAAAAACAATCCCATATTCGATTCACTGCTATTGTAAAAGTTATTTCCCTTCCCTCACAAACAACCGCTTGAGAATCCGCTATGAATACATGTTGTTTGCCCATTAAAAATGTCGATGCTACTAACAATAGCATTGAACCGAAGAGGTGCCGTGTCTTTTTTTTTCTTTATCAACATACGTCAAACAGATTTGGTTTACTTTACCATGTTCAAATCCGGTACGGTACACAATTTACAGAACGACTCACACATTTTAGTAGAATGGACAAAGCTTGTCAGACAAGAAAAAAAAACCCACAAGAAATGACTATACTGTATCCCTTGTTATTTGATTCAATATTTTATCTCTGTATAGTGATGACACATCTCATTATTAACGCTGCATGGGTTTATAAGGTGGTCTTAATGTCCGTATAAGAAGCACTTGAAAACGGTTCTTGCAATAACTACCACTAATCGAATGCTTATTGTGAATTAAAGAGGGTATTGGGGAAAGCAGGGGTGCTGGACTGTACGGAACGATTGCGGTGGAGGTGGAGGCATGTGGGCTGGTGGGTGGGAGATGGTAAGGAACGATGGGGGTGAACTGTTGGGAATTGTGCTAGATGGTACGGTGGAGGTGGAGGCGTGTGGGCTGGTGGGTGGGAGATGGAGGCGTGTGGGCTGGTGGGTGGGAGATGGTACGGACCGATGGGGCTGAACTGTTGGGAATTGTGCTAGATGGTACGGTGGAGGTGGAGGCGTGTGGGCTGGTGGGTGGGAGATGGAGGCGTGTGGGCTGGTGGGTGGGAGATGGTACGGACCGATGGGGGTGAACTGGTGGGGATTGTGCTAGATGGTACGGTGGGGTCAAATTTCAAGTTGATATTATTAACGTGAATAATTTCACAGAAATTTTAGTGTTTTCCGATGTTAAAAACTTTAAGGACATTTTCCCCTTCAACTAGCTAGACGGAAGCGAATTTACAGGAGCTTTAATATAGATCTGTATAGAACAACTGTCCATGCAGTTGTGTTTAAAATATCTAATTGGTGGTGGAGCATTTTCATATCAAAGCATTTTCATATCAAAAGCGCAAAATGATGTAAAAAAAAATCGATCTTCCTTTTTTAATGTCAACAGTTTTCTGAACTTTCTGAACGGCGAGTATGGCTTTAATGCTAAGATTATACCTACGATTAAATCTCTAACAGTTGGTGGGGTTGGTCAAATACATCCGCGTTTCTTCCATGCTTAAAACCAGTTGACGTTAGAATATTTTTTCCCGAACAGTTGCTTATTATGACAGGCCAATTAGTGCCAATGAGGTAATATATTTTATTTTTGATTAAAGACGTGTTCAATCCACTTCCAGAAAAAAATCTCTATGGATGAGTAAATACTGAATTCAATAAATAGCGGGATAGTTTGGATGTAGTTATTACATGGAACGGTGACAAGGTCAAATTAAATATTAACATGTTATTGACATGTTATTGCGCGTTGGTTAAAATAAAATATTGTTGATCGGTCAATTACCGGTAATTGTTAGGCTATCTGTATAAAAATCGATATGCCACATCATGGACCAGTTCCTCAAAACATTTACCCCCGACGTAAGTCCAATGCAAGACCTAACTGTCATGGCAACATATACCTTCAATATTACGCTAAGACCATGTGCAAAGTTACGACGAGCTTAAGTGTGTCGAAACAGCCGCCTAATCTAAAATAGGGATTGATCCTACTGCTATTTGTTGAGATATCAACCTCTAAAGCCAATGTGTGCCATGTTTCTTGGACATAAAGGGAGGCAACTTCTGATGACTTCCTTAAATAGGGCTACTTTCGAAAATATTGTAAATAACAACATGCAGACACCATGAAACCTGCCCAGTTGTATCAAGTGATATCAGATATAATTCTGGTAGATAACGTTTAATCCGCCGATAATAGTAATTACTACTCTCGGAATACATATAAAATACTTGGAAACTTATTCCCTTATCCATATCTTGTTTGGCTTGGAACATCCATGGGCGCTCTCATTTTGTTTTGGGATGTAGTTATGACCTGATGTAGTACCGATTGTATTTTTTATTTATAGCGTATATTTCTGTCGAAAGGTCTTGCGGCACAGGTTATTATTTTAGGGCTATACATGTTTAGCAACAGTATAGAACAGATAAATAAATACCATGCAGAAAAAATTCTCAGCAAGTTTCTTGCAGTTCACTATGCGCAAAACGGAGTGCGACGGCTCTCGATCCATGTCTCGAGTAGAAGATTCCGTAGAATGTCACGAGATCTCGATTGACAGCCGCCTGGACTTACGATTGATTGATTGATTGGTGTTTTTTACGCCGCGCTCAAGATTATTTCACTTATATGGCGGCGTTGCCAGTTTTATTGTGGGAGGAAACCGGGCTCTATGCCCGGAGGAAACCCACGACCTTCCGTTGGTAACTGGCAACCATCCCACATAGGTCGTTCGAGTGAAAATGGACTTACGAAGCTGGCGTAATTTACGTCGGATGTAAATCAGTGTTCAAACTATATTAACTTTCGCCTTGAACGCAACCGGTCCATGTTGTAAGACTATGCGCAAATTTTCGCCAGTTTTATTGGACGTTAAAGTATGAAGCGTAAAAGAACAACGCCCGTGTGATCTAAGCAATAGATAGTCCCCGGAATTAGTCCACATGTGTCCACATCCAACGCCGTGCAGGCATTCAATAGCATTAGTAATGAACTGTTTGAGAAAAAAAAATCTGAATCTTTTGTACATGACACACTCTCATACCTTCATTAAAGATTGATTCCTTCTTGTGTTTCTATATATACTCTCCCAAAAAAAACCGCAACATCCAATTTTTTTTTCAAACATAAATTTTTCCAAAAATGTGCGTGATTGACACATGACAACAGGATCGTGTTATAATGTAAATGTCCGATAATTGAATTTAAGCCCCTGATAGTGGCTGCTGATCACACGTGACTTTCGGGTCAGCCTTTGTGTAACGCTACACGATGAAGGCGTAGGGAAAAACGTAGGGCAGTTGCACGTGCGAATCACGTCTTATCTTTATGGGGGTTTAATGGGTATACACGACACACAACCGTTCAATTGAATTCAGTCGTTAAATTGTTTCACGAAGTTGCTACAATATGCCCAAGACTAGACGCAGCTACCCGGAACGTCGTCATTGGTCGTCTCCTGGCCGGCGAATCACAGAATACTTTATAATGTTCACCGGAGCACGATTTCCAGACTGTTGCAACGGCACCAGCAATCCGGTTCAACAGCTGATCGTCAACATTCTGGCCGACCTAGGATCACATCAGCAGCCCAAGATCGCTACATCTGGTTACTTCACCTGCGAAACCAGACCAAAACAGCAACAGAAACAGCATCAAATATCCCAGGTCTCCGTCGAATATCGGCACAGACAGTCAGAAACATCTCCGTCAAAACGGCTTACGCGCCAAACGTCCTTACTTTGGCGTAGTACTGAGGCGCCAGCATCGACTTGCAAGGGTCCGATGGTGAACAGGTTAAGGGACTGGAATCTGCGAAACTGGAGGCGAGTCTGGTTCAGAGATGAATCAAGATTCCAGCTGCAGAGAAGAGATGGTCGTACACGAGTTTACAGACGCCGGAATGAGAGGTTCGCAAGGAACTGCGTCCTTGAGGTCGACAATTTCGGCGGAGGAAGTGTGATGGTGTGGGGTGCCATATCCTGTGCCCGAAAAACTCAACTGGTGCATATTCCCGGCAACCTTAACGCCGTTCGATACACAGATGAGGTTTTGACACCACATATGCTGCCCGTAATGGACCTCCGTAGGGAAATTTTTCAGCACGACAACGATCGGCCGCACACAGCTCGTGCTAATGTTGAATTTCTAGCCAACCAGAACGTAACAGTGCTCCCCTGGCCGTCCAAATCACCAGATTTGAACCCAATAGAACATTTGTGGGATGATTTGGATAGACGCGTGCGCAGTCGTCATCCAGCGCCGCAAACTCTGCAAGAACTGTAGCATGCTCTTGAGCAAGAATGGAGGAGAATTCCGCAAAACCGTATTCGTCGATTTTATTGTGTCTATGCCGAGACGGGTCCTTGGTGTGTTACAGGTTAAAGGTGAGCACAACAGATATTGACGTTGCAGTGACGTCATCTGAGCGCTATGCACTCTAATGTGATAAATTTTTACATGTGAATGAACTTTAAAGTCTGAACAGCCAGTCTGCCAAATTTCAGTGTAGCTTATTTCTGTATTAAAAATGATGTTGAAAATTCATATTTTGAAGAATACAAATTGGATGTTGCGTTTCTTCTTGGGAGGGTATACTTATTTGACGGGCCACCAAAAATCGCATCCACGACTGGCGATATCTCCCTTCAAATATGCCTTAATATGAATATTCGATTGACTGATTGATGTTTTACGTCGCACTCAAGCTTATTTGCGGCGTTGCCAGGGTAAGTGGGGAGAAACCCGGTTTCATTGCCCGGAGGAAATCCCGACCTTCGGCTAGTACTTGTCAACTCTTTCACATACGGCCACCGAGTGAAAAAACACTCTGAAATGTGTCATTCTTTTAAAAGCACACTTGCCGCGAACATCCAGAAGACTGTTTACATTAAGAACAGTGGACGGTTTTCTGTATTTTTCCAAGATAGAAAAAGTTAGGAACTTTCTATTTTTACCAGAAATTGAAAGTTTTAACATCATTTAGTATTTTTAATTTAATGTTAACAAACTTCGAACCTAAGCGTGTGCACAAGTGCCCTAATGGTTTGAGCCGTGTGGGCGATCTAACGAAACAGTATAATTTTACGAACTTTATCTAAGAAATACATACTAACGATCGAGCAAGAGGGACTATAAAAGCCTGCTGAGTGCAAACCACAGACAAAAACGCTTGAATGAGGGTAATCTAACACTTAAGTTAACCAACACTGATCGGTGTTGTTGTTGTAATCGAGCTTCGATTCTTCGTTTGTTTTTCACCCTCATTTATACATTCTAAACCTAATTGGACATGCTTTATGTGTGCTATGATTAATTTTAGTGGTTTTAGCTGTAGTAAGCTCGTGCAAATTGGTTTTCTTTAACAAATGTCAAACAGGCTACGGCGGCAAGTGAGCCTTTAAATTTGGTCTGAGTGGGATTTGCGCGCATCGATGGAAGGTCTCTGTGGGACTGAGGGAGGCTCACTCTAACCCACTGGACCAACGAGACCCCATGAATATTCGATGGTATGTCTATAATCTATATTCAAAACTATTGCCTGTATGATTTAATAAGTCCGAAAGTTTGCAAGCCGATTAAAATTGTTTTGGCATGAAATCTCCATTACTTTCGTTTGGTCAAGAAACTAACATCGCCATCTTTTTCTATCCAAATATTTTGGTTATAGCTGGAGTGGAGGAACCACGAGCTATTTTTATTAGGAACATATTTTTTATATGCATCCCGAACCCCCGCCTTCGACATTTTTGCTTGTTTTCAATGTTGTTTTTGCTTTAAAAAATGTCAATTTAAAGGCACTCGCGCCGCTAAAATCCAGAATACTGGTTACATTTTTAATAAATGTTGTATTTTCACCCCTTCCGAAGAAACTCTACCAAGACTGTGCTTTTAAAAGAACAAAATATATAACGGAAACATATCTAGTATTTGATTAGAATAGAATCCCAGCCTTTTCAGCGGCAGATATCTTTACGTTTGGAAATAAGCCACATATTACAATGTACTGGTCTTTGAACAGTTTGACTAAGACTGTTAACTTCATTGAATGCATTAAGAGAAAGACATGTAAAGTCAGTCAATCGGATCTCAGTGAACAAAACCATATACACAGGTTGAATACGCGATTCCTTGGCTATAAGCACAAATAACTGCACCTTGATTATTCTGGCATGCCAGCACTTCACGACCCAATTATCACACGTGTACTCACGATATTAATCTCATATTAAACATTTAGGCTACCCATTAAATAAAACCCTGGCCTGGTTGTTTATACAGTATGGATTACAATATACACTATATCAGTACATGTTATGTTATCAGTTTATTTGGCAACGGGATTACGCGTTATATATAGGCCTACCCTGCACACTGTTCCATACTGTTGGCTTACTCATTCAAATAAGCCCTATATTTATTTTAAAGACTTATAATTGACGTACGGAATCTTGGAGTTTCTGAAAGTGTTGTTGTTTTGCACCCCTCACTACAACACTTTGTATTGAAGTCAAGGACTAACGCCGGCAGTCGGAAAACCATGGCGGTTTGTAAAGGTAAGTTATTCCACTGAATATGTATTGACCCTCAATCCTATTTTAAAGGGGAAGAAAACAAAAAAGCACTTTAGGGTTCTGAAGAAGCGCGCTAATGTTTCCTTTCCAACGGTGCCAAACACATATGTTTGCGATTTTTTTTACATCTGACAGTGAAGTTAATAAAAGATCACAATAAGCAAAACAAATTTGGTCAACTTTCAAAATCTGCCATTTAAGCATAGGTTAAATTCATCCTCTTCACGGCCTTCGTAACTCTCCGATATGCCACGCATACCATTTTTGTGCCAGCCACATATTCCTCAAAGCTTGCTTTATAATTTAATGTAAGTTTTGAGAAACTGAAAACAATTTTCTGGAGATAGGAATGCTTTGAAGACAGTGAAATGAACCTGGGTTTAAATAGGAGATTTTGAAAGCTGACCAATTTCTTTTGTGTATGTAACATAATACGTTATTTTATAAACTGCATCATGTCCCATGAAAAAATAGCAAAAATATGTGTTTAGTACCATTGGAAAGGAAAAATAAGCGCGTTTCTTCTGAACCATAAAGTGTTTTTTTGTTTTCTTCTCCTTTAAGGAATGAAAATCCCTATATTCTGTCCTTTTCCACTTTTGAACTGTTGAGTAGAGGTTGCTTAATTATTATTATTAATTAGACATTCACTCATCTGGAATTATGGGTCACATGATGGAATGCCCTTTGGTGGCAGTTATAAAGATATTGAGAATTGCAATCACGACATTATTTCTTCTTAACACCAATGCCATTTCGAAAGCTTCTAATTTACTTATTTCTAGTCTGTTTGCTGATGACACGTGCTTAATCCACTCTGATAAATGTCTTGACACCGCTATCTCAACTATGTCTTTCCACCTTGATAACATCTTTTTCTGGCTTACTGCGAATAAACTATCATTAAATGTCTCTAAAATCAAATATATGCTCATACCACCATTGTCTATTAAATCCAAGAGTCGCTCTCCTATCAAACTATCTATATCTGTCCTTGAGATCAAACAAGCTTATCATTTCAAAATTCTTGGTGTTTTTCTAAACGATAAGTTAAATTGGGCCACTCACATAAATTTTATATCCAATAAAATCTCTAGAAACATTGGCCTTATTAACTATATCAAAGACAGTATTAAAAAAATCTCTTTTCATTCTCTACTATTCACTGATATACCCATACCTTTCCTACTATGACATTCTTTGGGGAAATACCTATATATCCCACCTGAAACCTCTTATTCTCCTTCAAAAACGTGCAATTCGTGTCATCACACTGTCCTTTCGTCTGGAACACACCCAGCCCTTGTTCACAGAGCTATCTATCCTACCTTTATTCTCTCTGAACAAATATCTCATTCTCAGTTTTGCTCATAATTCTTTCTATAATCCAGAGTATCTTCCATTCAATTTTCAGCATTACTTGCTGAAACAGTCATCTTCTCATAAACACCAAACCAGATCCACCCTAGACTTTGTCCGACATGTTTACCACAGTAACCACTCATATTACTCACTTTCAGTTATTGCCCCTAGAGAATGGAACTAAATCCATAAATCACTCAAAAGGCTACCTTCAAAATCACTGTTCAGATTTAAGTAAAGAGGCTATTTATGACCGCCGTGCCTTATCCTTTGTTTATAGCCCCTCCCCTCTCCCTTCTACTATGTTATAAATATCCATATTCATACTCTTAAAGCCGGTGTATATTGGTATACCGTTGTCCGTCCCGGATTCCTGTCCGCTCCATAACCTCCATAACTGCATTTTCTTCTGATATATGTAGCTTATGGGTAGACGGTGTGTCGCGTACCAAAATTAAATTGGAGTCTCAATACTTGTGGCGACCAAAACAGCCACCCAGCCTTTTGGCCTTTAATAACTCAAGAACTATTCGATGGATTTAAATTGTTTTTCAGATATAACTAGCTTCTGAGTAGATAGTGTGTCCTGTACCAAAATTAAATTGGGGTCTTGCTATTTGTGGCGACCAAAACAGTCGCCTAGCCTTTTGACATTCAGTAACCCAGGAACTGTTGCATGGATTTAAAAAAAAATCAGTAATAACTGGCTTATGAGTAGATGATGTGTCCTGTACCAAAATTAAATTTTGCGGTCTTGATATTTGTGGCGACCAAAACAGTCACCAGCCTTTTGCCATTGAGTTACTTGGTACTTATTGCATGAATTATGATTTTTTTCAGTTATAACTAGCTTGTGAGTAAATGGTGTGTCCCGTACCAAAATTAAATTGGGGTCTTGATATTTGCTGCGACCAAAATAGTCACCAGCCTTTTGGCATTGAGTTACTCGGTACTTATTGCATGGATTAGCAATTTTGGTTAAGTTATAACTAGCTTATGAGTAAATGGTGTGTCCGGTACCAAAATTAAATTGAGTTCTGGACATTGTGGCGACCAAAACACTCCCCCAGGCTTTTGGCATTCAGTAACTTGGGAACTATTGTATGGATTGACATTTTTTTTCAGTTATAACTAGCTTACAAATAGACTATGTGTCCCGTACTAAAAGTAAACTAGGGTCTCGCTTTATGTGTCGACCCAAAACACTCCCCCAGCCTTTTGGCATTCAGTAATTGGGGAAATGGCTGCTAATCTGTCTGTGGTTTCATAGTAGGGCTTAATTGTATCCAAACAACTTTTTGTGATAACCATGATGACCAAATGAGTTGCGGAGCACCTTCTTTCTATTGTTTATCCGCAATTAATTGGAATTGCTTTTGTATGCCTATATGTAGTGTAGGCACTTTGGCAAGTAGCTTTGGTACAGCTTTCAGAAAGCAGCTTATAGGTACATGTAGGCGATGTGTCAAATACTAAAATTCACTAAGCCCCAGTTTTTTTTAGGTGACCGAAAGATTCTACCAACCGAAATTCTGTTTAAAGCATATGAGATAGTGTGCTACAATGATTTTACCCTTGCGGGCGTATTATGAGTATCTTAAACTCTTGTTAAAATTTATTTATCTGTAAATAAGTTGTTAACGCATACTTTAAATACATGCCATCTGATTCACCCGACTCTTTAATATAGGCATTTGTCTATAACTCTTGGGATAGAACAAGTCCCATGAGTGAAACTTTCTTCCCGCCAGTATTTCAATATTTTTAATATATCCAAATATTTTCCAATCTAAAACACACTGCCACAGGTAATGCGTTCTTGGTTTACATAGGCACGGAGACGAGTTACCTCCCCCCCCACCAATAACAAATACCGTATATACATTTACAGTGACAAGTCATGACCATACTATTTAACCCCTAAAAATTGAAACAGGATAAATCGTCTGTTGTTGTTTTTAACTAAACGACGAGACGAAACTTTAATGGCAGCTCCAATCTATTACTTCACACTCTTCGATATGCACATAGTATATGTCCATGCCACATTAACCGAAAAAGATTTATATGGAGCAAATTCAATTGGCAGCTCTAGACATCCAATGATTCAGTCTGCTTGATTGATTTGCCTGTCCCCGCTGCCAAAATAAAAAAAAAGTAAAAAGAAGGGAATGGTTTTAGAAATAAGAGATTTTCTATGACTGGATTGGCTGGTTATTTAAGCTTATTGGCGCGTCCATTCGTATGAATGATGTACGCCATACTAGTGAGCGATTAAGAAAACTGTGATGTTTGAACACAATATATTGAATGTCTCTGTACAGGAGTATATGTTAGTACGTTTGAGAATTACTTAACCTCTCAAGATATTAAAACATACAATACAATTATTGAGCTTACACCCGTATACGATTTACAGATAAAATATACAGTGGTGATAAATGGGAAGATAGACAGATAGGTCGATATTTGTTAGCCAGGGGCTTTATGACTGGGTACGGAATTCATTTAGAGGCGACATATTATCACAAAAGATGCAAAAACGCATCAAAATCATCACTGATTGTTATACATTAGCATACCTAGGGCCAATGTTAATTTGGACAGAAACAGAAGCTGGGTTCCATAGTGTTCTCATAGGGATGTTTAAAGTGGCATGAGCTGCCAAAATGTTGATATTTTGACCTTAAAACAGAATGTTGAAATTATTGGCTATTTTTCTCAAGACGTATAATTCAGAAGCTTTTTTAGTGTTTCTAGTTCGAAAATGTACGATAAAGTATTGTTTTGAACTAACTTTGGATTAGAATGAATGAATGGTCGTCCCGGCTATTTAATTGTGTGTACTTTTCGAACACGTTTTCGGTTTGTACAGGCCACATACTGCATGAATTTTCCTCATTCCAACGCCAATCATTTAGTTTTCCGATGGCCTTCAAAGTCTCTTACCGTCGTGAGGATCAGGGATTATGAAAAAAGTGTGAATTTTGGCAGCTCATGCCACTTTGATATTGAATCGATCCCGAAACACATCGTGGAACTCGAAGACATGGTAAATCAGTAAAATTATATGATACGCCTTTGCTATACTGTTCTTATGGCTTTTATCTAGGAGAAACTCAGTTTCCTCCCCATTTATCCCTCATCTTCGTCACCTATAGATGTATAATACCAGAGGCTCGATACAAACCACAGCCTTCTTAGGTCAGATGACTCGGTCGATAGGCAGAGCAATTGTCTCTCAGTCGGATACAGGCCTTTAATCAACAGGGCGTGGGTTCCAAGAAAACATCGCTCAATAAGTGGAAGAGTTGCCAAGTACTCGCCGAAGGTCGGAATTTCCTCCGGGCAAAGAGTTCGGGTTTCTCCGCTGCTCCACATGGTAACGCCTTATAAGCAAAATGATCTTTAAGTGCGGTGTAAAACATCAAGCAATCAATCACCAGTCCGAATATGTTACCTATACTGCAGAGAGTAACCACGATCAAAATATTTTGCAAGTATATATATATATATAGTGAAACCAAGGTCGATAACTGTTAAAAAGCCGTGTAGATCCATGCATACAGTCACAACGCCCGATAAGTCCGCTGTTTTCTTTCAAATCACTTTCGTCGTAGCAGTGCATGCAAATAGAGTATGCTTGTTTTCGAATTATATCCAGAACGTTTAATGTTTTTTTTAATGATTTAATGATCCACCTATACTATATGTTTGTTTATGAATTAATGATCCTCCTATACTATATTGTGTAAAGTAACGTCATTTGATCGCTGATAAATAGGATTAATCATGACATGGATCTTATAATTAAGACAGATTATGTATATATAATTTGCTTACTTGCCATGTAATCGGAAGCATTTAGTCTACTAGGTCAAATGTACATGTATTAATTTCCCTCGGTCGCTTTTTGTGGAACAGTCGCCAGGTACTCGCCGAAGGTCGGGAGTTTTCTCCGGTCAATGGGCCTGGCAATGCCGCGATATAAGTGAAGTAATCTTGAGTGTGGCGTAAAACCAAGATATTATATTAAATCTTTCAGAAAGGTGGCGACGAGAGCTGACGGGGAGGGGGGGGGACCCTTTCTAGCATCCGAGAGACTGCCTTTCTTTTACCATAAATGCTTCTACACATGAAACTGGAAATTCTTGGGCATCAGTTTATATAGCTTGTGTGCGCGCGGGTGTGGCTTTTGGAAGCATTCTCCTACTGACCCTTACTTTCCGGCATGGTTGCTGAATTACTCCCAACAACAAATAATACCTTGAACGAGGCCTTAAAGTGGCATGAGCTGCCAAAATTTGAACTTCTTTCCTAATTTCTGATTTTCACGACAGTAAGAGACTTTGAAAATCATCCAAAAACTAAACGATTGACTTTGAAATAATTAAAATCTAAACAGTATGTGTGCTGTACGAGCCTAAATAGCTTGCGAAAAGTAAACAAAATTTAAATAACCGGGACGACCATTAATTCATTCTCAGCTTAAGTTAGTTCAAAACACTACTTTAAGGTACATTCTAGAGACTAGTAGCACTAAAAAGCTTTTAAATTACACGTCTTAAGAAAAATAGCCGATAATTCTCACATTCTGTTCAGAGCGGGGTCGAATTCCTCTCAGACTAAAATAAAAATTGACAAATTTCTGAGTGGATATTTCACTCGATCGCCGTAAGTGGAAGAGTTGCCAGGTACTCGCGGAAGGTCGTGAATTTCCTCTGTGCAATGAGCCCGGTTTCCTCTCGCACTAAACCTTGCAACGCCGCCATATTAGTGAAATAATCTTGAGCGCGGCTTAAAACATCAATCAATCAACCAATCCACATTCTGTTTTAGCGGAAAAATATCCACATGTTGACAGCCCATAATACATTGTGCATTGTCCTATACAAAAGCTGTTCCATTTGCTTTTGCTATCTAGGACAGATTAACAAGGCTAAATATTATCACAGATAGATAACAAGTTCAATCTGAGAAAGCTAATCTCACGCATCAGCCATACAAAAAGCTGATAAGCAAAATTAATCAGAAAAAAATTAAAGAAATCGATATTAATGTGTCTATCTCCTTTTTTACTTTTCTCATCTTGAAAAGCTAGGAATCTTTTATTTGATGTGTATGAATGAATATTATCAACATCACGTAGATTATTTTCTTTTTTCTACCTGTTTATGAACACTAAAATGCACGGGCATAAGGGAAATCTTCTTGTCCAAAATAACCATGGACACAAGTTTCTAATTTTGTTAAAACGGGGTGGGGGTGGGGCGTATGTCATTTATACCGTTATACACAATCATAGGTTGTTGTAATAAACCAAAACCCATGATATTTCATTAAGTTGAAGATAGAAAGAGTTTTTTTTATAGATTTTTATGATTATTTACACTAAGATGTATTGAATGACCTTGCACTACATATCTATCATCAAACCTAAATCTAATTGATTCGGCGTTGCATGTGTGCCAATTTGAAACTAAATGTAAGACTAGTGACCTGGGCCGGTATTCGTAAGGAAATTTGTTATGTTATGTCGCCAATTTATGTCGCCAATTAATGTCGCCAATTTTAGAAATAAACAGCGGTATGTACAATCTATGTAAGAGTAACGTTGTTTTTAGAAACTAGTTCATATTTTGTTTCTTTCAACTGAATAGAAAATGCTTAGTAAATCTGAAGTGTTAAAATTGAGTTGTTTTATGCATACTGGTCCAGGAATCGTTCTACAACCGGTGATGGGGTTGGGTATAAGCTTTGAGGGCCATTTGCAAACTGCTTCAATAGAAGACGGCATAGCTGAATGGTGGGATATGAATTATAACCTTAATGGTGTTTAATCGGTTTCGTTTTATCATACCCCGACTTATCAATCTAACACGGCATCACCTACTAATGCTTTTCTGATACCGATAGCTACTCAGTTATTTATGATTTATGTGTGATATAGTGAATTGGCAGAATTATTAAGTCGATATATTGCAAATCTACATAAGAAATTTGCATATTGTTAGATTTCATAAATATATTTAATAGAAATTTTTGTTTGTATTGTACAGATACCACAGCGTCATCCTGGGAGCTTGGCTTCAGTCAAAATCTTGTGAAGATTTGACGATAAATCGTTGCCAACTTGTCCGGAAATGACGTACTTCGGTATAAACTCCTCGCGGAAGGACAACCGAACTGTCAATGCTAGTCACGTGAGAGAGGATGATGTCACGAGGAAGCGTGTCTTGGGTCTTGAGCGAGACTTGAGGGAGAACACATCGGCCATATCTCTCCGCCAAAAGCGACTTCGTGAATCTCTTCTCGCTTACACACAGAGGCTTCAAAGTTTGACAAAAAACCGAAACAATGATTTTGTCAACGGTCCTGTTCGAGACAACCCCCATCTTTATGTCCAAGCTAAAAGAATAAGGAAGCAAAACGCCTCAACAAATACAAATTTGCCCCGTAGGATTCTCAGTCTCGAAGAGCTGATAAATAGACCAAAGAAAGACGATGCAGATGTTCTTAGTATGATTTCAAACAAACCGACAATAACCTTGCCCTTGATTAGTGGGTCGTCACCATTATTACTATCAGAAAGTAACAAAGATTTCGATATTGCAACAGAAAACCTCCCAAACGTTGAAGTTGACATTGAGATTCCCCAGTCTGTATCAGCTACTAAATCTGAACCTCACAAAGACATGCGCAATGCAAGACTTCCTACCATTGAACGAGAACAAACTCTAACTAAGACAAGACCTTTCCAAAATGGTCGACGTAATACGCAATATGAAGATATTCCTGAAATGGATTACCGTGTTATAATGAACGACAAATTAACAGGGCTGCAGGTAGACCTGAGTACATTGGAACGGAATAAAAGTTATAAGAGCACAAGGAAAAGATCTATTTGTAGCAACGGGTCTCGTGGAAAACGTGTAAAGTTACCATTACTGGACAGCATCCCTGAAGTTGATGACAATATCAGGTCAGCTGGAAAAAGTGCAAGAAGCTACGAAACGGTGTCTCACAAATCAGCGAATCTCCCTGGTTTGGTCTTACAGAACATTTCCAGCATCCATCAGCATTTTCCCAGAAAAAGAGGGAGGGCGCTGTCTTTATATGACCAAGATGACGTCATTCCTTACAAAAGGCCCCATTCAGGAGTCATGGAATATACTGTTCAGCGGGGCATGCGAACGGATTCCGATGACAAAAATACCCGAATGGACCAGAACTCAAACGAAGAGCAAGATAAATTACCAACCTTGAGAGTCAAATCTAAGAAAAAACATCCTAGATTGATATTCCTACGCGACTCGCCCGTTAAAGGTTTCAGGGATTCAAAAAAGTGATATAGGAACAAGGTGAAATTGAGGCCTGCATATAGCTTCGGATTAAGAGAGTTCGAACCGAAACCAACTAACAGATTTTGTTTTGACCATGGCTACAATACAACTTGGTACTATACAGAAATCCGGTAATTTCACCAACATATGCACTGAAGATTTTGGAACTTTAGATTCCATCTTTTCAGTTTCACTTTTTCATTCCAGAAGGAAATTATTTTGGAGACATCCCGAGTTAAATGCAGATGCATTAATCTCAATGTCCATGATGCAGACATAGCCCCCTGCAAATAGCCCCAGTTTGCCACAACTTAAAAACCAAATCACCGCTTGGCTTATGTTCACATTTATACCTAGTTACTTGTTCTTAACCGTATCAGACACGAAGCCAGGTTGTTTGAATGGGGGGGGGGGGGGGGGGGATCCCCCGTGCCCCAATTGGCCTTTTTCTGAACCATATGCATAAAGTTCTATTTACAATTGAGAACCGAACCAATCCTGAGGCAATAATTTCTTTCGTTACGATTTCGGTGCCTTCTTTGGTTAGCGCAGAGAAGCAATTGTGCAAATATTCCATCCAGAATTCTTTTTCTTTTCTTCCGTTCCTTTTTCTATTTCGTCGAGAAGAAAAGCTTTTTGTGATCAACCTACAACTGGAAATTTATTCATTATAAAGTTTCAGTCTCGCGCTTTTCCACATTGACCAAATGGGCAAAACTAAGGAACATTAACATTGTGATTAACATTTTGATGGTTCCAGTTTGTTATTACAACGATACGCTTGTATTTTTTCAATTCCGTTACAAGTTCGCTTTCGAAACGGAAAAAAAGCATAGGTCATCAACCTCGAGTTGGATAAATATGTTTTAACTTTACTTCATTTTTTAAAATTCGTTGAATGGATAAATTTCCTCACCAGCTTTCAGCTAAATATAAGTACCTTTTCGTTTTTGTTTCGTAAAATATGTACAGTTAGCTGTAATGCGATCTACGTGAGCAGGAACATGGATAAAAGCTACTTTCGTTTTCAATTCATCTCTAGTTTTTATTTTAAAAAAAATCATGTACTACCCTGATTTATTTGTTTCTAAGTTCATTGATAACTCAGACAATACCACAATATGTAGTCCGGGTTTTTGACTCCAAAATTACTATTTTTTTTATTCTGACGGCCTTATCCAAAATATGACCGTCAGTACAAAAAAGTCATTTTGGAGTCAGAAACCCGGACTACACAATATGTTGAGCGAACGTATTAGGGTAAATGTCTATATATCAACAGTAGTTTACTCCTGTTTCCCCCTTGATAAATCATTGGGTCATCGTGACTCATCGCCAAATGGGGAAACAACAAATCATTGTTGGGGACAGTTTTCGTCAATCGGAATGAGCATCCCTACGTTAGACATTCTTTCCAATATTTGGCTTTAAGTGAATTGACTAGTCTATACCTTCGTCCTAAGTCAAAGGCTCATCTGGAGCGTCCGATCCATGACTTCCATCGAGGGTTAGCGGGTTCGATCCAACTTCCAAATATGGAAAACATGGAAACATTTTGAATGGATCTTTAGTCGATCGCCGTATGTGGAAGAGTTGCCAGGTACTCAAAATGGCGTCATATGTAATATCACAATAATGATATGTTACAAGCAGGGTTTTACTTGTTCTTGTTTTTTATTTTCGTCTACAGACGATACCATTTTAAGTATTATTTCACACATTCACGATATTAAATATAGTTAATTTATGTATTAAATATATATCCTTTAAATGCATTTTGTTTTCACAAATAAATTCCTGAAATATTTATCAAAACGGTTAGTTTGATTTCGTTTGTTGTCGACTCTTGTTTGATATCTGAAAGGCATGGGAAAATATAGTGTGTCTCAATGTATTGCTGTCAATGTGTTAAAGTTGCATGAGCTGCCAAAATTTGCACTGGTTAATAAATTCTGATTATCCAAGATAAGTTGAGCGTTTGAAGTACCTTGACAAAAGAAAAGATTGCCGTTGAAATAGAAAAAAAAACCCAGTAAGTTTGGTAACCCGTACGAACCGAAGATTTGTGCTAATAACGGACCAAATTTAAATAGCCGGGATGTATGAGTTGATATTAGGGCTTTAGTTGCTTATAAAAATAAAGTGCACGTTCAAGATTGTTATCGCCGGACAGCTGTTTTTTGTACTTTATACTTGATAAAATGGCAAATAATTACCTAAGTCTGTCTCATGGAAAGTTTTCCTATATTTGGCAGCTTATGCCACTTTGATGGTAGACGAACAAACAAAATTCCGTTCTACAGTCCATTAAAAATAGCATTCTCGATGCAAAGTTTTTTTCTCGATTGAGACACTTTGACCAAGCCCTGTGAGCGATTAACACCAATGTTTTATCATCATGGTCTGTGAATGCCATTTAGAAGTTGGGAAACATGAAGAAGGTGATATTTATGAATAGCTTCGGGCTTCATTGTACAACATATCTAAGTAGTTTAGATACTATCATTGTTTTAACGAGATGAAAAACGGTCTGTTACCCAGATAGAAACCTTGCGTATATCAATCAAGCAATCGATATGCATTAGAAATATTGACTCCTACACTCTAAATGACACGTTCGTTGTGGAAAGGCTGACAGGTCCCTGCTTTAAGGGACAAGACACCCCCCCCCCTCCTCCCTCACTTACTGGTAGCACCCCCATATAAGTGAAATCATTTTGAGTTTGGCGTAACACATCAATCAATCAACTCAAGGACACTCAAAGAACTCTCTGTCATCCATTTAAATTGTAAACTTGCATCAAACGTTTATCTGAAGGTATATAGGGCACATACCCAGCCTATTCTAAATAATCAGCTAGTCAACATGTTAATGGTATGCAGTGGAATCAAACAGCCGATTTAAAATCCGCATTGATCAATACAATGTAGATTTCTGGATTCCGGCCACCACTAACTATTTTCGCTTTTTTATGATTTCCTCCTGCCCCGCTAAATTTTTTTCTGGGGATTTATGTAGGTTTTATGAAAGTTAACAGATTCAGTTTCTGTTTTTGGAAGTGAATTGTAACCAGTTTGGATCTGAAAGGTAGATGTGCTTTGGTCTATTTACATCCGATGAACTTTGCGCATGTTGACCCTGAGCAGCTGGGTTTGAGAATTGTGGAAATTCGGTACGTTCATGGTACCGCTAAATTGTGTTTAAAATATTCTCAAAAGACCGAATGGTATGGCACAACGAAATTTAGGGAAGGTGTGGTGGACCATTAACATAACTGTAAACGGCAAATTAAATTGTGGCCTGCTGCAATCTTCGTATAGCCTACCATTTACGAAGGGATGAGTCGGGCTTTCTGTGCGCGGGTCGTGTTTAAAAGAAATAAGCGCAGATAGCCACCAAAATTGGAAAGCAACAACATCGCCAGTTTCTTAGCAATTTGGCATTATCGGACATACATGTAGTCCAAGAGAAAAATACAATTCAAGCGAAAGAACACGCTCAAATCAATGAATGCAAAAACTGGTGCACAAATAATAGCAACTCGAAAAAACAATATATAGGTTTGTAAGGAGTCCGAATTATGCAGCACTTGATGTGCCTTATATTCCAGAAAATTGTAAGTGAATTGCCTAAATATTGAGTATTTACGAAACACGTTCGGGAGAATTACATCTGATAATAAACATTAACAAAAACTCATTAAAAGTCAACGAATGGAATTTGGTAAAACTGAGGTAGATATCTTTATAATATGACATAATTTACAAAGTTTCAAAAGACGAAAACAAATTTATTTAACAAGAATCTTATATTTTTCATAAATTTATATTGGAAAAGGGGTTTGTTATTTCCAAAAACGGGTTTGAAAGTTCAGAAAACAAACTTTATGATTGATATTGAAATATGGAATATTCTTACATTATGTGGCCTGTACGAGCTGAAATAGTTTCATGTTAGTAAACAAAATTTAAATGCTAAATATTACTACTACATACGCTCTCAAAACTACCACGACAGAATTTTTTTTATACTTGTAGACAAATGTAGCCAACGACAGGCTTGAAACTTAATGACGTCATGGGGAATATTTGAGGGGTTCTGGCTTTGTGAAAAACGCTTAGCTATAGGCCTTTGTTTCCATGTAGAACTTTTTGTGTCCGCCTAGCTTCCCCCTTCTTATATCCCAGTGACGTCATTAAAGTGGTATGAGCTGTCAAAATGTTGATATTTTGACATTAAAACAGAATGTTGAAATTATCGGTTATTTTTCTCAAGATGTATAATTCAGAAGCTTTTTAGTGCTTCTAGTCTCGAGAATATACGATAAAGTATTGTTTTGAACAATTGAACTTTGGCTTAGAATGAATGAATAGTCGTCCCGGTTATTTAAATTTTGTTTACTTTTCGAACACTATTCCGGTTTGTATACATGTAGGCCCTCTACTGTATGGATCTTCCTCAATTCAATCGCTAATCAAAGCCTCTTACTGTCGTGACGATCAGAAATTATGTGAAAAGAGTTAATTGTGGCAGCTAATGCCACTTTTAGCAATCATTATTTTGGTCAAATTTAGTTTTAACTAAAATATCTCATCATTTCAACAGCTTTTGCCACTTTAAGCAATTCAAAAATACAAATACTAAAGACAAAAAAATATCTCCATTTTCCTGCTTTATGCCTCTGAATTTTGTGGGACTATATTTGACGATTTGCTACAGAAACAAACATGTAGTATAAGTCGTTTTAAACGCATTCGAAATGACCTGTATATCATGGAATAGATAAAGACGTTCATGAAGCTATTACTATTGGAGAGCCAGAGTAAACTAAATTGTAGAATAGGTGGTATATTAACATTTTTGTTTACGGATTTGACAAGAGCAGCCGAGACAAATGGACCCCATGCTATAAAGTATACGGCAGTTGTTAGACACAGAATTTTCACTGCCCTCAAATCTGTAGTCTTTTTCGTTATACCCAATGCCACGGGTGCTGTTTTAAACACAGCCTCTCTGATGATGGCCGCCGAAGTGTAGACAATGATGGCGGCTGATATACCAGGGATTAACACAATGCCTAAAATGCCTAACCACGTCACTTGCCAATAATAATGTAAACCACACATTCCCGTCAGTCGGTCATATTTGTAGTAGAGGAAATCTCCACCGTTCACGAGCATATGAGCGAGAAAAACAGATGTTCCCAAACACCATAAAAGTACGAGTGCTGTGACGCATCTCTTCGTAGTCATCAAAATAGGATATCTTAAAGGTTTTTTGATAGCTAGATATCTGTCGACACTAACCACTGTCATACTGTAGACGGATACGGCACAGCAGCCTCCGTGAAGAATACCGGAAATTTGACACCAAACGCCACCGTACGGCCAAAATCCTAAAATTACAGCCACAGTACAAGGCAAGAAAACAACAACACCAACCATTAAGTCCGCAACGCTGAGATTTAAAAGACATATTTTAGCTATGGAGGGAATTTGTCTAGTCTTTTTCAAAACGATCAAATTAAAAATGTTTGAAATAGTGACCGCCAAAGATACAATTATCAGAATGGACAGTTTGATTCCCTTTGGGATCTCATCCTCTTCTAATGTAGAATTGTGATGAACAGTGAGGTTTTCCCCTCGATTGCCGGGGGCCATCGTAATGTTCCGCGTATAATCCATCAGCGTTAATTAGATCGCGTGTACTCAACACGCTAAATGAAGTGTATTTAGTATATTCCGAAGTGCTTACAATATATGATGAAATGATATTAACATTAAAATAAACCACATCGTCATACATTCATGAACAAACTGATTCTCGATCACAATAAATTAACTCTTTGGTTTCGAGTTAAAACTCAAACTGGGTTTAGCGGACAACGCATTCCCTGTTATACCAGCAACATGTGCTTGGGTGCAGAAACGTTAGTCTTGGCTTTCATTGGGTATACAAAATATCGAATCGCGTCCAATGCATTTAAACACAAACCTTTAAAAAGCAGATCCTCGATGTCAATGAATTGTATTAAAACACACACCTTTAAAAAAGATGTCCCGGGATCCTAAATGGGTACGAAACAACTTTAAATACAAACCGGTTCAATGGTATTAAAACACGAACCTTTAAAAAGATGTTCCGGGATCCTAAATGTGTATAAAACAACTTTGGATCCAAACCAGTTCAATTGTATTAAAACACACACCTTTAAAAAGACGTTCCGTGATCCTAAATGGGTATAAAACAACTTTGGATCCAAACCAGTTCAATTGTATTAAACACACACCTTTAAAAAGACGTTCCGTGATCCTAAATGGGTATAAAACAACTTTGGATCCAAACCAGTTCAATTGTATTAAAACACACACCTTTAAAAAGACGTTCCGTGATCCTAAATGGGTATAAAACAACTTTGGATCCAAACCAGTTCGATTGTATTGAAACACACACTTTTAAAAAAAATTCAGTGATCCTAAATGTCTATTAAACCACTTTGAATCTAGGAAAGTAACCACTTGTACTATGTACTCAATTGGGTTATTTCTAGACGAAAGTCGTATTGCTATTTATATGCGGTATTCACCAAAGTATGTGTTTGTAGTGGTTGGCGTCAAATTAATCCCCATTATGCCAATGACCACAGCAAAAGCTACAAAATACCAGGGAAAGGTCCATTTCATTAACTATCGATCCCAAAACAATTAACAACCGACAACACTTAAATGTCCCTAGCCTGTTTAATTTTTCAAAATTATTGATCGATAGATAGCATTAAATGAATATATCAGACAACACAGTCCAGATTTACGAGCTACTACCTTCCTTGATTCGCGAATACATTGGCCAGAGTGCGCCCTGAATTCGTGGGTAAATGGTCAAAAATGTTGTTTAGCGCTTTCTGAATTGACGAACACAAATGCTTTTGGACTGCTTCCTGAATTAGTGGTTATATAGACGGACACAAAATGATGTTGGTGTGCTTGTTGAAGTCGTGGGCTGATGGACACGAAATGCTTGTTAGCGCTTCCTGAATGTGTGGGTAGGCGGGTGCAAAATGCTGCTGGCGTGGTTCTTGAAGTCGTGGACTGATGGACACAAAGTCTTGTCGTTGGAGTGCTTCTTGAGTTTGTGTGTAGATATATACAAAATGCAGTTGGAGTACTTACTGAGTCCGTGGATAGAAACAAAATGCTGGTGGACTACTTCCTGAATTTGTGGGTAGATGGACACAAAATGTTATTTGACTTCTTCCTGAATTCTTGGGTAGATAGATATAAAATGATGAAAGAGAGCTTTCTGAGTCCGTCGACAGATGGGTAGAAATGCTGTACGAGTGCGGGAAGGAAAAAATAAATAGCATTTATAAATCTCCTTGTATGAAAGGTCATTCGGTCACAAATTGACAGGATGGTTTCTGAATTCGTAGGCAAAACAATAAAACATCTGAGGGCTGAATGAAACAAAATAAATTATGCAAATTTCTGTGTATACCCGAACAAAACGATTTGCACTCGTCAGTCGTTGGTTGGCCTTTGGATTATCCAAGGTGTGAATACTTCGAAATATAGCTTCTTATTTATTTACGTACTGAGTAATCGATATACATATATTAAGACTTAATCCTGTCGTGTACCAAGCTACTTTTATAAGAGCTGAGTAAATTTCTTATGAAAGCTCAGTCAACACTCTTCCGATGCGTGGATATTTATGGGCTGGCAATCCTCTTGATTCAAAACAGATAAACAGCGGACAGAGAATGATCACTGTTTTTAGTACAATAGGACCTTTACACCGAGTATTTACGGCTTTGACCTTTATATACATTGCCCGATTCTCTGATAGATAGCAGAGTAACAGTCCAGCTAGACTAATTACTCCGTTTGTAATAATGGAACAAAGATAATTTCAGTGAAACTCTGTCGCTATCTGCAACCATTTTTGTTATTGCTATAACACATGGGAGCCTATGTATATATTTCGATTTGGATTCTGTAGAAATATAGGTTTTCATAGATGCCAGTTCATAAAACAGTTTTGTCGCACAGTCAACGGAAATCCAATTACTAGTAATAGTCATTTGGAGATAACATCTGAGGGGAGATGTTGTTCAAATCGATTTGTTTTCATGTCTGTAATTAGGAATGTCCTATTTAAGCACATTGTTAGCATGGATATGCACATCCAGTATATATTGCAGTACCCTTTATCTAAACGGTTCTTTTTCTGATAAGAAATGATAAGAAATAAAATCTTTACTATGCCATTCACCGCGGACTGAAGTAAACCGTGCCCATACTAGAATTTATGTTTTTGATATTTTTTTCTCTCATAGGACGCGGACTAAGTTATCAAACATTAACGTTCTACTAAAAACTATATACTCATTGGTTTGAGCCAAGACTTCCATATAACAGATAGGTTCAAATCCCACATAGTAAAGATTTCTGACTTTATTTTAAGGCAAAAAGAGCAGTTCTTGTTTTACGTGAGTCTTATTTATAACTTCATATTAGTAGCAAATGTTACCTAAGAGTTCTGTCCCTTTGTTTACATATTTGAGTTCAAGGTAGAAGCGGGTTCTCATTGGCTCAGTCGGTTAGAGTGATAGTCCGACCCAAGCCTTCCATCGTTGCGGCGCGGGTTCGAATCCGATTTAGACGGTGGGCGATTTTTTCTAACAACCATTTCCATGTCCCGTTCTCCGCATGCGTGGAGTTGTGCTGACCTATATAGAAATTAATAGGTCATCGCTACTCGATCTGAATGGATGTTCCACATTGTTTTAACCGCAGTGGAAACGTGCCAATTCTGAAAAAAAAAATGTTTATAGCCTCACCGGCCAATTCAACATATTTCAACTTCTTAAACTGAGGAGTTCATCTCATCAAAACCAGGAAATTATCATCCTTATCCTCTTGATCTAGGCCTACAACTAATTAATAGTCTACTAGTAGACGGCCTACTTGTAGTACTGCTGGTAATAATACTACGGCTTGTAGTACAAAATCGCAAATTGACCGTATTTATTCTTGAAGCAATGACGTGTTGAGAGGTAACTAACTAGCCCTAGAATCTATATTACTCCCAGCTAGAATGAATGAGCATACATTTATCGGTCATTTGAATTTCATTCACATTTTTTAAAAAATAAAAGTTTTTTTGTGTTTTTGAAGCCCCCAGCGTATTTTGGTGTTTTTAATCAGATTCTGCGGACTCTGAAAAAATAAATTTGTAAGCCTCACCCATAAAATGCCTTTTTCAATTTTTCAACACCTTATGTCTTATGTTGCCCGGAATGTGTTCCCTGTTACCAATGTATCCCCATACCTATGTATCGCAAAACCTGTGTATCCACATGCATGTGTATCCCCGTACGTATGTATCCCCGTACCTATGTACCCCATACATATGTATCGCAGTACCTGTGTATTGCAGTACCTGTGTATCCCCATACATGTGTATCCCCGTATCTGTGTATCCCCGTACATATATGTATCCCGTTACCTTTTTACCCCTGTACCTATGTATCCCCGTACAGTATCCCCATACCTATGTATCGCAGTAGCTGTGTATCCCCATACATGTGTATCTCTGTACCTATGTATCCCCGTACCCATGTATGCCAATACCAATGTATTCCTGGACCTATGTGTCCCTGTACCTATGTGCATGTATCCTGGTACCTATGTACATGTATCCCGGTACCAATGTACATGTATCCCGGTACCTATGTGCGTGTATCCCGGTACCTATGTATCCCCATACCCAAGTATCCCTGTAGGGCCTACTTATGTATCCCTGTACCTATGTGTCCCTGTATCTATTTTTAATGGTCCCAGAACTTGTGTCTGGACATACCTGGAAACAGACTAGGTACCAGGAAACAAAAGTAGGTTTGATTGATTAATGTTTATCGCCGCTTGCAAAATTAATTTCACTTATATGGTGGCGTTGCCAGGTTTAGTGGGGGAGGAAACCGGGCTCTGCTTGGGGTAGCCTAATTATGACCTAGACCTGGCCAATTAACTTGCAACAAGTGAAGAATGACTAACTTTGTTAACTTTTAGTTTTAATACGGTAACTGACTATTTTCAATAATACGTCGACAACAAGTACAATAGTTATCTGGTTATACCGTACCATATTAAATAGCCAAAACTTTGACCATACTCAATAGTATGGTCAAAGTTTTTGCTACATATTAAATAGGCTAATTAGTAGGCCCATATGTAGTATAGCCTACCATATGGTGTATACAGTTATAATAATTATCTTATATAGGAGACTTGTAAGTTTAGCGATATAAATAATATACCGGGTAGGCTACATGTAAATTGTAATCTGATAACAGGATTTAACTTATAAAAAGAAAAAAAAAATTGCCTCCTTTATTCACCATCAGACAATTGTAACATCAATTCATCGAACATAGCCTACAGTCAAATTATATCTAATTGGAAATAAATTGGCACCGAAAGAAAGAAAGTAAATAACATGTGTGTAATACAAATTACAATAGTCATGTGCCTTCCCCACTGTCTGTTTACTTCCTACTGGTTTAACGCGTGCGCAGAATGGAACATGGAAATGGTTGTTAGAAAAAATCGTTCACCGATTTAGACCTGTATATGTGTAAGAGTTGCCAGGTACTCGCCAGAGATCGGGGCTTTTCTCCGGACGATGGGCACGGTTTCCTCTCCCACTAAACCAACGCCGCCATATAAGTGAAATAATCTCGAGTGTGGCGTAAAATATCAATAAATCAATCAAAAAGGTAAAAGGGGAATGAGCTGCCAAAATTGGGACTTTTTTCATAAATTCCGATTGTCAAGAAATACCACAAAACATATTGATAAAGCCAATAACCCGTACGAATCAATCATGTGTACTAATAACGGACACAAGTCAAATAACCGGGATGTATGAGTTCAGTTTGGGGTATTTTGTTGCTTATAAAACGATATTAGAGTTCATCTCCGAGATTTGTGCCAACGAAAATCTGTTATTTTCTGCTTCTTGATAAAACCATGAATAATTAACAATTTCTGTTTAATAAACCATTTTTTTTGTATTTGGTTCTTAAGTCACTTTGAATAATACGTTTTGTGCATGTACATTGTAAGGGATTGTAAGAATGTTTCTTACTGGCGATACGTATGGGTAGGAAACGTATTAAATAGAAACAAAGCCTGTTATATCAAGCACAAACAGCAACGCATTGTTACAGGTTCGAGGATAGCCGCTGATACGACTGTCCGAGGACCGGTGACCATGCCGAGACAATGCCAATAGGGAATATCCTGACAATGCCAATAGGGAATATCCTGACAATGCCAATAGGGAATATCCTGACAATGCCAATAGGGAATATCCTGACAATGCCAATAGGGAATATCCTGACAATGCCAATAGGGAATATCCTGACAATGCCAATAGGGAATATCCTGACAATGCCAATAGGGAATATCCTGACAATGCCAATAGGGAATATCCTGACAATGCCAATAGGGAATATCCTGACAATGCCAATAGGGAATATCCTGACAATGCCAATAGGGAATATCCTGACAATGCCAATAGGGAATATCCTGACAATGCCAATAGGGAATATCCTGACAATGCCAATAGGGAATATTCTGACAATGCCAATAGGGAATATCCTGACAATGCCAATAGGGAATATTCTGACAATACCAATAGGGAATATTCTGACAATGCCAATAGGGAATATCCTGACAATGCCAATAGGGAATATCCTGACAATGCCAATAGGGAATATCCTGACAATGCCAATAGGGAATATCCTGACAATGCCAATAGGGAATATCCTGACAATGCCAATAGGGAATATCCTGACAATGCCAATAGGGAATATCCTGACAATGCCAATAGGGAATATTCTGACAATGCCAATAGGGAATATCCTGACAATGCCAATAGGGAATATTCTGACAATGCCAATAGGGAATATTCTGACAATGCCAATAGGGAATATCCTGACAATGCCAATAGGGAATATCCTGACAATGCCAATAGGGAATATCCTGACAATGCCAATAGGGAATATCCTGACAATGCCAATAGGGAATATTCTGACAATGCCAATAGGGAATATCCTGACAATGCCAATAGGGAATATTCTGACAATACCAATAGGGAATATTCTGACAATGCCAATAGGGAATATCCTGACAATGCCAATAGGGAATATCCTGACAATGCCAATAGGGAATATCCTGACAATGCCAATAGGGAATATCCTGACAATGCCAATAGGGAATATCCTGACAATGCCAATAGGGAATATCCTGACAATGCCAATAGGGAATATCCTGACAATGCCAATAGGGAATATTCTGACAATGCCAATAGGGAATATCCTGACAATGCCAATAGGGAATATTCTGACAATGCCAATAGGGAATATTCTGACAATGCCAATAGGGAATATTCTGACAATGCCAATAGGGAATATTCTGACAATGCCAATAGGGAATATCCTGACAATGCCAATAGGGAATATCCTGACAATGCCAATAGGGAATATTCTGACAATGCCAATAGGGAATATTCTGACAATGCCAATAGGGAATATTCTGACAATGCCAATAGGGAATATCCTGACAATGCCAATAGGGAATATCCTGACAATGCCAATAGGGAATATCCTGACAATGCCAATAGGGAATATTCTGACAATGCCAATAGGGAATATTCTGACAATGCCAATAGGGAATATTCTGACAATGCCAATAGGGAATATTCTGACAATGCCAATAGGGAATATCCTGACAATGCCAATAGGGAATATCCTGACAATGCCAATAGGGAATATCCTGACAATGCCAATAGGGAATATCCTGACAATGCCAATAGGGAATATTCTGACAATGCCAATAGGGAATATTCTGACAATGCCAATAGGGAATATTCTGACAATGCCAATAGGGAATATCCTGACAATGCCAATAGGGAATATTCTGACAATGCCAATAGGGAATATTCTGACAATGCCAATAGGGAATATCCTGACAATGCCAATAGGGAATATTCTGACAATGCCAATAGGGAATATCCTGACAGTGCCAATAGGGAATATTCTGATTAATGAAAATTGTATTGATTGACTATCAATGTTTTCTTCACAAAATATTTATATTGTTTATATAAAAAAGTGTTTTTAAAGACACATTCGCAGGGAAAGTTGACTATTATTTTTTGGTGTTAATTATTTTTTTCCATATACATGTAGCTGATGATTGTTCTCTTTTAGTAATGATAACGACATAAAGTGAGCTAGGTGTAGCGTACCAAGAATTGTCCCCCTTTTGTACATAAAACTTAAGAACATATTTTTATGTTTTAACAGATTATTATTAATGCCATTTTTATACGCCCTTATGGGTAGAAGCTTATGGGTAGAAGGTGTGTCACAAACTATTTTTAACATCACTGGTTACATAATATGGGAGTTAGATTGGATTATGTAATATTCCTTTCCACTCCATAACTTCTAAGGTTTTGATTCCATTTGCACAATTTTTCTGAGTATATACCTTATGGGTAGAAGGTGTGTCGCGAACTATTTTTAACATCACTGGTTACATAATATGGGAGTTATATTGGATTATGTAATATTCCCTTCCGCTCCATAACTTTCAAAGTTTTGATTCCATCTGGACAATTTTTTCTGAGGATATAGCTTATGGATAGAATGTGTGTCAGCTTCCTTGGATAATTTAGTGATAGCTATGGTGGCCAAAACTTAAAAAGTTTGAGTGTGACCGTTTTTCCAATAACATTGAAATTCTTCTGTCGTAATCCATTAAATACATTTCTGAATTTACCTATTCTGGTTAAAGTGACATGAACTGCCGGAATGTTGATATTTTCTGTTTAAACAGAATGTTGAAATTATCGGCTATTTTCTCAAGATCTTTTCACTCGGTTGCCGGATGTGGAAGAGTTGCCAGGTACTCGCCCAAGGTCCGGGATTTACTCTGGGCAACGAGCCTGGTTTCTCCCCTACTAATCCTGACAACGCCGCCATATAAGTAAAATTAATCCATATACGAGTAGCAGGTAGGTTCATATCCCACATAGTAAAATTAACGTTTTCTGACTTTATTTATTTGTTTGATCGATGTGGCATTAGTACACAATTAATTCTCCATTTGCCGTGACGTTACCGTTTGGCTCTGTCACTCGGTTCGAAACATTCGCCCAGCTAAAAGCCCTGGTGGAAACTCGGAACCACCCTAGACAAGTCTGCAGTTAAAATCTTGACAGAACAATAAGGGAGAAATCTCAAGATTTTCACTTCCGAAGGGGACAGGGGTGCAGACGACACAAGTCACATTGTTGTCAGGGGCCCAATCACCCCCACGTCCGCCACTTTTATTCAATCTTCACCTTTCATAATTTTTTTAGGCAAACTACTACTTCATTGAGTCACATGAATACCCTAAAAAGTAGTCCTGGCTTATTGGAAGTCCCACTAAACAATGCCCAAAGATATCGACCGAAATCTAGGAACTGTGGATTGGATGCCAAGGTACCAACGGAAGGGCGGATGTTTTCTCCAAACCTATCATAAAGGGGACATCATCTTGAGCGGGGTGTGAAACATCATTTAACCCACCAACAGTTTACTCCTAGAAAATTCTACTAACTAAGGCCAAGCTGCTGTCAGTCGTCAACCTAATGAAATGTCATGGGTTTAGTTTATTACAGCAACTTATGGGGTATAAAGGTCTAAATGATATACCCCTTTTTAACACAATTATAGAAACTTGTCTCCGTGGTTATTTTAGACAATAGGATTTTCCCTATGCCGGTGTGTTTTAGTGTTCAGAAATATTTGACTCCTATCCATCCCATGTATACTGTATCCTTGAGCTGCGTTCATAATACCAGTCAATGGGAATTACTGCAGACCTGTTTTGATGACATTGCCAGTCATAATGAGCCAACCTTTTATCAATCGAGAAGCATATGTTTCAGAAGTTCTTGGTCTGCGAAGAGCAAGATCAGCAAGATATACTGGGGTGAGATTACCTCGGCGATCATACAAGAGGATGACAGTCGTAAATTGTCACACCTCGTGTTTATCTTGTGATTTATTGACAAACATATACTCAGGTAAACCTAAGTCGTGAGTTCGATTCTCACCATGGTCCAGAATGTTTTCCTGTCATCTGTGTCGTTTATTTACCTATTCAGATAACCTACTATGAATAACAGTTTGCCGAATACAGTTTAATGTTACTTTCTCAAAATAAGGAAGATTTGGCTTAATACTGTAGACAGTTCGTGTTTCGGGAATTTATGGTGAGAACATCGTCAGAAATCGTATATATGAAAGCAAAATGGCAGCCAAATATATTGGGGTTCATATCTCAACGGAAACAGATTGTATTTTGTTTTATTTCAGACTCACATTTGAGATGGCAAGTATATGGACACGAATTTGTCGTTTGTAAATAAACTAGATGACATCAACGGGACTGTCTCACAGCGCGACAGAGTGTAAGTTTAACATAATAGTGAAGGCAGCCTATATTGTAGAGAGACGTTTCTATAACCGTTACGTTAAAACTTACGCTACATCCTTTCATAATTTCATAATCTGACCCTCCCCGACCCATTTATAAAACCAGCGTAAATTGATTTTGGCATCTTATTTGCAAGAGAAGAGATACAGATCATTTTTCTATGATATCAGCAATTCTATAACTTCCCATCTAAACCCTTTCAAAACTAAAATATTGTTTAGTATGGCAAGGACAAAAAAATAAAACAAAAACAAACCTCTCTGAAATGATAACCGATTTTTGGCAAATGGATAATATTCTTAACATTTTAAGTTTTGTGTCTTAAACGTTAAAATATAATTTGTGTTGGTTCATGATGTCACAGTGACCCGATTTGTATGTATGTCAATGAAATTAACCTTTTATAGATCATTAATGTTTATATTGTTCACATTGATGATAAGATCGGGGCGGCGCTCGCTGGACCATTTAATTGGTAGTCCTATAATGCGTTAAAGTGGCATGGCTTGCAAAAAGGTCGATACTTGGACATTATCGGAAGAAGCTTACAAGTTTTTTGGGGTACTACTAGTGGAAATCTGAATTAATAGAAAAGTGCGAATTTTAGCAGCTCACGCCACTTCAAAATGAAACCCAAATAACAATATTAAAGTTGCACGAGCTTGTAATTTTCAAATGTTGACAATTTGCTAAATTGTCTGCTATTTTTGTAACTAAGTACTGAAACGAAGCTTTTCCAGGGATGCCAGTTTTGAAAATATATTTTTAAATTTTGTTTAGAATTAAGATAGTCTTAAAACGAATGAACGTTCGTATCGGTTATTAAATTATTTTTTACTATAGCACATTGGCCATTCTCGCAGACCACATGCTAAATAGGTGTTTTAACATCAACTATGAAGGTAACCGTACGTGTCAGATGCCCTGGGCCTTTGCACTATCGGGATTTATGAAAAAAAAGTTACAATTTCTCCAGCTGATGTACTTTTCATTATGGTAATGTTACAATTTGCTGGAAATTCGTTAAGGAACTGGACACCAGATAAAACACTGCAATGCATTTGGAGTTCATGTGGTTGCAATTATCTATTTTCATTGAACAGTAGTTTATCTGGAGTAAAATGTGCACACTATTTATTTAGCCATTCAAAGGGACGGGCACTTTTTCATTATTCTGAGTGTCAAGAGTATACAAGAGAGAATCATTAAAGAAAATATATATTGAGCTTGTGGATTGTATCAGAGCCGATGATATATTCAACAAATAGACAAAATTTGATTATTCTGGACGAATATTCATTCATTTTTTGTTTCTTTTAAAGATTACTTTAACGGATGGCATCGATGCTGATATGACTAAAAGGGTTCTAATTCGCAAAATAAACCGACAGTTATCAGCATTTTGCTACCTAAAAACAGAAGACATGACTTAATGCTTTTTCAGTGAATAAAAACAAAGAAACAAATATCCATTTACAGTTTATCACATTTGGCACTACCACATTTTACAAATGAATATTATTTGCAAGACAGGTTTTGACTTAGAATAAAAGGTTTCATTAAGGAAAACTGACTAAGATGTTAAGGACAACGGGCATAGACCGACAGAAGCCTCCTGTCAATGTTTCATTGGTTAGAAACATACTTACACCTTAAACTGTTTTATGGCTTGGCTATGAAAATCTAGATCGTCTTTCTGTTCAAATCAAACCATTTCGTAAATCTGAACCTCTGTCTTATCACACAATTATAACGTCTGAAGTTATGTACATGACGTACATTTAGATTATTCTGACTGTAGCCAATATTCAAATCAACGAACGCACAGACAGACAGACAGACAGCTAGCGTGTCTAATTCAATCACTGATAATTACAATTGTGTGTTGTGATTGGTTGGAAGAGTCACACGAATAGTCGTCATATTCCTCAAGGAAACACGGTGATATTACCCGAATAGTATCCGATCCCTGAAAACTTACTTTTTTACCTTTTGTCGGTTTCTTCGAGAAAGATGGTTGTTTCTTAAGCACAGACTTCAAACAAGAAGAATGAACGGACGTACTTTCTGACTTCGTTCTGCGTCTACTTAAGAATATCTCGTTGTCTTCGTCTTCGCTCGATTCCGCCGGGGAGGACGGTGCGGAGGAACTTGATGTTCTTTGTTTGACCCGAGACAACAGTTTAAGCTCTGCCGAACTAGTGTCTTTAACAGACCGTGGCGATCTTTCAAGGTTTTTTTCAGATGAAAAACTTTTTAAAACCATTTGACTAATCGTGGACGGACTCAGGCAGCTATCAACCCTGTCTTCGAACGAGCTTAAGTCTTCCAACCCCTCTTGCGAATCGTCGGCGACAAGCGTAATTTTATTTTCCCCGCGCCGTGGACCATTTTCTGAAATAAGGCTTCCGAAACCAATGTTTTCATTGCTGACATCTGATAAAGGACTGTGCACTATTGGGGACAGTCTGTTAGAAGGGGAGGTACGTATAAACGGTAGATTGTCAACATCAGAATTTTCTTTAACACTCAAAGTTTCTAATTTTGGTACATCCGTCACTCCACGCCTTCTTTGAGGCCTTTCGCACACACTCTCCCAGGCCCCTGCAATTAATTTGCCTTTATCGTGTTCTTTGTTCTCTAACGTTTCGTGACTATGTTTTCCAAAATCATAGCCAGTCATGTCTAGCGAAGTCTTCTTTTTCAACTTGCTCAAGTTCTTCTCCCTGACGGATTTATATCTTGAAGCGTCAGACAATGATCGTAGCTGGCTTGTCGACTTGCGATCTGATCTTAGGTTCTTTCCATCAGGGGATATTCTTACATTTGTTCCGTCATCCTTCACGTGTGTGGACGTGGGTTTCTTCTCCTTTGAAGGCACTGGGGGTAATTGAGAGATTTGGCCAAGTCTTTGTCGAGATATCCTTTTCATTTTCTCACTGTAAATTAACATAGAGTCTTCCATTGTTTTAGCTCTTCACATTATGCCGTTCTCAGTCACAGGCTGAGCGTATCGTTACAACTGGGTATTAACAGGAAGGTAGATTCTTCTATAGCTAGTTGTCCAGTAGTTACGATCCACACTTCACGGGTTTGTTTGTCTTGGTCTTGTTTAACTCGTGTTCAAACTCTCTCTCTGTCCCTTGTCTGGACTTATACATACAATACCCTCCGACATATTATATTTCTTGATAAGAAATCTGCTCGCCCGTTAACCTTGTGTTTGGCAAACAAAGGCTTGGCTTATCAGTAAAAGGTGGACAAGAATGCAAACATTCAGCGTGTTGTCTGGATTTGCTAGTTTATACAGGTCGCCAATTTGGCAAAACAGGACAATCATGAAAAACTGTGTACGCAAAGCATAGTAGTTGTATCACGGGAAAATATAATTCGGCTTCCAAGTTCCTCCTTTTGCACGATTTTCTTGAAACGATAATGCTCACATATAGTTCAGACCAAAGGTGGAAACTTAATAGTTAAATAGTCTGTAGCTATTGTCACACTCCACCTGTTCTGAATTGACGATAATGACCGTATGATCAGACGATTTTCCACAGTAAGCTTTATACATATACACCGTCTTTTGTGCCGAGACGTAGTATTGGCATGTGACTAGTCTGATTAAGTCAACAATGGAAATTCTTGACCGACTTATTTTTATTACCAACTTTCATAACCACCATTAAGGCTGGATTTATTGAACAAAATATCACTCGGCACCTTGTTAAAGTCGTAAAGCTGTCAGAGCGCGCTGCCTTCCATAAAAGAATCTGTTATTGATTAATACGGAGCCTAGACCAAACTGTTTGAGAACTCTTCTTGATACGTAAACAACAAAATTAAGCAAATAATTAAACAAAAGAAAGTACAATTTACGATATTTATTTGAGTAGGATACAAAACGTATTTATTGTCTCTCCTTTCACGTTAAAGGCACACTTGCCGCGAAAATCAGGAATATTGTTTACATTAAAAAAGATTTTCTTTATTTTTCCCAGTCAATATAAGTTAGGAACTTTCTTTTTTTACCAAAATTTAAAAGTTTGGACGTCACTTTGTATTTTTAATTTGAATTTGAAAATTTGAATTGTTAGGTACCCGGAACGTAAAGAAACCAAACTGCTCGCAGGGGCACATTTATGTCTGCTGGAAAAGCCTGCTGATAATTGTTTGAGTGTAAACCACAGATAAAAAGGCCTGAAATGAGGGTAATCCAACACGAAAGTTGACCGACACTGATCGTTGTTGTTTTAATCAGGCTTCGATTCTTCGTTTGTTTTTCACCCCATTTCTACATTCTAAAGCTAACTAGACATGTTTTATGTGTCCTATGTTTAAGTTTAGTGGTATTAGTCGTACTAAGCTCATGTAAATTGGTTTTCTTAGCAAATTTAAACAGGCTACGGCGGCAAGTGAGCCTATACCACTTACACCTTAAACTAAACTGTTTTACGGCCTGGCTATGGAAATCTAGATCGTCTCTCTGTCAAATCATTTCGTAAATCTGATCAATAGAATACACAATTTAAGATATTTCTTTGAGTAGGAAACAAAGAGTATTCATTGTATTTCACGGCAAATGCATTGTTTTTATCTCTATTAGTGACTTTCGTCGCAAACACAAAATATAGAAGCAACGTATCAGCCCGCTGATGATAGGAGCAAATGAACGCAAAACATATAGGACTTACATATACTTTTTGGAATATATGGATCGTATCTGTAAGTTTTACTCCATCAAAGCTCCATCAAAACTCTCCGTATCTTGTCAAAGTGTTGAACAGCACAATTGAAATTGTGTAGGTGTACAGTCGTGGAAAGTGATAGTCCTTCCATCCGAAGCAGGCCTTCCATCGATGCGTCGCGGGTTCGAATCCCACTCAGACGAAATACAATTTTAAAAATTTCTGAACGGATTTTTTCACTCCATTAAGGTATGTGACAGAGTTGCCAGGCACTCGCAGAACGTTGAGGATTTCCTCCAGATAAAGATTCCCACTAAACCTTGCAACGCCGCCATATATTAAAATAATCATGAGTGCGGCGTAAAACATCAAACAATGAATTGAAATTATGTAGAACTTTGTAATAACTATATAATTAATCTCAACTATAGGTGATACTTTAAAAATAAAACGTATGGTCTGTCTGTGTTCTTAATGTGTGCATTTCAAAGTCAAAGGATAAAACACTTTCTTGTTTTAGGGGGTAGGACAAGGTTATCTGTTAGGCCAGGTTTAATACCAGGTGTTTTATGAGCACTCAAATTTACCGTCTGGCTGTTGACTTAAGGCTGTCATTTTAAGTAACCTTTATTTGGCCGTTGTAGATTGATATCCGTTTATTTTGGCATTATGCCATTTTGACAGGGAAAACATGTTATGTAAATCATTTCTTACAATACCAGATTTTACATTTCCATTTCCAGGTCAGGCTTAGTTTTAACTTTATAATGTACACCTGCCTTTTCTGGTCACCTATATGTAGACTTCCAGCAAAGCCTGTCGGTTCCTGTACACAAATTTGTAAATCATCACATCCTCTCTATGGGATATATATCGCTCTATGGTATTTGAATATCAATAAAGTTATGGTCCTGGCTTAAAATGTAACAAATGCACAGTATATTTTAGTTGAGGAAGCCACAGAAAGATATGTGTCCTCATAAAGTTAGTATTTTATGGTAGAACACTCTTAGTAGAAGTCACACTAGTTTACAGAGTTCAAATATGTTTTCCCAGAGCTGAGATATGACAATCTTAAGCTTTTATAGCTCACCGGTCATTGTCCTTGCTATGTTCTAATGGGGGGGGGGGGGGGGGGGGTGTAAATGGGAGGGCTACAGAAAGCTTAGTTTTCATTGCATTTAGTTTTCCTCTTGAGAGATCATTCCAAATACCTTTAAGCTCAATGTTTAGATTTAGAAGTAGATTGAAGGAATTTTGTGCCTCTGTTAGGATACAGGTCACAGTTTCTCACTTCCGGAAATTCCTAGGGACGAAAGAAGTTCCAGATATTTTTGTGTGTTTTTTTTATTATTTTTTCCTGGCCCCCTGCATTTTTTTCTGGGCATTTTTGTAGTTTTTATGAAAGGACAGGGGTTGAGTTACTGTCTGGAAATGATTTTAGAAGTGGAATGGGACCAGTTCAGGTGGTGGAGATCTGGTAGTTGGGGGTGCTTTGGTCTATTTACATGCGGCGGAATATGTGCAAAGAGACCCCTATCAGCTGATTCTACTCGTATCTCAAAATTTCTACCTTCAACCTATGAAAAAATTGTGCTTAAAATACTGCCAAAGGACTGTTCAAGGCCCCCACCGAAGGATTTGGTTCAACGAAAGTTAGGGAAGGTGCTGTGAGAGCAGACATTAACATTACCGCAAATGGGAAATGAAGGAAAATGAAACTGTGACCTGCTGCCAGATACAGGTCATCCATCGATGCGGCGCGGGTTCGAGTCAGACTTAGACTAAATAAAAACTGAAAAATGTCTGAGTGGATAATTCACTCGATGGCCGTATGTGGAAGATTTGCCAGGTACTTTCCGAAGGTCGAGATTTCCTCCAGGCAATGAGCCCAGTTTCCTCTCCCCCACTAAACCTGGCAACGCCACCATACATATACGTGAAATAATCTTGAGGGCGGGGTAAAAAAATCAATCAATCAATCACTGTGTGTATATCTACTGCTTTTTCCTAATGAGAGTGAGAGGCTTCCCAGCATGCACCTACAAAATAACCACCAACGAGTTATAAACATGGAATTGCACTTTTCAGAAAATGCATAATAAACACCAAGTAAAAAAAGTTATTGGAGCTAAAGTAGCCGGTAAGAAACTGATTTAAAAAGACGTTTTTTTATAAAAGGTAAAGGAGAAATTAGAACTTGCATTTACAGTGTGTTCCCCCTTCTAATTGTCATGGTTGTTTTTTCTCAATCGTATGTATACACATTTATCTGCATATCAGGTAAATGTTACTGAATATATTAGGTTTTTTACATGTGCACACTTGTGGTTGGTTACGATATTATACTGCAGACAAATTATGTTCAAATCGAACGGCGCTGACTGATAGAGCGCGTGGAGGGTACTGTTTGATTTGTAATCTGTGTGGATAAGAATCATAACTTGTCCATATGTAATAAATGTGTACCTGAACATATGGTACTGATACAATGATCTCTACATCACCCTCTTCAAAGAATCCAGTACGTTTTTGATTTTGTTTTTTTTATATGTTTTATGGGACATTTGAGAATAATAAATACAAAAACATTAGCTTTATTGTGATAGTGTTGTACGCTAAGTTCGTTTTTAGAAGCAATAAAAACATTTTTCCCTATTTAGAGAAATTTCTAGGCATTTGATTGGTCGAAATGCCCAGAATGTGAGTCTGTAGCCGAGTGCTTTCCGAGTATATTTTTTACGATCAATTGACCGATTGCTTGATGACGTCAATTTACGCGCAAAGCATTTTGGGGGGGGGGGGGGGGGGGGTTAAGGGTTGTTCATATAATTTTACAAAATGGCAGAAGGAATAATACTGAATCGAGAAGAAGACGTAAAAGGCGCGAAGTTACCAAAAACGTGTGTGGTTACGTTATGTCACCAGTGTTTTCCAAAAAAGTAATGCCTTACTAAAAACCGGTAAACAAAATGGCCAACTGAGACATATGGTTTACCCAGAAAGCTTTCTGTAAAGCTATGTGACGTCATCAGACTCGGCTGTAATTAAACGCCTAGAAATTTCTCTCAATGGCGATAAGATGCCGTGTCACCCAGGAGTTTAAGGCTTCACACGCTGACATTACCTCGGCATAAAGGCCTTTGTGCGTCACAGAAATTTTTTTCGGTGGCCTAAAGATACGGTGGCCCAAATACGACATTTTAACGTTTTAGGGTTTTCAGTTTGTTTTTTTTTAGTTTTAGTTTATAATTTTATTTCTTTTCACTAAGGTGATAACCTTCCCACCTTGGTAATAACTTCTCACCTAGGTGAAAACCTCAGTGAAAACCTTTTCACCTTATTGATAACTTTTCACCGAGATGAGAACCATTTCACCTAGGTGATAAACTTTCCACCTGGGTGCCAGAAAAGCGCCCTGAGGGCTAGAATTAAAAGTGCTAATGATTTTCGAATCTTTTATTCCTTTAAAAAAAAGTTACAGTAAAATTGTTCCAAAGTTATAGACTGTATGTAAAGTGGGGATTAGGTGATGGGGAGTGGGGGTCATTAGGCGAGGGCCCAGTGGCCGTCATGATGAGTGTTCTGCAAATATAACTATCTGTGGTTATCGTATTCTTTCCCTTGTCTTAAAATGATGACAGTAAAAAGGTTTTTAGTTATAGATCGCGTAACATTACGAAAGTGTGACCGGGGAGGGACGTTGAATATCCCAGCCCGACAGGTCTGGGTCGGAAGCCGAGAGGCTCTGGGTTGTTAGATAAGTGTCCTCTTCTGGAAACAATATTGCACATGATTTTCGGAAATGTTTATTTTAATAATCATAAAAAATGATAGTAAATGCCTCTACCCAATCAATGTGTGAGTATAATCACATAATTAACCTTTAATCTTTCCGAAAAATTTGGCAAAATAATTTATCCGGGTCTATGACATTTGCGTTCCATAATTAACGCTCAGTGTTAATAGCTTTTCGTGTATGGATCGAGTGATAGAATCCCTTAAGGTTTGTATATTGTCTGATTATACGACTGTCTTGGAACAAGAGAGTTATCATCTTGGTGAAAAGGTTATCACCTTGATGAAAAGTTTCTTACCTAGGTGGGAAGGTTATCTTTATGGTGAAAACTAAAAAAATAACATAAAACTAAAAATTAAAACTGAAAACCCTAAAACGTTAAAATGTCGTAGGCCTATTTGGGTTTGCTTCAGATCGGTACAGCCTAACTTTGAAACGTCTCAATATAATTTCGCGACGTCATTTAGACCTAATTCAAGCCTAATACTCTTTGGAGAACAACGTAGCCCATTTAAGTTATCTAATAAAGAACAGCTGATTATACTCAGCTTCAAGTAAACAAGCTACAATGGATGGTGATAAATTCGTAATGGCCCTTTTGTAGGTATACCGGTAGATATTTGGTGTATGTCAGGTACCAAATATCTACCCGTATACCTTCGGAAGAGCGTCAAATAGTTATAGTATTCGAGTGCTTTCCGTGTATAAATATAATTGATTCTATATCGCCACTGTATATCACGCTCTGATGTTACTACAGAGTGAAGATCTTTGTGTGTCTCAGACGCTGGCAAGGTACGCTTTGCTTGTCCCAGAGATCATGAAAACGCTTGTTCGAAACTGTATTAGACTTAAAACCAGTATAATCGATTATTGAACAGCTTTAATTATACGGGCGTCTCGCTGGCTCAATCGGTTAAAGTGATAATCCCTCAGCCTGACAAATACCTTCCATCGATGCGACGCGGGCTCGAATCCCACTGCGATCAAATGAACACTGGAAAATTTCAGAGTGTTGAAAAGTTGCCAGGTACTCGCCGAAAGTCGGAGGTTTCCTCGGGACAAAGAGTCAGGTTTCCTACTCACTTAAACTTAATCTTGATTGTGTTGTAAAACATCAATCAATCAAGCAATCTCATTATACATAGGCTTAAAGTGGCATGAGCCGCCAAAACGTTGATATTTTGACGTTGAAACAGAATGTTGAAATTATCGGCTATTTTTCTAGTATAATTTAGAAGCTTTTTAGTGCTTCTAGTCTCGAGAATTTACGATAAAGTGTTGTTTTGAACTAACTTTGGCTTAGAAAGAATGAATGGTCGTCCCAGTTATTAAAATTTTGTTTACTTTCAAACACTATTCCGGTTCGTATAGGCCACATACTGTATGGATTTTCCTCATTCCAAGGCCAATCATTAAGTTTTTCCGTGGCCTTCAAGGCCTTTTGTGAATTTTGGCAGCTCATGCAACTTTAAGTAAACAAGCGGATCCTGATGGTGATAAATTCGTTACAGTGTACGGATAGTATAGGCCTTAAGCCTAATGACGTTACTCGAAAACAAAATTATGGGATAGTTGAGGATTTTTATTGCAGTGACTGCTTCGTTACAAGGCTGGTTAATGATACATATGGCTGCATACATACACAATTAGAAACTTGTCCCATGGTTATTTTAGAGAAGAAGATTTTCCCTGTGCCCGTGTGTTTTAGTGTTCATAACTATGTACACTACTGTGGAGAGTATTTTCCAGCGACCATAATGCCCCGATGGCTTCATTAAGTAATCGATACTTTGTCTGCCTAAATTCCCACCCCTTTCCACCCCTCTCCCAACTCCACGGATGGCCAAATGTGCTGAAATTGTATTTTCCAAAGGGTTTGGAAGTTTAGGAAATGCATTATTTGTTTGCCCACCCGAACTTTGGAAATCTTGTTACTGTTGGTGTTTTTCTAAGTGTCATGAGCTTTCGGTTATTTTGTAAATTAGTTTTTCTTTGCAACTAGTCTCAAGAATGTACGTTAAAACAGTATTTGAACTGACTTGGGCGAAAAATGAATGAGCGTTCGTCCTTCTTATCAAAATTTCATGGATTTTTCTCATTCCAACGTCAGTTATTTTCTTTTCTTTTAATTAGCTCAAACTCTCTTTGTTCTAACAATCAGAAAAATAGTGTGATTCCTGGCAGCTCATGCCACTTTTAAAAAGTTGTATTTTAGTTAACTAATAAAACGCGCGCGTGTGTGTGTGTTTATAGGGCTCTGGGTGGGGGGGGGGGGGCGCCATAAACCAGCGGAATGTCAGTCCCAAGAGCGAAAAAATCGCGAAACATACGAGATTCACGGACCATCGGATCTGGATCACCGAAGGCGGGATTTGAACGGGTATTAACAAAGTCGGAACACATTTCGGCTATCTTCGCTCGCTACCGGTCGGCTTTGACACGCCTCGGGCAGTCTGCGCTTTTTATACGGTAAATCACCGTATTTTAGGACTGAATACAAATGGCGTCGAAAGTACATATACTTTACTACGGACAAAAAAGTAAAGTAAAAATAATTATAAATTTATTCAGTGCCAATATCATTAAAAATATATTTGTTTATATATATTATTCAGTCCGGTAAACCCCATGCTTTGTAACACAAAGTTGACAGACGCAGTTTCCCTACATATCAGGAATCCTCCAATGCTTCAGTTATATAACTGATCGAGGTTGAAAGTTAACAAACCGAGTGTTTCGGTCCCTTACATTATCACAGGGACTCTTTTGTTGGGCCCTGAAGAGGATATGGAAATTGTACGTTATACGGCTACCTTTTTGGTCGCCACATTCAAAATGACCTGCAGTCTATCAGAGGGTATTTCACGTACATTTCAGAGTGGTATTCACATTATCCCTTCGTCGAGAAGCTACGAGATTCTCGTGACATGTGGAGATATATAGCCTACAAATGTATAAAGGACCAAGTGCCTTGAAATGCTTCTACTTTTCACCTATGTGGGATGGTTGCCAGTTAACAACGGAAGGTCGTGGGTTTCCTCCTGGCATAGAGCCCGGTTTCCTCCCACAATAAAACTGGCAACGCCGCCATATAAGTGAAATAATCTTGAGCGCGGCGTAAAACACCAAATAATCAATCAATCAATCTACTTTTCACTAGATTTTAAAAACAACATGGCGAACTCCAGCTCTAATAACATGGCGAGCATTACCCAACAAAGAATGATTTATATTTTAGAATGATCAACAAACTTACCATGAAACTCGCGATAGCTTTTTCAATGACTATCAGTACACAAAACCTATAATCAAACCAGAGTTGTTATTAGCTATTAGTTACATACACTTTTAAGTGGCATTGAGAAGCAAAATTACCGTCATTTTTTGTGAAATAGATTTAAATAAGTTTTCTCAAAAAGCTACAGGTCGTTTAGTTAAGTTATATCTTAGCGAAAGTACATTATCCAACTTTTACCCGTAAGTGGCGCCAAAAAAGGAAATACGTTCACCCGGGTATTTAGATTTTCTTCACGTTGCTAAAACGACATGGCTCCTACGGTTTATAGGTTCAGTGCATTGTAATCAATTTATTTTTGGAAGAACTTAAAACTCTTGAAAACGTGGATTTCACGAAAGTAAGTCTCAATTGGAAGAGTTCATGTAACCGTCTTTATTCTGCGCATATATGCATGGAGTGTATTGGTCAACATTATAGTGTTGGATTGTTAGACAGAGACTAGTTAGTCGAGCTTAATCCCTCACGCCGATACACGTCTTCCATCGATGGGTCGCGAGTTCGAATCATTCAATTACCCTATATGGAAGGGTTTCTGGTTAACGTTTTGTCGTCGAAGGTTGTAGATTTCTTCAGGTCAATGAACCGGGGTTTTTTAAATCTCTAAACCTGCCCAGCCGTGGTACAAGTGAAATAAATTAGAATCTGGCGTAAAACATAAATTAATCAAAACATTTTCTTAGCGACTTCTGTCCAAAATGTTTGAAACTATATAGATTCAAATCTGTCAGGATAAGAGAGTTCAGGTCGATGAATGACCAATTGGGACAGGTACCGTCATTCGTGTAACACGACGCGAAAAGAGAAACACAATGTTGTTGAATGATTATGCAAAAGCATATTATGCATATTTAGGGCCTCGTTGTGAAATAATGATAGCCAATGAGCGCACAAAACCGCTATTAGAAGGACATAAAAGCTGATGTCAGCCTTGGAAACTTCAGATCTTTTTTATCTGACTTATTTATTAGTTTTACACTTATTTCCTGCGCTGACATCTCCCTATAACACCGTTCCTCCAGAAGAACACTTTTGCAAGAGTTATACCTTTGAGCAGACCCTGACCTTCTTTCAACTGTGATTCGCTACTTGGTTTTGTGTTGTCTGTTTTCAAACAGTTCAACATGTCGATTGTAATCCTCAACGGTGCCCGCTCCCGGTTTTTGAAACGTCAAAATACCGGCTCACAGGGCAAAAAGAAATCGGCTGACCCTGAGAATATGGTAACTGGAGATGCTTACCAAGGCAAAGCTTTTCAGGAATGCAACGTTGGGATACATAAAACTGGAAAAGATGGATTTGTGTTCGGAGACACGAAGGTAAAACGATACCATTTAACGGTCCATGAAATAATGCTGAACGTGTTTTTTCTAACCAATCATTGTAACTTTAAAAAAAAAAAATTTTCAAAATTTTAAAGGATACTATGAATTGTCCGTTTTTATTTAAAAGTTAAACTTGAATTTTCCAGAGACGTGTTCTTAGCGATTCCTGTAACTTGATGAACCAAGAGTATGCCCCAACTGCAGCAAAGAAAGCAAAGGGTATGAAAATCCCTGTGGTAACCGCGAAACCCAAAGAAACTCTTCAAAGTAAGAACTCTCTTCGTTTCCATCGAATTCCCAACACTGCTGACCAGCATATCAGTTTAACGTTCTATATTTTGTTTTAGCAAATCCAACGGCAACGAAGAAAAAGATTGTTCAGAAATCCAAGAACTTCCATGTTCAGACACCCCACAGAATTCTTCGAGATGGTGAGATCCTCATTTCAACCCTATCAGTATCATTTTTAGACTATACAAAATTGGCGAAATGAGCAAATTGGCAAAAAACCCTTACCACTTTGCGTATTTTGTGCAATACCTAATATTAAAACCAGCTCCTACAAAACATAGCTTTTAACTGTATTATACTGTTTTTAGTTGTCCACTAAACCGGCGTAAAGCAATTTTTTTGGTCCTTTTTTGTATGGCTATTTTTAATTAAAGACCGAATTGACAATGTTTGTATATCGGCCTGGGGGGAAAGCAACTCTTTGCCCAAGAAAGTAAACCTATAAGTCGTGAAACTATCAATACATAGAAACAAGCCCTTGATCTGCAAGAACAGATCTTTTCACATTCTGTTAATTCCTGATAATCAATTGTCTGTTCCTTTCTTTATCATAGTTGAACCTATGGACACAGGCGAAAGTGGGTATGCCATACAATCAGTCTTCACGAAACTGCCCTCAGGAGTTATAGATATTGATGCTAACATAAATGACCCATGTTTGTGTCCTAAATATGCCCAGGACATTATCAACTATGTGCAGGTACGTATAGAACCATTTTAGTTCTTTAATTTGTGAAAGGTGTAAATCAATCGACGATCGATTGTCTTATATAACGATAATCCCAAAAACATGGAAAGATATATTCCAAAAGTGACTTCTCTACTTTTCGGTCTAAATTTGTTAAGCATTACCCAATCGAATTAAGGAAATGCATCCGTTCAAAACCTGGAATTGCGGGACAGTACGTTAATACTACCTGCCAGACCTAAACAAATGTGATTGCCTACATTACAACCACCCCACATTGGTGATTGCCTACATTACAACCACCCCACATTGGTCTCGTGCATTTTTGGCTAGTCTTACGGGCAACTTAAAATGGATATTTCACCCCCCCCCCCCCCTCCCCCTTTTCTCGCGTCACCATATTTATACATACATGTTTGCATTATTTCTGTTAATATTCCAGTGTATCGAGCAGCGTTGGATATTGAAGACTGACTATTTGGAAGGAAGGGAAGTAACTCCTTATATGCGTTCCGTTCTCATTGATTGGCTTATCCAGGTTCAAGTAAGTCTAGGGTTTTTTTTCTTCAGGAATTAAAATTTAACACCAGCGTTCGACGTGTGCTAAAAGTATACTTTGGTCCTGTTTTTCATATTCGTCTATCCAAATATGAAGTTATCACCTCGGTCAAATTTACTGTAACATAAAAATTATTTAATTTTTCCTAGAACCTACATCAAACGAGTGGTCACTTCGTCCGCGCCATGTTGAATTTGAACTGATACGATTCGATTATTAGGAACCTTTCTGTAGGGGGCTCCCTAATCGAATCGTGTAGTCGGAACACCTTCCGCTAGGGGCCAAAAGAACATGCCTGCTTTGCTGATTGGACGAAGTGACCACTCTTGTCAATTTACTCTTTGCCTACATTTGACCAACTGTTCGCTTCCCGCACAATTGAATTTCATAACATATATTTTGTTTTTATGTTCCTTGTAGGATCATTTAGGCCTTCAGCAAGAGACTTTACATTTATGCGTTTCAATCATTGACCGTTATCTTACGATGAAAGCCGTGGCACTTTCTGAAATGCAATTACTGGGCATTACGTGTCTCTTCATTGCCTCCAAATTCTACGAAAGATTATGTCCGGAGGTAAGCATACGAACATTCGTAGACCTGAAGTTTCCATTATTAGTTGGTTGCCAGTTACCAACGGAAGGTCGTGGGTTTCCCCCCAGGCATAGAGCCAGATTTCCTCCCACATTAAAACTTGCAACGCCGCGATATATAAGCCAAATAATCTTGAGCGTGGCGTAAAACACTAATCCATTATTAGTTACTAAAGTCTCTACTTTAAATGCAGAAACCCGTTTTTCCACAAACCTTGGTCCTAGATTTTTCTCTTTGTAATGTAATCGTATCCTTTTTTTTTTTTTTAAAGTTTTTCTGCCAAACCCTCACTTGTGATAATCCAAATTAAAGAACCTAAGGATTTGAACTTTGGCTTCACAGCAAATGTAGTGTATGTCTTGTGCTCCAATGCATTCACGAGTAACCGTCTTCGTTGATAATATTGGGTTTTTTATGCTTCGTTTTTTAACTTCTCAAATTTTTGCTTCTGACCTCCCCCAGGTATCTACGTTAGTCCACTTGACGGACAATACTTATACATATGATGACGTGATCAAAACTGAACTAAGAGTACTACATACCTTACGATTTGACTTGAGTGTTCCCAGTGCGGTTTTCTTTATGGATAGACTTCATCTCGTTGAAGATATTACCGAAAAGGTAAGGTACAGTGATTCGGTTATCTACAGATTCTAAATGAAAGTACGTTACCTTAAACTTAGAAAGTTAACAAACCCAAATTTCCAGAACCAGTCCTTTCCAGAACCAGTCCTTTCCATGTGTTAGATCGAAACTGGGATGTTTGTTGTTCTTTTGCACTTTCTATCTTTTCGTCGTATCTATTCGGATTTTAAATCTTCAGTAAATTTTATACATCCTAAACTTCACATGCCGACCCATATCTATATTTCCTAAATCTGTCTTCCAAATTAACACGTGCTCCCATATTCCTCCCCCACAGGCACAAAACACTACCAAGTACATCTTGGACTTGACTTTAACGAATTACGATCAGGTCCGCTATGCCTCTTCTCTGAGGGCCGCCAGTGCTGTTTTCCTGGCCCGACTGCTATGGGACGAAGAGGACCCGTGGACACTGAACCTTGCTTACTACAGCAAATACAGTGAGCGAGATCTAGTGTCTTGTGCTGAGAACATGATGTCCACTCTTGCCAAATCACACAGGTCCAAGATACAGGTAACTTCACTATATGCATAAAGGCTCGTTCTCGCTGTACGATTTGTCCGTACAGACTGGTAGCTTACCATTCAAATGGATGCATTTGATTGGTTGACTTAATCGTATCGACCAATTAAAAGCATGAATTTTAATCTCATCCTACAAATCTGTACGACTAATCGCACTTGAGGGGGCCTTAATGTATAAACATATGTGCCAACGTAATTGTCTAGTTTCAATTTTAATGTAATTGTATGTACCTCCTATGCCATAAATTAATTTAACTAGTAAACTCTTAAAATTGAAAACCAACTTTTTTTTTCTCTCCACAATACGCCTTTTCATATTACACTTTTATTTTTATCAAATTTGTCCATTTCCTATTTTTCAGGGAGCTCGTAACAAATACAACAGTATATCTAGATATAACGCCATAAGTAATGACCCCAGGATCACGAACGCAAAAAAGTTGACGCAGCATCTTGTTCTGAGAGGGATGGTTGTATAAATGACTGATAATGCGGACTCCTTGAAACGGTGGTCCCCAACGTTTTGCGCCTTGGGCCGGAGACCGGTACCGGCCGTTGGCTCACTGGTTTTGGGACCACCTGGACGGGTTGCCGCACGAGAATAGTGCTATATTTTTGTACCTGACGGCGCTTTTTTTTTTGAATGGCCAAGTTTCTAAAAATAACCAAAAAAATATTACTCTATTTATTATTGTTGGTCCAAATGCTTTACAAATTTGTTAAATTCTATTTTATTGTGATCGTGCACTGATCTTTGTAAATACGTGTATGTATACCGTTTTTTGTAATAAGTGTAAAAAGGTGTGTACAAATGTATTTAATGTAAATATATTTTTAAAACTTAATCCATGCCTCCGTTATCTTTGTTTCATAGCCAGTAATTAAGTTCTACTTGTTCGACTACCTGTGTGGATAGAAGGTGGGCGTTTTTATTATTTTTGCCTGTCTGGCGTTTAACGGTTGAAATTTAAAACAGAATTGTTTCTATCGGCATGTAAGAAATCAAGAACTGTGTAAAACTTCACATGGGATGTTCTTTCAAAGTAGTTTGGATTCAGAATAGCGTAAAATTTACAAATCCGTTTTTTTAAGAAAGTTCTTTACGTTTAATACTTTCCTATCTATATGTTGAATCCTATAGTGAACGGCCATTTTCTCTACGTCAAACGCTGGTAATCTTTTATCTGCCGGCGACGTAAATTACAGTTGGGAATGTTTTGTCTGCTAAAATAGTTGACTGGCGTTTGTTTCTGTTAGTCCTAAGCAAACTAGTGGTAGCTGTTACCGAACGATACGGAATTTGGATAACTGTAGTATTTCGTCTATACCGCAGATCATTTTCTCGTTCTGAGGCTAATTTAGGATTTCGAGCAGATTGATAGAAATTTAATAACCAAAAAAAAAAACACACGCAACATAACTCAATATCGTCTTTTAAAGGCAAAGCAACTGGCTTCAACTTGTCTGCAGGCTTGCTTTCAAATATAGTACTATGCAAAAAGTAGACACGGCAACCTGTTTTAAAATAAAGCTCTCCGTTTTACGAAACGCACTCGGATGTTTAACACCATTTTTAGATTAATCGCGCATGATTTAGGGACATGCTTTTACCAAATTTAAATATATTATGGAGAATAAGTTATCGAGTATTGGGATCAATCCATCAAATTGGATGGCTATTTTTACGTTGCATATAATACAATAGATATTTAAAAACGGAGCTAATATTTCACAACTATGAGGTTGTTTTCGAACAAACAGGCGGGTTGATGCAGCATTTCACGTACCTTTTTGGGAACTATTCCTTTCTTTAAGTTGAAAACTTAACCAAGTGTTCTGTAGTAGGATTGGTTAAGACTAAAATTGAAAATATATTGTTTGTATTGAATTTGTTCATTCTTCCCTCTTGGTAAAACGCGCCCATTTAATTTCCACAGTCGTAGGATACTTGTCCGTTTTACCATACACACGCCAAAAACACACGCGTTGGTTAGAGGTAAAACACCAGTGTTTAAAAATAAATACTAGTGTTTTTGGAACATCTATATGTAGGTCAACAGAATGTTGGCGCTCTGTTGTCTTCCAAAAGACAGAGAGAGGCCTCCGTGGCTCAGTAGGTAGAGCGTTGGACTCTCGAGCCGAACAGCCTTCCACCAATGGGTCGCGGGTTCGAATCCCACTCAGTCCAAAAATTGGAACATTTTCTGACTGGGTTTTCACTCGAACGACCTAATATGGGATGGTTGCCAGTTACCAGCGGAAGGTCGTGGGTTTCCTCCGGGCACAGAGCCCGGTTTCCTCCCACAATAAAACTGGCAACGCCGCCATATAAGTGAAATAATCTTGAGCGCGGCGTAAAACACCAAACAATCAATCAACCAAAAGACAGAACGCTGTGCGCCATCTTGGTTGGAAAAAGGTAAGCTGTGTTGCTGATTTTTTTCTTCAAAATTGATTGCGATAAGGAGCAGTTGCGTCTTTTAAACTGTACTGATATACGCTGTTCATGATTTTTCAAACACAATTTCATATCAACTTCATTTCTGCACTTTGTGTAAATTATGTAAGAAGTAGGCATACACAACTGTGAAACCCTGTAGTTGGTTGGTTGGTTGTTATAGGTTATTGACGCTTCCATTCGTATGAATGATATACGCCATACTATAGTGACTCTATAATGAGTAATTATTACCTTAAGCGATAAAGAAAGCTGTGGTGTTTTAGCCCAATTTACTGAATGTCTCTGTACAGGAGTATATGTAAGTAGCCTACGTTTGCGAAAATCCTGTATAGTTCCAATGATTAGTTTAACATAGTACACAAGTAGTGTTATTCCGAAAAACGAAAACTTCATATTGATTCAATATTTCGACTTTTATACGGTCATCAGGAGTGATGTTAACTAGTTTTCCAATATAGTATGGCATGTAATTTAGTGCTGATTAAAAAGCTGTTGTAGGCTTGTGCGATCAGAATAATAATGTATAGCCACCAATTTCTGTCTTGTTTTTTTTTATTATCTTTTTTCAGCAATGGTTATCAGCATTGAGGACCTGTGGGGATATTTAGTCTCGATAATTTGCTGTTACTAAGGACTCAACCTACATTTTCATTACAAAATTCTACTGATTCAGCGGCTTATTCTGTAAAACTGAGGAACTATCTTGTGTCCGGCGTAACACATCAATCACTTTAACAACGGATGTGTACTGGATTTGCAACTGTGAACAAATGCAACGAATTCATGCAAGTGACGGTGATGCTGTTTAAACAAGGAGGGATATTCAGGATATGTACTCGTTGTTGGGTTTAAACTACAGAACTTTCTGGTTAAAACTATAGACTCATAACGTAGTATTGAATATTAGGCCTATCCTTCATTAAGCTGAAAGTGTAAGCTATACACTTCGTTACATGTTATCCGTTTATTGTGTAATTGTGCAATTATTTGTCTGTGCCCGTGTGTTTAAGTGATCATAACTAATATATCTTTTTAAATTTAATTCTGTTGAATGTTTTGTTCTTTATCTTTATTTTCACTTTTTTTTAAATCAATCTCTTTTAATTTAATTTCAAATTATTACCGATTCTGTTGTTTATATTTTGGAATAGACTACATATACTTGGGAATGTACGCCTATATTTCTAAAAAACACCAGTGTTTCATGTTAAACGCGTTTTCCATGTGAACACGTTGATAATGTGTGTCTGGAAGGCGTTTTTGAACTGTTTGATTAAAAACAGTCGTGTGTTTTCATTTAAAACAGTCGTGTGTTTTACATGAAACGTTGGCGTTTTTCCGGGCATAAACACCGGTGTTTCCATAAAAACACGTTTAAACCGTTACATGTTGATAAAGTGTGTCTAAATGTCGTTTTTATTTACACATGTTTAGCGTTTACTAGTATATTCGAATTGCACTTAATATCTGATCCTCCAATCGGCACAATACATTTGCCACGTTGCTAGGTATTACCTGCTTCTACAATAAACATAAAATTATAAACTAAAGACTGTTTAAAAGCTTTGCTTATTTCTCAATTTTAGGTCTGTTTCAAAACTTCAGTCGAGGCTTCGTCCCTTCCTGTTAGGTCGTCCAATTCTGTTTCTAGCAAAGCAGACCTTCAATATGGTTTTACCGTTGACGTGTAATGGTGTCTCCGTTCCAAATCGAACTCTCTATGTATAACACTGAAGCTATTATCGTGAAGTTTCTTCCAATAAGGACGACGGAAAACAAATAATCCACCGACTTTCTCTAATTTCCGCCCTCGGGCTGGGGGTGGTGTGGTTTTCACGATAGCCATTTTCGCCTACCTAGCATGGAGGAAAATTAAGTGTCAAATACATTAGCCTTCCTGACGTTCATATGGTCTTTGGAGGTTTTAATGTTAAAATGTAGGTGGGATGGGGATGGAGGGGGGGGGGGGGCTAATTATACTAATTAAACAATTATGCATTAATGTAAATAAAATTTACATAATGATCATGTTGACCTTTCCTTTTTACCCAAAAAAAAATTACCAATTGTAATCAATTTTGTTCAGATTCATCTATAACGATAATGTATTAACAACAATGATTTTATGGAAAACCGATCTCTTTAAACATTCAGCACACATATTCAGCCAAATCCAAATGAAACCTGAACTGTGAATTAGTGTGAACCGAGGATAAAACTTCATTCACCTTTAAAGTGGCATGAGCTGCCAAAATGTTGATATTTTGATGTTAAAACATAATGTTAAAATAAGGGGCTAATTTTCTCAAGACGTATATAATACAGAAGCGTTCTAATCTCGAAAACATACGATAAAGTATTGTTTTGAACTAACTTTGGCTAAGAATACATGAATGGTCGTCCCCGTTATTCAAATTCTGTTTACATTTTTAACACGTTTTCGGTTCGTACAGGCAACATATTGTATGGATTTGCCTCATCCCAACGTCAATCATTTAGTTTTTCGATGGCCTTCATAGCCTCTTAAAAGCATTTTAAAAATACTAAATCAACGCATATGCATATCAGAAGAATGGCAACTAGAAATATCATGTAGTATTTTAGACTGATCAACTACTTAGAAATTGTGCTTAATACGACACTGTTTAATTTGAATGAAATCGCTCACACATCATCCGATACAACTTATGTCATACTCCTCAAGAAAAAGCCAGATCATTCCGGAGTATACCTTTTCAAGGAAGGATCTGGTATTGGGTCGGATCATAGGGCCTACGCTTCAAGAGAAAAAGTCTTATCATAGGCCTACCTCAGAGGACAGTGATTTTGAATATTTGTAAAAACCGGTTTGTAATTCCAAGAAGATTGTGTTAAAACATGTTATTTTAAATGGTCATAAATAAAACTATATTTTAAATTGTTTTATTTACTTACATTTACTCAAACATCTTCTTGGAATTACAAATATCCTTTTACCATGTGGGTCCCTCGATGCGTCACTGGTTCGAATCGATTTTCACTTGGTCGCCGTATGTGGAAGAGTTGCCAGGTACTCGCCGAAGGTCTAGGGGTCAATCCCCCACTTCATCCCCCACTAAACCTGGCAAGGCCGCCATTTAAGTGAAATAATATTGAGTGCGGCGTAAAACCTCAATCAATCGATCATGAAAGAGGCAGAACATTTCCGAGCAGACCTTTCAAGGAATGATCTGGTTACAACCGTCCCGTATAGGATCGGATCATACGCTTAAAGAGACAAAGTGTAAATATCTCAGCGGTTAGGGATATGGACGATTTCAAAAAGCCGATCTGTAATTCTAAGAATATTGTGTTATAGCGTTTTATTATAAATGATCATTGTTAAAATTACATTTTAAATTATCCTATTTTCTTTAGATGAGATCTTCTTGGTAATACACATATCCTTATTCGAAAAATAGGCCATGTGATGATGTTAAAACGCTTGAACCATTTGATCCGATCCTGAGATGGTGGTAAACCGTTCTATTGACAGGCAATATAAACTAGAAGGATCTGGCTCTTCTTGAAGGGAACATACCATCCCATATTGTATAGGCCCAGGTGCCACAAGAATTTCGTCACTTGGTGTAAAACGAATATGTGCTAACACAAAAGTTTGGAAAAATCCCTTTTCTCTTTATTTCATATCCGTAGTCTAAACGATATTGGTGATTATCCACGTCTATAAATTTGACAAATCAGTGTTAGCGCCATCGTAGTCGTCCATTGACTGCAACTGGCATGTTTTAGTAGTTGACCATCCTCGGATTGACAAAATCGAAGTTTCAAAATAGAGGTACCTACATATATGTCGAATCATGAGTTGTTGTCATGGATGGCTCCTGTGGTCTTTTTTAAAATAGAAAGCAAACGCCTTTGGTAAATATAGTTACCCACAAATTAAAACATTGTTACATGTGGGAAATGAAACTATTTTGTTACCTATGGAAGGGTATAAACAGTAGGTATTTTGTGTTTTATTTTCAAAATTCCAACATGCTCCAACATGTTGTTGAACCGGAACTAGATTTTTTGTTTAATTTGTTAATTGTTGAGTACTTTTTTATACTCAAATGGTGTGGAAATTCAATGAAACCTAGGGATGGCCATTCATATCGTTGAGACATTATTGCTTTTTTAAAACCAAATGTTTATTTTGAACTCATTAACTTATGTAAAATACCAAGACAACCTCCCCTCACACCTTACCCTCCTTACTATGGGTCTGGAATGATATGTTTAAAACATCTACTTTTTTATCTTAGCGCTTAAACTGACATGGCTGTGGTGCTCAATTTGACAGCTGAAAAAATATTAGCCTACACAGACTACCCGCCAGGACAAGTGACATTTTCAGAAACCTGTTGAAAGGCGGAGCGTATAATGTTTGATATCACGCTCGAGTCCGTCAGTTTGTCCGCTTTTGTGTTCTGTTTTTTTAAAAGGTAGTTCTAATGTTTAGTTTATGGGCATATACATTGACGACGATATGTCATGACTCAAGTTACATGTAGCTCATTTGTCTGCATGGCGGCTATTTGTCTTTCCGTTCGTCTGTACGCTTTCGTATCCGGGCTATAGTTTGATTTTGGATGACAATGATGACATGTGAATCCAATTCAACGACATCAATTGTTACCGTGGTCTCCAAATATGCAATGATCGTGTGCAAGAATTTTGTAACATGTTTTTCTTTAAGTATGCCAAATGCATTAGATTGGCCTCGGTGGCTCAGTAGGTAGAGTGTTGGACGCTCCTAACAGCCTTCCACCAATGGGTTACGGGTTCGAATCCCACTCAATCCAAGAAAAATTGGAAAATGTGGGATGGTTGCCAGTTACCATCGGAAGGCCTTTAGTGTCCTCACACAATAAAACTGGCAACGCCGCGATATAAGTGAAAGAATCTTGCCGCGGCGTAAAACCCCAAACAATCAATCAACTAAATGCATTACCCTTTCTCCCGTTCTATGGTCTGTGGGGCCCAGATATGGGTGGGTGTGGTCGGTTGGTACTTTTGTCGCCATGCAACATTAGCTTTTGATTGCGACGTTAAATCCCAATCACTCCATCGATCAATCCGAGGTAACGTGTTATAACGGGTTATGGCTAGAAACTTGGATACCCATGTGTCAATACTGAGGTATGCATGGTTATTATGGTTAACATTAATTAACAAATTTTCTGACTGGGTTTTCACTCGAACGACCAATGTGGATGGTTGCCAGTTACCAACGGAAGGTCGTTGGTTTCCCCCGGGCATAGAGCCTGGTTTCCTCCCACAATAAAACTGGCAACGCCGCCTATATAAGTGAAATAATCTTGAGCGCGGCGTAAAACACCAAACAATCAATCGGTACCTAGGTGTTCACGTCCCGGCTGTAAATATAAATTTAAATATCGGCACACCTTTAATATTTGGTGTGAAGGCTGACGACGTGTCCTGAACCAAATTCGATTGTATCAATGGCTACCTTAGTAACCAAACAGCCAATATTTATGTGACAGAATGTTGTTATTTTTTGTCCGAACCATAACCCCTTGTTTTAAATGTATAATTATGGGGTGTTTTTTTTTTGGGGGGGGGGGGGGGGGGGGGGTTATGACTAGAAACACGAATTGTTATGCCATGACCCTAGTTTGTTCAGGTGCATCTGTAAGCATTCGTAAGAGCTTGTTGTTAAGTGCCTGCCAGTGTCAGGGGGATATTTCATAAACCACATATAGCCGACTACGGTCAGATAGTCGACTAAGCAGTAATGTTAAAGCATTGCTATTTTAGTCGGCTAGGTCAGTTTAGCCGTCTAAACCTGTTTATGAAATACCCCCCAGGACTATAATTTAAATTTTAGCGTTTCATCGTGGCGGCGCGGGATCGAATCCTACCTCAGACAAAATGAAAATCGATAAATTTCTGAGTGGATTTTTCACTCAATCGCCGTATGTGGAACAGTTGCCAGATACTCTCAGAAGGTCGGGGGTTTCCTTCGAGCATAGAGCCCGGTTTCCTCCCCACTAAGCCTAGCATTGCCGCCATATAAGTGAAATAACCTTGACTGCGGCGTAAAACATTAATCAATCAATGAATGCAACGTGATGTCATAGTTTCGCTTCACCGAAATTCAAAGCTTGAGGTTGAAAAGTGCTTAAACTTACCTAAGAAATGCTCGGTAAATATCGTTTATAAAATCAAGTTAAATATATTTTAGCTAAGGTGTTCACTTTGGGGTATCAATTAATTAAGGAAAGATTAACGCTTTTGTAAATGTTCGTAAATGTATGCTGATAATTTAATTCCAAGTGGGTTTTCACTCGACAGCCCTTTGTAAAATGGTTGTCAGCGGACCTGTGGGCAAGGGGGGGGGGGGGGGGGGGGGGGGCGGTTTTCTCTCGCAACCAAACCTGGTAACACCGCTATATTAATAGTTCGGCGTAAAGCAACAATCCGCCAACTAAATATTATGTTAACAGAAAACCGTGTATTTTCGTTAGAGTTGTGTTGCTCTTTTTATAATATTAAATTGTTTAAAAATACAACAATCAGATGTCTCTAGCAGTAGCTTGGAGTCTGTAGGGAACAGGTCGGATTACGGCCCCTTCTTCAAAATCCCGAGGGTCTGCTGAGGAGAGTTGTTCCCCCTTAGCTGGTCGTAAGTTAAACCGCTGCAACACTATAGTGATGAACAAGAAAATACGAGAACGTGCGAACAATTCACCAGGACAACTTCGTTTTCCAACTCCAAAAGCAATCATGCTGAAAAGGACAAAAGAAAACACATAATCAAATATAAAGAGTCGTTAAGAATTCTTATGTTTTTTTATCAGCTGAAGCCAAGATTTATTTCTTGAGGATAGTGTTACCAGAGGTTGTGATTTTAAAACCAGTGCTAATTTATTGATAGGTGTTAGTTTGACCAATGGATCCTATTTTGAGCCAAACGACCGATGGTCTGTGTAGCTTATAGTGTGGTGAGCTGCCAAAATGTTGATATTTTCCTGACTAGTGAGAATGCTGAAATTATCGGCTACTTTGCAATTCAGAAGTTTTGTAGTGCTACTAAGTTGTGGTTTGGACTAACTTAGACTTGATAAAATGGACGTTTGTCGCGGTAATTAATTTTTGATAACTTTTCGAACACTTATTCGGCACATAGGCTGAATGAATTTTTCCCCATTCCAACGTCAATTATTTGGATTTTTGAAAAGTCTCTTACTCTCCTGACAATTACAATTCATGAAAAAAAGAAAAACGAATGCCACTTTACCTATGAGATAAAACACCAACCTCCTAGGTTTTTAGCATTCGATTCGACTGTCTTCGCTCTTTTCTGGTCGGCGTACGTAAATCCCCGAAGCTACCCGTGTAAATTCATTCTGATAATTCAGCGATTCCCGTCACTCTGAAAATTCGGGGATTTACGTACGTGCGTTTCAAAGCCGACATGTAGCGAGCGAAGATAGCCGAAGGGTGTTTCTATATTCGGAACATCCTTCGGCTATCTTCGCTCGCTACCGGTCGGCTTTGACACGCCTCGGACACAGTCGGAACTCCCTTCGGCTATCTTCGCTCGCTACCGGTCGGCTTTGACACGCGGGCAGTCTGCGCTTTTTATACGGTAAATCACCGTATTCTTGGACTGAATAAAAATGGCGTCGAATGTAAATATCAATTTTTTTTACTACAGACGAAAACAGAACATGAAAATAATTATAAATTTATTAAATGCTAATATCATTTAGAAAGATGTTTGTTTATATATTTTATTTAGCCCGGTACATTCCAGGAATCCTCCAATACTTCAATTATAAAACTGATCGCGCCTGAAAGTTAACACACAGAGTATTTCGGTCCATTACATTATCCCGAGGACACTTTCGATCGGCCCTGAAGAGGACATGGAAATTGTACGTTACACGGCTACCTTTTTGGTCGCCACATTCGAAATGACCCGCAGTCTATCAGAGGGTATTTCACGCACGTAAATCCCCGAAGTTATTAGAGTGGGTGTTTCTACTGCGATTCACGTATGTCAAAGCAAACTGGAAACGAGCGAAGACGGCTGACAGCGCTGAATTGGGTAAATTCTTAGTCCACAAAATGGTAATGGGAGGATACTCACTTTCTTCTTTTCTGGTCTCCGGCATCAACAAAATTGCCCTTATCGTCAAGAAATCTCTCCGGGCGGAATTCCCATGGCTTCTCCCATAGAGTTTCATCGTGGAGGACTTCCCATATGTTAGACACAAGCTTGAAATATGAAAAGTCATTGGCGAAATAAAGACACATTGACGAAGAATCTTCTTCTCGCTATAGGCTAAATGATACGGTTTCAGCTTTCCCGCCAATGACATTTGTTTCGGTTGTGTGAGAGCCAGGGATGTCTCATATACGATATTTTTAAAATAAAAACGAAAAGCCTTAAAGTGATTAAAGTTAAAGGCCGCAACTCACCCGATCGACTGGACCTCGGTGGTCCAGTGAGTTAGAGAGATCGTCCCTCAGTCCCAAACAGACCTTCCATATATGCGGCGCGGGCTTAACTCATACTCAGACCAAATAGAACTTAAAAAATGTCTGAGTGCATTTTCCACTCGATCGCCGTATGTGGAAGTGTTGCCAGGTACTTGCCGGAGGTCGGGGGTTTCCTCCGGGCAATGAGCCCACTTTCCTCCCCAACTAAACCTGGCAACGCCGCCATATAAGTGAAATAATCTTGAGTGCCGCGTTAAAAACCAATCAATCAATCACTCGATCCACCTTGGCCTATTTGTAAGTTGACCAGTATTCGACAGATGTAAGGGGAAATATCTTAACTATGCCAGAAAACATAAATCAAGTTAACATAGAGCAAATTAAAACCGAAACTGTTTGATGTGACCTATAACAACTTACCATAGTTCCTTTCGGTATAAAGTAATCTCTAATTTTCACATCAGCTGTTGTGCAGTGAGGCACAGCCACCGGTGTGTGTGAGATGTAGCGTAACAATTCCCAGATCGTTGCCTCCGTGTAAAGGTACGTTCACACTATACTCCGAATTCGGTTCGGGGTCCGAAACGATTTCCGTACTAAAATGGCTTCAATGTTTATCAGTACATTTGTTCACACTGGCTTGATCCGAATTCGCTACGGACACCGGATTCGGAAAGCAAGAATATAAATGGCTCACAGAGCCATTTTATTCGGTCCGGGATCAAATTCGTCCACGATTTTCCTCTTTGGCCAATCAGAATCGACCTGTGAAAAACATGGCAATCAAAAATACAGTGACCTACATAGTGGTTTGGAGATCAAACTATCGAGCGGTTTCGTGTAGAGATGGAGTTAAATACATTTTCGCATGATTTCTGAAGGATTATGACAACAGTTGTCTCTTTTCCTAAAAAATTCAAGCAAACGAATCTCATCTTCCAAACCGCTCTCAACTGTCGTTGAGTTGTGTTGTTGTTGTGTGGATATGAACTGACTTGATAGAATCGGCCGATTATTCGTTGCAGTGTGAACACAACACACCGAATACGCTGACCTGTCCGAAATCCGGTTCGTACCTCGATCCGAATTCGTTGTATAGTGTGAACGTACCTTAAGGCATACGTGGTTTATGTTCGAGGGACGGGTCGCTATGGCCTATGACCTCGTCAATTTCTGCCTTGATTTTCTCCGCTACTTCTGGTTTATGTTGGATAATCAAGAAGAAGGATGTGAGAGCCCCCCTGGTTGTAACCGAGCCTGTGGAAATGATGGTATTTACACTTTTAAGCCCTTAGCTTTTCTGAAGCGCCATTCTTAGTTTGAGTTTTGGTTTTTTGCTCTATCTGTTCTGCAAATATGTCTATATTGTATTGAAACTTTGTTTTTTTGCAGTTAATTAAGCCTATGTGGAGAACATTATATGGTCAATACAGAAATAGCGTGTACTAATAACGACAAACATAACAACATATATATGTATATCTGCTTCTGGTTCTCCACATTTTCTCGCCCTCGCTGAAGGGTTTCCTGTTCTGGCAAAAAAATTCCTGACATTATGTCCTACCTGCTCCTAACAGTTCTTTTACATTCATCTTAATCATATCGTCATCCAACCAGCAATGTCCGTGTTGTTCTATCTCGTCTTCTTGATATGTCAATAACTCGTCCAATTTATTTTTTATTTTTTCTCAAATGCAACGGTCGTAAAAAATCTAAAGTATCTTGTGCCATTTGAGCCTTTCTAATATATATATCTACATATAATATTCTAATATACAGTTCATAATGACAATAACGAGGTCAGGAGAATCTGGCATCTGCTGATCCAGGGGTAAATAAAAAATATTAAATGTCTACAGGTACCTCGTTAGTCATGTTTGTGTAGTTATTGGTCGGTACATGGCCGACGACCAACAAGTGTAAACAAATATTGACAGATGGGAAATCTCTATGGTTTAACTTCGATTATAACCATCAAAGTACTCAAAACATTACCGCCAGTGACCCTCAAGCTAGTAAAAAAAAAACAGAAGTATGTCGTTACAGCGGCTTATCTGTGTCGCCATTTCCTGCACTTTAAGATGACGTGATGTTACAGTAGCTATTTTAAGATCAATAAAGACGTATTTATACCGCTCTCTAATGTATGATGGTTGACAATTTAAGTTGAAAATCATGGCGACGGACTTGGAGTGTGAAGATTGGTTTGGAATATGTAGGTCAGTAGTGCAAGCGTACGTCATATCTTAGCTAAGCCATTGGCTAAGTTGCATCACATGACTACTCTATAAAGCATCTCGATTTTATTTAGCATTGGTTGGGTAAAACTAATTACAAAAATGGAAGCGGCCTTGTGAATGGCCATTGCAGCTTATTCCCCATTGAAACTGCACATTCAAATTCAAATTATTCGCTTACCGGGGGATTAAACATACATTGAAGTAACTGTGTTAGACTACTTAAACTCTACTCTTTCCATTTAAACTAGTCTAGCGTTAACATGTTATTTTCCTTTTAATTACGGAGGAAGACGTTTACTTGAGTGAATGTAATCCAGGAGATGAACGTGGCTACGGCAAAAATCATTCAGAACTTGGGAGGATCTCGTATTGCCCTTGTCATACCATCTTAATTTTTTCCCTGTTTAATCCTGTTCTATCACAAATCGTGTCAAATATTGTGAACCATGCATTATATATCGTATCCAAGCTCTATTTCACTTTTGACATTTTTTTGACGTTTGAGAAACTAGGCGTTACGCATCCTATCAAAGTACACACTTCCGCTATTACGAAGTATTCTTAATTGTGGTCAATACGTTTGTCCCAAACTGTCTTGATAGCCAAATATCCAAAATACTTGTTTCTCTTCAAGATAAAGGCTTTCTCAATAAAAACAGTATCGCTATTTGGAATCTGATCACAACTCTGAAAACAGGGTGTTCTATATTATTCCGAAAATTCACGACCCATTGAAAAATGGCTTAAGCCTACAATTCCTACGTCCTATTATCTCAGATTGTGGTAGGGAAAGTTATAGAGTTTCGGAGCTAAATGATTACAATCTAAAACCTATAGCGAATCGGCATCCTAGCTTTATCAAAAATACGGATGATTTGTTGGCCAAATTGTCTGAGAAATCCATCCAACAGGATGTGAGTTTGGTTACTCTGGATGTGGAGTCTATATATACAGACATTGGCATAGATTTGGGTCTTAAATCAGCATTCCAAAGATATCCTGACCACCGTCGCCCGGATAAATGAATTTTAGAATTGTTGGAACTTAGCTTAAAAGGTAATGATTTTGAATTCAATGGGGACATCTTTCAGCAAATTAAAGGATGTGCTTTGGGGAACCGTTTTAGTCCTAACTTTACCTCTATATTTATGGCTAAGTGGGAGAGTGATTTTCTGCACAAATGTCACAAACAGCCTTTCATTTACCTCCGGTATCTGGATGACATTTTTATCATTTGGCAGCATACGTTGGAAGACCTTCATATTTTATTGATAGTCTTAATTCCCACGACCCCAGCATTATACTACAGCCTACTATTGATCACACTTCTGTGAATGTAATTTTTTTACAAGGGTCATACATATCATACTACTAGGTATCTAGATTACAAAGTATTCTTCAAACCTACTGACACGCATCAACTGCTACATGCTGGATCATACCATCCTCCCCACACTTTCAAGGGAGTCATTAAATCTCAGATTTTTAGATATTATTGAAACTGTAGTTCTTTCGATTTTTTTAATATTAGGTAACTCTAAAGGATCAAATCTGACACATTGAGACAAATCACTTCTCCCCCTTCAGCCCCTGACACGATTGCTTCTCCTTCACGAGTGTACCAGTATCGCCAAACATTTCTCTCGGTTACATTGATGAAATGCCTGAAGACGCGATGCAAACTCGATATATACGTACCCGATCGCGGAACCTTTTTTGGAGAACAATTTCACGACAAATATCAAATGGCAGAGAACCTTAATTGCGACACCTCTAATATAGTGTATGCTATAGCGTGCACAAAATGTCGCAAACAATATGTCGGAGAAACTCAGAATTCTCTACGCCAAAGAGCAGCCAACAATTTATCTAGTATTAGACTTAAACATGACGTGTCCGTGGCACAACATTTCAAAACTCTAGGTCATTCGGTCAACGACCATTTTGAAATCATGCCTATTTAGAAAATCCCTTTTCTCACTTCCGCTGCAGATACCAAGCACAAACGTTTGGAAAGGGAAAGTTTTTGGATTCAAACATTACAAACTATTTATCCTTTGGGTTTGAACTTGGACCCGGGAAGATGTCGAGAAAAAACTATAATACTATTTGTGTTTCATTATAACAAGGCCAGCATCGCTATGGCCGAGATTATAGTAAAAGAATACAAACTACTTCAAAGTAAAATTGCTCGACCTCTGACGTAAAGGCTAGTCATTGCTTATAAAAAGAACAAGTGTTTCAAAAGATATACTGGTCAGGGCTAAACTGCCCTGTCTGTCTTCTACCTAGATTTTTTCTGGGGAGAAGGCAAAATTTTCACTGTCTTTTCCGATGATCCTGTGAAATAAGTTTTGACCTATTTCATTTGGACCTGACAGCTACACAATGCGCTCAATTTTCACACTTCAGTACAGCTATGAAACACATACCTTTGGTATTTCATACGTATAGTAGACGAGTCTATCCACGGATTTCATGCCGTCTTGAAGCAGTTTACCGTAGCTAAACGGTAAGAAACGCAGAAACGGAAAAGCCATGATCGTTGAATTGACTTCAGTTGATGAAACCTTAATCACCTTTGTGATGAATTCTCGTATGGCCAAAAAAGCTGGATCATCATATTCTAGTCGTTTGCCCATAATCTGTTCAAAGAGAATCAACTAGTTTTGTTAAATTATTTTCAGCCAATTTTGGTTAGCTCTTCGTGAGTTAATCTTATACATGTGTAAAAATGTATTGTTGGTAAGCTTAAGCTAGGAGTTTAAATAGTGTGTGTCTTTTAGAAAGTGGGTATAGTAGTATTCTCTCTATTTTAAACAAAATCGGTAGAAGAACTTCTGCCAATTTTTCAAGAAAAGTGGAATAAAAAAAAGAGAACGAGATTACAGCTAAAGCTATATCGAAGCCTCGTGTTTTAGAACTGAAAGCGAATTTCGTCTCAATAAGTACAAATATTACAAATCGGGGGCCTGTTCACAAAGCGGCTTGGCGTAAGTTTTTACGTAACTGCCATAGCAACATATCTCTACAGTATCGTTATGCCGCGTTGTGAAACAGGCTCCAGCAACAGAAGAAAGTAGAAATCAGAAAGGAGTCTCCCCACCCCGGTCCCAAGCCCACCACAATTGTATTGAACAAACTGATCATAAAAAGCTTTAAAACTAACCATTATATAGATATTATTAAGAGATGAAGGCACGATGACATCTTCGGGACTGAAAGGCTTCCCTTCTTGATTGGCCACCCATTCCACAACATGTTTCAACTCATGCCGAGTCGCTTCCTCCATATCGTGTATCCCCTCACCGTACATGTGTAGACATTTGTGGATCACTTTCCTCAGTTTTACCCAAGTCTCGCTGTAATCCATTGAAGTAAGGGCTTTTCCACCATCGATATATTTGGTTTGAAGCGTTTCAGGTCAGAACAGACCGGGCCAAGTTTTTTGGAATTGAAGCACTCATTGATTGCCTCCAAGCTGTTGAGAACAACTATACTTTCTCCAGGCATGCGTACAGTGACAATATCGCCATATTCCTTCCTTAACTCTGAGAAGAATTTATGGGGATATTTAACATTGCCTTGAAATAAACTTCCAAAAATGGGTATCCCAGAAGGCCCCGGTGGATACCTATATTTCCGGTTCCGCTGAATCTTGAGGAGGATGTTTGTGAAAATCGCCAAGATGGCGACGAGAACGATGTAGATCATGACCTGTGATATATACAAGTAAAAATCATAACATAAAAGAAAGAATGCATACAAGTTGGTAATTTCCAGTGTTAATTTGAACTGCAAACCTAAGTAAACATTCACTCAGCTTGTGGCATTTACAAATATGAATTGCTGTCTAACAGTAAATCTAAATGACCGAAATGCGCTTTCGCTCATTGTTTGAATGGGATTGGTTATTGCTTAGAACTGTTTAAACTGATATCTCCATGAAAGTGGCAACCTACATTCTCTAAAGGGGTATCACCTGAGAAAAGCCTTCCAATTAGCATTAATTGTGGAAAAAACATAATTTGATTATCATGTTTTAAGGAAAAATATGAACAGCTTTGCACCTCATGTCACTTTACGCTAAAGTTTTTTCGGATTGCGATTCAGCTATATTCTTTTTCGGTTTTCATCATCATATACAATCAGGTGCTGTCATTTCGATGCTGTTCTTGCATCGCGATCAAAGTAAAAGCGTTTGATTTTTATAACCAAGTTAGAACTACATCGTGATTTGACTTTGATAACGACGTAAGAACTACATCGCAACGCCGTCACCCGATAAACCAAGCAGTTGTTATCTATAAGTATTATTCGCCATGTTGTACCCGTTCACCTTCCAAATGCCATTGAACGATATCATCATTATATACTGAATCTCAGAGCTTTGGTGTTTGAACAGAACAGGTAACATGTCAAATCCTGAAAACACAATCAGATGGTTTCTGTGCGAAAACACCAAACAAAGCTGAAATCCGTGAGAAGGCCAGAAGTATTCTCCAAAGAAGCGCATTGCGATTTCAAACGTCTTATAATTCGAATAATTTATTAATAGAATTCAACAAACCTTATTTTAACTGCTCTAGCCGGTTGAAAAATTCTCAAATGTAATTTTCGCCCAAAAATGCCCAAATTACTTTTGTCTTCTTTTATATCGGGCTCTTCAGTCCGGGATACAACCCCGGCATTCGGCATGTACCTGGTAGCCATTCTACATCCAGGTAGATCGGTGGAGCGGAAAGTCCATTCAGAATGTTCTTATTTCTTGAGCTGAGTCTGGTTCGAATCTGCGAACTATCGGATTCGAACCTGCGAACCATCTAATGCCCCTCATGTCGGAGTGAGAGAATGATCGCTTAACAAACTGAGCCCAGGATCCTCCAAAACAATTTCCCCTTACATGCTTACCTTCCGTTGGTACCGAAATATATAGATCTGATGAAAGCTGGTAACAAAAAATGAATCCGGGGTTCAGCCTTGTACAGATCTTCATTTGCATTGCAAATGGCCAGATTTTCTCACCCACTAAACCTAACAAAGATATACAATATTAAAGTGGCATGAGCTGCCAAATACAGGGGAATGTTCGTTGAAACAGAATTAACTAATTGATCGTCGTTTATATTAAGAAGTATCAAATAAATGATTTACGCTGATACCAATCTTTGGAATGTTTAGGTAGTTTTATAAACTATAGAACCTCCCAAATTGAACTCCTACATACCGGCTATTTGAGTTTGGTTGTAAAGGATGTCTCATGTGAAGATCTATTTGACAATGGATAGTAAAAGCCTTAACAAGATTTAGGTAATTAGCCACAAATCAAATCGTTAACACCACTGCAAATAAGAAATGAAACTGTATCCCGTAACCTGTAAAAAGAATTAGCTGATAGTTTACCTACTCATTTTTATAAAGAAGAACGAAATAACTGCTTTTCCCGCTGATAGCAATCTTGAAGATGTACGTTAAAGTGACATGATATGCTATTCCAACACTGTTTACACCACGGACCACATACAGACGGTTTTTACTGATTCCAACGTCAATTGTTGAATTTTTCGGTGACCCCCAATCCCTCGTATTGACTTGGCAAACAATATGTATGCAAAAAGTGAGATTCTCTTCAGCTCATGCCTCTTTACGAGCAATGAAGTTGAACTGTAAAAGAAATTTACCTGACAACGTGTTGGGATCAGTCTATTAAAGGCCCAATATAAGTATATAAATCCCTTGCAAACTTCCTATCACATCCACATTGCTGGAGTAGAAGACAATTATAGTACATCTTGTGATCGTGATATTTAATACGTGTATTTTGACCTACATTAGGTTTGTGCTTTATAAGACATTGCCTTAGACAAGCATGTATATAGGACAGTTATATAAGACCTAGTCCACAACAATCTTTCGAACAATGAACTCTTAAAAACATAACAGCATAACCCAAAAATACAACCGGTGCGTATTGAGCGTGCTTTTACTTTCACAGTTTCCTCCCTTTGTTGAACTAAAAGGCTAGAAGGAAGGAAAAAGGACCGTTAAAACGTATGTGCATCAATGATAGTTGACAGTTGATGGATTTCGCTCAGTTCAAAGGTGAAACACAAGAGACATGCGTGACTCAATGTAACAAACATGGAAGTCCAGCAATGTGTTACGAATAACCCTTCTCTCCCACACCCGCATCCATATCTTACACTCTTTGTCAGAATGCTGTTGCACACACTGTGCTGTGGCATAAACTGTCAATGATAAGAGAAAGTTTCGTTCAAACACTATCGGTTGATTGTTCATCATTGTTTGTATAGAAGAACGAAATAACAGCTTTCCGTCGATAACAATCTTAAAGATGTACGTTAAAATGCTATGATCCGCCCCAAAATTCGCTTTTTCATAAATCTTGGTCGTAAAGTCAACAAGTTCAACTAAAAAGTAAATGATTGACGTTGAAGTGTGTATATTCAGCGTCGGTCCGTAAGAACCTAAATTATCATCGAACAGTAAACAAAATTTAAATATAACCGGGACAAACTTGCGTTCATTTTTGGTCGAAGTTAATTCAAAACATTACTTTTCCGTACATCATCGAGACTATTAGCACTAAAAAGCTTCTAATCTCTACTTCGCGAGAGAAATAGCCTATAATTTCAAAACTTTGTTAAAATTAAATAATATCCATATTTTGGCAACCCATGCCACTTTAAGGTAGTTTTTATAAGCACCAAAAACCTTCAAATGTAGCCTATCCATACATATCGACTATTTGAGTTTTCTCTTTTATTAACACTCATCTTCGGTTCGTAAAGGTTACTGACTGTGCCGATATTGTTTTCTTTCACCGCCAACTCTTAAATCTTCAAATGTACCTTAAATGCTCAACTTCTCTTGACATTCAAAATTTAGAGGAAAAAGTCTGACTTTTGGCAGCTTATGCAACTATAAAAGACAATCGTCCCCCATGCTATCTATTGTACATGTAGCAGATCAACTCAGATCGGGGAAATGATCGGAATCTCCTCGGATAGAAAATACATGGCACAAATGGCACAAATGTATTTTATCGTGTGGAATGAAGTTAGATTTTCGGAACACTTTCATCATATGCGACCTCAAAGACAGCTTTTCATCTAAGGTAGCTTTTTTTTTTATTTTACCATGAAAATTTCATCGAGGCAATATTTTAGCAAAGAATGGCAAATTGTTCATTAATTGTCAACATATTGGTTCTATGAAATTGTCTTGGTCTTACTTCAGAGTTCTGCTTTTGATGCTTGCTGTTATAGATTGCCTTCCCTTGTGTTTTAATATTCTTAAATCGCATAGTGGGCATCATTAAAACTCATTAATTCAACTTCTAGTCGAAACGGGAATAATTGTTCAAACCTTGAATTTGTCACATTTCTGAAATGAACAAAAGCTAACGCCTTAAGACATATTTACGTATTTTGTATTTGAGACTTGGAAGGCAAGTAGGCCTATACAACCATGGTCGATCCTACATTTATGGACGCATCTGTCGCGCTCTGTTCAACTTTTAATCATTTGCGTGATCAACAAGACTGCTCTACTTTCAATATGAACGTCTTTCAGTTCAAATCGGCCATCTGAACTCATGTCACAACAGAAAAGATTAATATGTCGTGAAATTATTTTCATCAGTCATACAATCAAATTTAACTATTTGGTATGTTTTTACTTTGGTACAACATAACTTCGTCTATACAAATACACTTTTTAATTACAGCATCCGTACAACATAAAGACATTTCGTCCTATAATTTTTTCGAATCACACTCAGACCAGATGAAAATTGAAACATATCTGAGTGAATTTTTCACTCTGACACCGTATCTGGAAGAGTTGTACTCGATTTCCTCTCCCAATAAACCTGGCGCTCATTAGGTGATATATTTGATTCATTTTAAGAAATGTGGCCGCTCCATTCATCAGAATGATGTGCGCCAGACAATAAGGTTATAAATAATTTGGACATATATACATATTAAAACATCCATGAGAAGGTATGTGTGTATATACTTATATAAAATTATATCCATGCAATAAAACGTCACATTTATAAAATTTTATTTTTTTGTTCTATTTGAGATAACATAAAAAAGTACTATATTAAAATATACATTTTTCTTTCTAAAAATTATACATATCTGTAAATATTAATGAAACCCCCCAGACCTTACCAAAAAAACTGGCAACAGCTTGAAATATCTTATTTCTATTTTGTTTGGGATTTAATAATACTTCGATCGACTTTCTACAATCTCGCAGTCCTAAAGCTGCTAAATCAGAGTAAAGAAGTTTTCTTTCAATATCATAATTAATACATGAAAACAAAAAATGGCGGATATCGTCTTTTACATGACAGGTATCACAAAGACCCGTAGCGTGTAGCTTAAAAGGGTACAAATAAGAATTTAAGGGTAGATGACCAGATAACAGCTGGTAAAATAACACTTCTTTCTTTCGTGAGTTAAACGTTACATTTTGAAAATTGATACTTGGATTGATTGAATAACAAAATCTACCTTTCTGGGAATTGCTCCAATCGTTTTGCCACAATTGAAAAAAATACGGTTTTACAGAGCTTAAAATTTCATTAGCTGTCAAATTAACAGTGTGTAAAACATTTTCAAATGTAGTAGCTTGTTTGGCCAATAAATCAGCTTTCTCGTTACCTGAAATACCAACATGTCCTGGGACTCAGGTTAAATTAACTTCAATTCCTTGAAAATGTAAAAGCGTACATAAGTGAAGAACTTCATATACAACAGACACAGATTTTGTTGACGGGCGACATATAACTTCAGAGGATATAATTTCGTATGTTGAATTATTTACAGACGACTTCAATTTAATGAAATAAGTCCTGTATAATCGCCTTAAATATAGAGGCCATTCGTTACATACAATTTGTAAGATATTAAGTGGTGTAGTACGTAAGGTACCTGTACTAATTCTAAGTGCTGCACACTGAATAGAATCAAACTAAGCCTTAATGGATACACTTCCTGAATCGATAGCTTCACTGCAAAAGCCAAGCCGAGATCGTATCAAAGCTCTATATATAAGAAGCATACATGTTTTATTAGAACCCCAAGATTTGCCAGATATAGATCTCATTAGATTTAAAACTTTCTGGCGTCTGTTATGTACCTTATTTATATGTTCCGACCAGGTAAGGCGTTTATCAAACACAACTCCTAAATACTTAAAAGACGGTGATATCTTAATAGGAAAGTTCATCAGATACAGAGATAACAACAACTGTGATACATGCAGCCTCTTTCGTGTAAAAAGTACAGCTTCGGTTTTTACCGTCGAATATCGGAATCCTCAGAGGTTGCTCCATTTTACAATTTCGTTCAGAGCATTTTGAATGTATTTTTTTTTTGCAACGTTTAAGATTTTACTGCTGAACCATATCGCTTTGTCGTCAGCAAACAAAGAACAACGTAATTTAGGATTTAATATAGAGGGTAGATCATTTATTGCTATGTTGAATAAGGTGGGCGAAATAACACTCCCCTGCATGGTTCCATTCTCAAGAATTACTGCTTGAGATAATTCCCCACCAATTCTAACTTGTATAAATCTGTCAGTTAAAAAGCTTTACACCCAACCCAGCATCTTACCCCCAATACCGATAGAGCGCATTTTCATTAACAGACCACACCTCCACACCATATCGTATGCCTTTTCAATGTCCAGGAATACGGCTAGAAGGTACTCTCTTCTATTAAACGCCCGTCTAATACAAGTCTCTAAAGAAACAACGTGGTCAGTAGTGCTTCTATTAATCCTGAAGCCACTCTTAACTGGAGAGTAGATGTTATTTTTAGATAAATACAATATGAGCCGTGAATTCACCATCCGCTCCATAACCTTACAAATACACGAAGTTAAAGAAATAGGTCGATAAGATGACGGATTGGATGGATCCTTACCAGGCTTAAGAACGGGTACAGCAATACCTATTTTCCATGACGTAGGGAGTGTCATTTTGAACCAAATCTTTACCAGCACTATTTTTTTCGTTTTCCACTGATTGCCTTCACCTGAGCCCATACACTCTTCACGGAGGTATTTATATTTATTCGTGAACAATATGACCGCCAATAAGTTTTTTGAGATGATTTAATAATTTTTTGAGCAGTAGCTTTACACTTCTTATATGCTAATATATCAGGGTAAAGGCGAGTGTGTTGAGCTCTGTTTTTTGCACGTTTTTGTTTTCTAATTGCTATAGTGCAATCGTTTGTCCACCAAGCCACAGGCGCTTTATTTGTTACCTTTTCAGAGGTTTTAGGAATGGATTTAACAGCAGCTTTATTAATGGCTGTTACAATATTTTCGGCAAAAAGATTTACATCATCACTGAAAACATTAGCAGAAAAATTAACTTCACATTCTTGTTGATATTTAACCCAATCTGCTCCCTTTAATTTCCATCGTGGAGGGGACTTTGTCTGATTATAATGCAAAGAGAAGCCAAAAGATGTGTAAATTGGATAATGGTCACTACTACAAGGAGAATTATAATCTACAGCCCAATTTGTAGCCGAGATAATATCATTTGTACATATAGTAAGGTCAAGAGAAGAGAGTTTACCAGAACGTATGTCTAAGCGAGTGCCAGATTTGTCATTAAGCACAACTAGATTATACTCAGATAACACATCCTGGATAACTTTCCCATTATAATCAGTTTGTCAGTATAATAGAAGAACCTGTAATGGAGTCTTAAAGTAACTTAAAATCTTTAAAGTCCAGTCTGTTACAGGGATTATAAATATGTATAAGATTTACCAGTTGACCATTTTTCCTAGCCACGCGAAATGCTTGACATTCAATACAAGAAAGGGCGGGTAACTCTAACTCAGAAAAAGAAATGCCTTCTCTAAAGAACATTGCTAGGCCTCCCCTTTCTCCAGACAACCTATCTGATCGTTTAATAATGTAACCCGGGAATGTAAAGTCGTATTTCGGTTTCAAAAACATATTCTGTAAGCAGATTATATCTGGTAAAAAATCATTATTTGAAAGCACTTTAATTCTTTTCCATGAGCGTAAAGAGACTATATATTTTGTTGTATAATATTAAGAGCCATGGTTGGTATGTTGAAAAAACTGAAAATATGAAAAATATTGATTGACAACATTATTTACGGGTAGTTTGACTTCGTGCTAGCATACTAGCTAAATCAGCAGAATCAATGATTCCATCACCAAGATCACGATGGGCACAGTTGGCAATGTACCCAATAACTTCAGTGCGTTTGGATATTTTTACACAGTGAGATAAGACTTCAGTTTCAAAGTTAACTACATGTATGTTACATAACGTCATCTCTGAACAATTATCAGTCTGAACCGCCACCTCAGCATCAGTTTGAGAAGATGTAGATACCACTGAGGGTTTGTACAAATTTGAAGATTTTGTTGCCAACTGGTGTCTTATGGGTGGAGGGGTGGGAGTCAAAAATAAAGCCTCATTGAAATCAGGGTTTTGTGAACAATTGAGTGGTTGTCTCTCAATGTCCAACTCAATATTCCTTAAAGATTTTAGGGCCTCAGCAAAAGACATTTTTTCTGTTATTTTTATATACTGAGCCTTGTTTGCCTCTTTAATTTTAGGGCATCCGGCATATGCCGAGCTGTGGCTGCCTGAGCAGTGCGTGCAATGAGGGGTCTCCTTATTGGGACATTTCTCAAATTCATGACTCCCACCACATCTAACACACCGCAATGACCCTTTACATTCAGCAGCTATGTGATTGAGTCGCTGACAGCGATAACATCGAACTACTGGTGGGATGTAAGGCTTAACTTTAAAAATTTGAAACCCCAAAATAACTTCATCAGGAGGCTTCACAGAGTCAAAAAATAATAACATACAGGATGTTGGTGTTTTATACCTACCTTTCCTTAATCTTTCTGCCTCTACACAATTCTGTTTTTTTTTAAGCTGAATAAACAGCATTTTCAGATATTTCGTTACTTACCCCGTAAATTACCCCCCTTATAAAGGCTTTTGTATGAACTTTACATTTGACATCTCGACCCATCATCATGTTCAACTTCGGCAATTTTTTTACTTGACTCATAACATGTTATCTTTAAATCTTTTGACATAAATCTTGTAATTACTTTTACATTTCCTACATATGCATATAATTCATTTCCAAATTGAATAGAATCCAAGGAAATGATAACTTCAAGGGAGCTGTGGTCATCCTTACCGGCTTGCCTGGCTTTCTTACCCGGCTCATGGTCAGTGCTCTCTGAACGATCCCTTTCCCTTACACTACGTTTCCCTCTACCATTGCGGACCTCCACAAACTCCATGCCCTCTTCTTCTTCGTCCATACTTAACTTATAAACTAAGTGCAAATGACAGGGGGTTATGACAAGACAGCTAGACAAATAGATTCCAAGGGGCTACTCAAGGAAAGGGAAGACGAAAGAGGCCCTGAGAAAGATAGAGAGTATCACAGTGCATTTACAACGTGCTGGTTTATAAGCTTAGTGTTTACAAGACATGTGTAACTACAATGAGAGAAAATAGAGCATAACATAAAACAAAAAAAGAAAAAAAACACATTGTTTTTTTAGGGGGGAGTGGAATTGCAACAACAAATTCCAACAACAAAACGATATTTACACAACAATAAACAAGAGAATATCTAATATTACACATCAATCCAGAATGGATATACCCAAATTAAGATATAGAACAGTACTTAGCTTTTAGATCACAACAGATGTCAGGAAAATACACAAAACAGGTTGATTTGGGAGGACGAGACAAAACACACGTCTACATGGCTGACAACAAAGGGAGGCAACCATTATTATGTGATATAATCTTGATTGCGGCGTAAAACATCGATCAAATCAATCTAAAGCTCCGGTTACATCAGGGACGACAGCATGTCGGGAGTTCTAACTACCGCGAGTCGTAAAACAGTGTGTGTACATTTGCATAAGTGGAAACTGTAGTTGGTCGTGAGGAGATTCTTTTAGTCAAAACGGACTGACAATGGATATTGTGTTTCCTAATTTACCCTGCTGCACATGTTCTGGGGACAGGTGCGATTGGGTTTCTATTGGGGGACATTCAATGATTCATTAGACATCTACGTGGAAATATCCCTCGTCCAATCAAAACAGTTGTTCCTTTCAACTATTTCTGACAAGGAGGACCTTTTTGATTGGACTGTTTAATGTTATTGTTTCCTGACAGGTTGGTGCAGCATTTCTGTCCTCGTTCGGTCAAAAAAAAAAACTTCGATTCTGAATATACGTTTGTCATTTGTTGCATTATGGTTATTTATATGAATTGTTTATTGTTGCTCCATTGGAGATAATTGTGATATTTCTTTTTTTCAATCTCCAAAAATGATTTACAGTGTTTTACTAGTTTTTATTATTTCTGTTTCTGTCATTTTTCTGTTCCAATGTATTTTTGATGTAAACAATGTATGATGATTTAATTTCTTTTCGCCGCCGTATAAGTGAAATAATCTTGAGCGCTCCGTTAAACTCTAATCAATCAATCAATCCACCAATGGGTTTCGTGTGCGAATCCCACTCAGTCCAAAAAAAATGGAAAATTTTCCGACTGGGTTTTCACTCGAACGACCTATGTGGAATGATTGCCAGTTAGCACCGGAAGGCCTTTGGTGTCCTCCGGGCATAGAACCCGATTTCCTCCCACAATAAAACTGGCAACGCCGCCATATAAGTGAAAGAATCTTGACCGCGGCGTAAAACCCCAAACAATCAATCAACTAAATGCGTTACCCTTCCTCCCGTTCTATGGTCTGTGGGGCCCAAATATGGGTGGGTGTGGTCGGTTGGTACTTTTGTCGCCATATAATCATTAGCTTTTGAGTGCGACGTTAAATCCCAATCACTCCATCGATCAATCCGAGGTAACGTGTTATAACGGGTTATGACTAGAAACTTACCCATGTTTCAATACTGAGGTATGCATGATTATTTTGGTTATCATTTGGCTGATTACCATATCAAAGCCTGTTCTTCGGTACGTAGGTGTTCACGTCCGGGCTGTAATTATAATCTAAATATCGGTACACCTTTGATTTTTGGTGTGAAGGCTGACGACGTGTCCTGAATCAAATCCCATTGTATCAATGGCTACCTTAATAACCAAACAGCTAATATTTTTGTGACAGGATGTTGTTAATTTTTTTTTGTCCGTACCATAATTCTTGTTGTTTTAAATGTATAAATATGATGGACTTACGTCTCGGACCCATAATCATTTATGGTGTTATCCGTAAAAATGTCCGAATATTGATCTGGTTGCATATCTAATATGCAGAGGGAATCGGATGAGCATAGCTCTCCGAATACCCTATCAGGCTGTGTCGGGTCTGGACACATCAGGAATGGTGGGTGTGTCAATGGGTGTTCTTCTCTTATGCTACCTTGGTAACCAAACAGCTAATATTTTTGTGACAGCATGTTGTTAATTTTTTTTCCGTACCATAAATCTTGTTGTTTTAAATGTATAATTATGTTGTTTTTTTGTTTATGACTAGATACATGAATTGCTATGTCATGACCCTAGTTTGTTCATATGCATGGCTATCGTTAAGCATTTGTAAGCGCTTGTTTTAAGTGCCTGGTAGCGTCAGGGCTATAATTTAAATTTTGGCACTTCGTGGAACGGTACGGGGTCGAATCCTACCTCAGGCAAAATGAAAATCGATAAATTTCTGAGTGGATTTTTCACTTGATCGCTGTATGTGGAACAGTTGCCAGATACTCTCCGAAGGTCGGGGGTTTCCTCCGGGCAAGGATCCAGGTTTCCTCCCCACTAAGACTAGCAGTGCCGCCATATAAGTGAAATAACCTTGAATGTGGCGTAAAACATCAATCAATCAGTGTATGCAACTTTATGTCATATTTTCGCTTCACCGTAAACACAGAATAATTCAAAGCTTGTGGTAGAAAAATGCTTAAACTTACCTAAGACATGCTCGGTAAATATCGTTTATAAAATCAAGTTTAATGTATTTTAGTTAATGTCTTCACTTTGGGGTATACATTAATTAAGGGAATATTAACGCTTTTGTAAATGTTAGTAAGTGTAAACTCATAATGTTCATGATAGACAAATTTAATTCCAAGTGGGTTTTCACTCGACTGTCCTTTGTGAAAGGGTTGTTATCCTATATATGGGCGAGTAGTTTTTTTCCACACCTAAACACTGCCGATATAGTTCGGCGTAAAGCAGCAATTCTTCAACTATTTGATAAGTAAACAGAACTCCGTGTTGTTTTTTTTTTTCGTTAGAACTGTGTTGCTCTTTTTGTAATATTAAATCATTTAAAAATACAACAATCAAATGTCTCTACCAGTAGCTTGAAGTCTATAGGGAACAGGTCGGATTACGGCCCCTTCTTCAAAATTCCGAGGGTCTGCTGAGGAGAGTTGTTCCCCCTTAGCTGGTCGTAAGTTAAACCGCTGCAACACTGTAGTGATGAACAAGAAAATACGAGAACGTGCGAACAATTCACCAGGACAACTTCGTTTTCCAACACCAAAAGCAATCATGCTGAAAAAGACAAAAGAGGACACTTTATCAAAACTAGATGGTCGTCAAGAATTCTTATGGTTTTCATCAACTGAGGCCAAGATTTATTTCTTGAGGATAGTGTTACCAGAGGTTGCGATTTTAAAACCAATGCTAATTCATTGGTAGGTGTTAGACTGACACCGATCAATTCATACTATTTTGAGCTGAACGACCGATGGTCTGCATAGTTTATAGTGTGCTGGGTTGCTAAAAGGTTGATATTTTTCTGATAAAACAGAATGCTGAAATTATCAGCTTCTTTTCTCAGGGTGGGCAATTCAGAAGTTTTTAGTGCAGGGACCGCGGAGCAGGGGGGGGCGGCCCTGCCCCCCCCCCCCCCCCCCAAATTTTGGCCTACCAATTTTTTTTTTTTTTTTGGCAAAATATTTTTTTGCAGTTTTCCTACATAGTGATACAAATATGGACTTGAAATAAAGTGGCCGAAATTCGATGAGTTATACGAAGTGTGGTAGGGGTAAGGGCCTTCGAATCGGTGATTTAAAAGATCAACGTCCTCGTAGTTTGGTATGTGAGATGAAAGTTGTCAATCAATTGCACAAAATACAACACGTTCCAAATAAAAGCGTTAATATTGTTTATAGAGCAGAAAATGGTTTTATAAGAGTGGTATTAGTTTGCCAAAACAAAACGATCTTCAATCCATCTTGTGCAATTTTAGTATTTTTGTTTTCATTATATTTGCTTTCTCAAAATATCAAAAGTAAATGAAATGTTGGTAAGGTTCTCGAATAATTCTTCTCGGTTTTTTTTTCGCGGGAAAACAAGGTTTTGGAAAGTGTTTGTAGAATAAAGGAGTAGGCCTACTGGTTTGTGATCAGTCCAGAAAATCGTTATTATAGCATTTTTGCTATTATCATTCAGGAAAATGTAATTTGAATAACGATATCAGACCCAGTACTAAACATGTTTACCGCAAATTATGATCGAAAAATTTCCTGAATTTAGGTTTTATTTCGGAGATTTCTGGCTCAATGTACACATTCTTTACAGATGATTCGACTGAAATTCTTAAAACAGAACACATACAAAATCCTTTCAGTAGTTAACAATCCTACAATTTCCAGCTAATTTATTCTATCATTTGACATTGGTTTCATTTTGAATTTTGCACATCACTGATGACACCTTACCGTACTATATGCCGGGGAAAGTCTTTACGCAGTGACCCAAACTAATGAACTGATAGAAACTTATCTGCATGGGGATCCTGGACCATGAAGTTGCCCCGCTGCAACTTCAACAATCTCAAGTTAGGGATCCCCTTCTTGGAGCAATAACCAGCCCCGATAGCTCAGTCGGTAGAGCGTCCGCTTCAGGCCTGGGAGATCCGGGTTCAAGCCCGGGTCGAGTCAGACCAAAGACTTTAACAGTGGTAGCTGTTGCTGCTTCGCTTGGCGCTCAGCAATAGGAGTTAGAGCAGCGACTGGTTGGCCCGGTGTCAGTATACTGTGACTGGGTGAGGGGGCTTGCTGGTTGTCTTCGACAAGTCGTCTCGGTGAGACAGCACCTAAAAGAGCGGTGGAAATCCGCCCTGTCACAAGGAGACAACGTCTTCATATAACCGAAATACTGTTGAGCAGGACGTAAAACCCCAATCACTCACTCACTTGGAGCAATAACTCACAGTTTGTGATATATCTCCATCAGCGAAATTGAATAGCGATGGAGGTTGTGGTGTAATTTGGAAGTGTTTTAACAGGGTGTCTACCATTTTTTAGCTATCAAGCGATGGTTTTTTTAGCTGAATAAGTAATGCCAATGCCTCTGAGCTTCCGGGGCCGAGGCGGTCCCCGGACCACCGCTTCTTGAACTGGGGTCAAGTGCCGATATTAGACATTTCTGAATTGAATATAGTTATAAATATAAGGAAGCAAATCATTTTTATTTCCAGAAAATCCTCAGAAGGCATCTTCGGCCGTCTAGCGCCTCAGAGCTTCCGGAGCCTAGGCGGCCCCTGAGCCCTCGCCTGTTGGGCTTTGATATTTGTGTCTACCATTTTTTAGCTATCAAGCGATGGTTTTGTTTAGCTGAATTAGTGATGCCAATGCCTCTAAGTTTCCGGTGACGAGGCGGTCCCCGGGCCACCGCTTCTTGAACTGGGGTCAAGTGCCGATATTAGACATTTCTTAACTGGATGTACATGTAGTTATAAAAAGAAGGAAGGAAATCATCATTTTTCTTTCCAGAAAATCCTCAGAACGCATCTCCGGCCGTCTAGCGCCTTGGAGCTTCCGGGGCATAGGCGGCCCCTGGACCCTCGCCTATTGGGCTGTGATAGTTGCCCCCCCCAAACGCAATTATGCTCCGCGGTCCCTGTAGTGTTACTAATTTTGAGAATGTACGTTAAAGTTGTGTTTTGAACTAACTTAGGCTTAGAATAAATAGACGTTTGCCAAAACAAAACGATCTTCAATCCATCTTGTGCAATTTTAGTATTTTTGTTTTCATTATATTTGCTTTCTCAAAATATCCTGGTTTGTGATCAGTCCAGAAAATCGTTATTATAGCATTTTTGCTATTATCATTCAGGAAAATGTAATTAGAATAACAATATCAGACCCAGTACTAAACATGTTTACCGCAAATTATGATCGAAAAATTTCCTGAATTTAGGTTTTATTTCGGAGATTTCTGGCTCAATGTACACATTCTTGACAGATGATTCGACTGAAATTCTTAAAACAGAACACATGCAAAATCCTTTCAGTAGTTAACAATCCTACAATTTCCAGCTAATTTATTCTATCATTTGACATTGGTTTCTTTTTTAATTTTGCACATCACTGATGACACCTTACCGTACTATATGCCGGGGAAAGTCTTTACACAGTGACCCAAACTAATGAACTGATAGAAACTTATCTGCATGGGGATCCTGGACCATGAAGTTGCCCCGCTGCAACTTCAACAATCTCAAGTTAGGGATCCCCTTCTTGGAGCAATAACTCACAGTTTGTGATATATCTCCGTCAGCGAAATTGAATAGCGATGGAGGTTGTGGTGTAATTTGGAAGTGTTTTAACAGGGTGTCTACCATTTTTAGCTATCAAGCGATGTTTTTTTTTAGCTGAATAAGTAATGCCAATGCCTCTGAGCTTCCGGGGCCGAGGCGGTCCGGACCACCGTTTCTTGAACTGGGGTCAAGTGCCGATATTAGACATTTCTTAATTGAATATAGTTATAAATATAAGGAAGCAAATCATTTTTATTTCCAGAAAATCCTCAGAAGGCATCTTCGGCCGTCTAGCACCTCAGAGCTTCCGGAGCCTAGGCGTCCCCTGAGCCCTCGCCTGTTGGGCTTTGATATTTGTGTCTACCATTTTTTAGCTATCAAGCGATGGTTTTGTTTAGCTGAATTAGTGATGCCAATGCCTCTAAGCTTCCGGTGACGAGGCGGTCCCCGGGCCACCGCTTCTTGAACTGGGGTCAAGTGCCGATATTAGACATTTCTTACCTGGATGTACATGTAGTTATAAAAACAAGGAAGGAAATCATCATTTTTCTTTCCAGAAAATCCTCAGAACGCATCTCCGGCCGTCTAGCGCCTTGGAGCTTCCGGGGCATAGGCGGCCCCTGGACCCTCGCCTATTGGGCTGTGATAGTTGGCCCCCCCAAACGCAATTATGCTCCGCGGTCCCTGTAGTGTTACTACTTTTGCGAATGTACGTTAAAGTTGTGTTTTGAACTAACTTAGGCTTAGAATAAATAGACGTTTGTCCCGTTTAATTAATTTGTGTTTACTTTTCGTACAGCACATATGTTGCATGAATTTTCCCCCATTCCAACGTCAATTATTTTAGATTTTCGAAAAGTCTCTTACTCTCCTGACAATGACAATTCATGATACAAAAAAAAAAAACGAATGCCACTTTAACTATTAAATAGGTTTAACATTCGACTCGACTGTCTTCGCTCTTTTCTGGTCGGCGTACGTAAATCCCCGAAGCTACCCGTGTAAATTCATTCGCAATCAGAGATTCACGTATGCCAAAGCCGGGAACCAGCAAAGACAGCCGCAGCGCCGAATGGGGTAAATTATTAGTCCACAAAATGGTAATGGGAGGCTACTCACTTTCTTCTTTTCTGGTCTCCGGCATCAACAAAATTGCCTTTATCGTCAAGAAATCTCTCCGGGCGGAATTCCCATGGCTTCTCCCATAGAGTTTCATCGTGGTGGACTTCCCATACGTTAGAAACAAGCTTGACATATCAAAGACAAATTGATGAAAAATGTTGTTCTGGCTACAGGCTAAATGCTACAGTTTCAGTTTTCCCGCCAATGAAATGTTATCTTGGTTGGGCTAGCGTTCTTATATACGATGTTTTAAAACATAAACAAAAAGCCTTAAAGTGATTTAAGTTAAATGCCGCAATTGTGCGGCGTAAAACATCACTGGATCGACCTAGACCTATATGTGTAAGTTGCCCGATATCTCGACAGACGTCCCTACTAAACCTGCCAACCACGTAAGGGAAAATATATTAAGTACGTCGTAAAACATCAATGAATCATAAATCCAAAAGTTAACACAGCGCAAATTGAAACTGAAACTGTAGGCTAGGACCTACATTGTATAACAACTTACCATAGTTCCTTTAGGTATAAAGTAATCTCTAATTTTCACATCAGCTGTGGTACAGTGAGGCACAGCCACCGGTGTGTGTGAGATGTAGCGCAACAATTCCCAGATCGTTGCCTCCGTGTAAGACATATGTGGTTTATGTTCGAGTGACGGGTCGGTATGACCTATGACCTCGTCAATTTCTGCCTTGATTTTCTCCGCTACTTCTGGTTTATGTTGGATAATCAAGAAGAAGGATGTGAGAGCCCCCCTGGTTGTAACCGAGCCTGTGGAAATGATGACAAATTAAGGCATGCTACTTAAGAAATATGCTTTTTTCATTTCATTATTGATTCATCTTTGAGAGAAACACAGTTTTGGTTTAATGATACTGACGGTGGTAATTAAATCCAAATTACTTGTTTTATCTCAGAAAAATTAAAGCTTAACATTTGAGAATTTCGGCAAAACTGTCTATGTCTAATGATTGATTGACACTTTTACGCTATTTGCTTTTCTGAAGCGCCATTTTCAGTTTGAGTTTTTGTTTTTGCTCTATCTGTTCAGCGATTCTGTATTGTATTGAATCTTTTAGAGCTTTGGTTTGTTTTCGTAGTTAATTCAGCGTATGTAGAGTCGATCGACTGGTAAATACAGAAACACCCTGCACTAATATTGACCTACCTAAACACAGATATATAGCTAATAAAATCCCATTTAAGTGAGGTTTTAGTCCTGCTTCTTTCACAATCTTCTCGCCGCATGTGGAAGAGTTGCCAGGTACTCGCCCAAGGTCGGGGGCTGCTCCGGTTTTCTCCCCAACTTAACCTGACAACCCTGCCATATATATGAAATAATCATTATTGCTGGTGTAAAACATCAATCAATCAATCAATCCACAATCTTCAACCGTATCCGCCCACGTTGATACAGCGTTATAGACGCTTAAACCAAACTGAAATCTTCAAAAATCGTCGCTTTATGGACTTACATGTAGTTGTATAGTGCGACGATAATCACCAATCAATCAATTAACTATTGATTAATACAACAGAAAATAATCTCCCCTTTCAGTTCCCTTTAAGACTAAATAAACTATACATGCGCAGTGTGCATTGCGAAATTTTACTCTCATAATACTGTTCCATGAGGCGGCCATATTGAATTTTTGTTGACTTTTGTTATGCCCTACCTGCTACTAAAAGTTCTTTAACATTCATCTTAATCATATCATCATCCAACCAGCAATGTCCGTGTTGTTCTCTCGCGTGTTCTTGATACTTCAATAACTCGTCCAATAAGCCACGACAAACCGTCGGATCATAAGATTGCTATAGAAACATAAAGAAAGTGAAAATATTCATTATATCAGAAACATCCCCCCTCCCCCCCCCCCCCCAACCCCAAGCAAGCCTACATATAAGTGAAATGATCTTGTATATTGCCTAAAACTCCAGTCAATCAACCGGATTTTTAAAACGAGACAAAGAGCAAAGTCGGCAATACGAAATTAGTTTTGATCTATTTCATTTTGACCTGACATCTCGACAATGCTCTCAATTTTCACACTTCAGTACAGCTATCAAACACATACCTTTGGTTTTTCATACGTATAGTAGATGACTTTATCCAAGGATTTCATGCCATCTTGAAACAGTTTACCGTAACTAAACGGTAAGAAACGCAGAAACGGAAAAGCCATGATCGTTGAATTGACTTCCGTTGACACAACTTTAATCCCCTTTGTGATGAATTCTCGTATGGCCAAAAAGGCTGGATCATCATATTCTAGTCGTTTTCCCATAATCTGTTCAAAGAGAGTCAACTAGTTTTGTTAAATTATTTTCAGCCAATTTCGATTAGCTCCTAATGTATTGTTGGTGAGCTAAATCTATGAGATGAATTAGTTTGCGTCTTTTAGAAAATGAGTATAACAGTATTATCTCCATTTTATCCAAATTCGGTAGAAAAGTTTTTTGAATTTTTTTTTTTGAATTTTTTAAAACAGCTAAAGCTATATCTAAGCATCGTGCTTAACAACTGAAAGCGAGTTTCATCTTAACAAGAACAAATATACAAATCTAGGGCCACATAGACATAGCGTAAGCTTTTACGTAACTGCCATAGCAACATATCTTTACAGTATCGTTACGCCGCTTTACAAAACAGGCTTCAGCTCCAGAAGAAAGTAGAAATCATCAGGGAGGACTCCCACACCCCAGCTCCAACTTCATCACAAATGTAATCAGCAAATTGATTACTGAACACGAAGAGCTTTAAAACTAACCAGTATATAGATATTGTTTAGAGATGAAGGCACGATGACGTCTTCGGGACTGAAAGGCTTCCCTTCTTGATTGGCCACCCATTCCACAACATGTTTCAGTTCGTGCCGAGTCGCTTCCTCCATATCGTGTATCCCCTCGCCGTACATGTGTAGACATTTGTGGATCACTTTCCTCAGTTTGACCCAAGTCTCGCTGTAATCCATTGAAGTAAGGGCTTTTCCACCATCGATATATTTGGTTTGAATCATTACAGGTCGGCCAGAACAGACGGAACTAAGTTCTTTGGAATTGAAGCACTTATTGATTGCTTCCAAGCTGTTCAGAACAACTATACTTTCTCCAGGCATGCGTACCGTGACAATATCGCCATATTCCTTCCTTAACTCTGAGAAGAATTTATGGGGGTATTTAACATTGCCTTCAAATAAACTTCCAAAGATGGGTATCCCAGAAGGCCCCGGTGGATACCTATATTTCCGGTTCCGCTGAATCTTTAGGATGATGTATGTGAAAAACGCCGAGATGGCGACAAGAGCTATGTAGATCATGACCTGAGATATATACAAGTAAAAATCATGACGTAAAAGAAAGAATGCATACAAGTTGATAATTTCCAGTGTTAATTTGAACTGCGAACCTAAGTAAATATTCAATTAGCTTGTGGCATTTACAAATATGAATTATTGTCTAACAGTAAATCTAAATGTCCGAGATGCACTTTCACTCATTTTTTAAGGGGATTGCTTATTTCTTAAAACTGTTTAAACTGATATCTCCGTGGAAATGGAAACCTACATTCTCTAGAGGGGTATCACTCGAAGCATTCCCATTAGCATTATTCGTGGAAATATGAACAGCTTTGCAGCTCATGTCACTTTACGCTAAAGTTTTCCGGATTACAATTCAACTATTCTTCTTCGGTTTTCATCGTCATATACGATCAGGTGCTGGCATTTCGATGCTGTTCTTGCATCGCGATCAAAGTAAAAGTATTCGATTTTTATAACCATGTAAAAACTGCATCGTGATTTGACATTGATAACGATGTAAAAACTACATCGTAACGCAGTCACCCAATAAACCAAGAAGTTGTTATCTATAAGTATTATTAGTACTTTGGTGTTTGAACAGAACAGGTACCATGTCAAATCCTGAAAACACAATCAGATGGTTTCTGTGCGAAAAGTAAGCGTATGTATAAAGAGATTGGAGTGAGTGAGTGAGTGAGTGAGTGAGTGAGTGAGTGAGTGAGTGAGTGAGTGAGTGAGTGAGTGATTTGGTTTTTACGTCCTGCTTAACAGTATTTCAGTCATATGAAGACGTTGTCTCCTTGTGGCAGTGCAGATTTCGGCTGCTCTTTTATTTGGTGCTTCCTCACTGAGACGACTTGCCGAAGACTACCAGCAAGCCCCCTCAACCAGTCACATTATACTGACACCGGGCCAACCAGTTGCTGCTCTAACTCCAATTGCTGATCGCCAAGCGAAGCAGCAGCAGCTCCCACTGTTAAAGTCCGATTCGACCCAAGCTTGAGCCTGGATCTCCCAGCCCTGAAGCGGACGCTCTACCAACTGAGCTATCGGGGCTGGTTAAAGAAAGTGGAAGTATTCTCCTTAGAAGAACAATGCGATTTCAAACGTCTTATAATTCGATAAATATATTCATCGAATTCAACAAACCTTATTTTAACTGCTCTAGCCGGTTGAAAAATTCTCAAATGAATCTGTGGTTCAGCTTTGCACAGATCTTCGTAGCATTGCAGATGGCCTGATTTTCTGACCCACTAAACCTAATAAAGATATACAATATTAAAGTGGCATAAGCTGGCAAATACAAGGGAAATTTCGTTGAAACAGAATTAACTAATTGTTCGTCGTTTATATTAAGAAGTACCAAATAAATGCTTTACGCTGATACCAATCTTTGGGATGTTTAGGTAGTTTTATAAGCAAGAAACCTCCCAAATGGAATTCTTGAGCTATTTGAGTTTTGTTTGTTATTAGCACACATTTTTCAGTTGACACGAGCTACTGGTTTTGCCAATATTTTTGCTTCAAATCCAACAAACTAACGCAGGTCTACTGTACATACTTTAAGCTTTCAATTGATGCCTGATAAAAGATTTTTGTGTGTTTTTTAATTTTCAACCAATTTTAACAATACCACAGTTTGACTGAGAATATGTAAGCCTTAAACTGTCAACATGGCGGTACCCTTGTAAAATTGTGTGTAGCGTGAAACCGGCATGCAATATGTCAACTTTATTTGGTTGTAAAGTATGTCTCATGTGTTGATCTATTTGAAAATGGAAAGGAAAACCCTAACGAGATTTAGGTAATTAGCCACAAATCAAAACGTTAACACCACGGCAAATGGGAAATGAAACTGTATCCAGTAACCTGTAAAAAAAATTAGCTGATAGGTAACCTACTCATTTTTAAAGCGGCATGAGCTGCCAAAATTCACACTTTTTTCATAATTTCTGATCGTCACGACAGTAAGAGACTTTAAAGGCTATCAAAAAACTAAATGATTGGCGTTGGAATGATGAAAATCCATACAGTATGTGGCCTGTACGAACCGAAAACGTATTCGAAAAGTAAACAAAATTTAAATAACCGGTACGACCATTCATTCATTCTAAGCCAAAGTTAGTTCAAAACAATACTTAATCGTACGTTTTCGAGACTAGAATCACCGAATAGCTTCTGAATTATACGTCTTGAGAAAAATAGGCAATAATTTCAACATTCTGTTGAAACGTCAAAATATCAACATTTTTACAGCTCATGCCCCTTTCAAGGGAAAGAAAATCTAAGCTTTAGACTAGTTTAGATAGGAAGAGTAGAGTTCACTTAGTCCAAAAAGACTGTCCAATGAAGGTTTTATCCCCTCGTAAGTGAATAATTGAAATTTGAAGGTGGCGTTACAATAGAGAATAAGCTCCATAGGCCATTCGCAAGGCCGCCACCATTTTTTCATTAGTTTTATCCAATTATTGTTGAAAAAAATCAGTGCGTTATAGAGTAGTCATGTGATGCAATTTAGCCAATGGCTGGCTAAGTAATGGCGTGCGGTTGCATACTGACCTATATATTCGGAGACAATCTTCCCACTTTAAGTTTGTCGCCATGTTTTCTTGGACGTAACTCTACCATTATACATTAGAGAGCGGTAAAAATAAACCATTATTGAACTAAAATTAGCTACACCAACATCACGTAATCCTAAAACGGAAAAATGGCTACACAGATAAGCTACTGACAGGACATACTTCTGTCTGTTTTTTTTAGCTTGAGGGTCACTGGAGGTAATTGACGTGAAATGTTTTAAGTACTTTGAAGGTTGTTATCGACGATAATCCCTATGTATTTTTAGAGATTTCCCCTCCTTTAAGTTTGATTAAGATTGGACATGTAGTTTTCTTGGGTATTTTACCCTTTTCCATATTGCGGTAAAAACGCACCAATTTATCCACGTTCGACATGTTTAAACGTTACAGACACCGTCTGCGTAAGGAGTGTTGTCGAAGTACGATGATAGCTCGTTATATAAAGCTTTATGATACGCGCCCGCTGAACGCCAGAAGCGACCGTTAACGCAGCTAATTGTGAGTGAATGATAATTGTGAGTGAATGATAATATTGTTTTACGCTTAAGGCTGCGTTAACGGTCGCTTCTGGCGTTCAGCGGGCGCGTATCATAAAGCTTTATATAACGAGCTATCATCGTACTTCGACAACACTCCTTACGCAGACGGTGTCTGTAACGTTTAAACATGTCGAACGTGGATAAATTGGTGCGTTTTTACCGCAATATGGAAAAGGGTAAAATACCCATGAACGAAGGTGTAATGAGAAAGAGAGGCTCGCCCCTCGGCCAAGCATTCAGAAGTAGAAGCACGCTCATCCCTCTGGAACCCTATTGCCGTGAAAGCTCTCCCGACCGTGAAAAGATGGATCCGCCGCAAATTGACGCCGACCATGCGGATTTACCGCAGATAGATGTGGTGTCTCCCGCACAAGCGGTGGAAATGATCAGATCGGAGGTCAGACAGGAACGCAGAAAAAGTGGTACGCCACAAAGTCAAGCCTTTAAACGAAGAAAAACTGTCGAGCCCTATTATCGCGAAAGCTCCCCCAACCGTGAAAAGGCGGATTTGCCGCGGATTATTGCCGTATCTAACGCACAGCAAGCGGTGGAAATGGCTAAGTCGGAATTGGAGGCAAGACAGAAGCGTATAAAAGGCGGCGCGTCCTTCACATTGGATTAGACCGACCGCTGAAATAGCGCTATAAATTATATTCCGCAGTGGGTGAAACAAAATGAGATTCAATTGTCACGTTTGTAACAAGACTTTTAGTCGCCGACATGACATGAAGCGGCACGTTTTCAATAAACACAAAACCGATTCGCAGAATACTGAGATGACAGGGCATCCCTCGGATGAAAATACTTTAGAAGATGACCGTCAAGTTTTTCTAACGAGGAGCATTACGCCCGCTAGCGGTATGGCTGATACAGTTTCCGACGTGTGGGACGACATTGTGAAGGAAGCTATTCAAACTCATATGTCTGTTGACGGCTGCAGTTTGCAGGAGGAATACCGACGGCGCAGGCCGGAAATAAAGAAAACCTTGATGACTATATACGGACAGTACAACACTATTTGGATGCATTTAATGGGAGACCCGCTTCACCGAGAAATTGTGAAAACTAGGGATTTTTTACGCGGAGTAATTGGCCTACCGATTGACGAGGCATTAGCGAACGCGATCAAAATACGCTATATGTTATTTGATAAGGTTTTACCGGACGAATACCCTTACGAAAACCGGAAACGATGTACTTGAAGAATGTTCACCATGAAGATAATAAAATGCTCATCAGAACGAACGATGTCTTATGTTTCTTTATGTTAATGCATTGGTTGAGACTTTCACAATATAGTTCTGGGGTGAAAAGCGCCTGATGTAGGACGACTGCTTAGAGTCATTGATTGTTTGGTGTTTTACGCCGCACAATAGCGGATATGATGTCGTAACGGGTTGAATGGCGTTAGTACCTAGGCTGTGGGACAAAAAAAAAATAACGAAATTACGGACAACTGCCGGTTCGATGACGTCACTTCCGGTTCGATGTCGGACCGTTTAAAGGTGAATGGCGTTAGTCCCTAAGCTCTAAAACAAAACAAAAAAATAATGGTATTATTAATGAAATAACTTTACTTTGATATGTAACACGACCGAATTCGGTTAGAATTTGGCTACTTCCGGGCTTGGAACTTATTTTTGGCTCAATTACTTCACTTCCGGTTATTTCCGGTTCAGTTCCGGTCCCTTCCGGTCTATTTCCGGTCACTTCCGGTTCACTTCCGGTTCACTTCAGGTTATTTCCGCTCACTTCCGGTTACTTCCGGATTATTTCCGGTCACTTCCGGTTCACTTCCGGTTACTTCCGGTCCACTTCCGGTGACTTCCGGGTTATTTCCGGTCACTTCCGGTTGCTTCCGGTCCATTTCCGGTGACTTCCGGGTTATTTCCAGTCACTTCCGGTCTATTTCCGGTCACTTCCGGTTACTTCCGGTCCACTTCCGGTCACTTCCGGGTTATTTCCAGTCACTTCCGGTCTATTTCCGGTCACTTCCGGTGACTTCCGGGTTATTTCCGGTAACTTCCGGTTACTTCCGGGTTATTTTCCAATGAACTATATGCGTGGAATGGACACGTCTCATTGGCTGGTTTGGATCTGGCTTTGTCAAATGTGCCGCCATTGACAGTTGATAAGCGCGTGCAGAACAAATCTGGATGGACGCTCCACTATCTCCTGGTAATGGCGGCATTCGAAACATATCAAGCACCACGTGACCTCCGTTCCACGCATATAGTTCATTGTTATTTTCGGTCACTTCCGGGTCACTTCCGGTTCACTTCAGGTTACTTTCAGTCACTTCCGGTATACTTCCGGTTCACTTCCGGTTATTTCCGGTCACTTCCGGTTACTTCCGGCCACTTCCGGATTATTTCCGGTCACTTCCGGTCTATTTCCGGTCACTTCCGGTACACTTCCGGTTACTTCCGGTCCACTTCCCGTGACTTCCGGGTTATTTCCGGTCACTTCCGGTTACTTCCGGTGACTTCCGGTGACTTCCGGTCATTTCCGGGTCACTTCCGGTTCACTTCAGGTTACTTTCAGTCACTTCCGGTACACTTCCGGTTCACTTCCGGTCACTTCCGGTTCACTTTCGGGTAACTTCCGGTGACTTCCGGGTAGTTCCGGCCGCTTCCGGATTATTTCCGGTTCACTTCCGGCCACTTACGGAATATTTCCGGTCACTTCTGGCTACTTCCGGTTGATTTCCGGTTACTTTCGGTTCACTTCCGGTTCACTTCCGACCACTTCCGGTCTATTTCCGGTCACTTCCGGTCCACTTCAGGTTATTTCCGGTCACTTCCGGTCAGTTCCGGCCGCTTCCGGATTATTTCCGGTCACTTCTAATAAGACATGCGGCGAACCGTGACCAATAACCGAGAGTTAAGATTTTAATGAGATGTGCAGTGGAGCGTGAAACAATATCCGCCAGCTAACTGATGTACACATACTTACCGATATGATCTATACGTTGAGTTAATACAGTCCAAGGTTATTTATACATTCGTTTATTATATATTGTCTATCACCAGTGTCAGTCGGTTTAATTGGTCCTTTAGACCAGTATTGCATTACTAAGCATATTTTTTCCGTCCATCTGACGAACAGATCCCCGAGGTCGGGAGTGTATTATTCAGCATATTTTTTTTTTAAGAATAGGTGCACATGTGCTTTAATATTGGTAGCCGCGAGTTTAGATTATAATTAGACATGCGGCGAACCGTGACCAATGACCGGGGGCTAATATTTTAATTAGTTGTGCTAGTTATTGACCTCGACCTCACAGTTCAAGCCATTGTCTCACGTTGTTAGGAGATTTTAATTAGATGTGTAGTCAAGCGCGACCAATAGCCGCGCCCGTCTCGGGTTGTTTTATTGTCACGCCTGGCTGGTGTCAGTGACCTAAATACGCTCTAGCCTTTTCCTTACCACTCGTTTAATCTATTTTAGGCCATAATGTTGTAGGTATGGGGGTCAGGGCTGTTTTAGAACTCTCCTATAATGTTATAAATGTGGGGTCGTCAGGTGCAGATGTTGCCACCTCGTATGACGTCATAGCTGCGTTTCAACCGGCCTTTTCCTATCTACTGGTCGAAGTTAATTCAAAACATTCCTTTTCCGTACATCATCGAGACTATTAGCACTAAAAATCTTCTAATCTCTACTTCGCGAGACAAAAAGCGTATAATTTCAAAACTTTGTTAAAATCAAATAATATCCATATTTTGGCAGCTCATGCCACTTTAAGGTAGCTTTTATAAGCAAAAAAAAAACCTTCAAATGTAGCCTATCCATACATCTGGACTATTTGAGTTTTCTCTGGTATTAACACTCATCTTCGGTTCGTAAAGGTTACTGACTGTACCGATATTGTTTTCTTTCACCGCCAAGTATTTAATCTTTAAATGCACTTCAAATGCTCAACTTCTCTTGACATTCAGAATTTAGGAAAAAAAGTCTGACTTTTGGCAGCTCATGCAACTTTAAAAGACAATCCTCCCTCATGTTATCTATTGTACCCGTAGCAGATCAACTCAGATCGGGGAAATGATCGGAATCTCCTCGGATAAAAACGTTCATGGCACAAATTAATTTAATCAAGTTGGAAGAAGTTAACTAGAAATTTTCGGAACACTCTGATCGTTTCCGACATCAAAGAAAACTTTTCCTCTAAGGTAGCTTTTTTTATTTTACCATGAAAATTTCATCGAGGCAATATTTTAGCAAAGAATGGCAAATTGTTCATTAATTGTCAACATATTGGTTCTATGAAATTGTCTTGGTCTTACTTAAGAGTTCTGCTTTTGATGCTTGCTGTTATAGATTGCCTTCCCTTGTGTTTTAATATTTTTAAATCGCATATCGAGCATCATTAAAACTCATTAATTCAACTTCTAGTCGAAACGGGAATAATTGTTCAAACCTTGAATTTGTCACATTTCTGAATAGAACAAAAGCTAACGCCTTAAGACATATTTACGTATTTTGTATGGGAGACTTGGAAGGCAAGTAGGCCTATACAACCATGGTTGATCCTACATTTATGGACGCATCTGTCGCGCTCTGTTCAACTTTTTATCATTTGCGTGATCAACAAGACTGCTCTACTTTCAATATGAACGTCTTTCAGTTCAAATCGGCCATCTGAACTCATGTCACAATAGAAACAAGAGATCAGAAAAACTGATCTGGCGACCACCATAGAACACTATCAGAAAGTGAGGCTGCTTGTAAACGGATTGCAAATTTGATATGTGCAATTTATTTCTTCGGTTGGTGGCTGGCTGGACAAGAACAAAGTTTCTTCGGTAAATAGTGGCTGTTACTTGAAAACTGACAACCATCTTTCTTCAAGGAGGCCGCACATAAACGCTACTTACCGCAGCTACATAGTACATGTACATTGTATGCACACAGGCCAGTCAGTGATATCGCTTGTTTGAGTCCTGTACACAATTAAAATTTACAAAATCCAAAACGATTGTACACATGTTACTAAGATGCATTTAGTGTTTGTTTACAAATCAAAAGATAACGTATATCTGTCAAAAATAGACCGCGAAAAGTGAAGAATGGGCGACGAATCACTCGTCTGATGAGTAAAAATTTTAACATGACGAAAGTCAGTTTAAAAATGAATGGCAAAAGATTTCCCGATTCGTTCAGAAATTAGTGAACTCTTATAAAACTAGGCTTATAAGCCTCTGAGGAGCCGCCTACTGGTAAAACACAGTTTTACTTAATTGTTGTTTTGAACATGAAAATGAATAGAGTGTCTGACAACTGTCTGCTGATCAAATCACAATAAAAACGTCTATGTTAGTCAGGATCTGACTAACGTCAGGATTGATTTAATCAGTGAAACGGTTTTTAAAGTTATATCCAGTTTTAGATAACATTTACCAAAATCCAGATTTTGTGCAAATCAATCATAAAATGTTAAAGAATCCTCGTTTAGTTTTAAAAGTCATTTTAGATTTATCAACCGGAAAACAGTCAACCCATGGAGATATTTATGTAGTTGACGCTTTGAGTGTGAAAATTGCAACTACACCGTAGCACTATTACAATTAAAATTCACTTTTTTAGTTTGTAAAAGGCAAATACATAATCGAAGAACATCGTCAAGAAGAGAGTGCATTCGTACATTCTACTGTAATTACCATTTTGCTGGCCTCCTGCAGGATGAGAGCGGTGAAAAAAACATTGCGTCACGTAAATGTATACGGCGGAACACGACCTTGCATATTGTTAATATTCAAATACATATAGTAGTTGGTTATCAATTTGTGCAATTTGTTGTCGGTTGAACAATGGAATTTCACATCATGATGCAAGGATAACTGTTCATTTGTGCTGATTTTCACTTACGTATTCGTTGAAAGCAATAATGTAAAAATCTCACATTTTTAAATAAAATGAGCCTCCAAACGTTTGATTTTTCTGCTAGGCCTTATAGTACATTTAACATGATCTTCGTAGGAATGATCACGTACTTTGGTTTAAAAAAGCGCACACATATTATACAGGACCTAATATTTTTAAACTAAACGTTAAAAATTTTGTTTGGCGAAAGACATAGGCCCACGGTACTTATTTACCGTTTTTACGAAATGTTCGCCTCAGCACAACGCGTTTCCGTTTAAAGTGGCATGAGCTGCCAAAATTCACACTTTTTCATAATTTCTGATCGTCACGACAGTAAGAGGCTTTGAAGGCCATCAAAAAACTAAATGATTGGCATTGGAATGAGGAAAATCCATACACTATGTGGCCTATACGAACCGGAATAGTGTTCGAAAAGTAAACAAAATTTAAATAACCGGGATGACCATTCATTCATTCTCAGCCAAAGTTAGTTCAAAACAATACTTTATCGTATATTTTCGAGACTACAAGCACTAAAAAGCTTCTGAATTATACGTCTTGATCAAATTAGCCAATAATTTCAACATTCTATTTTAACGTCAAAATATCAACATTTCGGCAACCGAAATTTGCATTTAGGCAGCTATGTACAGCAACTGACTTCACAATTGTAAATGCTTTTTACCAAAGAATTTAGGCGTTTAAAATCGAAAATCGAGAAGGCCGTTTTACCGACTTCGAACAAGCCGGCAACACTTAAACACTTTAAACTATTTCTTATAGTCGCCCTTGGAAATCTGAAAGGAGTCGATTTTTATACGTTTTAAAATGACCCGAGATTGCAATTGAGGTTTAAAAAAGCTCCGATAAATGTATTTTTTTTCACTACTCTGGACTCGGAAATTCCAAATAATGCCCTCAGTGCCAAAAATAGCTTACCGGGTATTTGTCTTTACTGGGTCATGCTTGAGAAGCCTTTTAATATGCCTGGTAGGGGCCGCTTGATTGACAGCGGCAACTCGCACTAGCAAACTAATTTCACCACCCGATTTTAGCACTTTTTAATCATAGATATTTAAATATCTTACTCACTGTCAGTATATTGAAGACAAAGAAAATATATATTAAGATCTGAAGCTATAAATATAAGGAATTCCACAAGCTTTTATTGTCAAATTTAACATTTTCTTGTTATATAAATATGTTTGAAGTGTCCGTTCTAACTTGGACAATGTTGGAAGTTATCAGTGAATTACGCGTACGTTAAAGTAAATTAAACCTCTTTTACCGTATTCGAAGATTGAAAAAACAAAACACAAATCAACAAACATGTGATTTCATTTGTTCATTTTCAAAATTAGTTGTAAGAAAAAATATAGGCCTACGGCATCAGTGGGGTTTTAGTAGATTTTTCTGCTGTCGCCAAACGATGTCTTCGGTAATGAAGCAGGCTATCACAGCGGTACCGAATAGGTTAAATGAAAACATCAACGACGAAAAAAATACATGTTGCATAACTTGACCATATGAGGAAGCAACTCAAAAAAATATTCATCAAGATCCGCCTGGTAGTTTTCTTGATTCCGCGATCACAAACTATACAGGTAGAAATCACAGAAATAGTTACCGGCGGCCATTTTGAATATGCAAATGAGCAGCGAGTGCATAGTGCGCAACGAGGCCATAGGGTTAACCTGCGTATAACATTTTAAGAAGATCCTTTCATTAATTTAAGAGAACAGTGATAAAAAAAATGGCCAGTGGCCGCCATTTTAAATATGCAAATGAGCAAAAAATTGCATAGTGCGCGACGAGACCATAGGGCTAACATGCGTAAATTTGTTTACGAAAATCCTAAACTTTCTTTACTTTAGTAGAAAAGTGACAAAAAGAAGAAAAACAAAATGGTCGTCCAGCGGCCATTTTAATATGCAAATGAGCAAAAAAGTACATAGTATGCAACGAGGCCATAGGGTTAACCTGGGTAACCTGGGTTAACCAGTGGCCGCCTAGCGGCCATTTTGATATGCAAATGAGCAAAAAAAATAAGATAAAGAAGAACCGACTAGCAGTTCTCTTGGAATCGCGATCACAAGAGAGAAAAGTTATAAAAAATAGAAAATCAAAACGGTCCCCTAGCGGCCATTTTAATATGCAAATGAGCCCAGAAAAATAGATGTTGCACAACAAGACCATATGAAGAACTAACACTGGTGGTTTTCTAGATTCCGCGATCACAAACTATGTAGGTAAAAATTACAAAATGGCCGCCAGCGGCCATTTTAATATGCAAATGAGCAAACAAAATAGATGTTGCACAACTAGACCATAATGGGAACATGTCTATAAAATTTGATGAAGATCCGACCAGTAGATCTCTTGAAATCGCGATCACAAGAAAAGTTTACAGACACCGGACGACGGACCACGGACAAAATTCGATTTGATAAGACCACCATGAGATCATGGTGGTCTAAATATTAATATGTCGTGAAATTATTTTCATCAGTCATGCAATCAAAGTTAACTATTTGGTATGTTTTTACTTTCATACAACATAAATTCGTCTATTCAAATACACTTTTTTAATTACACCATCCGTACAACATAAACACTGCGGTGCATTTTTAAAAATAGGCCTACGTTTTAAGGTACAACCAATTCGAAACACTAACGTTACCAGAGGGATACCATATGTCCGCTGTAATTTACCTACCAGTCATCTACCTCCGTTTTAGAGGATGTCGATTGGCTGAATGGATAAGACAGCCGGTATTTTAGTGCTCGCAATAGGTGCCATACTCTGGCACCCGGGTTCGTTTCCCGTTTCGGGGCGTCACTGAAAATCGGTAGAAGAAATTCTGCCATTTTTTAAAAGAGGGTAATCACCCCCCACCCCCCCCCCCCCACCCCCAAAAAAAACAAAAACAATAAGACAATAACGAGAATACCGAAACCCCTGGCTTGAATAATTTTCAAAGTTGTCCTGGATATATGCCCGGTAAAGCTAATTTAGTTGCTTATTTTAAACACGAATCACCCCTATTTTTTGGATCGCGAGATGTTGGAATATCCTTTAAATTTTGACAAGGCGTGCCACATTACTGTGAGGTTGAGGCGGAGATTTACACAAATTTAACAGACGTATTTATCCTGTATATCCTTTCGTTTATAGGCCTACCCAATAAAAGAGCCCCATTTGAAGACCATTTACCTATGGAGAGGCGGGACTTGCCCAATAGCGGGGTTAATTCACCCAATGAAACAGTTTTCTTTTAATTCTTTTTATTTATCACAAAATATCCTTAAAGGGGCATGAGCTGCCAAAGTTCACACTTTTTTCATAATTTCTGATCGTCACGACAGTAAGAGGCTTTGAAGGTCATCGAAAAGCTAAATGATTGGCATTGGAATGAGAAAAATCCATACTGTATGTGGCCTGTACGAAGCGAAAACGTGTTCGAAAAGTAAACAAAATTTAAATAACCGGGACAACATTCATTCATTCTAAAGCAAAGTTAGCCCAAAACAACACTTTATCGGACATATCCAAGACTAGAAGCACTAAAAAGCTTCTGAATTATACGTCTTGAGAAAAATAGACAATAATTTCAACATTCTGCTTTAACATCAAAATATCAACATTTTGGCAGCTCATGCCACTTTAAAGAAAGGCATTATTTAGCGCTTTTATAAACAAGGTTATCATTTAGCATTGTTGTAGTTTTTTTCAAAAAGTAACTTGAAGCAAAGGGGATGGATCTATCCGTCTCACTGAGATATATTTTTGCATTCTTTATTGGCCAGAAATAAAGAAATTTTATGAAGGGACGAGAACAGCAATACATATCATTAAACCTACGTGAGTTTTAGGACATTACATGGCAACAGCTTCTACGAAACCCATTAATGTACATGCCACGTTAACTCTGAATCTGTCTTTGTGATAATATTTTCCATTATTCCTCTGTTGTTGTTCTTTTTAATTCGTAATCCTTAAAGTGGTTCCAGCTGCCAAAAGTCGAATTTTTTTCGAAATTCCTTACTGCTGTGACAAATCACTTTGACAAATGTGTTTAGCTGTATATACATACACTGTCCAGTGGAGTTGCATATTAATGTCAACAATACAAATTTATGAGTACGCATTACGTAAAAGTTTCGACCATTTCGAACGTCCTATAATTTGTTCGCGATTCTAAAACCCTGTCCCACACAGACCGGCGCAAGTTCGAATCACACTCCAAATGAAAATTGAAACATATCTGAGTGAATTTTTCACTCTGACACCGTATGTGGAAGAGTTGTCGATTTCCTCTCCCAATAAACCTGGCGCTCATTATGTGATATAATCTTGATTGCGGCGTAAAACATCAATCAAATCAATCTAAAGCTCCGGTTACATCAGGGACGACAGCATGTCGGGAGTTCTAACTACCGTGAGTCGTAAAACAGTGTGTGTACATTTGCATAAGTGGAAACTGTAGTTGGTCGTGAGGAGACGAGCTGAAACCATTCGAAATTCTTTTAGTCAAAACGGACTGAAAATATTGTGTTTCCTAATTTACCCTGCTGCATTAATTTTCATCCACACATGTTCTGGGAACAGGTGCGATTGAGTTTCTATTGGGGGACATTCAAGGATTCATTAGACATCTACGTGGAAATATCCCTCGTCCAATGAAAACAGTTGTTCCTTTCAACTATTTCTGACAAGGAGGACCTTTTTGATTGCACTGTTTAATATTATTGTTTCCTGACAGGTTGGTGCAGCATTTCTGTCCTCGTCCGGTCTAAAAAAAACTTCGATTCTGAATATACGTTTGTCATTTGTTGCATTATGTTACCCAGAGTTCCAAGATGACGTATTTCCGTCCCTATAGGCGTTCATCTCAATCTTTATCAAGGTATAAAATCTGGGCATCTGAAGCCTACCCCCTGCATTACCAGTTCTAACCGATCTGTCGGTATGGCACAAACCTCCAGCCTTATCATTACTGCGGCTATATGCCTGACTGCAATTTTTCACCCTGAGGTTGTCTCTGGCGATGGCGGTAAGGATGAAGTCAAAGTGGACACTTTAATTTTTTTCTTTGGTTTAATGATTGTTTAATTGCCCCCCCCCCCCCCCCCCCCACGAAAATCCAGAATACTGTGTACACAAACAGTGGGCGGTTTTCTGTATAGATTGGGACATTTTTGAAGTGGGGGAGATGACTATCCCAACGATTCAGGTGAGGATCCAGTGGCCGCCTAGGCCCCGGAAGCTCAAGGTGTCTCGAGAAGTGTTCCAAGAAATGTCTTGAGGATAAAACTGCTCCTGATTTTCAGAAATTTTTCCTAATCCTTAAAGTGGCTTTTCTCTCAAAAATTCTGATAGTCATGGTAAGAAGGGGCTTTGAAAGTCATCCAAAAACGAAATGATTGACGCTGTGGTGAGGAAAACCCATACAGCCTGTGACCTGTACGAACCAAAATAATATCCAAAAATTAGACAAATTTAAATAACCGGGACGAACGTACATGTACAAAACACTACTTTAGCATACATTCTCGACATTAGTAGCACTAAAACGCTTCTGAATTGTACGTCTTGAGAAAATAATAAATTACTCTGTTTTAACGGGGTATATGAACACTTTGGCAGATCATGTCACTTTAAACAATGTACAGTCATATTGTTATCTTGCAAAATAAGAGATGGAGCCTATAAACGTTTTGAAAGTGTATAGGGGTGAGACTATCCAAAACTACTAGGCGACAAGAACTGAAAAGTTCCTTAAATTCTTCCCTCACCATATCTACATTTAGTACATTTATTAGTTATAATATTCTATATGTGATGTCTGTGTATACAAACATTGATATAGGCCTGGGTCAAAAATCCATAAAATTAGCATTCCAAACGTATTCTAACCATCGTCGTTCGGTATTTTAGAATTGCTGTAACCTAACTTAGTAATGGTTTTGAATTCAATGAGTAGATCTGTCCGCAAATTAAAGGATGTGCTATGGGAAAACAATTTAGTCCTAGCTTTGCCTATATTTTTATGGCTGAGTTGGAGGGTGACAATGTTTGCAAATGGGTGACATTAAATTTAATGATTATTCTGTCCATTTATTTATCTCGTTTTTAAAGCATTTTAGGTCTGGGGACATTTTTATTTCATTTGGAAGGCTATTCCACAATGTGGATCCCATGTAAACAAAATAATTGAGACCAAATTTGAGACCAAACAATCATACTTAACTGTTTATAGATATCTACTCAAACAAATCGGTACCTCACAGTTTTCCTGCTGAATCTCAACTGTTTACCATTGGGCAACGTCATTACAGACGCACGTGAACACACCATTTGTGCTGTGCGAAGACACAGATTTCCAAGCCTGGCGATTGGTAACGTTACTGAGCTTTGCCTATATCTTTATGGCTGAGTTGGAGGGTGACAATGTTTGCAAATGTCACCAACAACCGTTCATTTACCTTCGGTGTCTGGATGACTGTTTTATCATATGACAACATGCGTTATTCCCATGATCCCAGCATTGGACTATATCCAAACATAACACGTCTGTTGATTTTTTGATTTACCAATTTACAAGTGTCATATATATCAAATGACTGGATATCTAGGTTACAAAGTATTCTGCAAACCTACTGACACGCATCAGCTGCTACATGCGGTCATACCACACTCCCACACTCTCAAGACAGTCATTAAATCTCAGGTTTTTAAATTCTATAAAACTGTAGGGTTTTTTATAGATTTTTTAATCCGGCTTGATCTGCTATTTTTAAAGATTTTTTTTTCGTTCAGCAATAACGTTAGAGGATTTCATTTGGTCTTCTATTGCAACTTATGAAGGTCGGAATAAAACTGAAATAATGTTGAAAACGTCTATCATGAAGCCATTTCTCCATTTAGAACAAAATGCTGTTCAATATGCCGTGGGTAATTATGTAACAGATGCAATCTGTTGTAAAAAAAAATATTTGTTTGAAAACACTTGTGCCAGAAGGTTTGTACGGGGTATTTTGTTATTAAAAGCAAGTGCTTCTGTTATAATAAAACATACAACTCAATTTTTTTTAAATCAAGCCATGGCAGCATGTAAATAGATTTTAATCGAGTCTCAAACCGACTCGGACGCCGTAAGCATAAATCAATCCAAGCCAAATGCTATTTCATTTAATTGACCTCGGGCTGTGTCTGAAAATACATACTTCGTGTCATGTGCTTTTAAAGTTGCCAAATATCGGGAAAATGTTTATTCAAACAGAATTTGCTAATTATTTGTCATTTGTACCAAGAACTATAAGATTTCCGTCGATACCAAACATAGAGATGTATGTTTAGGTAGTTTTTTATAAGCAGCAATAACATTAAAATGTACTCATGTAAGACTCTCGGTAGCTTGCCCTTTGTTCGTTATGAGCGCACATTTTCGGCTCGTACGGCATACTGCCTTTATCGATAGTTTTATTTAAACGCTTAACTTCTCTTGACAATCAGAATTTATGAAAAAAAATGTATGATAACATTTGCAGAAAGTAGATCTGGTAGAAAACGTGATATCATGACAGTGGAGATATCAGTTGATATTTAGTTGATTATGTTGGTAGCTAGTCCTCTTCATTTCATTATCAGGTATATAATAAAGCTGTTTACTTCTTATAGAATTTCCACAAGCAAAATAAGCTAAAATGAGATTTTGTTTGAACGTGTATATCACTACAGTTTTAATGATATACTGTACCAATCAATTTTGAAGAAAAAAATTAGCAATACTGAGTACCTTTTTCCAACCAAGATGACGTACCACGCACTGTCTTCTGGATGACGAGGACGAGAGCAGAGCGCCAGAAATCAAGTGACCTACATACAAATGTTTAAAAAAAACGCTAGCATTTACTTCTTATCAAGTTTATGGTTAAACGGGCAATTATCCGACGACGGTTGAAATCAAAACGTCCCCTTTGACGTCACCCTATTGTTCGAGAGGATGCTTCTTTTTCATGAATCGTCAACATACTCAAACATACAACCCAGTCCTGTCTATGTAGATGAGTTACCAGGCATGCGCATTGGAAACGAACAATATCTGCCTTCAAAGAGTGACATTTGCCTTATAAAAGGGGATAACAGCCGGTTCGATTTAAATAAACGAGTAAATAAATGCGGATTGTTTGTTTTGTTTTATATGGTGTGTAGCGGAACAAAGACTGTTTTATCGGATGAAAAACTGATTTAGGCAGGGAAAGGGCATCTAACTTTTTGGTCAAATTAACACCTCACTTAAATGCTTTCCTTCGTTAAATAAGACATTCGTTGTACCGCAACACCATTCAAACAAAACCAAAGCGAAATGGGTTGAGTCGGTTGCAGTAAAATTGAACCCCCACATAATCAACATCCAGAAAAAATATATGTTGCTAAATGCATATATTATCATAATTTTCAATATTTTTTCCCTTTTGATATCATTGCTAGACCTAGTTTGAAGCCAGTGGTCAAAAAAGTTTGGTTTCTGATCATGTTACTAATATGCAAAACACGTCGTCGTCATAGCACAGTAACTAAAGTAATGAGGGGCTGATTTTTCGGTTCGTTTTGCCTGAAGGTCACAATGCACGTGTGTTGCGAGGTGTCATCCCTATAAAAAAAACAACCGAGCATGCACCGAATCATCCACAGTTTGACAGTGGTGACATGCCACGACTGTCACGGGAGCAGATAGACCAAGCCTTGAGAAGACTTCATGCTGGCCAGACCGTAAGACCTGTGGCAAACCACTTCAATGTTCATGTCCGAACAATATACCGCCTGCAGCAACGGGTTCAATCCACTGGCAGCACAGCAGACCGTCCTCGTAGTGGAAGACCGCCTGTAACAACGTTGAGACAAGATCGACAGATTGTCCGTCAACACCTGCAAAACGCTTCGCTACAGCTGCGGAAACTGCAAGGACAACCATTTGCAATCACCAGAGACCAATCAGCGACGACACGGTGCGCAACCGTTTGAGGCAGGTAAATGTCTGATGTCACAGGCCTTACAGGGGTCAGATCTTTACTGCTCGACATCGCCGCGCTCGTCTGTAATGGGCCACACAACATCGGAATTGGCATCAGCGGGAGTGGAGAACTGTAGTCTTCTCCGAGGAAAGTCGGTACTGCATCTCAACGGTTGATGGGCGAATGAGAGTGTGGCGTATACGAGGGTAGCGTTTTGCAGATGAGTGTGTTCTGGAAAAAGACGAGTGGGGAGGTTCCAGCATTATGGCATGGGGTGCTATATCACTGAATCAAAAATAGGCCCTATGGTGTTCCAGAATGTTGGTTCTGGAAGAGGAAATGATGCAACAGCTGCCCGCTAAATCGATCAGGCACTGAGACCTTCACCGTCCCCCATTTTGCTCGTCATGGAAATCATGAGCCCATACTGACAGAGCAACGAGAGACTTCCTCCGTCAAAGCAACATACAGACTCTTCAATGGCCTGCTCTCCGTCCAGACTTAACTCCGATAGAACACTTGTGGGACGAGATTCAGAGCAGACTCAATCTCGTGCGGTCAAGGCTGACAACTGAAGCTGAACTCACTCAGGCGTATAACAGAGTTTGGACCCAAGTTCCTATCATCTTTATCAACCGTCTCATTCACTCAATGTTCAGATGCTGCAACGCCGTAATCAGCGCCCATGGTGGCCATACACATTATTGACTTCCAGATCGCATTGTGGCGCCACCTGTCCTCACTTTCACTTGCAATTCTCTAACATTTGTCTGCCAATGATGATCAAGCATGTCAAATTTGGAATCATTCCGTTAATAAGTGTGTTGTTTACATCTATTTGAAATACACTGATTATCAATATCCAAAAAGGAGTGACGTTTTATTTTCCCCACAAATGTTCAACTTTGCAAGTATAAATGAACTAACAATCTGGCAATCTTTTTGGAAAATTCTTTCCCGATATTTACATTCCATATCAAAGCTTTATACTTGAAGTCAACTTCGTGTAGCACGACACCTGGGGGGTATTTCATAAACCACATATAGCCGACTACGGTCATTCAATTCAATTCAATTTGTTTATTTCACTCCAAGCCACAGGGTGGCACGGGAGGTAACCAGACAAATGTAATACATTTACAAACATGGCGGGCATAATACAGTAGTTATCGTATGACACACACACAACAGATACAGATAGTATATATATATACACACAATTTTTTTTTTTTTTTTTTTTTTTTTTTTTTTTTTTTACACTCTACACCATTTTAATTGTATTGCTCAAAGCAGCCAGAAAATACACGGACAGGGAACAATACATATTACATAATTACATTCCAGTAGTTATCTTTAGAGATTTACCTACAAATCTTACAAGATTATTCAAAATTAGATGTTTGTTGGTTTGGAAGAGCTCTCGACATTTGAGAGCACTTGGATTGGTATAACAATACCTTGGTAAAAACATATGGCGTAGTTTATTTAGACTTTTGCATTTAAACAACAGGTGATATTCATCGCCGATAGAAGAGGAATCACAAGCTGAGCAAAGACGTTCATTTTGCAGTGTATTATACCATCTCCCTGTTTCAATTGGGAGTCTGTGGTTCGTTGTTCTAAATCGTGCTAATATCTTACAACTTCTATTATCTAGCAATCTAAAATAAGGTTCTAGTTGGAAATCTGTCTTAATAATGGAATAAAATAATCCTTTTGAGGAACCTGCTATAACAGAGAAAAATTGTTGTACATATTGATCTTGAAGTGTTTTTTTCACCACATTTATCAGACAATTTCTGTTACCAACTGTCTGCGAATCCCAGACGTAATTTAAGCCACTTTGATATAAAATTGATTTAACACATCCTAACCATGGAAAATCATTGTTCTGAGCATTGAGACTTATGACAAATTTATATACAATTGAGGAAAGTTTTTCTTTCTTGCCCTGTACCAATTTAATCCAGTATGACAATATGCGAATAAAAATCTTTATGCGTAAAGGGTAGACACCAAGCTCACCATAAATCATATAGGACGGAGTTGACTTTTTGAGTCCAATCATACTTTTACAGAATTTAAGGTAAAATGTCTCTATTAGATCTAGTTTGCCTACACCCCACACTTCACAACCATATAACAGGATAGGTAGGATAACCTGATCGAACAGTTTTAGCTGAAGATCTATTGGGAGATATAAATTGGTTATCTTCCTACGTAAACCAAACAATGCTTTGGATGCTTGGTTGATTAGGTGCTTAATAGTGTACATAAAATTTCCATTATATCTCATCACTATTCCCAGATATGTATAATTTTCTACAACATCAACATCCCTACCATATAAATAAAAAGATGGATAGATTCTTGGTTTTCGTTTGAAAAACATCATGATTTTTGTCTTGTCTACGTTAACATTAAGTTGCCATACATAACAGTAGTTTTCAAATGCAGTCAAGGCATTTTGTAAACTTAAAGAATTCTCAGCCAGTAAGACAGTATCATCTGCATACAACAACACAAGCATATATACGAAACATTCAATCTGCATTTGAATTTCAGTAGATAATGATATACAACCTATGATATTTCTATTTACAAGGAACTCTTCAAGATCATTTAAAAATAACGAAAACAATATAGGTGATAAGTTCTCACCCTGACGGACGCCCGTTTTACAAATAAAAAAATCTGATTGCTTGTTACCTTGACTGACACATGACTTAATAGAGCTATACATATTTTTGATAAGTTTTAAACATTTACCATCGATTCCTTCCTTAATTAATTTTGACCACAGTCCGCCTCTCCATACAGTATCAAACGCCTTAGAGAAGTCTTTAAAAGCACAGTAAAGTTTCTTTTTGGCATTTAGAAAGTACTGCATAATTTGCCTTAAAACAAATAGATGGTCGATGGTAGAATAGCCTTCTCTAAATCCAGCTTGTGATTCTTTTAATACATCATGACTGTTACAGTATTCCGATAGTCTTTTATTAATTATTTGGGTGAAAAGTTTACCAAGGCAGCTGAGGATCGTGATAGGTCTATAATTATCTGGGTTGCTTATTTCCCCCTTGTTCTTATAGATTGGTCGTATCAGGCCAAGAAGCCATTTATCAGGCATACACCCTGAATCTAAAATAATGTTAAACAGTTTAAAGTATATAGGAAGAAGTATTACTTCGTTGATTTGATGTGTTCATTCACGATGTTGTCCAAACCTGCCGCCTTGTTGTTCTTAAGATTTTTGATAGCATATTGAATTTCAAGAACTGTTATTGGGGAATCAAGTTCATGGTCCGTTTGGTAAACATGGTTAGCAGTGGGATCCACCAGCCTAGGATCATCGCTACTTAGTTCATTTAAGTTTCTGTAGAAATCGTATAACGTATTCAGATCTATATGTTCAGGTTGCTTGGTAAAATCAATTTGTTTTAAGATTTTCCAGTACTCCCTCGGTGAGTTACATTCTAAATTTCTTAATTGTTCTACAAACTTGTTTTTATAAGAGGAGAAGCTAGATGCTAGGAGTTTCTTATATTCTTGGCTGGACTTTGATAGGGAATCCTTATTTGCTTTATTCCTATATTTACGGTATTTACTTTTATGCATCATGAGTTCTTTACGTTTAAGCCTACATTCTTTATTAAACCATGGTTTACTGTTAGTTTTTCTGTGTGCATTTACACTTCTTTGACCAAAGGCATCCGCAGCACAGCGGTTAAAACAAACGGCAATTTGATCAACTGCATTGTTGATATGTTTACATTTATCGTCATGGTTAGTCAAGACTTCACATTTTTCCAGCACAGTGTAGATATTACTGACTAGATTAAGGTCCAAATGCTGGACAAATGTTTCACCTTGACCAGGGGTCCAATTACGTGTTACACGTTGTGCTCCGCAATGACTTCCTTTATCAGGAGGCAATTCGCACACATTAACAGACAAGCAAATAGGGCAGTGGATGTCAGATAGTAGGCTGTTAAATTCTAGAACACAAAAGTTATTGATAGTTTGAAAGAAGTTGGGGCTGGCTACAGCATAATCAATTAAACTAACACCTTTTGACGTTGCTTGGCCAATACCTAAATCATCACCAATTCGACTATTTACAATAAAGAGATTACAATTACAAGCATTTTGTAACCCCAGTTATTGACTTTACCAACATCCTTCGATTTTCTCACTAGTGGTATGTTGTGATCTGCCAATATCTGGGGTCCAAGTATAAAATCAGATATATCGCTATCCCATTCCACAAGGTCTGTAATAGCTTCATCAATATAAACATAGTCAGTTAGAGTTTTAGTACGAGCATTGAAGTCTCCTAACAGACATATGTTTGTAGTATTGTTAGTAACATTAAGTAAATCATTCTGGAGGTCGTTGAAACAATTCTCATCCACATATTTTGAGGATTCTGGTGGAATATACACACCACCAAAAATAACAGTATCGCCAAAAAGGTCCCTTGAACCTCTTAGCCACATAACAGTGTCATTGTCAGTCTTAATTTCTGTGAAATATTTAACAAAATCTTTACGAATCGCAAATGCGATAGTTGATACACAGTTTTTGCGACGTTTGTTCGCTTTTGAAATCAATTCAAAGCCTTTCAGCTTTACAACGTCATGTTCACAAAGTTTTGTTTCACAAAAGCAAATTAAATCGAATTTTGAGAGGAAGGATTCCAAGTCGGGTGACAAGAGTTTGGATTTTAATCCGCATACATTAATGCTACAAATGTTAAACTGACGTACGTTTTTAGACTTAAATTTATTGTCAGTAAATACTGGTGACGTGCCACCCTCGTGTCCCTAGAAATACTCACTGTCCATGGCTAACTCCTCCGTCGGTTCGGCATGGTCAGTAGTGGGAGGCTCTTGCCGGGGGTCGCCAACCCGGGTAACTGGCGGTGTCGCAGAGTGGATTGGCAGGGCAGGTCTAAAGGAGAAATGTATAGGCGGACTGGCACAAGGAGGAACTGGGCTTTTGTAGAGGATACCGTCTATGTAGAGTCTATCGACGACTAATTTTGTGGATCTACCTTCGTCTCTCGCTTGTCTCATAACTGGGAATAGTTGGCGTCTCCTGTCAACGATTTCTCTGGGGTATTGCTCGGTAACACTGAAAGATTTACCAAACAGGTTCTCTCTGGCTGAGCGACGTACGTTCTCCCGTTGTTTAAAACTGCTAAATTTAGCAACAAGAGGCCTTGGCCTAGAGGCTCCAGAGCGGGGTTTACCGATCCTATGGACACGTTCAAAGTTTATAATCTCTTCAATTTTCATTTCTGTCCTTAAAAAGTCAGATAGTGTAGCTTCTGGATTCTCTTGAGGTGGTTCAGGAATACCATGAAAAAGGAGATTATCTCTCATTGACCTTGACTCTAAATATAAGAAGTTTTCTTTGACTTGTGATAGCTCACCAAATAAAGTGCCATTTTCGGATTTTATTTCAGCCACGTCTTTTCGTATACTTTTAATTTCTTTTTTAGAGGTTGACAGTTCCCTTTTAATGCCGTCAAAGAGATTACTGAGTGATTGAGCGCTGTTTTCGACTTCTTTCACGGCTGTAGACAGATCTTTCAATCCTATCTCAATTTTCTGTACTTTCCCCTGAACAGAGGCTACCTCCGATTTAATTTCTCTAAGCACTACAACCTCCGATTCAATATTTATAACACGCCGCTCCAGTCTTTCCAGTACAACCAATATATTGTTGTTGATATTCACAGGCGATAGGGTTGATTGCATGGCCATTGGCGTCGAGAACAGCTGTGGGGCCGGGCTCTGTGGTAAGCCGTAACTGCCCTGGACAGGTGTGCCTGGTTGGTAGGTGGGGTATAAGGTCTCCCTGGTACAGGTAAGTATATCTGACACATTACCTTGGTGTTGTTGTTGCTGTGCTGCTGCCGTTGGGGTAGAACTCATCTCTCTTATCTGTCTCCAAATACCGGTACTTTTGCGTTTTTTCTTGCTAGAGTTGTTTGCTTTTGTACTGCTCATTCCTTGGAATGTATAAGGTTCTTGAATTGCTTCGACGGGCAGTAAATTCTGGTCAAACACTTGCAGAGTAAGGACTGTTATTCATGTCGTGCCGCCATGTTTTTTAAACACCACAGATAGTCGACTAAGCAGTAATGTTAAAGCATTGCTATTCTAGTCGGCTAGGTCAGTTTAGCCGTCTAAACCTGTTTATGAAATACCCCCCAGGCTCAGATCTCACCGGACGATTCGTAGAATATAATTGGCAGTTGTAGCTTTGACTCCAAGACGTTGAAGCCGGATAAACGCCTCGCCACTGCCGATTCTTAAAAATAATCGGCAGTAGCTCGGAATTTATCCTATACATAAGAAGATTAAATAAATTTGATATAAACTAAACATTTCCAATAAAGGCCTCAATCAATCCAACTAGACTGAACACTATGCAAAGGAATAGTTCACAAAAGGTGCGTGAAATGCTGCATGATAGCCTTCGTAGATCAAAATCAAATGCACAATTTACAGGTAAAACGCTCTGGTTTCAAAGATTTACTGTATTATATACTTAGCCCCATTAAAAACGCACGACCCAAAGAATCTAAAATATTTTGAGAAATATAAAGTGTAAAATATTGTAAGTACTCTTAAATGGAAGAACAAGGCATTGGTCACAATGAGACAAAGAATTGACAATATGTGAAACCCTGGTGACTTTTATTCCTCTCAAACAAATCGTTGATACAGAAATTGAAGGTGTCATCATTAATGGGTATGTCCACCTCGGGCATCAACGCAAGCAGTACATCTGCGACGCAATGACCTGATGAGTGTGGCTATTATGTGCTGTGGGATCCTGTCCCACTCTTCCTGCACTACCTGGATCAATTCACGTCGGTTGCGTGGCCTGGGTTGACGTTGTGCAACGGCATTCTTAAGCTGATCCCACAAGTGCTATTTTGGCGATAGATCGGGGGAGTAAGCTGGCCATTCCATGATGTTCACATTATTCTGTTGCAAGAAGTCTTGTGTCAACCTTGCAGAGTGTGGGCTCTGATGATTTCGAGCCCATCGTAAACGGTTTTGGCGTGCGGCGGGTGTCAACATGGGCCATCGGTAGGGGATGCGTGCATGCATCTGTATCTGCTTGAGACGGCGTCGGATGGTGCTGAGGCTTACCCTGGGCCTTCCAATTCCCACTGTCTCACGAGCAGTCTGTGTCGCGGTGCGAAATCGGTCACGTGTGTGCAACAAACCGATGTACCGATCCTGCCGGGCTGTAGTGACTATTGGCTGACCAGGGCGTGGCCGGTCGGCAACATTGCTAGTTTAATGTTCCCTGATTCTGAGGCGACTAATTATGGAGGGGTGACACTGCATGTGACGTTCTACGGCGGCACAACTGAGACCCGCTGTAACATGCCAATGGCACGTTCCCTTTGTTATGTCGAAAGTCCAGGCATGGTTACGTTTTCTGATTTTTTTTATCGTCTTTATGCTGAGCTTCGTGTAAAGTGTTAAACCCACGACAAATGAGCCCTGAAGGCTGTTCTCAGTGACGGTGAAACACTCAATGGACGTTATTAGGAAATGTTGCGTAATGTTCACGACAGGCGCGTCGGGAACACCACAGGTTATCCAGTTATTGCAACTCAACTCGAACTAACAATAAACAACAAAGCGTAAATGGCCAATAGCCTTACTGGGGTAGAAACATAAAATTCAACAGGGCGTTTTTAATGGCGCTAAGTATATATGCATAATAAAAAAGTATATATGCATAACATTACATTTAAATTGATATAAACATGTTGTACTTAAAACATGCGCGTTGTGTTGTATAGCCTGCTTTGATGTTTTTTAAGCAAAATCTTCATTTATTTGCTAATGCCTTTCCTTCTAGGCGTTTTTGTAGGCGTATATGGAGATCACCGAACTGTTCTCAAAGGTAGAAAGAATTGGGAGCGATATGTGAACAAATATTTCGTACTGTGCTTTTGACTTATACTCATTAACACCGTTATCGGGCAAAGGACAATTTTTTCACAATCTTATTTTCACAGGAAATCAAAAACCATATACGCGATTGCCCACAGCGTTATCTCCAGTAAACTACAAGGTTGTGATAAAGCCCCTGATGTACAAAGGTCCAAAAGAAGATTTTAAATTTGAAGGCGCTGTGAAAATATTGCTCAAATGTATGGAAGCCACAAACAATATTACACTTCATAGTAAAGATCTCGCCATTTCGAATACATCGATTTCTCTTGTGACGTCAGACGATTCCCCAGTTCCAGCCATACAGTCATACCACCTTGATCCCATTAGAGAGTTCATCATCTTTTACCTTGACTCTGACCTTGTCGCTGGAAGAGAATATGTAATTGGAATGGATTTTACTGGACCTTTGAAAGCGGATCGAAAGGGGTTATATCTGAGTTCCTACAAAGAAAATAACGAAACAGTGTAAGTAGGCTTAACTAATTCTATGCAATTTTGTCTTTTGTATGAAGCAATTTTAAAAATTGGTTCTAGTTTGTTCGACGAGTGTTCCTTTCATTAACGGTTAAAATATTGTCTTCAATTGAAAGGACAACGATTGCGTTGATGTGCAAACTTCAGACATCTCTAAGTGTGAGTTTTAGCGCTAGAAGAACCCTTGACGTTATGTCTAATGCCATTGGTCAATAGGTACCCTGTTTCTATGGAAGGCAGATGTGACCATTCGCTATATCGAAGTGTCTAGTTTAGAAACACGACATGCATGCTGAAATCCACGCACAGATTAATACTTTAGGGAGTAGCCCCGATTTTTTCCTTATTTATTCAACCGAACTTAATTTTGTTTTTCAGATATTTGGCTGCAACGCAATTTCAGGTAGCTGACGCGAGAAAGGCCTTCCCCTGTTTGGACGAACCAGGTTTTAAGGCTACATTTGATATCGAAATTGTGAGGCGCAGAGGCTATTGTTCAATATCCAATATGCCCTTGTTGCGGCAAAAGAAACTGAAAAGGTGGAATTTTAGTCATTTTCGCGTAAATTCCTTCATTAATTCATTTAATTATTTATGTACTGTGGAAAATGCTGTTAATAGTGGGTGGTATAATAAGAGTGGAATTAACCGCTGGAGAAAGTATCAGTCGAATAAGTTTTAGTTTTTTTAGAATAGTTGGGGTCGTTTGCTCAGCAACACGTCGTGCTTTTCAAAAGAACGTCAACTAATAGGGGTTCCGACTAGTAGGAACTACTTGATATGAACGAGTCGAATAAAACTAATCAATCAAACGTGAATGTAGGATGATGAGTTGGTCAACTTAGTGTTTCGCTGCCAATAGGTCAGACAATTGAAACGCTTGGGAAAGATATGTAGCTTATAGTTTCTACATTTCAGAAGTAAAGGAATGACTGTCGATGTTTATAAAACAACGCCAAAGATGTCAACCTATCTGGTGGCTTTCATAATCTCCAAGTTTAAAAAGAGAGAAGCTTTAACTTCTAAGAGAGTAGAGGTTCGTATATATATTTTCCAATTTAAAATCTGACGCATTGCCGTGGAATATCTGGCAACTCGTAGAGTCCGATATAGAGTTTTATCCCAAAGGAGACAAATGCAATATATAGAGGATATTGTACAGTTGTGTTTGAATAGCACTTATATTTTTTCGAGTGAAAGCCGGAGAATAACCCACGAGACGCGAAGCGTCAAGTGGGTTATCCCTCCGCCTTTCAAGAGAAAAAATATAAATGCTATTCAAACACAACTGTACAATATTCTGTTTATTATTTATACTATCATGTTTTAGGCTGGAGATTGTTTATGAAGTATAAATTTATCAATTATAAAAAAGAAAGTATTGACAAATTTATGACGGATTAGGTTTTCAGCAAACGTAGGAATATATATCGCTGACCAATGAAACAACAGCATGTCTGTTCTTCTCACGTGACTATCGACTGTCAGATTTGTGGTCATTTGAATGGCCATTTTCTCCCTGAGTTTTTCGCGATATTTGATGTAAAGAGAAATTAAATCGAACTCCATGGATTTTACCTCTGCAGAGCATCAGTCACCAGGATAAAAAATGATATTTGAAATTACTTTACATTGTTTAAACGCGTCAATGAATGGCAAGTACAGTTATTCGTTACACGCAGTGGTCCGATTCTCCGAAGCCATGCTGCAGGTCACACAACTCTGCCAACATACGATCGATTTTGAAGTTTTGTTTTATCGCTTTGACTTAGAGTGGTAAGCCGATCCTCTATTAAATCAATTATGTGTTTTCAGCTGTAATTTATTTATCTTAATGCTAATTATGACTGAAAAGGCTTCATTTAGCCTATCGAATTCTATGTACTGTTGTTGTTGTACAGCAGACGTCGGTACGCAAGAAAGAAGTAGGTCCGACGACGTCATCGGCTTCGTCGCGTGCATTAAATAACAAAAGTGTTATTTCACTGCAGTGAATTATAACATTTCTGAGTGAAGGAAATCCCTAGTTTTCACTTATGTATAAATATTAAATGTCTGTACATGATGTAAAAGGAGCTGTTGATTATGCCTTAATCGGTAGAAAGTTAGCCGCTCAATTCAATACCATCCATACAAGTTGCGGAGGTTTGAATCCTACTCAGGGGATTCGTTCGCGACCAAAATACCCATTCCTCTTTAGACATTCTTTTCCAATAACCGTAGTAGTTCCACTATGTGTAATGCGATGTAAATCTCCAATACATCAATCGAATCGATCAATGGGTCAAACCAATCAATCAATCAATCGTTTAACCCATGTTTCAGGAGACGTCTACCTCTGTCTAACTCAAACTGTGTCAATTCTAAATCATGCGATAAGTGTTATAGTTTACAACAAAACAATTCAGTTTATGCCATCGTTCCCAAACAGGTTCGCGTATGGGCAGATCCAGGTAAAATCGACCAGACAGAAAGGGCTCTAAGTTCAGGGGTAAAAATTCTCGAATATTTTGAAGATTATTTTGGTGTGGATTACATGCTTCCAAAAATAGGTAAGTGGGTTGTGTTCATTAATTGGTCTACATCCATATGTTTTGCATTGTGCTGATATGCCTTCCCTGAGCTAACATCTACATGGGTAGGCTGAGAGAAGAACTGGGTAAAAGGACGCCGCTCTTCTCTCAAGGATCCCCTTAACGTTATAGGTACCCAGAAATATGGACGTGGACGTTTAAAAGTAAAGGAAATTATCAGAAGGGCTAAAGTTGGCCCTCAATTTCACCTAAACGACTCGAGTTTCGTATCAGTTATATATTTATAATGGATCGTGAAATAAATTGTCAAAAGGACCCATACAGAAAATTTGAAAATGGCACAAATGATTTCTAGTACTTTGTAGTATGTCTATGGCAAAACCTTTATTTGGTCAGAAAAAGCAGATTAGCAAGACTGGCCAGTTTTTGCTTTCATCTTGTATTTCTGTAGTCATCTACAGTGTAAAAAACAAAAGGACATCGATGCTTAAACTATGCCGTAGAGTTAAGCAGATCAATGATGAAGAAATCCCCTCCGAGAGAAAACCACACAGCGTCCTGGAGGATCCAGATGCCATATTGTACTCAATGCTTACACAGCAAAACTGGTTGCTGAGCTTAAATATACCCAGCTTGAGATGAACATCCATGCTGTTATATTTTACTGGGATGCGGGTCCTCGGTTGTCCAGTGGGTTAGATTGATAGCCCGCCAACCCTGTACAGTCCATCCATCGATGCGGCGCGGGTTCAAATCACGCTCAGACGAAATAAAAATTGAAAAATTTGAGTGGATTTTTCATTCTGTCGCCGTATGTGAAAGTTGCCAGGTACTCGCCGAAGGTCGAGGGTTTCCTCCTGACAATGAGCCCGGTTTCCTCTTCCACTAAACCTGGCAACCCCGCCTTATAAGTGAAATAAGCCTGAGTGCGGCGTAAAACATCAATCAATCAATCACTCAAATGCAACTTTATGAGAAAATACTGGACAAGAGGGATCAATATAGTTTTTATTGTAATTTTTGTTCTGTAGATATGGTAGCTCTTCCTGACTTTGCCTTTATGGTCGCGGAGAACTGGGGCTTGACAACTTATCGTGAATCAGCATTACTCTACAAGCCAGAGTCTTCTCCGCCTCTTACAGTGGCATTTGTTGTGTCACATGCGTTTGTCCATCAGGTACAGTACATGTAACATAGAAGGCTTGCTTGAGTAGCTCCTGCTCAGTCCCATGGATTGGTGGTTTCTCCCTAAGTAGTATATACACGAATAAAAGATTTGATATATTACCAAGTATTCCAGAAAAGTATACTGACCATTGTCAAACTCCTGTGTGTCTTCAGCCTCCTGTTGTCTTTAATAAATGTTATATTTCTTCTGAACATTTACAGTCTAAAAGTTGCTGTATGTGGAAGGGTTGCCATGTACTGACCGAAGGTAGGGGGTTTCCTGTGGGCAATGAGCCCAGTTTTTCCCCGATAAACCTGGCAACGCTGCCATAAAAGTAACATCTAGAGTGTGACATAAAACATCAATCAAACTAATGAAATATTCTTGGGTGTGGTGTATTACAGCAATCTGTGATTGGGTGTAAATAACTTGTCTCCATGGTTATTTTAGTCAAGAAGATTTCCCTTGTGTTCGTGTGCTCACACATACAAGATTTGAAGAATGGACGACTGGTCACTTCTCATGTCTAATAAATTAAGTTGAATCGCCTTTTCTTTATTTATTCATGATTGGTAATGGTGTTTAAAGGCCCACTTGCCGCCGTAGCCTGTTTAAATTTGCTAAGAAAACCAATTTACATGAGCTTACTACGACTAATACCACTAAACTTAAACATAGAACACATAAAACATGTCTAGTTAGCTTTAGAGTGTAGAAATGGGGTGAAAAACAAACGAAGAATCGAAGCCTGATTACAACAACAACGATTAGTGTCGGTCAACTTTCGTGTTGGATTACCCTCATTTCAGGCCTTTTTATCTGTGGTTTACACTCAAACAATTATCAGCAGGCTTTTCCACTCGCTGTTAACCGATCGTCAGTCTGTATTTCTCAGATAAATAGGCCTACGTAAAATTACACTGTGCCGTTAGTTCACTTACTCGACTGAAACATAAATGCGCCCCAGCGAGCAGTTTGGTTTGTTTACGTTCCGGGTACCTAACAATTACAATTTTCAAATTCAAATTAAAAATACAAAGTGACGTCCAAACTTTTTAATTTTGGTAAAAATAGAAAGTTCCTAACTTATATTGTCTGGGAAAAATACAGAAAACGGTCTTTCTTTTTTAATGTAAACAATATTCCTGATTTTCGCGGCAAGTGTGCCTTTAAACTCAGGGTCACATGCGAACGTTTGCCAAAGGTAAAAATGTAAAATACGTCATGGTGGACTATTTAGGTTTCAGTGAAAGCCTTGAAAATAATTGGGTTTTATTTCCAATTAAAACGCTACATCATCATATTCGTGGCAATTGTCCCTTTATTGGGCAGCTCATGCGACTTTAAAATACTTTTCCTTTGCAGTGGTTTGGCGATTTGGTCACTCCAGCATGGTGGAATGATCTGTGGCTTAACGAGGGCTTTGCTACCTTAATGCTACAAAAAGGAGTCGATTTACTTCATCCAGATTGGTTACCTGTAAGTTGGGATAATCTCAACATCATTTCTGATGGCGAATACGATTATGAAAACACAAACGACTCGATGTCCGACTGCTCCTATGAACCAGTTAGCCAGTGCTTTCGATATAACCCGTCAAGCTAAAGAAGTCTTCCTTAAGGCCTGTTCTCACTTTGCGATTTGTCGTACCGACTTGTAAGATGCGGTTAAAATGGATGCTTTTAATTGGTCAATACAATTTGTCAACCAATCTAATGAATTCATTTGAATCTCATGTTACAAGTCGGTGCGACAAATCACACAGTGAGAACGGGCCTTTATGTACAAAAAAGAAATAACCTGAAACATGCAATTTTTGTCAACAAGCCACTTACTAGTAAATATCATGTTATGGAACGCGCATAAACCTATTTTATGCTTACAAGATAATATATTTTGTTTAATAAATGATATATTTCTTCTGAACATTTACAGTTGAAAATTTGCTTCTACTCACAATTGGCACAACTTAATCGCCAAGGGAGAGAATTGCACAAAAATAGCAATATGGTGTAAATCCCCATGTGCCTGTGTCATCGACGAGCCCGACGTCATCATTTTATCTGACCATAAAATTATTTAATTCAACATTCTTGGTTTGAAATGATACGAAAAAATTTAAAATGATGCAGGGGGACCTTGTTGGCTCAGTCGGCACAGGGATGGTCTCTCAGTCCGACGCAAGCCTTCCACCAATGAACTATGGGTGGCGGATTCCAACCCCAAAACCCCCAAAATGGAAAAAAAATTGAGTGGGTTTTTCATTCGGTTGGAAGAGTTGCCAGGTACTCGCGGAAGGTCAAGGGTTTTATCCCTGTTTCCTCACCCATTGAACTTGGCAACGCCACTATTTAAGTGAAACATTATTGAGTGCAGCGTAAAACAACAATTGTAAAACAACAATAAAACAACAATGTGGACGTTTTAGAAAAAAATAATTGGAAACACGCATGTCTCAGTATTTGCAGGTCAATTTAACATAACGGTCATATTTGTGTTGACAGCTTAAGAACTTTGTCCCGTGGTATATACACAAAGCGTTGAAGTTGGACGGACTGAAATCGTCACACCCCATCTATCTGCCTGTCAATGATTACAACGACGTCTACAGTAACTTAGACGCCATTACCTATTTCAAGGTTAATATTTCAAAATAAGTATTCTAATTCTGTGTAACAATGGTTAAAATGGGGCTATCAGAGTGGGGGAGGGGGAAGGACTTCTCAAGCGTTGCCATGTTGAGATATATACAGGTACACAGGAAATGGCGTCATATAATGACTTAAATTCTTAAAAAAGGTAGTAGGGCCTATCCAGTTGAGAAAAAAATCCCATGTAACTTAATTGGGCGAGATGAGGCTACATTGATTGTATCACGTTAAACAGTATCATCAGGGCTTTTTAGAAAAAGAGACATTTTAATGAGAGCCTGCTATTTGGATCAGTTTTTAATTTTGATGTAATTTCAACTCAAATCTGAATCCTGATCATTGATTAATCACACATTTGAGTTCAGTTTTAGAAAGTTTATATAATAAAGAGAAAATAGACAATGTTCATTGATAAGTTAGAGTAACCAAGTATATCGTCTTGTTTGTCTGGTTTTGTTTTCCTTCAGAGTGCTTCGGTCCTAAGAATGCTTGAACATTACCTGGGAGAATCTATTTTCAAACAAGGCCTTAAGGTAAACCGTCTAAAATCATTCGCTTGCAATTATAAAGCCGTATTGTACCTGGTATCCTATAGAGGTTATGGCTGATATAATCTCAGATTTTAATTCAGCTTTAGAAACTAAACATGAGAGATAGTTCATTAGACCTAAGCTGTGACGTCACTCGAAAAATTATGGGATATTTGGCTGTTGTTGTTGTTGTTTTTTTTGCGAGTGTTTCGTTACTTTTCTGTGACGTCATTAAGCAATCCGTCTATACTGACCAGATGTCAATCAGGATTAAATTTATCCCCAGGCTGATTCAAGAAGAGTATACTATTTCCTCGGTTACTCGTGGTCCCAATCTCACACCACAACGTTAACCCATTTGTTTCCAAAACACTTCCATGACTCTGGCAGTTGAAAAAGGTTCCATTGGTGTATTACGGCTGTCGATTGGATCCCCCCCTTCTTTTCTGCCAATCCTCAAGTCCAACTTGTCATTCAGGTTTAACGGTCAGCAATAACTTGCCAATACAGAACTATTCTAGAAGCTTGTCTAAAAAGCCATTCTAAGTAAACAATGATTATTCGTAATACTGCTGTGTTAGTGTGACTTTTTGTCAGAAAACATCTATCATAAAATGCATACCTTTATACTTCATGTCATTGCGTATTGATAGGGAAACATTTCTAAGTAAACACCTAGCAATTATTTCTTAAATGGTGGGAATCTCTAGAAATAATTACCGTTTGACTCCGATATAACAACCATCAAAGTACTTAAAACACCCCACGTTAATTATCGCCAGTGACCCTGAAGCTAATAAAAAAAACAGAAATATGTCCTTTCAGGGGTTTATCTGTGTCGCCAATTTCTCCGATTTAACATGACGTTATTTTGCATCAGTTATTTTATACCAATAACTCCTATTTTTACCGCCCTCTGGTGTATGGTGGTAGAATTAGGTCCAATAACATGGCGACAAACTTGAAGTGGGAAGATTTGTTCAGAATAAGTAGGTCAGTGCGGCAACCCTTCGGCATTTCTTAGTCACGTCATTGGCTAAATTTCATCTCGATTTTGTTCACCATTGATTGGATAAAACTAATGAACAAATTGTTGCGACCATGTGAAAGGCCCATGGAGCTTCTTCTCTATCATTTTTCTCTACTATAACGTCATATTCAAAGTTGAATTATTCGCTTACGAGGAGATAAAACATACATTGGACAATTGTTTTAGACTAGATGAACTATACTCTTTCCATCGAAACTAGTCTAACGTTAAAATACTCTTTCCCTTCAAGCAGGGCTCGGAAAAATGGTAACATGTCCGATGTCAGGGTATCGTACCGCAGAATGAAAAAAAAATGTTTGCTGAGGAAATTTGTTGACAAAAGGCAACATATTGATGAAGCGTGGGTTATGTATCTATACTCCAAAGTCTGTCTTAAAAAGTCATTTTCCCGATCCTACTCTAATTTGATTATTTTATATCCGACTTTTACATCGTTTTATTGATGACGTAGTAAATAGTTGCAGATAAAACATTTTCTGTACGCCCGATAACTAAATTATCATGATACATTTCTGTTAATCATTATATATCTTTTTTCTTCAGAAATTCCTGATGGATAACAAATATGCCTCAGTTGGTCATGATGCGCTGTGGAAAGCTATGGATGATGTAGTTGGGGTTCGTTGAAATTCCTCAATATAATTATCTATCGTAAATGGCTGTAAGCTCAATTGTATTGCATGTTTTAATATCTTAAGAGGTTAAGTAGTTCTCACTGGTACAAACATATACTCCTGTATAAAGATAGTATATATATTGTGCGAATACATTTTTCTTAATCGTTCTAGGTAATAATTTCTCACTGGTATGTCGTACATCGTTGATACCAACGCCCCCCCCCCCCCCCCCCCCCCAACAAGCGAAAATAACCAACCAACTATTATCTGTTATGTATTTAACCATATAGCGATTTTGGTCCAATATTACGCTATATCCATGATTATTTCGCAATAAACGAAATCTGATCTGGATTTTAGACTCCAGGGCAATCGATCACCAGATCAGTATACCCGGGGTTTTAAAACCTTTACTTCAAAAATCAGCAAATATTCCAGTAACGCCAGTACATGGTGAACCCATTCAGACCATTCCCTTCAAGAAGAACTACATCATTTTAGATCATGTTAGATAGCTATTGACTGTTCTGGGTGTAGCTGGTATTGAACTGGTCGACCGTGCGACGGGGCTATCTTTCGGACAACAATTTCTGAAATTTTAAAAAACTTTCCGTAAATTAATAAAAAAAACATATCCTCTACAACTCATCTTCGGCCATCTCGGGCCTGGAGACTTCCGCAAGCTGTGATACAAATTGTAAATACATCAATACGCTGTGTCTAATTGGTGGACACTGTTATCATCCAGAAATTTGTTCCATCTGTTGCATTTTTTTCTAGAAGTCAGACAATGATATATCTGTTAAAGAAATGATGGACACATGGATCCTTCAAATGAACTACCCGGTCGTTAATGTCGAAATTGACAAGGACAATGCAATTCAAATCAGTCAAAATCGTTTCCTCTCCAACAAGGACGCCGAAGAAAATCTTAAATACCCGTCTAAATTTGGGTAAGTAATTGGAATAATTTCTATATTTTACGTTTGCTTTAGTCTGCCAAACTGTAGTCATACCATTCCAGTGGGAGGACTTATGGAAATGTCGCCTTGCATGCATATCTGTAAGAAAAGTATGAAGGTTAAAGTCTGATAAAGATTCAAAATGAAATCTTTTTGTTATCAAATGCGAAAATTTTTTTTGTCTCAGTCAGTTTTATTTCTTCGCTTGATTAGTCTTAATTCCACTTGTTCTTCTTTTTGGAGACCGCGGGCGGAGTAGCCAAAATATTTCTGGCACAGCTCTCTATCGAAATATGACCGTCATTACTTGTCCAGATTGATCGATTGAATGCACTTATGATATTTCACTTGTGTGGCGTCTATGCCCTTATGAAAGTCGGACCGTTCCGTAGGCGCCTAGCAACCATTCCACTTAAGGTGATGGATGGAAGCTTCGATCAGTTTCCTGTGTAGACCGTGTGGGATTGTGGGATTGGAACCCGTGACCAATCGATGGCAAGCTTGTAGCGGCAAATGTGGCTATCTTATATTACACACACAGGGTTCGGCAGCTCGGGTATTCACCGGGGGGGGGGGGGGGGATTATTTTCACCAGGTGTCTGAGACAAACTATAGTGATATGAATGGTTCCCAGCACACTTTCAACCCTTCAACCCTATATCTCCGGTTCTGACCAACAGGGAACAAGTCAAAATTTTCGCAAAAGGTATGCGTTAAGGTGATTTAAAATTTATCCTGGTCTTTATTTTTCCAGATATAAATGGCATATCCCTTTCTCCTACACGTCAAGTATAAAACCAGATTTTAATAACCCTAGGGTTAAATTGATGAACAAAGATGCGACTGAAGGTAAGACTCTTCCCACTCATACATTTGTCTCCATTATACTTTCCATATGAAAAAAGTGCTTAAGAAAGAATGTATTGATTCTCTGCGTATACACTGTGATAACTGCGAGAAAGGGTTTATTGTTTAGGACAAGAGCGAAAGACTTCATTTTAAAGAAAATAATTCGAAGCTTTCAAAAAGCTTTGGTTATTTTTACAACTTTCTTTCCTGCAGTTACGACACATTCTCCTCCAGTAAGTGAAATAATCTTGAGTGCGGCGTAAAACATCAATGAACCAATCTTTTTTGGAGGCAGCAGGCAGAGTTCAGCAAACAAGTTTCCGACACAGCTCTTGGTCAGCTTTTGAACCGTATCGTCGTTATTTCAACCAATCATAAAGACGCACTGACTCCACAACACTGAGAATTTACATATTAAATGTTAACTATGAACCAACTGCAATTAGCTAATTATTTAAAAGAGAGGACAAATAGACTAAAGGAATGACTGGCGTCCAGGAACTCTATAAATGTCATTTAGATAACGGGTCAAATAACATCGACTGAAACTGTGGATTGAATACTAAACGTATCATGCCCAACAGGAGTTTGTCGGAGTCGGACGTATCCAAGTAAATGTACAGTATCTCTTTTGCAGAAGAAATTCATGATCCCTCAACTCTACCAAAGTGGACTGTTGACCCTGACGCATGGGTGATTGGTAACGTTCTTCAATCTGGGGTTTACCGTGTGAATTACGAAGAAGGAAACTGGAATGCTTTGATAAAACAACTGATAAATAACCATAAGGTTAGAATTGGGAGAAAAGAAAATCAAATCAAATCTTGTTTTAATACTGCTTGTTTTTAATTTTAATTTTACAACTTTCTTGCTGGGTCAGCGGGCCGAAGCTCGACTTGGAATCTCAAAAACTAAATTGATGTTTCGTTCAAAGCGAATTGAAAAAATGTGCCTTAAAAGCTTACTGTTTTTAAAGTGAACACTTTAGGTAAAATACAATATACTTCAGCTTAAAGACAATATCTACCTGGTCCCAAAACATGGTTTATTTATTTTTTATGACTTTCCTACAAGAAGCAGCAAGCTATGGTTAATTATTCTCAGATGTCTGACTAGATGTCACTGAAACATGTGCACACCTGGTATTGAAAAAATGTGCCTTAAAAGCTTACTGTTTTTAAAGTGAACACTTTAGGTAAAATACAATATACTTCAGCTTAAAGACAATATCTACCTGGTCCCAAAACATGGTTTATTTATTTTTTATGACTTTCCTACAAGAAGCAGCAAGCTATGGTTAATTATTCTCAGATGTCTGACTAGATGTCACTGAAACATGTGCACACCTGGTATGCTAACCTGCTATTGGTGTATTTAGGTCAAATAAACCAATCATATTGCCAGTTGTAAGGTGTACACATGTGTCCGTGACATCCAGTCACCAGACATCTGAGAATAATTAACCATAGCTTCTTGTAGTAAAGTCATAAAAAATAAATAAACCATGTTTTGGGACCAGGTAGATATTGTCTTTAAGATGAAGTATATTGTATTTTACCTAAGTTATAAATTAGTTACAAGGTGCCAATATTATTAGTTACATAGTCTGTGTGTGACCCAATACGAAAATATATGAGGTTAGTAAAATCCGTATTGGGCGAGGCGTCAGCCTCGCCCAATATACGGTTTTACTCACCCCATATATTTCCGTATTGGGTCACACACGGACTGTGTAACGAATTTATCCCGCTGAAGACCCTTCCTTAGCCGACTCTTGTCTGGTTGATAGTTTTTGACTTAGCGAAGGTGTTTACAACTCGGCCGATACGAGCGATACCGATGTACGGCGATAGTTTGACTCAGTTCTGGCCACTAGACTAACCAGGTAACCTACATTCAGCAGATCCTGGGATACGTACGCTTGCTATTCTTTGATAAAGGTTTCAACAGCGCCTAAAACTATAGCCATGCACATCAATATGTTCTGTTTGTATTTTTAATTATGTCGACTCACTTTAGCAGACGTGCACATGCTGTCGCAGCGTGTATTCAGGGGCAAGTAACTCTAGGTAACCGGATACGAGCTCTGTCTGCCTGATACGGAAAAATATCACGTCTCCACGTGATCGATGACGTCCAATCAAATGCAAGTATTTTGTCTGATGCGGGATAAAGGCTGATCTTGGGATTATAAGAAAATTAGCTTAACGGCAGGTAGATGACGTCGCGTAACAAAGAACTTCCTTTGAAACGCCACGTAAAATAAAGCAAGGGGTCTCCTACCTCTATAATGTTGAACGAGAGGAAGGTGTATTATAATGAAGGGTATTTGATGCCGCCGCTGGTCAGGTCACTTTTTGTGTAGTGTGAGAAAAAAACAAAAACATGTATATTGTAAAATTTCAAACTGACAAATCTTTATTTGGCTTAGGATTACATTTCAAATTCTGTTTAGTTGGTGGATTGATCTTTCACTTATATGGCGGCGTTGCCAGGTTTAGTAGGATATGAAACCGAGCTCATTGGCCGGAGGAAACGCCCGACCTTCGATGAGTACCTGGCAACTCTTCCACATACGGCGTTTAAAATTCTGATCATTGGTATGTATATGTGGATCTGTAAGTTTCCTGTTTTGCACATCACAGTGTACGGGTCGGACAGAAATCAAGAAAGCGCAGTTAAATCATGTGAACACTACGCCCCCTGGACAGTCGTCACCGATGAATTGGACTATCTGAAAAGGCTTCTACAACACCATGCCATTTTTGGTGATTTTCAGGTAAACTTGCGGAACCTTCTACATTTTGTGGTCAATAGCAAGGGTGACGCAGAGCTGGATTCTAATAGGGGAACGGCCCGTCAGAATAGCAACCCCGGGTTTTGATTTCCGAAGAGGTATACTGGGGAAATCACCAGTTTAGTATGCCTTCGCGAGATAATTTTGCAGAAATTTTTTATATCATATGCCATAAAATGCGTTAAATTTCTAGAGATATAACTGTTTTGGCTAGATTATAAACTTTAAAAAATGTCAATGAGTATCTTCGTGAATATGATAATTTCCACTGCGTAGCCTTTATCCCACAAATGGGCGTTTGTCTCTTTTACGATCTTCAACATTCCAAATCATGTTGCTTTATTGGAAGCGTTCAACATCTAGATACTGTTATTTCACTGACACTTGTTGAATGTTTTCTAAACCTTCCTTGAACAGAAAGCCATTCAAAAGCTTCTTGCAAAGCAATATAAAAGACTAGGATGGGAAACTAAGACGGGTCCAGAAACGTAAGTTTTTTCCACACTTTTTTCCACACTCAACAGGATAACAGGCCTGTTTAGACGGATTGTCTAATGGTTTCGTCGGTTTCTGGTACAATATGTTTTGGGTATTGATAAGGGATTCGGCATGGCGGACAGAAATAACTCTGCACAGAAAAGTACAGGCATGCAATAACGCATGTCACAATAAGGGCTTGTTGTAACAAGGCGGTCTCTTCAAAACGAGACCCCTGATTTACCCTAAATGCAGTTCGCCCTTCTCAAGTGACGTCATTAGGCAGATCATACATTTCAAGGAATGATCTGGTATACCACTATCTCATATAAGAACCGATCATATGCCTACAGCAAAAAAGTGCATTCCTATTTCAGCCCTTAGTGATTTTTTAAATTTTCGAAAAATAAATGTGTAGTTCCCAAAAGATTTCATCAAATTACAATCTTAAAACAGGGTTTAATTGAAACTATGATAAGTTATCTGTATGGTGAATTGAGTAAATCGTCCTGGTATAACAACTGTAATTATTCAATCTCAGCGGTCCATGTTAAAACCGCTTGAAGCGCATGGTATGATCATCCCATATGGAATGGTTGTATGTCAGATCATTCCTTGAAAGACAACATGTTGAATACTAATGATAGAAAATTAAGACATCACCACGTAGTAAGTTGTTCTGAACAACACGAGCTGTTACACTTGACGAAGACACCGGTATAGGTGTCGAAAGCTCGTGTTGTTCAAAACAACTTACTACGTAGTGATGTCTTTTTTTATCATAAGTATGGAACCCACGTTTAGAGAGAGTTTCAAACATTTCTTACAGGATCTTGAATGATCCGGTTCTTCGTGAAGTGTCCACATACTGACCGCTCAGAGGCGACACTCTATGCGTGATTTTTTTTTATCGCGATGAACCCTAATTAAGGAAAACATATTCATTTTGCTGTTAAAAATCCGGACTAGTCAAATTTATACTGCGAGAGGAGTTAGCATTCGTAGCAAACGTGGACTATCTTCGTTTGTTTCCGGTAGGCTTTGACATGCCTTGGGCAGTCTGTGCTTTTTATACGGTAAATCACCGTATTTGTGGACTGAATACAAGTGGCGACATGAAGCACATGTCAAACTATTTTACTACAGACTGAAACAGAAAATGCTAAAAATCATCCAAAAGTCAATTGTTTATATACGTTATTTAGCCCTGTAAACCACATCTTGACTCAGTTATGTTACAGATCTGGATTCCTCCAATTCTTCAATTATAACTTATAACGGCTGAAAATTAACAAATAAAGTTTTTTGTTCCTTATTGTTATATCACTGGAACGCTTTTGTTGAGAGGATATGGAATGTGTTCTTCTTCGTGGCAATTCGAAATGACAAAAGGCCAGAGGCTCGTTTTTCAAAGCAGTTGTATCGCAAACAGTTGTCACTGGATATCATAGTGAAGAGATAGGACGCCATGACAACTGCGATTGGTAGCACTTTGCGACGGCTTCGTGCCATAGCAACGCATCTCTACAGTATGGGTTGTCATGGCGTAAAAACGTACGCTACGTCGCTTTGTGAAACAGGCCTCTGTATCCTGTCCCAGGGTATTTGAATTACTCAAATCCCGAAGTTATTCGACTGAGGCGTTAGCAGACGATATTACAGCTCACGTCGTCGATGACGTCCAATCAAAAGCACATATTCTGTCAACTGCGGGATAAAAGATAAACTCGGCCAATATCTGTCCCTTCCAATCCGACGTAGCCGTCCTTACTAGCGTTAAGTTGTTCTACGTTGTCCTTTTAATGTAAAACTGAAGGTATGCCATCTATTCCTCTGCCCTCAGAAAGGTGTTTGTAATTTGCGTGTTAAGTTTATGACTGATATTTTAGGTCTCTGCAAGATATTATGCTGAGAATGGCGTGTTCATATGATGTTGAGGGATGCAGGAAAGAAGCTTCCAGATTGTACAAGAAGTGGATGTCAAATGCTACTGACAACATGTAAGTTTAATACGGTTTCATTTGAAAAAAGAAAAATATGCAATTTTCAAAAATACGAAACGTTTTTTGCATTGCTGAATCTGAAAATTATATATTTTATATTGTGTTTTTAGAGTAACAATTTAACTGACAAAACTGTTTTCGAATGTTTCAGAATACCCGTCAGTTTGAAAAGGATGGTATATTGTTATGGAATATCCGAAGGGGACACTGACGAATGGGCATTTGGTTATAACATGTACAAGTCTGCAAACGACGCCGCAGAGCAACGTATTCTGCTGGAAGCTCTTGCGTGTACAGAAGTTCCGGAACTTCTTGAAAGGTCGGGATTTAATGGATCACGCCCGTGTTATGTAAATAGTTTTAGAATAGTCTGGTGAAATGCTCAAGCTATCTGCCGATTGTTCACGAGGACGCTGCTATCATTTTGTATCAGATACCGATTGTTCACGAGGACCCAGCAATCCTTTTGTATCAGATACCGATTGTTCCCGAGGACCCAGCTATCCTTTTGTATCAGATACCGATTGTTCACGAGGACCCAGCTATCCTTTTGTACCAGATGCCGATTGTTCACGAGGACCCAGCTATCCTTTTGTACCAGATACCGATTGTTCACGAGGACGCTGCTATACTTTTGTACCAGATACCGATTGTTCACGAGACGCGGGTATCCTTTTGTACCAGATGCCGACTGTTCACGAGACGCGGGTATCCTTTTGTACCAGATGCCGACTGTTCACGAGACGCGGGTATCCTTTTGTACCAGATGCCGACTGTTCACGAGACGCGGGTATCCTTTTGTACCAGATGCCGACTGTTCACGAGACGCGGGTATCCTTTTGTACCAGATGCCGACTGTTCACGAGACGCGGGTATCCTTTTGTACCAGATGCCGACTGTTCACGAGACGCGGGTATCCTTTTGTACCAGATGCCGACTGTTCACGAGACGCGGGTATCCTTTTGTACCAGATGCCGACTGTTCACGAGACGCGGGTATCCTTTTGTACCAGATGCCGACTGTTCACGAGACGCGGGTATCCTTTTGTACCAGATACCGACTGTTCACGAGACTGTTCACGAGACGCGGGTATCCTTTTGTACCAGATGCCGACTGTTCACGAGACGCGGGTATCCTTTTGTACCAGATGCCGACTGTTCACGAGACGCGGGTATCCTTTTGTACCAGATGCCGACTGTTCACGAGACGCGGGTATCCTTTTGTACCAGATGCCGACTGTTCACGAGACGCGGGTATCCTTTTGTACCAGATGCCGACTGTTCACGAGACGCGGGTATCCTTTTGTACCAGATGCCGACTGTTCACGAGACGCGGGTATCCTTTTGTACCAGATACCGACTGTTCACGAGACTGTTCACGAGACGCGGGTATCCTTTTGTACCAGATGCCGACTGTTCACGAGACGCGGGTATCCTTTTGTACCAGATGCCGACTGTTCACGAGACGCGGGTATCCTTTTGTACCAGATGCCGACTGTTCACGAGACGCGGGTATCCTTTTGTACCAGATGCCGACTGTTCACGAGACACGGTTATCCTTTTGTACCAGATGCCGACTGTTCACGAGACGCGGGTATCCTTTTGTACCAGATACCGACTGTTCACGAGACTGTTCACGAGACGCGGGTATCCTTTTGTACCAGATGCCGACTGTTCACGAGACGCGGGTATCCTTTTGTACCAGATGCCGACTGTTCACGAGACGCGGGTATCCTTTTGTACCAGATGCCGACTGTTCACGAGACGCGGGTATCCTTTTGTACCAGATGCCGACTGTTCACGAGACACGGGTATCCTTTTGTACCAGATGCCGACTGTTCACGAGACGCGGGTATCCTTTTGTATCAGATGCCGACTGTTCACGAGACTGTTCACGAGACGCGGGTGTCCTTTTGTACCAGATGCCGACTGTTCACGAGACGCGGGTATCCTTTTGTATCAGATGCCGACTGTTCACGAGACTGTTCACGAGACGCGGGTATCCTTTTGTACCAGATGCCGACTGTCCACGAGACGCGGGTATCCTTTTGTATCAGATGCCGACTGTTCACGAGACTGTTCACGAGACGCGGGTATCCTTTTGTACCAGATACCGACTGTTCACGAGACGCGGGTATCCTTTTGCCCAACATTGGCAATTGGTGGCCCAAGGTTGTATAATGGTTTGTACTGTGGCGTTGAACATATATTTGGTTAATGCTTAAGGGTTAGTGAATAGCTGAACCACTGTCGACCTGAGGTTGAACCTCTTTTGGCCTAACGTTGGGCCAATGTTGTTTTGCACATTGTTTTCATTTTGGCATGCTAGGTGGACACGTCAGGATCGTTTCCAATGAACTGATGCTCAAAACCGTTCGAATTAACTGAATACTTCCATCGAAAGGAATTAAGTTGCTATATTTATTGAGTATACACGTTATGTTTCCTATTAAACCGAATACAGTTTTGCACAACCCAGCCCGGGTTCAAGTGTTGTTGAGCTAGTCTTTTTTGTCCATGTTTTGTCGTTAGATTATGTCGACGAACTATATTTATTAGTAAATTTGCTTACCCCAGGAATATTTCTAAGATGCAGCTAAATCATATTTTTACTGTGTTGTAACTCTTTAAAAAGAAAATGTCATATCATTTCGAGGATTCTGGTAATTGCGCTATTGGGTAACACACATGTACATTATTCAAAGTACCAGATATCCGGCAATAATAAACAGTGGCGACTAAGATCTGAATGCAAGCTTCCGAACATTCTCATTGTTGATTTGGATGAAAATATTTCTTTTCTTCAGGTATTTGGGATACTGTCTTGACCCTGATGAAATCCATCCCCAGAATGCCCGTAAGGCTTTCTCTGACATCGCATCAAGCAGAGCCGGACAATCTCCAGCTTGGGATTTTCTTCGTGAGAATTATGCAGATTTTCTTCAAACGTATGTATAGTTCATCGATGACTAGTATCTGGTTTAATGGGATATGGGCTGCCAAATATAGGTGAAACAAAATTAGCTGCTTGAGCTCTCATTTTCGGTTCATACGGGTAACTGGCTTTACCGATATTTTTTATATCTTAATGACAACCTTTTAGTTTTTCACGGTACTTTAAACCCTCAACATCTCACGACGATCTAAATTTATGAAACTTAAAACAGAAATCTACATTTTTTACTTTATATCCTGAATTGATATTAACGGTCCAACATTACTCATCTCAATGGACCCCTCCACCAGATCCAGACCAAACGTTCGGAAAGATCCCATAAAAGCTTGAATAATCCAAATAGCCGACTTTGTCCGTTAAAATGGTATTGAGTTACGAAGGCGTTTCTTAAAACATGGGTTCGTATCACAAAGCAGTCGAATCGCAAACCATGCCTCAATCAAACAATTGCAAAACCGATCAATCATTTGGCTCTTATATATTATTTTAGACAAGATGATTTCCCCCGTACCCGTGTGTTTTAGTATTCAGAAATATATTCGTACTTCTTTCTTAATGCACAGGTTTGGGGAAACTCAAATTCCATGGTTTGTGAAAGATGTCACCTCCGATTTCAGCACAGAAGAAAGATTAAATGAGGTAGGTTAGAGAATATTATTTTTATTAGTATTTTCTGAAAGTTACTCACCTTTGGGAGACGTGACCTATGCGTCTTCAGGTTGAAGAAGCTTTTCGAAAAGGGGGTGGGGGGGAGGGGGGGTGGGGAGGCGTTGACCAAATGCCTTCTAATACATCCTCAATAAGTGGTACAGCCAAAATCCAAACTAATAATCATACATGTAGTGTATTCTAAAACCCTGCGACGTCTGAATATAATATTTAGTTTTAAGCATGCCAAGCGTGTAATAAATGGCGAACTAAGAAAAGCCATATTGTTTTTAACCATTCTCAATGTTCTTCTCTAGAACAAATACGGAATCAGTAAGTTTAATGACGCAGGCCACACCTCGTCCTAACACGTTAATTTGTATGAGTAGCAGCTAACAGTTTTAATGTCAAAACAAATCCCAAATATAAGCGAGGGAAGTAAATTATTGGGAAAAAAACAATCGATTTATTGCATTCTTACGATATTTCAACACATAAAGAAGAAAAATAAACACATCCGTTAAAAGGAGATGTCCAGAGCAACGAAAAGGAAATTCGTTAAAAAAAGTGTGCTGTTTGACTGTACGTTGTATAAAAAGATGTTAACAGATGACTGTTTTTAACTTTCCAAACTCCCATGGACCTATAGATACATGTAGGCTTTTGGGGAATTCTTTTGTCTTCTTTGTTGTGGTAAGGAAAATTGGCCTGGGTTGGCTGTGCGTGCTTATATCCGTTTTAGCTGCATGTGAAGTGCATTCTCAGCTGTTTCTGATAAATGTCAGTCCAAACACAATAGCAACAGATTCCGGAAACAAAGACTTCTTTACATTTTTCATAATAATTCTACTAATTAGAATAGTAAAAGTAATCTGACTTTTGATGAAGGTTGGTTGCTCGATTTTCAGTGAAAGATGTATTTTTAAAGACTAACAACACATAGACACAGGGAAAATCTTCTTGACAAGTCTCTAATATTGTTAAAAAGGGGGTATGCCATTTGGACATTTTGTAACACATTGACAAGGTTGTGCGGATCTTCAGATGTGGCACGAATATCGGCAAACTGAGAGTAAACCAAACATGATCATGGGAAGAGAAAGTGAGATTTTCGTTCCACCAGAAATAACTAGGTAGAACATATACGAGAGAGTTTAACATCGAAACGTCGTCCCCTAACAAATCAAGAAGTTGTTGTCCAAAATAATTCTTCACCTTATAGTCATTGATGTCTGTCTAATTGTTGCATCAATTACCGTCAAATTATCCTCATTGATTAAGGTTTTGTTTGGGATTTAATACATTTAGCAATCATAAATCATACCGTAGAAGTATCCCGGTGGACTTAACAATAATCAAGGTTTTGTTTGGGATTTAATGCAATTTATCATTTAGCAATCATAAATCATGCTAGAGAATATTACGTTCAAAAGATAATATAAATATAATCTATAATCTGCATTTAAAATTCAACAGATTGGATGGATTGATCGATGTTTTACTTCTCACTCCAGAATATTTCACACATATTGGGTTACGTTGTCAGGTTAAGTTGAGAAGAAAACCTGTCTCTCCCCCATATGTGTCCTTCCCTCATAGGACAGTCGAGTGAAATCAATTTCAATCGAGTCAGTTCATATTTGTTTTGCATTGAATGGAAGTCGAACCCGCAACCCATCTATGGATGGTTTGGGGCGGTGTGAGAGACAAGAACTCTGCCTACTGAGTCACCGATATCCCCTACCCCTCAAATAAAAGATTTTAAGTAAATGGCAATTTTGTAATGAATTTTCTTGACTTTTATTTCCATTTTAGCTCAAACAATTTGTGCAAGAAGGAAAAGACTTCTTGAAAGGAAATGACGCGGTAAACCAGGCCATAGAAACCGTGGAATCCAATATCAAGTGGTTGAACAAAATGAAACCCATTCTATCCAGTTGGGTGAGAAACCAAGGCATCTAAACTAAGGTTCAGGATGATTGGATCCCTAATCAGGTTGCTAAATATTGTATGTTGTCATTGTAATTAGCTGAAATATAATACTATAACAGACAATGGTTAACCCAAAGCGCTAAAAGCTTACACTATAATAGACAATGGTTAACCCAAAGCGCTAAAAGCTTACACTGTAATAGATACTGGTTAACCCAAAGCGCTAAAAGCTTACACTGTAATAGATACTGGTTAACCCAAAGCGCTAAAAGCTTACACTGTAATAGATACTGGTTAACCCAAAGCGCTAAAAGCTTACACTGTAATAGATACTGGTTAACCCAAAGCGCTAAAAGCTTACACTATAATAGACAATGGTTAACCCACAGCGCTAAAAGCTTACACTGTAATAGACAATTGTTAACCCAAAGTGCTAAAAGCTTACACTGTAATAGACAATGGTTAACCCAAAGCGCTAAAAGCTTACACTGTAATAGATACTGGTTAACCCAAAGCGCTAAAAGCTTACACTATAATAGACAATGGTTAACCCACAGCGCTAAAAGCTTACACTGTAATAGACAATTGTTAACCCAAAGTGCTAAAAGCTTACACTGTAATAGACAATGGTTAACCCACAGCGCTAAAAGCTTACACTGTAATAGACAATGGTTAGCCCAAAGTGCTAAAAGCTTACACTGTAATAGACAATGGTTAACCCAAAGCGCTAAAAGCTTACACTGTAATAGATACTGGTTAACCCAAAGTGCTAAAAGCTTACACTGTAATAGATACTGGTTAACCCAAAGCGCTAAAAGCTTACACTATAATAGACAATGGTTAACCCACAGCGCTAAAAGCTTACACTATAATAGACAATGGTTAACCCAAAGCGCTAAAAGCTTACACTGTAATAGACAATGGTTAGCCCAAAGTGCTAAAAGCTTACACTGTAATAGACAATGGTTAACCCACAGCGCTAAAAGCTTACACTGTAATAGACAATGGTTAACCCAAAGCGCTAAAAGCTTACACTGTAATAGACAATGGTTAACCCAAAGCGCTAAAAGCTTACACTATAATAGACAATGGTTAACCCAAAGCGCTAAAAGCTTACACTATAATAGACAATGGTTAACCCAAAGTGCTAAAAGCTTACACTGTAATAGACAATGGTTATCCCAAAGCGCTAAAAGCTTACACTGTAATAGACAATGGTTATCCCAAAGCGCTAAAAGCTTACACTATAATAGACAATGGTTATCCCAAAGCGCTAAAAGCTTACACTATAATAGACAATGGTTAACCCAAAGTGCTAAAAGCTTACACTGTAATAGACAATGGTTATCCCAAAGCGCTAAAAGCTTACACTATAATAGACAATGGTTATCCCAAAGCGCTAAAAGCTTACACTATAATAGACAATGGTTAACCCAAAGTGCTAAAAGCTTACACTGTAATAGACAATGGTTATCCCAAAGCGCTAAAAGTTTACACTATAATAGACAATGGTTAACCCAAAGTGCTAAAAGCTTACACTATAATAGACAATGGTTAACCCAAAGTGCTAAAAGCTTACACTATAATAGACAATGGTTAGCCCAAAGTGCTAAAAGCTTACACTGTAATAGACAATGGTTAACCCAAAGCGCTAAAAGCTTACACTATAATAGACCATGGTTAACCCAAAGCGCTAAAAGCTTACACTGTAAAAGACAATGGTTAACCCAAAGCGCTAAAAGCTTACACTATAATAGACCATGGTTAACCCAAAGCGCTAAAAGCTTACACTGTAATAGACAATGGTTAACCCAAAGCGCTAAAAGCTTACACTATAATAGACAATGGTTAACCCAAAGTGCTAAAAGCTTACACTGTAATAGACAATGGTTAACCCAAAGCGCTAAAAGCTTACACTGTAATAGATACTGGTTAACCCAAAGCGCTAAAAGCTTACACTGTAATAGATACTGGTTAACCCAAAGCGCTAAAAGCTTACACTATAATAGACAATGGTTAACCCACAGCGCTAAAAGCTTACACTGTAATAGACAATGGTTAACCCAAAGCGCTAAAAGCTTACACTATAATAGACAATGGTTAACCCAAAGCGCTAAAAGCTTACACTATAATAGACAATTGTTAACCCAAAGTACTAAAAGCTTACACTGTAATAGACAATGGTTAACCCACAGCGCTAAAAGCTTACACTGTAATAGACAATGGTTAGCCCAAAGCGCTAAAAGCTTACACTATAATAGACAATGGTTATCCCAAAGCGCTAAAAGCTTACACTATAATAGATACTGGTTACCCCAATTCACTGAAATATTACACTATTACAAATAATGGTAACCCCAATTCGCTGAAATATTACACACTTATAAATAATGGTCACTACAAGTTGTTCAAATATACTATTCTAAATAATGGTTACCACAATTGGCTGAAATATTACACTATTAAAAGTATTGGTTAACACATGTTGAAATTACCATAACGTGTTAAAATATAATAGTAAATACTATTATAAATAATAATTACCAAAACTTGTTAAAATATTATACTATTAGAAACAACAGTTACCGCAACTTCAGATTGACTTCATCAAGCCAATGTTTTGAAAGCAAGCTGCAATGACCATCAGGGAAATTACTGAATTACCAAGTAACCAACACTTATTGACGGGATGGGGGCCCTAAGTTCGATCCTCACCCTGGTTCGGAATTTTTCCCGGGTCAATTGGTGTCCGGTATTTACTAATTCGGTGATTGAATATTGCAGACATGTTTAAATGCCTTCAAGTGGATTGAGCTGCCAAAATGTTGATATTTCTCCATTAAAACAGAATGTGGAAATTATCGGTTATTTTTCTCAGGATGTGTCATTCAGAAGGACCGTAGGGAAACAAATACCTAATTCTTTACTTAATTTTTATTTTTACCTAATTTGTTTTAGTTTTTATCAAAACGTGTAAAATAAGACGCTTCCCATTCGTTCATTGTAATAATTATGTTCATCTTTCCCCACAGCCAACATATACACAATTGACGATGAATGGAAGTGATGAGATCAACAATGGAGCGTCGTGTTTTGAGAACACGAGTTTTTCCCCTTTAATTTCCCGAGCCTGCTCTCTAGCTATTCAAGTCGTTAGCATATTTTATTGTTAACATGACAATATATTCGCCTTCGTTAAATTTCTTTCTGGTATAAGCTATTGTCTCAGACATAAAGCCTCGCATTATATGAACATTGTTGAATTGTATCTTACAAACGTTGTAGCTTAGGAGTTATCGTAGTGCCATAGATTTCTTTGGAGTAGCTATGACCGTTATTTCACTAAAATAGCAGAGTTTTTGGGAGAGATGGAACCTAGATCGCCTATTGAACACCCTGACCTTACAGATGGGAAAAAGTATGTGTCATTTTTACAGTGTGGATATGACACATAATTACCACGGAGCCTGTTGACGTCACATAAATCTACGCAAAACTTTCTGGGTAAACTATGTACCTCAGTTTGCCATTTTGTTTACCAGTATCTGACAAGACGTCACTTTTTTGGTAAACATTGGTGACAGAACGTGTTTTTATCTGGTGACTTGCGCTTTTTACGCCTTCTTTTCGATACAGTATTATTCCTTCTGCCATTTTGTAAAATTACGTTAACATCCCTCAATCCTCCGAAATGCTTTGCGCACAAATTCGACGTGACGACATCGGTCAATGGCCTTCTATTACGCTCGCTTATTGTCAACGAACAAAGACCCCCGGCTTCACCTCCACGAAATATAACAACCATATAAGTGAATTAATGTTAAGTGCGGCGCAAAGAATAAATCAATTAACCTACTAGCTCTTGGTTGATCTGGTTGACTGTTTTTACGTCTACTTTAGTAGATAAGGACATTCGGCTACTAAACGACACGTGCATGTTTTTTTCTGCATGAAAATGAATCAAAGCTAGATAAGAGTGAAAACTTCTGGACCCATTGCATGCTGCCAACGTTTCGATGTATATCGATATCGTTGGGTTGGTAACGGTACGCACGTTGACAACGTTTGGGTCGTTGAAATGGCAATGATACGATTGCTGGCAACGTTTTGGTGTATATATGTCGTTGAATCGGTAACGGTGTTAGCCTTTACACCAAAACGTCCTCGGCAATGAAGTCTGAAGTTGTCATCCATACAAAATAGTATTGCGTTAATGCACTATCCAACTTCTAAATGCCGTGAAACTAATTAGCATAATCCTTCAAAATGATCAATATATTGTATGCAATACAGAACCAGACCTAACTCTTTAATTGGTCAGCATACGGTGCTATACACTTTAATAGCTGATGGGAAGGACTGGGGGAATTTTAGGGTATACGAAGAAAAACTTGAATTTACAGCTTATAGACGTTACTTCTGTTATATTGTTTTTTTTTACCGATATTGCAGTACTTTACGTTTGGGCCTATGCTGTCTTCAGAGCTTATCCCAAGATCATTTTGTTCAGCTACCCAAGATTGGGTCAGTAGTTCCTCGTATCTAATGCTATTAAACGCCTATACAATGTTGTAAGTTTTGGTAAATTTGAGAAAACGCAATTGCCTGGATTCCGCATGCAGGTGCGCGTTGGTCTAGCTTTTAAAGGTCAAAATCAGAGTGGTTCATTCGTATCCATTCCATTCACATGTCCGATAATATTAACGTTTTGACTCACCATCCCTAATTTTCGTTTGCTGACTGTTTTTGACGGAATTTTACATGGGAACAGAGGAAAATGTTTTTAGACAGATTTGACAATGTATACGTGTCTTATAGGCTTACGTCTGAACAAAAAACAACAGGCTCTGGGCTTGCTAAATCGAATGTCCTGCGTTATGTTTAAACATTACTTACAACTACGTATGATGGCCGAGAAGGGACATCGCGTTTTACTTTTAAATCTTCCTTTAATCTTACTCACAAACACGATAAAAATGCGATGGTAAAGCGATGGTTAATATTTACCATCGCTTTACCATCGCGTTTCCATCGTGTTTGTGATTTTCTTTCAAAACCCAGTCCATAAAGTAAGTTGCAGTGATAATCCTTTCGATCCTAATTTCTATCGCAAAATACGTATAGAACCAAGCTTTATTCAACTGAGAAACAAGATAAAAACGCGATGATAAATATTTACCATCGCTTTACCATCGCATTTCCATAGTGTTTCTGAGATCCAAATATAGCCGGTTTAATAAGTAAAACGCAATAATATGTATTTTTCATCGTGTTTTACTTAGCAAGTGAGCCATTTCATAAAGTATAACACGAAAATAAATCTTGCTGTATTTTTCATCGCGTTATAGATTTTGATTTAGCCTGGTTGAGTATGTATAACGCGATGTCCCTTCTAGGCCTGATAAGATTAAAATAATAAAAGCGTAACTCGGTGGAAATTGCAGAGTATTTCGTGGTACAAATTCCGAAGCATTACGCAACGGTAATAGTAAAGTAAGACGCTATGGAAATTCCAAAGTAAAACGCGATGGTAAAGCGATGGAAAATCCTTTCGCTCCTCCCCCACAAAAGAGCGCACAGCTAACGAACTTTCATTTTCTGACGTATAGGGAGCAGTCATTTTTCTCTCTGATATACCGATTGGCTTATTAATGCAGATAACAAGGTTTAATTCACTACACATATTAACAAGGGCGTATACTATATACAGTAGTATCTTTCCTTAATAAATTACCCGCCAGGGTGCGCTTTTTTTTTAATAACTGTGTTGAATAACTGTCTGGTCTGTTTAATATTCGCTTATTATTCAAGATAGAAAGTCCAAATTTGCTACACATACTAACGATGACGTATACTATACCGCAGTAGCTTTAGTTTATGGATTATCCGTCAGGGGGAGGGGGGGGGGGCTTGTTTGAATAACTGTCTGGTCTGTTATTCGCTTAGTATTTAAGATAGAAAGTCCAAATTTGCTACACGTACTAACGATGGCGTGTACTATATAGTAGCAGCTTATTATTCAAGATAGAAAGTCCAAATTTGCTACACATACTAGCGATGACGTATACTACATAGTACTAGCTTTAGTTGTATTGACCACGTACTCCATTGAGGCTGTAATAAAACATTCTAGATCTGTGTTCCTTCATCAGATTTATATTTCTGCGATGTGTCCGTGTTTGTATACATTTGTTAGCTGATAATCTCACCAAATGCAAAACCTGGGCTGCTGATCGCATGTACTAAACGTACAACGTTTATTTTTTAATTACTATTTTAATTACGCGGGTGGTATTTGGTAAAAAAAATAATATCAAATACAGGCATGATACGCCATAACCTGTCCGGGTTTTGCCAAATGAAGAGATTTTCAGCCTAATGCATGCATAAACACAGGAATTACGAGAAGAAAGACAATGCATGTAGAAAAATATTATGCCAGACTTTGAAATATAATTACTAGTTACTGTCAGAAGTTTACTGAGGATTACCTGAATACTTTAAATGAATTCTTATAATTAATCGTTTTTAACAGGTAAGCTGTAGACTGTCGTTAGTTTACGTTTTGTGAAATTTTCCAAGGATAAATTATCACTGTCAGAATAAGTTTATGTGGAATTCCGAGATATTAATTGAAGGACAAGATTAGAGAAGCGAGAGTGCGTCAAAGTCTGGCTTTTTTAGGACGTTTTCTCGATGTTCCTGCGTTTATGATTATAACTAGAGGAAAATCTCCATATTTGGAAAACATCGGCTGCTTGTGATGTGTACCAACATTCATTAAAGTAATTAATGCTTAGTTTTTTAGTTATTCGTTATGAAACAGGAGAGGGCGATTTGTTGTCCACACGATATGGTTTTATATCAGATCCCATGCAAATGGTTGATATTGTTGATTTATGGTTTTGTCGTTGATTTCAAAGTATTTAAAAGTTAATATATTGATCTGATGGTTGATATTTGAAGTGGTTTTGTAATTGATAACCGATATAACATTTTAACAGCGTTGCAAAATGATCACCATTGCAATGTTAGATTTGGGACTTGCAAAAGCAAAAGCGGGCTGATGACCACATGTACTAAACGTGAAGCGTTTGTTTATTAATTATTCTTTGTAATTACACAAGTGGTATATTGGGTAGAAAATTGAACAAAAAAAGAGATGGCACCTCTAAGGCTCTCAGAAATTTGATACGCCATAACCTGTCATTTTTTTGTTGGCCAAATGAGATTTTCAGTTTAATGCATTCATAATCACAGGAACTGGAAGGACAAAAAAATGCAAGTAGAAAAATATGATGGCAAACTTTGAAATACAATTACTAGTTACTGTCAGAAGTTTACTGAGGATTTTTGAAGTGGTTTTGTAATGGCAACCAATATAACGTCTTAACAATGTTGCTAAATGGTCACCATAGTAATGTTAGATTTAGGGTTTTTCGTTTGCCTTAACTCGGGGATTACGAAATGGTTACCATGGCAATGTAAACTTTTTTTTCAACGTTTTTGAGTGATTAAAAATTGTTCATTAAATTTCACAGATTTACCAGAAAGTAAAAAGACTAGCTGTGCCCTTCTATCTGAATTAAAGTTATATTTAAAAAATGTATTTGTCTTGTGCCCAGCCCTTCACATCGAGCAAAGTCGAACATAGCTTTGATTTGTACCTATTTCATAATTTCAAAAAGTTAATACTGGGTAAAAACTATCGGCCTAAGCATTCGGACTTTCTATCTTGAATAATAAGCGAATAACAGACCAGACAGTTATTCATAAACTAAAGCCACTACGGGGAGACCGGGGCTAGTTCGACCCTTTTTGCTTAAAATCGCTATTTGTCAAAAAGTATTCGAGCCTTTTAAAACGCAAATAATTCTTGTGAAAGGCAGCGAAATAAGCTATCCTTTGATACCTATTCAGAATGACTCCTCTTGATGATATTACTGAAATATGCACTTTTAAGAAAATAAAATTACCCCCCTGGGGTAACTTCGACCAGCAACTCAATTAAATCAACAGGTTCAATTAAAGTGTTTTATTTGACCAACAACAAAACTGAACGAATAAACTTCGGTTTAAACGAATGACTGTCGGTTTAAGCAATAAGAAACCACGAAAAAATGACCTAAACAGAAATTTGTAGGTCAAAACTCTAAGCACATTCGTAAGCAAGTATTCGAACCTCTCGGGGCGTTATGAGTCCAAAGTACATTGAAGATGCTTGTCTCAAATAGGTTACTAAAATTGATTCCTGATAATCCCAGATAATTTTCGTGGTTTTTGTTATCCTAACGAGAGTTGTATACTTATCTCTGACGGGGTAGGCGTTTGTAGTTATTGATGTACACGTAAAAGGTAGATGCTACTATTTCGAACAAATTCGCCGTTTTCTTTTATCCATCTGAACTACTAATAAATTATTCCAAGGCTAGTCATATTTGTTCTGGATAAGTTGTTTGAGAGAGGCTCCTCTTGCGTATCATCATTAAATCACGCAGAGCTCTATTCGACTCATGTGATTTTTACCAGTGCTGTAAAATGAAGTAATATAGCTGTAGGCCTAAACACTGCCACGAACAGTATTAACATGGACAAAACTGCACTTTGATTGAATGATGTACTAGTCTGATTCCATGACCTACTCAATTCGGGGCATATTCGACCTAAGGCGGGGCAAGTCTGACCTAGAATCGCACATGCCCCAACCAAACAGGTCGAACTTGCCCCATGCGCACCACATTTAAAAATAACATTATTTCACGTGACCTATTCAATGCAGTCTAAAGATGCACTATGCTTAGTAAAGCTAATTGTCCACGCTTTCATCCTACAAACAGTCGTTAGTTTATACAAGGTACTTTTAACATAAATATTACTATAAATAGACGACTAAAAATTTACTAACGACTACGCAAAAGGCGTTTTACCCCCTGAAGTCGAGGATTTCTGCTACAGGTCCACCATTTACAACGTAGAACAGCTCTTGTCGATCAAGTGATCATCTAAAAGTTGAAGAGCGCGCGAAATATTCACTCAACAGCCGGACATCGACAATGGTTGTACTTGCCCCAGGGTCGAACTAGCCCCGGTCTCCCCTATAGTATACGCCATCGCTAGTATGTGTAGCATATTAGGACTTTCTATCTTGAATAATAAGCGAAAAACAGACCAGACAGTTATCCAGACAGTTATTAAAAAAAGCGCCCCCTGGTGGGTAATCCATAAGCTAAAGCCACTACGGCATAGTATACGTCATCGTTTGTATGTGTAGCAAATTTGGACTTTCTATCTTGAATAATAAGCGAATAACAGACCAGACAGTTATTCAGACAGTTATTCAAAAAAGCGCCCCCTGGTGGGTAATCCATAAGCTAAAGCCACTACGGCATAGTATACGTCATCGTTTGTATGTGTAGCAAATTTGGACTTTCTATCTTGAATAATAAGCGAATAACAGACCAGACAGTTATTCAGACAGTTATTCAAAAAAGCGCCACCCTGGTGGGTAATCCATAAGCTAAAGCCACTACGGCATAGTATACGTCATCGTTTGTATGTGTAGCAAATTTGGACTTTCTATCTTGAATAATAAGCGAATAACAGACCAGACAGTTATTCAGACAGTTATTCAAAAAAGCGCCCCCTGGTGGGTAATCCATAAGCTAAAGCCACTACGGCATAGTATACGTCATCGTTTGTATGTGTAGCAAATTTGGACTTTCTATCTTGAATAATAAGCGAATAACAGACCAGACAGTTATTCAGACAGTTATTCAAAAAAGCGCCCCCTGGTGGGTAATCCATAAGCTAAAGCCACTACGGCATAGTATACGTCATCGTTTGTATGTGTAGCAAATTTGGACTTTCTATCTTGAATAATAAGCGAATAACAGACCAGACAGTTATTCAGACAGTTATTCAAAAAAGCGCCCCCTGGTGGGTAATCCATAAGCTAGAGCCACTCCGGCATAGTATACGTCATCGTTTGTATGTGTAGCAAATTTGGACTTTCTATCTTGAATAATAAGCGAATAACAGACCAGACAGTTATTCAGACAGTTATTCAAAAAAAGCGCCCCCTGGCGGGTAATCTATTATGTAAAGATACTACTGTATATAGTATACGCCCTTGTAAGTATATGTAGTGAATTAAACCTTTTTATCTGCATTAATAAGCCAATTGGTATATCAGTAAGAAAAATGACTACTCCCTCTCGAATAACGAACTGGTAACCCCGAACTCCTGTCTAACTTATCATACGTCATTTGCTGCCGGCAAAGCCAAGAGCTCTTTTTTTTGGAGGCGAGAAAGGATTTTCCATCGCTTTACCATCGCGTTTTACTTTGGAATTTGCTCTTCTTTTTTAAAGGCGAGAAAGGATTTTCCATCGCTTTACCATCGCGTTTTACTTTGGAATTTCCATTTGGAATCGAGTTACACTTTTATTATTTTAATCTTATCAGGCCGAGAAGGGACATCGCGTTATACATAATCAACCAGGCTAAATCAAAATCTAAGACGCGATGAAAAATACAGCAAGCTTTATTTTCGAGTTATACATTATGAAATGGCTCACTTGCTATGTATAACACGATGAAAAATACTTTTCGTTGCGTTATACTTACTAAGCCGCCTATATTTTGATCTCAGAAACGCTATGGTAAAGCGATGGTTAATATTTACCATCGCTTTATCATCGCGTTTCCATCGTGTTTGTGGCTTATCCTAAAAAGAGAATTTGTAAAATAAAATGCAACGGTAATCCCATAAAAAGTCTTTTTTGTCGCATAGTGCAAGTGAAATTAGACTTTACTGGACTCAGAAATACTATGGAAATGCGATGGTAAAGCGATGGTAAGTATTTACCATCGCTTTACCATCGCATTTCCATAGTGTTTTTGAGATCAAAATGTAGGCGGTTTAGTAAGTAAAACGCGATGAAAAGTATTTTTCATCGTGTTTCCATCGTGTTTTACATAGGAAATAAGCCAATTTCATAAAGTATAACACGCAAATAAATCTTGCTATCTTTTTCATCGCGTCTTAGATTTCGATTTAGCCTGGTTGAGTATCTATAACGCGATGTCCCTTCTCGGCCATCATAACTACGTCACACCTCTACTATTGTGCACGGCATAAAGCTGACTGCAGAAAGCTCTTTATTTTATACTTCTTGAGAAAATGACGAACCATTAGCTTATTCTGTTTCAACGAAATTTTTCATATGTTTGGCAGCTTATGCCACTTTAATGGATGAGATGAGACAACTTATTTTTGATTTGTTGGGTCTAGGAACTAGAGGGGAATCGAAAAGTCCGTATTTGTCGGAAGTAGTAAAAACCTGACAATCATTACGATTGTACATAGCTTATTGAGAGCCCAATCTAGGGAGAGTACATAATGTGTATACTTCAACTCGTATTTTGGAAAATTGTGATTGTCCAGCTGGAGCGAAATTGTTTACGAAATAAGACTTTCGCTCTACATGGGTAAGCTGGACTGAAACAGGGAGAAAAACAAAAGACTGAAAGAAGACGAAAAACACAAAGCACACTTTCTCTGTGGATCCATCAGGTTTCTAAGAATGTAAGCGGATGCCGTTTGGTCTTACAACCGCTCCTGTCATGTTCCAACATATCGTGGGAAAATGTCTCTGGGATATTAATTTAAAGGATTGTTCGGTGTTTATTGATGAAATAGTCGTATTTTCTCGTACGTTTGAAGAATATTTTTTTATTGGGCGAAGGAGGGATGGGGGGGGGGGGTCAATAAGGACATATCATTTCCGAGAATCTGATTGAAACGGATCCCGAGTAGGTCGAAGCATAATCCTTATGTGACGTGGCAGTTCTGGTCCCATATGGCGGCCACAAATGATTATTTATAAAAAATATAGCCTGGAGTATCGGTCTTACAGCGACTGGTATTGTATGGCTGCTAATGTGTCTTGTATGACGAACACGGAGAGAAAAAAAAAATCGGCAGAGCCCAGATTTCTCGGCTATAAAAATAGAGTTTTAAGATCAGAATACCGTCTCGATACTTAATATTGTATATAAAATTTAGATAGTTACCGCGATTTTTCGTCAACGTTTTATTAGTGCAATGAAATCCTTCAAACTGTTCTAAGGAAGAACACAGATATCGCCTTAGTTAGATGCCACTCGTGACCCTCTCAAAACTAGGTCACGCAATTCTGCTAATAGTCGCGACAATGTAAGTCATAGCCCGGGCACCATTTATATTTCAAGATTAAATTATACAGGTTATACCATGGAATATGAATAAAACCCTGGTACAAAATAGATAAACAGTTACATTCGTGATATTTATTCAACTGAAAATTGTGGCTGACGGATACCTCATTCAAACCAGTTACCATTTGTATTTAGAAATATTGGATATCCACCAAGATGTCACAGGTTCGAATCTAAAAACATGAGACTTAATGAAAGAGTAGGGGGTGATATGACCTAGCATATAGCAGCTGATGCGTGTCAATATGTTTGATTATTTGATTGATGTTTTACGCCGCACTCAAGATTATTTCACTAATAAGGCGGCTTTGCGAGGTTTTGTGGAGAAGGAGACAGGGCTCATTGCCCGGAGGAAACCCCCGACCTTCGGCGAGTACCTGGCAACTCTTCCACGTACGGCGACCAAGTGAATAATCCACTCATAAATTTATCAATCTTTATTTGGTCTCAGTGAGATTCGAACCCGCGCCGCATCGATGGAAGGTCTTTGTGGGACTGAGGGACGATCACAACCCACTGGACCACCGATGCCCCCATAGATTTGAAGAATACTTTGTAATCTAGATACCCAGTTGTTTGATTGATTGATTGTTTGGTGTTTTGTGCCGTGCTCAAGATTATTCCACTTATATGGCGGCGTTGCCAGTTTTATCGTGGGAGGAAATCGGGCTCTATGCCCGATGGTAACTGGCAGTCGTTCTTGTGAAAACCCAGTAAGAAAGTTTTGGACTGAGTGAGATTCAAACCCATGACCCATTGGTGGAATACTGTTCGGATTGAGCGTCCAACGCTCTACCTACTGAGCCATGGAGACCCAGGTCCAGTTGTTTGATATTTAGGACGAATATAAATACTTACATCTAATAATTCCACAGACGTGTGGTTAATAGTAGGTTATAGTTAAATGCTGGAATCATGGGAATTAAGAGTATCTATGAAAAGAAATTATGAAGGTCGTCCAATGAATGCTGCCATATTATAAAAATATCATTCAGATATCGAATGTAAATGAAAGTTTGTTTGGGACATTTGTAAAGTGTATCCCTCTCCCACTCAGCCATTAAAATGGAGGCAAGGTTAGGACTAAAACGTTTTCCTATAGCACATCCTTTAACTTGTTGAAAGGTCTCCCCATTGAATCAAAAATCATTACCTTTAGAACACCCTTTAGTTCAAACAATTCTGAATATCTTTTTCCGGACGACGCTGGTCAGGATATCCTAGGAATGCTAATTTTGTGGATTTTAGACCCTAATTGCCCGTCAGTTTTTATCAAACAGTACAAATAAGAGCTTTCTGTTGATACCAGTCAAGGGGATGTTCGTTAAGGTCGTGTTTATACACAAAACAACCTAAAATGACAAGGGAAGACCTAGCCAAAACTTTGACCATATTTTATAAAACGAGAGCTATTGAGTATGGTCAAAGTTTTGGCTAGGGCAGATCAGATTTAGAAGGGTGTGGGTTAGTGGGGGGGGGGGGGTAAGTTTGGATGATACTTTACCCTCACAGAGCAGGACTAGGAAGCTCTGAGGTTCAAGATGCCCAAAGATGGGTTCTTAGCCAATTCTTGATTTTAAAAAATGGGGCATTACTCCAACCTAATCTCCATGAAAAAAAAGTAAGATACACCTATTGTGTCGCAAGTATGGTGCTGAGAATCTATAGGCCCTACACTCACTGACGTTGATGACCAAAGAAAGAAAATATAGAATCCGACGTAGTCCATTCAGATTTCTCTGTTCTGTCGCCAAGGATTGTTCAAGTTGTTGGGTTCAACTATCTTTCAACTACCAACAGATGCGTTCTAATAGTCAATTCCGCAATGTATAAATGGAATTTTATTTTCACAAAACCTCGATTCATGAAATAAGATATGAAGTACATCTGCATGGGCGTATCCGGCTTATATTGCGAAAGGGGGGTTTTCAGGTCATCTGATTACTGCAACGTAAGAAATTCAAAAGAATTCCTTCACTCCCCCCACCCTCCCCAACTTTTTTCAGAGCAATAATGAAGTCTTGTAAAACTTTTAAACTTGAGACTCTAATTGTTTAGATTACTAGAAAATTGCTTTGAGGGCTGCTCTGGAAATACAACTGTCCAAAATCTTTGGGAATTTGCCCTTTTCATGATCCTAAAATTTGGCTATAAAATCTTTATGTTATCGATGGCGCCTTTTAACATTTCGAAAGTGTTGGGCCTATAGGTCAGTGATACGTATGGGGGTCACTATATCCCAAGCCAATTAGCGCGGGCATTGTGGCCGCCTGAGAAGTGTTCTCAGGGCAGTTCTAGAAACAAAATTGCCAGGGCCATGATTTTCGGATTTTGCTTTTCCTAATGCTTAGAAAAGATGACAGTAAAATCGTTATATTCCAGCATCGGAGCGTTGTAACATTTTTAAAGTTTGAGGATAAGATGACTATCCTATAACCAATTATAGGCGAGGGTCCAAGGGCCGCACTTGAGAATCTACTGAACCATGCCTTTTTTCCCTTTTTTGCGGGGGTGGGGGTGGGATATTGACCTACATTCTATCTAGGCCTACACACAACCTATTAGTAAAGGGACACATTAGCCCACTCATTGCAATACTATGTCTGCAGTCTCTAATGTAGGCTTACACATGTCCTGATGTAGCCAGGCCCACGTACAGTCCACATGAATCGCAACAAAAACATGACAAAAAACACGGTACATATTTGGTAAGGAATAGTACAAATCTTTAGAGGTTTTTATTCTCGCTGATACTGATTGTTTTTAACTTTACACACCCGTTAGCGAAAAATAAACAACAAAACACTGAACCCCGAAGGTGCGAGAATCTCGTATGCCAAATCACTGAGTCCGAAAACTTGGCGACATTCCTGAAACTAGGATACCGGCTTTCAAGGAAGCAATTGATCGTATTTCAAATACATTAAACAGCCATCTACTGGTAATCCTCGAAAGTTAGGTTTGTGATTTCTTGGAATATACTATGAACCTGCAATTTGACACAATAGTCGTAATGAATATAATAGCTGTAATTGTAAACAGGTATAATACTCATAGCTAAAAAGAGCTACCGCTGGTAGCTGAATTCAGCTATACAAGCATATGTAAGAAAAAGATTTGGATTAAATTGAGCGTTATTTTTCATGCATTGATATGCTAGTATAGCTGAATTCCGCTACCTACCGGTAGCTCTTTTTAGCTGCATGTATTATACCTGTTTAAAGCTATTATAGCTGTTTTCAGCTACTTTCCCTAACCTGTTTAAGTTTTCAACAAAACAACAACACCATGGAATTCTATCTGGCATTTGCTTGCGTCTTTATTCTGCGTGCTTTTCTATTATTCTCTTAAACTTAGCTAGAGCTATTGTTAGTTACATCGCACATTTAAACACTAGCAGCTATTGGAAACGCCCCGTGGAACACAGTGGCCAGTTCAAAGTGAATCGGATCGAGAGGGAACGTCACCCTTTTGTCAGTTTTCGTCAAAATGGGACTATTTCGTGAAATTGACTACGTTTTCGTTACTAGTTTAACGTTTTCTTAGATTACGAGGTCTATCTTGGCCAAGTCTAATTTAAAGGTGATCTCGCGAGAATATGATTGCTTTAAAAGCAGTAGGGCAATAGATTCCAACCCCATTTTAAGCATTCAGTTATCCCACCTGCTTTTTAGATTTTACCTCAAACACACATTGTAAATGTAAGAATTCCTCTTTTGCTTTTACCGATTATTTAATTTGTTCGAATTTTGTTGTAGCTCTGGCAAATGCCTCTTCGTAAAAAACATTATTGAAAATGACGTATATTTCAAACTCTCCTCGTAGAATGGCGATGTTTCACATGATCGAGAAATTACCCAAAAGAATTGAATGATTACAGAATCCTTGCATCGACTGACTGCAAGGTTTGGAAAAGTCTGTTGACTAAAAAAAGTTACCCAACCCTTTTAATGGCTGTATGACTGTAATATGTAGCATCCTGACCGACAAGTAAAGTAACAAAGGAAAGGGGCACATGAGTTCGACTAGTTGGCCGACTGCATGCTGTATACGGCACGATTGCCACACGGCATCCTGTCTTACCTGTCGGTCAGCATCCTGTCTTACCTGTCGGTCAGCAAGGGCCACACAATAAACCGCCATTATTTGGGTGAATCTTTGTTATACGGGTGAGCTAGCTACAGGGGCGGCGGAAGCGCCTCCCCCCCCCCCAATAATCAAAGTACGGGAGCCAGACTTATCTTTGCCCCCCCCCCCCCCCCCGACAATTGGCCCATTAAAATAATTATGGAGTTTTCAAACACGATAAGGGCAGTTAAGTGATTAAAGAGATATAAGCCTATTAGTATAAATAATGACTAGTCCCCTCTGAACTGTGAACTGTGAACTGCGAACTGCGAGCCAGCTTCACACACCTAAATTCTTTTAGAGTATGGTATATATATCTTATAGGTAGATGATGTGTCGCATACCAAATTTGATTTGGGTCCACATATTTTTTGTGTGTTTTCAAGAGTTTTTTTTTATCAGAAATGTGTACCTGATGTTTAATATATATATAAATTAATATATACTTAGCGCCATTAAAAACGCAGGTTGAATTTCATGTTTCTACCCCCAATAAGGCTATTGGCCATTTACGTTTTGTTGTTTATTGTTAGTTAAAGTTGAGTTGCAATAACTGGATAACCTGTGGTGTTCCCGTCGCGCCTATCGTGAACATTACGCAACATTTCCTAATAACGTCCATTGAGTGTTTCACCTTCGCTGAGAGCAGCTTTCAGGGCTCATTTGTCGTGGGTTCAACACTTTACACGAAGCTCAGCATAAAGACGAAAAAAAAAATCAGAAAACGTTACCATGCCCAGGGTTTCACATATTGTCAATTCTTTGTCTCATTGTGACCAATGCCCTGTTCTTCAATTTAAGAGTACTTACAATATTTTACACTTTACGTTTCTCAAAATATTTTACATTCTTTGGGTCGTGCGTTTTTAATGGCGCTAAGTATATATCAATGCTTTTTTTAGTACACTTGGTCCAAAGTAATACTGGAAACCAATTAATGTATACATTCTGAAACTGTTTTCTTGGATAGTTCAATGTGCGCTACAATAACAAAAAAGACCATTTTCATAGCTTTATTTAATACCCATCTGGTATTTATCTGAGGGGCTGTTTAAATAGAGATAAGGGAACAATGACTTCCACTGTTCAAAGTGGACACATAAGGTTTGTATATTTACACACCATAATATCAGTGGTCAGCCTAAAGATTGTTTGCTTTGTACTTTGTACTAAAACTATTACAGCCAAGGTTGCCAGGAATTTGCACCAGTTGCACCAAGTAAGGACGTCTGGCGCGTAAGCCGTTTTGACGGAGACGGTTTCTGACTGTCTGTACCGATATTCGACGGAGACCTGGGATATTTGATGCTGTTTCTTTTGCTGTTTTGGTCCGGTTTCGCCGGTGAAGTAACCGAATGTAGCGATCTTGGGCTGCTGATGTGATCCTAGGTCGGTCAGAACGTTGTCGATCAGCTGTTAAACCGGATTGCTGGTGCCGTTGCAACAGTCTGGAAATCGTGCTCCGGTGAACATTATAAAGTCTAGCGACTGCATTCTGTGATTCGCCGGCCAGGAGATGACCAATGACGACGTTCCGGGTAGCTGCGTCTAGTCTTGGCATATTATAGCAACTTCGTGAAACAATTTAACGACTGAATTCAATTGAACGGTTATGTGTCTTTATACCCATTATACCCGCATAATGATAAAACGTGATTCGCACGTGCAACTGCCTTACGTTTTTCCCTACGCCTTCCTCGTGTAGCGTTACACAAAGGCTGACCCGAAAGTCACGTGTGATCAACAGCCACTATCAGGGGCTTAAATTTAATTATCGGGCATTTACATTATAATATGATCCTGTTGTCATGTGTCAATCTCGCATATTTTTGGAAAAATTCATGTTTGAAAAAAAAAATTGGATGTTGCGTTTCTTTTTTGGGAGAGTATATAAGAATTCCTCTTTTGGTTTTACCGATTATTCAATTTGTTCGAATTTTGTTGTAGCTCTGGCAAATCCCTCTTCGTAAAAAACAGCATTGAAAATGACACATATTTCAAACTCTCCTCGTAGAATGACGATGTTTCACATGATCGAGAATTTACCCAAAAGAATTGAATAATAACAGAATCCTTGCATCGACTGACTGCAGGGTTTGGAAAAGTCTGTTGACTAAAAAAAGTTACCCAACCCTTTTAATGGCTGTATGACTGTAATATGTAGCATCCTGACCGACAAGTAAAGTAACAAAGGAAAGGGGCACATGAGTTCGACTAGTTGGCCAACTGCATGCTGTATACGGCACGATTGCCACACGGCACCCTGTCTTACCTGTCGATCAGCAAGGGCCACACAATAAACCGCCATTATTTGTGTGAATTGTCCTGACTCTCGATCAACATGCTTTTCAATACCTGGTATTCACATAATGCAGAGATTCCGTTAGTGAGGTCAAATCGTTCAGCATGTTTCGAAATTCCATTCAGATCTAAATATAACATTTAGATCTCGATGTTAAATTCTCGGACTAATTGCGTATCAATTTATCATTGTAAGAGGAGAGTCTGAAATCTGTCAGGCCAATTTCTACACTGTTTTTCACAAAGAGAGGATAAGTAAATTTACAAACAAAATTGGAACAAATAAACAGGTAAAATGTGTGTCTAAGGTAATATCTAAAAGGCAGGTGAGATTAATGGATAAAGATAAAAAAATATGTTGGCAAACAATAGGCTAAGCCTAATGTCCACAGATAGAACCTGATGACAGAAATGATAACTACACTACAAATTATCGGCTATTTTTCTCAAGACGTATGATTCAGAAGCTTTTTAGTGCATCTAGTCTCTAGAATGTACGATAAAGTATTGTTTTGAACTAACTTTGGCTTAGAATGAATGAATGGTCATCCCGGTTATTTAAAATTTGTTTACTTTCGAACACTATTCCGGTTCGTATAGGCCACATACTGTATGCATTTTCCTCATTCCAATGCCAATCATCTAGTCATCCGATGGCCTTCAAAGCCTCTTACTGTCGTGGTGATCAGAAATTAGGAAAAAAGTGTGAATTATGGCAGCTCATGCCACTTTAAGATACACAATTGATTTTGGGTTTGCGAGTCCACCATGGTAGGTTACAGATCAAGTTTTGTTCCACTCCGTACATGTTTACCAAAGTTTTCGCCCTTGGACTTTAGAAATTTCACAAAAATAACAGTTTTCCGATATTTTTTCTAGATGCTTAAATATACTCAATTAATTTTTGGTATGTGGGTCCACCACGGTAGGGTACAGATGAAGTTTACGTTTTGTTCTGCTCCGCACATTTTTTCCGAAGCTATCGCCCTTGAACTTCAAACATTTTATACAAATAACAGTTTTCCATACTTTTGTTCTAGATGTTCACACGAATCACACCTATTCAAATTGTAGTTACTATGTGAGTACAACATGGTTGGTTACAGATGTTTGAGTTATGCTATTCTTTGCGCCTTTTTACAGAAGTAACTAGTTATCACCCTTGGACTTGCACTACAACTATAATGATGGTCAGGGAAACTCAGTTTTAAAACAGAAGTAGGCCTAATTATCCTGGGGGGGGGGGGGGGGGGGGGGGCGTCCATCTCGATTTCGTTTCCAGAGCAGAACTACAAAATTATGTGACATGACAATCGTGTATGGAACAATCATGCAATCGTGTATGGAACAATCATGCAAATGTACATGTGCAGATGTGCCTTTTGAGGTTTTAACTTTTCTGAACTGTTTCCATGGAAACATAATTTAGAAACTTCGTTTCCGGAGCAGAACTCGAACACTATTAGACATAATTCAATGAAACTTGGTGTGTGGAACACTAATCATGTAAAGATGTGCCTTTTGAGGTTTTCAACTTCGTGAAAATTTTCTATTTTTAACCGTTTCCACGGAAAGAAAACTATTGTGTATGTTCTCAAGTAAGAAATTCTTTTCTTTATGGTACTTGGGACGGGTGAAATGCTATAATCTGTTCAAGGAGAATCAGTTTAAATGTATGTCCAATAAAGATGGCTAAAAGCTGGGTACTGGGTAAGTTGATTTTTCATAAAGGTTATCATAGTCACCGTTCTTCAAGTATTCTTCAATATTTTTTCCTAAGGCTAGGGATATAGTCGACTGTGTCTACTTTTTTAAACTTTGTTTGCTTTTCGTTTTTCGTTTTGTGTTTGTACAGGCCATATGCTGTATGGATTTTCCTCATTCCAACGCCAATCATTCTATGGCCTCCAAAGCCTCTTACTGCCGTGACGAAGTTTCAAATGAAGGCTCTGCAATTTAAGTCATTTTAAAACTGCATGAGCTGCCCAAATAAGTTATTTTTATAATTTCCGATTGTTGGGAGAAGTTGAGCATGTGAGTGCCTTGAAAAACTAAAATATTGACTTTGAGGTAAAATAAATGATTTTTAAAGCCATTTACTGGTACGAACAGGAAATGTTTGCTAAAATAGTCAAAATTTAAATAGCCGTGACGTATGAGTATATTTTCTAGTCTGTGTTGCTTATAAAAAAGCCTTAACGTACATATCCAAGACCAAGATTGTATGTGAAGAAAGCTCCCATTTCATACGCCTTGACAAAAATGACTAACAGTTAGCTTATTCTGTTACAATTAAGTTTTTTTTCGTTTGGCAGCTCATGACACTTTAACAATAATATGAACTAGTATAGCAAACTTTTGTTTATTTGTTTTATTTCTTAACCTAAAATTTGTTTTGTCATTATGTTTTCATCAAATACACCAATGGGTCGCGGGTTCGATTCCCACTCAGTCCCAAAAATTGGAAAATTTTCTGATTGGGTTGCCAGTTACCAACGGAAGGTCGTGGGTTTCCTCCGGGCATAGAGCCCGGTTTCCTCCCACAATAAAACTGGCAACGCCGCCATATAAGTGAAATAATCTTGAGCGCGGCGTAAAACACCAAACAAGCAATCTCAAACTCAATTTGAACTGTGTTCCAATTGTGACATGTCTATTATCTAATGTGCGTATAAAATAATTGTCAGGTAGGGGTTGATGATGTGAACAATGAGAATCTAAAAGATTCCGTTCAAGTATCATTGTACGCATTTGAAATATTTCAGTACTATAAAGAGAGAGAGAGATAAGTTTTCCATTATTCAATAAACCCTTTCAGTTTAAGAATTGGCGCAGAAGCCTCTGTGTATGACAAAATGACGCTACTGTCAGGTTTTGCAGCAATCTGACATTTAAATCGCACTCATTTTGTCTATGACGTAATGCGATATTTTCAAGAATGTACCGGTTTTAATGGTGATGTGGATGCCCAATCGGGCTCTATTACCCGGAATACAAATTCCCATGTCAAGAAGAGAGGACTATGTGAAGACAAGTGAATGTTTCGGTATACCAGAAGTCTATAATTTGGGAAGTGTAAAACATCACATTAAAATTACACCATATTTAAGGGTATGGACGCCTTTTGACCCAGAGGTCACCATAAACAGCGCCCTCTCTTGATAAGCCAGAAACTGTGGCTTTTCTATTCTCCCTCATATGTCACTATTATGAGATGCATAAGAAAAAAATACAGTACTGGATGGAGCAAAAGTTAAAGTTTCCAAAGAACTTCATATACACTAGTTGAAAATTAGACAAGGAGCCTTGTTTTGAACGATCAGAGTCAAAATTTAGATATCGGAGTCGCATGTTCGGTAAAGTTTTTAATAAGAACCAATGCATTCTGCGATCTGCTGTTACTGAGACTGCCGATTGATATGATAGTCCAGTAATTCTTCAGGTTGTGCTTGTATTATATGTTATTAATCGAGTGTTTTCGTATTGCCTTGGTATTGGCCTGAGGGTGGCCGTGGCCGAGGGTCAATGCAACCACCCGAAGGCCAATACCAAGTCAATACGTAAACACTCGATTCATAATATTTTTATTAATAGACTGTGAAAGTTATTTCCATTCATTTGTTGGATGCCTTAAACAAGTTGACGTCCGACCTTGTTTTTCTCTCTGTGATTTTTTTCCTCGATAAGTAGAGAAGTTTCTTCCTCTTGAGCTGGCCTTAAACGGTAATCGGATTCACTTACAGTAGTTATTTCTTCCAACTCTAATGTCCTGTCAATAAGACCTTGTACTGCGCGACATTTTGACATCAACATCTGTCGTCTGCTTCTGTCTAACTCTGAGACGTCACATGTTAATTGCGTCTTTCAGCCGCACTCCGTGAACTCGGCCAATATGACTTGAACTCGGCCAATATGACTTGAACTCGGCCAATATGACTTGAACTCGACCAATACAGCCCTACGACTAATACGAATTTGATTCGTCTGCTGATATTACCCGGCCGCGAAGGTCGTATTCGAGTAATAACTTACACAGTCAATTAATAACATATATTATTAATTGACTTTCAATGTTATTGGCATAATACGGAGAAACGGTCACACTCATACAGGACTGGGCCAATACGAGATCGAACATGGCGACCGTTTCATTGCTATCACTTCAAAATCCCAACGCTATTTTTCTTGAATTCATCAACAGAAAAAAAGAAAATAGCCAATGTACAGTTAAAGAAAAACAAATATTCCGTCTATTTCATTAGATAAATTAAAAATTGCATTAATAATAATTTGTAAAAATAAAGAAATATGTTCCTATGTGTTATGTGCAAAAGGGGGGCAACTCTTGGTACACTACGTGTAGATTTTTTTAAAGAATTTTTTAAGAAAATAATGGTCAACTTTCCTTGCGAATGTGTCTATAAAAACCCTATTATTTTTAAATAACATAAATATTTTATGAAAAAAAACATTGAAATCCAATTAATAAAATTTTCATTAATCATGATATTCCCTATTGGCATTGTCACAGGTCCTCGGACAGCCGTATTAGCCCTCGGCCTTCGGCCTCGGACCAATACGACCATCCTCGGGCCTGTAACAATGCCAATAGGGAATATGCTGATTAATAACATTATATTATTAATCGAGTGTTTTCATATTGCCTTGGTATTAGCCTGAGGGTGGCCGTATTGATGCAACCACCCGAAGGCCAACACCAAGGCAATACGAAAACACTCGGTTCATAATATTTGTATTAATAGACTATAGAAGTTAATTTAATGCAAGCTGTCAAATTAAACAGGAGGTCGCCCACTGAACATTTAGTCCATGCCCTAAACAAAATGACGTCCGACCTTTTTCGCGCTCTGTGTTTTTTTGTTCTTGGATCAGTAGAGAAGTTTCTCCCCCTTTCGCTGTCCTAAAACGGCAATCGGATTCACTTACAGTAGTTTTTTCTTCCCACTATAATATCCTGTCAATAATATATGTTATTAATCGAGTGTTTTCGTATTGCCTTGGTATTGGCCTGAGGGTGGCCGTATTGGCCCGAGGCCGCAGGCCGAGGGTCAATACAACCACCCGAAGGCCAATACCAAGGCAATACGTAAACACTCGATTCATAATATTTTTATTAATAGACTGTGGAAGTTATTTCCATTTGTTTGTTGGACGCCTTAAACAAATTGACGCCCGACCTTGTTTTTCTCTCTATGTTTTGTGTTATTGGATAAGTAGAGAAGTTTCTTCCTCTTGAGGTGTACTCATAAACGGCAATTGGATTCACTTACAGTATTTTTTTCTTCCAACTCTAATATACTGTCAATAAGATCTTGTACAACGCGCTCTGGTGCAGACATTTTGATATCAACATCTGTCGTCTGCGTCTGTCAAACTCTGAGACGTCACATGTGAATTGCGTCTTTCAGCCGCACTCCGTGAACTCGGCCAATATGACTTGAACTCGGCCAATATGACTTGAACTCGGCCAATATAACTGAACTCGGCCGATATGACTTGAACTCGGCCAATACAGCCCTACGGCTAATACGAACTTGATTCGTCTGCTGATATTACCCGGCCGCGATGGTCGTATTCGAGTAATAACTTGCACGGTCAATTAATAAAACCTTGTACAATGTGCTATGGTATAGACGTTTTGATATAAACATCCGCCGTCTGCTTCTGCCAAACTCTGGGACGTCACATGTTAATTGCGTCTTTCGGCCGCACTCCGTAAACTCGGTCAATATAACTTGAACTCGGCCAATATGACTTAAACTCTAATACAGCCCTACGGGTTATACGAATTTGATTCGTCTGCTGATATTAGCCGGCCGCGAAGGTCGTATTCGGGTAATAACTTGCACAGTCAATTAATAAATATATTTACAATCTCTTTACAAGTCTATACGGAAAACACCTGTATTATCTAAGAAGAGTGAACAGTTTGACCATCCCAAAAATGCATGTTCTTAAGTATGTTATCGAAAAAGAGCTAATTATTTTACCGGGAAAAATGTGTGTGCATTATCCAAATTCTATGTAAAAATCGCGTCAAGAGTTTTCCTCCTACTTTAAAGGCACACTTGCCGCGAAAATCAGGAATATTGTTTACATTAAAGTGGCATGAGCTGCCAAAATGTTGATATTTTGACGTTAAAACAGAATGTTGAAATCATTGACTATTTTTCTCAAAACGTATGATTCAGAAGCTTTTCAGTGCTTCTAGTCTCGAGAATGAACGATAAAGTATTGTTTTAAGCCTACTTTGGCTTAGAATGAATGAATGGTCGTCCCGGTTATTTAAAGTTTGTTTACTTTTTGAACACGTTTTCGGCTCGTACAGGCCACATACTGTATGGATTTTCCTCATTCCAACACCAATCATTTAGTTTTCCGATGGCCTTCAACGCCTCTAACTGTCGTGACGATCAGAAATTATGACAAAAGTTTGAATTTTGACAGCTCATGCCACTTTAAAAAAGAAAGTCAGTTTTCTGTATTTTTCCCAGACAATATAAGTTAGGAACTTTCTATTTTTACCAAAATTTAAAAGTTTGGACGTCACTTTGTATTTTTAATTTGAATTTGAAAATTTGAATTGTTAGGTGCCGGTAACGTAAACAAACCAAGCTGTCCCCTATTGGCGATTTTATGTTTCAGTCGAGTGAGTGAACTAAAGGCACAGTGTAATCTTACATAGGCCTATTTATCTGAGAAATACAGACTGACGATCGGTTAACAGCGACTGGAAAAGCCTGCTGATAATTGTTTGATTGTAAACCACAGATAAAAAGGCCTGAAATGAGGGTAATCCAACACGAAAGTTGACCGACACTGATCGTTGTTGTTGTAATCACGCTTCGATTCTTCGTTTGTTTTTCATCCCATTTCTACATTCTAAAGCTAACCAGACATGTTTTATATGTCCTATGTTTAAGTTTAGTGGCATTAGTCGTAGTAAGCTCATGTAAATTGGTTTTCTTAGCAAATTTAAACAGGCTACAGCGGCAAGTGGGCCTTTAATTAATAGTCACTGTTTATTTTTCTGCTAATTTTCAGGATATTGATGCCTTGGAAATAAGGGAATGCCTTACCAGCTGTTAAACTGTTAAACTTTCTATGAAAGTAAACGTATAAATTTAAATTCAAACCCCAGCCAATCAATCAGAATCTGCATAAATTCTATGGTCTATTTCCAGGTCTTTTTAGGCTAGGGGCCTCGGTGGTTAGAGTGATCCTCCCTCAGTCCCACACAGACCTTCAATCGATGCGGCGAGGTTTAGAATCACACTCAGACAAAAATGGCTGTAACTCAACTCTTTCTTTCGCCTGATATTTAGTGATGGTGAACCAATCTTGATGCGTTAATTTTAACCGTTCATCCACAGTCCCAAAAAGTTGTTGGGAAAAGTTCTGCGCCTTACTTATAACATATACAATACAATTTTTGCACCATTATTAGCCTACTTGTTGACAAAGTATCTTTTCCAGAAAATTCTACTAAGGCCAAATTCATGCCTGTCGTCAACCTAATGAAATATCATGGGCTATGGTTTATTATAACAACCTATGATTGGGAATAAATGTCTAATGATATGCCTGAGAAATGAGAAACTTGATGAGAAACTTTTATCTATGGTTATTTTAGACAAGAAGATTTTCCCTGTGCCGTGTGGTTTAACTATACCGTACAAAATAGGTACACATTAGAGGCTTTCTGATGTTACCAGTCTCAGACATGTACGTTCAGGTATAGTTTTTAGAAGAACCCATATGCATCCCGGCTATTTGAATTTTACCCGCTATTAGCACACATTGTCGTTAAGGTGTGGGTTCGTTGGAAAATCATGCCACTTAAAGTTAATTTGAAAAAAAATTATCGGTGAAAGGAACAATATCTGAGCCTTTTTTCTCAAATGAAAGCATTAGTCCGATTACAGCGTAAATAGTGACCTTTCCAGAATTTTTCAGAAAACCAACTAAAACACTGGTTCTTTGAAAATCAGTGTTAATGGATAAAAAAGAACAAGGTGGCATCTTGATTTCAAAGAAATTTCATTTGAAAGGTGAAAAGTAAAAACAGGCTCTCGAGAAAAAATAAAAATACAGGCAAACTGGCTGATGTGCTGATAGATCAGGTTTCTGACTCCAAAATGCCTTTTTTTATTTTTACAGACGGCCGTATTTTGGTGACTGAGACTCTATCAGTTTGGCCAAAATTCATCCTCGCACATGCCTTCTTCCTCGTACATATAGCCGATAATAGAGGACAACGCATTATGCGTACCCACTGAAAATAATAAGGTAGACCTGTTGTTTATTGTATTAACCCCTAAGCTGCTCAAATCTAATGTTTTTAGCAATCATTTTCAAACCAGAAAAGTTGACTAGATTAAAGGAAACGCTCATCGGTCATTCAACTGATATCGAACTTTCTTTTTTCACTTCCCTTTTATGTCTCCTTGCGTTTTCACCCTCGTCATGTGTGAATGAATACATTTCCTGGAATTACGTTTACCGACAAAGGCCATGACTTCACAAAGATCTAGCAGTGCTTTTCTGTTCGTTTCCTGCTATCACAAATCCAACCTTGAAACAGCTATCTTCGCTTATTTCATCGAATCGAGGAAGCAACTTTTCGAAAATTCACTTTTATTTTTATGGTGTTATAGTTCAATCCGCTTATAGGCCTACAATGGTTTTATCTATAATGTGACAGCCCCATCCCCCTATACCCTGTTCGATGACTACAAAGAACTTTTTAGTGGGAAAAAAGGCCCGAGTTAAATGCAAATCTATGACATCTTGCTGACAGTCCCATTTTTTTCTGAGTACAAATTAAAATATCTGGTTTGAATTAGGCATTGTATTCTATTTTTTGATTGGAATTTATCTGTAATTTAATTTATGTGAGGATCACAATGGGCATCCGCTGAGGCGATTATTCTTCAGAACAGTTTGAAATATTTTGTTGCATTTTTAAAAAGTCGGATTTTTTTTTCGGTAACTATCCAAATTCGATATCAAGCTAGACGTTTTTGTCTATTGGGAGGTTATTCTGGATTGCAAATCCTATTTTTCTAAAGGACCATATATGTGGTCGCTATTTGGGGCCAAACTGTCACAATTGCCTCCTCAATTCCTTGGATAATACCATCTCTTAAAGTGGCCGGCATGGAGCCTTTGGAACAGGCGTTTTTCTCAACATTTCCCAGCATCAAGACCAATTTAGCGAAGTTTGGAGTGTTCATATAGTTAAGTTTCTAATAGACCCTCACCGCACAATGGTTTCTACGATACCTTTTGAAATAATCTAGAAGGCCCAAATTCAAGTTCTCATTAAGTAGCTTTTTTGCGAACCACGCATAGGATTTGGGTGTGTGTGTGAGCGTGCGTTTGTGTGTGTGCGTGCATGTATGTGTGCGTGTGTGTGGGGGGGGGGGTTACATTTACAGGCTTACCGGTCATTTAATCCTTGAGTAACACGTGGTCGTATCTATGCATATAGGTTCCTGCTGAGACCCAGTGGTCGCCGCAGCTTGTCGGATATTTACGAAGAAAGAACATCTACACGCGCCACATGTATATTATATTCTAAAAGTAAACTGACAAAAATAAACATGGGACACAAAAATTACATGCAATTATATTTTAAAAATGTATGAATGGTGGTGTAAACGCATACCTGAAATGAAGTTCTAATATCAATTGATTCATCAGAGACCGCGTAACCTATAGGTTGGAATACTCTAATTTCAGGTCTTTCATAAATGGATTTCAAGTTTATGTGATAGCCTTTTTGTTTCTCTCAAACTAAATCCGTCGTCAGACTCGATGCAGCTGGTTTACAAGGCTTATTTAGGTGCTTATATACGTATTTCACGATTTAAATTCAATACGTTTTTCAAATATATCGAATTTTAGCAAAAAACATATTAAATCAAAACCTATTTACACCGGGGAAATACTATAAACGTTCCTCTTTTTTGATTTTCGCGACGATTTTGCCTTTAAAGACTTTTTTGTAAATTTTGATATTTCGTATAAAAAAAGTTGCAGTTGAAATAAAAAATATCGGTCAGTAACCCGTTCGTACTGAAAGTGTGTGCCACCAACGGACAAAATGCATATACCATGGAATGTATGAGTTTACACTAAAGAGATTCTGTTGCTTATAAAACTACCTTGCCGTACATTTCCGTTAGTGGTATCGACAAGAAGTTCTTATTAGGTTTTCTTTAAATGACGAAACATTAGCTAATTCTGTTTAAATGAAACTTTTCCTAACTTTGGCAGTTCATGCATGTCAGCTTAAAGTCCTGGTGGGTAAAAAACAATTAACGAACATCTTCATCGAAACTTAGCAGTGAGTACTATGGGATCTTTTTAAATTCTATACAATGTGAAACATATATAAGTTGAACTTTTATTGTTTACTCTTTTTATCAATGGAGGTATGCTTGGGTTGGGTTATTAAAAGTTAGATCTATGAAACGGTTTTACCTAAAAATAAAGTAACAAGCTCAATGCTGAGTGCAATCCTTCATACCATCAGAACCATGGTCAAATAATCGGATTATACCAGAAATATAGTCCACAAATGTCGTATTGAAGTTTAATAATATATAAAAATTCTAAATTGAAAGCATTAGATTCAATTCAATTGCTTTATTACACCCAGACCATAAAGTGGTATATGGGGTACAGTTGTTTTACAAGATACATGGTGAAAAAATCTTTTTTAAACATTTCTTTAAGTCAGTTGATTAAAAGAAAGATTTCTTTTAAAAGAATTGCGATTTTACTTAATTTAGGAATATAATTTGTTTTGCAGAGATCAATAAATTTATCAACATTAGGATAGTAAGTATAATAGTCACTGAGGTACTTTTTTCTTATATTTTTCAATTTTGGGCATATCAGTAAATAATGATATTCATCACCAATCAAATTTAGTTCACAATGATTACAAATTCTGTTTTCTCTTGAGACATTTGACCATCGTCCAGTTTCAATGGGCAAGCGGTGATTCTTTTTTCTGATAGTTATCCGAATTGAGTGAAGGACGCTATAGAAAATAACAGCTCTCGGTTGAGACTAATATTAATTTTAAGTGTACGTACATGTAGTTTTCTCAAGCAGCAAAACCCCTAAAATATTCTCATAGGCTTTAATATAACCCTGGTGTTTATTTTAGCATCTATTAGAAAACATCTTCGATGCTTAGGGGTTACTGGCTTTACCGATATATCTTTTTATTTCAACGCCATGCATTTAGTTTTCAAGGTAATACAAATGCCCAACTTCTGTTGGGAACCGGAATTTATGGGGAAAAGCCAATTTACATGTGAACAGCTCATGCCACTTTAACTTTTTCAGGTTTTATTTGTCGTGTTCCACAGTCTGAAAACGTACCAAACACTATTCAAGTTGGGACCAGCAACCACATTTTCTAAAGCATAGTTAAGAAAAAAGTATATCTTGCCACCATCTTCCATTCCCTATACGAGACAAAATTAGATGTCAATAATTATTAAAGAACACTAAAACAGACGAGCACAGAGAAAATCTTCTTCTCTAAAATAACCATGGAGACAAGTTTCTAATTGTGTTAAAAAGAGGTATATCATTTAGACCTTTATACCCCATAAATTGTTGTAATAAACTGAACCTATGATATTTCATTAGGTTGAAGACTGACAGAAGCTTGGACGTCAATACTTAAGTGGACATAGACATTTTACCTCGGGTATAATTTGTTTAGGTAACACGTGTTCCCATAGGACACCCTCGGGGAGTTTCCTGTAGATTTTCACAGTTTAACAGTTGATCTGGCGTTACATGGAATTAATACTCAGTGGGTTGGCGTGACAGACTGGCTGCAATATGGTCACGTCCTAAGTTTTCGTACTTTTTGGTGATCTGTCTTTTGTACCATGAAAGTTAAAAAAACGTGGACTTTTTACGTCATCGTACGGTACAGAACAACAGATGCATTATCACACTGTTCTCAAAACTGTATATAAAGCACTTGCCGGAATCATAATCCAAGCATTATCGAAGATACGAAGATTGGATAGACTTATAACTAATAACTCCGGTAAGTGGAAAACGTTCAGTTGGTTTCAATTTTCTTTTATGTAAACCATTATTAATGATAAAAAAATTAAGACATCACCACGTAGTAAGCTGTTTTGAACAACACCAACAAGTGTGGTTCAAAACAACTTACTACGTGGTGATGTCTTAATTTTTTATCATTAGTATGGAACCCACCTTTAAAGAGAGTTTCAAATATTTCTTAAACCATTATTGTTCTTGTTGTTTGTTTTGGCTCGCAAGTATGTAGTATAATTTGGTTAATTTAGGGGTTTTCTTTTACTTGATATCGCTGTGATTGTTTTCATTCGTGTCATTTCAGCTATAACTTATCTACATGGTTTAAAAAAAGAATTAATGTAAATATAAAATCCTTATAGACCACCAGTCGCATTTAAATGGAGCGCTTCGACCACTGTACTTGAGTGCAGCGTAAAGCATCAATCAATCATCAACTATTGTGCATGTACTTGAGTGCGAAGTAACACACCAATCAATCAATCTACCACTATACGAATCAGGGGCCATAACGTTAAGAAGATCAGTAACATAACTTTGAGAAACTGGACTTTTTAAAAATGTATTGAACAATTTAAAACTGAGATTGCTGGTTAAAACTCAAAATGGTAGGCTTTATTGATAGATCCTGGGCTTTAACAGAGCCAAAGTGTTAGTAAGATAGTAAGCAAAACCGAACTATTTGTTATTTTTTGTTTTTCTTAATCTCTAAATACTTAAACGTTGCAGCAAGAAAATCATTCTTCCCTATATTGGACCCCTAAAGATCACATATAAATCTTATGCCCTGGGTCTTTTTTGAGCTAAAATAAATTGTTAGTTTTATGAACAATCAAACACCATTATTAACATGCGGATTGAAGAATACAATCCTGTTTACAACACCGAGAAAAACTGTTTTTATTTCTTAACACAAATGTGCTGTAATTGCCAGTACATGATTAGGCCTAAACTTTATTGAATAAAACATCTTTCCATTCAATACTTTACTTTCTGACCTTTCAGGTGGAATCGGGAACACACAATGGCGACAGTCTTTTTCTTGGCTTTGGCTGCTTTAATGTCAGTCGGTTTCTGTGACAACTACACCGTAACCAAGGAAGCTTGGTTTGATATTGAAATTCGGGATTTTGATGGACCCGGGGAGGACTATAGAGGGCGCTTCGTCATTGGACTTTTCGGTGATACAGTGCCAATGACAGTGCTAAATTTCGCTTCGATCACAAATGGTTTTATGAGGAAAACCGTTTCAGGGGTAAGTTAATCTGTGTGACAACATTATCAATAGTTATTGATTGATTGGTTTATTGGCCGTGTAACATCCCTGTATAGGCAAGATTCAAGTTCGTTGTTTATTTCAGAAAAAAATCACAATGAACCTATTATAATAGTTTTGAGTTATTTCGCGTGTTTTGCTAAGCCCCTACATTTTGTAAAACAGAAATGTGGTTTATTAAAAATATCAAGATAGAAAATTTAATTCGAATAACTTCATTACCAACTGACGACGTGTTATTCAAATATAGCTTGATTCTACAACAATAGGATTGCCAGTCTTAGTTGAACCATTCACAGAATTACGTTATATACAAATCTCAATCAAATATGAATGTGTATGGTTGAAATGTAAAAAATGGTACATAGACAAGAGTTATGGATGTGCTTACATATCGTAAAATTAAATAAGCCTAAGCCTATATGTGTTACGCACCATTAAACACATCCTATTGTATTTCAGAAAAAGGAAAAGATGACTTATAAAAACACAAAATTCCATCGCGTGATCAAGGACTTTCTCGTTCAGGGAGGCGATATCACTTCCGGTGACGGAATGGGAGGTAAGATGGTTACGCCTTTCATTTTTTGCTCGTTCCTCTACTATGCAAATTATTACTTGCACGTAAATGTGCAAAATGTGCAATATTCGTCTGAAGTATATCAAAGTTTATAACGCAGTCAGTATTTTTTTTCTTCATGAAATGGCTCCCGTTTGTAGGCCTATCCTTAATAAACCCTGGTTACGTTTGTATTTAGAAGTATAGAGAGTATACACAAACCATATAGGGCCTATATCAAAGTGGTTGACTTTATTGTATATATTTTGCAGGTCGCAGTATCTATGGAGACAAATTTGTTGATGAAAACTTCATTCTGAGTCACAAGGCTGCTGGATACGTGTCCATGGCCAATCATGGCTCCGATACCAACGGTTCACAATTCTTTATTATGTTAAGTAAAGCAAGGTGGCTGGACGGAAAGCACGTGGTTTTCGGAAAGGTCATTAAAGGAATGGTAAGTAATGGCTTTCCTTACAATGACATGACCTTCAAGTAATCAGATTTTTTCCATTAAATCCAATTGAATGAGATCGTTAGAAGAACATTGATAACTATGAAATAAACACCGTTAAACCTATTCGCCGTACGCACTAAAGATGTCTGACTAATAATTGGCTAAATACAAATAGACGGGCACATTTTGGAGTTTATACGGCTTGAAGAAAATGAACCACAATAGCAGCCTATATGTACGTTTTCATTTCCAAATTGCACGGTATTCCTTCTCTCGACAAAAATGGAATCACAGTGTATTAAAGGTATTTTTTGTATCTTCCAGGAAACTGTGGAAGCGATGGGAGAAGTGGCAGCCAAAGATGACGGCACCCCAAAATCACCTGTGAAGATAATCGATTGTGGCTGTGATGAGGTGAAAAAACCCTACACTTTGACAGAGGAACAGAGCTTGTCGAATACAGACCTGGAGAAAAATTAAATGCCGTTTTGTTATATGGTCGGCGCATAAATTTAGATTTTGTAAAAAAAAAATTCGAATTGTAAGCATAACTTTCTTTGTAGATTTGCTAAAACTACATTCCAACCAAAAGTGAAGAACCAAAAGTCATACGTTCAAACGCCATTGTCATTTTAGTGAACGACTTTGTAATAAAAACATTAACTACATAAGATTTACTTGTTGTTTAGTAAAAAGTTTACTTAGGGTCGATTGATCGATGTTTAGCGCTGCGTTGACGATTATTTTACTTTTGTCAGACTTTGGTAGAAGATACCTAAGGAATTGCCCAAAGACAACCATAAACTTCCTACCAGTAAATCCACATAGCAAGCATCCCATACGTTAGGGACCATGGCAATCACTGGCACCCTCTCTAAAGTTAAGTTGTGCGATTACCTTTAAATATCGAATTACTTCTTCCAGTGGGATTTGAGAAATGGATTCACGTAGATTCTCAGCCCAAGTTATGAAGTCAGATCCTACAAGCCTAGATAAACTTTATTGGTTCAATTTTTGATGGGAGTGTCGGAATTCGGTTCCCATGATATCTTTATAAACCATGTAACAGTTCTGTATGGATAAAATGTCTCTAGCACTGAGTTATCCGTTAAAAGGAGTAGAGTCTCCGTGTGTTAAAATTTTAGCTAATAAATACACCAAAAGGAAAGAAGTTGGGAAGATTTTGCAGAAGATTTTGTCACAGAAAATTTAAGACAATTTACGTAATAGGCCTATATCTGTTTTGGGACTGCAAGGATATCGGAAATTGTTATAAAATAAACACGTTTATTGCAATAAGTTATTTAATTGTAGAATATTTTAAATTCCATGTGGTGGAATTCGAGGGTTACAAGACTATACAAACAATTGTGGACCAATACTAATGTAGAGAGATTCGACACCTTCTAAAGGCTTAGGGGCCTCCGTGGCTCAGTAGGTAGAGCGTTGGATGCCCAATCCGAACAGCCTTCCACCAATGGGTCATAGGTTCGAATCCCACTCAGTCCAAACAAAAAAATTGGAAAATTTTCTGACTGGGTTTTCACTCGAACGACCTATGTGGGGTGGTCGCTAGTTACCACCGGAAGGTCGTGGGTTTCCTCCGGGCATAGAGCCCGGTTTCCTCCCACAATAAAACTGGCAACACATCCATATAATAGTCTCTTTAGGTGGCATTTAGGAGTTGGTCATGATATTTAAGAAATGAACATGTTTTTATGGGTTGCGACTCCTGGATTTTATTGTACACAACGTTTCGATGTAGAAACTTACATCGTGATCAAGTGAATGTTAACGATGTTAGTTTTTACATCGAAACGTTGTGTACAATAAAATCCAGGAGTCGCAACCCATAAAAACCGTGTTCCTTTCTAAAAGAGTTAATAGTGTCAAAATTAATTGTTTACGTACATGTAACCATATCTCCAAGGTTATTTTAGACAAGAAAATTGTCCCTGTGTCTGTGTGTTTTATATGGAGTTCATAAATATAATATGTAACCATGGCCAACTTGCAAGAATTTATTTTAAGATTTGAAGAATTTATTTTAAGATTTGATAATGTACATATGTTAAGTTTAATTAGTTAGTGTCTTTTAGAAAGTGACTATAACAGTATTCTCGTTATTTTGGGATTACACTTTCTTGAAAATATGGTAGAAATACTTCTACCGATTTTTGGGTGATGCCCGAAACGGGAATCGAACCCGCGTCCCAGAGTATGGCACCTATCGCCAGCACTAAATGCCGGCTGCCTTATCCATTCAGCCAACCGGCCTCCTCTAAAAAATAACGAGAATACTGTTATAGTCACTTTCTAAAAGACACTAACTAATTAAACTCATGCATTCAGCAATGGGAGCTGTGTCAATTACGTTACCAGAGGGGTACTAAATGTCCGCTGTAGTATCTACCAGTCAACTACCTCCTTTTTTAGAGGAGGCCGGTTGGCTGAATGGATAAGGCAGCCGGCATTTAGTGCTGGCGATAGGTGCCATACTCTGGGACGCGGGTTCGATTCCCGTTTCGGGCATCACCCAAAAATCGGTAGAAGTATTTCTACCATATTTTCAAGAAAGTGTAATCCCAAAATAACGAGAATACTGTTATAGTCACTTTCTAAAAGACACTAACTAATTAAACTCATGCATTCAGCAATGGGAGCTGTGTCAATTACGTTACCAGAGGGGTACTAAATGTCCGCTGTAGTATCTACCAGTCAACTACCTCCTTTTTTAGAGGAGGCCGGTTGGCTGAATGGATAAGGCAGCCGGCATTTAGTGCTGGCGATAGGTGCCATACTCTGGGACGCGGGTTCGATTCCCGTTTCGGGCATCACCCAAAAATCGGTAGAAGTATTTCTACCATATTTTCAAGAAAGTGTAATCCCAAAATAACGAGAATACTACATATGTTAAGTTCCATGAAATAGAATCGGAAATAAAATAGAACATATTGTATGTGACTATTGAAAAACATTTGAATTGTTTTACCCAATGTGTTACAAGCGCTGGTTCACTCGAAAACTACCCCCTTTGGTTCCACAAACAGCAATGAAAATAGAAGACATTTTAAGTCAACACAGGCTCCGATAGAAAAACCATGTCTGTCAAATCTTAAACTACATGTATGCACGGATATGCACATCTGTTTCCATTGCGAAAAGTATAAGGCGGCTGTCCGGCGTAAAACGTCCCGGGCGGTCAAACCAAATGTTACAGAATTGCTCCAGTAAAAACAATAACACGGTGTATATAAGAGACCGCCATAACGAGCTCTTTACACACTACCTTTTGTTGCTCCGTTCGGTTATACCTTGAGCACTACATCACAAAACATGGAGGCTTTTGTAGGAACATGGAAAAAAGTCAGCTCATCAAACTTGGATAACTTTCTGAAAGCTTCAGGTAAGTTAAAACTCACAACCTCATTCAATTGGCAGACTAAAGCTGTCCTGTTGACTATTTAGTTTTCTCTGGGATGAATATTCATCCCAGGTTTTCTGAAAGGTGCTGAAAAGGCATAAAATTTAGTTTTTCTTTCAATAATAATTTGGGTCATCTGTAGGCCTATGTATAATAATCGTTTAGTCGGAAAGGTACAGCCATGTAAAATAGTTTTCTGTCGGTTATATATTTTACAACCCGAACAGAAAATTTTACTAAAATCTAGTTAATATCAAGGTATTTGTTCATTGTCTTTTAAGTTCCAAACGCCGGCTGGTCTCTTTTCAAATAGTTAGCAGCAGCACTCATTTTTTAAATCTGATCCCAACTTCAAAGTTGATATGCTTAATTTAAAATTTGGCGCTTCTTTTTAATAAATGGAAACTATGTTCAGTATTTTGTTGAGTATTTGCAGCTACCTGACAAAAGAGACTGCGTAACATTTAAGCTAATCTAAAGGAGTGTTTTTTCAATAGGTGTGACTGAATCACAAGCCCAAACTCTAAGTGAAAAAATGGAAAATTTATGCGAGGAAATATCCGTATCCGGTCCGGAGGTGACCCTTGTCACACGTTCTAGCTCCGGTTCTGGAAAACAAACAAAAACTGGCCGTTTGGGTCATGAAACTGAATTTACAATGCCAAACGGACAAACTCAAAAAGTAAGTTTTGACTCCTTTCTCTAAATTATGTTTCACCCCATCGTCTTATGTGGACGGGTTTTCCACTGTCGGCAGGTTTATGCAACACTATGTGGTACAGATATACAAATGGCTCTTTAACCGAGTGGCAACAACCGCCGTTAAGTGCGACAACAGCAATCTTGTTATACTTTGAACAACTTTTTAAAAACATTTTTTTTTGCACTTTCGTTTTCAAAACAGCTACAGATTGTGATGTTTTAGCAACTTTCTGGTTATTTTTAGATAGTATTCAGCTTAGAGGGTGACACATTTATCGAGGACGTTGTTGGATACAGCTCCAAAAGAATTGTAAGAAAAGTCGAGGGAAACACAATGACCGAGGTAAGCTATTTGTTTTTAATTTTTATTTTTTTGGAGAATGAACCTACACTGATCCATCAGGCTGACATGAGAGAAATGTTCGTTGAAATAGAATTAGATTATTGGTCGTCATGTTATGAAGAAGTACGAAATAAGAGATTCCGCTGATACCGATCTTAGAGATGTGCGTTTAGACGCTTTTTTTAATTAGAAGCACTAAACCCCGCATAAATGTACTCGTATACTTCACATCCCGACTATTTGGCACACGTCCTCAATTCGTATTTGGGTTACTTTTTATTCCAACGTCAATATTTTATACTGTCAAGCTAATGTAGCAAATGATGAACTTTTCTTGACGGTCAAAATTTTTTACAAACTCCAAATTTTGGCAGATCATGGGATTCTAGCATGCATGAACAAAAAGGATCTTTTGACTAGAAATGGCTATAGTTTCTTAAAATATAAACTTAATTAAACTTGAAATTTGTTGACCAACGGAATCTGACGATTTCGGCAAAAAGCGAGATGACTTGGACATCGAGGCAGAATTCTTTTGGAGAACAAACTTTAAGAACAAATAGTTTTGTTAAAACTGAAAGAAAGCATTACAGATTAATTCTATTAGAAGAGAACTATAGGAATATACGACATTTATATGAAAACAATAGAGGATTTAGGAACTGTTTCAAACTCTCTTTAAACGTGGGTTCCATACTAATGATAAAAAATTAAGACATCACCACGTAGCTAGTTGTTTTGAACAACACAACTAACTACGTGGTGATGTCTTAAATTTTGTATCATTAGTATATGATTTGTCAGTTACGTAATCAAGCCCTTCTCACAAAGTAAACTCCTACTGGATTGTATACGACCTTTTCACTTCAATATCTGCTAAATAACGATATATACCTGATGAAGATGTTTTAACTGTTAACGGGTTTTCTACTTTCAGACACTGTGTAATAATGGTGTTACAGCAACAGTAACCTTTGCCAAGAGCTGAGAAGACGTTAAGGAACAAGAACCCTTTATTTGAATTTTGTTTATATTTCAAATTAAATTCAATAAAAAATGTATTCCTTTGAACTAATGATGGTTATATTCATTATTTCTTTTAAATTTTGATTTAGTTTTCTGTCAATATTGTTCAAACCTCTACCAATGAGCAATGAAAGTGATTAGTATTATAAACACTTCTTTATTCAGCTTCTAACAAAAAATACTTATGGTTATCAGTTTTTCAGCCTATACCGCACTTGATATCGGCGCGTGTCAAGAACTGGCGTTGGTCACAAAACTTACTTCGTGGTGATGCCTGAAGTGTCATTCGTCAACCTAATGAAATACCATAGGTTTAGTTTATTACAACAACTTATGGGGTATAAAGGTATAAATGATATACCTCTTTTTAACACAATTAGAAACTTGTGTCCATGGTTATTTTAGACAAGAAGATTTTCCCTGTGCCCGTGTGTTTCAGTGTTCATAAATATATCTCATTAAAATGGAACCCACATTCAAAGATAGTTTCAAACAATTCTTACTACAGCTCATGTACACCTAACACATCGTGAGGACCAAACTGGATCCTGACAAACATTTAAAAGAGACATATATATCAGCCGGTTACATACGAATATACCCACGTTTAACTCGCACATTCACTAAGATCGTTCGTTTCACCACGAGAGTTGTGTAGGATCAATATTCCAATTGCTAAATGACGTCATGATGTTACGAGGTGTCAAGAACACGGCGGACTAAAATGTATTCTCTAAGCGACAGGTGTGCAGTCAATCGTGTCACTACGAGGGCTTGTCACCAATATTCACCCTACAAAATAACCCATAAAATTGTGACATCATGAAGATCCAGACCTATTGTATTTGGTTTTGGGTAGGAATTTAATTTTGAATAACTCCATCTCATAACCTTTTTCTAGCAAACAACAAGGTTATAAACTACATCTCATAACCTACAACCAGCACAAAAAAACAAGGTTATAATCTCCATCTCATAACCTTTTTCTAGCAAACAACAAGGTTATAAACTACATCTCATAACCTTTTTCTAGCAAACAACAAGGTTATAAACTACATCTCATAACCTTTTTCTAGCAAACAACAAGGTTATAAACTCCATCTCATAACCTTTTTCTAGCAAACAAGGTTATAAACTACATCTCATAACCTACAACCAGCACAAAAAAACAAGGTTATAAACTCCATCTCATAACCTTTTTCTAGCAAACAAGGTTACAAACTACATCTCATAACCTACAACCAGCACAAAAAAACAAGGTTAGAAACTCCATCTCATAACCTTTTTCTAGCAAACAAGGTTATAAACTCCATCTCATAACCTTTTTCTAGCAAACAAGGTTATAAACTACATCTCATAACCTACAACCAGCACAAAGGACAAGGTTATAAACTCCATCTCATAACCTTTTTCTAGCAAACGACAAGGTTATAAACTACATCTCATAACCTACAACCAGCACATATACATGTGTATGTGATGTAACGGTTTGACATATTTAACTCTATACATAAAACGGTTACAAATATTCCTTTTTGAACAAAATTTAAAGTTTTGTGGTCATTTAGCAGTTTACATTTAGGTTATGTTCCCGCAATGTGATCAAACGACGTTTCTCGGCAGACGTATACGCTACATTACGCTACATTGGGGAGAAATTTAAACATAGATGAACGTAAACACTATAAGGTCCACCACGTTTAATTTCAGTAATTTAATAATACATGTTGTTAGTTTATGTAGATTTGCGATTCGAGTTTTATCCATACATGCGCAGTTTTAATATTTCTATAGGGTTTTGAGCGTATTCATCAGAACACTATAGGAAACTAAGACCGGCATAGCCCTGTTTATGACTGAATTGTTGCCAGATACCGAAGACATTTAGATTCTTTTTCCTTTTGGACTGATGATACAGTTTCCCTCTGTGACGAATCTATTAACGCCTTCATTGGCAACTGAGTGCGGCGTAAAACGCCAAACAATCAATACATTTTAGAAACTCTCTTTGGGTATAACTCTCTGCCAAACCGAAGTAATTTGGAGATTTAGCACATGCAGCGATCTGTCGTTGTGGAAAAGATACCTAGGTTTTTATTTAATTTTCATTTCATTGGCGGAATGTCGTGTTTTTATTAAGGGCTTATATCATTGATATTTATAGCATTTACTGATAACAGTCCGAGACAAACGGGAACAAAGTTATATGGGATTCAATCGACTGGCTGGCTTGGTGATTTATCACGATAGAGTAATGGTCCCGTGGAAGTAGGCCTAACTTCATATCGATTTTCACGGGAGTCTATTTTGCCGTAAACCCTTCTTAGACCTATCCTTCAACAAGTCACATTCTGAAAACGGTTTCTGCGGTTTATAAATTAGAAATCACACATGGGAATACCGCTGTTGATAATTACCACAGGGGATCGCTAACCGGGGATGTTTTCTGTTTGGCTTTAACACGAGTCCGACCCGTATGTACTGTTAGCTGGCCAGTTTCTAAACGCCTCAGTTTGTTCGCTTTTGGTCTACCGGAAGCCAGCTTTTGAATTTCCGCTAGAGATAGAGTTGCTAGGCCCAAACAGCAGTGTCCCAGCCCTACTATGGTTGCTTAGTTATGACGGAAAGGTTTTCTCATAGACTCATTTTGATTTGACCAAGATGATGCTGAGCTATAACTCCTGTAGTATGCAATGTTCGACAAGTAACCTTTTATATAAATGCAACCGGTGCGACCATGCAGTGTTAACAACTACATGTTTTTGCAGTTATGACAATACCGTTCGTATCATTTTATGTTCAGTGTAGGCTTACGAAGCCATCCAATAAGTGCCGTTTGAATGACGGAATAACACTAGTATAAACTTCTAGACAGAGAACACTTGGCGTTGTATACCTTGGATAGTTCGCATGCAGTAGCAGACCTGCTGTTTTTTTTAAAGTGCCGATGATACACGTGTATGTATACAGTGTTTGGTTGAATTTAAATGATGTCGCATCTCTAATGCAATCTTGTGTTATTCATAATGAGAAGACAGATGTTTCTAGTAAACGTGGAGTTCAAGAATTAATAATGTCTATCGGACGGTGTATACAGTACCATTGTGAGCCAGCGCATCCCGCGTTTCAGAAAGGAAGTAGGTTTTCTGTGAGTATAAACTTTTTTAAAATCCCTTGACTGGGTGCCTTTTATCCCCCATAATTTTTTATTAATGCAATCTACGGAATCGTAGAGGGGACATGCAAAAAAAAAACTCTAAAAAGATTTCGTTCCACGAATTACTATTTCGTTCCACGAATTACTATTTCGTTCGACGAATTACTAATTCTTTCCACGAATTACTAATTCGTGGAACGAATTACTATTTCGTTCGACGAATTACTATTTCGTTCCACAAATTACTATTTCGTTCCACGAATTATGGCTTCCGTTGTTGTTGTCCTAGAAATAGGTTCTCAAAGTGAGGCTATGCGTACAGGTCAACATGGAAAGGGATGAACTTATTGCTATGTAGGGCCTATTTTGAATTAGGGCTGTTGTACAAGAACATTGTGATTATTCTACCTTTTGCACCAATTTTTACATCGACGAGAGCCAGCCAAGAAATATGCAATGTTCATCCTCATTGGTTAGCTGGGAAGTTATAAAGCCATTAGCCATTGGTTATCATAATTCGTAGAACGAAATCCTAATTCGTGGAACGAAATAGTAATTCGTGGAACGAAATAGTAATTCGTGGAACGAAATAGTAATTCGTTGAACAAATTAGTAATTCGTGGAACGAAATCTTTTGAGAGCTTTTTCTTTTTTCTTTTGCTTGTCCCCTCTACGGTTTCGTATTAATGCAATACTTAACGATGAAATACTCTTACTGTTCCGGGGATTTTTTCTAAACACAGACAAGCTCTACAAAGGTTGTCAGAGCACAGACCGTCAGAAAAGGTATCAAACGATGATTAGCAATGTGAATCAAATGTGACGTCATTGGAATGTCAAGTTGTGTAATCTGTGCATTTTAAATGTTGTCAGGGAATGCTAATTGTATGAGGCTAGCGTAATAACAGTCATTACCGGAAATGATTACGCCAAGCAAAATGGTTCGTCAAAATGGATAATTGTAAGTTAAATGCTTTGAAAAATGACTAAATATTCGCTCCAATTGAAATCAACACTAAATCAGGGTTACAGTTTGTACATTATACATCCAAACTTTTCGGTTTTATTAATATGGTATAAGCTGTCAAAACCCTGATTTTTTTTTTTTTTTCATAATGTCAATATTCACGAGAAGTTGGGCTGTTGAAATACCTTGAAAAACTAAAGGATTGACGTTGAAATAAAAAAATATCGTTAAAGTGGCATGAGCTGCCAACATTCACACTTTTTTCATAATTTCTGAACGTCACGACATAGAGGCTTTGAAGGCCATCGAAAAACTAAATATTTGGCGTTGGAATGAGGAAAATCCTTACAATGTGTTCAAAAAGTAAACAAAATTAAAATAACCGGGACGACTATTCATTCATTCTAGGCCAAAGTTAGTTCAAAAGAATACTTTATCGTACATTTTCGAGACTAGAAGCACTAACAAGCTTCTGAATTATACGTCTTGAGAAAAATAGCCGATAATTTCAACATTCTTTCAACATTGTATGAGTTTATTTTAGGGGTATAGGTATTCACAGAAGCTCGCATGTATTACTGTTTGACAAAAATGACCAATACAAACCTATTTCTCTTTTATCGAAATATCCCATGTATTTGGCAGCTCATACCACTTCAAGCAGGATAGACAGTACAAGGGATGAGTCAAGGCCCGTTAGACCTGGGATGAAAGTGCCCTTAGCTTAACGGACTGAACTTAACTGGTCGTTAAAACGTTATCCGTCAGTAGTACCAGAAGTCTATGAATGTTTTCATATACTTCTAGTAGTAACTAAAGATATACTCGCCCGCGCAACCTTTCTGTCATTTGTGTTATATGTGTTTGTCACTTAGGCCTATACTTGTTTAAGTGGTATTTAGAAGTTGAGCATAATAATGAAGGAAAAAAAGCTCTTGCGTATGGATTTACAACTTCTTGGTTTATTGGGAACACGACGTTTCGGTGTAGCTCCTAACATCACTTGATAACGGCATTAGGAGCTACACCAAAACGTCGTGCTCCCAATAAACCAAGAAGTTGTAAATCCAAACGCAAGAGTTTTCTTTCCTTCATGAGTTTATACTATAGTGAACAAAACCACAAAAATTAGAAGTTGGGCAAAATAATAATGATATATAAAAACAAAGCACGAACACCAGCCGCTCAATCCAAAACCTTGTAGCTTAGGTGTTGTGTTAAATTAAATTCAGGCTTTTTTGTTTATAGTTTATGGTATTAAATTTATCGATCGGTTTTCCGTGACCCTAAAAAATCTTTCGACTTAATTTCTCCGAATAGGTCTAAAAGCCCAGGTGATTGTAACATTATTACGTTTTCGATTGCCGTCACGTGACTTGATCGGAAGAGTAGACGTAGTTGTTTAGGCCTACATTTTTTTTACAGTTTCCATCAATGTTTTCAAAGCATTAAAATCAGAATTCTATGTGTAAATTAATGTGTATAGGTGTAATACAAAAGAACGCATGTTGCAGGTTAACCAGTTTTAAACTCGATGTTTAATCTTGAGCTACACAACCTTACTCGCCTCTGGGAGTTGCAGAAGGCACAAGAATAATGCGACTTCATGTTATCTCCAAAATGCATAGCAGTTACCCTAAAATATGATTTTTAAAAAATACGTATCTGGCCAGAAATTGATCGGTATTTTTTATGAGAAACTATACGGAACAATCAAATATGGATAGTACAATTCTACCTGCATCTTTATATGTAGCCTACAATCGTGTTTGTAGTAGCCTATACGTGACGCTGTGAATGGTTTGGGGAAGAAATTGAGATCCTATTTTAGAATGGGATGTATCGCAGATCCAGTTTCACATTTAGGCTACATGGCCTAGATAAACAGTGTACCCTATAAGATCATTAACTCAGCAGATAAAAAATAACCTCGCTGAAGTATTCCCGGATATAGCTTCGAAAATATGTTGTAAAGTGTGTTACATATGACTGTTGAGGCTTTGGATTATACATCCAACAGAAATATGGATTTAAAAGTTAAGTAGCGATTTGCATCTATGTCACTCAGAACTCTGCACTACAAGATTGAAAAACAGACAGAGGAAAAATGTCAAAGCACGCTCGCCAAACGAAATCCACGCATTGTCATGCAGGTAAAGATTTGTTGTTTCCTATTCTTGTTGGCTTCACAAGAAACCTGGGATCAAGCTCCTGAGCAATATTACCCAAAATTGGGCAGTTTTTTTTTTAATTTATTCAAATTGTTAAAGAAAAACATAATCCCCTCGAATAACGAAAATGGCATTATTTGCATGTTTCCTGTAAACCTCGCCAGATAACGGCACGTCGAGAACGATTTCTATTTAAAGGCACACTTGCCGCGAAAATCAGGAATATTGTTTACATTAAAAAAGAAAGACCGTATTCTGTATTTTTCCCAGACAATATAAGTTAGGAACTTTCTATTTTTACCAAAATTTAAAAGTTTGGACGTCACTTTGTATTTTTAATTTGAATTTGAAAATTTGAATTGTTACGTACCCGGAACGTAAACAAACCGATCTGCCCCCTATTGGCGATTTTATGTTTCAGTCCAGTGAGTGAACTAGCGGCACAGTGTAATTTTACGTAGGCCTATTTATCTGAGAAATACAGACTGACGATCGGTTAACAGCGACTGGAAAAGCCTGCTGGTAATTGTTTGAGTGTAAACCACAGATACAAAGGCTTGAAAGGAAGGTAATCCAACACGAAAGTTGACCGACACTGATCGTTGTTGTTGTAATCAGGCTTCGATTCTTCGTTTGTTTTTCACCCCATTTTTACAGTCTTAAGCTAACTAGACATGTTTTATGTGTCCTATGTTTAAGTTTAGTGGAATTAGTCGTAGTAAGCTCATGTAAATTGGTTTTCTTAGCAAATTTAAACAGGCTACGGCGGCAAGTGTGCCTTTAACATGAAACTTTGTCATGTTTATTTGATTAGATTACAGGATGTGTATTTTATGGAGGGTTGAGTTACTTGAATCACTTCAATCAAAGATCAATATGTAATTTTCACCCTATACTAGTTCGCCTTATCCAAACAATACATGTACAGGATCGATTTAGTTTTCATCCTACAATCATCAGCGGTAAATCTCCAGTGTGTCCCTGAAAGCATACGCGTTTTTTTAATCTTAAAATAATCAGAAAAAGGACATGCTCGCGTTTGATTGATTCATGTTTTACGTCGCACTCAAGATTATTTCACATATAGGGCGGCGTTACAAGGTTTAGTTGGGGGAGCGGGCTGAGGGAACCCCCAATCTTCGCCTCGATGGAAGGTTTATGTGGGACTGAGAGACGATCACTCTAACTCACTGCACTAACGAGGCCCCGGCGCTAGCGTTTGAAGACAACACCACTGGCATGGGAAGTGGTCAGTTCGCGAATTGATGAAGTCCATTGGCGTGAGATAATGCGAAAATAAAATTTTCGATTTTGAATTACGAATTCTATTTATACTGTTGAGTCATGATTTACATTAGTAGCACTTTTCCCCGCCACCACTCCTCAAATGTCCACACCATTGTTGTGTGAATGTAACATAAATTTCGGACCTTTATCGACAGGCTTTATATGTCTCACAAACCAGATCCTCTGTCTGTATTTCTCAGATGTAAATTTAAACTGTACTGTTATATCAACTGATGTAAAACATAAGTGGGATGCTGTTATTGAAGTAGTCAATATTCACGGTCGAATATTCAATAAGTTGCAATATTTCTACATTCGCTTTGTGTGTTTGTCACTTGTTTTCCCAGACAGAAGAAGTTAAGAACTTAATATTTTTACCAGAAATTTCTATCGAAACAGTATACTTTTACGAACTTTATCTAAGAAACACATACTAAAGATCGAGTCAGGGTGACTATAAAAACCTGCCAAGTGCAAACAACAGACAAAAACGCCTGAATGAGGGTAATCCAACACTTAAGTTAACCAACACTGATCGGTGTTGTTGTTGTAATCGAGCTTCGATTCTTCGTTTGTTTTTTCACCCCATATATACATTCTAAACCTAATTGGACATGCTTTATCGGTGCTATGTTTAATTTTTATTGGGTTTAGCTGTAGTAAGCTTATGCAAATTGGTTTTCTTAACAAATGTCAAACAGGCAAGTGGACCTTTAAATGCTGCGTTTTTAAGCTCATATTGGAGGTTTCGACCTTGCAGACAATAAAAATTGATGAATCAGAATACATACGGAATGTACACTCCTTTAGTGCCGGCCGATGTATGGCAACATTATTGATATCGAAATCTTAATAACATGGGTTTACATAAAATCATTTCATATGGAATCAATTGTTCAGGTTGACAGCAACTGTGTTCGTATTGTAACTGTCGGGTGTATGACCACAGCAGGACTGCTATCATACAGGCCAGCCGCTTGGTAGAGATGTTTTAGATTCAGTATTGATTACCGGGACAAGGATGACGGCTTCTTCTTAACGTATACAGGCATTCATGGGACAATATCGCCCCTGTGTTGCTTGTGGAGTCTTAATATTCCTGCCATTGTAATATGAGAATTTAGTCTTGATATCCAAGCCTTAGCAAAATGAGTATTCCCTTCTCATTGATTCCGTGGGAATACGGAATCTCGGTTTGGTGCGATTTAAGCTAAGCCGACCTTGACCGTGTTACATAGCTCAATCGACAGCTTGCGTAGAAGCATAGCTCTTTATTGGAAACGGTTTGAAAGTGTACATGTAGTCGGCTGCCGCATTTTCGCAGTGGGATGAAAAGACATGTGATTGATAACAGAGTGAAAACAAGAGTGTCTAACCAGACGCATTGTCTATCTCAGAAATGACAACCCGAGTCAATTTGACACGATTTGAGTATTATCAGTTTTGAGCCATTGATGTCTTTACAATGTCCGACATCGAGCTGGCACGGGAAGTTAAGGTGAGTACATCAAAAACACGTCAACGGGTTGATATAAATCTAGTCCCTGGAGTCTGTTTCACAAAGCGGCGTAGTGTAAGTTTTTACGTAAATGCCTTAGCAACCCATACTGTAGAGATGCGCTGCCATGAAAGTTACCCAAAAATATACATCTACGCCGCTTCGTGAAACCGGCTCCATCAGCATGTTTCACAAAGCAGCGTGGTGTAAGTTTTCACGTAACTACCATAGTAACGTATCTCTACAGTATGGGTTGCTATGGCAGTTATGTAAAAACTTACGCTACGCCGCTTTGTGAAACAGACTCCTGATTTGTATTTTCAATCCGCCACCAAATTCGGGCTTTTTCCTAAATGGCCACGACAACAAGAGGGTTTGAAGGTCATCAAAAAACTAAAGCATTGACGTTGGAATAGGAACACTTAGTACGGACTACGTCTTATACGAACTAGCATAAAGTCGGAAAAGTAAAACTGGGAAGAAATTTTCTTCAGATCACACCTCGTCCAAAGCTATTTCATGTGAAATGTGAACCATGAGATCGTTTACGATTTTATCGATGTATTATGGATAACTAGTGGACTTGTATAACAACTCGTACGTTTGCATCGTTTTTACTTATTGCAAACTTTAAATCGGCAAAAAGGTCCGCTCACACAGTGCGATTTATCGTACCGACTTGTCGCATGCGATAAAAATGGATATATTTGATTGGTTGACAAACCGTATCAACCAATTAAAAGCATCTATTTTAATCGCATGCTACAAGTCTGTACGATAAATCGCACTGTGTGAGCGGACCTTTAGCTGCCAAATATAAGGAAATTTTCTTTGAAACAGAATCAGCTATGGAAGTTGTACGTTTATGGGTGTATAGGCACAAAAATGAACGCATGCTGGTATTTGAATTTTGTCCTTTATAGTACATGTCTTCGTTTCGTACAGGCTACTGATTTTACAAATATATTTTATAAGAACGTCAATCCTGTAGTTTTTCAATGTACTTCAAACGATAAACTTCAGGATTTATGAGCGAAAATCCGAATTTTGGCAGATCACGCCTTTTTAAATACCCAAGTATAGCTATTGGCTTCAAGTGGCTTCATATACAGCTTGTTACCAATTCTTTCTGGCGAGGCCTCGAACAACTAGTTATTATTTTTGCCATTTCCTCGCTGGGCAAAAAGTTTGACTAAGCGATTTTTAGAATGTATATAGTCCCACTATATTTGAACACCAAAACACACGGGCACTGGGAATCATATTCGTGAGTCGGTAAAACATTGATGACCGCTAGAATACACGGGCACATAGACAATCTTTTTGTATAAATCATTATTTACATGTATGTATGCACACTAAAACACAAAAGCAAAGGTAACCGTGTTCGTGAAATACTATATATATCTTTATGGATTCTAAAACACACGGGCACAGGGAATACTAAAACACACGAGCACAGGGGAATACTAAAACACACGGGCACAGGGAATACTAAAACACACGGGTACAGGGGAAATCTTCTTGTTTAAAATATGGAGACAAGTTTCTAATTGTGTTAAAAAGAGGTATGTCATTTAGACCTTTATATCCCATCAAAAGTTGATGAAATAAACTAAAGCCAATGATATTTCATAGGTTGACGACTGACAGGAGCTCAGCCTTGGTCAGTAGGATTTTCTGAAACACTTTGTAATACATTGACAATGCTGACACATCTTCAGCTATGACAAGAATATCGGTATATCGGTAAGCTGAGATTGAACCCCATAAGATCATGAGAAAAGAAAGTAAAAATGTTGGTTCCATCCGAAAAACCTAGGTAGAAGACAGGCAAGGGAGACCTGTCCAGTAAATCTTTCAAACACATAAGTAATAACTAGCCTTTGGGTCAGAGATCGAGTCATTTTACTTTGAAGTAGTTTATATTATTCTGTTCTAATCTTGGCCATAATGATGCTGGCCTTGTTACACTGAAACACAAATGGTAATATAGTTTTTTTCACGGCATCTTCTCGTGTCCAAGTTCAAACCTAAAGGATAAATAGTTTGTAATGTTTAAATCCAAAAAACGTTCCCTTTCCAAACGTTTGTGCAGGAAGTCAGAAAAGTAACTTTTTCAATGGGCATAATTATTTCAAAATGGTACTTGACCGAATGGGGTGGTGTTAAGTACATGTGTATGAAAACCAGTATTTGACACACTTGGTTTGATTGTAACTTCATACAGACATTTGATAATTCATTATTTACTTCTTTTCCACATCCTCGTGTAGATCCAGAGATGTACGTGGCAATGGATTGATATAACAGAGTCGTTTATTTGTTGGTCCATAATTGCTTTGTGATATTCACTTTTTGAGCATAATTCACTACACCTGGTATTTGAGTTGTTTCGCCTAAAGCATGTCTCCCGAGTTATTATAAAAACGTTTTAGGAGAGAAACTGTGTGTTGCGTAAAAGATGTTTCCCAAGGTGATGTAAGGAGGTGTTGAGAAAACTATATCCATTAACATTATGTTTTTCGATCGATTTTACGAGCTAAGTTAAGTACAGTAAGTACCTACCGGAGACCATGGTGCTTTGTGTGCAGTCTTTGAAACTATATCCAGCGAAGCGTTAGTTTGGTTGTTGTCTGCTGAACCATCGGTGTATGAGGGTTTCTGAGGTTTTCTGTTTAAGGGTTTGCTGGTACATGCATTGCAAGGGAAACACGTTGGTTTCAAATCAGACTAACTGCGTCAGACTTTTTACAGACCAACATTGATTTACTTCATAGTTTTAACTTTTAGGAATTTTAAAAACAAATCTCACGGCAAATACTAGTAGTCTTTATTCAATCTATCTAGACTCAATAGACAAGGTATTACGAACAGTCTTCCAAAACTGGTTTGCGGGTTGGAATCTCATTCAGATTTCGGTAGATTTCGTTAGATTTCGCAAATATATCTTTGGGACTTTCTTTAAAGCTAGAACAAGTCGTTGACTATGTTAGAAGATTTTCCCTGTGTCCGTGTGTTTTAGTGTTCAGAAATATATAAAGCTGCGAGTTAAACGAAGTATTCTGTATTAAAAAGAAAAAAACCAACGTTAGTTTGCTCTTCTCCTTACATCCATCAGGGTCTAAATTTAATCATAAATGGTATCTCAGTTTCGTTAGAAAAAAGTCAATTTATCAAACAGTTGATTTAATTTTGACTATCACACCAGATAGGGACAAATCAAACTTGCCTTATCCATTCCGTACGCAAGCAAGAACAAAGTCGTTAGCTATAAATCTGTATTTATGGGTTCAACTAAGTATGCAGCCCAGATATGAGTTCCCTAAAACAAATCAATAATGTATAGTTTAAAATTATTTAACTGCGTATCTAGATCATTCATTTCTGTAAAGGCCAGCGTCAAGAAAGTGATGAAGACTGTTTGTCGCCGAGGTAAGATTGACCCTCGGCTTAAGCTTTAAAAATATTTGCTTTGCAGCTCTACTAGATAATCTGTATAGTCTATACATAATTCTAAATAGTTTGGTTGACACATTAAAAATGTATAACTGCTTTAGTTAACGAATTAGGTCAATTATAGCTTTGTTCTTGCAATAGACTATTCTTTTAAAAAAATCAATAAAAAGCCATCCTGAAAATGGCGACCTCTGGGCCCCATACACGTTGTGCTAAGAGTTATCGCTCCTATCTTCTAACTAATCCTCTATAGTTAATAAAACAGCAGTCCAACACGGAAATGATTAATACACCTAGACCGATAGTCTAATGACGTCATCGGAGGATACTGATGGATAAACATGACCGAGGGAAAGTATTTCTCACAGATAAGTAATATGCGTGCAGTCAAACATGTCGCCACACGGGCTTGTGGCAAAAACTTAAGCGGTCACTTAACACAATATATCTTAAATATCCCATAAGTGTTTAAGTGACGTTATTAACTAGGCACACTAGCCGCTAAACTCCGGGAAAATGTTTACATTAAAAAGGAAGACTGTAGTTTGAATTTGCCAGTTAGAAAAAGTTTTGATCTTTTTATATTTTTTTTTTTTATTTTTAAATGATAATGTGACTTGTTAGGTACCCGCAATGTAAACAAATGATAAATCCGGTAATGCGCATATATAAGCGTCTTAATGGCTCAAATCATAAAGTATAAACCAGATGGCAGTTTACCCAATTTTCGGAAGTAAACTGCATGAGAAATACAGACGGAAGTTTTGATTTGAGAGACCAAGAAAGGCCTTCCGATAAAGTTGAGATCGTAAATTCAAGATACGAAATGTGTGAAATCCAACGTAAAACTTACGGAGTTCAGACTTCAAATAAACATATACACATTTTAAACATAACTGATCATACCATTCTTCTACAGCAGATATTGAGACTACCGCGAATATCATGTAATAATAGCTGCAGCTTAATACTGTCACTCGAAACATTCTAGGATATTTGAGGGGTCTGCATTTATAGTGACCGCTTTTAGTCACACGCTTGCTGTGTGCTCACGATTTGCCCCTCTTGTTACCCCAATGGCGTCATTGGGCAATTAGAGCTGTTTTATTTTTCGTACAGGTAGGGGTAAGGATGGGGGGGGGGGCAAAACTTACAGGGTGGATTTTTCAGTTCAGTAAACTCAGATTTAAGGGCACGTTTCAATGATGTTGACCAACCGTAACGATGCTTTCGGATTCAGTGAGGCGTGTAGGTTTAACGCTTTGATTCGTACGCATTTTTCTATCTTAACCTGACATACACACATTTAAAGACGACAACTTGTGCATTTGTGAACCATTCAAGAGTACCCGTAATAGCTGAAGTTCTTGTTTAAGCATTTACTGCAACGGGCTACAGTACGATTATAACCAGTGCTTTAAATGACAGTTGAAGGGACAGACATTGTGTAAACTTTCGTGTGAACTGGTCACCATCTGAAAGTAACGGAATACTTAAAACGCCAGATTATGAGAAATACCTATACATCTTATGCTTTGGGTCGTTGACTGGTTAGACACTTTGCGTTATGAATGATCGCTACAACGTTGCAATAGTATATGTAGTGATTCTCAGCGACTAATTCTCCTCATAATAAGCGCAAGACAAGATGATCGGAGCACGATTTGAGGTTGTCGATCTTTGGAAGGATAAAGTAGAAGATAAAGTTATCACCCTGTTTGAAGACGAGGGTAATATAAAAGATGTCGACGAACCTGACTCTAAACCTCTCCGTATTGAACCTCGATTTCAGATGGATAGTGACATGGCCAAGAAAATGAGGGAGGATGATTGCGGACTAGCCACCATTTTACAGCCCTCAGAAAGTAAGTTGTTCTTGTTGTTGATGTTGTAGTTGTTGCTGTTAGACAAGTCATTTTGGATGGTCGATTGATTGATTGGTTTATTTACTTATTCAGCGGTCGATCGATTGTCTGATTGGTTGATCGATTGACTGTTAAGTTATTTGATTGATTGATTGATTGATTGGTTTCTTTAGCGGCATACTAATGCTTCACTCATACGCTGGTTTTGTTATGTGTTTAAGGCAGGACAGCTACCGGAATTTGTAAAGAATATCTCGACCTTTCGGTTGTGCCTGGTAACCACACCGGGTGATCGAGTGAAAACCCAGTCAGATTTGTTCAGTTATTTGTGACTAAATTCGAACATGTGTAATTCGAACATGTGATCCATCGATAATCGATGGAATGCCTGTGTTAGCGAGAGTTTTTATGTCTATGCCATCTGAGCCCCGGTGTTCGAAAATCCTTTGGAGGTAATTTTCAAACATATATTTTTTAAGTTCAAAAAGATGCTTTTGAAAATAGCCACTATAACACAGGGACATTTACAAGTCTGTTTAGGAAATTAAAAAAATTACGTTATATAGACAAGTTTCTATAATTGTCTTGCTTTGGTGTTAAGTCATCATTAACCTCTAAACCTTAGAACTTGCTCGACTTAACGTGAGGCAAGGAAAGAAATGGTACCGTGGGAAGGAATTCAATTGGCAATTGTTTACCTTTGTAATATATGTGGTTAAATCAGTTTGACGAGTTGTTATACTGTATAGAAAGTCATCAAAACTAAGCAGTAAATAACTGCATTATAGATTGATTGATTGATTGATCGTTTGGTGTTTTACGCCGGGCTCAAGATTATTTCACTTATATGGCGGCGTTGCCAGTTTTATTGTGGGAGGAAACTATTGTGGGAGGCTCTATGCCCGGAGGAAAACCACGACCTTCCGTTGGTAACTGACAACCATCCCACATAACTTCATAATAGAAAAATCTGAAGAACATAAAAATGGCAATTTATCGTTTCATTTATCGTGAATTTATTTTGATAGTTGAGCACTGCACCTTGGTTTTTCCCCTTTTCCACCTTTTGCAACTGGTTGTATGTGTTTCTCTATTTACAAAACATAGATTTTCACTTTTGTCTGACAGATTTTTTTTCACGCTTTATGAACAATTCAATGACAGCTCACTTCTGTGCGTGTCTAACGGCCACTTCAGTAAAACGTGAAATGTCTACACTGGTTAATGGAATGGATATGGAATAAATAATATAAAGATGTATGACAAGCCGCATATGTTTTAAGAAACGTGTGATTTAAATAAATCTACAAAAACCTACTATTATTATTATTATTATTATTATATAACCAAAACGGATTAACCAATGGTAAGGTAACGATTGCATTACGTGTCAATCACGTATCAGGCCATATTGGAGCCGAAATCATCGTTGGAGTGTTCTACCAGGGCAACAACGACGTATACGGTCATTTCGCTGACACCTAACGTTCAAACCAGACGTCACCGAGACGAAGTCCGCGTGAAATGTTCCCTGTGGTCACGTGCATCAGGCTTCCGACCCAACGGGGACTCGTACAATAAAATCCCATGTTGGATGTAGCTGCATATAATAACCTAATAATATTATCGAAGCATTTGTAAAGGTCGAAGTCTCAATTTGGGAATCTCTTACAAAGGAATACGTGTATGTCAGTGTAAAACTATATTTAAAGTTGCACGAACTGTCAATAGCCAGAACGCATATGGTTTCCAAATCACAGCTGTTTGTAGCATTGCAAGCATTACCATATACCGCAGGCATAGAGCGACTTAGTATATAGGCAATGTAACCGTGTTTTTTCAAGTGACTTCCGGTAGGATCTGTCAGTGCGATCGCCGATGTCAAGGTCAAGGAATTTTCTTTATATTCGGCTTTTAGCTGGGGCGATTGCATGTAATTTTTATTTTTCTCAGTGATTACTGAGTCTTTCTAAATCTTCATTTAAGCCTGACATTCTCTGAATTTCTTTCACGCCAGGGAATTCCCTTTTACAACTAATTACGCTGAAAGGTATTTCCCCACTTTGACATTAAAAAATCATATTATCCAAATTCCGCGTTTTGTTGAAATTTGGCAGGAATCAAGCCAACTATATATGTAAAAATAGTGTGCAAAGTGTGTTATGAATGCGCCAAGTAGAACTCTTCAAATTTATGCTTAGATGACAGCTCCTCCAAATACATGTCAGGCTTAAATGAGGATTTAGATAGACTCAGTAATCACTGAGGAAGCCGAATATAAAGAAAATTACCTGAAACTGACCGGACCCTGACATCGGCGATCGCACTGACAGATCATACCGGAAGTCACTCACTGCGGTATATGGTAATGCTTGCAATGATAAGCTGTTTGTTCCAAAATACATACCCGTGCACCGTGTCTATGAAACATTTCTGATTTAGCATTTTTGGGAAATAAAGCAATTTCCTAATTCTGTTTTGCGAAACTGGACGTGCCATTTGGATGATCACTTAATATGAATTTGAATTTTCCCAAATGGGTAACCTTCACTGGTGGAATAAATCATTGAGCCTCGACAAGCGGCCACAAAGCCTTTCACGGTCATTTATTGGCGTATTTCCCTAGTGATAATGAGGCTCTCCACTTGGCTCTGATACGTTTAACTTAACCTTGGATTTGTATTTATTTATTTTTATTTATCCAAGGTGACGGAGAGTGACGTGGCCCTTCACGAGGGTGCTAGAAGCAATGATTTATGATGGTCCGAAATCTGCATTATATAGCTCTGGTCATTTTTTAATGGAATTTGATTGCATTTATTCATTTATCATTCATAGTGACGGAGAGCGAAGTGGCCCTTCATGAGGCTGCTAGAAACAATGATATATTGAAGATCAAAACCCTGTTGTTACAGAGAGTTCCGGAAAGGGTGGATGTCAATTGTAGAAACAATGTGAGTCAGTGTATTTGAATTATTCAGATTCCCCCGTAACATTTTTAATAATTGTCATAAGCAATCTTTAGAAGGCCTGTTCTAAGACTTATTTGTAACAAAAAATATATAGCATAGATTTAAATAATTCTGAGCAATCTCTTTTAAACTTAGCTTCAATTGTGACAAATCAGAGGCGACAAAATGGTCCAAAGACTCCTGCAATACAAACTTTTTACCAAACCAATTTGCCCACCAAAATCATAAACAAAAATGATTATTGGTAGAAACCACTTGTGAATTCTTGAATATCCTATAGCTTCTTCGTTGTTGTTGTTGTTGTTGTTGTTGTCATAGGCTTACCAGGAGGACGAATTACTCTGCGCAATTAAATAAAAAGAATGGACTTGTTCGATGATTGTATTATTTGTTGTTTCAGCTTGACAGAACAGCACTTCACTGGGCGGCTGCCATGGGTCACTGTGAGGCAATATCAGCGTTGATAACTCTCGGTGCGGACATTGATGCCAGAGATAAAGTAAGCAAAGTTTTAGTTCGTGTAGACCATTTTGCTAGTGAAATATCGATAACGCTTGGAGGTGACATTTATGTTAGAGATATATTAGTTATAGCCTAGCGTTGATAACTCTCTCTGCATACACTTACGGTTGAGAAGAAGTGCGCATATATTATTAAATCCGAGTCGTGTTTCAATTTTGGAGACCCTTTATCCAGACTATTGTAAAGAAAAATTGCGAAACTCTGAAAGCAGAGAAAGCAAAACTAAAATAGTCTTGACTATTGACTGTAGCCTTACAGTATATCACCCACGTTTGGCGCCACTTTCTGCTTTCAAAAAATAGCATACACCTATTTTCCCCAAAAGTGAACAGCCCTTAAAGGCACACTTGCCGCCGTAGCCTGTTTAAATTTGCTAAGAAAACCAATTTACATGAGCTTACTACGACTAATACCACTAAACTTAAACATAGGACACATAAAACATGTCTAGTTAGCTTTAGACTGTAAAAATGGGGTGAAAAACAAACGAAGAATCGAAGCCTGATTACAACAACAACGATCAGTGTCGGTCAACTTTCGTGTTGGTTTACCCTCCTTTCAGGCCTTTGTATCTGTGGTTTACACTCAAACAATCATTAGCAGGCTTTTCCAGTCGCTGTTAACCGATCGTCAGTCTGTATTTCTCAGATAAATAGGCCTACGTAAAATTACACTGTGCCGTTAGTTCACTCACTCGACTGAAACATAAAATCGCCAATAGGGGGCAGATCGGTTTGTTTACGTTCCGGGTACGTAACAATTCAAATTTTCAAATTCAAATTAAAAATATAAAGTGACGTCCAAACTTTTAAATTTTGGTAAAAATAGAAAGTTCTTAACTTATATTGTCTGGGAAAAATACAGAATACGGTCTTTCTTTTTTAATGTAAACAATATTCCTGATTTTCGCGGCAAGTGTGCCTTTAAGTGAAAGGAAGAGATATTATAATATTAGAAATCTTTCTAAATGGCTGAAAGGAAACATATTGAAACTCTTTTAATTGACAGATAGCATATGATTATATTGAATACCGCAGTAACAGCCTTAGTTCTGGGACCACGATCGTGCTAACGTGTGAGCTAAACGAAACGCTCGCCTTGGCGATGTGACCACGATCACGCTAACGTGTGAGCTAAACGAAAACGCTCGCCTTGGCGATGGGACCACGATCACGGTAAAGGGCCAGCAAAGCAAAAACACCAGGCTGGGTTTTTGAACCACGGTCGCGCCAAAGTGTCAGCCAAGAGAAAACGCTTCGTTCCGGCGCCACTTAATTATCAAAGGGACAGCAAAGCGAAAACACAAGGGCCACGGTCGGGCAAAATGGTAAACAAAGCGAAAACGCCTGTCTTCGTTCCGGAACTACAATTTCGTCAAAGGATCAGAGAAGTCTAAACGAAGAAACGCAATAAGAAGAGAACATGTTAGGCATGGTAAATAATCGATACCAAGTAACCCTAAAAATCAAACTCACGACTTACGCTTACTGGTGTTCGTCAGTATTGATTATTTACTAATTCAGTAATTTCCTTCATGGTAATTGCTATTTGAGATGATGCAGTTCTTGTGAATTTGCATGCAGCAGTGTTCACCTTCCCGAGCGATATCATTAGTGCATTTGCCTAATGACTTCACCGGGGTATATTAAGGGATTAATATGACCGACGGAAAGTATTCTCAACAGAAAAGCATTATTAGTATACCAATATTGTCGTTTTTTTGGGGGGATTACACTTTCTTGAAAAATGACATAATCTTCTACTGATTTTGGGTGAAACCCGAAACGGGAATCGAACTCTGGTCCCAGAGTATGGTACCTATCGCCAGCACTAAATGCCGGCTGCCTTATCCATTCAGCCAACCTGGGTTCGATTCCCGTTTCGGGTTTTAACCAAAATCGGTAGAAGAATTTCTGCCATTTTTCAAGAAATTGTAATCCTAAAAAATAAGGAGAACAAAACAGTCATACGTATCGCTTTGAATGAGGGCTTCCCCTATAAAGCGGTCACTTCAAACAAGAACCCCAAATATACCATAAATGCTGAGTGACGGCGTTAAGCTTCAGGGGGTTGTTTCTTAAAACATTTACGCCCGACGTACGTCCGATTGAAAGCCTAACTATCATGGCAACATACACCTTCAACATTACGTTACGACCAGGCGCAAAGTTACGACGGGTGTAAAAGTGTTGATAAACAGTCCCCTGGTCTGTTCATGCACTATACGATGGGAACCGTAAAGGATGCTATTTTGGGAAACTGTATCCCATTTTCACAACGTATCATGGCATTTTGTAAGCTATTGTTATACATGTAGGCTACTCGTGAACTAACATTTATGAAATCAGACATATTGACGATGGACCATTCTTAGACTAGGTTTGGCGTGTGTGTTTTTTACGTCCTTCAGATTGCCACTGGAGCTATCTACGTGGGATTTATCTTTCTTTTAGTTCTTATTCAATGTGAAATCTCTCCTGTGTATATTTACTGACACGATTAATTTGCTCTGAGAAGAAGAAGAATATCCGATGACCAAAATATTGATTACCGTTTTGGCAATCCGCCACATGGAGACTTAAAACGATTAGAATCCCGATGCTTCTGTACAATTAGCAATGGGTAACCCGAATATTGAATTACTTATAAACGGAAAGGCATCTAATCAGAGTACACACCGATGTCTAATACACTGCCCTATGGAGCGCCTAAGTTATGAGCCATTAGGTTACAAAGTGAAATACCGCTATCAATCAAAATCATCTGACACGGAACCTTGATTATGTTTTGTTTCTTGTTATAGTTTGGCATGTGGCCAGTTCTGTGGACGGCATGGTTCGGTCATCTGGAAGCTCTGAAGACATTGGTGAACATGGGTGCCAAGCGATCAGTCAGTAACAAGGTACGGTAAGACACCTGTGGTCAATTTCTGTACAAGTTTTAATTGATCATTAAGTCAAATACATGATATTTCATTTTGGAGACAACATCCTCCTGATTTGAATAGAGCCTCTGATTTTTTTCTGTAATTTTCCCGAACGCAGTTATGATTAAACGTGTATTTATGAAGTATATATGTATGACATCAAGTTGCACCGGTATGCGGATAAGAGGTATGATTTATGATGGTAAACAAAATATTTTGACTTTAAATGTTCAATCTCTTTTGGGCATTTAGAGTTTAACCTTTGTTTAAACTCACCATCGGCACAACTAAATTATCAAGATACAGACTTTTGTAAAATATATATATATAGGATCAAATCCACCCAATACTTCTGTGCGTTATCAACGAGCTGCCCGACGCCATAATTTCGCTTGACCGTAAACACTAAATAATTAAAAACTCGTAGTAGGACAATGATACAACTATAAAACTACCCAAAACGTAAACAGGTAAGTATCGTTTTTAAAATAAAGTTTAATTTATTTTAGTTAAATTGTGCACTTAAACGTACATCTTCAAGATATATGAAGGCAAATGACGAACAATTATCTTATAAGTTTCAACGAAATTTCCCCCAAATTCGGCAGCTCATGTCTCTTTGTTAGAAGTTTTCTTTTCATGACTGCGCATGTTTAGCTTAACGTTCTTTCCAACATTAGCAGTATTGCGAAAATTGTATGATTGCAAATGCACAATGGGCATCCTTACCGGAATCGAATTTGACACTATCCATTCCCACAGTGAATATCCCGTAAGTTTTGTAAATTTTTGTTCAGACTTTCTTCACGATATTTTTGTTTTTATTTAAGCAAGGAATGGATATAATCCACTGTGCTGCTCAAAATAACCACATGAACGTCCTCAATTACGTATTCGAGTCTCTAGAGGGAATAAAGCTGAACAACCAAGATAAGGTATATTGGACAGCTTTTATTTAGAAATACATTTTCCACTTCAAATGGAGGCCACTTTTTTAGTTTAGCAGACAACTTTAAACGAACGAGCTGTGTCGTTGAGTGATTTTTTCTAATGCAATTCGTTTAACCTTTAATTTAGATGAGCAAACATATCGACCGGGATTAAAGTTTTCACCAAGTTAAATGAAATTTGGTATATTAAGCACTTTGTACATTTTGCAATTATACTTTTCTTTCAGAACAACCAATCTCCTGTTCACCTTGCAGCAGAAGCTGGTCATATCGAAGTGCTTGAGATCTTCCTTAAAAGGAAATGTGACCTCGCCACAAGAGACAAGGTTTATACTTACCTTTATATATGTTTTCGTATATGCTGTTAAATTATTGTATTACACTGATTATGAATCGAGGAGTCATAGACCTTTTGTCTTACAGTATGCCCAATGTCCATATAAACTCTGGCATGCTTCTCGGCAGAGCGATTTGAAGGCAACGTGCTCAATAGAAAGCAACTTCAGTTAGGATACCTTACGTTTGATCTATGTTGTGCCAAGTGATCGCTTGGCTTTGGCGTCACTCTTGTCCCAGTCCGCTATTTTGATGCCCAACTGCCATCATCTACATACACAGCTCAAACAAGAAGTTGAAGTACTTGTTTTGCACACAGCGCCCAGAATACATCGTCAGCACAAGCGATCAGTACCATATTCCTTTAATAGATTCGAAAAATATCTGCATCTTCTTGTGTTTTTTTAAACATTGGGATTAGGCTATTGATTTGTTATATAACACAGGCCGGAAACACAGCCCTTCATCTAGCAGCCCAGGAAGGCAGGACCGATGCAGCCGAAAAACTTTTGGAAGCTGGGGCCTTGACTGGGGAAAGAAATGAGGTAGGCCTAATCTCACAGACATGATGAAACGTTATAATCTGAAAATCCAGTTTTAAATCTTTATTCAAAAATGATTTATCCCCTTGGACAAAATTGTTATACAATACCGTATAAAACTGGGGTAACTTTGAACGGCGGGGTATCTTTGAACAGTTAAAAAAGATGAAAATCTAAATTTTCGCTATTTGGTAACAAATACTAAGAAAAGTGGTAATAATTATGTTTTTAGTTTTTTCGATGGTGAAAAATGGTGAAAAAGCTAAAAACATAATTATTACCACTTTTCTTAGTATTTGTTACCAAATAGCGAAAATTTAGATTTTCATCTTTGCCTGTTCAAAGATACCCCGCCGTTCAAAGTTACCCCAGTTTAGGGTATTGAATTCAATTTTTCTTTTCAAATAAAATGGGCCTCGGAGTCTTTCAAACCGACACAATCCTCCTATCATGAGTAACGGGTTAAATCCTCCCTCAGTCCAAGAAGGTCGGGGGTTTTCTCTGGGCAAAGATACCTGCCCCCCCCCCCCCCCCCCCCACCTACTAAACCTGACAACGCAGTAAAGTAAAAGAAATTTTCTTGAGTGTGGCGAAAAACTTCTAGTATACAAATAGCAGCCAACCTGTGGAGGTTTCCTTTGAATATGCAACTTGCTTTCCTCTGCCTATAAGTCATGGGAACTCGGATGAATTTTAGATTAATTTAAATCGACATAGGATGTTTTGTCTTAATGATAGGACTCACTGGTATTGTCGTGTATTTTCAGCTGGAAAATTATATTGATGTTTTGTATTTGAATTTTTGTCTATAGGAAGGTAAAACTGCCTTACATCTCGCTGCTGAAAAAGGTCACCACCAGACAGTTAGCTGCCTATTAAACCAGCAAGCCAATATTAATGTAGAAACTGTGGTAAGTATCCCTAGAAAATTAAAGAAACGTTGGCAAAGTTACATTTTTGGAGTGCCCGGCTACGTTTTATATGTCATTAGGATCAGGATTGGGATTTTGTTAGCGGACACCTTATTTCAAGAATCAGAACTATTACATTTTCGTGATCAGAGTCAGTTTTGTTTAGTTCGATTTTGTGTGACAATTTGCCCAAACTCGATTCTCTGGTATGATAACGGGAAAGGTGATATTTTTCCGTATGTAGCAAAATGAGTTTAAATGTAGGTGCCCTTGAGTTACTTGCCCCTAAATGTCGTCCACAGAAGACAGAAAATTAACACTAAAAACAGTGCCTTTAAAAGTTCATTCTTAAAATTTTTGACTCTAAGGGAATCTTTATCGGAGAATAGCAAGCCAACTTATTACGAGAAGAGGCGAATGTGGGTAACTTGGTTATCGTCTTTATGTCTCTACATGTATTTGGATTTGTAAAACCTTGCTAAAATTTTGACCGGGTTCAGTTTTCGAGCTTCGAAACTCAACTCCAACACTCGCTAGCATGGGGGTTCCAACACTCGCTAGCATGGGGGTTCCAACACTCGCTAGCATGGGGGTTCCAACACTCGCTAGCATAAGGGTTCCAACACTCGCTAGCATGGGGGTAGCTGTAGATTTCGAGGCCCGCGAGTTATCGACACTATAAACGTACACATCTGAAAATGACTCAATATGTTAGCCATTATTTTATCGTCTTCAGGAGTATTATTGTATTGTTTATTCACCATAAAAAGTGACAAAGTTTAGCATATTAATTGAATAGAAAATGGCGGGACTGAAATCCGGATGGACTTGTTCTATCCCTAAAAATAATATAATTTGGAATATAGAACAGTGTGATATGACGAATTGAAAAAATATATTTTTACATTAAAGAAAAAGGAAAAAAATATTTTGCCATATAGAAAGAGAAATCACAAAATATTGCCTTACCATGTCGCTCCACTACTCTCCCACCAGGATGTCGCGTAACTTGGATTTGAATAACGAAAAACTAACCGTAATTTTTAGATTATGAGGGAGTTTGTTCCAGTGAATCTTCCCCCGTGCAATAAAATGAAGTATTCATAGCTGACAAAAAACGTTATAATTTTCATGGTTTTGAACATAAAAATGAGGAAAATGTACACATGTATACTTTCCACTTAAGTACAATGGTTATTTTCAGAAAGAAATGACGTCACTCCATCTAGCTGTAATAAATGGATACACGGACGTTATTGACGTTTTCATTGAGGCCGGCTGTGAACTTAACACCAAAAATTGTGTAAGTTTATTTTTTTAGCAAATCCACTTATATTCCTTCACATGTCCGGTGTTGGAACCTAAGGATGTTTGTTTCATTGTAAATCGAGCCTTTGTATGTGAAATGCATCGAAATCATCTAAACCCATTTTAGCTCTTTGAATGCTTAATGACAATTTTTAAGTTGATGGTGTTTTGAGTGTAACTTCAAGGAATAACCAAACTTCTTAATATTTCCACCCTGGGGGACTTTCGGTTCATTCAGACTTGGGTTTCAAATCCGCACCGTTAAGTCATTGAGCAACTTGTCGCCAGCACTGATTTCTGTGTACCTCATCAACCAGACCGAAAGCATTTTTGGTCAAACATTTTGGTATGATTTTACAAGAACGTGTCATGTTTCTCGTTACAGCAGGGAAATACTCCACTTCATTTATCTGCGTTTTACAACCATCCTGATGCGTGCCAAAGACTTGTTGATGCTCATTGTAGACTAGATCATATAAACCAGGTAAAATAATAATGTTATTGGTCACAGCTACCAAGTTTTATTAAGTATGTTGGTCATTTAGTAATTTATCACAGGCGATTTAAACGTTTTGAAAAATATGGGTATCCAAGTTTTTGGGGTCCAGTATCCCCGTTAAAACCGTCAGCTGGTCACCCGTCAATATCAACCAGTTCCTGAGACTTCTTGTCTGAACTTTTCCCAATGATCGATGATTTTTTCTTTCTCTTTAAAGCGTAACCAAACTCCTTTACATATAGCCGTGGAGAGTGGTTTCGGTGATGTCGTGGAGATTCTTCTACTTGCCAGAGCTGATATATTAGCAAAGGACAAGGTAACCTTTAATACAATTCATTGCTATTTTAAACAATTGTTAATAACGGTCCCACTTTATGCTTGCTTTCGCAATACACAATGAGTGAGCCAGACCGTCATACCCAATACCGTCAACTGGAATCACAGTGAGCCACATCGTCATACCCAATACACAATGGTCAGTGAGCCACATCGTCATACCCAAAACACAATGGTCAGTGAGCCAGACTGTCATACCCAATACACAATGGTCAGTGAGCCAGACTGTCACACCCAATACACAATGGTCAGTGAGCCAGACTTGTCACACCCAATACACAATGGTCAGTGAGCCAGACTGTCACACCCAATACACAATAGTCAGTGAGCCAGATTGTCACACCCAATACACAATGGTCAGTGAGCCAGACTGTCATACCCAATACTGTCAACTGGAATCACAGTGAGCCAGACTGTCATACCCAATACTGCCAACTGCAATCACAGTGAGCCACATCGTCATACCCAAAACACAATGGTCAGTGAGCCAGACTGTCACACCCAATACACAATGGTCAGTGAGCCAGACTGTCACACCCAATACACAATGGTCAGTGAGCCAGACTGTCACACCCAATACACAATGGTCAGTGAGCCAGACTGTCACACCCAATACACAATGGTCAGTGAGCCAGACTGGCACACCAAATACACAATGGTCAGTGAGCCAGACTGTCATACCCAATACACAATGGTCAGTGAGCCAGACTGTCATACCCAATACACAATCGTCAGTGAGCCAGACTGTCACACCCAATACACAATGGTCAGTGAGCCAGACTGTCATACCCAATACACAATGGTCAGTGAGCCAGACTGTCATACCCAATACACAATCGTCAGTGAGCCAGACTGTCACACCCAATACACAATGGTCAGTGAGCCAGACTGTCATACCCAATACACAATGGTCAGTGAACCAGACTGTCACACCCAAAACACAATGGTCAGTGAGCCAGACTGTCACACCCAATACACAATGGTCAGTAAGCCAGACTGTCACACCCAATACACAATGGTCAGTGAACCAGACTGTCACACCCAATACACAATGGTCAGTGAGCCAGACTGTCATACCCAATACACAATCGTCAGTGAGCCAGACTGTCATACCCAATACACAATCGTCAGTGAGCCAGACTATCACACCCAATACACAATGGTCAGTGAGCCAGACTGTCATACCCAATACACAATGGTCAGTGAGCCAGACTGTCATACCCAATACACAATCGTCAGTGAGCCAGACTGTCACACCCAATACACAATGGTCAGTGAGCCAGACTGTCATACCCAACACACAATGGTCAGCGAGCCAGACTGTCATACCCAATACACAATGGTCAGTGAGCCAGACTGTCATACCCAATACACAATCGTCAGTGAGCCTGACTGTCACACCCAATACACAATGGTCAGTGAGCCAGACTGTCATACCCAATACACAATGGTCAGTGAGCCAGACTGTCATACCCAATACACAATGGTCAGTGAGCCAGACTGTCATACTCAATACACAATGGTCAGTGAGCCAGACTGTCATACCCAAAACACAATGGTCAGTAAGCCAGACTGTCACACCCAATACACAATGGTCAGTGAGCCAGACTGTCACACCCAATACACAATGGTCAGTGAGCCAGACTGTCATACCCAAAACACAATGGTCAGTGAGCCAGACTGTCACACCCAATACACAATGGTCAGTGAGCCAGACTGTCACACCCAATACACAATGGTCAGTGAGCCAGACTGTCACACCCAATACACAATGGTCAGTGAGCCAGACTGTCACACCCAATACACAATGGTCAGTGAGCCAGACTGTCATACCCAATACACAATGGTCAGTGAGCCAGACCGTCATACCCAATACACAATGGTCAGTGAGCCAGACTGTCACACCCAATACACAATGGTCAGTGAGCCAGACTGTCACACCCAATACAGAATGGTCAGTGAGCCAGACTGTCATACCCAATACACAATGGTCAGTGAGCCAGACTGTCATACCCAGTACACAATCGTCAGTGAGCCAGACTGTCACACCCAATACACAATGGTCAGTGAGCCAGAATGTCATACCCAATACACAATGGTCAGTGAGCCAGGCCGTCATACGCAATACACAATGGTCAGTGAGCTAGACTGTCATACACAATGGTCAGTGAGCCAGACTGTCATACCCAATACACAATGGTCAGTGAGCCAGACTGTCATACCCAATACACAATGGTCAGTGAGCCAGACTGTCATACCCAATACACAATGGTCAGTGAGCCAGACTGTCATACCCAATACACAATGGTCAGTGAGCCAGACCATCATACCCAATACACAATGGTCAGTGAGCCAGACTGTCATACCCAATACACAATGGTCAGTGAGCCAGCCCGTCATACCCAATACACAATGGTCAGTGAGCCAGACTGTCATACCCAATACACAATGGTCAGTGAGCCAGACTGTCATACCCAATACACAATGGTCAGTGAGCCAGACTGTCATACCCAATACACAATGGTCAGTGAGCCAGACTGTCACACCCAATACACAATGGTCAGTGAGCCAGACTGTCACACCCAATACACAATGGTCAGTGAGCCAGACTGTCACACCCAATACACAATGGTCAGTGAGCCAGACTGTCACACCCAATACACAATGGTCAGTGAGCCAGACTGTCATACCCAATACACAATGGTCAGTGAGCCAGACTGTCATACCCAATACACAATCGTCAGTGAGCCAGACTGTCACACCCAATACACAATGGTCAGTGAGCCAGACTGTCATACCCAATACACAATGGTCAGTGAGCCAGACTGTCATACCCAATACACAATCGTCAGTGAGCCAGACCGTCATACCCAATACCGTCAACTGCAATCACAGTGAGCCTGACCGTCATACCCAATACACAATGGTCAGTGAGCCAGACCGTCATATCCAATACACAATGGTCAGTGAGCCAGACTGTCATACCCAATACACAATGGTCAGTGAGCCAGACTGTCATACCCAATACACAATGGTTAGTGAGCCAGACAAGTCATACCCAATACACAATGGTCAGTGAGCCAGACTGTCATACCCAATACACAATAGTCAGTGAGCCAGAAAGTCATACCCAATACACAATGGTTAGTGAGCCAGACAAGTCATACCCAATACACAATGGTCAGTGAGCCAGACTGTCATACCCAATACACAATGGTCAGTGAGCCAGACCGTCATACCCAATACGCAACGGTCAGTGAGCCAGACTGTCACACCCAATACACAATGGTCAGTGAGCCAGACCGTCATATACAATACACAATGGTCAGTGAGCCAGACTGTCATACCCAATACACAATGGTCAGTAAGCCAGACTGTCATATCCAATACACAATGGTCAGTGAGCCAGGCTGTCATACCCAATACACAATGGTCAGTGAGCCAGACCGTCATATCCAATACACAATGGCCAGTGAGCCAGCCCGTCATACCCAATACACAATGATGAGTGAGCCAGACCGTCATATACAATACACAATGGTCAGTGAGCCAGACTGTCATACCCAATACACAATGGCCAGTGAGCCAGACACGTCATACCCAATACACAATGCTCAGTGAGCCAGACTAGTCATACCCAATACACAATGGTCAGTGAGCCAGACTGTCATACCCAATACACAATGGTCAGTGAGCCAGACCGTCATACCCAATACAAAATGGTCAGTGAGCCAGACTGTCACACCCAATACACAATGGTCAGTGAGCCAGACTGTCACACCCAATACACAATGGTCAGTGAGCCAGACCGTCATACCCAATACACAATGGTCAGTGAGCCAGACTGTCATACCCAATACACAATGGTCAGTGAGCCAGACTGATACCCAATACACAATGGTCAGTGAGCCAGACTGTCATACCCAATACACAATGGTCAGTGAGCCAGACCGCCATACCCAATACACAATGGTCAGTGAGCCAGACCGTCGTATCCAATACACAATGGTCAGTGAGCCAGACTGTCATACCCAATACACAATGGTCAGTGAGCCAGACTGTCATACCCAATACACAATGGTCAGTGAGCCAGACCGCCATACCCAATAGACAATGGTCAGTGAGCCAGACCGTCGTACCCAATACACAATGGTCAGTGAGTCAGACTGTCATACCCAATACACAATGGTCAGTGAGCCAGACTGTCATACCCAATACACAATGGTCAGTGAGCCAGACCGTCATACCCAATACACAATGGTGTACAATTAGACCCTGACGTTAGTAAACTATGTACATTTTGTAGATTAGAGGATGAAACTATTCTACATGTTTTATGGGATTGTTCATATGTCAAGCCAATATGGGTAATGTTAGAGAACTGGCTGGCAAGTAAAAACATAATTGTCTATCTCACATCGACTAAGACACTGTTTGGCCTCCATCAACTCCGTAATACCATCTCACAGCGACTAAGACACTGTTTGGCCTCCATCAACTCCGTAATACCATCTCACAGCGACTAAGACACTGTTTGGCCTCCATCAACTCCGTAATACCATCTCACAGCGACTAAGACACTGTTTGGCCTCCATCAACTCCGTAATACCATCTCACAGCGACTAAGACACAGTTTGGCCTCCATCAACTCCGTAATAGTCCATCTCACAGCGACTAAGCCACTGTTTGGCCTCCATCAACTCCGTAATACCATCTCACAGCGACTAAGACACTGTTTGGCCTCCATCAACTCCGTAACACCATCTCACAGCGACTAAGACACTGTTTGGCCTCCATCAACTCCGCAATAGTCCATCTCACAGCGACTAAGACACAGTTTGGCCTCCATCAACTCCGTAATACCATCTCACAGCGACTAAGCCACTGTTTGGCCTCCATCAACTCCGTAATAGTCCATCTCACAGCGACTAAGACACTGTTTGGCCTCCATCAACTCGGTAATACCATCTCACAGCGACTAAGACACTGTTCCATCTAGCCGAGAAATCTTGGCTCTGCCGAATTTTTTTTTCCTTGTTCGTCATAGCCAAGATCACTTCCATAGTAAAAAAGGGATATATGTTAAGGAGACCCGCTGAAAATATCGGCGGCGCAAATTTCACAACAAATAAGCAAAGAATAAAATATTTACCACTGCATTCCGATAGCATAGACCACGAAGAAGGAGTTTGTCAAACTTAGGCCGCTGTAAAGTGACTAAAGATATATGATTGAAGTATTTCTACGACGCCCCGCACAGTTTAACCGGTCGTTTAAATGTTTTACTATGGCGGTTACGTCAGGTTGAAAGCCAGTGGACTTCGAAACAAATATTGACTGCATACGGGAAAGTTTACCACTTTACAGCGGCGTAAGTTTGACAAACTCCTTCTTCGTGGTCTATACTATCGGAATGCAGTGGTAAATATTTTATTCTTTGCTTATTTGTTGTGAAATTTGCGCCGCCGATATTTTCGGCGGGTCTCCTTAACTTATATCACTTTTTTACTATGGAAGTGATCTTGGCTATGACGAACAAGGAAAAAAAAAATTCGGCAGAGCCAAGATTTCTCGGCTATGTTCCATCAACTCCGTAATAGTCCATTTCACAGCGACTAAGCCACTGTTTGGCCTCCATCAACTACGTAATAGTCCATCTCACAGCGACTAAGACACTGTTTGGCCTCCATCAACTCGGTAATACCATCTCACAGCGACTAAGACACTGTTCCATCAACTCCGTAATACCATCTCACAGCGACTAAGACACTGTTTGGCCTCCATCAACTCCGCAATAGTCCATCTCACAGCGACTAAGACACAGTTTGGCCTCCATCAACTCCGCAATAGTCCATCTCACAGCGACTAAGACACTGTTTGGCCTCCATCAACTCCGTAATACCATCTCACAGCGACTAAGCCACTGTTTGGCCTCCATCAACTCCGTAATACCATCTCACAGCGACTAAGACACAGTTTGGCCTCCATCAACTCCGTAATACCATCTCACAGCGACTAAGACACTGTTTGGCCTCCATCAACTCCGTAATACCATCTCACAGCGACTAAGACACTGTTCCATCAACTCCGTAATACCACCTCACAGCGACTAAAACACTGTTTGGCCTCCATCAACTCCGTAATAGTTCATCTCACAGCGACTAAGACACTGTTTGGCCTTCATCAACTCCGTAATACCATCTCACAGCGACTAAGACACACTTTGGCCTCCATCAACTCCGCAATAGTCCATCTCACAGCGACTAAGCCACTGTTTGGCCTCCATCAACTCCGTAATACCATCTCACAGCGACTAAGACACTGTTTGGTCTCCATCAACTCGGTAATACCATCTCACAGCGACTAAGCCACTGTTTGGCCTCCATCAACTCCGTAATACCATCTCACAGCGACTAAGACACTGTTTGGTCTCCATCAACTCGGTAATACCATCTCACAGCGACTAAGCCACTGTTTGGCCTCCATCAACTCCGTAATACCATCTCACAGCGACTAAGACACAGTTTGGCCTCCATCAACTCCGTAATACCATCTCACAGCGACTAAGACACTGTTTGGCCTCCATCAACTCCGTAATACCATCTCACAGCGACTAAGACACGGTTTGGCCTCCATCAACTCCGTAATACCACCTCACAGCGACTAAAACACTGTTTGGCCTCCATCAACTCCGTAATAGTTCATCTCACAGCGACTAAACACTGTTTGGCCTTCATCAACTCCGTAATACCATCTCACAGCGACTAAGACACAGTTTGGCCTCCATCAACTCCGCAATAGTCCATCTCACAGCGACTAAGCCACTGTTTGGCCTCCATCAACTCCGTAATACCATCTCACAGCGACTAAGACACTGTTTGGTCTCCATCAACTCGGTAATACCATCTCACAGCGACTAAGCCACTGTTTGGCCTCCATCAACTCCGTAATACCATCTCACAGCGACTAAGACACTGTTTGGTCTCCATCAACTCCGTAATACCATCTCACAGCGACTAAGACACTGTTTGGCCTCCATCAACTCCGTAATACCATCTCACAGCGACTAAGACACTGTTTGGCCTCCATCAACTCCGTAATACCATCTCACAGCGACTAAGACACTGTTTGGTCTCCATCAACTCGGTAATACCATCTCACAGCGACTAAGCCACTGTTTGGCCTCCATCAACTCCGTAATACCATCTCACAGCGACTAAGACACTGTTTGGTCTCCATCAACTCGGTAATACCATCTCACAGCGACTAAGCCACTGTTTGGCCTCCATCAACTCCGTAATACCATCTCACAGCGACTAAGACACTGTTTGGTCTCCATCAACTCCGTAATACCATCTCACAGCGACTAAGACACTGTTTGGCCTCCATCAACTCCGTAATACCATCTCACAGCGACTAAGACACTGTTTGGCCTCCATCAACTCCGTAATACCATCTCACAGCGACTAAGACACTGTTTGGTCTCCATCAACTCGGTAATACCATCTCACAGCGACTAAGCCACTGTTTGGCCTCCATCAACTCCGTAATACCATATCACAGCGACTAAGACACTGTTTGGTCTCCATCAACTCCGTAATACCATCTCACAGCGACTAAGGCACTGTTTGGCCTCCATCAACTCCGTAATACCATCTCACAGCGACTAAGCCACTGTTTGGCCTCCATCAACTCCGTAATACCATCTCACAGCGACTAAGACACGGTTTGGCCTCCATCAACTCCGTAATAGTCCATCTCACAACGACTAAGACACTGTTTGGCCTCCATCAACTCCGTAATACCATCTCACAGCGACTAAGACACTGTTTGGCCTCCATCAACTCCGTAATAGTCCATCTCACAACGACTAAGACACTGTTTGGCCTCCATCAACTCCGTAATAGTCCATCTCACAACGACTAAGACACTGTTTGGCGTCCATCAACTCCGTAATACCATCTCACAGCGACTAAGACACTGTTTGGCCTCCATCAACTCCGTAATACCATCTCACAGCGACTAAGACACTGTTTGGCCTCCATCAACTCCGTAATACCATCTCACAGCGACTAAGACACTGTTTGGCCTCCATCAACTCCGTAATAGTCCATCTCACAACGACTAAGACACTGTTTGGCCTCCATCAACTCCGTAATACCATCTCACAGCGACTAAGACACTGTTTGGCCTCCATCAACTCCGTAATACCATCTCACAGCGACTAAGACACTGTTCCATCAACTCGGTAATACCATCTCACAGCGACTAAGACACTGTTCCATCAACTCGGTAATACCATCTCACAGCGACTAAGACACTGTTCCATCAACTCGGTAATACCATCTCACAGCGACTAAGACACTGTTTGGCCTCGATAAACTCCGTAATAGTCCATCTCACAGCGACTAAGACACAGTTTGGCCTCCATCAACTCCGTAATACCATCTCACAGCGACTAAGACACAGTTTGGCCTCCATCAACTCCGCAATAGTCCATCTCACAGCGACTAAGACACTGTTTGGCCTCCATCAACTCCGCAATAGTCCATCTCACAGCGACTAAGACACAGTTTGGCCTCCATCAACTCCGTAATAGTCCATCTCACAGCGACTAAGACACTGTTTGGCCTCCATCAACTCCGCAATAGTCCATCTCACAGCGACTAAGACACTGTTTGGCCTCCATCAACTCCGCAATAGTCCATCTCACAGCGACTAAGACACAGTTTGGCCTCCATCAACTCCGTAATAGTCCATCTCACAGCGACTAAGACACTGTTTGGCCTCCATCAACTCCGTAATAGTCCATCTCACAGCGACTAAGACACAGTTTGGCCTCCATCAACTCCGTAATACCATCTCACAGCGACTAAGACACAGTTGGCCTCCATCAACTCCGTAATACCATCTCACAGCGACTAAGACACTGTTCCATCAACTCGGTAATACCATCTCACAGCGACTAAGACACTGTTCCATCAACTCGGTAATACCATCTCACAGCGACTAAGACACTGTTTGGCCTCCATCAACTCCGTAATAGTCCATCTCACAGCGACTAAGACACTGTTTGGCCTCCATCAACTCCGTAATAGTCCATCTCACAGCGACTAAGACACAGTTTGGCCTCCATCAACTCCGTAATACCATCTCACAGCGACTAAGACACAGTTTGGCCTCCATCAACTCCGCAATAGTCCATCTCACAGCGACTAAGACACTGTTTGGCCTCCATCAACTCCGCAATAGTCCATCTCACAGCGACTAAGACACAGTTTGGCCTCCATCAACTCCGCAATAGTCCATCTCACAGCGACTAAGACACTGTTTGGCCTCCATCAACTCCGTAATACCATCTCACAGCGACTAAGACACTGTTTGGTCTCCATCAACTCGGTAATACCATCTCACAGCGACTAAGACACTGTTTGGCCTCCATCAACTCCGTAATACCATCTCACAGCGACTAAGACACTGTTTGGCCTCCATCAACTCCGTAATAGTCCATCTCACAGCGACTAAGACACAGTTTGGCCTCCATCAACTCCGTAATAGTCCATCTCACAGCAACTAAGACACTGTTTGGCCTCCATCAACTCCGTAATAGTCCATCTCACAGCGACTAAGACACTGTTTGGCCTCCATCAACTCCGTAATACCATCTCACAGCGACTAAGCCACTGTTTGGCCTCCATCAACTCGGTAATACCATCTCACAGCGACTAAGACACTGTTTGGCCTCCATCAACTCCGTAATACCATCTCACAGCGACTAAGACACTGTTTGGCCTCCATCAACTCCGTAATACCATCTCACAGCGACTAAGACACTGTTTGGCCTCCATCAACTCCGTAATACCATCTCACAGCGACTAAGACACTGTTTGGCCTCCATCAACTCCGTAATACCATCTCACAGCGACTAAGACACTGTTTGGCCTCCATCAACTCCGTAATACCATCTCACAGCGACTAAGACACTGTTCCATCAACTCCGTAATACCATCTCACAGCGACTAAGACACTGTTTGGCCTCCATCAACTCCGTAATACCATCTCACAGCGACTAAGACACTGTTTGGCCTCCATCAACTCCGTAATACCATCTCACAGCGACTAAGACACTGTTTGGCCTCCATCAACTCCGTAATACCATCTCACAGCGACTAAGACACTGTTCCATCAACTCCGTAATACCATCTCACAGCGACTAAGACACTGTTTGGCCTCCATCAACTCCGTAATACCATCTCACAGCGACTAAGACACTGTTTGGCCTCCATCAACTCCGTAATACCATCTCACAGCGACTAAGACACTGTTTGGCCTCCATCAACTCCGTAATACCATCTCACAGCGACTAAGACACTGTTTGGCCTCCATCAACTCCGTAATACCATCTCACAGCGACTAAGACACTGTTCCATCAACTCCGTAATACCATCTCACAGCGACTAAGACACTGTTCCATCAACTCCGTAATACCATCTCACAGCGACTAAGACACTGTTCCATCAACTCCGTAATACCATCTCACAGCGACTAAGACACTGTTCCATCAACTCCGTAATACCATCTCACAGCGACTAAGACACTGTTTGGCCTCCATCAACTCCGTAATACCATCTCACAGCGACTAAGACACTGTTTGGCCTCCATCAACTCCGTAATAGTCCATCTCACAGCGACTAAGACACTGTTCCATCAACTCCGTAATACCATCTCACAGCAACTAAGACACTGTTTGGCCTCCATCAACTCCGTAATAGTCCATCTCACAGCGACTAAGACACTGTTTGGCCTCCATCAACTCCGTAATACCATCTCACAGCGACTAAGACACTGTTCCATCAACTCCGTAATACCATCTCACAGCGACTAAGACACTGTTTGGCCTCCATCAACTCCGTAATACCATCTCACAGCGACTAAGACACTGTTCCATCAACTCCGTAATAGTCCATCTCACAGCGACTAAGCCACTGTTTGGCCTCCATCAACTCCGTAATAGTCCATCTCACAGCGACTAAGCCACTGTTTGGCCTCCATCAACTCCGTAATAGTCCATCTCACAGCGACTAAGACACTGTTTGGCCTCCATCAACTCGGTAATACCATCTCACAGCGACTAAGACACTGTTCCATCAACTCCGTAATACCATCTCACAGCGACTAAGACACTGTTTGGCCTCCATCAACTCCGCAATAGTCCATCTCACAGCGACTAAGACACAGTTTGGCCTCCATCAACTCCGCAATAGTCCATCTCACAGCGACTAAGACACTGTTTGGCCTCCATCAACTCCGTAATACCATCTCACAGCGACTAAGCCACTGTTTGGCCTCCATCAACTCCGTAATACCATCTCACAGCGACTAAGACACAGTTTGGCCTCCATCAACTCCGTAATACCATCTCACAGCGACTAAGACACTGTTTGGCCTCCATCAACTCCGTAATACCATCTCACAGCGACTAAGACACTGTTCCATCAACTCCGTAATACCACCTCACAGCGACTAAAACACTGTTTGGCCTCCATCAACTCCGTAATAGTTCATCTCACAGCGACTAAGACACTGTTTGGCCTTCATCAACTCCGTAATACCATCTCACAGCGACTAAGACACACTTTGGCCTCCATCAACTCCGCAATAGTCCATCTCACAGCGACTAAGCCACTGTTTGGCCTCCATCAACTCCGTAATACCATCTCACAGCGACTAAGACACTGTTTGGTCTCCATCAACTCGGTAATACCATCTCACAGCGACTAAGCCACTGTTTGGCCTCCATCAACTCCGTAATACCATCTCACAGCGACTAAGACACTGTTTGGTCTCCATCAACTCCGTAATACCATCTCACAGCGACTAAGACACTGTTTGGCCTCCATCAACTCCGTAATACCATCTCACAGCGACTAAGACACTGTTTGGCCTCCATCAACTCCGTAATACCATCTCACAGCGACTAAGACACTGTTTGGTCTCCATCAACTCGGTAATACCATCTCACAGCGACTAAGCCACTGTTTGGCCTCCATCAACTCCGTAATACCATCTCACAGCGACTAAGACACAGTTTGGCCTCCATCAACTCCGTAATACCATCTCACAGCGACTAAGACACTGTTTGGCCTCCATCAACTCCGTAATACCATCTCACAGCGACTAAGACACGGTTTGGCCTCCATCAACTCCGTAATACCACCTCACAGCGACTAAAACACTGTTTGGCCTCCATCAACTCCGTAATAGTTCATCTCACAGCGACTAAGACACTGTTTGGCCTTCATCAACTCCGTAATACCATCTCACAGCGACTAAGACACAGTTTGGCCTCCATCAACTCCGCAATAGTCCATCTCACAGCGACTAAGCCACTGTTTGGCCTCCATCAACTCCGTAATACCATCTCACAGCGACTAAGACACTGTTTGGTCTCCATCAACTCGGTAATACCATCTCACAGCGACTAAGCCACTGTTTGGCCTCCATCAACTCCGTAATACCATCTCACAGCGACTAAGACACTGTTTGGTCTCCATCAACTCCGTAATACCATCTCACAGCGACTAAGACACTGTTTGGCCTCCATCAACTCCGTAATACCATCTCACAGCGACTAAGACACTGTTTGGCCTCCATCAACTCCGTAATACCATCTCACAGCGACTAAGACACTGTTTGGTCTCCATCAACTCGGTAATACCATCTCACAGCGACTAAGCCACTGTTTGGCCTCCATCAACTCCGTAATACCATCTCACAGCGACTAAGACACTGTTTGGTCTCCATCAACTCGGTAATACCATCTCACAGCGACTAAGCCACTGTTTGGCCTCCATCAACTCCGTAATACCATCTCACAGCGACTAAGACACTGTTTGGTCTCCATCAACTCCGTAATACCATCTCACAGCGACTAAGACACTGTTTGGCCTCCATCAACTCCGTAATACCATCTCACAGCGACTAAGACACTGTTTGGCCTCCATCAACTCCGTAATACCATCTCACAGCGACTAAGACACTGTTTGGTCTCCATCAACTCGGTAATACCATCTCACAGCGACTAAGCCACTGTTTGGCCTCCATCAACTCCGTAATACCATATCACAGCGACTAAGACACTGTTTGGTCTCCATCAACTCCGTAATACCATCTCACAGCGACTAAGGCACTGTTTGGCCTCCATCAACTCCGTAATACCATCTCACAGCGACTAAGCCACTGTTTGGCCTCCATCAACTCCGTAATACCATCTCACAGCGACTAAGACACGGTTTGGCCTCCATCAACTCCGTAATAGTCCATCTCACAACGACTAAGACACTGTTTGGCCTCCATCAACTCCGTAATACCATCTCACAGCGACTAAGACACTGTTTGGCCTCCATCAACTCCGTAATAGTCCATCTCACAACGACTAAGACACTGTTTGGCCTCCATCAACTCCGTAATAGTCCATCTCACAACGACTAAGACACTGTTTGGCCTCCATCAACTCCGTAATACCATCTCACAGCGACTAAGACACTGTTTGGCCTCCATCAACTCCGTAATACCATCTCACAGCGACTAAGACACTGTTTGGCCTCCATCAACTCCGTAATACCATCTCACAGCGACTAAGACACTGTTTGGCCTCCATCAACTCCGTAATAGTCCATCTCACAACGACTAAGACACTGTTTGGCCTCCATCAACTCCGTAATACCATCTCACAGCGACTAAGACACTGTTTGGCCTCCATCAACTCCGTAATACCATCTCACAGCGACTAAGACACTGTTCCATCAACTCGGTAATACCATCTCACAGCGACTAAGACACTGTTCCATCAACTCGGTAATACCATCTCACAGCGACTAAGACACTGTTCCATCAACTCGGTAATACCATCTCACAGCGACTAAGACACTGTTTGGCCTCCATCAACTCCGTAATAGTCCATCTCACAGCGACTAAGACACAGTTTGGCCTCCATCAACTCCGTAATACCATCTCACAGCGACTAAGACACAGTTTGGCCTCCATCAACTCCGCAATAGTCCATCTCACAGCGACTAAGACACTGTTTGGCCTCCATCAACTCCGCAATAGTCCATCTCACAGCGACTAAGACACAGTTTGGCCTCCATCAACTCCGTAATAGTCCATCTCACAGCGACTAAGACACTGTTTGGCCTCCATCAACTCCGCAATAGTCCATCTCACAGCGACTAAGACACTGTTTGGCCTCCATCAACTCCGCAATAGTCCATCTCACAGCGACTAAGACACAGTTTGGCCTCCATCAACTCCGTAATAGTCCATCTCACAGCGACTAAGACACTGTTTGGCCTCCATCAACTCCGTAATAGTCCATCTCACAGCGACTAAGACACAGTTTGGCCTCCATCAACTCCGTAATACCATCTCACAGCGACTAAGATACAGTTTGGCCTCCATCAACTCCGTAATACCATCTCACAGCGACTAAGACACTGTTCCATCAACTCGGTAATACCATCTCACAGCGACTAAGACACTGTTCCATCAACTCGGTAATACCATCTCACAGCGACTAAGACACTGTTTGGCCTCCATCAACTCCGTAATAGTCCATCTCACAGCGACTAAGACACTGTTTGGCCTCCATCAACTCCGTAATAGTCCATCTCACGGCGACTAAGACACAGTTTGGCCTCCATCAACTCCGTAATACCATCTCACAGCGACTAAGACACAGTTTGGCCTCCATCAACTCCGCAATAGTCCATCTCACAGCGACTAAGACACTGTTTGGCCTCCATCAACTCCGCAATAGTCCATCTCACAGCGACTAAGACACAGTTTGGCCTCCATCAACTCCGCAATAGTCCATCTCACAGCGACTAAGACACTGTTTGGCCTCCATCAACTCCGTAATACCATCTCACAGCGACTAAGACACTGTTTGGTCTCCATCAACTCGGTAATACCATCTCACAGCGACTAAGACACTGTTTGGCCTCCATCAACTCCGTAATACCATCTCACAGCGACTAAGACACTGTTTGGCCTCCATCAACTCCGTAATAATCCATCTCACAGCGACTAAGACACAGTTTGGCCTCCATCAACTCCGTAATAGTCCATCTCACAGCAACTAAGACACTGTTTGGCCTCCATCAACTCCGTAATAGTCCATCTCACAGCGACTAAGACACTGTTTGGCCTCCATCAACTCCGTAATACCATCTCACAGCGACTAAGCCACTGTTTGGCCTCCATCAACTCGGTAATACCATCTCACAGCGACTAAGACACTGTTTGGCCTCCATCAACTCCGTAATACCATCTCACAGCGACTAAGACACTGTTTGGCCTCCATCAACTCCGTAATACCATCTCACAGCGACTAAGACACTGTTTGGCCTCCATCAACTCCGTAATACCATCTCACAGCGACTAAGACACTGTTCCATCAACTCCGTAATACCATCTCACAGCGACTAAGACACTGTTTGGCCTCCATCAACTCCGTAATACCATCTCACAGCGACTAAGACACTGTTTGGCCTCCATCAACTCCGTAATACCATCTCACAGCGACTAAGACACTGTTTGGCCTCCATCAACTCCGTAATACCATCTCACAGCGACTAAGACACTGTTCCATCAACTCCGTAATACCATCTCACAGCGACTAAGACACTGTTTGGCCTCCATCAACTCCGTAATACCATCTCACAGCGACTAAGACACTGTTTGGCCTCCATCAACTCCGTAATACCATCTCACAGCGACTAAGACACTGTTTGGCCTCCATCAACTCCGTAATACCATCTCACAGCGACTAAGACACTGTTCCATCAACTCCGTAATACCATCTCACAGCGACTAAGACACTGTTTGGCCTCCATCAACTCCGTAATACCATCTCACAGCGACTAAGACACTGTTTGGCCTCCATCAACTCCGTAATACCATCTCACAGCGACTAAGACACTGTTTGGCCTCCATCAACTCCGTAATACCATCTCACAGCGACTAAGACACTGTTCCATCAACTCCGTAATACCATCTCACAGCGACTAAGACACTGTTCCATCAACTCCGTAATACCATCTCACAGCGACTAAGACACTGTTCCATCAACTCCGTAATACCATCTCACAGCGACTAAGACACTGTTCCATCAACTCCGTAATACCATCTCACAGCGACTAAGACACTGTTCCATCAACTCCGTAATACCATCTCACAGCGACTAAGACACTGTTCCATCAACTCCGTAATACCATCTCACAGCGACTAAGACACTGTTTGGCCTCCATCAACTCCGTAATACCATCTCACAGCGACTAAGACACTGTTTGGCCTCCATCAACTCCGTAATAGTCCATCTCACAGCGACTAAGACACTGTTCCATCAACTCCGTAATACCATCTCACAGCGACTAAGACACTGTTTGGCCTCCATCAACTCCGTAATAGTCCATCTCACAGCGACTAAGACACTGTTTGGCCTCCATCAACTCCGTAATACCATCTCACAGCGACTAAGACACTGTTCCATCAACTCCGTAATACCATCTCACAGCGACTAAGACACTGTTTGGCCTCCATCAACTCCGTAATACCATCTCACAGCGACTAAGACACTGTTCCATCAACTCCGTAATACCATCTCACAGCGACTAAGACACTGTTCCATCAACTCCATAATACCATCTCACAGCGACTAAGACACTGTTTGGCCTCCATCAACTCCGTAATACCATCTCACAGCGACTAAGACACTGTTCCATCAACTCCGTAATACCATCTCACAGCGACTAAGACACTGTTCCATCAACTCCGTAATAGACACACTGACTATTGTGTTGTGGCCACAAAATAATATATTCATATAATGAAAGCTCAGAACAAACTGCCTTCCTGTTGCGGGGTCCAACAGTGTTTGTTTAAGCTGTATGAAAGGGACAAATATGTGAGGTATCAAAAAGGGGAATGGAGAACTTTTGAAAAATATTGGTAATCTTTACACTTACTGTTGAAATAACTTTTGGCCAAATCACATATATCGACTTACTGTCTAACTCTTATATATTTATCTCTAGATTCATTGATGTTATGATAAATAACAGGTATGAGATAGGTATGGGTAACTCCCCCCCCCACACACACAGGAACAATAATTTGTGTTAGACTAAGCAAGGTAAAATTTGTACCCATAAGGAAATTATATAAGTGTGCTCAATTGTTTTGTTGTACAATGTTTAATTTTATTTTCGGTTCTGACCAAAATAAAAAAATATCAATTACAAAAAAAAGTGTTCAGGTAAATGATTCCAACCTTCGACTCCACCCCAACCTCTTTCTACCCTATTGTGTTTCAGCATGGACATACACCGCTACATATGGCCGCCAGAGGGAGCTTTACCGGAATAGTGGATATGTTGATTCAAGCAGACAGAATACGCATGACGGAAGAGGTGAATACTTTGGCATATTATTCATGAAAAAATGAATAAGAATAGATAGTCCATTGGTATATTTTTACTATTAAAATATGGTATTATATCCCCATTTAAATCTGTTTTGAACCGATCGAGTTATTTGGGTTTCCGCATTTTGTGCTGAAATACTGTTCAGCAGGACGCAAAACCCAAATCACTTGGTTGAAACCCAAAAGGGGAATCGAACCCGGGTTCCAGAGTATGGCACCTATCGCCAGCACTAAATGCCGGCTACCTTATTCATTCAGCCAACCGGCCTCCTCTAGTTTCCAAGAAAGTGCAATCTCCCCAAAAAACGAGAACACTGTTATTCTAACTTTCTAAAAGTAATTAAACTCATGCTAATGTTTTGTATTTAAATGCGACATGTGTAAACTAACTTTCAATAATGAACAAAAGAAATCAGTAGAGGCCCACTTGTTTTTTACTTACGGCTATGGGATTCTTAGTATTAAATCTCTAAATGTCGAAGTCTTAATTGATTATTTATTCAGTGTCTTGCGAAAGAAAAATTGGGCAAAGAAGAGATCGATACCGTAATGGAGAATGTCCGACAACCGTTATCTGTACGACATCCTGTAAATCCCCATGCTGATCAACTGAAGGGGGTTTTGTTTAAACTGGCTACCAAACATTTTAAGCCACAAGACTGGAAAAAACTAGCCATGTATTGGGGATTTACCCAGAATCATATTAAAACAATAGAACACGAATACTCCGGTAAGTTAAAGAATTGATGGTTCATGGCGTGTGTATTTTGCTTTTTTAATATTAAAATAAGGTATGGAAGAGGATTAAGACCATGTGAATTTGTGTAACCTCACAACCTGGCGCCTGTGGTAGCTGGTCTCCCTTGACCTCCTTATATATAGGTACTTGGACCCTGTTTCACAAAGCGGCGTAGCGTAAGTTTTTACGGAACTGCAATAGCAACCCATACTGTAAAGATACGTTAGTATGAAAGTTAAGCAAAAAAAACATCTACGCCGCTTTGTGAAACAGGCCCCAGATATCACCAAGGCTGTCATATTTACATGAAATATTGTCCAAACATGTAAATAGCACTCCAGTCATCGAAACATCTTAGATTGGTAATAAACATTGTTTAGCTATAGCATATTGAGCATTTGTGTATACTGTATTCGGCGGCAAAATTAATTTAAGACCATGGGAGTTTAATTCCACACTATAACACCACAAATTCACACTGCAGTGACTTTATGGTCTCCATCCTGGGGCAGACGAGGGGAGATTAGATGGTTGCCTCCCTTGACATCCCTACATTGTACTTTGAAGGATGTCACCAAGACGTGTCTTATAAACTTCAGTCTCTATATGGCTTTATATGCGAGTCGTCTTCTACCTAAGACACCGGAAACTCAGTTTGACAATTAATTCTATTTCTATAACAATACCATGTTATCCCAAAAATAACGAGAATACTTGTAATTATGTCTCTTAATCCGACACAGGCATTCAATTGATGGGGCGCGAGATCGAATCCCACTAAGACCAAATAAAAAATTCTGAGTGGATCTTGGGGCTAAGAGCCCGGTTTCCTTGCCCACTAAACCTGGTAACTCCGCTTTATAAGTGAAATACTCTGGAGTGCGGCGTAAAACATCAATTAAAGTGGCATGAGCTGCCAAAATTCATAATTTCTGGTCGTCACGACAGTAATATGCTTGGAAGGCCACCGAAAAACTAAATGATTACCGTTGGAATGAGGAAAATCCAAACAGTATGTGGTCTAATCGAATCGGAATAGTGTTCGAAAAGTAAACAAAATTTAAATAACCGGGACGAGCATTCATTCATTCTAAGCCAAAGTTAGTCCAAAACAATACTTTATCGTACATTCTCGAGACTAGAAGCACTAAAAAGTTTCTGAATTACACGTCTTGAGACGATATTTTCAACATTCTGTTTTTACGTCAAAATATCAACATTTTGGCAACTCATGCCCCTTTAATCAATCTATATACTATTATACACTGAAAGCTCCCTGCCTATATTTTGTCCGATACATCTCAAATACATCTACCTCATTTTCTGCCAGGCCGGTTGAGTTATAAAGAGCATGGTTTCCGGATGATGATGATTTGGCTGGTGGGTTTAAGGGAAGAGGAAAATCCACTCAAAGTGTTATACGAAGCTCTAATGGTAACTGGGAAAAAGCGACTAGCCGGTAAGCCTTCACTATGATTTGAACATTAAAGTGGCATGAACCGCCAAATATAAGGAAAATTTCGGAGAAACAGAACTAGCTAATTGTTCGTTAATTTATCAAGAAGTACAAAATAAGAGCTTTCGTCTGATACCAATCTCAGGGATGTACATTGTGGTAGTTTTATGAACAAGAAACCCTCCAAATTGAACTCCTACATCCCGCCTGTTTGAATGTTGGCCGTTACTAGCACCCATCTTTGGTCTGTTAGGGTTACTGGCTTTACCAATATTTGTTTATTTTAACGCCAAGAGAGCTATTAAGTATATTTAACTACCAGTTTCATTTTCCAGACGATAGCTAAATAATGGTTTAAGAATGAGTCGAAAAGAAGTTTTAGTTTTTCGAAATAACACTACTTGTGTTCAACGCCAAGCCAAGAAATGGATTTTTCATAGAGTTTGTCAATTTAAGTACTGTATGAAAGCACTCAATATTGTCTGAACATTTCATGTAAATTATCTGAACAGTTTAGATTGGCGATAAACATTATTTAGTTATAGCAGCATATTAAACATGTGTGTATATTGTATGCGTTGGCAAAATTAATTCAAACAGTATCAAATAAACATAACTGGCAAAATGTGCTTTTTATACCATTATAGAGAATATTCGACGAGAGGTTAATAAACAGGCAGAGAAACCCGGAGGACGAATTTGTGCTGTCAGCTGATTTTTAGATGATATATACCAAATATATAAGCCCAAAACAAGAGAGTCACGAGACCAGGGTTGTCCGTCAAAAAGTACAAATCCATCAATGCGCCGGACGAATAACTACATGTAAGTGAAGAGAACATGAAGATACCATGCTGTACAAGTACCTGTAGTGAAGAACGTATATAACTTGAGAATTTTACTATTGTCAATAACATGTAAAGCATATATGCGTAATATTTCATTGGAAAACACAGCCAAGTGAACTTGCAGGGACACTACTTCTTCGGCAAAAGAAATATTCGACGAGGAATATCTAATTAGTTAGTGTCTTGAATATTGACATTAATAAGGGACACATGAAGTGTAAAATGAAGTTGAAGAATTACTTATGGATAACAACTTGTTGATTTGATGGGTGAAGATATTTCGTACAAGAAATTATATCAAGTCATTAGCTCGTTGACATTAGCTCGTTGTACTTTTAAATGCCATTGAACGATTTCAAGAGTAGGCCTAAAACAGGGTCTTGTTCTGAGGAACAGAAACGGTCATAAGATCAAGAATTCTATTTGGAAAATTATAAGAGAATTTTAGTCTGTCGCCTCCTAATAATTTTACTGTTTGTACGATCGTCGAATTAAACGTGTTGTGTACGTTATATTCGACATCTGTAAAGATCGATAATCAGGTGCTATGCTTTGTAATGGTATTATGATACACCGTTCTTATTTCCAATAAACGTTTGTATGTTTATACAATTTTGTCTTACACAAATATTAGTCTTCCACTGCCATCTCTCTGTATTGACTTTTGGGTTAATGTATACCAGAAAGCCTCCCCCCCCCCCCCCCCCCCCACTACCTCACCCCCATTTTCGTTAAGTTACCTTCAACATTTAGTTCACGTCCATAACGCTTCACATGTGACCAGTTTCACAGATGGAGAAAACAAAAACCACTTTTAAGTTCAGAAGAAGTGCGGCATTTGTTCCATTCCGTTAGTACCAAACTCATGTTTTGCGACTTTTTTTTGCACCTAAAACCAGAGCAAATTGAACTTTTTGAAATTTTCCCATTAAAGCCTACGTTAATTTCATCCACTTCAAGACCTTCATAACTAACAAATACGTCACGCAGATCAGTTTTTTTCAAGGACACATTTTCCTCAAAGCTTCCTTTAAATGTAAGATTCGAGAAACTAAGAGCAATTTTCTTCAGATGGGAATCATTTGAATAGAACGAAATTGACCTGGATTTAGATGGAAGAATTCAAAGGCTGACCAATTTCTTTTGTGCGCAGTGCCATAACAGAGTATTTCATAAAATCACAGAAATCTTTGTTTGGTACAGTTGGAAAGGTAAAATTAATTTATTACAACTGAATTTAAAAGTGTGGAGTTTTTGTTTCTTTTTCTTCTTTTTTTTTCCTTTCTTTTCCTCAATACGGCTTTCTTATGGGAACGTGACAAAACAAAGATGGACGAACGTAAAATGGAACATTTTCGCCAATTTTCTGCTTGGGGAAACCGTGAAAAGCGAAACCAGGTGTAAAAGTCTGAACGTAGGAAAGTGGCACAGACTTAGATTATGGATTATGAGTATGTTGCCGACGTTGATAGTAACAAATATAGTTGCATGATAAATATAAACGATGAACGTAAATCAGAATATTTCACCAAAACATATGCGCGACAAAAGAAACGTAAAAAATGATAATAAATACATTTATTTTGTCTGTTTACAAATAAAGATACATACATAACATTGTTATTGGCTATAAAGTGTTTTGTAATGAGCAGTTTATAATCATAATACCATTTACAACATAAATACATACACTTTTTCACGAAACATGGAGTTTAACAGCTGTCTTGTATAACTTTAACAAAGTATTTCTGACTAAAGCCAAACCTCTGTCTGACTTCAACCTAATGAAATATCAAGGGTTTTGGTTAATCACCTATGACTGAGTATAAAGGATTTAATGACATACCCTCTTTTAACACAACTAGAAACTTGTCTCCATGTTTATTTTAGTTAAGAACATTTTCCCTGTGCCCGTGTGCTTTAGCGTCCATAAATATAAATTTATATAACTTTATACATAGTGTCACATTTTCTTATGTTTATGCAAAAGTGTCATATTTGTCGACTTGCAATTTAATTTCAGCAGATAGACACTTGACATAAGTGACAACAAAACATAAGCCCACAAACAAACCTACTTCGTTCCATACAATTGATGCTACAAAATATATTAAATCTCAGACAACAGTCCATAAAAGGGAAGAAATCCACATATTTATTTCTTTGCCGAGTCAACCATGTTGTCTGTAAACGATGTATCCATCGTAAGTCTTAATTCGAAGTGGAATACTACATGGTATCTCCCCCGGCCCCCTCCCCATCTTTTGTTCTGTTCGGTTTTATTCAAATTTGTGATGGTACACCACCATCATACACAGGGAGGCTCAGGCCTTCCATCGGATTGGCGCGGGATTGAATCCAACTCAGACCAAATAAAAATTCATATATTTTTGAGTGGAAGAGCTGCCAGGTGCTCGCCGATGGTCGGGGGTTTCCTCCTGACAAAGATCGCCGCCATATAAGTCAAATAATCTTCAGTGCGGCGTAAAACACAACACCAATCAATGAATCAATCAACCTTCACATACAGATGTACTTTGTGAAGAGTTGAAAGGTCTAATTTTGAACGACAATACATTGCAGTTTAATCCGTTTGGTAAAATGTCTTTGATTTGTCCTTAGAGTGATCTCCCCTTTGACCAAAATCCAATGCGAGAACTTAATATTGAGAAAAGGAAGATACTAGTAATGCAAGACGCCATCAGCTTTTTGGGGCATCAAACGACATCTCACCCCCCTCACCCCCCCCCCCCCCCCCTCTCCTTTCCTAAAAATGATTGATCTAAATTGCGCCATAGAATGATTTGGTTACAATGCGCATGTGTAAGTCGACCGTGTTTTTCAATTTCTAACATTTTGAGCTGTTCTGCAACTCAATAACACCTCATGATAGGCCCTTGTAGTTATTTGGAATAAAAAATCATTTAAAAATATCTGATATATTTTTGCCCATATCTTGTAAAGAGTAAAACGATTGTGGCGCACAATGGTTTGTCTGATCTATACCGTTGTAGTGTGCTTCTGCACCAGCACTAGGGTTTTGTTGATCTTTCGGGCCAATATAAACAGCGTTTCGAACAGACATGCTAGGATCTTGAGAATGATAGTTGTGAGGAATGAGGTAAAACGTGAGCTGGTTTCCGACTGTCGCGGTGTTGGGTATATCTTCTGTGTGTGGCAAATGATGGGTGCCTAAAGTTACCCAACTCACCAAATCCTGGAAAAAAGAAAAAAAAATTGTGATTAAGATCTTGACTAAATTTCGTTGACATTCACGGGGAATTTACATCCAGTATCTCTTAAAAGGCAAAAAACCGTAGACGAAGCTACAAATATTCGAGAAAACCAAATCAGCAACATTGGGATCACTAAGGACACAACAAAGAATTGACGGGTGGCCTATCACAAGCAGTGGACTGAAGCTCAACTTCTGCAATGCCGCCATACAATTTAAACAGTCCTGTTGATCGATCCATCGATTGATGTTTAACGCCAGATTTAGTGTTGGAGATAACCGGGCTCTTGGCCTAGAGAAAACACACAATTTTGGCGACTACCTCGCACATAATCGCTATCAAGAAAAAATCCACTCATTTTTTCTTTGGATTAGGCTTTGGTCGGATTGAAAGTCTTTCGCCGCTCTACCCACAGGGCCAAACAGTATTTGTGGGCATAAGATTAACCAGTGACTGAATCAAATGAATTACTTGATTAATTGGCATTTAACGCCGCACTCCAGATTATTTCACTTTATATGGCGGCCTCGTCGGGTTTAGAGTGAGATTCGAACCCGCGAGACATCGGTGGAAATCTGAGGGACTATCACTCTAACAGACTGAGCCACCGGGCCCCGCTCAATTAAATAAATGAAAAGGCGTCTACTGATGACATATCACAACACGATGCTCTCTGTGATAATATTTAGGCTGTAAGTTTCTTGTTGATCTGATTAAGGATGTAGTCTTTTAGAGCCCTAAAAGAAACCATTAAATACTTACCTGATCAATGATATTATCGTCGTCATCTACATAGGACTGGAAATTAACTACAGGATCAGTGGCATCCCACATGGAGAACACAGACGAGCTTCTATCTTCATTGTCTTTATGTTGTGTCACAGCCACCTGGTATCTCGCCCATGAAACAGAGCTTTCAAACCCGTAATTTTCAGGCAAAAGCAATTTGGACATACCTGCAACATGGAGTCTATATGCTTTGTGGTTTTCAAGATGTTTTTCTTTTTTGTTATAAAACAACAAATATTTTGGTAAATCAAAGTTATATTTGTAAATGGCATCAAGCTCTGTTGTCCTCAAGTTTCTAGATATCATCTTTTGAATGTGGTTTCCTGTTGGGTCTAAAGACCAAGGAATTGTGGTATTATCAAGAGTTATGTCCACTGTCTCAAAACGGTTTGTCTCTCCCTTGATGTCCATGTCAACTTTAAAGTGAAATAAATGGTTGTGGAGCCCAGCCACCGCTGTATCTCTGACCCGGGTTCCATAGAACTCCTCTTGTGGATAATAAAAGTTAGTAACTACGTATCCTGTGAGCGAGACACGCACTTCCAATACACCATTAAGGTGAAATATAAAATCATAAATATAATCATAATGTACAACAAGTATAATAACACGAACGATCAAAACGTCGTCGTTAAGTGAGCCGTAAAAATAACTGGAATGATCAAAGGCTTTGTGGCGTCTAAGTGGAAGTTGGTGGCTGTGTTCAAACACACAAATGGCGTCCTTAAACAATTGAGCTTTCCCAAGCCTTGAAGAGAACATGTAGGAATCAATGTATGTTGCATCCTCCGGACAGTCGTGACCTCTGACTAAACCTTTTGGCAATGTACCGAAGAGACCTGCACCGTCAGCAACGTATGAGTACATACCAGCTGGATTGTGACCAGAATACAAGACGGCAATTTCTTCCATGCTCAGTTCGTATACAATCCGTTCACCCTGAAATTTCACATCGACGAATCTGATTCCCCTACTAGGTGTCAGGGTATAGTTGAAATCCCATTGCATGTATCGAATGTTATTGTCGTTCACAACAAATCTGGCCCCATCTGGCATAAATTGCCTCGGGCCTCTTGCACCATCGGTTGGGTATGGGTCACCAGCGAGCCTGAGTGATCCATACTTCAGATCTTCGGCTGAAGGATATTGAAAATTGCTTTTGTTTATCACACCATCTTTGTACTGCTGAACAAACCTTTCCAGTGAGTCGAAGGCTTGGTTAGCATACCATACCTTGTCAATGGTCCATTGTTCACCAAAGGCACTAGTTGTGTCTACAAGCAGCTGGAAATCGACGTGAAGTAAAAACGATACTTCAGTTTGGTATTTGAAAGACAACCAGCTTGCTCTCCTACCCGGTGGTAGATATGCACTTGAAACAGGCGTTATGGAATACGACAAGCACTTTTTTCCACAGTTCAACAACGATGCTCCGTAACTTTCCTGAAAAACAACATTGGCTACTTGCTTCACATGTGTGATTATATACTTCTCGAAGTTCATCATTTCATAAATCGTGAAAGGTCTGAGATTATAAGGTACTTGATTTCTTCTCGATGTGTTGTTTGATAGTCTGCAGTAGGTCGGATGGGGTAAGGTACCGACGACGTACTCTTCTACGACAGGAGGTGATAAGTCCCCTCTGAAGACCATTGCCGATGCCTCCCTGACTGGTAATGTACCGTTCCCATCAAGGTAAGCCAACACTTCGCTTTTTCTCGGGGTTTTCAACTCAATATAGAAAATAAAACTTGCATTAAGATCCATACTGTCTGATGGAGTCAAAGATAGCTCTGTGACAGTATACAGATAATCCAATAGTTCCTTGATCTCATTGGGTGACAAATCTGAAAGAACACCTGGGCTATTGTTATCTGTTTTCACGTGAGTTGTCTTCTTTGGACATTCTGGTATGTATTGCTCATGAAGTTGTCTGTCCTTAGTTGTCCAAACGGCCAGTAAGACGATAAACAGCACGATGGATACCACGGTTAATGTATACGTGGCAATTTGCCAATGGGCTTTCTGAGCAGTAAAGGTCATGGTGACACCGAGGTCAAGTTTTCTGCAACGAAAAAATGAGATGAAAATTAGCTATAACAGATATCTGAAAGTAAATTTGTTCACCGTGTTACAATGCTGCAGGATATTAGCAGAAAGAATAGAAAATTCCAAGCTCAGAGAAAGCCCCTGGGTTTGGTTCACAAAGCAGTCACATCGCAAATGAACCCAAGTTACCAATGGATACCGTGCTGTAGAGAAACGACGTCAGGACATTGAGACGGCACCACAAAGGTATTACGACAAAGATACCTGTCCCTTGCTAAACTCTATCAACCCATCTATTTGTATTGATTGAAGGTCACATATATTTATGAACACTGAAACACACGGGCATAGGGATAATCTTCTTGTCTAAAATAACCACGGGGACAAGTTTCTAATTGTGTTAAAAAGACGTATATCATTTAGACCTATATACCCCATCATAAATTGTTGTAATAAAGTAAACCTAGGATATTTCATTAGGTTGACGAAGGTCACATATACATGTGCTTTCTTAAGTTGGATGATTCATTGATGTTTTACGCCGCAATCAAGATTAGTTCAAGTACATGGTGCGTTGGCAGGTTTTCATGTGGGAGAAAGACTAAAACAAACTATCGTCTTCCATGAAGTCCCCTCGCCATTCCTCAAAACGTTAAAGAAAAAGAAAGTAAACGAACGAAAAAAGTATTTTATGCAATTATGTTATACGTTGTGCATAAAACTCGTTGTTATATATGAGTCAGACAGACATAATTCTGAAGCACTTATGGTTGCTTAATCAAAAGAATGTGTTTGTGGTTTCGGAGCCATTTGGAGAAAGAGCAAAGGCATAGGCCTACTAGTATGAACAAGAAAGAATCTGAGCTCTTCTCTTTTAAGGTAGATTTATTTTGCTGAGCGAGTTAATAGTCCTCTTTATGTAACATCTGCCGGATACCAATGATACCAGACTAAGCATTTATATGAGAATCGTCGAGATAATTGCACCCATTGACCTATCATCGTGAACACATGGGCTCAGTAAAACAACTGCGTAAATTTTCTAACATCCGGTTCTCACAGGTACATGCAGCCGATGCTTTTAAATTATGTTATCTTTCAGATGCCACAATTCTTACCCTATAATAGGCATACAACAGCATCAGTTGTACATTTAATACGTCAATAACCTCGACGAAAATGGTAGTTAGGGCAATTCGTTTTCTCACTGTATTGTACGAGTTCATTTAAAAACAAAACTTTAGACCTATTGGGGTGAAACATTCTTCGGGGGAGGAATGGGGTTAAATGGGACACCCGGGCAAAATATTGTAAACTTCCATTGGTAAGGTATGATGTTTGGTGAGATGATGTGTGACGATGACTACGATTTGACGGACAAGATTCAAAAGCGAAACTGGCGGTGGAAATTATAGGGTGCGAGAGGGTCAGATGTGTATGTTTTCTGTTAGATATGGGTTATCCAGCAGACATCAAAATTGATCCATAACACTTAATAAAGTGGTATGAGCAACCAAAATGTTGATATTTTGACGTTGAAACAGTATGTTGAAATTATCGGTTATTTTTCTCAAGGCGAATAATTCTGAAGCTTTTTAGTGCTTCTAAATGAATGAAAAAGTATTGTTTTGAACTAACTTTGGTATAGAATGAATGAATTGTCGTCCTGGTTATTTAAATTTTGTTTACATTTCGAACACTGTTCCGGTTCGTATAGACCACATGCTGTATGGATTTTCCTCATTCCAACGCCAATCATTTAGTTTTTCGATGGCCTTCAAAGCCTCTTACTGTCATGACGATTATGAATTATGAAAAAAGTGTGAATTTCGGCAGCTCATGCCACTTCAAAGGGGCATGAGCTGCCAAAATGTTGATATTTTGACGTTAAAACAGAATGTTGAAGTTATTGGCTATTTTTCTCAAGACATATAATTCAGAAGCTTGTTAGTGCTTCTAGTCTCGAGAATGAACGATAAAGTATAGTTTTGAACTAACTTTGGCTTAGAATGAATGAATGGTCGTCCCGGTTATTTAAATTTTGTTTACATTTCGAACACGCTTTCGTTTGGAACAGGCCACATACTGTATGGATTGTCCTCATTCCAACGCCAATCATTTAGTTTGATGGCCTTCAAAGCCTCTTACTGTCGGGAGGATCAGAAATTATGTAAAAAGTGTGAATTTTGGCAGCTCATGCCACTTTAAAGTATAATCTCAAAACATACATACGTATCCTCTTGGTTCAGTGATCGCTAAATTTGAGAAGATTTATCCAAGGATATCATTAAGTATTACATCCAACTACAGATGAGAACATTATGTCAAAACTATATGTGAAAACCATGTAAAACTATGTGAACATTATGTAAAAATCATGTAAAACTATGTGAGGATTATGTAAAACTATGTGAAAATTATGTAAAAAAAAATCATGTAAAACTATGTGAAAACAATGTAAAACTATGTGAAAACAATGTAACACTATGTGAAAATTATGTAAAAATCATGTAAAAATCATGTAAAACTATGTGAAAATTATGTAAAAATCGTGTAAAACTATGTGAAATATATGTAAACACCACATGAAAAGCATATAAAACTCATGTGATTAATTTTCAAACGTGTTGACTCTGGGTCATAGTTCCAAGTTACGATTAGTTGAAGACACCTTGCATTGTGAAGCCTTGGAATCCGATAGGGGCGTTACATCACCAGACACGCTTCGCTTATGTAACACTACGGGAAACCATAAACAAATCATCTGCTTTAAAATTGCATCATTGGCAGCACTTCAAATAAGTAATGTGTTCGCTATCAACTCCTATTTCCTTCCTCTCACAGAGTACATTTTCCATGTTAAAAACAAGGCTGTAGAGAAAATGGATTATAGCAATGATGTAAAATGAAATTAAAATCTCTTTCTATCGATACAGGCTGTAATTTTAAAATATTATTTCAACCTAATTAGTTTTTCTCAACATTATTATTTCAACGTTCTGAACCTCTCACCTGTTTTCCGTTTTATCGCAAACCGATCAAAAAAGAAGGAACAATTCTGCTGGAGCTTTAGTCTAATCGACGTAAACCTAGAGTATGTGGGATGGTTGCCAGCTAATAGTGAAAAGTTACGGTGACCTGCTGATGCGATGCGACCAATGGGTCTCAAGAATTAAACGTTTTTTGTGTGACAAGAATGCAACAGCTTTACAATTAAACCAATCCGGCTTATCGCAAACCCTGCGATTGGGGCAAAATAGAACATCGTGTAACTATACCCTCGATATATCATTTTAAAATGAAGGTCTAACCTACATATATCAATCTCTTTTTGAAATTGCCAAAAAATCCCGAAGGTTTTAGAATCTGGTATGCCCAAAATATTATTCTGTTGTTTTGTACCCCGACTAATCAAGTATTTTACACAGTTTATCGTGTAAAATTTGGAAATTCTATCTGACTTAACTGGAATAGAGATAAAAGAATGGTATAGTCTGGCAGACGATGAGACCAGCAGCCATTTTGATCGAGCCATCGAGTTATCATAAACAGAGCGTTAATGGACTTGGAGACAGGAACAAGACTAGTAGTTTATATGGTGACAATCTTGTCGACAACAAAGAGATGTTAACAGGTCTGGGTGTATGTGGAAGGGAGATCGGAATTAACGGCAGAGCAATTGGAAGGGTGGATGAAGAAGGGGAGAGACTACCAAGAGAACGTTTTTAATCGGATTTAAATGAAATTTAGATACCGATTTTTCTCAGTTGGTATGGAGACTTGGGCTCAACAAATGTATTGTGAGGGTCAGGGAGAAGGAGTTGACAGACGTACACAAATACGCTACTTAACGAACCTCTTTATAAAAATTAATTTCGAGCATTTTATTCTACACTCCAGAAAAACAAAAATCACATAGACATATTAGTTAAATCGCGCTTACCATTATTATATAACAGTTAGTCTTTCATATATATATTTATAAAACACTAAAACACACGGGCACAGGGAAAATCATCTTGTCTAAAATAACAACGGAGACAAGTTTCTAATTGTGTTGAAAAAAGGTAGAGCATTTAGACCTTTTTACCCCATCATAAATTGTTGTATAGTATTGATTAAATATGGTATCATCATCATTTTCTTCACATCGTCTGAAAACATTTTGATAGTACCAATGAAATTCCTTCTCAGGGTATACCATTTCCTTCCTTTCCACCAAACCCCGAGCTTCAGTAGAACAAGATCTAACGTTCATATGTTAATGATGACTTACCAACTCAAAACAATTATAGAAACTTGTTTATAAAGCTTTTCAAGAAAAAGTCATTCTTGTTTAGTTCCTGTGCCAGTGTGACATTGTTTTCAAAGGTGGTGTATGATGTGCACGTGTGTCTTATATATGTGTAGGCCCTACTGTTTACTCTCGGGTTGTTTATGTGTACCCCGTCCTTCAACGGATACAAAATCAAGAATGGAATTATAGTGTCTTAGTTATAACACTAAGAATACTTTCCTGGCGAGACTGGAATTTAAAAATGAAATTTAAGCTCTAAATTGAAACTTCCATACAAACCCATACATTTACTTTGAGATATATAATAAAGCCTGTCCATAATGCATCAAATAAAATAAAAAAGAATGTTTTAAGAATCTTCCGGAATTTTTGTTCTCAAACCGAACTGTGTGAAAATTTAAGAAATGTTCCGTTGTTATTTCATAGTAGGAATTAGAAGTGGTTTTTACTTGGACCGTTGACGGTTTATATTAAGTTGGCCTGATAAATGCACAGTCTGACTGGCAGTTATATTTTACTACCCAAGTTTTCTAGTGAAAGGATCCGATTCGGTGAATTTGCAGGTTATCTCGCTGTTTACATCACATTCAATGTTTTATGGTATAAGTAGCCAAAATGAAAAGTGTGGAATTTAAAAAACAACACTTTCTTCTAGGAACTGTCTTAATTCATAGAGAATTAGATAGAAGTTTGTGAACTGTACAGGTTTTGAAATCTGGTGGATATCTCAGATTCTACTGCCTGGGTTTTATAGTGACCCTGTGGATTATTTATTTAACCATTTCCGGGCACTACTGTGCGGGAATGTGCCACCAGACGTTCGTGTAAAGTAGAAAGTTAGAACAAAAGAGAGACTTGCATGAGTATAGTTTGGTCGTATTGGGAACAAATTGTGTTAAGAAAATATCTTACCTTTCCAAGGTATTTGGTCACATAAATCTCCGTTGGAACCATTTTTTCTCTGGCCGGCTTCCTGCTGATACTTTTGTCCGATATACACGACAAGACGAGAAATCTGGGTTATTGTAGATGCAGCGCTGGTATAGAGGTTGGCAGGACCTTCGGAAGCGGGATATGGGATGGAAGCAATTAATTCAAGCTGCCCACTTTGGCCTCTCTGGGGCGATCTGTTCCGTGTTACTCAGGGGAGAGTGGATGTTGGGAGGAGGGGTAGCTAGGGGTGGCCTGAATCAACTCTGTCTACACATACAGAGTAATGCCTGTGCGCGTTTTCCGCACCAGATTGCCACGTTTATACACTGTTGATAGAATCGGCTGGAGGCTAACCCCTTTTCTTGCGGTTCACACGGATTAATTTCTTCACCCTGTTTTTGATTTGAACAAGTGTCTCCTTTCTCTTTTATATACATCGTATGTCACGTGATTACAACCATCCTGAACGTTTGATCATTAGTAAGTAAAATTAAACATCTACCGTCCCAAACTCCATCACAGAAGTAAGCCATCCACATAGAATGACAGAAAAGTTTTAAAGGAATTTGATTACGTAAATCGGCACTCTTTACAGTGGCATACGCAAACGAAATATGTTTACGTTGAAAATCCGAAGTTTTTAAGATTCATTAGTCTCGAGAATGTACGTAAATCTCGCGTTTAGAAGCAACTTTAAACAAAAAATGAATGAATGTTTGTCCTTGTTTCGAATACCATTTCGGCAGGTGCAGACAAAATACCGTATGGGTTTTATTTTTTTCAGTGTTAATCTATTAGTTTTTGATGAACCAGAAAATGAAAATGATGAACGCGTGACATTTGGCAGCCTACTTGTAAATACTGATAGCGTTAGAGTCATTATGGGTTGCAGTATTGTCGTGATTCTTTATATAACTCGTGCACGGTGTATCTACACAATTTCCTCTCGTTAGCAAGTAAGAACATCTTACTTGATACATGTATAACAGTTAAGTAAACCATCCCGATACGTCTGGGCATTTACATACAGAATCTACTCTTAATAAGCATTCATTCAACTCCTAAAGGCAACTTCAGAAGAGAAAAAAACTTTTAAATGCTTGCAGAAAACTTACAATGACAAGAGTTATAATCACAATTTATGAACAAAAGGTGCGAATTTTGGCAGGTCATCTTAATTTAAGAACTGGACTAATTTAAGTACATACAAGGCAATTTCAAACATAGCATTAGTAATAATATTGAACACAGAAACACATGACATGACCTGAGTGGTAAAAGGCAATTTCGTTGAAACAGAATTAGCTAATTGTTGGACATTTGAAAAAAGAGCTTTCCGCTGATAGCAATATTGATGATGTATTTCAAGGTAGATTAATTAGCCCCCAAATCCCCCCCCCCCAAATTTTTATTTCAAAAACAATATTTTAGCGTTTCAAGGTACTTCAAACGCTGAACCTCTCTTGGCAATCAGAATTTATTAAAATATTATCAAACCATGCAGACAGAGTATAACTTTTTTATCAAGGGCTAAATGTAATATCGTTTGAAGTCGGTTAGAGGACCATGAAAGCATAACCACACCATAAATGGTATTATTTTCCCTTACAAGGAGAGCATAATGTTGAACCATTTCATTTGATGCAATCTATGATATAAAAAGAAAATTACATGTCCGTGTCCATAGTGTTTTTCCCCATACATCGATGTATAGGGTATATCCGCTCGTATTACAAAAAGGATTGGATTCTTTTTATAAAATTTTTTCGAATGGTTTAAAATATTTTGCTTTAGAAAATATAATAAGATATTTAGTTAACATTTTTAACTAATTTTAGTTTGCGGCGATGTATACGGAAACGGCCCATGAAGGTATAGCTGTGACATAAATGCCATGGGGTAGTGACATTACTGCTAAAACCTATATCAGATCCCTTGAAAGGGGCATTCTAATCTGGCACCCACATGCCCGTCTACCCAGGGTACATTTACCCCATACTGATACACTGCATCTTATATTTCGATAGACCACAAACATCGCTCTGGTAGATTCCATCTTTATTTAACTTAAGTTACAATGTTTTCTTTTACGCTATTTCCCCCCACATCGACACCCGGACAGTTTTATTGATGTAAGTTATGGAGATTTCTTAAACATTTGCGGGATTTCCGTTTGACCTGTTGACAGTAACAGTTACAGTCAGTAACATCCAGCCTTAACATTATAGTTTATATTTCACGTAAAGTGAACACTTTCGATAAAACACGCCCTATTTTCTTCAGAGACAATTTCCTCCTGCGATGAAAGCTTTTGGTTGTTTGTTTTTTTTCTAATCTAAGTTATGATTATACACGAACCTTCAATGTCGGCACAACTTAATGACAAAACTGACTTATTTACGCTAAAATCAGATTTCAGTAAAATTAATGCGCTTCTACAGGTTTTCTACTAGCAACCCAACGTCATTACTTTAATCCGGACAGTAAACTAATTTGAGTAATTCGAAGCTCGCGATAGAAAACGAAAAAAAAGTTTCCAAAACCCGTTTGGCAAACATTGAATATTGGTTTTAGTTTGAACATAAATGTATTTTAAATAAAGTTTTCACTTGAAGAGAAAATTTCTGATACAGGTAAAATCAATCATTTTCAAGGAATGGTGGAGTTTAAAAAGTTTGGAGTAAAAAGAAACCAGGCGGTTTATTTCTGAAACCATTGTTGCTGCATCTTCATTTGGCTTATAAAAGGCCAGTTGCATGTCGGGAAAAAATACCCCGTCGAAATCAACCCGACAAATGTCGACAAAGTAACGTTATATAATGTAATTTGGAAACAAAGAGAGTTTTTGTTTTGCTGGGAAGTTTAATTTGACGGGATTGCGTTCGATGAATGCTATAGGTCCATTAAAATTATTCCTGAAACAAGCACAGCTCACTAAATGTTAATTTAAATTTAAATGTCCTTCCACGCGGGAATGTAGCTGCAACAAATTCCAACATAAGGTGTATTAAGAAATGGAAGAGGCTTACTATGTAGGCTTGGTTAGAAATATGGCGGGAATTGAGTAAGACGATGTTTTATAATATAACCTACTGGCCCACACATATGGTCACGATTATAGATAAACTCTCCGACCTTAACGTAAATTTATCCCACTATAATAAACAAACATGTGGATGTCTGCCACAGTAGACTTTAAAAGATATTTAACTCGGAATTCTAGGTTAAACAAACTATTATAATTGGAACTGCACCCCTATAGAGATTTCGCGCCATTCTACGTGATCTTCTGTCATAGACGTGGATCTCAACGCAGGACAGAAGGACTCTACTTTGGCTGCTTCCTTAGAGTGGCATGAGCTGCCAAAATTCACACTTTTTTTTACAATTCCTGATCGCCACGACAGTAAGAGGTTTTGAAGGCCATCGAAAAACTAAATGATTGGCGTTGCAATTGCGAAATCCATACAGTATGTGGCCTGTAAGAACCGAAAAAACGTGTTCGAAAAGTAAACAAAATTTAAATAATCGGGACGACCAAGTCTCTGAATTATGCATCTTGAGAAAATTAGCCAATAATTTCAACATTCTGTTTTAACGTCAAAATATCAACATTTTGGCAGGTATAAAGTGCTAGTGTAATACTAATCATAGAAACCAACATAACCTCACTCATTCAGAAGGTCTTGCCTTAAGTAAGCTAAGGAGAAATCCAAACATAGTTATTAAACCTGCTGATAAAGGTTCGGCAACAGTTATTATGTCTAAACAGGATTATATTGAAGAGATAGAACTGCAGCCCTCATCATTACAAAAAAACTTGATAAGGAAATTTGGCCTGAAAATGTTAGGAAGTTTAATAAATTTCTTGTTTCTCTTTAAGATAAAGGCTTACTTAATGAAAAACAGTATCGCTATTTGGAGTCTGATCATAACTCTAAAAACAGGGTCTTCTATATTCTTCACAAACCCATTGAAAAATGGCCCAAGCCTACAATGCCCCCTGGGCGTCCTATTATCTCAGATTGTGGCAGTGAAAGTTATAGAATATCAGAGCTAATTGAGTACTATCTAAAACCTATAGCGAATCGGCATCCTAGCTTTATCAAAAATACGGATGATTTATTGGCCAAATTGTCTGAGAAATCCATCCCACAAGATGTGATTTTGGTTACTCTGGATGTGGAGTTTATGTATACAAACATTGACATAGATTTGGGTCTTAAATCCTTAAATCAGCATTCCAAAGATATCCTGACCACCGTCGTCCGGATAAAGACATTTTAGAATAGCTGGAACTTAGCTTAAAATGTAACGATTTTGAATTCAATGGGGAGATCTTTCAGCAAATTAAAGGGTGTGCTATGGGGAAACGTTTTAGTCCTAACTTTGCCTCTATTTTAAAGGCTGAGTGGGAGAGTTATATTCTTCACAAATGTCACAAACAACCTTTTATTTATCTTTGGTATCTGGATGACATTTTTATCATTTGGCAGCATACGTTGGAAGACCTTCATATTTTCATTGATACTCTTAATTCTCAAGACTCTCGCATTAAGTTACAGCCTACTATTGATCACACGTCTGTGGATTTTTTGGATGTAACTATTTACAAGGGTCATACATATCATACTACTGGGCATCTAGATTACACAGTTTTCTTCAAACCTACTGACACGCATCAGCTGCTACATGCTGGGTCATACCATCCTCCTCACACTTTCAAGGGAGTCATTAAGTCTCAGATTTTTAGATTATATAGAAACTGTAGTTCTTTAGATTTCTTTAACCAGGCCTGTTCTGTTCTTTTTAAAGTTCTCCTCCCTAGGAGGTATTCTATTAGATTACTCCGAAGGATCAAATCTAACACAGTAAGACAAATCATGTTTCCCCCTTCAACCCCCGATACGCTTACCTCCCCTTAGCGAGTGTACCATTACCGCTCAACATTTCTCTCAGGTACATCAATGAAATGCCTGAAGACGTGATGCAAACTCGATATATACGTACCCGATCGCGGAACCTTTTTCGGAGAACAATCTCGCGACAAATATCAAATGGCAGAGAATCTTAATTGCGACTCCACTAATATCCTGTATGTTATCACATGCAAAAAATGCCACAAACAGTACGTCAGAGAAACTCAGAATTCTCTACGACAAAGTGCAGCCAATTATTTATCTAGTATTAGACTAAAACATGATGTACCCGTGGCACAACATTTCAATACTCTAGGTCATTCGGTCAAGGACCATTTTGAAATCATGCCTATTGAGAAAATCCCTTTTCTCACTTCCGCTGCAGATAAAGGGAAAATTTTTGGATTCAAACATTACAAACTATTTATCCTTTGGGTTTGAACTTGGACCCAGGAAGATGTCGTGAAAAAACTATAATACCATTTGTCTTTCAGTATAACAAAGCTAGCATCGCTATGGCCAAGATTATAGTAGAAGAATACAAACTGCTTCAAAGTAAACTTGCTCGACCTCTGACCCAAAGGCCAGTCATTGCTTATAAAAAGAACAGGAGTTTGAAAGGCATACATGTACTGGTCAGGGCTAAACTCCCCTGTCTGCCTTCTACCTAGTTTTTTTCTGGGAAAGGGGTGGGGATGGGTGGGTGGGGGAGGGGGGGGGGCAAATTTTCACTGTCTTTTCCCATGACCCTATAATATATAGTCTGACGATATTCTTAACATAGCTTAAGATACGTAAGCATTGTCAATGTAATACAAAGTGTTCCAGAAAATTCTACTGAGACCAAGCTCCTGTCAGTCGTCAACCTAATGAAATATCATAGTTTTACTTTATTACAACAATTTATGATGGGGTATAAAGGTCTAAATGATATACCTCTTTTTAACACAATTAGAAACTTGGTTATTTTAGACAAGAAGATTTTCCCTGTGCCCGTGTGTTTTAGTGTTCATAAATATCGAAGACAAAAGGTATATTAAAACCATGGTTAACATTTCATAAGCTATGTCAAAATCGCCCAAAACACTGTTAACCCAAAGTCATCTCAAACAATTTGAATAGAATTCTTAATTTGTTAAAAAGTTTTAAATCGTCTTACTAGGAATGAGTTAAGCGATAATAAAATACCGGATAACAGCATTGAATCGTCAATTGTTTCAATAGTTCATGTGGATACATGCTATACAACTGAACATAATCTTTGAAGATTTTATTTTATCTGAGGCTTGAATTTCTTTAAATAGTTAAAGTAAACTTTAAAAAGAACATTAAAACGGTACAAGTGGTACGTTAGACGAATACAGAGAGATAAAGGGACAGACCACATAATTTGTCGTGCTAATTTGAATAAATTAGGGTACTTAAGTTAAGAAAGGTTTCAGGTGTCACCACAAAGCGTGATTTCACAAATAATCTTAGTACATTCGTACTTAAAGTTCTAGATAATGTATTTATGTTGTTGTTTGTGTCGTTAAATTATTTCACTTGCTCCTTTGAAGGGTGTCCGTAACAAACTAGAATGCGCATGGGCGTATGGGTTTTTGGAGATACTCCCACTTGATCTGTCTTCCCGAATTTTGAAGATTAATTCTGGCTGCTTTTGGCAGGACATATAATTACTTAAAAATGTACGGAATGTGGCAGAAAACACCAAACAATAACTCAAACATCACAATGATGACATAATAAATGCTTAAATATTGAGTCAATATGAAGCTGTCGGTTTTATGGAAAGACTATAACTGCAGCGATTTCAGTAGTATTTCTTTGGGACTTGCATGTTTACATATTTCGGCGTTACCACGATAGCGGACATTGGTGGGATTTAATTTGGTCAACGTAGTGCAACTTATTTTACTATATGACCATTAACAGGCGTGAAAATAAAGCATAGAAACAGTATGCATCTACAACCAACGCCAGAACGCTTTAAATGGTTGGGCGAATTGGAAATGAACGATTGAACCTTAGAAGTTGTTCAACTTAAAGTGGCATGAGCTGCCAAATTCACACTTTTTTTTCATAATTTCTGATCGGCATGACAGTAAGAGGCTTTGAAGGCCAACGAAAAACTCAATTATTGTCGTTGGAATAAGGAAAATCTATACAGTATGTGGCCTATACGAACCGAAAAAGTGTTCGAAAAATAAAAAAAAATTTAAATAACCGGGAGGACCATTCATTCATTCCAAGCCTAAGTTAGTTCAAAACAATACTTTATCGTACATTTTCAAGACTAGAAGCACTAAAAAGCTTCTGAATTATACGTCTTGCGAAAAATAGCCAATAACTTGCTGTTTTAACGTCAAAATATCAACGTTTTGGCAGCTCATGCCACTGAGTGGAAAGGAATTAAATGGTAACCATAAAAAGAATCCAATTGGCAGCCATCGCATAAAACGATTCTGCCTCTTTGATAGCCTCGATTTGCCACATTTGGATACAGGTCACAGTTTGTCACTTCCGGAAATTCCTAGGGACGAAAGAAGTTCCAGATATTTTTGTGTGTTTTTTTTATTATTTTTTCCTGGCCCCCTGCATTTTTTTTCTGGGCATTTTTGTAGTTTTTATGAAAGGACAGGGGTTGAGTTACTGTCTGGAAATGATTTTAGAAGTGGAATGGGACCAGTTCAGGTGGTGGAGATCTGGCAGTTGGGGGTGCTTTGGTCTATTTACATGCGGCGGAATATGTGCAAAGAGACCCCTATCAGCTGATTCTACTCGTATCTCAAAATTTCTACCTTCAACCTATGAAAAAATTGTGCTTAAAATACTGCCAAAGGACTGTTCAAGGCCCCCACCGAAGGATTTGGTTCAACGAAAGTTAGGGAAGGTGCTGTGAGAGCAGACATTAACATTACCGCAAATGGGAAATGAAGGAAAATGAAACTGTGACCTGCTGCCATTGTATGGGTTGAAGACATATTTTGTGAAATAGATCACTGTACAACAACAACACTGTGTTTGTGACTTAAAACTTGTAAGAAACACATTATAAGACCTATAGTACTGTCTAGATGTGCTGAAAATGTATCTTTCATGTCTTTTTTAGCAAAATATTTGCACAAAATTGATTTCTTGATAGTTTTGGGGGGCAAAGTAATGTACATGATTATGAGTTGAATTTCTCCTGTAAGTAAATGATACTTTTCAATATGGTAGTTCACCTATTTCTGCAATGATATGCCACACAATCTGGTTGCTTTTCTCAGTACCCTTGCCAAAACACACAGAACACTACCCTACCCCCCAAAAATTGAAAAGAATTTGGGCATTACTTGATTTTGTGTACATATTAAATTTTATTTGGCTTTCTGACAAAAACCTATAGTTCTTACATTGATTTGATGGTCAACATGTGAGAAACATAATAACCTCCTTTTAAGTCTTACCAAATGCCTTTTCTTGTAAAAAAAAAACCTTTTTCAGTGTTGTTTTATGTCAAACTGAATATTTTGTGTACTCTTTCAGGTAATTTCAGGTCCTGTATAAGATGAATGGAATTGTTTATCCACCTGTGAGCATATTTTCCTGATTCACACATCAAAGGAATGTAAATGAGAGTCTTTCTACTTTTTCCAGAGGTAATTTTACCATTGGCATGGCTTCACAGCTTCATTACATTAGAAATTCGCCTCAAATAGCATGCCTAATGGCACTCACAGTTGGCATAAAACCGCCCAGAATATAATGACCTGGGCTTTCCTGATTTTATTCAGTACCTGCATGTGTCTTACACAATTTTCACTTGCAAGAATGCAGGAATCAATTGTTTTAAAAAATAAACCAACCTAACATTTACCCCACCCCCCTTTTTTTGCATATTTTTTCTTAAATCTAATCATATTTTCCCAGAAATATCCTTTTAGACCCTTGTTTGACTTTTTGGGGTGCAGTTTTGTTCTCTGGGCTAGGCTAATAATTAAGTTTATATTCAAGGGTACTTGTGGGCAGTTTTGAACAGAGTTTTGTGTTGGGGGATCCCAACAATAAGCCGTGTGGCAGGGGACTTCTTCCTCTGGTTTTAAGCTTTCCAGTACACTTTTGAGCCTAAAATCAACCTGGGATACAAGAATAACACTTGTTTTTTCAAGCTGTTTAAATTTGGTCACAGTATGACTGACTTTGAGTAGAATTTATCCATTTTGTAATCCAACAAATCTTAAAATGTAACAAATGCACAGTATATTTTAGTTGAGGAAGCCACAAGAAGATATGTGTCCTCATAAAGTTAGTATTTTATGGTAGAACACTCTTAGTAGAAGTCACACTAGTTTACAGAGTTCAAATATGTTATCCCAGAGATGAGATATGACAATTTTAAGCTTATTTAGCTCACCGGTCATTGTCCTTGCTATGTTCTAATGGGGGGTGGTGTAAATGGGAGGGCTACAGAAGGCTTAGTTTTCATTGCATTTAGTTTTCCTCTTGAGAGATCATTCCAAATACCTTTAACCTCAATGTGTTAGATTTAGAAGTAGATTGAAGGAATTTTGTGCCTCTGTATGGGTTGAAGACATATTTTGTGAAATAGATCACTGTACAACAACAACACTGTGTTTGTGACTTAAAACTTGTAAGAAACACATTATAAGACCTATAGTACTGTCTAGATGTGCTGAAAATGTATCTTTCATGTCTTTTTTAGCAAAATATTTGCACAAAATTGATTTCTTGATAGTTTTGGGGGGCAAAGTAATGTACATGATTATGAGTTGAATTTCTCCTGTAAGTAAATGATACTTTTCAATATGGTAGTTCACCTATTTCTGCAATGATATGCCACACAATCTGGTTGCTTTTCTCAGTACCCTTGCCAAAACACACAGAACACTACCCTACCCCCCAAAAATTGAAAAGAATTTGGGCATTACTTGATTTTGTGTACATATTAAATTTTATTTGGCTTTCTGACAAAAACCTATAGTTCTTACATTGATTTGATGGTCAACATGTGAGAAACATAATAACCTCCTTTTAAGTCTTACCAAATGCCTTTTCTTGTAAAAAAAAAACCTTTTTCAGTGTTGTTTTATGTCAAACTGAATATTTTGTGTACTCTTTCAGGTAATTTCAGGTCCTGTATAAGATGAATGGAATTGTTTATCCACCTGTGAGCATATTTTCCTGATTCACACATCAAAGGAATGTAAATGAGAGTCTTTCTACTTTTTCCAGAGGTAATTTTACCATTGGCATGGCTTCACAGCTTCATTACATTAGAAATTCGCCTCAAATAGCATGCCTAATGGCACTCACAGTTGGCATAAAACCGCCCAGAATATAATGACCTGGGCTTTCCTGATTTTATTCAGTACCTGCATGTGTCTTACACAATTTTCACTTGCAAGAATGCAGGAATCAATTGTTTTAAAAAATAAACCAACCTAACATTTACCCCACCCCCCTTTTTTTGCATATTTTTTCTTAAATCTAATCATATTTTCCCAGAAATATCCTTTTAGACCCTTGTTTGACTTTTTGGGGTGCAGTTTTGTTCTCTGGGCTAGGCTAATAATTAAGTTTATATTCAAGGGTACTTGTGGGCAGTTTTGAACAGAGTTTTGTGTTGGGGGATCCCAACAATAAGCCGTGTGGCAGGGGACTTCTTCCTCTGGTTTTAAGCTTTCCAGTACACTTTTGAGCCTAAAATCAACCTGGGATACAAGAATAACACTTGTTTTTTCAAGCTGTTTAAATTTGGTCACAGTATGACTGACTTTGAGTAGAATTTATCCATTTTGTAATCCAACAAATCTTAAAATGTAACAAATGCACAGTATATTTTAGTTGAGGAAGCCACAAGAAGATATGTGTCCTCATAAAGTTAGTATTTTATGGTAGAACACTCTTAGTAGAAGTCACACTAGTTTACAGAGTTCAAATATGTTATCCCAGAGATGAGATATGACAATTTTAAGCTTATTTAGCTCACCGGTCATTGTCCTTGCTATGTTCTAATGGGGGGTGGTGTAAATGGGAGGGCTACAGAAGGCTTAGTTTTCATTGCATTTAGTTTTCCTCTTGAGAGATCATTCCAAATACCTTTAACCTCAATGTGTTAGATTTAGAAGTAGATTGAAGGAATTTTGTGCCTCTGTATGGGTTGAAGACATATTTTGTGAAATAGATCACTGTACAACAACAACACTGTGTTTGTGACTTAAAACTTGTAAGAAACACATTATAAGACCTATAGTACTGTCTAGATGTGCTGAAAATGTATCTTTCATGTCTTTTTTAGCAAAATATTTGCACAAAATTGATTTCTTGATAGTTTTGGGGGGCAAAGTAATGTACATGATTATGAGTTGAATTTCTCCTGTAAGTAAATGATACTTTTCAATATGGTAGTTCACCTATTTCTGCAATGATATGCCACACAATCTGGTTGCTTTTCTCAGTACCCTTGCCAAAACACACAGAACACTACCCTACCCCCCAAAAATTGAAAAGAATTTGGGCATTACTTGATTTTGTGTACATATTAAATTTTATTTGGCTTTCTGACAAAAACCTATAGTTCTTACATTGATTTGATGGTCAACATGTGAGAAACATAATAACCTCCTTTTAAGTCTTACCAAATGCCTTTTCTTGTAAAAAAAAACCTTTTTCAGTGTTGTTTTATGTCAAACTGAATATTTTGTGTACTCTTTCAGGTAATTTCAGGTCCTGTATAAGATGAATGGAATTGTTTATCCACCTGTGAGCATATTTTCCTGATTCACACATCAAAGGAATGTAAATGAGAGTCTTTCTACTTTTTCCAGAGGTAATTTTACCATTGGCATGGCTTCACAGCTTCATTACATTAGAAATTCGCCTCAAATAGCATGCCTAATGGCACTCACAGTTGGCATAAAACCGCCCAGAATATAATGACCTGGGCTTTCCTGATTTTATTCAGTACCTGCATGTGTCTTACACAATTTTCACTTGCAAGAATGCAGGAATCAATTGTTTTAAAAAATAAACCAACCTAACATTTACCCCACCCCCCTTTTTTTGCATATTTTTTCTTAAATCTAATCATATTTTCCCAGAAATATCCTTTTAGACCCTTGTTTGACTTTTTGGGGTGCAGTTTTGTTCTCTGGGCTAGGCTAATAATTAAGTTTATATTCAAGGGTACTTGTGGGCAGTTTTGAACAGAGTTTTGTGTTGGGGGATCCCAACAATAAGCCGTGTGGCAGGGGACTTCTTCCTCTGGTTTTAAGCTTTCCAGTACACTTTTGAGCCTAAAATCAACCTGGGATACAAGAATAACACTTGTTTTTTCAAGCTGTTTAAATTTGGTCACAGTATGACTGACTTTGAGTAGAATTTATCCATTTTGTAATCCAACAAATCTTAAAATGTAACAAATGCACAGTATATTTTAGTTGAGGAAGCCACAAGAAGATATGTGTCCTCATAAAGTTAGTATTTTATGGTAGAACACTCTTAGTAGAAGTCACACTAGTTTACAGAGTTCAAATATGTTATCCCAGAGATGAGATATGACAATTTTAAGCTTATTTAGCTCACCGGTCATTGTCCTTGCTATGTTCTAATGGGGGGTGGTGTAAATGGGAGGGCTACAGAAGGCTTAGTTTTCATTGCATTTAGTTTTCCTCTTGAGAGATCATTCCAAATACCTTTAACCTCAATGTGTTAGATTTAGAAGTAGATTGAAGGAATTTTGTGCCTCTGTTAGGATACAGGTCACAGTTTGTCACTTCCGGAAATTCCTAGGGACGAAAGAAGTTCCAGATATTTTTGTGTGTTTTTTTTATTATTTTTTCCTGGCCCCCTGCATTTTTTTTCTGGGCATTTTTGTAGTTTTTATGAAAGGACAGGGGTTGAGTTACTGTCTGGAAATGATTTTAGAAGTGGAATGGGACCAGTTCAGGTGGTGGAGATCTGGCAGTTGGGGGTGCTTTGGTCTATTTACATGCGGCGGAATATGTGCAAAGAGACCCCTATCAGCTGATTCTACTCGTATCTCAAAATTTCTACCTTCAACCTATGAAAAAATTGTGCTTAAAATACTGCCAAAGGACTGTTCAAGGCCCCCACCGAAGGATTTGGTTCAACGAAAGTTAGGGAAGGTGCTGTGAGAGCAGACATTAACATTACCGCAAATGGGAAATGAAGGAAAATGAAACTGTGACCTGCTGCCATTGTATGGGTTGAAGACATATTTTGTGAAATAGATCACTGTACAACAACAACACTGTGTTTGTGACTTAAAACTTGTAAGAAACACATTATAAGACCTATAGTACTGTCTAGATGTGCTGAAAATGTATCTTTCATGTCTTTTTTAGCAAAATATTTGCACAAAATTGATTTCTTGATAGTTTTGGGGGGCAAAGTAATGTACATGATTATGAGTTGAATTTCTCCTGTAAGTAAATGATACTTTTCAATATGGTAGTTCACCTATTTCTGCAATGATATGCCACACAATCTGGTTGCTTTTCTCAGTACCCTTGCCAAAACACACAGAACACTACCCTACCCCCCAAAAATTGAAAAGAATTTGGGCATTACTTGATTTTGTGTACATATTAAATTTTATTTGGCTTTCTGACAAAAACCTATAGTTCTTACATTGATTTGATGGTCAACATGTGAGAAACATAATAACCTCCTTTTAAGTCTTACCAAATGCCTTTTCTTGTAAAAAAAAAACCTTTTTCAGTGTTGTTTTATGTCAAACTGAATATTTTGTGTACTCTTTCAGGTAATTTCAGGTCCTGTATAAGATGAATGGAATTGTTTATCCACCTGTGAGCATATTTTCCTGATTCACACATCAAAGGAATGTAAATGAGAGTCTTTCTACTTTTTCCAGAGGTAATTTTACCATTGGCATGGCTTCACAGCTTCATTACATTAGAAATTCGCCTCAAATAGCATGCCTAATGGCACTCACAGTTGGCATAAAACCGCCCAGAATATAATGACCTGGGCTTTCCTGATTTTATTCAGTACCTGCATGTGTCTTACACAATTTTCACTTGCAAGAATGCAGGAATCAATTGTTTTAAAAAATAAACCAACCTAACATTTACCCCACCCCCCTTTTTTTGCATATTTTTTCTTAAATCTAATCATATTTTCCCAGAAATATCCTTTTAGACCCTTGTTTGACTTTTTGGGGTGCAGTTTTGTTCTCTGGGCTAGGCTAATAATTAAGTTTATATTCAAGGGTACTTGTGGGCAGTTTTGAACAGAGTTTTGTGTTGGGGGATCCCAACAATAAGCCGTGTGGCAGGGGACTTCTTCCTCTGGTTTTAAGCTTTCCAGTACACTTTTGAGCCTAAAATCAACCTGGGATACAAGAATAACACTTGTTTTTTCAAGCTGTTTAAATTTGGTCACAGTATGACTGACTTTGAGTAGAATTTATCCATTTTGTAATCCAACAAATCTTAAAATGTAACAAATGCACAGTATATTTTAGTTGAGGAAGCCACAAGAAGATATGTGTCCTCATAAAGTTAGTATTTTATGGTAGAACACTCTTAGTAGAAGTCACACTAGTTTACAGAGTTCAAATATGTTATCCCAGAGATGAGATATGACAATTTTAAGCTTATTTAGCTCACCGGTCATTGTCCTTGCTATGTTCTAATGGGGGGTGGTGTAAATGGGAGGGCTACAGAAGGCTTAGTTTTCATTGCATTTAGTTTTCCTCTTGAGAGATCATTCCAAATACCTTTAACCTCAATGTGTTAGATTTAGAAGTAGATTGAAGGAATTTTGTGCCTCTGTATGGGTTGAAGACATATTTTGTGAAATAGATCACTGTACAACAACAACACTGTGTTTGTGACTTAAAACTTGTAAGAAACACATTATAAGACCTATAGTACTGTCTAGATGTGCTGAAAATGTATCTTTCATGTCTTTTTTAGCAAAATATTTGCACAAAATTGATTTCTTGATAGTTTTGGGGGGCAAAGTAATGTACATGATTATGAGTTGAATTTCTCCTGTAAGTAAATGATACTTTTCAATATGGTAGTTCACCTATTTCTGCAATGATATGCCACACAATCTGGTTGCTTTTCTCAGTACCCTTGCCAAAACACACAGAACACTACCCTACCCCCCAAAAATTGAAAAGAATTTGGGCATTACTTGATTTTGTGTACATATTAAATTTTATTTGGCTTTCTGACAAAAACCTATAGTTCTTACATTGATTTGATGGTCAACATGTGAGAAACATAATAACCTCCTTTTAAGTCTTACCAAATGCCTTTTCTTGTAAAAAAAAACCTTTTTCAGTGTTGTTTTATGTCAAACTGAATATTTTGTGTACTCTTTCAGGTAATTTCAGGTCCTGTATAAGATGAATGGAATTGTTTATCCACCTGTGAGCATATTTTCCTGATTCACACATCAAAGGAATGTAAATGAGAGTCTTTCTACTTTTTCCAGAGGTAATTTTACCATTGGCATGGCTTCACAGCTTCATTACATTAGAAATTCGCCTCAAATAGCATGCCTAATGGCACTCACAGTTGGCATAAAACCGCCCAGAATATAATGACCTGGGCTTTCCTGATTTTATTCAGTACCTGCATGTGTCTTACACAATTTTCACTTGCAAGAATGCAGGAATCAATTGTTTTAAAAAATAAACCAACCTAACATTTACCCCACCCCCCTTTTTTTGCATATTTTTTCTTAAATCTAATCATATTTTCCCAGAAATATCCTTTTAGACCCTTGTTTGACTTTTTGGGGTGCAGTTTTGTTCTCTGGGCTAGGCTAATAATTAAGTTTATATTCAAGGGTACTTGTGGGCAGTTTTGAACAGAGTTTTGTGTTGGGGGATCCCAACAATAAGCCGTGTGGCAGGGGACTTCTTCCTCTGGTTTTAAGCTTTCCAGTACACTTTTGAGCCTAAAATCAACCTGGGATACAAGAATAACACTTGTTTTTTCAAGCTGTTTAAATTTGGTCACAGTATGACTGACTTTGAGTAGAATTTATCCATTTTGTAATCCAACAAATCTTAAAATGTAACAAATGCACAGTATATTTTAGTTGAGGAAGCCACAAGAAGATATGTGTCCTCATAAAGTTAGTATTTTATGGTAGAACACTCTTAGTAGAAGTCACACTAGTTTACAGAGTTCAAATATGTTATCCCAGAGATGAGATATGACAATTTTAAGCTTATTTAGCTCACCGGTCATTGTCCTTGCTATGTTCTAATGGGGGGTGGTGTAAATGGGAGGGCTACAGAAGGCTTAGTTTTCATTGCATTTAGTTTTCCTCTTGAGAGATCATTCCAAATACCTTTAACCTCAATGTGTTAGATTTAGAAGTAGATTGAAGGAATTTTGTGCCTCTGTTAGGATACAGGTCACAGTTTGTCACTTCCGGAAATTCCTAGGGACGAAAGAAGTTCCAGATATTTTTGTGTGTTTTTTTTATTATTTTTTCCTGGCCCCCTGCATTTTTTTTCTGGGCATTTTTGTAGTTTTTATGAAAGGACAGGGGTTGAGTTACTGTCTGGAAATGATTTTAGAAGTGGAATGGGACCAGTTCAGGTGGTGGAGATCTGGCAGTTGGGGGTGCTTTGGTCTATTTACATGCGGCGGAATATGTGCAAAGAGACCCCTATCAGCTGATTCTACTCGTATCTCAAAATTTCTACCTTCAACCTATGAAAAAATTGTGCTTAAAATACTGCCAAAGGACTGTTCAAGGCCCCCACCGAAGGATTTGGTTCAACGAAAGTTAGGGAAGGTGCTGTGAGAGCAGACATTAACATTACCGCAAATGGGAAATGAAGGAAAATGAAACTGTGACCTGCTGCCATTGTATGGGTTGAAGACATATTTTGTGAAATAGATCACTGTACAACAACAACACTGTGTTTGTGACTTAAAACTTGTAAGAAACACATTATAAGACCTATAGTACTGTCTAGATGTGCTGAAAATGTATCTTTCATGTCTTTTTTAGCAAAATATTTGCACAAAATTGATTTCTTGATAGTTTTGGGGGGCAAAGTAATGTACATGATTATGAGTTGAATTTCTCCTGTAAGTAAATGATACTTTTCAATATGGTAGTTCACCTATTTCTGCAATGATATGCCACACAATCTGGTTGCTTTTCTCAGTACCCTTGCCAAAACACACAGAACACTACCCTACCCCCCAAAAATTGAAAAGAATTTGGGCATTACTTGATTTTGTGTACATATTAAATTTTATTTGGCTTTCTGACAAAAACCTATAGTTCTTACATTGATTTGATGGTCAACATGTGAGAAACATAATAACCTCCTTTTAAGTCTTACCAAATGCCTTTTCTTGTAAAAAAAAACCTTTTTCAGTGTTGTTTTATGTCAAACTGAATATTTTGTGTACTCTTTCAGGTAATTTCAGGTCCTGTATAAGATGAATGGAATTGTTTATCCACCTGTGAGCATATTTTCCTGATTCACACATCAAAGGAATGTAAATGAGAGTCTTTCTACTTTTTCCAGAGGTAATTTTACCATTGGCATGGCTTCACAGCTTCATTACATTAGAAATTCGCCTCAAATAGCATGCCTAATGGCACTCACAGTTGGCATAAAACCGCCCAGAATATAATGACCTGGGCTTTCCTGATTTTATTCAGTACCTGCATGTGTCTTACACAATTTTCACTTGCAAGAATGCAGGAATCAATTGTTTTAAAAAATAAACCAACCTAACATTTACCCCACCCCCCTTTTTTTGCATATTTTTTCTTAAATCTAATCATATTTTCCCAGAAATATCCTTTTAGACCCTTGTTTGACTTTTTGGGGTGCAGTTTTGTTCTCTGGGCTAGGCTAATAATTAAGTTTATATTCAAGGGTACTTGTGGGCAGTTTTGAACAGAGTTTTGTGTTGGGGGATCCCAACAATAAGCCGTGTGGCAGGGGACTTCTTCCTCTGGTTTTAAGCTTTCCAGTACACTTTTGAGCCTAAAATCAACCTGGGATACAAGAATAACACTTGTTTTTTCAAGCTGTTTAAATTTGGTCACAGTATGACTGACTTTGAGTAGAATTTATCCATTTTGTAATCCAACAAATCTTAAAATGTAACAAATGCACAGTATATTTTAGTTGAGGAAGCCACAAGAAGATATGTGTCCTCATAAAGTTAGTATTTTATGGTAGAACACTCTTAGTAGAAGTCACACTAGTTTACAGAGTTCAAATATGTTATCCCAGAGATGAGATATGACAATTTTAAGCTTATTTAGCTCACCGGTCATTGTCCTTGCTATGTTCTAATGGGGGGTGGTGTAAATGGGAGGGCTACAGAAGGCTTAGTTTTCATTGCATTTAGTTTTCCTCTTGAGAGATCATTCCAAATACCTTTAACCTCAATGTGTTAGATTTAGAAGTAGATTGAAGGAATTTTGTGCCTCTGTATGAGTTGAAGACATATTTTGTGAAATAGATCACTGTACAACAACAACACTGTGTTTGTGACTTAAAACTTGTAAGAAACACATTATAAGACCTATAGTACTGTCTAGATGTGCTGAAAATGTATCTTTCATGTCTTTTTTAGCAAAATATTTGCACAAAATTGATTTCTTGATAGTTTTGGGGGGCAAAGTAATGTACATGATTATGAGTTGAATTTCTCCTGTAAGTAAATGATACTTTTCAATATGGTAGTTCACCTATTTCTGCAATGATATGCCACACAATCTGGTTGCTTTTCTCAGTACCCTTGCCAAAACACACAGAACACTACCCTACCCCCCAAAAATTGAAAAGAATTTGGGCATTACTTGATTTTGTGTACATATTAAATTTTATTTGGCTTTCTGACAAAAACCTATAGTTCTTACATTGATTTGATGGTCAACATGTGAGAAACATAATAACCTCCTTTTAAGTCTTACCAAATGCCTTTTCTTGTAAAAAAAAACCTTTTTCAGTGTTGTTTTATGTCAAACTGAATATTTTGTGTACTCTTTCAGGTAATTTCAGGTCCTGTATAAGATGAATGGAATTGTTTATCCACCTGTGAGCATATTTTCCTGATTCACACATCAAAGGAATGTAAATGAGAGTCTTTCTACTTTTTCCAGAGGTAATTTTACCATTGGCATGGCTTCACAGCTTCATTACATTAGAAATTCGCCTCAAATAGCATGCCTAATGGCACTCACAGTTGGCATAAAACCGCCCAGAATATAATGACCTGGGCTTTCCTGATTTTATTCAGTACCTGCATGTGTCTTACACAATTTTCACTTGCAAGAATGCAGGAATCAATTGTTTTAAAAAATAAACCAACCTAACATTTACCCCACCCCCCTTTTTTTGCATATTTTTTCTTAAATCTAATCATATTTTCCCAGAAATATCCTTTTAGACCCTTGTTTGACTTTTTGGGGTGCAGTTTTGTTCTCTGGGCTAGGCTAATAATTAAGTTTATATTCAAGGGTACTTGTGGGCAGTTTTGAACAGAGTTTTGTGTTGGGGGATCCCAACAATAAGCCGTGTGGCAGGGGACTTCTTCCTCTGGTTTTAAGCTTTCCAGTACACTTTTGAGCCTAAAATCAACCTGGGATACAAGAATAACACTTGTTTTTTCAAGCTGTTTAAATTTGGTCACAGTATGACTGACTTTGAGTAGAATTTATCCATTTTGTAATCCAACAAATCTTAAAATGTAACAAATGCACAGTATATTTTAGTTGAGGAAGCCACAAGAAGATATGTGTCCTCATAAAGTTAGTATTTTATGGTAGAACACTCTTAGTAGAAGTCACACTAGTCTACAGAGTTCAAATATGTTATCCCAGAGATGAGATATGACAATTTTAAGCTTATTTAGCTCACCGGTCATTGTCCTTGCTATGTTCTAATGGGGGGTGGTGTAAATGGGAGGGCTACAGAAGGCTTAGTTTTCATTGCATTTAGTTTTCCTCTTGAGAGATCATTCCAAATACCTTTAACCTCAATGTGTTAGATTTAGAAGTAGATTGAAGGAATTTTGTGCCTCTGTTAGGATACAGGTCACAGTTTGTCACTTCCGGAAATTCCTAGGGACGAAAGAAGTTCCAGATATTTTTGTGTGTTTTTTTTATTATTTTTTCCTGGCCCCCTGCATTTTTTTTCTGGGCATTTTTGTAGTTTTTATGAAAGGACAGGGGTTGAGTTACTGTCTGGAAATGATTTTAGAAGTGGAATGGGACCAGTTCAGGTGGTGGAGATCTGGCAGTTGGGGGTGCTTTGGTCTATTTACATGCGGCGGAATATGTGCAAAGAGACCCCTATCAGCTGATTCTACTCGTATCTCAAAATTTCTACCTTCAACCTATGAAAAAATTGTGCTTAAAATACTGCCAAAGGACTGTTCAAGGCCCCCACCGAAGGATTTGGTTCAACGAAAGTTAGGGAAGGTGCTGTGAGAGCAGACATTAACATTACCGCAAATGGGAAATGAAGGAAAATGAAACTGTGACCTGCTGCCATTGTATGGGTTGAAGACATATTTTGTGAAATAGATCACTGTACAACAACAACACTGTGTTTGTGACTTAAAACTTGTAAGAAACACATTATAAGACCTATAGTACTGTCTAGATGTGCTGAAAATGTATCTTTCATGTCTTTTTTAGCAAAATATTTGCACAAAATTGATTTCTTGATAGTTTTGGGGGGCAAAGTAATGTACATGATTATGAGTTGAATTTCTCCTGTAAGTAAATGATACTTTTCAATATGGTAGTTCACCTATTTCTGCAATGATATGCCACACAATCTGGTTGCTTTTCTCAGTACCCTTGCCAAAACACACAGAACACTACCCTACCCCCCAAAAATTGAAAAGAATTTGGGCATTACTTGATTTTGTGTACATATTAAATTTTATTTGGCTTTCTGACAAAAACCTATAGTTCTTACATTGATTTGATGGTCAACATGTGAGAAACATAATAACCTCCTTTTAAGTCTTACCAAATGCCTTTTCTTGTAAAAAAAAAACCTTTTTCAGTGTTGTTTTATGTCAAACTGAATATTTTGTGTACTCTTTCAGGTAATTTCAGGTCCTGTATAAGATGAATGGAATTGTTTATCCACCTGTGAGCATATTTTCCTGATTCACACATCAAAGGAATGTAAATGAGAGTCTTTCTACTTTTTCCAGAGGTAATTTTACCATTGGCATGGCTTCACAGCTTCATTACATTAGAAATTCGCCTCAAATAGCATGCCTAATGGCACTCACAGTTGGCATAAAACCGCCCAGAATATAATGACCTGGGCTTTCCTGATTTTATTCAGTACCTGCATGTGTCTTACACAATTTTCACTTGCAAGAATGCAGGAATCAATTGTTTTAAAAAATAAACCAACCTAACATTTACCCCACCCCCCTTTTTTTGCATATTTTTTCTTAAATCTAATCATATTTTCCCAGAAATATCCTTTTAGACCCTTGTTTGACTTTTTGGGGTGCAGTTTTGTTCTCTGGGCTAGGCTAATAATTAAGTTTATATTCAAGGGTACTTGTGGGCAGTTTTGAACAGAGTTTTGTGTTGGGGGATCCCAACAATAAGCCGTGTGGCAGGGGACTTCTTCCTCTGGTTTTAAGCTTTCCAGTACACTTTTGAGCCTAAAATCAACCTGGGATACAAGAATAACACTTGTTTTTTCAAGCTGTTTAAATTTGGTCACAGTATGACTGACTTTGAGTAGAATTTATCCATTTTGTAATCCAACAAATCTTAAAATGTAACAAATGCACAGTATATTTTAGTTGAGGAAGCCACAAGAAGATATGTGTCCTCATAAAGTTAGTATTTTATGGTAGAACACTCTTAGTAGAAGTCACACTAGTTTACAGAGTTCAAATATGTTATCCCAGAGATGAGATATGACAATTTTAAGCTTATTTAGCTCACCGGTCATTGTCCTTGCTATGTTCTAATGGGGGGTGGTGTAAATGGGAGGGCTACAGAAGGCTTAGTTTTCATTGCATTTAGTTTTCCTCTTGAGAGATCATTCCAAATACCTTTAACCTCAATGTGTTAGATTTAGAAGTAGATTGAAGGAATTTTGTGCCTCTGTTAGGATACAGGTCACAGTTTGTCACTTCCGGAAATTCCTTGGGACGAAAGAAGTTCCAGATATTTTTGTGTGTTTTTTTTATTATTTTTTCCTGGCCCCCTGCATTTTTTTTCTGGGCATTTTTGTAGTTTTTATGAAAGGACAGGGGTTGAGTTACTGTCTGGAAATGATTTTAGAAGTGGAATGGGACCAGTTCAGGTGGTGGAGATCTGGCAGTTGGGGGTGCTTTGGTCTATTTACATGCGGCGGAATATGTGCAAAGAGACCCCTATCAGCTGATTCTACTCGTATCTCAAAATTTCTACCTTCAACCTATGAAAAAATTGTGCTTAAAATACTGCCAAAGGACTGTTCAAGGCCCCCACCGAAGGATTTGGTTCAACGAAAGTTAGGGAAGGTGCTGTGAGAGCAGACATTAACATTACCGCAAATGGGAAATGAAGGAAAATGAAACTGTGACCTGCTGCCATTGTATGGGTTGAAGACATATTTTGTGAAATAGATCACTGTACAACAACAACACTGTGTTTGTGACTTAAAACTTGTAAGAAACACATTATAAGACCTATAGTACTGTCTAGATGTGCTGAAAATGTATCTTTCATGTCTTTTTTAGCAAAATATTTGCACAAAATTGATTTCTTGATAGTTTTGGGGGGCAAAGTAATGTACATGATTATGAGTTGAATTTCTCCTGTAAGTAAATGATACTTTTCAATATGGTAGTTCACCTATTTCTGCAATGATATGCCACACAATCTGGTTGCTTTTCTCAGTACCCTTGCCAAAACACACAGAACACTACCCTACCCCCCAAAAATTGAAAAGAATTTGGGCATTACTTGATTTTGTGTACATATTAAATTTTATTTGGCTTTCTGACAAAAACCTATAGTTCTTACATTGATTTGATGGTCAACATGTGAGAAACATAATAACCTCCTTTTAAGTCTTACCAAATGCCTTTTCTTGTAAAAAAAAACCTTTTTCAGTGTTGTTTTATGTCAAACTGAATATTTTGTGTACTCTTTCAGGTAATTTCAGGTCCTGTATAAGATGAATGGAATTGTTTATCCACCTGTGAGCATATTTTCCTGATTCACACATCAAAGGAATGTAAATGAGAGTCTTTCTACTTTTTCCAGAGGTAATTTTACCATTGGCATGGCTTCACAGCTTCATTACATTAGAAATTCGCCTCAAATAGCATGCCTAATGGCACTCACAGTTGGCATAAAACCGCCCAGAATATAATGACCTGGGCTTTCCTGATTTTATTCAGTACCTGCATGTGTCTTACACAATTTTCACTTGCAAGAATGCAGGAATCAATTGTTTTAAAAAATAAACCAACCTAACATTTACCCCACCCCCCTTTTTTTGCATATTTTTTCTTAAATCTAATCATATTTTCCCAGAAATATCCTTTTAGACCCTTGTTTGACTTTTTGGGGTGCAGTTTTGTTCTCTGGGCTAGGCTAATAATTAAGTTTATATTCAAGGGTACTTGTGGGCAGTTTTGAACAGAGTTTTGTGTTGGGGGATCCCAACAATAAGCCGTGTGGCAGGGGACTTCTTCCTCTGGTTTTAAGCTTTCCAGTACACTTTTGAGCCTAAAATCAACCTGGGATACAAGAATAACACTTGTTTTTTCAAGCTGTTTAAATTTGGTCACAGTATGACTGACTTTGAGTAGAATTTATCCATTTTGTAATCCAACAAATCTTAAAATGTAACAAATGCACAGTATATTTTAGTTGAGGAAGCCACAAGAAGATATGTGTCCTCATAAAGTTAGTATTTTATGGTAGAACACTCTTAGTAGAAGTCACACTAGTTTACAGAGTTCAAATATGTTATCCCAGAGATGAGATATGACAATTTTAAGCTTATTTAGCTCACCGGTCATTGTCCTTGCTATGTTCTAATGGGGGGTGGTGTAAATGGGAGGGCTACAGAAGGCTTAGTTTTCATTGCATTTAGTTTTCCTCTTGAGAGATCATTCCAAATACCTTTAACCTCAATGTGTTAGATTTAGAAGTAGATTGAAGGAATTTTGTGCCTCTGTATGGGTTGAAGACATATTTTGTGAAATAGATCACTGTACAACAACAACACTGTGTTTGTGACTTAAAACTTGTAAGAAACACATTATAAGACCTATAGTACTGTCTAGATGTGCTGAAAATGTATCTTTCATGTCTTTTTTAGCAAAATATTTGCACAAAATTGATTTCTTGATAGTTTTGGGGGGCAAAGTAATGTACATGATTATGAGTTGAATTTCTCCTGTAAGTAAATGATACTTTTCAATATGGTAGTTCACCTATTTCTGCAATGATATGCCACACAATCTGGTTGCTTTTCTCAGTACCCTTGCCAAAACACACAGAACACTACCCTACCCCCCAAAAATTGAAAAGAATTTGGGCATTACTTGATTTTGTGTACATATTAAATTTTATTTGGCTTTCTGACAAAAACCTATAGTTCTTACATTGATTTGATGGTCAACATGTGAGAAACATAATAACCTCCTTTTAAGTCTTACCAAATGCCTTTTCTTGTAAAAAAAACCTTTTTCAGTGTTGTTTTATGTCAAACTGAATATTTTGTGTACTCTTTCAGGTAATTTCAGGTCCTGTATAAGATGAATGGAATTGTTTATCCACCTGTGAGCATATTTTCCTGATTCACACATCAAAGGAATGTAAATGAGAGTCTTTCTACTTTTTCCAGAGGTAATTTTACCATTGGCATGGCTTCACAGCTTCATTACATTAGAAATTCGCCTCAAATAGCATGCCTAATGGCACTCACAGTTGGCATAAAACCGCCCAGAATATAATGACCTGGGCTTTCCTGATTTTATTCAGTACCTGCATGTGTCTTACACAATTTTCACTTGCAAGAATGCAGGAATCAATTGTTTTAAAAAATAAACCAACCTAACATTTACCCCACCCCCCTTTTTTTGCATATTTTTTCTTAAATCTAATCATATTTTCCCAGAAATATCCTTTTAGACCCTTGTTTGACTTTTTGGGGTGCAGTTTTGTTCTCTGGGCTAGGCTAATAATTAAGTTTATATTCAAGGGTACTTGTGGGCAGTTTTGAACAGAGTTTTGTGTTGGGGGATCCCAACAATAAGCCGTGTGGCAGGGGACTTCTTCCTCTGGTTTTAAGCTTTCCAGTACACTTTTGAGCCTAAAATCAACCTGGGATACAAGAATAACACTTGTTTTTTCAAGCTGTTTAAATTTGGTCACAGTATGACTGACTTTGAGTAGAATTTATCCATTTTGTAATCCAACAAATCTTAAAATGTAACAAATGCACAGTATATTTTAGTTGAGGAAGCCACAAGAAGATATGTGTCCTCATAAAGTTAGTATTTTATGGTAGAACACTCTTAGTAGAAGTCACACTAGTCTACAGAGTTCAAATATGTTATCCCAGAGATGAGATATGACAATTTTAAGCTTATTTAGCTCACTGGTCATTGTCCTTGCTATGTTCTAATGGGGGGTGGTGTAAATGGGAGGGCTACAGAAGGCTTAGTTTTCATTGCATTTAGTTTTCCTCTTGAGAGATCATTCCAAATACCTTTAACCTCAATGTGTTAGATTTAGAAGTAGATTGAAGGAATTTTGTGCCTCTGTTAGGATACAGGTCACAGTTTGTCACTTCCGGAAATTCCTAGGGACGAAAGAAGTTCCAGATATTTTTGTGTGTTTTTTTTATTATTTTTTCCTGGCCCCCTGCATTTTTTTTCTGGGCATTTTTGTAGTTTTTATGAAAGGACAGGGGTTGAGTTACTGTCTGGAAATGATTTTAGAAGTGGAATGGGACCAGTTCAGGTGGTGGAGATCTGGCAGTTGGGGGTGCTTTGGTCTATTTACATGCGGCGGAATATGTGCAAAGAGACCCCTATCAGCTGATTCTACTCGTATCTCAAAATTTCTACCTTCAACCTATGAAAAAATTGTGCTTAAAATACTGCCAAAGGACTGTTCAAGGCCCCCACCGAAGGATTTGGTTCAACGAAAGTTAGGGAAGGTGCTGTGAGAGCAGACATTAACATTACCGCAAATGGGAAATGAAGGAAAATGAAACTGTGACCTGCTGCCATTGTATGGGTTGAAGACATATTTTGTGAAATAGATCACTGTACAACAACAACACTGTGTTTGTGACTTAAAACTTGTAAGAAACACATTATAAGACCTATAGTACTGTCTAGATGTGCTGAAAATGTATCTTTCATGTCTTTTTTAGCAAAATATTTGCACAAAATTGATTTCTTGATAGTTTTGGGGGGCAAAGTAATGTACATGATTATGAGTTGAATTTCTCCTGTAAGTAAATGATACTTTTCAATATGGTAGTTCACCTATTTCTGCAATGATATGCCACACAATCTGGTTGCTTTTCTCAGTACCCTTGCCAAAACACACAGAACACTACCCTACCCCCCAAAAATTGAAAAGAATTTGGGCATTACTTGATTTTGTGTACATATTAAATTTTATTTGGCTTTCTGACAAAAACCTATAGTTCTTACATTGATTTGATGGTCAACATGTGAGAAACATAATAACCTCCTTTTAAGTCTTACCAAATGCCTTTTCTTGTAAAAAAAAACCTTTTTCAGTGTTGTTTTATGTCAAACTGAATATTTTGTGTACTCTTTCAGGTAATTTCAGGTCCTGTATAAGATGAATGGAATTGTTTATCCACCTGTGAGCATATTTTCCTGATTCACACATCAAAGGAATGTAAATGAGAGTCTTTCTACTTTTTCCAGAGGTAATTTTACCATTGGCATGGCTTCACAGCTTCATTACATTAGAAATTCGCCTCAAATAGCATGCCTAATGGCACTCACAGTTGGCATAAAACCGCCCAGAATATAATGACCTGGGCTTTCCTGATTTTATTCAGTACCTGCATGTGTCTTACACAATTTTCACTTGCAAGAATGCAGGAATCAATTGTTTTAAAAAATAAACCAACCTAACATTTACCCCACCCCCCTTTTTTTGCATATTTTTTCTTAAATCTAATCATATTTTCCCAGAAATATCCTTTTAGACCCTTGTTTGACTTTTTGGGGTGCAGTTTTGTTCTCTGGGCTAGGCTAATAATTAAGTTTATATTCAAGGGTACTTGTGGGCAGTTTTGAACAGAGTTTTGTGTTGGGGGATCCCAACAATAAGCCGTGTGGCAGGGGACTTCTTCCTCTGGTTTTAAGCTTTCCAGTACACTTTTGAGCCTAAAATCAACCTGGGATACAAGAATAACACTTGTTTTTTCAAGCTGTTTAAATTTGGTCACAGTATGACTGACTTTGAGTAGAATTTATCCATTTTGTAATCCAACAAATCTTAAAATGTAACAAATGCACAGTATATTTTAGTTGAGGAAGCCACAAGAAGATATGTGTCCTCATAAAGTTAGTATTTTATGGTAGAACACTCTTAGTAGAAGTCACACTAGTTTACAGAGTTCAAATATGTTATCCCAGAGATGAGATATGACAATTTTAAGCTTATTTAGCTCACCGGTCATTGTCCTTGCTATGTTCTAATGGGGGGTGGTGTAAATGGGAGGGCTACAGAAGGCTTAGTTTTCATTGCATTTAGTTTTCCTCTTGAGAGATCATTCCAAATACCTTTAACCTCAATGTGTTAGATTTAGAAGTAGATTGAAGGAATTTTGTGCCTCTGTATGGGTTGAAGACATATTTTGTGAAATAGATCACTGTACAACAACAACACTGTGTTTGTGACTTAAAACTTGTAAGAAACACATTATAAGACCTATAGTACTGTCTAGATGTGCTGAAAATGTATCTTTCATGTCTTTTTTAGCAAAATATTTGCACAAAATTGATTTCTTGATAGTTTTGGGGGGCAAAGTAATGTACATGATTATGAGTTGAATTTCTCCTGTAAGTAAATGATACTTTTCAATATGGTAGTTCACCTATTTCTGCAATGATATGCCACACAATCTGGTTGCTTTTCTCAGTACCCTTGCCAAAACACACAGAACACTACCCTACCCCCCAAAAATTGAAAAGAATTTGGGCATTACTTGATTTTGTGTACATATTAAATTTTATTTGGCTTTCTGACAAAAACCTATAGTTCTTACATTGATTTGATGGTCAACATGTGAGAAACATAATAACCTCCTTTTAAGTCTTACCAAATGCCTTTTCTTGTAAAAAAAAACCTTTTTCAGTGTTGTTTTATGTCAAACTGAATATTTTGTGTACTCTTTCAGGTAATTTCAGGTCCTGTATAAGATGAATGGAATTGTTTATCCACCTGTGAGCATATTTTCCTGATTCACACATCAAAGGAATGTAAATGAGAGTCTTTCTACTTTTTCCAGAGGTAATTTTACCATTGGCATGGCTTCACAGCTTCATTACATTAGAAATTCGCCTCAAATAGCATGCCTAATGGCACTCACAGTTGGCATAAAACCGCCCAGAATATAATGACCTGGGCTTTCCTGATTTTATTCAGTACCTGCATGTGTCTTACACAATTTTCACTTGCAAGAATGCAGGAATCAATTGTTTTAAAAAATAAACCAACCTAACATTTACCCCACCCCCCTTTTTTTGCATATTTTTTCTTAAATCTAATCATATTTTCCCAGAAATATCCTTTTAGACCCTTGTTTGACTTTTTGGGGTGCAGTTTTGTTCTCTGGGCTAGGCTAATAATTAAGTTTATATTCAAGGGTACTTGTGGGCAGTTTTGAACAGAGTTTTGTGTTGGGGGATCCCAACAATAAGCCGTGTGGCAGGGGACTTCTTCCTCTGGTTTTAAGCTTTCCAGTACACTTTTGAGCCTAAAATCAACCTGGGATACAAGAATAACACTTGTTTTTTCAAGCTGTTTAAATTTGGTCACAGTATGACTGACTTTGAGTAGAATTTATCCATTTTGTAATCCAACAAATCTTAAAATGTAACAAATGCACAATATATTTTAGTTGAGGAAGCCACAAGAAGATATGTGTCCTCATAAAGTTAGTATTTTATGGTAGAACACTCTTAGTAGAAGTCACACTAGTTTACAGAGTTCAAATATGTTATCCCAGAGATGAGATATGACAATTTTAAGCTTATTTAGCTCACCGGTCATTGTCCTTGCTATGTTCTAATGGGGGGTGGTGTAAATGGGAGGGCTACAGAAGGCTTAGTTTTCATTGCATTTAGTTTTCCTCTTGAGAGATCATTCCAAATACCTTTAACCTCAATGTGTTAGATTTAGAAGTAGATTGAAGGAATTTTGTGCCTCTGTATGGGTTGAAGACATATTTTGTGAAATAGATCACTGTACAACAACAACACTGTGTTTGTGACTTAAAACTTGTAAGAAACACATTATAAGACCTATAGTACTGTCTAGATGTGCTGAAAATGTATCTTTCATGTCTTTTTTAGCAAAATATTTGCACAAAATTGATTTCTTGATAGTTTTGGGGGGCAAAGTAATGTACATGATTATGAGTTGAATTTCTCCTGTAAGTAAATGATACTTTTCAATATGGTAGTTCACCTATTTCTGCAATGATATGCCACACAATCTGGTTGCTTTTCTCAGTACCCTTGCCAAAACACACAGAACACTACCCTACCCCCCAAAAATTGAAAAGAATTTGGGCATTACTTGATTTTGTGTACATATTAAATTTTATTTGGCTTTCTGACAAAAACCTATAGTTCTTACATTGATTTGATGGTCAACATGTGAGAAACATAATAACCTCCTTTTAAGTCTTACCAAATGCCTTTTCTTGTAAAAAAAAACCTTTTTCAGTGTTGTTTTATGTCAAACTGAATATTTTGTGTACTCTTTCAGGTAATTTCAGGTCCTGTATAAGATGAATGGAATTGTTTATCCACCTGTGAGCATATTTTCCTGATTCACACATCAAAGGAATGTAAATGAGAGTCTTTCTACTTTTTCCAGAGGTAATTTTACCATTGGCATGGCTTCACAGCTTCATTACATTAGAAATTCGCCTCAAATAGCATGCCTAATGGCACTCACAGTTGGCATAAAACCGCCCAGAATATAATGACCTGGGCTTTCCTGATTTTATTCAGTACCTGCATGTGTCTTACACAATTTTCACTTGCAAGAATGCAGGAATCAATTGTTTTAAAAAATAAACCAACCTAACATTTACCCCACCCCCCTTTTTTTGCATATTTTTTCTTAAATCTAATCATATTTTCCCAGAAATATCCTTTTAGACCCTTGTTTGACTTTTTGGGGTGCAGTTTTGTTCTCTGGGCTAGGCTAATAATTAAGTTTATATTCAAGGGTACTTGTGGGCAGTTTTGAACAGAGTTTTGTGTTGGGGGATCCCAACAATAAGCCGTGTGGCAGGGGACTTCGTCCTCTGGTTTTAAGCTTTCCAGTACACTTTTGAGCCTAAAATCAACCTGGGATACAAGAATAACACTTGTTTTTTCAAGCTGTTTAAATTTGGTCACAGTATGACTGACTTTGAGTAGAATTTATCCATTTTGTAATCCAACAAATCTTAAAATGTAACAAATGCACAGTATATTTTAGTTGAGGAAGCCACAAGAAGATATGTGTCCTCATAAAGTTAGTATTTTATGGTAGAACACTCTTAGTAGAAGTCACACTAGTTTACAGAGTTCAAATATGTTATCCCAGAGATGAGATATGACAATTTTAAGCTTATTTAGCTCACCGGTCATTGTCCTTGCTATGTTCTAATGGGGGGTGGTGTAAATGGGAGGGCTACAGAAGGCTTAGTTTTCATTGCATTTAGTTTTCCTCTTGAGAGATCATTCCAAATACCTTTAACCTCAATGTGTTAGATTTAGAAGTAGATTGAAGGAATTTTGTGCCTCTGTATGGGTTGAAGACACATTTTGTGAAATAGATCACTGTACAACAACAACACTGTGTTTGTGACTTAAAACTTGTAAGAAACACATTATAAGACCTATAGTACTGTCTAGATGTGCTGAAAATGTATCTTTCATGTCTTTTTTAGCAAAATATTTGCACAAAATTGATTTCTTGATAGTTTTGGGGGGCAAAGTAATGTACATGATTATGAGTTGAATTTCTCCTGTAAGTAAATGATACTTTTCAATATGGTAGTTCACCTATTTCTGCAATGATATGCCACACAATCTGGTTGCTTTTCTCAGTACCCTTGCCAAAACACACAGAACACTACCCTACCCCCCAAAAATTGAAAAGAATTTGGGCATTACTTGATTTTGTGTACATATTAAATTTTATTTGGCTTTCTGACAAAAACCTATAGTTCTTACATTGATTTGATGGTCAACATGTGAGAAACATAATAACCTCCTTTTAAGTCTTACCAAATGCCTTTTCTTGTAAAAAAAAACCTTTTTCAGTGTTGTTTTATGTCAAACTGAATATTTTGTGTACTCTTTCAGGTAATTTCAGGTCCTGTATAAGATGAATGGAATTGTTTATCCACCTGTGAGCATATTTTCCTGATTCACACATCAAAGGAATGTAAATGAGAGTCTTTCTACTTTTTCCAGAGGTAATTTTACCATTGGCATGGCTTCACAGCTTCATTACATTAGAAATTCGCCTCAAATAGCATGCCTAATGGCACTCACAGTTGGCATAAAACCGCCCAGAATATAATGACCTGGGCTTTCCTGATTTTATTCAGTACCTGCATGTGTCTTACACAATTTTCACTTGCAAGAATGCAGGAATCAATTGTTTTAAAAAATAAACCAACCTAACATTTACCCCACCCCCCTTTTTTTGCATATTTTTTCTTAAATCTAATCATATTTTCCCAGAAATATCCTTTTAGACCCTTGTTTGACTTTTTGGGGTGCAGTTTTGTTCTCTGGGCTAGGCTAATAATTAAGTTTATATTCAAGGGTACTTGTGGGCAGTTTTGAACAGAGTTTTGTGTTGGGGGATCCCAACAATAAGCCGTGTGGCAGGGGACTTCTTCCTCTGGTTTTAAGCTTTCCAGTACACTTTTGAGCCTAAAATCAACCTGGGATACAAGAATAACACTTGTTTTTTCAAGCTGTTTAAATTTGGTCACAGTATGACTGACTTTGAGTAGAATTTATCCATTTTGTAATCCAACAAATCTTAAAATGTAACAAATGCACAGTATATTTTAGTTGAGGAAGCCACAAGAAGATATGTGTCCTCATAAAGTTAGTATTTTATGGTAGAACACTCTTAGTAGAAGTCACACTAGTTTACAGAGTTCAAATATGTTATCCCAGAGATGAGATATGACAATTTTAAGCTTATTTAGCTCACCGGTCATTGTCCTTGCTATGTTCTAATGGGGGGTGGTGTAAATGGGAGGGCTACAGAAGGCTTAGTTTTCATTGCATTTAGTTTTCCTCTTGAGAGATCATTCCAAATACCTTTAACCTCAATGTGTTAGATTTAGAAGTAGATTGAAGGAATTTTGTGCCTCTGTATGGGTTGAAGACATATTTTGTGAAATAGATCACTGTACAACAACAACACTGTGTTTGTGACTTAAAACTTGTAAGAAACACATTATAAGACCTATAGTACTGTCTAGATGTGCTGAAAATGTATCTTTCATGTCTTTTTTAGCAAAATATTTGCACAAAATTGATTTCTTGATAGTTTTGGGGGGCAAAGTAATGTACATGATTATGAGTTGAATTTCTCCTGTAAGTAAATGATACTTTTCAATATGGTAGTTCACCTATTTCTGCAATGATATGCCACACAATCTGGTTGCTTTTCTCAGTACCCTTGCCAAAACACACAGAACACTACCCTACCCCCCAAAAATTGAAAAGAATTTGGGCATTACTTGATTTTGTGTACATATTAAATTTTATTTGGCTTTCTGACAAAAACCTATAGTTCTTACATTGATTTGATGGTCAACATGTGAGAAACATAATAACCTCCTTTTAAGTCTTACCAAATGCCTTTTCTTGTAAAAAAAAACCTTTTTCAGTGTTGTTTTATGTCAAACTGAATATTTTGTGTACTCTTTCAGGTAATTTCAGGTCCTGTATAAGATGAATGGAATTGTTTATCCACCTGTGAGCATATTTTCCTGATTCACACATCAAAGGAATGTAAATGAGAGTCTTTCTACTTTTTCCAGAGGTAATTTTACCATTGGCATGGCTTCACAGCTTCATTACATTAGAAATTCGCCTCAAATAGCATGCCTAATGGCACTCACAGTTGGCATAAAACCGCCCAGAATATAATGACCTGGGCTTTCCTGATTTTATTCAGTACCTGCATGTGTCTTACACAATTTTCACTTGCAAGAATGCAGGAATCAATTGTTTTAAAAAATAAACCAACCTAACATTTACCCCACCCCCCTTTTTTTGCATATTTTTTCTTAAATCTAATCATATTTTCCCAGAAATATCCTTTTAGACCCTTGTTTGACTTTTTGGGGTGCAGTTTTGTTCTCTGGGCTAGGCTAATAATTAAGTTTATATTCAAGGGTACTTGTGGGCAGTTTTGAACAGAGTTTTGTGTTGGGGGATCCCAACAATAAGCCGTGTGGCAGGGGACTTCTTCCTCTGGTTTTAAGCTTTCCAGTACACTTTTGAGCCTAAAATCAACCTGGGATACAAGAATAACACTTGTTTTTTCAAGCTGTTTAAATTTGGTCACAGTATGACTGACTTTGAGTAGAATTTATCCATTTTGTAATCCAACAAATCTTAAAATGTAACAAATGCACAGTATATTTTAGTTGAGGAAGCCACAAAAAGATATGTGTCCTCATAAAGTTAGTATTTTATGGTAGAACACTCTTAGTAGAAGTCACACTAGTTTACAGAGTTCAAATATGTTATCCCAGAGCTGAGATATGACAATTTTAAGCTTTTTTAGCTCACCGGTCATTGTCCTTGCTATGTTCTAATGGGGGGTGGTGTAAATGGGAGGGCTACAGAAGGCTTAGTTTTCATTGCATTTAGTTTTCCTCTTGAGAGATCATTCCAAATACCTTTAACCTCAATGTGTTAGATTTAGAAGTAGATTGAAGGAATTTTGTGCCTCTGTATGGGTTGAAGACATATTTTGTGAAATAGATCACTGTACAACAACAACACTGTGTTTGTGACTTAAAACTTGTAAGAAACACATTATAAGACCTATAGTACTGTCTAGATGTGCTGAAAATGTATCTTTCATGTCTTTTTTAGCAAAATATTTGCACAAAATTGATTTCTTGATAGTTTTGGGGGGCAAAGTAATGTACATGATTATGAGTTGAATTTCTCCTGTAAGTAAATGATACTTTTCAATATGGTAGTTCACCTATTTCTGCAATGATATGCCACACAATCTGGTTGCTTTTCTCAGTACCCTTGCCAAAACACACAGAACACTACCCTACCCCCCAAAAATTGAAAAGAATTTGGGCATTACTTGATTTTGTGTACATATTAAATTTTATTTGGCTTTCTGACAAAAACCTATAGTTCTTACATTGATTTGATGGTCAACATGTGAGAAACATAATAACCTCCTTTTAAGTCTTACCAAATGCCTTTTCTTGTAAAAAAAAACCTTTTTCAGTGTTGTTTTATGTCAAACTGAATATTTTGTGTACTCTTTCAGGTAATTTCAGGTCCTGTATAAGATGAATGGAATTGTTTATCCACCTGTGAGCATATTTTCCTGATTCACACATCAAAGGAATGTAAATGAGAGTCTTTCTACTTTTTCCAGAGGTAATTTTACCATTGGCATGGCTTCACAGCTTCATTACATTAGAAATTCGCCTCAAATAGCATGCCTAATGGCACTCACAGTTGGCATAAAACCGCCCAGAATATAATGACCTGGGCTTTCCTGATTTTATTCAGTACCTGCATGTGTCTTACACAATTTTCACTTGCAAGAATGCAGGAATCAATTGTTTTAAAAAATAAACCAACCTAACATTTACCCCACCCCCCTTTTTTTGCATATTTTTTCTTAAATCTAATCATATTTTCCCAGAAATATCCTTTTAGACCCTTGTTTGACTTTTTGGGGTGCAGTTTTGTTCTCTGGGCTAGGCTAATAATTAAGTTTATATTCAAGGGTACTTGTGGGCAGTTTTGAACAGAGTTTTGTGTTGGGGGATCCCAACAATAAGCCGTGTGGCAGGGGACTTCTTCCTCTGGTTTTAAGCTTTCCAGTACACTTTTGAGCCTAAAATCAACCTGGGATACAAGAATAACACTTGTTTTTTCAAGCTGTTTAAATTTGGTCACAGTATGACTGACTTTGAGTAGAATTTATCCATTTTGTAATCCAACAAATCTTAAAATGTAACAAATGCACAGTATATTTTAGTTGAGGAAGCCACAAAAAGATATGTGTCCTCATAAAGTTAGTATTTTATGGTAGAACACTCTTAGTAGAAGTCACACTAGTTTACAGAGTTCAAATATGTTATCCCAGAGCTGAGATATGACAATTTTAAGCTTTTTTAGCTCACCGGTCATTGTCCTTGCTATGTTCTAATGGGGGGTGGTGTAAATGGGAGGGCTACAGAAGGCTTAGTTTTCATTGCATTTAGTTTTCCTCTTGAGAGATCATTCCAAATACCTTTAACCTCAATGTGTTAGATTTAGAAGTAGATTGAAGGAATTTTGTGCCTCTGTATGGGTTGAAGACACATTTTGTGAAATAGATCACTGTACAACAACAACACTGTGTTTGTGACTTAAAACTTGTAAGAAACACATTATAAGACCTATAGTACTGTCTAGATGTGCTGAAAATGTATCTTTCATGTCTTTTTTAGCAAAATATTTGCACAAAATTGATTTCTTGATAGTTTTGGGGGGCAAAGTAATGTACATGATTATGAGTTGAATTTCTCCTGTAAGTAAATGATACTTTTCAATATGGTAGTTCACCTATTTCTGCAATGATATGCCACACAATCTGGTTGCTTTTCTCAGTACCCTTGCCAAAACACACAGAACACTACCCTACCCCCCAAAAATTGAAAAGAATTTGGGCATTACTTGATTTTGTGTACATATTAAATTTTATTTGGCTTTCTGACAAAAACCTATAGTTCTTACATTGATTTGATGGTCAACATGTGAGAAACATAATAACCTCCTTTTAAGTCTTACCAAATGCCTTTTCTTGTAAAAAAAAACCTTTTTCAGTGTTGTTTTATGTCAAACTGAATATTTTGTGTACTCTTTCAGGTAATTTCAGGTCCTGTATAAGATGAATGGAATTGTTTATCCACCTGTGAGCATATTTTCCTGATTCACACATCAAAGGAATGTAAATGAGAGTCTTTCTACTTTTTCCAGAGGTAATTTTACCATTGGCATGGCTTCACAGCTTCATTACATTAGAAATTCGCCTCAAATAGCATGCCTAATGGCACTCACAGTTGGCATAAAACCGCCCAGAATATAATGACCTGGGCTTTCCTGATTTTATTCAGTACCTGCATGTGTCTTACACAATTTTCACTTGCAAGAATGCAGGAATCAATTGTTTTAAAAAATAAACCAACCTAACATTTACCCCACCCCCCTTTTTTTGCATATTTTTTCTTAAATCTAATCATATTTTCCCAGAAATATCCTTTTAGACCCTTGTTTGACTTTTTGGGGTGCAGTTTTGTTCTCTGGGCTAGGCTAATAATTAAGTTTATATTCAAGGGTACTTGTGGGCAGTTTTGAACAGAGTTTTGTGTTGGGGGATCCCAACAATAAGCCGTGTGGCAGGGGACTTCTTCCTCTGGTTTTAAGCTTTCCAGTACACTTTTGAGCCTAAAATCAACCTGGGATACAAGAATAACACTTGTTTTTTCAAGCTGTTTAAATTTGGTCACAGTATGACTGACTTTGAGTAGAATTTATCCATTTTGTAATCCAACAAATCTTAAAATGTAACAAATGCACAGTATATTTTAGTTGAGGAAGCCACAAGAAGATATGTGTCCTCATAAAGTTAGTATTTTATGGTAGAACACTCTTAGTAGAAGTCACACTAGTTTACAGAGTTCAAATATGTTATCCCAGAGATGAGATATGACAATTTTAAGCTTATTTAGCTCACCGGTCATTGTCCTTGCTATGTTCTAATGGGGGGTGGTGTAAATGGGAGGGCTACAGAAGGCTTAGTTTTCATTGCATTTAGTTTTCCTCTTGAGAGATCATTCCAAATACCTTTAACCTCAATGTGTTAGATTTAGAAGTAGATTGAAGGAATTTTGTGCCTCTGTATGGGTTGAAGACATATTTTGTGAAATAGATCACTGTACAACAACAACACTGTGTTTGTGACTTAAAACTTGTAAGAAACACATTATAAGACCTATAGTACTGTCTAGATGTGCTGAAAATGTATCTTTCATGTCTTTTTTAGCAAAATATTTGCACAAAATTGATTTCTTGATAGTTTTGGGGGGCAAAGTAATGTACATGATTATGAGTTGAATTTCTCCTGTAAGTAAATGATACTTTTCAATATGGTAGTTCACCTATTTCTGCAATGATATGCCACACAATCTGGTTGCTTTTCTCAGTACCCTTGCCAAAACACACAGAACACTACCCTACCCCCCAAAAATTGAAAAGAATTTGGGCATTACTTGATTTTGTGTACATATTAAATTTTATTTGGCTTTCTGACAAAAACCTATAGTTCTTACATTGATTTGATGGTCAACATGTGAGAAACATAATAACCTCCTTTTAAGTCTTACCAAATGCCTTTTCTTGTAAAAAAAAACCTTTTTCAGTGTTGTTTTATGTCAAACTGAATATTTTGTGTACTCTTTCAGGTAATTTCAGGTCCTGTATAAGATGAATGGAATTGTTTATCCACCTGTGAGCATATTTTCCTGATTCACACATCAAAGGAATGTAAATGAGAGTCTTTCTACTTTTTCCAGAGGTAATTTTACCATTGGCATGGCTTCACAGCTTCATTACATTAGAAATTCGCCTCAAATAGCATGCCTAATGGCACTCACAGTTGGCATAAAACCGCCCAGAATATAATGACCTGGGCTTTCCTGATTTTATTCAGTACCTGCATGTGTCTTACACAATTTTCACTTGCAAGAATGCAGGAATCAATTGTTTTAAAAAATAAACCAACCTAACATTTACCCCACCCCCCTTTTTTTGCATATTTTTTCTTAAATCTAATCATATTTTCCCAGAAATATCCTTTTAGACCCTTGTTTGACTTTTTGGGGTGCAGTTTTGTTCTCTGGGCTAGGCTAATAATTAAGTTTATATTCAAGGGTACTTGTGGGCAGTTTTGAACAGAGTTTTGTGTTGGGGGATCCCAACAATAAGCCGTGTGGCAGGGGACTTCTTCCTCTGGTTTTAAGCTTTCCAGTACACTTTTGAGCCTAAAATCAACCTGGGATACAAGAATAACACTTGTTTTTTCAAGCTGTTTAAATTTGGTCACAGTATGACTGACTTTGAGTAGAATTTATCCATTTTGTAATCCAACAAATCTTAAAATGTAACAAATGCACAGTATATTTTAGTTGAGGAAGCCACAAAAAGATATGTGTCCTCATAAAGTTAGTATTTTATGGTAGAACACTCTTAGTAGAAGTCACACTAGTTTACAGAGTTCAAATATGTTATCCCAGAGCTGAGATATGACAATTTTAAGCTTTTTTAGCTCACCGGTCATTGTCCTTGCTATGTTCTAATGGGGGGTGGTGTAAATGGGAGGGCTACAGAAGGCTTAGTTTTCATTGCATTTAGTTTTCCTCTTGAGAGATCATTCCAAATACCTTTAACCTCAATGTGTTAGATTTAGAAGTAGATTGAAGGAATTTTGTGCCTCTGTATGGGTTGAAGACATATTTTGTGAAATAGATCACTGTACAACAACAACACTGTGTTTGTGACTTAAAACTTGTAAGAAACACATTATAAGACCTATAGTACTGTCTAGATGTGCTGAAAATGTATCTTTCATGTCTTTTTTAGCAAAATATTTGCACAAAATTGATTTCTTGATAGTTTTGGGGGGCAAAGTAATGTACATGATTATGAGTTGAATTTCTCCTGTAAGTAAATGATACTTTTCAATATGGTAGTTCACCTATTTCTGCAATGATATGCCACACAATCTGGTTGCTTTTCTCAGTACCCTTGCCAAAACACACAGAACACTACCCTACCCCCCAAAAATTGAAAAGAATTTGGGCATTACTTGATTTTGTGTACATATTAAATTTTATTTGGCTTTCTGACAAAAACCTATAGTTCTTACATTGATTTGATGGTCAACATGTGAGAAACATAATAACCTCCTTTTAAGTCTTACCAAATGCCTTTTCTTGTAAAAAAAAACCTTTTTCAGTGTTGTTTTATGTCAAACTGAATATTTTGTGTACTCTTTCAGGTAATTTCAGGTCCTGTATAAGATGAATGGAATTGTTTATCCACCTGTGAGCATATTTTCCTGATTCACACATCAAAGGAATGTAAATGAGAGTCTTTCTACTTTTTCCAGAGGTAATTTTACCATTGGCATGGCTTCACAGCTTCATTACATTAGAAATTCGCCTCAAATAGCATGCCTAATGGCACTCACAGTTGGCATAAAACCGCCCAGAATATAATGACCTGGGCTTTCCTGATTTTATTCAGTACCTGCATGTGTCTTACACAATTTTCACTTGCAAGAATGCAGGAATCAATTGTTTTAAAAAATAAACCAACCTAACATTTACCCCACCCCCCTTTTTTTGCATATTTTTTCTTAAATCTAATCATATTTTCCCAGAAATATCCTTTTAGACCCTTGTTTGACTTTTTGGGGTGCAGTTTTGTTCTCTGGGCTAGGCTAATAATTAAGTTTATATTCAAGGGTACTTGTGGGCAGTTTTGAACAGAGTTTTGTGTTGGGGGATCCCAACAATAAGCCGTGTGGCAGGGGACTTCTTCCTCTGGTTTTAAGCTTTCCAGTACACTTTTGAGCCTAAAATCAACCTGGGATACAAGAATAACACTTGTTTTTTCAAGCTGTTTAAATTTGGTCACAGTATGACTGACTTTGAGTAGAATTTATCCATTTTGTAATCCAACAAATCTTAAAATGTAACAAATGCACAGTATATTTTAGTTGAGGAAGCCACAAAAAGATATGTGTCCTCATAAAGTTAGTATTTTATGGTAGAACACTCTTAGTAGAAGTCACACTAGTTTACAGAGTTCAAATATGTTATCCCAGAGCTGAGATATGACAATTTTAAGCTTTTTTAGCTCACCGGTCATTGTCCTTGCTATGTTCTAATGGGGGGTGGTGTAAATGGGAGGGCTACAGAAGGCTTAGTTTTCATTGCATTTAGTTTTCCTCTTGAGAGATCATTCCAAATACCTTTAACCTCAATGTGTTAGATTTAGAAGTAGATTGAAGGAATTTTGTGCCTCTGTATGGGTTGAAGACATATTTTGTGAAATAGATCACTGTACAACAACAACACTGTGTTTGTGACTTAAAACTTGTAAGAAACACATTATAAGACCTATAGTACTGTCTAGATGTGCTGAAAATGTATCTTTCATGTCTTTTTTAGCAAAATATTTGCACAAAATTGATTTCTTGATAGTTTTGGGGGGCAAAGTAATGTACATGATTATGAGTTGAATTTCTCCTGTAAGTAAATGATACTTTTCAATATGGTAGTTCACCTATTTCTGCAATGATATGCCACACAATCTGGTTGCTTTTCTCAGTACCCTTGCCAAAACACACAGAACACTACCCTACCCCCCAAAAATTGAAAAGAATTTGGGCATTACTTGATTTTGTGTACATATTAAATTTTATTTGGCTTTCTGACAAAAACCTATAGTTCTTACATTGATTTGATGGTCAACATGTGAGAAACATAATAACCTCCTTTTAAGTCTTACCAAATGCCTTTTCTTGTAAAAAAAAACCTTTTTCAGTGTTGTTTTATGTCAAACTGAATATTTTGTGTACTCTTTCAGGTAATTTCAGGTCCTGTATAAGATGAATGGAATTGTTTATCCACCTGTGAGCATATTTTCCTGATTCACACATCAAAGGAATGTAAATGAGAGTCTTTCTACTTTTTCCAGAGGTAATTTTACCATTGGCATGGCTTCACAGCTTCATTACATTAGAAATTCGCCTCAAATAGCATGCCTAATGGCACTCACAGTTGGCATAAAACCGCCCAGAATATAATGACCTGGGCTTTCCTGATTTTATTCAGTACCTGCATGTGTCTTACACAATTTTCACTTGCAAGAATGCAGGAATCAATTGTTTTAAAAAATAAACCAACCTAACATTTACCCCACCCCCCTTTTTTTGCATATTTTTTCTTAAATCTAATCATATTTTCCCAGAAATATCCTTTTAGACCCTTGTTTGACTTTTTGGGGTGCAGTTTTGTTCTCTGGGCTAGGCTAATAATTAAGTTTATATTCAAGGGTACTTGTGGGCAGTTTTGAACAGAGTTTTGTGTTGGGGGATCCCAACAATAAGCCGTGTGGCAGGGGACTTCTTCCTCTGGTTTTAAGCTTTCCAGTACACTTTTGAGCCTAAAATCAACCTGGGATACAAGAATAACACTTGTTTTTTCAAGCTGTTTAAATTTGGTCACAGTATGACTGACTTTGAGTAGAATTTATCCATTTTGTAATCCAACAAATCTTAAAATGTAACAAATGCACAGTATATTTTAGTTGAGGAAGCCACAAAAAGATATGTGTCCTCATAAAGTTAGTATTTTATGGTAGAACACTCTTAGTAGAAGTCACACTAGTTTACAGAGTTCAAATATGTTATCCCAGAGCTGAGATATGACAATTTTAAGCTTTTTTAGCTCACCGATCATTGTCCTTGCTATGTTCTAATGGGGGGTGGTGTAAATGGGAGGGCTACAGAAGGCTTAGTTTTCATTGCATTTAGTTTTCCTCTTGAGAGATCATTCCAAATACCTTTAACCTCAATGTGTTAGATTTAGAAGTAGATTGAAGGAATTTTGTGCCTCTGTTGTATGGGTTGAAGACATATTTTGTGAAATAGATCACTGTACAACAACAACACTGTGTTTGTGACTTAAAACTTGTAAGAAACACATTATAAGACCTATAGTACTGTCTAGATGTGCTGAAAATGTATCTTTCATGTCTTTTTTAGCAAAATATTTGCACAAAATTGATTTCTTGATAGTTTTGGGGGGCAAAGTAATGTACATGATTATGAGTTGAATTTCTCCTGTAAGTAAATGATACTTTTCAATATGGTAGTTCACCTATTTCTGCAATGATATGCCACACAATCTGGTTGCTTTTCTCAGTACCCTTGCCAAAACACACAGAACACTACCCTACCCCCCAAAAATTGAAAAGAATTTGGGCATTACTTGATTTTGTGTACATATTAAATTTTATTTGGCTTTCTGACAAAAACCTATAGTTCTTACATTGATTTGATGGTCAACATGTGAGAAACATAATAACCTCCTTTTAAGTCTTACCAAATGCCTTTTCTTGTAAAAAAAAACCTTTTTCAGTGTTGTTTTATGTCAAACTGAATATTTTGTGTACTCTTTCAGGTAATTTCAGGTCCTGTATAAGATGAATGGAATTGTTTATCCACCTGTGAGCATATTTTCCTGATTCACACATCAAAGGAATGTAAATGAGAGTCTTTCTACTTTTTCCAGAGGTAATTTTACCATTGGCATGGCTTCACAGCTTCATTACATTAGAAATTCGCCTCAAATAGCATGCCTAATGGCACTCACAGTTGGCATAAAACCGCCCAGAATATAATGACCTGGGCTTTCCTGATTTTATTCAGTACCTGCATGTGTCTTACACAATTTTCACTTGCAAGAATGCAGGAATCAATTGTTTTAAAAAATAAACCAACCTAACATTTACCCCACCCCCCTTTTTTTGCATATTTTTTCTTAAATCTAATCATATTTTCCCAGAAATATCCTTTTAGACCCTTGTTTGACTTTTTGGGGTGCAGTTTTGTTCTCTGGGCTAGGCTAATAATTAAGTTTATATTCAAGGGTACTTGTGGGCAGTTTTGAACAGAGTTTTGTGTTGGGGGATCCCAACAATAAGCCGTGTGGCAGGGGACTTCTTCCTCTGGTTTTAAGCTTTCCAGTACACTTTTGAGCCTAAAATCAACCTGGGATACAAGAATAACACTTGTTTTTTCAAGCTGTTTAAATTTGGTCACAGTATGACTGACTTTGAGTAGAATTTATCCATTTTGTAATCCAACAAATCTTAAAATGTAACAAATGCACAGTATATTTTAGTTGAGGAAGCCACAAGAAGATATGTGTCCTCATAAAGTTAGTATTTTATGGTAGAACACTCTTAGTAGAAGTCACACTAGTTTACAGAGTTCAAATATGTTATCCCAGAGATGAGATATGACAATTTTAAGCTTATTTAGCTCACCGGTCATTGTCCTTGCTATGTTCTAATGGGGGGTGGTGTAAATGGGAGGGCTACAGAAGGCTTAGTTTTCATTGCATTTAGTTTTCCTCTTGAGAGATCATTCCAAATACCTTTAACCTCAATGTGTTAGATTTAGAAGTAGATTGAAGGAATTTTGTGCCTCTGTTGTATGGGTTGAAGACATATTTTGTGAAATAGATCACTGTACAACAACAACACTGTGTTTGTGACTTAAAACTTGTAAGAAACACATTATAAGACCTATAGTACTGTCTAGATATGCTGAAAATGTATCTTTCATGTCTTTTTTAGCAAAATATTTGCACAAAATTGATTTCTTGATAGTTTTGGGGGGCAAAGTAATGTACATGATTATGAGTTGAATTTCTCCTGTAAGTAAATGATACTTTTCAATATGGTAGTTCACCTATTTCTGCAATGATATGCCACACAATCTGGTTGCTTTTCTCAGTACCCTTGCCAAAACACACAGAACACTACCCTACCCCCCAAAAATTGAAAAGAATTTGGGCATTACTTGATTTTGTGTACATATTAAATTTTATTTGGCTTTCTGACAAAAACCTATAGTTCTTACATTGATTTGATGGTCAACATGTGAGAAACATAATAACCTCCTTTTAAGTCTTACCAAATGCCTTTTCTTGTAAAAAAAAACCTTTTTCAGTGTTGTTTTATGTCAAACTGAATATTTTGTGTACTCTTTCAGGTAATTTCAGGTCCTGTATAAGATGAATGGAATTGTTTATCCACCTGTGAGCATATTTTCCTGATTCACACATCAAAGGAATGTAAATGAGAGTCTTTCTACTTTTTCCAGAGGTAATTTTACCATTGGCATGGCTTCACAGCTTCATTACATTAGAAATTCGCCTCAAATAGCATGCCTAATGGCACTCACAGTTGGCATAAAACCGCCCAGAATATAATGACCTGGGCTTTCCTGATTTTATTCAGTACCTGCATGTGTCTTACACAATTTTCACTTGCAAGAATGCAGGAATCAATTGTTTTAAAAAATAAACCAACCTAACATTTACCCCACCCCCCTTTTTTTGCATATTTTTTCTTAAATCTAATCATATTTTCCCAGAAATATCCTTTTAGACCCTTGTTTGACTTTTTGGGGTGCAGTTTTGTTCTCTGGGCTAGGCTAATAATTAAGTTTATATTCAAGGGTACTTGTGGGCAGTTTTGAACAGAGTTTTGTGTTGGGGGATCCCAACAATAAGCCGTGTGGCAGGGGACTTCTTCCTCTGGTTTTAAGCTTTCCAGTACACTTTTGAGCCTAAAATCAACCTGGGATACAAGAATAACACTTGTTTTTTCAAGCTGTTTAAATTTGGTCACAGTATGACTGACTTTGAGTAGAATTTATCCATTTTGTAATCCAACAAATCTTAAAATGTAACAAATGCACAGTATATTTTAGTTGAGGAAGCCACAAGAAGATATGTGTCCTCATAAAGTTAGTATTTTATGGTAGAACACTCTTAGTAGAAGTCACACTAGTTTACAGAGTTCAAATATGTTATCCCAGAGATGAGATATGACAATTTTAAGCTTATTTAGCTCACCGGTCATTGTCCTTGCTATGTTCTAATGGGGGGTGGTGTAAATGGGAGGGCTACAGAAGGCTTAGTTTTCATTGCATTTAGTTTTCCTCTTGAGAGATCATTCCAAATACCTTTAACCTCAATGTGTTAGATTTAGAAGTAGATTGAAGGAATTTTGTGCCTCTGTATGGGTTGAAGACATATTTTGTGAAATAGATCACTGTACAACAACAACACTGTGTTTGTGACTTAAAACTTGTAAGAAACACATTATAAGACCTATAGTACTGTCTAGATGTGCTGAAAATGTATCTTTCATGTCTTTTTTAGCAAAATATTTGCACAAAATTGATTTCTTGATAGTTTTGGGGGGCAAAGTAATGTACATGATTATGAGTTGAATTTCTCCTGTAAGTAAATGATACTTTTCAATATGGTAGTTCACCTATTTCTGCAATGATATGCCACACAATCTGGTTGCTTTTCTCAGTACCCTTGCCAAAACACACAGAACACTACCCTACCCCCCAAAAATTGAAAAGAATTTGGGCATTACTTGATTTTGTGTACATATTAAATTTTATTTGGCTTTCTGACAAAAACCTATAGTTCTTACATTGATTTGATGGTCAACATGTGAGAAACATAATAACCTCCTTTTAAGTCTTACCAAATGCCTTTTCTTGTAAAAAAAAACCTTTTTCAGTGTTGTTTTATGTCAAACTGAATATTTTGTGTACTCTTTCAGGTAATTTCAGGTCCTGTATAAGATGAATGGAATTGTTTATCCACCTGTGAGCATATTTTCCTGATTCACACATCAAAGGAATGTAAATGAGAGTCTTTCTACTTTTTCCAGAGGTAATTTTACCATTGGCATGGCTTCACAGCTTCATTACATTAGAAATTCGCCTCAAATAGCATGCCTAATGGCACTCACAGTTGGCATAAAACCGCCCAGAATATAATGACCTGGGCTTTCCTGATTTTATTCAGTACCTGCATGTGTCTTACACAATTTTCACTTGCAAGAATGCAGGAATCAATTGTTTTAAAAAATAAACCAACCTAACATTTACCCCACCCCCCTTTTTTTGCATATTTTTTCTTAAATCTAATCATATTTTCCCAGAAATATCCTTTTAGACCCTTGTTTGACTTTTTGGGGTGCAGTTTTGTTCTCTGGGCTAGGCTAATAATTAAGTTTATATTCAAGGGTACTTGTGGGCAGTTTTGAACAGAGTTTTGTGTTGGGGGATCCCAACAATAAGCCGTGTGGCAGGGGACTTCTTCCTCTGGTTTTAAGCTTTCCAGTACACTTTTGAGCCTAAAATCAACCTGGGATACAAGAATAACACTTGTTTTTTCAAGCTGTTTAAATTTGGTCACAGTATGACTGACTTTGAGTAGAATTTATCCATTTTGTAATCCAACAAATCTTAAAATGTAACAAATGCACAGTATATTTTAGTTGAGGAAGCCACAAGAAGATATGTGTCCTCATAAAGTTAGTATTTTATGGTAGAACACTCTTAGTAGAAGTCACACTAGTTTACAGAGTTCAAATATGTTATCCCAGAGATGAGATATGACAATTTTAAGCTTATTTAGCTCACCGGTCATTGTCCTTGCTATGTTCTAATGGGGGGTGGTGTAAATGGGAGGGCTACAGAAGGCTTAGTTTTCATTGCATTTAGTTTTCCTCTTGAGAGATCATTCCAAATACCTTTAACCTCAATGTGTTAGATTTAGAAGTAGATTGAAGGAATTTTGTGCCTCTGTATGGGTTGAAGACATATTTTGTGAAATAGATCACTGTACAACAACAACACTGTGTTTGTGACTTAAAACTTGTAAGAAACACATTATAAGACCTATAGTACTGTCTAGATGTGCTGAAAATGTATCTTTCATGTCTTTTTTAGCAAAATATTTGCACAAAATTGATTTCTTGATAGTTTTGGGGGGCAAAGTAATGTACATGATTATGAGTTGAATTTCTCCTGTAAGTAAATGATACTTTTCAATATGGTAGTTCACCTATTTCTGCAATGATATGCCACACAATCTGGTTGCTTTTCTCAGTACCCTTGCCAAAACACACAGAACACTACCCTACCCCCCAAAAATTGAAAAGAATTTGGGCATTACTTGATTTTGTGTACATATTAAATTTTATTTGGCTTTCTGACAAAAACCTATAGTTCTTACATTGATTTGATGGTCAACATGTGAGAAACATAATAACCTCCTTTTAAGTCTTACCAAATGCCTTTTCTTGTAAAAAAAAACCTTTTTCAGTGTTGTTTTATGTCAAACTGAATATTTTGTGTACTCTTTCAGGTAATTTCAGGTCCTGTATAAGATGAATGGAATTGTTTATCCACCTGTGAGCATATTTTCCTGATTCACACATCAAAGGAATGTAAATGAGAGTCTTTCTACTTTTTCCAGAGGTAATTTTACCATTGGCATGGCTTCACAGCTTCATTACATTAGAAATTCGCCTCAAATAGCATGCCTAATGGCACTCACAGTTGGCATAAAACCGCCCAGAATATAATGACCTGGGCTTTCCTGATTTTATTCAGTACCTGCATGTGTCTTACACAATTTTCACTTGCAAGAATGCAGGAATCAATTGTTTTAAAAAATAAACCAACCTAACATTTACCCCACCCCCCTTTTTTTGCATATTTTTTCTTAAATCTAATCATATTTTCCCAGAAATATCCTTTTAGACCCTTGTTTGACTTTTTGGGGTGCAGTTTTGTTCTCTGGGCTAGGCTAATAATTAAGTTTATATTCAAGGGTACTTGTGGGCAGTTTTGAACAGAGTTTTGTGTTGGGGGATCCCAACAATAAGCCGTGTGGCAGGGGACTTCTTCCTCTGGTTTTAAGCTTTCCAGTACACTTTTGAGCCTAAAATCAACCTGGGATACAAGAATAACACTTGTTTTTTCAAGCTGTTTAAATTTGGTCACAGTATGACTGACTTTGAGTAGAATTTATCCATTTTGTAATCCAACAAATCTTAAAATGTAACAAATGCACAGTATATTTTAGTTGAGGAAGCCACAAGAAGATATGTGTCCTCATAAAGTTAGTATTTTATGGTAGAACACTCTTAGTAGAAGTCACACTAGTTTACAGAGTTCAAATATGTTATCCCAGAGATGAGATATGACAATTTTAAGCTTATTTAGCTCACCGGTCATTGTCCTTGCTATGTTCTAATGGGGGGTGGTGTAAATGGGAGGGCTACAGAAGGCTTAGTTTTCATTGCATTTAGTTTTCCTCTTGAGAGATCATTCCAAATACCTTTAACCTCAATGTGTTAGATTTAGAAGTAGATTGAAGGAATTTTGTGCCTCTGTATGGGTTGAAGACATATTTTGTGAAATAGATCACTGTACAACAACAACACTGTGTTTGTGACTTAAAACTTGTAAGAAACACATTATAAGACCTATAGTACTGTCTAGATGTGCTGAAAATGTATCTTTCATGTCTTTTTTAGCAAAATATTTGCACAAAATTGATTTCTTGATAGTTTTGGGGGGCAAAGTAATGTACATGATTATGAGTTGAATTTCTCCTGTAAGTAAATGATACTTTTCAATATGGTAGTTCACCTATTTCTGCAATGATATGCCACACAATCTGGTTGCTTTTCTCAGTACCCTTGCCAAAACACACAGAACACTACCCTACCCCCCAAAAATTGAAAAGAATTTGGGCATTACTTGATTTTGTGTACATATTAAATTTTATTTGGCTTTCTGACAAAAACCTATAGTTCTTACATTGATTTGATGGTCAACATGTGAGAAACATAATAACCTCCTTTTAAGTCTTACCAAATGCCTTTTCTTGTAAAAAAAAACCTTTTTCAGTGTTGTTTTATGTCAAACTGAATATTTTGTGTACTCTTTCAGGTAATTTCAGGTCCTGTATAAGATGAATGGAATTGTTTATCCACCTGTGAGCATATTTTCCTGATTCACACATCAAAGGAATGTAAATGAGAGTCTTTCTACTTTTTCCAGAGGTAATTTTACCATTGGCATGGCTTCACAGCTTCATTACATTAGAAATTCGCCTCAAATAGCATGCCTAATGGCACTCACAGTTGGCATAAAACCGCCCAGAATATAATGACCTGGGCTTTCCTGATTTTATTCAGTACCTGCATGTGTCTTACACAATTTTCACTTGCAAGAATGCAGGAATCAATTGTTTTAAAAAATAAACCAACCTAACATTTACCCCACCCCCCTTTTTTTGCATATTTTTTCTTAAATCTAATCATATTTTCCCAGAAATATCCTTTTAGACCCTTGTTTGACTTTTTGGGGTGCAGTTTTGTTCTCTGGGCTAGGCTAATAATTAAGTTTATATTCAAGGGTACTTGTGGGCAGTTTTGAACAGAGTTTTGTGTTGGGGGATCCCAACAATAAGCCGTGTGGCAGGGGACTTCTTCCTCTGGTTTTAAGCTTTCCAGTACACTTTTGAGCCTAAAATCAACCTGGGATACAAGAATAACACTTGTTTTTTCAAGCTGTTTAAATTTGGTCACAGTATGACTGACTTTGAGTAGAATTTATCCATTTTGTAATCCAACAAATCTTAAAATGTAACAAATGCACAGTATATTTTAGTTGAGGAAGCCACAAGAAGATATGTGTCCTCATAAAGTTAGTATTTTATGGTAGAACACTCTTAGTAGAAGTCACACTAGTTTACAGAGTTCAAATATGTTATCCCAGAGATGAGATATGACAATTTTAAGCTTATTTAGCTCACCGGTCATTGTCCTTGCTATGTTCTAATGGGGGGTGGTGTAAATGGGAGGGCTACAGAAGGCTTAGTTTTCATTGCATTTAGTTTTCCTCTTGAGAGATCATTCCAAATACCTTTAACCTCAATGTGTTAGATTTAGAAGTAGATTGAAGGAATTTTGTGCCTCTGTATGGGTTGAAGACATATTTTGTGAAATAGATCACTGTACAACAACAACACTGTGTTTGTGACTTAAAACTTGTAAGAAACACATTATAAGACCTATAGTACTGTCTAGATGTGCTGAAAATGTATCTTTCATGTCTTTTTTAGCAAAATATTTGCACAAAATTGATTTCTTGATAGTTTTGGGGGGCAAAGTAATGTACATGATTATGAGTTGAATTTCTCCTGTAAGTAAATGATACTTTTCAATATGGTAGTTCACCTATTTCTGCAATGATATGCCACACAATCTGGTTGCTTTTCTCAGTACCCTTGCCAAAACACACAGAACACTACCCTACCCCCCAAAAATTGAAAAGAATTTGGGCATTACTTGATTTTGTGTACATATTAAATTTTATTTGGCTTTCTGACAAAAACCTATAGTTCTTACATTGATTTGATGGTCAACATGTGAGAAACATAATAACCTCCTTTTAAGTCTTACCAAATGCCTTTTCTTGTAAAAAAAAACCTTTTTCAGTGTTGTTTTATGTCAAACTGAATATTTTGTGTACTCTTTCAGGTAATTTCAGGTCCTGTATAAGATGAATGGAATTGTTTATCCACCTGTGAGCATATTTTCCTGATTCACACATCAAAGGAATGTAAATGAGAGTCTTTCTACTTTTTCCAGAGGTAATTTTACCATTGGCATGGCTTCACAGCTTCATTACATTAGAAATTCGCCTCAAATAGCATGCCTAATGGCACTCACAGTTGGCATAAAACCGCCCAGAATATAATGACCTGGGCTTTCCTGATTTTATTCAGTACCTGCATGTGTCTTACACAATTTTCACTTGCAAGAATGCAGGAATCAATTGTTTTAAAAAATAAACCAACCTAACATTTACCCCACCCCCCTTTTTTTGCATATTTTTTCTTAAATCTAATCATATTTTCCCAGAAATATCCTTTTAGACCCTTGTTTGACTTTTTGGGGTGCAGTTTTGTTCTCTGGGCTAGGCTAATAATTAAGTTTATATTCAAGGGTACTTGTGGGCAGTTTTGAACAGAGTTTTGTGTTGGGGGATCCCAACAATAAGCCGTGTGGCAGGGGACTTCTTCCTCTGGTTTTAAGCTTTCCAGTACACTTTTGAGCCTAAAATCAACCTGGGATACAAGAATAACACTTGTTTTTTCAAGCTGTTTAAATTTGGTCACAGTATGACTGACTTTGAGTAGAATTTATCCATTTTGTAATCCAACAAATCTTAAAATGTAACAAATGCACAGTATATTTTAGTTGAGGAAGCCACAAAAAGATATGTGTCCTCATAAAGTTAGTATTTTATGGTAGAACACTCTTAGTAGAAGTCACACTAGTTTACAGAGTTCAAATATGTTATCCCAGAGCTGAGATATGACAATTTTAAGCTTTTTTAGCTCACCGATCATTGTCCTTGCTATGTTCTAATGGGGGGTGGTGTAAATGGGAGGGCTACAGAAGGCTTAGTTTTCATTGCATTTAGTTTTCCTCTTGAGAGATCATTCCAAATACCTTTAACCTCAATGTGTTAGATTTAGAAGTAGATTGAAGGAATTTTGTGCCTCTGTTAGGATACAGGTCACAGTTTGTCACTTCCGGAAATTCCTAGGGACGAAAGAAGTTCCAGATATTTTTGTGTGTTTTTTTTATTATTTTTTCCTGGCCCCCTGCATTTTTTTTCTGGGCATTTTTGTAGTTTTTATGAAAGGACAGGGGTTGAGTTACTGTCTGGAAATGATTTTAGAAGTGGAATGGGACCAGTTCAGGTGGTGGAGATCTGGCAGTTGGGGGTGCTTTGGTCTATTTACATGCGGCGGAATATGTGCAAAGAGACCCCTATCAGCTGATTCTACTCGTATCTCAAAATTTCTACCTTCAACCTATGAAAAAATTGTGCTTAAAATACTGCCAAAGGACTGTTCAAGGCCCCCACCGAAGGATTTGGTTCAACGAAAGTTAGGGAAGGTGCTGTGAGAGCAGACATTAACATTACCGCAAATGGGAAATGAAGGAAAATGAAACTGTGACCTGCTGCCATTGTATGGGTTGAAGACATATTTTGTGAAATAGATCACTGTACAACAACAACACTGTGTTTGTGACTTAAAACTTGTAAGAAACACATTATAAGACCTATAGTACTGTCTAGATGTGCTGAAAATGTATCTTTCATGTCTTTTTTAGCAAAATATTTGCACAAAATTGATTTCTTGATAGTTTTGGGGGGCAAAGTAATGTACATGATTATGAGTTGAATTTCTCCTGTAAGTAAATGATACTTTTCAATATGGTAGTTCACCTATTTCTGCAATGATATGCCACACAATCTGGTTGCTTTTCTCAGTACCCTTGCCAAAACACACAGAACACTACCCTACCCCCCAAAAATTGAAAAGAATTTGGGCATTACTTGATTTTGTGTACATATTAAATTTTATTTGGCTTTCTGACAAAAACCTATAGTTCTTACATTGATTTGATGGTCAACATGTGAGAAACATAATAACCTCCTTTTAAGTCTTACCAAATGCCTTTTCTTGTAAAAAAAAACCTTTTTCAGTGTTGTTTTATGTCAAACTGAATATTTTGTGTACTCTTTCAGGTAATTTCAGGTCCTGTATAAGATGAATGGAATTGTTTATCCACCTGTGAGCATATTTTCCTGATTCACACATCAAAGGAATGTAAATGAGAGTCTTTCTACTTTTTCCAGAGGTAATTTTACCATTGGCATGGCTTCACAGCTTCATTACATTAGAAATTCGCCTCAAATAGCATGCCTAATGGCACTCACAGTTGGCATAAAACCGCCCAGAATATAATGACCTGGGCTTTCCTGATTTTATTCAGTACCTGCATGTGTCTTACACAATTTTCACTTGCAAGAATGCAGGAATCAATTGTTTTAAAAAATAAACCAACCTAACATTTACCCCACCCCCCTTTTTTTGCATATTTTTTCTTAAATCTAATCATATTTTCCCAGAAATATCCTTTTAGACCCTTGTTTGACTTTTTGGGGTGCAGTTTTGTTCTCTGGGCTAGGCTAATAATTAAGTTTATATTCAAGGGTACTTGTGGGCAGTTTTGAACAGAGTTTTGTGTTGGGGGATCCCAACAATAAGCCGTGTGGCAGGGGACTTCTTCCTCTGGTTTTAAGCTTTCCAGTACACTTTTGAGCCTAATCAACCTGGGATACAAGAATAACACTTGTTTTTTCAAGCTGTTTAAATTTGGTCACAGTATGACTGACTTTGAGTAGAATTTATCCATTTTGTAATCCAACAAATCTTAAAATGTAACAAATGCACAGTATATTTTAGTTGAGGAAGCCACAAAAAGATATGTGTCCTCATAAAGTTAGTATTTTATGGTAGAACACTCTTAGTAGAAGTCACACTAGTTTACAGAGTTCAAATATGTTATCCCAGAGCTGAGATATGACAATTTTAAGCTTTTTTAGCTCACCGGTCATTGTCCTTGCTATGTTCTAATGGGGGGTGGTGTAAATGGGAGGGCTACAGAAGGCTTAGTTTTCATTGCATTTAGTTTTCCTCTTGAGAGATCATTCCAAATACCTTTAACCTCAATGTGTTAGATTTAGAAGTAGATTGAAGGAATTTTGTGCCTCTGTATGGGTTGAAGACATATTTTGTGAAATAGATCACTGTACAACAACAACACTGTGTTTGTGACTTAAAACTTGTAAGAAACACATTATAAGACCTATAGTACTGTCTAGATGTGCTGAAAATGTATCTTTCATGTCTTTTTTAGCAAAATATTTGCACAAAATTGATTTCTTGATAGTTTTGGGGGGCAAAGTAATGTACATGATTATGAGTTGAATTTCTCCTGTAAGTAAATGATACTTTTCAATATGGTAGTTCACCTATTTCTGCAATGATATGCCACACAATCTGGTTGCTTTTCTCAGTACCCTTGCCAAAACACACAGAACACTACCCTACCCCCCAAAAATTGAAAAGAATTTGGGCATTACTTGATTTTGTGTACATATTAAATTTTATTTGGCTTTCTGACAAAAACCTATAGTTCTTACATTGATTTGATGGTCAACATGTGAGAAACATAATAACCTCCTTTTAAGTCTTACCAAATGCCTTTTCTTGTAAAAAAAAACCTTTTTCAGTGTTGTTTTATGTCAAACTGAATATTTTGTGTACTCTTTCAGGTAATTTCAGGTCCTGTATAAGATGAATGGAATTGTTTATCCACCTGTGAGCATATTTTCCTGATTCACACATCAAAGGAATGTAAATGAGAGTCTTTCTACTTTTTCCAGAGGTAATTTTACCATTGGCATGGCTTCACAGCTTCATTACATTAGAAATTCGCCTCAAATAGCATGCCTAATGGCACTCACAGTTGGCATAAAACCGCCCAGAATATAATGACCTGGGCTTTCCTGATTTTATTCAGTACCTGCATGTGTCTTACACAATTTTCACTTGCAAGAATGCAGGAATCAATTGTTTTAAAAAATAAACCAACCTAACATTTACCCCACCCCCCTTTTTTTGCATATTTTTTCTTAAATCTAATCATATTTTCCCAGAAATATCCTTTTAGACCCTTGTTTGACTTTTTGGGGTGCAGTTTTGTTCTCTGGGCTAGGCTAATAATTAAGTTTATATTCAAGGGTACTTGTGGGCAGTTTTGAACAGAGTTTTGTGTTGGGGGATCCCAACAATAAGCCGTGTGGCAGGGGACTTCTTCCTCTGGTTTTAAGCTTTCCAGTACACTTTTGAGCCTAAAATCAACCTGGGATACAAGAATAACACTTGTTTTTTCAAGCTGTTTAAATTTGGTCACAGTATGACTGACTTTGAGTAGAATTTATCCATTTTGTAATCCAACAAATCTTAAAATGTAACAAATGCACAGTATATTTTAGTTGAGGAAGCCACAAAAAGATATGTGTCCTCATAAAGTTAGTATTTTATGGTAGAACACTCTTAGTAGAAGTCACACTAGTTTACAGAGTTCAAATATGTTATCCCAGAGCTGAGATATGACAATTTTAAGCTTTTTTAGCTCACCGGTCATTGTCCTTGCTATGTTCTAATGGGGGGTGGTGTAAATGGGAGGGCTACAGAAGGCTTAGTTTTCATTGCATTTAGTTTTCCTCTTGAGAGATCATTCCAAATACCTTTAACCTCAATGTGTTAGATTTAGAAGTAGATTGAAGGAATTTTGTGCCTCTGTATGGGTTGAAGACATATTTTGTGAAATAGATCACTGTACAACAACAACACTGTGTTTGTGACTTAAAACTTGTAAGAAACACATTATAAGACCTATAGTACTGTCTAGATGTGCTGAAAATGTATCTTTCATGTCTTTTTTAGCAAAATATTTGCACAAAATTGATTTCTTGATAGTTTTGGGGGGCAAAGTAATGTACATGATTATGAGTTGAATTTCTCCTGTAAGTAAATGATACTTTTCAATATGGTAGTTCACCTATTTCTGCAATGATATGCCACACAATCTGGTTGCTTTTCTCAGTACCCTTGCCAAAACACACAGAACACTACCCTACCCCCCAAAAATTGAAAAGAATTTGGGCATTACTTGATTTTGTGTACATATTAAATTTTATTTGGCTTTCTGACAAAAACCTATAGTTCTTACATTGATTTGATGGTCAACATGTGAGAAACATAATAACCTCCTTTTAAGTCTTACCAAATGCCTTTTCTTGTAAAAAAAAACCTTTTTCAGTGTTGTTTTATGTCAAACTGAATATTTTGTGTACTCTTTCAGGTAATTTCAGGTCCTGTATAAGATGAATGGAATTGTTTATCCACCTGTGAGCATATTTTCCTGATTCACACATCAAAGGAATGTAAATGAGAGTCTTTCTACTTTTTCCAGAGGTAATTTTACCATTGGCATGGCTTCACAGCTTCATTACATTAGAAATTCGCCTCAAATAGCATGCCTAATGGCACTCACAGTTGGCATAAAACCGCCCAGAATATAATGACCTGGGCTTTCCTGATTTTATTCAGTACCTGCATGTGTCTTACACAATTTTCACTTGCAAGAATGCAGGAATCAATTGTTTTAAAAAATAAACCAACCTAACATTTACCCCACCCCCCTTTTTTTGCATATTTTTTCTTAAATCTAATCATATTTTCCCAGAAATATCCTTTTAGACCCTTGTTTGACTTTTTGGGGTGCAGTTTTGTTCTCTGGGCTAGGCTAATAATTAAGTTTATATTCAAGGGTACTTGTGGGCAGTTTTGAACAGAGTTTTGTGTTGGGGGATCCCAACAATAAGCCGTGTGGCAGGGGACTTCTTCCTCTGGTTTTAAGCTTTCCAGTACACTTTTGAGCCTAAAATCAACCTGGGATACAAGAATAACACTTGTTTTTTCAAGCTGTTTAAATTTGGTCACAGTATGACTGACTTTGAGTAGAATTTATCCATTTTGTAATCCAACAAATCTTAAAATGTAACAAATGCACAGTATATTTTAGTTGAGGAAGCCACAAAAAGATATGTGTCCTCATAAAGTTAGTATTTTATGGTAGAACACTCTTAGTAGAAGTCACACTAGTTTACAGAGTTCAAATATGTTATCCCAGAGCTGAGATATGACAATTTTAAGCTTTTTTAGCTCACCGATCATTGTCCTTGCTATGTTCTAATGGGGGGTGGTGTAAATGGGAGGGCTACAGAAGGCTTAGTTTTCATTGCATTTAGTTTTCCTCTTGAGAGATCATTCCAAATACCTTTAACCTCAATGTGTTAGATTTAGAAGTAGATTGAAGGAATTTTGTGCCTCTGTTGTATGGGTTGAAGACATATTTTGTGAAATAGATCACTGTACAACAACAACACTGTGTTTGTGACTTAAAACTTGTAAGAAACACATTATAAGACCTATAGTACTGTCTAGATGTGCTGAAAATGTATCTTTCATGTCTTTTTTAGCAAAATATTTGCACAAAATTGATTTCTTGATAGTTTTGGGGGGCAAAGTAATGTACATGATTATGAGTTGAATTTCTCCTGTAAGTAAATGATACTTTTCAATATGGTAGTTCACCTATTTCTGCAATGATATGCCACACAATCTGGTTGCTTTTCTCAGTACCCTTGCCAAAACACACAGAACACTACCCTACCCCCCAAAAATTGAAAAGAATTTGGGCATTACTTGATTTTGTGTACATATTAAATTTTATTTGGCTTTCTGACAAAAACCTATAGTTCTTACATTGATTTGATGGTCAACATGTGAGAAACATAATAACCTCCTTTTAAGTCTTACCAAATGCCTTTTCTTGTAAAAAAAAACCTTTTTCAGTGTTGTTTTATGTCAAACTGAATATTTTGTGTACTCTTTCAGGTAATTTCAGGTCCTGTATAAGATGAATGGAATTGTTTATCCACCTGTGAGCATATTTTCCTGATTCACACATCAAAGGAATGTAAATGAGAGTCTTTCTACTTTTTCCAGAGGTAATTTTACCATTGGCATGGCTTCACAGCTTCATTACATTAGAAATTCGCCTCAAATAGCATGCCTAATGGCACTCACAGTTGGCATAAAACCGCCCAGAATATAATGACCTGGGCTTTCCTGATTTTATTCAGTACCTGCATGTGTCTTACACAATTTTCACTTGCAAGAATGCAGGAATCAATTGTTTTAAAAAATAAACCAACCTAACATTTACCCCACCCCCCTTTTTTTGCATATTTTTTCTTAAATCTAATCATATTTTCCCAGAAATATCCTTTTAGACCCTTGTTTGACTTTTTGGGGTGCAGTTTTGTTCTCTGGGCTAGGCTAATAATTAAGTTTATATTCAAGGGTACTTGTGGGCAGTTTTGAACAGAGTTTTGTGTTGGGGGATCCCAACAATAAGCCGTGTGGCAGGGGACTTCTTCCTCTGGTTTTAAGCTTTCCAGTACACTTTTGAGCCTAAAATCAACCTGGGATACAAGAATAACACTTGTTTTTTCAAGCTGTTTAAATTTGGTCACAGTATGACTGACTTTGAGTAGAATTTATCCATTTTGTAATCCAACAAATCTTAAAATGTAACAAATGCACAGTATATTTTAGTTGAGGAAGCCACAAAAAGATATGTGTCCTCATAAAGTTAGTATTTTATGGTAGAACACTCTTAGTAGAAGTCACACTAGTTTACAGAGTTCAAATATGTTATCCCAGAGCTGAGATATGACAATTTTAAGCTTTTTTAGCTCACCGATCATTGTCCTTGCTATGTTCTAATGGGGGGTGGTGTAAATGGGAGGGCTACAGAAGGCTTAGTTTTCATTGCATTTAGTTTTCCTCTTGAGAGATCATTCCAAATACCTTTAACCTCAATGTGTTAGATTTAGAAGTAGATTGAAGGAATTTTGTGCCTCTGTTGTATGGGTTGAAGACATATTTTGTGAAATAGATCACTGTACAACAACAACACTGTGTTTGTGACTTAAAACTTGTAAGAAACACATTATAAGACATATAGTACTGTCTAGATGTGCTGAAAATGTATCTTTCATGTCTTTTTTAGCAAAATATTTGCACAAAATTGATTTCTTGATAGTTTTGGGGGGCACAGTAATGTACATGATTATGAGTTGAATTTCTCCTGTAAGTAAATGATACTTTTCAATATGGTAGTTCACCTATTTCTGCAATGATATGCCACACAATCTGGTTGCTTTTCTCAGTACCCTTGCCAAAACACACAGAACACTACCCTACCCCCCAAAAATTGAAAAGAATTTGGGCATTACTTGATTTTGTGTACATATTAAATTTTATTTGGCTTTCTGACAAAAACCTATAGTTCTTACATTGATTTGATGGTCAACATGTGAGAAACATAATAACCTCCTTTTAAGTCTTACCAAATGCCTTTTCTTGTAAAAAAAAACCTTTTTCAGTGTTGTTTTATGTCAAACTGAATATTTTGTGTACTCTTTCAGGTAATTTCAGGTCCTGTATAAGATGAATGGAATTGTTTATCCACCTGTGAGCATATTTTCCTGATTCACACATCAAAGGAATGTAAATGAGAGTCTTTCTACTTTTTCCAGAGGTAATTTTACCATTGGCATGGCTTCACAGCTTCATTACATTAGAAATTCGCCTCAAATAGCATGCCTAATGGCACTCACAGTTGGCATAAAACCGCCCAGAATATAATGACCTGGGCTTTCCTGATTTTATTCAGTACCTGCATGTGTCTTACACAATTTTCACTTGCAAGAATGCAGGAATCAATTGTTTTAAAAAATAAACCAACCTAACATTTACCCCACCCCCCTTTTTTTGCATATTTTTTCTTAAATCTAATCATATTTTCCCAGAAATATCCTTTTAGACCCTTGTTTGACTTTTTGGGGTGCAGTTTTGTTCTCTGGGCTAGGCTAATAATTAAGTTTATATTCAAGGGTACTTGTGGGCAGTTTTGAACAGAGTTTTGTGTTGGGGGATCCCAACAATAAGCCGTGTGGCAGGGGACTTCTTCCTCTGGTTTTAAGCTTTCCAGTACACTTTTGAGCCTAAAATCAACCTGGGATACAAGAATAACACTTGTTTTTTCAAGCTGTTTAAATTTGGTCACAGTATGACTGACTTTGAGTAGAATTTATCCATTTTGTAATCCAACAAATCTTAAAATGTAACAAATGCACAGTATATTTTAGTTGAGGAAGCCACAAAAAGATATGTGTCCTCATAAAGTTAGTATTTTATGGTAGAACACTCTTAGTAGAAGTCACACTAGTTTACAGAGTTCAAATATGTTATCCCAGAGCTGAGATATGACAATTTTAAGCTTTTTTAGCTCACCGGTCATTGTCCTTGCTATGTTCTAATGGGGGGTGGTGTAAATGGGAGGGCTACAGAAGGCTTAGTTTTCATTGCATTTAGTTTTCCTCTTGAGAGATCATTCCAAATACCTTTAACCTCAATGTGTTAGATTTAGAAGTAGATTGAAGGAATTTTGTGCCTCTGTATGGGTTGAAGACATATTTTGTGAAATAGATCACTGTACAACAACAACACTGTGTTTGTGACTTAAAACTTGTAAGAAACACATTATAAGACCTATAGTACTGTCTAGATGTGCTGAAAATGTATCTTTCATGTCTTTTTTAGCAAAATATTTGCACAAAATTGATTTCTTGATAGTTTTGGGGGGCAAAGTAATGTACATGATTATGAGTTGAATTTCTCCTGTAAGTAAATGATACTTTTCAATATGGTAGTTCACCTATTTCTGCAATGATATGCCACACAATCTGGTTGCTTTTCTCAGTACCCTTGCCAAAACACACAGAACACTACCCTACCCCCCAAAAATTGAAAAGAATTTGGGCATTACTTGATTTTGTGTACATATTAAATTTTATTTGGCTTTCTGACAAAAACCTATAGTTCTTACATTGATTTGATGGTCAACATGTGAGAAACATAATAACCTCCTTTTAAGTCTTACCAAATGCCTTTTCTTGTAAAAAAAAACCTTTTTCAGTGTTGTTTTATGTCAAACTGAATATTTTGTGTACTCTTTCAGGTAATTTCAGGTCCTGTATAAGATGAATGGAATTGTTTATCCACCTGTGAGCATATTTTCCTGATTCACACATCAAAGGAATGTAAATGAGAGTCTTTCTACTTTTTCCAGAGGTAATTTTACCATTGGCATGGCTTCACAGCTTCATTACATTAGAAATTCGCCTCAAATAGCATGCCTAATGGCACTCACAGTTGGCATAAAACCGCCCAGAATATAATGACCTGGGCTTTCCTGATTTTATTCAGTACCTGCATGTGTCTTACACAATTTTCACTTGCAAGAATGCAGGAATCAATTGTTTTAAAAAATAAACCAACCTAACATTTACCCCACCCCCCTTTTTTTGCATATTTTTTCTTAAATCTAATCATATTTTCCCAGAAATATCCTTTTAGACCCTTGTTTGACTTTTTGGGGTGCAGTTTTGTTCTCTGGGCTAGGCTAATAATTAAGTTTATATTCAAGGGTACTTGTGGGCAGTTTTGAACAGAGTTTTGTGTTGGGGGATCCCAACAATAAGCCGTGTGGCAGGGGACTTCTTCCTCTGGTTTTAAGCTTTCCAGTACACTTTTGAGCCTAAAATCAACCTGGGATACAAGAATAACACTTGTTTTTTCAAGCTGTTTAAATTTGGTCACAGTATGACTGACTTTGAGTAGAATTTATCCATTTTGTAATCCAACAAATCTTAAAATGTAACAAATGCACAGTATATTTTAGTTGAGGAAGCCACAAAAAGATATGTGTCCTCATAAAGTTAGTATTTTATGGTAGAACACTCTTAGTAGAAGTCACACTAGTTTACAGAGTTCAAATATGTTATCCCAGAGCTGAGATATGACAATTTTAAGCTTTTTTAGCTCACCGGTCATTGTCCTTGCTATGTTCTAATGGGGGGGGGTGTAAATGGGAGGGCTACAGAAGGCTTAGTTTTCATTGCATTTAGTTTTCCTCTTGAGAGATCATTCCAAATACCTTTAACCTCAATGTGTTAGATTTAGAAGTAGATTGAAGGAATTTTGTGCCTCTGTATGGGTTGAAGACATATTTTGTGAAATAGATCACTGTACAACAACAACACTGTGTTTGTGACTTAAAACTTGTAAGAAACACATTATAAGACCTATAGTACTGTCTAGATGTGCTGAAAATGTATCTTTCATGTCTTTTTTAGCAAAATATTTGCACAAAATTGATTTCTTGATAGTTTTGGGGGGCAAAGTAATGTACATGATTATGAGTTGAATTTCTCCTGTAAGTAAATGATACTTTTCAATATGGTAGTTCACCTATTTCTGCAATGATATGCCACACAATCTGGTTGCTTTTCTCAGTACCCTTGCCAAAACACACAGAACACTACCCTACCCCCCAAAAATTGAAAAGAATTTGGGCATTACTTGATTTTGTGTACATATTAAATTTTATTTGGCTTTCTGACAAAAACCTATAGTTCTTACATTGATTTGATGGTCAACATGTGAGAAACATAATAACCTCCTTTTAAGTCTTACCAAATGCCTTTTCTTGTAAAAAAAAACCTTTTTCAGTGTTGTTTTATGTCAAACTGAATATTTTGTGTACTCTTTCAGGTAATTTCAGGTCCTGTATAAGATGAATGGAATTGTTTATCCACCTGTGAGCATATTTTCCTGATTCACACATCAAAGGAATGTAAATGAGAGTCTTTCTACTTTTTCCAGAGGTAATTTTACCATTGGCATGGCTTCACAGCTTCATTACATTAGAAATTCGCCTCAAATAGCATGCCTAATGGCACTCACAGTTGGCATAAAACCGCCCAGAATATAATGACCTGGGCTTTCCTGATTTTATTCAGTACCTGCATGTGTCTTACACAATTTTCACTTGCAAGAATGCAGGAATCAATTGTTTTAAAAAATAAACCAACCTAACATTTACCCCACCCCCCTTTTTTTGCATATTTTTTCTTAAATCTAATCATATTTTCCCAGAAATATCCTTTTAGACCCTTGTTTGACTTTTTGGGGTGCAGTTTTGTTCTCTGGGCTAGGCTAATAATTAAGTTTATATTCAAGGGTACTTGTGGGCAGTTTTGAACAGAGTTTTGTGTTGGGGGATCCCAACAATAAGCCGTGTGGCAGGGGACTTCTTCCTCTGGTTTTAAGCTTTCCAGTACACTTTTGAGCCTAAAATCAACCTGGGATACAAGAATAACACTTGTTTTTTCAAGCTGTTTAAATTTGGTCACAGTATGACTGACTTTGAGTAGAATTTATCCATTTTGTAATCCAACAAATCTTAAAATGTAACAAATGCACAGTATATTTTAGTTGAGGAAGCCACAAAAAGATATGTGTCCTCATAAAGTTAGTATTTTATGGTAGAACACTCTTAGTAGAAGTCACACTAGTTTACAGAGTTCAAATATGTTATCCCAGAGCTGAGATATGACAATTTTAAGCTTTTTTAGCTCACCGATCATTGTCCTTGCTATGTTCTAATGGGGGGTGGTGTAAATGGGAGGGCTACAGAAGGCTTAGTTTTCATTGCATTTAGTTTTCCTCTTGAGAGATCATTCCAAATACCTTTAACCTCAATGTGTTAGATTTAGAAGTAGATTGAAGGAATTTTGTGCCTCTGTTGTATGGGTTGAAGACATATTTTGTGAAATAGATCACTGTACAACAACAACACTGTGTTTGTGACTTAAAACTTGTAAGAAACACATTATAAGACCTATAGTACTGTCTAGATGTGCTGAAAATGTATCTTTCATGTCTTTTTTAGCAAAATATTTGCACAAAATTGATTTCTTGATAGTTTTGGGGGGCAAAGTAATGTACATGATTATGAGTTGAATTTCTCCTGTAAGTAAATGATACTTTTCAATATGGTAGTTCACCTATTTCTGCAATGATATGCCACACAATCTGGTTGCTTTTCTCAGTACCCTTGCCAAAACACACAGAACACTACCCTACCCCCCAAAAATTGAAAAGAATTTGGGCATTACTTGATTTTGTGTACATATTAAATTTTATTTGGCTTTCTGACAAAAACCTATAGTTCTTACATTGATTTGATGGTCAACATGTGAGAAACATAATAACCTCCTTTTAAGTCTTACCAAATGCCTTTTCTTGTAAAAAAAAACCTTTTTCAGTGTTGTTTTATGTCAAACTGAATATTTTGTGTACTCTTTCAGGTAATTTCAGGTCCTGTATAAGATGAATGGAATTGTTTATCCACCTGTGAGCATATTTTCCTGATTCACACATCAAAGGAATGTAAATGAGAGTCTTTCTACTTTTTCCAGAGGTAATTTTACCATTGGCATGGCTTCACAGCTTCATTACATTAGAAATTCGCCTCAAATAGCATGCCTAATGGCACTCACAGTTGGCATAAAACCGCCCAGAATATAATGACCTGGGCTTTCCTGATTTTATTCAGTACCTGCATGTGTCTTACACAATTTTCACTTGCAAGAATGCAGGAATCAATTGTTTTAAAAAATAAACCAACCTAACATTTACCCCACCCCCCTTTTTTTGCATATTTTTTCTTAAATCTAATCATATTTTCCCAGAAATATCCTTTTAGACCCTTGTTTGACTTTTTGGGGTGCAGTTTTGTTCTCTGGGCTAGGCTAATAATTAAGTTTATATTCAAGGGTACTTGTGGGCAGTTTTGAACAGAGTTTTGTGTTGGGGGATCCCAACAATAAGCCGTGTGGCAGGGGACTTCTTCCTCTGGTTTTAAGCTTTCCAGTACACTTTTGAGCCTAAAATCAACCTGGGATACAAGAATAACACTTGTTTTTTCAAGCTGTTTAAATTTGGTCACAGTATGACTGACTTTGAGTAGAATTTATCCATTTTGTAATCCAACAAATCTTAAAATGTAACAAATGCACAGTATATTTTAGTTGAGGAAGCCACAAGAAGATATGTGTCCTCATAAAGTTAGTATTTTATGGTAGAACACTCTTAGTAGAAGTCACACTAGTTTACAGAGTTCAAATATGTTATCCCAGAGATGAGATATGACAATTTTAAGCTTATTTAGCTCACCGGTCATTGTCCTTGCTATGTTCTAATGGGGGGTGGTGTAAATGGGAGGGCTACAGAAGGCTTAGTTTTCATTGCATTTAGTTTTCCTCTTGAGAGATCATTCCAAATACCTTTAACCTCAATGTGTTAGATTTAGAAGTAGATTGAAGGAATTTTGTGCCTCTGTATGGGTTGAAGACATATTTTGTGAAATAGATCACTGTACAACAACAACACTGTGTTTGTGACTTAAAACTTGTAAGAAACACATTATAAGACCTATAGTACTGTCTAGATGTGCTGAAAATGTATCTTTCATGTCTTTTTTAGCAAAATATTTGCACAAAATTGATTTCTTGATAGTTTTGGGGGGCAAAGTAATGTACATGATTATGAGTTGAATTTCTCCTGTAAGTAAATGATACTTTTCAATATGGTAGTTCACCTATTTCTGCAATGATATGCCACACAATCTGGTTGCTTTTCTCAGTACCCTTGCCAAAACACACAGAACACTACCCTACCCCCCAAAAATTGAAAAGAATTTGGGCATTACTTGATTTTGTGTACATATTAAATTTTATTTGGCTTTCTGACAAAAACCTATAGTTCTTACATTGATTTGATGGTCAACATGTGAGAAACATAATAACCTCCTTTTAAGTCTTACCAAATGCCTTTTCTTGTAAAAAAAAACCTTTTTCAGTGTTGTTTTATGTCAAACTGAATATTTTGTGTACTCTTTCAGGTAATTTCAGGTCCTGTATAAGATGAATGGAATTGTTTATCCACCTGTGAGCATATTTTCCTGATTCACACATCAAAGGAATGTAAATGAGAGTCTTTCTACTTTTTCCAGAGGTAATTTTACCATTGGCATGGCTTCACAGCTTCATTACATTAGAAATTCGCCTCAAATAGCATGCCTAATGGCACTCACAGTTGGCATAAAACCGCCCAGAATATAATGACCTGGGCTTTCCTGATTTTATTCAGTACCTGCATGTGTCTTACACAATTTTCACTTGCAAGAATGCAGGAATCAATTGTTTTAAAAAATAAACCAACCTAACATTTACCCCACCCCCCTTTTTTTGCATATTTTTTCTTAAATCTAATCATATTTTCCCAGAAATATCCTTTTAGACCCTTGTTTGACTTTTTGGGGTGCAGTTTTGTTCTCTGGGCTAGGCTAATAATTAAGTTTATATTCAAGGGTACTTGTGGGCAGTTTTGAACAGAGTTTTGTGTTGGGGGATCCCAACAATAAGCCGTGTGGCAGGGGACTTCTTCCTCTGGTTTTAAGCTTTCCAGTACACTTTTGAGCCTAAAATCAACCTGGGATACAAGAATAACACTTGTTTTTTCAAGCTGTTTAAATTTGGTCACAGTATGACTGACTTTGAGTAGAATTTATCCATTTTGTAATCCAACAAATCTTAAAATGTAACAAATGCACAGTATATTTTAGTTGAGGAAGCCACAAAAAGATATGTGTCCTCATAAAGTTAGTATTTTATGGTAGAACACTCTTAGTAGAAGTCACACTAGTTTACAGAGTTCAAATATGTTATCCCAGAGATGAGATATGACAATTTTAAGCTTTTTTAGCTCACCGATCATTGTCCTTGCTATGTTCTAATGGGGGGTGGTGTAAATGGGAGGGCTACAGAAGGCTTAGTTTTCATTGCATTTAGTTTTCCTCTTGAGAGATCATTCCAAATACCTTTAACCTCAATGTGTTAGATTTAGAAGTAGATTGAAGGAATTTTGTGCCTCTGTTGTATGGGTTGAAGACATATTTTGTGAAATAGATCACTGTACAACAACAACACTGTGTTTGTGACTTAAAACTTGTAAGAAACACATTATAAGACCTATAGTACTGTCTAGATGTGCTGAAAATGTATCTTTCATGTCTTTTTTAGCAAAATATTTGCACAAAATTGATTTCTTGATAGTTTTGGGGGGCAAAGTAATGTACATGATTATGAGTTGAATTTCTCCTGTAAGTAAATGATACTTTTCAATATGGTAGTTCACCTATTTCTGCAATGATATGCCACACAATCTGGTTGCTTTTCTCAGTACCCTTGCCAAAACACACAGAACACTACCCTACCCCCCAAAAATTGAAAAGAATTTGGGCATTACTTGATTTTGTGTACATATTAAATTTTATTTGGCTTTCTGACAAAAACCTATAGTTCTTACATTGATTTGATGGTCAACATGTGAGAAACATAATAACCTCCTTTTAAGTCTTACCAAATGCCTTTTCTTGTAAAAAAAAACCTTTTTCAGTGTTGTTTTATGTCAAACTGAATATTTTGTGTACTCTTTCAGGTAATTTCAGGTCCTGTATAAGATGAATGGAATTGTTTATCCACCTGTGAGCATATTTTCCTGATTCACACATCAAAGGAATGTAAATGAGAGTCTTTCTACTTTTTCCAGAGGTAATTTTACCATTGGCATGGCTTCACAGCTTCATTACATTAGAAATTCGCCTCAAATAGCATGCCTAATGGCACTCACAGTTGGCATAAAACCGCCCAGAATATAATGACCTGGGCTTTCCTGATTTTATTCAGTACCTGCATGTGTCTTACACAATTTTCACTTGCAAGAATGCAGGAATCAATTGTTTTAAAAAATAAACCAACCTAACATTTACCCCACCCCCCTTTTTTTGCATATTTTTTCTTAAATCTAATCATATTTTCCCAGAAATATCCTTTTAGACCCTTGTTTGACTTTTTGGGGTGCAGTTTTGTTCTCTGGGCTAGGCTAATAATTAAGTTTATATTCAAGGGTACTTGTGGGCAGTTTTGAACAGAGTTTTGTGTTGGGGGATCCCAACAATAAGCCGTGTGGCAGGGGACTTCTTCCTCTGGTTTTAAGCTTTCCAGTACACTTTTGAGCCTAAAATCAACCTGGGATACAAGAATAACACTTGTTTTTTCAAGCTGTTTAAATTTGGTCACAGTATGACTGACTTTGAGTAGAATTTATCCATTTTGTAATCCAACAAATCTTAAAATGTAACAAATGCACAGTATATTTTAGTTGAGGAAGCCACAAAAAGATATGTGTCCTCATAAAGTTAGTATTTTATGGTAGAACACTCTTAGTAGAAGTCACACTAGTTTACAGAGTTCAAATATGTTATCCCAGAGCTGAGATATGACAATTTTAAGCTTTTTTAGCTCACCGGTCATTGTCCTTGCTATGTTCTAATGGGGGGTGGTGTAAATGGGAGGGCTACAGAAGGCTTAGTTTTCATTGCATTTAGTTTTCCTCTTGAGAGATCATTCCAAATACCTTTAACCTCAATGTGTTAGATTTAGAAGTAGATTGAAGGAATTTTGTGCCTCTGTTGTATGGGTTGAAGACATATTTTGTGAAATAGATCACTGTACAACAACAACACTGTGTTTGTGACTTAAAACTTGTAAGAAACACATTATAAGACCTATAGTACTGTCTAGATGTGCTGAAAATGTATCTTTCATGTCTTTTTTAGCAAAATATTTGCACAAAATTGATTTCTTGATAGTTTTGGGGGGCAAAGTAATGTACATGATTATGAGTTGAATTTCTCCTGTAAGTAAATGATACTTTTCAATATGGTAGTTCACCTATTTCTGCAATGATATGCCACACAATCTGGTTGCTTTTCTCAGTACCCTTGCCAAAACACACAGAACACTACCCTACCCCCCAAAAATTGAAAAGAATTTGGGCATTACTTGATTTTGTGTACATATTAAATTTTATTTGGCTTTCTGACAAAAACCTATAGTTCTTACATTGATTTGATGGTCAACATGTGAGAAACATAATAACCTCCTTTTAAGTCTTACCAAATGCCTTTTCTTGTAAAAAAAAACCTTTTTCAGTGTTGTTTTATGTCAAACTGAATATTTTGTGTACTCTTTCAGGTAATTTCAGGTCCTGTATAAGATGAATGGAATTGTTTATCCACCTGTGAGCATATTTTCCTGATTCACACATCAAAGGAATGTAAATGAGAGTCTTTCTACTTTTTCCAGAGGTAATTTTACCATTGGCATGGCTTCACAGCTTCATTACATTAGAAATTCGCCTCAAATAGCATGCCTAATGGCACTCACAGTTGGCATAAAACCGCCCAGAATATAATGACCTGGGCTTTCCTGATTTTATTCAGTACCTGCATGTGTCTTACACAATTTTCACTTGCAAGAATGCAGGAATCAATTGTTTTAAAAAATAAACCAACCTAACATTTACCCCACCCCCCTTTTTTTGCATATTTTTTCTTAAATCTAATCATATTTTCCCAGAAATATCCTTTTAGACCCTTGTTTGACTTTTTGGGGTGCAGTTTTGTTCTCTGGGCTAGGCTAATAATTAAGTTTATATTCAAGGGTACTTGTGGGCAGTTTTGAACAGAGTTTTGTGTTGGGGGATCCCAACAATAAGCCGTGTGGCAGGGGACTTCTTCCTCTGGTTTTAAGCTTTCCAGTACACTTTTGAGCCTAAAATCAACCTGGGATACAAGAATAACACTTGTTTTTTCAAGCTGTTTAAATTTGGTCACAGTATGACTGACTTTGAGTAGAATTTATCCATTTTGTAATCCAACAAATCTTAAAATGTAACAAATGCACAGTATATTTTAGTTGAGGAAGCCACAAAAAGATATGTGTCCTCATAAAGTTAGTATTTTATGGTAGAACACTCTTAGTAGAAGTCACACTAGTTTACAGAGTTCAAATATGTTATCCCAGAGCTGAGATATGACAATTTTAAGCTTTTTTAGCTCACCGATCATTGTCCTTGCTATGTTCTAATGGGGGGTGGTGTAAATGGGAGGGCTACAGAAGGCTTAGTTTTCATTGCATTTAGTTTTCCTCTTGAGAGATCATTCCAAATACCTTTAACCTCAATGTGTTAGATTTAGAAGTAGATTGAAGGAATTTTGTGCCTCTGTTGTATGGGTTGAAGACATATTTTGTGAAATAGATCACTGTACAACAACAACACTGTGTTTGTGACTTAAAACTTGTAAGAAACACATTATAAGACCTATAGTACTGTCTAGATGTGCTGAAAATGTATCTTTCATGTCTTTTTTAGCAAAATATTTGCACAAAATTGATTTCTTGATAGTTTTGGGGGGCAAAGTAATGTACATGATTATGAGTTGAATTTCTCCTGTAAGTAAATGATACTTTTCAATATGGTAGTTCACCTATTTCTGCAATGATATGCCACACAATCTGGTTGCTTTTCTCAGTACCCTTGCCAAAACACACAGAACACTACCCTACCCCCCCAAAAATTGAAAAGAATTTGGGCATTACTTGATTTTGTGTACATATTAAATTTTATTTGGCTTTCTGACAAAAACCTATAGTTCTTACATTGATTTGATGGTCAACATGTGAGAAACATAATAACCTCCTTTTAAGTCTTACCAAATGCCTTTTCTTGTAAAAAAAAACCTTTTTCAGTGTTGTTTTATGTCAAACTGAATATTTTGTGTACTCTTTCAGGTAATTTCAGGTCCTGTATAAGATGAATGGAATTGTTTATCCACCTGTGAGCATATTTTCCTGATTCACACATCAAAGGAATGTAAATGAGAGTCTTTCTACTTTTTCCAGAGGTAATTTTACCATTGGCATGGCTTCACAGCTTCATTACATTAGAAATTCGCCTCAAATAGCATGCCTAATGGCACTCACAGTTGGCATAAAACCGCCCAGAATATAATGACCTGGGCTTTCCTGATTTTATTCAGTACCTGCATGTGTCTTACACAATTTTCACTTGCAAGAATGCAGGAATCAATTGTTTTAAAAAATAAACCAACCTAACATTTACCCCACCCCCCTTTTTTTGCATATTTTTTCTTAAATCTAATCATATTTTCCCAGAAATATCCTTTTAGACCCTTGTTTGACTTTTTGGGGTGCAGTTTTGTTCTCTGGGCTAGGCTAATAATTAAGTTTATATTCAAGGGTACTTGTGGGCAGTTTTGAACAGAGTTTTGTGTTGGGGGATCCCAACAATAAGCCGTGTGGCAGGGGACTTCTTCCTCTGGTTTTAAGCTTTCCAGTACACTTTTGAGCCTAAAATCAACCTGGGATACAAGAATAACACTTGTTTTTTCAAGCTGTTTAAATTTGGTCACAGTATGACTGACTTTGAGTAGAATTTATCCATTTTGTAATCCAACAAATCTTAAAATGTAACAAATGCACAGTATATTTTAGTTGAGGAAGCCACAAAAAGATATGTGTCCTCATAAAGTTAGTATTTTATGGTAGAACACTCTTAGTAGAAGTCACACTAGTTTACAGAGTTCAAATATGTTATCCCAGAGCTGAGATATGACAATTTTAAGCTTTTTTAGCTCACCGGTCATTGTCCTTGCTATGTTCTAATGGGGGGTGGTGTAAATGGGAGGGCTACAGAAGGCTTAGTTTTCATTGCATTTAGTTTTCCTCTTGAGAGATCATTCCAAATACCTTTAACCTCAATGTGTTAGATTTAGAAGTAGATTGAAGGAATTTTGTGCCTCTGTATGGGTTGAAGACATATTTTGTGAAATAGATCACTGTACAACAACAACACTGTGTTTGTGACTTAAAACTTGTAAGAAACACATTATAAGACCTATAGTACTGTCTAGATGTGCTGAAAATGTATCTTTCATGTCTTTTTTAGCAAAATATTTGCACAAAATTGATTTCTTGATAGTTTTGGGGGGCAAAGTAATGTACATGATTATGAGTTGAATTTCTCCTGTAAGTAAATGATACTTTTCAATATGGTAGTTCACCTATTTCTGCAATGATATGCCACACAATCTGGTTGCTTTTCTCAGTACCCTTGCCAAAACACACAGAACACTACCCTACCCCCCAAAAATTGAAAAGAATTTGGGCATTACTTGATTTTGTGTACATATTAAATTTTATTTGGCTTTCTGACAAAAACCTATAGTTCTTACATTGATTTGATGGTCAACATGTGAGAAACATAATAACCTCCTTTTAAGTCTTACCAAATGCCTTTTCTTGTAAAAAAAAACCTTTTTCAGTGTTGTTTTATGTCAAACTGAATATTTTGTGTACTCTTTCAGGTAATTTCAGGTCCTGTATAAGATGAATGGAATTGTTTATCCACCTGTGAGCATATTTTCCTGATTCACACATCAAAGGAATGTAAATGAGAGTCTTTCTACTTTTTCCAGAGGTAATTTTACCATTGGCATGGCTTCACAGCTTCATTACATTAGAAATTCGCCTCAAATAGCATGCCTAATGGCACTCACAGTTGGCATAAAACCGCCCAGAATATAATGACCTGGGCTTTCCTGATTTTATTCAGTACCTGCATGTGTCTTACACAATTTTCACTTGCAAGAATGCAGGAATCAATTGTTTTAAAAAATAAACCAACCTAACATTTACCCCACCCCCCTTTTTTTGCATATTTTTTCTTAAATCTAATCATATTTTCCCAGAAATATCCTTTTAGACCCTTGTTTGACTTTTTGGGGTGCAGTTTTGTTCTCTGGGCTAGGCTAATAATTAAGTTTATATTCAAGGGTACTTGTGGGCAGTTTTGAACAGAGTTTTGTGTTGGGGGATCCCAACAATAAGCCGTGTGGCAGGGGACTTCTTCCTCTGGTTTTAAGCTTTCCAGTACACTTTTGAGCCTAAAATCAACCTGGGATACAAGAATAACACTTGTTTTTTCAAGCTGTTTAAATTTGGTCACAGTATGACTGACTTTGAGTAGAATTTATCCATTTTGTAATCCAACAAATCTTAAAATGTAACAAATGCACAGTATATTTTAGTTGAGGAAGCCACAAAAAGATATGTGTCCTCATAAAGTTAGTATTTTATGGTAGAACACTCTTAGTAGAAGTCACACTAGTTTACAGAGTTCAAATATGTTATCCCAGAGCTGAGATATGACAATTTTAAGCTTTTTTAGCTCACCGATCATTGTCCTTGCTATGTTCTAATGGGGGGTGGTGTAAATGGGAGGGCTACAGAAGGCTTAGTTTTCATTGCATTTAGTTTTCCTCTTGAGAGATCATTCCAAATACCTTTAACCTCAATGTGTTAGATTTAGAAGTAGATTGAAGGAATTTTGTGCCTCTGTTGTATGGGTTGAAGACATATTTTGTGAAATAGATCACTGTACAACAACAACACTGTGTTTGTGACTTAAAACTTGTAAGAAACACATTATAAGACCTATAGTACTGTCTAGATGTGCTGAAAATGTATCTTTCATGTCTTTTTTAGCAAAATATTTGCACAAAATTGATTTCTTGATAGTTTTGGGGGGCAAAGTAATGTACATGATTATGAGTTGAATTTCTCCTGTAAGTAAATGATACTTTTCAATATGGTAGTTCACCTATTTCTGCAATGATATGCCACACAATCTGGTTGCTTTTCTCAGTACCCTTGCCAAAACACACAGAACACTACCCTACCCCCCAAAAATTGAAAAGAATTTGGGCATTACTTGATTTTGTGTACATATTAAATTTTATTTGGCTTTCTGACAAAAACCTATAGTTCTTACATTGATTTGATGGTCAACATGTGAGAAACATAATAACCTCCTTTTAAGTCTTACCAAATGCCTTTTCTTGTAAAAAAAAACCTTTTTCAGTGTTGTTTTATGTCAAACTGAATATTTTGTGTACTCTTTCAGGTAATTTCAGGTCCTGTATAAGATGAATGGAATTGTTTATCCACCTGTGAGCATATTTTCCTGATTCACACATCAAAGGAATGTAAATGAGAGTCTTTCTACTTTTTCCAGAGGTAATTTTACCATTGGCATGGCTTCACAGCTTCATTACATTAGAAATTCGCCTCAAATAGCATGCCTAATGGCACTCACAGTTGGCATAAAACCGCCCAGAATATAATGACCTGGGCTTTCCTGATTTTATTCAGTACCTGCATGTGTCTTACACAATTTTCACTTGCAAGAATGCAGGAATCAATTGTTTTAAAAAATAAACCAACCTAACATTTACCCCACCCCCCTTTTTTTGCATATTTTTTCTTAAATCTAATCATATTTTCCCAGAAATATCCTTTTAGACCCTTGTTTGACTTTTTGGGGTGCAGTTTTGTTCTCTGGGCTAGGCTAATAATTAAGTTTATATTCAAGGGTACTTGTGGGCAGTTTTGAACAGAGTTTTGTGTTGGGGGATCCCAACAATAAGCCGTGTGGCAGGGGACTTCTTCCTCTGGTTTTAAGCTTTCCAGTACACTTTTGAGCCTAAAATCAACCTGGGATACAAGAATAACACTTGTTTTTTCAAGCTGTTTAAATTTGGTCACAGTATGACTGACTTTGAGTAGAATTTATCCATTTTGTAATCCAACAAATCTTAAAATGTAACAAATGCACAGTATATTTTAGTTGAGGAAGCCACAAAAAGATATGTGTCCTCATAAAGTTAGTATTTTATGGTAGAACACTCTTAGTAGAAGTCACACTAGTTTACAGAGTTCAAATATGTTATCCCAGAGCTGAGATATGACAATTTTAAGCTTTTTTAGCTCACCGGTCATTGTCCTTGCTATGTTCTAATGGGGGGTGGTGTAAATGGGAGGGCTACAGAAGGCTTAGTTTTCATTGCATTTAGTTTTCCTCTTGAGAGATCATTCCAAATACCTTTAACCTCAATGTGTTAGATTTAGAAGTAGATTGAAGGAATTTTGTGCCTCTGTATGGGTTGAAGACATATTTTGTGAAATAGATCACTGTACAACAACAACACTGTGTTTGTGACTTAAAACTTGTAAGAAACACATTATAAGACCTATAGTACTGTCTAGATGTGCTGAAAATGTATCTTTCATGTCTTTTTTAGCAAAATATTTGCACAAAATTGATTTCTTGATAGTTTTGGGGGGCAAAGTAATGTACATGATTATGAGTTGAATTTCTCCTGTAAGTAAATGATACTTTTCAATATGGTAGTTCACCTATTTCTGCAATGATATGCCACACAATCTGGTTGCTTTTCTCAGTACCCTTGCCAAAACACACAGAACACTACCCTACCCCCCAAAAATTGAAAAGAATTTGGGCATTACTTGATTTTGTGTACATATTAAATTTTATTTGGCTTTCTGACAAAAACCTATAGTTCTTACATTGATTTGATGGTCAACATGTGAGAAACATAATAACCTCCTTTTAAGTCTTACCAAATGCCTTTTCTTGTAAAAAAAAGCCTTTTTCAGTGTTGTTTTATGTCAAACTGAATATTTTGTGTACTCTTTCAGGTAATTTCAGGTCCTGTATAAGATGAATGGAATTGTTTATCCACCTGTGAGCATATTTTCCTGATTCACACATCAAAGGAATGTAAATGAGAGTCTTTCTACTTTTTCCAGAGGTAATTTTACCATTGGCATGGCTTCACAGCTTCATTACATTAGAAATTCGCCTCAAATAGCATGCCTAATGGCACTCACAGTTGGCATAAAACCGCCCAGAATATAATGACCTGGGCTTTCCTGATTTTATTCAGTACCTGCATGTGTCTTACACAATTTTCACTTGCAAGAATGCAGGAATCAATTGTTTTAAAAAATAAACCAACCTAACATTTACCCCACCCCCCTTTTTTTGCATATTTTTTCTTAAATCTAATCATATTTTCCCAGAAATATCCTTTTAGACCCTTGTTTGACTTTTTGGGGTGCAGTTTTGTTCTCTGGGCTAGGCTAATAATTAAGTTTATATTCAAGGGTACTTGTGGGCAGTTTTGAACAGAGTTTTGTGTTGGGGGATCCCAACAATAAGCCGTGTGGCAGGGGACTTCTTCCTCTGGTTTTAAGCTTTCCAGTACACTTTTGAGCCTAAAATCAACCTGGGATACAAGAATAACACTTGTTTTTTCAAGCTGTTTAAATTTGGTCACAGTATGACTGACTTTGAGTAGAATTTATCCATTTTGTAATCCAACAAATCTTAAAATGTAACAAATGCACAGTATATTTTAGTTGAGGAAGCCACAAAAAGATATGTGTCCTCATAAAGTTAGTATTTTATGGTAGAACACTCTTAGTAGAAGTCACACTAGTTTACAGAGTTCAAATATGTTATCCCAGAGCTGAGATATGACAATTTTAAGCTTTTTTAGCTCACCGGTCATTGTCCTTGCTATGTTCTAATGGGGGGTGGTGTAAATGGGAGGGCTACAGAAGGCTTAGTTTTCATTGCATTTAGTTTTCCTCTTGAGAGATCATTCCAAATACCTTTAACCTCAATGTGTTAGATTTAGAAGTAGATTGAAGGAATTTTGTGCCTCTGTTAGGATACAGGTCACAGTTTGTCACTTCCGGAAATTCCTAGGGACGAAAGAAGTTCCAGATATTTTTGTGTGTTTTTTTTATTATTTTTTCCTGGCCCCCTGCATTTTTTTTCTGGGCATTTTTGTAGTTTTTATGAAAGGACAGGGGTTGAGTTACTGTCTGGAAATGATTTTAGAAGTGGAATGGGACCAGTTCAGGTGGTGGAGATCTGGCAGTTGGGGGTGCTTTGGTCTATTTACATGCGGCGGAATATGTGCAAAGAGACCCCTATCAGCTGATTCTACTCGTATCTCAAAATTTCTACCTTCAACCTATGAAAAAATTGTGCTTAAAATACTGCCAAAGGACTGTTCAAGGCCCCCACCGAAGGATTTGGTTCAACGAAAGTTAGGGAAGGTGCTGTGAGAGCAGACATTAACATTACCGCAAATGGGAAATGAAGGAAAATGAAACTGTGACCTGCTGCCTGTATGGGTTGAAGACATATTTTGTGAAATAGATCACTGTACAACAACAACACTGTGTTTGTGACTTAAAACTTGTAAGAAACACATTATAAGACCTATAGTACTGTCTAGATGTGCTGAAAATGTATCTTTCATGTCTTTTTTAGCAAAATATTTGCACAAAATTGATTTCTTGATAGTTTTGGGGGGCAAAGTAATGTACATGATTATGAGTTGAATTTCTCCTGTAAGTAAATGATACTTTTCAATATGGTAGTTCACCTATTTCTGCAATGATATGCCACACAATCTGGTTGCTTTTCTCAGTACCCTTGCCAAAACACACAGAACACTACCCTACCCCCCAAAAATTGAAAAGAATTTGGGCATTACTTGATTTTGTGTACATATTAAATTTTATTTGGCTTTCTGACAAAAACCTATAGTTCTTACATTGATTTGATGGTCAACATGTGAGAAACATAATAACCTCCTTTTAAGTCTTACCAAATGCCTTTTCTTGTAAAAAAAAACCTTTTTCAGTGTTGTTTTATGTCAAACTGAATATTTTGTGTACTCTTTCAGGTAATTTCAGGTCCTGTATAAGATGAATGGAATTGTTTATCCACCTGTGAGCATATTTTCCTGATTCACACATCAAAGGAATGTAAATGAGAGTCTTTCTACTTTTTCCAGAGGTAATTTTACCATTGGCATGGCTTCACAGCTTCATTACATTAGAAATTCGCCTCAAATAGCATGCCTAATGGCACTCACAGTTGGCATAAAACCGCCCAGAATATAATGACCTGGGCTTTCCTGATTTTATTCAGTACCTGCATGTGTCTTACACAATTTTCACTTGCAAGAATGCAGGAATCAATTGTTTTAAAAAATAAACCAACCTAACATTTACCCCACCCCCCTTTTTTTGCATATTTTTTCTTAAATCTAATCATATTTTCCCAGAAATATCCTTTTAGACCCTTGTTTGACTTTTTGGGGTGCAGTTTTGTTCTCTGGGCTAGGCTAATAATTAAGTTTATATTCAAGGGTACTTGTGGGCAGTTTTGAACAGAGTTTTGTGTTGGGGGATCCCAACAATAAGCCGTGTGGCAGGGGACTTCTTCCTCTGGTTTTAAGCTTTCCAGTACACTTTTGAGCCTAAAATCAACCTGGGATACAAGAATAACACTTGTTTTTTCAAGCTGTTTAAATTTGGTCACAGTATGACTGACTTTGAGTAGAATTTATCCATTTTGTAATCCAACAAATCTTAAAATGTAACAAATGCACAGTATATTTTAGTTGAGGAAGCCACAAAAAGATATGTGTCCTCATAAAGTTAGTATTTTATGGTAGAACACTCTTAGTAGAAGTCACACTAGTTTACAGAGTTCAAATATGTTATCCCAGAGCTGAGATATGACAATTTTAAGCTTTTTTAGCTCACCGGTCATTGTCCTTGCTATGTTCTAATGGGGGGTGGTGTAAACGAAAGAAGTTCCAGATATTTTTGTGTGTTTTTTTTATTATTTTTTCCTGGCCCCCTGCATTTTTTTTCTGGTCATTTTTGTAGTTTTTATGAAAGGACAGGGGTTGAGTTACTGTCTGGAAATGATTTTAGAAGTGGAATGGGACCAGTTCAGGTGGTGGAGATCTGGCAGTTGGGGGTGCTTTGGTCTATTTACATGCGGCGGAATATGTGCAAAGAGACCCCTATCAGCTGATTCTACTCGTATCTCAAAATTTCTACCTTCAACCTATGAAAAAATTGTGCTTAAAATACTGCCAAAGGACTGTTCAAGGCCCCCACCGAAGGATTTGGTTCAACGAAAGTTAGGGAAGGTGCTGTGAGAGCAGACATTAACATTACCGCAAATGGGAAATGAAGGAAAATGAAACTGTGACCTGCTGCCTGTATGGGTTGAAGACATATTTTGTGAAATAGATCACTGTACAACAACAACACTGTGTTTGTGACTTAAAACTTGTAAGAAACACATTATAAGACCTATAGTACTGTCTAGATGTGCTGAAAATGTATCTTTCATGTCTTTTTTAGCAAAATATTTGCACAAAATTGATTTCTTGATAGTTTTGGGGGGCAAAGTAATGTACATGATTATGAGTTGAATTTCTCCTGTAAGTAAATGATACTTTTCAATATGGTAGTTCACCTATTTCTGCAATGATATGCCACACAATCTGGTTGCTTTTCTCAGTACCCTTGCCAAAACACACAGAACACTACCCTACCCCCCAAAAATTGAAAAGAATTTGGGCATTACTTGATTTTGTGTACATATTAAATTTTATTTGGCTTTCTGACAAAAACCTATAGTTCTTACATTGATTTGATGGTCAACATGTGAGAAACATAATAACCTCCTTTTAAGTCTTACCAAATGCCTTTTCTTGTAAAAAAAAACCTTTTTCAGTGTTGTTTTATGTCAAACTGAATATTTTGTGTACTCTTTCAGGTAATTTCAGGTCCTGTATAAGATGAATGGAATTGTTTATCCACCTGTGAGCATATTTTCCTGATTCACACATCAAAGGAATGTAAATGAGAGTCTTTCTACTTTTTCCAGAGGTAATTTTACCATTGGCATGGCTTCACAGCTTCATTACATTAGAAATTCGCCTCAAATAGCATGCCTAATGGCACTCACAGTTGGCATAAAACCGCCCAGAATATAATGACCTGGGCTTTCCTGATTTTATTCAGTACCTGCATGTGTCTTACACAATTTTCACTTGCAAGAATGCAGGAATCAATTGTTTTAAAAAATAAACCAACCTAACATTTACCCCACCCCCCTTTTTTTGCATATTTTTTCTTAAATCTAATCATATTTTCCCAGAAATATCCTTTTAGACCCTTGTTTGACTTTTTGGGGTGCAGTTTTGTTCTCTGGGCTAGGCTAATAATTAAGTTTATATTCAAGGGTACTTGTGGGCAGTTTTGAACAGAGTTTTGTGTTGGGGGATCCCAACAATAAGCCGTGTGGCAGGGGACTTCTTCCTCTGGTTTTAAGCTTTCCAGTACACTTTTGAGCCTAAAATCAACCTGGGATACAAGAATAACACTTGTTTTTTCAAGCTGTTTAAATTTGGTCACAGTATGACTGACTTTGAGTAGAATTTATCCATTTTGTAATCCAACAAATCTTAAAATGTAACAAATGCACAGTATATTTTAGTTGAGGAAGCCACAAGAAGATATGTGTCCTCATAAAGTTAGTATTTTATGGTAGAACACTCTTAGTAGAAGTCACACTAGTTTACAGAGTTCAAATATGTTATCCCAGAGATGAGATATGACAATTTTAAGCTTATTTAGCTCACCGGTCATTGTCCTTGCTATGTTCTAATGGGGGGTGGTGTAAATGGGAGGGCTACAGAAGGCTTAGTTTTCATTGCATTTAGTTTTCCTCTTGAGAGATCATTCCAAATACCTTTAACCTCAATGTGTTAGATTTAGAAGTAGATTGAAGGAATTTTGTGCCTCTGTATGGGTTGAAGACATATTTTGTGAAATAGATCACTGTACAACAACAACACTGTGTTTGTGACTTAAAACTTGTAAGAAACACATTATAAGACCTATAGTACTGTCTAGATGTGCTGAAAATGTATCTTTCATGTCTTTTTTAGCAAAATATTTGCACAAAATTGATTTCTTGATAGTTTTGGGGGGCAAAGTAATGTACATGATTATGAGTTGAATTTCTCCTGTAAGTAAATGATACTTTTCAATATGGTAGTTCACCTATTTCTGCAATGATATGCCACACAATCTGGTTGCTTTTCTCAGTACCCTTGCCAAAACACACAGAACACTACCCTACCCCCCAAAAATTGAAAAGAATTTGGGCATTACTTGATTTTGTGTACATATTAAATTTTATTTGGCTTTCTGACAAAAACCTATAGTTCTTACATTGATTTGATGGTCAACATGTGAGAAACATAATAACCTCCTTTTAAGTCTTACCAAATGCCTTTTCTTGTAAAAAAAAACCTTTTTCAGTGTTGTTTTATGTCAAACTGAATATTTTGTGTACTCTTTCAGGTAATTTCAGGTCTTGTATAAGATGAATGGAATTGTTTATCCACCTGTGAGCATATTTTCCTGATTCACACATCAAAGGAATGTAAATGAGAGTCTTTCTACTTTTTCCAGAGGTAATTTTACCATTGGCATGGCTTCACAGCTTCATTACATTAGAAATTCGCCTCAAATAGCATGCCTAATGGCACTCACAGTTGGCATAAAACCGCCCAGAATATAATGACCTGGGCTTTCCTGATTTTATTCAGTACCTGCATGTGTCTTACACAATTTTCACTTGCAAGAATGCAGGAATCAATTGTTTTAAAAAATAAACCAACCTAACATTTACCCCACCCCCCTTTTTTTGCATATTTTTTCTTAAATCTAATCATATTTTCCCAGAAATATCCTTTTAGACCCTTGTTTGACTTTTTGGGGTGCAGTTTTGTTCTCTGGGCTAGGCTAATAATTAAGTTTATATTCAAGGGTACTTGTGGGCAGTTTTGAACAGAGTTTTGTGTTGGGGGATCCCAACAATAAGCCGTGTGGCAGGGGACTTCTTCCTCTGGTTTTAAGCTTTCCAGTACACTTTTGAGCCTAAAATCAACCTGGGATACAAGAATAACACTTGTTTTTTCAAGCTGTTTAAATTTGGTCACAGTATGACTGACTTTGAGTAGAATTTACCCATTTTGTAATCCAACAAATCTTAAAATGTAACAAATGCACAGTATATTTTAGTTGAGGAAGCCACAAAAAGATATGTGTCCTCATAAAGTTAGTATTTTATGGTAGAACACTCTTAGTAGAAGTCACACTAGTTTACAGAGTTCAAATATGTTATCCCAGAGCTGAGATATGACAATTTTAAGCTTTTTTAGCTCACCGATCATTGTCCTTGCTATGTTCTAATGGGGGGTGGTGTAAATGGGAGGGCTACAGAAGGCTTAGTTTTCATTGCATTTAGTTTTCCTCTTGAGAGATCATTCCAAATACCTTTAACCTCAATGTGTTAGATTTAGAAGTAGATTGAAGGAATTTTGTGCCTCTGTTAGGATACAGGTCACAGTTTGTCACTTCCGGAAATTCCTAGGGACGAAAGAAGTTCCAGATATTTTTGTGTGTTTTTTTTATTATTTTTTCCTGGCCCCCTGCATTTTTTTTCTGGGCATTTTTGTAGTTTTTATGAAAGGACAGGGGTTGAGTTACTGTCTGGAAATGATTTTAGAAGTGGAATGGGACCAGTTCAGGTGGTGGAGATCTGGCAGTTGGGGGTGCTTTGGTCTATTTACATGCGGCGGAATATGTGCAAAGAGACCCCTATCAGCTGATTCTACTCGTATCTCAAAATTTCTACCTTCAACCTATGAAAAAATTGTGCTTAAAATACTGCCAAAGGACTGTTCAAGGCCCCCACCGAAGGATTTGGTTCAACGAAAGTTAGGGAAGGTGCTGTGAGAGCAGACATTAACATTACCGCAAATGGGAAATGAAGGAAAATGAAACTGTGACCTGCTGCCTGTATGGGTTGAAGACATATTTTGTGAAATAGATCACTGTACAACAACAACACTGTGTTTGTGACTTAAAACTTGTAAGAAACACATTATAAGACCTATAGTACTGTCTAGATGTGCTGAAAATATATCTTTCATGTCTTTTTTAGCAAAATATTTGCACAAAATTGATTTCTTGATAGTTTTGGGGGGCAAAGTAATGTACATGATTATGAGTTGAATTTCTCCTGTAAGTAAATGATACTTTTCAATATGGTAGTTCACCTATTTCTGCAATGATATGCCACACAATCTGGTTGCTTTTCTCAGTACCCTTGCCAAAACACACAGAACACTACCCTACCCCCCAAAAATTGAAAAGAATTTGGGCATTACTTGATTTTGTGTACATATTAAATTTTATTTGGCTTTCTGACAAAAACCTATAGTTCTTACATTGATTTGATGGTCAACATGTGAGAAACATAATAACCTCCTTTTAAGTCTTACCAAATGCCTTTTCTTGTAAAAAAAAACCTTTTTCAGTGTTGTTTTATGTCAAACTGAATATTTTGTGTACTCTTTCAGGTAATTTCAGGTCCTGTATAAGATGAATGGAATTGTTTATCCACCTGTGAGCATATTTTCCTGATTCACACATCAAAGGAATGTAAATGAGAGTCTTTCTACTTTTTCCAGAGGTAATTTTACCATTGGCATGGCTTCACAGCTTCATTACATTAGAAATTCGCCTCAAATAGCATGCCTAATGGCACTCACAGTTGGCATAAAACCGCCCAGAATATAATGACCTGGGCTTTCCTGATTTTATTCAGTACCTGCATGTGTCTTACACAATTTTCACTTGCAAGAATGCAGGAATCAATTGTTTTAAAAAATAAACCAACCTAACATTTACCCCACCCCCCTTTTTTTGCATATTTTTTCTTAAATCTAATCATATTTTCCCAGAAATATCCTTTTAGACCCTTGTTTGACTTTTTGGGGTGCAGTTTTGTTCTCTGGGCTAGGCTAATAATTAAGTTTATATTCAAGGGTACTTGTGGGCAGTTTTGAACAGAGTTTTGTGTTGGGGGATCCCAACAATAAGCCGTGTGGCAGGGGACTTCTTCCTCTGGTTTTAAGCTTTCCAGTACACTTTTGAGCCTAAAATCAACCTGGGATACAAGAATAACACTTGTTTTTTCAAGCTGTTTAAATTTGGTCACAGTATGACTGACTTTGAGTAGAATTTATCCATTTTGTAATCCAACAAATCTTAAAATGTAACAAATGCACAGTATATTTTAGTTGAGGAAGCCACAAAAAGATATGTGTCCTCATAAAGTTAGTATTTTATGGTAGAACACTCTTAGTAGAAGTCACACTAGTTTACAGAGTTCAAATATGTTATCCCAGAGCTGAGATATGACAATTTTAAGCTTTTTTAGCTCACCGGTCATTGTCCTTGCTATGTTCTAATGGGGGGTGGTGTAAATGGGAGGGCTACAGAAGGCTTAGTTTTCATTGCATTTAGTTTTCCTCTTGAGAGATCATTCCAAATACCTTTAACCTCAATGTGTTAGATTTAGAAGTAGATTGAAGGAATTTTGTGCCTCTGTTAGGGTTGAAGACATATTTTGTGAAATAGATCACTGTACAACAACAACACTGTGTTTGTGACTTAAAACTTGTAAGAAACACATTATAAGACCTATAGTACTGTCTAGATGTGCTGAAAATGTATCTTTCATGTCTTTTTTAGCAAAATATTTGCACAAAATTGATTTCTTGATAGTTTTGGGGGGCAAAGTAATGTACATGATTATGAGTTGAATTTCTCCTGTAAGTAAATGATACTTTTCAATATGGTAGTTCACCTATTTCTGCAATGATATGCCACACAATCTGGTTGCTTTTCTCAGTACCCTTGCCAAAACACACAGAACACTACCCTACCCCCCAAAAATTGAAAAGAATTTGGGCATTACTTGATTTTGTGTACATATTAAATTTTATTTGGCTTTCTGACAAAAACCTATAGTTCTTACATTGATTTGATGGTCAACATGTGAGAAACATAATAACCTCCTTTTAAGTCTTACCAAATGCCTTTTCTTGTAAAAAAAAACCTTTTTCAGTGTTGTTTTATGTCAAACTGAATATTTTGTGTACTCTTTCAGGTAATTTCAGGTCCTGTATAAGATGAATGGAATTGTTTATCCACCTGTGAGCATATTTTCCTGATTCACACATCAAAGGAATGTAAATGAGAGTCTTTCTACTTTTTCCAGAGGTAATTTTACCATTGGCATGGCTTCACAGCTTCATTACATTAGAAATTCGCCTCAAATAGCATGCCTAATGGCACTCACAGTTGGCATAAAACCGCCCAGAATATAATGACCTGGGCTTTCCTGATTTTATTCAGTACCTGCATGTGTCTTACACAATTTTCACTTGCAAGAATGCAGGAATCAATTGTTTTAAAAAATAAACCAACCTAACATTTACCCCACCCCCCTTTTTTTGCATATTTTTTCTTAAATCTAATCATATTTTCCCAGAAATATCCTTTTAGACCCTTGTTTGACTTTTTGGGGTGCAGTTTTGTTCTCTGGGCTAGGCTAATAATTAAGTTTATATTCAAGGGTACTTGTGGGCAGTTTTGAACAGAGTTTTGTGTTGGGGGATCCCAACAATAAGCCGTGTGGCAGGGGACTTCTTCCTCTGGTTTTAAGCTTTCCAGTACACTTTTGAGCCTAAAATCAACCTGGGATACAAGAATAACACTTGTTTTTTCAAGCTGTTTAAATTTGGTCACAGTATGACTGACTTTGAGTAGAATTTATCCATTTTGTAATCCAACAAATCTTAAAATGTAACAAATGCACAGTATATTTTAGTTGAGGAAGCCACAAAAAGATATGTGTCCTCATAAAGTTAGTATTTTATGGTAGAACACTCTTAGTAGAAGTCACACTAGTTTACAGAGTTCAAATATGTTATCCCAGAGCTGAGATATGACAATTTTAAGCTTTTTTAGCTCACCGGTCATTGTCCTTGCTATGGTCTAATGGGGGGTGGTGTAAATGGGAGGGCTACAGAAGGCTTAGTTTTCATTGCATTTAGTTTTCCTCTTGAGAGATCATTCCAAATACCTTTAACCTCAATGTGTTAGATTTAGAAGTAGATTGAAGGAATTTTGTGCCTCTGTTAGGGTTGAAGACATATTTTGTGAAATAGATCACTGTACAACAACAACACTGTGTTTGTGACTTAAAACTTGTAAGAAACACATTATAAGACCTATAGTACTGTCTAGATGTGCTGAAAATGTATCTTTCATGTCTTTTTTAGCAAAATATTTGCACAAAATTGATTTCTTGATAGTTTTGGGGGGCAAAGTAATGTACATGATTATGAGTTGAATTTCTCCTGTAAGTAAATGATACTTTTCAATATGGTAGTTCACCTATTTCTGCAATGATATGCCACACAATCTGGTTGCTTTTCTCAGTACCCTTGCCAAAACACACAGAACACTACCCTACCCCCCAAAAATTGAAAAGAATTTGGGCATTACTTGATTTTGTGTACATATTAAATTTTATTTGGCTTTCTGACAAAAACCTATAGTTCTTACATTGATTTGATGGTCAACATGTGAGAAACATAATAACCTCCTTTTAAGTCTTACCAAATGCCTTTTCTTGTAAAAAAAAACCTTTTTCAGTGTTGTTTTATGTCAAACTGAATATTTTGTGTACTCTTTCAGGTAATTTCAGGTCCTGTATAAGATGAATGGAATTGTTTATCCACCTGTGAGCATATTTTCCTGATTCACACATCAAAGGAATGTAAATGAGAGTCTTTCTACTTTTTCCAGAGGTAATTTTACCATTGGCATGGCTTCACAGCTTCATTACATTAGAAATTCGCCTCAAATAGCATGCCTAATGGCACTCACAGTTGGCATAAAACCGCCCAGAATATAATGACCTGGGCTTTCCTGATTTTATTCAGTACCTGCATGTGTCTTACACAATTTTCACTTGCAAGAATGCAGGAATCAATTGTTTTAAAAAATAAACCAACCTAACATTTACCCCACCCCCCTTTTTTGCATATTTTTTCTTAAATCTAATCATATTTTCCCAGAAATATCCTTTTAGACCCTTGTTTGACTTTTTGGGGTGCAGTTTTGTTCTCTGGGCTAGGCTAATAATTAAGTTTATATTCAAGGGTACTTGTGGGCAGTTTTGAACAGAGTTTTGTGTTGGGGGATCCCAACAATAAGCCGTGTGGCAGGGGACTTCTTCCTCTGGTTTTAAGCTTTCCAGTACACTTTTGAGCCTAAAATCAACCTGGGATACAAGAATAACACTTGTTTTTTCAAGCTGTTTAAATTTGGTCACAGTATGACTGACTTTGAGTAGAATTTATCCATTTTGTAATCCAACAAATCTTAAAATGTAACAAATGCACAGTATATTTTAGTTGAGGAAGCCACAAAAAGATATGTGTCCTCATAAAGTTAGTATTTTATGGTAGAACACTCTTAGTAGAAGTCACACTAGTTTACAGAGTTCAAATATGTTATCCCAGAGCTGAGATATGACAATTTTAAGCTTTTTTAGCTCACCGGTCATTGTCCTTGCTATGTTCTAATGGGGGGTGGTGTAAATGGGAGGGCTACAGAAGGCTTAGTTTTCATTGCATTTAGTTTTCCTCTTGAGAGATCATTCCAAATACCTTTAACCTCAATGTGTTAGATTTAGAAGTAGATTGAAGGAATTTTGTGCCTCTGTATGGGTTGAAGACATATTTTGTGAAATAGATCACTGTACAACAACAACACTGTGTTTGTGACTTAAAACTTGTAAGAAACACATTATAAGACCTATAGTACTGTCTAGATGTGCTGAAAATGTATCTTTCATGTCTTTTTTAGCAAAATATTTGCACAAAATTGATTTCTTGATAGTTTTGGGGGGCAAAGTAATGTACATGATTATGAGTTGAATTTCTCCTGTAAGTAAATGATACTTTTCAATATGGTAGTTCACCTATTTCTGCAATGATATGCCACACAATCTGGTTGCTTTTCTCAGTACCCTTGCCAAAACACACAGAACACTACCCTACCCCCCAAAAATTGAAAAGAATTTGGGCATTACTTGATTTTGTGTACATATTAAATTTTATTTGGCTTTCTGACAAAAACCTATAGTTCTTACATTGATTTGATGGTCAACATGTGAGAAACATAATAACCTCCTTTTAAGTCTTACCAAATGCCTTTTCTTGTAAAAAAAAACCTTTTTCAGTGTTGTTTTATGTCAAACTGAATATTTTGTGTACTCTTTCAGGTAATTTCAGGTCCTGTATAAGATGAATGGAATTGTTTATCCACCTGTGAGCATATTTTCCTGATTCACACATCAAAGGAATGTAAATGAGAGTCTTTCTACTTTTTCCAGAGGTAATTTTACCATTGGCATGGCTTCACAGCTTCATTACATTAGAAATTCGCCTCAAATAGCATGCCTAATGGCACTCACAGTTGGCATAAAACCGCCCAGAATATAATGACCTGGGCTTTCCTGATTTTATTCAGTACCTGCATGTGTCTTACACAATTTTCACTTGCAAGAATGCAGGAATCAATTGTTTTAAAAAATAAACCAACCTAACATTTACCCCACCCCCCTTTTTTTGCATATTTTTTCTTAAATCTAATCATATTTTCCCAGAAATATCCTTTTAGACCCTTGTTTGACTTTTTGGGGTGCAGTTTTGTTCTCTGGGCTAGGCTAATAATTAAGTTTATATTCAAGGGTACTTGTGGGCAGTTTTGAACAGAGTTTTGTGTTGGGGGATCCCAACAATAAGCCGTGTGGCAGGGGACTTCTTCCTCTGGTTTTAAGCTTTCCAGTACACTTTTGAGCCTAAAATCAACCTGGGATACAAGAATAACACTTGTTTTTTCAAGCTGTTTAAATTTGGTCACAGTATGACTGACTTTGAGTAGAATTTATCCATTTTGTAATCCAACAAATCTTAAAATGTAACAAATGCACAGTATATTTTAGTTGAGGAAGCCACAAAAAGATATGTGTCCTCATAAAGTTAGTATTTTATGGTAGAACACTCTTAGTAGAAGTCACACTAGTTTACAGAGTTCAAATATGTTATCCCAGAGCTGAGATATGACAATTTTAAGCTTTTTTAGCTCACCGGTCATTGTCCTTGCTATGGTCTAATGGGGGGTGGTGTAAATGGGAGGGCTACAGAAGGCTTAGTTTTCATTGCATTTAGTTTTCCTCTTGAGAGATCATTCCAAATACCTTTAACCTCAATGTGTTAGATTTAGAAGTAGATTGAAGGAATTTTGTGCCTCTGTTAGGGTTGAAGACATATTTTGTGAAATAGATCACTGTACAACAACAACACTGTGTTTGTGACTTAAAACTTGTAAGAAACACATTATAAGACCTATAGTACTGTCTAGATGTGCTGAAAATGTATCTTTCATGTCTTTTTTAGCAAAATATTTGCACAAAATTGATTTCTTGATAGTTTTGGGGGGCAAAGTAATGTACATGATTATGAGTTGAATTTCTCCTGTAAGTAAATGATACTTTTCAATATGGTAGTTCACCTATTTCTGCAATGATATGCCACACAATCTGGTTGCTTTTCTCAGTACCCTTGCCAAAACACACAGAACACTACCCTACCCCCCAAAAATTGAAAAGAATTTGGGCATTACTTGATTTTGTGTACATATTAAATTTTATTTGGCTTTCTGACAAAAACCTATAGTTCTTACATTGATTTGATGGTCAACATGTGAGAAACATAATAACCTCCTTTTAAGTCTTACCAAATGCCTTTTCTTGTAAAAAAAAACCTTTTTCAGTGTTGTTTTATGTCAAACTGAATATTTTGTGTACTCTTTCAGGTAATTTCAGGTCCTGTATAAGATGAATGGAATTGTTTATCCACCTGTGAGCATATTTTCCTGATTCACACATCAAAGGAATGTAAATGAGAGTCTTTCTACTTTTTCCAGAGGTAATTTTACCATTGGCATGGCTTCACAGCTTCATTACATTAGAAATTCGCCTCAAATAGCATGCCTAATGGCACTCACAGTTGGCATAAAACCGCCCAGAATATAATGACCTGGGCTTTCCTGATTTTATTCAGTACCTGCATGTGTCTTACACAATTTTCACTTGCAAGAATGCAGGAATCAATTGTTTTAAAAAATAAACCAACCTAACATTTACCCCACCCCCCTTTTTTTGCATATTTTTTCTTAAATCTAATCATATTTTCCCAGAAATATCCTTTTAGACCCTTGTTTGACTTTTTGGGGTGCAGTTTTGTTCTCTGGGCTAGGCTAATAATTAAGTTTATATTCAAGGGTACTTGTGGGCAGTTTTGAACAGAGTTTTGTGTTGGGGGATCCCAACAATAAGCCGTGTGGCAGGGGACTTCTTCCTCTGGTTTTAAGCTTTCCAGTACACTTTTGAGCCTAAAATCAACCTGGGATACAAGAATAACACTTGTTTTTTCAAGCTGTTTAAATTTGGTCACAGTATGACTGACTTTGAGTAGAATTTATCCATTTTGTAATCCAACAAATCTTAAAATGTAACAAATGCACAGTATATTTTAGTTGAGGAAGCCACAAAAAGATATGTGTCCTCATAAAGTTAGTATTTTATGGTAGAACACTCTTAGTAGAAGTCACACTAGTTTACAGAGTTCAAATATGTTATCCCAGAGCTGAGATATGACAATTTTAAGCTTTTTTAGCTCACCGGTCATTGTCCTTGCTATGTTCTAATGGGGGGTGGTGTAAATGGGAGGGCTACAGAAGGCTTAGTTTTCATTGCATTTAGTTTTCCTCTTGAGAGATCATTCCAAATACCTTTAACCTCAATGTGTTAGATTTAGAAGTAGGTTGAAGGAATTTTGTGCCTCTGTATGGGTTGAAGACATATTTTGTGAAATAGATCACTGTACAACAACAACACTGTGTTTGTGACTTAAAACTTGTAAGAAACACATTATAAGACCTATAGTACTGTCTAGATGTGCTGAAAATGTATCTTTCATGTCTTTTTTAGCAAAATATTTGCACAAAATTGATTTCTTGATAGTTTTGGGGGGCAAAGTAATGTACATGATTATGAGTTGAATTTCTCCTGTAAGTAAATGATACTTTTCAATATGGTAGTTCACCTATTTCTGCAATGATATGCCACACAATCTGGTTGCTTTTCTCAGTACCCTTGCCAAAACACACAGAACACTACCCTACCCCCCAAAAATTGAAAAGAATTTGGGCATTACTTGATTTTGTGTACATATTAAATTTTATTTGGCTTTCTGACAAAAACCTATAGTTCTTACATTGATTTGATGGTCAACATGTGAGAAACATAATAACCTCCTTTTAAGTCTTACCAAATGCCTTTTCTTGTAAAAAAAAACCTTTTTCAGTGTTGTTTTATGTCAAACTGAATATTTTGTGTACTCTTTCAGGTAATTTCAGGTCCTGTATAAGATGAATGGAATTGTTTATCCACCTGTGAGCATATTTTCCTGATTCACACATCAAAGGAATGTAAATGAGAGTCTTTCTACTTTTTCCAGAGGTAATTTTACCATTGGCATGGCTTCACAGCTTCATTACATTAGAAATTCGCCTCAAATAGCATGCCTAATGGCACTCACAGTTGGCATAAAACCGCCCAGAATATAATGACCTGGGCTTTCCTGATTTTATTCAGTACCTGCATGTGTCTTACACAATTTTCACTTGCAAGAATGCAGGAATCAATTGTTTTAAAAAATAAACCAACCTAACATTTACCCCACCCCCCTTTTTTTGCATATTTTTTCTTAAATCTAATCATATTTTCCCAGAAATATCCTTTTAGACCCTTGTTTGACTTTTTGGGGTGCAGTTTTGTTCTCTGGGCTAGGCTAATAATTAAGTTTATATTCAAGGGTACTTGTGGGCAGTTTTGAACAGAGTTTTGTGTTGGGGGATCCCAACAATAAGCCGTGTGGCAGGGGACTTCTTCCTCTGGTTTTAAGCTTTCCAGTACACTTTTGAGCCTAAAATCAACCTGGGATACAAGAATAACACTTGTTTTTTCAAGCTGTTTAAATTTGGTCACAGTATGACTGACTTTGAGTAGAATTTATCCATTTTGTAATCCAACAAATCTTAAAATGTAACAAATGCACAGTATATTTTAGTTGAGGAAGCCACAAAAAGATATGTGTCCTCATAAAGTTAGTATTTTATGGTAGAACACTCTTAGTAGAAGTCACACTAGTTTACAGAGTTCAAATATGTTATCCCAGAGCTGAGATATGACAATTTTAAGCTTTTTTAGCTCACCGGTCATTGTCCTTGCTATGGTCTAATGGGGGGTGGTGTAAATGGGAGGGCTACAGAAGGCTTAGTTTTCATTGCATTTAGTTTTCCTCTTGAGAGATCATTCCAAATACCTTTAACCTCAATGTGTTAGATTTAGAAGTAGATTGAAGGAATTTTGTGCCTCTGTTAGGGTTGAAGACATATTTTGTGAAATAGATCACTGTACAACAACAACACTGTGTTTGTGACTTAAAACTTGTAAGAAACACATTATAAGACCTATAGTACTGTCTAGATGTGCTGAAAATGTATCTTTCATGTCTTTTTTAGCAAAATATTTGCACAAAATTGATTTCTTGATAGTTTTGGGGGGCAAAGTAATGTACATGATTATGAGTTGAATTTCTCCTGTAAGTAAATGATACTTTTCAATATGGTAGTTCACCTATTTCTGCAATGATATGCCACACAATCTGGTTGCTTTTCTCAGTACCCTTGCCAAAACACACAGAACACTACCCTACCCCCCAAAAATTGAAAAGAATTTGGGCATTACTTGATTTTGTGTACATATTAAATTTTATTTGGCTTTCTGACAAAAACCTATAGTTCTTACATTGATTTGATGGTCAACATGTGAGAAACATAATAACCTCCTTTTAAGTCTTACCAAATGCCTTTTCTTGTAAAAAAAAAACCTTTTTCAGTGTTGTTTTATGTCAAACTGAATATTTTGTGTACTCTTTCAGGTAATTTCAGGTCCTGTATAAGATGAATGGAATTGTTTATCCACCTGTGAGCATATTTTCCTGATTCACACATCAAAGGAATGTAAATGAGAGTCTTTCTACTTTTTCCAGAGGTAATTTTACCATTGGCATGGCTTCACAGCTTCATTACATTAGAAATTCGCCTCAAATAGCATGCCTAATGGCACTCACAGTTGGCATAAAACCGCCCAGAATATAATGACCTGGGCTTTCCTGATTTTATTCAGTACCTGCATGTGTCTTACACAATTTTCACTTGCAAGAATGCAGGAATCAATTGTTTTAAAAAATAAACCAACCTAACATTTACCCCACCCCCCTTTTTTTGCATATTTTTTCTTAAATCTAATCATATTTTCCCAGAAATATCCTTTTAGACCCTTGTTTGACTTTTTGGGGTGCAGTTTTGTTCTCTGGGCTAGGCTAATAATTAAGTTTATATTCAAGGGTACTTGTGGGCAGTTTTGAACAGAGTTTTGTGTTGGGGGATCCCAACAATAAGCCGTGTGGCAGGGGACTTCTTCCTCTGGTTTTAAGCTTTCCAGTACACTTTTGAGCCTAAAATCAACCTGGGATACAAGAATAACACTTGTTTTTTCAAGCTGTTTAAATTTGGTCACAGTATGACTGACTTTGAGTAGAATTTATCCATTTTGTAATCCAACAAATCTTAAAATGTAACAAATGCACAGTATATTTTAGTTGAGGAAGCCACAAAAAGATATGTGTCCTCATAAAGTTAGTATTTTATGGTAGAACACTCTTAGTAGAAGTCACACTAGTTTACAGAGTTCAAATATGTTATCCCAGAGCTGAGATATGACAATTTTAAGCTTTTTTAGCTCACCGGTCATTGTCCTTGCTATGTTCTAATGGGGGGTGGTGTAAATGGGAGGGCTACAGAAGGCTTAGTTTTCATTGCATTTAGTTTTCCTCTTGAGAGATCATTCCAAATACCTTTAACCTCAATGTGTTAGATTTAGAAGTAGATTGAAGGAATTTTGTGCCTCTGTTAAACAGGATACAGGTCACAGTTTGTCACTTCCGGAAATTCCTAGGGACGAAAGAAGTTCCAGATATTTTTGTGTGTTTTTTTTATTATTTTTTCCTGGCCCCCTGCATTTTTTTTCTGGGCATTTTTGTAGTTTTTATGAAAGGACAGGGGTTGAGTTACTGTCTGGAAATGATTTTAGAAGTGGAATGGGACCAGTTCAGGTGGTGGAGATCTGGCAGTTGGGGGTGCTTTGGTCTATTTACATGCGGCGGAATATGTGCAAAGAGACCCCTATCAGCTGATTCTACTCGTATCTCAAAATTTCTACCTTCAACCTATGAAAAAATTGTGCTTAAAATACTGCCAAAGGACTGTTCAAGGCCCCCACCGAAGGATTTGGTTCAACGAAAGTTAGGGAAGGTGCTGTGAGAGCAGACATTAACATTACCGCAAATGGGAAATGAAGGAAAATGAAACTGTGACCTGCTGCCTGTATGGGTTGAAGACATATTTTGTGAAATAGATCACTGTACAACAACAACACTGTGTTTGTGACTTAAAACTTGTAAGAAACACATTATAAGACCTATAGTACTGTCTAGATGTGCTGAAAATGTATCTTTCATGTCTTTTTTAGCAAAATATTTGCACAAAATTGATTTCTTGATAGTTTTGGGGGGCAAAGTAATGTACATGATTATGAGTTGAATTTCTCCTGTAAGTAAATGATACTTTTCAATATGGTAGTTCACCTATTTCTGCAATGATATGCCACACAATCTGGTTGCTTTTCTCAGTACCCTTGCCAAAACACACAGAACACTACCCTACCCCCCAAAAATTGAAAAGAATTTGGGCATTACTTGATTTTGTGTACATATTAAATTTTATTTGGCTTTCTGACAAAAACCTATAGTTCTTACATTGATTTGATGGTCAACATGTGAGAAACATAATAACCTCCTTTTAAGTCTTACCAAATGCCTTTTCTTGTAAAAAAAACCTTTTTCAGTGTTGTTTTATGTCAAACTGAATATTTTGTGTACTCTTTCAGGTAATTTCAGGTCCTGTATAAGATGAATGGAATTGTTTATCCACCTGTGAGCATATTTTCCTGATTCACACATCAAAGGAATGTAAATGAGAGTCTTTCTACTTTTTCCAGAGGTAATTTTACCATTGGCATGGCTTCACAGCTTCATTACATTAGAAATTCGCCTCAAATAGCATGCCTAATGGCACTCACAGTTGGCATAAAACCGCCCAGAATATAATGACCTGGGCTTTCCTGATTTTATTCAGTACCTGCATGTGTCTTACACAATTTTCACTTGCAAGAATGCAGGAATCAATTGTTTTAAAAAATAAACCAACCTAACATTTACCCCACCCCCCTTTTTTTGCATATTTTTTCTTAAATCTAATCATATTTTCCCAGAAATATCCTTTTAGACCCTTGTTTGACTTTTTGGGGTGCAGTTTTGTTCTCTGGGCTAGGCTAATAATTAAGTTTATATTCAAGGGTACTTGTGGGCAGTTTTGAACAGAGTTTTGTGTTGGGGGATCCCAACAATAAGCCGTGTGGCAGGGGACTTCTTCCTCTGGTTTTAAGCTTTCCAGTACACTTTTGAGCCTAAAATCAACCTGGGATACAAGAATAACACTTGTTTTTTCAAGCTGTTTAAATTTGGTCACAGTATGACTGACTTTGAGTAGAATTTATCCATTTTGTAATCCAACAAATCTTAAAATGTAACAAATGCACAGTATATTTTAGTTGAGGAAGCCACAAAAAGATATGTGTCCTCATAAAGTTAGTATTTTATGGTAGAACACTCTTAGTAGAAGTCACACTAGTTTACAGAGTTCAAATATGTTATCCCAGAGCTGAGATATGACAATTTTAAGCTTTTTTAGCTCACCGGTCATTGTCCTTGCTATGTTCTAATGGGGGGTGGTGTAAATGGGAGGGCTACAGAAGGCTTAGTTTTCATTGCATTTAGTTTTCCTCTTGAGAGATCATTCCAAATACCTTTAACCTCAATGTGTTAGATTTAGAAGTAGATTGAAGGAATTTTGTGCCTCTGTTAGGATACAGGTCACAGTTTGTCACTTCCGGAAATTCCTAGGGACGAAAGAAGTTCCAGATATTTTTGTGTGTTTTTTTTATTATTTTTTCCTGGCCCCCTGCATTTTTTTTCTGGGCATTTTTGTAGTTTTTATGAAAGGACAGGGGTTGAGTTACTGTCTGGAAATGATTTTAGAAGTGGAATGGGACCAGTTCAGGTGGTGGAGATCTGGCAGTTGGGGGTGCTTTGGTCTATTTACATGCGGCGGAATATGTGCAAAGAGACCCCTATCAGCTGATTCTACTCGTATCTCAAAATTTCTACCTTCAACCTATGAAAAAATTGTGCTTAAAATACTGCCAAAGGACTGTTCAAGGCCCCCACCGAAGGATTTGGTTCAACGAAAGTTAGGGAAGGTGCTGTGAGAGCAGACATTAACATTACCGCAAATGGGAAATGAAGGAAAATGAAACTGTGACCTGCTGCCTGTATGGGTTGAAGACATATTTTGTGAAATAGATCACTGTACAACAACAACACTGTGTTTGTGACTTAAAACTTGTAAGAAACACATTATAAGACCTATAGTACTGTCTAGATGTGCTGAAAATGTATCTTTCATGTCTTTTTTAGCAAAATATTTGCACAAAATTGATTTCTTGATAGTTTTGGGGGGCAAAGTAATGTACATGATTATGAGTTGAATTTCTCCTGTAAGTAAATGATACTTTTCAATATGGTAGTTCACCTATTTCTGCAATGATATGCCACACAATCTGGTTGCTTTTCTCAGTACCCTTGCCAAAACACACAGAACACTACCCTACCCCCCAAAAATTGAAAAGAATTTGGGCATTACTTGATTTTGTGTACATATTAAATTTTATTTGGCTTTCTGACAAAAACCTATAGTTCTTACATTGATTTGATGGTCAACATGTGAGAAACATAATAACCTCCTTTTAAGTCTTACCAAATGCCTTTTCTTGTAAAAAAAAACCTTTTTCAGTGTTGTTTTATGTCAAACTGAATATTTTGTGTACTCTTTCAGGTAATTTCAGGTCCTGTATAAGATGAATGGAATTGTTTATCCACCTGTGAGCATATTTTCCTGATTCACACATCAAAGGAATGTAAATGAGAGTCTTTCTACTTTTTCCAGAGGTAATTTTACCATTGGCATGGCTTCACAGCTTCATTACATTAGAAATTCGCCTCAAATAGCATGCCTAATGGCACTCACAGTTGGCATAAAACCGCCCAGAATATAATGACCTGGGCTTTCCTGATTTTATTCAGTACCTGCATGTGTCTTACACAATTTTCACTTGCAAGAATGCAGGAATCAATTGTTTTAAAAAATAAACCAACCTAACATTTACCCCACCCCCCTTTTTTTGCATATTTTTTCTTAAATCTAATCATATTTTCCCAGAAATATCCTTTTAGACCCTTGTTTGACTTTTTGGGGTGCAGTTTTGTTCTCTGGGCTAGGCTAATAATTAAGTTTATATTCAAGGGTACTTGTGGGCAGTTTTGAACAGAGTTTTGTGTTGGGGGATCCCAACAATAAGCCGTGTGGCAGGGGACTTCTTCCTCTGGTTTTAAGCTTTCCAGTACACTTTTGAGCCTAAAATCAACCTGGGATACAAGAATAACACTTGTTTTTTCAAGCTGTTTAAATTTGGTCACAGTATGACTGACTTTGAGTAGAATTTATCCATTTTGTAATCCAACAAATCTTAAAATGTAACAAATGCACAGTATATTTTAGTTGAGGAAGCCACAAAAAGATATGTGTCCTCATAAAGTTAGTATTTTATGGTAGAACACTCTTAGTAGAAGTCACACTAGTTTACAGAGTTCAAATATGTTATCCCAGAGCTGAGATATGACAATTTTAAGCTTTTTTAGCTCACCGGTCATTGTCCTTGCTATGTTCTAATGGGGGGTGGTGTAAATGGGAGGGCTACAGAAGGCTTAGTTTTCATTGCATTTAGTTTTCCTCTTGAGAGATCATTCCAAATACCTTTAACCTCAATGTGTTAGATTTAGAAGTAGATTGAAGGAATTTTGTGCCTCTGTTAAACAGGATACAGGTCACAGTTTGTCACTTCCGGAAATTCCTAGGGACGAAAGAAGTTCCAGATATTTTTGTGTGTTTTTTTTATTATTTTTTCCTGGCCCCCTGCATTTTTTTTCTGGGCATTTTTGTAGTTTTTATGAAAGGACAGGGGTTGAGTTACTGTCTGGAAATGATTTTAGAAGTGGAATGGGACCAGTTCAGGTGGTGGAGATCTGGCAGTTGGGGGTGCTTTGGTCTATTTACATGCGGCGGAATATGTGCAAAGAGACCCCTATCAGCTGATTCTACTCGTATCTCAAAATTTCTACCTTCAACCTATGAAAAAATTGTGCTTAAAATACTGCCAAAGGACTGTTCAAGGCCCCCACCGAAGGATTTGGTTCAACGAAAGTTAGGGAAGGTGCTGTGAGAGCAGACATTAACATTACCGCAAATGGGAAATGAAGGAAAATGAAACTGTGACCTGCTGCCTGTATGGGTTGAAGACATATTTTGTGAAATAGATCACTGTACAACAACAACACTGTGTTTGTGACTTAAAACTTGTAAGAAACACATTATAAGACCTATAGTACTGTCTAGATGTGCTGAAAATGTATCTTTCATGTCTTTTTTAGCAAAATATTTGCACAAAATTGATTTCTTGATAGTTTTGGGGGGCAAAGTAATGTACATGATTATGAGTTGAATTTCTCCTGTAAGTAAATGATACTTTTCAATATGGTAGTTCACCTATTTCTGCAATGATATGCCACACAATCTGGTTGCTTTTCTCAGTACCCTTGCCAAAACACACAGAACACTACCCTACCCCCCAAAAATTGAAAAGAATTTGGGCATTACTTGATTTTGTGTACATATTAAATTTTATTTGGCTTTCTGACAAAAACCTATAGTTCTTACATTGATTTGATGGTCAACATGTGAGAAACATAATAACCTCCTTTTAAGTCTTACCAAATGCCTTTTCTTGTAAAAAAAACCTTTTTCAGTGTTGTTTTATGTCAAACTGAATATTTTGTGTACTCTTTCAGGTAATTTCAGGTCCTGTATAAGATGAATGGAATTGTTTATCCACCTGTGAGCATATTTTCCTGATTCACACATCAAAGGAATGTAAATGAGAGTCTTTCTACTTTTTCCAGAGGTAATTTTACCATTGGCATGGCTTCACAGCTTCATTACATTAGAAATTCGCCTCAAATAGCATGCCTAATGGCACTCACAGTTGGCATAAAACCGCCCAGAATATAATGACCTGGGCTTTCCTGATTTTATTCAGTACCTGCATGTGTCTTACACAATTTTCACTTGCAAGAATGCAGGAATCAATTGTTTTAAAAAATAAACCAACCTAACATTTACCCCACCCCCCTTTTTTTGCATATTTTTTCTTAAATCTAATCATATTTTCCCAGAAATATCCTTTTAGACCCTTGTTTGACTTTTTGGGGTGCAGTTTTGTTCTCTGGGCTAGGCTAATAATTAAGTTTATATTCAAGGGTACTTGTGGGCAGTTTTGAACAGAGTTTTGTGTTGGGGGATCCCAACAATAAGCCGTGTGGCAGGGGACTTCTTCCTCTGGTTTTAAGCTTTCCAGTACACTTTTGAGCCTAAAATCAACCTGGGATACAAGAATAACACTTGTTTTTTCAAGCTGTTTAAATTTGGTCACAGTATGACTGACTTTGAGTAGAATTTATCCATTTTGTAATCCAACAAATCTTAAAATGTAACAAATGCACAGTATATTTTAGTTGAGGAAGCCACAAAAAGATATGTGTCCTCATAAAGTTAGTATTTTATGGTAGAACACTCTTAGTAGAAGTCACACTAGTTTACAGAGTTCAAATATGTTATCCCAGAGCTGAGATATGACAATTTTAAGCTTTTTTAGCTCACCGGTCATTGTCCTTGCTATGTTCTAATGGGGGGTGGTGTAAATGGGAGGGCTACAGAAGGCTTAGTTTTCATTGCATTTAGTTTTCCTCTTGAGAGATCATTCCAAATACCTTTAACCTCAATGTGTTAGATTTAGAAGTAGATTGAAGGAATTTTGTGCCTCTGTTAGGATACAGGTCACAGTTTGTCACTTCCGGAAATTCCTAGGGACGAAAGAAGTTCCAGATATTTTTGTGTGTTTTTTTTATTATTTTTTCCTGGCCCCCTGCATTTTTTTTCTGGGCATTTTTGTAGTTTTTATGAAAGGACAGGGGTTGAGTTACTGTCTGGAAATGATTTTAGAAGTGGAATGGGACCAGTTCAGGTGGTGGAGATCTGGCAGTTGGGGGTGCTTTGGTCTATTTACATGCGGCGGAATATGTGCAAAGAGACCCCTATCAGCTGATTCTACTCGTATCTCAAAATTTCTACCTTCAACCTATGAAAAAATTGTGCTTAAAATACTGCCAAAGGACTGTTCAAGGCCCCCACCGAAGGATTTGGTTCAACGAAAGTTAGGGAAGGTGCTGTGAGAGCAGACATTAACATTACCGCAAATGGGAAATGAAGGAAAATGAAACTGTGACCTGCTGCCTGTATGGGTTGAAGACATATTTTGTGAAATAGATCACTGTACAACAACAACACTGTGTTTGTGACTTAAAACTTGTAAGAAACACATTATAAGACCTATAGTACTGTCTAGATGTGCTGAAAATGTATCTTTCATGTCTTTTTTAGCAAAATATTTGCACAAAATTGATTTCTTGATAGTTTTGGGGGGCAAAGTAATGTACATGATTATGAGTTGAATTTCTCCTGTAAGTAAATGATACTTTTCAATATGGTAGTTCACCTATTTCTGCAATGATATGCCACACAATCTGGTTGCTTTTCTCAGTACCCTTGCCAAAACACACAGAACACTACCCTACCCCCCAAAAATTGAAAAGAATTTGGGCATTACTTGATTTTGTGTACATATTAAATTTTATTTGGCTTTCTGACAAAAACCTATAGTTCTTACATTGATTTGATGGTCAACATGTGAGAAACATAATAACCTCCTTTTAAGTCTTACCAAATGCCTTTTCTTGTAAAAAAAAACCTTTTTCAGTGTTGTTTTATGTCAAACTGAATATTTTGTGTACTCTTTCAGGTAATTTCAGGTCCTGTATAAGATGAATGGAATTGTTTATCCACCTGTGAGCATATTTTCCTGATTCACACATCAAAGGAATGTAAATGAGAGTCTTTCTACTTTTTCCAGAGGTAATTTTACCATTGGCATGGCTTCACAGCTTCATTACATTAGAAATTCGCCTCAAATAGCATGCCTAATGGCACTCACAGTTGGCATAAAACCGCCCAGAATATAATGACCTGGGCTTTCCTGATTTTATTCAGTACCTGCATGTGTCTTACACAATTTTCACTTGCAAGAATGCAGGAATCAATTGTTTTAAAAAATAAACCAACCTAACATTTACCCCACCCCCCTTTTTTTACATATTTTTTCTTAAATCTAATCATATTTTCCCAGAAATATCCTTTTAGACCCTTGTTTGACTTTTTGGGGTGCAGTTTTGTTCTCTGGGCTAGGCTAATAATTAAGTTTATATTCAAGGGTACTTGTGGGCAGTTTTGAACAGAGTTTTGTGTTGGGGGATCCCAACAATAAGCCGTGTGGCAGGGGACTTCTTCCTCTGGTTTTAAGCTTTCCAGTACACTTTTGAGCCTAAAATCAACCTGGGATACAAGAATAACACTTGTTTTTTCAAGCTGTTTAAATTTGGTCACAGTATGACTGACTTTGAGTAGAATTTATCCATTTTGTAATCCAACAAATCTTAAAATGTAACAAATGCACAGTATATTTTAGTTGAGGAAGCCACAAAAAGATATGTGTCCTCATAAAGTTAGTATTTTATGGTAGAACACTCTTAGTAGAAGTCACACTAGTTTACAGAGTTCAAATATGTTATCCCAGAGCTGAGATATGACAATTTTAAGCTTTTTTAGCTCACCGGTCATTGTCCTTGCTATGTTCTAATGGGGGGTGGTGTAAATGGGAGGGCTACAGAAGGCTTAGTTTTCATTGCATTTAGTTTTCCTCTTGAGAGATCATTCCAAATACCTTTAACCTCAATGTGTTAGATTTAGAAGTAGATTGAAGGAATTTTGTGCCTCTGTTAAACAGGATACAGGTCACAGTTTGTCACTTCCGGAAATTCCTAGGGACGAAAGAAGTTCCAGATATTTTTGTGTGTTTTTTTTATTATTTTTTCCTGGCCCCCTGCATTTTTTTTCTGGGCATTTTTGTAGTTTTTATGAAAGGACAGGGGTTGAGTTACTGTCTGGAAATGATTTTAGAAGTGGAATGGGACCAGTTCAGGTGGTGGAGATCTGGCAGTTGGGGGTGCTTTGGTCTATTTACATGCGGCGGAATATGTGCAAAGAGACCCCTATCAGCTGATTCTACTCGTATCTCAAAATTTCTACCTTCAACCTATGAAAAAATTGTGCTTAAAATACTGCCAAAGGACTGTTCAAGGCCCCCACCGAAGGATTTGGTTCAACGAAAGTTAGGGAAGGTGCTGTGAGAGCAGACATTAACATTACCGCAAATGGGAAATGAAGGAAAATGAAACTGTGACCTGCTGCCATTTACAATCTATATGAGAGAAAGGCCTATCTGACATAGTGCCTTATATGTAGTAAACAAATGTGAGTCCCTTGTTTATGGTCGTAAGCCATCAATTTTACTGTTCGACTTCAAGTAGAAAATCTAACATGTTGTCCAAAACAGATCCACCAAAAACCGATTTATATATGGTGATTAAGACATAATCCATTGTTTGATCCAAATTTATACTTTTTAAACTAAGATGATGAATGGGGTATTTTCGGAGGCTATATAAAATTGAAAGCATTTTATGAGATTGTCGATTCTCATATAGCCCTACATCTTACGCGAATTTTAACCTTGATGTGTAACGTTAGCTCTGAATTTAGGTCAACAATGCTGTTCTGCATGAAATAGTTTACATTTAGCCTCATTCTAAAATAAAGTGTAAAACTACATACACCATTACTTGTTGATATTTAACTCGAAAATACATGCCCGCCATATTGACATCAGGAAGTCCACCATCTTGTTTAAAATTGTTTCTATTTTTTCTCAGTTGCGATGAATATAAAAAAGTTGCTGTATTTTATGACAATGGATCATGTTTAACATATAAATCCCCACGTATCTTTCTAAGATAAGGCTCAAAATGCAAATATCGGGGGTGCGAGACCCTCTTTGTCCCTGATCCGAGGACCAACATGGAGACGCATTCTACTCGTGCCTCGGCAAATCCGAACCGAAAAGTTGAGTGAATCTCGTGCGGATTTACACTCACACGAAAGTGGATAGTAATAATACGTAAATGTTCATTTGAGTAATTATTGCATAAGATTAGTTCACCTATTGTGTTAAACCTCAAACTGGCGACAAATTATTAAAGCAGTCCCGTCCGGACGAAAGCGAGGTAAGACTGTCTATTCTTCATATTTTCTATTATACTTGCATAAATTATCCAAACACACAGTCAAGATTTCGAAGTAGTGATTTCTGGCAGAAGATTAGCGGAATCTGGGTTGAAGGCAAGCGTTAGGCGACTGAATGATTTCCAACAAAGCTGTTAATAGATACACCCTATGCATTCCCCTGCTTTCAGTGGCTAATGTAACTGTGACAAAGAGAAAACGACCTGAAAACTAAAAAATAGATATTCCTATAAAATGTCAAAAACTTCCTTTTGACATTGACGAAACCTAACATTTCTGTATCTGACCGAGTTAAATAATTCATGAATTTCCTTCTCAAGTTTGTCTTTGATACTAATTAAATTCTGTTGTCTACACAATAAGGGAGCCAATGCAACCTACCTACATGTATAGCCAATATACAGAATTCTAGCCGAGAAATCTGGGCTCTCAATGCAGATTTTTTTTCTCTCCGTGTTCGTCACAAGGCGACAAGACACATTACCAGCCGTATAATACCAGTCGCCGTAAGACCGATAATCCGGGCTAAAAGAATTCTTGTGCCCTGAATATATACAAAGTGTAAGCTAACCGCTTAATGTGCATTTTTGAAACCGAATAAAATCGTATAAAGAAAATACAAAACATTTCTAAGGAGTTAATTTTTCTTTTCAAATACAACAGGCCATGATCTCCATCCTTCTCTTCGCCATCTTGGCATTTCTCACGTTTGTTATCCTGAAGACTCACAGGAACCGGAACTATCGGTATCCACCGGGGCCCTCTGGGATACCCATCTTTGGAAGTTTATTTCAAGGCAATGTTAAACATCCCCATAAATTCTTCTCAGAGTTAAGGAAGGAATATGGCGATATTGTCACTGTACGCATGCCTGGAGAAAGCCTAATTATTCTGAACAGCTTGGAAGCAATCAATGAGTGCTTCAATTCCAAAGAACTAAGTCCTGTCTGTTCTGGCCGACCTTCAATGGTTCTGAACAAATATCTGGATGGTGGAAAAGCCCTTACTTCAATGGATTACAGCGAGACTTGGGTAAAACTGAGGAAAGTGATCCACAAATGTCTTCACATGTACGGTGAGAGATACACGATATGGAGGAAGCGACTCGGCACGAACTGAAACATGCTGTTGAATGGGTGGCCAATCAAGGAGGAAAGCCTTTTAGCCCCGACGACATTATCGTGCTTTCTACTCTTAACACTATCTCAACATTGGTTAGTTTCATTTACTTCTCGAATCATGCTTTATATCAGACTATTGTACATGTATATGTATCTTTATATGTTCCTATTTCCTCGATCTTACTTTAAGAGCAGATAACCAACAGATAACATAAATGTTTGACTGCAAATACTGGAGAAACAAAAACGGTAAATTATTATCGATTCTATCCAATCAGAGACACAGAAATTTATGCTGAGTCAGTTTTGCTGATGCCAATTTTAAATGCCCCTTAGTACATAACTGAGTCCGAAATTGTTGGTCACTGATTCAAGGTATTAAAGGAGAGACAACTCTGAATCAGTGACGTAATTTGAACACAAATAGTCAAAACACAACAACAAACTAAAGGCTAACAAAGGTGACAAGGAGGTTGAATGCTGATTGTATTTACGACGCAAAACTCGAACCACTCCGGATTGAACGTATGAGTTAACCAAAGCTGATTCGTAGACGATTCTTGTTAAAACCAGTTTACTTTCATACATGAGCATATCATCTCTTCCCAATTTTCCAAATCCCGATGATTTTTTTCTTCTATATTGATAACATTTTTACCAGCACCAAAACAGAAATGATTCATGGAAACTGATTATACATACATAAATATATAATTTGAGATGGAGTTTATAACCTTGTTGTTTGCTAGAAGTAGGTTATAAGATGGAGTTTATAACCTTGTTGTTTGTTGATTGTAGGATATGAGATCGAGTTCATAACCTTATTGTTTGCTAGTTGTAGCTTATGAGATGGAGTTTATAACCTTTTTGTTTGGTAGAAGTTATGAGATGGAGTTTATAACCTTGTTGTTTGTTGGTGGTAGGTTATAAGATGGAGTTTATAACCCTGTTGTTTGTAGGTTATGAGATGGAGTTTATAACCTTGTTGTTTGTAAAGGTCCGCTCAAACAGTGCGATTTATCGTACAGATTTATAGCATGCGATTAAAATGGATGCTTTTAATTGGTTGATACGGTTTGTCAACCAATCAAATACATCCATTTTTATCGCATGCGACAAGTCGGTACGATAAATCGCACTGTGTGAGCGGACTTTTACATAGTTTTGTCTGTGCCGGGGGGAAGCCAAATTTATGGGGTTCAATCTCAGTCCACCGATGTTCTTGCCATAGTTAAAGATGCGTAACCATTGTCAATGTGTTACAAAGGGATTCCAGAAAATTCTACTGACTAAGCCATAGCTCTTATCAGTCGTCAACCTAATGAAATATCATAGGTTTGATTTGTTACAACAATTTATGGGGTATAAAGGTCTAAATGATATACCTCTTTTTAATAAAATTATAAACTTGTCTCCATGGTTATTTTAGACAAGAAGATTTTCCCTGTGCCCGTGTGTTTTAGTGATCATAAATATATAATTTGATTCTTTGGCTGCTCCATTCTAAAAATTGATAGCGCACACAAGGTTATTCTTCGTCAAACTAAATGTTTGGAAAACTGATTTTAAATTCCCTTGTTTGCTTCCATGGCTAATCCATTAAACTTCCTTTCCTTTGCTAAAATATTGAAAGTAAATATCATTGCTGCCTCGCATATTAACAGATTTTGGGAAGGCGATTGGAATATGACGATCCAGCGTTTATATCTATACGAGAATATAACTACAAGGCGGTAAAGTTGGTTTCAACAGAGGTCAACTCGGCCATAATGGCGTTCCCCTTTCTACGCTTCTTGCCGTTTAGTTATGGTAAACTGTATCAAGACAGCATCAAAGCCTTGGATAGACTAGTCTACTACATGTATGAAAAGCCAAAGGTACGTAGACTGCTGTTTCTTTATTTTAACACTGGTGTGGGTTGGTTTTAAAATCTGTAAACATGCTTAAGTTTTTATAGCTCATTATTGTTTAAATTTGTTCAAATTATACCTAAGCATACATTGGCGTGAGAAGAAAGATCGTATGTTGATTTTTTTACGAAAATTATACATTAAGCGGATTTACAAAACTTGATACTTCTATTTCTGTCTGAAATTTGTGGGAAATCTAATAAGATACCGTACATGGGTCAACTCTGGTTGGCTTAACCTTTCTCATCAGCTTTCCCGCCACAGATTTGTTTCGTAATCACGATACAAGTCACAAATAACATTCCAAGACAATGAGAAGATAGACTTGTGTCCTTTTGTCGCGATTGTCTATTCATTCGGCTGATTGCTGGATTATTGTTTTACCCCACAAGCAAGGCATTGAGTGTTGGTTACTCTCTTAATTGAATAACATTATAGCTCACAATCCCTATACTAACTAGTGTATCGGAAATAAATTTAGATAAGATGAAATAAATATATCGACTGCTGCTTGTTACTGCAGCAATAAGACCCGTCGGGTTTCTGATATAGTGAATATTTTCCCTTTCTGTATTTATGTTTCTATACCAGTCCTATGATCCCTCAGGCCCTTGGGGTTTTCTCCCACCAGAATATTTTTCCCCAATTGTAATCATTGTGTCATCATTTTGTTCTGGCAATAAACCTTATCAATCAATCAATCAAGGTACTTGTGGCTTATTGGATATGTCATTGAAGTTTCTGATATAGTGAATATTTTCCCTGTCTGTGTTTATGTTTCTATAGCAAACTTACGATCCGTCGGTTACTCGTGGCTTATTGGATATGTTACTGCAGTACCAAGAAGACGAAATAGAACAGCACGGACATTGCTGGTTGGATGATGATATGGTGAAGATGAATGTTAAAGAACTTCTAGTAGCAGGTATTCATAAAACAATTCACAGTCGTATTACAGTTGATGTGACTGAGATATTCCGTCACATCATCGCGTCAACTCTAGGGAAGAATTTTATAAACTATTGAAATTAAATATTTCAAAATCCAACTGAGGACTTAAAGGCACATATACTGCCGTAGCTTTTCTGACATTTGTGAAAAATGTGAATTTACGCGAGCTCGCTACGTTTAAACCCCTCTGAAGTCGATGGGCCTTTTCGTGTCCCATAAACCAAATCCTTTGCCCGTATTTCTCGTAAAAGGTCCACAGTTAGATGCAAAGCATCAAGCCGTATATGCGCATGCCTAAGCTCGGCGTTTTTGTGACAGGGCGGGTACCAAACAATCAATTTCAAATAAAATATACAAATGCCAAAACTTTTAAAGTTGGCAAAAATAGAAAGTTACTCACTAGTTCTATCTCCAAAAATATAAAGACGTCTGTTGTTTTTAATGTAAACATAAAGTTGGATTTTAACGACGAATTTTAGGAACTATGCTAGCCTTCAGTTTTTATAATAAAAAATTGCAATCAAACATTCAATGCCTTTGACAAGCTGATGAAATATTTCTTTGTTGATATCGAAAAGTGTGAGCTCTTTCAGATTAACAAGAATCACCTTTTTATTCCCCTGTAAATTTTCACCAAATTTGACAGTGGGCGTTAACGCACATTCTCGGATTTAGTCCATGTCTATAGAAAGCTGGTGTAATTAAGTTACGCCGGACGTAAATCCGTGTTAAAACTGTAGGAACTTGCGTCCTATTCCCAACTAGTCCATGTTGTAGGCCACGGCAATGCGCTTCTTTGCGCCAGCTTTGTAAGAAAGGTCCCGGGCGTAAGTTCTGTTACGACAGACGTAATCTTTGTTAAAGCTAAAATAACTTGCACCCAGTGTGCAACCGGTGTATATATTGTAGGCCTAGGTCTACCCGGAGGAAACCCACGACCTCGCGGGGGTAAAAATTGCTTTGAAAAAACATGGTTACGTTAGCATCTCATAACACTTTAAATTAGCTAGAATTTTTGAATCAAGAATCATCCAATAAAAGTAACAATATTTCATTTCTAGGATCCATTACGACTCAAGGAGCGCTTACGTCATTCTTCTTGATTATCCAATATAAACCGGAAGTGGCTGAGAAAATCACCGCAGAAATTGACGAGGTCATAGGTGACAGTGATCCTTCTCTCAAGCATAAAGCCCATATGCCGTATACTGAAGCAACAATCTGGGAACTGTTGCGCTACACCTCACACGCACCAGTTTCTCTGCCTCACTGTACCACAGCTGATGTGAAAATTAGAGATTACTTTATTCCTGTAGGGACTACGGTAATTTCAACTAACTTATTTCTTAATTTCTCTCTCATGTCCTTTTTTTGTTTTTCTTGTATAGGTACAGTTTGTTTCCAAGTTACTACGGATGATGGATTTCTGGTAGTATTAAATAGTCTTGTTTTCTATCTAGGCCTACTGATCTAGAATTGCAATCCTGTGCTGTTTTCGTATATTTCCACTGTAAAGAGTTTGTTTTACGGTGGTCAAACACCACCATAATTTATTATGGAAAGCTGCAAATCATTTATGAAGTTCAAACAATAAACCTCCGGAAGAAGTGTGATGTAATTGCCAATAACAACGCGCTTGATATACCGACTGAATGGTAACGAGCAAAACCAATTGCACGCGCATATGGTCGTGGCATTACCGGTAAAATCCCTGGAGCCGGTTTCACAAAACGAAGTACATGTATTTTTGGCGTAACTTTCTCTACAGTATGGGTTGTTATGGCAGTTACGTAAAAAAAAAATTACCCTAGACCGCTTTGTGAAAAAGGCTTCTATAGGTGTTGTTGACCCCTACCTTGCGCATTAACGCTACCATGAGTATGGATATTAAACATTGTATTTAACCTTTCTTAGATACTGCCTAACGTATGGGAGGTCCACCATGATGAAGCCTTATGGGACAGGCCATGGGAATTCCATCCAGAGAGGTTCCTCGATCATAAAGGAGAATTCGTCGAGTTGGCTGATCAGAAGCGAAGAAGGTGATTCAGTCAAGCCCCCCCCCCCCCCCCCCCCCCAACCACCTTTCTATTGCAAATGCGTTTTCTCGAATTGCTAATAAATGATAAATAATTGATAGTTTTTTATTATTCAATAGCAGTAGGTTGATAATTAGAACCGGTGACTGTTTGTAAGCTATTTAGAAAAGTACCCTTGCATTCTTCTACAAAAATCAATTATATCATGTCAACCTTGTGTTTTCAAAAAACAACAGTGGCGTGGTCCCCAGAATTAATTGACACAGGAGTTGTTACTACATTGACTATATAGCAAAAACCTAGCCGAGAAATCTGGGCTCTGTCGAATTTTTTTTCCACGTATTCGATTCACATTACCAGCCAAATATAATGCAAGTCGCCCTTAGACCGAACATCCGGGCTAAGCAAAAACCCTATATAAATTACTCGGGTAGCAATATTTTTAAATGAGAGTTATGGACTTGAGGAAATAAACAGGTAGATGCGATAGAATTGTCCACTGAATACGACAGTATGGGCGAGCTGCTGGTTATCCATTCTAATCTTACAATTTATCAAATCTTCCATGAATATCAAGATATCGATCTGGAAAAAATCTATGAATTTACGCCTACTTTGCCGACATATTATTATGTGGGTTTCACAAATCGGTATTAACTGGAAAAATGAAATGTATTTTACTATTTTACAGCATGATTTCATTTGGAATTGGCAAACGGAGTTGTCCGGGAGAATTATTCGCCCGTTCTCGTATATTCCTCTTCATCACCACTATGCTTCAACGGTTTCATTTTAAACCAGCTCAGGGGGAACAACTCTCTTCCCCAGACCCACGTGATTTCCAGGAAGGACTCGTTCTACAGCCCGAACCATACAGGCTTCAAGCCACTGCGCGAGACATTTGATGGTTTTCGTCACTTTTTCACAGGAGGGACATTAATAATCCAACTAGATGAACGGTTTAATCTGGATCTTTTAAACATACCTACTTATTACATCTAGTAGAGATACTTTACTGAAACATGAAGTCCTGAACTTAAATGAAAATACTATGCCATCATGATTAGCTTTAGGGGTTGGTTTTGTTTTTCTACAGAAAATGATCGTGTTTAATAGTAATGATCTAACAAACCAGAAATATGGAATAAGTTTTGAAGAGTTACAGAAAAGGTGAATGTTTATCGATGCAAATAGTCTGAGATTTTTTTTATATTTTTTCGTCTGAATATATAAAGCATTTGTCCTTTATATGACTCTTTAAGTATATCAAAGAATAAAGTATACTAGAAATTTGTTTTGATTGATTGACTGAGTACATGGCAACAGTTCCTCATATTATGACCATGGAAAAAATACAGACTTTTCAGTTTGGAATTAAGTACCGGAATACAAACCCGTGACCCGTGCGACTTCTGTCAGGGTTTCTCTGACCATCGTGTCGTTGGGAAAAATAAAACGCATGAAAATAGCGGAGCCGCTGTGTAGGCTACTATATACAATGTACCAAACAAGAGAAAGTTATCTTGAATATTGGCATCAATAACAAGACAACTACTGAGCCAGACATCTCGTTAAATCAGATGCGCAATATGATAACAGCGGTTAGGAAGACCTTTTCCAACTCGTTCGTCTACTTTGTAGAGATTCAGTCATCCACTAAATTACCGGCAAGTGAAGTTTCGAACCCGTTCCTGATTTTAAATTATATACCCATTTTGAATTGTCTCCATGGTTATTTTAGACAAGAAGATATTATCTGTGCCCGAGTGTTTACATATATACATCAAGACGCGATGCAAACTCGATATATACGTACCCGATCGCGGAACCTTTTTCGGAGAACAATCTCGCGACAAATATCAAATGGCAGAGAATCTTAATTGCGACTCCTCTAATATCGTGTATGTTATCACATGTAAAAAATGTCGCAAACAGTATGTTGGAGAAACTCAGAATTCTCTACGACAGAGAGCAGCCAACCATTTATCTAGTATTAGACTTAAACATGATGTACCTGTGGCACAACATTTCAATACTCTAGGTCATTCGGTCAAGGATCATTTTGAAATCATGCCTATTGAGAAAATCCCTTTTCTCACTTCCGCTGCAGATACCAAGCACAAACGTTTGGAAAGGGAAAGTTTTTGGATTCAAACATTACAAACTATTTATCCTTTGGGTTTGAACTTGGACCCAGGAAGATGTCGTGAAAAAACTATAATACCATTTGTCTTTCAGTATAACAAAGCTAGCATCGCTATGGCCAAGATTATAGTAGAAGAATACAAACTACTTCAAAGTAAACTTGCTCGACCTCTGACCCAAAGGCCAGTCATTGCTTATAAAAAGAACAAGAGTTTGAAAGACATACTGGTCAGGGCTAAACTCCCCTGTCTGCCTTCTACCTAGGTTTTTCTGGGTAAGGGGTGGGGGTGGGTGGGGGCAAATTTTCACTGTCTTTTCCCATGACCCTATAATATATAGTCTGACGATATTCTTACCATAGCTTAAGATACGTAAGCATTGTCAATGTAATACAAAGTGTTCCAGAAAATTCTACTGACTAAGACCAAGCTCCTGTCAATCGTCAACCTAATGAAATATCATAGGTTTACTTTATTACAACAATTTATGATGGGGTATAAAGGTCTAAATGATATACCTCTTTTTAACACAATTAGAAACTTGTCTCCATGGTTATTTTAGACAAGAAGATTTTCCCTGTGCCCGTGTGTTTTAGTGTCCATAAATACAATCATGGAATGAACATCTATTAGATGACAAAAACCACATCGTGTTATTACCTTCTTAAAGAGTGTTTCTCAGTTGCTGATTCAGACTAGGATTGGTATAGAAATACAATAGAGAAATATAAAGTTGATTTTCCACCCCCCAAAAAAATCAATAAATTGTGTTGAAAACTATGGTTAAGGACATTCGGGTCAAACTTTAGCTGCCTTCGTCCGTTCTCGGTCGGCTTTGGCATTTGACGCGCGTAAATCCCCGAAGTTATCAGACTCGGAATCAGTCGGAACACCCTTCGGCTATCCTTGCTCCCTACCGGTCGGCTTGGGTATTTCACTACGTAAATCCCCTAAGTTTCAGAGTGACTCTGGATAAGGATTTTCCAGAACGCAATAAAAATATTCATGAAAAATGTGCCGGCTCAGATGGGTTGGCCTGATTCAGGATGCTAGGCTTATAATTTTTAAATATAAACTCACTGTGTCATACAGAAATTTACAGTAACAAAAACAACATTTTTTCTTCACTCTAAAGTAAAAATATATTACCAAATTTATACACGAATAAATATAAGCAAAATATAGTCTTTAACAAATGTCTATAATTTTTTTTAAGAACGGCTTTTGATTTGTTCATGGCATTTCTCTTGTTGTTCTGATGATTCTGAGACTTCAAACAGGGATTTGATTCGGAAACCAGCTACATAAGTTCGTTTAAACAACCTGGAAAGTTAAACATCAGGTTTTGGGGATGTAAATATATAAATTATTAACAAATGTGAGAAATATCTCTGATTCAGAATTTAGACAAAAACATTAATTTTAACAGTGGGCGTGGGGACGAATATATTTAGCTGGTGGCGTGACGTGGTGGTTGGGTGTCGGCCAGTAAGTTACTGGTCCCACCCTGATCCGTACATAAGGGTTGTGTCTTCATCCGTACACACTAACCCCTTGTAAGTCAGTTGGTAGGATCGGTAATTTACCTTCCGAACCAAACCCTGGCAACTTTCTTCACGATGAATGGTGATATTTATTCCATTGTCTTGGTCGACCTCAATCTCTGCCTTCATAGTGGGGGACTCGGCTACCAAGCCAGTTAAAAACCCCAATAGATTTCTGTTGGTGGACCACTGAATGGTGGATTCCGGAATTTTGAGGACTTGGAAGGTGGACACCAGGAGTAGACGCATTGCCTCGAGACATGTCTCGACGGGTCCAAGGAGTATTTGGTGATATACTGGGTTCTCGAATAACGGGACAGGTTTCTAAAAAGAAAAATGACATAAATAGTCCAAAAATTAATCTGGCACATTCAAATATTTCAATAGAGATTTGTCTCTGGTCAAAATGATGGTCAAGGATAATGACATTTAAAAATAAAATAAATCGTATATTCAGAACTATCTGCTTAAATAGCAAACAATAAGAAGATAACATACGTGTGGAATGAAGATATGTCCGTCGAATTCAGGACTTTCCGGAGTCGGTATTTGAGCTAGGGTTTTGGGAGCTGTGAAATAAAATCATTTTGTTTCAATTAAAACAAAATTTACCAAATGGATATTTTCCACGAGAAAGCCATCTTTACTGCAGAATATCTGTAAATAATGAATATCTGTAAATTATACAAAATTGATGGATGGACTCAGTTGATCAAATATGTTCAGAATTGTAATGTAACTAGTTGGTTATTTGGTACTTTGATCCATTGATTGATTTACTGATATTTGTGTTCAAGGGTGTTGGGATGGGGGAAAGGGTGTTGGGATGGGGGAAAGGGTGTTGGGATGGAGGAAAGGGTGTTGGGATGGGGGAAAGGGTGTTGGGATGGTGGAAAGGGTGTTGGGATGGAGGAAAGGGTGTTGGGATGAAGGAAAGGGTGTTGGGATGGGGGAAAGGGTGTTGGGATGGGGAAAAGGGTGTTGGGATGGGGGAAAGGGTGTTGGGATGGGGCAAATGGGGGAAAGGGTGTTGGGATGGGGGAAAGGGTGTTGGGATGGAGGAAAGGGTGTTGGGATGGGGGAAAGGGTGTTGGGATGGGGGAAAGGGTGTTGGGATGGGGGGAAGGGTGTTGGGATGGGGGAAAGGGTGTTGGGATGGAGGAAAGGGTGTTGGGATGGGGGAAAGGGTGTTGGGATGGAGGAAAGGGTGTTGGGATGGGGGAAAGGGTGTTGGGATGGGGGAAAGGGTGTTGGGATTGGGGAAAGGGTGTTGGGATGGGGAAAAGGGTGTTGGGATGAAGGAAAGGGTGTTGGGATGGGGGAAAGGGTGTTGGGATGGGGAAAAGGGTGTTGGGATGGGGGAAAGGGTGTTGGGATGGTGGAAAGGGTGTTGGGATGGAGGAAAGGGTGTTGGGATGAAGGAAAGGGTGTTGGGATGGGGGAAAGGGTGTTGGGATGGGGAAAAGGGTGTTGGGATGGGGGAAAGGGTGTTGGGATGGGGCAAATGGGGGAAAGGGTGTTGGGATGGGGGAAAGGGTGTTGGGATGGAGGAAAGGGTGTTGGGATGGGGGAAAGGGTGTTGGGATGGGGGAAAGGGTGTTGGGATGGGGGGAAGGGTGTTGGGATGGGGGAAAGGGTGTTGGGATGGAGGAAAGGGTGTTGGGATGGGGGAAAGGGTGTTGGGATGGAGGAAAGGGTGTTGGGATGGGGGAAAGGGTGTTGGGATGGGGGAAAGGGTGTTGGGATTGGGGAAAGGGTGTTGGGATGGGGAAAAGGGTGTTGGGATGGAGGAAAGGGTGTTGGGATGGGGGAAAGGGTGTTGGGATGGGGGAAAAGGGTGTTGGGATGGGGAAAAGGGTGTTGGGATGGGGGAAAGGGTGTTGGGATGGGGGAAAGGGTGTTGGGATGGGGGGAAGGGTGTTGGGAGGGGGAAAAGGGTGTTGGGATGGGGGAAAGGGTGTTGGGATGGGGAAAAGGGTGTTGGGATGGGAGAAAGGGTGTCGGGATGGGGGAAAGGGTGTTGGGATGGGGGAAAGGGTGTTGGGATGGGGAAAGGGTGTTGGGATGGAGGAAAGGGTGTTGGGATGGAGGAAAGGGTGTTGGGAGGGGGGAAAGGGTGTTGGGATGGAGGAAAGGGTGTTGGGATGGGGGAAAGGGTGTTGGGAGGGGGGAAAGGGTGGAGATTCCTGGCAGCATTGCATGAAAAATGGATTTGGAAAAAACAGACTTATTGTGTAAAGGAAGCATAAAGAATATATCCCAGCTAGGATTCCAGTGTGGTTGTCAAAGCACCCATAAATTATGGTGTTTATTCCAGGATTCCAGTGTGGTTGTCAAAGCACCCATAAACTATGGTGTTTATTCCAGGATTCCCGTGTGGCTGTCAAAGCACCCATAAATTATGGTGTTTATTCCAGGATTCCAGCGTGGATGTCAAAGCAAAGCAATGGTGTTTATTCATCAAGATTGAAACATGTCCTTACCTTGTAGATATTTTGGTTGGGTTTTACGTTTCAGCTTTCTCGTTTCTGAAAAATAAAAATAAAAAATATGGACACCGCTCTATCAAAAAGGAAAAATTATTTAATTCAAGTCAAGATAACCATTCTGTAGTTTGTATCTACCATGTTGCGTTGCACACAGAAACAAGAGTTCTGGTTTACAGCTTCATTCCAATATAACTCTGGGATCAACTCTGTGTTTCAATTTTGACATCAGCTTGAAACTAGAAATTACCTGTACATACCTTGCTTAATGAAAGTCTGTGGTTTCAGTCCCAAAAATAAATCTAGACTTGGCATCTTCATAAAAACTACACCTAAAGCAAACCGAAAAAACTTATGAAAGTGACAGAAAGTTTGAATGTTGGAGAGTACGATTTTTGCAAAAGTTTATTTAAGTTCTTTTACTTTGATTGGTCAATGACTTTATTATCATTTAAAGAAGCAGTGTTGAGAATTATAGCTGAATCACACGTGTCACTCTGATTGGATTAATCACGCAAAAAACTCTTTTAACTATTTTGCATGTAATTCGTTATGTTAGTCAGAGCAAGGCTCTGTTATATATTTTATAAAAGCATGTTCTTTTCAAGAATTACAAGTACTTTTTAAGTCTAGAAATCTAGCAAATCTTTATTACGTTTCTTTGAGCGTCGTTTTCGATATGGCATGACATCCATACAGTGGTCAACGGGAAGCTTTTGGGTTGTAGTCGTCTCTGAAATTAGCAAAAAGCGAAAATACTATCAAAAAGAGAATTAAAAAAAAACATCGACAAAACTGTCTATAAATCCTCTTACTTTCAAGTGTAATGAACTTCTAACATTTGCATAGTTTTGATTTTTGTTACAACCAAATTTTCTGCATGTTTTTCACAGTGTGATATAGAAGCTTTTTGGTGCAGGCTGGGAATGTACATTAAAGTGTTATTTGATATTGTTTGTTTTTTTATTTTTTATCACAGTTGATTTTGTTTTAAATGAAGGTCGGCAACATACCTTGTTCTTTAACGGCAGCCTTTTTGTTTTTCCTTTTACCTGCAAAACATACGTTAGTCATTACTTTTCATGAGACATTTTTTGGAATTTCAATCCTCTAGCCTTGAATTTAAATTATCTATATCTTTAAAGTTTATATTTTATCCCTTTAAAGTGCCAGCAAAATAAATATCCATAGCAACTAGTGATTCAATAATGACATAAAACTATTAATTGACAGGTAAAAATAACTCACAGAGAGGTTTGATCCGTTGAAAACAGAAAAGGATGCAAACTAAAATGACCAGGTATTGAAATAAACTGTCTAGGTTTTCTGGAAAAAAAATAAGATTACAGGTAAATATATAAGATTACAGGTAAATATATAAGATTACAGGTGTATATATAAGATTATAGGTGTATATATAAGATTACAGGTGTATATATAAGATTACAGGTGTATATATAAGATTACAGGTGTATATATAAGATTACAGGTGTATATATAAGATTACAGGTAAATATATAAGATTACAGGTGTATATATAAGATTACAGGTGTATATGTTGTAGTTTGAGGTGGTCAGATGTGAGATTCTGCACATCAAACACATCCTCACTCACTCACAGTTTCGCCAATTTGGAATTTACGATTCAGGCATTGGACCAAATTGCTTCCTTTAAGTGCATTTAATTGTGTGTAATATTAGACAGCTTGTTGATAGTAGTGTGAACAATCAATAACAAAATGTTCAACATTGACAGAATATTTCACCTGAAGATAGGGCACAATCAAACTGGGTGTTATTAACTCTACTTCATTACACATAGCTATAAATGTAGTCAGTGAAAACTAATACATATTGTTTTAGAATGAGAACCAGACATACCTATGAAGGCATGGCATGGCAAAAATTAAGAGTACATGTAAGTGATTTATTCATCAAGCTCTTGACATCCACATAAAAATATACATCTCGGAATATGCGATAAAATATGTATTTGTACTGAGCGGGATTCAAGCCCGTGATCCATCGATAAAAGCTATAGTCGGACCGATAGACTATCACTGCCACACACACACAAAGAAAGAGGATAAATACAGCAAAAAACATTAAAGAAAAATTTATTTAGAAACTGTATCAGCCAAGATGTTTAAGTATGAAATTCTATGAAAGAAGTGGTCATTTTGAGGTGAATATATTCTGTAAAACTGAACAGGCTTACCGGTCATATCGGGTGTTGTTATATAACATGCTGGTTGCCACCATGGCGGGTCAGGAGGTGGATATCCCAGGAAACTTTTCACTGCTTTGGCAATTTTCTCACCGACGGTAGGCTCAAAATTACACCTATTGAAAATACAACAAAAAATGTTTTATTTGGATCGAATACTGTAAGCATAGAAGAATTCAAAGAGATGGCCGAAAATGCAAAAGAAATAAGATGCATGAGGGGTGGAATGGGGGAGGGGGGGGGGGGTCAAGACCTATATGTCAAGGCCAACTAATGTTGTCAAAAGCAGAATTTATGCCCTATTCCGAGACTCCTATAAGTTGTTTCTGATGTTTTAATGTTTGATAAACTCCGTTTTAACGTGGGCATCATTGTCATCAGCACGAAGTAAATTATTGGCACCCTGATTCAAGTGCACATTATGGTAAAATCAGCATAAATGTCGAAAGTACACGAAAAGTTATTTTGTGCAATGCCTTTATTTCTTATTACCCTCTGTTTCGTCTAGAGTTAAGAGCGTTTTGAGTTAAGATCTGATTTGATATCCATGTATAAGACCGACGCGTCACAAAAGAGAAATTTGTTCTTAAATACTTCTTTAGAAAAAAAACAGAAAGCGATTTTAACATTTTGTTTTAGTCATCCGAGAGGTCCAACGTAACTCTTCCCTCATTAAGCCGAGATTCTAAGGTGACACAGACCAGTTACAACTAAATGCACGTATACGTAAGATGAGGCTGTAGGTACGGTGTCTTCGTCAAGTGTAACTGAAGTGTAACTGAAGTTTTAGATGGAATTTAAACACCTAATAAAATGATTAAAATTGAACTGATTAGGTCTAGGTCTACTTACTTCTCGTTGAGGTTTCTGGCACCGATGTCACAGAGCCAAAACGTCAAATACAAAGAAAATAGAATCACAATAAAGGTTAACAACTTCATTGTGCAGCGGTTCGTAAAGAAACACTGTACGTTGTCGTCAAGAGATTGTGACGTATCGTTGCCCACCAACGCCATTTGTGACGCGTTTGTAGGATTTACTTGGCGATGTGGTCCTACTGTGACGTTAGGGTGTGGCGTCATGGGATATTTTTTTCAATTTCAATTTATTATGCAGAACATTCATACAGAACAGTGCATAGTATAACTATAAGAGATATTAGAGCATAATGATATACACAGCATATAAAGAGATATGTGCCCGGCATAATAGGAAAGAGAACATTATATTCAATATAAAGCATGCATGCTGCACTCGGCTCCACATAAAATATATACAGTAATATTTAGAGATCCTATAAATGTATTATTTTTTATTGTTTCGTGATTTAAAACAGGCATACACAAAGAAACATATTGAGCTACATGTAGGCTTGTGATTATTTGTTAGTAAGATTTTTAATTTCCTATCGTCAGATAAAACGCTTAAATCGTAAAATGGATAAATCTCAGTGTAGGCCTATGGATTGACTCTCAGGGTACTATAACGTGGATAATGGAAAATGGCTTTCATCTTCAACAGAAATAACGACAAAGCGTTACGAGACAAAATGATGATAAAAGAAAGTAACAACGGACCAGCAGATTGTATGTACAAATTTGGATTTGTATTAAAGGGGCATGAGCTGCCAAAATGTTGATATTTTGACGTTACAACATAATGTTGAAATTATCGGCTATTTTTCTCAAGATGTGTAATTCAGAAGCTTTTTAGTGCTTCTAGTCTCCAGAATGTACGATAAAGTCTTGTTTTGAACTAACTAGGGCTTAGAATGAATGAATGGTCATCCCGGTTATTTAAATTTTGTTTACTTTCGAACACTTTTTCTGGTCGTATAGGTCACACACTGCATGGATTTTCCTCATTCCAACGTCAATCATTTAGTTTTTCGATGGCCTTCAAAGCCTCTTAATGCCGTGACGATCAGAAATTATGAAAAAGTAGGAATTTTGGCAGCTCATGCCACTTTAAAAAGCAAACGGACTAACTTATTTACAGGCAAATATTACATAAACGTTGGAAAGATTTCTATTTGTATTTATTTATTTATTTATATATATATATATATTTTTATTTTTTTTTCTTATCCCTCTTGTAAAGGCTTGGGTTTTAGGTTCGAAATCGCCCTTTCCCCACTATTTGAACTATCGTTTTTCAAGTTTAGTTATGCGATAAACAGAATCTCACGCCCAAAATACAATAAGTTTATTGCGATCAGAGTAAATACAAAGATCAAGGGGAGATAATTTCCAAGGCACTTGTTAATTCAACAATTCGTAAATAATATATAATATAACTCTTTATTATCCTTCAACCAAGTTAGTTGGCAAATGCTGAATTTTGATTGGTCGATTACCCGGGTCGTATAAACCCATACACCCGGCCTGATTTTGTTATGACCAGCCTGGCGAAAAAACATGGCCGCCACCACTTCAAATGTTTACTCGCTTCGAAAAGCCCAAAACATGTCTTATGAGGATCTATTACAGTCACCTAAGCTTCATTAATTGTGCAAAGTTTTTGTTTCTATCTAATTTGAGTCTAATTAAAATCTACAAATGGAAAAACGAAACACAAAATTCTTCGTACATCGATCAATAACGTTGCTAAGTATACAAGGGGCGTAACTCTGTATGTGGTTTGTCGTCTGCTCGGTCCGTTTGACCGACGTTCGTACATTTTTACTGTACGATGTAAGTGTGAAATATCGAGATATTAGCTTTAGCTAAAATATATTTGTCACAGATAGAATCTGTTCAATAAAACAAATAACAAGACAAGCTGAAAATTTGCACACACGATGAAGTCGTAACTCTGTGATTAAATAACACTAATAACAGTAGGCTAGGGTAGGGGTCTATACCAGCTGGTATGCCTACAGGTCGATAACAGTTAAACTTGAAACATGAATCTGTGACAATTCTCCGTCTAGGCTACTATAGGGGTTTCGGGATAATAAACCCTATGACCCTTCTGTTCCTCATACACCCTTCGCCTCCGGCTCAGGGCGTATGATTATCAGAAGGGTCATAACGATTCATACACCCAGGGTAAAATATCAATAACTAATAATATTTAGATAAATTATTATTCATGTGGAGATAAATAGCATTTTTTCAATTTTATATACAAATTTAAGCTGTTCATATTTACAGAAACTAAGAAAACTCTATATATACATTGTATAATATGAAATTTTCTAAATATATAAAATTTATATGTAAAGGTCGATGACTTTGTCATCTCTTTTGATCTAAGTACCACCATTTTATGAATAAATTTATAATTTTCTAGAGATGTTAATTGATGGAAATTTAATAGTTGTGTCACTTTCTTTTCGTCGTTTAAAGGAACAAAATAGGAACAAACTTACACTTATCTTTCGTATTTAGTGTGGGTGTCACTGTGTGTGTTTGGGGAGGGGTGGGGATCGAATCACAATCAGACGAAATTTAAAAGAATGACAAATTTGTGAGTGGATTTTTCACTCGATCGCCTTATGTGGAAAAGTTGTCAAGTAAGCCTACTCGCCGAAGGTCGGGGGTTTCCTCCAGAAAAAGAGCCCGGTCCCCCCCCCCCCCCCCCCCCCCCACTAAACCTGGCAATTCCGCCAAATACCTGAAATAATCCGGAGTGCTATGTAAAATATCAATCAATCATGTTCATAGATCTATATCTTTATAATAATAAATATCTAATGATACAAAATTAAAGACATCACCACGTCCTCAGCTGTTTTTTTTTTTTTTAAACTGAGGACGTGGTGATGTCTTTAATTTTTTATCATGGGTATGGAACCCACGTTTAAAGAGAGTTTCAAACATTTCTTACAATAAATATATCTAGATTATTATAAGATGTTTAGGAGAAGGGAGGTAATCCGGTGCCTTTTTCTCCTTTTCATTGAGAGTTACCCTGTCTTGTGACTCTGACGTCACTCAAATGGCGTTTTGATCAAAACAATCGATTGTACGAATTTAACTTGCAAGACAAAGCGAACCAATATCAGAACAGTCAATCAAGGTAATTTGAAATTTTATTCTAACAAATCTTAATAGATAAAGGTACGAAATGCCTTTATTGATGAATGTTTTGGTAAATGAAAATCAGTTTAGTCCGAAGAACTGATGTTGTTGTTGTAGTGTGTTCACATTGCCCTGTAATTTGTGTAAACGTGTGCTATTTTCAGTTTCGTAAATTAATTTTTATTCAAGGATAAGCAGAATCCAGCTAATTCAAAACCGGAAGTGTCACCTGTTATTTCATATGCGCACGAAGGATGCGCCTTTAGAGGTTGGAGTGCCTACTGTACGGTGACACTAACTAAACAACAACAACGCTATATTATTTATTTTTTTATTCCTTTAGGCCTAAGCTAGAGGTACGTATATACGGATTTGAGTTTATTATTCATGACTAACGACTATATTTCGCCACGAAAATTAGCTGCACAAAAGTGTGGCTTTTTCAAAAGTACACCATGGCCATTTTCTTTAGTTTTGTCATTCTGTAGGCACTCCAACCTCTAAAGGCGCATCCTTCGTGCGCATATGAAATAACAGGTGACACTTCCGGTTTTGAATTAGCTGGATTCTGCTTATCCTTGAATAAAAATTAATTTACGAAACTGAAAATAGCACACGTTTACAGGGCAATGTGAACACACTACAACAACAACATCAGTTCTTCGGACTAAACTGATTTTCATTTACCAAAACATTCATCAATTTCTAAATACCTATTCCAATGCAGTCCACGTTATCTGAGGACAAGAATGTATTTCTTCATGCCGCATTTAGCCGCTTACACAGACGATAGCATTAGTGTAAAAACAACGAAATATCATATTTAAACTTCCCTGCTAACGTTCTCCTTCTGTCTCCGTCATTTCCATTTTATCTATAGGTCACGTGGTTGTATATTAGGGGCCGTCTCAACGTCTCTAATTATATTGTGGCAAACATGTTCAGAAATCTGAATCAGAACCAATTGGATAGTTGTAATGGCCCCTAAGTAATTGTTACCTCCCTTTGAACTTTTCTTAAAAGTTAGCCACCAGATGGCGTTTCCGAATTGCTGTACTAGAGAGCTCTGACATCCATTTTTTATCTGCAGAGCAAGTGAGTGACCCACATTTATTTGTTTAGCCTTAATAGCTAATTGGCTTTGTTTTTTTTATTTCCAAATTTTTATATGAAATAAAGGGCACATGATTTACGTATATGTTGCTTAAAATTACTGATAAAGTACATTGTGCATTTCGTTGTTGGAGTGCCTACATTCTGTTCTGTGTTCAGACTGTTGAGTGTTGGTTTGTCACCGTCGTCAGCTAAACATTTTATAGTTTTACTATTTTTTTGCTTTTAAAATTGACCTCAAGCATTCCAATCAGTTCGAGAAAAATCCACCTGAAGAAATCATACATGTATATATGTAAAATCCATGCAGACACCTCTAACACGATGACATCATTCCCGGATGCGTTAAAACACTGATAAGGATTGTCATTCAAACGTTCACTCCAAGGTTATTAAACCCGTTCACACCCCTTCATTCTTGCACAAAATGGTTGAAACCTCCAGTCCAGGGGGTACTTGTTTGTCTCTGATAAAGGGTCTCTGTTATCCCCATAACTGTCATTGATGTCAATCTGGTTGACTTTTTCTTTTAGAATCCGTTGTTTCTTTTAGAAAAAGACATTCATTAAGTTGCAGAGTCATCCATATTAAAAACCGCCTTAAAGTGGCATGAGCTGCCAAAATTCGCATGTTTTTCATAAATTCTGATCGTCACGACAGCAAGAGGCTTTGAAGGCCATCGAAAAACTAAACGATTGGGGAGTTGGAATGGGGGAAAATCCATAGGCCCTACAGTACAGTGTATGTGGTCTATATGAACCGAAATAGTGTTCGGAATGTAAACAAAATTTAAATAACCGAGACGACCATTCATTCATGCTAAGCCTAAGTTTGTTTAAAATAATACTTTATCGTACATACTCGAGACTAAAAGCACTAACAAGCTTCTGAATTAAATACGTCTTGAGAAAAATAGCCAATAATTTCAACGTTGTTTTAAGATCAAAATGTTAACATTATGACAGCTCATACCACTTAAACCTATATATATGCAGTTTTAATTGATTTCTTATTGGGATTACTTTCAGATGTCAATACTATTTTCTGTGGTAGCCAGAGGCTCCACAGTTCTGGCAAAATATGCCAGCTGCGCGGGAAATTTCACTGAGGTCTCTGAACAAGTCTTGTCTAAAATATCTCCGGAAAATGCAAAATTAACATACTCACACGGAAGGTAATTCATAAAAGGTTATTCCTAAAAATCAAAGTCAGTCTACTGTTAACAATAAAAGTTGTCCTGCTCATATATTTAATTGTTGGAAAGACAAAGCTTATGAATAAGTTATAAAGGCCTTAAATCAGAGACTTTGAAAGTTTGTTTTCCGCCTTGTCTTTAATAAATGATACTGCCAAAAGTAAAATAAAATGTCAGAAGTATGTATTTCGTACCCTTGGAAAGAAAGAAATTCATGTGCTTCTTCAAAGCTTAAGTTTATAATTTTCTTCTTGTTATTATTTACATATGCTTCCTAAATAATCGAGTGCTCTATATATATATATATATTTCTGTTTCCTTCATGTTCCAGTTATCTGTTCCATTATATCACTGCAGACAGAATCATATTCTTATGCATTACAGATGATGTAAGTGGATTATCAATTTTGCCTTTTGTACATATGAATCCATCTTCTCTAGCCAAGATAAAATCTGCATGTTCCCATTCCGTGTTTTACCTTGGCCGACTACTCCACTCAAACCTGGAAATCGAACAGCTCGTTTTGATTGGATGCGAGTAAAACTTCTCGCAGCTAATCAAAACCTCGGGCACTTACACTGGATATAACGTAGTGGCGGCTGTGTACACCTTGAACTTTTGTTTAACAAGTGCTGATTGGCTAAGACTCTGTAAGTCTAGGAAAGACAGCTCTTACATTCCCACCAGTGGGCGCTGTTCGATTTACGGGTTGAAGTGGAGTAGTCCGCCAAGGTAAAACACGGAATGGGGACATGAAGATTTTAACTTGGCTTGCGAAGATGATATGAATCCTGTATGAGTTAGATATTCAGTGTGATTGATCGATGTTTTATGCAACGCTCAAGATTAGTTCCATCATACATGTACATGTATGTTGCCAGGTTCCGTGCGGAGGAAACCAGGATCATGACCAGCACAAAACTCTTGCCATTTCGACACCTATACCTGTGTCTTCGTCAAGTGTAATTGACGTCAGTTACATGGCGATGCTTTAATTTTTTCTCATTAGTATGAAACCCACATTAGTTTCCAACATTTCTTAAATCTTTCTGCTGTTAGAAAATTGTGTCTATAATAGAATTTTATAACTGCATTACATGCATAAGTTTTGTTTTTATATTTTCTTATTTATTAAGGATTTTGAAAGATCAAAGGCATTCCAGTATTTAGCAGAGGTCAAAAGGAGGTAGGTTTTCATACATCATAACAAACAAACACATTTTAAATGATCTGTATACTATCTTTTCTGGAAGATGTCCGAATATTGTGCTTTAGGATATATATAGAGGATCTCACACGAGTGGTCATTTGATATGAAATTTATGAAATGAGTTGAGTAAGTTTTGAATTTAAAACTTAATCAACGAGTTTCATAAATGTTCTTATCTAATGACCACGAGTGTGAGATTCTGTTTATCGCATAACTAAACTAGAAAAACGAAGAAAACTAATTGAAAATTGCAGGCATGATTCTTTTCCGTTTTTTAACAGAAATCCGTCTTTTTTAGAAGCCAAATCCGTTTTTTATTTCTTGTTTCCGTTTTTTTAAACATTCAGGTTGAAAATTAAAGAATAGACACCGTTTTAAATCTTCCAGGGCGAGTTTTGCTTTGGACCTTTAAACTATAACATAGAGATCGTAAACTGCACTACCAGACCGTTTATAAATAGATCATCTCCATGACTGCGAGGCGCAGATGTGTCGACCACTGTGATTGGTTGTTTTGGGCTGTATGGCGGTTTCGAAATACCCTTTTAGTATCCGTCAAGTTGATTGGTTCTTTACGGATGGCTTTAGCGGTTTCGAGATACCCAGCTGGTGAGAAGAAAAAGCGGTCTGTGAAAATGCCTTTGGTCGGTTGAAACGCCGACATCAAGCGAATCGATTAAAGTTGTTAAAAATCCGTGGCGGTTTCATTGGTTGGACTATAATGAAACGTTAAGTCACATCCGTAAAATTGACAAACCGGGATGGCCCGCTGTTTTCTCTTTGACAAAGAGGTCAATTACAGGGCCAGTGGAATGAAAGCTCTGAGGCAACACGTGGTGAGAAAAGTTCACCAGGACAAGCTGGCGGCACTGCAAAACAATCAGGTGCTACCAGGTACATGTACTTACGTCAGCTTATCTTGGCACCTTTATATGAACTATTATCTATAAGGGTTAAAGTTTGTATAAAAAGTGAAATAGTGTTGTTGTTTCGTTTTGATTCTGCGGTCACTAAGTTTTTAGTTTATTAACGGGTCAATCACTTCATTATTATCAATACCTACACATTGACACTATGTGTCAATGTGTAAATGGCCTTTGGCTGAGTAAAAGTCAGTTTTTTTTTTTTTGCCTCCAGAATCATGCCTGAAATTGTACCGATCGTAAAGTCATTAGAAGTTATAAATAGACAACAGCCGCAGCACTGCTGAGTTCGGTGAAGTTCTCCGCCGAAACAATAAATTAGATCCATGTCAATTCCACTTGAATTTCTAGGATAAAAACGTAGACTAGTTTAAGAAATATAAATCAGAAAAATCTAGAAAGTTATTCGATTTTATCACACAAAGATTTCGCTAAAATTCGTTCTGAAGTTATCTAGGTCACCGCTAACCTGCATTCTCGTTACAACTGGAACCATAGCGACGACTTGACCTATATATGCAGAGCTGACTCGTCACTCGTTTGGCTTTGGCAATTCGTTTTTTAAATAGGGACTTTTAGGTTGTGGGACTTGCAATTTTAATAACCAATAATCTTTCTCAACTATATAAGTGTGTGAATTGACTGGTAAATCACTATGTGCCATAATACAGATCATTTCGAGATAGACTTACACATGAAAACAACAACAAAAAGTCCCACTGACAGGGATTCATACACGTCCAATTTACTTACCGATATTCGGTTCGTAAAATTGAGTTTAAAACTGAATTTGGTGTTGAAAAACTCAATATTTTCAGTTTAAAATTTCCTTTTGAAAACTAAAATTTCCAAACTCAATTTGGGCGTGAAAAACTGAATATTGTTTGATTGATATCCACTGCTTATGATGTGAAAAAATCTAAGTTCAAGGGAAAAGTTTATTTAGAAACCGCCGTCAAACGACCATGACCGTCATTCTCTTGTTGTTGGTGGTGTTGTTTAGATACTCGTTTTCAGTGTCTTCACAACATGGCTTATTTTGCACTTTGGAAGTCTTTTTAATTACCTAAACATTTCTAAAATAAGCTGATTTTGATGAACTGAGAAATTTTGGGGAGTATTACCCACAATAATCGTAATAATTCTCGACTTGTTATATTTATTCAGTTGTTTTTGGTGGGAGACAACTCTTACAACATGAAATTACGATAATAAGTTAGTTACCTCCCCTGAACCATAGTTCTCAAATAGTTCAATTCATTTCTAACTAAATCAATGTGTATTTTTTTATTGTTGCACATGAAGAAGAGATTAGGGATAACTTTGATCTAGGTTTGACTATACATATATATTATTATCATTAGTTTTTGTCAAATCAGATTTTTTTCTTGGAATTTATACTTCCAGGAAAAAAGAAATATTAAATTGGAACTGGTTTGTAACATAGATTTTAACTCAATTTTAATCCTAAAATGGTTGGTAAATTTAAAAAAAACTGAATTTTGCCTTCTAAGAAACTGAATTTTTCAATTTCGGTTTGTAAATTTTGGACTTCTATGAATCCCTGCACTGGCGCGCGTACGAATAATTTCCCCACGCTCTCAGCCAATCATTTTCATCGAAAGTGTTATGTAACTAGTTACATACCATATTTACGACATGGCTTTATGTACGCGAATAACAACACAGTTATGTGAGAAATGTATTTATGAACACTAAAACACATGGACTATCTTCAGATGGTATAAGATAAGCATGGAGACAAGTTTCACTTGACAAAGATACGGATATATATTTGTTGTGTTATTCACAATTAACTACATGGTGATGCCTTAATTTTTTCTCATTAGTATGGAACCCACGTTTGAAGGGAGTTTCAAACATTTCTTAACCTTCTAAATGTGTTAAAAAATGGTACCGGTATATCATTTAGACCTTTATACCCAATCATAATAACCTAAAACCCATGATATTGATTAGGTTGACGACAAGCAGGAGTTTGGCCATAGTCAGAATTTTCTGGAACAGTAAATTTGACAACAAATCGAGTATTTATTATGATTTATATATGTGATGTGTATAATATAACCCATTTACCCTAAAGCCCATTGTCCTGCAACTGCCTACTACTTACGGTAGTAAAAGTAACAAATTAACAATCCTGTAAAATTAATAGTCAATGAAAGAAACGCCACTAATGTCCTATATGTGAAATAAAATGGTTAACTAAATGTGAAGGATTTCCTGAGAGTCCGCGCCCCCACCCCCACGGCCCCACCCCACACCCCTTCCTCCTCCAAGCAATAAGCCTGGCTGATATTACAGTCAACTAATCTTAAACTATGCCTCTTTAACATATCATTGTATGGGATATGTTGTAGATTTCTCACTCAGTATGGTAGTCGAGGTCAAACAGCACTACCTTATGCAATGAACAGTGAGTTTTCACGGGTGCTAGCAGCAGAAATGGTCAGTATACATGTGTGCAAATCAAGATGTCAATTTCTTTTTGATTCCCCGCTACATATGTTTTGTTAAAGACTCTCTTTCAAAATAATCAATCTATCACTGCAAAGTAAATTTTTTGCTTTCTTTTTCATAAATTACCATTGTCAAAAGAACCCAGTAACTTACATGTATGCGAAATAAAGATATGTGGTAGGAATGGACAAAATTCAAATAAAGAAGATATTTGAGGGGATTTTATGGTATTTTGTTTCATATAAAAACTACTTTAACAGACTTTTAAGGCCGGTACTCGCAGTGCGATTTGTCCTACAGACTGTCTTGTAGGATGCGATTAAAATCTTCATGGATGCTATTTTATTGGTCGATATGATTCGTCACCCAATCAAATGCATCCATTTGAATCTCATGCTACAAGTCGGTATGACAAATCGCACAGTGAAAACGAGCCTTTAGTATCAGCTAAAAGCTCTTATTTTATACATCCTGATAAAAACCACAAGCAATTAGCTAATTCTGTTTCACCAAAATTTTCTCTAAATTTTACAGCTCATGCCTTTTTATTTATTAATCATAATTTTGTATCTGTTTGTCTGTCATTGTCAACATTGTTACTTATGTACGACTAAATGTTTGGGGCGTCATAGATCTTGCCTTTAGCAAGAAGCATCTCAGCCAGTCCCAACCCAGACCTTATCCATGTGGTTTGACACCACTCTCAATCTACCTAAACAGCATTTTTAGTGGAAGATTTTGGAATTATACAAAAGTTATATGTATTACTGGAAAAAAAATAGACTTTTTATTTAGAAAGCTGCATTTAAATGACAGCAGAGGCAGGAATTGGTTTGTTAGAGTAGAGAAAGAAAAGTAGCCTTTTGAACCAATATGACCTATATGCAGATGGACATTCCAGGGTGGGTTTGAGCACCCAGTTCCCTCCTGACTCACCATCAGGTTTTGTGCTAAGATTTTTAAGCTCTATTGGAAGCACAAGCCGTGTGAGAATTCCACAAATTTCCTGTCAGCGGTGCTATCTTTGCACTTGTGTATGAGCTTTTTTATTCTCATAGGACAATTATATATGACGTGGAACAAAATAGCTCAAATGGGATTACGATGTCAAAAAGTGTTTTTAATAACATGTAGTCTCATTTGTCACTGACTGTCACAAACTCTTAGAGATAACCCGCAAACACTATACATGTATATGTGTCTATTTCAGAGACACTTTTCTGACACTAAAGAAGGAAATGAACATTTGAAAAAAGTCGAAGGTCAAGTAGATGAACTCAAAGGAATCATGGTCAAAAATATTGGTAGGTCTTCAGGGATATATACAATTATAATGTAAAAATGAAAAATTATTTTTTACTAATCGTTCTCAAGGTTATAACTTTTGAAGGACATTTAGAAGTAGGGCAACATAATAACATAAGAGTGGTTTTCTGGGTTACTACTTCTGTGTTTATTATACACGACGTTTCGCTGGATATGCTTCCAGCTTCATCAGGGAATATACAATCATTTAGTTTACTGAACACTTTATATTAGTCAACTATATATATACAGGGATTCATAGAAGTCCAAAATTTACGAACCGAAATTGAAAAATTCAGTTTTTTAGAAGGCGAAATTCAGTTTTTTTTTAATTTACCGACCATTTTATGGTTAAAATTGAGTTAAAATCTATGTTACAAACCAGTTCCAATTTAATATTTCTTTTTTTCATGAATGCATGAATTCCAAGAAAAAAATCAGGTTTGACAAAAAACTAATGATTATAATATATATGTAATGTCAAACCTAGATCAAAGTTATCCCTAATCTCTTCTTCATGTGCAACAATAAAAAAATACACAATGATTTAAATGAATTGAACTATTTGAGAACTATGATTCAGGGGAGGTAACTAACTTATTATCGACACTAGTTGTCTCCCCTTCTATTTTCTATACGACCAAAAGCGACTGAATAAATATAACAAGTCGCGAATTATTACGATTATTGTGGGTAATACTCCCCAAAACTCCTCAGTTCAACAAAATCAGCTTATTTTAGAAATGTTTAGGTAATTAAAAAGACTTCCAAAGTGCAAAATAAGCCATGTTGTGGAGACACTGAAAACGAAACAACAACAACAAGAGAATGACGGCCATGGTCGTTTGACGGCGGTTTCGAAATAAACTTCTCCCTTGAACTTAGATTTTTTCATCATAAACAGTGGATATCAATCAAACAATATTCAGTTTTTCACGCCCAAATTGAGTTTGGAAATTTTAGTTTTCAAAAGGAAATTTTAAACTGAAAATATTGAGTTTTTCAACACCAAATTCAGTTTTAAACTCAATTTTACGAACCGAATATCGGTAAGTAAATTGGACGTGTATGAATCCCTGATATATATATGTACATATAAAAGGGTATCAATGGCATCAATGGGTTAAACATACATAAAGGGTAACAAGAAGATTGGATATGGCTTTAGCAGTGGGGGGTGAGGTTACTCAACGATGAGCCAGTTTGTTTTTCATTGATTGATTGATGTTTTACTCTGCATCCAAGATTATTTCACATTACTGTGCTGCGAGGTTCCGAAGTGCATTTGTGTTTCAGGGCCTATTTTATGCACTTTTTTAGTTTATTCTGTTGCAGGCCGTTTTGCCCTTGTGTCCTTTTCTTTTCAGTTTATTTGTTGTGATCATAGCCAATTATAACACAATTTATTGAAATTCTGGGGTGCTGTTTACTGAACACTTTATATTAGTTACATCTACTCGTATAACATTTACAGTATAACATTTGTATTGAAATAAATCTCTCACTTTGACTGTCTGGTGGAATACTGACAATTATTTGTGTTGACAGATGCTTTAGCTGACCGAGGTGAAAGATTGGAATTGTTAATTGATAAGACTGAAGACTTAGCTGGTGGGGTAAGGAAAACCTGATTTTCTCTTTATATTTTTCAGTTGTTTAAAGCTACATGTACATATATAAGTATATACTAGCATTTACCTACTGCAACCACAAAAAGGGTCTATTATACATGTAAAGTGAAAATTGGTTTCTCTCGATATGAAACTCATTTAGCCGACTTGTCGCATCACATTAGTGATGTTAAAAAATGGCAATTTTAGTCAGTTAAAATATAAATTTTAGTCAGTTAAAATGTCAATTTTAATCAGCTTGTAAAGTTTAGATGTCTCATTACAACATACACCCCCCGGTGTGAGTGTTTTGCTTTAGCCAACGATTATTAGTGAAATACATTTAGTGTTTAATGCGCCCTAAAATATTGATCAAGCAATCAGTTAGGAGCAGCTTCTTCCAGATCACAACCCAAATAATTCCTGAATCAGGGATGTTCCAATGTTAATTAGTGGCAGATTGATGTTTTATGCTACACTATTATTGGCACTGCCAGGTTTAGTCGGGGTTGTGGGAGGGAACTATAACCTAATGCAAGGGTCTCCGTGGCTGGTGCTTAGACTCCCAACTAAGATTTTATAAAAATTGATTGATTGTTTGATTGATTGTTTGGTGTTTTACGCCGAGATCAAGATTATTTCACTTATATAGCGGCGTTGCCAGTTTTATCGTGGGAGGAAACCGGGCTCTATGTCCGAAGGAAACCCACGACCTTCCATTGGTAATTGGCAACCATCCCACATTTTATCAGAATAGAGATTGTTTCAAACCAACAAAATGGATGGACAATACCAGGATCCCTTTTATACCCAAGATCAGTTTTTTTTTGTAAGACTACGTACCAATGATGAAATATTTTCTCTTTTTATTATTATTATCCTGATTTTTTTTCCAGGCTGTCACATTTAAGAAAACAAGCCGAAGTTTGGCGAGATCATTGTGGTGGAAAAATATCAAATTGACCATTATTATTGTTGTTGTTGTAATAGTAAGTATATGTCTAAATGTTCTAATTTTGATGTAATTCTTATGTTAGGCATAACTGTCATGGCAACATATACCATAAACATTACGTTACGACCAGGCGCAAAATTCAGTCGAGTGACAAATGTTTTGAGAAACTGCCCTGAGGTGTCCATAAAGTGAAAGTGCTGTGTGAAACCAAGTACATGTATGTTGCACTTAAATGTTCCTCTTTATTTGTTCAATGGGGTGTCAAGCAAAAAGAACTGAACATTTATTTCAAATAAGTATATTAAAAAAACTGTGCTTATTAATATTTTTCATAAATTCTCTTTGGATTTGACAAGTCCTTTGTGACAAATAGTCAAATGACATTCATCATAATGGTCTGGTTTGATATAACATAGCGTCACTGCAATAGACTGATTGCTAAATGACATAGCGTCACTGCAATAGACTGATTGCTAAATGACGTCATTGGGGTATAGGAGTCTTCTGCACAGAAAAGTATTGAAGTCATTAATCAGCGGGAATAAAGTCCAATGGACTTGTTATATCCCAATGCCATGTGTGTGGTTTCAAACAAGTCCCCTTTTGTTATCCCATAATTGTAATGTTTTGAGTGACATCACTAAGCCTATAAGTCTATTTGTGCTAATCTTGATGTGTCTAAACATACATTGCCATGTACTTTGTTTTCTATTTCAGGTGATTATATACTTCATAGTATCTGCTGCATGTGGGGGATTGGACTGGCCATGTACACACAGTTCATAAACAAACAACATTCTCAAGTTTAACATATGTATTTCTCATCCACTGTACTGAGGTGCCGAGACACTTGATGTATGAGACAGATCCTTCTAATTTGTGACTTACCTCTGCTGGTTTGAAGCACATTCTGGGTGTATTTCAAGGCTTGTGCTTGAGGCACATACTCAGTGCTTGATTTAGAGTGCTGTCTTTATGTGCAATTCTAGAGCTTGAAGCTCTTAGTGCTTGGGATATATCTTTAGGCAGATTTAGAGTGCTCAAGCTCTATGTTTAGTGCTTGAAGCTTATTCTGGGTCCAAGAGGCTCTAATGAGGCTGTCAAAATAAATATTTAGAGGTGCAAATCTACTACTAGTGCTTATAGGCACAATCCGAATGTCTTTTATAAATGTTATGCACTTCAGGCACATGCATAGTATTTGAGCATCAAAAATATCATCAGTGCTTGAACAATACTGCATCATTTTTTAATCATCATCAGGTTATGGGTAGAAGCAAATCTGTCTAGGAAATAAGTTGTGTAAATGAAATGAAGTATATGTATAAAAGGCAATGACTGAAGTTTTTGCTGGATTGTAAATGTATGTAGCCCATGTATTTCCTTATTAAGATGGGGAGCCTCCGTGGCTCAGTAGGTAGAGCGTTGGTCGCTCAATCCGAAAAGCATTCCACCAATGGGTCTCGGGTTCGAATCCCACTCAGTCCAAAAAAATTGGAAAATTTTCTGACTGGGTTTTCACTCGAAGGACATATGTGGGATGGTTGCCAATTACCATTGGAAGGTCCTGGGTTTCCCCCTGGACATAGAGCCCGGTTTCCTCCCACAATAAAACTGACAACGTCGGCACATAAGTGAAATAATCTTGAAAGCGGCGTAAAACAATCAATCAACCTAATTAAGATGTCTGTTATAATACCACAATCATGAATTCTTATTGTGAACACTGAACTCTCACAATGACCTATCTGTAAATGTATTATGTAAGCTTCTCAAAATATTGTATCGCCCGGGTTCTGATTGTTTTACCTTATAACTGGTCACGGGATGCCAAGATTACATGGAGCATGTTTTTTCCTCTTTTTTTCTCATCATGGATTGGCGATTGGTAAAATTGCTTTATCTGGGGACCATTACTCTGTTCTAACACTGCCTTGGGGGCTCTCCCTTTAAATATTGAAGCCGGACATAAGCCTTGTGCTTCAACATTAAGTTACAACCAGTCACAAAGTTACAGCTTTGCAACAAATTTTGTGAAATAGCCCCTGGTTAGGCTGTCATTCTAGTCAAGGAGAATAAATGCCTTTCGGTCATCAAAGTAAAAAGTTTTTAAATATAAACTTGGATGCATGTGTAATCTCTTCAAGTGCAGGTAAGGGGCCTCCGTGGCTCAGTAGGTGAAGCGTTGGACGCTCAATCCGAACAGCCTTCCACCAATGGATTGCGGCTTCAAATCCCACTCACTCCCAAAAAATTGGAAAATTTTCTGACTGGGTTTTTGCTCGAACGACCTATGTGGGATGGTTGCCAGTTACCAACGGAAGGTCGTGGGTTTCCTCCGGGCATAAAGCCTGGTTTCCTCCCACAATAAAACTGGCAACGCTGCCATATACATGTGTAAAACACCAAACAATCAAGTCCAGGTTACTGCCTAACACTACCCTTACAGACATTTTACATTCTCTTAAACATTCAGTACTATAAACCAACAGTTACAGGATTGTGTTTTATTTGGCAGTCCATTCCTAGTATTTTTGTCATTTTTAAATATATAATATGATAAATGTTTAAATACCTGATTTATAATACTCTGAAATGTCAGCTTCATACAATTTTATATGCATTTTATAAATCAAATTTGCTGCACAATTTGAATACAGAGTGATTTTTCAGGCTAAAATTACATGGCTATAAATGAATTCTTGCCCAGCTTCATTTAGTTAAGTGTAAATTGTATGTGTACATATTTATATATATATGTATATCCCTGTCAATTCATATAGCCACATAAATGTATATTTTTATTTAAGTTCTGTGATACCTTTTTGAACTAAAGCACCTTCATCTAATAAACTGACATGTCATGTATTATACAAGTTTTTTTTTTAGTTTTTTCTGGCCGTCCCTTGAGGATAATATACTGATATTCACAACCCAATAGGCTTGAAGACTAATGATGTAATTAAAAAAAACTATGGGATGGAAAAGTGTATTGTTAGTAGCCACTATGCGACAAACCCTCAAGGGCAACCCTTTCACTGCCGGATACTTTCATCTGCCCTTTTTCCCCCTCTCTTGCAACCCTGATTATACTATTAAGCAATTGATCTTTACCATGACTTAAGGCGAACTAATCTCACAATAAGGTTCTTATTAAAAGCACAGAAGAATCTCATCAATTTCCAGTCTATGATGTGGTGTCACTTGTCATGTGCTTAAGTTTATTTATAAGAATGTGATGCTCATTTCTAAATTTATTTATTTACAACTAATAGACGGGCATGTAATTCTGCGTAATTCTAAGCGCTCCCCGGGGAAATGAGACCCTCTGAAAGCTGCGCTCCTCGGGACTAGACGGTGATCTCTGGCTGCGCTTCTATGTGCTCCTCGGGATGAATGAGTTAAGTACACGTAAAAAAGTGACAAAGTTTCTCAGTTCTGAGGCTGTAAAGCCTCAAGCAGAATCACTCCATTCAGGATAACATTATAAGATGTAAGAAGACATACATCTTCTCCTAACTACTGGTACTATACTTTTAAACTCTGCTAGTACATGTACTTCCTTCGATACTCTGTGATTGATTGTTTGGTGTTTTACATCGCGCTCAAGATTATTTCACTTATATGGCGACGTTGCCAGTTTTATTGTAGGAGGAAACCGGGCTCTATGCCTGGAGGAAATCCACAACCTTCCGGTGGTAATTGGCAACCATCCCACATAGGTCGTTCAAGTGAAAAAGCAGTCAGAAAATTTTCCAATTTTTGGGGGAATGAGTGGGATTTGAACCCGTGACCCATTGATGGAAGGCCACAGAGGCCCCTTCAATATTCTGTGATATTATGGTATCTGGGTAACAAATACAATGGCTTGCATAATAAACCCTTTCGGATTAAGGATTGACGCTTGCGCAGAAGCCTTGCTATATGGCAAAATGGCGCTACATTGAGTTTTTGGATCAATCTGACGTCAGAATCGTATTTATTTTATCTAGGACTCAATGCTAAAGAGACGTGTCACAGCGACTACAACAAAGAAATGACGTCAATGCCATGCAATCTGAATAATGTCATAAAAACGTCATCTCTAAGCCAAAAGGGTCTATTGCCTATCAGTGTACATTTAAGAAGTTTTTGACTCTGCAAGTCCAGCTTTCATTTTGATGTGTATCATATTTAGTTGATTGATTGATTGGGGCTTAACAGCGCCGTCAACAGCTAAGGTGATAAAGCGTCAAAAGTAGCAACCGTCCAAAATATCATTCTCTCCCTCCCTCCCACCCACATCTTAATTTGGACATTATCAAGAAGGCTAATGTATTTGTCATACCTAATGTTCCTCCCTGCTGGGTCAGCAAACATGGATAAAGCATAGCGACAATGATCCATCCCCAGGGCCATATTTAGTTGAATCCCCACCATATTTAGTTGAATCCCCACCATATTTAGTTGAATCCCCGCCATATTTAGTTGAATCCCCACCATATTTAGTTGAATCCCGCCATATTTAGTTGAATCCCCGCCATATTTAGTTGAATCTCCACCATATTTAGTTGAATCCCCATGCTACCCAAGTTTTTTCCCATAATAAAGGGTCATTTAAACATGGCCTGTTCCTACGCCACTTTTCTGCTGTCATGGCAAAGTAAAAAGTAGCGATCATCTCAAGTTGCTCGGCCAGAAGCTATGTTGTTGTATTGTGATGTCAACTAAAATACGCCATTTTGAAATAATTGGGGCACAGTCAACTTGTTTTAGCAAAATTGTGGCAATATGACAACCATTCAACAACAACTCTCTGGTCAGTGTGTCAACATTAACAAGGTTTTGTTCAAATGAATACCATGTACCAAGGTTTTGTTTTTGTCTGACTGACAATGCTATTTGAATGTGGTCTCTCTGATGTCATAGTTTAAAATTCAACACACAAACATCAAGCTTTTGGTAGATATACTAACGTATTTGTAAAACTTTATTGCCACATAAAATTGATTCGTATTCAAAAATGAAATAGAATGTTTTGTGGCTGTATATAAGCACTCGATATCATCTTTTCTTGTAAATACATGGCAGGAGAGATATATCCGGCTTTGTGCCCTTTGGGAGGGAGCTTTTCTTAAAGTCCAACAATACAAACATTTTGTTTGAAGTGTTCTGAAACAGAAAACAAAACAAACAAATAATTCAAATTTATTGCTCAACATCAATTTCCACTGGATACATGTAGTTTTCTAAACATATGAGAGCTTTACTGAGCAAAAGTAATTAGCTGGTGGGCTTTAGATATAACAATTTCAACTTTTCCATGACCAGGGGCCTTGGTGGCTAAGGCGATTAGAGTGATCGTCTCTCAGCCCGACATAGGCCTCCCATCGATGCCGTGAATCCCACCCAGACCAAGTAAAAATTCAAAAGTTTCTGAGTGTATTTTTCACACGTTCGCCGAGGCTGGGAGAATTGCCAGTTACTCGCTGAAGGACGAGTATTTCCTCAGGAAGAGCTCGGTTTCCTCCCCCACTAAATCTGTCAACGTCACTATAAAAGTAAAATAGTCTTGAGTCCAGTGTAAAACATCAATCAATCAAACCAAAATCAATTTACATACAATCTACTTAAAATTCAACCAATGTGACATGCTGATCGTTATATTCAAGGGACTCAACAGGTGGTTGAACTAAACTACTACTCGCTCCGGATAAAGAAATCTGACGGAATTGGGCGTCATTTACCATAGATCTGAATATAAAGGATGTATGATTTATATCTGCCATTTGGACAAATCTTGGATTTTCTTACCTGATGCAGTAGTGAGAAGCCGAGTTTGTTCATACCACTGGTAAAACTCCCCAGGGCATGGAACCTACTGGTTACTTCAGCTATTTTTAAAATACCACTGAAGATAAGAAAAGAACAATTCTTTTGAGTTTTTCATACTCCAGATAATTTAACTCATCTGCTGATGTTGAATTGATCTTGTCTAAAATAACCATGAAGACGAGTTTCTAATTGTGTTATACCCCATCATAAATTGTTGTAATAAACTAAACCTATGATATTTCATTAGGTTGACGACCGACAGAAGCTTGGACTTACTCAGTAGAATTTTCTAGAACACTTTGTAATACATTGACAATGTTTACACATCTAAGCTATGGCAAGAATATCGGCAGACTGAGATTGAGCCCTATAGGACATAATTATAGATTGATTAATTCTGGCATCTCCCAATCCCTCACCTGGTGTGTAAGATAATAATATAGTTATTATACAACCAAATTAAGCAATGAGAGCTAATGATTGTACCAAGTGCTAATCACGTATCAGTTTGTATTGGAGCCGAAATCACTATTGGAGTTCTATCTGAGCAATGAGGTACAAGTTCATGAAATTTGAATCTGGCGTCATTAAAACAAAGTCCTCATGAAATGTTCCATTTGGCCAGGTGCTTCCCCGCACATAAACGATAGGATTGGGGAAATATATCTCACAGCCACAGAATCATTTGATTTCCACTTGACTGTTTATGTATTATATAATAAAAATCTCATTATATGAATCTACATCCAATATGGATATTAATTGTTCTCAACATTTTATTGAAAGCTCATATCGGACTCAATGTCTTCAGCGTCTCGGCCGATATGAACTTTCAATCCAATGGCAACTCTTACAATGAATATACATATTGGAGTGAGTGATTTGGGTTTTACGTCCTGCTTAACAGTATTTCAGTCATATGAAGACGTTATCTCCTTGTGGCAGGGCAGATTTCCACTGCTCATAAAAAAAAAAAAAAAAAAAAAAAATACAAAAATACAACCAGTCGCTGCTCTAACTCCTATTGCCAACGCCAATTGCTCCTATTGCTAACTCCTATTGCCAACGCCAAGCGAAGCAGCAGCAGCTCCCACTGTTAAAGCCTTTGGTCTGACTCGACCCAGGCTTGAACCTGGATCTCCCAGGCCTGAAGCGGACGCTCTACCAACTGAGCTATCGTGGCTGGTACATATTGGATATATAATAACCTCATATAATAATTATCATACCCAATCTTGAGGACCCTGTTGGCTTCTGCCAGGTAATCCATGAGATTAGTTCCCATCAGAGAAAGGCAAAATACACAAACATCCACCGAATCAGACTTCAACGGCACCTAATCAATGTGGAGAAAATATACATAAATTGCAAAAAATAAAGAACAATTGTATGAATTAGTTTCAAGATGAAATGATTTGTTACTGAGTTTTACTTGTTCTCTATGAAACCCTACCAACATTCATTGCTACATTTATATAATAACCTAATGGAATATCATGGGTTTTGGTTTATTATAACAACTTATGATTGTGTATAAACATCTAAATGACATACCCAACCTTTTTAACACAATAAGACACTTGTCTCCGTGGTTATTTTAGACAAGATTTTCCCTGTGCCTGTGTGTTTTAGTGTTCAAAAATATGTAATACAAGCCAAGTAGCTAGCAGGTCCCCTGCCATAAATGTTGTTTGGAAACTAGTTGCTCATTATACATTGGATATAATCACCATATATCTGATGTTCAATGATTGTGGGAGTGTGGTCTGATTTATGTAAATGAAGTTGTCCACAGAAGAAAGGGTACAGAACAATTCTGAGAGATCATCCAGTGGCAGTCGTGGCAAAAAATGTTTGAAAAGTTTTTGAATTGTTCGAGATATTGCGTTTGTAAGATGGTCGGTATGAGAAATGGAAGGCAGGATGGGTAGCTAGTGATGTAAATATACTCTCTACTTCTAAAGTTTGTTGGCCGAAATGCCCGAAAAATTAGAACACTTTGACCCCAATGACCTCTGTGACCTAAAAATATAGGTCGACATCCCAGAAAATCGAACTTGACCAAGGTCTCTCTAATGTGTCTCTATATACCAAAAATTAAAGATCTGCATCTAGCAGTTCTTAAGCTATGGCATTCACAAGCCAATTCGGAACGGACGGAAGGACATGGCAGGGGACAAAAATGCAACATACAATTTTGTTACGCACAGGGGAATAGGGTCTGGGAGTCTGTCGAGAGATTTCACGATATCCGGTGACAGATGACGTTGTTTGCTCTACCACATCAGAACTGGGCGTCACCATCAATCGATGAAGGCTTCCTACATGTACACAGGAAATTTGTGGAAATCTCAGGACTCTCGTCTTCAGGCCCTTCCCAGAACTCTTGGTAATGAGATTCTTGTAACTTTCTCATAATTTGTATGTTAAGACTATTTTAGAATAAGATGTGCACTATGTATATGAGAATGGATCAAATTTGTTGTGATCCAAACAGCTTAATGATAAGATACACATATTTCAGCCCAAACTACAAAACATTAATAATTAAGGATTGGGACGACTGACCTTTGACATATCACATGCAACCACATGATCATTCAATGAGACAAGGTCAAATGAATGAACTTTATTAGGGACACTTTGAGCCAGTTTAGCATCTCCACATCCAAAATCAGCTAATACTAGGTCAGGGGATCTGAAAATACAATATAAAATATCATTTAATATACATTCAAAGTTACAAATCATTTGATGTAGTGGTAGAAGGTACTGCATTTTTTGGTGTAATCTTCAAAGGTTGTTGGCTTTGCAGGGTTAACTGGGAGATGCTGATTGATTGATGTTTTACGCTGCACTCCCGATTATTTCACTTGTATAGCTGCATTGCCAGGTTTATTGGGGTACTCTTGACCTATGTAACTGACCGAACCACTCTCCCACATAGGGCAATCCTGTGAAAAACCTACTCAGAAATTGTTCATTTTTTTTCTTCACCTGAGTGGAATTCAAACCTGTAACCGATTGATGGGAGGCTTGTGTAAGATGGACAAGACTGCTCTGCCAATTTAGCACCCGAGGCCCCTTTATAGGGAAATATAAAGATTAAAAACTGTGCCCTATCTCATGATGACTCTCAGTTGGTGTCTTCTGACAATTCAAGTAAAACAAGAGTTTAAGAAACTCATAATACGCCCGCAAGGGTAAATTCATTGTAACACACTATCTTAATATTCAATATCAAAGACATGCTTTTAACAGAATTTTGGCTGGTAGAATTTTTCAGTCACCTAAATAAGACTGGGGCTTGGTGAATTTTAGTATTTGACAGATCACATACCTATAAGCTGCTACCTATATCTGAAAGCTGTACCAAAGCTACTTGCAAAAGTGTCTACACTACATATAGGCATACAACAGCAATTTCATTTAATTACAGATTAAACAAAGAAGGTCGCAACTCATTTGGTCATCTTGGTTATCAAATAAGTTGTTTGGAAATAACTAAGCTATTCTGTGAAACCACAGACAGAATAACAGCCTTTTCCTCAATAACTGAATGTCTAGAGGCTGGGTGACTGTTTTTTGTCAACACATCAGCCAACATTTTGTCTACTCATAAGATAGTTATAACTGGAAAAAAATTGATAATCCATGCAATAAGTACCGAGATACTCAATGCTAAAAAGTGACTATTCTGGTCGCCACAGATATAGAGATCCCAATTGAATTTTGGTACAGGACACATCATCTAATCATAAGCTTCATATATTAGAAGAAAAAAAATTATAATCCATGAAATAATTACGGAGTAACTCAATGCCAAAAGGCTGGTGACTGTTTTGGTCGCCGCAAATATCAACACTCCAACTTAATTTTGGTACAGAACACACCATCTACTCATAAGCCAGTTATAACTAAAAAAAAATTCAAAATCCATGCAATAGTTCTGGGTTTACTGAATGTCAAAAGGCTGGTGACCGTTTTGGTCGCCGCAAATATCAAGACCCCAATTTAGTTTTGGTACAGAACACACCATCTATTCATAACCTAGTTATATCTGAAAAAAAAATTAAATCCATCGAATATTTTCAGAGTTATAAGTGCCAAATGGCTGGGTGGCTGTTTTGGTCGCCAAAAATATTGAGACTCCAATTTAATTTTGGCACGCGACACACCGTCTACCCATAAGCTACATATATCAGAAGAAAAAAAATAAATTCAGACAATAGGTTTTAAGTTATGGAGCGGACACGAATCCGGGACGGACGGACGGACAGACGGACAAGGGTATACCAATATACGCCCGCTTTAAGAGCGGGCGTATAAAAATATGTGGTGAGACATCAGTCTGACAATATTATTTTTTACTTTGTGTGATTAGAACCAGGATGCTGAACATTAAAACTAGGCCTCTAACATCTACCTGCAACCAAAAGAGGACTAAAATACTCAGCATGGCTAATTTCTACCTACCTAGTTTGTACATACTTGATGATAGAATCTAGAGGATGACTCTGCCATTTTTCTACCTGACTTTGAAAGCCATTGTGATACACCTGGAAAGCTTCCAAATCATCCTGAAATAAATGCAATGATTCCTTCCCAGTTTGGGTATAAAGTTGTTCATTCAGGTAGCGGAAACGAGCAGAATTCAATTTTGCACTCATACGGTCTTTCAATGAAAGCTCAGGTCTAGATTTTTTGGAGGATTTCCCTTCCTTTTCTGGTTTTTTCTGATTGGAAATTTCTACAAATTTTGTCTTTGCAGGATTTTCTTTCAAATTGTTTGAATCCCCCTTGACGGCTTTCTTCGATTTCGATTTAGAGCCAACTGGCATAGACTCTTTCTTCGACTCGGAAATCTCCATTTTGGATGGCTTCACATGCTTGTCCCCTGAACTACTTTCTTCCAGCTTGGTTTGAACAAGATGTCTGTATTTATTCTTCTTTGGATTGTTTTTCTTCTTTCTCTTTCGTTTTCTCTTCTCACCCTTTTTAGGACTAGAAATGATGCCTTCATTTTTTTTAGTTTCAGGATCTTCAGCCTCCTTATCTGTAGTGGAGGCCAATCTGTCCTGGATCTTTTTAACCTTCTTAGGTTTACCATCTTTCAACTTGATCTTTTCACTTGAACACTCTTCATTTTTTGGTAGGCTTTCCGAGTCTGATACCTTGATTTTTTTAACCTTTTTAGCTTTAGGACTTTTTGTCTTGGCTTTTTCTGGAGAAACATTCTCAGTAACATCCTTTTTAGTTTTAAGCTTTTCTAGACTTTTTCTTTTTGTCTTTTTAACGGCCTCTTTTTTAGACTGATCATTTCCAAAACCCTTCTTTTTGGCTTTAGACTTTTTTGCGTTGATCTTTTCTGAGTCGTCTTCAAACTTGTAATGTTTATTCGGGGCTCCATTGGAAAGTGATATTTTATTTGACGGCGTAATCTGGCTGTTTACGTTGGAGTTTGATACATCAGATTCAACAGTCTCGTTTCTTTTTACAGCCAAATGTTTATACTTGTTCCTTGGGGATTTTACATTCTCTCCCGTTTTACGCTTTTGGCCATTCATAGACGTCTCATTATGAGGATTTCTGTTGGCTTTCTTTTTCTTTTTCGCTGAAAAGTTCTGTGAAGTGCCATCTCCTGTGCTATCATTTTTCCGCTTGTTGATGTTTTGACTTGGGTTAATCTTGGAGGACTTTACAGGTGAAGCGGAGTCACCACCTTTACCCTCCAGTTGTCTTTTTCCATTTGTTCCCTTAAAAAGAAAACCAGAAATTACATTTCCATTGATTCAGTAATTGATATATCTTGCACCAAAGATCATCCAGGGCCTCCGGGGCTCAGTAGGTCGTAGGTTCGAATCCCAATCAGTCCCAAAATTGGAAAATTTTCTGACTGGGTTTTCACTCGAACGACCTATGTGGGATGGTTGCCAGTTACCACCGGAAGGTCGTGGGTTTCCCACAATAAAACTGGCAATGCCGCCATATAAGTGAAATAATCTTGAGTGTGGCGTAAAACACCAAACAATCAATCAACCAAAGGTCATCCAAAATGATATAAAAGGTTTAACGTAACCCTATGTGTATATTGTAGGAATTTCCTTATACATTCTGCTTGACTCAATATGGACATTAAAGGCTTACAAAGGTTGATTGACTGATTTACACCACATAGATTACTTCCCTTATATGGCCACGTTGACAACTTTAGTGAGAGGGTTTCTATGACCCATTGTCTCTCTGAACTAAACCTGAAATGTTACTAGTGTTTAATACTGACCCAATACGCAAATATACATGTATCGTGTGATTCAAAACATATTTCACTCAACCGATATATTTTTATATTGAGACATTGATGTCTACTGTGTGAAAAATTGACCTTTCCACCAACGCCACAATAATTTAGTTGCGCCAAACTGAAAGGTTTGAAAAAGTTAGATAAATCAAGCGGGGGCAGATGTGTGATGCTACAAATGCCATGAGGTCACAGAGCCTTTTGTTACATCATTTCAAACGTTTGGTGGGGCCTCGGTGGTCCAGTGGGTTAGAGTGGTCGTCCCTCAGTCCCCAACAGACCCTCCATCGATGCAGCAGAGGTTCGAATCACACTCAGACCACATAAAATTTCTGGTTGGATTTTTCACTTGGTCGACGTATATGGAAGAGTTGCCAGGTACTCACTGAAGGTCGGGGATTTCCTCCGGGCAATGAGTTCGGTTTCCTCCCCCACTAAACCTGACAACGCCACCATATAAGTTAAATTATCTTGAGTGTGGCGTCAAACATCAATCAAACGTTTGGATTAGCCATGTGGTGCTGATGATGACGTTGATTAATCTTGGCTGCCTCGGTGGTGCAATCAGTTAGAGTGATTGACTGTCAGTTCAACACGGGCCTTAAATCAATGCAGCGCACTTTCAAATCCCAATTAGACCAAATTAAACTGAAAAATTTCTGATTGGCGTATGTGTAAGAGTTTAAAGGTACATGTACACGCCGAAGATTGGGGGTTGGGGATCAACCGATTGATCTCGAAGTGGCATGAGCTGGGATTTTGGGGGTGGAATTTTCGGTAGGCAAAAGACATCAAGATAAAATATATTGGTTAAGCCAATTACCCGTATGAATGGACAAAATTCCAATAGCTGGGTCTTTGTTGCTAAAAAAACTACACTAAGGTACATATTCAAGATCGATATATAAAGAGAGTTCCTATTTCGTACTTCTTGACAAAAATGGCTCACAATTAGCTAAATCTGTTTCAATGAAATTTTACCTATATTTAGCAGCTAATGCTTTGAAGTAGTTTCAGACCTTTATTCTGGTAGGCGCTTGCTAAAACCTATAATTATTCTCTGGTAAATATTTCCTAACGCTGCAATTTGTCATAAATTGAACAAGAGTTTTAGTAAACTCAACATACGCCCGCCGTGGCAAAGTCGAACCGCTACGATTAACAGCTTAACATTTAATATAACATTTGTTTTAATTTCATCAATTAGAATTTCTTGTTCACATTAGAAGTTTTTCTTTTCTGAATTTGATGAAGCTGCAACTAAATACCAGTACGTTATAGTACAGATATATTATCTGTTAATTTCAATCACATTTTAATTGCAAAAACTGAAATGTGGCTGTTTTGACATTGCTCTTATCAATCAATACAATAGCTTACAATTCTTGAATTGTAACAGTTTCACTGGGACACTGATCTATTGGACTTGGCTGTAGTTTTATTACAAAGCAAACAATCTTCAGGCTGACCACTGATATGCTGGTGTGTAGATATACAAACTTTGGATGTCATTGTCCCCTTATCTCTATTTAAACAGCAACTCTGATAAATACCAGATGGGTAATAAAGTGGGAAAATGGTATTTTTTTGTTATTATAGTGCACATTAAACTATCCAAGAAAACAGTCTCAGAATGTATAAATTAATTGGCTTCCAGTATTACTCTGGACCAAGTGTACTCCAAAAAGCATTGATATATATTAATGTATATATATATTAAACATCAGGTACACATTTCTGATAAAAAAAACTCTTGAAAACAGACAAAAAATATGTGTACCCAAATCAAATTTGGTATGCTACACATCATCTACCTATGAGGTATATATACTCTAAAAGAATTGGAGAGATTATATCAAAACGAAAGAAGTTCTGGAGCCGCAAGGGAATATTACATAATCCAATAGGGCTGCCATATTATGCAACAGGTGATGTCAGAAATGATACGTGAAACACCGTCTGCCCATAAGGTATATACTCTGAAAGAATCGTCAAGATCGGATCAAAACTTTAGAAGTTATGGAGCGGATGGGAATATTACATAATCCTATATGGCTGCCATATTATGCAACGAGTGAAGTCAGAAATGGTACACGACACACCGTCTGCCCATAAGGTATATACTCTGAAAGAATTGTCAAGATCGGATCAAAACTCTTCAAGTTATGGAGCGGAAGGGAACGAAGATATAGACTAAGACAGAATATTACATAATCCAATGTAGAAGCCATATTATGCAATGGACAATGTTCTTAATGGTTCATGACACACCTTCTACCCCTAGAGTATATGTTTTAAAAAAAATTTTAAAGATCGGATCAAAACTCTTCAAGTTATGGAGCGGAAGGGAACGAAGATATAGACTAAGACAGAATACTACATAATCCAATGTAGAAGCCACATTATGCAATCGACGATGTCATAAATGGTTCATGACACACCTTCTACCCACAAGGTATATGTTGTGAAAGAATTGTAAAGATTAGATCAAAACTCTTCAAGTTATGGAGCGGAAGGGAATCCGGGACGGACGGACGGACGGCGCTGGTGATACCATAATACGACCGACTATTTTTAAGTCGGGCGTATAAAAATAGGGCCACCCAGCATTGTAATAGAATTACAGATTTAATAGATTCAAGCATCAAGACTAATTTCTTTGTAAGACGCTCGTCTCCATCTATAGCAGGTCAGACCTTTATTGTTAACAATACATGATGGAGTGTATATTCACAGGGTAGCAGATACATCATACTGTATTGAAAACCTTATATTAAGTTTTATCAACCTGTGTGGCTGGTCACTCACAGAAATATATACTGCCTGTATGAGATCATTGATATTCCCACCAATAACACGCATTTTGTTTGAAGCAGGATACATCTGTTTGCACTTACTGAAAATAATCTACTAGAGAGTTCATCAGCTGTTTTATTCCCAGACCAGGATTCTTCAGCAAACATCTTAATAAAGCTTGTTTTATATCACTGTAACAGAGGGTAAATGTTATGGGATTAGAAGTTTATTTAACTACATACATATACTGCACTTTATTTATATAAGGCTGCACAGCCTTTTCAAAAACTAAAATAAAACAACAACTTTAGCAGTGAATGGACTATAATTGATTGATTGATACATGTTTTATGCCGCAATAAAAAAAATAGTTCATTGTCAGATATACTGTAGTGGGCGTTACCAAGTTAAGTGTGGGAGGAACCAGGGATCTTTGTCTAGAGGAAGCCTGCTGCATTCAGCAAGTACTGGATATTCTTCCACGTTTAAGGCAATCAAGCGATGAACCAATAGGATTTGAATGCGGGCCAAATCGATGGAAGGGCAGATAGACTGAGGCTAATGAGGCTGAAATTGTTAAAGAACTGGTAGCAACCAACTCTAAAATTGAGCTTCCTGTCGCCATTATATCCGTAGGGCTCTATCAGCAGTCAATTCAAAATGAAATTCTGCACCCACGTGATGTGAAATGAAAAGAGGAATGTTTCAAGGAATTCGGTTCAGCGGTGTTACAGCTGTTTACCCGCCGACTTTTTAAGCTTTTGCGTTATTTTTTACATGCTCTTGGTAAGCTAAGCTTCATTTGGGTTCCTTGCGATCCTTTGGGTGATTCGACGCTGACGGACAGCCGATGGATGGACGACCCGGCGATCGGCGACTTTTCCAAATCTGGACCATGTTTAAAGTGGAGTAGCATAAGTTTTTACGTAAATGCCCTACGGGTATCCGTTCAGTTATCATACAGAACCACTTATGCGTGTTTAACCTAAGCGATCACACTTTCCCGCGGATTACAGTCGGCTTACTTATCGCGGCATCTTCTTGTAAAATTTCAACCTCCAAATATAAATAAAACTTTTCCTGGAGTTACATTTGTCAGCTGACTCAAGAATAGTCACCTTCGGCCGTGTTGAGACTTCGAACATGAGAAATGACGTCACAACAGCTTTAACATTGGATGTACTGGATGAACTGATGATAACTGGTTCACGTCACTCTACAAAAACACGCAGACGAGCGAGTGAATGTCCGGTTCCTAAAACTTACGATAACTGATCAGGTACCCGTAGCAACCCATACTGTAGAGATACTTTAGGATGAAAGTTACGCAAAAAATACATCTACGCCACTTTGTGAAACTAGGCACGTCAATGACATCATCAATGTCACAATGACATAACTTTCAAAAGATTAGCGTATCTTAAAAAGCTTGAAATACGACAAATAAAAGAATAATAACTTCCTGAATGAAAATAAAACAGAATGGCCTTTCTATTTAAAGCGAAATATGAATACATAAGCTACTTTCTCACTTGGTAAATCGCAGCGTCAAGCTTTTCTCCAGAGCGAAATTTGCGTCTTTCACCACTGACGGCCAATTTTGGAACAATGTGCTGAGCTGTGATCCCGGTCAGTCACGTGCTTTATAGTGGACTTTTTCAAAAAAGGAAAAAGTAATGGAAACAAAATTTAAACGCTTTTGAACTTGCGCTGATAAAATTGTAAAATCTATTATCAGAAGTCTATCTTATCTGAGAGGTCAAAGGTCAACTGTGACAAAATCCGTGAGGTCAAATGCTATATGTGAGTTGAATGCCCTTTGACCTCACGGATTTTGTCACAGTTGACCTTTGACCTCTCGGATATGAATAAAATATGATGTCATTCGACACATTCACTCAGTTCACAGGAAACTTGCCTTATGACAAATAACATGAAGAGATGCAAACAGTCTTGTAAATGTACTACCATCTAACATCTACGGTTCAAAATAAATACACATTTAGCAATTAAACTGTTTTAGTGCATGAAGTAAAGAAAAAGTATTTACACAATCAAACAGTTTTAAAATCAATTAAAAACGATGTGTGCAGAATAAAAATGCAACGATGGTCACTAGTGACCACCGCATAATGGCGCAGACTGGCACTATTTAAAGACCTGAAATTTGCGCGTTGGAGTCAGTAGCTTGGGTGAACGACGAACTGTCACCGCGTCGGAAGCATGCAACACTACAGACACCAATCTTTATTTTCAAACATCAATGGCTAAGGTAAACATTTATTTTGATGCTGCTGCGGCTTGTTGAAAATGGCGAATTCATATTTTGCAGTTTGTGTGAAATTCTTCGAAGTGGTCAGCGCATGCGACGATAAATAATTCTAAAGAAAAAAACACACGGATGCAAAGCTTGAAGTCTACTGCGTTGTTGTTGCACCCTGTGCACTGCAAAGCGTGCATTACAATAGGGGTTGAGGAGAACGACGGCGTGTTTTTTTTTTTTTTTTCACCCACCCTACTCCCGATCGAGAGTGCGGTCTATAGCTTGTTCGCAAGTGTTACTCCCGTTCAGGAGTGGACTACCGATCGGCATATTTCCCAACCTGGTGAAACAGTCCCCAGTTGACGAGAAGCCTAACTGACAATTTTAATTTTTTCCACATATTTTCTTAACATATTCATGGCGTTAGCACCTAGGCTTTGCCTACATCATATTACAGAAACAGCAAGAAACATAGAGACGAGTGACGAGGAAGAAAGATTACCGATATTAAGAGGATAATTTACATGTTTTCAGTGGAATGTTTTCTTCTTCCATGGGGGCTGACATCTTGAATAATGAATTGTGGGAAAGAATTGTCGAAATGCAATGTGGGATAGGCGTGTCACTTGTCGGCAACCGGGATGGTGATGATGAAAAAGTTACAGATGTTGATCTCTCTCCGTATCGAACATTAATGCCTGTGATTGACGGATCATTTTGACAAGTGGATAGAGGTGGTATTTGGACACTACACTATAGGAATCTCTTACCATTTGTTGTTTTGCGGCCTCTAAATTCCTCACACGTTGACTTTATAAACTTTACCAGTGAACTGTTTTGGTTGTTTTAACCAGGGCAAACAGCAACAACATCGAAAGTGTTGAAGTTGAAGTTGAAGAAAATCATTTATTTACAATGCGAATTCAAATTCTGCTGATATAGATTACTCTCTAAGTCTAAGATGTCGAACTAATCTAAAGTGCTTGAAACATTTATTTTAACTTGTATTTGAAAACCAAGGAATTGACTTGTATTAACAGGCTGCAAAATGGATGATATATTTTCACAAGTTCGAGAGGGAAATGCATTTCATGTGAGAGTTTGGTTGGATAACACAGAGAATGATTTAAACCAAGGGTAGGTCACTAATGCTTCTACGTTGAGTTTTACCTCTAGAAGTAGAATACCTTGGGAGTAGAACTCGATGAGTAGGGAGGATGGAGATTGTACAGCTAGGGGATGAATTAGGTCAAATATAAGTACTGTTTCATTGGCTCTGCAGACTAAAATAAACAGGGCACATGCCACCTTCTCCCATATTTGGGGTGGTTAAAAATAGCTTGATTCAGAAGTCATAGCCATGAGTAAACCAGCTCTGTAGCCTTAGTGCTTCACCCTCTAGCATTTCAACTCAAACTAAGACAGGTTTACATCTGGTTTTTGGGCCCTTGCCTTTAATACCTACATTATAGCTTTCTGCCTTAATCCAATAATGCAATATACAGGGGGCTGTTTCTCAACTAATTTAATGCTTGACGTAACTTCGCACCAGGTCGTAAGTTAATGTAATGTTGAAGTCGTGAAGATCTATATATGTTGCCATGACAGTGATGCCTTGCATTGGATTGTCGGGCATAAATATTTTGAGAAGGACACCCCAGATTGTACAGTTACAATTACAGTTTGTTCAAGGCCATTTGAAAATTTAATTTACATGAGATGAAATAAAATACTCAATTACAATATTTTGAAGTTTTAGACCTCCGTATTCACAGAGTCAATATTAAGGTACTGGTAGTGAGAATCCTGGTGCCCCTTATTCAAGGGTTAACTCAAAGATGCATTCTGCTTGTGCCTTATTCAAATTGTGATCACAAAAAGACAAATATGTTCAGTCAATATCTACAATGTAGATTAGTCTTTTTTAAGGTTTTTTAGTTTCATAAATTCATGAACTATATCCAAATTTTGTCCGTAATAGCTGCTATTCATTTTTTTTTTTTTTTTTTTTTTTTATTAATTGTAAAGTATGTGTTTAAGCTTTTGGTTATTGTTTTTATAGAGATGACCATAGGTTCAGTTTGTTACATTGGGCTGCCCTGGAAGGAAGGACAAATATTGTAGACATGTTGATACAGCGTGGAGCTCGTATTAACGCCACTAATATGGGAGATGATACAGCTTTACATCTGGCTGCTAGCCATGGACATAGAGATATTGTTCAAATGGTGAGATAAAAATCTTACATGTAGAATTTTAGCTGTGTTTCAGCATTGAAAGTTAATGTGGATTATTTCAAGTACATGTGGATATTTTTTTTATTTAAACACAGATATTTTCTTTTTATACGCCCGACTTAAAAAAAGTCGGTCGTATTATGGTATCACCAGCGCCGTCCGTCCGTCCCTCCCGGATTCCCTTCCGCTCCATAACTTGAAGAGTTTTGATCTAATCTTTACAATTCTTTCACAACATATACCTTGTGGGTAGAAGGTGTGTCATGAACCATTTATGACATCGTTGATTGCATAATGGGGCTTCTACATTGGATTATGTAGTATTCTGTCTTAGTCTATATCTTCATTCCCTTCCGCTCCATAACTTGAAGAGTTTTGATCCGATCTTGACAATTTTTTTTACAACATATACTAGGGGTAGAAGGTGTGTCATGAACCATTAAGAACATTGTCCATTGCATAATATGGCTTCTACATTGGATTATGTAATATTCTGTCTTAGTCTTTATCTTCGTTCCCTTTCGCTCCATAACTTGAAGAGTTTGGATTTGATCTTTACAACTTTTTTTACAACATATAGTTTAGGGGTAGAAGGTGTGTCATGAACCATTTAGGACATTGTCGATTGCATAATATGACTTCTACATTGGATTATGTAATATTCTGTCTTAGTCTATATCTTCGTTCCCTTCCTCTCCATAACTTGAAGAGTTTTGATCCAATCTTGACAATTCTTTCAGAGTATGTACCTTATGGGCAGACGGTGTGTCAGGTACTATTTCTGACTTCACCCGTTGCATAATATGGCAGCCCTATCGGATTATGTAATATTCCCTTTCGGCTCCAGAACTTCTAAAGTTTGATCTGATCTTGACGATTCTTTCAGAGTATATACCTTATGGGCAGCGGGTGTTTCACGTATCATTTCTGACATCACCTGTTGCATAATATGGCAGCCCTATCGGATTATGTAATATTCCCTTTCGGCTCCAGAACTTCTTTCGTTTTGATATAATCTCTTCAATTCTTTTAGAGTATATATACAGGTATAGGTAGATGATATTATATGTAGATGATTTGTCGCATACCAAATTTGATTTGGGTACACATATTTTTTGTCTGTTTTCAAGAGCTTTTTTATCAGAAATGTGTACCTGATGTTTAATATATATATATTAATATATATCAATACCTTTTTAAGTACACTTGGTCCAGAGTTATACTGGAAGCCAATTAATTTATACATTCTGAGACTGTTTTCCTGGATAGTTTAATGTGCGCTATAATAACAAAAAAAGATCATTTTCCCACTTTATTACCCATCTGGTATTTATCACAGTGGCTGTTTAAATAGAGATAAGGGGACAATGAATGACATCCACTGAAGTGGGCACAGAAGGTTTGTATATTTACACACCATTGTATCAGTGGTCAGCCTGAAGATTGTTTGCCAAGTCCAATAGAACAGTGTCCCAGTCAAAACTGTTAAAATTCAAGAATTGTAAGCTATTGTATTGAGATTGCTCCTTCCCAGTTATGGAACATAACAGCAATGTCAAAACAGCCACAATATTTCAGTTTTTGCAATTAAAATGTGATTGAAATTACCTGAACAGATAATATATGTGTACTATAACGTACTGGTATTTAGTTGCAGCTTCATCAAATTCAGAAAAAGAAAAACTTCTAATGTGAACAAGAAATTCGAATTGATGAAATTAAAACAAATGTTATATTAAATGTAAAGTTGTTAATCGTAGCGGTTCGACTTTGCCATGGCGGGCGTATGTTGAGTTTACTAAAACTCTTGTTCAGATTTGTTTTTCATTAGATTCTTTTTTTATTTATTTTTGCTTTAAATAAGACTTTCTTCTTGACAAATGTACTTTTTTATGTCATAAAGTACATTGTTTAAGAAATTAAAAACTAAGCATTCAATTTTCATATAACTATTTGTAACTTTTTTCCTAGATTAAAGGGGCATGAGCTGCCAAAATGTTGATATTTTGACGTTAAAACAGAATGTTGAATTTATTATCGATTTTTCTCAAGACGTATAATTCAGAAGCTTTTAGTGCTTCCAGTCTCGAAAATGCACGATAAAGTATTGTTTTGAACTAACTTTGGCTTAGAATGAATGAATGGTCGTCCCGGTTATTTAAATTTTGTTTACTTTTCGTACACGTTTTCCGTACGTACAGGTCACATACAGCGTGGATTTTCCTCATTCCAACGCCAATCATTTACTTTCTCGATGGCCTTCAAAGCCCCTTAATGTCGTAACGATTAGAAATTATGTAAAAAGTGTGAATTCCGGCAGCTCATGCCACTTTAAATTGAGGTTGGATAGCAAAAATGTACACAAATCTGCAGAGTTTGTATTGCTAACAACTAAACAAGCAGTGAATTTGGAATGTTCATTTGTTGGCAGTTACACACATCTCACAATTAATAAAACTGGCTAAACCAGTCTTACATCAAAGGCTTTAAGTTTTTCATCGTGTTGTTTATTATTTGTACTACTTTTAATTAGAACATTCAGCAATTTCCAGCTGGCAGATCGGGGTAGGTCGCGGAACAAAGCTACTCAGTCCATAAGCTCCTTCCCACTCAAAACTTTCATTTCTTTATGTACTACAAATAATCTTGAATGTAGCTTAAAGCACCAACCTTTGAATCCTGAAATGTTATACACAAAAGCAAAATCATATCTTTTTATTTAATTTGTTTTTAAAGATATGCAATTTTTTTCTTGGGGTTGATAAAGAGTTGTAAAAACATTACTCTGCACCGTACATGTAAATAAGAAGCGTACAGTCATGTGTGGTGTAAAATAAAATTGAGAGTAGCATTAAACATCAATCAGTTATTACCAGGCAAGTACATCACTACATGTAACAAAGACATTCCCTTTTACATGTATATTGTGAAAGGAAGAGGAACTCACTGCTGATGATATATCTCTACTCAATAGAGGACTTTCATTTCTGCTTTGCTCGAAATCATTATCTGATAGGGACCTTTTTATTAGTAAATTAGTTCATGTTATGGACTTCTCCAGAATTATATTTACATGTACATGTATGAACACACAGGCACAGGGAAAATCTTCTTGTCTAAAATAACCGTGGAGACAAGTTTCTAATTGTGTTAAAAAGAGGTAACCATTTAGACCTTTATACCCCATAAATTGTTGTAACAAACCAAACCTATGATATTTCATCAGGTTGACTGACAGGAGCTTAGCCTTGGTCAGTAGAATTTTCTGGAATCCTTTTGTAACACATTGACAATGGTTACGCATCTTAACTATGGCAAGAACATCGGTGGACTGAGATTGAACCCCATAAATTTTGCCCCCGAATTATAGGTTTGGGTGATATCTACTTTTATTCTCTTACGTCTTAAAGCGGCTAAAGCCTATAGCAAATCACCATGTTAGCTTTACCAAAAATATTGATGATTTGTTGCCAAATTATCTTTTCCAGAAAATTCTACTGACTAAGGCCAAACTCATGCCTGTCGTCAACCAAATGGAATATCATAGCTTTAGTTTATTACAACTATTTATGGGGTATAAAGGTTTTAATTAAAGGGGCATGAGCTGCCAAAATGTTGATATTTTGACGTTAAAACAGAATGCTGAAATTATTGGCTATTTTTCTCAAGAGGTAGAATTCAGAAGCTTTTTAATGCTTCTAGTCTCAAAAATGTACGATAAAGTACTGTTTTGAACTAACTTTGGCTTAGAATGAATGAATGGTCGTCCCGGTTATTTAAATTTTGTTTACTTTTGAACACTTTTTCGGTTCATACAGGCTGCATACTGTATGGATTTTTCTCATTCCAACGCCAATCATTTAGTTTTTTGATAGCCTTCAAAGCCTCTTACTGTCGTGACGATCAGAAGTTATGAAAAAACTGCGAATTTTGACAGCTCATGCCACTTTAATGATATACCTCTTTTTAACACAATTAGAAATTTGTCTTCATGGTTATTTTAGACAAGAAGATTTTCCCTGTGCCTGTGTGTTTTAGTGTTCTTATGTTGTTTTTGAATGACTCCATTTAGCCTTCATGTTTATTGATGTGATGTTTTTCTATTTCAGTTACTTCATAACAAAGCTAATATTAATGCTATCAATGAGCATGGGAACACACCGCTACATTATGCCTGTTTCTGGCAGCAAGACCATATTGCTGAGGTAAGTAAGAAAATATACCTTAAAATGAAAATTGTTTCTTGTTTACAAGTCACAAAGTTGTCAGACTCTTAAAGATTTTATGAACAACGTTTGGAAATGTGTTCTTATTTGCGTTAATAAGTGTATTGTAGAACATGAACTTTAAAAGTCTGACCAAAAAGAAAATTAAATTTCGGTTGCAGCAAAATTTTCAAGCTACATTTGCCCAAAATACAATGCTTACGAAAGTTAATTATCTTCTTTCTTTTTTTTGACTACCAAGGAAGGTTGTTTCGTTTCAACTTATGTTTTTCAAATATACATTTAGTCCATAAACAAACACAAACCAGCTTTAAATCTCTTTATAAATCATTTAATGCTTCTCAGGATAATGCACAAACAAAACCCTGAAGGCATGAATGTGAGACTCCGGGTAGTGCATACCCCAGAGCCTGATGGCTGAGAAAACTCTCTTGCTTGGGGCATTGTGGTTTTGCTTTAGCCATGGTTGCTGACCTAGCCATGGTGATCATGAAGTATGCTAAATACGTGACCCTAATGTCAAAGATTTAGATGTGGATAGGGGGGGGGGGGGGGGGGGGGGAGGAGATATTTTGATCGGTTGGTACTTTTGTCAACATCTGACCTCAGCTGTATATTGCGACTCCATCAATCTATTGAAAAACCAAACACATTTATCTTAATCTGGGCATTATATATCTTAACTGTTAAAATTTTTGCTTGTGCCTGTGTGTTTTAGTGGTCATAAAGTATAAAGGAAATCCTAACAGGTTTGAATCAGGCAATAATATCAAGCAAACAAATATTTGACACAGGTTTATACATGTATCTTCTCTCATTGTAGGATTTGGTCAACAATGGTGCTGTTGTGGCTATCTCTAACAAATATAATGAAACTCCCCTGGAAAAATGTAAACCCTACTTGTCAAAGATGTTAAAAGGTTTGTACATGATATAGAACTGTAGAATGTATTTTTAAAACTGTATGTGGGTTGCAGTTTGTTTGCTGCTTTTCACTTGATTTTCCTATGTGGAAGAGTTGCCAGGTACTCGCCGAATCAGGGTTTCACGATAACAAACGGTTCCGGTAGCCAGCCTATTGCTAGTGCTGTTCTAAAACTATTAAAATCTGTTACACATGAAAGCCAGTATCTGATATGATATATAATGATACTAGTACCGGTACCAGTTGGTTCCCAGCATTTCAATGTACGAAATCGATTCAATGTTTCTGACCGACACTGAAATCATATGGCGTGCAAAGATCTGGCGTTGCTGGATGACAAATGTCCGATATATAGCAGGAATCATTACTTCTGGTTTAGGCTCAGAATACGTACCCACGAGCAAGGCCTCAAATTGCCGTTGGAGTTCTTCGTCATCCCAACGCTAGAACGACATCAACGGGTTACTGTGAGGGGTTTGTCATAGGCAGCGTAAAGTATATAATGCATGTAAAAGTATAAATGTACAGTCAGGTGTATGCAGCTACAAAGGCTTAAAAGTCTACTTCAAAGAGATATCCCTCAATGCAGTTCTCCCTTTTCGAATGAGGTAATGAGGCTTCATGTACATTTTTTTTAAAGCTCTAAAACTAAACAAGAGAGGGAAACAAGAGATCCCTTTCCTTGCCCGCGTTCATCGATCCATATTAAAGATTGTTTTGTTAAAGATTGTTTTCACTCGAACGACCTTTGTGGGATGGATGCCTCCGCGCATAGAGCCCGGTTTCCTCCCACAATAAAACTGGCAACGCCGCCATATAAGTGAAATAATCTTGAGTGTGGCGTAAAACACCAAACAATCAATCAATCAATGTAATCAGTTTAAGGTTGTTACACTTATCAGGGCTCGCAAATAGGGTTGCCCGGGCGCCCGGGACAACCAAAAAAAAAATCGGGCAACCAGTTTTTGATGTACGTCTGCCCGGCGGGCAACAGGATAATATCAATACATAAACCATGGAGAAAAAAAATGTTTTATTAATCAAACGTAAAGATCACTTGCAAAGTTCGTGATGTGACGAATCTTCGTTCCAGCCATCGATGTTCTGCCGAAAACCGGTCTTGGTGTTGAACATTTTTGGCACAAGTCGTGTTTTTCGGAATCCACAGCAATAGGCCACGATATCGACTGCCTATATCCCACTGACGTCTTTTGGCGACAGACTCGAGTTGACTCCTTCAGTTCGCAAAATTTCGTATTTACCCGTTAATAAACCAAATAAATATTTACTATTGTGTATTTTTTATATGTTGGAAACATTCCTTTTCGTTTAAATATAAAAGTTTCACCCGTAAAAAGATTAGAAATCATGCAAAACTTACGGGTTGTAATTTTGTTTACTGCCGACATGACTAAAGTTGCACGATAAAACGGTCGTGTTCAAATAGATATTATCGGTATTTGCAAATGCGGACATCGCCCAAATTTAAACTGGATAAACACTTATGAATCTGGCGTAGACTTTTCTTTGGTTTTTATAATCTGGCTGTACCGAAAACAATATATACGATAGATTTTCTGACTGGTGTTTAGTCGATCTCTTGCTGGCTGTACATAAGCTCCATTTTGAGTTGACAGCGTGCCCCTCAACAAGCATATTAAAGAGTCGGCTATAAGCTGCACGATGAGTGACCTACTTCATCCATATAATGCGGCCCGTAGTTCAACTACCGTCAAGGCGGCAAATTGTCCGAGGTGTGAACTGCTGACTATTTTATAAACCGCTTGTACTTCGTTATTTCGCTGTCAATTGCAAATTAATAAAAACCAAACGAATCATCGGCGACTAAAGAACATAGTTTCTTCCAGTTGTAATCTTCGTTTCCGAGTTTCTGTATAGAAAAATTTCACTGAAAGTGGAGTCATTTTTGTACGCGATGAAATATTCACTTGACAGTTGTGCAAAAAACAAGCCGTCCGATGGATTAGTTAAAATTCTGTACTTAAATGATCTTAATGTGAAAAATTCAACCTGGCATCTTGGTGGTAAATACTGTCGGATCACAGTAGTCTGAACCATGTTTTATTTGATCACCTCACGGATGAGGATCCTACCGTTGAAAGTTGATTTGTGCTGCGACTTGTTTACAAGTTACATAAAATGGCGGCTGGTAACTCTTCAGTTTATTGCCATTGACCGCTACTCTTAAATTAATTTTACGAGCTTATTTCCTCGGAATTTCGTTCTCCTAAGTCTAGAATATTAAATATCATCTACGATTTTGTATCTTGTAAATTTTTTCGTCAATCAAATGCGTTTTCTCCTGTTGTTTTTCCAACTTAAAATAGGTGATGTATATTTCTACTTCTAGTCTGTGAATTTTTATATTTGTTTATTTTTGTGAAAATCTAAATTGAAATCCCATTATTTATATTTGTCGGTGGTTGGCGTACCATTTTCTAAAAACACGATTGGCTGGCCCAGAAATCAGACTTTATTTTAGGGCCATTTACAACTGATATTTGACAAAAATAACATAGTAATTTACGTGATAAAAGCGGCTGTAGATTTGGCAGGGCAGGGAGGGCTGTGGGGCTGAAGCCGAGAACGATGTGTGAGGCAGAGCCTAGTGATGAGCTACGTACCGAATGAGTTAAAGTTGCAACTAAGTAAATCTGGTGTGTAGTTCAAAGTCAAAATCCATCTCCATAGCTACATGTATCTGAATAAAATTTAATTCTGCCGTTTTTGCAACTCGTCTGAAAGTGAAAGTCGCTACCGTGCAACAACAACAACATTTATTATCGCGAGTATCGTCCGTTGGCAAACATATTCGGGCAACTAAAACTTATGTCCGGGCAACCAAATTTTACCGTCACCCTGCCCGACGGGCAACTAAATTTTTTTACTATTTGCGAGCCCTGCTTATTAAGTGCAATGGGTCCCATGAGCTGCAATACTAACTAATACTCCTCTGGTGGAGTAGAGTTATACGCCTCGACTGCTTTCATGTGCCCTCTGCAGACCTTGAATTTCAGGCCACCTTCTTTGCCTGTCCGTGCTTCTTTGCTTTGTCCATGTTATTTCATCTAAACACGGCAAAATCACACAAACTGGCCTTGGAATTTTGTGCCATTCAGTTTCTGTTTTTCGTGGCCTGTTTCTGCCAAACTCAAAAGGGGCTCATTGAATAAAATTTCTCATAATATTGACTTATCACTATTCAGAATCATTTCTAGGCATTTCATTGGTAGAAATGCTCAGATGTGAGCCTGCATCCAAGTGCTTTCCTTGCACATGTATAACCAACATAACCTTACTCATTCAGAATGTCTTGCCTTAAGTAAGCTAAGGAGAAATCCAAACATAGTTATTAAACCTGCTGATAAAGGTTCGGCAACAGTTATTATGTCAAAAGAGGATTATAATGAAGAGATAGAACGGCAGCTAAGCAACCCTCTTCATTACAAAAAACTTGATAAGGAACATTGGCCTGAAAATGTTAGGAAGTTTAATAAAATTCTTGTTTCTCTTCAAGATAAACGCTTACTTAATGAAAAACAGTATCGCTATTTGGAATCTGATCATAACTCTAAAAAAAAAAAAAAAGGGTCTTCTATATTCTTCCGAAAATTCACAAACCCATTGAAAAATGGCCGAAGCCTACAATGCCCCCTGGGCGTCCTATTATCTCAGATTGTGGCAGTGAAAGTTATAGAATATCAGAGCTAATTGATTACTATCTAAAACCTATAGCGAATCGGCATCCTAGCTTTATAAAAAATACGGATGATTTATTGGCCAAATTGTCTGAGAAATCCACCGAATAGTCTAAGTGTGGGAAAACAGGCGGTCACTGGGTCACAGCAAGAAGCCAAATTTTCCTCACTAGCGACGTGCGCATGTGGATTGGCGGGAGAACTCTTTACAAATCTTTCGAGTATTAGTTACGAAGTGTCTAAAAAGCTTGCTTTGCGTAAAGAATTTGTGCAATTAAAGAGCTCACCAACAGAAAAAAATGTTTCGGAAGAAAGGTAGGGAGGTTTTTTTGACAAGTTTCACTGTATGATTATCGGTTTTACTCATTTTATCGAACCGTGGGTTACGTGACCCTAAAACTACGAGAACCGTCCACGGTTCGCGACAGATTTTGAAATAATAAGGCCTGCCATGACGTCTTATTTTATCACTATGATTTACAGTGGCCATGCTATGCAACTGCTTTGTGAAAGCCCATTTCCCAGTAACTTTGTTTACAAACTGTTATGTTTATTTTTCAGAACGAGCAGCACAGTTAGGGCAAGATCTGAACAAAATACCTTACAAAGATAGAAGCTGGCTGGGTTATAAAACTAGAAGCAGTAAGTATGTGTACCCTAAAGTCAGCCATAAATGATCCAGTGAGTATGTGTAGCTCAGTCCATACTTAGTGAACCATACTTGACCCCTTATGTGTAGCTGGGTTTATGCTAATGTCAGCCATACCTGATCCAGTATGTGTAGCTGGGTTTCTGCTAATGTCAGCCATACCTGATCCAGTATGTGTAGCTGGGTTTCTGCTAATGTCAGCCATACCTGATCCAGTATATGTAGCTGGGTTTATGCTAATGTCAGCCATACCTGATCCAGTATGTGTAGCTAGGTTTATGCTAATGTCAGCCATACCTGATCCAGTATGTGTAGCTAGGTTTATGCTAATGTCAGTCATACCTGATCCAGTATGTGTAGCTAGGTTTATGCTAATGTCAGTCATACCTGATCCAGTATGTGTAGCTGGGTTTCTGCTAATGTCAGTCATACCTGATCCAGTATGTGTAGCTAGGTTTATGCTAATGTCAGCCATACCTGATCCAGTATGTGTAGCTAGGTTTATGCTAATGTCAGTCATACCTGATCCAGTATGTGTAGCTGGGTTTATGCTAATGTCAGCCATACCTGATCCAGTATATGTAGCTGGGTTTATGCTAATGTCAGCCAAACCTGATCCAGTATGTGTAGCTAGGTTTATGCTAATGTCAGCCATACCTGATCCAGTATGTGTAGCTAGGTTTATGCTAATGTCAGTCATACCTGATCCAGTATGTGTAGCTAGGTTTATGCTAATGTCAGTCATACCTGATCCAGTATGTGTAGCTAGGTTTATGCTAATGTCAGCCATACCTGATCCAGTATGTGTAGCTGGGTTTATGCTAATGCCAGTCATACCTGATCCAGTATGTGTAGCTGGGTTTCTGCTAATGTCAGCCATACCTGATCCAGTATGTGTAGCTAGGTTTCTGCTAATGTCAGTCATACCTGATCCAGTATGTGTAGCTAGGTTTATGCTAATGTCAGCCATACCTGATCCAGTATGTGTAGCTGGGTTTATGCTAATGTCAGTCATACCTGATCCAGTATGTGTAGCTGGGTTTCTGCTAATGTCAGTCATACCTGATCCAGTATGTGTAGCTGGGTTTCTGCTAATGTCAGTCATACCTGATCCAGTATGTTCAGCTAGGTTTCTGCTAATGTCAGCCATACCTGATCCAGTATGTGTAGCTGGGTTTCTGCTAATGTCAGTCATACCTGATCCAGTATGTGTAGCTGGGTTTCTGCTAATGTCAGTCATACCTGATCCAGTATGTGTAGCTGGGTTTATGCTAATGTCAGTCATACCTGATCCAGTGTGTGTAGCTGGGTTTCTGCTAATGTCAGTCATACCTGATCCAGTATGTGTAGCTGGGTTTCTGCTAATGTCAGTCATACCTGATCCAGTATGTGTAGCTGGGTTTCTGCTAATGTCAGTCATACCTGATCCAGTATGTTCAGCTAGGTTTCTGCTAATGTCAGCCATACCTGATCCAGTATGTGTAGCTAGGTTTATGCTAATGTCAGTCATACCTGATCCAGTATGTGTAGCTGGGTTTATGCTAATGTCAGTCATACCTGATCCAGTATGTGTAGCTGGGTTTATGCTAATGTCAGCCATACCTGATCCAGTATGTGTAGCTGGGTGTACAGGGACTGATCCAGGGAAAATTTGGGCATACCATTTCGGTTCAAAATGTTCCAACAATAAGACAAAAACAACATCTCTGGCCCAAAATTCAACATTGAATGCTATTTTGACATTAAAATCTGTTGGTTTAAAGAAATTTGGGCGGATTTTTTGCTTGTGAGTTTGGGCGCCCATACCTGTATACAGGTATCAAAATGTCTCTGGATCAGTCTATGGTGTATGCTAATGTCAGCCATACCTGATCCAGTATGTGTAGCTAGGTGTATGCTAATGTCAGCCATACCTGATCCAGTATGTGTAGCTAGGTTTATGCTAATGTCAGTCATACCTGATCCAGTATGTGTAGCTAGGTTTATGCTAATGTCAGCCATACCTGACAGGGATTCATAGAAGTCCAAAATTTACGAACCGAAATTGAAAAATTCAGTTTCTTAGAAGGCGAAATTCAGTTTTTTTTAAATTTACCTACCATTTTAGGGTTAAAATTGAGTTAAAATCTATGTTACAAACCAGTTCCAATTTAATATTTCTTTTTTCCTGAAAGTATGAATTCCAAGAAAAAAATCTGGTTTTACAAAAAACTAATGATAATAATATATATGTAATGTCAAACCTAGATCAAAGTTATCCCTAATCTCTTCTTCATGTGCAACAATAAAAAAATAAACATTGATTTATTTACAAATGAATTGAACTATTTGAGAACTATGGTTCAGGGGAGGTAACCAAGTTATTATCGTAATTTCATGTTGTAAGAGTTGTCTCCCCTGTTATTTTCTATACGACCAAAAACAACTGAATAAATATAACAAATCGCGAATTATTACGATTATTGTGGATAATACTCCCCAAAATTTCTCAGTTCATCAAAATCAGCTTATTTTAGAAATGTTTAGGTAATTAAAAAGACTTCCAAAGTGCAAAATAAGCCATGTTGTGGAGACACTGAAAACCAGGCCGTATGTTTCTCAGTATCTAAACAACAACAACAAGAGAATGACGGCCATGGTCGTTTGACGGCGGTTTCTAAATAAACTTTTCCCTTGAACTTAGATTTTTTCATCATAAACAGTGGATATCAATCAAACAATATTCAGTTTTTCACGCCCAAATTGAGTTTGGAAATTTTGGTTTTCAAAAGGGAATTTTATACTGAAAATATTGAGTTTTTCAACACCAAATTCAGTTTTAAACTCAATTTTACGAACCGAATATCGGTAAGTAAATTGGACGTGTATGAATCCCTGACCTGATCCAGTATGTGTAGCTGGGTTTATGCTAATGTCAGCCATACCTGATCCAGTATGTGTAGCTGGGTTTATGCTAAAGTCAGCCATACCTGATCCAGTATGTGTAACTGGCTGTATCCTAAAGTCAGCCATACCTGATCCAGTATGTGTAACTGGCTGTATCCTAAAGTCAGCCATACCTGATCCAGTATGTGTAACTGGCTGTATCCTAAAGTCAGCCATACCTGATCCAGTATGTGTAACTGGCTGTATCCTAAAGTCAGCCATACCTGATCCAGTATGTGTAACTGGCTGTATCCTAAAGTCAGCCATACCTGATCCAGTATGTGTAACTGGCTGTATCCTAAAGTCAGCCATATGTGACCCAGACCAAATAAAATTGAACAATTTCTGAATGGTTTTTTTTTTCACTCTGTCCACACATCTGGGAGAGTTGCCAGGTACTCGTGGAAAGTCATTGGTTTCCCTCGGACAAAAAGCCTGCATGACTTAGCCAACTGTACCACCGTTTGCTTCATAACCATGACTTAGCCAACTGTACCACCGTTTGCTTCATAACCATGACTTAGCCACCTGTACCACCGTTTGCTTCATAACCATGACTTAGCCAACTGTACCACCGTTTGCTTCATAACCATGACTTAGCCAACTGTACCACCGTTTGCTTCATAACCATGACTTAGCCACCTGTACCACCGTTTGCTTCATAACCATGACTTAGCCAACTGTACCACCGTTTGCTTCATAACCATGACTTAGCCAACTGTACCACCGTTTGCTTCATAACCATGACTTAGCCAACTGTACCACCGTTTGCTTCATAACCATGACTTAGCCACCTGTACCACTGTTTGCTTCATAACCATGACTTAGCCAACTGTACCACCGTTTGCTTCATAACCATGACTTAGCCAACTGTACCACCGTTTGCTTCATAACCATGACTTAGCCAACTGTACCACCGTTTGCTTCATAACCATGACTTAGCCACCTGTACCACCGTTTGCTTCATAACCATGACTTAGCCAACTGTACCACCGTTTGCTTCATAACCATGACTTAGCCACCTGTACCACCGTTTGCTTCATAACCATGACTTAGCCAACTGTACCACCGTTTGCTTCATAACCATGACTTAGCCAACTGTACCACCGTTTGCTTCATAACCTTGCCCATTAACCACATACATGTAATTCAGAGCCAACACCAATGTGTCATCTGCAAAAGCTCTGATCTTTTTTTTTTCTTTTCAGACTTTTAACAAATATTATCAGAAAAAGTATCATCCTTTGTTAAACAATAGTCAAATTTGGAATTCTTCTCTATAGTTCCAGAGGATATTCTGTGTGCTTTTGAATTGGAAAATATGATAGGGTAAGCAAATGGATGAATTCGTTGAAGTGTAAATGTTACGTTAGGACTTCACTACTGACATCTTGTCTATTTCAGGAGATGCAACACTCTCACGTCATGCTGGCATAGACATCCAGCAGTTAAATCTTGTCTCTCGTATTGGAAGTACTCACTCCGGGGATGTAAGTATAGTCAGAATATCCTAACGCGCTTCTGTCCTGTTATGCTAGAAGGAATGCTAAAATATCAAAAGGGTCTCTATTTTTTGCTCTAAAAGTGCATGAGCTGCCAAAACTTTCACTTTTTTCATAAATTCTGATTGTTAGAAGCATCTTACAAAAAATAAAAGATTGACATTGAATTAAAAAATATATGTAAAGCTGGTAAAGCTGAAAATGTTTACTAATTACTAACAATATTCAAAAAGCCAAGATATATAAATACTTTTTCTCACACTACACTCTTGATATTTCCACTCCCAGGCAGTGTGTTATTGTCAACATAATCAATGTGCGAAATTATGGCCCAAATAACGCTATGACCTCATGAAAGAACTGTCAAAACTGACGTCACAAAGAATTTCGTCATCAGTCATTATGATGTTAAGCACTTATCATATATTGAAGGGTCTGGGATACTCTCGATGGTGATGTTACAATGCACTATCAAGTCTTTCTTCAGGCAGCCATTCTTAAAAATAGAGCGATGTCATCACACGTATCTTTTTTAAATGGCGAAAGGCTTTGAAAATTAATATACTTGAGTGATATCGTAACACATTGGCTCTCGTAAGATAACCTCTATTTAGGGTATTAGTTGATAATAAAAAAAGTACCGTAACATAATCTCCAAGATCGGTATTAGCGGAGACTTCTTATTTGTTCTTCTAATTCTTAGCTCAAAATTATCTAATTTTCAACAATATATAGTAATAATAATATGTATTCCAGACCTCAAAATATCAATAGTTATTTAATTGATTGATTAATGTTTTACCCCGCACTCAAGATGTTTTCACTTATATGGTGGCGTTGCCAGGTTTAGTGGGGGAGGAAACCGGGCTCATTACTTTATTTGGTCTGAGTGTGATTGGACCCTGTGCCGCATAGATGGAAGGTCTGTGTGGGACTAAGGGACGATCACTCTAACCCAATAGACCACCGAGCCCCCCATAGTTATTTAAAAAAGATACAGATATACAAGTACTCACAAGATATATTGCTGATCATTCTATTGGACAAGTCGAACGACCTACGTGGGATGGTTGCCAGTTACCACTGGAAGGTCGTGGGTTTCCTCCGGGCATAAAGCCCGGTTTCTTCCCACAATAAAACTGGCAACGCTGCCATATATGTGAAATAATCTTGAGCGTGGCATAAACAGCAAACAATCAATCAATCTATTGGAGAAGCTTTCACTATAATGCTCTGGGACTGTTCTTTCAAACATTTACTCCGAACGTATCTTTGTGACCGCTTATAACGAAATGTTTAAGGTACATTTTTAGAAAGACCCCCAACCATATTTGAGACAATATCATCAAAATCCTTGATCTGTATTACACACTCAATAAAACATTAATAATCAGAAAACAAGCAACAACAGAACATGGTTGGTTTAAAATTGCCTGATGCGTGTCTGTTAAAATGGCTGAATGTATATTATTCCGTGTTCATATTTCAAATATATTCTTTCAGGTTTGGAGAGGAACATGGCAGGGCAATGATATCGTGGCTAAAGTTCTGAACCTTCGAGAATGTACCATTCGTACCTCCAGAGATTTCCAAGAAGAATTCCCCAGATTGAGGTTTGTTACTTTTCTTAATTTCGTATCCACGACAAAAATAGTACCAGCATGAGAATTTAAGTTTTAGCCGCCCTTGTGGCCCTTCTCGCCTTAAAATGATTGGCATGATAGAATTGTGAGAGCTTTATTACATCAATATCCAGCTGAGGTTCAACTTGAATCTATGCTATTAAATTATTTTGCTGTCTTCACATTGGCTATTGGGTTTCCTTCATTATTTTGAATACAGTTGACTAGCTTTGTATAACTTTTGTGAGGGCATCATCACATCAATGGCCCATGTCACTTTAAAAAGAATTTACTGAAATTGTTTCAGTGTAAATACTTTGTTAAATTATATTTATCCCTACAGGTGACACATTAACTTCAGTTGAATTCTAGTCTTCACTTGAATCGTATTTTTTATATGACCGGGGTCGACAGGACACAAACATTTTGTTATTGAGGGAAAACCAGTTATTGGAGGATTTATTCTCAATAATTAATTAAAATTTTACTTGTGTTTATAGGATTTTTAACCACCCCAATATTTTACCTGTATTGGCCTGTGCTAACCAGCCCCCTAACCTTGTGGTTCTCAGTCAGTTTATGCCATTTGGATCTCTATTTAATGTTTTACACGGGGAAACAGGTAAGTTATGAATTTCTTGATATTAATGCTTTGATATTAAGGAAATATAGATTATAAGCTGCCAGTTTTTAATGTTTTAACTGAATTCATGTATAATGTTTTGGTTTTGAGAAAGAGTGAGAAATTATTTTGTAAAATATTAAAATGAAAGGTCGCAACATTATTAGTTTCATTGAAATTGAAAATGTTTATTTGTTAATTCACGCTGTTGAAATTGAGAAGGTACATGTAGAAGATTTTCCCTGTGCCCGTGTGTTTTAGTGTTCATAAATATAAATATCTTACAATAAACACTTAGGTACTCGTGTTGACGGTTTTCCTCTGGACATACAACGCTGCTCTAAATTGAAATAATCCTAAACATCAAACAAACATGATGTCTGTGATATCTTGATTTATCTATGTTTTATTTGAAGGAATTGTTGTTGATCAGAACCAGGCATTGAGGTTTGCCCTGGACATTGCCAGGGGGATGGAGTTTTTACACTCAATGGAGCCTATGATACCTAACTTTAATCTCACCAGTAAACATGTCATGGTAGGTTAGCCCTTCTTTATGGACTCCCTCTCGGAGCATCTCTCAAAATATGGGAACTTTTCTGACTTGATTGGGATTTTATCGACCTGTGTCGGGTACAAACTGTGAGGGGTTTGGGAGTTTCCTTCCTTAATTAACCCAAGGGTTACCAGTTAACCACCCAAGGTTGAGGGTTTCTTCAGGGCAAAGGGCCCGGTTTCCATCCCCTCTAAATGTGGCCCGCCTCTTAAGTGAAATATATGTCTGGTTTCCCCCCCCCCCCCCCCTCAATAACCTGGCTAAATCAACTAATTAGAAATATGAACTACTTTTCAGTGTATGTTAATCTTCATATCAATTATTTTTTTATTTTATATCTATGTAAGTTCTTGATGTAAGTCCATACAAACCTAGACCGTAGGTTATTATGGAATTACGGAAATTCCTTATTTTGGCGCTTCAAAAAACTGTAGACATTTGAAAACCATCCTAAAATATAATATTTTCCTAAAATGGTTTTCAAATGTCTGCAGATTTTTGAAGCGCCAAAATAAGGAATTTCCGTCATATTTAAGCGAGAAGTTAAGGAAATTAGGAGGTGGCTAGGTAATTGGGGAGATTTCTCAAATTCTTTTTACAGTTACTTTGTTGATTCCATAATACTAAACGGTTAAGCGGTGTATATAATATAAAAAAATAATTGCTATGAAGATTAAAATTACTCTATTTCCAAATTATTATTGGGTGAATTGTTATGTTTAGATTTCTTTCAGATCCACAAGTTTACATATTACAAATAAGGGAACAATTAGTTAAATTATCATGTTGTCTGGGAACTGAATTTATACAAACTCTCATGTGATATGGGGGCTGTTTTTCTCCATATAGATTGACGAAGACCTGGCAAAAATTAACATTGACGATCCTAAGTACACTGCCAAAGATGCCCCTATCAATGCGGTAAATTGCCTGATAACAAACCAGTGATCTGTATGCAAAGGGTTTTTTACTTATACTAACAAAGAATAGATACTATTGCATTTATATATTTTTAGATTATTTACATTGTGTTTTAGTATGCCAATATCTATTAACTTTTTTTCCCATAACCTGGTTTTTCAGAGTGCTCCATCTTGATAATGTCTGTGGTTTTTGGCCCTCCACTTTGAGTCTTTAATTATCGATTATTTCCAATTATTTATATACATATATACCCACAATACCTTTGCTGAGGCCTAAGACCTATCTTCAAACTGTTATATTTTAGAGAATGATATACTGTATCTATATAGAAAAGGTGATGGTTGTTCAAACATTCCTATTATCACTTTTTTAATGAAAGACAGAGGCAGCAATGGACACAGTTGTTTTTATGTATATTTTTAACTAGGTCAGGATTTTTAGGGCCACATACGTATCTGTTTACAAAATATCAAATGAAAACAATTACCGAAAACACTAAAACTGTATAATGTTATATGCGGACGTATTTTGAGTAAAAGTTTTTCAGTTACATTTTAAATCTAGATGTTGAAGTTGCCGCATATAAAAATAAACTATAGCATTTTGTTCTTAGTGACATACAGAATTATTTAACCCAAATTTTGTCTTTTTACTTCTGGCCTGTGGTCCCATTGGTAGAGCCTTTGATTCTCAGCAAGCCAATTAGCTGCCTGTTGTTGTAAAAAAAAATTAATTTCAAACAAGGTCACGATTTGCTGAGTGTATTTGATGGATGTACCCTTGATTGTCCTCTGGCTATATCACCACCCTCAGGGCAATAGGAAAACTCTTGATTAATGCAGGCCATAGGATTTCACGGTAACAATCGATTTCAGTAGCCTGTTAATACTGTTGTTCTAAAACTACAGAAACAAAAATCCGTTAGCCATCGATCATGAAAGCCAGTATATAGTAGGATATATAACAAAAAAACCAGCATTTCAATATACGAGATTTTATGGCCTGTAATGACATATAAATAATACCCTTGCATTGTATAGAAAAAAATCAGTAATTTGGACCATTCATTGAAGAAGATTTGTTAAAGCTAACAGCATATATACTACTCGGGTATAAAGGCAGTCAAAACTGTTAATGTCTACTGTAATGAAGAGATCTTAACTGGGTTTCATGGCTAATCAATATTTCAACTCAATTACAACAGTTCTTATTTATTTATATATGGTAGATAGTAGTTTTATAGATTTAATTAGTAAACCCTGGGGTCAACACAAATTAAAATTATATTCAGCTTCCTATATTATATAGTATAGTTTCGGGCCAATTCTAACTAACATTTAGTTGATAAATTTGTTAGGAATAAAGTAGGCTTACAGATGAAATTATCTCTGCTTACATTTTCTGCTTTTAGAGTAAATATTAATTCCTTTTTTAAATGTGATAACATGTAGTTGTGTCGTAAATACTGTATTTGCTAGCATCTGGTGACCTACAACCTGTTACACAAAATGGCGTAGCATAAGTTTTTATGTAACTGTTCTAACAAAGTATCTCTTCAGCATGGGTTGCTATGACCGTTACGCAAAAACTTACTTTTTGCCATTTTGTGAAACAGGCTCCTGGTCTAACAACGACATGTACATGTATTAATATTGTATAATGTGATCTTTTTTAAGATTTAAAACGGTGAATTTTGAAGGATTTTAAATATGATCAAATTTTTTTTTTAAAATGGTTTTAATTGAATTCTTGAGGACTACAAAACCGGTTTTATTAGATTCTTTTTCAAGATGTATTGACACAATGTTCAGGTGTTGAGTGAAGGTCAGGGTTTTCTTCAGCACAAAGAGCTCAGTTTCCTCCCCCACTAAACCTGGCTTCATCACCATATAAGTGAAATAATCTCAAGTGTTGCATAAATCATTGAGTATGCTTCAATGTTGGAATATTATAAATTGCATGTTTTATTGACATTTGCATTTTGGGTGTGAGTTTCAGCATCCGTTCTAGGTATTGCTGTGAATTGAGTTAATATTTTGAGATTGTGGTTTGTATTTTGGGTGTGGTTCCGATTTATAGGATTCATTTTTACATCTTCAAGTCTAATAATTCGAATGTAATGTTTGTGTCTTAGCACCCAGTTTCTATCAGTAAGAAATAAATCTGGAGTGCGGCAAAAAACACCAATCAATCGGTCAATTACGTGGTTATCTTGTGTATCATACCACTAAGAAAACAAAACTTTACCGGTCGGGATGAAAATAGTTTCTAACCCAATTATTTGAAGTCAAATTCTGCCTACATTTACAAATCAACCCTAAGTTTTATATGGACTTTTTCTGACATTTTAAAAATGTAATATACAAAAAAAAGAAGTGAAATTTAACCTGTTTTACTGCTTAGTAATCAGTCCTTTGAAAAATGAATTATTGGAGATTTAGTATACGCTTTTTTTTCAGCATGGTGTTCAAATGTTTGTTATCAATGTTTTTAAGTGGCATGAGCTGCCAAAATGTTTGTCTGAAGAAAATGTCTGTAATGTCAGTTTCTTTATAATGAACTTCAAATTCTCTTCACTCAATTACCATATGTGGAAGAGTTGCAACTCACTGAAGATGGGGGATTAGTTGCAACTCACTGAAGATGGGGGATTAGTTGCAACTCACTGAAGATGGGGGATTAGTTGCAACTCACTGAAGATGGGGGATTAGTTGCAACTCACTGAAGATGGGGGATTAGTTGCAACTCACTGAAAATGGGGGATTAGTTGCAACTCACTGAAGATGGGGGATTAGTTGCAACTCACTGAAGATGGGGGATTAGCCCGGTTTCCTACCCTGAAAAACCTGCCAAAGCCGCCATGTAAGGGAAACATCAAGCCTTTGGATGTCTTCAAAATCAAAATGTATAAAATGAAAAGGGTGAATTTTGGTAGCTCATGCCACTTCCAAAGTTAATACTTCTTTTCCAGATTGTACTAGTTGGTGGATGCAAGGTGGGGTTTGTCACAAGCCCCATCTAATGGCATGATGCAATGTTTTCATATTTTTGTGTGCTTGTTTATAATTTGTGACAGAAATCATAGATTTTAATAATTATCAGCTTAGGTGCCTAAGAAAAAGATTTACTAGAAAAAGGCTATAGGTATAGGTGTTGAAAGCTCGTGTTGTTCAAAAACAACTAACTACATGTACGTGGTGATGTCTTCATTGTTTATCATTAGTAGAAAAAAGCTGTTTTCAAAATACTTTGATTTATACTGGGCAATTTATTTGTAATTGAAATTTCATGATATTTTTTTAAATACATTTACCATGAAAATAAAGAATATTTTTGGCTGTTTATTTAGATTGATGAGGATTTGACTGCCAGAATCAACATGGCCGACTATCAATTCACCTTCCATGAAAAAGGGAAAATCTTTTGTCCAGCCTGGTTGGCTCCTGAAGGTTGGTTATAAATCTTTTCTAAAAGTACTGTAGATATTTATATCGTTTACACATAGTAGGTATCTTATGTTCTGGATTCTTTCCATGCAAAAATGACCTTAATATTAATCGGTTTGTTAATTTAACATTTGTTCACTTTATCTTGGGAATGCAGTCAGGGTACCATGATTTTTAATTTTGACCAATGGAGATCGACCTGTGAAACCATGGCGATCAAAATCCAGTGACACCCAGCGACACCAGCAAATTCAACCAATTAACAGAAAATAATACTGAAAGAAAGGAAAGCACGGTGCAAAATTTTCTTTACAATCTAAAGAAGAAAAACCTGATTACAGACAAAGTTTACCAAGAACTACGACCTACTGGTTCTCATTTTGTATGGCCTGCCGAAAATTCACAAACCAGGTTTTCCACTTAGACCTATTCTGTCTGCCTACAGCTCTTACAACTACAACCTTGCTAAATATTTCTCTGGACTTTTGAGTGATATCCAACATAATTCTCGCTGTGTCAGTGATAGCGTTTCTTGCGTGAAATGGATCAATGAACAGACAGGTTTCACCGAATCACACTTAGCCAGTTTTGATGTCACGAGTTTATTTACTAACACCCCTGTTTTGGAAACAATTGACATAATCTTGGACCGTGTAACCTCCGACAATAAAACACTTTTCCACGGATTAAATCGCAGACAACTGAAATGAGCCCTCATATTGGCTTCTACTAACACAACTTTCAAGTTTAATGGGAAATATTATGAACAAACTGATGGTGTATCCATGGGGTCACCTATTGCCCTGCTACTTGCTGACATTTTTATGAAGAATTTGGAAGAAAAATTCCCTGCTTACCAGGGCATTTCTCCTAAAACATATAAACGTTACGTCGATGACACATTTCTGGTTTTTAATAATTTTTGTGAGGTTCAACCATTCTTACTGTATATGAACAATTGCCACTCTGCCATTCAATTTACATGTGATCAGGAGGTAGATGGTTGTTTGCCTTTTCTAGATATACTCGTTTCTCGCAACAATGAATGTATCACTACTACAGTGTATCGTAAGAAAACTCACACGGGACTGTACACGGCATGGTCGAGTTTTGTGCCAAATTAAATTAATCTTATTTGTACATTGCTTAATTGAGCCTTGGGTACACTGTATCTGTAATGACTACAAACTGCTTAGCGTTGAAATCGATAAAATAAAAAATATTTTACTCCAAAATCAATATCCATCCCACACGGTAGACAAAATCACTAAACAGTTCCTAGACAATAAGTTTTCAAACAACCCATTTTGTAAACCATTCGGACCTGAAAAACAAAAAATCTCCATCAGAACACCCTTTCTTGGACGAGCCTCAATAAAAAAATCAAAAGAAATAAAATCACTTGAAAACCTTGTCCTGACAGTTCAGTTTGTATCTTTAAGCGAAACTTTCACAATCAGTTCTTATTTTAATTACAAAGACCGTGAAGATGAAAAACTTTGAAGTACATGTTATTTACAAGGTTACATGTGGTGATTGCCCTGCATCTTATGTGGGACTTACATCCAGACATATTAATCAGAGGTTCTCCGAGTATCACATTATGCACCAAAACAGTGGCTCCTCTGCAGTTGCAAGTCACTGTTACAACAACAATCACAATCCCAACACATTGTCATGTGAGATAATAAGCCTCTTTCGAGTTTGGCTAAAACCCCGGGATATCATGCGAGAAATGGGTTTAGGGGTATAACTTTCACTGACTAGCCGTTCATTTAACATTAGCGTCTATGGTGATCGGCGGTTATTGTGTGGTTTTGTCTTTGATTCTTTATTTCTAAATCATTCCTCAAATCCAAATTTTTTTTGTGAAACACACTAGAAGCTACATGTATCAGTTGCGTTTTTGTCAGTTGACTGTCAATACAATTATTTATATCGCGCGGATACGCTTCGAAGTTGTCAAAAACCAACGGTGAAAACACAACTACAGCGTGTTATTTTTGTGTTAGAAATAATAATATGTTTTTGTCCGTCAAAAAGAAGTATCCAGTGGCTTTGTTATATATCTTGATATGTCTCCAAAAAAAAACTTTTGTAAAAAGTATAGATTGTAAGCTGAGAACCACAGATAAAACAACAGGGTGACAGCCAATCTCCATAAGCACTAATGTTAATCGGACAGCCGATCGGTGAAAGTTATACCCCTAAACACGGGTCTCGCGCGAAAGGGGCTTATTGACCAGGCTAAGAAAAAGCTTAACTTAGCATACAAAGAGTCCCTTCATATTTCAAAATTAAATTCTATATTAAATGTTCAAATTTCATCCGTTCCTCTCCGCTTTCTCCCTTCTATATTTATGATCACTAAAACACACGGACACAGGGAAAATCTTCTTGTCTAAAAATATATATATTTATGATCACTAAAACACACGGGCACAGGGAAAATCTTCTTGTCTAAAAAATATATATATTTATGATCACTAAAACACATGGACACGGGGAAAATCTTCTTGTCTAAAAAATATATATATTTATGATCACTAAAACACACGGACACAGGGAAAATCTTCTTGTCTAAAAAATATATATATTTATGATCACTAAAACACACGGACACAGGGAAAATCTTCTTGTCTAAAAATATATATATTTATGATCACTAAAACACACGGGCACAGGGAAAATCTTCTTGTCTAAAAAATATATATATTTATGATCACTAAAACTTCTAAAGATAAGGTTGTCTTATCGTCTGTGTAATATCCTGATGTTACAGCACACCTGCTTATTCCATGTCCTCCATATCTTAATACATGTACATGTAGTTACCTGAGGTAATTAGAGGACTATGCATGTAGCTAAATCCTCAATAACAAAAAGGTTCTGAATGAGATTTAAAATTTCAACACATCTCAGTCCAGGGAGATGATTGACCAGCAGTTAATCCTTGAATGTTTTACAAGCTCTCTCTTGAATTAAGATGAGAATTTGCACTCTTCTACTTTTTTCCAGCACTTGAATTAACTCAGACATTACCGTAACTCTTGACCTGAACAGTAGTGTCCAATAGAATGTTATCATTGACATTTTGTTATTATTTCAGCATTATTGAGGAATCCAGCAGACATCAACCAACGTGCTGCGGACATGTGGAGTTATGCTATACTGTTGTGGGAGCTAGAAACCCGAGAGGTGCCCTTTGCTGAACTCTCAGCTATGGAAATTGGCATGAAGGTGAGCTAACAAGCTTTCTGTTCTTTCAAACTTTAAATACAGGGTTGATTGTCGTGATTGTTGTTGACTGGTGTGTTAGGAAACCGGGCTCTATGCCCGGAGGAAACCCACGACCTTCCGGTGGTAACTGGCAACCATCCCACATAGGTCGTTCAAGTGAAAACCCAGTCAGAAAATTTTCCATTTAAAAATTTATTGTTAATATGAATGTTCTAAAAATTTATTCAAAATATGAATGTTCTAAAAATGTATTCTAAATATGAATGTTCTAAAAATGTATTGTTAATATGAATGTTCTAAAAATTTATCCAAAATATGACTGTTCTAAAAATTTATTCTAAATATGAATGTTTATTGTTTTAGGTTGCCCTTGAGGGATTACGGTTGACCATACCACCCGGTATCTCGTCACATATGTCTCGTCTTCTCAAGATCTGTATGAATGTAGAGCCGGGAAAACGACCCCGCTTTGATATGATCATACCAATCCTGGAGAAAATGAAGACGTCTGGTTAAACAAGCAAGGTCATATGGATCTTGTTTAAAGTGCTCTTACTGACCTTACACCCTCCAGTTTACCCTATCATGCCTTGGTTACTTTTTTTCTTTCGAATACTCTTTTTTTTAGTTTTCTTTTGGGGAGGGAGAGGTTTCACAAGGGTTCCTATCAATCATACTTTTCTAATGAAGAAGCGCATATCTTTCTCTTGTATTTTCTGCCATTTGAAATCCAAGGAATATTAAAATATCTATTGTAAGTATAGCTTAACTTAAGAGTATTTCGTACAAGGGGCATGTTCCGATGTTAAAAATCAGTCTAAAGCTGGATATTAAAGCATATGATTTATTGGGGCTTGCAAGCATGTATGATTTTGTTTTATATAATTACATGTGTGTAAAACACAACTTGTTTATGCCTCTTTTGTTTAACACTGCCCTGGGCCCTGTCTTACAAAGCTGACGTAAGTTACGTCGGACGTAAATCAGTGTCAAAGCTATAGGAACTTACGCCCTAGTCGCAACTGGCCCATGTTGTAGGCCTATGCGCAACTTTACGCCAGCTTCGTTAGGCAGGGCCCAGGGGTACAAGCTATAAATATGAGCATCTTAAAGATCTGAATATATGTGGGGCCTTTGGTGGGGTATACTGGTATGACTTTTCAAGAGGTTCTTTTTTTTCACGTTAATAACGTGTTATTTTTACTCTGTATGTGGAAGAGTTGCCGAAGGTCGGAGTTTCCTCCGAGAATGAGCCCAATTTCCTCCCCCCACTGAAGCTGGTAGCGCTGCCATATACATGTAAGTGAAATAATCTGGAGTGTGGCATAAAACATCAATCAATCAATCATTTTTATGTCAGTATTTTAAAATCCTTCATTTGGATGCATTTTTTTTTTTTACTTTTCCACCGGTCTCCAGCATTTGATCTACTTGGACACGGTTTAGCAGGCCATGTTAGCATGATTTTTTAGCTACAAATTGTATTAAATATAAATAACAATGTAATATACATCACTGCCAAGAAGTGGGAATGAAATTTACTTTTCTGTCTAACACTTATTCTCCCATCTCTATTTCAGTTATATTTCAGCATAATATTTAATACATAGCTTTGTCTATGGGTTAATTAGATGTAGGTTTTGTATCAACACAACAGGGGTCTTCCAATTGTATGTGTTTTATTTAAGTTTGTCATTTTTGTCTCTAAAGTCCTGTTTTTGCCTGACTAGTTTAGTTTATACCTTTGTTAACTTATTTGCTCTTTGTACTGTTATACCTTACACCATTCTTACAATAAATTTATTTGTAGTTAACTTTGTCTGGTGTGATTTTTACAAGTCTTATTCAAAGTATTTTCAAGAAAGTGTAATCCCAAAATAACGAGAATACTGTTATTCAAAGCATTATGAACCTTACATGTAGTTCATATTTTGAAACTGAGAAATAAAATTTAGGAATTGTCAACTGAAATGGTTTCCCAGGAAAGGAGAGAAAGAGTGCCCTCACTCAAGGGACAGAAATCAATTGGCTACCCCAATACATCTAATGATTCAGTTTCTAGACAGGACATATTTCTACTGCAAAAATCACAACATGGAAATGTTTTAAGAGCAAATGGTTCTCTAGCATAAGAGGAGAAAATCATACAAATCTGAAGATAAGTTTTAGTAAACTCAACATACGCCCGCCGTGGCAAAGTCGAACCGCTACGATTAACAACTTTACATTTAATATAACATTTGTTTTAATTTCATCAATTGAAATTTCTTGTTCACATTAGAAGTTTTTCTTTTCTGAATTTGATGAAGCTGCAATTAAATACCAGTACACTATAGTACACATATGTTATCTGTTCAGGTAAATTCAATCACATTTTAATTGCAAAATCTGAAATATTGTGGCTGTTTTGACATTGATGTTATGTTGCAGAATTTGGGAAGGAGCAATCAATGCAATAGCTTACAATTCTTGAATTTTAAAGGAGGAGAAAACAAAAAACAACATGCAATTGTATCGAACGGGCTCCCATAGACCATCGTATTCATGTGCGTGAGTCTTGCACGTGGTTTACGGTGTGAAAATACAATGAAAATGAATCTGCCTGACAAGCTCGATCGTCAGTGGAGCGCGCCATTGACGGTTTGAAATTGACCGGAAAAAGTATTAGTAGATTACTTCCCTTGCGAGCTTACCATATCTTGTATGGTTATAACCTGCAATGTCAGCGGTAAGACTACCTTTTTCTGAAAATTCTACAACGATCCCCACAAGTCGCGTAGACAACATATGCAGCCTGTCACGTCTTCCCAAAAGGTTGATTTACTAGCCAGTGTACATTTCCGAGTTGTTAGAGTGTTCGTCTTCTCTTATTAGCGCCTCGAAATGATCGAAATTAACCTAGGTTTAAATGGCAGACTTTCAGAGTTGACCAATTTCTCTTACGCCAGCGAGTGACTGGTGGCCAGGCGTATGCTGATTGGTCGATCGAGACACACAGCTAAGCTCTGCTGTGAAGATGGCAGCGGAGTCAGTTTAGACGTTCTCTGATAACGATTGTTAACTTTCTTGTAGCACAGTTTGGCGAGGAAAAAATCGCAGAAATATGGTTTTGGTACCGTTAGAAAGGAAACTGTGTCGCGCCTGTACTGTATTTACTTAGTTCTTTCCCTTTCTTCCCCTTTAACAGTTTTGACTTGGACACTGTTCTATTGGCTGTAATAGTTTTAGTACAAAGCAAACAATCTTCAGGCTAACCACTGATATGATGGTGTGTAAATATACAAAACTTGTGTGTCCACTTCAGTGGATGTCATTGTCCCCTTATCTCTATTTAAACAGCCACTCTGATAAATACCAGATGGGTAATAAAGCTGTGAAAATAGTCTTTTTTGTTATTATAGCGCACATTAGAAAGAACACAGTCTCAGAATGTATAAATTAATTGGCTTCCAGCATTACTCTGGACCAAGTCTTCTAAAAAAAGCATTGATATATATTAATATATATATATATATTAAACATCAGGTACACATTTCTGATAAAAAAAAATCTTGAAAACACACAAAAAATATGTGGACCCAAATCAAATTTGGTATGCGACACATCATCTACCTATAAGGTATATATACTCTAAAAGAATTGGCGAGATTATATCAAAACGAAAGGAGTTCCGGAGCCGAAAGGGAATATTACATAATCAAATATGGCTGCCATATTATGTAACAGGTGATGTCAGAAATGGTACGTGAAACACTGTCTGTCCATAAGGTATATACTCTGAAAGCATTGTCAAGATCGGATCAAAACTCTTCAAGTTATGGAGCGGAAGAGAACGAAGACATAGACTAAGAATATTACATAATCCAATGTAGAAGCCACATTATGCAATCGACGATGTCATCAAAGCCAAAAACTTTATTTATAGTCGGTTTGTTACAAAAGGAACATTAGCCAAACAGGCTACTTGTGCCGACTTAAACATTACAAATATTAAGAGAAAAAAATATATATATATATTATGGTAGTAAGAATTGATATGCAAAATTCTTGTCGAATAAAAATTTAAAGACAAATATTATTTACAATCATAAACGTGAGTTTTTTTTTAACTTGTGCCATAAAGTGATTGCCGTAGTCAAGGATGAATATACATGTTAAAATACTTGTGTTTGGAGTTTTTTTTTAATGACATTTTGCAAGGACAGATAAAAATTTAATATATGAAGAGACAAAAATACATTGTATATACATAAATTCAAAGACAGATAACAATTTAATATACAATTAAAAGAACTGATGATTAAATTACGTAAAAAGAAAACAGCTCCTATGTATAGAATTTAGTTAGAGGAGGTCATCGCACAATGAACACTGACAACCATACCATTCGTTGATAAGTAATTTAAATTCAGCTATTGTGCCTACTTCTTTCATGTGTACCGGGAGATGGTTCCACAGCTTAGCTCCTTGATAGCTCAGCGAGTTGTAGACAAAAGCAATAGTGTTAAAGCGTGGCACATGTACAAAATTTGGATCCCGAAGATTATACTTAGTTACTTTTTACCCAACAATATCAAGGAGATACACTCTGGGTGAATTGTTTTTACTATTTTAAAAATCTCTAAGGCAATACAGCGAGCTTTGTATAATTTAAAAGTAACTGAACCGGATTTAGACAAAAGCTTTCCATAGTCACTATGTTGATCAGAGAATACAAAGCGTTTGGCTCTCTCGTTAAGCTTTTCTAGCTTAGCAAGAGAGGTTTTGGGACAGAATGCCCACACAGAGGTACAGTAGCTGAAGTTAGAAAATATAAAAGTTTTATAGATGGTTAATTTGCTGTTAAAATCCAGATATCTTGACAATCTTTTGAGTACATTGATCGGTTTAGCAGCCTTATTACAAAGATTAGATACATGATCAGCAAAATTAAGCTTGAAATCAAAATTGATCCCAAGTAATTTAACGTTTTCGTTTAACTGAATATTAATGTCCCCTATATTTAAGACAAAATCTTGCCAGTCACGAACCCCAAACAGTATGCCCTGGAATTTCATGGGATTAGCAACAAGTAGATTAGTAGCAAACCAATTCATAGCAGACTTAGTCTGCTTCAGTTCATGACACACCTACCCACAAGGCACACCTACCCAAAAGGTATATGTTGTGTAAAGATAAAGGAAATCAAACTGTCAGTATTGTACAAAATTTGACTGATTGATATTGATGGGAAACAAGATTATTTTTCTTGTTTAGCATCATTGACTGGTTTTATGGCTGAGGAAAGCAGCAACCCTTCTATAAACATATAACTGAAATAACCTTAAGCTCAACGAAAACAGCAATCAATGTGTTTTATACCACTATATTGTAAACATACATGTACATATAACAATGATGACTAAAATAGTGTTGTTCTTGAGGAAAACAAATTTTAAAACTTCAATATTTAAAAACTTGATCATTTATTTACAGATGAAAATATTTACACAATGTACAAACATTTTACACAATGTACAAACATTTTACACAATATACAAACATTTTACACAATATCACATGATGATGTGAAAGACGAATGATCTATTTACAGCTGAAAGATATCCAGTTAATATATTATTTACTACAGTATGAATACTTGTACCAAATTGAGAATATGGCAAACTGTATACAACCGGGATATGAAAACAACACACAGTATAATTATAGCATATATTTAATGTTGAACATAAATATACATTGAGATTTTCGACGAGTTTAGGATATAAATTTCATCGTATGTGGAAAAGTTGCCAGGTACTAGCTCAAGGTTTCCTCCTTGCAAAGAGCCCAGTTTCCTGTCCAACTAAACCTGCCAATGCTGTCATAGATGTATGTATTTAAGTGAGATTATCTTCAATGCGGCATAAAACATCAATGGATCAATCAATACAATTTAGGATTGATTGTTTATGGTATTTACGCAACAAAGCTGCATTGCCAGGTTTATTAAGGGAGAAAATCAGAGATCCCTCAAATGCCTTTGATCTGTCCATTACTTTTCTTTAAAAAATCTGGAAATGTTAAGATTTTGAAAAGAAATGGTTTTTGATTTTCTGCACATGATTTGCAAACACATTGTAAGTAAAGATAAAAAAACTGCCCATGATTTATGAAGTACAAAGATACTCTATCATCTACCTAATAGTAATAATAATAATGACAGCAAACAATTATCTTCCAGGCCATAATTTGCCACTTGTTGCAATGCAGATCATCAAACAGTCTATGTTACAGATATACATGCCTCAGACTATAATTGATTGATTGATGTTTTACGCCACACTCAAGATTATTTCACTTAAATGGCTGCGTTGCCATGTTTAGTTCGGAAGGAAACCCCCGACCGTACCTCAATCTGAATTTTTTAAAATTTGTATTTGCTTTGAGTGGGATTTGAAGTCGCGCTGCATCTATGGAAGGTCTGTGTGGGACTGAACCACTGAGGCCTCCTCATTGTGGCTTTGAAGTTTACTCCACAATTCCTAGGAAGGTGGAATTCTTGGCCAGGTTGGTTCAATTGATTTGATTGGTTGATTGATAGTTTACACCGAACTCCAGATTATTTCACTTATATGGCGGCCTTGCCAGGCTAAGTGGGGAGAGGAAACCGGGTGATTTGATTGGTGTTTTTTTACTAATCAGCCATGGCGTGCTTAATGCTTAAATGTTTTGTGAAAGGGGGCATGTAACTTAAATATAGCCTGCTAACTGCTAAGAAAACAAAATTTGGTTAAGTGGGGAGATCAAATATACTCAAGTCCTACTTGGATGGTTAATTAGCTTCATGTGTGTAAATGACTGACTGGTCACACTTGAACACATTGATTGAACACACATAATATATTACGCTTCATTTTGATTATTGCAAATAGCAACAAAGCCACTGTCTTTTAAAAATCAGTTTCTAATTCACATTCCAGTAAACAATTCAAACATTTTTAATAAACATGATTCAAAAGAATAATTTAATCTGAGGGTGGATTTATTGGGGCTATTTGAAACTTTATGACATAACTTGAGTTGCTTTGTGTGAAACTTCGATGGGTATAAGTCCGCCATTTTCCCCATCCCTGGTGTAAACAAACGTGCTATCAGTTATCCTGGATGGAGAAGATATACCAGATCTCTGTTGTCTCAGTTATACTTTATAGTATAATAAAAACAATCCATAAAATTCAACCCATATCTCATTATTCTTTTCAATGAACATTTTTCTCTCTGAGATTATGGGATATCCGGTTATCCGTGATGTTTTGTGATGATTTTTGACACCTTGGTTGACATGTTTTCATCTTAAAGGTCAGAACTGAGTTTCACATACTAAGGATAGAGGCTCAACACATACCCAATGCCTCTCACATTCTTACGATACTCTCACATTCTTACGATACTCTTGCATTCTTACGATACTCTCCCATTCTTACGATACTCTCCCATTCTTACGATACTCTCCCATTCTTACGATACTCTCCCATTCTTACGATACTCTCGCATTCTTACGATACTCTCCCATTCTTACGATACTCTCACATTCTTACGATACTCTCCCATTCTTACGATACTCTCACATTCTTACGATACTCTCACATTCTTACGATACTCTCGCATTCTTACGATACTCTCGCATTCTTACGATACTCTCCCATTCTTACGATACTCTCACATTCTTACGATACTCTCCCATTCTTACGATACTCTCGCATTCTTATGATACTCTCACATTCTTACGATACTCTCCCATTCTTACGATACTCTCCCATTCTTACGATACTCTCCCATTCTTACGATACTCTCCCATTCTTACGATACTCTCCCATTCTTACGATACTCTGCCATTCTTACGATACTCTCCCATTCTTACGATACTCTCCCATTCTTACGATACTCTCACATTCTTACGATACTCTCACATTCTTACGATACTCTCACATTCTTAAGATACTTTCACATTCTTACGATACTCCCACATTCTTACGATACTCTCACACCTCACATTGCTAGCCAAGGAAAACACAATATGCAATCTTTTAAACATTCTACAGACTGTCCCCATCTGGTGTCCCACAATGCATCATGCTAACAGTTGATGATGTCTGGCCATCTATTCGGAAAAACTGCGAGGTAAAGAAAAGCCGCAGAAATCTGAACATGGGAGAATTGAAACAATTTCTCCTCCTTAAACTGGAGAAATTAAGAAGGACAATAACGTTCCAGGGTAGGAAATAGGACAGGTAGACGGTGAGCTAATAGTGATGCCCTTGAGAGAGGAGCAGCTGTTGTAGTTTTTCTTCTTTGGCACGGCGGGTATGGCACAACTAAAACAACATATATATTCAGAGTTCAGACTTAGAAATAGTGACATAGAATTTAATTAGTTTATTTTTTTGACTTATTTTTCAGGGACGTATAAAATAAATGGCACAAAGTATGGATTTAAAAAAAACATGACTCTATTATAATAATTAAAGGAATGTATGAATTTTTATGAATTATTGGATAAAAAGTTTTGTATTCACATGTTAAATGAAGATTGTGATTAAAAATTAGTAGCGAAATGTTTATAGGACCACGGTAGTGTCACAAAGAAATATTTTTTTTCTTGAAAAAGTCTATAAAGACTATTTGTCTGGGTATATGATGTAAAAAATTGAGTGAAATTTCAACATATGATAATTGTATACTCACTGTTCTAATTTCCATAAACTTTTGTTTGAAAGTATCAACATCTATTTTTTCTGTGTGGAAAAAAAAATTTGGTTTAAAAACAATAACAAATGCAGCCGTTGGTACAAGCACCACTGGAAACGGATGTTCTTCACAGCACACAAGTGAATACAGTAATCCTAAATGTCTGAGCTGTGTAAGTTGAACAGATGTTTTTGGCTTGAGCTGCCAAATATTGAGAACACTTTGTCAACTTAGACATAGTTAATTGTTAGTCAGTATTACATGTATGAATAAGTACAAAATAAAAGCTTTTCGTTGATACCAGTCTTGCAGATGTATGTAAAGGTAGTATTTATAAGCAACAAAAACCATAAAATACACTTTCACACCCTGGCCATTTGAATTTTGTTTTTTCATACAGAATTTTATCTATATTTTTGGGGTTATTTCAACACCAATCCTGTAGTTTTTCAAGGTACTTCAAACAATCAACTTCTCTTGGCTATCAGAATTTAAGCAAAAAAGTACAAATGTTGGCAGCTCATGCTTCTTTCATGTACCACAAGTAAGAACAAGCTGTCACTCACTGTCTAAGAAGTCCTCAGCTATTCTCTCAGACTCTTCCTCAGCTTCTGATGCTGCCACTTTGAGATTTGTCTGGATAATATTGGGATGAAACTGTTCACTGATAAGAGACATCCGGCTTATATTGCTTTCTAACAAATTCTTCAATTCATTCATATAGTCCCACTGAAAACACAAGAAAAAAAGGTGTAACAAGGTAGTTGATTAATGTTTTACATCCAACTAAAAATTTCACTTACAATGTATATGGCAGTGTTGCCAGGTTTATTAGCCAAGTGAAGGGGCGAACTTTGCTTAGAGGAAGCCCTGACCTTCGAAAAGTATTATTGGAGGGCGGGGATGGGGGTGCGAACTCTTTGCTTGGCGGAAAACATCTGAGCGCGTTGATTTTGAATAGGCTTCTTTTACTTGCTGTATTAAACAAATGTGTGAAGTTTCAAAGTTGTAAGTTAAAGACATTTTTAGATAATGTGTTTACGAGGCTTTTTACAGCGGCGGTAATGTAAGGGGCATAACTCTTGAAAATAACATCTGAGCGTATTGATATTCAATAGGCTTCTTGTACTTGCTGTATTGAACAAAGTAGTAAGTTTTAAAAATGTGAGTGAAAAACTTGTTGAGATAATGTGTTTACAAGGCTTTTTACAGCAGCAGTAATGTAAGGGGCATAACTCTTGAAAAAAACATCTGAGCACGTTGATATTCGATAGGCTTCTTGCACTTGCTGTATTAAACAAATGTAGCAAATTTCAAAGTTGTAAATGATTGATTGTTTGGTGGCTGCGCTTATATTTCACTTATATGGCTGCGTTGCCATTTTTATTATGGTAGGAAACCGGGCTCTGTGCCCGGAGGAAACCCACGACCTTCCGCTGATAACTGGCAACCATCCCACATAGGTCGTTCGAGTGAAAACCCAGTCAGAAAATTGTCCAATTTTTGGACTGAGTGAGATTCGAACCCGCGACCCATTCGTGGAAGGCAGACGACGGAGACAACGACAATACCCTTCTGGCAAAATTTGCCCAAGGGGTAAAAAATAAACTCCTATATCCTGGCTGTTAAAATTCTGTTCGCTATGTGCATACATCTTCGGTTCAAACAGATTATTTTTATTTCAACATCAATCCATTATTCAAACTCTTTCTGGATTTACAACTTCTGTTAAAATTTGGCGCAATGTTTCAATGTCTATTCGGACATCGTTTTCAAGCATAAATAAAACAGAAGTTGTAAATCCAGAAAGAGTTCGATTAATGTTATACTTTCAACTTCTATATGCCCCTCAAAGAAGTTATCAATCCTTTAGTTCTTCAAAGTACTTCAAACGCTGAAGGTATGAACAAATATTGTCTATAAATGTATGCTATTACCTAACCTTTTCAATAATTGCTGACTTTAGACTTTCAACTTCTGGCTTTCGAGATAGGTTTGATTCTGAAATGTAAACAAATACAATAATGATGAAGACATTTAAATTTGTGGTTAAAAAATTCAAAAGAAACTAAAACTAGAAACATACATGTGGGAACTATTGTGAGATCTTCATAAGTTGGGGTTTTTTTGTGTCAAATATAATATAATAGATTATTTATTTGCATACGACGAAAATAGTAATTTGCAAGTGAAAACAAACCCAAAAAAAGTGAGATATAAACTTAGCCATGAGTGGAACTTTTATTAGTATGTTTATAGTTAAAAATAAAACCCAACAGGTTCTACTCAAGGCAAAGCATGATGAATTATATATCAAGATACATCTTTTAGGTTGATTGATGTTTTACAGCGCATTTGACATTATTTCACTTATGTGGCGGGGTTACCAGGTTTAGTAGAGGAGGAAACCCCTGACTTTTGGTGAGTACCTGGCAACTCTTCCACATATGACAATCGAGGGAAAAATCCCCTCCAGTCAGATAATTCATTTACCAATGTGAAACAAAAATTGGGTGGGTTCAGTGGGAATCAAGAAGTACCAATTATAGTTTCTGTACATATTTAACAATATGTGTTTTATTATTGGCAACATATTTGCTTTAGTTTGTAAACAACATTAAAGGCAGGCTACTTGAACCTATTATTAGTAATGTGAAATGCGACGGTCAAGATAGCACACGATTTTCTGTTTTCTCCAAAAATCACCTGGTGACGATGTCACCACCTCTTCAAATGTCACCAATTCCCCAGTTCTTGACAGCTGTTTTGTGTTCGTCATTTATTTGACTTCTTAGTGGGTTTCTCAGCAGCATTATGAACACAGCCTAAATATCTTGTATCATATAGTTCACAAGTGGCTATCAACATGGCATCAAATGAACTCATTTAAATATACTCACTGGCTAAATCTTCACAGTTCTTGGACAGTGCTTTTCTATCTTCAGATATTTTTTCTAACTGTGGCTGTTGTTGTAAAACTTCTAGCATCTTTCCTTCATCATTCATTAGTTCATTTAACTCTGAGATACTGCAGTTTTAAAAAGAATAAGAAACTAAAATAAAGTATCACAGACATTCTGCATTAGAAATTCAGTTCTACTATTATCTTGTTCAATGACAACGTCATGAGTCTGTGTACTCTTTCAGAGGTAGGGTCTAGTTTTATTGTGGAAATATATTTATTCAAATTTTTCCCCCTATATTGTATGTTTTACATTGCGCTCAAAACTATTTATTTATGAACACTAAAACACAAGGGCACAGGGACAATCTTCTTGTCTAAAATAACCACGGAGACAAGTTTCTAATTGTGGTAAAAAGAGGTATATCATTTAGACCTTTATACCCCATCATAAATTGTTGTAATAAAGTAAACCTATGATATTTCATTAGGTTGACGACTGACAGGAGCTTGCACTCAAAACTATTCCCCCTATAAGGTGTGTTTTAAGTTGCACTCAAAACTATTCCCCCATATATGTAGTGCTTTAAGTTGCACTCAAAACTATTTCCCATATAAGCATCTTCTGTAGCCAAAATAAAATCTGCATGTCCCCATTCCGTGTTTTACCTTGGCGGAATACTCCACTTAAACCAGTAAAACTTCTCGCAGCTAATCAAAACATCGGACACTTAAACTGAAAATAACGTAATGGCGGCTGTGTTCACTTTTGGTTTTTAGATTGACTGATCAGCCATTTTCCATTGATTAATTAACGCTTTCACTTCCAAATTCCAAACCGTTTTACAGACCCTGTAAAGCCCCGAAGTGAAAGTGAGGCTCCCAGAGAGCCAAATATATGAGACTTCGATAGGAATTTTCTGTCAAATTGAATTTTGCTCGAAAACTTGATAAATTACTCGGCAAAGGGTGTTTTGTTTGCTCTTAGGCCTCGATTTGGCTTGACAAGGACCTCTGTGAGACTCGTGTGAAGTTTAATTTACAAAGGAAATATTTTTAAGAAATTCTGGCAGGTTTTGCTGGAGGCAGTCAGAATAAGTGTTTCCTGCCTTGTCATATTAATAGTAACACAAGGTGGATAAAGGAGAGCACTCCATGTGCCTGTGGTAGCTTTCAGAACTTGTCCCCTAATAGGGTGTATTTTACATTTCGCTTAAAACTACGCCATACAAGGTGTGTTTGACATTTCACTTAAAACTATTCCCCATATAGGGCGTGTTTTACAATGCCTGCAAAACTATTCCCCATATAGGGCGCGTTTTACAATGCCTGCAAAACTATTCCCCATATAGGGCGTGTTTTACAATGCCTGCAAAACTATTCCCCATATAGGGCGTGTTTTACAATGCCTGCAAAACTATTCCCCATATAGGGCGTGTTTTACAATGCCTGCAAAACTATTGTCCCTATAGGGTGATGTGGATTGATTGGTTGTTTGCTGTTTTACGCCGCGCTCAAGATTATTTCACTTATATGGCGGCGTTGCCAGTTTTATTGTGGGAGGAAACCAGGCTCTATGCCCGTAGGTTGTTCGCATGAAATTCCAGTCAGAAAATTTTCCAATTTTTTTTTGGACTGAGTGGGATTCGAACCCACGACCCTTTGGTGGGTGATGTGGAAGAATCCCAAATCTACTAGTTGGCAATCAGCTTAACCCTTTAATGAGATAAGAACCCTATAAGTAATTCTTCAGGGAGATTTTCGTCGGATCAGTATCTCTGACCAGTAGGTTGAATGGTTTTTGGATTGACTGATCAGCCATTTTCCATTGATTAATTAACGTGCACTCAACATTATCCCGCTAGCTGAACAGCATTGCTAGGTTTAATCATCAAGGAAGCTGACCTTTTGACCTTTTACAGCTACATGTACCTAGCTGCCATTCCAACATGGACAATCTGGTGAAAACACACTCATCCTTTGTACAAACGTTTACCAACTGAACCACCATGGCCTCAATCATTCTTCAAGTCATAGATCTTATCATTTGATGTTAAATTCCATCAGGTGAACTCTGAAACCAATTCAATTCTCACCCAACTCTGGATGTTTTAAAGTGGCATGAGCTGCCAAAATTCACACTTTTTTCATAATTTCTGATCGTCACGACAGTAAGAGGCTTTGAAGGCCATCAAAAAAGTAAATGATTGGCATTGGAATGAGGAAAATCCATGCAGTATGTGGCCTATACGAACCGGAACAGTGTTCGAAAAGTAAACAAATTTAAATAACCGGAACGACCATTCATTCATTCTAAAACAATACTTTATCGTACATTCTCGAGACTACAAGCACTAAAAAGCTTCTGAATTATGTCTGGATTGATTGATTGATTGTTTGGTGTTTTACGCCGCGCTCAAGATTATTTCACTTATATGGCGGCGTTGCCAGTTTTGTTGTGGGAGGAAACCGGGCTCAATGCCCGGAGGAAACCCACGACCTTCCGTTGGTAACTGGCAACCATCCCACATAGGTCGTTCGAGTGAAAACCCAGTCAGAAAATTTTCCAATTTTTTTGGACTGAGTGGGAATCGAACCCGCGCCCCATTGGTGGAAGGCTGTTTGGATTGAGCGTCCAACGCTCTACCTACTGAGCCACGGAGGCCCCCGAATTATGTCTGGAGAAAAATAGCCAATAATTTCAACATTCTGATTTTACGTCAAAATATCAACATTTTGGCAGCTCATGCCACTTTAAGCAACATTTTGGCAGCTCATGCCACTTTAAGCAACATGTTTGCAGCTCATGCCACTTAAAGCAACATTTTGGCAGCTCATGCCACTTTAAGCAACATTTTGGCAGCTCATGCCACTTTAAGTGATTCAGCTCGTATCATTTGATAATTTCCCTGATGGAGATTTCAATTGTCCTTATTCACTTGCCTCCAGTCTTTGAAAGAAGGAAATTTATTTGGAACATCGGGCATCTTGTAGGAGGATTTTCTTGAATCCTGTAACAAAAAATGCTCACATCTTAAAATTGATAATATAATTCTCAACAATAATAAATAATTTTTCAAATTTGATGATTATTTACAACTTATTTACAGAAACAGAATTTTCGAAGAAAAAAAAAAGAACTTTTTAAAGTTAAGAGTCAGCTAAATATTTCCGCTGGAGCAGTTCATACATGTTTATCAAAGGTGAAGAAAATATCTTAGTTAATGTTTAGAATAATTATGAGCTGTTTAACTTCATATCTATATACTTTTTTTCATACCAATTTTGACTTTTCAGAGATATCAGGCAATTGAGCTTTATTTAAAAACAGGGGATTCAAATTAAAATAATTAGAATTTTTCATTGTGAAGTTTTATCTCTTTGCCTGTAAGGACACATTCAGGGCAGATCGTATTGCCTATTAATTGGTTGATTGATGAAAGACGCACACTTTTCTATCATTGTAATACAACTTATGTTTCTATTCTTTTCTCTACACATGTTCTGTTCAAATTCTGGGGCCTCTGTGGTTCAGTGGGTTAGAATAATCGCCCATCAGTCCCACATAGACCTTCCATCGATGTGGTGCCGTTTGCAAACCACACTCAGACCAAATAAAAATTGAAAAATTTCTGAGTGGATTTCTCACTTTGTCGCTGTATGTGGAAGAGTTTCCAGGTACCCTCCAAAGGTTGGGAGTTTCCTCTGGGCAATGAGCCCGGTTTTCTCCCTCACTAAACCTGGCAATGCTGCCATACCAGCGTAAAACATCAATCAATCAATCTATCAATCTGTCCATTATTAAGGCGTCATGTAAATCTTGAGTGTTGATGTATCATCTAGACGTGACCTATATTCTCAATCTACTCTAAACACAAAATGTTTCTAATGTCTTGAAAAAATACAAACAACTGAAGTCAATTGTATTTGACTGAATAATTAATCGCTTTGTGTTTTACACAATACTCAATATAAATATAACTTATATGGAGGCATTAGCAGTTTTAGTGGGAGAGGGGAGGAAACCCCCACCTTCAAAGGCAACCTTTCAACATTGGGCGATCAAGTGAAAGACTGACAGGATTATATTTTGACCCCAGTCCCCACGCCCCACCGGTGGAAGGCTTGTGCGGACATGCGAGACAGGCACCCCACAAACTGAGCCACCGATGGAATCTCCATAATATTTTAACACAAAATACCAGAACTTTGCCATCTGATTCAGCAAATTAAGGGTTACCTACCTCTGTGACGCTCTCCTCAGTTGACATTTGTGAGGTGTAAGATGACAACGATGGCGTCCTCGCAAATGGCACCGGTGTTGGCATGTCAGCGGTATACGGGTTGATAGATGACGTGGGGTATCCTTGTGAATAACCTGACGCTGGGTAGGGAATCTGCCCTGCTGGGTTACCACTGTTAAAACATAAGTAAACTACATAAATAAAATACAATTTTATGATAAAACTAGTAATCTACAAATAGGACCAAACCAGTAATTTATTGAGACGAAATTCATAATCATATTCAGCGATTTTTAATAAATCTGAATCTGACTACATGCTTCTTTTCTTATTGGAAAATGAAGGAAAATTACTCATTTTCCCCTCAGCATTCTATTTGAACCACAAGCATAGGAACATGTATTTGATATAATTCTGTTATTATAGCAGCCATATACGGGAAATAATCTTGAGTATGATAAAACATCAATCAATCAATGGACAAAATATAATCAAAACCAGAAAAAGTATAAAAGCTTCCACTTTTTTCATAAGTTATCGAAAAATTAAACGACATTGAAATAACGAAACTTTAATCAGTCAGTGACAGTGAAATGAAAGTTTTCGAAAAATGAACAAAGTTGAATACAACAAAGACTCATGTATATTTATTTTTATGATCACTAAAACACACGGGCACAGGGAAAATCTTCTTATCTAAAATAACGATGGAGACAAGTTTCTAATTGTGTTAAAAAGAGTTATTTTATGACTAAGTTAGTTAAAAATTAACTACATTCTTGTGATTAGTAGAACTTAAAATCTTTTCATTTTGGGGCTTCGGAGACTCAGTCAGCAGAGTTATAGTCCCTCAGTCAGACACAGGCCTTCCATTGATGGATCCCAGGTTCAAATCCCAACCAGACCAAAGAAAATTGAAAAATATCTTTGTGGCGTTTCTTTTTTACTAGATTGTGAAATGATCTTTTAATTTGGAGTACTTGAAAATAATTGATAATTTTAAAATTTTGTGATTATGAAAAAATATCAAAACTTTGGCAGCTCATGCTACTTTAATGTGTTCACTTTGTCTAATGTTACACACTTACAAGGAATGTTGTTGTTGTAGCTGTGGCGGATTTCTCTGGAACTCCTCCACAATACTTTGTACAGCTGTACCCAGACTGGAGTGCATGGAAAACTAAAAATAATAACAAAGATTCTCCTTGATACTGCATGAAGAAAATACATAGAAAATAAAGTTACACCTGCCCAAGAACATTATAAAGTATAAAATTTATAAGAGAAAAGCTTTCTTAATTTAGAGTTTCTAAAATTGTTTTAAGTCGCAAGTTGCCAATGACTCATTAAAATCTAAAGGTTGTAGATTGATTAGATTAATTGATTGAAGTTTTACACTTCAGGCTCTTTCCCCAGAGGCAATCCTCAACCTTACATGTAGGCGAGTACACCACATAGGGCAAAGGAAAAGCATCAAGGGCCAGTTGTTCGAAAGAAAATTAGCTTAACTGTCACAATGGTATTTCATTTGAATTAACCTGCTAAGCTAATTTTCTTTTGAACAACCCGACCCAGGTGAACTTTTCGTTTTGCCTTTGGACTGACTGTGATTCGAACTCGCAACCTATTGATGCGCGGATTCTGTCGGACTGAGAGACTATATCTCTACTGAGTGAGTCAAACCAAAACGTCTTACAGTCAAAATGTCTTACAGTGTATAAATTCTATCTTCGAATTACTCACTCTATTATAATACAACAACCTACACATGTAAATGTAGTCAGTCAAAACTTGAATATGTGCTTTTCTAACTATTTTAAAGTGGCATGAGCTGCCAAAATGTTGATATTTTGACGTTAAAACAGAATGTTAAAACTATTGGCTATTTATCTCAAGACGTATAATTCAGAAATTAAGCGCTTCTAGTCTTGGAAATGTACGACAAAGTATTGTTTTAAACTAACTTTAGCTTAGAATGAATGAATGGTCGTCCCGGTTATTTCAATTTTGTTTACTTTTTGAACACGTTTTCGGTTTGCACAGGCCACATACTGTATGGATTTTCCTCATTCCAAAGCCAATCATTTAGATTTTGGATGGCCTTCAAAGCCTCTTACTGTCGTGGCCATCAGAAATTATGAAAAAGTGTGAATTTTGGCAGCTCATGCCACTTTAATGTTACTGTTACCAAAGAAAACTGAAAGTGTACTCAGTATTTCATAATCCCCCTTCACTCCTAAAAATAGTTGGTTTTCACTTACATTTAACAGAGCTGGACAATGAGTGACCCTCATTTGGTTGTCAACCCAAGGGTGATTAATACACGGTTCAACTTTAACCATCGGCTGGTCTTGTGGAAATTTGGGTGGTAAAGAACTGCAATAAATAAGCACATGGATGTATTATGTTATACATTTGTTATGTTGATCCATTGCAGGATCAGTAATAAAAAAATATATATATATATATAAAATATCCCCCTCCCCCTCTAAGATCTCAAGTATCGTTGCTAATGTTTGTTTGTTTTTTTTTTTCTTTCTCTTTATGCAAGAGTACATGTAAGTTTACAAATAGCTGTTCAAATAGCAAACATTTACTTTTATTAAGTTTAAATTGATAGAATTTGCTCTGTTAGAGACAGTGGACCGTAGTTGTCAGTAACCGAAGGTGTGTGCAGACAGAATTCAAATAGCCGGCATGTAGGACTTCATTTAAATTGGCTATTATAAAACTACCTTATTACATAGATTTTCAAGATTGGTATCAACAAGCTCTCATTTTGAAGTTTGGGATAAAAATAACTAATAATTAGCCCATTTTGTTCGAAGGAAATTTTCCATATGTTTGGCAGCTCATGCCACTTTAACAAATCGAGAAATGATCAATTGATAGCTTGATGTTTAACGCCACATGAGTATTTAGTTACTGTTATGGCAGCGTTTTCAGGTTATATGGGGAAGGAAATCAGGCTATAATATGCTTGGACAAAAACTTCAACCATCTTTAAGTATCTGGCCCCCTCCCATATTAGGTTTAATATCATTTATGAGATGGATAGGACTACTTACACCACGAGAGAATAGTTCACACCATTTACTGGAAACGTTACACGATATTCAACATCTCTGATTGTCTCTGACACCCTGCAAAACAAAGACTGTGAAGTGTAAACTCTAAGACAAATAGTTGGGTTTATTGGTTTATATTTGATCATACTGTATTGGGCAGACACTTTATGAAACACAAGCACCAACTATGGCAGCGTTTATTTGATGTAAGTTCTTACTTCCTTACTAAATCATTTCTGACATTCTTTGGGGGTAGACATTTACTCAAGGCTTGTGCTTTGCCTCATTAAGCAAGATTCTAAATGAATTCTCCTAGGGGAAGCAGGTCAGAACGCCCGATAGCGCTAACACTCAATACAAAAATGCCTGATGGGTAAGTCATAACGCCCGCTGTGTTATTCCGCCAAGATATCAGCCGATATACATCGGTTAAATAGTGTTCAGTCATATGAGGAAGAACTGGATACGACATCTACCAAAAATGGTAGGCCTACAGCAAAGGTCAAACAGAAGAGTGACAGGATGTTCCATGTTAGAGCTGCATGCTTCCAGTACTTCAACAATTTCCGCCTTACTTGGGCATGGATTTATGCCTTGTGGTGATTTTTGGAAACTACAGAGTGTGCACTACACGTGATAGGTGAAGCATGTGAGTAGATATATCGGTTTATTTTAGAACACATGCTTAAAATGGCGCAATTTGTTTTAGGCTTTTAAAAAATAAATTTCACAGGCTTTGGTGCACACGGCGAGTTGACTTTGAAGGTAGAGCTTACCATTCACAACAAGCTTGGAACATGCACTGTTGTTCGGCGAAAACGCGAATGAGAGCAGATAGAAAGAAAATTTTCATTTTTGTCCAAACTTTACCCACCGATCGACTGGCTCTATTCTCCGTCATTCGACGGTTTATCAGTTGATCGATGGACAACCAGCCGATCGGAAACTTTCCCCAACATGTTAGATGTAGTCCGAAATGTCTGCGATGATGACATTTTCTGACAGATAGGCCATGGCTATTTCGGACTACCTAACCTGCTGATTCACTGTTTCTGACTGATAGTGATACCGAAATTATATTGCCTGCGTTCGGCGGTATAGAAGCTGCCGATCGACGACTTTCCCCAACCTGATCAAAAAGGATAAGAAATTTAACAGACTTACGTCGCTGGGATTTTCCGTAGACTTTCGATTTGTTTTGATTTTTGTGTTTGAAGGTAAGTGGGCGATGGAGAGGAGGTTTTACCACCGAACAAGTTAAAAATGCTCATTTTCAAAAATTCCAACAGGTATAACTGTCAATTTCCTCCAATTAAAATCATACGAAACATTCAAATAAAGATTAACTGAAATGAAAACAGGGGTATTTCATCAGTGGGGTTCCCAAAGTCACAAGTCATTGAGCCAGGAAACAGAAACCGGAAGCAGAAATCTCCAGCTTATTTGGCCTAGTGTTGTTGTCTCCCTTTGATTGTACGCCATGGTAAAAAAATCTGGATTGCACAGAAAACAAAAATAGAATTTGTAAAAAATTAAATTAAAGAATAAATGAAAATAAAACTCTTTTTTGTAATGAATTTATTTTAAAATATGTACTGTACGAGTACAGCCACAAAGAAAACGAAACCTCGGGCAAAACCCCACAAAACCGCGCATTATTTTAGTTTTAAATCCAATACAGTAGGCCTACCGGTAGGCTACAACTTCAAGTAGCCTACAAGTTACAACTACTCTTGAAATTATTTGTCGTGGCGTCATACACGACCATCACTAAGTCAGTAAAACAGCTTCAAAATTTCGTGTTCATCAGTTTGTACGAGAGCCCAAAACTCGAACTATTAAAGCGCTTCCTCTTCTGAATATCAAAACCCAAACACAGTCAATCAAGCCGCATAAAACTAAGGTGACCGCCGCTTAAAGCGACTTCTGGCCTATGTAGGCTAAGCTCCGGCTGCCACACACATCTATGCATTTGTCTAGCAGTAGACTTGGACATTCTGTGTTCGTGGTGCAGCATTTCAATACCGGTACCTCAGTTCGGACCATTTCGACCATTTCGAAATCATACCTATTGAAAAAATCTCTCGATCTTGACACTTTGAACCGTTGAATTTACCAAACACAAACGTTTCGAAAGGTTTTGGATTCAACCTATTTACCCTTTGTGTTGAACTTCGACCTGGGGTGGTGTGAAAAACGTAGGCCTATATTATAGGCCTACCATTTGTGTTTCAGTAGGCCTATGCCTACAATAAGGTCACCATGAATATGTCGCAGATTATAAAAGATTGATTGATTGATGCTGCACACCGCCCGGACGAAAGCCCCGACCTGGCAACTCTTCTACGGCGATTGAAAATCCACTCAGATTTTTTTCAATTTGTATTTGGTCTGAGTGAGATTCGAACTCGCGCCCTCGTTAAATCAGACGCGAAATATAAAGACAGCGGTTACGAAGATTTTTTTCCAACTCGCTCATCTTCTTTGTGAAGTGAAATTTCGAACCTGAATCTCTAGGCCTATTAACTTTTCTGATTTAAAGATGAATAGAGTTATGGCCAAAATGGGCAATATTCCATAGACTGATACAGCAAATTTCTTGTATAGCTTCCCAGCCAACACGCTGGATTGGGCCCCAAATGGTATTTACATGGGCTGACTGGGCTTGAATGGGCTTGGGATACAGTCGGGCTTAGATTGGGATTCCAAGTGGGCCCCATTCGGAGTAGCCCAGAAGCTCTCGTGAGATCTCGGTGACCAGAGGAGAGAAATTTTGCTGGACTGGGCCCATGTTGGGCTTGTTGGGCTGGTATTCAGTCGGGCTCTCAAGGTGATTTCAAGTGGTGCCCATTCGGGCTAGCCCATGGGCTCTCGCGAGATCTCGCGAAAAGTTTTCCCGCTTTTTCGCTCAAGGACATTCAAGTTGCAGAGTCACGTTTTTCAAAATCAAAGACAGTCAGAGTGAGGTGAGGTTAGTTTTATTTGAATTATATTAGTGATAGCCTACCGATAGCTTTTTATAAGTATATTTCAAACACACCCTCGCAATAATATTATACCTTTCACTCAGTTATTTTTGTCAGAAAAAGCAAGATGTAACCAGTCACTTACAGTTACATTTTACAACTTATCTCGATAAGCGCCAGCCAAGGGCCAAGGGGTTATGAGTTATCGGGGGTTAGGTCCATTATTGATTGTAAACAGAAAAGTCAAAAAAGAAATAAAATAAAATTTCACTCGTACCTACAATTCGTAGTTTCCTTCATTTTAAAATTGTAGATTTTGTAATTTGGTCCGCGATTTTTAAAAAATTGTATGAGCACACGATGTTGTCATCGATAGATCGGCAAAAAATAGACAGTGCAACAGAAGTCTTAAAAATCCATAAAGTATGAAAAAGTTGAACAAATATTAGCCCCTAAAACCACATAAATCACTGAACATTATGCTGCTTGAAAAATAATTATTAAAATTTTGCGGAAAGTGAGTTTGAAGCGCGACTTTAGAATCTAGGTCAGTCGATCGAGCGGGGACCATTCATGGATTTGGATATCCAAGTACCTTCATAGTATCGGTTAACATAGGCAAAAACATAAATGACCGCTCCCTAAACGTTTTCGTTCTGTGCATGGTTTTCGTTTACCCGTGTGAGGTTTTGGCATTTCAAAGTGGCCTTTTTCGAACAAAAAAAGTAAAGAATAAAACGATCATGAAAACTATGTTTTTGTTATTGAAATAATGTTTAGTGTGAGATCATTTTAACTTCAAACAAATAAAAGCCTGAAAACAAGAATCATTGGGCAACCGCCCCGGATCACAGATAACCAACAGAAGTTGGCTCGTTCTGTCCCCCCCCCCCCAAAAAAAAAACAAAACAAACAACATAGTACTAAACCAAAAAACACCATGCTACTTTATAAGTGAAGCAAAAATGTTTGGTGGTGGTGGGGGGGGGGGGGGGGGCTGCTCGGTGATCGAGTGGGTTATCTTGAGTGATCGTCCCTCAGTCCCACACAGACCTTCCATCAATGCGGCGCAGGATCGAATTCCACTCAGACCAAATAAAAATCAATGAGCTCTGTTTCCTTTCCACTTAAACTGACAACGACGCCATATTATAAGTGAAATAATCTAAATTATCTTGAGTGCGGCGTAAAACATCAATCAATCAATGAATCAATCAAACATGTTTAGACTCAAATTTAAGTTTAACTGCAACCAAAGAATCCCAACAAGAAGTAAAAGTCTATGTGCAGCTGTAATGTAATGGTATTTTTCATAGTTTGTGCGTAATTTTTACACCAAACAAACATATTGTTTATAAAATAATCAACTCCTTTATTATTAAAAATTGAAGAAAAAAACAGTGCCCAAAAAATGAACTGTATCCTCCAACCCCTGGAGAGATGTAGTCAAGCAGTCTTCTGGCCATTCAGCGTAGGTTACTTACTTTACTCTCCGCAAATATATTATTCCCGATGCAGATAAATCTTTGCGCATGCGTAGTTCTAATAGCTATCTGGCTTATGGTGGGTGCACAAATGCACCCAGATTCCTGTCTGTGCACCGAATTTTCTGTCTGTGCACCCAAAAAAAAAAAAAAATGCACTTGTTTTGAAAATTTGGCCATACTGTGCACCCAACCCAAAATCTGAATTTGACCCTTGCTTAGACATACACACGACTGAGTGCCTATATTTTCCCCCTAGATATCATGCATTCATATAGTTTACAACACAACATTTTTTTCTTTATTATTATTATTCTTCAGAAAATATGAGTACTTTCATGGCATCTATGAAAAGTTGTTCGACTTCAAGCAAAAGTACAAGATACAGAAGGTTACAGGCAGTTGTAAATGAGCATTTTCATAGCATCAAAGCACCTCATTTGACAAACGTTAAAAACACATCCAGTGTAGATGTTTCAAGTTTACCAGTTGCATACCCTGCATTGCCCAATCTGTTTCAAGTTTCATCTGGAGAAGAGCTTGATTTAAATCAATCTGCTACATTAAGCACTGATGATGATGACATTAATTTTGATTTAAATGAAAACCTATCGATTTCTGTGGACGATGTCCCTAATTTGCAAGATATTTCGCTAGTTCCTTGCATTCGAGAAGGCTTGGCTGATTGGGCAGTGCAATACAAAATATCCCATTCAGCATTGTCATCATTGCAAGCTTTATTGAGATCTGGTAATGTAGATGTACCATTAGATCCCAGAACTCTGCTGTCTACACCAAGACAAGCTAACATACAATCACTTGCTGGTGGCTCATACTACCATTTTGGAATCGAAAATTCAATTAGACCACTATTGAAATTCAAAGAACTAAATAACATTGAGTGCATCACATTACGTATCAATATTGATGGACTTCCACTCTTTAATAGCAGGCCTCACAGCCTATGGCCAATTCTTGCCAGCATCAAACAAATGCCTCAGAAGGTTTTCATGATAGGTGTATATTATGGAGCTAAGAAACCTTCACCAGTACAGGATTTCCTCCATCAGTTTGTTCAGGACATGACAAATATTGTAGCAAATGGCATAGATTTTGAAGGAAAACATTTTAACTTTGAAATGCCTGATGCATTTATATGTGATGCACCTGCACGAGCTTACGTTAAGTGTGTTAAAGGGCATGGTGGTTATTATGGATGTGAACGCTGTATACAACCAGGTGTACACATTCAATCAAGGCAACTGTTTTTAGACATCAACAGTCCTTTGAGAACTGATGAACAGTTTGAAAATATGTCTCAAAGGGAACATCATACTGGAGAGTCCCCTCTTAAAGAACTACAGATTGGTTTAGTCAGTACCTTTGTTCTGGACTATATGCACCTTGTATGTCTCGGTGTGGTTCGAAAATTAGTTTTCCTCTGGACTAAAGGACCCTTAACATGTCGGATGTCCGCTACGCGATTAAAAGTAATTTCCGACAAACTGATTGGTTTGAGGTCACATTTACCAAGGGAATTTTCCCGGAAACCCAGGTGTTTAACCGAATATAAACAATGGAAAGCCACAGAGTTTCGTCAGTTTCTACTTTACACTGGCCCAGTAGTATTACAACATGAGTTACCAAGTAAGCTGTACAGAAACTTCATGTTACTGTCCGTGTCTGTTAGATTTCTTTTGACTCCTGGTCTTTGTCAGCAGTATTCTAATTATGTGGAAGAGTTATTAAAAACTTTCGTGAAAAATTTCAGGAAAATCTACGGTAAAACAAACATTATTTACAACATTCACAATTTGGTGCATTTAGTGGATGATGCTCGACGATATGGACCTTTAGATTCAGTCTCTTGCTTTCCTTTCGAAAATTTTTTGGGACAGCTTAAAAAATTTGTAAGACGTCCTCAAGACCCATTGTCGCAAATTGTTCGCAGGGTTGCGGAAAACCAAAGAATAATTGAGAATCAAGCCTCACATACATCATGTAGAGATCAATCCCAGACTTTGAGTAAACCTCATCTATTAGGACCTCTCCCTGCCGAAATGAGAGGATTTAACCAATTCCATCAATATAATTCATCCAGCTTTTTTGTGTCCTGTAGCATTGGGAATAATTGCTTTAAAATCAGTGAAAAAATTGTGCTCATCCGGAACATACTCCAGTCCTCTGAGGGTCAGGTTCACATTGTATGTGAAAACTTTCGAACAGTGGAATCTGCTTTTCAATACCCTATTGACTGGGCTGATCTGGGGGTTTGTCGTATTAAGCAACTTTCTGGAAGATTGTTTACTGTTCCTGTTGAAGAAATAAGTTTCAAGTTGGTTAGGCTGCCTCTTCAGCAGTGGAACATTATTTTACCACTGATGCATGGTTCGGATTGTTAATGGAATTATCAATATTGACAGACATTTTATAACTCCAGATGAACAGTATTTTTGGACAACAGCATGCATGTACTATGTTTATTCGGTGACATGAACTGGCTTAAAGACAAAACAATCATTTCTGTTTTAGTGCAATGCTTCAATTTGCTGTGGTCGAGTTCATTGAATCCAAGACAGCAGGAGTTATTTGCTGCTCCTGGTTTAAAAATGCTGATGAAGACATATGTTTATACCCGCATATTCTAAACAGAAAAGGGGTAAACAAAATGTTGAGTGAAAATGCACCACCAACATCTTCTTGGAAATCATATCCAGTGAAAGTTTTGTGTAAATCAGGTAAGTTTTAAAAATACCTTTAATTATTTTTATGCTCCCCGAAAACTTTCGGGGAATTGGTTGAAATTTGGTTTGATTGGTTTTGAAATTGGATTGGATTGGTTTGAAACTTACCTGTTATATAGTCATTTCCTAGAGGTTGTGCAGTGTTACGTTTTTTTTTCTTCGTGACATGAATAATTTTAGAGTTACTGTCTTTTGTTTCTTCAATTTTTCAAATTTTACCCAGACCGCTTGTCCGGGTTATATTTCAGTAAATATTGTGACGATTGGTTTGATATTTACCTGCTATATAGTAATTTCCAAGAAGCTGTGCATTGTTAAGTTTTTTCTCCATGACAAGAATAATTTTAGAGTTTTTCCCCTTTGTTTCTTGTTGTGTCAAATTTTTCTCAGGTTTATTTCTGTGGGTGATATATACTGTAGTGTACTGTATTCAATATTCTATAGGCTAGTAGTATACTCACTATGAAATGTGCAGTGCAAAACTTTTGCTCATAATGACAAACTTATCCCCCTTAATTTTTTCCTATACATCTCATGATCTGAATCTTTGTACAGCTCACATCTCAGTTATTGTTGTGTGCATCGACATATCAAGGGTTTGGAGCACAATCGTGATATATCCAAATTTTGTGATCTTGAGTTTTTTTATGTTACATGATTTGTTTTCGCCCTCTTTTTCATGGAGCACAAACATGATATGTCCATCCGCTTTATCATATGTTTATCATATGTCCACCTATACAGAAATGTTAAGAGCAATTAAGTCTTGATCCACAAAAAGGACACATGTCTTTTGTGCTCTCACCTCTCGATATACTAACTTCAAACTGCTTCTGCATTATAATTTTTTTTTCTTCATAAACTAAAGGGAATATTTGCTGAGTTTCTCCATCTTTCTATTGAGCGTTCATTTGGAATGGGGGGGGGGGGGGGGAGGGGAACATCCATCAGTTTTACTGATACTTTATCTTGATTTTTAGATTTTTTGTATTCTTTTTTGTGGACATAAGTTAACTTGATATTTTTTTCTATTGAGAAAGTTGGTCTACTTATATTTCAAATAAGCCACAGACCCTTCTGACATACATCAAACTGCTTGGTATTTTGATAGAACTGATGTTTATAGTTTTGTAAAACATTATTTAGACATCAACAATAACCACTGATTACATTTTTTTAGGAAATCTGGACACTGCTTATCTAAAAATGGAGAGAGCTTTGGAAAGTTCCAATCTCGAGACTGAAACTGAAGATACATGTACAAATGCAAACGGCAGAACTGCTAGAAAACGGTAGGGTTTTGTTAATTAATTAATGAATTGGTTGATTAAGGTACCTATGAATAATAATATTCATTTATTTTGTCAATGTAGCTTTGACATCTGGTACATTAGACAAAATCAGTTTAGGTATATTATGAAAGAAGAGTTCATCCTAGATTTACCTCCCCTTAAATTTATTACACTTCTTGGTGGGAACTGTGTAATATAAAACAAGCAGCTCAGATTAATTTATGGTTCGTGTCTTTAATCAGAATTTTTCTATTTGGAAAAGCAAGTAGATTCATGGCACACATGTACGCTGATCAGCTGACAGCATGATGAATTCCTTGCACAAAATATCTTCGTATCCAGTCACTACTAGTCTATCATATGAAACTTCAATTAAAACCATTTTTTATTGTTTTGACACGATCATGGAAGTAACTTCTGTTTTTATTTCCGTCTCTATATAAAAACCGCTTAGTACCCACTGACACACTCGGCTGTGTCAGTCCACTTAGTGTTTTGAATGCGAGTGAACTCAGACTCTAAATGACAAACTCAAAAAGATAACATGTTATAGGTATGAAACTCTTGGACCTAGGTCTGCTTAAAAGCATTTTAGTCATCTCCACCCATGTAAAATCATTATATCTTTAACGGTTAGTAAATTGTACGATGTATTCATTTATTATTCTGTGAATTTTTATTTTAGGACTATACCACAAAAATATTTAGAAGAATCTGAACCAAAAAGGTTCAGAGAAGATAATGGAGACTCTACAGACTCAGACTTACATGAAGGCACCCCTCTCAGTGAGAGTGATGGAGAAGAGCCCCCTCCCACAGCCCCATGGATAGATGTCAGCAAGAGGTCACACGTGATCAGCAGCCCTGCCCAGTTTTCTCAAAGGCCTTTGAATAGTACCCAGCACAACTCTAGATCCTTGAGCACAATTGATGAAAGCGATCATAGCGAGAGGACAGTGGAATCTGAAGGTATGTTTTGCAATATGCAGTCACAAACTTTTTATACTACCTCCCTTTGCAAAAGCGTGACTTCATATATACCCAAACAGTAAGTTACATGAGTTGCACAGAGAACCATTGGCTGTAATTTTGTTTGTAACATTAATTGAATTGTAGTTAATTATTTTAAATTCAAACCAAATTGTTTTGTATTGACCCTGATTTAGTTTTAATCTTTCTGGGTCCAATATATCATAATATGTAAACTGGTAATGTATATAAAATGTTTCCCGTTGCTTTTGCTTGGTCTAGGTGAGATTTTTACGTTGATGCGCAGAATGTTTCGGAGGATTGAAGACCTAGCTGAAACCCTCAAAGTGCATGGCAGCATGTTGCAGTCGCTGATCAAGAATGGGAAGGTGGTGACTCATATAAATCTGCCTGAAGGTGCTACGTTTCCATTGTCTTCTATTGAGGAATTTAACAGTATGGAAACGAAGTTGAAAGACCCGGCCTTTGCTGCTGGAATGGTGAGTTAATCATTCAGAGAAAGCTAAACTTTGTTCAGCTCCCACATTGTTTTACCTGTTTGTGTCTCTCCCAGTCTTTTTTTTTCGTGTGATCTTTTTACCCTTAGAATATGTTTTAATGGTAGGATAAATCTCTTCAAGCCTTAAATGAGACTTGTGAATAGGAATTGTATTTTTTTATTATAATATTCGTCTAAAGACTTTCGGGGGAGCATATAGTCGCCGCTTTGTCCGTCAGTATTTCTTGTCCCGGGCCATATCTCCGTTAATATTGTCAGGATTGTTTTGAAACTTGGCTGAATTATTCCCTTTTCCTATCTTTCATTTGAGCGTTCATTTGGGATAAGAGGTAGGGGAGCATCCATCAGTTTACTGATGCTTTTCTTGTTTTTCAGAATTGTTATCTCGGTGACATTGGTGGAAGAAACCTGGACGAGACCATCAGAAGAGTTATGAAGCTGGTGCTTAAAACTGAGCTGGCCCTCCAGTTTAATTTATCGGGTGTCAACGGAAAGAGAGGCTTTGGCGGCTCAGCGCTGTTTGAAGCCGTGAACAGTAAGTAGAAACATAAATATTTTCTTAGATGTGTTTGTGTGTGTGCCTTATTTTTTAAAGCTAGAAGGGGTACAAGGGGTCCAAATACTAAAAGTTTGTGGTCATAGCTGACAGTTGTGGTCTACTTAAGTAGATGACACCATATCTCATTCAGAAAGAAAAAGATTCTTTAACAAATAAATTTCAATCATCGTCATTTTGATAGACGAGAAACCTTCTTTATTCTCTGTTGCCAATATTTGGCGATTTGCCAATAAAATCTTAATTCGTACGTGTAAACCTATTTTAGGATTTTTCATGAAATTTGGACCCTGAAAAAGGAACATTATTTTTCAGGTTATAACATTTACACTTCACACAAACTGTATAGAATTCTATGTGTTCAATTGAGACAAAAATGCAAGTGCAAATTTTGTTGTGCTGAAGCCAAGGGTGTATCATCATGGCAATTAATTATAATACTTTATTTAGTGTTGTGTGGTTTACAGTTAAAAACAGTAGAAATTATAAAAAGGTAAAAGAAAGTATGTAGCAAAGTATGTTTTTTTAATATACATCAACCTTCTGAACACACTCGTTTACTGTTTAATAACTTTAACAATTTTAAGATTAAGTTGGTATAATTTAGTAGGGCTTCCGGGGACATTTATTTCATTACCATCATTGATAACTGCTCTGCCTCTAATCACAGCCACTAAATTCAGTGATCTCTCAGATGCTTACACTTTATTCTCCTTACAGATGCTGTCAAGCTGAATACTTTCACGTCCTCCCACAACAAGAAGGAAGTGGAAAGATCCCTCTCAAAATGGTTTTCGGGCTGTAGAGACCGAGATGGCAACAGGGCCAGAAGGGCATCTAAAGAGAACAGAAGTGCCACCCAGTCATCATCAGGAGAAACAGTTCTAAATTGAGATTTCCGGATAATAACTTACAACGAATTGACACTTTCACTTAATTTTTTTTCTTTTGTGTATATCCATCATACCTTGGTTCGTGTTTTGCGAGAAAATCCATAGGCCTAGACTTTGTGAATACATTTATAATTTTAGATTTCCGGGCGATCAAGTGTTACCTTTGTTCCTGGGCATTTATCAGTGATATTCAACACACATCCCTCAAAATATTATACTTTTCGCCTGATGATGTTACCTCTAGTTAAGATCTTAATTTAAGCATAAAGGATGAATAGCCAGGTAGGTCTGAATCCAAAAGCACTCCTTTTCCAATCAGTCATTTGTATCTACATCAGATTTCATAATCTCAATTAGAAGGGGTCAAAATCTTTAGATGTAGGCCTACATGGAAATCCAGATGAGATAAGAGCTTTCTTAATAAATGCAAAATATCGACCTCCTTATGAGAAGGTTGATCTTTTTTAGGGATACATTTGATGCCTATGACCAAAATTGCCACCAGAATTATCTGATTAGATTCATATCTGATTGACTTGTTTGCTATGGTAGCCACTGTTAGGTACTGTAAGACATTCTGGGGTTTCTGAAGGGCATGAAGTTCAACTGCTCCCCCAATACACCTGGCAGACTAGGCTGCCGTATAAGTGAAATAATCTTAAACAATCAACCTAGAAATCAAAGTCAGTCACTTGTGCTGAACACTGTCTTCTATGGGGCATTCGTTACCTCAAACAATTTATTCTTAAGTCCATTTATTCTATCTTTATCTGGCTTGAGGGATAAGCCCCTAGTCAATGTATGAGTGGCTTTTATTTTTTAATAAATATTGGTTTGGATACCGCTAACCAGTGTTATGTTTTTTTTTCTGTGTAGATAAATTTGTTTTAGTTTAATTTCTAAATCAGAACTCTAATTGTGTAGGTGGTATTGAGATGTAAAGTATGTTGCTTGTTTTGCTTCACTGGTATATCTGACACCACTGGTAAAATAAGAAAAATATAAATCACACAAGAAACCAATCAATTAGACTCTTGTCTCCGTGGTTATTTTAGACAAGAAGATTTTCCCTGTGCCCGTGTGTTTTAGTGTTCATAATTTACTAATCTAATGTTCTTATCTTTCATTTTCTGACTTTGGCAAAAAACGAGAATACTACAGCAAAAAGTTGGCTGAGGCACAGCTATTTTGCCCTAGCAAAACCAATGCTAAGATATTTCAATCGTCTAGTGTGCGTCATCAAATATTTGTTATCCATTTTGCCTCAGCATTTACCACGACAATTGCCATAGTTATTCGCGAGCGCTGAATCTTCAATGTTTTATATGCTTAAATTGAGAAGTGCTTCCAGCAATTAAAGAAAAACATTTATTCTCAATGGAAAACACCTGCTTGCAAATTAGAATCTCTAAATAAACATTTTAGGGCAATTTTAACCTAGGATTCATTGGGCTGAACCGCATTGGGCCCGTTTCAAACCCACACGTTTAGCCCATAAGGGCTGCCCAATTGAGACCCAAGCCGTGCCGAGTCCCAAAAAAAGTCAGGTCCCACATGGGGAGCCCTACCCGGTCCCAATCATTAGCCCAACTCGGGCCAAGTTTGGGCCCGATCCGGTGTGTTGACTGGGTTATAGGCCTACACTGGCTTCAGACACTTGACTTAAACTAAATTTGAGACAGGGCATGTCCCACCTTAATTACTTTCGGCTTAGGAAGTAGCCTAATATTGTTAATCTAACGAGAAACTCGACTGATGATAATATATCTCTACTCAATAGCCGGCGCTTTTCTATTAAAGTGGCATGAGCTGCCAAAATGCTGATATTTTGACGTTAATTAACAGAATGTTATAATTATTGGCTTTTTTTCTCAAGACGTATTTATTCAGAAGTTTTTTAGTGTTTCTAGTCTCGAAAATGTACGATAAAGTATTGTTTTGAACTAACTTTGGCTTAGAATGAATCAATGGTATGGCTATTTAAATTTTGTTTACTTTTCGAACACGTTTTCGGTTCGTACAGTCCATATAGGCCCTACTGTATGGATTTTCCTCATTCCAACCCAATCATTTAGTTTTTCGATGGCCTTCAAAGCCTATTACTGTTGTGACGATCAGAAATAATGAAAAAAGTAAATTTGGCCTAAAAATGTTGGAAATTTCAATTGAAACGCATTGAAAAATGACCCGTCTTAGTTTAAACTGCAATATACTATTGATCACACTTCTGTGGAATTTTTTGGATGTGACAGATTCACAATAGTCAGAAATATCATACGACTGGGTATCTAGATTACAAAGTATACCTAGCCTACTGACACGCACCAACTGCTACATGCTGGGTCATACCATCTTCCATACACTTTCAAGGGAGTCATTAAGTTTAAGGTGTTTAGATTGGACAACAATTTTGGTTCTTTAGATTTTTGTTTGATCAGACTGGTTGTGTTCTTTTTACAGCCCTCCATTGCAGGGGGTATTCTGTTAGATTACTCCGAAGGATCAAATCTGACACATCATCACAATTCTACCCTTCAGTTCCTGACTTTCGGCTTGCATCGCAACGCTTCCACGTGTGGTGTTCGAGTAAAAAATCATGCACGTTGAATTTTTTTCATTTTCATTTGTTTTTTCTCGATTTGTTCCCTTGCCGAATCGATGGAAGGCTTGTGTCGGACTGAGGGACTATCACTTTAATCGACTGAGCCACCAAAGCCCGTTCAACCTTTTGGGAAACGTGACACACTGCATTGGTTGTCAACATGACTTGTGGAGGTCGCTGTAGACTGACGATAGAACCAGAGTTTGTCTTAAACACCGTGATCCGCGTGTGTAATTCAGTCGCTCAGTGATAGTCCCTCAGTCGGGATCGAATCCTACTCAGGCCAAATAAAAAGTTCACAATTTTTGAGTGGAATTCTTCTCTCGATCGCCGTTTGTGGAAGAGTTGCCAGCTACTTGTCCGAAGGTCGGGGCTTTCCTGCCCACTAAACGTGGCAACACCGCCATATAAGTGAAATAATCTTGAGTGCGGCGTAAAGCATTATAACCTGGGTCATATTCATGCTGACCTTATATTGTACTGAAACACAAATTGTATAGTAATGCATTTTTCACGACACCTTCCCGGATCGAAGTAAAAACCCAAAGGATAAATAGTTTGTAACGTTTGAACTCAAAACCTTTTCCTTAACCATTTTTGGTATATTCAGCGGAGGTGTGGGGAGGGATTGTTTTCAATAAGCATGATTTCGAAATGGTCTTTATCCCGCCGCCCCCCCCCCCCCCCCCCCCCAACCCTTATCCTGACAACGCTGCCAGGTAAAATCGTCTTGAATGTGGAGTGAAACTGATTTAGATGCCAGTAGAGCTTAGGTATTTCAGAGAAGCTAGAATGTTTGTCTTTAGTCCTGGCCTTAGCAATCTGACTAAAGTCGAGATGCTTATTTCCAATAAGCATCTCGACTTTAGTCAGATTGTGGCCTTAGTGACTGGTGGGCTATAGGCATATGCGTCTGTTGATTGGACGAACGACACACACCGATAAGCCTTGCTGTGTTCACAGATTCATCTAAGAATTGCAATACTTCTGACTTGTGATTTATGTTGATAAAATGGCAAAACAACAGTAGCCTTTACTATTAAATCACGCTGTTATTGAAAGCCTCACATAGTTTGTTGAGCTAAATGGATTTCTGATCAAAAAATGTCTACAAAAAATTAGTTTTTCCGCAATTTTTAAAATTCAGAATGCATCTCTGGCGTTAATAATCTGCAATGATAGTCGACATTTGGTCAATGATTATAGGTTATGATAGTAGTTACAAGGATATACAAAGCGATATCGGCCAGGTTCCTATATGACAATGGTCACAAAGACATTATCATCTCCTTGAAAAACAATGGCAGGAAAAATGAAAGCTCTGTCAAAGTATGCTTATGATATCAAGTCGAAATTCAAACCCCACGCCACACTTAGTTTGTTACACAGCATGGATTAAAGAATTAATAGGAGATTTCACTTAACAAACTTTTTATAGTCAGAATCCAGACTTGCTACTAATGTTGATATTTTGACGTTAAAACAGAATGTTTTAACGTCCATTGAATGTTCATTGCATGTTCTTATGTCCATTAGTTAAAGGGATATACTGCCAATTTTTTTTTTTTTTTTTCTTGGGCCTTCAGTTTAATATAGACAAATAACAAAACTCAATCTCTGATGTCGATTTTCATCCAAAAGTGTACGTTTTAAAGTTATTATGGAAAAAATTCATCTGAGAATGCGTCGCTACTCAGGCAAGAAAGTGTTTTTACGCGAGTGCTTGGCAAATCTTCCACATTGAAGATTAAATTTGGTCTGAGTGAGATTCGAACCCGCTGCCCCGTTAAATCAGATGCGCAATACGATGACAGCGGTTGGGAAGACTTTTTTCATCTCGCTTATCTTCTTTGTAGAGATCCACTCATCTACTCAGTTACCGGCCAGTGAAGTTCAGAACCTGAATGTGTAACTCTTCTACTTTCAAGATGAAGAGAGTTATATGGTCATATCAAATATTCCCATCAAAATTTAATGTATCAATGTACAAGATTTCCAGGAAGGGTAGACAGCTAAATTATGTTATCCTCAGAAAGATAACTAAAAACGACAAGGAATTCCCTAATAAAACTTAAAATCCAGCCCTCCGTTGGACCGAAGAAAGTTGCCAATGGTCTTCCGGAAACCTCATATTTATGTTAACAGCAGTAGAATAGTAGGCCTAGGCATTTTGGTGATACTAGCGAGACATTGTATCATGTTCACCATAAATAAACTATATATTTCTTGAATCATTCTGTTTTCTGGTAAAAAAAAATAACAGTTAGTCGCCAACCGTCGATGTTCCAGGTTTTCAGAAATTTTCATGAAGTTTGTAATTTAAGAACTTTTCGCCTTACAATATTTAAAAGTGGTTCTGTGTGGCTTACAGTGTCTATTATACACCACTCTTATAACTGACACTTTCACTTCATGGGACTTTGGAATGTCAATTTCCCGTGTATACTGAGAAAAAATGGAATGTACGTACGTCAGACAAAAAAGTAACAGGCGAAACTAAATTCCCATTTGCCCCTGATTAAAACCAGTCAGTTGTCCTACGTCTATCAAACCAACCACTTATACTTAAACTACAAGAGAGTTAGTGGAGAAAAATGATTTGCGACGAGAGGGCCTCTGTTTGGAATTAGAAGAAACTACTTGCGGATCTACCCTTCTGCATATAGCCGAGTGTAGGTATGAGGGTATCGAGTGACACCCATACTCATAGTTGTGTGCAGAAGAAAGGATGGGAGTGAAGATCTAACACATAGCAACCCTGGCAAAATAGTTATTACCTGTTAAGACGGCTTATCAGTAAAACACCGCACAGCTATAGGAGGTCCCCTCCCCTTTGTTGGTAAGTATTGCTCAGACACTGCACGCCTGCCCTTTTTTTACTTTTCTAGTTGGAACCACTTGTTACTTTTTCAATTCATTTTTTCACAAAACTTAAAATCGACTTGCCTTGAGTTTGTGAAATTGACGCGAGAGAAGGAGGTTTGGGCGTTGATAGGCGACGTGTAAACAGTAACCACGACCTAGAACTTGGCATCCGAGTCTTGATGTTCCATTTATATACAATCTACGACCTTTGGTTATATTTGTATACGTTCTGTCAAAACCTAGCATTTTCCTCAGGGGATAATTAATTTATTAGCCGTTGGAATTTTGGAATTGACACAAGAAAATTGGTATCCTAAACAAAAATAAAAATTTCAACCCGACCATCTGGCCTTGAGGAAAAATCGCGCTATGTCGATCGGTGCTGTTAAAATTGTTACGGTGCAAAATTTTGGTCCTTTATGGTCCTTTCCATTTAAATTTTGGCAGAATCAAAAGGACCATACAGGACCAAATTTTGCGAGCTTATACCATAAACTTGGGTAGGTAATGGACCAATATACAATTTGTGCGTCGATAACGTGTGTTTGAGTTTGTAGGCATATAATGGTGACACATCCAATCTGCAACAGTTGCAACTAATTAACTTATACAGTTAACTTGGTTGACTTTCCAATACACAAAATATACTTCGAATATATATATATATTTATGAACGCTGGTTGTAGGATATGAGATGGAGTTCATAACCTTGTTGTTTGCTAGTTGTAGTTATGAGATGGAGTTTATAACCTTGTTGATTGCTGGTTGTAGGTTGTAAGATGGAGTTAATAACCTTGTTGTTTGCTGGTTGTAGGACAGGTTATGAGATCGAGTTCATAACCTTGTTGTTTGCTAGTTGTAGGTTATGAGATGGAGTTTATAACCTTGTTGTTTGCTGGTTGTATGTTGTAAGATGCGTGATGGAGTTTATAACCTTGTTGTTTGCTAGAAGTAGGTTATGAGATGGAGTTTATAGCCTTGTTGTTTGCTGGTTGTAGGTTGTAAGATGGAGTTTATAACCTTGTTGTTTGTTGGTTGTAGGATATGAGATGGAGTTCATAGCCTTGTTGTTTGCTGGTTGTAGGTTATGAGATGGAGTTTATAACCTTGTTGTTTGTTGGTTGTAGGATATGAGATGGAGTTCATAGCCTTGTTGTTTGCTAGTTGTAGGTTATGAGATGGAGTTTATAACCTTGTTGTTTGCTGGTTGTAGGTTGTAAGATGGAGTTTATAACCTTGTTGTTTGTTGGTTGTAGGATATGAGATGGAGTTCATAGCCTTGTTGTTTGCTGGTTGTAGGTTATGAGATGGAGTTTATAACATTGTTGTTTGTTGGTTGTAGGATATGAGATGGAGTTCATAGCCTTGTTGTTTGCTAGTTGTAGGTTATGAGATGGAGTTTATAACCTTGTTGTTTGCTGGTTGTATGTTGTAAGATGCGTGATGGAGTTTATAACCTTGTTGTTTGCTAGAAGTAGGTTATGAGATGGAGTTTATAACCTTGTTGTTTGTTGGTTGTAGGATATGAGATGGAGTTTATAACCTTGTTGTTTGCTGGTTGTAGGTTATGAGATGGAGTTTATAACATTGTTGTTTGTTGGTTGTAGGATATGAGATGGAGTTCATAGCCTTGTTGTTTGCTAGTTGTAGGTTATGGGATGGAGTTTATAACCTTGTTGTTTGCTGGTTGTATGTTGTAAGATGCGTGATGGAGTTTATAACCTTGTTGTTTGCTAAAAGTAGGTTATGAGATGGAGTTTATAACCTTGTTGTTTGTTGGTTGTAGGATATGAGATGGAGTTTATAACCTTGTTGTTTGCTAGAAGTAGGTTATGAGATGGAGTTTATAACCTTGTTGTTTGTTGGTTGTAGGATATGAGATGGAGTTCATAACCTTGTTGTTTGCTAGTTGTAGGTTATGAGGTGGAGTTTATAACCTTTTTGTTTGCTGGTTGTCAGTCGTCAACCTAATGAATTTATACCCCTTTTTAGCACAATTAGAAACTTGTCTCCATGGTTATTTTAGACAAGAAGATTTCCCCTGTGCCCGTGTGTTTTAGTGATTGTAAATATATATTTATGAACACTAAAACACACGGGCACAGGGGAATCTTCTTTGAGATTGTGTTAAAAAGAGGTATATCATCCAGACCTTTATATCCCATCATAAGTGCATGTTGTAATAAAGTAAACCTATAATAGTTCATTAGGTTGACAACACACAGGAGCTTGGCCTTAGATAGTATGAATTTGCTGAACTACTTTGTAATACATTGACAATGCTTACGCATCTTCAGCTATTGCAAGAATATCATTATACTGAGAATCATGGGAAAAGAAAGTGAAAAATTTGGTTCCGCCCCCAGAAAAACCAAGGTATATAGAAGACAGGCAGGAGAATTTAACCTTGACAAGTATACATGTATATTATATCTTTCAAACGGGCACATCATGTTCCAGTCTAATACTAGATAAATGGCCGGCTGCTCTTTGTCGTGGAGAACAGTTTCCGACGTATTGCTTGTGACATTTTTGAACGTGATATATTGGTATTATTTTTTTTAAAGTCACGCTCGCACAGTGCCATAAACAGGAAATATATTTTGACGAGAAAGCCATAAATGGTCCTAATTCGCCTAGAGCTCGTGAAAGCTGTCGACAGATTGAAATTACTGATTTGGCCGATCTAGACAAATTGTATATTTCTTAGATAAAGTTCCTAAAATAGGTACGGTTATCCCGTTTAGACTAATCTAATTGTTTAATGACATTGCAGGTACGTATATAATAGATAAAGTATCAATTTTGTAAAATTGCAAAGTACAAAAGTTTTTGAATTTGGTCGAAAATGGAACGTTTCTAACTTCGTGTAAATCTAATACAAAATACAGAACATCGTCTACGTCTTTTAGGTAAACAGATTTCTGTGTTTTCGCTGCAAGTTTGCTTCGAAATTTGCATTTTCCCCGACTTTTACCCGTTTTTTTAATGTAGAAAACGGGATTTAAAACAAATGAACTTTTTCCGTTAATCTGCATGTTTCTCCAGTACTTTTTTTAGCTTCTTTTCAATATTGAACCATGTATTGTGCATTCTCTCTAGCCGAGTCGTCACAAAAACCGGGCCACCATGTTAGAATCAATATACAACTGTACCTATTTGTTATGAATGGGGTGCAGAGTTTCCTTAGTGGAATAAACAGATCTGTTATAAGGTCAACCTTTTCTGTGACACAGAACACCCGGATGATACTTGGAGTTAACCTTATTATAAATGATATACCTCTTTTTAACACAATTAGAAACATGTCTCCATGGTTATTTTAGCCAACAAGATTTTCCCTGTGCCCGTGTGTTTTAGTGTTTATATATACATGTATAAACAATGTAGGCCTACATATAATAGAAATAGCGCTAAAAACTTCAGATCAGCACTGTCTCCGTCATCAAAAAGCGGTAGCCGAGAAATTTTGGCTCTGCCGAATTTTTTTTTCCTTGTTCGTCATAGCCAAGATCACTTCCATAGTAAAAAAGGGATATATGTTAAGGAGACCCGCCGAAAAAATCGGCGGCGCAAATTTCACAACAAATAAGCAAAGAATAAAATATTTACCACTGCATTCCGATAGTATAGACCACGAAGAAGGAGTTTGTCAAACTTACGCCGCTGTAAAGTGGTAAACTTTCCCTTATGCAGTCAATATTTGTGTCGAAATCCACTGGCTTTCAACCTGACGTAACCGCCATAGTAAAACATTTAAACGACCAGTTAAACTGTGCGGGGCGTCGTAGAAATACTTCAATCATATATCTTTAGTCACTTTACAGCGGCATAAGTTTGACAAACTCCTTCTTCGTGGTCTATGCTATCGGAATGCAGTGATAAATATTTTATTCTTTGCTTATTTGTTGTGAAATTTGCGCCGCCGATTTTTTCGGCGGGTCTCCTTAACATATATCCTTTTTTTACTATGGAAGTGATCTTGGCTATGACGAACACGGGAAAAAAAATTCGGCAGAGCCAAGATTTCTCGGCTACAAAAAGCGGCATTGTGTGCGTACTCTGATGGTGCGGAAAATGTTGCCATGATAGTTTAGGATGCATTTCGAGATGCAATATATCGAAATGTACCTAAATTGGATTCATATTTAGCAGTTAATTTCTATCAAAACATAGTCTGTTCCTGATGAAAGGGGTTTACATTACAGGCCATATAAGCCACGGTTATTCGGAGAATTGCGAAAAAAGCCGTTAATTCATCCACTCTAGAAGGTAATTTCAGGCCTATTCCTTCCAGTGTGCTCACTTGAAAAAGATTGTTTTTACAGCATCGTTTGTAATCTTCTCTGCAAGTATAAATATAGCCCCAGGGTTGTTTGCGAAGAGAAAGGCTCTACTTATATTCAAGGTATCTTAATGATACAGGGAATCTTCAAGTCAGTGGAGAAAACACAAGTTATAAAAGACCGACTTCAGACAGATATGCTGTGGATGATAAATGATGAAGCAATTGCTGTAGAAATGAGGTGTTTTCAAAACTCAAGTCGCTCAGCAACAAGTATTTGTTTTTTTTAAAGTGGGTCTTAATGCTGTGTTCCTATGGAGCCGCTTGTAAAGGCGTGTGTTATGGAAACATGCCAGGAGGAATCCCACCTTTCTCCTTACCTCCCCTTAGCTTTCCCGACATCCTTCAAAGGAGACCTACACCGGTTATATAACATATAAACAAATGATGCTCTAAATGTATATGATGTTTTACAACAAAAAAACCACACTGAGAGAATAGCTAGACTCGTTATAAGCATCGTTATTTTTGATTTTGAAGAAATTCTTAAAAAAATAGAAAGTGATGAAAATGAAATCGGCTACCCGTAATGCGTTGCATAAACAAATTTTTGCATATCAAACCAAAAAGCCTGCTGAGAAGCTGTATGAACAAAAGGCGTTTGTAGGTCTACATTTTTAAAGATATCAGGGTAAAAAGATATTTTTTTTCTTGCGGTGAAAGGGTTCAAGTATCACATATTTCAATTTCAAAAAATCAAAACATGTTTTTGACTTGTTAAATGGTTGTAAAGCAAGGGTGTGTGCTATATCAAACGATATTATGAACACTAAAACATTTACAAGTTTCTAATTGTGTTAAAAAGAGGTATATCATTTACGATAGGTAAAGTTGTAGGTGTTTCCTCTTGAAAGCATTTGGTATCAACCAACTAAGCATCTTTGGTAGAAGTGTTTCTTTGTTGTACATTTTAGAAAAAACATCGTAAATACCAAAGAAGCCAACATTAAGGCGTTTAGTTTAGAGCATGTCAACTATAGTCCAACTTTTTGGAGTGTGTTCATCATTCCTTCTAGTTCAAGTTTTAGGCGTGTATTGTGGAAACACGCCAAGAAATTCCTCCCCAATCCTCCCTGTCTGGTAAAAGAAGACAGTGTTACATATATCTAACGTTTATCACACTATGTCATCTCATTTAGAATGGTGATAACGCATCCTGTTGGAAACACAACTCTACCCTCAAGATAAAACAAAATGAAAACGGAAACAAAAATGATGTAACTGCTTTAGGTTCCTTTGTAACCAACACATATGCATGGCCTTGGACACATTTTCACCATATATATTATTTAACGCAGCCTTATACGCAAAGCGGCATGTTACAACGTTCATTTTAGGAGAGTCATCCGAGGATGGAAAAAGCCACGGAAAAAATAATCATGTCATAAACTCATTCCGAATTTCTGAATTGATCGACCGATGATTTACGCGCATTCAAGATTGATTGATTGATGTTTTACGCCGCGTGTTTTACGATTATTTCAAATATATGGCGGGGCTGTTAGGTTTAGGCGGAGGAAAATAGGATCTTTGCCCGGAGGAAACATTCGACCTTCGACAAGTACCTGTCAACTCCTCTACATATGGCGACGGAGTGAAAACTCAGTGTTTTTTTTATATTTCTTTGATCTGAGTGCGAGTCGAACCTCTGGCGCACCGATGGAAGGCCTGCCTGGGACTGAGGGACAATCACTCTGTCGACTGAGCCACCGCGGCCTCACGAATTTCTGGAACATCTTACGCAAATTCTGAAACCATGCCAGTTTCTGTTTGACCAAACAGGTGATTTGCTTCAACGAAAAACCAGGTATCGAAACTAGATACCGTATGACCGCAAACCATTTATAGTGCAAACATTTCCATTCATTTAGGTTCCATTCAGTTCCATTCATTTAGGCCATTCTTGAAAAAATGCTCATTTACGGTATTCAAGGATTAAGTCCTATACCAGTAAAGTCATCCATAAATAAGTATGTTATTAGTCAACTATTTTAATTGCAACAACCCCCCCCCCCCCCCCGCCTTTCCCACCCCATCCTGCAATACAGGCGACCTTGCTTAAACTAGATTTAGAATGATTCGTCTCCATAAACCTGTAAAATAGACCCATTAGCCTATATTTTAAAGTACTTGGTAATATATGAGCGGTGGTGCACGGCTATGAAACCCCACGCAAGAGATCGACATAAAGGCAGGCTAACCGGCTCCCAATGATGTCATAGGAAGGAAAGAATAGCGCATGGCAATTCGGGAAAGAAAATTAACTTTCTAAGTACAGCTGCTTTCTTAGTACGTTTGAGCTCGGATTTAACATCATATGTCCGACAAAAGTGAAGCGACGCGGCTTAAAAGCTGCTTGGAGACATTTAATTGATTTTAGAGATTGGGATGAATAATAGTCTATGGTTTTGGAAGAAAGAGAGATATTTAGATGTTTCTCTGAAGATTTAAGTCTGACCAGAAGTCTATGAACAGGGAAGTGTGAAATGTCGCATTACCCCATGTTCAGGGCACTGGCGCTTTCAGCCTGCTTATACTACACTATGTGACGTTTATGCGCGGTAGATTTTGAAATTGTCAACGGTTGCGCAATTTCAAATCAGAAAATAAATTCATTCTCCACTTACTGCATCTATCGGCAATTCCAGTAACCGCAGTTCGGAGAGTGCATTGGTTCTTATAAAAGCTTTACCGAACACGCGACTCTGATATCTCCATTTCGACTCAAATCGTTCCAAACAAGTCTTCTTGTCTCATTATCAACTTTATGGAGCTCTTCGGAAACTTTAACTTTTGCTCCATCAAGTACTGTTGTCATATCTAAAACGTTCGCCATGTTTTTTCGTATGCATCCCATAATAGTACATAGGAGAAAGTGAAGGAAAGCCACGGTTCCTGACTAACCGAGAGAGGGCTCTGTGTATGGTGACCTCTGGGTCAAAAGGCGTCAATGCCCTGAATACTATGTAATGGGACGCTTCACACTTCCACATTCATAGACTTCTGGTCTGACTTAAGTCCATTGCAAAACCTAACCATCATGTCAACATGATATCTCCAACATCACGTTAGGTCTAGACGTAACGTTACGTCGGGCGTAAATATTTTGAAAACCGCCTTATATCATACTCTGTGAATTGCACGTACATTCCAGCAGAAACACACTTCTTCTCCTGAAACAAACACATTTTTAACACGGGCCTTGGCGTGTGCTCTACAACTGCAGTAGAATTTTCTCTAGGGTGAATACCCAATAGTAAACATCTGTCAGGAGAGACGTCTACGTCTGACCGACACATCGTAAATCGCTGTAAGCAACACCAACCACTCTAAACAGATATACAATTAATTTACCCTGGCTAGTGGCCATTCCACATAAGGTCTATAGGTACTTGAGCGGTTATAAGCGTTATTTTAGCTACTTGTCGTCATGAAAAAGCTAGTTAAGGGATACAGTGTCATGGAGCGACTTTGGTGCGTTTGAAACAAGTAAGCTTAATGCCTTTTTTAATCGCTCTGTATTTTGACGCGCTCTGGTAATAGCTAGAGTAATCTAGACTGTTGCCAAAAATTGAGTTTGTGATGTTCTACAATTTTCTTTAAATGAAGGGTATATAGTCTGATATAACCAAGTACATTTGTCCTCCTATTAACCTTGCTGTTACGTTTTTTGTGTTTTTGATATTGAAAGCCAATGATTTTAACTCAAAGAAAAGATTCGTTGACGACCTGGATATTTTAGCGTTTAATATGTCAACGGTAACTTTTCTTTTAAGTTGGCATGAGCTGCTAAATAAAGAGAACATTTGTTGAAACAGAAAAAGCTAATTGCTCGTCATTTTTGTGAAAAAGTTAAAAATAAGAGATTTTCTTTGATATCAATCTTGGTGGCGCACGTTTTGGTATTTTTTATAAGCAAAAGAACCCCTAAAACGAACACATCCCGGCTATTTGAATTTTGTCAGTTATTTGCAACCAATTTTTGATTCGCACGGTTGACAATGTATTGAAAGGAGCTCTGCCATGTTGTTCAACATCTTCAGATTTTTTATAATTTTTTTTCCCGAATTGCAATACTCGTAAACATTGTATGACGTTTGCTCCTGTGTAACAGATATATCCCCCCATTATCATATTTACAAAAATACAGTTCACAATGCAATTATTGGGGTCTCGAGAATCTCTTTCTAACGTAGACAAGTCTTCTACTCGTGCCTTCGGCAAATTCCGGTCCCGAAGATGTGAAAATCTTGCATGTACCGTATACTTGAAGCGTGGACTCCGGTACCGAGCTGGGTAACGCTGTGTTTCAGATATTACTTGTTTTGAAAATCGGAGAGCGTAGATGTAGAAATCGTATCATTCCCTTCACAGATCATTTAGGGTGCGGTTTTTTTAAATATATATTTGATCTTTAGCAAGCGGAAAAAGTCGGTTCCGAAATAGAAGTTACTATATGTTTATATTGCTAGACATTATGTTTAGCCAATGAAATTGCAGTTTCACTTAAGTTTCTTATCTCACACATGCGCTTTTTTATCAAGCGATAAATTAGCTCCAGAAATGTTTATAAGTATTTGTGAGTTTTATTCTCAGCCGGTTAATTTTCTAACCACGGGCAGTTTGGTTTCTATATAAACCCCAGAAGACAAATTATCCCGATGGCTGCTATGTCACCATGGTAACGTTAATACACAAATAGTCCTGCAGATATGTGGAGAATTCAACCAGTTTATTTGGTCACGTGACGCAGAAGGGGAAATCGCTTTACCTACTATTTCTCACACAGATATCACTTACAAGATAAACTTTTCGTAAATAACTGACTATTTCTCCCCATAGATATAAATGTTTCTTTCGTTGTTATAGCAACAGCAGACAATTGCCGCAATCTGTAATAGCCCAACATGTATACTATTTACACGCGTCAGAAGAATTAACGTAACGATAACTTATCAAGAAATGTTGAAAGCGAGGAGTAGAATACCATAACATTTGCCTGGTTTTCTCAGAACACTTGTGATTAACCATCGAAGTCTGGCGACATAGCTGCGGATTCTCTGCCCAATATTTTAATATATCACCCAAGACAGACATAAACCATTGTATGGAGAATTTAGTTATACGATACACGAAAAGTTTATAAAACGCTAAACTTTGGTCTGTGGTCCGAAATATAGGCACTTTGCTTCGTCTCACATTTCCCCCGAGTGTTTACTGGGCGTATATAGAATCTCGGCTATGGTGTTGAAAAAAAAAATAGATTGGTCAACGAATTTGGGTTAAATCTGAATGGTCGATTGATGCTAAATTCTTTAAACATACTTTTGGACTATTTTCTCATGCTTTGCCCCCCCCCCCCCATTTTTTTTTATTAGCATTGTTGATTTTAATCTTATTCCTGTTTGTTTTTTCTTTTTTGTCGAATGCGGTGGATGAGGGTATGGGGGTGTCAGGATATTCTTGGGTTGATCGGGCGTTTGCTTTCATCTTTTTTTCTCTTTCCGCTGTAAAGCTACCGCCGCGATAAGCAGAACACTAACAGGATACATCAAGTTCCTTACAACCCTCCTCGAGCCTAAAACCCACCATGCAGCCTAGCTGATACACAGCTATCGCCGTAGGAGATGTAGACAACATAATTACTCCGAGCATCTAGAATGAAAATGTATTGTTTCCAAAAAGCTATCGTCACAGCACGCTATAAACGTTGGCATCATTTGCTTATTAAACTGCCCATGCACCGCCAGGAAACAAATGGCTGAAATGGTAAAATGAGAGGGGATCAGAGAACTGATTGAGGCTATGGGGGAAATACAAGCGATGACAACGAGTTTTGGTGCTACAATACACTTAATAATATACATTCTATAACTGGACTACGGGTAACCTAAGATAAAAATGTCACAAGAACAAAATAGAAATAAAAGCTACCGGCGGCCATGTTGCTGCACGCAAATGAAAACTTTTCCTTCTTTGAACATTTCGGAAGCGCGTTCAAAAGGTTGCATACCGAAAACGCTCCCTATATTACAAATATCTTTGCATGTCAATCAGGGCTGGTAACAATGGTTATTCCAATACCATTTTGTTATTCTATCAAATATAAAACCCGCAGTTTCTTGTATCTATAGCGTTCCTGAACGCGTAATCAGTGTGGGTGCATTTGGGCCAGCATCGCAAAAATTCAATTACTTAGATTCCACAAGGGCGTTTCGGCCAAACGTCGGAATAATGTCGAATGCATGATACTGGTGACTTAATCTTTGGCATGTGGGGAAAATAATATTGAGCCAAACTCTTGCTATCGCATTGACCCAATGATCTAATTGGCTAGTTGTGGTCCGAGAAAGCTATGCTATTATACAGGGTAAAGTCTACATCTTTCTTTATATTCTACAAATTGCACAGCATATGGAAATTGAAAATAATTAACATAATTGTGGAATCTGATATTTTAATATCCCAGACATTGGCACCATACGAACATTTTATTGAACTCATTTTGTTCTCTCTGTAAATTATGTAAGTTAGATTCGTATTGATTTGGAAAGGGAAGTCACGAAGTCAATATTTACAAATGTATTTCCAATTGATATGAAACTATATTATATAAAGGAATCAAAACTTGAACATTGCGAAAGATACAACACAAAAACGTGCAGACTGTACCAGGAAAATTATTAACTTAAGTTGAAACTTTTCTTAGAGCGAAATATTAAAAAAGAAAAATGTTGCATGGAGGGCCCCGGAATAGTCAACTATAACCAGACGTTACAGGTACCCTGTATAATAGCATAGCTTTCTCGGACCACAACTAGCCAATTAGATCATTGGGTCAATGCGATAGCAAGAGTTTGGCTCAATATTATTTTCCCCACATGCCAAAGATTAAGTCACCAGTATCATGCATTCGACATTATTCCGACGTTTGGCCGAAACGCCCTTGTGGAATCTAAGTAATTGAATTTTTGCGATGCTGGCCCAAATGCACCCACACTGATTACGCGTTCAGGAACGCTATAGATACAAGAAACTGCGGGTTTTATATTTGATAGAATAACAAAATGGTATTGGAATAACCATTGTTACCAGCCCTGATTGACATGCAAAGATATTTGTAATATAGGGAGCGTTTTCGGTATGCAACCTTTTGAACGCGCTTCCGAAATGTTCAAAGAAGGAAAAGTTTTCATTTGCGTGCAGCAACATGGCCGCCGGTAGCTTTTATTTCTATTTTGTTCTTGTGACATTTTTATCTTAGGTTACCCGTAGTCCAGTTATAGAATGTATATTATTAAGTGTATTGTAGCACCAAAACTCGTTGTCATCGCTTGTATTTCCCCCATAGCCTCAATCAGTTCTCTGATCCCCTCTCATTTTACCATTTCAGCCATTTGTTTCCTGGCGGTGCATGACTGTGGTTTGTAGAAGAATAGCTCAATAGTACATTTTCCTGTCTTCACAAAATCATTTTTCGCCTTTCACCAATCATTTTCACATATACGGTAAGACACCATCTGCATTTTGCACATATTTATCATTACTTCATGCCTTTTTTCGTCTGAGAGTTTAGGCCTATTTATTTCCTTGTTTGTTGTTGTTGTTGTTGTATTTGTCACCGCTAATACAACACCGTTGAAAACACACACAGATGCACATAAAAACTATAATAGTTGGTTTTCAAGAAATGGCTCGAGCTTTCAAAATTCGACCTTTTTTTAGGCAACAAAAATTGAGTGTTTGAAGGTTTTGTAGCAACTAGAATATCCTTATTCCACTTGATAATTACAACAGATTAGGTGTCGAAAGCTTGTGTTCTTCATGAAACACTTACATCGGGGTAATACCCAAAACATTTCTAATTACTAAAAAGAGTATCCAACTCGAGCCAGTGTGTCGCAATGAATACCACTCTCATTTATTATTTTGCCAGAGGCTCGTGACTTTAAAAATTAATAGCCGCGTGTGATATTCATCGTAACACAGTGACTCTCGTAAGATAACCTCTAATTCATCGAAATTTTCAATATATATTTGGCAACTCATGCCACTCCATTACGTACATTCTCTAGCATGTTTTAGTAAACTTATAATAGTAAATAGCAATGTCATTAATATACTCTCCCAAAAGAGAAACGCAACATCCAATTTTTGTTCTTCAAAATATGAATTTTCAACATCATTTTTAATACAGAAATAAGCATCACATTACACTGAAATTTGACAGACTGGTTGTTCAGACTTTAGAGTTCATTCACATGTAAAAATTTATCACATTAAAGTTCATAGCGCTCAGATGACGTCACTACAACGTCAATATCTGTTGAGCCCACCATTAACCTGTAACACAGCGCGGCATAGACAAAATCAATCAACGAATACGGTTTTGCGGAATTCTCCTCCATTCTTGCTCAAAAGCCTGTTGCAGTTCTTGCAGAGATTGCGGCGCTGGATGACGACTGCGCACGCGTCTATCCAAATCATCTCACAAACGTTCTATTGGGTTCAAATCTGGTGATTCGGGCGGCCAGGGGAACACTGTTACGTTCTGCTTGGCTAGAAATTTAACATTAGCACGAGCTGTGTGCGGCCGAGCGTTGTCGTGCTGAAAAATTGCAATATGGAGGTCCGTTACGGGCAGCATATGTGGTGTCAAAACCTCATCTGTGTATCGAACGGCGTTAAGGTTGCCGGGAATGTGCACCAGTTGAGTTTTTCGGGCACAGGATATGGCACCCCACACCATCACACTTCCTCCGCCGAAAGTGTCGACCTCAAGGACGCAGTTCCTTGCGAACCTCTCATTCCGGCGTCTGTAAACTCGTGTACGACCATCTCTTCTCTGCAGCTGGAATCTTGATTCATCGCTGAACCAGACTCGTCTCTAGTTTCGCAGATTCCAGTCCCTTAACCTGTTGCACCATCGGACCCTTGCAGGTCTATGCTGGCGTCTCAGTACTACGCCAAAGTAAGGACGTCTGGCGCGTAAGCCGTTTTGACGGAGACGGTTTCTGACTGTCTGTGCCAATATTCGACGGAGACCTGGGATAATTGATGCTGTTTCTGTTGCTGTTTTGGTCCGGTTTCGCAGGTGAAGTAACCGGATGTAGCGATCTTGGGCTGCTGATGTGATCCTAGGTCGGCCAGAACGTTGACGATCAGCTGTTGAACCGGATTGCTGGTGCCGTTGCAACAGTCTGGAAATCGTGCTCCGGTGAACATTATAAAGTCTAGCGACTGCATTCTGTGATTCGCCGGTCAGGTAACGACCAATGACGATGTTCCTGGTAGCTGCGTCTAGTGTTGGCATATTGCAGCAGCTTCGTGAAACAATTTAGCGACTGAATTCAATTGAACGGTTGTGTGTCTTTTATACCCATTAAACCCGCATAAAGATAAGATGTGATTCGCACGTGCAACTGCCCTACGTTTTTACCTACGCCTTCATCGTGTAGCGTTACACAAAGGCTGACCCGAAAGTCATGTGTGATGAACAGCCACTATCAGGGGCTTAAATTCAATAATCGGACATTTGATTAAAACATGATCCTGTTGTCATGTGTCAATCACGCACATTTTTGGAAAAATTCAAGTTTGAAAAAAAAATTGGATGTTGCGTTTCTTTTTTGGGAGAGTATAGATACCATACAGAATCATGGTGATCTTGTATTATTCATTGATCGGAGTGTTACGACACACACTCAAGATTTATTTTTGAGAGGAAGTGTTTTACTGGTAAAGGAACTAATGAGAAATGATTGAAGTATCACCACCAAGTACGTTGTTTGTGAACAACACGAGCTTCCAACACCTATGCCGGTATGTTTATCAAGTGCAATTGGTAAAGGAATATTTCTAATAATCAAACACGTTAAAGCCTTACTGTTGTGTATACCAGCTTAACATAGATTCAGTCCCAAAATCATGTGACAATGCTCTGCACTCCGTAACAAGTTGATTTAGTTCTGCATACGTCACCACAACCTGTGGCATTCATACCTATTTGAACAACTTCTAAGGTTTACCGGTCAATGGTGACCTACCAACTTAAATCAATTAGAGAAACTGGTCATTGTATATCTTTCCTCCCAAAAAATTATTATTTTTAACGCCTCGGTATCAGTGTGACTTTATTTTCCAAAATATATATATGGATAATCGGCATGGGTCATTTTTCTATAATAACACGTTAGTTAGTGGCTAACTGATTATAACAAATCAGTGTAATGATCAGTATTCCTGACAGATGACTTTGATGTAATCCAATTTTGAAATGAGTAATTAGGATTGTGTGCAAATAATAACTTGTGACGGGAACATCTGCGAACCACGTGCTGCACTCCGTGATGGCCGCAAATGCATTATTCTGTTAATACATGTACCGCAAAAAGTGTTCCTCCGTTAAAGTGGCATGAGCTGCCAAAATGTTGATATTTTGACGTTAAAACAGAATGTTGAAATTATTGGCTATTTTTCTCAAGACGTATAATTCCGAAGCTTTTTAGTGCTTGTAGTCTCGAAAATGTACGATAGATTGATTGATTGATTGTTTGGTGTTTTACGCCGCGCTCAAGATTATTTCACTTATATGGCGGCGTTGCCAGTTTTATTGTCGGAGGAAACCGGGCTCTATGCCCGGAGGAAACCCACGACCTTCCGTTGGTAACTGGCAACCATCCCACATAGACGATAGAGTATTGGTTTGAACTAACTTTGGCTTAGAATGAATGAATGGTCGTCCCGGTTATTTAAATTTTGTTCACTTTTCGAACACGTTTTCGGTTCCTATAGGCCACATACTGTATGGATTTTCCTCATTCCAACGCCAATCATTTAGTTTTTCAATGGCCTCCAAAACCTCTTACTGTCCTGACGATCAGAAATTATGAAAAAAAGTGTGAATTTTGGCAGCTCATGCCACTTTAAAGGGGCATGAACTGCCAAAATTCACACTTTTTTCATAATTTCTGATGGACCACAATTGGGATACGTTTTCTACCATAAAACCATAATAAAAAGTGACGATTTATATTTCATTTTATCCCAAAAGTAAGCTTGGAGATTCTTATGCATCAAATTGTTTTACGACCAAACTTTCCTATGTTTTATTTGCCCACTAGTGTGCCTACTTTCGCTCAATGCTATTCGGAAACCCCATCTTGCTATTTTATTAAGCCTTAATAGTAGATTAAGGTCATCGGTTTGTAACTATTTCTACTGTTATATATATACATCTCGGGGCAATAAAAGTCTACCTTCATTACGCAGCGCCTGATGGATACCATATGTTCTATACCAATGTACTCGGAGATATTGTTTGCCTTGGTCCTACTATTGTTGTTTCAATATGGGTTGACTAGTTTCGGAATTACACTCATTCTAGTACAAGGTAATATTTTCACAACGAGACTTAAATATTTTCCATGGTAACAATACCGACACATTTAGTCTAAAATATGTTGTTCTAATTTGCCTATTTTGCTGGCGGGATGTTTGGGAAGAAAATAGTCAAACATGTTTTGTTTTAATCTTGTGGTTGAAAACACTCAAATATGTTCTTTTTAATTTTCCCAGATGGCTAGTGATTGTTCCAGACGAAAACAGTCAAGATGCGAAACTCGGGTTATTATGTAGTGACGGACACCAAGCCTGTGAAACAGAAAAGTGAGTTGGCGGACAGTGGACCATCCGGCCCCGTACTGTTAACCAAAATGGCCACCCAGCAAGGCGTAGATATTGCTAACGAGGAAGTTTACCGGGAAGAAAGAGCCCCTTCTAGGTAAGATTTGTATTTCTTTTCACTTTTTAATCATACGTACTGGTTATCATTTAGCGACACTAGGGTATAGCGTTTCGGCTTAAACGATCAACATTATCGACATTGCCATGTTTAGTGTGTGTGCGTAAGGTGTTGTCCAGAGGAAACCTTCCGCAAGTACCGGGCAACTCTTCCACATACGGCGACCGAGTGAAAAATCCACCCAAATCTCATGTTGATTCAGTGCGAAATCAGATTTTAGCAGCCAAGTATTTTGCTATGTTTAGGCAAAGGGGAAATTTTGATTTACGTGATTGTAATGTGCATTCCACTTATTTACCTGTTATGGGTAATGGCTATGCCTAATATATTGCAATCCTTCATTGGTCAGTTTCGTTGCGTCCTATTCAATATCTGACAACAATGCAAGTTTTTCTGAAGCTTATGTCCTCGTTTCAAGGTTATTTTTTTACTTGTGAGGATCGTTTTATTTCGTTTTTTGTTTCCGATTGAGTTCTGTTTATGGTTAAACGTGTTCTTACTAGTGTTTGATATAAGTTTCCCAGCGACATTTATCAAGGGTGTTCCCCAATAATAGACTTGTTAAGTCAGCTGGAAGCGATAATTGCTGTAGATCTGATCATTGTCCTGTCTACAAAGGGATTGAGGGAATAGTAGATATGCCTATGTTATCGAAATGATCCGGTTACAGATGCCAACGAAATCAGCCTCGGGGAGGGAATGCCGGCTGAAAGATTTCTGTAAATATAAATCCCTTTGGGTGAAATATGAAACCGCCATATAATGTCTGTTTATCTATAATATATACGGTCAATACTAGCATAGGTCAACATTCGACCCCAGGGTATAACACTTGCGATATTAGCCGACATTTTCCACATGCCACTTTTGTCCTAGGACATGAACGTATGTATATTTTTACCTTACTGCTCTGGTAAACTGAAGGAATCCGTTAATGTCACATTACTTACATCTCACAAAAGCAGTCATCCCCATCGTCATCATCATCGTCAGCCGCATTATCGAATTATTGAATAATCTTACTAAAGGGAACACAAAAAAACTAATGCTTAAAGAGGCAATACCAGAACTCCACTAAAACAGAAAGTGGAAATGTATCACCTATAATGTTCTCAAGACGTTGGGGGGCCTCGGTGGTTCAGTGCGTAAAAGCAGAAGTCTATCAAGGCCTTTGATAAGACTTCTGGTAAAAGTGATCGCCCCTCAGTCCCATACAGACCTTTCATCGATGCGGCGCGGGTTCAAATCACTCGGTCGCAGTGTGTGGGAGAGTTGCCAGGTACTCGCCGAAGGTCGGGGGTTTCCGCCGGGTACTGAGCTTTCCTCCCCCACTAAACCATTAAGTGAAATAACCTTGAAACATCAATCAAACATCAATCAATTAATCTTAAGACGTGCAATTCAAAAGATTTTGGTGCTACTATAGTCTGCAGAAAAGTAATTTAAAGTGATGTCTTGAACCAACTTATGGCCTAGAATGATTGAATGCTTTATTTATTTATGAACGGGTTATTTAGATTTTGTTTACTTTCCGGACACTATTTCGACTCGTACAGCGCACAGACTTTATCGACTTTCTTCGTTCCAGTCTGCAATCATTTTGTTTTTGATGACGTTCTCAAAGCCTGTTACTTTAATCGGAATTTATGAAGAAAGTTCGAATTTCGGGTGTCCATTTGCAAGTACTGTACCTTCGGCAAGTAGCAGGGGGATCGAGTGAAAAACTCTATAATATTTTTTCCAACTCTTCGACCGCTCGATAGGAGTCCTGTGTTAGACTGAAAGACAATCGCTCTTGTGACGGAGCCACCCAGTCCCTCTTACCCAGAGGAGGATACTAGGTGTTATAATATGAACACAAAAAATGACGTTCCATGAAATTTTCGCTCCTCGTGAACTCATACTTTTTATACGCCCGGCTTGAAAAGCGGGCTGTATTATGGTATCATCTCCGTCCGTCCGGCAGTCCGGCTGTCCGGCGTCCGCTTTCCCTTCCGCTCTATAACTTCTAAAGTTTTTATTCCATCTGCACAATTTTTTCTAAGTATATACCTTATGGGTAGAAGGTGTGTCGCAAAGTATTTTTAACATCACTGGTTACATAATATGGGAGTTATATTGGATTATGTAATATTCCCTTCCGCTCCATAACTTCCAAAGTTTTGATTCCATCTGCACAATTTTTTCTAAGTATGTACCTTATGGGTGGAAGGTGTGTCGCGAACTATTTTTGACATCATGCATTGCGTAATATGGCAGCCATATTGGGTTATGTAATATTTACTTTTTCTCTCCATAACTTTAACAAATATGATCTGATGTTTTCAAATCTTTCATGTTACATACCATATTAACAGACAGTGTGTAAAAAAATTGTTTATGATATCAACTATTGCAAATTATTGGATTATGTACATTCCCTTTTATTCTTACTTTCATTTTCATGAAAATAACCTTTAAATTATAAAATGGCTTCTACTTTTCCGATTCACATCAAAAAAGGATTTTTTCAAATTGCAATAATGTTTCTAAATTGATTAAAACTATTCTTAAATCAATATATAACGTTTTAATCAAATGAAAAATGCATATAAGGATTAAAGTTTTATCTACAGACAAAGAGATAAGTAACCCAGCCTTGTTCTATTTACTTAGTGATACTCTATTTAGACATACTCTAAAGCTCTAAGTCTCTTATCACTACAAGTGTTGACAGTTTTATGGTCCTGACTCCTCTATACCACATGGCCATGCCATGCTCAACTGTTTTTTTTTTGTAGCCAAATAATATAGAAAAATGATATTATGAGAAAAATTTTCAAATCTACTTGAATTGGTGTGAGCTGCAAAATTGCCAATTAATTGCATTTGTTTAAGTATGATTAGTAAATTATAAACTACTCTTCTAAAAAATTGAAACATTTTAGTCCAAACTATATTGACAACAAGCAATGTTTAACATCACGATTTAACAAGCAGCGAGAATTGATGACTTGTACCTTTGTATCTTTGATCCAAATAGCCCATTTTAAATTTGATACAGATGGATTTTAAAGGTTTTAGTGGTAAGATTTCATTTTGTTGACATTACATCACCTTTAACCAAGCTTCAACTTCCTTCCTCTGAATTTTGAAAATTAAATTTAAATAAATATGGAAGGATTTGTTTTGGTATGGCTGCAGTTACTGTGCCTTTCCGGGCGTATTTTGGGTTTCCCGAAACTCTTGTTAGATAAATTAAATTAAATTAATGTATTATTGTATAAATACCTCAACATCGCATTACATGTGTATTCTAGCAATTGATATAAGTTAGCTGTGGGAGGTGTCAAACCTATTGACACCTAGCATCTCATCTTAATCCATATTTTAATCCATGCTTTAGTTACTGATAGGAACACAGTTATATTTTCTTTATACATTAATCATTGCATAATATACCCCTGGTCTAATCGCTGTCTTCTCTGGAAATTGTGTATATAAACTGTATCTACTGTATTTTAACCATTTCTCCTGAAGATGACAAATACAATTTTGTCGAAATATTGAGAACGTCAACAATGCGTCGTCTTACTTTATTCGGAGTATCTATGCTTTTACATCATGAAATTTTCACATCCATGAAAAATATTGTTGCAAGGAAACTCCGTTAAAAATCATGTTGTTATCTCATGGAGTTTCTTAACTACTTTACTATGTTACCTTGTTCAGTGAATCAAATAGATAAAAAATAAATCATTTGGCTAATGTTACTATTCCTATGAGTAAAATATGTTAGCCTTCCTGACGTATATGTGGAGCCTAATGTCCAAATGAAGATGTGGGTGGGTGGGTTAGTGGGAAGGGTGCTCTTGTCGCCTCGTACTTTTGTCGCCATATAACCGAGTGTGACGTTAAGCCCCAATCAATCAATCTATTTCTATGTGTAAGCGCCGAACCTTGATTAAATTTTCTAGGAAGTAACCCAATGATTCGGTGGGATTTAATTTAAGAGCTTTGAACTATGGCTACTGTATCGGATTAAATTAAATTAACCACATACGAAACACTCAACGAAGGAGTCTGTAAAGCAATGATCCAACGAAGGATGTCATCTGGATCAAAACATCCTCCAAGTGTCTTGTACTATTTAACAGCCTATGAATCTGTGATGCCATTTAACTTGATACAAGTGAATGTCATATATAAGGATAAACTTACTTGTGTTTATTATTTCAAATAGGTTTTTAATGGTTTTCCTTGAACAGTATATTTACGCCATATGCGCTTGATTTTAGTAAGAAAAAACTTTGTATTAGAAATCCAGTAAAAAAAACCCTCACAATTGTATGCGACATTGAAAAAACCAATGTGCTGTTATATTTTTGAACACTAAAACACACGCACACAGGGAAAATGTTCTTGTCCAAAATAACCATGGAGACAAGTTTCTTATTGTGTTAAAAAGGGGCACATCATTTAGACCTTTATACCCAATCATAAGTACATGTAGTAATAAACCACAATGTGCTGTTTTACATTGTTTTCGTCAACCTGTCTCGTGTCAGTCACCATAACCAACTGGATTTAGAAAATCTCGAGGAGAAGTATTTTAATAAACCCAACTAATATTGGAAATAATCCACACCTGTTATAATTGAACCTCCCCCCCCCCCCCACACTCACACACACACACACACCCTCACACACGGCGTTTTGCAGAAGCTCATCATGATCTTAAAAACCTATAAACATATCACAGGTCGAAGACAATATTGTTAGATTAGCCAATCGATCAATTATTACTTTGCATCTTGTTCTTTTATAGGTCTGCCGTAACGAGACTGTTCAGTTGTATTTATGCCTTGGTTATAATTGTCCTGGGTCTGGTGTTAGCTACAGCTGATGTTTTAACAGGGCAGGAGCGTAAACACTATTACTACCTAGAGGTAATAATACGGATATGATTATTTAGTCTTAGAACAATGACATTGGATCGGATTCCTACTAAAAATGGTGGGAATCCACCTAAAAGGAACATACAATCTTTAGGATTGCGAGAAAGATCTGACTTAAAACAAATAAATTTAAAAATTCACTTGATAACTTTTTTTCTGAGGTCCATTTGCTATCTTTAAGATAGGATAATGATCATTTTCTTAAAGTGTTTGTCTCTTTAGAAGTTAATGATCGTATTCATAATCAGTTTTAATGAACGTATTTGTATATATTTTACTTGTGTCATTTCCAGGCTTTCCAGATCTATATTTATTTCCTATCCCTGGTGGTGTTGGTGTATCTACAAGGCTGTCTATTATGGGGAGTTAAGACCAACCGCTACGAGTATAACATCCGTTACTCTGTGAGAAGAAGTAACGCCGAGTCGCCCGAGCGTGACGTCGACGAACGGCTGACGGATATAGACTCTTTACGTGGGCGGTTGACGTTACCGGCAGAGGGCAGTGTAGCCCATGTGGGCGAGGGTATCAACTTCTATCTACGCCTCGGCGCCATCGGCAAGTTGTCTCTAGTATATTAAAGCCTTGAGCTGTCTCGTGTATCAGAAAGCAGCACTATTTCTGTACCAAAGTTTCTCGGAAACAATTCCCCAGTTAATAGTGTTGGGTAACTATAAATAGCTCATATAATGCCTCGCTCTTGCTTTTTATTGCAAGACCACTTTTTCAAAGCTCGCTCCGAGTTTCTTCACTAATAGGTTGCCTGTGCAGTAAAAAGCTAAGGCCGTTGGGCAAATTCCTTTATAATTCTCCGTATTTCCTGAAAGCATTACCGAAACCATCAACATGGATTAACGATCTGTTGGAATATGCTAGCTGACTAAAGAACGCAATCCAAAGTCAACAATCGTGAAAAAGAAACCGCAATAAACACCAATCCAACGAACTTCCCCGTTAGAATATCTCTGACAAAAAGCTATAACAATTCTGAAGGTTTTTTCCCACCCCAAAACACTTAATTTCCTTCACTTTTTGTTATTGCAGTGTTTAGTATTGGGAGTGTTACGTTGGATGGTTTTCACATCTCGTCCTACTTTGAGACGGGATCCACTGCCAGCACCTGCAGAAGCCATATCTTTCTGGTGGTATACGCATTACACGTCATCTTTGTTTTTATTCAGACGTTCTTCATTTTCAAGAACCACAAGGTTAGAGTCGACCCATTGTCTTAATTACTAAAGCATTCACAATGTGCCAATCGACAAATCAATAAAGTCGAAGTTTAATCAACCATGTCGACAATCGAGCATTCAATCGATAGGCAACACAATTATATTTGGTCAATCAACCGATCAATTACGAAACTAATTAATCTATACACTAATGATGTAGGATTAGCTGCATACAAAATAATATTTTGGACATTTAACGGAGCAAAATTAATCTTGATATAATTGGAAAATCAAACAATTGACAAAAATATTCTTATTAGTGGTAAAAGTTATTTTTAAAAAAATCCATTGTGATAATGAAAACATTACAAAAATGTATAATTGGCACAGTTGGAAAGAAAAATTAACTCGCGTGTACTATCTAGTCAAGTCTTTTATGACATGCATAGTCGTATTCGTTAACGGACTATAGTTGTTCATGAAAAAATGCAATATATAGTCATACAATATGTACTTCGTATTTGTTGGAAATGCTTAATAAATTTATTTTTTATGGACTTTATAGTTGTTGGTGAACAAGCAGAAAGCAATGGTAAGATTTGGGCTGATGCATTTAGTAGCCACGAATCTTTGTGTTTGGATCATAAGCACCATCAACGAGTCCTACGCCTCTTATCATCAACAGCAGTACTTGGCAACCCACAGGATCAATCTTACGGGGGTTACAACCCAACAACCAGGTACATTTTATATTAACTTTGCAATTGACCTTTCTGACAGCGCCATGTGGTCAGACCAAACGTCCGTAAAGGTTAGACAAAGTCAGGGAAACAGGCTATATGACCTAATGATTTTTGTATCGTCATTTAGTGGCCACCCCGGATTTGTGTAACATTTTGGAAAGCTTGACCTGGCCACGTTGGGAGGGCGGAAAATCAATTGTTCATCAAATAAGAATAAAGTAGTTTAGCCCTTGCACAAATGTCACTGTAAAGTGATGCCGCTACTGCTTATCTTCAAAGAGAAACTGTAAGTGCTAGAATTGGTTCAATTCATTAAGCCAGTTTATGGACTTCCGATGCAAGGAACTGCCTGCCCAAGTAAGGCCAGGTTATACCTTATACACGCACCAGATTCATTTGTTTTAAATAAAACCAGTTAGGCCTAGACCAGGATAGGCACTATCGTTATATTCTTAGGTAAATTTGCAGCTCAATATTTTTTTTAATTGCTTGGGATTTAATATGTTTTCTGTCTGTTACAGTTGTACAGTCCTGGACTAGAGGGAGCTGTTATGCCGTTGTAACCTTGGCTAGGATTGCCTCCCCTTATCTTTTCCCTTGCACCATCCAGTACAGTATCATTGCGGCGGGAATTGTGTTCCACATGTATCGTAATGTAGGGATTACCATCAAACAGCGCTGGCCGAGCCATGCGTCTTTCACCAGCTCGGTTCCTGCTGGCACAACCAACGTGGATTGTGACAAAGCGAATAAAGGTCTATTCTTAGGCCTTCTTATCGGGGTTGTTGTAGTCGTCGCTCTCGCCATCTTCTTTGTGTTCAACTCTCGCATGGCGAATTCTGGCGTGGCTATCTTGATTTTCTACATCACAGAAATCTCGTTGTTAGTTATCACGTTGGTGGCGGTTATCGTCGGATTTCTTCGTCTGTACCGATTGAAGTTCACGGAAACCAGGGACATATCTCTGCAAGGACTCTTGCTCGTAATCGCCTTGTTCGGAACCTATGTGTACTACTGCTTCATTGTCCTTGCCATTGCATTTAACTTTTGGTTGTATGGAGTAGTTGGTTATCTCGCCCTGGCCTGCACATTGGTCGCGTTGATCGAGGTGACCATCCAAGCGGCTTTTATATTCGACGCTCTTCGGAGATGTTCAGGATGCGAGGAACACATAGCCAAGAAACCCGGCCGAGCAATTGTTACTTTTCTATTGGTATGTAATCTGGCCTTGTCTGCCATCTACGTATTTGAAGTAACAAAAACCACCGTGGCACCTATTCACAGAAGCTTTTATGGATTTCTACCATGGAATGTCATCACCCACATCTGTGTCCCCTTGTTAATATTCTTCCGATTTCACTCAACTGTTTGCTTCTCTGATATCTGGTTCTTGCCATACCAACGAGAAAAGTTACCATAAGGGATAAGGTTTCAGCACTAATTCATCGGATTATAGGAGAATCTAACGCCTTATTAGAGTACCCAGATGACGAATGTGTCTATAGAGCATCCAATAAGAAAGAATAATTCATAAGATATATGCAGATTAAACAGAATCCCCCCCCCCCGCCCCCTTGGGTTCAACTATTTAGGTGAAAGGTGCCTTGAGAAAAAAAGTGTTCGACTTCAAGGGAGAGAACCTCGATGTCGACTTTGATGTTATATTGGATAGAAGAGGATTTTTGGAAGGATCGTGTTAATCAGCATCGACACTTATTTCTACAGCATGTGTATATTACTTGGGTAAATAATCGATTTCTCAATTGGATAGGATATCATAGAAACAATTATGGCCTTTTTGAGGATATCTCTTGCAACACGATCTATATCATTTGGATACCGTAAATGTCTCGGGAGAAAATTGGTTAACTTTTGCTACAGCGTCCCATAAGCGAATTTAAAACAGAACATTATGTTACTCGCGATTTTAGTTAACAACGCAGAAATGGAAATATTTAATACTAACGTTTATTAAGACTTTATGTGTTTAGAAATATGATTTTATTGAATTGGTGCGAAGTTTTAGCAGTTTGACTATTTTAGTATTTACACATGATCCACTATGCCGGGAATATATATTTTCATCCCATTTTTAGGTTTCATGAAAACATCAAATAATTTGATAATTAATTTATTTTTCTACGTATTAGAGGCTAACGATGAACTGTTATAGGTTTCCTCTAGCAATACGTTACCGTTATCGTTGATTTTCTAATAAGGCGAAATTGGTACCAATGACGACTCATCTGACGTCATCAGGCCCAAGGCAGCTTCTACGTAGCCATAAACAGGACATATTTGTGCAGCATACACATGGATATCATGTTAACTGGTCTGTGATCATGTTGCACGCGGTTGGACGAGTCCGGTCCTGTCTTGGGTCGGTTGTTCAATGTCAACTAACCTTACCCTGCCACTAACTGTCTGTTGGCAATACCACTTTAAAGTAAGGTTATATCGGTCAGTTAATGATGATTTCAGCTTACGGTGCTTTGGATAATGGGTAGCCTCTGGGCCCTGTCTTACGAAACTGGCGTAAGTTACGTCACACGTAAATCAGTGTTAAAACTATAGTAACTCCCCCCCCCCCCCCCGCCCCTGGACTCGAACGCTCCATGTCGTAGGCCTATGTGGAAATTTACGCCAGCTTTGTATGGCAGGCTCCTGGACGCCACCGCTCCATGTAGAGCTATGGGCTAACTTACGCCAGCTTTGTAAAACAGTGCCGGCATCCCATTGGTTGATAGTAGAGTATGTTTTGATTGGTTATATAACGTTTGGTTTGATAAATGACTAATATAGATTCTTTTTAGTCAAGCCCTTGGCTTGGAAGTCTTCAGGATTGATTCTCAACTACATTATATCATATCAAAAATTCACAATATTTACTCTCATGTTTTCGGGGTTGTAAACATCAACATTGTAACGTTTTATGGCTTATTAAAAAATTAAATCGTCTACGCCGTACTGTTTTTGATTTGTAATCTTCTTAAGGAGATCTCGAGAGAAAATGGTTGATCTCCTATTAGCTTGTGATGAGTTCAATTTTCAACGATGACTTGTGATGACTTGTGATGAGTTCAATTTTCAACGATATGCCATGCCCAGTAGGATGTATCATTTACAGGTTTCGTGCACACACACGGTTTGTCCCAAGAACATCCGATTTGTGTACATGCGCAACTTTAAAGGCGATATGTTGCTTCTGGTGGCCGATTTGAAATACATTCCTTTTAGTACAGGATCTTTATCTTATGTAGCGACCACAATCTATACACAAAGACAAAAGTTAAGCACCCCCTTGGAAAGTTTGCACCGACGGATAAAATCATTGGTGTAGTGAGGTTGTTGGCAAACTGATGTTTCAGAAACGATTGTGATCACAAAAGGCAACATTCTGGCGATAAGAAATCACCATTAATTGCAATAAGCTATACAATTTATTCAGGATACCATTAGCCAAATCAAAAGTGTATTTTAATAAAATAAAAAGATGCTCGTAAGCAGGAAACCTCCGAGTTCACCTGGCTTCGCAGGGCGAACATATTGAAGTAAAAATGTCACTTTGAGTGTGTAGAACACATCCCTAGAGCAGAAGGTCAATAGCGCGTATAGCCTCCATTAGCTTCCAGCCTGCGTCTCACCCCTTCAATGAGACGCCGGATCTGTTGAAGGGGTAACTGCGCCTTTAGAGCACATTTGGGATAGGATGGGCAGGAACATTCAAGCCCTAGAGCCTCCTGTACAGAATCCGTTCTTGATGGCGGATTACTTGAAAGGGTGCGGTTCAACGCTATGTTTTCACCCTTCGACTTTTCAAAAGAACCGGAAGTAGAAATACCTGGGTTAATCACTTCGTTTCTGACTTTTGAATTTTTAAACGAAAGATAGCCCGAAAGTACACGGTTTAGTTGAACCGTCGCGACGTTTAATATATTTATGAACACTAAACACCCGGGCACAGGGAAAATCTTCTTGTCTAAAATAACCACGGAGACAAGTTTCTAATTGTGTTATAAAGAGGTATATCATTTAGACCTTTATACCTCATCATAAATTGTTGTAATAAACTAGACCTATGATATTTCATTAGGTTGACGATTGACAGGAGCTAGGCCTTAGCCAGTAGAATTTTCTGGAACACTTTGTAATATATTGACAATGCTTACGCATCTTCAGCTATGACAAGAATATCAGCAGCCTGAGATTGAACCCCGTTTTAATACATTGCGTTGTTGGGAAAAGGTATATACAAATCATAAGTTTGAAATGACGCTATCAGCTACAATGGTTAAGGAAATTAACGAGAACAAATTTAATTTCACATGTGTTTTTTTCATATAAATTAAAATTGAGTTTGAATAGTGAGTTAATATTTACAGAAGACGGAAAAGGGAAAGTATTTTAGTATTTAACAAAAACAATAATTACAAAACAGTTTGTATTTAATAAGCCAGAGATTTGGATCCCCCGGCAAGATTGATTGGAGTTCTTCAATAAATACCCTCCAATAGATTGTTAAGTTTTGATTAGTTTAATTAACTAGTGTCTACATTCAGTTCGATTCCCGTTTCGGGCGTCACCCAAAAATCAGTAGAGGAATTTCTACCATATTTTCAAAAAAGTGTAGTCCCAAAATAACGAGAATAAAGTTTTGATTAAAGAAATTTATATTTTTTTCAAAACTTATGATGAAACCCTGAAATGTTTGCTTAATTATAAAAGGGAGCGTACGTCTCATAGGAAAGCCACAAATTCCTTGTCACCGGCGCTGCACTGCGCATGTGGCTGAGCGTTTTTCGTTCTAACATGACGTTATGGAGCAAAATGCGTCAAATGGAATTGCAACGTCACCAAAAGTTCTTAATAGCGTCATCTGTCACCGGATATCACAGAATCTCGTAGGAATTCTTAAGAGACTTGCGCTCCCTATATCCTGTAAAACAGTATTCAAACAGTATTACATAAAAGACTGGCCATTGACAAATCACAGAATTATTTTCGGATAAAAAGACTTAGTGTTTAATTGGTATATGAACCAATCAGCGAAGGGACAATATATAAATCAGTTTCTTTTTCCCATATATACATCTTTACGACAAAACACACAACTTAATATGTCATCAATTTGGTGTTTCCCCCTTAGTTAAAGCTTCTAGGGATCACGGACGGCGAACGTCATTCAATCCGAAATTATCTTCATTGAGCCATCAGTCATTGCTCCGTTACAGAGGCATGAGCTGTCTAAATGTAGATATTTTTCTGCTAAAACAAAACTTATCGGCTATTTTTCCCACGAAATACAAGAAGTTACTTAGTGGTACTAATCTAAGAATGAAGGCTGCATATTGACACTTCCTAAGAAAACTATTGGCTGTTTCATATGCTCAGTCGCTCAGTTTCATATGCTCAGTCGTTCAGTTTCATATGCTCAGTCGCATTTTGTGAACCGATTATTTTCAAAGGAAATGTATTTGCCATTAACTCCAGGTGTAAATTGATATCATTATAACATGAATAATTTGCTTTGTATGTTTTCCCTCGTAGTAAGAAGTACTGATATTCCAATTGTCCAATTGCTTGGTGAGAATAGTATGTCGTTATGACAATTAACATGGACAAACATAAAAGCTGTGTCAAATTATTAGCTTAAATCATATCACGTTGAAATTTGAAAAAAACGAATTACATAATTTCCTTAAAAGCAATATCAGCTATCAACCTGCAACTAGATATATAAAACATACAATATTTTACAATTTCATAATTTTTTTTGAACAACAACAAAAAAAAAACCTTTTTAGACAGCTCATTTAAAGAATAAACACATCGCAGATAATCGCGTGAGAATTTACATAGGCCGTTCCCTTTATATTGAGGACATTGAAGTGCGGCCATCTTCCTTCTTGATAGTGTTGTTGACAAAAGAGACGGCTGAAACAAAATAAAAACAAAATGTACAGTGAGATTTCCAGATAATTGCATTGACAGTTATTTGAAACTTTATTTCAACTTGATAATAGAAATGTATTGGTATCTGTGTATTATTGATTGATTTATCGAGGTTTTACGCTCTATCATGATTGTGTCACTTGTATGACGGTCACGCCAGGTTCAATCGGAGAAAACCGAGCATCTTGTCACTTGTATGACCGACACGCCAGGTTCAATCGGATAGAGCTGAGCATCTTGTCACTTGTATGACCGACATGCCAGCTTCAATCGGAGATAACCGAGCATCTCGTCACTTGTATGACCGACACGCCAGGTTCAATCAGAGAGAACCGAGCATCTTGTCACTTGTATGACCGACAAACCAGGTTCAATCGGATAGAACTGAGCATCTCGTCACTTGTATGACCGACACGCCAGGTGCAATCGGATAGAGCTAAGCATCTTGTCACTTGTATGACCGACATGCCAGCTTCAATCGGATAGAACTGAGCATCATGTCACTTGTATGACCGACATGCCAGGTTCAATCGGAGATAATTGAGCATCTCGTCACTTGTATGACCGACACGCCAGGTTCAATCAGAGAGAACCGAGCATCTTGTCACTTGTATGACCGACATGCCAGGTTCAATCGGATAGAACTGAGCATCTTGTCACTCGTATGACCGACATGCCAGGTTCAATCGGAGATAACCGAGCATCTCGTCACTTGTATGACCGACATACCAGGTTCAAACGGATAGAACTGAGCATCTTGTCACTTGTATGACCGACATGCTAGGTTCAATCGGAGATAACCGAGCATCTTGTCACTTGTATGACCGACATTTTAATCGAAAAGAACCGAGCATCTTGTCACTTGTATGACCGACATGCCAGGTTCAATCAGAGAGAACCGGGCATCTTGTCACTTGTATGACCGACACGCCAGGTTCAATCGGAGAAAACCGAGCATCTTGTCACTTGTATGACCGACATACCAGGTTCAATCGGAGAAAACCGAGCATCTTGTCACTTGTATGACCGACATGCCAGGTTCAATCGGATAGAACTGAGTATCTTGTCACTTGTATGACCGACATGCCAGGTTCAATCGGAGATAACCGAGCATCTCGTCACTTGTATGACCGACATGCCAGGTTCAATCGGATAGAACTGAGCATCTTGTCACTTGTATGACCGACATGCCAGGTTCAATCGGATAGAACTGAGCATCTCGTCACTTGTATGACCGACATACCAGGTTCAATCGGATAGAACTGAGCATCTTGTCACTTGTATGACCGGCATGCTAGGTTCAATCGGAGATAACCAAGCATCTTGTCACTTGTATGACCGACACGCCAGGTTCAATCAGAGAGAACCGAGCATCTTGTCACTTGTATGACCGACATGCCAGGTTCAATCGGATATAACTGAGCATCTTGTCACTTGTATGACCGACATGCCAGGTTCAATCGGATAGAACTGAGCATCTTGTCACTTGTATGACCGACATGCCAGGTACAATCGGAGATAACCGAGCATCTCGTCACTTGTATGACCGACATACCAGGTTCAATCGGATAGAACTGAGCATCTTGTCACTTGTATGACCGACATGCTAGGTTCAATCGGAGATAACCGAGCATCTTGTCACTTGTATGACCGACATTTCAATCGAAAAGAACCGAGCATCTTGTCACTTGTATGACCGACATGCCAGGTTCAATCAGAAAGAACCGGGCATCTTGTCACTTGTATGACCGACACGCCAGGTTCAATCGGAGAAAACCGAGCTTCTTGTCACTTGTATGACCGACATACCAGGTTCAAACGGATAGAACTGAGCATCTTGTCACTTGTATGACCGACATGCTAGGTTCAATCGGAGATAACCGAGCATCTTGTCACTTGTATGACCGACATTTTAATCGAAAAGAACCGAGCATCTTGTCACTTGTATGACCGACATGCCAGGTTCAATCAGAGAGAACCGGGCATCTTGTCACTTGTATGACCGACACGCCAGGTTCAATCGGAGAAAACCGAGCATCTTGTCACTTGTATGACCGACATACCAGGTTCAATCGGAGAAAACCGAGCATCTTGTCACTTGTATGACCGACATGCCAGGTTCAATCGGATAGAACTGAGTATCTTGTCACTTGTATGACCGACATGCCAGGTTCAATCGGAGATAACCGAGCATCTCGTCACTTGTATGACCGACATGCCAGGTTCAATCGGATAGAACTGAGCATCTTGTCACTTGTATGACCGACATGCCAGGTTCAATCGGAGATAACCGAGCATCTCGTCACTTGTATGACCGACATACCAGGTTCAATCGGATAGAACTGAGCATCTTGTCACTTGTATGACCGGCATGCTAGGTTCAATCGGAGATAACCAAGCATCTTGTCACTTGTATGACCGACACGCCAGGTTCAATCAGAGAGAACCGAGCATCTTGTCACTTGTATGACCGACATGCCAGGTTCAATCGGATATAACTGAGCATCTTGTCACTTGTATGACCGACATGCCAGGTTCAATCGGATAGAACTGAGCATCTTGTCACTTGTATGACCGACATGCCAGGTACAATCGGAGATAACCGAGCATCTCGTCACTTGTATGACCGACATACCAGGTTCAATCGGATAGAACTGAGCATCTTGTCACTTGTATGACCGACATGCTAGGTTCAATCGGAGATAACCGAGCATCTTGTCACTTGTATGACCGACATTTCAATCGAAAAGAACCGAGCATCTTGTCACTTGTATGACCGACATGCCAGGTTCAATCAGAAAGAACCGGGCATCTTGTCACTTGTATGACCGACACGCCAGGTTCAATCGGAGAAAACCGAGCATCTTGTCACTTGTATGGCCGACATACCAGGTTCAATCGGATAGAACTGAGCATCTTGTCACTTGTATGACCGACATGCCAGGTTCAATCGGAGATAACCGAGCATCTCGTCACTTGTATGACCGACATGCCAGGTTTAATCAGAGAGAACCGAGCATCTTGTCACTTGTATGACCGACATGTCAATCGGAAAAAACTGAGCATCTTGTCACTTGTATGACCGACATGTTAGATTCAATCTGAAAGAATTGAGCATCTTGTCACTTGTATGACCGACATGTTAGATTCAATTTGAAAAAACTGAGCATCTTGTCACTTGTATGACCGACATGTTAGATTCAATCTGAAAGAATTGAGCATCTTGTCACGTGTATGACCGACGTGCCAGGTTGAATCGGAGAGAACCGAGCATCGCTTGTGGTATCTGGTTCAAAGGAAGAACTGTGTTGACCCGGGTAACTGATTGAGAGAGATTTTGATCTTTCTGTAAGACGTGATGCTTATGGTCAGAATAATGGAATTGTAAGAAACCTATAGCATTCAAATATTTCATTTCAAATCTAATGTCTACAGAAACTCATTATGGATGTCCTTCTCCCTGATCTTTTTCGCTGAGATTAGCAAACAAAATAGTTTCTTAATTAGAAGAGGCAGTGTATTGCACTGTATATATAAATGAAGTTTACTGAATTTGACAACTCATGCCACTTTAATGCAATAAATGCAGGCATCGAAGATCCTTCGAATTTTCTATTATGGAATCCATGACTCATTGGCAACCTAATCATAACTCCAGACATTCCGATATTCCTAACATTGAACTTGGCTCAAGAGTAAATATAAATCAGTGTGTAGAAGCCATACATGGTACAGTTATACACTGGTCGTCTAGCTTCCAGTTAGATACTTCATCCTCCAGTCAATCACCCCCAGGCAGTTTCAGAATATTTCTGAACATTGCAAACTACACGGTAATTGAAAGAGTTTTTCGTCTCATATTTACAAGGCACATCTAATAGAGAAAACACTTGCTCTAAGTCTAGTCTGTGTTGACACTAGATTAGATTGCTCTGAATATTTGCATACGAAGATTGATTGGCATGGCACCTGTTGTAACTCAAGTTAGATTTTTAGTTTTCTAGTAACCGTTTACCTCCCTTTGAAAGCCTCACTCAGTAGTGTACTGGTGAGACCGCGTTGATATGTAATCGGACATTGTAAGCAAGTTGCCTGGAATAAATTAGTTCTGTATTAAGTACTCGGCAGTCTCGTAAAGTTACTACATATTTGGCGACGAGGAAAACACGAGAGTCTTCAGCGAAGAGCTTGCGACGAAATCAAACCAGAAAGTAAGACTTTTAAGTCGAAATTTGTAAGCGTTGTTGTTGCATCACATTTTCCTGTGTGTAACACGATGGCGGCTGTGGCGTTGTTCGGAAGTTTATTTTCCTTCAACCCAGACGAACATAACTGGTCGGAATATATGGAAATTTATGAACATTATTTTGCTGCAAACGGTATAACTGACGCTAAAATGAAAGTTAACGTATTGTGTGCAAACGTAGGACCGAAAACATATCACGTGATCAAGAATTTGTGCCTTCCACTCAAACCGGACGAAAAAACATTCTCAGAAATAAAAACAATGGTGCAAAATCATTACAAACCTAAAATGTCAGAAGCAAGTGCAAGTGTGTATTTTCACACTCGAAGCAGAAGGAAGGAGGAATCTGTTAGGATGTATATAGCTGAACTAAGACGATTGGCTGTACCGTGTAATTATGGTCAATTTTTGGAAAGGGCATTAAAAGACAGGTTCATAGCTGGAATTAATGACACTGAAATTCAAGAGAAAATCTTAAGTGTACCTGACAATGAACTCACCTTTGAAAAAGCATTTCAAATTGCAGAGGCTCAGGAAGCCGCTTGTCGAAGTGTTTTAGAAATGCAGAAAAACTCAAACAGAGAAAGCCAGGGTGCTACTGCAGGAACTGTTAATAAGGTTCAGAATTATTCTACGCGTAAATCTCAGAACTGGAAGGTAAATAAATCACCTAATTCTCAATGGCAAAGTAAGAAAAAGGGCAAAGAAACAGACAACAAGAAAACTTGTTATAGATGTGGGGGACATCACGACGCACAGACTTGTTGGTGTATTGACTTACCTTGTTTCAATTGTGGAAAAAAAGGGCATACTAAAGCAAAATGCCGCCCAAGACAAACTCAAAACAAAGTTAAAAATATGAGTGATGATATCGTACTATCTGACGATGAAGATTTCACACACACCATGTTTAACATACAAAGTAATAAAGTGCCCCCAATTAACATTAAAACAGAAATTGCTGGAAAACAAGTTGTGTTTGAAATAGACACCGGGTCGCCCTACACTCTGATTTCCAAAAGCACATTAAATGAGATATTTGGAGATGTTGACTTGGAAAATTCATCAATGAATATTAAGTCATTTACTGGGCATACAGTTGAAGTACTGGGTACAATAAACACTACCATAAAGCATGGCAATAACACCCATACAGGAAAACTAGTTGTGACAAAACGTAAGCCTTGTCTTCTTGGTAGAGACTTCATTGCTGGGTTAGACTTAGTGTCTATTAATAGCATCTTGAATGATTTAACTGTAGATAGTGTGTTAGAGAAACATGCAGAAGTATTTGACGATACACTGGGAAAATTAAATGGTGTTCAAGCTAAGATTTATGTGGAACCAAATGAGAAACCTTTGTTTTTCAAACCAAGACCTTTACCTTTTGCAATGAGAACCAAGGTTGAGAAAGAAATTGAACGCCTTGAGAGGGATAATGTCATAATACCTGTGAAATTTTCGGAATGGGCAGCCCCAGTTGTCCCAGTATTAAAACCAACAGGGGAGGTTCGACTATGTGGGGATTACAAAGTCACAATAAACAAAGTCTCAAAACTTGAACAGTATCCAATTCCCACCATGGAAGATCTCTTATCTAAGCTACAAGGTGGAACTGTTTTCCATAAGCTTGATTTATCACAAGCCTACATGCAAGTAGAACTTGAAACTGAAAGCAGACAATATGTCACCATTAATACCCATAAAGGACTCTATACTTACACTAGGCTTCCGTACGGGGTATCCAGTTCGCCCGCCATATTTCAAAGGATTATGGAATCGGTGTTGCAAGGTATACCTTTCATTGCGGTGTACTTTGATGACATCTTGGTGACCGGAAAAAGTTTGGAGGATTCTTTAAAAAACCTGGATCTTGTATTGAACAGATTGAAAGAAGCTGGTTTAAAACTAAAGAAAGCCAAATGTAAATTTAGTGCTGATGAGTTAGTTTTTCTAGGTCACAGGATTAACAAGACAGGGATTTCACCAGTTAAGGATAAAGTGAAAGCTCTGGTAGAAGCTAAAGCTCCCGAGGATGTTACCCAGTTGAAAGCTTATTTGGGACTGCTAAATTATTATGGGAAATTCTTGAAAGACTTATCCAATAAACTGCATCCACTGCATAAACTTCTCAGGAAGGAGGCCCCGTGGGAGTGGGGCCCAGAACAGAAAAGTTGTTTTGATAAAACAAAAGAAATGATTTTGGCCTCTCCAGTATTGGTCCACTATGACCCAAGCAGACCACTATTATTGCAATGTGACGCATCTCAGTATGGTTTAGGGGCCGTGCTGTCACAAACCATGCAGGATGGATCCGACAGACCAATTGGTTTTGTGTCTAGAACTTTAACTGTGGCTGAAAAAAAATTCTCTCAACTAGACAAAGAGGGTGCCTCAGTTATCTTTGGGTTAAAAAAGTTTCATAAATATTTGTATGGTCGGCAATTTACAATTGTGACTGACCATAAGCCCTTGATAACGTTGTTCAATGAACAAAAGCAAGTTCCTCTGGTTATGTCACCACGTATCCAGAGGTGGGCCCTGATCTTAAGAGCTTATGAATATAGTATTCAGTACAAAGCAGGTCATGAACATTCTAATGCTGACTGTTTTTCTAGACTTCCTCTGCAGGTATCTGTGTCCCATGAAGAGGAGGATAGGGTCCTCATGATCGATGATCTTGAAGAGGTTACAACCCTTACAGCTCAGAAAATAAGTTCATTAACAAAGAATGATCCAATCCTGTCACATGTTCATGAATTCATGTTACGGGGTTGGCCACAGAAAATTGAAGATTCGAAATTAGATGCATACTTTGTGAGAAAAGACGAACTAAGTGTGCAAGACGGTTGCATTTTGTGGGGATCTCGAGTTGTTGTACCTTATCAGTCGAGGGATCAAGTGATGTCAGAATTACATACAGGTCATCCTGGCATATCAAGAATCAAAGCATTAGCAAGAAGCTATGTATGGTGGCCGGGAATGGACCATGACTTAGAAATACTGGTTCGCTCATGTACAACTTGTCAAATGCATAGAGCGGATCCACCGAAAGCTCCACTTCACCCATGGGAATATCCTGACGGTGGCTGGAAAAGAATCCATATTGATTATGCAGGGCCGTTTAAAGGTCACATGATCTTGGTTGTTATTGATGCATTTTCAAAGTGGATTGAAGCATACTTAATGACATCGACCACTTCCTCTGCAACTTGTGACAAACTTAGGGAATGCTTTGCTCAGCATGGTATACCCGATATTGTGGTGTCGGATAACGGCACGAATTTTACTTCGGAAGAATTCGAAGAGTTTTTGACAAGAAACGGAGTAGTTCACATCTGTAGCGCTCCGTATCATCCTTCTACAAACGGCTTAGCCGAACGAGCAGTTCGTATTGTTAAGGAGGGTATTAATAAAACAGCAGGAAATTCTGTGCACACCAAATTGTACAGATTTCTATTACAATACAGAATTACACCTCAGACAACAACAGGGAAAAGTCCATCTGAATTATTACTCAACAGACGTCTGAAAACTAGGTTGGATTTGATGCATCCACAGTTCCAGGGTAAAATTCACAGAAAACAACAGGAAATGAAGAAAAACCATGATTCTCATACTAAAGAAAGATCATTCAAAGCAGGCGACCAAGTGAATGTTAAGAACTTTGGTCGAGGTGCCCGTTGGTTACCTGGAGAAATTATTAGAACAACGGGTCCAGTCTCGTGTGACATCGAACTGGCTGATAAACGAGTTGTCCGTCGACACATCGACCATGTCTACAAACGTTATGATTGTTCTGACAAACCAACTCCAGAATCTTGTTCAGGACCAGTGTTCCCGACAGGTATGTCAGTTCCTATGGAGAGAGAAACATCTATTGAGCACACTAATCAACCTATGGACCGTTGTGAAATACCAATCTCAACACCTGAAATTATCACACCTGAAAGAAATGTGCCTCCTGACATTTCCAAAAAGACTGTTGAATCTAGTGTGGTTAATCCCGATCGTTTTCCAAAGAGAGAGAGAGCCGCTCCTTCTTACCTCAAGGACTATGTCTGTGGAAAGTGAACTGTTTCAGTTAATTGTTAAAGTTTAATGAACAGTAACATTCGTTCTATTGGTTTTTTGAAAGCTTAAAGTTTTTTAGTTGAAATTCATTTACAAGGACTTCTTAATTGTTTCAGATAAACTGATATCCAAGTTCTTAAAGTTGAAATTAAGCGAGGAACGCTAACTTGTTATTGTTGTTAAAGTTCAATTCTGTTTTGAAAGTAATTTTAATCTTTAGGAAGGGGGAAATGTTGTAACTCAAGTTAGATTTTTAGTTTTCTAGTAACCGTTTACCTCCCTTTGAAAGCCTCACTCAGTAGTGTACTGGTGAGACCGCGTTGATATGTAATCGGACATTGTAAGCAAGTTGCCTGGAATAAATTAGTTCTGTATTAAGTACTCGGCAGTCTCGTAAAGTTACTACAGCACCCGAGCCTGTCTTGAGCGCTATTCGGGTGGTGATACAGGCCAATAGCATTTCCCCAAAACGTTAAAATTGTCTAACTAAATCTGTCCATTGGTATGATACACGGTGTGTAGACAATCTCGGGATCCCGTTCTACACCGTCAAACTGAAACTGGTATTCAGTTTCTGTAACAGTGCTGAGCGAGCCTTTAAAATAAATTAAAGAGTTAACTGATCATGCAGATTGAAATACATTGATAAATCGGTGTTCTAGGCCGTCCACATTCACATTTGGACAATTTGGGCGAGTATTCAACACGTCGTAGACAGAATAAATAATGTTCCGAAGTGATCAATAGTATTGTTCTAAAAATTACATTGTCCATTCTTCAACCACACCACCTACAGCAATAATCGATATGTAGGCGATCTGACAACCCCGTGTGTTGTATTATAGCTCTTAGAATTCCTGGGTGTTATTTGCACACTTGAAAGTGAAAACGTATTTAAAACTCGTCTGAATTCGACTTAAGTTTTTAGGTAAAGGGTCAATTGAGTTGCTGCTTATAGAGCGTTGGTCAGCTTCATCGCCATCCACTACTCTGGGGGTAATGATTGGGCAAAGCTGGTAAAGGCGAGAAGTGAATAGTGCAGGTTTCAAAAGGATACACAGATTCTCAAAATGTTTGATTATCTTGAAATAGCATAGGCTACCAAAATTAGGACTTCTTTCCAAAATTCAAATTTTCAAGAGAAGTCCAACGTTTGAAGTACGGTATATTGAAAAACCAAAGGACTGACAGTGAAACCAAAAATTTCGGTAAAGCCAATAACCCCTATGAACCGAAGATGTGTGCTAATAAGGAACAGAATTTAAATAACCGGGATGTGTAAGATCATTTTAGAATTTTATAGCTATTTTTAACTTACACATTTTCCCTACTTCTGTTTATCAATGTGGAATCGAAAATGTTAAAATCTTGCTGGATAAAATTCATTTATATGAGCTTTGGGGTGTAGAATCAGATAGATCCAGTGGCCTCTTAAATACCCCTATAGACTCCACTTGGTCAAAGAATGGACATGGGGTGATTGCTAAAGGTCCGCTCACAAAGCGCGATTTATCGTACCGACTTGTAGCATGCGATAAAAATGGATGTATTTGATTGGTTGACAAACCGTATCAACCAATTAAAAGCATCCATTTTAATCGCATACTACAAGTCTGTACGATAAATCGCACTGTGTGAGCGGACCTTTAATTGATTTTTTTACGCCGCACTCATGATTATTTCACTTATATAGCGGAGTTGTCAGGCTTAGTGCGAGAGGAACTTGACTTTGTCCGACGGAAACCACGACATTCAGTGAGCACCTGACAATTCTTCCACATACGGCCATCAAGTGAAAAATTCACTCAGAATTTGTTATATTTGGTCTGATTGGGATTCGAACCCGCGCACCACAAATGGAAGGCCTGTGTCAGACTGAGGGGCGACATTGGATTATAGAGAACATTTCCGCAGTTTATTGGACTGCCTAACCTAAAGCGAAACCTTCCAAGTAATTCTCAGTTTTGAAGGAAATAGGGTAATCTCAAATGCTATGTATCAAATAATTTATAGAATCGTTGACTCACATATGAAGGCCCTGGAAAATAAAAGTTTAAATCCAAGTATCTCCTGTGACAACATGATAAATTGTTTTGTTTATTGAACTACATTTTAGGCGAGGATATGACAGGTTTGGGTGAGAAATAGAGGTTGAGTAATATTTCACCGTGATCGATTGTATTGTTTAACTTGAACTATATAGTTTGCCAGTATCAGAAGTACAGGCCTATCGTGGCTTTGCACAACACAGTAGCTTTCATCCATGGAACTACAGACAGAGCTTATCAAATAAAGACTTTATTTTCAGACGCAAAATGATACACGACGCCATCTTTGTTTAAAGAGTGTCAGTTACCACCGGAAGGTCGTGGGTTTCTTCCGGGCATGGAGCCCGGTTTCCTCCCACAATAAAACTGGCAACGTAAAACACCAAACAATCAATCAATCATTTAAAGAGAAAAAAAAAATTATTGTTAAACTAGTTCAGATTGAATGCTTATAGTGTCTATTACAATTGACAAATATTCTTTAACGTCTTGTGAGGAATAACTAATATTTGAATGTACCTAGGAATAGAGAATAAGCTCCATTCGTCACATTAGTCACAGGAGAAAGAAAACGAGTGCTGTCTCACTGACCTGTCTAATTTTGTCGCTAGATTTCAAGACCTAATTATACCTTCATGCGTTAGAGAAAACGGCATAAAAAAGCAACAAGCGTGGGTCCATGGACAGTCCCGGTTATTTCCAAAGCCATTTAAAGTGCCAGAAGAAGCATCTGTCTTCAAAAATTCCAATTAGTTAAAAAAAACGAATATTCAGTGGGTAGAACAAAGCGAATATGTTTGCTAAATGTCAAGAAACATTAGTTCAATGACTGTCCTCCCAAACTCCACGCTGACATATAATATCAAGCATGAGAACAGCGTCTTTTGGGAAAAAATAGCCTATAATTGCCTGAGTTTTGTTTTGACGAACAAATTTCAAAACTGTGTCCGAACATGTGAATTTATAGTCTGTACAATCAATACATACCGGTACAAGTTCTTGTAGAGCAATATTCAGCTGTAAATGTTCCGTTACTGTTCCTTTTCCAGAAATTCCTTTTCACTCCACAAGATCTAAACGCCGACAGAAATCCTTGTCTAAACTTTCTGTTCATGAAACAGTAGGTGATAGGATTGCAGCACGAGGAAACGTACGACAATAAATGTATGAGTGATTTCGTCATCAGACTCATTTTCATTCGGGCATCTTCGTGATCAATGGCGATCCAAGTGTTGGTTATAAACAATGGGGCCCAACACGTAAAATACTCCAAAACCACTACAATCAGCATTTTTATAACCTTTTTCTTATTAGCTAAGTTCTTCTCAAAATGAGTGGACCTGAGAGTCGTTGGACTAACATTAACCTCGTCAGCAACCGACCTTCTGGCATTTGTGCGTTCTTTTGGCATTGGGCTAACATCTATTATTCCAGATTCTACCATTTTCTGATACTCTTCTGCAGAAGCAATTTTCCAGGCATCTGAAAATAAAAAGAAAGTTAAGCGGTTAATAATAAAAATGTTATTTTATTTATTTTATTTTTATTTTAAGTTAAAGAAGTAGTTATTCCTCTGAGTTGAAACAAATGCCTCGCCATTTAAGAGGACACCGGTCCGAATAATTACCCAAACTGAATCAAACGAAACTGAAATGTTTACAAACGAAGGAAAACGTCCTCAAATGAAACAGAAAATGATGCAGAACGTTCAAGTTTATAGAACTTATATATCTTATAAAATTGAAAAAGAAATTATGGATAGATTTGTTTCTCAAATAAAAATGTAATCGAATCAATATCTAGCCAAGAAATGAAAGATTCTAAAAAAGACCTTTAAAGATATTAAATCGAAATAATAATTTGTTTCAAACCAAAGCAAATAGAGTTTTAATAAATCGGAAAACTGGTTTATTGTCAATTTCTTTAGGGTCAGATTACGTTTCCTTCAAATCGATTTCAGTTTCTTTTGGGTAAGGTTGGCATAGAAGGAAACAGTAGGAACGCCAGAGCGTTGTAGAACGAAGATTAGGTTCTTGATTGATTTTTAAGCTCGAAATTAATACAGAATCTTGAAATAATTACTATAAATAGCAATTATATCGATGATGAAAGCTTAGGGACAAGAGTAGGGGAGTGTAAGGAAGTGGTTTACGGGTCTGTCACAGCGGGATACCGAGTTCATGTCCTTAATGTCTAATCATCTTCAGATAAATCACATGTGCAGCCGCAAATGAAATTTGTTGATATCTATTATCAAGTTGATTCTCCGAAGCAAATCTCTAAGATCCAATATACCGATCATTTAATACAGCCAGCAAAATAATTTACACTGATTTGATCTCCTTTATGACAATCAGCATACCCCAGTTCATAGAAACAAATAAATAGCTTATCAGAGTGGATCGAGGGCTGTTGAACCCAGCCTACTACCCCGGTCATATATAAGCAAAGGTTTCAATTTGTTTCTTCAGCCGAAAGCTTTATTTCACCATCACTTATAACTTAATTAAGAAGGAAGTAAGTTATGACCATGTAGTTTGGCATTATATAGCTGATACGAAACTGATTCAGGAATTTGCACGCTAAACAATGTTTCCATTCCATCGACAGTCTTATATTTCTGCAATAAATATAGGGATAGCGAATAACGCATGCTTAATCTGGTATTAAGTACATTTGGTCGTTTTCGTTCTGAATCCATGTTGAATTAGGACCAACGCCTGGAATACTTTAGGTCACTTAACAAGGAAAGGGTTCAATTTTATGGTTAAAGATATAAAACATAGCTAAATTGGGTCCACACACAAGCCAAAAACTCCCCTAATAAGGATGCATAAAAGGGTACCAATAAAATTTATATAAACGAAATAGGAGTAAAGCCAAAGGCAAATTAATTCTGTTCAGCGTGGCGAACAATGCTATAAATCCAAACCCATTTAACATTGGATAAGCTTAAATTAAATATTACAACAACTGGCTGAATCCCCGACACAAGAAAATCTTCAGAAAATATAGTTTACGAGCCAGATTTAAAGCCTTTTAACACGTAACTCTGGTCCTGGTTCTAAAAAAAACATTTGAATTCATAGCCGATAAAATATAATGTACGATAGCAGAAAATAAGGTAGGTGGATTGAAAAATGACTGGCCAAACCACTTTTTCAGAGTCCAAAATGTGACCTTTAGGTGGACGTGACTGAAAGCGAATAAGTCGACATGTCTGAGAGAAAAACATTGGAAGAGAGCAACTTAATTCAGAGTTTATTTCTAAAAAGCTTTTGACAATATGTCAAAAAATCACTTGAAACCACAACTTCAGAACAGGCTTCAAAGCTGGAAACAGGTGGGAATTGTCACAATTATTCATGTTTGAAACTGTGTTTTTACAAAACTTTCGTATTAAATAATCTTTGAATTATGACATCAAAAGTGCGAATCCAAAAGAAGTATAATTGGCTATCGATCCCGGTTTGTAAAAAAGCGCCAGAAAATTCGACGAATTGCCAGATGTACAGCCTGCAGTGCATTTGAGTGTCTTTAATTTATGACCTTTGTCTTGAGTTACATCTTGAGTTAGTGGTTGAAGTGAAGCAAAAATGATCACACTTTCTCGTTGCACGATCAGACAACTCATGCAAATTCCTAGGCAAAACTGTGAATCAATCTCCCGGATAAGGGTTTATTTCCACCTGCCAATACCAACAAAAATATATTTTTTTCCTGCTAAAAATGCCGCGCTTGTTAGATTTGGAAAAATATAAAGCGCTATCATGCTACGAAACAGAAGTATCTGAGTCGTTTTGTTTTCCGCCTTGTTGTATGGGCAAATGTATGAGCTTACCTTATAACATGGGCAAATGTATGGGCTCAGCTTGTAATATGGGCAAATGTATGGGCTCAGCTTGTAATATGGACAAATGCATGGGCTCAGCTTGTAATATGGACAAATGTATGATCTCACCTTGTAATATGGACAAATGCATGGGCTCAGCTTGTAATATGGACCAATGTATGATCTCACCTTGTAATATGGACAAATGCATGGGCTCAGCTTGTAATATGGACAAATGCATGGGATCAGCTTGTAATATGGACAAATGCATGATCTCACCTTGTAATATGGACAAATGCATGGACCCACCTTGTAGTATGGACAAATGCATGATCTCATTTTGTAGTATGGACAAATGCATGATCTCATTTTGTAGTATGGACAAATATATGATCTCATTTTGTAGTATGGACAAATGCATGGGCCCATCTTGTAGTATTGACAAATGCATGATCTCATATTTTAGTATGGACAAATACATGATGTCATATTGTAGTATTGACAAATACATGATCTGATATTGTAGTATTGACAAATGCATGATCCCATTTTGTAGTATGGACAAATGCATGATCTCATATTGTAGTATGGACAAATGCACGATCTTATATTGTAGTATGGACAAATGCACGATCTCATATTGTAGTATGGACAAATGCATGATCTCATATTGTAGTATGGACAAATGCACGATCTCATATTGTAGTATGGACAAATGCATGAATTCATATTGTAGTCTGGACAAATGCATGGACTTGGTTTGTAAAATGGACGCATGCGTTCTCGAGATTCTCCATTTGAGGCTTTTATCGTGTATGTAATATAACCCTAATGTTTAAGTCCAATAAGAACTGCTACTTGGATTTTTAATGGTAACGCATTTTCTGTCTAAAAGTTGTAGAACCTCATTTACAATTAATGATTTGGGATTGCGTGTTTCGTGTAACTATCTTGACAAAAACCTTCTCAGCCAATCTGCGATACAAAGGCTCAACCAGGAAAGGACAGAAATTGGATTTGCGCCAATTGAAACAGATTAGAGTTACCTCTTTGTGACTTTCTGTCCAGCTTCATACCGATCCAGAGTTGCCGTGCTATCAGACCATATGTCGTCAACATGATAATCATTGGTGTTACCAGGAGAATGATGTCCAAGATGATGGTATAGATCACTTCTATGTAGGCCGGGTACCAGATTTCTCGACACGCCTGCCCACCAGTTTTCAACTGCACAATTTTATTGGAGACGGCAATAGGAATAGTCACCGTAAACGCCAACAACCACGTCAGAAGAATTGCGCGGTAAGCATGGGATAACGTCTGCCAACGTCTAGACTTCAACGGCTCACATATGGCGTAATATCTCTCCAAGGAAAGTGCCACCAACGTGAAGCAGTTAACCGATACGGACACACCTGCAACGACAAAAGACCAATTCAATAAATTCATTGATTTCATATCTACCTCATTCATTTAAATAACAGACAAATTGCCCGCTGGTAAGATGGCCGCTACAATATTGCCCGCTAGAAAAAGTCATTGTCAGTCCGATTGGCGTTTTTTTTTTTGTTTTACCACGTCAGAATTGAGCGTCGAATTCGAACGATTTGTGGAAATTTGTGGAATTGTCACGTTACTCCCGCTCCCTATAATAGTAGTCAAGTAGATACCTGGAGAGGGGCCAATTTTGCTACAGACGTTTGTTATATACCCGTAGTATCTGGGGTTTTTTGAAGGTGGATGTTGATCAATCATCAGAATAGAATAGGGTAAAACAGTTTAATTTACTAGTAATAATTTAATATCTGTGGGAAAATCGGTAGTTTAGTTTAATGTATTTACATCAAACCACCACGTGGTGAATCTCAATACATAAATTACAAGAAGATTTTCACTGTGCCCGTGTGTTTAAGTTACAAATTTTTTTTAGAGTTCGTAAAGTTTATAAATTATTTCGCAAATACAGCCATATTAAGGAAAGAAGATCGACTTAACAGGCCCTACTCCAGTATAAACAAGACAGTGTCAAGCTCTGAATCTCCGGCCCCTGCAGGGACACCATTTTGAAGGTTAAACGCCTTAAATGTATTTGAAGACTATTGCGCGACCTGTCTATTAAATGTAATCCTAGAAAAGACAACCATACTAATATTCTGTAACCGAAAACCTCATTGGCAAGATTTTCCCTGTATGGAAATGAAGTTGAAATTAATACCTATTGTTACCTAGGTTATTTTTAAATACAACGCAAATTCTAATCCCTCTTAAACACTTAATTAATCAAACCAGTAAGGCTTTATTTGGACTAAAACGTAAAATTGTCAGTCTGTCTATTGACGTACACCTTAAGCTTTTGGACCAAATGGTTCTACCCAATGAACTATATGCGCTCATTGGCTCTACCAATACTACTTTATGGATGTCATTTGTAAACGAACAGTAGTAATGAACCAAATTTTACCAGGCTGCAAAGATGTACCTTGAAAAGCAGAGATATGTTTGATAAAAAGGATAAACAACATTAAAAAAGTTTCAACGCTATGGAAATATTTTTCAACATTTACGAAAGAATATTTACCATGTATCTATATAATATCCCAAATGCGTTCCAAACCAATTTAATTGTCATTTAATAACACGTATAGAAAAGTAGTATGTAACTAATATGCTAATAACGGACACAATCCAAACAGCCGGGGATGTACGAGTTCATTAGTTGAGTTTGTGTTGGTCATAAAAGCTACCTTAAAGTGGCATCAGCTGCCGAATATAACTTTCGTAGGAGTCAAATTAGCTTCTTGGTTCTTTTTATCAAGAAGTACAGAATAAGAGGTTTCCGCTGACACCAAGCTGATGTACGTTAAGGTAGTTTTTATTAACAAGAAACCCTCAAAATTGAACTCATACATCTGACTATTTGAATTTGATCCATTGTTAGCACACGTCTTCGGTTCCTATGGACTAGTGACTTTACCAATATTTTTAATTCAACGCAAATGATGTAGTTCATCAAGATACTTTAAACGCTGAACTACTCTTGACAATCAGAACATATGAAAAAATGCCATTTTTGGCAGCTCAAGATAGTTTAGCACAGATCTCCAAGATTGGTATCATTGGGAAGCTACTTTTTGAAGGACAATTGGACTATTCCGTTTCAGCCTAATTTTGCCTATATTCAGCAGCTCATGCCAATTTAATTAATTAAAGTTCTTTTAGAACTCTTAAAGTCAATAACTCTTCACCGTGGGCGAGGAATCAAGCTAATAAAATGTCCGTCATACAAACATACACTTCTCCCAAGGGAATCCCATAGGAAGGCTGTATTAGATAGGAATGAATCTGCCTGTTCAGGGCTGTTAGTTCTCACACAAAAGTCCAATAAAATCACATTTTCGCTGACGTGGAACAATCAGGTTTTCGCAGACTCCCATGCATCACAAAAAGCATACTTCATCACACAGACGAGTTACTGTTATACCATTCAAGGTTGATTGTTTGCGCCACAATCAAAATATTTTTCCTGTTTTGGGGGCGTAAACTAGCTCGAACCATCAGTCTTTATGGAGCTGAAAATCCCCCCTAACTTGGACAACAACAAATATTTCGATAGAGCCTAGATTTTCCGTGTTAAGTTTATTGTCTTGCGGACACTTTACCCGGAGGAAACCCCCGACCTTCGGTGGGTACCTGGTAACTCTTCCTTATACGGTGATCGAGAGAATGGTTATTTTAGACAGTGTGTTTTAATGTTCATAAATACAACAGCATCATGAAGCCTGTGAGTGGCCTTATATTGTTGACTATGTTTCATTTCATTACCGGCCACCTTGACGCTGTTGTCATGAAGACAAACTGACGTATGCAAAGGCCAGACGTTTATCTTAATTAAGCTGTTCACTATGCTATGACCGTCTGTCATATCCTGTGCTTGCAAATGAAACTGCTCATTGATTTCTCATGAAGCCGAATGACACACACTCTCTTCCATTTAGTTAATTTGATGTCACCTTCCATTAGATCAATACATGGCTGGTAAAACAATCCAAGAACAACCCTTGCCTGTACTGAGATATTTGATATGACATAAGGGACGTCTATATGACAGAATTAATTCATGGAAAGCAGAGAGGTATCTATTACGATTATGGCTGAGCCCCTTATGGTCTTGGAAATCCGATGTGCCTTCTGGGTCTAAGAGAAAATGAAGCCAACCTGCCAGTGATGGACTTTTACAAGTCTTACTTCATAATTGCATCAAGATTTAAAATTTTTTTTGGCAACTTAAGTGGCATAAGCCAAATAACAGGACGATTTCGTTGAAATGGAATAAGTTAATTACAAAAGTACACAATAAGGGCTTTCAGTTGATGCTAACCTAGGGTGGGTACATGTACATTAATTTGTTTGTTTAACTTTTTTTGGCGTTTTTCAAACAAAATAGGTCTGATTCACGCCATGGAGTTATTAGGTAGTACTTCAAATGTAAAACTACTTTTGACAATCAGAATTAAGATAATGGAACTAATCACCTTGGTTTCCTTTGTTGTTATGCAGTCGCTACTTCTAAATGTTGTTCAAATAATAAACAAAAATGTCAAACATCAATCATCGTGACGCAGGATTCCAAAAATGGCTAACATTGATTCTCGGATATTTTGGATTTCGTGGGAAGAATAATTGGCCCTACTTTCATTTGGGAGGCTGTGAGTGACCTTTACTGCAACAAGCTCTATCTATGGTGCCGTTTTTCACGTTTGCGCACGAGGTATCAAGTCACGTTATATTTTCAGGTTGTAAATATTCGTTGACGTAAAATGTAGTAGTTTCGCATAACAGGGTTAAATGTTTAAAGTTGATGATAGTGTGGTTTCAAATTGATTTTTCAGAGTTAGTGTGAATTAGCCCGGAACCTGATCCCGGAGAAACGGGACATCAATATGGGATTGTATTGAGACGTCTCGTTATAAAGACCGCACCTAAGAAAGTGGCCAGGTCATTATGAGATAAGTGGCCCGAAGATCAAGGGAATGGCAATATAAAGCCGACTAGCTGACCGCTATCCCTGTTATTTCCTTAACCATTAAACTTCTCCATCTAACCGTGTAGACAGAGGAAGTCAAACTTCCGAGCCACTGGCCCTTTCCAGGTGTACAATAACTGACGATCACAAGCACCATACTCATTGTCTTCTGGCCTAGCATGATAAACATGGGGTTTAGCAATTAGCATTTAATCAACTACCCCTTTTCAGAGAAACGCACGTGTGTTAAACTCACAGGAGATGCGATTTCCCGATTCCGCGAGCAATCTCAAGCCATGCACAAAACCTAGCGTTTATCATTTTAAGAGGTTAACGAGCCGTAATACTGGATACATGCTTTTTTTCTAGTAAATGAGCACCGTGTTTAGGTCTCTAGCCATCCAATATATATTGTTGTTTTCTAAGTTTGTTTTTACCTGGTTAACTATGATGTCATCGTCACTAATTAGTTAACCCTAACTTTTAAATATAAATCTAGGCATAGTTTGTTACAGATTTATTATAGACAACTAAATTAACTTTGAGACTATGTTCATGTACTTTATTTAAACAATCCCAACTGCTAATATCACCAAATAATATAAGAAGCAGTGTACTTCCGTATAGTTTACCAATCAATCGTCTGGTGAACCTTTGTTGACAGGTATCACAGGAAGGTCAAGGAGAGGATGTTATTGAATGTTGGATTAACACACCACACGATAAAGTGTGAAAAATAACAACATGCTTTATTTGTAGATCTCGTATAGGGAACAGTATTATTGTCCCTAGTGTAGATTATTTGTTAATCAGAAGCCTTTGTCAGTATAGATATATAGATTAAAGGTAAATGTAGTTAATTGTTATTGCAATGTAATGAGACGAACATGTGTACGCGTGCGTCATATAAGGTCCACACTTTCGCGACCACCTGTCTTTAGTCCATTTCGGAAGCATACAATTCAATATGGCACCCATAAGTGTTGAAAGTTTTGAAAATGGTATTATTTATAGCGAACGGATATCTGCCTAGACGCGATACTTAAATAAATCCTCGCATAACACAATAAACATGAACAGACGGTCGTAAAAATAGTTGTAACACAAATCTGACAACAAAAGGTTAGGCGTTGGATATTAGTTGTTTGGTTGAATATATATACATATATATCCCCGGTTTTCGAACAACCAAGCTACTTTATTCGAAAATTAAGTAGGAAATCAACATTCTTGGCTATTTCTTAGACGTGTTAAGAGACATGCACTTAACCTTAAAAAATAAAACAAATTACTTTTCAGTGTTTCAACATTTACTGCAAGGTTCTTGCCAACCAATAGGCTGTTGGATGAGACTAAGCATTTAAATGTAATTATAGACATTAGTTCTATCAATAAAGGACATAAGCGAAGCCTTCGAAAGACCGATAAGGTTTTCCTCGCAACAGAAGTCTTAGCTCTGAAGTCGATATCAAAGGTATTAAGATTTTGTCATCTTTCCCTTGATACTTGATCTCTATAATCTATCCAGGTAAAAAATATATAGGCCACGATTTCTTTATAAGAAATGAAGTTGTTTTGAATTAAGTAGGAGAGAAAATTCCCCGGAACCATTTTGTGCTCTGGTCATGTGTTTAAACAAACATTCATGGTCTCGCAACAGATATTCAGTGGGAAAACAGACAAAGTATACGGTATATAAAAATTTAAACACGAGTTATATAAGTATAAAAATTAATAAATACGAAACATAAAGGCATTTAAAAATGACATGGCGGGCACATGCTAATGGACAAAGAAACTGTTTTTCTCAGATCGTCTTAACATTTTTTATCAAATGATAAATCGCCTGTCTTACCTTGAAAATAACGAAGAAGAGCGCACATAATGTTGCCAAAAATAAAATTTCGGAGCAAAACTGGAATCAAAGTGAAGGGCATGCAAAATACTGCCAAGAGAAGATCGGATGCTGCCAAATTTACCAGGAACACATTGGTGACAGTTCGCATCCGTTTATTTTGGAACAATGTGACCAAAACCAGACCATTTCCGACAAGTGCCAAGACGAATATTACGGAATAGAGAGGTATCCGTATCTCGCCGCTAAGGTCAGATTTTGCCATAGAGCTGATGTTAGTGCTGTTGGACATTTTAAGTCAGGTGGACCGAATTTGCAAGTCGAGATGTCACCGAAGTCAGATAATCAGTGTTCGTGAAGTAGTAATTATGACGAATTTAGAGTGCTCCTGTGTCGCTGTTTGAAAACGGATGAAGTATACGGCTGGAAGCCAAGCGACCTCTGTTGGTCAAAGAACCGTGGCCTGTCGTGAGCCAATAAAGCCGTGCAAACTTGTATTTGTCCAGGACACATCTCCTGTCAATTAGATTTGTCGCTAAGGATTATTTTCTTCCAGTCAGTTTTATCGACCAGAGAGGAGACACTTAACCCGTGAAGTAGTCAAGTGGTTACGGGTTTCTTATAACGGCATTATGCTCGCTACCAAACCGCCTATGGTACTAACAGCTAACGAGATTAGTTTTTCTCAGCATCTTCACGCACAAAATGATAAAACTGTTGTCATTTCCCCTGGGCGATTATAGTTAACTGGATGGCGACATGGACGTTTTTGTGATTAATTGGGTTACCTCAGCCAATACAACGTTTTATTTACACAGTCACACAGGTTGTCATCGACAGGAAATAATGCAATCATCCTATAACAGATTCCACACTGCATTGTCTTTAATAATACTATCCTTTGATTCGTAAAATGTGTCCATAAAGTATATATAACACGGGGCATCGAGTCATGCAAGTACAGGGGTGGATTCACTCTCTCTTTTGGTGGATAATAAAGAGAGGAATTAGAAGAGGACAGCATACCAATACCCCACGTTCAATATAATTTGTCATCAATACAATCCTATCATATTATAGTCGTGAGGACATATTGGCATATGTACCAATCAACGCTAGTATATTCTAGTCTCAAAGATCAACGCAGAGTCCGCCTAAATTTTGCGTTGTTCGGAAAGGTTTTACAATTATTTTAAAGTGTATTAGTTCAGTATCCTCCAGCCTTTCTTACTCCAAGAAGGGTGATAGACTGAAACAAATCCACACACAAAAATTTATCAATTTTTATTTGGACTGATTCGAACCGTGGAATGTGTGTGCCTGACTGAGCGACTATCGATCGCTGCACCGACTGAGCCAACGAGAATCGAACAACTTGGCAGTTTCCAAGATCGGTCCGGTTTCTTCATCAACTAAACCCACTAAACAGAATGTGACAGGAATGTGGTTGGTTGGTTGGTTGATTGATGTTTCATGCCGCACTCGAGATTATTTCACTTATATGGCGGCGTTGCCAGGGTTAGTGGGGGAGGAAACCGGGCTCATTGCCCGGAGGAAACCCCCGACCTTCGGCGAGTACCTGGCAACTTTTCAACATTCGGCGACCGAGTGAAAAATCCACTCAGAAATTTGTATTTGTTCTGAGTGTGATTCGAACCCCCGCCGCATAGATGGAAGGTCTATGTGGGACTGAGAGACGATTACTCTAACCCACTGGACTCACGAGGCCCCAACTGCAATGTGAGATGACTGACTAAAGCATATACAGCTTTTAAGAAAGCCCTGTTGTGAACATATTTTACACTTCATTTTAAAGATAATGTCTCCATGTCTAAATCAGGGTTTGGATAATATACGTACTTATGACTTTTCATTGATTATTATCAAAGGTCAAATGAGTTGAACGTCACAGAAACCTGTGTGCAAACTGAGTATTGCAATCCTATTGGTCTATTAACGTCATTTATAATCCCATAAAAGGAAACAAATTTCAGGATGACTATTTCTAGGTTTTATTAAACACAATGTTTCGTTAGAAGTACCTTGTAGCTGAACTAAGGATTTTTGGGACATCGTCTACCTAGCTCCAAAATAATTTTAAAAAAAAGTCTGTTTAAGATGAATGTTGTTTTCAATTAAAAAGGAAAACAATATATTCATATCTAAATTGTTAACTTTATATCAGCAAAATGGTCCCGAGTGTAAGGCCAATTAATCAATCCATGAGCTTCCATAAAAAGGCCGTGGGGTTAATATGACATGTGCTGCCAAATATAGTGTCAATTTCGTTAAAACAGAATTCTATCAAAAATTACGTTGATACCAATATTGCAGACGTTGAGGAAGTTTTATAAGCAGCAAAATCCGCAAAAATAAACCATTTAATTTTCATTTTTTGCACATATATTTGGTTACCCAGGGGCTACTGACTTGACCAATATTTAATATATCAACGCCAATCCTGTAGTTGTTCAAGTTATTTCAAACGCAGAACTTCTTTATGCCACTTCAACAAGCCTTTTCCAGTGTCAAAAAATCATTTGAAATCTCCATTCGATACGGCATAAGTGTCTATCACATGTCTATGACGAAGTTGATTTTTATAGTGAAGGCGGCTTATTTTAAAAAGTATAAGAACTTGCTGCATTTAAGTTAAAACAAGTAGATCACGAGAAATATGTACTCTTGCGATTCTGAGTTTTAGTAAACTCAACATACGCCCGCCGTGGCAAAGTCGAACCGCTACGATTAACAACTTTACATTTAATATAACATTTGTTTTAATTTCATCAATTGAAATTTCTTGTTCACATTAGAAGTTTTCTTTTCTGAATTTGACGAAGCTGCAACTTCATACCAGTACTTTATAGTACACACATGTTATCTGTTCAGGTAAATTCAATCACATTTTAATTGCAAAAACTGAAATATTGAGGCTGTTTTGGCATTGCTGTTATGTTCCATAATTGGGAAGGAGCAATCAATGCAATAGCTTACAATTCTTGAATTTTAACAGTTTTAACTTGGACACTGTTCTATTGGACTTGGCTGTAATAGTTTTAGTACAAAGCAAACAATCTTTCGGCTGACCACTGATGTGATGGTGTGTAAATATACTACCTTGTGTGTCCACTTCAGTGGATGTCATTGTCCCCTTATCTCTATTTGAACAGCCACTCTGATAAATACCAGATGGGTAATAAAGCTGTAAAAATGGTCTTTTTTGTTATTAAAGTGCACATTAAACTATCTAAGAAAACAGTCTCAGCCAATGTATAAATTAATTGGCTTCCAGTATTACTCTGGACCAAGTGTACTCAAAAAAGCATTGATATATATTAATATATATTAAACATCAGGTACATATTTCTGATTAAAAAACTCTTGAAAACACACAAAAAATATGTGGACCCAAATCAAATTTGGTATGCGACACACTATCTACTTATAAGGTATATATACTCTAAAAGAATTGGAGAGATTATATCATAACGAAAGAAGTTCTGGAGCCGAAAGAGAATATTACATAATCCAATATGGCTGCCATATTATGGAACAGGTTATGTCAGAAATTGTTCATGACACCCCTTCTACCTCTTAAGTATATGTTGTAAAAAAATGGTAAAGATCGGCTCCATAACTCTTTAAGTTATGGAGCGGAAGGGAACAAAGATATAGACTAAGACAGAATATTACATAATCCAGTGTAGAAGCCACATTATGCAATCGACGATGCCATAAATGGTTCATGACACACCTTCTACTCACAAGGTATATGTTGTGAAAGAATTGTAAAGATTAGATCAAAACACTTCAAGTTATGGAGCCGAAGGGGATCCGGGACGGACGACCGGACGGACGGACGGGCGGACTGCGCTGGTGATACCATAATAAGGCCGACTTTTTTTAAGTCGGGCGTATAATAAGGTTTGGCTTCGAATGGACCCTCGTCGGGGGACCGGCCAATGAAGCAATGTTCCTCACTTGAAACTCTTAAGAAAAACGACAAGGTTCGTTTAATTGGAAGCTACGGCAGGTGGTATATGGCAAAGCTTCAGAGAACAAAAATTTCAGACAACCAACTGCGCACTGGGCCACTAAACCTCGAGCAAACGAATCACTTTGTTGGTCAATGCCATGAAAGGTCTGAGGCATCTGGCAGCCAAAATGAATAGGTCTATATCATAACTTGGAAGTATACCTACTAATTTAAATTTTAGAATAAGTGTGGATTGATAAGTCCGTAAACCTCACCGTGTAAGTCTGTTGTCATTCTCCGTTGTCCTTCAGATTATTACAAAAATGAGAAGTGACCAATCTCGGACTTTCTTCCAAAAATATAGATTTTAAAGAATTATTTAGGGAATTCCCAGCTGCTTGGTTTACTGTCTGTCAGTAAACAAACAGCCGTAAATGCACCTCACGCGTACTCAGAAAGGGTCTTGTACTGTGCATCCAAGGTCCATTCTGTGTTAGTAAACATAGCAGACAAAGGATTCCCCTATTAACACTCGCTATTAAGCGGTTAGTGGGAGCTAGGAAAGTTACTAATGGCCATCTGGAAACCTCATCAACATAAAAACAACAGTTGAATAACACGCATTTTAATGATTATTGTTTCGGGCTTGTCCCTTTAAAGTGTCATGATTTGCCAAAATTCCGACTGTTCTCATGAGTTTCAATTGACATGGGAATGGGGCCGTCTGACAAACATCCAATGACAGACTTCAAGCAATTTAAAATGCCGGCTTAAAAGAATACACCCCTTAAGTTTGTTATGTTTTTCGTTAACCTTCAGATTAGTAATAAAACTAAGAAATAATCAATTTCGGATGAAGGACCTCAAGTTGATTCTCCCCCCCCCCCCCCCCCTTGAGAATTACTTGTTGTTGCTGAGACGGTCAGTGAGAAAGCCTCACACTTGCAGCTATAGAGGTCTTGCAGTTTGTTTCGGATAACGGAAAGAAACAGCAACAGTTTCCGTATCCGTCAATACCTATAGCGACAAATTACCTATCTACAAGCACAAATTCTCGAAGCGAAAAACAAGCCAGAACAGGGCAACTGGTAGGGACAATTGCGATGTCAATTTATGAAAAAAAACGAAACTTAAAATAAACTCGTACCTGACGAGTCGTCAAATAACCCGTTGCCATAACAACTTAGAACATTCAATCTACTCTTTCATTAGAGAGAAAGGATGGCTGTTTTTAAGTTTGTGAATCTTTGTGTTATCGTAGATTAAACGACACCAGCTGGATATGTTTCCCCAATCCTTGAGGGAAAACCTCGATGGCTCATTGGGTTAGAGTGATGGTTCCTCAGTCCGACACTCTTGAGCGCGGCGTAAAACACCAAACAATCAGTCAATCAATCAACCTCAGTCCGACACAGGCCTTCCACAGGCGAGGGATTGAATCCCACTGAGACCAAAGAAAAATGGAAAAAATCCTGTGTGGATTTTCACCGATCGCCGTTGGTGGAAGAGTTGTCAGTTACTCGGCGAAGGTTGGGGACTTCCCCTGGGCAAAGATAAATCAATGTTTTCTTTTGTTCAATTTCAAAAAGCCACCGAATCCAGATAGATTTCCCACTTACGTGTGTCACCTACTTATTCATACCGCGTAAAATTAAATCTAATTTATCAAAGCACCAAGCAAAACTAAGAGCGTTAATGGAACTCAATATTTGAAATCAGAACTAATGACTGGAAATTAATAAACGAAGAAGCAAAGGACTATCAAATGTATGCACAAAAAACACGAATCTTTTGCTGATTAAAATGAAAGAGGCTACCTTCGAAATGTTGTTAACTGACTGCCAACAATCCATTGTGCGTTCCTTTTGAAATCATTCACACAAAGGACAATAGTTGTTACCCGAATGCATTCCGGAAAATTCAGTTCTAAAGTTAAATATATCTTAAATCTTCATTTCAATTGTAGACGTTATAGTCTAAAAATTGACTTACCTTGTAGATATCTGATCAAGACACACATTATCCCTCCGAACACAAAATTCTGCATTAGAATCGGCACAAGCGTAAATGGCATACAGACTAGGGCCAGCAAGATATCACCAGCGGCTAAATTCACTAAAAAGGCGTTAGTAATAGTCCGTAAACTTCGGTGTTGAATATAGGAGACGACCACAAGAGAGTTGCCACCGAGTGCCAGGATGAAGACAGAGGCGTAAAGTACAACACATAGTCCACCAAATGATGATAAACTTAGATATGCTGTTTTATCCGTGATTGTAGCATTCGTTAATTGATTTACACATGTCTGTAACTGACCAAAGGCTAAGGAAGTGTTTTCTTTACAATGCGATTCCGCCATCATTTGGTTTAAAACGGATTAATGTATACCTATCTGCGACTCCCAAGAACTGTCAATTGACACTAGAATTAGTGAGTGGACTTTGCCAAGTAGTAGCCAATCGATGGCCGTCAAAAGAAGGTGCAGCCGTAGAAGATCGTTTAAGCGTAGGTTGATGTTCTTTCCAATTATTTGATGATGCGACAACAGTATTGAATTATCCGAACAGATCTTTTCGTTTAAAGAACGAATGGCCATCGTAGGCGATATAGGATGAATGTATTTGTGGATAACTGTCGTCATGAAATATACTGGACGCCGCTTTTTAGTGCTTTTTTGTTTCCTAAAAGTAGGTATCACTGGCTAATCAAAATGTACAGTATGGCTTATAAGTCAGATGATAAAAACATAGATACTCCGAATAAAGTAAGACGACGCATTGCTGACGTTCTCAATATTTCGACAAAATTGTATTCGTCATCTTCAGAAGAAATGATTAGAATACAGTCAGGTAACTTTAAATGGCATGAATTTTTAAATAAATTCTGATTGCCAGGCGTTGGAAAGCAGTTGTAAACTTAAATAACTGCATGACATATATATGTTAAAAAACTACATTGAACATATATGCTCTGAGCAAACTATCTGATCCTGCAATGGCCGAACCAATTTGGAAGGTTTATATGAATTTATGTTTTTGCTGTATACATCTAAAAGTACCGGAACGTGGAGTCTTATAGGTTTCAACCAAGAGCATCGTTAATCAAAGAATGGCCAACAATTCACAATTCCATTAAAAAGGAAAATACCCGAAATCTGGCACACTAGCAACTTAAATTGATTACATTGGTTAACTAAGAGTGGATCTCGATACTCCAAAACGTAAAAGTAAACCAAATATATATATTTATGAACACTAAAACACACGCACACAGGGAAATTCTTCCAATATATGTCAAATACACTAAATTTCCAAAGTAAAATTATCAGTTATGGCCAATGTTTTTATATTCAAAATATATAAAAGCAACAAAAAAGTTTTTAAACGTTAAATTCAGGTAAACGAAATCGCCTTACCCTGTCACGAGACTATAGAATAGTTTGGTGTTGACCTTCTTCCCAGTTTAATTGGTGCCAAAAATGGTACATTTTTTTCCAGGACATCCGGATTCTAACTCAGATGTCAATTAGCAAACCGGGTCTGTAAAAAGCATGTTCCTTTCCAAGAGACTGTATATATAACAAATGAAATGACTCCGGAGACAGTATGCGGCAGTTACCTCCTCTTTACAGCTGTAGTTATTTCTGAAAGCTATGCAAGTCTATGGGAAAATCTTCTTGATTAAAATAACCAGGGAGACAAGTTTCTAGTTGTGTTAAAAGGGAGGGGGGGGGGGGTTAAACTCATTCATATGTTCTTGTAATACACCAAAACCCAGGATATGTCATTCGGTTGAAGACAGACAGGAGTTTGGCGGTAAATTAGCCGGTAGATTTCTTTATTAAATACTTTATATATTGAAAAAGTTGTACTGATCTTTAGCTAAGTTGGGTAAACTTAAAATGAACAAAATATGATAATGGGAAAAGAAAGTGGAAATATGTAATTTGGTTCCTAGGTTCCAAGTATATGCCAAAGTGGCATACTGTTTCAAAATTCGGACTTTCTCGTGAATTCCGAGAAGTTGAGAGTTTGAAGAAAAACTATTGATTGGCGCTGAAATAAAAAGTATCAGTAGAGTATGAACCGAAAATACATGTTAATACAATGCAGACTAAATTCAAATAATCGGAAAGCATGAGTACATTTTAGAGTTTCGCGGTAAAAAAATATTAAAATATATATCCTCGAGATTGGTATTAGCATACAGCTCTTATTTTGTACCTCTTGATAAATACGCTCAGGCCACTTTAAGTGAACATATTTGTCTTCATGCTGAAGACAAATACATCAGGTAAAGGGGTTTCCGGGCGTACAATTGATAATACATGTATAGTCAAATAAATCTATAAGTATGAGAAATGTTTGAAACTCTCTTTCAGCATACTAATGAGAAAATGAGCAAGGTATCACCACAAAGTAAGCTGTTTGTGAACAATGCGAGCTTTCGTCACCTATGCCGGTGCTTTTAATAAGTGTAACTAAAACTGCACTTATGATATCAGTTGTACTGATAAAGACGCCAGCAATAAGTGTCGAAAGCTCACGTTGGTCACAAACAATGTATTAATCATTTTTTGAAAGGGAGAGAATGAAAATTTATATTGTTTTAAAAATGAAAAAAACTTTAACATGATGTCATTTGTTACCTTTATTTGCAATATTTAGGTTAAATTTCCATGCAGTATGTAAAAATCAAATGAAATCCTAATATTAATCAGTTTTACAAATTGTGTGTTAAAGCAGTTTACCAAAGGTCAGTATTAAACAATTAAAACATAACATGACGGATTTTCCTACCATTTACAAAAACCTCGGCTACTTGTCAATATTTAATAGACGTGTATAACGCTTATTAAGATACATAAAATAGTAGGATCGTAGAGTATGCTATCTGCATGAACCATTTAGAGCTTTTATGTTGTCTTTGATTGGTCGAAGACTTTTATGACGTCAGAAAAGTCTTTTGGGACACACTCTCCCAGGAAAACTAGCGACAGTCAAATGTCTTTCCCGTATTACAGCGTCATTTGGGCGGATGTTCTACTTAGTATTGATAGCCGTCTCCGGATTCTTCTTCGAATCTCCATACTAAATCAAAACAAGGAATTTACAGCGGATATACAGAATCTTCAGGGAATCAATTGAGGGCTCCATATTTAGCCCTAATCAGAGAAAAGACATAGAACAAATAGTTTTAAAGAAACATACCGGTGTTTAGTATGTTAGAATCGGCGTGATGAAAAATAGCTAAAAATAGCTCATAATAATATAGCCTCCGCAATGAATGCAATTTAGCAGTTTTAAAAAAAAAGTTCTAATTATAATTTGGATAAGGAGTAATTATTTTGCACATGGGTTATGAACAAATCCTTCTATTATATTTGATTGATTGATGTTTTACGCCGCAATCAAGATTATTTCACTTATATGGCGGCGTTGCTAGGTTTAGTAAGGGGAGGAAACTCCGGACCTTCGGCAAGTACCTGGCAACTCTTCCACATACGGCAACCAAGTGAAAAGTCCACTAAGAAATTTTTATTCTGTCTGAGTGTGATTCGAACCCGCGCCGCAACGATGGAAGGTTTGTGTGGGGCTGAGGAACGATCACTCTAGCCGATTCATTTGAAGGTACATGTATTATAGCTGACAGTCAGAGCCCATGTCCTTATTATATCGTTGCTGTTTGTTTTTTTTCGAGTCCCAATATCAGCAACTGTCAACGCAAAAGTATTTGCCACAGGACATGCAATGTTCACACAGCTAGTTTCTTACCCAACTCGACAATAAGGATCTTGTAAAAAAAACTTTTCCGTCTGGATAAGTTGACATTTTACTTCCTTTCTATATGTCCGAATTAAAAAGGTAAAAGGCTTGAACACTAACTACAGTATGTTATGGTGAGAGCAATGCATCGAGTCTAAAGGTGGAGTGTCTCTTCGAGGCAAATTCAACTTCAAATTGGTGCAAACAGTAATCACGTTTCACACAATACGTGTTTGCAGTTTTTCTCATTTCTAACTTTGCTAGGTTCTTTATGGAAGGTTGGCTTCTACGGATGGATGTTTCCTTCCGTATCTTTTGTTTAATCACGTTTAACACAATCCATGTATTAATGCAGAGCTTTTGTCATTTGTTATTAACTTGTCCGATTCAACGAAAGGTTGGGGGCTTTGTTTTTGTTTATAGATATCTACGTTATATCCTACTATGTCTTTTTTCTCAATAAATCTGAAAAAATCAATATAAACGAAATTGCACAGTCAAAAACCAAACAGTTAGTAGGTCGTGTTAAACACAGTATTTTTCTTATGGAATCTGCTCCATATAAAGCTCGAGTATTCAGATTTAATGATCCATATAGGTTATCCTACAAACCCAGTTTCTTTTTGCTGCCAATGGAAATTGCTCTTATAAAGGAATAAAATGCATATTTAATGAATAAACAAACTTATATGAGAGAAAACCGAAAAAGGGGTTATTATATGGTTGAAATCTATGTACACAAACACTGGCATACAAATAGGTCTTAAATTTATTAAATCAGCATTCCAAAGGTATCCTGGCCAAAATTCTGGAAAAATATGTGCTGGGGGAAACCCTTCACAGTCATAACTTTGCTTCCACTTTCATAGCTGAGTGGGAGTGACTTACTCGCAAATGTCCCCAAAAAACTTTTATTTACCTTCGTGACATTTTTATCATGACAGCATGCACTAGAGGACCTATATATTATGCTGGGCACTCTTAATTCCCATCATCCCAGCATTAAACTACAATGTATGTGAAATCTCGCAGATTAAGATAAATTATCCCCCCCCCCCCCGCATTCAACTCCCGACACAATTGCCCCCACCCGTTCCCCCAACGCACAAACGACGTTTAGAAAGGGTAAAATTTTGGATTCAAACGTAACAAACTGTTTATTCTTTGGGTTTGAACTTGGAACCGGAAAGGTCAATCTGGTAAATGTAAATCCCGGAGTATACGTACACGTTTTTTGAACTGCGGTTCCTCTAATATAATTTATCTTATCACGTGCACAGATGCTTAAAGCAATATGTGGGAGAAACTCAGAATTCTCTCCGACAAAGAACTGCTTATCATTTGTCAGACGTTCCATTAAAACATACAGTATCGGTCGCTGAACAGTTTTCCTACCCTGAACATTCCCTTAAAGGCCATTTGGAAACCCATGTTAATTGAGAAAATCCACAACTTTGTTCAGCTAAACTTTTTCTTATTTTTCTTATGGAATCTGCTCCATATAAAGCTCGAGTATTCAGATTTAATGATCCATATAGGTTATCCTACAAACCCAGTTTCTTTTTGCTGCCAATGGAAATTGCTCTTATAAAGGAATAAAATGCATATTTAATGAATAAACAAACTTATATGAGAGAAAACCGAAAAAGGGGTTATTATATGGTTGAAATCTATGTACACAAACACTGGCATACGATTAGGTCTTAAATTTATTAAATCAGCATTCCAAAGGTATCCTGGCCAAAATCCTGGAAAAATATGTGCTGGGGGAAACCCTTCACAGTCATAACTTTGCTTCCACTTTTATAGCTGAGTGGGAGTGACTTACTCGCAAATGTCCCGAAAAAACTTTTATTTACCTTCGTGACATTTTTATCATGACAGCATGCACTAGATGACCTATATATTATGCTGGGCACACTTAATTCCCATCATCCCAGCATTAAACTACAATGTATGTGAAATCTCGCAGATTAAGATAAATTATCCCCTCCCCTCCCGTCAATGTCAATCTGGTCAATGTAAATCCCGAAGTATACGTACACGTTTTTTTAACTCCCTTAAAGGCCATTTGGAAACCCATGTTAATTGAAAAAATCCACAACTATGTTCAGCTAAACTCACCTATTTGTCTTCTACCTAGGTTTTTCTTGGGGGGGAATCAAAATTTTCACTTTCTTGTTCTATGATCCCATGGGGTTCAATCTCAGTCTGCCAATATTCTTGCCATAGCTGAAGATGCGTGAGCATTGTCAATGTATACTTAGCGCCATAAAAAACGCACGGTTGAATTTTATGTCTCTACCCCAGTAAGGCTATTGGCCATTTACGTATTGTTGTTTATTGTTAGTTAGAGTTGAGTTGCAATAACTGGATAACCTGTGGTGTTCCCGACGCGCCTGTCGTGAACATTACGCAACATTTCCTAATAACGTCCATTGAGTGTTTCACCGTCACTTACAACAGCTTTCAGGGCTCATTTGTCGTGGGTTCAACACTTTACACGAAGCTCAGCGTAAAAGACGAAATAAAATCAGAAAACGTTACCATGCCCCGACTTACGACACAACAAAGGGAACGTGCCATTGGCATGTTACAGGCGGGTCTTAGTTGTGCCGCCGTAGGACGTCACATGCAGTGTCATCCCTCCACAATTAGTCGCCTCAGAATCAGGGAACATGAAACTGGCAATGTTGCCGACCGACCACGCCCTGGTCAGCCAAGAGTCACTACAGCCCGCCAGGATCGGTACATCGGTTTGTTGCACACACGTGACCGATTTCGCACCGCGACACAGACTGCTCGTGAGACAGTGGGAATTAGAAGGCCCAGGGTAAGCCTCAGCACCATCCGACATTTCCGACGGAATCCTTTTGTACGACATTGACAATGGTTACGCATCTTTACTATGGCAAGAACATGGGTGGACTGAGATTGAACCCCATAAATTTTGCAAAACAAAACAGCCATAAACTCCATCTCACAACCAGCAAACCACAAGGTTATAAACTCCATCTCATAACCTACAACCAACAGGGTTATAAACCCCATCTCATAACCTACAACCAACAAACAAAACGGCCATAAACTCCATCTTAAAACCTACAACCAACAAACAACAAGGTTATAAACTCCATCTCATAATCTACAACCAACAAACAACAAGGTTATAAACTCCATCTCATAACCTACAACTAGCAAACAACAAGATTATGAACACCATCTCATAACCTACAATCAGCAAACAACAAGATTATGAACACCATCTCATATCCTACAACCAACAAACAACAAGGTTATAAACTCCATCTCATAACCTACAACCAGCAAACAGCAAACAACAAGGTTATGAACTCCATCTCATAACCTACAACTAGCAAACAACAAGATTATGAACACCATCTCATATCCTACAACCAACAAACAACAAGGTTATAAACTCCATCTCATAACCTACTTCTAGCAAACAACAAGGTTATGAACTCCATCTCATAACCTACAATCAGCAAATAACAAGGTTATAAATTCCATCTCACAACCTACAACCAGCAAACAACAAGGTTATAAACTCCATCTCACAACCTACAACCAGTAAACAACAAGGTTATAAACTCTATCTCATAACCTACAACCAGCAAACAACATGATTATAAACTCCATCTGACAACCTTCAACCAGCAAACAACAAGGTGGCTAATATTATAGTTGACGAATACGTAGTATACGAATACATTCAACTACGGCTAGCCCCATTAGTCAACGGCCGGTCCTAGCTTTTAAGAAAAACAAAAATCTGAAAGACATGCTAGTAAAATTGCGGTTACTATCATTATCTACCGGCTAGGGCCTATTCTTTTCATATCTTTAGTCTTGATTACATATGGTATCATCCAAAAACGGTTTTGAAATAAACCGAAATATCAGCACTCCTATAAAGTGAAATATCGGCACTCCTAAAACAGTTTGAAAATAAACAGAAATAGCAGGACTCCTGAAAGGTTTGGAAATAATGTGGAATATCAGCTGTCCACAAACGGTTTGGAAATGAACCGAAATAGCAAGACTGCGGAAAGTATTGGAAATACACCGGAATATCGGCACTCTTAAAATGGTTTGGAAATAAACCGAAATAGCAGAATTCCGAAATCTGAAGACAAACATCTCACATTCTTATCGATACCACACTTTTGAAGTTAGTTGTCAGCAAGGTTTCAGTAAGAACTTTCAAACTCAACTTCTAAATGCCACTCAAACAAGTTATAATTCTGAAAGTAAATCCACACATAGACTCATTATGTGTTTCATGTTTTATAAGCATTTCTCATTACTCTATCAGTCCGTTTGTCAGTCAACACGCTTTAACAAATATTAAAGGGGCCTCCGTGGCTCAGTAGGTAGAGCATTTTACGCTCAATCCAAACAGCTTTCCACCAATGGGTCGCGGGTTCGAATCCCACTCAGTCCAAAAAATTAGAAAATTTTCTGACTGGGTTTTCACTCGAACGACCTGGTCGACACTTACCTTTGGAAGGTCGTGGGTTTCCTCCGGGCATAGAGCCCGGTTTCCTCCCACAATAAAACTGGCAACGCCGCCATATAAGTGAAATAATCTTGAGCGCGGAGTAAAACACCAAACAATCAATCAATCGGCAAATATTTAGTTCTGTTTAAAGTGGCAAGAGCTGTCAAATAGAATTGCACATATTGTGGAAACAGACAGCTAATTATAGGTCATTTTTACCAAGAAGTTAGAAAAACATGATAAAGACATATATGTTGCCTTGAAATACTGTAAAATGTTTACATTAAAAACAGAAAGACCACTATTTTATTTTGGGGATCGTAAGGTGTAGGGCCTAAACAAACATTACTTACTTACGCAGTTTTTGATCGATGGTTAATTGAATGCCTATCCAGCACCATTTAGACATTTTAAACATAACTGGGCGTATCTTATATTTAATTTTAGTGATTTTTCTATAGGTACGGTCGTATAATTTAGATTTTTTTCACAAATTTCAGAATGGCCACGACGGCAATGTGCCTTTAAGAAAATTCTTTATAAGCGACCAAATGACAACAATATACGCATACATCCCAGTTATTGGAAATCTGTCCGTTATTATCACACATATTCGGTTCGTATGGGTAACCGGCTTTGATAATACTTTTTTTCAACGTCACTTCTTTGATTCTCAGCTTACCATTACGTTTATTAGCTTATGAAGTTTTCTCAAATGTTGTCTTGACTAAACAATTTGTGTCAATTGTTTTCATAAGTCATGTGGACAGACATTTCTAAGTGCTTATTGGTAGCTGTGGCACAGTTTCCAACTGCTAAGAATTGCTGTGGTGTAGACCTAGCTTTGAGCCAGTGATGTTTATACGATAAGGGATTTCTCTAGGAGGTTAAATATGTCAAGTTTCTACAGGAATGCAAATTTATGTTTATGTGCAATAATAAGATTTTCTGGAATTTAAAGGGGCATGAGCTGCCAAAATGTTGATATTTTGGCGTTAAAACAGAATGTTGAAATTATTGGCTATTTTTCTCAAGACATATAATTCAGAAGCTTTTTAGTGCTTCTAGTCTCGAAAATGTACGATAAAGTATTGTTTTGAACTAACTTTGGCTTAGAATGAATGAATGGTCGTCCCGGTTATTTAAATGTTGTTTACATTTCGAACACGTTTTCGGTTCGTACAGGACACATACTGTATGGATTTTCCTCATTCCAACGCCAATCATTTAGTTTTTCGATGGCCTTCAAAGCCTCTTACTGTCGTGACGATCAGAAATTTTGAAAAAAGAATGAAATTTGGCAGCTCATGCTACTTTAATGGTCGTTTCATTTGTATTTAGTCAGTCGGTGGCTACTACAGTGTGCTTTCGTATGTTATATGTAACAGATTACGGGCTTTTATCAGTATTGCAGTCATTTGTGTGATCTGGCAGTTCTTCTATTTGGGCAAGGGGTTAGCCAGTGCGTTTCCAGAATTTTATTCTGTGGATTCTATTCGAGATCATCGGATCTGTACAGCTATTCCTTCCGATGAACTCGAACTACATTTTGAACATATTTTGTAAGTAATTTTGATATATAATACGTTACTCTATATGGAGGTGACAGTTATTGTTTCCATTAACACATTACATAATAATTACCAGACAGGAAAATGACGATTATCGGGGTAAACAAAATGTAGCCTGTTGATTCAACAAGAATTACTGAAAATTAAGGTGGCCTTCTCCAATTTACTAATTGTTCGTTATAGGAGTAAGAAGTACAAAGTAGGAGCTTCCCACTGACACCAATGTTAGCGTTGTGCGTCCAGGTGCTTTTTATAAGCAACAGAACCCTTAAAACAACGACCGTTGGCGAGTACCTGACAATTCTTTCATGTACATACATACGTAGGGTGATCGAGTGAATCTTTTCCCCTATTTTTCTTTATGCTGAGTAAGATTCAAACTTACACTAAATCCACCAATGGAACCGCAAAATAGAGCTTTTTATTGCGACAAACAACATTTCGTTATATGATGTGAAATATATGATATGAAACATCTTGTTGTTTGAGAGCCGCCATTTTCCGACGGAGCTAGAAGGGATATTGGACATGAGAAGGGATATTGGTAAGAAGTATTTGTTTTCGAGCAAGATATAAAAGCCACGCACTTTTAAGAGAAAACTTTGTCTATTAATGAACTTATTATGGTTATTTAGAAGATTTTCCCCTTGGTCGTGTGTTTTGATATTCATTTATATAATCCGGAGTCCCAGAAAAGAAGAATACAAGTTTAATCAGGACAATACAATCACGCCAGAGAAATCTCATTTTCAGGTGGCAAGGTAAGAGGTACTGAATCAGATGGAATTGCATCGCATAAATGCAAGTTGTCTGAATTAACCCAGAAAAACGTTTTATCAAAAGATTACAATGAATATATTTTACAAACGATAGCGTCAGAAAAACTCGAATCAGAGAAATAAACAAAGCTTTCAAGTTGGAAAGTAATACATGGCATTTCAAGCGAACACAAAAACTTTACGTTTGAGATGCTATCAAAATAATTCTGGAAAATATATATTCCCAGTTTTGAACTCAATGGTCCCAAAACAACGTCAAGACATGTTAATTTCATCAATTCTAGACCTAGTTTACGGCATTTATGAGTTTCGGGAAATTGTCATTGATTGATGATAGCAGAGGTACACTTATTAGGGTGGTAGCGTGTCATAGCTGTGTCATTCAGTATTCGTTAATGAATTTTTTATTGATCCTTGTATTGACATTTTACGGCTATAGCTGAAAAGACAGAAAATATCATGAATCCAAACTTGTCGTCTGTGAAATGCGAAAGTTACAAAGAATAATTCAAGGGAAACCTTACCTTGCAAATAGCGAATTAATACACACATAACTTCTCCGAAAATAAAGTTTTTCATTAAAATTGGGACCAATGTAAAAGGCATACAAACGCTTGCCAGCAAAATGTCGCTGACAGCCAAGTTGATTAAAAATGCATTGGTGACAGTGGTCATAATACGATTCCGTGTCAACACAACCAGAACCGTGGCATTTCCAATGACCGACAAAGTAAATATTATCCCATACAAAGGTATACAAAAGAACAAGTTAAAGTTTCCTCTCCGCCTGATAAACTCTCGAGGTACACTCCAAACACTTTCAAAGGTATCATTGTCATTTTCAGATGAATAGTTCTGATAGGGATCAATGAAAGGATCGTCACTTATCCAACTTTCTGAGATTGTAAAGTTCCTGGAACTTTCTTGGCCGTAGTCAATGAAATCAGCGGTAAAATTGTCCATTTTTCTCGGTATTGAGCAAGATAAATGTTCTAAGCTTCTAATAAAAATTCATCACTTAAATGTATAAGCCGCGCTAAGCTGCCTATGTATGTGTTGGAGACAGCTGTACTGTGAGAGTGTTTTGGAATGGTGAGGCGCAATCCATCAGTTTGCAGTCCAGACCGTGACCAGCGAAGACGACTGGCTGCGTGTCACTGAATGGACAAACACATTAAGAGGCCACAATACACTATTTGTCAGCGACTTGGATCGAACTTTATAGAGTGCCAGTTCAAATTGAGCCGGGAAAATCTTAACACTGAGTAAACAAATTATCTGAAGCACTTTTTAAGGCAGACAGACAATCAGTTTTTATCTAAGAGGGGATCATACAGAAACATTCCAAGAAGAAGAAAACAGTTAATATGTTGGGGGCTTGATACAAATAGTGAGCACTGGGGACTGCCATCAATCTAAACATTAACCCTTTGCCCCCTCCCAAAAACTGAATAATTGAGTTGCGTTGAAAACACAATTCTGAGGTTTTAGAAGTACAAGGAGTCCATTTTTTCTAAAAATATTAAAGGTTGAGTTTTGAAAATTAGCTGGAGAGGAAACCGGGCTATATGTCTGGTTTGGTACTCGTATTTCATTAACAGGAAGTACCTTTGTCAATATATGTAAATGGATTAAAGAATTATGAATTGGTGTCGAACTGTAAACATTTCAACACTTCAAATAACGGTTCACTAAAATACCTGTGTGTTTGAAAATATTAATCAGAAGCTATGAATATATTCTTACAGTAGATTTCCCCTCTGCCAGTGTATTTTAGTATTCTTAAATATATTTTTACAGTGATAAACACAAAGCATTTTATTTTGTTGACTTAAGACTGTGTTCGCTTTAAACCGTTTCTCAATTAATCTCAGAAACACAGTGATAATCTCACACTTTTGCAAACGATTTTATTAAATATTAATTCCTTAGCGTGATGTTGATGTTGATAAAGCGCAATCTTTTTCCAGAAAAAAAACTGAATGATTTGATAAATAATGAATTTCTTCCGTTGAGCCTCATATTCATATAAAGTATTGGCTTAGATTACACAGACGAGGCGTCGTTCGTTGTCTGGATGGTACAAGAGAGTTCTCTTGGAGTTTAAGACGGGAGGCTTGTACGGTAGTGAACAAACACAATACCATTCCAGCAGAATTAAGTATTACACAAAGAGAGATCTGAGTGACAAACACATAGAGATCGATTGACGGTCACACATTGACACAAACATGCCTAGAATTATCACTAATCCTTATTGTGGTATGGGAATGGTTGCATCTGTCCGTTTGTGGGAGACAGTCACACCATAAACAAAGGTCAGATTTTTGTCCAGGCCCTCTGAACGTCCTATGACCTTGACCTTGTTTATTTTCCGTTTCCCACAAATAATTACATTACAAACCATGCAAAGTTTTCAAGCATGTTCTTATCGTTTACGTTCATGTTTTTCTATATAATGAATTGGCAACCTTTTATGATGAATTATTTCTATATTCCTGGGTAATGGATTCTACATCCTAGAGTAATCTACCTTTCTCCCGTAAGTGAAATAATCTCGAGTGCGAGGCGTAAAGCTCTAATACATCACACGCACACCGATGCAAGGCTGCTGTATTAAGAAATAAAACTGGACAGTTATTGAAAACGAAGAATCATTTGCCTCAAGTCATTGACGAAATGAACTTCTGAAAGATAAACTAATGGCCTGTTCTAAATGGTTTGCCCACAGATAAGAGGAGACGTCGATATCATATCATTGAACCTTGTAACGTACGCTGGTCTGTGTCTTACATTTCTCTTTTGCCTCGAGTTATCTAAATATGCGATGGACGGACAGGAAAAATAAACTATTAACCGTTTCTTAATGTCACCTCTTCCTTGACTTTGTTTTAAGTCATTACAGGTACCGCACTATTAAGTGTTCAAAACAATATGGCCTGCGGCTGATTTAAAGCAAAAATCCCCAAATGGTAAATGATTTAAGATGATGTTTAAGCAACAGACCTCAGTGTAGATCACAAAGCCAAATAACATTCTTGTCTAAGAGTTACAATATAATTCTATGTATCCATTCCCCGGTAATTTCGGCTGGTCCGAAAATGTAACTTATAACCGTTTCACTTCCTGGAAAATCATTAAAAACTTAAAAGGCTCTCCTGGACACTTGGTTTACAAGACTGATATTCCCCTGTCCTCTGGGCAAACTATGAGTGAATTTTCTGACGGAAAATTAATATCTTCGATGTATCTTGTGCCCCAGAAACTCAGAAAGATTTTACGGCGATGCTTTGATGTTCCTTAATGCTTTAATGGCTGACATTGGGCGCTATAACAAAACAGGTTCCCCACTATTAATACCCTTGCAGTGGATGGTTATGATTAATTAAACGTAAGTATTTCTTTAAAATACGTATCCATTCATAGGGCCTTTCTGTGCTCAGCTCAGTGAAAAATCTTAACAATCTATCGACCTTGCTCCAAGTTAGATTCAACGACCATTTCCGAATGGTCGAACTTCTTATGATTTGACAAAAACAGCACCAAAACAAACATTTATTTTACCTCCCTTTCAGCACCCGTTTACCTCCCGTTAAGCACGTTCTCAGAATTTTTAATAATCTCAACCTTTGTTCCAAACTGTTGTGGATATGCTCAAAGCAAGTTGGGCATGGAGTCTGGAGTTTTTATACTCCTTGTCCAAGGATATGCTACACTATTTGTAGAGGTCACACGCTTCGATCTGTGACATAAATGGTTTTCTATTCAACAAGAATTGCTCAGTAATTTTAATGATTTCAAATGTTGTGCTCAAAATAAAGATTCAATCCTTTACACCCAATCTTAAGAGTGGTTCTGTTTAACAAAACCTGTTATAATCTGGATCAAACCCAGCGGGTTAACAATAACAGAAAATGAAGCCATTGGGAGCAATGAACATCTAATATTCATTAAGACAAAACTTAGTTTTTCAGGCTGAGTTAGCGTGCCTGAAATTCATTGTACAAATATCTATGAAGGATTTTGAAATCAAATGAATGTATTCCAAGAAACAATTACAATATGTGGGTATATCACCGTCGATTTCACAGAACAGATATCCCTTCGCTTTTAGCCATTACCTAAGTAAAGATTGTGTATGGAATGGTAATAAACTATGGATAGTGCCTGCTTATTATATAAATTGCGATTGCGACTTTCCATATGGTTCATTCATTCAGATTCAGTCCTTCTGGCTGCCAATGGTCCCATATAAGCTCAAAACGATTCTTACTTATGAGCTGCCAAAATTCACACTTTTTTCATAGTTTCTGATCTTGATGACAGTAAGTGGATTTGAAGGCCATCGAAAAACTAAATGATGGAGTTGGAATGAGGAAAATCCATACAGTATGTGGCTTGTACGAACCGAAAACGTGTTCGAAAAGTAAACAAAATTTAAATAACCGGGACGACCATTCATTCATTCTAAGGCAAAGTTAGTTTATTTTTCGAGACTAGAAGCACTAAAAAGCTTCTGAATTATACGTCTTGAGAAAAATAGCCAATAGTTTCAACGTTCTGTTTTAACGTCAAAATATCAACATTTTGGCAGCTCATGCCCTCTTAAATTTAACTGTTTGTCTCGAGTCCTGTAAGGATGTAACATATATACTATGGAACAAAAAGATGGGATAGTCATCGATATCGTTTTAGGATTCGTCATGTATGATTAAGTTAACAAATGGATGTATAAGATATAAAGGCACGAAGATCGACGAATTACGGACACGAATATTTCTTAATTTATCCAAAAAAAATTGTTTAAGTAGTATTCGATTTTTTTTTACATCAATTGTGTTTGTCAACAGAAGCTCAGCGTTTGGAGTACGTTGCAAAACAAAAATATTAACGTAGAAATAAAAAATATTGGTTTATATTCAGTAACCCGTTCCAAACAAAAAATTTAAATAGCCAGGATGTAGTTCGGTTTTGGGCGTTTTATTTGCTGCTTATAAAAACTACCTAAACGTACACTTACAGGATTGATATCAACAGAAAGCTCTTTCTTTGTAATTAGCTTTTTTGTTCCTATGAAATTTTCGCTATATCTGGCAGCTCATGTCACTTTAACATTTTAGTAGAGCACCTACGACTCCTAAGTCTACTCGATATCACAGTTACTTCTAGGTGCCAGGTGTCATTGTCTAGGTGCCAGGTGTCATTGTCTAGGTGCCAGGTGTCATTGTCTAGGTGCCAGGTGTCATTGTCCAGGTGCCAGGTGTCATTGTCCAGGTGCCAGGTGTCATTGTCCAGGTGCCAGGTGTCATTGTCCAGGTGCCAGGTGTCATTGTCCAGGTGCCAGGTGTCATTGTCCAGGTGCCAGGTGTCATTGTCCAGGTGCCAGGTGTCATTGTCCAGGTGCCAGGTGTCATTGTCCAGGTGCCAGGTGTCATTGTCCAGGTGCCAGGTGTCATTGTCCAGGTGCCAGGTGTCATTGTCCAGGTGCCAGGTGTCATTGTCCAGGTGCCAGGTGTCATTGTCCAGGTGCCAGGTGTCATTGTCCAGGTGCCAGGTGTCATTGTCCAGGTGCCAGGTGTCATTGTCCAGGTGCCAGGTGTCATTGTCCAGGTGCCAGGTGTCATTGTCCAGGTGCCAGGTGTCATTGTCCAGGTGCCAGGTGTCATTGTCCAGGTGCCAGGTGTCATTGTCCAGGTGCCAGGTGTCATTGTCCAGGTGCCAGGTGTCATTGTCCAGGTGCCAGGTGTCATTGTCCAGGTGCCAGGTGTCATTGTCCAGGTGCCAGGTGTCATTGTCCAGGTGTCATTGTCCAGGTGCCAGGTGTCATTGTCCAGGTGCCAGGTGTCATTGTCCAGGTGACAGGTGTCATTGTCCAGGTGCCAGGTGTCATTGTCCAGGTGCCAGGTGTCATTGTCCAGGTGCCAGGTGTCATTGTCCAGGTGCCAGGTGTCATTGTCCAGGTGCCAGGTGTCATTGTCCAGGTGCCAGGTGTCATTGTCCAGGTGCCAGGTGTCATTGTCCAGGTGCCAGGTGTCCAGGTGTCATTGTCCAGGTGCCAGGTGTCATTGTCCAGGTGCCAGGTGTCCAGGTGTCATTGTCCAGGTGCCAGGTGTCATTGTCCAGGTGCCAGGTGTCATTGTCCAGGTGCCAGGTGTCATTGTCCAGGTGCCAGGTGTCATTGTCCAGGTGCCAGGTGTCATTGTCCAGGTGCCAGGTGTCATTGTCCAGGTGCCAGGTGTCATTGTCCAGGTGTCATGTGCCAGGTGTCATTGTCCAGGTGCCAGGTGTCATTGTCCAGGTGCCAGGTGTCATTGTCCAGGTGCCAGGTGTCATTGTCCAGGTGCCAGGTGTCATTGTCCAGGTGCCAGGTGTCATTGTCCAGGTGCCAGGTGTCATTGTCCAGGTGCCAGGTGTCATTGTCCAGGTGCCAGGTGTCATTGTCCAGGTGCCAGGTGTCATTGTCCAGGTGCCAGGTGTCATTGTCCAGGTGCCGGGTGTCATTGTCCAGGTGCCAGGTGTCATTGTCCAGGTGCCAGGTGTCATTGTCCAGGTGCCAGGTGTCATTGTCCAGGTGCCAGGTGTCATTGTCCAGGTGCCAGGTGTCATTGTCCAGGTGCCAGGTGTCATTGTCCAGGTGCCAGGTGTCATTGTCCAGGTGCCAGGTGTCATTGTCCAGGTGCCAGGTGTCATTGTCCAGGTGCCAGGTGTCATTGTCCAGGTGCCAGGTGTCATTGTCCAGGTGCCAGGTGTCATTGTCCAGGTGCCAGGTGTCATTGTCCAGGTGCCAGGTGTCATCGTCCAGGTGCCAGGTGTCATCGTCCAGGTGCCAGGTGTCATCGTCCAGGTGCCAGGTGTCATCGTCCAGGTGCCAGGTGTCATCGTCCAGGTGCCAGGTGTCATCGTCCAGGTGCCAGGTGTCCTCGTCCAGGTGCCAGGTGTCCTCGTCCAGGTGCCAGGTGTCCTCGTCCAGGTGCCAGGTGTCCTCGTCCAGGTGCCAGGTGTCGTTGTCCAGGTGCCAGGTGTCGTTGTCCAGGTGCCAGGTGTCGTTGTCCAGGTGCCAGGTGTCGTTGTCCAGGTGCCAGGTGTCGTTGTCCAGGTGCCAGGTGTCGTTGTCCAGGTGCCAGGTGTCATTGTCCAGGTGCCAGGTGTCATTGTCCAGGTGCCAGGTGTCATTGTCCAGGTGCCAGGTGTCATTGTCCAGGTGCCAGGTGTCATTGTCCAGGTGCCAGGTGTCATTGTCCAGGTGCCAGGTGTCATTGTCCAGGTGCCAGGTGTCATTGTCCAGGTGCCAGGTGTCATTGTCCAGGTGTCATTGTCCAGGTGTCATTGTCCAGGTGTCATTGTCCAGGTGTCATTGTCCAGGTGTCATTGTCCAGGTGCCAGGTGTCATTGTCCAGGTGCCAGGTGTCATTGTCCAGGTGCCAGGTGTCATTGTCCAGGTGCCAGGTGTCATTGTCCAGGTGCCAGGTGTCATTGTCCAGGTGCCAGGTGTCATTGTCCAGGTGCCAGGTGTCATTGTCCAGGTGCCAGGTGTCATTGTCCAGGTGCCAGGTGTCATTGTCCAGGTGCCAGGTGTCATTGTCCAGGTGCCATGTGTCATTGTCCAGGTGCCAGGTGTCATTGTCCAGGTGCCAGGTGTCATTGTCCAGGTGCCAGGTGTCATTGTCCAGGTGCCAGGTGTCATTGTCCAGGTGCCAGGTGTCATTGTCCAGGTGCCAGGTGTCATTGTCCAGGTGCCAGGTGTCATTGTCCAGGTGCCAGGTGTCATTGTCCAGGTGCCAGGTGTCATTGTCCAGGTGCCAGGTGTCATTGTCCAGGTGCCAGGTGTCATTGTCCAGGTGCCAGGTGTCATTGTCCAGGTGCCAGGTGTCATTGTCCAGGTGCCAGGTGTCATTGTCCAGGTGCCAGGTGTCATTGGCCAGGTGCCAGGTGTCATTGGCCAGGTGCCAGGTGTCATTGGCCAGGTGCCAGGTGTCATTGGCCAGGTGCCAGGTGTCATTGGCCAGGTGCCAGGTGTCATTGGCCAGGTGCCAGGTGTCATTGGCCAGGTGCCAGGTGTCATTGGCCAGGTGCCAGGTGTCATTGGCCAGGTGCCAGGTGTCATTGTCCAGGTGCCAGGTGTCATTGTCCAGGTGCCAGGTGTCATTGTCCAGGTGCCAGGTGTCATTGTCCAGGTGCCAGGTGTCATTGTCCAGGTGCCAGGTGTCATTGTCCAGGTGCCAGGTGTCATTGTCTAGGTGCCAGGTGTCATTGTCTAGGTGCCAGGTGTCATTGTCTAGGTGCCAGGTGTCATTGTCCAGGTGCCAGGTGTCATTGTCCAGGTGCCAGGTGTCATTGTCCAGGTGCCAGGTGTCCTTGTCCAGGTGCCAGGTGTCCTTGTCCAGGTGCCAGGTGTCCTTGTCCAGGTGCCAGGTGTCCTTGTCCAGGTGCCAGGTGTCCTTGTCCAGGTGCCAGGTGTCCTTGTCCAGGTGCCAGGTGTCCTTGTCCAGGTGCCAGGGGTCCTTGTCCAGGTGCCAGGGGTCCTTGTCCAGGTGCCAGGGGTCCTTGTCCAGGTGCCAGGGGTCCTTGTCCAGGTGCCAGGTGTCATTGTCCAGGTGCCAGGTGTCATTGTCCAGGTGCCAGGTGTCATTGTCCAGGTGCCAGGTGTCATTGTCCAGGTGCCAGGTGTCATTGTCCAGGTGCCAGGTGTCATTGTCCAGGTGCCAGGTGTCATTGTCCAGGTGCCAGGTGTCATTGTCCAGGTGCCAGGTGTCATTGTCCAGGTGCCAGGTGTCATTGTCCAGGTGCCAGGTGTCATTGTCCAGGTGCCAGGTGTCATTGTCCAGGTGCCAGGTGTCATTGTCCAGGTGCCAGGTGTCATTGTCCAGGTGCCAGGTGTCATTGTCCAGGTGCCAGGTGTCATTGTCCAGGTGCCAGGTGTCATTGTCCAGGTGCCAGGTGTCATTGTCCAGGTGCCAGGTGTCATTGGCCAGGTGCCAGGTGTCATTGGCCAGGTGCCAGGTGTCATTGGCCAGGTGCCAGGTGTCATTGGCTAGGTGCCAGGTGTCATTGGCCAGGTGCCAGGTGTCATTGGCCAGGTGCCAGGTGTCATTGGCCAGGTGCCAGGTGTCATTGGCCAGGTGCCAGGTGTCATTGTCCAGGTGCCAGGTGTCATTGTCCAGGTGCCAGGTGTCATTGTCCAGGTGCCAGGTGTCATTGTCCAGGTGCCAGGTGTCATTGTCCAGGTGCCAGGTGTCATTGTCCAGGTGCCAGGTGTCATTGTCCAGGTGCCAGGTGTCATTGTCCAGGTGCCAGGTGTCATTGTCCAGGTGCCAGGTGTCATTGTCCAGGTGCCAGGTGTCATTGTCCAGGTGCCAGGTGTCATTGTCTAGGTGCCAGGTGTCATTGTCTAGGTGCCAGGTGTCATTGTCTAGGTGCCAGGTGTCATTGTCTAGGTGCCAGGTGTCACTGTCTAGGTGCCAGGTGTCATTGTCTAGGTGCCAGGTGTCATTGTCTAGGTGCCAGGTGTCATTGTCTAGGTGCCAGGTGTCATTGTCTAGGTGCCAGGTGTCATTGTCTAGGTGCCAGGTGTCATTGTCTAGGTGCCAGGTGTCATTGTCTAGGTGCCAGGTGTCATTGTCTAGGTGCCAGGTGTCATTGTCTAGGTGCCAGGTGTCATTGTCTAGGTGCCAGGTGTCATTGTCTAGGTGCCAGGTGTCATTGTCTAGGTGCCAGGTGTCATTGTCTAGGTGCCAGGTGTCATTGTCTAGGTGCCAGGTGTCATTGTCTAGGTGCCAGGTGTCATTGTCTAGGTGCCAGGTGTCATTGTCTAGGTGCCAGGTGTCATTGTCTAGGTGCCAGGTGTCATTGTCTAGGTGCCAGGTGTCATTGTCTAGGTGCCAGGTGTCATTGTCTAGGTGCCAGGTGTTATTGTCTAGGTACCAGGTGTTATTGTCTAGGTACCAGGTGTTATTGTCTAGGTACCAGGTGTTATTGTCTAGGTACCAGGTGTTATTGTCTAGGTCCCAGGTGTTATTGTCTAGGTCCCAGGTGTTATTGTCTAGGTCCCAGGTGTTATTGTCTAGGTCCCAGGTGTTATTGTCTAGGTCCCAGGTGTTATTGTCTAGGTCCCAGGTGTTATTGTCTAGGTCCCAGGTGTTATTGTCTAGGTCCCAGGTGTTATTGTCTAGGTCCCAGGTGTTATTGTCTAGGTCCCAGGTGTTATTGTCTAGGTCCCAGGTGTTATTGTCTAGGTACCAGGTGTTGTTGTCTAGGTACCAGGTGTTGTTGTCTAGGTACCAGGTGTTGTTGTCTAGGTACCAGGTGTTATTGTCTAGGTACCAGGTGTTATTGTCTAGGTCCCAGGTGTTATTGTCTAGGTCCCAGGTGTTATTGTCTAGGTACCAGGTGTTATTGTCTAGGTACCAGATTTGATCAGCATTATAATTCATTTCGCAAAAATTGTGTTTCTTTTGGTTTTGGAACATCATTAAAAAAATGTAGTGCTACCCAACGTTCAAAACAAGGTTGCTTTAACGTATTCCGTGTTGTTTGACTTGAAAGTTCCAACTTGGTGGGAAAATTTTTACTGATTTTGAATACTAGAGTTTTGGGCTGCCGATGAAAGATTCCATATTATGTTTTAGGAGCGTTGTGTTTCTATATCTATAATCATTTTGATAAGCGTGTGAGTGTGATCTGTATTAACCATTTTATGAACACTTGTCAAAAACACCTGTTCCTATCATGTATTGTGAATTAATGATATATGTTGTAATTTATAATTTTTTCTAAAGGTTACTTAGGTTACTGATGGGTGTTTAGTCTGCTTTGAGATGTATCTTCTGGTAACTGTTTGGATGCCCACGTAACACAGTCATAGGAAAGTCAACACCTCATGAGGAATATTTCTTTAATTTACTAATTATCTTGTGCTCTTATATAATACGATCGTCAAAATATGAGAAAACCATAAGAAAATTTGGCGCACATACAATCAAACGATAGTGGGCTCTGTGATATGGCATATGGCAATATGGTACCTACATAACAAACAATCTGCCATCTTTGCTAAGCTTGGGAATAGTAATGGTGGGTCCCAACGAATGTCTATTATCCATCCCATAATTCCATGTTTGCCAAAAAGAGCTACATGTATGTCCATCCTGCAATGTTATAGCAGACTGAGCTCTGCCAAAGCATTCGCCAGTTAAAAATGAGAAAACACAAGGAAAAATCGGTGGACGTGAGTGAGTAAAAATTTCAAAACTTCTGCTCAAATGCTATCAAAATAAATTGATTATATCACATTAGATTTATTTTCCTTTCGAATTCATGAATGGTTTCGCTGCGAGACTGTTTTTTTTTTTTGGGGGGGGGGGGGGGGGGGTCTGTCATATTTAACGCTCCTAAAGCAGTTTTGAGATGTAAGATGCCATTATAATTAAACAATTGCTTAGAAAAAGAGTTCAAGATCAAAGAAAATAACATTGATAAAAAACGATATGAGATATCACACTGTTTGGACAAGGTTATTTCACTCACAGTCCTTTTTCAAAGCATAAAAAACTAACAGACGTTCTAACGTGCCAGTGCAACTTACAATCATCGCCCAACAACCCGGAGGACGGATGGTTTAAATCATATATGGCAGATTGGAAGGTGATCAAATTATCTATTGACGGTTTATAGAAGCCCACGACAAACCCCAGGAATAACGCATCAAGATATTGCCCTTAAGGTGGGTAAAGATCACAGAAAACTAAATTCCCGAAGCATAATGGAACAAGATTTGGTAAAAGATTAAACAAATTCTAATAAAACGTTCTGTTTTCCTTAAAGAGTGGGACGAGAATAACTCTACTTACGTTTTAAAATATACTTAGCGCCATTAAAAACGCACGACCCAAAGAATGTAAAATATTTTGAGAAATGTAAAGTGTAAAATATTGTAAGTACTCTTAAATTGAAGAACAAGGCATTGGTCCCAATGAGACAAAGAATTGACAATATGTGAAACCCTGGTGACTTTTATTCCTTGCAAACAAATCGTTGATACAGAAATTGAAGGTGTCATCATTCAATAATGGGTATGTCCATCTAGGGCATCAACGCAAGCAGTACATCTGCGACGCAAGGACCTGATGAGTGTGGCTATTCTGTGCTGTGGGATCCGGTCCCACTCTTCCTGCACTACCTGGATCAATTCACGTCGGTTGCGTGGCCTGGGTTGACGTTGTGCAACGGCATTCTTAAGCTGATCCCACAAGTGCTCTATGGGCGATAGATCGGGGGAGTAAGCTGGCCATTCCATGATGTTCACATAATTCTGTTGCAAGAAGTCTTGTGTCAACCTTGCAGAGTGTGTGCTCTGATGATTTCGAGCCCATCGTGAACGGTTTTGGCGTGCGGCGGGTGTCAATATGGGACCTCGGTAGGGGATGCGTGCATGCATCTGTATCTGTTGGAGACGGGGTCGGATGGTGCTGAGGCTTACCCTGGGCCTTGCAATTCCCACTGTCTCACGAGCAGTCTGTGTCGCGGTGCGAAATCGGTCACGTGTGTGCAACAAACCGATGTACCGATCCTGGCGGGCTGTAGTGACTCTTGGCTGATCAGGGCGTGGTCGGTCGGCAACGTTGCCAGTTTCATGTTCCCTGATTCTGAGGCGACTAATTGTGGAGGGATGACACTGCATGTGACGTCCTACGGCGGCACAACCGAGACCCGCCTGTAGCATGCCAATGGCACGTTCCCTTTGTTGTGTCGCAAGTCGGGGCATGTTAACGTTTTCTGATTTTTTTCCCGTCTTTATGCTGAGCTTCGTGTAAAGTGTTGAACCCACGACAAATGAGCCCTGAAAGCTGTTCTCAGTGACGGTGAAACACTCAATGGACGTTATTAGGAAATGTTGCGTAATGTTCACGGGAACACCACAGGTTATCCAGTTATTGCAACTCAACTCGAACTAACAATAAACAGCAAAACGTAAATGGCCAATAGCCTTACTGGGGTAGAAACATAAAATTCAACCGTGCGTTTTTAATGGCGCTAAGTATACATTTTTCTAATGCTCTCGAATTAGACTGAATTGAAGCTTGGCTTCCCCAGTCTGATCTCATGTCCGTACATCATGTCATTGTTGCGCTCTAAATATATGTGTCTTCTTCAACATTTTCAAAATACTTCCAAGATGATATAAGTTATGCAAATAGCGATATTTTTGCAGGTTCCTATGCCTGGTATTCTCATTAGAAGTACCAAAAAAGTCTCCCAAGACAATGGAATTGTATCTAGAGAGATAAAAAGGCCTTAAGTAGAAAATTTGTTTCAGCCAGACATACGAAAGCAGTCCCATTTTCTTCTCACTTGTCAAAAACACCTGGTCTTATGTCATTTATGTATTGTGACCGAAGACTGAATGTTGCGTTCTAAATAGGCTATATCAGAAGTCTATGAATATATAGATTTCTGGGTTAATTTGACCCACACATGCTCAAACTGTGACAACAACTTGTATACTTTGAAAACTACAAACAACAACAGGTTCCTTAAAAAGGTTCATTACCTTTTTAAAGTGGCACACGCTGCTAAAATTTCTTATACATGTATATGAATCCAGAATATAAGTCCATCGAAACACTAAATGATTGATTGATTGATGTTTTACGCCGCACTAAAGATTATTTCCCATATATGGCGGCTTTTCCAGGTTTAGTGGGGGAGGAAACCGGACTCATTGCCCGAAGGAAACCCCTGACCTTCGGGGAGTGCCTGGCAACTCTTCCACATATGTAAACGATTGAAGTTGAATTGAAAAAAATCATCGAACCTATTGCTTATATACTATGTCAAATTGTCTGTGAAATGTCGAGAAGCCGATTCCTCCTTACTTTGTTCCCAACTGATAATCTGGAATAAGGCGTAAAACAGTAATCACTCAACAACGAAATACTAGACGAGCTATAATCACTTTGCCTTTAGCACTAGGGTACTAGCTCTTTGTGAAAATGAGCTTTAAAATTTAATAATAGTTCGAGATGGACACACAGCCTGGGGACAAACAGACTGATTTTTCACAGATATGCATGCTCAATGGGATTTTCGCCGAGCTTCAATCAATGTTAAAATAGTATGAGGACATTGTCGGCCTTTTTTTAAGTATTGAATTAGGAACGTTAACACAACACACAAGAAAATGTGTTGTAGATAGCACGAGCTTCCAACATTTGGCCATTTGATAAAACTTTAAAAGCTGATAAATTTAAATGCTTGTGTTAATAATGGGTTTTACAATATACATATAGATGTTATGAGCTGTCGATTTTGCACTTTCATCGTTTTTGTCTGCAAGGATGGAATTCAAACCCGTGGCCCATTGTTGGAATGATACTTGTAGACATCGATACTGGAGGAATTATATGGAAAACATTTTGAAACGTGACGTCAAGGCGTGTTTCATTTTAGGATTAGTGTAATCATTATATTGTTTCTTTAGTGAAGTACACCGCATTCAGATACAGTGTGAAAATACGTTTTAAGACGTGTTTCATGAGTTTTTGGCTTGCCTTTAACGTTAAAACGTCATTGACCAAATGATACAAAACGTTTTCAAAAAGTTTGCTATTACGTTATGACTATAAAAACATGATAAAAAACTATCAAATGACCAAAATACCGGACCCTCCATAAGAACGAAATTTTGACATTAGGCTCCACAGACCTAAGAAAACACGGGAGGCTATAACTAAACTAACTTTGCTTTAGTCCGGTAAACTGTAATATAGTAAACTCTGGGGACAAGGTACGAGCATACCATGTATTTCCGTGCATAGGTCTATAGTATTTCTTTGTCCTGAAGAAGTATTGACTCTACTCCAGGCGACTGAAGTAAGAACCAGATTCGTGATTTAGAACCCGAATATGAAGCCTTAGAGTTTCTTTACAATATGTAACGACAAGTTCATGTCTCAAAATTGGTTAAAACATTCACATGTTATGCGGGGGATTATCTTCGTATGCATATACTCAGCGTTAATGAGTTGAGATAATCCCTGATTAGCGACACCCAAATCACTGATATGATGCGGGATAATTATATCTTTACTGATAATAGATTGCAATTATTTGCCATCATCAAATATAGATTTATTGATCTCTTTTTCGTTCAAGATCTAGATCAAAACTGTAATTTGTATTGTGTTACCGTTTTGTGCTGCCGTTTTGGACTGTAATTAACTACCGTGAGGGGGGAAAACGGGCCCTATGAATAAGATAACCCAGAGAGATTCTGTTTGGTGTAAGGCAGTTAGGGTTGGCCTTGTATAAAATTGTAAATTTCAAACAAATATTGAATTATATGGCGTTTATATTATGAGGAAATAACCCAAACCAATGATGCAAGTATCCTATGGAAATTGTCATTTGACAGTTATCCAAATCACTGAAAGTGGCATGAGCTGCCAAAATTCACACTTTTTTCATAATTTCTGATCGTCATGACAGAGGCTTTGAAGGCCTTGGATAAACTAAATGATTAGCGTTTGAATGAGGAAAATCCATACAGTATGTGGCCTATACAAACCGGAATAGTGTTCGAAAAGTAAACAAAATTTAAATAACCGGGACGAACATTCATTCATTCTAAGCCAAAGTTAGTTCAAAACAATACTTTATCGCACATTCTCGAGACTAGAAGAACTAAAAAGCTTCTGAATTGTACGTCTTGAGAAAATTAGCCAATTATTTCAACATTATCCTTTTACGTCCAAAAATCAACATTTTTGCAGCTCATGCCACTTTATGAACAACAATATGAGCATAGCACCAGGGGGGCAATTTTCAATATGAGCTGACATTTTGGTTTTATGTGTAGCTCAAAACACGGATGTTTTCGCAACAAACATGGCCTCGTTTCCCCTCCAGATTAAAAAATAAAAGAACACAATGATCCATTCCATTAGTCCCTATTAAAAATGTTGGGGCCTCGGTGGTCCAGTTGGTTGGACTGATCATCCCTTAGTCCCACACAGACCTTCCATCGATGTGGCGTTAGTTCGAATCACACTCAAATCACACACCAAATAAAAATTGACAAATTTCTGAGTGGATTTTTCACTCGGTCGCCGAATGTGGAAGATTTGCCAGGTACCCGCCGAAAGTTGGGAGCACTGAGCCCGGTTTCCTCCCTGGCAACCTGGCAATCAATCAATCATGTTCACAGGGCCGATAATTATTTCATATATCAACACGTATTTTGTGTGCAGGGTCAGCAGAACATGAACAACATATAGGAATGTGTGGCGAACTGGTTGATTGATTGGTTGATGTATTACGCAGCACTCACGAATATTTCACTTATATGGCGGCGTTGCCAGGTTTAGTGGGCGAGTAAACCGGGCTCTTTGCCCGGAGGAAACCCCGACCTTAGGCGAGAACCTAACAACTGTTCCACGTACGTCAATTGGAGAATTGGAAGTCAAGCTTTAATCAATATATGCCTCCCAACATGTTGCGTCTTGGATATGGGCTGATGATCAAGCTTATAGAATTGAATTATTCTGATAACAAGATATGAATTGCATAAACGTGTGTAATTAATTCAAAGTTTATATATCTTCTTCCTCGGGATGTTACACTCTGAACAAATCATTTTTTTTTAAATGGATCAATGAAATTACGTATTTGTGGTGATAACGCATCATTTGTAAATAAGATACGGTGATAAGATATACCAATAACTCTGAGTATGGATCAGGAAAAAATTAACCATGTTATGATAACTCGACCTTAAAATTATCTTAAATCTTAAACGCAATTTATTAAACCGTCCTGTTGAGTAAACGTGTGAGCTAAAACCTTCCACGAGGTTAATATGACATCGTATATCACCACGGGGGACTCTTTTATTGAAATGGAATTTAATCAAATTTCACGTAAGATTGTATGACCATAAGACAGTTATAGTACTCCGGTATTCAATAGCCTACAGTCGTTCATATATCCATCATGTCAACCTTTATACACCGTGATTTAATCAACTTTCCAAAGGGATGTTAGCTATTAAGAGACAAGTTTTATGGATATCGTGGAGTTTTTCTTTAAGGCACAGTGGCAACAATTCTTTCAATCCTCAAAAGAGGGTGTATATATTTGTGTTTACCAGTCACAAGAAAAATCAAAAATATATTTTAACGTGCACGTGCTTGAATGAGTCAACGAATCATTCAGTTAAAATTTGCAATTAAATGACTGGATAACCTATCAAAGTGGCAGGAGTTGTTAATATTTTTACATATAGACAAATTCAAGCAGTTTTGAGACTATTTTCTCAAGAATGAAGTACCGGTAACTGGAGTCTGTAAATTGAATGAATCTTCGTCGAGAAGGGTTCACTAGTCCGAAGGTTCACTAGTCCGAAGGTTCACTAGTCCGAAGGTTCACTAGTCCGAAAAACGGGTTCACTAGTAAGAAGGTTCACTAGTCCGAAGGTCCACTAGTCAGAAGGTTCACTAGTCCGAACGAGAGGGTTCACTGGTTCGAAGGTTCACTAGTCCGAAGGTCCACTAGTCCGAAGGTTCACTAGTCCGAAGAAGTACCGATCATCCTCCAAACGATAATATAGCCCATAGGGCATAGGCCTACCCAGACCCAAGGATAGTTTCCTCAGCATCATTTTCCCACGAGACAGTATAGTCTTTGCTGGCTGATGAAGAGAAAGACAATGAATTTCCTGAGGAACTCTACAGGGCTATACGCATGACATGACATGTTCAATTTAAATCCGTTTATTTATAAGATAATTTGAGAAGTTGGGAAAACATTATTAAAAAGATGACATTATACCTATATCGACTTTGTAAACGTTCATATATATTTATATTTATCATCACTATAACACACGGGCACAGGGAAAATCTTCTTGTCTAAAATAACCATGGAGACAAGTTTCTAATTGTGCTAAAAAGAGGTATATCATTTAGACTTTTATACCCCATAAATTGAACAAACCGTGAAGAGTACTTTTTATTTTTAATATCTGTTCAAGTATGCCTACCGCTACTCAGATTTTTTTAATTGCTTCAATAAAATGGTCTTATTTGAGATATAGCGCATTATGTCTGGGATGTTCGGACTAGTGAACCTTCGGACTGGTGAACCTTCGGACTAGTGAACCTTCGGACCAGTGAACCTTCGGACCAGTGGACCTTCGGACTAGTGGACCTTCGGACCGGTGAACCTTCGGACTAGTGGACCTTCGGACTGGTGAACCTTCGGACTAGTGAACCTTCGGACTAGTGAGCAGTTCCCTCTTCGTCAAGGATAATTATATACTGTGTACACTTTTGAAAATTTACTTCGGTTTTCATAGTCCCAGTGGCTATTAATTTCTCAATGTTCTAAACACTTGCTTTCTTTTGACAATCGCAATGCATGTTAAAATAGTATACCCCGTAAGTGTCTATAAAATATGATGACCTACGAGAGTCCGATATATACAATTGCATGTTGTTTTTTGGCTTTCTTCTGCTTTAAACCGTGACCAGTGTTCCTCGGAGTGCTTAGCCAAGGGAGAACAGAAAGGCAGTAGATGGCATGTGAACCGTAGCCAGTCACCATCGGCTTCTGATGCAATATGACATGGGCTTTTCGTGTGGTTATGCATGGCGGATGGATACCATTTTGTACAGAAAAGAATGAGAAGACATGAAGCTAAAAATGAAATGTTTTGGTTGATATTTGGGATAAGCCACAATCTAGATTATTTTACTTATAAGGCGGAGTTGCGTGGCAAAAAGGAAAACATGTGCTTTGTCTGCAGGGAAACCCCTCCGTAAGGTGCGAATACCTTGCAACTCTTCCAAATGAGTGTATTGATGCGCCCATATAATAATCAACACATCAACAAACTATGTATAAGAAAGATCTAAGGACTTTCGAAAAATGATGGCCACTATGTACATAAACCTACGCGTTCTTTGTTTTACTCGCCCCTGTAGCTAATTCTGAAGGTGCGATAATCCAATCCTGTATGTCACCTTCTGTCAACATCCCTTAGATTTTTCTTATTCACGTTATGTTGCCGGTGTATTGTAAAAGCTCCAACTTAACTAGCATTAGTCTTTCTGCCTTGCGTCTATCACAGGATGTCATGTTGGATGGTGCGAGATCTTGATCTGTAGAAGCCTATATTATGAACACATCAGAATGACTTAAATTCACTCAAAATATTGCAGAGGTTGAACTTGCGTTTGACCGTGCAAACAAAACTTGGCCCAAAAGATCATACATGACATGAGTTCCCACTAAGAGGCTGACTTGGATAGATTAAAAGCACAGGTGACTCCTAGGTCATCCTATGGTCTAAATTTTGAAAGTGTTTTCTATGGTGGCTGATTTGTGCCATTTCTTAATCTCGCGTTTTCGCTTTGTCAAATCAAGGCGAGAATAAGAAAACGCGAAGTTTTAGAGCTTCGGACTCAAGCGAAAACAAGAAAACACGAAGGCGAAAACAAGAAATCAAGAAAATAAGAAGAAACGAAATAACGACCCAACGCCCCATTTGTGCCATTCTTATTTTCGCCTGAAATTTGACCAAGACTCCAAGCGAAAACAAGAAAACGCGAAGTTTCTTCCCTGTAAAACTTTGTGAGCTCTGAAGAGACAAGCGAAAACAAGAAAACACGAGGTTTTACACTTTCGCTGTCTGCGCATGCCTCAGTCTTGGCTAGTACGGTAGTACAGTTTTTCCACGTCGTTGATGGAGGTGGCATTGCCACCATCCCTTTTTCTACATTAAGACAGTTATTATGATTTATGACGGATTTTCCAAAAGTGAAGTGCAAGCTACGACTTGATGTACTAGTGAACCCATCGAGATCTAAAAATAACTGATTAACATCTAAGAATAAATGTTTAGATCTCCATGAGTGAACCACAGTGTAAATTATAATACTAACAGTAATTAGTAGGCTACGACTATACATCGTAGTTTTTAATACTACTACTGCTAGTACTAGATGCGCTGTGTACTTTGTGTAATTATGAAACAAATATAACGAAATTTAAGCTTCTTAGTAAATAGAACAAATTAGATTTATTTTATTAATGCATATAGATGTCAAATTATGTGATATTTTAAGTGTTTAAGTTAGAGATCAGCGCGTGATTAACAGTGTTCAGCTGTTTGTATAAAGAAAACATTAACACGTAGACATACGTATTACACCTCCCTCAACGACGTGGAAAAAAATTACTACTGTTCCAGCCAAGGCTGGGGCATGCGCAGACAGCGAAAGTGTAAAACTTCGTGTTTTCTTGTTTTCGCTTCAGCTCTGGAGAGTCAAGCGAAAACAAGAAAACACGAAGTTTTACAGGGAAGACACTTGTTTTCGCTTTGAGTCTTGGTCGAATTTCAGGCGAAAACAAGAGATTACGAATGGCACAAATGAGGCGTTGGGTGGTTATTTCGTGTTTCCTTATTATCTTGATTTCTTGTTTTCTTATTCTCGCAAATTATTGTTTTCGCCTTCGTGTTTTCTTGTTTTCGCTTGGGCCCGAAGCGAAAATAAGAAAACACGAAATTTTACCTCTAAAACTTCGCGTTTTCTTATTCTCGCCTTGATAACAAATCGTGTTTTGTCCGTCGTCCGGTGTCTGTAAACTTTTCTTGTGATCGCGATTCCAAGAGAACTACTTGTCGGATCTTCATCAAATTTTACAGACATGTTCCCCTTATGGTCTAGTTGTGCAACATCTATTTTGTTTACTCATTTACATATTTAATTTATTTATTTTTGTGATTTTTACTTACATAGTTTGTGATCGCGGAATCTAGAAAACCACCAGGCCGATCTTGATGAAATGTTTTTGTGTTAGTTCGCCATATGGTCTAGTTGTGCAACATTTGTTTTCTGGGCTCATTTTCATATTAAAATGGCCGCTATGCGAGAATTTTGTTTTTCTTCTTTTTATTACTTCTCTCTCTTGTGATCGCGATTCCAAGAGAACTGCAAGTCGAATCTTCTTTAAATTTCACACTCACGTTCCTCCTAGGGTCTAGTTGTGCAACGTTTATTTCTATCCTCATTTGCAAATCAAAATGGTCGCTAGGCGACTATTTTGTTTTTCTTCTTTTTATCACTTTTCTCCTCAAATAATGAGAGGATCTTCGTAAAACTTTGTATGCAGGTTAACCCTATGGCCTCGTTGCGTACTATGTACTTTTTGCTCATTTGCATAATAAAATGACCGAATAGCGAATTTACTTTCAAAAGGCCCCCGAGCGAGAAGTAGACCCAAGATAAAAATACTAAACACTCAGAAATTATTGACTTTATACCGTCACAAAATATTATTGAGTCCGAATTAATGTATTATTCAACGGATTAAGTAGAAAGAAGCAACAAATAAAGTATAAAAAGCAACAAATTTATCTATAATTCCACATATACCGATCACTGCGCGAGAATTTCCATTTCAGTCACAATCATAACTTGCAACGAGATGTTGATACGGCCTCACATATCACACTGTGTTATGATAATATATTTATCATATTTACGGCTGAAACATGTGTAGGCCTAGCTGCAAAAGCAGCAAATTTACAGATGTCACTTTTCGACTGGCAGTTTTGCAGAATAGCGCATTTACTTTCAAAAGGCCCCCGCGCGAGAAGTAGACCCAAGATAAAAATACTAAACACGCAGAAATTATTGACTTTACACCGTCACAAAATATTATTGAGTCAGAATTAATGTATTATTCAACCGATTAAGTAGAAAGAAGCAACAAATAAAGTATAAAAAGCAACAAATTTATCTATAATTCCTCTGACACAGTAGCGTCTGTCAATGACACACAGATACTGATCACTGCGCGGGAATTTCCATTTCAGTGACAATCATAACTTGTTTTGACCTAGAAATTTTCAAAAAATAGTCCGGAAACATTCTTTTCAAACTATACTGATACGGAAAATTATCAGGGTTTGACGTATAGGAATATGATAATTGTATGTCATAACCATCCTTTGTTTGATCAAACATTTCGATATAGGCCTATGCGTCTATCGAGGACATCTTGATTTTCTATTCTGAACAAACATCTTGCACCAAATTTCATCTTGGCCAATGTTGTAAACTTTTCTGATTGGCCAGCGTTTTAACACTCGCTAGTTGTTGTCAATCATTCGTTCCATGATACAAGCACGTTATTGAATGGTTCCCTCGAGTATGGAAGAAATTCTGAGAGGCGTCCTCGTGCTTCGCACTTGGACACCTCTCAGAATATCTTCCATACCCTCGGGAAGCCATTCAATAACTCAAAAATAACTTTAAGTACGCGTAATTCACTGATAACTTCCAACTTTGTCCAAGTTAGAACGGATACTTCAAGCATACGTATATAACAAGAAAATGTAAAATTTGACAATAAAAGCTTGTAGAATTCCTAATATTTACGAGAGCGAGTTCCCGCTGTCAATCACGCGGCCCCTTAAAATGGATTTTAATAGGCTTCTCAGGCTTTTGGCACTGAGGACATTATTTGGTCCTGAGTCCTGAGTAGTGAAAAAAGACATTTATCGGAGCTTTATTGAACCTTAGTATGAAATTGCAATCCTCGGGTTATTTTAAAAGGTATAAAAATCGACTCCATTCAGGTTTCCAAGGGCGACTAAAAGAAATAGTTTATCTATGCGTGTTGCCGGCCGCCACGGCCAGTTCGAGGTCTCGAATTTGGATTTTAAACACCTAAATTCTTTCCAAAAATGTAGCAATAATAAATATTTTTGAAGGAGAGTGTTCCCTAAGAGACTTAAGAAAGTCCATATTGTCTTTTCCGAGCTTGAAAGAAAGGAATATTTCAAAATGAAATGAAATACACGGCAACATAGAATCACTATTTTGCCGATAGAATTTGCGTTCAGGCAGCTATATAAAGCAAATGACATCGCAACTGTAAATGTTATTCAATCCTATATTTATATCAAATCGTACATGAATTATTTTCTATAAGAGTACACTAATTTCTAAACGAGTCGGGAAATTTTTTGCCATTAATTTTTAAACTGACTTTCGTCATGTTTAAATTCTTACTCATCAGACTAGTGTCGTGATACGTCGCACATTCTTCACTTTTCACGGGCTATTTTTGACAGATATACATTATCTTTTGATTTGTAAACAAACACTAAATGCATCTTAGTAACATGTGCACAGTCGTTTTGGATTTTGTAAATTTTAATGGTGTACAGGACTCAAACAAGCGATATCGTATGACTGGACTGTGTGCAAGTACATGTACATGGTAAGTAGCGTTAATGTGAGACCAGAAGGGCCGAACGCTACGGAACGTAGCCATGTTTCAAAAAGTAAATGGTTGAGACACTGGCACACGGAGTATTATTAGCGTCAAATTTGGTGTCGGAAGTAAAATAATAAATATCTTGAGATAAATCACTGTTCGCACGCATCTTCATGACAGATTCCAGTTTCAATCTACCGTTGCACGCATTGCCGAATCCAATCGGCGTGTTTTGTGTCTCTGTATATTAGATTTGACAATGCTGCAATGCCTTTTTCCAATTCAGGACTAGCTTCAATATTGGTGCCTCCGCCATACAATCGCGGCTAGATGATCTTATAGAACCTGTAGAGTGTGAGCCGACAATGCTTCTTGTAATTGTGTAAAATTTATACTTTGTTTTGACGTATGATATTACACATTACAATACAATTGTTCATTGCTCTATGGAAACTAATGTTTTATGAAAGAGGCTACATGTACGTAGATGCGGCCAAGGTTGTATCGATTTTAGTGTTGGACAAATGTATTTCGAAGGAAGATGTGCACTTTATCAGGAGTTCGAAGCATCCTTCATTTCAATCTTAGTAAATTGAAATCGAACATCTTCTTCAGTTATATTATTTGTCGTTATAGGATCTTATTTTCTCAAATCCATTTTGGCATTGACCAATCATTTAAGAAATTTGGTTTGGAGTTTTCAGATTACAGCCACTTTTTACCAAAGAAGCTTTGTTCTTGTCCAGCCAGCAACCAACTGAAGAAATCAATTTCACATATCAAGTTTGCGCTCCGTTTACAAACAGCCTCACTTTCTGATGGTGTTCTATGATGGTCGCCAAGATCAGTTCACTGATCTCTTGTTTTTTATTGCATCTAAATTGCATTTAGTCCATATTAGAATATGGATCCAGAATAATAGGTCCGGATGATATTTACAGAGATTCAAGCGGGATACACAAGCCGTTTACACTTAGGAAGGAGAGAAAGGCCGCCCATTTCTTTGGAATAAAATATTGTTAAAACTAACCCAGAATGTCTTTCCTTAAGCAAGCAAAACGAAAATCAAAACATAATTATTAAAGAGACTGATTAAAGCTCGACAAAGGTTATTATGTCTAGACAGGATAATATTAAAGAGGTAGAACGGCAGTTAAGCAGCCCTCTTCATTACTAAAAGGGGCCTCCGTCGCTCAATAGGTAGAGAGTTGGACGCTCAACCCGAACAGCCTTCCACCAATGGGTTGTGGGTTCGAATTCCACTCAGTCCCAAAAAAAATTGGAATATTTTCTGACTGGGTTTTCACGCGAACGACCTATGTGGGATGGTTGCCAGTTACCACCGGAAGATCGTGGGGTTCCTCCGGGCATATAGCCCAGTATCCTACCACAATAAAACTGGCAACGCCGTCATAAAAAGAAAATAATCTTGAGCGCGGTGTAAAACTCTAAACAATCAATCAATCATTACTTAAACTTGATAAGGAAACTTTAATAGCCTGAAAATGTTATAAATTCCCATATAATTCTTTATTCTCTTGAAAAAAAACGACTATCTTAATAAAACCAGTGTCGCTATTTGAAATCTGATCTTACCTCAATATTCTATAAATTCACAAACTCATTTAAAATCGCCCAAGCCTCCAATGCTCCCAAGGCGTCCTATTCTCTCAGATTGTGGTCGTTAAAGTTATAGAATTTCAGAGGAAATTGATTACTATCTAAAATCTACATCGATCAGGTCAAAACTACAGAGGATATGAACTGTTTTAATTATGCAAACGATGATGTCATAAATGGTTGAGGACACACCATCTCCCTAACAGGTATATGCTCTGAAAGAATTGAGAAGATCGGATCAAAGCCCTTCAAGTTATGGAGAGGAAGTGAACGAACGTATAAAATATAAAAATCTAATAACGATGCCATATTAAGCAACCGAAGATGTAATAAATGGTTGATGACACACCATCTTCCCCTAGAATATATGCCGTGAAAGAAGATCGGACCAAAACTCTTCAAGTTATGGAGCGGGATGGAACGAAGGTATACAATTAAAGTGAATATCTCATCATCAAAAACAGATGCAATATTATGCGTATCGGGCGTATAAGAATTATTAAGGAGTCAAGATCAGATGAAAATGAGACGATGTTAATACACCTTCTGCCAATAAGGTATATACTTTGAAAAACTATCACGATTGGAACAAAGCTCTTCGAGTAACTAAGAGGAAGATATATTACTGCCATTTTACAAAATTCAAATATGTCGTCATAAGAGAGAGACAATGATAAAATTGTTTATGGTACACATCTACAAATAAGATATCCAATCTAAACCAATTGTGGAGATAGGATCAAAACTGTATACTTTATATGGGGAGGAAAAGTACATTGCATAATTCAAAACGTGGGCCTATAACCATGCAACATGCCTTCTGGTAATACATTATATTTTCTTGAAAAAATATTTCGAGATTGGAACAGAACTATTTAAGTTACTGGACAGAAGTACAAATTGTTATCATATTTTATAATTCAAAATGGCCACCAAAAATGTAACACCAAATAAGTTTGCGCTGCACGATCTGCCCATAAGGTATATACTCTCAAAACTCTCAAAACTTGTTTGAGGTATGAGTCGGAAGAGATGCAGGGAGAACGGGGGATCGGTTCACCATTAACTCTGGCGTATAAAGACAGAGGTAAATACATTATTTGAAAAAAAGGATTGACAACTGACCTTGGAGGTATCTCACTATTGCACACATTAATTCTCCGAAGATAAAATTTTGCATAAGTACGGGGATGAGTGTAAACGGCATGCAGAGAACGGCGAGGAGCAGATCGCTTATGGTTAGGTTCAGAATGAAGCAATTCGTCACAGTTCTCAGTCGTTTGTTTTGAATCAAAGTCGCAATAACTAAACCATTTCCAAAGATGGCCAAAATAAATATGAAAGAATACAGCGGTATCCTTAAGGCACCGGTAAAATCATTGTGCGAAACACTGGTGTTAGAATGAGTAAAGTTTATCATTGTTCTACTGGTATATCCAAGATAGAGAAATGACAACGCGAGGAAGCAATCCAGTATCCAAAACCAATCAAGTGTATAAGCGCGTGAAGACGATGTCAGTGTGCGTCAGTCTTGCGCTTTCTATAGAATCAATAAGAGAAACATCTATATCGTTGTTGAAAATAGGGTGGGCTGCTATAGGTAAAACTGTCATCAACTATATACACTATGCTGTGTGGTTGCTGAGACTCTCACGTCATACAGCGGATCACTCAAAACAATAAATTAACGCTGCTCAATTCAATATTTAATAACTTCACACGTCTTAAAAACACACTTGCCGCGAAATTCCAGAATACTGTTTACATAAAAAAACAGTGGGCGGTTTTCTGTATTTTTCCCAAACAGAAGAATTTTTAATTTGAAACTGAAAATTAGATTTATCAAGTACCCGCAATGTAAACAAATGTAATTTATCTGAGAAATACAGACTGACGATCGGGTAAGGGTGACTCGAAAAGCCTGCCGATAATTTTTTGAGTGTAAACCACAGATAAAAAGGCCTGAAATGAAGGGTACGTAGTCCAACCACTAAGTTAACCCACACTGATCGTTGTTGTTGTAATCAGGCTTCGTTTTTTGTTTTTTTTTACACCCCCATTTCTACATTCTAAACCTAACTGGACATGTTTAATGTGTCTTATTTTAGTGGTTTTAGTCGTGGTAAGCTCATGTAATTTGGTTTTCTTAAATGTTCAGGTAGCCGCACTCATGTGTCTCTTTCCTGTGTTACTTACTTGACGGTCAGGAAGATGTTCAACAGGCGGCAAGTGGGGCTTGAATTGATTGAGGTTGTTCGTCGACATAGAAAGACAACCAGTAGAAAGTTGACAATTTATAACAATGCATGGCGGCGCTTGGTGATCGCCTCGTCCCACAAACACTTGCTGTGCCTTTTTACGATTATAAACACTGACAATATGGTCTTGTCACGGAATGAGACTGTATAAATTAGTCATAACTTACAACTATACACATTGGGTTTGGGTATAGTCAGCCACCTTATCACTTTCGGTAAAAAACAATATTCACAGGCACAAATATGTATTAGCTGAAATATGTATTTTCCCTATATTGTTGCCCGAGGCATGCATTCCAAATGAAAAGCTTTTTCGTATAATGTTTGGATACTCGTATAACATTGGTTGGGGAGAAGCATTTAGGGTCCATTTTAGGAATAAGTTAAGGAGAAACACTTGCAGTTTTATTTCCAGAATACCCCTCAGAATGCTTTCCAGGCATCTATAGAACCCCTCAGCTCCAGTGGCCTAAGCAGCCCCTGGGCCCTCGTCTAATGCATATACTTAACCCCACATTTCAAAAATGTTAGAAGGCATCATCTTTTCTAAGAAGCAGACTTTTTTTAAGAATTAGAAAAAGCAAAATCCGAAAATCATGGGCAATTATATTTCCAGAATAACCCTCAAACCCCGGAAATCTAAAGGCCCTTAGCTTCCTAGGTAGCCCATGGGCCCTCGCCTATTGCCTTGTGATCACATACACTTCCGAGAACTATAAATCCGAACTACATGCGTCATTTAAGGATCAGGAAATGGGCAAATTAAAATGGGGGAGTTGTATTTCCCAAATGGAATTCACTTTATTGACAATCTCAAACTTTTGACAGGGGACTATAATTGGCCCCAGGACCCCTACGTATTGGGTTGGGATTGCCAACCCGCGGGGGCCTGCACTTCAATAGTTTTACAAGGATTCGTCTATAACTCTGGAAAAAAGTGAGGTAGTCGGGAGGTAACGGACTGGTTTTGAATTGGTTAGGTTTTTGTAATCCAAGGGCCTGGAACAACACCCCACCACCACCACCTTTCGCAAAGAAAAAATTCTACAAATGTGATGTGATGTGATGTGAAAGGGACTGCTATCAAAGGGACTGCTATCAAAGGGACTGCTATCAAAGGGACTGCTATCAAAGGGACTGATATCAAAGGGACTGCTATCAAAGAGTTACCAGGTGCTCACCGAAGATTGGGGATCGGGGTTTCCTTCTCCAATGGCAATGCCATTGAATCAGTAAAATAAGCCTGAAATAACCTAATTATACAACTTTGATCAGACTTCAGGTTGGTACAGGAGCTCTTATCCAACTAAGCATTTGTGCTGGTCTAACTTTACATGGGTAAAAAGGAGGTCTAAATTTACATTGGGGAAGCAAAGGTGATCTAAGTTTACATTGGGGAAGCAAAGGGGATCTAAGTTTACATCATCAAAGCAAAGGTAGTCTAAGTTTACATTGGGGAAGCAAAGGGCATCTAAGTTTACATCATCAAAGCAAAGGTAGTCTAAGTTTACATTGGGGAAGCAAAGGGGATCTAAGTTTACATTGTCAAAGCAAAGGTAGTCTAAGTTTACATTGATAAAGCAAAGGTAGTCTAAGTTTACATTGTTAAAGCAAAGGTAGTCTAAGTTTACATTGTCAAAGGAAAGGTAGTCTAAATTTACATTGTTAAAGCAAAGGTAGTGTAAGTTTACATTGTTAAAGCAAAGGTAGTCTAAGTTTACATTGTAAAAGCAAAGGTAGCCTAAGTTTACATTGTCACAGGAAAGGTAGTCTAAGTTTACATTGTTAAAGCAAAGGTAGTCTAAGTTTACATTGTCAAAGCAAAGGTAGTCTAAGTTTACATTGTTAAAGCAAAGGTAGTCTAAGTTTACATTGTTAAAGCAAAGGTAGTCTAAGTTTACATTGTCAAAAGAAAGGTAGTCTAAGTTTACATTGTTAAAGGAAAGGTAGTCTAAGTTTACATTGTTAAAGCAAAGGTAGTCTAAGTTTACATTGTTAAAGCAAAGGTAGTCTAAGTTTACATTGTCACAGGAAAGGTAGTCTAAGTTTACATTGTTAAAGCAAAGGTAGTCTAAGTTTACATTGTTAAAGCAAAGGTAGTCTAAGTTTACATTGTTAAAGCAAAGGTAGTCTAAGTTTACATTGTTAAAGCAAAGGTAGTGTAAGTTTACATTGTTAAAGCAAAGGTAGTATAAGTTTACATTGTTAAAGCAAAGGTAGTCTAAGTTTACATTGTTAAAGCAAAGGTAGTCTAAGTTTACATTGTTAAAGCAAAGGTAGTCTAAGTTTACATCATCAAAGCAAAGGTAGTCTAAGTTTACATTGGGGAAGCAAAGGGGATCTAAGTTTACATTGTCAAAGCAAAGGTAGTCTAAGTTTACATTGATAAAACAAAGGTAGTCTAAGTTTACATTGTTAAAGCAAAGGTAGTCTAAGTTTACATTGTTAAAGCAAAGGTAGTCTAAGTTTACATTGTTAAAGCAAAGGTAGTCTAAGTTTACATTGTTAAAGCAAAGGTAGTCTAAGTTTACATTGTTAAAGCAAAGGTAGTCTAAGTTTACATTGTCAAAAGAAAGGTAGTCTAAGTTTACATTGTTAAAGCAAAGGTAGTCTAAGTTTACATTGCTAAAGCAAAGGTAGTCTAAGTTTACATTGTTAAAGCAAAGGTAGTCTAAGTTTACATTGTTAAAGCAAAGGTAGTCTAAGTTTACATTGTCACAGGAAAGGTAGTCTAAGTTTACATTGTTAAAGCAAAGGTAGTCTAAGTTTACATTGTCAAAGCAAAGGTAGTCTAAGTTTACATTGTTAAAGCAAAGGTAGTCTAAGTTTACATTGTTAAAGCAAAGGTAGTCTAAGTTTACATTGTCAAAAGAAAGGTAGTCTAAGTTTACATTGTTAAAGCAAAGGTAGTCTAAGTTTACATTGTCAAAGCAAAGGTAGTCTAAGTTTACATTGTTAAAGCAAAGGTAGTCTAAGTTTACATTGTTAAAGCAAAGGTAGTCTAAGTTTACATTGTCACAGGAAAGGTAGTCTAAGTTTACATTGTTAAAGCAAAGGTAGTCTAAGTTTACATTGTCAAAGCAAAGGTAGTCTAAGTTTACATTGTTAAAGCAAAGGTAGTCTAAGTTTACATTGTTAAAGCAAAGGTAGTCTAAGTTTACATTGTTAAAGCAAAGGTAGTCTAAGTTTACATTGTTAAAGCAAAGGTAGTCTAAGTTTACATTGTCAAAAGAAAGGTAGTCTAAGTTTACATTGTTAAAGCAAAGGTAGTCTAAGTTTACATTGCTAAAGCAAAGGTAGTCTAAGTTTACATTGGTAAAACAACCGACCTCTACTTGATCTGGCAACCTGCCATATAAGTGAAATAATCTTAAGTGCAGCGTAAAACTTCAATTAATTTTGAACACTCAACCCATTGAAAGAAGACATGTACATGTACCAGCGTGAGAGACTATCGTATACTGAACTATCCTTCGCCCTGTTGCCTTGAATGAATCCCGCAAAATCTATGGTGCTGAGAACCTAACGTGTACACCCTCTCACTTCAATACAGGGGAAAAAATTTGGCAGAGCCCAGATTTCTCGACTTCATATGTTCCTTGAAGGATGATACTGTAAATAACTTTAGGAAAGGACAGTTGATAGTGTGTTGTGCTTTGTCACAAAATTATTTCAATTGTATAGATTCATTATCTGATGGCCAACAAACCTGGACGCCATCATTCTTAAAATATTGAACTTGCAGACCTGGCCACATTTTTAAAAACTCCCAATTTTACACTCTGTTGTCTAAACGCCCGTTTCCATAGTGTGATTTGTGTTACAAACTTGTTGCGTGGTACATGTATATATGTAAATGGGTGATTGATTGTTTAGTGTTTAACGCCGCGCTCAAGATTATTTCACTTATATGGCGGCATTGCCAGTTTTGTTGCGGGAGGAAACCAGGCCCTATGCCCGGAGGAAACCCACAATCTTCTGGTGGTAACTGGCAGCTATCCCTCCATCCCGGTGCCGCATAGGTCGATAAATGGATTGGTTGACAAATCATATCGACTAATTAAAAGCATCCATTTTAATTGCATGCTACAAATCGGTACCACAGTGGGAACATGCCTGATCTGGACCCTGTTTCACTAAAGGGGGTAAGTTTTCACGTAAGTGTCATAGCAGCCCACACTGTAGAGATACGTTGGTATGGCAGTTACACTTACACTACGCCGCTACATCACACATCTTCTGGAGCCAAGTTAAAATCTTCATGGGACCCAAAACACGGGGTCGAGAAGATGGGCACCACAGTAAGTAACTTGATTGTCTGGACCCCACCCAAGGGCTTCAGCCTTCCTAGTCTGGGTTTCTGACTCCAAAATGACTATTTTTATATTAATGAAGGAAAGAACACTCTTGCGTATGGATTTATAACTTCTTGGTTTATTGGGAACTGTTTATATTGACGGTTGTAAAAAAAACGACCGTCAGTATAAAACATAGCCATTTTGGAGTAAAAAAAACTCGGACTACAGCCTTCCCTATCTTTTGTCTATTCTGGAGATTAATCACGAGGTAAAAAAGAATAGTTTTTTTTAATAATCATGAGATTTATTGACAAAAAATGTTGGCATTATTTTTTGGGACATTATTTTTAAAGAATTCATTCACATCAGGTACATTATTTATTTTGATTCTTATTTACAAAACAAACATGTACGGGTATTTAAGAAAATAAAATACATTACAAAGTAATTCTTTTAGAATATATATTTTAATAGAAATGACATGACATATTATATTCGGGCTTCATATAAGAAAATTTAAAAAATTCAGAAAAACTATAAATACGGTGGAAACGGTTTGCATGGAATATAAAATCTTATAAAGGATATCCATAACTTTGTTTTGAAATTCATAAAATCAAAAGCAGAAAATTGAAAAGCAAGAGAATACATTATTGCCATAAAATTGTAAAAGAGCTTGCTTGGAAGTATGTGCTTAACAATTCATATATAACATACAAAAGTTAATATAATATTGTAATAGCAAGCCATTAGCTAGTAAATCGTTAAAAAGTTGGATCCAAATTGAATTATACTACAAAAATGGAGCGTCCTACATGTACATGTAAGCTTCATTTTATTTTTAATAAACAACTTTGCATAGTTTCCCATTGATCAGTAAAACCATAAATAACTAAAATAATATAGGAAAGTTTATTGAAAATCTACAGAGGAAGTGTATGATTGATTTCTTGTTTATATTACACATAAATCACGATTAGGTAAAATAAATCGAACAAAAACAATTTAGCACAGTATTACCGAATAATAAAATAAAAGCACCGTTAGTAAACAATATAGCACTTTCATCCCCCTCTGTATTGCTCCAATCTTTAACATTAAATGAAGAAAAAAAGACTTAAAAAGTATACAAATATCAGCTCCCCAAAACCAATAAGACCACCTTTTAATATATTTTTTTATCTATAATAATTAACAAACATGGTATTGCCCACAACTAGATTGTTCAAATTTAAACACTCAAAAAATTGTGGGTCTTAAATCTAACATTGTAATCAGGCAGTAAAATCCTTACAATACGATAAATAACAATTTCATACAGGTCCACTTAATAAACCAAAGAAAAAAAAACAAACAACGATAAGAATTCATTAAATTCAATCTTTGTCAATCATCTACGAACAGATTCCTGACAGCATGGTTACCCTTTGACCTCACAGGGTATAGCTTTTCCTCGTCGCTCGGATTCCATTCCTCCAAATAAGATTCAATTCCTCTTGAACTCAGTCTTTTAATAGGTTGCTGAATTTCAGATTTAACATGGGAAGTGAAAACAGGAGTGATTTCACCAGCAAGATGAGGATAGACATGGCTGATGGTCTCTGGAGAAGTTTGACATCCAGAGTTCTCCCCCTTGTCTGCTCCTGTTTCTACATCTGTATCAGAATCACTGCTTGAAATCTGCAAGAAGAAGAAAACAATGATGGTGTAAATGATTCCATGACCGAGCAATTATTATTATTACTTGTATCATTGGCTTTATGTCCAACTGAGGCAAAACTTATATTTCATATTATGTATATATATTTGATCGAGCTTATGCCCACATAGGCCCTGAATCATTGATAAAGGAACTTAGTCTTACTCATGGGCTTTGAGCCTATATTTAACCTCATCTTTGTATTGAACAGTCAAATACTATATGACCTTCCTTTTGGTTGTTCTGCAGTGACATGTCCCTTTCACTGTGCTTTCATTCTTCTTAGTTACCAAAGTGAACACTTCAGATATTTATGCCTTCCCTGTGCCCGTGTATTTTAGTGTTCAAAACTATATGTCTAGGTATACAATGTATACATGACATCTAGTCACTGTGAATAACACGCTCTCATAAGTGTATGAATCTATTTTATACAAAACATTTTATGCTTTAAACATTAAATTTTTTCTGGACATTTACAGTTGAACCTTTGCTTAAATTCATTATCGGCACAACAAATAAAAGAATTCCAGAAAAATATCCAGGACCATGATAGTATTGAATCCATGTGTTTGGGCAGGTTTTCAATCCAACGTCATAATTCTGCCTAGCCATAGTCATAAAATAACTCAAAGCTCGGGATACAAAAATGATACAAAATATACATACAAACATGTTAAAGTGGCATGAGCTGCAAAAATTCACACTTTTACGAACCGAAAACCTGTTTGAAAGGTAAACAAAATTTAAACCAGCATTCTGAGAGTATTGCATAGCAATACATAGTCCCCTACCGGAAGGTTATCAAGGAGTATGAAATTCAATGAATATTTTAAATGGTGTCCAAAATAAACAATATTCCTTTACTATTTAAAGGATTAACCTGTTGTCCAGGGAGATCCCTGAAATCCTTAAAACTCCTCATAAGAAGTTCTAAATTGACAATTGATCAGTGAAATACCTAGAAATAAATGACGAGAGACATATAAAACCTAAACTTGGAGTATGTCAAACAAACATTTTGTAAAGAAGTCCGGAAAACTGTCTTTATAAGAAATTTCTAACGCCCAAGGTGCGAAGCAGAACAAATGTAAACTTGATTTGTAACCAACCATGTTGTACTCACATACTATCAACCATTTGAACCATTTGAGTGTGAACATCTAGCACAAAGGTCAGAAAAACTGTTATTTGTATTAAAATGTTTAAGTCCAAGGATGATAGTTGCATAAAAAATGCACTTAAACTTGATCTGTAACCTACCATGGTGTACCCATATACAAAAAAAAATTAAACATCTGAAAGCATCTAGAAAAAAGTCCGGAAAACTTGATATTTCTTAAGTCCAAGGGTGATAACTTCGGTAAAAATGCACGGAGCGGAACAAAACATGAACTTGATCTGTAACCCACCATGGTGGACCCACATACAAAAAATCAATTAAACATCTGAAAGCATATAGAAAAAAAGTCCAGAAAACTTATTTTTGTGATATTTCTAAAGTCCAAGGGCAATAACTTTGGTAAAAATGCACGGAGCGGAACAAAACATAAATTTGATCTGTAACCCACCATGGTGGACCCACATACAAAAAATCAATTGAATATCTGAAAGCATATATTAAAAAAGTCTGGAAAACTGACTTGCCGGACTGACTGACGGACGGAGCACAAACCTATAGTCCCCTTCGGCTTTGCCAGTACTAAGGGGACTAATAACCGGGACGACCATTCATTCATTCTAAGTCAAAGTTTGTTCAAAACAATAGCCTACTTTATCGTACATTTTCGAGGCTAGAAGTACTAAAAAGCTTCTGAATAACACATGTTGAGAAAAATAGCGGATACATGTAATTTCAACATTCTGTTTCAACGTCAAAATATCAACATTTTGGCAGCTCATGCCACTTTAAGTAAAATATATTGTTTTTAAAATAAAACATAATGTATTTTATCTGGAGTGTAAACTCTAACCATAGATTGATTGATTGATGTATTTGCGAAATGACCAGGATTGGTGGGTGAGGAAACCTTTGACCTCCTGGAGTATCTGGCAACTCTTCCACTGGGGCAACCAAAGAGACCCAAAAACACTGAGAAGAGGAGACAGGACTTACCACAATCCTTTTGTGTCTCTGGCGTTTACGCTTGCTGTCGGCGTCAATAGTTGACTCCAGGTGTGATCTTTTAAGAGATGGACTTTCCCTTGAACTAGTCTTCAAGCAGTCAGGTACATTCCCTTTATTAAAGCTTTTATCCAGATATCTTTCTTGGCAACCATCTATAATGGTAGCTTCTGAATCGTCACCATCTGATAAACTATTTTCTTCTAGAGCCCTTTCATTGGTTGAGTTTTTACTTCCCAAAATGTAATTACCGGATAAAATACAAAGGGGTGGACTATCACCATCTTCTATGATGACACATTGGGAGTCTTCACTACTTTGTATAAAATTGTTGTAGGACTTTATTCTAATGAATTTTGAGCCCTCATCAAAAGCTTTGTTATTTATTGATTCACTACGTTTCGTTTGACTTTTTTCACTTTTCTCACCCTCTATAATGATACAATATTCACTACTCTCTGTCATACTACTCTGTACCTGTATTCTCCTGGATTTTGAGCAATTACTTAACAAATCACTTTCATTATCAGATTGACTACACTTTTCTTGACTGTCTTCCTCATTAATCTTAGCAGAAGATCGGGAATCATCACTGTCTGATGCTCTATTTTGAGACAGGATTCTTTTACACTTAGAACCCTTGTCACAAGCAGTTTCACTTTGGTTTTCCACATCATGCCTAACAGTAGGTTGGGAATCATCACTGTCTGATGCACTATTTTGAGACAGGATTCTTTTACACTTAGAACCCTTGTCACAAGCAGTTTCACTTTGGTTTTCCACATCATGCCTAACAGTAGGTTGGGAATCATCACTGTCTGATGCACTATTTTGAGACAGGATTCTTTTACACTTAGAACCCTTGTCACAAGCAGTTTCACTTTGGTTTTCCACATCATGCCTAACAGTAGGTTGGGAATCATCACTGTCTGATGCACTATTTGGAGACAGGATTCTTTTAAATTTAGAACCCTTGTCATAATAGGTTTCACTTTGGTTTTCCACATCATGCCTAACAGTAGGTTGGGAATCATCACTGTCTGATGCACTATTTGGAGACAGGATTCTTTTAAATTTAGAACCCTTGTCATAATAGGTTTCACTTTGGTTTTCCACATCATGCCTAACAGTAGGTTGGGAATCATCACTGTCTGATGCGCTATTTTGAGACAGGATTCTTTTACACTTAGAACCCTTGTCACAAGCAGTTTCACTTTGGTTTTCCACATCATGCCTAACAGTAGATTGAGAATCATCACTGTCTGATGCACTATTTTGAGACATAATTCTTTTAAATTTAGAACCCTTGTCATAATAGGTTTCACTTTCGTTTTCCACATCGTCTCTAGCAGTAGATTGGGAATCGCACTTGCCTGATGCAGAGTCTTGAGACAGATTGTTTTCAGTTTCACTTTTGTTTTTCACATCGTCTCTAACAGTAGATTGTGAACTATCACTGTGCGATGACCTACTTTCATTGCTATCATCAATGAAATCATCTTCATCAAAAGTGTCAGAACTTGATTGATGACTAGATGTGTTACACCCCAACACTCCCTTTGTTCTTTTCTGGGTTTTCCAGTCTTTCGATTTTCTTTTCTTTCGTTTTCGCTTTTCTTGTTTTATCGTCTGAGTGACCTCATTATCAGGGACAATGAAATCGTCTTCATCGCTTGTGTAATTTGGTTCATAGTTGTACTGATTAGTCCTGTTGTACATGTATTAGAAGAAAAACCATGAAACATAAGTCAGACAAAGTAGATAAAAAGTAGATTGCATGATTGGTAATTAACGTCATACTCAAGGTTATTTCACTAAAATAGCAGGGGTGGGGTGGGGGTGGGTGCCGGGGGGGGGGGGGGGGGGGGATATCCTGTTTTGTGTTATCAAATCACTCAATGGGCTATTATTATCATATCTAAAAATATTCCACAAGAATGTTGTTGTATGCATGGGGCTAGGAGAGAGGGATGAAAACCCAGATCATTATACTTTACCCGGTTATTGTGACGCCATTGACTGTAAACAGATCACCTGAACTTGGCCAATACAGCTTGCACTCAGCTAATATGACTTGAGCTCTGCCAATATGACTTGCACTCAGCTAATATGACTTGAGCTCTGCCAATATGACTTGAGCTCGGCAAATACAATATATATCGGCCCTACGGCTAATACAAACTTGATCCGTCTGATGAGATTACCCGGCCGCCAAGGTAAGCCTAGTATTCGGGTAATAACTTGCACAGTCAATTAATAAAAAGCAAAGTTGTTCATGATTAAAATTGATGCTGTAAAATGGCTAACAAAAATGTGAAGTGTCAAAACAATTGGCTAAATAGGTGACATTTACAGAACATGTTGTGGAAAAACTTACTCTCTAAGGAAGTTGTTTAGAAGCTTTCGGGGTTTGTGTCTTTCCAAAACAGACATTCCCGCACTTTTATCAGATATTTCATTCCAAATTGACTCTCGACTTGGGAGACTGAATGACGACTTCCGACAATTTCTCATAGGACGCCGTTCCTGGAATAAGAAATGGCTAACATGTTAAGCGACATGTGATGTTTAAACAGTCCAATAAACACTGTAACTACCAGTATTCTCCTTAGTTTTGGGGATTACACCAGTACACTTTCTTCAAAAATGGTTTGAATTCCAACATATACTCTTTAACTTAAAGTGGCATTAGCTGCCAAAATGTTGATATCTAAAACAGAATGTTGAAACTATTGGCTATTTTTCTCAAAACATATAATTTAGAAGCTTTTTAGTGCTTATAGTCTCGAAAATATACGATAAGGTATTGTTTTTAACTAACTTTGTTGTAGAATGAATGAATGGTCTTCCTGGTTGTTTAAATTTTGTTTACTTTTCGAACACGTTTTCGATTCGCACAGGCCACATACTGTGAGGATTTTCCTCATTCCAACGCCAATCATTTAGTTTTTCGATGCCTTTCAAAGCCTCTAACTGTTGTGACGATCAGAAATTATGAAAATAGTGTGTAAATTTTGGCAGCTTATGCCACTTTAACTTTCAGAAGTCTTACATTGTAAGTTACAATTATCACTAATAATACATTATGACAATTTAAACTCTCTTTGAGTTTAAGCCAGAAGAGACGAATGTTAATATTTTATTACAATTAGCGATCTAAATAAGTCAAATAAAAATAAATCATAAAAATTAAAATAGTCAAAATAAAAAAACAAGTTTTAATTAAAAAGATTAGCATTCATTGATTCAAACATTTTAATCTTACTAGTTTAGAGATTGTATCTTTTAAATACAGCGAATTTCACGTACCTGTTTTATTTCATCTTCACTACTGCTTGTATTCGGAAGCTCGACTCTTTTACCCATCATTTTTGGCCGTTCCAACTCAAAGCTACGTGCAAGAAAGATGAAATCAAAGAGACAATCTACTCTCTTTGATGAAATGACGCTAAAGTGAAAGTAACGTACTTATTAGGTAAACAAAAGTCAGATCGAATTCGGAAACACAGTAGTTTATGTTTGCAATAACAGTTTTACGGCTGAATGACTCTAGAAAAAAAAATATTATGTGAAAAATTACAACAAGATATTAGAAAATAAAGTACAGAACTATAGTAACTAAAGTAAAGTCATGTATTTCAAACATTAAAATCTACCTTCCACTCGAATTATTGATCTTGGTTTTGTAAAGAACTCAAACAGAAACACAAACAAGAACGAACTTCACCAAGAACAAAAAACAAACCCAGGAAGATTTTTTGTAATTGAAGATGTCTTTAGTGGCCTACGGTGCAAGCGATGATAGTGATGACAGTGACGAAGAAGTGGAAAGGCATTCCGGAGAAAAGAAAAACTCAGGATCTATTGCTGACGTAAGTGGGGAGACTTACAACAACAACAACAACACGACAGGTGCTGATTGTCCCAGTTTGACAGTTGCTGCAAGACACGAACACCAATTCCCAGAAACAACTGTGGATGCAATAAGTGATGAAGATGAGGCGTCTGAGATCCATAAAGGTATAACTTAATAATTCGATTTAGTCAAAGTCTAGATGCGAACGCGATGAATGTTTTACTTTTAGCCTTAGCCTAGGGGTACCAGTTATCGAGGGGTACCAGTTATCGAGGGTTGGGTACATTATTGATTGTAGACAGAAAAGTCCTTTAAGAAATGAAATAAAATTTCACACATACTTACAATTCGTAGTTTCTTTCATTTTCATTGTGCAGATTTTGAAATTTAGTCCGCGATTTAAATTGTATGAGCAGACGTAATTCACCAAAGTGAATTCCTTACCCGCCTCCTTGTTCAAGAATCGGATTTTCATTATGTCGTCAGAACGGAATTCACTATCCGCCATTGTTTAACTGCACTGAACCGACGAAAGTCCAATGGGATGAAAATATCTTTGCGCATGATCGAGATCGGTTGCCATGGTTGACTTCGGCGACCCCAATATTCGTAGGAGGTTGAGGTTGTGTTGAAAGAATGTAAAAGTAAAATTATCTGCTTATTTGATGAAATAAAAAATAAAAAAATCTGTCATTTTGCATTTTTGTCAGCCACGTGCTATCGCCAGCTTCAGGGATTTATCGGATAGCTTGAAAGTGAGCAGCCATCGCGATACTGAACAAGACGATTACCCCCCTTTTGGTTAAACGGTTCGTTGTGTTTGTGACGGTTGTTTTTTTGAAAGACACGATTTGAAATTGTCTGTAACAAAACAACAAATATTTTGGAATTTTACCGATAAAAACCACTAGAAAACTATGAAACATGTTGTCATCAACACAGGAATCTTAAGAAATGAAAATTCTGACTTAAGGTAAAGTTTCATATTTGTCCAAAACAGCATTACAGAAAAGGTGTCGGAGATGTTAAATTCCGACGACCAGCAAATGTCAGAATATAGATAACGAGTCGGATTTAACTTGTTGAATTAGAGCAGACGATGTTGTCATCAATCCATCGGCAAAAAATAGACAGTGCAACAGAAGTCTTAAACATCCATAAAGTATGAAAAAGTTGAATAAATATTAGCTCCTAAAACTACATAAATCACAGAACATTATGCCGCAATAAAAATAATTAAAAAAATTTTGCGGAAAGTGAGTTTGAAGCGTGACTTAAGAATCTAGGTCAATTGAACGAGTGGGGGCCATTCATTGATTTGGATATCCAAGTACCTTCATAGTATGTGTTAATATAGGCAAAAACATAAATGACCGCTCCCTAAACGTTTTTGTTATGTTCATGGTTTTCGTTTACCGGTGTGAGGTTTTGGCATTTGAAAGTGGCTTTTTTTCAAACAAAAGAAAGTAAGAACTTGTCTAGTTTACTGTAGTATGTCTATTATATTCGATAAGCGTGCTTATGTGTGGAATTTTTTGAAAACATTATCAAAAACTGACTTTTTCCCTCAACCCTCGATAACTGGTTCCCTTGCTGTTGAATTTCCAGTCGGACACCAGGCTGACTATTTCCCTCCGATAAAGAAAACACAGTCACCCAGCGAAGTTAAATTATTTTAAATAAGTAACAAACAGGTACATCTTGGCACTCCCAAAGTTATATTACTATGACCTAAGCCATTTTATTTGACGATCGATGAATGTCACATTTACCCTCGATAACTGGTCCCCTCAGGCTAGGCTAGCCGCTAGCGCCATCAGAGCATCTCACTTTTCGCAGGAAAATCGTGAGCCACTTTTTAACCAAAAATACTTTTACTTGGTGCAGACGGCTGATGATGTTTATTTAAACCGGTTACTGCACACACTTTAGGGAGCTCAAGTCACATGTGAATTCCACACATTTCCTGTCACCGGCAACGTGACTTCAGCGTTTTTCGTTTCAACATGACTTTTAAATCTGATGTCACCAGATATCACAAAATCTTCTAATAATTCTTATGGGGCTTGCGCTACCTATTGACTAGGACTTTATTCTTAAACTATGCAAATAAAAATGTTAAAAACTGGATTGATTAAACAACAGATGAGTGAAAGTAACCGTGTGTTGGCTCAGTATTCACATGACTTCGGCAGACAGTCGTGGGACACTTTTTTAATCAAAGGATTTTTAGTAAAAACTGTGATATTTGATGTCATTAATTTAAAAGATTTAAAGTTTTAAAATTAGCCAAACTGTTTTCAAATTTTTGTCAATATAATTCAAAACACACCATAAAATGTGATCACAAACCCAGGAATTTACCGGGCCCTTAAAACCTGCATCTCTGATGCTCATTTTCTCACTTGGACCCCAAACTTGCAATGAGTCCCATGGGATGCAAATAAATAGCAAAATATTATACAATAATGCATATTTGAGCACTAATTGGACCCTAGCCAAAACTTTGACCATACTCAATACCTCTCGTTTTATGAAACACACAACCAAACGCTTATTTTTTATATTCTTTTTCTAGATCAAGCTATTGAAAGGCAGATTGTTATTTTAAGCATGAAAATGGATAAAGTGTCTCACGACTGTCCGTGTCTCATGACTGTCTGCTGATGCTATAGTCCTGTGTGTGAGGAAAAGATGCCAGGTGCTCACCAATTGTCGGAAGATTCATCGGCGCAATGCCACTCCCCCACCAGCTTCAGTGGTGGGCAACCACTGAAGCTGGCAACGGCACTGTATAAGCGAATTAGTATTAAGAGCAGCGTATAAAATAAATTAATCAAGCAGCTTAAAATTTAAAGAAATCGCTTGTGTCGTGAAATTACTGAAAGATATCTTGAAATTATGAGAAGGCCTAATAGACTGTGTGGTAAAATGAGGCATGTAGTGAGTTTTGGGATAAATGTAATTATTTTGTCAAAGACGCACTACAGCAAATTCTTATAAGTATATAAGTCTTCCGGCATGCAAAAAAACGGAAATCAGTGATGTGTGGATTGAAACATGTAACTCTTTAGAATCACCCCAGTTTTCTCTGGTTTTCTCCCAATATAAGCAACGCAACCGGCCCAAACTTTACAAACCTCCCATTTGATCCTTTAGTTCGCCATTCCAGAAAAAAAACAACAACAAATTTTCATTCAATAGCTGTAAGCAGGTATTATAATTTAGGCGTAGCCTCAACGTCGTCGTGGTGAATATGGTATAGCTATAGCCCTTTGTGGAAAAGAGGCAACGTCAGAAGACTTTAAACATCAATTAATTAATCAACTTTAATTAATTTTTTATATCGCTACATGTAGTCTATTAATATTAGCAGACCAGAAATTGCTATTTATTCTTACATTCTGCTGATGCAGAGCTCAATTAATCATAGTGTTCTATTAATCACAGCTCTGCCTCTTCCTAAACCACCCAGTGCTAAGCCACGGATAGAAGTTACAGAAGATGATGAACTAGAAGATATGGTCAAGGCTAAACCCTCACAAAAAGCTGACCTAAAGCCTACCAAGTCAGCCAAGAAGGGGAGACAACCAGTCAAAATATCTATTCCAGCTTTATCTAATGTAAGTTTTTCTTATGGGTTCAGGTACCAGCAGAGGTCTCAGGGTTGTTCATGTATACTAGTAGGGTCTTTTTTCCTCTTCAAAACAACTGGCAACATCTGTTTTTTAGCCCGCCATCATTCTGATGGAGGGCTATTTAAATTGCTTTTCTGTGGTCCGTCGTCCGTTAACTTTTCGCTTGTTACCTTTATTCCAAGAAAACTACCTGTCCCATATTAATCAAACTGAGCATACATTATCACCCTATGGTCTAGTTGTGCACCGTACATTATCATCACATTTGCTTATTAAATATGGCCGCCTGGAAGCAATTTTGTTTTTGAACAAAATTTAAATAAAACTTCTTATCATTATTCTAAGAAAACTACTGACCTGACCTTAACCAAACATGACACACATCATCCCCCTAAGTTCTAGCTGTGCACCGTACATTTGCATCTCATTAGCATATTCAAGATGGCTACTAGGTGGCAATGTTGTTTTCAACCAAAATTTCAAGGGGAGCTTACTTTGTAATTCACAATTTAATTTTCCTCAACAATAGTTATCTCCCGGGAATCCGATTTTTTTTATGTTATCCCAATATCACATTATATATACATTAAATGCACTGTCGTCCCCAATTCCCATATTCAGCTATTGCTGTAACAATCTTTAATATGGATAGATGACTGTGGGCGTTAAGATCCCTTTAAGGGATCTCTTGAAAGGGATCTCTTGTTTAATAAGAAACTTGTCTGCATGGTAATTCTAGTCGAGAAAATGTCTAGCCTGTGTGTTTTTATCTTGTGCATGATGTAAAATGCTAGATGTGATTTTCTTTCCTTCAGAATTCTGACGACGAAGATGAGCCGCGTTCTAAGAAAATTAAAAAATCTAGTAAGGTGAGAGCTTTTGGGTTTTTTATTATTAACATTCAACTAGAAAAATCTACTTCATAAATCTTATGTTTTCACATAATTCTTGAGAATTAAATACATGTATACAGGCCCTAATTTAGTCCTACAAGGGCAGGGGGTGGGAATGGGCTTTAGGAGCATCTTATATATATTGATCATACATTTAGTTTATCTGTATTTATGTTTTAACCAGTAAAAAGTCTGTTAAAAATTACCTTTATATACATGTACCTTACTTTTTATTTAAACATCTTTTATTTGATAGATTCCATTTCTAAGCATAGCTTTACTATTAACTATGTAAAAAAGTCCAGATTTTATTTGGTATAATTTATAGCAAATTCTACATTGATAACATTTGTCAGTGGTCCAGCCCTCTCAATTCAGAAATTTACGTCGGCAAAAAAAATTGCCGTGGCAGAATAATTTTGCCTCGGCAGAAAGTTGTTTGCCTCGGCAAATTCAACTGATGATAAAAAAAACGAAACTGTTTGTCTTGTGACCTTTATTAGGCCTTTCTATGATTAAATAACATACTTTATTGACACTTGAGTGTCCCGCTTGCATTTCCAATGGTAAAAATCTAAATGAAAGTATAAATACTCTTTCTACGGTCCATTTTGACCTACGATACCCGTAAACACATGAGGAAAACAAAATGGCGATAGATCCCTCTGTATGACGTACTGTCGTTTCGTATCAAATTTGACACAATACCCATGCGCACGCATGCGCGCCACTGTTAAGTTTCAGTTTGAGATACGAAACGGTGACATTCTCCAAAAAATAACGGTCGCCATATTTCGTTTGACAAAACTGTTTTAATCGATATTGTGGGTCAAAATGGATCGTAGAAAGAGTATTTAGACCTTTTATTTTTATTAAATTGACAAAGGAGAATGCAGTGACGAATGTACATTTTTAATAAACATTAGCCAATCACTATAATCAGTCTACGAATTTAACCGCTTCTGAAGACCTGCCACAGCATTTTTTTTTGCCGTGGCGAACCGGCTGTGCTACGGCAATCACCTCGGCAATTGCCGATTGCCGAGGGGAATTGAGAGGGCTGGTGGTCCAAACCTTTTTATTCTGCACATACACCCCCATGAAAGGATTTGACAAGTTTCTGATCGAATAAGTGAAAGTCATATGTTTGTTCAATTACTGTGGGAGCTTGTGTTTTTTTTTTATTCTCCTCTGGGCAAATAGCCTTATCTCCACCCACAGATAAAGGTCACAGTAATGACTGTAATAAAGGAACATAATCTTGAGACAATAAACCAAGGGCTCGTTTCACAAACCACTCACCTCACAAATAAAGCCTAGTTGTCTCTAGATATCATAGTGACGAGATACTATTAGTTACAGGGTTTGTTCAAGGGGGGATACGGAAAGACACCCATGACCCCATAATATGTAGTCTGAAGATATTCTTACCTTAGCTTAAGATGCGTAAGCATTGTCAATGTAATACAAAGTGTTCCAGAAAATTCTTCTGACTAAGGCCAAGCTCCTGTCAGTTGTCAACCTAATGAAATATCATAGGTTTACTTTATTACAACAATTTATGATGGGGTATAAAGGTCTAACTGATACACCTCTTTTTAACACAATTAGAAACTTGTCTCCGTAGTTATTTTAGACAAGAAGATTTCCCCTGTGCCCGTTAGTTTTAGTGTTCATAAATATATGGGGTCAATAAACGAATATTGGGCAAGGCGTTAACCAAGCTTAAAGGTACACTTGCCTCGAAAATCAGGAATATTCTTTACATTAAAAAAGAAAGACCGTTTTCTGTATTTTTCCCAGACAATATAAGTTAGGAACTTTCTATTTTTACCAAAATTTAAAAGTTTGGACGTCACTTTGTATTTTTAATTTGAATTTGAAAATTTGAATTGTTAGGTACCCGGAACGTAAACAAACCAAACTGCTCGCAGGGGCGATTTTATGTTTCAGTCGAGTGAGTGAACTAACGGCACAGTGTAATTTTACGTAGGTCTATTTATCTGAGAAATACAGACTGACAATCGGTTAACAGCGACTGGAAAAGCCTGCTGATAATTGTTTGAGTGTAAACCACAGATAAAAAGGCCTGAAATGAGAGTAATCCAACAGGAAAGTTGACCGACACTTATCGTTGTTGTTGTAATCAGGCTTCGATTCTTCGTTTGTTTTTCGCCCTATTTCTACATTCTAAAGCTAACTAGACATGTTGTATGTGTCCTATGTTTAAGTTTAGTGGTATTAGTCGTAGTAAGCTCATGTAAATTGGTTTTCTTAGCAAATTTAAACAGGCTACGGCGGCAAGTGGGCCTTTAATATAGTGTTTACTGACCCAATATATTTCCGTATCCCTCCTCGAACAAACCCTGTAAGGAATTTATCCCACCGAAGACCTAACACCGTACGATATTCTACCCTCCTTTCTCAAACTTGACTTTCATAAAAGGCAGATAATTGAACTCCGAAAGCTATTTACTAATATGTATGGCACGAGCAGACACGACTGACAAGTGTCTAGACATGACGTCACAAGCCATATATGGTAGTCGCCCTGTATGGATCAGCACGTCGAAGTAATATGGAATATACACTAACAGGGTCTCCATGTTTACAGGTTTGAACCAATCAACAGGAAGTATTCAGTGTGAGGTGGGATAAAACATCATCCACAGTCATTGAATACACGCAAATTAACTCTATTTATTATATAACTGGAGTGAGTGTTGCAATTTCATTGGTCAATAGGCGGTCACATGACAGTTAATATTATCTTATATTACATGACTTGCTGGTTAATATAAGATTTGACGTCACATTCTCTTTGTTGCTCAACTTAATTTGTTTTTAGTGTAGCTTTATTACTATGACGTCATTCCGATGACATCAGATTTGAGCGTTGAAACGTAATCCACATGACGTAATTTAACCCATTGCATTTGTAATGCCTACATGTATGTACTATGTTATGTGAATATAACCTCTGCCTGAAATTCTGTGAAGGTTTAGAATAAATATATACGCTAATTTGATATATAATAAAACCATTATATATAAGTTGTCCAGGTCATTATAACATCATATTAACTGGCACAAGAGTCAATAATTGTATAATATCAAAAAACAAATTCAGCTGTAAGGTATATTTCAGTTTGAATCAGTGATATATGAGTTTTGAAATTGATTTTGTTTTTATAACCTTCATTATTACTCATCCTCAGCTCTTGTAATTTGATAATGTTTGTGTGTGTGTGTTTTTCTGCAGGGATCTGGGTTATTTTCACTCCTTCCAGCCCCAAGAAATGTCTCCTTAAAGGAAACAAACAGAGTTTTGTTACCTTACACATTGAAAAAACCAGCAAATACTTCAAAGTCTACAAAACCAGCAGCAAAAAGCAGCTCTAACAAAATTGCTGCTAAGCCATTGGTGCAAACAAAAGACGCCCAAAGTGACAGTGAGGATGATGACGAACCAGGAAGTGGTAGTTTTTTCTCACTCGGACACAATCCAAATTCAAACTCATCACTAAAAAATTATCAGTTGGATTATAAAAGTGTTTCTCTAAATCCTGTAGTTAATGAAAACGAAAATGGGCCACTATCAGTGGATTATGGCCCGACAACTGTGTTGTCTGGTCCAGTGGCAGGCCCAACCATGAACCCTAATGTGCAATCGGATACCAGAAGACGCAGTGATAAAACGACAGACATTATGATGAATACCGTAAGTGAAACAGACACTGTGATGACGCAAGATGTACCTTTAGCTTTTAATAGGCCAACTGCCTCAGCAGACACTCCTCTAAGTTTTAAGCCAGGACACTCAAACCCATATTCTGTGTCACATGATCATTTCGGCCAATCATCCAGCAGCTATTCAGGTTACGATACAAATACTCAAGAAAACTACAATTATCCAGAGGTAGGTGGATTAAATAATCTAAATCTTTTATGCTTTTATTTTAGAATGCGACAAATCTCAATTCCTTGAATTATAATTGGAAATCTAGGTATATGTAAGTATCAATTTTCAGACAATAGACCGATTCCTTGCTGGCGTCTACGAGAGATAAATTGGCGCATGGCTATTAATTTGCACTGGAAAGTATAGGTGTGCTGTCAAGCCTGTCACTACAAAGGGCTTAACAAGCAGTCACTTCATACAATATCTCTGCTGAGGGATACTCCAAACCATGTTTTTTTTGAGGGACGTCAAATTTTCTGCCTATTGGATTCTCCACGTGCGTAGGTTAAATTTTGATAAAATTTAGACACAATTGTAACATCACATAGGGACCAGACGAGATTGTTCAACCGTTTAGATTGTTAGGCATGCCCATGTTGCGCTGTGGAGATGTCAATTAAAACCTCTGTATGTCGGGCCACCTAATTCTACTATAAATCTTGATAACCTTCAACTTTCTGTAAATCTCTAAATAACATTGCTACTTGCCGAAGGTTGGGTTTCCTCCGCGCAATGAGCCTCGTTTCCTCCCCCACTAAACTTGGTAATCTTGAGTGCGGCGTAAAACATCAATCAACAAACCAACTAAATAACATGGCTAGCTTTGTGCTTATCTACTTACAAAAGGATTTCCAGTTTGCTAACTACTAATCCTTGATGATTCTGCCTTTAGGGTTTTTTTTTGTAAATGTGTAAAACGGAAAACTGAATATTTCTGATGTCAGAGTAATAACTCTTGTTACAGACACATCCCCAAGAAGATTCCTCACAAATAGACACTCTACTTCAGGATGAAGAGGTTTGTGGCCATTACTTACGTAATCTTAGGCATTTAATAAGGGATGGGAGGGGGGGACTCAGAGTTTTCGCTTGATTGCCGTATGTTGGAGGGTTGCCAGTTACTCGCCGAAGGTCAGGGTTTCCTCTGGGCAGAGAGCCTGCCCATTACCAAGCTTTTTATGTTTCCATGGAAACAGTCCAAAATAAAAAAATAAAATTTTGAAAAAGTTGAAAACACCTACACATCCTTTGATGATTGTTCCACACATTAAGTTTTATTGAGACTATGTCTAGCAGTTTTAGACTTCTGCCCTGAAAACAAAATATCTAAGTTATGTTTCCATGGTAACGGTCAAAAATAAATAATAAAAATTTAAAGAAGTTGATAACCTCAAAAGGTAAATCAAACTACAGGTAATAGTCTTCAGTGCGGCATAAAACATCAATCAATCACTCAATAGCATCTATCTTTATTTGGCTATAATTTTTGTGATAAAGTATAGATGAATCATGTTTGATTGATATTTTTGTTTTGGTTATTTGAAAAATGACTGGTAAATCTGCCATAGCTGTTCAATACGATAAAACTTCTGTGTTTGCAGTTTTTGAAACTTCAAGGAAAGAAGCAGCGTGGTAGAGAGGAAGTAAAAATCATTGATATTGATACAAACCAATTCACCAGCACTGATGATCTGATGAAGACTTTAACAGTGGAGAAGGAACACACGTCACACAGGAAGAAAGATAATCAACCCTCAGGGAGGCAGAGAAACAAGCATCAAATTACATACCTAGCTTATCAGGTAACTGTTTATTAACTTGTATTCATCATTAGTTTTCTTTGGCCTGAACTTTTCAATGTATTCAACTTGAAAGATTTTTGAACAAATGTTGGTGTTTGTTTATGGGCTTAGTGTATATTTGACATAATAAAGTAGAGTGAGCAATCCGAAGAAAGACATGTAAGACATATTAACTCAATATTTCGGTTTATTCTCAAACCATCATCAGGAGTAGTGATACAATGAAAATAACGGTATATATAGGCAGTAGATAAGAATTTAAAACAACACATGTAGGGTAATGAAACGATTAAAGGTTATGTACAGCAAGAAGATTACGGAAGAACAGCATGGGGCATACAGGTGGGACAGATGAGGCGAGACAGAAATTTTACAGAAATAAACTAAATTGTTCAGGGTTGTGCTTTTTGATGGCATAAGCTTCATTGGAATGAGCTTCTCATTAAAGAGGCTTATGCCATCAAAAAGCACAACCCTGAACTTAACACTGGCCTAAAGGCCTCCAAACAATTTAGTTTATTTCTGTAAAATTTCTGTCTCGCCTCATTACAGTAAATACCTGTCAAACACTTGTCAATCTCTTTAGTATCAACCATCTTAGCTATCTTAACGTACTATATTCTTACTATGCCATGTTTATTACCAGCCACCTGTATGACCCATGCTGTTCTTCCTTAATCTTCTTGCTGTACATAACCTTTAATCGTTTCATTACCCTACATGTGTTGTTTTAAATTCTTATCTACTGCCTATATATACCGTTATTTTCATTGTATCACTACTCCTGATGATGGTTTGAGAATAAACCGAAATATTGAGTTAATATGTCTTACATGTCTTTCTTCGGATTGCTCACTCTACTTTATTATGTCAAGCTAGTCAGTGGAAATTCTAATAAATGTATATTTGAAAAACATAAGTTTAAACACAACAACGTTTGCATTAATGATTATGAAATAAAAAGTTTCTGTGGATAAACAACTTCTTTGAATTTTTTTTTTCAAAACACGACGTTTCTATGTTTATTCGAACATTGTTTTCAAGTAAATGAATAAACATTGAAACGTCATGTTTTGAAAAGAAATTCCAAAGAAGTTGTTTATCCACAGAAACTTTTATTTCATTATCCTTCCAACTTCTATATGCCTCTTAAACAAGGTAACTCTCAGTAACCTGTTAGTCAAAAAAGAGAGAGAGGAGAAATATGCTTATTTTTCGTAGTTACTTGGTAAAACTCAACAAAAGTGACAGCAAACATGACCTTTGTTGCGCACATGCTGACGGTCTTCAGTGACATTCAGTGAAGACACACTGACTGGACCAGAGTTGTGACGTGATACAGAGGAGATGGCATGTATGATGTCACTCCACAGAGCTTAGACATTTCTGCAACCCTCGTCAATTTCACGTTTACACCCTATATTAATGTTTCGCTTGGTCTGACTTGTAAAGTGCATGTTCTAAAATAAATGTAACATATTACAGGAAATATGAGCTGAAGCTGCTTATATATCCTTTATAGATTATTGTGCTTCACTGATATGAAGGCTTGTCAGCTTTGTTGTAGGAAGGATATACTATGTCAGTCGATATCTGTTGTTTCTTGGATTTGATTTATTAGACTTCATTTATTCTCGATGTGTTCTTCAAACTTGAAATTTACTACCGTAACCATTGGACTGTCGTTTAAAATCTATGGATGGGCTTTATTCTGAAATAAAGAAATATTAAGGATATCTTCCTTTCTTCCCCTAATAAACCTCTCATTTTCTTCATATATTGTTAGTCAAATACTCTTGCCTGTGACATAAAATACCACACAATCAGTCACTTTCTCTAAAGATTGACGTCCAATGCAAGGACCTAAACTGTCATCGCAACATATACCTTTAACATTAGGTTATGACCAGTCCAAAAGTTACGTAGAGCATAGACGTTTTGAGAAACAGATACCGCAGTTTTCAAAAAATAAAAACGTAAATTTTCAATACGGTTATGTTTATTTATGTAAAAAATTGTTTTATCATTTTCAGGCAAAGGAGAGAGAACTAACCTTAAAGAACCAATGGGCACAGAACAGACAGACCAAACGACAAACACAGTCCAAATATGGCTTCTAAATTCCATTCACTTTTCATTTAGAAAAAGTTGATTTGTTTTATCAGCACAAAACATTAAGCCAATAAATTACAGAAATTGAACATACATGTGATTTAGATTTATCTTTATTATTAGTATGAGATAATATCTGAATATATTGTTATGTACATTCATTAAGGAAGTACTTTTTCTTTATTTTATGAAAAAGCATGCAGTTTTCATGGGAACCTAATAATCCGAGTTTCCGACCCCAACTTTTTATGCGGATAGCAGTATTTTGAAGTCAGGGTCCATTGCAATCAAAAGTCACTCCGATTTAGACTGTGAAATAATAATATTAGCCGCTCAAATTGCGTCAAAATGGCCAGAATTGGGTTCATATATAATTTAGCCATCTGCCTGTGTCTGATATGGAAGGACAAGATCGTTAAGTTCATTCCCTGAATTCACTTTTGCTGGAGTCTCAAATGTCCCTGCCATTGTTGATTTAGCACTGTTTTTATGTTTTTCAGTTTTGAAACATTAAATTTACTTAAGAAAAGATATCCTTTTGAACAACCTTCCTGTGACTTTAGGCTTATACATTTATGAACAACATAGACATGACGCAAGGCTTATATCTCTTTGAACAACACTCAAAACTTATTTACTCTGGAACAACCCAGCCCTGACTCAAAAGCTTTACTCCTGAACAACTTGGTCCTGACTCAAGGCTAATTCACTTTTGAAGAATCCAATCTTATTAGTCCAAGGCTTATATGATTTTGAACAATCCAGCTCATGTTCATGGTTATTACCATCTAAAACAATACTCTTTAGAACTCTTGGTTAAGGCTAATACGCTTAAGAACAACACAGCTCTGTATCTTGGCCAATACTCTTTAGAACAACCCAGTCGTTGGTTAAGGCTAATACACTTATGAACAACACAGCTCTGGCTCTCAACCAATACTCTTTAGAACAACCCAGTCTTTGGTTAAGGCTAATGCACTTATGAACAACACAGCTCTGTATCTTGGCCAATACTCTTTAGAACAACCCAGTCGTTGGTTAAGGCTAATACACTTATGAACAACACAGCTCTGGCTCTCAACCAATACTCTTTAGAACAACCCAGTCTTTGGTTAAGGCTAATACACTTATGAACAACACAGCTCTGTATCTTGGCCAATACTCTTTAGAACAACCCAGTCGTTGGTTAAGGCTAATACGCTTAAGAACAACACAGCTCTGTATCTTGGCCAATACTCTTTAGAACAACCCAGTCGTTGGTTAAGGCTAATACACTTATGAACAACACAGCTCTGGCTCTCAACCAATACTCTTTAGAACAACCCAGTCTTTGGTTAAGGCTAATACACTTATGAACAACACAGCTCTGTATCTTGGCCAATACTCTTTAGGACAACCCAGTCCTTGGTTAAGGCTAATACACTTATGAATAACACAGCTCTGGCTCTCAACCAATGTTGTTTAGAACAACCCAGTCATTGGTTAAGGCTAATACACTTATGAACAACACAGCTCTGGCTCTCAACCAATGCTCTTTAGAACAACACAGTCCTTGGTTAAGGCTAATACACTTAAGAACAACACGGCTCTGGCTCTCAACCAATGCTCTTTAGAACAACCCAGTCGTTGGTTAGGGCTAATACACTTATGAACAACACAGCTCTGGCTCTCAACCAATGTTCTTTAGAACAACCCAGTCGTTGGTTAAGGCTAATACACTTATGAACAACACAGCTCTGGCTCTCAACCAATACTCTTTAGAACAACCCAGTCCTTGGTTAAGGCTAATACACTTATGAACAACACAGCTCTGGCTCTCAACCAATACTCTTTAGAACAACCCAGTCGTTGGTTAAGGCTAATACACTTATGAACAACACAGCTCTGGCTCTCAACCAATGTGCTTTAGAACAACCCAGTCATTGGTTAAGGCTAATACACTTATGAACAACACAGCTCTGGCTCTCAACCAATACTCTTTAGAACAACCCAGTGCTTAAGGTTAATACACTTATGAACAACACAGCTCTGGCTCTCAACCAATACTCTTTAGAACAACCCAGTCCTTGATTAAGGCTAATACACTTATGAACAACACAGCTCTGGCTTTCAACCAATGCTCTTTAGAACAACCCAGTCATTGGTTAAGGCTAATACACTTATGAACAACACAGCTCTGTCTCTCAACCAATACTCTTTAGAACAACCCAGTGCTTGATTAAGGTTAATACTCTCTTTAAGTGGTATTTCGGAGCTGGTCATGATATTAAGAACTGAACACAGTGGTTGCAACTCCTGGATTTATTGTGCACAAGGTTTCGATGTAGAAACTTTAATCATCGTTATTCACTTGATAATGATGTTAGTTTCTACATCGAAAAGTTGTCTACAATATATCCAGGAGTTGTAACCCATAATAACTGTGTTCAGTTCTTAATAAAGGTAATACACCTCTGAACAACACAGCTCTGGCTCTTGACCAATACTCTTTAGAACGACCTAACCTGACTCAAGGCTTATACGTTTTTGAACAGCATAGTCCTTGCTCAACACTTTTGAGCGACCCAGCCCTGGCTCAAGGCTTTGGTTTTTTTAAGACACCGTCCTGACTTTTGGACAACCTAGTGCTGGCTGAAGACTTAGTTACTCTGGAATAACTCAGCCCTGGCCCAAAGCTTTACATTTGAACAACAAAGCCATAAATCAAAGAGCTAGACTGCAACGGCTTTTAGCAACCCAACCTTGGCTCAAGGCTAGTAAAATTTTGAAAAACTCAACCCCCGGCTTAACACAAGTACAATTTTCAACAATCCAATGAGGTTTCAGGCTTGTGCTAGTTTGAACAACCCGACTTTGGCTCAAGACTTCTGACTGGTGCACTTTTGGCCAACCAAGCCCTGGCTCGAGGCTGTTTCAATTTTGATCAACCCAACCCTGACTCAAAGCTCCTGTCTTTCTAAACAACCTGACCTTGACTCCAGGCTAATGCAGCTTGTTTTTTACGTCGCACTCAAGATTATTTGACTTATATGGCGGCATTGCCAGGTTTAGTGGGGGAGGAAATAGGACTCATTGCCCGGAGGAAACCCCCATCCATCAGCGAAGTACCTGGCGACTCTTCCACAGACAGCGATCGAGTGAAAAATTCACTCAGAAATTTGTATTTGCTCGAGTGATTTTAACCCGCGCCGCAACCCACTGGACCACCGAGGCCCTAATGCAATTTGGAATGAGCCAACTTTGCACAAACGCTGGTACAATCTTGGACAGCTCAGTTGCAGGCTTGTACAATTCCAAACACCCAGCACTGACTCTAAGTAATTATTATTCCAAAGAACCCATCTTTGGCTTTTAATAACTAAGTAATTAAGGAATTCAAGTTGTCTTTTATAACCTTGAGTGCTTGTATTTCGTTTGTTTGTTTCTGTTGCCAGGTTTGATGGGTGGGTGGCGGGCGTTGCTCGTGGGTCGGAGGAAGCCCCCGACCAGGAGCAGGTGCACCCGGATATATTAAAGTGGCATGAGCTGCCAAAATGCTGATACTTTGACTTTAAAACAGAATGTAGAAATTATTACCTATTTTTCTCAAGGCGTATAATTCAGAAGCTATTTTGTGCTTATAGTCTCGAAAATGTACGATAAAGTATTGTTTTGAACTAACTTTTGCTTAGAATGAATGAATGGTCGTCCCGGTTATTTAAATTTTGTTTACTTTTCGAACACATTTTCGGTTCGTACAGGCCACGTACTGTATGGATTTTCTTCATTCCAACGCCATTCATTTAGTTTTTCGATGGCCTTCAAATCCTCTTACTGTCGTGACGATCAAGAATTGTGAAAAAAAGTGTGCATTTTGGCAGCTCATGCCACTTTAACTAAAACAGTTTTGCAAACCGACGTCTGCTAATTAATTGATAACGTTTCCAAAATCCATTGCCCAACAGAATACATTTCACTGTCATCTCCGAGTCTCTCAATGGCCTGTATAACTACTTCAAGGGCTCCTTTATCCAATATATATTCCAGATTGTTGTTGTAGTTTTGTAGAAAGGCGGCCATAATGTAAAGACCGGACTTCGTGATTACGTCCGATTGTGGATGTGTCCTTAAGGCTGTCAACACTAGATCTAGAACCAGGCGTTGTTCGGCGTCGGGTAACCCAGTGTTTTCATCCTTTGATATTGCCGACAAAAGACAAAAGCCACCCTCTAAAACACTCAGGGTGTCGCTGTGTGAAGACATGGCAGCGAGGACAGTCTCAACTCCTCTGTTTTCGATGATAGTCGCCAGGCATTCCGGAAAACTGAGCACCAAATTGCCGAGCGCTTTACATCCACTTGCTTGAATCCCCGTTTCGTTGGAATTGGTAGACATACAGTTTATAATCAGTCGTGGGACATCCATGCTGCTTAAATAACATGCATTGTTTTCATAGACTGCCAAGTTACCAAAAACATTACAAGCTTCTGTCTGTAAAACCACGACACCTCCATGAAACACCATTGCTGAAATAATGGCCTCCACACATTGCTTTTCGTACTTAGAAATAAATTCGATGGTTTCGGGAGAGACTAAATTTCGCAATAACGCTACAGAAGCTATTTGGAGTTCTGTATTTTCAGGGAATCTGCTCATGGTATCACAGACCATTTGAACACCTCTGTTTTGACAAATCTTTACTCTAATTTCAGGTAACAATGCTAAATTACACAAGCAGTTACAAGCGCGTTCCAAAATGTCAACCCGGGTGAGATTAGACGAGAATACATTGAGGACAGTTGTCACGACGTCGTCTGAAGCAAAGTCATTTACCTTGGATAACACAATAGCTAAGTCCAGTAAATCTAGAAGAATGTCAGGTTTGTCTACGTGGAACTGTAAACATTTGATTGTAGTTGGGCTACATTTATCAACTATACTGCCTCGTGAAGTCTCTGAACGGTGCCAAATATTCAGTAAGGTACGTGTTCCGAAATGGACAAGTTTCTCGTTGGCTATGAACGTATTAAGTTGGGTGTTGACGACATCAATGATATCTTGGTCCGGGATAGTTTCTGACTCCCCAGGCTTGGTGATACTCGCCAGCAAAGAAAAGCCCGATTCCTGAAGCTTCTCTTCCGTTGAATATTTTGTTAAAGTTGATTGTAAATGCGATAACACTTCACTTTGAATGGCTTCTCTTGTCGCCTTCCCATGCATGGCCAAATTCGACAACGTTTCACAAGACGCTGTCTGTAAAGTTATTACGGAAGGATACGTGTACATTGTCTTTGTTATAATGGTAATTCCGTTGTGATGTATAACACTTTCTCCACATTCGGGTATTCTGGTCTGAATTGAAAGAAAGTATATCGCATCTTCGCAGATGGTTGTACTATGGATAAAGTCTTTCAAACACACTAATATGAATGGAATGGAAGAGAGACAGTTGCTGTGGTAGGCTGTTCTGGGAACATTGGTTACAAGCTCGGTTAAGATATGAAACCCGTTTGCAATCGTGGTTTTGTCACCGGAGTTGTCTCGCATTGCCTTCAATACAACACCGGGATCTCTCTCCGACTGCCCTTTGGATATAAGGTCGGAGGTCTTCGTTGATTCGTCGCACATAACCTGTAAAACAAGGGTATATAAGGCGCGGTCACACTACAAGTCGTTCGTGATTACTTCGAACTTGTTCGGTATATGTGAGCGGCCACACTGAGCGAAACTAGTTCGGATTGATACCGAATTCTCGATCGACCGAAACTAGTTTGTGAAGTGGTTTGCGTGAATGCAGAAAGCTGATCGTTGTTTTCATTGGCTAATGAGTATGACCTAGATAAGTCACATGAACTGTTTGTCCAATCAGAAGTTATAAAGCCGATCAACATCGCCAGGCCCAGTGTGACCGCAAAGTTGTTCGAAGCGATCAGGTTTCATCAAAACACGTTTTAAGTAAACTAGATTGGCTTTAGTGTGACCGCGGCTTAAGTTATACACATGGCGGTAGTTTCTCCAAACATTTACACCCGACAAAAGGCACATCTGTCATGATAACATATAGGCCTACCTTCAACATTACGTTACGATCAGGCACAAATTTGCGTCGCTCATAAATGTGAGAAACCGCACCAATAATTCAGTATATAGCCCAACGCTATCCGAAAGAAACCAAATCATAGTGTTGTGGGAATTACGTACACTGCGTTGCATCTTCTGGAAACAAGCTCGCATTCTTTGCCATGGCATACATTGCCAAAAACGTGACCAATTTACTGAGGTCTAATTGAAACTACTTATCTTCTAAAATACGTTCACAGCGGAGCGAACGGAACATATAGCCGGTCAATTGCTAAGCCCTTTGTTATACTGTTTGTGAACCCTTGTGATTGTTATCCCTTCGGGAATGCCATTAATGCAGATAAAACTGAATGCCTGCCCATTGTTGTTCTCTAAACTACTGGGCCATCCTTTTTGAAAGATCGTTCTTTGATCACACGAAAGCAAGGCGTAGGTACAATTGATTCTTCTATTGAATGAAACACCCCGGGTAGGGGGCGGGGCCATTATGGCTTCACGTTAGCTTAGTCTGGGTTTCAGACTCCAAAATAACTATTTTTATATACTGACGGCCGTCCAAAATACGCCCATCAGTATAAAGAAGAGTAATTCTGGTGTCCGAAATCCGGACTACACATTAGCCATGGTTTCTAACCTAACAAGGGGGAACATTAGGTATGCTAAATACATTATAGTCTAGTATTCTCGTTATTTTGTGATTACACTTTCTTGAAAGTATGGTAGAAATTCCTCTACCGATATTTGGGTGACGCTCGAAAAGGGAATCGAACCCAGGTCCCAGAGTATGACACCTATCGCCAGCACTAAGTACAGACTGTCTTATCCATTTTTCTACCATATTTTCAAGAAAATGTAATCCCAAAATAACGAGAATACTGTTATACCCACTTTCTAAAAGACGCCAATTAGTTAAACTCATAGGCCTACTTTAATCTACCTGTTATTCTATATGGTATGTTGGTACATTTGTCAACTAATTAATTGGTTCTCTGGGGACGAATGTGTAAGTCAAAAGCGAAACTGATTTCTTTCGGCTGATTGTCTATCTTTTTCTTTATAAATATAACTCTACTTAAACATATAGATTCTATCAATGTGTATAATCAATCTGGTTAGGTTTGATATAACAAGTCAAAACATGTCGTTGCACATTTGGTGATATCGCTGCCATTAGTAGGCTACATACCGCTGATGTATCGTCTATTCAAAGCATATCATCTACAGCCTAAAAATGTTAAGACCAACTAGAGCTAGGACGTCAGTGGCTCGGTCTGCAGAGGAATGCACTCTCGGTCCGACACAAGACTTCCATGGACGGTTTGCTGCATTAGCAAATCGAAAGACAAACAATTCAATACTTCTGAGCTGGGGTTTTGCTAGCCAAACCTTTGACCATACTTAATAACTCTCGATTTGAAACGAGAGCTGTTGAATATGGTCAAAGTGTTGGTTTTCGCTCTATAGCCCTATGTAGAACAGTTGCCAGGTCCTCGCGAAAGCTCGAGGGTTTCCTTCAGGCTAAAAACCGGGTTTCCATCGTTTCTTAATCTGGCAACGCCGTCATTTAAGTGAAATAACCATAAGAACGACGTAAAACTCACCGACAGGAAAGTAAAACAGGATAGAAACTAGTCCGCAATATGCTGAGTGGATAGTAGTTATTCTGGTACGGGCTTCTTCAATACCACAAAGAAACAGAAGTGCTGCTTCGTAAAACATTAATTTTGGCCTTTATGCTCGATCACTGAAAAGCCAAATCCTCTATCTGGTTATTATGAAATACATAGTCATATAGAGCGTGTAATTTAATAGTAATAAATGTCTACAGGTACCCCGTTAATTATGTTTGGGTATTTATTGGTCGGTACCTGATCGACGACCAATAAATGTCAGAGACTATTAAATAACGGAGTAAGACCATTACTTGAAATATATAGCGCGTATGTGCGAACCTAAGCAACGTGCTGATCTCATGCCCCTATACTAACGCGAAAAAAAAGCTAATGCATGTCACCTAGAAAAAAAAATGCCAAACAACGTTTTATAGTCTACAAAGTCAGATATATCAGTAGGCCTATTGAAAAATCAGGTCGAGCAATTATACTTAAGCCTATACCAAATGTAGACTAAAACTCAACTCACGTTTTGTTCCACTTTGCGTGGGCCTTACTGCGGTCGAACTAAGTTTAACAGTCCACGCCAAGGCACTTTGATATAAAGGCAGGTGTTCAGAAATTGAATTTCGCCTTCAGAGAGCCGAATACCGAACTGATACGATTATATCATCTTATGTATATGTACGTGTCAAATACGGGTGAATGTTGTACACCCCTTCTTTAGTAAAAAGTCCTATATGCACATTGTTTACATTGTCACGTGATCTAGTGACCCCCTTTGCCACTTCATAGCCGAAATAAGCTTTCATAGTAACTGTAGATGTATTTTAACTTACACGTTTCCCAATCTAGAAGAACCGGTCTGTTGAGTGTGTACTTAATTGGCTGGTATCGTGTGAACAATAACACTTTCATATGACATAAGAATAGCTCGTGTGCAGACGTATGTAATTGTCATTAACGAGACGAGTGTCAAGACACGCTACATCAGCAATCTGACTTAAGTCTAGATGTTCTTTTCAATGAATATCTCGACTTAAGTCTGATTGGCTACATCAGAAGACATTCCAGTTAGTAAAGTTGTACTTTTTTGTAGACTGGTTTTATTAAATAGACCCTTTCGGCTTCAGAGTTGACGCTTGCGCAGAAGCCTCGTTGTAGTGCAAAATGACGCTAAATTGAGTTTTTGGATCAGTCTGACGTCAGAATCGTGTTCATTTCATCTATGACGTAATGCAAAAGAGGCGTGTCACAGCGACCGCAACAGAGATATGACGTCAATACCATACAATTCGAACAACGTCACAAACACGGCGTTCTACGCCGAAAGGGTCTATTCAAATCCGCGGCTTAATCGTGTATATTCTTGGCATCATACCCTGCCCCTCCCTATTCTCCCTAGGGAGCAAGGTTTTCCTCAGTACCGACTATGACAGCAGCTTAAACAGATGGCTCTATATAACAGTTACAGTTATGACCACAACATACATTATGTCACAAAGTCACCTTGTCCGTAAATGTCCATATATCGGGTGGCTCGAAAAAACGATATTAAATGAAAACTTAGGGACTAACTGAAATAATTCGATGTATGTCCATACACAAGTTTCTCTACACTGTATTAGACACTATAAAAATTAAAAAGAGAATATACAGATCGTCTGAACTGATGCTGATATGTAGGAAGTACAACAATACTTTTTTATACGAAATTTATTGAAATGCACGTTAAGCTGCAGTTCAGCTTATATTGTGCAATAATTAATTACAACATTACAATTAATGATAAAAAATTAAAGACATCACCACGTCCTCAGTTGTTTTTAACAACTGAGGACTGAGGACGTGGTGATGTCTTTAATTTTTTATCATTAGTATGGAACCCACGTTTAAAGAGAGTTTCAAACATTTCTAACATTACAATTGTTTAAATACATGCCGAGTAGGCCTAGAAGATGATATTTACAGTGATGGCAACAGCAACGGTTGATAACAGTAACTAAATGTTAACTAAATGTGATGACATCAATACTTAGCAAATGAAACACGTCCAGGGGCTCGTTTCACAAAGCAGTCGAGTCGCATCGCAAACGAAGCGTAGTTAATAATGGATACAATAGTGAAGAGATATGACGTCATGGCAACTGCGATTGATCACACTTTGCGACGGCTTCGTGAAACGGTCCCCTTAGCCGCACGTCGTGCACCCTTCATTATACAAGGTGAGGCTAAGAATACTTTTAACGAATCTTTGGTGAAAAGTTACAAACATACGAAAACACATTGTCATCTAAATCCATCTTCTGTCATGGATATAAGATCAAAGCCATTCACCCCAAGCATTCATTCTTCCAAAATTTAATATAAAAATAATTGAAACTCTCTAAACAAACTGGATATACTAATTCTAATAATCATTATCTACAAAGATGTCTTCTGTCAATTCGTTGTCATTATCTTCCCATTCATAAACATCCTCATTATTCGGGTCAATATTGTCTATTAAATCGTCAGATGACATGGAATCGTCTACAATATCCATATACGGTACGACTGTTTCATGACTGACCTCCGCCGGCAAACCTTTTAAAACAATATTTCCGGAATCGTCCAAAGAGGATCTCATCGAACCTTTTTTGATAGGGAATGGAAGTTTGTATAACTTTTCCATTTCTCTGGAAACACAATTGTCTTTAGAAGAACACGTCCGACTGGCGTGAACCCGAATGTGATCGCCTTGATGGCTAATTTGAAGTTCTCTTGGGCTAAAACCTCGTGTTGGTACCGACATTATCTCTGCTGGTTCATTGCTGAATTTCACACTTTCTTTAGATTGTTCAGGATTTGAATGGTATCTTTGTTTTTGTGGGTTTTGATGTACGTTTTCGTTATGTTTGCAATTTCCTTTAGGGCAACTGTATTCTTCATTCCGATGACCTCTTGCTGATTTGCTCGGACGCGATTCATCAAAATGATAGTTCTCTTCGAAAGTGTCTGTCTGTGTGTGTGTCGGTTGTTTTGACGTATGTTTCGCTTGTTGGTTCGAACGCTGGTTGTGGGGATTAACAGGTGGAGCTTGACGACTGGGTTTGTGCGTTTGGTGACTGGAACGTGGTACCTGGCGGGTTGAACGAGGTGCATGGTTATTTGCATATGAGGAATCGTCATTCAACTGCTCGCTGCGGCGGTTCGGTGGACTAGACTGACGATTTAAAGATGGCGCTTCTCTTGAAGTTTTGTGGTTAGAGTGCTCTGAACTGTGGGGCCCGTGGTTCCCATGGTGGTATTCATTGGATGGCGCTTGGTGACTTTGCGTCGAGGATTGGCGACACGTAGATTTTTTGGCACAAGACAAAGATTCATCTCCATTTGGTGGGGAATCGTGTTTGTCTGACAAAATATCTCGATCAACGCGATACTCATCTTCGGTTTCAGACTGACGCTGATCCAGGCCGGCTCGATGTTTTTGTAAACGTTCTAAGATCTCTTCCGCTTCCAGCTCGGCCTGTCGGGATTTTTCCAGACTCTCTTGGTAAAGCCTCTGAAGTCTGAGATGTTCAGGATCGCAATGTCTGTTCTGTGAGATATCTTGTTGATGTTGACGCCCGTCAGTGTTCCACCAAACGTCGTCATTAAATACCGAAATGGGCCACCCTCCAGATTCCACAAAGGAGACAGGCCAGTTAAAGAAACTGCCCAACTCCTGCCAGGGTCTTACTGAATAACTTGGCATTTGAGACATTCCACAACATGGTCGCCGAAAACCAAATCTTCTTGGTGATCCATATGTATAACTAAAATTAACAAAAGAAGCGATAGTAAGCATTTGTAGGTCGCATTTACTGGCACACAAATATGTAACAGTTACACAAAGTGATCATTGCCTTCATAGGCCTAATATGCCAACATATAAATTTAACAGTATATATTTAATCAACGTGCCTTCACACATTGAATATACATATATTACACAAATTTAAACGGGGTAGGTGCCAGGAACACACAGGCATTGTTAGGTTTGTTAGGTTAGGCATATGCGAGAGAATTGACCTCGTAAAGTAGCAGCTAGTGTATAGTCGTTAAATATCGGTAATATAATGGGTGGCGTCGCATCAAATATGATATATACCGGTATGTAAATTATATATCTTGTAAAGGGAATCATAAACTGTAAATAAGGCTTACCCGTTAGCTACTGAAGCAGTGATCAACAAAACACCCGCCAGGACGGGGGATATTTTCATCGGTCTTTCCATTTATGTAATTCTTCTTCTGATATTAAATAATGTCAGTCAAGAATCTTTTTGTAGGAATCAAATTTGTCGATCCTAAATATGCGACCTGTTTGTTTACGCTCAATTCGATGCGAAAGTTTTTAAGAGTCAAAGTTAAGTAACAATAACTGATTTAGATCTAGATAGCCAGGTTGTCTTCTCTGTATAAAATCACCGTGTTCCGAAGAAGTTTCATACCGACACTTTATTTCCACTGGCTTTTATAGCAAATCGACTAAATTCGTCTGCTTTGTTTCATTTAACGTGGAGAAATTACAAAGTGACACGTCGGCAGTTTATCCCAATTTTCTAACAATATAATTTGCGTTCTAGTAAAATGCCGAAAGTACCAGAAAGCCGACGTGTACTTTACAAGCTACACGTCAATACAAAACAGCTGATGAAATCTTGTTTATGTTTTGACAGTTGGACATGTGGGTTAGGTTATTTTTAGAACAGCACTCGTACATTTTATAACAGAATAGCTGTCAACATGGCGTTTTCCCTTTACTCGCTGATCGAAGCGGCTATCCTATGTTTAAATGCCGTTTGTGTCCTCCATGAAGAAAGATTCTTAGCAAAAGGTGAACCAACACAACAAAAAGATAATTGATGAGATAATTTAGAGATATTTTCGGTTCTTGGGCTTTCTATATACCTTGTTATTGTAGGTAACTTGAAAGTGAAACGTGTCCTTTTACTTTTAGTGAAAAAGTTTTTACATTATGCAGTGCGCATTAATCGAGACCTAAATTAACTTTCAATAATGTAATGCTCTATTTTTAATTTTCATCCAGCCGATAGCATGGTGGTGTCAATAATGATTATTCATACTTGTAAGTCATATCCATGCAATTACAGGGTACAATTTGCACTTCGTCTATCCTCTACTTTAAACATAGTAAATTAATACTAATAGTTTATAAATACTACCGGTATATAACTTATAAATAAGTAGGGGTTGCAAATGTTTAATTTTAAATAGAATATAAAATAAACTACAAAATTCAGTTTTCTTTACATTAAAGTTACTGTGTTAGAATAGAAATAATGGATTGATTCTCTGTGTATACACTGTGATAACGGCAAGAAAAAAAGTAGCGGCACTCATGTGTCTCTTTCCTGTGTTACTTATTTGCCAGTCAGGAAGAGCCACACATTAAACCACCATTAAATGGGTGAGATAACTATTCTCTGTCAACAGATTTTTCAAAACCCCGAAATCATGTGATGCGAGAGTTACGTTGTCATCAAATTGTCCAGCTGTTGATGAAATTCTCGGACATAGCGGTACTGCAGACCATGTGACAGGTTGTCATTGTACGAGGAAAGTTTGAAATCTGTCAGGCCAATTTTAAAGTTTTCTTCTAATGAAGAGGGATTTGGTAGATTTACAATGAAATTCGAACAAATTAATCAGTTAAATGAAAAGAGGAATGCTTTAAATGTGTGTTGAAGGTAAAATCTAAAAGGCAGGTAGGATTAATAGATATTTGAAACTTGGTTTAAATCTGAAAGCCGAAGTCCTTCCAAATAATTCATTTAAAAGCCGGAACTAGAAAAAAAAAGTGTCTATTGTTTTTGGAGGAGGGCTTTAAAATTACACTTACGAGAGTCTATTCAATCTCAGATAATGCAGATCTATGATGATTAAAATTTGATGATGAGTAGGACTTTGTAAGTATGTGCAATCAGACCCACTCAATAACATTGCTTTAAAGGAATAACCTGCATATTCAAATAAATTTTCTCTGTACAAAATCATTTCCCATACAAATCTCCCTATGTGAAACAGTTACCTGCAATATACACGAATAGGTGACTCTATGAAGAACAGTTCCTGAACAAACATATCCCCAATGGCTGGGCAGGTAAAATTCTCACAGTTAACATGTCCAGTATCTTTCAACTCAAGGGGTTTATTTTGTCACACAAAGAAAATTGTATACAAAGTTAAAATACTGAGTTATATAAATGGTTACCACATGCTATTGAAGGGTTGTCAGGGTTAGTTCCGGGCACAGAGATTGGTTCCCTCTCCTATTCAACCAGGAATTGCTCCCTTACCAAGTGAAATAATCTCAAGTGTAGTGTAAAACTCTGTCAAACAAAATGCTTTGTGAGAAAAATGGCCTCGACCAATTGGTATTGATCGATCAAAATGACTTTGTGTTGCATTTTTTTAATTGACTTCTTTTTCCTGTGTTTTCCAGTGGGTTGGGGAGCTGATCAACGTGGTTTTGGTGAAGAGCCAGGATTTAAAACTCAGATACTTAATTTGATACGCTCAATTAGAACAGTTATGAGAAGTAAGTAATAAAATGCAGAAACATACATGTATTATCTGTATGCATACAAACTTTATATAGCAATGTAATTGTTTGTATGTTACAGTTTACTGTAAGAATTCTGCTAATTCAAGGACGGGCATTGTGAAGATAACAAATTATTAGACTGCTTTCTGCTATGTTTGGTCTAAAACAACAACAATAGCGATTGCTCGATAGGATTATCGGTCACTCCATGCAGGAGGTAAGACACCCAACGAAAAGTCTCAAAATTTTAGAGTGCTTTTCGTAATATTTTGAGTACTTGAATTAGCGGAATTCTTACCGTACACCGTTTTATCCGCCTGTAAATATGTTTACTGGTCAGTTCTCATTTAGATAGATTTCTGACTGGGTTTTCACTCGAACGACCTATGTGGGATGGTTGCCAGTCGTGGGTTTCCTCTGGGCATAGACGCCAGTTTCCTCCCCCACTTAACCTGGCAACACTGCCATAAAGATGAAATAACCGCCATAAAGTGTGGCGTAAAACATCAGCCAATCAATCAATCATTTAAATAGCACTGCTGGTCTGTAAAGATAGAACTTTGTGGAATTCAAATTGAACCTTTTACTGTCAAAAAGTAAGTGAGAAAAAAAGGTCCCAAATTTGTTAAAACTTTAAAATGATTAAAAACTTTGTCATTGAACCATAACATTTTTGACATCGAGTCACTATTCATGATATCTTCAAGTGCGAGAGTAAATTTGCTTTATGCTGGTATGCCTACTATTACTGATACGCACACTGATTTTATGTCATAACGGGAATATGATATTCAAAGCCTCAATGTACATTACATGTACCTACTTTTAAATTATATCTGAGATGAACAATTTGACTGACCATTCAAATTGAAATAATTCATAACTCCTTGTACAACAATTCTAAAAATTACTGAAATCCATAAAATCATTGTTTTACTAATGTACTCTAAATATATTTTACCTAAACTTAAAGTGTTCCCTTTTAATGAGAAAGATTCTCTTTTTAAATTCTCAGTTCTCAGATTGATTTGATCTTATAGGCCGAAGTCATGTCAAGTCTAGATGTTCATTGAAAAGACTTTAGTCAGATTGGTCAAGTTACATCAAGGAATTTCCAGATTTTTTTTGGCATCCCTGAACAATCTGGCAATTAAAAAAAAGTTTTTTTGTGCATATTTTATGTCTTTCTCTTTTTTCCTTTCAGTTCCACTTATAGGAGTAAACTTGTTTGTGATAGTTTTTAAACTGATACTTGGATAACATTAGCTTTACCATAGAGACTTTATGTTTGAAGAGGATCAGCTGGGATGATAACTGATACAAGGAAAGTAACTGAAGGATATTTTACATGAAAGATGGAGTTACCCCCCTTGGAATGGAAGAGCATTTTCCGCCCTTTGTGTGATCAAATGACGGAAATGAATATAAATAACTCAATCGCTCTACAAAAAACAATAAATTTACTTCTGATATCTAATTTGCTGTCATTTCTACATATTTCTGAGATATGGAAGGAAATGTTGCTTCATCTCTCGAGAAAATTAGTATGACAGGCAATTGAACTAGTTCACCTATCTTTTATTTCTCTGGTAGCCCGCTAAAGCTTAGTCATAAAATCATTTTGAAACCATTGTTGAGTCAGTTGGTTTACATATATCGTTTAATTTATGTCTGCTATAAAGAATTACAGCCAAATGCATGCATATCTACACACCCACTAAATTGTAACACATGATCATTATCAATAACTCATCTATGATTCTCATACAAAATAGACCTAATTAAGACATTGCCATGAATTAAGTTATGTTAACAACAAAAGCTTTCCATACCTTTGCCGATATAAGAAAGAGTTTCAACCAGTTGTTTTTCTTTGGTATTTTCTGAAAATAGTACCAGCCATATGATACCAAATTGGTTAACCCATCATTGTTGAGACTAGTACAGGTTTCTGACTCCAGAATGACTATTTGTTATACTGACAGTCGTCGGTCGTATTCTGTACCAAAATATGACCGTCAGTGTATTTTAGAGTCAGAAACCTGGACTAGGTTGAGGGCCCCTGAAGCAGTGGTAGCTTTTTCAAACTAGATAACAAATACGTCATTGGAAAGAACTAAATTACATGTATGTTAGGTTGGGCTATTCTCATTCTTTTTAAGCTGTCAGGACAGCCATTTTTAGTTTTAGCCAATGTACTTTTTGACTGCGACTAACTGTATAGCTCATTATCTTATGTGAATAAAGCAACATGTTATTTACTTGTTTAAGTTGATACCACATGCATTGAAAGTGTTTTCTGTTTGCCAACAAGGCTAAATTTGAATTCCACAGAAGACTTTTGACTGGTCTCTCACAACTCAATGCTGAAGGTATATGTACCATTGCAGTCATTATTGAGATAATATGAGATCGTTGAGAAACTGCCTCCTGAATGTCACATGGATGTCTGCGCCCTTGATGATTAGTTGTGTTCGTTGTTTTGTCTTTTTTTTTTCTCGCGCTAATTCATTTAGATTCACGTTACAATTCCTTGTTATCTGGTCCATTGCTCAGCAAATAAGTAAATCACGCAGTATAGAGTCAAATGCGTCCATCACACGAAGGGAAGGTGGGCGTTGCATAGCTTGTAAAGTTTTGCTGGTACCTCCATCAACGTCTGCTAAGTGGGTCGTTTGATAACACAGTGGAACATTTTATTTTTGTGACATTCGTTCAATTAGCTTATATTCTTAATTACTACTTTCAACGGAGACAAACAAATGAAAAATGTCTTAATACTCCGGATACTCAAGCGGAAGACCGTATATATAACATGGAGTTGAAATTTCGAGCAACTGTGACTTTTTCGATCGGACATACTAACGAACAATCAGTATTTTCATTTGACATTAAGATCCATTGAGTCAGCAAACATAAATCAATCCTTGTAAAGACGTGTTTTGATAAAGCTGCCCCCACTCGGTTAAGCCCAGCGCACACGAGAGGCGCCGGCTGAGCTACAAGGCACGCATGGCCCATGGAGCAGCTACAGATTTTAGCGAAGACGATGAGCTCTCGGCTGAGGCAAGTTCCTGGTCACCCAAGTTCAGTAAGCTACATAAATATCACTACCTGTGTTACGTAATATTCTAAGCGGTCATATGATTTAATAAGTACGCGCGATTGGACTATCCCTCCTCTCAGCTCAGCTGGCAGCTCACGTTGTGCGCACACAGTGAGATTCCTGCCGGGAGAGGCAGAAAATATCAAACATGCTAGATACTTTCTTCACCGCTTCGAGAGGCAAAAAACTCACCAAAATTTACGCGCACACGGGGGAAACAGCTTAGCTCTCAGTCACGCGTAGTCGGCAGCTCAACCGGCGCATCTCGTGTGCGCTAGTCTTTAGATATGTTTTCAGGGACATGTCTTACGCTGGTGTAAAGTCTAGCGCACACGAGAGGCGTGGCTGGGAGCAAGCTGTTTCCCCCGTGTGCGCGTAAATTTTGGTGAGATTTTCGCCTCTCGAGGTGGCGAGGAAAGTATCTAGCATATTTGATATTTTCTGTCTCTCCCGGCAAGAATCTCACCGTGTGCACACAACGTGAGCTGCCAGCTGAGCTGTGACTACTTAGAATATTACGTAACACCGGTAGTGATATTTATGTAGCTTACTGAACTTGGGTAAATGACAGTCCGAATAACACACATATTAACGTCCTACGTGTCGTTGGTTCCGGACATGTCCCATTCTCGGTTTCGGACATTCGGGTACCTGACCAGCCGATAGGCCTTTGGCTGGAGTGCTCTGCGCTGGGGACTCTCAGCTCTGCGCTGAGACGGAGACAGTCTCAGCTCTGCGCTGAGGACCATCTAACGGCTGCATATAAATGTATAACTCATGAAGTTACCGGAAAGGACTGTCCTAACAATATTCCGCTGCAGACCTCTGCAGTGAGGGCCGTGAGCTCTCCGATCAGACAGAGACACCACGAAAAACGAAACCGAGCACAATATAACGTTTAATAATAATAAAGTTTTTCTTTTCTCGCACTACATCGTTAAACTTTTTTCACTGAAACTAAATCTACTGGTTTATTTGTTTTTGGAGATACTAATTTCCTAATGTATCCTATTTGTGTGGGTCCTCAGCTCAGGGTTGGTGTCTCCGGGCTAATTAACACACTTCTAGCCGTTGGTAACGACGAGCTTAAAATTAAACTATAGTATTATAATGATCAAATCACATAAAGCTGTTTGATTGACTATTGTATTCTGAATCTGTTGTCAAATGTGATTAACTCTTGCCTAGTTAAATGTTAAGTATGAATTGTACGTATGTATACTACCTTTGGTTTATTTAAGTCTACATGTATATAAAGGTCTATTGCAAATATCTCAAACCCCACCCAAATTGTGATGTAAACCTTATTAAGAGTGTCTGTACAAATTGCATTGCTATTCAGTTGATTAATAAACATTAATGAAAAAAAACAACCTTGTATTTGTTTGGGTCCTCAGCTCAGAGCTGGTGTCTCCGGGCTATTTTACACCTATTTGCATGGGTCCTCAGCTCAGAGCTGTTGTCTCCGGGCTAATCTACACCTATCTGAGTGGGTCCTCAGCTCAGAGCTGATGTCTCCGGGCTAATTTACACCTATCTGAGTGGGTCCACAGCTCAGAGCTGTTGTCTCCGGGCTAATCTACTCTTATTTGTGTGGGTCCTCAGCTCAGAGCTGTTGTCTCCGGGCTAATTTACACCTATCTGAGTGGGTCCTCAGCTCAGAGCTGATGTCTCCGGGCTAATTTACTCTTATCTGAGTGGGTCCTCAGCTCAGAGCTGATGTCTCCGGGCTAATTTACTTTTATTTGTGTGGGTCCTCAGCTCAGAGCTGATGTCTCCGGGCTAATTTACACCTATCTGAGTGGGTCCTCAGCTCAGAGCTGTTGTCTCCGGGCTAATTTACTCTTATTTGTGTGGGTCCTCAGCTCAGAGCTGGTGTCTCCGGGCTAATTTACACCTATCTGAGTGGGTCCTCAGCTCAGAGCTGATGTCTCCGGGCTAATTTACTCTTATCTGAGTGGGTCCTCAGCTCAGAGCTGATGTCTCCGGGCTAATTTACACCTATCTGAGTGGGTCCTCAGCGCAGAGCTGACGTCTCCGGGCTAATTTACACTTATTTGTGTGGGTCCTCAGCTCAGAGCTGATGTCTCCGGGCTAATTTACTCTTATCTGAGTGGGTCCTCAGCGCAGAGCTGATGTCTCCGGGCTAATTTACTCTTATTTGTGTGGGTCCTCAGCTCAGAGCTGATGTCTCCGGGCTAATTTACACCTATCTGAGTGGGTCCTCAGCTCAGAGCTGTTGTCTCCGGGCTAATTTACTCTTATTTGTGTGGGTCCTCAGCTCAGAGCTGGTGTCTCCGGGCTAATTTACACCTATCTGAGTGGGTCCTCAGCTCAGAGCTGTTGTCTCCGGGCTAATTTACTCTTATTTGTGTGGGTCCTCAGCTCAGAGCTGATGTCTCCGGGCTAATTTACACCTATCTGAGTGGGTCCTCAGCTCAGAGCTGATGTCTCCGGGCTAATTTACTCTTATCTGAGTGGGTCCTCAGCTCAGAGCTGTTGTCTCCGGGCTAATTTACACCTATCTGAGTTGGTCCTCAGCTCAGAGCTGTTGTCTCCGGGCTAATTTACTCTTATTTGTGTGGGTCCTCAGCTCAGAGCTGGTGTCTCCGGGCTAATTTACACCTATCTGAGTGGGTCCTCAGCTCAGAGCTGATGTCTCCGGGCTAATTTACTCTTATCTGAGTGGGTCCTCAGCTCAGAGCTGATGTCTCCGGGCTAATTTACACCTATCTGAGTGGGTCCTCAGCTCAGAGCTGATGTCTCCGGGCTAATTTACTCTTATCTGAGTGGGTCCTCAGCTCAGAGCTGTTGTCTCCGGGCTAATTTACACCTATCTGAGTGGGTCCTCAGCTCAGAGCTGTTGTCTCCGGGCTAATTTACTCTTATTTGTGTGGGTCCTCAGCTCAGAGCTGATGTCTCCGGGCTAATTTACTCTTATCTGAGTGGGTCCTCAGCTCAGAGCTGATGTCTCCGGGCTAATTTACTCTTATCTGAGTGGGTCCTCAGCTCAGAGCTGGTGTCTCCGGGCTAATTTACACCTATCTGAGTGGGTCCTCAGCTCAGAGCTGATGTCTCCGGGCTAATTTACTCTTATCTGAGTGGGTCCTCAGCTCAGAGCTGATGTCTCCGGGCTAATTTACACCTATCTGAGTGGGTCCTCAGCGCAGAGCTGATGTCTCCGGGCTAATTTACTCTTATTTGTGTGGGTCCTCAGCTCAGAGCTGATGTCTCCGGGCTAATTTACACCTATCTGAGTGGGTCCTCAGCTCAGAGCTGTTGTCTCCGGGCTAATTTACTCTTATTTGTGTGGGTCCTCAGCTCAGAGCTGGTGTCTCCGGGCTAATTTACACCTATCTGAGTGGGTCCTCAGCTCAGAGCTGTTGTCTCCGGGCTAATTTACTCTTATTTGTGTGGGTCCTCAGCTCAGAGCTGGTGTCTCCGGGCTAATTTACACCTATCTGAGTGGGTCCTCAGCTCAGAGCTGTTGTCTCCGGGCTAATTTACACCTATCTGAGTGAGTCCTCAGCGCAGAGCTGATGTCTCCGGGCTAATTTACTCTTATTTGTGTGGGTCCTCAGCTCAGAGCTGATGTCTCCGGGCTAATTTACACCTATCTGAGTGGGTCCTCAGCTCAGAGCTGTTGTCTCCGGGCTAATTTACTCTTATTTGTGTGGGTCCTCAGCTCAGAGCTGGTGTCTCCGGGCTAATTTACACCTATCTGAGTGGGTCCTCAGCTCAGAGCTGTTGTCTCCGGGCTAATTTACTCTTATTTGTGTGGGTCCTCAGCTCAGAGCTGGTGTCTCCGGGCTAATTTACACCTATCTGAGTGGGTCCTCAGCTCAGAGCTGTTGTCTCCGGGCTAATTTACTCTTATTTGTGTGGGTCCTCAGCTCAGAGCTGTTGTCTCCGGGCTAATTTACTCTTATTTGTGTGGGTCCTCAGCTCAGAGCTGGTGTCTCCGGGCTAATTTACACCTATCTGAGTGGGTCCTCAGCTCAGAGCTGTTGTCTCCGGGCTAATTTACTCTTATTTGTGTGGGTCCTCAGCTCAGAGCTGGTGTCTCCGGGCTAATTTACACCTATCTGAGTGGGTCCTCAGCTCAGAGCTGTTGTCTCCGGGCTAATTTACACCTATCTGAGTGAGTCCTCAGCGCAGAGCTGATGTCTCCGGGCTAATTTACTCTTATTTGTGTGGGTCCTCAGCTCAGAGCTGATGTCTCCGGGCTAATTTACACCTATCTGAGTGGGTCCTCAGCTCAGAGCTGTTGTCTCCGGGCTAATTTACTCTTATTTGTGTGGGTCCTCAGCTCTGAGCTGAGGGCCGACGCAAATACATGTAAATTAGCCCGGAGACACCAGCTCTGCGCTGAGGACCCACACAAATAGGTGCAAAATAGCCCGGAGACACCAGCTCTGAGCTGAGGACCAACACAAATAGGTGTAAAATAGCCCGGAGACACCAGCTCTGAGCTGAGGGCCGACGCAAATACATGTAAACTAGCCCGGAGACACCAGCTCTGCGCTGAGGACCCACACAAATAGGTGCAAAATAGCCCGGAGACACCAGCTCTGAGCTGAGGACCCACACAAATACATGTATTATACATGTAAATCAGCCCGGAGACACCGGCTGTGAGCTCAGGACCCACACAAATAGGTGTAAAATAGCCCGGAGACACCAGCTCTGAGCTGAGGACTCACACAAATATATGTAAATTAGCCCGGAGACACCAGCTCTGAGCTGAGGGCCGACGCAAATACATGTAAATTAGCCCGGAGACGCCAGCTCTGAGCTGAGGACCCACACAAATAGGTGTAAAATAGCCCGGAGACACCAGCTCTGAGCTGAGGGCCGACGCAAATACATGTAAATTAGCCCGGAGACACCAGCTCTGAGCTCAGGACCCACACAAATAGGTGTAAAATAGCCCGGAGACACCAGCTCTGAGCTGAGGACTCACACAAATATATGTAAATTAGCCCGGAGACACAAGCTCTGAGCTGAGGACCCACACAAATAGGTGTAAAATAGCCCGGAGACACCAGCTCTGAGCTGAGGACTCACACAAATATATGTAAATTAGCCCGGAGACACAAGCTCTGAGCTGAGGACCCACACAAATAGGTGTAAAATAGCCCGGAGACACCAGCTCTGAGCTGAGGACTCACACAAATCTATGTAAATTAGCCCGGAGACACAAGCTCTGAGCTGAGGACCCACACAAATAGGTGTAAAATAGCCCGGAAACACCAGCTCTGAGCTGAGGACCCACACAAATACATGTATTATACATGTAAATCAGCCCGGAGACACCAGCTGTGAGCTCAGGACCCACACAAATAGGTGTAAAATAGCCCGGAGACACCAGCTCTGAGCTGAGGACTCACACAAATATATGTAAATTAGCCCGGAGACACAAGCTCTGAGCTGAGGACCCACACAAATAGGTGTAAAATAGCCCGGAGACACCAGCTCTGAGCTGAGGACTCACACAAATATATGTAAATTAGCCCGGAGACACAACCTCTGAGCTGAGGACCCACACAAATAGGTGTAAAATAGCCCGGAGACACCAGCTCTGAGCTGAGGGCCGACGCCAATGCATGTAAATTAGCCCGGAGACACCAGCTCTGCGCTGAGGACCCACACAAATAGGTGCAAAATAGCCCGGAGACACCAGCTCTGAGCTGAGGACCCACACAAATAGGTGTAAAATAGCCCGGAGACACCAGCTCTGAGCTGAGGGCCGACGCAAATACATGTAAATTAGCCCGGAGACACCAGCTCTGCGCTGAGGACCCACACAAATAGGTGCAAAATAGCCCGGAGACACCAGCTCTGAGCTGAGGACCCATACAAATAGGTGTAAATTAGCCCGGAGACACCAGCTCTGAGCTGAGGGCCGACGCCAATGCATGTAAATTAGCCCGGAGACACCAGCTCTGAGCTGAGGGCCGACGCAAATACATGTAAATTAGCCCGGAGACGCCAGCTCTGAGCTGAGGACCCACACAAATAGATGTAAAATAGCCCGGAGACACCAGCTCTGAGCTGAGGACCCATACAAATAGGTGTAAAATAGCCCGGAGACACCAGCTCTGAGCTGAGGGCCGACGCAAATACATGTAAATTAGCCCGGAGACACCAGCTCTGAGCTGAGGGCCGACGCAAATACATGTAAATTAGCCCGGAGACGCCAGCTCTGAGCTGAGGACCCACACAAATAGGTGTAAAATAGCCCGGAGACACCAGCTCTGAGCTGAGGGCCGACGCAAATACATGTAAATTAGCCCGGAGACACCAGCTCTGAGCTCAGGACCCACACAAATAGGTGTAAAATAGCCCGGAGACACCAGCTCTGAGCTGAGGACTCACACAAATATATGTAAATTAGCCCGGAGACACAAGCTCTGAGCTGAGGACCCACACAAATAGGTGTAAAATAGCCCGGAGACACCAGCTCTGAGCTGAGGACTCACACAAATATATGTAAATTAGCCCGGAGACACAAGCTCTGAGCTGAGGACCCACACAAATAGGTGTAAAATAGCCCGGAAACACCAGCTCTGAGCTGAGGACCCACACAAATACATGTATTATACATGTAAATCAGCCCGGAGACACCGGCTGTGAGCTCAGGACCCACACAAATAGGTGTAAAATAGCCCGGAGACACCAGCTCTGAGCTGAGGACTCACACAAATATATGTAAATTAGCCCGGAGACACAAGCTCTGAGCTGAGGACCCACACAAATAGGTGTAAAATAGCCCGGAGACACCAGCTCTGAGCTGAGGACACACAAATATATGTAAATTAGCCCGGAGACACAAGCTCTGAGCTGAGGACCCACACAAATAGGTGTAAAATAGCCCGGAGACACCAGCTCTGAGCTGAGGGCCGACGCCAATGCATGTAAATTAGCCCGGAGACACCAGCTCTGAGCTGAGGGCCGACGCAAATACATGTAAATTAGCCCGGAGACGCCAGCTCTGAGCTGAGGACCCACACAAATAGATGTAAAATAGCCCGGAGACACCAGCTCTGAGCTGAGGACCCATACAAATAGGTGTAAAATAGCCCGGAGACACCAGCTCTGAGCTGAGGGCCGACGCAAATACATGTAAATTAGCCCGGAGACACCAGCTCTGCGCTGAGGACCCACACAAATAGGTGCAAAATAGCCCGGAGACACCAGCTCTGAGCTGAGGGCCGACGCCAATGCATGTAAATTAGCCCGGAGACACCAGCTCTGAGCTGAGGGCCGACGCAAATACATGTAAATTAGCCCGGAGACGCCAGCTCTGAGCTGAGGACCCACACAAATAGATGTAAAATAGCCCGGAGACACCAGCTCTGAGCTGAGGACCCATACAAATAGGTGTAAAATAGCCCGGAGACACCAGCTCTGAGCTGAGGGCCGACGCAAATACATGTAAATTAGCCCGGAGACACCAGCTCTGCGCTGAGGACCCACACAAATAGGTGCAAAATAGCCCGGAGACACCAGCTCTGAGCTGAGGACCCATACAAATAGGTGTAAATTAGCCCGGAGACACCAGCTCTGAGCTGAGGGCCGACGCCAATGCATGTAAATTAGCCCGGAGACACCAGCTCTGAGCTGAGGGCCGACGCAAATACATGTAAATTAGCCCGGAGACGCCAGCTCTGAGCTGAGGACCCACACAAATAGATGTAAAATAGCCCGGAGACACCAGCTCTGAGCTGAGGACCCACACAAATAAGAGTAAATTAGCCCGGAGACAACAGCTCTGAGCTGAGGACCCACTCAGATAGGTGTAAATTAGCCCGGAGACAACAGCTCTGAGCTGAGGACCGACGCAAATACATGTAAATTAGCCCGGAGACACCAGCTCTGAGCTGAGGACCCACACAAATAGGTGCAAAATAGCCCGGAGACACCAGCTCTGAGCTGAGGACCCACACAAATACATGTATTATACATGTAAATCAGCCCGGAGACACCAGCTCTGAGCTCAGGACCCACACAAATAGGTGTAAAATAGCCCGGAGAAACCAGCTCCATTTAGAAATTTTTCGATTTTTATTTGGTCTGAGTGGGATTCGAACCCGCGCCGCATCGACGCAGGTATGTGTGGCACTGACGGACGATCACTCTAACCCACTGGACCACCGATCGAGGCCCCGATTATTTCTTAAAAGAAACATTAGGAAATTAGCATCTCCAAAAACAAATAAACCAGTAGTTTAAGTTTCAGTGAAAAAAGTTTAACGATATGGTGCGAGAAAGCAAAAACTCTCTTATTATTAAACGTTATATTATGCTCGGTTTCGTTTTTATTCACGTTTGATAGCGTTTCAAGTTACGAATTTAGATGTACCCGGCCCTCAGCGCAGAGCTAGTGTCTCCGTCTCAGCGCAGAGCTCACGGCCCTCAGCGCAGAGCACTGCAGCCGAATATTGTTGGACCAGCCGGCTAGGGTACTTAGGGTCACGTGGTCTTCCCTCAGCTAGTCAAAATGGCGTCGTTATGGAATTGTTTTCACCTCGGAGCCTTGTTGTCAGGATCGTGACGTCATGCCGAAATCGAGAATCAAGTCATATGTTCATAAAAAACAAGAGATCCCTTAAAGGGATCTTAACGCCCGCGTTCATCTATCCATATAAAAGATTGTTAGGGAGATAACTATTGTTGAGGAAAATTAAATTGTGAATTACAAAGTAAGCCACCCTTGAAATTTTGGTTGAAAACAACATTGCCACCTGGTAGCCATCTTGAATATGATAATGAGATGATAATGTACGGTGCACAGCAGTCGGAACTCCCTTCGGCTATCTTCGCTTTGAAACGCCTCGGTCAGTCTGCGCTTTTTATACGGTAAATCACCGTATTTTTGGGCTGAATAAAAATGGCGTCAAAAGTAAATATCAAAATGTTTCACTGCAGACGAAAAAAGAAAATAGAAATAATTATAAATTTACTAAATTCTAATATCATTTAGGAAGATATTTGTTAATATATTTTATTTAGCCCGGAAAACCACATGTTGTAGACAGACGCAGTTTCGGTACATATCAGGAATCCTCCAGTGCTTCAATTATATAACTGATCGAGGCTGAAAGTTAAAGGCACACTTGCCGCGAAAATCAGGAATATTGTTTACATTAAAAAAGAAAGACCGTATTCTGTATTTTTCCCAGACAATATAAGTTAGGAACTTTCTATTTTTACCAAAATTTAAAAGTTTGGACATCACATTGTATTTTTAATTTGAATTTGAAAATTTGAATTGTTACGTACCCGGAACGTAAACAAACCGATCTGCCCCCTATTGGCGATTTTATGTTTTAGTCGAGTGAGTGAACTAACGGCACAGTGTAATTTTACGTAGGCCTATTTATCTGAGAAATACAGACTGACGATCGGTTAACAGCGACTGGAAAACCCTGCTGATGATTGTTTGAGTGTAAACCACGGATAAAAAGGCCTGGAAGGAGGGTAATCCAACACGAAAGTTGACCGACACTGATCGTTGTTGTTGTAATCAGGCTTCGATTCTTCGTTTGTTTTTCACCCCATTTTTACAGTCTAAAGCTAACTAGACATGTTTTATGTGTCCTATGTTTAAGTTTAGTGGTATTAGTCGTAGTAAGCTCATGTAAATTGGTTTTCTTAGCAAATTTAAACAGGCTACGGCGGCAAGTGTGCCTTTAACAAACCGAGTGTTTCGGTCCCTTACATTATCACTGGGACAAGATTTGGAAATCGTACGCTTCACGGCTACCTATTTGGTCGCCATATTCAAAATGACCTGCAGTCTATCAGAGGGTATTTCACGCACGTAAATGCCCAAAGTTTCAGAGTGCGATGCACAGCTAGAACTTAGGGAGATGATGTGTGTCATGTTTGGTTAAGATCAGGTCAGTAGTTTTCTTGGAATAATGATAATAAGTTTCACTCAAATTTGGTTAAAAAACGACATTGCTTCCTGGCAAAATGAGATGAAAATGTAGGGTGCACAACTAGATCCTAGGGAAATAATGTGAGCCAAGTTTGGTGAAATTCGGACTGGTAGTTTTCTTGGAATAAAGTAACCAAAAAAAAATATATCGGCCCCTGGCGGCCATATTTAATATGCAAATGAGATGAAAATGTACGGTGCACAACTAGACCATAGGGTGATGATGTATGTTAAGTTTGATGAAGATCGGACTGGTAGTTTGCTTGGAATAAAGGTAACAAACGAAAAGTTAACGGACGGACCACGGAAAAGCGATTTGAATAGCCCCCCATCAGATCGATGGCGGGCTAAAAAAGCAAATCGCGTTGACCTGCTATTTTGTTCTATATTTAACCAAAAACGGGTTGATCTTCAAGGATGGATAGACTAAAACCTAATATTCAATAATCCAATATGGATGCCGTATTAGGCAACAAGTCATCCAAAAGGGTTCCCTGCATACTATCTACCCCTTAAGTATACACTCTGATTGTCAAGATCAGGTCAAAACTTAGGGAGATATGAATTAAAAGAGAATATTATATAATCCAACATAGATGCCATATTATGCAACAGAAGATGGCATAAATGGTAAACGACACACCATCTCCACCGATACTTTTCTTAGATCTTTCGGGGTTACAAAAGCTGTGGTCACACTCAAGACGATCTTGTTTGCTCTCAGAAAAATTCCATTGTAAGTGAAATAGTATACTGAGTATGGCGTAACCTGTCAAAGCCATATAAGAGAGATAATCATGAGTGCTGCGTAACACATCAATCAATCACTGTAATCACGGTAGACCTAGAGTGACGACGGCTACACACGTTGCTTATATTATAGAATTTCGATAGTTCACAACACATCAATTTAAATATTTTCTTTATTTCACCATAAAACAAAATATTAAAAATAGCAATACAGTGATAAAGGTTGAGACATAAAGGTAACAAAATAATTTTAGACCATTTCAATTCGACCGATTTAATCACGAATGCCAGGAGTATATAGCAGAAATAGATTTACATTACATATTTATGTTTAGATTTTCAGCAAATAAAAACTGCGTCTATAAGTTAGTATTCAAGGAGCATTTGTTTAAACCAAGGAAGGGAATATATTGGGATTATTAGCACTTGTTGATAATCGGCATAACGTGCAGATATATATAAATCACAGAATCATCTTTGTTTCTATATAAAATCACAATTTAAGACGGGAATGTTTATAAAAAATGGAATTGAGGCTACCAACACCTAGCACTACTTAAAAGACTACTTGTCGAATACAGATATGTTTTCAATTTGTGAACGAAGAAGACAAAATCAGTTACATTTACATTGGTAATATGGGTAATGATTATCAAAACTGCTAGTATACAGGTAATTGGGGGTCGTCGCACAGTGCGATCAATCGCAGTTGCCATGACGTCGTATCTCTTCAATATGGGATCCATTGGCAACAAGGCTTCGTTTGCGATGCGACTGCTTTGTGAAACGAGCCCCATGTCTCTATTCGCCATCTTTACCAAAAACAAGATACGAACATCATGCCCTTACTAACACAACAACAATCCTGTACTTGGTCTCGAAGAGATGCCTGTGTTCATTGGAGCTGAGATACGCTTGTGGCGAGAAAGTTGAATACAACATTTAGCCATGAAATCTTCGGATTAATGGCTTTATCAGTCCGCCTGGGGCCACCATTGAGAAGTACAAAATAAAACTTATCGGAAATGTTACCAATTTGAGTTGACTTAAATGGACATGTAGGACCTATAATTAGGGTGTCCCGGATTATATATAGCACGTTCTGCATTCTAGCAAGCTAACCAAAGTAACCATTATCTCGGCTGAATTTACTTCAATCAGTAAAAATGGTCCGTTTCATAAATAAAACACAACAACACATAAACATCTTAAGATATGTGCAGTATTTAAAAGGAGTATTTGGAATTGAATTCCAAAAGTAAATCTAAAACGGTAGTCCTACAGTGCTTCCATATCGTCCCTTCATGTGAATCTTTGTTGAAAACCGCTATAAAGAATAAGAGTGTTGATGCTTCTATTGTTTCAGAAGGTTGGTGAGCCCATTACATATTCCAGATAATTGATCAAATGATAGGACTACACATGATATTAATGAAACAATGTAAAGCTCTCAAATTCCTTGCCTCACGGGAGCGTTGACGATAGGGCCAGATATTGATTTTACTGCTGCTCTGTTTCAGTGGTTTCCGAGTTTCGGATTCGTCCGTTAATAGAGCGAATGTTACCATCGTGGGTCCACATGTGTTCGATTTCCTGCAAGTTGAGGTTATCCAGGTCCACCTCAATGGTCTGAAATAGAACAGAAACAACGTTGGTGGAATGGTAATTTGTTCGCAAACCCGCGCTGTTTCTATCCCCGAAGGTCGGGAGTTTCTTCACCTACTAAACCTGGCAACGCCGCAATGTAAGTGAAATCATCCTGAGTCCGTCGTGAAACATCGATCGATCAATGGTTGGAGTAAGTTGGAGAAGGAGAACAATATATTCTTCATTGCTGTCGACATGATTGAAAGACGAAAGCAAGCTCTCTGATCCCATCGCCTGATTGATTGACTGCTTATTTTTGACTGGCAGTGATCGAAGAACGGAGTGTGTCGAACTAGGGATAAAAGTCCGCTGCTTGAAGGTTGTTTGATTGATTGATGGTTTACGCGGATTATTTCACTGACATGTATATAGTGGAATTGCCAGGTTTAGTGCAGGAGGAAACCCTGGCCTTCTATAAGTACCTGCCACACTTGACCTTCCTCATTGCCCTGAACACATTCATCCTTCCCCACCCTGTAGTCATAATTGACCTTCCTCATTGTCCTGAACAAATTCATCCTTCCTCACCCTATAGTCACACTTGACCTTCCTCATTGGCCTGAACGCATTCATCCTTCCCCATCCTATAGTCACACTTGACCTTTCTCATTGCCCTGAACACATTCATCCTTCCTCACCCTATAGTCACACTTGACCTTCCTCATTGGCCTGAACGCATTCATCCTTCCTCACCCTATAGTCATACTTGACCTTCCTCATTGTCCTGAACGCATTCATCCTTCCCCACCCTATAGTCACACTTGACCTTCCTCATTGCCCTGAACACATTCATCCTTCCTCACCTTATAGTCACACTTGACCTTCCTCATTGCCCTGAATACATTCATCCTTCCTCACCTTATAGTCATACTTGACCATCCTCATTGCCCTGAACGCATTCATCCTTCCTCACCCTATAGTCACACTTGACCTTTCCCATTGGCCTGAACACATTCATCCTTCCCCACCCTATAGTCACACTTGACCTTTCCCATTGGCCTGAACGCATTCATCCTTCCCCATCCTATAGTCACACTTGACCTTTCTCATTGCCCTGAACACATTCATCCTTCCTCACCCTATAGTCACACTTGACCTTCCTCATTGGCCTGAACGCATTCATCCTTCCTCACCCTATAGTCACACTTGACCTTCCTCATTGCCCTACACGCATTCATCCTTCCCCACCCTATAGTCACACTTGACCTTCCTCATTGCCCTGAACGCATTCATCCTTCCCCACCCTATAGTCACACTTGACCTTCCTCATTGCCCTGAACACATTCATCCTTCCTCACCCTATAGTCACACTTGACCTTCCTCATTGCCCTGAACGCATTCATCCTTCCCCACCCTATAGTCACACTTGACCTTCCTCATTGCCCTGAACGCATTCATCCTTCCCCACCCTATAGTCACACTTGACCTTCCTCATTGCCCTGAACACATTCATCCTTCCCCACCCTATAGTCACACTTGACCTTCCTCATTGCCCTGAACACATTCATCCTTCCCCACCCTATAGTCACACTTGACCTTCCTCATTGCCCTGAACGCATTCATCCTTCCCCACCCTATAGTCACAATTGACCTTCCTCATTGTCCTGAACACATTCATCCTTCCCCACCCTATAGTCACACTTGACCTTCCTCATTGCCCTGAACGCATTCATCCTTCCTCACCTTATAGTCACACTTGACCTTCCCCATTGCCCTGAAAACATTCATCCTTCCTCACCCTATAGTCACACTTGACCTTCCTCATTGCCCTGAACACATTCATCCTTCCCCACCCTATAGTCACAATTGACCTTCCTCATTGCCCTGAACGCATTCATCCTTCCTCACCTTATAGTCACACTTGACCTTCCCCATTGCCCTGAAAACATTCATCCTTCCTCACCCTATAGTCACACTTGACCTTCCTCATTGCCCTGAATACATTCATCCTTCCTCACCTTATAGTCACACTTGACCTTCCCCATTGCCCTGAACACATTCATCCTTCCCCACCTTATAGTCATACTTGACCATCCTCATTGCCCTGAACGCATTCATCCTTCCTCACCCTATAGTCACACTTGACCTTTCCCATTGCCCTGAACGCATTCATCCTTCCTCACCTTATAGTCACACTTGACCTTCCTCATTGCCCTGAACGCATTCATCCTTCCCCACCCTATAGTCACAATTGACCTTCCTCATTGTCCTGAACACATTCATCCTTCCTCACCTTATAGTCACACTTGACCTTCCCCATTGCCCTGAAAACATTCATCCTTCCTCACCCTATAGTCACACTTGACCTTCCTCATTGCCCTGAATACATTCATCCTTCCTCACCTTATAGTCACACTTGACCTTCCCCATTGCCCTGAACACATTCATCCTTCCTCACCCTATAGTCACACTTGACCTTCCCCATTGCCCTGAACGCATTCATCCTTCCCCACCCTATAGTCACACTTGACCTTCCTCATTGCCCTGAATACATTCATCCTTCCCCACCCTATAGTCACACTTGACCTTCCTCATTGCCCTGAACGCATTCATCCTTCCCCACCCTATAGTCACACTTGACCTTCCTCATTGCCCTGAACGCATTCATCCTTCCCCACCCTATAGTCACACTTGACCTTCCTCATTGTCCTGAATACATTCATCCTTCCTCACCCTATAGTCACACTTGACCTTCCTCATTGCCCTGAACGCATTCATCCTTCCCCACCCTATAGTCACACTTGACCTTCCTCATTGCCCTGAACGCATTCATCCTTCCCCACCCTATAGTCACACTTGACCTTCCTCATTGCTCTGAATACATTCATCCTCCCCCACCCTATAGTCACACTTGACCTTCCTCATTGCCCTGAACGCATTCATCCTTCCCCACCCTATAGTCACACTTGACCTTCCTCATTGCCCTGAACACATTCATCCTTCCTCACCCTATAGTCACACTTGACCATCCTCATTGCCCTGAACACATTCATCCTTCCCCACCCTATAGTCACACTTGACCTTCCTCATTGCCCTGAACACATTCATCCTTCCTCACCCTATAGTCACACTTGACCATCCTCATTGTCCTGAACACATTCATCCTTCCTCACCCTATAGTCACACTTGACCTTCCTCATTGCCCTGAACACATTCATCCTTCCTCACCCTATAGTCACACTTGACCTTCCTCATTGCCCTGAACACATTCATCCTTCCCCACCCTATAGTCACACTTGACCTTCCTCATTGTCCTGAACACATTCATCCTTCCTCACCCTATAGTCACACTTGACCATCCTCATTGTCCTGAACACATTCATCCTTCCTCACCCTATAGTCACACTTGACCATCCTCATTGCCCTGAACACATTCATCCTTCCCCACCCTATAGTCACACTTGACCATCCTCATTGCCCTGAACACATTCATCCTTCCCCACCCTATAGTCATACTTGACCATCCTCATTGCCCTGAACACATTCATCCTTCCTCACCCTATAGTCACACTTGACCTTCCTCATTGTCCTGAACACATTCATCCTTCCTCACCCTATAGTCACACTTGACCATCCTCATTGTCCTGAACACATTCATCCTTCCTCACCCTATAGTCACACTTGACCATCCTCATTGCCCTGAACACATTCATCCTTCCTCACCCTATAGTCACACTTGACCATCCTCATTGCCCTGAACACATTCATCCTTCCTCACCCTATAGTCACACTTGACCATCCTCATTGTCCTGAACACATTCATCCTTCCTCACCCTATAGTCACACTTGACCTTCCTCATTGCCCTGAACACATTCATCCTTCCCCACCCTATAGTCACACTTGACCTTCCTCATTGTCCTGAACACATTCATCCTTCCTCACCCTATAGTCACACTTGACCATCCTCATTGTCCTGAACACATTCATCCTTCCTCACCCTATAGTCACACTTGACCATCCTCATTGCCCTGAACACATTCATCCTTCCCCACCCTATAGTCACACTTGACCATCCTCATTGCCCTGAACACATTCATCCTTCCCCACCCTATAGTCATACTTGACCATCCTCATTGCCCTGAACACATTCATCCTTCCTCACCCTATAGTCACACTTGACCTTCCTCATTGTCCTGAACACATTCATCCTTCCTCACCCTATAGTCACACTTGACCATCCTCATTGTCCTGAACACATTCATCCTTCCTCACCCTATAGTCACACTTGACCATCCTCATTGCCCTGAACACATTCATCCTTCCTCACCCTATAGTCACACTTGACCATCCTCATTGCCCTGAACACATTCATCCTTCCTCACCCTATAGTCACACTTGACCATCCTCATTGCCCTGAACACATTCATCCTTCCTCGCCCTATAGTCACACTTGACCATCCTCATTGCCCTGAACACATTCATCCTTCCTCACCCTATAGTCACACTTGACCTTCCTCATTGTCCTGAACACATTCATCCTTCCTCACCCTATAGTCACACTTGACCTTCCTCATTGTCCTGAACACATTCATCCTTCCTCACCCTATAGTCACACTTGACCATCCTCATTGCCCTGAACACATTCATCCTTCCCCACCCTATAGTCACACTTGACCATCCTCATTGTCCTGAACACATTCATCCTTCCTCACCCTATAGTCACACTTGACCATCCTCATTGCCCTGAACACATTCATCCTTCCCCACCCTATAGTCACACTTGACCATCCTCATTGCCCTGAACACATTCATCCTTCCCCACCCTATAGTCACACTTGACCATCCTCATTGCCCTGAACACATTCATCCTTCCCCACCCTATAGTCACACTTGACCATCCTCATTGCCCTGAACACATTCATCCTTCCTCACCCTATAGTCATACTTGACCTTCCCCATTGCCCTGAACGCATTCATCCTTCCTCACCCTATAGTCACACTTGACCTTCCTCATTGCCCTGAACACATTCATCCTTCCTCACCCTATAGTCATACTTGACCTTCCTCATTGTCCTGAACACATTCATCCTTCCTCACCCTATAGTCACACTTGACCATCCTCATTGCCCTGAACACATTCATCCTTCCCCACCCTATAGTCATACTTGACCTTCCTCATTGCCCTGAACACATTCATCCTTCCTCACCTTATAGTCACACTTGACCTTCCCCATTGCCCTGAACGCATTCATCCTTCCCCACCCTATAGTCACACTTGACCATCCTCATTGCCCTGAATGCATTCATCCTTCCTCACCCTATAGTCACACTTGACCTTCCTCATTGCCCTGAACACATTCATCCTTCCTCACCCTATAGTCACACTTGACCTTCCTCATTGCCCTGAACACATTCATCCTTCCTCACCCTATAGTCACACTTGACCTTCCCCATTGCCCTGAACGCATTCATCCTTCTCCACCCTATAGTCACACTTCACCTTCCTCATTGCCCTGAATACATTCATCCTTCCTCACCTTATAGTCACACTTGACCTTCCTCATTGCCCTGAATACATTCATCCTTCCTCACCCTATAGTCACACTTGACCTTCCCCATTGTCCTGAACACATTCATCCTTCCTCACCCTATAGGCATACTTGACCTTCCTCAATGTCCTGAACACATTCATCCTTCCTCACCCTATAGTCACACTTGACCTTCCTCATTGCCCTGAACACATTCATCCTTCCTCACCCTATAGTCATACTTGACCTTCCTCATTGTCCTGAACACATTCATCCTTCCTCACCCTATAGTCACACTTGACCTTCCTCATTGCCCTGAACGCATTCATCCTTCCTCGCCCTATAGTCACACTTGACCTTCCTCATTGCCCTGAACACATTCATCCTTCCTCACCCTATAGTCACACTTGACCTTCCTCATTGCCCTGAACGCATTCATCCTTCCCCACCCTATAGTCACACTTGACATTCCTCATTGCCCTGAACACATTCATCCTTCCCCACCCTATAGTTACACTTGACCTTGCTCATTGTCCTGAACACATTCATCCTTCCTCACCCTATAGTCACACTTGACCTTCCTCATTGCCCTGAACGCATTCATCCTTCCCCACCCTATAGTCACACTTGACATTCCTCATTGCCCTGAACACATTCATCCTTCCCCACCCTATAGTTACACTTGACCTTGCTCATTGTCCTGAACACATTCATCCTTCCCCACCCTATAGTCACACTTGACCTTCCCCATTGCCCTGAACGCATTCATCCTTCCTCACCCTATAGTCACACTTGACCTTCCTCATTGCCCTGAAAGCATTCATCCTTCCGACCTTATTGTCACACTTGACCTTCCTCATTGCCTTGAATACATTCATCCTTCCCCGCCCTATTGTCACACTTGACCTTCCTCATTGTCCTGAACGCATTCATCCTTCCTCACCCTATAGTCACACTTGACATTCCTCATTGCTCTGAACACATTCATCCTTCCCCACCCTATAGTCACACTTGACCTTCCTCATTGCCCTGAACGCATTCATCCTTCCTCACCCTATAGTCACACTTGACCTTCCTCATTGCCCTGAACGCATTCATCCTTCCTCACCCTTTAGTCACACTTGACCTTCCTCATTACCCTGAATGCATTCATCCTTCCTCACCCTATAGTCACACTTGACCTTCCTCATTGCCCTGAACGCATTCGTCCTTCCTCACCCTATAGTCACACTTGACCTTCATCATTGCCCTGAATACATTCATCCTTCCTCACCCTATAGTCACACTTGATCTTCCCCATTGCCCTGAACGCATTCATCCTTCCCCACCCTATAGTCACACTTGACCTTCCTCATTGCCCTGAATACATTCATCCTTCCTCACCCTATAGTCACACTTGACCTTCCTCATTGCCCTGAATACATTCATCCTTCCTCACCCTATAGTCACACTTGACCTTCCTCATTGTCCTGAACACATTCATCCTTCCTCACCCTATAGTCAAACTTGACCTTCCTCATTGCCCTGAACCCATTCATCTTTCCTCACCTTTTAGTCACACTTGACCTTCCTCATTTCCATGAACACATTCATCCTTCCTCACCCTATAGTCACACTTGACCTTCCTCATTACCCTGAACGCATTCATCCTTCCTCACCCTATAGTCACACTTGACCTTCCTCATTGCCCTGAACATATTCATCCTTCCCCACCCTATAGTCACACTTGACCTTCCTCATTAGCCTGAACACATTCATCCTTCCCCACCCTATAATCACACTTGACCTTCCTCATGGGCCTGAACACATTCATCCTTCCTCACCCTATAGTCACACTTGACCTTCCTCATGGGCCTGAACACATTCATCCTTCCTCACCCTATAGTCACACTTGACCTTCCTCATTGCCCTGAACACATTCATTCTTCCCCACCCTATAATCACACTTGACCTTCCTCATGGGCCTGAACACATTCATCCTTCCTCACCCTATAGTCATACTTGACCTTCCTCATTGCCCTGAACGCATTCATCCTTCCCCACCCTATAGTCACACTTGACCTTCCTCATTGCCTTGAACACATTCATCCTTCCTCACCCTATAGTCACACTTGACCTTCCTCGTTGCCCTGAACACATTCATCCTTCCTCACCCTATAGTCCCACTTGACCTTCCTCATTGCGCTGAACACATTCATCCTTCCCCACCCTATAATCACACTTGACCTTCCTCATTGCCCTGAACACATTCATCCTTCCTCACCCTATAGTCACACTTCACCTTCCTCATTGTCCTGAACACATTCATCCTTCCCCACCCTATAGTCACACTTGGCCTTCCTCATTGCCCTGAACACATTCATCCTTCCTCACCCTATAGTCACACTTCACCTTCCTCATTGTCCTGAACACATTCATCCTTCCTCACCCTATAGTCAAACTTGACCTTCCTCATTGTCCTGAACACATTCATCCTTCCTCACCCTATAGTCACACTTGACCTTCCTCATTGCCCTGAACACATTCATCCTTCCTCACCCTATAGTCACACTTGACCTTCCTCATTAACCTGAATACATTCATCCTTCCCCACTCTATAATCACACTTGACCTTCCTCATTGTCCTAAATACATTCATCCTTCCACACCCTATAGTCACACTTGACCTTCCTCATTGCCCTGAATACATTCATCCTTCCCCACTCTATAATCACACTTGACCTTCCTCATTGTCCTAAATACATTCATCCTTCCACACCCTATAGTCACACTTGACCTTCCTCATTGCCCTGAATACATTCATCCTACCCCACACTATAGTCATACATTTGTACTTGACCTTCCTCATTGCCCTGAACACATTCATCCTTCCTCACCCTATAGTCACACTTGACCTTCCTCATTGTCCTGAACACATTCATCCTTCCTCACCCTATAGTCATACTTGACCTTCCTCATTGTCCTGAGCGCATTCATCCTTCCTCACCCTATAGTCACACTTGACCTTCCTCATTGCCCTGAACGCATTTATCCTTCCCCACCCTATAGTCACACTTGACCTTCCTCATTGCCCTGAATACATTCATCCTTCCCCACCCTATAGTCACACTTGACCTTGCTCATTGTCCTGAATACATTCATCCTCCCCCACCCTATAGTCACACTTGACCTTCCTCATTGCGTTGAACACATTCATCCTTCCTCACCCTATAGTCACACTTGACCTTCCTCATTGCCCTGAACGCATTCATCCTTCCCCACCCTATAATCACACTTGACCTTCCTCATTGCCCTGAATACATTCATCCTTCCCCACCCTATAGTCACACTTGACCTTCCTCATTGCCCTGAACACATTCATCCTTCCCCACCCCATAGTCACACTTGACCTTCCTCATTGCCCTGAACGCATTCATCCTTCCCCACCCTATAGTCACACTTGACCTTCCTCATTGCCCTGAACGCATTCATCCTTCCCCACCCTATAATCACACTTGACCTTCCTCATTGCCCTGAATACATTCATCCTTCCCCACCCTATAGTCACACTTGACCTTCCTCATTGCCCTGAACACATTCATCCTTCCCCACCCTATAGTCACACTTGACCTTCCTCATTGCCCTGAACGCATTCATCCTTCCCCACCCTATAGTCACACTTGACCTTCCTCGTTGTCCTAAACACATTTATCCTTTCCCACCCTATAGTCACACTTGACCTTCCTCATTGCCCTAAACACATTTATCCTTTCCCACCCTATAGTCACACTTTACCTTCCTCATTGCCCTAAACACATTTATCCTTTCCCACCCTATAGTCACACTTGACCTTCCTCGTTGTCCTAAACACATTTATCCTTTCCCACCCTATAGTCACACTTGACCTTCCTCATTGCCCTAAACACATTTATCCTTTCCCACCCTATAGTCACACTTGACCTTCCTCATTGCCCTAAACACATTTATCCTTTCCCACCCTATAGTCACACTTGACCTTCCTCGTTGTCCTAAACACATTTATCCTTTCCCACCCTATAGTCACACTTGACCTTCCTCATTGCCCTAAACACATTTATCCTTTCCCACCCTATAGTCACACTTGACCTTCCTCATTGCCCTAAACACATTTATCCTTTCCCACCCTATAGTCACACTTGACCTTCCTCGTTGTCCTAAACACATTTATCCTTTCCCACCCTATAGTCACACTTGACCTTCCTCATTGCCCTAAACACATTTATCCTTTCCCACCCTATAGTCACACTTGACCTTCCTCATTGCCCTAAACACATTTATCCTTTCCCACCCTATAGTCACACTTGACCTTCCTCATTGCCCTAAACACATTTATCCTTTCCCACCCTATAGTCACACTTGACCTTCCTCATTGCCCTAAACACATTTATCCTTTCCCACCCTATAGTCACACTTGACCTTCCTCATTGCCCTAAACACATTTATCCTTTCCCACCCTATAGTCACACTTGACCTTCCTCATTGCCCTAAACACATTCATCCTTCCCCACCCTATAGTCACACTTGACCTTCCTCATTGCCCTGAACGCATTCATCCTTCCTCACCCTATAGTCACACTTGACCTTCCCCATTGCCCTGAACGCATTCATCCTTCCTCACCCTATAGTCACACTTGACCTTCCCCATTGCCCTGAACACATTCATCCTTCCTCACCCTATAGTCACACTTGACCTTCCTCATTGCCCTGAACACATTCATCCTTCCTTACCCTATAGTCACACTTGACCTTCCTCATTGCCCTGAACACATTCATCCTTCCTTAACCTATAGTCACACTTGACCTTCCTCATTGCCCTGAACACATTCATCCTTCCTTACCCTATAGTCACACTTGACCTTCCTCATTGCCCTGAACACATTCATCCTTCTTCACCCTATAGTCACACTTGACCTTCCTCATTGCCCTGAACACATTCATCCTTCCTCACCCTATAGTCAACGTTGACCTTCCTCATTGTCCTGAATACATTCATCCTTCCTCACCCTATAGTCACACTTGACCTTCCTCATTGCCCTGAATACATTCATCCTTCCTCACGCTATAGTCACACTTGACCTTCCTCATTGCCCTGAATACATTCATCCTTCCTCACCCTATAGTCACACTTGACCTTCCTCATTGTCCTGAACACATTCATCCTTCCCCACCCTATAGTCACACTTGACCTTCCTCATTGCCCTGAACGCATTCATCCTTCCTCACCCTATAGTCACACTTGACCTTCCTCATTGTCCTGAACATATTCATCCTCCCCCACCCTATAGTCACACTTGACCTTCCTCATTGCCCTGAACGCATTCATCATTCCTCACCCTATAGTCACACTTGACCTTCCTCATTGCCCTGAACGCATTCATCCTTCCCCACCCTATAGTCACACTTGACCTTCCTCATTGCCCTGAACACATTCATCCTTCCTCACCCTATAGTCATACTTGACCTTCCTCATTGTCCTGAACACATTCATCCTTCCTCACCCTTTAGTCACACTTGACCTTCCCCATTGTCCTGAACACATTCATCCTTCCCCACCCTATAGTCACACTTGACCTTCCTCATTGCCCTGAACACATTCATCCTTCCCCACCTTATAGTCAAACTTGACCTTCCTCATTGCCCTGAACACATTCATCCTTCCCCACCCTATAGTCACACTTGACCTTCTCATTGCCCTGAATACATTCATCCTCCCCCACCCTATAGTCACACTTGACCATCCTCATTGCCCTGAACACATTCATCCTTCCCCACCCTATAGTCACACTTGACCTTCCCCATTGTCCTGAACACATTCATCCTTCCCCACCCTATAGTCACACTTGACCTTCCTCATTGCCCTGAACGCATACATCCTTCCCCACCCTATAGTCACACTTGACCTTACTCATTGCCCTGAATACATTCATCCTTCCTCACCCTATAGTCACATTTGACCTTCCTCATTGTCCTGAACACATTCATCCTTCCCCACCCTATAGTCACACTTGACCTTCCTCATTGCCCTGAACGCATTCATCCTTCCTCACCCTATAGTCACACTTGATTCTCATTGTCCTGAACATATTCATCCTCCCCCACCCTATAGTCACACTTGACCTTCCTCATTGCCCTGAACGCATTCATCCTTCCTCACCCTATAGTCATACTTGACCTTCCCCATTGTCCTGAACACATTCATCCTTCCCCACCCTATAGTCACACTTGACCTTCCTCATTGCCCTGAACGCATTCATCCTTCCTCACCCTATAGTCATACTTGACCTTCCTCATTGCCCTGAACGCATTCATCCTTCCCCACCCTATAGTCACACTTGACCTTCCTCATTGCCCTGAACGCATTCGTCCTTCCTCACCCTATAGTCACACTTGACCTTCCTCATTGCCCTGAACGCATTCATCCTTCCTCACCCTATAGTCACACTTGACCATCCTCATTGCCCTGAACACATTCATCCTTCCTCACCCTATAGTCATACTTGACCTTCCTCATTGTCCTGAACACATTCATCCTTCCTCACCCTATAGTCACACTTGACCTTCCTCATTGCCCTGAATACTTTCATCCTTCCTCACCCTATAGTCACACTTGACCTTCCTCATTGCCCTGAACACATTCATCCTTCCTCACCCTATAGTCACACTTGACCTTCCTCATTGCCCTGAACACATTCATCCTTCCTCACCCTATAGTCATACTTGACTTCCTCATTGCCCTGAACACATTCATCCTTCCTCACCCTATAGTCACACTTGACCTTCCTAATTGCCCTGAACACATTCATCCTTCCCCACCCTATAGTCACACTTGACCTTCCTCATTGTCCTGAACACATTCATCCTTCCTCACCCTTTAGTCACACTTGACCTTCCTCATTGTCCTGAACACACTCATCCTTCCTCACCCTATAGTCACACTTTACCTTCCTCATTGTCCTGAATACATTCATCCTTCCTCACCCTATAGTCATACTTGACCTTCCTCATTGTCCTGAACACATTCATCCTTCCTCACCCTATAGTCACACTTGACCTTCCTCATTGTCCTGAACACATTCATCCTTCCTCACCCTATAGTCATACTTGACCTTCCTCATTGTCCTGAACACATTCATCCTTCCTCACCCTATAGTCACACTTGACCTTCCTCATTGCCCTGAACACATTCATCCTTCCTCACCCTATAGTCATACTTGACCTTCCTCATTGTCCTGAACACATTCATCCTTCCTCACCCTATAGTCACACTTGACCTTCCTCATTGTCCTGAACACATTCATCCTTCCTCACCCTATAGTCACACTTGACCTTCCTCATTGCCCTGAATACATTCATCCTTCCCCACCCTATAGTCACACTTGACCTTCCTCATTGCCCTGAACACATTCATCCTTCCTCACCCTATAGTCACACTTGACCTTCGTCATTGCCCTGAACACATTCATCCTTCCTCACCCTATAGTCATACTTGACCTTCCTCATTGTCCTGAACACATTCATCCTTCCCCACCCTATAGTCACACTTGACCTTCCTCATTGCCCTGAACGCATTCATCCTTCCTCGCCCTATAGTCATACTTGACCTTCCTCATTGTCCTGAACACATTCATCCTTCCCCACCCTATAGTCACACTTGACCTTCCTCATTGTCCTGAACACATTCATCCTTCCTCACCCTATAGTCACACTTGACCTTCCTCATTGTCCTGAACACATTCATCCTTCCTCACCCTATAGTCACACTTGACCTTCCTCATTGTCCTGAACACATTCATCCTTCCCCATCCTATAGTCACACTTGACCTTCCTCATTGCCCTGAACACATTCATCCTTCCTCACCCTATAGTCACACTTGACCTTCCTCATTGTCCTGAACACATTCATCCTTCCTCACCCTTTAGTCACACTTGACCTTCCTCATTGTCCTGAACACATTCATCCTTCCTCACCCTATAGTCACACTTGACTTTCCCCATTGCCCTGAACGCATTCATCCTTCTCCACCCTATAGTCACACTTGACCTTCCTCATTGTTCTGAACACATTCATCCTTCCTCACCCTATAGTCATACTTGACCTTCCTCATTGTCCTGAACACATTCATCCTTCCCCACCCTATAGTCACACTTGACCTTCCTCATTGCCCTGAACGCATTCATCCTTCCTCGCCCTATAGTCATACTTGACCTTCCTCATTGTCCTGAACACATTCATCCTTCCCCACCCTATAGTCACACTTGACCTTCCTCATTGTCATGAACACATTCATCCTTCCTCACCCTATAGTCACACTTGACCTTCCTCATTGTCCTGAACACATTCATCCTTCCCCATCCTATAGTCACACTTGACCTTCCTCATTGCCCTGAACACATTCATCCTTCCTCACCCTATAGTCACACTTGACCTTCCTCATTGTCCTGAACACATTCATCCTTCCTCACCCTATAGTCACACTTGACCTTCCTCATTGTCCTGAACACATTCATCCTTCCTCACCCTATAGTCATACTTGACCTTCCTCCTGGTCTTCAACACTTTGTTTTTAAAATAAAACGCTGTATTTTTGTGTAGTGTGAGAAAAAGATTATCCAACTTCAGCGGGTGTGTTACAATGAATATCACTCTCCTTTACTAATTTCAAAAGTCACTTGTCAGAGAAAATGACCAAAAAAAATCCAGTGATACTCATCATAACACACTGGCTCTTGCTATATAACAATCCCCAAAACTAAGATTTACACATAAATTAAATAAAACAAACCCATTTAAAGTTAAGACTTTGAGTTTATTAGCATTTTATGATATATATTTATATATATATATTGATTTTTTTGTACAAAAAGTAGTGCTTGTTGATGCAAAAGAAATGCACTAAACAAAAATGACTAAAGCGTAGGAAAGAAAACAAAGGATCAGGAAATGAAAAGGCCAGATTTCTGAAGAGAATTTGGTTATTAATGAGTTAGCGAAGGTTGGATTTCAACCGTTTTAATTCTTCTCTGGGATGATACGATATCAGTAATGGAACAAAAAACAGAAAAATCTATATAACCAATTTTCCTTAGAAATCTGGCAAGCAATAAAGCAGACTACCAGCTACTGACAAAATGTAAACATAAACCAGGTACAGATAGAGAAAACAAAAAAAAAGATAAGAATATCAAGTAAATTTCAATCATCTCTTATTCCATATATAGCCAAACTCAAGCTCCATGTAATAAATTAACATGCATAATTTAAGAAGGCTAATGCTGGACAAGTGTTTGAACTCTCTATTGAATATATATGATTAGTTTTGAAAATAATATAGCACAATGGCCCAATGAGGGCCATGCAAAACATTATTTCTTGTAAAATATAGAAGGATGAAGCAAAGATTATTTTTAAAATTTACTTTTAGTCCTGGAGCCTTTTCACAGAGTGTCGTAGCCTAAGTTTTTACGTTTCTGCCATAGCAACGTATCACTGCTTTATGGGTAGCAATGGCACTTATGTAAAAACTTTTGCTACGCCGCTTTGTGAAAGAGGCCCTGTATACATTACAAATTTCTATTTTGACGGATGCACCATCGTTATTCATTGAGGTTTACAGGGAGTACTAAACTTTGTTAAGTGAACAAACAGGCCACAATTAACTTTGTTCTATTTTTTTGATTTCGTATAATTTTAGGAGATAAAGGTCAACAGTTTACACCAATTGAATAAAATTATATATCCTCTTTAAAAATTCTGTGATGCTATGTAACTTTTGTTCGTATGTTTTTTAGTTAAATGGCTGGGAGCTGCTATCAAATTTTCATATATATTCTTTATTCTTGCTTTTTAGTCTTAGTTTCATTCTTTTTCTCATCTACTGCATTTTTATCCCACACCTAAAATGAAAAGGAAACACGAAGAAAAGAATAAGAAAAAGCATTACAACATAAAGAATATTACCACATACACACTTCATTTTATTGATTGATTGGTTGATTGATTGGTGTTTTTTGCTGTGCTCAAGATAATTTCACTTACATGGCGGTGTTCGCTTCATTTGAAACACAGTCTAAACATGCACACTTTTAATTATCTCCCATATATCAACATAGAGAACCAAGAGTTGGAACAAAAAGAAATCTTCAAATTTCTGTTGGTTTTTTGAAGATCCAAATCATCATAGATTGATTGGGTAGGGCTTAACGTCACACTCAACAGCTGAGGTCATTTGGAAACAAAAGTACCAATCGTGGCTCATGGCACTGTAATGAATTTCTTGATTGATTGATGTTTTATGTAGCGAGCAACATTATTTTGCAAATATGGCGGTGTTACCACTGATTTAGTGGGGGAGGAAACCAGGCTCTTTGCCTTTGGAGGAAACCCCCGAGTCCTTCGGCAGGTACCTGGCAACTGAGTGAAAAACTCACTCAGACACTTTCACTGTAATGAAGGAAAGGGTGACAAAGTGTGAAGAATAATACCCTTCAAAGCAGGACAGAAAACAACAATGACAAAAGCAGTGGAATACAGTGGGGTGAAAAGCAAAGCAAAGACTATGTGTATAGAAAGACAAGGGATGACATGGAATGAGTTGACTCTTAAATTTGACTATAAACAGCAATTTCCGTTCTACAAAATTATGGGGCTGCTTAACATCTTTAAAGTTGTTAAATGTTGATATTTTGACATTAAAACAGAATGTTGAAATTATTGGCTATTTTTCTCAAGACGTATAATTCAGAGGCTTTTTAGTGCCTCTAATCTCGAAAATGTACGATAAAGTATTGTTTTGAACTAACTTTGGCTTAGAATGAATGAAGGGTCGCCCGGTTATTTAAATTTTGTTTACTTTTCGAACACGTTTTCGGTTCGTACAGGTCACCTACTGTATGGATTTTTCTCATTCCAACGCCAATCATTTATTTTTTCGATGGCCTGTCGTGACGATCAGAAATTATGAAAAAAATTTGAATTTTGGCAGCTCATGCCACTTTAAAGTTTTTTCAAATAATTTTAGTACTGTTTAACTCTTATAATACTACATGTTTAAATGTGGTCTTCAATGCCACTTCAAGAGATATGCTTTTATCAAAAGTAAAAAAGCACTTTGTACAAACAGATTCAGATATTTGATTTGAAGATGTGAAAACTTCGATTCTAGATTTCGATCGCATTTTGATAGTCAAATTCAGTCAAGCAAAATGAATGTTCCACAAAAAACAAAAACAGCTGTAACACAAAGCAAATTTTACTGTGCAGAAGAAATGTTAGTGAAATTAGCCTTTTCCAGGCAACCCAACGGGGCTATTTCATAAAACATGTTTAGCTGACTAAATTTAGTTAGCTGACTGAGTATAACTGTTCAATTATTGTATTCATATAAATCAGCTACGTGTAGGCCAACTTACATGTAGCTAGGTAAACAAAGCTTTTTTATGAAATACCCCTGTTAAAGGCCAATCAGTTCGAAGACAGTTGGATGAAAATATGAATAAAGCAGGTTCGACAAATCCTAAAGCATTTCAAAGCATCAACAGACACCACAACATGTAATAGCTTAAAATTTCACACATGTATTGCCAGAGAGCTTCAATTAAATGTGTAGCTGTAAAAGACTACATGTCGATATCAACATACTGACTGGCTGGCTGAGGCTGATTTACCAGGGGGCTAAATAAAGGTCAAAATACTTTAGTTACAGGTCATAGGATCTGACGATAACGATAGTTTCCAGGAGCCTGTTGTTACGAATACTCTAAAACTATGGAAACTGTTACTTTATAGGAAAGCCAGTATATGTTATGATATATAACAAAACTAGCATTGGTACCTGTTGGTTTTCAATATACAGAACCGATTCAATGTATCTGATCACTTCCAAATTTACTTACCATCCAGTTCAGGGGTCTCATATTAAAGGCTTGTTCAGTGAGAAAGGACAGGGTCTCTGTAATGTAACTCAGTTGGTTTTTGGTCTGATTCAACATCCAGCTTGGGATTTCATTCACACTGTTTAACTGAAATTATATATCAAAACAGGCATATAATCACTATCATTTTGATTGATTAATTGATGATGTTTTAGGCAGGCCACATTGGCACTCAAGATTATATGGTGGTGTTGCCAGGTTTAAAGGGGCAGGAAATAGGCCCTTTGCCGATAGAAAACCCCTGATCTTCTACATACAGAGATCCTGTGAACAAATTCAATGATAATCAGAAATGTTTTAATTTTTTTTGGATTTGGTCTGAGTGTGATTGGAACCTGTGCTGCGTGGATGGAAAGGCTGAGGGGCTATCATTCTAACCGACTGAGACACCTAGGTGATAGATGTAAAAATGGTTATATTTTCAAGTAAAAAAACTCATGTTATGATGTCACTGCAATGCAAATAAAGACACTAATTGGACCGCACCTAGTGTATATGGAAACCTCCTTTTTATTTAGAACAGAGAGTTAACAGAAGACTAACAATTTATAACAAGGGAAAACCCTGCCTTCATTTTGGTTCTTTAAACTGTTTATATACTAAACACTATTAAGATTCCTTATACAAGAGTCAGTTGTTTAGTTTTGAAATGAAATTCAACCCTTCTGATCAGAATTTCTGAAGAAGCTATAGCTCATATTATTTTTACACAATACATTAATATAATTCAATTTCATGATTGATAATTTACGCTGCACTCAAGATTATTTCACTTAAATAGCAGCATTATCAGGTTAAGTGGGCGAAGAAACAAGACACTTTGTCCAGACATGGCAACCTTTTCCACATTGTGTGATTGAGTAAAAAAACCCACGATTGAGTAGATACGAACCCTCAGACCATCGATGGGAGGCATGTGTTGCGCTTAATCCATGAACAAGATCTTATTGATATACAATTAAGAATTTATGGGTATAAAAATTAATATACATACAGACTGCAAATACAGGTCTGACGATTTAACGCGAAGATGTTAAAATGACAAAAGCTTGGGACCGAATTTGCTAAAGAAAAAATCAGTAAATCAACCAAGTGCTATCAAAGTCTAATACCTCTTTGTAAGACATCCACAGTTGGTCAGTATATTGTTGTACAGCGGTGTACTTGTCCTGTAGGGTACCGGGCATTTCCACCATGATCGATTCCAGAGAATTTACATTGGTCTTCAGTTGTTTCAACAAATGTCTTGCTACAATGATACCACGCTTTTCCAAACTCTGGAGAAATAAGTGCACAAAAATAAAAATAATATTATGTAGCTACATGCATGAATATGATTGATGTTTACGCAACACTCAAGATATCTCACTTAAATGGTGGCGTTGCCAGGTTTAGTGGGGGGGGGGGGGAAACCAGGCTCATAGCCCGAAGGAAACTTCGACCATCAGCGAGTACCTGGCAAGTCTTCCACATAAGACGACCACGTGAAAAATCCACTCCGAAATTGTTCAATTTGTATTTGTTCTGGCATGAATATGGAAATAACATTTTCTAATGTAGATGTGCTTAATCCAATTGTTAAAGTAACAGAGAGGTGAAGATGGAGGTCACTGGCATCCATCTTGGTTCAAACTGCCTATACGGATATCAAGAGCAGTAACCAAAATATCTTCATTTTCTTTTGGTATGGTGATCTTTTTGTGTGATTCTGTGTAGTCTTTTGGATAGTCTTCAAGACAACATATTGAGCACAATTTAATAATATAATGAGAAATAATCAAGGCATCACCACAAAGTTATAATTGAATCAACGTCTAAAGTTTAAGACAGTTTCAAACATTTCCTAATTTAATAATACTTCATTTTAGCATTTAATGTTAATTGATGTACTTCAATAGCTTGTATACATGCAGGTTCTCAACCGACAAAAATGCCGAAAAGTAGCAAGGGCCGCTTATTCTAGGCTAAATTCAATATTATGAAGATGGCAAATGCTAAACTAACTTTTCAAAATGCAAACCTAAGCTTCTTGATTAAAACAAGAAATCCTAGTTGAAGAATTGCCAGTTTATCCTGTCATGACCAAAGGCCAAACATTTTGGACCGCAAGCGTTAAAATATTATAGGCCAATTTCCATTTTCAGAGCAAGAAAATCTTGCTTTTTAATCTGTCATTTCGATGGGACGTCTTCACAAATTTCAGCCAGGTCAAAATCGGGCAGTATCATATTACTTGGGCCTAGGCCCTATATAGTAGGCTAATAGGCCAATAAGCTAACATCCAGTGAGTAAGTCGTTACGCCAGAAGCCTTCGAACATTGGCCAGTCATCCAGGCGCGCACACTACAGGAGATTTTAAACCTCCTGTCAGTCAATACACAAACTAAATGCTCAGGTCACGGTGAAAAAACATGGATTTATGAAAAACGACGCAGACAGCCTTTCACAAAAGGTCTCACACCCCTATGTATCAAATTATTTTGGATGAAAAATCTAGGTAAAATTACCTGAGGGGTTCCTTTTTTTTCATTGGTACCATCCATTTCTTCCTTGTTAATTTCAGCCCAAGTATCCCAAAGTTTACTTTGGGCAACTTCCATGGTTTCCCCCACTCTCGTTTTAGCACCATCCAGATTGCTTTTGGCATACTGAATCTAAAATAGATACAATAGCACTGTTGAACATTGCTTGTTTTGTTTTGAAAACAGCACTCGATACAAAGGAAAACTCCAACTGAATTGATTGAAATTAGAAAGATGATTGATTGATGTTTTACGCCGCATTCAAGATTATTTCACTAATATGGCGGCGTTGCCATGTTTAGTGGGGAAGGAAACCCCTGACCTTCAGCGAGTACCTGGCAACTTATGTTTGGTCCAAGTGAGATTCGACCCCGTGCCGCATAGATGGAAGGTCTGTGTGGGACGATCACTCTAACCCACTGGACCAACGAGGCCCCGAATAAGAAAGATGGCATTATGATATAAACCAAATACTTTCTATAGTTTCAATAGTAACCTACCAGATCAACAGTGAAGTTAAGTTTAGCCAAAGTTTCCGTGCTTCGGACTTTGACGTTGTGCAGATCTCTCATGGCCTTACTGTACATACGCTGACGAAGTTTATAGGTCAGGTTCCCAGCATGCACCAGTGCATTCTTAGTGTCATCAACAGGTTCCTTTGCTTCTAAAACAAAAAGATATCTTATTTTATCTGTTCAGTCTATAAATTAGTCAAAACAATTTTTGTTTCAATTGATTGAGTGATTATGGAAGTTTGAATATGACAATATTTCACAAAATACCTGGAGGCCTCAGTGGGTTAGAGTGATCGTCCCTCAGTCCCACGCAGACCTTTCATTGATGCGGAGCGGGTTCGAATCCCACTCAGACCAATACAAATTTTAAAATTTTTGAATGTATTTTTCACTTGGTCGCCGTATATGGAAGGGTTGCTTGCCAAAGGTTGGAGGTTTCCTCTGGGCAATAAGCCCGGTTTCCTCCTCCACTAAACCAGGCAACACTGCCATATAAGTGAAATAATTGTGAGTGCGGCGTAAAACATCAATCAATCAAGATTCAATCACAAAATATCTACATGGAAGAAAGTGGGGACAAACCCCAAAGAAAACCAGAGACCTTCTGTTGGAACGTTGTAACCAATCCCTATACCAAAGGTCAGAACATCTGCCCGTAGAAGTACCGAGTAGGACTGGGAGGGTTTGATTGATTGATTATAGAGTTAATAAACCAAGTGAACATTACGCTAGTACATCAATATGCTGAAGACGCCTGAATTCAGCCTTTTTCAAGAAGTTAGCTAACTTAATTAATCCTTTAACATTTGAAGAGGATAATAATTGAACAAGTTTAAAAACAGAAGGTTTCCTCCGGTAATAGGGTTTGATATACCGTTTACGTAAATCATTATAGAAGTGGAAAACAAATAAACAAGAAAAGTATCAGTAAAACTGATGGATGCTCCCCGGTTCCCCATTGGAGATATACGCTCAGCAAATTTGACCAAATCATGAGAAAAGGGCAATAACTCTGTAAATATCCATTTTTCTGGAGATGCTCAAAGAATTAAGATAAGTTGTGGGTTGACAATCTATATTTTGTAATGATATGTTTAAATTCAGTTTTTATGGGTTTTCGTAAATATGACTGAAGACAATGGATGTCCACTAAGTACTGAGAGGTAATCCCTTTTCCATTGTAGCTACCAAGGCCTGGAACACAATATGAAGACTTACCTGTGTCTACAGGGGGAAGGTATTTATCAATGTAGGTTTCAGAGAAAGTCAACACATCATTGACTTTATCGTTAACAACTTGTCCATAGGTGGTATGTAAGGCACTGTTCAGTACATCCTCACCATAACTGGTGGCTCGACTCAGTTGTTGTTTACTGTAATCTGTGGCTGTATGAGCTACATTACTCACCTAAAACAGTATTAGATGAAATTTGAGATTTTTGGTAGATTGTGATGTCACCAGGCATTTACCTTACAAGAAAAATTATGTAAGTTAATATAGCAGACAATTTCAATATGGTGCCAATAGCCATATTTTGTTGTGATTTTTCATATATTAAATAAAGGCTGTAAGTATTACTGACATACTGACATCACTTACAAAATTACAAAAATGGATATTAAGCCAAGCATAAGTTCACATGTATAAAGAGAAAATATATTCTCTGTTGGTATTATAATTTATTCCCTAAATTTCATGCAATGTATTTTAACAGTGTGACTCTGAATTCAGCTTATAGGCAGGAAACTGGTTTTGCTATCTGCATTTTTTTATGGATCTATTTTTTGGTTTGTCCACAGTCTCACCAGAATAAAGAGGTACCAGAGATGCTTTTGCATTTGCGGCTTTATCTTCTTGTTCCAATATATGACACAGAATTGAGACTTTTACTGCAGGAGCCAAAAAAGATTCTCTGCACAGAAATTTTAAATACTGGACAAATTCAAAGTTCAAAATGTTAAACATCAAACGAAAATGAAAATAGTCTCAATCAATGTTACCTTTACCCAATATCACAAAATCTTTGAGATAAATTACAGTATTAGTGACAATACTCACAGACTGAGTGCTCTTGGTATAAGCATTCACACCAAAATCTTTCACAGCATTAATTCTATCCACAGCAGGTTTGATCAAGGCTGTGCATTTCTCCTTGCTGTCTTGAATCACCTGAGAGAAAAAAATTTATTTTGTTCAATGTTGGTCACAAACTTACGATGAAATCTGCTTATAATTTCAAAGAACTGCACTCTGAGCAATTTGATATATTTTTCCCCCCAGTTTGAAGAGCACTGGTCTAGACTATCGTATTGTCCGAGTACACACGTTAAGTTAGTGGGGAAAATGTTGCAGAGGGAATATGTCGCTGGGGGATAATGTTGGCACACAAAATTTTTTATTTCAAGACTTTTTTGCTTTTCGGACCAATGAATGGCTGAACTCGGGGATGCTTTTTGTTCAGAGGGAACCACGCCTCTTTTTTCTGTCGGGAAAAATATTTGAATACAGGGGCAACTTGCCTCATTTGTTCAGGTTAAGAATGTGCACTAATGAAATACAGATTTTCATATACTTTAAAGTCTTTTACCTTTATGTAAATATCCTTAATAAAAAGTTTCATTCACAATGAATCTTTCCTATTGTAAAGTTAAGTCGTGGGATTTTTAAGGGGTTAATTTCTAGGATTGTACATTTGGCCTTGAGATACAAAATCAGGGTTACTTTATAGATAACATGAACCAAGAGTGATACAGTGCTGTCAATTTATATAGGTCATTCTGTGGATGGGTTATACAGACTTGAAAAGGTCATGGTGACTTCAGTTACATGTACCAAAAGTAGGTCAAAGGGCAGAGATCAAAATATGGAACACTGCATACATGTACAGGTACATCAACCTTAGAGGTATACAATGTAGCAGGAAAATCATTTTCTCTACTGATGAAATGCCATACTTGCAAATAGAACCTATAATGCCATAGTTCATAGTTTCAATTACAACAAACTAATACAGAAATCTTGGATGCTTTGTACAACTTATCTTTAGAACTGAAAATAGTTTCTTTTAACAAAACATGCAGAAGTTCTTGCCTATTTTTTGGATAGAAAACACAAGAAACTTCAAAATGAATCTCGGACCTGTCATCAATATCAGATGCCTTATTGGTCATGACTCAAACAAATCTTTGTATTTCAAAGTGAATACCCGTGAACTGCATCCGTTCTGTTCTTATGATTTGATTGATTGATGTTTTAACAACAATATTACCAGGTAATTTCCTAAGTAGCTGATTTGGAAAAATCGACTTGGGGAGTTAGGGTCCTTCTTTAAAGATTGATTCAATGTTTCTTATTTCGCTTCTAATCTGAAGGTCAACGAAACCATAATTGGCATTCAGTTCTTTTAGGACAGTGTTGTAAATGAATTTCAAACCCTGTCTGGATATATTAGTTCACATACCTGCTGAGTAGGTTTAGTTATAACTGGATATGTCTCCTTCAGGTGATCCAATTGGTCACAGGCCATGTTGTTCACATACTTAACTAAAACAAAACAGAACAGAAAACTATCGTAGCAAATTTAACTGAAATCACAAGTTCCTTTCTACTTGTTTTAGTCTAAATCTTAACCAAGCAATAGAATTTTGACAATTTACAATTAATTAATTTAGTACTCACTTGGGCCATCATATTTCACAACTAATGGTTGGGCTGTATCAACTACTTTTTTAAGACTGTTTTCAGCAAATCCCAGTGTGTAGTTGAACAGAGGGTTGTAGCTCTTTGTCCTGATATACATGTCTGACACCTGATTCCATGCAGAGTTCACCACAGGCAGATCTCCTACACACGTTATAAACTGCTTTTCTTGACTCGCCATTTCTTGTTCAGCCATTTGCTTTCTATACATAGAACTATCTCTAAAAATTAAATGAACTTGATGAATTACATGTACACACAATAAATTATATCTATCAGTATCACTTTACCATAAGCTTAACACTAACAGGGCTCCAATTTGACACAGTCAGTCATTTGAATTGCTGTTGCTTTCTCCTCAATTGCCTAAAAAGATCACAGGTGGCCCTTAAATTTGGATGTTTCCTGTGATATAAACTTGCCTTACATAAATATAATATTATCCTGAAATCTTTTCATCAATTCTGATTGTCAAGAGAAGTTGAGTGCTAATTGAAGTACTTTGAAAAATGACGGATTGACGTTGAAATTAAAAAATCTGTATATTTGCTCTGTTTTGAGCGTTAGTGAAAAAAAGCATTTCATAGCTTCCCATATCATCTATATTCCATCAAGCTTATCTCAATCGGGAATGGTAAAGAATACATGGTGAACCAATGTGGGCGGAGCAGCCTTGGGAAAGTTTTTAATTGGCTTGCATTCATTGGTTCTTGACTAAACGGTCCATAACGACAGAAGCTTGGATAGTTTAGAAGTATACAAAAGTAGTATACGGGGACGTTTGGAAGCGACAACTGTTTCTTTCATCCTTTTATCTTGCTGTATACAGCAGCGCCACCTAACGTCTTACGGTAGACAACTCCCTTCACTGCAAGTTGCAGCATCCAGCTTGATAGAATAGTTTTTTTCTATTTAAATCCGCACTCAACAGGTCTCGAACCCCTACTTTTCCAATCTGATGCTGCGCTGAACCACATAGAAACCACAGAAACCACTAGACTAACTTCCAACACAGCGTTAGAGGTATTAAATTTCTATGTGTTACCTGAACTGCGATACACGCATGCGCACTTCATATACCTTTTGACCTGCAATGATGTATTCGGACGAATCCAAGAGGATCCTTCGGTTTTGCAAATAAACATGGCTAAATCTAACCCTTTCCTGTTAATAAACCCCATTCCTAACCCTAAGTCCGTCTTTAGCGTTGTCAATAAAAGATTCCAAAACCTAACCTTATTCTGTCAATAAACCCAGTCCCTAATCCTAAGTTCGTCTTTGACGATTTGTCAATAAAACATGCCTAAACATCACCAAAGTTGTTCAAAATAAAGGCACACCGTAGTGACCCTCCGTCTCTGAAGAGCTGGCATAGTGCCAAAGGCCAACAGTCATCGACCACAGCCACGCCTTACGCACAGCTGACCGTAGTTACAGCTTTTAAATGAAATATGTCGGAGAAATTCGTCTTGCAGATTTAAGCTGAGAAATTCGTCTTGCAGATTAAGCTAAGTCTTAACCATCCTTAATCTCACCTACCTTTCAGCTATTAGTATTACCGCCTGTACTTATATCTTTGAAACATTCCTCTTTTCACCGAACCAGTTGATTTCTTCGAAATCCGTTGTTAAATTGTTAAATCGCTCTTTGAAAAGCATAGCATAAAAATTGGCCTAATGAGGTTACACGAGTTATCTCACCCATATAATGGCGGATTAATGTGTGGCTCTACCTGACCGGCGAGTAAGTAAACCAGGATAGAGACACACGAGTGCGGCTACACTGACCGTAGTTGGAGATCTCCAAACTATGTGGTCAAAGTTTATGACCCACCATCATAAACTTTGACCACATAGTTTGGAGATCTCCAACTACACTGACCGTAGTTCAATTTACCGAACTTATGGTGATATTACATATACCAACGTTCAGTCTGTGAATTCTGAAATGCTGCTCGGAAAACTCCGACAAACTTTTGTCGGAAATTACAAGCCATGAAAATAATAGTGTAACTGCTCTGTATGGACAATTCCTACCCCAGACTTCTTTAGAACTCATAAAAGATTATTCTTTCCTCTTTTATTTATTTTTATTTATTTTATTTATTTGACATGCACCGTTTGACCCAGTTCGAACGTCGCGCAAAATGGCGGCAAAGTCTCCAAGAAATGACAGTTTGTTGTTGTTTAAGACCAGGTGTACGCCCTTTGGAATAGCTACATGTAATAAAAGCGGACAAGAATAATCTTTTATGAGTTTTAAAGAAGTCTGAGGTAGGAATCGTCCATTCCGAGGAGTTACAATAATATTTTCATGGCTTGCAATTTAAGCATCATTTCCACCTTGTATTTCTAATTCGTATACCGAACGTTGGTATATGTAATATCGCCATAAGTTCGGTAAATTGAACTACACTGACCGCAACTTTTACGTTACCTACGATTCTCTACCCAAGCCCTTCATTTAAATTAAGTAAAGGTCCCACTACGTTATTTAATTTAATAACTATTGACCAATTAATATCCGAACATAAATAACGAGGTGCTTGTAGACATTTAATATTATTGAATTACGCGTAACTGTTTATAGACAAATCAGCATTAGGCCTACCTGTGACAACAACAACAGCGGTTAATTTGATACATGAATCACGACTTAAAACTGATCGAAAATTAAGACTGAAATCGTAATTTTCGCAGTATACTCCAGGGACTGATCCAGGGAAAATTTGGGCATACCATTTCGGTTCAAAATATTCCCACAATAAGACAAAAACAACATCTCTGGCCCAAAATTCAACATTAAATGCTATTTTGTCATTAAAATCTGTTGGTTTTAAGAATTTGGGCGGATTTTTTGCTTGTGAGTTTGGGCGCCCATACCTGTATACAGGTATCAAAATGTCTCTGGATCAGTATATGTACTCCAGTCCCATACCTACCTCAATATCTTTTCGAGAACAAACTGCATAAATCTGGGTGCGTACAATATAGAGGCCAAGTTAAATAGGTTCCTGAAGACTCGGGTCCAAAGGTTGAAATGTCGTCAGTCGATTCTGTGTTTGAGTGATCATCACGTGAGTAGGCGTGGAAAGCCAAGACAGGTTAAAGGGCAAGCATTTGCGTATGACATGGCTAGAAAGGCTCACCAGCTCGAATAATCGGATTTCTCGGCTTACTCCAAGCCCCTTTCACTTTCACTTTTACACTCCTCCTAATAGAGAAAACAACATCTAGGCCAATTTTTTTTTTCTATCACGTACTGAACCGGGTGGTTTAATAGGACAAAAAGATACTGATGATTTGTTGCCAAATTATCTTCTACAGAAAATTCTACTGACTATAAGTATAACTATAAGCTAGGCCAGGTAACTCCTGCCTGTCGTCAACCTAATGAAATATCATGGGTTGTCGTTTATTATAAAAAATGATTGGGTATAAACGTCTAAATGATATGCCCATTTTTAACACAATTAGAAACTTGTCTCCGTGGTTATTTTAGACAAGAAGATTTTCCCTATGCCCGTGTGTTTTAGTGTTAAGAATATAAAATTAGTAAAGTTCTCCGAATTATAAACATTTTTCGCCTGGCCCTTATACGGTTCCGTGCGATATGCACCGAAAATGCAATATATTTTTTTTATCTCTAATGACCAGAAAAACCCAAAAAAAAAAATAACTGCATGTGATCTATAGACATTATTTCCATGCATTAACACCAACTTGAATCAGTCGTTTTGCCTAAAAACACGTACGTACATTATCTGCTAAAATTCCGACTACATTAAAAATAGACAGAAGAAGTTATAGTAGCTTTCAATTTTTGTCAACATTTAACATTTTAGCGTCGTTTTGTATTTGTAATTTGAAACTGTTAGGTTACCTGTAACGTACGTAAACAAACTTAGAGCCTGGGCATCGACACTGCGATTTGAACCGGGTTTGAAGTGAACATTTGAGGTAAAATACATTAAACTTCTATTTATAAATAGTATTTACCAAATAGGTTTTGGATATTTTTCATCATTTTTCTACAAGCTTTGAGTTAATGTTTACGGTCTGCAGTGCGGAATTATGACCCCTGGCCGCTCGTGGATAACCCATACAGTATCTACCTGACCGGCAAAGTAAGTAAAACCAGGATAGAGTCACACAAGTGCGGCTACCCATACAGAAGCATTGGACTTGGATACAGAATATTGCCTTTCTTGCAAAATTCTGTCATTTGGTAATTTAGTCTTCCCGATATATAGTGTTTTGAAGAAATTTAATATTTCAAATATTCGTTTTTATTTTCTAGTCATAGAATAGATTTTTATATACCTGAACATGTTATTTAAAGGGGCATGAGCTGCCAAAATGTTGATATTTTGACGTAAACACAGAATGTTGAAATTATCGGCTATTTTTCTCAAGACGTATAATTCAGAAGCTTTTTAGTGCTTCTAGTCTCAAAAATGTACGATAAAGTATTGTTTTGAACTAACTTTGACTTAGAATGAATGAATGGTCGTCCCGGTTATTTAAATTTTGCTACTTTTCGAACACGTTTTCGATTCGTACAGGGCACATACTGTATGGATTTTCGTCATTCCAACGCCAACCATTTAGTTTTTCGATGGCCTTCAAAGCCTCTTACTGTCGTGACGATCAGAAATTATGAAAAAAGTGTGAATTTCGGCAGCTCATGCCCCTTTAAAGTAACTCGACGTCATAAATAAACATGTCATCAAATACAAGTTATACCATAAATTCTTTTAGATAAATATAAAAAAATAACAAACCAGCTAGGAATTTATTATCTCAAACATGAATTGTGTATTTTATCTAAAGCTAACGGAAGAATTGTTTTATGAACTTTACCCAACATAGCCAGACGCCTACGACAGATTTGGTTTGAGGGGCACGGACAGTCTGCTGTTAAATATGAGATTGTATTCGCTAAAACGAAAATACTAGCATGGCATGAATGTATGCATTCGGTTTCTGAGTTGGAGTTATGCCACTTTATCTATAGCCTGCCCTATGTAAGATTGCCACTTTATCTATAGCCTGCCCTATGTAAGATTGTCACTTTATCTATAGCCTGCCCTATGTAAGATTGCCACTTTATCTATAGCCTGCCCTATGTAAGATTGCCACTTTATCTATAGCCTGCCCTATGTAAGATTGCCACTTTATCTATAGCCTGCCCTATGTAAGATTGCGTGTCCTTCTGATGGTTGACTGCCATGAGATGAACGTTCATGACCGCTAGGGGCCTACTCAATTTTCTAACAAGTACAATAGTCTGAATAACCAAAATCGAAGCTATGTTTATCCCAGACAAACTCTTGCAACGCATCTCCAGGAATTTTTTTTTTATTGCATGTTTCTTAAATTTTGCGAGAGGGCCTCGGCGGCTCAGTCGGTCAGCTGTGGTTTAGTCCCTCTGTCGGACAAAGCCCTCCCATCGATGCGAAGTGGGTTCGAATCCCACTCAGACCAAATAAAAAATCAATCAATAAAGTGTTGAAAAGTTCCGTAAAACCAGGGCTACTAAATTGTGTTTTCGAAATAGCCTTTGATAGAATTTTCTTCGGTCACATATAGGCCTAATACGGTCTTACATGTACTTTTGGGTGATCAGTTTTTGTGTATCTCAAGGCATAAAACAGGCCCAAATGGGTTTTATTCCAGCCTTTAATTTATCGAATGTCTGTATTTATTATTCTTATTCGGGGGAAAATTTTGAACTTTGTTTAGATTTATAAGTTGCCGAGAATCGAATATACACTCCCTGGGACTGACAAATATACACTGGAATATAATAGAAAAGGGCCATACACCGACAAGATTTCTCGTTTCCGGTATCATGATACGAGATTCGCCGACCTCCCGAACAAACAATGTAAACAATCTTAAGTAGTTTTGTACTCTTATTTTAGAATAGGCAATAGATAAATATGGCCTAGCGACCACTGGGAAGTCCAAAAATCTAAACTGGGGAAAGTAATATTTCCGCTCTTACTGGACTTTTTTCTTCTTCTGAAGATCCTAGGGCTACCTATATATAAACTTTAGACAAGAAGATTTCCCCTGTGCCCGTGTATTTAAGTGTTCAGAAATATAAACAATCATTCCGGTCCACGGAACGGCCTAAGGGAGGTAACTTAAATGATAATCGCTTTGGTACCGTCAGAGTTATCTTTCGTTGTTATTAAAATTGAATTTATCTTATTTTACTCACATTTTTAGCATGCAAAATATTTTTGTTAGTGAGTGAAGCTTGCTGAATTATCAAGAGGGGCTCAATTTAAGTGGAATAATTGGAACCATATTGACTCATATGGCAAAATCCTAAATTAAATTCAAATTGCTGTCATTGACAAGTGAATCAAAATGGCGGCCACCTTGTACAACAGAACATGATTACCGAGACATTATTTTATTCAACCTTCGGGTTAATTTCATCAAAATGAATCGACATCAGGTTCTGACTGGGGCATGTAACTCCGGGGACCAATGTTTTGCTGTTGGAAGTGTAGAAGGCGTTCATTTTACGGTAAGTGTTTAGTTTATCTGTGACAGTTTATGTCCCATGACAGTCCGCCAGGCAGCAAGCGTAACTCCTACTCGACCCGTCAGCGAGGCGAAATGTACAAATGTCTTGGCGTGTTATGGTATTACCTGTGAACTGTCATCGCTACAATAGGGGTTTACTCTATTTGAAGTCGCGATAGGAATATATGTGCCACCTTTATCCTTGGTTTTATGTCAAACAACCCCCCCCCCCCCCCCCCCTTTTTATTTTAAAAGTCCAATAAAATGTCAAAATTTTATTTTTATTTGTTGTCCTCTGGCTGTGTGTTTTGTTTAGGTTTAAATTACTTACACTGCGAGTTGTTCTCCTGATTGTGGCTCAGTCAGGAGAGCATTAATTAATCTCCAGTCTCACTCACTGACTCAGGGCCTCCATGGCTCAGTAGATAGAGCGTTGGACGCTCAATCCGAACAGCCTTCCACCAATGGGTCGCAGATTCAATTCCCACTCAGTCCAAAAAAAAAAATTGGAAAATTCCGTGAATGTGGGATGGTTGCCAGTTACCACCGAAAGGTCGTGGGTTTCCTCCGGGCATAAAGCCCGATTTTCTCCCACAATAAAACTGTCAACGCCGACCTACAACTGAAATAATCTTTAGCGCGAAGTAAAACACTAAATAATCAATGAATCACTCACTGACTCAGTCTACCAGTACCATAGCCTTAGGTCGGTGGGTCATGGGTTCAAATCCCACTCCGTCCAAAGAAAAAATGGAGAAAAAAAAGAAGCTTTACAACAGGGATTTACCGAACCCTTAAAACTGCATCTCTGACCCTCATTTTCTCACTCGGACCCCAAAATTTCAATGAGAAGGGTCCCATGGGATGCAAATAAATTACAAAATATTATGTACAATAATGCATATTTAAACACTAATTGGACCCCTCCTAATGTATATGGGACCCTACTTTTTATCTGATGGGGGTCCAATGAACCCCAACATTTTAAGACCCAGAGAAAACCCTGATTACAACATACGAAACCAATTCAATGTTTCTGGCCTGCATAAACCTTGGATTTGTCACCCAATAAACCTAACATTGATATAAAGATTGGTCCCCTCCTTCAATAAACCTGACAATGTAATAAAGATCGGTCCCATCCCTCAATAAACCTGACAATGCCATAAAGTTTGGTCCCCTCCCTCAATAAACCTGACAATGCCATAAAGATTGGTCCCCTCCCTCAATAAACCTGACAACCTCCCTCAATAAACCTGACAATGTCATAAAGATTGGTCCCCTCCCTCAATAAACCTGACAATGCCATAACGATTGGTCCCCTCCCTCAATAAACCTGACAATGCCATATAGATTGGTCCCCTCCCTCAATAAACCTGGCAACCTCCCTCAATAAACCTGACAATGCCATAACGATTGGTCCCCTCCCTAAATAAACCTGACAATGCCATAAAGATTGTTCCCCTCTCTCAATAAACCTGACAATGCCATTAAGATCGGGCCCTTTCCTCAATAGACCTGACAATGCCATAAAGATTGGTCCCCTCCCTCAATAAACCTGACAATGCCATAATGATTGGTCCCCTCCCTCAATAAACCTGACAATGCCATAACGATTGGTCCCCTCCCTAAATAAACCTGACAATGCCATAAAGATTGGTCCCCTCCCTCAATAAACCTGACAATGCCATTAAGATTGGTCCCCTCCCTCAATAAACCTGACAATGTCATATAGATTGGTCCCCTCCCTCAATAAACCTGACAATGTCATATAGATTGGTCCCCTCCCTCAATAAACCTGATAGTGTCATATAGATTGGTCCCCTCCCTCAATAAACCTGACAAAGTCATATAGATTGGTCCCCTCCGTCAATAAACCTGACAATGCCATTTATAACGATTTGTCCCCTCCCTCAATAAACCTGACAATGCCATAAAGATTGGTCCCCTCCCTCAATAAACCTGACAATGCCATTAAGATTGGGTCCTTTCCTCAATAAACCTGACAATGCCTTTAAGATTGGGCCCTTTCCTCAATAAACCTGACAATGCCATAAAGATTGGTCCCCTCCCTCAATAAACCTGACAATGCCATAAAGATTGGTCCCCTCCCTCAATAAACCTGACAATGCCTTTAAGATTGGGCCCTTTCCTCAATAAACCTAATAATGCCATAAAGATTGGTCCCCTCCCTCAATAAACCTGACAATGCCATAAAGATTGGTCCTCTCTCTCAATAAACCTGACAATGCCATAAAGATCGGTCCCTTCCCTCAATAAACCTGGCAACCTCCCTCAATAAACCTGACAATGCCATAAAGATTGGGCCCCTCCCTCAATAAACCTGACAATGCCATAAAGATTGGTCCCCTCTCCCAATAAACCTGACAATGCCATAAAGATTGGTCCCCTCTCCCAATAAACCTGACAATGCCATAAAGATTGGTCCCTTCCCTCAATAAACCTGACAATGCCATAAAGATTGGTCCCCTCCCTCAATAAACCTGACAATGCCATAAAGATTGGTCCCCTCCCTCAATAAACCTGACAATGCCATAAAGATTGGTCCCCTCCCTCAATAAACCTGACAATGCCATTAAGATTGGTCCCTTCCCTCAATAAACCTGACAATGCCATAAAGATTGGTCCCTTCCCTCAATAAACCTGACAATGCCATAAAGATTGGTCCCCTCTCCCAATAAACCTGACAATGCCATAAAGATTGGTCCCTTCCCTCAATAAACCTGACAATGCCATAAAGATTGGTCCCTTCCCTCAATAAACCTGACAATGGCATAAAGATTGGTCCCCTCTCTCAATAAACCTGACAATGCCATAAAGATTGGTCCCCTCTCCCAATAAACCTGACAATGCCATAAAGATTGGACGGTCCCCTCCCTCAATAAACCTGGATGACAAACCTGTAAAACATGTAAATGTAGCATTGAATTTTGGTGAAATTACATGTAATTACATGTATTTTAGGTCAGACCTTTAAGTTGTAAAGGACATGTTCTACATGAACACACTTTAAGACTTATGGGTAACACAAAATATTGCCCAACCTTGGTTGTTAATCCTTTAAAATCTATAAACCTATTACTTGATATTGAATCATATTTATTATGCAAATGTATTCAAAGGGCTAACTTGTTTGTTTCATGCCTTTTGTCTCTCAAAGCTGTTTTTTTTTTATACATACACGCTTGATTTCATCCTGCAGTACATTCAAATGCTAATTAAGACATTGCAATGTAGTTGTAACATCATATCTTACATGTACATGTCAGGCCAACTTATCTGCATTAATGTGTCAAATATTCTAACGTCAAGGCTTTAGATCCAAGTCCATTGAGGGCAGCGACCAAGGAATCAAAAACTTTATGTTGGTGTCAAGACAACTCTCCCACATACATGGCGATCGGGTGAAAAATGCACACCAATTTTTCAATTTCTAATTGGTCTGAGTTGGATTTGAACCCGCACCACATGGATGGAAGGCCTGTGTTGGACCGAGGAACTATCACTTAATAAGCTGACTGAGCCTCCTAGGCCCCTGGATCCTGAAGATAAAACCAGTTTAATTTTAATTTCATAAAAAAAGCCCACACATTACATGTAAATCAAGAAGACAGTAAATCACTGTACATCAATGATTTAAAGACTTTTTTGCACTTGAAATTTAAAACATTTTTTATCAGTCTTACTTTATGATTTGTATCATTATCTATGCATGTTACATAGTAGCTTATAAATGCTACAAGGACAGAACTTTATGTAATATGAGACCTACATTGTACATACAACAAAAATATTTAAGCATAGAGCCGGTCCAATTTAAAGTTAATCTGAACTTTCTCCAATGTATGTATGTATTTGATCTGATCTGATTGATAGTGGATGTTGATGCATGTCAGTTGACGTGTCAATACGTGAGATTATCCAGATAGGTGCATGACCTCCCACCCTCACTGGCAATAAGTGAGATAGGTGCATGACCTCCCACCCTCACTGTCAATAAGTGAGATAGGTGCATGACCTCCCACCCTCACTGTCAATAAGTGAGATAGGTGCATGACCTCCCACCCTCACTGGCAATAAGTGAGATAGGTGCATGACCTCCCACCCTCACTGTCAATAAGTGAGATAGGTGCATGACCTCCCACCCTCACTGTCAATAAGTGAGATAGGTGCATGACCTCCCACCCTCACTGTCAATAAGTGAGATAGGTGCATGACCTCCCACCCTCACTGTCAATAAGTGAGATAGGTGCATGACCTCCCACCCTCACTGTCAATAAGTGAGATAGGTGCATGACCTCCCACCCTCACTGTCAATAAGTGAGATAGGTGCATGACCTCCCACCCTCACTGTCAATAAGTGAGATAGGTGCATGACCTCCCACCCTCACTGTCAATAAGTGAGATAGGTGCATGACCTCCCACCCTCACTGGCAATAAGTGAGATAGGTGCATGACCTCCCACCCTCACTGTCAATAAGTGAGATAGGTGCATGACCTCCCACCCTCACTGGCAATAAGTGAGATAGGTGCATGACCTCCCACCCTCACTGGCAATAAGCTGTTTGATTATCACAAGCAAAAAAAAATTATCCACGCAATCCAAGCGTACAATCCTAGCGTACAATCCAAGCGTACAATCCAAGCGTTCAATCCAAGCGTACAATCCAAGCGTACAATCCAAGCGTTCAATCCAAGCGTTCAATCCAAGCGTACAATCCAAGCGTACAATCCAAGCGTACAATCCAAGCGTACAATCCAAGCGTACAATCTAGGCGTACAATCCAAGCGTACAATCCAAAGTAAATTGTGAACCTTCAGTTATGCAAAACTGGTGGAGATAAACATTTTGTCACAGAATTGGGGCGTCCTTAAAAAATTGTTTGCTTTGCGTAACCCTCCCGCCTCTACCAAAAACCTGCCTACTCAAAAGTTTTTATCCACCTTCTGCTCACATTGTTTTTTTCAAACAATGAAAACCAAATGAATAGAATTGCTGCAGTAACATGAAAATTTGGTTCTGAAGCAGTATCTCTGTATGTGTGGCCTTTTTATTATGATTAGGTCGTATTTCCTTGAGATAATCATATCTACATGTACACACAGTATAAAAATTGGAAAATATATATATAAAAAAAACCTACCTACCTACCTACCCAAACTTTACAGAGAGGGTCGGGTTAGTCGAAGCAAACTTATTTTTAAGGATAGCCTATCAAAAAGTACACCTCCCTGTACATACATCTTAATGTTTAAACACATTTAAGAACACTAAAACACACGGGCATATAAGTATTGATAACACAAATATAACACACTGTTAATTATCCTAATTTTAGGTCTGTCAGATCACTCAAATACAATGTACAATATTATTGTGAATCCTGGAATCCTTGAAAACATACATGTAGGCACTTTTCTAATATTTCATTTTAAGACATTGAAACATTTAAATTAATCACAGATCTGGTTATGTGCTATTGGCAGTTTACAAACCTGTTTAAAGGGAACTATAAAAGCAGTTGGGTGGGCAGACTGGAGTTTGTGGGAGTAGGGTGATATAACTGATTACAGAACACTTCACAAAACAGATCAATACACAACTGGCCTTAATGTAAAACTATGTACTCTGATAGGGCTAATAGGGGCAATATTGCCCTGCGATAAGGTCTCGTTAGATCAGGCTAAAATAGATGATGCATTTCTCCTACAAACACACTGATCAGTTTTCATTTCTGTGGAGTACAGCGTCTGGTGAGGAGACCTTAAATAGCCTAATTACTTTGGACCATATATATACGATAACACAATACCTGAAGTTTAAGTTTATCTGGTCATTATTGTTTACTTTGCAAAAACAAAGACAGCATTTTAGACCATGAATAGCCCCAATTGCTGTGGACAGCAGGAGAAATACATACATCATGTATGATATTAACACAATATCAGAATTTAGCTTTATCTGGATAGCATTGTCAACTGCAGTTACTGTATGTGTACGTGCACGTTTGCTAAGCATTGCTCACATTTTGCTTTAATCATCGTGTCATGAACAAAGTGAATATTGCTATCACACGCACTAAGTACAAATATTATTAAATGCAGAGTTCAGAATTTTACAGCACTATGGGACCTGAATTTATGGGGTTCAATCTGAGTCCACCGAAGTTCTTGCCATAGTTAAGATGTGTAACCATTGTCAATGTGTTACAAAAGGATTCCAGAAAATTCTACTGACCAAGGCTAAGCTCCAGTCAGTCCCTGTGCCCATGTGTTTAAAGCAGGGGACACACGTGCGGATTTTTCCGCATGATCGCGGCGATAATATCTGCATCGAAATACGCGGCGGATAAATTCGTACCCACACCGAGAGGACACATGGCTGCGATTATCTCACAAAGCAACCTTGATACTGACGGTCACGTGATCTAAAGATGTCCAGCATTTTGCAAGATCACATGATCTGGAGCTTGGCGGCTATTGGCTGCTTGTCAGAGTCGTCCGCAGCGAATATCGCACAGGGAGGACACACGGTGCGATTTTATCCGCGGCGGAAAAAATCGCTGCGGAAATATTAAACATGTTTGATCGATCCGAATTTCGATGTGGAAAAATCCGCGGCGAATTTCGCACGTTGAGGAGAGGACACACGTATGCGAATATCGGTGCGATTTAGTGGTCATAAATATATGTGTGTGATTATGACTCAAGTGTCTGATTCATTAATTTCCTAGTTGGAACTAGTTGGTTGATTTTCATAACTCGCCTCTTTCACTTCTATTCTTTTGAAGCTTGCAATAGATCCGGTTATGTTCTCTTGCAGGGTTAGAGACTTAGTCAACAATATCATGCTGACAAGTTGTCACGACAGGCCCATCATCCTGCATGTGTGCATATTATAATAGCTTATTTTAAGAAAGTGAAACAGTACAGTACATGTATCTTAAACTTAGGCCTATATAAATTTAAGAACACTATAAAAACACACGGGTACAGGGAAAATCTTCTTGTCTAAAACAACCATGGAGACAAGTTTCTAATTGTGTTAAAAAGAGGTATATAATTTAGACCTTTATACCCCATCATAAATTGTTGTAATAAACTAAACCTATGATATTTCATTAGGTTGACGACTTACAGGAGCTTGGCCTTGGTCTACATGTATATAAAGTATTTTTGTCTTGGTTATTTAAATTTTGTTTTCTTTTCGGACACAATTTCTGTTGTCACAGGCCACAGTCAGGTAGACTGTAGTGTATTTATTTTCCTCAATGGCAGTCATTTAGATTTTCTATAACTTTGAAAGTAGTCTTATTGTCTGGACAATCAGAATGGGTGATAGACACAGATGTGTGAATTTTGGTGTCTCATGCCTGTTTAAGGGGCTTTCACAATTGAGACTTTCGCCGCACGGTCAAAATACTGAAATTGATCGCACGGTGGAGATAAAATTGTTCGGGCCGCAGTTTTTCGCCGTGCACCAATGAGCGCGCGCCTTACAGCGTTTTGTCAAACCGTGCGGCGATTTTGGGCTTCGCAGACGTGATTGCAGTATAAAAAGGCGCAGAGATAAAAAAAAACGTTAGAAAATATATACTGTACCTTTAGCATACCTGAGGGTATTTTTCGCACGGTGAATGCAAGGCGGTGCAAGACCGAGACGGCGAATCGTTCAACGGTTTACGACTGCCGCAAGGTTGGCGGAACAAGAAATTTCACCGTACGGAGCATCTTAAGACACAAAAAAATCGTGCAACAACCGCGCATCAAGATACATCGGTTTACGGTGAACGTCCTAGCGCCCGCACGGATCAGAGGTAATAACAAAAAAATTTATGCGGCTCTTGCGGCACAAAAATTCTGCGCGGTAAGATGCGATTGCCCGCAACAAAGGCTGCGGTCCATCGTACGGAAGGCTAAAGTTCATGACCGCAAGAGCTGTAAACTCGCCGTATCTCAGTTGTGAAAGCCCCTTTACATCCCTGAAGAAACATCTTTAAGAAGTCTTATCACCTGCTTGTACTCATCAATTTATATTGTCACATTAGAACAGAAAGTTTAAGGGTTGCCAGTGTTAAGGTCCAACAAGGGCTATTTTGGTTCTTTAAACTGACCTACTCAACCATATGATATGGGCTTTTTGTGTTGGAGAAAACTGTCAGCTCTATTTAGGGTAAAAGTGCATACTTAGGTCACTAAACATCAACTCCTTATCTTGGAATATAAATAAATGCCTTAGTCTCATGACTTATTTACACTTTCTCCTCCAAATTCATTTGTTTCTAGGGTTTTCCTACTCATTCTAAGCAAGAGCTCAGTTTCCGTCCCACTAAACATGATGACGTCACCATAATATACGGAAATACTCTTCAGTTTAAACTTTGATCTCCATCAATCAATCAGAATACAAGTTCAGGAGAATATTTAATTTTTATACGCCCGGCTTGAAAAGCGGGCTGTATTATGGTATCATCTCCGTCCGGCCGGCAGTCCGGCTGTCCGGCTGCCCGGCGTCCGCTTTCCCTTCCGCTCCATAACTTCTAAAGTTTTGATTCCATCTGCACAATTTTTTCTAAGTATATACCTTATGGGTAGAAGGTGTGTCGCAAACTATTTTTAACATCACTGGTTACATAATATGGGAGTTATATTGGATTATGTAATATTCCCTTCCGCTCCATAACTTCCAAAGTTTTGATTCTATCTGCACAATTTTTTCTGAGTATATACCTTATGGGTGGAAGGTGTGTCGCGAACTATAATTTTTGACATCATACATTGCCTAATATGGCAGCCATATTGGGTTATGTAATATTTACTTTTTCTCTCCATAACTTTAACAAATATGATCAGATGTTTTCAAATCTTTCATGTTACATACCATATTAACAGACAGTGTGTAAAAAAAATGTTTATGATATCAACTATTGCAAATTATTGGATTATGTATATTCCCTTTTATTCTTACTTTCATTTTCATGAAAATAACCTTTAAATTATAAAATGGCTTCTACTTTTCCGATTCTCATCAAAAAAGGATTTTTTCAAATTGCAATAATGTTTCTAAATTGATTAAAACTATTCTTAAATCAATATATAACGTTTTAATCAAATGAAAAATACATATAAGGATTAAAGTTTTATCTACAGACAAAGAGATAAGTAACCCAGCCTTGTTCTATTTACACAGACACTCTATTTAAACATACTCTAAAGCTCTATTCTCTTATCACTACAAGTGTTGACAGTTTTATGGTCTTGACTCTTCTATACCACATGACCATGCCATGCTCAACTGTTTTTTTTTTGTAGCCAAATAATATAGAAAAATGATATTATGAGAAATATTTTCAAATCTACTTGAATTGGTGTGAGCTGCAAAATTGCCAATTAATTGCATTTGTTTAAGTATGATTAGTAAATTATAAACTACGCTTCTAAAAAATTGAAACATTTTAGTCCAAACTATATTGACAATAAGCAATGTTTAACATCACGATTTAACAAGCAGCGAGAATTGATGACTTGTACCGAGTACAAATCTTGTTAATAATCTTTGATCCAAATAACCCATTTTAAATTTGATACAGATGGATTTTAAAGGTTTTAGTGGTAACATTTCATTTTGTTGACATTACATCACCTTTTACCAAGCTTCAACTTCCTTCCTCTGAATTTTGAAAATTAAATTTAAATAAATATGGAAGGATTTGTTGTGGTATGGTTGCAGTTACTGTGCCTTTCCGGGCGTATTTTGGGTTTCCCGAAACTCTTGTTATATATTATCTCGGATTTTGGTAGTGAACGTTGATTATTATCTAAAACCTAAAGCAAATCGACATACATGTATAGGGATCAAAAATACTGATAATTTGTTGCCAAATTATCTGTTCCAGAAAATTCTTCTGACTAAAGCTAAACTCCTGCCAGTCGTCAACTTAATGAAATACCACGGGTTGTGGTTTATTATAACAACTTATGATTGGCTATAAAGGTCTAAATGATATTTCCCTTTTTATACGCCCGGCTTGATAAGCGGGTCGTATTATGGTATAATCTCCCGTCCGGCTGCCCGGCGTCCGCTTTCCCTCCCGCTCTATAACTTCCAAAGTTTTGATTCCAACTTCACAATTTTATATACATTTCTACCCTTATGGGTAGAAGGTGTGTCGCGAAGTATTTTTGACATCACTCGTTACATGATATGGCAGTTATACTTAGCGCCATTAAAAACGCACGGTTGAATTTTATGTTTCTACCTCAGTAAGGCTATTGGCCGTTTACGTTTTGTTGTTTATTGTTAGTTCGAGTTGGGTTGCAATAGCTGGATATCCTGTGGTGTTCTCGACGCGCCTTTCGTGAACATTACGCAACATTTCCCAATAACGTCCATTGAGTGTTTCATCATCACTGAGAACAGCTTTCAGGGCTCATTTGTCGTGGGTTCAACACTTAACACGAAGCTCAGCATAAAGACGAAAAAAAATAATCAGAAATCGTTACCATGCCCGAACTTTCGACACAACAAAGGGAACATGCCATTGGCATGTTACAGGCGGGTCTCAGTTGTGCCGCCGTAGGACGTCACATGCAGTGTCATCCCTTTACAATTAGTCGCCTCATAAACAGTGAACATGAAACTGGCAATGTTGCCGACCGACCACGCCCTGGTCAGCCAAGAGTCACTACAGCCCGCCAGGATCGGTACATCGGTTTGTTGCACACATGTGACTGATTTCGCAGGTGGACATACCCATTATTGAATGATGACACCTTCAATTTCTGTATCAACGATTTGTTTGCAAGGAATAAAAAAAATTTTCTGACTGGGTTTTCACTCGAACGACCTATATGGGATGGTTGCCAGTTACCAGCGGAAGGTCGTGGGTTTCCTCCGGGCACAGAGCCCGGTTTCCTCCCACAATAAAACTGGCAACGCCGCCATATAAGTGAAATAATCTTGAGCGCGGCGTAAAACAATCAATCAATCAATCAATTGTCAATTCTTTGTCTCATTGTGACCAATGCCTTGTTCTTCAATTTAAGAGTACTTACAATATTTTACACTTTACATTTCTCAAAATATTTTACATTCTTTGGGTCGTGCGTTTTTAATGGCGCTAAGTATATTGGATTATGTAATATTCCCTTCCAAAGTTTTGATTCCATCGTAACAATTTTTTCTGAGTATATTTTTTATGGGTAGAAGGTGTGTCGCAAACTATTTTTGACATCATACATTGCGTAATATGGCAGCCATATTGGGTTATGTAATATTTACTTTTTCTCTCCATAACTTTAACAAATGTGATCCGATGTTTTCAAATCTTTCATGTTACATACCATATTAACAGACAGTGTGTAAAAAATTGTTTATGACATCAACTATTGCAAATTATTGGATTAAGTATATTCCCTTATATTCTAACTGTCATTTTCATGAAAATAACCTTTAAATTATAAAATGGCTTCTACTTGTCCAATTCTCATCAAAAAAGGATTTTTTCAAACTGCAATAATATTTCTAAATTGATTAAAACTATTCTTAAATCAATATAACATTTTAATCAAATGAAAAATACTTATAAGGAATAAAGTTTTATCTACAGACCAAGAGATAAGTAACTCAGCCTTGTTATATTTACCATATAAATACACTTAGCTCTTATCACCAGTGGTGAGACCTTTATTGCCTTCTCTACCACATGGCGTCCATAAAATTAAATGTAGGCTTTTATTAATGTTTGCCTTTTCATAGCCATGCTCAACTGTTATATATATTTTTGTAGCCAAATAATATAAATAAATGATATTATGAGAAAAATTTTCAAATCTACTTGAATTGGTGTGAGCTGCGAAATTGCCAATTAATTACATTTGTTTAAGTATGATTAGTAAATTATAAACTTTTTTTCTAAAAAATTGAAACATTTTAGTCCAACCTATATTGACAACAAACAATGTTTAACATCACGATTTAACAAGCAGCGAGAATTGATGACTTGTACCGAGTACAAATCTTGTTAATAATCGTTGATCCAAATAGCCCATTTTAAATTTGATACAGATGGATTTTAAAGGTTTTAGTGGTAAGATTTCATTTTGTTGACATTACATCACCATTTACCAAGCTTCAACCTCCTTCCTCTGAATTTTGAAAATTAAGTTCAAATATATATGGAAGGATTTGTTTTGGTATGGCCGTATTTCCGGGCGTATTTTGGGTTTCCCAAAACTCTTTTTAACACAATAAGAAACTTTTCCATGGTTATTTTAGACAAGAAGATTTTCCCTGTGCATTGTGTTTTAGTGTTAAAAAATATGCACATTGTTTTATTTCAATTAAAACTGTTAATGCCTGGGAAGGTAACCTAAGGTGATTGAGATGGTTCTATAATACTGTAGTGCTACTGTTTCAGTACATAGAATCATTGAGACACAACATGTACTGGCTTTTGCCAAACTCATGCCTGTCGCCAATCTAATGAAATATCATGGGTTGTGGTTTATTATAACAAACTTATGATTGGGTATAAACGTCTAAATAATATGCCCCTTTTTAACACAATAAGAAACTTGGTTATTTTAGACAAGAAGATATTCCCTGTACCCGTGTGTTATAGTGTTCAAAAGTACTTAGGCTGATAGTTTTGTTTCCTGGATTAAAAGCCACCTGTTCTCATGTCTTTGAGGCAAAACTTCCTAAATGTCATTGCTACTTTGGGAACTGTGATACACAGGACATTCTTTCCAAATTACCTTCAGACGGCTTGGGGACAAACACAATTTGTTATTGCATTGCATGCTGCAGTGTTGCATGTGTAGAAAACATTATCTGTGCGGCTGACAGATTCTGAAAAATGTTTGCTACAGTTCCTTTTTTGCCCTGAATTAGCATGTGCTGCCGAAATTCATACTTTTTTTTATAAAATCTGTTTGTCTCGACACTTTAAAGGGCATCAAAAAACTTAATAACTGACTTTGAATGAGAAAAATCCATACAGTGTGTGAGTTGTACGAACCAGAATAGTGTCCGAAAAGTAAACAAAACAAATAACCGAGATGAACGTTCATTTATTCTACGCCTAAGTTAGTTCAAGACACTATACTTTCAAGTACATTGTAAAGCCACTTCTTGAGAAAAATAGCCAATAATTTCAACATTCTGTTATAACTGTTATATCTCCCCAAGAAAAAAAAAGTCTTTTTTGGGCTGTCTAGCTCTGAGTACGTTAAATGTATTTTTTTGTGAATACAAAATTTTTTAAGAAATGGTCTATTTTTTTGGCAGTAGTGTCTTTAATTTTCATTTTCTCCAGTTACTCGTTTCAGTTAGCGGCATAACAACTTTTTTCGTAACTGTCATAGCAACCCATGTAGCAGAGTCGCTACATGTATGTTGCTACGGCAGTTATCACTATAATGTTAAAACCGGTGGCTATGTACATGTACCTTTATGAAACGGGCTGCAGGATTTCGGATTTTATAACAAAGGCTAAATTTTATTAAATTTACGAAGTTCAAAGGCTGAGTATTCTTACATCACTGAAGAGGGAGTTAAACTAAGACCCCTGTCCCATTCACTGATTCAGCTAGACCCCTGTCCCATTCACTGATTCAGCTAGACCCCTGTCCCATTCACTGATTCAGCTAGACCCCTGTCCCATTCACTGATTCAGCTAGACCCCTGTCCCATTCACTGATTCAGCTAGATGCAGATTTCAATTCTTTTCCCAAATAATTGTGTTGTCAGAAACAGTGAGACATTTGGCTTTATCAAGATTGATGGCATTTGTACTACCCAAGTTAGGCTAACCGTTACATAATGGATGGCAGTTTAACAGAAGAATGTATCTTGTCTGCTGTATATATAAATATCAGATGAATTTTCTTCTCTGAGTTGTTCGTTCATTGTAAAACCAGCTGTCGTTCAGATGTGTACCGGTATATTAAATAGTTTAAGTCTCACCCTCTCAGTCAGGTCAATTGTAATCGTTTCGCTTCTGAACACTCCATCTTTTGGCTTAAATGTAGAATATTAATTTTGTATAGCATTTCTCGCCCAGCCCAGTTTCAGTCTTGAAATGCACCCATATACGTGAAATAATGTTGAAAGAGGCTTGAAAATAAATCAATTCATAGACTTAAAATGCAATTGAAACACAGATCATGTACACATTTGATTGGATCAATTGATGATTTTCGACGAACTCTTTTTATCGAAAGGCCTTTGGAGTACTGTACCTGTAGACTCCCCCACATGGGGTGATCGAAGGGAGCTTACAACAAGGTTTTTATGTTTCATATTAAAAAAATCAAACTTCTTTAATGCTTTAAACAGAAGCCAAAATTTGTTGAAGAAAAATGTTTAAATGTAGTTTCTACCATACAGAAAACTCATGTAGGGCTTTCTGAGCTCTTTGAAGTCTAAAAAAGAATATTCACCCAAAGCGGATAATGAAATTTATGAATAATTGCCTGAAAATGTGCCCTGTTAACTTCTGCCACTAACAATAACCCCAGGAAGTTCCATAGTGAACGTCTTGGTTATAACATTGTGAAAAGGTTTCTCAGAATTCTTTGACAAGTGAAGCTTAAAGATAGCTGTAGTTGACATCGAGTGCCATTTTCTTTTATTACCATGGCAACACCAAATCAAGATGCTCGTTGCTATTGACAGTTTGATTGCGGGGATTAAGTGTAAATGATGGGTTATCTGACATGCTATATATACAAGGGAATATATACATATATGTAGATGTGTGCTATAAAAGGAATTTTTATCTTCATAGACCGTAGGTCACATGTATTTATATTTATGAAGACTAAAACATATGGGCAAAGGGCAATTCTTCTTGACTCCAGTAACCATTGAGTGTCTAAGTTTCTAATTGCGCTAAAAAGAAGTATATCATTTAGACCTTTATATACCTTTATATGTACCTATAATCATAAATTCTACTGACCAAGGCTAAGCTGCTATCAGTCGTCAACCTAATGAAACATCATAGGTTTGGTTTGTTACATCAAATTATAAAGGTCTAAATGATATACCTCTTCTTAACACAATTAGAAACTTGTCTCCATGGTTATTTTAGACAAGAAGATTTTCCCTGTACCTGTGTGTTTTAGTGATCATACATATAATCATAAATTGTTGTATTAAGCCAAAACCCATAATATTTCATTAGGTTCATTGATTCATTGATGTTTTACGCCTCACTCAAGATTATTTAACTTATATGGCGGCATTGTCGGTTTAGTAGGGGGGGGGGGGGGGGGGGCAGGCTCATTGCCCTGAGGAAACCCCCGACCTGGGGAAAGTACCTGGCAACTCTTCCTTATACATGTAGCGACCGTGTGCTAAATCCACTCGAAAATTGTTCAATTTTTAGCATGTATGTAGAAAGCCACAGTCTATAAACCTATTAAACATGTTTTCATGGTGATTTGGGAAAATAATTTTAAGTAACTTCAAAGTTCTCATGAAAAATAATTTCCCATTAGAATGGAATGCATTCAAAGAGAGTTTCAAAGATAATTTCAAAGTTATACAATTTCTCATTATTTCATGGTACATGTACATTGAATGCAGCTGTGACTGAAGTAAGTTGACTAAGCCTTACACATATCTATCTTTTCTCTACTGGAAAAGGTTAAATGTATGAGGAAAATTGAACATCCCCTTCCACCCCCTTTAAAAAAAAATTGTGTATGGGTAATCGTGGGGTTAAATTATGTTTTTTTTTTAAACATATACAGCTATATATTATGTATTTGGCAACCCCTGATCACACGGTCATAACAAAATCACATGTATGATGTACACTGGACACAAATTCAATTAATTTCAGGTGCACAGGTTATTGTATATACTTTCTTTCATACATTTAATTCATATTCAAATTCGCTTGCATAGCAATAGCCTTACTAAAAATAAATGCACAGTCATACAAAACCTCACATGAAAATGAAAACCTACTAAAAACTGATTACGGAATTTTAGTTTTAAATAAATGAGTAAACGTGTTTTCTGAATAAAAATACACTGGAACAAGGAATTGTTCTTGATGCATGTAAATTCATGTTGTTAACATAATTTGTTTTTCTGTTTTGGCAGGCATATGCCACAGGCTGTGATATTGTGATTTTAGCCAGTGATTTTCAGAGAGTACAGATAATACCAGGTGTGACCCATGGCAACATTAAAGTCAGCTGTATCCACTGCTCTTGTGATACTGGCAAGGTATTTACATTTGTATCTCATGGTGCTGTGTTTATTTCATACAGGTGTGCTTAGTAAACGTTGGCTGCAGCGTGTGTGACATGTGCTGCAGATCAAGTTTTTAAAAACAATAAAGAGTGTGTTTGTAAAATTTGTGTAAACTTTTCACTGCATAATTCTATGTATGATACCTGGGCATGTATCTCTTATGAGAGGCCTATTAAAATATGTTGAAGCATGTTTGGCCAATGCTAATACATGTACATGGAATTATTGACCTAACCCTGATTTCTCGTACAGACGCTCAATCCGAACAGCCTTCCACCAATGGGTCGCGGGTTCAAATCCCACTCAGTCCAAAAATTGGAAAATTTTCTGACTGTTTTTTCACTTGAACGACCTATGTGGGATGGTTGCCAGTTACCAGCGGAAGGCCGTGGGTTTCCTCCGGGCACAGAGCCCGGTTTCCTCCCACAATAAAACTGGCAACGCCGCCATATAAGTGAAATAATCTTGAGCGCGGCGTAAAACACCAAACAATCAATAAATCTCATACAGCTAAAGAAACAATACTAAAGAAAGATGACGTTCTTTGATGACATCAGTTTGATTGACCTATTTTATTCTAAAATTGAGTGCCACATAGTGGACATAGTCTCCCCACATGTGTAACTGCAGCGCCAGGGACAGGACATATGTGAAATTTTCACAATACTTCCGTTCAAACACTATAGAGTTAATAAAATTGCATGTTTGAAATTTCACTAATGCATCGATTGCTTTTTAAAATGAAATAATCAGAAGAAAATGGGGGTTGCAAACATCTCTACACTGGAAAATATACATAACCTAATGAAATATCATGGGTTGTGGTATATTATAACAAACTTATGATTGGGTATAAACGTCTAAATGATATGCTTCTTTTTAACACAATAAGAAACTTGGTCTCCATGGCTATTTTAGACAAGAAGGTTTTCCCTGTGCCTGTGTGTTTTAGTGTTCAAAAATATTGATGTGCAGTCATGTGTGTCACTTTAAGGGCGGGAAACAAAGCGGTCGCTTCATAGCCAGTTCCCCTTAAATATCCCATGATTTTTCCAAGTGACCTCTTAAAGAATCAGGTCTATACGGTCAAATCTTTTTGTGACTACATGTAACTTTTTCCCCCAGATTGCAGCTTCCTACCACAGAAAAGTGTACATATTTGAGCCCACACCATTGATACATCATGACAGTTCACATGTAAGTATCATTTTAACTAAACTTTATAGCCAACATAAATGGTTTGCATTGTTTCTTCTTTCTGAAATGTGGGTCCCTAGGGCTCATTTGCCAGAGTGTTGATCGCTCAGCTTGACAGAAGTCTTGCATCGATCAGTCAGTGCATTTCTCAGTCAATCGCCTTGTGTATAAAAGTTGTTTGCTACTCACCAAGTGTCAGGTTTTTGCGGACATTATTTTACGGACAACTGAAATTTTTATTAAACAAATGTAGAATTTATGCTGCAAGGGCACATAATTGTTTCTTTTGCTGAACTACAACTTGTGTAATGTTTTGTTTTCTGTTGTTATCTTGTAGAAGTTGGATTATAAATGGGTGAGGACAGCTGTACTGACCACCGATAGCTTTGTTAACTGTCTTAGCTGGAACTTAGAAGGTAAATCTCTCATACTCTATATGTTTGAAAGGGATTGGGTTTTACAAGGTAACTAATTCCTATTATCTGTGCCAGTGTGTTTTGATGTTCAGAAATAAATTCATTGCCCCTCTGAAAGACTGCTAATAAATAGAATTGCCGTTATTTTTTGGATTACATTTCTTGAAAAATGCCAGAAATAGTTCAACTGATTTTGGGTGACACCCAGATCAAGTATCAAACCTGCCTTCCAGAGTATGGATGCTGCACGGGTTGGAATCCCACTCAGACCAAATAAAAATCCAAAAATTTCTGAGTAGATTTTTTTCACTCGGCCGCCGTATGTGGAAGAGTTGTGCAAGGTACTCAACGAAGTTCAAGGGTTTCCCTCGGGTAATTAGCCCGGTTTCCTCCCCCACTAAACGCCACAATATAAGTGAAATAATCTTGAGTGTAGTGTAAAACATCAATCAATCAATCCAGAGTATGGCACCTGTCACCAGCATTCAGCCAAAGAATTCCGCTAATTCAAGTACTCAAAACATTATGAAAAGCACTCTAAAAGTTTGAGACTTTTCGCTGGGTGTCTTACCTCCTGCATGGAGCGACCGATAATCCTATCGAGCAATCGCTATTGTTGTTGTTTTAGACGAAACAATGCAGAAAGCAGTCTAATAATTTGTTATCTTCACATGGCTCGTCATTGAATTAGTGGAATTCTTACCGTATGTGCTCCAAAATGTTAGAAAAGATAGTAGCTTCCAGCTCGACCCCCACTCCCCTAAAGTTTTAAGAAAGGCGTTTATTACATAGTTAAATTATTGGAAGTGTGGCGTGAGCCCAGCATCAGCATGATTGTTTCTACTTAAAATAAATAGTTAATAGGAACAAGTATCTTGACGTCCTCAGAATATTGTTCCGCTTACTGTCATACAAGCTTTTGCCAAAGAAATATAATGCTGTGTTTTATTCCATAGCAGCTTTTGGTCTAAGCTTGAGAGATGTTACATCTGGGTCACAAACACCATTATGAAATACTGTAGATAAGAAAGAAAAAATTGATTGATTTAATTGTGTTCTGTACAAGTACATGTAGCTACCTTTATTTCTATTCCAAAAGGCGGCTTCTAACATTTATTTTCTATCCATAGGATCCAAGCTATTGACCGGTGGGGAACATATTCAATTATGGGAACATTCTATGGTTGCCACTGTAACAGAACCCCAGGAGGCGATCCGTTTCCATGTGGGGGACACAGTTCCTGAAGATGAGGTCTTGGAATGTCAGAGTGCCCCAGTGTCGCCCCCGCCCCCGAGGGAAGCAGCCTTGGACTCTGGCGGATGGGAGGTGGTTTGGTCATGCAGGTTAGCTTATTGCTGTGATGGATTGCCATAGGAGGGCAAGAATCTTGAGCATTTAAATTGTCCAAATCTGTTATTAACTCTGTTTACACCATTGAACAGGTCATTTGTCAACTGGCCTGTACGGATGGGAAATCAGATAGTAACTTCTATTAATACCACTGTACATTTTGTTTCTGTTGATTGGATAAGAACATTTCAGGGTGCGAGTTTGGTGGGGACCTGTGAGATTTATACTCTTCCACATGTTTATGTAGTTTAATTCAGTCAGATACTCCAAAAAAACAATTTTATTTAAGTTTAAAATTTTATTGAAACTATTAAAATGTGTGATATATTAGGTGCTTGATTGATTGTTAGGTGTTTTACGTCGCGCTCAAGATTATTTCTTTTATATGGCGGCATTGCCAGTTTTATTGTGGGAGGAAACCGGGCTCTATGCCCGAAGGAAACCCACAACCTTTCGGTGGTAACTGGCAACCATCCCACATACATTGTAGGTCGTTTGAGACTGAGTGAGATTTGACCCATGATAGACTAGTATTGTAGGTTTGACTCATTGGCTGTGAGTTTGTTTTGAAACATTAGAAAATTGATATGACTTGATAAATTAGCTGTGACGTAAGCCACCTGGTATTTAACACAGGTACAGTAAGGGAGCATATCCAACCATCGTGCACCGATCATTCGTGTAATGCGAATGAACTACACGATCGATTTCTACACTCGCGGCGATCTCCAATCCAAAGCGATCTGTTAAAACAACACCCTCGAGTCTGTCTGAGTGGCCTCTGCGGTCCTGTCTGGTTTGAACAGCAGCAGAGATATGCGTGTCTGTATATTACTGCGCGGTAACATAGAGTGAGAGGGCTCGTGTATGCAGTGCAATGCAGTCGACGGTATAGCTGTAAGCAGGACACTCCGAGTAACGTTGACGCTTTTATAGCCTCCTATTACCTGTTCAGCAAAACATCAATTTGGAAATATCTGCACACAACTGGTTGTCTTTCTTTTGTATGTTATTAATACGCTACAGAATTTGTGAGGTGTGTTTAATGGACGGTTTTTCTTTGGTTTGTGTAACTTTGACTTTTCGACAGAGCATGGCTTAATTTTCGTTTTGCGATCTACAACAATCGCTGACATAACACGCGATTCTGTGTTTTACTAAAAAAATGAAAATATGGACTGATACACTTGGCATTTAATTTTTAGCAGGTGCTTGAAATTATAATGTTCTGATCAACGAGAAAATGAAAGTTCAAAACTCGGCCTGTAATTATATAGCATGATCTATTTTCCAAAACCAGTGACTAAAAATCTCCTAGTACTTATAATCAATAATGTATTTTTAAAAGTGATTTAGTTATGTACAGGTATACGATATGAAATGACATGAAAATGAAAATATTACAGGGAGATAAATGTATAGGTCTATACAAATACTCAGAGCTTCTTAGAATGAATCAATGTCTGATGACGTTTCCTATCTGCATCTGATAAAAATACGTAACGGCATCCTCGGTCACACTGTTGTCTATAAGCACTGGGCTAGGTTGTGTCAAATTCCGAAGAACAATGCTCTGGCATATCTAATAGCCGCATTAGTGACATGTATTCCCCCTTACATCTGCCAGGATATGTAACAGGGGACGGCATAGCCCCTCCAAAGGTGGATAAAGTGTGAAAAAATTTCGTTGTTCTTATAGGATGGGTGAAGCAGTGGGTACAACAGTCACTCAGGCACTTATACAATTCTAAGTGATATGTTCGGTGTACTGAATGGTTCATTAAAAATAAGAGTTCATGTCTGAGATGCACAAAGTCTGGATCGCAGACGCGCTTACAATTCACTGTGGTCTGAATATCGACAGTGTACCGTAATCGGATAGCCGTCATACATGTACTTCTTCCCATGCCAATATTTGGTACATTGGTCTATGGCCTGGTCAAAGATTTTCGCCTGCTTCATCAAAACGTCGTCTTTTGAAAGATGGCTCTAGTGTCCTGGGTTGGGTGACACCTGTCAACCATTTGGAGAGTGGACCCCAAGCACGCTCTATGGGGTTAAATCTGCTATGCCGTGGAGCGTAGCTCGCCAGGATCAGCCCATCTAAACATAAATCCCGCCATAATCTCCCATAATTGATCAGATTAACCAGGGATTTAGTTGACCAGTCTGGACCCCCGTCCGCTATAATGGAGACAACGGTCCGTGGGTTCAATTTGTCCTCCACAATGGGCTTCAAAAGTTTGAACAAATGATCAGCGTGGATCTGGCTTGTACTGCTGTGAAACCTTGCAGCCTGCAAAAAAACATCCAATGGTTCTTGGCCAGGATACCCGCTGTCGCCCGTTTCTATCTATAGTCCCGACTAAATCTGATGAAAAAAAAATATATGAATTAATACAATGCATGTTATTGTACGTATAATCATTTGTAGATAAAGAGAAATCAATGTTATGAATGCCATCTTAAACCAACAAATATTTACCTGTATGATCAGCAGATCGTGTGCGCCTCCTATGAAAGCGATGCTCTTTTGCTGGTGACAGACTTCTCGTTCTTGTCCTTTTGCGTAAAGTCATATAACCGGAAGGTATGAGTTTAGAGTTTGGATGAGGAAAATCGTGGTCGGGGTAGTTTGGTCTATCATCATTAGAAAAAAATCTGTTTATCTGGAAATGTCTGCTTACAGCCAGAGTCCCCACATTCACTTTGTTCTTGTCATCACAGGACAAGGCAATACATTCGTCTTCGTACAGTTGAACCAGTTTATTCACATAATTGACAGATGCGCACGAAAATCGGAAATCTGGATGGTCGTTGGTGGAATCATTCTTCTTGGCTGGGATCCTGGCATTCACTATGCCGGTGTGGCGTTTGGCGTTGATGGTACCTTTACGGGATGGCTTCAACATCCTATGAATTGTCATTTTGGAGATAGACTCAAGCCCGGGTGTGTTGGCTATAACATGCCTTTGGATATCGGCCCAAGATACTCCATTTGTATATGCAGTAGCGTCTCTTCTTCTTATATGGGCCTCTGCAGAATTATCTTTAACAAACTGATCCACGATTGATGGTAGCTGCGGAAACCTTTCCACTAATGACTCCTGTGCACGTTTAAATACGGGCATATCAGCAGGCGTATCATCCTCGTCATCAGTGTCGAACATCCAAAATTCTGAGCGGTCTACCATGTCTAAGCAATGTGTTTTATTTACTATGATAGTTTATGCAAAATGTTCCATTTATAAAGGTATATCTTGACATTTTTGAGTGAGTACTTTATCTAATCTAAAGACTAATCCCAGCCACCCACAGGGTTGTGTCAATGCCAATGTAATCCGAACTCTTTCCTTTCTAAATAGCAAATGAACGCACAACGAACACTCAGCAGGGCATGCGCATGGAATATTACAGTACAATGGATAGAATTGCAAAGGTGGGGGAGAGGGGTGTTCATTATCGATCAATAATGGTGAAGACTCTATTTAAAAATGTCTTGTTTTAAAGCGCAAGATCTAAAGGTCGAATTTTTTTTACATTTGCTCACTGCTAATTTACCATTCGGAATGCCGTAAACGCTAAATGTAGACAAAAGAATAAAGCTTGACTGACATTGGGATAACATAATTTTCATGTATGTAATGTTGAATTGGTCTTTTTATGCTATTCACATCGTGCTCCTTTGTTTATATTATATTACACTTAATTAGTATTTTTCTTTAATAAACACTACGACAACTGATTTTGGTCCTTGTGAATGAAAACATTAATTATGGGAATACCAGGCAGTCGAAAAGAAAAGCTATGCTTTCAAAAGCATAATAAACAACAAATCTGGAATCAGACCTACCCCGACCATTTTAAGTAGAGACGTATGACATTTACAACAATCGTGCAATGTCTGTGCACGACTGAGGCGTGCACGAAGATAAGATATGGTCCCTGAAGGATTGCCTGCTGACGAATGCCAATGCATTAGTATCCTTATGTAGTCGAGAATTCGAAGTAATAAACCCATAATGAAGACTGACTTGAATAAAGTATTTTTCTCGACACCCGAGTGCCTTATTTACACACGGTTATGGCTATAATACACTAAAAATTTCCAACACAGAGTGGATGAACATGTTTAATTCATGATTGATGGTTTGATATCTGTACAAGTGTAAAACAAGTCTCTTGTTGTTGTTTTTGGTTCTTTTTAACCTTTCCCCGGCCCTAAGACATTGGCAGCCTGTGGCGGCGACGTATTCATTTCATTAGTAAATAAATTGTCAATTTCACTCCACATGGTGTCAGCACGCAAAAAGAGCTCTAAGTAAAGGTCATTGGGGTGGTTTCAAAAGAAAGTGGTAGCTATTTTTGCCATGATAGTTGTTTTCCATGACAGTCCGATATACACAAAAGATCAAGTGTCTACTTCCGGAAATCAGACTAACGCAATCAATCGCAGACCGGTATCTCTTTTGGTATAATATATTAGGCTACCTCGCATTTTTTCCAAACAAATGGTTGTTATTATTTATCCCGTAATAAATATCTACTAGCTTCTTTATATTGCACCAATAATAACAATTGACATGTCATTCGACCCTAGCCTAGTATAGCGGTAGTCGTGCTGAGCCGTGCCTTGTTCGTTCAGTGTTGTTTTGATTCACGGGACTACTTTCAGGGTGTCTGGACACGCTGGGCCGTTTACAGCAGAGCTCATTCTTCACCACAGGGCGCCTCTAATCCCTCTCACAGCCAAGCTTAATCCATTCGTGTACACTATCGTGTTTTTCCCGAAAATTACACGATTGAAAATTGCACGAAGGTTGGATACAGTCCCTAAGTAGTTCAACCAAATACATTGATACCTGAATAATATTAGTTATTGATATTTTACCCTGGGTGTATGAATCGTTATGACCCTTCTGATAATCATACACCCTGAGCCGGGGGCGAAGGGTGTATGAGGAACAGAAGGGTCATAAAAGATTCATACACCCAGGGTAAAATATCAATGACGAATTTATTATCCCGAAACCCCTAGTAGACGGAGAATTGTTACAGATTCATGTTTCAAGTTCAACCGCTATCGACCTGTCGCCTGGCATACCAGCTGGTACTATAGCATAGGCCCATACGGTTATTAGTGTTAATTTAATCAGAGTTACGACTTCATCGAGTGTGCAAATTTTCAGATTGTCTTTTTATTTATTTTATTGCGCAGATTCTATCTATGACAAATATATTTTAGCTAAAGCAGTTTAAGCTAATATCTCGATATTTCACACTTACATCTACAGTGAAAATGTACGAACGTCTGTCAAACGGACCGAGCAGACGACAAACCACATACAGAGTTACGCCCCTTGTATACTTAGCAACGTTATTGATCGATGTACGAAGAATTTTGTGTTTCGTTTTTCCATTTGTAGATTTGAATTAGAGTCAAATTAGATAGAAATAAAAACTTTGCACAATTAATTAAGCTTAGGTGACTGTAATAGATCCTCATAAGACCTGTTTTGGGCTTTTCAAAGCGAGTAAACATTTGAAGTGGTGGCGGCCATGTTTTTTCGCTAGGCGGGTCATAACAAAATCAGGCCGGGTGTATGGGTTTATACGACCCGGGTAATCGACCAATCAAAATTCAGCATTTGCCAACTAACTTGGTTGAAGGATAATAATAGTATTCATTAGGTTATTTTGATTTCATTTTCAGACCAGCTACATCTGTACATCACCTGAAGTTCTCCCCAGATGGCCTGTTATTTGCCTCAGCAGGCCAGGCAGATCGACTGGTCAAAGTTTGGTATGAAAACAGAAAATGTAAGTAGTATAATATTTATGTTTTTTGAAGTGGCATGATCTGCGAAAATTTACGATTTTTGTGTAAATTATGAATAACACAGCTGCACAGTGCCAGATCTTCAAAAGACGAAATGACTCACAAGTAAAATATTTATTGAGTCAGTCACCTTTAAGAAAATTTCCCCACCTGTGATGGGCTTGGAAATTTAGCTGAGCTACAAGGCTGCAAAGCTACACATTTTAGCGCAGACAGAGAACTCTCGACTGGTCACCCGCCATCTCTGACCTACATAAATGTTACTGCACATGTTACATAACTTTTTGCATGGTCACATGTTCAGTTGAACTGCCACTCACATTGTGTGATTCTTGCCATGTGAAGCAGAAAATCTCCAGCATGTTAGATAGATTCCCCACCTGGTGAGACAAAGTTACACACAGGGGCAAACAGCTTATCTCTCAACCATACAGCTCAGGCAAATCTTCTGGTGTGCGGCTTAACCGAAAGTTGGAAAACATGCAGGATGTACATTTATTCGTTTTAGACCTAATATACTTCTAAACACGACCCTGGTCCCTCACCCCCCCCCCCCCCCCCCCCAAAAAAAAAAAAACAACAACAAAAAAACAAACAAATTCTGAACTTTTTCGTTTCTGTAAGAAATCCAATATTTAATCACTGGCCAGAGAAATTTCTAGCCATTCTGATTCAATTAGTCGAAAATCCCAGAATGTGAGTCTGTTTCCGAATGTTTTTCATGAAGATATTTGATTCTGTATGCCCCTGGAGTAAAGGTCTCAGTGAGGGCCTTTTTGCGTCACAGAATTTTTCAACCAAGACACATCCTATTGTGACGTCAATATAGGCTTCCCATAACTAATAGTCTTTTATAAATATCTTGATTCATGTTACTTCAGTATTTAAACCTAATTCATTGTGCGTATCTATTTTCTTCCCAGTATTGTTATCGGATTCCATGGTCCGTCAGGAGAGTCAGCCAAGTCCCAAAACACATGAGTTTAACTACTCTTTTGTTTACATCTCCCATCCCCGGGCAGTCACAGGCCTTGATTGGAGACAAACTAGCAAATACATGCCTCGGTAGGTAGTTGCCTTTTTATTTTTCTAATAGTTTTCTTTAAAGCCAATTTATATAGAGTTTAAAGTAAGAAACATCAAATTTTGTCAGCTCTGGTCAAATCTGCCACGGTGCCTCATTAGCTGTTTATGTCTATACTAATGGGTGAAGCATAATAAAGATTTTATGTGTGATAGACTTGAAGACTATAATGACATCACTAAAAATTATAGGATGTTAAAGGGTGTTGTTGTGTCAGTGGGTCTTATGGCAGCTTGTGCACATTGATTGATGTTTTACAGCATACTCAAGATTATTTCCCTTATATGCCAAGTTTAGTGGGGGGGGGGGGAGAAAACCAGGCCATTTTCTCGGAGGAAACTCCCGACTTTCGGCAATTACCTGTCAAGTCTTCTACATACCGCAGTTGAGTAGGGTTCGTAGGATTTGAACTGACTGGTATGTGACAAGCCGTTGAAGCGTGAAGGCAACCATGAAAACCATTTTCAGTGCAGAACACTTCTCGTTCACCATGTCTCCTGTATCCCCATTGATGTCATCAGGCAATGGGTCTATAGTTGTGTTTTTATAAATTTGTGACTGTTTATTTTCTCTGTCTTGAAGGGGTGCTGTAGCGAATATGCTGGTAACATCATGTAAAGATAACATCTGTCGTATTTGGAGTGAGACCATTCTTCCTGATGATGGCTTGATTAACCTGGAACAGTTTGACCCCAGCTTCGTCCATGACCCCAAATATCACACTCATCGTCACAAAAAACGCTTCATGCATCGTCTGCGAAATATTAGGTAATGGCAACGTCCTTCAAGACGGAAAGTTTTTCTCACTTAAACTTAGATAAATGCCCATTAAAGGATTTTATTACCTTGAGCAATATTTTTCCATTTGTGTTAAGCGCGTTGTAGAGCATGTAGTTTACAAGATAACACAAAATGAAATGCTACATTTATTGCTCTATGATGCATGGTTACAAAAGCTCAGTGACATACATGTACATGTATAATGAGAAAAACGACCTTTGTTGTGTACGTAGCCTCTGTATTTCTGACAAAGGCGCCATGAAAATTGAATAATCTTGAATAAAACATCCAACAATCAACCACTCCAGATTTCTGATTTCTGTCTCTCTTATCAGGCACTCTATTTACAAACGGAAGAAGCAGTCACGATTTGGTCCCCCCAACATGAGCCTACCTAACATAGCTTCCTCGGCTTCAGTCCATGACTTCCATAAGTTTGGTTTTCATCAAAGTGGCATGTCACCATCGTTTCATTTTCACCTGGCGGCCAGTATTAACCCAGAGACAGGTTTGCATTTTTTTTTTTCATTTGGAAAATTGAGACTAAAGCCTGATAACATTGGTCATCATGTAATAAATGGCATATGTATTTCAGGCTTTCAGTTTCAAAGTCATCTGCTTTTTTCCAAGTCCAAGATTAACGGCTCTATTTGATTTGTCTGAAGTTAAACTTTTCCTTAGTATGGAATTTAAAATTTAGAATTCAGAAATGGACAAAATAGAACTTAAAATCAATAAAGCTAGTAAAGAATGTATGTAGAAGAGACTCACCGAAAGTCAGGGGTTGCCTCAGGGCAAAAGCCCTCTTTCCTCCCCACTAAACCTGGCAACGCCGTCATACATGTATAAGTGAAATCATCTTGTGTCCGGCGTAATGCATCAATCAATCCATCAATCATTAACAAATATCAATATAAATTTATTATGTTATTGAATTGTGTCTGTAGCACTTTCATTGTTTTGTACTTAAATAACTTTTCTTAGAACGCCTCATTGTGTCGTTACAGACATTCCTTTATTGCCAACGGTGGGCAGCAAGGGAGGTAAGCACGAGAGAGATTTCCGCTTGCATTGGTTAAACAACAAAGAGTTACAGTTTACAATGGACGCTGAAACTGTTCTTGAGGAGATCCATCGTAAAGAACTATTAGAGGAGACAGCGGAGGATAACAATCCTCACGAGGAGGAAATTAACGAAGATGACCAGTCGGAGGATTTCCCGACGTCAGACAGTCATGATACTCAGACAGAACAGGATGAATTGACCGAGTCTGAACCAGGTTTGTTAAATTGGAGTCTACTAACAATTCTTATAGAGCTTACCTAAGTTACCAAATAGATTTTAGAAAACTGGCTTTTCACTCGACCAATGTGGGATGGTTGCCAGTTACCACCGAAAGGTTGTGGGTTTCTTCCTGGCATAGAGCCCGGTTTTCTCCCACAATAAAACTGGCAATGCTGCCATATAAGTGAAATATCAAACAATCAACCAAATAAATTTTGGGATATCTGGTGTCAGGTCACACCATTAAGAATTGTTTGGGTGACGTTGCTAGTCCGTTTGTGTTCCTCTGTGCTGCGTGGAATTCTTGTGAAACTGGAGCTCCCCATATTTGATAAATTGATAATCCATATCAATGGTATTTTTAGTAGATCTGGTAGAACAGATAACAGCGTTTTATTAACTGGCAACTGTTCCACATTCAACTATAAGTAAAAAATCCGCTCAGAAATTTAGCCAACAAGTATTGATAGTTTAATAGTTTGTTTCTCACAAGGGATATTTGGCCATTCCAATGACCCTTCGATTGTTGCAAAAAAAATACAAACACAAGGTAAAAAAAAACAAATGTTCATTTTGTTTTCACACCAGAATTTATCATCAGTCACCAAAAGAATCCTAGTAAAAATGTAGTATCTTCCAAACTTTTGGCTTAAGGTCACAACACCCAGTTTGTGTTTTCTCAGCCAATGAAAATTGACTTCGGTTATACAGGAGCTAGAAGGTGGCTACATAGTGATAGTTTGGTATCTGGGTTATTTGAATATTAGATTGAAACTAACATAGGTCTACTGTACATACTTTAAGCTTTCAATCAATGCCTGATAACAGATTTTTGTGTGTGTTTTTTTAATGTTCACCCAATTTTGAAAATACCAAAGTTTGGCTAGAATAAGTAAGCCTAAAACTGTCAAAATGGCGGTACCCATGTTAAATTGTGTGTAGCTTGAAACCGGCATGCACTATGTCAACTTTATTTGGTTGTAAAGGATATCTCATGTGTTGATCTATTTGAAAATGGTTAGGAAAAGTCTTAACGAGATTTAGGTAATTAGCCACAAATCAAAACGTTAACATTACCGCAAATGGGAAATGAAACTGTATCATGTAACCTATAGTGAAGTGTGAAAAGTAAGTATTTTGTTCTAAATTTTCAAACCACCACCATTTTTGGTGCCGTTGTATCTGGACTACATATTTGAAATATAAAATAAATGAATTCAGTAAAAAAATATAAATATTCACCACTTTTTCTGAAAAACAGGCTTTTGTGGACCAGGGCTAGGTTTGAGCAGACACAAGACTCTTATTGTTGGGTGTAAAATACTTGTATATGCCTCAGTAGTGATCCATTTCCATCAATGAGGTCTAGGAATGACATTTCACTTCTTGGAATTATTAATGTTTTTCAAAGCAAATGATTATTTCAAGCTCATTAGCTATTGATGTAAAATAACCAGACCCCCCCCCCCCTCCCACCCCCTTCCCTGTGGGTCTGAAATGATATAATCTGTACAAATTGCCCTTTTTATATCTTAACAGGTAAGCTGACATGACTGTGACCCTGAATTGGACAGTTTTTAAATCACTGGAGAAGTTTTATTAGCTTTCAAACAGTCCAAATGTTAAGAAATCAGACATTTTTTGGACGGGTGGGGTGGGTTATCTCCCCTGGCTCTGCTCTTATGGCAGTCTCTAACCCGGACAGATGCTAACAGTAAACTACAACCAACAACCCATCATTTCCAGCAAATTTGAAGGGTATTTGATGATTCACCTTTTTATAGCGAGGAATAACATTTTGAATTTGTCCTCAGAAAAACTTTAAAATATAACCCTGGAAACATGAAGGGGGTGGGTGTGTAAATTACCTCGCAAATTCCAAACGACTGGCCGAAAAGCTTTGATCTTTTGAAATTCAATTTGATATTGGTTAATAAAAGCAAATTTATTAAATTTGACAAATTTCGAGGAATTATATCCTTGTTATAGGTCACAACACCCAGTTTGTGTTTTCTCAGCCAATGAAAATTGACTTCGGTTATACAGGAGCTAGAAGGTGGCTACATAGTGATAGTTTGGTATCTGGGTTATTTGAATATTAGATTGAAACTAACATAGGTCTACTGTACATACTTTAAGCTTTCAATCAATGCCTGATAACAGATTTTTGTGTGTGTTTTTTTAATGTTCACCCAATTTTGAAAATACCAAAGTTTGGCTAGAATAAGTAAGCCTAAAACTGTCAAAATGGCGGTACCCATGTTAAATTGTGTGTAGCTTGAAACCGGCATGCACTATGTCAACTTTATTTGGTTGTAAAGGATATCTCATGTGTTGATCTATTTGAAAATGGTTAGGAAAAGTCTTAACGAGATTTAGGTAATTAGCCACAAATCAAAACGTTAACATTACCGCAAATGGGAAATGAAACTGTATCATGTAACCTATAGTGAAGTGTGAAAAGTAAGTATTTTGTTCTAAATTTTCAAACCACCACCATTTTTGGTGCCGTTGTATCTGGACTACATATTTGAAATATAAAATAAATGAATTCAGTAAAAAAATATAAATATTCACCACTTTTTCTGAAAAACAGGCTTTTGTGGACCAGGGCTAGGTTTGAGCAGACACAAGACTCTTATTGTTGGGTGTAAAATACTTGTATATGCCTCAGTAGTGATCCATTTCCATCAATGAGGTCTAGGAATGACATTTCACTTCTTGGAATTATTAATGTTTTTCAAAGCAAATGATTATTTCAAGCTCATTAGCTATTGATGTAAAATAACCAGACCCCCCCCCCCCTCCCACCCCCTTCCCTGTGGGTCTGAAATGATATAATCTGTACAAATTGCCCTTTTTATATCTTAACAGGTAAGCTGACATGACTGTGACCCTGAATTGGACAGTTTTTAAATCACTGGAGAAGTTTTATTAGCTTTCAAACAGTCCAAATGTTAAGAAATCAGACATTTTTTGGACGGGTGGGGTGGGTTATCTCCCCTGACTCTGCTCTTATGGCAGTCTCTAACCCGGACAGATGCTAACAGTAAACTACAACCAACAACCCATCATTTCCAGCAAATTTGAAGGGTATTTGATGATTCACCTTTTTATAGCGAGGAATAACATTTTGAATTTGTCCTCAGAAAAACTTTAAAATATAACCCTGGAAACATGAAGGGGGTGGGTGTGTAAATTACCTCGCAAATTCCAAACGACTGGCCGAAAAGCTTTGATCTTTTGAAATTCAATTTGATATTGGTTAATAAAAGCAAATTTATTAAATTTGACAAATTTCGAGGAATTATATCCTTGTTATAGGTCACAACACCCAGTTTGTGTTTTCTCAGCCAATGAAAATTGACTTCGGTTATACAGGAGCTAGAAGGTGGCTACATAGTGATAGTTTGGTATCTGGGTTATTTGAATATTAGATTGAAACTAACATAGGTCTACTGTACATACTTTAAGCTTTCAATCAATGCCTGATAACAGATTTTTGTGTGTGTTTTTTTAATGTTCACCCAATTTTGAAAATACCAAAGTTTGGCTAGAATAAGTAAGCCTAAAACTGTCAAAATGGCGGTACCCATGTTAAATTGTGTGTAGCTTGAAACCGGCATGCACTATGTCAACTTTATTTGGTTGTAAAGGATATCTCATGTGTTGATCTATTTGAAAATGGTTAGGAAAAGTCTTAACGAGATTTAGGTAATTAGCCACAAATCAAAACGTTAACATTACCGCAAATGGGAAATGAAACTGTATCATGTAACCTTAAGGATTGACGCTTGCACAGTAGCCTTTGTATATGGCAGAATTATGCTATATTTAGTTTTTTTTTTAATCAATCTGACGTCGGAATCGTGCTCATTGTGTCTATGATGCAATGCGATAGAGGTGTGTCACAGTGCCTGCAACAAACAAATGACAGCAATGCCATACAATTCTAACAATGTCATAAAAATATCATTCTAAGCCAAATGGGTCTCAGTTTCAGTTTGGATTTGAACTAAATGAATGCATTTAGCTGTTCCTTAACTATACCCACACCTATTACTATTTCAGAGAGAGTTTCTAAAAGGCGTCGCCCAAGATTGTTCAAAAGGTCATCAAGGTCACAAAGTTCACGAAGCTCAGATAGTCGTTTATCAGAAATGAGTCACTCATTTTCCAACCCTGAATTATCTATCGACGAGCGAGACATGGAAAACGGGATGTCGGCAGCTGCCATTGTAAGTTATAATCCTCAACACAAGACTTTGGAAATTTGATTTGAACGTGATTGATGATGTGTCGGTACAAAGGACTGAAAAAGGTGGTCACTTGAAATAAAATCCCTCTTTCGTCCCATATTTTTTTCGATTTCTCATTTAGAAGTAGAATCTAAGAGCCTGATAATGTCCAAGTATAGTGAGTACAATGATGAACATGTCAGAATCAAATCTCTATTATCCAACAAACAACAGCCTGCACCTAACAAGTCAAATAGAATTCAGATTTTGTCCGAGCTTTGGATCACATTCAGAAGTCAAATTTAAATATTTTGCTCCGTGCTCCAGCTGATTTCACTTCTATGGCGGCATTGCCAGTTTTAGTGTGGGAGGATACCGGGCTCTATGCCCAGAGGAAACCCACGACCTTCCGGTGGTAACTGGCAACCATCCTACACAGGTCACTAAAATCTGAAAGCCTTGACCGGGAAGCAATAGGAGCTGCAAGATGTTGTCCAAGCAGAGTGAGTACAGTGATGAACATGTCAGAATCAAATCTCTAATTTCTGATTCCTTGTTTCACAGGGAGTTGGCATTGACTCAGTTGATAAGAAGATAGAAGGGTTGTTACGAGACTGGCACGGTGCACCTGACATGCTTTACAGTATACACCCTGTTGACGGCAGCTTTCTCGTCTGGTATGTTCGTTTATTCTAAACAACATTTATAGATTTACAAGCGCAGTGTAGGGTCAAATACCTGTTTTTATTCGTTTAATGGGTCAAACAAGTTGAAAGAAATTCTCGATATTATCAAATATATGGACAATTTCAAATTTTGGCAGCTTATTACTTTTTCATATTATATTTTTTTTTTTTGGCTTAAGAATCAACTTAACAATTTTTTTCTTTGTTGCAGGCTTGTTGATTGGCTGGATGAATATACACCATTTTGTTTCCGTCAAGCCCAGGTTAGTTTTTCGTCGAGGATTCCCCAGGCATTTCCAGTTCCGGATTCTAGAAGCATGGCTGCTAACTTGATGATGTACTGTAGTTATAACAAAATGGACATCAAATCAGCCATGAAAATGAGTGAAAGTCGCAGTATATTAGATTACAACAAACTTAACGCTATACCGTCTACTTTATCAAAGATTTCCACATACAGTAGTAATATGTTAATTCCAAACGTATCCATTGTGTCCAAGCACATTAACGGCTCGCTGAACCAGTGGCAGATTAGTTTCGCTGAAAATTCCAAGTTTTCTACTGTGTTAAGTGTCGCCCATGTTGCTCGGGCATGTGGTCATCGCTTTCGGACAAACTCTGCCGCCTGTCACCCTGTTCTTCCCCTGCTGTTGTCAACATCTCACCACAACATTCCGGAGTTCGACGACGCCAGTGATTCCTCTGAAGATAGTAGTAAGGACACGTCCGCTAATGAACCTCTGGGAGGATTTAACTTTTGTAGTGAGCTAATTCTATGGAGAGTAGATCCTGTTGGGCCACTCTCCAAGTCTGGGGGAATTGTGGAACTTGCCAGAGTCAACTCTCCTAACATCTCGGCTTTTTCTAATGTTGCCTGGATTCCAACTTTATTACCTAGGTAAGTTATCAACTTCATCATGGTATGGCATCAAGTATGGTTCGCAAGGGGCCATTGCACAAAATGCAATATACATATGCCTTAAGGCCAATTCACTCGCTTTGATTTGTCGTTGCAGCATCGGATTAAAGGGCATATATTTAATTGGTTGACAAATCACATAGAAAGTATCCATTTTAATCGCAAGCTACAAGTTTTATAGATTTTTGTTTCTAATTTATATTTTTTTTGGTTCTCAGTACAACATTAGGCTCTTATAGTAATTCACCAAGTGCGTTGTTTGTTGCATCCGATGGTGTAAGTTTGCGAATGTATCAAGCTGTGATAGATGCCAGAACATTACTTATGGAATTGGGGTCACATAAAAAAGACGTAAGTTAAAGACTTACTTTAGCTAGTTAAAGTGGCATGAGCTGCCAAAATGTTGATATTTTCTGTCAAAATAAAATTAGAAAATTACCATCAAGAACAAGAAAAAGCTTCTTATTTATATTGTTTCAAGAAGGTGTGTTAAAGTGGTGTTTTGAAGTAATATGTCCATAACAAATGAACATTAAATTTAAGTTACTTTTAGAACACCATTTTGGTTTGTACAGGTCAAAAACTGTATAGATTTGTTGTAGTTTTGTAATTTTTGAACTTTAAAAAGTTTTGCCTTTGATAAAAAATGAATCCAAAAATTTAAATTGGCTAATAAAAAGTTATGTTCACTATCATATCATATTAATTCCCATAACATTACTAAATGCTTGTTTTTCCCTAACAGCCTTTACTACGAATGTCCAGTAGTTATAGTAGCTCTGGTTACTCAGAAACCCCTGGGGAAGATGTCTCTGCCTCAGAGTTGTTCCACGTCATCAGTTTACAGTCCACATCTAGACCAGGCTGTATCATGGAACTAGAAGCTCTCTCAGAGGCATCCCAGGTATGCCTGCCTTATTAAGTATTAAACAAACGTTTGGTTATTTTATCCCATGCTAAGGCTCGGGACTCTCAGTGAGAGTCTGTCAGCCCGACACAAGCATTCCATTGATGGTTCAAAGTGCACTCAGTCAAAAGAAAAAATTGAGAATAAACTCTTTGTTGGTTTTTCACTCAGTCACCCTATATGGAATATAGAGGTTCTTGTTGGACGTATGCAGAGCTTGAGTAGTCCCTCACAGGCATTCATTTCATGTGGCAAGGTTTCCAATCCCACTCATAACAAATAAGATGGAAAAATTTCTGAGTGGGGTTTTCGTCCTATTACCCTATATGGAAAGGTGCTACTTATTTATTATTGCCTTTCCTTCAGGGCATTATGCTTTGATAGTGTTGCTGAGGGAAAAATAGTGCCCGAGCTCTGCCGAACATCTGACGGTATTATAATGCCCTATTGCCTGACGTATGATAATACCCGCTCAAGCAGGCACTATTGCAAACAGTACTTATCTGCTTATCCAATCAAAACCCTAGAATTTACTGTGATTTACTAAATATAGGTACTTGTCTAAGGCCGGGGGTTTCCTCTGGACAAAGAACCCATAGAGAAAGCCTGCCTTCAAACCTCAATCAATGAAAATCATTCAACCCATCTTAGGTTATTACACAGGAGCCAGTGTAATGATACATGTGTACTGTACAATTTTGATTTACCTCCTGGGTTAATATCTCAAACAAAGAGTATTCTTGACAAAGTTTTAAAAGCATTATTTAGGCTGTTGTAAGGGCGTTAAAAATTTTGAAAGATTAGTCATTAGCAAAAAGCTTTGGTGAGGGATACTTCTAAAGCAATATATTACAACAACTTGTTTTCTATAGTTTTACTCAGACTTAACCCTGATTTTGATAAATGTGAGTTACATACATAGCTGTGTGTATGTGTGGGGTAGGGGGCTTTAAGTTGTTACATTTGGGTGCAGCACCTGAACATGTATGTTATTATGTTCAGAGGGATAGTATCGCTGACATTTTATTAGATCCTTAGTATATTGGTTGCTGGGATCTAACCTTTACGGACAGTAAAATTTGATGACGAATGAAGGATATTTAGTTACCATACACTAATAACTCGCAACCAAAAAACATAGTACCATGAAATCGTAAGGCAGACTTTTTCTCATTCAGTCTTTTTTATCTACATGTTTCAGTCTAACTATGGTTGTGTATAAAGGTCGAAATCACCCCCCCCCCCCCCCCCCCCCCCAACCACTTTTAACACAATGTATGGCTATTTTCGTCAACAAGATTTTCACTGTGTGTGTGTTTTTGTGTTTATTAATATATAAATCCTGATAATTATTTGTTACAGGCGTGGCAACAGACTCAACTGCTTCATGTTTTCCAAGAGCAGTTAATTGTGGGTGGTCAGACAAGCCCTTCCCCGTTAACCAACAGTTCTAATTTGGAGGCTATGGTTGACCTGCAGGGCATCGCATCATTTGAAGAGCATTTTTACCTGGTGGTTTTAGAAGGATTAGCTGACGGTGGCTCAATGCTGCATATGTGGAATATCGTCATTTCGTCACAACCCTCTCAAACAGATGGTATGTAATGACTTATCTAAACAATGGATTGCTTGATTGGTTGATGGTTTTTGCCGTACTAAGATTATTTCCCTGAGTGGGTGAAGAAACCAGGCTCTTTGCCCAGAGGAACCCCCCCCCCCCACTTTCTACAAGTACTCTTCCACACTCAGCATTTGAGTGAAAATCTTCTCAGAAATTTTAAAAAGTTTTATTGGGTCTGACTAAACAATGGAAATTCTGGGGGAAAATTTTTCAACATTTGTAATAATTAGTGTGATCCAATCTGAACTAAATTTCAAACGCTTTATTAATATGTGTGAGTCAGCTATCTGTTACAAAGTCGTAATTACCTTAATTTTCTATTAAATATTACACCTTCAAGATTTCAGTTTCACCTCTTTAAAATTTATCTGTTTGATTACTTGTTAAAGTTAATAAAAATGTACATGACATGTGTATTTTGTTTTTAGCAAAGGACAATAGCATGGGCTATGTTCCGGACTCTATTTTAGTTCTTGAAGAAGATTCTGAGTCAAACTCTTCTCGATGTCAAACTCCTGATATCACTAATCAGGCCGACATGTCAATGCCTCGTCAAGTCAACTGTGTCAAACTGTCACTCTCTACAACCAAGGTATGATAATTGACCCTACGCAGACTCCGCCCCTCACGAGCAAATCGACCAATCAGCTTGCCGGAATTCCGCCACACCTCCAGCTCCTGACCGACCTCGGACTAACAAAAACGAAAAATGGCGATCGAATAATGCTATGCGTGTCAAACGGATTCTTCTGAAATTACGTTTATCTGCTATTTACTTTTTGACACGGCAAAGTATTTAGTCGGATGATGTTCATTGATCATTTCCACACCAAAAAGAACGGTTACACACTGTTGTTAACGGTTGTTTTCCTCGGACAGTCGATATATTCCAACCGTATCATAGGGTACCGGTACGATGAAGGAGTATAGTCGATAGATAGTCTATTTTAGTAATTATACTTAGGGTACGGTAGTTTATTTTCTCCGCCACCCCGTAGCTAAAGCCACATTTTATATTGCCTATTTTTCGCTGTCGAAAGTGGATAAAAACTTTTAGTTTTACTAAGTTTTAGAATACCCCAAAATGCGAAGACGTGACGGCCTACGGTAAAAAAAATGCCACTTCGAGTTAGATTTAACTAAGTTTAAACGAAAATCTGTCGTCATTGACAAAAAAGATTCAGCTTGGACTAAATAAAGGCTAATTTCATAATATGAATGGAAGAGTAAGTTTTGGTGAGGTTGCCATTTTCCCTATGGACTGTGGATATCATATATCAGTACATGAAAGGTACACAATTTGTACAAATATATACCGTTTATACGAACATTCACTGATTCAGATTGTGAGGTTTTTCAATACTTTGTTTTGTTGTTGGGCATGCCGAGAAGGTACTAGTATTACTTAGTGACCTAAATTAAAGTGGCATGAGCTGCCAAAATTGATACTTTTTTCATAATTACTGATCGTCACCACAGAAAGAGGCTTTGAAGGGCATCCAAAAACTAAATGATTGGCGTTGGAATGAGGAAATTCGGTACAGTATGTGACCTATACAAACTGGAATAGTGTTCGAAAAGTAAACAAAATTTAAATAACCGGGACGACCATTCATTCATTCTAAGCCAAAGTTAGTTCAAATCAATACTTTATCTTACATTCTCGAGACAAGAAGCACTAAAAAGCTTCTGAATTATAGTCTTGAGAAAAATAGCCAATAATTTCAACATTTTGTTTTAACATCAAAATATCAACATTTTGGCAGCTCATGCCACTTTAAATTAAACTTGGCAAACACTATCTAGAGGGTAATAATATTCAGCATGCCGAAAATAAAACATCTATCAATAAATCTGTCCATCAATCTAAAGCTTGACAGGATGGCGGCCAACTAAAATATACCAGGAACTTCAGGAAGTCAAGCAGCTTTTCAGATTGTAGGTCTTTCACTAAAACCTCAGTTAGATTTCATCTATGGAATCTACACTCTGGATACAATGCTGTTAGCACAAGTTTTCAAACTGGTGACCATCAAATTTATTAAAAGAAAAACATAACACACATATTAAATTTAATTATTTTCCTCCACGCCATGGTACAAATGTAAAGACATACTTCCTTAAGCATGGTTAATGCATATCTGCCTGATTGGATTTATGGTATTTTAATTTATCCTGCTCAACTTTATTTCATGCTAACAAAGTCAAAATAAAAATCTGTGAATTCAAAACAAAAATATATTTTGCATAAAATCGAGATTAGATTGAATTATTTCAATACTGGTAAACAATTCAATCACAGAATGGAGAACAGTAAGTACAAGTTGACAAGTTTTTATGTGAAATGTTCAGGATGTTGAATCAGCTCTACAATTTATTTATTCTGTTGGCAAAATGTCTTTTAAATATTTGGGAGCAGTTTTCAGACAGGGATTTCTTTATGAATTGTGAAATGTGCAGAATATGGTTTTCACAATTATGGCGTTTGCATCAAAAAACGTTCATAGAAATTAAAAGTCAGGTTATATCTTGAGGCCAGTCATGAATATGATGCCAAGCCTGAGTCTCCTAGAAGAACACCTCGCCGGTGATTCTATCTGTAAGCGTTCCATAAACTAGTCATCAAAAGGGAGTTTATGTTGATACTCAATCCCTATTAGCTTTGGGGTTTAAAATTTTGGAAAACTCGAGACCATCAAAGTCTCCGACCTCTTTTGGTATCAAAGAACACTTGTAAGTTGCATTTTCCTCCACTTTCCTGCCAGTCTCCGTGTTTTACGATATTGTACTTTGGGCCGAGGCACCTCTTGTTTTAAGGAAATGTCGCCTTTTGGCAATACCAAGGGGGCCTGTAAGGAAATAAAAAGCAAAATAAGCAAATTATAAGTGTGCTCTGACATGTAATTTTTTTCTCTAAGTTGGGCTCAGCAACTTTGTGAGTTTAATCCTTTGGAGTTATTATTCTGTAATATCACATATCGACAATAATATATCATTTTGGAGTAATAATTTTTAAATTATGACTGACAATAACAAATGTTGTGTTGAGAGTATTCATTCAATTATAAGTTTTATACATCAACACTAACAGTAACACTAACAGCTGAACGACCTAGTTCTCATAATACGAAAATGATCTATTTACTATGCAGACCAAATGACTTACAAAACACTTGATTAGTAAGAGGAAAAACTGATGACAGCAGGGTTACGAGGCATGTCTTCGCAGCATTGACAGTTGTTGTTGTATCGGTATCAACCATTTGACGCTTGTAATCTACTTACCCAATTGCACATCTACATAGCACCACTGTCAGATGTATATCGGTGGTTGAAATCTCATGATTCACTTTTTCGTACGACGGAGTAATCATCGAAAACACCTTCAGTCTTCACCTTGCCGAAATACTCGAAGGCACATGGATTTCACTCGCTGTAAACGATATTTTCACCAGTACATCGTGCATATATATTCCCCAGACAGTTTTATTATACAGTCGTGCGCTTCTGGAGAACTGCAGACAGAAAGTTATCGGTAAGAACCGTGCACAGTTCAACCACTAGCGGCCATGTTTCTCCCAATGTTTGTCCGAGGTGACCTCATTAGCATAAGTAGGCGGAGCGTCGCGAAGGGTCAATTCAACAAGTTTGGAAACTTTTTGAAATAGCTTGTCTCATAAAAAGTCACTTCTGCCAATGTTACTTAAAGTGGCATGAGTTGTCAAATTCTGATTTTGTCATTAATTCTGATTATCCAGAGTTTGAAGTGCCTTAAATTTGAAATTTTGGTTATTTGTCTGCAGATTTTTGAAGTCTCAATAATGTACTTGGAAGAAGAGTTTCATGAACAACCTGTGGCAATGTTATCTAATTTATATTAAGTGGGTTATAGAACATCTAGTTAACATTTTCAGACGCAGAACATACAAAATTCAATGCTACATTTGCAGCTCAACAATGCTTATGTAAATTAATTATGATCTCAGAGTTATATGACGTCAAACACGACCTCGGCTGTGCATGTGCGGCTGCCCTCACAGTGTTGACATAATACACGATTTTTGTTGTGTCAGTATGTCTTCCTGTGTACACATCAAAGGTCGTGTATGACGTCAGTTTTGACAACTTTTTCCAAATAGAATATTTCCTTCTCACTCCTTTTTTTGACTACCAGGGAACTAACTTATGTTTTTGAAATATACATTTAGTCCATAAACAAACACAAACCAGGTTTAGATTGAAGTCCTGTTCAGAAGCCTTTTAAATTAACTTTTGCCTAAATGTGATCTAAATTTTGTTTACTTGACACCTATTTGTTTGTGTTTGTTTGAAGGTGTGTTCACAGCGCCTGCCTCTCCTGCCCACTGTCAGTGTTGTGTATGCCACCGTAGCTGCGGGTCACCTTAGTTCCTCCTCTATCTATCCAGCTTGTTACGCCCCCTATCTGATCTCAACGGCCTGCTCCGATGGCAAAGTCAGATTTTGGCGTTGTGATGTCATTGGACGAGAAGTTTCCGAACTCAACATGGAGGTGGGGCCAGATGACCTGTCAGTCATGTCTGCGTCATTTAAATACGAGAGGACCATATCAGAAGTGAGCGGAGAAAAACCTACGTTGTCTCACTCAACTCATTCTAGGGTTTTGGATCGAACGTACGAGTGGAGGGAATGGGATATGATGATACCTAGAGAGAACTCCAGTGTTATTGCTGTACCAGGTTTGTATGGCACTTTATTTAATAACCAGCAAATTAGCATTTTGGCGTCCCAAATACAGCATTTCCACTTTACATAACCCGGAATTATCAAGAATTTAATTTTTGGACAAATCAGAGCAAAGCATTGGGTATTCCGAAATCAGCCATACCATTTTTTGTTCTTAAGTGTTTTCAAAATTTAGTTGTTGGACAAATCGGAAATAAGCAATATTGCTGTTCCATTAAATCTATGCACCCGAACGATCTACATGTATGTGGGATGGTTTCCTCTGGGCATAGAGCCCGGGTTCCTCCCGCAATAAAACTGGCAACGCCGCCATATAAGTGAAATAATCTTGAGTGCGGCGTAAAACGCCAAACAATCAATGAACAAATCAACTAAATCTACAGTGGCTTTATGTCCTACTGATTTATTGTGTGTTATCGGTAAAATATTGCAGCATTGGTAGGAGATTAGAACCTGTTTTTATCTCTCAACACTAAATCATCTAAACTAATGTACATGTACCTACTAAATGTTGTATTACTGGGGGCTGTTTCTCAACTCATTTACGCCCGTCTTAACTTTATGCCTGGTCGTAACGTAATGTTGAAGGTATATGTTGCCATGACGTTACGACCAGGCGCAAATTTAGGTTGGTGTCGAGAGACAGCCCCCTGATCATGAACTATTCTGTGTTGGAACTTATATGTCAATTAATCTTGAGTGCAGCGTAAAACACCAATTAATCAATATATCACCCATTTGTGTATAAATTCCTCTATTCAGGTCGACCAATTTGTGTGAGTTGTGCTTACAGTGGTCGCGTGGCTGTTGCCTATAGATACGGAAATGTCCGAGCGATAGCCGATCATCCGGTCAACAAATTTGTCAACTTATCAGTGGCAATATACGAATGTGAATCAACAGGTTCGTAAACATATTTAAAGTCCATTTTAACTTTCTTACATTTAATTTAATTATGCACAAATGACCAGGTCTTATGATTCAATTTATTTATTAATTAATACTACATTGACAAGAAGTTTAATTCAATTCAGACTGTTCTCATATTGTGTGATATTGGATGACATTTCCAAGCTGTGTTTGAGCCAAAGATATTTCTGACACTGGTTTTATTTGATTTATGTATGCAGAATACAGTGGACGATCAGGGTTTCTTTTGTTTTATTTACCTACAAAACCTGAAACCCCATTAAAGGGAAACTAATATTTATAATAGTATTTTATCCAAAGAGTATCTACAATATAAAAGTGAAATGCGTTAGGAAATGGCTTAGGATACTTTATAAACAAGCAGTGAAAACCATCACACCACTTGAAAAAAGATATTTAAGATGCAATTAATACATTTAATCTATTTTCCCAGGAGGCTCTGAATGGACTCTTGAGGATACAATTGAACTGAAGAATATCAGCATTCCTGATCCAGGAGCAGAAATAGATCTCAATATCATTTTCAGTCCTGAAATGGAAAGGCCTCCACCTATAGAGGAACCCACAAGATTCTTTTCGCCAAAAATTAACCGAACCAAGTCAATACCAAGCTTAAGCACAATTCATAGTGTGCGGAAATCCATCCATGATCAAGGTAACAAAACAGGTGCCCTGGTCCAAAAACATCTTGTACAGTTAGACTGGGTATCTACGGAGGACGGCTCACACATCCTGACGGTTGGGGTAGGTTCAAAGATTATTATGTACTCTCAGGTGTCCAATGAAATAGCCCAGGTGTGTGTAAGAGAAGGCCGGAGTACAACTGTCAATGGTCCTAACCCTAAAGGTAGACCTGTTCTACAGAAATCTAAAACCATGGTGGTCGAGGCCACTCCAGAGGAAATTCGCTGGATGAAACTACGGACAATTGAGCTGTCAACGGCGGACTCCTTACCTCCCCTTCCCATGCATTTATCGTGGGTTCGCTCTGGAATTCTCGTTGTGGGTATGGATAATGAGATGCATGTGTATTCACAATGGAAGAGCCCCGATATCGGATTAGAAAGTGACTCCACTGATTCAGGTTTTCAAGATAAACGGAACCTCACAGAGTTGAGCCTTTCATCGTTGACAAATGGATCAACGCCTCTCAACTCATATAAAACCCCCACACCGTTTAAAACTTCCCAGTCTATGCCTGGCTTGAAATACGCTGGGTTTATGGGTCCGAGCTCCAAGAAAAAAGATCCAACCAAGAAAGCCCCTATGGCTAAAAGTGAGAGTACTACCAGTCTGACCTTGATTAGTGAGTCAGGTCTGTTTGAAGCTGCTCACAGAGCAAACCCTGTCCTACCCCAGTATCACCCTAAACAATTAATGGAGCTGCTGAACTTTGGTAAAGTGAAACGAGTGAAGGCCATTCTCGCTCACCTTGTACGTTGTGTGGCGGGCAATGAAGCCTACCAAACCACATATCATGATGAACTGGATTCTCAGGAGTCACGAAGTCGAGCTCTCCATAGGCAAAGAACTATGTCAGTATCAGGGACAGCGGCTGCAGACGTGGCAGGCGACTTTGACCCACCACTTGACTACGTTGAGATCTCCTCAATACCTCCGCTACCAATCTATGCTCTGCTGGCTGCTGATAGTAATACACCCTATCGTTCTGATATAACTCCGTCAGGCCATCAGAAGTCACCGTTACAGGACTATACTGATCTCTTCGCCACCAATTTTGTTGATGACGACATGGATGACCCATTTTCTGACGACAGCTCTGTCTATGACCCCAGTACACCTGTTCGTGGTCGTCAACTGTCTGGCGGGGCAGGCTGGGATATGAACTATTTTGGCCCCGCTCAAGGCCGACTCCTTGCCAAACACCTTACCTATACCCACCTTCCTGGACTGTCCAGTTTAGACCAGATGTATCTGTTAGCTTTGGGCGATACAGTTGCCAATACCAAAACAGACTTTAGTGATCGCTTTGCCATGGAAACTGCTAAAGGTAATTACATTTTTTAGTTAGTAAATTCGAGAGAATTTGAGAAGTTCAATGAAGCTCCCTTCAATGAACTTATCTGAGATACTGATTTTAGGCTTCTCAACATCGTCTTTTTCATTGGTTTCAGCTCATGTTCTAGCAGACCATACTTCACAGACAGCAGGTAGGGTTTATTATTTTTATTTCATGGATAAATATCACTTATATACTTAATTAAAGGATAAATGCCAAGCCTTTCTGGGCACTTTACAGTGATTTGTACATCTGTAAATTGACAAAATATGTATCTAAAAAACATATTGTTGAAACAAAACGAGGTTTTAAGGTGTTAAAGGAAAGGCTATTGAATATATGCGTATCTTCTGCCATCTATCAGAAATATCTTCGGATTGGACGTTTTAACGTTTTTGTCATCAATTCAATCAATCGTGAAGATTGGATTCGAAAACGCTCCACATGGATGGAAGGCCTGTGTCGGACTGAGGGACACTCACTCTAACGGACTGAGGCCCCTCAATCATGAAAAGGCGCTGTCTGAACGTCGGTCGTATATCACGTCATAGCAATGATAATGTGCTTATCAGATGTCGAATATCACATCGATAGTAGACAGAAAAAGAATAACTTGAATCAGATTTTTTGTCCAAGTTCTTAAAGTACATGTGCTGATGACCAAATAGTAGGTCTTGTCTTAAACCTGTCATTTATCCTTTTAGCAGAAAGGACTGATCAACTGATAGTCAAAAATCATCACTGAATCTTTCAATGGCATTTATAAGTTGAAAGGCTACAACAAGGTGAAGAATTACTTATGGATAACAACTTCTTGGTTTATTGAGTGACAATGTTTCGATGCAGTTCATTGACTACATTGACTTTGATAAGGATGTAAAAACTACATTGAAACGTCGTCACCCAATAAACCAAGAAGTTGTTATCCATAAGTAATTCTTCACCTTGTTGTAATCATCACTGAACATAGTGGTCATTTACCAAGTCATTTTCTTAAAGCATTATTATAATATATAATTTTGTTGCAAAAAGACTTTGTATTGTACTGAAGCGAAATAGAAATATATTTAACTTTGATACAACTTGTAATTAAATGAATTCAAATTTTCCCTTGTTTTTAGAATCTATGGATGATTGTGGTTTGAGGTATATGCTTGCATTAAGACATCATAGCTACCTGTTACGGACCCTGCCTCCCAGACAGAGGGTCCTCCTACATAAACAAGGACTCAAGATGTTTAACATTGTCTGGGCATTCCATTCAGAATCCACTGAAGTAAGTACATTGTCACATATATTTCATTTTTGATTTAATTTCTTGAAACTGCTTTTGGAATTTTTCTCAACACATTATTTTAAAGCATTGTTTGGCTATGCAAATTTATCCGTTTCTTTTATTTGTAGATTTTATGGATTTGAAAAAATATGATATCTTTTTTTTTTTGTCATATTGTCTTCTAAAAAATTTGCTCATATTTTTATATTGTCCTTACTGGGGACAAAACAACATGGAATACAAGTTGATTGATCATTTTACAGGAGCTGTTGGCCCTGATCCCCAGTATGCAGAAAGGAGCACCCACCTGGGATGAGTTGAAGCAATTTGGAGCAGGATGGTGGTTGTACAACATCAACGTTCTTAAAACTTGTATTGAAAAGGTGAGAAAAAACATGTCTGTACACCAGGCCATAAATATGTATTGATCGGGGTCATCTTATTGAAACAAAGCGCTTGCACGGTACTGCCTCTCCACCCCCCCCCACCCCCGCCACCGCCACCACCACCACCACCATCACTGCCAAATAATCTTGTTTATCCCAATTTGGCAAAATTGAACCATCACATAAACATAGCATGATTTTTTAAAAGGGTGGGACTTTAGTCATCGCCCACTGCTTTAATGAAATTAAAATTTTTTTGAAATTGATTTCAATCCAAATCAAGTTGTCAATATTTCTTCACACAGATTATTGGTGTGAAATGTAGAGTTATGGAGCTGAAAACTTTGATTATCAGTTCCTATCTCTGTAATTGTTACTTTCCATTTTCTTTATTTAGGTAGCTAAAGCTGCTTTTCAGTCCAAAAATGACCCTCTCGATGCTGCTGTATTTTATCTTGCCCTGAAGAAGAAAAATGTCTTATGGGGACTTTTCAGGTTAGTGATTTATTTCCACTTTGTTTTCAATACTCAAATAATGACAGCTGAGGTTGTTGGCGATGTTTCAGAACTAAGTTTTGCAAAAACCAACATGTAACTCACAAATATATATATATTTATGATCACTAAAACACACGGGCAAAGGGAAAATCTTCTTGTCTAAAATAACCATGGAGACAAGTATTTTGTTAAAAAGAGGTATATCATTTAGACCTTTATACCCCATTAATTGTTGTAACAAACAAAACCTATGATATTTCATTAGGTTGACGTCTGACAGGAGCTTAGCCTTGGTCAGTAGAATTTTCTGGAATCCTTTAGTAACACATTAACAATGGTTACGCATCTTAACTATGGCAAGAACATCGGTGGACTTGAAGATTGAACCCCATAAATTTTCAAATATCTTGCTCTTACTGGGTGCCAACAGAACGTCTGAGGCGCCCTTTCAGCAGAGATAAGATCCTATTCTCTCTCCCTGAAATAAACCTGACGAGACTCCCGATTCTAAAACAATCTATCAATCAATGTCTAGTGTTTTTTTATATATCTTCAGGTCTGTCAGCGATAAACGGATGTCAGATTTCTTTCGGAACAATTTCCAAGAGGATCGCTGGAGAAAAGCTGCTCTTAAAAATGCCTTTGCCTTGTTGGGACGGCAGAGATTCATGCATGCTGCAGCTTTCTTCCTGTTGGCTGATTCTCTGAAAGACGCTGTTGAGGTTTGTCATGCAATCTGTAATTTGTCTGTCCATATTTGGTAAATGGATACGGTTACAGGAACATTTGTCAGCTCAATGAGTTTATAAAAGCAAAAAAATATGGTTTCAAGTTTCCTAATGTTTAGGTGTGTTCTGGGGATTTGACATCTTTTGAAATTCATTGGGAAATATACTTTGAAATGGCATGACTCTAGAAACACATAACAAGATATATGTTAATTAGATACTGTTTGAACTTTGAAATGTTGTTCATATATTTATGGACACTAAAACACACGGGCACAGGGAAAATCTTCTTGTCTAAAATAACCACGGAGACAAGTTTCTAATTGTGTTAAAAAGAGGTATATCATTTAGACCTTTATACCCCATCATAAATTGTTGTAATAAAGTAAACCTATGATATTTCATTAGGTTGACGACTGACAGGAGCTTGGCCTTAGTCAGTAGAATTTTCTGGAACACTTTGTATTACATTGACAATGCTTACGCATCTTAAGCTATAGTAAGAATATCGTCAGACTATATAGTATGCCCCCCCCCCCCATACCCTTTCCCAGAAAACCTAGGTAGAAGGCAGACAGGGGAGTTTAGCCCTGACCAGTATGTCTTTCAAACTCTTGTTCTTTTTATAAGCAATGACTGGCCTTTGGGTCAGAGGTCGAGCAAGTTTACTTTGAAGTAGTTTGTATTCTTCTACTATAATCTTGGCCATAGCGATGCTAGCTTTGTTATACTGAAACACAAATGGTATTATAGTTTTTTCACGACATCTTCCGGGGTCCAAGTTCAAACCCAAAGGATAAATAGTTTGTAATGTTTGAGTTCATATACATGTATTTGAAATGATTTTGAAAAACAAACATATGTAGTATTTTTCCATTCTTTTGTAGGTGTGTTTGGAGAAACTCAAAGATGTACAGCTAGCTCTAGTGATTTGCCGGCTTCACGATTTTGATGAAAAGATGCCAGCTAGTGTTAAAAGCATACTATTTGAAAATGTTCTGGGTTGTGATGCCTATGGACAGAATTACAGCCCAAGCCGAGCCCATCCAGATCCTTTTCTCCGCAGCATGGCTCTATGGTTACTGAAAGATTATACTGGGGCTCTGAATACCCTTCTTCAGACTGGCCTTGGACAAAGCCATATGTTAGAGGAAGATGACATTGATACATCCTCCAACAGTCCTAATGTGTTCAACTTCTACAACTATTTGCGGACACACCCACTTCTTGTTCGACAGAGGCTGGCTGCATTAGCACAGGAGAAGAAAAAAGTCATGGTTGTCTTATCTGGATTTTCACACTCAGACACAAATCAGCCCACAGACAAGGGAAGTAATAATATTGACAAAATTACCCCCCTTGAGCGTCGACTCTTCTTTCAAACTGCCCAAATGCATTTCAAAGCTGGTTGTCCTGCTTTAGCTTTAGAGGTTCTATCAAAACTCCCCGGGGTTGTTATCTCTGAGGAGGAGGAGGATAAAGAGGAGGATGGCCCTGAGGATATACCTGAGGAGACCCCCGCTGATGGGTGCATACAGACAGGGACTATCAGTGATAAGCCCATGGTAAATGGAATACACAGGGCAAGTGATATTGACTGGGGTCAGTCAGCTAATCAGGACACTGTTGGTGGATTTGATTGGAGCCAACCATCAAAATCATCGGCTATAGACTGGAGTCAGCCGTTAACCTCTCGCTTTAATGATACTTTGGAGCTCGACTTAGACCTTGGCTCCGATCATAATAATGACACTGACGATGACGCTGTTAGCGACACAGCTCAAAGCGGGTCAATGAGTGTGCAAGCATCGAGCCGGCCAAAACGAGAAGACAGTATTGCCTCAGGCTCAGTGGGCATGGACTTTGTTGGACTGGACACCAGTCACTCTGTTGGGTTTGACATCATGGCACAGCAGTATAAGTTTATGGCATGTCTCAAAATTCTAATGGAAGAGCTGACGACTTTAGCCACTGGGTTTGAGGTGGACGGCGGTCAGTTGCGCTACCAGCTTTACATATGGCTGGAGAAAGAAGTGGAAGCTCTGAAACTTCTGTGTAATTATAAACAAGAGTTAACTGATGAGGAACAACTGTTTGAAGATGGTGAGTTTTACCTGTTTGATGTGCAGTTAATATTTTCTCAAAAGTTAGCATGAACAGTTCTTGTGGAAATTACAAAATGTATTTGACGTAACTGACCCTTACATCTACAAGAATTTACGTAACCAAAAATACCCCCAATTTTTAGGATTTTGCATCAACTTAAACAAATTTGTCCGACATTGATTTCTTGAATCGATCAACCCTGTGCTTCAACCATATTATTTTTACGTTCGAATCCCACTCAGTCCCCCAAAAATTGGAAAATTTTCTGACTGGGTTTTCAGTCGAACGACTTATGTGGGATGGTTGCCAGTTACCACCGGAAGGTCGTGGGTTTCCTCCGGGCATAGAGGTCGATTTCCTCTCACAATTAAACTGACAACGCCGCCATACATGTATAAGTAAAATAATCTAGAGCGCAGCGTAAAACACCAATCAATCAATCAATCATTTTTTTTAATTCAACTATAGATCAAGACAAAGTAACAACTCAAAAAACTGCCCGTTAAGTATAAAGACATCAATGTGTATATAACATAGAAACTTAAGTGTTATTGTGAATCACAACTTTCCCACAAGTACAGGTCATATGCTACAGAACTTTATACAGAGCTAGCCTGTAGACTCAGTTTCATAAACTCCTTTGTCAGCGCACGATGTTCGATCTTTTTAACTTCCTTCAAAACAATCCTATACCAATTTTATGCAACTTATTTACTACTCTCAGTAATTTTTTTTCTTTTCAAATGAATATCTATAGACATTTATTGAAGATAGTCACGAATTTACAAAATGCCGCCAATGTACTCCCCATGTGACCAGGTTGCACTACACGGCTTGTACTAATGATTACATCGGGACTGATACAAATTACAATACAATATACAATGAAACAAATGATACACAAAACATTGTAACAATAAAACATTTTGTTCTCTGTAAATGATTGAAATACTTCTTAAAGGGGCATGAGCTGCCAAAATGTTGATATGTTGACGTTAAAACAGAATGTTGAAATTATTGGCTATTTTTCTCAAGACGTATCATCCAGAAGCTTTTTAGTGCTTCTAGTCTCGAGAATTAACGATAAAGTATTGTTTCGAATCAACTTTGGCTTAGAATGAATGAATGGTCGTCCCGGTTATTTAAATTTTGTTTACTTTTTGGACACTATTTCGTTTCGTATGGGACACATACTGTATGGATTTTCTTCATTCCAACGCCAATCGTTTAGTTTTTCGATGGCCAACAAAGCCTCTTACTTTCGTGACGATCAGAAATTATGAAAAAAGTGTGAATTTCGGCAGCTCATGCCACTTTAAGCCACAGTTATCTAACTTACAAGCTGGACTGAGACTGCTGCCATTTCTGTTACCCACCTAACTTCGTTGCAAGATTAACTTTACGTGTACAAGGAGTACATATATATATTATGATCAGTCTTAGATCAGTACATACATTTAGGTGCCATTGCTTGGGGGGGTGGGGGGGGGGGGGGTGGTAGGGGGGGGGGGGGGGGGGGGGTGGTAGGCCTTTTTGATGATCTGTAGTTTTGTCCACACGTGATCTAAGTGTAATATTAACTTAGAGGATTAAGATTACTTTACTATTCAAAACTAGCATTACTATTCTTCATCTGTAATAATTACATGTGTTGTTTTTTTTTCGTTTTTCCTTAGCTGTAGACAAACTGGCCGATGAGAGTTTGGATATATCAGGGAACTTCCAAAGGTCATTGTCAATAAGGGAGACAACTCATAAACCAACTCTTCATGAAGTGATATTAGCAGAAAAAATGGACTTTGAAGAGAAACAAGAGAGAATGTCTCGTAGACGACGCTGGTTGACGAATAATCAAGAATTGTTACGGACATTGATAAGTTATTGCATCCTCCAAGGCTCCGGAGGCGGGGGCCTGGCCTCTGTGCGTATGGAACTTATTCTGCTGTTACAAGAACTCCAGCAAGTGAAACCACAACAACAGCTATTATCTCCCCTTCCATTCCCCACTACTTTACCCTTGTTATCATCCAGTATTGCTTCCTCGAAGACAGTTGTGTCAGATCCTATTAAACATTTACAGGGCATGATACAGGACCTATTACACACGATCGTGGAGTTTACCGTGCCCCCTAGTCATCATTATATGTCAGAATCACTACATTTACTACGGAGTCTTAGTGTGGCTCTGTCCTCGTGTATATACCAGTGTTTGTGTGACAGCGATAACTTTGTGGTGTCTATGGCTGATATTGATGCTGGTATGGAAGGATTCACAAGGTACGTACTCATTGATTGCTTCTTTATTGTGACCAGATATCAGCCATCAGGGGGTTTTCTCTTCGGGGGTAGAGGTTTCCTCGTCCAGGTTAAAGCTTTCCGAGCAGACTAGAGGTTTCCTCCTCCAACATAAATATTTCTTCCTCCAGGCTCTTGGTTTCCTCCTCCAGGCTCTAGGTTTCCTCTTTCAGGCTAGAGGTTTCCTCCTCCAACATAGATAAATCCTCGTCCAGGTTAGAGATTTTCTCATTCAGGCTAGAGGTTTCCTCCTCCAGCATAGATATTTCCTCCTGCGGGCTAGAGGTTTCCTCCTTCAGCATAGATATTTCCTCCTCCAGGCTAGAGGTTTCCTCCTTCAGGCTAGAGGTTTTTCTCATCCAGATTGGGGGTTTCCTTATCCATACAAGAGGTTTCCTCATCCAGGTGAGAGGTTCCCTGACACATGCTAAAGGTTTCCTCTTCCAAGCCAGAGATTTTCTCCCAAGTATAATAGTGCCTGTCAAACCAGACAGTTTAGTCACATTAGCATAATTATCTTTCACATAAAACATCACTCAATCAATCAATATTCAATGTCCCAAAGAATCATTTTTTGTCATTGATACTTTACTTTTCCAACAGTTTTGCATACCTGGAGCCTGTTTCACAAAGCGGCGTAGATGTATTTTTTGCGTAACTTTCATACTAACGTATCTCTACAATATGGGTTGCTAAGGCATTTACGTAAAAACTAACGCTACGCCGCTTTGTGAAACAGGGTCCTGTTTACAGTGAAGATGGGTTTGGGTTAGATGCATAGAGGTGTACTTCCATTGTAAGTGAAATGAATGCCACAGTCCACTGAATATGTTGAAATTTTCTAACAACTGACTGATCAATTGAGCAATGATATTGGCTGTATTACCAGTATATAAATCTTGATTGTGAGGCATAAACATCAATTTAGCAAAATACTTTTATTTGGAAAAGTTAAATACTACATTCTACATGTAAAGCTTTTGTGTGTTGATTGAAAATTTATTGTTTCATGTTGATTTAAAAGTCAAATCAAGTATTTAAAGTTTCATGAAATTTAATATTTCCTGCTATATTTTTTTTAATGGGATGAATTGACGCTGATCTACTGTTTATATATTTTTACACCCCCCCCCCCCCCCCCCCCCCCGGCATATAATGCGGGGGGATATAGCGATCAGCTTGCCTGTCCGTCTGTCTGTCTGTCTGACTGACTGTCTGTCTGTCTAATCATTTCTTGTCATCGCATCTCCTCCCACAGTTTTTATCGGATTTTTTCGAAACTTGGTTGTCAGACTGGATATTATTCGAGGATGTGCACCTCCTATTTTGGTTCCGCTGGTTTAATTATTTTTAGAGTTACTGCCCTTTACCGACAGTATAAAACGATATAGACAATTAGTGCTTGTCATCGCATCTCCTCCCCCAGTTTTTATCAGATTTTTTCGAAATTTGGTGGACTTGTTGGATATTATTCGAGGATGTGCACCTGATATTTTGGTTGCGCTGGTTTCATTATTTTTAGAGTTACTGCCCTTTTCCGACAATATTAGACGACATAGACAATTAGTCCTTGTCATCGCATCTCCTCTCACAGTTTTTATAAAAAAATTTCGAAACTTCGTGGACATGCTGGATATCATTCGAGGATGTGCACCTCCTATTTTGGTTCCGATGTTTTCATTATTTTTAGAGTTACTGCCCTTTTTTGACAGTATAAGACGACATAGACAATTAGTGCTTGTTTTCGCATCTCCTCCCACGGTTTTTATAAGATTTTTTTTTAAATTGGTGGATATGCTGGATATCATTCGAGGATGTGCACCTCTTATTTTTGTTGCGCTGGTTTCATTATTTTTAGATTTACTGCCCTTTTCCGACAGCATAAGACGACATAGACAATTAGTGCTTGTCATCGCATCTCCTCCCATAGTTTTTATAAGATTTTTTTTTAAATTGGTGGATATGCTGGATATCATGGAAGGTTGTGCCCCTCATATTTTGATGGCGCTGGTCTTAATTATTTTCAGAGTTACTCCCCTTTCCCGACAGTATAGGAGGGCCTAGACAATGGATGCTTGACATCGCATCTCCTCCAACGTTTTTTTGTGGATTTTTTCGAAACTTAGTTGACATGCTGGACATCAATTAAGAAAGTGCACCCCCTATTTCGGCTGCGTTGTTTTATTTTTTTCAGAGTTACTGCCCTTTTCCAACAGTATAGCATAGATATCTTATAATACCTGAGTTAATTAGAGGACTATGCATGTTGCTAAATCCTCAATAACAAAAAGGTTCTGAATAAGATTTAGACTTTCAACACATCTCAGTCCAGGGAGATGATTGACCAGCAGTTAATTCAAGAGAGAGCTTGTAAAACATTCAAGGATTAAGATGAGAATTTGCACTCTTCTACTTTTTTCCAGCACTTGTATTAACTCAGACATTACATTACTTAAAATTAATAATAAATCTTATGTGGGGCCGGGGGGATACGGCATCTTCTGATGACTCTTGTTTTTATTTGTTGTAAATTTAAAGTCTGAATATATCCGGTATTAAGTGTTAGTTTTTTTGATGATTGAAACAGTCACAGTGTTGTGTACCATGGTGGACATTTAATGACAGGAGTGAGACATAAACGAAGGACCAGCTCAACAGATGAAATCATCAATAGTGCTCCAGCTAAATGGCCAGGTAATAACAATGAGTTAGTAAATAACCGACACTAATTCAGTAATTTCTATGATGAAGATTGCAGCTTGCTTTCGAAAAACTATAGAAAATAAAATAAAAATATAAACTTCATCGTGTATGAAAATTTAAATATATATGTTCTAATGGGCTTGGTTTAAGATCACTGTGTATAAGAGAATGTAAGAAGCGAACCATTCCCAGGGTAGGCCGGGTAGCTCAGTTGGTAGAGTGCTGGGACGGTAACCCTAAGCCGTGAGCTCAATTCTCACCCTGGCCCAGAATTCAGTAATTTCCCTTATGATAATTGCAGCTTAAAAAGAACGAGTTTCTGGACAATTGCAAGGTATCAAAATCAAACGGAGGACATGACTAGGTCCATCATGACTTTGAGCCTGTTTGTTATTGGTGCTTTTCATGAAATCCAGTCTATAATGAGAAATACCCCGCCCTTATTGTTAATTGATGAAATGGAATTGGTCGAGTAGTTTCTTGATGCCCCCCCCCCCCCCCCCCCAAACACACACACATGCAGCTAAGGTAAGATATTTACCCAAAGTCCATGTTGGACGAATCAAGCCCGCCGGTTTGGACTAATCATGACATCACACCTTCACTCTCTATTTGTTTAATATGATTTTAAAACTGACCAAAAATTCTTTTTTTTTTTGTCATGTCTCTGTGCAGGAGTGGGCTCTTTAAGGGCATTATTAGCGAGGGAGAAAGATGATGACTCTCCTAAACTGACCATATTACTGTGTGAGGCTCTGGTAGGGGTTTACATCAGTCTCTTCGTCAATGCTATGGCAGGATATGATGCCCATATGCTATACAGACTTGTCTCCCATAAGTTTAATGAACAAATGTGGGCAGCTTTATTTGGAGGTGGGGTGAAAACGTTACTCAAAGTGGCTAACTCTCCTTCAAGACAAAGTAAGTTTGGCACGTTGTTTCATCAGTCTTCTTCATGTTTCTGAGAAATTCTGTTCTCTATAGTTCTAAGATACGCAGTAATAATTTTTGCTAACTTTTCACAGACTCTTAGTAATAATTTTTGCTATATTTTCACGAACTTGTAATAATTTTTTTTATATTACCGGAAACTCTTTCGAGGGCTAACATGGAAAAGTCTCACTAAACCTGGCAATGCCACCATATTTGTGAAATCTTGAGTGAGGCCAAAAACATCATTCAACCAATCAAAAATCATGCCATTAGAAATTATTTTTGTCAAGAGATTATGTTTCCCGTTACTGGTACACAAAATCAATTCTACAAATATTCAGCTAAGTACTACTTAGACATAGAAATAATGTTTTTAATGGGCATTTTTAGAAGCTGCAGATGAACTGACAAAACAACGTATGAAACTTCACATGAAGATTATGGGAGGTGCACCAACAGGGATAGAAAGCAATGAAAGCAAAAGGACATATAAGGAGAAATTTGTCTCTCCTGAGCTCAGTATGGTGACCTACTTCATGACCAAGGTTTGTGGACTAACCAAATCATAGACTTTTGAATACATGCTTTTTCTGTGCCAATGTGAACAATTTGTTTTAGTGTTACAAAGGATCTTCCTGTGTCTAACTGTCGGACACCGGCCTTCTGTTGATGGATCTTTGGTTCAAATACCACTTTCAGAAAAAAATTTATATATTTATGATTAGGTTTTTCACTTGATAGCCCTGTATGGTAGAGTTGCCCGATGTTTGCCGATGTCCGGGCAAAAAGCTGGGTTCCTTCCCAACAAGACCTGGCTACGCTGCCATGCACATTAATCAATATACATGTAAATGGCAAACTGGGGACATAGATGACTTTCTAGCTTGAAGCTGTACTTTCTTCATTATCATACATCAGATCAAATACTTGGACATACTTGAAGCTGTACTTTCTTCATTATCATACATCAGATCAAATTGAAGCTGTACTTTCTTCATTATCATACATCAGATCAAATACTTGGACGTACTTGGTTTTATGCTGATTGAGAGGATATCAAAATTAACAATACAAACATGGCCTATTTTTCCCCTCTATAATATGGGACGAAAGCCTAAGGAAGTCACTCAAAAAATTATGGGATATTTGAAGGGGTCTGTATTTGTGAAGCACATCAATGCGTACCTATATTTTCTGTTCAAATTTAATTTCCATGTGCGATTTTATGCTTCCATGTGATGCCATAAAGCAATTTGACTATTTTAAAGTGTGTGTGTGTTTGGGGGGGGGGGGGAGATAAGTCACCTTATCCAAGAACTGCAGCCTGTTTCACTTAACGGCGTAGATGTATTTTTTGCATAACTTTCACACTAACGTATCTCTACAACATGGGTTGCTAGGAGAGTTACTTGAAAACTTACGCTACGCCGCATTGGCTGCTGGTGAGGCTAGGTAGCATTTTTATGTCCGTGTTGCAGCCAATATTGGTGTAAGAAACTTTGGCTCTATCAACTCAGCCTTTACATTAAAAGTACAGTAAAAAGAATTCTGGTTAACTTCAAGTCTCTAATTCATAGTCATAACATGTACGTATATCCATGGATTTATTTCTGCATCTTGTAGCCGTTCCACTCGGCTACCGACACTGGTGTAGATTATGACTCCGAGGAGAGTTTATCATCTGACGAGGAGGATTCTGATTGTGAGGAACAAAGAGCCAGAACACTGTAAGTCATTTGTTACTGGTAATACCTAACAAAAATGTTGATATTTTTTGTGAAATCAAACTTGATTCACAATAAAACTTAAAAGTTTTAAAAATCTATGTGTTGTACAACATCAATCAATCAATCCTTCTTTTATTGTTGATACAGTTCTATTGAAGCTGTTCAGGAACATCTTGACCCCGGGTCATATAGCTGGTGCCTCATGAGATATGCCATGTTACAACTTGTCCTTCACAACATTGAGGCTTTTCTACCATTGGTCGGAATTGAACTCCAAGGTATGTTTGACTTCGTTACCATAGCAACCGTTCTCCTAAACCAAAAGCTTGCCATATCTTTATGCAGGGACTTAATTATGTATGTTTTCGGCATGTTCAAATATTTTCCTGTAGGCTTTACGTTTTATTAGTGCAATATATATTAATGCCATCATAAATGCTTTAAACTAATTCATTCAATGACTGAGATGTTTAAAAAACTTTAAATGTCGTTTTGATTTTTAAACCATTTGTAGGCTATGGTGATATTCAGACACATTTTTTTCCCTCTGTGCGTCGCTCTGTGTTCCCTTCTGTCTCATCCAATTAAACAAGTTTGAAAGCTGGTTCAACATCTGTTTTTAAGAGCAACATATTTTTAATGGACCAAATTTGAGATAAGGTTCAAATTTTCAGCTTTTTGCGTTTTCCCATGTTAATTACCATAAGTACTGTCAAGGGATGTTATCATTTATTGAAATCCGAGATTGACTGCATGGATTAATCAAAAATATATTTCTCATATAAAACCAAATCTTCAATCAGCTTTCAAAGTTTTCAACTTATTATGTAAATTAAACCAATAGTAGTATTGCTCTCTTGTCAAATTGCTTATTGTAACCATGTGTGTTGTTGTTGCATTGTCTTTCTCCCTATAGGTCTAGGTAAGATTAGGAGAGAATTCCCCAATGAACTATATATATGGAATGGCCATGTAACATTGGTTAGCTTGGGCCAGACATGCTAAAATCGCTGCCATAACCTTGAGATGTTGTTAGGGCCTGTTGTCTCTGTAACACAAATAATGTTTTCCACAATCTTCTGGTCAAAATTGACACCACAAGGGGACTTTGTCATCATTGTTAATGACGTATAAAAAGCGCTCAACCAGCATCCATCATGATAGGGTTAAAGGCGTTTCTTTAAGCCTTGTTTGTGGCGTTGATTTGTACAGTAGTTTTGTATTGATAGCCATCTCTGCTTGTTGTCACTTGACAACCATCCCATGTATATAGTTCATCGATAATCCCCTTTATCCCCTCCTCACTTACCCAATTTATTTACCTTCAATTATGTCCTACTTAATTATCTCTATATCATTATTTTGGACAATGTTAAACAGATTATAGACAGTTGTAAATGTCATCACTCTGGGCAATTTTTTTTTTTTTCTTAATTTTTTTTTTTTTCTTAATTTTTTTTTTTCTTAATTTGTTTCCCCTGTGACCCCACACCCCATTATTACCTCCCCTGTTTTTGTTGCTTAGGAAGATGTAGATGGGGTAAGTAGTTACCATGGTTACCAGTCATCCTCTGGTTATATACTAAACACAAGGGGCATGTAGAAACTGTTTGTGGGCCTTTATGGAACTAATGTTTCGTTATTTTAATCATAAAAATATAACATAACTAACAAATTGTATTCCTCATATCACCTGTTATTTATTTATTTTCAACGTGGAAGGGTTTCATTGGTCAGTTAAGCTAAAGGAAATAGTCCTTGTAACCTCTCCTTGTGCGACTTTCTTCTTTAATGAAGTAGCGTTTTACTAGTATCAGCAGAGGGTTGGGACTTTCCTTTTATAGCCGGGGGCTCAGTCGCTTAGAGTGACAGTCCTTCAGTCTGACACAGGCCTTCCATCGATGTGGGGCATGTTCAAATCCAAATCAGACTAAATAAAAATTGAAAAATTTCTGAACCCAATAATGACATCATTGTAAGAAAGTTTTATTGATTGGAATATAAAACTTTACCAGATGGTTTTCAGTTGATAATTGTGTGATTTTTATGCAACACATATCCTACATGTTATATTCTTGGGAGGGGAAAGTGTGTGTAATGATGGTAGCGAACCCAGGGTCTCCAGTAGGAACCATATATGCTTATCAAATCGTTGTGCAGGATGAGAATAGGTCGCTCAAGTCTCTTAAGAATATTCCACAAATTTCCTGAGATTTTTTGCATTCTATCATGCCATTTACTTATAACGTTGTGGAATCAAGTGGAATAAGGCCTGGGAGTCTAACGAGAGATTTCACGATATCCGGTGACAGATGACGTTTTTTGATGACGTCGGTTCGATTGACGTTTTTTGTTCCACCACGTCAGAATTGAATGTCACATTCTAAGGCTCCTCACAATGCGTAATGACAACGCCGGTGACAGGAAATTTGTGGAATTGTCACGTTACTCTCGCTCCCTACATGTATTTCATACATTAAATGGAATAGCAATGTCTTCAAAGTGTTCTTAATAACGCCAGCTGTGACTGGATATCATCAAAGTACTGTTAGGATGTCATTTGCAAGCCCTCCCTATCAGAAAAATGTTTAGATTTTATGACAGTAAGATTTAAACTTTCAGCATATTTCTGGATTTATTTGGAAAAATCTTGCTTAAATTGCAGTAACTTCATTGGTGATGGAATATGTGGTAAAAACATTGTTTAAGAAATGGTGAAAGTTTCTATTGCACAAGGTGTTGGATACAGTTAACAATCCCGTTTATCTTTTATTCCTTTGTTTTAAACCTGGAAGAAATATAAGTAATCACGATAGAAATCTGTTATCTCTTATAATAGTTACATAAAACAATAATTTTTCAAAAAAATATTGAAATAGTTTTTTTATTTCTTTTTTCACCGCACTCAAAAGGGGGGGGAGGGGGTGGTTACTGGGGAGAGGTGGTTAACTGTGGGGGTGGTTAACTGGGGAGGGGTGGTTAACTGGGGAGGGGGTGGTTAACTGGGGAGGGGTGGTTAACTGGGGATGGGGTGGTTAACTGGGGAGGGGGGTGGTTAACTGGGGAGGGGGGGTGGTTAACTGGGACGGGGGTGGTAAACTGGGACGGGGGTGGTTAACTGGGACGGGGGTGGTTAACTGGTGAGGGGTGGTTAACTGGGACGGGGGTGGTTAACTGGTGAGGGGTGGTTAACTGGGGAGGGGTGGTTAACTGGGGAGGGGTGGTTAACTGGGGAGGGGGTGGTTAACTGGGGAGGGGTGGTTAACTGTGGGGGGTGGTTAACTGGGGAGGGGTGGTTAACTGGGGAGGGGGTGGTTAACTGTGGGGGGGGTAACTGGGGGGGGGTTAACTGGGGAGGGGTGGTTAACTGGGGAGGGGGTGGTTAACTGTGGGGGGGTGGTTAACTGTGGGGGTGGTTAACTGGGGAGGGGTGGTTAACTGGGGAGGGGGTGGTTAACTGTGGACAGGGGTGGTTAACTGGGGAGGGGTGGTTAACTGGGGAGGGGTGGTTAACTGGGGAGGGGTGGTTAACTGGGGACAGGGGTGGTTAACTGTGGGGGGGGGGGTAACTGGGGGGGGGGGTGGTTAACTGGGGAGGGGGTGGTTAACTGTGGGGGGGTGGTTAACTGTGGGGGTGGTTAACTGGGGAGGGGTGGTTAACTGGGGACAGGGGTGGTTAACTGTGGGGGGGGGGTTAACTGTGGGGGGGGGGGTTAACTGGGGAGGGGTGGTTAACTGGGGAGGGGGTGGTTAACTGTGGGGGGGGGGTTAACTGTGGGGGTGGTTAACTGGGGAGGGGTGGTTAACTGGGGACAGGGGTGGTTAACTGTGGAGGGGGGGTTAACTGTGGGGGGGGGGTAACTGGGGACAGGGGTGGTTAACTGTGGGGGGGGTTAACTGTGGGGGGGGGGTTAACTGGGGAGGGTTGGTTAACTGGGGAGGGGTGGTTAACTGGGGGGGGGGGTAACTTGGGGGAGGGGGTGGTTAACTCCCCCAACTTTTAAAAGCCTCAACTTTTGAACAAGATCATGTGTGTTTATTTTAATCAGAATATAACTGCAATTTTTTTGCCGAAAATACATACATGTACTAATGGTGTGGTGGGGTTTTTTTTAACATATTTTTTACCAAGCCTCTGTGCAAAATTGGGCATTTTATTTTGAATGTTTGTCTTTGGTTATCATTTAAAAACTAAACTGTAGATTAACAAAAACGACAATGTTTTATGTTGTAGATTTACCCGTCTGTTCTCCAATCCTCCATGCTGTTCTGAAGACTCTGGAACATTGGAAAGACATGCTACAAAGTAAACTAGAAATGTTTAACGGACCTCCAGATAATTACCTCCCTGACCTCTATCATGATGGATTTGGAAGTCAGCCGTTTGCAAAGTACCGAGCACTTCTGGAACCAAAAAACACTCCTTTTGTGTAAGTTCTATAAGCTGCCCAAATCCACACTTTTTAGCCCGTCGTCATTCTGATGGAGGGCTATTCAAATCGTTTTTTCGTGGTCCGTCCGTTAACTTTTTGCTTGAAATGTTTGAAACTCTCTTTAAACGTGGGTTCCATACTAATGATAAAAAATTAAAGACATCACCACGTCCTCAGTTGTTTTTTAACAACACGAGCTCTCGGCACCTGTGCCGGTGCCTTCGTCAAGTGTAACAGTGTGGTGGGGTTACATGATCCTGTGCCGGTGACGAAGGCACCGCCCCAGGTGCCGAAAGCTCGTGTTGTTAAAAAACAACTGAGGACGTGGTGATGTCTTTAATTTTTTATCATTAACTTTTTGCTTGTTACCTTTTATTAGACCACCATGATCTCACGGTGGTCTTATCAAATCGCTTTTTGTCCGTCGTCCAGTGTCTGTAAACTTTTCTTCTGATCGCGATTCCAAGATAACTACTGGTTGAATCTTCATCAAATTTTACAGACATGTTCTCCTTATGGTCTAGTTGTGCAACATCTATTTTGTTTGCTCATTTGCATATTAAAATGGCCGCTGTCGGCCATTTTGTGATTTTTACCTACATAGTTTGTGATCGCGGAATCTAGAAACCCACCAGGCCGATCTTGATGAAACGTTTTTGTGTTGGTTCCCCATATGGTCTAGTTGTGCAACATCTATTTTTCTGAGCTCATTTGCATATTAAAATGGCCGCTAGGCGACCATTTTGTTTTTCTATTTTTTATCACTTTTCTCTCTTGTGATCGCGATTCCAAGAGAAGTGCTAGTCGGATCTTCTTTAAATTTCACACGCACGTTCCTCCTATGGTCTAGTTGTGCAACATTTATTTCTTTTGCTCATTTGCATATCACTTTTCTACTTTTTATCACTTTTCTCCTAAAGTAATGAGAGGATCTTCGTAAAACTTTGTACGCAGGTTAACTATATGGCTTCGTTGCGTACTATGTACTTTTTTGCTTATTTGCATATTAAAATGGCCGCTTGGCGACCATTTTGTTTTTCTTCTTTTTGTCACTTTTCTCCTAAAGTAAAGAAAGGCTAGGATTTTCGTAAACTAATTTCCAAAATGCCCTATTATAAAACCGTGGATTACACCAGCCTTATTGAAATCTGTGCACTACAAAAATAAGCTGTATCGGGATCAACTTAAATACAACCACCCAGCAGTAAAACAAAAATACCGTGCATATCGTAATAAACTCAATAAATTAATATCAAGCTCACGCAAATCATATTTCGAAAAACGATTTAACAAATTTAATAATGAGATCAAAGGAACTTGGAAAATACTAAATCAACTTCTACAACGTGGACAAAAATCTACCCTTCCAAACTCTTTCCTAATTAATGGCAACCAAATAACTGACAAAAACCAAATAGCAAATAATTTCAACTCTTACTTTACAACAGTCGATGAAAACTTACAAAAAAATATACCAAATTCCCCCATAGCAGCTACTGATTACTTACCTGATATAACCAATTCCGATTTTCACTTTTCAACTGTTACATCCTCTGACGTAAAATCAACTATAAATAATCTAAAATCCACAGCTGCAGGACTGGACGGTATTACTATATCTTCACTAAAACTTGTTTCACACCTCGTATCAAAACCACCCATATTATTAATCTCTCTCTCACATCCGGCAGGTTCCCAAATTCTCTAAAAATTGCTTAAGTCACGCCTGTTTATAAAGCAGGTGAGGTTCAAGTCATGAATAACTATCGCCCAATATCTGTTCTCTCTTCATTCAGTAAAATCATCGAACGTCTCGTATGCAATATGATGTTAGGGCATCTCGAAACCTATGACTTAATTTCAACCCATCAATACGGCTGTAGGGCAAATCACTCTACACAATCAGCAGCATCTTCCTTATTCCATAAACTAATCACAGCTAAAGAAAATAAATTTTATGATATAATAACATTCCTAGATCTTTCAAAAGCCTTTGATACAGTTAACCATGACATTTTATCTCTCAAATTACAACACTACATGTATGGCTTTCTCTCTCCTTGGTTTCGTGACTATCTCTCCAACAGAAAACAAAAAGTAAATTATAAATGCACACTTTCCTCCTTCTCCTCTGTTTCAACTGGTGTCCCCCAAGGCTCTATTCTCTGTCCCATTTTATTTTTAATATATATCAATGACATAACTACCTGCTCTTCACTTCTAAATTTTACTTTGTTTGCCGATGACACCAGCTTTTCCTATTCATCAAATTGTATACATGACACTGTTAATATAATGAACCAAGAACTTAAAAATATTCAACTTTGGCTACAAACTAACCGACTTTCTTTAAATATTGCCAAATGTAAATACATGATTATCAGCCCGAATAAACAACCATCACCTGCCCACACTGACCTACTCATAAATAACACTGTTATCGAAAAAGTCAAAGAATTTAAATTTCTAGGTATAATTTTTAATGACAAACTGACATGGATATCTCATATAAACTATATTTCTAAAAAAATCTCACGTAATATCGGAATAATCAGGCACATTAGAAACAGTCTTAATAAACACACACTTATCATCCTTTATCATGCTTTAATATACCCTTATCTGACATATGCCAATTCTCTATGGGGAAATACCTATAAATCACACTTGAATTCTTTATATCTCTTACAAAAAAAAGCTGTTCGCATCATAACTTACTCAAATAAAATTGCTTCTACTGCCCCAATTTTCCAACTATTACAAATTTTAGATGTTTTAAACTAAATGTTTATACCACCATACTTATCGCCCACACATTTATTCACCACCAGTTCCGTCTACCTTATTCCAGAGCGAATGCTTTTCTCTAGACAATCAGATATCCATCAGTATGCTACAAGATCTAGCAACTACAATTTATACAGGCCATTCTATAAAACAAATTTATCCCTTCATACACTAACAGTTAAATGCCCTCGAGTGTGGTACAACCTCCCAATAAAACTGAAAACATTATCATCAACTTCACTCTTCAAATCTTCTCTTAAACAGTATCTACTGGCATCAATTTGAAAAAAATGAATAAGAATAAGTGAATTATGTTTGTAAGGAAACTATATATAAGTATATTGTTTAACCTTTCGCCATCTTACTTTTGAATGTTAAATTTTCCCTTTATTAAATCTATGGGATATAACAAGTTCTTCAGGAGCTTTATTCCCGCCTTTTATGTTCAATATTATATTGTATTTGCACTTCTTAACTATGGTGAATAAAAATGATATGAAATATGTTAGCCATATGGTCTCGTTGCGCACAATGCACTTTTTTGCTCATTTGCATATTCAAAATGACGGCCACTGGCCATTTTTTATTATTATCACTGTTCTCCTAAAGTAATGAAAGGATGGTCGTAAAATGTTATATGCAGGTTAACCCTATGGCCTCGTTGCGCACTATGCACTCGCTGCTCATTTGCATAATAAAAAGGCGGCCGGTAGCTTTTTATGTGATTTCTATCTACATAGTTTGTGATCGCGGAATCAAGAAAACTACCAGGCGGATCTTGATGAATTTTTTTGTGTTGCTTCCTCATATGGTCAAGTTATGCAACATGTATTTTTTTCGCCGTTGATGTTTTCATTTAACACATTCGGTACCGCTGTCGCCATATGGCGTTAGTGCTTCATTAACGAATACATTGTATGGCGACAGCAGAAAAGTCGGCTAAAAACCCCACTGACGCCGTATGGTTATTTTTTCTTACAACTTCAACTAATTTTGAAAATGAACAAATAAAATCACATGTTGCATCTGTTGGTTGCTTTGTGTTTTTTTTTTTTTCAGTCTTCGTATACGGTAAAGAAGTGAGATATTTAAATATCTATAATTAAAGGCACACTTGCAGCGAAAATCAAGAATATTGTTTACATTAAAAAAGAAAGACCGTTTTCTGTATTTTTCCCAGACAAAATAAGTTAGGAACTTTCTATTTTTACCAAAATTTAAAAGTTTGGACCTCACTTTGTATTTTTAATTTGAATTTGAAAATTTGAATTGTTAGGTACCCGGAACGTAAACAAACCAAACTGCTCGCTGAGGCGCATTTATGTTTCAGTCGAGTGAGTGAACTAACGGCACAGTGTAATTTTACGTAGGCCTATTTATCTGAGAAATACAGACTGGCGATCGGTTAACAGCGACTGGAAAAGCCTGCTGAAACATGTAATTGTTTGAGTGTAAACCACAGATAAAAAGGCATGAAATGAGGGCAATGCAACACGAATGTTGACCGACACTGATCGTTGTTGTTGTAATCAGGCTTCGATTCTTCGTTTGTTTTTCACCCCATTTCTGCATTCTAAAGCTAACTAGACATGTTTTATGTGTCCTATGTTTAAGTTTAGTGGTATTAGTCGTACTAAGCTCATGTAAATTGGTTTTCTTAGCAAATTTAAACAGGCTACGGCGGCAAGTGGGCCTTTAAAAAGTGCTAAAATCGGGTGGTGAAATTAGTTTGCTAGTGCGAGTTCCCGCTGTCAATCACAGGGCCCCTACCAGGCATTTTAAAAGACAGATAAGCTATTTTAGGCACTGAGGACGTTATTTTGGAATTTCCAAGTCCAGAGTAGGGAAAAACAAGACATTTATCGGAGCTTTTATAAACCCCAGTGTGAAATTGCAATCCTCGGGTCATTTTAAAACGTATAAAAATCGACTCCTTTCAGATTTCTAAGGGCGACTATAAGTATAAGAAATGGTTTATCTATGCCTGTTCCCGGCCCCCACGGCTTGTTCGCAGCCGGTAAAATGGCCTTATCGAATTTGGATTTTAAACGCCTAAATTCTTTCCAAAAATGTAACAATAATAAATATTTTTAAAGGAGAGTGTTCCCTAAGACACTTAAGAAGATCCATTTTGTATTTTTCGGAGTGTGAAAGGAAGGAATATTTCAAAATGAAATGAAATACACGGCAACGTACAATCACTATTTTGCCGATCGAATTTGCATTCAGGCAGCTATGTACAGCAACTGACTTCGCAATTCTAAATGCTATTTACCAATAAAGTAACTGAAATGTTTGTATTCAATCATATATTTATATCAAATCGTGCATGAAGATTTTTTATAAGAGTTTACTAATTTCTGAACGAATTGGGACATTTTTTGCCAATAATTTTTTAACTGACTTTCGTCATGTGTAAATATTTACACATCAGACGAGTGATACGTCGCCCATTCTTCACTTTTCATGGGCTATTTTTGACAGATATACATTATCTTTTGATTTGTAAACAAACACTAAATGCATCTTAGTAACATGTGTACAATCGCAGTGGATTTTGTAAATTTTAATTGTGTATAGGACTCAAACAAGCGATATCACTGACTGGCCTGTGTGCATACATTGTACATGTATTATGTAGCTCTGGTAAGTAGCGTAAATGTGCGGCCTCCTTGAAGAAAGATGGTTTTGAGTTTTCATATAACAGCCACTATCTACCGAAGAAACTTTGTTCTTGTCCAGCCAGCCACCAACCGAAGAAATAAATTTCACATATCAAATTTGCGATCCGTTTACAAGCAGCCTCACTTTCTGACAGTGTTCTATGGTGGTCGTGGGTTTCCTCCGGGCACAGAGCCCGGTTTCCTCCCACAATAAAACTGACAACGCCGCCATATAAGTGAAATAATCTTGAGCGCGGTTTAAAATACCAAACAATCAATCAACATTTTCATCTCATTTGCATATTCAATATAGCTTTTCTTTGTTACCTTTATTCCAAGAAAACTACCTGTCCAATCTTAATCAAACTTAACATACATCATCACCTTATGGTCTAGTTGTGCATCGCATATTTTCATCTCATTTGCATATTCAATATGGCCACCAGGGGGTGATATATATTTTTTGTTACCTTTATTCCAAGAAAACTACCAGTCTGATATTCACCAAACTTGGCTCACTTTGTTGCGTACTGTACATTTTCATCTCATTTGCCTATTCAAGATGGCGCCCAGGGTGCGATGTTGTTTTTCTTTGTTACCTTTCTTCCAAGAAAACTACCTGTCCAATCTTAACCAAACTCAACATACATCATCACCCTATGGTTTAGTTGTGCACCGTACATTTGCATGTCATTCGCATATTCAATATGGCCGCCAGGGGGCGATGTTGTTTTTCTTTGTTACGTTTATTGCAAGAAAACTTTCGCTTGTTACCTTTATTCCAAGAAAACTATCGGTCCAATCTCAATCCAACTCAACATACACCATCACCCTGTGGTCTAGTTGTGCACCGTACATTTGCATCTCATTTGCATTTTCAATATGGCCACCAGGGGGCGATATTGTTTTTTTTTTTGTTACCTTTATTCCAAGAAAACTACCAGTCCGATTTTCACCAAACTTGGTTCACATTATCTCCATATAGTCTAGTTGTGCATCTAGATTTTCATCTCATTTGCATATTCAATATAGCCGCCAGGGTGCGATGTTGTTTTTCTTTGTTACCTTAATTCCAAGAATATTAATCAAACTTAACATACATCATCACCTTATGGTCTAGTTGTGCATCGTATATTTTCATCTCATTTGCATTTTCGATATAGCCACCAGGGGGTGATATATATTGTTTTGTTACCGTTATTCCAAGAAAACAACCACTCTGATATTCACCAAACTTGGCTCACATTATCTCCCTATAGCTTTGTTGTGTACTGTACATTTTCATCTCATTTGCATATTCAATATGGTTGCAGGGGGCGATGTTGTTTTTCTTTGTTACCTTTATTCCAATAAAACTATCAGTCCAATCTTAACCAAACTCAACATACATCATCACCTTATGGTCTAGTTGTGCATCGTACATTTGCATCTCATTTACATATTCAATATGGCTGCCAGGGGCGATATATTTTTTTTGTTACTTTATTCCAAGAAAACTACCAGCCTGATTTTCACCAAACTTGGCTCACATTATCTCCCTATAGCCCTGTTGTGTACTGCACATTGTCATCTCATTTGCATATTCAAAATGGCCGCCAGGAGGGTGATATTGTTTTTTTGTTACTTTTATTCCAAGAAAGCTACATTGATTGGTCTGATTTTGACCAAACTTGGCTCACATTATCTGCCTATGATCTAGTTGGACACCCTACATTTTCATCTCATTTGCTTATTAAATATGGCCACCAGGAAGCAATGTTGTTTTTTAACCAAATTTTAAAATGAAACTTATTATCATTATTCCAAGAAAACTACTGACCTGATCTTAAAGGGAAAGAAAATCTAAGCTTTAGACTAGTTACATGTATACCTTCCGCGGACAAAATCTCATCCAGCTGTGAGAATAAGCGTGAGACCAGTTTCCGCGAAAGCTACCGAACATTATTTGCCGGCTTACGGCGATAGGACTGTAGATGGAAAGAGTAGAGTTCATTTATTCCAAAACTACTGTCCAATGTATGTTTTATCCCCTGGTAAGTGAATAATTGAAATATGAAGGTGGCGTTACAATAGAGAATAAGCTCCATAGGCCATTCACAAGGTCGCCACCATTTTTTCATTAGTTTTATCCAATAATTGTTGAATAAATATTTAAGTGCGTTATAGAGTAGTCATGTGATGCAATTTAGCCAATGGCTGGCTAAGTAATGGCGCCCGGTTGCATACTGACCTATATATTCCGAGACAATCTTCCCACTTCCAGTTTGACGCCATGTTTTTTTTTGGACCTAAATCTACCATTATACATTAGAGAGCGGTAAAAATACGTCATTATTGATCTAAAAATAGCTACACCAACATCACGTCATCCTAAAACGGAAAAATGGCTACACAGATAAGCCACTGAAAGGACATACTTCTGTCTGTTTTTATTAGCTTGAGGGTCACTGGAGGCAATTGACGTGATATGTTTTAAGTACTTTGAAGGTTGTTATCGACGATAATCCCTATGTATTTCTAGAGATTTCCCCTCCTTTAACCAAACATGACACACATCATCCCCCTAAGTTCTAGCTGTGCACCATACATTATCATCTCATTAGCATATTGAAAATGGCTACCAGGTGGCAATGTTGTTGTCAACCAACATTTTAAGGGGAGCTTACTTTTACTTTTTCACAATTTAATTTTCCTCAACATTATTATCTCCCTGGAATAAGATTTTTTTGTGTAGGCCCCAATTCCTACATCCAATTATTGCTGTAACAATCTTTTATATGAATAGATGAACGTGGGCATTAAGATCCCTTTAAGGGAACTCTTGTTTGTAAATTCTGATTGTCAGGATAATCACAGGGTTTAGAGTTCATTAAAAAACTAAATGTTCATACAGTGTGTGACCCATCCGAATAGGAAGCAAAATTTAAATAACCAAGGAAAATGTTCATTCTTACTAGGTTAGAAGGTAGTTCAAAACAATACACTTACATACTTTATCAAGACAAGTAACATTACAATATTTTTATAGACGATTATTTCAATTTTTTTTAATTATTATGTAATATGTTATTATTTTGTAAAAAAAATTTAACGATAATTTCAGAAATATGTTTCTAACGATAATTTTAAAATTTTGTTTTGAACGCTAATTTCAAAATTAAGCTTTGAACGCTGATTTCAAAATTATGCTTTGGACGATAATTTAAAAATTTAGTTTTTAACAATAATTTAAAAATTTTGTTTTTAACGAAAAATATAAACATTTTGGCTTAGAGATCACTGTAAACATTACTAGCATTGAACATCTATTCTTTATGATCACTCACCCTATATCTCTTTTCTCCAATGATTGCTGTTGAATTGTTGAATTGGCTTGGATATTTAAGAATCGTTTAAAAATAGGTTTCACTGAGAAATGGCTGTTTTGATCAGAGCAAATAAGAAAACCTTGACTGACATACTACGCTGTAATTTAATGTTGATTTCAGTGATCAACCTTCCTCCCTCCCTGTGCGTCGTCTGTGGCACCAGCTGATACGTAAGGAACCCCTCCAGGATCTCTTCATACGCTACATCTTCAGGAAGAAAAAACGACCAGCAGATTTAGTGGTGAGATCATATGTTTATGAATACTAAAACACACGAGCACAGGGAAAATCTTCTAGACTAAAATAACCACGGAGACAAGTTTCTAATTGTGTTATAAAGGGGTGTTTGTCATTTAGACCTTTATACCCAATCAAAAGTTGTTGTAATTAACCAAAAAGCATGATATCTCCCTTTGTGAGATTTATTATGATACATGTATCTTGATATACATGTACTTAGCAAGCACTTGATTCAATGGACAAATTGGCTCATAGCAACCCATACTTTTCGAGATATGGTCTTATGACTGTTACTTAAAAAGTTGTGGAGCAGCCTCCAAGTCTCTCGGCATACCCTCTCTTCACCCAACATAGTTTTCAATGTCATGAGGAAGGTCTTGGGCACAAAGCTTAATTTTCTCTTGAAATATAAAATTGAAGCCCTTCTTTATCAGTGAATTAGAACCAATCTTTGTAATGAACTATAAAAATATGTTGTGATTTTATGTTTTTAATCATTACAGTGCTAATTTGGAGATTAAACTTGTGTTTTTCAGGATTCTGTGAGAGATGGTGATTCAGACATTTCCGAGCCTCCCAAAGAACAAGATTTAGTTAAAATCATCCACAAAGAACAAGATATCATTAGTGCCTTCACTATAAACCAGGTATCATTTACTCATCAATTTGGGTTTTACACCACTTTCCAGGCTACTTCTCAAATTTGACAGCAGTATCCAGTTTATAGGGGAAGCAAACAGAGCTTTGTGTTATGGTAACAAACATACAATGTAGATGTGATCTCTTAGGGTGTGAGGCTGTGAACTGATTAGCAAGGGACAAGTGATTTGTACCTTATCTCTGTTGCACTCAAGCTTTTCTTAGCTTACCCTTTGGTAACTCCATATGACGCCTCTTTCTTTAGTTTTCGTTACTATCCTTCATAGCATAACGCTGCCAAGTTTAGTCGGGAAGTAAAGTCAGTGTGTTGCCCAAAGGAAATCTCTATCCTTCAGTGTAACTTTAAACTTTCCCACATAGGTTTATCAAGTGAAAAAAACACAAAAAACTTCTTGGACACAGTGGGATTCAAACTTGTTAGGGCCTTGGTTGTCCCGTGGGTTAGAGTGATGGTCCCTCAGTCCCACACAGACCTTGATGCAGAGCGGGTTCAAATCAAATATGGAACAGAGCTCTTTGCCCAGAGAAATTCTCCAACCTCATGCAGGTATCTGGCAATCCTTTCACATCAAGTGAAAAAAAAAAACGATCATTTTCAAATGAACAAAGTTGATTGACTGGTTGGCTTTGTTCTAAGTCCTTACCATATTTCCGCCCCACCCAACATCCCCTGCTCAACCACCAACATCTCCTGAGTATCCCGTTCTTATTGACGTAGTATAGATTCCCTGGGGATCGCGTCAACATTGGTCATGGGCGGCCCGCGGCGGATGTATATATAGAATGTGGTAGTACTGTAGCTAAGTAATAAAGATGATTTAATTTTATTTTATTCTAGGCTAATCCAAATTGTGTAGTTCTGTCCACTCAGAAGGAGTTGGTGGAGCTGGACATAGCTGCCATTTTGGACCCCCCAGATTGGTTAGATGATGATACAGAGTATGATATAGAACTCATGAGAAAGTAAGTATCTTATCACACTGACAGATTATATATATAAGTCTCTATTGTCTGCTATTTTATCACACTGACAGATTATATATATAAGTCTCTATTGTCTGCTATGTTATCACACTGACAGATTATATATAAGTCTCTATTAAGTCTGTTATTTTATCACAGTGACAGATTATATATATAAGTCTCTATTGTCTGCTATTTTATCACACTGACAGATTATATATGTCTCTATTAAGTCTGTTATTTTATCACAGTGACAGATTATATAGAAGTCTCTATTGTCTGCTATGTTATCACACTGACAGATTATATAGAAGTCTTTATTGTCTGCTATTTTATCACACTGACAGATTATATAGAAGTCTCTATTGTCTGCTATGTTATCACACTGACAGATTATATAGAAGTCTCTATTGTCTGCAATTTTATCACACTGACAGATTATATATAAGTCTCTATTAAGTCTGTTATTTTATCACAGTGACAGATTATATAGAAGTCTCTATTGTCTGCTATGTTATCACACTGGCAGATTATATAGGTCTTTATTGTCTGCTATTTTATCACACTGACAGATTATATAGAAGTCTCTATTGTCTGCTATGTTATCACACTGACAGATTATATTTAGAAGTCTCTATTGTCTGCAATTTTATCACACTGACAGATTATATATAAGTCTCTATTAAGTCTGTTATTTTATCACAGTGACAGATTATATAGAAGTCTCTATTGTCTGCTATGTTATCACACTGACAGATTATATAGAAGTCTTTATTGTCTGCTATTTTATCACACTGACAGATTATATAGAAGTCTCTATTGTCTGCTATGTTATCACACTGACAGATTATATTTAGAAGTCTTTATTGTCTGCTATTTTATCACACTGACAGATTATATAGAAGTCTCTATTGTCTGCTATTTTATCACACTGACAGATTATATAGAAGTCTCTATTGTCTGCTATTTTATCACACTGACAGATTATATTTAGAAGTCTCTATTGTCTGCTATTTTATCACACTGACAGATTATATATATAAGTCTCTATTAAGTCTGCTATTTTATCACAGTATCACACTGACAGATTATATTTAGAAGTCTCTATTGTCTGCTATTTTATCACACTGACAGATTATATATATAAGTCTCTATTAAGTCTGCTATTTTATCACAGTATCACACTGACAGATTATATTTAGAAGTCTCTATTGTCTGCTATTTTATCACACTGACAGATTATATATATAAGTCTCTATTGTCTGCTATTTTATCACACTGACAGATTATATAGAAGTCTTTATTAAGTCTGCTATTTTATCACACTGAAAGATTATATAGAAGTCTTTATTAAGTCTGCTATTTTATCACACTGACAGATTATATAGAAGTCTCTATTGTCTGCTATTTTATCACAGTATCACACTGATAGATTATATAGAATGCTATTTTATCACACTGACAGATTATATTTAGAAGTCTCTATTAAGTCTGTTATTTTATCACACTGACAGATTATATATATAAGTCTCTATTGTCTGCTATTTTATCACACTGACAGATTATATAGAAGTCTCTATTAAGTCTGCTATTTTATCACAGTATCACACTGATAGATTATATAGAATGCTATTTTATCACACTGACAGATTATATTTAGAAGTCTCTATTAAGTCTGTTATTTTATCACACTGACAGATTATATAGAAGTCTTTATTAAGTCTGTTATTTTATCACACTGACAGATTATATAGAAGTCTTTATTAAGTCTGCTATTTTATCACAGTATCACACTGATAGATTATATAGAAGTCTCTATTAAGTCTGTTATTTTATCACACTGACAGATTATATAGAAGTCTTTAGTAAGTCTGTTATTTTATCACACTGACAGATTATATAGAAGTCTTTATTAAGTCTGCTATTTTATCACACTGAAAGATTATATAGAAGTCTTTATTAAGTCTGCTATTTTATCACACTGACAGATTATATAGAAGTCTCTATTGTCTGCTATTTTATCACACTGACAGATTATATAGAAGTCTTTATTAAGTCTGCTATTTTATCACACTGACAGATTATATAGAAGTCTCTATTGTCTGCTATTTTATCACAGTATCACACTGATAGATTATACAGAAGTCTTTATTAAGTCTGCTATTTTATCACATTGACAGATTATTTAGAAGTCTCTATTGAGTCTGCTATTTTATCACAGTATCACACTGATAGATTATATAGAAGTCTCTATTGTCTGCTATTTTATCACACGGACAGATTATATTTAGAAGTCTCTATTAAGTCTGTTATTTTATCACACTGACAGATTATATTTAGAAGTCTCTATTAAGTCTGTTATTTTATCACAGTATCACACTGATAGATTATATAGAAGTCTTTATTAAGTCTGCTATTTTATCACATTGACAGATTATTTAGAAGTCTCTATTGAGTCTGCTATTTTATCACAGTATCACACTGATAGATTATATAGAAGTCTCTATTGTCTGCTATTTTATCACACTGACAGATTATATTTAGAAGTCTCTATTAAGTCTGTTATTTTATCACACGGACAGATTATATTTAGAAGTCTCTATTGTCTGCTATTTTATCACACTGACAGATTATATAACAGTCTTTATTAAGTCTGCTATTTTATCACAGTATCACACTGACAGATTATATTTAGAAGTCTCTATTGTCTGCTATTTTATCACACTGACAGATTATATAGAAGTCTTTATTAAGTCTGCTATTTTATCACAGTATCACACTGACAGATTATATAGAAGTCTTTATTAAGTCTGCTATATTATCACACAGACAGATTATATATATAAGTCTCTATTGTCTGCTATTTTATCACACTGACAGATTATATAAAAGTCTTTATTAAGTCTGCCATTTTATCACAGTAACACACTGATAGATTATATAGAAGTCTCTATTAAGTCTGCTATTTTATCACACTGACAGATTATATAGAAGTCTTTATTGTCTGCTATTTTATCACACTGACAGATTATATAGAAGTCTTTATTAAGTCTGCTATTTTATCACATTGACAGATTATATAGAAGTCTTTATTAAGTCTGCTATTTTATCACACTGACAGATTATATAGAAGTCTTTATTAAGTCTGCTATTTTATCACAGTATCACACTGATAGATTATATAGAAGTTCTATTGTCTGCTATTTTATCACAGTATCACACTGATAGATTAAATAGAAGTCTCTATTGTCTGCTATTTTATCACACTGACAGATTATATTTAGAAGTCTCTATTAAGTCTGTTATTTTATCACACTGACAGATTATATAGAAGTCTCTATTAAGTCTGTTATTTTATCACACTGACAGATTATATTTAGAAGTCTCTATTAAGTCTGTTATTTTATCACACTGACAGATTATATTTAGAAGTCTCTATTGTCTGCTATTTTATCACAATGACAGATTATATAGAAGTCTTTATTGTCTGCTATTTTATCACACTGACAGATTATATAGAAGTCTCTATTGTCTGCTATTTTATCACACTGACAGATTATATAGAAGTCTCTATTGTCTGCTATTTTATCACACTGACAGATTATATTTAGAAGTCTCTATTAAGTCTGTTATTTTATCACACTGACAGATTATATAGAAGTCTCTATTGTCTGCTATGTTATCACACTGACAGATTATATTTAGAAGTCTCTATTAAGTCTGTTATTTTATCACACTGACAGATTATACAGAAGTCTCTATTGTCTGCTATTTTATCACACTGACAGATTATATTTAGAAGTCTCTATTAAGTCTGTTATTTTATCACACTGACAGATTATATTTAGAAGTCTCTATTAAGTCTGTTATTTTATCACACTGACAGATTATATTTAGAAGTCTCTATTGTCTGCTATTTTATCACACTGACAGATTATATAAAAGTCTTTATTAAGTCTGCTATTTTATCACACTGACAGATTATATAAAAGTCTTTATTAAGTCTGCTATGTTATCACACTGACAGATTATATATATAAGTCTCTATTGTCTGTTATTTTATCACACTGACAGATTATATTTAGAAGTCTCTATTGTCTGCTATTTTATCACTCTGACAGATTATATAGAAGTCTTTATTGTCTGCTATTTTATCACACTGACAGATTATATAGAAGTATCTATTGTCTGCTATGTTATCACACTGACAGATTATATAGAAGTCTCTATTGTCTGCTATTTTATCACACTGACAGATTATATTTAGAAGTCTCTATTAAGTCTGCTATTTTATCACACTGACAGATTATATAGAAGTCTCTATTGTCTGCTATTTTATCACACTGACAGATTATATAGAAGTCTCTATTAAGTCTGCTATTTTATCACACTGACAGATTATATAGAAGTCTCTATTGTCTGCTATTTTATCACAGTGACAGATTATATAGAAGTCTCTATTGTCTGCTATTTTATCACACTGACAGATTATATAGAAGTCTCTATTGTCTGCTATTTTATCACATTGACAGATTATATAGAAGTCTCTATTAAGTCTGCTATTTTATCACACTGACAGATTATATAGAAGTCTCTATTGTCTGCTATTTTATCACACTGACAGATTATATAGAAGTCTCTATTGTCTGCTATTTTATCACACTGACAGATTATATAGAAGTCTTTATTAAGTCTGCTATTTTATCACAGTATCACAGTGACAGATTATATAGAATGCTATTTTATCACACTGACAGATTATATTTAGAAGTCTCTATTAAGTCTGTTATTTTATCACACTGACAGATTATATATAGAAGTCTCTATTGTCTGCTATTTTATCACACTGACAGATTATATAAAAGTCTTTATTAGGGATCCCCAACTTGGTGGGGATACCTATTGAAATCGTTCTGCTTTTTCTTTATTAGGGATCCCCAACTTGGTGGGGATACCTATTGAAATCGTTCTGCTTTTTCCGTATTATTAGGGGTCCAAGCAATGGCTTGGAACCCTATTATTTTTGTAAGGGTTATTATTAGGGGGCCAAGCAATGGCTTGGAACCCTATTATTTTTGTAAGGGTTATTATTATTATTATTATTATTATTATTATTATTTTCTGATGGTCTTTGCCGGACAATATCTCAAAAAGTATGCGTCTGATAAAACTCAAACTTTACATGTAGGACTGCTATAGACTAGGGATGCAAACGAAACAAGTATGACGTCATAGGTCACATGGTAAGGCGGCCATCTTGGATTTTCGTCCAAAAAAATGAAATATTTGAACGACTTCTTCTCTGAAACCACTGGACCTACATATGTCAAACTTGGATTTTTATGTAGTGCGGGTATAGACCTAAAATCTAATTCCTAAACGATTTTGATGAGATCAATATCTACGGAGCTCGCCATAGGTCAAAATTAGCATAAAGTCAAAAAACGTTTAAATGTCTCTTACTCTGTAATGCTTAGACATATCTACTTGAAACTTGATATATAAGTAGTGCTATATTAAAAGAACGTGTGTACTTATTTTAAAGTTCATTAGTTCGATAATTAGGCTTTTAGCTAATTTATTTGTATCTTTACTTCTAATGCACTTACAGAAATGGAAAATATATCACAATATGCTAAATCGCTTTACTTGTTCGAATATGTAATAAATAAAACAGATTTCTTAACCGATCTTATGTTTTTTTAGGCTTTTAGTTTTTCAGTCAGACAGTTATTGCCTCAATATTTATGGCCCGTCAAGACCAGCTGGCCACAGTTGAGGCTATTGAGTACATTAACTGATAAGCTGTATAGAGATGTCCTTTGATGTCTGTTTGGTGCATTATCTATGGCCAAACACAAGGGAGATGATCCAGTGTGTCAAGACGAAAGAATTAACTCCCCTTAATATATTATTGTGATTTTGTGATGTTTCTTTTTCGGGCATTATCTCAAAAAGTACAAATCGGATTAAACCAAATCTTGACATATATGACCGTCATTGTCTGCAGATGTAAGCAAACAACTAAACGACTTCCGCTTGGACCCCGGAAACTGCTTTAGCAGCTTTAATTATTATTATTATTATTTTCTGATGGATTTTGCCGGACAATATCTCAAAAAGTATTCGTCTGATAAAACTCAAACTTTACATGTAGGACTGCTATAGACTAGGGATGCAAACGAAACAAGTATGACGTCATAGGTCACATGGTAAGGCGGCCATCTTGGATTTTAGTCCAAAAAAATGAAATATTTGCACGACTTCTACTCTGAAACCACTGGACCTACATATGTCAAACTTGGATTTTTATGTAGTGCGGGTATGGAACTAAATTCTAATTCGGAAACGATTTTAATGAGATCAAAATCTAGGGAGCTCGCCATAGGTCAAAATTAACATAAGGTCAAAAAACGTATAAATGTCTCTTACTATGTAATGCTAAGACATATCTACTTGAAACTTGATATATAAGTAGTGTTATATTAAAAGAACGTGTGTACTTATTTTAAAGTTCATTAGTTCGATAATTAGGCTTTTAGCTAATTTATTTGTATCTTTACTTCTAATGCACTTACAGAAATGAAAAATATATCACAATATGCTAAATCGCTTTACTTATTCGAATATGTAATAAATAAAACAGATTTCTTAACCGATCTTATGTTTTTTTAGGTTATTAGTTCTTCAGTCAGGCAGTTATTGCCTCAAGATTTATGGCCCGTCAAGACCAGCTGGCCACAGTTGAGGCTATTGAGTACATTAACTGATAAGCTGTATAGAGATGTCCTTTGATGTCTGTTTGGTGCATTATCTATGGGCAAACACAAGGGAGATGATCCAGTGTGTCAAGACGAAAGAATTAACTCCCCTTAATATATTATTGTGATTTTGTGATGTTTCTTTTTCGGGCATTATCTCAAAAAGTACAAAACGGATTAAACCAAATCTTGACATATATGACCGTCATTGTCTGCAGATGTAAGCAAACAACTAAACGACTTCCGCTTGGACCCCGGAAACTGCTTTAGCAGCTTTAATTATTATTATTATTCTTATTTGTTTTCCACGGTTTTTGTAGGTGATATAATTCAAACAGTTTTCTAGACACGACTCTCATCTTTCACATACATATTCTTAAACAAATTATCTAGGTCAGTTTTTTCTGAATTTTCGCTACGCTACGCCGTTTGTCCGCCATTTTGAAAAAGGCGTATTTGCCCAAATTTTTTCTTCTCTGAAACCGTTCATCCGATTTAGCTCAAATTTCACATACACTTAGTAGAAGTCGGGGGACTACTAAGTTGTCCAAATCAAGAATCTCCGCGAAAATTCATAGCAGACTTTTATTCGTCAAAGTTATGATGTTTTTAACTTTTCAAAAAAATGCAATATCAAGAAAACCATTTATTGGAACTTAACAATAATTATCATGCTTGTAGACCTGTTATAGATCTATAAAATTCTAAAGTTTTATGAACGTGCAACAAGTCACGTGACCAGGACGCCATTTTGAATTTTTGAAAACTTTAATGAGTCATATCTCAGATAATTTTTCTAATAAAGCAATCAGCTTTTTAAATTTAGATAGACAATATTTTTCTTCATCTTTGAACTGCCAGGTAATTTTTGATTGTATCAACGGTTTCGCCGCCATATTGAATTTTATTAAAAAATTAAAAACTTGAGTTTTTCCAAATTGCTTTTAGATATCAACTTTAAATTTGACATACCAATAGTGTTGATCAAGGTTTATGCCTTGTGTGAAAATCAACCCGTTTCAATAAAAACTCAATAAAATATGACTGTTTAAAAATATGATGTTAATAAACTATGTTCAAATATTTATAAGAAAGATCTTCGGCCACACAGACATAAACCCATATCAAGTTAAGGGCAAAAACCTAGGATGTTAATGAAAGATGTGCATTTTATTGATAGAATCTTGGTAAGTAACATGATAAACGGATATTTTCACCATTGAGGATACAAATACGCCCAATATTTTAGGAAAAGAAATAGCACGCAAGGTCTTAATCAATCGCTCATTTGTTTAAGACCATAATAGAACTTTTGCGCAATTATTCACGTATAGAGATTAAATGTTCCAGAAAACCAAAACTGGCTTAATGACAAATTTCAATGTCATTTGGCGCTCGCAAGCAAATTTACAGCAAACTGCAAGTTATTTTAGCGACTAACATCAATTATGGTTTTCACACCAAGGGCGACATTGATTTAGTGACAAAGGCCGTAACTGCTATGTTCAAGAAGACAGACCTAATCTTGTAAAATTTGATGTGACATTATATAAATAATACATAGTACGTTACCAAAGTGAAAATATCAGAGACAGTGCTAAACATGTTTAAGGCAAATTATGATTGAAAAATATAACCAAATAGATATTCAATTTCCCGGTTTTAGGTTTTATTTCAGAGATTTCTGTCTCGATGTGGGGAATAATTACGATATAACGAAAAACAAACTGATAAAAACTTAACAGGGGATCCCGGACCTTGAAGTTGCCCCGCTGCAACTTCATCAGCCTCTAGTTATTATTATTCTTATTTGTTTTCCACGGTTTTTGTAGGTGATATAACGCAAACAGTTTTCTAGACATGACTCTCATCTTTCACATACATATTCTTAAACAAATTATCTAGGTCCATTTTTTCTGAATTGTCGCTACGCTACGCCGTTTGTCCGCCATTTTGAAAAAGGCGTATTTGCCCAAATTTTTTCTTCTCTGAAACCGTTCATCCGATTTAGCTCAAATTTCACATACACTTAGTAGAAGTCGGGGGACTACTAAGTTGTCCAAATCAAGAATCTCCTCGAAAATTCATAGCAGACTTTTATTTGTCAAAGTTATGATGTTTTTAACTTTTAACAAAAAATGCAATATCTAGAAAACCATTTATTGGAACTTAACGATAATTCTCATGCTTGTAGAACTATTATAGATCTATGAAATTCCAAAGTTTTCTGAACGTGCAACAAGTCACGTGACCAGGACGCCATTTTGAATTTTTTAAAACTTTAATGAGTCATATTTCAGATAATTTTTCTAATAAAGCAATCGGCTTTTTAAATTTAGATAGACAATATTTTTCTTCATCTTTGAAACGGCAGGTAATTTTTGATTGGATCAACGGTTTCGCCGCCATATTGAATTTTATTTAAAAATTAAAAACTTAAGTTTTTCCAAATTGCTTTCAGATATCAACTTTAAATTTGACATACAAATAGTGTTGATCAAGGTCTATGCCTTGTGTGAAAATCAACCGGTTTCAATAAAAACTCAATAAAATATGACTGTTTAAAAATATGATGTTAATAAAACTATGTTCAAATAGTTATAAGAAAGATCTTCGGCCACACAGACATAAACCCATATCAAGTTAAGGACAAAAACCTAGGATGTTAATGAAAGATGTGCATTTTATTGATAGAATCTTGGTAAGTAACATGATAAACGGATATTTTCACCATCGAGGATACAAATACGCCCAATATTTTAGGAAAAGAAATAGCACGCAAGGTCAAAATCAATCGCTCATTAGTTTAAGACCATAATAGAACTTTTGCGCAATTATTTCCGTATAGATATTAAATGTTCCAGAATACCACAACTGGCTAAATGACAAATTTCAATGTCATTTGGCGCTTGCTAGCAAACACAATGTAAGTTATTTTAGCGACTAACATCAATTATGGTTTTCACACCAACGGCGACATTGATTTAGTGACAAGGGCCGTAACTGCTATGTTCAAGAAGACAGACCTAATCTTGTACAATTTGATGTGACATTATATAAATAATACATAGTACGTTACCAAAGTGAAAATATCAGAGACAGTGCTAAACATGTTTAAGGCAAATTATGATTGAAAAATATAACCAAATAGATATTCAATTTCCCGGTTTTAGGTTTTATTTCAGAGATTTCTGTCTCGAATAATTACGATATAACGAAAAACAAACTGATAAAAACTTAACGGGGGATCCCGGACCTTGAAGTTGCCCCGCTGCAACTTCATCAGCCTCTAGTTAAGTCTGTTATTTTATCACACTGACAGATTATATAGAAGTCTCTATTGTCTGCTATGTTATCACAGTGACAGATTATATAGAAGTCCTGATTAAGTCTGCCTTTTTACTATTTTTGCTTTTATCATCAAATGATATTTTCAGTTTGGTGGATTGTTTGAAGCATGTATCTCGCAAAAGGTTGCGATATATACACAGATTTTATCTTACATTAAATATTGCAAAGTTCACACATGCAAAATAATATTTAGCGTAGTTTGTCTAATGTTTAACAGTGAATAGCCATCCAATCAATCAATGCTTTTGAATGTTGTAGACAAAGTATTAGCGATGATACCAGTGATTTCCTGGTTGTACAAGTCCCCCAAGACCGAAAGTCCTCGATCACGCCACAGTCACAGTTCGGATCTCAAATGTCCATTTCTAGCGTTCCTCAGTCAACAGGGTCGTACTCTCAGACTGGCAGAGGCGGAAGTGTGGTGAGCTCTTCACAAGTTTAATTTTTATATTTTATTAAAACTTTGCATTATTTTTTTTAAATACTTTTTGGTATAAATGCACTCTCTTATTCAAGAAAAATGGCACAAATTTTTGGCTTTCATTTTCTTTGGTTAAAACTTCACAAAAATGCCTTTTTATTCACCTCTAACAGTCCACTTTTTAATAGCTTAAAAGTTTATGTCCATTTTTTTCTTTAGATTTTTTTATACATTTTGCAATCCATTATGTCAAATTATTATGTAAGTTGGTTAGAATATATGTACATTTATTATCGTTTATGAGCTCACATGTCGTACATAGTTTTAGAATGTGTGTCACGTTTTATTCAGTTTGCGATATAAAATTATGATTTTGGTAGTGTTTAGAAGCTCTCCTATAGTTTTGGCTGCAATGTGCTTTTTTTCGGTAAAGTTTCTTTTTATTTTCCGCTTAATATTTCTGTATGATGCCAGTTTATCAAATTCACCACCCTTCCCCATTTACAGGCTGAGACTAAATCTGATAATAAGAGTGTGCCTAAGGCAAGTGTTTGAAGTGTGACATATTCTTGGCTTTGCTGTGTTATTATTTATTATCATCTCAATATTTTTTTCTGTGTGCATTCTTGCCCGACATTTATTGGATGCTTTTTGTTCCCATTCTCTCTGCCCTGAATCCACTTCAGCGTTCTTTCCTCATGTGTGCTTTTGTTTGTTTGACTTTACTGAATATTACTTTCATTCATTTTCTGTTTAAAGTTTAAAACAAGTATGGGTATTTTTACCTTCAAATGTTTTTTTTTTCCTGGACAGCCCTATGCGGAAGAGTTGTTAGGTACAGTACTACCACCTTCTACATATAACCCGCGGCTGACGTCTGAATAGCCTGTAAATCACCCGCGGCTGACGTCTGAATAGCCTGTAAATCACCCGTGGCTGACGTCTGAATAGCCTGTAAATCACCCGCGCCTGACGTCTGAATAGCCTGTAAATCAACCGCGGCTGACGTCTGAATAGCCCGTAAATCAACCGCGGCTGACGTCTGAATAGCCTGTAAATCAACCTCGGCTGACGTCTGAAAAGCCTGTAAATCAACCACGGCTGACGTCTGAATAGTCCGTAAATCCCCCGCGGCTGACGTCTGAATAGCCCGTAAATCAACCGCGGAGAACGTTCAATTCCCCTGCAGTCCATAGACCGATCCAGAGACATTTTGATACCTGTATACAGGTATGGGTGCCCAAACTCACAAGCAAAACATCCGCCCAAATTCTTAAAACCAACAGATTTTAATGTCAAAATAGCAGTTAGTGTTGAATTTTGGGCCAGAGATGTTGTTTTTGTCTTATTGTTGGAACATTTTGAACCGAAATGGTATGCCCAAATTTTCCCTGGATCAGTCCCTGCAGTCGATGTGAAAACAGCCTGAGATCAATGTTCAGATCGCCCATACATCCCGTTCGAATCTGATACAAATCACCCGTGGGAGATCAATAAAACCTGATGCGGAGGATTTTGCGACAACCACATAAACCACGTACGGCTTATCAAGAAATCAGTCTTCGAATGGATTACATTTTTCACAAATAAATCTTTAAAAAAAAAACCTTTAAATTTAGCATCAAAATCTGAAAGGATGTGCAGTGTCGGGAATATTGACGCTAGTAGAACGTTCCGCCAAGTTTGACCGCTACCTCTCAATCTCAATCTTTGGGCAATGTGTCGCACAGAAGATGGAATTCACCCTTAATGGAAACTAGGCCTTTATAAAATCCTTTTCTATAATTGAACCTTTTCATACTCTACGACATATGTTCACTTTCAAAGCCAGTATGAATTGACCTAGTTTTGAAATCCATCGTAAATGAGGGCAGAGGGGGTCGTCTCTAAATTTCGGCAAATTTTTTATTAATTCCCGATTTGTGGGAAATTTTTTTTTTCCTTGCCTTGAAAATTACATGCTTGTTAAATTTGATTAGCTTGAAGTCAAAGCTTTTAATGTGGTTAATATAAAGGCACTTTATAGAAATATATTACCTACAATAAAATAATTTGTATTTTCCTATTACAGTATGTCTAAATGTCTCTCACTAAAAGTAAAAATGGAGAGTTTCGCTGTCCTCTCCCTCAACCCCCCCCCCCTCCCCCCCCCCCCCCCCCCACCCCAAACGGTCGTCTTTCACGTCCCCTGCGGTTCAATATCGCACTTAGCTTGATCGGACAACATCATCCGCGGTTCCACCGAACATCGCCTGCTCAACCACCGATCATCTCCCGGGTATCCCATTCTTATCGACCACGGGTGTAGTATAGATTCCCTCCGAATCGCGTCAACATCGGTCACGGGCGGTTCTCGGCGGATGTATATGTAGAACGTGCTAGTACTGTACTCCTTGAAGGTCATGGCCCACTAATAAACCTGACAATGCTGTCATACACTGTAAAAGTGAAATAATCTAAAACATCAATCAATCAATCAATCAATCAATCAATCCTTCTAAACCCTATAATGATGCCACTGTAAGAAAGTTTTCTTGATTGGAATATAAAACTTTACCAAAGGTTTCCATTTGATTATTTTGTGCCACTCAGACTGCTTTATTACATGGCTATAAAGTTTTCCTCCATGAAAGAGCGAGAGCAATACATTTCAACACAAGCCTTCCACCGATGGGTGGCTGGTTCACAGATACCTGTCAAAGGTTGGGGTTGCATCCCCCACTGAACCTGGCAATAATCTTGAGTACGACATAAAACTCCAACTAAATAATCTTTATCTGACTGTCATACTGATGATATCGTCTGTTTTTTGTCCTTCGCTCACTGTGGATTTTCCCTTTGTCTATGTAAAGGTGAAGGGATTACATATGGCGGGTATTACTAACCCACAGTTAACTAATTACATATTAGATAGAAGTTCTCGTCTAATGAAACTGGTAAGTGGTAAATGTCTCAAGGGAAGTATTTAGTGTACGTTTGTGACACCTTATCCTGCATGTTTGTATTCAAGATGTTAAACATGCATTCCGATTTAAGTCTCATGTTTCATTAAATCGCCTAATGTTGTTGCAGGGTTTTATAGAAGCTGGAAGTTTTGAGGCCGTTAAATCGTGAATTGAATATTTTAGTTACCAGAAATTGAATATTTTCTTGTAAAATTACCTGCAATTCACTTTTTATAGAATGAATTGAGTTTTCATGTCACGTTGAGGTAGATATTTGACCTCAAAACGTCTCTTCCTAAAAACCCTGTGTTGAATGTAACTGTTGTATTCAGACTTTTGTTAGCTTAGTTCAATGTTTTGTGAGATCTGTTGTTGTTAACTCTTTGCTCGTTACAATTTGTCAGTTATTAGGTTATCTGGTATAATCTCAGAAAAAAAGTTGAGAAATAGTCTCGTTATAAAGTATTAAAAAAACCCAGAAATATGAATCCACAGATCACATGGTAAGGACTTAGAACAAAGCCAACCAGTCAATCAACTTTGTTCATTTGAAAATGATCAGCTTTTTTTTTCTCTCGATGTGAAAGGATTGCCAGCTACCTGCATGAGGTTGGAGAATTTCTCTGGGCAAAGAGCTCTGTTCCCTCCCACTCTGGAGGCCTTCATAAAAGGGAAGTCATCTTGAGTGTGGTGTTAAACATGAATAAATCCATCATTCAAAATGTGTCCAGAAAATCTCAAAATTAAGTAAAATGGTGCCATTTTTTTAAAAATATTGAACCGGATCTCATAATATGTGCTATTCGGTCCATATTTAAAACATATGCCTGCTTGTGACTTGTGTGTTTGGTGTTGTGGTTTCATTCAACATGACAGCTAGGATTCCTGTTCCCTTGTTACACAAAAAGCATCATACAAAATTTACCCCTAGTTTATTAATCTACTGCTACATAGTCCAGGTCGAGGAAAGAGCATATTGATGATATCATGAATTCTCGTCATGTCACTTTGACGGGGTCTACCACTTATGAATACGATTTGACTTTAGCTCATGCTACTTATGGCTACATGAGGGACACCTCGTAAACATCTCAGTTGAACACTATAATCGGATTATCACCTTACTGAAATATAGTCACATGAAAGCCTTTACTTTAGTCTGAAAAGTGTTCACTTTGGCCAGCTCAAGTATATAAACAGAAAGTATTCTTTTAAATGTATCCTAAATTATTTGAGTTCGTTACAGACGAAAAAACTGAGCGTCAAAAACGAACGATAAAGGCTCCCCACATATACAATGACAGTGCCGTTGGCAGGACATTTGTGGAATCCTCACGACACTCCCGCTCCCTGTATTTGTTTGTGCTTTAATGATTAATCTTGTTAACTACTGCATCCATATACAGGATTACTTTCTTTATGTCTTACACATACAATCGTTATTGTACATGTACATCATAGCTATAAAATGTGTTGTTATTGTATTTCAGTTCCAAAGACCATGTGACATTCAAGCAGTAATTTATTTTTAGTTTTTTTCCTCATCTTGCACTATGGTGTCTTTGTCTAATATATGTACAAATATAGCCTCTTCTAACACAAGAATACATAGTTTTTGATACATACATGTTACACATGTTCTTATATATAGCACCATGTATGTCTATTTGAGCTAATATCAAAATATACAATGGTAACTGTGTATTACATTAACCCATCAGACCGTGTACATTTATTCTGTGTGATAGAAATATCTTTTATTATAGGAAATGGTGTGTTATATCTGTAGTATTAATGGGAAGATAACTGAGTCCTGAACACTCATGCAACTTACACAACTCTCTAGAGTTTTAACATGCTTTTAAAATAACCCGAGTTTTAACCTCATGCATAAACATTAAAGGATTTATTTAATAACAGGGCTTAAAGATGGTATGTTTGTTCACAATTTAGAAATATGATATTGAGCTAACAGTATTTAAATACAAGGTACAGGTGTATTTTAATCCGTCTTCAATCCAGACGTTGTTTATGATCCCCCCCCCCCCCCCCCAAATCCTCTTCTCCCCAGGTAGTTATTGGATATTACCATTCATATTCATTATAATATAACCTTAACTGTTTATGTAAAAAAAAGATATTGTGTTGACGCTTTTGTTGAACTGCTTTGAAACATTGTGTGGATTGGTTTTCTTGCCATGCGTTTGTGTTCATACAATCCATGTGGCGTCTTATATAGGTTATATTTATTTTATCTCGACGAAAAAGCGGTTTATTTGAATAATTAATACATGTATGCCTCTAGTAAATGTCATTTTCTTTGTTCCAATTTCTTTCTTTAATTCTGCTTATTTCTCTATAAGAAGAAAACATCTAAATCCAAAACACATAGTTAATTGACCTCAATCAACTTTTTTTTAATATCTTTGAAATACGCCTTATTTGAACCATGTCAAAACATGCACAGATTTTCTTACTATGTTATTTTTAATTCCCGAGAGATTTGTTGTGTTTTATTTAATAATATGTTATCTTTTGTTTTTAGATATTACGGCGGTCAGTATTAGGGATAAGACGAATAGCAGCACATCCTCATCTGCCCCATTGTAAGTATCCGTTGCCAAAGCACTTTGATCTATTTTGGGGCTTGTTCTACTATTTAAATGTGGCATACATTAAGCCTGTCACAAAAATGTGTTAATCTACAAGGGCTTTTGCATGGTCAAAGATCAGAGGCACAACTTCATGCTTTGAGTGGACAATGTTTTAAGCATATCTTTAACCCACCTTTGTAGAGCGGCATCCAGGGGGCGGTTGTTCAAAAGAAAATTAGCTTAACAGCAGGTTAAATGACGTGGCGTAACAAAGAAATTTCACAAAAACTGTGTAAAATTTTCAGACTGGGCTGTTAGGTCAGACGTCATGGGTACAAATCAGCCCTTAAAAACTGGGAAATATGTAAATATGGATTTTTTCCCTGTGTGTTCCACACTTGGCAACACCGCCATATAAGTGAAATACTCTTGAGTGCCACATAAAAATCAATAAATCCGTTCCTGTGAGTCATATGCTCAAATCGAACTCAATCTCCAAAAACAATCTTACTTTGTCATGTTTTTTCAGACCTAACAGGAAGTGCTGATGGAAGTGTAAGGATGTGGGAATGGGGTCATGGTCAACCACTAACTACCCTTCGTCAGCCAGGATCATTCCCTAAAGTGACCAATGCCCTCTATAATGCACAAGGAAACAAGGTAGTTTTAAGGAGCATCATATTCTTTGTTATTTGCAGGATTTGCTAATAGAGGGCCAATACGGGAATATCTGGGGTCAGTAAAGAGAATATTGGGCAAGGCAGGTGATGAGAGGCGAGTGATCACTCGCGTGCGCCTCACACTCGCCTGAAATATCGAAATGCCGAGTGTATGACCACTCGCCGAAAAAAAAAACGACATTTCAAAATAAAATATATTTCTTACAATTATTTTCCATAACTGGTTAAATTTAAATCCACTGTGAACGATAAATTGTATGTATAGCTTGTTTAATAAAGTTGTAAAAACTTATCTGGCAGTTTAATACACAGGGTCGACTGTGGACAGTGTATTCTTGCGAAGGTGCGTCAATATCGATCGAGACAAGCAAGGCCGCTCTCCGCGCATCTGTGCTTCACAAACGTATTATTACGGTGAAAAACTTATTTTGTATATTACTTTGGTAGAAACTGTAGCAAGAAATAATCATCTCTTTCATTTTTTGCGATTTTCTTTCTTTACTTCCAGCTTTACGTAAAGTTAACGACAAACAGGTTGACGGCAATGGGCATGGTTTACTACGGCGTACTAGTATTAGTAAAAACTAAAAAGTCGTATCTGCTGAAAGCTACACGGCGTACGGTCGTATAGCTGCCATGTGGAAATATAAGTCATTTTTTGGAGCCGCCGTGAAGCGCAGCGGAACAAGGTTCCTTTAGGGGCATGTAGAGTGAAAAAGTCTGACTCGAAGTTATATGAGAATAGTAGCGAATTCACGATGTCACCAACTTACTGCCAATGTTATTATGTACAAATTTTCTTTATCCCTCCGCCAGTGAACGTGGTGGCGTAGCGATAATTTGGTCTATGTTTTCATCAAAAAGCACAAAGAAGTCGTTAAATATCGATCCAAGTGTTTGTTTGTAATTTGTCCCGTAGCATGGTTTGAATATAAAACACATGTTATTTTGTACACAATTGATGTATTTTTTTATTTAAATGTCGTTTTCTCGAGTGAGAACCACATTTTGGCACATGGAAAGCTCGACAATAGGAACATCTTTTTGCACGAGAGTTCCGAAGTGTGAACCTCGTTTATGACCGGGCGAGGCTCATATTCCTGTGGTATAGACCGTGGAAACTTTTAGACAGAACGAAATCACACGAACCGAAAGAGTCGCCATATTCTGCGCCAAAATGTTGGGGGTTGTATATGATACGGTGTTGGATGTGTTTAGAACTATACAGGTTAACGTCGAACATGGTGACAACTCCTTTAGAGTAAAAGACGTAGGCCTGTACAGTTTTCGATTCAATCAAGTCGCTAGAATGGTTTTGATAAACTGAGAAAAAATATTAGGTCCTGTATAATATGTGTGCGCTTTTTTAAACCAAAGTACGTTGTCATTCCTACGAAGATCATGTTAAATGTAATACTAATAGTAGACCTAGCAGAAAAATCAAACAAGTATCAAACGTTTGGAGGCTCATTTTATTTTTACATTATTGTTTTCAACGAATACGTAAGTGAAAATCAGCACAAATGAACAGTTATCCTGGCATCATGATATGAAATTTCATTGTTCGACCGACAACAAATGGCACAAATTGATAACCAACTACTATATGTATTTGAATATTAACAATATGCAAAGTCATGGTCCGCCATGTACATTTACGTGACGTAATGTTTTTTTCACCGCTCTCATTTTGCAGGAGGTCAGCGAATTGGTAATTACGGTAGAATGTATGAATGCACTCTCTTCTTGACGACGTTCTTCGCATATGTATTTGCCTCTTACAAACTAAAGAAGTGAATTTTAATTGTAATAGTGCTACGGCGTAGTTGCAATTTTCACACGCGAAGCGTCAACTACATGAACATCTCCATGGGTTGACTGTTTTCAGGTTGATAAATCTAAAATGACTTTTAAAACTAAACGAGGATTCTTTAACATTGCATGGTTGATTTGCACGAAATCTGGACATTTGGTAAATGTTATAAAAAACTGGAAATAACATTGAAACCCGTTTCGTTAATTAAATCAACCCTGACGTTAGTCAGATCCTGACTAACATAGACGTTTTTATTGTGATTTGATCAGCAGACAGTTGTCAGACACTGTATTCATTTTCATGTTCAAAACAACCATCTGCCTTTCAATAGCTTTATCTAGAAGAAGACTATAAATAATATATCAAGTGTTTGGTCTAATTTTCGTACAAAGTCTATGGTAGCCCATTGGGACCAGGTTGATTTAGTTTTGTCAATTTTGGCCGATGGAACCAATTTTTTTTACGTCACAACTTTAATTCGAATGGCCTTCACTCAGATACACACTGAGGTGATAAGTAACGCACACTGCATCCATGCTTTTAGAAATAAGCCTCCTCAGAGGCTTATAAGCCTAGTTTTTACTTCTTTTAAAAAGAATAAAGAGCCTTGTGAGAAAATTAGAACTGACATTTCACTAGAACGCTAGGATAATTTTTTTTTTTTCGTGGCATTGCCGGGTTCCGTTTTTAAAACTTCCCCACGCAAAGAATGCATTGAGACATTTCGACGCACTACTCCAGTCTCCAGTAAAACTAGAAGTTTCTGCAGTCTCAAATTGTCAAAATATAAGAAGCAAGCTTATTAAAACAAATTTCAAGTACCCTTTTTTTGAAAGGGCTTTAGTTAACCTGGCAAAAGGTAAGCCAGTTGAGCTGTCCACATACTTAAATGGGAAGTGGAGCTAACTACCTGCTTTTGTATAAAACTATTAAAAGTTAATTTTACAACAACGTGGCCAACAAATCGTACGCGAGCAAAATTTGTGCCAGACATTCGGATATAACCAAAGCCCATCCATCATGCCTGGGGAAGGCGAAACCAAACATGCTATCTTATGTCATAAACTAATAAAGTTTCCGGGCATTATTTTTACTTGGGAAACACTCGCCTGGCACCAAATTCATGTAGAGTTTTTCTACGCTCGCCTTCATTTTGCTCACCGCATGAATGAATGGTCGTCCCGGTGATTTAAATTTTTTTACTTTTCGAACACGTTTTTGGTTCGTACAGGTCACATATTGTATGGATTTTCCTCATTCCAACGCCAATCATTTAGTTTTTCGATGGCCTACAAAGCCTCTTACTCTCGTGATGATCAGAAATGATGAAAAAAGTATTGATTTTGGCAGCTCATGCCACTTTAACCGGATTCATGTGTATATTTCTAACTGTTTTATCAAATGAACTCCTGAACTGCATGTTCTGTCTCAAGCAGATGCCTTGTGTTTTTTACAGTGTTGTGTAAGTGATGCCGAAGGCTCAGTATGCCTATGGCAGGTTGGACCTGGCAGTAACTTTAATAAACCGATCATGGTAAGCACTTTTCACAAACGTTTGTTCTTCTCCATATAGCTTCTATTATTAGCGATTGGTGGACTTACCAGAAGAGTTTTGTTGTTTCCTCAGTCTTCCATTTCTCGATTGTTCTTTTGTGGGAGGATGTGAGTACGAGTTGGGGTTTCCTCCAGGCAATGAGCCCAGTTTCCTCCCCCAATAAACTTGAGTGTGGCATCAATCAATCCACCTATGTAGGAGAGTTGCCAGCTACTCGTCCAATGCTGGAGGCTTCCACCAGCAAAGTGCTCGGTTTCCTCCCCAACTAAACTTGGCAACAGTTAAGAAATAATGGATTGATTCTCTGCGTATACGCTGTGATAACTGCAAGAAAAAAGGAAGTGTCCATTGTTTTTGGACGAGGGCCGGAGGCCCGAGTTCAAAAAGTGTTGACACTTCCTTTTTTCTTGCAGTTATCACAGCGTATACGCAGAGAATTAATCCATTATTTCTATTCTAACACATCAACTTTAATGTAAAGAAAAACTGAATTTTAGTAGTTTGCCTTATTTTCTACATCAAACTAAAAATTGGCAACCCCTACGTTAAAGCTGAATAGTTTTTCCCTGATTGCCTCGTGGACGAATCTATATCTAAAAAATGATAGGGGTACTAGCTTCAAACAACTGTTTTAAGTGTTACCATTGTTTAGTCTACTAACAGACCTGATAACTTTTTAAAGATATATCTACACTTTTAGCTTATGGAAGTTCACTTTCAAGTCTTCCCGTCGAGTATTAACATTGTCCTGCGTTTATAAGTTAGTTTTACAGGCGAAATGCAAGGCAAACACAACAGCCTGACATCCCCACTTGCGTTTAGGTGATGACGTCATCCAGTGACGTCGTGTTCCATCACGTCACCAAAATTTAAAAATGATGACGTCGTTCAGTGTCAGGGCGTTCGACGTCACAATAAAAACGTTCTCTGCGTATATGCTAGTTTATACGCCAGCTTTGTCCTATCTCACAACATGTAGGGAAATCACACATGTGTTAGAATGCCATATCATTACTTTATTGTACATGTATTTTTGTCTGCCTTAGAGACTTACTTACAGATAACGTCTTTGTCCATTCTTGTCCAACTTATTCACTACAAATAAAAAAAATGATTATTTTTCATGCGTCTTGCATATCTTGAATGTAATGGTACACATTATTGTATGTATTTTGATAATATTGAGGTCTGTATTTGATTTCAGAGTCTACAATGTCACAACAAGACAACAAGTGACTTTGCCTTTGTTGGTTCTTCCAGCATGCTGGCCACAGCAGGTCATTCGTCAGAGAATAAAAACATCTGTTTGTGGGATACACTGCTACCCCCTAAGAGTTCACTTGTCCATGGTAAGAGATTGAGACCACAATTTACTTTAGATGAATGATTAATGTTTTACAATGCACTCAAGATTATTTCACTTTTATTGGCGCGTTGCAAGGTTTAATGGGCGAAAAAAGTGGCTCTTTCCAGAGAAAACTGAGATTTTTCAATTAACTATCATGATTTTCATAAAATAAAAGTCCTTATTCGTATCATATGTTAATTGATTGATTGATTGTTTGGTGTTTTACGCCGCGCTCAAGATTATTTCACTTATATGGCGGCTTTATGCCCGGAGGAAACCCACAACCTTCCGTTGGTAACTGGCAACCATCCCATCATTTGGTAAAGATTACTTACTATATGTTGATTTATTTCAGCATTTGTTTGTCATGAACACGGAAGTCCTGCTTTATTGTATGCTCCACAACACCAGGTCGTCATCAGTGGAGGAAGAAAGGGAGAAATATGTATCCTTTTGAACGTAAATAAATATTTAGGAAACGCTTTATCATTGGGAACCGGTGTCTTGAATTGTGGTAGCCATAGATTTGATGGTCACTGACACATATAACTGTCCATGTCTTAGCGCTATTATAGCTATAGCTGGCATTTTATAAGAGATATTTTCTTCTAGTTATGGAGACGCGATCTGTTTTTACATTTTTTTTGCTTTTTGTTGGTGTTTTTTGTAAGTTTTGCCTTCTGTATAGGTTTGTTCATTATTTCGCTATCCTCCAGTTTGGTTATTTCATTGGTTATTGTTTGGTTGCTATGTGCCTGAAGCATAACATGTGACAATTTTTTCAAATATTTTTTGTCCCCCCCACGTAAGTGGAAGGGGGACTTGGAAATGCTGCCCGTTTGTCCTTCCGTCCGTTCGTCTTTCCGTCCGTCCGTCCTTCCGTCCAGATTTCTTGTGAACGCTATAGCTTAAGAACCGCAAGATGCAAATCTGTCATTTTTATTATCCCGGCTTGAAAAGCGGGCTGTATTATGGTATCATCTCCGTCCGTCCGGCAGTCCGGCGTCCGCTTTCCCTTCCGCTCCATAACTTCTAAAGTTTTGATTCCATCTGCACAATTTTTTCTAAGTATATACCTTATGGGTAGAAGGTGTGTCGCAAACTATTTTTAACATCACTGGTTACATAATATGGGAGTTATATTGGATTGTGTAATATTCCCTTCCGCTCCATAACTTCCAATGTTTTGATTCCATCTGCACAATTTTTTCTGAGTATATACCTTATGGGTGGAAGGTGTGTCGCGAACTATTTTTGACATCAAACATTGCGTAATATGGCAGCCATATTGGGTTATGTAATATTTACTTTTTCTCTCCATAACTTTAACAAATATGATCCGATGTTTTCAAATCTTTCATGTTACATACCATATTAACAGACAGTGTGTAAAAAAATTTTTTATGATATCAACTATTGCAAATTATTGGATTATGTACATTCCCTTTTATTCTTACTTTCATTTTCATGAAAATAACCTTTAAATTATAAAATGGCTTCTACTTTTCCGAATCTCATCAAAAAAGGATTTTTTCAAATTGCAATAATGTTTCTAAATTGATTAAAACTATTCTTAAATCAATATATAACGTTTTAATGAAATGAAAAATACATATAAGGATTAAAGTTTTATCTACAGACCAAGAGATAAGTATCCCAGCTTTGGTCTATTTACCTTGTCAACTTACAGTTAGCTCTCAGTCTCTCTTGACAGATTTATGGCTTTGTGTACCACATGGCCTCCATAAAACAGTGGGTGACATTAGCAATGGACCCATAGCCAAATCTATTGTAAATCCATTTGGTCTATGATAAAATTAGAAGTAATAACCTGTAGGTATATGGGGAGATTTAGAATATTGTCAAGATGTCTATGGCCAAATAATGTAGATAAAAAATATTATGAGAAAAATTGTCAAATCTACTTGAATTGGTGTGAGCTGCGAAATTGCCAATTAATTACATTTGTTTAAGTATGATTAGTAAATTTTAAACTGCTTTTCTAAAAAATTGAAACATTTTAGTGCAACGTTTATTGACAACAAACAATGTTTAACATCGTGATTTAACAGCAGCGAGAATTGATGACTTGTACCGTGTACAAATCTTGTTAATAATTGTTGATCCAAATAGCCCATTTTAAATTTGTTACAGATGGATTTTAAGGTTTTAGTGGTAAGATTTCATCTTGTTGACATAACATCACCTTTTACCAAGCTTCACATAATAAAACTGGCAACGCCGCCATATACATGTAAGTGAAATAATCTTGAACGCAGCTTAAAACACCAAACAATCAATCAATCAATCATTTACCAAGCTTCAACCTCTTCCCTCTGAATTTTGAAAATTAAATTCAAATAAATATGGAAGGATTTGTTTTGGTATGGCTGCAGTTACTGTGCCTTTCCGGGCGTATTTTGGGTTTCCCGAAACTCTTGTTGGTATATAGTGACACATTAGAGAGACCTTGGTCAAGTTCGATTTTCGGGGATGTCGAACTTTTTTTGTAGGTCACAGAGGTCATTGAGGTCAAAGTCTGAAATTTGCTTGTGAACGCGATAGCTTAAGAACCGTAAGATGCAGATTTTTCATTTTTATACGTCGGCTTGAAAAACGGGCTGTATTATGGTATCATATCCGTCCGTCAGGCAGTCCGGCTGTCCGGCGTCCGCTTTCCCTTCCGCTCCATAACTTACAAAGTTTTGATTCCAAATTGACATTTTTTTCTGAGTATATACCTTATGGGTAGAAGGTGTGTCGCGAACTATTTTTGACATCACTCGTTACATGATATGGCAGTTATATTGGATTATGTAATATTCCCTTCCGTTCCATAACTTCCAAAGTTTTGATTCCATCTTAAAAAATTTTCTGAGTATATTTCTTATGGGTAGAAGGTGTGTCGCAACTATTTTTTACATCATACATTGCGTAATATGGCAGCCATATTGGGTTATGTAATATTTACTTTTTCTCTCCATAACTTTAACAAATATGATACGATGTTTTCAAATCTTTCTTGTTACATACCATATTTACAGACAGTGTGTACATGTAAAAAAAAATTATGATATCAAAAATTGCAAATTATTGGATTATGTATATTTCCTTTTATTCTTACTTTGATTTTCCTGAAAATAACCTTTAAATTATAAAAGGGCTTGTACTTGTCCAATTCTCATCAAAAAAGGATTTTTTCAAACTGCAATAGTGTTTCTAAATTGATTAAAACTATTCTTAAATCAATATATAACATTTAAATCAAATGAAAAATACTTATAAGGATTAAAGTTTTATCCAAAGACAAAGAGATAAGTAACTCAGCCTTGTTGTATTTACCATGCAAATACACTAGCTCTTATCTCAAGACTTTTATTGCCTTCTCTACCATATGACCTACATACAATTAAATATAGGCTTTCTATTTATGATCACTAAAACACACGGGCACAGGGAAAATGTTTGCCCTTTCATGCTCAACTGTTATATATTTTTTGTAGCCAAATAATATAAATAAATGATATTATGAGAAAAAAAAAAGTTATAAACTGCTTTTCGAAAAAATTGAAACATTTTAGTCCAACCTATATTGACCAAGAGTTATGTAATATTTACTTTTTCTCTCAATAACTTTAACAAATATGATACGATGTTTTCAAATCTTTCTTGTTACATACCATATTTACAGACAGTGTGTACATGTAAAAAAAAATTTATGATATCAACTACTGACAAAGAATTGCTGACTTGTGCAGAGTACAAATCTAGTTAATAATTGTTGATCCAAATAGCCCATTTTAAATTTGATACAGATTGATTTTAAAGGTTTTAGTGGTAGGATTTCATTTTGTTGACATTACGTCACCTTTTACCTAGCTTCAACCTCCTTCTTCTGAATTTTGAAAATTAAATTCAAATAAATATGAAGGATTTGTTTTGGTATGGCCGCAGTTACTGTGCATTTCCGGGTGTATTTTGGGTTTCCAGAAACTCTTGTTGGTATATAGAGACACATTAGAGAGACTTTGGTCAAGTTAGATTTTTCGGGGATGTCAAGCTATATTTTTAGGTCACAGAGGTCATCGGCGTCAAAGTCTGGAATTGGCTTGTGAACGCCATAGCTTAAGAACTGCTAGATGCAGATCTTTCATTTTTATACGCCCGACTTAAAAAAAGTCGGTCGTATTATGGTATCACCAGCGCTGTCCGTCCGGCCCGGATTCCCTTCCGCTCCATAACTTGAAGAGTTTTTACCTAATCTTTACAATTCTTTCACAACATATACCTTGTGGGTAGAAGGTGTGTCATGAACCATTTATGACATCGTCGATTGCATAATGTGGCTTCTACATTAGATTATGTAGTATTCTGTCTTAATCTATATCTTCGTTCCCTCCGCTCCATAACTTGAAGAGTTTTGATCCGATCTTTACAATTTTTTTTACAACATATACTCTAGGGGTAGAAGGTGTGTCATGAACCATTAAGAACTTTGTCCATTGCATAATATGGCTTCTACATTGGATTATGTAATATTCTGTCTTAGTCTATATCTTCGTTCCCTTCCGCTCCATAACTTGAAGAGTTTTGATCCAATCTTTACAATTTTTTTTACAACATATAGTTTAGGGGTAGAAGGTGTGTCATGAACCATTTAGGACATTGTCCATTGCATAATATGACTTCTACATTGGATTATGTAATATTCTGTCTTAGTCTATATGTTCGTTCCCTTTCACTCCATAACTTGAAGAGTTTTGACCCGATCTTGACAATATACCTTATGGGCAGACTGTGTGTCGTATACCATTTCTGACTTCACCCGTTGCATAATATGGCAGCCATATAGGATTATGTAATATTCCCTTCCGCTCCATAACTTCTAAAGTTTCGATCCGATCTTGACAATTCTTTCAGAGTATATACCTTATGGGCAGACAGTGTTTCACGTAACATTTCTAACATCACCTGTTGCATAATATGGCAGCCCTATTGGATTATGTAATATTCCCTTTCGGCTCCAGAACTTCTTTTGTTTTGATATAATCTCTCCAATTCTTTTAGAGTATATATACCTTATAGGTAGATGATGTGTCGCATACCAAATTTGATTTGGGTTCACATATTTTTTGTCTGTTTTCAAGAGTTTTTTTTATCAGAAATGTGTACCTGATGTTTAATATATATATATTTATGGACACTAAAACACACGGGCACAGGGAAAATCTTCTTGTCTAAAATAACCATGGAGACAAGTTTCTAATTGTGTTAAAAAGAGGTATATCATTTAGACCTTTATACCCCATCATAAATTGTTGTAATAAAGTAAACCTATGATATTTCATTAGGTTGACGACTGACAGGAGCTTGGTCTTAGTCAGTAGAATTTTCTGGAACACTTTGTATTACATTGACAATGCTTACTTATCTTAAGCTATGGTAAGAATATCGTCAGACTATATATTATAGGGTCATGGGAAAAGACAGTGAAAATTTGCCCCCCACCCACCCTCATCCCTTACCCAGAAAAACCTAGGTAGAAGGCAGACAGGGGAGTTTAGCCCTGACCAGTATGTCAAACTCTTGTTCTTTTTATAAGCAATGACTGGCCTTTGGGTCAGAGGTCGAGCAAGTTTACTTTGAAGTAGTCTGTATTCTTCTACTATAATCTTGGCCATAGCGATGCTAGCTTTGTTATACTGAAAGACAAATGGTATTATGGTTTTTTCACGACATCTTCCTGGGTCCAAGTTCAAACCCAAAGGATAAATAGTTTGTAATGTTTGAATCCAAAAACTTTCCCTTTCCAAACGTTTGTGCTTGGTATCTGCAGCGGAAGTGAGAAAAGGGATTTTCTCAATAGGCATGATTTCAAAATGGTCCTTGACCGAATGACCTAGAGTATTGAAATGTTGTGCCACAGGTACATCATGTTTAAGTCTAATACTAGATAAATGGTTGGCTGCTCTTTGTCGTAGAGAATTCGGAGTTTCTCCAACATACTGTTTGCAACATTTTTTACATGTGATAACATACACGATATTAGAGGAGTCGCAATTAAGATTCTCTGCCATTTGATATTTGTCGCGAGATTGTTCTCCGAAAAAGGTTCCGCGATCGGGTACGTATATATCGAGTTTGCATCGCGTCTTAAGGCATTTCATTGATGTACCTGAGAGAAATGTTGGACGGTAATGGTACACCCGTGAAGGGGAGGTAAGCGTTTCGGGGGCTGAAGGGGGAAACATGATTTGTCTTACTGTGTTAGATTTGATCCTTCGGAGTAATCTAAAAGAATACCTCCTAGGGAGGAGAGCTTTAAAAAGAACAGAACAAGCCTGGTTAAAGAAATCTGAAGAACTACAGTTTCTATAGAATCTAAAAATCTGAGACTTAATGACTCCCTTGAAAGTGTGAGGAGGATGGTATGACCCAGCATGTAGCAGCTGATGAGTGTCAGTAGGTTTGAAGAATACTTTGTAATCTAGATGTCCAGTAGTATGATATGTATGACCCTTGTAAATAGTTACATCCAAAAAATCCACAGAATTAGGATCAATAGTAGGCTGTAACTTAATGCTTGAGTCGTGAGAATTAAGAGTATCAATGAAAATATGAAGGTCTTCCAACGTATGCTGCCAAATGATAAAAATGTCACCCAGATACCGAAGGTAAATAAAAGGTTGTTTGTGACATTTGTGAAGAATATCACTCTCCCACTCAGCCATAAAAATAGAGGCAAAGTTAGGACTAAAACGTTTCCCCATAGAAAACCCTTTAATTTGCTGAAAGATCTCCCCATTGAATTCAAAATCGTTACCTTTTAAGCTAAGTTCCAGCAATTCTAAAATGTCTTTATCCGGACGACGGTGGTCAGGATATCTTTGGAATGCTGATTTTATGGATTTAAGCCCCTCAGACAATTTGGCCAATAAATCATCCGTGTTTTTGATAAAGCTAGGATGCCGATTCGCTATAGGTTTTAGATAGTAATCAATTAGCTCTGATATTCTATAACTTTCACTGCCACAATCTGAGATAATAGGACGCCCAGGGGGCATTGTAGGCTTGGGCCATTTTTCAATGGGTTTGTGAATTTTCAGAAGAATATAGAAGACCCTGTTTCTAGTGTTATGATCAGATTCCCAAATAGCGATACTGTTTTTCATTAAGTAAGCCTTTATCTTGAAGAGAAACAAGAATTTTATTAAACTTCCTAACATTTTCAGGCCAAATTTCCTTATCAAGTTTTTTGTAATGGTGAGGGTTGCTTAGCTGCCGTTCTATCTCTTCATTATAATCCTGTTTAGACATAATAACTGTTGCCGAACCTTTATCAGCAGGTTTAATAATTATGTTTGGATTTCTCCTTAGCTTACTTAAGGCAAGACATTCTGAATGAGTGAGGTTATGTTGGTTTCTAGGATTAGTTAAAACATCAAACTTCCTTGATACAGAGTCACGACTTATGCTTATTTCTGGGTCATACATGTAAGAAGGGGGCGTATAACCGCTTTTAGATGTAAACTTGTTGCGTACCCCACTAGAATCTCTGTAGATATCAGCCAGACTTACAATTCTGGAGTACTCCATAACATGCACTAATTTACTAATAGAAAAGTCCCTATCAGATAATGATTTTGGGCAAGGCACAAGCCAATTAATTTATACATTCTGAGACTGTTTTCTTGGATAGTTTTATGTGCACTATAATAACAAAAAAACCATTTTCCCACTTTATTACCCATCTGGTATTTATCAGAGTGGCTGTTTAAATAGAGATAAGGGGACAATGACATCTACTGAAGGTTTGTATATTTACACACCATCATATCAGTGGTCTGCCTGAAGATTGTTTGCTTTGTAATAAAACTAGTACAGCCAAGTCTAATAGAACAGTGTCCCAGTCAAAACTGTTAAAATTCAAGAATTATAAGCTATTGTATTGATTGCTCCTGCCCAATTATGGAACATAACAGCAATGTCAAAACAGCCACAATATTTCAGTTTTTGCAATTAAAATGTGATTGAAATTAGCTGAACAGATAATATATGTGTACTATAACGTACTGGTATTTAGTTGCAGCTTCATCAAATTCAGAAAAGAAAAACTTCTAAATGTGAACAAGAAATTCGAATTGATGAAATTAAAACAAATGTTATATTAAATGTAAAGTTGTTAATCGTAGCGGTTCGACTTTGCCACGGCGGGCGTATGTTGAGTTTACTAAAACTCTTGTTGGTATATAGAGACACATTAGAGAGACCTTGGTCAAGTTTGATTTTCTGGGATGTCGACCTATATTTTTAGGTCATAGAGGTCATTGGGGTCAAATTGTGGAATTTGCTTGTGAACGCGATAACTTAAGTTCGATTTTCGGGGATTTCGGCCAACACACTGCGTGATTAAAGATGGCAACCGATCAACAACAATTTTAGAAGTGGCTTTACCTTTGTGTATAGCTTCATGACATCATCCAATGCTGCAATCATCCCACAATCCTTGAACATCAGATATATGGTGATTATATCCAATGTATAATGAGCAACTAGTCTCCAAACAACATTTATGGCGGGGGACCTGCTAGCTACTTGGCTTGTTATATACTATTGTTGTTCTCTATAATTTCTGAAGTTTTGTTTGTCTGTTTGTTTAACAAATTATTGTTTTGATAATGACAATGTGAACTTGTTATGGGTGGGGGGGGGGGACATACAATGTATGTTTGGTACCAAAAACTGTATAATTTACTTTCCTTAACCAAGTTAAGGTATTTTTGATATTCGTCAACGTCAGATGAGACACACCTTCCAAGCCCATGAAGGGCCAATCAAATGCCTAGCGTTAGAACCGGATGAGGATTACTTTGTGACTGGATCAGCTGAAGGAGACATCAAGGTATGTCACTCTTACACACATCATGGACTGGAGTCTATTTCACCAAAGGATCTAGATCTGAGGTTTTATCTAGCCGTCTTTAAAGCAACATACATGTATCTGTACAAAATTGGTTGCCATGTTGGTTCCTTTAAAAACTTAAGTTTTGTGGAAAATACTCAAGGTTGACCACAGCAAGATTATTTCACTTTTATGTAATGTCATAATTGAAGTCCTGTGTTATATTCTGCAGTTTCCTGTGGTCATAAAATACAACTTATATAGAACATGCACACACACACCCTCACAACATTAAGGAAAACGTCTATTAGAGGGCCGGAATTTTCTCCGGGTCAATTAGTGTCGGTTATTTATTAATTCAGTAATTGACTGTACTGTTATTGTAGGTATGGGGTCTTGATATCCATCAGCTGGTGCATTCATTTAACGGAGAACACAGCAAGAATACTTTCTTCAGAAATATGGGGTCTGCTGCGGGAGTGACACAGGTGACCATGGGTCCAAATGGAAGTCTCTTCTCCTGTGGGGTGGACGGTTCCATGAAGTTTAGACAACTTCCAGAAAAGGACCTGATAGTACACCAATGGTCAGGTGCCCTTCCATAACATAGCTCTCAATAGACCCTCATAGAGCTCTCTTGTAATGTCAGGACCTCTCTTGTAATGTCAGGACCTCTCTTGTAATGTCAGGACCTCTCTTGTAATGTCAGGACCTCTCTTGTAATGTCAGGACCTCTCTTGTAATGTCAGGACCTCTCTTGTAATGTCAGGACCTCTCTTGTAATGTCAGGAGCTCCCTTAGCATTACGAAGATTATTCATATTGTGTGTGTGACTATACCATAATCTGCCAGAAAATCTAGCCGAGACTCTCAGGAGCTCTTCATGAGTGTCTGGATCCCTCGGGAAAATTGCCCTTAAGTGACAGGAGTATTACTTTAATGTGACCAGAGTATAACCAAAATATGACAGGAGCATTACCGTAATATGACCAAATGATTACCATAATTCTCGTCATGGTCAAGATCCAGTTTTATGAATCAACTGTCGATTAACTTTAATTAAGAGGACTAAATGAAACTATACCCAAGGAGCTGAATAGATTTTCCCTCCGTTCACAGATGTGAAAGAGTTGCTCTTTACTCACAGAATGTTGGGTGTTTCCTCAGGGCGAAGACCTTGGTTTCCTCCCCTGCCCCATAAACATGGCAACATCATCATGTGCATGTATTTGAAATTATCTTGAGTGTGGCGTAAAGCATCAATCTATGAATCATGAAGCCGGTGCAAAGTGTTATTAATCTCAGCTGTCATGACGTCTTATCTTAAATTATTATATCCCTTGTCAACTGACCTCTCCTACAGCCTCACATGTCTAGTCCAAATGTTCAAAAAGTATTGACACGCTCAGCTCTGTGACGTCATAATATTTGTAACGTCTCACAGCCGAAACTCTGTGTTTGTCTAACCTACACTGGGGTGAAGAGGTAAACTAGTCTTCATCTGTGACTACTTTGTGATTGAACCCTGGGAAGCCATCCATTATGACAAGGGTCTTAATGGTACACAAATCCCCCATAGTGTATACCATGACATATCACACTCTTATCCATTTGTGTGTATGCTTGTAGAAATTTATTATCATGAGTTATTCCATCCCTTCAATAAGCCAGTAAGTTATCTAACAGATTTGTTGTACATTGTTGTTGGATTAGTTACTAGCATTCCGACAATTGGTTCCAGGTTTGAGCAAAGAAAAAAAATCAACAAATTTCTGTGTGTGTTTTTACTCAATTGCCCTATGTGGAAGTTGTTGAAGGTTATCCTCTACATGAGTCATAGAGAACTCTCCTCATTTTTTTTGCCAAAAGATTTTCAATTTAAAGGGACAAGTACTTTGTACACAAGTTGGCAAATGTGTAAATTTCATCGAAATAAGCAACAAGAGAATTCCAATATGTTGAGCTAACCAAATATCCATGATCCATCAGGATGTAGATGTAGCTGCTGACTTGTTAAGCAATATGAACAAACAAATAAAGAGTTATTGAATTCTCTCTTTAAACCTGCACATAATTTGTACATGCTGTTATGTATAGTTTAAAATATGAGAAGAAACGCTATCATGCTTTACAGTATATGATCTATATATTGTTGTAACCTTACTGACAAATACACGCTTAATTATTCTTAGAGATATTTAGTTATTTTTACTGCTCCTGAATATAATGACTAGTTAAGGTTTTTGAAATGTTATGATTCCATGTAGTTGTTAGGAAAAATACTATGGGTGCCCCTTTTACATCCATTTGATTTCTTATCAAAATCCCCTTTAATTTGCTATGCCCATCTGTATTTTTGCAAGATAGAGCATTGACAGGAGGCCAAACACATGTTCTGCCAATGCATAAAGTATGTTGCAAACATAGCGGGGTTTTGATTGTAAGACTGTCGTCTCACAAGCGAGTGACTGATCATATGACCATGGGCAACAATTTCCATCTCCCATCGCCAGCGCTCACAAGGCATATTTTGTCACACAGAAAATCGCCTAGTGTGTCGCGACTGGAATCTGAGTTACTGTCACAGTTAATGGGATGGTTGCCAGGTTCTAATAGAAGATCTCCCAAGGCTTTGAGTTTCGTATCCTGCCCCAAAATACTTGGAGGGGCCTCTGTGGCTCAGTAGGCAGAGCGTTGGACGCTCAATCCAAACAACCTTCATGCAATGGGTAGCGGATTCGAATCCCACTCCGGAAAAATTGGAAAGCTTTCTGAATGGGTTTTCACTCGAACGACCTATGTGGGATGGTTGCCAGTTACATGTACCACCGGAAGGTCGTGGGTTTTCTCCGAGCATACAATGTAGAGCCAGGTTTCCTCCCAAACTAAAACTGGCATCGCCGTCATATAAGTGAAATAATCTTGATCGCTTCGTATTAAAACACCAAACAATCAATCAACCAAATACTTGGTAATGCTGTCACATGAGTGAAATACTCTTGGGAGGGAGTATTGTACATGTACATTGTAGGTGGTAGTAAATAAAAAAAAAACATTTTCTACTTCGCTTGAAAAGAAGTCTCTCATTGGATCAAGCCTGATGTTAAACTTGTTTCATTTTTCCTTGTTATTTCAAAAAAAGTTTTTTTATTTTCCAATTGAAATCCTATTGTCCAGCTTTTGTTTATTTTCTTCTTTATTCTCATTATTTGGTGCTTAAATTTCTTCCAGACAATTTTCTTACCTTCATGGAAAACTTTTGTAACCAATCTAGGTTTATAGTTCACAGTGCTTTCCACATGTATGTTTTATTATTCAACGTAAAAGTGATTTGCCTCACCTGTGTGTACTTTGAGAGCAGATCCATGCAACTTAACATGTGTTGTGATTTGTTGCCATGTTGATCATTTAAGTGAAGAAATGTGGCCATTCAATCGGCTAATGTAATTTAATTTGTTATACTTTCATTTTTGTCATTTTCAAACCAGATTGAATCTAGGGTTATAACAATAACATAGCGATCTTAGCTATATAAGATAATCTTAAATCCAGTTTTCAAATACAAAAGCTTCACTCAAACACCAAACAATCAATCAATCTTTCAAGCACATAGCCCACTTTCTTAAGACTGAGGATGCTATGATACATGTATCAATAATTGAAATCATTCATCAATCAAGCCAGTAGAAACCCATGGCTGTAACAACGGTTGTAGTGGTACATGGTAGATAAGAATAATTTTTAAACTGCACCCAACAGATGCCCTATAATCTCGGCAAGGCAATGCCATTAATTATTGATGGCTGGGCCTCCGTGGCTCAGTAGGTAGAGTGTTGGACGCTCAATCCGAACAGCCTTCCACCAATGGGTTGCGGGTTCGAATCTCACTCAGCCCAATAGTACTTGTTGTAGTGACATTTCAGAAGATGTACATGTACAACACAGGCAATTTTATGTGAATTAAAGTATTACAAGAAGTTATTATGCATGCCCCTCATATTGTAACTAATAAAGAGTAAACTTCATTGCTGAGTTTTGACACTGAAGCCCTGGTTAAAGTGAACGTCCGTTTTGGACAAGTGCCAGTCTAACACGGACATTCAACCCAACCAGGAAGAGAGCATTACCTTCGATAATGGATGCTACCCTATATACTGAAGTTTTTATTACACATACATCTTCCTCAAGGGTCTACTCTGGTTTTGGGTTGATTCAACATGCAGCAACTTTTTGTGTTTTAATCTATGAATGGAACCCATGTTTAAAGAGTTTCAAAGAATTCTAAGAATAAAAAGGTAGATATAACCTTGACGAAGAATTAATTTTCTCATCGAAGAATTAGTTTTCTCATCGGAAACAAATAGGCATAGAGCCCCAACTCGTCTGTGTAACAGAATTTTAGTAAAGAAGTGGTCGCTAAATATCATTGTTGGATGTCCCCGTCAAATTGGTTAATTATTAAACATTATTTAATTATGTTAAAGTTCTTAATTTACTCTTAGTTAGAAGTTATGTTAAAGTTGCTTGTGAATAGCTTATTGCATTAATATATTTACTCATAGCAAACAGTGTGTATATAGTATATATAACCAGTTCCATCTATATGATTAGTTTATTAGGTCTATATAATGTGTGTAAATGACGGTAAAACATTCCTTCTAGTTTAATTCTAATTGCATGTTGCATTTTATGTATGTTAAATAAAATATCCAACGAAAACTTTGTTAGGTATATTAATTTCATTGTGTTGACATAATTGGTTACCTCACTTGATGGATGTATTATTATCATTTTATAAATTTAATAAATATAATTTAATTGATGTAATATATACGTTTTGATTAGTGTAATAAACATGTTTTGATTAATGTTATAAATATGTGATAAATATGTTTTGATTATTGTAATTATTATGATTGATTAAATGTAACAAATATGATTTCATTAATGTAATAGATATGATTTGATTAATGTAATAAATATAATTTGAAAGGAGTACTAATATGATTTAATGAACATTGTTAAAAAAATTCCTTCATTGTTTACTTCGATTTGATCATTCCGAAACAAGTAAATTTGTATGGCGTGATAAGTGTTTTTAATTTATGAAGGCCAAACAATTAATTAAACAAGTTCCTAAAAGTTTAGGAAAGGTTTCATGCTTTGTGTATGTATTGTGAATGTCCTTTTAAATGAATGAATTAATATACTTGCGTTGTGCAATATACATAATTGACAGGGAGGTATCTATAAAGATGTAGTTTAGAGATGTATATTTCAATTTTATCCCCCATGCGTTTTAACCATTTTACTTGTCATAATATATACATGTATATGATGTTTCTTTTTTTCAAAGAGCTTGGTTGTAACATACTCTCTGTAAGGAAGTACTATATGAATAAAGAGCGTCAGTTCTTGTTTTTCCTACCATCGCATTGTGTTTGTGTACCATTGTAAAGTGGCATGGTTGTGGCAAGTCGGAGGGGAGGGGGGCCCTCACTTTTCAAATAGGATGGACCCGAATATGTTTCCATTCCACCCCCATTTCCATCTACTGAAAACTTAAGTCGTTATCAATTTAAACAGCTGGTTTTCCGAATTCTAAAACAAAACAATGCAACTGTAAATTCGGGGATTTCAATATTTCTTTGTTTAGCAGGTGTGCTGGACAAAACCATGATTCCACTGATAGCGATGCATCAATCAATCAATCAATTAACTGCGGAGCAGCTCACATGTTTTCTTCGAAATACTGTCCTCTTTTCCTTAGGGAAAGAGAGATACAGAAAATCAAATCGGAGAAGAATGTGAGCTATGCTGAAGCAAACAAAATGGCTACCCAGTACACCTGCTGGCCGTTTCACGAAGCTGTCGCAAAGTGCGATCAATCGCAGTTGCCATGACTCCGTATCTCTTCACTATGGTATCCATTGGCAACTAAGCTTCGTTTGCGATGAGAATGCTTTGTGAAACGAGCCCCTGGCTTGTCTTATACCAAAGTGGCTTAAGCCCCGTCCACACTATCAAACATCATCCAACATTTGTTGAGTCAACACCGGTCAACTTAAGTTGAGAGCTGTTGAGGACCCGTCCACACTGTTAAAACATGTTTCAACAACGGTCAACTTTGTTGGACGATGTTCCCTCATGTTGAGAGTATTTTCTACAGAAATTGGAGGGAACTTTTGCTCTTCTGAATCTCCAATCTATGGTAAAAATGAAGACCAAACGGAAAAAGCAGCTGGCATCAATTGAGTGTTGTTTCGTAAATTGAGCTGCAAGACATCGGTTGACGGATTTTTTTATGGTAATTGTCAAATTAAAGATAATTTTACGCTTTTGGGGATAGTATCAGTTTTATTGGAAAGGAAACACGGGTCTGCTCACTTGCGTTTATCAAATATTTTTTTCTCCCAGCCATTATTGATTGATTGTTTGAAATTGGTGTTTTACGCCGAACTCAGATTGTTTCACTTAAATTTCGGCGTTGCCAATTTTATTGTAGGAGGAAATCGGTCTCTATGCCCAAAAAAAAAAACAGTCAGAAAATTTAAACATTTTTTTGGGACTGAATGAGATTTAAACCTGCGACCCACTGGTGGACAGTTGTTCGAATTGAGCGTCCAACGCTCTACCTACTGAGCCATGGAGGCCCCCGTCCTAGCCATGCGATTTTTATGTCTTTTTGGAGCTCAGTGTGACCCGTGTTTGAAACGTTTAAGGGTTTGTCGTTCTATCAAGTGAACCATGCACAAATCCTATGATCTACTGCCTTATTCCCATCCTGTTATTTGCAGATTACCAGATGATCAAATGTGATTGTCAGGTTTTAAATCTAGATGGTTAGAAATTTACTTTGAAAAGTTTGGTGAATTGCAGAGATCCTAGATATAAATTAAAGCTGCATAGTTCCATAGAACAATTAGGATTTTCGAGCGTTTTCAAAATACACTCAAGTGATTTTTGACAAACAAACTCGGAAATTTATCAGCTTGTTTTAATTTTCCTACCGAAACAAAATTTTTAGATCAGGAAAATTTCACCAAATTACTATATAACAACGGTTGGCACAACAATTCAGAAATTTTAAATAAGTTAGGATGGCCCTGATAAAGACGCGAAACGTAAGCTTGGATAGGTTTTTGCTAAATCGCCGAGGTAAGGGAATTTGGAAATTACAATGTAAACTTTATTAAAGTTTTTAATCTTCATGTTTGATCTACATATTGGCTTAGTGCTTCAATCTTAAATGACTGAGCTTACGACATCGATATAGCTTCTAATGCGACCTTCTTTTGGTCTCTGTCTTTTATACTCCTTTAGACACGTATTGTATAAGCAAGGGTATTTTTCATATTCTTCTATAAGGGAAACTATCTCCCCGTGTACGCAAACCCTTTCTTTTGCTGTGTACGTCGCCATGTTGTTGCAGTCACGTGTTTGGAGACAATCACATGATTACTATATACTCTTTGATTGGCTGAATTTGGTCAACTTCATCGAACAAGTTGATAAAGAATTGACATGCGAATTCTTCCTCAACAATGTTCGACGTTGTTGAGTCGTGTTCGGTCTTGTTGAAAAACCCGTCCACACTAGTCAACGCGGTGCAACTTTGCGCCTCAACATGAAGTTGACCGGTGTTGAGTCAACAAATGTTTCATGATGTTGGAGAGTGTCTGTGTCTCAACATTAACACAGACTACTCTGACCTGGCCAATTGGCTCTGACAAGCCTGCAGCTGTTCAGCTGATAACATGGCCTGTAGAGGCCTCAAACTCTTCTACAGGCTACATCCTCGTCTTCTTTCAAACAACGTTAACAAATCAAAACGCAAAGACCAGCGGGGCAATCGGCTGGATCATAAAAGTCAACCGGGGACACTCTTAAGGTCATTCGTTTTGAATCAAACACCACATGTGGTCCTGTAGATCATCCCTCCAGGACCACAAAATCAAAAACACAGACCTCTGGGAGACTGGGGCCTCATAAACTCACACCTGACTCCGGGGAGAGTAACTGCGGACCGTTGATTCAGACCTCTAATAGGTTTGAATCGTTGAAGTCACAGGACTCCATTCCCCAGGAGTGTACCTCATAGACAGGTACACACTCTCTCGGAGTCATCTGCGGTGGAAATGGAAATGCTCCCAGAGATCTAAATCTAACCCACCCTCTCCAAATTCAGGAGGATCCCGGGACCGCTTGCCAAAGCCACAGAGACCCGGATCAAAATCCTCCAATGCTCGAAAGAAGGGTGGGTCTTCCAGTGGTGACCATCGTTCCAAACCTGGCGATGGCTCACCTGCACGCCTCCCTCCTCACCATCCAATGGAATTGTCGTGGTCTTAGGACCAACCATAATGAATTGATATTTTTAACAAAACAGTTAAAACCGGTGGCTTTCTGTCGGCAAGAGACACATCTCAGACAGACCGATAGCGATAGAGTAACTCTGAAAAACTACAGTACATTTGTTGGCGATGGTGGGCGAGCAGCTAGTGGCTCCCCTATATTTGTCAACTCGGGTGTTGCACATAGACATGTGCCTCTGAAAACAGATATACAGACTGTGGCTGTCCTTTTGTCTTTGGATAAAATAATAACCTTTTGTACCATATACATTCCACCTTCTTCTCAGTTAAACATAGACCATTAAGTGAGAGGATTGGTGGAACAACTTCCAGCCCCATACACGTTACTGATCAAAATACTAAGCTTATTGAGAAGGTTCTCGACGAGGAAGGTCTATGCAAACTTAATGACGGCACACCTTCCTGCACTGGGAATGACCATTAATCCGCTATAGATCTGTCTCCTACACTCCTCTCAGCGTTCTCATGGGGGTGCATGATGATCTCTGTGGTCCTCCTGGAACATCTGACTTCAGAGAGTATAGAGAAACTTCCTCGGTATAAATTCCAGAAAGCTGATTGGCCTCTCTTTTCGGCACTTTGTGAGGCTGAGCTCAACGAAGGAAGATCAAATCGTTGAATTTGCGAGAATCTTAACATCCAATGTAGACAGAACAATACCTAATACTTCGACAAATTCCAATAAACGTTGTAAACCAGGGTATGAAGGCGACTGCAAAGTGTATATTCGATCCCGAAAGAAGGCTGAGCGTCGCTATAAACACAATATTAGAATGCGAATTTGGACCAGTTCTGTATCGAACGAGCAAAGTCTCGTTGATTATTTAAATTCAAGAGGCGCCAGTGCTAGCGCGATTTTGCTTCCTCTGTTACCACCAAGACCCCCATGAGAAAAGGACGTGATACAAAAAATAAAAAAACAAGAACCTACCACTTGAAGGGAGATGGCACAACTTTAACCTCTCCCAAAGATATTAGTAATAGTCTTGCCCAGAATCTTTCCTCCGTCATCTTCTGAGAACTACAGCACATAATTCCAGAATATAAAGGCCCAGGAAGAGACGGTACCTCTTAACTTCTCTTCACAGAATCTGGAAGACTATACCTTTCTCCTTGGAGGAACTTAATGCCTCCTCGGAAAAGGCCAACGAGTCAGCCTGTGGTCCGGACCAGATCTATTACAACTAATTAAACAACTTCCAAAAATATCTCTAAACCGCCTCTTGGATTTATTAAATCATGTATGGTCAACTGGTTCATTTCCTCCTTCTTGGAGGGAGGCGTGCATTATCCCGGTCCCCAAACCCGGCAAAGATCATTCCGATCCATCGAATCACAGACCCATTGTTTTAACGAGCTGTGCCTGTAAGACGATGGAAAGGATGGTCAAGGGCCGCCTTGTCTGGTATCTGGAGGAGAGAAAGCTTCTCGCAAATATCCAGTGCGAACTCAGAAAAGGTCAGTCAACTGCTGATCACTTGGTGCGGTTTGATACCTTTAATAGAAATTCCTTTGTGCTTACGTAGCATGCCGTGTCGATCTTCTTTGATTTGAAGAAGCCCTATGACACCACTTTTAAACACGGCATTCTAAAAGATCTTTTTGGTATGGGGCTCATAGGGTGCCTGCAAAATGTTGTTGTTAACTTTTTACAAGATCGCTCGCTCAGGGTACGAGTGGGTTCCAAATTATCTGATTCATTCGAACAAGAAATGGGAGTCCCACAGGAGAGCACAACCCTGTTCAGCATCAAAATCAACAGTTTGGCTGGCGTCCTACATGATAATGTAGAGGGGTCCATGTGTGTGGATGATCTTCTTGTGTGTTACAGTTCCAGAAACATGGCTACCACTGAGAGACAATTACAGGAGTCTCTCAATGAGACCGAGAAGTGTGCCACTGATAATGGGTTCCGCTTCTCATCTACCATGACCGTGGCCATGCATTTCTGTAACTTCAGTACACTCCACTTGAATTCGGACGCTCTCTCAACGTCTTTTCTAGAGTCGGGATTCAAGATAGGAATCGGAATATTGGTACTTCATATTTCTATAAAATACTGTACGTTATGTTTCATTTCAAGATTTAATGAATCTTTTTGATTATTTTGTTGTGATTTTATAAGCAGTTATGGTCAAATACGTGTGTTTAGATTATCAGATTTATGATGGTTATTCGTTCAAAATATCTTATCCAGGTACATATGTATATGATTCTCCCATATAAACTCAAGAAATTCAACTTACCTTTAGACTTGTTTCTGAGGCTGTTGAGAAAGGAAATCTATCCGAAAGGTAAAATGTTGTATATACATGTATATTACTTTCTTTTATATGTTTTTATTGTTTTGTCCTCTTAACTGTAGGTTGTGAGATGGAGTTTATAACCGTATCGCTTGTTAGTTGTAGGTTGTGAGATGGAGTTTATAACCGTGTTGTTTGTTTATTGTAGGCTGTGAGATGGAGTTTATAACCTTGTTGTTTGTTAATTGTAGGTTGTGAGATGGAGTTTATAACCGTGTTGTTTGTTTATTATAGGCTGTGAGATGGAGTTTATAACCGTGTTGTTTGTTAATTGTAGGTTGTGAGATGGAGTTTATAACCTGGTTGTTTGTTAATTGTAGGTTATGAGATGTAGTTTATAACCTGGTTGTTTGTTATGACTAATTGTAGCTTGTGAGATGGAGTTTATAACCATGTTGTTTGTTGTAACTGTGCTGTTCTGTCTTAACCGTGTTGTTTGTTAATTTTGGGTTGTGAGATGGAGTTTATAACCGCATTGTTTGTTAATTGTAGGTTATGAGATGTAGTTTATAACCATGTTGTTTGTTATAACTAATTGTGGGTTGTGAGATGGAGTTTATAACCATGCTGTTTGTCATAACCGTGTTTTTTAATTGTTGGTTGTTAGATGGAATTTATTACCATGTTGTTTGTTATAACTGTGCTGTTTTGTCATAACCGTGCTGTTTGTTAATCGTAGGTTGTGAGATCGAGTTTATAACCTTGTTGTTTGTTAATTGTAGGTTGTGAGATGGAGATTATAGCCGTATTGTTTGTTAATTGTAGGTTATGAGATGGAGTTCATAACCGTTTTGTTTGTTGTTTGTTACATAGGTTTGTCTGTGCCTGGTGAAAAATGGCTGAAAAACTTCGAAATTTTTCTCCTGGACAGAAAGTTTTAGTTCGTGACTACAGGGGGAAAGGCAAATGGATTTCTGGTACGATAAGCGAACAGTTAGGTCCGCTAAACTCTAAGTTAGAGATACGTCCAGACATGATCTGGAAACGACATTCTGACCAAATCGTGGAAACGTCTGTTAGAGGTTTGTCTGATGGAGAGATCATTGAGCCACATATTCCTCCAGTGAGTGAAATTCCAACTGTGCCTCCAAATCCTGTTGTATCTCGTTCTCCAGGTAAACTACCAATCTGTGCGTATTAAAACACTTAGATCACTCTTTAACAACCTTTTCATGCTTTTTGATGAAAACATAGACCAAAGTATATCGCTACGCCATCACGTTCACTGGCGGAGGGATAAAGAAAATTTGTACATAAAAACGTTGGCAGTAAGTTGGTGACATCGTGAATTCGCTACTATTCTCATATAACTTTGTTCCACACTCTTTCTCTTTACATACTCTCAAAGAAACCTTGTTCCGCTGCGCTCCACGGCAGCTCCAAAAAACATATTAACATGTTTATTAAACAGTCACAGTCAGTAGGCCTAGACTGTCTTGATCGAGCTGCGTTGATTTTATTCACCAACTAAAGGACCTTTTTGGGTACTTATTTTGGGTGCTTATTTACCCTGTATTGTAATCTACACTCACCCCTTCAATGTACTGATAGGCTTCTTTTCGCCCCCAAAATTAATGAAAAATTTGAATATATTTCAACGGTTTAATATAGGGTAGGGTGTGGCAAAACGCCTACCCTAAGCTGTCCGGTCTGCATACACGAAACCGTTAGAGCTAACTGGCCATTATTTGGCTTGGGGTGAGTCCTTCCCTGATGCTGCGTACACCATATGCCCATAAATTACTGCAAGTTTTCAATTCGCGTAGAATTTCGAAAAAGTAAATTGGACAGAGTGGGCGTTATGCCTCATAACTATTCCAAGAAAACCCACTTCGCAAAACAAACTATAAAATTAGACAAAATTTATTTTATTTGTCAAACAACACTATTCAGTGAATCCAAATAAGAAAAATTGTCAATAAGACGGAGATAAGTTCTTTTTCTCAATCTGATAGACAATTTGGGCAGGTAAACTGAAAATTGCCATCAGTGCAATCTTCGTGGGCCCACCCTTCACAAGATGAACACTGTACCCAAACTTCCCTTGACTTAATTGGAATTCGCGAATGGCTCCGCACATATCAAACAAGGCCATTCGTTTGAATCGTTTGGAGTTTGGACGCCTTTTTTTCGCTTTCTTTTTTCCTTTGCCTCTTCCTTTACTGGCTCCCTTTGAACAACCTTCTTTTTCATTTCGCTTCTGTTCACCTGGTCTGTTTTTGGCTCTCTTTGTGTCCTCTTTTTCCTGGAGAAAAGTTTTGTACGGAGACGAAGTCAACAACGTGGCGCCTTCCGACTTTCTTTTACGTGGTCGCACTGTGGAGAGTTTTGGCAGGGTTGATGGGCTTCGTATTAATCCTTTCATATTAAAACCTACAAATACAAAGACATGTTTTTTTTTATTTATTAAGTTAAAACGCTACTTATCACAATGGAGGTTTCTGAGCGGAGATGTCTTTTTGGATTACTTTTAAACGTGGAATATACATGTATTATGGGATAAATCGTAATCCCAGGATATACTAACCGGACTCTTGGTTGTCAGACGACGAGTTATTAAACGTTGTAGCACTTGAAGTACTGGGAATGGCATCCGGTATAAGATGAATTTCATCACAGGGCCCAGGCTGGTTTCCAGCATGCTGTAAAGCAGAAAGTGTAGACTGGTTCCCTGTAGGAAAAATTTGCGGGTTTCTAGGAAGAAAGACGGACTGGTGTTCAGGCTGTGATGACAGTAAAGGGTTTCCAGAAGGAAAAAGAGGCTGCTTCTCAGAAGGCAGTAGAAGCGGGTTTCCAGAAAGGACGGGCAGTTTCTCAAAAGGCAACACAGGCGGTTTTACAGACGGGCAGACGGCCTGTTTCTCGGAGGGAGGCACATACACGTTTCCAGAAAAAGGCACGGGCTGGTTCTCAGAAGACAACACAGGCGGGTTTCCAGAAATACAAGTGGATTGGCTTTCAGGAGTCAGCACAGGTGGGTTTCCAGAAGATATAACTGGCTGGTTCTCAGCGGACAACACAGGCGGGTCTCCAGAAATACAAGTGGATTGGCTTTCAGGAGTCAGCACAGATGGGTTTCCAGAAGATATAACTGGCTGGTTCTCAGCGGACAACACAGGTAAGTTTCCAGTTGGAAAGTAAGATTGATTTTCAGGAGTTCGTAAAAACTTATGGGTTTTCCTGGATTAGCCACCATCCGCTGCAGCGTTGTATGCACTCTTTAGGGATTTAAAATATGTCCTATCTAGCGGCTGCATTTTATGTGTGCTGTGGGAGGAAGCGTTAGAAGATGGATACCATGCTGACGTGCATGCATAACTGCTGCCAAAGTTTTGTGGCTGTGGTGACCATCCAAGATGATGATTTGCTGTACCTCGGGAGAAGCGTTTGTAAATGCCACAAAGTGTTCTAGCCATTTCATAAACAATTGTGAATCAGTCCAGCCAGAAGGACTACAACACCCAATAGATTGTGGAGGTGCCCCTGTCATCAAGGCATCAATCATTCTACGTCGGGGGAAAATTAGCATGGGTGGAAGGTAAACGCCGGCAGCGTTTATCGCGCAAATTACGGTTACAGTCTTTCCTCTTTCGTCACTGGTTACTTTGCCCACCGATCTTACACCTTTAGTAGCAAGAATCATTTTGGGTTTGTGTACATACGTAATGCCCGTCTCGTCCATGTTCCAAATTCGTGAAGGTGTAAACTCTTGCATCGACCTCCAAAAGCTGCCGGTATACTGTAAAAAAATTCTTGAACTTTTGGCTTGTTAAAAGCCACAGCTCGGGATAAATTGGTACCTTCAGGTTCTCTAATGCTTATATCCTGGTGACGACTCAAAAATCCGGTGAGCCACCCCTTTCCGGCCAACTTACTCTCTTGATTAAATGGGTGTTGGAGGCCAAGCTTTTCGGCTATCTCGAAGGCCAATTTTCTGATATCACGCGTTGTTAGTCCGTACAAAGACTTTTCCATATAAACAACATGGTCATGTAGTTCTTTTTCAATGTCTCCGGATAAAATTGTTCGATGTCGACCTAGCTTACATTCCCCCGGGGAGCAACTTGCTTATCTCTGTGGCGCCGGATGACTCGGGGGGGGGGACGCCAAATTCTCTACCAGCTTGGCTAATTGGCATACCAGTTTTTATAGCTTGTAACGCTCGTCCGAGCATTTCGGAGCCGTAATGTCCTCTCGTCGTTTTTCTTTTATAGTTTCTGACCATGTTTCTGTTAAAATAAAAACAAAAATTTTCATCGACTGTTTTCGACAAGAAAATTTTATCATAAGCAAAAATGAAAAATAAGGAAGAATAATATTTTTCTTTTGAAGGATAAATAATAAACAATATGACTGTTTTAATTTATTACTCAATTGAGTGCAATGAAAAGGTAAATTAGGAATACATGGGGCAAAACGCCTTATTGTGAGGCAAGAGGCCGCCCAAGGCGATTTGCCCCTTGGGGAGGAAGGCGTTTTGCCCCAAGTGTATTTCTAAGTTTCATTTAAGGACACGCATATTTTGCTGTTGTTGTCACTAATAACAACATGCCTATTAAAAAGCCAGGTGAAAGAAATGATCACACATCATAAGAACATTTAAATAGGTTATTCCTGCGATTTTCATTAAAAAAAATGCACAAAATGTGTCTTACCTCGAAGAATTAAAATCAACCGCCACTTTAAATTTCTGTTAGGAGGAAGACTCTCACCAGAGGGCAGTACAAGCGTGATGAAACGGGTGACGTGCGGGATGACGTCATTTGCGCTAAATCAATGACAGGCGTTTTGCCTCCCCTGGGCGTTTTGCCACACCCTACCCCAACTATAGCTTTAGACCAGGAGATAATTGTCTCCTTAATTGCAAATGGTCCGATTATTCGCACATTAGGGCCTACGTATAAAAAAGCCTAGTGCTTAACGTTAATCCAGTGTTTACATCACCATGGAAACTGTTCTCTTTTGTTTTCGGTTAAGCGTGCACAGACGTTTATAATGATAAGTCTACATGTAGGTCACGGTTTTACAAAAGAGTGTAGCAAATATACAGGCCCATGTGATTTGTTGGCAACAACGTAGCAAGGAACAGTAGGGCCTACAATGTTTTCAATAGTACATTACCATTGTTACCATGTGTGGTTAAGCCCCACCCACCCCACCCCCGCTATCCTGTATACAGTTTTGATCCCTTGTCTGAGACATAGAGTCGAAATCCTGAGAGCATGCGTTATATAACAAACGAAAATGTTCACATGGCGATCAGTGGATGAGATCGAGTTTTTCTAATATTGCACTGAGGATGTGTCACATGTCAACCGCGAAAATGTTCACATCCGGAGATCGAGTTTATCCCTCTTGCGTGCATCCCCTCTAGGGCTAATAAATGCTTCGAATTTGTCAACTTCATGAATGTGCCCGTAGGTCGGTGATTTTGACTAAATGTCTTATTACTTGTTTTCTTTTTCTAAATGTATGGATAAGTAACTCTCGTAACTTGACAAGCGACAATGACAAGGAAGACTGGGGAGTTGAAGAGTCGCGACTTCTCTGCTCTAGCTCCGGCATGTGGGCCTACGTAGCGTTAATGTGAGACCCCGCCCGACTCGCCAAAGCTCTACTAGTTTTGCGACTTTCTCTACCGCGCCATATTCTATTCGAGTCCTTCGCTGCGTTGGCGTGGCTGGCGGGTGCGAGACAGTCGAGATTCTATTTCATTCGCAACTTTCTCGACCTTGGCGGAGTCGCGAAACACAAGGGGCGCGAGGCTCGTCAATCACGTCAAAGCTAGGTTATAGCCTACATCGAGTCCAGATAACACATAAAAAACTCAGAAACGGGACGTCGTGTTTCAAAGTAAGCCAAACCGTTAACGTTAATTTAACTAGTTAATATTCAATAACTTGCACTTATTTCATTTGTATATAATTTTTACACATGAATTCACTAGTTTTGTGACTAGAAACTAAAGATTTTGAACATTTGAAACAGGAATTTCCAACTGTTTTTGGACAGGGTCATGGTAAAGTAAAAGGCTTTACGGCCGAAATTCGCATGCAAAAAGGTGTTTCTCCATCCTCGGATACCCAGGGTTAAACTCTCGACAAGCTCACCTCTTACCCCTGGGTCAATTGCCTCGTTAAGCGTCGTTTTCTGGGAACGCCCATTTTCTGTCGGACCAATCAAACGATTTCTTATAAACGTTTTAACTCTTCAGTTTTGGAGACACGTTTATCGAATTGAAGTAAAAACAAAGATGGCGGCCCCCAATAGGACATGTGAGTTGTGATACAACCAAAAAGTCGTCCATCTTTGTTTTGAACACTGCTAAGATGCTGACGCAACGCGGATTCTGATTGGTGAAATTTTCCGCCACAGTTTTGTGGCGGAACCAATCAAAATCTACATGCATATTAAATTAGAAACGACGGGCAGGGTCCGACTTGTCCCACGGGTAATGTGAGCGTAAGCGGAATTTTTAACCGTGGGTTTCGACAATGGTGTTTCTCCCGTGTTTTGCAAACCTAGATCAGTACCGTATGCTTTACGAGAACCAGTTGAAAAAAAGCTAGATCGTGTAGAGGGGCTAGGCATTATTTCCTAAATTGATCATTCAAAGTGGGCTACGCCAATCGTTGTGGTTCCGAAATCGGACAATAGCATTCGCATTTGTGACGATTAAGTTAGACAGAAAAAGTTAGGAACTTTCTATTTTTACCGGAAATTGAAAGTTTTGACATCATTTAGTATTTTTAATTTGAAATTGAAAAACAGATTTTTCAGGTACCCGCAATGTAAACAAACTTAGAACCTGAGCGTGTGCACAAGTGCCGTAATGGTTCGAGTCGTGTGGGCGATCTAACGACACAGTATAATTTTACGAACTTTATCTAAGAAATACATACTAACAATCGAGTAAGAGGGACTATAAAAGCCTGCCGAGTGCAAACCACAGACAAAAATGATTGAATGAGGGTAATCCAACACTCAAGTTAACCAACACTGATCGGTGTTGTTGTTGTAATTGAGCTTCGATTCTTCGTTTGTTTTTCACTCTCATTTATACATTCTAAACCTAATTGGACATGCTTTATGTGTGCTATGTTTAATTTTAGTGGTTTTAGCTGTAGTAAGCTCGTGTAAATTGGTTTTCTTAACAAATGTCAAACAGGCTACGGCGGCAAGTGCATGGGCCTTTAAAGTTTTGGATTTTTTACTTGTTGATACATATTCCATTTTCTTTATTTTGAATTAAAAAAATAAAGAATGAAAACATACTCCCTGTTGATTTTTGATTTTCTTTTGACTTAATATCGTTTTTTGAGATTTTTTTCGGGTCTGGGTTGCTTAGAAGTATACTTAGCGCAATTAAAAACGCACGACCCAAAGAATGTAAAATATTTTGAGAAATGTAGAGTGTAAAATATTGTAAGTACTCTTAAATTGAAGAACAAGGCATTGGTCACAATGAGACAAAGAATTGATAGTATGTGAAACCCTGGTGACTTTTATTCCTTGCAAACAAATCGTTGATACAGAAATTGAAGGTGTCATCATTCAATAATGGGTATGTCCACCTCGGGCATCAACGCAAGCAGTACATCTGCGACGCAAGGACCTGATGAGTGTGTCTATTCTGTGCTGTGGGATCCGGTCCCACTCTTCCTGCACTACCTGGATCAATTCACGTCGGTTGCGTGGCCTGGGTTGACGTTGTGCAACGACATTCTTAAGCTGATCCCACAAGTGCTCTATTGGCGATAGATCAAGGGAATAAGCTGGCCATTCCATGATGTTCACATTATTCTGTTGCAATAAGTCTTGTGTCAACCTTGCAGAGTGTGGGCTCTGATGATTTCGAGCCCAACGTAAACGGTTTTGGCGTGCGGCGGGTGTCAATATGGGCCCTCGGTAGGGGATGCGTGCATGCATCTGTATCTGTTGGAGACGACGTCGGATGGTGCTGAGGCTTACCCTGGGCCTTCCAATTCACACTGTCTCACGAGCAGTCTGTGCTGAGGTGCGAAATCGGTCACGTGTGTGCAACAAACCGATGTACCGATCCTGGCGGGCTCTTGGCTGACCAGGGCGTGGTCGGTCGGCAACATTGCCAGTTTCATTTTCCCTGATTCTGAGGCGACTAATTGTGGAGGGATGACACTGCATGTGACGTCCTACAGCGGCACAACTGAGACCCGCCTGTAACATGCAAATGGCACGTTCCCTTTGTTGTGTCGTAAGTCGGGGCATGGTAACGTTTTCTGATTTTTTTTTCGTCTTTATGCTGATTGATTGATGGTGTTTTACGCCGCGCTCAAGATTATTTCACTTATATGGCGGCGTTGCCAGTTTTATTGTGGGAGGAAACCGGGCTCTATGCCCGGAGGAAACCCACGACCTTCCGTTGGTAACTGGCAACCATCCTACATAGGTCGTTCGAGTGACAACCCAGTCAGAAAATTTTCCAATTTTTTGGACTGAGTGGGGATCGAACCCGCAACCCATTGGTGGAAGGCTGTTCGGATTGAGCATCCAACGCTCTACCTACTGAGCCACGGAGGCCATCTTTATGCTGAGCTTCGTGTTGCACCCACGACAAATGAGCCCTGAAAGCTGTTCTCAGTGACGGTGAAACACTCAATAGACCCTTTCGGCTTAGAATGAGGTTTTTATGACGTTGTTCGAATTGTATGGCATTGAAGTCATTTCTCTGTTGCGGTCGCTGTGACACGCCTCTTTAGCATTACGTCATAGACGCAATGAACACGATTCTGACGTCAGATTGATCCAAAAACTCAATTTAGCGTCATTTTGCCCTACAACGAGGCTTCTGCGCAAGCGTCAATCCTTAAGCCGAAAGGGTCTCGTTATTAGGAAATGTTACGTAATGTTCACGAAAGGCGCGTCGGGAACACCAACTCAACTCGAACTAACAATAAACAACAAAACGTAAATGGCCAATAGCCTTACTGGGGTAGAAACATAATATTCATAAACCTGGTTGTAAGTGTAAACAGATAAGACTTGTATATTTACACATCATTGACCATCTCAGAGATTAGGCTCTGTTCAAATATACCTATATAAGATGTGGCAAACATCCTGGTCAGTGATGTCTTCAGCAAGTGATTGAACCCACTGGCCAGTCAGAATTAGCTGGACTCCAAGCTGAAGAACTGGACATTTAACACCAGACGAGATTTCATATTTGAAGGACCCATTGCATATATTCAAAAATATATATATGGAAGGATTTGTTTTGGTATGGCTGCAGTGACTGTGCCTTGGAGGTGTTTGTTAATGTGTAGCCTATTTTACTGTTGTAGAACAAGCAAAACGAGTCACGAGTTGCAATACCTCTCAGTAGGCCTATAGTTCAATTTACTGAACTTATGGTGATATTACATATACCAACGTTCAATATACGAATTTGAAATACAAGGTGGAAATGATGCTTACAAGCTATGAAAATATTATTGTAACTCCTCCGTATGGACGATTTCTACCTCAGACTTCTTTAAAACTCATAAATACGGAAGAGGAGAGGGGACATCCAAAAAAAATAAATTGATGGGTCAAAATTATCACGTACCACGACATAATATCACGTACCACGACATAATATCACGTACCACGACATATTATCACGTACCACGACATAATATCACGTACCACGACATATTATCACGTACCACGACATATTATCGCGTACCACGACATAATATCGCGTGGTACGAAATCTTTGACCAATGAATGGCTCTGTTTCATTTTCCACCTATTAAACCGAGTCTTACATACCGGAATTCTTCCGTAGTTTCTCGTGTTATAGAAGTGATCAGACTGTATATAATGGATAGAGATTCACTTATCTCTACGTATTTTCACTTCGGGCTTATGTACAAGGAAATAGTTGCCGTGCTGGCGGCAAGAAACGGGATAACCTTAAAGTGACATGAGCTGCCAAAATTCACACTTTTTTCTTAATCTCTGATCGTCACAACAGTAAAAGGCATGAAGGCCATCGAAAAGCTTAATGATTGGCGTTAGAATGAGGAAAATCCATACAGTATGTGGCCTACACGAACCGGATAATAGTGTTCGAAAAGTAAACAAAATTTAAATAACCGGGATGACCATTCATTCATTCCAAGCCAAAGTTAGTTCAAAACAATACTTTATCGTACATTCTCGAGACTAGAAGCACTAAAAAAGCCTCTGAATTTTACGCCTTTAGAAAAATAGCCGATAATTTCAACATTTTGTTTCAACGTCAAAATATCAACATTTTGGCAGCTCATGCCACTTTAAGTATTCGGCAATTAAAAATAATACTGATACGACTGAACCTCAAACGCCGTGAATATGATGACCTTAGACCTATTTTTTTCTTCATAGCGAAACTGTTGAACACGCCACGAAAGCTGCATGGATATCGTATGATGTAAACCAGGTGTTTGCTGAATGGATTTCGGGTGCGGACGATGTTCAGTTAATTCTGCAGGCATGAGATCACGAAGGCGTTCAGCTACGAAAATCAAAACGCCTTCATAGAAGGGAATATTTTTCCAAAGGACCTAACTTTATATGGCATATATTTATGATCACTAAAACACACGGGCACAGGGACAATCTTCTTGTCTAAAATAACCATGGTTTGATTGATTGATTGATTGTTTGGTGTTTTACGCCGCGCTCAAGATTATTTCACTTATATGGCGGCGTTGTGGTCAGTTTTATTGTGGGAGGAAACCGGGCTCTGTGCCCGGAGGAAACCCACGACCTTCCGCTGGTAACTGGCAACCATCGTTCGAGTGAAAACCCAGTCAGAAAATTTTCCAATTTTTGGACTGAGTGGGATTCGAACCCGCGACCCATTGGTGGAAGGCAGTTCGGATTGAGCGTCCAACGCTCTACCTACTGAGCCACGGAGGCCCCCAAAAATAACCATGGAGACAAGTTTATAATTGTGTTAAAAAGAGGTATATCATTTAGACCTTTACACCCCATAAATTGTTGTAACAAACCAAACCTACATGTATGATATTTCATTAGGTTGACGACTGACAAGAGCTTAGCCTTGGTCAGGAGAATTTATGGATTCCTTTTGTAACACATTGACAATGTTTACGCATCTTAACTATGGCAAGAACATCGGTTGACTGAGATTGAACCCCATAAATGTTGCTTTCTCCCCCCCCCCCCCCCCCCCGGGACAGACAAAACTATATAACAAACAACGAACAAAACAACCATAACTCCATCTCACAACCAGCAAACTACAAGGCTATGAACTCCATCTCATATCCTAAAACCAGCACAAAAAACAAGGTTATATCTCATAACCTTTTTCTAATAAACAACAAGGTTATAAACTACATTTCATAACCTACAGCCAGCACAAAAAACAAGGTTATAAACTCCATCTCCTAACCTTTTTCTAGCAAACAACAAGGTTATAAACTACATCTCATAACCTACAACCAGCACAAAAACAAGGTTATAAACTCCATCTCCTAACCTTTTTCTAGCAAACAACAGGGTTATAAACTACATCTCATAACCTACGACCAGCACAAAAAACAAGGTTATAAACTCCATCTCCTAACCTTTTTTCTAGCAAACAAGGCTATGAACTCCATCTCATATCATACAACCAGCACAAAAAACAAGGTTATATCTCATAACCTTTTTCTAGCAAACAACGGCATATAGATGGGTACGATAAATTGAAGCGTTTTGGTCTGTGCATAAGCGGATCATGTTTTAGCGGATTTTCCCGTTACGTTATTTGGCTGAATGTTTACCGGACAAACAATAATCCGAAAATAATTGCTGGATATTTGATTGAAGCTATTCAAAGAGAAGCTGGTTTCCCTAAGACTGTGCGCTGTGATTATGGGACAGAAAACGCTGTTGTTCGAGAGATACAACTGTTCTTGAGTCGAGCTCCAGATGAAAGAAGGAGACACACTGCTTATATTGATGGTGCCATTACTTCCAACCAGAGGATTGAACAGTGGTGGGGCTTTTTGCGGAAAGAAAACACCAATAATCATAAATTATATCGTGGTACGTGATAATATGTCGTGGTACGTGATATTATGTCGTGGTACGTGATATTATGTCGTGGTACGTGATATTCCGCGTGGTACGTGATATTATATCGTGGTACGTGATATTATGTCGTGGTACGTAATATTATGTCGTGGTACGTGATATTATGTCGTGGTACGTGATATTATGTCGTGGTACGGGATATTATGTCGTGGTACGTAATATTATGTCGTGGTACGTGATATTATATCGTGGTACGTGATATTATGTCGTGGTACGTAATATTATGTCGTGGTACGTGATATTATGTCGTGGTACGTGATATTATGTCGTGGTACGGGATATTATGTCGTGGTACGTAATATTATGTCGTGGTACGTGATATTATGTCGTGGTACGTGATATTATGTCGTGGTATGTGATATTATGTCGTGGTACGGGATATTATGTCGTGGTACGTAATATTATGTCGTGGTACGTGATATTATGTCGTGGTACGTGATATTATGTCGTGGTACGTGATATTATGTCGTGGTACGTGATAATTTTGACCCATCAATTATTTTCTTTTTGTATGTCCCCTCTCCTCTTCCGTAAGATGCTTATTGGAATAAGCATCTCGACTTTAGTCAGATTGGGCCAAACGGTGCATGTCAAATAAATAAAATAAAGCAAAATAAATAAAAGAAAACAAGAATAATCTTTTATGGTTTGTAAAGAAGTCTTGGGTAGGAATTGTCCATAGAGAGCAGTTACAATTTTATTTTCATGGTTTGTATTTTCCGACAAAAGTGCGTCGGACTTTACCGAGCAGCATGTCAAAATTCATAGACTGAACGTTGGTATATGTAATATCACCATAAGTTCGGTAAATTGAACTACTCTCAGTAGCCTACGAACGGAGGTCGGTGGTTTCCTTATAAGCACACTTGCCGCTAATTCAATAACATTAAATGTCTACAGGTACCTCGTTATTTATGTTTGGATATTTATTGGTCGGTACCAGGTCGACGACCAATAAATGTCAGAAATTATAAATAACGGAGTAAGACCTTTACTAAAGTGAAGTAAATTGCCGCAAAAATCCAGAATACTGGTTACATAAAAAACAGTGTGCGGTTTTCTGTATTTTTTCCCAGACAGAATTTAGGAACTTTCTATTTATACCAAAAATATAAAGTTTTGGCATCATTTAGTTTTTAAATTTGAAATTGAAAATTAGATTTGTCAAGTACCCGCAATGTAAACTAACCCCGAACCTGAACATGCGCACAAGCGCCCTTAATGTTTGAGTGTGTGAGTGATCTAACGGCACAATATAATTTTACGTACTTTATCTGAGAAATATAGACTGACGTTCGGATAAGAGTGACCCAAAAGCCTGCCCATATTTTTTTTAGTGTAAACGACAGATAAAAAGGTCTGATATGAGGGCAATACCACTAGGTTAACCGACACTGATCGTTGTTGTTGTAATCAGTCTTCGATTCTTCGTTTGTTTTTCACCCCCATTTCTACATTCTAAACCTAACTGGGCATGTTTTATGTATCCTATGTTTAATTTTAGTGGTTTTAGTTGCATTAACCTCATGTAATTTGGTTTTCTTAACAAATGCTCAACATGCTATACGGCGGCAGGTGGGACTTAAAGGGGAAAAGGCATGGTTGCTTTACTCAATAAACACGTCACCTGCTATTCTGATCCTATATAACCAATCTTGCGACAGTTGAGAAATCAAAGAACGTCGTACATTATATGCACCATTTGGATGCAAAAATGTGCCTATTTGTGTTCGAATAGGCCAACAAGATTGATGCGATGTTAAAAAAACAAATTGAGAAACGCGTGAGAGCTCATTTTGTTAGGCAAGGGTCCACGGCCCCTAAAGCTTTTAGATTTGATTTATTGATGTTTTACGCCGCACTCAAGACAATGTCACTTATATGGCGTTGCCAGGTTTAGCGGGGAAGGAAACCGGGTTCATTGCCCAGAGAAAACCCCGGCCGAACTTCGGCGAGGAAAGTGGGGCAATATGGAACGCTGGGGCAAAATGGGACTTTGTGATTTATCCGCCAAAACATATGCGCCATCTACCGGGCAATGAGTTTGTGTAGGCGCGTCGTACAAGAATCACAGTCACGTTGTTTTACCACCGCTGTCGAATTTCTGTTGAATCTCACCCCAGACGATCTTTTTTCACCGTTCTGATGTTAAGTAAGTACACTTTTTGAATTTGTACAAAGGTTGTAAAACCACCGCGCATTCAATCCTCGTGTTTTATCTTGTATCGTTATATGATCAAGTTTTATCTTAAGACAATCTTTCCTCCATGTTGTGACCTAATTTCGTTGCCCATAGAGGAAAAGTAAAATCACGGGTTTGGGGCAAAATGAGACATACGGCTTGGGGCAAAATGAAACGCCGTCCCATTTTGCTCCAACGCGTGTTTTGTATTGTAAATGGAATACATCGTATAATGAACTTGTGAAAACCTTTTAATTTTTATATATTTATGAACACTAAAACACACGGGCACAGGGAATTTATCTTCTTGTCTAAAATAACCACAGAGACAAGTTTCTAATTGTGTTAAAAAGAGGTACAGGGTATATCATTTAGACCAATTTTTATACATAGGCCTACTATAATCTAAATAATCTACTGCAGCTAACATCGGCTGTTGTTGGAATATTTTTGGTTTATTTGTTTATTTAATTTATCCTTTTTTCTATCCAGATTGGCATTATGGTTAGGCAATACCAAAGGAAAACCCAACGACAGTTTTGGAATGAAGTGTCTATGAAGGAGGCTCTTTCTGCTGTGGACAATGGGCTATCATTGCGATATGCGAGTAAAACTTTCAACGTGCCTCTCGCTACTCTCCAAAGACGCCATAAAAATAAGAACATATATGCAAAAGGTTCCACAAAAGTGTTACGGCAGTTTAAGGTAAACAATAAATTGAAAGAATTTATATCGTGCTACCATCCGTAAACATAATTTGAAATGCAGACCATTGACAAATACAAACCTTCTTCATCATATAAGAAAGAACTTTTCATAAATCCTTAAAAAACTTCACTCAATAATGACAGATTCCGGTTCCAGCTCGAAGTAGGTTATTCGACAGAAATATAGATTAATATATTATATAAGAAGCACATTCTGTCGACACTGGCCTTAAACGTTGTCAATTGGTGTAAATTAAAGTATAGCATAATTCATAACTCAAGCTCTCTCCGTCTCAATTACTTGTTTCTTTTTTTCAGACCGTATTTCACCCGAATATAGAGGCTGATTTAGTAAACTATATTTTTAAAATGGAGGCCATAATGTTTGGATAAACAACTTTTGATGTAAGATCACTGGCTTTCCAAATAGCAGAAAGGAATGGTCTTCCTAATTCTTTCAACAAAATTACCAAAATGGCCGGATTGGATTGGATTTATGGCTTCCGAAAGCGTTACCCAGAGATAGCTTTACGACAACCAGAGGCAACGTCAGCTGCGCGTGCCAGAGCATTTAATCAACAAAATGTGAACAACTTCTTCGATCTTCTTGAGCAGCTGGTTGATAAACACCTTTTCCATCCTAGCAACATTTACAATGTGGACGAAACAGGGATGACAACAGTACAAACGAAGCCGTCCAGAATTCTTGCAAAGAAAGGCCGACGTCAAGTTGGGAGTCTAACATCTTCAGAAAGAGGAGAATTAGTAACAGTGGAGATATGCATGAATGCCACGGGATCGTTTATTCCTCCGCTCTTCATTTTTCCCCGTGTCAGGATAAAGCCAGAGCTTATGGATGAAGCCCCCCTGGATCTATTGTCGCGTGCCCCAAAAGTGGTTGGATGCAAACGTCTATTTTTACTGAGTGGTTTAGCTACTTTGTGAAAATGTCCGGGGCTTCAAAAGACAATTGTGTGCTGTTGATCTTGGATGGGCATTCTACACATACGAAGAATATTGAAGTCATTGATTTGGCGCGTGAAAATGGAGTAGAATTATTGTGCCTACCCCCTCATTGTTCCCATAAACTACAGCCCTTGGACGTAAGTTTTATGAAGCCGCTGTCCACGTTCTATGACCAGGAGGTAGAAAAATGGCTCAGGAACAACCCTGGAAGAGTTGTTACAATTTATCAAGTTGCTGAAATTTTTGGAAACGCGTTTACGAGAGCAGCCACGGTAGATACAGCCGCAAATGGTTTTAGAAAGACTGGAATATTTCCTACTAACAGAGATATATTCAAGCCAGAAGAATTCGCGCCTGCAGAAACCACAGATTTCCCAGCACCATCTTTAAACCCCACTTTCTCTGCTCCTTCCGATGAACCATATCCAGATATTGCTGCACCCCTGAATGAAACTTTAGAGTCGTCTTCAGTGCTCACAGCTAATAAATCTCCAGATCCAAGCTACAATTCAACGTCCGTTTCAGATGATGTTTCCATCGCGGCGTCAGGATCTCTATCAGCTCCAATGTTGCAATCCGTTTTGGCTAGACCCTGCACAACCTCGGCGACTCCAAGCTCGTCTTTTTACTCCCCAGACATTGTAACCAGCTCCCATTCCCTCAACAAAGCAAAAGATTGCGATTTACCAACCCTCTTACCAGGTTCCTCCTTTGCTGGAACTAGCGTAGGGAGCACGTCTATCAATACGGAAAAATTTATTTCTCCTTTCACGTTTTCGCCACCACCAAAAGCCTCTGTTCGACCGAATAGATCCACCAAAAGAGGAAAAGCCACGATTCTAACTAGCAGTCCCTACAAAGACAGTCTATTGGAATTGGGTAGAAGGGACTCCACAAAAAAGCAAGACAAGGGTAAAAGGCCAAGGAAGGGGGGTCTAAAAGCTAAATCTACATCGAAGTTTGGCGATCCACATGTGGAAAGTGGTTTTGATGCACAGTGTATATATTGCTCGGAGTGGTGGAGTGCCAGTGTAATTGATGACATGATTCAGTGTACTGTCTGTATGCAATGGTCTCACACTGCTTGTGCCGGAATCAGTAGAGATGATGTAGAATTTATCTGTGATCTATGCACTTGATTTTATCAAACACAACGAATTGCCAAGGAATTTATGTTTCTGTTTTGTTCCAACTGTCCTGTTACCGGTTTATTTATGACTAGACAGCCGATATTCTGTATATGTGTGTGACAAGTATTTTAGATTTCATAGTATTTCTGATGTCTTGTTCAACATTGAATAAATTGAATAAAATAAGGCTCTCTCATAATTACTCATTACTCACTTTTTATTTTTAAAAAATCGTACATGTCGCTTTACCACTTATATTGTACCTCATGGGGCATAACGAGACTCCCGTTCCGTTTTGCCCATGTGCTTAGTATCGTATTGCCCCAGCCCTTGGGGCAAAATGAGACATGATGTCATTTTTTAAAAAGTTGTTGACACTGAAAGAAGATTGTGCAACAAAGTTATTTTTATGCTAATTATAAAATTTAAGCTCGTAAAAACGTTTTTAAATAATATTTTGTTTATGATATGCACCCATTGAAAAATTTTACCCCATACAAATTAAGTGTTCCGTTTTGCCCCACTTTCCCCTACCTCGCAACTCTTCCACATACGGCGACCGAGTGAAAAATCCACTAATTTTTCCCTTTTTATTTGGTCTGAGTGTGATTGAAACCCGCGCCGCATCGATGGTGTCTGTGTGGGACTGAGGAACTTGGTCAGTCTCTTGACCCTCTTGAAAAAATTGTTGCTTTGGCAAAGGACAGCCCCAAAACTTGAGCAGCATGTCCGATCATAGCACAATTGTGGCTCTAGAACTGGTAAAGTTGATTTTATGGTTAATTGTGTTCTTTTCACACTAAAACACACAGACACAGGGGCAATCTTCATTAAAACAAACATTTAACTGTGTTATCAAAAAAGAGGGCTGATATGCTATTTGCAGTGGGGATAGAGGTCAGGGGTCAGTTGCAGACCAAAAAGAGGGGCCCCAAACATACCCGGTATATTGGCTAGCATCAGAAAATGCCTGGTTAGCAGCGCACGGGTTTGTTGAACGAAGGGAAAATGGCCGCGCTGCTTTAAGTTATACCAGAAGTCTATGAATGTGGAAGTGTGAAGCGTTCCATTACATAGTGTTGAGGGCATTGGCGCCGTTTGACCCAGAGGTCACCATACACAGAGCCCTCTCTCGGTTAGTCAGAAAGCGTGGCTTTTCTTCACTTTCTCATATGAACTATTATGGGATGCATAAGAAAAAACATGGCGAACATTTTATTTATGATAACAGTACTTGATGGAGCAAAAGTTAAAGTTTCCGAAGAACTTCATAAAGTTGAAAATGAGACAAGAAGACTTGCTTGGAACGATTTGAGTCCAAATGGAGATATCAGAGTCGCATGTTCGGTAAAGCTTTTATAAAAACCAATGCATTCTCCGAACTGCGGTTACTGGAATTGCCGATAGATGCAGTAAGTGGAGGATGAATTTATTTTCTGATTTGAAATTGCGCAACCGTTGACAATTTCAAAATCTACCGCGCATAAACGTCACATAATGTAGTATAAGCAGGCTGAAAGAGCCAGTGCCCTGAATATGGGGTAATGCGACATTTCACACTTCCCTGTTCATAGACTTCTGGTTATACTATATATAGAGGCGCAGGTTTAGTGCCAAGCTCCACGTATAGGCCTATCCAAAATTATGTGAAAACTTGTTGGACTAAGTAGGCCTAAAACACTCTTGATATAGCAAGAGCAAATTAAACTGACCAGAAATACCTGATTTTGTGTGCACAACAAAACTGTGTTTTGAACAATAAAACTCAAATGCAGGATTAGGTCTATTCTATATTTGCACACAGTGATATAGAAGACCGTCATGTCTCTTAATTAACAATCATGGCACCCAAGGGAGAGAAGTAGAAAAGATCATCAATATCACGATTAAAATGGAATTTTTTTTTTATATCACGAAGTAGGCCTATATTATAATGAAAAACGTAGCATTTTGATGAGGCTACACTTTTTTTCAGTAATTTTAGAAGTGGCACGGGTCAATCTGACTAAAGTCGAGATGCTTATTGAAAATATTTCAATCCGCTTTCAATCATGAAATTCGATTTTCAAAAGAGTCCGGAGTTTAACTAGGGTACAAACAAATATAATGTGTACTTTTGAGAAAAATAGCGGAACATTTCTGTCTGAGCGCGCGTCGACAGACCCCTGCTCATGTGATGGACTTCCGGCCCTATCCTAGTGCGGTCTCAGATAATGTGTTACTCGGTTTTGGTGGAAATGTCGTAAACACGTGGTTAACAAAACATCAAGCCAAATTTGTGATATAATGGGTAAGATAAAACGACCTAGCGCATCGCAAGCAGGAAAAGACGGCGGTCAAACTTTTACTCAACAGATTCTTGACGGCAAAACTGTAAAATCATCAAGCAGAGTGAAAACCAGAAAACGTCGGGACGAGGATGATGAGGTATCATTAGTCGTCCAGTATTCGTCGTTTATTATGTAACTTGTAAATGTAATTCTTATTGGGAGAAACTAGTACACAGTTTCTTTTCCTAATTGCAGTTATGTTAATGTTTCGACGCACCAAACCTTCTCTAATTTTCGCTGAGCCAAATTACTTGGTGGGGTTTTTCAGTAGCCCCCGCAATATGTTGAGTGGATTGAAGGATAAATTCTGATACGCCCGCACTAATTCAACAAGTTAAATCCGACTCGTTATCTTAGGGATGTCAACCACTTTTTTAAACATGGATAATGAATTGCAAAATATTGGGTAATATAAATAGTACATACCTAATAATTGTTCTGTGGAATGTAATTGTAAAAAATATCAAAGAGCTATAATAAACTTGACAAAACAGTTGTCAGATTTTGACCGAAATTTCAGCCATGTTGGAGATGTCTGGTCATTACCTCCTGTTTGAAAAGCATGGAAATAATCCCATCAGAAAGATGAGAAATTGAAAATTACACATTAGTGTATTCAAGAATAGTCCAGGAAGCTATGGAATAAAGGATGGCTCCCCTACTGATGTTATTAAAACACAATCCCAGATTAAATGTGACCCTTCAAACAAAGGAGTTTCTTACCTGGGACAAGATGGCTTCTAACAATATCCTACAGGTGAAAGAGGAAGGCGGGAATAACTAGTAGGGGATTTCCTTTTTAGTCACAAAAAAGTTCCAAATGTACCAAAGTGGATATGGGGAATCCCCCAAATACTTAGAGGTTCACTACAAGTGGGCAAGAGCATTTACCAAATAATACTGTGCCATGTGAATATTTTTAAAAAAAGCGTATTCATATAAACTCATGCGAAAGTAAATGATTCTTAGAACAATTCTATAAAAAAAATAAAATTAAATTAACAAAAAAGTCAACCATGTAATAAACCATAAACCTACCCACATTGAATCACTGAGTACCCTGTAGCAAATGGCTTGTGTGCGTGTGTATATGTGTGGGCAGGATATAAGTTGCAAATATAATTGCTGTTTTATCTTTGTATAGTAAATTAGTATTATATATTCCCCGATATTAAAATGTCCCAATTATAAGTGCATCCCAGCTAATTGAGTTTTGACATTCGAGTTCACTTGTCGCAACCCTCTCTGTCATTCTTGAGGGCATGATCCTGCCTCCGCCACTAAGTATTGGACAATATTTGCAAAACCCATGCTAAGTTAACGCTATAAACCAAGCTCCGAAGAAATTATTAACCCACCTGTTAGAACAGACTAGTCAAAAAGCCGAATCATGCATGCAATCGTTCAAATTTCCGAAAAAAACACCGTCAGCATCGCGTGTGTGCTCCGCCATCTTCTTTTGCTGTATTAATCTTGCCAACGGCCTCGCTTTCGATATCACTTTTGCCGTGATTTTATTTAAGGAAGAAAGCGTAAGTTTGCCATGAAACTTAAAATTTTACCCATATTGAAGCCTCAGACAAACAACTATGGGTGCTTCAAGAGCTGTCATCGTTTTGGTACGGATCTTAAAAAACTAAAATTTCGCATTTGTGAGTATATCTGTTGAACTATGAATGAAACAACTTAAATTGAAAAATGAAAGCGAACCATTCCAAAAAGATACGCAAAATTGTTTTTCTTCCATAAATATTTTTTTTTAAAAGTCCCCCGAAATGCCAAAATACAAGTTGTCACGTGGGTCCAATATGGCCGCCACTTCCATGCTGTCATGAAGACACGTCAACTTAAGAACTTCGATCTCACGGTAATTACGTGCTTTTTGTTCAATAGTATAGGTTTAATGGTAAGTTAAGATACTTTTTATTGCTACTATCTATTTGGGGTGGTAATTATCCCGTGTATTTGTCTACGAAATCACTTGAACAAATCCAGTTGTTTATCAACTTTCATGTCAAAAAAATCAAAACTGATGACGTCATTGACATCCCTAGTTATCTATATTCTGACATTTGCTGGTGGTTCTGACGACATAATGAAAATCCGATTATTGAACAAGGAGGCGGGTAAGGAATTCACTTTGGTGAATTAACGCCCGCACGTGCTTCTTCAATACCACGTCAACATTGGGTACATTTGAAAAATCTAAGAGTTGCTCTCGGAATTTAAAAAAAATGATAACTCGCAATTTTTAAACATTACTCCCTAAAATTTTGTCAGAAAGCTTCTTTGATAATCCCTTCGTAGAGCTAAACCATCATTTGTGATCATACACATCGCCAAACAACGAAATTCGCTAAGTTTAAATTCCCTTTACTTTCCCTGACAGCCGTTACCGGTTGTAGTGGCGAGCATGATTTGAAAGTTAGCGGTAGATGGCGGTGTGATCGCCCGAGAAAATTTTTAGTCAACAGACGGAATTCAAACTTAGCGAAATTGGCTGCTAACAGATTTTAAGGTCACATATGATGGTTTAGCTCTACGAAGGGATTATCAAAGAAGCTTTCTGACAAAATTTTAGGTGAGTAATGTTTAAAAATTGCGAGTTATCATTTTTTAAAAATTCCGAGAGCAACTCTTAGATTTTTCAAATGTACCCTATGTTGACGTGGTATTGAAGAAGCCGGTGCGGGCGTATCAGAATTTATCCTTCAATCCACTCAACATTTTGCGGACTACCCCCAGGCTAGTTGAAGTTCTTCAACAGGTTGGGGAAATACGTGAATCGACGGATATCCGTGAATCCACGGACTATCCGTGAATCGACGGACAGTTTTGTCACAGAACGACGGATGGGCACCTGTCAAAAACGATAAAAGTTATCCGACTTCCAATTCTTACGAAGACGCAAAGTTTTGCAGTTCAACAACAACAGAACAGCTTTCAAGCTTTCCATTCACACTCTTATTTCGTCCTAAGCTTCAATATTTTTCTGCGCTGAAGCCGTCAAATTCGCTGACACAAACTGTCAAAAAGAATACAGCGCCATTAGCCATTGTATGGTGAACCAAAGGGGACTAATTTGCCTTGGATACTATATGCCTCTTGTACATGACAGGCCTGCTAGGTTAGTCCCCTTTGGTTCACCATACAATGGCTAGTGGCGCTGTATTCTTGGAGGGCCCTACATTAGATGCTCTTGTGTGATCTTGCCGGTGGACGTATTTAAACCACGTGACCGGTATGGAAAGACAAAGAAGCACGCTTTAATTTGCGGGGTTTCAAATGTATGTAAATGTTTATTTTCTTTTCGAAATTATTTATCCGAAATGGCGAACTGCTTTTTGACAGTTTGAGTCAGCGAATTTGACGGCTTCAGCGCAGAAAAATATTGAAGCTTAGGACAAACTAAGAGTGTGAATGTAAAGCTTGAAAGCTGTTCTGTTGTTGTTGAACTGCAAAACTTTGCGTCTTCGTAAGAATTGGAAGTCGGATAACTTTTATCGTTTTTGACAGGTTTTTGACAGCCTATCCGTCGTTCTGTGACAAAACTCGATTCACGGATAGTCCGTGGATTCACGGATATCCGTCGATTCACGTATTTCCCCAACCTGTTCAAGCTCTGTTGCCAAGATATTGATGATGGGCCGCAAACAGAGTTGAAGGACCACCATCAGGTTGGGGGAAATGTGCCGATCGGGAGTCCACTCCTGAACGAGCTATAGACCGCACTCTCAATCGGGAGTTCGGTGGGTGAAAAAAACAAAAGATGCCGTCGTTCTCTTCAACCCCTACCATAATGCATGCTTTGCAATGCAACAACAACACAGTAGACTTCAAGCTTTGCACCCGTGTTTTTTTTTCTTAAAAATGATTTATCGTCGCAAGCGCTGACCACTTCAAAGAATTTCACTCAAACTGCAAAAAGTGAATTCGTCATTTTCAACAAGCCATAGCAGCGTCAAAATAAATGTTTACCTTAGCCATAGCCGCACTTGTGTGTCTCTATCCTGGTTTACTTACTTTGCCGGTCAGGTAGAGCCACACTTAAAAGGGTGAGATAACTCGTGTAACCTCATTAGGCCAATTTTTATTCTATGCTTTACAAAGAGCGATTTAACAGTTTAACAACGGATTTCGAAGAAATCAACTGGTTTAGTGAAAAGAGGAATGTTTCAAAGATATAATAGGCGGTAATAGCTGAAAGGTAGTTGAGATTAAGGATAGCTAAGACTTAGCTTAAATCTGAAATCCGAAGCCCTTCCAAATAATTCATTTAAAAGCCGTAACTATCTTAGCCATTGATGTTTGAAAATAAAGATTGGTGTCTGTAGTGCTGCATGATTCCCATGCGGTGACAGTCCGTCGTTCACCCAAGCTACTGACTCCGACACGCGAATTTCAGGTCTTTTTGCGAGTTGAATGCCCTTTGACCTCACAGATTTTGTCACAGTTGACCTTTGACCTCTCGGATATGAATAAATTATGTCATCCGACACATTCACTCAGTTTACCGGAAACTTGTCTTATGACAAATAACATGAAGAGATGCAAACTGTCTTGTAACTGTACTAATATCTAACAGATACGGTTCAAATTAAATACACATTTAACAATTAAACTGTTTTAATGCATTACGGAAAGAAAAAGTATTTTCACTATCAAACAGTTTTAAAATCAATTAAAAACGATGTGTGCAGAATAAAAATTAAATGCAACGATGGTCACTACTGACCACCGCATAATGGCGCAGACTGTCACTACTTAAAGACCTGAAATTAGCGCGTCGGAGTCAGTAGCTCTTTGAAGTGGTCAGCGCATGCGACGATAAATCATTTTTAAGAAAAAAACACACGGGTGCAAAGCTTGATGTCTACTGCGTTGTTGTTGCATTGCAAAGCGTGCTTTACGGTAGGGGTTGAGGAGAATGACGGCGTGTTTTGTTTTTTTCACCCACCGAACTCCCGATTGAGAGTGCGGTCTATAGTTCGTTCCGGAGTGTTACTCCAGTTCAGGAGTGGACTCCCGATCGGCACATTTCCCCAACCTGGCCATGTTGGAAAATCTATTCAGCTCCGCACAAACTCTTTGTGCGCAGATTTTCGCCTAATTTAAGCAACGCAACCGGCCCAAACTTAATACACATTCAGTTCGATCTTTAAGTTCACCGTTCCACCAAAAAAAAGCGTTTAAACACTCACATCTGTGTTGCATCCTCGTCGTTTTTCGAGGGACAGCCCAAATCTTCCGCTGGCCTCCTCGTTTCCGTTAGACTCAACTGGGGAAATGTACGAGCACAAGTTGACTTGTTTTCATTGGAAATGGCACTTCACGCGGACTCGTATGTTTATCAAGAAAGTCTGTAAGCGAGGCCCAAAAGGTCAACTTTTGCTCGTACATTTCCCCAGTTTAGTCTCACGGAAACGAGGAGGCCAGCGGGAGATTCAGGCTGTCAATCGAAAAACAACCAGGATGAAACACAGATGTGAGTGTTTGAAAGCATTTTTATGGTGGAACGGCGAACTAAAGGAGCGAACTGAATGTGTGTAAATTTGGGGCCTGTTGGGTTGCTTAAATTAGGAGAAATGGAAAGAAAATCCGGGAACAATAGAGTTACATGTTTTCCAACATGGCGGGTCCTTCAACTCTGTTTGCCGCCCATCATCAATATCTTGGCAACAGAGTTTGAAGAACTTCAACTACCCCCAGGCAGTCATCATACAATGCATGGGATTCGGACTCCAAAATGACTACTTTTTAAAGAGATAGTCATATTTTTGAGTCCGGTTTTGCTGCAATCAAAAAGTCTTGAAAAGACTGCCCGCTTCTGATCAGGTAGTTTGTAGTCAGATTTAGACAGTAAGTAACAGGTTGGGGAAAATCGCCGATCGGCGGGTTCTCCATCGATCGACGGATAAACTGTCGAACGGCTGAGAATAGACCCCGTCGATCAGTGGGTAAAGTTTGGACAAAATTACAATTTCCTCTCTATCTGCCCTCATTCACTTTTTCGCCGAACTATCAAGTTCTACGACAACAGTGCATCTCAACAGCTTGTTTTTAATGGCTAGTTCTACCTGAAATTTATTTCTTAAAAGTCTAAAACAGATTACGCCATTTTAAGCATGTGTTTTAAAATAAACAGATATATCTACTCACATGCGTTACCTATCCACCTGTAGTGCACGCTCAGTAGTTCACAAAAATGACCACGAGGCATAAATCCATACCCAAGTAAGGCGGAAATTGTTGAAGAACTGGAAGCGTGCAGCTCTAACATGGAACTTCCTGTCACTCTTCTGATTGACCTCAGTTGACCTTTGCTGTACCATTTTTATACGCCCTACTTAAAAAAAGTCCGTTGTATTATGGTATCACCAGCGCCGCCCGGTCATCCGTCCCAGATTCCCTTCCGCTCCATAACTTGAAGAGTTTTGATCCGACCTTTACAATTTGTTTTACAACACATGCTTTAGGGGTAGAAGGTGTGTCATGAACCATTTAGGACGTTGTGGATTGCATAATATGGCTTTTACATTGGATTATGTTCTATTCTGTCTTAGTCTATATCTTCGTTTCCTTCTGCTCCATAACTTGAAGAGTTTTGATCCGATCTTGACAATTCTTTCAGAGTATATACCTTATGGGCAGACGGTGTGTCGTGTGCCATTACTGATTTCACCCGTTGCATAATATGGCAGCCATATAGGATTATGTTATATTCCCTTCTGCTCCATAACTTCTAAAATTTTGGATCTGATCTTGACGATTCTTTCAGAGTATATACATGTACTTTATGGGCAGACGGTGTTTCACGTACCATTTCTGACATCACCTGTTGCATAATATGGCAGCCATATTGGATTATGTCATATTCCCTTTCGACTCCAGAACTTCTTTCGTTTTGATATAATTTCTCAAATTCTTTTTGGTATATATACCTTATAGGTAGATGTGTCGCATACCAAATTTGATCTGGGTCCACATATTTTTTGTGTGTTTTCAAGAGTATTTTTTATCAGAAATGTGTACACTTAGTCCAGAGTAATACTGAAAACCAATTAATTTATACATTCTGAGACTTTTCTTGGATAGTTTAATGTGCGTTACAATAACAAAAAAGACCATTTTCATAGCTTTATTACCCATCTGGTATTTATCAGAGTGGCTGTTTAAATAGAGATAAGGGGACAATGACTTCTAATGTTCAGAGTGGACACACAAGGTTTGTATATTTACACACCATAATATCAGTGGTCAGCCTGAACATTGTTTGCTTTGTACTAAAACTATTACAGTGAAGTCCAATAAAATTTGCAATTAAAATGTGATTGAATTTAACTGAACAGATAACATATGTGTACTATAACATGTATTTAGTTGCAGCTTCATCAAATTCAGAAAAGAAAAAAAATGTCTAATGTGAAATTAAAACAAATGTTATATTAAATGTAAAGTTGTTAATCGTAGCGGTTTGACTTTGCCACAGCGAGTGTATGTTGAGTTTACTAAAACTCTTGTTGGTAGATGTTGTTTCCAGTTCTTCCGACAATTTCCGCCTACTTTGGGCATGGATTTACGCCTCGTGGTCATTTTTGGAAAGCATGTGACTAGATATATTGGTTTATTTTAAAACGCATGCTTAAAATGGCACAGTCTGTTTTAGACTTTTAAGGTACATGCAGTTGACTTTGAAGGTAGAACTAGCCATTAACGACAAGGTTGGGACATGCACTGTTGTCGTAGAACTTGATAGTTCAGTGAAAACGTAAATGAGGGCAGATAGAGAGAATTTTTTTGTCCAAACTTTACCCACCGATTGACGGGGTCTATTCTCCGTCGTTTGACGGTTTATCCGTCGATCGATGGACAACCCGCCGATCGGCGACTTTCCCCAACCTGAGTAAGTAACAACATATAAACAAAACCAAATAGTGTCATTAGACATGTCACATTACGACATTCATGGGCAATTTAGCCTTTTGTAAAGTGAATTTATTATTTAACATTTGAAACCTGAAAAAAACGCTAAACAGTGTTACATGTATGTCATCAATGGCGATGAGTTTCAACTTTGTTTGTAGGTTAGTGGGTCCAAATTATTTCGAGAAAAATCATCCTACCACATTTCATCGAAAATTATTTAGAAAAAGTATGATGACAGCCATTGTGACTTGCTTAATTTGTTTTGTTATGCAGTTTGTTGATGAGAAATTGTCCAGAAAGATCTTGGAGCAGGCCAGATTACAACAGGCAGAACTGGAGGATGAACATGGGGCAGGAAGGTTAGACTTAATGTTTAAGGCAGAGAAACCAAAAACACACTTTTATATCCAGAAGAAGAGCACTAATTTGTCCTTTTCCATTTGTACCAAACACACATTAACACACCTGACAGTGAAGTTAACCCTAGTCCTGCCGCTGTGTACATACTCGTCCGCTGCTTGCCGTCGCTTGACTGCCACGGACGAATAAACTTGAGCAGAGCACTTCCAGTCGCTCACTGCCACGGATGAATATACTCGTTTTGACAACATACCGTTCGATTTTGACCAATAGAATTCTTTTCATTCGAAATAAATTACATCAGTATAATTTCCGGTTCCTGTTCTTTAAGCAGGGTTCAGTAAAAGAGAAAAGTTGAAAGTTTGAAGTTACCAATTGAAATGGGACTTTAAACCAATCACAGCAAAAGCGTTCAAAATGCTGTCGCTGTGAGGCGACTATTGTTTAGTGAATGTGACATCCGTAAATGGAGACCTATTACGTTTTTATACGCCCGGTTCATATAGGTAATATTTCCCAATAAAATATTTCCTTGTGGTATATTGATCATACTTGCTTGTTTACAGAATGATTGTTTTTTTTGGAGTAAATTGTACGCTCAAGATTTATATCACTTATATGGCAATAATACCCAATATCAAATTTATTGTAACAATTATATGAATATGATATCAAATGTGAGTGTGGGTTAGCCAACTTGTAGGTAAAATAAACTGAAACAAAGGGCAAAAAATTAAAACAAACAACACTCGGGAATAATTTTTACTGGAAGACACAGTAAGACGTGTTGAATTCCTGAGAAAGTCTCTTATTAATTCCTTATTTATGAAACATTTCTAAACTGTGGAAAATTTCCTGGACTGAAACATACAGTTGATTGGTTTCTTGAACCAACGTTGATGGTAAACTATTTTTTCACCTCTTGAATACTTAAAGGAAAGAAAATCCAGCCAAACATGTACATTCATTAAATAGAGCAGCCTAATAGCTTTTGATAGAAGTCTGCAGTTTATTCGTACGATTTTTTGCTGATTTTTTTTAGATTTTTTAATTCAACTTTACCAATACATACAACACTAACTGTAGATCAGCCATGTTGATTTTGGCTGGCCGCCTGCTGACGGAGCGGGCCAATAAAAGTGTAAGTTTCAGCCATGTGTCTCCCTTCAGCCCAAGCTGGCTTTGAATCCACTTCATGGAAAGGGCTGCACAGACTGCTATTCTCCATTTGAAATACATTAGCGCTAAATCCAAATTGGCCATATTACATAGTTTAAGTGTTTTTAAAATTAATTCTAATGTTCCTGACCCATTTTACACTACATAGTATACGACCGGATTTAGTTTTATACTCCAAGTAATGAAATACTGAATATTCCGAGCATATACAAAATCAGATATACAGATCGTCACAGTAAAGCACTAGACTGTCAGCCCTTATACATCAGGCGCATATTTTGTAGACGCGCGAATGGCTTCACCTATCAGATTTATAGCTATAACTTCAGACGCCGTTGAACTCTTTATTGGTACAAATATCCCTTTTTAATTGGTATAGAACTAAAGTGCATTACCCGATTATTATGGTCAGCTTCGATCACTCTGTGTGTTTTCTTTTCTTTTAAAGGGGCATGAGCTGCCAAAATGTTGATATTTTGAAGTTAAAACAGAATGTTGAAATTATTGGCTATTTTTCTCAAGAAATATAATTCAGAAGCTTTTTAGTGCTTCTAGTCTCGAGGATGTACGATAAAGTATTGTTTTGAGCTAACTTTGGCTTAGAATGAATGAATGGTCGTCCCGGTTATTTAAATTTTGTTTACTTTTCGAACACGTTTTCGGTTCGTACAGGCCATATACTGTATGGATTTTCCTCATTCCAACGCCAATCATTTAGTTTTTCGATAGCCTCCAAAGCCTCTTACTGTCGTGACGATCAGAAACTATGAAAAAAGTGTGAATTTTGGCAGCTCATGCCCCTTTAAAGAAATAGATTGTATTATGATTGATATGAATAATCACGTACATAGACAGGTGAAATACTTTAAGATTTACAGAATATTTATAATAAAATTTCCATGATATTTTATTTGGCAAGAGAGAAAGAAATTAGGCATTGGAAAATAATAAGAAAAATCTTCGCCAAAACTGTCAATGTTCATTTGTTGCCGTTCAGTCTCGGTAAATTAGATGAAAGTAAAAATAGTTGTATGATAGTTATTAGAAATGAAAACTAGTTGTTTTAGGGTTAAATTCCGATGAGTTGTTGATCAAGAACGACAGACCTGTTTTACTTTAGGTTTATGTCGACAGACTACTGTAGTTCTTCCTGGCAAGTCGGCAATATGTTGACATTGAGTTTGTAAAAAATCCAAACAAACTTATAAAATGTGAACATCTAATCAAATTTAACACCTACCTTTTCCCTCAACATTATATTTCTTCGAATGATAAAGTGTATTTTTTTACTGACACTTATATACAGTTTGGAAACAATCAGGATTGGATAATCTTATTGATTAGTGAACTGTTAACACTTAAGGGATTTTTAAGGGCAATCGTATTACCGACACGCCCGTCGTTGATTGACTGATTGGGCTATGACAGATTTGCGCTCAAGTTGAAAAGGGTTCACTACAGTGTATATGAAATCAAGAACCACTTTCTTGATACTTAAACAAGATATAAACTGATAAATATATTTAAAGTATAAATTACTTTCCAGTTTTTACCCCTCGGGCAAATTTTGCCCGAAGGGTATTGTCGTTGCCTCCGTCGTCCGTCTGTCCGTCTGTCCATTGGTCCTTGTAAACACATTATCTAAAAAAGTCTTTAACTTACAACTTTGAAACTTCACACATTTGTTTATTACAGCAAGTACAAGAAGCCTATTGAAAATCAACGCGCTCGGATGTTTTTTTCAAGAGTTATGCACCTTACATTGCCGCTGCGGTAAAAAGCCTTGTAAACACATTATCTAAAAAAGTCTTTAACTTACAACTTTGAAACTTCATACATTTGTTTATTACAGCAAGTACAAGAAGCCTATTGAAAATCAACGCGCTCGGATGTTTTTTTCAAGAGTTATGCCCCTTACATTGCTGCTGCGGTAAAACGCCTTGTAAACACATTATCTAAAAAAGTCTTTAACTTACAACTTTGAAACTTCACACATTTGTTTATTACAGCAAGTACAAGAAACCTATTGAAAATCAACGCGCTCGGATGTTTTTTTCAAGAGTTATGCCCCTTACATGGCCGCTGCGGTAAAAAGCCTTGTAAACACATTATCTAAAAAAATCTTTAACTTACAACTTTGAAACTTCACACATTTGTTTATTACAGCAAGTACAAGAAGCCTATTGAAAATCAACGCGCTCGGATGTTTTTTTCAAGAGTTATGCCCCTTACATTGCCGCTGCGGTAAAAAGCCTTGTAAACACATTATCTAAAAAAGTCTTTAACTTACAACTTTGAAACTTCACACATTTGCTTAGTACAGCAAGTACAAGAAGCCTATTGAAAATCAACGCGCTCGGATGTTTTTTTCAAGAGTTATGCCCCTTACATTACCGCTGCTATGAAAAGTCTTGTAAACACATTATCTAAAAAAGTCTTTAACTTACAACTTTGAAACTTCACACATTTGTTAAATACAACAAGTACAAGAAACCTATTTAAAATCAACGCGCTCAGATGTTTTTTCAAGAGTTATGCCCCTTACATTACCGCTGCAGTAAAAAGCCTTGTAAACACATTATCTAAAAAGTCTTCAACGTACAACTTTGAAACTTCACACATTTGTTTATTACAGCAAGTAAAAGAAGCCTATTTAAAATCGACTCGCTTGGACGTGTTTTTCAAGAGTTATGCCCCTTACATGACTCAGCCAAAAACCTCCTTGTAAATGTGATGCATGTATGTGGAGTAGTTTTTCACTCACAACAAATTGTCTGGAAAATAAAATATCTTCGGTTTCTTTGGCCCAGACCCGAGGGGTCCTGATGGCGACAGCCACTTATTTTCTTCTGTATCTCTTCTGTATGTCCCATTGTTTTATAAATTTCACCATGGGGCACGGAAAACCCCCCAGAAATATTTTGTTTCATACTGTTGGAAAGGTAAATTGAACCCGTTTCTACTGAATTTGAAAGTGTTTTCTTTTTTTTTCCTCCTCTAACATCGTATACCCAGTAATCAGCGTGACTGACGGAAAGGTGTCTCCACTGTTAAGTAAATGGACATGCAGTCCTGCATATAGCAAGTGATCACTTCCAACGAGACCCTCAGATATCCCACAATTTTTTCCAGTGACCCCATTAAGCTTCAGGCCTTTTGGGATTACCAATCTTTCTTACGAGGACGTTTTCCTCTGATATCACTTTTGGGTTCATATAAAGCGCGCTAATGTTTCCTTTCCAATGGTACCAAACGCATATTTTTGCGATTTTCTTACACCTGACAGTGAACTTAATAAAAGACCCCAATAAGCAAAACAAATTGGTCAACTTTCAAAATCTCCCATTTAAACCTAGGTTAAATTCATCCTCTTCATGGCCTTCATAACTCTCCGATATGCCACGCATACCATTTTTGTGCCAGCCACATATTCCTCAAAGCTTTCTTTATAATTTAATGTAAGTTTTGAGAAACTGAAAACAATTTTCTGGAGATAGGAATGGTTTGAGAACAGTGAAATTAACCTGGGTTTAAATGGGAGATTTTGAAAGTTGACCAATTTCTTTTGTGTATGTAACATAATACGGTATTTTATAAACTGCATAATTTCCCATGAAAAAAAAAAGCAAAAATATTTATTTAGTACCATTGCAAAGGAAAAATAAGCGCGCTTCTTCTGAACCATACAGTATTTTTTTGTTTTCTTCTCCTTTAAATAACTGTAAAGCTGAAAGTTTATGCCCAATTCATACTCACTGCAGTTTTTGCCTTTTGTAAGCTGTCAGAAGACCAATCTTTAGATTGATGTTGCTGTTAGATCCGACAACATAGATAAGTGACAACTTCTTTGTCAGCAGATAGTTTCTTGATCCATTGTTTATATTCTTCCCTCAGGTCAGAGGTGAAAACGAGACCAGTGTCGTTTCCCACCAGGGGGCGTCCTGCTGATTCTGACGATGAAGATGACGTTGATGACAACAACAGTGATGAGGATTTCTATGAACAAATTGTAAAGAACATTTTTTCATTTCTACCTAGACCTTCCATCAATGGGTACCAGGTCTCATTTCTACCTAGGCCTTCGATCAATGGGTCCCAGGTCTAATTTCTACCTAGACCTTCCATCAATGGGTCCCAGGTCTCATTTCTACCTAGACCTTCCATCAATGGGTCCCAGGTCTAATTTCTACCTAGGCCTTCCATCAATGGGTCGCAGGTCTCATTTTTACCTAGGCCTTCCATCAATGGGTCCCAGGTCTCATTTCTACCTAGACCTTCCATCAATGGGTCCCAGGTCTAATTTCTACCGAGGCCCTCCATCAATGAGTCCCAGGTCTCATTTCTACCTACATGTAGGCCTTCCGTCAATGGGTCCCAGGTCTCATTTCTACCTAGACCTTCCATCATTGCGTCCCAGGTCTCATTTCTACCTAGACCTTCCATCAATGGGTCCCAGGTCTAATTTCTACCGAGGCCCTCCATCAATGGGTCCCAGGTCTCATTTCTACCTACATGTAGGCCTTCCGTCATTGGGTCACAGGTCTCATTTCTACCTAGCCCTTTCATCAATGGGTCCCAGGTCTCATTTCTACCTAGGCCTTCCATCAATGGTCCCAGGTCTCATTTCTACCTAGACCTTCCATCAATGGGTCCCAGGTCTCATTTCTACCTAGGCCTTCCATCATTGTGTCCAAGGTCTCATTGCTACCTAGGCCTTCCATCAATGGGTCCCAGGTCTCATTTCTACCTAGGCCTTCCATCAATGTGTCCCAGGTCTCATTTCTACCTAGGCCTTCCATCAATGTGTCCCAGGTCTCATTTCTACCTAGGCCTTCCATCAATGGGTCGCAGGTCTCATTTCTACCTAGGCCTTCCATCAATGGGTCGCAGGTCTCATTTCTACCTAGACCTTCCATCAATGGGTCCCAGGTCTCATTTGTACCTAGACCTTCCATCAATGCGTCCCAGGTCTAATTTCTACCTAGGCCTTCCATCAATGGGTTGCAGGTCTCATTTCTACTTAGACCTTCCATCAATGGGTCCCAGGTCTCATTTCTACCTAGACATTCCATCAATGGGTCCCAGGTCTAATTTCTACCTAGGTCTTCCATCAATGGGTCGCAGGTCACATTTCTACCTAGGCCTTCCATCAATGGGTCCCAGGTCTCATTTCTACCTAGGCCTTCCATCAATGGGTTGCAGGTCTCATTTCTACCTAAGCCTTCCATCATTGTGTCCCAGGTCTCATTTCTTCCAAGGCCTTCCATCAATGTGTCCCAGGTCTCCTTTCTACCTAAGCCTTCCATCATTGTGTCCCAGGTCTCATTTCTACCTAAGCCTTCCATCATTGCATCCCAGGTCTCATTTCTACCTAGGCCATCCATCAATGGGTCCAAGGTCTCATTTCTACCTAGGCCATCCATCAATGTGTCCCAGGTCTCATTTCTACCTAGGCCATCCATCATTGTGTCCCAGGTCTCATTTCTACCTAGGCCATCCATCAATGGATCCCAGGTCTCATTTCTACCTAGGCCTTCCATCAATGGGTCCCAGGTCTCATTTCTACCTAAGCCTTCCATCAATGTGTCCCAGGTCTCATTTCTACCTAAGCCTTCCATCAATGGGTCCCGGGTCTCATTTCTAACTAGGCCATCCATCATTGTGTCCCAGGTCTCATTTCTACCTAAGCCTTCCATCAATGGGTCCCAGGTCTCCTTTCTACCTAGGCCATCCATCAATGTGTCCCAGGTCTCATTTCTACCTAGGCCTTCCATCGACGGGTCCCAGGTTTCATTTCTACCTACATGTAGGCCTTCCATTAATGTGTCCCAGGTCTCATTTCTACCTAGACCTTCCATCATTGGGTCACAGGTCTCATTTCTACCTAGCCCTTTCATCAATGGGTCCCAGGTCTCATTTCTACCTAGGCCTTCCATCAATGGGTCCCAGGTCTCATTTCTACCTAGACCTTCCATCAATGGGTCCCAGGTCTCATTTCTACCTAGGCCTTCCATCATTGTGTCCCAGGTCTCATTTCTACCTAGACCTTCCATCAATGGGTCCCAGGTCTCATTTCTACCTAGGCCTTCCATCAATGGGTCCCAGGTCTCATTTCTACCTAGGCCTTCCATCAATGTGTCCCAGGTCTCATTTCTACCCAGGCCTTTCATCAATGTGTCCCAGGTCTCATTTCTACCTAGGCCTTCCATCAATGGGTCGCAGGTTTCATTTCTACCTAGGCCTTCCATCAATGGGTCCCAGGTCTCATTTCTACCTAGACCTTCCATCAATGGGTCCCAGGTCTCATTTGTACCTAGACCTTCCATCATTGCGTCCCAGGTCTAATTTCTACCTAGGCCTTCCATCAATGGGTCGCAGGTCTCATTTCTACCTAGACCTTCCATCAATGGTCCCAGGTCTCATTTCTACCTAGACATTCCATCAATGGGTCCCAGGTCTAATTTCTACCTAGGCCTTCCATCAATGGGTCACAGGTCACATTTCTACCGAGGTCTTCCATCAATGGGTCCCAGGTCTCATTTCTACCTAGGCCTTCCATCAATGGGTTGCAGGTCTCATTTCTACCTAAGCCTTCCATCATTGTGTCCCAGGTCTCATTTCTTCCAAGGCCTTCCATCAATGTGTCCCAGGTCTCCTTTCTACCTAAGCCTTCCATCATTGTGTCCCAGGTCTCATTTCTACCTAAGCCTTCCATCATTGCGTCCCAGGTCTCATTTCTACCTAGGCCATCCATCAATGTGTCCCAGGTCTCCTTTCTACCTAAGCCTTCCATCATTGTGTCCCAGGTCCCATTTCTACCTAAGCCTTCCATCATTGTGTCCCAGGTCTCATTTCTACCTAGGCCATCCATCAATGTGTCCCAGGTCTCATTTCTACCTAGGCCTTCCATCGACGAGTCCCAGGTTTCATTTCTACCTACATGTAGGCCTTCCATTAATGGGTCGCAGGTCTCATTTCTACCTAGGCCTTCCATCAATGTGTCCCAGGTCTCATTTCTACCTAGACCTTCCATCATTGGGTCACAGGTCTCATTTCTACCTAGCCCTTTCATCAATGGGTCCCAGATCTCATTTCTACCTAGGCCTTCCATCAATGGGTCCCAGGGCTCATTTCTACCTAGGCCTTCCATCAATGTGTCCCAGGTCTCATTTCTACCTAGGCCTTCCATCAATGGGTCCCAGGTCTCATTTCTACCTAGACCTTTCATCAATGGGTCCCAGGTCTCATTTCTACCTAGGCCTTCCATCAATGTGTCCCAGGTCTAATTTCTACCTAGGCCTTCCATCAATGTGTCCCAGGTCTCATTTCTACCTAGGCCTTCCATCAATGTGTCCCAGGTCTCATTTCTACCTAGGCCTTCCATCAATGTGTCCCAGGTCTCATTTCTACCTAGGCTTTCCATCAATGGGTCGCAGGTCTCATTTCTACCTAGGCCTTCCATCAATGGGTCCCAGGTCTCATTTCCACCTAGGCCTTCCACCAATGGGTCCCAATAGGCCTTCCATCAATGGGTCCCCGGTCTCATTTCTACCTAGACCTTCCATCAATGGCTTCATTTCTACCTAGTCCTTCCATCAATGGCTTCATTTCTACCTAGGCCTTCCATCATTGGGTCCCAGGTCTCATTTCTACCTAGGCCTTCCATCAATGGGTCCCAGATCTCATTTCTACCTAGGCCTTCCACCAACGGGTCCCAGGTCTCATTTCTTCCAAGGCCTTCCATCAATGTGTCCCAGGTCTCCTTTCTACCTAAGCCTTCCATCAATGGGTTGGAGGTCTCATTTCTACCTAAGCCTTCCATCATTGTGTCCCAGGTCTCATTTCTTCCAAGGCCTTCCATCAATGTGTCCCAGGTCTCCTTTCTACCTAAGCCTTCCATCATTGTGTCCCAGGTCTCATTTCTACCTAAGCCTTCCATCATTGCGTCCCAGGTCTCATTTCTACCTAGGCCATCCATCAATGTGTCCCAGGTCTCCTTTCTACCTAAGCCTTCCATCATTGTGTCCCAGGTCTCATTTCTACCTAGGCCTTCCATCATTGCGTCCCAGGTCTCATTTCTACCTAGGCCATCCATCAATGTGTCCCAGGTCTCATTTCTACCTAGGCCTTCCATCGACGGGTCCCAGGTTTCATTTCTACCTACATGTAGGCCTTCCATTAATGGGTCGCAGGTCTCATTTCTACCTAGGCCTTCCATCAATGTGTCCCAGGTCTCATTTCTACCTAGACCTTCCATCATTGGGTCACAGGTCTCATTTCTACCTAGCCCTTTCATCAATGGGTCCCAGATCTCATTTCTACCTAGGCCTTCCATCAATGGGTCCCAGGGCTCATTTCTACCTAGGCCTTCCATCAATGTGTCCCAGGTCTCATTTCTACCTAGGCCTTCCATCAATGGGTCCCAGGTCTCATTTCTACCTAGACCTTCCATCAATGGGTCCCAGGTCTCATTTCTACCTAGGCCTTCCATCAATGGGTTCCAGGTCTCATTTCTACCTAGGCCTTCCATCAATGGGTCCCAGGTCTCATTTCTACCTAGACCTTCCATCAATGGGTCCCAGGTCTCATTTCTACCTAGGCCTTCCATCAATGTGTCCCAGGTCTCATTTCTACCTAGACCTTCCATCAATGGGTCCCAGGTCTCATTTCTACCTAGGCCTTCCATCAATGGGTCCCAGGTCTCATTTCTACCTAGGCCTTCCATCAATGTGTCCCAGGTCTCATTTCTACCTAGGCCTTCCATCAATGTGTCCCAGGTCTCATTTCTACCTAGGCCTTCCATCAATGGGTCCCAGGTCTCATTTCTACCTAGGCCTTCCATCAATGTGTCCCAGGTCTCATTTCTACCTAGGCCTTCCATCACTGTGTCCCAGGTCTCATTTCTACCTAGGCCTTCCATCAATGTGTCCCAGGTCTCATTTCTACCTAGGCCTTCCATCAATGTGTCCCAGGTCTCATTTCTACCTAGGCCTTCCATCAATGGGTCCCAGGTCTCATTTCTACCTAGGCCTTCCATCAATGTGTCCCAGGTCTCATTTTTACCTAGGCCTTCCATCAATGTGTCCCAGGTCTCATTTCTACCTAGGCCTTCCATCAATGGGTCGACGCCTGGAATCTCACTGTTGAATGAAAAATGAGTGGCTTTTTCACATGGATGTCTTATGTGGTTGAGTTACCAGGTACTCACCAATGTGTCAAACTTCCAAATTCTCCTTCCCGAACAATTTTGACTCTTTTCAGACTATGTTAAAATAGGATGACTGCCTGGCACAAATAATTGGTCGCTGTCTCCTCTCCCCAAAAAACAAGCCAACATGATCGTATGAGTGAAATAATCTTCACTGAATGTGGCGTAAAATGATAAACTTGTAATGACCATGTTGCAAATTCATTTCTCGGATACCAGCTGTCATGGATCATTCATTTAGCAATCTTGGGCCGGTTGCACAAAGGTGTATTAAGCTTATATTAAGTCTGACTTATCTTGGCGATGTCACTTTCAAATTCATTTGTTATGCGATGTATTTAAGCTTGACTTAAGCTTAATACAGCTTTGTGCAACCGGCCCCATGTCCCAAATATGTTTCGAAGGCTTAGTTATTGAAAGAACATTGTTTATCATGTTGAAAACCTATTCATCCATATTGAAAACAAATGAGAATTTTCATTTTGTGTAAATCAATCATTCTGTGTTTGTGAGTAGGAAGTGGACCAAGAAGACGAGAAAGCTTTGTCAATGTTCATGTCAGAGAATCCACCAGCACGTAGAACTCTGGCCGATATTATACAGGAAAAAATTACTGAAAAGCAAACTGAAATTCACAGTCAGATGTCTGGTAAGAGTTTTAAAGGTCTTTCACTGGATTATATTATGGTCTTCCTGCTAAGTTTCCGGGGCCTCCATGGCTCAGTAGGTAGAGCGTTGGACCAATGCGAACAGCCTTCCGCCAATGGGTCGCTGGTTCGAATCCCACTTAGTCCCCAAAAAAATTGGAAAATTTTCTGACTGGGTTTTCGCTTGAACAACCAACCTATGTGGGATGGTTGCCAGTTGCCAACGGAATGTCGTGGCTTTCCTCCCACAATAAAACTGGCAACGCCGCCATATGAGTGAAATAATCTTGAGCGTGGTCTAAAACAACAAAGAAACAAACAATCAATCCTGCTGTTAAAGTTTCTTTTTTAGCCAACCAACCAACCAGTAATCAGTCAGGTTGAATTTTAATTATGTGAAATACCGGTATATAATTGAAACTTTTTTTTTTCAGAGGTTGAAATAAAATCTAGTCAACAAAAGCTAATCATCCCCTACCCCTACCCCCCCCCCCCCCCCCCCCCCTCCCTCATCCCATCCCCCTTCTCCTCCTCCCCTAAAACACCAAACAATCAATCAATCAAATCACACTCGGACCAAATAAGAAAAATTAAAAAATTTCTGAGTGGATTTTTCACTCTGTCACTGTGTGTGGAACAATTGCCAGTTACTCGACTAAGGTGAATCAATCAATCTTATCACAGGTTTCTTTCAGATACAATATAAGATAATGGGTTTCTTTGCCAATAAAACTGGGAAGGACACATTTTTTGTGCCAAAAAATTCTATCATTTAGCTTGTATGTTCTACAGATGCAACCAGTGTACATATGAGGGATCTAGATGAAAGGGTTGTGAATATGTACAGAAGTATCCGGCAAGTTTTAGCCAAATATAGGAGTGGAAAGTTACCCAAGGCTTTCAAAGTGATTCCAAACCTGAGGAATTGGGAACAGGTTAGACACTATGCAGGATTTTTAGACAGTTTTCTTCTGGTCAACTAACGGGAGGGTTCTGAATATTTTTTACATAGAACCTGGTTTCCAATAAAAGCGAGGGGCCTCCGTGGCTTAGTAGGTAAAGTGTTGGACGCTCAATCCGAACAGCCTTCCACCAATGGGCCTTCCTCCAAAAAATTGGAAAATTTTCAGACTGGGTTTTCACTCGACGACCTTTGTGGGATGGTTGCCAGTTACCACCGGAAGGTCGTGGGTTTCTTCCTCCCAGAATAAAACTGGCAACGCCACCATATAAAACACCAAACAATCAATCAATCCAATAAGAGCCTGCCGACACCAGCATGCTACTGTTTTTTGGAATAAATGTATTTATTAAAGTAAAACGCCTCTAAATCACAGGCTACAGTCTCCCCGACTCCATGACATTATCCCCCAGCAACATTTTCCCCCACGACATTTTCCCCCGCGACATTTTCCCCCGCGACATTTTCCCCCACGACATTTTCCCCCGGAGACATTTACCCCCGGCGACATTTTCCCCCATTTAAACAATACGGCATTCTACCTTACTTTTTTGCCTTTTTTCTGCAAAACCTCGCGGCCGATAAAAAGTGGAACGTAAATCACTTTCGATTTGTCGTTGAGTTCGGCTTTTACAATGAAATTTTAATTGTCCCAGCATATATCGATAAAAGAGCAAAGTGTGAAAATGGTTATCCTTGAACACAACTCCATGTCTCCGTCGATCGGGCCCAAAGTGTGAAAATGGTTATCCTTGAACACAACTCCATGTCTCCGTCGATCGGGCCCATACTACCAACTACTATGTAGGGCCTACTCTTTATTTATGTAATGTATGTGCGCTGGGCCCCTGATGAGTGAATAAGCGCTGGTAATTATATGATTTATTTACCTGAAATATTCCGAAACACTCCCTGTAATTCACTTTACACCACCCTACTACAGCTATATACTTTATATACCACCAGGCAGTGTCGGGCCCGATCGACGGAAACTTGGAGTTGTGTTCAAGGATAACCACTTTCACACACATTTTAATTGTCCCAGCATATATCGATAAAAGAGCAATTCTTAATCGTAGGCCTTCCAACTGGACATTCCAAATTTTGCAGGAAAAAGTAAGGTAGGCTGTCGTATTGCCGTTGAGTTCGGCTCATTAAGTTAGTACACTCATTAAGTTAGTGGGGGTACACTCATTAGTTAGTGGGGGAAAATGTCACCGGGGGAAAATGTCGCGGGGGAAAATGTCGTGGGGGAAAATGTCGCTGGGGGATAATGTCGGCACACCAGTCTCCCCGGATACTTTTATTTCACTGGTATTTATTCATGTTTTCATGAATTTCAGAATTTATACTGAATTTCCTGCCACGTTAATTCATAGATTTTCTATTTCAAATACCAGATACAGATTTAACTGCCGTTTTGGTACGTAGATATCTTGTAATAACATGATTGGCTAAGCACTATGCACTGCTCAGTAGAAAACGTCACAATAGTCCGCCATTTTGCTAGTTGAAGGGCAGCATGTTAACATTACATTCCAGAACAAGGTTAACGCTTGAAAAGACATAGGCCCTACTGAAGCAAGTTTTACACGTCGAAGAATTTCATTCAGCACCTACTGCTTGAAATTTATTCCATTCTCGGAAAAATGGCAGATAACGTCACATTAGGTTAGAAAACCACTTGTTGACGCAAGTCAATAATCAACTAGCAAGATGGCATACTTACTTGCCAAAAGTCCCTTGTCATTAGCCAATCTAGTTACTATGAGATACATGTATCAATGTTTTGCCCCCCCCCCCCCCCCCCCCCTTTTTTTATTAAGTGTGGCACATTGTACGGTATGACATTCTTTAATCTACCTATAAATTAAATGTACACTTTTATCACTGGGGTTTCTTTGGAGTGACTTGTTGGGGAAAGTTTGGCATTTTATTTAGCCCATAAAGATGTGATTTCTTCTGGATTTTCAGATTCTATATTTAACAGAACCAGAAGCGTGGTCAGCTGCTGCCATGTATCAAGCCTCAAGGATATTTGTCTCAAATCTTAATGCTAAGATGGCACAAAGGTGACTATATCTATCAAAAGATCTTTGTACCTTGTATATTTAATTGTAAAGTTTTCAAGTCCTAATTCAGAACTTAAAAACTAACCTATCTTTTCACTAATTTAGAGCCGTTGGACAAAGGGAATGGAACTATTTACATGACCAACTTAAAAATATAGTTTCAGTGTCATTGTTTAAATCTAAATTGATCTTATAGATCCTTTCGGCTTAAGGTTTGTCGCTTGCGCAGAAGCCTTGTTTGGCAGAATGACACTAAATTGAGTTTTTGGGTCAGAATTGTGTTCATTTCGTCTATGACGTAATGCAAAAGAGGTGTGTCACCGAGCGCAACAGAGAATTTCAGAAATGACTTCAATGCCATACAATTCGAATGTCATTAAAAAGTCATTGTAAGCCGAAAGGGTCTCTAAATTAGCAATCCACATCTCGGTAAAACCCACGTCAGTTTTTTTTTCATTGCCATTTAGTTCACCAAACCAACAGCACAATATAGCTGCAATCTTTTCTAGGGATAGAAAGCTCTGATGATTGCCAATCTCCCGCCATAGCGTTCTCGTTTCTTTGCATGTTAATTTTTGTACATTTTTTATATGGTGAATAAAGGAACAAACAAAGACATCAGAGGCCACCTTCCCCATAAGACACTGTAAGCACCTGCCAGTGTTAGCCAGCTTGGCCTAGTCCAGATTTCTGACTCCAAAATAAACATTTTTTTTTACACTTGCGGCCGTATTTTGAAGTCACTGCAATCGAAAAGCTGGAGTAGGTTGCCCGCTTCCAAGAGGGCAGTATGTTGTCACATTTAGACAGTAAATAACAATATAAATTACTCAAATAGTGTAAAAACAACGTTCATGAATAATTCAGCTGACTGAAAGTGATTTTAACGTTTAAAAACTGAAAAACAGCCCAACAGTGTTACGTCACCAATGGCGAGGTAAAAGGGAGGTAAAAGTGAATTCAGGGGACAAATAATATTTACTGAGGGACTCTGCTCGTCCATATCAGACACTGGTAGGTATCTAAATTATTAATGAACGTGATTAAACAGTATTAAAACTTTTGTAGTAGGTTATATTGTTATTTCACTGTAAATCTGAGCGGGCAGTATACATGGTTTTTTGATTGCAATGAACCCGGACTCCAAAATACGGCCGTTAGTATAAAAAAAAAGTCATTTTGAAGTCAGAAGCCCGGACTAAGCTTGGCCTAGGTGGGCTGTCAAAATATGTGCAGAAAAAAAAAAGAAGCACAATAGCAAATAGTGCGGGCCATGAAGACCCCTAGCATCTGTGGCCTTTCTCAAATTTGAGACGGGGTTTTGACAAATTTGTGGGGCACTCAAACTTTCCTTTTTTTTGCTAGTTGAGGCAACAGAGTTTAATATTTGGCTGACAAAATGAGTACATGTACGTATGAGCTAGTTTTGCAAGGCTTGTTTATACAGAGCCGAAACATAAACTGGGTTGGTGATAACCATGGTTATCTATTTGTTAATTTCTGTAGGTTCTTCAACTTGGTGTTATTACCCAGAATTCGGGATGATATAACAGAATACAAACGACTCAACTTTCACCTATTTATGGTAAGATAGCACATTATTGTTTTAGCTTCACTCAAGAAAAAGTCAAATTGTTTAAGCTCTTCCCTGGGGTCTAAAGATTGATTGATGTTTTACGTCGAACTTAAAATTATTAAATGAACCTTGGCTGTTGCTAGTGGCTTTGCTTTAGCCATGTGTGCTGACCAAGTAAGGTTGAACATCAGGTATTCCCTCCTGTTCTATTGTTTTAATTAATGGAAGGGGGGGGGGGGGGGGTCTTGATTGTATCAGTTGCTTGCAAAAGGTGGGGGCTCTCCTCCAGAAATAGATCCCAGTTTTCTACCTTACTACACCAGTTGTCACCATATCAGTGAAATAATCCTGGGGGCATTGTATGTGCAATTTCTCCGTGTACAGAGCTCTGTTTCCTGCCCGCTAAATTATACTTACATCATATACTAATTCACTAATCAACCTTTTACGCCCAAGGGCATATTGCTATTGACTTATCACATCACATACTTTTCTTAATTAAGGCTTTAAAAAAATCCCTGTTCAAACCAGCTGCTTTCTTCAAAGGAATTCTCCTACCCTTATGTGAGGTGAGTACAGTATCCATGTATCAGACCATATTTATTTTCTCCTATATTTAACCTTGGAATATTTCCAGATACTTGGTCAAACTGGGGACTTTCACAAAGCCAAGGTGGCCTAAGTTTTTTTGCAGCGTATCTCTACAGTATTGGTTGCTATGGCAGTTACACTTACGTTATATACTATGTTAAATAGGCCCCTGTGATAGAATTCCACTTTATTCTCTTTCAGTCTGGTACATGTACACTTCGAGAAGCAATCATCTTATCCAGCGTTTTGTCGAAAAACTCCATCCCCATGCTTCACTCTGCGGCAGCCATTTTAAAGATTGCTGAGATGGATTACACGGGTGCAAATAGCATCTTCCTGAAAACACTACTGGATAAAAAATACGCTCTTCCTTATAGGGTCATTGATGCTGTGGTTTTTCACTTCTTAAAGTAAGTCATTTGTTTGATTGATGGATTGATTGATTGATTAAATGCTACATGTATCATTGTTGGCAATTTAATTAATAGATAATTAACTAGATTATTAATAATGATATAACATGATATAATTTCACTAGAAGCTTTAGTTATTAGTGCATAGGGACCTCAGTGTATATGCCAACATTGCCAGGTTTAACTTGGTAATCGACAGATGAATAGTCTTTTAGTACGACAGAATGGATGGATCAAGTCCCACTCAGTCCCCCAAAGATAAATGGAATTTCTGTGTATTTTTCACACAATCTCTGCATGATTTTAAGTTGCCAGTAGCAGTTACTATCCCCAAGGTTGGGGTTTCCTTTGGGCCGAACCTGGTTCCTTTGTCACTAAACCTGGTAGCTCTGACTTGAAATTGAAATAATCCTGAGTGCAGTGTAAAACATCTATCAATCAGTGTATAACTGTGATATCTGGTTGGTGTTTCAGATTTGTTCATGATAAACGAACATTACCAGTACTTTGGCATCAATCTCTACTGACTTTCGCTCAACGGTACAAGGAAGATATTTCGTCTGATCAAAAAGAGGCTTTGGCGGAACTACTGAGAGCACACGTACATGATCAGATAACGCCAGAAGTTCGGAGAGAACTGCAAAGTTCACAATGCAGAGACAAAGAATTTGAAGAACCAACTTCAGCTGGCGGTGGAATGGAATTAAATTGAAGGAAATAAATGAAATAATTTGAAAATTTATCAAAAAATCCATCAGCCTCTTGTTATGAATTTAGATTAGATTGAAGGAAACCATTTGATGGTTATAAATAAGTTCCAAAAATCTTTTCTTTTTATGCACAAAGTTGCTTTTTCATGCTAAAAAACAGATCTTTCTTTAACAAGTGGAATAAAGTAAAATAATCATGCAAAAGTCACAGTGAAGTGATAAAACTTGAGTATTGCAAGGTTCCTATGTATAACAGCAAAGCCAAAATGTGGGCCTTCCTCTTTGCAAAGAGCCTGATTTCTTTCCTCACTAAACCCGGTAAAACCTCAAAATCAGGGATACAAACTTGAATGCGTCGTAAAACATCAATCAGTCACACTTTGCATGATGTAAACCCATGTAAGTTAGTTGCATTTTGATGGAGTAGGCTTGTCTTTTCTCAGGGCTAGGCTTGTACTATGTTTCTCGAAGCGGCGTAGCGTAAGTTTTTACGTAGCTGTCATGGCAACCCATATTGTAGAGATATGTCGCCATGGCTGGTCTAGCCGGTGAGTGTCACTTAGACTATGTTGTTTAGGGTCAGAATCTCGCTAAATCTTCTTGTTTGAGTGTCACTTAGACTATCATTGTCTAGCGTCAGAATATCGCTAAATCTTCTTGTTTGAGTGTCACTTAGACTATCGTTGTCTAGGGTCAGAATCTCGCTAAATCTTCTTGTTTGAGTGTCACTTAGACTATCGTTGTCTAGGGTCAGAATCTCGCTAAATCTTCTTGTTTGAGTGTCACTTAGACTATCGTTGTCTAGGGTCAGAATCTCGCTAAATCTTCTTGTTTGAGTGTCACTTAGACTATCGTTGTCTAGGGTCAGAATCTCGCTAAATCTTCTTGTTTGAGTGTCACTTAGACTATCGTTGTCTAGGGTCAGAATCTCGCTAAATCTAATGCCCAAACCTTCTTTAAAGGGACGGGCCGGGAACGAATATCGTTAAAATATGTGCTATTTTACCGTTGTTTATATAAAGATGAAGTTTCCAGATGGCCATTGGTAACTTTCCCAGCTACCACGGACCACTGAATAGGGACTTTTATTTGAGGATTCCAATGTCTGCTTTGTTGTGGTAAATATAATCGAGTGCGCAGCAGAGCCTTTCATTACTGCGCGTTTAATCTACTTTTGGCTCTTTGTTTACTGACGGTAAGACTCAAAACAATAGCACCACGGGATTCCCTTAATAACTCAATAAATGTACATTTTTAGCGGAAAGTCGACTTGCGGACTTTTATCCATGATTGATCAGTGTCTGAAACAGGAGTCAAAACGTTTTTGACTACATGTTAACATTGTTTAGATACTTACGCTGGGTCCAAGCATTTTACTGACTTCAGTTAAGCTATCTTAACTCAAGACGTATAATTCAGAAGTTTTTTAGTGCCTCTAGTCTCGAGAATGAACGACAAAGTATTGTTTTGAACTAACTTTGGCTTAGAATGGATGAATGGTCGTCCCGGTTATTTAAATTTTGTTTACTTTTCGAACACTATTTCGGTTCATATAGGCCACATACTGTATATATTTTCCTCATTCCAACCCCAATCATTTAGTTTTTCGATGGCCTTCAAAGCCTCTTACTGTCGTGCCAATCAGAAATTATGAAAAAAGTATGAATTTTGGCAGCTCATGCCACTTTGTCAAATTTGTTAAGACACTTTGTTTATGAATATTGCAGATCCTGTGTAAAGGACATAATTTGCAGGGATCAGGTACAAGTCGTAAATAAAATAATATTTGTAACAAAAAGGTTTTAGCCTTGGTGATTAAAAAACTGCTGGAAATTGTTAATTTCTATTCCGGTCTCTGTGAGAATTATCTAATTTTAAATGCATGGTTATATAAGTGACACGATTTTTCAAAGAACTTCCGTGAAAGGTTTTATTTGGGGCAAAAAAAAATGTTCAGCAGGAGCGATTTTCCTCATTATAATCGTACTTAATCTTAAGTTTTCCGATAAGTACAATTTCGTAACAAATTTTAACCAGAAGTAAATTACATCATTTTAGTGTCTCTAGTTATATGTATTTTAAAGTGGCATGAGAATCCAAATGTATGAAAAACTCTGTAGGTCTAAATTAAATTATGAAATTGTTGGTCATTTCATCCAAATGAGAAGCTTTCCACATATATTGGGACCTCGGTGGCTCAGTCGGTTAGAGTGATAGTCCCTCAGTTCGACACAGGTTTTCCATCGATCGAGTCCCACTCCGACCAAATATAAGTTGAAAAATTTCTGAGTGGATTTTCACTCGATCGCCTTGTGTGAAAGAGTTGCTAGATACTCGCCGAAGGTCGGGAGTTTCCTCTGAGCAAAGAGCCCAGGTCCCCCCCCCCTCCCCCTACCCCATGCCCACTAAACCGGGCAACTCCGCCATATAAATGAAGTGCTGCGTATAGCATCAATCAATTAATCCCACATATATTAATTCTGCAGATGCACGTGCAGGTAGTTTTTATAAACAACAGATACTGGAAAATATACTCCTACATCCCGGATATTTGAATTCTATCGGTTTTAAGCACGCTTCGGTTCGCAAATGTAACTGGCGTTATCCATATTTTTATTTCAATGTCACTATTTTAGTTTTCAAGGTACTTCCAAAAGCCCAACCTCTCTCAACAACGTCCTAATTTTCGTGCCACTTTAAGAAGAAAAAAAAACCACATTGTTTATTTTGCCAATCAAACCTTACAGTATACTTTTAGAATTATCTTATAATAAACATCAATATTTTCTAGAAATGAGAATTCAGGTAAAAAAAATAAACAAACAACTTGATCTACCGACATTTTGACAGGTGTGATCGGTAGCCCGAATAATCGGCTTCTCCGGTGCTGAGAATCTAACATACACTCCCTAACGTTGTGTGCTAATATAGAAATAAAGGAAAACCACACAGACAAGATTTCTCTGCCAGTGTGATCGGGATTTCTTTACAGGATAATTGTTAAATCCATTCAAACGGATGTCATTGATTTATCAGTTTATGAAAGATCACGTTGGATGAACTTTACACCACGCAGAAGCGTGTCCTATCAACGTCTTTCATTATTTTATGGATGGCTTGAGATCGGTAACCCTTTATTATGTCTGGGTCTGATTGCATTTCTTCAGAAGATAATTTTAACCTACCTAATTGTGAAATCGACTAAGCTGAAGGTCGGATTACAGCTACGTGTACCTGTGTTAGAAACTAGAATTTTCAGTTCCATTATTAAGTGAAGATCTGTTTGCTTCCCATCTTATACCGTCAAAAATGACGGTATACGATTTCCGATTGTCAACTGAGCGAGACAATGACGCACTGACTGTAAACCTTTCACCGTAAATTTTACGGTAAAAGACTCGCAGCTGGGGATGCAAACCTACATGTATACCGTAAAATTATACGGTGACCGTATTTCTGTTTACGGTAACCTGGGATGAATATGAAAGGGATATGAAACGCCTTTGTATTATAGTCAGTCTACGAGCAGCAGTTTGGCTCTGTTACGGCCCAATTTGACCGAAAGTCACCAATATGTCCGACGTGCCTGACAGTCCAGATATGTCCGACAAAAACTGGCCAGATGTGTCCGACAGTCCAGATATGTCCGACAAAAACTGGCCAGATGTGTCCGACAGTCCAGATATGTCCGACAAAGACTGGCCAGATATGTCAGACAGTTCAGATATGTCCCACAAAGACCGGCCAGATGTGCCCGACAGTCCAGATATGTCCGACAATAACTGGCCAGATATGTCCGACAGTCCAGATATGTCCGACAAAAACGTTTTTTGTCGGACATAAATGGCTTTGTCGGACATATCTGTATTGCATGTATATGTCGGTCAAATCTGGTCTGTCGGTAATATCTGGCCAGTCTTCGTAGGACATATCTGGACTGTCGGCCACATCTGGCTAAACTTTGTCGGACATATCTGGACAGTCAGACACATTTGACCAGTTTTTGTGGGACATATCTGAACTGTCGGACATATCTGGCCAGTCTTTGTCGGACATATCTGGACTGTCGGGCACATCTGGCCAGTTTTTGTCGGTCATATCTGAACTGTCGGACATATCTGGGCTGTCGGACACATCTGGCCAGTCTGTCGGACATATCTGGACTGTCTGACACATTGGTGACTGTCGGTCAAATTGGGCCGTAACAGGGCGTATGTTGAGTTTACTTTTGTTCAATAATTTCGTCATCTTCTGGTCCCCCCTCCAGCGGCTAACAGATGGGTCCCGCAAGCCTGTATATATCGAATGTAAAGTCATTTTGCGTACCAAGGTTTGGTCCTACTGCAAATTGGACCCTTCTTCAGCACAAGAAAATCATTTTTTTCCCCAATAATATCAGTACAAAATCATGAGTGTCTTCATTGGGCTGCTGTTTCCCACTACTTAGTTCATGGTATAGGTCGGTGGCAGACTTTTCTTTGAAGTAACATCTTAATACTTTTCGGAGTACAGGAAGACTCAACTCCAACTCAGATTTACTTTCGAGAAAATGTCTAATTTCTTCTGCGGGATGGATGGCTCTGACTACAGCTAGCACTACCTCTCACTGAAGCCTTTATTCACCCCAGCCTCAATTTGCCGGATAACATTTGTGAAACTGATGCCCTTGTGCCCATTGATGGTGCCCGCTATCACAAAGTCTTTTCGAAGGGAACATTGGGGAACTGTGGTCGTCCCAATATTCCCTCGCATGATGGTTTGTAACTCTTTCACAAGTTCTTCATTTTTTCCTCAACACATTCGTTCAAAAACCTTTCGATTAAACGTATGAGCCTTGGTATGGTGGTGTCGCCTTCTGTCGATTGGATTTTCATCCGCACTGCCGCATAGGTCAGCTTTTCGACAGACAGGCTATAGAGATGTTTTTTGACCTCCAACTCTAAATCCTCCATGATGATGTTGACGCCAAATCCTGGCAAGCCCGCCAATTTTTACCCTCCTTGAACAGTAAAATTAATCAGGTTCTGAATGGCTGAAACTGAAAGAAATAAAACAACCATGAATTTCAAAACTCCGTCTCTATATTTAGCCTGAAGGCGACACCACGATTATTAACAATTAATAATCAAGGAAGAAACACATGAAATAACAATAACATCAATTAAAGGTTTGGTTTACATCCAAATAACTGATCTGGGCTTCCATAGAACAATTAAAACCAGAATGTCACTTCGGGTTTCTCCGGAACAACGAAAATAACACCATCAGTTGTTATCAACAATAAACCGATAAAACTATTATTTAAAGTCATTAAATAATAATGTCAGTTTTCAACTTCCATAAACTATGGTTAATAATAATGTTTGGGAATGTTTTACTGAACTACTCATCACACCATAAGCACCTTGGTCTAATCTTACAGAACGACTGCAAATGGCAGACACACATCGATAGCATTATAGATGCTGCAAGCAAAAGAATAGGATTAATGCGTAAAATAAAGTATCAAGTAAATCGAAATGCGTTGTCAAACGTGTATCTTAATTATATACGCCCTATACTCGAATATGCGTCCCCTGTCTGGGACGGATGCACGGCTGAACAATCGGAAAGCTTAGAACAAGTTCAACTAACAGCCGCGAGAATCGTTACCGGTTTACCCAAATATGCATCACGTAACTCTCTGTTGTTTGAAACTGGTTGGGAACCACTAGCTTCGAGACGAAATAAAGCCAAATTAAGTTTGATGTATAAAATACAATACAATACAATACCACTCCGGAGTACGTGGCATCTCTCTTACCCCCACTTGTTGGGGACACCCCTAGGGGTTCCTCACTGCGGAACGCCGATTTGTATCAAGTTCCATTCAGTAGACTAAATATTACAAAAAAGTCTTTGTTCCTTCTGCTATTCTAGCATGAAATGACTTACCACCCGAAATCAGATCGTTGGAGTCAGTTAAATCCTTCAAGAAACAAATTCAACCAAATGCCACCGCAGCCCCAGCGTATTTTAAAGTAGGCCAAAGAAAACTTATTGCATACTAAGCTCCGTTATGAATGTAGCTACTTAAATGCTGATCTGCATCGTGTTAATCTGTCACCGTCACCTGAATGCAGCTGTGGAGCTCCGTCAGAAGATGCAAATCATTTCTTTTTTGAATGTATACTTTACCATTGGATTCGCACGAGTCTCGTAGAACTGTTTACTAATCAATGTAATTTACATGATATTCTTTTCGGAAATCCTGACATTACTGCTAGAGAAAACCTGAATATTTTCAGACACGTTCGAGACTTCATTAAAAAAAGTGAAGGGTTTACTTAAGTCTCTTTCTCACTATTCCACTGCTAAATGTTTAAGCATTGATATGTCGTTTCAATATTCAATCTTATTAACTTTAAAATCTGAATGTTGGGTGAATGAAGTTAAATTTCTGCTTTGAAACTGATATATATTTACAGCTATTAACTTTTTCAAATGAATTGATATGACCAAAACAAAATCTTTTTCGTTGAAATTTTTTTTATTTTTTTTTTATTTATTTTTTCTTCTTCTTCAAATTCAACAATTTGTATTGACTTCATTTTGAGACAATTTTATCATGCATTCAATGTCATTCATGTCAATGTAGGGAAAGGATTAACTAAGTTTTACAACTTGTTTTCAATCCCTCTTGTAGTAGATAGCAAAATGAGAGTTCAGCACCACCTATGACGTCATACGATGAGGAAACATGTTACGTAATATTCGAATTCCGGGTCAAAGACGTCCCGAGTGGTCAAGGTCAATAACTAGCACATCTCATTAACATCTAAGCTCGCGGCTATTGGTCTCGCTTGGCTACACACCTAATTAAAATCTACTAGCAAGAGGAGGCAACAATGGCTTGAACTGTGAGGTCGAGGTCAATATGTAGTACATTTCATTAAGATCAACATCTTAGCTGGCGGATATTGTTTCGCGCTCCACTGCACATCTCATTAAAATCTTAGCTCCCGGTTATTGGTCACGGTTCGCCGCATGTCTAATTAAAATCTAAGCTCGCGGCTATCGGTTCACTACGGTACACATCTCATTAAGATTAGAATCTAAGTTATTTATTAAATTATATCAAGCGACATTTTGTATATTGTCTGATAACTGGCCTAAGAAATGGGGATTTTCCATCACGCCATACTAAAACGAGGTTCTCATCATGTCTATATTTATAGCGATTTAGCCAGGTACATGTGTATAGAAGTCGGAGCTGCTCTCTCCAAGGTAAGTTACACTCTTTATTTTCTTCCGAGGTTTGACTGTAGGGGATAACATGTTAAGGTATAGAGCATTGACCTACGCCATCTATGTGATATGGAACGTGACGTTATCAATCAGGATCCCGGTTGTTATTTCCTTAGCATTAGTCCGAGAGCTTAGGGACTAACGCCATTCACCTTTAAAGGGTCCAACTTCGAACCGGAAGGGACGTCATCGAACCGGAAGTCGTCCGTGATTTCGTTATTTTTTGTTTTAGAGCTTAGGGACTAACGCCATTCACCTTTAAACGGTCCGACCTCGAACCGGAAGTGACGTCATCCACCCGGCAATTTCGTTATTTTTTGTCCCACAGCCTAGGTACTAACGCCATTCAATCCGTTACGACATCATATCCGCTATTGTGCGGCGTAAAACACCAAACAATCAATGACTCTAAGCAGTCGTCCTACATCAGGCGCTTTTCATCCCAGAACTGTATTTTGAAAGTCTCAAGCAATGCATTAACATAAAGAAACATAAGACATCGTTCGTTCTGATGAGCATTTTATTATCTTCATGGTGAACATTCTTCAAGTACATCGTTTCCGGTTTTCGTAAGGGTATTCGTCCGGTAAAACCTTATCAAATAACATATAGCGTATTTTGATCGCGTTCGCTAATGCCTCGTCAATCAAAAAGCCAATTACTCCGCGTAAGAAATCCCCAGTTTTCACAATTTCTCGGTGAAGCGGGTGTCCCATTAAATGCATCCAAATAGTGTTGTACTGTCCGTATATAGTCATCAAGGTTTTCTTTATTTCCGGCCTGCGCTGTCGGTATTCCTCCTGCAAACGGCAGCCGTCAACAGACATATGAGTTTGAATAGCTTCCTTCACAATGACGTCCCATACGCCGGAAACTGTATCAGCCATACCGCTAGCGGGCGTAATGCTCGTCGTTAGAAAAACTTTACGATCATCTTCTAAAGTATTTTCATCCGAGGGATGCCCTTCATAAACGGTCATCTCAGTATTCTGCGAATCGGTTTTGTGTTTATTGAAAACGAGCCGCTTCATGTCATGTCGGCGACTAAAAGTCTTGTTACAAACGTGGCAATTGAATCTCATTTTGTTTCACCCACTGTGGAATATAATTTATAGCGCGATTTCAGCGGTCGGTCTAATCCAATGTGAAGGACGCGCCGCCTTTTATACGCTTCTGTCTTGCCTCCAATTCCGACTTAGCCATTTCCACCGCTTGCTGTGCGTTAGATACGGCAATAATCCGCGGCAAATCCGCCTTTTCACGGTTGGGGGAGCTTTCGCGATAATTGGGCTCGACAGTTTTTCTTCGTTTAAAGGCTTGACTTTGTAGCGTACCACTTTTTTCTGCTTTTCTGTCTGACCTCCGATCTGGCCATTTCCACCCCTTGTGCGGGAGACACCACATCTATCTGCGGTAAATCCGCATGGTCGGCGTCAATTTGCGGCGGATCCATCTTTTCACGGTCGGGAGAGCTTTCACGGCAATAGGGTTCCAGAGGGATGAGCGTGTTTCATTATATATAGCTTTATGATACGCGCCCGCTGAACGCTAGAAGCGACCGTTAACGCAGCCTTAAGCGTAAGACAATATTATTATTCACTCACAATTAGCTGCGTTAACGGTCGCTTCTGGCGTTCAGCGGGCGCGTATCATAAAGCTATATATAATGAGCTATCATCGTACTTCGACAACACTTCTTACGCAGACGGTGTCTGTATCGTTTAAACATGTCGAACGTGGATAAATTGGTGCGTTTTTACCGCAATAGGGAAAAGGGTAAAATACCCATGAACGAAGGTGTAATGAGTGAGAGAGGCTCGCCCCTCTGCCAAGCATTCATAAGAAAAAACACGCTCATCCCTCTGGAACCCTATTGCCGTGAAAGCTCTCCCGACCGTGAAAAGATGGATCCGCCGCAAATTGACGCCGACCATGTGCGGTCATCCCTCTGGAACCCTATTGCCGTGAAAGCTCTCCCGACCGTGAAAAGATGGATCCGCCGCAAATTGACGCCGACCATGCGGATTTACCGCAGATAGATGTGGTGTCTCCCGCACAAGTGGTGGAAATGGCCAGATCGGAGGTCAGACAGAAACGCAGAAAAAGTGGTACGCTACAAAGTCAAGCCTTTAAATGAAGAAAAACTGTCGAGCCCTATTATCGCGAAAGCTCCCCCAACTGTGAAAATGCGGATTTGCCGCGGACTATTGCCGTATCTAACGCACAGCAAGCGGTGGAAATGGCTAAGTCGGAATTGGAGGCAAGACAGAAGTGTATAAAAGGCGGCGCGTCCTTCACATTGGATTAGACCGACCGCTGAAATAGCGCTATAAATTATATTCCACAGTGGGTGAAACAAAATGAGATTCAATTGCCACGTTTGTAACAAGACTTTTAGTCGCCGACATGACATGAAGCGGCACGTTTTCAATAAACACAAAACCGATTCGCAGAATACTGAGATGACCGTTTATGGAGGGCATCCCTTGGATGAAAATACTTTAGAAGATGATCGTAAAGTTTTTCTAACGACGAGCATTACGCCCGCTAGCGGTATAGCGGGGAAGGAATATGCGGATTTTTTAAATAATTGTGCACTTTGTGACCAGTTTTTGAAATTTTGCATGGGGCTAGGTATGGGTACAAGATTTTGTAAAACCATCGCAAACAAGTTGACAGCGCCCCCTGGTGGCATATGAATGAAAAATCCAAAATGGCGACCCTGGCCTACGATATATCTTATTTTGCGGCTTCTTTTTGCACTGAACATCATGCGACACGTCTTTAATCATCTATTGAGAGGCAATCAGTTTTTTTGAACGCCAATCTTTGGTTTGAAGGCTATTTTTGAAGTGGAAAGGGCATTTTAGGGGGAGATCTTGTGACTTGCCAAATTAAAATCCAAAGGATTACAACTTAGTTATTTTTATAACTATCTATTAAGAATATGATTTAATTTCAAATGTATATCTTCAATATAGATGTAACAATATTGCTTGGAATAAAGAACACCGAAACTGTTAAAGAAAAACGTCTAGATGCGGTCGCTATTTGGACTATTTTGTACCCACGATAATGACATAGCTCTGCCGAAGCATTTTTGGACCTACGTCATTTGGACTCTTTGTCATTTTCCATTTGCCTCTCAAATAGCACCCAGTGTGAAGCGCGTTGAATTTTGCTTTTGGACTTTGAACTCGTTTGAAGAAAAAATTCAAAATAAAATCGACCAACAAAGACAGCACAAACACGTTGTGCCATTATTGGCATTTTGTCTGCATGGTTGGACCAAGGTTGGTTAAGTTGGTCAATTTCAACGTTACCAGCATTGGATCAACGTTGGATTTCGAGTGGCAAGATTGTATTTGTTCAAGTTGGCGAATGAATGGGTGTTCGAGGCTGAGCCAATGTTGGGCCAAGGTTACCGTGGTTAGTCAATTGGCGAAGGGTTAATCACCAGTCTGCTAACATTGACCAAAAATATGTAACAAGTTGGCATTTATGTGGTTTTATTATGGTTGGTTTATGGTTTGCTGTATTGGATTGGTAAAGCCTTGTCAGTCATTTAAAATGACTCATTTCATATTAATTTAGCCTCAGTCACCCACAGTTGGCCCAACGTTAAACCACGACCACCCTCTTTTAGCCGGCTAATAGTCGGCAAATGGTTCGCTGGTCATTGATCCATGGTTGCTTGTATATTGGCAAGGTTGGCCAACCTATGGTTAGCCTAAGCGTCGGCCACCCAAAACTGTGCCAAGGTCGGTATTTTTTTGGTTGGTCTATCAACTTTTACCTACTTTGGTTATAAGTGATTGGTTGGCAATACAGCTGTGGCCCAACTTTGGATATATGTCATCCGCATCGTTCTGACTTTAATCGGCTTTGTGTGGGTTTTCCGTAGCCATTAATGTTAGAAGCATGCGATGATATTAAAAACATTCTTTTATTTCCACTTACATCGAAACCAGCTTGAAAAACTATGGATTGCGGGCATGGGAAGTTTTGTATTTATATGAAATGCTTTGATCTCTTTACTGAAACAAAGGAAGTTCAAAAAAGCTTTCGGAACGGAATGTGTACATTCCTAAACGGACTGTGTACATTCCTAAACGGACTGTGTACATTCCTAAACGGACTGTGTACATTCCTGAACGGACTGCATGCCTTTATTGAGCAATGGTGAAACTCCACTTTCACTTCAGTTAGGCCAGCTTCAGCCTGCAACGTTCATTGGGGGTGAGCTAAACCAATTTAGCAAAATATCATGCTCCAAAGTTAGATCAACAGTACATCAGAGGTCGACAGTTGTCAAATTATTCATCTGCATTGTGGACATTCAATACCATCGTTGTGCTATTACCGGAAGGATGTTGGCCCAACGGATATACTGAATCTTAATCCAACCATTTTACGATAGTCAGTCAACACTTTGCTAACAATATGCCGACTATAGACAGACACTTCACCGGTCCAGTACCAATTGTTATACAACATTATACCCACCATGCGCCAATGTTGGGTCAACTGATTACCAACATTAAACCAGTGGGTGAACATTAGAACGCTGAGCAAAATATCAAAACCCAACGTTTAAGGCTGGTCGTGGACCAACGACACAACAACCTTTGGCTTCAGGTTGGTTCATTCTGGTTGGGCTCTCTGGGAAGGCATTCAAAGTTGTGCATGTTACTATGAAGAGGGTATACTATATTGGTTATAGATGGATTCTATTGAAGTCCTATGTGAGAGAGTTCCTAGGTACTTACCGAAGGTCGTGGGTTCAGGCAAAGAGCTCGGTTTCCTCCCCATTAAACCTAGCAGCGCTGTCGTATAGGCGAAATAATCTTTAGTGCGGCGAAAACCATCAATGAGCAATCGATGATCCATCGGTGTCTTGGTGACATCATACAACGTGAACTCAACTTCCTTGCTTCGGTGGGAGAACTTGAACTGGTAATTTTTCCATACATAAAGACTTTTAGACGATATATTTTGCTATCTACCAACGCTTAGGTTTGCGTTTGTGACCAATGCGGTGGTCTTTGTGATCGATTGTCTTGTCAGATCCGTATGTGTCATTCCGTGAAACTTTCATGCAAAACTCGGCAAAATAATATTATATCAAGAACTTAAGTATTGGAGTACCTTAGTCATAAGCCGTGTGAAAACATACCTTTTCTCATGTAGCTCAATTGCTTAGTATAGACTCAGCGGTTTAGTTAAACGCAAACTTGTGTCGATCGTATTTTCACAATGGAGCTAAACATAACATCTGTGTATGGTATTGGGATCTCTATAGGATGACAGCGACAACGACCAGTTTCTTATATGGTATCAGGTCACAGTTTCATTTTCCTTCATTTCCCATTTGCGGTTATGTTAATGTCTGCTCTCACAGCACCTTCCCTAATTTTCGTTGAACCAAATCCTTGGGTGGGGACTTAAACAGTCCTTTGGCAGTATTTTAAGCACAATTTATTCATAGGTTCAATGTAGAAATTTTAAACTACGACCAGAAAATGCGGTTAGGGGTCACTTTGCACATAATCCGCCGCATGTAAACAGACCAAAGCACGCCTAACTACCAGATCTCCATCCACCGGAACTGGTCCCATTCCACTTCTAAAATCATTTCCAGACAGTAACTCAACCCCTGTCCTTTCATACAAAATACCAAAATGCCCAGAAAAAAATGCAGGGGGTCAGGAAAAAATAATTTAAAAAAACACAGACAAAAAATATCTGGAACTTCTTCCTAGGAAAATCCGGAAGTCAGAAACTGTGATCTGTATCCAGATGTATCTTAACTAGAGAACAGAAGCTAGCTATTTGAGGGTGATAATCTATTAAGTACTATACCATGAGTTGAAAGTCTCTATGGGCTCGTGTGTGGGATAAACCAAATGATATTGAAAGGGCATATGGGTAACAAAGTTATATTTTGACTTAACTATAAGGGGAGGGACAGCCAGCATTTCTTGCTGTTGTTGATGCTATTGGTTGATCGATTTCAGATTTCATGCAAGTTGTGGAATTTGTTTGAAAGATGTAAAATCTCATATGGAGTGACTTAAGAAATCTGTTTTCACTGAAATGTGATTGCTATAAAATTGTCCCCCGATTGTTTGTGATTATTGCCACGCTGAAGATTATTATTACTTACGCGGTGGTTTTTTGCATGACCATTCAGGGAAGAACCTTAGCTGCATGGTGCTCAGTGAAATTCAAACCTGCCAGACGGAGTTTTGGATTGATCTTCCAACACTCTATTTGCAGGTTCCCACAAAATACAGAAAGAAAATCCTACATCTACACCTTTTTCATGGAAAAATAACCATTGACCTTGAAAATTACATTTGACCTTGTAAATGACCTTGAACCTTGGGATGACCTTGACCTTTTTTTGCATATATCAGGAACTTAAATTGATGCCTTTAAAACATTAACATTGGGGGATAATAAAAGGTTTTGTCACAAGTAAGGTAATTAATTTGCCCCTGAACTCTTACCCGTGGCGGCCATATTGGATTATATGCACACAGGCCGCTAGAGGGCGATCTCAACTTGTTTGCGATGGTTTCTGAAAACCTTGAAACCATCCCTACCACCATGCAAAAATTAAAAAACTGGTCACAAAGTGCACGATTATTTCAAATTTCTTCCCAGCTAGTATGGCAGATACAGTTTCCGGCGTATGGGACGACATTGTGAAGGAAGCTATTCAAACTCATATGTCTGTTGACGGCTGCCGTTTGCAGGAGGAATACCGACGGCGCAGGCCGGAAATAAAGAAAACCTTGATGACTATATACGGACAGTACAACACTATTTGGATGCATTTAATGGGACACCCGCTTCACCGAGAAATTGTGAAAACTGGGGATTTCTTACGCGGAGTAATTGGCTTACCGATTGACGAGGCATTAGCGAACGCGATCAAAATACGCTATATGTTATTTGATAAGGTTTTACCGGACGAATACCCTTACGAAAACCGGAAACGATGTACTTGAAGAATGTTCACCATGAAGATAATAAAATGCTCATCAGAACGAACGATGTCTTATGTTTCTTTATGTTAATGCATTGCTTGAGACTTTCACAATACAGTTCTGGGGTGAAAAGCGCCTGATGTAGGACAACTGCTTAGAGTCATTGATTGTTTGGTGTTTACGCCGCACAATAGCGGATATGATGTCGTAACGGATTGAATGGCGTTAGTACCTAGGCTGTGGGACAAAAAATAACGAAATTACGGACAACTACCGGTTCGATGACGTCACTTCCGGTTCGAGGTCGGACCGTTTAAAGGTGAATGGCGTTAGTCCCTAAGCTCTAAAACAAAAAATAACGAAATCACGGAGGACTTCCGGTTCAATGACGTCCCTTCCGGTTCGATGACGTCCCTTCCGGTTCGAAGTTGGACCGTTTAAAGGTGAATGGCGTTAGTCCCTAAGCTCTCGGACTAATGCTAAGGAAATAACAGCCGGTATCCTGATTGATAACGCCACGTTCCATATCACATAGATAGCGTAGGTCAATGCTCTATACCTTAACATGTTATCCCCTACAGTCAAACCTCGGAAGAAAATAAAGAGTGTAACTTACCTTGGAGAGAGCAGCTCCGACTTCTATACACATGTACCTGGCTAAATCGCTATAAATATAGACATGATGAGAACCTCGTTTTAGTATGGCGTGATGGAAAATCCCCATTTCGTAGGCCAGTTTTCAGACAATATACAAAATGTCACTTGACATAATTTAATAAATAACTTAGATTCTAAGCTTAATGAGATGTGTACCGTAGTGAACCGATAGCCGTGAGCTTAGATTTTAATTAGACATGCGGCGAACCGTGACCAATAACCGGGAGCTAAGATTTTAATGAGATGTGCAGTGGAGCGCGAGACAATATCCGCCAGCTAAGATGTTGATCTTAATGAAATGTACTACATATTGACCTCGACCTCACAGTTCAAGCCATTGTTACCTCCTCTTGCTAGTAGATTTTAATTAGATGTGTAGCCAAGCGAGGCCAATAGCCGCGAGCTTAGATATTAATGAGATGTGCTAGTTATTGACCTCGACCACTCGGGACGTCTTTGACCCGGAATTCGAATATTACGTAATATGTTTCCTCATCGTATGACGTCATAGGTGGCGCTGAACTCTCATTTTGCTATCTACTTCTTGTATAATTTTGTGCAATAAAATATGTTAAAACTAATAATGTGTATGTAGCACACAGTTTGATCTACATAAATTTATGCACCAGGTATTCTCATATATTATTCAAATTGTATTGGCCAATGACGATTATTGGATTATCTGGCTTGATAAAATAGAATCAAATAATCCCTAATTCCAAAATCATTGACATATCGAGTCACGTCCAAATAGAACCTATAATAATTCCAAAAATATCCAATATATAAACCATGCAGGAAATTTATTGTCAGTCTTTCTTGAAGCAGTAAATAACAGTATTTCTTCACATCTAAGGGCATGAATTACTATAATGCAGGGCCTGGGGGATATGTCATCTACTGATGGTCATAAATATACCATCGTTCAAATTGATACACTTTTTTATTACAATTAAACAAAAGGTTATCTCTATAAGAGAGGAATCGATCTGTTGATTGTAACATAGAAATACTCTCTGCAAAAAATAATAAAATTTATCAACAAATGGAAGTTATTTTTTCGTAACGACACGTTTAAAGGAAAGAAACCATAGACAAAAACTTCTGTAATATATTTATTTATGAACGCTAAAACACACGGACACAAGCAAAATCTTCATATATTAATACGTTGGCGCTAGCAATGCTTTCTTGGCAAAACTATTTTAATCAAAAATATTTGTTTTTATTCTCATCTTAGGCATTACGATATGCATAGGTATGTAGCAAACAAAACAAAACAGTCAATTAGTCGCTATAGAAAAAACACTCTGGAAATAGATGTAAATTATATAAAAACGTTGTTTTTTTTTAGAAAAATACATATCACATGGATTAGTAGTTTTCAGTGTCTCCATGTTAAACATTTGAAGAAAAACAAACAACTGATCATTTAACCCTCCAATATGCTCAGCGTTTTTGGCGTGAGAAAGTTTTTAAAAATATAGTATTTCAGGCGGAAAATGCACGACGATATCGGCTTTTGTCCGACCTTTCAGCCACATTAATCAGAGGCCGATCGAGCGAAAACCAGTCTTATTTGACTGTATATGTAACTGGGTGTATTCGAACCCGTGGTCCATCGGTGGAAAACCTTTGTGGGCGTGTAGGTCTATTCCGCTACCAACATAATCACGAAATACTCATTTCTGAAATTAAACATACACTGTATGCTCAAATGATGGGATTGTGTGTTTTGTTTGAGCAACTGCGATACCTGGGGTTCTTTGATCTAAACTATTTCTGTCAATCAAGGAACACGGTCTTTGTGAGACCGTTACCCAACAACACAGCTGCAGTATAGAGTTGCCAGATACTTGCCGAAGGTCGAGTTTGTCCTCCTGCCAAAGAGCCCGGTTTCATCCCCACTAAACCCGGCAAGGCTGTCTTACAAGTGAAATAATCTTGAATGCGGCGTAAAACATCAATCAATCAAACAATCGGTCGATCAATTCAGGTAATCCTCATACAGCAATTACCGTAAGAACAAAGGTGCAGTCAAAACTAATAAATAAGGCGGTGGTAACAAGCTGACTACATAAATCACTGGAATTAAGGTCATCTGTATTCCAGAATATTGTCAGAATAATTGACAGTGATACATGATGAGTTGCAACCTTAACATGATAATTATCATATAACTTGGTTTAGTTTTCAGCTGTGTCCTTATTCAATGTTTTTGGGGGAAAGGTCAAAATAAAATACACATAAACAATAGTGAAACGAAGGAAAGCTCAAATAAAAACAGCGATAGTAATTTTTTCCAACTGCTTTATTCATTGTTGTGAATAATTTTCCTCGTGTGTAAGTAAAGCCTAGCGCACACGAGAGGCGCCGGCTGAGCTGCCGGTTACGCGTGGCTGAGAGCTAAGCTGTTTCCCCCGTGTGCGCGTAAATTTTGGTGAGATTTTCGCCTCTCGAGGCGGTGAGGAAAGTATATAGCATGTTTGATATTTTCTGCCTCTCGTGGCAAGAATCTCACCGTGTGCGCACAACGTAAGCTGCCGGCTGAGCTGAGAGGAGGGATAGTCCAATCGCGCGTACTTATTCAATCATGTGACCACTTAGAATATTACGTAACACGGGTAGTGACACTTGTGCAGGTCAGTGAACTTGAGTGACAAGGAACTGGCCTCAGCCGAGAGCTCATCGTCTGCGCTGAAATCTGTAGCTGCTCCCTTGGCCACGCGTACCTTGTAGCTCAGCCGGCGCCTCTCGTCTGCGCTAGGCTTTAGAGACGTCGGATCTGTTGAAGGGGTAACTGCGCGGATTTGAATCCTTTGGAGCACATTTGGAATTGGATGGGCAGAAACATTAAAGCCTCCTGTACACAATCTGCAAGAAATCGGAAGCCGCATTACATCGGTATTGGCGGCAGTTACCACTTCAACAGATCCGAAGTCTCACTGGAGGGATGAGACGCAGGTTGGGAGCTAAAAGAGTCTATGCGCGCTATTGACCTTCTCTCTAGGGATGTGTTCTACACACCCAAAGTGACATTTTTACTTCAATATGTTCGCCCTGTGAAGCCAGATGGACTCTGAAGTTTCATACTTACAAGCATCTTTTTATTTTTTTAAAATACACTTTTCATTTGGCTAACGATATCCTGAATAAATTGTATAGCTTATTGCCATTAATGATGATTTCTTATCGCCAGAATGTTGCCCTTTATGATCACAATCGTTTGTGCAACATCAGTTTGCCAACAATCTCCCTACACCAATGATTTTATCGGTCGGTGCAGACTTTCCAGGGGTAAATTTAAAGTTATCCCAACAGAATTACAATTTTATACACTTTCAAACAGTACCCAGTGGTTCAAAGCACTTTTCTAAAACACTTTGTGATGTTTGATTGATGTTTAACGTTGCACCCAAGAATATTTCCCTTAGTGTTGTCAGGTTTAGCTAGGGAAGAAAGCTGGCTCTTTTCCCGGAGGAAAGCCTTGGCCTCCTGGAGGAAAGCCTTGACATCCTGGAGGAAAGCCTGGACTGATTGGCTATCAATCTTATCGATTGTGCCACGGAGGCCCCCAACTATTTTTAATAAATCAGATAAATTATATTAAATGAACTGGCATATGTTTTCTTTTGACAAAATTTGTGTATCAGTGGGATGGTATTCTCTCTTTTGTTGTTGCAATAATGTTAACGATTAAGTTCTTTTAATTCTTTTAGATATGGTAGATTTGGGGATGAGCAGATTTAGATTATTATCTTTATTAGCCATTAGGTGTGTTCTTGAAAAATATGATAAACCTAATGTAGTTTAGAACTACAACCTGCATGATTGATCACTGTGTGACAATAACGGCTTGTCATCGTTTTACTTATAGACAACACATATGTTATAAACTGGATGTGTATACATTTGCATCGACGGAAAGTCAGTTTGGTTTGTACTGATCGTGGATAAGGCAATACTTAAACAAAAAGAGAGTAACCTAATGGAGCAAGTCCACTATTAGGATTAGCCCGTTCTCGGGATGAAGTTCCTAGATTTCGGTTGATATCTTTGGGCATTGTTTAGTGGGACTTCCAATAAGCCAGGACTACTTTTTTGAGTATTCATGTGACTCAATGAAGTAGTAGTTTGTCTAAAAAAATATATGAAAGGTGAAGATTGAATAAAAGTGGCGGATTGAGCTGTCTGACGTGGGGGTGATTGGGCCCCTGACAACAATGTGACTTGTGTCGTCTGCACCCCTGTCCCCTTCGGAAGTGAAAATCTTGAGATTTCTCCCTTATTGGTCTGTCAAGATTTTAACTGCAGACTTCTCTAGGGTGGTTCCGAGTTTCCACCAGGGCTTTTAGCTGGGCGAATGTTTCTAACCGAGTGACAGAGCCAAACGTTAACATTATGGCAAATGGAAAATTAATTATGTACTGATGCCTGTTATACAACATCTTATAAAATAACCAATGTGTTTGAAGAATTTGGCATGAGCTGCCAAAATGTTGATATTTTGACGTAAAAACAGAATGTTGAAATTATCGATAAAGTATTTTTCTAATTAATTTTGGCTTAGAATGAATGAATGGTCGTCCCGGTTATTTAAATTTTGTTTACTTTTCGAACACTATTCCGGTTTGCATAGGCCACATACTGTATGGATTTTTCTCATTCCAACGCCAATCATTTAGTTTTTCAATGGCCTTCAAAGCCGCTTACTGTGTCGATCAGAAATTATGAAGAAAGTGTGAATTTTGGCAGCTCATGTCTCTTTAAGTTTTGAGGTGATCAGTTTTGAGGTGATCAGTTTAAAAAGTCAAACCCAGAAATAGATTTACCAACTCTTCATTGGAGAAGGAATAACCTCTTTTAGTAAATATTTCCATAAACAATATAAGATATAAAAGTTGGGATTATACTGTTAAATTCTTCGATATGTATACTTCGTTTACCAAAACAAGATTTGTCCATCCTTAATAGACATTCAGAAGCATGTACAGGAATGCTAATCGATAGTACTTCTCTTTCCGTGTTCAGACAATGTTGATGGATCGGACTTCAACCATCCAATTACGTCGTTTGACAAAGGACTCTTTCAAAACAGATGAGTGATATGTGTAAGATTCAACTAGCATCACATTGGTGGAAATGGTGAACATTGCATCTCATTGGTCGTCGTCGAAACCCACGTTTAAGCTTACGCTCAAATGTGTGAGCTTGTCGAGAATTTAACCCTGGGTATCCGAGGATGTTCATTGGTCTGGCTGACAATAAATATAGAATACAAATGGGATATTTCTTTGAAGGCGGATACATCTTACATCGTGACTGGATACAGCCAACAACAGCGACATCATGTAAGTGTTAACATTTTCTAAGTCGAATCTTGTGGAAGAGTGACCAAATACATGTAAATGAACAGCAGTGCAGTATTTCTTGATACCAAACATAACAACAATACTTGTAAAAATTAAACGAGACTTTAACTTAAGCCGATGTTTGATTGAAATTCTACCGAGTTAGAGGTTAGTAACAAGAGGAATTACGTGAGATAGTGAACTGGTTGCCTCACATCAGTATTGAAAGACGAGTGTACACAATATAACATGACGAATTAAGGGTGGGCTCTCAAAATAGCTATGGGTGGGCACGTAATTCCTCTTGTTACTAACCTCTAACTCGGTAGAATTTCAATCAAACATCGACTTAAGTTACAGTCTCGTTTAATTTTTCAATTCTACCTCGTCAGAGGTATACGTCACAATTCGGAATCACGTGAGATTTGAAAGCTTGTGGACACGAGATAATAGAAAGTAAGAAGAATCTAGGCCAAATTAAATTGCTCATTTATTTAGAAATGTGAGCCTAACAGGCATTATATACCCACTGAGATTCTTCATGTCCAACAAATATACCAAATATTAGAAGAAAATTCTAACAGCAGAAGTTCATTTCAGACTATCCAGAAGAGATGTACCGTAATTGTTCGTTCGTAAAATAGGTTTGTTATAGAATGAAGCAAATGTTTTTTCAGAACTCCACCCGGCTCTGTAAAGAATAACGTCCAAGGGTAGGTTACTCCGGTGTGCTTGTGAAACCGATGCAGATCTTGTACTGTGAGCCTGAAACTTTGAAGTGCCTACTCCTGATCTGGTTAATACCTCCCGAATCCAACGGCTAATCGTACTGGCTGTTACACTGCCGTGTGGACGTTGATAACTGATAAATAAACTGAAGTTTGAGTTTCCTCGAAGATTTTTTGTTCGGGTTAAATACTCATTTAAGTAAGTTATTACACAAAGTCTCCTATCTGGAGGATACGCTGCCAACTCTATACATTGTAGGCTTTAAATGTTTTCCAGGTTTGGAAGTTTTAAGAACTGAAGTTATAAAAAACAAACATTTTCTTTTGGATAGTTCCATATTTTGCAAACTTAGCAAATGGAGGGTCTGGCATCTCTGTGCAGTAAGTAATGCAAGTAAAACAGCTAATTTTAGTGTCAGATGTTTTAGATCAATTTGGTTGGCAGGTGACAAAGTTCGTAGATACTTGAACACGACGTTTACATCCCACGTATTGCAATAACGAGGAAAACTTGGTTTCGTTTCGAATACACCTTTAAGTAAACGCTTAACCAAGGGATGAGTCCCAAATGTCAAACCACTGGGGAGAATTATAACGGCTGATAATGCTGACCGAGCAGTACTCCCTGCACTGTAACCTAGTCCACTACTGGCCAGATCAGCTAAGAAATTGATAGCTTGATTCAGAGGGGGCGAAATTGGATTAAGTTCGTGAACCACACAAAAGATTTTCCATTTTTCCAAATAACATGCATATTGTTTTTTAGTCGCTGATCTCCAGGAAGACGCGATGTATTGAGAAGCTGTTTGTGAAAGTCCTGAACTTTTGACAAGTTCCCCGATAAGTGGCATACCATTAAATGCATCTGTTTGGCTAGAGGATGAACTTTGGATGGCTGGCTTGGCAGTGTCAGAGTTGTCTCCCGCTTTGGTAATACTACTGGGTGATCCACCAGCATATGTAGCAACCTTGGATACCACACTTGTGTTGGCCACTGAGGCACCACTAGTACCCCCGTCGCTTTTCCTCTATCATTTTCTTCAAGAACTTGGAGATTATGCTGAAAGGAAGAAAAGAATAGGACATTAAATCCGACCAACATAGGGTTAATGCATCAATTGCTATGGCATTTGGGTCTGGCCTGTATGATACATACGTTTCATAGTGGCAGTTCACTCTTGAGGCGAACAGTAAATTTTGAAAGTGCATCTTGTAAAAATTCAGTATTTAGTTTCCATTCAGTTTCAGTTATATGAACACGTGACTCTCTGTCAGCAATGGGATTGGCAATCCCTGGCACGTGACTAGCACTCAACGAAATTTCATCATCAATACACCACGACCAGATCCTGTATGTAATGTCGTTACATAACACAGAGTGGCTTGTCCCCATATACGTTATAGCAGCCACTGCAGTGGTATTATCAAGACGGAGTCGGACATGTTTATTTTTCAAGACTGTAGCGAAACTCTTCAGTCCTTAAAATGCTGCTAAGAGCTCTAAGTAATTAATGTGGTGTTGTGATTCGGCCACGGTCCACTGACCACCAGTAGACGTGCCGTCAATTGCTGCCCCCCAACCCCCCCCCCCCCCCAACCTTTTTTGGAAGCATCGGTGTGAAGAATTATATCTGGTTGCGTTTCAATAATGTGTTTAAAGCTATGAAGGATATTTTCACACCACCAGTATAATTCTGTTTTAGCCTCTTCGGACAAAACCATCTTAGTCTCGAAATTCCAATCATTTATTTTCAGGAATTGGGTTTTGTTTTTTTCTAAATTGCGTAAATACAATGGCCCAAATTGAACACCAGGAAAACTTGCAACAAGTGACCCAATTACAGAGGCAACTTCCCTTACAGTGGGAGATGGAGCTTGTAATAACTGACAACATTTCTGTTTTAATTTTTCTGCCGTATTAGGATTCATTTGAACAATCATTTTCTTAGAGTCGAAAGTGAACCCAAGATATGAAATTTTTTGGCTTGTCAACAACACTGATTTCTGAGGATGCACAGCGAAACCGAGGCTCTCGAGTATAGAGACCGTATTTCTAATATTTTCCAAACATTCCTCAAATGTGTCGCCTTGAAGATAGCTATCATCAATGTAACCTGTAGATATAAATGCTCATCGGAAGTTAACTGTGACCACTCGTTCAGATACCACTGGATATTACCAGCTTTAAAAGCATTGGATTTGTTATCTGAGTAACTAGCTAACCGGGATTGAAAGGAAGGTCTACTTACCTCAGTAGGTAAGGCTACGACTACTTCCGATCGACCTTCTTGTTGTTGCTGTAGTTGTTCCGGTTGTAGTTTTTCTTGCCTAAAAAATGCTTCTTCGATTGGTAATAACTACCTCGGTCCCGACTGCTGTATTGTGTGTAGGAACGTTTGTTTCTTCCACTACCATGGCGGACAACATGTTGGCCTATGCGATTTGCCTCTTTCAAAGTTTGCGGAAGGTTATCCCCCAAAAACCACTTGGTCACGGCTACCTCCTGTGTGCATATAGCCGAATATTCTTTACCCAATAAAGGCTTCATAACCTCACGTCGTTTCAAAGCGAGGTCATAGACAATGTGGCCGAGGAAGGCAATTGCATCTGTTGCCATTGGAATAATGCTACTAAAATCAACAAGGGAACCATTATTCTTACAAGCAAGAAGGCTATCGGGTAGCTGTGCCACCGCAATGGATGCCTTGAGAACAGTAGTTTGGGAGTTTGCATATCGTAGGTCAGTTTTCCGTCCAGACTCGGTCAATTTTCGCCACAAAGGTGGATTAACCCTGGGCACAAACATATGGCCACAATTATCTGGGCGGTTATGCTTTTTTAACTTGGCTTGCAGCTTATCATCAGACAATTTTTTCATCCAGCGCTTGTCAACAATACTGGCAAGTTGCTCGCCTAGTTTTGGGCCAGATTGTTCCTCGTCATCGAGGTCTTGTTGAATACAGCTCAGTATATCTTTATCAGAGCTAGATGCAATAGCGAGTTTTTCACCTTTTACTGACTGATTATTGGGCCCAGTGAGAAGTAAGTCTTCGTCACAGGATAAATTACTGGGTACTTGGTCAGCACTTTCGTCGCCCGGTGGGTCGCCTTTACACATTTTATTGGGTGTTTTGCTATCAGCGATTGCTTGCCAAGCATCCGACATTTTTGCCATAGTGTGCCAATAAAGACAAATTTTCCTCCTGCTGCTGCTTCTGAGTGAGTGAGTGATTGGGGTTTTACGTCCTGCTCAACAGTATTTCGGTTATATGAAGACGTTGTCTCCTTGTGACAGGGCGGATTTCCACCGCTCGTTCAGGTGCTGTCTCACCGAGACGACTTGCCGAAGACAACCAGCAAGCCCCCTCACCCAGTCACAGTATACTGACACCGGGCCAACCAGTCGCTGCTCTAACTCCTATTGCTGAGCGCCAAGCGAAGCAGTAACAGCTACCACTGTTAAAGTCTTTGGTCTGACTCGACCCGGGCTTGAACCCGGATCTCCCAGGCCTGAAGCGGACGCTCTACCGACTGAGCTATCGGGGCTGGTCTGCTGCTTCGGACTCTCAACCATAGACCCCACAATTTCAGCAAAATTACAGTTCGGTGAACTGATTGATAGTTGCTCACCTGTTAGGTTCGCATGTGAGGGGCCGTCAATACCTAACATAGTATTTTCCTCAGCTGAGCCGATATCCATATATTTTGGACCCGGTGGGTCAGGTTTTTCATCTGAGCTCATGGCCACGTGGAACAGTAACCGAAAATGCGAAACAGTTTACAATATACTATCTGGGCAGGCTTAGTTTGGCAAATAAAGAGAAGAAACTTCAGAAGGGTCTTCTGAAACAATGTTCAACTAAACGAATACGGTGTACTCGCAAAACAAGTCAAACCAGTTTTCTCGCCGACTATTTGGCCAACACGGAATACATCCGTACTGTTGTGAAGCAAAGAACACACTGATGTGAGGCAACCAGTTCACTATCTCACGTGATTCCGAATTGTGACGTATACCTCTGACGCGGTAGAATGATTCTTTTAGGTTAACCACCGTAGAATTTATTTAAACCAAAGGCATATCAATTGTAATTCGTTTAACTATTCATGTGTTGTCACTAAAATATGGATATACATTTCCATTACACGTATAGATAGTTTAGAACTGTTGTTCTTCAATCACGCCAGCATTGTTCTAATTTCATTGGAATTTCTCAATTCGTTTAATGAAATACCTAATGAAACTATTTTCCGTAGGTATAGGTCGGTCGTTACTCTGGTAGTTATTCTTTTGTTGACCTCGGATGCTTGTGCAGCGAGACGTGCCTGTAAGTATAGTTAAACATAATATTCCTTGTCGCCAGGTTTCCTTATTTTTCGGGTATTTCTGTTTATTTAGTCTATGTCACAAATTTGATCTTTTCCATGCAGTAAATATGGCATTTGGTTCAGTCATCGATTAAAACCATTAGTCAATATATCGGGTTTTATGTTATCAAAATTATTGAAATGATGAGGCTACTTATAGCCTATATCACGGTTTGTAAAACAGGACATTTTATTGTTTTAGGGAGAAAAGATAACGAAGGGAAGAGATCTGTTCGGCGGGTAATTTCTGCTTCGAATACTGGCAGCCAAGAAAACTACAAACCTCCCTCTGCTGCCGGTTTCAGTGAAGAAAATGTTCACACGAAACATCGCTATGCTCCCAGGTACTACATTTTTTGAGGAATGTGAAACTGTTCGCATGATTTATATTGGATGATATAAAACGGGAATGAAATCCCCTGAACACTTTGTGGATTTTCTGATTAAATAAAAGTGATGCATTCCTACCATTGTTTATTATTTTAGTGATGTCAGTCGGTATTGTATACACACAGACGCACTAGCTGCCGGAGCCTTTCTGACATCGCATATTTGGTGGAATCAATCTTTTAAGATTGAAAACAAATACTATGATTTTCACAAATATAGCAAAATGTTCATGTTTGTGCATGTTTGTGTGGGAGGGGTTGGGGGTGGGGTCTCAGTCGGCAGATGTAAAGCATATCATGACGAATCGAAAGGATTAATAATAAAAATAATCATGAGAGGGGTAAAAAATATCAAACAATCAAACACAAGAATTCGGTACGGTAAAAATATTTCAAAAAATCTTTTCACCAAAAAAAGTTGAAAAAAAAACCCCCCTATGAAAGGTATCATTATTATTATTCTATAGACTTTATTGCGATTAATGTATATTACATTTCCAACTTTGTGTTATTATTCAAATTCTCATGAGTCAGCTAAACCTGTCCAGTTAAACTTAACCTGTCATAAATACAATACTGAACATCAGTATTAAACGGAAGGTCAATCTGCAGGACATTGTCGTATAGTGACGTGATTCGGCTTTGTCTTCATACATTTCATTTTTCCTCTCCTTTGTATTTTTTGCTTTATGTAAAAAATATATACATTCATTGATACCCCACCACTTGCGTTTTACAGTGGAGAGATAACTGTCAATCACGGTTGATGTACATTTTCGTTTTTCGGTTTTCGGTAAGATTTATGAGTCTACGGCCTGCCCGATCACCATACATTTACAGGCCATCATACGGTTACTATAAGAGCGGGATACAAAAAATGCACCAATATCTAATTTTGATTTATTGTAAATTTTAATACATATAGATTAACAATCGACTTGCTAACTGATATATGTAACTTGAATAAGATCACTGACATTGGGTTGAATCAATCAAAATTTTTAGTTTATAAGATTTTAAAAATAGACTTTAGCGAACCAAGAAAGTGTAGAATGTTGATACCTCTCGCACAAACAATGTTTTCGGCAACGCAGAATTTCTTTCAAAATTGAAACGATGCTGTGTTTATTTTCGTGCGTATTTTGACACGGTTTCAACTAAATTTCACTCTATTTTATAGAATCTGATTAAATTATTATATTATGATTGATGTCGATCTCATGCGCTGTGATAATATTAAATCCCAAAATTGCAAAAGAATATTCAATAACAAGAAGACATCCTCTATAAATTTTATCCAAATATTTAAGATACAACAGAAAAGCTTTTTAAGCAGTGCTCATCTTCTCTAGCCAAGATAAAATCTGCATGTTCCCATTCCGTGTTTTACCTTGGCGGACTACTCCACTCAAACCCGTAAATCGAACAGCTCGTTTTGATTGGATGCGAGTAAAACTTCTCGCAGCCAATCAAAACGTCGAATACATTACGTCGAAAATAACGTAATGGCGGCTGGGTTCACCTTGAACTTTTGTGTAACGAGTGCTGATTGGCCAAGACTCTGTAAGTATAGGAAAGACCATTCTTACATTCCCACCAGTGAGCGCTTTTCGATTTACGGATTAGAGTGGAGTACTCCGCCAAGGTAAAACACGGAATGGGGACATGCAGATTTTAACTTGGCTTGCGAAGATGAGCAGTGCTAGGTAGAGGCTATATTTCATTTAATACGAGTTTCAATAAAGAAAGAAAACAAAAACAAAGAAGCATAATCATTCATATTTTAATGTAAACTCTGACAAATTTGTTGCTACCATTAAATTTTACAAAATGTTAATTGAAATGATTTATTCCCCAAAATCTAAATCTCTGTTGGCGACGAACTGCTTATAAAAACCTTTTTAGAAATGAACTTATTTACATTACTTAATATGAGAACTCTCAGTATGATTTAACAAAAAAAATCAATTTGGCATCTCATGTCACATGAAGTAAGATCACAAATTTGCGACATGATTTCAACAAATGGAGATTTGGAAATATATTGTACTTTCCACTCAAAGTAAAAAGTGCTGTCCAATAAGTTCTCAGTCCATTAAAGGCACACTTGCCGCGAAAATCAGGAATATTGTTTACATTAAAAAAGAAAGACCGTATTCTGTATTTTTCACAGACAATATAAGTTAGGAACTTTCTATTTTTACCAAAATTTAAAAGTTTGGACGTCACTTTGTATTTTTAATTTGAATTTGAAAATTTGAATTGTTACGTACCCGGAACGTAAACAAACCGATCTGCCCCCTATTGGCGATTTTATGTTTCAGTCGAGTGAGTGAACTAACGGCACAGTGTAATTTTACGTAGGCCTATTTATCTGAGAAATACAGACTGACGATTGGTTAACAGCGACTGGAAAAGCCTGCTGGTAATTGTTTGAGTGTAAACCACAGATACAAAAGCCTGAAAGGCGGGTAATCCAACACGAAAGTTGACCGACACTGATCGTTGTTGTTGTAATCAGGCTTCGATTCTTCGTTTGTTTTTCACCCCATTTTTACAGTCTAAAGCTAACTAGACATGTTTTATGTGTCCTATGTTTAAGTTTAGTGGTATTAGTCGTAGTAAGCTCATGTAAATTGGTTTTCTTAGCAAATTTAAACAGGCTACGGCGGCAAGTGTGCCTTTAAGGATGGCGCAACACTTGATTTTTCCAAGTAAAATTATTTATAGGAATTTATAATGTTCTTGATGTCAGAATCAGGCCATTTTTTAACTTTTGAAATGTCAAATACAGGCTATATACTACCTCCATTTACGTCTCAAAAACATATACATCGCGTGAGAACTTCACATTTAAATATCTAAAAGCGACAAAATCGGAAAGAAAAGCGACAGAAGATTCTTTATATTTATCTGAAATCCTTCCTTCACTTGACATTCTGATATAGTTTTATAGTGGAACCCTGCAGTAATGGAAAGTGTGTAAGTTTCAGGTTTTTAAACAAGTTTCAAATGATTTCTTTCTTGCATGCCACCACTGTCTCTATCACTCAAATATGGAATATGAAAAGAGCTAGCGAAATGTCATCTAATCTCTTTAATGCAACAAGCAATGTTCCTATCTGGATAAGTTGAATGATATATCTTGACATATTCCTATTTCGGATTTCCTTTCAATAGGAGGAATTGTTACACCATCAGGAATTATTTATTTTCTAGCATGATATTTATTTTTCTACTGCGTGTTTATAACTGCCCCAGTTATTGCAAAGTCTAATTTTCCCTCCCCATGTTACGTTTACTTCTACGTGTCTTTTCTGTGGAATAATTGTGCCACTAGCCTATAAGTTTAACTTAGTGTCACAGTTAGTGTTACTTCAAATACAAACTTAATCACTACAGAGTGTTCTGTGAAGGTTTTTTTGTTCTCTCAGAATTTCGCTACTGGATTAAAATGTAAAAAATAAGAGGGTATGGTTCATCTCAATAGCGAACATTTTAATTTCTGATTTGACGAAAACATATTCGAAATTTGACAGTTTGTCAGACTTTTAACATTGATTTCCAGGATCACTAACTTTATGTCTTTATTTTGCGCCGGTTTTCTTTTGCATAATGGACTAAAGCATAATAAAACTTATGTTTTGACTCTCTCATGCGATGCAACGTTACATAATACGCGCACAAGCCAAGCCTCAGTATTTAAAGTATCAGCTGGACATGTTCAAGAAAAGGGTGGGTAGCTATGTTAAAAGGTACATACCGAACAAGGAATCTTCATCTGTTGAGTTTGCAGGAGCCAATAAAAGGGAGGGCACATGATTCCTCGTTCCTGCACCACGACTATGTAGAATTATCCTCAAACTCACCTTAAATATAAGGCTCGCTTAAGTTATAAATTCTACACAGTCATGGTTACGTCACTACGAAACCATGTGAGATTTTAAAGTGACATGGCCAGTAGACGATAAAAACGTATGGCATAAACGAGACAACAGACAAAAAGTTGAAAGAAAATAGTCTGCTTTATAATAGGAACACTCCCAGTGTTAACATGAATTGATGCGAAGGTAAGGTTAACCCAACACAAAATGTCCAAAACTTTTACATTCTTTCCCCAGAACAGTTTTATTGTAACATTTTGCAAATATCGATTCGTTTGTCCATCCGGTATTTTTCATAATGAGACTTATCGGCATTCCCCGCCCGAGGGCTGCTGATGCTGGTGCTATGACCAGTGTAGCCGAGAAATCTTGGCTCTGCCGAATTTTTTTTCCGTGTTCGTCATAGCCAAGATCACTTCCATAGTAAAAAAGTGATATAAGTTAAGGAGACCCGCCGAAAATATCGGCGGCGCAAATTTCACAACAAATAAGCAAAGAATAAAATATTTACCACTGCATTCCGATAGTATAGACCACGAAGAAGGAGTTTGTCAAACTTACGCCGCTGTAAAGTGGTAAACTTTCCCTTATGCAGTCAATATTTGTTTCGAAGTCCACTGGCTTTCAACCTGACGTAACCGCCATAGTAAAACATTTAAACGACCGGTTAAACTGTGCGGGGCGTCGTAGAAATACTTCAATCATATATCTTTAGTCACTTTACAGCGGCCTAAGTTTGACAAACTCCTTCTTCGTGGTCTATACTATCGGAATGCAGTGGTAAATATTTTATTCTTTGCTTATTTGTTGTGAAATTTGCGCCGCCGATATTTTCGGCGGGTCTCCTTAACTTATATCACTTTTTTACTAGGAAGTGATCTTGGCTATGACGAACGCGGAAAAAAAAAATTCGGCAGAGCCAAGATTTCTCGGCTATGACCAGTGAAAATTGAAGTATCAACACCTGACAAAAGTAAAACATATTTAAGCCATCTGCTTATTGTATCTGTAGATACTGGATGATGTGGTTTCTGATAACTAATCAGTAGCTTAGTATTATCGCCTCTCAAAGGTTCCGTACGAGTAATATACTCTTCATCCTCGGATACCCAGGGTTAAATTCTCAACAAGCTCACCTTTTACCCCTGGGCCAACTGCGATTCAAAGCCTCGTTTTCTGGGAACGCCCATTTACTGTCGGGCCAATCAAAAATTCTCTTCAAAACGTTGGAACTCTTCAGTTTTTGAGAACGTTTATCGAACTGAAGTGTAAATCGAAGAGTCTTTGTTTTGAACACTGCTTGGATGCTTACGTAACGCCGATTCTGTTTGGTGAAATTTCCGCCACAATAAAAGTCTACATGCATACGAAATTAGAAACGACGGATTTGGTTCCACTTGTCCCACGGGTAAAGTGAGCGTGAGCGTAAGTTTTAATCGTGGGTTCCGACGATGTATACTCTTTAAAAATCAAAATAACACAAAGTCTTTCATCAAGTTCATACTTCTCAAGCACTAAAGGCTGTATGTGATGTCCTGGTCTCGATGATTTTAACAGATCCATGATACGGATTTCACATTTGTTGTCGGATAATATTATATATCGGATATCCATAGCTTGAAGTGTCTGACATCGCTGGGCTGTCAATAATGCTAGCAACATGGTAAGTTTTAGAGAGAGGTTTTTTAAACTCAGCATTTTAGCCTCAGGTAAATTTTGAAGATAGTTAAGTACACATTTTACATCCCAAATATGGGAGTATCGAGGCAGTGATGGTTTCTTGTTGAAAACTCTTTTAACGAGACGAGAGGGAGAGATCCTAGTGTTTGATTGCCAGGAAGCACGATGAAAGCAGACAGATGAGTGATATGTGTAAGATTCAACTAGCATCACATTAGAAGAAATGTTTCAATCAAGGACAAGAACAGCTGGAATTCATCTCATTGGCTGGCTGACAATAAATATAGAATACAACTGGGATATTTGTTGAAGGCGGATACATCTTACATCGTGACGGGATACAGCCAACAACAGCGACATCAATTCATGTAAGTGTTAACATTTTCTAAGTCGAATCCTGTGGAAGATTGACTTAATACATTTAAATGTACAGCCAGAAAGACAGCAGTACAGTATTTCTAGATACCAAAAATATCCAGAATACTGATACTTTTAGGTTAAATTCAAACCAAAGGCACATGGATGTTATTTCGTTAAACTACGCATGTGTGGTCAATATGAATATGAGAATACATTTCTTTTTCACTTATAAATAGTTTTGAACTGCTGTTCTTCAATCACACCAGCGTTGTTCTATCAATGAATTACACAATTCGTTTAATGAGTTACCTAATGAAACTATATGCTGTAGGTCGTTACTCTGGTTGTTATTCTTTTGTTGACCTCACATACTTGTCAAGCGAAACGTGCCTGTACGTATAGTTGGAAATAATATTCCGTATAGTGAGACTCCGGTTTCCTTATTTTTAGGGTATTTCATCTTCGGAACCCACGATTAAAACTTAGGCTCACTTTACCCGTTGGACGAGTGAAACCAAATCCGTCGTTTCTAATTTAATATGCATGTAGACTTTGATTGGTTCCGCCACGAAACTGTGGCGGAAATTTCATTAATCAGAATAAGCAACCAGACAGTGTTCAAAACAAAGATGGACGACTTTTCGGTTTACACTTCAATTCGATAAGCGTGCCTCAAAAACTGAAGAGTTCCAACGTTTAGAAGAGAATTTACGGTTGGTCCGACAGTAAATGAGCGTTCCCAGAAAACGAGATTTTGAATCGCAGTTGGCCCAGGGGTAAAATGTGAGCTTGTTGAGAATTTAATCCTGGGTATCCGAGAATGATGGTATATCTGTTTATTTAGTTTATGTGACAAATTTGACATTTTCCATGATTTAAGGAGAGTTTTTTACTTTGTATTTTTGGTTTGCAGTAAATATGGCATTTGGTTCAGTTACAGCTCTGATTTGCATTCCTTACGAATAAGATGAAGTTATCGATTGAAATTATTAGTCAGTATATCAGGTTTTATGTTATGAAAACATTGAAATGGTTAGACTACTTATAGCTTACAACAGGTACGGTTTCTAAAACAGGACATTTTATTGTTACAGGGAGATGAGAGAACAAAGGGCAGAGATTAGTTCGGCAGGCATTCCCTGCCTTCACTGACAACCAAGAAAACTTCAAACTTCCCTCTGCTGCTGATAATGGGCAACAGTATTTTAGACGGACACGTGACTATCCTGCCATGTACTATATCTTTTGAGTAATGGGAAACTCTTGGCATGCCTAATATTGGATATAATAAAACGTGAATGAATTTCCATGAACACCTTTTGGATTTTCTGATGAAATAAAGTATTGCAATCATACCATTGTTTATTATTTTAATTTAATTTATTTAATGATTTATTTATTTTACGAGGATTACCATCAGGCTAAAACAGCCCTGCCCAGTAGGTAAACTTAAAGTTGGTATAAACGGCTGAATGATATACTCCTCTTCTTAGACAAATAGAAACTTGGCTTTATACAGATATTAGAAAACGTCTACACTCACACGATTCAGTTGTTGTCTTGGGTCTTGGTACTTCAGGATTCAACCGGCCTCCGAAGTCTTTGGGGTACATGCAATTGTCTAATAAGATCATCATAGGTTAATCATAGGTTGTTGTAATAATCGAAAGTCAATGATATCTCATTACGTTGAAGACAGACAGGTTTAGTTTCCTGGAATACTTTCTAATATAACTGACGGAGTTGTACGGATCTTCACCGAAGGCCAGAAATTGGGTAAATTAAGATTTGAAGAAATATGTTAATTGGAAAAGAAGGTGGAAGTATGTAATTCGGTTCCTATTACATATAAGTATTTATTATTTACACATAAGTGAAAACTAGGGATTTCCTTCACTCAGAAATGTAATAATTCACTGTGCACAGTGCAATAACACTTTTTGTTATTTAACGCACGCGTCGAAGCCGATGACGTCGTCGGACCTACTGACGTCTGCTGTACAACAACAACAGTCTATAGGATTTCGATAGGCTAAATGAAGCCTTTTCAGTCAATTTAGCATTAAGATAAATACTTTACAACTGAAAACACTAAATTGATTCAATAGAGAATTGGCGTACCACTTTAAATCAAAGCGATGAAACAAAACTTCATTACCGATCGTCAGTTGGCAGCGTTGTGTGGCCAACGAGAAACTGTAATTGCCGTTCAATGACGCGGTAAAACGATGTTAAGTAGTTTCATAGATCATTTTTGCAGAGTTAAAATCCATGTTGATCGATTTAATTTCTTTTTACATGAAATATCGCGAAAAACTTCAGGGAGAAAATGGCAATTCAAATGACCACAAATCTGACAGTTGACAGTCACGTGAGAAGAACAGACATGCTGTTGTTTCCTTGGTCAGCGATATATGTTCCTACGTTTGCTGAAAATCTAATCCGTCATAAGTTTGTCATAATAATTGATAAATTTATACTTAATAAACAATCCCCAGCCTAAAACATGATAGTATAAATAATAAACAGAATATTGAACAGCTGTGTTTGAAAAGCATTTATATTTTTTCTCTTGAAAGGCGGATGGATAACCCACTCGACGCTTCGCGTCTCGTGAGTTATTCTCCGACTTTCACTCGAAAAAATATAAGTGCTATTTAAACACAGCTGTTCAATATCCTCTGTGTATTACAAGTTCTATTTCGTATTCACACCTTAAGTAGCCACTAAAACCATATAAGGCGATGGACGTGTTCATCAGTTTACCCAGATGTGCACCTCTGTCGTAAATGACACATTAAAAAAGCCCAGATAGCGTTCCTCTTCTAGTAAAACAATGGAATTGGTCCGGAATCACCGAATTTTGTGTCATTGAAATTTGTACATTTTATACATCTTATGTTGGTATAGAATTCGGTTTTATCCAGATCGATTTATCTAGTGTGGTTTTGTGGGTGAAATAGAGAAAATGGCGTCCAATAAAGCCAGGGAATAAACCGCACAATGTGAACTGAAAACCCGTAAATACATAAATCAATATTATGACATGTACATGTAAACTGTATGTAACGTTTATTCCGATTGGATTTCGTTTGACATATTTCGTCCTTTTGAAATGGCCTATGTTAATATAATTCGAAGATAACTATAATTCGAAGATAAACTTGGTCTAGTTTGGCACAATTTGTGCCCCGGCTAATCAACCATGCTATGGATTCGACATCAGAGATTGATATCCTTGTATGTTGACTTGCATTCTGAAGATTCATAAACATTATAACCAAAATTTAACAGCATGCCTTTTTAAAGTGTCACGAACCGCTAAAATGTACAATTTGCTCATAAATTAGAAATTTAGTAAAAAACAAGGTTTAAAGTTTATCTAAATAGTGAAATGTTTAATTGAGAAAATATACATACAGTTATGTTGCCTTCTGTGTGCCTTCGTGATAATTTTGTAACTTTGAAAATGTATACATTTTTTCAAAATGATAAAAAATAATAAAAGTAACTATCCACCAAGTAATAAACTGACGAAAATTATAGACATAGTTATGTCTGGATATCTTCGTAGAGGCATACGCATTAAAATATTATATATTTATGAACACTATAAAACATACGAGCACGGGGAAAATATTCTTGTCTAAAATATCCATGGAGGAAGAGGCATATAGTTTAGACCTTTATCCCCAATCATATAAAGTTGTTGTAATAAACTAAAACTCATGATATGCCATAAGGTTTACGACAGACGAAAGCCTGGCTTAGTCAGTAGAATTTTTTTAAACACTTTGTGTTACTTTGACGATGCTGTGGAGAAAAATTTTGCCCCCCCCCCCCCGAAAAACCTACGTAGAAGACCGACAATGAATGGCCTTTGGGTTAGAGGTCAAGCTATTTCACTTTGAAGTAGTTTGTATTCTTCTACGATAACCTTGGCCATATCGATGCTGGCCTTGTTATACTAAAGCACAAATGCTATTACATTTTTGTTTTCACAACATCTTCCCGCGTCTAAGTTCAAACCCAAAGGATAAATAGTTTGTATAAATAGGTTGAATATAAAATCTTTCCCTTTCCAAACGTCTGTGCTTGGTATCTGCAGAGGAAGTGAGGAAAAGGATTTTTTCAATAGGCATGATTTCAAATTGATCTTTAACAGAATGACCTAGAGTGTTGAAATGTTGTGCCACGGGCACATCATGTTTAAGTCTAATACCTGATAAATGGTTGGCTACTCTTTGTCGAAGATAGAGGCGTCGCAATTAATATTCTCTGTCATTTGATATTTTTTGCGGAATTGTTCTCTGAAAAAGTTCCGTGATTCGGCACGTATTCATGTACTCAGACTTAATGACTCTCTTGAAAGGGATTTATATAGATAGCAATCACAATCCGTTAATAACAATTGCTATCGACATTTTTAATCTCAAACCGATTCAAAATTCACTTTAAGAACAATGTATAAATCAGAGATTCTAAATATCGTCATTAAAACAACAATATAATATTAATGGAAAAATGATAGTTCAATGGCTTCACTTTTTCTGTCAGTCCTAACATCTGTTTATTTTATAATTATCTTTGGCAAAATCAATATAAAACCAAAAATTGTAAGTTTTCGAATTTTTTAGAATTATGAAGACATTCGTTAGTGCACATATGAAGGCATTGGGGTCGAAGTTTTCGACTCATTGTTTATTTTTGTATATTATTTAACTTTAACGCCAAGTAAACATTACTCAGTCCATATTAGCCGATAAAGGTTTAACATGCACCTCTAAATTACCTTGTAACTGAGGTTCGATATTTTTCTTTAGGCTCTTATATACATTGTGATTTATTTGGTACGGCTGTTGGAGTGGTTCTGGATTATGTCAGTAAGATTTGGGGTTGCCATAACTTTTTGACAATAGAACGTATTTATTACAATTTTTTAAAAATAAGTTCGGTGTCAATACGTGCATAGACGTAGACCCATACTGTTGCACTGATTGTAAAACTTGTTTGATATCCATAATTAGATTTTGGTAAAAAATGAATACTTGAATTTTAGTTACAAGCAATTAATGGATGTTAATTAAAACGGAGCCTACTGTTGGATAATCCAAGCAAAATACTTTCTGTGCAAGTACTGATTTTGTCATGAATAGGATATTTATTTGTGCGGCTATATGTCAAAATCTGGCTAAATCATTTTGTAAAAGATACCTTTAAAATAAATCCATTACTAAAGATTTATAGTAAAAACGTGCTATACCGGGGACCGTAATGAAAACCAGTGAAACATTACAAATTCGATATAATTTTAAACTGCTCTTTACATTTCTTGCCTATGTCATCATCCTCTAATAAGCAGAGATTGTGTAAACAGCAAGCTGCAAGAATAAGTTGACATGTATTTTTATTTTTTGTTAGCATTAGTTTTGAGAATAACTTTAAATGTTATAGCAGGGTATGTGCTGTTTTACAGATTTATTTTCATTATAAGGCATTTGTTTTACTCTTTCACGTGATAATTTTCAGTATTGTACCATTGAAATTGTATATCTTTTCATTAGAGTTTAACTATGTTTGCACTGTGCTTACAGGGGTGATATCCCTACCAATGTTTATTCATCGGATAATCTCACCATGACAAATATGTTCGTCAAAATTATGTTGACCAGCAGCTTTCGCAGCGCTAACTTCTCAAGCTGCGTCCCTGGTCGGGGCGTCTCACGATGAACTGTCAACCTCATTGGTGAGGGGCTAAAGGTCAAGTCCAGCGTTCGCTGCATGGGTCATTGCTTATTCCGCTCCGGCAGCAACATGGGGATTGTAGTTGTTTTTCACCATGTCCACCACGCCATATAGCGTTTTATACTGCCATATCTAGCAGGGAAAAACACAAAAAACTTGTTTTTTGTGCTGGTTGTAGGTTATGGGATGTAGTTTATAACCTTGTTGTTTGCTAGAAAAAGGTTATGAGATATAACCTTGTTTTTTGTGCTGGTTGTAGGATATGAGATGGAGTTCATATCCTTGTTTGCTAGAAAAAGGTTATGAGATGGAGTTTATAACCTTTTTTTGTGCTGGTTGTAGGTTATGAGATGTAGTTTATAACCTTGTTGTTTGCTAGAAAAAGGTTATGAGATATAACCTTGTTTTTTGTGCTGGTTGTAGGATATGAGATGGAGTTCATATCCTTGTTTGCTAGAAAAAGCTTATGAGATGGAGTTTATAACCTTGTTTTTTGTGCTGGTTGTAGGCTATGAGATTTAGTTTATAACCTTGTTGTTTGCTAGAAAAAGGTTATGAGATATAACCTTGTTTTTTGTGCTGGTTGTAGGATATGAGATGGAGTTCATAGCCTTGTTTGCTAGAAAAAGGTTATGAGAGGGGTTTATAACCTTGTTTTTTGTGCTGGTTGTAGGTAATGAGATGTAGTTTATAACCTTGTTGTTTGCTAGAACAAGGTTATGAGATATAACCTTGTTTTTGTGCTGGTTGTAGGATATGAGATGGAGTTCATAGCCTTGTTTGCTAGAAAAAGGTTATGAGATGGAGTTTATAACCTTGTTTTTTGTGCTGGTTGTAGGTTATGAGATGTAGTTTATAACCTTGTTGTTTGCTAGAAAAAGGTTGAGATATAACCTTGTTTTTTGTGCTGGTTGTAGGATATGAGAAGGAGTTCATAGCCTTGTTTGCTAGAAAAAGGTTATGAGATGGAGTTTATAACCTTGTTTTTTGTGCTGGTTGTAGGTTATGACATGTAGTTTATAACCTTGTTGTTTGCTAGAAAAAGGTTATGAGATATAACCTTGTTTTTTGTGCTGGTTGTAGGATATGAGGTGGAGTTCATAGCCTTGTTTGCTTTATGGTTGTTTTGTTCGTTGGTTGTTACATACAGTGTAGTTTTGTCTGTCCCAAAAAGGGGGATGGGGGGGGGGGTGTAGAGAAAGCAAAATTTATGGGGTTCAATCTCAGTCTACCGATGTTCTTGCCATAGTTAAGATGCGTAACCATTGTCAATGTGTTACAAAAGGAATCCAGAAATTCTACTGATCAAAGCTCAGCTCTTGTCAGTCGTCAACCTAATGAAATATCATAGGTTTGGTTTGTTACAACAATTTATGGGGTGTAAAGGTCTAAATGATATACCTCTTTTTAACACAATTAGAAACTTGTCTCCATGGTTATTTTAGACAAGAAGATTTTCCCTGTGCCCGTGTGATTTAGTGATCATAAATATATAATTTGGTAATAAGACGGATGTGACCTTTCCCAATGATGATGATTTTATTCAAATATGGTCTCTCTAACTAATAACAGTCAGTGGCTGTTGGCGGATTAAACCGTAAAACTTTCCGTTCCACATCAGTTTCAATACAAGTATATTCTTTATAGGAAAACGCATATATTGGAGACCTGCTTGCTGGCAAAATATCAATTACATTATGAAAAGAAATAATTATTTAAGGCATCACCACGTTATAAGTTTTTTGTGAATAACGGCACTGTGACAAGTGACAACGGCACTGTTGTCGAAAGCTCGTGTTATTCACAAAAAAACCTATGACGTGGTGATGCCTTAATTATTTTTAATCATAATGGAACCCACGTTCAAAGAGAGTTTTAAAAAGTATAAATCAATAGATTGTAGTGTACAACTGGTATTTATACTATAGGAGGAATTCATATTAAAACTTGTACCACAAAAAATGTTTAAAGTCAAACTGTACCCCAAATCTTGGCAGCAGTTTCATGGCAATAACCTTAAACAAACTGTCAAAATGGTAGCTGTCACTAGCTGTGAATTATGACCAAAACTAAGACATCTGAGAATTTGGACTAAATCTGGCAAGATGTATAACCAATAAGAGAACTGTAATGTGTATGACCATCAAATTTACAATTCATTTATGAAAACACCTTCATTCTCCTGAAAACACCTGCTTGAGCATTTGGCTGCAAGTTTGGGTATGTATTTACATTTCTTGCCAAAAAATGTCATCCATATCAATGAAGACGTCTATGTCATCATCCTCTAATAAGCAGAGCTTGTGTAAACAGCAAGCTGCAAGAATAAGTTGACATGTATCACTGATATTTACACAATACGTATGTCGCAACATACGAAACCGACCCTTCAGATGGTCAATGACCCTTTCCACAGTCTGACGAGCTGTGGACAGTGATCGATTGAACCTTCTCTGTTCAGCAGAAAGGTGTCCATTGTCACGGAATGGGGGTATCAGCCAGGTTTTAACTGGGTAAGCTGAATCAGCAATAATGTAGCTATTCTCCAGCAGGAAAAGCTCACCTCTTTCTCCCCTGGCATAAACTTCCGAATTGCGAAGAACTCTAACGTCGTGAGTGGCTCCTGGCCACCCTAGATAAGCATCAGTGATAAATCCCAGATCATCCACCACAAGCTGCAACAAGATGGATGGGAATCCCTTCCTGTTGGTATAGTCTTGGTCTTGTCCGGGTGCATGGATGATGCGGATATGGGTACCATCCAGGATGCCAATACACTTGCGGAGGCGCGACTGATCTTGGATTGCCCTAGAAATATGCCGCTGCCTGTCCGCATCAGGGCAGTGGATATAACGGCTGCACTGGGTGCACAGAGCTGCAGCTACTTTATGCATCATTTTATGCACGGTCTTCTTGCACACATCAAACATCAAAGAATCGTCCTGCATTGCGGAATGGTTGCTTAACACACGAAGATTAGAACCTGAAATTGTAGAGTAAATACATATATCACCACATGGCAAAGACCTTTCTAAAATGGTAAGTTCTGCTCTCTCGCTTGGCGTACAGCATGGAGAGCAGTGAGAGGACTGGCCAGCATAATGTGACTGGGTGGGTGGTTCCGTGCCAAGGCTTCATGCGGAGGCACTGGCAGTGTTTTAATAAAGTGGTTGGAAGCACCGTCCTGTTGTTAGCAGACTCTGTGTTCATATGACAGTACTTTAGAATATATACTGAAAAAAATTAACAACCGATCAAAAAACGTTAACAATAATTCAAAAACATTTTTTTTTGTATTTTAGTTTATTATGAAATCCCTTGGCGAAAAGGGGTTGTAGATACTGTTATTTGAAAAAGGAAAATGTTCTACACTTTCTAGGCCTGTGCCAATATGTTATTACTTCTTGTCTCAAAAACAACAGTTGTCTTTTAAGCCTGTTTAAAAGGGAGGTAAACGAAGAGTCACCTCCCTTACAAAGAATATGTCACATCTACCGAAACGTTTTAATCGTTTTTACAGCAAAACCCCATTACTCACCTCAAGTTTAGGGATTGTTCGTTTCCCCAGTAATGCACAAATTAATACGAAAGTAAATTCGCCGTCATTATCTTCATCAGGAAGAGTTTCGTCCAAAATGTTATCCAGGAGCTCAGCCAAGCACATCCACCTGGCCGCCATATTGTTTGATCCGTACGGTGTTCTCGCAGTCTGCGCGAGATCTATTGCGAGCAGACCTTTTCGGCTACCCGAGTAAATGCGAGATCACCCGCACAAACGCAACTATAAGCTCCATCCATTCGAAAGGCAGCTTAGGCTCATTAGATGAAGCCACGTCGCCGCCATCTTGCTACTCCTAAAGATTTTTACTTCCGGTGGCCTCATTCCAACCAGCAATCAAGTGATTTATATAGGTCAGTGAACAAACCGGACAAAGGAATTCCCATATAAAACTGCCTATCCAGCGGTCAGTGGGAGATAGGAAGGTTACCAATCTGGAAACCTCTTTTTTATATAAACGACAGTCGACTAGCACACATTTTATCGCTCTTCCTGTCGCTGGTTCCGGACACTATACATTTAGAGTATAGTTATTCAATACGGATCTGGGTCTGAGATTCCAAACAATTAGAAACCGTCCCAGGGCCGAAAGGTTGAAAACCCGACGACCAATCAAACGTTCTAGGCTCACAGACAATCAAAAACAATTTCGTAGATTGAAGTGGACAAAAAACAGAGATGGAACCTGAGGTCTGGGAGAAAAGTCCACTTGTCAAACGATAGTAAATTCCTTTTGAATGCTGTTGATGGTAGAAATAGAGTTTGAAGACATCTTGGTACATCTTATACAACAAAAATACCATGTCAACTGTGCCATATAGTAGTAGATCTGTTATGGTATTGGGATGTTTTCATTTGGTTGGAAGCTGGATTTGGTAGTACAAGACAGTATGTCAGGGGTTCGCTACATCCAGGAAGTGCTCCATACAGTTGTCATTTCATATTTTGATAATCCCCCATTAGCCTCCAGACCAGATTTATGGTTGATAACTCTCGGCACAATCGTTCATGAGTTCAAACCCAGTTGATCCAGAACAATGCTATCCAGAACAACCGTGGTCATCGCAGAGTCAGAGGCTGAATCAAAGCTAAGATTGATTGTTGGATTTATATTTTATTCCGTACTCAAGATTACTTCGTTTCTATGGCGGCGTTGCCAGTGGGGACAAAATTGGTATCGATCCCACATGAGTACCTTGCAAATCTTCTACATAGAGCGATATAGTAAAAAGACCACATGGAAATTTATAAATTTGTATTTAGACTGTGTAGGATTTGAACTCGCGACACATCGTACGCTTAGAATGAAACGACTAAAGAACGGGACTACCATAATCATGACAAACCAAATATTAGTATGAAATATACTGAACAGCAAAAAAAGTCACTCCGTTTTGGATATTCATAGTCAGTGTATTTCAAATAGATGTAAACAACACACTTATCAACGGAATGATTTCAAATTTGACATGATTGATCATCATCATTGGCAGACAAATGTAAGAGAATTTAAAGTGAAAGTGACGACAGGTGGCGCCACAGTGCGATCTGGAAATCAATAATGTGTATGGCCACAATGGGCGTTAATTACGGCGTTGCATCGTCTGAACATTGAGTCGATGAGACGGTTGATAAAAATGATAGGAACTTGGGCCCAAACTGTCATACGCCTGAGTTCAGCTGCAGTTGTCGGCCTTGGCCGCACTAGATTGAGCCTCCTCTGAATCTCGTCTCAGAAGTGTTCTATCGGATTTAAGCCTGGACTGAGAGCAGGTCATTGAAGAGTCTGTATGTTGCTTTGATGGAGGATGTCTCTTGTTGCTCTGACAGTATGGACTCGTGTGTTCTCCTGCTGAAAGACATGATTTTCATGACGAGCAAATTGGGGCACGATAAAGGTCTCAGCGCCTGATCGATGTAGCAGGCAGCTGTTACATCATCTCCTCTACCAGGGCCAACATTCTGGAACACCACAGGGCCTAGTTTTTGATTCAGTGTTATAGCACCCCATACCATAATGCTGGGACATCTCCACGCGTCTTTTTCCAGAACACACTCATCTGCAAAACGCTCCCCTCGTATACGCCACACTCTCATTCGCTCATCAACCGTCGAGATGCAGTACCGACTTTCACTGGTTATTTACAATGGTGGTCCTTGCGGTGTCCGCAGCTGTAGGGAAGCGGTTTTGCAGGTTTTGACGAACAATCTGTCGATCTTGCCTTGACGTTGTTACAGGCGGTCTTCCCTACGTTGACGGTCTGCTGTGCATCCAGTGGCTTGAACTTGTTGCTGTTGACGGTATATTGTTCGGACATGAACATTGGATTGGTTTGCCACAGGGTTTGCAGTCTGGCCAGCATGGAGTCTTCTCAAGAATTGGTCTCTCTGCTCCCGTGACAGTCGTGACAAAGAGAAAAATTATTGAAAATAATGATTATGTATGCATTTAGCAACATTTGACGGGTGGCGTTTCCTGTGCGGTTCAGTTTAGAATATAAATGGGTAGAAAATTGTATGACAATGACACGAATCTTTCCTTTCTAAAAACATTTTCGTGTTTTATTTGACTGACATTTCCTGCTATATAAGTTATGTTCTAATGTACCTTTACATATGTACCCAAAACACACAAGGCGCTCATCAAATTGGAGAGATTCTAATCACTCACAGTTGGCTTATATCCTTTTTCTTTTTGTCTCTTTTGTAGGCACACTTCATGTTTATGGTTATACGCCATTGACTATTTACTCGAATCTATAGATTCTTATTGATACGAACAGCTCACGCCCACCGATTGCGGGTTTGGATCCTCGTGTCCCTCTCTTCCCCTTATATGGAATGGTTAGTAAGATCGTGTAAATCGTGAGTAGAGAGCTATATAAGAGAACGGCAACAGTGGCGGCACCATAACATGTGGCGGCATGCCCTTCCGGTTAAAATGGCGGCGCTTCCGGTAAACCCAGCCAAAAAATCGATAGGATGACGTAATAAATGCCAGATGGTGTGTGTCAGATGTCGAAAAAAATCAATAGCATGCTCGTACTATAGTACTATAGTACGAGCACAAAATGTTAACTTTGATCAGGAAAATTGAAAGAAAATGTGTAAAAATGAAATAGGTAATGACGTTAAGAAAGAGATTTTCGATAGAAAACAATAGAATGAAGCTGTTAAGAGGTTGTTTTAAGACGTAAAGAAATACGCTAAAAAAGTGATTCTAAAACTTTTTATTTATTTATCTATTTTAATTTATTTATTTATTTACTACAATAGAATTACCACGCATCGAATATGTTACCACGACCTATAGCAAAAGTAAAAATCTTAAAAAAAGAAATCTTACCTTCAGGATTTCTATTAAGCGTTGTTGTTGTTGTCCACACTGCGTTAGTACATGAATCATATCTCCACGTGTAACAACCTAGAACTGACATCTACGCGTAAAATTCGAACCAGGTACACCACGTGACCTATTCGGCCTAAACGTTAGCCTTCCAATCAATGATCGATCCTATAGTTAGTGGGCGGTGCTCGCGGTGATTGACGTGATCGATATTTAACTCTCGGCTTATACAGCTGACGCCTTCATGAGAATCATCAAAGGGACCCCCTGCTCGAATAAGCTTTTAACTCGCCTATCGAAAAATGTAATGCCCCGCTGGCCAAAGTCGCAAGAGTCGCTAAAAACCAATCGATCTTTATCGTCACAGCTGACTGTCAATTATGAATCTTTTGGTATACGGACTTTATCGAAATCAACTTTGAAAAACTTAATCAATATGAAATACCACAGTTGTATTAATTGATAGACCTAAATATGAAAATATAAAAAAAAACAATGGAAGAAACGTACTATTTTGCCCATATCACTAGCAGACGCCCTGCGGGTGTTAAGCGGCCGCAACGGCCGCTTAACGGCACCAAATAATGCTTAAAGCTGCCGTAAGCGGCCGCAGATAATGCTTAAAGCGGCTGTAAGCGGTCGCAACGGCCACTTAACGGCCGCAGATAATGCTTAAAGCGGCCGGAGAGTCGATAAAAACCAATCCATCTTATCGTCACAGCTGACTGTCAATTATGAATCTTTTGGTATACGGACTTTATCGAAATCAACTTTGAAAAGTCTGTTAGTGATATGGGCAAAATAGTAGGTTTTTTCCATTGTTTCTTTTCATATTTTTATATTTAGTTCTATCAATTAATACAACTGTGGTATTTCATATTGATTAAGTTTTTCAAAGTTGATTTCGATAAAGTCCGTATACCAAAAGATTTATAATTGACAGTCAGCTGTGACGATAAAGTTTTGGGCTGATAAAGGTTTTTAGCGACTCTCGCGACTTTGGCCAGCGGGACGTTACATTTTTCCCAATGCGAGTTAAAAGCTTATTCGAGCAGGGGGTCCTTTTGTTGATTCTCTTGAAGGCGTCAGCTGTATAAGCCGAGAGTTAAATATCGATCACGTCAATCACCGCGAGCACCGCCCACTAACCATAGGATCGATCATTGATTGGAAGGCTAACGTTTAGGCCGAATAGGTCACGTGGGGGTACCTGGTTCGAATTTTACGCGTAGATGTCAGTTCTAGGTTGTGACACGTGGAGATATGATGTACTAACGCAGTGTGGACAACAACAACAACGCTTAATAGAAATCCTGAAGGTAAGATTTCTTTTTTTAAGATTTTTACTTTTGCTATAGGTCGTGGTAACATATTCGATGCGTGGCAATTCTATTGTAGTAAATAAATAAATAAATAAATAGATTAAAATATATAAATAAATAAAAAGTTTTAGAAACACTTTCTTAGCGTATTTCTTTACGTCTTAAAACAACCTCTTAACAGCTTCATTCTATTGTTTTCTATCAAAAATCTCTTTCTTAACATCATTACCTATTTCATTTTTACACATTTTCTTTCAATTTTCCTCATCAAAGTTAACACTTTGTGCTCGTACTATAGTACGAGCTTGCTATTGATTTTTTTTCGACATCTGACACACACCATCTGGCATTTATTACGTCATCCTATCGATTTTTTGGCTGGGTTTACCGGAAGCGCCACCATTTTGCCGAAAGCGCCGCCATTTTAACCGGAAGTACATGCCGCCACAATTTATGGTGCCGCCACTGTTGCCGTTCTCTTATATAGCTCTCTACTATCGTGGTACATTCAAGCCTCGAGTCAAAGTCACTTCAGAATTAGGATTTTTATTTTTTTTACAGTTTGCAACGTATTTCACGAGTAGCACACTTCACTGGTGATGATTGCTGTTTGGAAACCGTCCCTCGTTAGTCGATTGGATACAAACCCAGTTCGAAAGATTTTATTTTTCAATGAAAGGAATTTTAACTTTCACATAGGTTTAAACAAAACGTAATAATTTCCAAAGTAAATCTTTGTCCGATTGAAATAAGGATTGGAATACGTCTTATATCTATTTTCTGATGCACACCAAGATATATATTAAACAATAAAAAGAAGGAATCGGAATTTCTGAGTAAACTCAATATATGACGGTACACTGGCGGTATTGGAAATCGTAAATGGCCATCCAGAAAGGAGACTGTAATTTAGATAGGAGCAGAACAGCATACAGTTTGTGTTTTTTTTTGTTCGTTCGCAATTAGTCCCATTAGCCGAGAAATCTTGGCTCTGCCGAAAATTTTTTTCCGTGTTCGTCATAGCCAAGATCACTTCCGTAGTAAAAAGTGATATTTGTTAAGGAGACCCGCCGAAAAAATCGGCGGCGCAAATTTCACAACAAATAAGCAAAGAATACAATATTTACCTTAAATGTTTTACTATGGCGGTTACGTCAGGTTGAAAGCCAATAAATAGTCTTCGAAACAAATATTGACTGCATAAGGGAAAGTTTACCACTTTACAGCGGCGTAAGTTTGACAAACTCCTTCTTCGTGGTCTATACTATGGGAATGCAGTGGTAAATATTGTATTCTTTGCTTATTTGTTGTGAAATTTGCGCCGCCGATTTTTTCGGCGGGTCTCCTTAACAAATATTACTTTTTTACTATGGAAGTGATCTTGGCTATGACGAACACGGAAAAAAAAAATTCGGCAGAGCCAAGATTTCTCGGCTACATCAGACCAATTCAAACGACACGGATACGAAATTGTATCATAATAAAGATGAGACTGAGGGTAAACTAAGAAATGCGAAGACAATTTTAGACCTCGATGGAAAATTGAATTCATCAGCGGGACTGAATGACAAATATGGCTTTGACCTTGTTTCATTAGGCATATACATCGACCTTTATAGTTGTATTTAAATAATGCCAGTTTTCTGCGATTTTCGCTTACTTTAGCCATTTCAAAACGACAAACTATCCAATTTAAAAAACGTTTCAAAAGTAGCTTGTCATATTACACTGTAATGGGTGTTCGGAGTTCATAAACCCAGAGTGTGTGATTCAATATTCTCTTTTGATTACTATGGCATTTCCTTAGCATTAACTCGAGGTAAATTTCTCTAATTCAAGATTCTATACACCAGTCAAACTACACCGTATAAATCGCTCGGAATGAAGCATATTTAATATGAAGGTAAGACCTATTGAGACGTACAGAATTCAAACGAAGTGAATGTGTTTTCGGGATTTGGGGTTTATTTTTCACCATTTCTTCAAATTTCCTAAACGTGCATTTATTGATTTGGCTTGTAACTCAAATAGTCCAATTTTAACATCGAGAGATTAATCTTTTTAAAAACATATTGCCTTTAAGTCCTTTGTAGCATTTGTTAACATATGGCGAATACTGAAGAACATGCGCATGACCTGGTATGGTTGATTTAAAAAAAAGATAACAACATTTGATTGTAATTGTAATTCTAATTGTATTGGCTATAGAAAGTATAAATATGGAATACAACTTAATGGAATACAATATCTCATAGTCATCGGAGGACGGTTGTATCCCGAAGCAGCACGACCCACAACAACGTAATCATGTAAATATACACGTTTTCTAATATACATTCGTCTATGTATTTTTATTTGTTCCATGTTGAATATTTTCCATGAAATGTAATCCATAAAATGTCTAGATTGTTGGTAAGGGTTGTAGTAGTACCTTTTTTTGTAGTTAACACTGATTGTGGATTCATTTTGGTGTGTATGTCCTGTCTTTTGTGAACCCATGCTTTAATAAGCGTTTAACATTTGAAGTATTAATCTGACAAAATGTAGCGCTTGACTTGAGGACACATGATGCATGATGATCGATAGTTCGTGTAATAATCGGTTAATAAACCGGAACGAATATCGTTAAAATGCGTGCTATTCTACCGTTGTTTATATAAAGATGAGGTTTCCAGATGAACATTGGTAACTTTCCCACCTCCCACGGATCACTGGATAGAAATTTTGTTTGAGTATTCCATTGTCTGCTTTGTTGTGGTAAAAACAATCGAGTGCGCAGTAGAGCCCTTTATGACTGCACGTTTGGTCCAATTTTGACTGTTACCGACTACCAGACACTAAACAATATCAACACGGAAGTGCCCTAAATATCTCGTTAAATGTACATTTTTGGTGGAAAGCCGACTTGCAGCCTTTTATCCGAGATCGATCACTCTGTATTTTTCTAATAATCTGAAGATCAACGGAGAACCACAGCAAACTTCAGCGATGTCGCCTTTTAAGAAGTTTGTGGCTTAATTTGAGAGGACAAGCCTTGCATTGTTGCAGCGGCACGTTGGTATCAAATTATCGCATCAATCAATATCAAGTTAGCCGAACAATATATCCATTTGTACCCTTGCAAATATTTTCTAGTCTTGAGACAAACTGGCGAATATTGTATCCCTTAATTACAAACATTAACGACTTTCACTTATAATCATTCGTCATCGAATTTTCGTGAGTTTAGAAGCAATATAACCAGTGAAGAAACTACTGCTCAATCGTAGAACTGGTGAGCATTCTGACCTTGTATTGCAAGGCACTGCAATTCTATTTTCCCAACCATACACAAAGCTTTTCATGTCGGCTTAGAAAGAATACAACCAGCGAAGAATCATAGGCGAATATTCTATCGTTTATTTACATATTATTGTGACTTTCATTTATTAAACATATCTACAAAATACACTCCTGTCAGTCTGAACGGTTAACAAGCAGAGAAAACAAGGGTCCGCAATCCTTTAACAAAAAACGTTTTAAATCATTCATGGATTGTGAGGCAGATATGGAAGACGGGTGCGGCCATTCGAGTCAAGCTTTCCGCCCTATGAAACGCGGCTCAAGAACTCGAGAATATGCTATTAGGTCAAAACCGCTCGCGATTAGCAGCATGTTGAACTAGAAAACATTATTTGTATCACAAGTCGGATAATTCTGCATAGTGTATCCTTTTGTCATAAATTTGTTGGCCCAGTCTCACGGTGCGAGTTATAGTACCGACCTTACGCATGCGATTTGTAGCATACGACCAAAATACGAATACGACTATTCTCGGATATCGTGTTTTCTCGCGTAAATTTGTCGCTAGAGAATAGTACCGTAAGTATGACCATGAGGTCTTGAAGTGACGCAGATTTGAGAGAGAGAGAGATAATTTACATGTCGCTGGTACAGTAAGTCTAAATATTCGTCCAGAACTAAACAGATTCGTATTTTAGATCTAGATTATGCAATCTCGTATCGTTTTCGAATCGATCAAACATGGCGCCGAAGTTAAAGATCTATGCAAAGGGAAGTAACTCGTGTTTTGCATTTTGAAGCGATGCATTTGATTTGTAGTATGAAAATATGACTTTCTCTATTTCATGCCACTCTCTAACAACATGTTGGATGCTACAAAAATCGGACCAATCTCTCTGTTCCCATTGTGCGATTCAGTCGAATGCTACAAGTCGGTACTACAAATTGCACCGTGAGAACGGGCCTTTACCTGTTAACTGTTTTTATTGACTTGCGCAAAAATACTCATGTTAACAATGATAAACAATATAATGTGTTTTGGTAGACATAAAACAACGGTGAAATGATGAGCTATTGCAATATGTAGACATATATACCATGAAGGTGGTACGCCCACGACATGAGTCACCCAATAATTCGTCACCTTATTGCCCACGGTATATGCCTATGTAGATATTTTACGGAAGACAAAGTTCCCGTTTGTCAATATGATAAAACTTGTTCGGATATAATTGCAATATGTTGTTCTTTTCATAAATGCAATAATCAATCCAATATTTTTCAGGTACAAATTGACCATCTCACTTGTAGTTATTCTTCTTCTGGTAGCTCCGGGTTTTGGGGTTTGGCGTAAGTTGTTTTGTTACTACATACAGTTTCCTTTGAGGGGAACTATCATAAATTGTTTGATAATCTCTATTATTCACATTGCTTTTTTGCCAATTGATAACCCACAAGACAGTTGAAAATATTGTCCTGTTGTCACTTATCGATGATTTGGTTTCCCAGTTTTTGGTATTTGTTTGTATTAATTATTCGTTAGATCAAGTTTAGAAATTACAATTATTGATGCTGGACGACAGGGTCATATAAAATGACAGTGACATTTACATGGTAACAATAACTGGTATTTTAATGTTTTCCCTTTTTACAGGAAGAAAAGACAGCAACCGGAAGATATCAATCCGGGCGATCGATCCTCGACTCCTCGCTTCCAGCCAAGGAAACTACCCAGCAACCATACATGAAAATGGCGGTTACACCAACCAAGAGGATCTCATCCAACAACTGCGTGCCTATTTAGAAGCAACGAGAGGATACTAAATCCCCAAATAAAATGATCAAATCCATGAGATTTATGAGCGGAATAAAAAATCTACTAAAACAATTACTGTGGTTGAATGTTAAATGATTCGTGTTTGGCAATCAATCAGTCAATCAATCAATCAATCAATCAATCAATCAATCAATCAATCAATCAATCAATCAGTCAATCAATCAATCAATCAATCAATCAATCAATCAATCAAAAACCCTGAAAGAACTTGTTTAGTTGTTTAGTTAGAAACACATAATTTGTTCTCTGTCCACGAACTTTCGACAGTCTCTGTCCTCATATCTTTGCTTTGGTTGTTCACTCAAAGGCTTGGTGATGCCTTTGGTTGTTAATAACCTCTGAGCCACTTTCTTTCCTCATTATCATTTTTTGTTTAATTTCAGTTTTCACGACTTCTTGTCATAGCTGAAGATCCGAACAGCTTTGTCAATATATTACAAAAGTATATAATTGGGTATAAAGGTCTAAATGACATACCCCTTATTAAGACGTGATTAATTTAGTGAAGAAGAGTTTCCCTGTGCCCATATGTTTTAGTGTTCTTAAATTTAGATATATATATACAAAGCCATTGGATACTTTTTTTGTTTTTCAACATAACTTCTAGAACAACAAGAAAACCACAAAGTTGTGTTTTTATCGCTGCTTTGTTTACAAGAGCAAAGCCCAGCTACACGATAGAAATATTTTTTATTGACAGTTCACAAAACAATCTTAACTGATAGCTTCAGATATATCTTGTGCATCAGAAAAAAAATTGGACAAAACATTGAAAATAAGACAAAATGACAAGGTAACAGCCAATCTCCATGAGCGCTAGTTTTGGGAACGGCTGGTCAGTGAAAGCTATACCCCTAAACTCTAGTCTCGCGTGAGTTTGGCCTAAATCGATTAAGGCGTATTGTAATCCTTATTTCAATCGAACAATGATTTACTTTGGAAAAATTTGTTACGTTTTGTTTAAACCTACTTGAAGATTAAAATTCCTTTCGTTGAAAAATTAAATCTTTTGAACTGGGTTTGTATCTAGTCGACTAACGAGGGACGGTTTCCAGACAGCAATCACCACCAGTGAAGCGTGCTACTCGTGAAAGACGTTAAAAACTTTAAAAAAATAAATCCTAATTCTGAAGTGACCTTGACTCGACGTTTGAATCTATCACAATTTTACACGATCTAACTAACCATTCCCCATAAGGAGAAGAGAGGGGTACAAGGACCCAAACCCGCAATCGGTGGGCGTCAGCTGTTCGTATCAATAAGAATCTATAGATTCGAGTAAATAGGCTATGGCGTGTAACCATAGACACTAATTTTGCCTACAAAAAGGAAAAAGGGTGTAGGGTGCCAACTGTGAGTGATTAGAATCTCTCCAATTTGATGAGCGCCTTGCGTGTTTTGGGTACATATGTTAAGATACATTAGAGCATAACTTGTACAAATAGCAGGAAATGTCAGTAAATTGAAGAATGAAAATGTTGTAAAAAACGATTCCAAAGCATTCCAATACCATAACACATCTACTACTATATGGCACAGTTGACATGTTATTTTTATGGCTCCGCAAAGCGAAAGCGGAGCCATTATGTTTTCGGGTCTTCCGTCCGTTCGTCTGTTCGTCCCTCCGTCCGTCCGTCCATCTTTCCATCCTAGTCCGTACAATAACTCATGAATGATTCATCCGGTCAACTTCAAACTTGGAGTGCGCCTTGACATCGGGCAGGGGACGGTTTGGATTGATTTTCAGCAATGTGCGCTGTCCAATATGACCGTTCGTCTGTTCGTCCGTCCGTCTTTCCATCCTTGTCCGTACAATAACTCATGAATGATTCATCCGATCAACTTCAAACTTGGTGTGTGCCTTGACATCGGACAGGGGACAATGGGGATTGATTTTCAGCAATGTGCGCAATCCAATATGGCCGCTATCCGTCATATTAGAGTATGAGCATGATTTTCTTGTCCGGGCAATAACTTGTGGATGATTCATCCGATGAACTTCAAACTTGGGGTGTGCCTTGACATCGGGCAGATGACGGTTGGGATTGATTTTCAGCAATGTGCGCAATCCAATATGGCCGCTATCCGTCATATTGGATTATGAGCAGGATTTTCTTGTCCAGGCTATACCTTGTGGATGATTCATCCGATAAACTTCAAACTTGGGGTGTGCCTTGACATGGTTGAGAGGATGGATGGGATTGATTTTCAGCAATGTGCGCAGCCCAATATGGCCGTTCGTCTCTTCGTCCGTCCGTCCGTCTTTCTATCCTTGTCCGTACAATAACTCATGAATGATTCATCCAATCAACTGGGGTGTGCCTTGACATTGAGCAGAGGACGGTTGGGATTGATTTTCAGCAATGTGCGCAATCCAATATGGCCGCTATCCGTCATATTGGTTTATGAGCATGATTTTCTTTTCCGGGCAATAAATTGTGGATGATTCATCCGATCAACTTCAAACTTGGGGTGTGGCTTGGCATTGGTGAGAGGATGAATGGGATTGATTTTCAGTAATGTGCGCAATACAATATGGCCGCTATCCATCACATTGGATTATGAGCATGATTTTTTTGTCCGGGCAATAACTTGTGGATGATTCATCCGACTATCGGCCATATTAGATTATCACCATAATTTTCTTGTCCGGGCATCAACTTGTGCATAATTGATCCGATCAACTTCAAACTTTGGGTGTGCCCAAAAAAGGGGGAGAAAAAAGGGGTATGGAATAAGTTAAGTCTTTAACAAGGCAGTATAGAACAGATAGAGAAAACCTGTGAAAGGTAATTATAAAATAAATGTTATGACTGACAGAATAATTGAAGCCATTCAACTATCATTTTTCCATTATTATTATATTGTTGTTTTAATGACGATATTTAGAACCTCTGATTTATACATTGTTTTTAAAGTGAATTTTTAAACGGTTTGAGGTTAAAAATGTCGATAACGATTGTTATTAACAGATTGTGACTGCTATTTATATAAATCCCTTTCAAGGGAGTCATTAAGCCTCAGTACATGAATACGTGCCGAATCACGGAACTTTTCAGAGAACAATAACGCAACAAATATCAAATGACTACGAAAGACGGGTGGGGCCTTCCGACTTCCACCTTCTGGGCAAACAGTATTCAAGCTGACTTCCAAGATTTTAATTCCGACTTCCAAGATTTCTGATGTCCGAATAGGCCTTCCAACTTCGGAGAATTTCGTTCGTAAATGACTTCCGAAATTTTCTGTAAAGAACACGTCGTCTAACTGATCGATACAGGTCGAAATATAAAGCCTACACACACGAAACTTACAATATATATAGTACTCGAGAAACCTAATCTAATGGTGCCATTAATTTTGCTCTTCGCCGATAGGGGGCGCTGTTATACAACCCATTGTCGAACAGCTCAACTGGCTTATTCTGGGTGAATTAATAGAGCTACACTTTTCAAACTTTTCTCATATACACTCATTAAGATGCCCCATCTAATGGGCACATTATTTCTACACTTCGTTGACAGGGGGCGCTGTGATAAACCTACCAGTCGAATAGCAGACTGACGAAATCGAACAGTTAACTGATCGAGACAGGCCGAAATATAAAGCCTACACACGCGAAACTTACAACATATATAGTACTCAAGAAACCTAATCTAATGGTGCCATTAATTTCGCACTTCGCCGATAGGGGGCGCTGTATACTACCCATTGTCGAACAGCTAACTGTCTTATTCTGGGCGAAATAATATACCTACACTGAATTAGACATTGATGTGGTTCGTTTAATTTCCTAAATGATTGACAGTCAATCCTAAGTGTTTGTGGGTGACAGAAGTGTCAATATCTGTTCCCATGAAGCTGATTATAATTGGAGTTGGTTGTCGGGGTCTGAAGTCCAGTAAATTCTTTGTTTTAGAAACATTAAAAGAGACGTTTCATTGTTCGGTCCAAGATTTTATTAACTGGAGATCTTCGTTTATCGACAATGTTATGTCTGGATCTGCTAGATTATCCGATACTATGTAAAGTGTTGTGTCAGAGCCTTGGGGCACACCCGCAGATAATCTATTAAAGTTGGATCTACATCCATCAAGCACAACCCTCTGTTTCCTGTTACTCAAATAGGATGCAAACCATTGTGTAGTATTGTCTTCTAGGCCAAGACTAGAACGTTTGACCAAAAAGCCATTATGCCAAGCCCGATCGAACACCTTCGATATATCAAAGTAAAGGAACACCACTTCTTTACCTTGGTCAAGCGCTTTAGCTAGATCAAAATATATATCAAGCAGTTGGAACACTGTAAACTTTCCAAGAAAGAAACCGTAGTGGTACTGTGATATGTGGTCATGAATGAACGCACTATGCGTTCAAATACTTTAATAAGGCAACTTAAAAGTGATATAATGCAATGATTACATGAAAACGGATGTTACATGCATGTTGGCAATTTCGATGCAGATGGATATGACAATTTCTGCATGTAATGACAGAAAAGTTTAGTCAGCGGTTTAGCAAAGGTTGGACGTGCTTCATATAAAACTTTCGGGTTTATTCCATCTGGTCCGACTGCCTAGTTGTGTCTATCAGCCCTTATTCACTAAGAACAATATCTTCAGATATATCAATGTTAGATAGACGATGACAATTAAACAGGGGCAATGTTGGCGGATCATTGACACTTGTTTTATCAATAGAACATATAGAGGAGAAGTAATCATTCAGTAGGTTTATCATGCATATATTCCCCATTGTGACTTTGTAATGGTGAGCCTTTCAAAGTTTCCCGCAAATTTTTTTTGGTTTCCTTGGCCATCGAATATTTGTTTTTCAGTTTTTTCATCCTAAGTGCGTTTCGCCTGCCTGATTATTTTGTTAACGTAATTTCGCTGGATTTTATAATTTTGTATATTGTATGTTCGAAATTTTCGTGACTTTATAGAAAATCTGTCGCGTTTTTTATTGATATTTTTATGGCATTATCCATCCCAATTTTTTTCTTCTGTGTTAATTAAAACTTGTAGTAACAGCCTCCATTATAGTATCACATACAAACGAACACATATCGTCAACCCAACTGAAGTCCTCAAAACCTTTATCTAAGTCAACATCAGATAACGGATTCTGAAGAAGCTCTCAGTTTGCATTGTTGTAGTTACACACATGACATATTCATTTACCAGGTTTCGGAATTGAGGTTTTTGGACAAACAAGGGCGGTAGAGGGATCACCGCAAAAGTTAGGAAGGATTTGTGATTAAACAACTGCGACAATAAATAATTGAATCTAAAAGAGTATTGGTCTGGTTGGCTCACGTATTAACTGGGACAATCCATGAGATAATATAATGTATTTTAATGGACGATTTTTTTAATTAAGAATATCTTCGTTCATATCGGTGATTAAAATATTATGATGCATCAGTTATGTTGTCGTTAATTCCTTCCCTTGATTCAATGAAACTACTAGGCGGTTGACATATATAATATACATTAGTGAATTAGGTTTATCAAACAATTCATCCCATGTTATTTCAATATTTGTGTTTTCAGGATCACAGTGGTTACAAAATGACAGTCTTTCAGGAAAAATAAACATACACCGCCCAAAAAGAATGGGTGGTATTTCTAAAGTACTATCTACGATATTGGGAGTAGGGTAACTCTCTGCAAAGGCAATTATATCAAACTGTGAAAGATTTGCTTGAACAAGATCTAATTTGTTTTTCGAGTCCACATATATTTAAATGGACAATGTAAAGGCATTTCCCAGATGTATTTTGGGACCCAGGGTACATTCAATATCTCCCGATGGTATCAATAGGAAATGGATTATAAATAACAGCAAACGAACTCTCCGTGGATACAGTCGAGAAGGTTTGGCAGCAACTAACAATATAAGAATATAAAGAACCATACACACTCACATAAAAAACTTCCATGAGATGGAGAAGATGCTTGTCAGTAACCATGGCATACACCCCTCAAAACAAACCAATAGCCGAACGATAGGCCATTAAATCATTACCCCTTATCGAGCTAAAAAACATTAAAAATCTGTGCGATTAACACCTGCTCAACCTCATCAGCAGTTCCGTATCTGAATTTAAATCTACAAAGCCTTACAATACAAAAAGCAAAATTTTGGATTAACGAGAAAATAGAAGAAGAACACACATACCGAAACAATGATTATGCATTGGTAGGTTGGCAGAATACTTTGTAATCTAGATACCCAGTAGTTTGATATATATGACCCTTGTAAATAGTTACATCAAAAAAATCCACAGAAGTGTGATCAATACTAGTCTGTAGTTTATTGCTGGGGTCAAGAGAATTAAGATTATCAATGAAAACATGAAGTTCTTCCAATGTATGCTGCCATAACATAAAAATGTCATCCAGATACCGAAGGTAAATGAAAGGCTGTTTGTGACATTTGCCAAGAATATCACTCTCCCATTCAGCCATAACAACATGACTAAAACGTTTTCCCATATCACATCCTTTAATTTGCTGGAAGATCTCCCCATTGAATTCCAAATTATTACCTTTTAAGCTTAGTTCCAACTGTTCTAAAATGTCTTTGTCCGGACGACGGTGGTCAGGATATGTTTGGAATGCTGATTTTATGGATTTTAGCCTCCAGTCTATGCCAATGCTTATTCACATAGACTCAGCATTGACATAGACTCCACATCCAAAGTAACCAAAATCGCATGGATGTTGGATGGATTTCCCAAACAATTTGGACAGCAAATCATCAGTATTTCTGATAAAACTAGGATGCCGATCCGCAATAGGTTTTAGATAGTAATCAATTAGCTCTGCTATTCTATAACTTTCACTACCACAATCGGGGATAATATGACGCCCTGGGGCATTGTAGGCTTGGGTCATTTTTCAATGGGTTTGTTAATTTTCTGAAGAATACTGAAGACTCTGTTTTTAGAGTTATGATCAGATTCCTCATAGCGATACTGGGTTTCATTAAGATAGCCTTTTCTATAAGAGAAAGAAGAATTGTACTGAAATGCAGGACAGTAACGGTATCATATATTCGTGCATTGTCTTGAGAAAATGAATAGGCACTTTATTTTTACTATGGAATGAAGAAATTGTCATACACACTATATAAATCAAGGAGGTTCTGATAAAGGTCGGTTTACACTATCTATTTTAAATTGATTGATTGATTGGTTGGTGTTTTACGCCGCGCTCAAGATTATTTCACTTATGTGGGGGCGTTGCCAGTTTTATTGTGGGAGGAAACCGAACTCTATGCCCGGAGGAAACCCAAGATCTTCCGGTGGTAACTGGCAACCATCCCACATAGGTCGTTCGAGTGAAAACCCAGTCAGAACATTTTCCAATTTTTTGGACTGAGTGGGATTCGAACCAGCGATCCATTGGTGGAAGGCTGTTCGGATTGAGCGTCCAACGCTCTACCTACTGAGCCATGGGTGTGCCCAGAAGATAGCTCTTGTTACAGCACGCCCAAATTGGAACAGGGAGCGTCTGTTTGTAAAACTGTGCTCAGGAGAGAAGAAGTCATGGACGTTGACAATGACGTATTGCTGTAAGTATTGGTTTTCATATAGATATATACCAGTTCAAATATTGTTAAAGTAATAGTTTCTTTCGACTCCCGCACAGTACTTACCTTAAGTAACGCGAGTGGCAAAACGACTTACATTTGATTCTCTTATCAATCTAACCCTAACAGGAAATAAACTGGTGGACGTGGACAAAGATCTATCAATTTGATTTTAAAGAACAGTTGTGCTTCTCCGCAGACCATTATATAGTTCAACTATAAGAAGACATATTACATGGGATGTCCTGTACAGTGTATGTGCCGTATGCGACCATAAAACGGCATCAACTCTCACTGAATATGATAAATGTGCTTTCTTTTTCATATAAAGGTACGACTATCGGTGTAACGGAAGCCGGCGTCACCAAAGGTTGATCACGATTGACCTGTTCTGGCTTTATCTGTGGGTGATTTGGCTGGTCTGGACTTCCGGTTGACAACTCCTACTGTGTAGACGTGTTTTATTTTTTCTCTCTCAGCTCTTGAAATTTAAAGCTCTTGTCTACCTTGAGTTTGCTACTATCTAGCTACATCGAATGGTTTGTTAGTCCAATATTTGTAAATAAGTTATATTAGTTAGGTTTTTGATATCAAACGTGTATAATCTATCAGTATTCTTCTCATTTTTCTATTCAAATTTTGTTGTTGGTTTTTGTTCTCCTTTGTTCTCACCCAAATTGTAATGGTGAACATAGTGACGACTTATTGAGTGTCCCCTTGAGTACACATAGATCTTATAGTTTGATATTGACTATATTTAGGGGGAAGGAAAAAAATAGATATATTTATAAACAAATTATAAAAAAATTATTATTTTTTATTTTTTTATTTTAGGATTAGCCTTAGTCTTAAAAGTTGTATTTGCACTGCACTATGTGACTCCGCACTTTGTGTCATAGGGCTTCTGTCGTGTATACCCCTTCTCTGAGTCGCCCCAGAGTACTTCTTTCTATACCGCTAACTGTCTTGTAATAACCTCCTTTGTCCTGTGCACCGTAACTATTACTTTGTTTCTCTGGCCAGGCCAGATAGTTTTAAGATCGTTAGATTTCTTCTAAATGGACGGGAATGAAGATGACATGGAATTTGAACTGCCCCAAGCCGTACGCACAAAGCGCACACGGGATAGATCAGAAAGTGCTGACCGAGATCAGGGGAAGAAAACTAGATCTGCTGCAAACCAGGATAACAAGGTAAAATGTCTTGACGTTGTTATGTCTTCTGTTGGCCAATTACCTGTAGGGAACTTCCATTTACTTAAATTCGGAGAGGCACTTCATAAAGCAGTAGGCAATGTAAAGTACACCAAAAAGCTACCCTCTAAAGATCTGCTGATAACATGTGTAAGCCAAGGTCAAGTCAAGAAATTACTAAATGTCAATCAGATTATGGGAAAAGATGTGGTCTGTAGAGTCTATAATAGAACAGCATGTAGGGGTAATATTTTTGGTGTAAATACTGATATAACTGAGCAAGAAATCTTGTCATGTTTGAAAAAGATCAAATGCTATAAAGTACAAAGAGTTTATGGTAAGGATAATAGCCCGACTAATCGCCTAATTTTATATTTTGAGTGTGACGACTTGCCAGAAGAGATAACATTGGGGTATGAAATGTTTACAGTTAAGCCCTATATCCCACCTGTGGTGCGTTGCTACAGGTGTCAACGTTTAAATCACGTGGCATCACAATGTAGAGGTAAATTAAGGTGCCCAAGGTGCGGGGAGGAACATTCGTACAACGACTGCCCCGATAAATCCAAACTACACTGTGTATTATGTCAGGGCAGGCACAGCCCAGCTTACCTCGGATGCCCTGTACAGAAAGAGGCAAATAGAGCCCAGTTTATTAAATATTCAGAAAAAATATCTTTTGCTGACGCCTTGAAAACAGTCCGTGCCTCTAGTGAGGTAGAAACTACAGTTGATCTAAACTTCTCTCAAGATCCAGCCTTGAGATATTCACAAGTAAGTCAAATGTCCCAACGGCCTTGTACACCGCAGGTCAGTAGTTCAGCGGTTAGTGCACCACTATACACCAGCCCAGCAGTGGAGACAACAAAGCGAACAATCGCTGTTCAGACAGAGCCAGAGGTAGGTGTTCAGACAGATGTCTGTTCCCCCACGTCATTGTTCAGTGTAGTGGCTCTGATGACCGAGGTATTGTCCAAATTTGTGTCAGTACCACAAAGAACCGAGGCCATTGATTTTATTTGTAACACCTCAGCTCGTTTTCTCGGAGAAGAAGCCGTCGACCGGGGTAGAATAGCATCTATTGTAACGCATAGGACATCTCCGTGTAATAATGGATAATTTTAATATTTCTCGAATTTGTCTATATTTCTACTCTTTTCTTATGACTTTCTCTATTCTGCATCAAAATATTCAGTCCCTGTACTCACATGGACAGGAATTTAAACAATATGTCTACAACCTTGAAACGTTGCCTGATGTAATCTGTCTGCAGGAAACATTTCTTAATTCCAAATATGATTTTTCATTCCCAGGTTATACTATATTGCGATCTGACCGAAAAGGTGGGAACAGAGGTGGCCTAGCCACATTCGTTAAAACTGGTATGTCTTATTCTGACGTTAAACTACCTAGTTTTAAGTCATTTGAATGTCAATGTTTTGAACTGAGAAATTTACACCTTGTACCTGTAACGGTTATCAATCTATACAATCCCTGTAATAAATTAGATATCACTGATTTTAGAAAACTTCTACAGCTATGCAATGGGTCAGTTATAGTATGTGGAGATTTTAACTCCCATCATTCGTTATGGGGTAGCATTAGTGACGATTTCAATGGAAAGCTTATGTGTGAAGTGTTTGCTGAGTTTAATTTAGTGTTGCTAAATAATGGTCAGGGCACACGCCTTGATATACGATCAGGAAGGTTGTCAGCAATAGATCTAACATTTTGTTCCAGTGACCTGGCATTGTCTTCTACCTGGACAGTAGATCAGTCTACATCATGTGGAAGTGATCATTACCCGATTTTTGTTAATTTTGCATTTTCTCCTCATGTTAATTGTTTAAATTTTACACCACGATGGAAAGTGGAAAAAGCTAATTGGTCCAAATATAGGGATACTAGCAGGCAATTAATCACTGATGAGTTATTTAGTGAAGATGTCAATGTTTTCTCATCCAATTTAATTGCTATGATAAATGAGTCAGCTGACCAATCTATTCCTCGCACCTCAGGAAAACCTTCCCAGAAGGCACCTGTGCCCTGGTGGAATAAACATTGCTCTTGGGCCGTTAGGGAAAGAAAAAAATGTAAAAATAAAGCCCGGCGTACACGATTATATGATGATATCATAAAATATAAACAATCAAAAGCCAAAGCACAAAGGGTGATTAAGTTGGCTCAGAAAGAACACTGGAGGAACTTTTGTTCAACAATAAATAAAAACACACCCATAAAATCGGTTTGGAATAAGATCCGGGCTGTAAGTGGCAAACAAAAGCCACAGTCGATCCCTACGATTGCATTTAATGACAAAACTTATGTTACAAATTCAGAAAAGTGTCATGCCCTAGCTAAGAGTTTCTCCCAAGTTTCTAGTTCTGTTAATTATGACCCAACATTTATTTCCCATAAAAATCATGTAGAAGAGTCCTTACGTCCTGAAAATATTTTATTTCATGATTCTCCACTTGATGAGGATTTTTCTGTTCTCGAGTTAAAGCAGGCTCTCTTCACCTGTAAGGATTCCTCCCCAGGAATGGATGGACTGATGTACTCAATGATAAGTAATTTACCCGATGAATGCCTTTCCACCATTTTGTTATTATATAATACCATCTGGACCCAATTGGAAATTCCTTCAGATTGGAAAAAATCTCTTATTATTCCGATAGTTAAACCTGGCAAGGACCCAACTTGTCCATTGTCGTACAGACCTATATCATTGACATCAGTGATGTGTAAGTTAATGGAAAAGATGGTAAGCAGTAGACTGAATTGGTTTTTGGATAAGTACAATATTCTAACCCCTGTTCAAAGTGGTTTTAGAAGGAACAGATCAACAACTGACCACATTGTTACTTTGGAAAACACTATAAGGCGATCACTTAATAACAAAGAATATGTACTGGCTGTCTTTCTAGACATTGAAAAGGCTTATGATATGGTATGGAGACAGGGTTTATTGATGAAAATGAAAGCTATTGGTATCTATGGCAAGATGCTAGGTTGGGTTGAGAGTTTTCTCTCAGACCGGGGTGTTAAAGTGAAAATTGGTACAGATTTATCCGATTATACTCGTATTGAAAAGGTACGCCCCAGGGAAGCGTGTTGTCACCTACACTTTTTAATTTGGCAATCAATGATTTACCTGAGGCTATTAACCCAAAAGTTAGCTGTTCATTGTTTGCTGATGATAAAGCTATATGGTTTGCATCAAACAATTTGAATTCAGCGAGAGATCACATTCAGATAGCCTTATGTGATATCATGAATTGGAGTAAGTGTTGGGGGTTTAAGTTCTCTAAAGTCAAGACAGAAGCTGTCTTATTTACCAAACGTAGACCTAAGATGTCACCTTGTCTGTTTCTTAATGGCTCTGTAATAAACGTGTCCCAATCATTTAAGTACCTGGGCATGGTGTTTGATAAGAGATTGACCTGGGGCGAACACATTAATTCATTGATCTCAAAATCTCAAAAGGTCTTAAATTTAATGAGGTCTGTTTCAGGTAAATCTTGGGGTGCGGACAAATCATCGATGCTGTCTATATACAGGGGTTTGTTGCGCTCACGCCTTGACTATGGGTGTGAATCATATGGGTCAGCGTCCCAGACCCAGGTAGATAGGTTAAATTCGTTGCAATGTGCTGCACTTCGTCTCGCTACAGGTACCTTAAAAACAACGCCTTTGTCAGTCCTTCAAATTTTCTGTAATGAATGGCAATTACACATCAGACGGCAGTACAGGGTATTGAAATACACTTTACGACTGAAAATTTCTAATCGAAACTCTGCTTCCAGTGTTTTAGAACCATCTGAGTACGATTTGTCATACGCTGGTGACAAGAGGCAAACCAAGGGGTTTAAGTACAGGTCTGAGGATATCTTAAGAATTTCAGGGGCAGATAAGTTTTTATTACAACTACCTGTAGTTTTCCAGCTCCCTCCGTGGCATTTAAAAATACCACATATATCTATGGACCTACATACAAGGTTAAAAAGTGCGACCCCGTCTCCACAATTAGACTGTGCTCACTTGATCACATTAAATGTAATTGGTCACAGCACCTGAACATATACACAGATGCCTCTAAATGTTGCTCCTCTGGAAAAACAGCTGCAGCATTTTATTGTCCTGATGTTAAAGTTTCTAAAGTATAAGATTACAAAATCATATATCCATTTTCACTGCAGAGTTATTTGCTATTTTGTTGGCGTTGCGTTTTCTCTTAGATTTTAAACCAACGATGTCCGTTATTCTGAGTGATTCTCTCAGCTCTTTGTTCGCCATCAAACATTTTTCACACGAGAAATCACCAGTCATTGTTCATGAAATTGTATATTTATGTACAATGCTGAAATATCAAGGAATTAATGTCAGTTTAGATTGGGTCCCAAGTCACGTCGATATCCTTGGCAATGAAGTAGCTGACCAGTATGCAAAATCTGGACTCAATTTGAGTTCTTTATCTAATGAGGTTTCTCTTTCTGTTGCAGAAGTCATGAGTGTCGCTAAGCCATTCTTTATTTCATTATGGCAAAGCCAGTGGGACGAGGCCACTACAGGTGGATTTTTTCGTCAATTTCACCCGTCTGTTTCCCCTCTCACATTCTCATTGTCATCCAGAAAAGCGGAGTCTATCGTTTTTAAATTGTTGTCCGGGCATATCCCTGTTAATGCTTATTTAGAACGATTTGGTCGTATCGACTCAAGTTTATGTCCAAATTGTTTAGTGTCAGATGATATTTTTCATTTTTTATTTCAATGTTCTTTGTACAAAGATGAACGAAGAAATCTTTTATCTACTTTGAGAGCTAATGGTATAAGAAACCCATCTATAGAAACGGTATTAAATCCTGATAAAAACATTTCAAAGGTATACCACGCCCTTGCTGACTTTGTTAACAAATGTCATAAGTTTTAAATTAGTTATGTATTTAGATGTATAAACAATTGTATAATTAAACAGGCATAAACTGTTCAATATTAGATTAAGATAGTTCATGTATACCTTGTATCTACACATGTATCGACAGAGTTTCAACCGTGAAGTCCTAATATGTTTTACTATCCATTCAGAAGTGTACATGTGTCAATATTTTCACACATATGTATCCATATACTTTTATAGAATTTTTAGTATTATGTTCATATATACCTTTTATCTACACATGTATTGACATAGAGTTACGACCGTGAATATCTTACTATCCATTCAGAAGTATATATGTATAAATATTTTTACACATATGTATCCATATACTGTTATAGTATTTTTATCCATACATATATATGTAGACATTTTTTTTTTTTTTTTTTTTTTGTACTGTTATAAAACCCTTTAGTTATGGCGCACATCATTCAGTAGAATGGAGCCGCCAAAGATCCTTAAAAAAGAAGAAGAAGAAGATTTGGCTGGTCTCGGATATCCGTCGAACGACCCAACATCCTACTCGCAGTTCCTGCAAATCGGAGATCACAGTTACATTCTAGCTGGAGTTACCCTTCACAGAAACCAACATTTCACCTGATGTATTAATTCGGTTAAGCATGGATGGCTGTTCTAAGATGGTCTGGAGGGAGCAGTTAGTCCCCTTTCTCCTCAAGTCATTCAATTTCGAAAACCAGAGACCATAATTTATATAATGCAACCATAAGGAACGCCTACTAAAAAGTTGTGCTTGGGCACTTTAACTGTTGAGAGTTACCCCACCCTAAGCGTCCTTATCCTGCCCAGTGGGTACGGTACTGCCAACACTAACGTTTTTAGTATTTTTCGTCTTTTTTTAGACCACCGTGGTTTTTTAAAATCGCTTTTTCGTCCGTCGTCCTGTGTCTATAAACTTTTCTTGTGATCACGATTCCAAGAGAACTGCTGGTCGGATCTACTTCCCGCTATGGTCCAGTTGTGCAACATCTATTTCGCCCAATTGCATATTAAAATGGCCGGTTGCGGCCATTTTGTGATTTTTACCTACATAGTTTGTGATCGCGGAATCTAGAAAACCACCAAGCCGATCTTAATGATATGTTTTTGTGTTGGTTCCCCATATGGTCTACTTGTGCAACATCTATTTTTTGGGTCGTTTTTTCAATTAAAATGGCCGCTAGGCGACCTGTATATTTTTCTTCTTTTTATCACTGTTCTCCTAAAGTAGTGAAAGGATCTTCGTAAAGTGTTGTACGCAGATTAACCCTATGGTGACTATACACTTTTTTGCTCCTTTGCATATTCAAAATGGCGGCCCGTGGACATTTCTGTGATTTTAACCTACATAATTTGTGATCGCGGAATCAAGAAAACTATGAGGCGGATCTTGGAGAATGTTTTTGTGTTGTTTCCCGATATGGTCAAGTTATGCCTCACTTTCTGATAGTGTTCTATGGTGGTCGCCAATATCAGTTCACTGATCTATTGTCTACCTTCAGTTGTGTTATTTCACTTTTACTGTCAGTCAAACTTAAGGCGTCAAGTTTACTCTAAGCAGTTGATAGAAGCATACCGATTGGTTTTAAACGTATTTTTATTGTACAGAAACTTTCTCTACACAGTAAGCCATGAGCTTATATTGTGAGTTTTATCAATACACCGTTTGATTGAATTTTAATTGAAATAGAAGTACAAAGAGAGTATTCAAAACACATGTGACTTGTGCTGTGAATAAATAAAATGTCACACACAATGATACAGAGTCGATAAATAGGTTAAATATATTGAAAGCGTTTCGTTACAATAAAGGTATTTGCAGTAAGGGATGATCTGGAAATAATTTTGTGGTATCCATTATTAATCAATTTGTTGCCGGGTATAATTTTTCATTCAAAAACACTGTGAACAGCTTATACTAGTCGACACACAATTTAGTGAATCCAAAATAATGTTATTGTACAACTTATCAATTAAGTTTTTACAGCCATTCCTTAATCTGCACAGATCAATCTTTGAAAACCGATCCCCAACTTGATACCAGGATGAATGTAGAGTTGTGCGATACATATGCTCAAGTTGTGTTTTATATTTTTTTTTAATTTTATTTTCAATGTGTCTCTGAGAGAATTCCAACTTTTGATGATATTTGGAAAAAGTTATTTACTTAAGGTTTCTGTGTTGCACAATGGAATTTAAAGAGCGGAAGTGATAAGGATTTCTGGTATCTGTTACGTTCTTTTTTCAACAGCAGTGGTTCCGATACTTCGAACAATGAACAAGTTGCGGTACTTTTGTAAGATCAGTTATTATTCTTATGTATTCTTTCTGAGGATTTTTAACGCATTTACTTCATGTTCATTTATATTATCCCACGCTATGTCGGCGTATTTTATTATTCAAGACTTTTCCTACTAAGGCTTACGCCCTAAAGATAGTCTTTTAAGTATTGAAGTCGACTAACTTTTTTCTTCACTAGATTTTATTTGCTTAAGGCCCGGTCACACAGCCCTCCGCGAGTTGATCGCGACTGAATCGCGGGGAAAAAATGGCAAACGCCAAGTAAACGCTGTAAAACGCTAATAGCAAGTGAATAAAACGCGTAGCAGTCGCGAATTACAAGTGCGCACACGCGGGGACAATTTTGCACGCGATGGGGTCGCGGAAAAAGTTTTCAACTGTTCAAAATTTGTTGCACGGGTCACCGCGAGTGGTACAAGTGGTACAGACGCGGTTCCGAAGCGGAGCAAACGCGATCACAAGTGCTACGGTAGTGGATTCCAAGTGGTCAATCGCGTTAACACGCGAAAGATTTGCGTGCAATCGCGTGTAATCGCGACGGGAGCACGTTCCAAGCACGTGTGTTTAGCGTTTGTACCCCGTTCCCAGCACTTGTAATAGCGTGTGGGCAGCGTCTAACATATTTCTCCGCTATTACAGCACTACTGAATCGCGTCTGAATCGCGTTTTTTCGCGTTCAATCGCGACTGAAGCACGACCCAAGAGAGTTTAGTTCATTACCCAATCACTATTGTATCACTTGTGATTTCGGCTATATAAACGCCGCGTTTTGCCGAGAATTCATCAGTTGTGATCCAGACGTCGAGGGGTAAACATGGATCTCGTTGACGTCCATGTTCTCGGTAGCCTCTTCTGCTGCCTTGTCCTTCTTGCTTTGTCTTTTCCTACCCATACTTCACGTGAATTTGATGTTGACAGTTCAGAATCTGGAGCGGTTATGATTCCTACAACCGGACGTCGCGGCTTTTATACACGCGGATGACTAGTGAAGGTCACGTGATTCACACGCGCTTGGCACGCGGATCAGTAGTTCTACAAACGCGGAGCACACGCGGAGCACACGCGGATCAGTAGTGATCGACACGAGGTCACACGCGGACGATTGACCCCATTTTCCGATCAATCGCGCTCACAAGTGCTACACAAGTGATTGGAACGCGGACCAAACGCGCGCATTTGATCCGCGTTCCAATCACTTGTGTAGCGCTGGTAACCCAATTTTGCACATTTTCGACCACTAGCCACCGCGTGTAGCAAAAAATGGCAAAATATGGTCAAATTTAACACGCGATCAGGACGCGGAGTGCTGTGTGACCGGGCCTTTAGAATCACTGTCGATAGATTCCTCAGTATGTTGTGGTAAATTTTGAGATGTTCTATAAAGACGTATCGTCGATAAAACGTTCGAGGTTGTTCACAATTCCTTATGGTAAGTCGTTATTAAAAAGCAAAAATAAGAGAGGAACTCTAGCATTTAGCTAGCCAAAACTTTGACCATACTCAATAGCTCTCCTTTTATGGTCAAAGATAGATCCCATTAAAAACCTGGGAACAACCCTTCGTGACACCCGTGCTATATAAATATGTCAGTTTATGGGCCGCTTGACCAATTCTAAGGTCTGTCTGGATCAATTTGGGATCGCTTCACACTCCACTTCGAACTTCGCGGCCGCCATTACCGGTTAAACCATAGGGCAGGAAAAGACAACTCGTACAGTTTGTGTCGCTCGCCGGTTTGATTGTCATTGGTAATGGCGGCCACGAAGTTCGAAGTGGAGTGTGAAGCGATCCCAAATTGATCCAGACAGACCTTAGACTTGGTCAAGCGGAAAAATGAATACCCCGTACGCGAAGAAGAATAAATTCTGAATGGATTGATGTCCGGTAAGACCCATAAACGGACATATTTATATAGTACGGGTGTCACGAAGGGTTGTCCCTACGTTTTTTTAATGGGATCTATCTTTGACCATAAAACGAGAGCTATTGAGTATGGTCAAAGTTTTGGCTAGCATTTAGCGTGACTATTGCATCTGTTGAGTACAACACGCTGCTTTCTTATGATTTAAAAGCTTAGGGACCGCTTTAGTAACGTTCCGTGGATAATTGTATTTACAACTTAAACCCCCGATGCCACACTAGATCGAACGCTTAGTGTATATCGAACGCTTAGTGTATATCGAAAAACCCGAAGACCACCTCCTTTTCATCATATGAAGCTTTCGCTAAAACGCGGTAGGCCAATATATCTAACGGTTGAACTATATAACTATACAACCCGTGCTGACATGGTGAAACGTGGTAATACATGTTTAAAAACAACATGATGGAAAACTTTAATCACACAGTTTAACAACGATATTGGACGGTAGGTCTCAACATTTACTGAGTCGCCGGAGTTGAATATTGGTGTTATATTTGCACATTTCCAGGCATGGTGAAATTCATCAAGTTAAATAAAATGACCAAATGTTTGGCCTTCAGTAAAAAATCTTGAACTAACACGATCGGATCCGGTTGCTTTGAACATTTAAAATGGAGTATGGTTTATTTTATCTCAAATGTTTACAAACAATTGTTTATTGACCACATCAGAAGTAACGTGTCTTTATATTTCGGCCTGTATCGATCAGTTAGCTGTTCGGTTTCGTCAGTATGCTATTCGATTGAAAGCATGACGACAGCGCCCCCTGTCGGCGAAGTGTAGAAAAATAATGTGTTCATTAGAATGGGCATCTAAATGAGTGTATGTGACAAAAGTTTGAAAAGTGTAGGTTTATTATTTCGCCCAGAATAAGACAGCTGGTCGATGAAATAATGACCGCTCCATATCGAACAGCTAACAGCTAACAGCCAACAGCAGACTAACTTATTATACGTTCTTTTTAACACAATTAGAAACTTGTCTCCTTGGTTATTTTAAAAAAAGAAGATATTCCCTTGTGTGTTTTATACTGTCCATGACTATATAATATTTTAATGCGTATGCCTCTACGAAGATAAACTGACATATCTATGTCTATAATTTTATATCAATAGTTGGTCGTCAGTTTATTATTTGGTAGATAGTTACTTTTATCATTTTTACATCATTTTGAAAAAAAGCACAATACATTTGGCAAGTTCATCGAAACATTTTTATGAAGAAGCAAAGAAGGCAGCATAATTATATGTACATTTTCTCAATTAAACATTTGACTATTTTTGATAAACTTTAAACTTGTTTTTTTTCTGTGAAAATGTTATGTTTAGTTGTATAATCTATCGGATCTCTGAGGCAGCTGGCTGCTGAATTTCCAGTAGAATTCTGGAGTTTAATGAAAAACTTAAGTGTTTGAAATTGTCGGCGAATTTGCAGTGGCCATTCGTTGCATAAGACTTGTAAGGCATTGAGAGGGGTTGTCCTTAGGCAGCCAGTGCATAAGCACAACGCTGTGCACTGGACAGAATCCAATTTAACTTTGACAGAACGACTGGCTGTATCAAAAGCTTCGCTTCCATATTCTAACCTGGATCTAATTAACGCCCTATACATCATTAACATATAATTTTTATTCGCTCCCCATGACTTGCCCGACACAGATCTCCTTAAGTTCAGGACTTTCTGACATTTGTCATATACTATTAGTTACACAGTCTGTGTGTGACCCAAGACGGAAATATAGGCCTATGGGGTTAGTAAAATCCATATTAGGCTGGTGGCCGAAGCTCCGATCAGTCCGTAGCCGATCTCAAGAATATACGTTCCGGTAGTTTTTAAATAGCAATGATTAACTAAAGAATATATAAAAAAAAGTTCGTCCATGCAAAACCCCGGCGTTTATAAGATATCTTCAACTGAATATCGATTTACGTTTCTGACTGCCAAAAAAAGAGAAAGTCTGAAGCTCATATTTAAGCCCCAACGCCGAAAAAGTTAAGATCGAGAACAAGCAGTCGAACTGCTACACGGTCTTCGGCAGTGCTGCCGGGACCTCGGTGGTCCAGTGGGTTAGGGATCGTCCCTCAGTCCCACACATACCTTCCATCGATGCGACGCGGGCTCGAATCCGAATCAGACCAAATACAAATTTAGAAATTTCTGAGTGGATTTTTCACTCGATCGCCGTATGTGGAAGAGTTGCCAAGTACTCGCAGAAGGTCGTGGGTTTTCCTCCGCACAATGAGCCCGGTTTCCTCTCCCACTAAACCTGGCAACGCCGCCATATAAGAGAAATAATCTTGAGTGCGGCGTAAAACATCAATCAATCAATCGGTAGTGCTGCCAATGCATTGCATTATATGCAAGACAGGTGTAGAGAAAAAGATTACACTTCCCCGCAAAATAGTTAGAGATAAACTTCTTCAACTCGAGACCGAAGACGGGGGTTTGTATTTTCTATTATAGCAATTTTCTTTGTAAGCCTAGTTCTGTAGTGTAGTATGGTGCTCTAGTTTAAATCATAACGTTAAACTTGACAAGAGGGGGGGGGGGGGGGGGGGGGAGTGGATTCAATATTTGTTAATATCCCCTATGTTTAATACAATAATTTAATTTAGTGTGGATTTGCTATGTACTAAGATGTCCTTCTTAAATAATCCGGAATTTACTGTGGCACTTCATGTGCGAGGTAAATTCTCGATCACTCAGGGGGCCATGAACGATGTAAGTGGAATTGTCACCAGGAACCAGCGAAAGGCCAGGGTTTCCTTGGGGGAGGGGTATAGATTAAGTCTGGTTTGTCTGAGTGTCCTCCAATAAGCCTGGCAACACCATCATACATGCGAAAAAAATTTGAGTGAAGTGTAAAACGTCAATCCATCCATCCCACTACCTTTGAGGATGGAAATTGCATTCTCGGTTTTGACACAAAATTTGTTGACAATTACTTATCGGTCGGCCTCAAGTTGAACGGTAGCCAGAAACCAACAGAAAGAACCTTGGGGTGTCATCTGACATTGAGTTTCTTGACATTGACACCTTGGGGTGTCATCTGACATTGAGTTTCTTGACATTGACACCTTGGGGTGTCATCTGACATTGAGTTTCTTCCTGACAATGTCACTATATCAACAAAATAAACTTGAATACGGTGTTAAACAACCAATCAAAAAGTATATTCCTTACAGCGCAAATGGGTTCTATGGGTTGCTGGGTGTGGGAGGAGCTCTTTAAAAAATTGCCCCCCCCCCCCCAACCCCCACTCACTACCGAAAATTCTTAGATTAAACTAATATCCCCGAAGCTTGCATTCAATTTTTAATACATTTATTGTATCTCTAACTTAAATTATATGTTATATGTTGTCTGGCCCACATGTCTGATTTTAAAATTACATTATTACTATATATATTTTGCAGGTTTGTTACGTGAAGCAGCGGGGGGGGGGGGGGGGGGGAATCGGATGAAAATATAGTGTTAAAAATGTATATTGTTAATAGATTGCATAAACATGTTGATCCTCATACAATCTGTTTATTTTGACTTTTCTCTCATATACGACAGAGGAATGCAAATAGTGTCTACCTTCAATCCTATGTCTATGGAAACGACCAAAAAAGGTAGTATTGGTGGAAAAAGTAATAGCCAGTGGCCTATTTCACAAAACGGAGTAGATGTATTTTTTTGCGTAACTTTCATAGACCGTATCTGTACAATATGGGTTGTCATGATAGTTACGTAAAAACTTACGCTACGCCGCTCTGTGTATTCCGGGCCCTTGTGTCTATATTATATGTATTAGATAGAGGTAAGGGGAGAGCACTCATTTTGCCCATGGCCATTGTATATGCGAAAAAGCGTTCCTTTCACATGGCTTTTTTGCGAAAACGCCGGGGTTTGGAGTGGACGTACTTTTTTTGGTGCTAAAGTATGTCCTAAGGAATATAAGAAAACATACAAAAAGTATATTCCAGAGATCGGCCACGGAACCCTATTTATAGCGACTTTTCAAGTTACAGCCACCGGCCTATATTGCGGTTTTACTCACCCCATATATTTTCGTATTGGGTCACACACAGACTGTGTAACGAATTTGTCCCGCTGAAGACCCTTCCTTAGCCGACGCTTGTCTGGTTGATAGTTTTTGACTTAGCGAAGGTGTTACTCAGCCGATACGCGCGATACCGACACGGCGATAGGTCTACTCAGTTCTGGCCACTAGACTAACCAGGTAACCTACATTCAGCAGATCTTGGGATAAGTACGCTTGCTATTCTCTGATAAAAGTTTCCACAGCGCCTAAAACTATTAATATGTTCTGTTTGTATTTTTAATTACGTCGACTCACTTTAGCAGACGTGCACATGCTGTCGCAGCGTGTATACAGGGGCAAGTAACTCTAGGTAACCTGATACGAACTCGGTTTGCCTGATACGGAAAAATATCACGTCTCCACGTGATCGATGACGTTCAATCAAATGCAAGTATTTTGTCTGATGCGGGATAAATAATTGGTTTGCCCAAGTAAGCCTCTTGTCAAGAACATTCCTAAATATTTAAAAGATGTGTTTACCTTCAGCAATTTTTTATCAACAAATAAGCATGTGGTGAATTTTGGGCGACAGTTAGTAAATACAGGGGAAAACTTCAATCCCCACTGATTACTCCAAGTACAAATTTCATTTAATCCTTGCTGGACAACCGCAGTAGATTTAAGTAAATCTGAAGAAGAATGCCATATGACAAAATCATCTGCAAACAGCGAACAGCTAAAAGCAGAATTCATCGAAGACTAGAGGGTAGGTCGTTTATGGCTATATTGCAAAGTGTGGGTGAAACAACACTCCCCTGAGGGGTACCATTATCTACAGGAGTATCCGCTGAGGTATCTTTATTTATTTTCACCTGAATGTATCTATTAGAGAGAAAGTTATTAACCCAATGTAATATTCTGCCATCAATACCTAACTCCTGCATCTTCATAAGCAGCTCCTTTCTCCAAAGCATGGCATACGCCCTCTCTAAATCAAGGAAAACAGCCACCGGATATTTTCTGCTGTTAAGAGACTGGCGTATGGAAGACGGATGCGGCTATTCGCGCCCGCGTGCCGCGACCTATAAAACACGCGGCTCGAGAACACGAGAATGCGCTATTAGGCCAAAACCGCGCGCGATTACCAACATCTTGCACTTTGTTTATCTCGACCTATCAACAAACAAAAAACACGCGGCTCGAGAACTCGAGATTAGGCAGGAGAATACGCGTCTGCATTTCCGCGTGTTCTCTAGTTCTCGCGTGGCGTGTTTTCCAATTTCAAAAAACACGCGGCTCGAGATTAAGAAACGCGCGGTTTTGCTAATCTCGCGAGTTTTGGCAAAAAAGTCGCGCGGTTTCAAAAAAAATCGCGCCATTAGGCTACATTTGGTAAAATGGCGTGCTTTCTTAATCTCGTGCCGCGCGTTTTGTAAAACACGCGGCTCGAGATTAAGAAACGCGCGGTTTTTGCTAATCTCGCGAGTTTTTCCAAAAAAATCGCGCCATTAGGCTACATTTGGTAAAATGGCGTGCTTTCTTAATCTCGTGCCGCGCGATTTGTAAATCACGCGGCTCGAGATTAAGAAACGCGCAGTTTTTGCTAATCTCGCGAGTTTTCCAAAAAAATCGCGCGGTTTTCGAAAAAATTACGCCATTAGGCTACATTTGGTTAAATGGTGTGCTTTCTTAATCTCGTGCCGTGCGTTTTGGAAAACACGCGGCTCGAGATTAAGAAACGCGAGGTTTTTGCTAATCTCGCGAATTGTTCCAAAAAAATCGCGCGGTTTTCAAAAAAATCGAGCCATTAGGCTACATTTGGTAAAATGGCGTGCTTTCTTAATCTCGTGCCGCGCGTTTTGTAAAACACACGGCTCGAGATTAAGAAACGCGCGGTTTTCGCTAATCTCGCGAGTTTTTCCCAAAAAATCGCGCCATTAGGCCTAATAGCGTGTTTTCTTAATCTCGTGCCGCGCGTTTTGTCAGTTTTTCATTGCGCAAGACCGGAAGTCTTTTAACATCGTTGAAAGGCTAGAGCGAATTTCTTCTGGACTCGTGAACATGTACTAGATGACCTCACCAAAGGGAAAAATTTTGTGAGTGAAACGTCATTTACCGCCTCTGATAGAGCTTCATGCAGCTATACGTTTACTCTCCACACAGTGGTGTCTCGACATTCCAGTCGCATGTTGTTGGGTTTAAAGGGACTAGTTGCATGTTATTGTTTACATTTCTCATAATGTTTCTACTAATTTGAAAAATAAGACCGATTTAACGTTGGATGAAAGGTAGTAGGTTGATTTTCATCCAAAACTGTACAAATTAAAGAGCAATTAGTGGAGATTTCGTGTTACATTGTTAACTGTCTGACGGACGGTTTTCGGTTTGTCTTAGTCTAATCTATAGAATATAGACTGAAACGGAGTGGGAGATTACTGCTACTTTTACTTTTGTGTTTTAGGAACCCCGGTAGCTCAGTCGACGGAGCAGTGTAGCGCCGCCTAATGCAGAAAACCTATACTAACTTCTACTTGCAGATAACTTTCCAACATTGCTTTTATTCATATACTGATAGTATAGTATCAAAATTGATTGAATATTTGAAATATCTTGCATATAGGCATTAGTCTATAATATACTGAATATAGACGAAAACAAATAAACAGGGAGCGTAGCCAATTATCGTGATCACTTCAATCGTGAAATTGACGTCTGCTTATACTCACTCATAAATTGTTGCAATATATATCTATATTTATGTGTATTTATGTATGTATGTGTATATATATGACCAATTGCCTTATAGAAAAGCATTTGTCTTCGTCTAATCTATATACTAAATGGACGTCATGTTACTGTATTATTAAGTGTAAACAATATTGTACATTTTTTATGACATTTTAGGCAAAAGGCAGAGATGCCTACGCCTTAATAAAGATTCAGATTCAGATTCAGATGATTTCGCGATTTACCCCACCCCACTAAAGCACCACGCTGTGATTTTCGCGATTGATAGCTGGTCTCTTGTTTCGTCAGCTAACGAGACATGCCTCCTCTCGAGCAGTAATCCACAGACACTTGCTGTGAACGGCTGCGTTATAGCCAAGCTTAGCCGCGTTACTCACCGACCCATGCAAAACAGACTAACTGACGCTGCAGGATGTAGTATGTGAATTTTTCTCGCACCTTTGTCAGCTACAGTCCCAATCATTTAAGCCGGCAAATTTTCAGATGACGAATACGCAAACTAGTATTCGCCACCATGATTGTTAGCATGACGGAGTTCGCTGCAGAATATAGTTCCTCACAATTATTCATTTTACGGACATGGTTTGAATTCATTTCTGCTGAAAACTTCTTTATATGTTTTCCGTTTTAGATTTGGTAACTTATAATATCAGAATCGGATGGTTAATGTATGTTTTTGTTAATTTGGAATCCGTCGGAAACACGTACGATTTACTAATAGTAATAGACAGACTTTTCAGAGTGGATTTGTGGATTACGACAGCTGTTAATTCCACTCTATTGTTTGGTACGGTGATTATTGTTAACCACTAAACAGAACCACTAAACCGCTCCACAAATGAAGACGCCAATCAGGCAAAGGTGGTTATAGAAAGTCTGCTGGTTATGTATAGTTACCATAACTAATATCAACAGAGTGATGATCTTTAGATTTTGCTCTACTGTTCCCCAATCAACCTCCTGTAGTTTGAGCTCAGAGTGAGACCGTGAAAATTTGTTATATTGACACTCAAAAGACTTGTTTTTCTTTTGGTTTGTTTTTTAAATGCGTGAATATAAAATAAAAGCATAGGATATATTTAGACAACTCAACAAGTCAATAAATGAATTTTAAGCAATGTTTATAGGACAATGTGAAATTAAAGTATATATTTTCTTTCCGTTTAGTTTTTAAATGATCATTATCATTTATTTGTTTTATACGAGTATTTTTTTTTCTTTGTATTCTGACCTAAATAGTTGTTGTAGAAACAAACTGCACAGGAATAGTTACTCAGACTTTATGGCAGGCGTTCGCCATCTTGCTGTTGAGACGTACAGACGTAAACGAAATATCGCTGCTGGTATTTCTATAACAACTGTTTTAGCGTATATATCTTTTCATCCTAGGCCTTCGTCCGAATTTAAATTCTTGTTTTGGCGATCCAGAAAGTATATGACACAGCATTTATTTCAAGTCAATTACAATAGACTTGAGTGGAAGGAATCCGGGAGAAAGTTGATGTAAAGTTCCGAATCTTTCAAATAACCCATGTGAAGTTGAACGTCAAAAAATCAAAATGATAATCTTTAGTGTTTTTCTCAACAGGTTGTGTTTATCAAGAAGCCGCTCAATAATTAATCCAGAGTTATTCTCACCGGACAGCAGCTTAATCTAAATATAAAATTTATGAATGCCATACAGATACTCTTCAAGTGAACTCTGGGAAGTAAATGGACAAATATGAAGTGTTTGCCATCCATTTGAATTTGGTGTGCCAGCTGATGTTGGAGGGGTGGGGGTATTTATGGGCTCATACCTCTTGGTAATCCTGGAGTCTCAACAGCTTATACCTACCATAATTCTTTCTTCTTCATATATTAGCATTCTTTTCACTGAAGTTGTTGATTTTCTTCGGCTTTTCACATCAAAATACTTACTGTTCCTGGATTCTTCATTATTACAAGGTATGCATTTAATATACGCCACGCCTCGTAATATATAAGTAGTTGATATATATGTATTTGATAAAACACTAGCATGTACATAGTCTTCAAATGTTTATTTGATTTAAGTTTATATCAATAAACAACAGATACAAAAATCTTGGTGTTATATTTTGTTGAAATCCAGCTTCTATACAATCTGCAAGTTTAGACTCCTCCAGAGGTACGTATTTCAAGAATTAGTTGCTCCTGTTTGTCTTCCATGAGGACACGGACTGGAAATACAACCAAATATTGTTAAATTGCAGAAGATTAAAAGGAAAATACGGAACAAACAAACGAAAGGTCAATATGTCAGCACTCCTGCTCCTGTCCAGGATATTTTGGTACACTTTTGTGTCCATCATTCCCCTAAAATGTCATACCTGCATAGCACTGTGCAGGATATGCCACCTCATACATTGACCTAAGAAAAACAAAGCAAACAAAAAGAAATTAATAAATTATAACACGTCACATTCTCAACCTTCTTGGGAGTTGACTTTTTAGAGCATTACTCACTGAATGCCGAAAATATGAAACCGTACCCAAAGTTAGCGTCCGGATTACTCCCTTGAATACGTTTACAGTCCCAGGCCACTTAAGGCGTTAAAAAAATGTAAAAGACCATATTAAAGACTTGTTATTTATTTAAAAATGATGAAAATTAATTGCCCAAATGTAAACTACGGTAAGGCTTGACAATATCCGACGTAAATTCTTTGAATCCACATGCACGAAATGAGAAAGCCGATTGTAACGAAAACGGCAAACTCTTAAATATAGATTAATCATAAAAGTATATGGTATACATTTGTTTCAAACCTTCAAACCCATGGTTTGAGAACACGAAACTACCTGCAAAGTTGTACACAACTGATAACCAGGAAATGTTGCCCCAACTCGATCGAGCGGAAGTAGGCCTAAAGTCCGGCCTGAATAAATCTAAGAAATCCTCACGGAAAGTAACACACCGTCAAACGGATATTGAAATACATTTGATATTATAGGGATCATTTTTTAAATTGAAGGAATAAAATATACCCGCCCCCAAAACCCAATCCTTCATATTCATTTCGGAATGAGAAAACACACGGTGCTTACATACGGTACTTTTCAGTAGTCGTGCAGTAAATTGTTAGCTTACGGGGCAATATTTCCATACATCATAAGGTCTGTAATTTTACTCAAAACAAAATAAAAATTTTCTTGTCATATAAAATCATTGTATGTATAATTTACAGTGATAAGATAAGAACGACAATTCATTAAACGGGTTAGTCTAAACAGTAGGTCTAAGCGAACATTCGGCGATCGCATGTCAACTTTTAACCACCGAAGCGGACAGAAACACAGTTCATTGTTGTTGTTGTTCCTCGAAGATATCAAGAATCGATTGAAACACTTAGAAACATTATGACGAAAGCATATAAGACCTCTATAGATGTAAAGTCATCCTAAACAATGTACCAACAATAGACACGTCTTTCAACTCGCGCGAGACTCCCCGTGAAGTCCGTCAGCACTACTTTTTATCCCATTCAAGAACGGTTTTGCGATTGCAGTCAACCTTCCACGGGGTCCCCATTCATAATCGTGAATGATCGCGAATTTATGGGGAGTGAGGGGAGAACAAAAGAATACTTAAATCGCGAAATTTTCAATTCACGAACGATTGAATCGCGAACGATAATTGGCTACGCTTAAAGCGAGAAAAGTAGATTAAAACATTTCATTATAATTAACAGTTTATTAATGTCTTTCCTTCATAAAAAAAACAAGATTTTGTAAGATTTGAAAAAAGGCACAAATTCTTGGGTCAATCCCGAGTCCCGACCAAAGCGTCACTCATACGATGGATATCATGCATTGATGGCGATAGGTGAATTACTTTTGAACATCGGTTCAAATCGCGCGTCAACTTCTAAATAATTTCTGCCATGTTCCCAAAAAGTGTAAACGCTAAAATGTGCAACATATCCTGTAAATTAACCAGTTAATAGTCTATTAACAAAATTTTTGAAAACTCCACCAAGTAGTGCTGTAAATGCCTTACAAAACTTGAAATGACAAGCATGATACTTTTTCCCATAGATTTCGGACTTTGCTCGCCGGCTGTCGAGTTATCCGATTACATCTACGCCAAGTTGCCATGGATAAGGCACTCTACTCGGAACGGAATCCGCTGAGTGTTAGTGGATCAAACTCCTGATAAAACTGAAAATATACCCTTGATTATAACTGCTGAGTGAATAGTTAAATGAACACATCTAAACATATACCTTAAGAAATTATTACACAAAGAGTTCTTATGTTGCATAAGTGGAGATGGTCTTGTGACGATAGTGCTTTGACTGCACGAGGTTCAGGGTTGGAGCTCCCGCTCATGCAAGGGAGGCCGACGGATTGATCTGATCTGAAGTCTGAAATCATGAATGTGTTCGCATTCAGGTCCTTCTAGGTATCTATTCAATTGCCATTTATATACTATAACTATTTCTGTGTTTAATTAAGTTAGAATTTATTGTTTTGGATTGAAGTGTATTGGCTGGGCTATAGGCCAGTGTTTAGTGCAGTGTAGCATAGGCCTTGGCCTAAGGTCAAGGTGCCCCCTGCACCTTATGTGCAGTATTAGTATTGTATACAGCTAGCCTAGGCTCACATCATGTAACTGCACTGTGTTTCTTCTGTATTTTAACAGAGCGTCTTTCGTCTGTTCCAGACCCAGAGCAGCTCCTGGGTAAACCCCACTAATTTAGTTCCTTATATTAACAATTTAACTGTCTATTTGTTGTAACTTCACCGTCTGTGCACCTTAGTTAAGTCTTATAAATTAGGGCGTTAGTATGGACGACGCCGAAGGGGGCGATAGTATGGAGTTTGTTGAGTCAAGGTCTTCTGCTAAACGGGCAAGGGATCTGTCCATTGAACGCTCGTTAGCTGAGGGAAAGAAACCTCGTCAAATTAATACCCGGTCAAACTCTAGTGGCGGTAACAATTTCAATGTTATCATATCTGCGCCAGGTTTACCCATAACATCCTGGAACAATGTAAAGGTGGGTCAAGCTATCCAACAAGCTGTCGGTAATATAAAACAAATTAAAAGATATAACAGCAAAGAGTTATTGGTTGTTTGCTCCAGTCCTATTCATGTTAAAAAAGCACTAGCATTATCTTCGCTTATGGGACGAGATGTTAATTGTAGATTGCAGTCGTCACCCACTTTGCTCAGGGGAGTTATTTCAGGGGTCGGGGACGAACTTATGGAAGAAGATGTTCTAGGGGTTCTGAAGAAATATAAGTGTACTAAAGTTGAAAGATTATATAAAGGAAAGGAAAAAGCTAAGACTAAATGTATGCTTCTTTATTTTGACCTAGAATCTCTACCGACTGAAATCACTCTAGTATATGAAGTCTTTGAGGTAAGGCCATATATTCCACCTCTGGTTAGATGTTATAAATGTCAGAAATTCGGTCACATCTCTTCTGAATGTAGAGGTCGGCAGCGGTGTCCGAGATGCGCTGGAGATCACTTATTCGGCCAATGTAATATGCTAGACAAGCCAAGGTGCATTAACTGCGATTCCACTGACCACTCATCTGCATATCTAGGGTGCCCTTTTAGAAAGCAATTGGGAAAGGCTCAGTTTATAAAGGTTACACAAAAAATTTCTTTTGCAGAGGCCTTAAAGAGTGTTCGGCAGGAGAATAAAGAATCTCCCCCAGACCAAAGTTCCCAAACTAGCAGTTCATGTTGTATACCCCCCACTCCTGACCCTCAACCTGTACGTCCATTTATACCAATTAAGCCCGTCCAGAAATCCATATCAACGCAGACTGACCAGGAATCTTCCACTCAAACTGATGATGTATCTATAACTATGGTTACCAAGCTTATTGCTTTATTCTCAGAAATAATGTTAAAAGTTTTTGAATTAAATGACCCGTCTAGTTTTATAACTGAAATCTTTAAAACAACCCAAGCTCGCTTGGGCCCTGAACACGTCAACTTTAACTGCCTTAATTCCCTACTCATAAGTTTAGCTCCTGGAATAAGTTCATAATGGATAACGACCGGCAATTATACTTACTTTTCTTTGCTAGTATTCTTTTAGCAATGTCTCTCAATGTATTTCACCAAAATATACGTGGTATTGGCACGCATGGACAAGAACTGAAATTCTATTTATCAAATCTTAATCCTGCACCTCATGTTGTCTGTCTTCAGGAAACGTTTTTGAAATCACACCTTGATTATAAATACCCCGGCTATTCGGTCAACAGAATAGATCGATGTGCCAGAGAAGGTGGGGGTTTGGCCATGTTGATCAAGGAGGGGTTGTCTTACTCCGAAGTCAAATTACCTCCCTTTAACAGCATTGAAGCCCAGTGTTACAATATTGCTGGTAAGAATGATTCACCTGTATCTGTTGTAAATATATACAATCCATGCAACCGTCTTGATAGAGCCGACTTTAATTCCATTATGACCTTCCTTAACCGTTCCTTTCTTATCTGTGGTGACTTCAATGCCCATAGTACCTTGTGGGGTAGTAGTTCAATCGACTATAACGGAAAACTTGTCATGGATGTTATCGATGACTATAATATTTGTATTTTAAATGATAAGTCTGGCACTCGTATTGATCCTCATTCCGGAAATTTTTCTCACCTCGATCTTACTCTTTGTTCTGCCAATCTTAGTCTATCATATAACTGGTTTGTAGATTTTTCATCCCCATGTGGTAGTGACCATCTTCCCATACACGCCAACTGTAACTTTAACCCTTATGTTAACCCATTAGGTCAACCTCCCAGATGGAAAGTTAAAAAGGCTAATTGGAGTGCATATGGTCAAATTTGCAAACAGATATTAACAGAAGATGCCTGCGATACAAATGTTGAAATTTTCTGTGACAATGTAATTGGTTGTATTAATTTAGCAGCCAGCAAATCCATTCCTAAAACATCTGGTAAGCCACATACCAAGATGCCAGTGCCCTGGTGGAATGCAGATTGCACAGATGCCATAAGGAACAGAAAAAGGCTAAAAAATCGAGCTCGTCGCACTCGTCACTTTGACGACATTATTTTGTATAAAAAGGCTAAGGCGCATGCGCAGAGAATTATTAAATCTGCTCAAAAAAATCACTGGAGAGAATTCTGTGGTAATATGAACACCCAAACTAATACTAAAACTGTGTGGTCGCAAGTTAATTCTATAAATGGTAAAGGCAAGTCAAAATCTATCCCAACCATTATGCAGAACGGATCTGATTACTATAATGATGTTGATAAATGCAATGTACTAGCCAATAGCTTTTGCAAAGTTTCTAGGGTCAGAAAATTATCCCCCTGATTTTGTCTCAAATAAGGAAGATGCGGAAAAGGCATACCCTTTTGAAAACATAGCCTTTGATGACGTGTATTAACGAGGATTTCTCTAAATTTGAGTTAAAACAGGCTTTATCAGTATGTACAGATTCAACCCCAGGGGCTCGTTCTACTAAGCTGGCGCAAAGTTACGCATAGGTTTACAGAATAGAGTTGCGCCTCCAGACTTGCGACCATGCGCAAGTTCCTATAATTTAACATGCGTTTGCGACGGGCGCAACTTACGCCAGCTTAGTAGAACGAGCCCCAGGTGAGGATTCTATTCCCTACTCTATGTTAACTCATCTCCCTGAGCAATGTCTTAATGTGTTGCTTCTCCTTTATAATACTATATGGCACCAGATGAAATTACCAAACAGCTGGAAAAGGGCAGTTGTCATCCCAGTTATTAAACCTGGAAAGGACCCTTCATCCCCATCATCATACAGACCCATTGCGTTAACAACAACACTATGTAAAGTGATGGAAAGGATGGTTAATTCCAGACTTGTTTGGTATTTAACCAAACATAGCCTATACAGCCCTGTACAAAGCGGATTTAGAACAAATCGCTCTACTCTCGACCATATTGTAGCCTTAGAAAGTGCCATAAGGAATTCGCTGTGCAATAAAGAATATCTTTTCTGCGTCTTTCTGGACATTGAGAAGGCCTACGACATGGTATGGAGGAAGGGGGTTCTTATAAAAATGAAAGAAATGGGAATTGGAGGTAGGCTTCTGGGATGGGTAAAGAGCTTTCTCACTGATAGATCCATCCAAGTAAGAATTGGTCGTGAATTTTCTCTTCCTGTATTTCTGGAAAACGGAGTACCTCAAGGGAGCGTCATTTCACCAACTTTATTCAGTATACTTATCAATGACTTACCAAATGCTGTTTCTCCAAAACTAAAATGCACTTTATTTGCAGATGATTTGGCAATTTGGTTTTCTTAGAAGAATTTGAAGTTTTGTACAAAACAGATACAAAAAGGATTGGATGACGTTGTAAAGTGGAGTAAAAAGTGGGGGTTGAAGTTTTCCTTCACGAAAACAGAATCTGTTATCTTTACGAAAAGGCAAATTAGAGATGTTTCTATTTCTTTAGATAATCTACAAGTTAAAATATCCAACTCATTCAAATACCTTGGGGTAGTTTTAGATAGACGTCTAACATGGTCAGACCACATTGATTGTGTCATTGTTAAATGTCGAAAGGCTCTAAACCTCATGAGATGCATTTCAGGTCGATTTTGGGGAGCTGATAGAGAATGTCTTATTTTATTGTACCGTGCTTTAATAAGGTCTAGGATTGACTATGGATGCGAGGCTTATGACTCGGCCAGTGCCAGTGTAAAAGCCAAACTGGATTCCATCCAATGTGCTGCTCTACGAATCTGTACGGGTGCCATGAAGTCAACTCCACTCAGCGTAATGCAAGTTTTCTGTCACGAGTGTCCACTATTTGTACGTAGGCGCATGCGCGTATTAAAATATAGATTAAAACTAAAGGCCGATATTGGTAACTCTACAACAGACATATTCAAACCATCCTTTTATGAACAATTGTTTATACGTTCCTCAAAATCACAGCTGCCTTTTTATATCCGCTCTAATGAAATTTCTGCTTTTTGTCAGTTAGGAACTGTAGATGTACAATCCTGTTCTGTGCCACAATACCCTCCGTGGAAGTTAAGTCTGCCTTTCATCTCCGTTGAACTCCATAAAAAAGTGTCAAAACAAGATATGTCCACTATTTCGTTACCTTGCTGCAAAGACTATATAGCCTCTAACTGGGAAAACTATCTACATATTTTCACAGATGCCTCTAAATGTCCTGATACAAATAAAGTTGGTTCAGCCTTTTATATTCCCAGCATAAAGCAAGAAAAATATTTCCGGGTATCTGACTCAGTTTCTGTATTTACAGCAGAGTTATCTGCCTTGTTATTAGCTCTAAATTTTCTGTTTGATTTAATGCCTCTAAGAGCTGTTCTATTCACTGATTCTTTAAGTTCTCTTAATGCAATGAGTAACTACAACTGGAGGAATTCTTCACCACTTATCTATGAAATTCTTCATTTATGTTCTGTTTTGAGTTTTCAGGGATGTTCGGTGGCATTTGAATGGGTACCAGCCCATATAGGCATCCCGGGTAATGAAAAAGCAGATTCTCTTGCTAAGCTTGGGCTTGAATTACCATCCGTGTCTCATTATATTCATTTGTCCGTTAAAGAATGGTCTAACTCAGTTAAATTTAAGTTTACTCAGCTTTGGCAAGAATTCTGGAATGAGACTCCCTAGTGGAAGATTCTTCCATTCATTCAACCCCTCAGTAACTGATGTTTGCAACTTCTCCCTTAACAGTCGACGAGACGAAATACTGGTTTTTCGAATTTTGTCGGGACACCTCAATACTAACAGCTATTTGTTTAAGTTGAACCTTCATGATTCTGGCCTGTGTGAAGAATGTGTCCAGGACGATACAATTAATCATTTATTATTTCATTGCAGACGCCATGTTGAAGCTAGAGATGTTTTATTTACAGAATTACAACACATGGGTATCATTAATCCAACAATGAAAACACTTTTCAGGCCTCCCAAAAATACCAATAAAGTGTTTCAGATACTAGCTAAATTCCTAACACACTGTTACAGGTTCTAAAGGTTACAGTTTGTTTGTTTTTTTTTGTTTTTTTTTTGTTTTTGTTTTTTTTGTCATTGAGTAAATGCCAAACAAACTAACATTAAGGTATGGCGTGCATCATCCGCTACGGATGGAAAACGCCAGTGCAAACAAACACCACCACCACCACATGTTGCATAAGTGCCACTGATTGAAATATTTTTTGCTATTACAACCCTTATTGTAATAATTATTACATTGAGATATTTTTTGCGTTAAGTACCGTAACACTTCTCTGCCAACTGAGCTAAGACACAAAGGAAACAGTAGCAGTAATATTTCACTCCAATTCATTCTTTATTCTATAGAGTAGGCCTACAGGTAAGTCAATTAAGCCCAACAACATGCGACTGGTTATACTCTTGAACAATATATTGTCCTAAAACATCACAGTTTCTTAATCGCTCAAGGTAATAATTACTTAGTAGTATGGCGTACATCATTCATACCAATGGACGCGCCACTAAGCTAAAACCAACCAACCAGCATGCGACTGGAATGTTACGACACCACTGTGTGGTTGATTGTTTGGTGTTTTACGCAGCGCGTGGGACTGAGTGGGATTCGAACCCCCGACCCATTGGTGGAAGGCTGTTCGTATTGAGCGTCCAACGCTCTACCTACTGAGCCACGGAGGCCCCACGAAGCTCTTTCAGAATCGGTAAATGACGTATCACTCCCAACATCGCTCCTTTTGGTGAGGTCGTCTGGTACAAGTTCAGGAGTGTGAAGAAATTCGCTCTAGCTTTTATTATTCAACAATGCTAGAAGACTTCCGGCCCTGCGCAATGAAAAACTAACGAAACGCGCGGCACGAGATTAACAAAACACGCCATTAGCCAAATATGGCCTAATGGCGCGATTTTTTTGAAAACCGCGCGATTTTTTTGGAAAAACCCGCGAGATTAGCAAAAACCGCGCGTTTCTTAATCTCGAGCCGCGTGTTTTACAAAACGCGCGGCACGAGAGTTAAAAAAGCACGCCATTTTACCAAATGTAGCCTAATGGCGCGTTTTTTTTTTAAAAAACTCGCGAGATTAGCACAAACCGCGCGTTTCTTAAACTCGTGCCGCGTGCTTTACAAAACGCGCGGCACGAGATTAAGAAAGCACGCCATTTTACCAAATGTAGCCTAATGGCGCGATTTTTTTGAAAACCGCGCGATTTTTTTGGAAAAACTCGCGAGAATAGCAAAAACCGCGCATTTCTTAATCTCGAGCCGCGTGTTTTACAAAACGCGCGACACGAGATTAAGAAAGCACGCCATTTTTTTTTAAAACCGCGCGACTTTTTTGCCAAAACTCGCGAGATTAGCAAAACCGCGCGTTTCTTAATCTCGAGCCGCGTGTTTTTTGAAATTGGAAAACACGCCACGCGAGAACTAGAGAACACGCGGAAATGCAAACGCGTATTCTCGTGCCTAATCTCGAGTTCTCGAGCCGCGTGTTTTTTTGTTTGTTGATAAGTCGAGATTAACAAAGTGCGAGATGTTCATAATCGCGCGCGGTTTTGGCCTAATAGCGCATTCTCGTGTTCTCGAGCCGCGTGTTTTATAGGGCGCGGCACGCGTGCGCGAATGGCCGCATCCGTCTTCCATACTGCCGTATTTCATGCTCCAAAGAAACAATATGGTCAGTCGTGCATTTTTTTTTCTGAAGCCACTTTGAACAGGCGAAAGTAGTTCGTGTTTCTCCAGGTACCAAACTAGTCGTGTGTTTAAAATTTTTTCCATATTTTTACATAAAATTGATGTTAGGGCGATACCAATTAGGTATAGAATAATTGTTACCACGTTTGGTTACAGGAATAACAATGAACTGTCTCCACGATATAGGTGGCCTCATTTTCGTCCACATCTCATTAAACATATGTAGCAGAAGATTTAGACATTTGTCAGGTAGATGTTTGATCATAGAGTAAGCAATGCCATCTTCACCTGGTGTAGAGTCTTTGCAACATCGTAATGCCTGCTTTAGCTCAAAGCTAGAGAAAACGTCATTTATTGGGTTTGAGCTGATTTCACAAGTATCGTCAATGGAGTAGTTCTTGTAAGTTTCTAGTCTAGGAATAAACTCTGAACTATGATTATCCGAGCTAGAGATTGATGAGAATGTACTTGCAAGAATATCACACTTTGATGAATTTGTTGAAAAAGAATTACCATCGACGACCGGAGTGGATACGGAGTTATTTTTACTCTTTCCACAGACAGACTTAACTCTAGACCAAACCGCTTTTATTGACGTATTTTTGTTTATTTTCGAACAATATTCTCGCCAGCTAGTTCAGACCAAATACAAATTTAGAAATTTCTGAGTGGATTTTTCACTCGATCGCCGTATGTGGAAGAGTTGCCAAGTACTCGCAGAAGGTCGTGGGTTTTCCTCCGCACAATGAGCCCGGTTTCCTCTCCCACTAAACCTGGCAACGCCGCCATATAAGAGAAATAATCTTGAGTGCGGCGTAAAACATCAATCAATCAATCGGTAGTGCTGCCAATGCATTGCATTATATGCAAGACAGGTGTAGAGAAAAAGATTACACTTCCCCGCAAAATAGTTAGAGATAAACTTCTTCAACTCGAGACCGAAGACGGGGGTTTGTATTTTCTATTATAGCAATTTTCTTTGTAAGCCTAGTTCTGTAGTGTAGTATGGTGCTCTAGTTTAAATCATAACGTTAAACTTGACAAGAGGGGGGGGGGGGGGGGGGAGTGGATTCAATATTTGTTAATATCCCCTATGTTTAATACAATAATTTAATTTAGTGTGGATTTGCTATGTACTAAGATGTCCTTCTTAAATAATCCGGAATTTACTGTGGCACTTCATGTGCGAGGTAAATTCTCGATCACTCAGGGGGCCATGAACGATGTAAGTGGAATTGTCACCAGGAACCAGCGAAAGGCCAGGGTTTCCTTGGGGGAGGGGTATAGATTAAGTCTGGTTTGTCTGAGTGTCCTCCAATAAGCCTGGCAACACCATCATACATGCGAAAAAAATTTGAGTGAAGTGTAAAACGTCAATCCATCCATCCCACTACCTTTGAGGATGGAAATTGCATTCTCGGTTTTGACACAAAATTTGTTGACAATTACTTATCGGTCGGCCTCAAGTTGAACGGTAGCCAGAAACCAACAGAAAGAACCTTGGGGTGTCATCTGACATTGAGTTTCTTGACATTGACACCTTGGGGTGTCATCTGACATTGAGTTTCTTGACATTGACACCTTGGGGTGTCATCTGACATTGAGTTTCTTCCTGACAATGTCACTATATCAACAAAATAAACTTGAATACGGTGTTAAACAACCAATCAAAAAGTATATTCCTTACAGCGCAAATGGGTTCTATGGGTTGCTGGGTGTGGGAGGAGCTCTTTAAAAAATTGCCCCCCCCCCCAACCCCCACTCACTACCGAAAATTCTTAGATTAAACTAATATCCCCGAAGCTTGCATTAAATTTTTAATACATTTATTGTATCTCTAACTTAAATTATATGTTATATGTTGTCTGGCCCACATGTCTGATTTTAAAATTACATTATTACTATATATATTTTGCAGGTTTGTTACGTGAAGCAGCGGTGGGGGGGGGGGGGGGGGGGGGGGGGGGAATCGGATGAAAATATAGTGTTAAAAATGTATATTGTTAATAGATTGCATAAACATGTTGATCCTCATACAATCTGTTTATTTTGACTTTTCTCTCATATACGACAGAGGAATGCAAATAGTGTCTACCTTCAATCCTATGTCTATGGAAACGACCAAAAAAGGTAGTATTGGTGGAAAAAGTAATAGCCAGTGGCCTATTTCACAAAACGGAGTAGATGTATTTTTTTGCGTAACTTTCATAGACCGTATCTGTACAATATGGGTTGTCATGATAGTTACGTAAAAACTTACGCTACGCCGCTCTGTGTATTCCGGGCCCTTGTGTTTATATTATATGTATTAGATAGAGGTAAGGGGAGAGCACTCATTTTGCCCATGGCCATTGTATATGCGAAAAAGCGTTCCTTTCACATGGCTTTTTTGCGAAAACGCCGGGGTTTGGAGTGGACGTACTTTTTTTGGTGCTAAAGTATGTCCTAAGGAATATAAGAAAACATACAAAAAGTATATTCCAGAGATCGGCCACGGAACCCTATTTATAGCGACTTTTCAAGTTACAGCCACCGGCCTATATTGCGGTTTTACTCACCCCATATATTTTCGTATTGGGTCACACACAGACTGTGTAACGAATTTGTCCCGCTGAAGACCCTTCCTTAGCCGACGCTTGTCTGGTTGATAGTTTTTGACTTAGCGAAGGTGTTACTCAGCCGATACGCGCGATACCGACACGGCGATAGTTCTACTCAGTTCTGGCCACTAGACTAACCAGGTAACCTACATTCAGCAGATCTTGGGATAAGTACGCTTGCTATTCTCTGATAAAAGTTTCCACAGCGCCTAAAACTATTAATATGTTCTGTTTGTATTTTTAATTACGTCGACTCACTTTAGCAGACGTGCACATGCTGTCGCAGCGTGTATACAGGGGCAAGTAACTCTAGGTAACCTGATACGAACTCGGTTTGCCTGATACGGAAAAATATCACGTCTCCACGTGATCGATGACGTTCAATCAAATGCAAGTATTTTGTCTGATGCGGGATAAATAATTGGTTTGCCCAAGTAAGCCTCTTGTCAAGAACATTCCTAAATATTTAAAAGATGTGTTTACCTTCAGCAATTTTTTATCAACAAATAAGCATGGGGTGAATTTTGGGCGACAGTTAGTAAATACAGGGGAAAACTTCAATCCCCACTGATTACTCCAAGTACAAATTTCATTTAATCCTTGCTGGACAACCGCAGTAGATTTAAGTAAATCTGAAGAAGAATGCCATATGACAAAATCATCTGCAAACAGCGAACAGCTAAAAGCAGAATTCATCGAAGACTAGAGGGTAGGTCGTTTATGGCTATATTGCAAAGTGTGGGTGAAACAACACTCCCCTGAGGGGTACCATTATCTACAGGAGTATCCGCTGAGGTATCTTTATTTATTTTCACCTGAATGTATCTATTAGAGAGAAAGTTATTAACCCAATGTAATATTCTACCATCAATACCTAACTCCTGCATCTTCATAAGCAGCTCCTTTCTCCAAAGCATGGCATACGCCCTCTCTAAATCAAGGAAAACAGCCACCGGATATTTTCTGCTGTTAAGAGACTGGCGTATGGAAGACGGATGCAGCTATTCGCGCCCGCGTGCCGCGACCTATAAAACACGCGGCTCGAGAACACGAGAATGCGCTATTAGGCCAAAACCGCGCGTGATTACCAACATCTTGCACTTTGTTTATCTCGACCTATCAACAAACAAAAAACACGCGGCTCGAGAACTCGAGATTAGGCAGGAGAATACGCGTCTGCATTTCCGCGTGTTCTCTAGTTCTCGCGTGGCGTGTTTTCCAATTTCAAAAAACACGCGGCTCGAGATTAAGAAACGCGCGGTTTTGCTAATCTCGCGAGTTTTGGCAAAAAAGTCGCGCGGTTTCAAAAAAAATCGCGCCATTAGGCTACATTTGGTAAAATGGCGTGCTTTCTTAATCTCGTGCCGCGCGTTTTGTAAAACACGCGGCTCGAGATTAAGAAACGCGCGGTTTTTGCTAATCTCGCGAGTTTTTCCAAAAAAATCGCGCCATTAGGCTACATTTGGTAAAATGGCGTGCTTTCTTAATCTCGTGCCGCGCGATTTGTAAATCACGCGGCTCGAGATTAAGAAACGCGCAGTTTTTGCTAATCTCGCGAGTTTTCCAAAAAAATCGCGCGGTTTTCGAAACAATTACGCCATTAGGCTACATTTGGTTAAATGGTGTGCTTTCTTAATCTCGTGCCGTGCGTTTTGGAAAACACGCGGCTCGAGATTAAGAAACGCGAGGTTTTTGCTAATCTCGCGAATTGTTCCAAAAAAATCGCGCGGTTTTCAAAAAAATCGAGCCATTAGGCTACATTTGGTAAAATGGCGTGCTTTCTTAATCTCGTGCCGCGCGTTTTGTAAAACACACGGCTCGAGATTAAGAAACGCGCGGTTTTCGCTAATCTCGCGAGTTTTTCCCAAAAAATCGCGCCATTAGGCCTAATAGCGTGTTTTCTTAATCTCGTGCCGCGCGTTTTGTCAGTTTTTCATTGCGCAAGACCGGAAGTCTTTTAACATCGTTGAAAGGCTAGAGCGAATTTCTTCTGGACTCGTGAACATGTACTAGATGACCTCACCAAAGGGAAAAATTTTGTGAGTGAAACGTCATTTACCGCCTCTGATAGAGCTTCATGCAGCTATACGTTTACTCTCCACACAGTGGTGTCTCGACATTCCAGTCGCATGTTGTTGGGTTTAAAGGGACTAGTTGCATGTTATTGTTTACATTTCTCATAATGTTTCTACTAATTTGAAAAATAAGACCGATTTAACGTTGGATGAAAGGTAGTAGGTTGATTTTCATCCAAAACTGTACAAATTAAAGAGCAATTAGTGGAGATTTCGTGTTACATTGTTAACTGTCTGACGGACGGTTTTCGGTTTGTCTTAGTCTAATCTATAGAATATAGACTGAAACGGAGTGGGAGATTACTGCTACTTTTACTTTTGTGTTTTAGGAACCCCGGTAGCTCAGTCGACGGAGCAGTGTAGCGCCGCCTAATGCAGAAAACCTATACTAACTTCTACTTGCAGATAACTTTCCAACATTGCTTTTATTCATATACTGATAGTATAGTATCAAAATTGATTGAATATTTGAAATATCTTGCATATAGGCATTAGTCTATAATATACTGAATATAGACGAAAACAAATAAACAGGGAGCGTAGCCAATTATCGTGATCACTTCAATCGTGAAATTGACGTCTGCTTATACTCACTCATAAATTGTTGCAATATATATCTATATTTATGTGTATTTATGTATGTATGTGTATATATATGACCAATTGCCTTATAGAAAAGCATTTCTCTTCGTCTAATCTATATACTAAATGGACGTCATGTTACTGTATTATTAAGTGTAAACAATATTGTACATTTTTTATGACATTTTAGGCAAAAGGCAGAGATGCCTACGCCTTAATAAAGATTCAGATTCAGATTCAGATGATTTCGCGATTTACCCCACCCCACTAAAGCACCACGCTGTGATTTTCGCGATTGATAGCTGGTCTCTTGTTTCGTCAGCTAACGAGACATGCCTCCTCTCGAGCAGTAATCCACAGACACTTGCTGTGAACGGCTGCGTTATAGCCAAGCTTAGCCGCGTTACTCACCGACCCATGCAAAACAGACTAACTGACGCTGCAGGATGTAGTATGTGAATTTTTCTCGCACCTTTGTCAGCTACAGTCCCAATCATTTAAGCCGGCAAATTTTCAGATGACGAATACGCAAACTAGTATTCGCCACCATGATTGTTAGCATGACGGAGTTCGCTGCAGAATATAGTTCCTCACAATTATTCATTTTACGGACATGGTTTGAATTCATTTCTGCTGAAAACTTCTTTATATGTTTTCCGTTTTAGATTTGGTAACTTATAATATCAGAATCGGATGGTTAATGTATGTTTTTGTTAATTTGGAATCCGTCGGAAACACGTACGATTTACTAATAGTAATAGACAGACTTTTCAGAGTGGATTTGTGGATTACGACAGCTGTTAATTCCACTCTATTGTTTGGTACGGTGATTATTGTTAACCACTAAACAGAACCACTAAACCGCTCCACAAATGAAGACGCCAATCAGGCAAAGGTGGTTATAGAAAGGCTGCTGGTTATGTATAGTTACCATAACTAATATCAACAGAGTGATGATCTTTAGATTTTGCTCTACTGTTCCCCAATCAACCTCCTGTAGTTTGAGCTCAGAGTGAGACCGTGAAAATTTGTTATATTGACACTCAAAAGACTTGTTTTTCTTTTGGTTTGTTTTTTAAATGCGTGAATATAAAATAAAAGCATAGGATATATTTAGACAACTCAACAAGTCAATAAATGAATTTTAAGCAATGTTTATAGGACAATGTGAAATTAAAGTATATATTTTCTTTCCGTTTAGTTTTTAAATGATCATTATCATTTATTTGTTTTATACGAGTATTTTTTTTTCTTTGTATTCTGACCTAAATAGTTGTTGTAGAAACAAACTGCACAGGAATAGTTACTCAGACTTTATGGCAGGCGTTCGCCATCTTGCTGTTGAGACGTACAGACGTAAACGAAATATCGCTGCTGGTATTTCTATAACAACTGTTTTAGCGTATATATCTTTTCATCCTAGGCCTTCGTCCGAATTTAAATTCTTGTTTTGGCGATCCAGAAAGTATATGACACAGCATTTATTTCAAGTCAATTACAATAGACTTGAGTGGAAGGAATCCGGGAGAAAGTTGATGTAAAAGTTCCGAATCTTTCAAATAACCCATGTGAAGTTGAACGTCAAAAAATCAAAATGATAATCTTTAGTGTTTTTCTCAACAGGTTGTGTTTATCAAGAAGCCGCTCAATAATTAATCCAGAGTTATTCTCACCGGACAGCAGCTTAATCTAAATATAAAATTTATGAATGCCATACAGATACTCTTCAAGTGAACTCTGGGAAGTAAATGGACAAATATGAAGTGTTTGCCATCCATTTGAATTTGGTGTGCCAGCTGATGTTGGAGGGGTGGGGGTATTTATGGGCTCATACCTCTTGGTAATCCTGGAGTCTCAACAGCTTATACCTACCATAATTCTTTCTTCTTCATATATCAGCATTCTTTTCACTGAAGTTGTTGATTTTCTTCGGCTTTTCACATCAAAATACTTACTGTTCCTGGATTCTTCATTATTACAAGGTATGCATTTAATATACGCCACGCCTCGTAATATATAAGTAGTTGATATATATGTATTTGATAAAACACTAGCATGTACATAGTCTTCAAATGTTTATTTGATTTAAGTCTATATCAATAAACAACAGATACAAAAATCTTGGTGTTATATTTTGTTGAAATCCAGCTTCTATACAATCTGCAAGTTTAGACTCCTCCAGAGGTACGTATTTCAAGAATTAGTTGCTCCTGTTTGTCTTCCATGAGGACACGGACTGGAAATACAACCAAATATTGTTAAATTGCAGAAGATTAAAAGGAAAATACGGAACAAACAAACGAAAGGTCAATATGTCAGCACTCCTGCTCCTGTCCAGGATATTTTGGTACACTTTTGTGTCCATCATTCCCCTAAAATTTCATACCTGCGTAGCACTGTGCAGGATATGCCACCTCATACATTGACCTAAGAAAAACAAAGCAAACAAAAAGAAATGAATAAATTATAACACGTCACATTCTCAACCTTCTTGGGAGTTGACTTTTTAGAGCATTACTCACTGAATGCCGAAAATATGAAACCGTACCCAAAGTTAGCGTCCGGATTACTCCCTTGAATACGTTTACAGTCCCAGGCCACTTAAGGCGTTAAAAAAATGTAAAAGACCATATTAAAGACTTGTTATTTATGTAAAAATGATGAAAATTAATTGCCCAAATGTAAACTACGGTAAGGCTTGACAATATCCGACGTAAATTCTTTGAATCCACATGCACGAAATGAGAAAGCCGATTTTAACGAAAACGGCAAACTCTTAAATATAGATTAATCATAAAAGTATATGGTATACATTTGTTTCAAACCTTCAAACCCATGGTTTGAGAACACGAAACTACCTGCAAAGTTGTACACAACTGATAACCAGGAAATGTTGCCCCAACTCGATCGAGCGGAAGTAGGCCTAAAGTCCGGCCTGAATAAATCTAAGAAATCCTCACGGAAAGTAACACACCGTCAAACGGATATTGAAATACATTTGATATTATAGGGATCATTTTTTAAATTGAAGGAATAAAATATACCCGCCCCAAAACCCAATCCTTCATATTCATTTCGGAATGAGAAAACACACGTGCTTACATACGGTACTTTTCAGTAGTCGTGCAGTAAATTGTTAGCTTACGGGGCAATATTTCCATACATCATAAGGTCTGTAATTTTACTCAAAACAAAATAAAAATTTTCTTGTCATATAAAATCATTGTATGTATAATTTACAGTGATAAGATAAGAACGACAATTCATTAAACGGGTTAGTCTAAATAGTAGGTCTAAGCGAACAATCGGCGATCGCATGTCAACTTTTAACCACCGAAGCGGACAGAAACACAGTTCATTGTTGTTGTTGTTCCTCGAAGATATCAAGAATCGATTGAAACACTTAGAAACATTATGACGAAAGCATATAAGACCTCTATAGATGTAAAGTCATCCTAAACAATGTACCAACAATAGACACGTCTTTCAACTCGCGCGAGACTCCCCGTGAAGTCCGTCAGCACTACTTTTTATCCCATTCAAGAACGGTTTTGCGATTGCAGTCAACCTTCCACGGGGTCCCCATTCATAATCGTGAATGATCGCGAATTTATGGGGAGTGAGGGGAGAACAAAAGAATACTTAAATCGCGAAATTTTCAATTCACGAACGATTGAATCGCGAACGATAATTGGCTACGCTTAAAGCGAGAAAAGTAGATTAAAACATTTCATTATAATTAACAGTTTATTAATGTCTTTCCTTCATAAAAAAAACAAGATTTTGTAAGATTTGAAAAAAGGCACAAATTCTTGGGTCAATCCCGAGTCCCGACCAAAGCGTCACTCATACGATGGATATCATGCATTGATGGCGATAGGTGAATTACTTTTGAACATCGGTTCAAATCGCGCGTCAACTTCTAAATAATTTCTGCCATGTTCCCAAAAAGTGTAAACGCTAAAATGTGCAACATATCCTGTAAATTAACCAGTTAATAGTCTATTAACAAAATTTTTGAAAACTCCACCAAGTAGTGCTGTAAATGCCTTACAAAACTTGAAATGACAAGCATGATACTTTTTCCCATAGATTTCGGACTTTTCTCGCCGGCTGTCGAGTTATCCGATTACATCTACGCCAAGTTGCCATGGATAAGGCACTCTACTCGGAACGGAATCCGCTAAGTGTTAGTGGATCAAACTCCTGATAAAACTGAAAATATACCCTTGATTATAACTGCTGAGTGAATAGTTAAATGAACACATCTAAACATATACCTTAAGAAATTATTACACAAAGAGTTCTTATGTTGCATAAGTGCCACTGATTGAAATATTTTTTGCTATTACAACCCTTATTGTAATAATTATTACATTGAGATATTTTTTGCGTTAAGTACCGTAACACTTCTCTGCCAACTGAGCTAAGACACAAAGGAAACAGTAGCAGTAATATTTCACTCCAATTCATTCTTTATTCTATAGAGTAGGCGTACAGGTAAGTCAATTAAGCCCAACAACATGCGACTGGTTATACTCTTGAACAATATATTGTCCTAAAACATCACAGTTTCTTAATCGCTCAAGGTAATAATTACTTAGTAGTATGGCGTACATCATTCATACCAATGGACGCGCCACTAAGCTAAAACCAACCAACCAGCATGCGACTGGAATGTTACGACACCACTGTGTGGTTGATTGTTTGGTGTTTTACGCAGCGCGTGGGACTGAGTGGGATTCGAACCCCCGACCCATTGGTGGAAGGCTGTTCGTATTGAGCGTCCAACGCTCTACCTACTGAGCCACGGAGGCCCCACGAAGCTCTTTCAGAATCGGTAAATGACGTATCACTCCCAACATCGCTCCTTTTGGTGAGGTCGTCTGGTACAAGTTCAGGAGTGTGAAGAAATTCGCTCTAGCTTTTATTATTCAACAATGCTAGAAGACTTCCGGCCCTGCGCAATGAAAAACTAACGAAACGCGCGGCACGAGATTAACAAAACACGCCATTAGCCAAATATGGCCTAATGGCGCGATTTTTTTGGAAAAACCCGCGAGATTAGCAAAAACCGCGCGTTTCTTAATCTCGAGCCGCGTGTTTTACAAAACGCGCGGCACGAGAGTTAAAAAAGCACGCCATTTTACCAAATGTAGCCTAATGGCGCGTTTTTTTTTTTAAAAACTCGCGAGATTAGCACAAACCGCGCGTTTCTTAAACTCGTGCCGCGTGCTTTACAAAACGCGCGGCACGAGATTAAGAAAGCACGCCATTTTACCAAATGTAGCCTAATGGCGCGATTTTTTTGAAAACCGCGCGATTTTTTTGGAAAAACTCGCGAGAATAGCAAAAACCGCGCATTTCTTAATCTCGAGCCGCGTGTTTTACAAAACGCGCGGCACGAGATTAAGAAAGCACGCCATTTTTTTAAAAACCGCGCGACTTTTTTGCCAAAACTCGCGAGATTAGCAAAACCGCGCGTTTCTTAATCTCGAGCCGCGTGTTTTTTGAAATTGGAAAACACGCCACGCGAGAACTAGAGAACACGCGGAAATGCAAACGCGTATTCTCGTGCCTAATCTCGAGTTCTCGAGCCGCGTGTTTTTTTGTTTGTTGATAAGTCGAGATTAACAAAGTGCGAGATGTTCATAATCGCGCGCGGTTTTGGCCTAATAGCGCATTCTCGTGTTCTCGAGCCGCGTTTTTTATAGGGCGCGGCACGCGTGCGCGAATGGCCGCATCCGTCTTCCATACTGCCGTATTTCATGCTCCAAAGAAACAATATGGTCAGTCGTGCATCTTTTTTTCTGAAGCCACTTTGAACAGGCGAAAGTAGTTCGTGTTTCTCCAGGTACCAAACTAGTCGTGTGTTTAAAATTTTTTCCATATTTTTACATAAAATTGATGTTAGGGCGATACCAATTAGGTATAGAATAATTGTTACCACGTTTGGTTACAGGAATAACAATGAACTGTCTCCACGATATAGGTGGCCTCATTTTCGTCCACATCTCATTAAACATATGTAGCAGAAGATTTAGACATTTGTCAGGTAGATGTTTGATCATAGAGTAAGCAATGCCATCTTCACCTGGTGTAGAGTCTTTGCAACATCGTAATGCCTGCTTTAGCTCAAAGCTAGAGAAAACGTCATTTATTGGGTTTGAGCTCATTTCACAAGTCTCGTCAATGGAGTAGTTCTTGTAAGTTTCTAGTCTAGGAATAAACTCTGAACTATGATTATCCGAGCTAGAGATTGATGAGAATGTACTTGCAAGAATATCACACTTTGATGAATTTGTTGAAAAAGAATTACCATCGACGACCGGAGTGGATACGGAGTTATTTTTACTCTTTCCACAGACAGACTTAACTCTAGACCAAACCGCTTTTATTGACGTATTTTTGTTTATTTTCGAACAATATTCTCGCCAGCTAGTTGTAGAGCATGTTTTATAACGCTCTATGCTGTGGCCTTACATTGCTTATATTTAAGAATGTCTTGGTAAAGGCAAGTTCTTTGAGCTTTGTTTTTGGCTTTTTTTTCTATTTCTTATTACACAGGAGCATTCTGTGCTCCACCAGGGAACTGGAGTTTTGTAAACCTTTTCTCCAAGGGAGCGAGGAATGGAATAAGAGGCCGCCACATTAATTGCCATTATTATGTTTTCTGTAAAAACGTCTACATCTTGTGGTATTAAACAATTTTCAAATGAATCAAGACATTCCTTTTGTATTTGCACCAATCAGCTTTGTTTGCTTTCCAACGGACTGGCCCTGCCATTTGATTTGTTGTACGGCTGAATTCTAATGTTACGTGTACAGGAAAGTGGTCACTAGCACAGGTTTTTTTTTTGATCAACTGTCCACATTGACGACGGGGCCAGGTCAGTGGTACATTTAGTGAGGTCTATAGCAGAAATATTACCTGTGCGAATGTCGAGTCTGGTACCCAAACCGTTATTCAAAATAACTAGGTTAAATTCATCAACTATGTCACATATAACTTTTCCGTTAGAATCATTGCAACCTCTGATTTATATATTGTTTTTAGAAGGAATTTTTAATCTGTTTTAGATTTAAACTTTGATACGGATTGTTATCAACATATTGTGATTGTTATCTACATAATGCTTTGATGCCTATATCTCTACGAAAAACAAATGCATGCATTTATGATCTCGTATCAATGGTGGACGCCGTATTCGATTAACTGGATATGTATTCTTAAAATACAAAAATACAACATACTTTTCAAGAACTGCTAAAATGTTGACATCATATCATTCAGACCAAATTTTCAATTTCTTGACTGTCAACTTACTCCTAAAATAATTAAATGTTCGACTCAGTAATTCAAATTTTGTTTTCTTTATACACACTATTGCAGTGCCGAAACAGACACAAGACTGTATGGATATTTTTTTCTCATTTAAACGTAACGTTAGTCCTTTAGACTTTAGTTTTTTTTAATAAATCCTCTTTTTTGAAATTATGAATCAAGTTCAAATTTCGGCAATTCGCACCCCATTAAATGAATATACCGGCAACTTTTGTTCTCACTTTAACCTTGTGGTTAGTAAACAAGGAAGTGACCAATTTTGGATGAAGGGAAGTCTTTTCCACTCCAGAAATGCAGTTAAAAGGTTATTAAGGTATGCTCTTGTTGGGATTACACTTTCTTAAAAAGTGGCAGAAATTCTTTTACCGATTTTGGGTGACGCCCGAAACGGGAATCGAACCCGGGTCCCAGAGTATGGCACATATCGCCAGCACTAACGTAGACTTTTGGTAGGTTATTGTAAGTCAATCGAAACAAACAGTCAGCGTTTAACAACACAATCCATCGCGCGCTTTGTTAAGCCTGTTATTCTCCATTCAGATCGTTCTTGCTATATTTAAGTTTATATTAAACAAAAAAAAGAAGGAATCGGAATTTCTGAATTAAACTCAATATATGACGGTACATTGGTGGTATTGGAAATCGCAAATAGCCATCCAGAAAGGACACTGTAATTTAGATAGGAGCCGAAATGCATACAGTTTGTGGGGCTTTTTGTTCGTTTGCAACTGGTCTCCTTAGACAAATTTAAATGAAAGGGATACGAAATTGTATCATAATAAAGATAAGGCTGATGTAAAGATGGCTGATGCGAAGACAGTTTTAGTGACAGACGGAGAATAACCCATGAGACGCAAAGCGTCGATTGGGTTATCCCTCCGCCTTTCAAGAGAAAAAATATAAATGCTATTCAAACACAACTGTACAATATTCTGTTTATTATTTATACTATCATGTTTAGGCTGACAATTGTTGATTAAGTAAAAATTTATCAATTATAAAAAAGAAAATATGAACAACCTTATAACGGATTAGGTTTTCAGCAAACGTAAGTATATATATCACTGACCAATGAAACAACAGCATGTCTTCTTCTCACGTGACTGTCAACTGTCAGATTTGCCGATCCTCTATTAAATCAATCTAGTATTTTCAGTTGTAAATTATTCATTTTAATGCAAAAATGACTGAAAAAAGATCCGTATTCCTATCGAAATCCTGTGTAGACCTACTGTTGTTGTTGTACAGCAGACGTCAGTACACAAGAAAGAAGTAGGTCCGACGACGTCATCGGCTTCGTTGCGTGCATTAAATAACAAAAGTGTTATTGCACTGCAGTGAACTATGACATTTCTGAGTGAAGGAAATCCCTAGTTTTCACTTATGTATAAATAATAAAATATTCTCTTTTGATTACTACGACATTTTCTTAGCATTAACTCGAGGTAAATTTCTCTAATTCAACATTCTATACACCAGTCAAACCACCCCGTATAAATCACTCGGAATGAAACCTATTGTATGCGAAAGAAAGACGTACTGAGACATACTAAATTCTGGATTTGGGGTTTATTTCCTAAACCTGCATTTTATTGAGTTTGGTTGTACCTCAAATAGTCCAACTTTAACATCGAGAGATTAATTAATTGTTTCTGTGAGCCTAGAACGTTTGATTGGTCGTCGGGTTTTTAAACTTTCGACCCTGGGACGGTTTCTGATTGTTTGGAATCTCAGACCCAGATCCATATTGAATAACAATACTTTAAAGGCATAGTGTCCGGACATGTCCGGAACCAGCGACCGGAAGAATCTAAAAAAGTCGACTGTCGTTTATATAAAGAAGAGGTTTCCAGATTGGTAACCTTCCTATCTCCCACTGACCGCTGGATTGGCAGTTTTATATGGGAATTCCTTTGTCCGGTTTGTTCACTGACCTATATAAATCACTTGATTGCTGGTTGGCTGGAAGTAAAAATCTTTGGGAGTAGCAAGATGGCGGCGACGTGGCTTCATCCAATTAGCGTTAGCTGTCTTTCAATGAGCCATCCAGTCATTTATATAATTCTAATAATCTGAAGGACAACGAAGCATAACACACAATATACGCGGTATAGTCTATTAAGAGCAGTTTTGAGTTATTTCGATCTTGTAATGTTTCACTGGTTTTCATTAGGGTCCCCGGTATAGCACGTTTTTACTATAAATCTTTTGTAATTCACATCCATTAATTGCTATAACTAAAAATTATTTATTTTTTACCAAAACCTATATATCAAACAAGTTTTACATACAGTGCAACATTATGGGTCTACATGCACGTATTGACACCGAACTTCTTTTTAAAAAATTGTAATAAATGCGTTCTATTGTCAAAAAGTTATGGCAACCCCAAATCTTACTGACATAATCCAGAACCACTCCAACAACCGTACCAAATAAATCACAATGTATATAAGAGCCTAAAGAAAAATATCGAACCTCAGTTACAAGGTAATTTAGAGGCCGTTATCGGCTAATATGGCCTGAGTAATGTTAAACTTGCCTCTAAAGTTATATTATATACTAAAATAAACAAATGAGTCAAAAACTTCGACCCCAATGCCCTCATATGGCCACTTACGAAAATTCGAAAACTTACAATTTTTGGTTTAATATTGATTTATTCTAGTATAAAAAAGTGTATGAAATAATTATAGTCTCCAGCAAGGCAGTATAAAACAAATTTAGAAAACCTGTGAAAGTTAACTATAAAATAAACAGATGTTAGGACTGACATTTTTCTCTTAATATTATATTGTTGTTTTAATGAAGATAGTTAGAACCTCTGATTTATACTTTGTTCTTAAAGTGAATTTTGAATCGGTTTGAGATTAAAAATGTCGATAGCGATTGTTATTAACAGATTGTGATTGCTATCTATATAAATCCCTTTCAAAAGAGTCATTAAGTCTGAGTACATGAATACGTGCCAGATCATGGAACTTTTTCAGAGAACAATTCCGCAACAAATATCAAATGACAGAGAATAATAATTGCGATGCCTCTAACATCGTGTACAGTCATGTATGTCACCACGTGCAACAAAATGTCGCAAGCAATACACAGGAGAAAGTCAGAATTCTCTTCGACAAAGAGCAGCCAACCATTTATCAGGTATTAGACTTAAACACAATGTGCCCGTGGCACAGCATTTCAACACTCTAGGTCATTTGGTTAAAGATCAATTTGAAATCATGCCTATTGAAAAAATCCTTTTCCTCACTTCCTCTGCAGATACCAAGCACAGACGTTTGGAAAGGGAAAGTTTTTGGATTCAATCTTTAGAAACTATTTATCCTTTGGGTTTGAACTTGGAACCGGGAAGATGTTGTGAAAAAATGTAATAACATTTGTGTTTCAGTATAACAAGGCCAGCATCGATATGGCCAAGGTTATAGTAGAAGAATACAAATTACTTCAGAGTAAAATAGTTTGACCTCTGACCCGAAGGCCAGTCATTGCTTATGAAAAGAACGAATCTTCCACGTAGGCTTTATTTTTTTGGTGGGGGGCGGGGCGGGTGGGGGGGGGGGGACAATTTTTTTCTCCACAGCTGGAGATGCGTAAGCATTGTCAATGTACTACTCGATCTTTTTCTTTTATTTCACTCTAGGGTGGCACGAGAGGTAATTCGTTTATAAATTGAAATCAACATGGCGGATATGTACAACATACATACGTAGAATTTCACAATCACTGTCTTGTGTTACACACATAGTTAATTGCAGTACTTCTTAGTGGCGTGAGATATGCACTTTGAAATGTTAAACAACACAGGACTATGTTCACTCTGAAAGAGCTCACGTGCCTTTAGAGCACTTTTAACATATGAATATCTGGGTAAATATATATTTCGTAATTGCTTTAGGCTTTGGCATTCAAACAGAAAGTGAAATTCATCTCCAATTTGACGCTTTTCACAAGCACGACAAATTAGTTTTGTTCTCGCGATATTGACCCATCGACCAGTTTCTATGGGGAGTTTATGGTTTACGGTTCTAAAACGAGATAATATAACTCTGGTGTTCTTATCGAGTAATTTTAGGTACGGTTCCAGCTGAAATTCAGTTTTAATAATCTTACAGAAGTTGGATTTTGAAGACCGTGACATGTCATTAAAAACGTCTGCCTAAACTGGTCTTTCAGGGTCAATTCTACAACATGCACGAGGGCTTTGTCGTTACTAACAGTACAGGTATACCAAACATAATTATTTCCAGTATCGTACAGTATGGATTTAATTCTTTTAAGCCATGGGTTATTATGCAAGTCATTTAGAAACATGGAGTACTTAAGTACAGTTACTGACAACTTTGCTTTAGTGCTTAGTAACAGTTTCGCCCAAAAGGATAACATACGTGAATAAATTTTTACATAAATGGGATAAACTCCTAGTTCTCCATAAACCATGTAGTTTGGTGTTGACATTTTTAAACCCAGTATACTTTTGCAAAATTTAAGGTGGGACATTTCGATAGGTTTATTGTTTGTATAGCCCCAGATTTCACATCCATAGATTTATACAGGAAGGACCATTTGGTCAAATAATTTTAACTGACCATCAATAGGGAGATTAAAATTATGTATTTTTCTCCAAACAAGGCCTTATTGGCTTGACTTACAGTCTGTTTCACGGATTGCGTGAAATTACCTGTTCTTTTCATTAATACTCCTAAATAACAATATTCATCAACAATGTCAACTTCTTTGCCACTTAAATAAAACTTTGGCTCGTTTCTTGGTTTATGGCCACCAAAAAAAACTACTTTTTTATATTTACTTCAAGTTCCCATAAATTACAAAACGTTTAAAATGTGCTTAGAACATGTTGCAGATCGGCAACAGATTCAGCAAGTAACACAGTGTCGTCAGCATAAAGAAGAATAAGAAGACTTAGCATGGTGCCCATATTTTGAGCTATCTCTTCAGTTAAAGTTGACATTCCTTTAACATTATTACCAAATAACGTTCCAGATCATTCAAATAGAAAGAAACAACTTCGCAGGGGAAATAGGGACTTTTATGTTGCCCTTGTGCCACACAAGACTTAATTGTGCTATTCATATTCTTAATCAGCTTGAGACATTTTCCATCTACACCTTCGACAATAAGTTTATACCATAGTCCCCCACGCCATACCCTGTCAAACGCTTTGGAGAAGTCTATGAAAGTGCAATATAATTTACGTTTTCTATGTGTGGTGAGATGGATCAATTGTTGCAGGGTGAATATTTGGTCAAGTGTAGAGAAGCCTGTAGAGAAGTTTTTGTCTAAAACCAGCCTGGGGTTGATTGAGTATTGTGTGTTGTTTACTGTATTGGTTAAGTCGTTTGTTGATTATAGCAGTGAACAGTTTGCCGAGACAGTTGAGAATGGTAATGGGTCTATAGGCCTATTTTATAAATACGACTGATAATACCAGTTAGCCAGGAGTCTGGAATACATCCGGTATCCAGAACTATATTAAACAGCTTGTGATAAAGAGGGAGCAACAAGTTTTCGGTAGATTTAATGTGTTCGTTCAAGATTTGGCCAGGGCCAGATGACTTGTTATCTTCTTAAATTACCTATACAAGTTTGGATCTCTTGAAATGTGATAGGCATATCTAGTTCGTCTTTTGGTGTATACATATGGTTTAATGTTGGGTCTGATAGTTTAATGTCTGTGCTTTGGAGTGTGTTTATAGATTTGCAGTAACTGTATAAGGTATCATTCGCACAAACAATATTGTAGCAAAAGCTAACCGCATGGTGGGCCTAATAAATCGAACTTGTGGTCCTCATATATCAACACAAACTAAACGTTTACTGTACTTATCGCTAGTACGAAGCATACTGGAGTATTCCACCGTGTCTTGGGGAACCCCCAACAAACAATTACTGGTACAGATAGAAGGTGTACAACGGCGTGCTACAAAATACATTATTGGTTATGCCGAAAGTCGTGAAATGAGCTATTCTGAACGGCTAATTAAGCTTGGTTTACTCCCACTCTCGTATAGACGTGATATTTTAGATATTACTTTTTTCGTAAAATGTCAAAGGAAGATATACGATGTAAATGTCGACGATTTCGTTACTCTCATTCCTGGATCTGTCAATAAAATCAAAATGCCACAGTTTAAGACGGAATCGTTCAGGCATTCATATTTTAATCGAATTTTTTACACATTGAATTTTATACCTGCGAACATTCTACTATTGAACAATATCGATTCTTTTAAATCGGCTCTCAAGCGCTTTTACTTATTCCACCTTAAGTCTACTTTTCAGACTGACAATACATGTTCGTGGGTATCGCATTGTCATTGCTCAAGGTGCAGGGCATCCTGATTTTTATGAAATATTAAACATATTATGCATGTTTTTATGTAAAATTTTTATAGCAATTTTTGCAAATTTTTAAAACTATTTTATTTTATTTTATCAAAAGTCATTTATTTCTACATTTGATATTGTATATATAATTGTTATTGTTGATGTGGGGGTCACGTTGATAGGTGCATGCACCTGTGTGACCTTCCCGACCTTGTGTCTAAGTTAATAAATAAATAAATAAATAAATAAAAATAAACAATTGTTTCATGCTTGGGGCTGCTATCGAGGTTATTTAGGAATTTCCAATATTCCCGAGACGAGCGCTTTTCCATATTAATAATACGTCATTGCGGGTCAAAGGGCGCGAAAAACGGAAGTGCGCATGCGCACACCGAAGCGCTAGTAAGGCATGGAAATGTGGCCACCAACCTTTCATATTTGTAGTTAGTCTAATGATTAAAGGCTGGACTTCCGGTTTGACTAGCAAACCGATAAGACGTGGATTTCCTCGCTGAAATGTATCTCAATGTCGTTGTTGTAAGCAGTGCTGGAATTGTATTCCGATTTGGGCAATCATAGATTGCTAAGCAGTATGGCTTCTCCTAGAAGCACGCAAGACTCACGGACTAATAGTCCAGTGGTAGATTACTTGAAAGAATTCACGGTTAAAATGATTTTGAATGGCAAAAAAGTGGAGGTTATAGATGTGATAGAGGCAGTTGAAGTAGAGTGTGGATTGGGGTCCGTATTGGCCTGTGTACCTAAATCAGACTGTTACGAAATTACCGTTGTAGACCGACTCGCGATGGATTTGCTGTTAGAAGTTAAAGGTGAGACTTTTTCTACTTTAGAAATTTCTCAAACGACGGTACTGACGTCAATCATGCATTTACCTTCCCATGTCACTGATTATGAGATTCGTGAAAAATTTTACGATATGGATGTTACTGTGCTATCTGACATTAAACGTAGGTATCATAAGGGTACCCAAGTCGTGGACGGTACACGGATTCTGAGAGTTCTCTTGCCGAATGGACTCAAGTCGTTGCCATATGCAATGCGGTTTGACACTGCTACCGGCCCTGAATACTTCAGGGTCATTCATGATAGACAAGTAAAAATATGCTCTTCTTGTTTTTCTGATGAACACTTCTAGAAAAAGTGTCCATTTTTCGTGTGTAGAAAATGCCGATTCCAAGGTCATATCGCAAGAAATTGTAAAACTCAACAATGTGAAAATTGTGCTAAATATGGTGAATTTTGCTTGTGTGATCTACAAGGATCGCCGGACAAATTGTGCGATAGGTGTGGCTTGACAGATGGCCACTGTATGTGTGTCAACACGGCTGACCAGAATTTAGGTCACACTAAAAATATATCAGCTCGAAAGGCTGACCAACTGGTGAGCGAAGATGAGTGCAGACAAGTTAGTGTGAATGATAGTACACCTGATTTGACGGAATGTAGAGAGAGCAAAGATACGCCTGATGACAACTGTGATAGCCAGACAGCCGAGGTCGCTGTTCGGTTCCCCTAGAGTGAAAATGAACTGAAATCAAGCCAATTGGAAGAAAGTGAATCCATGTCAGACACTGCGCATAGTGAGCAGGATCAGGAAAAACCTTATACTCAAGTTGTTAGGCGACGAAGTAAAAGAATAAAAACTCAGCCAAATTTAGTGAAATCGAATCGAGTGACTCCCTATAGTTAAAAATCACTTTCACAGGACATATGAATAAAACCTTTAGAGGAACTAACCTTGTTTACATTTTTACAATGTTTTTCATAGGATCTCTCAACTGCAATGGGCTTCGTAGTGTTACAAAGATTGACAATGTAAATGCATTCTTCAAAAATGTTTACACTGATATTGTTCTGTTACAGGAGACTCATTTTGACTCTGATTTTGCCCGATTATATAAGCATTTGTTTGATGGGGATGTTTTCTATAGCCATGGCAACAGCAATAGCTGTGGAGTGGCAACTTTAATCTCAAGCTCACTGAAAGGTAAATTTATTGGTTCTAAATGTGATCAAGAAGGGAGAATTCTGAGAGTTACTTTAAGAATCAATGAGGATGATTTTGATATTATTAATTGTTATGCGCCAAATGACCCAAATGAGCGCAATGTTTTTTTCAAAACTTTGACAAATTATATCAGGGATGATGTAGCCACTATAATAGGGGGTGATTTTAATTTAGTTTTCCTGTCTATAGATAGATCAACAAATGTACTTGAATATGATAAATCCCATAATACTCTAAAAGATATCATGATAAAGTTTAATTTAAGAGAAATCTGGCGGTATTTGCATCCTGAGAAAATAGCTTTTTCTTGGCGCAGGGTAGTCCAGGGTTCCTTAAGACAGAGCAGGATAGACCATTTTCTGATAAATCAAAAAGTTACCCCTAATGTCAAATCTAGTTACTATCGACGCACTTCTTTCAGCGACCACTCGGCATTATTTTTGAGACTGGATGTATGTACAGTCGAGAGAGGTCCAGGTCTGTTTGTGTTCAATTAACTTTTACTAAAAGAACCTGATTTTTGCAAAAGAATAAGAGATCTCATTGTTAATGGAAAAAGACACAATTGTACGAGTCAAATGTAACGGTTTGGTGGGATAATTTGAAATATAGGATTAAACGTCTGTCCATTTTGTTTGGCACAAAACGCAAACAGAATATAAATCAAGAAATGTTTAAGCTACAGTGTAAACTAGAGAATGAGTATAGAAGGGCGGAAAAAATTCCGAACTATAATCAAGTCCACATTTTGAAACTCGAAGAAGAGCTGAAGGGTTTAGATAAGGTAATATGTGAAGGGGCTATTACAAGATCTAAGGCTCGGTGGGCTGTTGAAGGTGAAAAAAATAGTCGTTTTTTTCCTCACACTAGAAAAAGAAAGGCAAGAAAGTAAGATGTTATCTAGCCTAAAATCAAACACAGGTGAAATAATGAGAGAATCTGGAGATATTATAAAAGTTGTTGCTGATTTTTATAGTCACTTGTATTCTAAGGATGATATTCAGATGGAAGTTGTAGACGAGGTATTGTCGTCCTCTAAAGCTCGACTAGATAAAGGCTCATCAGAAATGTGTGATCAACCTATAAATAGTGAAGAAATAACAAGTGCGATGAAAGGTTTATCTCTCAATAAAAGTCCGGGTAACGACGGACTTACTGTCGAATTTTATTTATTCTTTTGGAAAGAATTGAATGAAATATTACTCCGGGTTTATAATGACATTTTTTACTCAAAATCTCTTGCTGGAATCATTACCCTGGTTTATAAGAACAAAGGAGATAAAGATAACTTCTTAATGTGGACTATAAAGAATATCCAGGTGTATGGCTAACCGATTAAAGGGAAAGAAAATCTAAGCTTTAGACTAGTTTAGATGGAAAGAGTAGAGTTCATTTAGTCCAAAACAACTGCCCAATGTATGTTTTATCCCCTTGTTAGTGAAAAATTGAAATTTGAAGGTGGCGTTACAATATAGAGAATAAGCTCCATAGGCCATTCACAAGGCCGCCACCATTTTTTCATTAGTTTTATCCAATTATTGTTGAATAAAAATTTAAGTGCGTTATAGAGTAGTCATGTGACGCAATTTAGCCAATGGCTGGCTAAGTAATGGCGTGCGGTTGCATACTGACCTATATATTCGGACACAATCTTCCCACTTCAAGTTTGTCGCCATGTTTTTTTTTTGGACCTAAATCTACCCTTATACATTAGAGAGCGGTAAAAATTGATCTAAAAATAGCTACACCAACATCACGTCATCCTAAAACGGAAAAATGGCTACACAGATAAGCCACTGAAAGGACATACTTCTGTCTGTTTTTATTAGCTTGAGGGTCACTGGAGGTAATTGACGTGAAATGTTTTAAGTACTTTGAAGGTTGTTATCGACGATGATCCCTATGTATTTCTAGAGATTTCCCCTCCTTTAAAGGGCGTTATTGAACAGATTATCTCCCCTTTTCAGAGTTGTTGCAAATCGGGCAGAGATATCAGTGATACGATTGCGAGTATAAGGGATGTAATTGATTTAGTTCAACAGGATCACACCGAATTGTTTTTACTTAAGTTAGATCAGAAAAAAGCGTTTGATCGTGTCTCTCATGATTTCTTGTATAAAACTATGAAACATTTGGACAAACCGCATGCTCAATAGTATTAACTTATTATTATGTCCTAGTGTATCCCTGACCATATTTTTAACAATTTGTTCAAAATGTTTTTCTTCTCTAATGGAATTTGGCTCCAAACGAATTTAGAATTACTAAATGCCGTTCGTCTATTTATTAAAGAGACCAAAAGATTTGAAACTTCCTTGCATAATTTTCTACAACGATATTGACCTGGGGTTAAAATATTATGTTCTATTATACTGTGTGTACCTTTAATTTGTATTCTCTACATTTTCTGTATGTTTAATATTTTGAGGAGATCCGCTCGTGGCTTTAGGGCTGTTGGTAATCCTCGTAAAACAAATAAATCATAAAACAAATTATATTCTGTTTATTATTTATACTATCATGTTTAGGCTGACAATTGTTGATTAAGTAAAAATTTATCAATTATAAAAAAGAAAATATGAACAACCTTATAACGGATTAGGTTTTCAGCAAACGTAAGTATATATATCACTGACCAATGAAACAACAGCATGTCTTCTTCTCACGTGACTGTCAACTGTCAGATTTGCCGATCCTCTATTAAATCAATCTAGTATTTTCAGTTGTAAATTATTCATTTTAATGCAAAAATGACTGAAAAAAGATCCGTATTCCTATCGAAATCCTGTGTAGACCTACTGTTGTTGTTGTACAGCAGACGTCAGTACACAAGAAAGAAGTAGGTCCGACGACGTCATCGGCTTCGTTGCGTGCATTAAATAACAAAAGTGTTATTGCACTGCAGTGAACTATGACATTTCTGAGTGAAGGAAATCCCTAGTTTTCACTTATGTATAAATAATAAAATATTCTCTTTTGATTACTACGACATTTTCTTAGCATTAACTCGAGGTAAATTTCTCTAATTCAACATTCTATACACCAGTCAAACCACCCCGTATAAATCACTCGGAATGAAACCTATTGTATGCGAAAGAAAGACGTACTGAGACATACTAAATTCTGGATTTGGGGTTTATTTCCTAAACCTGCATTTTATTGAGTTTGGTTGTACCTCAAATAGTCCAACTTTAACATCGAGAGATTAATTAATTGTTTCTGTGAGCCTAGAACGTTTGATTGGTCGTCGGGTTTTTAAACTTTCGACCCTGGGACGGTTTCTGATTGTTTGGAATCTCAGACCCAGATCCATATTGAATAACAATACTTTAAAGGCATAGTGTCCGGACATGTCCGGAACCAGCGACCGGAAGAATCTAAAAAAGTCGACTGTCGTTTATATAAAGAAGAGGTTTCCAGATTGGTAACCTTCCTATCTCCCACTGACCGCTGGATTGGCAGTTTTATATGGGAATTCCTTTGTCCGGTTTGTTCACTGACCTATATAAATCACTTGATTGCTGGTTGGCTGGAAGTAAAAATCTTTGGGAGTAGCAAGATGGCGGCGACGTGGCTTCATCCAATTAGCGTTAGCTGTCTTTCAATGAGCCATCCAGTCATTTATATAATTCTAATAATCTGAAGGACAACGAAGCATAACACACAATATACGCGGTATAGTCTATTAAGAGCAGTTTTGAGTTATTTCGATCTTGTAATGTTTCACTGGTTTTCATTAGGGTCCCCGGTATAGCACGTTTTTACTATAAATCTTTTGTAATTCACATCCATTAATTGCTATAACTAAAAATTATTTATTTTTTACCAAAACCTATATATCAAACAAGTTTTACATACAGTGCAACATTATGGGTCTACATGCACGTATTGACACCGAACTTCTTTTTAAAAAATTGTAATAAATGCGTTCTATTGTCAAAAAGTTATGGCAACCCCAAATCTTACTGACATAATCCAGAACCACTCCAACAACCGTACCAAATAAATCACAATGTATATAAGAGCCTAAAGAAAAATATCGAACCTCAGTTACAAGGTAATTTAGAGGCCGTTATCGGCTAATATGGCCTGAGTAATGTTAAATAACTACTTTTTTATATTTACTTCAAGTTCCCATAAATTACAAAACGTTTAAAATGTGCTTAGAACATGTTGCAGATCGGCAACAGATTCAGCAAGTAACACAGTGTCGTCAGCATAAAGAAGAATAAGAAGACTTAGCATGGTGCCCATATTTTGAGCTATCTCTTCAGTTAAAGTTGACATTCCTTTAACATTATTACCAAATAACGTTCCAGATCATTCAAATAGAAAGAAACAACTTCGCAGGGGAAATAGGGACTTTTATGTTGCCCTTGTGCCACACAAGACTTAATTGTGCTATTCATATTCTTAATCAGCTTGAGACATTTTCCATCTACACCTTCGACAATAAGTTTATACCATAGTCCCCCACGCCATACCCTGTCAAACGCTTTGGAGAAGTCTATGAAAGTGCAATATAATTTACGTTTTCTATGTGTGGTGAGATGGATCAATTGTTGCAGGGTGAATATTTGGTCAAGTGTAGAGAAGCCTGTAGAGAAGTTTTTGTCTAAAACCAGCCTGGGGTTGATTGAGTATTGTGTGTTGTTTACTGTATTGGTTAAGTCGTTTGTTGATTATAGCAGTGAACAGTTTGCCGAGACAGTTGAGAATGGTAATGGGTCTATAGGCCTATTTTATAAATACGACTGATAATACCAGTTAGCCAGGAGTCTGGAATACATCCGGTATCCAGAACTATATTAAACAGCTTGTGATAAAGAGGGAGCAACAAGTTTTCGGTAGATTTAATGTGTTCGTTCAAGATTTGGCCAGGGCCAGATGACTTGTTATCTTCTTAAATTACCTATACAAGTTTGGATCTCTTGAAATGTGATAGGCATATCTAGTTCGTCTTTTGGTGTATACATATGGTTTAATGTTGGGTCTGATAGTTTAATGTCTGTGCTTTGGAGTGTGTTTATAGATTTGCAGTAACTGTATAAGGTATCAATTGTTTCATGCTTGGGGCTGCTATCGAGGTTATTTAGGAATTTCCAATATTCCCGAGACGAGCGCTTTTCCATATTAATAATACGTCATTGCGGGTCAAAGGGCGCGAAAAACGGAAGTGCGCATGCGCACACCGAAGCGCTAGTAAGGCATGGAAATGTGGCCACCAACCTTTCATATTTGTAGTTAGTCTAATGATTAAAGGCTGGACTTCCGGTTTGACTAGCAAACCGATAAGACGTGGATTTTCTCGCTGAAATGTATCTCAATGTCGTTGTTGTAAGCAGTGCTGGAATTGTATTCCGATTTGGGCAATCATAGATTGCTAAGCAGTATGGCTTCTCCTAGAAGCACGCAAGACTCACGGACTAATATTCCAGTGGTAGATTACTTGAAAGAATTCACGGTTAAAATGATTTTGAATGGCAAAAAAGTGGAGGTTATAGATGTGATAGAGGCAGTTGAAGTAGAGTGTGGATTGGGGTCCGTATTGGCCTGTGTACCTAAATCAGACTGTTACGAAATTACCGTTGTAGACCGACTCGCGATGGATTTGCTGTTAGAAGTTAAAGGTGAGACTTTTTCTACTTTAGAAATTTCTCAAACGACGGTACTGACGTCAATCATGCATTTACCTTCCCATGTCACTGATTATGAGATTCGTGAAAAATTTTACGATATGGATGTTACTGTGCTATCTGACATTAAACGTAGGTATCATAAGGGTACCCAAGTCGTGGACGGTACACGGATTCTGAGAGTTCTCTTGCCGAATGGACTCAAGTCGTTGCCATATGCAATGCGGTTTGACACTGCTACCGGCCCTGAATACTTCAGGGTCATTCATGATAGACAAGTAAAAATATGCTCTTCTTGTTTTTCTGATGAACACTTCTAGAAAAAGTGTCCATTTTTCGTGTGTAGAAAATGCCGATTCCAAGGTCATATCGCAAGAAATTGTAAAACTCAACAATGTGAAAATTGTGCTAAATATGGTGAATTTTGCTTGTGTGATCTACAAGGATCGCCGGACAAATTGTGCGATAGGTGTGGCTTGACAGATGGCCACTGTATGTGTGTCAACACGGCTGACCAGAATTTAGGTCACACTAAAAATATATCAGCTCGAAAGGCTGACCAACTGGTGAGCGAAGATGAGTGCAGACAAGTTAGTGTGAATGATAGTACACCTGATTTGACGGAATGTAGAGAGAGCAAAGATACGCCTGATGACAACTGTGATAGCCAGACAGCCGAGGTCGCTGTTCGGTTCCCCTAGAGTGAAAATGAACTGAAATCAAGCCAATTGGAAGAAAGTGAATCCATGTCAGACACTGCGCATAGTGAGCAGGATCAGGAAAAACCTTATACTCAAGTTGTTAGGCGACGAAGTAAAAGAATAAAAACTCAGCCAAATTTAGTGAAATCGAATCGAGTGACTCCCTATAGTTAAAAATCACTTTCACAGGACATATGAATAAAACCTTTAGAGGAACTAACCTTGTTTACATTTTTACAATGTTTTTCATAGGATCTCTCAACTGCAATGGGCTTCGTAGTGTTACAAAGATTGACAATGTAAATGCATTCTTCAAAAATGTTTACACTGATATTGTTCTGTTACAGGAGACTCATTTTGACTCTGATTTTGCCCGATTATATAAGCATTTGTTTGATGGGGATGTTTTCTATAGCCATGGCAACAGCAATAGCTGTGGAGTGGCAACTTTAATCTCAAGCTCACTGAAAGGTAAATTTATTGGTTCTAAATGTGATCAAGAAGGGAGAATTCTGAGAGTTACTTTAAGAATCAATGAGGATGATTTTGATATTATTAATTGTTATGCGCCAAATGACCCAAATGAGCGCAATGTTTTTTTCAAAACTTTGACAAATTATATCAGGGATGATGTAGCCACTATAATAGGGGGTGATTTTAATTTAGTTTTCCTGTCTATAGATAGATCAACAAATGTACTTGAATATGATAAATCCCATAATACTCTAAAAGATATCATGATAAAGTTTAATTTAAGAGAAATCTGGCGGTATTTGCATCCTGAGAAAATAGCTTTTTCTTGGCGCAGGGTAGTCCAGGGTTCCTTAAGACAGAGCAGGATAGACCATTTTCTGATAAATCAAAAAGTTACCCCTAATGTCAAATCTAGTTACTATCGACGCACTTCTTTCAGCGACCACTCGGCATTATTTTTGAGACTGGATGTATGTACAGTCGAGAGAGGTCCAGGTCTGTTTGTGTTCAATTAACTTTTACTAAAAGAACCTGATTTTTGCAAAAGAATAAGAGATCTCATTGTTAATGGAAAAAGACACAATTGTACGAGTCAAATGTAACGGTTTGGTGGGATAATTTGAAATATAGGATTAAACGTCTGTCCATTTTGTTTGGCACAAAACGCAAACAGAATATAAATCAAGAAATGTTTAAGCTACAGTGTAAACTAGAGAATGAGTATAGAAGGGCGGAAAAAATCCCGAACTATAATCAAGTCCACATTTTGAAACTCGAAGAAGAGCTGAAGGGTTTAGATAAGGTAATATGTGAAGGGGCTATTACAAGATCTAAGGCTCGGTGGGCTGTTGAAGGTGAAAAAAATAGTCGTTTTTTTCCTCACACTAGAAAAAGAAAGGCAAGAAAGTAAGATGTTATCTAGCCTAAAATCAAACACAGGTGAAATAATGAGAGAATCTGGAGATATTATAAAAGTTGTTGCTGATTTTTATAGTCACTTGTATTCTAAGGATGATATTCAGATGGAAGTTGTAGACGAGGTATTGTCGTCCTCTAAAGCTCGACTAGATAAAGGCTCATCAGAAATGTGTGATCAACCTATAAATAGTGAAGAAATAACAAGTGCGATGAAAGGTTTATCTCTCAATAAAAGTCCGGGTAACGACGGACTTACTGTCGAATTTTATTTATTCTTTTGGAAAGAATTGAATGAAATATTACTCCGGGTTTATAATGACATTTTTTACTCAAAATCTCTTGCTGGAATCATTACCCTGGTTTATAAGAACAAAGGAGATAAAGATAACTTCTTAATGTGGACTATAAATAATATCCAGGTGTATGGCTAACCGATTAAAGGGAAAGAAAATCTAAGCTTTAGACTAGTTTAGATGGAAAGAGTAGAGTTCATTTAGTCCAAAACAACTGCCCAATGTATGTTTTATCCCCTTGTAAGTGAATAATTGAAATTTGAAGGTGGCGTTACAATATAGAGAATAAGCTCCATAGGCCATTCACAAGGCCGCCACCATTTTTTCATTAGTTTTATCCAATTATTGTTGAATAAAAATTTAAGTGCGTTATAGAGTAGTCATGTGACGCAATTTAGCCAATGGCTGGCTAAGTAATGGCGTGCGGTTGCATACTGACCTATATATTCGGACACAATCTTCCCACTTCAAGTTTGTCGCCATGTTTTTTTTTTGGACCTAAATCTACCCTTATACATTAGAGAGCGGTAAAAATTGATCTAAAAATAGCTACACCAACATCACGTCATCCTAAAACGGAAAAATGGCTACACAGATAAGCCACTGAAAGGACATACTTCTGTCTGTTTTTATTAGCTTGAGGGTCACTGGAGGTAATTGACGTGAAATGTTTTAAGTACTTTGAAGGTTGTTATCGACGATGATCCCTATGTATTTCTAGAGATTTCCCCTCCTTTAAAGGGCGTTATTGAACAGATTATCTCCCCTTTTCAGAGTTGTTGCAAATCGGGCAGAGATATCAGTGATACGATTGCGAGTATAAGGGATGTAATTGATTTAGTTCAACAGGATCACACCGAATTGTTTTTACTTAAGTTAGATCAGAAAAAAGCGTTTGATCGTGTCTCTCATGATTTCTTGTATAAAACTATGAAACATTTGGACAAACCGCATGCTCAATAGTATTAACTTATTATTATGTCCTAGTGTATCCCTGACCATATTTTTAACAATTTGTTCAAAATGTTTTTCTTCTCTAATGGAATTTGGCTCCAAACGAATTTAGAATTACTAAATGCCGTTCGTCTATTTATTAAAGAGACCAAAAGATTTGAAACTTCCTTGCATAATTTTCTACAACGATATTGACCTGGGGTTAAAATATTATGTTCTGTTATACTGTGTGTACCTTTAATTTGTATTCTCTACATTTTCTGTATATTTAATATTTTGAGGAGATCCGCTCGTGGCTTTAGGGCTGTTGGTAATCCTCGTAAAACAAATAAATCATAAAACAAATTAAAGTAAAATAATAAACAATGGTATGATTGCAATACTTTATTTCATCAGAAAATCCAAAAGGTGTTCATGGAAATTCATTCACGTTTTATAATATCCAATATTAGGCATGCCAAGAGTTTCCCATTCCTCAAAAGATATAGTACATGGCAGGATAGTCACGTGTCCGTCTAAAATACTGTTGCCCATTATCAGCAGCAGGGGGAAGTTTGAAGTTTTCTTGGTTGTCAGTGAAGGCAGGGAATGCCTGCCGAACTAATCTCTGCCCTTTGTTCTCTCATCTCCCTGTAACAATAAAATGTCCTGTTTTAGAAACCGTACCTGTTGTAAGCTATAAGTAGTCTAACCATTTCAATGTTTTCATAACATAAAACCTGATATACTGACTAATAATTTCAACCGATAACTTCATCTTATTCGTAAGGAATGCAAATCAGAGCTGTAACTGAACCAAATGCCATATTTACTGCAAACCAAAAATACAAAGTAAAAAACTCTCCTTAAATCATGGAAAATGACAAATTTGTCACATAAACTAAATAAACAGATATACCATCATCCTCGGATACCCAGGTTTAAATTCTCAACAAGCTCACATTTTACCCCCACGCTTATCGAATTGAAGTGTAAACCGAAAAGTCGTCCATCTTTGTTTTGAACACTGCCTGGATGCTTATTCTGATTAATGAAATTTCCGCCACAGTTTCGTGGCGGAACCAATCAAAGTCTACATGCATATTAAATTAGAAACGACGGATTTGGTTTCACTCGTCCAACGGGTAAAGTGAGCGTAAGTTTTAATCGTAGTCTGCCTATAAGGAATATTATTTCCAACTATACTAACAGGCACGTTTCGCTTTACAAGCATGTGAGGTCAACAGAAGAATACCAACCGGAGTGACGACCGAACAATACCTACAGCAAATATACTTAGCGCCATTAAAAACGCACGTTTGAATTTTATGTTTCTACCCCAGTAAGGCTATTGGCCATTTACGTTTTGTTGTTTATTGTTAGTTCGAGTTGAGTTGCAATAACTGGATTACCCGTGGTGTTCCCGACGCGCCTGTCGTGAACATTACGCAACATTTCCTAATAACGTCCATTGAGTGTTTCACCGTCACTGAGAACCGCTTTCAGGGCTCATTTGTCATGGGTTCAACACTTTACACGAAGCTCAGCATAAAGACGAAAAAAAAATCAGAAAACGTTACCATGCCCAGACTTACGACACAACAAAGGGAACGTGCCATTGGCATGTTACAGGCGGGTCTCAGTTGTGCCGCCGTAGGACGTCACATGCAGTGTCATCCCTCCACAATTAGTCGCCTCAGAATCAGGGAACATGAAACTGGCAATGTTGCCGACCGACCACGCCCTGGTCAGCCAAGAGTCACTACAGTCCGCCAGGATCGGTACACCGGTTTGTTGCACACACGTGACCGATTTCGCATCGCGACACAGACTGCTCGTGAGACAGTGGGAATTGGAAGGCCCAGGGTAAGCCTCAGCAACATCTGATGCCGTCTCCAACAGATACAGATGCATGCACGCATTCCCTACCGAGGGCCCATATTGACACCCGCCGCACGCCAAAACCGTTTACGATGGGCTCGAAATCATCAGATCCAGGTAGTGCAGGAAGAGTGCGACCGGATCCCACAGCACAGAATAGCCACACTCATCAGGTCCTTGCGTCGCAGATGTACTGCTTGCGTTGATGCCCGAGGTGGACATACCCATTATTGAATGATGACACCTTCAATTTCTTTATCAACGACTTGATTGCAAGGAATAAAAGTTACCAGGGTTTCACATATTGTCAATTCTTTGTCTCATTGTGACCAATGCCTTGTTCTTCAATTTAAGAGTACTTAAAATAGTTTACACTTTACATTTCTCAAAATATTTTACATTCTTTGGGTCGTGCGTTTTTAATGGCGCTAAGTATAGTTTCATTAGGTAATTCTTAATTTCCCTACGGAGGTCCATTACGGGCAGCATATGTGGTGGCCAAACCTTATCTGTGTATCGAACGGCGTTAAGGTTGCCGTGAATGTGCACCAGTTGAGTTTTTTCGGGCAGAGGATATGGCACCCACACCATCACACTCCGCCGAAATTGTCGACCTCAAGGACGCAGTTCCTTGCGAACCTCTCATTCCGGCGTCTGTAAACTTGTGTACGACCATCTCTTCTCTGCAGCTGGAATCTTGATTCATCGCTGAACCAGACTCGCCTCCAGTTTCGCAGATTCCAGTCCCTTAACCTGTTGCACCATCGGACCTTTGCAAGTCGATGCTGGCGTCTCAGTACTACGCCAAAATAAGGACGTCTGGCGCGTAAGCCGTTTTGACGGAGACGGTTTGTAACTGTCTGTGCCGATATTCGACGGAGACCTGGGATATTTGATACTGTTTCTGTTGCTGCTTTGGTCCGGTTTCGCAGGTAAAGTAACCGGATGTAGCGATCTAGGACTGCTGATGTAATCCTAGGTCGGCCAGAACGTTGACGATCAGCTGTTGAACCGGATTGATGATGCCATTGCAACAGACTGGAAATCGTGCTCCGGTGAACATTATAAAGTCTAGCGACTGCATTCTGTGATTCGCCGGCCAGGAGACGACCAATGCCGACATTCCGGGTAGCTGCGTCTAGTCTTGGCATATTGTAGCAGCTTCGTGAAACAATTTAGCGACTGAATTCAATTGAACGGTTGTGTGTCTTTTATACCCATTAAACCCGCATAAAGATAAGACGTGATTCGCACGTGCAACTGCCCTACGTTTTTCCCTACGCCATTCTCGTGTAGTGTTACACAAAGGCTGACCAGAAACTCACGTGTGATCAACAGCCACAATCAGGGGCTTAAATTCAATTATCGGACATTTACATTATAACATGATCCTGTTGTCATGTGTCAATCAGGCACATTTTTGGAAAAAATCATGTTTTATAAAAAAAATTGGATGTTGTGTTTCTTTTTTGGGAGAGTATATTTATAAGTGCAAAAGAAATGTATTCTCATAACCTTATTGACGACACATGCGTAGTTTAACGAAATAAAATCCATGTGCCTTTGGTTTAAATAAATTATACAGTGGCTAGCCTAAAAGTATCAGTATTCTGGATATTTTTGGTATCTAGAAATACTGTACTGCTGTCTTTCTGGCTATACATTTAAATGTATTTAGTCAATCTTCCATAGGATTCGACTTAGAAAATGTTAACACTTACATGATGTCGCTGTTGTTGGCTGTATCCCGTCACGATGTAAGATGTATCCGCCTTCAACAAATATCCCATTTGTATTCTATATTTATTGTCAGCCAGCCCAATGAGATGAATTCCAGCTGTTCTTGTCCTTGAATGAAACATTTCCTCTAATGTGATGCTAGTTGAATCTTACACATATCACTCATCTGTTTTGAAAGAGTCCTTTGTCAAACGACGTAATTGGATGGTTGAAGTCCGATCCATCAACATTGTCTGAACACGGAAAGAGAAGTACTATCGATTAGCATTCCTGTAGATGCTTCTGAATGTCTATTAAAGATGGACAAATCTTGTTTTGGTAAACGAAGTATACATATCGAAGAATTTAACAGTATAATCCCAACTTTTATATCTTATATTGTTTATGGAAATATTTACTAAAAGAGGTTATTCCTTCTCCAATGAAGAGTTGGTAAATCTATTTCTGGGTTTGACTTTTTCAAACTGATCACCTCAAAACTTAATTCTTCAAACACATTGGTTATTTGATAAGATGTTGTATTAGGTTGCTCTCTTTTTATTTAGGCATTGCATTAACCACAATTATTGTAAACCAAAATTAATTTGCATCATTGCAAATGTACATTTCCAGTTTGTATCATATATTTTGTCTGAAAGCAAAACGAGGAGAAACCGTTATTTTCCCACAGTGATCAATCAATTCATGCAGGGTGTAGTTTCACATTACGACCTTAGCAATGCCAAAGATTATACCGTTCTACATGTTAGAACGGCTTTCATAAAGAAATTATTTCCTGCCATGTGTAACTCGCATGTATAACGCATTAACCCAAGATACAAGGAATGTATACCTTATTTCTTTAAAAAATACTAAACCTAAATGATACTCAAGTACCGACTAGTTAGCTATATCAATTAGAGCGTAAGTCACACATCCCGAACACTCGACCGCAGCAGCTGCAGCAACTTAAACGGGCATACACTGCTCCGACATTTAACAGAAAAACGAGCGTGCATGTGCAGACATCCTTTTGAGAACGCAGAGCATTTTTCTGAAATACAAATTTGGTATTTAGTCTAGTGATCGACTGTCAATCAAATCGACTGAGCAAAGCAAGCGCCCAAGTATTTGAATACATCAGATAAATTATATTGGGTGAGGTGACATTAATAACATTATAGTATGTGTATGTGGAAGAGTTGCCAGGTACTCATTTGAAAACACCATCGTATAAGTGAAATAATCTTGAGTGCGGCGTTAAGCATCAAAAAGAGTTATAGCAAAGTGCTTTGAATCAGTTGCTAAAACACCAGTGCTAACGTATAAAATTGAAAATCTGAAAAACCATATAAATGTTGAGCGTTTGAAGAAAATCCTAAATATTGCCATTACCGGGATGTATTTTAGAGGTTTCTTGGGTAAATGTGCACCTCCATGACTGGTTCAAATAGAATGCTCTGACATATTAGTTTAATGCCGAAAAATTGGCTTGTTCTGTTTTAACGAAATTTCTCATATGCTGCAGATTTGCCATTTAATTAACAGCAATTTTTGCAGCCGATGTCATATCAAAATACACCGTTTTCTGGTTAACTCGTTTTTTGTTGTCATAATAACTATTCTAGAGCTTCTAATTTACACATTGTCTTGTATCTTTTTATCATGATTTATCAGATAGGTACGTTTATCATATGGGAACTACAATTTATTTCAAGAGTTGACGTAAAGGGGCACGAAATTTCAATGTTTGTTTTTCGTTCAAACAAAGTTATTTTCAACACTGTCAATGACCATGCACTGAAGCTAAGCTATGAGTATTGTATCACTTGACCATTCGAGATTCAGAATATATAATCAAATCGCAAATTTTGGAAGTCCTCGTTTAATAAAAGGATCATATTTCAGTTTTTTTCATTATTTTGTAAACCGTCAGATAAGTACAAAATATGAAGCCTCGGTTGAAGGGCCGCGATTTCTAAGAACCAGAATTAATTGTACGTTCAGACAGAAAAGTCTACCAATTTCGTTTAAATACTTCATAACTAACTTGCAAAATGTTAACGTAATGTCACCATATAAATCCAGAATACTGTTTCATTTAAAACATCAGACGTTCCTCTGTATATTTTGGCCAAAATATGAAAACTGGAGTATGATTTAAAATGTTTAATATTGGTAGCATACAGACAAGGGAACTGGTTTTAGAGAATGTAACAGCCTGTCTGTAAAATTAAAAGATTGATCTTCAGACAGAAGACGTGAAATGAGAATTGATTGATTAATGTTTTACGCCGCACTCAAGACTATTTCACTTACATGGCTGCGTTGCCAGGTTTAGTGAGAGAGGAAGCCATGCTTTTCTCTCTGAGGAAGCCACCTATCTTGGAAATCCTTCAACATACGACGATCGTTTAAAAAAATCTACATAGAATGTTTTAATTTTTATTTGGTCTGAATAGGAGTCGATCCAGCACCACATCGATGGAAGGCCTGTGTCGGACTAAGGGACTATCCCTCTAACAGACTGAGCCACCGACGCCCTCCCCCTCCTCTCCCACCCTATACTCTGAATAAATGTATCTAATTCAACATTCTATACACCTATTAAAACATCCCAGACACAACAAACGGAATAAAACCAATTATATACGAAAGGAAGATGTATAAAGACATAACAAAATTCCAATTCCAATGTGATTGTCGTGCTACCTTTAATTATCTAATTTGAACTCCTTACCATGTATCTGTTCCAAAAGAAAAATATTCCGATTCTGACCACTCATTAAAAATTTTATTAACAACCTTTGGCAATATTTTCTTTTTTGTATTAAGTGTGTTGTAGTTAATGTACTTTACTTTTTTTCTGGTGCAGAATATACAAAACTAAATGCTTTATTTTCTGCTCTACAATGCTCACGACAATTACTTAATATCGCAGTGACATTTGACGTAAAACAAGACCTCTGTTGTGTAGGTACCCTCACAGCAGTGACGTAATACACGACGTCTGCTGTGTCAGTTTATCGTGGCAGTTTGTGTTCATCGAAGGTTGTGAATGACGTCCTTTTTTGGAGTAGTTACGAAACATACGGAAATTATGCATGTTTTCTCTTCAGTCGTTTTTTGACTACCGCCACTGGGAAACAAACCCGAATGTTGCTTCGTTTCAGTTCGCCTTCTTTTAAATATTTATTTAGTTCATAAACGATCACAAACCAGTTTAAAGTCCTGTTCAGAAATCCTTCAAAAAATGAAGCACCTTAAAGGTTTTTCGTTTGTGTCATGATGTAGCAAATGCTAATGAGCACGCCAATGACCATATGTGGTTGGTTTACATCAGAAAACAACTTGTAAATATATAAATATGGACTACAATTTGGCTATATCTTACAGTCATCGGAGTAGGCTACGGTTGTATTCTGAAGCACCACGACCCACAACAACGTAATCATGTAAGTGTAGACATTTTCTAGTATATATATTCGATATATGTCATAATGCAAGTTTCGCTCGAAATGTTACCCTTAAAATAAATGAATTGCAGGCAAGGGTTTTAGTGATAGTTATGCTGTAGATGCATTTGAGGTTCTGTATTTATTTGTCACAATAAGTGCTTAACACTTGAAGCATCAATCTGACAAAAGGTAGCGCTTTGATAAGTTGGCGCTTTTGACATTTGATTTGTTTAACTCATATATTAAGCAGAGTGAGTTGTCTAGCCTTGTGAAATACTGGCCTGTATCTTATCCCTTTATTAGAAATAAGTGGGGATCCAATTTGCAAATATACACAAAACAAATTGCTTTAGTTCAGATAGAATACACCCAGAAAACATGTGTGCCAAATCGTACCACTGACGAATATTTTATCCAATTGTCACTCTCATTTGCGTCACTGCAAAAATCAACTCGACTGAACCATTGTTCGTCTTGTTTTACAATGTACGCTAACGTGGATTAGAATACATTATTTACATGGTAAGTAAGTGGAGAAATTTTACAAACAAAGATCATGAATTAAGTATTTTTAGCTAGATAATAACCGACAAAGTAACACTGAAGACTGTATGTTTAGACTGAAACGACCTTTACTACCATGCAGTAACAAATGCACACTATACATAACATTAATAATTGACATTGGTCATCAGTCTATTCGCTGTCACAGAGTTGGATTTCCGGGCTCTGGTCTCCACAAAGTCCCAAATTACAAAGCACACAAATCAATAAAGATAAACTTGCGGAACTGGGCATGCACCTTCTTACATGTGCAAACCTGTCCCCTTTACAAACTAAACCAGGTAAAATACCTTGACGTTATTCTGATAAGTAACGTAAAGGATTTATAAACAACTTTTGGAAATATTTTCTAATTTGCGTTAAGTGTGTTGCAGAACATGTACTTTAAAAGTCTGACCAAAAAGAAAATTAAATTTCGGTCACAGCACATACAAAATTCAAGCTACGTTTGCTGATCTACAATGCTTACGAAAGTTAATGATCTCAGAGACTTATGACGTCAAACACGACCTCCGTTGTGTACGTACCCTCACAGCGATGATGTAATAAACGATTTCTACTGTCTCAGTCAATGAACTATATGCGTGGAACGGAGGTCGCGTGGTGCTTGATATGCTTCGAATGCCGCCATTACTAGGAGATAGTGGAGCGTCCATCCAGATCTGTTCTGCACGCGCTTATCAACTGTCAATGGCGGCACATTTTACAAAGTCCGATCCAAACCAGCCAATGAGACGTGTCCATTCCACGCATATAATTCTTTGGTCGCAGTACGTCTTCGTGACAGTTTGTACACATAGAAGGTCGTGTATGACGTTATTTTTCCGAGTAGTTACGAAAAATATGCATATTTCCTACTCGGTCTTTTTTGACTACCAGGGAACTAACGCGAAGGTTGTTTCGTTTCAACTGATGTTTTTCAAATATACATTTAGTCCATAAACAAACACAAACCAGCTTTAAATCCTGTTCATAAATCCTTTAAATTTTAAAACCCATGTAAATTCCATTATAAGGAAAGCTTTCCGAATGCGTATATTATAGGTTCCTGAAACGTTCTTCAATTTTCAAAACATTGCCGCATAAAAATGTTTGTATATTTCTTTAATCCGCTCTAAACTTGAATACCGGTACTGCTCGGCGGTTTGGTCTCCAAGTCAGAAATATCTAATTGATCAGCTGAAAAAGGTACAAAAGGTCAATTACTCGTGTCCAACAAGGACTCTGCACAAACCTGCAGTTTTAAACCCTTTCCTGCAAGGAATTTTCACAAGGACTGCTTTTTTAAAAGGACATTTAACTCCTACACCATTCTGAATGCAGACCACAACATATATATTTTTAACTCACCCAATTACACATTTCGAAAAAGTCTCAAATCCATTCTGTCTTAGAAAGAATTAAGCATTTTCCTGTGATAAATAACTTATATCTTACTTATGTCTCAGTAATTTAACTATGTATACACTGTTTCTTAAATACGACTGTATTCACATACATTCTACACTTGCAAGTTGCGCTGAATGCAAACTTTCAAAAATATATACTGAACCACAAAAGAAATGTCACCCTATTAAAAGGTTGCTACATGCATATATTATCATAATTTTCAATAATTTTTCTCTTTTGATATCCTTGCTAGACCTGGTTTGAAGTCAGTGGTCAAGAAAGTTTGGTTTCTGATCATGTTACTAATATGCAAAACACAGTTACTATAGTAATGATGGGGTGCTTTTTCGTTTCGTTTTGCTTGAAGGTCACAATGCACGTGTGTTGCGAGGTGTCAACCCCATAAAATAAGCCACCGAGCATCTACCGAATCATTCACAGTTTGACAGCAGTGAAGCATGCCACGACTGTCACAGGAGCAGGGAGACCAAGCCTTGGGAAGACTTCATGCTGGCCAGACTGCAAGACCTGTGGCAAACCACTTCAATGTTCATGTCTGAATAATATACCGCCTGCAACAACGGGTTCAATCCACTTGAAGCCCAGCAGACCGTCCTCGTAGAGGAAGACCGTCTGTAACAACGTTGAGGCAAGATCGACAGATTGTCCTTTAACACCTGCAAAACCACTTCACTACAGCTGCGGAAACTGCAAGGACAACCATTGGCAATCACCAATCGGCGACGACACGGTGCGCTACCTCGATCAGGCGCTGAGACCTTCATCGTACCCCCATTCTGCTCGTCCTGTAAATCATGTCTTCCAGCAGGAGAAACATACTGATCCATCTTGTCTCTTCCAAGTTTCAGTATATCATTTTACTTGTGATTAGATAATCCATATCCCGGTGATAAGTGAGAAACATTCAAGTACTTTATAATATCAAAAACCACAAACATTTAAAACACAATAATTCCCATTTGGATATAAAAAATTGTTCCACCAAATTGCAAACACAATATTTCCCTTTCGGACTAAATATGAAATACCGCTCGATTGTATTTAGCCTCATCATTAAACGCGATACGCTGACACTATGCCCTTGTAATTATTTTGCGGAAGACAAACGAAGCATGTTCGAATATAATTGCAATATGGTGTTCAATCCAATCCAATATGTTTCAGGTACAAATTGACCGTTTCCTTGGTATTTATTCTTCTTTTGGTGTCTCAGAGTTTTGGACGAATTTGAAAGCAACCCCAGCAACCTCTATCTTGTTGCATTTTGCTTTCTTATTGAGTATTGGGTGAATTCAGGAGTGTTGCAATGGATGAGAGCCGAATGCAGAATAACTCGATTATAGCTTGGGAGGGGTGGGGTGGGAAACAAAACTTACGTTTGCTTAGTACTGCGACCGGAATATCCGACGACTTTAGCTGTCCACTACAGCAGCTGTCCAATCGAAAAAGAGGGTGAAAGCAACCCCAGCAACCTAGATCTTGTTGCATTCCGCTCTCTTATTGAGTATTGGGTGAATTCAGGAGTGTCACGTTGTATGAACGCCATGCGTCTACTTGGAGTTCCTAACTTGGATCCGATAATTAATAGGCTACAATATTGCAAACATCTAGCATCCTCCCAATACTCAACATACAATAACTCATTATATAAAATGAAATCAAACCATCATCAGATATAAAGACATTTATATTTCAGACAGAAACAAAGGGATGGTTATCAGCAAATATGTTACTTTTATAGTTGCATTGTCAAAATGCAGATTTCATTTTCAAGAAATCTGCATTGTTATACAAGGATTCAACTTTTCCGCTCCCATTAACAGATTCAGCCAAGTTCTTTGACACGCATTCAAGATCGAAAACTGTCCCGGCACGGCTGTAATAACGTGCGCTCTCTTCCCCAAACCACCCTATATGGCTCATCATATCATCACTTCCTTTAGCAGCCCCGGATAAGGCTAAAGTTACAGCACAGCCTACTCTAAAACTGTGAGGTGTCTCTCCGTCATAAATTCCAAGTGTTTCTAGATACAAACGATACCTCTCATATATGGTTGAATAAGACACGGCACTATCTAAGACTCGACCAGATTCAGTTACCACACGAAACAAATAACCATTCGTCATATCAACGCCACATGCTTTAAACCAGTTAATATATTTTTCCAAACCAACAACAGGACAAATAACCAAATCGGAACATCTTTGAACAGTAAACTGATTAATCTTTCCATCTCCTCTCAGTGTTTTCCCGTACGTGTGTCTCAGAACAAATCCAGAGTTTCTGACATACACTTTATCTCTTGTGTGGGAATCTGCGCAAGGTCCCCAGCCCTATCCCCACTAAAAAACTGTAGTTTCATCAAGGCTTGATCTCTTATAAGAGTGTATTGTTCCCGTAGACTCAGATCTGGACGGCCCAATTGATTATCTATAAAACAAGCAATCTTACGTATCTTCCCAGGAAATATCGGTTTTTTGCCTGTTCTAACTTAAAGCATTTGTGATACTGTTTTAGTAACGGAGAGACTGCCGGATTCCCGCTGCATGTGGCGTGATTCCAGTTTTTCCCTCTTCCCGCTTCTTCAAATATGGAGATCATCTGTTGTATCAAAACTCCCACAGTACCTGCCGATAATCTCACGGGGCATCCACAATCTTGACAGGTCTTATTCCCTAAATTCGGACAGGACATCCTATGTACAGTTGTTTTACCTTTTTGATCCTTCCATACCAGAAATCGACGAACGTCATTAGGACCAACAGCTTTAAGAGATGGCTTATGAGGTAGACGCGCAAAGAAACTCTCCAACTCAGACTCTAAACTTTTCCTCTTCCGTGTCGAAGATGATTCGCTTGTTAACTGGTCCAAGTTCTTGAGACGGACATCAATTTCCTCAAGAAGTATGCCTTCACAATCTAAAGATACAGACTGAAATAAAATAGAGGAAATGCCAGTCTTAAAATATAACTAAACAGCTAATCAAACAAATTTGATTCTGTAAGCTTTCATCGGCCATTTCAATCCGACCTGATCGTCTACAAAACCTTTCTTAGACGGTATTCTCAATACATTTCTGTTCCCACATCCACCAAGCAAGATCGAGGCTGTACTGGACCTAATTATTAACGGCGCCCATACTGGAGTGGGGTGTAGTACAGGGGCAATGAAAGTACTACCGGAACACGTTGCTCTCTCAAAAGTTTAAGAATAGGGAAGATGAGGGAGAACGGCGGGAAAACATACGGGTTTTCCTCTTTTCGCAATTCTTGAGCAAATATGTTGATGCCTGAGGTCTGAGGTGTTGGCCAAGGAGTAAAATGTCTGAGGGTACGACCATTAGCGCTACACATTGCGTTGCTGTCGAGTGACATGAGATCACAGCTGTGGGGCCCAAAAGCCGTCTGAACCATCCCCCAAGCAGACTTTGACAGCATGCAATCAGCTAAGCTAAGTGAACGAGAAGGAGAGTCAGCCTCGTTATCGTTGGACGGTACATACAACATATGAAGGTCTATATTCCTACAGAAAATGAACTGAAAAATGTGCTTCATAATTTCATTTAAGTGGTGATTTCTCCCCCCTTGGTTTCGCCAGGAGCGCAACACTGCCATATTGTCAGTCAACAGGTCTACCCTGTGGTCGTGCAAGTCTTCCCCAATAGACTGAAGAGCTTTAAGCACAGCGTCGGCTTCTTTCAAGTGGATAGGCCTCTTGTCGCACTATTTCCAGTAATCAGAGAGACAGAGACCTTTGCTATTACCGGATAAAAGTTTTGCCCCATATTTATAACCAGAAGCGTCAGTAGCCATTAAAACCTGTTTGTGACATTCTTTTCTCCACCTGAAACACCCTTGCCAGTTATCAATAAAGCTCCAGTATTCTATCTCCTTGCGCAGCGGACCGCGCAATTCTACAGATTTTGAGTTCTTCAAGGCGACCGAGATTGAAGCATTCACTTCCCTTGTATACAACTGGGCTGCTGGAATAACTAGCCCCATAGATACGCATTTCCCTTGGAACCGTTGCAGTGATTTGACAACTTTAAATGAGAGAATATGCTCTCGCAAATCTATGAATTTTTTCTTTTTATCACCAGGTAAAAAATAAGCCTCTCGTGCGATCAATATAAAATCCCAAAAAGCGGAGACGCGAAGTAGGGTGGAAAACGCACTTGGGGAGGTGTAAAGTATAACCAAGACGGGTCAGAATCTCTACAATAGCATACGCTGCCTGTGAAGCAGAATGTGCATTATCCACTCTGTCTGCATTTCCTGGCGGTGTGCAGACACATAACCTGTCATCAATATACTGCGTTGTGACTAAACCCATGCTTCTCAGGTAGGATGTAACAACCATACCCACAGTTTGATAGACGTAAGGACTAGCCTTCCAGCCAAAAGGCAACGTGGTATAAGACATAACCCAGCCCCCAAATTGTATTGCAAAATATGTTTGAGAATTGGTCGATAAGCTAATGTGGTCGTACCCAGATTTTTCATCAAAAGTGACCATTTCAGAATTCTTCTCTACCACCCTATGTACATCCCTTAGATTCTCAAGGCGATACAGAGGTTGAGGTACCGATCGTCATGACAAAGTCGAGGTTTAGATGGTTCAATAGTTAAAGGCATGATGACACGTGGGAGGTCACACTCACCAACTTTCCCCCAAACTTTTATGGATCCATTACTTATGCGTTCAAGTAGTTCTGCTTGTATAAATTCTGTGTACTGCTTACATATTGGAGCGTTTGTGAAATACTGCTTTGGTGGAATATTGCTATCATAGGCCTTCCCTTTAAAGTTTCCCTTAAAATGTTGGAAGAATGAAACCACATCAACCCCTCCACGCAACCACTTCCCTATAGCGTCAGTTTGGGTGTGGTCAGAATTAAAAGAAATAAGCTTTTCCCATTGATTTACATTTTCTTGTAATTGTCCAGAAATAAAACGATTCGGATCCCTCAGAGGCAGTTTTTGCAGATTAAAATCGACTCCATTCTTAATGACTTCTTCAGCGCTGGGGTGGCCCGAAGGCTGGGGTCTGTCTCCCCCCAAGGTGAGCCATGTAGAAGTAGAACGACGTGCGCCTGTTCCAGTCATTCTTAGATCAAACTGTGCCTTCTTCTCCCAATTAGGTATGTGAATAAATATGTGAGTAAGCAAATATCCTACATAAAGCTCACCTTCGGAGGAAACAGACATCCAGCCTTCGGCCCACGTGAACTAGATAGTCCACTAGGGAATCAGTGTCCCTGGACCAAAGACTGACTATCTGGGATTAAAATAAGACAGAAGAGAATAAATTCAAATCGCCGATACGCTTTATTTTTGCGGAGAAAGAAACCTGAACATAACAACACGGATATTGAAGAAGGGACAGCTTTAGTCAAATGAGGTATATTATACTAGTTTTGATTTTTAGCCAATTTCATTTTCTCACAATCTCAGACAAAGTGGCCAGGAGAGTTACAGAAATGACAATTCCCCCGTGGTCTCCATGGTCGTGTAAATGGTCTAGGCATCCGGGGTTGACCAAATGAGATAGCATTGCCGCCAGGAAAACCGTAAGAACCCGGATTAGGGAATGAACCTTGTACCGGAGGATACCACATTGGAAAGGATGGAACTGCGTTTTGAAGTTGAGTTGTACCCTGGTTTGCCCTAGTTACGGATGGGGAAGCTAGCTGGTCATCAATTTTCTTTTCTTTCAAGCATTTAGAGAGAGCTTTGGTAATTGTGTCACTTGCTTTCCCGGATATAACCTTAAGACAAAGGGCAGCAATATCAAGTTTGCCGGCGTGCTTTTCTGTCTGTCTTAAAAGCTCTTCATAAAGGTCAGCGTCATCATGTCCACATTTTCGTGAGGTACGTGACAATTCCTCCACGGCCAGTAAAATTAATGGTTCGCTCGGGTTGGATTGAAGAGCCAATGCCCTCACCTTTTCCTTACTGGCCTGGACCGCGTTCCTTGACGACTTGGCTGACCTCTCCTCTAACTCAACCACACGCTGCTCCAACACACTGAGATGGGTTTCAGGCTCCGGTGAAGTCACACGAGGCTTCTTAGATGCAGGTGGGTTCTCCTGAGACTGAGTAAAATAAAAAACCTCTTCTTAAATTCAGACTCAAAACTCTAAATCTCTATCCAATAAGATAGTTATCATCGTTCTCATAGTATTATTATAACCGGTAAGATCAATTCGCAGAGTTGTCAAACACATTGATTTTATCTAATAAACTCGAACTTAAATTTTAATATATTATTGAACAAAACTGTTAAAGATGTCCAACACATGCATTCTTCATCATGAGCAAATACAGGAGAGCTGGCTGCAAATTTCTCCCCTGAATTACCAATGGAAAAGTGCCCCCAACACCCCCCCCCCCCCCTCTCTCTCTCCAGAGAACTGCTACAAAACAAATGCTACAAACCAGTTTTGAAGGTATGCTGTTCCAGTGCTTAATGGATTAGATTGATTGAATTTTTATCTTTGTGTAAACTTAAAGAGTAATAAACATACCGATGTAGCTGCTGGGGTCAGGGGTCTGGTAAGGTCTTCTCCTTTTGGCTGGCCAACTTCATTCGCTTAAATAATGGCTAGATGCTAGGAGAACCTCAAGTTCTCCATATTTTCTTCCCGACCAGCCAGCTCAATTATCTCCGAAATACTGCCATCCGTGAGTTCAGTAAACTCAAACTTGTTCCTCTGACAACTCTTCTGTTTTCGTTCCACTTTGTATCCGTGCTAACTCCTTTGGAGCCTCCGAGGGGGTAACGGCCTTTAACCGTTTGGCCAGGGGGAGTAGGTTGCACCCAAGGAGGGTGTGTCGCTTTTTCAAAACCGTTCCAACCATCATATAAGTATCTAGGTAAAGAAAACAGATGACACATAACTAACAATAAACGCAAAATCCTCCGAATCCGGTAAAAGGAAAAAAGTGCTTATTTAAAAATGAGTAACGTTGTTAATAATTTCTCTGAAATCGTTGGATTTGTACGCCCTAGAATGCTAGATCGCAAATGTAAATACATGGCCCAGAGTTCGGCAAAAGTAAATGATACTTTGAGGGCATTCAGTTCAGTGACGTAAATGATAATCTAGGTCAACAAAACAACCACAGTTCGGCAAAACTCAAAGTTCATTCGCGCCAACATATAAACCATGCTAAATAGGTCAACATATTTAATGTAGTGTTAGTGGATATATATTCTGTTCTTATCCGAATTTCCAGACCCATCTTTAATTACAGATTTAATTATTATCTTTAAGTCATCTTAATCAACATTCCGGACAAAGCCCAGCCGAATGCGTCCTCGTAATATATTCATTATCTTTCTGCCATCTGTGCCTATGGCTATGCTATGGCATATTTTATCTCTCGTCTCTGGTCACCGCATGACCAAACATCCAGAAAGAAGATTTAAAAGACAACCAATTTATTCCTCATTATATAAGCCAACTCATGGCACCATCCCAACTCATGGGATTCAGAAGAAAGAGAATATATTTACCAATTTAATATAGACACGACGACAGTGCGATCCGTCTCGTTCGCTGTCCGATCGAAAAAGAAGGTGATTGCGTAATTTCACCGCTAGGGGTCGCTGGGGTTAAGTAAGTTACCAGGATATCTCTTATTATCCTTTTATTGTCTGCTAAGTTCGGGAAATAGGGATTTTTTTAGATCAGCAATAACAGTAAATGGGTTCGTTTGCTTGAATTCTGGTTTTGTATAGATTAATCGTTATATTGTGATCAATGAATACAAGGATAGAAACTGGGTGAAATTCTCTCCAAAAGTGGGTTCCATTCTCTGACTTCATGGTGATATGTTAAATATTTCTCATTAAAGGATATATGAACAAGATTTAAAGCTGGTTTGTGCTTGTTTATTGACTAAATATATATTTGAAAATTATCAGTTGAAACGAAACAACCTTCGCGTTAGTTCCCTGGTAGTCAAAAAACGAACGGAGAGGAAATATGCATATTTTCCGTATTTTTCGTAACTGCTCGGAAAAATGACGTCATACACGACCTTCGATGTGTACAAACTGCCACGAAGACGTACTGAGACAACAGAAATCGTTTATTACGTCATCGCTCTGAGGGTACGTACACAACGGAGGTCGTGTTTGACGTCATAAGTCCCTGAGATAATTAACTTTCGTAAGCATTGTAGATCGGTAAACGTAGCTTGAATTTTGTATGTTCTGCGACCGAAATTTAATTTTCTTTTTGGTCAGACTTTTAAAGTACATGTTCTACAACACACCTAACGCAAATTAGAGAATTTTTCCAAAAGCTGTTCATAAACCCTTTAAACACAAGTACATGTATGTTGGACGACGTCGACGTTAAGATGCGACGTTAAGATGCGACGTTAAGCGACAGTGACGTTAAGATGCGTTATCGAAACATTTTCTTATACAATAATTTTTATTACAGAGGCAAGAGACATCAAAAGGAAGAGACCAATTATAGGGGTCGAGTTTTCTTTCGACTTTCTTCTAATTGGCACATAATATGAAATGACAGTGACATAGGGATGCGTTATCGTCACGTTTTCACATACTTTTGTTTTTTGTTTGTTTCAGAGACAAGAGTACAAAGCATGAGACCAATTATTAGGATGATGAAACCCAAAATTCCTTCTTTGTACGGAAAATTACGTGAAGTACGCGATGTCGGTTCTCTAGTACCAGAAGATAATTACAATAAATATGGTTAATACTATCTAGCCAGATACTATACATAAAATGATCAAACCCTGAATTGACCTAATTTGACATTTATGGATGGAATAAATAATAAAATAACAAAAAAATCAATAACTGTTCCTTGTTAAACGTTAAATAATCCGCATTTTATATTGCTTTCCAAAATCCTTGAAGTATGCCTATGTGTTAAAATACTTTTGGTGTGCTACTCCAGTGTTTTATTGCTCATCGTTATAGCAATATAGCAATATTTCACTTTGGAACAAATAACACATTTCGTTTAAACCCGTTAAAAGCTCAAAATTCCATTTAGGGAATATTACATCTTTGCGAATGGGGTTTTGATCCAATCGAACTACGAGGGACTCTTTTAGTTATCAATCTTAAGTGCAACGTACAAATTGTAAAACACATTTCAAAGTCTGAAGCTGAACAACATAGTTTTAAGTGATCTTCGCTCCAGACAAAGTGTTCAATTCGGTGACACCAGCCCAATGCATGATCTTCCATAATCTAGTGGGCATAGTTTTTCTTTTTGGGGAGGGATTGAGAGTTACATTCCAAACCGAGACCGGTAGGCTATAATTAGTTCCTATCTTAGATCCGTAGCTTTAGATTTTGATTCACTAAATGTACCTGTCTTGAATATATTCGAAACTTCTTCGCGAGAAAGAAAAAAATAAAGTCGGATCCCCTAAAAATATCTCTCTGACGTAACACATGTAAACTTCGATGCCACCTTTATCTCTTTGCAATACTTACGAAAGTAAACTATTTCAGTGGCCTATGGTGTCAAACACGACCTTCGTTGTGTACGTACCGCCAAAGAGGAAATGCACGATGTGTTTCTAATACGTTTTTTGCCAGTTTGTACGCATTTAAGGTCGGGTATGACGTCACTTTTGGCCAGCATTTCCGAGTAGTTACGAACAATTAAAAAAATATACATATTTCTTATTCATTGTTTTTTTTAAAGTGGCATGAGCTGCCAAAATGTTGATATTTTGACGTTGAAACAGAATGTTGAAATTATCGGCTATTTTTCTCCAAACGTATCATTCAGAAGCGTTTTAGTGCTTCTTGTCTCAAGAATATAAGATAAAGTATTTTTTTGAACCAGCGTTGGCTTAGAATGAATGAATGGTCGTCCCAGTTATTTAAATTTTTGTTTACTTTTCGAACACTATTCCGGTTCGTATAGACGACATACTGTATGGACTTTTCTCATTCCAACACCAATCATTTAGTTTTTCGACGGCCTTCCAAACCTCTTACTGTCGTAACGATCAGAAATTATGAAAAAAGCTCATGCCACTTTAACTATTAGGGAACTATCGCGAATGTTGTTTTATTTCACTTCATGTTTTTTTCAAATAAACATATACCGTAAACAAACATAAAGCAGTTTTAAGGCCTGTTCATACATCTTTTAATGTCGCACCCAATAGCTAACGTCATGTGGCGACAGGATCAAACGTGCAACGCCTAAAAGGCGTGTCAAAAACAACTTCAAAGACTCCATATATGAAATCGGACAAAGTGTTAAATATAATTAGGAAAGAATGTCCCAATTGTCTAGACATGAGTTATCAATATTTTTCTCACAGCAACCCCAAGACAGCCGTGAAGTGTTTGACTTGGTCTAGGAGTTTTTTTCTCTAATCCACCAGGGACTAAATACCTTAAAGAACAATCAGTGCGGTCTAGACAGGATATCTCGAAAATGTCCATTACTTCTGTATCAGGCAATTTAACGATTAGGCGATGGCGTTTAGCTAGAAAACAGGATATTCTGAGGTATACATTTCTTCACTTACATGTACTTCACTGGTGAGCTGAATTAGACTCCATGGCACATGTTAAAAGGCATTCAATGTGGTCAATATAGGTAGAGAACTCGCAAAAGCCAAGCATGGACCATTTTTGGATGGGTCGAATATGCCATACTTGTCTTAAATTACAAGTAAACGTTTAGCAGAGCAGCGTCCCACGCGGTCAAGTTGTGAGGCGACACAAACTGTTCAACCGCTAAGTAATAAGGAATCTCCCTAAACCTTTCCTTGTAATTCCCATAGCTTTGTTTCATGGTGGGTTGAAATGTATTGTACTTTACGGGATATCTATGGTTACATTTTGAAGTTGTCATAATCTGGTATTTGGGGTATGAATGGGCAATCATGGTCTTTGGAGAATTGTTACCGCCCAATTTTTCCAACATCTGAAAAAACAACAATAGCCATGTGGGTTTTTACATTTTCGCCAAAATCTAGCGGAAGGCGATCCATTTGGAAAAAATCTGTCTTAACAATTTGCTTTACAAAATCGTATTAATGAAATATATTTCTAGGTCTTTCCCTTCTTTAAAAGTGTTTGGCTAGCTTTTCCAACTAACACGTCAGTGGCTTTTAAGTTGATCCACATTACGACTTTTGCGATGGCATCTTACAGGAAACTGTCCACAAAACAAAAGTAGAAGGTCTCTCTTCTCGGTTTTCATAGCACTTGAGTTGTTAGATGTGAGGTTTGCACGGTAGTTTTACAGACATCAAAAGAGTGAGTGGGTTACTCGATTAAGTAAATTTATATAAAACAATACAGTTTCCATCTTAGAAACTATGGCAACTCTTTATGATTAATAATTTGAGACGAAATGTACTTTTGTGTCTTCGGTAATGGATAGAGACTTTATTGGACATTTTATCTTCGGTCTACGCAAAACGTTTTTTTATACAAAATAAAAAGTTATTTCTCACATTCGGGATTGCGTGTCAGTAAAAATGTAGAGTGTTTGTAATGTAATCGATAAATTAGGTTGAACATAGTTTGCTCAGCTTTGATGATGAAATTTAAAAAAACAACAACACTGATCAACGAAAATTTAAAGCTATCATAATTTTATATAATTTCCAAACTTTATATCTCAGACTAAATTAAAAATAAAAACTTTCTGAGTGGGTGTTTCACTTGATCGTCGTACATGTATGTGGAAGAGTTGCCAGGTACTCGCCGAAGGTCGGGGGTTTCTTTCGGGCAATGAGCCCGGTTTTCACCCCCACTAAACTTACCAACACCGTCAGTGAAATAATCATGAGTGCGGCGTAAAACACCAATCAGTCAATCAATCAATCATTCCATATATGTTAACTTGCCTTGAATTGATATCAGGTTTGATCATATACCTCCCTACGTCACGATGGTAATACGGACAGTGATTTTCCTAATCCATATCACCACACTAGCATAGGACCGTTTAACCTGGCAGTCTGTATCACCCTACTTGCATAGGACACTATAACATTAGAGCCGGAACTACTTTTCTGTTCTATAATGACGTCAATGTCAACACACTCTCTTTGATACAAACAGCTGTCGAATCTATTTATAGAATGTAAGTTAACGATCTCTCCAAAGATTAAATAAGTTATGTATCTGAAGACTTTTTTAATGCGTCCGATAAATTTTCAAAATATTTACAGAAGTTGAACGTAACAATTGGTATATAAAAAGTACAGGTATCATAGACCATCTGATATGTGTGGCCTTTTTGGCAGTCCTTTTTATTTGTCTATAAATCATAGCCGAAAAGCAGGATCCCGAAAATGGTACAAACACCAGGCCATGGGGAAAGTACCTTAAACAGAGGCCATGAAAACAATGGCCAAACAGGGTGAACTAAGTGGTAGAAAATCCAATCACAGCGCTTGGTCGACAGCGGGCACTCGCCTCTTACATGCTGGGGTAGCGCCGACAACATTTATGGACCCAAAGACGTTGCCAGTCTAAATAACTGTGCCGTTGCTGATGAGCAATATCCTGAGCTCGGACAACCGTCAGTCACTCCAAATCCAAGTGTGTCGGCCTGTAGTTGGAGATCTCCAAACTCTGTAGCCGAAGTATACTTAGCGCCATTAAAAACGCACGAACCAAAGAATGTAAAATATTTTGAGAAATGTTAAGTGTAAAATATTGTAAGTACTCTTAAATTGAAGAACCAGGCATTGGTAACAATGAGACAAATCGTTGATACAGAAATTGAAGGTGTCATCATTCAATAATGGGTATGTCCACCTCGGGCATCAACGCAAGCAGTACATCTGCGACGCAAGGACCTGATGAGTGTGGCTATTCTGTGCTGTGGGATCCGGTCCCACTCTTCCTGCACTACCTGGATCAATTCACGTCGGTTGCGTGGCCTGGGTTGACGTTGTGCAACGGCATTCTTAAGCTGATCCCACAAGTGCTCTATGGGCGATAGATCGGGGGAGTAAGCTGGCCATTCCATGATCTTCACATTATTCTGTTGCAAGAAGTCTTGTGTCAACCTTGCAGAGTGTGGGCGCGCATTGTCTTGCTGAAACGTCGTGGCGCCAGCATTTGCTTGGAGTAATGGAAGCAGCACAGGTCGAAGGATGTTATCCACGTAACCCTGAGCATTCAGATTGCCATCAACAATGACAAGAGGAGTTCGTCTGCGAGAAGTGATGCCTCCCCACACCATAACACTACATCCACCCCAGCGATTTCCTCCCCTCACACATGCATTTGCGAAACGTTCACCACGTCTGCGCCACACACGTTGACGTCGGTCAGGACGACCAAGGCAGATACGAGACTCGTCAGAGTTCCAATCATTGATACGCCATCTCTGATGATTTCGAGCCCATCGTAAACGGTTTTGGCGTGCGGCGGGTGTCAATATGGGCCCTCGGTAGGGGATGCGTGCATGCATCTGTATCTGTTGGAGACGGCGTCGGATGGTGCTGAGGCTTACCCTGGGCCTTCCAATTCCCACTGTCTCACGAGCAGTCTGTGTCGCGGTGCGAAATCGGTCACGTGTGTGCAACAAACCGATGTACCGATCTTGGCGGGCGGTAGTGACTTTTGGCTGACCAGGCCGTGGTGGGTCGGCAACATTGCCAGTTTCATGTTCCCTGATTCTGAGGCGACTAATTGTGGAGGGATGACACTGCATGTGAAGTCCTACGGCGGCACAACTGAGACCCGCCTGTAACATGCCAATGGCACGTTCCCTTTGTTGTGTCGTAAGTCGGGGCATGGTAACGTTGTCTGATTTTATTTTTCGTCTTTATGCTGAGCTTCGTGTAAAGTGTTGAACCCACGACAAATGAGCCCTCGGGGGTATTTCATAAACATATTTAGAAGGCTAAACTGACCTAGCCGACTAGAATAGCACTGCTTTAACATTACTGCTTAGTCGACTATCTGACCGTAGTCGGCTATATGTGGGTTATGAAGTACCCCCCTGACAGCTGTTCTCAGTGAGGGTGAAACACTCAATGGACGTTATTAGGAAATGTTGCGTAATGTTCACGACAGGCGCGTCGACAACACCACAGGTTATCCAGTTATTGCAACTCAACTCGAACTAACAATAAACAACAAAACGTAAATGGCCAATAGCCTTACTGGGGTAGAAACATAAAATTCAACCGTGCGTTTTAATGGCGTTAAGTATATATACTTAAATGAATCTGGTGCAACCACTACCTTGCAAACCATTCTTTGACAATTAAATTTGTTAATCAGCAAGTAATGATAAAAATGTTTGGTTCTTTGTTTACGAGTGAATTGTCAGACCGATACCTTACCGAAACAGAGAACAACAGATTCTTAAAATACTACGGAATAGAATATAAACGGAACGATGAAACAGATTGTCCTTACAGGTCCGTTGTCATTGTGCGATTTGTAGTACCAGCTTCTAGCATGCGATTCAAATGGATGTATTTGATTGGTTAACACATTATATCGACCAATTGCAAGCATCGCATCCTACAATTATAAATCGCACAGTGAGAACGGGCCTTTACCGTATGTACACAACCAGTATACGTTGCGTTCATAGGCTTTAATATATTTGAATTGTGTAGGATGACTGTATGAGCTACTTGTGAATCAATAGTTTCCGGGGTTTTCATTTTTGTTGAAAAAAAAGCCATCGACAGGAAGGTGACGTCATCGCAAGTGGGGCGAAAACTTCAGGCTGATTTGACGTGTTAGACAATTAGATTTCGCGAACGTTCTATATGGAAGCTCGTTTCTTGCTATATAAAAGATCTTTAGTTACATAGACGATATCACAGACTCACTTCAAAGAACTAATCAACAACAAACAATGCGAGTTTTGACTTAAGTCCACTATAAAGCAACACATTTACATTAATCTAAACATTTCGAAATGATGGGCCTATAAAAACATAAAAACACCTCAAATCAAGACGAGGATTACTTACTTACTTATAAAAACACCTGCCAATTTGTATTGCAAAGTTAAAGAAAACTATCGCAATCAATCATTGAAATACGTATATTCATGTAACCCCAAATAAAGACAATTAGATTAGGTCTATATCACGACTTCACGATATCTTTCCGTAATTTCACGACACGGGCGATTTAAAAAAAAAACTAGAGATTTAGTGATTGCACGCAATCACTGGAGATGGCTCCGCGAAGGAGGGGAACTGATTGACAAGGGTATTAGAACCGGCAGTGTGGTTTGAGAGGTGACATAAAGAAGAAATGAAACAATAAAGATGATGTATAATATTCTTGGTATTTACTTGGTATTTTTAGCATTACAATGGTGATGGCCTGGTGTTGCTACATCATCTGTTTAAAAATTTCACGGCGTAATGTGTACGCCTCAGTTTTATTACTTGGACGTAACAGATAGTTTCAAGAACAGGTAATATTGGTGTGAATCTAGAGGAAACAATTAATGGAATAGTCTCTGGTGGAGTAATTTGTCTTCATATATTGCGCTGTTAGAAGACTGTTTGTGCACCCAAATATAGTTTTCAAATATTTTCAAACGGTAAGCTGTTTTGCTGAAAAGTTAATAATCAGATTCACTTCTGATTGATTATTGATTTCCGTTCACATCAGTTGACTGCATGCATTTCATCACTAAGTGAACAAAAAACCTTGCTAGACTTGTCATGTCTTCACATTTTCTCATGTTCAGCTGTTACACATAACAAAATGGATGGTATTATTAGTGACATTACATATATGAAATGAAAATGATATCATGATCACTATAATACGAGGCATTTTGCCAGATCCTCACATCCATGTTGGTAATATACATGATCGAGAATGGATCCATCCTTGTGTGTTGGATGTTGAACATGTTGCTTTAGTCCTGCTGTCTCTAGTTTTCTTCTGACATCATTAGGAAGTTGGCGAGTAAGCAAGTCCATGTTAAAGTCTCCCACCACAATATTTGGTGTTTGGTTAATATCAATTTGGTTCAGAAAGGAGGAGAATGACGTGCTGAAGTCTGAAAGTGATGATGATGGGTGCCTGTACACAGTGATCAAATAGAATGGAGGATGACCAGGTTGATGGACACGAATACACATTGCTTCTGTACCAGGAGACAGTGCCTGAAGATGTTGCTGTTCATAGTTAATGGACGTTGAGAGATATGTGCATACACCACCGCTTTGATGTCGAGTTGGTCTATCTTGACGAAGAGGAAGTTGCATATTCTTCAGTGGAAACTGAGCAGAAGAATGTGATGAAGACAGCCATGTTTCTGTTAAACAGACTGCTGTGCAGCATTCCACAAATGGCTGGTGTTCAAGGTCTGCATGGTGGGATTGCAGTGAACGAATATTTTGTAACAGAATGAGATTTCCATTGTATGCATTGTCCCCGAGTTGGGTGATGTATGTGGTAAGAGGCTTTTCTTGATTCATCCGTTTCATTTCTCTGGTAACCTTCTGACTAACTTTTGCTTTGTTTATGTCGAAGTCAGTGATATGTAGTCCATTTATGGATGGCACTCTACTCAGCGCAACGTAGAACTGTCCATGTGTCATGCGTCCAAGAGATGAAACAACTATCTGTTTAACAGTGAGTCCTTGAACTTTGTGTATTGCCGTAGCCCAGCAGAGTCGCAGAGGGAATTGCTGTCGGCTCATTTGTAAACCAGCCTTTTTACCTGATATAGTGAACTTAGTGTCTATTGGTGGTATAGGAATAGCTGTAGGATAGAACGAGAGACTGTAACTGGAAGACTGTCTCATCATTGCACCAACTGCAGGATTATCAAACCTAACAAGAACAGCTTTTGGCAGTTGACGTGGTGGGTTGTGTTCATTGAAATCAACTACTACACCCAGGGCTCCATTTACTAGACCATCATTGACATCGATGTTTCTTGTCAGCATCACCTTTGCTCCAACTGCAAGTTGTAGTACCTTTGGAAGGCCGCCAGTGTACTTTGGGCCATCTTTTGGTTTGTAGTTCTTCAGAATATCTGGTTTGTTGTCTATTGCTTCTAGGTCCCGAGGTGTAGTTGAAAGTTTGTGCAACATATTTGTGTTGAATTGATTGACTTGGTGATTGGTACAGAAGACGTGTAAGGCATCTTTTGGACGGTCATCGTCTTCTGACATGGATTGTTTTTGGAGTAACTTGATGTCTTCTTCAGTCTGGGCACCACTTCGGAGACGATTAAGGCATTCAGCGAATTGTTTATCTTCTTTTTGTCTCATGATATCCGTCAACTCAATGATGGAGAAATTATCTTCCCATAATGAACCTGCTAGCTGGGCAAATGGATCGGATGTGTCTTCAAATATAAACCTCTGGGCAACAGGTGGTAGTTGGTAGAAATCACCAAAGGCAAGAATAGTGGTTGCTACAAATGGCTTGTTGATCATTCCTTTGATTTCTCTCAATCTTCTGTCAATGGATAGAAAGAAATCAGCTCCCACCATCGAAATCTCATCTATGATCAAAATTTGTAGGTGACGAAGTTTGGTACGTAGGGTGTTGCGTTTATCATCAGACAGTTTTGTGTAAGATTTGCTTTGACCTAATGGTAGCAAGAATGCTGAATGCAGCGTGACACCATTTATGTTGTACGCTGCAGTTCCTGTTGGTGCTGTTAGTAAAACTTTCTGCATTTCTGGATTATCCCCCTCGGACTGCAAGGTACGCATGGCCATTTGATATATGGTGGAAATTAAATGAGATTTGCCAGTACCAGCGCCACCAGTGATGAACATGTGCAGAGGATTAGGTTTTCTAATGGATTTCTTACTCTTCTGTACATCTTGACACCAGTTTAATACATGATCAAAGACAAGACACTGGCATGGGTTCAACGAATGCACCTTTGCTCTGTATTCAACTTGTGGCAGAAATCTGGGACTGTGGTCAACAGCTAGTGACAGCGCTTGTGGAATCAGTTGAACGTTTGCAGCAACATCTGATTCTATATACTGATCATCTGGCGAGACATCATTGTCATCAATCTTATCATCTGTACGTTCCACTTGAGCCAAGATATTCTCTTGTTGAGCTTGAGCATCTAAGGTATCCCACACATGGACTGGAGGTCCCACTTGCTCCTGTTGTTGTATGGCATTATCTATGATGTCACTGAAGTGTTCTATGGTCATTTGCTTTGCTTCAAGTTGTTCTTCAATTTGAGTGTAGTGTGCCCCGTAAGAAGACTTGCCATACATGAGGTCCTTTACCTCGTCTTGCCAAGGATGGTATAACATCAGCATATGATGACTATACTTTTCAAAGTTGGAATACGGAAACTTGTGAAAAGTAACAACAGCTGGTTTCTTCCTTATTTTCATGTATCCCATTCCTGAATTAAGTTTAATCCCTGTTGTGGCTTGATCTTTTTGAGTTAAGACATCAGGGTCTTCGGATTTGTCCAGTTCAGGAGTTTTCTTGGTAACAGTGTACCATTTCGCAAATTCTGCTAAAGTCAAATTTTCCAGACTCTTTGGTCTGTGTGCATAACGTTCTGGGAAAGATGTGGCACAAACATCCGTGGAATTTTCTTCAATGTTCTCAATATGCTCCTTCGGTTTTAAGAACATTACACGGTCACCGGGCAGATCAGTTGGAAGGAAAACTGTTTCAAAGTTGGACTTGTACAATGGAAGACCAAGGACTCTATATACAGCTTCTTGGGCGCTGACTTCCCTTGCATTCAAGAAGACACTTGCTACCTTCTTCATCTTTGTTTTGGTGTCAGCATCCCGCATACTTTTGCTTACTTCTCGCAATGCAAGTCCCATTTCTCGTTCGTCTTTGGTAACATACGAGATGATGTAGTGTATGCAAGCGTAAGGGTTGCAGACAAATTGCAAGTCCATATTTGCTTGCCATGCACGCAAAATTGTGGGATTGTACGTGTTGATTCTGGTTTCCTTTGGTTGTCGCTGATATATTACAGATTTTCCTTTTGCATTAATCCGGAGAGCGTGCGAGTAGTCTTCTGGTGATACATTAGCTTTGGCAAGAACTTCTTCGGTAGTCAAGGAGGCACCGTCTTGTTTGTCAAGGATATCTTTAACCTCAGTAAAGACATCAGTTGCTGACTGGATGAGCCTGGCTTTCTCTTCTACGTCATCAGTATCTGGTTCATCAGCAATGACAGTATTAGGAGCAATTGGTCGTGGATATTGGAATCTGCAACATTGGCTCGATTTTCGACACGAGGGTGAACACTTGTGCCTTTGTAACTCACTTACTAGGGTAAGAAGTTCCTCATGCTCTTCTTTACTTGGCAAAGCACATGACACATATTGGTCAATGAACCTACTTAGGATTTCTTCTGAATCTTCATGAGAAGGGGCATTTCTACCCATAGTACACAGTGAGCGTGAGGGGAGCCCCTTTGTTGAAATTCAATCCTGTACAAGTAATGAAGTATCTTCCCCAGTGGACGCGCTTCACTGATGATGACATCTTTGAACAGGCACTGGAGTCTGTGATTGAAGTGACGTGCGGCTGTTACAGGATTTGAAGCAAGCAGCGTACATTTGTCTTCCCAACTCAGAAGTTGGAGTTCCTCCTCGGAAAGGATTCGTCCTTGTTGCTTGGATATTGCCTGTATAGTGTCTACCCATCGAAGGTCTGCTGCAGATAAGGTCAAGAACCAGGTGAATAGTCCGAATTGTTTTACAGCGGCAAGTAGCTTATACATGACTGATTGCCAATATGGAGGTGATCCACGGACATTTCTGAGAATGTTATAGGCTTTGTCTTTGAATATAAACTTTTTGAGAGTTTCTGGATTTTGAAGTAAGCCAGCTGTAATTTTTTCTCCTTCGCCTGTTTCTTGGTGAACTTTCCTCAAGGCAACTGAGATGTTATCCATTATCTGCTTGTATTCAGTAATGTATTGTGCAAAGAAAAGGTACTCAATATTCTGTGCAAACCTTGGGTCCTTGTTTAGTAATCTTGCTGAGAAATATTTCTTTGCTGTCAACTTTCGTAATCTTGATACATTGTACCCAAACTTCCCATTAGGAAACAGCTGTGGGAATGCTTTTTCTTCACAGTGCTCATCTAACATAACAGATATGGGTGACTTCCCTTCTCCTGGCGCCATACTGTAGATGTTTTGTTCTGTATCTGTTGCTTCTACAATTGGTAGAACCGGGTCAGGCGGTTGAATGCAGGTATCATATTTGACACCTCTTAACTGGGAGCTGTCATCGGTATCCTCCTTTTCTTTCTGATCATCTCTGTCATCATTGTAATGATTCTCTTTATCTGCATCATTCTTTTTCCTATTAGCTGTGTCTTCGTTATCCTCTGGATCATTATCAGAGTTCGCTTCTATTTCTCCTTCTTCTGGAAGGGCTGTACCAGTCAAACGTTGCCAAGCTTCGGGATCTTCTTCCCGGCACTTTTCTTCCCAACAGGTATTATCGGGTATGTCTTTGTAAAATTTGTTAATTTGTTTCAATTTCCTTAATGCAGGTTTAATTAAGTTTGGACGGATGTTTTCATATGCTACATAACTTTTGTATGCAAGTTTTCTCTTCAATTTGAGAGCTATGATACCAGCCTGGTTTGGAGTAGAGGGCAGAGATTCACAGACATGTTGGACAGTCACTGGAACATTAACAACTCCACCTCTGATACCTGGTTGTCTTCCTCTAGGTAAAGGCACTATCTTCATGAATGGGTAACGTTTGGCTAGAAGACGAGATTCAAGTGGAGTTAAAGACTGCAATTGTTCTGGTATATCATAAACTTCTAACTTATTAGCAACACATTGAGGAGGCATGTTGTGTTTTTTCAGGTGACTACTGCAAGTGTTGCATATCCACTCTTTGTCTTCACCTGATTTTAGCTTGGTTGAAAGTTGGGATTGGACTTCTGCTGCAATGTCCTTGTAATTTTGTGATTTTAATAGGATAACAGAGGCTTTGTATAATTGACGATGACAACAAGTACAGATATAACATGGAGCTGAATTTTTGTTGGAGATAAATTTTGAAATAACAGCTGGAAAAGTAGTGTTATTTTGCTGTTTACGCAATCTGTCTCGTATTCGTATGTTTTCGCTTTGTTCAAGTGACTGGTTGAGTCGTTTTTCAGTCGACCTTTTTCTATCTTTTTGGTGCACATCCGCTCGTTGATCTTCTGAGAGGTTGCATCGCATTTTTCTCTTCCTATCTCTGTCAGTTTGATGCCCTTCTGTTCTTTGATCTTCTGAGTGGTTGCATCGCATTTTTCTCATCCTTTCTCTTGCGCTTTGCTGCCCTTCTGTTCTTTGATCTTCTGAGAGGTTGCATCGCATTTTTCTCATCCTTTCTCTTGCGCTTTGCTGCCCTTCTGTTCTTTGATCTTCTGAGAGGTTGCATCGCATTTTTCGCATCCTTTCTCTTGCGCTTTGCTGCCCTTCTGTTCTTTGATCTTCTGAGAGGTTGCATCGCATTTTTCTCATCCTTTCTCTTGCGCTTTGCTGCCCTTCTGTTCTTTGATCTTCTGAGAGGTTGCATCGCATTTTTCTCATCCTTTCTCTTGCGCTTTGCTGCCCGTCTGTTCTTTGATCTTCTGAGAGGTTGCATCGCATTTTTCTCATCCTTTCTCTTGCGCTTTGCTGCCCTTCTGTTCTTTGATCTTCTGAGAGGTTGCATCGCATTTTTCTCATCCTTACTCTTGCGCTTTGCTGCCCTTCTGTTCTTTGATCTTCTGAGAGGTTGCATCGCATTTTTCTCATCCTTTCTCTTGCGCTTTGCTGCCCTTCTGTTCTTTGATCTTCTGAGAGGTTGCATCGCATTTTTCTCATCCTTTCTCTTGCGCTTTGCTGCCCTTCTGTTCTTTGATCTTCTGAGAGGTTGCATCGCATTTTTCTCATCCTTTCTCTTGCGCTTTGCTGCCCTTCTGTTCTTTGATCTTCTGAGAGGTTGCGTCTAATTTTCATCTTCCTCTCTTTATCCCTCTGGTGTATCTTCGCACGTTCATCTTCTGATTGACAGCGTCGCATGCTGGATTTTCTTTCTCTATCTTTTTGTTGAGTTTTTGCTCGTTGGTCTTCTGACTGGTTGTGTCTCGTTTCTGTCTTCTCTCCGTCGTTTTGGTTAGCTTGTACATGCTCTTCTGACCATCTAAGTACCACTTTATTTTTTCTTTCTCTGTCCTGTTGATGTGTTTGTGCCCTTTGTTGTTGTGACAAGTTTCCTTGATTACTGGCTTTGTTCTTTCTCTTCTGTTCTGGGAGAATATGGTTTGACTTATTCCTTCTTCTGTCTGGTTCTGAGAAGCTGCAATGCGTTTTAGCTTTCTTTTTTCTGTTTTGTTGACAATGGTCATCTACTTCTTTTTCTGGTTGGGTATCACGTGATCTCTTCTCTGTTTTATCTTTCATTAGCGGCTTTATAATATTTAGTCCACCATGATCTTGAATTTGCCTTTGTTTGAAATAGTTTGTGAAGTATGACCCTATATCAGTTTGACGGACAGACTTGACTGGGAATGAGGTAACTGTATCACTGAGCAAACAGTCATGACAGTGTTTGCGTAACTTTGGTTGGTCAAGGGTAACTCTTGTTGGATCTTCACCTTGTAGTAACAAATGTGCATTTGCTGCAGCAAACAACCCACAATCTGTTGAGTAACCTTGTGATTGTGGTATTATATAATTGATCATGTGAAGACATTCGTCAACTGATGACCGTAGGGTTGAGTATAGAACAAGTAACTGTGGTAGTACAGATTTGATCCTTTGCTCATAGAAAAGTGAATCGTATACAGTGACAGTATCATTCTCATGATGTGAGACAACATAATGCCCTGATACATAATGGATCTGTGTGAAGGTTTTCCCTGCATCAACTTTATAAGGCCCAATGTCTTGTTGATTCATGGTAGCTCCATATATGAAGCTAGGAGGTATCAAACCCATCACGTGTGACATTTTGTCCATCGCTACGATTTCAATATCTCCAACAAGAACATCATCAATATTAAGTGAAGTAAAGGAATGTTCATGGACCAGTGATAAATGCTGTGGTTGTACTTGCTGTTCACTCTCACGAGGTTGTTGAATATTTTTCACCGGCGTTGACATGTTTACCGCAGATGAATTGGTTGATGCTTGTATGGTGTTCTTTATCGAGGTTCCTGATGAAACACAAATGGATGCCTGGAAGTAAAGATAGTGAAATTATTCTCAAACCCTAACCGCAGAATTTAATATAATTTGTATGAAATATTTTCTCCTAACGGATAAAATAAATATATACATAAAAAATTGGACTAAAATCTGGGCATCAAAAAAGGATTATACTCTGCTACTACTTACAGTATGGGGAGATTGTGATTTGACAATCTGCGGAACAACTGGTGATGATTTTGCTGCAGCTGCATAAGTGTTTGATGTTGCTGGTGGATGCACAGAGGCCTGAAAAAAATGTGTAGTCATTAATAAAACAACACATTTCAAATTGGGTTAATTCATGCTTCTGAGAGGAGAATGTAATATTTACATTATTTTAACTACTCAACTCTAGATACAACCGTCAGATGATGTACAATTGCAGTTAAAAGGGGAACGTAATACTTACAGTTAGTCCAGACTTCGATTAAACAACGGGAAATACAACAGGTGATGCCTTTGCTGCAGTCACACAATTTTTTGAAGCTTTTACAGGAGTCACCGAGGGCTGAAAGAAAATTAGACAAAATATAGTATTGATATAGATTACGGAAGAAGAGATACAACTGGTAATGCCTTCACTGCAGCTACATTACTATTCCATGATTTTGGAGGATGCATGGATGGATTAACAAAGTTTGGTCATCAATTTATAGACAAGTCTTACTGCTCTCACTTCATTCAATTTTGATGAAGTTGAACAGGAAATAGGTTCATTGAGAGTGAAATTACGCCAAAACAAAAATAATCTGGTACCTCTCTCACGCATTGTTTTCTTTTACGATCCTGTTGCCTTTTCATCAATTCTGAAGCTCTCTTTAATTTTGGCATATTCACTGGTTCAGATGAAAAACCTGAAAAGAACATTATATTAGTTCTTTTCAATGTCTTTATTATTAAACACTGTTAATAGAAAAAGTACACAGTTATCGAGACATAAGGAACAATTTACAGGTACGTATTAACTTCCGAATTTAAGAAATAGGAAAGAGAGCACATGGCTCGATACACAAGGAGTTCCCAGCAACCTTTCTCTGTTATATTTTCTCACATTTCTGAAATACAAAAATACACTAAAATTTTCTACAAGCTTTTCTGCTGAATTCAATGGAAACAAACACAAAATTATTATAAACAGGTGGTAATTGCTATCTGCAATCTGCATAATCAACATCACAGGATTACACATCTCACATTCCTGAAATACAAAATACACTGATATTTTCTACAAGCTTTTCTGCTGAATTCAATGGAAACAAACACAAAATTATAAAATAACAGGTGGTATCTGCAATCTGCATAATCAACATCACAGGATTACACAAGACATAATAAGAGTCTTCAATAAGAGCTACAACAGCTGAGACTCAAAGCCACTGGCTTATATCAACTACACATTTTTCGATTTTTTTGCATTTGTTTCACGCTGTTTAGCATGCATGCGTTTCTCTGTCGCTTCATTTGTCTTCTGTTGGATGACTTCATCCACACGTTTCTCAGGTGTGCTGTAAGCTATGGGTGGATCGAGATGTGGTGTTGGCATTGGCTCATCAGCAGCCGGATCTTTGACCTCTCCATCTTCAGTTATATCCTGGGAGTGTGGTATTTCCTCAGGAATCTCCATATCAGAAAACAGAGACTCTTTGAGACTGCTGCTCAAATTGTCATTGTATTTCATCAGTTCATCCACTTGCTTTCGTAGTTTTTGATTTTCTGTCCTCAATGAATCCCGTTCTTGAATTACTTGCTTTGTCTTGAAGTAGAATGATGAGAGGTCAGCGATGGTCTTCTACACTGTACACTCTAGGTCTCGTTTTGCTGAAAGGATTTCTGCTCTTCCTTTTTCCCGATGTTTTTGATCAGTCTCACCATATAAGAACATCCCACTTTGTATGTGAGTGATGGCAAGTTCAGTGTCTTTTTTAAGCCTTTGCTTGCATTCAACAATGCTGTTTGGCACAGACGATGTTGCAGTATTTGAAGAAGCCATATCAATCTATAAAAAATGATTCTTAGCAATTTGCATTTTGAGATACATGTACCAACAAGATAAGTTCCAGGGATTCATACAAGTCGAAAAAATTTGTATTTTTTTTACACCATTCTGAACGTTTTTACATTGTTTCATTGCTTAACAAGAGTTGATGTGAAATCAATATACGCCCGCAGCAAAGATACTGTCCTTCTCAGAAATCAACTCCAAAATGCCTAGTTTGAGCGAGTTGAAAGAGCAGAGTCAGTATGCACACCAAAAGTGAGAATAAAAAAAAGTTAGTCACCTTCGTGATCAAAATATAATTGGACATGAAAGCATACTACGCATCATGGCGGGCGTATAAAAATGAAAGACAATTGAGTTTTTGGTAAAACCTGGAAAAATGCGCTGAAATTTCGATTATGGATTGAGTTTTCAGAGGATTTTCACCCCTGAATACCAGTGGTAAAAATTGACTTGTATGAATCCGAGATACGTATTAAACTGCAATTGCTAAACCCAAAACTGACTGACAGACTTTGCAATGGAGAGGATGAATTTAACACATAAGAATAGTCAAAATTGTAATCAGGGTAAAAGAAGATGAAGAAATCGCATATAAACTAATTTGAAATATACATGTACCACCACCTGAGGATTGTTTAGTTTAGTGCAAAACAGTACACTGGCCTGAAAAGAAGAAGTGAAGAAGCGAAGATTTGCATCCTGCTGAAAGTTTAACAAACATGTAGAGGTGGATTCTAAGGAAAAAAGAATGCAGTGCATGCCCCACAACCGATGACAAAGCAGACACCCTGAAACCTGCAGGCTATCGAACTGCTCAGTCTGCATCGTAGTTCCAATCTTCCGTAAACGTTTGCCTTTCTGTCGTCCTTTCACCTGAGCAAAAAACTAATTTATAATTTATTACACTCGAACATACTATAATTCAAACCATATCACAATCACTGATGAGGAGAATTGACCTATTCAAGGCTTCATCTCGGGTGATTAGGTCGGGCTGCCCCAAATCATGTCACCTCCCAACACAAAAGAGTAACACAAAACTTGGGTGATAAACCTGGACTAATCACATCTAAAATAGAAAAAGGTACATACTTTGCCGTATATGTACATGTAAATGATTGAATTTGCAGTCCTGAAATGAAATTTAAAAGAAATCAACAATTAATATCAGTAGGGCCTATGGCTGAATCAGAAAGATGGACAGTCCTGAAGCTCCCTTCAGTAAAGGTAAGCGCACTCCTGGACTAATCGCATGTAAAAGGTACATACTTTGCATTATATGTACATGTGAATGATCAAATTTGCTGCCCTGAAATGAAAAGAAATCAACTTAGTTAAGGGAAGAGTCTGCATGTGTTAAGTGAGAGAGTGAGTAAAATATTGTTTAACGTTGCTTCTAACAATATTTCATTCATATTGTGACAAACACTGAGCCTTAGGACAGCACACTGGACATGGACAAGAGGCTTACATTGGTACAAGGAAAACAAGTGCAATTACAGTACTGGACACCACATTATGAAGTTCCCGCTGCTTCTCAGCTAAATGCGTTGGAGCAACGGGAACCAGTGCCCACCAGGCACCCACCAACCACCCGCTACATAATGTGTTGAGAAGTGAAGATAATTATGAGTCAATCTCTCATCCGGTCATGCTGGTGTGGCCACGAGGAGACGACCAGATAGCAATACAGTTCATGCTTCCAATATTTTTGTGAAGACTGTAAATCTAGCCTATCTTATACATAGATATGGAATGCTTGACTTGAAGAGAGCAGATTGAAGATACCAACACCGGCAGGAAGAATGTGCGAAACAGATGAATTGAAGCAAAATTTGAAAACTTACCACAAATGATTCCAAATACAGCCATATTCTTGATTGAACGCAAAATTGCCACGCTTGTTCTCTCAGAATGTCGATATTTAAAAAGAACCTTTCCATAGTTGATACCAGCCCCGATAGCTCAGTCGGTAGAGCGTCCGCTTCAGGCCTGGGAGATCCGGGTTCAAGCCCGGGTCGAGTCAGACCAAAGACTTTAACAGTGGTAGCTGTTACTGCTTCGCTTGGCGCTCAGCAATAGGAGTTAGAGCAGCGACTGGTTGGCCCGGTGTCAGTATACTGTGACTGGGTGAGGGGGCTTGCTGGTTGTCTTCGGCAAGTCGTCTCGGTGAGACAGCACCTAAAAAGAGCGGTGGAAATCCGCCCTGTCACAAGGAGACAACGTCTTCATATAACCGAAATACTGTTGAGCAGGACGTAAAACCCCAATCACTCACTCACTCACTCCATAGTTGATACAAAGACAGCGAACAAAAAAGAAAACTTTTCAGCTTTTCACACCCCAGGTTTGATATTGGACTGCGCACATTGCTGAAAATCAATCCCAACCGTCCTCTCACCGATGTCAAGGCACACCCCAAGTTTGAATTTGATTGGATGAATCATTCATGATTTATTGCCAGGACAAGAAAATCATGGTGATAATCTAATATGGCCGATAGCGGCCATATTGGACTGCGCACATTGCTGAAAATCAATCCCAACCGTCCTCACATCGATGTCAAGGCACACCCCACGTTTGAAGTTGATCGGATGAATCATTCATGAGTTATTGCCCGGACAAGAAAATCATGGTGATAATCTAATATGGCCGATAGCGGCCATATTGGACTGCGCACATTGCTGAAAATCAATCCCAACCGTCCTCTCACCGATGTCAAGGCACACCTCAAGTTTGAAGTTAATCGGATGAATCATTCATGAGTTATTGCCCGGACAAGAAAATCATGCTCATAATCCAATATGACGGATAGCCGCCATATTGGATTGTGCACATTGCTGAAAATCAATCCCAACCGTCCTCTGCCCGATGTCAAGACACACCCCAAGTTTGAAGTCTTTGCCGGTAGGAATTTCTCAACCTTTGACGAGAAGCCTACCTGGCAGTTTTACCACATCTTTTCCTAACAACATATTTATGGCGTTCGCATGTAGACTTTGCCTATAATCATTCTTACACTAACCCGACCATAAATTCGACAAATGAGATTTCGATTACTTTTACCCTAGGATCGATCGAAAAACCGTATCAGCTTCTCTCCAATCCCCGGTTCAATTATGGAGGCTGAAATTAAATTGATGCATGCACACACGTGCAGTTATGAGAATTTGCTATCGTGTTGTAACGTGTGTTAGGTAAACAAATAGTAAATCAGAAAAATAAACTGTCAATATCTGGTGAAAACTTGAAGTACTTTTATCTCGGTATAAGGATCTCCACCGATACAACGTTTGACGTGACGCCAACAAAGAACTCAAAGTAGACGCGAAGAAGAGCTGGGGCTAATAAGTCGGATTCTAACACATGCGTGATTTCTCTGTATGTTGTGAGATAGGACAAAGCTGGCGTATAAACTAGCATATACGCAGAACCAATGAACTGTATGCGTGGAACGGAGGTCGCGTGGTGCTTGATATGCTTCGAATGCCGCCATTACCAGGAGATAGTGGAGCGTCCATCCAGATCTGTTCGGCACGCGCTTATCAACTGTCAATGGCGGCACATTTTACAAAGTCAGATCCAAACCAGCCAATGAGACGTGTCCATTCCACGCATATAGTTCATTGCGCAGAACACGTTTTCATTGTGACGTCAAACGCCCTGACACTGACCGACGTCATCATTTTTAAATTTGGTGACGAGATGGAACACGACGTCACTGGATGACGTTGTCACTGGATGACGTTGTCACTGGATGACGTTGTCACTGGATGACGTTATCTCCTAAACGCGAGTGGGGATGTCAGACTGTTGTGTATTCCAGGCATTTCGCCTTTAAAACTAACTCATTAACGCAGGATGATGCTAATAAGCTATGGCAAGACTTGAAAGGGAACTTACATGAGCTTAAAGTATAAATATCTCTTCAAAATGGTAACACATAGAACAATTGTTTGAAGCTAGCACCCCTATCATTTTTGAGAGATAGATTCGTCCATTGGGCAATCAGGGAAAAGCTATAGACGATTCTTAAATTTTATGCAAAAGCGTACTAGTCATTTTTAAATCGAGACTAAGGTAGTAACTCGTACGTTTTGCGCGAGAAGATCATGGAGGTGAAGAAGGAGTTGAGCGGGAATAACAAGCACTGTTGTGTGCTGATGTGCAACGGGAACGGCACGTTACACCCCGAACTTTCTTTCCATAGATTGTCGTCTTCAAACGTAAATAAAAAACGATGGGTTCATGCTATTTGCAGGGATCCTGGACCCCTGTTTAAGGTGAGTGTTATGAACTGTTTCAACAACAACACCGGTTTATTCTATAACTAGACTATACTGTGCAACAACGTAGCTGACACAAGACCTCGTAGTAGCGATGTCGGGCATAAAAAATCAGTTGGGTTTAAAGTTTAAACAACATGAAATAAAGTTAGATGAAATGAAAGGGATTCGTTTCACATACATGAGTAGGGATGCGAAGCCTACATCCAAAAAATCCCCAAGAACAGCAACGGACACCTGAAATTGAAGATGAATGCTTCCTGATCTTATCTCGGAAAGAAATACAATTGTGAATCTATATTTTAAGGCTTTAAAGGACTTACGAGACTTAACCGAACTGTGTTATGCATACGAGCGGTAGACCGCAAATGTGTGCCCAAAGACATCTCAACTGATTCAATAAGACACACCAACTTCCTGACCAGAGAAGTATAGTATTGGGTCGAGTTGACGCAAGCGGAAGCAACTTAATAAGGGGAGATAATTTCACGACAAGATACATTTAAGAGGGTCAATACGAGGGGGCACCAAATGGGCTGCGTTATAGCATAACGTGGGTATCCGCAAAAATAAGTAAAAAAAATTGAGTTACCTGTAAATCTTTATCTTCAATTCAATTCGGCAAACATATCATGCCTGGTCCATAGGCTAAAGTAATTTTCCGCACTGCAAGAAAAGATATAGGAGGTTTACAGGTTATATGCCTAATGATGAGTTATATAAGTTGAAAAATGAAGGTAATCCAGAAAGACTGAATAAGATAAAGGGGCCTATAATAATGCAAACTGTTTGTCTTCTGTTTTTTTTTTTTTTTGCTCACATTGACGGATTCATGTTTTACGCCGCACTCAAGATTATTTCACTTATATGGCGGCGTTGCCAGGTTTAGTGTGGAAGGAAGCCGGACTCTTTACCCAGAGCAAATGTCCGACCTTTGGCGAGTACGTGGCAACTCTTCCATATACGGCGATTGAGTGAAAAATCCGTTAAGATTTTTTTCAATTTTTACGTAGGACTGAGTGGGATTCGAACAAGCGACACATTGGTGGAAGGCAGTTCGGATTGAGCGTCCAAAGCTCTACCTATTGAGCCGCGGAGGCCCTTTATACTTGATATAAGAATCTGATAAGAGACTGATGGTCTGAAAACTGAAAAACTCACTCAAATCTCGTCCGGACTGGAAATGAAAATGATCCGTAGTAGAATAAAGGGCTCCAGCATATGAAGATGTAGATTCATACAGCGATGTTTAAAGTGTAAGACGAATGTCTAAATTAATAAACAACAAACAGAAATTAATTGTTCACGGAAATCCTGATGAATATGCATGGCACTTTTCAGAGTCTTATGTTATTGTTCAGTTTTCGAGAAAAAATTCAACACATGATAATACCGTACATAAAGGCATCCGATGGTCACTTCTTAATAAATAGGCCAAGGCAACAGTTTCACTGAGAAGTGCTATTTTTGAACTGAAGACGAAATTAAGACGACGCAGTGGTCTAAATAGAGGGTTTCCAGCACAAATTAAGTTTATACTGACGACTCGCCAAATATTACAACTAGTAGAAAAAATCGACCGCAGTTCTCACTTGATTGGCTGTACATACAGTCCATTTGGCAACAGAGATTAACCTTCTCTCGGGTCTACTATAACACTCATTTATTGATTGATTGATTGTTTGGTGTTTTACGCCGCGCTCAAGATTATTTCACTTATATGGCGGCGTTGCCAGTTTTATTGTGGGAGGAAACCGGGCTCTATGCCCGGAGGAAACCCACGACCTTCCGTTGGTAACTGGCAACCATCCCACATAGGTCGTTCGAGTGAAAACCCAGTCAGAAAATTTTCCAATTTTTTGGACTGAGTGGGATTCGAACCCGCGACCCATTGGTGGAAGGCTGTTTGGATTGAGCGTCCAACGCTCTACCTACTGAGCCACCACTCATTTATTAAAGATTCTTATGATTTTTAAAATGGTAATTGAACGACAACTGTTCCTTTTGACCACAACATTTTTAGTATTTTGACTCAAGCCCAATTAACAAGCCACATGGGCCTTCCGATTTTAACGGTGTATAAATTCAGAATAAACATAAAAGATACCAAAGTCTTGGAATAGGAGAAAACTCACCATGCATGAAGATGTATACCGGTACATGTAGGCCTACTCGTGGTTGTTTTCTTCCACTGAAGCATCGCCTTAAAGGATAATAGAGATATTCATATAGACCTACTGAATTTCATATATTTTCTACATTGTTATGTTTAAATGATATAGGTTTACTTATATTGAAATATATCTACATTGCAATGCGCACATCATACCGGAAGAGGCCAGTTTTAAGTCAGGTTACACTTGTGGAAATGCAGTGGGACATTTAATTAAGTGGTGATGTACTTGGACTAACACAAGTTTTTCAAATGTTCATTACCTAGAATAGTTAAATCCCCCGCAGCCTGATCGTCTTCGAGGGTGAATGTATAAACCGTATCAGGTTCATTATCGTAGACGATGTTGTACCACTGTGGGAAACCCGGTACTTGGGAGATCACCCGTCCCACAAATGGGGCCCTCTCCTTGTTGTCACCAACTTCAAAAAAGTGCCTAACTTTTTTCCCAACAAGCTCCGATGGTATTGTTTCTGTTGTGGAAAAATTACCTGCCTCGCTCAACAATTCCTTTAGATTTTTCGCTAACAGTTCACAGGATAAAGTTTTTTTATTTCTCGAGAATGCAAAAAGTTCCTTTTTGTTGGTTTTCTGTTGAAGAACGTTTTTCCGAAAATTTAGTTGTTGTTTCAAAGCTTGAATTTTGGCTGTTTTAGTGGTGTATGTGGCCAGTTTTCTGTCGACAGACTCCTCTGTTTGCCAAAGACCATGTACCACTATGTCGTGCGTTTGAGCTTCTTTTCTTTTTAATAAACGTTAACGCCTTTTTTCTCTTTCTCTTTTCTTCTCCTCTAACAATTTCTGACGCTCTTCTGTCATTTGTCTTTGTCTTTCTCTAAAAGAATTATATGTGTGTTTTTTTAAAACAATTGCCTTAGCCATTACCTCTTTCCTCTTCTGTTCATCAATGTTTTTCAACCAGTCCCCCACTTTATTAAAACTAAATAAAATGGAGCTTTCCAAGCTAAAATGTGACGCTGATGGCTTCCTGTTTTGTTCATAGTTGAGGCGACCGAAGACAGTTTCTGGTAGTTTGTTGTGTTTTAGTACTGAGTTACACTCGGGGTTTGTCTCCGGTCGCAAGTCGGCGTTAGTGCCACCAGGTAGTTGGTCCTTCAACAAACGTTCCCACAGATCAGCGATGTCCCCAATTAAAACTTCTAAAATAATTGCTGTTAAAATATCATTATCACATGGCTTTAAAAGGGAATTTAAACAGTCTGTTTTATCCGGATTTGTTGCCCCGGGAACAATGGTCACCTTGCCTTGTATAATTTCCTGTGCTTTAATGTTTCTTAGATTTGTTAAAAGTTGAATGTAAATGGAATTCATGTTTAAAATATTGTCTTGATTCTCCACAAGCTTCCACAATGGTGTCGTTAAAAATTTGTTGATAAAACCCAATGCCCGACATCCCGCGATATTAAAATCTGAATATAATCCATTTAAAACAACAGTTAAAAGATTATTTGGGGTACCCCAGCAATCTTGTAAAAAGTCACGTAGATGAGGATGAAGATGATATAATACAGATGCGTTGTGGAAAATGATGTTAAAACGGTTTCCTCTAAAATTGGTAAGACATTCCTTCAGACCCCGACCTTTTAAAAATGTTGATGATTGTATAAAAACGCCACATTTTTCATCTCCTCCCTTTGAAAAGGCTTTACAACATAGTCTTATCAAATTGATTGTAGAGCATTCATTAATGGAATCGTCGCCTGAGTGATTCCTTTTACATTCTATTAGGGATGGCACCATTCTGTCAGCCGCATTTACTAAAAGATGGAGTCCACAGAAAAAATTATGAATGGTCGATATGCTTTTTTCTGGTAGTTTCTGTTAACGTTGACCAGTTAGGTAAAATTTGTGGAATGATAGATTGGCGATATGAGGATAACATTTGATGGAATGATTTCTCGGTGCCGGCTCTGTCTGACATTGTGTTTTTGATATTTATTAGAATATTTTTCCCAGCTGACTGTTCTTCGTGTTCGGTCACCTTGTCCAAGTCTTCTAAGAGTTGATTTAATGTAGCTAGGTTTGTCGCTGCTGATTTGTCGACCATCTCTCTTACGCCCAGTAGCTTGGGCTGTTTTTCTTCATTTGTCACCACGTAAGTTTCATATTGACGGCCGTATTTCCTCGTCTCATCTGTATATAAAGTTGTGTTTTTTTCAGATGTTAAAGTCTCGGCGATATTTATGTGAGATAATGGGAGCCTTAATTTACCCATCTCATCTATAGTTTTTCGACATGGCAATTGATCAGCAGTAATGTTTAAAAGTCTTAAAACAGCGGCGATCACTGGTGTAACATGGTTGGTGCCAACATTATGATCTAAAAGAGTTAAAACACACTGTATAAAACTGTCTGTATATTTCTGTTGCTCAATAAAATCAACTTTTCGGGGTATATTAAAACCAAATGAAACATTTCTTAGCTCCTCCATTTCTGTTTCATATTTTTCACACTGTTCACAGTTTAAATTGGCCTGCGAAGACCTGGAATCTGTGGCAACACGTATCCTTGTTAGTTTTTTCAATCTATGCTCTCTCTGCTTTACCTGTCTGTCCCTTATTCTTTGCAATTTCATGTATTCTGATCTCTGTTTTCTGATGATTTGTTGTTTTAGTTTTGCTTTTTTTCACGGCTCTTAATTCTCTGGTTCTCGTGTTCCGTAATTTTTTCTTGTTATCTGTACATTTCTCACAAACTGGAAAAGGCATTGACTGGGACGCAGTGGATTTCTTTAAAATGGATAATGTTTGTGATGCATGAGGAAACGATGAAGAAACTGTTGATGTGGCTGATATAATATGTTTGTTAGGACGGGGCTTTAAAATCGATACATAGCGAATAGTGGAGCTTGGATTAAAAGATGAAGATAAAACCGGATTTGATGGAGGTAAAACTTGAGGCGTGGTGACTTGTAAAATAGTGGAGCTTGGATTAAAACATGAAGATAAAACCGGATTTGATGGAGGTAAAACTTGAGGCGTGGTGACTTGTAAAATAGTGGAGCTTGGATTAAAACATGAAGATAAAACCGGATTTGATGGAGGTAAAACTTGAGGCGTGGTGACTTGTAAAATAGTGGAGCTTGGATTAAAACATGAAGATAAAACCGGATTTGATGGAGGTAAAACTTGAGGCGTGGTGACTTGTAAAATAGTGGAGCTTGGATTAAAACATGAAGATAAAACCGGATTTGATGGAGGTAAAACTTGAGGCGTGGTGACTTGTAAAATAGTGGAGCTTGGATTAAAACATGAAGATAAAACCGGATTTGATGGAGGTAAAACTTGAGGCGTGGTGACTTGTAAAATAGTGGAGCTTGGATTAAAACATGACAAGTCACTTGATAAAACACTTTCTGAGGTTAAAACAGGCATTGGTGCTGTTAAATGTGAAGATGACGTTATAATAGATGAATGAGACACTGGTATGACGTGGGGGACTGGTTCTGAAAGTGTCGAAACGTTACGAGAGGGGAAAACTAATTCATTTTGTGGTGGACTTGGTGGTGGGGGGATATTCTGTGGAACTATTTGTCCGCTTTTCTGTCCTCTATCTAAGGAGGGAGGAAGGACAAAAGGCTTTGAGAGGAGATCGGATAATTCCTTTCGAGTTTTGGGACTTGTATGTCTTTTTAACTTGGTGCGCTGTTGAAGTATTTTGTTGACAAAATATCGCACTCTAACAGGGGTGCACTCTGCTGGTAAGCGTGCACCCATCCATGATTTTAGCCAGTTGGTCATTTGCGGCCATGAAGGATGGAGGTGCGCAATGGCAACGATACATCCGTTAGTTAACAATTCGGCTGGTATTTCCCATGGCACGTTGTTGACTCCTGATCTCAGCATTGAGAGGGAAATGCCAGCCACTTCACAGTAATTCTCCTCTGGCCAAAAAAAGAAAAAAAGAAAACGAAAATCAAACGGAAAGCGATGCTTAAGGACTCTATAAACTATAAAATGTCCATTAATTTTATGGCATGTTTTTGCCCTTTTATTCCCAATAAACCTTTTAAGTAATGGTAGTAATGTTGAGTTACAGAAAATGGATAAAGACTTCAACTAAAGAAGGGCGATACAGTTCTTAGATAATGGTTTTAGTTTTTATGTAGTAGTAATTTAAATTCAAAAATTGCTACTCGGAAGAAATAATTTGTTTTATTTTTCGCGCCACAATGTAATTGTATATTACGTAGGCCCCAAGATAACATTAAGAGGTTAATTTTTGGTTGTGTTATCTTTGATTTGACGTCGAAGATTTACAGTAATTTTGCCGCCGGTTTGCTCCTTGATTTGACGTTGACACAGAGTTGCTTCCCGACGTAAAAACACGTCTTTTCAACTAAAACTGGAAGCGTTTTGTCAACTAGTAACAGACGATTTTTTCAGCGGTAAAAATACTTGTTTCGAACTTTAAAAGGACAAGCATGTTAAACATTTTAAAATAGAATTACCGACGCTTATTTATAGCCAAGGTAGCGTTTTGGTCGACCTGTTTTATAATCAAAATATGGGCGCTTTTAGCAAAATATATTTATCGATGCCTCTCGCCATATACACTACTTTCGAATCATTTGCGAATAGTTTGCAACCTAACACAGAATATATGTATCGGTCCCCATTAGCTGGTCACAATATGTGACTGTTCAAACCAGCACTTAACGGAATTTCGACTAAAGTAAACTAAACTTCTAAGATTGATTGATTGATTGTTTGGTGTTTTACGCCGCGCTCAAGATTATTTCACTTACATGGCGGCATTGCCAGTTTTATTGTGGGAGGAAACCGGGCTCTGTGCCCGGAAGAAACCCACGACCTTCCGCTGGTAACTGGCAATCATACCATATAGGTCGTTCGAGTGAAAACCCAGTCAGAAAATTTTCCAATTTTTGGACTGAGTAGGATTCGAACCCGCGATCCATTGGTAGAAGTAAACTTCTAAGAAGGACGGTTGTGGCGCCACAATAGGATAACGTTTAAACGACGTCATGCCTTAAAGTGGCATGAGCTGCCAAAATTCACACTTTTTCATAATTTCTGATCGTTACGACAGTAAGAGGCTTTGAAGGCCATCGAAAGCTAAATGCTTGGCGTTGGAATGAGGGAAATCCATACAGTGTGTGGCCTGTACGAACCGAAAACGTGTTCGAAAAGTTAACAAAATTTAAATAACCGGGATTACCATTCATTCATTCTAAGTCAAAATTAATTCAAAACAATACTTTATCGTACATTTTCGACACTAGGAGCACTAAACAGCTTCTGAATTATACGTCTTGAGAAAAATAGCCCATAATTTCAACATTCTGTTTTAACATCAAAATATCAACATTATTGCAGCTCATGCCACTTTAACATCAATCGTTGCAAAATGCTGCTGTTTTGTGTTGTTTCTTTCAGACAACCAAATACTATATTTAAAACAATACAAAACGAAATAAGTTTGTAAACAAAAGATAGGTCAGTGAGCCTAATTACGATTTCGTTTTTCAACGGTAAAACGACGTTAGAATATATATATTATCTTGGTCTGGCCTATAAATTATATTTAACGTGTTAAACATATCTCGAATATACCGGTACACTAAATATTCCAGTTTTTCCCCTTGGGTAATTGTTGGCTAAACAGAGAAATATTAATGAAACTGTGCGTGGGCTGACTGCAATTTCTTTTTCACAATTTCTGAAAACAGACACTTAAAAGCGGATGTTTTCTATTCTATATATATATTCATTCATTCATTATTTTATTCACCTTTAAGAAACATAATTTTAGTTTATAAATAATACAGACGGCGGGATTAAAGTCCGATGGACTTGTTTTATCCCATTAATTGAAATCATTTTTAGTAATATAGAGTATGTCGCAGGTGGGTAAATTCAAATACCTCGTAGTCAGATAGCCAACTGCCAAACTAGAAATTTATATTGAAATATTCAAATAATTTCTCAGTTACACGGGAAAGAAATAAGAAAAAGCAACTTTATTGATAAAAAGTATAGGCCTATAAGGTTACATGTAGGCCTATATGAATACATAATTGCATGAGTCTGTTTCAGGAGCTAGTTAATTTGGAATATATGATATGTAAAAACTTTTTACTTAATCTACTTGTCAGTTTGTGCGTTTTAAAATTTTTAATACACAAGAGAAGTCGGATGTGTTTCATTAGCCATGAAGATGTACATAATATATTCCGATCGACTGCTGTCAGATCAAATCGTTCGCAAAGCGAAACATCCCTTCGAGACCCTCCAGTAAAACTCATTCTTACCGGAAGTTCTTACAAGATTACAAACTGTAAATAGGAAATAGAGGTTCATCAGTCGATGTCAAGAGTAAGTTATTGCTACAATTACGTTGTTTTACATTTAACATTATTCGAGCATTTCAGAAAACTAATCTCCGCCGATGAAAAATTTACCGTTCAGAGGAGTACTGGTCATGATCGGTGGTAATTTCTGGAAGAAATCCTCACTATACTTGATTGTTGTTGTTGTTGTATTCGATAACGTAATTCGTCGTATGGCTGAATTCAGCAACAAATTCTGATCAAGTGAAAGATCGGGTAAAAATTCTGGTTCCAGGTTAATTCCTCACGACTTCCTGTACATTTTTATTGGTCAACAAACCTTTTATTGTTCTCGGAAGCGTCATATCCGTGGGTTGGTCTTATTGAGTAAGACACACTTTACAAGTGGCCTGATCATACGTGCGTGATGACCATGCTCAGAGTGAAGGTAAGCATACCTAACATGAGATCTTTGAAGAAAGTCTGCGTTTTTCATCAGACGCCTGTAACGTTCTTCACATGAGCATTCCTGAATATAGCATTGCAAGCATTACCATATACCGCAGGCGTAGAGCGACTTAGTATATAGGCAATGTAACCGCGACCGCCATCTTGTTTTTTCGAGTGACTTCCGGTAGGATCTGTCAGTGCGATCGCCGATGTCAGGGTCCGGTCAGTTTCAGGTAATTTTCTTTATATTCGGCTTTTAGCTGGGGCGATTGCATGTAATTTTTATTTTCCTCAGTGATTACTGAGTCTTTCTAAATCCTCATTTAAGCCTGACATTCTCTGAATTTCTTTCACGCTAGGGAATTCCCTTTTACAACTAATTACGCTGAAAGGTATTTCCCCACTTTGACATTAAAAAAACATATGATCCAAATTCCGCGTTTTGTTGAAATTTGGTAGGAATCTAGCCAATCATATGTAAAAATAGTGTGCAAAGTTTGACATTAATGCGCCAAGTAGAACTCTTAAAATATATGCTTAGTTGACAGCTCCTCCAAATACATACTGAATCCCATTGACAACTATTCATAAATCATAGTTAACTGGGGGGTTTTATTTTCTTCTTTTACCAGCTATCGCCACAAGTTTCTCTGATTAACCCTTTGCATGTTCGAAGTGGAAATTTAGAAAAATATTAATGGGAATGGGATTTTTAATATTGGATTCATGTTAATAGCTGTGATAAGTGGGATGGTTGACAGGGACTAACAGAAGGTTGGGCGTTTCTATCTCTCCAGCAATTTGTGCCACTGTGCAAATTAAGTAATCCTTTATGTGGTGTAAAAGACAAATCAATCAATCAGTCATGGGTTAATATTTTCCCCCAAACTTATGATATGGCAAGGGCATTTGGAATTCTACCAGAAGATTGGCCTGTAACCGTGCCATGTATTTTAGTGTTCTTAAAAAATATATCTATATAAAATAAACTACATAATTGGAAAAATTACTCAGGTCTATTTTCTATTAAAACAACAAATTATATAATTGTCTGCATATGACTATCCTGTGACAAATTTAAACAGGTCCAGTTATAAAGCTTGGTTTATATACATATTTTATATATTTTTCATATTTTTTTTTCAGGTCGCCAACACTAATGATGGATAAGAGAGGGCCAAAATTGTTACTGGGCTTAAATTTTGAAATATAATAGACTGGTTAAATAGGAGCAAGTCAGAAGTAGTCTTAGTTGGAGGACAACGCAAAGTTAAATAGCTAAAACACAAGTTTAAAAGATCAAAATATTTGTATTTCTGTACACAGATGAATGTACAAAAAAGGAGACAATGTTTTATTAAAACAATAAACGAAATGTAAATATAGCACTGGGTACTTATGTAACATATACAGTGCACTACAAAATTAAAAAATAAACTGTTTTTTTTTCTATTTTCTTTGTGTCTAAAACATGACTGTAATTATGAGATTTTAAATATTTCAATTTTTAGTTCTTCATGCACCAACCAAAGGTTATTTCATCCCTATCGTTGTTGCGATAAGACTGAAATAATGTTAAATCTTCTCTCACTCACTCATCCATATCCTTCCATTGGAATGCATAATGATCAAAATTCACTCACACGTTTATTAGAATTTGATTGTTTATGATGTATCATTGGCAGGTGTGTGTGGGTCAGGCCTGTTATTTGCAAGTGTGGTGGGGGAGGGGGGGGGGGTCAAAAAGTATCATTTAAGAGATTCAAATTTTCCTGTGTTCTCGTTTACTAATTCAGTAATTTCCCTGATGATGATTGCAGCTTATGTTTTTTAAGTTTTCAGCATAATTCAAATGTCAATATTTTCTCTCCAAATATTTATCATAAAACACTTAATATGATAAACAATCTCATTGATTATGCGCACACAATCATATTCTTGTAGATCTTTGGTAACACCATGCCATTCTTGTAGAAATATTTCATAATTCAGTAATTTCCCTGATGATGATTGCAGCTTGATGTCTTTTTTAATTTTTCAGAACATTTCAAATGTCCATATTTTATCTCCAAATATTTATCATAAAACACTTAAAATGATAAACAATCTCATTGATTATGGGCACACAATCATATTCTTGTAGATCTTTGGTAACACTATGCCATTCTTGTAGAAATATTTCATAATTCAGTAATTTCCCTGATGATGATTGCAGCTTGATGTCTTTTTTAATTTTTCAGAACATTTCAAATGTCCATATTTTATCTCCAAATATTCATCATAAAACACTTAAAATGATAAACAATCTCATTGATTTGGGCACACCACTCTATTCTTGTAGATCTCTGGTAATACCATGCCATTCTTGTAGAAATATTTAACAAACACCTCGATGTGGTGAATATCATCCCCAGTCCCCAAATTTTGTAAATTGAAACTCTAGTAGAGGTTGTCCTATTTCTGAAAAATAATTGCACATTTATCCTTTAATGCTTAAGAATACCACAGATTTCCATTTCCATCAATAAAGTTTAAATATCAGAAGACATTGTTTGTAAGAAAAGTGTAATTTAAGTTAAAAGTATAAGCAGGAGTTAAACTGTTAACTAAATAATACTAGAAACTTTGTATTTATGACCTTTTATTCAATTTTATCAACGGCCTCATTGCAATACATTAGATAATTGGTTTAGACCAGCTTTAAAACGAATTGATAAGTTAACGTTAAGAAAATCAGTATATATCACAGATTTTCTTTCAAAGAAAATCAATAAATTTTAAATATAAGAAGAAATTGTTTGGAGGAAAAGTGTAATTCAATTTAAAAGTATAAGCAGGAGTTAAATTTTTATCTAAATAATGATAGAAAATTTGTATTTATGACTTTTTATTCAATTTTATCAACACCGTCAATGCAATCCATTAGATAATTGGTTTAGACCAGCTTTAATAATTGATAAGCTAACCTTTCTGTACAAACACTTTTACTTGTGAATTAAATGTTCTGATTTAACCTAACCTTCTGTTGGTTACTAGCAACCAAATATGACAGCGATTAACATGAATCGAATATAAAAAGCTCCATTCGGACTAAAAATTCCACTACGTACATGCTAAGGGGTAATCGGTGAAAGTTTTGGTGATAGCTTGTGGTGGGAAACCTCAGTAAACTATGATTTATGAATAGTTGTCAATGGGATTCAGTATGTATTTGGAGGAGCTGTCAACTAAGCATATATTTTAAGAGTTCTACTTGGCGCATTAATGTCAAACTTTGCACACTATTTTTACATATGATTGGCTAGATTCCTACCAAATTTCAACAAAACGCGGAATTTGGATCATATGTTTTTTTAATGTCAAAGTGGGGAAATACCTTTCAGCGTAATTAGTTGTAAAAGGGAATTCCCTAGCGTGAAAGAAATTCAGAGAATGTCAGGCTTAAATGAGGATTTAGAAAGACTCAGTAATCACTGAGGAAAATAAAAGTTACATGCAATCGCCCCAGCTAAAAGCCGAATATAAAGAAAATTACCTGAAACTGACCGGACCCTGACATCGGCGATCGCACTGACAGATCCTACCGGAAGTCACTAGAAAAAACAAGATGGCGGTCGCGGTTACATTGCCTATGTACTAAGTTGCTCTACGCCTGCGGTATATGGTAATGCTTGCAATGCTATCCTGAATAGACCTCTACCTATGGCGTGATATGTACACTTCCGGAATGTTGGACTTCAAACATACCGGAAATGACATCACTGAGAATCTCCTGGTATGTGGTTGACAAGGAGGTTGACGTCGGCAGTGGAGAGCAGACTGACATTACCCAAACGGAAAAGCGAGGGTCCAAAGTGTGGGAAAATATAGCAAAATAACTCAAAATATCATCCCAAAATGTAGACTTCAAACTTTTAATCTTAATTATGGAATTCACTCATTTTTTGTAAAAAAAATATTTTGCGCTTTTTAAGGTCAATTGCTATTGTCCAGACAAAAAGCGTTTTTCTATTTCAAGAAAAAAATCAAACGGTTGATGCTGAAATAAGGAATTCAATGGTGTTCTGTAGGCCTATCCCAATCAGAATAGTCCACGAATAATTACCAACATTTTAAACATGGCGACGATAGTTCTTTTGTTTTATGTTAAACATTACTTTTAAGTTCTTACGTTTCACGTATTCCTAGATGTTTTGACGTTTCATCGGCTATAGTTGAAATTTGCGAGTCGTTTTAACTTGTCCCGTTTTTAAGCGGCGTTGGAATTGAAAAACGTTCAAAATCCCGGCGATATTATACAATTAGAAGAGCAAAAAATCATTCGTAGGAATTTCCATCCCGATTATTCAGAATTTGTCAAATAATTTCCAAACACCTTTCATTTTGTACCTATTACAATCTTGAGATCGGAATACTTTTATTTTTTCCCGCGATCGGCAATATGAACTTAAATTTTTACTACATGTGTGTTTGCACTCAAAATTCGTAAAGAAAAGTCCGAAATTCGGCAGCTCTGAGGCCGATTGTTGAAAAGAAAATTAGCTGAACGATCGGTTAAATCATGGAGCGTAACAAAATAATTCCTTTTTGGCGGGCTGTCATCTAACCTGCCTTTAAATTGGCAAAATTCGAACTTATTCATAAATTCTGAGTCTGCCAACAGTTATGGGCTTTTAGAGTCTGCGAATAAATAAATGATTGACGTGGCAGGGAGGAAAATCTATACAATCTATACAGAAAGTGTCCGAAAAGTAAAGACAATTTAAATAACCGGGACGAACGTTCATTTATTCAATGTAGTGTACATTAGTTCAAAACACTACTTTAACGTACATTATCCGGACTTGTAGCACTAAAAAGCTTCTGAATTACACCTCTTGATAAAAAAAATAGCCGATAATGTCCATATATTCTGTTTTAACAGAAAGATTTCAACCTTTTGGCATTCGTGCCACTTAAGCTAAAAAAAATTTAACAAATGTTTAGTAGTCTATTTCTTACTATTTCTGAAAATAAGCACCTTTTTTAATAATTGGAGGTTTGATTTATAAGCTAAAGATGGATCATATATACAATATACATACACTATGTATATTCACATCGATCAGTCACATATCTTGGTAGGAAACCTCCTCTTGCCACCGGTAGGTGGCGCTTCGGTCGACGAATTTAATCTTGTACAAAAAGCAAGTCTCTGTTAGCCAAAGTGCAAGTAAGTGCAAACCTTTTAAAACCTTTTAGAACAACTACTATACATTGCGATATATATCAGCTCTATTACGGGACAAACAAAAGCCGATATAAAAAACCCTAGATTTATGCTGTGGTCAACGATCTTCGTGAAATTCAGAGCTTTCGAGTGGTAATTTCGATGTTGTGCGATTTTCATTTCAAACGTTTCCACTGCTTTCGATCCCAAGAACGATCGCAAAAAAGATCCAAAAAAAATAAAAATTACAAGGTATTTAAGAGTCGTGGTCAAGCTTCCGGTTGTCACCATGGGGACCGAAACTCACAGGTGTACACACCTGAGGCCCAGACCTGGACATATGCGTGATGACCATGCTCAGAGTGAAGGTAGGCATCCCTACTCGTAGTGCACAATATGTTGACTATAAGGGTGATTCTACAGACAGCGGTCACTTTGGGTGCTCTGAAAAGTTCGCAATAAAATACTTCCTTTGCAGGGAGTTAAGACAGATCTTTAGGCTTATGTTTCAAATAGTGGTCAACGTTCATTTTTAATATTTTACTTTTTTTCCAATTTATAATTCTACCTTTGGGAAATTGATGTCACTACCGTCACAGATACACAAACCCCTCAGAAATAAATTTTTTGGTAACAAAATTGTTTCTGGCGATATCAGCTTAGAACTTTGCGATATTTCTCTTACGTCTGCTTATTACAAAAAAAATTATAAGAAAATAGTGGTCATTTTCCACAAATCCTTACGTAAATTGACTTACGTGCATTTATTAAGTATACGTCAGTTGACTGACGTTCGTTAAAAGTGGGTCATTAGATTATATTTTAATATTGGATCGTTGCTTGGGCTGTGATAAATAGACACCATCTGTTTAAGTGTAAATATTTTGTTACGTTTATTGAAAACTTAATAATATATCATCGTAACGGTAGTGACATAACCGTTTCGGCGTGACGGTAGTGACATACAAAACATACTATTTACTGTTTCTTTCGTCCTTAAATCTGACTGCCTCTGTATATGTGAATTATTCTTGAGAACGCCATCAAAAACAAATAAATGATGAATCGTATCAACCAATCGTATAGTAACGCTATTCTTTTGTTTTACGTTAATGGATCTGAATGGATAAAGTCATGCTGGTGAGGAATTCAAACATTCGACAAAACACATTTTATTACTAATATATATACAAAAAGTGGGGTTCCCATAGCACTGGTCACTATACTTTCGTATTATCTATAGTTCCTATTTTCTGTGAAGAGGTATTTTAACTCCCGTTAACCCATTTTGTATCCAAATTGTCTTTACCGTCACGGAAAACAGCAACCATTTTGTGACGGTAGGGACGGTATTTACATGTGACGGTAATGACATTATAATCATTAAGGCGCAAATAAAAAATAGCGTGTGAATTTAACGTCTTCCTAATAGGTGTTTTGTGTTTATATCCTCGATAGTTATATGGCATGCGACTAATTTTCACATTATACAAGCATAGAGCTTTCAAAATTTATGAACGGTAGTGACCGGACGATGGTGTACGGCCTGAGTAGTTTATACTTGTTTGAAATTTCAGCTTCTTGTTAGACTATGCGGATGTTAATTTCTGCGCGCTGCAAACACTTTGAGGTCACGTGTTTCCTTGATAACGTGGCCAGAGCTTGAAGCTATCCCCTTTGATTGTATCAGATGAAAATGACAGGTCGTGACGGTAGTGACACAATTTCTGGGACGAGTATAAATGGGATAGATTCTAAATAAAACCATAGTTTTTTTAGTACCAATTACATGAATACATCATGTTAATAGATCATAGATAGCATCAAAACAGCAGGAACTGCTTTATTTTACCCATGCGGGCATTTTCTTACTTCCTTCTCACGTTGTTAATACCACTGGGACATCCATTGTAGCTATACATGGCAAGGTAAAATAATTAAAAAAAATATTAAAATGGCAAAATTTCCTCACTTTACTTTGTAGCACATTCCCTTTAATTGTCATTTTATTAAAACTTATGAAAAAACTACGAATTTGCCACATACATTTGCATTTATGTTGTTGTAAAGTTGTGGGACAATGAAATGACCCCTGTTCATAGAATCACCCATAAGTGAATTTAATTAAAGTTATTCAGATACGCCCAATGTGCTTTTTAATACCCTCAGTCGCCGTTGTAACGTTTCTGCTATTTTTAACAACAAGACAACTTAGACAAGCCAATATAGATTCAAGATTTTATTGAACAAAACGTCAAATTATTAACTGCGCGACATAGTACAAAACACTTGAAATGGAATGTAAAATCAACAAGAAAAATAATGGTAAACAAACAAACACATTGAGAATCATTTTAAGATCAAATCAATAATAATATCCACAATTTTATCAAGTTTGAATAGGCCTAGGTTAACCAGTCAAACAATGCCGTTGAGATAAAATGGATATCAGTCACCTTATTACTAAAGATAAATATGAATTTGCTGTTAAAGCAGACAATGAAGAAAATGTTGGAAACATAATTTGTATTTTCTCAAAGAAAACAAATCTGCTGTCATTGTGTTGAGAACATGAGCTAATTATTGGTAAACAGTACAAATTCTGCAATCACTAAACTAATTATTGTCTCCAGATTATTGGTAGGCCTGAATATATCTTGTGTCCATTTTTCAGGCTATATTGTTAAAGTGGGTCAGTTGTCAGCTGCTAAAAGTGCATTCCTGGACTCGTTATTTTGTTGATACATGTATCTAAAACGTTTTAATGTAATACAAGCAGTGTCTGCATTTCCGTGCCATCTGTGTGCTTTTTATTTATAAATTGATATTAACATTATTCTTGCAGACTCTTAGGCTGGCGCAAAGGTTTTAATAAGTTTATATCTGCAGTAAATATAGACTATTTTACTTACTGTTTCTGTTATCAGTCAAATTATATAAGTTTGATGCAATTGTTGAAACAAAATTGTTTATAGATTACCAAGGAAACGGTGGTTTGCTCTCGTCATTTTAAGAGGGAAGGCTTCAAATGGACACCGCTGAGGCGAACCCTTAATTCAGAAAGTGTTCCGTCCATTTTTCCCTGGAATTCACAGGAACCTAAACCTACCAGAAGACCTCTGTTTTAACACCATCTTTCTTCTCCTTCAAAACAAGTTAAAACTGAACTGTATCAGACAGGCTTAACATTGAGTGAAGTTAATGTTGCACATGAAAATACCAGTGTAACAACCACTATCATTTTTCAATCATTTTTCTGAATACATTCATCACGCCTCGATAATATACAGTGGAATTTTTTTGAAAAAAGACGTTTTAAAAAAGTTATTACATTAGGGCATTTTATTACATTAGTGGTTGTTACAAATGTAACAAAAATGTCTTTTCGCCGCCGTATAAGTGAAATAATCTTGAGCGCGGCGTTAAACTCTAATCAATCAATCAATCAATCCAAAATGACGTGTTATTAAAATCCGAAAATTATTTTGCAATTTTGCTTGCAGAACAGCCTCAGAACGCTTCTCAGGCAATCTAGAACCCTTGAGCTTCTGGGGCCTAGGCGGCCCCTGGACCCTCGCCTATTGGCTTGGGATAGTCATCCCCTCCTCATGCTTCAAAAACGTTATAAGGCTTCATCTATAACTTTGGAAAATACCCATTTTACTGGTATTTTTTAAGAATTAGGAAAAGCAAAATCCGAAAATTATCAAGCCATTTTATTTGCAGGACAGCCTCAGAACGCTTCTCATGCAATCTAGAACCCTTGGGCTTCCGAGGCCTGAGCGGCCCCTGCACCCTCGCCTATTGGCTCGGGATAGTCACCAGAGTATGTGTAGGTAGAACGGGGGGTTACAGGCCTCTTTCGAATCTGTTGTTTCTGTAATCAGAGGGCCTGGAACCATTGGCCATTAAGAATTCGGGTAGGGTCTAACAAAGTGAAATTTTCGTGCAAATTAATTTGATTTACCCGTTACTATGTTTTCGATTGCACTCTCAGCAACCCCAACCCAATCCTCAAACCACCTCCAGACACATTTGAAAATACTGATTCGATCTGTTAGAACTTGCGCCCCCCCCCCCCCCCCCCCCCCCCACCCTTTCACAAAATCCTGTATCCGCCCCTGCTGAGACATTATGTACATTATGACATTATAATTTTCAGAATCCACCGCCAGGCGGGGAAAATCGAATACGAAACTGAATATGAAACTGGCTTTCTGTGCCTTTATTATTGTACTTAAAGAGACGGAACTTAATGAGGGTGCACACTAAGATATTCTGTACAAAATGACGTCATCATTTTCAGAATCCACCGCCACGGGGCCAAAATCGAATACGAAACTGAATATGAAACTGGCTTCCTGTGCCTTTATTATTGTACATAAAGAGACGAAACTTCCTAAGGGTACACACAAGGACATTCTGCACAATATTACGTCATCATTTTTGGAATCCACCGCCAGGGGGCGAAAATCGAATACGAAACTGAATATGAAACTGGCTTCCTGTGCCTTGACTATTGTACATAAAGGAACGAAACTTCCTAAGGGTACACACAAGGACAATCTGCACAATATGACGTCATCATTTTTTTAATCCACCGCCAGGGGGCGAAAATCGAATACGAAACTGAATATTAGTTTAAATGTATTTTATTATGACAATAGCCTAATGGAATTGGAGACAAGTTCTATAGCAACTTATGAACTCCTTTTTCTAATAATTTACAGATACATTTTATACAAACAAGGAAAATATACAAGTTTTATAATAAAAAGATAAACAGTGAGTACAATCTGGAAACATTTCATGGGTAAACAACAATAATATTTAACGTATAGCATATACAAGTTATTCATTATAATTTGATGCCAATGAAGAAAATATTTTAGAAAAGTAAAATTAATTAGTTTTGATGCTTTGTGGCGTTCTATAAGAGGCGACAACCCTGATTCAAAATATAAAAGGTCACGTCTACAGAACATAGGAAGTCCTGTGATAATTTTGGCTGCAGCTAACTTAGCCGAGAAATCTTGGCTCTGCCGAATTTTTTTTCCGTGTTCGTCATAGCCAAGATCACTTCCATAGTAAAAAAAGGATATATGTTAAGGAGACCCGCCGAAAAAATCGGCGGCGCAAATTTCACAACAAATAAGCAAAGAATAAAATATTTACCACTGCATTCCGATAGTATAGACCACGAAGAAGGAGTTTGTCAAACTTACGCCGCTGTAAAGTGACTAAAGATATATGATTGAAGTATTTCTACGACGCCCCGCACAGTTTAACTGGTCGTTTAAATGTTTACTATGGCGGTTACGTCAGGTTGAAAGCCAGTGGACTTCGACACAAATATTGACTGCATAAGGGAAAGCTTACCCCTTTACAGCGGCGTAAGTTTGACAAACTCCTTCTTCGTGGTCTATACTATCGGAATGCAGTGGTAAATATTTTATTCTTTGCTTATTTGTTGTGAAATTTGCGCCGCCGATTTTTTCGGCGGGTCTCCTTTACATATATCTTTTTTTTACTATGGAAGTGATCTCGGCTATGACGAACACGGAAAAAAAAATTCGGCAGAGCCAAGATTTCTCGGCTACAGCTAACTGAACTACATGTAGTTCCAATTTTTCTGAGTCTTCTTGATTACAACCACCCCATACAGAGGACCCATACTCCGGTATAGGTCTAACAAATGATAAATACACTTGTGACAGTGCCCTTCTTTTCAGTTTACATTTTAAATTTCTTATAATACCGATTCTTTTGTTTGCAGAAGAGATAATGGCCTTTATATGTTCGTCCCACTTGCAGTTGCTCTGTAATCTTATTCCAAGATGTTTTTGGGAGGTAGAATGCTCTAATAGTTCGTCTCCAAAAATATATTAAAATCTGGTTCAATTGCTCTTTTACTCATGGGCAGAAGTGTCGTTTTTGCAAGGTTAAATTTCATATGCCATTTCTCTGACCACAAGATAAGACGCCTTAGATCAGAATTAAGAGTTTCTTCTACAAATGCTAATTCTAAAGAGGAAGCAAACAGACTAGCATCGTCCGCAAAGAGACGAACGACTGAGTTCATTGAATAAGCTATATCATTGACGAATACGAGAAAAGTAAGGGTCCTAAGACCGAGCCCTGCGGAACCCCGGCTGACGTGCACAATGATCTAGAAAGAGCACTATTCGCCATGACTCGTTGATTTCTATCACTAAGTGGCTAGAGAACCACTGAAGTAGATTACCCTGAATACCATGTTGATGTTGCTTGAGCTTAAAAAGCAGACCCTTGTGCCATACTCTATCAAAAGCCTTAGATAGATCTTCCATTCAGAAGGAAATGATGACTGTTGAATAGATATCTGAAATAGTTTTGCTAATGGAACTACTATTGATATGGCTACGTTTTTAAGCATTCGGTGACTGATAAGATCAGGACCAACAGCTTTGTTAACTTACAACGACTTAATTACATCATAAATATCAACTTCTTCCACAATAATACTATCTAAAACAGAATCAGTTAGGCTAACAAAGGTAGACAGTGGTCAAAGGATCATCTGATTTAGATATGGATACAAAATACTTGTTTAAAATATCACCCTTCTCCAAATCAGTGAAAGTTGTTCCGTCATTGGATATTATAAGTGGGGGTATTTGATTACTTGTGCTATTCATAAATGACTTAACATTTTTCCAATAAAATTTGGAATCTTGACTTTTTTATGTTTCCACGAGGTTTTCTAAGTTGCCATAATGATTTTGTTTTGCATAATGCTTTAAATTGTTAACCTTATTACGCGATTTCTTGAATTTTAGCCAGTCTGACGGTCTTTGGGATTTTTTGGCAATTTTACGAAATCTGTCACGCTTTCTCATTTCCTGCCTGAGGACACTGCCATACCAAGGTTTGTCTTTAGGACAGATGGTGACAAACTGGGATGGGATTCAATTTTTTGCTTGAGAAATAAAATTAGTTGTAAATTTATTAACGTAGTCGTCCGCAGTTAAGCAATTATGAAAAAAAAAATCATCCCAATTCGTGGCGTTCAGTAACTGATTAAACTTAACCCAATCGTTTTTTTTGTAAATCCAAACTTGTCTTTTGTAACTATTCGATGCATTATGGTTAAATGAAATGTCAATATAAGTTGCTCTGTGGTCGCTAATATCTTGGCATATTTTAATTATACCAGAGTCGTGCACAATGATTGGATCTGTTACTATAATGGGATCTAACTGAGTTGCTGAGTGATCTGTAACACGGGTTGGCTCACTAATTAAGTTGTGCAGGTTACATATTTCCATAACATCCCCAAGATACTTGCTATTATTGTTATAAAGATTGTCATTTAGGTCGCCAACATTTATAACGTTTGGGCAATGATCAAGAGCACCTTCAACCATCGCCTCGAAGTGCTCGTATGTAACTCTTGGGCTGCGAGAAGTGATGTAGGATACGTTGAGAAGAAATTGTTTAGTTTGTGTTTTTACTTCTATCCATATGGTTTCGAAGCTTGTTGATTCTAAATCAGGTCTTCTTATGCACCTAAGCTGATTTGAGCAGTAAATGATTATGCCACCCCAGGGGTTAGCTATATTAGCATCCCTATCTTTGCGAAATGGTGCACTAAAATTATATAGCAAAAGTTTTGAATCGTCAAAAGTAAAATCTAAATTGGTTTCAGTGAAACACAGAATATCATAGTCCTCAGACATATCATCATCGTAGTCCATTTTTTGTCTTATGCTGCGTATATTGAGATGGGCAATTTGAAGTGAGTGGGTTTGACCTGGGCCAGGGTTTAGCTCTACACCACCACTAAATACAATGATTAGAATCAGATTAACCAGCAAATTACATAAACAAATACATTGGGACATGGGGAGAAAATAAATAAATATGAATGTTGGCAGATACATAAGAATTAATGATCAGGAAAACGATCCCGAAGATATTAAAGCAGTTCTACCAATGAGAGAGATTTTGCAATGAAATTATCCGAAATGTCATTACCCATTTTCAGAGTGAGACAATACAAAAATAAAAATAACCAACGCACCAGTTTGCACTACGAGGTTCATCCTGCAAAAGTATTATATAACGTAAATGCACATTCAGGTTTCAAAAGTATCCCACAATAGCATAAGTGTAATAGGTGATCTACAAATATAGTCAATATTGCTTCCAAAAAATGTTTCCATAGTACATAAGTTGAGAGAAGGAAGAGATAAAAAAGAAAAATGAATAACATTGAGTCTCACATAGAAAAAGCCAGGGAGGGCAGTGGACAAAAAAACAGTGTACAATTATTTTGTAGTAATATCAAAATAAGTAACGCCGCAAATATTTACAAAAAAATGACACCGCAGGAAGAAAATTCAAACACTGATAAGCATTAAAATTGATCCAAAATCTATACATGAATTATATTAATATGGATACAACCAGTGTGCAAATTTATTTAAAAAGTTATAATTATATAAGAAAAGTAAACATACAATTGGTACAATAATAAAGGGTAGCTAAATGGAGTGTGCATTGAACGATTTAGCATTGAAGTATTTACAAAAGTGAAGTGCATCAGTTTGGCAGTCCTTTACAAAGAACCTAAGGTGGTTTCAGCTTTAAAATGTTTAGCCATAACATTCATATCTCGAGTTGATTATTTAAATTAACGTGAACTTATCCGTTTTGCATATATTACATAATGAAGGGTGCCAACTTGGCCATAATATATACTGTACACGTATTAGCATATGTTATACTTCATGAGTTGGTAAATAACCGACATTCTGTAATAGTATATAATAAGCAATCAAAATATAAGTAATAATCTGTACCTGTTGCCTTTTGCTAAATGCTAAAAAGATGATTGTTTGGTGTTTTACGCCGCGCTCAAGAGTATTTCACTTATATGGCGGCGTTGCCAGTTTTATTGTGGGAGGAAAACGGGCTCTATGCCCGGAGGAAACCCACGACCTTCCGTTGGTAACTGGCAACCATCCCACATAGGTCGTTCGAGTGAAAACCCAGTCAGAAAATTTTCCAATTTTTGGACTGAGTGGGAATCGAACCCGCGACCCATTGGTGGAAGGCTGTTCGGATTGAGTGTCCAACGCTCTACCTACTGAGCCACGGAGGCCCCTCTAAAAAGATGAAGACAGATTCTTAGGAATCTTGACATAGGCAGGACTATGAATTTGAAGTTATGTTAACAAAGTATAGTCATCAGTATATAGTGAACCTAGTTCTTCTGGATAACCACATAATAAATATTAAATAGATTTCGAATTATAGTATACTTTTCACAACTTATTAACTATAATAAGCTATGTACCTTAATTGTTATTCAGTTGTGGGAAATCAACATTAATATATCACCTTCTATTAAAACGATTTCTTAAACAGAAGTGTTTATTCAGTTCTGTATAACTATGCCAAAAGTTTACTTGGCGGTTCACATGTGTTAGGGAGGATCTCATTGAAATTAGACGCCTTTAGGAACATTCTAGAGAGCGTGTAGGTTTTTTTGAGATCCCGATATAAACATCTGTATCCACAATACATACTATGTAGCTATAACAATGTCTACGCTGCTCAGTATGCTTACAGCTCAGCATAACCCCGGAACCCCGGCCCAGAACGAAAGAATGATCATCCCGTCCATTTTAAGTTTGCCCACCTCGAGAACACGCTCTCGGTTCGCACAGGCAACACACCGCGTGGACTCCCCCCCCCCCCCCCCCCCCACCCCAACGCCAACCACCCAGCCCTCCGATGACCTCCAAAGCCTCTCACTGACAATCAGAAACCACGAAAAAAGTGTGAATTGCCATGCTACTTCATATTTGGTACGATTTTGTAGAAAAAAAAAACAACTAAATAATCTAATCATATTGATTTATATACTACGGAACCGTAGAGGGGACATGCAAAAAAAAAAAAAGCTCTAAAAAGATTTCGTTCCACGAATTACTATTTCGTTCCACGAATTACTATTTCGTTCCACGAATTACTATTTCGTTCCACGAATTACTATTTCGTTCCACGAATTACTAACTCGTTCCACGAATTACTAACTCGTTCCACGAATTACTATTTCGTTCCACGAATTATGATAACCAATGGCTGATGGCTTTATAACTTGCCAGCTAACCAATGAGGATGAACATTGCATATTTCTTGGCTGGCTCTCGTCGATGTAAAAATTGGTGCAAAAGGTGAAAAGACAGTCTAATTCCAGGATTCATAGCTAATATACTCACGATGTTCTTGTACAACAACCCTAATTCAAAATACATAGCAATAAGTTAATTCCTTTCAATGTTGACCTGTTCGCATAGCCTCACTTTGATAACCTATTTCTAGGACAACAACAACGGAAACCATAATTCGTGGAACGAAATAGTAATTCGTGGAACGAGTTAGTAATTCGTGGAACGAAATAGTAATTCGTGGAACGAAATAGTAATTCGTGGAACGAAATAGTAATTCGTGGAACGAAATAGTAATTCGTGGAACGAAATAGTAATTCGTGGAACGAAATAGTAATTCGTGGAACGAAATAGTAATTCGTGGAACGAAATCTTTTTTTTTTTTTTTTGCATGTCCCCTCTACGGTTCCGTAATATACCAATTATGATAATGGAACGTTCGTATAAATCACTTATAATATACATATATTATACATATGCCATGTCAACATTAGAAGAGTTTATATTTTGAAATACACTAAACCTAGGAAATAAGTGAAGATGTACGCAGTATAAGCCTTCGGCTTGAAGTGTACAATGCTAAGCAAAAAAAAAAAAGGAAAAACTAAACAAGCAATTGTCGCAAACAGTAAACTAAAGTTACAAAAGTAACTGATTGTGTGGTGCTTGGAGCATAACGGAACCAGAAGCACACCTTAGTGTAGACTTGAAACCGTTTACATGTTACAAGTAAGCACAACTGGGTTTCAAAATTAATGTCTAGGTGCACATTGAATTTCAGGTAGTAGAACAATCCATCAGCTGCAAACATTAATTAAATGTTTAGTAGGTTTTTAGTAGGTTTTATGAGTTCTGCAAATATAAATGTAGCACACCACTATAATAAATGAAGTTTACAACAGATTGATTTAAGGTCAGTCAGAATTGAAGACCAAAAGAAATGGGGTGAAGTTGGGTTAGTTTGCATGAAAACATCTAAGTCACATGAAACAATTAGGATGGCGGAAAAGTTAACAAAGCTTTGATATCACAGTCGTTAACTATTCTATGAATAGGGCCATTCTCACATACCTTACAAAAGATTTTTCCGTCCCTTGTCCAGAACGAAACAATTTCCCATCTTTTATAGCCATAAGCAACTGTTTCACTAGACTATGTTTATACTTTGTCAAATCCTCAATCCATAATTCAAACCATATTCAAACTTTATTATTATACATAAAGGGACGAAATTTAATGAGGGTACACACTAAGAAGTTCTGCACATTATGACGTCATCATTTTCAGAACCCACCGTCAGGGGGCGAACGTCGAATACGCAACTGAATATGAAACTGGAATTCCTGTGTCTTTATCAATTTACATAAAGAGACGTTCTAACTATAGACAGAGAAACAAATCTTAGAGATGTTTACCTAAAATCGACATCACCGCTTTTCATTGTTGTTATTCGATGCATTGATCTTATGCCAAAATCAGATTTTTCAGCAGCTAAATTTGAATGGACATCTCGTTGTGGCGAGTTGTTAGGGACCAAGGTATACTTATACGGATAGGAGTCTGATGTATTAGGTGAAGACTTCATAAGAGAGGTGAGAAGCTTTGTTTCAAGTTCATGCTCGAACACTGAGTGTCAAGATCCCAAAAAGACTAGATACACCAAAGGAATATCATAACAGTAGGCTAAGTCTTAAAGTCAACACTTTAAAATACAATCAACTTCATTTTAAAAAGAATATTTGCCTCCTAAACAAACGGGTTTAGTTCATTTTTTGTCATGTTTATATTAAGAGTTTTGAATGATTTAAAGTTCATGGTCAGATGACTTTATGACGTCAGGTTAATGATAAACTACAGACGCCTAGAAAGTTTATACTGCTATATTTACTGAATTCTGTTATTTATTTATGGACACTAAAACATACGGCAACGACGTAATTATACCTTCCCATAAGTACATATTTAATCATAACATCTTTTGCAATAAAGTAAAAAAAAATAATTAAAGGCACACTTGCCGCGAAAATCCAGAATATTGTTTACGTTGAAAACAGTGGACGGTTTTCTGTATTTTTCCCAGACAAAAGAAGTTAGCAGCTTCCTATTTTTACCAGAAATTGAACGTTTTGGCATCATTCAGTGTTTTTAATTTGAAAAACAGATTTTTCAGTTAACCGTAATGTAAACAAACTTTGAACCTGAGCGTGTGCACAAGTGCCCTAATGGTTTGAGTCGTGTGGGCGATCTAACGACACAGTATAATTTTACGAACTTTATCTAAGAAATACATACTAACGATTGAGTAAGGGTGACTATAAAAGCCCGCTGAGTGCAAACCACTGACAAAAAACGCCTGAATGAGGGTAATCATACACTTAAGTTAACCGACACTGATCGGTGTTGTTGTTGTAACCAAGCTTCGTTTTTTCGTTTGTTTCTCATTCTCATTTATACATTCTAAACCTAATTGGACATGCTTTATCAGTGCTACGTTTAATTTCAAGCTCGTGTAATTTGGTTTTCTTAACAAATGTCAAACAGGCTACGGCGGCAATTTGGCCTTTAAAGGAGACAGGATATTGTTTCTAAAATGACTTTTGATGTATTTTATATAAAGGAACAATTTTACTTGCAATCAAAGTCCTATTTCTTTTATATTTGTATACAGTGCAAGGTCCCTTGACTCAAACAATACTGTTTCCGAAATGGTAGAACGCTGGCTAAAACAAGAGCCTATTACGTGTTGAGTTGTGTGATCGAACAGGAATGCGTCAAACGTTTCTAGACAAAAATGGTGTACCAAGGTGTGTGACTACGTGTAGGAGTAGGATGGACAAATAAGCCTGGTTCCCAAAAGTGAAACACAGTAAAAATCAATAGTTCGAATAATTCTTACGCCTGAAGAATCTGTATATGTGTTTACACGTTTTTTACTTGTGTCTTAGGGAGGAATTAATGTTGTTCGGGTGAGCGTAGCCATGTCAGGGTGCTGGAGAACATCCCGCCAATAATAATATTGTCAATAGCAGACCTGGTAGCTCTTGGTTATTATTCCAAAGACGTCAAGACATATTCTGAAGAATTTACACTGGGAGGCAGAAAATTTCAACTTGTGGGAGTAGCGCCCCACCGTCATGATCATTTAACCAGTATAATAAAATCACCCCTCCATGGTTGGATGTTTTACGATGCTTTCGAAGGATGTCTTCCTGATATTTTCTATCTGACTTTTAAATTGTTTGGTGTTACGAAACATATTGTGTCAAAAGAGGTCTTTGGTTGACCGACTGGGTTGGGCGTATCAATTTTCACTTTGTCCACTTTGTTTTTTCCCAAATGAACCCTGAAATGTCGCCCTTTAAATGAAATAATCTGCTGTGTGGCAAGAAAGCTATCAATTAACCAAAACTGGGAATATCTGCAGAGGAAAGGAGGTTGTAATTCTCTTAAGTCCATTTGACATCGTGGTGGATAAGGAGTGAAGGTCAGGGGAGGATAGCTATTAACTAAACAGTATGAGATACAAACACTGATTGTGTTGGTTGGACGTTTTAGCTTATTGACGCGTTCATTCGTAAGGTGAAAAAACGCCGTCAGTGAAAATTTGTAAATATGTACCAAATTTTTATATAGGAATTCCACAGCACAATGATTTGAAATATAGGGAGGGTCTGATTTCACAATTTGCCCGTGTAAATCTATATATACCACTGGTGGAAGTAATCGTCACTGAGGAAATGGTGTAACCTGAGAAGTTAAAATCGACTTTTCAGTATAACCCACCTCGTTCAAAATATAATAAGCCCTTATATTGAAAGGTTTTGTTCCTTGGATATTGTTATTTACAAGGCAATCAGATTCCGCAGAATCAAATACAGACGTTGCAGAGTTATTAACAGATGATTTTAGTAAAAGTGTAAATTTAAGAGTACGCCTCAACCGCCTTAACTCCCTTCACAATGTTTAAATGTAATTATATCGCTCTATAACAGTATTTGGTCAAAGATGGTAAACTTCAAAAGAATCCAACTCTCACAGCCGGCTGTGAAACAAAGGTGATCAGACCACACATTTGAGCTCCTCAAAGTTTGTCTTTCTTTCTATGTTTTTGTCATTCAGCTATCCCTCAACTAAGTTGCATATGTTGCTTTAGCTGCAGGTAACTGTAGAAACCTTTGCAGAAAGTATGTTGTGATGTTATTTGTCAAAATCCTCCCAAAAAAATCAGAAACTGTGTTTGTGTTGTATTGTCTTTGTTTTGTTGTTGTTGAAATTTTTTTTACCTCCCAGAAATTGTCTGTAAATTAAAATTTTCCATCCTAGAGTAGTTGAAAATTGTACATGCACTTGTTTCTTCTGCACTCTATCTAAAGGGCTTCTTTGTCTATCCCTTTACCTTAAGTCGCTCCAAGGTAGCTTCTTTTTCTCTCTAACTGTGTTTTGCTAACATACCCCTGTCTGGTGCACGTAGACTAGGTAATGATATTATGGAAGAAGAGGAAGAGAGCAGTATGGAATTTTCTGAAACTTCTTTAAGTCAGCGAAAAAAACGCAGAGAAAGAGATAGATGAGAAAGCCAAGACAGAGAAACAAGAAAAAAACAAAGAGGTATCTCTCAAGAAAATAACTCTAAAAACCTTACTGTTATAATGTCTTCTGTGACCCGTAAAGCCTTATCCCGGTACGATAATCTAAAAGTTGGTAGTGCTATAGCAAAAGCAGCAAGACAAGGTAATGTTAAGCTGATTAAGGTGTTAAAATCGAGAGATCTAGCAATAACCTGCTCGAACTCTGTCCAAGTAAAAAAATTACTAAACACCAACACCCTTATGGGCATTTATGTAAAATATAGATTGTTTGCTAACTCTTCCGTAAGAGGCGTAATTTATGGATTAAGTGAAGAAGTGGACGAAGCTGAAGTATTGACTGTATTAAAAAAAGAAAAATGTACCAAAGTCGAGAGATTAACAAAAGGTAAAGAAAAAATCCCGACCAAATGTTTACTATTGTATTTTGATTTAGAGTTTCTCCCCAGCGAAGTGGTATTAGGCTATCAGCTGTTTCAGATAAAACCCCTGTCTTGAGGTGTTCCCGATGTCAACGTCTAAACCATGTCGCTGCTGACTGTAGAGGTGGATTGAGGTGCCCGAGGTAAGGGGGTAACCATGACTTTCAATCATGTCCAAATAAAAATATATTTAAATGCCTTCAATGTAACGGGAACCATAGTTCCGCTTACGCCGGTTGTCCTGTTATGAAAGAAGCACATAAAGCTCAGTACATACGAGTTGTACAAAAAATCTCATTCGCTGACGCCCTTAAAAGTATTCGCGAAACGAAAACACCTGTTCAACTAAATTGTTCACAGAACCCTGATTTTGATGACTCTGTATTCGTAACCCCCTTTCCGGTGCCTCAGCCACCTCCAGCTACACCTAGGGCGTGCTCGAAAGTCCTGTCCGGGACACTGTTCCGGCTGTGCCAGGGAACAGACCTTCCGAATGCACTGTCACAGGAAGTGGTAAAATCAAGATGGCGGCCAAGTTCGTAAGCGCTGCGATTGCTGGAGCATTTTTAGAGGAAGATGACGAGAAACAGTCTGAGGATGCTGAAACCACCATGTTGTTTGCGTCGTCTATATTGCAGTTGATGTATGTACACAACTCTACAAACCAAAAATTAATTAAAAACAAGTTCAGCCACTGAAAGAGCTTCGGGTTAACAGTCGCAAAATTTTCGTGTTAATTGATTATCTCCCTTGGTTTATTGATTATCTCCCCTGATAATACTGTATCAAAACCTAGAGTATTTGTATGGTAAATACTACACAATACACGAGCTAAATGTTAAGCTTAATCCTGTTGGCTGTTCTTACAATTCCTATGAACTGTAAATACGTAGAGTTTATTACTCAAAAACAAAAAAAAAAGCATAAGTTAAATATTATATTGTGTGCCTTTGTCAGTGTGTTAAAATGGTTTTGCACATTTTTTGCTTCAGTGGTGGAGAGGAAAAAGCACGCATTAGAGGTTATGTGGATGAAGTTGTTCCAAATTACACGCCCACAGATTTCCGCAGAATATTTAGGATGAATGAGGGCACGTCTTTGCGTGTTTTACAGCATATCCAAGATTTCCCTGAACTGCAGCCAGCGGGCCCAGGAAGAAGAGAACCCATTCCCATAAGAACACAACTCCTGGTTACGTTATGGTATTTTGGTGGGACTGATACAATCCATAAAATTGCTGATCGCTTTGGAATGTCTGAGTCAACCGTTGTGGCATGCAGAAACAAAATCGTTGGTGTTTTACTACAGATCAGGGACCGAATAATTACATGGCCTAATGCAGAGGAGCAGGAAAGTGAAGCACAGGAGTTCTCATTGCGGAATGGATTTCCTGGAATAATTGGGGCTATAGATGGGACACATATACGTATTAAAGCCCCTCAAAGGAATCACCAGAGATATGTCAACAGGAAACAGTTTCACTCTATCCAACTACAGTGTGTGTGTAGGCATAATATGCTTTTCAGTGATGTATTTGCTGGGTACCCGGGAAGTGTACATGACTCGAGGGTACTGCAGATGTCTGACTTGTGGGACAATGGTCTGACTATGTGCAATATGAATCGACACATACTTGGAGATGGAGGGTACCCTCTCAGGAAATGGCTACTGACACCATATCGAGACAATGGCCATTTAACTCCACAACAAAAGAAATACAATTACTACCATTCCAGTAACAGGGTTGTGATAGAGAGGGCATTTGCCTTATTGAAGTTAAGATTCAGAAGGCTCCAGTATCTTGATACCCAATCAGTACCTACTGCAGTTAATGTCATTATGGCAGCTTGTGTTCTACATAATATAGGTATTTTGGAACATGATCAGCTTGACGATCAATTGTTAAATGACGAGACTGGTGATGGGGTTAATCTTGTAAACATCTTCAACGATCGCAATGCTGAGGGAATATTAAAGAGGGACACTATTGCTAGACATTTAATTTGACAGATTTACTTTCATTTGGGACATTGAAGGTTATTGCAACTCCGCCTGTGTTCAACACAAATCAATGATTGAAGCAGTTAAATTGATCGTCATGTTACATATTACGAGGGTGGATTGAATAGTTTCCGGAATCTGCTATAGACTGATATTTTACTTGTTTCTGGGATACCTGCTACTTTTGTGTCATTTTGCGTAAATTTGAGATCATTCTGCATCCACCGGATTCATTTTTATTCCAGAAACTGCAATCCACCCTCGTACATACCAGTACACCATAATATTCCTTTATTTTTTTCTCATTAAAATAAAAACCTTTCATTGTTTCCTTGAGTAAACAATCCTAAACGAAAACTGTTGTAAATTGTCGCATCAGATGATTAATTTACCAACAAGACCAACTGTGTCTCCTGTATGGACTATTTATTGTTTTATAAAACATCTTGTTAATGAATACTTTGTTTATTGCCTTATTTTCATTTGATCGGGATCGTTGCCATTCCAAGATGTTTTCACTTAATAGGACAGCTTGTTCTACTGTATCTGCACCAAGGGGGCGGGGGTTCGAATCCCACTCAGCCCCAAAAAATTGGAAAATTTCCTGACTGGGTTTTCAGTCGAACGACCTATGTGGGATGGTTGCCAGTTACCACCGGAAGGTCGTGGGTTTCCTCCGGGTATATAACCCGGTTTCCTCCCACAATAAAACTGGTAACGCCGCCATATAAGTGAAATAATCTTGAGTGCGGCGTAAAACACCAAACAAACAAATCTACTGTATCTGCAGTATGCGACAGCCACAAACTTTTGGCAAGTGATTCATCACTCTTCGACATGTGCTACTCAAAAAAGTTCATGATCGCTTTACATACTCATGTACATGTATTCCGCAAATAGGGAATAGCAATAGCCCAAATTAAATCAGAATCAATGCTGATTTTGTTTTGGTTTGATTTTGATTGTTGCTCTACATCATGCTCAAGAATATTTCACTTATAAGATGACGGAATTTATTGGTAGAGGAAAGCAGAGTGCCCATGGTGAACAGAACCACTGACCTTTGGCAAGTATCTGGCATAAACACCCCCTTGTATGAGGGGTCAGAATGTGTGCCACACTCCCTGTCCGAATATGGGCTTGAACCAACGTCTTGTGTAGTCTATGATTGAAAGACTAACACCTTAATCACATGAAGTAGCCACGACCTGCTGGAAGAGTCAAATGTTGGTAACCGTGCACGAGAAGGGTTCACTAGTCCGAAGGTTCACTAGTCCGAAGGTTCACTAGTCCGAAAAACGGGTTCACTAGTAAGAAGGTTCACTAGTCCGAAGGTCCACTAGTCCGAAGGTTCACTAGTCCGAACGAGAGGGTTCACTGGTTCGAAGGTTCACTAGTCCGAAGGTCCACTAGTCCGAAGGTCCAGTAGTCCGAAGAACAGTACCGATATCATCCTCCAAATGATATGGCCCATAGGGTATAGGCCTACCCAGACCCAAGGATAGTTTCCTCAGCATCATTTTCCCACGAGACAGTATCCCTTAGTCTTTGCTGGTCTGTAGTCGAGACAGTGTAAAGTTAGGAATTTATGATCCCTCCAAAGAAAAAGGAAATATATAATTCGACGATTTTATGCACAGCCACGGGGGGTGCAGACTAACGGAGAAAGACAATGAATTTCCTGAGGAAATAGGTGGTATGCAGGGTATATAAAACCGTCGAACTAAATATTTTATTTTTCCTTAGGAACTCTAGAGGGTTATACGCATGACATGACATGTTCAATTTTAGATACTTTTATTTATCAGATAATTTGAAAAGTTTGCAAAACATTATTAAAAAGATGACATTATACTTATATCTAGAAAGACACGTGGTGTCGACTTTGTAAACGTAAACACACGTAAACACACGTAAACACACGGAAAAATCTTCTTGTCTAAAATAACCATGGAGAAAAGTTTCTAATTGTGTTAAAAAGAGGTATATCATTTAGACCTTTATACCCCATACATTGAACAAACCGTGAAGAGTACTTTTTATTTTTCATATCTGTTCAAGTATACGTACCGCTACTCAGATTTTTTTAATTGCTTGAATAAAATGTCTATCAGTACCACTGTTTAGTTTTTCTCATCCAAATAGTGGATGGTCTTATTTGAGATATAGCGCATTGTGTCTGGCATGTTCGGACTATGGAACCTTCGGACTAGTGAACCTTTGGACTAGTGAACCTTCGGACCAGTGAACCTTCGGACCAGTGGACCTTCGCACTAGTGAACCTTCGGACCGGTGAACCTTCGGACTAGTGAACCTTCGGACTAGTGGACCTTCGGACTAGTGGACCTTCGGACTAGTGAGCAGTTCCCCCATGCACAGTGTGCTGATTAAGATAAATTTACATTCTTCATGGTTATAGAAAAAAACAGACATCTAAAAGTTATATAGATAATAAAATACATTTATTAACCAACACATACAAGAAATTCAAATATGAACTAAAGCGCTCAACATAGAACGCCAGAAAATGTCTAGAATAGACCTACACTGACTGAGTAGGCCTACATGACCAGACGTTGAAACAGTTAAAGAAATAAACAATTGTATGTAAAAAGAAAGTATGGAAATTAATTCAAACATTGTTTTTCTAAAATCTGAAATAAAAACGCCTTATCACACTGACTCGGTGCATAACATGACATGTAAAAATATAAAAAATTTTTATGCAAGAAATGAAAACAATAAAAATGTCAATAAACTGTCAATAAAGTATGAAAAAACAAAGAGTATGCTGCCACTTGGTTCACCCTTGAAATAGAAAAAATATAATATTCTGGGGAAAATAAATTTACAATGAACTACATTGTCAATTAGCAATCATTTTGTAGCTGTTCATGGTTTAGGTGCTGTGCCCGCTAACGCCGAAATTAGGCCTTGTATCAAAGCCATTCTTTCTTCATGCATCTTTTCTCGCCTCTCAGCTTCTTGCTGGTCTTGAGTTTTCTTATCCTCCAAGTAGCACTTAAACATGTCAACAAGCTCTCGGCTCCCTGATTTTCTATCACACTGTGACTTTTTCTTAGTCGGTGTTTCCTGAGCACTGTCTTCCACTGGCGTGTCTGCAGACGTTTTACTTGACATGGTCAGCTCGGGTTCTACAGTTGGGTCGTCCACGAAGAGGGCATCCAGATCACTCTCGAACTCAAAGGTTTTTCTTTGATTCCCAGATTTCTTGTTGTGATCTTTCGTGTTCTTATATGCCCTCATCAGACTTTTCCACCGGCCTGTAATCTGTTCAACGGTGAATCTGTATCCATTGGTTACCATCGTCTTCTGAATCTTCTGGAACATTTCTTTTTTCCGCATCCGCCCTGCTTCCTGACGCTCTTTGTGTTTGGCATATTCACTGATTAGCAGTAGAGTGGCTGCTCTATTCCATCTCTCGGTCTCCCACTCCGAATCGCTCTCATCCGGCACGGTATCCTGATCTTCTGCCACTGTGCCTGTAATTAGAAACAAATTTTATTATTTCAAATTATTTGGGTGGACATGGACAGTGTGCAGACGGACTTAGTTAAGTTTTTGGCAGTAGTAAAGATCCAGTAGGTGTTTACATTGGGACTGACGGGAGTAGTACACTTTAAGCCGGCTTTACCCTTTACCCTGCGGTCAGTTTTCCCATCATGCTTTCATTTACAGCCAGGCTCGGACAATAGGCGTTGAAAGGGAGGTCAGTCCCAATGTAAACAGGCCAGTATAAACTATACTTCACCCCATTGATCTACTCAACAATGTCAAAGCAGTTAGGACAAAGGGTAGTTTCACATAGGTTGGAATAACGCCGCCATAACTCGGTCCGTCTAAAGACACAAATGAAACGAAATCTGCCCAAATGAAAGAAAACTTGTTCAAATGAAAGTAAATTCGCTGAAATGGAGAATAATATACGGACATGTAGCTATCTACACGTCAATTAGGAGTAAATCGTTCATCTCTGATAAGCATAAATGTAAAAAAAGTAATTTAGGGGATGTAAAAATGTTGCCCAAATGAAAGTCTGTGTTCGCTTACCCCATTACACGCTCACGTGAGGTTTCTTAAATAATTTTTTTTTGAGTACACAAGCAGATATGTTAAAATTACAGTTTTTTTTAATGAAATCCATTTGCCCTTCTTGTGTGTTTCATATAATATCATTCGCCACTTACATCCTCTAAATCACTATTTGATATTCATGCTTATTGGAGATGAGCTAATAGCCAAAATTGATTAGTAGATAGCTTCAATTCTGAATATTTTCCTCTATTTCAGCGGGATAACTTTCATTTGAACAAATTTTCTTTCATTTGGGCAGAATTTGTTTCATTTGTGTCTTTATAGGCGGACCCCCATAACTTCATTAACGGCGTTGTTGTTGTAACTTCTGTACCAGCTTCGGGATAAGGACCATAAAACACAATCTGAACTTGCATTATGCCCATTAAAGTATCTCTAATTACAGTTTGACATCCGATGAATATTTAACTTACATTTACTTGTATCACACTGATGCTGTATCATGCCTTCGATCGTCGCAAAGTACACATTGCAATCGCCACACTTGAAAAAGGTGTCTTCAGCCGCCATGTTGTAAGGTCATCTGTGCCGTCTGCACCACCTCTTGTTCTGGCACAGAAATCACAGTTCCGGACAGCTGTGCTCAAGTGTTCGTAAGCTGTACTGCCTGTGCGGCACGTCCCGGACAGCGTTACGAGCGCGCCCCCTAGTGTTGTACAACGCAATAAGCCGGTAATGTGTTCTGTTGCTGTACAAACTGAACCTGAGATCGGCGTACAGACAGATTACTGTTCCCCTGCTATAACTACTAATGCTATAGCTATGTTCACAGAAATTATTTCATTGTGTGAAGATCCATAACGATCTAAAGTAATCTCTTTCATTGCCAACTGCGCAAAGAATCACTTTGGCGACGATGTGTTAAATGCGGATGAGTTGGAAGCTATACTACAACAGGGAAATATATACGGTAAATAATGTTTTACTGTTTGAATTTATGTCTCGCACTTATTTTACTCATGCCTTTTGAGGTACTACAGCACAACATTCAGTCTCTCTTATCCCATGGATAGGAATTAAAATATTTTATAACTAATTTACCTAATCAACCAGATGTAGTTTGTCTCCAGGAGACGTTTCTCAAGCCTAACCTTGATTTTACTGTTTCTGGTTACGTCATCGAAAGAGTTTCACGTAAAAGAGGCGGACTAGGTATGTTTGTTAAAAAAGGCCTTGCTTATACCAACATTACCCTACCATTGTTTAAAAGCATAGAATGTCAATGTTTACAAATTACAAGAGAAAACAAACAAACCGTAAATGTTGCAAACTTATATAACCCGTGCAACATAATTGAAATGACTGATCTTAAGCTTTTATTAGACTCACTTTCTGGCACTACTGTTATATGTGGAGATTTTAATGCCCATCACGAAGTATGGGGCTGCAAGCAAAATGGTCACAATGGCAACATAATATGTGAATATTGGGACGATAACAATTGTTATTTTAAATGATACTTCCCCTACTAGGTTTGATGTACGTTATGGTTCTGAGTCTGCAATTGATTTAACCTTATGTACAAATGATATAAGCGCCTGTAGCTCTTGCTCAGGTGACTCAAATTCATCCTGTGGCAGTGATCATTATCATGTCAGTATTTCTTTCGGATTTTCCCCTTATCTAAATAACACTTTTAATCCACCGAGATGGAAGTTTAAACATGCTAATTGGAAAATTTATGCAGAGAAAAGTAAAGAAAGTTTATCTAGAGATCTCTTCAATGAAGATATAGAGCAATTTACTCAAAATATCACTTCTGCCTTTAACTACGCTGCCAAAGAAGCGATCCCCAAAACCTCAGGCAAGCAGCCAAATAAACCACCCGTACCATGGTGGATAGACGAATGTTCACAAGCAATCAAAGATAGGAAAAAGGCAAAAAATCGAGCTAGACGATCGCGGCTTTACTGTGACATAATAACTTACAAGCGCTAGAAAGCTATTGCTCAACGCGTAATTAAAAATGCTCAAAAGAATCACTGGCGTTCATTTTGTAACAATCTAAATAACAAATCAACACTAAAATCCGTATGGGCCAAGGTAAAGGCAATAAGCGGCAAGAGAAAGAATAATAACATTCCCACTATTGTCACCAATAACAACAAATATCACCCGATACAACTCAGATCACCCCCTTCAAGAAGAACCAGATCATTAAACAATTTGCCCTTCAAGGGGGGATCTGATATATTACCATCTCATATGAGATCAGATCATACGCTTCAAGCGAAGTAAAGCGTACCGTCCTATCACAGCCTATGATAGCTTTTTGGGGTAATCTTTTTTCCCTGGAGGGTATAAAATGTGTCCAGCCACAACGCTTCTTTTGCTGCTGACTGTTGTTGTTGCTGAACCAAGAAGAAACCTGGTATTTAGTTCCAGATTGGTGAATGAGAATGAATGGTTGGAAGCTCTGTTTTTCTTGAGTACTCGCTGAAATTTCACCCACAATCTGGTACTTCTCGGGTGCGACTTAAAGTAGACATGGCAGGCACTTTTTAATTTTAATTCCAGTACTTTTTTAAAAATTAAAGTGGCATGAGCTGCCAGAAGAATCCACACTTTTTTTTCATAATTTCTGATCGTCACGACAGTAAGAGGTTTTGAAGGCCAACGAAACACTAAATGATTGGCGTTGGAATGAGGAAAATTCATACAGTATGTGGCCTGTACAAACCGAAAAGGTGTTCGAAAAGTAAACAAAATTTGGACAGGATATAGAATAGGTCCGTCTCTTTCAAAACATTCTAAAAGAGGGTTTTTTTTCGATGGGGCCTAATATAAACTGACAGTGGAGCTTGGTTTTTTGGGGTTCATCGTAAATAGTTTATGATGTATATAGGGTGACAAGCCCCCCCCCCCCCCCCCCCCTACACACACACACACACACTTAATTCTTTGTACTAAGACATCAAGTTTTGCAGTGCATCAATAACAGAGCAGCTCTCAAGCATTTCATTTACACTATTATTTAGAAAAATACTGGAAAGTTGGCACACAGACATGCTGCTGAGTGGTCAAGTAATAGAGTGGGGAAGTGGGTTGATTCACAAAGATCACAAAAAGAAAATCAAATACACTAAACTGCTTAATGGCTTCCTTGAAATTGACAAAATATGTTTGCCACAATAGTTTAAAACAGATAATCAGATGTTTTATTAGTTTACTATGTGTTCTTCATAAGCAAAAACCTTATCATTCTATATTTTTAATACACAGTTTTCCCCATTTCTAAAAGATATGGTAATTAAAGCATTTCAAAACTTGTAGGAAGTCATGAATACTCTAATGCATAAACAATACCCATATATTTTGTTTGTTGTTTCGTGTGGTATATGGGCCGTTGTGGCAGGGGTCTTATGTAAATCATTTCTTAATCTTACAAGTATTTTTTTTTTTTGCTTTTCTCAGGTGATATATTTTGAGGAATGGCAATAATTCAAGACAGTCTTTAATGGACAGAAACCCCATCAATATGGCCAGAACTAGAGCTAATTTAAATAGGTAATAGACCAATTGCCTAATGATGTCATCAACTGTTAACCCTGTGAGTTATGATGGGAAAGCAGAAGGGGGTTCAAATGTTTACAAGATGGTAAGAGGTATTGATGGTAAAAAGTGAGTTGAAAAGAATAACGAGACAGGATTGATTGTATGGATGGTTTCTATTACTAATATAACCTAGACAAAACAGTTTTTGGCATATTTGACCTATGTAAGATATCTATGAACTGATGAGCATGTTCGTTTACTACATGGAAAAGAGAAAATGGCAGACACAGATCCCTCTAATTTTCCGACAATGTTGCTCATTAGTTTCAGCTGATATCATTAGGGTTCCAGCTTATACACATGTAGGTTAAACTGATTTATGATAGCCTCTGTGTTTAAAAAAAAAGAACTCTTTGTACTTATCTCTGCAAAACTACTGAGTGTCTGACCATGTTTAATTCTCATTTTATTTCAGCTAAAGGAACTCATGTCTTCCACCAATGTGGTAGTCCAGAAATCTCTTTGTTGTACATGATTATTTTTGTTGGTGATTTTCCTTAATGGTGGGTTATATATACCTTTTGTTTTCATACCAAAAAGTTTTGCTATCATGTAATTGAATACTGGATCCATCTATGAAACTATAGAATATGAGTTCAACCTGTGAATAATATAGAAGGAATAGGAAACGTCTTTGTACTATAGCCTGTGCCAACAGAAGCCTGTCGCATATGTGTATATGGACTGACCATGCCTACAATTGTACATGTGTACTCGTAAGTCAGTAACAAAAGCAATTGCCTTATTGACTGGTCTGACATATATTCGCGCTATCGGTAAGGTTCGGAATACAAAGATCAGGTTTTTGGCTATTTTCAAGGCGGTCGAAATGCCCTCACAGTCACCGGGTGTCGGACACAAACAATAGCGATACAAACTTCTGCGAACAGGCTGACAGTAATACCAAGGTGTTTCCTATCTCTTCTATATTAGTCCTAGGTTCAACATATGCTTCCAGATTCCATCAGTTAACTAGAAAGCAGTACTGGTCACCCTACTGTTAACTGGTCAGGTATCCCTAACATTTTTCAGGGCATGATGTGGCTCTAGTGAGATATATTTTGGATTAATATTTTTGTTTAACCTTTTTTTTTTCTTCTTTCAAAGAATTCATCAGATCAGACGGAACAGCAAAATTTGTTTAAGGGTAATCCACATGTCAGCTAAGAGAACTACAGATGCTGGTAAACTTTTTAAATCTTAATTTCCTGAAATAAAATAAGAAGCGTGATTTTGTGAATAAGTTTAAAATTGTCCAGTTATTATAAAAATGAATTACAAATTGGTGAGTTTCTCTGCAATTATATTCCTAATTCCGAAGCTGACATTATAAAAAAATGTTCTTGTGAGCATCAGGATAATTATAACATATGGAGAAATCATTCTTAATTTGCTTTATTAAGTTTATAAAAAAGATCAACCCTTTATCAAACATATCCTCCAATCCTTAACCTAATAAACTTAACATTTTATAAAAGAAATTAACAATCACTTCAGTATATAGAGGCCTAAATTCCACGGCCTTCTTAGACTAAAAGTGCCCTCCAGTTATAATTAATTTTTGTTTTTAGATTTTCCAGCCAGGAAGAAAATTTATGACTAGGGAAGAAAATGCTTTCTCTTCCTTTTGGTTCCTTGCAACCACATGTATCTTATAAAGCTGCTTTTGTTTAACTGATTCATTAATTGAAGATTTGCTTATCTGAATTGAACTCTTACTATTTCAGCAGCGAGCTACCTTTACTAGAGAAAAAGATATATGCTCCCATTAGACAAAAAAAAAACACAGAAGAGGTAAGTTATATTTTGTTTGGGTCACTTAGAATGATAATAAATGTTCTTTTTATTGTCAGGTTTTATACACTTTCTTGAAAAATATTAAAGTCCAAGATCATGCGAAAAGAGGAGAGATTGGTACTTATATAAACTTATGGAAAAATGCATAAAACACAATTTGTAGTGTACTGTTTAGTTTAATTTAAAAGAGATATCTGTCATGCTGTATAATTAACACTGAACTTTAGATTGATTCATTCTACATACCGTATTTCTTCTAAAGATTCAGCCACTTTCTTCATCATAAGGATTCGATCATTAGAAAAAAGAAATATGCTAAATAAGGCCAGACAAATTTAAGGCAATATGACCCGCCGAACAGTGTGTGAAAATTGTTATCCTTAAACACAACTCCTCGTCTCCATTTTTGTCCGACGCAATGGAAAATTTAGGCCATTAGAATGGCTGAATATGTAGAAGAAATATGGTAGTTGGGATTATTTCACTGTTACATTTTTATTCAGAATAACACAAGATAGCTTCTCACACGACAAATCCCTCAAGATGATGAATAAATAAAAGTAGACATATTGAGCCAGTATGAAGTGTTTTTTTTTTCAGAATAACACTACTTGTGTAATATACTTCTTGTAGTTAACACCTTGCAGGGAGTTACTGGACAGAAAAACAGCCAACATAAAGATATAGAGGATCTCACACGAGTGGTCATTTGATATGAAATTTATGAAACGAGTTGAGTAAGTTTTGAATATGTTGCGAGCTTCAGCGAGTAACATATTTAAAACTAAACAAGTTTCATCAATCCAATGACCACGAAGGTGATATTCTGTTTATGGCATAACTAAACTAGAATATCGAAGAATAATAACAATAATTTCAACGTTCTGTTTTAATGTCAAAATATCAACATTTTGGCAGCTCATGCCACTTTAAATTCGTTCTGAAGTTGTCTAGGTCACAACTACATGTAGTCTGAGTTTGCGTAACAACTGGAAGGGTAGCGAAGAGTTGAACTATATATGCATAGGTGATTCGTTAGCTACATACCATATTAACGACATGGCTTTATGTACACGAATAACAACACAGTTATGTGATAAATTAACCTTTTAAGTCGTAGAAAGAAGGTATTTTGCTTAGCAGCATTTAATGACAGCATAAAGTGCAAGCATTGTCCCTAGATGGAAACACCTACTTTTAGCTTTTAATATGCATCCATTAACTATTGTTACTTCTTTTTGAACTGTGTAACAGGTTCCAATGGTTTGTACCAAAGATTGTTTTGTACAAATGAAACTTACTTTGAACATAGGTAACACTACTGCATTACTTTATTTCAGGGTTCTAAAATCATCCGTATGAGAAGTGGTCTATAAGAGTAAACTAGACGAGGCAAAACTTCCCTGTTATACCAAAAGTACCTGGAAAACAGCAGAGAACAACTCTTTTTGCAATGAGAAGAGTGGTATCTCAAAGACATTTCTGTCTGGATTTCTGGAAAGATTTTGCAGTTAAGTGTTGTGTTTATATTATTGATATTTATATCAATATCAAGATAGAAAGGCAGAGAAATTTATACAATCAAATTACGTTCAGGACAAATATTAATCATACGTGTATATGATCACTTTATGTAAATTTTAAGAAATTCATTGTCCTAGTTTTCTTATAAAACAGTAGTAACTGATATTATCCTTATATATTGCATAATATATACTCGTTACAATCAAAGAAATGTACACTTCCAACGAGATTTCAAAATACTTCTTTACTACTCTGGTTTTTTTTTTATCTAATGCTAATCGGACGCTATCTTTATTTTTCTTTAGATATACAATCTGTGGCAAGTCATGATCACTTAGGACGGCAACTGAAGGAGTCTGTTCATCCAATATTCAGATAAAATGTGGAAGATTAACTTATAATATGACTGGCAGTCTTACTTTGATAATTAAAACAGTGTTCGTTATTATCAAAGACGATGCTGTCCAACTCTAATTTAGAAAACTCAATTCAGTGTAATGTGTTGATGTGATCCGTTTACCCCATTATTGACCTCCAAGAGACTTTCTTTAGTCTGGACTTTTTTAAGAGAGTGCTTCAACTCTGTGATTGTGCCAACAGTAACTAAGAGGGGATAGAGGGGAATCCTTCTTAAACCTCCAGTAAACCATAATAACCACATCTACATGCAACAACCTTTATATCAAACTCCCTTTTTTCTATCCAGTGTATGTCATTCACCCGATAGTGAAGAGCCGATATTGTTCATGGTTTCATATCCTTAGGGGTTTACTCAAGATTCTATGGCTTTCCACTTTCCATACCCTTGAAGAAGTGTGACCATATGGTATATGTGCCTGATTATTTACCTTTATTGGCAAAACTTTAATGGTATACTATATTTATGAACACTAAAACACACGGGCACAGAGAAACTCGTCTTGTCTAAAATAATCATGGAGACAAGTTTCTAATTGTGTTAAAAAGAGGTATATCATTTAGACCTTTACACCCATCATAAATTGTTGTAATAAACCAAACCTATGATATTTCATTAGGTTGAAGACCGACAAGAGCTTGGCCTTGGTCAGTAGAATTTTCTGGAATCCTTTGTAATACACAATGTACATTGACAATGCTTACACATACTATACATACATGGTATACTAAACATACTATAGTTGATGAAGAATGGCAAAAAAACAGATGGGTCATCAACATTTCGTTCTAAGATATACATCAGAAACGGTATTAATTATTTAACATTTGCTAATATGGGTTAGATCAAAAGTTGTTTTTATGTTGCCAATTACAGTATAGTTGTATGTATATTAAGGTCCTCTCGTGTTTTATCCTTCTGGAAAAGTATATTAGATTTCTTTGCGAGAAATTTATACTTTAGTTTTGTTTATTTACTTACATTAAACCCCTGTTGTTTAAAGGAGCCATATGGCTTATATATTAGATCATAGATCGGTTTAGCCAAACTTGGTAATCAGGTTCAGTCAAAGGATTACCAGCAACATTGCTCTGTAGACACTTGGATTGACAGAGTAACCTATTAAATTATACTTGACAGGTTCAAACCCTCTCAGTCAATAATAATAAATATACCCAAAACCGTATAAACCTTTTTAAAAACGAGTGTAACAGTTACAATAAGGGGAAGAATTGAAAGATTTGATAAATCATCATCATGGAGATGCGGCCTTCCGAGACATCAACAAACTCAACCAGTTAGAGAAGAAATTTATTAAAACTTATTCTTGACCTTATTGTAACCATTTAACTTCTAAATGCCATTGAAATATTTGAGTGTAACAGTTGTTTGTCGTGAATTTGTATTTTGCCATAAGGTTCCAACAAGTTTCAAATGTTCCTTTTTTGATTGTTGTTTTTCCCAAAAAATAATGGTTTGTCGTGAATTATGTATTTTGACATGATGTTCCAAAAAGTTTCATATACTGTTTTTTGGTTTGTTTTTTGTACTTCCCAATAAATAATCGTTTGTCGTGAATTATATATTTTGCCGTGGTTGCCATGATGTTCCAAAAAGTTTCATATAGTCTTGTTTTTGTATTTTACAATAAATGTATTCTTAAAACCCATTAAAACTAAATCTTCAATTATTTCAGTGTGAACGCATGGGAAGAAATTATTTAATCTTAAAGAACTTCCAACGGTAGACTGGTCTGCATGTTTGTGTGTGTGGGGTGGAGAGGGGGGGGGGGGGGGGGGGGGGGGTTGAGCCACCATCATTTGTTTCACACCAATATGCTAAGCCAAAATTTAATCAATCTCTCAAAACCATACATGTATCTTCCAACCTTTAGACCAAAGACCACCGTTTAATAAAACAAATTGCTGGAATGTTGGCTTTTGTACTCATTTTTACTTCACTTGTCCAGTTGATTGAACAACACTTTGACTCTCTGTTGTTATCGGGGCAACCTTCCCACATAAGTACATTTGATATACTGTATATACCCAGAGGATTTATTTTCGGACCTAAGTCTAACACAATTTCCCCCAACTGACCCCTCCGCACCCTTATGCGGTCTGCATATGACAGATTTATTGTTGTTAAACGCCATACTTAAAACTATTTCACAGATATATCGTTTTTGGCAAGTTTAGTGAATTGGATGTTTGCATAATTACTCTGTGCCAAAAACCCCTTTCCATAGTTATAAATTCATCTCCTGCTTCTGGGTTGTATAGGCAAATATAGGGGTGTTTTGGCAAATCTTGCATAAGAAACAATATCTAAGTTATCTATAGAAAACAGACATGGCTGTTTTGGCAAATCTTGCATAAGAAACAATATCTGAGTTATCTATAGAAAACATGCTTGGATAGCATGGACATCTACAAAGAACAGCTGCTTTGACAAATCTTGCATAAGAAACATCATCTGAGTTATCTATAGAAAACATGCTTGGATAGCATGGACATCTACAAAGAACAGCTGCTTTGACAAATCTTGCATAAGAAACATCATCTGAGTTATCTATAGAAAACATGCTTGGATAGCATGGACATCTACAAAGAACAGATGCTTTGACAAATCTTGCATAAGAAACCTCATCTGAGTTATCTATAGAAAACATGCGTGGATAGCATGGACATCTACAAAGAACAGATGCTTTGACAAATCTTGCATAAGAAACATCATCTGAGTTATCTATAGAAAACATGCTTGGATAGCATGGACATCTACAAAGAACAGCTGCTTTGACAAATCTTGCATAAGAAACATCATCTGAGTTATCTATAGAAAACATGCTTGGATAGCATGGACATCTACAAAGAACAGCTGCTTTGACAAATCTTGCATAAGAAACAACATCTAAGGTATCTATAGAAAACATGCGTGGATAGCATGGACATCTACAAAGAACAGCTGCTTTGACAAATCTTGCATAAGAAACATCATCTGAGTTAGAAAACATGCTTGGATAGCATGGACATCTACAAAGAACAGCTGCTTTGACAAATCTTGCATAAGAAACATCATCTGAGTTATCTATAGAAAACATGCGTGGATAGCATGGACATCTACAAAGAACAGCTGCTTTGACAAATCTTGCATAAGAAACATCAACGGCCTGTGGAGCCATTTCAAAACCCAATAATTAAGGCAACGTTCATAAACATGTATTAAACTATGGGCCTAAAAATAAATGATAAAATTATACTCTTTACATGTAATCCAAGTTGACTTACTAAAACAAGGAGAGAGATATCTTTGGAATGGTCCTATTTTTGAATGATATCATATACCAAGAACACAATGATAGTTCTAAGCAGACGAATCCAATGTCTACTGGTACCCAAATGGCTATGTGCACCATTAAGGAGCTCTTTATTTCCGTAGAATTTGGGGATTGAGAACTTGTCAAATAACCACTGATCACTGCACCCGTGAGAATCAATTGGCCTGATGACAGCTAAATACCTGGACAATCAGATGGGCTTGATTGCTAGCATAAAACGATCCCATTTGACTGACTTAAACAAGGAAAGAGGATGGGGGGGGGGGGGGGGGGTATCTATCTCGGAGTTTTATGGACCAAATGGTACGGAAACCTCAATGAGAAATCAAGCGGTGTGTTTTCTTATGGAGACATGAAGTAAAGAGCAACAAAAACACTCATATCAATACATTTGTAGTCATAGCACAACATACTAAAGGATGGTCCTGTTTCTCCGGCCCCCTTTTAAATTGGTAGAGGTTGTTTAATAGACATTTTCATTGCTGATATCTTTGGAATGGTCAATGGTATCATATACCAAGAACAAAATGATAGTTCTAAGCAGACGAGTTCCAATGTCTGCTGGTATCCAAATGGATATGTGCACCATTAGAGAGCTCTTTATTTCCGTAGAATTTGGGGATTGAGAACTTGTCAAATAACCACTGACAACTGCACCCGTTAGAATTAACTGGCCTGAGGACAGCTAAAAACTTGGACAATCAGGTGGGCCTGATTGCTAGCATAAAACGACTTGGTTAATTTATCTCAATCTGAGTGTGGTAAAACGGTGTAAATTATAGAACTGGCTTCAGATAACATTCTGAAGCTTTGACATTTTACCCGCCTCACTTAGCTTTTATGATGCTTTTTTCAGATTTAAAGGGACGGTGGATTTCCTTCATCCAAAGTAAAGCAACTACTGTATTATGGCCACAAAATCCTTCGAAGACTCTTCTGCCAATTTTGAGCATGAGATGTGGAACAGTTGGCAGATACCATCAACAGCTTTGGACAACAAGCAAAGATTATGCTACCAATGAACCTGATAATCCCGCCATTAAAGTAAAATAGTCTTGTCTACCACCTGACCAGGGTTTATACTTATTGTTTGTATTTGGGAGAGTTGTCAGGTAATCGAAGGTTCAGGGCCCCCTCCTCCCTTAACCTCGTAACGCCACCCAGTGAAATAATCTTGAGTGTGGCAAAAAACGTCAATTAATTAGTCTTATGTACATGTATGACAGAAAACATCCGACAGTTAATCATTCAAAAAACGATCAAACGACTGGAGTTCAGAGAAATTGATTGATTGTTTGGTGTTTCACGCCGCGCTCAAGATTATTTCACAGAGAAATTGATAGTTTGAGTCATTATTTCAAATCAGCAATCTGTCTCCAATCTCCATCACTTGTAAATAGTCCAATGTTTACCTCAATTCTTTGGATCTCTTAAAGTGACAATTTAGAATGAAATACCTTATTTTTATTTCAAAGACATTATTCACCTTTTACATAAACAGGCTTTCTTTATATTATTTTTTTGTGTGAACTCTCTGCCTTCCACCAATGGGTCGCGGGTTCGGATCCCACTAAGTCCCCAACAAAAAAAAAAACAAGGTCATGGGTTCCCACTGAAACTGCAAATGCCACCATGTGAGTGAAATAATCTTGAACGAGGCGTAAAACACCAACCAATGAATACATCAATCTGAGGAGGGAGCTATGATTGATAATTCACAGAGGTCAATAAGACCATTTCAAAGATATACATGTATGTGCACCTTTCGACCAGGGATCATGATAGCAGGGCAGTTTCCAGTGGTCACAGGTGAAGTTTTCTGGGAAACCTGTTTTGAAACCAGTTGAAAATTGTGTATAAAATAAAAGTTTAATATATTTTAGGTAGAGTTTTCACTTAAACTATTTTGAGAGAGTCGATTCAGAATGTATTATACACAAAACACATATTCTTCACATTGTACAAATACTTTTATTACAAATACTTTGTCATTATCAAATCAGTTGTACATAAATATCATCTTACTACATGTAGATATGAAATCTTATCACTTGCCAATTTATAGAGTTTGATTCTAAGTTTCATTAACATAAAATACAACATTTAAGGGGTTTTCTCTTAACAATTGTGTAGAAGATTAATGTAACACAGAGTTACTACATGAATATATACAAGCAAATTTGTTAATCTCAGACAAAAATTCCTCATAATATGTTCTTCTATAATCTAACAATACATTGGGACGATACAAACCAAAACTTCCATATAATTGAAATCAGAGAAATTAATTTTTTTTAATAGTATCTGGAAGTTGAGAGGTCAACACTGTACACCAATCTAAGATTGATTGATTGTTTGGTGTTTTACGTCGAGCTCAAGATTATTTCACTTATATGGTGGCATTGCCAGTTTTATTGTGGGAGGAAACCGGGCTCTGTGCCCGGAGGAAACCCACGACCTGCCGCTGGTAACTGGCAACCATCCCAACCAATCTAAGAAGACAATGCTACAGCACTGAAGTCCATTGGAACACTTATAAAACAGTTAATCTCTAACATTTTCGTAACAATGATGATGAAACATTTAATCTTAGACCATGGAACCTATTTTGTGACAATTACACTGTAGTGATACTTAGACAAAAACGCTTAATGGACTGGTGAACACTGGATTTACACTACATCAGTGTAAAAATGTTGAAAGCAGCAACACACTTATTATTATACAATAGAACAATAAAAAATGTGAGAATGTTAACATTTAGTTTATATCCTCCACTGGTTTCCAACTTCATGACCCTTCTATCCACATAACCATAAACTCCACTGTTTCGTTTTATCCAGCAATTCTATATAAAGCAAAACAAAATACAAATAATAATCTTAAGTTGTATACTTGTATATTTATGAACATTAAAGCACACGGGCCCAGGAAAATCTTCTTCAATAAAATAACCATTAAGACAAGTCTCAGTTGTATATAAATAAAGTCAATAAAGTGCCGTTTCAAGTCCAGCATAAAGACCTCATAGACTTTTGTCGCGGCAAATACTATGTTTGCTCATGTAATAGAAAGCTACTACCCATTTCCAATTTGAACCTATCACTGTAGAGGAATCAAATGGACTAAATTCAAGTAAAATTGTGGCAAACATATTTTATTCAAGTCATATTAACTAGAATGATGGCCAGGGCTTAAGTAAAGATCAAATACAAAAATAAAGTAAGGTATTTGAAATATATATATCTCAATTCCAGGTGGCCAAGAGCAGTGGGTGGATTTAGACAAGGGCAGGCTAGATTAGTAGTATTTTCTAAACATGAACTAGGTTTAATAAATAAGAATTTTACATGACATTGGTGTCTTTAAAACATTTGCTATCCTTTGATAAGGTACATTGAATTATGGTTACTCAGATATACTCAGAAAGTTTTCTCCAAATATGAGAGTCATCTGAGATACATATCTATTTATGAACACTAAAACACACGGACACAGAGAAAATCTTCTTGCCTAAAATATCTATGGAGACAAATTGAACTTTTTAAGTGGGAGTCAACCTGTCTTCATACCGCCGACTGTACAGTAAATCAAGAAATTACATGTAGATCATTCTGTGATTCTTTCTATATAAAGATATTGTAAATGTAACATTATATATATGATGCAAAAGATGTATCGGATTTTAGTATATGTAAATTTTTGGAAATGTTTTCAATTTTATGATCAGAGACAGAGAATTAACATTGTCAGTGATGATGACTGTAATTCCAAGTACCACCCTGATTATTCAAAGCTTGTAGAATATATTTTAATTTTCATTACTGTCTGTTTTGCCATTTTATATGCTTATTTATAATCTAATGACTTAGTATGGTTACTTCACTTTCTATTTTCCGTTTTAGGTGCTTTACATACCGCCATAACTTATACTTGCAAGGATTCACTGCTGTTATCCGTAACATTTAAATTAAAAATGTTATTAATACCATTATACACCATTCTGACTGCAAAGTTAAAATGAATAATACAAACCTCTTTACAATTCCTCTTCTGTTTTGATGAGACATCCATTTCAAACATCAAGTTTAGTATTCTACCATCAAGATCTGCAATTTAAAAACCATAAGTGTAATATAAAGGACAGTATGACGACAAAATCAAACATTCTCTTACACTGTTAAGAAAGCCTTAATGTAGATACTGAACAATCTAAATATTTTCTAATTAAAACACACTGGCACAGCAAATGTCCTTTGGACTAAAATAATTATGGGAACGAGTTAAAAAGAGATATATATATAAGTCATTATTCGTTCGGTGTAGTTTGTTTGGATCATACACAGAGACAAAACATAATTCAAACGATAGCCCCTGCTCATCCCACGATTCAGTTTGTTTGATAGATAAAGCATGCTCATGCAACATGAAAGGCAGAACACATTTTTTAGAGACCAAATCATAGATGTTTTTTGTGCTGGTTGTAGGATATGAGATGGAGTTCAGCCTTGTTGTTTGCTAGAAGTAGGTTATGAGATTGAGTTTATAACCTTGATGTTTGCTGTTTGTAGGTTATGAGATTGAGTTTATAACCTTGATGTTTACTAGAAAAAGGTTATGAGATGGAGTTTATAACCTTGTTTTTTTGTGTTGGTTGTAGGTTGTGAGATGGAGTTTATAACCTTGATTTTTGTGTTGGTTGTAAGATATGAGATGGGGTTCATAACCTTGTTGTTTGCTAGAAGTACACGTACAATGTAGGTTATCAGGTAGAGTTTATAACCTTGTTGTTTGCTGGTTGTAGGTTGTAAGATGGAGTTTATAACCTTGTGGTTTGCTGGTTGAGAGATGGAGTTTATGGTTGTTTTGTTCGTTGTCTGTTACATAGTTTTGTCTGTCCTGCGGGGGGGGGGGGGGGGGGGGGGAAGGGGGGGAGAAAGCACAATTTATGGGGTTCAATCTCAGTCCACCGATGTTCTTGCCATAGTTAAGATGCATAACCATTGTCAATGTGTTACAAAAGGATTCCAGAAATTATACTGACCAAGGCTAAGCTCTTGTCAGTTGTCAACCTAATGAAATATCATAGGTTTGGTTGGTTACAACAATTTATGGGGTATAAAGGTCTAAATGATATACCTCTTTTTAACACAATTAGAAACTTGTCTCCATGGTTATTTTAGACAAGACGATTTTCCCTGTGCTTGTGTGTTTTAGTGATCATAAATGTATTTAATTAAAATTAATAACCTGGATAGATAGACGCCCTTCGCCTAATGAGAGGATGTGATCATAAAACTTACTTTGTTACACTACATGTTCATGGATTGAAGAAAAAGAGATTTCACTTAAAAGCAGGGTTTTTTGTATAGGCTTGCAAACTTGAGACTTGTTAAATGAGACAGACCATAACAGTAAAGCTGAATACTGTAGTTGTGTAATGACTATCGTTGTGGGCATAAAGGTAACATCAAATTGCTGTCTTAAACATGCATGCATGTTGTTGGGTAGTAAAATAAAATTCCTGTATTAAACATGCATGCATCTTGTTGGGGTGTAAAATAAAGTTCCTGTCTTAAACATGCATGCATCCTGTTGGGGTGGAAAATAAAGTTCCTGTCTTAAACATGCATGCATCTTGTTGGGGTGGAAAATAAAGTTCCTGTCTTAAACATGCATGCATCTTGTTGATGTGTAAAAGCTGGGATTAATATAGAAGTATTACAGCCAGTGTGATCACACTAGCTATTGTTTGTCTCAGACACCCAGTGGTCGCATTCTGATCCATCCAGAGAATAGCCGAAACCTCATTCTGAACAGACTTCAGTTATCTTCGCTCGCTACCCATCAGCTCTGTCACTCTGAAACTTAAGCAATTTACATATATGACATACCAAAACCAACCAGTAGCGAGCAAAGAGAGTCTGTTCCAAATAAGGTTTCTGCTATTCTAGGGGTGGATCGGAATGCCCTCACCAGGTGTCTGATACAAACAATAGCGAGTGTGATCACACTGGCTGTAATACAAAGGCTTTTCCCTCATATATATTAATCCCAGGTTAAGGTAAGCTGCTATGTTAGACATACATGTATCTTATTTTGGTTTATAAAATAAAGTTGACACATATACCTTGCTGGTGTGTAAAATGAAGGCTTCTTGGGCATCTGGAAATAAAATGAAATACACATAATTTATAAAGCTGGGTGAACTTCACAATTTTTAAGCAGGAGTCCTAGAAAGCCAGTGCATAATTAATTGAAACTTTAAGCTGTATGCCCGTTTATAATTATAGCATGTGTTGGATTTTCTATCATTGATTACTTTTGTCAAAAACGTTTCCCCTGTGCCAGTGTGTTACAGTATATCTAGATAGATTGTATTGCTTAGTACTTACCAGTCTCGATATTCCTTCCCTTTAAAGTGGTAATTGCAGATTTGTTGTTCAAAGTTCCCTCATGTTGAGCTAGAAAAGAAGATGGCATAAAACTATTAAAGATATAAACATAATCAGACATTTAAATACCGAATAGAACTGAATGTGTCAGCTTCATTTGACTATTTGATAGGATTCAGGGCCAGAAAGAACATTTGAAATAGATTGAAATCAACACTGCCACTAAAAACTATTTTTGTAAAGATGAAAAAACAATGCTAAAAGAACTCCAGATGAAAAAATTGTACATGTGTATCTCCAGAACCACTTGGCAGAAATTCATAAAATTTGATTACAGCTTATTAATGAGGACCTTTAAGAGTTGATCAAGTTTGGGTGCCTGTATGTTCGTCCATTCGTCTGTTAGCCGAATTGGATATTTTCATTGGTTGATGGTTGTCTACAAGATATCTCCAGAACCACTTGGCAGAATTTCATCAATAATAACTGATCAATTTTTTTTCAGTCGTATTCTGAAACAAAAATAAGGCAGTATTTAGTTGAGACCATGTTGAGTCCAGGGCCACCCGGAACAGTTTTTGACAGGGTTTTGTTAAACTTATCTGAAGCCTATCATTTACACTTGGTTGAAATCTTAATAGTAAGATCATTGTTATGTCTTTCATAAGGCGAGGTTTAAAAGGCTTTATCAATTATAGGCTTCATCAAACCATAGCGATACATAGATAACTTTTAGTATAACCAATCAATTGAAACCGGCCACTTTAAAATTGAAATCTTGAGCGATTTTAGATTCAGTTTGAGGGAAATGCCTTTAAGAATAATGGGAATTATATAAAAAAGATGGGATAAATAAGCTTTATTCATTACAGGTATGGAAGATATCAGACTTGCTTGAAAAACCTTGGCAGTAGATTTACTAATTTTAAAGCTCTAATTTCCGACGAGATTATTGTCCTAGTTCTCTGCATGGTAAATGAAGCTTACAGACTAAACCAAATGTGGCCAGTATGCCATAGATTCGTTTCACTGAACTATAATTAAGCAAACTACATGTAAAGGGCTAACACTTACAAGTTCTTTCATAATAGACCACTGATCCGTCTACCGAACCAGCAAATATCGGAATGGAAATATAGAGGTAGATAGGAGCCTGTTTAATTAGTTTAATAAGCCCCCCCCCCCCCCTCTAGCCACCAAAAGTGTTTGTGCAAGTTGGTGGGGTGGGGGGGGGGGGTCTTCTGATTTTTCACTCACATTATGATACTAAGAAAACAGCAGTACAACGCCTAATAATATGTTTGGAAGATGATTGATAGGTGAACCATCTTAAGTCAAGGCAGTATCTTACGACTTGTGGTCAGTTTGGCAGAAATATTCCAAATCAAGATAAATAATCTGATACGGTACCAGTTATTGAGGGTAAATATAAAATATAAAAATAACGACTGGTCCCCACAAAAGTGCTCCTGGGTTAGATGACCTAGATAAATGAATTGCGCATCAAACGCAGCTGCACATTAATTTTTGATGAATTTTTGGTCGAGTTCAATTATGCATTCGGCGTACACCGATCACGAGAAACTGTAAATGGAACGACATTCTTCAGTGGAGAATCTGTGTATCACGTGACCGATTTATCCTCGCCACGTAATTCCCAAGTAGCTAGGGTGCACTATGATTTCAGGAGGGCTCACATGTTATTCATATGCAGATAAACAAGTAGTCATGGCAACCATGAGGTTTTCTTACTTCCGTTAGTGCCTGCACATTCGATTTTAACACTGAAGACCAAACACATTGCTTACGTCAGATATTACCCTCGGCGTACCCCGAACAAATAATCATACTCGACCTTTACTTTTAGGCATCAAGTTCATAAATGTATGCAATCCTAAAAACCATTATTTTCACTATAGTTTCAACATTCAGGCCTTTGCTGCACTGTCCATTTATGGCAAAGTTTTCTGCTCGATAACTTTAAATTGCCGGACAAAATTGTAAAAAATGCACACTATATGGGGAGGAAATAAAAACTGGTAAGTGCACATAAAATCTTGTTTTATTTTTCTGTAAACAAAGTGGTAAGACGGCAAACCCTCGGTAACTGGTACCCCTCGATAACTGGTTGCCCTATGGCTATTTTACGTATCGGGTTGATTCCTTCGATTTGGAGTCAGAATATTCCAGACTAGTCACGACTACATGTATATATAGGCCTAGTAGCAAATAAAACAAAATACCGGTAATAAAATATTAAAATACACAGTAAAAAAGCCCCGGAAAAGTAACTCACACTGGCACTGGACACTATCTATCAATGAACTATATGCGTGGAAGGGAGATCGCGTGGCGCTTGCTATGCTTCGAATGCCGCCATTACCAGGAGATAGTAGAGCGTCCATACAGATCTGTTCTGCACGCGCTTATCAACTGTCAATGGCGGCACATTTTACAAAGTACGATCCAAACCAGCCAATGAGACGTGTCCATTCCACGCATATAGTTCATTGCTATCTATACTCCTTGGTTTACATATGCCGCTAAAATAAGATAAATATTTTCTTTTACCTCCTAAAGAGAAGAGCGCTTAGTGCAGCTAACAAACACTATACTATTATATAGACGCTTTTCCCTCGCTTGAAGCGTATGATCTGATCTCATATGAGATGGTAATATATCAGATCCCCCCTTGAAGGGCAAATTGTTTAATGATCTGGTTCTTCTTGAAGGGGGTGATCTGAGTTGTATCGGGTGCAAATATGCCTCAAATATCAACAAATGTAATATTCTTGCTTCAAATTTTGCCTTTGTGTCAAGCACTGTAAACTATAGCCCTGAATTTATATCCCATAAGAAATATGTAGAAAAAAAATCAGCAAATTAGCAACGCTCATTGTGATGATACGTCCACAAATGCTGATTTTTCTTTACTAGAATTAAAAGAGGCCCTTAAACAAACAAAAGACTCTCCTGGTGAAGATGGAATATCGTATTCAATGATTAACTATCTACCAGAGGAAAGTCTATGTATTCTTTTTTTTTTATAACACTTTATGGTCTAAAATGAGAGTGTCGTTATCTTGGAAGAACGTCATTGTTATCCCTGTGCCTAAACCAGGAAAAAATCCATCCTCCCCATCTTCTTACCGACCAATCGCTCTGACATCAACATTATGTAAGGTTATGGAGAAAATGATCAACACAGGACTAATATGGTATTTAGACAAAAATAATCTATTTTGTACTGTACAGAGTGGTTTTCGAAAATGTAGAAGTACAACTGACCATGTTACTACACTAGAGACTTCCATTAGGCGTTCTTTTTCAAAAAAGGAGTATTTACTTGCTATTTTTCTCGATATAGAAAAAGCCTATGATATGATGTGGAAGACTGGAATACTAATTAAAATGTTTAATATGGGCATTAAAGGCAAAATGTTATATTGGATTAAAGATTTTCTATCAGATAGATGTGTGTTCGGATAGCTAATTCCCTGTCCACTCCTGTCTATATCGAGAATGGAACGCTCCAAGGCAGTATTTTGTCCACAACTCTGTTCAATTTATCTATTAACGATCTCCCATCTATACTAAGTGCTCTCATTCAGTGTACACTGTTTGCTGATGATACAGCGGTGTGGTTTAGTTGCAAAGATCTTAATCTGGCAACAGTCAAAATGCAAAAGGCTGTAGATGATATTGTTAAATGGAGTCACCAATGGGGGTTTGAATTTTCTCCTCTCAAAACTAAATGTGTTGTTTTTAGCCGAAAATATCGACAACCTATCCCATATTTACATCTTGATGGATGTGACATTAAACTATCTCCCTCTTTTAAATATTTAGGAGTTTAGATTTAGAACACATTAACCGTATTGGGAGTAAGTTCCAAAACAAGCTTTAAACCTTATGAAATGTGTATCAGGTACTTTTTTTTTGGGGGGGGGGGGGGGCTGATAAGGCTACATTAGTGTTACATTAGGCCATACGACGAAGCAAACGCACTTTGACCTTTGGTTTAAAACTAATATGTTCCGTGAACAATTCTGGTTCATCGGTTTTTAATGACTCTGTATATGATATTTTTTTTACTCGAATGTAATCCGCCCTTTACCTTTCAGTGTCCGCGTCAAACGCCTACTGTCAATTTTCCAGTTTGACTCACTCTCAATTCAAAAGAACACTATACTTCATTTCCCTCCATGGTATCTGAAAATCCCGTTTATCTCAACAGTGTTAACTAACAGTGTCCCAAAATCAGAAAATCCAATTTATCTAAAAGCATGTGCTATGAATCAAATAAAAACGACCTGGTCTAGCAGTTTACAAATCTTTACTGATGGTTCTAAATGTCCGGACACAGGAAAGGTAGGAGCGGCCTTTTGTGCTCCAGAAATCGGCGTACAAAAGTTTTTCAGATTGACTGATAACACAAGTGTTTACAAAGCTGAACTTATCGCAATTTTACGGTCCCTTTTTCTGATTGTAGATTTTAAACCAAGACTTGTTGTAATACTAAACGATTCTCTTAGTGCCCTACAATCACTCATTAATTTTTCATTTTATAGATCAGAGCCTATTTGATTAGATATCTTATTTTTATGTACTACATTGTTATATTCGGGGGTCGAGGTTTGTTTCGAGTGGATTCCTAGTCATATTGGAATTCCTGGGAATGAGGCCGCTGACTCTATAGCAAAACAGGCTTTGTTATTGCCGTCTGCGACTTTATCAGTTAGTCTTTCTGTGTTAGAAGCGATTTATGTTTTAAAATATAAATTCTCTGAGTGTGGGAAACAGAGTGGGTATCGTCCGACAAAGGTCGATTCTATTTTAACTATAATTTTTCTATTAGTACAAAGCCTATCTTTTTCCTTCTCGTATGTCTGAAATAACATTTTATAAGATAAAATCTGGTCACTTTCCTACCAATAAATACCTTCACCGTTTTAAGCTTCATCCAACACGTCTGTGTGAAAAGTGTAATGTTGAGGACACCATCGAGCATTTTTTGTTCCATTGCAAGAAGTATGAAAGACAGAGAAAGTAGTTGTTATCTAAACTTAATCTTATTGGAGTTACTAATCCAAATATGTCATACATTTTAAATCCACCACATAACTATTCCAAAGTTTCTCAAATCAGGGTGACCTATGTTCTGCATTGTAAAAGACATTGATCTTTTTTCTTTGTTTTATATACCTATAATGAGTTTATGTACTAAATTGTGAAAGACATTGTTTTATTTATCTATAAGACATTTTTAGCTGTATTTTGTGTCAAGAATTTAAGAAGAAAAAATTGCACATTTTTTATTTTGTCTATACATTATTTAATGGCATCACTGTCTAGCAGAGATATGGGCAATTTTGCATTGTATAGTATAACAAACATATTTTTATAGAAGATATTTTTTCTTTACTGTACAAATGTAATTTTGTCTTATTTCCAAATTAATACAACAGTTGACTGTACTGTCAATAATATAGCTTTGGCGCACATCATTCAGTTGAATGGAGACGCCATCAAATAAAATAACTAACTAACTAACTCCAACTCTCACAACGTCCTATAGACCGATAGCTTTGACGTCTGTTCTTTGTAAGCTTACTGAACGAATGGTTCATTCCAGACCCATTTGTTACCAAAATAGAAATAACACACTCTCTAATGTACAGAGTGAATTTAGAAAAAACAGGAGTACCAGTGACCATGCCGTTTCTCTAGAAACGTCAATTAAACGATCTCTATCTCGTAAAGAATCTAATTTAGCGGTATTCCTTGACATTGAGAAGGCATATGGTATGCTTTGGAGAGGTGGGCTGCTAATATTAATGAGAAATATTGGTATTGGGGGCCGGATGTTCGGATGTGTTAGGACTTTCTATCCAATCGCAGAATACAAGTACGTATATAGGCACGTCTTTGTCACGATTAGTCGCTTTAGAAAATGGTACACCTCAGGGGTCCGTTATTTCTTCACATTATTGAATATTGCAATAAACGATTTGCCATTAGTTCTCAAATCAAAGGTAAACTGCTCCCTATATGCAGATGATGCCGCAATATGATACAGTGGAAGAAATATTCATATGCTCCAAATGCATATCCAACAATCAATTAATGACGTCATTAAGTGGAGTAAACTGTGGGGCTCTAGATTTTCCTCTACTAAGTCCGAAGCTGTATTGTTTCCCAGACGACATGTGCAGTTACAAAAACCTCTATTTAGATGATTCCAACATTAAAACATAATCAGTTCAAATAATTCGGGGTTATGTTCGATAAACATTTGACATGGTCAAATCACGTAGATATGGTCATTATCAAATGTCAAAAAGCACTTAATTTAATGAGAGCTGTGTCGGGTAGAACATAGAGCGTTGGGAACTTCTTTTTATTACTGTTATACAGAGCACTAGTTAGATCTAGGCTTGTCTTTTGTTCGGAATCTTTACTAGTCAACATCACTATCAAATAAAAAAAGACGACTCTGAGCAGTGTACTGGTGTTAGGACGTGCACTGGGACATTTAGAGTTAAGGCGATTGAGGCGTACTCTTAAATTTACACTTGTACTAAAATCATCTGTTAATAACTCTGCAACATCTATATTTGATTATGTGATATCTGATTGCCTTGTAAATAACAATAGCCGAGGAACAAGACCTTTCAATATAAGGGCTAATCATATTTTGAACGAGGTGGTGAATTTCGTGTCTGGACACACCAGGAATGGTGGGTGTGTCTATGGATGTTCTCTTATATTTTGGGTCTGGACACACCAGGAATGGTGGGTGTGTATATGGATGTTCTTCTCTTATGCAGACATTAACCTAGATCTGAATACTGTATCTAATTGGGCAAAAACATGGCTTGTCAACTTCAACATTGACAAGACCACAGCTCTGAATATACCATTACGCACAAATCCCACAACGTTCCCTCTTTCATGCCAGGGCTCAGATCTCGAACGTTCCGCCAAACATAAACATCCCGGTGTTATCCTGAATAGTAAAGCGAACTGGAATGATCATATTGACTATCTCGTCCAAAACTCACTTTAAAATTTCAATATTTAAAGGTCTTAAAGGCCCACTCGCCGCCGTAGCCTGTTTGATATTTATTAAGAAAACCAATTTGGCCGAGCTTACTACAGCTAAAACCACTAAAATGAAACATAGCACACATAAAGCGTGTCAACTTAGGTTTAGAATGTATAAATGAGAGTGAAAAACAAACGAAGAATCGAAGCTCGATTACAACAACAACACCGATCAGTGTTGGTTAACTTAAGTGTCGGCTTACCCCCATTCAGACGTTTTTGTCTGCGGCTTGCACTCTGCAGGCTTTTATAGTCCCTCTTACTCGATCGTTAGTAAACCGTTCACTTTTTTTAATGTAAACAGTCTTCTGGATTTTTATGGCAAATTTGCCTTTACAGTCACACTAAATATAAAATGTCTGGAAATAATGTATCAAAGCTTTATCAGACCAAGCTTGGAATCTGCGGATATTGTATGCGACAATCTTGATCAGCTATCTATTATTAGACTAGAAAAAATACAGAAAGATGCCCTCAGAACCATTACAGGTCTCACTTTTTTTTCTAAACATCTTTATTTCGGATTAAATGGCTGTACACTCAAGCCGTAGGCTTATACTGTGTACTATATAAGGGGAAAGGTTACAATGAACATATTTACAGTGGTTTGGTCCTTTTAGCAGAAAGTTCAATAATTTTGCAAATAATTGCAAACAAATAAGATATATATCACATACACATATATTATGGAATTCGGATTAAGTAATAATATCACATGACTTTGTACATGAAGATGATGTAATTGAAGAAAAATTGACGCACTGGGCAGGGTGTGAAGGGGACCCCATGGGTATGGTTATGCAAATCTTTTTGTGGCTGTAATATATTTGCACACTGATGCCATTATTAATTTGTTTAGTGGAACTGTTAAATCGGTAGATCCATACAACAATAACGTTGTCCTGATATCATCCATATAACCCCCATTTTCGTATGCGTTGAGCATTATATAGAGAACACTGAATAAAATAATGGTCGGCTGTTTCAGTTGATAATCGACAGAGGCAATTTGGTGAATCGGTTATAAAATTGTTGAACTGCAGCCGTTTCTCAAGCGACAGAGGATGATGTTTGGTAGACGGTCGCCTACGTAGTACCAGAGTGGACGAAAAACACGTGATAATTTTGATTTGAACTCTAAATGGTTCGTGATAGATTTTATATTATCAGGGAGGCTATTCCAGTCACGGTGAGTAGCAGGAAAAAATATTTACTAAAAGCAGCTGTCCTACAAAAGAATGTTGTGAAATTATTATTGAACCTTTGAAAATTGAATACCATTGAAATATACAGAAAGATGCTCTCAGAACCATTACAGGTCTCACTTGAAGTGTCTCTTTGGAAAAACTATATTTTGCGGCGTAAAACACACCGACTTCTTATGTTTTACAAAATTATATACGGAACATCAGGAGAATCTTTATCGGAACATCTGCCTCCTCTAACCCGTGTACGTAACCCATACAATGTCCGCAATGCCGAGCTTCACACGCCTTATCAGTGCAGAACTGAGCTATTTCGTCAGTCCTTTTTCCCTTCAACCCTTCGTAATTGGAATGCTCTTCCTATCTTTGTAAAAAATCAATCTAATTTATTATCCTTTAAAAAAGAGCTGAAATCATTAGACCATACCCCACCCCCACCAGCATGGTATTATGTTTGTAAACGTAATGTTAATGTCATGATATGTCGTCTACCGAATCGCTGCAACTCCTTAAATAAAGAATTATACTATAATTTCCTTTCCACATCACCATATTGCAGATGGGACTTCCACGAAGAGACCGCCGAACACTTATTATTTAATTGCCCGTATTATTTCGAACAAAGAACAATTTTCAAAACAGAACTGGTAAACATATACATGCTTGGAGAATCAACAAACATTAATTTTGTATTATTCGATGACCCCGATAAAACTACCTCCCAAAATATAGAAATTCAAAAAGCCCTAGGTAGTTACATAGCTGCCACAAATCGTTTCTGATTTTTTATTTTTATTTTTTTATCTTTTTTATTAATCTTTACTTATTTATCTATTTTCTATTTTCCCTCTTGCTTAAACTTACACATTAAACTTAAACTTACACACTGTTCCCTAGACGAGTCTGGGGGGTCCAAAGACTTCAGCGCATGCAATTTACCCAGTCATTTATCCCAGCATCTTGATTGATCATTTTATTGCTATTTTTAGTAACATTATTTTCACATCTGATTGTTGTTTATATGTATATATATACGTGCGTGTGTTCATGTGATGCTTTAATTACTTGTTACGGCTTTTCGTCTTTTCTGTGTATATTTAACTTTAAGGAGACGCACTTACAAGCTTCGGCTTATAGCGCTCCTATTGAAATAAATTTGTTTAAACCAAGTTTCGTCTCTTTATATACAATAATCAAGGCACAGGAAGCCAGTTTCATATTCAGTTTCGTATTCGATTTTCGCCCCCCCCCCCCTGGCGGTGGATCCTAAAAATGATGACGTCATAATGTGCAGAACTTCCTAGTATGTAACCTCAGTAAGTTTGGTCCCTTTATGTATAATAATAAAGGCACATGAAGCTAGTTTCATATTCAGTTTCGTATTTGATGTTCGCCCCCTGGCGGTGGATTCCAAAATTGATGACGTCATAATGTGCAGAATGTGCTTGTGTGTACCCTCAGTAAGTTTCTTCCTTTTATGTACAATAATAAAGGCACAGGAAGCCAGTTTCATACTCAGTTTCGTATTCGATTTTCGCCCCCCCCCCCCTGGCGGTGGATCCTAAAAATGATGACGTCATAATGTGCAGAACTTCTTAGTATGTAACCTCAGTAAGTTTCGTCCCTTTAATGTATAATAATAAAGGCACAGGAAGCTAGTTTCATATTCAGTTTCGTATTCGATTTTCGCCCCCTTGCCGTGGATTCTGAAAATGATGACGTCATAATGTGCAGAACTTTTTAGTTTGTATCCTCATTAAGTTTCGTCTCTTTATGTACAATAATAAAGGTACAGGAAGCCAGTTTCATACTCAGTTTCGTTTTCGATTTTCGCCCCCTTGCCGTGGATTCTGAAAATGATGACGTCATAATGTGCAGAACTTTTTAGTTTGTATCCTTATTAAGTTTCGTCTCTTTATGTACAATAATAAAGGCACAGGAAGCCAGTTTCATACTCAGTTTCTTATTCGATTTTCGCCCCCTTGCGGTGGATTCTGAAATTGATGACGTCATAATGTGCAGAATGTGCTTGTGTGTACCCTCAGTAAGTTTCGTCCTTTTATGTACAATAATAAAGGCACAGGAAGCCAGTTTCATACTCAGTTTCGTATTCGATTTTCGCCCCCTGGCGGTGGATTTCAAAATTTATGACGTCATATTGTGCAGAATTGTGTGTACCCTCAGTAAGTTTCGTCCTTTTATGCACAATAATAAAGGCACAGGAAGCCAGTTTCATACTCAGTTTCGTATTCGATTTTCGCCCCCTTGCCGTGGATTCTGAAAATGATGACGTCATAATGTGCAGAACTTTTTAGTTTGTATCCTTATTAAGTTTCGTCTCTTTATGTACAATAATAAAGGCACAGGAAGCCAGTTTCATACTCAGTTTCTTATTCGATTTTCGCCCCCTTGCGGTGGATTCTGAAAATGATGACGTCATAATATGCAAGACGTTTTAGTGTGTACACGCAGCAAGTTTCGTCTCTTTATATGCAATAATAGAGGCACAGCAAGCCAGTTTCATATTCCGCGTTATATTCGATTTTCGTTTGAATATCAAACTGGACTGTGAAGTTGGCTGCCAGTTCCTGGTTCATTATTCAGTTCTGTTGAACTGAAACTACAGTGTGAAGTTGGCTCCCAGTTCACGGTTCGTTATTCACTATATCGTTGAATATCAAACTGGACTGTGAAGTTGGCTCCCAGTTCACGGTTCATTATTCATTTCGAATATCGAATCGTGAACTGTGAACTGGGAGTTAACTTCACAACTGAATATTGAACCGTCAACTGGGAGCTAATTTCACAAACATTCATAACCTAAAGCCAACCGCAGACTGCCCTTGCGGTCTGCGATTTTTCACCCGTGTCTCAAGTCGCAGTGTCGCAAGCCTCGGTGTGCTGTGAACGACGCAGCCATTTGAGGCTTACGGTCTGTGGCGCAGCCATGACCGCAAGCATCAAACTGATTTGATATTTGCCGGCGTCTTATTCACCGGCGTTCCCAAACACAAGCAGTGTGCGTAGAACCTCGCTGTCTTTTATCTTGCCGTAAGGCACTCGACCAATGAGAAAAGGTCTTCCTGCCACGTGGTTTGAAAATGTCAGCCCTTGAGGAGACGATACCGTCGGAATTTTGGTCCGAAGATACTTTGTTTGTTGACCTGTGGCGGAAATATGTCAACATATATGATACAAACTTACCGGAATTCAATGACCGTGTCCAGAAGTCTTTGGCGATAAAACAGATTGCTGGGCAACATTCGGACATAGTTCTTGTAAGACCGAATGTCTTCTTCCTCTAATTTAGCAGACTGTGATAGTCTCCATAAACCTGTCGCCTTAACAACCAAGGGCGCATCCTCCTAAAATTATGAGAAGTATAGCAGGCTTTAGTTTATTGGAAAGCGCCATGTTTTCTTGGAGCTACGAACCCAAAATTACGTCATAATCGGATATGTTCGGAAAAATCGCGCCACAACTTTACTGTTCACCCGCACATCGATGCGCAGCCATATTCAGAGCGCCGGTGAATACGGCGCCGATCAGAGTGGTAGACCGCAAGTGCAGTGTGCGCCCAGCTTTAGTGGTTAGACTAGCACATTCAGTTTGCATACAACTAAGTTATGCACTACAGCCAGGTTTGACATGGACGTTGCCTGTACTGGAAGACAGTCATTGGAACAGGCAGAACTGAGGAGCCATGCACTCAAGGCATAGATTTTTTTTGGTGAGTAAATATATTTATCCTGTCAATTATATCACTCTTTAAATGTTTAACATTTTGTCCTGGAATCCAAATACGACATAATTTCTGCAACTGTAAAAAGGGAAATCTTCCAAGCATATACTTTTCAAGTCTTGTAGGTGGAGGTGGCAAAGTCGGTAGTGTGTGGTACAACGTACAGGCGGTAGGGCGATAGTCTTTCAGTCAGACACATGCTTTCCATTGAAAGTCGGGTTTCGGTGGCGCAGTCAGTTATAGTGATAGTCCCACAGTCCAACACAGACCTTCCATCGACGCGGGGTGGGGTCGAGTCCTTTTTAGACCAAATAAACATTGCAAAAATTTTGAGTGGATTTTCCACTTGATCGCCGTATGTGGAAAAGGTACTCACCAAAGTTGGGGGGGTTTCCTTCCGACAAAGAGCCAGGTTTCCTCCCACTAAACCTGGCAACGCAGCAATATAAGTGAATTAATCTTGAATGCAGCATAAAACAACAAGCAATCCATCCATTGATAGTACCCACGGCCAGGTTCGAATGATCAATCCCACCCAGACCAAATCAAAATTCTGTGGGTTTTTTATTCTTTCACCCTTTTTTGAAGCGTTCCCAGGTACTCTGCAAAGGTTTCCTCCTCCCTAAATCTGGCAATCATATGAGTAAAATAACTTTGAGCCCTTCCTAAAGCATCCATCCATCCCGTCCCGTCCCCATTCCCATCCCCATCCCCTCCACATCCCCCATCCCCTCCCCATCCCATCCCATCCCATCCCCATCAGTGAATTTGTGTAAGGAAAAAAAATAGCAATTTGTTGTTATTAAGAGGGTTCTAAAATAACCAAGTGAACAATTTTTATTGTACCTGAATAACCATTTGCTACTGGATTATATTGGAATTTGTCGAAGTAAAAATGACATTTTTTGTTATGAAGATTCCAAAACACACAAGTGAACAACTTTTACTGTGCCTGGATAACCTTTTCTGGATTACATTCGATTTTATGTACCAAGTTCTTGATTCATCAATAAAATAGTCATTTTCGATGGAATGACTTTACTAAAATCACCACACATAGGACAACTTATACTACTTTGTAAATGTTCGCATTTAATACGAGCTTTCATGAGCAGTATTGTCATGATCAGTAATAATAACAATAATAACGTTGGAAATGAATAGTAAAACATCATTTATTTACAGGAAGAATGAAACAAATCCAAAAGTTTGTGCTCCAATTTCGTGTAGTAAAATATAAGTACAAGCTAAGGGAGAAGGGTCCAATTACATGTCAAGAATTAACTACATGTACTTATGTTTATTCTTGACCTGTTTAATTATTTAAGAATATGACCCCCCCCCCCCCTCCCACACACTAGCTCGTGGTTATGGTTATTAACTGTAGGAATTACAGCCTATCAGTGAGAAACTTTTGCATTTGTTTTGTCCTTCTTGTTGTGTACATGTACAAAATAGTACAGCTTATCCTATATGTTTTCGTCATTCATGATATAAGAAAATTAACTAAACTGGAAAGTGAATTTATTTTTTCATTTTGGATATTTAAGTCTGCTGAAGTCATATTCTTTTCAAGTATTTTAAGAGAATATTTTGTGTGAAATGTTCATTAAATGAATTACAGTAAAAAGATATCCACTGCACCTAAATCAATGTATTGTCTTTATGGAATGTTTACACAATTTAAATTTATTGATTGTGGGTCAAAGTTAATACTTTTAAACTCTAAGTTCATATGAACTGTGAGGCACATGCCCCAACCTACCTCAGCCAGTGCCTGAAACTGTCGACCGGTGTGGATTGATTGGAGTTTAGATAGGGGTGGGTAGGGTGATTTTTTGGTCGGTTGCTACTTTTGTTGCCATAATACCTTAGCTGCTGAGTGTGACGTTAAGCTGCAATCAATCTCGCAAAATTAAATGTATGAAATTAAATGCCATTTATTGGTAGAAGGTGGATTTGATTTGTGTATCCAATGGCTATAAATATTTAGACCCCCCCCCCGCCCACCCTCTATGCAAAACGTAAATCTCTAAAATTTCTCTTTCTTCTTTGAGTAGGGAGGGGTGGGGCTGGAACCCCTCAAAATCACCACAGTATTTAGAAATGCAGTCATTTCAGGGTTTAATAATTTAGTTTTAATTAAACACCTTAACAGTAGGCCTATATGGTTATAACTTGTTGATCCACTGAATAGCTTCGCATAATGCAGTAGCAAGGTAACTCGGAATAAATTTAACAAACGCATATTGGCGATTTCAATATTTCGACAAAAGTATATTTGCCATCTTCAGGAAAATGTAACCCATTCGGAGCCACCTTGCTACTGCACAATGTAAGGGAACTTAATGCAGTAGCAATGGCAACTCCGAATAAATTCAACAAACGCATATTGACGATTTCAACATCCCGACAAAGATATATCTGTCATCTTCAGGAAAATGGGATGATACAGATACAGATATATATACAAGAATAAGATCAGACAGTGATAGGAATAAATAGACGTAATAAACAAGCAAAATGGACAAATATATCTAAAAGTATCTGTAGGGGGTTAAGATGAATTGGACTAATGCTAATAATAGGAATAAACAGTATTGAGGGGGAAAAAACAACTATTAAAACTATTAAACAAGTAGAAAATCTAAAAAGTGTCAATTCTTTAGAGGCTTTAACACCTGTGTTTAGCTGAGGAGAGTTCCGACGTATTGCTAAAGCTTCCTTATCGAGAAGTTCATACCAGTGATTAGAACTGTCTATTATTTTGGTGTTATTTAGGACAAACTATGGGAGGGAGGAAGGGCACAAGTTATCAAGTCTATTCGGCAGGTCAAAGAGGTCTTTGCAGTATTGAAATAAATCACATTCATAAATGTGGGAATATATTTCACTGTTACCGGTCGCGTGTGTCACATTTTCCTGAAGATGACAAATATACCTTTGTCGAAATATTGAAATCTTCAATATGCGTTTGTTAAATTTATTCGGAGTTACCTTGCTACTGCAGTATATGATTATACATCTTCTATGTTTAACTCACTATTTTTCTAATGAGTTAATACTAAATTAAGTTTAGACAGAATTGAACTTCTTGAACCAATCAGTGTGTACTCAAGTTGACCAACCTAATAGATCGCTATTTATTTAAACCAAACACACACACAAATATGTAGGCCTTTACACAATATACACATTTTGGCCTAATGCCATAGACTTCACTTAAGTTCCTTTCTGCATGATCCACATCCTTTATCATATCACTCAGCTTCAAATGTTTGCTTTGGTTCTTTAAGTTTAACGCTTTCTTCAATACATCTAAGTACCCGGTATGCCTTACAGTATATATTTCCAGCTTCGATTTCAATTTCCAGCCTTTGAAAATATGTAATCTTAATTAGGCTACAGTGTATTAAATACTGAAGTCACATAGTCGCGATGTTAAAACATTATCACCTCATCCAACATATCAAAGTCCTTGCATCATAAATTTTGGTACGTTTATTTTCTGTGTTATGTTTACTGCCAGTCTTGAGACCTACAGCTGCAGCATTTTACCCGACTTGAAGCGCAATAAAAAAACCCAAAAGACAGACTTACGCTACATTACGGAAGCGTGATTGTGCCAGGGGAAAAAATAAAAACGAGTTTTCTCCTAATTAGGAGATAATAAATCCTAATTAGGAGATAATATCTCCTAATTAGGACATACATTTTCTCCTAATAAGAAGATAACTTTTCTCCTAATTAGGACTTATTATCTCCTAATTCGAAGAAAAAAATGATCTCCTAATTAGGATATAGCCTTATGGCCTTATCGATACCTATTTACCTCCTTTCCATTCAGATCTGCTAAAGTAATTCACTTACGCGTTGATAGATATGGAAAAAGACATCATCCGCATTTATTTCGATCTTGGTACCAGTTATAATGAAATCCTGGCTTGTTTAGCCCAAAACCATGGCCATGTGATAAGCTTGCGAACACTCAAGCGAACGTTGCGAAGACTGAGTTTATTTAGACGAAAACAGTTTAGTGATATTGTTGAAATAACATTATTTGTGTTGATTGAGACCCAAAATTCTGGATAGTTGTTGGGCTACAAGATGATGCATCTAAATTGTGTTCAAAATGGATTCGTAGTGAGTCAGGACATTGTTCGTAACTTACTACATGTGATAGATCAAGAGGGCGTGGTCGCCAGAAGTAGAAACCGGTTAAAGCGTGGCAGATACTTTAATGCGGGGCCGAATTATTTGTGGCACATAGATGGGTACGACAAACTCAAACCGTATGGTATATGCATAAGTGGATGTAAGAGTCGATCGAGGAACAGAATATACCCGAATAAAACAAATGCAGCTGTTCTTGAGAAGTTCAGGAACCGATCGAGGGGCCCGGTCATCTTACCTAGAAAGGGTCAAGTAATCATAATCAACGAATTGAAAAAGAAATGATTCAATATTGGATGGATATAGTCAAGATGTTATCAGATATGGGCTGTTTTGCTGGAAGTTTCATCGATAAGTCTCTCATACAGTTCTGCTTCATGTATCTAGGTATTTGTATTAAAATCATTATACATTTCAATTGTTTATTTTATTTATTTATTAATGCAGACACGAGATTAAGTATCCTGGGTTTTGACCAAATAAACTAAAAGGTCTCAAGACTTATCCGTTTAACAAAGACACAGCATTATTTGAGCTGATCTGCTTTGATTCCAAGTACTTTATAGGCAAGAATGTTTGAAACACGTGGAAAAAAATCCAATCATGAACGTTGCTACACCATGCACATGTTAGTAAAGTGGAATTCATCTCAATAGGGAGAGGAATAGTCTTTTTACGTGTAAAGGTTTTTACAACTAAATAATGCTGTCAATAATACTTTATTTGTATATTCAGATTCAGAGAAATTGCATATTTACATACTGTACATACAAGCTTTATTCCATTTGCAGGGCGAGTTAAATGGCGTTTGCCATCTATGGAACCATCACAGAATTTGCCCAAGCAAAAATAGTCTAAGTATCATGTTAAGCTATGATTATGTATAGAAGAAACAACGAGTGACCGTTGATTTTTTTTCAAGAATCAACGGCACGAGTTGTTTCTCCGACTTAAACAACACATTTGTATGGACCAGAACAGTGGATTTTTTTTTCAAGAATCAACAGTTCAGTTTTAGGAGTCGTCTGGTGCAATCTAGGCCTGGTGTCGTGTTACACCAAGTTCACTTCAAGCAAGCTCTGATATGGTATGACTTGAGCTGTAAATATTGGGAAATAATTTTCCAAAAATATTATTTTATTAGGTTTCCAAAAATATTGCCAGATTGTCAGTTCATTCATACCTGTAAAGTGGGTCATGTGTGAGAAAAATAAAATATTACTTTTTGAGGTGGGGATTCAATTTTAGTGCAACCGATTTCGTTTGAATCGCGTTACGGTACAACGAATTTTTTTAACGAAAGAAAGCATTTAAAGGAAAAGAAAATCTAAGCTTTAGACTAGTTTAGATGGAAAGAGTAGAGTTCATTTAGTCCAAAACAACTGTCCAATGTATGTTTTATCCCCTCGTATGTAGATAATTGAAATTTGGAGGTGGCGTTACAATAGAGAATAAGCTCCATAGGCCAATCACAAGGTCGCCGCCATTTTTTCATTAGTTTTATCCAATTATTGTTGAATAAAAATTTAAGTGCGTTATAGAGTAGTCATGTGATGCAATTTAGCCAATGGCTGGCTAAGTAATGGCGCGCGGTTGCATACTGACCTATATATTCGGAGACAATCTTCCCACTTCAAGTTTGTTGCCATGTTTTTTTGGACCTAAATCTACCATTATACATTAGAGAGCGGTAAAAAAAACATCATTTTTGATCAAAAAATAGCTATACCAACATCACGTCATCCTAAAACGGAAAAATGGCTACACAGATAAGCCACTGAAAGGACATACTTCTGCCTGTCTTTATTAGCTTGAGGGTCACTGGATGTAATTGACGTGAAATGTTCTAAGTACTTTGAAGGTTGTTATCGACGATAATCCCTATGTATTTCTAGAGATTTCCCCTCCTTTAAGTGAGGTATTAATTGACCAGAAAGTTAGATGCCTTTTCCCTGCATAAATCAGATTTTCTTCCGATAAAACCGTCTTTGTTCCCATACACACCATATAAAACAAGTCTGCTTTGTTTTAAATTTGACTTAAATCTTCACGTCTAGTTATATTGACTTCTTTAAACTGAGCGATTTGATAAAATACGGTAATTTAAATATTTTTTTATTGTATTGTATTGTCTGCAATTGCAACGACACGCATTTATTTACTCGTTTATTTAAAATCGTACATATCCAACAAACTGAATCCTTAAAGCGCTCCATTAAGACAAACCGGCTGTGATCCCCTTTTATTTATGCAAACATCACTCTTTCTTATGAAGCAGTTATTGTTCGTTTCCAATGCGCATGTGTGGTAAGTCATTTACATTTGAAGGAGTGTGTTGCTTTAGAGTCTGCAAACGATTCGTAAACAATAGTCGACCGCTCGAACAATAGGGTGACATCACCGTCGTTGTTTAATTACCAAGAGCTACTGACGATCAAATAGAGGTTTGCAGACCTGGAGCGGTTGGAAAGGGTGCATTTCCTTGTGATGACGCAGTATACCAACTAGCTGTTTTCATAATGCAGGAAGATAGCAAACAAATGGAGAAGATGCCGCCGTGCTTTATCAATTTCTAAGACGAGAGATTTTAAATGGCCTGTAAATTTCAACTAAGATGATCTGTATTTTGGGGGATTTTTTCTATCGCGTTGAAATGAATATAAAACATGTTTACTAAAAATTAACTGAGGTCGGTATATACTGAAAGACATTTTAAAGGCCCACTTGCCGCCGCAGCCTGTTTAAATGTGCTAAGAAAACCAATTTACATCAGCTTACTACGACTAATACCACTAAACTTAAACATAGGACACATAAAACATGTTTAGTTAGCTTTAGAATGTAGAAATGGGGTGAAAAACAAACGGAGAATCAAGCCTGATTACAACAACAACGATCAGTGTCGGTCAACTTTCGTGTTGGATTACCCTCCTTTCAGGCCTTTGTATCTGTGGTTTACACTCAAACAATTATCAGCAGGCTATTCCAGTCGCTGTTAACCGATCGTCAGTCTGTATTTCTCAGATAAATAGGCCTACGTAAAATTACACTGTGCCGTTCGTTCACTCACTCGACTGAAACATAAAATCGGCAATAGGGGGCAGTTTGGTTTGTTTACGTTCCGGGTACCTAACAATTCAAATTTTCAAATTCAAATTAAAAATGCAAAGTGACGTCCAAACTTTTAAATTTTGGTAAAAATAGAAAGTTCCTAACTTATATTGTCTGGGGAAAATACAGAAAACGGTCTTCCTTTTTTAATGTAAACAATATTCCTGATTTTCGCGGCAAGTGTGCCTTTAAAGAAACGCTTAAGTGAAATATGCTGTTTCAAAACACATTTCACATTTTACCATTCAGTGTTAAATGCGGCCGTGCAGTCGTTAAATTGTTTCACGAAATTGCTACAATATGCCAAAAATAGACGCAGCTACCAGGAACGTCGTCATTGGTCGTCTCCTGGCCGGCGAATCACAGAATGCAGTCGCTAGACTTTATAATGTTCACCGGAGCACGATTTCCAGACTGTTGCAACGGTTCAACAGCTGATCGTCAACGTTCTGGCCGACCTAGGATCACATCAGCAGCCCAAGATCGCTACATTCGGTTACTTCACCTGCGAAACCGGACCAAAACAGCAACAGAAACAGCATCAAATATCATCGAAAAACGGCACAGACAGTCAGAAACCGTCTCCGTCAAAACGGCTTACGCGCCAGACGTCCTTACTTTGGCTTAGTACTGAGACGCCAGCATCGACTTGCAAGGGTCCGATGGTGCAACAGGTTAAGGTACTGGAATCTGCAAAACTGGAGGCGAGTCTGGTTCAGCGATGAATCAAGATTCCAGCTGCAGAGAAGAGATGGTCGCACACGAGTTTACAGACGCCGGAATGAGAGGTTCGCAAGGAACTGCATCCTTGATGTCGACAATTTCGGCGGAGGAAGTGTGATGGTGTGGGGTGCCATATCCTGTGTCCGAAAAACTCCGTAGGGAAATTTTTCAGCACGACAACGCTCGGCCGCACACAGCTCGTGCTACTGTTGAATTTCTAGCTAACCAGAACGTAACAGTGATCCCCTGGCCGTCCAAATCACCAGATTTGAATCCAATAGAACATTTGTGGGATGATTTGGATAGACGCGTGCGCAGTCGTCATCCAGCGCCGCAAACTCTGCAAGAACTGCAACAGGCTCTTGAGCAAGAATGGAGGAGAATTCTGCAAAACCGTATTCGTCGATTGATTGTGTCTATGCCTAGACGGGTCCGTGCTGTGTTACAGGTTAATGGCGGGCACAACAGATATTGACGTTGCAGTGACGTCATCTAAGCGCTATGAACTTTAATGGGATAAATTGTTACATGTGAATGAACTTTAAAGTCTCAACAACCAGTCTGCCAAATTTCAGTGTAATGTGATGCTTATTTCTGTATTAAAAGTGATGTTGACAATTCTTATTTTGAAGAACAAAAATTGGATGTTGCGTTTCTTTTTTGGGAGAGTATAGATAGTCCATGGGCATTATGGTTCCTGCTACGCAATAATCAGTTTGTGGATAACAGTACTTGCTTTCTTAGCTCAGAAGAAGCGAGTGAGTTGTCAAGTATAGAGTGTTTCGGTTCCATACGTTATCGCTGTGACACTTGTTGGGGGCCCCCAACTGCATCGCAGCTATACCTTTTTGGTCCTCACATTCAAAGTCACCATGCAGCAGTGTGTCAGAGGGTATTTTGACATCGGTAAATCCCAGAGGATATCCGAGTGGTCGGCTTTGACATGCCTCGAGCATATTCGGAATTAACTTCGCTGGCTTCGCGTCGGGTTTAACTGAGTGGCTGAATAAAACTGGCTACTGACAAAAACAAAAAAACAACAGTATGCATACATTACCCAAATGCTAAAAGCATCCATAAAGTTACCTAAGTTATTTAGCCTGGTAAACTATGTCTTTTGTACACAAACAGAGACTGACGCAGTCGGTTTAGATTTCTCAAATGTTTGATTTATAACTGAATAGAAGGAGACCCTGCCTAAGATATTGAAAGTGTTCGTTTCGTGGATACATGGCATGGTGAATACACAGTCGAAGCAAACATTTCATCTTTTGCGCTTTAAGACATAAGTGAAACTCTTTTTAGTCATGCTTATGGAAAACAGTCGTAATGACAATACACACCGGGTAAAAAAAAGTCACGAATGTTGTAACCAGTTATGAACTTGCACAGCCAAAAGTACGGAGGCCTAATAGTGCCATAGTGGGGATTTTGACATTTCCAGTGTTTCTTCGTCTTTAACAGCCTTTTGCACAAGTTGAGATTGGTTTGGAGACGAGAGATTCTGCATGTCGAAGAAAATCAAGCGTGTATTTTAAGAATCATACCTTTAAGTAAAACGATTTGCAGAGAAAGTCGAAAAACGCATGTAAATTGTCAAATCACAACGGAAATATTTCCACCGCGGTGGAGAAAAGGTTCTCACCGGGGCGAAACGGTTTCCATCTCGGAGAAACCTTTTGTCCGCGGTGTGAATATTTCCACCGCTGTGAAAAGGTTCTCGCCGCGGAGAAACGGTTTCCACCGCGGTGGAAATGCTTTCCTTGTGATTTGACCGTATACACGCGTTTTTCAACGATGTAAATCGTTTAACTTAAAGTAGTCCGAAATATCTGCGATGATGATGTAAGACATTTTCTGACAGATAGGCCATCATCATCGTCAGAACGCATTTGATCAATTTACTGGGAATTTCTTGCCACCCTTCGAGGTGGCAAGACCACCTCTCGTTTCTGATAAAAAATATCGAGATTCTCTTCATAACTTTCAAAAAATAAAATTGCTAACCCGTACTTTAATGATTTCCCTTTCTCCTCGCACCACTCTTAAGTCTGTACGTCGACAAAAGCCATAAATCTGCCCGGTTAAATTTCAAACTGTACCAAACCTTTAGTTTGCAAAAGTCGCCATCTGCATAATCTCATTGATACGTCACTATATGCGCGAAAGGTCAATCTGTCACATGACTACCCCACTAGCAGGCGATATAGTTCATTGGTCGTGTTGCTTTTTTGCTGAAGTCACGTGAACCAACACGACCAATGAACTATATCGCCTGCTAGTGGGTAATCATGTGACAAGTTGACCTTTCGCGCGTATAGTGACGTATCAATGAGGGTATGCACATGGCGACTTTTCTAAATTAAAGGTTTGGTACAGTTTGAAATTTAACCGGGCAGATCTATGGCTGGTGTCGACGTACAGACTTCAGATTGGTGCAAGGAGAAAGGGAAATCATTAAAGTACGGGTTAGCAATTTTATTTTTTAAAAGTTATGAAGAGAATCTTGATATTTTTTATCAGAAACGAGAGGTGGTCTTGTCACCTCGAAGGGTGGCAAGAAATTCCCAGAAAATTGATCAAATGCGTTCTGACGCTGATGATGGCCTATCTGTCAAAAAATGTCTTACATCATCAGCGCAGATATTTCGGACTAAACTTAAAGGTATGAATCTTATGATATACGCTTGATTTTCTTCGACATGCAGAATTTCTCGTCTCTAAACCAAGTTTCAGCTTGTGCAAAATGCTGTTAAAGACGGGAAAACAATGGAAAAGTAAAAATTCCACCATGGCACTAATAGGCCTCCGTATGAAAGACCAATTCCTTAATGACGTCATATAGAAGGGATATGACGCATAACAATTAATATGCACAGAAGAACTATACCCAGTTTAGGTGTGCAATCAGGTCTGTCAATACAAAGCGGTCAAACAATTTCCCTCCTCAAGATCATAATTTTTAGAGTGACGTTATTAATCTTTTGGCCTATTAATAATTTTGCATTTATAATCGACTTTCGCTAAAATTTACAAAATCCGAATAATGTTTTACCTGATGTTCCTTGAACACCAAACATACATGTAAAATGTGACTGTATGGCGCAAAATATCAACGGTTCTAATAAATAATAAATTGTTCGTAAATACAATTTTTAAGGTTTTCTTTCTTTCCCTCTTTTAACATTACAATAATGGAATACCGCAACACAAAAAATGTCCTTTGCAAAAGATCGATCAATGGCAAATAGCAACAGCGAATAGCCAGAATTTCCAGAACACAAAACTTAGTTCCGATTAGCATTGGCTAAGAAATAACACCCAGTTATCTAAATAGAAATATAACAAGAAAGTATCAGTAAAACTGATGGATGCTCCCCGGTTCCCCATCGCAGATATACGCTCAGCAAATTTGACCAAATAATGAGAAAAGTGCAATAACTCTGCAAATATCCATTTTTCTGGAGATGCTTAAAGTGGCATGAGCTGCCAAAATTCACACTTTTTTCATAATTTCTGATCGTCATGACAGTAAGAGGCTTTGTAGGCCATCGAAAAACTAATGCCGAAGTCCACTGAAGTGGATGCTCATGTCTGCGATGTGCGAAATTATTATTAGAACCCAACACAACTGGAAAGTGTTATATTCCGGACAGGGGACGGGGCGGACAAGCAGTCTGGGTAAAATTTGACAAATTGAAGAAACCAAGGACAATAACTCTAAAATTAGTCTCGTCACGGAGAGAAAAGCGTAACACTGCTCAAGGTCTTGGTATTGACTATATACCAGCCAAGTTTCAAATTAATCCTGACAATATTAACCAAGGTATGGCCCGGACAAGCAGTCTGGGTAAAATTTGACAAATTGAAGAAACCAAGGGCAATAACTCTAAAATTATTCTCGTCACGGAGAAAAAAGCGTAACACTGCACAAGGTCTTGGTAATGACTATATACCAGCCAAGTTTCAAAACAATCCTGACAATATTAACCAAGGTATGGCCCGGACAAGCAGTCTGGGTAAAATTTGACAAATTGAAGAAACCAAGGGCAATAACTGTCAAATTATTCTCGCCACGGAGAGAAAAGCGTATCACTGCACAAGGCCTTGGTAATGATAATATACCAGCCAAGTTTCAAAACAATCCTGACAATATTAAAGGAGAAGAAAAGGAAAGAACTAAGTAAATACAGTACAGGCGCGACACATTTTCCTTTCTAACGGTACCAAAACCATATTTCTGCGATTTTTCCTCGCCAAACTGTGCTATAAGAAAGTTAACAATCGTTATCAGAGAACGTCTTAACTGACTCGGCAGCCATCTTCACAGCAGAGCTTAGCTGTGTGTCTCGATCGGCCAATCAGCATACGCCTGGCCACCAGTCACTCGCTAGTGTAAACGAAATTGGTCAACTCTGAAAGTCTGCCATTTAAACCTAGGTTATGTTGTCTACGCGACTTGTGGGGATCGTTGTAGAATTTTCAGAAAAGATAGTCTTACCGCTGACATTGCATGTTATAACCATACAAGATATGGTAAGCTCGCAAGGGAAGTAATCTACTAATACGTTTTCCGGTCAATTTCAAACCGTCAATGGTGCGCTCCACTGACGATCGAGCACAAGCTTGTCTGACAGATTCATTTTCATTGTATTTTCACACCGTAAACCATGTGCAAGACTCACACACATGAATACGATGGTCTATCGGAGCCCGTTCGATACAATTGCATGTTGTTTTTTTGTTTTCTCCTCCTTTAACCAAGGTATGGCTCGGACAAGCAGTCTGGGTAAAATTTGAAGAAACAAAGGACAATAACTCAAAAATTATTCTCGTCACGGAGAGAAAAGCGCAACACTGCACAATGTCTTATATATATAGCAATACTAGACTCGTCCTAATTAGGAGATAATATTATCTCCCTCCTAGTTAGGAGAAAATTTATCTCCTGATTAGGAGATAAGTTTTCTCCTAATGAGGAGATAATATAACCGGTACGCGCCGTAGTAGTCCCTAACATTGTGTCCATCGTTTATAGTGTCGATGTACAGACCCGTTTCAATGATGTAGCCAACTCAGGCTCCCGCCGCTTTCTTTGTTCCCAGACATCGCATTTAATATCGGCAACATGATCCTTTCTCCTCTAACTTCTTCGTATTTCGAAATAATTTCTGCATGCTTCTACAGGGATTACTTTGTATGGTACATCTTCGACACTCATGAGAACCCCGACGACTGAGCGAAATGTTAACTCACACTCGATATGTTTACACGACAGTGCGCATATGCGGAAATGTTCCCCTACATGGAGGACTAGAGGCGGTGCTTCGACCATCGTATAATTTTAGTAGCCGTTAGTAGTCTTTACGAGAAAAATAATATCAAGGGTGACAAAATTCGTTTACACTAACTTTTAGTCACTCTCGTGGCCCGTCCAGCTTTAAAGTTAATGTGTTAGAATAGAAATAATGGATTGATTCTCTGCGTATACGCTGTGATAACTGCAAAAAAAAGGAAGTGTCACCACTTTTTGAGAGTATACGCAGAGAATCAATCCATGATTTCTTAAATATCCGACAATTTGTATTGCATGTACTAAATGCAAATAGATATATTAAACCCCAAATAGAAAACACATAATGATTAAGCAGAGGCATATTTCTTGATTTCTTGATATCTTTCCGTATGATGTATTATAAGGGTTAATGTACGTTTTCATAACTGGTTGAGAGAGAAAGCTATTATTTTGTACATCTAAATAAAATAACCAAAAATTAGCTAATTCTGTTTAAACAAAATTTCTAGTGTGTTCCAGCTTATGCCACATTAAATAACAATATCGAGGTCATATCACACAGATTGATGGAAATGGATAAATTATAATAAGAAAAATAAACAGACGTTTTAATTAATACAGTAAGTTGTATTGTCAATATACCATTTTCTCGCTAAACTCTTTCTAATTTGTCTATTGTCTTGTAACTTTAAATCCACGATTAATCGTCAACGTTTTTCTTGTTTGACAGGTACTTTTATCATATGGAAAAACTCAATATATCTCAACAGTTAACACGAAAAAGTGGCACGAAATATAAATGTTTTTTTGTTAAAAGAAATTATTCTGAACAATCGTCATGACAAAGCACAGAAGCTAAAATGCTGTATGTGTGCCTATCTCTAATGACGTCAAACACGACACCCTGCTGTGTCAGTACGTCATCGTGGCAGCTTACGAATAGAACGTCCATTTTGAAACTTCGGGGGATTTACGTATAGCTACGTGGTGTTTGTAGGCCCGGCAAATGCAGGGCGATTCTTTTCTCTTGATAGCGTGGGTCTGTCGGTAAATTCTTACAAGCTGTGGATAATGAACAGTTATTGAAACTTTCTTCAAATGCGTGTGGGCCATCTTTATAGATTCTGAAAACTTGTATTCAGCAAGTATTTATCACAAGATAATAGTTTCGACAATATGTTTAATTAAAACGCGTTTCACAAATAAGTTCAATATGGCTTTGCTTTAGCAATATTTACTGTCCTAGCAAGGATGATTATTTTCAGTAACTCTGGACTTGACTGTATGTACTGTAGGCCTAAGATAACAGTCTTAGATGTTTTCTTGTCGACAGATTTATAGGGTTTAACTGGGTTACATAACTCTTGGGACTTCTAAAATCTGTCTGAATCTTCCACTGAACAGTTTAATTTTTACAATTACACGTATTGAATAACATTTGATGGATGGTCGACTTCCAATGCTAAAATGGGCGTAGTTAAATACAATGGCCATTCAATGCATGCAAATAATATATACCGCCCTAACAGATAAAAGACTGTGGCCCAGGATTAACTCTGTGATATAGAACACCTGAATTGAAAGCCTTTTGAATCTTCCACTTATCAGTTAAACTTATTTGAAAAAGCCATAGAGGATGCTATGGCTAGATGGGACTGAACCATCAATGTACTGCTAGCCGTGCAGATGGCTGTAGCTTCTTAATTATCCTTTATTAACTGATTCACATAGGACTATGTACCCTTTTGATAAGACAGTCATCTTTGAACACGTACTTTTGAAATGAAGAAATATTCTAAATGCATTTGGGAGGCACGCGCTGCCCAATTTCAAACTTTTTTCACAAATGCTGTCTGTCACGACAGTATGAGGCTTTGCAAGTAATCGAAGAACTAACGATTGGCATTGGAATGGGGAAAATCCATACACTCCATGAGCTGTATGAGCAGAAGTGGTGTCCAAAATGTAAACCAAATATAAACAACTGCGACAAACTTTAAGTATTTTCACGGTTTCACCACTGTCATTATTCATGGACTGACTGTCAGAATAAATGTTTTATATAATCGACAAAAATAGCTGCAGGATCATCCTAGATGAGTGAAGTATGCACCAATATTTTCACACTTTATTGCTTCACATGTAATAACAGGGAATAATAGACTTCGCAAAACAAAATGGGTGAATTTTTGGGGTTATGTGATATGATACAAAGTCTAACATTAGCCGCAGAAAAGAATATTTGACTATAATTTACAAACTGCATATGGAGATTTGTTTACCGTGCTACTTTCTGAAAAACTGTAAAAAGAAAATTAAAGGTGTAATCGCCATTAGGACCTTAAGATTTACGACGAAAAACGTACGGAAGTCGATCCGTTTGAAAACCTGTCTGCATTAATTCACTGCTCACCTATATTTATTTCTAAAGGATTGTATTTGTAAGATTTGTAACATTCATCAGCATCAAATGTCGTAAACGGCCTTTAATTCAATATTATTTCTGGCAGTTTCATTTAAAAAAAGAGTGCTCGCTTTTCTATTGCAACTAACATGTCAGTAGCCATGAAAGTCAATCCACGTTAGGGTTTTTGGAATGGCATATTACAGGAAAGTTTTCTTCCGTTTCCGTAGTACTCAAGTCGTTAGATGTGAATTTCTCACGATATAGCGTTCGACATCAAAAGACGAAGACTTTGCTTGAATAAAGTCGAATTAAAAAAAAAACGAATTTCCTCTTAGAAAATGTGAAAATGATTTATAGACATACGCAGCTCGGTGTCTCAATTAATGGACAGACTAACAAACTATCTCAGGTAGAAAACTATAGTATTTTTTTTGTTCTTTAAACAAAATTTGTCTTATCGAAAAATCTAAATCTACCATAACTTAGCTATACTGGAATTGAGACGAGATCATATGATAATTGGACTGGTTGGGTCATCTAACTGCTACTTTGCCAGTTAATCTTTGTTAATCGATGTTTTTTCTTGCCTGCTAGTAACAATGCAGGACCCTGTTTCACAAAGCGGAGCAGCGTAAGTTTTTACGTAAATGCCTTAGTAACCCGTACAGTAGAGATACGTTAGATACGCAAAAAATACATCTACGCCGCTTTGTGAAACAGACTCCAGGTGTTTGGTTTCTCAAATGATAAACTGTCGTGCCGAGATTCTTTTCAAAGGAAATAGCATACATGTAGTCTGATACAAATAACAAACAGCAAGCCAGATACTTTGGTAACCGATCTGTGACAGTTGAAGATGTTCATCTGCACAAAGCAGTGGAAGAGTTTGCTTCGTGGAATGATCTTTTGTCAGGGCAAGGTCCTATCAAAGCCTTAGTTTTGTACAAAATTACTATCGAACAATGAGTTGTGTTAGAAGAAACTGTCCTTTACAAGCTATGTATGTATAAATGTTACACTGATAGGTTTTGGCAAATCATTGGTTTACTAGTAACTTGGCAAATATATATAAGTATCCCGACTTTACTCAAATTCAATAGGACAAAAGTAAAAGACACATAAAATGGCTGCGATCTGGAACGTACTCATGTTGCTCCAAACGAACTTCCACATGCTCGTTATTTGCTTAAAAGAAAAAAAATATTGCATTATTCTGGAAATATCCCGCTTTCAAGTAAATTTACTAAAACACTAAAATCATTATTGAAATGATGTTTAAAACTTCTTTCCACAGTGGGTGGCCCAAATGTATATATGTCCAAAGCTCAGATGGTTAAAAAATGTACCACATGAGAACACGTTCCGAATTTGGCATTCATAGTTATGAACGGCTTACACTAAGGTAGCACATTAGTAATTTTAAACATTTGCAAAAACCCGAACGCCTGTCACGTTGAGGAAGCTCAAATTTGCCATGTGTTTGAATTCAAATGCATCGAGATCTTTCCTTCAATTGATGGACATATCTGGAATTCTTAATAATAATGTTTATACATTGCAGTTCCAACGAAAAGCAATTCGCTAAGACAGAAATCGCGGGCGTATTTTTTTTCTGGTTTTAATATTAGCCTAGATTGTCAGGTAAGACACACCGAAATAGGCTGCGAGTTTGGATAGAAGTCTTCATCCCGTTATTGGCACCGACTGCGGTATTTGTCTAGTCATCTGTGTGACCCTACATGTTCATCGATACTTTCTGAGATGGAAATTGCTTTTGACAGGATCCCAATCTCCTTTTAATTGTGTCATTTTTAGTTTGTGCTTAATGGCTTCATTCAATTCCTCTTTATTGTGTTTTTTATTCCAATCTTCCGTATTTCCCATCGTTAAATAACTTGATATAATATAGCAATAAACCACTAATTTTAAATTCATTGAGGTTTTAATTTGCTAGATTTGTTAAAGTGCCATGAGCTGCCATAATGTTGATATTTTGATGTAAAAATAGAATGTTGAAAGTATCGGCTATTTTTCTCAAGACGTATAATTCAAACGCTTTTTAGTGTTTCTAATCTCGAGAATGTACGATAAAGTAATGTTTTGAACTAACTTTGCCTTAGAATGAATGAATGATCGTCCCGGTTATTTAAATTTTGTTTACTTTTCGAACACTATTCCGGTTTGTATAGGCCACATACTGTATGGATTTTCCTCATTCCAACGTCAATCATTTAGTTTTTCAATGGCCTTCAAAGCCTCTTACTGTCGTGACGATCAGAAATTGTGAAAAAAAAAGAACGTGAATTTTGACAGCTCATGTCACTTTAAATAACGTTTTCATCCCCTCGGGCAAATTTTGCCCGAAGTGTATTGTCGTTGCCTCCGTCGTCTGTCTGTCTATTAAACCGTGTAAACACATTATCTAAAAACTTCACACATTTGTTTAATACAAGTACAAGAAGCCTATTTAAAATCAACGCGCTCGGATGTTTTTTTCAAAAGTTACATGTATACCGGGTCGCGGGTTCGAATCCCACTCAGTCCAAAAATTGGATAATTTTCTGACTGGGTTTTCACTCGAACGACCTATGTGGGATGGTTGCCAGTTACCAGCGGAAGGTCGTGGGTTTCCTCCGGGCACAGAGCCCGTTTCTTCCCACAATAAAACTGGCAACGCCGGCATATAAGTGAAATAATCTGAGCGCGGCATAAAACACCAAACAATCAATCAATTAAAATCAACGCGCTGGGATGTTTTTTTTGAAGAGTTATACCCCTTACATTACCGCTGTTGTAAAAAGCCTTGTAAACACATTATCTGAAAAGTTTCACTCACATTTTTAAAACTTCCTACATTTGTTCAATACAGCAAGTATAAGAAGCATAATTAAAATCGACGCGCTCGGATTTGTTTTTCAAGAGTTATGCCCCTTACATTACCGCTGCTGTAAAAAGCCTTGTAAACACATTATCTCAACAAGTTTTTCACTCATATTTTTAAAACTTCCTACATTTGTTCAATACAGCAAGTATAAGAAGCATAATTAAAATCGACGCGCTCGGATTTGTTTTTCAAGAGTTATGCCCCTTACATTACCTTACATTTGTTCAATACAGCAAGTGCAAGAAGCCTATTCAAAACCAACGCACTGGGACGTTTTTTTTCCAGAGTTATGCCCCTTACATTACAGCTGCTGTAAAAAGCCTTGTAAACTCATTATCTAAACAATTGTCTGGAAAAACATATATCTTGGGTTCTTTGGCCCAGACCCAAGGGGTCCTGATGGCGACAGCCACTTATTTTTGTATCCAAAAGACAGCGAGGGGCGGGGAAGACACAATCGATAGAGCGATTGCTGACATATCTACCTTTTTTCTTTTAAGAGATGAAAAAAACAAAAAACATTTCTCAACATAACCCTTAAAAACGTCAAGCACTTTGTTACACTTTTGTCAGGAATCAATATATTTTATAAGGCTTTCAGTGTTAATATGGGCGTAATGTAGATTTGGGGAACAGCCATTATCTATATTCATATAAGTGAAATGCTCTTGTATGCGGTGTAAAAATATCAATCAATCAGTCTTGTCGTCAGATTTAAAAAGTAAACCTGTGGATAAACTTTGTGTTTGTAAAGACATGTCTGAATCTTCCACTGGGTTCTAGGGGGCCTCCGTGGCTCAGAAGGTAGAGCGTTGGACGCTCAATCCGAACAGCCTTCCACCAATGGGTCGCGAGTTCGAATCCCACTCAGTCCAAACAAAAATTGAAAAATTTTCTGACTGGGTTTTCACTCGAATGACCTATGTGGGATGGTTGCCAGTTACCAACGGAAGGTCGTGGGTTTCCTCCGGGCATAGAGCCCGGTTCCTCCCACAACCAAACTGGCAACGCCACCATGTAAGTGAAGTAATCTTGAGCGCGGCGTAAAACACCAACCAATCAATCAATCAATCCATTGTATTATAAGAAATACCGCGACTCAGTAAGAAAACAAGTGACACTGGCTTCTATTTCATATGAGGCATCAACTCTAAACAGTAAAAGCCAGGTCGCTCATGATTTTTAACTACATCATAAGCGAGGATCCTGGAGCAGCTAATAGTATGAGCTTAGATGGTGTACCAGTCCATACTGGAAGTTTTTGTTGAGAAGTATTGTCTTTTGACTAACCACCTTATTTAAGCTGAAGCTTGGATAAATACGCTGTCGTCTTTTCGCTGATGGATTCAATTGAGGTAAAAAAAGAAACAAAATAGGCTTCTCAGAGTTTCAAAAGATCAGAAATTGTTTTCTCCGGCAGGGCATCTCACTTGCAATAGAAAACTCCATCTTTGTTTTGTTTATTATGTTTAATTAACGGGAATTGTGATTGCCAAAATTTGGTCGGAACCAATCATAGTTTACTTGCATATTAAATTAGAAAATACATCTTCTCCTCTAGTTTGTCCAAGGGTAAAATTGAGTGTAAGATTCATTGTAAGTTCTGACGGTGCTATGTAAGTGAAATAATCTTGATAGCAGCATAAAACATAAATCAAGCAATAATAACACTCATTTACCTGACTAATAGTCGACTATAAAGTTATATTGTTTAAGTTTTGCAATTTAGTCGACTAGCTAAGTTTAGCCGCGTAGATCCTTTCTTTTGAAATGGGTCTCTTAAATATCTCTGAAAGCAATGTACAGAGAATAGATTTTAGGTGTGACGTAACACCAGCCAATCCATAATATTGGCATCAAGCCGAAAGACATAATTGGAAAGCTGTCTAAATTAAAGGTACCATCTTTTGGGCCTCGAAGACAGAACATGTCGGTCTTATTAGTTTCATTGTTAGAACAGATTCTTCAACACGACACACACAATTTGGCAGAAGACTCCGACAATTCATTGACAGCTGGCTATCCCAGTCATCCTTGAAAGGGATTAACCTTACTTGTTCGTGTTTGCTTCTGTAAACCCCAATCAATAGCTTTAAAGAAAGAAAATTATTGCCGGAGGCTTTCTTAATAAAACCTTGCCATGATAAAACTCATGGTGTTTTGGAATAGTAAAACCATAGTTTACCAAACAGAACCATTGTTGACCATTCAATCTACCATGATTAATTGTATTGCAAACCGTGGTATTTTAAAACCATGGTAAATACCGTGGTGTTATGTATGCTGAACAATGTTATTGTTAGGTAAAACATGTTGTTTTGGAACACACGCCAAGCGTTTGTTTAAATGGGAAATGTCCATTTAAAGCAACCAGAACTCCTTTAATATTACTAGTAAGGTAGTAAAACAAATTGAAAGCTTTATAATAAACATTTAAAAGTAGTTATCGAAAAAATCAAAGGAAATAATTATATTTGACTTAAAATGACACACCGCTGAAGTTTATTGTAATTCTATGTTGACCTTCAGATTAGTACAAAATAAGAAGTGATCAATCTCGGATAAACGGCTATTGTTTTCTATTTGTCAGTCAATAAACAATAAACCGAGAGTGCACCACACGTGCAGCCACAACGGGCCTTATCCAAAGTGGATTCGTTTTACCTCAACGAAGCAGACAACGATCTTCCCCATCCAGCGGTTCGTGGGAGCTAGGAAAGTTATCAATGGTCATCTGGAAACCTCATCTTTACATAAACAACAGTCAAATGCATACATTTTAACGATCTTTGTTTCGCTGCTTCTGGGCGTGTCCCTTTAAAGTAGACTAGCTGGAAGATAACCTTTGATCATTTGTCCTTGTATTAATTTACGGTTATATTGGTGTAATTTATGTGTCGTTATCAGATTCATGGGAAATCAAAAAGGTATTGGAAGCCATCTATTTCGCCTTGTAACTTATTTGTTCCATGTAAACATCCAAAAGCGTGGTCCAACAAGTTGCATGCCAAATACTTATTAGATGTGATTTTTGATTTTTGTAACATTAGGCCTACTTTGCATAGATTTTTGACTTGTTAAGGCGTTGCTATTTGAAAATTGCTGGCAAGAGAGATTGTCTCAATATCCCTACGTTCTTTTATCAAATATTTAGTCAGCAGTATTTTACATCTAATGCTTTTGGACGCCCTGACGACAATGGGTGCAGGTTTGCATACGCTGATTGCCATAGGGAAATGATCGATTGTGTAGATTTCACAGACGAGCAATGGTCAAATGGCTTAATCATGTCGAATGTCCTATAGGTCACAACACCCAGTTTGTGTTTTCTCAGCCAATGAAAATTGACTTCGGTTATACAGGAGCTAGAAGGTGGCTTACATAGTGATAGTTTGGTATCTGGGTTATTTGAATATTGGATTGAAACTAACATAGATCTACTGTACTACTTTAAGCTTTCAATCATTGCCTGATAACAGATTTTTGTGTGTGTTTTTTTAATGTTCACCCAATTTTGAAAATACCAAAGTTTGGCTAGAATAAGTAAGCCTAAAACTGTAAAAATGGCGGTACCCATGTTAAATTGTGTGTAGCTTGAAACCGACATGCACTATGTCAACTTTATTTGGTTGTAAAGGATTTCTCATGTGTTGATCTATATATTTGAAAATGGTTAGGAAAAGTCTTAACGAGATTTAGGTAATTAGCCACAAATCGAAACGTTGACATTACCGCAAATGGGAAATGAAACTGTATCATGTAACCTATACCGTTGGTGTAATATTCGGTATATGGACCGTAGACCAACCTTTTACTGTCACGTTCACCCAACTAAAGCAGTTTAACTTGCCAATGTTTATGCGTCGAGGCTATGCTAACATGGTAACGCCCAGTAAACTGATAATTCAAGTGGAGTGGAACATTCTGGTTTTTAAACATTTCGCTGTAGCATGACCTTAAATGTACAATAGAAAGTTTATGATTATTAAGTGGTTTTGTAATGAGATCTTTTGAATTAATCAAGGGTTTCAATGCCGTTTTTAGTCCTCATATAACTAGATTTAGGTATGTCATATACCGTTTCCTGGATAGAATGAGATTTTTCCCGTCTTATCGATGACTCCATGAGTTGAAAATGTCAGGTCCTTAGAACACTGCCTTTGTCGTCAAATCTAAATGTTAACAATCCACAAGTCGATAATATATAAATTTTGTTTTCCGTTACCAACGAAAACATTATAGCGCTTCGTGAGCTTTTAAGGCTGTGTTTCTGAATGACGGAATGTATTTAACGACAACAAGGGAGTGATTTAGACTACTTTTTGACTTTCTATTGCTTTATGCTTTTAACAAGATCGCTTTGTGTTTAAAAAAGCACGAGCTGCCAGATATAGAGAACACTTCGTTGCAACAGATTTTAGCTAATGCTTTGTCAAAAATATATATAAATAAGGGCCTTCCGTACAGATTCGTGTTTTGATAAAATTCCAAAAATTAAGTCAGAGATTCCAAGTGTTTAAGATTTTATTCGTTATTTATCCACAACTTCACTTTATACTGGGCACTGACTTGACCATTCTTTTTCATTTCAATCTTTTAGTAATATATTCTATTTAGTATTCTAATGTAGTTCAAGCGTTGAACGACGAGAAAAAAATCTTGGCAGTTCATGCAAACTTTAAGATATTTACAGCCTGATATTTATGTTTTCGTTCGTACTAGGTGCATGGAGTAGAACTCAGAAGGACTTTTGGGACACATAAACATGTCTGAGATCTTTTACTTAAGAGATTAATCCCTGTAACACAACTGAGAATATCCTTGACCTTGGCAACTGAGATTGTTGGCAAACTGATGTTGCAGAAACGATTGTGATCATAAAGGGCAACGTTCTGACGATACGAAATCACCAAGGCTATACAATATATTCAGGATATCGTTAACCAAAATCAAAAGTGTATTTTAACAAAACAAAACGATCCATCTAAGCATGTCCATCTGGCTTCACAAGACATATTGAAGTAAAAATGTCACTTTGAGTGTGTAGAACACATCCCTAGAGCAGGTCAATAGCGCGTATAAGTAGTGGTAATATGAGAGTTCCAGCACAACCTGCACCCTATGCTTTAACATGGTACCAGCACAACCCTGCACCCTAGTCTTTTAACATGGTATGAGAGAACCCTGCACCCTATACTTTTAACATGGTATGAGAGAACGATTTGGCGTTTTCTCGCTCCGCGTTTTCTCGACCTATTTAAAAATAATAACACGCTAAATTGAAATGTTTCGAGGTTTTCTTAATTCTGCTCTTTTTGTTTTCTCGCATAACTTTTTTATTCAGGGCGAGAAAAGGCGACGCGAGAAAACGCCAGAAATTGCCGTTTTGGCGATTACTCGTTTTCTCGTGCCGCGCGTTTCTTAAGTCGCCAAAACGCGGAGCGAGAAAACGCCAAAAAGGCAATATCTCTAGAGAATTAGCCGTTTCTCGCGCCGCGTTTGGGCAACCTAACAGAACACGCGGAAACGAGATATCGCCAAAAACGGCGAATTCTCTAGAGATATTGTCGTATTTAAAAATAATAACACGCTAAATTGAAATGTTTCGAGATTTTCTTAATTCTGCTCTTTTTGTTTTCTCGCATAACGTTTTTATTCAGGGCGAGAAAACGCGACGCGAGAAAACGCGTTTCTTAAGTCGCCAAAACGAAACGTTTTTGGCGACTAAATTTAACAAGCGACACGAGAAAACGAGAAATCGCCAAAAACGGCGAATTCTCTAGATATATTGCCGTTTTGGCGTTTTCTCGCTCCGCGTTTTGGCGACTTAAAAAACGCGCGGCACGAGAAAACGAGAAATCGCCAAAACGGCTAATTCTCTGGAGATATTGCCGTTTTGGCGTTTTCTCCCTCCGCGTTTTCTCAACCTATTTAAAAATAATAACACGCTAAATTGAAATGTTTCGAGATTTTCTTAATTCTGCTCTTTTTGTTTTCTCGCATAACGTTTTTATTCAGAGCGAGAAAACGCGACACGAGAAAACGCCAAAACGGCAATATCTCTAGAGAAATTGCCGTTTTGGCGATTACTCGTTTTCTCGTGCCGCGCGTTTCTTAAGTCGCCAAAACGCGGAGCGAGAAAACGCCAATACGGCAATATCTCTAGAGAATTAGCCGTTTTGGCGATTTCTCGTTTTCTCGTGCCGCGTGTTAATTTTAGTCGCCAAAACGTTTCGTTTTGGCGATATCTCGTTTCCGCGTGTTATGTTAGGTCGCCAAAACGCGGCGCGAGAAAACGCCAAAACGGCCGGAAGCTCGTACATTCTCCCGTGATTTCCATTTTACTTCAGGAAAAGTAAGTACTTTGTTTAGCAAGAGTCTTTTCCCTGTATTTTTTTTGGCTTTGTGATACAGTTTATGTCTGCAATAGTTCAGTTTTTGGAAGGTTATTTCAGCTTCCGGCCGTTTTGGCGTTTTCTCGCGCCGCGTTTTGGCGACCTAGCAGAACACGCGGAAACGAGATATCGCCAAAAACGAAACGTTTTGGCGACTAAATTTAACACGCGACACGAGAAAACGAGAAATCGCCAAAAACGGCGAATTCTCTAGAGATATTGCCGTTTTGGCGTTTTCTCGCTCCGCGTTTTGGCGACTTAAAAAACGCGCGGCACGAGAAATCGCCAAAACGGCTAATTCTCTAGAGATATTGTCGTTTTGGCGTTTTTTCGCTCCGCGTTTTCTCGACCTATTTAAAAACAATAACACGCTAAATTGAAATGTTTCGAGATTTTCTTAATTCTGCTCTTTTTGTTTTCTCGCATAACTTTTTTTATTCAGGGCGAGAAAACGCGACGCGAGAAAACGCGACGCGAGAAAACGCGACGCGAGAAAACGCCAAAACGGCAATATCTCTAGAGAAATTGCCGTTTTGGCGATTCCTCGTTTTCTCGTGCCGCGCGTTTCTTATTTCGCCAAAACCCGGAGCGAGAAAACGCCAAAACGGCAATATCTCTAGAGAATTAGCCGTTTTGGCGATTTCTCGTTTTCTCGTGCCGCGTGTTAATTTTTGTCGCCAAAACGGTTCGTTACGTCGCCAAAACGCGGCGCGAGAAAACGCCGCGTTTTCTCGCCCTGGATTAAAAAGTTATGCGAGAAAACAAAAAGAGCAGATTTTTAAAAAATCTCTAAACCTTTCAATTTAGTGTGTTATTATTTTTTAATAGGTCGAGAAAACGCGGCGCGAGAAAACGCCAAAACGGCAATATCTCTAGAGAATTAGCCGTTTTGGCGTTTTCTCGTTTTCTCTCTTGCCGCGTGTTATTACAGGTCGTTAAAACCCGGCGCAAGTGGCCTCATCCGTCTTCCATAGTAACTAAAGATAATATTTTTTTGTAAAATATGGAGAGGTATATAAATACAGAACATCGCTGGGACATCAACGCAGCAACCAACATCATGTATAAAATCAGCCCGAGCTTAAGGGGCTTTCACAATTGAGACTTTCGTCGCACGGTCAAAATACTGAAATCGACCGCACGGTGGGGATAAAATTTTTCGGGCCGCAGTAGAATCGGAAAAATGACCGCAAGAAAATAATCCATTTTACGATTGGCCGGGGCATCGTAAGGGCGTGGCAATGTTCCCGCACGTTTTAATCCACGAATCTCTTGCGGCGAACCGCGCGAGTGACGCAAGCAACGCACGTCTAGCGCACGTGATCCGTGAGACAGTTGCGCGGAGGTGCTACGTGATTTGTTGGAACGTGCGGCGTGCCGCAATATGCATCGTGCGTCATTGTTTTTCGCCGCGCACCAATGAGCGGGCGCCTTACGGCATTTTGTCAAATCGTGCGGCGATTTTGGGCTCCGCAGACGTGATTACAGTATAAAAAGGCGCATAGATCAAAAAAACCGTTAGAAAAAGAACGTCAATCAATTGAGGAAGATCACCACGATGCCGGCCAAGAAGCAAACCAAGGCAAAAGCTCCAACTGTTGTGAGATGAAATGAAGCACCCAAAAATATATACCTGTAGGACACCTGAGGGTATTTTTCGCACGGGGAACGCAAGGCGGTGCAAGACCGAGACGGCGAATCGTTCAACGGTTTACGACTGCCACAAGGTTGGCGGAACAAGAAATTTCACCGTATGGAGCATCTTACGACACAAACAAATCGTGCATCAACCGCGCGTCAAGATACAACGGTTTACTGGCGCCCGCACGGATCAGAGGTAATAAAAAAATTCGCACGGCCGAAAATTGGATTCCATGTGCACACCAAACTTTTCTGCGGCTCTTGCGGCACAAAAATGCCGCGCGGTAAGGTGCGGTTGCCCGCAAGGAAGGCTGCGGTCCATCGTACGGAAGGCCAAAATTCATGACCGCAAGAGCCGTAAACTCGCCGTATCTCAATTGTGAAAGGGGCTTTATGGGTTAATGTTATAAATATAGAGGAAGAAGGCGGAGTTTGCTTTCGTAAGGCTAACACAACGGATAGCGATGCATGTGAAATGCAGATACAGCTTTCAAAAATCGGTTGGTTTCAAATACGCTCCCTGGCGAAAAAGATTGATGGACTGATACAGATGGGTGACCCAATAGAGTATCCACACAACCTCGAAATGAATATTTTTATAAGCTACAGTGAATACAGCGGTGGCCAGCTTATTCATATTAGAAAATGGTATAAACTAACAGCGCACATCCACAGCTTAAACCCAGCAGTATGAGCTGCCGTTTATGACAAAATTGTATAGATGCTAGAAATAAATTTATTTACGGTATATATTTTTTATTCCCTAAAAATTATAAATTATTCCTAAAAATATTTTTTCCTTAATTTTTTTTTGTATTATTACTACAAATTTACCACTTTCAAAGTTTTCTTAAAGGGGCATGAGCTGCCAAAATTCCCAGTTTTTTTCATAACTTCTGATCGCCACGACAGTAAGAGGCTTTGAAGGCTATCGAAAAACTAAATGATTGACGTTGGAATGAGAAAAATCCATACAGTATGTTCAAAAGTAAACAAAATTTAAATAACCGGGACGACCATTCATTCATTCTAAGCCAAAGTTAGTTTAAAACAGTACTTTATCGTACATTTTCGAGACTTGAAGCATTAAAAAGCTTCTGAATTCTACCTCTTGAGAAAAATAGCCAATAATTTCAGCATTCTGATTTAACGTCAAAATATCAACATTTTGGCAGCTCATGCCCCTTTAACCAAAGATTATGTACATCAAATTATTGAATATTAAAAAAAAGTCCGTGTCGTTTAAAAAAAATTTATAAAAAAATTATAAAAATATAAAAGTTTGACAGAACTAAGGACACGTTTCATGGATTGGTTTGGATCTGACATGTAAACAGAGCCGCCATTGCTGACTGATGAGCGTCTGCATGGCAGGTTGGATCTACGTAACTCCATCTCTTACTAATGGCGGCGTTTGATACACATCAAATACCATGTGATCTCCTTAGTATATTGAAGAAATATGTTTAAAGGAAGTAAGAAAATATGCTTAAAGGAAGTATAATGTGCGCAAGTCACAATTGATATATCATGTTTACTACCGTACCGATGTATGTTCTGCAGACTATTTTCGCCCTGCGCCTGTGGTATATGACAATGATTGCTTAGCTGAAGGTTCCCAAACGATCTAAATTATCACAATAAATTCGCAATTTATATTATATCAAAAATGAAGCTAATTTTCTGACTGAATGGTACCTGACATAAATGCAACATAAGCAATTTTTCCATTTCTACACATTTTCATGTTTAATCGATATGTTTTACTCCAAACTTATGATTATATCACTTACATAATGACATGTAGGTGGTATAGGGAGAAGCAGCCAGGCTGATTCTCTGGACCCCCCCCCCCCCCCCCCCCACCACCTTTTGACCCTCCATCCGAACACCCTTCCGCCATTCGGTCGCGGGTTCGAATCCCACTCAGTCAAAAAAAAATTGAAAGTTTTCTAATTGGGTTTTCACTCAGACGACCTATGTGGGAGGGTTGCCAGATACCAACGGAAGGTCGTGGGTTTCCTCCAGGCATTAAGCCCGGTTTCTTCCCACAATAAAACTGCCACAGAAGTGAAAAAATCTTTAGTGCGGCGTAAAACACCAATTCAATCAATCTTTCGGCTCAGTCGGTTAGAGTGGTAGGCCTAATCCGCCTTATCAGACACAGGCTTGATCGATGCGGATTGGGTTCGAATCCCACTCAGACCTTATAAAAATTGAAAAAGTCCTCAGTGGATTTTCCATACGGTCGCCGTACGTTTAAGGGTTTACAGGTACTCTTCGAACGTCGGGGGTTTGCTCCGGACAAAGAGCCCGGTTTTCTTCCCCACTTAAAGTGGCATGAGCTGCCAAAATGTTGACATTTGGACGTTGAAACAGAATTTCGAAATTATTGGCTATTTTTGTCAATACGTATAATTCAGAAGTTTTTTAGTGCTTCTAGTCTCGAGAATGAACGATTAGGTATTGTTTTGAACTAACTTTGGCTTAGGATGAATGAATGGTCGTCCCGGTTATTTAAATTTTGTTTACTTTTCGGACACTATTTCGGTTCGTATAGGCCGTAGACTTTATGGATTTCCCTCATTCCAACGCTAATCATTTAGTTTGCCGATGGCCTTCAAGTCCTCTTACTGTCGTGACGATCAGAAATTATGAAAAAAGTGTGAATAATAACATGTCCCCTTTCGGTATACATGTTATTAGATCTTCTCGTTGAGTTACAGATAAACATTTATTGTGGAATCCCTCGTTTAGAGATCTTAAAACAAAAGCCCCTATGTCTTTGAAAAAGAATTTAAAAAATTCAACGCTGTATCCATCAGTACCTGAGCTTTTGTTGTTTTTCATTTTTGCGAGACATTGTCTCTTCCTAATAATTTGCTTAATTATTGCCCAAACAGCGTTTTATATATTATCTATTTTTTTTTCGTCTGAAGAATTGGTATGAAGGGATACGTCTCAATCGTCAAGTCCAATCAGATGTTACTTCCGACCCGTGGCAGACGCTCAGATTATGTTCAATCACCCAAAACGATAACATCTGTGCAAAACATGCAGCTAATACCCAAAAAGAGTTGCAAATTTGATGCTAAATCGAGTTACATTATTTAGAGACACGGTATTACAGCACGGCCAGTAGAAACTTAACATATCAATTGTGACTTGCGCACACTGGACTTCCTTTAAGCGTGTTTTCTCACTTCCTTTAAACGTATTTCTATAAAAAAATATTTATATGACTTTTTTTTATTTATTTTTGCAAACGACACGGACTTTTTTATATTCAATAATTTTTTTTTTATTCAATAATTTTATATATATATTAATAAATGATCTTCGTTTGAACAAAGGTGGTAAATTTCTTAAAGAAACAAAAAAAAATGTGTGTGTGTTTTTTTTTAACATTAGTAATGAATTATATTTTTAGCCTAAACATATATTTATAACAAGTAAATTTATTTCCAGCATGTATACAATATTGTCCTAAACGGCAGCTCATACAGCAGAGCCGGAATTGTTATGAACAAACTAGGCTGGAAAAAACTAAAAAGCCATTTCATGGACATTGGTTGGGCTATAAGAGAATTGGAAGCGAGTTTCAAAATGGCAGAAGAATTCTCCCAAGAGATGGAAGATCCTCGCAAACAGACTGACATCGAAAAGCAGACCGAATGTGTAGAACGAGAGCCCGAAAATGATTACTGCAGTCATAGTGACCATGCAAACCATTGAGACTGGCTACGTTGTCGCCTGTGTAACCCTTCGGGACATCTGAATTGGTAAATGTTATCCCAGCGTAAAATAAACTGTGTACGCATAGAGAATTGTAGACTTTATAAACAATTAAGAATCATCAGTATAATAAGGTGTTATCACATAACTGTGTTATTATTCGCGTACATAAACCCATGTCGTAAATATGGTATGTAACTATTTACATAACACTTTCAATGAAATTGATTGGCTGAGAGCGTGGGACAATTATTCGTATGCGCGCCAGTGGGACTTTTTTGTTGTTGTTGTTTTAATGTGTTAGTCTGTCTGTCGATTGACCTGTAAAACTGTTATGTACTATGGAACATACAAATTTCCCAGTCAATTCGCACACATATAAAGTCCGGAAAGATTATTAGTTATTTAAATTGTAAAGCCCACAAGCTTAAAGTCCCTATTTAAAAAAAAAACACGAATTGCCCAAGCCAAACGAGTGACGAGTCAGCTATAGGCATATAGGTAAACTCTTCGCTATAGGGCCTAACTGGAACGCAGGCTTGTTGTGACTTAAATAACTTCAGAACGAATTTGAACGAAATCTTTGTTTGATAAAATCGAATAATGTTTCATTTGTTTCAAATTTATACTTTTTGAAACTAGTGTGCGTTTATATCCTAGAAATTCAAGTGGAATTGACTTGGATCTAATTTATTGTATCGGCGGAGAACTTTACCGAACTCGGCAGTGCTGTGGCTGTTGTCTATTTATAACTTCTAATGACGTTACGATCGGTACAGTTTTCAATTAGGTTTCTGCGTTTTTCAAGTTTAGCTATGCGATAAACAGAATCTCACACTCGTGGTCATTAGATATGAACATTTATGAAACTCGTTGATTAAGTTTTAAATATGTTGCTCGCTGAAGCTGGCAACATATTCAAAACTTAAACAACTCGTTTAATAAATTTCATATCAAATGACCACTCGTGTGAGATCCTTAGTTAGTATGAAAGTTACGCAAAAAATACGCCGCTTTATGAAACAGGACCCAGAACTGGATCTAAAGAGAAAAGAAGCTATTGGGGAGCAAATTCAAACAAAATTCTCTGAATGCAAATTGTACCTATAAATAGCTATATGGAAAAATAATTGCTGTCGATAGGAATTTGTCAGAGTGATCGTTCCTGAAATGAATTATGATAAAAAGAAATATAGCACATTGGCTACAATTTTATTTGGCTTTTTATATTTTCAATTTACGTTGCGTCGATGAAATTTCTACTTGTCAAGCCATTTCTAGACTTCCGACAGCTATGAAAAAGTTGATCATTACGCTGAAAAAAATATATTACAGGCCTCGAGATGTAATTCTATGCGAACTTTAATTGGAATGAATCCGTTTCTAGAATTAAAAAAAAAAAACTTTTGTTAAAAAGTTTAGGAACTTGCCGAAGCAAGCTAAGATACAGTGCAGTATCGATTTGTGTCGATCCAACGCAGTAACTGGTTGTCAACGAAGGGTACATCCATACTTGCTTTGGTGAATCTTGGTGGAAAATCTATTGTAGTAACAAAACCAATTACGTTGTAAACTGTCTCCTAGACCCTGGAAACTGACTGGATTTTTAAATCGTATAATTAATCTTTTTAGTTGCCCAAGTGTGTAACTGAGGAAGCGGGGGGGGGGGGGGGGGGGGGGCGCTGTCTAGGTGACAAGGCGGAATTATAATAGACTATATATATTAGTATAATATAAATACTCGTTTATGATAAATAGCTATGAAGGACCACTGAGATAGATAGGATGAAATCTTCTTTGCAAGCAAAAATAATAAGGTTACATACGTTGCTAATGCCCCCCATCATAAAACATGTATGTCACCCAGAAAGTTATACAAACAAGAGGAATGCTTTCATCAAACATTTCATTTAAATCAGTAAGGTCTAATATTTCTTAAGTTTCCACAACTTTCTCTCCCATTCAAATAAAATTTGTGCTGAAGAAAGCAAGTCAAAGAACTTGTCAGAGATGGAGTTTTCGGAAGTTACTCCTGTTATTTTTAACCAGCGATTTTATTGACAAACTTGTTTAAACAAAGCTTACCACTATCCCATCTCTCTCTGTGTGATGATATATAGATACAGGTCAAAGTTGCCAGTTTTTCCTAGGGACGAAACAAGTTCCAGATATTTTTGTGTGTTTTTTTATATTATTTTTTACTGGTCCCCTGCATTTTTTCTGGGCATTTTTGTAGTTTTTTTTATGAAAGGGGTTGAGTTACTGTCTGGAAATGATTTTAGAAGTGGAATGGGACCAGTTTAGGTGGATAGATATCTGCTAGTTAGACGGGCTTTAGTTTGTTTACATGTTGCGGACTATGTGCAAAGTGACCCCTATCAGATGTTTCTGGGTGAAGTTCAAAAAAGTAATGTACATGATTATGAGTTAAATTTCTCTTGTAAGTAAATGATACTTTTCAATATAGTAGTTTACCTTTTTCTGCAATGACAGGTCATACAATCTGGCTGCTTTTTTCATTACCCTTGCCTATTTTTATAAAGAGTTTGAGCATAACATGATTTTTTGTACATATTAACTTTTTTATTTGGGTTTCTGACAAAAAGATATAATTCTAACATTGATTTGATTGTCAACATATGAGAAACATAGTAACCCCCTTTTTTAGTCTAACCAAATACCTTTTTTTGTAAAAAAGAATCCTTTTCAGTGCTGTTTTTTGTCAAACTGAATATTTTGTTGTACTCTTTCGGGTAATTTCAGGTCCTGTATAAGATGAATGGAATTGCTTATCCACCTGTGAGCAGTTTCTTCTGATTCACACTGCAACTCTTTCTACTTTTTCCAGAGGTAATTTTACTATTGGCATGGCTCCACAGCATTAGAAATTCGCCCCAAGTAACATGCCTAATGACACTCAAACTGGGCATAAAACTGCTCATAATATCATGACCTGCATGGGCTTTCCTGATTTTATTCAGTACCTGCATGTGTCACACAATTTTCACTTGCAATATGCAGAAATCCATTGTTTTTCAAAATAAACAGACCTTTTATCCCCCCCTTATTTTTTGTATATATTTTTTTATTAAGTCTAATCATATTTTCCCAGAAATATCCTTTTAGACCCTTGTTGGACTTTTTGGGTGCAGTTTTGCTAGGCTCATTAAGTTTATATACAAGGATACTTGTGGGCAGTTTTGAACAGGGTTTTACCTTGTAGTAGGGGACTTTCTCCTCTGCTTTTTAAGCTATCCAGTACAATTTTGAGCTTCAAATCAACCAGGGATACAATAATAACACTTGTATGACCGACTTTGAGTAAAATTTATCCATTTTGCAATCCAACCAATCTTAAAATTTAACAAAAGCACAGTTTTTTTTAAGTTGAGGAAGCCACTGAAAGATACGTTTTTTTATTGTAAAACACGCTTAGTAGACTTCACACTAGTTAAAAGAATTCAAATATGTTTTCCCAGAGCTGAGATATGACAATTTTAAGCTATTTAGCTCACCAGTCATTATCCTTGCTACCTATATGTTCTAATGGGGGGGGGGGGGGGTGTAAATGGGAGGGCTACATACTCCCAAAGGACTGTTTAAGGCCCCCACCAAAGGATTTGGTTCAACGAAAGTTAGGGTAGGTGCTGTGAGAGCAGACATTAACATTACCGCAAATGAGAAATGAAGGAAAATGAAATTGTGACCTGCTGCCATATGCTCTCGAAAAAGGCCCTACTGCAAACCAGAGGCGTGTTCAAACCTTTCCGGATATGCTGATGAGTGGCAAAAGCTGTCAAAATATTGATATTTTAGCTCCATAACAATATTTGAAAATTCTTGATAATAATACTCAACTAATAGAAATTGGATCCATTTTAGCGATACCAGTCTTGAGAATAAACGTTGTATTGATATATAGCAAAGATTTAAAAAAAAAAAAATTCTTATTTTAAAGTAAATCGTTTAGTTTACCTATGGCCTTAAAACCACCTCATTTCCTGGGCAATCTGATATTGTTTTAATAGTTTTAGCACTTTAACATAGTTAATCTCAAGTTTTTTTTACTTTAAGTAGCAGTCGTCAGATATTCATTTATCTTATACCAAGGCTGAGATTCTCTTAAAGGTGCTAAAATGAAGACAACGATTATGCAGACAACCTCAGATTATCCTCCGAAGAGCCGCCTAAAACTTACTTCTTTTTATTTCTACTTTGATAGTATCAGTGGAGAGTAAAAATCTTACTTCTCTTCACCTGAGATCCAAATTTCATTCAGTAAAATGTATCAGCAAAATGAATAATTATCATCACCACTTAGCAGGAATGTTCTGGTATCAAAGTATAAATTGCACACTTCAATAACACTGAACGTATGCTGATAGAAGGTACACTACGCCTAGTACAATAGAAGAAACACTTGTATTGATTTATCTCCTGAGTTGATTTAACACAGTTGAGAACTTTTATATTGTTGATCTTTGTGGAGTGTTAAGCTTTTATTTGACTTTGTCGACAACTCTCCGGAGAGATTCGAAGGCCGGGGTTTTAGAAGGGTTTAGCTTGACTGTGGCAAGAAAACCCCACAAATCTTACCTAAAAGTGATTTCTTAGTTGACTAAAATATTTTAAGGGCAGTTAAGTCATAATTGAACATCATAACTGTTTCATGGAAATTTTACTTTAACGGGCGGGGGCTCGGTGAACTCGGTGGCTCAGTCGGCAGAGTGATGTCCCCCTCTGCGTAAAAGATCGATCAACTTTTCTTTAACGGGCAACTGGACAACTTTCAAGACACATTAAGGCCCGTTCTCACTGTGCGATTTGTCATACGGACTTGTAGCATGCGACAAATCTTATTGACCAATTCAAAGCATACATTTCAGTCACATCGTACAAGTCGGTACGACAAATCGTACAATCAGAATGGGCCTTTATCGATGTACTTTCAAAGTTGTTTTTCGTAAGCTTTTAGGTAATACCAGAAGTCTATGAACAGGGAAGTGTGAAATGTCGCATTACCCCATATTCAGGGCACTGGCGCTTTCAGCCTGCTTATACTACACTATGTGACGTTTATGCGCGGTAGATTTTGAAATTGTCAACGGTTGCGCAATTTCAAATCAGAAAATAAATTCATTCTCCACTTACTGCATCTATCGGCAATTCCAGTAACCGCAGTTCGGAGAATGCATTGGTTTTTATAAAAGCTTTACCGAACATGCGACTCTGATATCTCCATTTGGACTCAAATCGTTCCAAACAAGTCTTCTTGTCTCATTTTCAACTTTATGAAGTTCTTCGGAAACTTTAACTTTTGCTCCATCAAGTACTGTTATCATAAATAAAATGTTCGCCATGTTTTTTCTTATGCATCCCATAATAGTTCATATGAGAAAGTGAAGAAAAGCCACGCTTTCTGACTAACCGAGAGAGGGCTCTGTGTATGGTGACCTCTGGGTCAAACGGCGCCAATGCCCTCAACACTATGTAATGGAACGCTTCACACTTCCACATTCATAGACTTCTGGTAATATTTTAGTCGATTTGGTTGATATAACCTAATTGATGGCATGCAATATAAACATTGAAGACAACTATACGTCTTGTGTAGGTGATCTGTTATATTAGTTAAACGAAACCGCACGAGACATACTTTTGTGATCTCCCTTGGGTCTGATAAGGACAATGGAACGGGGTAATGGAGGACAAGGTTGATCTTAAAGCTAGATAATTAAGTGGTGTGCTAAAGGAAAGGGGTGATTAATTGCTGTTTTTTGTTCAATTTATATCTAACCAAATGATTGCAATTTAGTATTGGTTATAACAGTTATCATACAGAACTATCTTACACCTATCACGCATGGTTTTTTTAACCTATTGATTTAGATTTTGAACTGTGCATATTGGCTGAAAAAAATCAATACTTTCTATTAAAGGCCCACTTGCCGCCGTAGCCTGTTTGACCAATTTGTACGAGCTTACTATAGCTAAGACCACTAAAATTAAACATAGTACACATAAAGCATGTCCCATAAGGTTTAGAATGTATAAATGAGGGTGAAAAACTAACGAAGAATGAAAGCTCGATTACAACAGCAACACCGATCAGTGTTGGTTAACTTAAGTGTTGGATTACCCTCATTCAAGTGTTTTTGTCTGTGGTTTGCATGCTTTTATAGTCCCTCTTACTCGATCGTTAGTATGTATTTCTTAGATAAAGTTCGTAAAAGTATACTGTGTCGTTAGATCACTTGTAAATATGCTCAGGTTCGAAGTTTGTTTACATTGCGGGTACCTGAACAATCTGTTTTTCAATCTCAAATTTAAAATACTATATGATGTCAAAACTTTTTTTCTGGTAAAAATAGAAAGTTCCTAACTTTTTCTGTCTGGGAAAAATATAGAAAACCGTCCACTGTTTTTAATGTAAACAGTCTTCTGGATTTTTGCGGCAAGTGTGCCTTTAAGTTACATGCTTCTTGTTTGATATAAAATCACACATGGAATTTAATTTGCCTTAAACAAAACCACCTTATATGAGCGTGTCACGTAGTTCTATCGGACGTTAAAATTTGGCCAAGTTAAATCATGTTTGGTCGCAAATGTCTTAGCAAACTGAATTGGTGACAAAAGCTCCAATTTGGCATTTCATTCTAATCATAGTGCAAACAGAATTGGCTTACTAAATAGAATCCTCATGAACAAGTGCTGAGTATTATTAAGTGTCAAAATATTATTATGTTTATATCACATTTTCCAGGTTTATCAAGTTAAGACAATTGAAGATTTGCAGTCAATTGCAAGGAAGCAATGAAACAACAACAACAAATCTTTGAGAATCATTCTTGTAACCAATAGCTTTTTAAAGTGGCATGAGCTGCCAAAATGTTGATATTTTGACATTAAAACTGAATGTTGAAATTATTGGCTATTTTTCTCAAGACGTATAATTCAGAAGCTTTTTAGTACTTCTACTCTCGAAAATGTACGATTAAGTATTGGTTTGAACTAGCTTTGGCTAAGAATGAATGAATGGTCGTCCCGGTTATTTAAATTTTGTTTACTTTTAGAACACGTTTTCGGTTCGTAAAGGCCACATACTGTATGGATTTTCCTCATTCCAACGTCAATCATTTAGTTTTTCGATGATCGTGACGATCAGAAATTCTGAAGAAAAAAAATGTTAATTTTGACAGCTTATGCCACTTTAAGTATAATGTTCTCGCTCCATAAAGAATGGCTTTCAATTTTATATTTCGCTCATCTTGGAAGATAAAGCATCGTTCAATCATTCAAGAAATTTCTTCAAAACAAAATTGCTTCACAAGTGTAGATCATTTGCGATTTAATTTCATATTTCCCCTTCATTAGGTATACAAGCCGGGAAGGTGTAGTGGTGCACGGAATGTCGACAATGGCGAAATCAACATGCCCACCTTCGGATGGACTATAAAATTTATCGCCAACTGCTTAATTTGAATTCAGATATATCATAGCTATAATCTATTGTTTGGAATTGACCCTACGCGACGCTCCGTCTACTTATGCTAATGAGGTCACCTCGGACAAACATTGATCAAAACATGGCCGCTAGTGTAGTTGTTGGTTGAACTGTGCACGGTTCTTACCGATAACTTTCTGTCTGCAGCTCTCCAGAAGCGCACGACTGTATAATAAAACTGTCTGGGGACTTTATATGCACGATGTACGGGTGAAAATATCGTTCACAGCGAGTGAAATCCATGTGCCTTCGAGTATTTCGGCAAGGTGAAGGTGTTTTCGATGATTACTCCGTCGTACGAAAAACTCAAAAAGTGAATCATGAGATTTCAACCACCGATATACATCTGATAGTGGCGCTATGTAGATGTGCGATTGGGTAAGTAGATTACAAAAATGATAATGAATGTATTCTAAGTCATTGGTTAAATACTTAAACTTTATGCTGTTCGCTTACGGCTTAGTGACAATGCGTCAAATGGTTGATACCGATACAATGTTCAACAACTGTCAATGTATTGTACCGGTATTTGTAATCCTGCGAAGATATGCCTCGTAACCCTGCTGTCATCAGTTTTTCCTCTTACTAATCAAGTTTTTTGTAAGTCATTTGGTCTGCATAGTAAATATATTAGTTTCGTATTATGAGAACTAGGTCGTTCAGCCGTTAGTGTTACTGTTAGTGTTTATGTATAAAACTTATAATTGAATGAATACTCTCAACACAACATTTGTGTTAATGTCAGTCATAATTTAAAAATTAATACTCCAAAATTATATATTATTGTCGATATGTGATATTACAGAATAATAACTCCAAAGGATTGAACTTACAAAGTTGCTGAGCCTAACTTAGAAAAAATTACATGTAATATATCATTATCAGAGCACAATTGTAATTTGCTTATTTTGCTTTTTATTTCTTATAGGTCCCTTTGGTATTGCCAAAAGGAGACGTTTCCCTAAAACAAGAGGTGCCTCGGGTCAAAGTACAATATTGTAAAACACAGAGACTGTGGCAGGAAAGTGGAGGAAAATACAACTTACAAGTGTTCTTTGATACCAAAATAGGTCGGAGAATTTGACGGTCTCAAGTTTTCCAAAATTTAAAACCCCAAAGCTAATAGGGATTGAGTATCACCAAAACCTTCTGTTGAAGACTTCAGTTTATAGAACGCTTACAGACAGAATCACCGGCGAGGTGTTCTTCTAGGAGACTCAGACTAGGCATCATATTCATGACTGGCCTCAAGATATAACCCGACTTTTAATTTCTATGAACGTTTTTAATGCAAAAGCCATAATTGTGAAAACCAGATTCTGTACATTTCAACAATTCATAAAGAAATCCCTGTCTGAAAACTGCTCCCAAATATTTAAAAGACATTTTGACAACAGAATAAATAAGGTGTAGAGCTGATTCAACATCCTGAACATTTCACATAAATACTCGTCAAGTTGTACTTACTGTTCTCCATTCTGTGATTGAATTGTTTACCAGTATTGAAATAATTCAATCCAATCTCGATTTTAAGCAAAATATATTTTTGTTTTGATTCACTGATTTTTATTTTGACTTTGTTGGCATGAAATAAAGTTGAGTACCGGGTATGATAAATACCATAAATCCAATCAGGCAGATATGTATGATGGCCAAGAAGGGACATCGCGTTATAGATACTCAACCAGGCTAAATCGAAATCTAAGACGCGATGAAAAAGATAGCAAGATTTATTTGCGTGTTATACTTTATGAAATTGGCTCATTTCCTATGTAAAACACGATGGAAACACGATGAAAAATACTTTTCATCGCGTTTTACTTACTAAACCGCCTACATTTTGATCTCAGAAACACTATGGAAATGCGATGGTAAAGCGATGGTAAATACTTACCATCGCTTTACCATCGCATTTCCATAGTATTCCTGAGTCCAGTAAAGTCTAATTTCACTTGCACTATGCGACAAAAAAGACTTTTTATGGGATTACCGTTGCATTTTATTTTACAAATTCTCTTTTTAGGATAAGCCACAAACACGATGGAAACGCGATGATAAAGCGATCGTAAATATTAACCATCGCTTTACCATAGCGTTTCTGAGATCAAAATATAGGCGGCTTAGTAAGTAAAACGCAACGAAAAGTATTTTTCATCGTGTTATACATAGCAAGTGAGCCATTTCATAATGTATAACACGAACATAAAGCTTGCTGTATTTTTCATCGCGTCTTAGATTTTGATTTAGCCTGGTTGATTATGTATAACGCGATGTCCCTTCTCGGCCTGATAAGATTAAAATAATAAAAGTGTAACTCGATTCCAAATGGAAATTCCAAAGTAAAACGCGATGGTAAAGCGATGGAAAATCCTTTCTCGCCTTTAAAAAAGAAGAGCAAATTCCAAAGTAAAACGCGATGGTAAAGCGATGGAAAATCCTTTCTCGCCTCCAAAAAAAAAGAGCTCTTGGCTTTGCCGGCAGCAAATGACGTATGATAAGTTAGACAGGAGTTCGTGGTTAGCAGTTCGTTATTCGAGAGGGAGTAGTCATTTTTCTTACTGATATACCAATTGGCTTATTAATGCAGATAAAAAGGTTTAATTCACTACATATACTTACAAGGGCGTATACTATATACAGTAGTATCTTTACATAATAGATTACCCGCCAGGGGGCGCTTTTTTTGAATAACTGTCTGAATAACTGTCTGGTCTGTTATTCGCTTATTATTCAAGATAGAAAGTCCAAATTTGCTACACATACAAACGATGACGTATACTATGCCGGAGTGGCTCTAGCTTATGGATTACCCACCAGGGGGGCGCTTTTTTGAATAACTGTCTGCATAACTGTCTGGTCTGTTATTCGCTTATTATTCAAGATAGAAAGTCCAAATTTGCTACACATACAAACGATGACGTATACTATGCCGTAGTGGCTTTAGCTTATGGATTACCCACCAGGGGGCGCTTTTTTAAATAACTGTCTGGTCTGTTATTCGCTTATTATTCAAGATAGAAAGTCCAAATTTGCTACACATACAAACGATGACGTATACTATGCCGTAGTGGCTTTAGCTTATGGATTACCCACCAGGGGGCGCTTTTTTGAATAACTGTCTGAATAACTGTCTGGTCTGTTTTTCGCTTATTATTCAAGATAGAAAGTCCTAATATGCTACACATACTAGCGATGGCGTATACTATAGGGGAGACCGGGGCTAGTTCGACCCTGGGGCAAGTACAACCATTGTCGATGTCCGGCTGTTGAGTGAATATTTCGCGCGCTCTTCAACTTTTAGATGATCACTTGATCGACAAGAGCTGTTCTACGTTGTAAATGGTGGACCTGTAGCAGAAATCCTCGACTTCAGGGGGTAAAACGCCTTTTGCGTAGTCGTTAGTAAATTTTTAGTCGTCTATTTATAGTAATATTTATGTTAAAAGTACCTTGTATAAACTAACGACTGTTTGTAGGATGAAAGCGTGGACAATTAGCTTTACTAAGCATAGTGCATCTTTAGACTGCATTGAATAGGTCACGTGAAATAATGTTATTTTTAAATGTGGTGCGCATGGGGCAAGTTCGACCTGTTTGGTTGGGGCATGTGCAATCCTAGGTCAGACTTGCCCCGCCTTAGGTCGAATATGCCCCGAATTGAGTAGGTCATGGAATCAGACTAGTACATCATTCAATCAAAGTGCAGTTTTTTCCATGTTAATACTGTTCGTGGCAGTGTTTAGGCCTACAGCTATATTACTTCAGTTTACAGCACTGGTAAAAATCACATGAATCGAATAGAGCTCTGCGTGATTTAATGATGATACGCAAGAGGAGCCTCTCTCAAACAACTTATCCAGAACAAATATGACTAGCCTTGGAATAATTTATTAGTAGTTCAGATGGATAAAAGAAAACGGCGAATTTGTTCGAAATAGTAGCATCTACCTTTTACGTGTACATCAATAACTACAAACGCCTACCCCGTCAGAGATAAGTATACAACTCTCGTTAGGATAACAAAAACCACGAAAATTATCTGGGATTATCAGGAATCAATTTTAGTAACCTATTTGAGACAAGCATCTTCAATGTACTTTGGACTCATAACGCCCCGAGAGGTTCGAATACTTGCTTACGAATGTGCTTAGAGTTTTGACCTACAAATTTCTGTTTAGGTCATTTTTTCGTGGTTTCTTATTGCTTAAACCGACAGTCATTCGTTTAAACCGAAGTTTATTCGTTCAGTTTTGTTGTTGGTCAAATAAAACACTTTAATTGAACCTGTTGATTTAATTGAGTTGCTGGTTGAAGTTACCCCAGGGGGGTAATTTTATTTTCTTAAAAGTGCATATTTCAGTAATATCATCAAGAGGAGTCATTCTGAATAGGTATCAAAAGATAGCTTATTTCGCTGCCTTTCACAAGAATTATTTGCGTTTTAAAAGGCTCGAATACTTTTTGACAAATAGCGATTTTAAGCAAAAAGGGTCGAACTAGCCACGGTCTCCTCGTAGTGGCTTTAGTTTATGGATTACCCACCCGGGGCGCTTTTTTGAATAACTGTCTGGTCTGTTATTCGCTTATTATTCAAGATAGAAAGTCCGAATGCTTAGGCCGATAGTTTTTACCCAGTATTAACTTTTTGAAACTATGAAATAGGTACAAATCAAAGCTATGTTCGACTTTGCTCGATGTGAAGGGCTGGGCACAAGACAAATACATTTTTTAAATATAACTTTAATTCAGATAGAAGGGCACAGCTAGTCTTTTTACTTTCTGGTAAATCTGTGAAATTTAATGAACAATTTTTAACCACTCAAAAACGTTGAAAAAAAAGTTTACATTGCCATGGTAACCATTTCGTAATCCCCGAGTTAAGGCAAACGAAAAACCCTAAATCTAACATTACTATGGTGACCATTTAGCAACATTGTTAAGACGTTATATTGGTTGCCATTACAAAACCACTTCAAAAATCCTCAGTAAACTTCTGACAGTAACTAGTAATTGTATTTCAAAGTTTGCCATCATATTTTTCTACTTGCATTTGTTTGTCCTTCCAGTTCCTGTGATTATGAATGCATTAAACTGAAAATCTCATTTGGCCAACAAAAAAATTACAGGTTATGGCGTATCAAATTTCTGAGAGCCTTAGAGGTGCCATCTCTTTTTTTGTTCAATTTTCTACCCAATATACCACTTGTGTAATTACAAAGAATAATTAATAAACAAACGCTTCACGTTTAGTACATGTGGTCATCAGCCCGCTTTTGCTTTTGCAAGTCCCAAATCTAACATTGCAATGGTGATCATTTTGCAACGCTGTTAAAATGTTATATCGGTTATCAATTACAAAACCACTTCAAATATCAACCATCAGATCAATATATTAACTTTTAAATACTTTGAAATCAACGACAAAACCATAAATCAACAATATCAACCATTTGCATGGGATCTGATATAAAACCATATCGTGTGGACAACAAATCGCCCTCTCCTGTTTCATAACAAATAACTAAAAAACTAAGCATTAATTACTTTAATGAATGTTGGTACACATCACAAGCAGCCGATGTTTTCCAAATATGGAGATTTTCCTCTAGTTATAATCATAAACGCAGGAACATCGAGAAAACGTCCTAAAAAAAGCCAGACTTTGACGCACTCTCGCTTCTCTAATCTTGTCCTTCAATTAATATCTCGGAATTCCACATAAACTTATTCTGACAGTGATAATTTATCCTTGGAAAATTTCACAAAACGTAAACTAACGACAGTCTACAGCTTACCTGTTAAAAACGATTAATTATAAGGATTCATTTAAAGTATTCAGGTAATCCTCAGTAAACTTCTGACAGTAACTAGTAATTATATTTCAAAGTCTGGCATAATATTTTTCTACATGCATTGTCTTTCTTTTCGTAATTCCTGTGTTTATGCATGCATTAGGCTGAAAATCTCTTCATTTGGCAAAACCCGGACAGGTTATGGCGTATCATGCCTGTATTTGATATTATTTTTTTTACCAAATACCACCCGCGTAATTAAAATAGTAATTAAAAAATAAACGTTGTACGTTTAGTACATGCGATCAGCAGCCCAGGTTTTGCATTTGGTGAGATTATCAGCTAACAAATGTATACAAACACGGACACATCGCAGAAATATAAATCTGATGAAGGAACACAGATCTAGAATGTTTTATTACAGCCTCAATGGAGTACGTGGTCAATACAACTAAAGCTAGTACTATGTAGTATACGTCATCGCTAGTATGTGTAGCAAATTTGGACTTTCTATCTTGAATAATAAGCTGCTACTATATAGTACACGTCATCGTTAGTACGTGTAGCAAATTTGGACTTTCTATCTTAAATACTAAGCGAATAACAGACCAGACAGTTATTCAAACAAGCCCCCCCCCCCTGACGGATAATCCATAAACTAAAGCTACTGCGGTATAGTATACGTCATCGTTAGTATGTGTAGCAAATTTTGACTTTCTATCTTGAATAATAAGCGAATAACAGACCAGACAGTAATTATTCAGACAGTTATTCAAAAAAGCGCCCCCTGGTGGGTAATCCATAAACTAAATCTACTACGGTATAGTATACGTCACCGCTAGTATGTGTAGCAAATTTGGACTTTCTATCTTGAATAATAAGCGAATAACAGACCAGACAGTTATTTAGACAGTTATTAAAAAAGCGCCCCCTGGTGGGTACTCTATAAACTAAGGCTACTGCTATATAGTATACGTCATCACTAGTATGTGTAGAAAATTTGGTGGGTAATCTATGAAGTAAAGATACTACTTTATATAGTATACGCCCTTGTAAGTATGTGTAGTGAATTAAACCTTTTAATAAGCCAATCGGTATATCAGAGAGAAAAATGACTGCTCCCTCTCGAATAACGAACTGCTATTTGTCTTGTGCCCAGCCCTTCACATCGAGCACAGTCGAACATAGCTTTGCTTTGCACCTATTTCATAATTTCAAAAAGTTAATACTGGGTAAAAACTATCGGCCTAAGCATTCGGACTTTCTATCTTGAATAATAAGCGAATAACAGACCAGACAGTTATTCAAAAAAGCGCCCCCTGGTGGGTAATCCAGAAACTAAATCTACTACGACACAGCTAGTATACGTCATCGCTAGTAGGCCCTATGTGTAGCATATTAGGACTTTCTATCTTGAATAATAAGCGAAAAACAGACCAGACAGTAATTATTCAGACAGTTATTTAAAAAAGCGCCCCCTGTAGGGTACACCATAAACTAAAGCCACTACGGCACAGTATACGTCATCGTTAGTATGTGTAGCAAATTTGGACTTTCTATCTTGAATAATAAGCGAATAACAGACCAGACAGTTATTCAACGCAGTTATTAAAAAAAAGCGCACCCTGGCGGGTAATCTATTAAGGAAAGATACTACTGTATATAGTATACGCCCTTGTTAATATGCGTAGTGAATTAAACCTTGTTATCTGCATTAATAAGCCAATCGGTATATCAGAGAGAAAAATGACTGCTCCCTATACGTCAGAAAATGAAAGTTCGTTAGCTGTGCGCTCTTTTGTGGGGGAGGAGCGAAAGGATTTTCCATCGCTTTACCATCGCGTTTTACTTTGGAATTTCCATAGCGTCTTACTTTACTATTACCGTTGCGTAATGCTTCGGAATTTGTACCACGAAATACTTTGCAATTTCCACCGAGTTACGCTTTTATTATTTTAATCTTATCAGGCCTAGAAGGGACATCGCGTTATACATACTCAACCAGGCTAAATCAAAATCTATAACGCGATGAAAAATACAGCAAGATTTATTTTCGTGTTATACTTTATGAAATGGCTCACTTGCTAAGTAAAACACGATGAAAAATACATATTATTGCGTTTTACTTATTAAACCGGCTATATTTGGATCTCAGAAACACTATGGAAATGCGATGGTAAAGCGATGGTAAATATTTATCATCGCGTTTTTATCGTGTTTCTCAGTTGAATAAAGCTTGGTTCTATACGTATTTTGCGATAGAAATTAGGATCGAAAGGATTATCACTGCAACTTACTTTATGGACTGGGTTTTGAAAGAAAATCACAAACACGATGGAAACGCGATGGTAAAGCGATGGTAAATATTAACCATCGCTTTACCATCGCATTTTTATCGTGTTTGTGAGTAAGATTAAAGGAAGATTTAAAAGTAAAACGCGATGTCCCTTCTCGGCCATCATAGATATGCACTAACCATGCTTTAAGTGGCATGAGCTGCCAAAATGTTGATATTTTGACGTTGAAACAGAATGTTGAAATTATCGGCTATTTTTCTCAAGACGTATAATTCAGAAGCTGTTTAGTCTCGAGAATGTACGATAAAGTATTATTTTGAACTAACTTTGGCTCAGAATGAATGAATGGTCGTCCCGGTTATTTAAATTTTGTTTACTTTCCGAACACTATTCCGGTTCGTATAGACCACATACCGTATGAATTTTCCTCATTCTAACGCCAATCGTTTAGTTTTTCGATGGCCTTCAAGGCCTCTTAATACTGCCGTGACGATCAGAAATTATGGAAAAAGTGTGAATTTTGGCAGCTCATGCCACTTTAAGGAAGTATGTCTTTATATATGTACTATGGAGAGGAGGGAAATAATTAAATTTAATCTGTGTGATATGTTTTTCTTTGTATTAATATTTTAGTTGGCCGCCATTCTGTGAGCTTTAGATTGATGGACAGATTTATTGATAGATGTTTTATTTTCGGCATGCTAAAGATTATTTCCGTCTAGATGGTGTTTGCCAAGTTTTATTTAATTTAGGTCCTAGTACTAGTACCTTCTCGGCATGCCCAACAACAAAACAAAGTATTGAAAAACCTCACAATCTGAATCCGTGAATGTTCGTATATATTTGTACAAATTGTGTACCTTTCACGTACTGGTATGTGATACCCACAGTCAATAGGAAAAATGGCAACCTCACCAAAACTTACTCTTCCGTTCATATGAAATTAGCCTATATAGTCCAAGCTGAATCTTTTTTCACAGACGATAGATTTTCGTTTAAATCTAACTCGAAGTGCCATTTTTTTTTACCGTAGGCCGTCACGTCTTCGCATTTTGGGGTATTCTAAAACTTAGTAAAACTATAAGTTTTTATCCACTTTCGACAGCGAAAAATAGGCAATATAAAATGTGGCTTTAGCTACGGGATCGCGGTGAAAATAAACTACCGTACCCTAAGTATAATTATAAATACTAAAATAAACTATCTATACTCCTTGATTGTACCGCCGCTACCGGACGGTAGCTTACCCTACGATCGGAATATATCGACTGTCGGAGGGTAACAGCCGTTAACAACAGTGTGTAACCATTCTTTTTGGTGTGGAAATGAGCAATGATCATCATCCGACTAAATACTTTGCCGTGCCAAAAAGTAAATAGCAGATAAACGTCATTTCAGAAGAATCCGTTTGACACGCATAGCATTATTCGATCGCCATTTTTCGCTTTTGTTTGTCCGAGGTCGGTCAGGAGCTGGAGGTGTGGCGGAATTCCGGCAAGCTGATTGGTCGATTCGCTCGTGAGGGGCGGAGTCTGCGAAGGGTCAATTGTTTCTAAATATCCAATAAAAAATTATCGAGTCATCATATTGACTCATTTTAAACGAGGTTTGTGTTATAATTTCTCCATTTAATAATTGAAGAAGAATTCGATTGAATTGAAGCCAAATTACGGAAAGACAATTGCGGAGGTCGAGTGAGAAATCACTTGTGTCCGAATGTTAACTGTATAGGAATTACAAAACCATTACAGAATTCTATGGCTGCTCTTGATAAGACACAGTTTGACATCTGGTTTCAACACCGAAATGACTTACCGGAGGGCAGATAAGATTTGAGAAAACCAAGATTGTAAGTAAACATACATATAGATTTGGATTGATTACACTTGGATAGCTGTAGATGAGAGAACACTTTATCTAGAACATTTACCTTTTAAAGGAGAACTCCAACGGATTCAGACCACCTTTTATTGTTTTTAATGGCTATATTTAAATCTATTTGCACCCCAGATGCTAGAAATGGGTTAATTATAATAAATATATTAATTAAAACCTAAACCGGAAGTGACGTACATTGTTCATCGCTCTCGTACAACAACAACAAAACAAGCTGTGAAAAAGGTACAGTTCAACTCTCACTCAGTAAAACATGCCTGCCTGTCAGGTACCGGGGTGTGCAGATTACGAGGCTGCTCGATCGATAGGAGTGCCATTTCATGGTTTTCCGAGAAACAATGAAATTCGTCGCCAGTGGCTTGTGGAAATTAAAAATAATTCACTGCCAGTAAATTCGTCATTCCAACGAGTGAAAAACCTCCGTGTGTGTGGGAAGCACTTTCGGCCATCAGACTATGCTCGAGATCTACAGCACAAACTCACAGGCTCTAGACAGAAAAATATTCTGAAAAAAGATGCTGTTCCCAGTTTATTTCCATTTGCAGCTGAAGTTAAGAGGAGAGCTTTTACTAAGCGTGAACAACAACAACAGTTCGAAGTTGCCACTCAGATGAGTAGGTCTCCTTTTGGACAACTTGTAGTTTCAGAAGAATTTAGCTCCCCATTTAAGGACAGTACACCCAGCAAGAGTTCACCTTTCAAGCATTGGAGTGGAGCTAGTACAAGAACAGAAACGGAGACAACAACAACAACTGATTCAGACAGTGATTCTATATCTACTGGTCCAGCTGACAGAGTAACAATACTTGTCACCAAAAATAAGCTGCTTGAGTTATTTAAAAGATGTGTCACATATGGAGAAGGAATTGTATCTAAAACAAGTTTTAACATAACAGTTGTGAGGACATCCGTGGACTACCAGCTGTTAATCTCCTTTTGACCTCCGGTATTTTTCTTTCGGGAAATACATTCAAATCATTCCAAAACTTTGCAGAACTTTTTAAATTACAGTTTTTCAGCGAGTCAACATTCCATAATATCCAAAACACATATATATTGCCTGTTATTAATAATTATTATACAAGAGATCATTTCAACAACCTGGCCTATCTCATTGCTAATAGTCTTGAAAGTGTTGGTATATCTATTCTGGGAGATGGAAGATCCGATTCCCCTGGCTTCTCTGCCAAATATACCACCTACACTGTTATGGATGAGGCAACCCAAAAAATTGTGGATATGCAACTTCTTCAGGTATCTGAAAGCTCATCATCAGTAGCTATGGAGAAAGATGGATTTGTTAGAAGTATGGAAAATTTATTGCATCATGGTGTAAAAATTGACACAGTCACTACTGACAGATCCCCATCAATACGGAAAACCATGAGAGAGGAATATGGATGGATAAACCACCAGTTTGACTGCTGGCACATCTGTAAAGGTAAATATGTGAACTTAAATAAACATCCATCATCGTTAATTTATATGGGGGCATCGGTGGTCAAGTCGGTTAGAGTGATCGTCCGACACAGGCCTGACACATCGATGCAGTGGTGGTTCAAATCCTTATCCGACGAATTAAAATTTAAAAATTTCTGAGTGCATTTTTTATTTAATTGTCGTATGTGGCAGAGCTGCCGAGTACACACCGAAGGCCCCCACTAAACCTGGCAAAGCCACCATATATAAGTGTAATTATCTTGAATGCTGTTTAAGACATCAATCAATCACTAATTTATACTTTTGCAAGATATAAATCTTCACCTTTTAATGGGGATCATTACTCGAGGTCTGGGTTTTTGGCTTCTAATAAACCTGACTAATTCACAATACAAGTGAAATAATCTTGAGTAAATAAAAAATGAGCAATCAGTCTATTTTAATGGGATCATCTCAGCATACATTTTTTTCAATTTATGTTTTGGTTAAGTTCATTTATCTATGGACTAAATAAATACTTACATTGATATTAAATTATAGGTATTAAGAAAAAGTGCTTTGCTGGTGGAAAGAAGAAAGGTCAAGACATATTATTGAAATGGACCAAAAGCATAACTAACCACCTGTGGTACAGCTGTTCTGCCTGTGGAGGAGATGCACTGGTATGTATCAAACACAGGAAAGTCTATTTTTGGATTCATTGATTGGATTTTTACACTTCACCAACGATCGTTTAACTTATATGAGAGTTTTGGCAGGTTAGGATGTTTTTTCTTATTTTTATGTATAGACAGATAGATATATTTATGAACACTAAAACATGCGGTCACAGGGAAAATCTTCTTGTCTAAAATAACCATGGAGACCTGTTTCTAAAAAGAGGTATATCATTTAGACCTGTCACCTTTATACTATATATATATATCTTCAGATAGATATATTTATGAACACTAAACACACAGGCACAGAGAAAATCTTCTTGTCTAAAATAACCATGGAGACTAGTTTTTGACACAGTTATATCCATGAATGTTAAAAATATGTGTTGTTTCCCACATTATGTGGTATTATGTTTTGTAAAATTTTGATATTTTTTTGTTAGGAATTGAAGCGCTTGTGGCAGTCCATTCTAGAACATGTTACAGGTGTTCATAGATGGGAAGATGAAGATGGAACTGTACATTCCTGCCAGCATCCTGAGCTTACTCAAGAGGAATGTGTGTCGAATGTGGTTTGACAGGAACTCCCCTGCCTACAGACATCTCACCAACATTGTGATGGATCCAAAGCTTAGTAAAGATTTAGAACAGTTGACACTGTTTAAACATACTAGTATGTATAGTTTATATTTACAAATGAATCAATTTCAAGTGGTTAAACTTTTTCTCTTCAGACAGTAATAATGAGTCAGCTGATCATTGAAAATAGTTGACTTTGACAAGTGATAATGAAATAAAATGCCCCACAAAACCATCCAACTAGAAGATAAGTGTGATGACTTTAATGTCTAACCAGTGTGTTAGACTTTCAATTTCAATTAAAACTTTTACTTTCAGGTAGCTTAGAGGCCTATCATTCCACAATGCTGAAGTTTGCACCAAAGAGGCTACATTTCCATTATCCATCAATGAAAGGGCGGATGCAGCTGGCAGTACTTGGCCATAATTACAACACTGGCAGAGAACAGACATCAACAAAAGGTAGGATTTTCAGAGTAACATTATCATGAAATTAATGTTTGTGTGAAAAACGTTGAGAATGCTTATGAAAGCAAACTCCTTAGAGATAGTAGTCAACAGTATTTTCTGAACATAATCAGTTCTTCCCCTGTAATCCTGGGAATGCTAAAAGTAAACAGTGCTACAGAAAACATAACCAAAACATTGCAAGCTATAAAAAATCTTTCAGGTGTAATGTTTTACTTTGACATTCTTTTTTCTTTTTTTCCGGAGTGCAATGAATGAAAACAAATGTATTTGTAAATACTGACTTGCAGGAGAAAAGAAGTACAGTTTTGTTTCATCCAAAGTGTTGGGTGGGGAATGGACTGCTAAGAGAGTTATGGAGAGGAAGTCACACGCTTATGCCCTGGACATGATGGCAGATGTAGTGAGGAGGCGTGAAGACCCGTCAGTGAAATATCACGACAAAGACTATCAGGTTACAATACCAGAAATCCCCAAAAACATTGCAAAACGTCCGCGCCCTCAAACTGAAGAATTAATTCGCAAGAAAGCTCGCAAATGAAATATTTGACCAATTATTTTTAACAGCGATAGATGTAAAACATCAATCATTCAAATTTGAATATACGTAAAACTTCCTAATTTTTTTTTAGTTGGTGGGGGATTAGGTTCTTTTGCTGCCAAATAAGGTGGCCTTTTGTGGATAGAACAGTGAGATGAGGACAAGTTAATGGTACCTGTCTAGGCATCTCATCTCACTGCTTTTTAGTTTTTTTCTGTATGGTTTCAAAAGTTATTGCCCTTGCTCTGAACTGAATTCAAAGATCAAAGGGTTTGTTGTCAACCATCGAAGGATATGCATCTTATATTTTGGTTGGGTTTATACAATGAATAGAAAAGCCTTTTTTCTTATAACCAATATGTACAAAATCATTTGTAAGTTTCATGCAATTCTTGATTTTTTGGATATTTTACACTTGTGTCGATTGTTTAAAGTGGCATGAGCTGTCGAAATACACACTTTTTAATAATTTTTGATCGTCACGACAGTAAGAGGCTTTGAAGGAAATCGAAAAAATGAATGATTGTCGTTGGACTGAGGACAATCCATGCAATATGTGGCCTGTACGAAGCAAAACGTGTTCGAAAAGTAAATAAAATTTAAATAACCGGGACGACCATTCATTCATTCTAAGCCACAGTTAGTTCAAAACAATACTTTATTGACATTTTCGAGACTAGAAGCACCAAAAAGTTTCTGAATTATACGTCGTGAGAAAAATAGTCAATAATTTCAACATTCTGTTTTATCGTCAAAATATCAACATTTTGGCAGCTCATGCCACTTTAATAACATCAGTAAATTTTGTATCAAGCGCAACTTTAACATGTAGTGTGCAGGTGGAAATACAATTTTAGTATACATGTAGTGTCAAATGCTAATCATTTTTGCCTTCTAGTGAAATCAAATTGGCTGATTGTTTGGTGTTTTACACAGCGCACGCAATTATTTCACTTATATGGCCGCATTGCCAGTTTTATTGTGGGAGGAACCGGGCTCTATGTCCAGAGGGAACCCACGACTTTCAGGTGCTAACTGGTAACCATCCCACAAATGTCGTTCAAGTGAAAACCCAGTCACAAAATTTTTCAATTTGTTTTATAATTAAGTGGGATTTGAATCTGCGACCCATTGGTGGTGAAATCAAAGACATATTAGTTTAACATGTTCTTATTTTAACCCATTTTTGTCTCTAACTAAAATTCTTTGCTTGTTTATTAAAGATTATTTCATTTCATATTTTTGTGTGTGTTTTTTTGGTGGAGGAAACATTTTATTGGTACCTACATGTACATATGTAGCAACAATTCAGCAATATCTGCCGAGGGGGCCTCTATGGCTCAGTTGCTAGATCAATTGGTCGCTGGTTCAGATGCCATGTCGCCCCAAAAAAAGAATAATCTTCTGACTGGTTTTCATACGATTGACCTATGTGTGATGGCTGCAGGTACCACTGAGGGTCACGGGTTTCGCCCGGTTTCCTCACACATTTCGCACCAAGCAATCTTTGCTGATAGCAGATAATTTGGATGGCCCTTAAACTGAACTGGCGGAAATGCTCGAATACTCATTAAAACATACTTCTGAAGCATGTAAATTCGGAAATTAATCAATTTATTTAAAGATGCCTAAAATGAGAATTTGTATGCCAAATAACTGAATTTTGTCTGTAAATGAATAACAGCTTTAGTTCCTCGGTCATGGGATTATTTGTGATATTTATTTCCCTTCATCACGTGGTCAGGTAATATAAGAACAAAGGATGAAAGGCAGACATGAATCATATTGAGTTATTGACCTATTTACAAATCTTAGGGCAAAACAATTTACCATTGACAAACAAGCAAAAGTTATGAGCTTATCTTTACAGTACATGTACGGTCTTAACTTTTACATTATATAGGAAACTGCAAATCTAGTTTGAATATAGCCTCACTCATGTGGCTATCCTGTGTTACTTACTTGTCAATCCACACATAAAACCCTCGTTATAAGGGTGAGCTAACTATTGAAATCTTTCAGAAGCCAGTCCAAGATGAATCGGTAACTTACGAGTCTATATTGCCTGAAAATGTATGAGGAAATTTGTTTTTTTTTGCAGAATGATCTAAGGAAGATTTGAAAGAAAAACTAATAAACTTCAGGTTATCGATTTATTATTCAGTCATTGAGCAAATCATTTTGTTGTAGAATTTATGTAAACCGGTCTCCTGATGTGTGTAAATAACAATTAAATAATCTAAGCCATTCTAAGGTGATGTTTTGTCAACTTATTTTGTGGAGAAGATAAAAAAAAACTGAAAGAACTACGTTCTTAATGATATAAATAAATTCAGACTGTTTAAGTTTAACATTGTCTTTCAAATCTGCAAGTTTCAGTGTGACTGTGTCAAGAATAAATTATTGAATGATGTACTTGCGCATTAGTGAGGGTTCCCCCTGGGCCTTCGGGTTTAGGAAATTTTCGCCAGTTATATTGATGGCTCCTAAAGTAGGTGTCCAGCACAGCTTTATTTAAGTGGGCGACGAAATCTGGGTGCAGTGTAACACATTTCTGTTGGTATAGTGCACATGTATTCGGCAAGTCTGTGTCAATGTCTTCAGGCTCGGGATCAAATTCATCCACAATTTTTTGGGCTGCACCTACTTCGTGGCAGCAAATACACTCTAGTTCTGTAGGCATAATTGGACATTTTGTGCAAGTGCACCAGAAATTATCCCCGCTACGTCTCGAAGAACTTTCCCCCGGTTCACTAATGGCAGTTCTTTGGACAGCTTCTCCTTTGTTTCGCCTCCTTTCTACCTCTTCCTTTGAATAACTTGGTTTGAATTGGTACGGTAAAATGATGTGCGAAGTCTCGAGAAAAGAATCATCATCTCCTGAAGAACTTTGCTCTTTAGATGCCATAGCTATAACTTCAGTAAGTGAGTACATCGAAAGTCGACAGGGATTTACAAGTGTGCTTTGTTGTTGTTGTACGAGAGCGATGGACAATGTACGTCACTTCCGGTTTAGGTTTTAATTAATATATTTATTATAATTAACCCATTTCTAGCATCTGGGGTGCAAATAGATTTAAATATAGCCATTAAAAACAATGAAAGGTGGTCTGAATCCGTTGGAGTTCTCCTTTAAGTAAATTCTAGATTACGGTACCAAAAGCTTTTAAGGAAATGGACGTTTGAGGATGCTTTTGTAACAAGAAACGCAACGCAAGCCATGGATTTAGAACAGCTGATCCTTTCTACAAATGCAAAGGTAAATTCAATTCATCTGGTTAACATTATGAAATCGATTTCAGTCTTTCATTTATAATGTTCTCTATATATCTTCAAAAATAGCTTTCTGTTTTATCATATCATACCTTTTAAGTACAGGATTTGGTTGATTCTTTGACAAAAGTAATACAAAAAACCATAGTATGTAGCCATGTTCATTAGGATTAGCCTGTAATATTGACTGCATTTTAGAATCATTGAATGGTATTTTTAACAGAAGCAAAGGATACATTGGGTGATTTTGCTTGAGGTCAGCTAAAATTTGGCCACAGGCAAAGGATTAACGTATCCGATAGATATCAAATCCCACGGTACCTAGAAACGTGACTTGATTCAGACCAGAGATAGAATTAAGGGTTTAAATCCGTCTTAGTAGAATTTTCAGCTTTAGAGTATAATCTCTATCACTATCACTGGATCAGTTTGTCCCATGCGCGCACTGAGACGGGTTTGCTACAATCGGATGTAGTCACACTACCAGATAGGTTTCCTTATCTGTCAACAGGTAGGAAATCTGACATTGATTATCAGTCGAGGGTTTATCACTAAAAGTCGAATTGACCAACGGGCACAGACATTATTCGATGCATGTTCAAAGATGTTCCAGGAAACAAGCAAAACATCGCACCCTTGAAATAAACATTTAAATCTTCTTTAAATCTTGGCTATAATTTGAGTAGTTTTTGTTTCATGTAGATAATCTAGTATAAGACTTAAACATGATGTACCCGTGGCACAACATTTCAATACTCAAGGTCATTCGGTCAAGGACCATTTTGAAATCATGCCTATTGAGAAAATCCTTTTTCTCACTTCCGCTGCAGATACCAAGCACAAACGTTTGGAAAGGGACAGTTTTTTGATTCAAACATTACAAACTATTTATCCTATAATACCATTTGTGTTTCAGTATAACAAAGCGAGCATCGCTATGGTCAAGATTATAGTAGAAGAATACAAACTACTTCAAAGTAAACTTGCTCGACCTCTGACCCAAAGGCCAGTCATTGCTTATAAAAAAAAAAACGAGTTTGAGAGACATACTGGTCAGGGCTAAACTCCCCTGTCTGCCTTCTACCTAGGTTTTCTGGGAAAGGGGTATTGGGGGGGGGGGGCAAATTTTCACTGTCTTTTCCCATGACCCCATACTATATAGTCTGACGATATTCTTACTATAGCTTAAGATGCGTAAGCATTTTCAATGTATACAAAGTGTTCCAGAAAATTCTACTGACTAAGGCCAAGCTCCTGTCAGTCGTCAACCTAATGAACTATCATAGGTTTACTTTATTACAACAATTTATGATGGGTATAAAGGTCTAAATGACATACATCTTTTTAACACAATTAGAAACTTGTCTTCGTGGTTATTTTAGACAAGAAGATTTTCCCTGTGTCCGTGTGTTTTAGTGTTCATAATATATATATATGTTGATGGCTTATTTACGTACATGTATTACGTATCTATTTCTAATAAAACTATTGGAATCCTTTTAAATAAGTTTCAGTTATTCACACCGTTGTCATCCCTAGGGATATAATGTGAGGGATACAGCGCTCAGCTTGTTCTAGGTGTTTGTCCGTAACCAATTCGTGTCATCGCATCTAATCCCACGGTTTTTATTCGATTTTTTTCGAAACTTAGTGGACATTCTGGATACATGTGCACCTCGAGTTTTGCCCTGGTTTCATTATTTTCAGTTACTGCCCTTTTTCGACAAAACATTGGGGGAAACATAGACAATTGGTGCATAGACAGCAGTCCAACTCCCTGTGGACTACCTTAATTCGTCCATAGCACTACAGGGGGCTGTAATTTAAAAATATCACAAAACTAACCATCTCAATTACAACTACAACAGTTACTGTTATTCTGAATACATGTTTTCCCCTTAACCACATGATTGACGGGGCATTATTTTGTTAATCTAATGTGGGTCTGGGAGTATATGTCATCTTCTCACAAATCTTTTAGTGGCATTTAGAAGTTGGAAGTACAAATCAAGACGAGGATTACTTATGGATAAACAACTTCTTAATTTATTGGGTGACGACGTTTCGATGTAGTTCTTACATCATTATCAAAGTCAATGACAATCAACAGGTACAAGTTCATTATATAGTGGTTGGCAGAAATACAAGTTAAGACAGGTGTGAGAATATCTGGATTAAGTAACAATGTAAACAATGGGGATGAGTTAAGTTCGTTGTGGATTATCTTGAAGGATTAGTAAGTCATAGCAGTTGGGGATATATAATCCTTGGTCTCTGTTTATGCTGGGTTTTGTTCTTCTAATCTGGATGGCTTCCTGTAGTTTCCTTTTCTTCCAGTGTTGTTGATTGATGGATAGGGCTGTAGTGGTTTCCCATTTTATGTGGTGGCTGGGGTTGGAGATTATATGTTCAGAAATAGCAGATTTGTAGTCCAATTTGTTAATAGATGTTTGATGTTCTTTTATCCTGATGTTAAGTGGTCTGCAAGTCTCACCAATGTAATGTGCATCACAACTGCAATTGATACGATAAACTACTCCTTTGGGTTGTGTTTGGTTGGTTGATGTGTTTTTTCCGGTGGCTTGGATGTAGTTTTTAAGGGTTTTTGATGATGAAAATCTTGTGTCAATGCCTGTAGTGGACTTGATAAGGCGAGCAATTTTGTGACTGGTGGATCCCATGTATGGTATGCTGATTCTTATGTTTGGGCCTTCTTCAACTGGTCTAGGCTGTCTGTTTGTAGGGTTGAGGGTTTTATGGATGGTTGAGTTCACTAATTTAGGTGGGTATCCATTCTGTTTGGTGAAGACAGTTTTGAGGTGGGTGATTTCTTTGTTTAATTCGGTGCTACAGATGTATTGTGCTCTTCTTGTCAGTGTGGCTATGGTTCCTGTCTTGATGTGTGGTGGATGGTTTGAATTGTAGTGTATGTATTGGTCAGAGTGTGTAGGTTTGCGGTAAACTGTGGTCTGTGTTCCTTCTGTGGTTTGTTGAATGAGTACATCAAGAAAGGGGAGTTTATCATTCTGCTGTTCTTCCATGGTAAATTTGATGCGGGGATGCTGTGTATTTAAATGGTTCAGAAGTGTTGTGGCAGAGGTATTGTTGTTTAGTGCGACAAAAGTGTCATCGACTTTTCTGATCCAGGAGATGGGTTGAATGGGTGATGATGCCAAGGCTGTATTTTCCAGTTCTGTGATATAAATTTCTGATAGAATAGGTGATAATGGTGATCCCGTAGGTAAGCCGTGTATCTGCTCATATGTTTTGTCCCCCCAAGTAAAATATGTAGAGGAAATGCACATGTGAAGAAGTCTTAAAATACTGTCAGCTGTAAGTGTGGAGATGTTTGGAGAGGATTCTAACTTTGATTTCACTACGTCCATGGCTTCTGGTGTCGGTATGTTGGTGAATAAGTCCACGATGTCATAACTCACAAAATAACAGGGTTGATCAATTTCTAGTAGTCTGCTGCGAAAGTGTTTGGAGTCTTTAATGTAGGATTTAGCTATGTTGGACCATTTGGACAGGAATTTGGTTATGAATTTTGCTGTGTTGTAAAATACTGTGCCTTGGGAACAAACTAGTATTCTAGCCTTGACAGGGTTCTTGTGTATCTTTATGAGGGCTCGGGCGTATGGTGGTCGTGGGTGTTGTACGATTAGGTGTTTTTGTTGTTCTTGGTTAATTTCTCCATTTGTCTTCAGTTCGTTGAGTGTGGATATGTGTTGTCTGTCATACTTGTTGGTTGGATCTTTCTTGAGTATTCTGTATGTGGTTGTGTCATCGAGTAAGTCAGATACTAGTTCATCAAAGTGGGTTTTGTCAAGAACAGCTGTCGCTTTACCTTTGTCTGCTGGTGCAATGACTATTGTTTTATCTTGCTTGAGTTCTTTGATGGCTTTCCATTCACCTTTGGTTAGGTTGGATGGTTGTGGTTTGCTGTTCTTTATGAGCGATATGATTTGGTGTCTTAAAAAGTCTATGTTGCCTCCTGGTGCCAGTTGCTGTAGTCCGTTCTCAACATCAGTGATGAAGTCATCCGTGGGTATGGTGGGGGTGGTTGGAATATAGTTGAGTCCTTTCTCCAAAATACTTAGTTGCTGAGGGGTCAATACTTTACTGCTTAAGTTGACTACAGTCTTTGTCTGTGTGTCTGGACTGTTTGTATGAGTACTGGGTGGGTTTCTGACGTGTAGGTTGTTGAATTTCTTGATGTGAGTGTTCTTTACCTTGTCATGGAGATTGTTGTTGGCTTTTACCTGGGCCTGACGTACAGATTCGAATAATGTTGGTTGCAATGAGGTTTTCAGTTTGTCCACTTGTTCAACAATGCGAGGGAGTGTGGTGGCTTTGAGTTTCCTGTTGTGGTTAAGGCGTTCTTTGACTAGGCGATGGCTTGCTTCTTTGAATATTTTCTTGGCTGCTTCTGAGTTGACTGGAGGTTTAACTTGGAGTCCTTTGGGTATAATCTTGTTGTTTCTACACCTTGTGAGGAAGGTAATGTGATTTGAAGTCTTGATCAGTTTCTTTTCTAATTTGTTGAGCTTGTTGATGTCTTGGATTGCCGCATCTCCATGGTGATGACGTATCAAATCTTTTAGTGGCACCATACCCACGGATGACTTCATCACTGATGTTGAGAACGGACTACAGCAACTGGCACCAGGAGGCAACATAGACTTTTTAAGACACCAAATCATATCGCTCATAAAGAACAGCAAACCACAACCATCCAACCTAACCAAAGGTGAATGGAAAGCCATCATAGAACTCAAGCAAGATAAAACAATAGTCATTACACCAGCAGACAAAGGTAAAGCGACAGCTGTTCTTGACAAAACCCACTTTGATGAACTAGTATCTGACTTACTCGATGACACAACCACATACAGAATACTCAAGAAAGATCCAACCAACAAGTATGACAACCAACACAGATCTACACTCAACGAACTGAAGACAAATGGAGAAATTAACCAAGAACAACAAAAACTCCTAATCGTACAACACCCACGACCACCATACGCCCGAGCCCTCATAAAGATACACAAGAACCCTGTCAAGGCTAGAATACTAGTTTGTTCCCAAGGCACAGTATTTTACAACACAGCAAAATTCATAACCAAATTCCTGTCCAAATGGTCCAACACAGCTAAATCCTACATTAAAGACTCCAAACACTTTCGCAGCAGACTACTAGAAATTGATCAACCCTGTTATTTTGTGAGTTATGACATCGTGGACTTATTCACCAACATACCGACACCAGAAGCCATGGACGTAGTGAAATCAAAGTTAGAATCCTCTCCAAACATCTCCACACTTACAGCTGACAGTATTTTAAGACTTCTTCACATGTGCATTTCCTCTACATATTTCACTTGGGGAGACAAAACATATGAGCAGATACACGGCTTACCTATGGGATCACCATTATCACCTATTCTATCAGAAATTTATATCACAGAACTGGAAAATACAGCCTTGGCATCATCACCCATTCAACCCATCTCCTGGATCAGAAAAGTCGATGACACTTTTGTCGCACTAAACAACAATACCTCTGCCACAACACTTCTGAACCATTTAAATACACAGCATCCCCGCATCAAATTTACCATGGAAGAACAGCAGAATGATAAACTCCCCTTTCTTGATGTACTCATTCAACAAACCACAGAAGGAACACAGACCACAATTTACCGCAAACCTACACACTCTGACCAATACATACACTACAATTCAAACCATCCACCACACATCAAGACAGGAACCATAGCCACACTGACAAGAAGAGCACAAGACATCTGTAGCACCGAATTAAACAAAGAAATCACCCACCTCAAAACTGTCTTCACCAAACAGAATGGATACCCACCTAAACTAGTGAACTCAACCATCCATAAAACCCTCAACCCTACAAACAGACAGCCTAGACCAGTTGAAGAAGGCCCAAACATAAGAATCAGCATACCATACATAGGATCCACCAGTCACAAAATTGCTCGCCTTATCAAGTCCACTACAGGCATTGACACAAGATTTTCATCATCAAAAACCCTTTTTAGTAAAATATGTAGAGGAAATGCACATGTGAAGAAGTCTTAAAATACTGTCAGCTGTAAGTGTGGAGATGTTTGGAGAGGATTCTAACTTTGATTTCACTACGTCCATGGCTTCTGGTGTCGGTATGTTGGTGAATAAGTCCACGATGTCATAACTCACAAAATAACAGGGTTGATCAATTTCTAGTAGTCTGCTGCGAAAGTGTTTGGAGTCTTTAATGTAGGATTTAGCTGTGTTGGACCATTTGGACAGGAATTTGGTTATGAATTTTGCTGTGTTGTAAAATACTGTGCCTTGGGAACAAACTAGTATTCTAGCCTTGACAGGGTTCTTGTGTATCTTTATGAGGGCTCGGGCGTATGGTGGTCGTGGGTGTTGTACGATTAGGTGTTTTTGTTGTTCTTGGTTAATTTCTCCATTTGTCTTCAGTTCGTTGAGTGTGGATCTGTGTTGTCTGTCATACTTGTTGGTTGGATCTTTCTTGAGTATTCTGTATGTGGTTGTGTCATCGAGTAAGTCAGATACTAGTTCATCAAAGTGGGTTTTGTCAAGAACAGCTGTCGCTTTACCTTTGTCTGCTGGTGCAATGACTATTGTTTTATCTTGCTTGAGTTCTTTGATGGCTTTCCATTCACCTTTGGTTAGGTTGGATGGTTGTGGTTTGCTGTTCTTTATGAGCGATATGATTTGGTGTCTTAAAAAGTCTATGTTGCCTCCTGGTGCCAGTTGCTGTAGTCCGCACTAAACAACAATACCTCTGCCACAACACTTCTGAACCATTTAAATACACAGCATCCCCGCATCAAATTTACCATGGAAGAACAGCAGAATGATAAACTCCCCTTTCTTGATGTACTCATTCAACAAACCACAGAAGGAACACAGACCACAATTTACCGCAAACCTACACACTCTGACCAATACATACACTACAATTCAAACCATCCACCACACATCAAGACAGGAACCATAGCCACACTGACAAGAAGAGCACAAGACATCTGTAGCACCGAATTAAACAAAGAAATCACCCACCTCAAAACTGTCTTCACCAAACAGAATGGATACCCACCTAAATTAGTGAACTCAACCATCCATAAAACCCTCAACCCTACAAACAGACAGCCTAGACCAGTTGAAGAAGGCCCAAACATAAGAATCAGCATACCATACATAGGATCCACCAGTCACAAAATTGCTCGCCTTATCAAGTCCACTACAGGCATTGACACAAGATTTTCATCATCAAAAACCCTTTTTAGTAAAATATGTAGAGGAAATGCACATGTGAAGAAGTCTTAAAATACTGTCAGCTGTAAGTGTGGAGATGTTTGGAGAGGATTCTAACTTTGATTTCACTACGTCCATGGCTTCTGGTGTCGGTATGTTGGTGAATAAGTCCACGATGTCATAACTCACAAAATAACAGGGTTGATCAATTTCTAGTAGTCTGCTGCGAAAGTGTTTGGAGTCTTTAATGTAGGATTTAGCTGTGTTGGACCATTTGGACAGGAATTTGGTTATGAATTTTGCTGTGTTGTAAAATACTGTGCCTTGGGAACAAACTAGTATTCTAGCCTTGACAGGGTTCTTGTGTATCTTTATGAGGGCTCGGGCGTATGGTGGTCGTGGGTGTTGTACGATTAGGTGTTTTTGTTGTTCTTGGTTAATTTCTCCATTTGTCTTCAGTTCGTTGAGTGTGGATCTGTGTTGTCTGTCATACTTGTTGGTTGGATCTTTCTTGAGTATTCTGTATGTGGTTGTGTCATCGAGTAAGTCAGATACTAGTTCATCAAAGTGGGTTTTGTCAAGAACAGCTGTCGCTTTACCTTTGTCTGCTGGTGCAATGACTATTGTTTTATCTTGCTTGAGTTCTTTGATGGCTTTCCATTCACCTTTGGTTAGGTTGGATGGTTGTGGTTTGCTGTTCTTTATGAGCGATATGATTTGGTGTCTTAAAAAGTCTATGTTGCCTCCTGGTGCCAGTTGCTGTAGTCCGCACTAAACAACAATACCTCTGCCACAACACTTCTGAACCATTTAAATACACAGCATCCCCGCATCAAATTTACCATGGAAGAACAGCAGAATGATAAACTCCCCTTTCTTGATGTACTCATTCAACAAACCACAGAAGGAACACAGACCACAATTTACCGCAAACCTACACACTCTGACCAATACATACACTACAATTCAAACCATCCACCACACATCAAGACAGGAACCATAGCCACACTGACAAGAAGAGCACAAGACATCTGAAATCACCCACCTCAAAACTGTCTTCACCAAACAGAATGGATACCCACCTAAATTAGTGAACTCAACCATCCATAAAACCCTCAACCCTACAAACAGACAGCCTAGACCAGTTGAAGAAGGCCCAAACATAAGAATCAGCATACCATACATAGGATCCACCAGTCACAAAATTGCTCGCCTTATCAAGTCCACTACAGGCATTGACACAAGATTTTCATCATCAAAAACCCTTAAAAACTACATCCAAGCCACCGAAAAAAACACATCAACCAACCAAACACAACCCAAAGGAGTAGTTTATCGTATCAATTGCAGTTGTGATGCACATTACATTGGTGAGACTTGCAGACCACTTAACATCAGGATAAAAGAACATCAAACATCTATTAACAAATTGGACTACAAATCTGCTATTTCTGAACATATAATCTCCAACCCCAGCCACCACATAAAATGGGAAACCACTACAGCCCTATCCATCAATCAACAACACTGGAAGAAAAGAAAACTACAGGAAGCCATCCAGATTAGAAGAACAAAACCCAGCATAAACAGAGACCAAGGATTATATATCCCCAACTGCTATGACTTACTAATCCTTCAAGATAATCCACAACGAACTTAACTCATTGCTACTGCAATAATAACTTCCTCCCAACAAGTGCTGTCAAATTCTAGATCACAGTACCAAAAGCTCCAAATAAAATGGACATTTGGGTATGCTATTGTTATCCGTGAAAGCAATGCAAGTCACTGATTTAAAATAGCACATTTCCCCATTTACAAATTAAGAACCCATGTTTCTCCATTTTTCCCATCAATGAATTTTCACGTGCTCGTTACTTAAAAAAACAACATATTGCATTGGCGATTTATGCTCTGGAAATACCCCTCTTTCATTAAAGAAAAGATGTTTATAACTTTCTTAAACGAACATTTGTGTTAATCTTAAGCCTCATTTAGCCTGATTAACAGTCAACTATAAAGTTGTAATGTTTATGTTTTGCAATTTTAGTCGACTAAATTAGTTTAGCCGTGTAGATCCTTTCTTTTGAAATGGGTCTCTTAAATATCCTTGAAAGCAATGTACATATAATAGATGTGTGGCGTAACACCAGCCAATCCATACCATTGGCGTCAAGCCCAAATAATTATTGAAAAGCAGTCTAAATTGATGGTAACATCTTTTGGGCCTCGAAGACAGTTTCATTGTTAGAACAGATTCTTCAACACGACACACACAATTTGGCAGAAGACTCCGACAATTCATTGACAGCTGGCTATCCCAGTCATCCTTGAAAGGGATTAACCTTACTTGTTCGTGTTTGCTTCTGTAAACCCCAATCAATAGCTTTAAAGAAAGAAAATTATTGCCGGAGGCTTTCTTAATAAAACCTTGCCATGATAAAACTCATGGTGTTTTGGAACAGTAAAACCATAGTTTACCAAACAGAACCATTGTTGACCATTCAATCTACCGTGGTTTACCATGATTAATTGTATTGCAAACCGTGGTATTTTAAAACCATGGTAATTACCGTGGTCTTATGCATGCTGAACAATGGTATTGTAAGGTAAAACATGTTGTTTTGGAACTTAGACCAGGGTATTTGTTTATATGGGAATTCATGATTTAAAATGGCACCAACTACCAAAAAAACTACCGAAAAAAAAAGCTAATCGTTCCTCATTAAAGGTACATTTAGGAGCTTTGCGCTGATACCAATGTTGAACATGTACTTTTCCTTAACATTCGTAATGCTAAATGAAGCAGTGAATTTTGCATGTTATACATCAAGTTTTTTGTTTACACGTGTTTGACTTTAATGCAACATGGACTATCTTAACAGAAAATGTTCAGAACTCCTTTAATATTAAGAAATGTTTGAAACTCTCTTTAAACGTGGGATTACATATTAATGATAAAAAATTAAGACATCACCACGTCGTCAGTTGTTTTTGAACAACACGAGTTTTCGACACCTGTGCCGGTGTCTTTGTCAAGTGTAACTGAATTTAATGTTTCAAAATATTGACATATATATTAAAGAAAAGAACAAATGTGTTAAGTGGCCAATCAGTGAATTGTTTGCAACAGTAACTATGTTAGCAATATTCTCACGTTGGAATCTACAAAATGACATCAAATAAGGATTAGATGTATTTTACAAATTTATTCCATATTTTACTTATTTGTATACCACAATCTCTATTCAATGAAGGGTTAAGTTTTTAATGAAGAAAGCTTCTTTAATTTTACTTTTCCTCCAGTGTTTATCTGAAGATATTTTTTTTTACCTCTTCCCATTTAATAGGTTTTGTACATTTAAACTTGTGTTCTGCCATCGCAGATTTGTTCATGTCCCCAGTTTGAACAGCTTTCTTATGTTCGTTTATTCTACGGACTAAAGGTCTACCTGTTTCAGCAATATAATTTTCACCATATTCACATGTTACATTATAAACACTATACTTTTTACAGCAATGGGACTCTTTGTCTTTAACATCAGTCAATAAATTACCAAGATTTCGGTTATTTGAAAAAAAAACAACTGGGAGGTTTTCTTTTCTTAAAATACGTCTCAACTTTTCACTTAAACCCTGTGAATATGGTAGTTTTATGGTTCCTACTTTTTCTGTCCTGTCACCCGAAGAACTTTGTTTACATTTATCTTTCGTTGATTGATTAATAACTTTACCAACTGTAGTCTGTTTATATCCATGGTCAATGAATACTTTGGTTAAAGTGGCATGAGCTGCCAGAATGTTGATATTTTGAAGTTAAAAAAGAATGTTGAAATTATTGACTATTTTTCACAAAACGTATAATTTAGAAGCTTTTTAGTGCTTCTAGTCTCGAAAATGTACGATAAAGTATTGTTTTGAACTAACTTCGGCTTAGAATGAATGAATGTTCGTCCCGATTATTTAAATTTTGTTTACATTTCGAACACGTTTTCGGTTCGTAAGGGCCACATACTGTACGGATTTTCCTCATTCCAACCCCAATCATTTAGTTTTTCGACGGCCTTCAAACCCTCTTACTGTCGTGACGATCAGAACTTATGAAAAAAGTGTGAATTTCGGCAGCTCATGCCACTTTAGGAGATCCAGTTCTGCTTTTATACACTGTTCATCACACACATTTATCGCTCTTTTTACTAAACATCGTAACGTGCCGAGTGATGACGGTGAACTGGGTTGAGGGGTGTAGTGAATTAAGATGTTGCAGAAATAAGTTCAGTTCGTGTTTATTTTATTTCCAATTAACAAACGTATCATCTACGTATCTGAGCCATAACTTGCAACACCAAGAGAAGGAGATCCGAAACAACATTCAAAATCAATGCTCTGCCGAGGATTTTCAACGCATTTTAAAAGTTTGTGGTAAGTCATTCAACAAACTATTTGAAAAAACTAAAGCAATCAATAAATTTCAGAAACTTTGTTCTAAATCATGTAAAACTAAGGTACCAGTATCTAAAAATAATCCATCTAGTTCCAACAATACACATATTGTTAATTTAAGTAATGCTAGTCTTACGAAAACGCAAGAGAGTGTTTTGAGAATCTACTGTTGAATCCTTCCTATATCAAGTTGAAAAAAGATCCAACGTCATCTATAAACAGGAAAGTTATTATTATGTCAAACAGACTCAATAAAGGGAAGACTATTTCGAACAAACTCAGGAAGGAACAGCATCCATTATGCCCAAAGCTATATGGACGTCGAAAAATTCATGGGGAAAACGCCCCCCTCCGACCCATTGTTTCGTTTATGGTTCACCGACATATAGGTCAGAAAATACAGTTTTTTCCCCCATTTGCGGCCATGTTAACGTTATGGTTAATTGCTAATTACCTAAATCTCATCAATTTTGTTCGGTTCCAGTTCCAAGTAGGCTGGTATGTGGGAAATTAAAAAAACACAAGAAAAAGGTACATAGTGCATGCCGATTTTTTGCTGCACTCCTGCAAAGATGGCTACCCCCATTCTGAGAGTTTCGCACCCATTGATCCATACAGAAACAGGGGTATTTTAAAAACTTCATAAAAAATCTACCCCTTGTGCAACTTTTATTTAGCCACCGTTAATTTCATGCCAAAAGGCAGTGGAATTGACCTGCAGTTGTGTCAATTTGCTCATGCACTTTCTTTTTTACTCAACTGTGGCAAACTGATCAAACTTTATAGCTCTAGCATAACCGAAGTTATCTCCCATTGGCTGCAAATGAAAAACTGGGTAATGTGACCTATAGGAGGAAGTGACTTTCTTAAAAGTTGTCAAATTTAGATGATTACTGACCATTCATCAATGCTAATTGGGAATGTAGAAAGTTGTTTGTTGTTAGATGGTAGATATTTTACTGTAACTCAATATGTGGGCTAGCCCCCATCCTAAGGAGTGGCTTTAATTTTGTGTACATTTTTGAAGTTGGAATACTTTTGAATTTCATGGTGTGATAAAATAAATGCATGGAATCTACCCAAAAGCTGTTAATGTGGTTTGTAATTCTTTTCTCTATATTAAGCATGGTAAACAGTCTCTGCACACATTAAACTCTGGGAGGCTGTGATGAAAACTTACCCCACCCCTCAAATTCAGTCCAAACTTGACGATGTCCAGATTGTATCAAGGGCAATAACCCATTCCATATTCTCACAAAGCTGTCAAATTTGGTATGTTATCAAAGCTTTCTTTCCTGCCAACAAAGATAAAACCAGCTTGTAAAGTAATTCTAAGCTTGTAAAAGTTGGGAGTGGAAGAAAGGTACAGGGGGTACCATAGTTCTAAAATCACTCAATATTTATCATAGATCACAATCCTTATCTTTTCTCAACAAGGCGGACTTATAACCTGTCAAACCCACCACTATTTAAGCACCAAACTGAAGACCACTTTATTCAGCTCTATAAAATTAGGCCTGCTGGTAGCTTTAAGAAATATTTGGAAAAAGAAAATGGCAAAAGGTGACAGAAAGAGGAAATCACATGGTTTCAGACGAGGCCACGTGAAAGTTCCAAAGACTTCACCAAGTGACAGAGATGAAATTGTCAAGGAAACTAAGTACGTCAGACTTCCCAGAGAATTGTGTGAGATTGTAAGAGAACAAACTCCCAGTATGTGTCCCCCATTACATGTGAAAGCAGGTACAGAAGATGTATGCATTTTGCGACCTGGCCCTAAGACACCCACCCAGGTGGAAATATGTGCAGATACTGTTAACCAAAGGTAAAACCGATTAACTTACTTTTCATAATAAGTCATTTTTCTAGTTCTCTCTTACTGTTTTGATTCTTTTAGGGCAGATTCAGACACATATAGGAAACTCCACATGCAAAAAACAGCTGATTTATGGAATGAAGCCATTGTGCAACATGTCAACTGTCCGGGAAAACTTTAGTGGGATTTAAGTCGGGAAATGAAGTGGGGAGAGTGTTGGAAAGAAGGGCTATGTTGTCAGAGATGTGGTTACAAATCCAAATTAGCTAAACTGTTCCATGAATCGACAGTTCGAAGGGGAAGAGGCCCAAGGGCAGCTGCACCAAACCTTGGCATTCAGTTGCCCCTGGGCTATGCTGGTCTAAGGACCACTTATTTATGCACCAATGCACCTCTCCCTACCCTAAAAACTGTGCAAAGAAACGCTGACAATGTATGCAAGATAATTACAGCTGTAAACAAAGACAAAATGAAGTCGGAGGCTGAAAAAATTCAGTACATCCAAAGACTAAGGGGCTACTCACCTGATACACAGATATCGGTTGAAGGGAATGCTCAGTACAACAATAGGCCTTATTCCGGTATTGGTAAAACTCCTTTCCAGCCTGCAACTCAGTGTACATACACAATATCTGAAAATGTTACAAAAAACAAGAAAATTTTAGCTCTAACAACCAAAAATAAGCTGTGTAAAAATGTATTCAGAGTAAAAAGGGGGATAACTCTCATATCCCTTACTGTGGAAAATGCACTGCAAATATACCAATCGACGCAACAATAGGAAACGAACAGGCTTGGGCATTTGAGAGTCTCAGTTCAGTAGTACAGAATGGACTGCAAGTGGGGGGAATTACTACAGATTCTGACAGTGGTGCCTTTAAAGCGGCTGAAAACTTATATCAAGCAGGGAAATTAAAATCTAAACCCTTACACTTTCTAGATACTGTTCATCTGGCAAGAAATCACAGGAAACAGATTAAAAATGTCAAATTCTCAGCTGATATGTTCCCTGGAAGAACTAAAGCTTCTAAAAACAGGTGCCAAAACACATTTGCTGCAGACTTGGCAATGAGATGCTCGGCTGAGTTTTCAGCCGCCTTTAAACACCATGCCGGTAAAACAGCCCTCCTAAAGAGGGACCTGTCATATGCTGCCCAAGAGGGACCTGTCATATGCTGCCCAGGCTATCCCTGAGTGTTACAAAGGTACCCACAGAGAGTGTAAGCGTAGATCGTTTGTCTGTGCTGGGGGAAAACACAGAAATTGGTTGGTCAAAAGCTTATGTAACTTTATAATAAATCCAGACGAAGCAGATATGACCTACCTGCTTCAGTGTATCCAGTACCGGCTCGGACAAGCAATCTTAGACAAAGGACAAGCAATCTTAGACAAAACTAAAATGAACACCAACAGTCAAAAGTCTGAAGCTATCAACCGTTGTTTGCGGCGGTCACTCCCCAGTAATGTAACTTACACAAGAAATTTTGAGGGAAGGGCAAACAGTGCTGTTCACAGTATTAATAATGGCAGGGCTGAATCTCTACTAAAGCTTTGTGATGCTGTTGGAAGTCCTGTCACACCCGGCTCCAGGGTTGCTAAGTCACTCAAAGCCCTACAACAAGAAGGTGAAAAACGTAAATATTACTTTTCCACAAGAAAGGCAAAACAGAAGAGGGCCCAAAACGCAGGAGAATGTATGCCCTACATGAAAATAAAACTTAAAGTCTTATCAAAAAGACATTATTGGGCCAAAACTCAACTGCAAAAAGAAATACAAAAACAAAACAAGCAGAAAGAACAAAGCTATATAAAGAAAATTGTTCTTGCACTACATCTACCTGTTTTCATTGAAATAAACATGGTGGCTGGTTACCACATAAACACTTTTTCGGCCTGCTGCATTCTTTTCGCTGGTTATTTGATGATTTTGTCTCCAGTGTCAATTGAGTGCCCCTAACACACAGTTTTAAATGGCATAGGTGGCTGACTTCAACAGGCTCATTGTATTCACTGACTTTCGGAATATTTAGAATTCTATGAAAAAGCATGTACCCTACCCTATGTGCATAGATATCCGACTTTTTTCCACCATATTTAAAATCTCTCACCCTGCCATATCCACTTTTGGGGTGCACATTACCCTGCCATAGCCAACAACCCTCTCCCATACAGACATTTTTTTCAAAAATACCAGATAAACGAGCCATAATGCTCGAAACAGGCTCTTCACTATCCAACACCGATGCAGACGACATGTTTAGTAAAAAAAATGAACTGGACGGAGTTTGAAAGACGTGATGCACAAATGTTAGTTTTCCTATAGGTCAGAAAATACAGTTTTTTCCCCATTTGCGGCCATGTTAACGTTATGGTTAATTGCTAATTACCTAAATCTCATAAATTTTTTTCGGTTCCAGTTCCAAGTAGGCTGGTATGTGGGAAATTAAAAAAACACAAGAAAAAGGTACATAGTGCATGCCGATTTTTTGCTGCACTCCTGCAAAGATGGCTACCCCCATTCTGAGAGTTTCGCACCCATTGATCCATACAAAAACAGGGGTATTTTAAAAACTTCATAAAAAATCAACCCCTTGTGCAACTTTTATTTAGCCACCGTTAATTTCATGCCAAAAGGCAGTGGAATTGACCTGCAGTTGTGTCAATTTGCTCATGCACTTTCTTTTTTACTCAACTGTAGCAAACTGATCAAACTTTATAGCTCTAGCATAACCGAAGTTATCTCCCATTGGCTGCAACTGAAAAACTGGGTAATGTGACCTATAACCTCGCAAAATATTTAGCCCAAGTTTTAAGACCCTTAGCAGGATCTTCTTTCTCTTATGCAAAAGAAAATAAAAACGCTAGATGTAGAGCAAGAAGACATTTTTGTAAGTTTTGATGTGAAATCACTTTTCACAAAAGTTCCAATACAGGAAGCTATTCGAATTATAGAGGACAAAATTAACAATCATCCCGAACTAATTGTAAGTACAGTAAATCCCAGTGACTTAAAAGAGATGTTAAAGTTATGTTTAAACGCTAATTATTTCCAATGGAGAGAGAACTTCTATGAAATGCAAGGTTCTCTCCTCTCCCCGATTGTTGCCAACATTGATCTCGAACAATTTGAAACAGAAGCCCTATCAAAAGCATTACATAAACCTAAGGTATGGCTCAGATACGTAGATGATACGTTTGTTATTTGGAATCAAAATCCTACAAGTCGGTACGACAAATCGTACAATCAGAATGGGCCTTTATCGATGTACTTTCAAAGTTGTTTTTCGTAAGCTTTTAGGTAATACTTTAGTCGATTTGGTTGATATAACCTAATTGATGGCATGCAATATAAACATTGAAGACAACTATACGTCTTGTGTAGGTGATCTGTTATATTAGTTAAACGAAACCGCACGAGACATACTTTTGTGATCTCCCTTGGGTCTGATAAGGACAATGGAACGGGGTAATGGAGGACAAGGTTGATCTTAAAGCTAGATAATTAAGTGGTGTGCTAAAGGAAAGGGGTGATTAATTGCTGTTTTTTGTTCAGTTTATATCTAAACAAATGATTGCAATTTAGTATTGGTTATAACAGTTATCATACAGAACCAACTATCTTACACCTATCACGTGGTTTTTGAACCTATTGATTTAGATATTGAACAGTGCATATTGGTTGAAAAAATCAAGACTTTCTAGTAAAGGCCCACTTGCCGCCGTAGCCTGTTTGACATTTGTTAAGAAAACCAATTTGCACGATCTTACTGTAGATAAAACAACTAAAATTAAACATATCACACATAAAGCACGTCCTATTACGTTTAGAATGTATAAATAAGGGTGAAAAACGAAAAATCGAAGCTCGATTACAACAACAACACCGATCAGTGTTGGTTAACTTAAGTGTTGGATTAACCTCATTCAAGCGTTTTTGTCTGTGGTTTGCACTCTGCAGGCTTTTATAGTCCCTCTTACTCGATCGTTAGTATGTATTTCTTAGATAAAGTTCGTAAAAGTATACTGTGTCGTTAGATCGCCCACACGACTCAAACAATTACCGCACTTGTACACACGCTCAGGTTCGAAGTTTGTTTACATTGCGGGTACCTGAGAAATCTGTTTTTCAATCTCAAATTAAAAATACTAAATGATGTCAAAACTTTCAACTTCTGGTAAAAATCAGAAAGTTTCTAACTTTTTCTGTCTGGGAAAAATACAGAAAACCGTCCACTGTTTTTAATGTAAACAGTCTTCTGGATTTTTGCGGCAAGTGTGCCTTTAAGTTACATGCTTCTTGTTTGATATAAAATCACACATAGAATTTAATTTGCCTTGAACAAACCTACCGTATATGAGCGTGTCACGTAGTTCTATCGGACGTTAAAATTTGGCCAAGTTAAATCATGTTCGGTCGCAAATGTCTTAGCAAACTGAATTGGTGACAAAAGCTCCAATTTGGTAGTTCATTCTAATCATAGTGCAAACAGAATTGGCTATCTAAATAGAATCCTCATGAACAAGTGCTGAGTATTATTATGTGTCAAACTATTATTATGTTTATATCACATTTTCCAGTTTTATCAAGTTAAGACAATTGCAGATTCAAACAGTCAATTGGAATGAAGCCGTATCAGTGAAATAACAACAACAAAACTTTGTGAAATATTCTTGTAACCAATAGCTTTTTAAGTATAATGTTCTCGCTCCATAAAGAATGGTTTTCAATTTTATATTTCGCTCATCCTGGAAGATAATGCATCGTTCAATCATTCAAGAAATTTCCTCAAAGCAAAACTGTTTCACGAGTATAAATCATTTGTGTTTTAATTTCATATTTCCCCCTTCATTAGGTATACAAGCCGTCGATTACAGGGAAGCTGTAATGTTGCACGGAATATCGGCAATGGCGAAGTCAACATGCCCTCCTTTTGATGGTCAGCAATAGATTAAATTTGTATAAAATTTATCGCCAACTGCTTAACTGGAATTCAGATATATCATAGCTATAATCTATTGTTTGGAATTGTTTCTAAATACCAAATAAAACATTATCGAGTCATCATATTGACTCATTTTAAACGAGGTTTGTGTTATAATTTTCCCATTTAATAGGTGAAGAAGAAGTCGATTAAATTGAAGCCATATTAGGGAAAGCCAATTGCGGAGGTCGAATGAGAAATCACTCGTGCCAGAATGTTAATTGTATAGGAATTACAAAACCATTACAGAATTCTATGGCTGCTCTTGATAAGACACAGTTTGACATCTGGTTTCAACACCGAAATGACTTACCGGAGGGGAGATAAGATTTGAGAAAACCAAGATTGTAAGTAAACATACATATAGATTTGGATTGATTACACTTGGATAGCTGTAGATGAGAGAACACTTTATCTAGAACATTTACCTTTTAAGTAAATTCTAGATTACGGTACCAAAAGCTTTTAAGGAAATGGACGTTTGAGGATGCTTTTGTAACAAGAAACGCAACGCAAGCCATGGATTTAGAACCGCTGATCCTTTCTACAAATACAAAGGTAAATTCAATTCATCTGGTTAACATTATGAAATCGATTTCAGTCTTTCATTTATAATGTTCTCTATATATCTTCAAAAATAGCTTTCTGTTTTATCATATTCTTATAAGGGAAAGTAAATTATGATGGAATCCTTATAGCAATTTCATAGATATTAAAACAGAATTCATTTTATTAATTATAAGTGTAGATCATTTATCTTTTAATATCCCATTTCTCCATTTACAAGGGAAGTATTAATGATGTACACGAGGCCGATTGAATGGAAGTTGTGGAAGTGCAAGAAAAAATAAAAGAAGCCAAAAATCTGTCTGGGTTTTTAGTGAAGAGAAAATATCCAACCCAATGTATAAACATATTGCTGCTCCAATATCGCCCTTTCTGGAGAGGATGACAGGTACCACAGGACGTCCAGGCGTTACATGCAAAAAATGTATACGCCAGTTAAACTTTCAACACAGCAATTACAACATTCATTTTTAAAAAAAATAATTGCAAAGAAAATACAAATTCATTAATGGATTCAATGGTTATTGGCAATTCGACATTAAAACCAATTGTTCTCTCCTAAATTCAGATTTCCAGTTGGAAAGTATATTTTCAATTTCAATTTCAAAATTTAGATTTTATATTTTCTTATTTCCAATTGATATGCTTGTGTCAACCATTGCCATTCCGTAACTTTAATATTTACATTTTATAAATAATAGCGATATTGCGCAGTACGAAGAACAGTTTAAGAAGTGGTATCTGTAGTCGTTTAACGTGTTGCAATGAACTGCTTGATTCTGGTGTCGGATTCTTTAGTTTATTACGGGATAGAATTAGGATTGATAGTTGCCAGGCACTCTCTAAAGTTTTAGAATGTGCTCCGTTTCAAAGTTTAAAAGCGGCGTGAATACAAACCAATCAATAAACCAAAGCACCAAGTTTAATCTGTCAACTTCTAAAAATTGAATTGTGTCATTTGTACACTTTAAAGGCTTTATAGACAGGGCTTAAAGAAAAACATAATTTTAAGCAAAACAACTTTCGCGATATTTCCGTATTGTCAAAAAACGAATGGGTAAGATATATGCATATTTCCGTATTTTTTCGTATCTTATCGACAAAACTTCAAAAGTTACGCCATAACTTCGATGTGTATAAACTGCCATGGAGAGGCACTGACACAGCAGAGATCGTTTTTTTCGTCCCCACTCTGAGGGTATGTAAACAATGGAGGTCGTGTTTACGTCTTATGTCACTGAGCTCATTAAATTTCGTAACCAGCGTAGGACGGTAAATGTAGCATTGTATTTGTTGTGTGCTACGCCCGAAATTCAATTTTCCTTTTAATCAGTACATGTTCTACAACACACTTAAAGCGAAAAGGGTCATCAGGTTGGCTAAAACGAATTTTCCCACACATGGTATTATTTTTCCCTGAAAGACCAATCTTAAAAGATGCGTCTGTCCAAATTTCATGAAACTCCTAACGTAGGTTTTCCCGTACGAATTAATTTTTCAAAAGGGAACCTACCAATTATTACAATATTTTTGAAATACCGCCCAGATCCTCCACGAAGTTACTGACATGCACATGCGCACTTCATTGTAAACAGTGTTGAAAGGCATGCCCAGCAAAGCTGGAGTGAATGACTCGAAGAAGTTGAGTGTTAATGACGGTAAAAACAAAACAGAGGCCGGAATATCAACAAAGCTTACATCCGAAAAAAGTTTGGAATACCTTTACTGACTTAAGTGGATATGAAAAGGAGAAGGAACAACGAGGATCAGGCGATAATCTGGCTTGCCCTTTTCACTGCACTCAACCGTCAACACAACGGTGTCACTCAGTACAGGTCTGTCCAGTCTTCATTTTATCTTGTACAAGTTTGTGTAGGCCTCGTGTTACTTAGCGTAACTTTAGTGAGTGGTCTACTTTAGGGATGCTCACCCTGGATGGATCTGCCAGCTAATAGTTAATACTGAGGTGAACGGGAAATTGTGAAATTCAAAAAGAGGCTTCCAAGGTCACATGGGTTCACAAGTAGCCTTTAACTGAAATTATTGTCTTGATTACATGGGAACTGTTAGGATTTGTTAACAGTCATTGTACACATGGAATCTAACAACAACAGCATAAACATTCAGTATTTGGATCTGAAATACAATGTCAAAAAAATTATTTTGAAAGTCAAAGTATCAATTCTAACAACAAGTGCAAAACTGATACCACCAATAAACAACAAAACATCTAATGGCTGGTGTAATTACCGCCCAGCCTGATGACGTCACATAGAATTACGCAAAGCTTTCTGGGTAAAATGTTCCTCAGTTTGTCATTTTGTTTAGCAAGGTGTTACTTTTTTGGAAAACATTGAAGACATAACCTGTTTTTATCCACACAGTTTCTCTGGTAACTTTACGCCTTTTACGTCTTCTCTTCGATACAGTATTATTTCTTCCGCCATATTTTAAAATTATTTTAACATCCCTCAATCTCCCGAAATGCTTTTCCCGTAATTTCCAAGTGACGTCATCAATCACTCGGTCAATTGGCATCTTTTACCTGTGTCTATCTGTAGTGATTCCATTTTGAAGCTAGAGTAAAACATTCTGGTTCAGGAGAGGGTCCAAATGAGGGGAATTGTGATATGACTTCCATGAGCAATAAATGTGTTCCTTCATTTGAACCCTCACACTTCCTAGTGAACTTTAGGCCAATGGGATTGTGCTCTCCTACATATAGCTTTTTGTCCAAAAATATTGTGTGAAGGACAGAATTATGGGCATATTTGGAACTCTTGTGTGTTTAACCAGTTCTACATTAGCAAGCTGAGACTTAGGTGGGGCACTTTGTTGATCTTTCCTAGAGTTTGACTGTCTAGTGTTGGTATGAATGGTCAATTGCAAGGTACTTTGGCTTCTGCTTGTTCATTTCCATCCATTATTTAATACAAAAAGTGTATTTAAACTTTATGCTGCACATCCCTACCTACTTGCACACTACAATGTTGACTGTTGAGTGTTGTTGTGCTTGCGGGAAAATTTCAATAAACAATACATGTATACCGTATATATTTCGGATTATTTCCACCTTGAGTTTACTCACTGGCCTGCCATTATAATATTAATCATTATTATCCTTCAACCAAGTTAGTTGGCAAATGCTGAATTTTGATTGGGTGATTACCCGGGTCGTATAAACCCATACACCCGGCCTGATTTTGTTATGACCCGCCTGGCGACAAAACATGGCCGACACAACTTCAAATGTTTACTTGCTTCGAAAAGCCCAAAACAGGTCTTATAAGGATCTTTTACAGTCACCTAAGCTTCATTAATTGTGCAAAGTTTTTATTTCTATCTAATTTGACTCTAATTCAAATCTACAAATGGAAAAACGAAACACAAAATTCTTCGTACATCGATCAATAACGTTGCTAAGTATACAGGGGGCGTAACTCTGTATGTCGTTTGTCGTCTGCTCGGTCCGTTTGACAGACGTTCGTACATTTTCACTGTAGATGTAAGTGTGAAATATCGAGATATTACTTTATTAGCTTTAGCTAAAATATATTTGTCACAGATAGAATCTGCGCAATAAAACAAATAACAAGACAATTTGAAAATTTGCACACACGATGAAGTCGTAACTCTGATTAAATTAACACTAATAACAGTAGGGGCCTATATCAGCTGGTAGCCCATGCCTACAGGTCGATAGCGGTTGAACTTGAAACATGAATCTGTCTACTAGGGGTTTCGGGATAATGAATTCGTTATTGATATTTTACCCTGGGTGTATGAATCTTTTATGAACCTTGGTTAAAACAAATTTATTTCAATAGGAGCGCTATAAGCCGAAACTTGTAAGTGCGTCTCCTTACACAGATGAAGTTATTTCACAAGTTAAATATACAGAGAAACGACGAAAAGCCGTAACAAGTAATTAAAGCATCACATGAACACACGCTCGTATATATACATATAAACAACAATCAGATGTGAAAATAATGTTATTTAAAATAGCAAAAGAATGATCAATTAAGGTGCTGGGCTAAATGACTGGGTAAATTGCTGGCGCTGAAGTCTTTGGACCCTGCAGACTCGTCTAGGGAACGGTCAAGAAATGTGTAAGTTTAAGCAGGAGAGAAAATATTAAATAGATAAATAAGTAAAGATTAATAAAAAATAAAAATAAAAAATCAGAAACGGTTTGTGGCAGCTATGTAACTACCTAGGGCTTTTTGAATTTCTATATTTTGGGAGGTAGTTTTATTGGGGTCACCCAGTAATATCAAATTAATGTTTGTTGGTTCTCCAACCATGTATATGTTTGCCAGTTCTGTTTTGAAAAATGTTCTTTGTTCGAAATTATACGGGCAATTAAATAAAAGTGTTTGGCGGTCTCTTCGTGGAAGCCGCATCTGCAATCTGGTGATGTAGAAAGGAAATCATCGTATAAATCTTTATTTAATGAGCTGCAGCAATTCCGTAGACGACATATCATAACATTAACATCACGTTTACAAACATAATACCATGCTGGTGGGGATGGGGTATGGTCTAACGATTTCAGCTCTTTTTTAAAAGATAATAAATTAGATTAATTTTTTACAAAGTTAGGAAGAGCGAACCAATCACGAAGGGTTGAAGAGAAAAAGGACTGACGAAATAGCTCAGTTCTGCACTGATAGGGCGTGTAAAGCTCTGCATTGCGGACATTGTATGGGTTACGTACACGGGTTAGAGGAGGCAGATGTTCTGATAAAGATTCTGGTGATGTTCCGTTTATAATTTTGTAAAACATAAGAAGTCGGTGTGTTTTACGCCGTGTAGATAATTTTGAAAAGCCTGATTCAAAATATAGTTTTTCCAAAGAGACACTACAAGTGAGAACTGTAATGGTTCTGAGGGCATCTTTCTGTATTTTTTCTAGTCTATTAATATATAGCTGATCAAGATTGTCCCATACAATGTCCGCATATTCCAAGCTTGGTCTGATAAAGCTTTTATACATTATTTCCAGACATTTTCTATTTAGTGTGAATTTAAGACCTTTAAATATTGATTTTTTTTAAGTGAATTTTGGACGAGATAGTCAATATGGTCATGTCAGTTCGCTTTACTATTCAGGATAACACCGAGATGTTTATGTTTGGAGGAACGTTCGAGATCTGAGCCCTGGAATGAAAGAGGGAACGTTTTGGGATTTATGCGTAATGATATATTCAGAGCTGTGGTCTTGTCAATGTTGAAGTTGACAAGCCATGTTTTCGCCCAGTTAGATAGAGTATTCAGATCTAGGTTAATGTCTGCAATACTGTGTTGTAAATTTCCAGATGTGATGTAGAGACACGTATCGTCTGCAAACATACGGATATTATTAGTTATATGTACAGGGAGGTCGTTTATGTATAGTAAAAACAGGAGTGGACCGAGGACCGAACCTTGGGGCACCCCTGCTTTTAATTTATGTAAAGCAGATTCTGTCCCATCAATACAGATACAGATACAGATACAGATAGCTTTATTTATCGTCGATGTTACAACAGAGTACATTAGTCCACTAGGGACTATTATTATCGACATGCAAACATAACAGACATATAAATAAATACAGGACATAATAAAAATATAAACTAAAAGTAAATATAGCATCATATAATAAATTGATATTTGATAGTTAAAACAAAATTTTCATTTTTTTTTAATTCTTCATTTATTTATTAATTATGAAAAAGAAACTTTATACAATTATAAGATTAAACACATCAAAATAATGTGTTTGTATATACAATAGTAAAAATTTATCATTTTTTTTTTCATTTTTTTTAAATACAATGGTAAAAAAGAAAGAATACTTTGCAACCAAACAAGTCTTTTATAACAGACCCATAAATAAAGAAAGGGAGTCTGTCTCTCGTTGGGTGTCAGTTAGGTCGTTCCAGGCTTTGGCGCCTTTGTAAGAAAAAGATTTTAATCCGTAAGAACTGGTTTTAGCAGGAGGAAGTTTTAGTATTTTTTGGCCCCGTAATTCATAGTTTGATTCTCGCAAGGTGAACAAATCACATATATAAGGTGGATTGGTCTGATTCACGGACTTAAAAACTTCCTTTAAAAGTAGTTTGTTATAAGTTATGCTCATACGGTCAGTATCTGCTTGAAAAAGGAGTTCTTCAAATGGTGATCTATAGTCACGATATACAGCCCTTAAGGCTCTTTCCTGAATTTTATCTATTTTCTCCATTTGGCCTTTGGAGTGGCCAAACCAAATCAAAGGAGAGTACCTGAAATGAGAATCGACAAAGCATCGAAAGGCAGTCAGTCTTGCGTTCAAATTAAGTGAAGACGAGAGTCGTCTTAAAGCATTTAGCTGACGTCCTGCCTTACGACAAACTAGACTGATTTGATCTTGAAATGTAAGAAGATTGTCAATCGTTATGCCCAAGAGTTTGACAGTTTTCTCGGATTTAATGTTGTTTGAGGATAGCTGTATGGTAAAGTCAGGTGTAGTTTTAGATCTTGTGGCCGAAATATATTGAAATTTATCTGGATTAGCTTTCATACCATTGTCTTTAAACCAATTCAATGCTGAATCTCCATCGGATTGCAGGTTTTGTTTTACGTGTGCTAGGTTATCACCCTGGGAAATCAGGGTGTTATCATCTGCAAAATTGATTAAAGATGTTTGGTTTAAGAAATACACAATGTCGTTTAAAAATATGTTGAACATAACAGGTCCTAGGACGGACCCCTGAGGTACACCCTTGGAAGGGTGTTTCCATGAACTTTTAGCGTTTCCTAATTTTACTCGCTGTGAACGGTTTCTCAAATAACTAGCCAATAGAATAAGACTGTCATTTGACATGCCGTAAGCATTAAGTTTGGCAATAAGTAGATCGTGGGGAAGGCAGTCGAATGCTTTGGATAGGTCCATTAAAAGACCCCCCACAGCCTGTCCCTTATCCAAGGCGTTTCGCCAGGTTTCTGTGAATCTTAAGAGAGCATGCTGGCAACTAAAACCTTTTCTATATGCTGTGATAAGAGGAGACATAAATAGGTTAGTAAATTCTACAAGCTGCTCATTGATACATTTCTCGATTATTTTGGAAATACATGTTAGAATGCTGACAGGTCTATAGTTTGACTTATTAAGAATGTCATCAGACTTCGGAATAGGGGAAATTTCACTCAATTTACATGGTGAGGGGAATTTTTTCTGTTTAATTGCTGTATTGCAATACACACCGCAGCTATCTTAATGATTTTAGCAGGTATGAAATCACACCCCGTTGATTTACCCGACCTAGTTTTGGTCAGGTGATTGAGGACACATTTTTGGTCAACAGTTTCTATGGCAAACTGGCCAGTGTCTCTCTTATTGGTACTAATAGCTTGTACACTAATATATTTTTCGTGCTTAAGGACACTGTCGGCAACAAAGTCGATGTCAGAAGGCTCATATATATCACCAGAGGCTTTTGAACCAACATCTGACTCAGCACTTACATAAAAATCATTTAGTATTTCGCACACTTGCTCAGCATCAGTTATAAGTTTAGTATTGTCCAACAATTGAATATCAATCGAAGACCGTGCTCCTTTGTCGGAGAAAAAAGGTTTTACAACTTTGTAAAAGTTGGGGTCTTGTGAATCTGAACAGTGCTCTATAATATACTTTCTTTTAGATTTTCGCAGTAGATTTGCGCAGTAATTTCGTTGTTTTCTATATTTGTCAAAAGTCAATGAGCAAGGATATTTTTCCCATTTGTGCTTAAGATAAGCTTTTTTTGAGACTGCTTTGCGCAGATCTCCATTCATGTAAGACGGGCTTTTTCTATTGATCTTTTTCGTTTTAATCGGAGCATGGTCTTCAACGATGTCCTTAAATAATACATCAAATGCCCAATATTGGTCGTCAACATCGTCAAATATTTCAGTTATATTAAATGGAACTTTTTTCAAGTCTTCCAAAAAGCTCACTTCGTTAAATTGTTTGTATGACCGAAAAGTGACATTTTTTGGTTTGAATTTAGGAGTAAATGATTTGAAAACCGTATATATAAGTTTATGATGGTCACTTAGGCCAGTCTCTACAATACCGGTAGTTTGGAACGATCGAGGGCTTGAAGCTAAGCATAGGTCTATTTGCGTTCCATTAGGAGATTTGAAACATGTCTTTTCCTTGATCAAGTTTCTCATGTCGAATCTTTCACACAAATCATTTAATTTTCTTGACTTTGTATTTTCGGTGGCAATATCTATGTTGAAATCTCCAACCAGAATAAATCTTTCATAACAAAGTAAAATACGATCAAGAAGATCTGAAAGTTCGGAAATTAGTGTGTCATCATCTACATCCGGCTGTTTATAACAAAAGCATATCAGTGTTTTATTTGTTTTCAGAGTTATTTCCACTGATAGTGTTTCAATAATACTGTTCCTGGAGGTTATTAATTCAAGGTCTTTTCTTGGTCTTGTGGGGATATCCGATCGCACAAAGGCTAGGAGGCCACCTCCATTACCAAAACCTCTGTCTTTACGAAAAACGCGATAACCTTCAATGTTAAACTCCGAAGTTTTGTGTGAAGGATTTAACTTGGTTTCTGCTATACCTAATATATCAATAAGATTGGCATTTAAGTAATCCTTGACATAAGAAATCTTATTTACAATACTATTGATATTTAAGTAAGCCTGTATACAGTTTTTTGGATTACTTTTCCTAATCTCCAACAGTTTTTGATATCCAGTTTGTCCCTCAATAAAACTGGAATTGACACTGGACAAATCCGAAAAACTATTTCTAGAGCTTTCATTTATATCTGTAATGTGACTGACATCTGCAAAAGGCAGATTATCAATATAAGAATTTCTCGATTGCTGGTTGAATTCTGTAGATAAGTGACTTATATTTGAAAAAGGAAGCTCTCGTAGAATATTTATACATGGGGGGCAGGTCCAGTAGAAAAAGCCTGAATGTTGTAATTTCCTATACTGGGAGGGGGTAATCCCGACGCATTTGATATGTCCCCAGCAGTCACATAAGTCACACAGCACAGCTCTGTGGTTATCGGCTACACGTCTATGACAGCCAACACACTGATTGCTGGGGCCTGGGTTTACTTCTATGTCACCTGCCAGCAATATAACACACCATAGCGCAGTACACACATTAACTCTAGGCCGGTGCACGCCAGGGTGTTTGTGGTTGGAATTAGTGAGCCTAGCTGATAGATATTTCGTGGCTGTAGGCTCGGCCACTCTCGTAAAACAATTCACTAGAAATATACCACAACACTTAAAATTCCTAGGATGATGATTTACAATTACTTCTCTGTTACACTTTGATTTCACGGTTTCTTCAGCATAGGATGTGTAATAAAGTTTAAAAGATAGTAGTAAATACGAACGAATGCAAGTGAGTGCATTTTTATCTATATAAAGTAATAAATAACACTTGTATAAGTTTTTAATTAACGGTAATAGATAGGTTATGATAACCGCTAGGTCATTAAGGTATATGAAGGTCACAAGGTTAAGAGGCAAAGCCTACAGCGCTCGAGACAGGTCGCCTAGTGGAGTGTCTAATTTCCCCCCACGAACACTTAATTGATAGGCTGTGATGACCATTAGGTTGATAAGGTTCAGGCTGGCCACAAGGCTATGGGAAAGTACACAGTGTTCCAGACAGATGGTTGAGTAAGTTCTTCATTTCAATGCTAACTATAGGGAAAGTATACAGCGTTCCAGACAGCTGGTTGAGTGAGTTCTTCATTTCAATGCTAATGAAAAAATAAAATAAAAACAGTACACGTTTGTAAGAAAAGAAATGTTATAGGAGAAAAGAAAACTGCCGCCAATTACTTTCTATTTTTTTTAAGTATAAAATTATTGATAATCTGAAGATAATAGTTAATTTCAAATGATCATGGTAAATCTGTGCTATCGAGAGACTTTTTCGAGAGTTTTTGGTTTACGGAACTCTCTGTCGAATTCGGCCAATACATCCACTCCTTTTCGACGGGAATTCCTCACCTCTGCCAATAAATGTTTCACGTACATATCTTGTACTGTCTCTTTTAAAAAATGTTGATCTTTTACAAGATGCTATTATTGTTTTGTTATAGGAGAAAAGAAAACTGCCGCCAATTACTTTCTATTTTTTTTAAGTATAAAATTATTGATAATCTGAAGATAATAGTTAATTTCAAATGATCATGGTAAATCTGTGCTATCGAGAGACTTTTTCGAGAGTTTTTGGTTGGCCCTGAAAAGGGCCTTTGAAAAAAAAAGCTGCGTCTACTCCTCTGGCCTAAAAACAATTTCCTCTCTATGTGTGTCTTCATAGTCTTCATAGTCTGAATGGCTTTCGGAAAATGCTGACGGTGGTCTAAACATGGTTGATAGGGAAGAGTTTTCGCTGGTGCTGTTTATCGGAATAATTGCCTCTCCATATAGTATGTCTCGATAATCTGATTCTGACAAATCGCTGTGTGTAGATGATGATGGTGGTCTAAACGTGCTTGATAGGAAAGAGCGCTCGCTTGAACTGTTCACAGGTGTTACGGATCGCTCCACTTCAGAGAAAATCACAGGCGTTGTAATTGTAGAATCATAAACTGGAGCCGATTCGAGCCATCTGTAGACTATCTCGACGTTAGATAGATAAGGGGGCGTGCCAGGAGTGTAACCTGAGGAATATGAACCGGTCGACATTTTGATACGACACGAAAACAGTGTAAAATAAGAGTCAGCTGAGTAAACAAAAATGATAGCACGGCGACGAATTGTCTCCAACCGGTCAATGTCCGAGATTATGCCAATAGTCTTCCGCTACTAGTTGGTAGAGTTCAGTAAATGAGGTAACCGTGAGAAAAGAACCTATCCTATGTGAGTGAGGCTGGGCAATAACATAAAGTTAATACGGATAATTATTCTGACAGCTGAAGGTAGCAGGGAGGGGATTTCAGTGTCCAATGAAAAACAAAGACACTCCGAGTTTATAACTTACGTATGTGTTGAGTCTAGCCATAGGTTGGATTCTCTAAGAAGAAAAATAGAAAATTAAAAGCCACCCAATGAAAAGAAAGGTTTAGACATCCAACCCGGTTGAAATATATCAGTCGTGTCGATGAAAGTTCATTATCCTGTAAAGACTTCAAGACTGAGTAAGTAGCTTTTTTCTGTTTACTTTTTTTCTTTCTTGTAGGAATTTTTTTTTATATATCATACAGGTGATTTATAAGTTGTCGCTGAAAACATGTGTGAATGCATGTTATTATAATGTATTAAAAAAACATACATTTAAAGAAACTCTACAACGACGGTTCGTACATTAACTTTGCAGGAAAAAAATGTCCCAGGAGAACTTTTTCAAAGCCTTGGAAGATTTGCCTAGTGATGATTTAGAAAGACGGAGTGATTCGCTGGAGTAAGGCAATATTTTGTTTTCATTTCTTTAAAAAAAAATGAATAAATTTTAGAGAAAACTTGTGTTAGTTTATATCATAGTGAAAAAAACAACCTTGGCTTATTCCGAAGTTAAAGAGCAAGAATATATATGACCATTCCTAATATGTTGAACAAAACTTCAAAGTGAATTCAAACGCGCTAAGTATTAGAAGAAGAAAAAATGAAAGAAATAACAACAATATTCTATGTCGTTAATGCGTGTGATTTTCTCGATATCTCGTATACCTAATAAAGTCACATTTTCATTTTTTTTATTAAAGTGGCATGAGCTGACAAAATTAACACTTTTTTTATAATTTTGATCGTTGCGACGGTTAGACGCTTTGAAGGCCATCGCAAAAAAAACTAAATGATTAGCGTTGAAATGAGGAAAATCTATACAGTATGTGGTCCATACGAACCGAAACGTGTTCGAAAAAGTAAACAAAAATTTAGATAACGAGCATTTATTCATTTCTAAGCCCAAAGTTAGTTCAAAACAATACTTTATCGTACATTTTCGAGACTAGAAACACTAAAACGCTTTCTGAATTATACGTCTTGAGAAAAATAGCCGATAATTTCAACATTCTGTTTTAACGTCAAAATATCAACATTTCGGCAGCTCATGCCGCTTTAAATATAAGATGATTAAAAAAGAAAATATAAAAAAGAAATTAATATAGTCAACAACAAAAATAGGACAGTTCTTAACTTCTTTTTTAGCGGAGTGTAAACGTTTGCATGCATTTATTTTTTTACGGCGAGTGTGACTTTAAGTGTGCAAGTTTTTTAACTAAAAGGTCAATTTTAATTCTGTAAATGAAAAAAAAACACAACACTATCTCTCATTAGATTTGGAGAAGAATATATCAACGATTGGACATTGCAATGGACTAATGCATTTCGGAATGAGGCCACGTCTTCAAATTCCGACGTATCACCCAACAAGACAGTCGACAAGGAAATCGTTTCGAGTGAAAGAGAAGATGCTTTCTTAAAAGCACTAGACACAATACCGAATAATGAATTGGTACAACGTCCTGGTTTTTCAGAGTAAGTCTCTAATCAAAATATAAAAGCATACACTAAAATATCACCTATAACGTGTCCATTTCTGCATTGCGAAAACAAGTTAGTATTTTTTTAAAGAAAAAAAAAACTAAAACTATTTTTTTTTTCTACTTAAAAGTTATTATTACTATTTTTTTTAAAATTAAAAGGATTTACATAATTTTCTATCGATAGTTTCGGGGATGAATTTGTTTCGAGTTGGACGGCTCTATGGAACAAAACATTTCAAGGAGGTCCGGTTGTAGATACATCCCCGCCGCGCATAGCTACAGCCTGTCCCCAGAAAGAATTACCGCCCCCATCACAACCTTCTCGGAAAGAACCTCCCCCACCACAACCCCCTAGTGAGCTTGAATGGAGTCTCACTAAAAAACAGTGGGTTCTGATTTTATTAGTATAGATCGTAGAGGATATCTTTTTTTATTTAAAAACAACATTTATAACACTCTTTCACTCCTACGGAAGTAGTCTTGATAGTTATTTTACTTTCCGTTTCAGAGATTTGAAGCGGAGAAATAAACTCAGCTTAAGCAGAAATAAGCAACGAATCAAAACTCCTCGCGTAGAAAATGAACCCGAAACTTTAACTCCGATCGTAGCTACAACCTGTCCCCAGAAAGAATTACCGCCCCCCTCACAGCCTTCTCGGAAAGAACCTCCCCCACCACAACCCCCTAGTGAGCTTGAATGGTGTCTCACTAAAAAACGGTGGGTTCTGATTTTATTAGTATAGATCGTAGAGGATATCTTTTTTATTTAAAAACAACATTTATAACACTCTTTCACTCCTACGGAAGTAGTCTTGATAGTTATTTTACTTTCCGTTTCAGAGATTCTACGAAAAGAAATAAACTCAGCTTAAGCAGAAATAAGCAACGAATCAAAACTCCTCGCGTAGAAAATGAACCCGAAACTTTAACTCCGATCGTAGCTACCACGTCCGATACACCAGAGGCGCCACCTTTTGTTAAACCGAGCTGTAGCACTGGCTATTTCAAACCTAAAGGAATACAGTAAGTAATAATTTTGTTATAAAATTGTTTTCTTTTTCTTCTCTCTTAAAACAATGCAAACGATTTTTTTTTTATCTGAATCGGTATTTTCAACAAACAAAAACGCTAGAGGCTAATGGATTTTTTCCCTCTTTTTCAACAGGACATCGGTTAAGAAAAGTAAAAAAGGAAAGGGACGTGGAAAAAAATCGTCCACTATTCCCGAACTGCCCGCCGTATCCGATATTGTAGACTTGCCACCGTCTTCGGATTTTCCCGTTATGCCGGTCTCTTCCGTTATTCCCGATAAACCCGTGCCACCCGCTAATAGCGATGTTAACCTCTCACACGATACGCAATCTGGAGGGTTTACAGAACAAACGCGTTCTGATGATTTTAAAATCGAACGAGTAAAAGTAACGCACCGTAAGAAATTTAATACGACAGAATCAACACATATTCTTAAATTAAATACGCGTTTGATAAATAGAACGTGGAAATCGAGTTTAGACGTTTTAACTAGAGCCATAGAATTCGTATTCGAAAATGCTATGGCTGGATTGCACGATGACGATTTGGTTAGGGTGTATCTCAGACAGAATAACATGGAAACCCCTATAGTTATTCCATTGACTCAGCGCCGAAAAATAACTGTGGACCTGTTACTACAGATGATAGAGAAAATTCTACAGTCCAACGAAAATATCGTCTTCAACGAAACGTTTGAAATACATGTCGGTGTTATCCGTTTGATAAGAGGGGGTAGAGCAACGAAAATCACGAACCTAGAGGAAGACAGAGTAAAGAAGAAAAGTATTATAAGGATAACAAATACGAGTGACAAACTATGTATGGCCCGGGCAATTTGTGTTGGATTGGCTTACAGCAGAAATGACCCTGATAAGAAAAAAGTAGGATACACAAATAAGGGACTTCAAACTCAAAGAGCTATGGAGTTAACGAGAAAGGCTGGTATCGATCCTGAGCAACCCTGTGGTTTAGAACATGTAGAATTGTTTGAAAAGGTCTTGGCTATTCAGATTATTGTCGTGAAATCGGACGCCCTCAACACTATTGTATATAGAGGCAGTATTAAGACAAGTGCTAAAATTTACCTCTTATATCATAACTCGCATTTCGACTGTATAACAAAGCTACACGCGTTTTACGGAGCTGCTTATATGTGCGATGATTGTTTGAAACCGTACTACAAGAAGTCGGATCACAAGTGTGCCAATATATGCAGTATGTGTTACACGGCCGGTTGTAAATATACCAATCCTGTAAGTTGTAAGAGATGTAACAGGACATTCAGGAACAAAGAATGTTTTGATAGACATTTAGAACGGAAAAATCAGATAATCGAAAGGCACATGTTTAACTCTTCTATATGTGACCGTTTATGGCTATGTATCACGTGTAAAAAATTACTACAAAGAGCTAAAAGATCTCCAAAAAATCATTGTTGTGAAGAGTTTTATTGTCTCTCGTGTCATGTCTATCATATGGGTGATCATTACTGTTACATAGAGCCGGGCAGTAATAAAGAAAAATCGGATCTTTATATTTTTTTCGATTTTGAAACTAATCAGGAAACGGGTGAGCACATTCCAAATTTCTGCGTAGCTAACAAAGTTTGTAATATGTGTATATCTAAAGAAGATGATGCTACGTGTAAGAAATGCGCGTTGAGAACTATGGTATTTAAAGGAACGTCAACGGTGTATAGATTTGGGAAATGGCTTTTTAATAAGAATCACAAAGGCTATACAGTGATAGCTCACAATGGCGGGAATTTTGACACTTATTTTCTTCTCAGATATCTAGTGGATCAAACAGTCTGTCCGGAGATTATATATACAGGAGGCAAAATAATGTACCTATACGTTAAATGTTTGGACATTCGAATCGTGGACAGCTTCAACTTGATTTCAACCCGGCTAGCTAACTTCCCTAAAACTTTTGATATATCTATGAAGAAGGGTTGGTTTCCTCATTTATTCAACACAGCGGCAAATCAAGAATATGTCGGAGAAATTCCTGGGATCGAATATTATGGCGTTGATGACATGTCATCGGTCGACAAAAAAGAATTTTTGGAGTGGCACGCCGAGCAAGTTCAAAGCCGCTATATTTTTGACTTTCAGAAGGAAATCTTGGCGTATTGTACTGCTGATGTTGAAATATTACGAAAATGTTGTTTGAAGTTCAGAGAATTAATTTTAGACATTACCAAAGGTACTAACGAGTCAACAGGTGGAATCGATCCGTTACAGCATATTACCGTCGCCTCACTCTGTTTCGCTATTTACAAACTACGTTTTTTGAAAGAAAACACAATAGCAAAGGTACCGTCCAACGGGATAGTGGAGAAAGATCAATTCTCACGAATATCGATACACTGGTTAGAATGGTTAATGTATGATGCCCGACAGAGGGGCGAAGAGTTGGACATCGAACATGCCCTGAATAAAGGGGAACACAGAATAGGGCGTTACAAATGCGATGGTTTTGATCGAAAGAGAAATGTAATCTACGAATTTTTCGGTTGTTGGGTACACGGATGTAAAGACTGCTACGAGCAAGATGTTATTCATCCTCGCACAGGTACGCTGATGTCTGAAGTCTATAAGAAAACCATGGAAAAACTGACAAACCTTCGTCCGCAAGTTACAGATATTGTTTATATTTGGGAACACGATTTTAGAAAACGAATAGTAGATAACACAAAACTGGAGAAGTTTGTTCAAACGTTGGACATTCAAGATAGACTGGATCCGAGGGACGCTTTTTTTGGAGGGAGAACATGCTGTACAAAGTTGTATTACGAAGCGGAGGAGAACACGAGTGTACAGTATTTAGATTTTACATCTCTCTATCCTTCCGTTTTGAAAACAAAGGAATTCCCTTTAAAGTACCCCGAGGTAATAACTAAGGATTTCCAAGACATCCGGAACTATGTAGGATTCGTTAAATGCAAAATACTCCCTCCTAAAAATCTCTATCTCCCAGTTCTGCCATACCGCAGTAATGACCGACTAATGTTTCCTCTATGTAGTACCTGCTGCGATAATCTCCTAACAACGTGTAATCATGACGACGAACAACGGGCATTAATCGGTACGTGGGTGTCATTTGAAATTTTAAAGAGTTTGGAGAAAGGCTATAGAATACTAAAGATCTACGAGGTATATCATTTCCCAACGACAACCAAGTTTAACGGCGTGGACGAAAACACAGGCTTGTTTACTAAGTATATAAACACTTTCCTGAAAATCAAACAGCAAGCCTCTGGGTGGCCTGATTGGATACGTTCAGAGGAAGATAAGACCCAGTACATCCAAACGTATCGAGAACACGAAGGAATTCTTTTAGATCAGGATAAAATCGTAAAGAACCCCGGCTTAAGGTCTGTCGCTAAGATGTGTCTTAACACGCTTTGGGGAAAATTCGCACAAAGAAACGGATTATCGCAGACTACGTTTGTTACGGAGGAAGACCAGTTTTACGAAATATTAAATGATGCGACGAAAGAGGTAACGGATTTTCACGATGTAAATGAAGAGATTGTATTGTTGGATTGGAAGGCTAAAAAAGATTTCGCTCCGACGGGATATTCTTCCAATTTGTGGCTAGCGGCTTTTACAACTGCCCATGCACGACTTGAACTATACGCCGTCCTCGAAAAGCTGGACGTCAGAACCCTTTATTTTGACACGGACAGTATTATCTTCTATACCAGGCCAGGAGATGTCGAGATCCCCTGTGGTGATATGTTGGGTCAGCTGTGTTCCGAATTAGAACCGGGGGATAGTATTCAAGTGTTCGCTAGTGGAGGGCCCAAGAATTATACCTATAAAACGAAATTCGGCAAAACCGTGACCAAAGTAAGGGGGTTCACTTTGAATTCTAAAAATTCAGAGATTATAAATTTTGGAACAGTGTCCGACATGGTGCGAAACGTTCTCGTCGACTGCGAATGCAAAAACATGCCTACATCTTGCCCGCTTTGTTTACGAAGCGTGTACAAGGAGAATAAGATTACAAGAAAGAAAAAGGAGATTAAGATCGTTAATAGAGACGAGAAAAAAGATTACAGAATAAAATTTGTGAAACGTGTTATACAACCCGATTTGGATACTGTCCCGTACGGATATTCTTCTTAACGTCGTCCCACCATCCCTCCCAGAATCAACCGCGCTGTAGAATATTCCTCTTTCGTTTTATTCATAGACTTGTTTTCAATAAAGATTGTGTGTGTGTTGTGACCCGTCTTATTTTGAATATAAATAAAGTGTTCATATTTTATTCCTTTGTGTATAGTTTTTTTTAGTTTGTATCCTACTTTTTTGTTAATATAGAATGTATAAAACAATAGTTTGCTTTTACTTTTTAATGTATATTTATCGTGTAATTATACTTTTGTGGATCGGGAAGAAAAAAAAAAAACAGAAAAAAAATAAAAAACCGTTATTTCTTTCTGGGTGGTTGGCCTATTGTATCTTAAAGGGTTGACACCGAGAAGGAGTTAACGGATTTTATTTAAACCAAGAAAGAAATCAACACAAAACAACGTTGGATTTACAGTTTTACATTTTTTTTTTTATTCTTTAAAAAAAAAACATTACATAAAACATATTACATAAAGTTTTCTTAAGAACCGTTTACCACCCAACAACGCACCTAAAAACGAGATCTGTCTCTGGTTGTACCCGTCAATAGATGTAGTCAGGACTCTGAAGTGAAGCCTTTCCAGGGTAATTCGTTCTTTTACATAGTTCTTACTATTAATGGGACATCGGTAATATTATATTTGTAAGCGAAATAATCGTAAATCTCTACATCATTGTCGCTGTAATATTGATCGAAGGGAGCTAATATGTTTGCCATTGATGCACCACGACAAATCTGTAATATAAAATAAGCGCAATACTGTCCGCAAACCGCAGAAAAAGGACTTTGTATTCTTTTATCATTGAAAGTCCATGACTGACAATAGGCATTCATAAAGTCATAAAATTCTCGATGTAAAGGAAATAACCCATACGGATCGAAATACACCCCTGACTGTTCGTTGTTTATATACATAGCCACCCAGTGTTCGCCTCGCAAATATGAGGGATGTGTGTTACATATATAAGCGCCTCTACCATCCTTGAAATTTGGTAAATTATCTAAAGAATAAACACCTCTGTAGCAAGTTTTAGCGAAGTCATCTTCACTTAATATCTTATCTATCTGAAGATTATTCATTATATGGCAAAGTCGAATAACACATTTCTATTTTTATCTATAAAAATTAGATTTTGGGACTCTGAATAAACGATCACGTTAATCGTCTGTGCTAGAGGGGAGGCAAACCTCATCTCTAAACGTATATTACCTTTCTGAATAAGGTCGAAATGTTCCCCGTCGCACATATCGGGGGAGAGGTCGAAGCAAAATAAAGTATAACCTTTACCGAAATCCGTTCTAGATATATTATTCCCCATGTCTTTATACATCTGACCATTACCTACATACATGTCGTGATATATTCTTAAATAATCAAAACGCTCGAAATTAGGCGTATAAGCTATGCTAGGAATTTGTTTACCGTTACAGTAAAGCGAGAAAAAATTAACTTTATTATGCTTAAAATTAAACGGATTTTTTCCATACGAACCGTTATACGCATCTGAATCCACCATAGCAATAACGAGGCGCTTAGGTAACTGACCCAAAAACAAATTCTCTTGATTTAACGATAAATTTCCTTTCGGCACGCTAAATACTTTTACGTCAACTCTGCTTATAGGATATTTCGCAGGTGCTTTTTCCAAAGCCCTCATATGCGCAATTTGAACATCGGGATTAATTTTCACTTTACGAATAAAAAATGAAATATCTTTGATAACTACTTTAAAGTCCGCGTTTTGTTCACTGCTCATAAGCGAAAACGCATCTTTCGAACGAATCAGTTTTAATTTAATATCGACGCCATTAAGAATGAGTCTGTTTTGAAATGCGAGATCCAGGTGGGGTTTGCCAATCAAGTCTACAATTCGACTGTTAGACGTGAACTCGCTTCGTTTCGTTAGACCTTCGTTGAAAGGCGTAACCGAATCGAAACTGCCAGCTGTGTCTTTATAAAACAGAGCGGATGTGAGGTGAGATTCTTTTGCTTCCTTTCCATAGCTTAATATAGCTTCTATATAACTTCTGAAAGGATAAGTATTACTAGCCATACTCAGATTTTTTGAATTGAGGGATAACTGCATTTGTGAAAATAAACTATGTAACCAATAATTAACAGGAGCAAGCGGGGCATCAGCATCCACGGTTGTTCCATCCTTTTTTACTATTTGGACCCTGGCATAAATATACGAGCTGGCTAAATCGTAATAATCATCAGATGCCCCGCTTAAGTTAAATTCGATCGGATTAGTATCGTTCACAGAAGACACGGGATGATATTGGACCCAATAACTTTCTTCCAAACTAGTTTGTGTGGGTGGGATTTTGAAAATATCTAGACTATCGTTCGTACTCAAACATGATTGGGGGTGAATTAAACTCATACTGGTTTTTTATCTAAAAATATCTCTCTTCGAAGTAGTCCGTCTCTTGATCTTTGACCGAATAGCCTTTTGTTTTGTTGCTCTTCTCTTTATAGGTTTTTGTGTCCGCGTTGTGTTCAGATGATCAACTGTTTTGTTCAATAATGCGTTACCAGCCTGTCGTACCCTCGTTTTAGCGGCCGATTTGACGTTTTGACCACCTATGACATCTCCCGCTATCTGTAAACCCGTGTTTAACGCCTGTTTACCCACTGTCTTGCCTACAGATGATAGTAATGGCATAACAGCGTTCATTACGCCTCTAAATATTCCACCCAGGCCGGATCCCCGTTGGAATTGAGTTCCCACAAACACAGGTAAGCCAGAACCCACCTGAGATGCGTAGTAGTCTGAATATAACGCTGAAGCATCGCAGAAATGTCTCATGGTGATTATATTAATTAAAAATGTGTTGAACGGCGTTTTCTTAAATGTAACGTCACCACTACTTTTCCGTGTTCGAATGGAATTTTTCGTCCTAAGCTATCTCTTATATCCATTTCCACTGTAAAAAATGATCTGTTTTGTAGAGGAAAATATTTTACATGCTCGAAGGAATGGGTGATGGAATGACCATGTTTTCCCGTGATGGGAACAATTCTCATCAGAGGTACAAAACTATCTCCCACCACATGTGGTTCCACAACATCTGAGTAGATATAAAGAGCTTCTAGGCCCGAATTCATGCTGACCGCTGAGTCGCTTCTATACACTCCTGGTTTATAGAGTCCTAAAGGCAGGGTTAAAAAAACGTTGAAGCGTCGGTGAAAGCTCGACCATAACTGCGTCGTGAGTAATATATAGCGAAGCTTTACAACTAATTCGATCATATGTAAATCTAACAGATTTTCTTAAGGCCCGGCTTCGAATTTTTATAGCATCGTTTAACGCGTGTATCAAGGACACTCCATCCTCATAATATCCTTCCTGTAATGGTATGGAAAAAAATTCTGAATTCCTTCTGTAGATTTGGTTGTAATATTTATTTTGATAGCCTCTGGATGAACGTTATACCAGGAAAATGGGTAAAAAAAACTCCACCACACCAGCCTCGTAATCGCCGTTCAAGTTGATTGCATGAGGTAATTTTGTTACATAGTTCGATAAAGTATTTTCAGGATAGTAATCCATAGAACTGTTCGAAGGCAGTGTTAAGTAAAACATACTCGTACTACGCTCTGTTAAATTGTGTTGATGATTTCATTCGTTGCTCCTATTTAATACGATTGCCATGATATAGGTTCGCTGGTTTTAGATCTTTTTCGGGTTGAGGGGGTCTGTATTTTTCTTCTCGCTCGTGGAATCCTCGAGGGGGAGGGTGCTTGGGGCTTCTGCATAAACTCCCATCTTTCTTTATTGCCTATCAATTCCAAAGGCACATTCAACTCCTTTAAACCCATAGCAAACGTCTGCCATCCCTTCGGCGTAAACTGTCTCCGTTGACGTAAAGCATCGTTGACCAGATCTGATATGTTACTGCCTTCGATTAAATTGTCTTTATATATAAGTTCACCTTTCTCGTTCCAGTTCATGAACGGATTAGCTTTTATTCTCTGAATCAGTAACTGGGCTTTTTTGCTCATGGTTTTAGGGACGCTTTGGACAATTTCATTTTCTATCACTCTTCCAATTGTTTCAGATTTGTTCGACACCGGAATGTCTTGAGAAACCATTTTTACGGGTATAGCTTGAGTCTGTTTGTTGTTGTATTGAGATTGAAAGGTAAGATATTTTTGCAATGTATCATTATACATCATTACTTTGTCTCTTTCCGATAAATTATTTCTGCTTAGAATATGCTCCATTTCGTTGTCCAAGTTCTGAAGCATAGTTACAGTACTGTTTGGAGGTGCTTGGGGCTGTCGAAGAGCATGTAACATTCTAGGATCTACTAAGGCCATTTTTTTCATAGTTGCCATAATCACTTAAATATTTTAGAAAGTAAGGGGCCTAAAACAGTTGCTGCGATTGGTGCTAAAATGGCTCCTAAAAATCCTCCTCTTTGTAGAATATCTTTTTTCTTCTTTCTGCTGGTCGTCTTTTTAACTAGTTGCCTAAGTTGATTCTTATGTCGCCTCAATTTGTATATGTGAGACTTACTGAGGGGAACATTACCTTTTAATACATTTAACGCGCATTCACATATACAACTCATTAACTCTTTGTCAGCTCCTTTCACTATATTCTTAATCAAAGGCCGAGTCGCCTTGGACAAAAGTTGTAAAGTATGAGCGTGCTTTCTTAGTCTACGCGACATGACGCCTTCCGAGTATAAAATGATGATGTAGGTTGAGCAACGAACGTTTTTATGATCTTTTCAGGTAAACCTCTTGGACCTCTCCGGGAAAAATTTTACTTCTCAATCTCAAATGGTCTGGAGTATGTTGTTTAAAATCGAAGAGAAGATAACCATGTGGTCTGGAGGTGGCGTCTTTATAGGCTTCTTGTACGAAGCGCCCTTGTCCCGGATACATCTGCTTGGCCAGGTGAGTTATTTGAGAAGCATCTCGGGGGTTTTTAAACAAAATAAGATAATGCGCATTCAAATTGAGTGTCCGCTGTTGTTTGTTCTTGTTAAACAAATTTTGGCTTATATATATCACACTAGCATTTTTATGATGACTTCCTCTAGTAAATAGCTGGGATACCCTTTCGTCTGTCTGTTGCATTAAGTCGTCTATAACTATCAGCTTGTTCTCACTCGGTTCTAACTCCGACAAGCCTTCAAGTCCTTCTATAAATTCTACATTTTTCATATTATCGTACCCGTCTTGCCATTCTCCAAAACACCATATTACTTTCGTGGGGGGTGGGTCGATCATTGCGTTGACTTCATTTAACATCCTCTTTACAAAAACAGTCTTTCCACAACCTGTTGGTCCAGCTACTATACATGTAAACGGGTGTTTCCAAGTGACATCCATTATGTTTTACACATCTGCCACAAGACCCGATTGAATATTTATATAATATCTCCAAATTTTACAACATACATCCTTTGTCACGTGATCACAGACGTGTAAAGTGTACCAATGTAAGACTAACAATCTATGCTTAGTCACTACGCCATCGCTGAACATTGATTTCACCACAACTTTATAGGCTTTCAGAGATTTGACAACATGTATAGACTTGTCTTCTACTCTACAGGGTTGTTTAACATGTTTCGTTATGCCGGCATACAGCATCCACAGCATAGAGATCATATTAAACAATACGGGGGTTTAGGATTGTATTAATAACATTCCTGTGAGATTCAAAAACTTTCCATTGATCATACGTTAACCAAATTCCAATCTTGGTCGGTTTATCGTTTACAAATTTTCTTATATCGATACGTGCTTCGCCATTATACATACAAACTGTCACTTTCACCGTTGCACCGATATCTATTTTTTCGGCCTTTAAACAGGAGGTTATATTAGTCTTGTTGCTATGGATAATCTCCAAACCAGAACGTTGATGTTTCGGTAATGAGATGGATAGGCCTGTTAAGGTGACAATTAAAAAATAAGCCAATGCCCCTATAACTGCATATATCCGATACTTTCGCGCCGTTTCCATAGTGAGAAATGAATGATCATTGATAAAACCTTTGCATTTATGCTTTCTTCATCTCATCGGCGGATACCCACGAATTGAACGACGAAGGCCAACCCTTCCATTTTACTTTGTAGAACATGACATCATTACGTTTCTTTCTATCTAGAATCTTCTCAATATGATAATAATCAGCTTCAGACTTTTTAACTTCTTGTAACTCTTGTTCGTAAAAAGTACCTTTCAACACTTCGTCGTTTAAATCTTTAAGTTTATACACGACGGGGTATCTGGGTATTCGGGTTATAACAACAAAAATTTCATCTGTCCAAGACGGTAGATAGCCTTTGTCAAATATCATTTTGGTTTTACTGATACGAACTTTATCCCCTATTTTGAACTTAAATAGTAACTTATCTCTTTTTAGACGTGGATAAAGACGCTGTCTGACCTCAGATTCATTCAGTTGAGCGACCTCGACCGGAGGCATTCCAATACTTCTATGGAAAGAATTGTTATAACCCTCTATTAATTTAGGCAACGCCTTCAAAAAACGGTAAGAGTTTTTAGTCGTGAAATACCTAAACATTTTTGTTTTTATGGTTCTGTTGAAACGTTCGACTACGCTAGCTTTTGTTTCATTGTGTGTGTGAAAATGATATATTTCCTTATTTTTTAAAAACTTTTGAAAATGGCGATTAAAGAACTCCGTACCTTGGTCAGTTTGAAGATAAGTCGGTTGTCTACCTTTTTTTAATATTTGTTGGAAAGCTTTGACCATAGTTACACCAGTTTTGTCCTTCACCGGCACAGCCCATGCATATTTTGAAAACACGTCTATACACGTTAGGATATATCTATAGCCTTTATTGCGTTTCTTTAAGTGACTCATGTCTACGAGATCGGCTTGCCATTGTTCATCAATACCCGAGACTTCAACTCTGTTTCTTGCAAAGTTTTTCCTCGTGGGTTTGTGTAATGTATAGGCGTCTTGTTTCTTTAACCATTCTTTTATTTCTTTTACATGTATACGGTACCCGGCTTTTTTAACAGCTCTCTCCAGCCCCCGGATTCCGCCGTAACCGCCTGTAGAGGAATCGGTATAATACAGCTTTTCCAAAACATCATCGTGTGAAGTGTTCATGGCGAAGGTCGGACGAGGTTTAAATAGACGTTGTCGTATACCGTTCATTATAAGTACAAATCAAGAAAACAACAGAATATTAATGGTAATTTTTTTTTATTATCTATTTCTAATACAATAAGACGTAGTAAAAACAACATAAGAAAGACAGTTACTCGTCAATTATCAGCTGACTGTCATCTAACAGTCCTTCATCAGCCAATAATGTTTTGTACACGTGTGTTTTTACATTGTCTATGAAATCACTTGTCTTGAGGTAGCATTCTCTCCAGGAACTGTCCTCATATTGTAGCAGGTACACTGGATGCACATACACCTGGTGATTCGTAGCACATATTGGCTTCACTTCGTCTACCACTCGGTCGTCGTCTAAAGATTCGACGGCTTTACGGAACTCTCTGTCGAATTCGGCCAATACATCCACTCCTTTTCGACGGGAATTCCTCACCTCTGCCAATAAATGTTTCACGTACATATCTTGTACTGTCTCTTTTAAAAATGTTGATCTTTTACAAGATGCTATTATTGTTTCACTGTTCAACACTCTTCTTCTCTTATTTTTGTTTTCAGATTTCGACTCCACTACCGGAACATAATCTTTCTGCATCAGAGGAGGGAATGGTGTTTCAGTGAAAATATGGTCACTTTCCATATACTCTCTCAGAAGGGTGTTGATGTCTAGGACGACATTCTTAAACTTCCCCCAACCTTCTTTGCTGAGCGCTACTCCGTTTTTAGTGGGAAAGGGTTTGTTGTTGACGCCTTTCTCCCATCTCCTAACATGGACAAACCAGAGGCCTTTAAACTCGCCATAGGTTAGATAAACTTCATCGCCCAAGTGGATGGCTTCAGGTGTTTTCTTACCCAGGTGGATAAGTTCATCTATGGTCGATATGTAAAACACCAGCTTCTCCCAGGCTCTTTGCGGCAGAGTGACTTTTTTCTCTTCTTGGCCTCTACATAATTCTACGAATAATGCTTGACCCTCTAAGAAGGCATAGGCTACAATATCGGCGAGAATTGGGAACTTCATGGTGTCTAGAAGAGAGAGATCGCTAGTGACTGTTAAGCTATAGGATACGTCTGCTGACTGAATGAAGACTCCTTTTTCCTCTGGGTTTATAAAGCCTAAATCACCCCCCACGTGACTCTGAAGCTATCAACTTTTCCCATAACTTAAAAACATTGACCCTTGAACTATGTGTAAATAAATCCTTGGTTTTCTCACGATGTTTGCTGGCTTTATCTATTTTCATTTAACATCCTACATGGAACGTGACCCTCATATACCTAACTGACCTAACGGTTATCATGACCTATCAATCACTGTCATCATAACCTATTAATCACTGTCAATTAAACGCTTATACAAGTGTTATATAGATAAAAATGCACTCACTTGCATTCGTTCGTATTTACTACTAAAGATAAAACAGAACTGCACAGAAACAAACAGAGAATTATCTGCAGTATGCAACAGGACTTAGGCCTAGTCATGTCGAGTAGTGTCCACTTTTCGTAATTTCAAAATCGCCGAAAAAGGTAGAGGGTTCAAATATATGACGATACTGTTCAATAGATACCTAGTTTGAAAGCTATTTTGGCAAGAACAATGTCTGTGAAGTCTCTGAAAAGTCTCTATATAGTCTCTTGACAAAATTGTCAAGATATAAACACACGAGCTGGCATGAAGGTAGTACGTGGTACGAGGTACAAATGATAACGCGTTGACATCTATTTGTTAGATAACTTTCAAACCAAGTTAACAATTTCCCAGTTATTACAAAATGCCTTAATTTATGTATAAGTCCTCTATGCCAGACCCTATCGAAAGCCTTGGAAATATCAAAAAATAAAAATAAAACTTCCTTCTGATCATCCAAGGCTTTGGATATCTGAAAATAGAGGTCTAAAAGTTGTGTAACTGTAGAATTTGAAGGAAGAAAACCCGATTGGTTAGGAGTAATAAATTGTCGAATATAATTAAAGATATGCTTAAAAACGGCCTTTTCCATGATTTTACTCAGACAGCTTACTACCCCGGTCTCCCTTCTTAAATAAAGGAGTTACATTAGCAATCTTCCAGCCATCCGGAAATACAGAATTTTTCAAAGAATGATTGAAAAGGCGAGATAAAATAGAAGATAAGATGTTTTTGCCTTCGATTAAACATCTAGGGCTTATTTTATCAGGACCCAAAGCTTTACTGGCATCACGGTCTGAAAGTATGATATCAACGTCGGTCTCAGTGATGGTAATTTCGTCTAAAGTAACGTGTGTGTAGGCTGTTAACTGTGGAAGTGGGACGTTAATTTCGTCAATGTTACATATATTGGAAAAAAGGGTATTAAGTGTGTTTGCTTTGTCAGTACTTTCGTAGGATATTGAGTCGTCTGGATTTTTAGGAGGTGGTATGTGGTTAAGGTTTGAATTAGTGTTTTTTTTAAAAAGTCTTGCTTAATTTCCACCAGGCCTTGGAACCAACACGACCAGTCTCAATGTTTTCGGCTGTTTTAGTTTGTAGCTCGATTTTGGCGGAACGAACTAGTGAGTTAACTAGATTTCTCTGTTTTTTGAATTGTAAAATATCGTTTTCTGTTTTAGTGGCTTTTGACTTTTTGTACAGTTTTTCTCGAATTCTTATTTCATGCTATATTTTATTAGTAACCCATGATTTATCATTTGGGTTAATATAGACATATTTATTTGGAATGGAAAGGGTAGCGGCATTATGAATATTATTTGTGATACATTCGCACCATTCATCTACACTGTTCATATCCTGTAAATTATCCCAGTCACTATTAAGTAAAACATGTCTGAACTTGTTCCAGTCAGCGTTCTCGTAGTTCCATATCAATCGTCTGTAGGATTTTTGTCTGGGAATACGTGATTTAAGGAATATAAACGTTGGTGAGTGGTCACTACAGAACGGGGATAAGGTGCCACTGTCTGAAACAAGTCGGGACATGTTGGAGATGATTGGATCTAATAGTGAGCCTGAGACCGGTCGGGTTGGTTCCTTTATTAATTGGTCAAAGCCTAGCGAGGTTATCAAGTCGTTCAGGTGGTATTTGGTTGGATTTAAAAGATCGTCGTTAAGATCTCCGAGAATAAGAATATGTTTTCCAGGGTTCAGATCCCGGACGTTCTGGATATTTTCAGAGAGTGTATCCCATTTTTCAGAAGTTGTATTTGGTGGGCGATAGATAGTGCAAATTAGAGTGCGTGGGTTATCCAGAATTTCGACCCAAATCATTTCTAGATCAGAACATTCGTATTCGGGTCGTCGGATTGAAGCAACTGAATGGGACACATAAACGCATACCCCACCCCATGCCTGTTGTCTATCTCGGCGAAATGGCTGTTGCTATCCGCGTATCAGTATGTTTTCATTGTCAATAGCAGGTGTCAGATGACTTTCTGTAAGAGCGATTATGTCGAAGGAGCCCAGGTTGGTTTTGATTAGGTCGAGTTTGGATAGGAGGCCACATACATTATTATGCACGACAGAAAGTTTAGTACAATTATTTGGACCTGGGTTAGTTTCTACATCACCAGATTTCAGAGTGATAAAAATTATAATAAGGATTTTGAATACAAGATTTTTGGTTCCAATGAGTGTAGAAGTAGGTAAGTACATGTAAGTAAACCTGGAGACGTAATATAAGTTCTTATCCCTAATTAAATACTGTCTGGAGGGGCCAACTGTCGCATAATACATCACAAAACAGTTACCCATATTTGAATATTATACATTTTTTGTAGTATGCGACAAGACTTTCAACTCGAACCCGCAACGTTTCTACCCAGAACTTACAAGAATAAAAGGAATAGATTATAACAATAACATTAACTAAAGTCCCACGGCTATAATATGACAATAACAACAACATGAAATTTATGAAACATAAGTTAAAAAATAGATATATAAACATAGCGGAAGATGGAGGGGGTGGGGTGGGGGGTTCGGCGAGAGCTGTTTTCTTGGGGGAAAAAACTGTTTCTTGTGATCTTTTTAAAGAAATGGTTTGCTTCAAAAATCAAAAAAATACCTAATTAAAATGTATATTCAAATATTTAGAAGAAACTTTCAGCTGTCGTCCTTGAGTTTGTATGGCTCAGTTAAAGAGGGTTAAATTAAAAGGGAGATAAGTGATGCAGAAGGTTACTCGGTTAACAATGAAGATAGACCTTTTACATGAACACACACGCATGCATATACATTACCACCAAGATACATACATATATATAGTCATCCGTGATACATACACATATATAGTCATCACTAATACACATACTTTAATATAAATAAAGTCATCACCAATATATACACTTATCACCATTGAGAGAAATTTCTTGGCATTTGATTGGTCGAAACGCCCAGAATGTGAGTCTGCATCCCAGTGCTTTCCGTGTATATATTTGATTCTGTATAACCCCGGAGTTAAGATCTCACGCGCTGTTATTACCCCGGAGTGAAGGTCTTGGTGCGTCACAGCATTCTTCAGTCAAGACGAAATCCTATTGTGACGTCAGTTTAGAATGTTGTTTCGTCAGCATTGAACGCTATGCTTGTCTCAAAGATCGTGAAAACCGATATAACTTTGCAACGTCACAATAGAATTTATTTCTTTCGCGACGTGATTTAGACCTTGCTCAATACACTCAATCCATGACATTTTGTGAACTAATCGAATAGAGAACAGCTGAATATACTCAGTTTTAAGTAAACAAACTGCTCGGGATGGTGATAAATTCGGCTTCGCCTCGGAAAAATATTAATGTCAAACACCAAATATCTACCCGTATACCCACGCAAGGGCGTCATATAACTAATAATATATACAGCCATCACCAATACACACAAGCATATATAGTCATCACCGACATACACATATATACATGGTCATCATCAATATGCATACATGTAGTCATCGCCAATTCACATACATATATATAGTCATCACCAATACACATACATTTAGTCATCACCAATACAAATACATATAGATAGTTACCACAATACACATACATATATTTAGTCATCATTAATATGTACACACACATATATATAGTCACCACCAAAATACATACATCTATACATAGTCATCACCAATAAATAAACATGCATATAGTCATCACCAATGTACATACGTATATAGCGGTGTTTCGAATTAGAATCTGAAGGTTGAAAGATAATAATAAATATAAAGTTTAATATAAATTGAAAAATTGACACTCCTCTGGAAGTACCAAAGGATTGGACAGTGCTCTGTTTTATCAAGGTGAGCTTTAGATAGGTTCTGCTGTACATATACAAGCATGTATTATACAATACATGCATATTTATTTAAAAAAATAGAATAAAATAAGAAAGAATTACGTAAACGAGATACCAAATACTCATTAATATGCATACATATAGTCACCACCAATACACATACATATATATAGTCATCACCGATATATCATCACCGATATACATACATATATATATAGTTGACACAATACACATACGTACATATAGTCATCACCAACATACATACATATATACAGTCATCATCATATACATACCTATAGTCATCACCAATTTACATACATATATACAGTCATCATCAATATACATACATATATATATATATATATATAGTTACCACCATACATATACATACCTATAGTCACCACCAATATACATACATATATACAGTCATCATCAATATACATACATATATATATAGTTACCACCATACGTATATATACCCATAGTCATCACTAATATACACACATATATACATACAGTCATCATCAATATACATACGTATATATATAGTTACCACCATACATATACATACCCATAGTCATCACCAATTTACATTCTTATATACAGTCATCATCAATATACATACATATATATATAGTTACCACAATACATGTACATACATTTAGCCATGACCAATATACATACATATATACAGTCATCATCAATATACATATATATATACAGTCATCATCAATATACATACATATATACAGTCACCACCAATATACATACATATATACATACAGTCGTCATCATTATACATACATATATATAGTTACCACAATACATATACATACCCATAGTCATCACCAATGCACATACGTATTTATATAGTCACCACCAATGTACATACATATATATACATATGGGCATCACCAATACACACACATATATATAGTCACCACTAATTCACATACATATATATAGTCGCCCATTCACACACACATATATATGACCCTTTTGTTCCTCATACACCCTTCGCCATAACGATTCATACACCCAGGGTAAAATATCAATAACTAATAATGTGCTGCAAATGTCATCACTTGGAGCTCTGTTTTGTGAATTTGTCTCTATATACTTTCATGTTATTGTTATTTCAGTTCGAAGTTCACACCTCAGCCTAGCCCCAGGTGACTAGTCACCTGGGGGTATTTCAAAAACCACATATAGCCGACTACGGTCAGATAGTTGACGAAGCAGTAATGTTAAAGCAGTGCTATTCTAGTCGGCTAGGTCAGTTTAGCCTTCTAAACCTGTTTATGAAATAAACCTTAGCCTATACATGTACCCAGCAGCTCGTATTGTAGTAATATTATAGCTGTAGTTATATAGTTAAACCTTGAACTGCCAGTAGTTTGTCACCAACTGGCCACAGATACATGTATGAATCCCAGACCAAAACATATCAACTGTATCCTACAAGGGAGTTTCCTTCCTAAAGTGATATTATTTTGTGTATGAAACCCAGTAAATCTGTTATTAGTCCGCCATGATTCTGATGGAGGGCTATTCAAATCGCTTTTCCGTGGTCCGTCGTCCGTCCGTTAACTTTTTGCTTGTTACCTTTATTCCAAGAAAACTACCCGTCCAATCTTAATCAAACTTAACATACATCATCACCTTATGGTCTAGTTGTGCACCGTACGTTTTCATCTCATTTGCATTTTCAATGTGGCCACCAGGGGGCGATATTGTTTTTTTTTTGGTTACCTTTATTCCAAAAAAAACTACATGTCCAATTTTCACCAAACTTGGCTTACATTATTTCCATATGGTCTAGTTTTGCATCTTTATTGTGCTCTAGGCGTCGCCAGCCCTCTGCTATTGATATCTCTTTTATGGGCAGCAGACTTACTCCCTGTGCTACGCACAAACATTTAGGTCTGACCTTTAACCATCTTGGGAACTGGTCAAACCATATTGAAAATCTAATAACTTCTGCACATTTGAAAATATCCCTCTTTCGAGGAATAAAGTATCGTTTGAATAGAAAATCTTTAGAAATTATGTACAAAACATTTATACGACCCTCTCTAGAATACGCTGATGTAGTCTGGGACAATCTCACAGACTTTCAGGTGAATTCCCTTGAAATGCTGCAAAAGGATTGCCTCCGGATTATCAGTGGCCTAACTAAAAGTGTAGCCAGTTTTCTTCTTTACGAAGAGACGAGATTTCATACACTTAGTATGCGTCGTAAGATTCATCGCTTGAATGTGTTTCACCTGGTGGTTACGAACCCTACTAATCACAATCTCCACAGTAAGTTACCCCAACGTGTATCAACAAGAAATCCTTATCCACAGAGGTCAAACAATAATTTTACCACTTTTTTCTGCAGAACAGCTCCCTTTAGTAAATCATTCTTTCCCTCTACTTTGCGTGACTGGACTAGCCTCCCTGAGGATATTAAATCAATAATAAACCATTCAGAATTTAAATCAAAACTTTTTCGTGTGTTTCGTTTAAACCGGCCTCCCCTCTGGTACTACGTAGGAGACCGTCTTGCAAACATCATCCTCTGTCGCATGAGAAATGGCTGCAGCTCACTCAATGATGATTTATTTAACAATTTTATTACCGATTCGCCAAAGTGCCTTTGTCAAATCTCAATTGAAACAGCCGACCACTATCTTCTTCATTGTCCTATGTATACTGTCCAACGCTTAAAGCTAATTACTGATATACAAAATGGTGGACTTATTGATGATATAAGCACAACGCTCTTGTTGTATGGCTCTGCTGAGCTAACATTTCTACAAAACAAATTAATAATGGAATCGGTGTGCACATATATTATAGCTACCAAACGCTTTACATAGCCACCCCAAAGGGGCCCTCTTCTGACCTTGTCCAATGTTTTATATTTCACCTGGAATGTACAAATCTATGTTTTCGTGTAATATTATTTCTACTTTTCATCATTTATGCTTATATTGTATATATGTAATAATTCAGAATGGATAGAATTATAATAATTTATTTATATAATTTTATATTTCTTTTAACGGATCAAACAATTGTAAATACGTTCTTTGAAAAAATTAAATGTCATCACGGTACACAGCATAAGCCTACGGCTTAAGTGTACAGCCATTTATTGAGCAATAAAGATGTTTAGAAAAAAAAAAAAAAACAATCTTAATCAAACCTAACATACATCATCACCCTATGGTCTAGTTGTGCACCGTTCATTTTCATCTCATTTGCATATTCAATATGGCTGCCAGGGGGCGATATATTTTGTTTTATTACTTTTTTCCAAGAAAACTACCAGTCCGATTTTCACCAAACTTAACTCACATTATCTCCCTGTACCTTTGTTGTGTACTGTACATTTGTATCTCATTTGCATATTCAATATGGCCACCAGGGGGCGATATTGTTTTTTTGTTGCCTTTATTCCAAGAAAACTACTTGTCCGATTTTCACCAAACTTGGCTCACATTATCTCCATATAGTCTAGTTGTGCATCGTACATTTTCATCTCATTTGCATATCCAATATGACAGCCAGGGGGCGATGTTATTTTTCTTTATTATCTTTATTCCAAGTAAACTACCTGTCCAATCTTAATCAAACTTAACATACATCATCTCACCCTATGGTCTAGTTGTGCACCGTACATTTTCATCTAATTTGCATATTCAATATGGCCGCCACGGGGTGATGTTTTTTTTACCTTTATTCCAAGAAAACTATCAGTCCAATCTTAATCAAACTCAACATACATCAACCTATGGTCTAGCTCTGCACCGTACATTTTTATCTGATTTGCATATTCAATATGGCTGCCAGGGGAAGATATTTTTTTTGTCACCTTTATTCCTAGGAAACTACTTACCTGATTTTCACCAAACTTGGCTCACATTACCTCCCTATAGCCCTGTTGTGTACTGTACATTTTCATCTCATTTGCATATTCAATATGGCCGCCAGCGGCGATGTTGTTTTTCTTTATCTTTATTCCAAGAAGACTACCTGACATTAATCAAACTCAACATACATTATCACCCTATGGTCTTGTCTATAGCCCTGTTGTGTATTGTGCATTTTCATCTCATTTGCATATTCAATATGGACGCCAGGAAGCAATGTTGTTTTTCAACCAAATTTGAAAATGAATCTTAGGTACTTACCGAAGGTCGGGTGTTTCCTCTGGGCAGATCCCAGTTTCCTCCTCCACCAAACTTGGCAATGCTGCCATGTAAGTCAAATAATATTCAGTGTGGCATAAATATCAATCAATCAAAGAAAGAAGGGACCTCGGCTCAGTTGACAGAGTGATAGTTTTGCGGTTACCAGGTACTTACCACAGGTCGGATGTTTCCTCTGGGCAGAGCCCAGTTTCCTCCTCCACCAAACTTGGCAATGCTGCCATGTAAGTCAAATAATATTTAGTGTGGAGTGGAACATCAATCAATCAAAGAAAGAAGGGGTTTCTGTGGTTCAGTTGGCAAAGTGATAGTTTTTCATTCCGACAAACACTCTCCGTTCATGGGTTGTGGGTTCGAATCCCACTCAGACCAAATAAAATTTCACTCTGTTTACCTATGTGGAAGAGTTATCAGGTACTCGCTCAGGGTTGGGTGTTTCTTTCGAGAAGAGCTCCATTTCCCCCTCCAGTAAACTTGGTAACGCCACTATATGTGAAATTATCTTGAGTTTGACGTAAAACCAAAGAGAGTAGATTGACAAGAGTGGTCACTTCGTCCGCGCCATGTTGAATTTGAAAAATTTCAATTTAATTCAATTCTATTGTACTTGGCACTTGAACAAAGCAGAATACAAACAACAAAAAGTGTAACAATCATAACTTGGAAATATTTACAATGGTAACTAAAGTACCCGCTGACACGGACGCGATTTGATTATTAGGGACCTCCTTTCTCTAGGGGGCGCTTTACAGTCGAATCGTGTACAGTCGGAACACCCTTCCGCTAGGGGGCCGAAAAACATGCCGGCAATGCTGATTGGACGAAGTGACCACTCTTGTCAATCTACTCTCTTTGGTAAAACATCAATCAATTAAAAAAGAAAGGACATCAATGGCTCAGTGGGCAGAGAGATGGTTTCTCAGTTTGACCAAGGCCTTCAATCTATGTGTTGCGGCCCCAGGCCAAATCAGACATTCCATTCATGAGATGCAGGTTCGAGTCAAACTCAGACCAAATAAAATGGAATATTTCTGAGTGGGTTTTTTCCTCAATCGCCGTATGTAGAAGAGTTTCCAGGCAATTGTCGAAGGTCAGGATTTGCCCTTCACACTAAGCCTGGCATATTAGTGATATAATCATAAATACACAAAACAAAGTAGAAATGAAGATAAAATCTTTTTTTTTCTTATATATTTTATTTTTTTTAAATGGACAGAAATCAAACTTTTTGAAACCAGTCCACATATTATTGATGAGCATAATTGACGTACATAACAAATGTATTATAAAGTCTCTTCCTAATAGCCTACATAACTGGGTTCCATTTAATTTTGTTTTCTTTGATCTTGCTCTTGAAGCAACAGGGAAATCTTTGAAACCTTGCATTAGTTTTGAATTATCCTCAAGTAAAGTTGTTCAAGACTGTTGACAAAACAAATAACAGAGCACTGTCATTATTATGAAGTGAATTTTTTTATAACATAAATTATAAAGTTTTATTTTAGATGATAAAAATCAAACCTGGGATAGCTTGGTGAAGATGCATTTAGAGCAGTTTTATACCAAGTATTATTCTGAATGGTTTTCTAAACAAACCAAACTGCCCCCTATTGGCGATTTTTATGTTTCAGTCGAGTGAGTGAACTAACGGCACAGTGTAATTTTACGTAGGCCTATTTATCTGAGAAGTACAGACTGACGATCGGTTAACAGCGACTGGAAAAGCCTGCTGATAATTGTTTGAGTGTAAACCACAGATAAAAAGGCCTGAAATGAGGGTAATCCATCACGAAAGTTGACCGACACTGATCGTTGTTGTTGTAATCAGGCTTCGATTCTTCGTTTGTTTTTCACCCCATTTCTACATTCTAAAGCTAACTAGACATGTTTTATGTGTCCTATGTTTAAGTTTAGTGGTATTAGTCGTAGTAAGCTCATGTAAATTGGTTTTCTTAGCAAATTTAAACAGTCTTGCAGGAGCTTACCACAGCTTAAACCACTAAAATTAAACATAGCACACATAAAGCATGTCCAATTACGTTTGGATTGTATAAATGACGGGGAAAAACAAACGAAAAATCGAAGCTCGATTACAACAACAACACCGATCAGTGTTGGTTAACTTAAGTTTTGGATTACCCTCATTCAAGCTTTTTTGTCTGTGGTTTGCACTCGGCAGGCTTTTATAGTCCCTCTTACTCGACCGTTAGTATGTATTTCTTCGATAAAATTCGTAAAATTATACTGTGTCGTTAGATCGCCCATACGACTCAAACCCTTACGACACTTTTGCACACGATCAGGTTCGAAGTTTGGTGACATTACGGGTACCTCAAAAATCTGTTTTTCAATTTCAAATTAAAAATACTAAAGGATGTCAAAACTTTCAATTTCTGGTAAAAATAGAAAGTTCCTAACTTTTTCTGTCTGGGAAAAATACAGAAAACCGTCCACTGTTTTAATGTAAACAGTCTTCATCACAGAACAAAGACACGCTTTGAAGTTAGACCAAGAGAAGAAATAAAACAGATCGAGACGAGAGACTAGAACGTTTGTAGAAGATCTATTGGCTTCTTCAAATAAAACAATAATCACCAACAATAAGGAAGTACAGGACAGAAATAAATTGCCTTTTTTTCTTCAATAAACTAAAAACACTGTGAAATAACAGCGACACTCGATTTCGATCGACGTGTCGTTGTAAATTGTTATTTGTTACACTCAGCTTGCACTACGAGGCTGGTATTTCATTTAATCATCCAAAGATTAGTCAGTTGCAAATCTACGCTGGTTGCGTAATTCCGATTATTCGACAAAACAACAGGAACTCAAGTGAAAATCAACTTACAATTTGATATTCCTTAGTATTTAAACAGCTCCTTTCAACCATGTGACTTTGTTGTGACAAGCAGACGGAAGACTGCGCATGTCAAGGCGGCGACTATAGAAATTCGTTTCGATAATTGACAGATGAACTTTAATTTTTAATCTAATTACTTAATGAAATCAATGGAACATTGGGTCATTAGCTAAGTTGTGATTTGGACAAAGCGTGTGACTTTACTGAACCCCGTTTCCCTTCCAGCTTTAAAGCAAATTGAGAAATATTGTCCAAGGCTGTTCAGAAAACCTTTAAGCCACATGATTATACAATGTACATTTGAGAAAGTTTACGATTAGTAAAATGTATTAACGTTTACGGAAAAAGAGACATTAAATGAAAAACAAATGATACGATCCAAATACAGCAAAGTTTTACATTATATGCAATCTTAAGAGATGTATGGTAGACTACACAGATCATCAGAGTGACTATCATTATGCAGCTGAAATTTTTGCTTACTGATTCGTGTCAACAACTTGCAAGGTGTATCTGTCAACCAGAGGGAAATTTATCAAGGTTCTTCTGTGTTAGAGATACTTTCTTAGATTTAATCTTTTCAAGCACTGAGGCCATTGACTATGACAACCGTTTCAGTAAATATTTCTCGCGTTTCAATCGTGTGTGTTAAGTTTACGATAACGAAGCGGAAAGACCTCACGTTAGTTTTTTTCTAAATACATTATATTTCCATATCATGAACTGTATATCAAATAAATCTAAATCCATTAGATTTAGATAAACAATTAAGATATTCAAGGTACAATTTATTACTTACGGAATCGAGTTAAGATTGTAGCCACATGCAAGATCAGGCGGCAAATTGGACACGCCATTCGTTTTAACGGTAAGCTAGTTTGGCGTTTGTGGACACGCTATTCGTTCTAACGGTTAGTTACTTTAAGGTTAAGGCTTAGGATATTAGTTTAATTGTACACTAAACATCTTAAATTATGTCACGCTATGAATCTACGTAAGCGGAGTTCGTGAGTGAGGTTTGGTCTGTATGTATGGTTAGTTAATTGACAAATATCACTTGTAAGAACCATGTTACATGCGAGAGTTCATGGGCTGTGGGGGGGGGGGGGGGGCTTACATCTCTGATGTACGTCTGAACTTAGAAAGATATATTGTTATCGTATCAAGCTATTTTCTCAGTTCAAGATTATGTTGAAGTCAAGCTGCTGTGGGAATTCAGAAGTTAGTGTCTTGGATTAAGTGCTCACCAGCTCACAACACAGGAGATCTGATCTTCAATTCGGAATGAATATGAAAGGGATATGAAACGCCTTTGTTTTGCAGTCAGTCTACTGGCAGTTGTTTGACTCGCTATTGTTCTTGCCAGACACCCCGTGACGGTATTCCGATCCGCTCTGTGAATAGCCGAAAGCCGTGTTGTGTATTCCGATTCATTCCAAACCATACCGATGTCGTTGATATATGGGCTGTGCATGCCCGTTTGTAAGCTAGCAACAGAAAACAATCGCCATTTTTGTTCGCCATCTGTTGCTAGCTTAAAAATAGGCATGCGCAGTCCATATATCAACGACATCGGTAAGGTTCGGAATGAATCGGAATACACAACACGGCTTTCGCCTATTCACGGATCGGATCGGAATGCCGTCACGGGGTGTCTGACACGAACAATAGCGAGCCAAACAGCTGCCAGTCGACTGACTGCAAAACAAAGGCGTTTCATATCCCTTTCATATTCATCCCAGAGTTGACTAACTGTTGAACTTAAAGGCCTACTTGCCGCCGACGTTTGTTAAGAAAACCAATTTGCATGAGCTTTCTACAGCTAAAACCACTGAAATTAAACATAGCACACCTAAAGCATGTCCAATTACTTTTAGAATGTATAAATGAGGGTGAAAAACAAATGAACAATCGAAGCTCGATTACAACAACAACACCGATCAGTGTACTTCACTTTAGTAAAGGTCTTACTCCGTAATTTATAATTTCTGACATTTATTGGTCGTCGACCTTTACTCGTCGCCATGTTACATCCTGTGCGCATACTTGCGGAGACGATCGTTCAAGAAAGTATCGTGTAAAAAGAGAACTGCCTGTTAAACCGCAACGGCGCCAACTGACAGCGACAGAGTGACTGTTGCGAGATAGATTATTCCCGTTCTTCCCAGTTAAAACGACAATCGATAATTAATAAATAACTGTTTGTCTTGATATCCAATCGTCATTTTAACACTTATTTTATTTATTACAAGCACTTATTTTTAATTTTACTGTTGAGTGTTTTTTTTTGTATCTATTTAGCATCGCCGGACAGTCGTGAGCAACTTTTTAACCAAAAATGCTTTTATTTGGTGTAGTCAGCTGGTAATTTTTATTCAAAACCGTGCACAATATTGACTAGGCCTTTAGTCTTAAAAATATACAAATAAAAATGTTAAAAACTTGATTGATTAAACCACGGACTAGCGAAAGTAACCGTGCGTTGGCACAGTATTGACAAGACTTCGGCGGACAGTCGTGAGACACTTTTTTGATCTAAGAATTTTTAGTAAATTTTTTTGAAATTATGATGTCATTAAATGACAAAAGATTTAGAAAAGTATTAAAGTTTTAAAATTCTCCAAACGGTTTTCAAATTTCTGTCAAAATAATTCAAAACACGCCATACAAGGATGTGATTACAAACCAAATAAATTTTTCTCCGCGAAAGGGATCAGTCATTATTGCATACAACTCTATGTGAGTATCGGTCATACTTTTCCACTGAAAAGCAACAATGATCCCTCGAGCCAGAAATGTTTTTCAAACGTCACTAAACTTTCGTTTTCTGCCGAACTGTGGGCATGAAGGCAGAAATTGTCAACAGTTTTGAATTAGTGACAAACAGCTGTTATTGTTTTGTTATTTCCCAAGAATAATTTATCAACCTGCAGCTGTGAAAAAAACAGTGAAAGATGAGAATATGAAAAGCCATTGAAAATTGCGGTCATTTTGTGACGCTTTTACTTTTGCTCACGTGCAACCTGTGGGCATGATTACACGGTTTGTACGCAAAATAAACCAAACTCTACATGAATTTTTATATTCCTTTTCTAGATCAACCTATTGAAAGGCAAATGGTTATTTTAAACATGAAAATGGATACAATAACTTCAAATGGAGATTGCGTACGTTTATTGCAGCAGTCAAATTTAATGAAATTGTCGGTTAGCGGTAACTTAGGGCAGGCCTACATTTTGAAACCCTATGTATGATATAAAAACCCGGGGAATTATTACACGGTGTTTCACGCCACACTAAAGATTATTTCACCCATATGGGTGCCAGGGGTGGGGGTTAAACTAGGATAAAACAACGAAAATGGTACACTTGGTATATCGATGTCAGTCTGTGTAATGAGGAATATTGGTTTATTTAAACAAAGCTGACGAAAGTCGTCTTAAAATTGCACAAACTAACTAGTTTTGTATTTCTGTTCCTCTAATGCGTTTATGTATTGAAGTTATGTGCCTTATGTCTGTTAAACAAACAATCCATAGTATTATAGTCATTACAGGGAAGTTAAAGACTTGTAAAACCATTTGAAAGATGTATCTACAGTACAGGTTAAAACTGGGTACCATAGTAATTATGGATGTATATATCTTGTCGTTCGAAGAATAAATACACGAAAAGAGCATTTATTTACTTAAATTGTTATCACAAAAGTACTAATAAAAGACATCAAATGAAAAATACGTAAAACAGTTTTGTAGTTCGTCAACTAAACCAGAGAATTCTTCATAAAGTTAAAATGTTTCCTGAGGATCATTACCAGGGAACAGTCTGCATATATAAAGTTGAAATTATCTCCCCTTGAGCACTCTTCTGTGCATGACGTCTGTTTCGTCAAGCTGGAGGCAGTTATCTTTATCAAGAAACCGCAAAGTCAAACAGAATCCGTTAAAAAAGGCAAATATTTTCATACAGGTGATCAATTAATAACTTTCACTTTGACAAAACCGTTTTTGGAGCAACTAGGAAGCTGGAAAAACATCGTTTAAGACTGAAAAGTCTGTGTAGATTGAGATTTTGCTCTGCGTTCATCGACGTGGGTAATGCCGATTAAATGTCGACCTGGTACCGACCAATAAATATCAAAACATAAATAACGAGGTACCTGTAGACATTTAATGTTATTGAATTACGATCAGTGTTGGTTAACTTAAGTGTTGGATGACCCTCATTCAGGCGTTTTTGTCTGTGGTTTGCACTCGGCAGGCTTTTATACTCCCTCTTACTCGATCGTTAGTCTGTACTTGTTAGATAAAGTTCGTAGAATTACACTGTGTTGTTAGCTCGCCCACACGACTCAAAACATTAGGGCATTTGTGCAAATGTCCCACCAAAAAGCTATGGCTTTCCTATGCAATTTTAAAGTCTATACACGAAAAAAGACCACCTTTACACCCTAAAACTTAAATTCCCAACCGCTCAAAACTGCTACATCTATAGACAATACCGGAATAAGCTGACTCATTTGCTTCGACGTTCTCGATGTAATTAGTTTGAAGAAAAGTTTACTGAATGCAATCAAAAAATATATTAAATTCTCTTCTTGGCCGAAACAAATGTCCCCAAACATCCTCTCGTTTCAAAATTAATGGAGATGATGTCAATGATAATACGATAATCTTTACTAAATTTAACGATCATTTTACAGATATTGCCGTTAAAATTGACAGACAAATACCAACGGGTAACAAACACTTTACAGATTTTCTGGGTCCAGATCATATATCTTCCTTTGTATTTCAAAAGGTTAACATTGATGAAATAAAATCAGTCTTACATAGTCTGAAATCCTCTTCTCCTGGTATCGACCAGTTTCCTATGTCCGTACTAAAATCCGTCTCTGAGTTTATTTCTTCTCTTATTTCTCACCTTGTAAACTTGTCTTTTACTTCTGACGTTTTCCCCGATTATCTTAAACAAGCTAAAGTAACTCCAATATTCAAAACCGGAAAAGCAAACAATAAAGAAAACTATCGACCTATTTCATTCTAACATCAATCACAAAAAGTTTGTTTAGACCAGTTCAAACTCTATCTTGAAGATAACATTCTCTCCCCCAAACAGTTTGGTTTTCGCTCTCATCACTCTACTTCTCATGCACCCTGTTCCATCCACGAACAATTAATTGCAGCCAAAGAAAAACAACTTTTTAGTCTTGTCACCTTCCTAGATTTATCCAAGGCCTTCGATACAGTCAACCATAAAATACTCTTACATAAATTAAAACATATTGGCGTCCGCGATACAACACTGGTTCGAAAGCTACTTAACAAACAGAACACAATGTGTATCTTTTCGAAAATCTTTTCCCGCCTTTACGTCTATAACTTGCGGCGTCCCACAGGGCTCGATCCTAGGGCTAATTCTCTTTTTAATTTACATAAATGACATTACCACTTCCTCTTGTCTTAATTTTATCCTTTTCGTTGATGATACAAGCCTATCTTGCTCGTGTGATTCTATTACGGACGCCTTTGAAAGCATGTCTGAAAACTTAATTGAAATACAAGAATGGTTGTACAGTTATCGATTATCCCTAAATATCAAGAAAACAAAATGTATGATTTTCTGTCCTTGCAAATTTCGCCCCAGACAACCATTTCCGTCCCTTCTTTTAAATGACATTTCTATCGAAACTGTTTCTGAATTCAAATTCCTTGGTGTCTTCTTTAACTGCAAATATACTGCAAATTATCTTGGTCCGTCCCTCCTTTTAAATGACATTACTATCGAAACTGTTTCTGAATTCAAATTCCTTGGTGTCTTCTTTAACTGCAAATATACTGCAAATTACATTACATATATCACATATCTCATATATCGGCAAGATAATAGCCAGGAATATTGGTCTCAACAGACACACATCATCTGCCTTAAACCAGCGCACACTCTTAAGCCTGTATTATTCTTTGATTTTTCCATACCTGTCCTATGCTAACATTTTATGGGGAAATATTTATATTTCGCATCTGAAGCCTTTGTTTCTTCTTCAACAACGTGCAGTTCGTACAATCACCTTCTCAAGAAAAAATGCACATACTGAAACATAATTCAACTCGCTCAAGATATTTAATTTATATCAATTGTTGTAACACTTATTCACACATTTGTTTACAGCCCTTTTAATCTACCCCAATATTTTCAAAACTCCTTTGTACGCCTTACTTATGTTCATAATTATCCAACCAGACAAAGAACTTTAAACCTTCAACAACCATTTAACAAAACAAATATAGCTGCTTATGCTTATATATCAAAAGGTCCACACGAGTGGAATAAATTACCGGTGAATCTGAAATCCATTCAATCTCTGTCATTATTTAAATCCAAACTTAAACAATACCTGCATTCTTAATGTGTAAACTGGGTTCTGATTTTTTTTTACCTACACATATTACCGCCTCTATCAATATTTCATAATCAGTTCCTCCTTATGTAGTTACTACTCAATGTTAAAGGGACATGAGCTGATATTTGGACGTTAAAACATAATTAAATTATTGGCAATTTTTCTCAAGACGTATAACTCAGATGGTTTTTAGTGCTTCTTGTCTCGAAAATGTACGATAACGTGTTGTTTTGAACTAACTTTGGCTTAGAATGAATGAATGATCGTCCCGGTTATTTAAATTGTGTTTACTTGCGAACACGTTTTCGGTTCCTACAGGCCACATACTGTATGGATTTTCCTCATTCCAACGCCAATCATTTAGTTTTGTCGATGGCCTTCAATGCCTCTTACTGTCGTGACGATCAGGAAATAAGGAAAAAAGTGTGCCTTTGGCAGCTCATGCCATTTTAATAACAACTTCTTGGATAGTACAAGCCATGCGGCTTTATTCCCGCCACGTCATTGTAAATCATAGTTTATTTATCTATCTGTACCTTTGTACCATGTATATATGTGATTGTATATTGTCAACATCTGTGGTGAAATAAATAATGAAATGAAATGAAACATGCTGAGGTTCGACGTTTGTTTACATTGCGGGTACTTGAAAAATCTGTTTTTCAATTTCAAATTAAAAATACTAAATGATACTTGGTAAAAATAGAAAGTTCCGAACTTTTTCTGTCTGGGAAAAATACAGAAAAACGTCCACTGTTTTTAATGCAAAGAGTATTCCCGATTATCGCGGCAAATGTGCCTTTAAGCATTACCTGATGGAACGTACGGCTATAGCAAATTATCTAACCAACGCTGATTTGTCCTTGTCTTTATAGACGAAAAAACTAAGAAATACAATGTCAATTATCATATAACATGGTTTACTATACAATATAACATTCAGAATAGATTGACTGATTGATGTTTTACGCCGCACTCAAGATTATTTCACTTACATGTATATGGCGGCGTTGCCAGGTTTAGTGGGTGGGGGGGGGGTGGACTCATTGCCCAGAGGAAACCCCCGACCTTCGGCGAGTACCTGGCAACTATTCCACATACGGCGACCGAGTGAAAAATCCACTCAGAATTTTAAAAAAATTGTATGTGGTCTGAGTGTGATTTGAACCGGCGCCGCATCGATGGAATGTCTGTGTGGGGCTGAGTGACGATCACTCAAACCCACTGGACCCCGAGGCCCCACTCCGAATAGAAGATGTACACCAGTTAAGTTCAAGTTCAAGTTCAACTTTATTTCACTCAGATCACTTACAGTGACATAAGAGGACATTTAAATTATACAATGCATTGAACATGGCGTAGGTTTTTTTACATAGGGTTTTTGAAGAAGTGTATAAGGGACTTAACAAATTTACATAATTTCACAAGATGAGGCCTATAATTTATATTCATTAAGGAAAACATGAGTGCGACTTAAGGACAAATTGTACAGTATTTAAGAAAAAAACCAAACTATCAGACTTTCAAAACGTATTTGAGGACAATTAGAAAAAAACAAGGACACTAAATGTTCCGATCTATACTTAACCTTAGATACCACTGGGACAAAAACAGACAACCTGAATTTCATCCGAACTTAATAGATACCACTGGGACGAAAACAGACAACTTGAATTTCATCCGAAATTAACCTTAGATATCGCTGGGACAAAAACAGACAACTTGAATTTCATCCGAAATTAATCTTAGATATCGCTGGGACAAAAACAGACGAATGAATATCTTCTATTCATGGGATAACCATTTTTATCCAATGGTAGAAACAAATCTCAGTTTAAAAGTCTCCAAAGAAAAACATTGAGAGCAGTTCAGTTTTGATTTGAAGAACGTAGGATTGTCCTATTTCAATTAGATTACTGGATGAATGCTATAAAAAATATTAAGAAAGCAGCTACCTAACGATTGTAGATATTATGTGGGAGTTAATGTCCGATTGTGTTTCTTACAAAATACTTTTGAACGGAAATGACCGACTCAGTTGTGTGAAAATGACTTTTTGATTGCGTAAGGAAAGTTAACAAATCATTTAAAAAGTACACCATTGACGCTTAATCATAAGTTTTTTAATGAATCTGAAGCCGTTACAAACTCGACAATTTGTTTGATGAAAGTGTACAAATTTTACTTTTTTGTGCATTGCGAGGAAAAATTCCAACATAGCCAGTGATTTAACTTTTCTGTTCAACAGAAAAGTCCAAGATGTTGACAATCTATGATATTTCAAAATACACTTTAAACGGAAACATTCAGAGTAAAGCTTTACAAATTATCACAATGTAAATTTGGAGTCGCATTCAATAAAATGTTGATTTAAAGAGATTTTCAGAATGAACAGTTTTGAGCTTATTATTGTTTGCTTATTAAAACGTTAAACATTATTTGATACCGAAGAACCAATTCTTAAAAATGTATCGAAATCATTCAATTTAAGTCCCTTTCAATGGTAACGTAAAGTTATTAAGATATGCTCTAGTAAGATGGCCAACAGAGATACATCCAAACAATGGTAATAATTCATTGAAGTAATTATTATATATCAATGATAAGGAATGTGCAATTATCACTATCAATGTTTTATGTTTAATTAATTCTACATAAATTGTGACGGTGGTTGGGCTGGGGGGGGGGGGGGGGGGTATACAAAATCTAATTAAACGGGAGTTATTGACAATCGATCAAGTAAATTGTCATTCTTCAGAAATATACATTGTTACAGCTTCATTCTTAAACCCGTTCCCCAACTCAGACGGCCACAGGGGGAATTACTTTATTCCAAAGCTGGATAAATGGTGTGGATACCAAACCCATTTCAAAGGCACTTAATAAGGCTCCCGTCTATTGAGCTTTTGTAAATTACTTGTCAACATGTAATAGACTGATTTGAGAAAGATATATACATCCACCGTCCGATTTTGGCTAAAGCTAAAAAGGATACAGTAATAATTACTGAACGACTTTTACAAATATCATTAACAATTATTTAAGAATATTTGATATTCAGCTGAGATTTTCGGACGGTCAGACATCAGGACTAGTTTGTGCTACAGGGATTTCAGGGGGCTATTTCATAAACAATAGAGCCGACCGAGGTCAGATACCAATTAAGATGTATACGACAACAAGGCAAACACATTAAAAACGAAGTGAAACCTTTACGTTACAATACAAGTGGTATACCAATTACATGTCAATACAAGTGGTATACCAATTACATGTCAATACAAGTGGTATACCAATTACATGTCAATACAAGTGGTATACCAATTACATGTCAATACAAGTGGTATACCAATTACATGTCAATACAAGTGGTATACCAATTACATGTCAATACAAGTGGTATACCAATTACATGTCAATACAAGTGGTATACCAATTACATGTCAATACAAGTGGTATACCAATTACATGTCAATACAAGTGGTATACCAATTCACTCCCAAATGTTTATTTTGTCCTTCAAAGCCAACACAGAGTCTAATCGTGGAGACTATTTAATTACATACTTTTTACGTCAGCGTAAATTATACCGTTTTTCAATCTACATATTTTTTTTTGTGGCAGACTAAATCCGTGTCACTTGAGCTGTTCTAACGATGGTAATAAATGTTTCACTTGTTTATATTTGCAAACATTTAAACTAATGTTAATTGGTTAATACTGTGTGGCTTTCAAATACAAATGTTTTGGACCCATGTGGCTTAATATTTGGTTGAATACTGGAAGGCATTTCCGGTCGTTGCATTTTGACAATCAGTAGCTTCTAATAAACACTAAAGAAAAGGGTTGATTTTAACTCCTCAACATGAGTGCAATTTTTTAAATAGTACTTGTCAGGAAGTTCCTTCCTTTGATATGAAGCGATGGTTCACAAATCTCTATATTCTGACAAATGATATTGGGCTTAAAGCGTCATTGGTAGTCTTTAGATTACACACGCACTATTTCAAAGGGGTATGAGCTGCCAAAATTCGGACTATTTTCATGGATTCTGATTGTCACGAGAGTAAGAGGCTTTGAACGTCATCGACACAACTTATAATGATTGGCGTTGGAATGAGGAAAATCCATACAGTATGTGGCCTATACGAACCGAAATAGAGTTCGAAAAGTAAATAAAATTTAAATAACCGGGACGAACATTCATTCATTCTAAGCCAATGTTAGTTGAAAACAGTGCTTTATCGTACATTCTCGAGACTAGAAGCACTAAAAAGCTTCTGAATTGCACGTCTTGAGAAAAATAGCCGATAATTTAAACATTCTGTTATAAGTGCCAAATATCTCAATTCTCAGCTCATGCCACTTTAAACGGAAATAGTTAGAAATAGTTATAACTAGCCAAACGGGAAAGTTCCGATGATTTAAGGGAAAACACCTGACTCAAGCGACCCTAAAATCATTCATAATTAGGTCATACAGTTATTGATATAGATGTTTCAAATGTTTGATTTTGTATTTTTGTGTCCATCAAAATTTTAGTGTTCATAAATATATATAGCTAATCCTAGAAACCAACATTACCTTACTTAGTCAGAACGTCTTGCCTAAAGTAAGCTAATGGGGCATCAAAACATATATCGTTATAAAACCTGCTGATAAATGCTCATCAATAGTTATTACATGTATGTCTAAACAGGTTTATGATTGAGGAGGTAGAATGGCAGCTAAACAACCTTTTATTATACCAAAAACTTGATAAGGAAATAAGGCCTTAAAATGTTGGAAATTGCAATAGAATTCTTCGTTACCTCGAAGAGATAGGCTATATTATAGGCTATTTTAATATAATTAAGAGTATATATGCCAAAGTAAGATGTTGTGTTAAACACAATAATATATTTTCTGGTCATTTTTTTAGTCAGCTGGGTCTAAAACAACGGGAGATAACCTCCCCAATTCTTTTTTCTTTATTCATCGATGATCTGGAAACGTTTCTTATGCAACATACTGATGATTGTTTAGAACTAAACGAACTAACCATTTATTTGCTGCTATACACTGATGATCTGGTTTTATTTTCTAACTCCATACCGGGTCTACAATATTCTCTGGATACTCTTTCAGAATACTGCTCTGAATGGGGTTTTGAAGCTAACGTTGAAAAAACAAATTGCATGGTCTTTCGGGGAGGTGGCCAACTTTTAAATGCGGAAAACTGGCATTATCGCAATTTTCAATTGGCAATCGTAAATAGTTTTACTTACCTTGGCCTCGTTCTGACATCACATCTCAACTTTAATGTGGCCCAGACTACATTAGCAGATAAGGGAGTTCGCTCCATGCACTCTGTGATTTCAAACGTTAAAAAGTTAAAACTTGATATGTGTATGGTGAGCTAGGGCGTTTTCCTATATACACAAACAGAATCGTTCGTATGATCAAGTACTGGTTTAAATTACAATCTACAGATAACTGTATTCTTCTTAACTGTGACGATAAACTAAGCAAATCTAAAGGCAACAAAAACTGGTTGAGTGTTGTGGAAAATAGTATGACTGTAGTATGACTTTGCGGATGTTTTTCTGTTCCCTGGTTCTGTTCGAGTTAATTTATTTTTGTCAGAACTTAAAACTAGAGTAAAAGACTGTTACATTACGAATTGATATACATGCATTGAGTCAACCAGACTAATTTTCTACAAAGCTATTAAAACCTCTTTCGGATTTGAAGATTATTTATCAAAAATTACAAATGTTAATCAAAGAAGTGTACTAACACGCCTAATAACTTCTTCTCATCGTTTACGAGTGGAAACTGGTCGGCATGGCCCAAATCGAATGGAACGTAAAGATCGCATTTGTCAATTATGTACATTAAATCAAGTTGAGGATGAATTTCATTTTATATTTGTTTGCCCTCTTTATAACAATATCAGATGTCAATATTTAAAAACCTATTATTTAAAGCGACCGAGTATGTTTAAGTGTCAGGAATTGTTTCAGTCGTGTCCAAGTAAACGCCTGAGAATGTTACCTAGATTTGCCAAAGAAGCATTTGAATTAAGACGGTCTCAGCTAAATTCTATTCAATAGTCTTTTTTAATTTTGTTCTCACTGATCTGTATATCGTCTACACCTTATGAATGTCTGTATACATACCTGTTGATTTGTTTAGGCGAGAGGCAACATTGCCTAAGCTGAAAATAAAATTCTATTCTATTCTATTCTATTAATATAGCGCAGTACTGCTCTTCGGAATCTGACCTTAATTATAAAAACAAACAGGGTACTCAATATTTCGAAAATAGACAAACCCATTGAAAAAATGACCCAAGCCTCCAATGTTCTAATCACAGCTAATTGATTACTATCAAAAATATATTCTTTTCCTGAAAATTCTATCAAGGCCAAACTCATGCCTGTCGTCAGCATAATAAAATATCACCGGTTGTGGTTAAAACTTATTATTGGGTATAAACATCTAAATGATATGCCCCTTTTTAACACCTATGTGGGATGGTTTCCAGTTACCAGCGGAAGGTCGTGGGTTCCCTCCGGGCACAGAGCCCGGTTTCCTCCCACAATAAAACTGACAACGCCGCCATATAAGTGAAATAATCTTGAGCGCGGCGTAAAACACCAAACAATCAATCAATGAACCTTTTTAACGCAATATGAAACTTGTCTCCATGGTTATTTTAGACAAAAAGATTTTCCCTGTGCCCGGTTTTTTTTTAGTGTTCAATATGTCGGAGAGAGTGATTTTTATTAACTTAAAGTTCACCAGAATACAAACGAAGGAGCACATTTACTGCTTTGGAAAATAATAGGCCTATCAAAATCCATAACTGTCCCTCTCCTGATTTTTTGAATCGCCAGGATGTTGTACTTTTGCGTCAAAATGGAATAGGGACACAGATAAACGTCGTCAAATAAACCAGTATTTAGAAGTTTGGTTTTGTTAGCGGTAAAATTACTTCAAATGTCACTTTAAATTCGAAAACACATTTTATGGATTGAAAAACTAGAAATTTAAGCGAATTTAAAACGCTGCTTAAAAGCTAGAAAAGAAAGGAAATTGAAAACACTGTTTTTAAAACAACCTGCTTCAGACTAGAAGAGTAATGGAATTTAAAACTTTGTTTCAGACTAGAACAGTAAAGTAATTCAAACCCTGCCTCAGAATAGAACAGTTATGGAATTTAAAACTCTGTTTCAGACTAGAACAGTGACAGAATTTGAAACCCTTGGGACATGAAACACTGTTTCAGACTAGAAAGGGGTCGCCGGTGGTCCAGTGGGTTAGAGTGATCGTCCCTCAGTCCCACATAGACCTACCGTCGATGCGGCGCGAGTTTGAATCACACTCAGACCAAATTAAAAAAATTAAAAAAGTTTCTGAGTGGATTTTTCGCTCGGTTGCCGAGTGTGGAAGAGTTGCCAGGTACTCGCCGAAGGTCGGGGGTTCCTCAAAATGAGCCCGGTTTCCTTCCTCACTAAACCTGGCCATATATAAGTGAAATAATCTTGAGTGCGGCGAAAAACACCAATCACTCAATCAAACGAGAAAAGTTGTAGAATTGAAACACCTTTTCAGACTAGAAAAGTATTGCAATTTGAAACTCTGTTTTAAACTAGAAAAATAATGGAATTTGAAACACTGTGTCCGACTAGAAAGGTAATGGAATTTGAAACACTATTTCAAACTAGAAAAGTCATCGAATGCGAGATACTGTTTCAGATTAGATAAGTCATATGAATTCGAAATACTGTTTAAAACTAGAAAATTAATGAAATTCAAAATACTGTGCCTGGCCAAAAAGTCATTGAATTCTAACTACTGTCTCCTACCAGAAAAGTCATTGAATTCGAAACAATGTCTCAGGCTAGACAAGTGTCATTATTTGAAAAAAAAAGGTTTTATCTTTGTACTGTTGTGTGGGACGTGAATTGAAATGGTTTAAATGGTAGTTTATTCCTACCCCAAAGAATATGCATTCGTGTCTAAGCGTTTTTTTTAATAGAATTTTAAATGTTTTGTATATTGGGCATATATGCCTGGTTATAACATTCCTATTATTGATTTTTTTACAATGGACAACGCAGAGCAATCGATCTCAATTGCTATTAAATGTACGTTATTACTGACTATGGTCATGCCGAAAGAGTTGACTTCGATAGCAATGTTGAAGCCCGATATGAAAAAAAAAATGGACACGAACACCGTGTCGCTCAATGAACATTTTTTTCCTAAGTACATGTTCAACAACACACTTAACGCAAATAAGAAAATATTGCCAAACTTTGTTCATTAAACCTTTAATACAATGCTTTAATTCTCAACGTTTCAACACATTACCAGTGCAATCTCATGGTATTATTATATCAGTGATGAACCAATTCTAGTATAAAATCACACAGATTTTAATCGTTTAAAGACTATTCCATGAGATTCGTAAAAATTGATTTGATATCTAAACCTAATCTTGTTTGATACCCGGTTTTTAGTCTTTTAGAAGTACAGCTTGTTTAAGCCTTTAAGCCGTCTTGTATCTTTTTGTCTGTACGTTGCAAGTCTTGGTCACAATGTTTGCTATGCCCTTGTTTCTGGCTGAGATCACTGTATACAGAATGCCAACGCACGCCAAAAGGTACGTTCATTTGTTATACGTAATGTGCATCTTTGCGAACTAGTATTGTATTGTTAACCCCTTTTCTCACACTACACCCCCCATAATTTCACTTCCAGGCAGTGTGTTATTTTTTGTCATAATCAACTAGTGAAATTATGGTCCAACTTACTGCTGATTGGTTAACAAACATGATTTTCCAAGTTCAACTAATCAAAACACAAGCTTGCATTCTCAGCGTAGGGATAATACGTTCGTTTTCCTATTATGTAATAACTTGAAGACATCCTTGTTAGATTGCAAGTGATTGGCAGTATGACTCACAACTATGCGAGTCGGTAGCGAATCATGTTATGGCTTACATACAACGGACTACATTTATGCAAAATAGTATGATTTTCCCACGATCACGTCATAGCTACTTCCATATAAGGAAAGCCTTTGAATGTAGGCTACATGACATACATCTTGACATAAACAAACTACTTCGTCTGCCTGCTTTCGTTTTTCTAACAAATTATGATTGAATACGAATATATCATAGCCGTATTTACTCCTAACTGCACACGGTGACACTTTCTGTATCAATAATTAAACACGGGATAATTATATTCAACCAATCAATCTACCCAAACTGGCGTCTCGCAGATTTCTCAAGGAAGATGCATTGACCTAGTTATCGTAATTGTGTCGTTATAGGCGTCACAGCAAAACCTGACTTCGTCATCGGATTGCAGACATTAAACTATTGATATGTTTATTTTTGTTTTATTCTAAGAAGTGCCATTCATTTATATTTTATCTCTTAATTCTTAAGAATTCGTGAGCAACAAAACTGTTTGATTTTAGAGATCTTGTGTAGCGTAATGAATACCGTCTCCATGTCAACGCAGTAAAGCGTTTGACCTCATTCGAATCCAGAAAGGTTGGCTGGGTTGAACGATGCGATGTGGAGCTGCATTTCAGAATAAAATGCAGTAGTTTTGTGTATTGTGAGATAAAGATTAACCAATTCGAGTCCGTTTGTTACAATGAATATCACTCTCATCTAATAATTTCCAAATTTGAATATTAATAGACTCGAGTGATATTCATCGTAACAAACGGGCTCTCGTTCGTTAACCTCGATGTATCAACCAGTTGTTTGAGCTATTGCCCTTCCCAATTGCATGTGTCGACTCACAAGCAATTTAGTGATTGTCAACTGTTTTACTGTATATATACAATGCCCTGCTAGTTTTTTTTTCGTCTGTAACTGCCATTTGGTACTGGTACATTAATCTTTGGTGCGTTTTTTTATTATTCGTCCTTTTTTCTTTGAACTAAAGTTGCCGTTAATAAGTCCTTCTCTTCAAGTCAAAGGTTGACAACATCATATAATATTAACACATGGCAACAGGGTAAGCTGAGAGGATGTCACGAGCTCTGACTTAAGTGTTTCCGGTTTCCGGTGTGCCCTTATTGTTTGGCGCTTAACAGTAGAAGTGCGGTACTGCGCGACATTGGTGTACTTGTAGCTAAACATATAAACAATTTTATTCTTTTTTCTATGACATTTCATCGCTAAGTATGTTCTCTTTAGGAAATCTCATTTATTTTCTTATTATTAGACTTTCGCCATTACTTTTTCTACAAGTGTTGGTGGAGAGAATTCTCAAATGTGTAATGGCCCAGCTGGACGAGAAGGTCGAGATGGCGCCCAGGGGTAACCTGGTTCTGTACAGTCCAATGTGAAGGATATAGTTGATATTCTCCGACCTTTCACTGATAGACTGAGAGAAAACTTAGACCGACTGATACAACTAGAAAAGTCTCATTATACGGAGACAGTGGACACTCTTGGTACTCCGGGGAAAAGGTTCACCGGAACCATCTATTGGAGGAACTGTTTATACTCGTTGGGGAAGAACTATGTCCATCATTTTCTGAAAGACTTTATTCAGGTTCATTAATGGACAGAAAGGTTCCCCAAATAAGCTATGTTTACCACTAAACCCTCAATGGAATGGCACTGTCGCTTTGCACCGATCAGGTGACCGTTTCACGAAGCCGTCGCAAAGTGCGATCAATCGCAGTTGCCATTACTCCGTATCTCTTCACTATGGTATCCATTGGCAACTACGCTTCGTTTGCGATGCGACTGCTTTGTGAAACGAGCCCCTGGTTAGTATGTATACAGCACCAAAGTGAATGCGCATCCAGGCAATTTTAGATTTCTGAGGGCTCACTGTTCGGTTTGTCACACCCCGGGGAGACAGAGTCATGTGATGATACGGCCGGTATGGAATGTCCTGGACGATGGACACTCGAATACATTGGCTTTCGGATGGCCGAAGATGAGGCATGTGGCAATTCGGAATACATTTGTGTTGATCGAAATCCAGATGCTCATCCGGGTACTTCGCCAAGCTTTACTGGAAACTATCTTTACATTACAAAGCCAGTCTGTGGATCTCTTCCCTGTCCTCCATTCGTCACCGGTTATGAAATGACGTGTTGTGTGCACGAAGTAATCCAGACGTATTGTGAACAGTTTGTTTTCCTTTTTTTTAGTCAAACCCCCAATCACTATTGCTTTTAATTTGTAATTCAATGCAGAAAAAATGTTTGAATTTTGAAATAACTCTGATTGCTGATTGTTAAAGTCTGACGGTGCTCATATTGCTCACCAGGTTCTGAACGAACACACATCTAGATGCGCTGACGTCGGATACAGCGTTTCCTAAACTACTCTCTCCACAAACACAATGGCTCGTAGCGTTGCAATATACTCAGGCGTAGATCGACTGAGTACACATTGCCTATAAACAAAGTCGTTCGATGCAATATTTCAAGTGCCCATCGACAGTTATGTTTTGCTGATTGCATGGTCTAATTATCTGTACGGATGTTGTCATGCACGTAAGTTCAAAAGCTAATCTTTTTGCAGTTAAAAGTCTCGTAACAGAGTTGTTATTATATGTAAGTTGTTACTGTTTTTATCCCAACTAGCCAACGCACCTTATAATACTCTGATCCAAAATACAATAAGTTAGGTGACCTTGGTTTCCGTAATGTGCTTGGAAGGAATCGCGAAGTATTGGTTTTCCGCAGGTTTAACTCCTGGAAATTCAGTCTTTGGTGGATTAGATAAGGCTTGAATGTTTCCTTGAAACAAAATAAGCTCATTGTTGGTCATTTGTCTCAAGAAGTGCACCATAAAGGCCTTCCGCTAATACCTATGTTGTGTACATACACGGTTATGTAGTTCTATAAGCAACTAAAACTCCTGATGTGTAAATATACATCCCAGCTATTTACATACTGGCTCTACTAATACTTTTATTTCAACGCCAATCCTTTAGGTTTGCAATGAACTTCTTCACTTTGAAACTGTTACACTTGGTTTACTATGTGGAAGATTGATTGTTTGATTGATGTTTAACGTTGCACTCAATATTTCAAGTATATGCCAGGTTTAGTGATGGAGGAAACCGGACTATTTGTCCGGATAAAACCACCGGGCGGTAAGTCTTCTCTTCCACATACGGCGATCGAGTGAAAAATTCACTCAGAAGTTTTGCAATTTATATTTCGTCTGAGTGGGATCAGAACCTGTGTCGAACTAGTGGACTGTCACTGAGCTGAATGAGCCACTAAACTCCCTCTGTTTGAAAGAAAGTTGTATTTTTACAGGCTGCTTATCGTATTTTGTATGGCTATAACCTGCGATATCAACGTACATTTTGTCTTGGGTTGAGAGTTTACCAAGCTTGTACATGATAGTTTGTCCAGCTGATGTCTGGAAGTTTAAATCTGGATCAAATGAATCCACGGGAAACGGTAGCACAGTGGACAAAGTGATAGTCCCTTAGTTCGACAGAAGCTTCGATCGATGGGTCGGGCGTCCGAATCCGGCCCACTCACTCCAAAGACAATTGTTTTTCCGGTTCCAGACAATATGTGCATTAACTAGCGACATGGGTTTAAGCTATCTGGTTTGTTAAACTACCTTACTATATGTTCATTAATTCCCGTGTTAGTCTCGTTAGATAGAATGTTAAGAGATTAGAAAACACGCCTGTATTAAATGAAGTCACGCCACGAATCTACCTTAATATAGCATTCTCCATGAGATCTTCTGTGTGATTAGTTTATTAAATCTGTGCATTCTTAATTTTGTCACAATTTATTGGCAAGATACCAAGGTGGTTAATTGACGGTGTGATGTTCTCTCAATCAGACAGGCCTTACATCGATAGATTACAGATTAGAATCCTACTCAGTCCGAAAGGCTCTAAATTGATTTTTCACTCGATCCCCGACGTGGAAAAATTGCCAGGTACTGGCCGATGGTCGTGGGTTTTAACCAGGGGAAAAACAAAAAAAATCCAACAGTTTCATCATCTACTAAACCTGGAAAAGCCGCCAAATAAGTGAAATAATGTTGAGTGCGGCGTAAAAGATGTTAACTCCTCAGTGACACGTAAACGTGACGTTTGTTAACATAACGAACACACGTCCTTTCTTAAGGAAGAAATAATACTTTTATGGATTAACAGACGTTTCCACACAGGTACTGGTATTATTATGAGTTCCTTTATATATGATTTTTTCTTCTTCATGTTGATTATTGTGGGTTCCATAAAACCGAAGTTCAACTCAAGCAAGATTCAGTAAATAGTTTATCTTTTGAGCTCATAAACATGTGAAAAGTGCCATAATTCCCAAGATTACAAAACAAAAACACATTTTTTTTTCAATTACTCTTGGGTGATGTCGAGGCGTTTTGTTGAAAGAAGTAAGACGAAAACCCAAAACTTCAGTTAGAAAGTTGAACAGATGAGAGAACAAATATATTTCCCTTGTGGTAGATAACATTACACAATAACCAGACAAGATAAAGTTGAACTGGGTGCAGAGGAAATTAAGACCAGTACATTTCAAAATTAACTTAAAAATCTCAATCAGCATTAAAAAAAACAACAGCTGTGAATTTTGGCAACTCGTGTCATTTTATAAAACGTTAAGAGCTTGAATGGGTTGTTTCCGGAAATTTCATTTTCTTAATGCCATTATTTGTTACAGACTAAAACTGTTACCAGCTCGGGCATGTTTTCTCTCGATCGACGTGTGTGGAACAGTTGCCGAGGAGCACGGTGTCCCCCCCCCCCCCCACTAAAATTGGCAACGCTGTCATTGAAGTAAAATAATTGAGGTGCTGGGTAAAATATCAAACAAAGTGGCATGAGCTGGAAATATTCACAATTTTTTCATAAATTGCAATTGTCACGACAATAAGAGGGATTGAAGGTCACGGAGAAATTAAATGATGGACGTTGGAATGAGATAAATTCATACAATTTGAGGCCTGTACGAACCTAAATAGTGTCCAAATTATAAACAAAATTTAAATTACTCGGACTAAGGTTCATTAATTCTATGCTTAAGTAAAGCTCAAAACGCTACTTTAACTGTTGAGAAAAAAGGCCGATAACTACAAAAGTTTACTTTTAGTGAAAAATATCAACATTTTGGCTTACAGGTGGGTAAATGACATGTATAGCTTATTTTTCGTCTCACATATGAGGATGGGCGCTAAGCTTCTATAATTGTTAATTTCTCAACCTGGTTTCTATCCAGGAACTGGTCATAACTCATAGGTTACATGATACAGTTTCATTTTCCATTTTGCCATGATATTGATGTTTTAATTTGTGGCTGATTACATAAATCTCGTTAGGACTTTCCCTTCTCTCCGCTATCTTGTAGATCGACGTATGGGACGTCTTGAAAACTAAAAAAGTATGTGCCTGCTGCATGGTTCACACGATTCAATATTGGTACAGCAATTTGAAGCATACACATTCTCAGCCATTTTTTGATTTCAACGTCAACGCTTTAGTTATTGCAAATATTTCCAAAGCTTATCTTTCCTTGGCGATCGGAATTAATGAAAATTTCAGAGGCTCATGCCACTTTAACATACTTCTCCTTTCACATGTTTTAGCTTGTCTGAATATACTGTTCATTGGCAATTTGAATTCTTGCTTTAAAACAGATAACTTACAAAATTAGACACGATATTAGCACTTAAGTGAAAACTAGGGATTTCCTTCACTCAGAAATGTCATAATTTACTGCAGTGCAATAACACTTTTTGTTATTTGACTACACGCGACGGAAGCCGATCACGTCGTCAGACCTACTTCTTTCTTGTGTTCTAACGTCTGCTGTATGTACAACAGTACATAGGATTTCGACAGAAACAGGAAGCCTTTTCAGTCATATCTACACTGTAAAAAATGTAGTTGTAATTTTATAGCAAAGTTCGCGGGCAATCGTAGGACAAGTAAAATTGGCTATTGATTTATGCCGCAGTCACAATGTCGGCGATCTGTCGGAGATAAGTTTAGCCGGGGTTCGTCGTAGAAAATAAAGAACCCTTGAACAATTCTATCAATAATCTTAATAAAAGTGGAGCAGTCACATTGTCTGAGATTTTTTCAAGGATTTTGACCCGGTTGTGTCGAAACATCGTGGGATTAGCCTCCAATTGCATCGGAGGCGATCGGAGACGATATCTGCGAGGGTCTTTTCTTTTAATTTCCCCCCACCGTGGGTATATGTGGGGGAAAAGGAGGGCGATTTACTACGATTCCACCGTACGATTCGTCGGAGACTATCACAGAAAGCGTACGAATCGTCGCAGGGCCCCTCCGATTCAGTTGGAGGGCGCCGAAGACTACTCGCAGACATTTAATCTCAACCTGAATTCCCAATCCCACACAGAATCTTGCGACTAGTCTCAGATTATTCGGAGGACGCCTCCGATTAATCGGAGGGTATCGTAGGTCATCGGAGATTGTGTCTGGGATGGCCAAAATGGGTGAAAAATCTTGCGAGCAATCTTTAAATTTTAAGTTCAAAGTTGGGGACCGCGACGGCTGTGGCGATGTCTAAAAAATCTGCGACAAGCCGCAGGCGTCCAGAGAGCGTCTCCGACGGGTGCACAATCGTGAGATTTGTCTCAAGATATTGTTAAAATTTCCCGGGTTTTACCCATCGCCGACGCATCGCAACTGATTTGTGACTGAGCCATTACATCTGTGTGAATATGTAAATTTACATTGTGGTGTTATTAGATTTACAGTGAGTGAAAAAGTATATTTAATTCACGATAATTTTCCATGTAAAATTACATTGCTGCGTCTGTAAATCCACATATAACTTCTAAATATATATACTTACAATAATATGTAAATATACATATCTCTTGCTAACTTACAAGATATTGTCTTGTACGAGTGCCGTTTTACCGTCTGTATTTCGATCACCATGTATTGTTCACTAAGTCTATTACCATGTCGGCTGTATTTCTGCAGATAAGATTATTGTAAGATAATTCCGTAAGCACACAAAAATCGACAGCACACAGAAATTTGTGATGTAAGACTACATTCCCAACGACTGTATTTCCATCCCGCTTGATGTAAAGATACTGAAAACTGTTCAGTAATTTTACTACGATGCAAACCATATTTATGCAATCAAGATTACTGTTAATTAATATGAAGAGGAGTCGAAAAGCGCTCATTTCGATTTAGTTTTACAAGTTAGTGTTTTGTAATTTTTTACTTCCAGGACACCAACAAACAAAACCTCTGAAAAGAGACAGCCCATGTCACAGTTAATTTGCTAACAAATTATGGGTATTTCTCCCTTCAAAACTGGTATACATGCAATAATACGTGCATTTTTTTAAGGAAATACATAGTTTAACAATCTTGGTTGGCTCAACTGGACCCAAAATTAAAGTCAAGAGACATTAATGAATTTTAATAAAGGTTTTAATTATTAAAAACTAGGCAAGTGAACAATAAGCAAAACTTGTTTGCTACTTGAGCAATAACACTGGAATAAACGATCTGAAACTGAAGGGGAAATCCAGGCCTCGCGCAGACACCCATTGACTCCTTTTTAAATAAAACATTTTAAGTATCATAAAATATTATACTAAAATGCACGTTAAAGCATTTACCAATAGCATAAACAACAGAAATAATAAGAGCAATTATCAATGCAATTTAAGAACTTACAAATTTAAAAAAAATCTTTTATTGATTGGCGTTTAGCGCCGAGCGCAACATTTTTAGCGATCCCTAAAAACACTGGCAAAGCTTATAAATTCAAGCAACGTTCCACATTGTAAAGGATTGTAGAAAGCCAAGTTGTGTTGAGTAACCAAAAATACACAATTACAAGTTACACAAACTAGTTTACTGCCTGTTCCAGTAATTTAAAAAGAGTTTTTGTGAACTAAACATAGGCCCTCCGCTATGACTGGTTACTCTACACTCTAGAACATTTTTGTTTAAATTTCAGAAATTGAAATCCTTGTTCATATGAAAGATTTTCATTTCTCTTTAACATGAACATATATGTATATCGATGTTGTAAAAACTTAAGTAGATATGGACTAAAAGAGAAAATTGCATAATCTTATTTAAATTTTGTATCATGCAACCAAATTAAGCATTAGATAAGAACTCTTAGGGAATGAATATATAGACTAAAGGAGATATTACATAATCCAATATAGATGCCATACATGTACATACAAATGGTTCATGACACACCAGCTACCCATAAAGTGTATGGTGGTGTGAAATAATTAAGATCGAATCAAAACTCTTAGGGAATGAAAATATAGAAGTGGTATTCCACTAAAATATAGAAGTGGTATTCCACTATAATCCAATGTAGATGACATATTATGCAACCAAAGATGTCCCAAATGGTTCATCACAAACTTTCTACCCATAAGGTATATGGAAGTTATCCCGCGGAACGGAATCCGGGACAGATGGACGGCGCTGGTGATGCCATAACACGACATACTTTTTTTAAGTCGGGCATTGAAAACTGTTTATCTCTGGGGAACAGATAGCTTGTAAAAACATAATATCATATGATAAAATAAAACCTGTAACATTGTCATGCAGGTCTGCAAACACCCTAGTCTAATCCACATTACAGAAAGAAAGAGCAAATTATAGAAAATTCTTAAATGGCCCTACATTTAATCGTATTTACAAGTGTGATATTAATTATACCATCTTTTGTCTGTAGTTATTAACATTGTTTTACGTTAAAGACGTTAACTCAAATGCGATTTGAATCCCAGAAAGTCATCCAATAAGCCAAAAACAGTCTTAATGCTTCAAACAAAAAGTATTACACTAATTACTAAAAACTCTACAATTAACCTTACGCTAAATGAAAATGTGTAAACTATTGCTTAAATCAGCTTTCAAGGATTCACTCGACTGGAAAGCACGTCGGCAAAACAATGGAGTAACCTAATACTTAACTCAAATATCAATAAATTATATTCTAATACAAGCTTATGAATGGCAATACAGTGTTTTAGACGAAAACACAACAATTAATCCTAGAAGAAAAGACTAATATGAGAGGGATCCCTGCTGTCCTGTGATGTATCATTACAGCAGTTTCTTTCCAACTATATACTCCCCCAAAAAAGAAACGTAACATTCAATTTTTGTTCTTCAAAATATGAATTTTCAACATCATTTTTAATACAGAAATAATCATCACATTACACTGAAAGTTGGCAGACTGGTTGATCAGACTTTAAAGTTCATTCACATGTACAAATTTATCACATTTAACTTCATAGCGCTCAGATGACGTCACTGCAACGTCAATATCGGTTGTGCCCACCATTAACCTGTAACACAGCACGGCTCCATCTCGGCATAGACACAATCAATCGACGAATTCTCCTCCATTTTTGCTCAAGAGCCTGTTGCAGTACTTGCAGAGTTTGCGGCGCTGGATAACGACTGCGCACGAGTCTATCCAAATCATCCCACAAATGTTCTATTGGGTACAGATCTGGTGATTTGGACGGCCAGGGGAGCACTGTTACGTTCTGGTTGGCTAGAAATTCAACAGTAGCACGATCTGTGTGCGCCCGAGCGTTGTCGTGCTGAAAACTTTCTCTACAGAGGTCCATTACGGGCAGCATATGTGGTATCAAAACCTCATCTGTGTATCGAACGGCGTCAAGGTTGCCGGGAATGTGCACCAGTTGAGTTTTTCGGGAACAGGGTATGGTACCCCACACCATCACACTTCCACCGCCGAAATTGTCGACCTCAATGACGCAGTTCTTTGCGGACCTCTCATTTGGGCGTCTGTAAACTCGTGTACGACTATCTCTTCTCTGCAGCTGGTTTCTTGATTCATCGCTGAACCAGACTCGCCTCCAGTTTCGCAGATTCCAGTCCCTTAACCTGTTGCACCATCGGACCCTTGCAAGTCGATGCTGGACGTCTGGCGCGTAAGCGGTTTTGACGGAGACGGTTTCTGACTGATATTCGACGGAGACCTGGGATATTTGATGCTGTTTCTGTTGCTGTTTTAGTCCGGTTTCGCAGGTGAAGTAACCGGATGTAGCGATCTTGGGCTGCTGATGTGATCCTCGGTCGGTCAGAACGTTGACGATCAGCTGTTGAACCGGATTGCTGGTGCCGTTGCAACAGTCTGGAAATCGTGATCCGGTGAACATTATAAAGTCTAGCAACTGCATTCTGTGATTCGCCGACCAGGAGACGACCAATGACGACATTCCGGGTAGCTGCATCTAGTCTTGGCATATTGTAGCAACTTCGGGAAACAATTTAAAGACTGAATTCAATTGACTGATTGTGTGTCTTTTATACCCATTAAACCCGCATAAAGATAAGACGTGATTCGCACGTGCAACTGCCTTACGTTTTTCCCTACGCTTTCCTCGTGTAGCGTTACACAAAGGCTGACCCGAATATCACGTGTGATCAACAGTCACTATCAGGGGCTTAAATTCAATTATCGGACATTTACATTATAACATGATCCTGTTGTCATGTGTCAATCACGCACATTTTTGGAAAAATTCATGTTTGAAAAAAAAATTGGATGTTGCGTTTTTTTTGGGGAGTGAAAGAGAGGACTTACCATTCTCTTTAAACATCATATTTATAGGTGAAGACATGCGTGACTTGAATTGGAGTTAGAATGCCTATTAGATCACATTTCGGTTTTAAAAACTGTATGTCTGCTAATTTTGCTAACCCCATTTGTTCCATTTGTATACATACTTTCCCTTGAACATCAGAACTAAAGTCTTTTAAAAGTCTTTCAACTTGTTCAATCACCTGTAAGCCATGACATTCTGTTTCTGCCATCTGAAGAGAGAGAAGAAAAAAAGGGTGATATATAATTGTAAAAATGAAATTTTTGCTTTAAAAACAATTTACTTGAAATGGGTTGTAAAAATTGTGAGAAATCACTATTTACAGCTGCTGTCTGGAATGTGTGAGAATAACCTGAGTTACAAGGTCCCCATGAGATTGGCCATACTGTTACCTTTTTTCAATCAATTTAGGAACCACAGATGACACGGACTTTAAAATAAGACAATTTAGTTCAGAATCTAAATTGCTTATAAGCATGTTATCAACAAGTTGGATTGATTGGTGTACGGTGTTTTACGCCGCACTCAAGCAAAAAGATTGAAAAAAAAGAAGCCCATCATACAGGTCTGTAAAATTCTAACACACAAATGTAAGCAGTTGCAGCAGGTGCCTTCTCATGAATGCACATCTCTCTGCATTTTAGGTTAAAAATTATAATTTAAGTTTATGTCCAATTTTCAGTCTTTTTGTCGAGCAGACACTACCCCTCCTTTAATACCTTATATATAAACAGACATCAGAAGATGATCGATCTGTGCTTTTGAAAAAAAAAACCTGGAAACAAACGACATCATTTTTCCCACGCGCTAGAGTGAATTTGTCGTAGGTCTTATGAAAGAAGACCACCATTCTTAATTACCTTGATGGAAAAAACTACACTGCGCATTTCAGTACAAACGCACTTTCATGTCCAGTCCTGTATATCTGCAAACAGCTATGACATAACAGAGATTTATAAGAAACACATTCAAGATAGCCTGAATCGGGCAAAGTATGATCCAACAAATAGTAGTTCATGTTTGGAACATACTCTGCTTTGTGTTTTCTTACAATAAAATACACTTCCATCAACTCTGATATAAGGATCATACTGATTTTTCCAGCAACAAGATTTAGTTCCTTTTTACATATCAGGATGACAGTGTTGCACTTGTACTCCGTTCCATGACTACAACTTTCTCAACTGTTAATAACGGACACAAGTTTTTTTTTTCATTACACAGCTCTGGCATTCCTCTAACAGATTCCCAGAGTTGTAATATGCCTGCAGAAGTTGGTGTGTGGGTAAGAGTTTTAGTAAGGTTTTTAAAGTTCTGAGTGTGTATTACGCATTTCTTGAAGTATCCTTGTTTTGACTCAAATCGCATGGTTCAAGCACATATCAAGGGTCCAAACTGTAGAATAAGTTCCGGATAGTGGCTTACAAAATGGTGCTCGGGTTTTAACTTGGTTTCAGCGAAGCAACGAATCCTGGTTTCAATGTATTCCTCTATATACAGATACAATGTGGCAATTTGACACGTATCTTGGGACATAACACAATTTGAACAATTCTCTGCAACAATACAAGATTTTGCCAGACAATGTCTTCCCTATCCACAATTTTTTCACCAAGAACAAGGAGAAGAAACCTTAGGAAACACCATGTTTGGAATACTGCTCCGCCAACTGTTTAACTCTTTTTTTAATTCGTTTAGGTTTGGCTTATCTCTGGAATCATCACCAAGTGAATGAAAGCAATGAAATTTCCTGACCAGCTATTTCCATGTAAACCAATGTATTGTAGATATAAAATATTCCAGGAATAAGGCTAAATCACATTGTATAACCCCTTCGAATAAATCATGGGCAATACATGGTGGTAAACCAGGTGAACATACTTTGAAATAACAAAGCTGGTTGAAAACGGATTCAAATTTTACACCATGAAAGCTATCAATAGTGTCTTTGGCCAACATTTTTTCAACTGATTCTGCATAGTTTTTAACAGTACGCGTCTCACCAAAACAGCAAGAGGTGGCTTCGTTTAAGTCCTGTGTATTTACAAGACAGTATCTGCACATGTAATTGGCCCTACTAAAATTCTCTACAAAACCACCTATCGAATGACCACCAAGACTATCTCCTGCAATAAATACTATACTTCCTTTAACAGGAGTACTGGTAGTAATTTCAGGAAGGAGGATACCGTCTTTTTCAAGTATTTTCAAATCTTTAATTAGTGGAGATAACAGTTTTTCTTGTCCAAAATACTTAAAATCATTCTATCGACAGAGAAGCACAAGTTGAACAGAATAAACTTTCGAGCGAAAAGATATGTGTAAGTTTCCCAAGATGTAATATACTGCTAAACGTTTATGTTTTTTTTGCGCTCCCTAAAGGGTTGACAACTTCAAAAGCATCTTGGTACAATATCAATTTTAATGAAGAGGAGTTCTGCCCGAAAAAGCTATTTTCCCATCCGTAAAATCTTTCTTACTGTATCGTCTCTAAAAAACGCCTTTAGAGACTTAAGCATTGGAATGTAATGACAGACACTATGTTCGTTTTTTTCATCATATTCAAGTGAAATTGGCACAGGAGATAAATAATTAAAACTGTCTTTGAAATATCTATCACGATCCTTTAGTCAAGACATTGACCAAGTGAATCATTACTCAAAGCTTCCGTTATAATACTTGCTATGTCAACTTCATTCAAACCTTTTTTTGGCAAGAATATTTGTAAGATTACCTTTGAAGCTTTCTTCATTCAACAAAAATATGTTTGAGAGTTCATCAACAATATTTTGAATAACCCCATTGGTTACATGACGTTTTGCTTGAAGTCTTAAAAATAACAGAGCATAATTTTTCTGCAATGATTGATTAGATTCAGGTTCAGACTGAGTAGAAGGGCTTATATCTTGATCAAATGTGTCAGATATAGTGTCACTTACAGAATTGTTATCAGAAAATGACACATTTACTGCCTCATCAACTCCACAAACTCCGCTACTCTGAACAGTGTCATATGTTGTATATTATTTATAGACATTGTTGCTTGTGTATAGGTCCGAGGTACAGATTGTAAAGTCATTTGGATTTATGCTCAATGATAGCCGATTAAAAACAATGAAACCAGATTTAATTTATTGTCATCCCATGATTTTTTTTAGGTTTTTCTGAAGTTGTATAAATTAAATACCAAAACCAGTGAACCTTGGAATTGAGAGTACAATAACAATGTAACAGCTTTATAAATCTAGAGTGTGGTAAATTTACATACATGTTTAATAATTTACCAACGTTTTTTTTAGCTGTACATTATTTACAGTGTTGTCTTCTGTCGTTAAATACAAATATCATCTCCGTTTGTTGTGTAGATTTGTAAATTAACAAAAAAAAAGCAAAATTACGGAAATGTGTTACAGAGTGACATGTAAAACAACAATACTTAGGTATACTTACAAATCTGTGTATACTTACAGTGTGTTTACGTAAATTTACATGAGAGCCAATATAATAACATCGCACTCAGGGGTAAACGTTCACAGCACATTCTCCTGTGATGGGATACAAAAGTCTTTCTTGTAGTTCTACAAACATTTTTTACAATGTAGCATTAAGATAAATAATTAACAACTGAAAACACTAGATTGATTAAAAAAAGGATTGGATTATCACTTTAAATCAAAGTGATAAAACAAAAGTTCAGTATCGATAGTCTGTTGACAACCAATGCGTGTAACTGTAATTGCCATCCAATGACCCAGTACCAAAATATTAGGGTCATTCCTAATATTGTTTTATCACTGTTTAATCTGTTTGTCTTTTACTTGTCTTTTACCTGTAAATATACAAATGTTGTTGCTAATGTACTCCTGATGATGACTGAATAAAAGTCGAAATATTGAGTATGAAATTTTCGTTTTTCGGAATAACACTACTTGTGTACATGTGTTTTTGTGTTTATACATATTGAAGAGGGACTGTTTAGGATTGATTCAATAATGATCCAATATGCTATGTGTTTTAAGATCGGAGTATATATTATTAAGACATCATGCTAAATCTGACTAACAATCAGACGTATTCCTGAGAGAATTGTGTCTAAGAAAGCTGGATAAATATGCTGGTTATCACTCTTAATGCAAAATAATGAATGGCACACCAAAGGAAGCGTGCTTCTGTATATTGACCCGACAGATTCGTGGGCCAATCAGCAAGAGGTTTAGAAGCAGCACCTATAGCTATATGTAGTTTTACAAATTTTTACTCTTTCTTTCCACTTAGACAAATGTTATCTTGAAAGTTCAATGCTCGTTTTGAGTTACATGTCTGTGAATCGTGTTGCAACGAGTTTTGTCACAACGTACGAGTTTTATTCCAACTCACGAGTTTTGTTACACGGTCGATGAGTTTTGTCACAATTCACGAGTTTTGTTCCAATCTTGACCAGTTTTGTTCTAAACACGTCACGTGTTTTGATACAAACAGTCAACATATTTTGTACCAAATTTTACATGTCACGAGTTTTGATACCAACAGTCGACAGGATTTGTAACAAATGTTGGCTGATGTTTATAACCTTTTTTAAAAAGTAGATGGAGTTGGGAGTAAATTAGATTACCATGATTTATTTTGGAAAGGTAGTTAAATCAACACAAAGAAAAAAATCAAATGCTGATTATTGATTTTCATATGATCGACCAATCAGTTATATATAGCATGGGCCTAATCCTGGTGACACTGGAAAGTTCGAAGTTGCGATAGGTTTTATTGTTGTTGTTTTTTTCGGCTATTTAAATTACCTGGTACCCAATATAGACAAAAAAATGCCGAATTATCACCATGAAGACAACTTTTAACCAAAAAGAACGAAAAAATCCTTCCCTTGAATTGAACTCGAAGCCGCGATGTGTAGGCCGACCTTGTTTGTTGGTATTTGTATGCTGAATTTCTAAATAATAAAAAAAAATAAAAAAATACCCAAATAAACAGTAGGGGAAAATTGTGATTACAATAGTTGCCCGATAAACCACAAAGCGACTTCTAATTCCACTTCAGTACGTCAATATATGTTTCTGGTTAACATTATGGGATTGAACGGCTGCTAAGAACAGCCTGGTTAGGGGAAAGGGGAACGGTGGAATTTCCCTGCAAAGCCTTGGGAACGCGACAATGAAGAATAATTAATTTGGGTAAAATCGTCTTCATTTGGGTAATTCGTCATAGGCCTACCTGCACAGGCAAACAGGTAAAGTTCAATCCAAGGCAAAGCTTTTTTTGTTCACTTTGGGTAATTCAACATAATTGTACCGGGTAGCAGGCAAACCACGGTTCCATTTCTACTTAAAGGCACACTTGACGCAAAAATCCAGAATACTGTTTACATATAAAAAAGTGGGCGGTTTTCTGTATTTTTCAGAGACAGAAGATAGAAAGTTTTGGCATCAGCTAGTATTTTGAATTTGAAACTTAGATTTATCAAGTACCCGCAATGTAAACAAACCCCGAACCTGAACACGCACACAAGCGCCCTAATGTTGGAGTCGTGTAAGTGATCTAACGGTACAGTATAATTTTACGTACTTTATCTGAGAAATACAGACTGACGATCGGGTAAGAGTGATTCGCCTGCTGATAATATTTTGAGTGTAAACCGCAGATAAAAAAACCTGAAATCAGGGTAATCAAACACCTAAGTTAACATAAACTGATCGTTGTTGTTGTAATCAGGCTTCGTTTCTTCGTTTGTTTTTCCCTCCCATTTTTACATTCTAAAGCTAACTGGACATGTTTTATGTGTCCTGTGTTTAATTTTAGTGGTTTTGGTCGTAGTAAGCTCATGTAAATTGGTTTTCTTAACAAATGTTCAACAGGATACGACAAGTGGACCTTTAAACTAGTAAAATAATCAGTGTTAGTTTGAGAACAGATTATTCGATCTCTTCAAATCTTTGTATCAGTTGAAAGTTACAAAAATGTTAATGTCAAGTAAGCAATCGGAGCACACTTCGGCTATCTCCGCTTGGTATCGGTCGGCTTTGACACGCCTCGGACGTTTCACGGCTACCTTTTTGGTCGCCACATCAAAATGACCTGCAGTCTATCAGCAGGTATTTCACTCATGTAAATCTCCGAAGTTATCACTGTCAAGTAAGAAGTCCATTTGGGACAGTATTTTACGCAAAACATGAGTTATCTGTTTATATTGAACTGTTTTCAACCATATCTGGTGTATTGTGTTTGTTCAATTAAAAAAAGCGCTCCAACAAAATATAAATTTCAATCTCAGTTCTTATTTTTGTTATGTATTGAAAAAGAGTAGGGGGGGGGGTCATATTTTATTGTGGAACATTTTTACTATACGTAGACGTTCCTATAGGCCTGTAACAAGACTTAATTCCTGCTGAAACCGATGAACTGAAAACCGAAATGCAAATGAGCTCGTATGCACTGTTTTATAATCTCGTGTACGTTTGAAAAATGTAGCAATATCCTTTTACCAACGGGACAGTGAACGGTTTGTTTGTTCATATTGACGTTATGACGATCGCCCTCATTAACGATCGATCAGGATAGGGAGCTTGCATATATCATAAGAAAACCATCCGACTTATTTTGCTGATAGTGCAAATCTCTTTTTTTTCAATCTACGTCCTGAGTGTTGTATTAGTTGAGTAACAATTTGTCCCAAGAGAAAAGCTCACACAATCTAAAGCCTATTAGAACGAGAATACCCTATCCTATATATACGCACAAGACATTTGACAAAATACGAGAAATACTCTAAAATATCAACAACACTGGAAATGAGACATGACACAACTACTTGATAGTGAGTATGTACCAGCCAAGTTTCAAAATAATCCTCTAAATATTAAACGAAATATGACCAAGACAAAAAATATCGGCAAAATGTGACCATTGCCACAAAAAGGGCAAAATACCAGCCTTGCAAAGCAATCCTCAAAATATTTACCGGGACATGACCAGGACAAGGAATCATGACGGACGGACACACGGACGGGCAAGTTGGCGACTAAATGTTCCGTCGAAAGTTTTCGGAGAGCAAAGCTATCAGCCACTATAGAATTGCCTACAGCTGATATTTTGGGACAAAAGCTGTTGACTCTTTGTATCAAAACTCGTGTCCTATTAAAATTGTTACAAAAGCTGTTGACGGTTTGTATCAAAACTCGTAACATTGATTTTGTAACAAAACTCGGCAGGGTTGGAACACAACTTGGGACATGTAACAAAAGCTGGCGCTCTTGTGACAAAACTCGTAACCTTTTGTGACAAAACTCGTCAACATTGTAACAAATCTCGTGAGTTGGAATAAAACTCGTACGTTGTGACAAAACTCGTTGCAACAATCGTTATTGGTCAGGAGTTTTGTATGTGTAACAATTAAATCGTATGAGAATCGTAGGCTGAAAGCTGTTCTCCAGGAAGTAATAAACTATTTCCCCGCAACAGCTGGTCAAGTACTTAGAACTCTTGGCGTCAAAAATAAAAGTTGTCTGGTTGTAGGATAAAAACGACCCCTTTTGTCTCGCTATTATTGACTTACTTCTGTCAGGATAATTGGGAGAGGAATTGGAAACTGCCCAACGCCGTTTTATGGCTTAGATGTTCTTCTTGGCCATTTGCAAGCCATCTTTCAAAAAAACTTACATGGAAATTAATGTAAATGTTTTTTTCCACAAAGTTCGATAATGATTCGCACAGAATCCGATATTCTAACATCATATCGAATTGAGAGCTCCAAACATAGTTGTATGTTGGTATGTGCACTCAACGCGGCCAAGTACGCCTGCTCGACATAAGCTATTTACCTATTACTGCCTTTCATTCAGGGCATTATGATATCATAGTTTTGCTGAGGGAAGCACTATAAAGCAGAATGCCCTTAACGAAAGGCAATAACGAGTCGAGTGTATTGTTTGCTAACTGAATGGTGTCTCACATGTATGGAACCGTGGTACCGTGGAACCATGGAGAAAAACATTAATATCACTCGAAACACATAAATAATTTTTTGACGACTTAGACTGGAAAATCATTGACCAATGAAAGGAGCGGATAGAATCTAAGGGTTCAAACAGTAAGCTGTGATTGGTTGGATGTCGTAGGGTCTGAGATAACCAATCAAAGTGCGTTTTACAAAAAGAGCCTTTTGAAAATGGCGCTGGTCTTTTGCGGTATCAAACGTGATATTTATGTATTGATATAGACACAAGAAAAAAGTTAAGCACCCCCCCCCCCACCCCTGGAAAGTCTGCACCGACCGACAAATTCATTGGTGTAGGGAGATTGTTGGCAAACTGATGTTTTTTCTTTGTACCAATTGTTCTTAACCTAAGAGGACTACTAGCATATTTCTACACCATAGAAAGTTTACGATTCAGAAGTTCAAGATATATGCTAAGAAAACTCTTAGCTAAGAGCACTTTGTGCAATTGGGCCCTGAACGTTTTTGTCACTTTATCGATATAAATGAAAATGTTGTACAACAGAGCAAAGCACTCTTCTAACTGCAAATCAGTCCAGTTTAACACTATGTCAATTAATACTAGCAACGGTAATCTATAATTAAGGGGTCATATTGCCAAACCGTGTGTAGGACTAGATAGTCGGACACAATTTGAACTTCTGCGTTTGAAAGACTCAATATTATGACTTTCGTTTACATATATTCAATTGGTTTGGAAACGTTATATCCGAGTAGAATGCAGATAAAGCTGTCCATATTAACGCATGTGTCACTTTATCTCCAGAGACAATCATCATTAAGAATTTGTTTAGCTTGGTTTTGTGAAGAACCCGTCAATAATAGGCCTACTTTATACAGATGCTGGCTGTAACCTATGAACAGTTTTCAATGTGTATTTCATACTATCGTCAGAAATCTTATCTCTATGTAAAGTCATGAATTCCGATTAGATGATAAAATGATGACAGTGTGTATGATTAACTAAGTTCTTTGTAATAACTTGAAAATTGAGAATATTTATTCAGCCTTGTAAGAAATAATACTCCAGTGACCGCCTGACTGCCGATTGAGTTGGGAAAACTGCTCTATGATTGCTATTTATAATGCTTGGTTTAAATTATAACATATACGATATCGATCTGCGTGATCCTTCTTTACCCTCAGGGCAGGATAGTGGCTATGGTGTTTTATGATTGTGGTAAGGGGGGCAGTTAAATAACTTAACTCAATTGACGTTGACAAAAATTGTCGATTTAGTCTTTAAGGAATAAAAGCAGAGAACTTGTCATAATATACTCTCCCAAAAAAGAAAAACAACATCCAATTTTTGTTCTTCAAAATATGAATTTTCAACATCATTTTTAATACAGAAATAAGCATCACATTACACTGAAATTTGGCAGACTGGTTGTTCAGACTCTAAAGTTCATTCACATGTAAAAATTTATCCCATTAAAGTTCATAGTGCTCAGATGACGTCACTGCAACGTCAATATCTGTTGTGCCCACCATTAACCTGTAACACAGCACGGATCTGTCTCGGCATAGACACAATCAATCGACGAATACGGTTTTGCGGAATTTTCCTCCATTCTTGCCCAAGAGCCTGCTGCGTCTATCCAAATCATCCCACAAATGTTCTATCGGGTTCAAATCTGGTGATTTGGACGGCCAGGGAAGCACTGTTACGTTCTGGTTGGCTAGAAATTTAACAGTAGCACGAGCTGTGTGCGGCCGAGCGTTGTCGTGCTGAAAAATGTCCCTACGGAGGTCCATTATGGGCAGCATATGTGGTGTCAAAACCTCATCTGTGTATCGAACGGCGTTAAGGTTGCCGGGAATGTGCACCAGTTGAGTTTTTCGGGCACAGGATATGGCACCCCACATCATCACACTTCCTCCGCCGAAATTGTCGACCTCAAGGACGCAGATCCTTGCGAACCTCTCATTCCGGCCTCTGACCATCTCTTCTCTGCAGCTGGAATCTTAATTCATCGCTTAAACCTCGCCTCCAGTTTTGCAGATTCCAGTCCCTTAACCTGTTGCACCATCGGACCCTTGCAAATCGATGCTGGCGTCTCAGTACTACGCCAAAGTAAGCAGCGAAAGCCGTTTTGACGGAGACGGTCTGTGCCGATATTCGACGGAGACCTGGGATATTTGATACTGTTTCTGTTGCTGTTTCGCAGGTGAAGTAACCGGATGTAGCGATCTTGGGCTGCTGATGTGATCCTAGGTCGGCCAGAACGTGGACGGTTAGCCGTTGAACCGGATTGCTGGTGCCGCTGCAACAGTCTGGAAATCGTGCTCTGGTGAAGATTATAAAGTCTAGCGACTGCATTCTGTGATTCACCGGCCAGGAGACGACCGGTAACGACGTTCCGGGTAGCCGAAAGTCACGTGTGATCAACAGCCACTATCAGGGGCTTAAATTCAATTATCGGACATTTACATTATAACATGATCCTGTTGCAATGTGTCAATCACGCACATTTTTGGAAAAAAATCCTGTTTGAAAAAAATAATTGGATGCTGCGTTTCCTTTTTGGGAGAGTATATATTCAATCGGAATAACCAGGATACATTGGCTTTTTAAAGCATTTTTATTTCTTCTGAACAATACCATAATGAGTGATGATACCATAATAACAATACCATAATGATCACCAGAGCGTCATTCATGTACTTCTGGAGAGAAATTTAACTGTTTCAAGTATGTTTTAACGAAGTGCTTGAAATTTGCCAGCTCACGCCACTCTGTAAGGTGCTCTTGTCGAGACCTTTTAAGGACGCCGAATAAAAATACATTAAGCTAAGTGTCCACTAATGTGCTATACTAAGAAACGTAAGTCTGTGTGTGCTAAAATTATATTAAAAAACATTATGTTTTACCCAGGCAACGGAAAACCTTTTTTTCTTTTGCCTTTTTCAATTACATTTTAAAACACAAAGAAAGCGTAAAAGTAAATTTAACCAGTTATCAAACTATTATACTTTAGCTTTTTATCTAGCGTTTGTTAATTCAACATAAGCAATTAATTTTAAGATTTGCCTTCTGATATTTTTTCAGAATCTCTTGGGTTTTAATCTGTACATCCATTCAATTTGTGACATTCATGATTGACTTTGACCTTGGCCTTATTGCGTAAGGTAACTTTATTGGAAAGTAAACTTGGAAGTAATTGTATTTATGTTATGTGTATCTAAATATTATTCATGTGAGAAAGAGCTCATCTCGCTCACTTCAATATGACATCTGAGATGATCTTGTGACTGTTGTTCAACTGATAATGTTGTCGTGAACGAGTGGATTGCAAGTGAAATTTTGACCTGAATGGAGATTGATATTTCCGGTCAAGCAATTGACCAGTCTGAACGATTCATCCCCTCTCTTAAGAACCGGTTCAACAAGGTTGTTTGGAGGGCAGTTTTGCACGGGAGGATAGTCGGAGAAAGACGGTCAAGGCCAGGTCTCAGGGAGTGGAGAACTTCAAGCAGAAATATTAAGTCCGTGAGTTATCAGATTATCTACAGTTAGCTTCAGAAATAAGAAGTCCTCAGTGTTTGTGGAATAAACAATCAATACCAGTAGCTCACTAATATACAATCCATCACTATCACCTATCAGTTAAAATGCCGTGTTCTACAGTCAATATTATATAGACACTCTCACTCCCTGATGCCTTTCTCTAGTTTCCTCTTTGAACTATACTGTCAAGTCTTCCACATAAACAGTTTATCAGCCAACTATAGTGGGATCACTAAACCAGTCAATTACATTGTGACCACTCAGTCAGTTCTCTAGTGTGCCCACTCAGTCAGTGAAATCTAGTGTGCCCACTCAGTCAGTGAAATTATCTAGTGTGCCCACTCAGTCAGTGAAATTATCTAGTGTGCCCACTCAGTCAGTGAAATATCTAGTGTGCCCACTCAGTCAGTGAAATTATCTAGTGTGCCCACTCAGTCAGTGAAATATCTAGTGTGCCCACTCAGTCAGTGAAATATCTTGTGTGCCCACTCAGTCAGTGAAATATCTTGTGTGCCCACTCAGTCAGTGAAATATCTAGTGTGCCCACTCAGTCAGTGAAATATCTAGTGTGCCCACTCAGTCAGTGAAATATCTAGTGTGCCCACTCAGTCAGTGAAATATCTAGTGTGCCCACTCAGTCAGTGAAATATCTAGTGTGCCCACTCAGTCAGTGAAATATCTTGTGTGCCCACTCAGTCAGTGAAATATCTTGTGTACCCACTCAGTCAGTGAAATATCTTGTGTGCCCACTCAGTCAGTGAAATATCTAGTGTGCCCACTCAGTCAGTGAAATATCTAGTGTGCCCACTCATTCAGTGAAATATCTTGTGTGCCCACTCATTCAGTGAAATATCTTTTGTGCCCACTCATTCAGTGAAATATCTTGTGTGCCCACTCAGTCAGTGAAATATCTTGTGTGCCCACTCAGTCAGTGAAATATCTTGTGTGCCCACTCAGTCAGTGAAATATCTAGTGTGCCCACTCATTCAGTGAAATATCTAGTGTGCCCACTCATTCAGTGAAATATCTTGTGTGCCCACTCATTCAGTGAAATATCTTGTGTGCCCACTCAGCCAGTGAAATACAGCGCATAATCAACCATCCAGTGAAATATATTGTGTGTGCACGCCGTTGCCAATACTCACGAATAAATATAAACATTTCTCACTTAACGTAATATTAACGTATTATTTTCGTAACTATTTATGTTTTTCATAATGAAATGCCAATGCCTTTTTTGCTCTCCCTCAGTCTATTTAATCTTTGCCAATATCATTGTGTTTAAGTAAAATCACGGTTAATGATAGGCCTATCAAAAGTTTAGATACATTTCATTGTATGTAAATTTATTTCTGATTTATGTAAATACACATTTTCTTTTGTTTCAAATATCGTGTTCTCATTCATTCATGTAGTGGGTCTCACTACATTTTGGTGCCGAAACCCGGGACTTAACCATGTCTCTATCCTACCTGAAAGGTTTGAAAACACGATATAGAAACACATTGCAGCGAGAAGTCGCTAAGGTCACTACACTAATTAATCATGTAAATTAAATGATTTATCTTCTAAATATGAGACCACATGTGAAAAATTTGTTTCTCTTGTTGAAGAGTCAGAGGACAAGGAAGAGTTAGTTAAATTACAAGAATTACAAGATGAGTCTATAGAGTTTCAGGAGTCTGTAATTAATGGAACTGCTGAACTATCAGCCTTTGAGAAATCTCTTCATGAGCAAAAGAGGTATGTTAAAACTGATCCAATTAATATCGACCAGAAACTCGCCCAAATGGTTGAACTACAAGCTCAAATGCAAACACAATCCCTGAAAATGATGGAGTCACAATCTGTCCAGTTTCAGCAAATGCAAGAACTTGCTAACAAAGGTAAAGAAATTGATCATTCATCTGCATCTACCAAATTTTCAGTAAAATTACCAAAACTTGACATTTTTCATTTTAATGGTGATGTTATGTCTTGGAAGCCCTTTTGGGATCTCTTTGAATCTACAGTGCACAACAACGCTCACTTATCTGGAGCTGAAAAATTCACTTACTTTAAAGGAAAATTAACAGGCGAGGCCCTCAAGGCCATAGATGGTGTTGCTCTTTCAAATGAAAATTATGAAGTTGCCATGAAATTACTCCATGACAGATATGGTGACAAACAAGTTATCATCAACACTCATTATTCCGAATTAATGGACATTCCCATTTCTCCAAACTCAATCAATAAACTCAGACTACTATACGATGAATTAGAAAAACACATCCGTAGCCTAGAAACGTATGGCGAGAACGTTAATCAAAATATTTACGTGTCTTTAACAACCTCAAAACTCCCCAAGGAGGTACTTGTCCAGCTGGAAATAAACAAAGGTCACACAGAAAGTTGGACTGTAATATTACTTCGTGAACTTTTCAAAAATTACGTCATGGCGAGAGAGTCTGCAGAAAGACAATCGCCAAAAACTTTCCAGAATCACAATTCTAAGGAAAGCATTAAAATGAATTCTTTTCCCAGTTACAGATTTACAGCTTCCAGATCATCAGCTGAAGCATCGGTCACTAAGGAAGGACCAAGGCAATTACCAAGATCTCGATGTACTTTTTGTGGGCAGAGACACTGGACAGACGAGTGTAATGTCTATACTACTCTACAGTCAAGAAAGGATAAAGTGAGAGGTAAATGCTACAATTGTCTCCAATCAAATCATCGCTTTAATGATTGTAAAAACAATAGAGCCTGCTTCCACTGCCATCAAAGAAACGAGCATCACAGAAGTTTGTGTCCTACCATTTTTCCAGACGACATATCTAAATCACCATCACAAACATTACCCAGCACCCAACTCACATGTGATTCTCAGCCATGCATGCTCGCGTCTGATGAACACGTCTTAATGCAAACAGCTACAACGCACGTTAAGAAACCAAACAGCAATTTAACTGAAAACATTCGACTCTTACTAGATTTTGGTAGTCAAAGAACATATATCACCTATGATTTAGCAAAACAACTTCAGTTGAAGATAGATAAAAATCAGGAGGAGATAACTGTGATGACTTTTGGTTCTGATAAACCTCAAACCATTCTAACCTCTCTCACAACACTTAAGACCTAAAGATGGAACGTTCCTAACCATAAAGGCCAATGCCGTACCCAAAATTACTGGCACAATTCACCGAATTCCTTTGAATGAAAACCTAATTGAACAGTGGAAATATTTGTGGAATGACGTTTTCCTTGCTGATACACTACCTACACACACTGAAAATTCTTCTCTTCACCTTTTAATAGGCAACGGTTACTATCTGGACCTCTTACTTCCACAAAAATTAGAAATCACATCAGGTCTATATCTTCTAGGGTCCAGATTAGGTTGGATCCTAAGTGGGAGAACAAAGTATACGAATAATTCAGAACAAGAGCACAGTTTAGTGTTACTCACATTTGGACAACAAGCTAAAACAAAATCATGCACTTGCCTTAGTCTGGATAAGCAACTCCAATTAACCCCGAATTTAGAGCAATTTTGGAACTTAGAAACAATTGGCATAATGGACCCAGCAGAGGAAACTTCTGACGACGAAGTCATTTCGGCCTTTAACAGAACAGTATATCAAAGGGACAAGAGATATTTTGTGACATGGCCATGGAAGTCGAATAATTCTGATTTACCGGAAAACTACGGATTATCAGTCGGCAGATTAAAGTCTCTTGTACAAAAGCTAAACAAAAACAAGGAACTCTTACGTAAATACAATGATATAATCACTGAGCAAAACAATAAAGGAATTATAGAAGAGGTCAACGAAAACACAGTAACGGGTCCAATCAAACATTATATTCCACATCATGCTGTGATTACACCAACAAAAACTACAACAAAATTGAGAATAGTTTACGATGCTTCGGCAAAAACCACCAAATCTAACAACAGCCTAAACCAATGTCTACACAGGGGACCTGTTTTATTACAAACACTATGTGGCCTTATGTTTCGGTTTAGAAAATACGAAATTGCTCTAACTGCAGATATTGAAAAGGCATTTTTGCAGGTTGGCCTACAAGAGCCCGATCGAGATGTAACCCGTTTTCTCTGGCTTAAAAATCCTAATATTAGCACCGTCGAGGGTAACATACAAGTATATCGTTTCTGTAGGGTTCCTTTTGGTGTTACATCAAGCCCTTTCCTGCTCGCAGCCACTATTGCCCAACATGTAGGAAGCATCAATACACCCACTGCTGAGAAAATTCAACAAAATATGTATGTTGATAATTTGGTTACTGGATGTAATAACTTTCAAGAAGCCTTATCATTTTACAAGGAAACTAAACAAATATTTAACTCTGCATCAATGAACATCAGAGAATGGGCAACAAACTCAAAGGAACTAGCAAACATTATACCTGAAAGTGACAAAGACGCCAGAGAAGAACTTAGTGTTTTAGAAATATCCTGGCACGTAACCAATGACAATTTGCTAATACCCATGCCTAATCTTAGTCATTCGCCTAACATCGTTTCGAAAAGAATTTTGTTAAGTGCAATTGCCTCCACATATGACCCACTTGGTTTTTTCAGTCCAGTTCTATTGTTGGCGAAATTATTTCTACAACAAGTTTTGATTGAAAACTTTAGCTGGGATGACAAACTTCCACAAGACAAACACATACAATGGATATCCATTTGTACACAATTAGAAAGGATTTCCCAAGTTAAAATTCCAAGGTATGTTGGTATCATTGTTAAAGACGAACTTGTCAGGTATCAACTTCTCTGTTTCTGTGATGCTTCCACCAAAGCTTATGCCACAACTGTATACTTAAGGGTTTACACAAACACACAGGTGAAGATCAGCTTAATTTTCTCAAAGACACGTTTAGCTCCAACCAAACTGATCACCATTCCCAGACTTGAACTTTTGGCCGTACTGATTGGAGTTCGCTCTCTAAAGTTTGTTGAAAGAGAACTTCAAATTACAAATTGTACAACAACCCTTTATACTGACTCTCAATGTGTGCTCTACTGGATAAACACAAAAAGGCACTCTCACTTTTCGTCAAGAACCGAATAACGGAGATTAAGTCTCACCAACAAATCCAATTTCGCTATATAGCATCTGCAGATAATCCCGCAGACATCGCTACTAGAGGAGGTTCAGTAAATGATCTAAACACAAAGTCTTGGTGTCACGGCCCAGCTTGGCTCGAACATAACGAAAATTGCTGGCCAAAATGGCAAGTTTCAGAAGCCGAAGCTGATTCAGTTTGTCTTTTAGAGAGTGAAGTAGAAAATCACAATTCACAAGAAAGTCATTTTGTCGTCGTTAAAACTACAGGGAGTCCGTTTGACATAGATATGAGCAAATATTAATCCATAAATAAACTTTTGAGAGTCACAGCCTGGGTATTAAAATTCATCAGTACCCTTAAGCACAACACTGCACCTGGTTACAAAGTCGTTTAAACACTCGGCTATTATTTCAAGCACGACTCACCTGGATAAAGTATGTACAACTATCTCATTTTAAGGATACTGTAAATGCCATTTTGAAGAACCAAAGAGACAACCTCCAACATCAGTTAGGCCTTCAGCTTGACAAAGACGGTATCCTCCGATGTCATGGTAGGCTTAAAAATGCAGAGCTGTCTTTAGACACCATAACACCTGTTCTTCTCCCAAGGAATAGCCACCTAACAACATTAATTATTGAAAATTGCCACAAAGCTTTACTTCATTCAGGCGTCTCTCAGACTTTAGCTCAAATCCGGCAACATTTTTGGATACCATTAGGACGCCCAGTTGTACGAAAAGTAATACAAAGGTGTCAGATATGCCGTCGTTTCGAAGGTGGACCCTACAAACTTCCTCCCATGCCTCCTTTGCCTAAGCAAAGGGTCACTCAGTCGAAACCTTTTGAATATACTGGACTTGACTACCTGGGACCAGTATTTGTAAAAGACTCAGCAGCCATAAGTAAAGTTTGGATCTGTCTCTTCACATGTATTTCTATAAGAGCTGTACATTTAGAGATTATACAAGATATGACTACGTCATCATTCATTCTCTATTTGAGACGATTTGTTGCACAATTTGGAACTCCTACTCAGATCTTAACTGACAATGCCACCCAGTTCAAACTTACTAAAAGGGTTCTCGAAATAATGTGGAGAAATATGACGCTTTCATCAGAAGTAGAATCTTTTGCAAGTAACAACAACATAAATTGGCGGTTTATTACACAACTTTCCCCATGGAAGGGAGGCTTTTATGAGCGTTTAGTTGGATTAATAAAACGCTCTTTACGGAAAACAATAGGCCGAACCCTACTGACTACGGAACAATTGCAAACCATTATTCATGAAGCCCAAACTGTTATAAATACCAGGCCTTTGTTATATGTGTATGAGGACATTAACTCGACAGCATCCCTCACACCAGCTGATTTTCTATCAGTAAATACTCAGTCAGAAATAAAAGGACCAAGAATAGAATCTCCATTCACGCCAAACCCCGGCGATGTGGTCTTAATAAAGGATAATGTCCCAAGATCTACTTGGAAATTTGGAAAAATAACGAAACTGTTTACAAGTAAAGATGGGCAAAAAAAAAACAGCAGAAGTCAATCTCCCTTCAAAATTAACTATCGTGAGACCACTTAATTTACTATTCCCTATTGAATGTCCGTCACTTCAGCCAAGTAATCTCAACGAAACGGAAAAGGAAAATCCAGACACCAATCACCTACCTAAACGAGCAGCATCAATTAAAGCTCGAAAACTTATATCCCAGCAATTGCACTAACTTTTTCTTCTTTTTCTGTTTGGGGAGTGTCGTGAACGAGTGGATTGTGAGTGAAATTTTGAGCTGAATGGAGATTGATATTTCCGGTCAAGCAATTGACCAGTCTGAACGATTCATCCCCTCTCTTAAGAACCGGTTCAACAAGGTTGTTTGGAGGGCAGTTTTGCACGGGAGGATAGTCGGAGAAAGACGGTCAAGGCCAGGTCTCAGGGAGGGGAGAACTTCAAGCAGAAATATTAAGTCCGTGAGTTATCAGATTATCTACAGTTAGCTTCAGAAATAAGAAGTCTTCAGTGTTTGTCGAATAAACAATCAATACCAGTAGCTCACTAATACACAATCCATCACTATCACCTATCAGTTAAAATGCCGTGTTCTACAGTCAATATTATATAGACACTCTCACTCCCTGATGCCTTTCTCTAGTTTCCTCTTTGAACTATACTGTCAAGTCTTCCACATAAACAGTTTATCAGCCAACTATAGTGGGATCACTAAACCAGTCAATTATATTGTGACCACTCAGTCAGTGAAATATCTAGTGTGCCCACTCAGTCAGTGAAATTATCTAGTGTGCCCACTCAGTCAGTGAAATATCTAGTGTGCCCACTCAGTCAGTGAAATTATCTAGTGTGCCCACTCAGTCAGTGAAATATCTAGTGTGCCCACTCAGTCAGTGAAATATCTAGTGTGCCCACTCGGTCAGTGAAATATCTTGTGTGCCCACTCAGTCAGTGAAATATCTTGTGTGCCCACTCAGTCAGTGAAATATCTTGTGTGCCCACTCAGTCAGTGAAATATCTTGTGTGCCCACTCAGTCAGTGAAATATCTAGTGTGCCCACTCAGTCAGTGAAATATCTAGTGTGCCCACTCAGTCAGTGAAATATCTAGTGTGCCCACTCAGTCAGTGAAATATCTAGTGTGCCCACTCAGTCAGTGAAATATCTTGTGTGCCCACTCAGTCAGTGAAATATCTTGTGTGCCCACTCAGTCAGTGAAATATCTTGTGTGCCCACTCAGTCAGTGAAATATCTAGTGTGCCCACTCAGTCAGTGAAATATCTAGTGTGCCCACTCAGTCAGTGAAATATCTAGTGTGCCCACTCAGTCAGTGAAATATCTAGTGTGCCCACTCAGTCAGTGAAATATCTAGTGTGCCCACTCATTCAGTGAAATATCTAGTGTGCCCACTCATTCAGTGAAATATCTTGTGTGCCCACTCATTCAGTGAAATATCTTGTGTGCCCACTCATTCAGTGAAATATCTTGTGTGCCCACTCAGCCAGTGAAATACAGCGCATAATCAACCATCCAGTGAAATATATTGTGTGTGCACGCCGTTGCCAATAATCACGAATAAATATAAACATTTCTCACTTAACGTAATATTAACGTATTATTTTCGTAACTATTTATGTTTTTCATAATGAAATGCCAATGCCTTTTTGCTCTCCCTCAGTCTATTTAATCTTTGCCAATATCATTGTGTTTAAGTAAAATCACGGTTAATGATAGGCCTATCAAAAGTTTAGATACATTTCATTGTATGTAAATTTATTTCTGATTTATGTAAATACAAATTTTCTTTTGTTTCAAATATCGTGTTCTCATTCATTCATGTAGTGGGTCTCACTACAAATGTAGTAATCCCCCATATTGTAGTACTCGATCGATATTGTATCAAGGTTTAACTGATAATGTAGTATCAACCGATATTGTAGTAAAATCAACCGATAATGTAGTAATTCTTCTAACCGATATTGTAGTAACTTTTTGTCGATATTGTAGTAAAAGCTTTCCTCACCGACACTGTGGTAAATATCAACTGATAATGTAGTAACCCTTTTTCTAAGGTGTGTGAACAGTCTGATTTAATGATACTAAATTTGCTGGCGGCGTCCATATAACCCTTTGCTGCCCGACTGTGTATGTTTCACATTTGATGAACAGCTCTATTAGAGCCCAGCGGTGTTCTTGCTAACCATTTTTTTAGATATATGACGCATTTTTTATCCCACCGGCATAAATATCATCTGAAAATGTAGTAACCTTCTTTCCATTGATTGCATCATGTGACACGTAACAATGTATTTGAAATGTGGCCGGGGGAGATGCTGGGGGTTGGGGTAATGGGTAATGTTGTACATGTGGTAGGCCCCTAATGTACATGTACAGTGCACGGCAGAAATAACTTAACACTGACGCAATAGAGTCACGTCATTGCGAGACTATTTTGAATGATTCGTTTGTGTTAAGGACCATTCTATAAAGCACCCGGGAGACTCTCGCGATCATGGTAGTCTGTATTCACCATTACCAGGAATTAATTGGACTTATTGATGTTTCCAATTTCTGCCGGTGTTAAGTTATTTCTGCTCTGTACTGCACACCCGTTCGTCCAAAACTATCCCCTGCAAATCTTAAACGGAAAATTGTTGAGCTAATTTACCTTGATGTTAAAGGGATACAAAATATAAACAAACAACTCCTACAACCTTTATGTTTACGGAAATATGCCCTTTCACAATCATGTTACTAATTCTCTTTAAATGCCATACTCAGCCATTGAAATGTCTTCTAATATTTTCTTCTATTTAATGCTGTTGCGCAATATAAGATATAAAGTCTTTCATAGTGTATGACCGTATTATTGAGGCCTATACATAAATCTTACACCATTAAATGGGAACAGTCGCAGATACTCATTATAGCATTCTGCTTTAGTATTAATGATTTTGACTTGTATATCTTTCTTCCCAATCTGGCCATACCCGTCGCTTATAGCTACCAACTCATTTTGAAATTTTGTGACGCTCAACTTATTGCTGAAAATAAGGATACAGTAAACTCTGCATAGGCTGACTCAGGCCTGGGAGATCCGGGTTCAAGCCCGGGTCGAGTCAGACCAAAGACTTTAACAGTGGTAGCTGTTACTGCTTCGCTTGGCGCTCAGCAATAGGAGTTAGAGCAGCGACTGGTTGGCCCGGTGTCAGTATACTGTGACTGGGTGAGGGGGCTTGCTGGTTGTCTTCGGCAAGTCGTCTCGGTGAGACAGCACCTAAAAGAGCGGTGGAAATCCGCGCTGTCACAAGGAGACAACGTCTTCATATAACCGAAATACTGTTGAGCAGGACGTAAAACCCCAATCACTCACTCACTCGCTCACGCATAGGCTGACACTGAATAAGCCGACGACAACGCCATTGAAATGGTTACATGTAAGCCAACATTTCTGTAAGCCGATAAAACAGTTGTTGTCCCAACAGTGGCGACTTGCGAAGAGTTTGCTGTGTTTGTAAAATATTGATAAGAATAATAATTTCCAAAGGTAAAATATATTTATTCAATAAACAAGGCTGTGAATTTAATGGAAGAACGTAATGTATAAATTAAAAGTGCTCCGGAGGAAATCTGACAAAGGTAATTGCTATGTTTGTGTCCTATAAACACAAGGCCGCATTCAAATAACAAAACACAATGAGATCATATCAGATGAGAACAGACATACAATTGATATTTCCAGTCTATATCTTAAAATTAGAAACAAATACTGAGACTCTAGTCTGGAATTTTCTTTAAACAAAAACCAGAACGGACGCAAACAAGAATAAAAACTCTGAACAGCAAAACAGAATGAAGTAATATTGCACCAGACCAGCTAGGCGTTCCAGTCTTTGCTATCTTCTTTTTCAGAATACTTATATATACTTATATATTTCCAAAACACAACATTATTTTCAAGTAGAAAAAATATCAAGACACTTCTTGATTTGGAATGTTCTTTTAAAGAAACAGACACGGATGCTAACAGCAAAATGAATGAGTGAGTGAGTGATTGGGGTTTTACGTCCTGCTCAACAGTATTTCGGTTATATGAAGATATGGTCTCCTTGTGACAGGGCGGATTTCCACCGCTCTTTTAGGTGCTGTCTCACCGAGACGACTTGCCGAAGACAACCAGCAAGCCCCCTCACCCAGTCACAGTATACTGACACCGGGCCAACCAGTCGCTGCAGCAAAATGAACAACTCAGCGCAACAAAACACAAGACTGGCTATCTAATGTGTTGGTTGTTTGTTCGAGCTTATTGGCGCGTCCATTCGTATGGATGATGTACACCATACTAGTGAGTAATTATTACCTTGAGCGATTGAGAAAACTGTGATAACTGTGATAAACAACTGTGATGTTTTTTTTTTTTTTTTTTTCTAAACATTTTATTTGTTATAAGAGCACACATTAAGCCAAGGCTTATACCGTGTACATTCTACAAAGTATACACAATTGTGGAAATGACAAACAAGAAATCAAAAGGAAAAAAAAACATCAAAAATAAGAATGAAGAAAATATACATATGATCCAAACTATGTGAAGGTGGAGTAGATAAATAACCGAGAATCGATATATACAATGGGAATTACATGGGATAGTGTGGGCATGGTCCGTTTGGTCGGCTTTCGGTACGATCTAAATGAATCGCTTCGTGGAAGAAATAAAAGTACAGACGGACGACATAACAACAGCATTTTGATGTTTACTAAATTCAGAACTGCCATACAATAGATTAGTTGCACTGATAGGCTCAGCACACCCTGATAGTCGAATCGATCGTAGCATTTCTTCTCGCTGAGTAATGAACCGCGGGCAAATCAAAAGGAAATGATCAGCTGTCTCCGAAGAAAATCCACAAAAACATCTTGGGGAGTCAGAAACAAAATTGTTAAATAGATCGTCATGCAGGGAACTACAACCATTTCTCATCCGAGAAAGGATAATATTACTTAGGCGATCGCCTATGTAGTACCATGATGGAGGAGCTGCCTGGCTATACATCTGCAATATTTTGAATTTGAATACTTTGTGGTCAGTTATATTTTTAATATTATTTGGTAAGCTATTCCATTCACGGATGGTTGTTGGAAAAAAAGATTTACTAAAAGTGGCAGTATTACAGAATAAAGTTGTATAATTATTGTGAGACCTTTGGGGATAATGATTTCGAGCCGAAACTGTTTGTGGTAGCTTATTGTAAAGATGTAAGTTGGTTTTATTGTTTACTATTTGGTGGAATGCACTTAATCTATGAATCTTCCGTCGCTGCCTTAGAGTGGTGAAACCGGATTCCTCGTAAAGAAGTGAGCTTGCCGCGCTTTTAGTTAATCCGGTAATAACCCGAAGGCAGTCTTTTTGGAGAAGTTCTAATGAATTTACCTGGTATTCAGGTAGATTATCCCAGACAACATCTGCGTATTCTAAAGCTGGTCGAATGAAGCCCTTGTACATAATTTCTAGACACTTTCGGCTAAGACGATATTTCATACCTCTGAAGAGTGAAATTTTTTTATGCGATGATGCAATAAGATTTTCAATATGGCTGTACCAATTTCCGAGATGGTTAAAGGTCAAGCCTAAATGTTTGTGGGTCTCGGTTGTACTGATAGGACTACCCATGAAATTACAATCGACATTGGATGGCTCATGTCGTCTGGAGCAAAGAAGTAACTTTGTTTTTGATGCATTAAATGAGACCCTCCAGCGATTAGCCCATGCCTGTATGGACTGCAAGTCCTTCTCAATCGAGTTCGTTATTTCAGGCTGCAACAATTCGTCAGATATAACATACAGGGTGGTATCATCAGCAAATAACCGAATATTATTAATAATTGATCTTAGTAAGTCATTTATAAAAATGATAAATAAAAGGGGTCCTAGGACAGAGCTGATGTTTAAACACAATATAACAATATATTGAATGTATCTGTACATGAGTATATGTTAGTACGATTGAGAACTATACTTAACCTCTTAAGATGTTAAAACATGCAATACAATTGAGCTTACACCCGTATACCATTTACAGATATGCAAATATACAGTGGCGAGAAATGGGAAGATAGACAGATATGTCGATATTTGTTAGTCAGGTGTCACTTGAGCATATAACTGTCGTAAATACAATGTATATAGACTCATATAAATATACAATTATATTAAAATCGGTGTGTATTTATAATATATCTAGCTACAGCCTGATATACCTTGTTGGTATTTTTAGAAGGGCCTAGCACATTGTCCATGTTGGGTTGATTAATACCCAAACCAATGAGATGGAATCTGAATAGGTAAGACTTTAGGGGAATATGACCAGACTGGAGTCTGTGGAACATAACCTCAACTACACGAGTGGGGAAATTAAGCTTTGGTGATGAAATTCCACGATTAAAAAGGAAATAAAACCTTTCCTTTTCAGAATCATTCCACTGTTTCTGCCACTGATTCACAAAATATGACTTTGCCTTAAGTACCTACTTTGTAATTTTATTGAATACTTGTATATTTCCAAAACACAGGATTATTTTCAAGAAAAAAAGTACCAAGACACCTTTTAGATTTCAAACGTTCATTCAAAAGTAACAAAAATGGATAACCCACGTTTTTAATTGTATATTTAAAAGTGGAAATGTGGACGCGATTTCTTTCAATGAAGACACTGAAGACTTTATTTAGAAAAGCACGCGTAACAAACTTCATGCAGAGTTATCGTTCCTTATTAGAAATTCTCTTGTATAGAATTATCTACCGAACATTTTCATCAATTCTGCGCCTAGGATGGCTTAACTTTTAGAATATGTTTCAATGTTTTCTCCTAAACTGATCACAAATGTACGGCTTTCCTCTGTACGTTTTATATTCAAATTTTATTAATTTCTACTCTGAAAAAAATAGGAAAGAAAAGTGCTTAAAGAGCCTACCAATGCTTGCACTAGTTACTTGCACTAGCACTAGTTACTCAGCTACCTGATTAATACAACAAATCTTTTTTTTACGTATCAGCAAATATCAATTCGTGAAAAAAGTGTGTCGATCTGGCTCAACTCTCTTGAAGTACCTGTTGGCCTTATTGGGAAAGTTGAAGCTTGTGAAGCTGCTCTGTTTTGAAATGCCCAACTCAGATCAGTGTGTGAAACCATAACTGAAAATATTTACGATCTAACATACTTGTCCAAAACTACTGGATTGTAATTCAATTAACCAACTATTCCAGGGTTGGGGGGGGGGGGGGGGTTTATTAATACATGTTGCATTGATATCGATCTCATACGAATCACAGAACCAAGCACAACTAAATAATCGGCAGTATTCATACTCTTACAAATTACTCTTAATGGCATAATATAATCAACTTCACTATGCTCTGGGGTGAAAGGGATTTACTCAGTTCTCTGTACATTTCGCACTTTTGTTTGTAATGTTCGTATAGGCAGTAAAACAAAACAAAAACAAATAACAAGAAAACAATTATCGGAGAACGGTCACAAGCTACTGCGATATTTTCATCGCTGCTACCCCGGCCTCCCCTTTTACTTCATAAATTGTCTCCCTTCGTCAGACTATATAACTGTACCCCCACCATCCCCCTTTTGCATTTTATTCTGGTTTTAGCACAGTCTACAGATTTGAGAGGCAATCTGTTACAGGTATTATTGTTTGGTATTAAGACCAAATGTTTATAAGCCGAGTCAACTTATTTTGAAAGGAAACTTCCGGTGAATCTCCACACCAATTTTTAACTTCCGGGCTCGAGCAGTAAGACTCATACTGTGAAACCTAAATATTTCTCTAAGTCGGTCGCCATGGAAACCATAAAATTGATCGAAGCAATCTCATTTTGACCAGGGAACTGATTTATCCCCAGATGAACATGCATATCAAATATGAACTTAATAGCTCGAGTGGTAAGACTTTTGCGGGTACCTCGTCTTCTTCAATATTTCTCAGTCGGTTCCCGTGGAAACCTTAAAATTATTCTAAACATCCTCATTTTATAACCAAAACACATAGGACAACTTGTACTACTTTGTACATGGTGACGCCCTGCTTACCAGGGCATTTCTCCTATAACATATAAACGTTACGTCGATGACATATTTCTGGTTTTTAATATTTTTTCTGATGTTCAACCATTCTTACTGTATATGAATAATTGCCACTCTGCCATTCAATTTACATGTGATCAGGAGGTAGATGGTTGTTTGCCTTTTCTAGATATACTCGTTTCTCGCAACAATGAATGTATCACTACTACAGTGTATCGTTAGAAAACTCATTGGGACTGTACACGGCATGGTCGAGTTTTGTGCCAAATAAATTTAAACTTAATCTTATTCGTACATTGCTTAATCGAGCCTGGGGTATCTGTAATGACTACAAACTGCTTAGCATTGAAATCGGTAAAATAAAAAATATGTTAATCCAAAATCAATATCAATCCCCCACGGTAGACAAAATCATTAAACAGTTCCTAGACAATAAATTTTCAGACAACCCATTTTGTAAACCATTCGGACCTGAAAAACAAAAAATCTTCATCAGAACACCCTTTCTTGGACCAGCCTCAATAAAATTATCTAAAGAACTAAAATCACTTGAAAACCTTGTCCCGACAGTTCAGTTTGTATCTTTGGTGTATTCCCGACTCGCCTAATTCACACCTCTGAAAATCCCGACTCGCGTACATGCCATTTTGAGGATTAACTAACACTAACACCAGGGAGTAGCGGCATGGGGATAATCCCATTAAGACGGAACAATAGGTGAGACAAGTTCATGTAACCATCGAAAATTTTAAGTGAAATATAATCAGTCAAGTGCTAAAAAAGATGAACATCGTTCATAACAGAAAAATTATATAAACGGACAAAGAAGGAGGCATCAACATTTTTAACTGAAATGTAATCACTCAAATAAAGTGTCACAGACAAAGCGTAAACAGACAAAGAAGGAGGCGTCAATATTTTAACTGAAATGTAATCACTCAAGTCAAGTGTCAATTCAAATCATATAAATACCGAGGGCAAAAACATAGTTGCCATAATTTACAAAATGGCATCGGCACAAACCAGACTAAACTTTGTTACTTCTGAGAGAGGCGGAGGGTTGTTAATTTTTAATACCTACAAGTACAGAGTGAATAGGACTTCGTTCAATTCTACTGCTTGGAAATGTGCTTTTCCTGGATGCCGTGCTACTATCTGTACAAGTAATGATATCTTGACTAAAGTCGGAAACAATGAGCATCTTCACCAGCCAAAAAGCTTTCGTCAAGAAGTAGAAAATGTTAAGCGAACTATCAGAAAGCGAGCCAGAGAAGAACTCACTCCTATTCCCCAGATTTATGATGATGAGGTATCAAAGTTAAACGACGAGTCACCCACAGAAGCAGCCCAATTCCCATCATATTATTCCATAAAATCTAGCCTCTACAGAGAACGTCAAAAAACTATTCCAAAAGTTCCACGGACCATAAGGGATGTCCATTTTACGCAGTGTATTTGGAGAAACGCACAAAAACATGGATTACAAACGCTTTACAGAGATGACGCCGAGGTTCGATGTCTGGTGCGACGAGCTGCAGGTTTGCCTCTAGTTCCAATAGCTGATGTAGATGATGTTTGGCTGAACGTAATAGCTCCAGCGACCACCGAATGTACCAGGTTTATGGACTACGTGACAGAAAATTGGTTAGAAGGGCAATGGAACCGAGAAATGTGGAATCATCATGTAACAGAAGGCGCCAGAACCAACAACAGTCTAGATTGAACAATCTTTTTCATCACAATAATTAAGAAGGAACAATCAGTGACAGAGACTAGAATTGCCCAGGCAGAGAATGGGGCCAGGTTTGCCCCCAAAAGACTGAAATACAGGAAAATAGAAGAGCGTCTCCAACATTTGAAGGACGACCTATTACGGGGAGACTTTCTTGAATTTTCTGATAGTGCTTCGTATTTGTTACATGTTGGTCAGTGATATTTCTGTCAGTTGCTTGTTAAATTAACTATTACAATAAAGTCCAATATTTAATGTAAACAAAAAATTGTGTTTGTTCCCTGTTACTTACAATTTAATCTCCCCGATTTAACTGTTAATCCATCTTAATCCCTGTATTGATCTAAGTTTACTCACCGGCACTAGTCCCGATTCGCCTACAAGTCAAAATGTACAAAATCACAAATTAGGCGAATCGGGACTAAACCGTATCTTTAAGCGAAACTTTCACAATCAGTTCTTATCTTAATTACAAAGATCGCGAGGATGAAAAACTTCGAAGTAATGTTATTTACAAGGTTACATGTGGTGATTGCCCTGCATCTTATGTGGGACTTACATCCAGACATATTAATCAGAGGTTCTCCGAGCATCACATTATGCACCAAAACAGTGGCTCCTCTGCAGTTGCAAATCACTGTTACAATAACAATCACAATCCCAACACATTGTCATGTGAGATAATTGACCAGGCTAAGAACAAGCTTAACTTAGCATACAAAGAGTCCCTTCATATTTCAAAATTAAATCCTATATTAAAAGTTCAAATTTCATCCGTTCCTCTCCGCTTATTCAATGTGTAACCAACTGTCTCCATTCTAAAGATAAGGTTGTCTTATCGTCTGTGTAATATCATGATGTTACAGCACACCTGCTTATTCCATGTCCTCCATATCTTAATACATGTAGTTAACTCTTGACCTGTAATATGATTGCCCCCCCCCCCTCCCTTACCTTGGATTTTGGTGATTTCAACTACAGTGTAGGAATCACAACTTATCAGTGATTATAACTTTTGTATTTGTTTTGTTCATTCTTGCTGTGCATATAATGCATGTTTAACCATGCTGACGTTGTGTTGCTGTAATTTCTGATGGTGAGAGTAGTTTCTCTCGAAAGCTCATATTAAAACATCACCATGTACAATGTAGTACAAGTTGTCCTATGTGTTTTGGTTTTAGTAAAACCGCTCCATAGAAGAATCTATCCTCATTTTAAATATGAAACTGATTCATACCCTAATGAACCTCATTATAATATCCATATTATGCCGACGGGATAAAATTCATATATGCTTCATATATCTCAAAAATGGTTAGCAAGAACACTGCTGGGCTCTAATTTATGGAGGGGGGATATCCGCCAAAAGTCTATGTGTGTAGCTGTGTCGGTTTCAATGCGTGTAGTGTTTGTTCACTCTGCTTTTTCTGTAATGTCACCACCGAGACTCTAGCAAGCAGGACTGTGTGAGTGTAACTGTGTCAGTTTCAACGTGCGCAATGCTTACGTTTACTGTAGGTCTGGCTATGTCACTACCGAGATCTGCAATGCGACCACCGAGGGGCGAGTACGGCTTGTAGTTCGGTCGTGTCTGATAGCTGCGCAGTTTTGGCCCTTTTCTTTGGAGATCTTGCTCCGCGAAGCTAGACAAATACAACCGCGTGCAGGCTTATCCACATATGTGGCTAAGTACCATTATGACGACAGGGGGCGCTTTTAAATAAAATATTGGAAATTATAGACGACCTCTTTACGTCTATGACAGTATTTCCAGCGTGCCTACGAATAATATTAATAAAATAATACTATTTAATAATAGGCCTACCTAAGTTAAGTTGAAATAAGCCAAGGCCTTGATTTAAAGATTATAATAATTAAAGTGGCATAAGCTGCCAAAATGTTGATATTTTGACGTTAAAACAGAATGTTGAAATTATTGGCTATTTTTCTCAAGAGACGTATAATTCAGAAGCTCTTTAGTGCTTTTAGTCTCGAAAACGTACGATAAAGTATTGTTTTGAACTAACTTTGGGTGAGAATGAATGAATGGTCGTCCCGGTTATTTAAATTTTGTTTACTTTTCGAACATGTTTTCGGTTCGTATAGGCCACATACTGTATGGATTTTCCTCATTCCAAAGCCAATCTATTAGTTTCTCGATGGCCTTCAAAGCCCCTTACTGTCGTGACGATCAGAAATCATGCAAAAAGTGTGAATTTTGGCAGCTCATGCCACTTTAACATTTAAAATAATTCGGCCTGGCCTAATCATTATAGCCTATATTGGTAGTGTGAATATTCAATAACTTAGCTCGTTATCTGGGCATATATATACATGTGCAACAACAACAATTTATGAATTTCCAAATTGATGTATGTATATATTTATGATCACTAAAACACACGGGCACAGGGAAAATCGTCTTGTCTGAAACGTGTACATAAATGTATATACATATATGTACACAGAATGAAAAAACTTCTTTAACTAACTCTATAGCTACTCTCGTTCATATTTCTAGTCCATATATATTTCTTTTGTTTGTTTTTTTCTGAGTAAAAGTTTTTTTCATTTATTTTTTTTCTTTGCCCCCTTTTCTCAGTATCGTCATTATTATAGTTAATATCAGAGGAAAAATAAACTTGTGCTTAACCAGAAACTGTTATAAGTTTGAACTGTTTCACTGTATGTTCCTATATGGCCCTGATGGTCACGTAAAATATATCGGTTCACTTAATTATAGAATAAATGTTATTTTTCTATCTTGCATTTTTACTTCATCATTTTGCACATATGTAAGTTTCAAGAATTTGTGCCTAGTGTCATTGAATATAATTTCAATAAAATAAGTTAAATTCAACAATAACCAAGTTCCGAGCTCGACTTAGGGGCCGTCTATAATTTCCGAAACATTTGTCAGCAGCTCCCCCTGTCGTCATAATGGGACTTAGCCACATATGTGGGTAAGACTGTATGAGCTCCCATTCGTCTAGCTTCGCTGTCTGGAATGCTGCCGCTCTCGTGCGCAGTTCTTGACATAGCCGGAGTACGAACCATGCTCGCTTTACACTGGCCACTTAACACACTGGCTGTAGCCCAGAGTCGAAGCAAGGAATGTAGGCGCTGCATTGGACAACGTTTCACGCATTCAAGCAAGAGTATCGCAAGCGACACAATAAAAGTAAGCACTGCGTACATTGAAACTGACACAGTTACCCACATAGACTTTTGGCGGATATCCCCCTCCATACTAATAGAGCTGTTCATCAACTGTGAAACACATACAGCCGGCTGCAAATGATTTTATGGGCGCCGCCAGCACATTTAGTATTACTAAATAAGACTGTTCACACACCTTAGAAAAAGGGTTACTACATTATCAGTCGAAATTTACTACAATATCAGTCTGACAAAAAGTTGCTACATTATTAGTTAGAATAATTACTACATTATCGGTTGATTTTACTACAATATTGGTTGATACTACATTATCAGTTAAACCTTGATACAATATCGGTTGATTACTACAATATCGGAGATTACTACATTATCAGTTGCTACAACTGTATTAAACTTTCACCCCAAGTCCTGTTTGTTAAGTAGGTTTTCCGGTTTTAAAAACGGTGAAGTACTTTTAGATTAATTGCCTTCCGGTCCTTATCGTCCATTTCCCTAGCTTCAGTATGTCTTCTTCAACTTTTTCTGATCGGTTCCTCTCAAGACTATTTGAACTGATCTAACTGAAGTGGTCAATAAAAAATGAACAATATGTGTCTAACAAGCGGATAAATCCTTTCGATCACTCTTCTATGCGCATCTCCATCCCAATTCAAGTTCGCTGCTAAAACCAATGACGCCATTCAGATTTCAGATTTCAGTTATTCACGGATTTCCGTAAGTACAGAAGAAAAAAAAACACGTATAAATAAAATATCAGAATTTGTGCAGGAAAAATGAAAAACGCTATGTTATCAGCGGGAATAAAACCCCGAAGGTTTTGATCTATCCCTTTATAGAAGATTAAGAATTTTTGCCATAGGGTAAGACTGTAGCAAAGTGTACAGAATGAGTAGATACAACTAGAGGAGAAATATAGAGTCACAGATAAAGAAAACATGTATCAAATATACGTGAAGTTTCAGACAACAAAAAATACAACAGTTTTGTAGAGAAAAAATGGTTTAAATCTGAAAAAAATTATTATATTAACTTGCGTTCACTAGGTAGATTGACAATAGGTGGTCTTTGATTTTGCGAAAACGTGTTTTAGGCTGGAGGGCAATTTATTCCACAGCTTAGGTCCAGTAATGCTACAGCAGTGCAGAGATAACATAGAACAATAAATTGGACTATATAAATTATAAGCAGCAGAGCGAGTACAATAGGAGTGTATTACAGAAACAAAAGTGAAGTAGTTTGGGAACTGGGAGGCATTTTGTACATATGATGACAAAAAGTATGTGTAAACAAGGGATTTTGCAGTTTAGATAAACAAGAGAATAGTAAGATATTGGATTTTTTCCATAGCTCAGCAGTACGTTCAAATTTCTTAAAAGAATGAATAATGCGGAGAATGTTTTTTTGTAAAATAATTATGGGTTGAAAATGCGTCTTAAAAGTGTTTCCCCATGAAATAATACAGTAATTTATGTACGGATAAAATAGGGTATAATATAATATTAACAGAGTTTTTTTATTGAGATAATCATTAACACAATTTATAACACCAATGTTTCGTGATCATTTCTTGGATATCTCATGCACGTGTGTCGTCTAATTTAATTTTTCGTTGATGAAAAGTCCAAGAAACTTGAAACAGGTGACATGCTCAATTTTGCTATTGGAAATTTCAATGGATGGAACATTTGAAATATCATAAAAGGTGGAACGGGGTTTAATGAATATAAGCTTAGTTTTTTGTAGATTCAAAGACAACTTATTAGCACATAACCAATGGAAAAGAGATTGTTATTCACTATTTAAGGAGTTGAAAAGAATTCGAGGATCACTGTGAGACAAAATAATACTCGTGTCATCAGCAGAAAGGATGAATTTCAGTAGGTTGGACGATTTGAAGATAAGAAATAACTTGGGTCCGAGGATCGAATCTTGAGGGACACCACACGTAATGGCTGCCTTATCGGAATCAGAGCCGTTAAAATTAACACATTGGAAGCGATTAGATATTAAAGTAACCGTGTAACCATGAGTTGCTCATCCCTTGGAAACCATAGTAATCAAGTTTAGACAGTAAATAGAATGATTAACCGTATCAAAAGCTTTTGATAGGTCTGAAAAAGTGGCTATACTAAATAATTTTGAATCTTTGGCATGAACTAAGGAATCGTAGAGGTCAATAATTGCATGAAGGTTGAGTGATTGGTTCGAAACCCATACTGATTGTCGGTAATAATAGAAAATTGGTCAAGAAATGATATCATACGGGAGGTGACCATTTTTCCGAGAATTTTACTGAAGCTGCTTAATACAGAAATCGGTCGATAGTTTTCACATTGACGTTTATCACCAGATTTAAAAATGGGTGTAACCTTCGCAAGTTTCATAGCGTCAGGAAATATGCCCTGGGATAAAGAAAGATTGAATATATAGCACAAAGGAATAGATACGGAATTTGAAATATGTTGAACAACAGACATTTTTATTCCATCTGTACCAGGTGAGGTATTTTTAAAACTTGCAACGGTCATTTGTATTTCCTCTGGTGTGGTAGGAGTAAACGTACATGTATCAGGATAATGTGTCTTTAGATACAGAGAAAAATGATAACTGGGAATGCTAGAATCAAGTTTACTGGCTATACTGGTAAAATATTGATTAAAGTAGTTAGCTATTTGTAAGGGATTCGTAGTTTCAGAATTGTTGATGAGCAGAGATGAAGTAGGTTTAGTTTTATGGCGATTTAACAGTTCTTTAATAATGTCCATGTATTTTTAATGTTATTATTACAGTCGATAAAAAGTTTCTCATAGTATATTTTTTTTAGCATGCCTGAGTGTATGATTAAGCTTGTTACGATATGTTTTAAAGTTTCTATGGAGTACATGATCACGCAAGACTAAATATAACATATACAGATTGTTTTTTTCATGGATTGAGTCGATGGATCTGAAATGATCTGAAAAATTATCAATAAGTGTGGCTGAATATGACGTTACTCGAGTTGGTTTAGTAATTTTAGGTATAAAATAGTGGGATTGTAAAATACCTACAAACTCTGCAGATGGGTCATGACGATCAGACTTAGAAATCGCCTAAGAGTATACATTTTTGTTTTTCTGGTTTACGTTTGAGTAGAGTGGATTGTAATTCAGAGTTGAAGGTATTTACGTTTTTGTTAGGTGGTCGATAAAATAAACCCGCTATATACTTATCACTATTGATAGTTAGTTCTATAAATAACGACTCATATCCTCCGTCATCAGAATTAAAGGAGAGGTCATCGCGGATAACGCATGATGTTACATCAGCATCACAGACGTAAAGTATTAACCCCCCACCCTTCCCAGAGGGCCTGGAGGCAGTATAGGCTGAATAACCAGATATTGGGTATAAATTCTCAGACGACTGGTCGAACCAGGTTTCTGTGATTCCAATAACAGAAAAATGATGGCCAAGATTATCAACATAACCGGTAAATTGAAATTATGTTTGAGACTTCTAGCGTTCAAATGTAAGAACGAAAAGGAGGTTTTTGTTACAATTTCTCGGCGGGATATTTCAGTGTTAACGGAATCAATGTGATAATAATCTGATTTATGACAGTTAATTTCACTTCAATGTGCATGCTCGTATATATTTTCATCGGTAACATAATTTTGATTGACGTCACAGTTCAATGCTAGGGGGTTAAATACCATATTTTCAAATAAATACCATAAATTCAAATCATCGTCGTAAATGCGAAAAACCGCCTGTCTGTATATATACACAAAGAAAAAAGTTAAGCACCTCCCTGGAAAGTCTGCACCGACCGATAAAATCATTGGTGTAGGGAGATTGTTGGCAAACTGATATTGCAGAAGCGATTGTGATCATAAAGGGCAACATTCTGGCTATAAGAAATCACCGTTTATGGCAATAAGCTATACAATTAGCCAAATCAAAAGTGTATTTTAACAAAATAAAAAGATGCTTGTAAGTATTAAACTTCATAGTCCATCTGGCTACACCGAGCGAGTATATAGAAGTAAAAATGTCACTTTGAGTGTGTAGAACACATCCCTAAAGCAGAAGGTCAGTAGCGCGTATAGCCTCCATTAGTCCGAATTACAGCTTCCATTCTGGGTCTCATACCTCCAGTGAGACGTCAGGTCTGTTGAAGGGGTAACTGCCGCCAATACAGATGTAATGCGGCTTTCAACTCCAACAGATGTTGTACAGCCTCCAGCTCTAGGGCTTGAATGCTTCTGTCTATCCTATCCCAAATGTGCTGTAAGGGATTCAAATCCGAACTCACGGTGAGCCAAGGCAGAGTTGGGACAGCTTCGTTTTGGAAGTAGGTTATTACTACCCGGGAACGATGAATTATGGCGTTGTCATCCATGTACACAGGTCTTGGGCCTAATGAGTGTACCTGTGAGGTTTTGCTCTTATAGTGACCAAGTCCAGTTTGCAGTCGTAAGAGATGCACCCCCAAACCATTACAGAGCCCCCTCCATAAGGCACATATGGATGGATGTTCTTGGGTGTATACTGTGTGTTTTTGTACCTCCAAACCCTCGTTCGTCCATCGACGTTGAGCAAGAAACGACTTTCGTCCGACCAATGGATTCTTCGTCAGGTCCTCAAATTCCAACATCGTCGTGCTAAACACCAAGCTAAACGTTTTCGTTGATGGCGATGTGACAATATGGGGCGTTTGATGACCCGTCTTGCCTTCAGGCCTTCCAGCTTTAAATCTGTTTCTCGCGGTTCTTGTGCACAGACGTCGGTTAGGTAGCCATTGGCGCTTCAAAGATGGAGTTGATGCAACTGGATGACGTCGTACCAGTCGGGTCAGTGCCGTATGTTCACGATGCGATGTTACAGGTGGTCTATCCTTCACAGCACCAGTTTCACCGTGTTTTCTCACCAATCTGCTTATCACTATACAATGGTAGCCTAATTGAGGCCCTATAACTATGTACGACATTCATGCGGAGTGCATACCGACAATTTGCCATTTTTGCCAGTTTGATATCCTCCATCGTGCCATGTTCACAGACGATGAGTCCACGTTGCACAAAACCGGCCTTAAGTACAAATCATTCAAGGGGAAGTATACTGAATTTGTGTAATTGCACGAAAAAACATTTCATGTCACATTACATACAGTTTTTGCGTTACTGTCACACATGATTTGCCACAATCGTTCAATAGAACATTAGCCCGGATTATCGGTCTTACGGCGACTGGTATTATATGGCTGGTAAATAATGTGTCTTGTCGCCAATGACGAACACGGAGAGAGAAAAAAAAAAAATTCGGCAGAGCCCAGATTTCTCGGCTAAATAGAACATCATTCTTATCATCATCATAACTGGCATTATAGTTAAAGGGGCATGAGCTGCCAAAATGTTGATATTTTGACGTTACAACAGAATGTTGAAATTATTGGCTATTTTTCTCAAGACGTATAATTCAGAAGCTTTTTAGTGTTTCTAGTCTCAAAAATATACGATAAAGTATTGTTTTGAACTAACTTTGGCTTAGAATGAATGAATGGTCGTCCCGGTTATTTAAATTTTGTTACTTTTCGAACACGTTTTCGGTTCGTACAGGCCACATACTGTATGGATTTTCCTCATTCCAACGCCAATCATTTAGTTTTTCAATGGCCTTTAAAGTCTCTTACTGTCGTGACGATCAGAAATTATGAAAAAAGTGTGAATTTTGGCAGCTCATGCCGCTTTAACATTAATGCAGATTTATAATAATTAATTTCAGCATGGGGTGCTTAACCTTTTTTCTTGTGTATATCTATAAGTATTTCTTTTTGGAGGAGGCCCGTTGGCTGAATGGATAAGACAGCCGTCATTCAGGGCTGGCGATAAGTGCCATACTCTGGAAACCGGTTTAAATCCTGTTCCGAGAGTCAACCAAAAATTGGTAAAAGAATTTCTGCCCAGTGTAATCCCACAAATAACGAGAAGACTGTTATACTCACTCTCGAAGAGGTACACACTAATTAAACCAAGGATTGACCCTACTTCACTTTACAAAGCTCTAACGGTCAAAAAAATAATTATCTAAAACTTTTTAAAAAGTGGCACTTTAGTGTTTTGTTTGTATGTTTTGTACACAAAGTGCACACCGAGAGGCAACAGTTTATTTGAATACAATCACTCAAAATGAATAGCTCTGACCTTTTGAAGGCATGTTTGTGTAAGAGTCCTTTTGCTACACTTAAATTAAAATACTACAGCTTTTAGCTGTTTGCCCTTTTTCAGACAAACATTTATACATTGTAATTCAATATTTGCATCGAAATAACCGATGATGTGCATACACGGACACAAACACCATTAAAAGCAACGTTAGGAAGTTAAATGGCACAATTTTCAAGTAGTTTATCAAATAAAAGGAACTAACGAATACCTTAAATTTAAATTTGTTAACTAATTTGACGTCCTGCGGACAGAACCGATTAATCACGTTGTCAATTGGTTTCATTTGTCCTAAAACCCTTTTTAACGTTTGCCGTCGTTTAAAGACGTAAGTAACAGATGAGTGATTTCTTTTCTTGCGACAAAACCTCTAATTGGGGTTATGTTTACTCACTTAGCTCATGGTAAATGTCTTGTTCCGTGAATGTTTCAAAGACGCAACGGCGTTAATTATGTATTTTGTATCGCAAGTCAATAAAATGAGGCACACGTCATTGATATGGTGTTTAAATCTATTAGTAGAATCTTCAAGATATTTGGCTAAATTTAGAAACAGTTAAACCGCCAAAAAGGACACAGATAAACGCAATGCAATTCTTAAACTTATATTTACATTATTATGAGATGCTTGTAAACGAATAGGATCAACATGGGACAAACATCATAATGGTCGGACAAACATCATAATGGTCGGACTAACATCATAATGGTCAGACAAACATCATAATTGGTCGGACAAACATCATAATGGTCGGATAAACATCATAATGGTCGGAAAAACATCATAAGGGTCGAACAAACACCAATGGCCTTATATGACGTTGATGAACGTTTGTTTTTCTACGCAAACAAAATGCACCTGAAAACTTCGTTAAATTGTCTCTTTAGACCCATTCCGACAGTGATAAGATTTTCATGCACTGTAGTAAAAGGACCCCTTGCAAATTGCTCGCTAAAATGATATGTATGGCCAGATTGGAAAATGTTGTTAGAAATCACGTTTTGCTACAAAAAATTAAAACAGAATACGCTGCCTTATAAAAAGATATCCTGGCTATTTTAAGCATTGTTTTGCCTATACAAAGTAGATTTTTCTACAGGGGTTTCCTTTTCTTAAGCAGTTCCTGAGTTTATGTGGAAAACTCCAGCAATATGACCCAGACTGACCTTTTGGAGCCAAATTTTATTCCAGTGAAATGTTTAGTTTTTAATATATCACCGATTTAAAGTGTGTGTGTGTGGGGGGGGGGGGGCTTTTTATGCCCATCCTATATGTATCTGTCAATGGTCGACACAAGGAACAAAATGTGCTTATTATAAAACCAGTCATCATGATGCTTTTAAATCCATTTAACTATGCGTTTATGTTAAATTACATCGTTTTGGCCAATTAGAATCGACCTGTGAAAAGCATGGCAATCAAAAACACAATGACCTACATAGGGATTTGGAGATGAAACAATCGAGCGGTTTCGTGTAGAATTGGAATAAATTTCCACATGATTTCTGAAGGATTATGACAACAGATGTCATTTTTCCTCAAAAATACCAAACAAACGAATCTCATCCTTCAAAACGCTCTCAATTCTTGTTGAGTTGTGTTGTTGTTGTATCAGTATGAACTGATTTGATAAAATCGGTCGATTATTCGTTGCAGAACACAACACACCGAAAACGCTGACCTGTCCGAAATCCGGTTCGTACAGCAATCCGAATTCGCTGCATAGTATGAACGTACCTTAAACCGAAATCGTATATCTCTTTTTTTTTACATACACGAGTCGATGCCATTAAACAAAGCATTGCAACGTAATAATAACTGCGGTTCAATGAAAGTAAAATTTGCTTTGGAAGGAATTGGGGGTAAATTAACTCATGAAAGTTTTGTCTTTATACGTTATTTACTGGCCCTCTGAAACGTTATTGACTTTTCATTGTGTGAATCTCATATAAAACAATAAGGAGAACACTCAAGATTAATGCACACATCTGTGACAAAATGTCCCACGTCGATACAAGTTAGAAAACAATAGCTAACATTTTTTTAGGGGTTTCTCAAGGTGAGAAATTTAAACATAATGGTTTCACTGGGATTCTAATGTGTCCGGCAGTGAAGACAACAAAACTGTGACAGGTCAACCATTACAGCTGCCTGAGGGCGTAGGCTATGGTTCCATGGATTTCCATTTACAAAGCAAAATATATTGAGAAGGTGGATTGCCAACATAAACCGACAAGACTGCTACATCCAATATATGCTCGATTTATTTCAAAGATGAATGTTTCGAAGAAGATATCTATGCGAAGCTGATGCTTACTCCACGACGAGCAAGACAACGCTCGAGGGGTCTTAAGGTAAATGAACGTCACGCAATGCAGTCGAACAAGGCAAGATGTCTACTGCCGTGATTTACATACAGAGTACCGTCGGCGCACAAATTCTCTCTTGCAAGTACTTGCCGATTTTTTTCGAAGTACCTGATAGTTAAGCGTTTACTTCGAATTCATGTTCTGGCAGCTAAAGTGTTCCCTTTAAGTTGACGCTATGGGATTACAACGTCTGCTTTTCTTCCTATTAACCCCCCCCCCCCCCCCCCAAAAAAAAATGATGTATGATGGCACGGAAAAAGTGCAAATGAATAAACTCAACGATGCGTGATATGCATTTAAATATGAAAATCAATGTGTTGTAAAAAGGCATTTTAAATCTCCTTAATGTTTTCACATTTGTTTTGTACAAAACACTTACTAGTTATCCCGTTGACCATATCAAGCTTCCAGGTCTTACAGGGCACACATTTAAACCGAACTTGTCATGTTGATACCAAGAGTCAAATTTAGGATGGAATTACAATGTATTGAGCAAAATACAATTGTGTGACTGATTTGTCAACGTTGTATGGGTATCAATAACATTAGGGACGTGTTTCTGTCTACTTGATAATCTTGTTTCATGCCCTTACGTATGCTTCTTTATTTTTATCTCTCACAAGGGAATATGTATTGGAGGAAAATTAAGTATGCCAAATAATATGCCTTCCTGATGTTCATATGCTATGTGGAGGTTTTGATGTTAAAATTAAGTTGGGATGGGGGTGGGTAAGATATTTTGGTCGATTGGTACTTTTGTCGCCATATAGCTGTTGAGTGCGACGTTAAGCCCCAATCAATCAATCGTTCGCTTCGTGAATGTTTTATAAATTGGACGGTATCTATGCATCGACAAATTAGGTATCGCAACTCACTAAAATTTGGCACGAACAGCCAGTTTAGTTCAAACCTCAGAATTTTAAACTAGATATATTTATGAAGTTCCCTGTCCAACGTGTGCGTTTGTGTTCATAAATATATATAAACTTAGAAACAGCTGAACCCCCCCAAAATGACCTAAGAAGCAGGAGGCAAAACTTTGACATACATTTGTAGTATCTGCTTATCAATGAAAAATATCAATACGCAACAAATCCCATGACGATCCTATTGATCCCTTTTATAAACGGATTATTCGCATTTTCTATGCAAGCACTTGAAAACTTCCACAAGCAAAATATATAGTTAACGTCCCCTCAGTAAGTGTTTTCCGACAGTGACCGGAATACCTAAAGGCCCGTCTACACGATGCAACTTTTGTTGTACAACAACGTACAGCTTTTGTTTTATGATGTTGGATGGCAAATGTTTTATCGTGTAGACCGCCTTCTCCAACAACGTTATACAGCGTACAACTTGTTGGACAGTGTTGAAACATGCTTCTATTTTTCAACAGCATACAACATTTATTGTGCCCTACTTTTGATGTCAACCAATCAGTACAGCTACAATGGTCCACGTGACATTCCTATGATCACATGATTACAGCAGGACGAGCGAAAATGGAAATGGGATATAGCGAAATCGAGGGATTTATTACAGAATACGAGAAATTCCCGTGTCTATATAACAGCCTACAAAAACCGGTTCTTACCAGTTGGAAAATTAATCTTTAAAACTAAGCTTTAGATGGTCTATCATTTCAGACAAAAACAGTTTAAAAATTATTAAATGGGACTTGTGATGGTCTTTCACTTATTAAATGGGACTTTTGATGATCTTTCACTTTGTGAAAATATCATGGTGTTTTGTTCACTTCCACAATGCATCGCAGGTTAGATTGATTGATTGTTTGGTGTTTTACGCCGCACTCAAGATTATTTCACCGTTCATGAATAATTTAGCTACCCACCAGTGTCTGATATGGTCGAGCAGGGTCGTTCAGTAAATGTAATTCGTCCCTTGAATTCACTTTTTCCTCCTTCAGTCTCAAACTTCCCCGCCATTGATGACGTAACGCTATTGTGCTGTTTTTTTTTCAGATTTCCAATTCACTTTACCAAAAGGCTAAATTATCCATAAACGTAATTTGAACACTATTTGAGTAAGATATGTTGTTATTTACTGTTTAAATCTGACAACAAACTGTCCGTTCAAATGCTGGCAGTCTACTCCGGATTTTTGATTGCAATGAGCCCTGACTCCAAAATACGGTCGTCAGTTTAAAAAAATATTTATTTTGGAGTCAGAAACCCGGACTATTTTTGACTGAGTGGGAGTGGAACCCATTGTTGGACGGCTGTTCTGATTGAGCGTCCAACGATCTACCTAATGAGCCACGGAGGCCCCCGCAGGCTAGAATCCATTGAGTTCCAAAAACAAAATGGCAATTTTCTTATTCGATCGACCGATGGAGGGCACTTGCGTGGTTTTCTGCCATATTAAACGTTAAAGTGTCTTTAAAGTTAAATAACCGTGAGCGAAGCGTAAAAAAATTAACCGTAGTTCAGATTTATCACGAACTTTGATATGATTGGATTAACAACTCTTCAAAAGAGGCTTCGTCCATTCTGAGGAAGTTATGAAGCTTAGAGAGATCTGAAGATCTCAGCTCTTTCATGAGGTTATGGAAAGCCCGGCTCTTTAAGATTCCTTTTGGATAATCATTAATTTATCCATATCCTTGACTTTCTTGCTCGTTGACGTAGCCTTCTCATTGTAATAATGTTTGATATCAAATTCGCAGTCACCACAACAGATAAAACCTTCTTGTTGTATGTTGTTGTACAACAAAAGTTGCCTCGTGTAGACGGGCCTTAACTGGAAATAGTCTGCATGACCAATACATGCGTGATTTCGCCATATGTTGTGAGATAGGACGAAGCTGGCGTATAAATTAGCATATGCGCAGTTTACGTTTTGATTGTGACGTCAAACGCCCTATCACTGAACGACATCATCATTTTTATCCCCCCCCCCCCCCCACCCCCGGCATATAATGCGCGGGGATATAGCGATCAGCTTTTCTGTCTGTCCGTAATCATTTCTTTTCATCGCATCTCCTCCCAGGGTTTTCATCATTATTTTTCGAAACTTGGTGGACATGTTGGATATGATACGAGGATGTGCACCTCCCATTTTTTTTTCTCACTTAAGCCTTTACATATGTAGAGGCGTTTATTAGATAATTATCACGGTTTTCCAGCATGTGCCGCAAATGTACTTGCCCACGTGACCAGGGTGTACACGGCTTTTCTGTGACAAGGACATTTGTTGCATTGGAACAATGTTAACATTAATTGATTGTTTACTAAGGATCTTCCGGACAGAAAGTATTAAAGAAAAAACATATTTTGAGAATAAGACACGAGATCTCCCCACCCGTCCTCCCACCCCCCCTCCCATCTCATTATTCCCCTACATATAAAAATTAAAAAAACAAAAAACAAAAAAAATTGTAACATATTTGATCCGCTTTACGCGACAAACACAGAAAAAAACACCCACACACACCCACAAGCAAGGTTATTAAGAAGATGAAAGTTTTAAATTGTTAGTTTTAACGGCTGTTTTCGTGCTTTTTTAAAGAGACTTACAACATTTGCTGAAAATATAGGGAGTTCATGCCAACACACTTTGATCTCACTGAAATTACATTTTGTAGATATGATCTAAAATTTATGAAGTAACAATGGGTGCCAGTAATATGACAACTGTATAGAAAATATTTGGCGTACAATAGACAAACATTTATCAGATTATATTCATTTCCATAAATAATCTGATCAACCGACAATGACACATCTTTCTCAAGAACGTCTGCTAACCAGCTCACAAATAATGTCCAAAATTTTGCCTTTGACATACACCGTATTAAATTGTGTTCTAACGAGTCCAAACAATTGCATTTCGTGCAATTCGCAGAGGATTTGATTTTAACTTATGCAGAAAACTATTGCTTGGATAAATGTTATGCAGAATTTTGAACTGTAAAACGCGGACTTTATTTTCCACGTTAAGTTCATGAGTTAAAGACCACATTTTCTTTTGCTTTGATACCAATTCATCGGAGTCAAAATTTAGCTCGTTTTTGACAGCTGTCAAAGCGATAAACTTTTTGTAGAAGTAATTACATTTGACGTTTGGATGATTTATTGGGATGTCGTCTATTGTCGGTTTTACAAACGTTCGGGAATAAATACGATCGTCCTCACTCCGAGAGAAGCTATATTTACTTACCACATAATTTATAGCTTTCTCAACTAAATTATAATCTTTGTATGTATCATAATTTAATGGAAGACCGTGTTTATCGCATAATTCCTTCATTGAAAACAACTTGCCTGTATCCCAATCTAGAAGATCTCGAAAATAAACAATACCTGCATTAAACCAATCTTGCAGGAATATTGACTTTCCCCTGGGCGTAATGCTTTTATTATTCCATACAATTTGATCATACAAAGAGGTATCCTTTCCGTATAATTTTTTCCAAAAATCTAAAATCTGCTGATAGAAATAGGGAATGCGTGTACTAAGTCTGTTAGTCTGGTAGTTGCAATGTAGCAGGAATTCTAGACCACCAACTTTATCAAACAATACTTTTGGTATTTTTGTCCAAAATGACTGCTCAGAAAAAATCGTTTAAGCCAAACTAGTTTTAACGCACAATTTATTATTTCAAAGTTTGGTGCGTTAAGACCACCTTCAGATATTACATTCATCATACAAGAGCGTTTAATTTTCTCTCTCCCATAATACCAGATAAACTGAAAGATTTCCTTATTGATTTCCGAGCAGTATTTGGAGTTAACAGGGATAACACTAGCCTGGTAAACTAGTCGGGAAATGCCCTCAGCTTTATTCAATAATATTTGGCCATCATCGTCAGTCCCCTACCAGACCAAATGTTAAATCTCTGTTTAATCTTTTTAATGTTGGGGTCTAGATTTTCTTTTTGAAGTTTGCTCAAATTTCTACATATTTGGATTCCCAAGTACTTGAACGATCCATTGATAACCTTCAATTTACCTTGTACATAGTTTGATTTCTTGTTTGTATTTACGACAAAGCATTGTCCAAATTTAGTTTTAATCCACTTAGAATTTCTGTCATTTTATACGAAGAAACACTGTCCTTAACAGATGCCGGATTTTTTAACGTACGTGTAGAGTCGTCTGCCAAATACACAGCCTTAATACAGTTTTCATCTATTTTTACACCACAAATTTCGTCGGACTGCCTCAACTTACAGTTAATCATTTCAGAACACAAAACGAAAATATACGGCGATAAAGGGCAGCCTTGTTTAACCGCTCGAGAATTATGAAACCACCCAGTAGAGCATCCTTTATTTTCAACACAGCTTGATGTGCCATTGTAAAAAATATTAATCCAATTTAGGAATTCATCTTCAAAATTGAAATATTGTAATGTTTTTATCATAAAGGAATATTCTAAAGAGTCAAAAGCCTTTTCAAAATCTAAAAATAACAAATAACCTTCTTCCTCGTAGGTCTCTAAAATGTCTAAGATAAATCTAATATTTTCACCAATATATCTACCGGGAACAAAGCCAGTTTGTGTTTCGTGGATTAGGTAATGAAGCACGATTTTGATTCGATTGGCGATGATTTTTGTAATTATTTTATAGTCTGAATTAAGAAGGGTAATTGGTCGCCAGTTTCGAATATCGCACAGGGGCCGGTTGTTCAAAGCGCCGTTAACTTTTAACGGCACGTTAACGTGCCGTTAACTTTAATTACGCCGTTAACTGTTGTTCAAAGCTCCGTTAACTTTAACGACACGTTAACGGACCGTTAAAGTTAACGGAGGGTTGGGGGGTCCATTAACTTTTAACGGCACCTTCACTTGGAGAACTTTAGATTTTATGTTTACCGACTGTCTACATAACCATGACTTATATAATTCAACCAAACGCTGCATTTATGGATTTTAACCCTATATACAAATTGCGGGAATATAGACGGATTGATACAGTATTTACGGATAAGGAACTGCATCAAAGGTACCGTTTTAGGAAGGATTCTATCGATTACCTTGTAGATTTACTTAGAGAGGACTTGGCACGGTCCACGGAGAGAAGCCATGCTTTGTCAGTCATTTTAATTACACTTCGTTTTCTAGCTAGTGGTAGTTTTTTACAAGTTGTGGGAGACACTGTTGGAGTGGACAAGAGCACCGTTTCTCCAGCAGTATTTCGTGTCTGTCAAGCATTTGTGAGAAAGCGGGACCAGTTTATTGTTTGGCCATCAACTGCTGCCGATAAAAATCCTATAAAAGAAGGATTTTATCGTATAGGTGGGTTTCCCAACGTTTTGGGATGCATTGACGGTACCCATGTAAGGATACAGGCCCCGATCGAAGATGAACCATCTTATGTCAACAGAAAAGGCTGGCATAGCATAAATGTACAGGCTGTGTGTGACCATGAAGGCAAGTTCAAGAGATTAAATTACATTTTATCCAATAAGCTAGATTTATTTGTAATGAAATATATAGCCTTAAAATAAGTTTGAATGGTGCTGAGATCACTCAAAAATAGCTTATAATATATTCCATATCATTATTAGCAGAATAACTGAAAGCATTTGAAGGTATTTTAATATTGATATATTAGATAAATAGTAACATGTTAACAACAATAAAACTGATATAAATATGCATAACTTCAGATAGGTTCTATACAAATTGACTGGGTTTTCGTTATATTACAGGTAAAATAACAAATATATGTGCAAGTTGGCCTGGAGCTACCAATGACAGTCACATCTTCAGGACATCCAACCTAAGCCACATCGTCGGAACCCACGATTAAAACTTACGCTCACGCTCACTTTACCCGTGGGACAAGTGGAAGCATATCCGTCGTTTCTAATTTAATATGCATGCTGACTTTGATTGGTTCCGCCACAAAACTGTGGCGGAAATTTCACCAATCAGAATCCGCGTTACGTAAGCATCTATGCAGTGTTCAAAACAAAGATGGACGACGTTTCGATTTACACTTCAATTCGATAAACGCGTCTCCAAACTGAAGAGTTACAACGTTTATAAGAGAACTTTTGATTGGTCCGACAATAAATGGGCGTTCCCAGAAAACGAGGCTTTCAATCTCAGTTGTCCCAGGGGTAAAAGTTGAGCTTGTTGAGAATTTAACCCTGGGTATCCGAGGATGCCTAAGCCACTACTTAGCCACACATAACACAATGTTAGCAGATGGTCTTATTCTAGGGGATAGTGGATATCCTTGCAGGTATAGTTGTTCAATGGAAGATTCGTTTTGAGATTTTTCAAGTAACGTTTTGTTGAAACATTCAAATAGATAATTGTAAGTTAATTTTATCCAGAACCATAAAATATAGAGCTAAATGCTTTCCGTTATACGTTACGTTATATGTTATTAGGTAGTTCTCATTTATAAGCAGAAAACACACAGTTTCTGGCACATCAACGCACGGTCCAAGGGTTGCGTATAGGGCTTGTTAGTGCAGATGACTAGACAGTGAGTCAGACATGCTTTCTTAGCCGTCACTACCATTTCAATATGCACATTATTGCTACGAATTTCAAGGGGGTGAGGTTGACTTTTATGCCATTGCACGATGATTGTATATTTGCTAGGGTTTATGGGCCACCTGTTGCTTTTATTTAATTCCGTTTTTCTTTTTTTATATATGCAGACCATTCCTTTTAACCCCTTATCTAAATCCCCAAGCCGGACCACAACAAAGGTTTAAGGACCGTTTATGTGCCACCAGAGTGACAATTGAGCGAACTTTTGGGAGACTGAAAAGACGATTCCATGTACTGCATTCTGAGGTAAGTACATCGGATCAAAAAAGGGGGTGATTGTTATTAGAAGATGAATACATTACCAACAGCCATGGCAGGCTTAAAACAGAGGCGGTCCACATTTAAAGGCCTACCTGTACTTACAACAAAACATTTAATCTGAATTTTTCAATGAACATCCTGACCTTACTAGTAGATAGTAAAAGGCCGATTCTAGCACATCAAAAAGGGGGGAAATGGGGGACAACGGCAAACAACTCGTGTAACCACGACTCGGGTGATTGTCTCTCTTTGCCGCAAACTCAAGTGGGCTTAAAATAGGCTAATCGGGCAAAAGGCTAGAGCGTATTTAGGTCGCTGAAGCCAGTCAGGCGTGTAAACCTGAAGTTTATCAGATACAGTTGGAGAAATCTATTTAACTTCAAAACCGCCCAACGTGATAATTCGAATGTGCATACTACAAGAAAAGGCCAATCGTACGTGACGTGGAAACGCCGAGGGCCAAGCTATGTTTTGACACCATTTTGAACTCGTTTAAATGAGTCATCTCAGCCGTTTTTATAGACACAACAACGCGGTTTTCGAGCCCAGATAGATATGAATATCCCACGTTTGAATTGCACTAGTCTTTTTTTGATCGGATCAGCCGTTTGGTGGCTATATTAAAGTCGAGTACTGTAAAACTTTGAGAGGTGTTTTCACCGAAGCAACTCATCCGTTGAACTTCAACTTTTACATATATTTAGTAACCGCTATGGATTAAAACATCGGAAGATTTTCATTGGTCAATATACTGACGTCACGAATGCTTTACTATTTCGTGAAATTATAATAACAACTCGCAATGCTCCCCCACAGAAGGTGGTTTTCAAGAATATTTAAGCCGGCCACTGAAACCAGTCAGGCGTGTTAATAAAACAGTTTACCCGAGAAACGAGCAGTGGGAGTAATCTAATTAACTGTAAAATCACTCAACCGATCAAAGCGATAATTCGGATGTGTATGAGAGAGGGTCTAATGGTATGACGTCAAAACACCGAAGGCTATTTACTTTTACGCCCTTTTGAAATTTTAAATGAGTCATAACTCAATCGTTATTAGATATATAATGACGCGATTTTCTAGAGTCGATAGACAAGAATATCCCGTGCCTGGATTGCAATATTTATTTTTGATTAGACCAGCGGTTTGATCGCTATATTGAACTCAACTGCACATCATTGAGAAGCGTTTTGATCGAAACAACTAAACCGATTACCTTCAAATTTTGCATATATTTAGTTAACGACAAAACCCGTTTACGTTGCACAACTATGGATGAAAACTTTGGGAGGTTTTCATTGGACAAATTACTTATTGATTCAAATAACAGCACGCAATGCACGCCCACAGAAGGCCGTTTTCAAGAGCAAGAAGCGAAATTTTCAACAACCATTTGAAGTATTTCTATATATTTCCAATTGTTGGAGGTAATCGAGACTCCGCACTAGTCATCACACAGAGCTCATGTCTGCAACCAGCCTCTATGAACCAACACCCACCGCCCGCAGCTAAAAGACATGCATATGAATATTTTAACGACAATTGAACCGATGAGCGAAAACTATACGAAATAGTTCCACTGTTTTTTTTACTAATTTACATGTCAATCTATCAGAAAAGAGGCTAATGGGAAAACTTATTAGTAAGTACATCAACCGTAAGCGTGCATATTATCGATGTATGTAATATATAATATAATCAAATTTAATAATATATAATTTATAATCAAAAGTCATCTAATTATCTTCTCGCGTAATCCCTTGGTATTCAAGTTTCCCTTAATATTGCTGAGTGATCTGTTCATCAAAACAACTGAACGTTGTTAAGAAATAATGGCGTGACAAACCATAAAAAAATCGACAAGAGTGGGACCGTAATACAGTAAAACTTGTTTATTTTTTCTATCATGTACAAGCTCGTCATTAATCCTAACGCGTTCTATAAGACTTTACATTAGTCACCACATAAGACTCCATACGACTGAATTATGCTATAGATTGGTTGATCTAAATAGAAATTATACTCTAGATATGATATAAACCCGACACTGTTTTTTCTTTAGAAACCTATCCCCCGTAGGTAGCGGATGCAATAACTACTATACTGCCCGCTAAACTACGATACTCGTTAAACTAACTGCCTTACAGATCAAGCTTGACCGCCCACAGTTGAGTAGAATCTTACCCGTATAATTTTAACGCCCTCAAAATACACATAGCTCTAAATTTACGATGCTTTATTACCGTCTCGAAGCATCAAACTACGACCGTTTTATGTCCGTTCAGTATATGACTAATGGTGTGTTTCCACGGACCTGCGTTAACGCGTGCGTTGACGGATGCGATTGTTTAACGGATAGGATGAAGTGTTTCCACGGACCTGCGTTAACACTTGCGATCGAGAGTGCGATCTGTCATAAGGTCACGGTCAAAAGTCAAGGTCATATCCCTTACAACATTTTTTTTTTTCGGTTTGGGGAAAGGATGTGAATAAGTGGACATCTACATAGCCTTTTCATACAATGTCCATTTATAACACAAACATAAGTCAGTAAAAACGAGTAAAAAAAACTCACTCGGTGTTTTCTGTGGATTTCGATCTGACAGCAAAAGGTCATTGGGGTCGGAAAACCCTTTCAATGACGTCATGATTAGCGAAATCCCTCGTCCGGTGCGTTCAAAATGGGACAAGCTCCATTCTCCGTCCGTTAACGCGTGCGTTATAAAATATCGTACTGAACGTGGAAACACTCTAGCGTATTTCTGTAGTTCCCATTCTTTGGTGAAAATCGCATCCGTCAACGCACGCGGTAACGCAAGTCCGTGGAAACACACCATAACACTTACATAGCTAGTTTGCATACTTAGTCATTTTAGGCAATCGCTTGAGCTATTTTGCACACCTAAAAATGATGAGGCTTTAACGTTAATCAAGCCATACAATAGACCCATTGCTTGATGACGTCACGATTTGCAAAACATTTTGGGAAACTGGTGGTATATACTGCTAGAAAATGGTGGAATGGGTTGAGGCCAAGTAGTTAGATAAGACTTCACTTTGCATTCAAAACCACTGGGCGTGTCCTGTGTCCTTAGCAAGTGTATTCTTTAACACCTATATGTCACCGCCCGGACTCGCATTCATAATTTTATTAATTAAACATGTGTATTATATCCTACTGCACAACATGCAAGTTGCTGTCGGCCATGTCTCACTCGGATCAAAGGCAATAGCCGACTCAACTAGCGGTACTTTCCCAGCAAGCTTCGCGAAAAATTTGTTTCTGACATCGATAGGCTAGAGGGCTATTGCCGCAATGTTTTGGCGATGTTTTAATTCACGCCAAAGGTCGACGCATGTAATGAGCATCGGCATAAAAACCATGAATTAGGATGTATTTTGGTTGATATACATAGAAATTAGACTCGTAGCGGCTGCAATAATGAATACGTATTAAGATCTAAAAGCGGCTATACACCCCCTTCTCACATGTATGACCCAGAGATAAACATTAGTCGTGACTCTGTATCTAGGAAGTTTGATGTTTTAACTAATCAGAAAAACAAACATAACCTTACTCATTCAGAATGTCTTGCCTTAAGTAAGCTAAGGAGAAATCCAAACATAGTTATTAAACCTGCTGATAAAGGTTCGGCAACAGTTATTATGTCAAAACAGGATTATATTGAAGAGATAGAACGGCAGCTAAGCAACCCTCTTCATTACAAAAAAACTTGATAAGGAAATTTGGCCTGAAAATGTTAGGAAGTTTAATAAAATTCTTGTTTCTCTTCAAGATAAAGGCTTACTTAATGAAAAACAGTATCGCTATTTGGAATCTGATCATAACTCTAAAAACAGGGTCTTCTATATTCTTCCGAAAATTCACAAACCCATTGAAAAATGGCCGAAGCCTACAATGCCCCCCGGGCGTCCTATTATCTCAGATTGTGGCAGTGAAAGTTACAGAATATCAGAACTAATTGATTACTATCTAAAACCTATAGCGAATCGGCATCCTAGATTTATAAAAAATACGGATGATTTATTGGCCAAATTATCTGAGAAATCCATCCCACAAGATGTGATTTTAGTTACTCTGGATGTGGAGTCTATGTATACAAACATTGACATAGATTTGGGTCTTAAATTCATAAAATCAGCATTCCAAAGATATCCTGACCACCGTCGTCCGGATAAAGACATTTTAGAATTGCTGGAACTCAGCTTAAAAGGAAACGATTTTGAATTCAATGGGGAGATCTTTCAGCAAATTAAAGGGTGTGCTATGGGGAAACGTTTTAGTCCTAACTTTGCCTCTATTTTTATGGCTGAGTGGGAGAGTGACATTCTTCACAAATGTCACAAACAACCTTTTATTTACCTTCGGTATCTGGATGACATTTTTATCATTTGGCAACATACGTTGGAAGACCTTCATATTTTCATTGATACTCTTAATTCTCACGACTCAAGCATTAAATTACAGCCTACTATTGATAACACTTCTGTGGATTTTTTGGATGTAACTATTTACAAGGGTCATACATATCATACTACTGGGTATCTAGATTACAAAGTATTCTTCAAACCTACTGACACGCATCAGCTGCTACATGCTGGGTCATACCATCCTCCTCACACTTTCAAGGGAGTCATTAAATCTCAGATATTTAGATTCTATAGAAACTGTAGTTCTTTAGATTTTGTTAACCAGGCTTGTTCTGTTCTTTTTAAAGCTCTCCTCCCTAGGAAGTATTCTATTAGATTACTCCGAAGGATTAAATCTAACACAGTAAGACAAATCATGTTTCCCCCTTCATCCCCCGATACGCTTACCTCCCCTTCACGAGTGTACCATTACCGTCCAACATTTATCTCAGGTACATCAATGAAATGCCTTAAGACGCGATGCAAACTCGATATATACGTACCCGATCGCGGTACCTTTTTCGGAGAACAAACTCGCGACAAATATCAAATGGCAGAGAATCTTAATTGTGACTCCTCTAATATCGTGTATGTAATCACGTGCAAAAAATGTCGCAAACAGTACGTCGGAGAAACTCAGAATTCTCTACGACAAAGAGCAGCCAACCATTTATCTAGTATAAGACTTAAACATGATGTACCCGTGGCACAACATTTCAATACTCAAGGTCATTCGGTCAAGGACCATTTTGAAATTATGCCTATTGAGAAAATCCCTTTTCTCACTTCCGCTGCAGATACCAAGCACAAACGTTTGGAAAGGGAAAGTTTTTGGATTCAAACATTACAAACTATTTATCCTTTGGGTTTGAACTTGGACCCCAGAAGATGTCGTGAAAAAACTATAATACCATTTGTGTTTCAGTATAGCAAAGCTAGCATTGCTATGGCCAAGATTGTAGTAGAGGAATACAAACTACTTCAAAGTAAACTTGCTCGACCTCTGACCCAGAGGCCAGTCATTGCTTATAAAAAGAACAAGAGTTTGAAAGACATACTGGTCAGGGCTAAACTCCCCTGTCTGCCTTCTACCTAGGTTTTCTGGGAAAGGGGTATGGGGGGGGGGGGGGAATTTTCACTGTCTTTTCCCATGACCCCATAATATATAGTCTGACGATATTCTTACTATAGCTTAAGATGCAATACAAAGTGTTCCAGAAAATTCTACTGACTAAGGCCAAGCTCCTGTCAGTCGTCAACCTAATGAAATATCATAGGTTTACTTTATTACAACAATTTATGATGGGGTATAAAGGTCTAAATGATATACCTCTTTTTAACACAATTAGAAACTTGTCTCCGTGGTTATTTTAGACAAGAAGATTTTCCCTGTGCCTGTGTGTTTTGGTGCTCATAAATATTAAGAACAATAGAGTGGTCAGCGGTTAATTCATAAATTGTGCCGGATTATAGGAATATCAAATTGGAGATAAGGCTTCAAACCTAACACTGATAGATATATATTTTGCGATCGTTATCTTCAAATATGATAAGCAACTGACTACTCTTAGACTAAAACAACAAAATTAGGTCGTCTTTATAATGTCTTTATTGACTCGAATTCATATACAAACTAATAGTAAGTTGTAAAATGACTATGTCGCTGAAGCGGCGAACATACCCTAGTCCTGTTTTTTCAGCATATGACTTATCTTATCATGGGGGCGGATAAAAGCGGTCTCACACATTCGCAAGAGAATTTTTCCTCCGCAGAAAATCTAGTTGAATTATCACCGCACTTTCTTGGATTCTACTTGTTTTCTCATTTTGATGGGATGTTTTTTCCGTAAGTAATTGAGTTCACCCTCTTATTGTTCTTAGATCAGCTTCAGCCTGTTCGATCATCTGCTGATCGGGAGTAATGTATCGATATTTAATTGAACCAAATTCAGTCGGCACTGTAAACGTCTCTCCATCTTCTACCGGTACACCTTTTACCCTTAGTTTCGATTTACCTCGCCCAACCGGCTTTTGAAACAATCGTAAAGACCGGAACATCGGACATTCTTCCGGTTATTTCACCGATTGTAGTAGTACGATTTTTTCTGTTTAATCCGTCGTCTCAGAACGCCTATCGAGAAAGAGCGACAGATAGTACGCAAAACAGCTTTTATTGAAAGAATAACGCTCATCGGGTGAGTGTATCCAGCCTAGAACACTTGGATGCTTTGATAATTCTCATTCCATCTACTGCTCCCAAATTTACTCGCTCAAACAATACGCAGTTGCAAATATGTTTAACCCAGGGCAAACTGACATAAATGTTGAATTTCTGGAATGATTAGCTTAATTATGAGGAATCTCATGTTTAATCCACAAATACGGCTCTTTATTTCAACTATTCATAATCTTATAGAATTAACTAAATAGTATTAACCTTACAACGCTTCCAACTGTGTGTTGTTTATTATTTTTTACTTATGCATCCTGTTTAATATTTAATTTATCATATGTCACCTTTGTTATACCCGAAGTTATGGGCTGCTCTAAGGTAAGTCTCTACCATTTTACAATAACCAGCACAGGACTTACGGATGAGTAATTCTGATAAAGTCAATTGATAATTCAATCTCCGTAGGCTATAACCAAGACAATAGTTCAATTCAGAAAGGCTTTGTAACCAGCTTGTTGTTAAGAGTAACTCAAAAAGTAATTAATAGTAATCATTAGATTAAAGCTCTATCCCAGGATATTTAAATAGTACTTTTTATTAAACGAAGGACTGTTTGTGGTAGTGCAAACTAAATTTATGTTGGGTTACATTATCTTAACATATGCGTGAAAGTATCCACACGAGAAAACATAGTGAGCTAACCACTGGCAGTATACAATCTGAGAGCTATCAAAATTACTTCCATCGTTATTTGTTGTTCTGAGTGATATCTCCCATTTAATTGCTCGTAATTCGACCGTTGCTACAAAGTGAGTATCTCTTGCGAGGCTTTAGCCAAAAACTAGTTTCAATATTATTAAGTTGTAATTCGCGGTGGTCCATTGGAATCAAGTTTCGAAATGGTGACTAGTTTATTAGCAAACTGAACTCGGATTAAGCTGAGGCTATATCCTGTGTTATAACGATTATACTTTACTGAGTCCACAGTATGCAAACTGCCATTAAAACCCGTCTAATCAAATGCCATTTTTAAATTGGGAATATACAAAACAGCACCGCTCGTCAAGCTTGAGAGATTCTCCCAATATTGTTCATTGTGTGTTTATAACAAACTGTGTTGACCGTCAGCTATTAATGCTAGCTAACGGTAGAGATTAGAACGAACATGCATGACTGATTTGTTTGAAATAGATTACCTTTCCTATATACTAGAAGAAAAAAACCAACAACAGTAGAGTATTCCCTCCAGGCAATACAGTTTTTGGGCTATGGCTAAAATACAATGTTTATACGATGTGAGGAATGGTTTATATTAGCTGTTACTGGACTAATGCTTAGTGGATGTTTACATAGTCCACCCAGGTAAAACTTACCTCAAGATAATGATGGTCTTCTTTTGATCTTTGGCTCTCAACCATTGGACGTATCCGATTTCATTAAGACTGGAACATCGGACATTCTTCCGGCTATTTCACTTATTGAAGTAGTGCAATTTTTTTTTCTGTTAAATCCGTCGTCTCAGAACGCCTATCGAGAAAGAGCGACAAAAAGTACGCAAAACAGCCTTTTATAGAAAGAATAACAAAACACTTGCATGCTTTGGTGATTCTCATTCCATCTACTACTCCCTAATTTACTCGCATACCAGATTCTTATTGTTGTACTGTTATTCAAAGCGTAGATGCCCGCGTTTCATTTAATTGTTATCACCGCACTGTTTGAAGAGATGTCACAAGCAATGTATGTCTCTCTCTCTCTCCCTGAACCGAGCCCCTCTCATCTTAACCCTTGGTTAACTTCCGTGCAGATTGGCAGTACATAGAAAATTGCGACTAACATGAATGCTTTATAGTGCTGTACCCAATATTAACGCAATGCTGAGATATATAAGCCTACGTGAATTAATTCGATAGCAATTCACTGGTCAAAGGAGGCTATATACTGAACTTATATAGAGACCTGTTCTCTATTTAGAACGATGAAAAAAATCGAACAGTTTCACAACACGATTGAAGAAAATGAAATAAGGATTTTGTGAGGTCTTGTAGGTCTCCCAAGTGGCATGAGCTGGCAAATATATCGTTGAAACAGAATGAACTAATTGAATGAACTGCCAATTTTATTAAGAGGTGCAAATAAGACCTCTCTTTAGAGATGTATGTTAAGGTAGTGTTTGTAAGCAGCAAAACCTATAAAAATACACATACATCCAGCTTTTTGAAATTTATCCTTACGAGCAAACATCTTCAGTTCGTACAGGCCTACGAGTTACTGGCTTTACCAACATTTTTTTATTTATTTTATCGTTAAAGGTAATTAGTTTTTTTCAAGTTTTTCAAATACTCATAATTTCTTGATAATCGGAATTTATGAAATAGTCCGAATTTTAACAGCTCCTTCCATTCAAGTTGTGAAAACGGTTTATTGATATATACTATCATGTTTGGTTCGCTATGTATTATATGATCCCAACCCCAATTGGCCCCATGCAGTGTTCAAAAATAGATTGCATAATTTCCTTTAATCGAGACGAATGACATGTTGTAAATTTTTCCTACACCACGCCAGTTTTTTCTCCATATCAATTAAATAGATTCTATGCATGGCTTAACCCTTCAGTAGTTTCAGGTATTTTTTACCCTTCTGCTTGCATACTACTGCTGAGACCTTATACCCTATCTTGATCATGGCGATGGTGTTTCAGTGAAGATAGTGGTTAACACTGAGCAAATGTCGAATTTATAGAGACCTCGATAGTTGAAAAAAAAAACACAATAAAAAAAAAACGCCTTCACTCATCCGGAAAGAGGTTTACTCCTCCTCTCGCCTACGTATATGCGTCAGACCTATTCTTAAAAAAATATGCTGAATATTACACTCCCGACCTCGGGGACCTGCTCGCCGATGATGACTGGATCTGATTTACACCCGTATTTATACAGATTGGCTGAGCCCTAAGGCTGACACGTTTTACTCAGCATATTTTTTTTTTCGGGAAGGCGCAATCATTTGATTGGTTGATACCTACAGCCGGAGTCTATTACTATTTATACGTGGCCTGGTGCCCTTAGGCAGGACTGCATTACTGGACATATTCTATTCCGTTAATTTGTTACGGTTGGACGCACACGTCCCTTTGGCAGTCGACTTAATTGGATACGGTCCGATGCATCTGCCCCCCGAGGCCGTCCGGCTCTGATGTACACATACTTACCGATATGATCTATACGTTGAGGTAATACAGTCCAAGGTTGTTTATACATTCGTTTATTATCTATTGTCTATCACCAGTGCCAGTCGGTTTAATTGGTCCTTTAGACCAGTATTGCATTACTAAACATATTTTTTCCGTCCATCTGACGAACAGGTCCCCGAGGTCGGGAGTGTAATATTCAGCATATTTTTTTAAGAATAGGTCTGACGCATATACGTAGGCGAGAGGAGGAGTAAACCTCTTTCCGGATGAGTGAAGGAGAAAGAGGCGAGAGGAGTAAACCTCTTTCCGGCACACATGTACTTTAATATTGGTTACGGACTGCTGCGCACGTCCCTTAATAGACCTGTACTACATTAAGTAGGCATGTGGGGGACTGGGTGCATATATAATTAGGTCAATGCCTTGCGGCAAATTTTTCATAAAGGCATTGTGACGTCATTTGACTCACCTGAAGTGCGTCTCAATGCCCATTTTGCCCTCTACTCACTATAACTAATATCAGTTACTGAAAACACTGCAGGAACAGAACTGGCAGAAGATTCTGGCATACCAGCAATATCACTCTGGTCCTCCTCTGGAATGTTGGATATTCCAGGCACTATTTCCACATCTATAATAGGCACACTGTAGTTGTTAGCAGGTGTGGCACTGTTGTAAGTAGGTATTGTACTATTGAAACAGCTGTTTGAGTCTTCAACTGAAAGTGATCAAAATTGGAGACAAAAATATAAAATGGAAATTAATATTCAAACAAAACAGAACCATGCAGGTGGTTAAAACTATCCATTTTTACTGATCAGAATTTTGCATTGTTCATATATGCGTTCACTGAAATTCAATATTTGTTGTTATTTAGCTTTAAGTCTGTAATTTAATATAACATTTTTAAAACTGTATAAAGTTTGTTATTTAGTTTTATGTCTGTTGACTGAAATTTAATATAACGTTTTTAAAACTGTATAAAGTTTGTTGTTATTTGGTTACTGTTACGTACAGCTGAACTGTTAACATATGTATCTATTTCGATTGTCTTAGAATTTTCTCGATTGTGACGTAATGTCTATTTGTTTACGAAATGTTTAAATTTTGACCTAGTTCCCAACTGTTACTATGACGACTCCTTGGAAAGTTCTAGTCTCTATAATTTTAGTTCATAACCTGTTGTAATGCGTAGATCCAAGAAGATTCTCGAAATGCTCTATTTGTATGCAAATGCTTAGATCTTTCTGGAAGTACTGAGAGTGTATATAAGACCTTGTTTTATCGTTATTAGTCAGTCAGTTTTCCAGCTGGTCTCGAGTCTATACAAGTTATATCTTGTTATAGTTCAGATTTATATCTGGACTCTGTATGATACAGCTAGTAAGCTGCTATCTTGAATACGATATTCGTCTTATGACAGAGAGTCAGTTTTGAACTGGTCTCGATATACTTTGGATGCTACGGTCTGATATGAGTCAGATTTCTATCTGAACTCAGTTTACTATCTTTGAATAAGATATTCGGCCTGCTTTGTCAGTGATACCTGACTAATAAATTCTGTCAAGAATTTATTCTGTGGATATACCACCAGTGTGCTAAACCAGTGTGTTTTCAATATTCTATCCTGCGGATTTACCATTGTGTCTTCAAGTTCAAGATTCATTCTGGGAATCTATATTTCGTGGATTTGTGGTCATCGGATTTAAACCAGTGAACTTTGTGAAGGATACAGATTTCTAGGAACTGTAATTACTTAACCTGTATAAGTAAGTCATATTGATATATGTTTTCTTTCCAACGTTTATGTAATATTTGCCTGTAAATAAGTTAGTCCGTTTGCTTTTTAATATAAATCAAAATTTGTACATAAAATCTGCTGGTTTTGTTGTTACTTCCTTTTATTATCATTCGGTATCGTAACAAAATTGGGGGCTTTATCCGGGAAAATTTCGTAATTCATTGAGCGAGATTGTGCTCGGGGAAAATTCGAAATTCTAAAACTAAATTCAACTAAGCATTTAATCTTTGTTATACCAGCAGATTTTATTCACCATGTCTGACTTTAATCCAGACGATTTCATGCAAGCGCCCGATCAGGACATTTTCGATTCTTTAAGTAGGAACGATTTATTTTTGTTAGGCGAATATTTAGGGCTAAACTTAAAAAAATCCTCTCGTAAACAAATATTACAACGTGATATTGCTGAACATTTAGTTGAAATTGAAGCATTTGACGAAAGTGCATTATGTGAATATTTACCTGATACAGATAAATCACGGCTAGTGCAACAAGAAAAATTTAAAATGGATAAAGAAATAGAAATGCAGAAATTACTAAATGAGAGAGAACGAGAACGTGAACAATTAGCGGCAGAGCGAGAACGAGAACGTGAACAATTAGCGACAGAACGAGAACGAGAACAATTGCAATTTGAAAGAGAAAAGCTAGAAAAAGAAATGAAAGAGAAAGAACTAGAAAAAGAAATGATGCGAATGAAACTTGAAAATGAGAGGGAGATTGAAAAAATGAGAATTGAAAAGGAAATGGAAATTAGACATTCAGAAATTCAACAAAGGTCTGAAAGGGATTGTAAATTTGATTTAGCTCATAATATTAGATTAGTTCCACCATTCCGTGAGAAAGATATTGACAAATATTTTCTGTCATTTGAAAAAATAGCTGAAAATTTAAACTGGCCTAAAGAATATTGGACTATGCTTTTACAAAGCGTACTTGTCGGTAAAGCTATGGATGTGTATACATCATTGTCTGTAGAGCAGTCTAAAAGTTTTGACACAGTCAAACATAAAATACTACAAGCTTATAACCTGGTTCCAGAGGCTTATCGTCAAAAGTTTCGAAATTGTGAAAAAAATAAAGATGAAACCTACACTGAATTTGCTAGGAAAAAGGAACAACTATTTGAGAGATGGTGTCTTTCTAAAGAGGTAAATCAAGATTACAACAATTTAAAAGACATTGTTTTAGTTGAAGAATTTAAATGTTGTATCCATAGTGATATTAGAACATATCTTGAGGAGAAGGGGTGGATAATTTAGAGTCTGCCGCGACCGCAGCTGACAATTACGCAGTCACTCACAAACTTCCACTTGAGAGCAAACCAGGTAAACAATTTTCATTTAGAGATCGTTCTCAAAATTCTTTTAAACCTAATGACAAGCCTCACTTTAAAAATCAATCAAGACCACAAAATACTGGTAATACTGGAAATACTGGCAAGACTGGTAATAATGGCAATACTGGAAATGAAAATAGATTTCAAAATAAACAATTTAGTAGAGTTACATGTAACTATTGTAAAAAGCCTGGTCATCTGCAGTCTAATTGTTTTCAACTAAAACCAAATCGTGATAATGATTATTCTAAACCAACTGGATTGTGTCTTGTGGATACCGACAATACACAGCAGGTAGTGACATGTACTTGTGGACATCCTCCACCTAAAGACCTTAGTAGACAACAAAATGAAGAAGATTCATTTAAACCAACAGGATTATGTGTACTGAATAATGATAGTACTAAACAAGCTGTTAGCTATGTTAAACCACCTATTAAAGATGAAAAATTGGAATTTAATGATGGTGTAATGAAAGTTTTCAAACCATTTATTCACACTGGATCTGTTTCACTTAATAGTGATAATTCTAATGCTGTCCAAATTAAAATACTTAGAGATACAGGCGCATCTCAATCTCTTATGTTGTCTACAGCGTTGCCATTTTCAGAAAGTTCTTACTCAGGCAACGATGCTTTAATAACAGGTGTAAATTCTACTGAGTCAGTCTCATTACATAATGTTTATTTAAATTCAGACATTGTATCCGGCCCTGTTAGTGTTGGTATTAGACCTTCATTACCATTTGATGGTATTCATTTGTTGTTAGGTAATGACCTAGCTGGTGATAAAGTAAATGTTGAATCCACTGTATCTAGTAAACCATGTACAGTTTTTAACACTGATCAAAACAAGCAAGAAAAACCTAACTTGTACTCTTCATGTACTGTAACAAATGTTATGAGTAAAAATAATGTAGTCCTATCTCATGACAATAGTCTTGATAATAATTATGCTGACTTAGAGGACACGTTTTTGGCTGATTTGTTTAAAGCCAATTCATTTTGTGATTTAATCACTGATTGTTCATTTGGAAAGCAAGAATGCTTATCTAACAATCTTGTAATTATTGAAAAATCTGAAGATAATTGTATTTCAAATCCTTTGGATACTGACGTTGTGTTAGACGCAACTATTTATTATTGTGAGTCAGATTCTAGCATAACTGATCCTAATACTGTTGATAAGGACCTTAGTGATCTTAATCATTTAGTTAAGACTCCTGATCGGCGCAAAGCATGTCAATCATGTCATACCAATAGAAATGACGTTAACAATGAATCTATTTTACAAATTAATGTAGTTTCTACTGACCCTGACAATTCTTTCGTCGAAGAGTCTACATTCAAGGATTTTGGAACACCAACGTCGGATTCCAAGTTACCGACACAATTGGAGGACTCTAAAATTCCTAAAACCATTTCCGTAAAACGGTGTCGTTTGGAACCTTATCAACAGGATAAACTGCAAACATTGATCTCTGACTTTTCACATTTATTTGCTGATGCTCCATCTAGGACTTCTGTTAACTTTCGTGATGTTTGTGTTGAAAAGTCTTCGTCTATAAAAGACCACCTTGACAGAATTGAACTCTTCCAGAGACTCAGTAAAGCCAATTTGACTATCGGTCTTGTAGAGTTTCGACGTACCACAGACATTTATCACGGATGTGTCGTCGGTCAGGGTCAGGTCACACCAGTTCAACTTAAACTTAAAGTTGACGTCATTTCAAATTTTATGGTGCCTGATTGTAAAAGACAGCTGAAGCGCTTCTTGGGTATGGCTGGCTATTATAGGAAGTTTTGTCAAAATTTCTCTTCACTTTCTACGCCTTTGACTAATTTGCTTAAGAAAAATGTAAAATTTATTTGGTCTGATAAATGTCTAGCCTCTTTTGAAAAGATTAAAGCCATACTCTTTAGCGATCCAGTTTTCTTAGCACCTGATTTTTAATTCATTTAAATTAGAATGTAACCAACCTATTATTGTATTTGGTGATCCTAACCCCATAGCGTTTTGAATAAGTTTCGAATTGTTTATCTAGATTGTAAATAACAATATCAGTATATATTTCTATTGTACTTTTTTTTTAAAGAAAGTTTTTGTCAAAACTTTCTTTCTCTGAAGGGGGAGGGTGTTACGTACAGCTGAACTGTTAACCTATGTATCTATTTCGATTGTCTTAGAATTTTCTCGATTGTGACGTAATGTCTATTTGTTTACGAAATGTTTAAATTTTGACCTAGTTCCCAAATGTTACTATGACGACTCCTTGGAAAGTTCTAGTCTCTATAATTTTAGTTCATAACCTGTTGTAATGCGTAGATCCAAGAAGATTCTCGAAATGCTCTATTTGTATGCAAATGCTTAGATCTTTCTGGAAGTACTGAGAGTGTATATAAGACCTTGTTTTATCGTTATTAGTCAGTCAGTTTTCCAGCTGGTCTCGAGTCTATACAAGTTATATCTTGTTATAGTTCAGATTTATATCTGGACTCTGTATGATACAGCTAGTAAGCTGCTATCTTGAATACGATATTCGTCTTATGACAGAGAGTCAGTTTTGAACTGGTCTCGATATACTTTGGATGCTACTGTCTGATATGAGTCAGATTTCTATCTGAACTCAGTTTACTATCTTTGAATAAGATATTCGGCCTGCTTTGTCAGTGATACCTGACTAATAAATTCTGTCAAGAATTTATTCTGTGGATATACCACCAGTGTGCTAAACCAGTGTGTTTTCAATATTCTATCCTGCGGATTTATTGTGTCTTCAAGTTCAAGATTCATTCTGGGAATCTATATTTCGTCGATTTGTGGTCATCGGATTTAAACCAGTGAACTTTGTGAAGGATACAGATTTCTAGGAACTGTAATTACTTAACCTGTATAAGTAAGTCATATTGATATATGTTTTCTTTCCAACGTTTATGTAATATTTGCCTGTAAATAAGTTAGTCCGTTTGCTTTTTAATATAAATCAAAATTTGTACAAAAAATCTGCTGGTTTTGTTGTTACTTCCTTTTATTATCATTCGGTATCGTAACATTACCTATATGTGTTCACTGAAATTCATCATGTTTTTAGAACTGTATAGAATTGTTATTAAGTTATATGTACCTAGGGCTATATGTGTTCAATGAAATTCAATATTTAAAAAACTTTAAGCTGGTAAGATATTTAGATATCTGTTTGTTTATATATCGGAATTCAATATAAAGTGTTACAAATGCAAAATATGAATATTAAAAAATAAAGCACAGCTCACGCCCCTTTGGTAATAGGTTAAATTTCAACACTTGCTTTTATTTGGATATATGTAATTTCCATGAGCTAAAAATTGCTTTATATTTTTTTCGGAGTATAACATTTATAATAAGAAATATTATCATTAATCAATAAAGAATGATAGTTCATGAATTTTGTCTATCTCCTCTTTTATTTTCTGTGTATTACAAATTTTATGTTTTTGAAGTCTTTTCCACAATGTCTTATTTTACTAAAATGCCAGCCATGAAATAAAATACGTTTGTTTATTTCCAAAGTAAGCCTGCATAGCCGTGTAGTTTCTTGAAGGGTCGTTCTTTTTTTAATTTAAAAGTATTGCAAGACAACTCTATGTTTGCCCTGTGCTATGACCTAGATTTGGCTGCCAGTAGAGGTCGTTAGCTGCATTACACACTTCCGTTTGTGGTTTGTCTCTGGAAATTTAACGGACTACCTTTAAAATATTTGACAAAATATGGGGGGAAAACACCAATCCTTTCTCCAGTTGAGAAATAACAAGTGTGTTTTGAGGAAAGGTTTGTGTTATATTGATTGTGTTTGTGAAAATGGAAAAGTTATTTACGAATTACGGTTGTGAATTGATTTCGAGGAAAATGTTGACTATGGATTATGTCAGTGATTTATAAGCCTTTGAACTAGACATTTGGATTATTGGTGAAGTTTATTCGATGGTGAAACGTTAAGATGGAGATTTTTCGTACCGTTTTGCACTGGAATAATAATCGAGTCTATTCCACCAGGAACGCCGTTGAAAGATGCCGTGTCCTTCATTAGATCTATGATCTTGTCAGTCAAACTGCCCATTTCAGCTGGTGGTGGACCTCCTCCTGTCATTTTTGTTTGTTTACGGTGTGAAGTATAACACTTCTTGGCCTTTTGTGTCATGTTGCCCCACTTTTCCTTCACTTGATTGACACTTCTCAAAGCAACCCCTATCAAATTTACACTGTCTGTGATTTTTTTCCAGACATCTGCCTTAGTTCTATTGCTGACTTCATTACTGAATTTCGAATTGATGATGTCAAGGTTGGCTTCAACCATGGAATGAATTACATTTTCTTCTTCCACACTAAAATTTTTGTTTCTCTGCTTTTTCTGTTTGGAATCATTATCGATGGCAGCCATGTTGAGTGGTTGTGTAATGCATTATGGGATAAATTCTAGTGAATTGTGGGAAAATATAAAATGGTTGCTAGGTAGTTAGATTTTAACGGACCGTTAGTTAACGGATGGTAAATTTGGCTTTCTAGCAACAGAAAGATAACGGCCCGTTAACAAACGTAACGTTAAGAGGTTAACGGCCCGTTAGTGCTTAACGGGCCGTTAACTTAATAGAGCTTTGAACAACCGGCCCCAGGTCTTTATCTGGTTTTTCTATAAGGGAGATAACTCCGCGTTTTTGAGATTGAGACAGTTCACCTTTACTCCGAACTGCATTCAAAGCACGAATAAAAACTTCTTTCAGTTGCGGCCATAATTTCTGATAAAAATCATTCGTGATTCCATCGCAACCCGGTGATTTATCAAGTTTTAATATTTTAACAACTTCACTTAATTCTTCATTTGAAATAGGACTGTTTAGATTTCGGACAGGCAGACAGACAGATAGCACCTCCCATTCTTTTTCTTTTTTTTCAGTTTAAGCCTATACAAATGCATATAGGCGTTTATTGAAGATAGTCACGAATTTACAAAATGCCGCAAATGTACTCCCTACGTGACCAGGTTGCACTATACGGCTTGTACTAATGTTTACGCTAGGACTGATACATATACAATACAATGTACATTGAAATATAAAAAAAGGCTACACAAACATTGTTACAATAAAACATTTTGTTTGTGTTCGTCTTCACCTTTACGTTACATTTTGCTGTTTACTATTAAAATTGTCGATGAGAAACATTTGTCAACATTGTAAGTTATTCGTTGATACAATACAGTGAGTTCATAGAAAGTAACATATTTAAAACGAATAAAATAAAAATGACCGAGATGAAACTAATGAGATGAACAAACATTTTTTTTTACACTTTGAAGAACATATAGTTATTCCCCTACATATAAAAATTAAAAAAAAATAAAAATTAAAAAAACAAAACAAAAACAAAAAATTGTAACATATTTGATCCGCTTTACTCGACAAACACAGAAAAAAACACACACACACGCAAGAAGATGAAAGTTTTAAATTGTTAGTTTTAACGACTGTTTTCGTGCCTTTTTAAAAAGAGACTTACAACATTTGCTGAAAATATAGGGAGTTCATGCCAACACACTTTGATCTCACTGAAATTACATTTTGTAGATATGATCTAAAATTTATGAAGTAACAAGGGGTGCCAGCAATATGACAACTGTATAGAAAATATTTGGCGTACAATAGACAAAAAATTATCAGATTATATTCATTTCCATTGGAATCTAAGTAGCCATAAATAATCTGATCAACCGACAATGACACATCGTTCTCAAGAACGTCTGCTAACCAGCTCACAAATAATGTCCAAAATTTTGCCTTTGACATACACCGTATTAAATTGTGTTCTAAAGAGTCCAAACAATTGCATTTCGTGCAATTCGCAGAGGATTTGATTTTTAGCTTATGCAGAAAACTATTGCTTGGATAAATGTTATGCAGAATTTTGAACTGTAAAACGCGGACTTTATTTTCCACGTTAAGTTCATGGGGTAGAGACCACATTTTTTTTTGCTTTGATACCAATTCATCGGAGTCAAAATTTAGCTCTTTTTTGACAGCTGTCAAAGCGATAAACTTTTTGTAGAAGTAATTACATTTGACGTTTGGATGATTTATTGGGATGTCGTCTATTGTCGGTTTTACAAATGTTCGCGAATAAATACGATCGTCTTCACTCCGAGAGAAGCTATATTTACTTAGCACAACATTTATAGCTTTCTCAACTAAATTATAATCTTTGTATGTATCATAATTTAATGGGAGACCGTGTTTATCGCATAATTCCTTCATTGAAAACAACTTGCCTGTATCCCAATCTAGGAGATCTCTAAAATAAACAATACCCGCATTAAACCAATCTTGTAGGAATATTGACTTTCCCCTGTGCGTAATGCTTTTATAATTCCATACAATTTGATCATACAAAGAGGAATCCTTTCCGTATAATTTTTTCCAAAAATCTAAAATCTGCTGATAGAAATAGGGAATGCGTGTACTTAGTCTGTTAGTCTGGTAGTTGCAATTTAGCAGGAATTCTAGACCACCAACTTTATCAAACAATATTTTTGATATTTTTGTCCAAAAAGACTGCTCACAAAAATATCGTTGAAGCCAAACTAGTTTTAACGCACAATTTATTATTTCAAAGTTTGGTGCGTTAAGACCACCTTCAGATATTACATTCATCATACAAGAGCGTTTAATTTTCTCTCTCCCGTGATTCCAGATAAACTGAAAGATTTCCTTATTGATTTCCGAGCAGTATTTAGAGTTAACAGGGATAACACTAGCTTGATAAACTAGTCGGGAAATGCCCTCAGCTTTACTCAATAATATTTTGCCCATCATTGTTAGTCCCCTACCAGACCAAATGTTAAATCTCTGTTTAATCTTTTTAATGTTGGGGTCTAGATTTTCTTTTTGAAGTTTGTTCAAATTTCTACATATTTGGATTCCCAAGTACTTGAACGATCCATTGATAACCTTCAATTTACCTTGTACATAGTTTGATTTCTTGTTTATATTTACGACAAAGCATTTGTCCAAATTTAGTTTTAATCCACTCAGAATTTCTGTCATTTTATACAAAGAAACACTGTCGTTAACAGATGCCGGATTTTTTAACATAAGTGTGGAGTCGTCTGCCAAATACACACCCTTAATACAGTTTTCATCTATTTTTATACCACAAATTTCGTCGGACTGCCTTAACTTCCCAGCCAGCATACGTACCTTGGGCCCATATGGGTTTTCGGTGGGATAGATGGGCATGGGTAATTGATGGGCTTCCCGTATAGGTACCAGGTAGACTTTCAATGGGTTATACATGGGCATCGACCATATGAGGATCCCGTGGGCCTCCCATATGGGAACCACATATATTGTTGATGGGCAGTGGACGGACATCAGTTAGATGGTTAAAACATGGGCATCGCAAATGACACCCACTTCGAAAGTTTATGGGTTAGCCATGGACACCAGCATGGGTACAACATGGGAATACCATATGGGCCCTACCTATGCTTTGTACGGGGGTATGCACGGATGCAGCACGTATGCAAAAACATACAGAACTCTTATTTTTTTTATTAAATCAGAACATTTCGGAGGTCAATCTTACCTGTCTAGCATGTAAATACATCCTACTGTTCCTATATCCTTAATTTCGCAAGGAAAGATAACTGAGATTCAAATCAAACTACCGCCAGGTGACGCCACCCAGAAGGTCTGTCAAGCATAGCGCCAAATCTGAATGGACGCCATTTTTCTGAAGTCTGCGTTCTGGGTAAGTTTGTAATCCATTCCAATCCTCTCAAACGGGTTTAATTTTTGGTCAATTTACATTTATGGTAGCAGAAAATATTAGCATAAGTTCGGAATTTAGTTTAGATTTTAGGAATTTGTAGCATATAGTTGTATGGATCCTATTTATATCTCGGGTTCAAAATAATTAATAGATTTTTAGCTTTTGGGAGCTAGGGGCCTACAGTTTTTACATATGTTTTTCGTCACTCGGTCGACTAGAAAACGGATTTCATTTACTCTCTGAAGCGTTATTTTGACAACTGACTTTAATCTAAAAATACCATACACATGGATTTATGAATTATCGTAAAACTAAAAGTAAACAGGGTTTCATTATGGGTAAATGTGTAAACTTGTCCATAGCCTAGGGGTACCAGTTATCGAGGGGTACCAGTTATCGATGGCTAGGTACATTATTGATAGTAGACAGAAAAGTCTTCCAAGAAATAAAACAAAATTTAGATTTTAAAATTCTTTATTGTAACCGGAATGTTGATGCCACACATCATTTAAACATAATGGGGTTTCCCTTCGGGCATATATTAGGTTTTCCAGCAAGGTAACCTGTCAACAAACGCCAATTATTTACCGGTACTAGAATTTGAGTATATATATGTACCATGTATGACAAACATTTTGACATTTAAATTTGCAGTCCCCATCTGATATGGAGTACACCAACAACTGTAGGAGAATATAGGCTACTTCAATATCCATATTGACTAAGAGGGAAGTCGGGATAGTCAATCCAAACGAAGGTAATTCTATAAATGTGAAGTACAAATTTGATCACAAAATAAATCAGTTATCACTGATACTGAGAGTATTATTTTAATATATAAACATTTACAAACACGGCTTTTTAGTCAATTCAACCATAATACCGCATTGTAAACCAGACGGAGGTGCGGCTAAACATGCATCTTACATCTTTAAATGAAAGTTAATTGAAAAACTTAATAACCCCTATTGGAATGAGGAAAATCCCTACATTCCATGGCCTGTACGAACCGAAATAGTGTCCGAAAAGTTAAAAAAAACAATAGCCGAGGCGAACGTTCGTTCATTCTAAGCCTACGGTAGTCATTCTAAGTCACTACTTTTACGTACATTTTCGAGACTGGTACCATTCAAAGGCTTATAACTTTACATCTTTAGAAAAAATTGCAATGATTTTCACATTTAGTTTTAGCGTGAAAAATATTACCATTTGACAGTTCATGCTGCTTGAAGGAAAATCACATTTTCTCTTTAACAAAAGCAGGTACCTGAATGTTAGAAAAAATACTTTCTATGATTTTCTCAACTTTTTTCAGAAATGGGAGACCATCTGAATACGATTAAGCTGAAAGTCAATATCATCAAGCTTGTAGATGAAGAATTGGTTGTTGCATTTTTAAGTTCCGCTAGCCCTTCAGACACAATTCATCACCATTTAAGAAAAAAGATAAAGGAGAGAAAATGTAAGTAAATTGTTTCATTTTTGTCTGAGTTTGGATTTCAGCTCTTGCAATAATACGTACGTGTGTATACTAATGAAGCCTATTTTACTGTAACTTTGTTAGGAATAAACTGCAACTAAACTTAAACTATGAAAAATGCTCTTTGTGATGCTATTGCTTACCTTCATTAATTTGTTTTAATTTGTTGCAGAATGATGGATCTGTTTATCACAATGCATTTACAATGGATTGCACCGAGGATTCGAAGTAATATATTATAAGGTGGAATAATGTATCCCAAAACAGCTTGTGAACAATCGAGAATGTAAAACGATCATAAAGGAACTTTGGTGATACCCGACTAGTGCAACTTAGATTTACTGGCATTTGAAAAGGAATGTTACCTTGGATATAATTCGTTACCTTCGAAACAATTCGGCAGTATTTTAAAGACGTCTACATAGGGAACATACTCGGAGCAGACAAAACAATGTTCATTTTGTACCGTGTTTCCCAGAGACAAGGACTTCACATAGTTTTCTTTAAAATTTAGGAAAATGTGTGCTAAAATTCTGTTTTTGTTTCTTTGACGAACATTCAGATCTATCTAAAAAATTGAACATACCATGCAGTCAAGTAAAGTAATTATCTGCAGCAATGTTTTTGTTTATTATTTTAATTATCTTTCTGGTTTATTGTTGCTTGTCACATTCAGTATATTTTCTTTAAGAGGCTACATGTCTCAGGCAACACTTTATTGAACGTCTGAATGTCCGTATGTATGGGGTGAGGGGCCCATAAATATTATTATTTTTTTTTGGGGGGGGGGGGCACGTACCAGTGGCTTAAGCTAGCTGGGCCTTACACAAACAGCCCATATAGATACCATCAATAAGAATCAATATGGTACCTATATGGGTCCTTTGAAGAAACCATATCGTCCCCACATTCATCCCATATAACCCCATGAAATCCCATATAGGTCCTATACCCAGCCCATCCAAGTCCCATATTGTCAGCCCACGTGGTGCCCATATGGCCACCACTGACACATAGAGCTGGTCCCCACTAAGACAGCCCACATGGGTACCACAAGTCACACTTTATGGGTCCCACTTGGGACCCACCAACCAATGCTGACTGGGTTACAGTTAATCATTTCAGAACACAAAATGAAAATATACGGCGACAGCCTTGTTTAACCCCTCGAGAATTATGAAACCACCCAGTAGAGCATCCTTTATTTACAACACAGCTTGAAGTGCCATTGTAAAAAATATTAATCCAATTAAGGAATTCATCTCCAAAATTGAAATACTGTAATGTTTTCATCATAAAGGAATATTCTAAAGAGTCAAAAGCCTTTTCAAAATCTAAAAATAACAAATAACCTTCTTCCTCGTAGGTCTCTAAAATGTCTAAGATAAATCTAATATTTTCACCAATATATCTACCGGGAACAAAGCCAGTTTGTGTTTCGTGGATTAGGTAATGAAGCACGGTTTTGATTCGATTGGTGATGATTTTTGTCATTATTTTATAGTCTGAATTAAGAAGGGTAATTGGTCGCCAGTTTCGAATATCGCACAGGTCTTTACCTGGTTTTTCTATAAGGGAGATAACTCCGCGTTTTTGAGATTGAGACAGTTCAACTTTACTCCGAACTGCATTCAAAGCACGAATAAAAAATTCTTTCAGTTGGGGCCAAAATTTCTGATAAAATTCATTCGTGAGTCCATCGCAACCCGGTGATTTATCAAGTTTTAACTTTTTAATACAGTTTTCATCTATTTTTATACCACAAATTTCGTCGGACTGCCTTAACTTCCCAGCCAGCATACGTACCTTGGGCCCATATGGGTTTTCGGTGGGATAGATGGGCATGGGTAATTGATGGGCTTCCCGTATAGGTACCAGGTAGACTTTCAATGGGTTATACATGGGCATCGACCATATGAGGATCCCGTGGGCCTCCCATATGGGAACCACATATATTGTTGATGGGCAGTGGACGGACATCAGTTAGATGGTTAAAACATGGGCATCGCAAATGACACCCACTTCGAAAGTTTATGGGTTAGCCATGGACACCAGCATGGGTACAACATGGGAATACCATATGGGCCCTACCTATGCTTTGTACGGGGGTATGCACGGATGCAGCACGTATGCAAAAACATACAGAACTCTTATTTTTTTTATTAAATCAGAACATTTCGGAGGTCAATCTTACCTGTCTAGCATGTAAATACATCCTACTGTTCCTATATCCTTAATTTCGCAAGGAAAGATAACTGAGATTCAAATCAAACTACCGCCAGGTGACGCCACCCAGAAGGTCTGTCAAGCATAGCGCCAAATCTGAATGGACGCCATTTTTCTGAAGTCTGCGTTCTGGGTAAGTTTGTAATCCATTCCAATCCTCTCAAACGGGTTTAATTTTTGGTCAATTTACATTTATGGTAGCAGAAAATATTAGCATAAGTTCGGAATTTAGTTTAGATTTTAGGAATTTGTAGCATATAGTTGTATGGATCCTATTTATATCTCGGGTTCAAAATAATTAATAGATTTTTAGCTTTTGGGAGCTAGGGGCCTACAGTTTTTACATATGTTTTTCGTCACTCGGTCGACTAGAAAACGGATTTCATTTACTCTCTGAAGCGTTATTTTGACAACTGACTTTAATCTAAAAATACCATACACATGGATTTATGAATTATCGTAAAACTAAAAGTAAACAGGGTTTCATTATGGGTAAATGTGTAAACTTGTCCATAGCCTAGGGGTACCAGTTATCGAGGGGTACCAGTTATCGATGGCTAGGTACATTATTGATAGTAGACAGAAAAGTCTTCCAAGAAATAAAACAAAATTTAGATTTTAAAATTCTTTATTGTAACCGGAATGTTGATGCCACACATCATTTAAACATAATGGGGTTTCCCTTCGGGCATATATTAGGTTTTCTAGCAAGGTAACCTGTCAACAAACGCCAATTATTTACCGGTACTAGAATTTGAGTATATATATGTACCATGTATGACAAACATTTTGACATTTAAATTTGCAGTCCCCATCTGATATGGAGTACACCAACAACTGTAGGAGAATATAGGCTACTTCAATATCCATATTGACTAAGAGGGAAGTCGGGATAGTCAATCCAAACGAAGGTAATTCTATAAATGTGAAGTACAAATTTGATCACAAAATAAATCAGTTATCACTGATACTGAGAGTATTATTTTAATATATAAACATTTACAAACACGGCTTTTTAGTCAATTCAACCATAATACCGCATTGTAAACCAGACGGAGGTGCGGCTAAACATGCATCTTACATCTTTAAATGAAAGTTAATTGAAAAACTTAATAACCCCTATTGGAATGAGGAAAATCCCTACATTCCATGGCCTGTACGAACCGAAATAGTGTCCGAAAAGTTAAAAAAAACAATAGCCGAGGCGAACGTTCGTTCATTCTAAGCCTACGGTAGTCATTCTAAGTCACTACTTTTACGTACATTTTCGAGACTGGTACCATTCAAAGGCTTATAACTTTACATCTTTAGAAAAAATTGCAATGATTTTCACATTTAGTTTTAGCGTGAAAAATATTACCATTTGACAGTTCATGCTGCTTGAAGGAAAATCACATTTTCTCTTTAACAAAAGCAGGTACCTGAATGTTAGAAAAAATACTTTCTATGATTTTCTCAACTTTTTTCAGAAATGGGAGACCATCTGAATACGATTAAGCTGAAAGTCAATATCATCAAGCTTGTAGATGAAGAATTGGTTGTTGCATTTTTAAGTTCCGCTAGCCCTTCAGACACAATTCATCACCATTTAAGAAAAAAGATAAAGGAGAGAAAATGTAAGTAAATTGTTTCATTTTTGTCTGAGTTTGGATTTCAGCTCTTGCAATAATACGTACGTGTGTATACTAATGAAGCCTATTTTACTGTAACTTTGTTAGGAATAAACTGCAACTAAACTTAAACTATGAAAAATGCTCTTTGTGATGCTATTGCTTACCTTCATTAATTTGTTTTAATTTGTTGCAGAATGATGGATCTGTTTATCACAATGCATTTACAATGGATTGCACCGAGGATTCGAAGTAATATATTATAAGGTGGAATAATGTATCCCAAAACAGCTTGTGAACAATCGAGAATGTAAAACGATCATAAAGGAACTTTGGTGATACCCGACTAGTGCAACTTAGATTTACTGGCATTTGAAAAGGAATGTTACCTTGGATATAATTCGTTACCTTCGAAACAATTCGGCAGTATTTTAAAGACGTCTACATAGGGAACATACTCGGAGCAGACAAAACAATGTTCATTTTGTACCGTGTTTCCCAGAGACAAGGACTTCACATAGTTTTCTTTAAAATTTAGGAAAATGTGTGCTAAAATTCTGTTTTTGTTTCTTTGACGAACATTCAGATCTATCTAAAAAATTGAACATACCATGCAGTCAAGTAAAGTAATTATCTGCAGCAATGTTTTTGTTTATTATTTTAATTATCTTTCTGGTTTATTGTTGCTTGTCACATTCAGTATATTTTCTTTAAGAGGCTACATGTCTCAGGCAACACTTTATTGAACGTCTGAATGTCCGTATGTATGGGGTGAGGGGCCCATAAATATTATTATTTTTTTTTGGGGGGGGGGGGGGGGGGCACGTACCAGTGGCTTAAGCTAGCTGGGCCTTACACAAACAGCCCATATAGATACCATCAATAAGAATCAATATGGTACCTATATGGGTCCTTTGAAGAAACCATATCGTCCCCACATTCATCCCATATAACCCCATGAAATCCCATATAGGTCCTATACCCAGCCCATCCAAGTCCCATATTGTCAGCCCACGTGGTGCCCATATGGCCACCACTGACACATAGAGCTGGTCCCCACTAAGACAGCCCACATGGGTACCACAAGTCACACTTTATGGGTCCCACTTGGGACCCACCAACCAATGCTGACTGGGTTACAGTTAATCATTTCAGAACACAAAATGAAAATATACGGCGACAGCCTTGTTTAACCCCTCGAGAATTATGAAACCACCCAGTAGAGCATCCTTTATTTACAACACAGCTTGAAGTGCCATTGTAAAAAATATTAACCCAATTAAGGAATTCATCTCCAAAATTGAAATACTGTAATGTTTTCATCATAAAGGAATATTCTAAAGAGTCAAAAGCCTTTTCAAAATCTAAAAATAACAAATAACCTTCTTCCTCGTAGGTCTCTAAAATGTCTAAGATAAATCTAATATTTTCACCAATATATCTACCGGGAACAAAGCCAGTTTGTGTTTCGTGGATTAGGTAATGAAGCACGGTTTTGATTCGATTGGTGATGATTTTTGTCATTATTTTATAGTCTGAATTAAGAAGGGTAATTGGTCGCCAGTTTCGAATATCGCACAGGTCTTTACCTGGTTTTTCTATAAGGGAGATAACTCCGCGTTTTTGAGATTGAGACAGTTCAACTTTACTCCGAACTGCATTCAAAGCACGAATAAAAAATTCTTTCAGTTGGGGCCAAAATTTCTGATAAAATTCATTCGTGAGTCCATCGCAACCCGGTGATTTATCAAGTTTTAACTTTTTAACAACTTCACTTAATTCTTCATTTGAAATAGGACTGTCTAGATATTGTAAATCTTCCTGCGTCAGCTTTGGAGTATGTACTTGCCCGAAAATTTGGTCAAATTTGCATCAAAACCAGGAGGTTGTTTGGACGTGTACAGAGAGGAATAATACTGATGAATAAAATGTAATAAATCCCTCTGGTTTGTAAGGTCCCTGCCTTTTGAGTCAACAAGTTTAGAAATATTCTTGCGCTCTCCACGTTTATTTTCTAAGTTGAAAAAATATTTTGAGCTTTTCTCGCCTTTCTCTGTCCACTTAACCTTTGCTCGAACTCTCGCACCTGCAGCCTTGTTATCATAAATTTTCTCAAGAGCGGTTTTCGCATCATCAAATTTAGTAATTAATTCCACAGATTCCGGATCGTCTAACATTTGCTTGTCAATAATCGATAATTCTTTAAGTAACTGTCTTTCCCTTTTGTTTCTCTCATTTCTCATTTTTGTTGACGTTTCTATGGATATGTTCATAACTTTGAACTTAAACCATTCCCAGAGTTGAAGGGGATTATCATTGTAATCCGGTGATTGCTTTAGGTCAGAAAGCAGCTCTTTAATTTGCTTGCAAAACTCATCATTGTTTAAAAGTAGATTGTTGAATTTCCAAAAGTTAGGTCGATATTTATTGTCTGAAAGTTTTATTTCTAGAATTATTAGTTTGTGGTCAGATTTAATGCTTGGTTTGATATCCACAGATTTGACTTGTTTAGTATAATTACGAGATATTAACCATAAATCAATGCGAGACTGTACATCATTACACCTTCGCCAGGTATAAGCGAGTCTATTGGGAAATGTTTCCCGCCATATATCAACTAAATTGGCGTCAGAGATTATATCATTCAACATAGGCGACGAACCAGTTGGACTTTTAGCTAGAGATTTTCTGTCGAGGGTAGGATTGACAACAGAGTTGAAATCTCCCCCTAAAATAAGATTACGGCAATCAAACTCATGAAGAAGAATTTTACGAATCTTACTAAAAAAATGCTCCCTTTCACTGGGAGAGTTTGGTGCGTAAATGTTACATACCGTCACTGGCGTCGGAAGCGGGGGGGGGGGGGGGGGGGGGGGGGGGGGGGGGGGCAGGGGGGCCTGGGCACCCCCACTTTTCATTAAGGGGGGGCCAGAGTATGTTTGGGCCCCCCCCCCCCACTTTTCGGCCTCTCAACTGACCTCTCTACGACCTATTACCCTCTCAATTACCCACTTTTGGGGTTTAGGAAACTCAGAAAGTGTCATTTTTTCCCGGCTGCGCCGCAGATCATTCGAACATACACTACAAGTATAGTTTTTGAGGGATCTAAAGAACAAAGAAGATCCAAGTTTTCTGAACTGCGCTTTTAACTCAAACTGTCTTTGTTGGGTTGTTCTTTGATATTTGACCGTCTTAACGCAATGTTGGCGTATATGCTAATTGTCAATTGTAGTGATTTGGGGACTGTATAAATACGTGAAAGTCGTGTGTTAAGGGGCTTTCACAATTGAGATACGGCGGGTTTACGGCTCTTGCGGTCATGAATTTTGGCCTTCCGTACGATGGACTGCAGCCTTCCTTGCGGGCAACCGCACGTACTTACCGCGCGGAATTTTTGTGCCGCGAGAGCCGCAGAAAAATTTGGTGCGCACATGGAATCCAATTTTCGGCCGTGCGAATTTTTTTATTACCTCTGATCCGTGAGGGCGGCGCTAATACGTTCACCGTAAACCGTTGTATCTTGATGCGCGGTTGTTGCACGATTTTTTTGTGTCGTAAGATGCTCCGTACGGTAAAATGTCTTGTTCCGCCAACCTTGAGGCAGTCGTAAACCGTTGAACGATTCGCCGTCTCGGTCTTGCATCGCCTTGCGTTCACCCTGCGAAAAATACCCTCAGGTGTGCTACAGGTATATATTTTTCTAACGGTTTTTTTTATCTCTGCGCCTTTTTATACTGCAATCACATCTGCGGAGCCCAAAATCGCCGCACGATTTGACAGAACGCCGTAAGGCGCCGGCTCATTGGTGCGCGGCGAAAAACAATGACGCACGATGCATCTTGCGGCACGCCGCACGTTCCAACCAATCACGTAGCACCTCCGCGCAACTGTCTCACGGATCACGTGCGCTAGACGTGCGTTGCTTGCGTCACTCCGCGCTGTTCGCCGCAAGAGATTCGTGGATTAAAAGGTGCGGGAACCTTGCTACGCCCTTACGATGCCCCGGCCAATCGTAAAATGGATTATTTTCTTGCGGTAATTTTTCCGATTCTACTGCGGACAGAAAAATGTTATCTCCACCGTGCGATCGATTTCAGTATTTTGACCGTGCGGCGAAAGTCTCAATTGTGAAAGCCCCTTTAAGCGGCGTTTCTACTTGTGCGGATACGGTGGGGATACGGAAAGCCGTACGGTAGGCTATGCGGCGCGTGTGTTTCCACTTGTGCGATTGTCCGTACGGCATCTGAATATTTTCTTGTACAAAATACCCATGTAGTTACCAAATCTGATAGACTTTTCTTGGTTAAGAAAATAGTATTTTGCTCGCTGTTTGTGTTTTTGGTTTCCTTCGAACTATGTAGACCAAAACAAGTTTCACTGGATTAATTCTGTTGTATTTATGTATTCTAAAGATAAAGGAATTATGTCTTACCTAAACTTGGTATTGCCTATATAAACGCATGTTTGTAAAAGCCTGATTTCCATGAATTTTTTTAATTTTAAGAGCAACAATCCCAACTTTTTGTGAGAGAAAGGGACTTCCACAGTAGGTTTACCTGATTTAATATGGAAATCACCGTGCGGTTCCGCATTGGCGCCGCGCCGATCGCTACATGGTCCGGTCAGTATTTACCCTACCCGTACAAGTGGAATCACCTCTTATTTAAAGATTTTTGCCTCACCCATATCCGCACAAGTAGAAACACCTCTTAAACCTTAGTGGCACATCCCTCTTATAATCTGATTCGCAGAGGAAATCATTAACTTTTGGTACCAATAGCAAGAGGAATATCGACTTGAAGAAAGCGTTTAAAGAGATTTTTTTTATGTTCAAGAAGTTGATAGAAAAATATTAGCTTTTGTGAACGAAAATCATGAAAAGAGAACTAATTATTTGCAGGCCAGATGATCAGATTTATTTCCAGAATAACCCTCAGAACGCATCTCCGGCCGTCTGGGTCCCAAGAGCTTCCGGGGCCTAGGCGGCCCCTGGCCTGTTGTGCTGTGATAGTTGGGCCCCCCCACTTTCAATGACGTTCCGACGCCCCTGACCGTGGTAATAATATCATTTTGCTGTATTTCTAATATGAGAAATCTACCGTCAGGGTCTTTTTTCTCTTTAATCGATTTGATTTTTGAATTGAAGAATATAGCCACGCCCCTCGTGTTAGTATTTCCATGAGCAAAACAAATGCGCTGACCTAATTCATTCGACCAAAATCTCTCATCAGATAGACAACTGTGTGTCTCCTGAAGAAAACAAATATCTGCTGCCTGATTTTTCAAAAACAAAAAAACAGCCCTCCGTTTGTTTGGAGCCCGTAATCCCCTTGCGTTAAAATACAAAAACTTCATAACAAACACTTTACAGTAAATACAGATAAAATGGAACAGTAAATGTATGCAAACTAATAAAAATAAACCACGCCCTACTGGCTAACCACACGCCCATAACGTTCATTTGGTGCGTTTAACTTATGTAACAAATACCATCTTAGTTGCAACATGTTGCGTATCATGAAAACATTGTTTCATTTTATGCATTCCTTCACGCGGCCAGCACATATGTACTCAGCGTAGGCCCACGTGTTCAGGAGCTGTTTCATTTAAAATAGAGAATTTTGATTTTAGAATAAATGATTGAACGAAAATGATTGTTCTTCCTGGTTTCAAAGCTATGATTTTCGTTAATATTAAGAAAACACGAACTTGATGTAGGCCTCTACGTAGTTCCAATTTCAAAAGGTTGTAGTTAATAATTAAACGATTAAAATAAAAGATGTCCATCTGCACTGTCTTCAGTTCATAGAAACCTTTAGCTTTACTTTAGCTTTTCATTGATAATCAGAAAAAGTAAACCAGTAGTATCTTAATAGTATAGGCAAAATTCCAATTTCAAAATTTAAAAACAATTTTTTCATAAAAGATGTCCATCTGCACTGTCTTTAGTTCATAGAAAGCTTTTGCTTTTCATTGATAATCAGAAAAAGTAAACTTAGTAATACTAGTACAGTAGTAGGCCTTAATAATAATAGTATAGGCAAAATTCCAATTTCAGAATTTAAAAACAATTTTTTCATAAAAGATGTCCATCTGCACTGTCTTTAGTTCATAGAAACCTTTTGCTTTTCATTGATAATCAGAAAAAGTAAACTTAGTAGTACTAGTAGGCCTTAATACTAATAGTATTAGTATATAGGCAAAATTACTATTTCAAAAACAATTTTAATAATGACTTACTCTGTCTCGCCTTGACTTCAGTCCAAATAAAAGACATTAAAATCGGAAGAAATTTAGCTTGGTGCACTGTTGGGTAACTGTAACCGTACACACAATGTAAGTATTCATGCACTGATTCTCATTCAGCGAAACAGTTTATTCGAACATTTTACCGTCGATGTAAAGGTGCCCTTAGCGGAATTGTACCTTGCGTCCTTCACGCCAAGCCTTGTTCATCACATCCGATAGTTTTCGTTTTTTCTCTAGGTCTTCTTTTGGAATATCTTCCTTCACATACACCGAACTTTGTTTCAACTCCTTTCTGCCAGCAAGGAAAATCTCAGACTTTTGCTTTCGATAAAAAAACTTTGCTATTATGGGGCGCACATTTCCCGGTTTTCTAGCCCCAAGCCTATGACACAGCTCGATTTCAGGGGTTTCTACTTGGAGTTTGTTATTAATAAAGGATAACAAAGTTTCCTCGCACTTTTCGCCCTCCTTCTCCTCCAGTCCAAAAAAAATCAAATTAAAATTTCTAGAATAGCGTTCCAGGCGAAGAGAGCGCTCTTCGGCGGCAAGGGAGATTTTTTTCATGTCGGAAATAGTCTTCTCCAGATTTCTGCATCTCTCATCTCTCATCTATCAGGTTAATCTCTGTTTTGTTACTACCAATGCTTTCTCTAACATCTTTCAGTTCACATTTAAGTTCATTCCATCTCTCATTTAGATCTTTTTTAGTTTCGATTACAGCTTCATAAATTTTCTCCAGGGTGACGGGTGGAGTTGTACTTGTAGTTGTTAATCCAGCTGTCCTCACAGTCCCACTCTGCTTTCCTCTGTTATCTTCATTTCTCTCATTAATTTGACTTTTTTCAGTCTCAGTCCCTTTAGCTTTCTCTTTGTTGTTACCACGTGTAGCCATCATGCTATCTGTTGCACCAGGAAATACTAAAAAAGTTAGCGATTGATCGAGCGCCGGTATAGACACGTCTTACCCTCAGCCAGACATCAGCAGATTATTTTCAGAGTTATTGCCCTTTTCCGACAGTATATAAAGACATTGACAATTAGCGCTTGTCATCACATCTCCTCCCACGGTTTTCATTATTTTTTTTCAAAACTTAGTGGACGTATTGGATATAATGCGAGGATGTGCACCTCCTATTCTGGTTACGCTGGTTTAATTATTTTCCGAGTTACTGCCCTTTTTCCGACAATATATAAAGACATAGACAATTAGCGCTTGTCATCGCATCTCCTCCCACGGTTTTCATTAATTGTTTTCAAAACTTGGTGGGCATATTGGATATAATGCGAGGACGTGCACCTACTATTCTGGTTAGGCTGGTTCCATTAGTTTTAGAGTTATTGTCCTTTTTCCGACAGTATACATAGACATAGACAATTAGTGCTTGTCATCGCATCTCCTCCCACGGGTTTCATCCATTTTTTTCGAAACTTGGTGGACATGTTGGATATCATGTGAGGATGTGCACCTCCTATTCTGGTTAGGTTGGTTTCATGATTTTTAGAGTTATGGCCCTTTTCCAACAGTATACAAAGACATAGAGAATTAATGCTTGTTATCGCATCTCCTCACACGGTTTTCATCAATTTTTTTCGAAGCACAAACTAAATGACAACAATTTCATTTTCAAACGGTTTATCAAGCCGGACAGAACCGACGTGTCTCCCGTTTTAATTTGTTAAATTTGCTTGCGTAACTTCTTCATTGACTAAAATAGTCGAACTATACAAACAGTGTCATTCCGAAAACTAAAAAGAAAGCTTTATCTAAACTCAATCATTTGACTTTTATTCAGTAATCAGTGGAACTACTGGGTTTTAAATAGTTGTAGAATGACGTATAAACCCGACCTCTCTTTCTGTGACACGACATTCACATTTACTGTGATATTCATCAAGACTGCAAAGCCTTCAAAAGCATTTGCGTAATAGCTCTGTTTTCAGTCTTCTCCTGCCCATTTATTCAAACTTCCTTTTTTCATCCATTGATATGGAAAATTATTCACATTTGTAAACATCAAAAAACATCTTGAAATTTTACAAAAGACTTCTCAAATATGTTTACGTTAAAGATGAACACTGAGCTGAACTGAGATAGTAAAAGATGACATCAACTCATAATGTTTGTGATTTTATAGTTCCTTTGAAGCGCTGATGGAGTTAAAATGTAACAGTCTGGAGATAAAAAGCAACACTTACTAGACGTTATAGTAAAAAAACTCATCATTGTACTATCACTTCGAAAAAACCACAGCCATTAACCACAAAAGTATTTTTTATCACAATATACAACATGTGACATAAAACCTTCAAGAGCTTGTATGCATAAAACCTTACACAGTATAGAGTAGGTTAATGTTTTGATGAAGCTTAAGAAAAATCAAGACTATTTTGCTATATTTAAATTTTAAAGTAACACGAGAAGTTAGGATTGGAAATTATCTCGTTTAGGCTGTATTAGGAATATGTTAGGTTGCTTCCAAGGACTGAAAATTAAACGCCAGTTATTAAAAAGAATTAAAGGTAACAATAACAAAAACTTGAAGCTTGTCTGTTAATCGTGCACATATTCAATTTTTTTTTATTTCGGTTGCTGAATTAAGATTTTTTTGGGTCAATCTTGACGTTAGAAATTGATCACAGAGATTATTTTTTTACTGTTCATGTGTCTTTCATTGATGAAACATGAAAGTAATTTCGGTATTTTTCTCTCTGTTCTTTTTTCCATAAAATAAATCTGAAGTTAACCCAAAATAAAGTAAATGCCCAGGCCGATTTTAACAATACTGAAAGCATCCATACGTTCGATTAAACTCAACAATTGTAAAATTACCTCAAAAGCAACATTGTCATTTTTTTTGTAATGCATTTTTCATATCTCCAATTTGCAATATACAATGGTGTCGTTATTTCTAACATAGTATTTCATAAAAATATTTTTGTAGCGACTATGGTCTCAATAAAATATTGCTTTATGCCATTTTGGCACACTCATATCTCCAATTAACATTTCATCCCCAGGCTGTCAATTGAGTGGTGATTGAGTTCATTGTTATCCTTTCCATCAATATATTTTAACAGCAGATAACAGCTACTATGGCAATATGAGTTTTGAGACTCTCTTTAAACGTGGATTCCATTCTAATGAGACAATTATTAAAGCTCACCACGAAGTAAGTGTTTTGGTGAACATTTGAAACCGACAACGATGACGTTTATTTATCAGGTGGAAATGTAATTACACAAGTGTATTTATTACGTGGAAATGTAATTACACAAGTGTATTTATTAAGTGGAAATGTAACTGCACAAGTGTATTTATTAAGTGCAAATGTAATTGCACAAGTGTCGATAGTTCATATTGCATTTATGCTCATCAGAGCTATGGTTATATCGTTACGATTACCAAGCTGGCATTTATGTTCCGTTTTAGCTTTATTTAAACTGCCGGTGGAATGGTCTGGCATAAATTTGATAGATTGGACCCTGATCTTAACAATATTTATAGCCATGCTCATTCAATCCGGGTATTTTGTGTTTTATTTGCAGTAACCTTTTCACCAACAAAGATTTTTCTAGGAAAACAACGTTTGGCTAAAATTACTTCACTGTTTTGAAAAGCGAATGCGTTCTATTTAACCTGTTTTATCAGCACTTTTTGCAACATCATTGATCTATTAATCTTATTCTCTTGATCCAGTCAGTGCCTTTTCCCCCTGAGGTTTGTATGAAGAAGTGATGTTCCTAAACCCAAAGTTGATCTCTGCTCTTCAGTTAATCGCCTTTACGATTGGAAGTGGCTCATCTTTACTGATGGATGAGCGAAGGTTTTTTAAGGATCAGGTCCATATGACCTGACTTTCCAACGAGGTTATAACCAACCCAGCTAAACGACTAGAACCAAAAACACGCCTACATGTAGCTGACAACATATCAGAGCATATATTAAAAATGCTGGACAAGGAGCGGTATCGGTAAGCTTCCGATTATATGTTGATAACATATTACAAAATGGATTATCTTGGATGTCTTTGTAAAAAAATGGCATGAACTGTCTAATTTCTTTTATAAACTCCGATTGCCATTTTAGGTTGGGGGTTTAATCGCCGTAAAAACTATAAAGGATATCAACGATATCGCCAGAAAGCCTTACAAGCCAAATACCAACCAGTGCGGCAATAACGAACACAATTCAAATTGCCGGAATGTATGAGTACATTTGGTGGGTTTCATAGCGTACAAAAACTACGTTAACGTACGTCTCCAAAATTGGTACCGCGGCAAAGCTCTTCTTTTGTATAGCTCGATAAAATGACGAACAGTTGATTGGTTACTTTTCTTATATTTGGCAGCTAATGCCACGCCAAGAACACTGCTATAGAGATTTTCGTTTCTCATATGAACCAAGTCATGAATAATCCACTAAGGGTAATTTATTACTTGAATAATGAAGACTACAGACGAACTCCCTGAAATACCGATGTAAAACACTTATCTTCACAAATGATGCAGCGGATTGTTAAATGAAGTTTAACACGATCTGAATAATTCTAGTCCAATATACACATTTAACCTCAATGTAATCAGAAGAATTTTAAATCTAGACATTCCGTATAAGTTTCCGAGTCTATAGATTCACACAAAGAAGTAATGACCAACGGGGTCTATTTTTTTTTATCAAGAAACATTTTGTATTTAAGTCAAATCTTCAGGTTTCTTTTCTCAAGAATAGGTCTTTCAACATAACGTCCTCACTCTCAACCACAATTGGATGCGATCTATGTGTATAAGCAGATTCCTAACTGTGACTCAAAACGGTAATCGATAAATCAATCAAATTGTATTTAATTCACGTCAAAATCTTCTTCCTAGAAGATCTAACAAAACCAAATCCCTTATTTATTATTGATACTTGTGGACGCGTGTTGCTTAATCTTGAAGACGAAAACAATTCCCTAGATATCTGAGATAGTAACATCTGAAGTTTCTACACAATTAAATGTGGGATCAGTGTCCCAGAACATCAAAAATCCGACTGTGAAACAGTGTGAGGTTGTAATGGCAAAAAATTGGAAGTTTCGAAGAAATGAATTTTTCATATGAATTTATTTGCAAGCTTGGAGTTTCTGTTCATGACCTACTGAGATTCTGATAATATCATGTTTCAATTATTTTCAGTAGTTTGAGCATATTTATTATAATTTGACAGAAGGGAACAGTGCATGCTATGCATATACTATTCTTCAGATAAGGCTGAACGTTTCCAGATTGATGGGTTTCTTTATAACCAGTTATTATATTTGATCAATACCTAATATAAGCACAATAGCGTATGGCGACGTCGAACACAATAAGCATTGTTAATTGTATAAAACTGCACTGCCTTGAGAATTTCAAAATTGTGCAAAAAGCCAACATTTTGACAATGTATGTTCCCATTTATTATATTTCTGTACATTATTTTGTATATCTCTTAAGGTTTGTCCGTTTATTAAGTCACCCAGGTGACAAGGAAAAAGTTACCAAATTCTGTTGAATCAAATCACGCATTTCGTGCCGAGAGATTTTAATCTCGAATCCATTACACCACCATATTTCTGGTCTAGATCATTAAAGGGGCATGAGCTGCCAAAATGTTGATATTTTGACGTAAACACAGAATGTTGATATTATCGGCTATTTTTCTCAAGACGTATAATTCAGAAGGTTTTTAGTGCTTCTAGTCTCGAAAATGTACGATAAAGTATTGTTTTGAACTAACTTTGGCTTAGAATGAATGAATGGTCGTCCCGGTTATTTAAATTTTGCTACTTTTGGAACACGTTTTTGGTTCGTACAGGGCACATACTGTATGGATTTTCCTCATTCTAACGCCAATCATTTAGTTTTTCGATGGCCTTCAAAGCCTCTTACTGTCGTGACCATCAGAAATTATGAAAAAAGTGGGAATTTCGGCAGCTCGTGCCCCTTTAATGTTGTTCTTGCCACCAAATCCTGAATTTAATAAATCCAAATCCCAAAACTGGCACTAAAATTACGGGATTCTGAATTCGCAAATTTGCGTTCGCGCAAACAACTAGAAATATGTTATTTGAACGCCACATTTCGTAGTTAACAGTATAATTGAGATCTACATACCTCTTGAAATTGATAAATCAAAAGCAGAAAGTTTTTTTGAAAGTTCTAAAGCTTGAACAAATCTTCCAGATTCGACCAATGTCTGGAAAAGGTGGAATGGGACTGAATTGATTGATTGATCTTTTACGTGCTTCGAAGATTATTTCACTACTATGGCAGTAATATTTTTAAAATCGAGTTGCTGTTAATAACAAAAACACCTGTAATAGTTGGAATAAATATATTTTATGCTTGTGAACCAAAGTTCTTTGTGTTAGATATTACATGTCTTCTATGCAGTCATAGGATGATTTGTCTTGACTTAAGCTCTCCAATGGTATAATTGATTGACCAAATAAAAGTATTCTGCAACGAAATGTCTAAAATCGTGCATTAGGCTTTTGATAATACGACCCTCGTTTAGATATTTTAGTTTGTTTCACTTCAATGATTTGCCTACTTTATTTAGTTAAGAAAAAGAAAAACTTTTGTCTGTGTCAAAACCTATTATGGCAATCTTCTTTTTCAAAATTTTAGCTGCTGCTCGCTGCATTGCAGGCACAGGCACACGGAGTGCTCTCCTTTGTCCACCCTCTGTTACTATAAATATGGACAAGGCGGGAAACACTTATTCTGACTGCCTCCAGCAAAACCCGTCAGAATTTCTTAAAAATATCTCCTTTGTACATTAAACTTGACACGAGTCTCAGAGAGGTCCTTGTCAAGCAATATCGAGGCTTAAGAGCAAACAAAACACCCTTTACCGAATGCTTTGTCAAGTTTTCGAGCGAAACTCAAGTTGACAGAAAATTCCAGTCGAAGTCTCCGACACTTGGCGCTCTGGGAGCCTCGCTTTCGCTTTGGGGCTTTACGGGATCTGTAAAACGGTTTGGAATTGGCGCACACCACCGTTCGGAAGATTCCGAACTGGTGATATTGGTGATATTACATATACCAACGTTCAGTCTACGAATTTGAAATGCAAGGTGGAATATTATTGTAACTCCTCGGTATGGACGATATCTACCTCAGATTCTTTGAAACTCATAACAGATTATTGTACAGGACGTACATCTGTTTTCAAAGAACGACAAACTGTCATTTCTTGGAGACTTTGCCGCCATTTTGCGGGACCAAACAGTGCATGTCAAAAAGCTAACTTGACGAGCAGCTGAAACGGATTTTTAACAGTTAAGTTCGGATAGAATATTTTAATCCCGACTATTGTCTAAAATGATATTTATATGCGCAAAATCAACCTCAAAAACAAACGATTAAAACTGCAAAGTAGGCCTAAACAAATGGGTATTAAATGAGCATGAAATTTGAATGTCCGTTTCAGCTGCTCTTCAAGTTATTTTTTCAACATGTACAATTCGAACGTCACTCAAAATGGCGGCGAAGTCTCCAAGAAATTTAGTTAGTTGTGGTATAAGACCAGATATACGCCCTTTGGTATAGCTACACGTAATAAAAGAGGACAAGAATAATCTTGTATGAGTTCTAAAGAAGACTGGGGTAGGAATTGTCCATACAGAGCAGTTACAATAATGTTTTCTTGGCTTGTAATTTCCGACAAAAGTTTGTCAGACTTTACCGACCAGCATTTCATAATTCGTAGACTGAACGTTGGTATATGTAATATCACCATAAGCTCGGTAAATTGAACTAACCTGTTCACTTGTGGAACACCTTTTCCTTGTGGAAGATTTTATTTAACTGCACTTAGTGTAAAAGATTTCCTTATTTTAATATCAACCATTCGAGGTTTCGATGAATTAAAAAACCTCACATTGTCCTAAAGGTTTTACAAACAACTTTTGGTAATATTTTATACATTTCGTTTAGTGCGTTGCAGAACATTTACTTTACAAATCTGGCCGAAAAGAAAATAAATTTCTGGAGCAGAATATACAAACTTCACTGCTACACTTGCCGCTCATTGATGCTTTCGAAGGTCAAATATCGCAGTGACATATCACGTCAAACTCTAACCATGTTGTATACATGCCACCATAGTTGTGACGTACTACGCAATCTTCGCTGTTTCATCCAGGTAGTTTGTATAGGTCGTGTATAACGTCACTTTTGATGACTGATTCGATTAGCTATGGAAAATATGTATATTTTTTCCTCACTCTTGTTTTACTACCATGGAACTAAAGGGAAGGTTGTTTCGTTTTAGCTTATGTTTTTCGATTATACATTGAGTCCGTAAACAAAAAGAAACCAGCTTTAAGCCTTGTTTAGAAATCTATTTAAAATTATAATGTAGGGAAATACTGCAAATTTTCGCACATTGCTCTATACAGAAACTCGACTTTCATTAATAAAGATTATCTACGAGCAGTTTACTCTATACAACATTAAATATACTGCTGATCACAAATGTTATGAACATTACACAGGTAAAATATTATGTTTTACATATACGGCTCTATGTCTAAACCAGCATCAAGAACAAAATGATGACCATCTTAGTTAAAGTCGAGTACACGTGTACACGTATTATCAATCCAATATCAGAATCAAGGAGAAATAATGACGACCTTTAGCATCTTTATACAACATATTCGTGTTTTCTGACATTGTGGAATCATGGTATCCGCTTTATCGGTAATGATATATGCTATATGACATCTAGAGTTTGTGAATGGAAAACATCCCCATCAATCTTCACCGCTGGTTAGCCATAGCTGTCGTCTAACCTGATTACAAATGTGCTCTTTAGAAACAGAATGCTATACTTCATAATACGAACATAGTTACAGTTACAAATTGGCGAGAGAGAAATAAATAACACTCATTTTGTAAATCGTGATAGTTTTTGTCGATATGTAAAGGTTTGATTTAGTTCGATATTATCTTCAGAGTAAATGCAATTTTCGTTATCTCCTTACCACCTCATCACGTTCCTAGCCTTTCAAAGGAAAACAATGTAATCTAATTATCGCTTGAAAAGCGTTTCATAATTTTAACGAAGCTTCGTATGAATTTGACAAATTTGTCTTCTTTATAATGGAACAATAACAACATTTCTCGACAAGTATAATGAAAATACATCAAATTCTAAAATTAGCCACAATGAACCCGTTTTAAATCGACCAGAGAATTCTACGCGCACCAAAGGGCATATTAGAGAAACACTGAAAAACTTAATTAGTCCCCAGCGTCTTTTTTAAAAGTTATTTCGTTCTTTCAAAAGTACCTGGAGATCGATATCAATATCCTTTTTTATTATTTTGTTGAATTATTATTATTATTATTATTATTATATTTGTCTAGCAATTATCCGATGTTTCTATCTTAGCATTTGCGCAACTAAGTTTATAAAATTCGCGCTATATAACATTTAAGTTAATGACATGTCTGGGGGAAATACTTGCTTAACAACGAGCTGGATTTCTACATTGGCGCAAGCTTGTGGATGCGTAGTTTACCCATAAACCCCAGCGCACGACGAACAGTTACATTACTCAATTTAAACCCAATGATAACCGGAGGGGTTTAACTGTTCCTCAAATACCTCAGTATGTTCAATAATTTAGAACCGTTTAATCTATTTCTTGCAGCAATATTGTTATATTCAGCTCTAGTAAGTCTTATAAAACGCGGTGGTTCAGACGTGATAGTCCCTCAATCCGACACAGGCCTCTAGTCGATGCGGTGCGAGTTCGAAACATAATCAGACCTAATAAAAATTACAAAAAAACTTCTGTGTGTATTTTCCTCTCAATCGCCCTATTTGGAAGAGATTCCAAATACTCGACGAAGGTCGGTGGTCTCCGATGGCAAAGAGACCAAACCCCTACCAAACATGTCAATGCCGCCAAATAAGTGAAATGATCTCAAGTGTGGCGTAAAACATCAATCAACCAATCTAAACACAGAATCCTTCTGCGCGACCACAGGTGAAGTGACAGTACATTTTACATTCAGCAATTTAATCCAAATCTGATTGTACAAGGTCACTATCTTCATCTAATCGGACTTACTAAAATGACCGACAATCAGATTCTGCTGTTACACAGATATCACAGTCGATGAGGGCCAGCATAACCCGTAAGAGCTGAACTCATATTATGCCCTTTTTAAAGGGGCATGAGCTGCCAAAATGTTGATATTTTGACGTTAAAACAGAATGCTGAAATTATTGCCTATTTTTCTCAAATGGTAGAATTCAGAAGCTTTTTAATGCTTCTAGTCTCGAAAATGTACGATAAAGTACTGTTTTGAACTAACTTTGGCTTTGAATGAATGAATGGTCGTCCCGGTTATTTAAATTTTGTTTACTTTTGAACACGTTTTAGGTTAATACAGGCCACATACTGTATGGATTTTTCTCATTCCAACGCCAATCATTTAGTTTTTCGATAGCCTTCAAAGCCTCTTACTGTCGTGACGATCAGAAGTTATGAAAAAAACTGCGAATTTTGGCAGCTCATGCCTCTTTAAAGTCCATTTGAATGTAGCTATAAGCATATGTCAATGTTTGTGATGTCTTCACAAAGATTCAAGACACAGGAAAAATGACTTTAATAATGATATGCTGGCATTGTATGAATGTCAAGATAATATAACCGGTGTACTGACAGCCAACATTTTTAAGTAGGAACATCTAATTGGTCGGAGAATTTAAGAGGTTTTAACAAGAGTTTTTAATGTATCAAACATAGACTTCGAATGGATTGACAATTAAGCCCCTTTTCATTTTCTTTCTATTTGCCTTTTTCTTTCTTTTTTCTATAAAATTATTTCTTAGCTAATTAAGGGCTTTCAAATCAGTCAATACAGATTCCAGTCGCTATGACAGGAGGGAAATAACCCTTATCGGAATATAAAATAAATTAAGTTTAAGTTGACAAAAGGTTTCGTTGTAGCGTTTCATTTTACAAGTGAATTGATTGCTTTACCGATGGTAGAGCTTTCTAAGCACACAACTATAACTAACTCCATTGCCCATTAGCAAACCCATCTTGTAAATTTTGCAGCGCTCAGCAGTACCTAACTCTACTCGGATTTCAAAACCTAACGTCACGCTACAAAAAAAAAGACTAAACAAATTGAGCAACGACATGATATTGTCGCCAATGCTAATCCTTTTCTATTTTTCGTTACCAGATTGGCAAACTGTGTAACACTAGCAGGTCAGCTGCAGTAAGGGAAATTACTAATTCAGTAATTTCACTGATAATGATTGCAGCTTGCTTTCGAAACACTGACTTCATCGCGTATGAAAATTTAAATATACATATTCTAATGGGCTTGATTTAAGCTCTGTGTATATAAGATAATCTAACAAGCGAGCCGTTCCCAACAGGGCCGGGTAGCTCAGTTGGTAGAGCGGTGGGACGGTAACCCTAAATCGTGAGTTCGATTCTCACCCTGGCCCGGAATTTTTCCGGGTCAATCAGTGTCGGTTAATTTACTAACTAGCAGGTCGCTTATAGATTGATTAATATAGTGTTTGAAGGTTATGTCTAAGCCTTACGTAACATATTCCCGCACTTCAGCAATCAATTTCGTGGATATACGGGGTCATACATGTATACGATTGTCATAAACTTAAAGGGAAAGACCAAAATTATACAGAAAAATATATTTGATTTTATACCCAAAAATATCATGGAAAGACGTGAGAAACGTCAACCACTCATTACGGATAGTTTTTAATTAATTTTCATTCAAAACGGAAGTGACGTGCCAAGGGCTCATAAATCAAAACAAACAAATGACGGTTCACGCTACAAGCTAGAAAAATGCCATCTTGTGTCGTTCCTGGTTGTGAACTGTGTAGATATACTCGAGCTATTGGGGTTCCGTAACAAACATTCCCGAAAGATGCAGAAATAAGGAAACAGTGGCTTCACAAAATTAAAAATCAAGCGTTACCTGTGAGGAATTGAAGCAGAAACAAAGTAAGGGACCGACATACGCTTTCGGGTCAGAAAGACAACAGCAACAACATAAACGGGCAAATCAAGTAGGTGGACCAAGCGATACGATGGGTACGGTCTCGTCAAATCCTGTTTTTTTTTACTGATGAACCTACACCATCCTCAGAACCCCTCAATTCTCCTGTCAAGGAGAGTAGTCAGAATTCACCTAAAAGCTCCCCATTCAAACCAGGAAGCAGCGAGGAGATCACAAGCACTGTTGAAACAAGTGGAGAATCTGAGGGTGAATTCCAGACAAATAGGCCTCCCAGTAGGACTCCAGGAAAAATAATTGTAGATAAAACCTAACTTGAAGATCTATGTGTTAGATGCCAAAGATGTTGGGAAGGTATTATTTTAAAAAACCCAGACTACTTTTGGTGTAAAGATTTCAAATTTTGTGGGAATTTCCACCGCTCTTTTGGGTGCTGCCTCACCGAAACGACTTGCCCGAAGCAATCCCCTCCACCCAGTCACAGTATACTGACACCGGGTCAACTAGTCGCTGCTCTAACTCCTATTGCTGAGCGCCAAGCGAAGCAGCAACAGCTACCACTGTTAAAGTCTTTGGTCTGACTCGACCCAGGCTTGAACCCCGATCTCCCAGGCCTGAAGCGGACGCTCTACCGACTGAGCTATCTGGGCTGGTCAAATGTCTATAGAAATCTATAGAAGGTGAAAGTGTGTCCCTTCTCGGAGATAGCAGGTCTGATTCCCCTGGGTTTTCCGCCAAATAAACCATTTACAGTGTGATGGAAGAAATGACACAAACGATTGTAGAAATGAAGCTGGTGCAGGTTACTGAGACTCCATCTTCTGTAGCTATGGAGAAAGAAGGGTTTGTGAGGTCTATGGAGTCTATTCTAAACCATGGACTGAAAGTTGACACTTTTACCACCGACAGATCGCCTTCCATTCGAAAGTTGATGACGGAAAATTATGAAGATATGAACCACCAGTGTGGCATATCTGTAAAGGTAATCATTTTGTAACTATTGTATTAGAGCTATTCAATTTTACCAATGTAACCGTTGAATTTTGATTGTTGTTATTTTTGTAAAAACCTGATTTTCCAAATGATGTGGGGTGGCTCAGTTGGTAGAGTATTGGACGCTTAATTGGAACATCCCTCTGTTAATTGAGCGCGGGTTCCCCTCTCGCACCCAACCCCCCCCCCCCCCCCCCCCACACCCCTCCAAAAAAAAATTCTGATAGACCATGTGGCGGTTGCCAGGTTATGGGTTTCCTTCGGGTATAGAACCCGGTTTTCTCCCACAATCAACCATATAAGTGAAATAATATTGAGCGTGGTGTAAAAGAAGGAACAAACAATCAACGAAATGATGTGACCGATAACTCAAGTGAAATTATTTTTTTAATACAGGCATCAATAAGAAATGTCTCACAAGTGGCCGCAAAAATGGCAGTGAAATACTATTGAGGTGGACAAAGAGCATCACTAACCATTTGTGGTATGCCTGTTCAGCCTGTGATGGGAACGCACAGACCTAAGGATTTGAATGCACTAGCTGCTATTGCAATGCAAATTGAACATTTGTTTTGTAAGTAATGGTATTTTCATGCAGCATTCAATTTCTAGTATCCTATTCAAACTTTATAATATGATCAATTTATTATCTGAGAATATGCTAGCTTTGGAGCTTGCCAAGTGACCTGTTCTTGTACTCCTCCGCAGATAATAACCATGCATGGTCAGCATAGATGTGTACATTTTAATCTTAACAATGGGGCAAAACAAATTTGCTGTGCATTTTTTCAACATGAGTTTTAACTTATATATTTTTAGGGTTTTACTGTGCTAAGCTTGATTGATTTTCTGTATTTAGAAGCGAGGTATCTTCTACCAAGGAATGTGCGCAGATATTAAAGCAGATGCCCAATATCGCCTTCGATTGGAAAGCCGGCTGTTTTTTTAGAGTGATTTCCACGAGGGCCACAGTCCAGGATGATGTGTCGAAACGAAGAGTCTTGTTAAGTTTGACCTCATAATGATAGGGTTTGTTTCCCGGATACAAGTCCGCAGAATATGTGCTCGTCAAGGTTACGAAGTTGTCCATTCGATAGGTTTCGTTAGAATGATGCGTCATACGAGGGTAGACTATTATAATAGATCCTCGTTAAAGAGGCATGAGCTGCCGAAATTCCCACTTTTTTCATAATTTCTGATCGTCACGACAGTAAGAGGCTTTGAAGGCCATCGGAAAACTAAATGATTGGCGTTGGAATGAGTAAAATTCATACAGCATGTGCCCTGTACGAACCGAAAACGTGTTCGAAAAGTAGCAAAATTTAAATAACCGGGACGACCATTCATTCATTCTAAGCCAAAGTTAGTTCAAAACAATACTTTATCGTACATTTTCGAGACTAGAAGCACTAAAAAGCTTCTGAATTATACGTCTTGAGAAAAATAGCCGATAATTTCAACATTCTGTGTTTATGTCAGAATATCAACATTTTGGCAGCTCATGCCCCTTTAAGGAAATAGCGTAAATCTACCCTGAGGCTGTTTTGGTATAAACATACGCTGACCCTCAGTCGATCGTCTATTTTGATTTGTCGCATCGACGTGCATAACGTACGATTGGGTATGACGGTTATGGAAGACTCCGGCGACTCGACCGAGCAATTGACGAGTAGGACGATCAACACTGTTGGCGATAAAAAGAAATTGACTTTCAAATTCGAATTTCAAATTTTGAAAATTGAAATTCGAATGAGCTCTCTGGGCTTTCGTAGGATTGCCTTCAATGTGTCTTACGAACTGGCCCCAGTACAAACTTTTCATGAACCGCTTCGCTGATTTATTTAGTTTGGACAGGGACAAGTTCGTTCATAACTCGACGAACCGAAGAAACACTGAAGTAAATTCTTATATGTGTAATTAGACAAACATGTTTTAACGTTTAAACTTGCAGTATGGTTGCACAGTACATTTCCATGTTTCCGTGAAGAAAGTTGCTGTAAATTAATTGAATTGACAGAACCACACTTATATTGTCCCAGAATAAATAAATATACGTTTGTGAACAGGATCTGGAGAGTCGATTTATTTGGCCAATGGAATTATGTAACCCTGATTTATTTCCTTTGGTATTTTCTGCTATACTGTACTTGACAGATTTGCGATAAGTTGTCAAATCCAAATGTTGTCGTTTGAATATGTATGTGTAAAGACTCAACCTGAGAAAGACATTACATACAATCGGCTTCCTACAGAAACTGTTAGTTTGGTATACTCTAGGGTATACTCTTCCCAATGTGGAGAAGGAAACACTTGTAACAATATGTGAACACTTACCGTTGTAAATGTTCCCTCAATGTTCCACATTTGTGTTACTTAATCAATTTCTTAGTTGCTCTTTTATTATGAATTATAACCACCGTGATATATTGTGCAATCTCAAAAAAAGGTACTTGAGCCATTTGAGTAGACGATATACAACATTCAAAATTATGAAAACAGTTACTGTTCTCTTTTTTGATTTATATTAATTGATCCCAATGTTGCATACGACTCAAGTGGTCAAGGAATACAGACAAAATAGAAATACATGTACTAACAACAGGAGTATTCTCACGTTAACAGGTTTGATTTCTTCCATCTTATGTTCACGATTTTCTCTGTGACTAACCCTAATCAAAAACACAGTGACTCAAGTAGAGGTTTCAAGACAAAACAATCGTGAATTTCGTGTAGGGATTGAGTTAAAAATAGCTTCGCATGATTTCTCAAGGATTCGTCAACAGGTGTATTTCAACCTCGAAAAATCAAGCAAAACAATCTCATCTTCAAAACCGCGATTATGAACTGACTTGATAGAATCTGCCGATTGTTCGTTGCAATGTGAACTCAACACACCGAAATTTGACTCGGACCTCAATTCGAGTCTGAGGTATATTGCTAACGTGCCTTTAGTGTAGGAGGAAACCGGGCATTTTGTCCAAAGGAAATAACCAACCCTTTTGCGAGTACCTGGTAACTGCTCCATATTGGTGATAGCATTGAAGCAAACCCCGCAAAATGTCTTCAGATGACGTTTTTAAAGACAATAAGAGAGACAAAACTCCGGCACACTATAACTTATATAAACACGTTTAACACTGAGGGTAAAAAATTATATGGAAGTAAACTGATATATCCACATTCAAGGCAACCTTTCCTTCCCCACAAAACCTGCCAACGCCCCCATGTATAAATTAAATATTCCGGAGGGGGCGGTTTCTCTTCTATATGGGGGCGTTGATATGTTTTGTGGGGACGGAAACCGATCCCAATCGGCAGGAAACCACTAACGTTTGTTGGGCCCTGGCAGCGCTTCCACATATAGGCTGATCGACCGAACAACTTACTCATAAGAAATGTTTGAAACTCTCTTTAAACGTGGGTTCCATACTAATGATAAAAAATTAAAGACATCACCACGTCCTCAGTTGTTTTTAACAACACGAGCTTTCGGCACCTGTGCCGGTGCCTTCGTCAAGTGTAACAGTTACACTTGACGAAGGCACCGGCACAGGTGCCGAAAGCTCGTGTTGTTAAAAACAACTGAGGACGTGGTGATGTCTTTAATTTTTTATCATTAACTTACTCATACTTGTTTTGATTGTACCTGGGATATATGATATAATGACATTCTAGATTTTAGTTAAAATCAAAGTGAGCGGTACAGCAGGAACTCGATCTACATGTACAAATGAATTACATATAATGTGACAGATGAAAGTCAGTTACATGTTTTACAAATAGAATACCTGAAGATAATCAATTGGGAATGGAATCATCTGCAAATTACAATTTATTTGAAATTGATATTTGATTTCTAAGGTAACTGCCCCATAAAGAAAGGACGAACATTGGCATGGCATAAGCACCCAAACTGGTTTGAACCATATGTTTGTGTTTTCCAGTTTTCCAGTTGGCCTGCTATAGGAATATAATATATTAAATATAGATGAGGTTGTGCACTGTTTGATGTTTGAACACAATATATTGAATGTTTCTGTACAGGAGTATATGTTTGTACGTTTGAGATCTACTTAACGTCTTAAGATGTTAAACCATGCAATACAACTGAGCTTACACCCGTATACGATCTACAGATGTAAATTGGTGAGAAATGGGAAGATATAGGCTACAGATAGGTCGAAATCTAGGTCACTCGGGTGTCACTTGAGCACCATACAGTCATTAATACAATGTATAGGCCTACACACTCATATTTATATACAATTCTATTAAAATATGTGTGTATTTATAATATATCTAGCTACAGCCTGATATACCTTGTTGGTATTTTTAGAAGGACCTAGGACATTGTCCATATTGGGTTGATTAATACCGTACCGTATATCGGTGAAAAAATCATTTATTTGATAAGCATACTTGATGCAGTTAAACAAAAACTGTTCTAAAGCCTAGCGCAGGCTGAGCTACAAGGCGGCGTGGTCAAGGGAGCAGCTACAGATTTAAGCGCAGACGATGAGCTCTCGACTGAGGCAAGTTCTTGGTCACCTAAGTTCACTGACCTACACAAGTGTCACTACCCGTGTTACCTAGTATTCTAAGTGGTCACATGATTTCATAGACACACGCGATTGGACTATCCCTCCTCTCAGCTCAGTTGACAGTTCACGCTGTGCGCACACGGTTTAGATTCTTGCCACGAGAGGCAGAAAATATCAAACATGCTATACACTTTCCCCACCGCCTCGAGAGGCGAAAATCTCACCAAAATTTACGCGCACACGGGTGAAACAGCTTAGCTCCCAGCCACAAGTGGCCGGCAGCTCAGCCGGCGCCTCTCGTGTGCACTAGGCTTAAGGTTTTCTGAATATTACAGTGATCACACAAGTCTGTGTTACACAGATGGAATCTGAATAGGTAAGATTTTGGGAGAATATGACCAGATTGGAGTCTGTGGAACATTACCTCAGCTAGATGAGTGGGGAAAGTAAGCTTTAGTGATGAAATTCCAGGATTAAAAACGAAATAAAACCTCCCCTTGTCAGAATCATTCCAGTGTTTCTGCCACTGATTCACAAAATATGACTTGGCCTTTAGTAATACATCGGTAGCGGTAAATGGACATCTGATGAATATGCTAGTATGCACAATAGCTTTTTGGGCTGCCTTATCAGCAAGCTCATTTCCTTTTAGTCCCACATGAGCAGACATCCATGTGTGCTTGCCTTTATCGAAGCCAATGCCATTTGACTTTGATAACGATGTAAGAACGACATCGAAACGTCGTCACCCAATAAACCAAGAAGTTGTTATCCATAAGTAATTCTTCACCTTATTATAACCTTTAAACTTCTAAATGCCATTGAAAGATATGGTTAAACTAAGTTATTTCTCATATTTAGGCAATTGTGAATAAGTCAAGAAGAATAGCTATTCTTTGCATTTATACATACCAGCTGTAACACGCTCAAAAATCAATAAAACACTTGAACAGGTTCGACTGGAGCGGAATTGAAGCTATAAATATTATTGCTTTCTGTAGAACATAAAGACCGTCAACGAATACTTAAACTGCTTTGTCGTCAACGATTTCATTTACGCAATGAAGACCATTTTATGGAATCAGATCCACATGTTTTATTGCAAGGAGTGGAGGAATGGGGTAATGGAGACTGAAGCTATTTAAGGCCGCCTTTTAGTAATGGAACTCCTGCAAAACTTTAAGCTTATTGTCATAAATCGCCATAGAAAAAAACAATAACAGAGTTTGAAGCCTATCCAGGATCTGAATCATTGATGTGGAAATGAGAAAAAAATACTCACTTTTGCCTGAATAAAGCGAAATAACTATAATGCTTAAGCTTAAGTTACTTCTATACCCTACATATATATTATCAGAAGTCTATGAACAGGGAAGTGTGAAATGTCGCATTACCCTATATTCAGGGCATTGGTCCCTTCAGCCTGCTTATACTACACTATGTGACGTTTATGCGCGGTAGATTTTGAAATTGTCAACGGTTGCGCAATTTTAAATCAGAAAATAAATGCATTCTCCACTTACTGCATCTATCGGCAATTCCAGTAACCGCAGTTCGGAGAATGCATTGGTTTTTATAAAAGCTTTACCGAACATGCGACTCTAATATCTCCATTTCGACTCAAATCCTTCCAAACTAGTCTTCTTGTCTCATTCTCAACTTTATGAAGTTCTTCGGAAACTTTAACTTTTGCTCCATCAAGTACTGTTGGCATATCTTAAACGTTCGCCATGTTTTTTTTTATGCATCCCATAATAGTTCATAGGAGAAAGTGAAGAAAAGCCACGCTTTCTGACTAACCGAGAGAGGGCTCTGTGTATGGTGACCTCTGGGTCAAAAGGCGCCAATGCCCTGAATACTATGTAATGGGACGCTTCACACTTCCACATTCATAGACTTCTGATATTATAGACTACAGCTCGGGAGGTAAGTTTATGGATTTCAACTTCTCTGCATTATTACATAACATTTCAGCACATGTACTTGTGCCGTTATCTAGTGATAATGCTTGTACCTGTGATGTAGCAGTGTGGAAGTATTGCAAGACCATGCAATTCATAAATATCGATTTCATTTCAGTCCTAAAGTTGATAAGTGTACTGCTGGTATTACCCGCATGGTTAATCCAATAGGTGTCTACGTCGATTCAGGGCTTAGTGTTTACTAAGCACTTACTAGTGATGTTGACATTATCTTGCTGTCGGTTCCAGGTGTAGTCACTTACCTATAGCTATACATTTTGAAAGAGGCTGTGGCAAGACTATCTGTTTAACTTTCTGTGTCTTTGGGCTATGAATGCCGCCGATTGATAGTCCTGTCATTGTGCACATGACCGATGCAGCAGAATTTATCAAAATCAAAGCGTTACTATTTGAATATGTCCAAGGCATCACACACAGCCGGCTTGTAAAAGGAGTCTGTTCCCCAGAGAGTTTTATCGCTAATGAAATAGGTTTATTTTATCAAATGGCATGGGGAATAAGTGCATACCAACATTTGGGATTTAATTCCAGGCTATTGTCATTTTACGGGTACATGTATGCAAGTAAATTTATATTTATTATGACCAAAACGCCTCTCCGTCTACGTCGTCCTTTAACTATTTTCAGCAATCAAAATCTCACGAGAATTGTGTTAATTATATCCCACAGACGCCTTTGTCATCACAAATACTTTGTGGAAATTGGTACAAAATCTTTTATATGTAATATAACAAAGGTTGGGTATAACTTTTCCTTAAAATGGCATCAGCTGCCGAAATTCACATTTTTTTTCATAATTTCTGATCGTCACGACTGTACACATCTTCTCTAGCCAAGATAAAATCTACATGTCCCCATTCCGTGTTTTAAACATGAAGATTAAACATGAAGATTTTAAACATGAAGATTTTAACTTGGCTTGCGAAGATGGACAGTAAAAGGCTTTGAAGGCCATTGAAAAACTAAATGACTGGTGTTGGAATTAGGAAAATCCATACAGTGTGTGGTCTGTACGAACTGAAAACGTGTTCGGAAAGTAAACAAAATTTAAATGACCATTCATTCATTCTAACTCAAAGTTGGCTTAAAACAATGCTTTATCGTAGATTTTCGAGACTAGAAGCACCAAAAAGCTTCTCAATTATACGTCTTGAGAAAAATAGCCAATAATTTCAACATTCTGTGTTAACGTCAAAATCTCAACATTTTGGCAGCTCATGCCACTTTAAGTGTATCTTCTCAATATGGGAACACTAAATGTATATCACAGTGTTATATTTATTACAACTTCTTCTTGCAATACTTCACCTTGATCCAGGACAGTCTTCTATACAGAGTCAAATTAGTGATTGATTGGTTGTTTGGTGTTTACGCCGCGCTCAAGATTAGTTCACTTATATGGCGGCGTTGTCAGTTTTGTGGTGGGAGGAAACCGGACTCTATGCCCGGAGGAAACCCACGACCTTACGTTGGTAACTGGCAACCATCCCACATAGGTCGTTCGAGTGAAAACCCAGTCAGAAAATTTTCCAATTTTTGTCAAATTAGTGTTAAAGCGGGAAGGGCCATCAGGTTGGCTAAAACGAATTTTCCCACACATGGTATTATTTTTCCCGGAAAGACAATTCATAGAAGATGCGTCTGTCCAAATTTCATGAAAATCCTAACGTAGGTTTTCCCGTACGAATTAATTTTTCAAAGGGGGCCCTACCAATTATTACAAAATATTTGAAATACCGCCCAGATCCTCCCCGAAGTTACTGACATGCACATGCGCACTTCATTGTAAACAGTGTTGAAAGGCTTAAGCATGCCGAGTAAAGCTGGAGTGAATGACTCGAAGAAGTTGAGTGTTAATGACGGTAAAAACAAGAGGCCGTAATATCCACAAAGCTTTCATCCGAAAGAAGTTTGGAATACCTTTACTGACATTAGTGGATATGAAAAGGAGAGAAACATCGAGGATCGAGCGATAATCTGCCTTGCCTTGTTCGCTGCTGACCCCAGCCGTCAACACAACGGTACCTCTCACTCAGTACAGGTCCGTCAAATCTTCATTTTATCTTGTACAACATTTTGTAGGCCTCGTGTTTCAAACAAAATTTAGTTAGCTTAACTTTATTTCTTTTCAATTGCATGCAGGGTGATGTATTGGTTAGATGATTTATTATTGATATTTCATTCGCACAGACTAGCTGACACTGACAGTGACAGTGAGTGGTAGTAGGCTACTTGCACACTACAAGTACAATCAATGTTGTTGTGGTTGCAGGAAAGTTTCAATAAACAATACATACCGTAAGCCTATATATATTTCCACCTTGCGTTTACTCACTGGCCTGCCAGTATGATATTAGTCTATGTGCTGCAAATGTCATCACTGAGAGCTCTGTTTTGTGAATTTGTCACTACATACTTTCATGGTATGGGTATTTCAGTCCAGAGTGAACACCTTAGCCTAGCCCCAGGTACTTCACTTTAGTAAAGGTCTTACTCGGTTAGTTATAATTTCTGACATTTATTGGTCGTCGACCTGGTACCGACCAATAAATATCCAAACATAAATAACGCGGTACCTGTAGACATTTAATGATATTGAATTAAGCCCCAGTTGACTATCCTGGCATTCTGTCGGTGTTGTATACAACAGAATGGCAAGATAGTCACATGGGGCTAACCGTAGCCTATAAATGTACCCAGCAGCTAGTATCGTTGTAAGGTTTCTTAATTTTTTATATTTTGCAGTTATATGAAAACAAAAGATGGAGCTGTAGGCCTATGGGTTGGATTCTGTTGGGGAAGTGCTAAAAAATTGACTGAGGCAGAAATGAGGAGTTATTAAGATGTGGCTCACATACATTTAAATCTGTGCCAGCGTAATAGCACTACAACTTAAACCTTTTTTTCAGTTGCAATGGAAAACTTTGCGAGATGGAGTATTAATTTGTTTTTGAAATAATCATTTTTGACTGGTCATGATGTTTAATTTCTAATCATCTCTACTAGACTAGACTGCTAAATTCAGTGACATTAACTGAAAATGATTTCTACCTGGATATACACTGTAGACATGTTTAAAATATGTCAAAAACGTTTGGTGGACTGGTAGTTATGGAAAAGCATATATGCTTAGTTAGTGTACACATATTAAATTTGTTTTTTGGTGATTGACTTCAGAAGTTCACGTTTAAATGCTGCAATTGTCAGAATAAAATTGTGTTCTTTACAAAGAACCTGTACAATAAATAATCTAGTCTGATATGTTTTATTTTGAAAATTTTCTGCAAATAATCTGAACTAAAATCATCTTTGACAACTTTTTGGCTCTCATAATAAATACAGAATCAAGATGCTTTCCCATTCCTAGCTTAGGTTCTTAGGAACCATTCCACCAATTGGTTTTGGATTCAATTCCGTTTTAAAAATGCTGGCTCGGTTTACAACTTGATCACCGGCCCAATGTGCTACGTTGTCATGTCGTTGTGGAGAGTCAAGGGGTTTCCTCCCCAATAAACCTAGCTACAGTCCCGAGTGCGAAGTAAAACACAAATCAATCTTAGAAACCTGCAAGTTCTCAACAATCACACTTGCGTACACATTCATATACCACCTCACTGACCTCGATAGATTCATTCATGCCTGGAGTAAAGCCGAAACTCTCACCCTTTGGCAGGTACCTAAAAATCTATTCAATTTGGACTGAATTGGATTCGAACTTGTGGAAAGCTGGTGATGATGTGAGAATCTATCACTACACACAATCTCCCATCTTCAAACAAAGGCTCAGTTGGCAGAGTGATAGTCTCTTTGTTACTAGGTACTTACCAAGGGTCGGGTGTTTCCTCTGGTCAGAGCCCAGTTTCCTCCTCCACTAAACTTGGCAATACTACCATATAAGGGAAATACTATTCAGTGTGGCATAAATATCAATCAATCAAAGAAAGAAGGGACCTCGGCTCAGTTGGCAGAGTGATAGTCTCTTTGTTACTAGGTAGCCTACTTACCGAAGGTCGGGTGTTTCCTCTGGGCAAAGGCCAGTTTCCTCCTCCACTAAACTTGGCAATGCTGCCATATAAGTCAAGTAATATTCAGTGTGGCGAAAACATCAATCAATCAAAGAAAGAGGGGTCTATGTGGCTCAGTTGGCTAAGTGATAGTTTTTCAGTCCGACAAACACTTTCCGTTCATGGGGTGTGGGTTCGAATCCCACTCAGACCAAATAAAATTTCAAAATTTCTGAGTAAGTTTTTCACTCTGTCTGCCAATGTGAAAGAGATACTAGGTACTCGCTGAAGATTGGGTATTTCTTTCGAGAAGAGCTCCATTCCCCCCTCCAGTAAACTTGGCAACGCCACTATATCGGTGAAATAATCTTGAGTGTGACTTAAAACACCAATCAATTAAACAAAAAAAAGGACCTCAATGACTCAGTGGGCAGAGAGATGGATTCTCAGTTTGACCCAGGCCTTCCATCTATGTGTCGACTCCCGGCCTCTGGTCAAATAAAATTGAAAAATCTCTGTGGGTTTTTCACCCTGTCGACCAATGTGGAAAACTTACGAGGAACTCTCCGAAGGTCAGGGGTTTACCCCGAACAGAGCCCAGTTTCCTCCAGCACTAAACTTGGCAACACTGCCTTGTAAGTCAAATAATTTTCTGTGCAGCATAAAACATTGATCTATCAAACAAAGATGGGACCTCGCTGGCTCAGTGATGGTTTCTCAGTGACTCAGACATTCAATTCATGAGTTGCAGGTTCGAGTCCAACTCAGACCAAATAAAATTGAAATATTTCTGAATGAGATTTTTCCTCAATTGCCGTATGTAGAAGAGTTGACAGGCAATTGTCGAAGGTCAGGAATTTCTTCTCACACTAAACCTGGCAAGGCTCTTATATTAGTAATATAATCATCAATACATCAAAATAGAAATGAAGATAACATCTTTTTTTTGCTATACATGTATATTTTATTTTTTTAAATGGACAGGAATCAAACTTTTTGATTTGTTTATTATGTTTGAAACCACATATCATTGATGAGCCTTATCATAACTTACATACATAGCAAATGTATTATAAAGTCTCTTCCTAATAGCCGATAAGGACATAGATGAAGACGGATTGATGGATGGAGAGTAAGCTTGTATTCTGTAGAATGTTACATCATGGAATAACTACGTACGATATGGATACAGGTCACAGTTTGTCACTTCCGGAAATTCCTAGGGACGAAAAAAGTTCCAGCTATTTTTGTGTGTTTTTTTAATTATTTTTTCCTGGCCCCCTGCATTTTTTTTCTGGGCATTTTTGTAGTTTTTATGAAAGGACAGGGGTTGAGTTACTGTCTGGAAATGATTTTAGAAGTGGAATGGGACCAGTTCAGGTGGTGGAGATCTGGTAGTTGGGGGGTGCTTTGGTCTATTTACATGCGGCGGAATATGTGCAAAGAGACCCCTATCAGCTGATTCTACTCGTATCTCAAAATTTCTACCTTCAACCTATGAAAAAATTATGCTTAAAATACTGCCAAAGGACTGTTCAAGGCCCCCACCGAAGGATTTGGTTCAACGAAAGTTAGGGAAGGTGCTGTGAGAGCAGACATTAACATTACCGCAAATGGGAAATGAAGGAAAATGAAACTGTGACCTGCTGCCTGTATGGGTTGAAGACATATTTTGTGAAATAGATCACTGTACAACAACAACACTGTGTTTGTGACTTAAAACTTGTCAGAAACACATTATAAGACCTATAGTACTGTCTAGATGTGCTGAAAATGTATCTTTCATGTCTTTTCTAGCAAAATATTTGCACAAAATTGATTTCTTGATAGTTTTGGGGGGCAAAGTAATGTACATGATTATGAGTTGAATTTCTCCTGTAAGTAAATGATACTTTTCAATATGGTAGTTCACCTATTTCTGCAATGATATGCCACACAATCTGGTTGCTTTTCTCATTACCCTTGCCAAAACACACAGAACACTACCCTACCCCCCAAAAATTGAAAAGAATTTGGGCATTACTTGATTTTGTGTACATATTAAATTTTATTTGGCTTTCTGACAAAAACCTATAGTTCTTACATTGATTTGATGGTCAACATGTGAGAAACATAATAATCTCCTTTTTAGTCTTACAAAATGCCTTTTCTTGTAAAAAAACCAACTTTTTCAGTGTTGTTTTATGTCAAACTGAATATTTTGTGTACTCTTTCAGGTAATTTCAGGTCCTGTATAAGATGAATGGAATTGTTTATCCACCTGTGAGCATATTTTCCTGATTCACACATCAAAGGAATGGAAATGAGAGTCTTTCTACATTTTCCAGAGGTAATTTTACCATTGGCATGGCTTCACTGCTTCATTACATTAGAAATTCGCCTCAAATAGCATGCCTAATGACACTCAAAGTTGGCATAAAACCGCCCAGAATATAATGACCTGGGCTTTCCTGATTTTATTCAGTACCTGCATGTGTCTTACACAATTTTCACTTGCAAGAATGCTGGAATCAATTGTTTTAAAAAATAAACCAACCTAACATTTACCCCACCCCCCTTTTTTTTGCATATTTTTTCTTAAATCTAATCATATTTTCCCAGAAATATCCTTTTAGACCCTTGTTTGACTTTTTGGGGTGCAGTTTTATTCTCTGGGCTAGGCTAATAATTAAGTTTATGTTCCAGGGTACTTGTGGGCAGTTTTGAACAGAGTTTTGTGTTGGGGGATCCCAACAATAAGCCGTGTGGCAGGTGACTTCTTCCTCTGGTTTTAAGCTTTCCAGTACAATTTTGAGCCTAAAATCAACCTGGGATACAAGAATAACACTTGTTTTTTCAAGCTGTTTAAATTTGGCCACAGTATGACTGACTTTGAGTAGAATTTATCCATTTTGTAATCCAACAAATCTTAAAATGTAACAAATGCACAGTATATTTTAGTTGAGGAAGCCACAGAAAGATATGTGTCCTCATAAAGTTAGTATTTTATGGTAGAACACTCTTAGTAGAAGTCACACTAGTTTACAGAGTTCAAATATGTTTTCCCAGAGCTGAGATATGACAATTTTAAGCTTTTTTAGCTCACCGGTCATTGTCCTTGCTATGTTCTAATGGGGGGTGGTGTAAATGGGAGGGCTACAGAAGGCTTAGTTTTCATTGCATTTAGTTTTCCTCTTGAGAGATCATTCCAAATACCTTTAAGCTCAATGTGTTAGATTTAGAAGTAGATTGAAGTAAATTTGTGCCTCTGTTAGGATACAGGTCACAGTTTGTCACTTCCGGAAATTCCTAGGGACGAAAAAAGTTCCAGCTATTTTTGTGTGTTTTTTTAATTATTTTTTCCTGGCCCCCTGCATTTTTTTTCTGGGCATTTTTGTAGTTTTTATGAAAGGACAGGGGTTGAGTTACTGTCTGGAAATGATTTTAGAAGTGGAATGGGACCAGTTCAGGTGGTGGAGATCTGGTAGTTGGGGGGTGCTTTGGTCTATTTACATGCGGCGGAATATGTGCAAAGAGACCCCTATCAGCTGATTCTACTCGTATCTCAAAATTTCTACCTTCAACCTATGAAAAAATTATGCTTAAAATACTGCCAAAGGACTGTTCAAGGCCCCCACCGAAGGATTTGGTTCAACGAAAGTTAGGGAAGGTGCTGTGAGAGCAGACATTAACATTACCGCAAATGGGAAATGAAGGAAAATGAAACTGTGACCTGCTGCCATATACGATTACTCGCGCATACGGTTAATACAAAAGGATAATCCGATATAAGGTTGGAACGGACTTAGGATACAACATATCTCCTTTTGTAAAAGTTAAACTGTTCAAACATGAAAATTCGAAGTTAACATGAAACGTTAAAGAACATTATAGGGCTAAGTAAAGTAATGTTAAATCAAAGTCAGTTTCATTGTGAATCAGCAAACAAATTCCTAAGCCTTAGGTTGAGTTTAAAACAAATTAAAATTTAAAGTCATATTTCCAAAGGAATGATAAAAAGATCACTGAATATGTTGAAAAGTCTAAATATTTGCTATACCAATCACCAAAGTTCACTGATATTCACGAAGCCATACTGGAGGTTTCCTAACACGAGTGCTTCGACGAAGAGATCGTGGATTGTTACGTTGAGCATTGGCATAAGGCATTTCCGTAGATAAAATAGGATCGAAGTTTTCCAAAGTGTCTTGAGTATTAAAGCGGGCATGAACACGTTTCGATACATTCCACTTTTTCCCGTTGTCTAAAGTAACACAGTAATTGTTCACTGATTTAATAGTGAAAGTTTTAGAGAATTTGGAAGATCCTTTTGGTACATGGTAGGGTAGTTTTATCTTGATTACATCACCAATTTTAAAGTTGTGTTGTTTGGCACCGCGTCTTTTATCTGTATAGGATTTGGAAGCGACTTGTTTCTCACTCACTTGCTGTCGTAGAGCGGAGGAATTCATTGGCAATTTGGATGTCGTAACGAAGGTAGTAAGTTTGGTGTTTGCTTTTCTTCCTCTCATGAGTTCAAAAGGCGTTTTACCAGTTGTAGAATGGGGAGTTGTTCGATAGGCGAATAATCTGTCTCTTATTGCAGGTTTCCAAGGTCGTTGTTCGATTGTTGCTGTTTGAAGTCCTTCTTTAAGTCCGTTAGACCTTGCGTAATACAAAGAAACGAAGTGATGTTTAATCCCATTTTGATGCAAAAAGTCCTTCATTTGAAGAGTTGTAAATTGAACTCCGTTATCGGTAACAAGATCTTTTGGCAAACCTTCGCTGTTGAAGACTGTAGTAAGAAACTGAATAACAGCGTCAGTAGTAGGATGTGAAAGTTCTGTCCATTTTGAAAAATAGTCAACCAAAACCAGAACGTAACGTAAGTTCTCTGGCCTATCATTGTACGGTCCCATGATATCGAAGGCGATTTTCTCCCATGGTCACTTTCAGCACAAGGGTAGCAGTTACGGATGGTTTGATCTACCTGACTATCCATACCAGGCCACCAATAATCTTGCCGGATACGGCGTTTAGTAAGAATAATGCCAAGATGTCCTTCGTGAGCCATGTTTATTATTGTATGTTGAAGGGATTCAGGTATGACAATGCGATCACCGCGTAAAATAGTGTCTCCTACGATGGAAAGTTCATCGCGTGCGTCGTAAAAGGGAATCAGGGTAGGAGATAGAGATTTCCGGTTTGGCCAGTAACTTGACATATACTGCCGGATATATTGAAAGTCAGTGTTCGTGGAGCAGGCAGTTTGGAAATCTTTCTCAGAGATAATGGGTGGCAAGGAATATGATATATGAGCAATCAGTGACGTTAAAACTGTAGTCATCGTCACGTGGTGTAGGGAGACGTGATAGGCAATCGGCTGTTACGTTCTCATTGCCAGGTAAATATTCAACAGTAAAATTAAATTCTAGGAGTTTTGCAGACCATCGTGCAATTCTAGCACTTGCACGACCGGAACCTTTACAACTGAATAATGTTGAGAGGGGTTTATGATCGGATCGAAGGAGGAATTCCCTACCCCACAGGTAAGTTCTCCAATGCATAATTGACCACACGCAGGAAAGGGCTTCTTTCTCTATGACGGAGTAATTTCGTTCGGAACTGGTAAGTGTTCGGGAGGCAAACGCCACAGGACGTTCAAGACCAAACTGCATTTGGCTAAGTACAGCGCCAAGACCGTACTCACAAGCACCAGTAGTTACAATTGTTGGTAGGTTTGGATCAAATGCTGATAAGACTGGACTGTTGACAATGTCTTGTTTGATTGATTGGAAACTGTTTTTACAATCTTCAGTCCAAGTGGAAGTTTGACTTTTTTGTAGTTGTCGGAGTGTTTCAACTTTTGTACTGAAATTGCGAATAAATTTGGAATAATATCCACATAGTCCTAAAAAGCTACGTAGTTGTTGTGAATTTGTAGGAGAAGGTGCAGATAAGATTGCAGTGTCTGAACGAATTTCCATGTTAAGTTGTCTGAATAAATTTAGACCAAGTAATGTTGCACCACTGGAAACTATGTAAATTTTAGTATTAACTAAACGGTCGTGAAATGTCACAGGTGTAAAAAATATAACCTATAAGTGAAATAGGTTTGCCATTGTAGTTGCGTAGTGTGACATCCGGGGAATTTAGTGGGAAATGTCTGAACGTTTCGTCGTATATCTGATTTGGTATGATTGTATAGTTTGAACCAGTGTCTACGAGCATTTGTATTGGTGTATTGTCGATTTGTATTTCGCATTGCATGGGTGAATTTGAAGAAGGGTTTACTGTAAATACGTAGTCAATGTCATGATTTTCTTCATTATTTGACACTTGGTGGACTCTACCGCTAGTTGATCGACAAACTGAATCAAAGTGTCCGTGCTTATGACAGGAACGGCAGGTTGCATCATCAGCAGGGCATTTATAATTATTTGCTAAATGATTGAATGAGCCACATCTAAAACACTTTTTTCGAGTTGGCTGCTTGTTAGGATTCCTAGCTTGTGGTTTGCGAGAACGTTGTCGAAACGACTTGTGTAATGAATTAACATTTTGAATTGGTGCATTTGCACCGGAGATGGATTTTGATTCCTTCATGGCTGTTTCTACACGACGAGCAATGTCAATAGCTGGTCAGGTTGGTTGGTAACAATTGGTCAGGTAACATTTCATCTTGCATTGACCCAAAATCACAAGAAATAACTAAACTGCGTAGATCGGGCATATATTCATCCACAGTTTCACTTTGTCTTTGCTTTCGTTCCCGGAAACGACACCTTTCTGCACTCACAGAAACAGCGGGAGTAAAATGTTTATCAAGAGTTCGTAGACTTACTGTGTAAGCGTCATCCTCAGGGCCCTGCCTTACGAAGCTGGCGTAAAGTTGCGCATAGGCCTACAACATGGACCAGTTGCGACTAAGGCGTAAGTTCCTATAGCTTTAACACTGAATTACGTCCGACGTAACTTACGCCAGCTTTGTAAGACAGGGCCCTGGAGTCGCGGTAACTGGCGTCAATGCATCGAATATCCGTTGTCCTTCGGTGCTTAAACTATGCAGTAAGATTGCCTTTTGGCGTCCAGGGGGGGGGGGAAGAATCGGCAGCAATAGCAATGTGGTAATATTCATAGAAACTTCGCCACTGTCGCCAAGGTAAGGCAGGAGTACCGGGTGTAGGTAAAAAGGCTGGAGGTGGTGAAATTTGATTCATGGTAAAAAAGTCAGAAAATGTCATGAAAACAAAGAAAATTTGTAGGAAATACACACGTAGGAAAGTTCAACAGATCCTCGTCGCCATTTGTTGTGCTGTAATCGCCGATAAGGACATAGATGAAGACGGATTGATGGATGGAGAGTAAGCTTGTATTCTGTAGAATGTTACATCATGGAATAACTACGTACGATGTACGTTTACTCGCGCATACGGTTAATACAAAAGTATAATCCGATATAAGGTTGGAACGGACTTAGAATACAACAGTTGTTTATAAATAATCAGATCTGTACACTGGATTCCATTCATTTTTTTTTTCTTTGATCTTGCTCTTGAAGCAACCGAGAAATCTTTGAAACCTTGCATTAGTTTTGAATTATCCTCTAGTCAGGTTGTTCAAGACTTGAAAAAATAAACAACAGTACACTGTCATAAATTATAAAGTTTTATTTTAGATGATGAAAATCAAACCTTGGTGAAGATGCATTTAGAGCAGTTTACACCAAGTATTATAGTGAATGGTTTTCTATGTCACACTCAATGTTAGTTCATTTATATGATGGATTGATTGTTTGGTGTTTTACGCCGCACTCAAGATTATTTCACTTATATGGCGGCGTTGCCAGTTTTATTGTGGGAGGATCGAAACCGGGCTCTATGCCTGGAGGAAACCAACGACCTTCCGTTGGTAACTAGCAACCATCCCACATAGGTTGTTCGAGTGAAAACCCAGTCAGAAAATTCTCCAATTTTTTGGACTGAGTGGGAATCGAACCCGCGACCTATTGGTGGAATTCATTTATATAACTTTGTTATATAACCAAATACCCACAAGTGGGGTGGATTGGAATGACTTGACAAGTAAAATACCATTCTTCAAGTATATAGATGATTTGTAAATATACAAACCTATTACTTACTATACTATTTACGAAATTGAGCCTCTTGTATATGTATTTACTATTCGTATGCTTGTCCATTTGCATTCCACATTTACTACCTGTCCCACAATGCCAATCAGTCACAGAACAAATCCACGCTTAGACTCAGAGTTAGAAGTTAGACCAAGAGTAGATTGATTGATTGTTTGGTGTTTTGATTATTTCACTTATATGGCGGCGTTGCCAGTTTTATTGTGGGAGGAAACCGGGCTATATGCCCGGAGGAAACCCACGACCTTCCGTTGGTAACTGGCAACCATCCCACATAGGTCGTTCGAATGAAAACCCAGTCAGAAAATTTTCAAATTTTTTTGGACTGAGTGGGAATCGAACCCGCGACCCATTGGTGGAAGGCTGTTCAGATTGAGCGTCCAACACTCTACCTACTGAGCCACGGAGGCCTCACCAAGAGTAGAAATAAAACAGATCGAGACGACGAGTGACTAGAAGGTTTGTGGAAGATCTATTGGCTTCTAATTTCACCTTCAAATAAAACAAAAAATCACCAATAGTAAGAAAGAACAGGATAGATATAAATTGCCTTTTTCAATAAGCTAAAACCACTGTGAAATAACACCGACACTCGATTTCGATCGACGTGTCGTTGTTGTTGTGATTTGCACACACTCAGCTTGCACTACGAGGCTGGTATTTCATTTAATCATCCAAAGATTAGTCAGTCGCAAATCTACGTTGGTTGCATAATTCCGATTATTCGACAAAACAACAAGAAATCAAGTGAAAATCAACTTACGCTTTGATGTTCCTTACTATTCCTTAGTATTCAAACAGCTCCTTTCAAACATGTGACTTTGTTATGACAAGCAGACGGAAGACTCTACTGCGCATGTCAAGGCGGAGAGTATAGAAATTCGTTTTGATAATTGACAGCTGAACTTCATGAAGGAAGTTTAATTTTTACTCTAATTACTTACTTAAATCAATGAAACATTGGGTCATTAGCTAAGTTTGCCCACAACTCTCATTTACCACTTAAAACGATTGTGATTTGGACAAAGCCTATAACTTTACTGAAGCTCGTGGCCCTTCCCGCTTTAAAGTAATCGTCATGTGTACAGTAGGAATTGAAGGTAGACCGATGTTACATTTTATATAGTGATAGACAATAATCTGATGCAGTCAGAGAAAACGATGCCCTTACTGGCGACATGTAATATTTTGCCAAAGAAACACTACGTAATAAATTACTGATTTGTGAAACCCATACATGTATGCCCAATGATATAGCATATGATAGATTTATATGACATGACCACTGTAAGATGATTAACCAACCAACAAACCATATCTTGTACATTTTAAGAACCTTTAAAAAAGTTAGTTATTTTTCATCTTGATCAAACTTCATATCACATTAACCATCCACTTCCACCCTTCCCCTAGTCCGGGTTACATATAGTGTATACTATTAGTACAGCTTCCCAAGTGATAATAAAGCGGCACATGCAACACGTATCTTCAACCACTTCAGAAACTAAACTTGCCGTTAAAACGTTTAAATATTTCATATTTTAAGGGACTCAACGTCGACTAATGTTATGTTTTCCGTGGTAGTCAACGCTTAATGGCACCACTGACATCATTATCACACTATCGACATATCAATTAACTAGAGACATACACGCGGGAACTCTAACATATCATCATACAAGCGTAAATAAAATATAGATTTCAGTGATTTGAATTCGACCTATTCATAATAGAAAGTACAGTTTGGTTTGAGTGACTGAATGAAAGTTTGGGGGAAGAGCCACACATACATATATAAATGTTTCAGTCCAACACAGGCCTTTCATCTACGGGTTGTGGATTCGAAACCCCACTAAAAATTATCTGTAGAGAAAAATTCTGACCGATTGATCAAACAGTCGACCGTTTTCTAGTTGTTTGTTTTCAGATGCTATGTCATTTCCGTTGCTAGAAACTCTAATATAGCAAAAATGTGAGATACAGCACTATAGCTCAATACAGTTTTAACCCTTTAACCCGTATGAATTTTGTCAAAGCAAGTTTATTGGATTCTTTGATTTTATTGACCTTATTTCTTTTTTTGCCAAGGCGTATGGAACTATTTGTGTTTGCTGCAATAAAAATAAACTGACGTCGTATTTCTAATATCAATTGATTTATGACTGCATGTACTCAGTCGGTCTTTTGATTCCGTTTTTAAACACTACGATGTGGCCAGTGTTTTATATTGAGACGTCATCATAAATCTTCAGAAATGGGGTTGACTTCTATTCAGTCTTGATAGTTCCGATTAGAGACTTTCTGTCCTTAAAAGACTTAGTGAGGCATCTTTAAAGAGGATGACTTGGATTCAATATATTAAGATCTGCTGAAAGAGGGCTTCGGATTGAAACGAGAATAAAATTCCCTGTAGGTTCTCTTAAAGTGACATGAGCTGCAAAAAATCGCTCTTTTTACATAAATTTTGATCAAGAAAATGAAAGGGATTGAAGGTCATTAAATGATTGACAACACAATAAAGAAAAAATGTATGCAGAATGTGGCCCTTTCGAACTAACATGTAATTTCAACATTTTGTTTAAACGGAAAAATATCAACAATTTTGGCAGCTCATGCAACTTTGGTATTCCTTTCTTAATTATGGCGTTCACATTTAAACATTTTGTTCAAATAATATCATTTTAGATTTTAGATGCCACTGAAACATGTGCACACTTGGTATGCTAACCTGCTATTGGTGTATTTAGGTCAAATAAATCAATCATATTGCCAGTTGTAAGGTGTGCACATGTTTCAGTGACATCCAGTCACCAGACATCTGAGAATAATTAACCATAGCTTCTTGTAGGAAAGTCATAACAAATAAATAAACCATGTTTTGGGACCAGGCAGATATTGTCTTTAAGATGAAGTATATTGTATTTTACCTAAGTGTTCACTTTAAGTAAATCACGCTGATAACAACGTTTCTTGTCGACTCAACTTGAACTTGCCACAATCCAGCACGTATCTTTAATTGTTGCCAGTGTCTAAAAGTTTGAATGTAACTAACGATATTCCCAGTTATAAAGTTTAGGGGAGAAATGAAAAATGAGTAAACGCCACGTTGAAATACACAATGCTGCTATTTTATCGAATAAATAAAATGTCACATGATCAGTTGATCTGCGGGATGAAATCTCTTAGTTCAATGGATTAATATTGCCAATTTAACCGCCAAAGTACAGTTCTCGACTTTAGGGTGACTTCTGAATTTAGATTGCCTCCTCGTGGTTATTCGATAGGCGACAGACAGCCTCGTGTATCATTACCTATAACAACTCATTATTGATGCCTTGAGAGCTAATTTTATATCAACTCAGAGTAAAGGTGGTCGTTCGTTATTTGTCTTCATATCCAATAAAGGTCCCAGTTAAGCAAGCGGTAACCTTTTTTACTTTCAGCCCACGTTCTCAGCAATTTATCACCAAATTCTTTTTTCGAAGTGCCATACATTAGTTGGTGCATTTATGAACAGATGAGATTTAGTTAATAAAAGTTTAAAAACTCTATCAATTAGGCAATCACAACATGATACTGTACTATTTGTAAGCCTTCATTTGTTGCAAACAACCTGTGGTAACATAATTTGTAAAGCGTTTATACTTTTTAAATAGCAACTCTTCATTCAAGCTCGATCACCAATCCAATTAAAAAGACTGCCTACCCAACACAAGATAAACATCCAATGACAACTATTTAATACAGATTATCAAATACAGAACCACATTTCGATATGAAGCGTAACTGTGTTGATGTTGGGGAGACACTAAACCGACTGTGATAGGGGCAGTTTTTGTTGGTTCTGGATCATATTCGCAAGTCAAATTAAAATCTGCATGTGCCCATTTCGTGTTTTAAAACGTGGAATGGGAGCATGAAGGTTTTAACTTGGCTAGAGAAAATGGTTCTGGATAAATAAAATTGACTCCTTAAAAAGAACATATATAGTAAAATCTCGGTTTTTCTAATTGTCAGACGCATTTGACGCACAATCTGATAAAAAGTAATTTTAGATTATTTTTTGTTGCCATCTTCTAGCAGCGGTTATTGCTGTTGGCTTTTCACTCATCCAGATCTTTATGTTCATAGACGCAAAGGCTGATGGACCGACATGGATTTTTGTCACCTTTCTTATTTTTACTTCAATTGAACATCTTTCAAATGTTTGATTTTTAAGATCGCCATCCCAATAACCAAAGTGTAAGAAATCCGAAAGGGTCTGCAAATGTGATCGTAAAGATTTAACGTCATTTATAGTCTTGTCTTAATATGTTGTACTCCTTTTCGTAAAGTCGTAAATGTTGAAATACCTTCAATTGTGACTTTCTGCTTTGTGACTTATATCTGGTCAAATTGTATTAGACATATGGCTTGGAATGATTGTGTCGTTTAACAAGGAACAAAGTGTTTTTTCAATGTTAAAATAATGCCTCGAAAAGTTATGTCGTCTCTTTGTATTTCAATTTTGTGGTCTGTTTAATAAAACGTTTCAGAGGACTCGAAGTAGTTAAGCCCAAAAAATCTTAAGATATCTTAAAACATTGCTTTTATAAATTGTGTTCTGCAACGAAGTATGAGCTGCCACATTTTGATAGTATATTCGGATAATGTATCGACTTCTAACGAGAAAATAATCAGTACGTCTATGGCCTTATTAAGCAACGGTTTCGTGACTTTCAACAATCTGTCCTAAATAAGTCCCGTGCTGGATTGTCCAGGGTACAAACGATTCCCATTTATGTGTGTGTTCATGGAAAGTAAGATGGAATCTCTTACCATGGTGCCTTTTCAAAATGTATTCTGATTCGTTCGGATAGGTTTTATTGAACCAAAGTAATGTGGCTAGACCCGGAATAGACATTTAGACAATGCTGACAACATAGTGCATTAATTCTTGCTATCCTAATTATCTTTGGGAAGACTTGTCACCGTATTGGGGAAAAACAAATCAAGATAATGAAAAAATGGTGCCGTTGGAAATGTAAAATGAGCAAGATTCTATACTGACAAATGTTTTTTGTTCGTTTTTAAGAACACTTGGTGGTATTTCTTCAATTTATATTTGACCTGTGTTTTTATTTTAGTTACAGTGCATGGTGTCTACATCCCAAGTAACGGAATAATAATTAATAGTATTATACATATGATTTTTTTAGCACAAAATATTCTTCTAACCATATGGCAATCGGTAATGGTTTTGTATATCTCCTTTCACAGCTTAATAATTCCACACAAGCGACTCTAGGCCATAAGGGTAGATTTATATTTCATCCAAATGATCCATACTGCATTGACTTGGCGTTACAGTTGGTGGAAAAGTAACTCAGGATAAACGGCTTAGGTTTCGTTTCATTGAAAAAAATACTGAATAACTTTAATTGATTCGTATTTGCAACAACTGTTCTCGTAAAATTAATAAGATTTCTTTCGAATTGAAACCCAGCGTATCTTAGATCAATCCAATTGCGTAGTATTCTTTTATAAAAGGTCTAAAACTGAGACAAAGTAAATTGATCTCTCTCGAACAGTTTAATGAGTCCCTATCGAATACACACGATTGAATTGAATCTAAATGGGAGCATTGGATAGAAAAGATAACAAAAAACCCGTTGAAATCCTGACGTGTTTCATTAATCTTCAAACGTTGCAACTACTAGAAACAAATGGTGGGAGTTTTTGATTGTTTAAAGGTGTTTTACATCGCACTAAAGTTTATTTCACTTATATGTTGGCGTTGCCAAGTTATCTGTAGATGAAATGGGGGTTTTCCTCCACAAAAAATACACCCCGAACTCCATTGTTAGCTCTTCCATATTTGGCTTTTGCAAAGGATGGCACCAGTACCCTTTGGTATTTTTTGTACGGGTTATTGGAATAATTTTCTTTAAAGTTGTCCTATGTGTTTTGGTTTTAGAAAAAACAAATAATCTGGAGCTTGGTTTGAGTTAACAATATCATTTCGTAAGAAATATGCATGTGTTTTACGCTGACGGATCAAGCTGACGGATCAAAATTAGGCGGGATTTTGTAGACAGCGACAGTTGTAATAATGACAACAAGGATAAGAGACTACATCATAAGAGGGGGGAGGCAATCCTATTACAGGTCAGAACACCCTTTCTTGGACCAGCCTCAATAAAATTATCTAAAGAACTAAAATCACTTGAAAACCTTGTCCCGACAGTTCAGTTTGTATCTTTAAGCGAAACTTTCACAATCAGTTCTTATTTTAATTACAAAGATCGTGGAGATGAAAAACTTCGAAGTAATGTTATTTACAAGGCTACGTGTGGTGATTGTCCTGCATCTTATGTAAGACTTACATCCAGACATATTAGTCAGAGGTTCTACGAGCATCACATTATGCACCAAAACAGTGGCTCCTCTGCAGTTGCAAGTCACTGTTACAGCAACAATCACAATCCCAACAAATTGTTATGTGAGATAATTGACCAGGCTAAGAACAAGCTTAACTTAGCATACAACTAGTCCCTTCATATTTCAAAATTAAATCCTATATTGAATGTCCAAATTTCATCCGTTCCTCTCCGCGTATTCAATGTGTAACCAACTGTCTCCATTCTATATATAAGGTTGTCTTATCCTCTGTGTAATATCCTGATGTTACAGCACACCTGCTTATTCCCTATCCTCCATATCTTAATACATGTAGTTAACTCTTGACCTGTGATAGGATTCCCCCCCTTCCCTCACCTTAGATTGTGGTGATTTTAACTGCAGTGTAGAAATCACAACTTATCAGTAATTATAACTTTTGTATTTGTTTTGTTCATTCTTGCTGTATATATAATGCCTGTTTAACCATGCCGACGTTGTGTTGCTGTTATTTTTGATGATGCGAGTAGTTTCTCTGGAAAGTTCATATTAAAACTTCACCATGTACAAAGTAGTACAAGTTGTCCTATGTGTTTTGGTTTTAGTAAAACCGCTCCATAGAAGAATCTATTATTTGGTCTTTATATCTGCGTTATATAGAGAAAGACAAGTTTCGATGAGGAAGAATTTTGCCAGCTTCAAATTGGTCTTTCTTGGACGCTGTTCGCAGCTGGTAAAAATGTTTTGTTCTACTATAGGTAGCAGCATGATTTTAAACAATATCTCACAGTAAGATTTGATATTGTGAGGGGACTATTATTTGCTATCCATATCTCATTGCGTTCGCCTTGCTTGGAGCTGTACGTGGGTCTGATGGCTAGCCTGTTGATGGACGCCACTTACCGCAGCTCAAGGCACTTTATAGAGAAGTTGGGAGGTCGACATTTCTACCCATCATTATATAACACGCGTCTTTATCGATTCGTTGAGTGGTAGTTTTATTTCCACTCACTGTAAAATGGTCGTTAGTGACTTTAATGCAACATAATTGCCGTCGTTGATGAAGTACTACATACCATAAAGTGGATCGTGAACGCCCGTAGCCTGAACGTCTTAATTCAATATTCCCTTTATTTGATAGGCCTTTTGAATATGCTTGTTGTCATCATTTGTCCTAAGATGTTTATATATAGCAACTTTTTGTTGAATTTTAAAAGCGAACAATTGACATTAAATTTTATAGTCGACTGGGGTTAATTGGTCAGATTCTATTTAAAGTGGCATGAACTGCCAAAATTCCTGCTTTTTCATAATTTGTGATCGTCACCACAGTTAGAGGCTTTGAAGGTCATCGAAAAACCAAATGATTAGCGTTGGAATGAGGAAAATCCATACAGTATGTGGCCTATATGAACGCGACGCGGTGTAATGTATACCAACAAGGTTTTCTTTGCACAGTGTATGTGTGGACATACAGGCAATCTGATAACATATTGACTGCTGAATATTACAAATAAGCTTTTAGGCTTTTATATAACACGACTGACTTCTCGTATGTGCTTGTTGCAAACAGAACTCTCTTGAGACATTATCCGACAGTTTCACTTTGGAAACTGCAAAACAGACTATTTGCGATATTGCTTAAATCCGTAGTTGCTAACATTGAATTGACCGCTTTTTATTTGACACTTTCTTCAACACGCCAAGTACAGAATGAAGGAAACAGACAGTAGTTGGCATTTTAAGGCATACTCGTCGCTGTAGCCATTCTGACATTTGGGAAGATAGCTAACTGATTCTATGTTTAGAATGACAGTGGATAAATTAAGTCCGAACACCAACTGATTGATCCAAGAATCGCGTAACTTACGTAACTCACTTGAGGCCTTTTTGTCTGTAGTTTACGGTATTCATGGACAGACTATCCTGAATCCCTAAAAAGGCATGCTTTGTCACAATTTCTCAGAACAGTTCTCTAAAATTTTAGGCTACTTTTGTGCATACTCAGACTCGAGTATTGGTTAAATTATGTGTTCTAACAAACCAAATTTTCAATTTCAAATTGAAAATAGAAAAACACCATTTAAGGGTGGCGTGCATGCTATATTAAAGTAATATAGTATTAGAGTAATACTTTGGAAATGAATTGATGATGAACTCTCTTTTGACATCTTTTAATTTACGAAAGAATATTTGATGATATCCATCCATTCCCTTCTTAAATAAACCTCTGCTACACGTCGCTTTAGTTGATGAAGTTCAGCGGGTATATTTTTAAATACACTAGTTTCAAATAGGACATCTTCATTGACAGTGCTATACAATATGAGCTTGCGTAAATCTTTTTCTTAGAAATTTTTCTTGTCTGAAGCGCTAATTATCTTGTCTGAAAGCAAACGACTTACTGGGATTATTACCAGATAAGACACCGCTTAAGAACTGATGTTCATTCCGAACTGATTTTCCATCTTGTCGATAAAGTTCAGAAAACTAGCCAGTGTAGGTCAGAGTAATTTGGCTATATTCGTAAGTGGGATAAAACAAATCGCTTGTTTTGTTGTTTAGGTGATGTAACAAAATATCTTATGTGAAAATTCTCAACTTAATTCCATGTTTGCTTATATTTGAAGCATTCTTTTGCTTCAAAGACTTCAAATATTGTTTTGGTTACTGTCGACCAATTTTTCTAATAAGGGCTCTTTAATATTATAATGTTATTAATCAGGATATTCCCTATTGGTATTGTTATGACGGACTTGTGTTAACGCGTGCGTTGACGGATGCGATTGTTTAACGGATAGAATGAAATGTTTCCACGGACTTGCGTTAACGCATGCGATCGACAGTTCGATCTGTCGGTCAAAAGTCAAGGTCATATCCTTGACAACATTTTTTTTTTCGGTTTGGGGAAAGAATGTGAATAAGTGGACATCTACATAGCTTTTTCATACAAAATATATATCCGTCCGTTAACGCGTGCGTTAAACACTATCGGACTGACCATGGAAACACTACAGTGTATTTCTGTAGTTCCCATTCGTTGGGGAAAATCGCATCCGTCAACAACGCATGTCCGTGGAAACACAGGTCCGAGGATAGCGGTATTGGTCCGAGGCCGAAGGCTGAGGGCTAATACCACTGTCCGAGGACCTGTGACAATGCCAATAGAAACTATTCTGATTAATGAAAATTTTATTAATTGACTATCAATGTTATTTATAAATACACATTCACAAAGAAAGTTGACTATTATTTTGTGTTGTGAATTTTTTTTTTCATGTAGCTGATGATTGTTCTCTTTTAGTAATGATAACGACATAACGTGAGCAAGGTGTAGCGTACCAGGAATTGTCCCCCTTTTGTACATAACACACAGGAACAGATTTCTTTATTTTTACGGATTATTATTAATGCAATTTTTAATTTATGTGATGATATAACGGAATATTTTTTTTATTTAACTGTACGTTGACTATTTTTTTTGTCTGTTGGTGATTTCAAGAAAAATGGCATTGGAATTTTGAAGTGATAGCAATGAAACGGTCGCCATGTTAGATCTCGTATTGGCCCAGTCCGTATTGGCCTTGTTTGTTCGTATTTGCCTAGTTTGTTCGCATTGGCCCTGGTAAGGCCCGTATAAGTGTGACCGTTTCTCCGTATTTTGTCAATAACATTGAAAGTCAATTAATAATAATATGTTGAATAGTGGACGGAAGTCGTAATTTGCGATATAAAAGCTAAAATATAGCTAGACAATAGTATACATGTAGCTAAAATTGCACAATTTGGCAGAGGAAGGTTTTGACTTTAATTTCACGCGGTAAACCACCTGTAAGATTAACACACAGGGATATGATGCTCTATGGGAGCCGGTTCGAAACAAAATATGATTTTAGTATTCTCCTTATTTAAGCATGGGAGTCGTCCTCCTATCTCACAAAGGTGCATCGGTGGCTCAGTCGGTTTATAGAGTGATAGTCCCTAAAGCCCCAGTCCCATATAGGCCCCGGATAACCCCGGATTAGTCCGTAGCGATCCGGGGTCCGATCCGTTACTTGGCCGGAATGGTCCGGAATGGTCCTTGTATGTCCGGGATGATCCTTGGGCATCCGCCAACGTCCTGGGGGTAGTCCCGGAAGTTTTTGACTGTCAAAAACTTCCGGGATGATCCGTGACGAGCGTTCATCCGTAGTCATCCTGGACAAAACCGGGACACATCCTGGAATCCGCCGGGTAGGTCCGTATCGGTCCTGGAAGGTCCGTGAAGCCGCCTGCATGGTCCTGGACGATCCGAGACAGTCCGGGAAGGAAAAATACATGCCGGATCATCCCATTTGACATACGGACTGTTACGGAATGTTCAGGACCATGCCGGCGGCTTCACGGACCTTCCAGGACCGATACGGATTCTAAATGAATTTCATGTTTTACAGGCCGGGACTATCCGTAACTCTGCCTGGATGGTCCTGGACTCTGCCGGGATGATCCGGGCCTGTCCGGGACGGTCCGGGGTCACATCCGGGGTGGTCCTGGACTCTGCCTGGATGATCCTGGACTCTACCTGGACTATCCGGGCCGGTATGCAACTGAGAGGAAATCTTGCATTTTTTCGTGGTCCGGGACGAAAATCATCCCGGATTAGGTCCCGGCAGTCCGTGATAGATCCGGTGCTTCAGATCCGGGGTGTCCCCATATGGGACTGTAGCTTAAGTCCGACATAGCCCTTCCATCGATGCAGCGCAGGCTGGAATCCCACTCAGACCAAATCAAAATTCTTCATCGTATGTGGAAGAGTTGCTCGCCGAAGGTCAGGGATTTCCTCTGGGCAAAGGGTCTGCTTCCCTCACCCACTAAACATGGAAGCGCCACCAAATAAGATAAATAATCTTTAGTGCAGCATAAGACATCAATCAATCAATCAAACAAGCTCACGAACAGCCATTCCAGTAAACACCTTTTTGAAAGATCTTAAAACCTTTCTCTTCATTTCAATATACTCTCCATGGTCAAATATTTGCTACTTTAAATCTGCTGTCGTCTAACTTAAGTAGACTTTACTATGTCACATCTCTCGGGAATCGCAATCCTCTTCAGAATTAGGTAGTAAGAGTCCCCAAACATCAATAATAAATAAGGTACTTTGTTTTGCCAAATCCGTTTCGAAATAAATCTTAGCTTTGAAAACGTGATGTGATAGATTACTTTGCTTGTATTTTACGTAACACTAACACTTGTTCTCTTTTAGTAATGATAACGACATAATGTGAGCAAGGTGTAGCGTACCAGGAATTGTCCCCCTTTTGTACATAAAACACAGGAACATATTTCTTTATTATTACGGATTATTGTTAATGCAATTTTTAATTTATGTGATGATATGACGGAATATTTTTTTTCTTTAACTGTACATTGACTATTTTCTTTTGTCTGTTGTTGATTTCAAGAAAAATGGCATTGGGATGTTGAAGTGATAACAATGAAACGGTCGCCTGGTTAGATCTCGTATTGGCCTAGTCCGTATTGGCCTTGTTTGTTCGTATTTGCCTAGTTTGTTCGTATTGGCCCTGGTAAGCCCCGTATAAGTGTGACCGTTTCTCCGTATTTTTGCCAATAACATTGAAAGTCAATTAATAATAATCTGTTGAATAGTGGACGGAAGTCGTAATTTGCGATATAAAAGCTAAACTATAGCTAGACAGTAATATATTTATGATCACTAAAACACACGGGCACAGGGAAAATCTTCTTGTCCAAGACAAGTTTCTAATTGTGTTAAAAAGAGGTATATCATTTATAGGTATTTATGATATCACCTCATAAATTGTTGTAACAAACCAAACCTATGATATTTCATTAGGTCGACGACTAACAAGAGCTTAGCCTTGGTCAGTAGAATTTCTGGATTCCTTTTGTAACACATTGACAATGGTTACGCATCTTAACTATGGCAAAACATCGGTGGACTGAGATTGAACCCCATAAATTTTGCTTTCTCCCCCCCCCCCCCCAGGACAGTCAAAACTATGTAGCAAACAACGAACAAAACAACCATAAACTCCATCTCACAACCAGCAAACTACAAGGCTATGAACTCCATCTCATATCCTACAACCAGCACAAAAAACAAGGTTATAAACTCCATCTCATAACCTTTTTCTAGCAAACAACAAGGTTATAAACTACATCTCATAACCTACAACCAGCACAAAAAACAAGGTTATAAACTCCATCTCATATCCTTTTTCTAGCAAACAACAAGGTTATAAACTACATCTCATAACCTACAACCAGCACAAAAAACAAGGTTATTAACTCAATCCCATAACCTTTTTTCTAGCAAGCAACAAGGTTATAAACTACATCTCATTACCTACAGCCAGCACAAAAAAACAAGGTTATAAACTCCATCTCATAACCTTTTTCTAGCAAACAACAAGGCCATGAACTCCATCTCATATCCTACAACCAGCACAAAAACAAGGTTATATCTCATAACCTGTTTCTAGTAAACAACAAGGTTATAAACTATATCTCATAACCTACAACCAGCACAAAAAACAAGGTCATAAACTCCATCTCATAACCTTTTTCTAGTAAAAAAAACAAGGCTATGAACTCCATCTCATATCCTACACCCAGCACAATAAACTAGGTTATATATCATAACCTTTTTCTAGCAAACAACAAGGTTATAAACTACATCTCATAACCTACAGCCAGCCCAAAAAACAAGGTTATAAACTCCATCTCATAACCTTTTTCTAGCAAATAACAAGGTTATAAACTACATCCCATAACCTACAACCAGCACAAAAAACAAGGTTATAAACTCCATCTCATAACCTTTTTCTAGCAAACAACAAGGTTATACACTCCATCTCATAACCGTTTTCTAGCAAATAACAAGGTTATAAACTACATCTCATAACCTACAACCAGCACAAAATATAAGGTTATAAACTCCATCTCATAACCTACCACCAACAAACAACAAGGTTTTTCTAGTAAAAAAAACAAGGCTATGAACTCCATCTCATATCCTACAACCAGCACAAAAAACTAGCAAACAACAAGGTTATAAACTACATCTCATAACCTACAGCCAGCCCAAAAAACAAGGTTATAAACTCCATCTCATAACCTTTTTCTAGCAAACAACAAGGTTATAAACTACATCCCATAACCTACAACCAGCACAAACAACAAGGTTATAAACTACATCTCATAACTTACAACCAGCACAAAAACAAGGTTATACACTCCATCTCATAACCGTTTTCTAGCAAATAACAAGGTTATAAACTACATCTCATAACCTACAACCAGCACAAAATACAAGGTTATAAACTCCATCTCATAACCTACCACCAACAAACAACAAGGTTATAAACTCTGTCTTATTACCTACAACCTACAAATAACAAGGTATAAACCCCATCTCATAACCTATGATTAACAAACAGCACGGTTATGACAAAACAGCACAGTTAATACAAACAACATGGTTATAAACTAGGACAGTTACAACAAACACTATGGTTATAAGCTCCATCTCACAACCTACAATTAGTCATAACAAACAACATGGTGATGAACTACATCCCATAACCTACAATTACCAAACAAGGTTATAAACGTCATCTCACAACCTACAATTAACAATCAACAAGGTTATAAACTCCATATCACAACCTACAATTATTCATAACAAACAACATGGCGATGAACTACAACCCATAACCTACAATTACCAAACAAGGTTATAAACGTCATCTCACAACCTACAATTAACAATCAACAAGGTTATAAACTCCATATCACAACCTACAATTATTCATAACAAACAACATGGTGATGAACTACAACCCATAACCTACAATTACCAAACAAGGTTATAAACGTCATCTCACAACCTACAATTAACGATCAACAAGGTTATAAACTCCATCTCACAACCTACAATAAACAAACAACACGGTTACAGACTCCATCTCACAACCTACAATTTAACAAACAACACGGTTATAAACTCCATCCCACAACCTACAATTAAGACAAAAAACAATAAAAACATATAAAAGAAAGTAATATATATATAACAATTAACAATCAACAAGGTTATAAACTCCATCTCACAACCTACAGTTAAGACAAAAAACAATAAAAACATATAAAAGAAAGTAAAATATATATAACAATTAACAATCAACAAGGTTATAAACTCCATCTCACAACCTACAGTTAAGACAAAAAACAATAAACACATACAAAAGAAAGTAAAATATTTACAACGTTTTACCGTAAGTAAAGGATACATAGCATAAAACGGAACTGCACAGGGTTGACTAGAAGCTAAAATTGCACAATTTGGCAGAGGAACGTTTTGACTTTAATTTCAAGCAGTAAACCACCTGTAAGATTAACACACAGGGATATGATGCTCTATGGGAGCCGGTTCGAAACAAAATATGTTTTTAGTATTCTCCTTATTTAAGCATGGGAGTCGTCCTCCTATCTCACAAAGGTGCATCGGTGGCTCAGTCGGTTTATAGAGTGATAGTCCCTTAGTCCGACATAGCCCTTCCATCGATGCAGCGCAGGCTGGAATCCCACTCAGACCAAATCAAAATTCTTCATCGTATGTGGAAGAGTTGCTCGCCGAAGGTCAGGGATTTCCTCTGGGCAAAGGGTCTGCTTTCCTCACCCACTAAACATGGAAGCGCCACCAAATAAGAGAACTAATCTTGAGTGCAGCATGAAACATCAATCAATCAAACAAGTTCACGAACAGCCATACCAGTAAACACCTTTTTGAAAGATCTTAAAACCTTTCTCCTCATTTCAATATACTCTCCATGGTCATGTATACGAAATAAATCTTAGCTTTGAAAACGCGATGCGATAGATTACTTTGCTTGTATTTTACGTAACACTATATAACTTGATAAAGATAGAAGCAGCATTTGTTGATGAAAACTAACAATAATTCAGTTTGACATGTGTTCGTGTGTATTACCCTTTTTTGGTATGGTCCGAGAACAGTCTTAAGTTTACCACAACACTATACGTGTTTTGATATCTTCAAGGGTTGCACTTTCGAGCCAGTGTACACATAGACGATAATTCGGAGGGAAATCATACTCTGTCAAGATATTTGTGAGTAATATTTAATTTACATGGGCTTAAAATTCGTCATGTATCGTTTACCTTAAATTCTCAACAACAACGACACGTTGCGGACAAAAAAAAAACAAAACAAGAACAAAGCTTTAATTGCTTACCGCGAGTGCTGTCGTGTTGGGTAGTTGATAACTACTTAGAAACTAACACTGAAGAGAAGGTGACATTGTGATGGTTTGTAGTCCAAGTCACGTGTGTTGTTACGTTAGGTGTTAGCTTATAAAACATTAGTTTAAAGATTACACAACATCTCCCTTTTTGAGTTAGAAAACAAAGGCGTATGGATTTTACAAAGTAAGATTCTAAACATTGGATTTCAGAAAGTATCTTTTCTTTCAGGCTTTAAAGATGCATTAAACTTATGGCATGTATTCAATGACTACGTAAATGAGTTATTTTATGATTTAAACACATAACAAATTAACAAGAGGAACGTTTAAAGTAAATTGAAGTAATAAAGGTTAATCTTAAACAACACTGAATTGCGAAACATAGAGATAGAGCGTCTTGCTTTTAAGGAATTAAAGTCTCTGTTTCACACATGGATAACAAAGGTCTTTGTTCAACCGAAATGAATAACATATTACAAGTCCATTCGTTTTGGCGGAGTAGAAATTCTGCCTGAGCGCGTTGGTATTCTATCTTCCCCTTGAATTGTTGGAATATCAGTAGAGGGTTGATTTACTGGCGGAGTTTGTAGTTGTTGTTTTGGAACAGGTACAAGATGACGGCGATTACGTCGGACTATATCACTGTCAATTTCAACATGATACGAACGATTGGTCCTAGAATTTCCAACGACGGTCCCATGAGTGTCCTTGGAGAATGGATTGGAGAGCCACACTTCATCACCTGGTCGAAGCGTAGGCAGAGGTTGAGATCTGTGGCGTCGGTTAAAATTAGATGATTGTTTTCTCCGTAGTTCCTCTTCCCTTATGAAAATTTACAACAGAAAACTATAGTAAAAACTATAGTATTCTATGGTGCTTTTGCGCTTTTACTAGAGAAATTTACTATAGTAATCTATAGTTTTCTGTGGTATGCTATAGTTTTTTCTGTAGTAATCTGTAGTTGTCTTTTATATAATCCATGGATTTTCTGGTCTAATCTATAGTTAAACTGTAGTAATCTATAGTCTAACTTTAGTAATCTATAGTCTAACTTTAGTAATCTATAGTCCAACTGTAGTAATCTATAGTCTAACTGTAGTAATCTATAGTCTAACTTTAGCACTCTATAGTCTAACTGTAGTAATCTATAGTCTAACTGTAGTAATCTATAGTCTAACTGTAGTAATCTATAGTCTAACTGTAGTAATCTATAGTCTAACTTTAGTAATCTATAGTCCAACTGTAGTAATCTATAGTCTAACTGTAGTAATCTATAGTCTAACTGTAGTAATCTATAGTCTAACTGTAGTAATCTATAGTCTAACTGTAGTAATCTATAGTCTAACTGTAGTAATCTATAGTCTAACTGTAGTAATCTATAGTCTAACTGTAGTAATCTATAGTCTAACTGTAGTAATCTATAGTCTAACTTTAGTAATCTATAGTCCAACTGTAGTAATCTATAGTCTAACTGTAGTAATCTATAGTCTAACTGTAGTAATCTATAGTCTAACTGTAGTAATCTATAGTCTAACTGTAGTAATCTATAGTCTAACTTTAGCACTCTATAGTCTAACTTTAGCACTCTATAGTCTAACTGTAGTAATCTATAGTCTAACTGTAGTAATCTATAGTCTAACTTTAGTAATCTATAGTCCAACTGTAGTATTCTATAGTCTAACTGTAGTAATCTATAGTCTAACTGTAGTAATCTATAGTCTAACTTTAGCACTCTATAGTCTAACTGTAGTAATCTATAGTCTAACTGTAGTAATCTATAGTCTAACTGTAGTAATCTATAGTCTAACTGTAGTAATCTATAGTCTAACTGTAGTAATCTATAGTCTAACTGTAGTAATCTATAGTCTAACTGTAGTAATCTATAGTCTAACTGTAGTAATCTATAGTCTAACTGTAGTAATCTATAGTCTAACTGTAGTAATCTATAGTCTAACTGTAGTAATCTATAGTCTAACTGTAGTAATCTATAGTCTAACTTTAGTAATCTATAGTCCAACTGTAGTAATCTATAGTCTAACTGTAGTAATCTATAGTCTAACTTTAGCACTCTATAGTCTAACTGTAGTAATCTATAGTCTAACTGTAGTAATCTATAGTCTAACTGTAGTAATCTATAGTCTAACTGTAGTAATCTATAGTCTAACTGTAGTAATCTATAGTCTAACTGTAGTAATCTATAGTCTAACTGTAGTAATCTATAGTCCAACTGCAGTAATCTATAGTCTAACTATAGTAATCTATAGTCTAACTTTAGTAATCTATAGTCTAACTGTAGTAATCTATTGTGCTTTTTTAATATGTACCTCAAGGTAACTAAGGTAAGAAAAACGAACTTACCAATAATGAATCGAACATCTCTAGGGTTCTAGGCTGGCTTTGGATTTTGATCTGATTTGATTTTGCTGCTCCGGATACCGGTTACAGAATGCTTAACCATATGTTCAGCTCTAAACATTGCACCCATCGTGTCGTTAACAAATTTCTGTGCAGTGTCCCTGGAGCAACGACTCACAGCTATATCTGTTATAGGCTGGTACTTAGCTGCCTAAAACAAAAACAAAAAAATAACAGATTTTTAAAAGCCTTGAAGCGTAATAAAAGTCGGTCTTCAGAGACCAAGATTTTTGCTAGATAATTTCAAGGTATTAACATGATTTAAAAACACAATATTAGTGAGAACCATTTAGTTTACTTACTGCATCTAACTGGCTATTTGATCCCGGAGATGGAGGATCTGTTTACCCATGCAGAGTGGAGGATAGATATTCCTCCCGCAATAAAACTGGCAACGCCGCCATATAAGTGAAATAATCTTGAGCGCGGCGTAAAACACAAAATAATCAAATCCATCAATCTTAATGTGTGGTCAAGCTAGACGGAAATCGGACAACTCTTGAGGTGGCTAAATTATGTCAATCAGTTATAAGTGGCCTTTGCGCTCAATAGCTAGTAGTTGATATGTGGTCCTTTTATACCTATCTAATCAAAGGCCTAGTGTTAAAGTAAATGTAAATGAGGTATAAAACTGTGCATATTTCCCTTTCTAATGAGTTTATCAGCTTTGCTTGCGAATTCTCACCACAAAGTTACGGGTTCGAATTCCTCTATGACCATATTTTTTGTATGTAATCTTTGATGGACGTTTACAGTAGTCAGGAAGGTCAGTACTTCCCAGTCTCCTTACACCCTCAAAGAAGTTCTTGTCTTTTTTTAACTATCAAGATGACGCAGTTTTTTAATCTTTCGGGCAACAGACGAGTTTATGAACACGCTTTATGTGGTTCCAATAAAGATGATACCAATGTTAACGTACCAGTTAATTACCTCTGTCCATGCAAATAATAGTCATCTAGTCAACGCCTAGGTTATGTTTGCTTTTTGTGCTTCGTCAGAATATGTGCACTGGATGTTTTTTTAAAAAGCCCCCCCCCCCCCCCCCCTTTCTTCCCCACACCACCTAAATCTGAATTGTATATAATTTCAAAAGTTATCTGTAGTTATAACAACAACTGTCAATATAAATAATCAACAATATGGACAGCATGTTCATTTGTTCCATTGTATTATATACTGCTTTATAACCACTAAAACACACTGGCATAGGGTAAATCTTCTTGACCAATCATGGAGACAAGTTTCTAATTGTGTTAAAAATTGATGTATGTAATTTAGACCTTTATACACAATCATAGGTTTACTAATATGTCTATATGCTTTTTTTTATTTATTCCAGAATTGCTTGACGACGAAATGAATTTAAGATAAAGAAAGTCGGTTCTTCATACTTACATCAAGAACCACCTGATTAAAGGGTCACTTGCCACCAAAGGCCCAGTTTACACAAAATTACAACAAACCACGTTCTCTTCCACATATGGAGATCGAGCAAAAATCTACAAAGAAATTTCTCAAGATATATTTAGTCTGAGTGGGATTCGAACCAGCCCCTCGTCGATGGAAGGCCTGTGTCAAACAGTGGGAGTATCATTTTAACCGTCTGAGCCATCAAGGCCCCCCAAAAATGGAGAAAACCGTTTAATGTTTTTTAGTGTAAACAGTATTCTGGATTTTATCTGCTAGTGTGCCTTTGAGAAAATTCATATATCCTGTATATGTTGATGGCTTTGTGTTCAGTTTGTTAAATAAAATTTAATTCACAACGCTTGATTCTCCGTCTCAATTTTGTGTTATGTGTTAAAACTAAAGCCTAATAAACAAACTTGATACAATGTCCTACCCTTGTTAATTTAAGATTTTTTAGTCTGTGGTTCTCTTTGGGAACCATAAGAGAATTTGTCTTGTTTCTATCAACTTGTTATCCAATCCAGTCATCACGAGGCACTTCGAACTCCTGTGGTTAAGCCAATCAGCTAAGAGTGAAGGGTTTGTTTTGAATTTCGTCGCATCTCTTCTGCATGTTATTTATTGAGAATTACGAACAGTACATCATCTTGAAAGATATTGCTTACTCAGGGGCGGATCCAGCTCTTTACGAAAGAGGGGGTCCCAGGCTAGTCGATTACAGAAACAGAATAAATTTAAAAGAGGCATTAGGCGAGGGTTTAGGGCCGACTAGTCCACGGAAGCTCTGAAGTTCTTAATTGCCCGAGAAGCGTTCTGAGGGTGTTCTGCAACTAAAAATGCTAATAATTTCCAGGTTTGCTTTCCTTAATTCTTAAAAAATAACAGTAAAGTCGTTATGTTACCCAGTTTTAAGTGAAGAATTGTGACACTTTACAGCATGGAAAGGGGGTGACTATTCCAACGCTGTAGGTGAGGGTCCAGGGGCCGCCTAGGCCCCGGAAGCGCAGGGAAATCTAGATTGTCTGAGAAGCATTCTAAGGGTGTTCTGCAACTAAAAATTTCCGGATTTTCCTCTCCTTAATTCTTAAAAAATAGCAGTAAAATCGTTATGTTCCAAAGTTATAGATGAAGATTTCTAACGTTTTTGAAGCATTGGGGAGGGGATGACCATCCCAACACATCAGGTGAGGACCAAGGGGCCGCTTAGGCCCCGGAACTTCAGGGGTTCTAGATTGCCTGAGAAACGTTCTGAGGCTGTTCTGCAAGTAAATAATTTCTGGATTTTGCTTTCCCTAATTCTCTAAAAAAAAAACAGAATAAGAAAAGCAGGAGAAGCGCCCGCGGTTTGTTTTATATTGATTTGGGCAATTATATGGGAAAACTACATACTTAAAGCGGCATGAGCTGCCAAAATTCACACATTTTTCATAATTTCTGATCGTCACGACAATAAGAGACTTTAAAGGCCATCGAAAAACTAAATGATTGGCGTTGGAATGAGGAAAATCCATACAGCATGTGGCCTCTACGAACCGAAAACGTGTTCGAAAAGTAACAAAATTTAAATAACCGGGACGACCATTCATTCATTCTAAGCCAAAGTTAGTTCAAAACAATACTTTATCGTATATTTTCGAGACTAGAAACACTAAAAAGCTTCTAAATTATACGTCTTGAGAAAAATAGCCAATAATTTCAACATTTTGTTGTAACGTCAAAATATCAACATTTTGGCAGCTCGTGCCCCTTTAAGAAATGTTTGAAACTCTCTTTAAACGTGGGTTCCATACTAATGATAAAAAATTAAAGACATCACTACGTCCTCAGTTGTTTTTTAACAACACGAGCTTTCGACACCTGTGCCGGTGTATTCGTCAAGTGTAACTAAATTTAATGTTTCAAAATATAGGGCCTGGGAGTCTACCGAGAGATTTCGCGATATCCGGTGACAGGTGACGTTTTTTTATGACGTTTTCAGTTCGATTGGCGTTTTTTGTTCCAAAACGTCAGAAATGAGCGTCATATTCGAATGACAAAAGGCTTCCCACATGCGTAATGACAACGCCGGTGACAGGAAATTTGTGGAATTGTCACGTGACTCCCGCTCCCTATTGACATATATACAAAAGAAAAGAACTAATGTGTTAAGTGGCCAATCAGTGAATTGTTTGCAGCAGTTACTATGTTAGCAATATTCTGACGTCGGAAACTACAAAATGACATCATCAAGAATGACGTAAATCTTTAACGTTATAATACAAAATGACGTTATAAGCTAACGCTATAATACAAAATGACGTAATAAGTTAACGTTACAATACAATGCATCATAATAAACAAGCTAAATAAAAATCAATATAGATAATAAGTTTTTACATAAAAATCATAACATATATTTTACAAATTTATTCCATATTTTACTTATCTGTATACCACAATCTCTATTTAATGAAGGGTTATGTTTTTTAATGAAAAAAGCTTCTTTAATTTTTCTTATCCTCCAGTGTTTATCTGAAGATAAAGTTTTTACCTCTTCCCATTTAATACGTTTAGTACATTTAAACTTGTGTTCTGCTATCGCAGATCTGTTAATGTCACCAGTTTGAACAGCTTTCGTATGTTCATTTATTCTAAGGACTAACGGTTAACTATATACTTGTGCTACATAAAAGGGTCAGTGGATAGTTTTCTTTATTGAAAGTGGGAAGGTGGCAGACTACCGAAACCCAGTAGGCCTATATACAGGCGTGGGTCTACGGGCCACCTAGGCTCTTAAAATCATCAAGCAAAACACTGTCCATGACTTTCGTTATACTTTCTTGAAAGTAACAGTTACAGTACTGAAGACACTTTCTCAGAGAAATCTTGTATATAAATCATCGACGATACGCCATATTTGATTAAGCTTTATGGCTCTTCATGGCCGAGGATATGTCTTAACAAAGAACGGTGTATATAGTTTTGTTCTCTATTCTTGAGTGCCATATTCCTATCAAATAAGGCCATCATTTCAGTGTTTATAATCGAATATGGGTTTATTAGGTATAAAACTCGTTTGTGGGACGAGATGATCACAGAATTTTGTGTGATTCTTTACATCCAGAAATTGCATTTTTCAAAATTTAGCTTGTTCGTGGAATCGCTGCTAGAACCACGAAACACGTTGCTTAACATTGCAACACGGACCATGATGTACAAAATATTCAAAAAGAAACAAATCACCATAGTTACCGTGGTTAGTGGTTACCGCCAAACTAGAGATGACGTGGAACTGGCAGACCTTGCATTAGATTGCATATATAATCATAATAATGTTACGTTTTGACCTGTGTTAATTCCTTTCTCCTCTCCCTACCTTTTTTTCTCTCTTCTTCTTTTTTTTTTCTCTTCATTTTTTTCTCTTTTCAGCTGTTTGCTCAGAAAAAAGGGCTTCTGGCTTACTGCATGTATTGATAATAAATGATAGTGTATCAGTTTCAAGTGAATGGAGAGCGGAGGTTAAAGGTTTAAAGGCACAAACAGACTTTTTTATGCAAAAAACAAATGTTAAAAGTTTTTAAAATACTGGATCTGTGTTTTTGATAGACAGTAGTAAGTGTGGTTCCCTTTCTCAACACAGTAAGAATTGGTAGGATTCTTTACCTTGTACCAACTGAGTATTAAACTGAGTAATGCAAACAATTAGCTGTTTCTCACTGGTAGATGTACACAATTAGAAATTACAATAGCAAGATCATTATTTGCAGGTGAAAATTGTAAAAATGGTAATGAATAAACCTAATGTAAACGTTAATCATATTGCAGTCCAAAACGCAATGATGATTAGAAAATTGCACAGTGGATTGTAGACACCAATCGTTTGCAAAACAGAAACTCATTGCCTGAACGAATTGCAAAGAACTTACAAATTAAATGCTTCTTGGAAACAATTCAACCACCTGTTAAAGACTTGCAAATTCCACTAACGACATATCGTTATCTTCAAGTTGATTTATTTGTGTTTTCATTGGGTTATTTCCCTCCTTTAACAGTGTTTGGTTTTGGGAATTACAACTAATGAAAACAGATGATCTGAAAGAATAAAAACAAATATAGATGTAGTATTTAAGTGGCATAAGCTGCAGACTATCGCACACTTAATGTTGGAACAGAATTAGCTAATCGCCATTTTTATATGAAGTACAAAATAGGAGTTTATGTTGATACCTATCTCCTTGATGTACGTTAAGGTAGTTTTTATAAGCGAGAAAGACCCTTAAATAAACTGCCTCCCGGCTATTTGAATTGGGTCCGTTATTAGCACACCCTTTCGCTTCGTATGGATAAATGGCTTCGCCGTTTTTCCAAGGTACTTCAAACGCTCAACTGTTCTTGACAATCAGAATGTATGAAAAAATCAGATTTTTCACTTTAAATAAGGTTTACAGATAAAAAAACAAAATACATCTTTCTCGTACGAAAGCAGGTTATACTATGTAACGCATGTTAGCTCATTGATTTTACATTTATAAGAATTTTGCCCGTTTTTTTTTTCTCTAGATTTAAATGCATTGGCTTAGGAAGAAGGGTCCGAATGGATTGTACTCTCCGAAGCTCGGGGATTTCCTAATGAATCAAGTTGATCGGCACTTTTATTCAGATTGTAAAACCAAACAGTGTCTTCCGAGAAATGGTTTGGGTAATGGGATGAAATCTTCTATCTTTATGTTGATAAAAACACCTAAGCTTCTAACAGCCCAAGCGACATCTAATAGCGAGTTACCATGAATAATTAATGCATATTATCACTGTTGATTTCTTTCGCTGGGTGAATCGAAAAGCTAACGGGTTTATAAAGATTTTACCCCCAATAAATTAGGCGAAGAACTCGAGTGCGGCGTAAAACAGCAATCAATCCAATAAAATTGAAATTTTTGCTTTTTGGTCATTATTCGATTTGTAAATTGACATGGGGAAATGATTTGAAGAAATACAGTCACTTTGGCTTTTAATTGATTTTCTTCTTTATTGTCAGGGGGCTCCCGTGGCTCAGTAGGTAGAGCGTTGGACGCTCAATCCGAACAGCCTTCCACCAATTGGTCGCGGGTTCGAATCCCACTCACTCCCAAAATTGAAAAATTGTCTGACTGGGTTTTTACTCGAACGAGCTATGTGGGATGGTTGCCAGTTACCCCCGGAAGGTCGTGGGTTTCTTCCGGGCATAGAGCCCGGTGTCCTCCCACAATAAAACTGGCAACGCCTCCATATAAGTGAAATAATGTTGAGCGCGGCGTAAAACACCAAACAATCAATCAATCAATCTTTTTTGTCAGACGTCTAAAAGATGCACGTAGGTAGTGTTTAACTTCTATAGAGATTTTTATAGGTAATAGCACACGATATAACTGTTAGCTGAGCACAAAACTTGCATGGCTACCGAATAACCCTTTGTAACACAACAGCACACAACATTATGATTTCTTCTGAAGTCTTATAAGCACAACATACCTAGTTTGTTTTATTTTCATTTACTTACAAGGGCCATGTTTGGTCACCTCTCAGTTTTCCATTGATGTTAACCTTGTATAATAGTGTTACATTTAAAGATTTCCAAAGAGAAATCTACTCTTGGACTCAATATGTCATTTAATTAAAGTTGCACGAGCTGTCAAAATGTTGATATTGTGACGTAAACACAGAATGTTTAAATTATCGGCTATTTTTCTCAAGACGTATAATTCAGAAGCTTTTTAGTGCTTCCCTTCTCGAGAATATACGATAAAGTATTGTTTTGAACTAGCTTTGGCTTAGAATGAATGAATGGTCGTCCCGGTTAGTTAAATTTTGTTTACTTTTCGAACACTATTCCGGTTCGTATATGCCATATACTGTATAAATATTCCTCATTCCAACGCTAATCATTTAGTTTGTCGATGACCTTCAAAGTCTTTTGCTGTCATGACGATCAGAAACTTTAAGTAAGTCCTTAAGATGACGGGGATGGTTGTCAAACAACAGAAAGTCTAAATCAATGACATCCACAATGACAGTGTTTGACATTTTTGGTTCGACTGACCTTGGCTTGTACCAGTTTATGGTACTAGCATCACGTATGGGTTTATATCGTTGCATAAAAGATGCAACGTCGATGCAATTACGTAGTAAAAAGTCAATAGTTAAATGGCGCTGCTCATTTTTTTCTTTCTTTGTTGACCCTCTGACTGGAGTATGTTGGCCCTGCTTTACCCGTGTTTGCTGACCCAGCAAAGAGGAACATTAAGTATGCCAAATACATTAGCCTCCCTGACGTTCTATGGTATGTGGGGTCTAATGTCTAAATTCAGATTTGGGTGGGTGGGTGGGTGAGGATGGTGATTTTTTTGTCGGTTGGTACTTTTGTCGCCATATAAACTTGGCTGTCGAGTGCGACGTTAAGCTCAAATTAATCAATCGACCAATTTTGTTTTGAAAAAAAAAAATGGACGAGAAATCTTATTCACACCGGGTTGAAATGGTCAAAAAAATTGTGAGTCAGGTGCCAGATGTTCATCAAGATGGGACAGTCATCTACATTAAAAATGTAATAGAATTTAGACATACAATTCAATTAAGGAATGTGGTGAATATTTAAACTGCGCGATGACAATTTACTAAATTACGTGTTCTAGGAAATCGCTTTTCTATATCTAGTGTTATATGGATACAGGTCACAGTTTCTCACTTCCGGAAATTACGAAAGAAGTTCCAGATATTTTTGTGTGTTTTTTTATTATTTTTTCCTGGCCCCCTGCATTTTTTTCTGGACATTTATGTAGTTTTTATGAAAGGACAGGGGTTGAGTTACTGTCTGGAAATGATTTTAGAAGTGGAATGGGACCAGTTCAGGTGGTGGAGATCTGGTAGTTAGGGGTGCTTTGGTCTATTTACATGCGGCGGAATATGTGCAAAGAGACCCCTATCAGCTGATTCTACTCGTATCTCAAAATTTCTACCTTCAACCTATGAAAAAATTGTGCTTAAAATACTGCCAAAAGACTGTTCAAGGCCCCCACCGACGGATTTGGTTCAACGAAAGTTAGGGAAGGTGCTGGGAGAGCAGACATTAACATTACCGCAAATGGGAAATGAAGGAAAATGAAACTGTGACCTGCTGCCTGTATATCTATATCTGTATGATGAAGTATAGAATTTCCATAATCCTCTCTCCCAATTCCATCTATAATCGTCTAGTAATAATAATAGGCAGGGAGACTGATAACGGGTAATTTTTCATGCTCAGAAGTAAGACGTCATATAACATACATGTGCAGTGTATAACATTACAGAGGAGTGAGACCGCCGAGCCTGATGACGTCACACATATTTACGCAAAGCTTTCTGGGTAAAATGTACCTCAGTTCGCCATTTTGTTAACCGGTACTTATAAAGGTTTAACTTGTAGTAAGACGTCACTTTCTTGGAAAACATTGATGACATAACGTATTTAAAAGCTGATACTAATAGAATTATGAAAACGACATGCTGTGTACCGAACTGCACGTCTTCAAGTCAAAAGCACGACAGTTTGAATTTTTTTCGTTTTCTGAGAGATAAGCGCCGTCGAAAGATCTGGATAGAAAGCACCGGTAATTCGACGCTACAATCCGGCGATACTGTTCGTGTTGAATGGAAAACAGTTTGCAGTCTTCACTTTGCTGGTGTGAAAAAAAAAACATGATGATAAGAATCCGAGTATTTTTCCTTGGAGCCCCGACTGGACTGATGTATTGCTCGTTTGCTGCACAACAACAACACGACCACGGCTACTGTAAGAAACCAGCACTTATCATATCCAGCAGTTGTGTGAGTACGTCTAGACCGATACAAAATTCTTCTGTACAAATAACAGACGGGTTAAAGATTTTAGCAGATATAGGCACATCCTATACTGAAAAAAGACCGTTAATGTATAATGGATTTGTCTTGACGCCTGTTTGTAATATCAAGGGCCTGGAGTTTGAAGTTTCATCAGAGGTATGGACATTTATACATTGTCATCGATTTGAAATTTATAAGAGTTAAGATTATATATATATATATATGCAACCTAATACTTGTAATGGCTTATAGTTTAACACTGTTATCTAGTAGTGCACTACTTTAAGCCAGAGTCAACTTCAAGACGTTGCAGTAAAACCGCTCGGATTTTGATGATGAAAGTCCGCGACAATCTATCCACCGTCTCAGAGACTCCTCAGTGTTTTTATCCACACATTTCTCTGGTAACTTTGCACCTTATACGTCCTCTTCTCGATACACTATTATTCCTTCAGCCATTTTGTAATATTATGTGTACCTCAGTTTCCCAAGATGCGTTGCGCGTAAATTCCAAGTGACGTCATCAAGCAATCGGGCAATTAAGGAGCCCAAGATATGAGAAAACATCATTAATCTGGGAGATACACAAACCAAATAACTGATAATCCATCAATACACATCCATCCGATAGTCATGTTTGGGGTCTTTTTCACAAAACTGAGCAGCTCAACCTCTGCACGTTGGCTTCAAAGAAATGACACCTCTTTGTACTCCTTGTGAAGAATTACGTACAATTTCTCTCAACTGACTACTCTATGTTTTACGTTTAAACTGTACTTATCGAACAGTTTAAAACAACAGTTTAACAATTAGAACAAACGCGAGTTGTATGCTAGCATAAAATAAATTTACTCTATTAAGTAAAGGCGTTACTTATTATTTTGCAGATCGTTTCGCGTTAAATGCAGACACAAACGTAACGTTTTACATTGTATAAATTGTTAACAAAATTGTATCTAGCTGGTTTGGGCAGTACAGATTTTGTGTTACCAATCGAAATAGAGCGAGCCGTTAACCGCCGTACTGATCAACCCTTATGTAATGAAGTTGATTTACACCAAATATGATCCAATACGCATATTGAACTGTCAAAGGCAAGCATCATCTACCATAAATACAATACTGGAATCTGTTATGGGTCAAGAAAACGAAATCTATGCATACGGCTTTATATAGTTTTATCATTTCAATAGAAGATTTTGTTCACTTTTTACAGGATAAATTTCTGATATATTTTCCAGCTTCTAAGAAAATATTTCTTAATTATAACGTATATTGTATCCATAAGTAATGTACTTATATTTAGTTTACCTATTGCCGATATCGACTAGGGCACACAATCTACCTATTTTAGAAACATGATTTATTTATAAAGTAAACGTTGATGTCCGTATACATCTGTGAGACGTTTCGAAAGCTCGGTTTGTGACTTGGCAGCAAAAACTCAATTACTCTTGCTAGAAACAGTAATTGTGTACAAATCGCAACTAACTGAATTCCCACGTTTTGACCAATAAGGCACCAGTGAAGAATTGATGTTCATTCCGGAATGATTTCCCATTGGGCCGATAAGGCTCAACACAATTGGGAACTGCAAGCTTGCAGTAAATTTGAATAGACCATGTATAGACCGATTGCCAAATGACGTCGTCAGCTTATGGCCCAATGCAACCTTCAGCTTAGCGGCACTCGTGTGTTACTTGCCGGTCAGGAAGATACCTTCAGCTAGTACCTGACAACTCTCCCACATACGGCAATAGTCATTTGGCCGTAAAGTCATTTGCAAAACGTTAGCCAAGAGGGTGACATTAAAGCTGGATGTTAACACCGACACTAACACATACTTTTCTTTAAGAGATTCAAAGGCAGAAATTATTTGTATATGGGGTGCTGGCGTTAACATCCCCCGGATTATCCCTGTTGCCCTCATGTATTGCCTTTGGACCGTCCGTCTAGTATGCCCACACGAACGTAGCGCAAACGGTTTACCCTATGTATAATTTGGATGGAAAGTTAACAGACAATCTGCTACTGTATGCTGTGTCAGGTCGGATATTAGTGTACAAATTAAACTATAGAGAGATTGAAGCTGGTCGAACACTTCAGGTGGACACTAACACCAACACCAATCCAAACTCAACGATAAAATCCAGTGTCTTTCCAGGGTTTTGTTCTGTGATTTCTTTTTCAGATCATTGGATCTATACTACTATTTTTACCAGTGAACTTTGCAAATTATCGAATTACAGTTTTCTATCTGGGAACTTTCAGAACTTAGTTTGTAAAAGAAATTCATTCTTGATGTATGTTTTCTTTCTACTTTTTCTAGTGATGTTATTCGGCTTCAGATCTATTCATAATCGACTTACTTGCACATATATTGCCTTGATTTAGTCTCAATAAGCCTCTTTCGAGTTTGGCTAAAACCCTGTGAGATCAGAAATGAGTTTAGGGGTATAACTTTCACTGACTAGCCGTTCGTTTAACATTAGCGTCCATGGTGATCGACGGTTATCGTGTGGTTTTGTCTTTGATTCTTTATTTCTAAATCATTTCTTTAATCCAAGTTTTTTTCTGAAGCACACCAGAAGCGAACAGTTGGTTTTTTGTCAGTTGACTGTCAATAAAAACATTTATATCGCGTAGATACGCTTCGAAGTTGTCAAAAACCAACGTTGAAAACACAACTACGACGTGTTATTTTTGTGTTAGAAATAATATTATTTTTTTGTCCGTCAAAAAGAAGTATCAAATGGATTTGTATATGTCTTGATATGTCTCAAAAAAAGACTTTCGGTTTACAGCCGATCTCCATAAGCACTAATGTTAATCGTACAGCCGATCGGTGAAAGTTATACCCCTAAACACGGGTCTCGCGTGATCTCGTGGGACTTCCGCCAAACCCGAAAGGGGCTTATTGATTTAGTCATTCGAAAAGAATATCATTAAATATAGATTGAATACAGATAAGTAGAAATGGAACTTTTAAAGTTTTAAGTAGTTAATTTATCTAAATTCCACAAAACATTTTATACGTGTAACCTAAAGGTGTATGTTTACTATCAACAGAAATAAAAAATAAGTATATATGTAACTCTCTTAACTTTTGAAGTTTGTTATAACAGGATATTCTTAATCAATAACTCTTTTCTTATGGGTATGTTATCACTTGATGCATCTAAAACACTTTTTAAAATCTTTTTAACACCATTATACAAGTTACTTTTTGGTGTAAAAAATGAACTGATTCTTTTACATTTTTTGCTAACAAATTACATATTTGATTGACTGATATTACAATTAGGTGAAGAATTAATTATCGATAGCGACTTCTAGTTCTTACATTGTGATCAAAGCCAATAAACCTAGAAGTTGTTATCCATATAAAGTAAGTATTCACCTAATTGTAAGCGATCAACTTTTAAATGCCATTGAAAGATTTGACTGATATTTAACTTATTCCAAAGAAAAAAAATGGAGAAAACCCAATATGTAACAGTTGACAGGCAACAACCGAATGTGAAGGGTCTCATCCAGGAAACAGTTATGTTCATTGGCAATTCCTCGGATTTGTCTAGATTCTGACTTGTCGAGATATGTTTGTATAACGTAACCACACGACTCACTAAGAGTGATAGATAAAAGTCAGTCTGATAACTTCGGGGATTTACGTACGTGAAATACCCTCTGATAGACTGCAGGTCATTTTGAATATGGCGACCAAATAGGTAGCCGTGAAGCGGGCCCCACAAAAGTGTCCCCGTGATAATGTAAGGGAGCGAAACACTCGGTTTAACTTTCAGTCTCGATCAGTTATATAATTGAAGCATTGGAGGATTCCTGATATGTACCGAAACTGCGTCCGTCTACAACATGTAGTTTACAGGACTAATTAAATATATAAACAAATATCTTTCTAAATGATAATAGCATTAAATAAATTTATAATTATTTTTATTTTATTTTTTCGTCTGTAGTAAAACATTTTGATATTTACTTTCAACGCAATTTTATTCAGCCCAAAAAAACGGTGATTTGCCGTATAAAAAGCGCAGACTGTCCGAGGCCAGTCGGAACTCCCTTCGGCTATCTTCGCTCGCTACCGGTCGGCTTTGACACGCCTTATATAGTCTGCGCTTTTAAACGGTAAATCACCGTATTTTGGGGCGTCGAAAGTAAATATGAAAATGTTTTACTACAGACGAAAAAAATGAAATCAAAATAATTATAAATTTATTAAATGCTGTCATTTAGAAAAATATTTTTTTTATATATTTTATTTAGTCCGGTAAACCACACGTTGTAGACTGGCGCAGTTTCGGTACATATCAGGAATTCTCCAATGCTTCAATTGTGTGTCGGTCCCTTACTTTATCGCGGGGACACTTTTGTGGGGCCCTCAAGGAGAATTGAAATTTGCACGCTTCACGGCTACCTATTTGGTCGCCATATTCTAAAATGACCTGCAGTCTATCAGAGGGTACTCCACGCACATAAATCCCCAAAGTTATCAGTGTGTCCGAGGCGTGTCAAAGCCGACCGGTAGCAAGCGAACATAGCCGAAGGTAGTTCCGACTGAAATTTAGTTTAAAATGTGGAATACGAAGTTTTTTAAGTTACGGACATCTATCTGAGGAGTAATACTTTGTGACAAGAACTGATAACAGCAATATATCATTTGAACTCCAGAACAATATTTTCTCTTATCATCATTTAATTTGGATTGATAGCTGCCGTTGAGCAACTCAAGCAAGGAAGGCTGATGAAATAAAACCTCGGACCATTCACACGATTTTTGTTTGTCAAAAGAATGCCATTACTAGAAGGTTATCGAAAAAATAAATGAAAAGTAACTTAAACACTGAATCAAAAATTGTTTGCCATAAAATGTTGAAAAAAGCCGTTAAAAGGAGAGAAAAAAAAACAATGGATGGGCCTATAACCTGTAGCTAATTAGACAAAGCGGCGTAGCTTACGTCTTTATGTAACTGTCATTGCTATGCCAGTTACAAAAAACTTAAGCTACGTCCTTTTATGAAACTGGCTTGAGAACGATCTTAAGATGTGTACGAATGGTGGATCATTCCGATAGCCAAGAATGCATGTTCACATTTTTGGTTTGGGTTACCTTTAGAACTACCTAACGTATAATGTGTCGTAAAAAATTGAGGACCTCAAAGACAAGGCATTGTTTTTTGTTGTTTTGTTTTTTTTTGTTGATTTTATGTTTTCTTATTTCGCCATATCTTGATTTTGCTTAATTGATTTTTATACCTTGGTTTTCAAACAACAGTAATAATAAGAAATCGTTAAAGGCACACTTGCCGCGAAAATCAGGAATATTGTTTACATTAAAAAAGAAAGACCGTTTTCTGTATTTTCCCCAGACAATATAAGTTAGGACGTCACTTTGTATTTTTAATTTGAATTTGAAAATTTGAATTGTTAGGTGCCCGTAACGTAAACAAACCAAACTGCTCGCAGGGGCGATTTTATGTTTCAGTCGAGTGAGTGAACTAACGGCACAGTGTAATTTTACGTAGGCCTATTTATCGGAGAAATACAGACTGACGATCGGTTAACAGCGACTGGAAAAGCCTGCTGATAATTGTTTGAGTGTAAACCACAGATAAAAAGGCCTGAAATGACACGAAAGTTGACCGACACTGATCGTTGTTGTTGTAAACAGGCTTCGATTCTTCGTTTGTTTTTCACCCCATTTCTACATTCCAAAGCTAACTAGACATGTTTTATGTGTCCTATGTTTAAGTTTAGTGGTATTGGTCGTAGTAAGCTCATGTAAATCGGTTTTCTTAGCAAATTTAAACAGGCTACGGCGGCAAGTGGGCCTTTAAGTTATACTTAACAAATTCACTTTTTCGATTTTGCCTCAGTCTAATCATGGAGGATTTGTTCTCTAGTATACAAGAAGCACATACATGTAGTATGCAACTGTAGACGATGCAATTATACTGATTGAAATTCGTATGTAAACTAGGAACCCAACAATACACTGATATTGTAAACAGTGATCGGTAAATTAAGTAACCGGTTGTAGACACCTAATTACTTGAAACGCAAAAATAACAATGAATAAACCTTAAATATGAAAGTTAATCGCACTCTGTCGACGCCAAACAGAAATCAAATATACTCAACAATGAAAGGATAATTGTCGAATTGATTGTAGACACCCATCGTTAACTAAAGTAAATCAAATGACAGTGCTTCTATGAATTACAAAGAACTTCCAAATAGTTCTGGGTAGCAATCCAAGCACCAGTGAAAGGCTGAAATAGGACACCAGCGACCTATCGCTGACTTCAAGCTGATGCATTGACTTGTTTTCTTGGGGTTGTTTCCCTCCCTCAACAGTGTTTCGGTTTTGAGCTTGTTACTAATCAAAACAGATGGTCTGATTTTAAATCTTATTATTTACAATAAACGAATTGTAGCAGATAAAAAATGTGGAAAAGAAGGAACACCTTACAAATATCTCGCTTACGAAAGCGAATTTATTATTATGTGATACAAATGACAGCTCAGAATTGTTAATATTTTTACGGTCTATTCATTTATGTTTTCAAGTGTATTTTACTGAATTTTTCACTCGATCGCTCTCTGAGAAACGATACTAGCTGAAGATGATTTTAAAGTAGTAAGGAAACTCCGAAAATATTCATGGTGTAATCTCAATATTTCGACTTTAATTAAGTCATCGTCAGGAGAATTATGAGTACATCAAAAGACAGTGTGTATTTATATAGAAAAACAGAATACAATGATGGTTGACACTAAGAAGGCATGGGAGATTAAAATTTTAGTTACAATAGAGCAGGGTTCTAAAGGGCAGTCATAATACCTAGCCAGGCTAATAAATTAAGTAAACATCTGTCACTGAAAACATTGCTAGGTCATATGCATACATTCACAATAATAATTGGTAAAGTTTGAGAAAAATAAAATACATGTTTGTAAGTATATCAAATTGAATTTTACAATCAGCCGCATTAATTAAAATCATATATTTATTATGCATAAGCAATAGAAAGGGTAATAGGTCTTGAAAAGTTAATAAAACAAAGGAATTATTTAAAAAAAAAAAAAAAAAAAAAAAAAAAAAATATTTAAAAAATTCACTTCTGGCGATAGATGGCGTATTAGAATAAACTACATGGGTTATAACAGAGATTAACGAAATAAGGAGAGTTCTTTTGAAGCCATAATTCCGTGATTGAGGGGCGGTTTTAATCTCCTGATGGAGAGGGCTTCCTTAAATAATAATTCATTCCAGTTGTTTGATGAGTCAATTACTTTGGTGTGTTGGGCTAAGAATGATTCAATTGGAATGGGTTTCAGATTGTCTATGTTTGAAGGTATATTAAGTAAACTTTCAATGAATTTGAAGCTTTCACATTGCTGAATATGGTTGAAAATTTCACTATGAGCTCGGCCATTTGAGTGTTCTTTCAGTCTTGTCGAAAGACAGCGCTCTGTTTTCCCCACGTAACTTTCATCACAACCTGGACAGTTGAACTTGTATACCACATTACTTCTATATTCAGAGGGAGTGAAGTCCTTGTTATTAAAAAATTTTGAGGCTTTACATGTAGTCCACAATATTTGAATCTGAACATCCGTATTCAGCAGGTTTTTAATTCTTCTAACGCTTCTTTTCACTAATTCCTCACCGTGGTCCCCGACATAGGGAAGGCGAAGGCACACCCTTATGACGTTAGGATCCTTCTCTCTTCTCTTTGAGTTCAGTCTTGCTGAAAGAAACCTGATAGTTTTGTTGGCTGTTTGAGAAGGAAAACTATTCCAAGACATGAAAAGTTTGATTTTATCAATTTCGTTTTCATAAAGTTGGACATTACTGCATAATGTATGGGCCCGGGATAGGAGAGCTCTGATCCAGGAAATCTTGAGGTGCCACGGTTCAAAGCTTTTGAAGTTAACATACTGTCCGGTATTAGTTGGTTTGCGAAAGATAGTTGTACATAGATCATATTTGAACTTTATGTCAAGGAAGTGTATATTAACTCCTCCACAGTGAATTTTAAATTTGGGTGAAATCCGTTAAGTCTTGAAAGAATGGCATTCACATCTGATGGCTTGGCTAGAACTAAAGTGTCATCAACGTACCTCATATAAAACTTTAGGTAGTTTTCCTCTATAAGCTTGTTAACTACGTTTTTCTCCAACTCCGTAAGAATGATGTTAGCTAATACTGGGGCAAGCGGGGAGCCCATTGATACACCGTCTACCTGCTGGTACAAATCACCATCAAAGGAAAAGGCTGTCTTTGTGCATGAATCCAAAATTAACTTCTTCAAGGTTGTCTTAAAAAGTGTTGTCGGCAATTGTTTTTCTTTATAAACACGATCAAGTATAACGTTGATACATTTCCGTAGGGGGACATTTGTAAACAGGGATTCAACATCGAAGGATACGAATCTGTAACCTTCATCAAACAGGTGCTTGGGGATATTTTGAATTCTTTTCACAGCCTCAAAGGAATCCGACACAACATGTTCATTATCGGTTAATGGTTTCAAAAACTTTGAAAGAAATTTACCAATATGTGAGAAAGCGGTGCCAGTAGTGTCAATTATTGGTCTGAATTTAGGTATTTGGTCATAATCTTTGTGGATCTTGGGTAATCCATGCAGGCGAGCGGGTCTAGTTGATTTAGGTCTGACAGTTTTATACTCGTCCTCATTAAGTTCACCTCTGTTTTTCATGGTTCGTAAATAACTTTGAAGGGAAGAAAGTTGAGTTAACGTGGGATCAGTTTTAAGTTTCCGGAATTTGTTTGTGTCATTCAGAATGTCCATAAGTCCATTAACATAATCTTTCTTATTAAGTAAAACAATTCCATTACCTTTGTCAGGTTTCATGATGGCAAATCGTTGATTCAGTTGTTTGAGTAGGCGTATTCGGCTGTGATCGGATGATAGTCTACACCAAAATCAAAAGACAGTGGAGTTTCAGAAATGCCTACTCAAACAACTGAATCAACGATTTGCCATCATGAAACCTGACAAAGGTAATGGAATTGTTTTACTTAATAAGAAAGATTATGTTAATGGACTTATGGACATTCTGAATGACACAAACAAATTCCGGAAACTTAAAACTGATCCCACGTTAACTCAACTTTCTTCCCTTCAAAGTTATTTACGAACCATGAAAAACAGAGGTGAACTTAATGAGGACGAGTATAAAACTGTCAGACCTAAATCAACTAGACCCGCTCGCCTGCATGGATTACCCAAGATCCACAAAGATTATGACCAAATACCTAAATTCAGACCAATAAATGACACTACTGGCACCGCTTTCTCACATATTGGTAAATTTCTTTCAAAGTTTTTGAAACCATTAACCGATAATGAACATGTTGTGTCGGATTCCTTTGAGGCTGTGAAAAGAATTCAAAATATCCCCAAGCACCTGTTTGATGAAGGTTACAGATTCGTATCCTTCGATGTTGAATCCCTGTTTACAAATGTCCCCCTACGGAAATGTATCAACGTTATACTTGATCGTGTTTATAAAGAAAAACAATTGCCGACAACACTTTTTAAGACAACCTTGAAGAAGTTAATTTTGGATTCATGCACAAAGACAGCCTTTTCCTTTGATGGTGATTTGTACCAGCAGGTAGACGGTGTATCAATGGGCTCCCCGCTTGCCCCAGTATTAGCTAACATCATTCTTACGGAGTTGGAGAAAAACGTAGTTAACAAGCTTATAGAGGAAAACTACCTAAAGTTTTATATGAGGTACGTTGATGACACTTTAGTTCTAGCCAAGCCATCAGATGTGAATGCCATTCTTTCAAGACTTAACGGATTTCACCCAAATTTAAAATTCACTGTGGAGGAGTTTAGTGATCCCAATAATATACACTTCCTTGACATAAAGTTCAAATATGACCTATGTACAACTATCTTTCGCAAACCAACTAATACCGGACAGTATGTTAACTTCAAAAGCTTTGAACCGTGGCACCTCAAGATTTCCTGGATCAGAGCTCTCCTATCCCGGGCCCATAAATTATGCAGTAATGTCCAACTTTATGAAAACGAAATTGATAAAATCAAACTTTTCATGTCTTGGAATAGTTTTCCTTCTCAAACAGCCAACAAAACTATCAGGTTTCTTTCAGCAAGACTGAACTCAAAGAGAAGAGAGAAGGATCCTAACGTCATAAGGGTGTGCCTTCGCCTTCCCTATGTCGGGGACCACGGTGAGGAATTAGTGAAAAGAAGCGTTAGAAGAATTAAAAACCTGCTGAATACGGATGTTCAGATTCAAATATTGTGGACTACATGTAAAGCCTCAAAATTTTTTAATAACAAGGACTTCACTCCCTCTGAATATAGAAGTAATGTGGTATACAAGTTCAACTGTCCAGGTTGTGATGAAAGTTACGTGGGGAAAACAGAGCGCTGTCTTTCTACAAGACTGAAAGAACACTCAAATGGCCGAGCTCATAGTGAAATTTTCAACCATATTCAGCAATGTGAAAGCTTCAAATTCATTGAAAGTTTACTTAATATACCTTCAAACATAGACAATCTGAAACCCATTCCAATTGAATCATTCTTAGCCCAACACACCAAAGTAATTGACTCATCAAACAACTGGAATGAATTATTATTTAAGGAAGCCCTCTCCATCAGGAGATTAAAACCGCCCCTCAATCACGGAATTATGGCTTCAAAAGAACTCTCCTTATTTCGTTAATCTCTGTTATAACCCATGTAGTTTATTCTAATACGCCATCTATCGCCAGAAGTGAATTTTTTAAATAATTTTTTTTTTAAATAATTCCTTTGTTTTATTAACTTTTCAAGACCTATTACCCTTTCTATTGCTTATGCATAATAAATATATGATTTTAATTAATGCGGCTGATTGTAAAATTCAATTTGATATACTTACAAACATGTATTTTATTTTTCTCAAACTTTACCAATTATTATTGTGAATGTATGCATATGACCTAGCAATGTTTTCAGTGACAGATGTTTACTTAATTTATTAGCCTGGCTAGGTATTATGACTGCCCTTTAGAACCCTGCTCTATTGTAACTAAAATTTTAATCTCCCATGCCTTCTTAGTGTCAACCATCATTGTATTCTGTTTTTCTATATAAATACACACTGTCTTTTGATGTACTCATAATTCTCCTGACGATGACTTAATTAAAGTCGAAATATTGAGATTACACCATGAATATTTTCGGAGTTTCCTTACTACTTTATTATGTTAAGTTGTTCAGTGGATCAAATAGAAGATGATTTTGGTAGTTCAATCATGTCTCGTTTTAATCGTCCACGTAAAGATTAATCAACACGTCCAATGTTTCTTGCATTGTATGAGTTGTCTAGAAATCACAGCCGTCCAACTCTTGCGTATTCCGAAATGTTTTTTTAAACTTTTTATGGCTCCGCAAAGCGAAAGCGCAGCCATTATGTTTTCGGGTTTTCCGTCCGTTCGTTCGTCCGTGCGTCCGTCTTTCCATCCTTGTCCGTACAATAACTCATGAAGGATTCTTCCGATCAACTTCAAGGTGTGCCTTGCCATCGGGCAGAGGACGGTTGGGATTCATTTTAAGCAATGTGCGCAATCCAATATTGCCGCTATCCGTCATATTGGATTATGAGCATGATTTTCTTGTCCGGGCAATAACTTGTGGATTATTCATCCGATGAACTTCAAACCTGGAGTGTGCCTTGACATTGGTGAGAGGATGGATGGGATTGATTTTCAGCAATGTGTGCAATCCAATATGGCCGCTATCCGTCATATTGGATTATGAGCATGATTTTCTTGTCCGAGCAATAACTTGAACATGATTGATCCGATCAACTTCAAATTTGGGGTGTGCCTTGACATTATTGAGAGGACGGTTGGGATTGATTTTCAGCAATCTGCGCAATCCAATATCAAACCTGGGGTGTGCCTTGACATTGAGGAAAGGGCGATTGGGATCAATTTTCAGCCATGTGCCCAATACAATATGGCTGCCATGAAGCATATTAGATTATGAGCAATATCTTAATATCGGGAGTAAACTTGTGATAAGGCATTATTTGTTATATGTTTTCAGCCATCTTGATTTTTAAAGATGGCAGCCATCTTTTAAAATAATTAATGCTTCATATTGTAACCGTTTTTGTTATCGTATCACACCAAGTGAAAAGTTTTCTTTTTTGTTCGCCTTTTTTAAACAGATGATGTAGCAACACCAGGCCATCACCATTGTAATGCTTAAATACCAAGTAAATACCAAGAATATCATACATCATCTTTATTGTTTTATTTCTTCTTTATGTCACCTCTCAAACCACATTGCCGGTTCTAATACCCTTGTCAATCAGTTTCCCTCCTTCGCGGAGCCATCTTCAGCGATTGCGTACAATCACTAAATCTCTAGTTCTATTAGAGCCTTGTTGAACAAATGGATACGTTCCTCCGTCAATTCATTTCTATTCGGTAGTATAATGTTTTATCGCATTTGATATGACGGCGTTTTAAAAACTTTGAACACAAATTTTTTGAGAATTTATGTAAAGTTCCCAAGCAGACACTATGAACGAAATCAATTATTGATGATATTCACTGGTTGAATCTATGGTTTCGAGAATGTTTGGACATGCCGCTTTAAATAACGGTTCGTTTTCAAATATACAGTTTTATTCCATTTTTTTGTGGGAATTAAAATGTTGAATACATGTACGTTATAAAATATATTTCACTTAAATTGGTTATAATGTCCCATGTTTGTGCGTGGGCAATCATCTGCATTCGCCATCTATTAGAATACAGACATAAATATTAACTACGGAATGTGGTGAATATTTAAACTACACAATGACAATTTACTTAATAACTGTTGTCGATGAATTGCTTTTCTATAACTAGTGTTATTATATCTGTGTAGAGTTTCCATAATTCTTTCTCCCAATCCCATCTGTAATCGTGTTTAGACGACGGTTATGACAGATAGGCAAGGAGATTGATAGCGGGCTTTTTATACACAAAAGTAAAACGTCATATAGCCTACAAGAGCAGTGTATATCATTACAGAAGAATGAAAAAATTAGAGAGCACATAATCTGAGAAAACATGATTAATCTGGGAGATACACAAACCAAATAACTGATAATCTCTTAAGACAAATCGATCGGCTATGTTACTATTAAAGTGGCATGAGCTGTCAAAATGTTGATATTATGATGGTAAAACAAAATTTTAGAAATTATTGGTTATTTTTCTAAAGACGTATAATTCAAAGGCGTTTTAGTGCTTCTAGTCTTAAAAATGAAAAATAAAGTATTATTTAGAACTAACTTTGGCTTAGAATGAATGAATGGTCGCCCCGGTTATTTAAATTTTGTTTACTTTTCGAACACTAGTTCGGTTCGTATAGGCCACATACTGTATAGATGGCCTTCAAAGCCTTTTACTATCGTGACGATCAAGTGTGAATTTTGGCAGCTCATGCCACTTTAAATTCTTTTTTTCTCTTTTATTCTGCCATTCCGATAATTGGCTGACAACAATTTCTCAAAAGTAACAAATCTATGTAAAATGTGCCTACTTATTTACAATGATTTGTTTGGTCTATAAGGAAATGTGGTTAATTCATGCTCAAAATAGCTTAATAATTACACCATTTGTATAGCAGTATTCTGTAATAACTGAAGGCATTGCTTACAATTTTTTTTGCTTCAGATATTTTGGTTCACGTTAAAAGCAGACAAACACTTAACTCTTATAAAAATATTATGGTAAATACAATGATGATTTGGAACGATGAACCCATGGTTTACTATACAAACGCATGGTCCGAACAGTCTTCCGCCAATGGGTCGCGGGTTCGAATCCCACTCATTCCAAAAAAATTGGAAAATTTTCTGACTGGGTTTTCACTCGACCGACCTATGTGGGATGGTTGCTACTAGCGGAAGGTCGTGGGTTTCCTCCGTACATAGTGAAATAATCTTGAGCGCGGTGTAAAACACTAAACAATCAATCAATCCAAAGCATGGTTTTCAAAAAAATATACCTTGTTTTATCATGATATTTTGTATTGTAAACCATGGCATTTACAACCAGAGTTTAATAAACTTATAATACGCCCGCATGGGTTTATTCATTGTAGCACACTATCTTCTTATTCAATATTTAAGACATTCTTCAAACAGAATTTCTGCTGGTGGAATCTTTCAATCCCCTAAAAAGACTAGGGCTTGGTGAATTTTAGTATTTGACACATCAACTACCTATAAGCTGCTACCTATATCGGAAAACTGCACCAAAGCTACTTGCAAACATGTTGACACTACATATAGGCATACAACAGCAATTTCATTTAATTACGGATAAAAGAATAGAAAGAAGGTGCTCCAAAACTCATTTGGTCACCATGGTTATCCAAAAGTTGTTTGGATACAATTAAGCTCTACTGTGAAACTCAATTACATGTACTGAATGCCAAATGGTTGGGTGACACATATAGCTAGACTCCAATTTACTTTTAATACGAGACGCATCGTCTTTCTGTAAGCTAGTTATAACTAAAAAAATTAAATCCATGCTCTAGTTCACGAGTCACTGAATGCCGAAAAGGCTGGGTGATTGTTTGTCGTCGCCATAAATATCCAGAATTCAATTCAAGTTTGATACGGGACACATCATTTACTCATAAACTAGTTATAACTGAACAAAAAATTGATAATCCATGCAATAAGTACCGAGTTACTCAATGCCAAAAGGCAGGTGACTGTTCTAGTTGCCACAAATATCGCGACCTCAATTTAATTTTGGTACATGACACATCGTCTAACCATAAGCTTCATATATCAGAAAAAATAAAAAAAATAATAATCCATGAAATAATAACAGAGTATTGTCAGAAGGCTGATGACTGTTTTGACTGCAAATATCAAGACCCCAATTTAACTTTGGTCCAGGACACACCATCTACTCATAAGCCAGTTATATCGGAAGAAAAAATGTAAATCCATCGAATAGTTCTTGGGTGACTGAATACCAAAAGGCTAGGTGGCAGTTTTGGTCGCCACAAAATAGCGATACCTCCATTTATTTTTGGTACTAGATAATCTCTACTCCTATGCTAATTATGACTGAATTTAAAAAAAAATAATACATTCCATAGATTTACTAAATGCCAATAGACTGGGTGGCTGTTTTGGTCGCCAAAAATATTGAGACGTGACACACCGTCTAACCATAAGCTACATATATCAGAAGAGAAAAAAATAAATTTAGGCAAAAGGGTTTAAGTTCTGGAGCGGACGCGCCGGACAGACGGACAGCGGTATACCAATATACGCCAGCGGATGAATGGTCAACCAAGATTAATTAACCATTCTAGCAAATGTAGCATCTCTTGTGTGTCAAGAATACTATGATCACTAACAAAAATCTATGCATACGGCCTCATATAACTTTATCATCTCAAAAGATGGGGTTGTTTTTACTTAGAACACTCTAGAGGGCTTTCGCCATCTTCAAACCTCAACTTCGATTACTCTAACAAAATCTATGCATACGGCCTAATATAACTTTTGCATCTCAAAAAATGTTTTAATTGTTTTTTTTTTACTTAGAACACCCTAGCGACCTTTCGCCAAATTCAACCTGATTTATTGAGTTGTTTTCTCTAAAAGTGGCATGAGCTGCCAAAATGTACACTTTTTCATAATTTCTGATCGGCGCGACAGTATGAGGGTTTCAAGGCCATCGAAAACTAAATGACTGGCGTTGGAATGAGGAAAATCTATACAGTTTGTGGCCTATACGAACTGAAATAGTGTTCGAAAAGTAAACAAAATGGAAATAACCTGGACGACCATTCATTCATTCTAAGTCAATGTTAGTCCAAAACAATACTTTATCGTTGATTCTCGAGACTAGAAGCACTAAAAAAAAATTTCTGAATTATACGTCTTGAGAAAAATAGCCGATCATTTCAAATTTCTGTTTTTACGTCAAAATATCAACATTTTAGCAGCTCATGCCACTTTAAGTTTGTATTGTTTAGGGAGTTGTAACTAATAAAAACAGAGGGTCTTATTTAAAGAACTCATTATTTACAGTAAAATGATTGAAGCCAATAGAAATGACATAAAAGAGGGGTTTTCATATGCGAAATCTTTTGTATAGAAGCTCAGATATGTTTTATATTTTCATTGTGTTTTGAGTCTGGATTTAAGTGTATTGGCTATAAACGACGGATCTGAGTGGATTTTATAGCAATTGCCGTCTGTGGTCATTCGCAGAAGGTCAGGGATTCGCTTGACAATAATATAGATCAACACGCTAATTCAGGTTGTAAAACCAAATACTACTGTCCCAGAAATGGCTTGGTTATGGTAAAATATGGTATGGTATTACATTGTATTGAACTGTAAATCATGGTGTTTTGGAACGCAGATCATGGTGGGGGTTTTTTGTAAGGGAACATTTTAAAAAAATCATAAATTGTACCACAAATTTATGTACTTACACATTATGTGATAGAGAATCAAAATTTAATAAGCCGTAAATGTAATAAAGTTGAATATCGCCAAATATGAAGCGATAAGCTGATAAGAGCTTAAAGAAAACAGGGACTTCCCTAAACACAATAGGATAATTTAAAAATCAGAACAACTGTGGTATAAAAAAAAGAAAACAAAAAAAATGAATGCATACGTCTTTTTAGCCCGCCATCATTCTAATAGAGGGCTATTCAAATCGCTTGTCCGTGGTCCGTCGTCCCTCGTCCGTCCGTTAACTTTTTGCTTGTTACCTTTATTCCAAGAAAACTACCAGTGCAATCCTAATCAAACTGGACATACATCATCACCCTATGGTCTAGTTGTGCACCGTACATTTTCATCTCATTTGCATATAAAATATGGCCGCCAGGGGGCGATGTTGTTTTTCTTTGTTACGTTTATTGCAAGAAAACTTTCGCTTGTTACCTTTAGTCCAAGAAAACTATCAGTCCAATCTAAATCAAACTCGACATACATCATCACCCTATGGTCTAGTTGCGCCCCGTACATTTTCATCTCATTTGCATATTCAATATGGCCACCAGGGGGCGATATTGTTTTTTTTGTTAACTTTATTCTAAGAAAACTACTAGTCCGATTTTCACCAAACTTGGCTCACATTATCTCCATATAGTCTAGTTGTGCATTGTACATTTTCATCTCATTTGCATATTCAATATGGCCGCCTGGAGGCGATGTTGTTTTTCTTTGTTACCTTTATTCCAAGAAAACAACCTGTCCAATCTTAATCAAACTTAGCATACATCATCTCACTCGATGGTCTAGTTGTGCGCTGTACATTTTCATCTCATTTGCATAATAAATATGGCCGCCAGGGGGCGATGTTGTTATCTTTTTTACGTTTATTGCAAGAAAACTTTCGCTTGTTACCTTTATTCCAAGAAAACTATCAGTCCAATCTTAATCAAACTCAACATACATCACCCTATGGTCTAGTCGTGCACCGTACATTTTCATCTCATTTGCATATTCAATATGGCTGCCAGGGGGCGATATAATTTTTTTGTTACTTTTTTCCAAGAAAACTACCAGTCCGATTTTCACCAAACTTGGCTCACATTATCTTCCTATAGCCCTGGTGTGTACTGTACATTTTCATCTCATTTGCATATTCAATATGGCCGCCAGGGGGCGATGTTGTTTTTCTTTATCTTTATTCCAAGAAACTCACCTGACATTAATTAAACTCAACATACATTATCACCCTATGGATTAGTTATGCACTGTTCATTTTCATCTCATTTGCATATTCAATATGGCTGCAGGAGGACGATATTGTTTTTTCCAAGAAAACTACTGGTCTGATTTTGACCAAACTTGGCCCACATTATCTCCCTATGATCTAGTTGTGCACCCTACATTTTCATCTCATTTGCTTATTAAATATTGTCGCCAGGAAGCAATGTTGTTTTTAACCAATTTTGAAAATGAAACTTATTATCATTATTCCAAGAAAACTACTGACCTGATCTTAACCAAACATGACACGCATCACCCCCCCCCCCCTAAGTTCTAGCTGTACATTATCATTTCATTAGCATATTGAAGATGGCTACCAGGTGGCAATGTTGTTTTCAACCAAGATTTTTTTTATGTAGGCCCCAATTCCTATATCCAGTTATTAACAATCTTTAATATGAATAGATGAACGCGGGCGTTAAGATCCCTTTAAGGGATCTCTTGTTATAACCGTTATCATCTTCAAAGTTGTTTTCATCTTTTTACTTGAAAAAAAATTAAATGTAAAGAATTGTCAAGCCTGATATATTCTCTCGTCTTCTTATCAAATATTTTTAAAAAGTGCCATTTTATATATCAATTATGAGTTTTATCGAAGGCACACAAACGAACTAATTTTAGATATCTTTAAAAGGTAAACGTTGATGTGTATATATATGTGTGAGAAGTTTTGAAAGTCTTGCTTGTAGAATGACAGCAAAAACTGATAGTGAAGAATTGCAGTTGTCCAGAAAAGTTAATTGTCTAAGAAACCAAAACTTGTAACTGAATTCCCACGTTTAGACCGATAAGACACCGGTGAAGAATTCATGTTCATTCCGGAATGATTTACCATTGGGCCGATAAGGCTCAGAAAACTGGAAACTCTAAGCTTACGGTAAATTTAAATTGGACTGATTGGATAATTACATCATTGGCTTATGGCGCAATACACTCTGGCTATTCATACATTGTATAATATGGCAGACGAACAAAAATCTACACTTTAACTTCTAGGCGTTAGGTATGCTTCTCGCCATAAGAGCTTTAAACAAACTGGTCATTTCAAAGCAAGTCCGCTTATTTACCCTCAGTGCAATTCACGTTTCTAATGTGACGTAATTATGCTTCAGTACTAATGATCATTTGAGTTTCACGAGCTCCTATGTAAAAGGGCTGTATCGAGACACCTGTTTGTCTATCAATGCATTGATTTTGGTGTTTAACTTTGGTGTTCATTTCGAAAAGATTTCCCAAAGGGCCAATAAGGTTAGGAAACTGGCAACTGTAAGTAAAAGTAAATTTAAATAGATTGGTTTTGGGGATTTAAAATTTACTACTTTTGCTGTTATTTGAAAATGTCAAATCTCAATGTTAAATTAATGTATCAAAATGTCGTCTGCTAAAGACTGCAACTCAATTGACAGGTTATGTTTGCGTGGAGATATCCATTTTATTTTACAGATAAAAAAACATCTTTCTTTCACTGTCAATTTATGATGTGTTAAGCAACATAATGTACTGAACCGCAAAAAAAATATTGATAATCAGTGTATTTCAAATAGATGTAAACAACACACTTATCGACGAAATGATTCCAAATTTGACAGGATTGATCATCATCATTGACCGACAAATGTTAGAGAGTTTCAAGTAAAAGTGGGGACAGGTGGCACCACAGTGCGCCCTGGAAGTCAATAATGTGTATGGCCACCATGGGCGTTGATTATGGCGTTGCATCGTCTGAACATTGAGTGGATGAGACGATTGATAAAGATGATAGGAACTTGGGCCCAAACTCTGTGATACGCCTGATTGAGTTCAGCTGCAGCTGTCGACCTTGGCCACCCAAGATTGAGCCTCCTCTGAATCTTGTCCCACAAGTGTTCTATCGGATTTAAGTTTGGACTGAGAGCTGGCCATTGGAGAGTCTGTATGTTGCTTTGACGGAAGAAGTCTCTTGTTGCTCGTGCGTTCTCCTACTGGAAGACATTATTTCCATGACGAGCAAAATGGGGTACGATGAAGGTTCCAGCGCCTGGTCGATGTAGCGGGCAGCTGTTACACCATTTCCTCTACCAGGACCAACATTCTGGAACACCATAGGACCTGGTTTTTGATTCAGTGCTATAGCATCCCATACCATAATGCTGGAACCTCCCCACGCGTCTCTTTCCAGAACACACTCATCTGCAAAACGCGTCTCTCGTATACGCCACACTCTCATTCGTCCATCAACCATCGAGATACAGTACTGATTTCATCGGAGAAGACTACAGTTCTCAACTCCCGGTGACGCCAATCCCGATGCTGTGTAGCCCATTACAGGCGAGCGCGGCGATGTCGAGCAGTGAGGATCGGATCCCTGTAAGGCCTGTGACATCTGACATTTGCCTGCCTCAAACGCCAGCGCACCGTGTCGTCGCTGATTGGTCTCTGGTTATTTCCAATGGTGGTCCTTGCAGTTTCCGCAGCTGTAGCGAAGTGGTTTTGCAGGTGTTGACGGACAATCTGTCGATCTTGCCTCAACGTTGTTACAGTTTACAGTTACAGTTTATTGATACAGGATAAGCCTATCGGCTTCTCTCCCAGACAGAATACATGCAAACATAGTAAGACAAGATTACAACAAAGAAAATAAATAAATAAAAATAGAAAATTTAAATCATACTAAGACGAAATATTAAAAACTGGATTCCAAAATTTACAGAGAATTGAACAAAAATATATTAAATAATGTTAACGGCGTTTCTTTCCTCGAGGGCAGCTATTATAAATTTTGCGGGGCGCCTTAATGATTTTATAGTTCGAGGGTTCATCAGATTCTGAAATTTGTACAGGTTTGGCCATGAAACAAACTTTTTGGGTAATAAAATATTTCTTAAATGACGGTCTCTTGGGCAAAAAAGCATAACATGGAATTCGTCTTCAATGACTCCCATCTTGCATCTTCTACATTTTCTGTTAGCTTTTGGGATGCTAAGGTAACGACCATTTTCAATTTCTAGCCCATGGTACCCTAGTCGAAAGCGATTTACTGTTTTGAATAATTTCCAGTTAACTATGTGACTAAATTGTAGATAGGGAGTTCTGACAAAGTCAGGTTCTGAGAAATCCGCATTACTTTCAAACCGTGTGGAGGTTAATAAATCAACCCTCCTTTTGGACAAACCAGTCCTGGACCGTCTGTTTAAATCGCAAGTGGGAACACTTATTAGATCCATCGACATATAGCATACTGTAACCATATCTATCTAGCATTATCTTAAGTTCGTGGCTCCAGTTATATATAGACTTTAATCTACAATGTACCTTTGTTTGACATAAATATAGTCTGTACACCAAACATTCTGGCGAGCTCTGGACTTTTGATCAGTATTTGAAAATTCTGGTTTTACAATCGGTGATGAGTGGGAATCTGGCAAATTCTCTATAAACCAGAATATTTCGGGTGCATTTTGGTACACCAAGTAAACATTTAAGGAACTGAGTGTGGACCACTTCGATACTCGGGTTTTAGGCGAATCCCTAATGCTCAGAACCATACAATAGGATTGGTTTTGCAATTTTGTCAAACAATTTAAGTTTCAGACTTAAATCTAGCAAGATTCGCTTAAAACATTGTTTTAACATGTATACAGATTTTTTTGCCTTTTCAGAAACTACCTTGGCAGCTTCATTCATTGATAAATTATATTTAAACATAATACCAAGGTAGCAGAATGAATCTACTGGTTCTAACAAAACATTATCATATCACCATTGGAAACCCCCTTTATATCGTTTTGGTCCAACCACTAAAACTTTAGTTTTTGGTATAATAAGTCTTTAAGTCACATCGGTCGCAAAATACCTTCAGTTTCTGTAGTAGAAGCTGTAAGCCTTGAGCTGACTTTGAAAATACAGCCGCGTCGTCAGCAAATAACAATGTAAAAATCTGGAATTCGTTCAAAATATGATCCGAGGGCTCACTGGTGACCAATTCGTTACATACATCGTTTATGAACAGCTGAAATAAAATAGGTGAGAAGGGCTCCCCTTGTTTTAGACCTTTACATTGCTCAAAAAAAGATGACAAATCACCGTACAGTTTTATATATTTATGAACACTAAAACACACGGGCACAGGGAAAATCTTCTTGTCTAAAATAACCACGGAGACAAGTTTCTAATTGTGTTAAAAAGACGTATATCATTTAGACCTTTATACCCCATCATAAATTGTTGTAATAAAGTAAACCTATGATATTTCATTAGGTTGACGACTGACAGGAGCTTGGTCTTAGTCAGTAGACTTTTCTGGAACACTTTGTAATACATTGACAATGCTTACAGATGTTATATCTAATGTACTTGATAATAAATCTCAGGTACATGCTATATACACCGATTTAGCAAAGCTTTCGACTCAATCTATTGTTGTATAAACTTCAAAAAAGTATGGTATTAACGGGAACTTCCTCAATTGGTTTAAATCATACCTTAGTGACAGAAACCAACGCGTTGTGATCAACTGCATTTTTTCGACTTGGTCCAAAGTAACATCAGGAGTTCCTCAGGGATCAATTTTGGGGCCCAGTATATTTCTACTGTTTATAAACGACCTTCCTTCTGTTTTAAAGTAAAGCATTTTTTATTTTATTTGCTGACGCTAAGTTTTTTAGACCAAATACTTCCCTTGCTGAATGTTCTCTGCTTCAACAAGATTTAAACGGTGTTGAGCAAAGGTGTAAGAAATGGAGACTAAATCTTAACATTCCGAAATGTATCTTTGTAAACTTTATGCTGAAAAAATTGAAAATAGACTATGATTATACCATTAACCAAGTAAGCATCAGTTCGGTATGGGAGGTAAAAAACTTAGGTGTCATTTTATCTAAAAATCTTAATTTTAGTTCGCATTATGAATCAATTATCAGCCAGTCTCGGCGTATGTATGGTTTTATCAGACGAACATGTCAATCCTTTGATAAATTTATTGCCATTAAAACTCTATACAATTCATTTTTAAGAGCCAGACTTGAATATGCATCTGTTATTTGGTCCTCCTATCAAATATCTGTCATCTGTAGATTAGAAGGAATACAAAGAAAGTTTTAAAAATGTGTATGTTTTAAATCGTCTACTGATTACAATGCTTTTAGTTATGAATCTTTGTGTAAGCATTTCAAAATCCCCACCTTGGAAAGTAAAATAGTATTTTATGATCTTACCTTTTTAAACAAATGTATTAACGGACATTTTAACTATACATATCTTACAGACCGATTATCACTACGGGTACCTGGAATTAACTCCCGACTTAAGGCCACATTTTGTCCTTGTACTTCACGAATAGCTATCCGAAATAATTTTGATTTAATTTGCATTGAAAGGGCCTTTAATGAAATTGAATTGAAATCGGACATCGACATTTTTACACTTATAAACGCTTTGAAATCTAGGTGCAAAGCTATTCTGTTTTAATGTCATACTTTTTTTAATGTTTTGTTGTGCTTATGTCTCTTATTTAATTTTATTTATGTTTTTTCCCCATTATTTATTTTTGTTTTTATTTTCTATTTGTCTTATTCTATTTTCGATATATAAGCACATCTTTGTATTAGCTTTTTATTATATGTATATATTTGTTTTTCTTCGCCTATTTACATATTTACTCTGTTTTTATTGTCCGATTGTTTATATGCATGTGTTGTTATCGTCTCTTTTACTGGGTCCATTGGACCTGTTGAGGCTGAATTGAAATAAACTAACTTAAGGCCTGCAGCTTTCAATCGGTTTCTCACGGTTCTAGTGCACATACATTGGGTGGGTAGCCATTGCCGATTCAAAGATGGATATGATGCAAATGGATGACGTCATACCAGTCGGATCAATGCCCTATCATCACGCTGTGATGTTACAGGCGGTCGACCCGAGCGCGATCGGCACCAGTTTCCCCGTGTTTTCTCACCAATCTGCTTATCACTGTATAATGGTAGTCTAATTGACGCCCGATAGCTTTGTACGACATCCCTGTGGAGTGCATACCGACAAATCGCCATTTTTGCCTCTCTGATATCCTCATTCGTGCCATGTTCACAGAAGATGAGTCCACGTTGCACAAAACCGGCCTTAAGTACAAAACATTTAAAGGGAAGCTTACTGAATTTGGGCAATTGCACGAAAAAAAAAAGTCATGTCGCATTACATGCACTTTTTGCGTTACTGTCTCACATAAATTGCCACAATCGTTCAATAGAACATCATTCTTATCATCATCATAACTGGCATTACAGTTAACATTAATGCAGATTTATAATAATTAATTTTAGCATGGGGTGCTGAACTTTTTTCCTTGTGTATATTTCTAGTATTTGAGAATAGTAAGTTGAGTCCATTGACCAGTCATTCAATCTCACTAAAACTGTGCAATGCTTGAGAATAATCCAAAGCCTTTCCATCTATTTCCTGTTTTTTCTGCACTGTGTACTTGATTCCTTTAAGACTTTAATCCTGATTTAGATAAGATTTTCGAACCCTTGTCTCTTGGGGATTGTTTTCGTCTTCAAAGTTTAGTACTAATAGTCCAAGAGCTTAGATTCTAAAGAAGCGGCTTTTTGTTGTTGAAATCATTTGCCCAAATTCATAACTCGTTGTAGATACGATGGGATTTTATTAACAAACTGCAACACACTAGCCGGCAACGTTGCCATATAAGTGAAACAATCTTCAGTGCGGCGTAAAACATCAATCAATTAATCTAACGATAAACTGATATTGTAATTTTTTTAAATTCCCATAGACATATTTTTAATTGTCTTCCTTGATTTCCAAAATTGTTAAGCACATTGTATGTGAAACAAGAACAAGTCCTTATAGTAAAATTATAAGTTACGTAAAACCATGTAGATTCCTTATTGTGTTCACTAGTAGTTATCTCGTAAATTCTGTAATATTCTTCGAATCAATGGCTACTTAGGCTTTATGGATCCATCAAATAGGGTTAAATATAAACTTATAGTGATCAAGCGATTGAATCCCTGAGACAGCTTTCTTTGGATTTCCTAGTACTCTTGTGTAGGTAGGTTATTTGTCCATTGTTTCTGGGTATATCGATACCACACATTCTACTCGTGTCGGTCTTCAACCTAATGAAATGCCGTGGGGTTTGATTTATTACAACAACCTTTGATTGCGTCTACAGATCTAAATGATATGCCCCCCTCCTTTTTTAACACAATCAATCAATCAACCATGACATCACAATTATAGATAGAGATTGAATCGAACTAGTCATTAATACAAGCAACAAATGATTGAATAGCCAGAAATAGTTATAAATTCTAGTGTTTAGTGTTAAATGGGAATCCACATGTCGGACGGAAATTATTCTGCACAGGAAATCTGCTTCCATGTGTGTCTCTACAAGGACTTCAAAGCAAGATCTTTTTAAATGTTCCTAATGACGCCATTTGGCTTTATCAACTTTTGTAATTGTATGGACATATAGAAAGTTTTTTTTCATAATTTAGTTACCCACAAAACAGTTGATGGCTTACTGATTCGGTAAAAATGATATTTTAAAGGGCGAAAGATAAAGTGCTTTAAATATAAAGACAACGAAGTTTTCTAGGTTACAGACATCGAGAGAAGTAACTCTCCTTGTGATAAGAACTGATAACAGCAATATATCATTATGAATTCCCGAAGAGTATTTTTTTCTTATTACCATTTAATTTGGATTGATATTTGATATTTCCTGAGGAGCAGCCCAAACAAAGTGGCCTGAAGAAATAAGGTCACTTTGAGTTAAACCAAAATTGAGGGTGATAAATTCAACCTACTACAGCCATCAATTCCAACAGAGAAGCATCTTTATCTGCAGTTGGATACATTGCATTCAATTGGGCGCTATAACACTACGTTTCGAACCACTTAAGTGCGTTTAAATAGCATTTGCTGAATTTTATCAAAACAGAAAAAAACTAACCATTTACTAAAACATAAATTCAAATGTTTATGAACGTTTGTGGAAACAGTGATCGCATAATGACCAAAGAAAATTCTTGGTCAGACCTTCCGCATACTTTCCGCCTGAATGTGAATTTTGTAAGTTCATCTAAAAGCTGTGACATTGACATTGACATTGAAATGAAAAATTGCTTTAAAAAAACAAATAAAAAAACTTGAATGACAAAATCGCTTCTGAAAAGACGTTTACAAAAATCACGTTGATATGAAAAATACCAGATGAGTCTACCTTTACGAACTGAAGATATATTGGAATGATGAATACAATGTTTTTTAGTTTTTGTTAATTATAAATACTATCTTAACGTTATTATCTTGAGTGGATAGAAAATAGGCTGTTCTGAATTACAAACATTAAGACGTTGAATAGTTTTAAATAAAATAATTAAAATCTATTTTTTTAGAACATCATTCTTATAATCATCATAACTGGCATTACGGTTAACATTAATGCAGATTTATAATAATTAATTTCAGCATGGGGAGCTGAACCTTTTCCCTTGTGTATATGTTACAGACACCCTAATGACCCAGTAATAACGATATTTTAAACAATTTCAAAAGAATTGGTTTAAAAATGCAGAATACGAATGTCTAGGTTACAAATATCTACATGCAAGTATGGAATAACACTTTTTCTGATAGGAACTGATATCAGCAATATATCATTCAACTTTCCGAACACATTTTTTCTAATCATCATTTAATTTGGATTGATAGCTCTTGGGGAGCAACCCTAAGGAAATAATGTCTCTGAGTTAAACCAAGTTAGAGGGTGATAAATTCGATCAATTCCAGCCATAAATTTCGACAGAGATGCATCTTTATCTGCAGCTCTATATGTTTTATTAACCCCTGGACGTTTTCAATCTACATCTTGAAAAAATAAGTTCTTGGAGAATTTTGTTATAACTGGAGAAAAAAACAAGTTTGATGAGCTGCCAAAATCTTTAAATGTTGAATTTTTTCGTTAACACTGGATGTGAAAATTTTTGGCTATTTTTCTCAAGACGTTCAATTCAGAAACCTTTTAGTGGTATTAGTCTCGAGGGTGTACGTTAAATTAGTGTTTTGAACTAACTGAGGGTTGGAATGAATGAATGTTAGTCCCAACTATTTTAAATTTGTTTACATTGTGAACATTACTTCGGCACGTCCAGTACACGGAGTGTACAGTTTTTCACCATTCCAACGTGAATCATTTATTTGTTCGATGACTTTCAAAGACTCTTACTGTCGCGATAATCAGAGATTATGAAAACAAGAAGTTGGGCTCCAAACTGTGCCACTTAAATACATACTCACCTTTCGAAAATGCCAATTCAAATCTCAGACGTTTTGCATGATTTCAGCTTGTAATGGGAATGTCAGTATTTGAAGTTCCTCCATGCTACAACTGATTTTCATTAACATGAAAAATTGCTGAAAATTTTAATTAAAAAAATAATTGAAAATATGCTTGTCAGAAAACGTTATAAGAAAAGGAAGTCAAAACATAAAATACCGGTTGAGTATGTAACCTATACAGGCTTAAGGTACATGTAATTACGAGGGATAGGGAAATTTTAAATAACCAGGGTACACGTACACATTTCAGGTCTTTCGTCACCTGTAAAAACTACTTTTATGTTTATTATCCAGCGTGGTGTGGACATAAGACGTCTACAATGGCAACAATGGAGGCGTTGAAATTTGTTTCCATTTTCTATAACTCTGCAGAAAAAGAACTGGACAAGGAGTAGCATACAAAGAGAAAGAAAACCACGAATGAGAATAGACTTGGTTAAACACCAAAGGGCTTGAATAAAAATTATCGCATTTCGGATTTTGCCAAAGTTGAGCGATACAAACGCGAGAAAGGCGTAACACATTGGTCGCTTGTGATATGTCTCTGTTCGTTCTCCGATTTAATTGAAAAAGCAATCCATTGCTATTTCACTGGTCGCTTGATATGCACAAACTCCTCACGCGTTCAAGCTCGAAGTGAGCACTGATTTTGTTAGAGTAGAGAGAGGGGAGCTGGTCACGTGGCACAACAATAGTAGCCTACTTTCATTACTCTAGTCATTTAATTCTTGGTTTGGTTTGACTATTTTTTGGCATACATATACCCCCAAAATTAAGAATACACAAAATTAAACCCCAGCACCCAAATGTCCCAAGGGGATTTATGTTATTTATTTTTCGCAAATAAAACAATCACACATCGGTAGCCTACTTAGCCGAAATCGATGTGCTATAGGTCTAAAAAAAATATTTACAATGTTATCAGATGATTTACGTGATTTTTTTTATTATGTTGGTAAACATATATATTTTCAAGTCCACGTCCACTAGCTGACCCTCTTTTGAAGAATACAACATGTTGCTAAGCAACTGACCCAACCTTTCCTTAATTTACTCATATTTGTTCGACTGGTACTTTTTCCAGCAATTAGTTTGAGCTCTTGCGCAGGTGGGCGGGGCTTAAATTTACTCCTCGGAAGACGACCAGTCGAATACGCCTATAGTGCCTTAAATATATCAAAGAAGCTGAAACTGAAAGAGCTTTGTTGAAACTTTCTGTTTTGGTATAACCTGGACACATGCTTGGGTACTGTGACGGAGGCGTTAATGTGCCGAGAAGGGTTCACTAGTCCGAAGGTTCAATAGTCCGAAGGTTCAATAGTCCGAAAAACGGGTTCACTAGTAAGAAGGTTCACTAGTCCGAAGGTCCACTAGTCAGAAGGTTCACTAGTCCGAACGAGAGGGTTCACTGGTTCGAAGGTTCACTAGTCCGAAGGTCCACTAGTCCGAAGGTTCACTAGTCCGAAGAACAGTACCGATATCATCCCCCAAATGATAATATAGCCCAAAGGGCAAGGGCCTACCCAGACCCAAGGATAGTTTCCTCAGCATCAATTTCCCACGAGACAGTATCCCTTAGTCTTCGCTGGTCTGTAGTCGAGACAGTGTACAGTTAGGAATTTATGATCCCTCCAAAGAAAAAGGAAATATATAATTCGACGATTTTATGCACAGCCAGGGGCGTACATCCCGGTAGCAGGGGGGGGGGGGGGGGGGTGCAGACTGATAAAGAGAATGACAATGAATTTCCTGAGGAAGTAGGAGGTATGCAGGGTATATAAAACCGTCGAACTAAATATTTTAATTTTCCTTAGGTCTACAGGGTTATACGCATGACATGACATCCTTTTATTTATAAGACAATTTGAAAAGTGGGGAAAACATTATTAAAAAGATGACATTATACTTATTTCTAGAAAGACACGTGGTGTCGACTTTGTAAACGTTTATATATATATATATTTATGATCACTAAAACACACGGGCACATGGAAAATCTTCTGGTCTAAAATAACCATGGAGACAAGTTTCTAATTGTGTTAAAAAGAGGTATATCATTTAGACCTTTATACCCCATAAATTGTTGTAACAAACCGTGAAGAGTACTTTTTATTTTTCCTATCTTTTCAAGTATACGTACCGCTACTTAGATTTTTTAATTGCTTCAATAAAATGTCTCATTTCTCATCCAAATAGTGGATGGTCTTATTTGAGATATAGCGCATTATGTCTGGGATGTTCGGACTAGTGAACCTTCGGACTAGTGAACCTTCGGACTAGTGAACCTTCGGACCAGTGAACCTTCGGACCAGTGGACCTTCGGACCAGTGAACCTTCGGACCGGTGAACCTTCGGACTAGTGAACCTTCGGACTAGTGGACCTTCGGACTAGTGAAACTTCGGACTAGTGAGCAGTTCCCAATGTGCCCCATGCATGTACATAGCATCTATTGTAACGGTTAGGAACCTCTGTGGCTCGGGCCTTCTATCGATGTGTCAAACACGTGTCCGAATCCCACTCAGACTAAAACATGAAATCATCTTGAGTGTTGTGTAAAAAAATAAATCAATCAATCCGCTACTGTTAAATCGATAAAATCAAACCAATAGGCCCCTTTCCAGTTCGACGGGTGTCCCAAGAGAGATAACTTTCACCGATAGGCTGTCCCATTTATATTATGGAAATCGATTGTTACCCTATGACATTTTACTCAATACAAGTGACGTTGGTCTGATTCGAGTCTCTTGACCAACTTTTCTCCATAAAAAGACTTGAAGGGTTTGGTTAGAAAAAACCCGGAATGTGTTTAATCCCAGAGATAAATGTAATGACTATACTTGATTGTCGAATGAAAAAGCCAAAACCAGCAATATATGTTGTATTCTAGGTTAAAACTGTTTCTTTGCAGATAGAGTCTTAATGTGAACAAACTCAAAGTCGCCCCATTTGAAGGTTCCAGACAAGTTCAGATACACAATTATAATTGTATCTAGCCTTTAGTTACTAGTATCACATTATGGCGACAATTGACCATACAGATAGCTGTCTTGTGCCATCTCAACTTGGACTTTATCTCTGTAAAACGTATTGGGTTTTCTCGTCACATACAGTGTACAACGGTCACTGGGGTAATTACTTCTTTACAAACGTTTGACTAATGTTACGTACAGCTGAACTGTTAACATATGTATCTATTTCGATTGTCTTAGAATTTTCTCGATTGTGACGTAATGTCTATTTGTTTACGAAATGTTTCAATTTTGACCTAGTTCCCAACTGTTACTATGACGACTCCTTGGAAAGTTCTAGTCTCTATAATTTTAGTTCATAACCTGTTGTAATGCGTAGATTCAAGAAGATTCTCGAAATACTCTTTTTGTATGCAAATGCTTAGATCTTTCTGGAAGTACTGAGAGTGTATATAAGACCTTGTTTTATAGTTATTAGTCAGTCAGTTTCCAACTGGTCTCGAGTGCTATATTTTGTTATAGTTCAGATTTATATCTGGACTCTGTATGATACAGCTAGTAAGCTGCTATCTTGAATACGATATTTGTCTTATGACAGAGAGTCAGTTTTGAACTGGTCTCGATATACTTTGGATGCTACGGTCTGATATGAGTCAGATTTCTATCTGAACTCAGTTTACTATCTTTGAATAAGATATTCGGCCTGCTTTGTCAGTGATACCTGACTTGTGAATTCTGTCAAGAATTTATTCTGTGGATATACCACCAGTGTGCTAAACCAGTGTGTTTTCAATATTCTATCCTGCGGATTCACCATTGTGTCTTCAAGATTCATTTTGGGAATCTATATTTCATCGATTCGTGGTCATCGGATTTAAACCAGTGAACTTTGTGAAGGATACAGATTTCTAGGAACTGTAATTACTTAACTTGTATAAGTACGTCATTTTGATATATGTTTTCTTTCCAACGTTTATGTAATATTTGCCTGTAAATAAGTTAGTCCGTTTGCTTTTTAATATAAATCAAAATTTGTACATAAAATCTGCTGGTTTGTTGTTACTTCTTTTGAATATCATTCGGTATCGTAACAAAATTGGGGGCTTTATCCGGGAAAATTTCGTAATTCATTGAGCGAGATTGTGCTCGGGGAAATTCGAAATTCTAAAACTAAATTCAACAAAGCATTTAATCTTTGTAATACCAGCAGATTTTATTCATCATGTCTGACTTTAATCCAGACGATTTCATGCAAGCGCCCGATCAGGACATTTTCGATTCTTTAAGTAGGAACGATTTATTTTTGTTAGGCGAATATTTAGAGCTAAACTTAAAAAAATCTTCTCGTAAACAAATATTACAACGTGATATTGCTGAACATTTAGTTGAAATTGAAGCATTTGACGAAAGTGCATTATGTGAATATTTACCTAATACAGATAAATCACGGCTAGTGCAACAAGACAAATTTAAAATGGATAAAGAAATAGAAATGCAGAAATTACTAAATGAGAGAGAACGAGAACGTGAACAATTAGCAGCAGAGCGAGAACGAGAACGTGAACAATTAGCGACAGAACGAGAAAAAGAAAAATTACAATTTGAGCGAGAAATGAGAGAGAAAGAGATAGAAAAAGAAATGAGAGAGAAAGAACTAGAAAAAGGAATAGAAAAAGAAATGATGCGAATGAAACTTGAAAATGAGAGGGAGATTGAAAAAATGAGAATTGAAAAGGAAATGGAAATTAGACATTCAGAAATTCAACAAAGGTCTGAAAGGGATTGTAAATTTGATTTAGCCCATAATATTAGATTAGTTCCACCATTCCGTGAGAAAGATATTGACAAATATTTTCTGTCATTTGAAAAAATAGCTGAAAATTTAAACTGGCCTAAAGAATATTGGACTATGCTTTTACAAAGCGTACTTGTCGGTAAAGCTATGGATGTGTATACATCATTATCTGTAGAGCAGTCTAAAAGTTTTGACACAGTCAAACATAAAATACTACAAGCTTATAACCTGGTTCCAGAGGCTTATCGTCAAAAGTTTCGAAATTGTGAAAAAAATAAAGATGAAACTTACACTGAATTTGCTAGGAAAAAGGAACAACTATTTGAGAGATGGTGTCTTTCTAAAGAGGTTAATCAAGATTACAACAATTTAAAAGACATTGTTTTAGTTGAAGAATTTAAATGTTGTATCCATAGTGATATTAGAACATATCTTGAGGAGAAGGGGGTGGATAATTTAGAGTCTGCAGCGACCGCAGCTGACAATTACGCAGTCACTCACAAACTTCCATTTGAGAGCAAACCAGGTAAACAATTTTCATTTAGAGATCGTTCTCAAAATTCTTTTAAACCTAATGACAAGCCTCACTTTAAAAATCAATCAAGACCACAAAATACTGGTAATACTGGAAATACTGGCAAGACTGGTAATAATGGCAATACTGGAAATGGAAATAGATTTCAAAATAACAAACAATTTAGTAGAATTACATGTAACTATTGTAAAAAGCCTGGCCATCTGCAGTCTAATTGTTTTCAACTAAAACCAAATCGTGATAATGATTATTCTAAACCAACTGGATTGTGTCTTGTGGATACCGACAATACACAACAGGTAGTGACGTGTACTTGTGGACATCCTCCACCTAAAGACCTTAGTAGACAACAAAATGAAGAAGATTCATTTAAACCAACAGGATTATGTGTACTGAATAATGATAGTACTAAACAAGCTGTTAGCTATGTTAAACCACCTATTAAAGATGAAAAATTGGAATTTAATGACTGTGTAATGAAAGTTTTCAAACCATTTATTCACACTGGATCTGTTTCACTTAATAGTGATAATTCTAATGCAGTCCAAATTAAAATACTTAGAGATACAGGCGCATCTCAATCTCTTATGTTGTCTAATGCGTTGCCATTTTCAGAAAGTTCTTATTCAGACAATGATGCTTTAATAACAGGTGTAAATTCTACCGAGTCAGTCTCATTACATAATGTCTATTTAAATTCGGACATTGTATCCGGCCATGTTAGTGTTGGTATTAGACCTTCATTACCATTTGATGGTATTCAATTGTTATTAGGTAATGACCTAGCTGGTGATAAAGTAATTGTTGAATCCACTGTATCTAGCAAACCATGTACAGTTATTAACACTGATCAAAACAAGCAAGAAGAACCTAACTCGTACTCTTCATGTACTGTAACAAATGTTATGAGTAAAAATAATGTAGTCCTATCTAATGAAATTAGTTCTGATAACAATTATGTTGATTTAGAGGACACGTTTTTAGCTGATTTGTTTAAAACCAATTCATTTTGTGATTTAATCACTGATTGTTCATTTGGAAAGCAAGAATGCTTATCTAACAATCTTGTAATTATTGAAAAATCTGAAGATAATTGTATTTCAAATCCTTTGGATACTGACGTTGTGTTAGCCGCAACTATTTGTTATTGTGAGTCAGATTCTAGCATAACTGATCCTAATATTGTTGATAAGGACCTTAGTGATCTTAATCATTTAGTTAAGACTCCTGATCGGCGCAAAGCATGTCAATCATGTCATACCAATAGAAATGACGTTAACAATGAATCTATTTTACAAATTAACGTAGTTTCTGCTGACCCTGGCAATTCTTTCGTCGAAGAGTCTACATTCAAGGATTTTGGAACACCAACGTTGGATTCCAAGTTACCGACACAATTGGAGGACTCTGAAATTCCTAAAACCATTGCCGTAAAACGGTGTCGTTTGGAACCTTATCAACAGGATAAACTGCAAACATTGATCTCTGACTTTTCACATTTATTTCCTGATGCTCCATCTAGGACTTCTGTTAACTTTCGTGATGTTTGTGTTGAAAAGTCTTCGCCTATAAAAGACCACCTTGACAGAATTGAACTCTTCCAGAGACTCAGTAAAGCCAATTTGACTATCGGTCTTGCAGAAAGTGAGTTTCGACGTGTCACAGACATTTATCACGGATGTGTCGTCGGTCAGGGTCAGGTCACACCAGTTCAATTTAAAGTTAAAGTTGACGTCATTTCACATTTCCTGGTGCCTGATTGTAAAAGACAACTGAAACGCTTCTTGGGTATGGCTGGATATCTTAGGAAGTTTTCTCAAAATTTCTCTTCACTTTCTAAGCCCTTGACTAATTTGCAATTTATTTGGTCTGATAAATGTCAGCCTCTTTTGAAAAGATTAAAGCCATACTCTTTAGCGATCCAGTTTTCTTAGCACCTGATTTTTAATTCATTTAAATTAGAGTGTAACCAACCTATTATTGTGTTTGGTGATCCTAACCCCATAGTGTTTTGAATAAGTTTCGAATTGTTTATCTAGAATGTAAATAACCAAATGTTATATAGTGCTATCTATATATTTCTATTGTACTTTTTTTTTAAAGAAAGTTTTGTCAAAACTTTCTTTCTCTGAAGGGGGAGGGTGTTACGTACAGCTGAACTGTTAACATATGTATCTATTTCGATTGTCTTAGAATTTTCTCGATTGTGACGTAATGTCTATTTGTTTACGAAATGTTTCAATTTTGACCTAGTTCCCAACTGTTACTATGACGACTCCTTGGAAAGTTCTAGTCTCTATAATTTTAGTTCATAACCTGTTGTAATGCGTAGATTCAAGAAGATTCTCGAAATACTCTTTTTGTATGCAAATGCTTAGATCTTTCTGGAAGTACTGAGAGTGTATATAAGACCTTGTTTTATAGTTATTAGTCAGTCAGTTTCCAACTGGTCTCGAGTGCTATATTTTGTTATAGTTCAGATTTATATCTGGACTCTGTATGATACAGCTAGTAAGCTGCTATCTTGAATACGATATTTGTCTTATGACAGAGAGTCAGTTTTGAACTGGTCTCGATATACTTTGGATGCTACGGTCTGATATGAGTCAGATTTCTATCTGAACTCAGTTTACTATCTTTGAATAAGATATTCGGCCTGCTTTGTCAGTGATACCTGACTTGTGAATTCTGTCAAGAATTTATTCTGTGGATATACCACCAGTGTGCTAAACCAGTGTGTTTTCAATATTCTATCCTGCGGATTCACCATTGTGTCTTCAAGATTCATTTTGGGAATCTATATTTCATCGATTCGTGGTCATCGGATTTAAACCAGTGAACTTTGTGAAGGATACAGATTTCTAGGAACTGTAATTACTTAACTTGTATAAGTAAGTCATTTTGATATATGTTTTCTTTCCAACGTTTATGTAATATTTGCCTGTAAATAAGTTAGTCCGTTTGCTTTTTAATATAAATCAAAATTTGTACATAAAATCTGCTGGTTTGTTGTTACTTCTTTTTATTATCATTCGGTATCGTAACACTAATAAGCAGCGTATTACCATAGACTTAAAAAATCGTAGATCTTAATTGGTTTACACTTTATTCATGTCATCAGTTTAACATACAATCCGATGCCAACAGTTTCTGTACGCACAGAAACGTCTGTTTATAAAAATGGATTGTATCGATTGGAGAACCTAGTGAATTAACAAGGTTAACTAGTCCGAAGGTCCACTAGTCAGAAGGTTCACTAGTCCGAAGGTCCACTAGTCCGAAGGTCCACTAGTCAGAAGGTTCACAAGTCCGAACGAGAGGGTTCACTGGTTCAAAGGTCCAGTAGTCCGAAGAACAGTACCGATATCATCCTCCAAATAATATAGCCCATAGGGTATAGGCCTACCCAGACCCAAGGATAGTTTCCTCAACATCATTTTCCCACGAGACAGTATCCCTTAGTCTTTGCTGGTCTGTAGTCGAGACAGTGTAAAGTTAGGAATTTATGACCTCCTCAAGGAAAAAAAATATATAATTCGACGATTCTATGCACAGCCACGGGCGTACATCCCAATAGCAGGGGGGGGGGGGGGGAGGGGGTGCAGACTAACAAAGAGAAAGACAATGAATTTCCTGAGGAAATAGGAGGTATGCAGGGTATATAAAACCGTCGAACTAAATATTTTAGTTTTCCTTAGGAACTCTAGAGGGTTATACGCATGACATGACATGTTCAATTTTAGATCCTTTTATTTATCAGATAATTTGAAAAGTTGGGAAAACATTATTAAAAAGATGACATTATACTTATATCTAGAAAGACACGTGGTGTCGACTTTGTAAACGTTCATATATCTATATTTGTGATCACTAAAACACACGGAACAATCTTCTTGTCTAAAATAACCATGGAGAAAAGTTTCTAATTGTGTTAAAACGAGGTTTATCATTTAGACCTTTATATCCCATAAATTGAACAAACCGTGAAGAGTACTTTTTATTTTTCATATCTGTTCAAGTATACGTACCGCTACTCAGATTTTTTTAATTGCTTGAATAAAATGTCTATCAGTACCACTGTTCAGTTTTTCTCATCCAAATAGTGGATGGTCTTATTTGAGCTATAGCGAATTGTGTCTGGCATGTTCGGACTAGGGAACCTTCGGACTAGTGAACCTTCGGACTAGTGAGCCTTCGGATCAGTGAACCTTCGGACCAGCGGACCTTCGGACTAGTGAACCTTCGGACTTGTGAACCTTCGGACCGGTGAACCTTCGTACTAGTGAATCTTCGGACTAGTGGACCTTCGGACCAGTGAACCTTCTGACCAGTGAACCTTCGGACTAGTGAACCTTCGGACCGGTGAACCTTCGGACTAGTGAACCTTCGGACTAGTGGACCTTCGGACTAGTGAACCTTCGGACTAGTGAGCAGTTCCCGTTGGGTTACTCATCTGATATATATCATTTTATTAGCATTCAATATCTATGAGTTATATAAAGATATGAAGGTTTTATGGTATATATGTTCAAGGAAAACTCAGTATTACATTTTTCATCAATGATCGCCCAGCGAAATAAAGCGATTATTCATTTAAAATCGTTAAACAATTATGTTTTTTTTAAATAAATCTATTACGCATATTTGGTCTTTGGAAACTAGTTCTCGTAAATATAGGAAAGTAATATATTTCCTTCAATCAACAGACCTAAAAACGATATGACCAAACCATTTTCGTCATTTTTTCTTTGAATTATATTTTGCAAATTATGCAAAGTACATCATGATGCTAATTTAGGTACAGAATGACTCAAATCCAATTTCGGTTATTTGAGTTTTGCTGATATACCTTAGACTTTGTTTCGTGCGCATTTTGTTTTATTCCAAAATACATTATTCAGAGCTTTACTGAACTTCAGACGCTCGAATGATTGTGGCAACCGGACCCTGTGAATAAAACGACGATACCCAACAGCTCTTGTCACTTTGGTCCTTTAAATGGGGAAAAATAGCAATCACACAAATACAGTTATATCAAACCGGTTCCTATAGAGCATGAGATTTATATGCGGGGTTTACAGTGTGGAAAAAACTTAAAATGAATCTTTCTCAAAGAATAGTGGAGTACGCTATTTAAAAGGAAAGAAAATCCAGCCAAACATGTACATTCATTAAATAGAGCAGCCTAATACACGTAGCTTTTGATAGAAGTGTGCAGTTTATTCGTACGATTTTTTGCTGATTTTTGAGAATTCAACTTTACCAGTACAAACGACAATAACAGTAGATCAGCCATGTTGATTTCGGCAGGCCACCTGCTGACGAAGCGGGTCAATAAAAGTGTAAGTTTCAGCCACGTGTCTCACTTCAGCCCAAGCTGGCTTTAAATCCACTTCACGTAAAGGGCTGCACTGATTGTTATTCTCCATTTGAAATACATTAGCGCTAAATCGAAATTGGCCATATTCCATAGTTGAGGTGATTTTGAAATTAATTCTACTGTTCATGACCCATACAGATCGTCATAGTAAAGCACCGGACTGTCAGCCCTTATCACCATTGAGAGAAATTTCTTGGCATTTGATTGGTCGAAATGCCCAGAATGTGAGACTGCATCCCAGTGCTTACCGTGTATATATTTGATTCTGTATAACCCCGGAGTTAAGATCTCACGCGCTGTTCTTACCACGGAGTTAAGGTCTTGGTGCGTCACAGCATTCTTCAGTCAAGACGAAATCCTATTGTGACGTCAGTTTAGAATGTTGTTTCGTCAGCATTGAACGCTATGCTTGTCTCAAAGATCGTGAAAACCGATATAACTTTTACAACGTCACAATAGAATTTCTTTCTTTCGCGGTGTCATTTAGACCTTGCTCAATACACTCAACCCATGACATTTTTTTGAACTAATCGAATAAAGGACAGCTGATTATACTCAGTTTTTTAAGTAAACAAGCTGCTCTGGAGCTTACGTTCAGATGCTGTCTAACTCTTTACTGGTGCAAATATCCCTTTATTATTGGTATGGAACTAAAGTGCATTACCCGATATGTATGGTCAGTTTCGATCACTCTGTGTGTTTTCATTTAATTGACACAACGGTTTTGTACTAAGTTAAAAGTATCACCTTATCGGAAAACTCACTAATGAAGTTTCGATGTTCAATATTTTGAAGTTGTACGTGATAGAACCTTTACGTTCTTTCTGGCTCGTGTATGAGGACAATAACCAGAGTCTTCATTATTCCAAGTTCATTAAACTTATCCACAATAACCTTATAATGTGGTTCTGTGCCAAAGGGATAATGTTAATAACGAAACTGAATGAGGGCTATTAATATTATACGGCCAATATACGATGTTATCGGGGAGAGACGTGCTTTCAGAAAAATAAGTTTTTGTGAGGATATAAACCCGGCTGAACTTGAAGCTAATGTCTAAACAGCACATCCTAAAGCTGTTTTCATCATCATGGGACGATTAAATTAAGCGAATTCGCACGTTTACATAAGTATAGGGCTATAATCTTAATTCTAACAAACCTTCCACTCGTTAAACATTACAGAGATAGGGGAAGCCAGGGACCCATTATCTGATGCAATAAAGGGCTCCTGCTGGTTTCAACCACGTTGTGCTATAAATTAGGGGTGAGTTGGTGTAGATGAATAATCTTGGACCGAACGCCCCGAGTGACAGCTGTGTTCTAACACGTCATAGGATTTAAACTGCATGACGTCATTTGATTACTTGCGTCGTTGACAAGTCACTTGAGGGAGAGAGAGAGAGAGCAGTGTTCGATAACGTCACAACATTCCGGAATTATGACGTCATCGCGTTTGAGCTGACAGCACTGATTTCACCCGCTATACGTTCTACATATGGGTTGGTCCAAAACATTTCTGATTGGCTCTGGTTACCCAAGGAAGGGTCTAAATGTTCCAATGCAGGTTGGAAAGGCTGGTTTTCTGATTAAAATTCTTACGTTTGGAATACTGAAATTGAATTCATTTACATATGATATGTATTAGAATAGAAATAAAGGACTTCCTGGTGAGCCGTGTGTTGCTGAACAAAGGGTCAGGTTTTCCAGAACGAAATAAATATTTGTAACGTTCACTAAAATTATACGATGGTCGAAGCACCGCCTCTAGTCCTCCATGTAGGGGAACATTTCCGCATATGCGCTGTCGTGTAAATAGGGAAGCTCACCCTGGATGGATCTGCCAGCTTTTAGTTGATACTAAGTTGAATGGGGAAAATGTGAAATTCAAAATGAGGCTACCAAGGTCACATGGGTTCATTTGCATACAAAAATAGCCTTCTGGACTTCCGGTGTAATGGCGACAAGGGACGGCCACGCTTTGTAACAGCTCGTCGGGCGAGGGGGAAATATCATATGAAATGACTTCAAAACATTCTAAAAGGACCGGAAAACAGTGCTTAACTACCTATTTACTTAGAAACAGAAACACATTGGAAGAGGAAGACATTGATATGATGCCCGATAAGGCAACGGAGTTGACCGGCGAAGCGGGAAATCAGGGCGGCTCGAAGGCCATGTGCTCGACGGAAACAACAACAACAACAGACGTTGTGAGTACAAATGAGATAAAGACTCTAATTCTACAATTAGACAAAAAAATTGAAAATAACACCAAAGAACTTCAACTCGCTCTAACAAATGTGATAGGAGATGTCGAAATTCTTAAACCGAAAGTAAATGAGCTAGAAAAGTCCGTGGATTTTGTTCAAGCTTCTATTAAAACCGAACAAGATAACATGACGACCCTTAAAAATTACATACAACAGCTGGAAAATAAATTGTTGTTACAAGAAATCAGGGACAGAAAATACAACCTATTATTTTACGGACTACCTCAGTTAAAAGATGAAAATCCCTCAGACACTTTGAGCCGGTTCTTTAATGAGGCCTTAGAACTATCCATTGAAGATATCAAGAGTATAAAATTCAGTAATGTACATCGTTTACCTACTAGAAATTACGAGGGAGCCTCCCAAATAAATCCTATCATAGCCAAATTTGTCTCCATGACAGACCGAGAACAGATTTTTTCACTTGGACTTAACAAACTTTCGGCTAGTGGCAAATCAATACGGACTGATCTACCACCTCCCATAATGCGAGAAATAGGTAGACTGGCAAGGATTGCATTTGATTTGAGGAAAAAAGATGAACTGCAAACCAGAATAAAAGTAGTGGGAGTCTCTGTTAGGCTAGAAACTCGCAAAAATAAAGACTTCCCATGGGCGGTTTTCAAGGAGATTTAAATCTTTATGAAAAAAAAATATATATATTCCAGTGTGATTGCCATTCTGCAAAACGTTCAGTCAGAGTTTGCGAAAGGCGACCTTTATATATACATTCCATTGTGTGTTCTCAGTGTTTATTTCTACTTTGATCTCTTCAGTTGGCCTTCACAATATAGGCCTAGTAACCACACCCTGTTGGAATTTCGATAGGGCCTGTGTCTGTTTGCAACAGATACGACACATACATGTATAATGATCATAAATATATAAATTTCTTTCTACGTGAAATATTTGATTTCAACTGTGTGTCATCAAATAGAACCCCTTCAACCAATAATGATCCGGCTAAGTTAAAAGTGTGTAAGGGCTGTGTTTGTTACTTAAATCTATTTTGCCCCGGTTGAAATGGATAAATCATATCAGTATTCACCTCTGTTCTCTCTATGAAAGTAACAATAATTTTAGTCGAAAAATTTCGTGGATTCTAAATTATGGAATATTCAGCGAATGCCGTTTTGCATGAAGTCCAGTTTGGTGTTGCGAAAGGCGATCCTCAACATATCTACGCATTTCAAGTGAATCATTTCATTGTGTGTTCTTGGAGTTTATTTCTGCTTCGATCTCTTCAGTTGGCCTTCACAAAGTAGTAATCACATTCAGTTGAAATTGTGATAGGGCCTGTGTCTGTTACGTGGGAGCACAAATCGCAACAGACAGATGTATTTTTATGTTAACTACTTTAGTCCCGATTGTGTGACTTCAGTTTCTGCTTCAACCAGTAGTGATAGGGCTGTGTTTGTTACTAAAGGCCCGGTCACACAGCCCTCCGCGTCCTGATCGCGTGTAAAATTTGACCATATTTAGCCATTTTTTGCTACACGCGGTGGCTAGTGGTCGAAAATGTGCAAAATTGGGTTACCAGCGCTACACAAGTGATTGGAACGCGGATCAAACGCGCGCGTTTGGTCCGCGTTCCAATCACTTGTGTAGCACTTGTCCAGCACTTGTGAGCGCGATTGATCGGAAAATGGGGTCAATCGTCCGCGTGTGACCTCGTGTCGATCACTACTGATCCGCGTGTGATGCGTGTGGTCCGCGTGTGCTCCGCGTTTGTAGCACTACTGATCCGCGTGCCAAGCGCGTGTGAATCACGTGACCTTCACTAGTCATCCGCGTGTATAAAAGCCGCGACGTCCGGTTGTAGGAATGACAACTGATGAATTCTCGGCAAAACGCGGCGTTTATATAGCCGAAATCACAAGTGATACAATAGTGTTAGTGGACTAAACTCTCTTGGGTCGTGCTTCAGTCGCGATTGAACGCAAAAAAACGCAATTCAGACGCGATTCAGTAGTGTAATAGCGGACAAATATGTTAGACGCTGCCCACACGCTATTACAAGTGCTGGGGACGGGGTACAAACGCTAAACACACGTGCTTGGAACGTGCTCCCGTCGCGATTACACGCGATTGCACGCAAATCTTTCGCGTGTTAACGCGATTGACCACTTGTTATCCACTACCGTAGCACTTGTGATCGCGTTTGCTCCGCGTCTGAACCGCGTCTGTACCACTTGTACCACTCGCGGTGACCCGTGCACCAAATTTTTGAACAGTTCAAAACTTTGTCCGCGACCCCATCGCGTTCAAAATTGTCCCCGCGTGTGCGCACTTGTAATTCGCGACTGCTACGCGTTTTATTCTTTTGCTATTAGCGTTTTACAGCGTTTACTTGGCGTTTGCCATTTTTTCCCCGCGATTCAGTCGCGATCAACTCGCGGAGAGCTGTGTGACCGGGCCTTTAAATCGACTCCGCCCCGGGTTAAATGGGCAAATCGGATAACTTTTCTCTTTTGATTTCTCTGTGAAATTATCAATTATGTTCGTGGAAAAAATCCCTGGATTCTAATCTACGTCGTGCTACAGTGTGCACTTACATTTTGTATTTAAGAAATAGGAGTTAAACGCCAGATAAATGCTTGAAATCGCGAGAAGCGACAGACAACATGGCTTTTAACTCTAATTCAATCATTTAGTTCCTACCATGTGATATAAAGTTATTTATTGGATTGTTTAAGAAAAAAAAAAAAAGAAAAAAAAAACCTATTCGGCTCTATTATCTAGAATGTGTTCTTCCACTCAACACTCTTCACAAGTTTTTATTGTTATTTTTTTTTTTTTTTCTGTTTTTTTTTTTCTTTTTTGTGTATCTATTTTTTATGTTTAACAAATATACTGTATATTACTAATAGTAGTAAACTAATTTGTAATGACCATGATAATTGTACAGTCATAGTGTATACAGTTTATTGCTTTTTAGTTTATTATTTGATCTCCATTTCAATCATTTAATAGATTTATCGTGTGCAATGTAAAACACCAATCAATTAATTCATTTTTTATTTTATTTTTTTCTTCTGATTTGTCCATCTAATATTCATGCCCTTTTTTTTCTATTTATTTATTAATTTTTTTTTGTTTGTCCTTTTTATTTATTTATTTATTTATTTATTTTTTCTTTATCTATTTATTTTGTTTTTAACTTATTTACTTTATGTGGGTTACGTCAAGACGCAATCGGTCAAATCCACCACCCCCTCCCCCCTCCTAGAGGATGACAAAGGCTTTATATGAAAAGCTGTATCAATGCCTTAGGTGTCAGGTATGCCTTGGAAATAGAAATCAAATTTTAGATCTGTATATTTTATGTACTAAGTTTAAGAATTATTTTTCTAGAATAATTTCATTTTATGCTGTAATAAGAATGTTAAGTCAAGTATTTTTTCTTTGAATCCTACAACGGCTGTGGCTGTCTATTGAGTGCCTTTAATACGCTTTATGGTGCTAAACATAAACATCATGGATAAATTAATAATAATATCCGCAAATTGTCAAGGGCTAGGCGATCGAGCTAAACGCAGAGACTTCCTTCACTACCTAAGAAAACAAAAGCCGTCGATAGTTATGCTGCAAGATACACATGTAGATGAAAACAAAACTCGAATATTCAAAGCAGAATGGGGATATGAGGGAATATTTGCCCCCTTTAGATCTAACTCTAGAGGCGTTGCCATTCTCTTCAACAATAATTTCCAATTCTCAATTGGTAGGACTGATATCGATGGAGAAGGAAATTTTATCATAACTGAGATTACGATAAAAGAGAATAAATATGTTCTTATTAATATTTATGGGCCTAATGTAGATGCACCGATATTTTATGAAAATATCTGGAGTTTATTGGAAAACTATGAATCAAAGTCGTATATATTTGGTGGTGATTGGAATATGGTGTTAGATACAAATAAAGACTACCATAACTACAAACATGTCAACAATCCCAGAGCAAGAGACTTTGTTATAAACAAAATAGAATCTTGCGATTTGTGTGATATTTGGAGAAGCCAACATGAATCGGAAAAACATTATTCCTGGAGAACTAAAAAACAACAAGCTCGTCTTGATTTTTTTCTAGTCTCCTCAGATATTATAAATTTAGCAATTGATAGTCGTATACTACAGAGCTATAGGTCTGACCATTCTCCAATAATGTTAATACTTTCAGATAATTCAGAAGCCAGAGGGAGGGGATGTTGGAAATTTAACAATAGTTTATTGAAGGATATTGATTTTGTAAAAGAAGTAAAAGCTATTTTGTTTGAATGTATGGTAGAATATGCAGTAACCCCTTATGATAGAGAATGCCTCTTAAGCAACAGCTGTCAAATATCAAATATAGATTTAATGATAAGTGCTCAACTATTTCTGGAAACCTTTCTAATGAAGGTACGAGGGAAGAGTATTTCCTATTCTACATGGCGTAAAAAGGAGAGTGAAAAAGAAGAAAAGATTTTAGAGTCTGACTTAAATGATTTAGAAGTGGAAATTCGTGAAAATGTTGATACCATCGATGATATGACTTTGGTTAATTATAAGAAAAAAAAAGGAAGATTTAGAAGGCTACAGGAAGAAAAAAATAGATGGGTTAATGATACGCTCGAGAGCACGTTGGATAGAGAAAGGGGAAAAGTCAAACAACTATTTTTTGAATTTAGAAAACCGCAGATTCACAGATAAAAATATAAACAAATTAATATGCGAAGACGGCCGCGAAATTGAAAACATATTAGAAATAGTTCAACAACAACAGGTCTTCTATTCTCGCTTGTATGAATCTAACAAAGTTTATCAAGAAAATTCGTGGCAATCCAAAGTAAAAGATGAAGTCCCTACACTCTCTAAAACAGAATCTGAATGCCTTGAAGGTCCAATAACCTATCAGGAGTTAAAAACGGCTGTAGCAAATATGAAAAATAACAAATCCCCCGGTCTAGATGGGTTCAGCGTTGAGTTCTTCAAATGTTTTTGGGTATATTTGGGGCAATTAATTTTGATGTCCATAAACGAATCCTATGATAAAGGTCAACTGTCAGTTAATCAGCGAAGGGGTGTAGTTGTTTGTATACCCAAGGGAGATAAAGATAGGAGACACCTAAAAAATTGGCGACCCATCTCCTTAATGAATGTTCTATATAAAATGACAGCTGCATGCATCGCTAATAGAATCAAACCAAAACTAACTCACTTGATAAATGAAGACCAAAAAGGTTTTGTTCAAAACATATATATTGGCGAAAACATACGGCTCATTTATGATATCCTCTTCGAAACTAAAGTCCAAGACATTCCTGGGTTAATGGTGCTTATTGATTTTGAAAAAGCCTTTGATACTATCTCCCATGCCTTTATTTTTGAGTGTTTAGATTTTTTTGGCTTTGGCCCAGAACTCATAAAATGGGTAAAAACGCTATACAATAATGGTGAATCCTGTATTTTGCAAAATGGCCACCTCTCTGGGTATTTTTGTATAAATCGGGGCTGTAGACAAGGGGATCCCTTGTCGCCGTACCTTTTCATAATATGTGCGGAAATTCTTGCAATAATGATTAGACAAAATCCCCAAATTAAAGGAATCTTTATCGGCGGTGAACAATACAAAATTTCTCAATACGCCGACGATACAACTCTTTTTTTAGATGGTAGTGAGGAGTCTCTGCGGGAAGCTTTCGAAATGCTTGATCTATATTTTTCAATGTCTGGCCTAAAAGTTAATGAAAGTAAAACAGTGGCTGTCTGGATTGGCAGAAATAAAAATTCTACTACTGAATTAAAGTTAGGGGCCAAGCTGGAGTGGAACCCAGCTCAATTTCATGTGTTAGGAGTAACTTTTCAAACTGATTTGGAAAAAATCCATGAAGCAAATTATAAACCAAAGATAGATAAAATGGAAAAATTACTTAATGTATGGAAGATGAGAATATTAACAATATTTGGAAAAGTTACTGTAATTAAATCATTAGCCTTATCGCAGCTAACACATCTTTTCCTTAGCTTGCCTAATCCACCAGTAGAATACATTAATCGTATCAACTCATTGCTCTTTAACTTTCTGTGGAATGGTAAACCGGGTAAGGTAAAAAGACAACAAACTCTGAAAGATTGTAAAGAAGGTGGTGTTCGAATGATAGATGTTGGTAATTTTATATGTGCTTTAAAAGTCACCTGGGTAAGACGGTTATTTGCCACGTCTTGCAAATGGCACAATCTTTTTTTAAAGTATTGCCCAAAAGACATTTTTGTTAATTTTGGGGGTAATCTATACAACTTACAAGTTTGTAAAGCAATAAAAAATCCATTCTGGTCTGATGTTCTTACGGCCTGGCAGTCTTTTAACTCCAAGCTTAACCCCACGAAAGGAAATGTCTTCAGCGAACCTTTGTGGAAAAACCCTAGACTTTTTTATAAATGTATGGTCACAAAAAGGGCTTAACCATTTTAAAGATTTATTTGATGGTGAAGGAAAGCTTCTCAATTTTGAGGAATTAAAAACCCGTTATAATTTAAGAGGTACTTATCTAGACCATGAAAAACTAATACGGAACATCCCAAAGGAATGGATTTATATGGCTAACCAGTGTTTTGACCAAATTGCTCCCATATATCCGATTGCGTTAAAAATCTTATTGCAATTTAAAAAGGGCTCTAGAAATATATATAATGTGCTGGTGTCCACCAGCTTGGTCCCGAAAAGTCAAAAAAAGTGGGAAGATACTATGGTAGGACAGACTTTAAATTGGCCTTCGGCCTATCAAATGGCTAAAAAGTGTACAGATGATACAAAATTATGGAATTTACAATTTAAGATCCTCCATAGATATCTTCCAACTAATGTACTTCTTACTAAAATGAAGATAATTGATGATAATGTATGTGACTTCTGTGGTTCGGAACCTGAGAGCTTAGAACACCTCTTTGTAGAGTGTCCAATTGTAAAAACACTGTGGCTTGAATTAAGTTCATGGATAACAAATAAAACTCAACAAAGATACTTGTTCTAAAAAAGAACAATTTTATTTGGCTTTGAATATGGCCATAGTGCCTTGAATCACATCATGTTGATTTGTAAAAACTATATTTACAATTGTAAAGTAGGCTCTAGGGTTCCCTATGCAGTTGGTTGTATCCGCATAATTAAAGACATGTTAAAGATTGAAAGGTATATCTGCCAATCAAATATGAAAGAAGCCCATTTCAATGTTAAATGGGGTAGATTGGCACAGCAATAATAGGATTTCATTTTATTTCAAATTTTTTTTAACATCAGTATACAAATCTGCATACTCTGAAATGTCCATGTTTTTTTTTTTTCTTTTTTTGTTTCCTTTGGGCTGTTTTTGAATTGTTTATTATATAAATAAGGGATCCATAGAAAGATTCATCTCTATGAATATCAAAATGTCCCCCAGAATGTCTGGAGGTTTTTGTAGATTTCGAAAGAATTGCCCCTTAGTATATGTGTCTTGGTTTAAGAATATCTTTGCTTTAAATGGAGCATTTTGGAAAAATAATTAGAAGATGAACTTCTATGGACCGCTTAAAATTTTCTTTTCTGGTAGTATTTTGTTCCCTTATAAAATATTTTATATATATATATCTAATTCATTGTACACAGATGAAACAAGTGAATTTAGTAATGGGTTAAATGCTGTCCAATTAAAAAAGACTACTGTCAAATGTCTTTTATACCTATAATGCCATTGCCATGCTGTGTACTCTATGAAAAGAATAAAAAAATTTAAAATTTAAAAAAAAAAAAAAAAAAAAAAAATAGCCTTTAACTGAAATTATTTTCTTGATTACATGGGAAATGTAAGGATTTGTTAACAGTCATTGTACACATGAAATCTAACAACAACAGCATAAACATTCAGTATTTGGATCTGAAATACAGGCCAAGCAAAAAAAAATATTCTGAAAGTCAAAGTAGCAATTCAAACAACAAATACAAAACTGATAACACCAATAAACAACAAAACATCTAATGGCTGGTGTAATTGGCATCTTTTACCTGTGTCTTTCTACAGTGATTCCATTTTAAGCTAGAGTAGAACAGGAGAGGGTCCAACTGAGGGGACAACTTTGAATTGTGATATGACATTCCTGAACAGTAAATGTGGTCCTTCATTTGAACCCTCACACTTCCTAGTGAACTTTAGGCCAATGAAATTGTGCTCTCCTACATATAGTTTTTTTTGTCCAAGAATATTGTGTGGAGAGTTGAATTATGGGCATATTTGGAACTCTTGTGTGTTTAACCAGTTCTACAACAGCAAGCTGAGACTTAGGTGGGACACTTTGTTGATCTGTCCTAGAGTTTGACTGTCAAGGTTTGGTATAAATGGCCAATTGTAAGGTATTTTGGCATCTGCTTGTTCATTTCCACCCATTATTTAATACAAAAAAGGGTATTTAAATTTTATGATGCACATCCCTAGTGTAAACATATCGCGTGTGACATTTCGCTCAGTCGTCGTCGTTCTCATGAGTGTTGAGGATGTACCTTACAAAGTACGTAATCCCTGTAGAAGCATGCAGAAATTTAGCCGAGAAATCTTGGCTCTGCCGAATTTTTTTTTTCCGTGTTCGTCATAGCTAAGATCACTTCCATAGTAAAAAAGGGATATTTGTTAAGGAGACCCGCCGAAAAAAAAGGGCGGCGGCGCAAATTTCACAACAAATAAGCAAAGAATAAAATATTTACCACTGCATTCCGATAGTATAGACCACGAAGAAGGAGTTTGTCAAACTTATGCCGCTGTAAAGTGACTACAGATATATGATTGAAGTATTTCTACGAAGCCCCGCACAGTTTAACTGGTCGTTTAAATGTTTTACTATGGCGGTTACGTCAGGTTGAAAGCCAGTGGACTTCGAAACAAATATTGACTGCATAAGGGAAAGTTTACCACTTTACAGCGGCGTAAGTTTGACAAACTCCTTCTTCGTGGTCTATACTATCGGAATGCAGTGGTAAATATTTTATTCTTTGCTTATTTGTTGTGAAATTTGCGCCGCCGATTTTTTCGGCGGGTCTCCTTAACAAATATCCCTTTTTTACTATGGAAGTGATCTTGGCTATGACGAACACGGAAAAAAAAATTCGGCAGAGCCAAGATTTCTCGGCTAGCAGAAATTATTTGGAAATACGGAGAAGTTAGAGGAGAAAGGGTCATGTTGCCGATATTAAATGCGATGTCTGAGAACAAAGAAAGTGGCGGGAGCCTGAGTTGGCTATACGGGTCTGTACATCGACACTAGAAACGATGAACACAAGGTTAGGGAATACTACGACGCGTACCGGTTAACTAAATTTCTACATGTCGCAGCCTATGCCTTCGCCAAGTAAATTAATTATACCTAAAAAATGAGTATGTATCCTAAGTCTGTCTTTTGGGTTTTTATGGCAAGTTCGTCATGTAAGACAACTTCAAAACGGTATGCTCTTTTATATATACAGAAACACCTACCAATCCATACCTATATATGTTTTATCTTTAAAAATATATGGATATATATATATATATATATATATAACATGTAAAGAGGTCACTTACATTATATATATTAAATTATTATATTTATATGTATATCATATAATATAGAAAGTTTATGTCTGTGTTCGGGCTTCAGTCTAGTTTAAAAGTTTATTGATTTATTTGATGCGTTGGCTATGGTCGTCTGTGTGTTTTTTTCTATTTCTATTGCCGGGATGGCCACCGACGACCGCCAAGAAGCTGCTATTTCAAGTATAGATGTAAATATATCTGTTGAATTTTAAATAATATATGTACTGGTATCATTTTCTTTGGCTGGGATGGCCACCGACAACCGACGACCGTCAAGAAGCTGCTATCCCAAGTAGATGTAAATGTACCTGTCACATTCTAAATAATATATGTACCGGTATCATTTTCTATGGCTGGGATGGCCACCGACAACCGACGACCGTCAAGTAGCTGCAGTGTCCGACCAAGTCGATGGATGTGTACCCCTCATTCTTAATAAGACCTTTTTTACCTGCTGGGATGGCCACCGACAACCGACGACCATTCTGCTCGAGAGTGAAATCGTAGTACATGTATTTACCGTTATTCAATGTTTACCCTTTGCTGAAAAAGCCAGAGACAACTGACCACCGCCATTAGCATTCTCCTAAATTTGGAAATCTATTGTACTCTTATATGTGCTTGAGATATATTCCATTGTTTTGTTTGTTATATGGCTTCGAAGGCCACCGACAATCGTCATGTAGAGCGTTTATAATATCAAATGATGGACTGGTTTACATTTTTTAAAGAATCTTTTTACTTTAGTGCAGTCCTCCCGGGTGCTATATAAATGGTTGCAAATATAATATCAACTATAGAACACCACAGGCGTAAAATAAGTAAGATAGATAAGAATTAAATACTTCCTTGCACCCCCCCCCCCTCCCACTTTCTGACCCAGTTGAATGTCTTGGAGATAGGAGATTATACTACGGAACTCTATTGTTACCATAGACCTACTGTTTTTTCCTTGATAAAATGAGGATTTTTGACATAAATTAAATAGTTATAATTAACAGACTTAGGTAAAATATACGTGTTTGCGCGTTGAAAAATTCTAAATCAACCACATAGAAGCTAGTATATTAACACACGGATGCTTCGTATAAAGGCCGGCACTCTCGTTTAATTATAAAGAGGCAGTGATGTAAACGACCCTTCATATTCTACTGGACTCTGAGCTTTTGCGTGCTGCACTCACATCGATGGGCGCTTTCCCACATGTTAGGTAGGTATCCAACCAGGCCTATTTTATCATTCTTGAACTGAAGTATATTATTACAATATAGTCATTTTTTTGCATATTGTTTGTTAAAGCTTGTGAGAAAACAGCTAAAAATAGTGTTTCGATATTGTCATTCATCAAACTTACCATGCCCACGCCTGTTTGATATTTCCAACTCCCCTACTGGATCATAAGTCATATCTCCTGTATCCCTGTCTGTGGCTTCAGATTGAACTATCTTGGGTATTTCCAACTCCCCTGCTGTGCAAGAAGCCGTACGTCGAGGTTCCATACGTTCAACTAAGTTGTTAGACAAATCAAATCAAGTTTCGGAGGTATCCTTTGTAGAGATAGCCGGAGTGTATTTGGTGAAGACCTCTGTTAAAACTAAAACATTGTCGATATTACCGATACCGGGTTTGAGAACCACCGTAAAGTCCATAGCTAAAATATCCAATGGCCTTTGGGCTAACAATGTAGTTAAAAGAGTCTTTATATTGTAACATATTTGCTCAATAAGCAACGACTACACTTTGAACAATACTCCTTAACATCACGAACCATGAATGGCCAATAACATCTATTTTCCAAGAGACCTAATATTATCTTCGCACATTGGTGTCCCATAGAATCCTGCATAGAAGAGTCGGATGGATTTCTAGTAGGTTTGGCTTGGACTTCCTCCATCCACACTTGTTCCACTAAATCTTTAATTTCTTTTCGGAGATTTCCTGGTAAAAGGGTGGTGTTGGATGAATGTTGTAAAACATGGACTGATACTTCTTCCAGTCAAGTAGATTCTGAGCAATGCTCGGGTTTACGACTTATAGAGTCTGCATTTCTAATAACCTTTCCTGATTTATGTCAAACTGGGCAAGCTGACCGACTCGGCGCATCTCTGTGGCTCCAAGCTTGGGTGTGGTTTGTATATAACTAAGAGGAGCATAGTTTGTATACACCGTCAAAAAGATCCCTGTACTTCTCTAATACAGCCCACTCCAGAGCTAAAAGTTCAAGTTTCATGGACGAATACCTCTCCATGTTTTACTCAGCAGGACGCAGTGCTCTTCTTGCGTAGCTTAAAACTATTGTGCCTTGATCTTGTTCTTGAGACAGGACTGCCCCAAGTCTTAAATGGCTTGCATCTACATCTACCACAAACATTTTCGAAAAATCGGGGTTGCCAAGAATAGGTCGACTGACAAGTTTATCTTGAAGCGTCGTCATTGCCTCGTCATAAGCGTTGTTCCAGTCAGTAACATAGTCTATAGTAGCCAGTGATGCCAAGAACAGATCGGAAATCTGTATCTGTTTTCGGTTGGGGCCAATCTTTAATCGCCGATATCTTATCCAGGTCAGGTTAAATACCTTCCTGAGAAACAACATATCCTAAGTATCTCAACTTAGATTTAAACAACTGAAATTTCTTAGTCTTAACCTTTAAATTTCATTTTTTCAAACGACTTAAAACCATTTCAAGCCTATCAAGGATTTTCTCAAAAGTCTTTCCAAAACAGAGAATATCATACAAGTAAATTAGAAGGGTCTGGAAATTTTGGTCTCCAAAAGTTTTGTCCATTAGGCGCATGAAAGTCCCAAGGGCTCCTGTGAAACCAAACGGCATTCTAACATATTCATATAAACCTCCTGTGTCGACTCTAATTGTAGTCTTCTCGACACCTTGGTCTCGTACTGATATCTGGTTAAACCCATGAGCAAGGTCCAATGAGCAGAAAAAACTTGGCACCATTGAGAACATCAAAAGTCTCTTCTATTCGTGGTAAAGGATAGGCATCCTTCCTTGTCTTTGCGTTGAGATCACGGTAATCACAGCATAAACGCAGTTTACCGTCTTTTTCCTAACACGTACAACTTGAGACGGCTCGAGGATATACGTATGACTCCAGTGTCTATGCTGATTGTAAATATTTTTGAACTTCCGACCACATGTGAGGGGGCACTCTTGGCTAAGGAACTTTAACTGGTACGTCATCTTCAGTCATTATTCGTTGTTCGACTGTATCACAATACCCGATCTCATCTTCACCTGAGCTGAATACATCAGAAAACCTGTTCTGCAAAGTTGGAACTTCCGCACCAATTCCTTCAACAAGAGCTGTAAATGGTCCACTGTTTGGGGGTTTTACAGAGCCTTCAACTACTGGAATCGACCAAGCTTGAATGCCAGGTTTTCTCTAAATACTTTAACTCTACACGTTTTCAACGCTTTCGTTTCTTCATATAAGGAAACAATAGTCTGCCATTTTGGATCTGGTATATTCAGATATGTTTGCTTGCTCATTTCTCTGAATATATTTGAGCCAATCACACTATCTTTAATTTCAGGGTCCACTGGATCTTTAGCTACCAAGAATGTCATCTTGGGAAACTTACAACATTCAACGCAATACATCATAACAATGGGATTTCTTTCCCACAGATTCTCTTTGTACCAAGACTCTGTTACTATTGAAACTTGGGCACCTGTGTTCAATAACATCTCAAGCCTATACCATCAACTTCTATCACGGCTTCAGGACAAGATCCTACAGTCTTCTCCAAAATGAGCCTTCATCAAATTTACCCATAGTGTGGCTCGCAACTACAGGTGATACTAGTTTAAATTCTCCCTGACTGAAGACTTTGTAAATTAATGTTCCCGGGAATCAGGGCAGTCTCTCCGAAGATTTTTTAAAGATGCACATCCCAAACAACGGCGTTCCCTGTATTGTCTCTGGCCAAACGGTTTCATATATCCGCCAGATGGATGTTGAGGAGGTCGCTCTGCAGCTAACAAAAGATTATCAATTTGGCCTTGCTGACAAGAAATTATTTCCTCTTGTCACTTGATAAGAGTCTCATGGGTGGTAGCTAATCTTGTTCTCACGTCAGGTTTCACTCTGCCTAACCACCCTATGGCCCGGTCTCTAGGTTGGAAAAAGTTAAGCTCTTGGCATTCTGTGTTAAGGTGACGAATCTCTCGTTTCAAATCCAGATCTGGCAAAACTTCAGCTAACCGTCTCTTTAACGAGCCTCACGGTTAGGTTTAAAAGAACTGTCCAATTCGACCATTCGATCAAAAATTTCTACTAGCTTAAGAGGGCATGTAATCAAGTCAGAATTTCCGTGTGGGTAAGAGAAAAGTGTTTGCTGCAATGACGATAAGTCGTCTCCATTCCCAAAGACACGGATAGGTAACTTAAAGATATCCTCAACACTTCTTAAAGGCCCACTTGCCGCCGTAGCCTGTTTAAATTTGCTAAGAAAACCAATTTACATGAGCTTACTACGACTAATACAACTAAGCTTAAACATAGGACACATAAAACATATCTGGTTAGCTTTAGAATGTAGAAATGGGGTGAAAAACAAACGAAGAATCGAAGCCTGATTACAACAACAACGATCGGTGTCGGTCAACTTTCGTGTTGGATTACCCTCATTTCAGGCCTTTTTATCTGTGGTTTACACTCAAACAATTATCAGCAGGCTTTTCTAGTCGCTGTTAACCGATCGTCAGTCTGTATTTCTCAGATAAATAGGCCTACGTAAAATTACACTGTGCAGTTAGTTCACTCACTCGACTGAAACATAAAAGCGCCAATAGGGGGCAGTTTGGTTTGTTTACGTTGCGGGCACCTAACAATTCAAATTTTCAAATTCAAATTAAAAATACAAAGTGACGTCCAAACTTTTAAATTTTGGTAAAAATAGAAAGTTCCTAACTTATATTGTCTGGGAAAAATACAGAAAACGGACTTTCTTTTTTAATGTAAACAATATTCCTGACTTTCGCGGCAAGTGTGCCTTTAAATCATCTCCCCTTCCTAAAATTTCCTGCCGTGCAATCGCTCAGGCACCGGCACACTTATATCATTATGTTTCAAACCGAAGAAAATTAAAAAAAAAATTGAAAAACCTTCAGCGTCTACAACGACAAACTTACTGTGTGAGTAAAACTTCTCGCAGCTAATCAAAACCTCGGGCACTTACATGAAAAATAACGCAATGGCGGCTGTGTTCACCTTGAACTTTTTTGTAACGAGTGTTGTACTCTGTAAGTATAGGACAGACAACTCTTACATTCACACCAGTGGGATCTGTTTGATTTACGGGTTCGAGTGGAGTAGTCCGCCAAGGTAAAACACAGAATTGGGACATGCAGATCTTATCTTGGCTAGAGAAGATGCTTTGATCGAGACTACGTGATGACGTGCAGCTTGGCGCGCGTTTGTTTCTTTTTGGGCTGTCTGATACGGTATTTGTATATGGTTTTGATACGGCAGAATAAGTGTTCGGATTAAAATAGATTGATTTTGTAAATTTTTCATATACCGTTGGGCTACTGAGACACACCGAATTTTTAAGTTTGTTCATAGACTTGTTCATTACTCGACTAACCAAAATAAACTGCACCCCCCCCCCCCCCCCCCCCCTATACACCACAATAGATACGTCCGAATTTGACATCACTTTGCGTGTGGAACATGTTCAACGGAGCATTATTGTGAGATTTTGATGCAATTGTTCCCAACATTGCAAGTAATACCCACAGGTTCTTCATAAAAGACAACTTCAAAACAGTATGCTCTTTTATATATACAAAAACACCTACCAATCCAAACCTATATATGTTTTGAAAAATAAGGTTGTATTTCACTCCCATAATTCATTTGTCACTTGCTAAAGATTCAGCGATGGTTGTCGGTCGTCGGTGAGTTAGAGTCAACACAAAACGAATATATCCACATCAACTAAATCTTTCGGAAGTATCTTGTTAATAATTAGCGGCAGTTGTCGGTGCTTTGAAAACAACACATACATAAAATTATTGTCATAAATTGACTTATCCACAAGAGTCAATTTATTTGAAAAAATATGTTAGTTACTGCCGGCGGTTGTCGGTCGTCGGTGCGCCAGAAACAGCACATCAGAAAAATACACAAACTTCCTACGAAGAGCAGAAGTGCAAATATTTAATGATCTCAATAAACATAAACATATGAAGAAATGAAAAATACATGTGAGGTCTACTCTAGAAAAAAAGAGATGGATACGTATATATAAAGATGACAAACGCTACTGCAGAGTACAGATGTTTCTGTCTATATAAAAGAGCATACATGTACTGTTTTGCTTGAGATAGCAGCTACTTGACGGTTGTCGGTGGCCATCCCAGCCATAGAAAATGATACCAGTACATATATTATTTAAAATGTGACAGGTACATTTACATCTACTTGAGATAGCAGTTTCTTGACGGTCGTCGGTTGTCGGTGGCCATCCCAGCCATAGAAAATGATACCAGTACATATATTATTTAAAATGTGACAGGTACATTTACATCTAATTGAGATAGCAGCTTATTGACGGTCGTCGGTTGTCGGTGGCCATCCCGGCAATATAAATAAATATAAAAAATACACAGACGACCATAGCCAACCCATCAAATAAACTTTTAAACTAGACTGAAGCCCGAACACAGACATAAACTTTCTATATATGAATTACATGTAAATATAATAATTTAATATATATATATAATGTAAGGGACCTCATTACATGTTATATAGCTATTTATATATATCCATATATTTTTAAAGTTAATAACATATATAGGTATAATTTAAAGTTAAACATATATATATATATATATATATATGGATTGGTAGGTGTTTCTGTATATATAAAAGAGCATACTGTTTTGAAGTTGTCTTACATGACGAACTTGCGCTTCAAGTCTGTTAAAATGCTGCAGCTGTAGGTCTCAATACTGGCAGTAAACAAAACACAGAAAATAAAGGTACCAAAATTTATGATGCAAGGACTTTGATATGGTGGATAAGGTGATAATGTTTTAACATCAAGACTACCTGACTTCAGTATTTAATACACTGTAGCCTAATTAAGATTACTTTTTTTCAAAGGCTGGAAATATATATACAAGGCTTACTTAGATTTATTGAAGAAAGTATTAAACTTAAAGAACAAAAGCAAACATTTGAAGCTGAGTGATATGATACAGGATGTGGATCATGCAGAAAGGAACTTGAGTGAAGTGCATGGCATAAGGCCAAAACGTTTATACTGTGTAAAGGCCTACATATTGGTGTGTGTGTTTGGTTTAAATAAATAGCGAAAACATGCAAGATATACATTTATCTATTAGGTTGGTCAACTTGAGTACACACTGATTGGTTCAAGAAGTTCAATGCTGTCTAAACTCAATTCGGTATTTACTCTATTAAAGTGGCATGAGCTGCCAAAATTCACACTTCTTTCATAATTTCTGATCGTCACGACAGTAAGAGGCTTTGAAGGCCATCGAAAAATTAAATGATTGGCGTTGGAATGAGGAAAATCCATACAGTATGTGGCCTATACAAACCGGAATAGTTTTCGAAAAGTAAATAAAATTTAAATAACCGGGACGATCATTAATTCATTCTTAGCCAAAGTTAGTTCAAAACAATACTTTATCGTAAATTCTCGAGACTAGAAGCACTAAAAAGCTTCTGAATTACACGTCTTGAGAAAAATAGCCGATAATTTCTAAATTCTGTAACAACGTCAAAATACCAACATTTTGGCAGCTCATGCCACTTTAAATAGTGAGTTAAACATAGAAGATGTATAACCATATACTGTTGATTGATTGATTGTTTGGTGTTTTGCGCCACGCTCAAGAATATTTCACTTATATGGAGGCAACTCACGACCTTTCGGTGGTAACTGGCAACCATCCCACATAGGTCCTTAGAGTGAAAAACCAGTCTGAAAATTTTCCAATTTTTTTGGACTGAGTGGGATTCAAACCCGCGACCCATTGGTGGAAGGCTGTTCGGATTGAGCATCCAACGCTCTACCTACTGAGCCACGGAGGCTCCACCCATATACTGTTAACAAGTTTAATTAAAACTAAATTATTAAACCCTGAAATTACTGCTTTTCTAAATACTGTGGTGATTTTCTTTTTGCATAGAGTGATGGGGGATCTAAATATTTATAGCATTGGATACACAAATCGAAACAACCTTCTGCCGATAAGTGGCATTTAATTTCATATATGTAATTTTGCGACATTGATTGCAGCTTAATGTCACACTCAACAGCTAACGTATTATGGCAACAAAAGTAGCAACAGACCAAAAAATCACCCTACCCACCCCCATCTAAACTCCAATCAATCCAAACGGTTCGACAGTTTCAGGCAGGTTAAGGCATGGGACTCACAGTGTATATGAACTTACAGTTTAGAAGTATTAACTTTGGCCCACAATCAGTGAATGTGACAATTTGAATTGTGTAAACATTCCATAAAGACATTGATATAGGTGCAGTGGATATATTTTTACTGTAATTCATTTAATGAACATTTCACACAAAATATTCTCTTAAAATCCTTGAAAAGAATATGAATTTCAGCACAATGAAAAAATAAATTCACTTTCCAGTTTAGTTAATTATTTTTATATCATGAATGACTAATTAAAACATATAGGATAAGCTGTACTGTTTTGTACGTATACACAACAAGAAGGAAAAACAAATGCAAAAGTTTCTCATTGATAGGTTGTAATTCCTACAGTTAATAACAATAACCACAAGCTAGTGCGGGAGGGTGAGTGTGTGTGTGTGTGTGTGGGGGGGGGGGGGGGGGGGGGGTCATATTCTTAAATAATTAAACAGGTCAAGAATAAACAAAACATGTATTATCAGTTTCTTAAATTAGTACATGTAGTTAATTCTTGACATGTAATTGGACCCTTCCCTCTTAGCTTGTACTTATATTTTTACTACAGGAAATTGGAACACAAACTTATTTGTTTCATTCATCCTTTAAATAAATGATATTTTACTATTCATTTCCAATGTTTTTTGTTATTATTACTGATCATGCCAGTACTGCTTATGGAAGCTCATATTAAATGCCAACATTTACAAAGTAGTAGTAGTTCTCCTATGTGTTGTGATTTTAGTAAAGTCATTCCATCGAAAATGACTATTTTATTGATGAATCAAGAACTTGGTAGATAAAATCAAATGTAATCCAGGGGCAAAAAGGTTATCAAGGCACTGTAAAAGTTGTTCACTTGTGTGTTTTGGAACCGTCCTCATAACAACAAATTGTCATTTTTACTTCGACAAATTCTAATATAATCCAGTGGCAAATGGTTATCCAGGTACAATAAAAATTGTTCACTTGGTTATTTTAGAACCCTCTTAATAACAACAAATTGTTATTTTTTTTCCTTACACAAATTCACTGATGCCAATAAATCAATGTTTTAAAAAAATAAGAATTTACTTCTGGATGAAAACTGCTCAACTCGGACTGTTTGATGATATGGTTTCATTGTGTTTTAATACAGTTGTCACTGATCATCTGTTAATAAACTGGGTGTTATTTGCTTTGTAACTTCAACGTTACTTTTGCTGTCAGCGAACAGTCTACAATCAAAGATGCTGAATAGGCTGAAAAAAAAATTAATAGAACAGTATAAAACCCCACAGTTAAATAAGATAAAATAGTAAGGTATTTTGTTTGTAGATGATAAATATCAGATCAGTAGCAATTGAATATGTTCAATTCTTATTAACAGTTACTGGCTTTTAAATGTCAAATATTTGATTAATATTCATTTCACATCATCAAACAGACTTGATTGATTGATTGATGCTTTAAGAAGGACTCAAGATTATTTTACTTGTATGGTGGTGTTGCCAGATTTAGGGAGGAGCCTAACTTCCGAGGAGGAAACCTTTGCCGAGTACCTGGGAACTCTTCAAGATAGGGTGAAAGAGTAAAAACCCCACAGAATTTAGATTTGGTCTGAGTAGTGAGATTGATCATTTGAACCTGGGTACTATCAACGATTCAATGGATTGATTGCTTGTTGTTTTATGCTGCACTCAAGATTATTTCACTTATATGGCTGCGTGGCCAGGTTTAGTGGGGAGGAAACCTGGTTCTTTGTCGGAAGGAAACCCACCACCTTTGGTGAGCACCTTTTCCACATACGGCGATCAAGTGGAAAATCCACTTAAAATTTGTGCAATGTTTATTTCGACCCCACCCGGCCGCGTCGATGGAAGGCCTGTGTTGGACTGTGGGACTATCACTATAACCGACTGAGCCACCAATCCCCGACTTTCAATGGAAAGCATGTGTCTGACTGAAAGGCTATCGCCCTACCGCCTGTACCACAAACTACCGACTTTGCCACGTCCATCTACAAGACTTGAAAAGTATATGCTTGGAAGATTTTCACTTTTTACAGTTGCAGAAATCATGTAGTATTTGGATGCCAGGACTAAATGTTAAACATTTAAAGAATGATATAATTGACAGGATAAATATATTTACTCACCACGAAATCTATGCCTTGAGTGCATGGCTCCTCAGTTCTGCCTGTTCCAATGACTGTCTTTTAGTACAGGCAACGTCTGTGTCAAACCTGGCTGTAGTGTACAGTTGTATGCAAACTGAATGTGCTAGTCGAACCACTTAGGTTATGAGGCGTGCAGCCGTGGAAGCTTCTATATTCACCTTGAAATTAAACAGTTCTCACGATTAATTAAAAAAATCGAATATATAAAAGATTCGAATTTAGTTAGGCAAGAATTAGTTCGTTTTCACCGCTGTTTTGGTGACTGATCAGCGATCGTCTGATGTTGGTTGTTGTTGTGAGCTTCATACACCTCGATTCAGATTTCTGTATGATGATGACATTTAGTATAAACATTAGTAAGTCAGTCGACATCAACTCTTCATTTAACGAATTAAACTAATTAAAAGTCCAAAAATAAGCATGAAACCAGAATGTTTCAAGCAAAAATCAACTTACTTTTTATCTACTATGGCACATCGTTCCACACGCTCAAGTGTTTTGACAGTTGTCCGGAAGTCATTTATGCGCATGTAACATCGACAAAAAAGGAAAAGTAGTGAAAGGTGATTGACAGGTGAAGAATACTGAAAAAGTTAGTTTTTAATGAAAATTACAATTTTCAACAAATGAAACATTGCGGCATTTGTTTAATTAGATCTAAACGGTCGTCTGGGGTCAGAAATTATCGCGATCTGAACATCAGATCTTCAAAATCAAAATTACAGACCCTCCGTATTAACCTTTAGGGTGTTACTTAAGGTCCGTTCTCACTGTGCGATTTGTCGAACCGATTCAAATGGATGCATTTGATTGGTTGGGAAATCATATCGACCAATTAAAAGCATCTATTTTAATCGCATCCAACAAGTCGGTCGTCAAATCGCACAGTGTGAACGGGCCTTTACGGATGGATTCAACTTATAAGACGTATTGCACTGATTTCGACTAAGCTTACGGAGGCCACAAGTTCCTTTATGAACGTGTTTATTATTCGTAAGAATACACATTTAAAAAAATAGCTGTTCCCGGAACCTCCGGTTAGTTTAATTAACATTTTAGATTTCATTTACTCTTCTTACGTTTTTGCAAAAACTCCTGTAAAAAGATTTCTTTGTGTATTTCTCAAATAGTATCACCCTGTTTGTAAACTCATTATTTACAGTTTCTATTGACCGAATTATTACATTAAAACGAATTACAGTCTACATTGATAAATGTGTTTAAGCTCTTCTTTTTGTAACCTTAACGTTATTTTTGTTCAGAACACAAGTACAAAACATGATTTAAAAAAATGAGTTTAAAGTATTACAGGTTGACTCAACTCATCCCTATAAACATTTTAAGTGGCTCCACGCGAAAATCCGGAATATTGTTTACATTAAAAAACGACCGTTTTCTGTATTTTTCCCAGACAATATAAGATAGGAACTTTCTATTTTTACCAAAATTTAAAAGTTTGGACGTCATTTTGTATTTTTAATTTGAATTTGAAAATTTGAATTGTTAGGTGCCCGTAATGTCAACAAACTTCAAACCGGGTCGTGTGCAAAAGTGCCGTAATGGTTTGAGTCGTGTGGGAGATCTAAGTATAATTTTACGAACTTTATCTAAAAAATACATACTAACGATCGAGTAAGAGGGACTATAAAAGCCTGCCGAGTGCAAACCACAGAAACAAAAACGCTTGGATGAGTGTAATCCAACACTTAAGTTAACAAACACTGATCGGTGTTGTTGTTGTAATCAAGCTTCGATTCTTCGTTTGTTTTTCACCCTCATTCATACAATTTAAACCTAATTGGACATGCTTTATGTGTGCTAAGTTTAACTTTAGTGGTTTTAGCTGTGGTAAGCTGGTGCAAATTGGTTTTCTTAATAAATGTCAAACAGGTTACCGCGGCAAGTGGGTCTTTAACAAAACGGATAGTTTTACAGTGTTGTTGTAAACTAAGCACAGAGGCATACATGGATATGTTTTTCCTAAAATATAAGGGGGTCTGTACTATAGCTAAAGTTTAAAGACACACTTGCCGCCGTAGCCTGTTTAAATTTGCTAAGAAAACCAATTTACATGAGCTTACTACGACTAATACCACTAAACTTAAACATAGGACACATAAAACATGTCTAGTTAGCTTTAGAATGTAGAAATGGGATGAAAAACAAACGAAGAATCGAAGCCTGATTACAACAACAACGATCAGTGTCCGTCAACTTTCGTGTTGGAATACCCTACTTTCAGGCCTTTGTATCTGTGGTTTACACTCAAACAATTATCAGCAGGCTATTCCAGTCGCTGTTAACCGATCGTCTGTCTGTATTTCTCAGATAAATAGGCCTACGTAAAACTACACTGTGCCGTTAGTTCACTCACTCGACTGAAACATAAAATCGCCAATAGGGGGCAGTTTGGTTTGTTTACGTTCCGGGTACCTAACAATTCAAATTTTCAAATTCAAATTAAAAATACAAAGTGACGTCCAAACTTTTAAATTTTGGTAAAAATAGAAAGTTCCCAACTTATATTGTCTGGGAAAAATACAGAAAACGGTCTTTCTTTTTTAATGTAAACAATTTTCGCGGCAAGTGTGCCTTTAAACTACGCATCTAAATAAAGCAGCGTTAGTCAAGACGTGATTACTAAATCTAAGTTTATGTATTCACCAAGAAAGTTTATTTACCGATAAGGATGCTAATTTAGCTATTATAATGGCTTTTGTGGACATCTCGCATGAGCTCGTTAGTTTGCCGTATAGTGCTAAGCAAGTCATTGTTGTTGGACAATCGTTAAAATTGTAACATTTCAAAAACAGCTAATTAAATGATATGTTAAGAAAACATCTTTAAGTTCAAATTCATCAAAATCTTATTATTTCTATTCAAGAAGGAACCTGGAGATCGTAACATCTCAATTTTCCTTCTATCAAATAGTCAAACCATAATTATGACACACTGAAAAGGATATAACTGAAATAATTATGAAGCTGTGTATGCGAAAAACTCTAGAATAGAATCTTTACAAGAAAGCCGTTGTTCTGGAATAGTTGGAGCTTTGTATGGGAAAAACCCGGCAGGATAGAATTTTACAAGAAACCTGCTGTTCTGGAAGAGTTTAATGAAGTATCCTTATGTGACCCTTTCGCTCTGTGTCTATTCAAACATGATGAATGGCCACGTGTAAAAAACTGGAAACAGCTTTACGCATCCATTCGGAGAGCCTCTATTTATCCGCGTAGGATCTAGTCTAATTCGACATTCTTCTCGGTTACTTAATGTTCATTAGTTTAGTGCATACATGTAAATTTGATTCGCTCATACAACCGACCGTATTGATTGTTCTTATTCCATAGTCAATCGTTTAGTTATATGGTGACCTTCTAATCCTTGTATTGTCTTGACAATTAGAATTTATGATAAAAATATTTGATAACATATATGATAAAAATATATGATAAAATATATGATAAAAATATTTGCAGCTCGCCCGACTTTAAAAAAAAACATACTTTTATATAAATGAATTGAAGTTCAACATACTGCCTATTGCGCTTTAGAATGAAATCTTATCATTATTACTATTACAAATTTTAGGGTGTAAAGGTTAAAGGGAAAATATATATGGGAACAAAGTTTATGATTGGTTAAACTGTTGAAATGAATGATTATCCATAAACCATTGACAGGCAGATAAGGTCTTAACAGTGATATTAAAGGCTTCATCAAAATCGTATATTTCTTTTGTTAAAGTATAATACAAAAGGATAGCATTCTGTGCAAACTGATGTTTGTTAATTAAGACGATAGATCATCCTTTTGTCTCTGCACAGTTATTGTAGACCAAAGACGAAAAGAGACGTGACAAGACCGTAACGAGAAGCTAAAAGTCACAATTGGAGACGATAGAGAAAAGGTCAGTCATTATCGGGTCATGCAAAGTTAGTGAAAGAGGATATCCCAATTGAATCCTGAACCCCAACTTGCCCCACAAATGTTCCAGGGCATTCAGATCCTGGTTCGGTGTTGGCCTTGAAGCTCTCTCTATAGATTTGGTTTGGATAAACAGGGTCACATCTCTCGAACGATGGGACCGGGCGTTGTCATCCGTGAAACGTGGTATGGTGGCTAATCGGCGATTATCAAAATGTGGAACAACTGCATTGAGCATAGTCCGGGTTTCTGATTCCAAAATTACTATTTATTTTTTTACTGACGGTCGTATTTTGGAGTCAGGGTTCACTGCAATCAAAAAGCCGGAGTTGGCTGCCCGCTCAGAAGCGGGCAGTATGTGGTCTGATTTAGACAAAGAAATAGCAATATAACCTACTCAGATCGTGTCTAAACAGTCATACTCTAAACAGTCATACTCACGTTCATGGATAATTTCGCTACCTACCATTGCCTGATATGGACGAGCAGGATCGGTCAGTAAACATTATTCTTCCTCTGAATTCACTTTTGCCTTCTCCAAGTCTCAAACTCTCCGCCATCGATGACGTAACACTGTTTAGCGGTTTTTCAATTTTTAGACGGTAAATTGACTTTTAAAAAGGCTAAATTATTCATAAATGTCGTAATGACACTTTTTGAGTTAGTTATGTTGTTATTTACTATCTAAATCTGACCGCAAACTGTCCGATCAGAAGCGTGCAGTCTACTCCGACTTTTTGATTGCAATGAACCCTGACTCCAAAATACGACCGTCAGTATAAAAAAATAGTAATTTTGGAATCAGAAAGCCGGACTACATCGAGCACTGCCTTGATGCAACCAGGCCCTATTAGATTACCTTGTATGGTTACCAAATCCAGCTTGCTATCAAAAGAGAAACATCCCCACGCCATAACAGACCCACCACCAGATGGTACATTTGGCATGGTGATCTCGTGTTCCTTATAAAATACATAACGGATCCAAACTCAGATTCCCATTAAATAACTACCTTCAAATACAATTTCGGGGCCTCCGTGGCTCAGTTGGCAGGGCGTTGGACTCTCAATCCGAAATACAGTTTCGGGGCCTCCGTGGCTCAGTTGGCAGGGCGTTGGACTCTCAATCCGAACAATCTCCACCAAGAGGTCGCAGGTTCGAATCCAACTCCGTCCAAAAAAATGGAAACTTTTCTGATTGGGTTTTCACTTGAACCTTTGTGGTTGCCAGTTACCGCGGGAAAATCGAGGGATTCCTCCGGGAATAGAGCCCGGTTTCCTCCAACAATAAAACTGGCAACGCCGCCATATAAGTGAAATAATGTTGAGCGCGGCGTAAAACGCCAACAATCAATCAATCAATCCAACAATAAAACTGGTAACGCAGCCATATAAGTGAAATAATCTTGAGCGCGGTGTAAAACCCCAAAACAAACAACCAATCAATCAAATACAGTTTCGAATGATTTCGATTTTGTAACTTTCATTGATAGGTGCAACACTTCTTTGCTTTGTATATAACTTGATGAGCAGGCTCTATGGATATTTTAACGAACTGTTCAAATTCATATCCTGTCACCAAAAAGTCAATAAAGGTACTGTGCCATGCTTTTGTGGCTATCTCTTTGAAAGTAAATAGTTTGTTACACCATTTTTATTTTTATGATTTTATCACACTTGTTTTTTGTGGCAGCCCATACCAGTTTATTGAACATTTCCGATTTTATTTGCCATCCCTAAATTAGGGACTTTGTTCACTTGTGTAATTATATTATGGCTTTATTTGAAAACTCGTTTATACAGTTTATATCAAGCGAAATAGTTGAACATATTTAACTACATTTCAAGTTGATTTTTTATGTAGTCTGACCATTATTTTCGTTTAATACACAAGCACAATACATCATCCTCTTGAAATAGTTCCATACCAAAGATATCAAAGTTGAGTTTTATCTATTAGCTATTTAGTTTTTATGAAACACTTTATTTTTTGGGACAATTTAAATTAATGAAAAATGGCTGATCTCGGCAGATCATACCAGTTTAATGAACATTTTAGATTTACCGACCTTAATTAATGGTCCTATGCACATTGATATAGGTTTTGCTAAGTATCTACATATTTTTACAAAAATCATAATTGCAGTTACTATTAAAAGAGCAGCGTGCGTTTGGGATGTTGAGATCCCAAAATAATCCCACGTTTTACTGTCGTACACATATTGGGAAGGTGTTAGGATGAACTTCTTTCCCCTGGCAGACCGTTAAATGACGAGTTCAAAACGATTTTTGAATTCATTTGTAGCTGATTTTAATTACTTTTAGTTTCAGCCAGGCTGGAGTTTCTAAACAGAAGCTCCAGAGCGAGCCGTTGCACGCCTACATCTTGGTCGATCGTTTCGTTGTCTTCTTATTTTGATGTGGGTTGTTTGGGGCTATTGCAGAAATAGACTTAACTAGAAATTGCTGAAGCAATTGCGATTCAAAGTGTGAAGTCAAATAGATCGCCATTTCTTAAACACCTTGAAGTAATTTAAGAGACAAAAACAGTACATGTTTTAATATGAAGGCCGGACGTGAAAGAAAACATTTTTTTAAAGATTGAGTTTTCGGAAGAGGTTGACTGATACACTGTAACAAGTACTTCTTAGCTATAAAGTTTTGTTTCATTCTGCTGAGTAGTTTTTTTAAGTTATTACGTTATTACATTTCCTATAATCACCAAAAGAAAAAGCGCGGACCTGAAAGAAAACGTTTCTTAAATTTTAAAGATTTATTTTACGGAAGACGTTGACTGACAAACTGTATCTAGTACATCTTAGCTGTGAAATTTCGATTCAGTCGGCTGAAGAGTTTTTAAGTTATAAGGCTTTTTTAAAATGTGTGACGTCATCACATCTTTATGCTAGTTTATTGCTAATAGATCCATGGTTTTCAATTTGTTGATCGTTGAAACTAGTTTTATTAATGCATATGTTGTGTTTACACTGAAATATGTTATCAGTTTTGCTCAATAATGCGTCCAATAATTTTAAATTTTTGAACAAAGATTAAAAGTACTTTTGAAAATGATAGGAAAGATTTGGCGGTATATTTTTCTTCGTCTTTTCATGAACTTTTAGATGATATGTAATAAAAGTAACTAAAATAAATTTTAAAAAAATTCACACTATTATTGATGACGTCATCAATTTTAAATACCAAATATCTCCAAAATTGTTATACGACAAGCTTCACATTTACATTCATAATAGATTATGCATTGAACTATTTAATGTTACAAAACAAGAGCAAATGCTTCTGTTTTTAGGGAGAAGAAAAACTTTACGTATTTGGAAAACGATCCAATATGGCGGCCAAACTATTCGTCCAATCAAAAAACTGCTGACGTTTTTCGATCCACAAATTTCCTTGTCTCTTTAAATATGAAATCCGTTTCTCTCTATCTATATTATTGGCGAAATTAGCATTTTTTTATAGATTTTAAAAATTTTAAATGACCTCATGGTCACGTGACTTTGATTTGGATTTTGAAACTTTCGGATATTAGTAAGATTGATGCAGTCTATAAATGTAGAAAGTTTTGTTACGTTAAATCAAATAGTTTTTTAGTTATTGACTTTTGAAAATTTAAGTGATGACGTCAAAATTTCGACCAATAGCGAGCTTCTAGAGTTTTCAACTGAAGTAGTTGAAAGTTTCAATCAAGATGCGTTTAAGAAGTCCTACCTATGTATTAAATTTGAAGTGAATTCATTGAGTGGTTTTGGAGAAGAAGACCTTTGAAGGTTAAGTGCGGTGCCAAGATGGCCGCAAACGTAGCCCTAGAGAAACAATTAAAATATGCGCATGCATAATCTATGGACGTTTCTGACGAATCTGAAGTTTGATAACGTTGTGAGTTGCAGTTTTCGAGAAATAAGGTTTCAACTTCGCGGAAGAAAAAAAAATAATAATAAACACAACGAAAACAATAGATTCAAAGTTTACACTTTGTATCTAATAATGTTGGATCTTTATAGTTTATGAGATAAATGGGTATTAGTAAGGCTTCACAACTCGTGCAGGACCTCTGTTTACATTAAACCGAATCGTCTGTTAGACACTAAACAATGTACTACAGAATTCGTTCCCAATGTTTCGTTTATTGAAAACCGCTGAAAATCGACCTTTCAATGTCACTCGCATCTTTTTATCTATTTAGCAGAAGTTTTAGAAAAAATGCAAACAATTGTACATAACTAGTCCCTTTAAAGTGGCATGAGCTGCCAAAATGTTGATATTTTGACGTTAAAACAGAATGTTGAAATAATCTGCTATTTTTCTCAAGACGTATAACTCAGAAGCTTAGCAGTGCTTCCAGTCTCGAGAATGTACGATAAAGTATTGTTTTAAACTAGCTTGGGCTTAGAATGAATGAATTATTGTTATTTTGTTTCTTCAGTACGTGTTAGTGTCGACCAAACATGGTGGTTAGAAGAAGTGCTTTTAGAAAAACATGTTTATCTTTGCGTCTGAACCAAACTGAACTTACAATTCGTGTCTACACTACACTCCTTGGGGCGGCGTGAATAGCCTGACGACGGTTAAATTTAGAAATTCACGCTTTTACACAGTAGGTGGCTTGTTGACTCAAACTAGCAACATTTTTTCACAACGAACTAAATGTTCAGAAAACATCTTTAAATTCAAATTCATCAGACATTCCTCTATAATGTTCAAGAATGAACCTAGAGAGCCCAGAATCTCAATTTCCATTCTACTAAATATAAAGGTATCTGGAATATAGGAGATAAATGACGTATCCTCCTTTGACATTATATTCATGTGCCTATTCAAACATAACAAATGCTCATGTGTACAGATTGGAAATAGCTTTACGTATTCAATTCAGGAGCCTTCAAGTATTTTTCTGCGTGGGCTCTAGTCTTTCAGAACACAAATGGGACAGTGGTTTCTATTTTAAAGTGGCACGGCCAGCCAAAGTGTTGGTATTTTCTAGTAAAAACAATATTTGGAAATTATCGGCTATTTTTTTCTTCTCAATATGAACTGACTAGATTAAACTTGGCGCGAAGTAAAAGATTGAGTTTGCACCAGCGTACGCGCAAAATGATGTGGGTTTTTCGAACAATAGTTCACACAGACCCTAGAATGTATGGATTTAAATTTTTACATGGTCAATCATTTGGTATTTCAGTGAACTTCGAACTCTCGTGTTGTCTTGACAACCATCATTTATGGTTTTAGTGCCAGGTCATACCGTAGTAAGAAATTTGATCATGCTATAAGCATAGATACATATGACTGTGACCAACTCTGTGACTTACGTTCTGGCTATCACTTTGACCAGGTCTTTGAATCACACTGTGACCAACGCTGTGTCAAACAAGCCAAACTTAGCTTTAGTAACTAAAGAAATATAACAACTAGGTACATACTGGATCCGACCAAAAGCGTCATATGGTGACTAAAATTCAAATGAATAAGACATACAGGTTATTCTACCATCTCTGAAAACATACTGGCCTCGAATTCAGTTAACTTACAAAATATGTGAAACAATAAAATGCCAACACTTGTGAAATATCTAATTGGACCTGCACACAATCTAATATTAAAATTGTTTTTACTGGGTACAATCAGGTTTTCATCTCTGTTACAACATTGGCAATATTCCTAGTAGACAATTACCATTATTTTCTATCTCCTGTTGCGTTACGGAATCGGATTATATACGGTTACAATTTATATAAATATCCCGTCTACAATCTTAGCGGAAATGTTTAGGTCATTAATCATTTACAGTCCATTTACATGTGAATGGTAGTGTCTTTATGTCGTAATATATCTGTCGTACACTAATAGGTAATGAACACTGATCGACAAAACCAACTGTGATTTTCTGTAATTCCCTCTTTTATCGACGGAACGTCATCTACAACCGTCATTGGACTACACCCATTTTTTTCTAATGTTTCACACAATAAATCAATCACCTTTAGCCAACTGTGATAGAAGCTTGGGAGACAAGCATTGATCACTGACGAAACATGGCTGTACTAGTATATCTTCTCAGGTGCTGATTCAGGCATAGAATATAGATTATAAATAATTGCTTTAAACACAGCCATAGTTATTGATACTCGCGATTCCAAATAAAGCTTTTCGTTCAAACGTTTTTACTTCAGAACACAACATCACTTTGTACGCATGACACACCAGGTCTTTGAATCACACTGTGACAAACGCTGTGTCCAACAAGGCAAACTTAGCTTAGTAACTAAAGAAATATAACAACTAGGTACATACTGGATCCAACCAAAAGCGTCATAGGTTTGTTATTAATACCATTGTTTATATAAAAGTCAATCACTAGTGCATATTTTTCAGTTTTGAACACAGTACGTCAACTAAAGCTTTTCGCTCAAATGTTTTTACTTCAGAACACAACATCGCTTTGTACAGGTGACACACTCAATGAATTTATTTTATTTCAAAGTCAACCAATAGTGCATATTTCTTCGTTTTGAACACGGCACGGCCATGATGTCATTACAGAGCTATATAACCAGGTTAGCGCAGATGCGATTTTGAAATCTGTTTTATTTACCCCAGTTTTTGTATTTAAGCACTCGAGCACAAACTGCACTTGTGTACTTTTTGTGTCGTGTATACCTAAAAAACTGCCTAAAAAATGACAGCATTTTTACCAATCTCATACCATCAAAGTGTTTCAACTAATTTTGCAACGTCGTTAATTTACGAAAATAACTAGCGCATGGGCTGCCATTTTAAAGCCAGGCACACGTTGCGCGATACAGAGTGAACGACAGTGACCAACGGGCTATTCGACTAGTGTGCTGGGGTTATCCACCAACCTCGAGAAAGCACATGTTATGTAATGCAAAGAAAAGACATTTCAGGAATCCTCCAATGCTTCAATCATAAAACTGATCGAGACTAAATTCTAAATACTAAAATCGCGATGCGCACTCAAATATCTGTATTAAAAGGGCTTCAGAACTCAATACTGCAATAAACTACTCAGATGTGTTATTTTTAGGTAATAAACAAATACTGGTCATTTTGCATTGGTGGGCATCAACTGCAGTGACTTTCTCCAATCTTAATAGGTCTACAAAATTCTCAAGTAATCAGTAATGAGTTGTGTTGAGATAACGATATTACGATACCCCCTGTTGAATCAATTCATTGTACTTCTCGGCATGTCCCGATCTGCAGAGTACCATCGATCAGCTGCGCAGCCATCAACTCCAAGCATGATAGAAATTCAACGTCAGTTTTGTCTTCGACATTAGGGGCTACAACTGAACTTTGACACAATATTCTGTTCCAAGAAGGACAAATTACGAATTGTTCGAGCTTTTCCGAAGGTCAATCTGACAAATGTATCGCGTGTTTTAACGCAAATTAGTCCGGAATAGTCGGTATGACTGATCAACATATTTGGTATGGTTTTCTGATACCGATGAAGGCTTGGCGTTTCGGTTAGGCTTTTTTAACTCTATCTTAACTATATGCTTAAGCATGGTGTTCATAAAAGCTTCTTATTTGAATTATGAACTGTGAAATCGCTCTAAATATCGTTTAGCCCAGTTTATTAAAATTAAAGAACTTTTTCTAATGATATGTTTTACACATTCCAAAATCAAACTTTTGGCGCTTTGATAAAAAGTTTGGATCTTTAATCTGAATTACTAAAAAATAATGCTATGTTTGTTAGCTGACGAGTTTTTAACTATATTGTAAGGTGAATGCTTTCAGAGGCACGGTCTGCTCCTTTCATCAACTGTATGTGCTCAGGCATTAAAGTGTAGTATTAGGGTTCTATATATTTTTTTTCATCTGTAACAAGCTCCCAACTAACATACATACATTATTCACAAAACGTGTCCATCATGTGGTACAGCAATGTAAAGTAGGACATCGTAACCAAATGAATGCAAAATGTTGTGAAATATAAGCTAATCTAGCCATTTGTAAATAGTAATCTGATGAAACTATTATCAGTTAAGACCCCATCTCATTCAGATGTGTAATCAAATAGTACACGTCTCCAGCAACATCATTATGAATCAATGGCCAGTATTTTCTTTGCTTCTAACCTATCGTATTATTGAGATAATGATAATTGTTTTCTCGAATTTCAAACCTTTTGTTTTCTTTGGTATAATTGTTGTTAAATTGTCTTTTATTGAATACATATGCGATGTTCATGCTTATATTTTAGTAATGGCATAATTATTCAATTAGTGCTTTGGTGGGAATGAATTTCGAAGCTGCTTGTTTGGTAACATAATACAATTCACGAGCGACATTCTTTAGTTTTGAGTAAAGGTAAAGAAATGCATACGGTATTATGTCTGCCAATCTGCATATCGTTTTGCTGACAACCGTCTATACAAGTCACACAGTGTATGCTGATTTTTATAGTTTGGTCAAATAACTTTTTACTTATGTTTACGCTTCTGTACAAGACATATTATCATCCAGGCATGACGCGAAAATGGGCACCAAAGGGTTTGTTTGAAGTAACCCTTTCTTTATAAATGATGCGCATGACTGCACACCTGTATTCTTTTCTGTGTATAGAATACCTTCCGTCGGCCATGTTGATCACTCAATCGTTTATTGGACTTAAATTAGTAAAAATGTATCTTCCCTGCCAGTACGGAAATTTTTTTCCGCTTACTGTTGAATAGTACAATTAAAGATACAAGATTTATCAGACATTGTATGTGGATCACAGAAAAGGTTTTATTTGATAATCTATACACAAATGTCAACCTTTCATTCGTAAGGACCTCGATGGCTATGTCAGTAGAAGAAAAATCTTTGAGTCCGACACAGACCTTTCACTTACGAGGCCCGAGTTTGAATCTCACTCAGTCAAAACAGAAAAAATTGAAAAATTTCGGAGAAGATTTTTGACTGTATCACCTTATGTGGATGAGTTGTAAAGTTGTGATGGTTGAGGGTTTCATACGGTCAAAGACCCTGGGTTCCTCTCCCACTAGGCTTGACAACGCCGCCATATAAGTGAAACACTCTTGAGAGTAGCGCACAACACTACCAATCAATCTAATTTTCTCCTTTCTTATGTTTTGGGTTTTGGATAAGCGGTGCTTTGAGGCACTTTTCTTGAAATTCGACAAAGTCCACAAGTTCCGCTTACTCATTTACAATTACAGTTTATCTGTTGGTTTAACATACCAGCTATTGTATTAATCCCCACTCTAGTGGTATTATTTCCTATTTCAACCAGCCTTTAAAGAATTTGGGTCGCCACCCTAGAGACAAGTTCCCAATTGTTGGTTAACTCTAGATGTATTCTTTGGATACAATCGGCTAAACAAAAATCAGCTGGCAAAAAACTTAAATTAAATTCGTTCTAAATTCTACAATTAACAACATATTTTCGAAGGTATACTTTGACTTTGTTCCCTAAAGCGAAATGTCTCACTTTCTTGCTAGCGTCTGACAGTTGTAACGTGATATTACCCATGTGGTTTGCCAAAGTATTGTGTGACCAACACATTTTACGTCATAAGTAATCGAGATTCTAAGCTTTTGTTGTCTAACATAAAAATGTACATGGTCAATGTAAAGGTATGCTGTCAAATAACTAAGATGTATTGTAATGGGGAATTTCAGAAATAAAAAAGACCTTGTACGTGTGATGTTTTCGGCCTTTCGTTTTAAATATATACACCGAAGTAATGGACGATATCATTGTTTTGAAGGGTACCTGTGGATAGCAGCTGCACAAAATATTTGACTTACAAAAGCATCCTCTTAACATTTGGAAGCGGATTCCAGCACAATCGAACAATAGAATCTGCAAGAGATACGGACTGAGACCCTCCGTTCTTAAGTCGCTGTCATACTACAAATATTTCCGGTTACTTTGAATTCGTTTCGGTAAAATTGAGAGGTCACACTAAACTTAACTGGTTCCAATCAAATTGTTTTCTAAAGCGATTAAAACAAGTGTGGTATAAACATGACAACCTCGGGTCTGATGGTGGTTTAACACATATACATGTAGCGGTGTGGTTCACCAAATGAAATGTCAAACACCCTTTCCTCACTTAGCCTCGATTTGCTTACTGTTTTAATCATCGCCTTTTTAACTCATTTATGTCTTGTTGTTAACAAAAGAATTCTTAAAAAAGCACACTTGAGAGAGGTTACAGATTAAAAAAAGTCTTACACTTTATTGTCGTGTACATAATGAGACGGTGTTGAGATGATCGTTGATAACTTTCCTCCCCATGTGATACGGTTCAATGACGAATGTGATACGATTTTGTTTGGCAGGTTTTTTTTAATCCAGGCCGTGAGTTTTTAGACCCGTCTGTTCTAGACATATAACCCCGTAGCGGTTATCACGTTTAGCTATGTAGCTAGCCTTGTCGCAGCTATTGCGATTTGTGCTTGTTAGTTGTAGATCAAGATTATGCAACTTATCCATGTCTTCTGTTCGTTCAAACATGTCACCGAAGGTAGAGAAGTCACTTGTATTTGGTATTTTAAAGCGATTTGATTAGTATTGTGGCCCATCGTTTCCAAGTACATTTTTCTTTATAGTTTTATGAAATGGAAGGAAAATTCAAAAATAAAACAAAAATGAAATTGAAAAGGGAGTTGAAAAAAGACATGGAAATAAAACAAACAAAAAAGAATCAAAAGCAAAATGAAAAATAAAATGAAAAGCAAAATGAAGAACAAAATGAAAAACAAACTGAAAAACAAAATGAAAAACAAAATGAAAAACACAATGAAAAACAAGATGAAAATCAAAATGAAAAACAAAATGAAAAACAAAATGAAAAGCATAATGAAAAACAAATGAAAATAAAACTGTTAGATTCCTTTGTAAATCTTCGCTGGATGGATATCAATATAAAACCTTCTTCAGAAAATAGGCTTCCAAGAAACCCGTTGTCAGGGTTTCAGAAAGCATGTACAAATTCCCAATTTGTATTAATTAACATATCAAAAACATGTCTACATATGTATTTAATACTACTGGGTATCTAGATTACAAAGTATTCTTCAAACCTACTGACACGCACCAGCTACTACATGCTGGGTCATACCATCCTCCTCACACTTTCAAGGGAGTCATTAAATCTCAGATTATTAGATTCTATAGAAACTGTAGTTCTTTAGATTTTTTTAACCAGGCTTGTTCTGTTCTTTTTAAAGCTCTCCTCCCTAGGAAGTATTCTATTAGATTACTCCGAAGGATGGAATCTAACACAGTAAGACAAATCATGTTTCCCCCTTCATCCCCCGATACGCTTACCTCCCCTTCACGAGTGTACCACTACCGTCCAACATTTCTCTCAGGTACATCAATGAAATGCCTTAAGACGCGATGCAAACTCGATATATACGTACCCGATCGCGGAACCTTTTTCGGAGAACAAACTCGCAACAAATATCAAATAGCAGAGAATCTTAATTGTGACTCCTCTAATATCGTGTATGTAATCACGTGCAAAAAATGTCGCAAACAGTACGTCGGAGAAACTCAGAATTCTCTACGACAAAGAGCAGCCAACCATTTATCTAGTATAAGACTTAAACATGATGTACCCGTGGCACATCATTTCAATACTCAAGGTCATTCAGTCAAGGACCATTTTGAAATCATGCCTATTGAGAAAATCCCATTTCTCACTTCCGCTGCAGATACCAAGCACAAACGTTTGGAAAGGGAAAGTTTTTGGATTCAAACATTACAAACTATTTATCCTTTGGGTTTGAACTTGGACCCCGGAAGATGTCGTGAAAAAACTTTAATACCATTTGTGTTTCAGTATAACAAAGCTAGCATCGCTATGGCCAAGATTATAGTAGAAGAATACAAACTACTTCAAAGTAAACTTGCTCGACCTCTGACCCAAAGGCCAGTCATTGCTTATAAAAAGAACAAGAGTTTGAAAGCCATACTGGCCAGGGCTAAACTCCCCTGTCTGCCTTCTACCTAGGTTTTCTGGGAAAGGGTATGGGGGGGGGGGGCATAATATATAGTCTGGCGATATTCTTACTATAGCTTAAGATGCATAAGCATTGTCAATGTAATACAAAGTGTTCCAGAAAATTCTACTGACTAAGGCCAAGCTCCTGTCAGTCGTCAACCTAATGAAATATCATAGGTTTACTTTATTACAACAATTTATGATGGGGTATAAAGGTCTAAATGATATACCTCTTTTTAACACAATTAGAAACTTGTCTCCGTGGCTATTTTAGACAAGAAGATTTTCCCTGTGCCCGTGTGTTTTAGTGTCCATAAATATGTAATTGAGTCACATTAATGAGGCATCGTTATCTAGCTTTTTCTCTTATATATGTTAAACTAGCTATTGACGACCGGAATTAGTTTCAGGTATACATTTCAAACAGCATTATTACTTATCTCCGTAGGCTCTGGCCCATTAAGACAACTTACACACCTTTTTAAGGAAAACAAAAGTTCTCTAAAAATCGTGATGGTTAAATCGGCGGCTTATGGCTTATTTATTTCATCTTTCATATAAAAGTTTATTATCCTTCAGCCAAGTTAGTTGGCAAATGCTGAGTTTTGATTGGTCGATTACCCGGGTCGTATAAACCCATACACCCGGCCTAATTTTGTTATGACCCGCCTGACGAAAAAACTGGCCGCCACCACTTCAAATGTTTACTCGTTTCGAAAAGCCCAAAACAGGTCTTATGAGGATCTATTACAGTCACCTAAGCTTCTTTAATTGTGCAAAGTTTTTATTGCTGTCTAATTTAACTCTAATTTAAATCTACAAATGGAAAAACGAAACACAAAATTCTTCGTACACCGATCCATAACGTTGCTAAGTATACAAGGGGCGTAACTCTGTATGTCGTCTGTCGTCTGCTCGATCCGTTTGGCAGAGGTTCGTACATTTTGACTGTAGATGTAGGCCTATGTGTGAAATATCGAGATATTAGCTTTAGCTAAAATATATTTGTCACAGATAGAATCTGCGTAATAAAACAATAAGAAGACAAGCTGAAAATTTGCACACACGATGAAGTCGTAGGTCCCTAAATTTGATTAAATTAACTCTAATAACAGTACCAGCTGGTAGGCCTACAGGCCGATAGCGGTTGAACGTGAATTGGTGACAATTCACCCTCTACTAGGGGTTTCGGGATAATAAATTCGTCATTGATATTTTACCCTGGGTGTATGAATCTTTTATGACCCTTCTGTTCCTCATACACCCTTCGCCTCCGGCTCAGGGCGTATGATTATCAGAAGGGTCATAACGATTCATACACCCAGGGTAAAATATCAATAACTAATAATATTAACCGATCCCCAACGTACTCAATTGGATTCAAATCGCATGCCTCTTTTAACCATAGAGGCCTAGAAAGTTTGCGTGTCCTTCGTCAGATAAAACATCAAGTTGTAATAAACTAAACGCATGATATTTCATTAGGTTGACGACTGACAGGAGCTTGGCCTTAGTCAGTAGAATTTTCTTGATTCCTTTGTAAAACATTGACAATGCTTCCGCATCTTAACCTAGGTTAAGAATTAGAAATTTTATAAGTGCACGTAGTGCACGAAATGAAATTAAAATTTTATGAGTAAACTGAAGTAGATATAATAATGCATTCTCCTTCGCTTCTGTATTTTCCAAGCCATTCAAAGTCTCACGAGATTCGACGAGAATTCGCCCTTCTCCAAAATGGAAGAGCGAAACAAAGACATAGACAAATTTACTGTGAAATCCAAATCTTTCCTAAAGAAAGTTTTATTAACTCAACTCTAATTAGACAATGAAAAGTCGAATAAAAGAGAACAAAAGAACAAAGCCGGGATTCTCCCCAATAAACAGGATTCACGCCACCGAAGAGGCTCTCTGGTTACACTCTGTAAGAATAAAGAAATTAAACATTTTATGAGCTGGGTCGGGCAGAATCTGACAGGGAGGGATTATTATATCTACTTCAGTTTACTCATAAAATTTTAATTTCATTTCGTGCACTACGTGCACTTATAAAATTTCTAATTTTATTTCGTAAACTTCCGTAGATATAATAATGCATGTTCAAAGTAATGTTTTATTGTGTGCTGCCAAATAGACTGTTTTGAAAGTTATCTTTAACTTCCCTGTTATAATATCTGTTAAAAGTCAGGGCATTTGTCCAATTAGCCCTACTGATAATGTCCTGCACAGAGAGCCCTTGTCGTTTTACCTTAGATGTAGCGGCCCCTCGTACAGAATGGGCTGTGAATTGTGCCGTGTCTATTCCCGACATGCTCATCAGTCGCTTCAGCCAATTTGAAATTGTGCTCGTTACCACTGCATGGTGTGGTTTTATGGTACCGATCAATAATTGTGTCTCATTGCCACGGATGGATTTGGTTACTTCGAGACATTTCCTAAAACACCGAACGACATCGAGACATGGGTTTTCCATGTACTCCATGTACGTAATTGTGATAGGTGGCTGGCCCAGTTTACGACATTTAGTTGGCGCCTTAATTTGAAATTCTATTTTGTTGCCAAAATCAGTCATATATGCAATACTAAGTTGTTTTAGTTCTGATGCGCGTCCTGCGCTCGTTAGTGATAATAGCATAGTGAGCTTCTGAGTAAGCATATTTAAGTTTAAGATAGAGTTAGACCCAAGGCTTAAATTTTTTTCAAGGACCACTTGAACATCCCAAGTGTCGGTATACTTAGGTTGAGGGGGTCTTTCATTAAATATGGCGGCCATAAGCCGTCTAACTAAATCATGCTGTCCTAGCCTAATTCCCTCAATCTTTGGGTGAATCATTGAAATGGCTGACCTAAACCCATTGATTGTACTATATTGGTGTCCTTCTTGATATGTAATCGTCAAAAAATCGACTAGATTTGCCACAGTGGATTGAAGTGGATCATTTTGATTTTCGTGACACCAGCTAACCCATTTATTCCAGGAGCTGTTGTAAGCAGTCCGTGTGCCCGGTCGCCAGTCTTTATTGAGAAGTTTGGCAGCGTCTTCAGAAACGCCTTTTGTTTGGTTGGACAGCCTGATATTTTCCATGCCGCTAGTGGCATTGCCCCGTTGAGGACCAGAGGGTGTTTGAGGCCCAGGGGTGAGAGTATTATGTTGTCCATTGGTGGGAGCAGGATTGGCGTAGCTATGATCATTGATAATAAAGTCGGGTACCACATTTGGGCTTGCCACACTGGTGTCACCATAACTAAATCGGCTTTTTCTTTCCGTAACTTTGCTAAGCATCTCGCTATTAGACAGATTGGTGGATAAGCATACCCTTGAGCATTTTTCCAGTTCATTTGAAATGCATCCACGCTCATTGCCCCCGGATCCGGTTTCCAACTGACATATTGTGTCACTTGGTTGTTCAGTCGGCCCCAAGTGCTTTTCTATATCCAAAAATATTCGTTTGTTCAACATCCATGCACTGGTGTCGGTTAGATTTCTCGACAGATAATCCGCCGTTTGATTTAACCGACCTGGCAGATGTTCTGCAGTTAGGATTAGATTCCTGTGGAGGCAAAAAGCCCACAGATCCTGAATTAGCCCCGTTAAATATATTGATCGCGGGCTCCCCATTTTGTTTATAAGCGTCACAGCTGTCGTATTGTCTATTTCGGTATGTACATGAATATCCTTTGCTTCCTTGCAAAAAGCCTTCACTGATAAAGAGGCTGCTAGTATTTCCAGCGCATTTATGTGATTCGCGCTCTCTTGTGGGGTCCAAGCCCCGCCTATCTTCACATTGTTCCACACTGCGCCCCACCCCATTTTTGAGGCATCGCTGGTTAGTGTCATATCTGGACCCGGTGTTACAAAAGATTTGCCATTCCAGTTTTCCAGGTGTGATATCCACCAACGTAATTCCTCTATGCTCTCGGTCGACAGAGTTATCCGCCCCTCGTAAGACTGATTTTGTAACAGCGATTTTGTTGTCTGCATTTGTAAATGCCTGTAGTGGAGCAGAGCCGGTAAAACAGCTGGGATTGCTGAAGTTAGTTTCCCTATTAATCTCCCTTACTGTTGCAGTTTTGTTGGAGACTAGTATTTGACATTGGTTGATTATGTCCTTCAATTTGTCCTCTGGAAGAGAGAGGGTCATACATGTTGTATCTATCACCAATCCTAGATATTCTATTACTGGGGTTGGAGTCAGTATAGACTTGGTTTGATTTATTACAAATCCTAAGTTTTCTAACAGAAAAATCAGCGTGTTCCTGTCCATTTCTAAATGTTGTGGATTCGCATTCATCAATAATATATCGTCCAGGTAGATCATTATTCTCATTCCTATTCTCCGTAAAAGTGCTGTTATTGGTTTTAACAGCTTGGTGAAGACTAGCGGCCCTTGGCCATACCCGAATGGGAGACATTGAAACTCGAAAAGTTTCTCTGCCCAAAGGAACCTCAGGAATTTCCTGTCTTTCTTTTGTATTGGAACGCAAAAATATGCGTCTTTGAGGTCCAATTTCATCATCCAATCGTCTTTTTGGAGAATATGTGACAGTGTTTGAATCCCTTCCATTTTGAAATGCTGATAAGGAACATGCTGATTGAGGTATTTTAAGTTGAAGATTGGGCGGTACCCGCCGTTTCGTTTCTTTCTTAGAAATATGTGACTCAGAAATTGACCCCTTTCTGGACAGACTTCGGTTATAGCGCCCTTTTTTAGCAACTCGGATATTTCGATGTTTACTAAATTTATTTCTTCCTTTGCCATACGATGAGTAAAGGGAGGTTTTTCTTGAACCGGCGTACTCATTAAATCTAGTTGAAGACCTGATACCATGTTTAATATTCTTTGGTCTTTTGTTACCCTTTTCCAATTTCCCAGAAAAAAATGAAGTCGTCCCGCTAGAGGAAGGTGACTGTCTGGCTTTAACATTTCTAAATTTAAGCTTTCTATTTCCTGGTGGATCAGATTTAATTGAGGGCTGTTTTCCATGTCGTTTGTCCAGTGAAGGTCGTTTTGTGAGCCACGCATTTCTGTTGTATCTAACGTACCTTTGGTTATTGTGTTGTTGGGTGTTGCTGGCGTATGGGCGCCTACCACCTCTTCTGGCGCTAAAGCCTCTTGAGAAGACGGCTCTTGATCGCTGGCCCCCAAATTTCGAACTATTCGAGGGCCCCCCTCGAAAGGGTCTGACTGTTTTTCCCTGGAAAGAAGTTTTATGAAATCGGAAAAGATCACAAGTTTGCTTCTTATTTGTTTTACGTTTTTCCAACTTTTTTCGGAATTTTTCACCGAAAAGGGAACCTTTAGATTTTCATTTTTGCTGAGCATTTTTTGGGTTTTTTTCTGATTTTTTAAAAGTTTAGACACTATGCCTAAACGGCGGCTGTATACCGCTGACAAGTTAGCCTGGCCCACTAAGCATACGATTTTTTCGGTTAGACACAGAAATTCTGCTAAATCAAGCTCAGAATCGTCTTCCGGTGACCTTATGCAGTCTAATTTACTCCATAATGTGTAATGTAGACCCATTATGTCCAATATTTTCTTCTGTACTCTCTTAAAACTTTTATCAACATGTTTGTTTCCGAATAATTTCTTTTCTTCCAACACTTCTTCCCATTCCTCGTCTAATTTTTGTACTTTGAGGAATTTTGATTTGGGAACAGGATTTTCGTTGAGGATGCTTTCCTCTAGAATAACATCCTTTTGAAGTTTTGAGAAATATTTACGAATGGGCACTTTTAGTGTATGAGAGAGTTTATCTCCCTTTGTCAATCCCCATCGGGGTTCAAATGGTACTTGTATCATGGTTGCGGCGTTTTTCTTTTGATGAGCAGTCCTCGACAAACCCGATACCCAATGGACAGAGAGTGGGCGTGGCTTAAAAGCGTTGAATAACTTCCCGATCTGGAAGTTATTGTATGGCTCTCTTAACTGGGTATCACGACCCTCGGAATTCAAATTTTTTCAAAAATAAGTTGCCGCGGAAAAGTTTATTTTTCACGGCAAAAGTGATTTCACCACGGCAATTTTATCCAAACAATTCGCACTGTTCTGTTAACTAAATGTGCATTGACAAAAGAAAAAAATGTCAAACACTGTTCAAGAAAGATTTTTTTAAATGTCTTCTTTATCATAGAAACCAGCATAGAGAAAATGCTAACTTCGTCTTACGTCTGACTCTGAACGGCCAATGAGACATAACTGACAGTTGGAGACATTCTGACGCCAGCCCCCTGCAGAGTTGAACTTTGTTTCAAAGTTGTGTCAGTGTTGGAATTGCAGTACATTGCATTTCTCCCAAAAAGCAGAACCTTTGACATCATATTTAAATTAGAAATTAAACACTTAATTTTTCTGCCCCCCCCCCCCCCATTTGCAAGAAATTTTTAAATAAAAAAAAATAGCCCTATATTAACTGCTTGGGAAAATGGACGTCTTCTTTCAGAGAAAAATACAGAAACACGTGGCTTTTTGTAATGTAAACAGTTTTTGGTATTATGGCAGCGTGAATTTAAAATACCAGTATTGAAACCAACGAAAGAAGGAAAAATACGAAGAGAAAAGATCACTGAACAAATGTAGAAACAAACATTTTCTTTGCTATATGATTTTGGCTGAAAGCCAAGAAAAAGCACCAATTTAGGCTTACTTGAAAATAGCATGCCTATCCTCCATCTCGGCACAAATCTGAGATAATTGTATGTCATAACCACCCTTTGTTTGATCAAACATTTCGACATGCGTCTATCGAGGACATCTTGATTTCCTATTCTGAACTAACATCTTGCACCAAATTTCATCTTGGCCAATGTTGCAAAGTTTTCTGATTGGCCAGCGTTTAAACACTCGCTAGTTGATTGACAACGTCAATCATTCGTTCCATGATACAAGCACGTTATTGAATGGCTCCCTCGAGTGTGGAAGAAATTCTGAGAGGCGCCCTCGTGCTTCGCACTCGGCCTGTCAGAATATCTTCCATACCCTCGGGAAGCCATTCAATAACTCTAACATGTACCGATGTTTGGTCAGATCTCTGTTTATTTTTATGATCAATGAATTTCTTTCTTTTCTTTTCTTTTGGTCTCCTTAAAGAGCTGTCCGAATCTGAGTCTTTGCTACTACTACTACTAGTACTATAAGTAGAATTATCGAACTTATTATCAGACATAGAGATTGACCTAGATCTACGACGTTTGGATCGTTGTTTGGAAGACGTTTTGCCTGATAGGCTGGCTTTTTCCGAGTCATCACTGCTCGATTCGCTAGAAGTACCGCTAGTACTTGTTGAAGTGTCACTATAATATTCTTTTTCTGGCCTATTTTTAGGACCGATAGATTTATTTATAATTTTAGGATGTGAGAGGGAACCACTGTCAGGCTGATCAGTCTTCTCTCCACCCGCTTGTACTAAAATTACCTCTCGGCCAACATTGTTTGCCCCTTGGCTAGTTTCATGTGCCTCTCGACTAGCTTTCTTTGCCTCTCGGCTTGAATTAGGTGCCTTTCGGCTTGTATCCACCTCGTGTGCCTTGCGGCCAGAGTTAAATTCACTCACAACTGAGTGATTATGGTGTCTTTGGGACTCAAAAGATGCCCAACACCTAAATCAAATATTATAAAAATAAATGTATGAAAAAATGAAATCGATGGCAGCTACAAACAATGATAATAATGCGATAAATAACCTTAAATTTGTAGCGTCTGCTGTGTAAGTGAAGCCATTTTGGAGAAGGGCGAATTCTCGTCGAATCTCGCGAGACTTTGAATGGCTTGGAAAATACAGAAGCGAAGGAGAATGCATTATTATATCTACGGAAGTTTACGAAATAAAATATCTGTAGACTGAGATTAAAGTTATTCGAGATAAAATTCTGCTTTAAATTGGATTCAAAGGCAACATTGATAACAAACTTCATTTTACTCTTGAAAAACTAATAATAAAAAAACACACACACAAATATAAGGAACTTCTTTCCCTAGCAAAATCCGGAAGTCAGAAACTGTGACCTGTATCCAAATGTGTCTCCAAAACTGAAGAGGCCCAACGTTTAGAAAAGAACTTTTGATTGGCCCGACGGTTACCAGAAAACGAGGCTCTGAATCGCAGTTGACCCAGAGGTAAAAGGTGAGCTTGTTGGGAATTTAACCCTGGTCATCCGAGTATAAACCGCACACTTGTGTGATAAACTCGATACAATACAGATGCCATTAGGACTACTCGTTTATAATTTTAGTTAATCTGTTAGTAGTGCATGCCAGATATTCCTCTAATCCCCACTATACTGGTATTACGAGGAGTTCACCGAGTCGAAAGATTTCCCTTTTCAATCCGCCTTTAAAGAATTATCCGAGAGACAAGTTTTCAATTGCTGGGTAAATCCTACTCTCTGAGGAAAATCTGTTAAACAAGAAGCAGCGGCTAAATAAAACTTAGAGACCCCCTTGTAAAACCTTCTGTCATGTAAAAATAGAATATCACCAGAGTTTCAAGTTGTGTTTTCCATAGCAACCTAATGGCATCAATTCAATTACTAGAAGCCACACTCCAAACAGTGCCGTTTTTGGTCATTACTAACGGAAGTAATGCGGCCAAATTTAATGTTTGATTAAAATTGGATAGATATTGTCCTTCAATTAAAGTCTCGGCCGGACGCATACTACGTCCACTTGCACGTTTCAAGGAATTTTTGGAGTTTGCTCTTATATCTGCGTCCAAATGTGGGTAACACGGAAACCTCAATTCGAACCTGAAATTGGAAGAAAAATCTGATAGTATTGGGAAAATACCGGCACCGGACTTTAATACTTTGCTATTGAGGAAGTAATCACATGAAATAAATGGATGAATGGTCTAGATGTAGTCGTAAGTTAATTTCCATTTTAGTTTATTCTTGTTTTCATTTGTTGTGGTTGATGTTGATACCAATAACTATCGCTCTCAGTTAATGCCTGGCATTAAAATTCATTCTAAACAAAACACAAGTCTCCAGAGTTGAACCGGTTTCTTCATTTATGTCTCACTTTCTTGTCAGCTATAAACGTCTGATACTTGTAACATAGTATTACCCATGTGGTTTGCCAGAGTATGATGTGACCACCTATTCGTAAGTCAGGTAATTGAGACCCAAAGATCAACATCAACATGTTTCTTGTCAGTATAAAGGCATGTTTTAAATGACAACAAGCTATAATCTAAAGAAAGTTTGAGAAATAATATACCTTGTACCTGTGGTTTGAACAATTTACTGATTGAACGTTTACACGTACTAAAATTACCATGTGTTTCAATGCAATCCTTATTTAAGGTGGACTTAGGCCAGGCAAGATACAGTTCACTATCTTTAATTATTTACCAAATAACAGTCAACACACAAAATATATGTTCAGTCTCGGTTCAAATACTCAACGGTTGTCTTAGTCGATGGACCAATGTCTTCATCATTAAAAGACCACGGATAAAGTCAGAAGGTCATCTTTTGAGAGCGTTTCGCTTTTCGTTGGAAAAGTTTTTTTATTCACAGTCATTCCATCCGCATTTGAATGTTCTAAAATCAAAGTAATTTAAACTTGACCAATGCCTTCAAAGTTTCTCAACTGAGCAACCCTGTAAATGTAAAAGGGGCATGAGCTGCCAAAATTCACCCTTTTTTCATCATTCCTGATCGTCACGACAGTAAGAGGTTTTGAAGGCCATCGAAAAACTAACTGATTAGCGTTGAAATGAGGAAAATCCGTACAGTATGTGGCCTATACGAACCGGAATAGTGTTCAAAAAGTAAACAAAATGTAAACAATCGGGACCATTCGTTCATTCTAAGCCAAAGTTAGTTCAAAACAATACTTTATCGTAAATCCTCGAGACTAGAAGCACTAAAAAGCTTCTGATTTATACGTCTTGAGAAAAATAACCGGTAATTTCAACATTCTGTTTTTACGTCAAAATATCAACATTTTGGCTGCTCAAGCCACTTTAATGATCCTAAAAAGTGTCATTCAAAAACACGATATGGAGGGTATTTTATTATACTTTTTATGGATAATTCCATTTCCAGTTCATTTCAGTCTGTTTTTTTCATCAAAGCATCTCCATTTTCTTTTCTGAATTCAAAATAACGAGAGAAAAAAACACACAGGTTTCTTCATTTTCCAAGTCACTTTCATAAAAAAATGGTTTATTTGTTTGACAACGCTTACATAACAAATGGCAGCTATTCTCGGATAATGGGTGTTTCCCAAAGTGGGAATCAGGCCACGTCCCGAAGTGCGGCAAATATTGTTCTAAATATCAGATGTTTCATTCTTTCAGGTCTTCAGAAAATGATTTGGTCAGAATGAAACTTGAGTTTATTTCAGTTCGTTTTTTCTTCGTCATAAACTAATTCAGTAATATCCTGATGATGACTGCGACTTGCTTTCGAAACATTGACTTCATCGCGTATGAAAACTTAACTTTATTTTCCGAATTTGCATTGGTTATCGTATGAAATACTATATATAGATTATATATAATACGAATATAAAGAAATACGTTAGCGTCTATAAACCCTGTGACTATAATAATATGCTTACCGATAGAATCATGGGTTTTGTAAATCTTAGCTTGGTGAGTATGAAAAGAAACCATTCTGAAAAGAGACTTTGAAGGTACCCGCTGTTTTTCAAAGCATCTACAAGCAATCCCAATTTGTATTAATTATAAACGCTCCAAGGCCACGTTCACCCCAGTATCTTAAGGCACATTAATGAGGTATTCTTATCCTCTGCATTTCATCCTCGCGTTTCATGGACCGGAATCAGTTTCAAGCATCCATTTGGAACGACATCATTATTTATCCCCGTGGGGTCTAGTCCATTAGGACACGCCTGCATATCTTTAATAGGATAGTGCTTTATGTTTTACAGTATGTCAAAACTGTTGTAGTCAGTTCGGCCATAGTGTATAATCTACACGCAAATATATAAATAAAAAGGCATATAAACTAGCTTCTAAATATAAATTGTGGGTTGTGGGCGAACGTCTATTTAATCTATCAAACGTGGTGACAACTTTATCTTAGTAAGTACTGTATTATAGAAATATGAAAAAACGCTCTTCAATGGTAAAAAATATCCGAATGGCAAAAACAAGGCAAAAAAAAGGCTGAGACGTGTAAAAATTTTCTTTCATCCTTCATTATGTTATTTGGCTGGCTGAAATTTAAATATCGGTATTATCAACGTAAGTTTTTTTTTATAATTTCATCGATACCTTAGAAAATCTCAAAGTAAAGAAAGAACAGTCTTGGGATGTTCTGGGGAAAATGTTATCACACATGCAAACAATTTCATATTTAAAAAATATGTTATCGACACCTTTCGGTATTAACCCAAATATTATCCATTATATAGACAAGTATCTAGCGTGTATTGTAATGAGAAATCAGTTTAATATACAACCCTATATATCTATAGATGAGCCACCAATGACGTGGTGAAACCGGTAACGAATTTCCGTTGTCAGTGTCATTTCTTTTCGTTTTTCATATATATATATATATGTGCTTTATGTTTTACAGTATGTCAAAACTGTTGTAGTCAGTTCGGCCATAGTGTATAATCTACACGTAAATATATAAATAAAAATGTATCTAAAACTAGCTTCTAAATATAAATGATTAAAGGGTGTTGGCGAACGTCTATTTAATCTATCAAACGTGGTGACAACTTGATCTTACTAAGTACTGTATTGTAGAATTATGAAAAAAACGCGCTTCAATGGTTATATATAAATATATAACCATTATCTCTAGTCTATTAGCGGAAGTGTTTGGGTAATGAATCTTAACCCAGTCCATTTACGTGTCAGTCGTAATGCTCGTATGCTAAAATACATGCAATATATACTAGGAGGTAATTTTGACGCGGATCGGCGTAGTTTGTGATTCTCTTTTTTATCGATTGAGTGGTAACCACAGCCATCAGTTTCGCAAAATAAATCATTTGGCGTGAGTCAGTCGACAGAAAACTTGCCTACAAATGGATTGCTCACAAAATAGGGTTACAATTCAGTTGGTATTAAATCTATCATTTGAATCTTAAATACTACTTACAATTTTGTAAACCACCTCTGCAAAGCGTTTCTGTTGAATGGCATATATGCTAGATAAGTTAGTGATAAGCCAAAAATAAAAACTACTTCAAATAATAAAAGCCGCAGTAATTACCTTCATGGAGATTTACTAACTTGAAAAGAACAAACTACAAGCAGTCTTTCGCCAAGATAAAAAACTGAAAATTTCTAAGTGAGTTTTCACTCGATCGAACTAAGGTGGGACGATTTCCTCTGACACAGAGCTCGATTTCCTCCCCCACTAAACCTGACAACGCCGCATCACAAGTGAAATAATCTTGAATGCGGCGTAAATCATCTATCAAAAACATGTCAATTGGCGTCAACATATATAAATTATAATAATTATAATACACCAATCGTCCTTATAGTTTCATTTATAATTCTACTATGTAGTTGGTACTGGCATTGAATGTTGGGTTTATGGGTTGGGTTTACTTGTATAATATGATCAGCGTCTTTCCCCATGGATAGAGAACGTATGCTCACGGTCTATCCATATTGTCAATATTGCTCACTTAGAGTATTGTAATTTAGCAATGCTCGTTTTTTTTTCTTCAGCTTAAAGCTTTCAGACAAAATTATTGTATCTATTATTGACAAGAACCATCCATCTTATATCACAACTTATCAATGTTGAAACATCTTAAATTATATCATTATCTGGCAATAATAAAATATTAATATTGCAATACCATTTTACGTATAGACTTTTTCACATTTTTTATGCTTATTTGAATAATATAGGTTTTCATCAAGAACGTTATCTGTCATACTCCAATCAAATGTTGGCCTTAACCCCATCACATTATTCTGTTTATCCTAGGGATAAGGTGGCGTTCTATTTTTGGCTTTTTAATAAAAAAGCGCGTTTTATTCCTTTTTTTCCTTTACTTAATTTAAATGTTTTCTTTGTTTCGGTTTTTATTGTTTAAACTTAAACAAACACTGGTAATATGATATGGCGTTTATCTATAACATGTTCTGGGTATCAAAAATAAGTTCAATAAATATATTCCGTAAGAAAACAGTCCTGTATATTATAAGTATCAAAATTATTTTGTTTGACTTATACAATTAATATTCTCGTTTTTTATGACACTTTTTTAATATATGACAGAAGATTTTCTATAATATTTTACGTATGACACCTATTGCGAACATTAACATAATGTTGGCGATAGGTGTCATACTCTTTGACGTAGATTTGATTTCCTATCCGGGCGTCAAACAATGCCGAGAATAGAATTTCTATCACTTTCAAGAAAATATTACCCCTAAATAACGAGTATAGTGTCCTGCTCACATTTTATAAGATTGATTGATTGAAGATGTTGTACGTGGCACTCACAATTATCTCACTTATATGGCGACGCTCCCAGGTTTAGTGGGGAGGAAACCGGTTTCATTACCCAGAGGAAACCTCCGACCTTCGGCAAGTACCTAGCAACTCTTCCACAACTCTTCCACGACCGAGTGAAAATTCCCCTCAGAACTTTCTATAAGACATGAACAAATGAAACCAAATACAGTCAAAGTGTATTTCGTTAACATGTAACCTGCCACTACGATAAATCTAGTTTGTTCAGTACCCTTTATGTCAGCATTAATTTAGATTAAATAAAAATGTTCTTATTTAATATAATGAATGTTGACACAATAAAGTAAATCAATATCGGCGGTCCCAGAAGTCAACATCTGGTTTGTCTTGCAGAATTACTTGACAGTGATGGCGTATTTTTAAAACCCTAAAATCGCTCTACATTAAACGTAACATAAATTCAATATTGATAAAAAACACTTCATTTTACTTTTTACAACATCTTTGAAGACATAATTATTCATAAATGTGATACTCATTTCTTGGTTTTTGTTTTACTCTCTTTGATATGGAGTTGTTGACACGTTTGTTTGTGAGAAACTCGATATAGTAGAGATGGGGTTAAGATTACTCTTTTACAAAAATACTTAATCTGTTAGTAGAACATCCAGCAAAAGTACTTATAACTGTTTAGTTTATTTAACTAGAAGATGAAGATGGTCTCAAGACACATAAGTAAAATGTATTTTTTATCCGATAACGTTGGATTGATTTGTTATACCCCCCCCCCCCCCCCCCCCCCCCGCAACGAAGTTAGGGGGATATACTGGAATTATACTGGAATTGTGTCTGGAATTGTGTCTACAGACAGACAGACGGACAGACGTCCGTCTGTCTGTCTGTAGACACAATTTTGTCCGGACTACTCCTCCTAAGATTTTGCTTCTATTTCAATGAAATTTCACAAATATGTTACCAATGGTATGTAGATGTGCATGCCCAACTAACAAGATGATGTTTCATTTTTTTACATATTTATGACGTTTTTGACTTTGCCTTTTTTGGTGTCTCATTCCATATGAAGACTGGGTTATCGTGTAATTGCCCCTCTCTCCTCCCTACCTCCCTCCCCCTTCTACTGCCATGAAGTGTGTACGTACGCACGTACATCCGACCGATCGTTGTGACGCCCGTCCGTCCGTAGACACAGTTTTGTCCACAATACTCCTCCCAGACGTTGGTTCTGTTTGAATGAAACTTCACAAATGTTACCAATGATATGAAGTTGCCCATGCAAGGAGATATATTTTTACATATTTATGACATTTTGGACTCCTTTTGACATTTCCAGGGTCTAATCCCATATAAAGACAACATTGTCATGTAATAGAACCCCTTCAACGCACCAAAGCTGGAGAGTGTAGTCATGTCATACAAGATCCATCCGTTTTTCTGTCTGTCCGTTTTATATCCATCCGTTTGTTCTTCCATTTGTCTCTTCATACATTTGTTTGTAGATACAATTTTGTCCCATTGTACACCTGTTATACACCACTTGCATGTCATTAAAGCCAACTGATGAATCACTATCACTTCAGCCAATGTGTCCGTACTCCAACACATAGAAAGGGGGGGGGGGGGGGGGTTGTTGGACCATCCGTATTTTAATAGACCCCGCACATATTATAGTGACCATTCCGTAATAGCAGCTGCCATTCCCTGGAGAAACCTCATTCACTAACAGGTAGGCCAAATATGTAACCTTGGTAATTCTGCCATTCATGTTTGACTAATATATAATCCGCTCATACAACTCACCGCCTTAACACTAATACCCCCTTACACTTGCTCAAATGTTATTAATGTTGGCGTGTTGTTGATACATGTTGGTGTCCGGGTTGTGCAAGTTCCTGTAATTTTGATGCAGTCTGTTGCTGTCATCATCTGCTCATGTAAAGTCATATCTGCATCTCTGCTTGTTTCCTCATCACTTTTTTTTTTCAATTTAAATAGAAGCAATTATATTTATTACAAAAATAAACTTCACAACAAAACAAGGGGATCTCAGGTGAACAAATGTAATCGTTTATAGACTTGTAAGAAAAAAATTAAGTGTTCATTTCCTTTGAATTTGCTATAGGATTTCAGTATAATTTTGTTCCTTAAACATGCTTTGTTTGATGGGGGTTCCCCTAGCCGATAAATCTGGGCTCTGCCGAATTTTTTGTCTCTCCGTGTTTGTCGTAAGGCGACTAGACACATTAGCAGTCATATCATACCAGTCGCCGTAAGACCGATAATCCGGGCTAGGGGTTCCCCGAGCGATACGCCGGCTAAGAGGCTAATCGACAAGTTTACTTGCCGCCATCTTTCAAACGCCGTGCCATCCAGGCATCAAGACAGCTCTTCTCTTGTTGGCGTTTTGGATCGGGCAGTGGGGTGCCAGGAAGGGATAATTCGGCCTCGTATACATCGGTGAGGTCTAGAGGGTGCCGCACTCCTTTAGCAGCTTTTGGTCGTCTTCGTTTTCCAGGAATTACTTTGGTTTCATAAAAGGCCTCACTTTACCTTGGTTGTAAGGTACATTCACGTTCTCTTTTTTTTATTGATAATATCTTTATTCTTGCCATTTTCATAATACATAGAGTTGATTATGATGATAACAACAATAAATATTCCAGTAATTGTTTTTGTTAGTGATGGGGATTAAGGGAACCCCCATCAAACAGTAATTTTCAGTCGGTAATCATAGCATAAATATTGTTCCATCTACATTTGCTATATTTCTTAAGCTGCATTCATTATTAAATAAAAATTCTAAATCTCCATGAGTGCCATATCTATATTTACTAATACAAAGTTTGGCTATGAGGATTACACAATTTACAAAATTAGTTTGCTTGCTAGTACCCTCATCATATATTCCACAAATAACATCTCTCTTAGTAAGTTTGATTTGTTTCTGTACATCAATTGATAGTTTTCTTTCAATTTTCGACAAAAATCGTTTTATTTCTATACAGTCCTAAAAAACTGCTCAATTAGTTGGATATATCCTGTGTAAAATTGTCTACTGTAATTCTCTTATTCTTGTTTCACTTGTCAACACGACCGCTATTTGCCAGATTATATTCCAAGGCAAATCTTTCTTCAATATACGATTCCAATAATTTTCAGAATGTGGTCTATATACATCAGAATTTAACATATTTACAAAATCTTTTGTGGACAGTTTATTACAGTCTATAGACTTAAACTCTTTCTGAAATCTTTTCTGACTGAAATTTATTTTAGGGCTGTTTTAACAGCATTTTATTCAAGCATAAATCTACCATCACCATTAACCTTACTCTTCAATTCATCATAACTTAACAGTTTATGCTCATTATCTAAAATATCATTCATACAGTAAACATTAGCATTTTTCCATTTCTTAAAAAAATAAGACAGATACTTTATAACATATTAGGTCGTTCAACCACAATATATCATTTAAATAGACATATTTATTTCGTTTTCTTATATCAAGATAATCACTTAATAACATCTTGTAAAAGTTGGGCAGTTTTGTAATATGTTGACTTTTTACATTGTCTAACGAAATAAATATATTAAGAATCATAAGGTTATCACCAACTCTATTTAGCTGTTCTCGTGGTATTACAGCCCATTTAGCATCCTCATTGTGTACTAATTGGGGTATCCATTTCATTCGCAGCCCTTTGATCCATATTTTTAAGTCTAACAATTTTAAACCACCATCTCCATGTTTCTGTGACAATACATCTCTTTTTACTCTTTCTACAGAGGAACCATTCTTATACCATATAAATTTGTAGAACATAGTATTGCATTTCGTAATTACACTTTCAGGGGGGAACTAGTGATTTGAAGAGATGGGTTACTTGTGATACTAGGAGAGATTTTACCACTAATTTTTTACCACTGATTGTTATATTTCGTTTCTTCCAATATTTTATCATATTTTCAATAGTTTTTATTATTTTATTCCAGTTAATCATCAAGCTACCTGCATCATAGATATTACTGAAATAAACCCTTTATACCTTAGGAAATCATCTATTCCATTTTTCCATTTGACTATCCACATTGCTTCCGATTTTTTTTCATTAAGTTGTAAACCCGTAAAGACGCCAAATTCACTAACGATCTCCAAAACAGTTTTCAGGGACTCATTACCCAAGAATATGGTTGTGTCATCTGCGTACTGCCACAACTTTATATCAATGTTTTGGCCAAGTTGGATACCTTTTATATTCTTTGATTGTCTTAGTTTACATGTTAACAGTTCAACAGAAAGAATAAAAATAAAAGCACTCAAAGGACAGCCCTGTCTTATTCCAGTTTCTATTGGGAACCATTCCGTTAGCCATCCTGCATTTGAGACACAACTTTGAGTGTTTGTATTAAAGACATCTATCCATTTACAAAACTGATCTCCAAATCCAAATTTTCGCAAAACAAAATTCATATACGATTTTGAAATGGAATCAAATGCCTTAGCGAAATCCAATGCAAGTATAATTCCTGGTAGGTTCTCAGTATTTGTATGTGTTATCACATCTTGGATTAATCTAATATTTTGAAAGGACCCTCTCCCTTTAACGTAGCCAGTTTGATCTTTATTTATTACCTTATCTATTACAAGTTGCATGCGTTTCGCTAAGACAGCTGATCCAATTTTATAATCACAACATGTCAACGAGATAGGGCGATAATCTGCAGGATTTCTACTATTTCCCTCTTTAGGTATAAGCGTAATGACACATTTTCTCTGAGAAGTTGAAAGCTTTCCCGTTCTACAAGCATGCTTCAAACTGCCTTATACTAATTTTTTAACTTTGCCCCAAAAAACTTTGTAAAATGCTGGTCTCAGCCCATCTATCCCTGGACTAGTTTCATTTTTCATTTTTAGCCCGCCATCATTCTGATGGAGGGCTATTCAAATCGCTTTTCCGTGGTCCGTCGTCCGTCCGTTAACTTTTTGCTTGTTACCTTTATTCCAAGAAAACTACCAGTCCAATCTTAATCAAACTTAACATACAACATCACCCTATGGTCTAGTTGTGCACCGTACGTTTTCATCTCATTTGCATATTCAATGTGGCCACCAGGGGGCGATATTGTTTTTTTTTTGTTACCTTTATTCCAAGAAAACTACCTGTCTGATTTTCACCAAACTTGGCTGACATTATCTCCATATAGTCTAGTTGTGCATACTACATTTTCATCTCATTTGCATATGCAATATGGCCGCCAGGGGGCGATGTTGTTTTTTCTTTGTTACCTTTACTCCAAGAAAACTACCTGTCCAATCTTGATCAAACTTAACATACATCATCACCCTATGGTCTAGTTGTGCATCGTGCATTTTCATCTCATTCGCATAAACAATATGGCCGCCAGGGGGAGATGTTGTTTTTCTTTGTTACGTTTATTGCAAGAAAACTTTCGGTAGTTACCTTTATTTCAAGAAAACTATTAGTCCAATCTTAATCAAACTCAACATGCATCATCACTCTACGGTCTAGTTGTACACCGTACATTTTCATCTCATTTGCATATTCAATATGGCCACCAGGGGGTGATATTGTTTTTTTTTTGTTACCTTTATTCCAAGAAAACTACTAGTCCGATTTTCATCAAACTTGGCTGACATTATCTCCATATAGTCTAGTTGTGCATCGTACAGTTTCATCTCATTTGCATATTCAATATGGCCACCAGGGGGCGATGTTGTTTTTCTTAGTTACCTTTATTCCAAGAAAACTACATGTCCAATCTTAATCAAACTTAACATACATCATCACCCTATGGTCTAGTTGTGCATCGTACATTTTCATCTCATTTGCATAATCAATATGGCCGCCAGGGAGAGATGTTGTTATACATGTTACGTTTATTGCAAGAAAACTTTCGCTTGTTACCTTTATTCCAAGAAAACTATTAGTCCAATCTTAATCAAACTCAACGTACATCATCACCCTACGGTCTAGTTGTGCACCGTACATTTTCATCTCATTTTGCATATTCAATATGGCCACCAGGGGGCGATATTGTTTTTTTTTGTTACCTTTAATCCAAGGAAACTACTAGTCAGATTTTCACCAAACTTGGCTGACATTATCTCCATATAGTCTAGTTATGCATCCTACAGTTTCATCTCATTTGCATATTCAATATGGCCGCCAGGGGGAGATGTTTTTTTTGTTACTTTTTTCCAAGAAAACTACCAATCCGATTTTCACCAAACTTGGCTCACATTATCTCCCTATAGCCATGTTGTGTACTGTACATTTCCATCTCATTTGCATATTCAATATGGCCGCAAGTGGGCGATGTTTTTTTTCTTCTTTATCTTTGTTCCAAGAAAACTACCTGTCCAATCTTAATCAAACTTAACATACATCGTCTCACCCTATGGTCTAGTTGTGCACCGTACATTTTCATCTCATTTGCATATTCAATATGGCCGCCAGGGGGGATTTTTTTTTGTTTATTGCAAGAAAACTTTTGCTTGTTACCTTTATTCCAATAAAACTATCAGTCCAATCTTATTCAAACTGAACATACATCACCCTATGGTCTAGTTGTGCACCATACATTTTCATCTCATTTGCATATTCAATATGGCTGTCAGGGGCGATATATTTTTTTTGTTACTTTTTGACAAGAAAACTACCAATCCGATTTTCACCAAACTTGGCTCACATTATCTCCCTATAGCCATGTTGTGTACTGTACATTTTCATCTCATTTGCATATTCAATATGGCCGCCAGGGGGCGATGTTTTTTTTCTTTATCTTTGTTTCAAGAAAACTACCTGACATTAATCAAAATCAACATACATTATCACCCTATGGTCTAGTTATGCACCGTTCATTTTGATCTCATTTGCATATTCAATATGGCCGCCAGGAGGGCGATATTGTTTTTTCGTTTCTTCTATTCCAAGAAAATACTGGTCTGATTTTGACCAAACTTGGCCGACATTATCTCCCTCTGATCTAGTTGTGTACCCTACATTTTCGTTTCATTTGCTTATTAAATATGGCCGCCAGGAAGCAATGTTGTTTTTTAACCAAATTTGAAAATGAAATTTATTATCATTATTCCAAGAAAACTACTGACCTGATCTTAACCAAACATGACACACATCATCCCTCTAAGTTCTAGCTGTGCACCGTACATTATCATTTCATTATCATATTGAAGATGGCTACCAGGTGGCAATGTTGTTTTCAACCAAAAAATCTAGGGGAGCTTAATTTTGCAATTCACAATTTAATTTTCCTCAACAATAGTTATCTCTCTGGAATAAGATTTTTTATGTAGGCCCCAATTCCTATATCCAGTTATTGCTGTAAGTGAAATAATCTTGAGCGCAGCGTAAAACACCAAACAATCAATCAATCAATTTAATATGAATAGATGAACGCGGGCGTTAAGATCCCTTTAAGGGATCTCTTGTTTTAACACCTCAGAACTTTCCCTATCAGTTATCTCCCCTTCACAAATATGTGAATCTTCAGCTAACTGCTTTACAGTTACATCATTTAAGAATTTCTCAACTGTGTTTTGTTTTTGAAACGTTCTGAGAAATATGTGAATAATGTTTTGTTGATTTCATCTGCTGTATTTACTGTACTACCAGAGGCATTTTCTAAGGAATTTACTATTCTTCTTTTACGTTTTGTTTTTTCTAATCCAAGGAAATATGCAGTGTTCTTTTCCCCTTGTTCTATCCACTTTGTTTTGGGTCTTATTTGTGCTCCTTTTAATTCATTATCCATTAAAATTTCGACTTCCCTTTGTAGTGACTTGCCATAGTTTATTAAGTGACTATTTTCTGATTTTTTTCTGCAATCTATCTAACTTTTTTGTGTGTGTATTAAAGTTTTATTTTTCTGCGATTTTCTAATGCTATATTCAATTGAGGCAGATTTTATTCTTGATTTACACGTTTCCCAAAGAATCTGCGGGTCAACAATTTCGCTATATTGATTTTGTGTATCAGCTATTATCTCATTTATAATTTCCACAAATTGTTTATCTCTTAATAAGCCATTATTCATTTTCCAATAGCCCTTTCCTCTCTCAATCTGATCAAGAGAAAAAAAACCAATAACACACCGGTGATCTGATTTGACGAATGATGTTAATAAGCTTTAACTAATTTTGCCAACATACAATCGTTAACAAAGATATAATCAAGTCTTCTTGCAACAAATGGGTTGTCTCTTTTCCACGTAAATTCTTTTCGATTATCATTTAACAATTTCCACACATCTGTGATATTTAGGTCATTTTTAAAACTGTTAAATTCTTCAATAACATTCTTGTTTGGCATTGCTCCAGTCGTAATGTCTAAAGTTGTAACCATAACGGTATTCATATTATACAATTCCATTTAACAAAATCAATGTTATGCTTAAAAGTGCTTTTTAAATTTCTGTAAAAGTGGATGTTTTCGGCATCATCATTTGGAGCATATACATTAATAAAGGCATATATCTCATTCTCATATTCTAATTTATAAATTAACACTCGATTTTGTACTTCATTCATTTTGATCTTTTCAATATTAGACGACAAAAATTGCTGGCTAAACAATATAATAAGCCCTCTACTTCTATTTGTATGAGGTAAAGCAAAGAGTCTTCCTCCCCATTCATTTTGCCATTTGTCTACATCTTCAGCTAACACATAAGCTTCCTGGATCAATGTTATATCACATTTCTTTTGTCTTAAAAATCTAAATAGACATTTTCTTTTTCGTGTTTGTCTTAAGCCTCTGACGTTCAGTGAACATACATTTAAGTTAGTCATAATACTTGTAATTTAGCTTTTAAAAAATCAGATTATTTTAACTTATCTCTTGTATGTCCTTTATCCTCTTCATTTCGTTTCTTTGCCGGTCTCTCGTTACTTGGAGGTGTGAATTTGTTGGCTATGTTGTCATTGCTGTTGTCCGTGTCCTCTTGACCCTCCTTTCCAGTGCACGCCTCAGCTGGATCCTCTGCACTCTCATTGAGTGGACAATTCCTTTTTTAAAACTACTGTTCTCGGTATTTTTTTTACTGTATGAAATTGTACCTCATCGATCCATTCTTCTACTTCTGAATTACTCACATGAAGCGGTATTCCGTGTATTGAGATACGTACAGCTTTACGTGCCGACACTCCAACTTTTTTTGTATCTGCCACTCCGTAGCACTGCCCACCTATGTTGATATAGCCCACTGACAGCACCATAGCTTTAGCTTGAAGATTATCCAGGTAAACAATACAGCATTTTATCATATACCTCCCTACGTCACAATGGTAATACGGACAGTGATTTTCCAAATCCATATCACCACACTAGCATAGGACCGTTTAACCTGGCAGTCTGTATCACCCTACTTGCATAGGACACTATAACATTAGAGCCGGAACTACTTTTTCTGTTCTATAATGACGTCAATGTCAACACACTCTCTTGGATACAAACAGCTGTCGAATCTATTTATAGAATTTAAGCTAACGATCTCTCCCAAGATTAGGCCTAGATAAATTATGTAATCTGAAGACTATTTTTGAATGCGTCCGATAAATCTTAAAAATACTAAACAATTGGACAAGGGATAATTAACAACATCAAAATATGTTTTATTTGTCTATAATTATAAATCATAGTCGAAAACCAGGATCCCGAAAATGGTACAAAAGCAAAGCAATGGGGAAAAATACCATAATTACGCATAAAGTTAAACAGTATCATGAAAACAATGGCCGAACCGGGTGAACTAAGTGGCAGAAAAAAATCACAGCGCTCGGTCAACAGCTGCCATCGCCTCTTAAATGCTGGGTAACGCCGACAGGACACAAAACGTTGCCAGTCTAAATAACTATGCCGTCGCTTCGTTCGACCAGCAGCGAGAGATGAGCAATATCCTGAGCTCACTCCAAGCGTGACGGCCTGTAGCAAGTCGTCACATCGAGTCGGACAACATTGGTAACACATGATAATAATCCCATCCATGAAAATCCAGTGAATGGGGACATTTCTGCTTTATCACAATCTTCGGCACACATAGCTAAACCGTAATCATGGAAGAAACTTTATACACAATAGTCAATAGCACTATGGGCTTATGAAGTTATGGCTACTAACACAACTGCCGGTATTTTCCAGGGTGCTACATTCCATAACTGCACTTTGAAAATTAACTTTGCCACTCTCGACACACATCTGTGATGTAAGCATTTACCCATAATAGCCTACTAGTAGAATCCATCTCCATGAAATTAAATGTATTCCAATGTCATTTTTTCTGGTTCAGTCTTTGTTAAATGTTGACTTGTACTAATCCATTTGTCATTTCCTCTTTGTCTTTTTGGTATATATACATTTTAAAAGTGTTCTTCGTCAGGATACCAGAAAGTCACATCTTTTATCACACATGCAAAGCTTTCGTCTGTTCACTGTCTGCGACCGGTTGATCGAAAATGACATACATCATTTATAATCACACTATTGTAGTATTGGTACATGTTACAATTTACTTTCCGCTCTTCTTGAATAAACCCGCTCGAAACTAAAAGTTAACCCTTGGCGGACTGTTAATATAGTCCATCTTGCAAGTTACAAACAGTATGCAAGAAACACAAACAGTTAAAAGGGATCGTTTTTCATTTAACAATTGCTTCTGTTATTTAAAACGATAAAGACTTACGGCCCTACCTTATATTTTTTAAAATATTATGATGTAGGTCAGGGGCGTGGCTTATCGTGCAGTGATCTGTCACTCACATTCTAATAAGGGCGTAGGAATATGTAGACAAACGATCCTTCAAACAAGTGAATCTTGCAAAGCCGGACGCTTTTCCTGACATAAAACAGAGCGATCTAAGTATGACTTTAAAAGGGGTATATGATAAATATGTCATCACTTCAGCGTGTTGTTCTGGGCGCTTGTATCAGCTCTCGTGATTGGAGGTGGAATTTCGCAGCAACCTCGACCTTCGGTCTCGGTTGCTACTCCACTCCACCTCCAATCACTCGAGCTGATACAAGCGCCCAGAACAACACGCTGCAGTGATAACATGTATGTATCTCGATTAAAAATTGAGATCCAAATATATCCTCTGCTCTAAAGTCAGCATACTCACTTGTCACCGTTTCTAATAACTTTTCAGCTATATCCAGTTCGGATTTTCGTCCCATTCCTCTGGCACTAATCCTCACCCAGAGATTTGTATTCCGGAGTTTTGCTGTGTCGTTCTGTACGTCCGCCATATTGTTTTTGACCCATTCACGTTTTCTTCAATGTCTTCCAGACGAAGATCATTGGCCAAGGGTTCCTCATCACTTATCGCTGACCATTATTTTGATGCTACAATTCTAAGATAGGCAGAGCGGGGGGTATCTCAGTTATGTCTAGTTATGCTTTGGTCTATGCCATATCTTGTTTCGTATTTTAATGACTTATTTGAACTTTGCTTAATATCCACTTAGCCGCCGTTCAGTGTCACTTTCTCTCTGTGATTTTGATGTCTTGTATCATTGTATTTTGCCCACACCACATCTATCAATATTTTGAGAACGTCTGATGTATCATCTACAAACGTCTGGAGGCGGTCTGCTATGAACATTTCATTGTTCTTCGAATACGTTGTGTGTTTTAGCACTGGCTTTGGAGGTCTCATTTGATGTTTTTTGCTATTTATTTTCGTGAGACGAAAAAGATAAACGCGAGCGTCTCTTGTGTGAGATAACTTATTTCCATTTCGGTATATCTCGACATCAGTAAAATTAGATCAATTAGCCAAAAAAAAACCAATTAATTAACATTTCAATCATACGAGAAGAGGTGAAGTGTCATCACAAAAATTAATTGTTCGCCATATGTTGTCAAACAGTGTCCACCACAATTATTGAAATTAACGATCTCATGCCGAGAGTATAGACCCTTTCTGCTCAAGGATTGACGATTACACAGTACCCGTATGGCAACACCACAGGATCAATTTCACGTTGCAGTCGCGCTAATTTTATCTATGACGCATTGTGATAGAGGTGTGTTATAATGCCTGCAATAGAGAAATGACCCCCAAGTCGAACAATTCGAACAACGTCACCAAAAACATATTCTAAGCCGAAAGGGAATATTCGACCTGGAGTACATTGTAGCCATCTAGTTCTCTACCACGAACAGTCACATAAACTTCTTATGCATTGTGGCCATTCGTTAGATCAAACAACTACCGAAACAGTATACTAAATGATTCGTTCATGAACATCAGTCGAATTTTCGGGATGTCAAAAAAATATTCGCTTTTTCACAAAGATGCTCATTAATAACTCAAATGTCCCAGGCTGATCATGCGCGGTGTCACGTCAAAGACACATGGTTATCTGATTTAGTGTCGATAAAAATGGAAATGATCGCCCGGTAGATGACCACTAGCAATGTGTGACGTCAAAATTGCAAGGTAACTGATGGTCAAATTTGATCACTGGTCAACAGTGCACCGAAGCGTTTAATTTATGCACGGGATATTTGGATATTTGTTTCATTTCCATAAATATTGTCAATGATAAACCCATTACTTTGTTCGCATATCGACATCGTTCTAACTACAGTCTTGTACAGTTTTGTTACTTCATGAAGTACAAATGTACTGATGACGCTACCTTTAGGCTGTTGTGTATGTTAATAATTTATTTTAGTTCAACATCAGAGAAATTCCTTACCATAACGTTGGTATTATGTTTATTGACCATTAGGATCTGAAGATTTGCCCATTGTGTAAATATATATATATTTCTACGTTTTACCCTTATTTGACCACATCGTAATTACAGCTGACCGAACATCACAACAGGGTGTTTCATTGTCAACAAATATCACGTTTTATGAAATATTCAACTTTCTATTTAATCTATTTTCTCTTCAGTTGATCTACAGTTAAGATATTGATTATTAGGCGTAAACATTGTTTTATGTTTTATCTCGTTGCTGCACTCGTGTGGTCCTCACTAATTAAGTTTCAAGAATTAATTGCGAATGTTCATACTCATACCAGTTACTTGTCAGTTTATGAGATTTGTATTTTGTTTCCCATGGCAAACAAGCTTTTAATTTGTCATGATCTCATTCAGATATGAGCGAGAAATATTTATATCAAATAGCATCATCATTGTTCCTAAGAAATTCATATTTATCGACTGTTCAAATATGTTTCCGCTTCGAGCATTGTCGACAATTCTCTTTGTGAGACCGTTAGTGGGTAAAACAATTGGGCTACAAAAATAGTTCTACATTGGGATTTGTGTACCCTGGTAAAACGATCAAGTGATGGCCGTCTCATTTTGTCTGCTGTTTCTTGTTGGTCAGCGCGTACAAAGAGGGGGGCCATTGCAAATCAAACGCTCAATCTATCCATGGGTGTTTTACTTGACCTGGGCGTCTTTTAAGGCGCATTGTTCTGTAAGATAACTAAATAGAGGTAGGTAAATCAGTGTCTATATAAATCGTTATGTTCAATGGTTGCTAATACTCTTTTCTTAATGAATCTATGAGTGTTTTACAGTTATTGCTTCCGAATCGTGACACAGAGTGTGTGTATTAATGTGCAATTTTGTCCAAACTTACAACGTATTTAAAAAGGCAAGGTTTTATAACAAACGCCAGTCTTTACTGTGAGACTATCTAACATATATATGTCGCCACGAAATGATAGGCTATCCCAAGTTATCAAATACAAACCACATAAACGTCTCAATCATTCTGACAGACAATGAAATGCGGCGCCTATGTCTTTTGTTAAGGTAGTATTTTATCCATATCCAAAGAAATACATTTTCGCAGCATTTCTCAGACCGAATACCATTTCGCTTTAGTTAATAAAGATGAAAGCAGTGAAAGAAGCAAACTAATGTGACTTGAAAGCTTGGCTTAGTTAATGTGTTTGTGTCAACCATTACAAGAATATCATTTACTTGATCAAAAAGACAAGGAATTTATGTCATTTCTAAGCTTTATCCGCTCCCAAAGCAATTTCTTCTGCGCTATTGCACTAAAGATCCTGTCGACAGAAAAGGCAAGAGAAAGACGTAAAGAAAACTAATCTACCACAAGCTCATTAACTACTGGGTTATGTGAATGGCTAGGGATGAGAGAAACGTATTTCTACTTGTTTCCTTGCAGTTATCACACTGGTTGTATTAGAATGGCCAGGGCTGTCAAGATTTACACTCTTTAATGGACCAGTTGAAGTTCATTGATTGATTGATTGATATTTTACATCACACTTAATTTTATCTCACTTATATAGTGGTGTTGCCAGGTTAAGTGGGAGGGACACCGAACTTTTTGCCCCCAGGAAACCCTCAACCTTTGGCGACTACCTGACAAATCGATCCCTTTCAAATCCATCGAACGGGTACACTTATTAATAACCAACGTTTACATTCAAATGTTGGGATATAATAAATTCTAAAAGACTATGTTAATGTGCAATCCTGAAAAGGATACCAACGGAAAACTCTTAAGTCACACTTTCACAGAACCAAAAAGAGCAAGAAATATCCCAAAATTGACAAATCACTTCTTAACCTGGGCTTGCTTGCATTAAAGTGTCATGGGCTGTCAAAAATAGGAAAAACTTCGTTGAAACCTTCGACCGTATTTCTCCAGAAAACGCATGCCCAGTTTGTTAACATTGTGGGTACGAAACAAATCAATGTTTCAATTTCATATCAAAAATACAAAATGATGCTAAACTGTTGAATTAGGCAAAATCTTCTGTCAGGAAAAAAGCCACTGTTTTAATGACTTAAGCGGCGAGTGCACCTTAAATCTGATCAATATACAAAATGAATTCTTAATTAAAAGTTATGCGTGTGGAAAAAGGCTCTCATGTGGCCTCACAACAATGTACCCGTTCAAACGTTACTGTTTTAACTGGGACAATTCGCGGATGGAGTTTTATCCTTCTGCCATTGGTTTTTCTAAGATAGGAATAAGACCAGTGCCGCATGTCCATTATAAACTGGAGACGGGGTGTCCCAACCCCATCAATGCCCACAACAGATACAACATCCCAGGGAATCCTTCCAAGGACTGAGGCATCGGTATAGTTAATGGATGTCTTTAATGTGGCTTTACACATCAATTGTGGGTTTCGTCCGTTTTATTTAATAAAATGTTTTATAAATAGACATACATGTATTCCAATCAAGCAAATATCTCAATCACATCACTTACATATGAACTCCGAGGTAGATGTTTGTTTGTTTGCCACATTTTCGTTTGAAATATTAGCCCAAGACGCAAACTATCACAGAAAACGAAGCAAGTTTCAGTAGCGTGAAGAATTACTTATGGATAACAACTTCTTCGTTTATTGGCTGACGACGTTTCGATGTATACACAGAGAAAACAAAAAAAAGAAGATGATTGTATGTATGAAACTTCAGAGTCCATCTGGCTTCACAGGGCGAACATAGTGAAGTAAAAAAGTCACTTTGAGTGTGTAGAGCACATCCCTAGAGGAGAAGGACAATAGCGCGTATAGTCTTTAGGAAAGCTGTGAAACAAAACGCATGTTTCCACATACTGTTCAAGCCATGATCCTTCACTAATCGTCATTTTTATCTCACCAGTTCTTCATACCTCTAAGACTGCTTCTTTCGCTTCCTGTCTGGTCTTGTATAGGTATGCATAAAGATATTCCCTGTCCTTTCAATCAGTAAGGCTGACTATTAAATCGACTAAACATGACATATGGGTATTTCTTATTTCCACTGGCTACCCCCATCGCCTCTAACAGCGAGAAGGTATGAATTGACTTAACCAACTTGGTAATGGACTGGCTTTACTAAATCTGGGTATATTACTATACAAGGGGTTCACAAGTGCATTGTAGCATTGGACAGTGACGATCTCTGTCAGGAATGTTCTTCTTTCAAACACCGAAGATATAATATCTGAAAATATCTGAATATATCCAGACGCGTCTGAGAAGTCAATAATCTCCAAGCCTATTTACATCAGTTGGAATTGTTTTAGCAGGAATTGTTCAGCTCCCACAGATTATGTGTGTTACAAAAACAATGTAGTTTAAAAATAAGATCTACACCCAATACTATAATTAAGGGCTTACTAGTACTTCATTAATGTGTCTCTGTGTTCTGTGTTATGTATTTATGGACACTAAAACACACGGGCACAGGGAAAATCTTCTTGTCTAAAATAACCATGGAAAAATCTGTCTTATGTTATGATCAAGGCCTTTCACAAATCTGAAAGGTTTCTTGATTATTTAATCAACTGTTAGCTTAGAGTGCATATTCCGTGTCGTCTTAGGACATAAAACGTCGAGATAACACTAATCTCTAACTTTTAGATTACGTTAAATTAGAATGCTCCTAATGTGGCCTTTACTTGCCAAGAGCAGGAAACACCGACAATCCTTTACTTTGACAAGATAATCCAAACACTTAACTTATCCTGATAATCAGAATTTTGGCAACTCGTTCCGTTTCAAAATCGTTTACTCGTTACGGTCAAATTGCAAAGCATTGCTGACTACAGGTACGTTCGACGTCATAGATTGTGAGACGGAATAAATTGGCTTAATCGACTTTAAATGCGAATGTCATTGAGACCGATGAGCTGTAGACTGGAGGTGGCTCTGGACAAGGCATGTTCAAATTCGCATTGGGAATGGTTTGCTGAAGTTACATTGTAAATCTGATTAAAGAATTCGCAAAGTTTGATTTAGTTTCATTTTAAATATGTCTTTCCCAGTTTTGAAGTTGGAATTTATGATGTCCCAAATAGAACATATTCATTCAGACGCAACATAATAGAGGTAGAATAAGGGACCGTCAAGAACATACATTTATGGGTAAACCCGGAAAGGACTAGGACTATTGAAATTGTGGGCAAATCTTTATCTACAGCTTGGAAAACGTGGTATGTTAACAATCGGACCTTTGTGAATAATCCAATAGGGAAATAGCAAATGGCATTTGATAGTTGGAATATCTGGCCCCACATATTTTCTTGAACCCTAGAAGGTCTTGACTTTATTGCCACTTTGAAAGTGTGACTTTTGGCTTCGTGGGCACCACTTCCAATTTTGGCCTTAGAGGGAGCTACACCCTCTTACCAAAGAGAGTAGATTAACAAGAGTGGTTACTTCGTCCAATCAGCATGGCCGGTATGTTCTTCTGGCCCCCTGACGAAAGGGTGTTCCGACCACTCTGAAATGACCACTCTTGTCAATCTACTCTCTTTGCTCTTACTTCCAGGACCAACGGACAGTGTGTTTTCTTATCAAAACTTATCCCAATATTTTAATTGATTGTGTCACATAAAATTTACATTGTTTTAAAACTTTCTATGAAGATAACATGTAGTCTTTGAAAGCGGATTGGAAAATCTTATAATTATTATATTGTTTACTCCAATACTCGTGGCTCTTTTACTCTCCGGAATTTTGTGGCAAGGCAGGAATTACAGATTGCTATAAACAGTTTCAATTTAGAGTTTTAGTAGGGTAAATGATTAATATGAATCAATGAATAACTTCCCGATTTTGGTTGTGTGGCTCTCTTGACTGGGTATCAGAGAGTAAACACGTGCTAGTTGATTGACAACGTCAATCACTAATACCATGATATAAGCACGTTATTGAATGGCTCCCTCGAGTATGGAAGAAATTCTGAGAGGTGTGGCCTCGTGCGTTCGCACTCGGTCACACCTCTCAGAATATCTTCCATACCCTCGGGAAGCCATTCAATAACTCTAACTTATTCATTGAGGATAACACTGTTCTACAACCGGGTGTCGCTTCCACAATTGTTGAACTGTTGAAGGACGGGCAGCCACCTTAAGAATATCAGGTTTCCTCCAACTTTTCCATTGATCAGTGATGCAGATTTGCCGTCTTAAAAACATACAAATTAAAGGACAATAAAGAAAAGTTCAAATAAAATTATTATTTTCCAGGTCAACAGTTTACATATACAACGATACATTACAAGATGACTTGTCTGTACAAAGAGCTAATTATAATATATCATGCAGCAATAAATGTCACTTTATAATATATATCGCATATATTCAGAACAAAGGACGATTTTTCTTCATTGACGAGCGAAGTTAAATCTTTTTAATGGGTAAATGATTAACATGGGTCACTTTAAATAGTATTTTTTACTTTTACGTTTTAGCATAAAAAATACAAAAAAAAACCTACGTGTTGTACGTTATAGCAAAGTCTAAACAATAAGAATTTTCTACTATACTTTTAAACAAGTATTATTTTTTGTCTTGCTTTTATTATTTTTTTTCACAGCATTTTTCTGAAATGTTCGAGGAAGTTGTTAGGTAAAACGTAAAGAATTTTAGGAGTAAATACCAACAACTAATGATTTCTGTTGAGTTTAAGCATAATTTTCACGAAATGTAAATGACCTTACACGTCCGAGAAAAAAATGTTACCTTTATTCTTCTTAATTCAAACAAAAATTGACAAAGAAAGAACAATTAGCCAAAGTTTATAAATTGAGAACGAATGTGAGAAGCAGCCATTCGTGGTTGTGTCACAATAGTTATGTTCGAATCACCGACAAAATGTACACGATATTAACCTTAATTTAACATCAGCTTTTTGACCCCTCTTTGGCATTATGAAAAAAAAGTAAGCACATTTTTAAATATGTTTTTTTGCCCCAGAATCTGAAAACTGGTATCCTCAGCCATTTGTCTTAAAACCAACTTCGTTGTCAAGCATGTGTCTTATGATGACGTCTCTAAACAGAAGATTCAAGTAACAGTGAGATTTGAATTATTACCAAGAGTAAATGTTAACATTGGCACAAATGAGAACAGAAATTGCGTCATGTAACGTTATACCTACTTATGTTATGTACAGAAGATTGTAAAACACCAAGTGAACAATGAGAGTTCTAAGAACAGTATTTACCAACTGCTCGAGATAGATCATCATATAATACGCAAATAAACCACAAAAATACTTGAAGTGGCATGAGCTGCCAAAATGTTGATATTTTGACCTTGAAACAGAATGTTGAAATTATGGGCTATTTTTCTCAAGACGTATAATTCAGAAGCTTTTTAGTACGTTTAGTCTCGAGACTGTATGATAAAGTATTGTTTTGAACTAACTTTGGCTTACAATGAATGAATGGTCGTCCCGGTTATTTAAATTTTGTTTACTTTTCGAACACTATTCCGGTTCGTATACGCCACATACGGTATGGATTTTCCTCATTCCAACGCCAATCATTTAGTTTTTCGATGGCCTTCAAAGTCTCTTACTGTCGTGACGATCAGAAATTATGAAAAAAGTGTGAATTTTGGCAGTTCATGTCACTTAAATGAAATGTTTGAGGGTAATTTTGAGGCTTATAACTATGGAAGAATTCATTTGGATTACAACGTGTGTAGACGTGTTTACTTTCGTCAGCGTCGAGGTCTCCATTCTAGGGTCTTATTCTGATCTATTTAAGAATCCAGAGTAAAGAGATAGCAACAGTAAATATGGAATTTGTTGATATACATTTCTCGAAAGCTTGAGAGAGCGTCCGTGGCTCAGTCGTAAGAGCGATTGTCTGGATGGGTCGAGGATTCAAATTGAAAAATGTATATGGCCCTATGTGTGAGAGTTGCCAGGTATCCCCGAATGTTGCAGCCCCCCCCCCCCCCCTCCCCTGCACAAACAGCCTGGTTCCCTCATCACGAAACGACCAACGGCGCCATAGGCGTGACAAAATCTTGAGGCTGAAAAACGTCACTCAGTCAATCGAAATCTATATTGGTATTAAGGTGTTCAACTTCTACTGTTTTGAAACTGGAAATCAACATCTTGGCGACAATAATGATAGCAGAAAAATACACGAACTTTCAATTCTTTGATTCTGTTTGTGTGAAGTTATCTTTCTTCGCCCCAAAAAGAGCGAAATGCTCCTATCATTGGGTTTTTACAAGACTAGTGAGACAGACGCCGGACTTTTATTATAAAACCGTGACGGGGATTCTCTATTCCATCAATTTCCACAATAGATAAACCATGCCAGGGAATCCTTTCAAAGACTGAGGCAATGGTATAGTTAATGAGAGTCTTTAATGTGGCTTTACAAGTCAATTGAAGGTTCCTTCCGTTTACTCCTATTCAATAGAGGGTACTATAAATAGGCATGTTCCAATCAACCGATCCTTTAAAAACAAATCTTCCCTTTAAATTTTAACTCAGACGCCGTTCTTTGTTTCATGCAGTTCAAAGGGTTCTGTGATCTGTATTCCAGCGAGAGTTGTCGTAGATTAAGTGCACATTTCAGAAACACACATTCTCATCAAGTCGACGCAGATTGAACAGCGATATTGTCAAATTGAAAGACAATCATTCATTATCCTTTGATATGCTTCTCTGTGTACGTGTGCGTAATCGATGTTCCTCTGAGCAAATGTTCACGATGACTCAAGTCTTTTGGCTTTACTATTCTTTGTTTATTTCGCTCCCCTTTATTCGCGATCAGCGCAGCTGTTGAATAAATATCCAAGTGGCTAAAACTATAATCAAACATGTATTTAAGGAATAAAATGTCGACAGCTATATGTACATATCTCCGATGATGTTTTTGTTATACACTTGGTCACTTACAAACAAAACGGTCTTGAAATATTCCAATGTGATATTTGATAATAAATCCTGGTGACCTTCTAAATCATACATAAACACCAATGAATGTTGCTAACTAAGAATTAGCATGGTTAACAGCCTATCAACCAAATACACAATTCCGTTCCAAAATCATAGCTTATTTCATTGAAACCATATCTTGTAAAATAGTGAATTTGAATTGATTTTTTGAAACCTAAAATGTATTTTATAACGCATAGTTTAGACCTCCGAAAATTGGTGCGCAGGCGATATCCTATGGTCTGTGTTTGGTTCCTTTCCTTTTATTCACAAAACAGAAACCATCGAATATCAAGACATTGCTTTGGATGTCCTAGAAAATCCACACGAAAATACTGTTAATATAATACACTTAATGTAACCTCGTACTGTTCTTCAAGGTTATCTGTCTGCTAAAATACATCGCCTACAACGTAATATCCTACACACAGCGGTATTGGAATGACAGAGGCGATACATCAAGTCATTAGTTCTTTTGGCAAATGCACAAAGCACTAATTCCTTCACACTAAATAACTGGATTTGGTAATATAATATAGCTAGATTAGTGTAATATATAGTGTTTAAAATTGTCCGCCACACGATGTAGTTAGTGTAGAGTAGACATCTCAACTGTATTCTTATCAACTATGGCTGGTTTATACACAGAAGAACGGACGATGTCGCTATTTACAGATGTAAATTCTGTACGAAGGCTTGTGTTAGAATAAATATAGCGCCGTCTGTCGTGAACTGCATTGCTCCAGGGGAGAGAATTTCGCAATCCTGCCAGACATCGCCAATTAGCGTTAAACAGAAGAAACACGTATGGGTTGATGGAGGAGGCTGCTGGAGCCACAGCTCCCAATACTCCATAAGCTACCTCTCCGAGAATCCGAAAATCACCGTAGGACATTATCATCTCAGCGATGAAGTAGGGCAGGCCAAACAAGATAAATGTTGATACAATAACGACTGTCATCTTTAAGGTCTTGATTTTAGCTTTGGGCAAAGATGAGGACGGGGTACTTTGAAGATGAATTTTTCCCGGTTTGAAAGTTTGTCGTCTGTTTGTGCTGCTCTCTGCTGCCTTGTGGGAAATCTTCAAGAAAATTCTTGCGTAGCAAATTGTGAGGATAATAAGTGGAATGAGAAATGACATGGCCAGGGCGTATGTGAGGTAGGCTGCTCGGCCTGATTTGTCTGAATCCCCCCGGAAAATGTTTTCACAGCGAACCTTTCCATCATGTGCATTTACTTGGAAGACAAACAGTTGTGGCGCGGCAGCGGCAACAGAAATTCCCCAGCCAATACCCGCCAGGGCCCACACCTGCAAAAGAGGCAAAATGCTGTAAGTTTATGGAATTAAAAACAACAACATTCAGGTCTTGCACATGAAACGAAGGACACTTTTTTCAATAAATAAAACAATGGGAAACAAATACACAGATGTTTGTACACCGTCAGGCAAAGTTTGACGTTTAAGAATGGTTACAAAGGCGAATTTCAAATAACTCAGAAGCAGTTGTGACCCTTTTATGCAACTTTGTTTTACATCATTTTGAACTTTCACCCTCGTAGCTGATCATGTAAAATTTATTGAAGCATTTTAATTTTTCGGATTTGATAACAATGCACTCTTTATCGTCATTTTGATTTTTGAGACCCTGATTAAATCACGTGATTAATTATTTGGAGTACTGATTTGAGTGACATGAACTGTCAAAGATCATTCTTTGATCTACAAATAATTTTTGCCTACAAAATGAAGAAGTTAAAGATTGATTTTGAACTAAAAATAAACTCAATTGAGCCTGTGGATTGTATAAGCATTTAATAATCCGATAATCCTAAACGTTGGCAGGTCAAATCATTTACATTAATCAACCATAAACTTTTGATTTCTTTTTGTAATGCAAAATATAGAATGTGTTAGCTAAAATTGTTCGGATTCTGGTCTGTCGGAAAACGCAACCCCTGCAGATATTAGCCCACAAATACGCGGCTCGTTTTATCACTGATAAAAGTACTGTGCTAACCGTTTCCTTTCACTAATTTATCATTTTGATCTCATTAGTTCTTCATACATCTAAGACTGCCTGTCGCACGACCTGTTTGTTCTTGTGGGGACAAGTTAAAGGATTCCTCACACAAACTGGGATTTTAATCATTAAGGCTGACTATTAAATCGACTGAACGTGACATAGGAATATTTCCTACTTCCAATGTCTACCTCCAACGCCTCTAATAACGAGAAGGTATAAATTGGTTTAATCGGCCTGGTAATGGACTGGCTTAAATAAGTACGGGTACATTGTTTTACAAGGAGTTAAGAAGTGTCTGAGCATTGGCCCGAGAAGATCGGTTTCAGCAGGTTTTATAACATTGATGGGTTCTTACAGACACCGAAGACATAATATTTGAATATCTCCTGTCGACAGAGAAGTCAATAATCTCCACTCTTATTTTATTATAGTTGGAATCTTTTATCGCACAAATCTGTCAGCTCTCTCAAATGTGACCAGGACAGAATCTAGCAAGCTACAAAAGTCGTCTTATTCCCAATAGCATAGAAATCAACTATATCCATTAGTATTTTCTTCTTGAAAACGTAACTTCATGGGTTTGGTTCTATATCCTTTTTGTAAGAATTTTAATGATTCAATTATTAATAGTTGAGTGAATGGTACTGTATATTGAAAAGGCACACTTGCCGCGAAAATCAGGAATATTGTTTACATTAAAAAAGAAAGACCGTTTTCTGTATTTTTCCCAGACAATATAAGTTAGGAACTAAATTTTACCAAAATTTAAAAGTTTGGACGTCACTTTGTCTTTTTAATTTGAATTTGAAAATTTGAATTGTTAGGTGCCCAGAACGTAAACAAACCAATCTGCTCGCATGTGCGATGTTATGTTTCAGTCGAGTGAGTGAACTAACGGCACAGTGTAATTTTACGTAGGCCTATTTATCTGAGAAATACAGACTGACGATCGGTTAACAGCTACTGGAAAAGCCTGCTGATAATTGTTTGAGTGTAAACCAAAGAGAAAAAGGCCTGAAATGAGGGTAATCCAACACGATAGTTGACCGACACTGGTCGTTGTGGTGGTAATCAGGCTTCGATTCTTCGTTTTTTTTTTCATCCCATTTCTACATTCTAAAGCTAACTAGACATGTTTTATGTGTCCTATGTTTAAGTTTAGTGGTATTAGTCGTAGTAAGCTCATGTAAATTGGTTTTCTTAGCAAATTTAAACAGGCTACGACGGCAAGTGGGCCTTTAAATAAACCCAGTATCAATTTTGCATTAGTTTTAGGAAAATTGGCTCCCTTATACTACTATCTGTATAGACTATTGTACAAAGGTAAAAGTTGCGTGAGCTGCCAAAATTCACACTTTTATTCATAATTTCTGATCGTCACGACAGTAAGAGGCCATCGAAAAACTAAATAAATGGTTTTGGAATGGGGAATATCCATACAGTATATCGCCTGTACGAACCGAAAACGTGTTCGAAACGTAAACAAAATTTAAATAACCGGGACGACCATTCATTCATTCTAAGCCAAAGTTAGATCAAAACAACACGTAATCGTACATTTTCGAGACTAGAAGCAATAAAAAGCTTCTGAACTATACGTCTTGAGAAAAATAGCCAATAATTTCACCATTCTGTTTTAACGTCAAAACATTTTGGCAGATCATGCCACTTAAATAGTAAGTTTTACAGACAAAATAGTCTATGAAAAGTTCATAAAAATGACAGTTTGCAGCTTGGACATGGATAGGGGTTGAGGCAACACTTAAAAAGCAATAAAGAAAAAAGACGCAAGTTAAATAGCTTGCGATGAATTCAATGGAAAGGGGTGTTTAATGTTAGACTAGTTTAAATTGAAAGAGTGATATCATTGGAGTCAACAGTAAGGATCACTTTTGTCTACTCGTTAACGATGCCATTTTTTTTTCAGTTTATTTCATTAATGATGGATAAAAACGGGACGTGACACAGAATAGCCACGTGATGTAGCTAAGCCAATGACTGGGCTCAGAAATAACGTGACGTTGTACCCACTGGTCCACATGTTCAGAACTGGCCTTCGTCTTTCTAATTCTGTCGCCATGTTTTAGGCTAAATTTTGAGCTAAAATAGCGACACATTTACATGCTTGCCATTTAAAAGAAATACTTCGATCTCGTATTATTATCTTGGCAGCCACTTTTGCTAACAAACGTTGAATGATTTAAATATTTTGGTTCGAAGTTAGATAGTATATATTATTTTTTAGAGATTCTTTAAAGTGGCATGAGCTGCCAAAAGGTTGATATTTTGACTTAAAAACAGAACGTTGGAATTATTGGCTATTTTTCTCAAGACGTATAATTCAGAAGCATTTTATTGCTTCTAGTCTCAAAAATGTACGATAAAGTATTGTTTTGAACTGACGTTGACTTAGAATGAATGAACGGTTATTTAAATTTTGTTTACTTTTCGAACACGTTTTCCGTTCGTACAGGCCACATACTGTATGGATTTTTCTCATTCCAACGCCAATCATTTAGTTTTTCGATGGCCTTCAAAGCCTCTTACTGTCGTGACAGTCAGAAATTATGAAAGAAGTGTGAATTTCGGCAGCTAATGCCACTTTAAAATACATTTATGAACAACTCATTTGATTTTAATGTAAAATTAGATTTAGTATACGGCCTGTTCAACGGTGTTTGAGTTATGGTAAATTTAGTTATCGCATTTAATCGGAATCCAGATATTTGAACTGTGACATTTTTGACTCCTGACTTCCATTTACTGATTGTATGGAACAGCTACAATCAACTGTGACTTAACCCAATCTTCCATAAGTGCACAATTGGATGGCTATCAAAACATCGAAATGACACCTTGTAACTCTTTGTATATTAATTGTTTCTGTGCAATTCTCTAAGTTATTGTCTTTTTGTCTTTCCGACATTTCTTTGTAAATGTAAATGTGACAATAGTTCGTCGGGATTCAAGATCACAACATTAATAAAACTGGAAATAGAGAGCCAATATGTGTGTTTGTTTGTTTGGTGTTCTACGCCGCGCTCAAGATTATTTCACTTATATGACGGCGTTGCCAGTTTTATTGTGGGAGGAAACGGGGTTATATGACCGGAGGAATCCCACGACCTTCTGGTGGTAACTGGCAACCATCCCACATAGGTCTAGAGCCAATATGAACCCCGTCATTGGATAGAGCACATCATCTCTCATTGAAAGAAGTGAAGTCGACACAGTAGTAACCATATCCAAAATGCTCCATTGCTGATTGATTTATTGATAGTCAACATATGCGCTTATATTGCAGGAAAAATACAAATGTGGCATAAATTCGTATCCAATATCCCACCATCCGAAATAACTTTGGCATTGGGCTTCCCAGAATGCAAACATGTTTTACGTATTTTAACTTACGGATTTAGTATTTCTTTCACGTTTAAATGACAGATACAGTCATGACTTTCTCGTGCACTGCGTACAAAATAATATAATAGGTGTAACACGCGTCCTTCTTTTGCATTTTGAAACTAGCTGTTGGTGTTTTAAGAAGCGTGTCTTTGGCAACTACAGTATTGGCATCAAAATCAAGTTCTTTTATGAATAAAAATATATATTTCCGGAAGAGAACTGCACGCAATAAGTGACGGATTGGAAACTTAATGCTTTTGATGGATATTTTTTCATTACCATATGACCCCCGGAGGGCTTATAACTGTTGTAGATATTTGTCAATGTGAGGCGTTTTAATGGTGCTCAATGGATTTGCATTTGGCATTTTTATGTAGGAGAATGGTTTAAAACTACTTACCGGCAACGGTTCTCGAAGTGGTGATCGAATTGCTTGATGGCGATCAAAGGCCAACACTACTAGTAAATATGAACTTGACATCAGCCCAAGGCCTTGGAGAAACTTTACGACTTTACACAGGAACTCTCCTGCAAGCCAATCTCTATCGAAATACTCCCAGATTAACTGAGGAAATACTCCGAATGCCACAACACCCAGATCAGCAAGGGTCAGGTTTAATATCAGTAAATTTACTCTGGATTTCAGGCGTCGATTAAACCACATCCATATGAAGACTAGTATAGCTCCGGCGATCCCAAGAATAATCATGATATATAAACAGATTATACGAATGTTTCTATCATATTTAAGATCGTGGACGCTTGGGGGCTTTCTAGTAACGTTCGTATCTAGATCAAATGACGATGATTCGTAACTTCCTGTGGTTGTGGAAAAATCGCGTGTGAAAATTGTCAAGTTAGACATGATGACCTAACTCCAAAGCGTCACCTCCTTTCTTCCTCTCTGAGTATTGTAGGAATCTGAAAAATGGAAGATACGAAATCAAAGCATAAAAAATACATTTTAGAGAAAAAAGTGATGTCTCTTTCCTTAATCATTATATGGTACTAAGCGTTATTTTTAAACAATCCAATTAGTTAAATCCATTAAGCGCCTCTTTAAGGTTTTCCTTTTGCATTTGAATAAACAAAAATTATTCCACGGCATATTTTGCCAACCTGAAAATGTTGATTTCGGCTTGACCTTTTTGGATATACTTCTCCGCAATGTTCGAAATGAGATTATTGGGCCTCTCGACGGTGAATATATGAGAAAAAATCCCAGTGTGCTAAAATGTGCCTGCGGTTAAGAGAAACGATTGAAGAACGCCTACGACGAAGTAAGGGAACTGTTTATCACATGCACGCTCCACATCCTTTTGAGGTGGCACTTTCCACAGAGCGTAGCCCGGGGCAAGCAAATTAACTTAGTCTCAAAGACTGGCGCAATTTTTGCTCACTTGTCCGTTTCGGTTAAATCAAGCATAATTAGAATCAAGTGAGTCTATCTGAAGTTGAAGAACAACAAGAAGTCTATAAGAACTCACTGAAGCCAGCAATATGTTATAATAATGGATGGCCTTGTCTCAGTATCCGCCTGTGGTCATCCAACTGTCCCCGCACTGAATGCTACTTTTGATTCCTACATACTCTTCTATAGCTTTGAATATTCATGACTACTAGTTTGCCATTGAGCGGAGGATGGCCGTTGAAAAGCCAAAGTTCTCGAAACCTAGCAGATGGATGAAATCTACATACCTGCATAAGGATTAGGTGAAATGTCCACTTATGTAAGCTACGATATAACAGAACGATTCATCGAGCAGTAATTTACAACTCTCTTCAAGTCCAGTAAACATAGGATATTAAGACATCGAGAACACTGAGTGGGAAATAATGTTTACAAGGCCAATGACAGTCCAGCTAAGTCCCGAGAACAAGCTCAAATCGCCGTATTCGTTTTCTAACAGCAATCCTTGTATATAAATGAGAAATTTTAGCGCTAGCCTAAAGTCTTTCCTCCCGAGTTGTGGAAATATTGTCGGGAACTGTCACTTCCCATTAGGACATTGAGCCTTTGGAATTCAAGGGAGCATTGGTTTCTGTCGAAGCGAGCGATTTTTGATCTCAATCAATAAGAAACAGATGGAATACTGCTGCAGTGACTTGGACAACTGAGACTGGAGAATAAAGGAGACCGCTTTGTAGGAACTCTTGACCAACCAGAGAAGTTTAACCGCTAGGCGCTTTTAGTTAACAACGTGTCTCTTTCTTCCTCAGTTGCTTACAAAGCAGCATCTTTAAGACGCCAGTGAAAATGTTTTATCAAGACAACGTTTATTTCAATATACTAGCTGTCATTCCGCGTATATAAATGGAAATACCATTTGGGGGGGGGGGGGGGGGTATCATTTTTTGGGATTGGTTGATCGATTACTGATTTTTTATTTCCAGTGTTTTATCCGTTATATATTAACAGGTACAATTTAATTTAATGACAAATCTGTTGTTTAATTGATGGATTAGATTTTCACTTGCTTGACAGATTGATGACTTGAAACGTGAGTGAGGATGAACTACATGTAAAGAAGATTATTTCGCTTAATAAGGTCTAGTGTTAGATTGGTTTGAATCTGGCTGCAAGCCAATATTTCAACATTTTACTTAATCAGTTAAAAGGGGAAACACAACCAAAACGTGACAGGCAACTGATTTAGAGTCATAATCTCACCAAAGAATGAGAGAATTACCATTTAGGGTGGGTGAGGTGTTTCTGTTATGTTTTGTACTTAAAAATAAAAACGAACAATGGTGATAAGATTGCGGTTAAGTACAGACGCATGTAATTTGCAAATAGGATGTGGCTATTGTTAACATTGATATCGTTTTACGTCGAAACCAGATGAAACATCATCATGTCAAAACGTCTTAACACATCTGGGCATCTTTTCTGTACCATTCAAAGCAGTTTTCACCAAGATTCTGGCTCGTATCTCATTTCAAAAGCCATACATGTTTTTGGAAGTTCCGATTGTCATAATAATAGAAGCGTTTGTAGTTCATTCGCAAAGTAAATGACTGGCGTTGGAATGAAAAATATCAGTACAGTTTGTGACCTGTGCGATGGTAAATAATGTTTAAAAAAATAACCGAAATTAAAAAAATCGAGACGAACTTCGTTTATTCTAAACCAAAGTTACTTCTAAGAAAAACTGCTTTAACGTAAATGTACATTGTTGAAACAGAACAAAAATATAATTCTAAAAATAACCAAAAACTATCAAGGTTTCGACGGTTTGTGCCACTTTACCATTATGGCGATTCGTTATTTTGGTGAGATTTTTGAAAACGATGAAATACATTTCTCATCTTAATGTTTCATAAATTTTTAGACCACCATGATCTCATGGTGGTCTTATCAAATCGCTTTTTGTCCGTGGTCCGTCGTCCGTCGTCCGTCGTCCGTCGTCCGTCGTCTGTCGTCCGTCGTCCGTCGTCTGTCGTCCGGTGTCTGTAAACTTTTCTTGTGATCGCGATTCCAAGAGAACTACTGGTCGGATTTTCATCAAATTTTACAGACATGTTCCCCTTATGGTCTAGTTGTGCAACATCTATTTTGTTTGCTCATTTGCATATTAAAATGGCCGCTGGCGGCCATTTTATGATTTTTACCTACATAGTTTGTGATCGCGGAATCTAGAAATCTACCAGGCCGATCTTGATGAAATGTTTTTATATTGGTTCCCCATATGGTCTAGTTGTGCAACATCTATTTTTCTAAGCTTATTTGCATATTAAAATGGCCGCTAGGCGACCATTTTGTTTTTCTATTTTTTATCGCTTTTCTGTCTTGTGACCGCGATTCCAAGAGAAGTCCTAGTCGGATCTTCTTTAAATTTCACACGCACGTTCCTCCTATGGTCTAGTTGTGCAACATCTAGTTTGTTTGCTCATTTGCATATTAAAATGGCCGCTGGCGGCCATTTTGTGATTTTTACCTACATAGTTTGTGATCGCGGAATCTAGAAATCCATCAGGCCGATCTTGATGAAATGTGTTTGTATTGGTTCCCCATATGGTCTAGTTGTGCAACATCTATTTTTCTAAGCTCATTTGCATATTAAAATGGCCGCTAGGCGCCATTTTGTTTTTCTATTTTTTATCGCTTTTCTCTCTTGTGACCGCGATTCCAAGAAGAAGTCCTATTCGGATCTTCTTTAAATTTCACACGCACGTTCCTCCTATGGTCTAGTTGTGCAACATTTATTTCTTTTTTTCATTTGCATATCAAAATGGCCGCTAGGCGACCATTTTGTTTTTCTACTTTTTATCACTTTTCTCCTAAAGTAATGAGAGGATCTTCGTAAAACTTTGTACGCCGGTTAACCCTATGGTGTCGTTGCGTACTATGTACTTTTTTGCTCATTTGCATTTTAAAATGGCCGCCGGGCGACCATTTTGTTTTTCTTCTTTTTGTCACTTTTCTCCTAAAGTAAAGAAAGGTTAGGATTTTCGTAAACTAATTTACGCATGTTAGCCCTATGGTCTCGTTGCGCACTATGCACTTTTTTGCTCATTTGCATATTCAAAATGGCGACCACTGGCCATTATTTTTTTATCACTGTTCTAAAGTAATGAAAGGATGTTCGTAAAATGTTATACGCAGGTAAACCCTATGGCCTTGTTATGCACTCTCTGCTCATTTGCATATTCAAAATGGCGGCCGGTAGCTTTTTCTGTGATTTCTATCTACATAGTTTGTGATCGCGGACTTAACAAAACTACCAGGTGGATCTTGATGAATTGTTATTTGTGTTGCTTCCTCATATGGTCAAGTTATGCAACATGTATTTTTTTCGTCGTTGACGTTTTCATTTAACACATTCGTTACCGCTGTCGCCATTTGGCGTTAGAGTGCTAGCCTGCTTCATTACCGAAGACATCGTAGGCCTATGGCGACAGCAGAAAAGTCGGCTAAAACCCCACTGACGCCGTATGGTTATTTTTTCTTACAACTTCAACTGATTTTGAAAATGTACAAATAAAATCACATGTTGCATCTGTTGGTTGCTTTGTGTTTTGTTTTGTCAATCTTCGAATACGGTTAAAGAGGATTAATTTACTTTAACGGACGCGCAATTCACTGATAACTTCCAACTTGTCTAGGTGAGAACGGACACTTCAAGCATACGTATATATCAAGAAAATGTTAAATTTGACAATAAAAGCTTGTGGAATTCCTTATATTTACAGCTTCAGATCTTAATATATATTTTCCCTGTCTCCAATATACTGACAGTGAGTGAGATATTTAAATATCTATGATTAAAAAGTGCTAAAATCGGGTGGTGAAATTAGCTAGTGCGAGTTCCCTTTGTCAATCACAGGGCCCCTACCAGGCATTTTAAAAGCATGGCACTGAGGACGTTATTTTGGAATTTCCTAGTCCAGAGTAGTGGAAAAAAGGCATTTATCGGAGCTTTATTAAACCTCAGAGTGAAATTGCAATCCTCGTGTCATTTTAAAACGTATCAAAATCGACCCCTTTCAGATTTCCAAGGGCGACTATAAGAACTTTATATTATCTATGCATGTTGCCGGCCGTCACGGCTTGTTCGAAGTCGGTAAAATGACCTTCTCGAATTTGGATTTTAAACGCCTAAACTCTTTCCAAAAATGTAACAATAATAAATATTTTTAAAGGAGAGTGTTTCCTAAGACACTTAAGAAGATCCATATTGTATTTTTCTGAGTTTGAAAGGAAGGAATATTTCAAAATGAAATGAAATACACGGCAACGTACAATCACTATTTTGCCGATTGAATTTGCATTCAGGCAGCTATGTACAACAACTGACTTCGCAATTGTAAATGCTATTTACCAATAAAGTTACTGAAATGTTTTTATTCAATCATATATTTATATCAAATCGTGCATGAAGATTTTTTTATAAGTTCACTAATTTCTGAACGAATCGGGACATTTTTTGCCATTAATTTTTAAACTGACTTTCCTCATGTTTAAATTTTTACTCATCAGACGAGTGATACGTCGCCCGTTCTTCACTTTTCACGGGCTATTTTTGACAGATATACATTATCTTTTGATTTGTAAACAAACACTCAATGCATCTTGGTAACATGTGTACAATCGTTTTGGATTTTGTAAATTTTAATTGTGTACAGTACTCAAACAAGCGATATCACTGACTGGCCTGTGTGCAAGTACATATAGCTCCGGTAAGTAGCTTAATGTGCGGCCTCCTTGAAGAAAGTTGGTTTTGAGTTTTCAAATAACAGCCACTATCTACCGAAGAAACTTTGTTCTTGTCCAGCCACCCACTAACTGAAGAAATAAATTTCACATTTGCGATCCGTTTATAAGCAGCCTCACTTTCTGATAGTGTTCTATGGTGGGCTAAGATCAGTTCACTGATCTCTTGTTAAGTGGACTTTTCATTGTACGTTGTTTGTTAGCATTGCTTTGCATGGTACATTTTTGCCAATCGTTTCCAACGGTAATAACTGGATTTGTACTCAAATGTTTGGACAACAACAATTTTAGATTCTGTTTCCAAAACAATTTTCCTAATTAAGGCAACTCATGTCCACTGAATAAAATTAAATCATTATCAGATGTTTAGCAGATTTAAAAGCACATTTTAGCGGACAGTAAATAACAAACAAACAAAAACCCGGAAAAATTCGTTTTATGTAAAGGAATGGCGCATCATATAGGTATTTCAAGACTGAATAAGTTCCAATCAGCTTATTAGTTCAAGTATAGCTCAGTATTTTTTAATGAATCTTATTCCAGGACGATTTGGGCCATTTTAATAAATTTTGTCAACGTATCATTTATTCACAATAAGCAGATTCTGTGTTATCAATTGAAGGGCGGTAAGCGTGTATTTCTCACATTTTGTTTTTATCTAAATGAGTCTTTATGCTAACATCTAAAACACTTGAAGGTGTATTTTAAATGTTCAGACATCTGAAATATTCACTTTGTAATCTTCAAAGATTTAAATACAACCGAATATAATGAGAAGGGTGTTTAGTCGCCGTATTGTCTGTCGGGTAATCCATATGCCTGGAAGAAAATTTCTCTGTTCACATTTTTAAAATTCAAAACCACTGAAACAATATATTCTCAGGGTCATGCAAGTTGGCAGTCTTTCAAATATTTTTCGTTATAACTTTGATATTTATGGCCCTTGAGTTATGACCCTTGTTTTCTTAATTAAAATTGGCAATTGTTGTCGAGATCTCTTGATTTACCAGATTGGCTCTTTTGTCGGCAAAGAGATCATAAGTTATTTTGCCTAGTAACACCTGTGTATGGGATAGATCGCTTAATCCATCAAATCCTAAGTAAAACAGTTCACTTAACACATTTGCTGTCTAGAGTCGACTTTTGCTATTTAGAGTCGATGCCCACAGAACAGTGAACGCAGAGCAATTATAATTTGAGAACGTGGCCAGTAACCAAGATGTATATACCAAACAACCCCACAACAAACTGACGGCAAGGTGGCATGGAATTAGGTCAGAGATCGATCATTGTGTCGATGGTACGGATATTGAGTTACTTCTCTAAATCAGTTTATGGTAAACCACACAGCCTTATTAAAGTGGCATGAGCTGCCAAAATGTTGATATTTTGACGTTAAAACAGAATGTTACAATTATTGGTTATTTTTCCCAAAACGTATATTACGTAAGGCTGAACTGTTAACATATGTATCTATTTCGATTGTCTAAGAAATTTCTCGATTGTGACGTATTGTCTGTTTGTTTGCGAAATGTTTCAAGTTTGACCTAGTTCCCAACTGTTACTATGGCGACTCCTTGGGAAAGTTCTAGTCTCTATAGTGAGGTAATCTCAGGCCTATATTTTTAATTCATAACCTGTTGTAATGCGTAGATCCAAGAAGATTCTCGAAAGGCTTATTTTTGTATGCAAATGCTCAGATCTTTCTGGAAGTACTGAGAGTGTATATAAGACGTTGTTTTATCGTTATTAGTCAGTCAGTTTTGAACTGGTCTCGATATACTTTGGATGCTACGGTCTGATATGAGTCAGATTTATATCTGAACTCCGTATGCTATATTTTGGATGCTGTCAGTCAGTTTCCAGCTGGTCTCGGGTGCTATACATGCTATATTATGTTATAGTTCAGATTTATATCTGAACTCCGTATGATACAGCTAGTAAGCTGCTATCTTGAATACGATATTCGACTTGTGACAGAGTCAGTTATGAACTGTACTCTCTGATACTATTAACTCGGTGGATATTCAGCCTGCTTTGTCAGTGATACCTGACTTGTGAATTCTATCAAGAATTTATCCTGTGGATTTACCAGTGTGTCTTCAAGATTCATTCTGGGGATCTATATTTAGTAAATTCGTGGTCATCGGATTTAAACCAGTGAACTTTGTGAAGGAATACAGATTTCTAGGAACTGTAATTACTTAACTTGTATAAGTAAGTCATTTTGATATATGTTTTCTTTCCAACATTTATGTGATATTTGCCTGTAAATAAGTTAGTCCGTTTGCTTTTTAATATAAATCAATTTTTGTACATAAAATCTGCTGGTTTGTTATACTTCTTTTTATGATCGTTCGGTATCGTAACAAAATTGGGGGCTTTATCCGGGAAAATTTCGTAATTCATTGAGCGATATTGTGCTCGGGGAAATTCTAAATTCTAAAACTATATATCCAGCTAAGCATTTAATCTTTGTTATACCGGCAGATTTTATTTACCATGCCTGACTTTAATCCAGACGTTTTCATGCAAGCGCCCGATCAGGACATTTTCGATTATTTAAGTAGGAAGGATTTACTTTTGTTAAGGCGAATATTTAGGGCTAAAATTAAAAAAATCTTCTCGTAAACAAATACTACAACGTGATATTGCTGAACATTTAGTTGAAATCGAAGCATTTGATGAAAACGCATTAAAGTGGCATGAGCTGCCAAAATGTTGATATTTTGACGTAAAAACAGAATGTTGAAATTATCGGCTATTTTTCTCAAGACGTATAATTCAGAAGCTTTTTAGTGCTTCTAGTCTCAAGAATGAACGATAAAGTATTTTTTTAACTAACTTTGGCTTAGAATTAATGAATGGTCGTCCCGGTTATTTAAATTTTGTTTACTTTTCGAACACTATTCCGGTTTGTATAGGCCACATACTGTACGGATTTTTCTCATTCCAACGCCAATCATTTAGTTTTTCAATGGCCTTCAAAGCCGCTTACTGTCGTGTTGATCAGAAATTATGAAAAAAAGTGTGAATTTTGGCAGCTCATGCCTCTTTAGGTGAATATTTACCTGATTCAGATAAATCATGGCTAGTGCAACAAGAACAATTTAAAATGGATAAAGAAACAGAAATGCAGAAATTACTAAATGAACGAGAACGAGAAAAAATACATTTTGAAAAAGAAATGAGAGAGAAAGAACTAGAAAAAGAAATGATGCTAATGAAACTTGAAAATGAGAGGGAGATTGAGAAAATGACAATTGAAAACGAACAATTTAAAATGGATAAAGAAACAGAAATGCAGAAATTACTAAATGAACGAGAACGAGAAAAAATACATTTTGAAAAAGAAATGAGAGAGAAAGAACTAGAAAAAGAAATGATGCTAATGAAACTTGAAAATGAGAGGGAGATTGAGAAAATGACAATTGAAAAAGCATTAGATAGCATTAGATAGAAAGAGGCAATATGATTTAAAATTTGATATTGTAAACCAAATAAATTTAGTCCCACGATTCCGAGAAGAAGAAGTTGATAAATACTTCCTTTATTTTGAAAAAGTAGCCACAAGTTTAAAATGGCCTAAGGAAATGTGGGCAATACTTTTACAAAGTGTGCTTGTTGGTAGAGCTATGGATGTTTATACGTCGTTATCCTTAGAGCAGTCAGCAAATTTTAATTTTGTGAAACAATCTATCTTAAACGCTTATCAATTATGTCCAGAAGCATATCGTCAAAAATTCCGTTACTCTGAAAAAGATGAGGATGAGACATATACTGAGTTTGCTAGAAAAAAGGAAGAGTTATTTGACAGGTGGTGTCGTTCTAAAGGTGTAGCTCAAGACTACGAAAAAATAAACAAATTATTTTAATTGAAGAGTTTAAGCGGTGTGTCAAAAGTGAGATAAGAATCTATATAGACGATAAAGGCGTTGAGAGTTTAGAGTCCGCGGCTACTGCTGCCGATCTTTTTGCTGTAACTCGAAAAGTTTCATCTGAAGGCAGACCATTTTAATTTGGTGAATTTGATTCAAACGTTTCATCAAATAGTCAACCATTTACCCAGTCTGAATATAATACTAGAAAAAAACGTTAGATTCTCACGACGTAAAAGAATTATCTGTCAGTTTTGTAAAAAGCCAGGTCACATTAGGCCTAATTGTTTTGAATTTAAAAGACAACAAAATGATGAAAATTCATGTAAACCAACTGGATTGTGTGTACTAAACACTGATAGTACTAAACAAGCTGTTAGCTATGTTAAACCGTCTGTTAAAGATGACAAATTGGAATTTAATGATGGTGTAATGAAAGTTTTCAAACCATTTATTCACACTGGATCTGTTTCACTTAATAGTGATAATTCTAATGCTGTCCAAATTGAGATACATGTACTTAGAGATACAGGCGCATCTCAATCTCTTATGTTGTCTAAAGCGTTGCCATTTTCAGAAAGTTCTTACTCAGGCAACGATGCTTTAATAACAGGCGTAAATTCTACTGAGTCAGTCATATTACATAATGTGTTTTTAAATTCGGACATTGTATCCGGCCCTGTTAGTGTTGGTATTAGACCTTCATTACCATTTGATGGTATTCATTTGTTGTTAGGTAATGACCTAGCTGGTGATAAAGTAAATGTTGAATCCACTGTATCTAGCAAACCATGTACAGTTATTAACACTAACCAAAACAAGCAAGAAGAACCTAACTTGTACTCTTCATGCACTGTAACAAATGTTATGAGTAAAAATAATGTATTCCTATCTAATGAAAATAGTCTTGATAACAACTATGCTGACTTAGAGGACACGTTTTTGGCTGATTTGTTTAAAGCCAATTCATTTTGTGATTTAATCACTGATTGCTCATATGGAAAGCAAGAATGCTTATCTAACAATCTTGTAATTGTTGAAAAATCTGAAGATAATTGTATTTCAAATCCTTTGGATACTGGCGTTGTGTTAGCCGCAACTATTTATTATTGTGAGTCAGATTCTAGTATAAGTGATCCTTATATTATTGATAAGAAACTTAGTGATTTTAATCATTTAGTTAAGACTCCTGATCGGCGCAAAGCATGTCAATCATGTCATACCAATAGAAATGACGTTAACAATGAACATATTTTACAAATTAACGTAGTTTCTACTGACCCTGCCAATTCTTTCGTCGAAGAGTCTACATTCCAGGATTATGGAACACCAACGTTGGATTCCAAGTTACCGACACAATTGGAGGACTCTGAAATTCCTAAAACCATTTCCGTAAAACGGTGTCGTTTGGAACCTTATCAACAGGATAAACTGCAAACATTGATCTCTGACTTTTCACATTTATTTGCTGATGCTCCATCTAGGACTTCTGTTAACTTTCGTGATGTTTGTGTTGACAAGTCTTCGCCTATAAAAGACCACCTTGACAGAATTGAGCTCTTCCAGAGACTCAGTAAAGCCAATTTGACTATCGGTCTTGTAGAAAGTGTTTCGACGTGCGACAGACATTTATCACGGATCTGCCGTCGGCCAGGGTCAGGTCACACCACTTCAACTTAAACTTAAATTTGACGTCATTTCAAATTTTCTGGTGCCTGATTGTAAAAGTCAACTGAAACGCTTCTTACGTATGGCTTGATATCCTTGGAAGTTTTATCAAAATTTATTTTCATTTTCTAAGCCCTTGACTAATTTGCTTAAGAAAAATATAAAATTTATTTGGTCTGATGAATGCCAAGTCTCGTTTGAAAAGGTTAAAGCCATACTCTTTAGCGATCCAGTTTTCTAAGCACCTGATTTTCATTTCATTTAAATTAGAGTGTAACCAACCTATTTTTCATAATTCCAGTTTTATAGTCGCTATTGTTTATCGCCCTTCAGGAACTGATATGAAACACTTTAATGATCATTTCTTTCATTGCCTAATAAAATTCCTAAAGGTAAAAAGTGTCTTCTTCTAGGAGATTACAATATAGACCTTTTCAAACATGCTCACCATGATTGTACACAGGATTTTCTTAACTGCATGAAATGTAGTTACTTTTATCCACAAATTACTAAACCCACCCGTGTAACTAACCGATCTGCGACCCTAATAGATAATATTTTCACAAATTTTCACGAAAACCGTCTTCTCTCCGGAATCCTACTTACAGAAATTACAGACCACTACCCAATATTCTCAATACATAATACTGCACCTGAACCTACTCTACCACCAGCATCCTTTACTTACCGCAAATTCACCCCTGAACTTAAAACGCTCTTTGTTGAAAAAATTAAGAACACCAATTGGGAAAGCGTTTTTAGAAAAGATACAACAGAATGCGCTTTAAATACATTTCAAGATATATTTACTGCTCTCTACCATGAAACCTTCCCAATGGTGAATCTCCTGCAAAAAAAACATAAGATAATAAAACCCTGGATATCGCCAGCTCTTCTAAATTCCATCTACGTCAAAAATAATCTCTATCGCACACAGCTCCGAACAAAAACTCCTGAAGACCGTCAAAATTACCGTAAATACCGAAACAAGTTGAATAAATTGCTAACAGTGTCAAGGAAATGTTACTTTGAAAATAAATTTAACAATGTAAACAATGATATCCGGGGCACGTGGAAAGTACTAAATCAGCTTATGCACAAACCTAAAACTTCTATCTCTAAAACATTTATCTCCAACAATAACACTATTACTAATCCTGCACTCATAGGGGAAGAATTTAACAACTACTTTGTATCCATAGCTGACCAATTAAAAGCCTCTATTCCAAAATTTAACTCAAACCCTAAAGATTTTCTAGGAAATCCGATTTTAAATAATTTTGAATTTTCTCAGGTTACCCCGAGTGAAGTACACTCTGCCATCATATCCACGAAATCGTCTGCTGCTGGGCTAGATGGTATACACTCCTCCATTTTAAAACTGGTATCTGATTCCATCAACGCACCCCTCTGTCATGTAATCAACCTATCCTTCCGCTCCGGGCAAGTACCGGATTCACTAAAAAAGCTAAAGTAGTTCCTGTGTACAAACATGGTGATCGTAAATCATTCGAAAATTATAGACCTATATCTGTCCTTCCCGCAATTAGTAAAGTATTCGAACGACTGGCAGCAAATCAAATAACTTCATACTTAGAATCTAACAACATTCTATCTTCACGCCAATATGGCTTCAGATCAAATCATTCAACCACTCTTGCCGCCTGTCATTTATTTTCTGATCTCATTAAAGCCAAAGAAAATAAGAAATTTTCTATCACTACATTTCTTGATTTGTCAAAAGCGTTCGATACCGTCGATCATGACATACTTCTTTTGAAACTACGACATTACGGTATCGGGCGCATTACTCATAGTTGGTTTCATAGCTACTTGACTAATCGATACCAGTCCGTGGCATTGGAAAATTATATCTCGTCTCCTTCTAGGGTATCATGCGGAGTCCCTCAAGGTTCGATCCTAGGGCCACTTCTTTTTCTTATTTACATCAATGACATTGTCTCATCCTCATCATTTCTACATTTCTTAATTTACGCTGATGACACTTGTGTGACATATTCGTCTGCTGATCCTATTGAAGCGATCAATATGATGAACACACAACTGGTTTTAATACAAAATTGGCTTCATTCAAACAAACTCATACTAAACGTTATTAAAACCAATTTTATGTTAATTAAACCTTTCAACAAAACTCTTCCAGAACATCTACCTAATTTAACCCTAAATAACATCCCATTAAACCCTGTAAATAATATCAAATTTTTGGGTATAATTTTCAACCATAAATTGACCTGGACTAACCATATCACATATATCAGCAATAAAATTTCACGCAATATTGGCCTTATAAAACACATAAGAAATAGTCTGAACATGAAAACCCTCAATATCCTTTACTATTCACTCATTTATCCTTACCTTTCCTATGCAAACCCACTTTGGGGTAATACTTATACCACACATCTCCAACCTCTCTTCCGCCTACAAAAACGAGCAATCCGACTAATAACTTTCTCCCGAAAACTACAGCATACTGACCCAATTTTTCATGATCTTAAAATCCTTAATGTCTTTAAACTGAATGTCTTCTTATCTCTGATCATGGTTCATAAATGTATATGTACTCCTTTTTTTCTACCTCCCTATTTTCAAAACTATTTCACTCTACTCTCTAGTGTTCATACTTATACAACTAGAAGCATCCAATTTAATCTTCAATTACCATTCTGTTTAACAAACTTGTCCCGTCACACTCTTAAAACTGTTGGTGCTCGTGAGTGGAACAAATTGCCAACGTCAATAAAAGAAATACTATCAACATCTCTATTTAAATCCTCGTTAAAAAAATTCTTAGTTAACTGATCCTGTTTCTATATATGCTTGTTTTAGTAACATATTTCGCCTTGTATATACGTTCTTTCCTTATCTCTCCTTAACCTTTCCATACTATTGTTGCTGGCACCTACTCTTACACTTTTTTTTTTTTTTTAAACAATGGGATAGAACAAACCCTAATAGGGTTTTATTCCCGCCAAAAGGAACACAACTGGTGCAATGTTTAAAAGTTATTTTGTATTTGTTTGGTGAATAAACAATCAATCAATTATTGTCTTTGGTGATCCTACCCCCATAGCGTTTTGAATGAGTTTCGGATCGTTTATCTAGATTGTAAATAACACTATCAGTATATATTTATATTGTACTTTTGTTTAAAAAAGACAGTTTTTTGTGAAAACTTTCTTTCTCTGAAGGGGGAGGGTATTACGTAAAGCTGAACTGTTAACATATGTATCTATTTCGATTGTCTTAGAAATTTCTCGATTGTAACGTATTGTCTGTTTGTTTGCGAAATGTTTCAAGTTTGACCTAGTTCCCATCTGTTACTATGACGACTCCTTGGGAAACTTCTAGTCTTTATAGTGAGGTAATCTCAGGCCCATATTTTTAATTCATAACCTGTTGTAATGCGTAGATCGAAGAAGATTCTCGAAAGGCTATATTTGTATGCAAATGCTCAGATCTTTCTGGAAGTACTGAGAGTGTATATAAGACGTTGTTTTATCGTTATTAGTCAGTCAGTTTTGAACTGGTCTCGATATACTTTGGATGCTACGGTCTGATATGAGTCAGATTTATATCTGAACTCCGTATGCTATATTTTGGATGCTGTCAGTCAGTTTCCAGCTGGTCTCGGGTGCTATACATGCTATATTTTGTTATAGTTCAGATTTATATCTGAACTCCGTATGATAAGCTAGTAAGCTGCTATCTTGAATACGATATTCGACTTGTGACAGAGTCAGTTATGAACTGTACTCTCTGATACTATTAACTCGGTGGATATTCAGCCTGCTTTGTCAGTGATACCTGACTTGTGAATTCTATCAAAATTTTATCTTGTGGATTTACCAGTGTGTCTTCAAGATTAATTCTGGGGATCTATATTTGGTGAATTCGTGGTCATCGGATTTAAACCAGTGAACTTTGTGAAGGAATACAGATTTCTTGGAACTGTAATTACTTAACTTGTATAAATAAGTCATTTTGATATATGTTTTCTTTCCAACGTTTAATTAATATTTGCCTGTAAATAAGTTAGTCCGTTTGCTTTTTAATATAAATCAAAAGTTACTTCTTTTAATTATCATTCGGTATCTTAACACGTATAATTCAGAAGCTTTTTAGTGCTTTTAGTCTCGAGAATGAACGATAAAGTATTGTTTTGAACTAACTTTGGCTTAGAATGAATGAATGGTCGTCCCGGTTATTTAAATTTTGTTTACTTTTGAACACTATTTCGGTTCATATAGCCCATATATTGTATGGATTTTCCTCATTCCAACGCCAATCATTTAGTTTTTCGATGGCCTTCAAAGCCTCGTACTGTCGTGACGATCAGAAATTACGAAAAGAGTGTGAATTTTGGCAGCTCATGCCACTTTAACATTAGTCTCAATAGCCTGATTGGGGAGGGGGGGGGGCTAGATTCCAAGGTTCATCGACACATTTGGTATTGTTACTGGTGATATATAATAGTTACCTGTGGGAACTAAAGGGTGTTTATTATGATGTCATGCACCCTATTGTCAAGGAAATATGTGTTTAGCTAATTACTTATCGGTAGACTAAAAATAAGATGAATCTGGTCAATGTATCGTCGTACGATTGTATTTGCTTTTTATACGCCCGACTTAAAAAAAACGTCGGTCGTATTATGGTATCACCAGCGCCGTCCGTCCGTCGGCCCGTCCGTCCGGTCGTCCGTCCCGGATTCCCTTCCGCTCCATAACTTGAAGAGTTTTGATCTAATCTTTACAATTCTTTCACAACATATACCTTGTGGGAAGAAGGTGTGTCATGAACCATTTACGACATCGTCGATTGCATAATGTGGCTTCTACATTGGATTATGTAATAGTTTGTCTTAGTCTATATCTTCGTTCCCTTCCGCTCAGTCTATATCTTCGTTCCCTTCCGCTCCATAACTTGAAGAGTTTTGATCCGATCTTTACAATTTGTTTTACAACATATACTTTAGGGGTAGAAGGTGTGTCATGAACCATTTAGGACATTGTCGATTGCATAATATGGCTTCTACATTGGATTATGTAATATTCTGTCTTAGTTTATATCTTCGTTCCCTTCTGCTCTATAACTTAAAGAGTTTTTATCCGATCTTGACAATTCTTTCAGAGAATATACCTGAAGGGCAGACGGTGTGTCGTGTACCATTTCTGACTTCACCGTTGCATAATATGGCAGCCAAATAGGATTATTTAATATTCCCTTCCGCTCCATAACTTCTAAATTTTTCATCAGATCTTGACGATTCTTACAGAGTATATACCTTATGGGCAGACGGTGTTTCACGTACCATTGCTGACATCACCTGTTGCATAATATGGCAGCCATATTGGATTATGTAATATTCCCTTTCGACTCCAGAAGTTCTTTCGTTTTGATATAATTTCTCGAATTCTTTTAGAGTATATATACGTTCAGATTTTCAGATTTGTTTTATTCTCTTGGCCCTTTTCCGGGCATGGAGAAATACATCATATAAACATAACAATACATATATTGGCGGACATTGGTCAAACAACACCACCTAACAAATGGTGGGATTATTTTAGGAGGCCTATGAATTGGCTTAAATTCTTTAGATTTCTGACATTTCTATTGATAAATAGAGATTGCAAGCCATGCGAATAGGTAGATGTGTCGCATACGAAATTTGATTTGGATCCACGTATTTTTTGTAAGTTTTCAAAAGTTTTGTTTATCAGAAATGTGTACCTGATGTTTAATATATATATATATATATATATATATATATATATATATATATATATGCGCTATGATAACAAAAAAAATACCATTTTCACAGCTTTATTACCCATATGGTTTTTTATTAGAGTCGCTGTTTAAATAGAGATAAAGGGCCAATGACATCCACTGAAGTGGACACACAAGGTTTGTATATTCACACACATCATACCAGTGGTCAGCCCGAAGATTGTTTGCTTTGTACTAAAACTATTACAGCCAATTCCAATAGAACAGTGTCCAAGTCAAAACTGTTAAAATTCAAGAATTGTAAGCTATTGCATTGATTGCTCCTTCCCAATTATGGAACATAACAGCAATGTCAAAACAGTCACAATATTTCAGTTTTTGCAATTAAAATGTGATTGAATTTACCTGAACAGATAACATATGTGTACTAAAACGTACTGGTGTTTACTTGCAGCTTCATCAAATTCAAAAGAGAAAAACTTTTAATGTGAACAAGAAATTTCAATTGATGAAATTAAAACAAATGTTATATTAAATGTAAAGTTGTTAATCGTAGCGGTTGGACTTTGCCACGGCGGGCGTATGTTGAGTTTACTCTTGTTTGTTTTATAGCTAAAACTCTTGTTTGTTCATTGTTTTAAAGATCTTAAATTTATATAATTTAACGTTTAACGCAAACAAGGTATTACAATAACAATTTCACCGATCTTAACCAATACAATCCGAACTGTCTGCCCTTAAAATTTATGTTCTGAAAATCCCTTTGTATCTGACTCACAGAACGAAACACAATCCGGTGTAAACGAAATATAGATAAAACAATTTGAAACAAAAGGTTAAAGGCTTTCTCAATGAGTACTCACTATCAACTAAACTTTCTTCAAATTGCGTCGGTCATACTTACTCTTTGGGGTTAGAGTGGCAGCCTCATGTCCTAATTTAGAGATCTCACAAGACAAAAGAATACTAAATCGTTGAGAATCCTACCACGGAAATAAGCCACGCTTTACAAGTTAAAGTCGGGCATTTCTTGGCAAATATATCTTTACTATTCAACCTTTCAATAGTTAAATTCTAACTGTACATACTAGTGTATCCCTTTAGACAACACAGTATCTTCTGACTGGAAAATCTGGTATTGTCTGTCTTGGCTCTCAATGTAAATGGTATCAATTGTGTATATTCGTTTATAATATGTGACGTGTGTCGGTTAGAATCTGATCCAGTTATCATCACACAGAGATGTGCCCTCAGAGAGACTGACTTCTAAAGTGGCATGAGCTGCCAAAATGTTGATATTTTGACGTTAAAACAGAATGTTTAAATTATTTTCTATTTTTCTCAAAACGTATAATTCAGAAGCTTTTTAGTGCTTCTAGTCTCAAGAATGTACGATAAAGTATTGTTTTGAACTAACTATGGCTTAGAATGAATGAATGGTCGTCCCGGTTATTTAAATTTTGTTTACTTTTCGAACATTATTTCGGTTCATATTGGCCACATACTGTACGGATTTTCCTTATTCCAACGCCAATCATTTAGTTTTTCGATGGCCTTCAAAACCTCTTTCTGTCGTGAAGATCAGTAATTATGAAAAATGTGTGAATTTTGGCAGCTCATGCCACTTTAAATAATAACAGTAAAAGGAAAATAAAGTCAATGTAATTCACAAGCTTGCGTGCATGAGTATGGTTAGTAAATCCGAAAGTTCAATAACACCCTACTTTTGCTTTCTATATAAAGTAGACATTAAATTTTCTCTACTAACGAAGAGTTCCCATAACTTTGCGGATGGCATGGCATGGATTATCTAAGATAGCATAGGCGAGTAAAGAATGGAGTCCCATGAGGTAATAAGGAGATATCGCTAGAACCCGATCGTACAATACCAGTCCTTACCTATTGCATATGCATAAAATGTGAGACACTATATATTTCCCTTGGGGTGTACCATGTTTACCAATTATCGTCAAAGTAATGTAACAAAAATTCATAGTCACGAAACACAGGAGTGTACTTAATTATAGCTATTGTTGACATTCGAAATTAAAAACCCTTATATGCATTTTACTTATTTTTGAAAAGTCTTGTAAATTTGTGATAGAACTTAGGTATTGAACAATTTCCGAGAGGATTTCTACACGATGTACGTGGAACTGTTTCCAGATACTCGCTTAAGGAGTTCCCTCCATATAAAGAGTCCCCCTCCCCCCCCACTTAACCTGACAACATCACAAAATGAGGTAAATAATAGTGTGTGTCGTTCAACATCGATGGAGGTTGAGTTAGTTTTATGATTTGTGCGTAATGGATGCAATGTATGTCTATGTGGTTGTTTGTTTTTTGGTACCTTATTTAATCACTCTCCCCCCCCCCCCCCAGGTGGTCCGATGTTTTTGTCCCCGCAGAGTCTTAGCCCGGTCAGACTTTTGCTCGTTTTCATTTACAAATCTCTAGGCATATTCCAGGTTACTCCCCATTTGGAATCAAATTTAAACTGAGAAATATAAGTGCCGCATGAAAACAGGAATCCCAAATATAGCTAAAATATATTATGATGAACGTACGGTATGGCATCATGAAACCAATCATGCAGGATGAAAGCAATCCAGTGAGGTCCCAACATATGGTTAAGATATATTGTGATGGACGTATGGAATCAGATGCACGGTTTAGGTGCCAAACAGACAAAATCGATAACTAGGGTTAGGCCTGGTGTTGTGATATTTATTCATGAGGATTTAAGGATTCCTGTGATGTTTGAATAAGGATCCACTTTGCCCATCACTCACCCTATGGTACCCCTATCGACAGCTAACCGATTACAACGTAAGTTCTTATTCATTCTAAAATAGAGAACAAAATAAGAGACGTGTTCGCCTAACGGAGTCCACCATGTTGCTTTTAAATTTACAAAATGCATTTTATTTCACAAAAAACAACTGTCAAACCTGTTTAAAAACAAGATAAATGTTGAATTTACAATAAAATACCATGTATTTTACTTTAACAATAATGGCGCCATGTGTGTGTATTGACATTAATCCTTCAACTCTTTGCTGCTACCATGTCACTTATTTTAATTTCTTGGAATTTAGGAAAAAAACAAACCCATTTCTAGAGCATTGTTACAGTGTTCAAACTAATAGAGACATTACAGTAATGATTCCTTCAATCAATAGATTTTAATTTCATGCTGATTTTTTGCCGTCGTAGGCTGTTGTACATTTGTTAAGAAAACCTATTTAACCGAGTTTACTACAACTACAACCACTAAGATTAAACATACGACACATAAATCATGTCCAAGTAAGTATAGAATGTATAAACGGGAGTGAAAAACAAACGAAGAATCGAAGTAAGTTCTTAAACAACAACAACGATCGGTGTTCGTTAACTTAAAACGTTGGATTTCCCTCAGTTCAGGCCTTTTTGTCTGCAGTTTACACTCTAAAATTTATTCGGCGGGCTTTCCGAGTCCCTCTTATGATGTGTTTCCACGGACCTGCGTTAACGCGTGCGTTGACGGATGCGATTGTTTAACGGATAGGATGAAGTGTTTCCACGGACTTGGGTTAACGCATGCGATCGATAGTGCGATCTGTCATAAAGTTAGGGTCAAAAGTCAAAGTCATATCCTTGACAACATTTTTTTTCGGTTTGGGGAAAGAACGTGAATAAGTGGACATCTACATACTGTAGCTTTTTTATACAAAATACATCTACAACACAAATAGTCAGTAAAAATGAGTAAACAAACTGACTCGGTGTTTTCTGTGGATTTCGATCTGACAGCAAAAGGTCACCAGGGTCGGAAAACCCCTTCAATGACGTCATGATCAGCGAAATCCCTCGTCCGATGCGTTAAAAATGGGACAAGCTCCATTCTCCATTCACGCGTGCGTTAAAAACTATCGGACTGGCCATCGAATCACTATAGAGTATTTCTGTAGTTCCCATTCTTTAGGGAAAATCGCATCCGTCAACGCACGCGTTAACGCAAGTCCGTGGAAACACACCATTACTCAATCATCATTCAGTATTTCTCAGATAAAGCACTTAAAATTATACCGTGCCGTTAGATCACTCACACGACTCAAAGCATTAGGACGCTCGTGCCCATGCTCAAGCTCAGAGTTTGTTTACATTGCGGGTACCTGATAAATCTAATTTTCAATTTCAAATATAAAAATACAAAATGATGCTAAAACTTTTTTGGTAAAAATAGAAAGTTCCCAACTTCTTCGGTCTGGTGAAAAATACAGAAAACCGTCCATAGTTTTTTTTTTGGTGAAAGTATTCTGGATTTTCGCGGCGAGTGTGCCTTTACGGATCTGCCTCTAGCTACCAATGGTTGAAAAGTTCATTTGCTTAGTTTAAAACTTAGGTTATATTGCTGGGAAATGACACATTGGCGAGAATAAAGAATAGCAATATGCAAAACAGCTCAAGCTTTGGCAACCATATTGCCAAACAAATGAAAAGTTTATAGGAAATTCAAAGTCTTATAATAAATCACTTGTCTACAATTTGGTCTTCTTGTTTCGATATTTTACAGAAATACCAATCCGTTGAATATCGCCAAAACGTTATGTTCATATATGCGTTAAGGTCTATTTTGTAAAGCTGAATTTACAAAAGTTCCCGTAGAATACTGATTGACTACATAGTCTTTAAGTCTGACATATCACTTTCTCCAGGTGTTCAAACGGACAGGGCCGATTCCCGGGTGACTTTCTCAACGCAGGGAAATGATAAGTTGTCTGATCTTCCCAGTAAATAAGCCTCACCTCAACAGTTAATAGTCGGACATTCCCTGTCAAACAGATTTATACTATTTAACTTTTAGCAGAGTTAAGTTTTTACTCTAGAGACAATCATATTTCCTTTGAGAACAGACCATTTGGTGGTATGGGAAGAATTTCTAACATGTACGTTTGCATACGTGGACGGTTCTCTATATGGATTATCTTAAATGTTATCACCTGGAAGAGTCGATCTAATGATTAAACATTGTATACAGCCATTACGGTACCAATGAGCTAGACTATGGAATACTTTGGCCAAACACACGTCTGAAGCTATCATACTAAGTCAAGTTAAAGATCCTACCGCATCCTGTGATGGGCTTTAATCTTTATTCAATATCATTTTGTTATAAAACCTCACGTATGCATCATGTACATATTCTTTGTTTACCTTGCTTTTGTAAATAACTTTAAGAAAAGTTATAATTGTAAATAACTAATTTCAGCTCTAATTACAATTTCCATTCCTCATATCATTACGTCAATCATTCACGGACTTTTCTATAAATATTTGTTTTGCTGCGCATTGGCTTTTGGCATACTTTTAACAGCTGTTTAGCTCAAATTGCTATAGAGTCGACCGAGATTTAAGCCTGAGAAATGTATATTATTACGCCAATACGTTTGTCGATTGTTTTTTTTTTAAAGGACATGTGAGCTTTCTATAGTTATGTAAGTTTAGGTTTAAAGGCAGTAATATAATTGATCTGGGATTTCTAAGTCTATTTAAAGGGGGATTTCCTAGATATTGAGTCAGTCAGTTAATAACTGCTTAATCTGCTTTAGAGTGTTATTGAAAGCGATTTAGGCCTGCTTGCTCTTATTTGGACGGTTAAGTTATCAGCTTTCGAACTTATATCAATATAAGACTGTAGGGACGCTCATGGTAGTGGCAGATTCATGTCAAAGGGCGTTTGGCAAATTGCACTAACGAAAAGAGCTTTCCACAAAAATGTCTGTCTTCACCACACCACAGGGACTGTTCGACTAAAACGTTATGGCCTTTGGTATGTGGAATTTACCAGCCACCCCCCAAGGACTTTTCACCATGACCAACTTTGTATAGAAATTCTGCTGCTCTGTGTTACTACTTTGTTAAATATTTTGTGACCTAAACAATACTCTAAAAATCATATTTAAGCGTGCCTATTTTTGCTTAAAGGAATTGTTTCACTGATGTTTTTCTATTTCGTTTCATTATATGGATTTGTTTATCGATTTGACAAATAAAGGTCCTTTCAACGGTTGGTTTTAAATCCCATATCTGGGTGTATGAGTGCATTGGGACCGCTTTGTCCATGTTCTCTATTGTGAACCTGTGTGGCCATATCTCAGTAAAGAAAATTGGTTTAAAACCCCGATGATGTATATTTTTTTGGATGATATATGCGTTTTTCTCATTGACTATATTTTTAGAGTTATTACTCATTTATTATCCCCCGTGCATATAATACGGGGGGATACAGCAAGCAATCAGGTTCTCTGTCCGTCTGTCTGTCTGTTTGTCTGACTGTCTGTCTGTCAGTCGGACTGTCTGTCTGTCTCTGTCTGTCTGTCCGTAATCATTTCTTGTCATAGCATCTCCTTCCACGGTTTTCATCCATTTTTTTCAAAACTTAGTGGACATGCTGGGTATCATTCGAGGATGTCCACCTCCTATTTTGGTTGCGCTGGTTTTATCAATTTCAGAGTTACTGCCCCTTTTTGACAGTATAGGAAGACATAGACAATAGATGCGTGTCGTCGCATCTGCTCTTGTGGTTTTATTGGATATTTTCGAAACTTGGTGGACATGCTGGATATCATACTAAGATGTGCATCTCCTACTTTGGTTGCGCTTTTTAAAATGATTTCAGAGCTCCTTATCATAGCCCTGCCTAACCCCATGCTCCTGCTTGAATTAAATTGCTACCTTCTGGGTTGTTTTTCCTGTTGTTTTTTCTGGGTTCCATGGTTTTCCACCTGATATTGGTTTCTCAATGCATTTCCTCATACAGATTGCATTAAATATCGTTAAAACTTGGTGAGGATAATTGTGATCAAGTGAGGATGGGATAATCCTGTTTGTAAATGAACTTTTGTCTTTTCTTAAACTATTTCCACTTAACATGACATTGATATTTCTTATGAGGGGCCGGAGGATACGGCATCTTCTGAGGACTCTTGTTCTTAAAGTTGTCGAGGACAACTCACATGTCTTGGGTGGGACAAATCTATTATCACAAACACTACAACTATAGATCATAAGTTAATTTGTCATGTGTCATCTCTGTCTGGAACAGTCCACTAATCAATCAAATGGTAAATGAAATATTGTAGATATTAACCAAATATTCCATAAAGATACATCAATACCTACAGTGTAGTTTACAGAATTGTGAAAATAAGAGATTAAACTGCGAGAAAATGGTCAGTCGATAAAAGCTTTCTGTCAAATGACTTCGCAAGAAACTGTTTCCAAATTGACTCAATATAGCCGGGGAAAAATCTATCGTTTTGGGGATATTGAACTGTTAAATTACTTTTTCAAAATAAACCATATTATTCCAACACAAAACCCCGTGGTAAGTTTTACCGCTTTTCACTGAAAAGAAAATTTATTTCTTTGGTTATTTTTACCCAAGTAAATTATTCGTCGGCTTTACTAAAGTTTATCTATAATTATACATATGAAAATCAGGGATTAGGAAGAGCAGATCGTTTTTTTTTAATTTGAGGGTAAATCCCTCGATCAGAACCGACACTCTAACAACATCTTTAAAAAACGGCTAAGCTGCCTTTTCTCCTGATTTTAATGTGTTTCTTGTCATTGTTCGTTAATACAATTATTTTCTCTAAATATAATGACAGCTTTAGTCAGATAGGAAAGTTTGGAAGCCAACTAGAGTGGATAAAAAATCGCTGCTTATTCGAATTTGTATTAACTTCCTTATTTTAAAAGAGATCCAGACGAAAGTGTTCCCAGTCAATGCACCAAAAGGAAGCGAGCTGCCAAATCTGTTCGTCGTTTTATCGTGAATCAACTCAAACATACCGGCAATTTGAGTTCTGTCCATTATTAGCACACATCTTCGGTTGGTACGGCTAACATGTTTAACATATATTTTTTTTTATTTTTACGTCAATCATTTGAGTTTTCAAGGTACCCAACTTCTCTTCACGATCAGAATTTATGGAAAAGGACGAATTTTGGCAGCTAATGCCACTTTAAATAGCATTTTATTGCTTGAAAATTTGCAAAAAGCGTGTTAAAAAAGCTGCATGCCTAGAATTTGACGTTCCATTCTTGACGTTCCTTTACATAAGTTTCTGGGCAAATCAGGACGGTAGAAGTTTCAACCACATCATTGTGTTATTCTATTCATATTGGACCAGTAGTTCTTACATCTGATGTTATTGATGGTAGTACTAGTACAATTATAGTGACGATCTTCCTACCCTGGCGCATTCCAGGGAGATGTTATTGTTGAGGAAAATTAATTGTGAATTACTTCACCTTGGAATTTTGGTTGAAAACAACATTGCCAACTGGTAGCCATCTTCAATATGCTAATGATAATGATGTGTGCCATGTTTGGTTAAGATCAGGTCAGTAGTTTTCTTGGAATCAAAGTAACAAAAAAAAAACAATATCGCTTTCCTGGCGGCCATATTGAATATGCAAATGAGATGAAAATGAACGGGGTATAACTACACCATAGGGTGATAATGTATGTTGAGTTTGATTAATGTCAGGTAGTTTTTTTGGAATAAAGATTACAAAGAAAAACAACATCGCCCCCTGGCGGGCATATTGAATATGCAAATGAGATGAAAATGTACAGTACACAACAGGACTATAGGGAGATAATGTGAACCAAGTTTGGTGAAAATCGGATTGGTAGTTTTCTTGGAAAAAAAGTAACAAAACAAAAATATATCGCCCCCTGGCAGCCATATTGAATATGCAAATGAGATGAAAATGTACGGTGCACAACTAGACCATAGGGTGATGATGTATGTTGAGTTTGATTAAGATTGGACTGATGGTTTTCTTGAGTTAGCGCGACAATATATTCTTAACAAGAGAGTTACCATCTGTTCAAGTGACAAATCATGGATAACTCCCAACATAAAAAATGAAATGAAATTAAGCAATAAACTGTATAAAAAATGTCGTAGGTACCAACCAGAGGAAAATTCAAAATCATACAAACGTCAATCTTTTGGTTAGGGAGGGCAAACAAAATGACCCCCAAAAAATGATAGACAAAATTGAGAATGGGAATAAGGGTACTAAATTTTGGTGGAAAATCTGTAAAGCTGCTTTGGGAAATACAAATATCAATGTTTCATCCTTACCGCCTCTTACTAACGATGGAATCACATATTACTGACAAGGCTAACCTCCTAAATGAATATTTTGCGAGCATATCTTCAGCTGGAAACTTTGATATTGCCCCCCCCCCCCCCCCCCCCCAGTATACCATCAATTGATGAGAACTTGCTTTCTAATATAAACGTGGAACCTGAACTTGTACTGAAGGTCTTATCATCTATTGACACTAGTAAGGCCACTGGTCCAGACATGATCAGCCCACGAATTCTGTGTGAAGCCCGCTCACAACTCACTCCCATCCTATCGAAATTATATCAACTTTCTCTCAACGAAGGAATATTTCCTCAATGCTGGAAGATTGCAAATGTAACGCCAATTTTTAAATCCGGGAACCACTCAAATATAAGCAACTATCGCCCTATTTCTCTTCTAAGTTGCCTTAGTAAAACATTCGAGCGAGTTGTTTGTAAAAAATTTATCACGATCACGATATAGCTAAGGCCTTGGACGATGGCAAAGCAGTATTTTTTTGTCTTCTTTGACATTTCTAAAGCCTTTGATAGGATATGGCGTGACGGTCTGATGGTTAAACTGGCGTCACTTGGCATATCTGGTCCGCTTTTGAAATGGATCAAGAGCTATTTGAATAATCGACAACAGCGTGTCGTAATTAACGGTACAAGCTCTCTTCTTTTGCCATTAACTGCTGGTGTACCTCAATGATCTGTTCTAGGACCCTTGCTATTTCTTATATACATTATTGCTATTTCCCAATAACATTTTAAATAACATTAAACTTTTTGCCGACGACACATGTCTTTACGTAATATCGGATAATCTGCAGAGTTCTGCAGAAAATTTACAAAGAGATATGGAGTCGGTGGGAGCCTGGGCACAATCTTGGCAAATGGATTTTAATCCACAAAAAACGAAGTCACTGACAGTCTCAATACGCAGATCTCCTTCAGATTTACTTGTGTTTTTCAAGGATGCACCATTGAATCTGTGGTATCGCACAAACATCTCGGGCTTAATCTGAACAGTCTCGGAAATTGGAATCACCACTTAGATCAACTTATTGAATCAGCAAATAATCCATGTTTAAGGGCCTAAAATATCAACTTAACAGAAAGAGCCTAGAAAGCATGTGCAAAAGCTTTATACGCCCATCTTTTGAGTATGCTAACGTAGTGTGGGATAATATCAATGATCAGCAAGCCAATACCTTGGAAAATATTAAAAAAGATTGTATCGGAGTAATTACCAGACTAACCAAAAGAGCAGCATCTTGTTTTCTGTACCAGGAATCCGGTTTACGCACATTAAAACACAGACGCAAAATCCAGCGACTTGTAATATTTCACGACAACCTTTATAATAACCCAGACAGTAGACTTAACAATATCTTACCCCCTCCAACTAACGTACGTAATCCATACCCAGTCAGAAACAAAAATCAACTAACTTCCTTCAGGTGTCGAACTGCAAATTATAGTAAATCATTTTATCCACAAACAGACGTGAATGCAGACTGTGCAATGGCTGCAATTCTTTGAACGAGGACCTATTCAATAACTTCATTTCTGATTCCCCAAAATGTACATGTGGATGTTCTATAGAAAGCGTTTCACATTACCTACTTGTCTGTAACAATTTCGTACTGCCACGCACGCTTATGATTGACCGGATACGGCTAAATGGTTATGCAGACGATCTGTCACCCACACTGCTACTGTACGGCTCCCATGAATTAAGTTTAGATATTAATAATCATATTTTTGATTCCGTTTGCAAATTCATTACACAATCAAAACGTTTTTGATACCAAAGGGACCAGTTGTATGACGCGGTCTGGACGGCCAACAACAACATATTTTCATTTTTTTTTTAATGACGACTATTGTATGATGTTGTCATGTTATGTAGGTAAATCTAGTGAGTGTTATGGTTTGTATGTGTTTGTATAACCTATCATTTGTGTTCTTACGTTTTGCTTCCGTCATATGTAAACAACTGCTTTAAAAATATGTCAAAACCTTTATATATCTCTGTAATGAATGTATGCTGTCTATTATCCTCAATTGCGTATTTTCCCCTATTTTTCTTAACATCTTAATCTATAATCGTTTCTTTGATAACATTTACAAAGTTTTCTTCAGCAATAGTTGCCATCATTATGATTACCATTCATTTCATGTCTATTTAAATTATTTGACCTTTCTTTGAATTGCTGTACAAAATAAGCTGATACAGCTTAATGTGCACAAAAAATAAAGCACATACATAAAAAAATAGTTTACTTGGAATAATGGTAACAAAGAAAAACAACATCGCCCCCTGGCGGCCATATTGAATATGCAAATAAGATGAAAATGCATGATGCACAACTAGACTATATGGAGATAATGTGAGCCAAGTTTGGTGAAAATCGGACAAGTAGTTTTCTTGGAATAAAGGTAACCAAAAGAAAAACAATATCGTACGGTGCACAACTAGACCATAGGATGATGATGCATGTTGAGTTTAATTAACATTGAACTGATAGTTTTCTTGGAATAAAGGTGACAAGAGAAAGTTTTCTTGCAATAAACGTAACAAAGAAAACACCATCGCCCCCTGGCGGCCATATTGAATATGCAAATGAGATGAAAATGTACGGTGCACAACTAGACCATAGGATGATGATGTATATTGAGTTTGATAAAGATTGAACAGGTAGTTTTCTTGGAATAAAGAGCACAAAGAAAAACAACATCGCCCCCTGGTGGCCATATTGAATATGCAAATGAGATGAAAATGTACGATACACAACTAGACTATATGGAGATAATGTGAGCTAAGTTTGGTGAAAATCGGACCAGTAGTTTTCTTGGAATAAAGGTAACAAAAAAACAATATCGCCCCCAGGTGGCCATATTGAATATGCAAATGAGATGAAAATGTACGGTGCACAACTAGACCATAGGGTGATGATGTATATTAAGTTTGATTGAGATTGAACTGGCAGTTTTTTTGGAATATAGGTAACAAGCAAAAAGTTGACGGGCGGACGACGGACCACGGACCACGGAAAAGCGATTTGAATAGCTCTCCATCAGAATGATGGCGGGCTAAAAAATAAAGCTATGGACAAATGTATGACATATTAAAATGAGCATGATTCTAGATACTTCAGTTCGGTCGTTTGTAAAAGCTATATACTAATCTTATCATGGATTTATGAGAAAGATACAATATTCAAATACCTGTGAATAAATAACACGTGTCAATGCACTTTGGTCTATTTATCCAACTTGACCCTCTGGTTATCCACTAAATCCGCAGATGACTGATTCTATGTGCTATATTGGTATATATGCGCAGAATTGAATGTCGTCAACAACAATTTTCTAGTATCGTGATTTAGGATGTGTTTAAGAACCTATCATTCTGTCTCAACTACGCTGTGAAAAATCTTAATAAAGACATATTAGGGAAATTTAATGTAATTTTCATTTGAAATGTTTATCTCTTTTTGTTTGTTTCGTCTGTTAACCCTAATTTAATTGGACATGATATATTATCACAATGATATGGGTGTTTTGAAGACAATGAAAGACAAAACAGCGCGAGGATTATATAGATTACATTCATTTCTGCACATATATACCAAATATAGCACATAGAATCAGTCATCTGCGGATTTAGTGGATAACCAGATGGTCAAGTTGGATAAATAGACCAAAGTGCATTGGCGCGTGTTATTTATTCACAGATATTTAAATATTTGTAACTCTCTCATAAATCTATGTTAAGATTAGTACATAGATTAGTACCAAACTGAGTATGCGGCATCATGCTCATTTTGATATATCATACATTTGTCGATAACTTTATTTATAAGATGTCACTGTTTTATAACACTGTTAATTTTCGAAATAGAAAAGCAAATATTCGTTTAAGCCTGCCGCAGACGAGAGCTATCTGCTGAGCTAAATTCCATTCGTGGCACTTGCCTTAAGCACATAGCTCACGTTAGCGGTGAACTTTTGGTGAGATTTTCGTCATTCGTGGCGCTGCGTCAAATATCCAACGTGTTGGATAATTTTGTTCATTCGTGCAACTTACCTCTCGTGTGCGGTGGACGTGAGCTAACTGCTTACGACTTTTTGCAACGTCATGACGTCACAAGACTACCAGCAACCTTACCGCTAATGGGTTCGCCACTGTAATTTACACATATTTTAAATAAAATCCATTAAAATGATCGTCGTTTGGTAAATAGAAAGCAGTAAAATTCTGAAAGAATTGAATGTTAAGTTATATTCCTCAACAGTAGAATCTGCGACGTGTAAACGTGAAATATTCAACACTATACCAATCAAAACTACTTATAGTATTGAATTATTCAATTATTCGGGATTTGTGGTTCAAATATCACATATAGGCATAAAAGAGGTAGTCCAACAGTATTTTGCCACTACAGCTTGGTGATAGGTGGAGCCCATTATACGAGGCTGCTGGTACATGTATCATAGATATCTTAATATAAGATATAAATAGCTGGTACTTCAGAATGGCGTCATGACGTTGCAAAAAGTCGTAAGCAGTTAGCTCACGTTCACCGCACACGAGAGGCAAGTTGCACGAATGAACAAAATTATCAAACACGTTGGATATTTGACTCCGCGCCACGACTGACGAAAATCACCGCTAACGTGAGCTATGTGCTTAAGGCAAGTGCCACGAATGAAATTTAGCTCAGCAGATAGCTCTCGTCTGCGGCAGGCTTTAGCCTGTACGAACATGCGTGAGGTAAGATGTGTACTATTCAGAGGTAAAGTTCCATCTAAACATCTCCTTAACGTACATTCCCATGAGCCATATTGATGAAATTCTTACTTGCACTTTTGAGATATTTCCAGTTAAATCATGTTCGATTTCCATGGCTAGGAGCATTTGGCTTCATTTTTGAAGAGACATTTTCGAAGCAATGCTTTCAAAAATACAAAATATAGGTGTGATCTGCTATTCTAATATGACTAGAGAGGAATAACAAAGAAGCCGTCGAAACATATTTCGCCTTGATTTGTTCAAATCGTATGTAAAAAAGGAACGACAAGAATGGTACGTCAACTTTTGGGCATTCAACTTTTGTATTCTCTTTTTTAAATTTTCAGGCATTACAGTGACATTAGCTGCCAAAATTCGACTTTTTTTCAAAACTTCTGGTTGTGTTTTGGGTGCCTTAAAAACTCAAATGATTGATGTAATAAGAAAAAATATATATAGGTAAAGCATGATAGCTTTAAAAACGACTTTAACTTATTTTAATTCTCGATAAAATGACGAACAATTAGTGTTTTTTTTTTTAGATTTGGCCGCTCATTTCGGTTTGATGCATTGACTGTGAAAACTTTCGTCATTTGTGATCTCTTTCTAAATAAGGAAATTAATACAATTTCAAATAAGTAGCGACTTTTATCCACCCTATATATGGCTTCCAAACTTTCCTACCTGACTAAAGCTGTCATTATATTTAGAGACAATAATGGTTTTAACGCAAAATGGGGATTTACCCTTAAACTATGATATTTTTTTGTGCTTCATACCTGGTTTTTGTATATTATTATTGCTAAACGTTTGTAAAGCTGACGAATAATTCACTTGTGTAAAAATAACCAAACAAATAGGTTTTCTTTTCAGTGAAAAGCGACAAAAACTTACCACGGGATTTTGTGTTGGAATAATATGGCTTACCATAAAAAATAATTAAACAGTTCAATATCCACAAAACGATCGATCTTTCCCGGCTATACGGAGTCAAATTGGAAACAGTTTACGGTGAAGTTGTTTGACAGAAAGCTATTATCGACTGACCATTTTCTCGCAGTTTAATCTCTTAGCTTTCACAATTCTGTAAACTACACTGTAGGTATTGATGTATCTTTATGGAATATTTGGTTAATATCTACAATATTTCATTTACCATTTGATTGATGAGTGGACTGTTCCAGACAGAGATGACACATGACAAATTAACTTATGATCTATAGTTGTAGTGTTTGTGGCAGCCGAATTGTACCACCCAAGACATGTGACCCGAGTTGTCCTTGACAACTTTAAGAAAAATGAGTAATAACTATATAAATATAGTCAATCAGAAAAGCGCAAATATAGTTAAAATAAATACACATCATCGGAGTTTTAAACCAATTTTCTTTACTGAGATTTTTTTTGAGCCTATACAGTTGCACAGGCGTTTATTAGAAGTTATCACGATTTTACATTGCCGCAGAAGTACTTGCCCACGTGACCAGGTTGTACACGGCTCAGTTTTGTTACAATGTTGCAGGGTCATAAGGATTTGGAGCTGACGCTGGGACAATGTTTCAACTACAAGTGCAATGTTTACATTCGAAAGTAAAACAAATTACATTCTATATGAAAAACAATAAAAAAATAGAAATAAAAAACTAATAACTCAGAAATATACATAAATTTTGCGGCGTAATGACATTTTCTCTGCTTACTATAAGCTATTACTGATAACAGTTTACATTCTATGCTTGAGCATTTAAATAGGGCACCTTACCTATGTAGAGTCTTAGTAAATGAACTAGTACTAGTAGTAGACTAATACATTCTGATTCATATATAAATTTCATATATATATATGCATTATGCGCTTATTATAGTTCTAACAATATAGGCTTTAAATAACCACGGCCACTTATTTTATGCATAACACATAATGCGTTTTGCAAGTAGCTTCGGAAGACTGTAAAGAATATAGACCTGCAACCTTGTTGACAAATATAAATATAATATTTTGCGTGAAGGACACAGCAGTTAATCAATTTCCAATGATTTTTACTTTTGTCAAGCACACCAAATACTACCTCTGTATGTGTTAAATTCACCGTTAGTTTTACTATAGACGATAACCATTTAACAAAAATATCCCAAAATTGCCTGAGTTTGGTACACGTCAAAAAGTGGTGTTTTAATGTATCAACCTCTGTTTCACAGTTTATGCATAATGGGTTATCCAGTATACCATATCTATGTAATAGTTTCTAGTGGGATAGATTTCATGCAGAATTTTGAACTGAAGCTGTTTAACTTCATTATCCACCATCGTAGAATATGGAAGAAGCCATAAATTCTCTTCAGTTATATTTCCATTATGAAACGCCGTATAATTATCCCTAATAGTCTTACGAGTCTGTATTTGTTGTTTCAAAAGAGTATAAAAGAATTTTGTGCAAACTTTGGGATCACTTATAGTCATAACAAACAACATGGCTATAAAGTACATCTCATAGCCTAAAATTACCAAACAAGGTTATAACAAGGCTATTTAAACAATCTACCTCCGTCTTCCAATGATATTTTTTTATCAATGGGATAGAACTGTTGTGCTTACGTTATCTATCTGTTGATTACATCCTGTAGACAAAATACCTAAATTATTCAATTGTTCCCCCTCTAAAAAAGGGCCGAAGGCTTTATCTACTTTATTCAGTAAAACATAATTTGGGTAATCCGAAGGCATATTAAATTTCACATGTAAATCTCTGAGACAGAATTTTACCATCATTATTTAGAAGGTCTTTGACATGTACAATACCTGATGATTTCCAGCTATCAAAATATAATGACTTCCTACTATAAAGAATATTTTCATTATTCCAAATTATCTGATTTGCGCCAGTTTGTTCCCCTGTCCTTAACTCTTTCCATGCTTCTAATAGCTGTTTATAAAACTCTGGCACTCGAATGCACAACTTGGAGGAGTTGAAGTTACAATGGAGTAAAAATTCTAAAGACCCCACTTCTTGGAAGATTTGTTTCACAAAACTTGCCCAGTAGCTACATTTTTCCCTATTAAAGTAACGTTTAATCCATATAAATTTCAAGGCTATTTTCATAATGTTAAAATCCACGGCACTGATACCACCTGCAGATTTTATTTGTCAAATCGATAAACAATTTATATTGTACATTGCATCTACCTATTGAATGAAATACAACCATTAGCAATACAATTCATTAAAGCAAGCATAGACACGCATACATATGATTGTTTATGTATTGTTAGGAGGCAAAATATTTAACAAACAAGTAACAAAGAGCAATTGAATTTATGTACAAAGTTGGGCATGATGAACAAGTCCTGGGGAGGTTGCTGGTAAATTCCACATACCAAAGGCCATAACCTGGTATTCGGACAGTCCCTGTGGCGTGGTGAAGGCAGACATTTCTATGGATAGCCCTTTCCGTAGATGGAATTTGCCAAAAGCTGTTAAGAAGGTCAAACTTTGACACAAATCTGACATTACCGTAAACCCCAATACAGTCGTCTTACCCTTTGCATTAGAAAGTTATGTAGTTTACCCAAAGAAAATACTTTACACAATATACTGTAATGCTGATAACAGTTTATAGGATGTATAAGCTGATTCGAAAATTCCTTGCAATTAGCATTCTAAAGTTGACATTAGTTATTAACTGACTGACTCAATATCTAAAAAATCCGGCTTTAATTAGACTTAGAAATCCCAGATCGTTTTTATTGCTACCTATTGCGTAACCATAGAGAGTTGACATATATTGTTTATACAAGAACAATCTTGAAACAGCATATTGACATATACTTCTCTGGCTTAAATATATATTTATGATCACTTAAACACATGGGCACAGGGAAAATCTCCTTGTCTAATATAACCATGGAGACAAGTTTTTAATTGTGTTAAAAGAACAGGTGTATCATTTAGACCTTTTTTTTTTCTAAACATCTTTATTGCTCAATAAATGGCTGTACACTTAAGCCGTAGGCTTATGCTGTGTACCGTGATGGCATTTAATTTTTTCAAAGAACGTATTTACAATTGTTTGATCCGTTAAAAGAAATATAAAATTTTATAAATAAATTATTATAATTCTATCCATTCTGAATTATTACATATATACAATATAAGCATAAATGATGAAAAGTAGAAATAATATTACACGAAAACATAGATTTGTACATTCCAGGTGAAATATAAAACATTGGACAAGGTCAGAAGAGGGCCCCTTTGGGGTGGCTATGTAAAGCGTTTGGTAGCTATAATATATGTGCACACCGATTCCATTATTAATTTGTTTTGTAGAAATGTTAGCTCAGCAGAGCCATACAACAAGAGCGTTGTGCTTATATCATCAATAAGTCCACCATTTTGTATATCAGTAATTAGCTTTAAGCGTTGGACAGTATACATAGGACAATGAAGAAGATAGTGGTCGGCTGTTTCAATTGAGATTTGACAAAGGCACTTTGGCGAATCGGTAATAAAATTGTTAAATAAATCATCATTGAGTGAGCTGCAGCCATTTCTCATGCGACAGAGGATGATGTTTGCAAGACGGTCTCCTACGTAGTACCAGAGGGGAGGCCGGTTTAAACGAAACACACGAAAAAGTTTTGATTTAAATTCTGAATGGTTTATTATTGATTTAATATCCTCCGGGAGGCTATTCCAGTCACGCAAAGTAGAGGGAAAGAATGATTTACTAAAGGAAGCTGTTCTGCAGAAAAAAGTGGTAAAATTATTGTTTGACCTCTGTGGATAAGGATTTCTTGTTGATACACGTTGGGGTAACTTACTGTGGAGATTGTGATTTGTAGGGTTCGTAACCACCAGGTGAAACACATTCAAGCGATGAATCTTACGACGCATACTAAGTGTATGAAATCCCGTCTCTTCGTAAAGAAGAGAACTGGCTACACTTTTAGTTAGGCCACTGATAATCCGGAGGCAATCCTTTTGCAGCATTTCAAGGGAATTCACCTGAAAGTCTGTGAGATTGTCCCAGACTACATCAGCGTATTCTAGAGAGGGTCGTATAAATGTTTTGTACATAATTTCTAAAGATTTTCTATTCAAACGATACTTTATTCCTCGAAAGAGGGATATTTTCAAATGTGCAGAAGTTATCAGATTTTCAATATGGTTTGACCAGTTCCCAAGATGGTTAAAGGTCAGACCTAAATGTTTGTGCGTAGCACAGGGAGTAAGTCTGCTGCCCATAAAAGAGATATCAATAGCAGAGGGCTGGCGACGCCTAGAGCACAATAAAGTTTCGGTCTTTTTAGAATTGAACGATACTTTCCACCGCTCAGCCCAAGAGAGAATGGACTGGAGGTCTTGATCAATTGACAAGGAGATGTCCGGATGAAGAAGGTCATCCGAAATAATGTAAAGACATGTATCATCTGCAAACAACTGAATTGAATTTAGTACAGAGCTGGGGAGATCGTTAATATATACAAGAAACAGGAGTGGCCCAAGGACGGATCCTTGGGGAACCCCTGCTTGTAAATTATTTGAAGTTGATCTCAATCCATTGAGAACAACTCTTTGTTTTCGATTTTTCAAATAATTTTCAATCCATTCTAACAAGTTGTCATGAATGCCCATATTGCGAAGTTTAAGTAACAATCCTTTGTGCCAAACGCGATCAAAGGCTTTAGATATGTCAAAAAATAAGAAAATCACTTCTTTGCCTTCGTCAAGTGCTTTAATTAAATCAAAATAGATATCTAAGAGTTGGTGAACAGTGGATTTACCTGGAAGGAAACCATATTGGCATGGTGCTATACTGTTTTTAATGAACTCAAACACATACTTAAAAATTATTTTTTCAAATATTTTGCTCGAGCAGCTCAATAGAGAAATGGGACGATAATTTGAAACACAGCTTGGATCACCAGATTTAAAAACAGGAGTCACATTTGCTGTTTTCCATTGTGTGGGAAATTTGCAAGATTGCAATGATCGGTTGAACAATTTGGTTAGACATGGTGTCAAAATTGAGCGTGCTTCAAATAATAATTTCGGACTGATTTCATCAGGCCCTACAGCTTTACTGGTATCAACAGCGTTAAGTTCCTTCAGAGTATCTTCTTCTGAAATAACTATGTCACATAAACGGTTACCAGCACTGTCAGGCAAATATTGTAGATCATCAGAATTCGATTCATCAACTGTGCAAATATCTGCAAAGTAGTCATTGAGAAGCTGTGCTTTGTGTTCAGCATGGTAACAAATTTCACCAGACGGCTTTTTTAATGGCGGAATTTGGTTGAAATTAACGTTAGAGTTTTTCAGATATGTTTTGCACAGTTTCCACCAAATTTTTTTGTTAGTGTTGCCATTTGAAATTTGCGTCGCAATTTTCTCGTCATGAATGCGCTTCACCTGTCTAATAATTGATGTAACGTAGTTCCGTTGTAATTTGTATTTATTTATGTTTTCAACTGTCTTAAATTTTCTCAAACGTGTAAATAAGTTGTCTCTAATTTTTATTTCAGTCTTAATTTCTTTTGTTATCCATGCTTTATCCCTTGGGTTAATTCTTACGAAATGATTTGGTATTGCTTGATTGGCGGCCTCCACTATAGCACTACTGAAAAAAGAGCACATCTCGTCGACATCCACATCATCCCCCAAACCCCGGTCCCAATCTATATGATCTAATAAATTACGAAAGAGATCCCAATTGGCTTTTTTGTAAGTCCAAACATGGCGTCTATAACACAAGAGAGCCGGGACAGTAGATTGAAATATAACAAATACAGGACAATGATCACTGCAAAAGTTTGGCAATATACCGGATTCTTTTACTAAAGACCTATGGCTGCAGGCAATAGGATCCAGCAAAGTATTTGAAATGGGTCTCGTGGGCTCTGTTATCAATTGTGTCAAACCATGGGAAAGAATAATATTAGTCAAATGGCGGTTTGTATTATCTAATAGATTTTCATTAAGGTCACCTGCGATTAAAATAGTGTGATTTTTGTTAAAGACCTTTATACACCATAAATTGTTGTAACAAACCAAACCTGTGATATTTCATTAGGTTGACGACTGACAGCTTAGCCTTGGTTAGTAGAATTTTCTGGAATCTTTTTGTAACACATTGACAATGGTTACGCATCTTAACTATGGCAAGAACATCGGCGGACTGAGATTGAACCCCATGCATTTTGCTTTCGCTACCCCCCCCCCCCCCCACCCCCCGGACACAGACAAAACTATGTAACAAACAAAACAATCATAAACTTCATCTCACAACCAGCAAACAACAATGTTATAAACTCCATCTCATAACCTCTAGCAAACAAGACGGTTATAAACTCCATCTCATAACCTACAGCCAGAAAACAAGAAGGTTATAAACTCCATCTCACAACCTACAATCAGCAAACAACAAGGCTATAAACTCCATCTCATAACCTACAACTCGCAAACAACAAGGTTATGAAGTCCATCTCATATCCTACAACAAACAACAAGCTTATAAATTCCATTTCATAACCTACTTCTAGCAAACAACAAGGTTATAAACTCCATCTTACAACCTACAACCAGCAAACAACAAGGTTATAAACTCCATCTCATAACCAACAACTAGCAAACAACAAGGCTATGAACTCCATCTCATACCCTACAACCAACAAACAACAAGGTTATAAACTCCATCCCATAACCTACAACCAGCAAACAACAAGGTTATAAACTCAATCTCATAACCTACTTCTAGCAAACAACAAGGTTATAAACTCCATCTTACAACCTACAACCAGCAAACAACAAGGTTATAAACTCCATCCCATAACCTATAACTAGCAAACAAAAAGGCTATGAACTCTATCCAATATCCTACAACCAACAAACAACAAGGTTATAAACTCCATCTCATAACCTACTTCTAGCAAACAGCAAAGTTAAAAACTCCATCTTACAACCTACAACCAGCAAACAAGTTTATGAACTCCATCTCATAACCTACAACTAGCAAACAACAAGGTTATGAACTCGGTCTCATAACCTACAACCAGAAAACAACAAGGTTAGAAACTCCATCTTACAACCTACAACCAGCAAACAACTAGGTTAGAAACTCCATCTTACAACCTACAACCAGCAAACAACAAGGTTATAAACTTGATATCATAACCTACAACCAGAAAACAACAAGGTTATAAACTCTATCTTAAGACCTACAACCAGCAAACAACGAGGTTATAAACTCCATCTTACAACCTACAACCAGCAATAAAATGGGTTATAAACTTCATCTCATAACCTACAACTAGCAAACAACAAGGTTATGAACTCGATCTCATAACCTACAACCAGAAAACAAGGTTATAAACTCCATCTTACAACCTACAGCCAGCAAACAACAAGGTTATGAATTCCATTTCATAACCTACAACTAGCAAACAACAAGGTTATAAACTCCATCTCATAACCTACACCCAACAAACAACAACGTTATAAACTCCATCTCAATACCTACAACCGACAAATATCAAGGTTATAAATCCCATCTCATAACCTATGATTAAAAAACAGCACGGTTATGATAAAACATCACAGTTAAAACACACAACATGGTTATAAACTAGGACAGTTATAACAGTATGGTTATAGGCTCCATCTCACAGCCTACAATTACCAAACAAGGTTATAACAAGGCTATTTAAACAATCTACCGCCGTCTTCCAATGATATTTTTTTATCAATGGGATAGAACAAGTTCCATTGGAACATTACTCCCGCCTTCTATACTCGCTACAACTTCTGTGCTGCCTCGCTGATTTTATGGTGAATAAAAATCAAATCAAATCAAATGAACTCCATCTCACAACCTACAATTAACAAATGATACCTTTATAAACTCCATCTCACAACCTACAGTTAAAAGGACAAAAACTATCCATCTCATAACAATTAACAATCAACAAGGTTATAAACTCCATCTCAAACCCTGCAGTTAAGACAAAAAAAAAACAATAAAAACATATAAAAGAAAGAAAAATATATACAACGTTTTACAGTAAGTAAAGAATACATAGCATAAAACGGAACTTCACGTGGTTTGCTGGAAGCTTTTTGGATAACTTTCCTTCCTCAGTAGCCTAAGAAACAAGTCTAAAGGTATGTTGAATTTCTTGAGTTTATATGGGAGAAAGACAGGAAATAAAAGGGGCCTGGGTAATTAAAAGAGTAGTTTTTGTAAACAAGGGGAGATTAAGCTATCAAACGAACATATGGTTAGCGAGAACTGGGGTATTAATATCCTGGGGTTTTGGAAGAAAGGAGCTTAAATCAAAAAGAAATTACAATAACTAAAGAGTAACAATATAAGGTACTCTAGGGTGGAAACATATAATCTATTCTATATTGAATGAGATAAAACTGTTCAAATGTTAAAAGACAGAATTCAAATGAAAGAAATAATTTTTGTAAGAAAACTAGTCAAGTGTTTAAAGATAAACGGTAATAGTACATTATATAAGTAAAATGTGGATCAAGAAAGTTCAACAATTCTGCAGACTGCTTTCAACCGTGTGAAAATGTCTGGGTAATTTTTGTTAAAAAACAATGGTTATTTTGAACCCCTGACACAGGCAAATATATATATCTATGATCACTAAAACACACTGGCACAGGGAAAATCTTCTTGTCTGAAATAACCATGGAGAAAAGTTTCTAATTGTCTTAAAAAGAGGTATATCATTTAGACCGTTATACCCCATAAATTGTTGTAACAAACCAAACCTATGATATTTCATTAGGTTGACGACTGACAGGAGCTTAGACTTGGTCAGTAGAATTTTCTGGAATCCTTTTGTAACACATTGACAATGGTTACGCATCTTAACTATGGCAAGAACATCGGCTGACTGAGATTAAACCCCATAAATTTTGCTTGGATTCTATAACAATGTGAATTAAACAGTTATAATATGTATGTCAAAAAACCGCAAAACAAATATTTATTGAAACGTCCGTAAACTAATACACGTAATAGTATATCAATAGTAATTGTAACTAGAGCTAACATTAATAATGTACATTTAAAACTTTTATTAAGGCTATTTACAAAAGCAAGATAAACAAAGAATATTTACATAATGCATACGTAAGGTTTTACTGAAGCCAAAACACATAGGGCAACTCGTACTATATATTGTACATGAGCCATCAGATATTACAACACACAATTAGACAATTTTACACAGGCATTATATATAGAGAAAAATATAACACAGTTAATACTTTAAAATACTACAATAAGTAGGATAAGCAAATTAGGCTTCCAAAGCACAAATGAAAAGGATCTGTATAGGTTAAAACCATGGGTGGTGTGTAGTATTTGGAGAACAGAGATTTAAAATCCTTAATGGAGACATACAGTTATACATTAAAAAAACGGAGAGGAATGGATGACATTTGTACATTTAAATCAGGGTTTAGTTTAGAAATATGTTATTGGGTTGATCAATTATTTCATAAGTCAGTTTGTTAGGGTTATGGCTTTTGCTGAGACAGTGACCAGCTACTACAGACGAGTTGATGTAAGGTTTTATAACAAAATGATTTTTATAAAGATTAAAGCCCATCACAATATGCGATAGGAGCTTAACATTAAGAAGTGTGCTAGCTTCAGACGTGTGTTTGGGAAAAACATCCCATAATCTGGCTCATTGGTACCTTATTGACTGAACACAATGTTGAATCATTAGATCGACTCTTCCAGGTTATAACATCTAAGATCAAGTAGAGAACCATCCACATCTACAAATGTACATGTTAGAAATCCAGACGGAAACCTTTTTTTAGTTTATTCACCAACATGTAAAGTATAATACACCTTCACATTTACAAAAGTACAAAGAAATTTTATGAGAACTCCTTGCAAAAACAACGCAATGTTGGCAATGGGGCCTGTTTTATCCTTTTAATAGAAGAATAAGTATGCCAATGGAACACAAAACATCTTTCGTATGGTAAGACAACTTCTTATTATATATATACAATACATATATACATGTATATATTCAAGTAAATCATACACGTGCCATCTTTTTCCTGCGATCAATATATATATAATAAGAAGTTGTCTTACCATACGAAAGATGTTTTGTGTTTCATAACTCAACTTATAAATGCCTATTAAGCAAGTAATATGCCAATGGAGTTTTTAGTTCACCTAACTGGTTAACATAACCCATACAGTTGGACAATAGCACATTTTCTTTTTTTACCCCGTTTGTGTTTTTCGTAGACGATATGACCAGCGGATCTGTTTATAAAAGATTTGACACATTATGTTTTTGGTTCATCACTTGTTTAGGATTTCTACTCTTGTTAATTGATTAACGATTATGGAGGGACGATTGCTAAAGCAGCCCAAGTAAATCATACACGTGCCATCTTTTCCTGCGATCAAATGGACTGTTCTCAAAGGAAATATGATTGTCTCTAGAGTAAAAACTTAACTCTGCTACAAGTTAAATAACATAAATCTGTTTGACGGTAAATGTCCGACTATCTGTTGAGGTGGGGCTTATTTACTGGGAAGATCAGACAACTTATGATTTCCCTGCGTTAAGATTGTCACCCGGGAATCGGCCCTGTCCGTTTGAACACCTGGAGAAAGTAATATGACAGACTTAAAGACTATGTAGTCAATCGGTAATCTACCGGGAATTTGTAAGAAACTGAGGCAAAAAAAGTTAAATTCAGCTTTACAAAATAGACCTCTACACATATATGAACGTTTTCACGATAGTCAACTGATTGGTATTTTCTGTTAAATATCGAAACAACAGGAAGACCAAATTGTACTCATGTGATTAATTGTTAGACTTTGAATTTGTTATTAACATGTTTTAGTTAATAACGAGAATAAGACCGGGGTCCCAGAGTATGGCACCTATCACCAGCACTAAATACCGGCTGTCTGATCCATTCTGTGGGTGATAGGTGCCATACTCTGAGACGCGGGTTCGATTCCCGTTGCGGGCGTCATCCAAAATTGGTAGAAGAAACTCTGCCATTTTTCAAGAAAGTCAAATCCCAAAAATAACGAGAATACTATCAATACGTTGGACGAGTTTTTAACGTGTCCTGTCGACACATAACTCATTTCCTATACACCTTGCCAATAACTCATGTCCGACTGATTTTATGAAATGTGCCTTACATCCCAAGGGGAATATAGGCCCACTGTCTCAAATCTTATGCATATTCAACAGGGCGAAAATGGCAATATATTTGTACTCTAACAATTTCTCTACCGTACTGATACAGGATTTTTTTATGATGCAAACGCACTCATTAATTCGATATGGGAAACTTTAACATCTACAAAAAAGGAAATTTGTTACCAATTGCCATTGAAAATGTAATGAATGTTACTTTTGGTTATAATTAAACACACTTGTTAACTCAATAGTTTATATTATCCCAAGATTATTCTCAGGCTGAATATAGACTAATGATAAAAAATTAAGACATCACCACGTAGTTAGTTGTGTTTTAACAACACGAGCTTTCGACACCTATGCGGGTTCCTTCGTCAAGTGTATTATAGAGGTCGAAAGCTCGTGTTGTTAAAAAAAACAACTACGTGGCGATGTCTTAATTTTTTATCATTAGTATGGAACCCACGTTTAAAGAGAGTTTCAAACATTTCTTATATAAAGACTAGTTTGTAAAACATGTCGACCTTTTTATTCTTTTGGCGCTTTTATGTTTAAGAATCGCCCTCTTGGTATATCAAGAGCTTGAACATTTTTCATTCAGGGTTTTCAATTAAGAGATCCGTGCATTCCTTCGCAGATTAAGGAAATTGCACGGGAAGTTTGTATTCACACCAACGGTCGTCACAAACCATACCATCTTTTTCTGCCAGGGAATGATCTGCTCTCAAAGGTTATGTTGGTCTCTAGAGTGGGAATTTAACTTGTTGAAAGGCCAAATACAAGTCGATTAGAATTAGGCTTTCAATATGTGACTAATTTCTCGAGAGGTTCAACCCAGTTATCATTATCTTGTCGCCAGAATGTCATCTGCTACCCTGTTGTGCCCGTTTAAAGACGAAGAGAAGGTACAAGATAAATCGGATTCAAAGACCCTGTCCGTATATCATCGCAAATTGTTTCCTTTTTTTAGAAATTATGATTTCGTTCATAATGCTTCCTTTTCCTCTATTAAACTATTAACAGATATTCACTGAGATTTTCACGTTGAAATATATATCTTATGGCTATAAAGAATTGCTTAAAGTGGCATGAGACGCAAAATGTTGATATTTTGAGGTTAGAACAGAATGTTGAAACTATTGGCTATTTTTATCAAGACGTATAATTTAGTTGCTTTTTAGTGCTTCTAATCTCGAGAATGAACGGTAAAGTATTGTTTTGAACTAACTTTTGCTTAGAATGAATGAATGGTCGTCACGGTTATTTACATTTTGTTTACTTTTTGGACACTATTTCGGTTCGTATAGGCCGTATACTTTATGGATTTCCCTCATTTCATCGTCAATCATTTAGTTTTTCGATGGCCTTCAAAGCCTCTTACTGTCGTGACGATCAGAAATTGTGAAAAAAAAAGTGAGTTTTGGCAGCTCATGCTCCTTTAAAGTGGCATGAGCTGTCAAAATTCACACTTGTTTCATGATTTCTGATCGTCACGACAGTAAGAGGCTTTGAAGGCCATCAAAAAACTAAATTGATGGCGTTGGAATGACTAAAATCCATACAGTATGTGACTAAAATCCATACAGTATGTGGCCTATACGAACCGAAAAGGTGTTCGAAAAGTAAACAACATTTAAATAACCATTCATTCATTCTAAGCCAAAGTTAGTTCAAAACAATACTTTATTGTACATTTTCGAGACTAGAAGCACTAAAAAGATTCTGAATTATACGTCTTGAGAAAAATAGCCAATAATTTCAACATTCTGTTTTAAGGTCAAAATATCAACATTTTGGCAGCTCATGCCCCTTTAAGCATTGGTGTTTTACAATAAAAAATTAATAAAGAATATCGAATTTCTTCCCCTTTTCATATCGTTGGATCGATTAACTTGGTTCAGGTCTATTTTCACCTTTCTCAATAGGGCTTGGGAAGTGAAGCAAGATGAGGGTTAATATATGGATATTCTCAAATATTCCCTGGAAACAAATTACTGTAACAAGAAGTCAATAATAATACACCCATGTTCTAACTTATAAATCAATACCATAACTGTGGATCAAATATGAGTCAAATATGGGGAGGAAATGAAAGAGATATAAACGAATACGTATTTACATTGTAACCAGTGAGCTGTCATTACCATAACGTTATTTATCGCTAAAGTGGATATTTATTCAAACATTCGCCCGATCCTTAAATTCTTATGAATACTGAACATGTCAGTAAGCATAGCCTCATGTTACAATTTTGTCGGTTTGACATATAGAACAAACAGTCTGAACCTTCCACTTTTCGGATTCTGAGTTAATAAATGTATAATATTACAATTTTGCAAAGATGTGCTTTCATTCATTCAGGACAGGGAACAAAAACTTTTCCCACGTGTAGCCTATCTTGTATTTCAGATTGGGTAGGGATTTTTGTGTACCACTTCATTAAATTGGATTCATACGCTTTATGAGATTGTGTTAATTTTTCACAACAGAAACTAAATAAAATCATGTTACGTCTGGAGGTGTTGTCGGCAGTGAGTAACGGTTTCACTTTTGTCATGAGGTGATATGTTTGTGAAGTTAGCTCCCAGTTCACAGTTGACGGTTCGATATTCAGTTGTGAAGTTAGCTCACAGTTCACAGTTCACGGTTCGATATTCGAAATGAATAATGAACCGTGAACTGGGAGCCAACATCACAGTCCAGTTTGATATTCAACGATATAGTGAATAACGAACCGTGAACTGGACGACAACTTCACATTGTAGTTTAACATTCAGCAAAACTGAATAATGAACCAGGAACTAACAGCCAACTTCACAGTCCAGTTTGATATTCAAACGAAAATCGAATACAACACTAAATATGAAACTGGCTTTCTGTGCCTTTATTATTGCATATGAAGAGAAGAATCTTACTAAGGGTACACACAAGGACATTCTGCACAAAATGACGTCATCATGTTTGGAGTCCACCGCCAGGGGCGAAAATCGAATACGAAACGGAATATGAAACTGGCTTCCTGTGCCTTTACATGTATATTGTACTTAAAGGGACGAAACTTACTGAGGGTACACACTAAGAAGTTGTTACAACTTAGATTGCCCTTTTCCGTACTTTTAAATCATAATACAGAAAAAGCAAGTACATAATACAATTCTTAATTACTACATAAATTTGCAAACAAAAGAAATAGAGCATTTGGATAAGTGCATGTGTGGGGTATATATGTACAATATACAAAGTATAAGAAACAGAGACGACCGTATGAGCTAGATGTTAGGTATATTGAGGGTTATTGAATGAAGTCATGGAATCTTGAGCTGTTTTGTATGAATCCTAAAACAGAAGCAAAGATATCTTCATTTTGAGCATTTGTTACCATAGGATTACCAAATAGTATGTCATTTAAGTTGAATGTAGTTGGTAACTTCGACAAGAGATCAGTTCTGATTTGATCATAGAGAGGACAACGGAAAAAGAAATGATCGGAATTTTCATCAGAACTACCATAGACAAATGATGGACTTTCTACTAGATTAACTCTAAATAAATGAGAGTTCAAGGAGCTACAGGAATGTCGTAGTTTGGTAAGAATAATGGTAAGTTTTCTGTTTCCTGGGGGAATATAGTCTGAGTATTGTCTGGGGGCCTGTCTAGGTCCGGTACTACCCTGGATTTAAATTTTTTAACAGTAAGACAGTTACGGGGTCCGTCGTCAAGATTGTTCCAAGCAGCAAGAGCTGACGGTAAAAAAGAGTTTTTTAAAAAGGTGAGACTGCAGCGAGGTGTGCGATAATGTTGAGCGTTTCTAAAATTGTAGGCTGTGGCTTGGCCTACTTGATTTGGGATAATATTTTGTAGATAGGCAGGAACTTGTTCATTATAAATTTTGTACTTGACTTTTAGTTTTGCATGTTGCCGTCTGCTCCGTAGGTCATGTCACCCAGTTTCCTAACGCAAGGAATGTTTACTTGCGTATATAGGAAGGCCTGTTGCAACGCGGGCAGCAGACATCTGCACCCTCCCCAGTCGCTCTGCTTGTGCTAGGGTACAATTATTCCAGATCACAGATGCATATTCCAGAATTGGGCGTACATAGTTAATGTAAATTTGTGCCAGTGCTACTCGTCCAAGTTTGAATTTAAGTTTTCGCATAATCCCAATTCTTTGCGACGCCAATTTTATGATATGGTCGATGTTTGTGGCCCATTTACAATCGCTCTGCAAATATAAACCCAAATGACGATGGGAAAAAGTTTCAGTTAGAGGCGAACCCGAGAAACTGATGTTAGTTACATAAGGTGTATGGGTTGAGAAGATCATTAGAACCGTTTTAGCCGTGTTAAAGTTTAGATGCCAGGTATTGTACCATTCCTGCAGTTTATCTAGATCACTGCTTATAACATTTTCAATGTCACGCAAGTATTTACCGTTTACATGAAGACAAGAGTCATCTGCAAATAGTCTAGCAGTACTTCTAGTTTTGTCCGGATGGATTAATTGTTTGATGTTTTACACAAAGTGTCTCTAAAGTGAGAATTTAACTTGTTGAAAGGCCAAATACTAGAAGTCGATTTGAATTAGGCTGTCAATATGTGACTAATTTCTCGAGAGGTTCAACCCAGTTATCTTTATTTTGTCGCCAGAATGTCATCTGCCACCCTGTTGTGCCCGTTTAAAGACGAAGAGAAGGTACAAGATAAATCGGAGGCTCGTGACTTTGAAAATTAATATACTCGAGTGATATTTATCGTAACAAACGGGCTCTCGTTAGTTAACCTCTATATACCAGTGAACTTTGTGAGTTCTCGGTGAGTCATTTCGGCATGTGGCTTTCTGACCACTGTTTGTACAATATTTGTTAGTAAATTTTGTCACCAAACAACACAAGCGCTGTTTCGTGAACATGGGATTTTTTCTAAAAAAAGCCGTTTGAGCATCCTCTGTCCCTTTTTAACCATGGGGATGGTGAAGTGTTATCTAGTAAACTATAAAGGAATTCTTCTTCCAATATCATCGAGACAAGCATTACAACAATACCAAGGAAGAGATCAATATATGCCAAGCTGTTTCTAACTTTGCTAGCGAATGCCTAATTATTACTAATCACGCTTTTGTGCGTCGAGACAATGGATCTAGGCAGACATTGGAACATCCCAAGGTTAGCCTTAATATATCATATGCTCTACATAAGCAGTAGGTAAGCAATGGCAATACGTTTGGATTGTAAAAATGTAGCACACTATCTTCATGGTCACCTAAACAGAGTGGGGCTTGATGAATTTTAGTATTTGCCTACTAAACAGCAATTTCCATTAATTACGGATAAAACAATAGAAATAAGGTGCTTCGCAACTCATTTGGTCCCCATAGTTATCAAAAAGGTGTTTGGATACAATTGAGCTCTTCTGTGAAACCACATACAGATTAACAGCCATTTCCTCAATTACTGAATGTCAAAAGGCTGGGTGACTGTTTTTGCTTGACACATATAGCGATACCCCAATTTACTTTCAGTTTGAGATATGTTGTGTTCTATCAATGTCATTAGATCCCTTGAGGAGCGACCAGCCAGTGAGGTGCTGGAGGCTTAGGCATGAAATGACTGTACCATGTGTTTTCTCCGTAAATATATTTTGTTTTGAACTTGAGTCTTCACTCTTCAGTACATAAGATACTACAATTTGGCGACGAGGATTACAACGGACCTTCCTCCACACTTACTTCATCATGGCAGCCTTTGCATTACCTCCACCATCACCTTTCTTATCATCGCCTGGACAACCTACCATCCCATGGGACCAATGGCGGCGGTCGTTTGAGAACTACATAATCCTGTCCTCGGCATAGACTCTTGTTTCTTCAGCAAAGAGTAGAAGGTTTCAGCATCGGGGACATCAGTACCTTCAGACACAATGGAATCTGCTGCCCTTTTCAAAGACGCACCAATCCCGTCAGCAGAACCCTTGCCATGGTCAGCGTCTGAAAAATTGGGTTCTTGATATTTGCGGCGACTCAACAGTCACCAACCTTTTGGCATTGAGCTACTCTGTAATTATTTCATGGATTATCTTTTTTTCAGTTATAATTAGCTCATGAGTAAATGGTGTGTCCCGTACTAAAATTAAATTAAGTTCTGGATATTTGGAGCGGCCAAAACAATCCCCTAGCCTTTTGGCATTCAGTAACTCGGGAACTATTGCATGTATTTACTTTTTTCAGTTATAACTAGCTTACAAATAGAGGATATGTCTCATACTAAAAGTAAATCGGGGTCTGGCTATATATGTCGAGCAAAAACAGTCACCCAGCCTTTTGGCATTTAGTAATTGAGGAAATGGCTGTTAATCTGTCTGTGGTTTCACAGTAGAGCTTAATTGTATCCAAACACCTTTTTGATAACCATGGGGACCAAATGAGTTGCGAAGCACCTTATTTCTATTGTTTTATCCGTAATAGACGAATATCACGGAGCGGTGGCGCTGCAATCGTTTCGTTTCAAAACGAGGCTATCCTCTCCTCTGTCAATGTAAACATTACTTTAGCTGCACAGCATGTGTTGACGAACTCCAACTCATGGGTATCTACATCGTAAACAGCAGTAACCCGTATAAGAAAAACTATATTCTGCGATGGCAGGGATCCCTGAAGTACCGAATCATCGAGAACAAACTCGGTGACGATAGTAACATCCCTTAATTTGCCTTTAAACAATGAGTTTCCAGGGTCACGAAACTGTCATTCCGCCGAGCGCTACCATAGAGCGGCTACAGGGGACCATTAGCATATTGAAGTTAATACTAAACCAGAAAGTTTATGAAGGTTACTGACTGGACCACGGAGATCAAAACTATTGATGTCAAGGTAATATGATTTGTCTTGAGCTTTTGTTGTTACCTTGAAGTCTAGCCATTCGTATGTAGGCCAACGATACAACAACAACGGTGCTTGTTCCAATAATATTAATATTTATAGTATATATTACTATCTGTATCAGATAGATAATCTATTATATAGCCATTATAGGTCCCAGGAGTACGCTTAATTGATTTAGTTCTAGTTTCTAACCTCAAAGTACTTTAACTTGTTAATGTTAGTTAAAAAAAAGTCTTTTGAGATTAGGAACTTGAACTATAGCCGGGCTACAGCTAGTATAGGTACAACTTATACTGCTGTCACAATTTATTTTTCTAAGGTTTCTATGTTTGCGATTAGTTTATGTCAAGATTTTCTGACCTTTGGTTCTGGCAAAAACTGCCAAAATTTTCATTGTCAAGAAAAGTTCAGCATTTGAAGTACCTTGAAAAAGTAAAGGATTGGTGTTGAAATAAAAAATATCCGTAGAGCCAATAACTTGTACGAACAGAAGATGTGTGCTATTAACAGGCAAATTCATGTTTCGCATGTTCTTTACATAACCGAGTACGTATCCTTGGATGATTAAGAACTAAGACTTTCCACTAACTAGCTTAGCGTAATATACTCCGAAGAAAAACATGTAAGGCATATTGACTAAATATATCTAAAGATGGTTTGTAAATAAACCAAAATGAGTTTATCTTTATACATGTGTTTTTTTTTTTATTTCTCTCTCTACTACATTATAATTTATTCTTTGAATATGCAGCACAGCAGCAGTATCAAACATTTAACATGGCTTAAACATGAACCTTTTTCTCTTCAGATCTGGTTATTCTCAAAGCTGAGCCTGTGATTTGACATTTTACCTCTGAAAACCCAGTTTCACAGTCACTTGAGAACATGTTTGTGCCAAACCCCTGAGTGTCGCGTGTACCAGGTGTCGTGTTTGTACCAGACAGTGCATGAAATAAATCTTGTGGCAAAACATACATATCCATCTTGAATTCAACACTGTTCCAACCAAAAAAAAATGGTTTTAAGTTTGTGCTAACAGCTTATTTCATCCTGAATTCCTCCATTAAAGTGGCATGAGCTGCCAAAATTCACACTTTTTTTCATAATTTCTGTCTCGTCACGACAGTAAGAGGCTCTGAAGACCATCGAAAAACTAAATGATTGGCGTTGGAATGAGGAAAATCCATACCGTATGTGGCCTGTACAAACCGAAAACATGTTCGAAAAGTAAACAAAATTAAAATAACCGGGACGACCATTCATTCATTCTAAGCCAAAGTTAGTTCAAAACAATACTATAGCTTCTGAATTATACGTCTTGAGAAAAATAGCCAATAATTTCAACATTCTGTTTTAACGTCAAAATATCAACATTTTGGCAGCTCATGCCACTTTAAAAGCTTCTGAATTATACGTCTTGAGAAAAATAGCCAATAATTTCAACATTCTGTTATAACGTCAACCAATGAATAAATAATTAAGTGAAAGGTCTAAATGATATACCTCTTTTTAACACTATCAGAAACTTGTCTACATGATTTTCCCTGTGCCAGTGTGTTTTAGCGATCATAAATAAATAATTAAGTTAATCCTGTATGAATATTTTTAGAATTTGTGATATTAAATAACATTTGTCTGGTTTGCTCAATTCCAGTTTAAGACATTATGATGGTAAAATTCTGAACTGTTTTGAATGTCCTCATTTTATGAAAGAAAGACTTTGAGGTAAATAAAGCTTAGAAAACATGATCCCTTTTGCATCTTATTCTTACTTGGGCAAAGGATGAATGTTGGCTCATTAATCACAAAACAAATACAAATTTAGTAAAACGTGATGAGATTGATTAATCTGTAGATCAATGAATTCTGATTATATTTTGTGCCAATCAAATTGTCTTGGAAATATAAATGAAGTTGACAACCAGGTACTAATATAAATCCCAACATTCTCCCTAAATGGGAAAATATACTTTGGGCTACTCTAGTTTGATGTATCGTACTCTATTTCATATTTCACTTAAGCGGGTGGATAAATCATTTAATTATTATAAGTTAAATAATAAAAACAACAATTAGGACAAATCAGAACAGATTTGGCCAAATTTTTTTTTTACAGTTTAGAGTAAATCAAATTATTCCATTTCGTATTTTTGCATGCTAATAAAAAATAACAAAATGAGACTTAATATTTGTAGTTACACCTATATTTTAAATATGTAATATATATTTCCAGAATACTGTGCACACTTTTTCCTACAGAAATAATAACTGTATATTACTTTAATTATAATTTCAGAGTACATCAAAGTGATGAAAAAATTGCCCTGCATTTTGACTTGTGTCAAAGGCGTTCATATTGTTTATATCATGTTATGCAGCTGCTGGTCTAATCAAGGAATTCCCTCAAAAGATCACAATCACTTTATTCAGTATAGAGTTGCACTAAGTATAGATTGTTCAAAGACGTCTGTAGTTTGAACAAAGATCCAATCTAATTCTGTTTTAAAGACTCTTCACTGTTCTCGAACACTTAGTAAAGTCACAACATGCTCGTCTTGATGTCTTGGACAAACCCCATTCTCTATGAAAGTTGTTTTGAGTTAATGAGGCTTAATCAATGAGTGGTCCTTCTCATCCAAATCAATACTCTGCACCCTCTGTAAACAAATTAAAAAAATAGAGAAATTATTTTTTTTTCCTTTCTTATGTACCTTGAATATAACATAATGAACTGAGGCAATAAACATCTCGGTTTCTAATTGTGTTAAAAAGAGATACCATTTAGACCTTTATACCCCATCACAATTGTTGTAATAAACTATTAAACTTATGATCTCTCTATATATATATAAATAACACTGCCACTATCTCTATGACTATTTTTGTCTTAATTCTTTAAGTTTAGAAACAATGTCCCACTCTTTAGATTCCGTCATCATATATTTAGAATTTTTACCAAAACACTTTTATCTAAACATTGAGACAGATTTTATAGTTAATGTAATAGATTTTCTGAGTGCGCATTGAACAAATTAGTATAAGGTGAATCTAAATTATAAAATGTGTAGTAATATCTCATGGTGATAGTAGCTTCTCTTGGAGACTCATAAATATACAACTCCCCGAAGGTCGTGGATTTCCTGCGGGCAAAGAGCCTGGTTTCCTCCCGGTAAACCTAGCAAAGCTGCCATATTTTAAAGTGAGATAATCTGAGTGCATCATGTAGAATACAGTGTGAGTTGTCCTATGTGTTTTGGCTTGAGTAAAACCACACCATACTAGGCTGTAGTAAAATTGGAGACACTACCTTCAAGTTCAAATCTATTATAATATTAACTTATTAAACTGAAAAGACTCAGTGTTTCATTGTTTGGGGAAAGCATAACTTGTTATGCGTCAGACTCAATTCTAGTAAAATTTAGAGACAAACGGTCGGGGGATAATTCTGGTAAAGAAAGAAGAGAGATCATATATAAAAAAGACAGAGTCTCCGGCCAAAAGAAACGAAACGAGAAGAACTTGGGAGTATGACTCGATTTTGTAATGTGGTGTTGTTGTTGTTCGAGCCAGCCAGTAAACAATCTGACAGTAAAATAAAAACAACTTACGTTAAATTCTGTTCCGGGATCTCGCCGAATCTTAATGTTTTGCTGTCTAATTGTAAACTCCCGTGACTTGAAAAGACGTGGGTTGGAACCGTTTAAATTCTTGTTTTAGTTAAATGGTTATTCAAACGCACCGCACTACGCCATGTAAACAGATTCGCTCTAGAGTAGTTAGCCTCGCTTTGGTTTCAACATGGCGCTTCCGTGATATTCGTCTATTAATTGAAATTGCTGTTTAGTAGGCAAATACTAAAATTCTTCAAGCCCCAGTCTTTTTAGGTGACCATGAAGATAGTGTGCTACATTTTTTACAATCCAAACGTATTGCCATTGCTTACCTACTGCTTATGTAGAGCACATGCTATATTAAGGCTAACCTTGGGATGTTCCAATGTCTGCCTAGATCCATTGTCTCGACGCACAACAGCGTGATTAGTAATAATTAGGCATTCGCTAGCAAAGTTAGAAACAGCTTGGCATATATTGATCTCTTCCTTGGTATTGTTGTAATGCTTGTCTCGATGATATTGGAAGGAGAATTCCTTTATAGTTTACTAGATAACACTTCACCATCCCCATGGTTAAAAAGGGACAGAGGATGCTCAAACGTTTTATTTTTTAGAAAAAAATCCCATGTTCACGAAACAGCGCTTGTGTTGTTTGGTGACAAAATTTACTAACAAATATTGTACAAACAGTGGTCAGAAAGCCACATGCCGAAATCACTTACCGAGAACTCACAAACGAGAGCCCGTTTGTTACGATGAATATCACTCGAGTATATTAATGTTCAAAGTCACGAGCCTCTGGCGAGATATATGCAGCCTCTCAACGAAGACGAAATGAAATGGAGACGCATTACTGAGCCTTCCTACCAGTCCACCTGCGCCTGCTCAAGATGAGGAGCAACATAGAGAGGAAGTGCCTGCCGGATCAAGAGCTCAAAACAGAAGATGTAGAAAACTGATACGCAAAGACAGGTCTAAAGCTTATCGGACCATAAACAAACTCAACATGGAAATAAAGGAACTCAGAACATCGAAAGACAAATACAAAAAGAGATGACAGAGAGAGCCTGCTAGAAATCTTGCTGATTCCCCGAGGCGCATGGCAATGAGAATTGCAACGGACGATAAAGCTGTCCGTAAATTCTCACTTTTCACTTTGATTTAACCCAGGAACTCAAGAGAAAAGTTGTCAAGAAGCAATGCCAGGAAAAACAAACAGATTGTATCCAAAGTAATTGCAGGTAAAATTTAAAAAAGTACAAACTTCGAAAAAAACAGAAAGCTCACTGGGATTTTCCCGGAAACAATATTTAGCAAATGTCCACAGAAATACATCAATGGTGTTTGACTTAAATCCACAGAAAAACAAAATTACTAAACCCTTGGCCGAACAGGTGCGTGAATTTCTTGAAAGTGACGATAACAGCAGAATGACTGACACCTGGTACAAAACAAACTATCACTCGTAACAAAACGAAAAAACAAAAGCGCCTGATAAATGACACAATGAAAATTCTACACCCTAAATTTGTTATGCAAGCTGGCATCAGGGTATCTTACTAATCATTTTTAAAGATTAAGCCATTGTGGGTCGTGAAACCTTCTGTAAGCGATGGCAAAACCTGTCTTTGCAAGTTATGCGAAAACGTCAAATTTCCTGCAGCAAAACACTCAAAAGACATAGCAGACAGTTTGTGTTGTAACAGGAAAAGGAAGGAATGCTGCGTTAGAGAGTGTTTTGATTGCAAGACACCTAAAAGCTACGCAAAATCTACAGAAAGAACAGGTGACCTGATATTTTGGTGGCAGTGGTAAAATATAACCAAGGAACTAATGGTATAGGAATGTGGAGAAACTGCTCAACGAATTAAACTATGGGTGAAAGAGAAATGTACTGACACCGTTATTGAACGAATAACACAACTGGATGACTTGATGCAAAAAAGACACCTTTTTAAGATTGACCACCAATATTGCGCCATGCACGGTTGATAGAAAATTTGTAACCCAAGTGAAGTTATCATTCAAATTGTGTGAATACTGTTGTTTCCCTACAATTTCCGACTCCAGACGTCACGAAGGTATAGCTATCTGGGCATATCTTCAACCTGTGTTACAGCAGTTAGGCAACAGCCCCCCCCCCGTGTAGACTATAATCACATCCAGAGCGACGGACCCACCACACAATATAGAAACAAGACAAACATGTTTTCTTTGTCCACTGTTCCCTTCGCTGTGGGGTTCACTAAGGTGACATGAAATTTTTCAGTCGCTGACCATGGAGAGGGTAGTAGATAGCAAAATGAGAGTTGAAAAACACCTATGACGTCGTACGAGGAGGAAACATGTTACGTAATATTCGTCATACGAGGTGGAAACATGTTACGTAATATCCGAATTCCAGGTCAAAGACGTCCCGAGTGGTCGAGGTCAATAACTAGCACATCTCATTAACATCTAAGCTCCCGGCTATTGGTCGTGCTTGACTACACATCTAATTAAAATCTCCTAACAAGAGGAGGCAACAATGGCTTGAACTGTGAGGTCGAGGTCAATAACTAGCACATCTAATTAAAATCTTAGCTCCCAGTCATTGGTCACGGTTCGCCGCATGTCTAATTAAAATCTAAGCTCGCGGCTATCGGTTCACTACGGTACACATCTCATAAAGATTAGAATCTAAGTTATTTATTAAATTATATCAAGCCGCATTTACTATCCTCGAAGCAGAATGGCGATGCAGTTTTAAAATAAGCTGTATCACAGTCGGTGAATGAAATGGCTATTTACTTACTAGCCTTATTCAGCTTCACAGAATGAAAGGTTATACTTAAGTATTGCCGCGAGCAATCACGCCTCGTTTCAATTTTAATTGTCTACGTCTTAGTTATTTATTAATGTATATATCGCCAAATCTTAGCTCGCGGCTATGGTTCGCGCTTCACCGCACATCTCATTATCCTCATTTCATCGCAATAAGATCTACCCTTATCTGGATTTTACGCGGGGATTCCCCGTTTAAAGACGTATAGTGCATGAAGACTCGCCGAAGTGCGCAATATGAAATGGGAATTTTCCACCGCGCCCGAGGCCTTCGTGTCTATATTTATACCGACAAAATCGTATAAATACCGGGGTTTGTACGGGCTCAGCTCACATTTCGAAGCGGACCTGGAAGCAGACCACAGCTGGTAAGTAGAATTGCTCTATTAGTAACGGTTAATGTTTACCAATATTCCGCGAAATCACATTTTGGTCGAAGTCGATAGTCAAAGGCCCCAAATTTTAACTTATACATATGATGGTTTAACTATAATGGTGATCGGTTCTCACCGCAATCTGAGGTAAAATCTACTGGTATACATCTGCGACCGTTTCTCTAGGGCGAGCTGGCTTCTCTCGCGCGTTGATTGGGCGTGATTTCTCCATGTCATCCACTTCTGGATAACTTAATCAGATCGCAACTGTCTAGCTGTAGTTAACTCTAAATATCTCCACACATGTTAGCTTGTCTGAATTCTGCTTATCATCTACTCCTAGATGACTTAATCAGGTTGTAACCCTTACCACACACCATTTCCCATAATCCTCAAGGTGTGACGTCACGATTAAGACAACCAATCAGTGACGTTGTACACAGATTCCGACAATCGGAACAGAGTCAACACTTTTTAAACACTATCGGTAGTACCACTCACCACTCGCTCATCTGATTTGTAGAAGAGACGACGTATTTTAGTGTTTCCCCCTTCCACAGACATGAGCTCGATTTGCAACATCTGCGGGGCTGCTTTCACGACCACTTCCTCAAAGGTTTTACACCAGGGCCACCAGCACTTGCGATACGTGTTGTCGAAAGCGAGAAAACCAGTCGGGCAAAGGTTCAACAAGCGTCGGTGCTTTAGAAGGACGTGTGAAAACGCACACTCTGGAGCCCACGTCAACAAACAAGATGGATATCTTACAGTTTTTTAAAGACAATGACTCAGCTGTGATGGACATTTTAAACACGGAACTAGACACACACAACGGTTTGAAATGGAATCTAGTGATAAATGTTAGATTAGTTAGATACACTTCAGAAGGCGAAGAGATTACTACGCAATCTAGCTTTCGCAGCCATAATTCTATCGCCACCAACAACAGTCAATTCGAACAGACCGTAGCCGATGCCTTCCACAAAATGTACGAAAGCTTCCAAACGTTTCAAAGGGAAGGCAGTGGTTGGGTGTTGGACGAAGTGGTGTCTATGGAACTGAACGTAGCTAAATATAGTCCTTTGCGCGGTTCTACCTACATCCCCACCCCGCAGGTCTTGGTTAAGAAAAAAGCTATTGTAAATGTAAACAATTCGGATGATTATTGTTTCGCTTGGTCAGTCCTGGCAGCTTTACATCCTGGGGAGGAATTCCCGAATCGAGTTCAACATTACAAACCGTATTTCGACACTTTAAACCTAGAGGGTCTTGAATTTCCTCTAAGACTAGACCAAACGCACCAGTTCGAAGCGCAAAATTCAATATCGATCAATGTGTTCGGGTACGCATATTTCCTTTACACATCACATCCAACCGCTGCGATAAGCATGTTAATTTACTTCTTATTTCGAGGGGTGATACCCGTCATTACTGTTTGATCAAGTCTATGAGTCGTTTGCTCGGTTATCGTACGAATCACAACGGTCAAGCACATTTCTGCGACTACTGTTTGCACGCGTATTGCAGCAATTCTTTGTTGGACGACCACACACCTTACTGTAAGTCTCTAGGTCTACAGCGAACACTAATGCCCGAGGAAGAGACTCTGAAATTTAAAAATATTAGAAACCAACTCCGCGTCCCTTTCGCTATATACGCCGAGTGTTTCACCGTTAAAGGAGATGATTCCACGGGCAAAACTACGAAGTAGGAGAAACACGAGCCGTCCAGTTACAGTTATACGGTGGTATGTAATGTGCCCCGCTACAGTAAGCCCGCGACTATTTACCGCGGACCCGATGTTGTGCAGAGATTTTTAAGCGATCTGCAGAAAGAAAATGATTACATCTGTAACATTCTAAAACAAACCCATACGATGATTATCTCCCTTGAGCAGGAGTGTAATTTTAAAGCCGCAAGCCACTGCCATATATGCGGTAAACCGCTGGGTGCAAACAGGGTGAAAGACCACTCTCACATCAGCGGTATGTACAGAGGTCCCGCTCATAACGAATGCAATTTACAATTCCGGTTTAGAACAACGACTAAGGAAGAAGCTCGTAGGTTTTTTATTCCCGTCATACTCCATAACTGCCGCGGCTACGACGGCCATCTTATCTGCGATGTAATGGGTCTGTTTAAACATTTAAAAATGACGTGCATCGCTAATAACATGCAAAAATATATTAGCTTTAGTCTCGGGAATTTACGCTTCATCGACTCCTTCCAGTTTCTGAACGCGTCCTTAGATACGCTCGTGACCAATATGGCGAAGGACGGGCCGGACGGGTTTTCACAGTTGAAAAAGCATTTCTCCGACCCCCACCAACAAAAATTGTTGCTCCGAAAAGGTGTCTTCCCGTACACTTATATGACAGGCTCTGATAAATTTCGAGAAACCCAATTTCCACCCATAGATTCGTTTTATAACGATCTTAAGGAAGAAGCCTTGTCTCGAGAAGATTACGAGCACGCGCAGACCGTATGGAAAGAGCTCGGTATGGAGAACTTGGGAGACTATCAAGATCTCTACATTAAAACCGATGTTCTCTTGTTAGCCGATGTCTTTGAGAATTTCAGAGACATCTGCCACTTAATTATTATACCAGCCCCGGCTTAAGCTGGGACGCTATGTTAAAAATGACCGGTGTTGAACTCGAATTGTTACGAGATATTGACATGCACCTGATGGTAGAGCAAGGCATTCGCGGTGGTATATCCGTCATCACCACCAAATACGCCAAGGCGAACAATCCGTATCTCGACGATTACAACCCCTGCCTACCGACAAGTTACATAACGTATCTCGACGCTAACAACTTGTACGGGTGGGCTATGTCTCAGCCGTTACCGTTGAAAGATTTCGTTTGGTTGACAGAAGAACAAATTAAGATTTTCGATGTCCAATCCATCTCCGACGATGCGAGTATCGGCTATATACTCGAAGTGGATTTGCAATATCCCGCTGAACTTCACAACATCCACAACTGCTACCCCCTCTGTCCCGAGCGCATGTTGGTGAGGGATGAAATGCTGTCCGGCTACTCTACGGAACTAAAACGTCAGCTCAACATCAAGGGTACACCAACTGAAAAGCTCGTGCCCAATCTTTATGACAAATCCAAATATGTCATACATTATAGAGATTTGAAATACTGTTTGGATAGAGGCATGAGACTGACCAAAATCCACCGCGGAATCTCATTCGCACAAACTCCCTGGCTGGAGTCCTACATCGACTTCAACACCGAAAAGCGCGAACACGAGAAAAACGACTTTGAAAAAGACTTTTTCAAACTGTTAAATAACGCCGTATTCGGAAAAACAATGGAGAATTAGTAGTTCATCATTTAAAAGTTTCAACATATTTAACCAAGACCTCTGCGGGGTGCATATGAGTAAAACAAAGTTGGTGTTGTACAGGTCCATTTACGTCGGTTTCGCTATCTTAGACATTTCCAAAATTCTAATGTACGATTTCCATTATAATTACATGAGGCCGAAGTACGGCGAGAACTTGAAATTATTATTTACAGATACGGATTCTCTGTGCTATCGCATTGAATGCGTCGACATCTATAGCGACATGGCTGCAAATGCTCACCTGTTCGACACCAGTAACTACCCAACGGATCATTCCCTATTCAGTCCTACGAACGCCAAAGTGTTAGGCAAAATGAAGGATGAAACTGCTGGAGAACCCATCTCAGAATTCGTGGGACTACGACCCAAGATGTATTCGATGGTTTTCTCCGGGCGAGAAAAGAAAACTGCTAAAGGGGTGGCTAAATACGTGGTCAAAAAGAGACTCAGACATGAAATGTATAAACAGTCTTTATTTGACAAGAAACAGGTTACAGCATTTATGAATTGTATTCGCAGTTATAACCATCATCTTTATAGCGTAAATATAAACAAGATAGGTTTGTCCGCCTTTCGACGACAAGCGTTACGTATTGGACAACGGCGTTGATACGCTAGCCCATGGTCATTTTAAAGTTTTGTAATAAATACACGCTTACGAGTTGTGTATGTATAACAGAAATGTTCGGTGTAGGCAAGACCGTGTTGTAAATAATAACTATTGTATGCATATTACGAGGATGATTGTAGATATTAATACTTGTATATTACCAATAAAAACTATTGCCATAATGCATCGAATAGTTCCTTTCTGAATTTCAAAGTGTGTTCCATCGCTTCCTCTCTAGACATTCCATATACGTTTTCCAGAATTTCACGAGTGTTTTGTATACCACGGTGTATACTATCCTTGTCCGAGTTGAAACAACATAGGGAGTAGTTCTGGAGCATGCGCTGTTTCGTATCCGGAAGATAATCTCCTTCAGCCAGTAGTCTGCTCTCCTTTTCCGAGTAACCTTCCGTAATATACGCTTCCGCTTTCTGGCGAACTTTATCCTCCATCATACCACGTGCGGACATACCGAACAGGTCGTGCCACACATCGCGTTGTATTTCACCGTTTCCGACTTGCTGTTTGAACCAAGGTGGGCTGACCTCGGTGTAGAGCTCGCCTTTACCGGTTTGTTGGAGAAAGTTCTTTTTCAATCTCTGGTTCTCCGGCGTGGTGGGTTTCAAATCGATCAACAAAGACCCGTGATGCGAGCTAGTCACCGCTTCTTCGTATACTTTCATAAAGTAGTTGCCTTTCCCTGGGTATATGCGCCGCCCCAGCAATGCCACCTGTTGTCTGTCTACCGGGTTGTTGAATAGTACGATGTATTGAGAGTTCAAATCTATGTCTCTGGAGGCTTTACCCCGATCGAACAAGTTTTGCGCGATATACACGACGGGAGCGCTGTCGTGGTGAGATCCTTTGGTGAATAGATCGGCAATTCGGGTGTCCTTTTTGACGTCTGTCATTAAATCGTCGAAGACTATGACGGTACGAATGGCTCGATTGAAAACCCCATCCTCTCCCAGATCAGGAGGAATACCTTTGACGAACTCTACGTTGTGTACAGCGTTTTTCATTTCCTCGTACAGCGGTTGCCATTTGCTATAACAAATAATGAGGCGATGGGGTTCCGGTTGATAAAGCGCTTATCCCTTTTATAGGATCTGAATGTCTTCCGCTCTGACCCAACTGTTGAATTTTGTAGGCCGACGTACTTGACCAGTTTTTCGGTCTCCACGTCCTCTGCTTTTCAACACCTTCTCGATGCGCCACAACGCGTTGACGTCTTTGTCTACTTTCTGTAGTTCTTGTTGGTAAAACGTACCTTCGATGGGGTCGTCCATAAAATCCGTCAGTTTGTAAACGGGTATAGAACGCCTACGCCATCGTTTCACGACCTTAAACAACTCTTCGGTGTAAGTGGACGTATAGGCTCTTTGAAAGATGTACCTCAGATGAGAGATTCTAACGGTGTCGCCCAATTTGAATCGGAAGGGCTTCGTTTTGACTTGTTGAGCCGTGTCTACATATAGCTCCTTCCAAGTCTCCGCTTCGTTTTCCTCATCGATGTCGGCCGGGGCTTTTTGATTGAGCGATCTGTGAGGTCTGTGATTGTAACCGCTAACGATATCTGATAATGTCTCTAAATAACGATAGGTTTGGTTATGCGTGAAAAACCGATACATATGCGTCTTGATGGTGCCAATGACACGCTCTACGTAATTAGCTTTCTTCTCGTTGTGGGTAACGTAATGCCTTATCCCTTTCTTATTCAAGTGGGCTTTCATCCATTTATTATTAAACTCACCACCCTTGTCCCATCGAATCAAGGATGGTTTTCTGCCAGTTGCTAAAATTTTGTTTAAGCCCGATAATTTATATCTGACGGGTTTTTGAAGACTGTAAGCGTCTTGATCGCTTAACCACTGATCTACCGCCTTGGCGGGTACGCTATAGCCTTCAGCCTTCAACCAGGATCTGACTTTTGTCGGACCGGTGAAGGCGATTGGTTCACTGGGGTTAAAATACGCCCTTGCCAAGTGCTCTCGCCAACCGTCATCGGCCATTACTTTTTGTATAATAACCAAAACCGTATTCATCACATCGTATATATTTCATTTATTGACAAATAACGTGATTCAAACTTGGATAAATACAATTCGAGAAATAACGGGATACAAATCGATAAACGTAGCAATCGTTATGACAATGATTCTGATTAAAATCCGACATGATACTACGCAGTGGTACTTTTCTACTAAGTTGGAGCAAAAAGTACAAACAATAATAACGGCACGTAGCGGATAGCCTGCCTTGCAAACGCCGTGGATTATAGAAAACTCGTTTACAATTATAATTTAGAAAATCTCGAAATCCGGTAGCATAATGTTCCGGAGGAAAACTTAAACTGTCCAAGAAATAACCCATATCTTCTTCGAAATAAAACAACACCCAGTGTTGCCCGGGTAGTCGAGCTGGATCCGTATTGACGATGTAACCCGCTGGTTTTCTTTCCACCTCTTCCGGAAGCTGGTCAGCCGCCATGACGCGACACACTGGGAATCTTTGCACCGCGCATCGCAATTCCCCCGCGTTCATGAAGTTAGTATATTCCTGGCTTTGTCCACTTTGAAGCTGGCCGGAAATTCTCCGTAGATGACGCAAGTCACGGTCTCCGGTAAAGGCTTGTCGAAGGCCGCCTCCAGTCGTACGGTCCCTCGGTTGACGGGTAGATGGTTGTTCTCCGACGCTTGGGACGGGTTCAGGGAAAAGCCGTACAAGGCGTAACCGCGCGCAAAGTCGAATAAGTTGATGCTTTTTCCAAAATCCTCTTCAGTCTTGTCCACCACGTCGTATAAGCTTAGATAAGCCGATGTACATAGAGACTGTTCATCCGCGTACTTCATTCGGAGGGGTTGTCCCGGCGTGGTTAACCCGTCCACATTCACCGATATTCTGCCGAGATTGAAATGTTTGAAATTGAACGGATTCTTTTTATAGTCTCCGGGCACGGCCTTGGACTCGACGAAGCCCACGACTAAGCGGCTCGGATATTCCGAGGGCCAGATATTATCCCAACGAAACAAGACTTGACCCGAAGATAGGGTAGCCGTTTTCACTTCTGTACGTGTGTAGGAGTATTTCGCAGTCGTTGTTTCTAACAGCTCACTTTGCGCCAAAATAACATCGGGGTTCACGCGAACTTTGCGTACTTTCAACGCGATTTCGTGGATGATCAACGAGGGGGCTCTGTACAGTTTCACGTATACGTCCACGTTGTTAAGGAGATATCGGGACTGCTGAAAAACATCCTGTAGCAGGGGTCCTTCCATTTCAAAGGGCACGCTTTCTTTGAAACGATCGTGACGGTCGGCGAGACCTGCGTTCGACCCAGTTACCGGGTCAGGATTATCTATATCCATACCTCTGTCTTGTTCAAACATCTGGGATTCTAGCTGACTACTTTTGGTACCGTAGCCGTAATTTAAGATCGTCTGAGTGTAGGCTTTGTATGGAAAGTTATTGTCCTGTACCGTCAGCAGTTTCCCTTGCGCGAACACATCCACTTGAGACAACATGGAATAGAGGAGATTGTGGACAGTAGCCACTTTTTCATCTTCAGCGACGTCTGCTCGTTTCACGCTGGCTTTCACGTATAACCTAGTTCGATTTCAAATCCAGATAATCCACTCCTTGGCCCGGGATGATAAACTCTATAGGCGCTTCTTCGGACAGTTGCGAGATAGGTCTAACGTCGATGTGATGTACTGTTAACGGCGTTCGCTGAGGCAGGCCAGTCAAAAAGGGCCAGCTCCATGGGTTGGGCTTCACTCATTCTGAAAGATGCGAGGTAACTTCTTCACCCTCTGACGTTTCGGCGGTGTACTAACTGATAAGGTTTCACGAGGTCTTTTTATACTTTCTCTCGCCTTGATCTCCGACTTCGCTCGTTGTTCGGCTTGTTCCGCCGGAGATACCACCTTTATACTGGTTTTCTTTGTCAACGTTTTCTTCTCAGGCTTCTCTCTACAATAGGGTTCCAACGGGATGACGGTCGGGCCTCTGCTCGCTCGACCTAACGGCGTGCCCTTTTCACCGTTTTCGTATATATGAAGAGGTACATCACCCTTCGCCATGTTGCGATAAAATCGCACCCGCTTGTCAACGTTGCTCATGTTTAAAGTGTAGCGTTAGTGACAAAGGCTGCGTTACGAAGTTGTCCATTCGATGACTTCCGTTAGAATGATGCGTCATACGAGGGTAGGCTTTTATAATAGTTCCAAATCTCGCGCTGTACGGCTCGTAGTGGTCGTTTACATACGTCGAAGGTAAACGCGATTCGTCGACCCGTGCGCGTTTCCCCATCTTCGAACATTGCTTCTACCACGGATTTGTAGTCATCTAGACTATCGATCGTCTCCAACCACGTTTCTGTCAAAGATACGATGAATCGCCGTATCTATTAGTCTCCGTTTATTTTTGAGTTTGGTCCACTGGAAATAGTTCAAAGACAAGCCTTTGATCGTTGCGCGGTCGTTAAGGAAATAGCGTAAATCTACCCTGAGACTGTTTTGGTATAAACAAACGCTGGCCCTCAGTCGATCGTCTATTTTGATTTGTCGCATCGACGTGCATAACGTACGATTGGGTATGACGGTTATGGAAGACTCCGACGACTCGACCGAGCAATTGACGGCTAGGACGATCAACAATGTCAGCGATATGACGAAGAGTGCTACGACAGAAACCGATATTGCTTTTAGCTTCGTGCTTCGGTCCATCAGGCTCGAATGACGGATTGCAACTGACTGAATTATGCTGGTCGCTGATTTATATAAGTCTCTGGCGCGTGAAAATATGATTCCGATGATTTCCTCAACAAGTCGGGAAATTCGGTGATGGTGATTTGGAATGAAAACCCATTCATCGGTTTCGCCGATAACTGTTTCTTTTTACCGTTTTCTACTCATTGCATCGGGTTGAACTGTTATGACCCATGAGTAGTCTACAGGAACACTCTGACAGCGCTGTCTACACGTGTGCAACATACCGGACATTTGAGATCGTCCTGGCGGTCCAACAGCTTATATAGACATAAGCGGCATATGCACACGTGGTGACAAGGGCGTTATAGTACTTCGCATATTTCGTTTCTTCGAACACCACAGGCGCCTATGCAGCCTTTTCGCATGCGTCCTATCGCACTACCCATGATAGCGGCAACTAAACAGAAGCCTTGACAGGTATTCTTATATAGCGATGAAAACAAATACATGATGCAAAGTTATACTAAAAGTTACACATGATATGGTTATTGATCCCGCTCATTTGATGAGGTCAGATAGTTCATATATAGCTCGGTTAATGCGGGGTTTTGACGTCTCATCGGTGTTTCATCCAGGTACTGGACAATTTCCTCCTCGGGTCGTCAAAATTCAGTAGTAGCTCGATGCTTGAATGTGTCGAGGAGTTTCATTTCGTTAAAATCTACGAAGACCATATCGATGAGGCGTCGACTTTCGTCCGAGTCCAGAGATGTGATGCAGGTGTGTTACAGTTGGGTGGGATTGTCAATCTGGCAGGCGTGACATTCCAGTTCGCGGAGTCGACGAACAGCCGGAGCTATCATATCGTCGCACAGCGACCACCATAACCCGTCAAAACGCCGAACCTCATCTTCCACTAAAGCGGCTTTTGACGGAGGCGTGGTTGGTGACTGGAGCGGTGTATAAACACTTTCGATGTCCGGTATCATAACAGCGAGCTTTTCCCACGTTTCAATACGCATCGAGATTTGAGGTGGTTATCGTCGCATATGGGTGTAGCTGCGGAAGGTTTGACGTGTCCTACTTGGTCTTTTAAACTAGACCAGCCGTCTCTGGTCAGCTTTACTTCGGGATAAGGCTTATAACTTCTAGAAATCTTCACGGTGTCATCGCTTACGGTCACCCGTAGAGTTGATGTTGTCGAAGACTGCGGCCTTCTTTCTTCCTCTTTTCGTCGGGGTCGGAGCGGTAATACCGTTAGCACGCTTAGACATCTTAGACAAACGATGTAGACGACTCGGTGTTGGAAATCGAGATGACTAGTGTACTGATTTGGTCCACCTTATATACGCTCGGGCAATTGCAGTTGCAACACTTATGAGCGTCAGCGTTTTTTTGAATTATTTGATTGGCTGAGATTAGGTTTGATCAGCTTCCTTCGCGATGTTATGCGCTGGAAACTGTATCAGTCATACCGCTAGCGGGCGTAATGCTCGAGTATTTTTATCGGAGAAATGCCCTCCATAAACGGTATCCTGCGCATTCTACGAATCGATTTTGTGTTTACTGATTATGTGCCGCTTCATGTCGTGTCGACGACTAAAAGTCTTGTTACAAACGCGGCAATTAAATCTATAGAATTATACATAAAGTTATACAACACACTCAGAGTATTAGTGGAAAGTATTTCCAGAAGGATAGTTTTCGTCTCTTTTCCTGATTTAGCCAAGCGTGATATTCCTTAATCTCACGGGCAATCTCCTCGGGTAAACGAAGACACACTTCATCCGTGAAAAAATGTAAAACAAACAGGCGACCTTCGTTCACGACCCCGTCATCGAACATTTCATTCACAACAGTTTTATAACTTTCTAAAGTGCGTATGCTGTTGAGCATCTTATCCAACTCGGTTCTATTCATTACGGTATTTTTGAAATCACGAGCGAGATGTTGCCCCATGAAAGTTGTCATTGCAAATGATGAATGCGATGTTATAGCGACATATAAATGCGAATCGAATCTTAATCAGACGTGTAGCGAAGCGTGACCGATATCCGCGAGCTTAGATTTTAATCTTAATGAGACGTGCTAGATATTAACCCCGATCCCTCAGGGGTGTCTTTGATCCGGAATTCGAATACGGCGTAGTCATTACGTCATAACGCTATGGCGTCATAGCTGTTTTGACCTCGAACTTTAAAACTTCGACCTAGACATCGACCTTTACCTCTCGGGGCAGGCGCCATACCTGTTTTGACCTCGAACTTTAAAACGTCGACCTAGATATCGAACTCGACCCCTCAGGGCGTCTTTGACCCGGAATTTGAATATTACGTAACATGTTTCCTCCTCGTATGACGTCATAGGTGTTTTTCAACTCTCATTTTGCTATCTACTGAGGGTTCTGCTGACGGGATTGGTGCGTCTTTGAACAGGGCAGCAGATTCCATTGTGTCTAAAGGTACTGATGTCCACGATGCTGAAACCTTCTACTCTTTGCTGAAGAAACAAGAGTCTATGCCGAGGACAGGATTTGAAAAAAGCTGACAATGTGTACAACGCTTTTGCACATCCATCTATAAATGTAGACACAGGATATCTATGATATGTTACAATTAAAGTGACATGAGCTGCCAAAAGTTTTCTACATGAATCATTCAATTGGAAAACTATTACTTAAGAAAATTTTATAAATTACATATTGTTTGAAGTGTTCCACTGCTAATGGGATGACCATAACATATATATAGGTATGATGATGGAACTACTTTAGTTACCCCACAGTGTAACACAAAACGCGAAAATTGTTCGTGGCGCAAATATTAATGATGCTGAAATTGAAGCTTAGCAAGTATTAACACGATCTTGTTGCTTTTGAAATGATTTATTTAAACGACACACAAAACAAAATTAGCATTCACATAAGGTTGATTTATTACCGTTTGTAGTCTATAAAGTATGAAATAAATTAGACCAATTACTTTGCAAATACATGTCACCCTACATTGTAAACCAAGAAAATGAAATTCAGGAGACGCAGCTGTAACTCAAAATGTCACGAAGCCCTTTTTAGGTTAAACTGGGCACCAACGAGACCGAAATTGAAGCTGAAGCTTAAAACGATCTTGGTACGTTTGAAATGATTTATGAAAATGACTCACAAACATTCACTTAAGCTCGATTTATTCAGCTGTTATCGCGTTGCTGCTTATAAAGAGTGAAATACAACGTCGATGCAGAATACTGGAAATATCTTTCCAGAAATATAGTTTTGACTTGGAGGTTATGCGACATACTTTTTGCTATATAACATGCTGGACGCTGTAACAGTTTGCTACCTTTACATACAACGTATACAGTTCCATAACTTAACTTTAGGTTAAATATAGGGTTTTAATTACATTTGTGTTTTTTTTTCAGAGTCTAGAGGTGGGACCTTAAACGCTATAAACGATGCCTATATTGCCCGAGATTACCGTATGTGATATTCAGATTTTATAAAAAGTGCTATATCCGAAAAAATACTCTGTAAAAATACATGGCATAACCAGTTAAAATATAAAAGATAACTGGTTTGCAGTCGTTTGCATCATAATACACTCTTTTTTAATCGCCCGCTCTTAAAGTGGGCGTATATTGGTATACCGTTGTCCGCCTGTCCGCCTGTCCGTCCCCCCGTCTGTCCGTCCCGTATTCGTGTCCGCTGTATAACCTAAAACCTGTTGGTTGATTTTATTTTTTCTTCTGATATATGTAGCTTATGGGTAGACGGTGTGTCGCGTACCAAAATTAAATTGGCAACCAAAACAACCACCCAGCCTTTGGGCATTTAAAAACTCAACAACTATTCGATAGATTTTTTAAAAATCAGATATAACTAGCTTATGAGTAGACAGTGTGTCCTGTACCAAAATTAAATTGGGATCTTGATATTTGCGGCGACTCAACAGTCACCAACCTTTTGGCATTGAGCTACTCCGTAATTATTTCATGGATTATCTTCTTTTTTTTTCAGTTATAACTAGCACATGAGTAAAACCAAAGACCAAAACAGTCGCCTCGCCTTTTGACATTCAGTTACCCCGGAAATATTGCATGATTTTTTTTCAGTTATAACTGGCTTATGAGTTGATGGTGTGTCCTGTACCAAAACTAAATTGGGTTCTTGATATTTGCGGCGACTCAACAGTCACCAGCCTTTTGGCATTCAGTAACTCGGGAACTATTGCATGAATTTAAATTTTTTTTAGTTATAATTAGCTTACAAATAGAGGATATATCTCATACTAACAGTAAATCGGGGTCTCGCTATATGTGTCAAGCAAAATCAGTCACCCAGCCTTTTGACATTCAGTAATTGAGGAAATGGCTGTTAATCTGTCTGTGGTTTCACAGTAGAGCTTAATTGTATCCAAACACCTTTTTGATAACCATGGGGACCAAATGAGTTGCGAAGCACCTTATTTCTATTGTTTTATCCGTAATTAATTGAAACTGCTGTTTAGTAGGCAAATACTAAAATTCACCAATCCCCACTCTTTTTATGTCACCATGAAGATAGTGTGCTACATTTTTTTTAATCCAAACGTATTGTCATTGCATACCTACTGCTTATGTAGAGCATATTATATATTAAGGCTAACCTTGGGATGTTGCAATGTCTGCCAAGATCCATTGTCTCGACGCACAAAAGCGTGATTAGTAATAATTAGGCATTCGCTAGCAAAGTTAGAAACAGCTTGGCATATATTGATCTCTTCCTTGGTATTGTTGTAATGCTTGTCTCGATGATATTGGAAGGAGAATTCCTTTATAGTTTACTAGATAACACTTCACCATCCCCATAGTTGAAAAGGGGCAGAGGATGCTCAAACGGTTTTTTTTAGAAAAAATCCCATGTTCACGAAACAGCGCTTGTGTTGTTTGGTGACAAAATTTACTAACAAATATTGTACAAACAGTGGTCAGAAAGCCACATGCCGAAATCTCTTACCGAGAACTCACAAAGTTCACTGGTATATAGAGGTTAACTAACGAGAGCCCGTTTATTACGATAAATATCACTTGAGTAAATTAATTTTCAAAGTCACGAGCCTCTGGCGAGTGACTTTGGAAGTTGATAGATGAGAGTGATATTCATTGTAACAAACGGACTCGAGTTGGTTAATCTTTTTCTCAGAATACACAAAAATACTACATTTAATCCTGAAATGCAGCTCCACATCACATCGTTCAATCCAGCCAACCTTTCTGGATTCTGATGAGGTCAGACAGCTTTAAATAATACCGCGATGACATGTAGACTGTATTCTTTACGCTACACAAGAAAGGTCTCTAAAATCAAACAGTTTTGTTGATCACGAATTCTGAAGAATAAAGAGCTAAAATATTTATCCTACAAATGAATGGCACTTCTTAGAATAAAACAATAATAAACATATCAATAGTTTAATGTCTGCCATCCGATGACGAAGTCAGGTTTTACTGTGACCTCTAATCCGACATAATTGCGATAACTAGGTCAATGCATCTTCTTTGAGAAATCTGCGAGACGCCAAGTTGGGTAGATTGATTGATTGATAGTTTTAACTATCCCGTGTTTAATTATTGATACAGAAAGAGTCATCGTTTGCAGTTAGGAGGAAATACGGCTATGGTATATTCGTATTCAATCACAATTTGTTAGAAAAACGGAAGCAAGCAGACAAAGTAGTTTGTTTATGCCAAGAAGTTTGTCATGTACATGTAAAGGCTTTCCTTATATGGAAGTAGCTATGACGTGATCGTAAGAAAATAATACTATTTTGCATTCTAACACATATGTGATTTCCCTACATGTTGTGAGTAAGGACAAAGCTGGCGTATAAACTAGCATATACGCAGAGAACGTTTTTATTGTGACGTCGAACGCCCTGACACTGAACGACGTCATCATTTTAACATTTTGGTGACGTGTTGGAACACGACGTCACTGGATGACGTCATCACCTAAACGCAAGTGGGGATGTCAGGCTGCTGTGTTTGCCTTGCATTTCGCCTGTAAAACTAACTTATAAACGCAGGACAATGTTAATACTCGACGGGAAGACTTGAAAGTGAACTTCCATAAGCTGAAAGTGTAGATATATCTTTTAAAAGTTATCAGGTCTGTTAGTAGACTAAAAAATGGTAACACATAAAACAGTTGTTTGAAGCTAGCACCCCTATCATTTTTTAGATATAGATTCGTCCACGAGGCAATCAGGGAAAAGCTATTCAGCTTTAACGTAGGGGTTGCCAATTGTAGAAAATAAGGCAAACTACTAAAATTCAGTTTTTCTTTACATTAAAGTTTATGTGTTGGAATAGAAATAATGGATTTTTTCTTGCAGTTATCACAGCGTATACGCAGAGAATCAATCCATTATTTCTATTCTAACACATCAACTTTAATGTAAAGAAAAACCGAATTTCAGTAGTTTGCCTTATTTTCTACTTCAAACTAAAAATTGGCAACCCCTACGTTATAGCTGAATAGTTTTTCCCTGATTGCCTCGTGGACGAATCTATATCGAAAAAATGATAGGGGTGCTAGCTTCAAAAAATGTTTTATGTGTTACCATTTTTAAGTCTACACTAACAGACATGATAACTTTTTAAAGATATGTCTACACTTTTAGCTTATCGAAGTTCACTTTCAAGTCTTCCCGTCGAGTATTAACATTGTCCTGCGTTTATAAGTTAGTTTTACAGGGGAAATGCTAGGCAAACACAACGGCCTGACATCCCCACTCGCGTTTAGGTGATGACGTCATCCAGTGACGTCGTGTTCATCACGTCACCAAAATTTAAAAATGATGACGTCGTTCAGTGTCAGGGCGTTTGACGTCACAATAAAAACGTTCTCTGCGTATATGCTTGTTTATACGCCAGCTTTGTCCTATCTCACAACATGTAGGGAAATCACACATGTGTTAGAATTAAGAAATAATGGATTGATTCTCTGCGTATACGCTGTGATAACTGCAAGAAAAAAGGAAGTGTCCATTGTTTTTGGACGAGGGCCGGAGGCCCGAGTTCAAAAAGTGTGGACACTTCCTTTTTTCTTGCAGTTATCACAGCGTATACGCAGAGAATCAATCCATTATTTCTATTCTAACACATTAACTTTAATGTAAAGAAAAACTGAATTTTAGTAGTTTGCTTTATTTTCTACTTCAAACTAAAAATTGGCAACCCCTACATTATATCTGAATAGTTTTTCCCTGATTGCCCCATGGACGAATCTTTATCTCAAAAAGGATAGGGGTGCTAGTTTAAAACAACTGTTTCATGCTTTGTCATTTTTTTGGTCTACTAAAGGACCTGATAACTTTTTAAAGATATATTTATACTTTTAGCTTATGTAAGTTCCCTTTCAAGTCTTGTCATCGCGTATTAGCATCATCCTGCCTGTATGAGTTAGTTTTAAAGGCGAAATGCCTGCCATACACAACAGTCTGACATCCCCACTCGCGTTTAGGCGATGACGTCATCCAGTGACGTCGTGTTCCATCACGTCACCAAAATTTAAAAATGATGACGTCGTTCAGTGCCAGGGCGTTTGACGTCACAACGAAAACGTTCTCTACGTATATGCTAGTTTATACGCCAGCTTTGTCCTATCTCACAACATGTAGGGAAATCGCGCATGTGTTAGAATTCTTAATTAATGTAGTCCGTTGTATGTAAGCCATAACATGATTGGCTACCTCCTCGCATAGTTGGGAGTTATACTGCCAATCACTTGTAATCTAACAAGGGTGTCTGCAAGTTATTACGGGGCCTCCGTGGCTCAGTAGGTAGAGCGTTGGACGCTCAATCCGAACAGCCTTCCACCAATGGGTCGCGGGTTCGATTCCCACTCAGTCCAAAAAATTGCAAAATGTTCTGGCTGGGTTTTCACTCGAACGACCTATGTGGGATGGTTGCCAGTTACCAGCGGAAGGTCGTGGGTTTCCTCCGGGCATACAGCCCGGTTTCCTCCCACAATAAAACTGGCAACGCCGCCATATAAGTGAAATAATCTTGAGCGCGGCGTAAAACACCAATCAAGCAATCAATCAAGTTATTACATAAAAGGAAAATGAACGTATTATCCCTGCAATGCAAGCTTGTGTTTTGATTAGAGGAACTTGGAAAATCATGTTTGTTAACGATTCATCAGTCAATCAAGTTATTACATAAAAGGAAAACGAACGTATTATCCCTGCAATGCAAGCTTGTGTTTTGATTAGAGGAACTTGGAAAATCATGTTTGTTAACGATTCATCAGTCAATCAAGTTATTACATAAAAGGAAAACGAACGTATTATCCCTGCAATGCAAGCTTGTGTTTTGATTAGAGGAACTTGGAAAATCATGTTTGTTAACCATTCATCAGTAAGTTGGATCATTATTTCACTTGTTGAATATGACTAAAATAACACACTGCCTTAGCGCCGTGACGACATAGCTGACATCTGGGCCGGTTGTTCAAAAGAAAATTAGCTCTTTGTTACGTCACGTCATTTAACCTGCCGTTAAGCTAATTTACTTAGGGGTTTAACACCGAAAGAGAGGTTGTAGTTGCGTGACCACACACCGCTGAGGACTGTTGGTCACCGGGTCAATCCCCCGAGACGCCGCAGGCGTCGAAGAGGGTTGAAGAGGTGACCAACAGTCCTCAGCGGTGTGTGGTCACGCAACTACAACCGTTACGGAGGTTTTAAACCCCATTCTACCCCGAAAATTTACTTTTTTGCACAGCGATGAATGGCTCTTCTCATTCCCTCCCGCCGCTAAACTATGCGACCTTGAACTTTCACACGAATCTATTTATACATCTTGCACGTTATGACGTCGATGTCTACGAGTTCAACTGGCAGAGTTTCAACGAAACATTCAGCCACATGCTTCACGTGACCGGACGAAAGGTCATATAAGTCATAAGACCAGAAACTATTCACTGGCTGATCACTTTTCTTTACAATGCAAATGCTGCCATTATACATCACTTTCTCGCAGGGAGGGTATGGGATGAGCGGTGTGTGGTTGTGAAACCACAACCGTTGAGTGTCCAACGTATTTATGTATATTTGCACACGGCATAGGGGTAGAATTTTGAACAACCGGCCCCTGATATGTAAATTATCACTGCTGTGACGTCATATACGACCGACGTTGAGTCTCCACATCGACATCATTTGTTGAAATGAATGCGAAAGCGTTCAAATGTCAAGTATGACGTCAAGATATATTTCCGATCGGTGCCGGAAGATATGCATATTTTTAAACGCTTATTTCTTTGGCGCCTAGCGACCTTACAAGAGGCTTGTTTTACTTAATTTGTATGTAGTCAATTAACAGTAAAAATCATTTCGAAACAAGTTGACATGTATCCTTTAAGCAAAAAACAAAAATGAAACCATAGCACAATTTTTATTAGCACGGTTAAATTTGTAGATGTGTCCGATTCCCAAAGCGTCGACGGTCAGGGGATTCTTCCGGACAAAGAGCCCGGTTTCCTCCCCAACTAAACCTGGCAACGCCGCATTATATGAAATATTCCTGAGTGCGGCGCAAAATGTCAATCTATCAATCAATCTACACAATGCGGGTTTCTCTGAGTAGAAAGACGTACAAGTGGCGTCTAAACTTCCAAGTATATCACCTCGGGGAGATTTTCCAGGGTTTACTAAACAGATTGTCAGAAAACACGCCATAAATCGATACTAAAACAGCAAAACAAGTAGGGGCCAAAGGGAAGGAAGAACCGCTGTGGACTTAGGACAATCCGATATTACATTGTAACCGGTCAGTTGTCCTTACGATAGGGTTATATACGAGCGAAATGGGTATTTATTCAAACATCTACCCAATCCTGGGATCCTCATAAATAATAAATTTGATGCTGAGAATAGGGTTGTTTTATCTGCTCGGCACCCAAGCTTACTGTATCTTCTATTCGACGGCTCAGAATTTACCTTCATTTTCGTATTCTCGTTATTTTGGGATTACACTTTCCTGAAAATATGGAGGAGGCCGGTTGGCTGAATAGATAAGAGAGCCCGCATTTAGTGCTACCGATAGGTGCCATACTCTGGGATCCGGGTTCGATTCCCGTTTCGGGCGTCACCCAAAATCGGAAGAAGAATTTCTACCATATTTTCAAGACAGTGTAATCCCAAAATAACGAGAATACTGTTATACTCACTCTATAAAGGACACTAACTAATTAAATTCATTTTCGTACTTTCGTACCCATTTTTTCTTTAATGTAATCATGTCATTGTTGGTTGTATATATTATGTGTGACTGTTGTGCTGAATTGAACAGTTTGTTTTATTAACCATAATCCGAATAAAGAAATGGAATGTATCACAAAATAAATTTTGTATCAAATTAAATAATCGATTTTCTCTAATGCTTGTATGTAGAAACGGAGTTAAACAAGGGGAAAACCTTACACCTTTTCCCCAGATCCTAAAAATCTCTTTCTAAATATTCTCAAATCAGATCAATGTCTCCAAATGTTGTATATACCTTTTTATGTCCAATTTAAACATAACGTTACTTTCGAACGATACCTAGTCTTACTACCAGAAAAATATACAAACCCCTTTTATAGAGTACCGAACGTTGTTACTCAAGCGTGGATTAAAACATGTATATGGCTAAAGCAAGATTTTGTACCCTGTGCACGAAATGATTAATTGTCCATTTTTTAACCAGTGTAAAAACAAATTATATGGAATTTCTCGAATTTTCCAATTTTTGGACTGGGTGGGATTCGAACCAGCGACCCCTTGGTGGAAGGCAGTTCGGATTGAGCCTCTAACTCTTTTTTAAATAGATATTTATTCGTCATCACTACATGTTCATCGACAAATTAGAGACAATTGACAGCAATTTAAACCCCCATTTAAAAACATATATATCACAGAAACTTTGTGTGGAGGAGTATATTTTTGTTACAGCAGATTTAAAACTTCAGGATAAATTCTTCATCTTTACTTATCCGGAGGAGTGGGTTGAAAGGAAGGAAATCGTTGTAAAATTTAAGCTTAATACCCTTTTTCTTGTAGTATAGATATCTTTCTCGAAGTAATTTTGACAAATAGTTGTTACGTACAGCTGAACTGTTAACATATGTATCTATTTCGATTGTCTTAGAATTTTCTCGATTGTGACGTAATGTCTATTTGTTTACGAAATGTTTCAATTTTGACCTATATTCCCAACTGTTACTATGACGACTCCTTGGAAAGTTCTAGTCTCTATAATTTTAATTCATAACCTGTTGTAATGCGTAGATTCAAGAAGATTCTCGAAATACTCTTTTTGTATGCAAATGCCCAGATCTTTCTGGAAGTACTCAGAGTGTATATAAGACGTTGTTTTATAGTTATGAGTCAGTCAGTTTTTCAGCTGGTCTCGAGTGCTATATACAAGTTATATTTTGTTCAGATTTATATCTGGACTCTGTATGATACAGCTAGTAAGCTGCTATCTTGAATACGATATTCGTCTTATGACATAGAGTCAGTTTTGAACTGGTCTCGATATACTTTGGATGCTACGGTCTGATATGAGTCAGATTTCTATCTGAACTCAGTTTACTATCTTTGAATAAGATATTCGGCCTGCTTTGTCAGTGATACCTGACTTGTGAATTCTGTCAAGAATTTATTCTGTGGATATACCACCAGTGTGCTAAACCAGTGTGTTTTCAATATTCTATCCTGCGGATTTACCATTGTGTCTTCAAGTTCAAGATTCATTTTGGGAATCTATATTTCGTCGATTTGTGGTCATCGGATTAAACCAGTGAACTTTGTGAAGGATACAGATTTCTAGGAACTGTAATTACTTAACCTGTATAAGTAAGTCATATTGATATATGTTTTCTTTCCAACGTTTATGTAATATTTGCCTGTAAATAAGTTAGTCCGTTTGCTTTTTAATATAAATCAAAATTTGTACATAAAATCTGCTGGTTTGTTGTTACTTCCTTTTATTATCATTCGGTATCGTAACAATAGTAAACAAAAAAAGCCTTACATTGAACATGTTTCCCGTGATACATGTACATGTTCCTGTCTTTTACAACACAGAATCTAGCACAAGGGCATACAAAATTAACAAACAAACTGTTAATACGCGGGTTTTGTCCTACGTACCCAAAAAGAATCAAGGTTAGGTAATCTATTCGATTTAGGTGACCCACTGGCGCAAACTGAAAAAGTACTTGAATTAAATCACCTAAATAAGAAGTTAGATCAGATAATGTTTTACAGGAAAGAAAAATATGTGTGAGTGTCTCCTTTTCAAGTTGACACAAGTCACAAGTTTCATTTAGAGCTTTACATATTTTGTACAATTTCACCTTTGTAAATAAGGCATTATGACAAATTTTGAAATCGAGTTCTCTCCATTCGGGAGATTTGACATTTAGCGAACAGAGTATCCGGTCAGGTGAAAACTCAAGAACAGCAAATAGAGCAGGCCATTTTTCAAGACTTGTACAGTAGAAATCTCTTGTTTTAAAGCGGGAAGGGCCATCAGGTTGGCTGAAACAAATTTTCCCACACATGGTATTATTTTCCCCTGAAAGACGAATCTTAAAAGATGCGTCTGTCCAAATTTCATGAAAATCCTAACGTAGGTTTTCCCGTTCGAATTAATTTTTCAAAAGGGGCCCTACTAATTGTTACAATATATTTGAAATACCGCCGAGATCCTCCCCGAAGTTACTGACATGCGCACTTCATTGTAAACATTGTTGAAAGGCATAAGCATGCCGAGCAAAATTGGAGTGAATGACTCGAAGAAGTTGAGCGTTAATGACGGTAAAAACAAAACAGAGGCCGGAATATCCACGAAGCTTTTATCCGAAAGAAGTTTGGAATACCTTTACTGACTTAAGTGGATATGAAAAGGAGAAGGAACACGAGGATCGGGCGATAATCTGGCTTGCCTTCTTCGCTGCTTTCAACCGTCAACACACCGGTGTCACTCAGTACACTACTGGGGTGCGCTCTAAACGCCAGTCCCGGACGTCCAGGACACCCTTACAGGTTTCGAGTGCCCCAGTACAGCTGTCCAGAACGTGTTCTGGCTGTCTAATTCGCTGAGCTGGTGCAGATGTAACGCGGTTAAACTTTTGCGCTTCTTTTATTATTTGTTTGTATCAAGTGCCGATAACTCTAATGCATCTTTTTAGGGACACACAAATTGTTCCCCTTTGACTATTTTCCGAACTTTAATTCGGCGCGTTATGACGTCATCGCTTTGTTCGGGTGATCTGACAAGCTTGACCCGCCTATGTCAAATTCGGAGAATAAATCCATTTGTATATGTATTTTCAGGTAAGATGCAAATATGATTTTTGTTCAGATGATTCTTAAGTACTTCATCCATAATCGGACGGAGTGCCGAATGCTATTTCCTGCGAGTTTTATTATTATGTAACGTTTAGTGCAGACCATATGAGCAGACAGCTCGTCGCCATTTTGTCAAAAGTTTTATCGTTAACGTAAGATGAACCTAAGTTTGTATTTTTCAAGTTTAATGCCGTTCACGCGGATATGAATATCCTTAATCCGATTTAGCATACTAGTGACCTAGTTAGACGATTGTAACGCTTAGCGGTGTGTTTTATATTAATTAATATAGGAATTTTTCGATAGAATCTTAGGGTTCTGTAAACTATTGTCTATAGTCTGTTTCACTCATTGATGTCGTCATTGCAAACAGTGTAAAAAAAGTGTCATCCTTGGGAAACCAGCATAATTTAAAGTTGACAGCTAAATGATAAACATAAACAATTAGTTTATAGGTCAGTTATGATCCCTTTAGAGAATTTATCATTTAATTTTGCCTTTAAATACAACTTAAGACTATTTTTAGCTAAGCTCAGTATGTAGCTGTACCTTAATAGGCAAATGATATGTCGACATAGCAACAACTTTTCCACAGTATGATTAAGTTTCCTATATTTATCTAAGGCTGCAGTTAGCCTAGGGTGTTACTTAAACCATACTAATAGCAGACTAATGCAGATAAGTGTATAGTTAAACTTCCATAGTTGAATAGATTTGGTATTAGCCGTACATTATTCTTAATGACTGTCTAAGGGATATTTAGCTGGAGTCGGATAATAGCTTAACATGTCACTCTGAATATTGTTGGGAAATGGTCATTTCAACGTGTCATTGAGTTTTATAAATGTTTCTATGCAAGATAGTGACAAGCTCTAAAATAGATCAATTAGCACTTTAATGTTTTCAAAGAAGGTCAGTTATATCGAGAAAGTTAAATTTTGAACACTTTACTGTATTTATGTATGTCATCGCTTTGTTCGGGTGATCTGACAACCTTGACCCGCCTATGTCAAATTCAGAGAATAAATCCATTTGTATATGTATTTTCAGAAACTTGTGTTTATGACTTAAGCAAAGAACATGCCCGAGCCTCAGCCCGAGTCCAGTGTAACACAGAAGGGAACAAACATATCGGCGGTAGTTCACGTGGTATTTGATATGCATCGAATGCCGCCATTACTAGGAGATGGTGCAATTTCGTTCCAGATCTGTTATGCACGCGCGCTTCAACTAGCAATGGCGGCACGTTTTACAAACTCAGATCCTAACCAGCCAATTAGACGTGTCCATTCCACGCATTTAGTTCATTTGTTCGGACAAGCGATGCAACAAATGTAGGCCTACGCTTTTTTGATTTCACGACTTCCTGTTCTCGTGCATTCGAAACGGCTTGTAACAGGGAACAGAAGGAACATGTCCAGGACTGGCATTTCGAGCGCACCCCAGGTCTGTCAAGTCTTCATTTTATCTTGTAAAATTTTTTGTTGGCCTCGTGTTGCAAACAAACTTTACTTAGCTTAACTTTATTTCTTTTCAATTCCAAGCAGGGTGATGTATTGGTTAGATTATTTGTTATTTATTTTTCATTCGGACAAACTAGCTGCCAGTGAGTGCTAGTACTAGTAGGGCCTACTTGTACATCTACCTGACCGGCAAAGTAAGTAAACCAGGATAGAGACCCACGAGTGCGGCTAACTTGTACACTACAATGTTGTTGTGGTTGCGGGGAAATTTCAATAAACAATACATGTACACCGTTATACCGTATATATTTCCACCTTGCGTTTACTCACTGGGCTGTCAGCATAATAGTAGTCTATGTGCTGCAAACGTCATCACTGCATGGGAGCTCTGTTTTGTGAATTTGTCTCTATATACTTTCATGGTATTTCAGTTCGAAGTTCACACCTTAGCCTAGTCCCAGGTGACAACATTATGGCAGGATAGTCACCTGGGGCTAACCTTAGCCTATACATGTACCCAGCAGCTACTATATTAGTAATAGTGTAGCTTTAGTTATATAGTTAAGCCTTGAACTGCCATTAGTTTGTCACCAACTGGCCACAGATACATGTTACTGAATCCCAGACCAAAACATATTAACTGTAAGTGACCAAGTGTCCTACAAGGGAGTTTCCTTCGTTACGTTCCTAAAGTGATATTATTTTGTGTATGACATGAAGCACCCAGTAAATCTGTTATTTATTTTAGCACTGTAACTAAGAAAACCTTATTTTAGTACTTAACACTATTCTTATTTTTAATATTTTGCAGTGATATGAAAACAAAAGATGCAGATGTATGGATTGGATTCTGTTGGAAGTGCTGAAAAAGTGACTGAGGCAGAAATGAGGCTCACATACATTTAAATCTGTGCCAGAGTAATGACATTAACACTTCAACCTTTTTTCAGTTGCAATGGGAAACTTGCAAGGTGGAGTACTAATTTGTTTTTGAAATAATCATTTATGACTGGTCATGATGTTTAATTTCTAATCATCTCTAGACTGCTAAATTTAGTGACATTAACTGAAAATGATTTCTACATGGATGTAGAAATGTTTAAAATGTCAAAAACATAACATTTGGTGGACTGGTATGGAAAATCATATACTTAGTGTACACATATTAAATTTGTTTTTGGTGATTGACTTCACATGTTGCAATGCTGGAATTGTCAGAATAAAATTGTGTTCTTAACAAAGAACCTGTACGATAAATAATCTAGTAGAATATTTTTTATTTTGAAAATCTTCTGCAAATAATCTGAACTAAAATCATCTTCGACAACTTTATGGCCCTCGTAATGAATACAGAATCAAGATGCTTTCCCATTCATAGCTTAGGTTCTTAGGAACCCTTCCATTAATTGATATTGGGTTCATGTTGTTGTGGAGAGTCAAGTGGGTTCCTCCCTAATAAACCTAGCTAGGCCACCTTATAAACGAAATAGTAATGAGTGCAAAGTAAAACACAAATCAATCAATCTTAGAAACCTGCAAGTTCTCAACAATCACACTTGCGAACCGTACATTTTCATATACCACCCCACTGACCTCCATAGATTCATTCATGTCTGGAGTAAAGCCAACACTCTCACCCTTTGGCCGGTACCTAAAAATCTATTCAATTTGGATTGAATTGGATTCGAACTTGTGACCCACTTGTGGAAAGCTGGTGATGTGAGAATCTATCACTACACACAATCTCCCATCTAAAAACAAAGAAAGGTCTTCGGCTCAGTTGGCAGAGTGATAATCTCTTTGTCACCAGGTATTTACCAAAGGTCGGGTGTTTCCTCTTGGCAGAGCCCAGTTTCCTCCTCCACCAAACTTAGCAATGCTGTCATGTAAGTCAAATAATATTCAGTGTGACATTAACATCAATCAATCAAAAAAAGAAAGGACCTCGGCTTAAAACCCTGAAAACGTCAATTGGCTGCCTTCAGGAAACTTATTTTACCAATGACAGGGACGTGAATACCTTTGAGAAACTAATAGGTGGTAAAGTAATTTCATCAAACGGAACAAACCGGTATGTAGGTACAGCGATTGCCTTGTTGCCCTCCTTCTTTCTATCTGGAACGGTTGAGTCGTATGAAACTGACGACAGAGGGAGGTGGGTCAAGGCTTGCCTAGTTTATTCAAACCTTTCTTTTACGGTTGTGTGCATTCATGCACCAACGTACATGCCCGAAAGGAAAACTTTTTTCTATCACATAGCAGACTTACTTCAAAATGCCGGACACAATATCTTACTAGTTGGCAACTTTAATTGTGTCCTAGATAGCTTAGACCGACGTTCTGCTTCTTTCTTGCCTCGTAAAGACTCCTCTGAGGCTGCTTTGGAAAATGTTACCACTACTTACAATCTTATCGATGCTTACGGACATATACTTACCCTGACGAGGAAAGCTATACTTGGTTCTAGCCCAACGGGGCATTTGCTTCTAGGATAGATCGGGTCTATGTCAATAATTCATTCAGAGCTTTTGTCTCTACAGTCGCTAGTGAACCAATAGCATTGTCCGACCATAAAATGTTAACTGCGACTCTTGATAGTGGTGATTTTGTGATCCGAGAAAGGGGGTATTGGAAGTTGAAAATGGAACATACTCACGATGACCGCTTCGTGCAGTTAATAAATGATTTCTGGTCGTATTGGGTGTCCCAAAAATATTCTTTTGTAGATATTTTAGCGTAGTGGGACGAGGGCAAGAAAGGAATACAAAAGGTTGCCATATCGTTCTTTAAAAGTAAAGCACGTCGGCTAAAGAAATATCGGCGCAAATTAGAAAAATTCTTCGCTTCTGTGTCTGCAAATGTTGAAAACGGAGAGCTTGTCGAATTATGAGACACTTTCCGGCGAAAGCTGAAAGCCCTGGACCAACAAACTTTCGATGCAGCTAAGATCAGAGCAAGGGTAAAATGGTCTCTTGATGGAGAAAAACCCACACGGTATTTTTGCTCGCTTGAAAAGTCTAGAGGCAGAGAAAAACTTATAAGCGAGATTAAAGCGGCCGATGGTAGACTAAAATCGTCTCCACAAGATATGCTGAAGGCAGCCGCATCATTTTAGGACGATTTGTTTTCCTCTGACGAGTGCGATGAAGTAAAACAGAGAGACATCATACAGCACATATCCGGTTTAATTAGTCCGGTTGAAAATCAAGTTTGTGACTCAGCTATTACACTTGAGGAATTAAAAGGTGTACTCACATCTATGGCATATAACAAATCCCCTGGTATGGATGGAATACCGTACGAGTTTTATCAGTGTTTCTAGGAGATTATTGGGCCGAGGTGTTCAATTTCGCCTTTGAAGCTGAACTATTATCTCCCTCAATGCAGGAAGCTGCTGTGAGATAGATTCACAAGCGAGGGCCACGCGATGACCTTAAAAACCGGCGGCCAATCTCTTTATCGTGTACTGACTACAAAATACTCACAAAACTCTTAACTCAGTGATAGCTTCGGTGGTGAACTCTGATCAGACCTGTTCCGTGTCCGGACGGTCTATTCTCATAAACAGCTTTTCAGTGAGGGACCTAATCGAAACCACATAAGAATGCGGCATCGAAGGGGCTATCCTTAGCCTGGACAACGAGAAGGCTTTTGACAGGCTGGAGTGGTCGTTTCTCATCAAGGTCCTTGGACGAATGGGGTTTGGTCCCAGCTTTATAAAATGGTTTAAGGTTTTGTACAGATCTCCTTCCAGTAGGATACTAATTAACAATCACATCAACGACCCAGTACCCCTCAGAAGGGGAGTTCGCCAGGGATGTCCTCTATCCCCTTTACTGTACCTGTTAGCCGCTAAACCACTAGCTGCGGCTATTAGACCCTCTGCAATCCCTTGAAAGTATCTCAATATGCGGACGACATGGCCGTGTTTGTAGGAGAACAGGGGGATTTTGGCAGGCTGCATAACATCCTGAACACCTGCCAAGGTGCATCAGGGGCAAAAGTAAATCGGTTGAAATCCAAAGGACTATTTTTAGGACCTTGGAAAAGACGGACCGATGCACCACTTGAATTCCAATGGTCCTCCGAGTCGATCGAGCTTCTAGGAATTTATCACGGAGGTACTAATCCTCCATTACGAAACTGGGAAGAAAAGGCTAAAATGCTTACATCCACCTTGCGAACTTGGAGAAAACGCCCATTGAGTATTTTCGGAAGGGTCTTAGTCCTAAATACAATGAGCCTCTCTAAACTATGGTATTTGGAGTCCGTCTTTAATATCCCCAATTACCGCCGAGCCTGATGATGTCACATAGATTTACGCAAAGCTTTCTGGGTAAAATGTACCTCAGTTCGCCATTTCGTTTATTGGTACTTATAGCAAGCGGTCACTTTTTTGGAAAACATTGATGACATAACCTGTTTTTATCCACACATTTTTCGGATAACTTAACGCCTTTTACGTCTTTTTCTCGATAGAGTATTATTCCAACCGTCATATTTAAAAATTATTTTAAGATCCCTCAATACCCCGAAATGCTTTGCGCGTATATTCCAAGTGACGTCATCAAACAATCAGTCAATTCTGTAGAAATTTCTCTCAACGATCTCGTTAAGTCTTTCCTATTGGAGGATAAGAAACCCCTTGTCCGCAAGGAAGTTTGCGAGCTACCCAAAGGCAAAGGCGGCTTAGGTTTAGTTAATATAAGGAATAAAGTTAAATCACTTAGACTTAAATTTTTATCTCAACTTCTCTCCAGCGAAGCACAGTGGGCATCCCTGGCCCGAGCATTATGGGCGTCTCTCCCCACTTTCGGCGGAGCATCTATTTTTAGATTTTGGAGATCGTCCTCAATTCACTCAACTTCCCCGTTGGTATAGCGACAAAAGTCGGGCTTATAAAAAGGAACTAAACAAACATACCAGGAAACATATGCAAAACAAACTCCGTAACTTAGAAAAGAATAACCTGGGTGCCTATTGGAAGGTGCTGAATGCTAAAGACAATCAAAATAATGACTCAGTTGATTTAAATACATTCTTCAACTACTTCCGAGACATAAATGAAAATAATGATATGCATACTGACTTAATACCACCAAACACCGAACTGGATTCTACTATACTAAATGACGAAATAACAGATGGGGAAATTAAAACGGAAATAAGACATCGAAAGTCAAATAAGAGCCCTGGCTCAATGGAGTACTTAACGAATTTATCAAACATAGCCAAACTGACATACTGCCTATTCTAAAATTACTATCCAACACCATATTGGATTCTGGCATGATACCACGTGACTGGACATTGGGTATGATAAGGCCTATTTACAAAGGAAAAGGGCATAATACTGAACCGGAGAATTATCGACCAATTACTATACTTAGCTGCCATGGCAAATTGTTCACATCTATCCTTAATCAACGACTCACTGAATACATAGACAGTCAGGAAATCTTAAAAGAAAATCAAGCAGGTTTTAGAAAGCATTATTCAACTTCAGATCACATTTTAGTTTATATTCTCTCATAGAAATACTTAAAGCAAGAAAGCAAAAACTATGTTGTCTGTTTGCTGACTTTTCTAAGACCTTCGACAGTTTTAATAGAAGTGCCCTCTGGACCAAACTTATTAAATATAATGTGCAAGGCAAGTTTCTGAAGGTTGTCCACAGTATGTACAACAACATAAAATCTTGTGTTAAGGTTAATAATAATATATCCGGTTTCTTTAACTGTGGAAAAGGGCTAAGACAAAGGGAAATCTTTCTCCTCTTATGTTTGCCCTGTTTGTGAACGACCTTGAGGAATTTCTCTTGCATAATGGATGTAACGGTATTAATGTTGATCAAAACTATAATAATAACTTACTCAATTTCTTAAAAATAATAGTTCTGTTGTACGCAGATGACACGGTTCTTCTGACAGACAGTCCCCACAAACTTCAAGAAAGTATTAATCATTTTAGTCAATATTGTGATAAGTGGAATCTAAATGTAAATCTAAATAAAACAAAAATTGTAATTTTTGGAGCAAGGAAAACGGACAAATTTTCATTTAAAATCAAAGATACAGAAATTGCGAAATCGTATAGATAGGTGGGCCAGTATCCACAGGGAAAATAGAATATGTCCGTTATGCCAAAAAGGAATTGGGGATGAAATGCACTATATTTTCTACTGCGATTCTTTTAAAGATCAAAGAACCCAATATTTACCAAACTACTATATAAAATACCCTAATGACCTAAAATGTAAAAGTTTATTAAACAGCTCCCATTTACCACTACAGATAAAACTAAGTAAATTTATTTGTTCAATTTTAAAAAGCTTCAACTGACAACATAATACTGTTCAGTATACTTCATATGTATATACATGTTAATTTTTTGTATGTTTGTATGTTCTGTTTACTTCCAATTGTGTAAGATCTGTGAGCAGCAATAGGCCTACACTTAATATTCCTCGGCTTTATAACCGCTCCTGTCGTCACTTGCTATTTATGTATCTGTATGATGTTTTTTTCCCCATATACCACATCAGTGGTCTGGGTGTAATAAAGATTGAGTTAAATTGAAATTGCTAGTGAGATTTTAAATATTGAACGTGGGGTAATTGAGCCGTCCTGCTGGCAGGAAGCTTTGTCACAGCCGTTATATCTCAACCCGCTAATTCGAAATAAAGCCGCTGATGTGTTTCCAATCGGAAGTCTAAGCCCGTTGGGGGTCAGGAACTTTGGACACATCGTCAACAACAACCGTTCTTGGAAAAGTATAAAAGACATATGTCAAACGCCTGAAAGGAGAATAAGTAGTGTAGACAGGCAATTGTTGGCCTTGCAACAGGGAATTCCGTCCGCATGATTGGACCTTCCGGACTCCCCCGTTGATTGATTGATTGATTATTTGGTGTTTTACGCCGCGCTCAAGATTATTTCGCGGCGTTGCCAGTTTTATTGTTGGAGGAAACCGGGCTCTATGCCCGGAGGAAACCCACGACCTTCCGTTGGTAACTGGCAGCCATCTCACATAGGACTCCCCCGTTGAAGGAAAAGTTTGTTACACGGTGAAGGGCAACAGTCTTGGAGCATTGTCTTCGAGGTGGTGATATTCTTACCTATTACAAAAGCAAAAACCTACTGTAGCCGCTCTCGCTAAGTGGGAAGAACAGGGACAGCACCCAGAATCATGGGAAGGGGGCTTTTCAAAATTAGCTTAGTCACGAGTCGACAGCTATGCTAGAGAAAGTGTATGGCTTTTGTGACATAGGTGCTTGTTGTGTGGGCCGAATCTGGTCCGAGTCGGCGTCACTGATGACGACACTTGCCCGATGTGTAAATCGGATAGGGAGACTTTTCAACATCTGTTTCTGCAATGTGCAGAGACAAAAAAACTGTGGAGTTTTGTTGGAAATCTTCTTTCCTTGGTCGGTAACATAAAAGTAGCTCTATCACATTTTCGGTTTTTGTGGGGAGAACTTCCACAGGACTCCAAAGTAAGGAGGCAGGTCATATGGGAGTGCATTGTTTTAGCTGTGGGCACTATCCGGCGGCATCGCAACTATGTTGCGGCCCATGACGAGCCCTTCGACCATAGGAAAGCTCTGTAGTTTTATTGGCACAGAGACTTAACATTACATATTATGTGCCGTTTTAAACGCATCGGGAAAATAAATATGTTTGAAACCGCTTGGTGTAAAGGTCACATCTTTGCCAAGCTTCGGGCTGGGAATTTGATTTTAAAACAGTAATGTGGAACGTGTGCAGGACATACTGGTTTTATTTTTAATATCTGAGAGTAAAAGAATAATTATAAATGTGTTCTTCGTCCATCCGGTAGAGATACCAGTAATCCATCTTCCGGTTGCATCGTTTTAGTTGCACTTATATAAGCAAGCCTTGTCCTTTCATGTAGATACGTTGTAGTATCGTTTAAATATCTCTCGCAGCCTAGTCTGCTGCAAAGCAACAAAAAAAAGATGGATGGATGTATTGATGTTTTAAGGCACACTTAAGATTATTTCACCATGGCGGCGTTGTTATGTTTAGATGGATGGACACAAGGATCTGTTCCCGTAGGAAACCCCCGACCTTCTGCTGGTACATGACAACTATTCCACGTTGGTCGATCGAGTGAATTGGGTATTACATGGTAAAATCCTGCACAAATCGCAACGTTCTGGTCGACTGACACCGAAAACGTTGTTATCAGGAGCTGCTAACGATTGTGTCATAGCAGCGATTGAGTGTCCTAAAAACATCCTTTCATTTTCACGTGACATCAACAGTTTAATTGATAAACGTTATTTTATATGTTTATAGAATTGAGATTCAAACAAAAACACCATCCCAGATGGTAATCGAGTTTTACGTGTTTTGTCCATTCCCGGATAATTTCCCTTTGTATGACTGGTGTGAAAAGCGAACAAAGGTATATGTGAATGTTACCCGACCTGATTCAGTGCACCCAAAGTGACAGCATAAAACAACGTAAAGCGAATGTTTAAATACAATATGTATTAACAGCAATGCTCTTTAATGGAAATAATACAGTAGCAGACAACATGAATACAGATTCTTCAGAGCATTGTTCTATAGAGAGGACCGAGTCCACTTTTTTCCAACATTTAATCACTGATAACATAAACAATACGGTGTAATAAACTCAGACTGAAATAACTATTAGCTATGGAAGTCACAAGGTAGACATTTGTATTGCAAACAATGCACGACTGTTCTACAACATTCTATTGAATAATTCAAATAACGAAACAAAGTAAAAACTCTGTTGCGAATAACTTTTACACAATATGCACATTTCTTTTAATAGCAATATACGTTCGTGTAAATTATATAACGTGCAGCTAGTAACTACGACAATATCGAAGAAATTAAAAATTTATCAAACATATATATAATACCAGGTGTGCCGTATGTTATATACTGTTCAAACGAATATCATAAAGATATATATGCATAGTTAGTCTCTATTCCATGAAATATCTGTAATCTGAAACCAAGAATGTTGTTGTCCTATTGTATGCAACCAAACATTCATCCAACGATTGTTCCTTATGATCCTCCGTAATCCTATTACAAGTCCACTTCCACTGTCAGCAGCGCTGACTAGACGCCTGACACTGACTGGATTGGGCATGAGTCTAATAACAGATTTGGTAATGCAAATGTCTGGCAATGGAAATGCCTCCAATGGAAATTCGGATGCCACGACATGCTGGAAATACTGACTAACTCGATTGAGAGTGAATCTAGCACTGGGGTTAACCAGGACACATTGTATTATTATCATTCGTTGAATTTCTAATGGCAAAAATCGTTCACTGGACGTCCCATTTTCAACATAATTGTGAACATCTTCACTCACAAAAAAATCCGATCCACGAAAAGCAGGCGATGATGAAACAGGAGATTGGATTTTCCTTCCCCTCGTCCAATCATTCACATCAATTCCACTATCAGTCGGTAGGACATCATAATGCCCTGCCTCTGGAATATCATTCATTTGTGGTCCTCCAATGTTATCGACAGATATGGAATCAGTTATATGCTTTAATGTCCTGCTTTCCACATTCAAACTTAGGTAGTGCTCTCCTGCGCCCTCTGGAAAGTGTCCCACTGTGAGCGTCGGTATGTCACTTTTACAAAGCTGTCTTTATGCAAATGTATGTCTTATTATTCTTTGAGAAATCAAAATCCGGCATGAAAAGCCAGAATCCTTCTCGATACCACGAAATCCCCAATTAAAAAACAGCAGTATTATCGACCCTAGCAAAGGCCAAACCTTAGACGAGTGTACCAATGATTGATATATATTTTTAACGCTGTTCTAACAGATTAAATCTCTAAGTAAAGAGGATTGCACTGCCGTGAACTAGAAAGCATTTGTACAAAATGGATTGTTTACAGAAATGAACACGGGTTTTCTTTCTAGGAAGTCGCTTTACATATCTGCAAAAGATATACAGCCAACGAAGAAAAAAGAGTTAGTTTACATTGTCTGCATAGAAAAAAGGACACAACAATAAATACAAATGTTTTCGATATCCAGCCGACTGGTGTATATTTAGTGTTTAACTGTCTTGGTAAGTAGAGATCAACCGATGCAATTTTGACACCTTTCTCAAAACCACAAATATATCCATAATGCATCATTATATATGCCAATACAATCTAGATTTACTGGACTCTGCTTGTATATTGTCTTCCTGTTTTTTCCCTGGTTGCCAACCGAAATGTTATTCATGGGTTAGTGTTTGAGAGTAAAATGAATCAATACCATAAGCCTGCTCAACTACAAAACAGTTTTCAAGTAATTCCATAAAACGATGGCCTTCTGATGACAGTTCAGTTGGAATTTTGTTCTGTAACAAAATTTAGTCTTGGTAAGTGGAGATCAACCGATGCAATTTTGACACCTTTCTCAAAACCACAAATATATCCATAATGCATCATTATATATGCCAATACAATCTAGATTTACTGGACTCTGCTTGTATATTGTCTTCCTGTTTTTTCCCTGGTTGCCAACCGAAATATTATTCATGGGTTAGTGTTTGAGAGTAAAATGAATCAATACCATAAGCCTGCTCAACTACAAAACAGTTTTCAAGTAATTCCATAAATCGATGGCCTTGTGATGACAGTTCAGTTGGAATTTTGTTCTGTAACAAAATTTAGTCTAGTGCAGACATTGTTTTTGTTCATTTAATGTACCAAAAAGTGGTAGTCATATAAAGAAATAGAGAGGTACATGTGATATACTATGTGGTACCATTGATTATCTAAGTCTTTTTGATTAGAATGAGTGTTTCTAAAATGTGTACTTAATCTAGTACAACTCTCTGTTGAATAAAACAAATGACTGAGTCGGAAATTAAAATTAAGGAGGATTTGTGCTTAAAGAAACTCGGTTGATAGACACATGTTTAATTGTAATAGAAACTGTTGAATAGACGTAAGTGGGAAACACCTTCAATTGACTTGTAAAGAAACATTTTAGACTGCCATTAACTAGACAGTTGTCTCAGTGTTTGAAAGGGCTCTCAGAGACATTTTATAAATTGTAGATTTTGATAGGATGGCAACAACCCGTCTACGTTTTGAAAAAGCCCCGAACGCCCCCGATCTACTGCTTTTGCAGAAAACAGATGATAGATTACACTCTTGTCGCTTCTCAGAGACGAACTGTTAGGCTTGGAATGGGTAAATATTTGATATGACAGAAGAATTCTTCCGTAATAAGGATAATAGCTCATGTTCCTAACTTTTTATTTAAAAGGCTTCTTTGTGTATTGATTTGTTCCAATTCGAGGTCTAATTGAACCTAAGACTGTAAAAGACTTACATTAAAACTACCGTATACTCGGCCCGCGCATAAACATCATTTGTTGAAATGAAGGCCAAAGCATTCAAATGTCAAGTATACCGTCAAAATATATTTCCGATTGGGGACGGAAGATATTTGCAAACACTTATTTCTTTGGCGCCCAGCGACCTTACAAGAAGCTTGTTTTATTTTAAAATTATGATTTACATACATATTTAGTCATTTAACAGTTACAAATCACCAAAATCATCCAAAACAAGTGGATATTTATCTTTTAGAGATGCATGAGCTGCCAAAATTCACTCTTTTTTCAAAATTTTTGATCGTCACGACAGTAAAACTCTTTGAAGGCCATCGCAAAACTAAATGATTGGCGTTTGAATGAGGAAAATCCATACAGTATGTGGCCTATACGAACCGGAATAGTATTCGAAAAGTAACAAAATTTAAATAACCGGGACGACTATTCATTAATTCTAAGCCAAAGTTAGTTCAAAATAATACTTTATCGTACATTCTCAAGACTAGAAGCACTAAAAGCTTCTGAATTATACGTCTTGTGAAAAATAGCCGATAATTTCAACATTGTGTTTTTACGCCAAAACATCAACATTTTGGCAGCTCATGCCACTTTAAGTGAAAACAAATGAAACCATAACTCAACCTTTATAAGTACAGTTAAATTTGTAGATGTGTCCGATTAAACAATGCGTCGGAGGATTCCTCCGGACAAACAGCCCGGCTTCCTCCCCAAGTAAACCTGAAAGCCCCGCTTTATGTGAAGTAATGCTGAGTGCGGCGTAAAACGTCAATCTATTAATCAATCTACCCAACGCGGGTATCCCTGAGTAGAAAGACGTCCAAGTGGTGTCTAAACTTCCAAGTATATCACCTCAATGAGATTTGCCAGAGTTTACTAAACAGATTGTCAGAAAACACGCCATAAACCAATACACAAACAGCAGAACAGGTAGGGGCCAAAGGAGAAGAAAGAACGACTGTGGATTTAGGACAATCCGATATTACATTGTAACCGGTCCGTTGTCGTTACGATATAGTTATATATACAAGCAAAGTGGGTATTTATTCAAACATCTACCCAATTCTGGGATCCTCATCAGACAATGTAGTTGGCAGCCAAACTGACCAGACCAGGTTGAAAGGCTGATTATTATTTCCTTACTTCTTTTTTATTTATTTTTTTATTTATTTTTTTTTGTTCTTACACAAACACAAAGCATACAGCATTCATACAATATCTAACATTTGTTTGTGGGGTTTTTTTGTTTTGTTTTTGTTTTTTTGTACTTAGCATTTGTTAACTTAAACAAGGGCCGATATAATGGCTGGTAGCGATGATGACAAATATATGGATTTATGGTAGCCGAGAAATCTTGGCTCTGCCGAATTTTTTTTTTCCGTGTTCGTCATAGCCAAGATCACTTCCATAGTAAAAAAAGGATATATGTTAAGGAGACCCGCCGAAAAAATCGGCGGCGCAAATTTCACAACAAATAAGCAAAGAATAAAATATTTACCACTGCATTCCGATAGTATAGACCACAAAGAAGGAGTTTGTCAAACTTATGCCGCTGTAAAGTGGTAAACTTTCCCTTATGCAGTCAATATTTGTGTCGAAGTCCACTGGCTTTCAACCTGACGTAACCGCCATAGTAAAACATTTAAACGACCAGTTAAACTGTGCGGGGCGTCGTAGAAATACTTCAATCATATATCTTTAGTCACTTTACAGCGGCATAAGTTTGACAAACTTCTTCTTCGTGGTCTATACTATCGGAATGCAGTGGTAAATATTTTATTCTTTGCTTATTTGTTGTGAAATTTGCGCCGCCGATTTTTTCGGCGGGTCTCCTTAACATATATCCTTTTTTACTATGGAAGTGATCTTGGCTATGACGAACACGGAAAAAAAAATTCGGCAGAGCTAAGATTTCTCGGCTAGGATTTATGGGAGAGTACAACTCGCACAAAGGGAAAATGCGGCCGTTCTCCGTCCCCAGGTCAAGATGGCTTAGCTGGCAAGCGAGCCCGTGATCCCAGCCCTGAACCAAGGCATACTAAAGTAATCATGTCAGCAGTAGGTAGTCATACAGTTCCGACTCACTCTATTCAACTTGGTGCTGCATTGCATAAAATCGTTGATAGAGTCCAATCAGTTAGACGATTTCAGGGTAAAAGCCTTCTGATAACAGTAATCAGGCGAAATCTCTATTGAAAGTTAGTAATATCTGTGGTAAGGATGTAACCTGTAAACTATATTCTGATTCATTTAGTAAATGTGTTATTCATGGCGTTGAACTTGATATTTCTGAAAAGGAAATAATAGAAGAACTTAAAGGCACTAAATGTTTTAAGGCTGAACGCCTAAGAAAAGGAAAGGACAAGATCCCATCTAGTTGTATATTACTCCACTTTGATACAAATAATCCTCCCCCAGAGGTGTATTTGGGCTATGAGGTGTATACTGTAAAGCCATATATTCCTGCTGTTATTCGATGTTTCAAATGCCAACGCCTTGGTCACATTGCAGCTACGTGTCGCAGATCAGCTCGCTGCTCTCGCTGCGGGGGGTTACATTTGTTTAATGAATGCCCCAATAAACAGTCCCCCTTTTGCATAAACTGCTCTGGGAGCCACAGCGCCGCATACCTTGGATGCCCCTCTAGAAAGGAGGCACATCAAGCTCAATTCATTCGAGTAAATGAACAAATTTCTTTCGCCAGTGCACTGAAGAGTGTACGATCCGCCTGTAAAGGTACTAACCGAACTCTAGTTTCTCCATCCCCTGCTCAACAAGTAGTCCCTACAGAAACTCAGACCCCAGTTAGTATTGATAAACCTCGAGACCTCCCCCCTACAATGAAACCGCACAAACCTGCTGTTTGTTCAGTGGGTGTTCAGACGGACTCATATGAATCTACTCAAACAGAGGAATGGAACACATCGGGAGTAGTTGCTTTCGTAACTGAAATTTTATTTCACTTTGTTAAAATACCAAAGAACTCAGACACTATCAAACATATAGTGGAGTGTTCACAAATGCACTTAGGCCTATCAGTGAAAATCTCAAGCCAACTCATTTCCCTATTAAAGCAAAGAAAACTCTTTGTTCCGTAATGGAGATATTAAAACAAATTTGGTTTTTCAGTTTGTTACTGTCTTATATAATGTCTCTTAACATTTTTCAGCAGAATATTCAGTCACTCTCAGCCCACGGTCAAGAATTGAAGCAACATCTGTTTTCTATGTCCATTTTGCCAGACGTTGTGTGCATTCAAGAAACTTTTTTAAAACCTCATCTACATTTCACTGTGTCAGGTTTCGCTGTGCATAGACGCGATAGACTCAATCAAGGTGTCGGTGGCTTAGCTATGTTCATAAGGGATGGCATTTCTTATACTGAAATATACCTCCCTTTATTCTATTCATTTGAATGTCAGTGTTTTAAGATTGCCCTGAAGGAACAACAGTTTCTTAACGTTATCAATGTGTACAATCCCTGCAAAAAGATAGATCCTCTAGAGCTTAAGCAATTATCCGAAACCCTCATGGGGCCTCCGTGGCTCAGTAGGTAGAGCGTTGGACGCTCAATCCAAACAGCCTTCCATCAATGGGTCGCGGGTTCGAATCCCACTCAGTCCAAAAATTGGAAAATTTTCTGACTGGGTTTTCACTCGAACGACCTATGTGGGATGGTTGCCAGTTACCAGCGGAAGGTCGTGGGTTTCCTCCGGGCACAGAGCCCGGTTTCCTCCCACAAAAAAACTGGCAACGCCGCCATATATAAGTGAAATAATCTTGAGCGCGGCGTAAAACACCAAACAATCAATCAACCGAAACCCTCACTGGTTCTCTTCTTATTTGTGGAGATTTCAACTCACACAATCCTATTTGGGGCTGCTCAACAATCGATGTGAATGGTAAAGTTGTCTATGATTTCATAGATGAGGAGAGTCTTGTTTTCTTAAACGACGGCTCTGGGACACGATTAAATATTAGAACTGGCGAAATGTCAGCTATAGATCTCACTTTATGTACACCTGACTTAGGCTCGTCTCTCTCATGGAAGGTTGATTATAACTCGCCAGGTGGAAGTGATCACTTTCCTATCTATATAAACCTGGGAATTACCCCTCAAACCAACAACATATGCTCTCCTGCTAGATCGAAGGTTAGGATAGCTAATTGGGCTAAATATGCTGAAGAATGTACAATTTCATTTTCCATATCTCCTTACAACGAAGACATCAATGTTTTTAACTCTAATATAGTGGAAGCCATCAACGATGCTGCTTCTAAATCTATCCCCAAAACCAATGGTAATAATTACAGAAAAACTACTGTACCTTGGTGGAGTGATGAGTGTTCAAAAGCAATTAAGGCCAGGAAAAAGGCTAAAAACAGAGCTGGCTACACCTGCCAGATTCATGATATTATTGAATATAAAAGATGTAAGGCAAACGCCCAGCGTATAATTAAAAACACATTGGCACAACTACTGTTCTTCTCTAAATTCTAAATCATCTTTGAAATCAGTTTGGTCGAAAATAAAATCTATAAACGGAAAACGTAAGAATAATAGTGCTGTCCCTACCTTGGTATCAGGTGAGGAAGAATATGTTACTAACTCTGAGAAAGCAAACTTATTGGCTGAAAATTTTTCTTACGTGTCAAGTTCAAACAATCACGATCCTGATTTCCTTCAGCACAAAACAGAAATGGAAAAAATATCCCCGTTTAATAACATAATGTTTGATGATTTAGTTATTAACGACGACTTCAATATTTCTGAATTGAAACAATCCTTTAAACAAAAGAAAAGATTCGACCCCAGGCAATGATAAACTTACCTATTCTATGATTAAAAACCTTCCTGATGCCTGCCTCAATATTTTACTACTGTTTGGAGTCGGATGCAGCTCCCGATGGAATGGAAAAAAGCAACTGTTATCCCAGTACCGAAGCCGGGGAAAAATCCCGGCCTTCCTTCATCGTATAGACCTATATCCCTCACGTCCGTATTATGCAAGATAATGGAAGATATGGTCAAATCTAGATTGTCTTAGTATCTAAGTAAAAACAATTTATTAACCCCATTTCAGAGTGGATTTCGAAAACATCGATCTACTACGGATTACTTAGTTACTCTAGAAACAGTTATTCAAAATTCTTTTGCGAATAAAGAATCCGTCCTTGCAGTTTTCCTAGATATTGAAAAAGCATACGATATGGTATGGAAAAATGGGTTAATATTAAAAATGTACAAATTGGGTATTTCGGGAAAGATGTTGGGATGGGTAAAAAGCTTTCTGTCAGACAGATCAATAACTGTTCGCATAGGTGAAGAGTTCTCCGCCCCTAAGAACCTGGACAATGGCCTTCCCCAAGGGAGTATAATTTCACCCATTCTCTTCAATTTAGCAATAAATGATCTCCCCTCCATGTTAAGCCCTAAAATAGGCTGTTCATTATATGCTGACGATAAAGCCATCTGGTTTCAATCCCGCAATATCAAATTTGCCACTCGCTATTTACAGCAGGGGCTCAACGATATAGTAATGTGGAGTAAGAAATGGGGGTTCAAGACGGAGGCCGTATTATTTACAAAAAAAACTAAAACCTCCAACGGTCACATTAACAATGTACGGGTCCACAGTAAAGTTATCCCCTACATTTAAGTGCCTTGGAATGATCTTTGACAAGCGCTTAACGTGGAAAGAACATATTCAGAGTTTGATATTTAAATGGCAAAAGGTTTTAAATTTGATGAGATCTGTGTCTAGTAAATCTTGGGGAGCTGATAAAACAACCTTGATTATGCTATATAGGGCCCATTTTCGATCACGTCTTGATTATGGAAGCGAGGCTTTCGATTCTGCCTCAAAATCTATGCCATTAAAACTTGACTCGATACAGTGTTCAGCACTTAGAATTTGCACCGATGCATTGCGGACGACGCCTTAAAATGTTATGCAAAGTGTCTGTAGCGAATGGCCATTATACCTTCGACGCCGGTTTAGAATTTTGAAGTTTACATTATCTTTACAATCAAAAATGCTTTTAATTCTGCTAGCTCCATTTTAAAGGAGAGCTATTACGAGTTAAATTTTACCAAACAGTCCTTAAGTAAGCCTTTTAGTGTCAGAGCTATAGACATTCCGTCTTCGCTCGGGTTAAATCAAGTGCCAGTAATGAAACAATTCATACCAGCTTTTCCTCCTTGGCAAGTTAGATTGCCGCACATTAGACTGGATCTACACACTCTGCATGATAAATCTGGTTCTTTACACTGTAACCTCGCACAGGCACGGGAGTATGTAACAAACAAGTGGGGTTCTTATTTACAGGTATACTTTGACGCATCTAAGTGCCCTGTAACTGGCAAGGCAACCTACTGTGTACCCGAGATCGGCCATAGTAAGAAATTCAGATTATCCGATAACCTAAGTGTGTACACAGCTGAACTTTTTGGAATATTAACCTCCTTACAATTTATTGCTGAATCTAAACCCCTCTATTCCGTTATTTTAACTGACTCCTTGAGCGGTCTTATGTCACTATCTAACTTGGTATGGGATTGTTGTCATCCGATAGTTTTTGAAATCTGTTATTTAGCCACAAGTTTATTTTATGAGCGTCTCCATGTCTCCTTCGCTTGGATACCAGCCCACATAGGTGTTCATGGTAACGAGAAGGCGGATCAACTAGAGAAAACGGGCTACTTCAAGATATTATTGTAAAGTTAGACCTTACTGTCCCTGAAATAGTAAATGTGGCGAAACCAAAGTTCAGGACTGAATGGCAAAACATATGGCAGTCGTCCGAAAAGGGAAGATATTATTACAAGGCTCATCCAAACGTTGAAACACAAATAACAACTCTGTCATCCAGGTTGTTGGACATTTTGTACTTTCGCTTAAGTTGTGGACATATCCAAACCAATTCATATTTATATAAATTTGGCTTAAGAGACTCGCCCTTATGTGACGTATGTGGAACAGAAGACACAGTTGAGCATTTACTTTTGAACTGCCAAAAATACACCCAAATGCGTAATCGATACTATCGACTACTTTCAGAAGCTGGACTAATCAACATTAACCTGAAATCGTTACTCAACCCTAGGGGAAACAAAGCCACGATAATGAGATACACAGCCGAATTTGTGTCCATGGCTAAGAGGTTTTGATTTCAATAAAGTATGTTAAAATGTTTTATGTAACCTAACTTAATTGGAGTCGCCAACCAAATTTTATAAGAAGAAGGATTCTCATCAATAATGAATCTGATGCTGAGAATAAGGTTGTTTTATCTGCTCGGCACCAACGTTTACTGTATCTTCTATTTGATCGCTCAAAATTTACCTTCATTTTCGTACTTTCGTACCCATTTTTTCTTTAATGTATTCATGTCATTGTTGGTTGTATATATTATGTGTGACTGTTGTGCTGAATTGAACAGTTTGTTTTAATAACCATAATCCGAATAAAGAAATGGAATTGCTCTAACATGTATCACAAAATAAATTTTGTATCAAATTAAATAATCGATTTTCCCCCATGCTTTCATGTAGAAACGGTGTTAAACAAGGGGAAATTCTTACACTTTTTCTGTTTTAATTGTTTGTGAATGGTTCTAAGAAAATGTTTACAAGAGACAGCGGAAAATATTATATTTGAAACACATGACACAATCTTAAATATTGTTGGTAATATAATTTTACTTATGTATGCTGATGATAGTGTTATAGTATCGGACAACGCAATAGATTTCCAAAATGCTCTCAACTGTGTCTGACTATTGTAAACTTTGGAAACTTCAAGTTGATGTAGTTTGGTTTGGTACTAGAAAGACAGATTTCATATATACTTTAGCTGGAGAGCAGTAATAAGTTGTTAATTATTACAATTATCTAGAAGTATATTTCTCAAATACTGCAAACATAAAAGAAGCAAAGAATATTCTTACAGACCAAGCAAGAAATCTATTTTAGTACCTTATAAACAGATTTTTTTATGTAGCCTACCTTTTAGGGATCGACTGTGCATTGAAGCTATTTGATCACACAGTGGACCCCATTGTATTGCATGCTTTAGTATTATTAGGTTACGAACGCATTAAGCCAATTGACCTTGTACATACCAAACTTTAAAAAAGTGTAAGGACTCTGCCAATCAACCTTTCTATGTATGTTATATAGAATTAGGAAGTTATGCTTTGGGTCCGATAACCAAACGAATGTTGTAATTATGAATACGCTTGGCCAATGGAAAAACTCCCCATCTGTCTTTCTTAACCTAAAGACTGTTGCATCAATGCTACGATTCAGGTATTTTTTTTTTAAATAAATGAATCTATTTTGTAAAGTCTCAGTTCGGTGAACTGGGACTATCGGATAACTGTCTGTGTCAAAACCCAGGACCTGAAAAATCTCTTTCTAAATATATTTCTCAAATTCAATCAGATCATTATCTCCAAATATTGTATGATACTGTGAAAAGCTATTCTAAAGTCTTTTTTATGTCCAAATTAAACTTTTGTTACATTTGATGCGAGTCTTTTTTACACATTTTATTGAGGGTGTGTGTATATAAATAGATATTTATATATCTATTGATTTTTTTCTCATTTGTATTTAGTATTATATATCAATGCCCAGTAGCTGATGGTGTTATATTCATTTTGAATCAACTTGCGTCTGTATTTCATTATTTTGTACATTATGTATCTTTTTCTCAAATCCTCCTATGCCAACGCTGGTGACCAGAGAGTGAAATCAAGTTTCAAAGTATAAAAGTGAAATTCACGATTTTTCTCTTGTGTCCTGTCCCAAATTCGTTTAAAGCCGATTCAATTCAGTAAGCCGTCAATAGGAAATACTAAGTGTACCACATGTGGTATCAGAGTACAGATTAGAAAATTAGGTATTTACTTAGAATACCTTGGATAAAAGCTGGGTTGTACGCCATTGTGCAGTTTAACACCCATAAGAATGGGTAACAAAACGTCTTGTGTACCTCAAAGTAGTCTTGGGGTATGCACGGGCTATCAGTACACAAAGGCAATGGTTGCATCACATAACGATCTTGGGTAATTTGACCATGATACAACTTAGTATTGATTCAAGTCTGAACGGATAAAACTCAAATTAAAGATCCCGTCTCATCTTAAATTCTTGAATCAACCATAATGACAAATTCAGGAAAAAGAGTTATTTTTATATTTGTTTCTGCCTTTTTATCTTTTTATTTTTTTTTTAATCGTATCACGCCCGATTATTGGTTATATATACTGTAGCGAAAATAGGTTTTCTACACGTCTATCCTGTATGTCATTTGCGGTCAAATATGTTATGTTCCGCTACTTATTTATAAGAGAACGTGTGCTTTGAAATGTTCAAAATAACATGTCGTTGTTGTTTAAGAGATCGTTTTTGGTGCACAATATGGTTTGAAATACACAGTTTTTGTAACGTTAAAAAATCTATGCACGATATGTTTCATGAGACAATAAACTTAACTTTCGAGAATTCATGTCTTACCAGGAGATGGTGGTTTAATGCACTTGAAATACGATAGTTTGTTTCCTAACAGATCGGCCACAAATCACGATACTCGCCATGTTCGGCGCACAGTGATTTTTCACAGACTTCACAGTGAGTTCGCGACGATTACGGGCATATTTCAAGTACTATGAATAATACTTCGATCGGTTTGTGTTATCTTATTCTTCCCTTGGAAAGAATATCGTTATTTGGGAGTGTAAATGGACAAATGTCACTCGTTGACCCAACGTTCTATGCTGGACGCCTATAAAAGGCCAGAATTTCTTCGTACAAGGTTAGATGGCCTCGGCACGTTGAAGCGAACACTTCGTCAATACTTGTACATATATGATTTAATAATGAAACCAACTGATTAACTTTTGTAGAAGGAAACATAACTAAACAAAGAAGCACCAAAATACAGCACGCAAATGAATAATTCCCAAGTTTACCAGTGGGAATGATCGGTACTAAGTTACAAGTGGGAATGATCGGTAGCTAATTCACCAGTGGGACTGATCGGTACTAAGTTCTCATGTACAAGTGGGAATGATCGGTACCTAATTCACCAGTGGGACTGCATGATCGGTACTAAGTTCACATGTACAAGTGGGAATGATCGGTACCTAATCCACAAGTGGGACTGACTCGTACTAAGTTTACAAATGGGAATGATCGGTACCTATTTCACAAGTGGGACTGACTGGTACTAAATATAAGACTAAAAGTAATTTGAGTCCACAATCACAGACTTTTATTTAACGAACTGTGGGAATATGTGACTCTAGCATAAAGACAAAATTAGTCAAATTTAATCTCCATTTCATTGTTTTAATTGGTGTTAAATAAATATTGAATGTTATTATTTCAAGTTGAAATATTCGATTGGACATTTTGATTTATATTGGATAGATAAAATATCAGTCATAGCACTACGAATCCCAAATAGTAGCGGTGTCTCCGGAACATTCATCATCTTGAAATACAAGATGTATTCTTAAATAGGCTTCGCTCGGCCCATTATTTTTAAGATTAAGACATCGAAGTTGTTGGTCAAAGTATAACATCATCTCGCATTGACCAATTAAATAAGGAAAAGTAAATTCCGCTACAACTGGTGGCAGCGGTGGGATAAACTGTGCTAATAAAACTGTGAACTGTAAGACTTGAACAATTTTAATAATACCCATAAACTTGGCATAATTATGTCCCTTGATCAGCAACAAGAATTCGAAGAAAATTCAGACAGTGAACATGAAGTTTCATTTCGCCATAACACTGGCGATATGGTTGACAATACAATACAGGAGCCGAGGTCATCTCCACGTGGGGGTGGGCATGGCGGCGTCAGCCAAGTCGTCGCCACAATATTAAACCAGAAGCGTTTAATGGGGGATCGTCATGGGAGGAGTATATACAAGTTTTCAAAACCATTTCAAGACTCAATAAATGGACAAATATGGAGAAAGCAGATTATTTATTTTCTCATCTTACTGGTGATGCTCGACAGCTCGCTTGCACTCTTTCTGAGCGAGAACAGGATTTTGACAGCTTGGTTGAAATTTTGGAAACCCGATTTGGTCCAAGAGGTCAGGCTGAGCTATTCCTGGCAGAATTAAGAGGGAGGAAACGGGGTGAGAAAGAAGGTCTTCAAGTTGTCCACAATGGCATACCCAGGCATGTCCACTCATCACCAGGAACGACTGGCAAAAATTCATTTCATTGATGCCTTAGATGATTATAACATGAGGATGTTCATCCAACAAGGAAAACCGGTTAATCTTCAACAAGCTTTGACTCTTGCTCTTGAAGTTGAGGGGTTATGTAAAATTGAAGATCAACGTGAGGGAAGAGTTTATAGACATCGAAATGTGATTGAAATCTCCTCGTTCCCAAGTAATGAAGATCTACAAAAGAGAGTACGAGAGTTGGAAAAGCAGCTGAAAGATATGTTAGTATTGCCAAAAATGAAAGAAAATAATTGTAAGAAATATTAAACTCATTACAGGATGTATTTTATTTTGATACAGTGAACTTTGTGATAATCAACTTTTACTTTATTCATAAATTTGGAGTAAACATTTCAGTTTGAACTTTGTAAAATGTTGACTAACCAAGTCTCGGTGAGTAGATTGGTTGCAAATGTTATGCAGTCCCAAACATTAGACATTAAACCACAAGACATTGCTTATTTGAATTTTGAGCGTGAGGGGAAGTATATCATATAGGGGAATGAATTGACCGGATAAATCAATTCCTACAAACTGAAGGTTTGTTACTGAAATTGGTACTAGTGACAGTGGGATCCACATAAGAAAGTGAATATTCCAACTTACCTTTCAAGCCATAATGTGGGCCCACTAATCTGAAATTATTTGGTGTTGAGAATTCACCTCCTTGGGTCTTTGACACTTGTCAAGTTGACCTGAAAGTTTGTCCAAACATGTTTTATAGATGTTATTGTGGCAATACTAAAATGTGATAAAATTCGTGGAATTAACTTCTTGACTCAATTCAATTGCGTAACTCATTCTCTCCATGGATGTGTTATTTGTGAAGGGCAACAATTATCTGCGAGAGACTGTCAGATGTTGAGAATTGGTGTCGTCTGATGCACAATCAAGTGGTAACTAGTTCACTTGATTTAGCTAACATATATTTCTGTTGGGCTTTGAACTAACTGAATATTTTGGAAATGGGACTTATGCAAACTTTCAAGTAGACATTTTGGAAAAACAGACTGTTTGTTCATAGTGAATTATTTGGTGTTATATCAAGTGTGGTGTGAATTGATAAATCTGAAGAAATCTTAAGAGGTAAAACATAAGCAATGTTCAGTCTGGTGCTGGAAACAGCAAAAAATTATTTCCCAAAGACAGGAGTCTTTGGGGTGCTAGTGGTCAAGACGGGATAGTCTTGCCGGATACTAGGGATCAAGGCAAGGATCGAAGCCTTGGGGCATGTGTTGGGATTTGACACATGGAACACAGTTTATTGTGTTGTTTTCTGTTTAAAACAGAATTTATAGTGACACTTGGTATTTTCGTATGGAAGTACCAAGGGAACAGACTCGTGAAAACAAAGCTAAGTGTGAGTGTCTTAGCAGTTAGATTTTATTGCAGATAGGTTTGTCAAGCCAGTTATTGATTTCAGTTGGTGAAACTGAGTGGAGTATATAGCACAGCCAGTAAAGGTGTTTTTCACAAATGGTGAAATTTCAAAAAGGATATACATCAATAATAAGTTTACATGTTGAATGTTAATTAAGTCATTTATATGACTGACAATCAGAATAAGAATCAATTTTCGTGACAAAATGCAACACCGACTGTGTCACAGTAATTTGTAATTTCAACATTTGTTCGAGGACGAACAAAACTAAGGAGGGGGTAGTGTAGCGAAAATAGGTTTTCTACGCGTCTATCCTGTATGTCATTTGCGGTCAAATATGTTATGTTCCGCTACTTATTTATAAGAGAACGTGTGCTTTGAAATGTTCAAAATAACATGTCGTTGTTGTTGTTTAAGAGATCGTTTTGGTGCACAATATGGCTTGAAATACACAGTTTTTGTAACGTTAAAATGTCTATGTACGATATGTTTCATGAGACAATAAACTTAACTTTCGAGAATTCATGTCTTACCAGGATATGGTGGTTTAATGCACTTGAAATACGATAGTTTGTTTCCTAACAGATCGGTCACAAATCACGATACTCGCCATGTTCGGCGCACAGTGATTTTTCACAGACTTCACAGTGAGTTCGCGACGATTACGGGCATATTTCAAGTACTATGAATAATACTTCGATCTGTTTGTGTTATCTTATTCTTCCCTTGGAAAGAATATCGTTATTTGGGAGTGTAAATGGACAAATGTCACTCGTTGAATTATTTTAAATGACAAAACTTTCGGTGGATCGATGTTGACAAACTGTCAGACAGCGGAGCGTCAGCCAATCAGCGAGTCGGATTTCGACACGTGACCCAACGTTCTATGCTGGACGCCTATAAAAGGCCAGAATTTCTTCGTACAAGGTTAGATGGCCTCGGCACGTTGAAGCGAACACTTCGTCAATACTTGTACATATATGATTTAATAATGAAACGAACTGATTAACTTTTGTAGAAGGAAACATAACTAAACAAAGAAACACCAAAATACAGCACGCAAATGAATAATTCCCAAGTTTACCAGTGGGAATGATCGGTACTAAGTTACAAGTGGGAATGACCGGTACCTATTTCACCAGTGGGACTGATCCGTACTAAGTTTACAAGTGGGACTGATCGGTACTAAGTTTACAAGTGGGAATGATCGGTACCTAATTCACCAGTGGGACTGCATGATCGGTACTAAGTTCACATGTACAAGTGGGAATGATGGGTACCTAATCCACAAGTGGGATTGACTCGTACTAAGTTTACAAATGGGAATGATCGGTACCTATTTCACAAGTGGGACTGACTGGTACTAAATATAAGACTAAAAGTAATTTGAATCCACAATCACAGACTTTTATTTAACGAACTGTGGGAATATGTGACTTTAGCATAAAGACAAAATTAGGCAAATTTAATCTCCATTTCATTGTTTTAATTGATGTTAAATAAATATTGAATGTTATTATTTCAAGTTGAAATATTCGATTGGACATTTTGATTTATATTGGATAGATAAAATATCAGTCATAGCACTACGAATCCCAAATAGTAGCGGTGTCTCCGGAACATTCATCATCTTGAAATACAAGATGTATTCTTAAATAGGCTTCGCTCGGCCCATTATTTTTAAGATTAAGACATCGAAGTTGTTGGTCAAAGTATAACATCATCTCGCATTGACCAATTAAATAAGGAAAAGTAAATTCCGCTACAACTGGTGGCAGCGGTGGGATAAACTGTGCTAATAAAACTGTGAACTGTAAGACTTGAACAATTTTAATCATACCCATAAACTTGGCATAATTATGTCCCTTGATCAGCAACAAGAATTCGAAGAAAATTCAGACAGTGAACATGAAGTTTCATTTCGCCATAATGTAACTCCTACTGCGAGGTCTTTATAAATGTCAAAGTCCAAACACAGGGGTCCAAAAAATAATACTAACGGGTCCTTTATTTAACGACGCACATGTACATAAATTGGTGGGGTGATATGAAGATCGTATACAGTCGTCAAGGCAACGCCAAGGCAACGTCAAAGCAACGTGCCGTCAAGGTCACCGCCCTAAAACATACAAACAAAATAGCAGTAATCTAGACTGTTACAGTAACAACATTTTGATTGTCGATACTACATATTGGTAATGGTAATTTAATTAGTTTTAGTACATCACCTCTACATTCTTGAACTGACGTTTTTAATGTAAAAGAACCGTACCCACCTAGTCTCAGGGACGCAGGCAAACAATGTTGACTATAAAGTGACCGCGCTCACCGCCTGGCAATATAAATAAAATATTGCAACTAATCTACATAGTTTGTGTCAAATATCTTACAGCATACATGTATATAAACTAGTACATGTTTAAAGAAAACAATAAAGACTTGTTTAAAGAAAACAATAAACTAGTGGGAGCTATTCAATTCATTATTTACATACATAAATCAAACAAACATTAGAAGAAATTCATAAACATTTACTCACCCCAGTACATTAACGAAAACCCCAGCACAGTCCATCTGGACAGCTCGCCAGCAAAACAACGAATGGTCAATGTTACCACTGACCAGCATGCCACGCTTTTCCGAAGTTGACCAAAGCGGTTTGACCAGTCCAGCAACTTGAGGCTACCAACTAGGAGGTAACGCCAACCTAGACAACCTAACTAATGCCAACCTGAGGGTCAAGAGGCTACTGCAGTTATAGCCACAAACTGTCAATTAAAGTCTAACGCCACACTCAATTAACATCAACACAATTGATCACCCGTTACATTCTCCCCTGGCCCAAAGAAGCTCGTCCCGAGATAATAAACTAAACTCCCCGAGTCAACAAAGATAACATGGTGCCACTTACGTTTTCTGGCATTGCCTCTAACCAACCTGTTTGTACTAGTTCCTTTAGAAACACTGCTTTCTGATGCCAATCTCTTAATCCTGACTCACTTACATTTTGCCTCATACAGTACTCACCTGAAGTAAACCAGCTGGGAGGACGTCGTTCTCTCCCTGACCTTCTCGGCAGAGGTTGTGGCCCGTGAAAAATAGACTCACCTGGCTGCTCAGCCACTTCACCAGCACGTAGAGCACTTACGATAGGCGTATCTCCTACCTCGTGTTTTTCCGATTCTTCACTGGAAGGTTCGTTGGAAATGCTTACCTGTTTAGTATCTGACAAAGAATCATCTACAAAAGAAACAAGCATTGGCTCATCAAATTCATCCTCAGTTTCACAATACTCACTTACCGGTACTGGCTTTGTAATACTTTCACCCGGTATCAAAGATCCAATAGGCAGTAAATGATTTCGATGCAACGTTCGTTCTCGTCCAGTTCCATTCTCTCTTTTAACAACATATACAGGCAAGTCTTTGTTTGGATGAGCAGTGACCATGTATACATCTGGTTCCCACTTATCAGACAATTTATGCTTACCTTCGAACGCTAGTTGTTTCACAAGAATCCTATCACCAACAATTAAAACAGCATTTCTTACCTTAACATCATAATATTTTTTCTGTTTTCTACGAGCTACGTTAGCCGCTTCCGAAGCGAGTTGATACGCTTCCGCAAGCCGGTTTTACAAGTAACCCAGACGGTAGCTCAGAAAGGTGATCTCCGAAACGACCAGAAGATAAACAACGGCCACCTCTTTGAGTTTTAGAATCATCTACATACTTACCTGGTCTACATCGGTTTGCTGTGTGGCCGTACAATCCACAATTCCAACACTGTATACCAGTTTTTGGTTTCGCTCCGACATTCTCACCTGTGTTAGATGTGCCTCCTCGGTGCTGACTGACTTCAATAACCTTTTTCTCCATACCGTCCATCCGTTCAGTCAGTTTGTTCATCAGGCCAGTTAACTCTGTAATACGTTTACTTACCTCTTCCGCCTGAGGATCCGCAGCCATCCTGGCTGGTACTGGTGGTTTCTTAGATAAACGTTCATTATGACGTAGCTGGTGCTCTCGCTCAATACACCTGATAGCATAGCACAGTTTATCAAAGTCTAAAATTGTATCAAACTTATGCCCTGAACAATCCTTCAATTCAGACCTTAAACCAGACCAAAATCGATTCCTTAACAAACTATCATAATTAGTCAAAGTCACGAGACTCTGTTGAAGGGCTTTACTTAAAATTCCCTCCAAACGACAACCCCAAGCCATAGCCGTCTCTTCAACTCCCTGTTTAGCCCCATAAAACTGTTCAAGTAAATTATCACCTAAAGGGACATCACCGAAAACACTCTTTAATTTGGATAACAAATCATTAGTGGATGCACTAGATGGAATACGCAGCATAACATGCGCTGCAGCGCCTCGCAAAGATGCTATAACTACTTGACGAACTAAGTCGCTAGAGAGATTAGTGTCTTTCAACAGTTGCTCTACCTGGTAACACCAAAGCTCAAAATCCTCTCCCTTAACGGCAGAGTCACCAGAAAACAAAGGAAGGCGTGGAGGCTGCTTAAAACTAAACGAATTATCTCTACGAGACTCGTCCATTGGTTCAATTTTTCCAACGAATGATGCTTTAAATTCATCGCAAGTTTTAGCTTTAGATTCCAACCCTATTTTCCTATACAACGACAAAAACTGATCAAACTCATCTTCGGACATATTAGACGCCATAATTAATTCAAAGGTGCAAGAAATTTGTTAACTATGCTGAACTGGTCAAAGAACATTGGACACCATCCGGAACAGACGTTGCGTGTTCGCTGCTTCGGGCGGTGTCGAGATTTATACGCTTCGAGTTTACGCCGTTAAATGTACGGGTCCAGTTACGCACAGACATATACAATGTTTTATTTTCATGAGATCACCATTCGTTCTTCGCACACTAACGTTTGTAACTTAATACGACTCGCTTATATGACAAAAGAAATTAATATTTTGTGTAAGTTTATCAAACAATTCAGAAAGCCATGACGAGAGAGACGGTAATCTACTGTAGGTGAGTACGGTAACAAGGTACGAAAATAAATGGCGTGTACTTAACCTTGACTGCTGTATCGGACACCAAAAAATCAATCAAAATGTGTCAAAACACGGAATAAGCAACACAACACATGGGATAATAGCACAGCTATAGAGAAAAAACCCCAAAAATACCAAAGAAAAAAACAAGTTTTTTTTTTTTTCCTCCCAGTCAGATAAGCTTACACTAAAATAAGAAATTGCCCTTCAATTGAGGCATAGCAAGTAGACTTGTTAACTGGGAAATAAAATGTGATGTCAAAATGAGTCCTGAAAAAAATCTTTAATTACAACATTATTTCATTATACTGAGAATTTTTTTTTTTTTTCAACTCTCAAAATAATCTTCAACAAAACAATATCAAAAAGGATTCGTTGTTTTCCTGGCGATATATCTGTTGGCGACAAAACTTTCCAAAGATTACACTAATTTACAAATGTCCAGGAAACCAATTGTTATGCAAGATAGGAATATACATTAAATCCAACAGAACTGACATTTTACTCACGTGCATCAGTTGCACAGAAATGAAAATTCAAATTTGGTAACCAATGTTCATACGGCTACAAAATGTCCTACTGTGATTCAAAGTTCTGGATGAGATGGTTCCAAAATAATGGTCTGTCACTGGGGATCGCCAAGGAGTAGCCTACTGTATTCCACACCGCCGCAAGGGTCCCATTTCGGGCGCCATTGTAACTCCTACTGCGAGGTCTTTAGAAATGTCAAAGTCCAAACACAGGGGTCCAAAAAATAATACTAACGGGTCATTTATTTAACGACGCACATGTACATAAATTGGTGGGGTGATATGAAGATCGTATACAGTCGTCAAGGCAACGTCAAAGCAACGTGCCGTCAAGGTCACCGCCCTAAAACATACAAACAAAATAGCAGTAATCTAGACTGTTACAGTAACAACATTTTGATTGTCGATACTACATATTGGTAATGGTAATTTAATTAGTTTTAGTACATCACCTCTACATTCTTGAACTGACGTTTTTAATGTAAAAGAACCGTACCCACCTCGTCTCAGGGACGCAGGCAAACAATGTTGACTATAAAGTGACCGCGCTCACCGCCTGGCAATATAAATAAAATATTGCAACTAATCTACATAGTTTGTGTCAAATATCTTACAGCATACATGTATATAAACTAGTACATGTTTAAAGAAAACAATAAAGACTTGTTTAAAGAAAACAATAAACTAGTGGTAGCTATTCAATTCATTATTTACATACATAAATCAAACAAACATTAGAAGAAATTCATAAACATTTACTCACCCCAGTACATTAACGAAAACCCCAGCACAGTCCATCTGGACAGCTCGCCAGCAAAACAACGAATGGTCAATGTTACCACTGACCAGCATGCCACGCTTTTCCGAAGTTGACCAAAGCGGTTTGACCAGTCCAGCAACTTGAGGCTACCAACTAGGAGGTAACGCCAACCTAGACAACCTAACTAATGCCAACCTGAGGGTCAAGAGGCTACTGCAGTTATAGCCACAAACTGTCAATTAAAGTCTAACGCCACACTCAATTAACATCAACAAAATTGATCACCCGTTACAATAACACTGGCGATATGGTTGACAATACAATACAGGAGCCGAGGTCATCTCCACGTGGGGGTGGGCATGGCGGCGCCCCTCACGTGTATCAGCCAAGTCGTCGCCACAATATTAGCGTTTAATGGGGGATCGTCATGGGAGGAGTATATACAAGTTTTCAAAACCATTTCAAGACTCAATAAATGGACAAATATGGAGAAAGCAGATTATTTATTTTCTCATCTTACTGGTGATGCTCGACAGCTCGCTTGCACTCTTTCTGAGCGAGAACAACAGGATTTTGACAGCTTGGTTGAAATTTTGGAAACTCGATTTGGTCCAAGAGGTCAGGCTGAGCTATTCCAGGCAGAATTAAGAGGGAGGAAACGGGGTGAGAAAGAAGGTCTTCGAGAGCTTGGTCAAGCTATCAACAAGTTGTCCACAATTGCATACCCAGGCATGTCCACTCATCACCAGGAACGACTGGCAAAAATTCATTTCATTGATGCCTTAGATGATTATAACATGAGGGTGTTCATCCAACAAAGAAAACCGGTTAATCTTCAACAAGCTTTGACTCTTGCTCTTGAAGTTGAGGGGTTATGTAAAATTGAAGATCAACGTGAGGGAAGAGTTTATAGACATCGAAATGTGATTGAAATCTCCTCGTTCCCAAGTAATGAAGATCTACAAAAGAGGGTACGAGAGTTGGAAAAGCAGCTGAAAGATATGTTAGTATTGCCAAAAATGAAAGAAAATAATTGTAAGAAATATTAAACTCATTACAGGATGTATTTTATTTTGATACAGTGAACTTTGTGATAATCAACTTTTACTTTATTCATAAATTTGGAGTAAACATTTCAGTTTGAACTTTGTAAAATGTTGACTAACCAAGTCTCGGTGAGTAGATTGGTTGCAAAAGTTATGCAGTCCCAAAGATTAGACATTAAACCACAAGACATTGCTTATTTGAATTTTGAGCGTGAGGGGAAGTATATCATATAGGGGGATGAATTGACCGGATAAATCAATTCCTACAAACTGAAGGTTTGTTACTGAAATTGGTACTAGTGACAGTGGGATCCACATAAGAAAGTGAATATTCCAACTTACCTTTCAAGCCATAATGTGGGCCCACTAATCTGAAATTATTTGGTGTTGAGAATTCACCTCCTTGGGTCTTTGACACTTGTCAAGTTGACCTGAAAGTTTGTCCAAACATGTGTAAGGAATGATCCCTAGGACAGCACAACATAACAACAACAACAACAACAACAACAACAACAACATAATTTTGACATCCCTGAAGATCAATTCACAAGCCCAATAATTCCTGCAAATAAATCAGTTCTGTCTGCCTACCTGAAGACTACATCAGTGTCCAAGCTTATTCACCCACAGTTAATGAATTCCACCAAACCTGCTCCATTTTATTTGGATTTTACGTGTCTGTCATTACCAGCTTCACAGTATTCACCGTACCGTCGTAAGTCAACATGGGCCAAGGTCACAGAACCGAATGAGGGATGGACATGTTTGAGTGGCTATTTTTAGTATTATTTCTCAACAAAATACCCTAAATATACTTTAGGACTCCTACTAGGGAAATTGTGATGATTTTGCTGATTGATTTTCGATAATTATTAACCAAAAAAGGCAGAGCTGAGGAACTATGTTTTCCTGCGCATTGTCTTATGTGAGTATTATTCTGAAGTTTTATAGCGGCAAATTATCCACTACCCAAGTCAAAGTAAGCAATTTTCTATTTCACAAGAGTTGTTTGATGATTGTTTAGACCTGTAATTAATTTTAAATATTTTTAGATAATTACCAGATAATTGTTATGTGTGTATAGCGCTTCCTAGCCGTGATATTATTTTTACTATCCAAGGAAACAGACGGTTTTCTTTCGGCGCAAAGATCCCTATGTTTTGGTGATCAGTCCTAGCTTACCAAAGATACTTTATTAAATTATTTACTCGATCGGAGGGTCCTTTGTGAACTTTAGATATTGTTAAATTCCTTGAGAAAAAGGCCCCCTTTTTCTGCAAGAGGACCCATGCGGTCCCAGTTACTTATTATCTTAAATAACTTTCTTCATGTGTAATAGTTCAGCCTTCGTCTGTACAGTCGAAAGGTCCCTTCGCTGATTGGTCGATTGTGTCACATGACCTTTTGGGTCCAGCCTACAAATAGGGCTGCTGCCCAGGCTCCTGGGGAGTGAGTTCCACTGTCCTACAGATTACATCTGACCATTTGGTACCTAGTGACTCCCACCAGATTTAGGCAAAACTCGAGTAAGGCTTTGTAGTCTATTTCCATCCAATTTAAGGTAAATTCGCTTGTAAAAGTATTCCACCCTTTCATAAATTAATATTTATTATTAATTCTTCCCATTTAAATTTGTCATTGCTATATTACATATTGTGACACCCTCCGACATAGTGCTTATGTGTCATTAATTCCTCTGGATTACCATATACCGACACAGTGCTTGTGTGTCATTAATTCTCTGGATTACCATATAATGACATAGTGCTTATGTGTCATTAATTCTTCTGGATTACCATATACTGACATAGTGCTTATGTGTCATTAATTCCTCTGGATTACCATATAATGACATAGTGCTTATGTGTCATTAATTCTTCTGGATTACCATATACTGACATAGTGTTTATGTGTCCTTAATTCTCCTGGATTACCATATAACCACATAGTGCTTATGTGTCATTAATTCTTCTGGATTACCATATACTGACGTAGTGCTTATGTGTCATTAATTCCTCTGGATTACCATATAATGACATAGTGCTTATGTGTCATTAATTCCTCTGGATTACCATATAATGACATAGTGCTTATGTGTCATTAATTCTTCTGGATTACCATATACTGACATAGTGTTTATGTGTCATTAATTCTCCTGGATTACCATATAACCACATAGTGCTTATGTGTCATTAATTCTTCTGGATTACCATATAATGACATAGTGTTTATGTGTCATTAATTCTGCTGGATTACCATATACTGACATAGTGCTTGTGTGTCATAAATTCTACCGGATTACTGTATACTTATACAGAGCTTTTGTGCCATTCGTTACATTGGAGCTCGTTTACCATATTGGGACGGCCATTTCCTGCATGGTGTTATTAACAATCCTGGGACTGTGAAATACTGTGGTGTTATCTATTAACTCTCAAATTACCAAAAGGACTTCTGTAAAAAGAACTACTGAACTTTATTAACTTGGCTAACTTTATTTACCATTTCTGTTATTGTAACATTTCTTTCTTTGACTGTTTAGTAAACGTATTAACTGTTCATCAGTGTGTTGGATATTTATTACTGCGCCTTTCTCGTACCCCTTTAACTTTACAACTGGTGTCAGAAGTGGGATGCTAGAGTACTAACTAGCATCCAGGATACGGACCTTGCCTAAATCTGGTGGAGAGGATCAAAAGTGAAGCCTTGCAATGGCAGAAAGCCCAGAGAACGAAGTGGAACTTAATATATATAAACAACCAACACAAGACTTTGATGAAATGTCTGATAACGAAAATTCAAATAATGGAGACGTAGAAGTCAATCCGGACGATTCTGAACTTATTATTCCTCAGCTTCATCCAAGGGAAGAAACTCGGTCTCACCGGAATCATGGAGGTGGTGATGTGGTGCCAACCTATAAGTCAACAATGAAAATGAAACCAGAATCCTATGATGGAAAAGGGGACTGGGAAGAATATTTTTCACATTTCTCTGATTGTGCGGAGCTTGGTGGATGGGGTAATAAAGAAAAAGCACTTACCTTGTCAGCATGTCTTAGAGGGCCAGCACGAACCTTTTATATTGGGCTACCAGTGGATGAGAGAAGAGCTTTTACAATACTAGTGGACAGATTAGAGAAACGTTTTGGGAGTAGTCGCCAACAGAGCAGATGGTTAAGTAAGTTGGAAGCCAGACAAAGACAGATGGGCGAATCCGTAGCGGAGCTTGGGGATGAACTTCGCCAGATGGCACAAAAGGCTCACCCCAAGTTAGCTCTGGAAGCCCAAGAAGCCATTGCCTTGAATCAGCTGTACAAATGCATATCAGTAGAAATGAAGTGTCGCTGTTTTGACAGAGACTGTCAAACTATTGGAGAAGCTGTAGATGTTATAGAACGTTTTGAGGCTTTGGTCGGTGACCGGGAGAAGAAAAGGGCTGTCACCGTTCGGGCATTACCTGATGCAGAGCACTGTAGCCAGAGCCAGTCAAATCAAGATTCAACCATAAAACGGCTTCTCGAAAGGATTGAGAAACTTGAGACCGGACAAAGTTCCCAGCAATACAGAAGACCCACTACAGCACCTAGACGCACTTGTTTCATCTGCCAATCACCGAAGCCTTTTTATCGGGAGTGTCCAGTTTATAAGAGGGGAAATAATCCTTCCCAGGCTTTAAACGGGACACCGTCAACTCAGTAAAGGGCGGTGAGTTGACGGGAGGTAGAGAATTGAATGACAAGCAGCCCATCTCCCTTGATAACATGACTACTAAAGAAGACCTGATTCATAGAGTGACCATTAGAACCAGACAGCTAGATGTTTGTGAAAGGAAATGGGATAACGGGTTTTTTATACATGTTTGTCTTCAGGGTTTACAAAACCCAATACAACTTTTGGTCGACAGTGGATCGACCATCACCTTGCTTTCAAACGAAATTTTCATCAAAATCTCTGCACCAGCTCGGCCAGATTTAAAGCCATGGAACCAGAAATTAATAGGCGTTAATGGCGATGAGTTACGAGTATATGGACAAGCTTTCTTTGAACTTGATACAGGGGAAAATATTTACAAACAAAGTATGGTAGTTTGTGATTTGGGAACTGATGCAATATTGGGACAGGATTTTCTGCTTCGATATGTCAAAGAGATCAATTACCAGAGTTTGGAATTAAAAACAGACAAGGAGGCTATAAAGTGTTGGATTGGAGGGGAGGCAGAGATGGTATGCACAGTCACTGTTTCCAGATATGTAGAGATACCTCCAAATACGATAATGTGGGTCAAAGTTCATATTCCTCAAAGAGAACGCCTAGCCCCAACAGGTTTGGTTCAACCCTGCGAAGATTTCTCCAACAAGAAGAACGTTCGGCTATTGCATGGAGTGATAGACACAACAGCTGATGTGATTTCCCTTCAGTTGGTAAATTACAGTAATGAAAAGATTCCTTTGTATCCAAACACTCGACTTGGGACTTGCCAGTCTTACTATGAACTGGCGAGACATGAGGAGGCGAGGCATGTAAAAGTGGCCAGAGAGTCACCTCATGACAAATTACCAGACCATCTGCAAGACCTTTTAGAAAGAAGCTCAACAAACCTTAATGATGACGAGAAGTCGATGTTGTCATACTTATTGATAAATTATCAATGTGTATTCTCAAAATCATCAGATGACCTGGGGAAAGCTAACCGTGTGCAGCACAGGATCAACATAGGGATATCTGTTCCTGTACGCCAGCCACCCAGGAGATTACCTATGGGGAAAAGGGAAATTGAAAAAGAAGAAATTCAGAAGATGTCCGCCAGGGGAATAATCGAACCCTCAAACAGCGCATGGGCATCACCGGTTGTACTTTGCACAAAGAAAGATGGCTCGACCAGGTTCTGTGTAGATTACAGGCGCTTGAATGACATTACCGTAAAGGATGCCTATCCCTTACCCCGCATAAGTGATTGCTTGGACTAGCTAGCAGGGGCGAAGTGGTTCTCATGTATGGATTTGAATTCAGGATTCTGGCAAATAGAAATGGCTCCAGAGGATAGACAGAAAACAGCCTTTGCAACAAGTCAAGGACTATATGAGTTCAACGTAATGCCCTTTGGTTTAGCCAACGCACCATCTACATTTGAAAGACTCATGGAAGATGTGTTCCGTGGCCTTCAATGGCAGGAATGTCTCATCTACATGGACGATTTCATGGTTCCTGGAGACTCCGAAGAAACATCAATATTGCGACTTGAGCATGTTTTCATGAGACTCTTAGACGCAAATCTGAAGCTCAAACCCTCAAAGTGTATTTTCTTCCAAAAGCAAGTTAAGTTCCTAGGCCATGTAGTATCGTTTGAAGGAGTCCACACTGATCCAGACAAAATTAAGGACATCCAAAGCTGGAGAGTACCAAAGACTGCTAAGGATGTGAGAAGTTTCTTAGGTTTGGCTACATATTACAAACGGTTTGTAAGAGACTTCAGCAGTATTGCCAGGCCATTATACAAACTCACAGAAAAAGGAGGCAAATTCCAGTGGACCGATGAGCATGAAAAATCTTTCCAGACTCTTAAAGAGGCGTTGATGACACCACCTATTCTGTCGTACCCACTTCCTGATATAGGCTTCATCCTAGACACAGATGCAAGTGAGTTTGCCATTGGAGCTGTACTTTCCCAGAAGCAAGACGATCGAGAGACTGTAATAGCTTACATGAGCAAGACTCTTAACCGACACGAACGTTCATATTGTGTGACACGTAAAGAACTTCTGGCAGTAATCTGCTCCTTGAAGCACTTCCATTCATACTTATATGGCCAAAGTATTCTTCTAAGAACCGACAACGCAGCCGTGAGCTGGATGCGTAATCTCAAGATGCCTACAGGACAAGTAGCTAGGTGGCTTCAGGAACTAGGAACGTATAACCTAACTGTGGTGCATCGACCAGGTCGTCACCATACTAATGCTGATGCACTTTCACGCCATCCCTGCAAATCCTGCCTTCGACAGCAGGTCATTAATGAAAATCCTGACAATCTCAACTCGGAACCACTAGCTGAATCCGAAGAACCTATGTGTAGAGCCATAACAAGGAAACAAACCGAGTCTCGTCTAGAAGACCTTAAGCAAAACCAGGTATTATTACCAGAATGGAGGCCAGCTGATGTCAGACAAGGACAACTGGAAGATCCAACAATTGGCCCATTATTCATCACATTTGAGGCATCTGGTGTGAGGCCACAATGGTCTGACATTTCTCACCTTTCTGAAGCATACAAGACTCTGTGGCGGCAATGGGAGCGGCTGCATGTGTTCGGTGGGTTGTTATACCGCAAATGGAATCAAGATGAGAAAACAAACTATCAACTGATAGTACCGGTCCCATACCGAAAGCAAGTGTTGAGGTACCATCATGACATCCCAGTGGGTGGACATTTGGGTCCTGAGAAGACTCTATCGATGGTGAAACAAACATTTTATTGGCCTGACATGAAGAAAGACATCCACAAATACTGTGAAAATTGCGATTCCTGTACAGCAAGGAAAACACCTAAGCCAACGAAAGCACCACTTGGGAGATATCTCGTAGGCGAACTTATGGAACGGGTTGCCATCGATATTTTGGGCCCCTTGCCATTGACAGAAGACGGGAATAAGTACGTCCTGGTTATCACCGATTGCTTTACTAAGTGGGTGGAAGCAATGCCTCTCCCGGATCAAGAGTCGAAGACTATTGCAACGGCTCTAGTCAATGGGTTTATCTGTAGATTTGGAGTGCCTCTTCAAATACACTCTGACCAGGGGACAAACTTTAATTCAGAGCTGTTCCTGGACCTCTGCAGATTACTCCACATCCACAAAACCCGAACTACAGCTTATCGACCTCAGTCAAATGGAAATGTTGAGAGATTTAATCGCACATTAACAACAATGCTTACAATGTTCTGTGAGAAAGGGCAAAGATTATGGGACAGGCTTATACCTCAAGTTATGATGGCATACAGGGCGTCTGTGCACTCGAGCACTGGAAGGTCGCCGAATGCCTTAGTGTTTGGAAGGGAGGTGATGTTACCCATGCAAGCTCTCACGCCAAGACCAGCTAACGACACAGAAGAGGAGTACGAACATTATGCTTCGAAACTTCAGGAAACGCTCAGTATGGCACATGAAGTGGCACGAAAGACTCTCTCAAAAACGGCTGAATACAGAAAACGACATTATGACACAACAGCAAGGCACAGGAATTTACATGTGGGACAGGCTGTGTGGCTCCACAATTATGCAAATAAACCTGGTGTGTGTAAAAAATTAACCTGCCGCTGGAAGGGTCCATTTATCGTCACTCAGAAGCTGGACGATGTCAACTATCTTGTACAGCAATCGCTAAGAACTCAACCAAAAGTTTGTCACATTGACCGTCTGATGGTTTATCGAGGACAAACTCATCCAGCCTGGTTCAAGCGTTTTAGCAATACTTTGGGGGGCAACGAAAGTTAGCTAAGGGAACGGATTCAAATGAGAAGCAACATTTTATTGTGGATGGCTGGGGTTGGAGAGTGGACGCACTGGGCCAACAATAGACGTCTGAAACTTAAGACTAGGACTGATCACCTTAGCAAGTTTGGGGATGTATAAAATTGTTCACATAAACGAGGGGAGGTGTAATGTAGCTCCTATGTTGGCTTCTATTTGAAAGGGTTCATTATGCTAAGCTTTAAGTAAATGACGTTGCTTGAAATTTTGCTGAAGTGTAATTATGATTTTTTCCTTGTTGCAGAATGGGTGGACATGAATGCTGGTTGTGCCCACAGGCGTTTCCAAACAAGAAAGCTTTGAAAACTCACCTTGGCTCAAGTGACCACAGACGATTGGAAGTGGTGTGCCCCTGGTGCCCGGAGAAAAAAGTTTTTCGTCGCCTGTGGGAGTTAAAGGGACATGCGACGAAAGCTCATGCTTCTATGACACAACAGTGTAGCCAGCATTTTTGGAGTGAGCCAAATGGATTTTGGCTTGCCGTCAACCCCAAAGACTATGCACGTCTTGTGGAACCTTCGCCCCGCACATCGCGAGAGGCAACCAAAGCAAGAGACCTGATTAGGAGATGGGCTATCCGACGGAATCATCCGGTCTATGATTGGGAGAAAGGTTGGGTTCTAGAGAAAAGAGATGACCTAAATGGAAAGGTGTTGAACAAAGACAAGAATGAGAGAGATAAAGACAGAAAAGAGGTAGATAGAAATGAATTTCACAAGAATAGGATAGAGTTGAATAGAAATGAGTTACAGGGCAACAGCAAAGAGTTAGACAAGGCCGAGAAGTTCAACAACAGTAAAAACGCGAGTGGACAGATCGACAAAACACAATCGACAACTGGACAGGAAATGGACGATGTACACATATATGTACTGGATGAGGATGAACTGCAAAATACATATGACCCTCAACGTCCTGATTTAAACCCAACGTTAGAGGTTGTTAAAATCTCACTATATCCTGTGGCGGAGGTGTGGCTGAGGATGGACAGATTGGGCTGGTATAAAGTGGTGCTTAAGTCCGAAATTTTGAACGACTCTAAGGTAATCCAGTCACTGACAAGGAAAGTGGAAGCAGCGACATCTTTGCTCTACCTGCCCGCTGGAAACGGCAAGGAGGTACAAAAACAAAAGGAAACCCAAGTCATCAACAAGCTGGGAGTAGATCCATTCTTTATTAAAGAAGTTAGGAGATGGGCTAGTCCCACATTCAACTTAAAACCAACCCAACCTGAGACGCAGTATTCACCGGTCTCTGACACCGAATATTCAGCCCCAGCACAAATCTTCCCAATCCTGGAATCTGCAGGAAAACCTCAACTGCCAGACATTAACGTCAAGGACACATTCTTTCCGACAACTTCTATATCAACCGAATCTACCTCCGATACAAACCTAGAAATACCACCAACTCTGGACAACCCACTGGATTTGAGTAAAATTACTAGCTCCACCGAGCCACCAAAGCCATCGCCAACATCAGATGTTAGGAGGAGGGCAGCAAAGCTCTTGGAATGGGGTTGTATGCCGTTAATGACACCAGCCAGACATGACTGGAGCAAAGCCTGTGCCGTGAAGATCCCGGCAGGCCCAACGACCCTTACATGGCCACCACCTGGTTGGGAGAAAATGCCCCCCGAAATCAAACATGTAAATTGGCTGCATTTGGCGACAACCTTAGAAATACAGAGCAATGGAAAGATCCCATCAAGTTTACACATGTTATATGATAAATATAACATGTTTGCCCTTACCGGGATGCCAGCACCAGGTCCCAAGAAAATCTCCCAAGACCCAGGAGCCGAAATATGGCACAAAAGTCGCTTGTACAATTACAAGCTCGTGTCGTCAATTGCACTTGGGAAGGAGGTAGATATTTCAAGTAGAGAGGTGGAGAGTCTAATAGTCATGATGGAATCAGCCCAAAACCATAGGGATAAATCGCTGGACTTTTGGTGTCAGCTAATGGCTTTGGTCCCACTTCGTCTAGAGCCCTAACTTAAAAGACATTATTCGGAGAATAATTGGGAAATTTAGGTGGGGGAAATGTAAGGAATGATCCCTAGGACAGCACAACATAACAACAACAACAACAACAACAACATAATTTTGACATCCCTGAAGATCAATTCACAAGCCCAATAATTCCTGCAAATAAATCAGTTCTGTCTGCCTACCTGAAGACTACATCAGTGTCCAAGCTTATTCACCCACAGTTAATGAATTCCACCAAACCTGCTCCATTTTATTTGGATTTTACGTGTCTGTCATTACCAGCTTCACAGTATTCACCGTACCGTCGTAAGTCAACATGGGCCAAGGTCACAGAACCGAATGAGGGATGGACATGTTTGAGTGGCTATTTTTAGTATTATTTCTCAACAAAATACCCTAAATATACTTTAGGACTCCTACTAGGGAAATTGTGATGATTTTGCTGATTGATTTTCGATAATTATTAACCAAAAAAGGCAGAGCTGAGGAACTATGTTTTCCTGCGCATTGTCTTATGTGAGTATTATTCTGAAGTTTTATAGCGGCAAATTATCCACTACCCAAGTCAAAGTAAGCAATTTTCTATTTCACAAGAGTTGTTTGATGATTGTTTAGACCTGTAATTAATTTTAAATATTTTTAGATAATTACCAGATAATTGTTATGTGTGTATAGCGCTTCCTAGCCGTGATATTATTTTTACTATCCAAGGAAACATACGGTTTTCTTTCGGCGCAAAGATCCCTATGTTTTGGTGATCAGTCCTAGCTTACCAAAGATACTTTATTAAATTATTTACTCGATCGGAGGGTCCTTTGTGAACTTTAGATATTGTTAAATTCCTTGAGAAAAAGGCCCCCTTTTTCTGCAAGAGGACCCATGCGGTCCCAGTTACTTATTATCTTAAATAACTTTCTTCATGTGTAATAGTTCGGCCTTCGTCTGTACAGTCGAAAGGTCCCTTCGCTGATTGGTCGATTGTGTCACATGACCTTTTGGGTCCAGCCTATAAATAGGGCTGCTGCCCAGGCTCCTGGGGAGTGAGTTCCACTGTCCTACAGATTACATCTGACCATTTGGTACCTAGTGACTCCCACCAGATTTAGGCAAAACTCGAGTAAGGCTTTGTAGTCTATTTCCATCCAATTTAAGGTAAATTCGCTTGTAAAAGTATTCAACCCTTTCATAAATTAATATTTATTATTAATTCTTCCAATTTAAATTTGTCATTGCTATATTACATATTGTGACACCCTCCGACATAGTGCTTATGTGTCATTAATTCCTCTGGATTACCATATACCGACACAGTGCTTGTGTGTCATTAATTCTCTGGATTACCATATAATGACATAGTGCTTATGTGTCATTAATTCTTCTGGATTACCATATACTGACATAGTGCTTATGTGTCATTAATTCCTCTGGATTACCATATAATGACATAGTGCTTATGTGTCATTAATTCTTCTGGATTACCATATACTGACATAGTGTTTATGTGTCCTTAATTCTCCTGGATTACCATATAACCACATAGTGCTTATGTGTCATTAATTCTTCTGGATTACCATATACTGACATAGTGCTTATGTGTCATTAATTCCTCTGGATTACCATATAATGACATAGTGCTTATGTGTCATTAATTCTTCTGGATTACCATATACTGACATAGTGTTTATGTGTCATTAATTCTCCTGGATTACCATATAACCACATAGTGCTTATGTGTCATTAATTCTTCTGGATTACCATATAATGACATAGTGTTTATGTGTCATTAATTCTGCTGGATTACCATATACTGACATAGTGCTTGTGTGTCATAAATTCTACCGGATTACTGTATACTTATACAGAGCTTTTGTGCCATTCTTTACATTGGAGCTCGTTTACCATATTGGGACGGCCATTTCCTGCATGGTGTTATTAACAATCCTGGGACTGTGAAATACTGTGGTGTTATCTATTAACTCTCAAATTACCAAAAGGACTTCTGTAAAAAGAACTACTGAACTTTATTAACTTGGCTAACTTTATTTACCATTTCTGTTATTGTAACATTTCTTTCTTTGACTGTTTAGTAAACGTATTAACTGTTCATCAGTGTGTTGGATATTTATTACTGCGCCTTTCTCGTACCCCTTTAACTTTACACATGTTTTATAGATGTTATTGTGGCAATACTAAAATGTGATAAAATTCGTGGAATTAACTTCTTGACTCAATTCAATTGCGTAACTCATTCTCTCCATGGATGTGTTATTTGTGAAGGGCAACAATTATCTGCGAGAGACTGTCAGATGTTGAGAATTGGTGTCGTCTGATGCACAATCAAGTGGTAACTAGTTCACTTGATTTATCTAACATATATTTCTGTTGGGCTTTGAACTAACTGAATATTTTGGAAATGGGACTTATGCAAACTTTCAAGTAGACATTTTGGAAAAACAGACTGTTTGTTCATAGTGAATTATTTGGTGTTATACCAAGTGTGGTGTGAATTGATAAATCTGAAGAAATCTAAAGAGGTAAAACTTAAGCAATGTTGAGTCTGGTGCTGGAAACGGCAAAAATTTATTTCCCAAAGACAGGAGAGTCTTTGGGGTGCTAGTGGTCAAGACGGGATAGTCTTGCCGGATACTAGGAATCAAGGCAAGGATCGAAGCCTTGGGGCATGTGTTGGGATTTGACACATGGAACACAGTTTATTGTGTTGTTTTCTGTTTAAAACAGAATTTATAGTGACACTTGGTGTTTTTGTATGGAAGTACCAAGGGAACAGACTCGTGAAAACAAAGCTAAGTGTGAGTGTCTTAGCAGTTAGATTTTATTGCAGATAGGTTTGTCAAGCCAGTTATTGATTTCAGTTGGTGAAACTGAGTGGAGTATATAGCACAGCCAGTAAAGGTGTTTTTCACAAATGGTGAAATTTCAAAAAGGATATACATCAATAATAAGTTTACATGTTGAATGTTAATTAAGTCATTTATATGACTGACAATCAGAATAAGAATCAATTTTCGTGACAAAATGCAACACAGACTGTGTCACAGTAATTTGTAATTTCAACATTTGTTCGAGGACGAACAAACCTAGGAGGGGGTAGTGTAGCGAAAATAGGTTTTCTACACGTCTATCCTGTATGTCATTTGCGGTCAAATATGTTATGTTCCGCTACTTATTTATAAGAGAACGTGTGCTTTGAAATGTTCAAAATAACATGTCGTTGTTGTTGTTTAAGAGATCGTTTTGGTGCACAATATGGCTTGAAATACACAGTTTTTGTAACGTTAAAACTTAACTTTCGAGAATTCATGTCTTACCAGGAGATGGTGGTTTAATGCACTTGAAATACGATAGTTTGTTTCCTAACAGATCGGTCACAAATCACGATACTCGCCATGTTCGGCGCACAGTGATTTTTCACAGACTTCACAGTGAGTTCGCGACGATTACGGGCATATTTCAAGTACTATGAATAATACTTCGATCGGTTTGTGTTATCTTACTCTTCCCTTGGAAAGAATATCGTTATTTGGGAGTGTAAATGGACAAATGTCACTCGTTGAATTATTTTAAATGACAAAACTTTCGGTGGATCGATGTTGACAAACTATCAGACAGCGGAGCGTCAGCCAATCAGCGAGTCGGATTTCGACACGTGACCCAACGTTCTATGCTGGACGCCTATAAAAGGCCAGAATTTCTTCGTACAAGGTTAGATGGCATCGGCACGTTGAAGCGAACACTTCGTCAATACTTGTACATATATGATTTAATAATGAAACGAACTGATTAACTTTTGTAGAAGGAAACATAACTAAACAAAGAAGCACCAAAATACAGCACGCAAATGAATAATTCCGAAGTTTACCAGTGGGAATGATCGGTACTAAGTTACAAGTGGGAATGACCGGTACCTATTTCACCAGTGGGACTGATCGGTACTAAGTTTACAAGTGGGCCTGATCGGTACTAAGTTTACAAGTGGGAATGATCGGTACCTAATTCACCAGTGGGACTGATCGGTACTAAGTTCTCATGTACAAGTGGGAATGATCGGTACCTAATTCACCAGTGGGACTGCATGATCGGTACTAAGTTCACATGTACAAGTGGGAATGATCGGTACCTAATCCACAAGTGGGACTGACTCGTACTAAGTTTACAAATGGGAATGATCGGTACCTATTTCACAAGTGGGACTGACTGGTACTAAATATAAGACTAAAAGTAATTTGAGTCCACAATCACAGACTTTTATTTAACGAACTGTGGGAATATGTGACTCTAGCATAAAGACAAAATTAGTCAAATTTGATCTCCATTTCATTGTTTTAATTGATGTTAAATAAATATTTAATGTTATTATTTCAAGTTGAAATATTCGATTGGACATTTTGATTTATATTGGATAGATAAAATATCAGTCTTAGCACTACGAATCCCAAATAGTAGCGGTGTCTCCGGAACATTCATCATCTTGAAATACAAGATGTATTCTTAAATAGGCTTCGCTCGGCCCATTATTTTTAAGACATCGAAGTTGTTGGTCAAAGTATAACATCATCTCGCATTGACCAATTAAATAAGGAAAAGTAAATTCCGCTACAATACTCTACAGTTCACTTTTATTACTATTATGAACATATATATATAGGGCCATGGGATAAAACAATCCCCATGGGGGTTTAATCCCACCGTTGATAAATTGTTCTATACCGGTACACATATGTTGTCATATGGGTGAAAAAAAATATCAAATCAAGAGAATTTTGGGCGTGGGAAATCACTATTGATCGATGAGTAAAATTTTATGAATTATTTACATGTTTTGTTCAATTGATATAGTTATAATTTGCGATGCTTGGTCAAAGGAAATTATAAATATCCAGTTGCTTGTTCCACTCATTCCATAGGTCGTAGTTACACATCAGTTGAAAATTATACATAATACCTGACAGAAGTTTTCCCTTGCTCGCTCTATGTGGCTATTAGTGAAAGTTCCAGGATTTTCTCTGGATACAGGACGCGGTTATAACAATAAAACACTTCAGGTGTGTTATTATTACATGCAGCTAAACTGACAAACCACCCTATCGGAATGTTTCAGTCTGTTCGAAACCAGTTCAATTACTTTCTCATTGCGCTGGCTATTGGCATTTCTTTTTTCAACTACTCTGACTGGGTCTTCACTCGAACGACCTATGTGGGATGGTTGCCAATTACCACCGGTAGGTCGTGGGTTTCCCCGCCCCCCCCCCCCCCCCCCCCCACAATCAAACTGGCAAGTGAAATAATCTTGAGAGCGGCGTAAAACATTAAACAATCAATCAATCTTTAACTGCTAACCCCGATCTCGTTTACCAACTAGATTATACCAATTAATTCTACACTTAACATGACTCACTGATAATGATAATGTAATTGATGCAAAATCAAACACATTTTCGTTGAGGAATGTATATTTGGAAAACATAATTGAAACAAAACAACCTTCACGTAATACAAATTAAATAGATGAAATATGCATATTTGTTTTTTAATTTATCGTCAAAAGGGACGTCATATACGAGCTGCCATGAATACGTACTGATACAGCTGAGATCTGAAATTACGTCACTTCTGTGAAGGAAAACACATAATGGAGGTCGTGTTTGACGTAATTTATCACTAAAATAATTACCTTTCGTAAGCAATGTTGAGTGGCAAATATAGCACTGATTTTAGTATGTTCTGTGCAAGAAACTTAATGTTCTTCCTTGGTCAGAGTAGATATATAGCAGATGTTCTACAACACACTTAGCGCAAATTACGAAAGAGAAAAAGTTGTCCATAAAACGTTTAATGTATTTCCAAAGATAAGAGGACAAATTCTGCTTGATTTGTGTATGTTTGTTCATTTGGAGTTTTGGCTGCTCTAACAGGGGCCATTGTCCACCTTTAAATACTTAGCAAATTCAGTAGAAATGATTCTAATTTTATCATCTGAAGCTACTTTTGGTTAAACTGCTCAATTAATATTTTTTTTTAATTATTTTAATATTACATTTTTTAAAGTGGCATGAGCTGTCAAAATGAACGTTGAAACAGAACGTTGAAATTATTGGCTATTTTTCTCAAGACGTATAATTCAGAAGCATTTTAGTGCTTCTCGTCTCGAGTATTTACGATAAGGTGTTGTGTTGAACTAACTTTGACTTAGAATGAATGAATGGTCGTCCCGGTTATTTAAATTTTGTTTACTTTTCGAACACTATTTCGGTTCGTATAGGCTACATACTGTATGGATTTTCCTCGTTCCAACTCCAATCATTTAGTTTTTCGATGGCCTTAAAGGCCTCGTGCTGTCGTGACGATCAGAAATTATGAAAAACGTGAAAATTTAGCTTATGCCCCTTTATATATTAGAGTTATGTCTATGCTTAGGTATATTTTAATGATCTAACGATTTCAATTTCGGTATGGTTAATTTTTTTTGGGAAATTTGGTGGGTTTTTTTCTAGCTCCGAACATCACAATTTTGTTATTGTTTACGTTTAGGTTCTTTTTATTGCAATACTGACTGAAATGGTTTATACTGAACTGGATGTTTTCAGGACTGTCTGTGTTGGCTGCATATTTCAAGACATATCCACAGATGCATTACAATAAGATCCATTTATTTAGATCCATTTAATATTAAGAAAACGTCTAAAGGTCAGACATGGATTAGATATCTTACAAGTACAGATACATTTACTACCATTTAGAACAATCAATACGTATCTGACTTACACCCTTAACCATAACGATAATGATCCCATGTCAGGTTATTTGTCAAGAAAATCCAAATGGTAACTGAGAATTGTGTCATTTTATAATACAATAAAGAAGTGTTCAATAAAACGAGAAACAACAATTAAAAGGGTTCTTCCATATTAACTAGGAAACTCACTCCTTCTCTGGATTAACCAGCAAACGTCTTTGTTTTGTTTTGTTTTTGGCAATAGATCAATAGACCATAGACTGGTTTGTAGATGGAACGTTCAAATGAATAAAATAAACCCGGGCTGGAAATAGAATAGTAAAAATGTCACTGGAGTATAGACATTATCTAAAACCACAGGGCTCTTGTAATGTGTTCAATATGCTTTGGTAGAATCTGTCACGATCAAATCGGAGAGATCTGGCAGATTTCTGTGATAAAATATCTTGACTAATAAAATGGGAGTGGAGATTATTGACTTCTCGCTCACCGACTGGAGATATTCAAATATGATGTCTTCGGTGCCTGTAAGAACCCATCAATGTTATAATGCTGACAAAACCCTCTGTTCGTTTAATGATAATTGTAAGAGGAACAATCCTGACTGAGATATTCTCTGTACAATGCTGGGACACTTTGAAAAGCCTTGTACAGTAATGTACCCGAATTTATTTAAGCCAGTCCATTATCAAGGCGATTAAGCCAACTTTAACGCTCCCTGTCGTTAGAGGTAAGCGGTACTACTAGACAATCTTCCTATGTCACGTTTAGTGGATCTAATAGACAAACTTGTTGATAGTAAGCGCACTTTGTGTGAGGAATCTCTTTAACTCGTCCTTACAAGAACAAGCAGGTCGTGAGACAAGTAGACTTAGCGGTATGAGAAACTAATGAGATCAAAATGTTAAATTATTGATTTAACATGGTTCTAACAGTGGAACAAAACAGAGATAAATACTACATCTATGTCCTACGAATTCCCCCTATTGACCGTTTCCACTGCACAATCGGTGGCCTAGTCGGTTAGAGTGATTCTCCTTCAGTCCGACATAGGCCTACCATCGATGAGGTGCAAGCTTCAAACACACTCAGATCAACCAAAATTGACAAATTTCTGAGTGGATTTTTCACTCGATCGTCGTATGCTCGGTTTCATTGCACTACTAAACATGGCAATGCCGCCGTACAAGCGAAATAATCTAGAGTTCGGCATAATGAACCAATCAACCAATCAGTCACTCCTAACGTTTTCGATAATCCTTCTGCATTAATGTGAAAGGTTTTACTTTTCCGCTTTCCGTTTCCTAAGAGACGCGGTGCCACTTTTACAATATTGTTTGAGAACAAATGTATATCTTATTGTTCTTTGAGAAATCAAAATCCGATATGAAAACACAGAATCCTTCACGATACCACGAAATATCCATTCAAAAAGCAGTAGTATTACCGGCCCTAGCAAAGGCCAATCCTTATACAAATGTAGGCTTGATTAATGCCTATTTTTAAGGCCTTTCTAACAGATTAAATCTCTAAGTAAAGCGGAATGCACTGCCGTGAACTAGAAAATATTTGTACCAAATTGACTGTTTGCAAAAATGAATACGGGTTTTCTTTGTAGGACGTCGCTTTACATATCTGCAAAAGGTATACCGTCAAAGAAGAAAATAGATTTGTTTATATTGTCACAACAATAAATACTAATGTTTTTGCCGACTACAGCCGACTGGTGTATATTTAGTGTTTAGCTGCCTTCAACCGAAACAATTTTGCCACAAATATATCCGTGATACATCATTATATATGGCAATACAATCTAGATTTACTTTACCCTGTGTGTATATTATCTTCCTGTTTGTTTCCTTGGTTGAGTTTGATTGCCAACCGAAACAGTAATTCCAACAAATCGATGGCCTTGTGATGACAATTCAGTGGGAATTTTGTTCTGTAACAAAATTTAGTCTAGTGCAGACATTGCTTTTGTTCATTTAATATACCAAAAGTGGTAGTCGTATAAAGAAATAGAGAGGTACATGGGATATACCATTTGGCACCATTGATTATCTAATTGTTTTTTTATTAGAATGAGTGTTTCTAACATGTGCAATTTATCTAGTACAACTCTCTGTTGAATAAAACAAATGACTGAGTCCGAAATAAAAATTAAAGAGGATGTGTGCTTTAAAACACTCGGTTGATAGAAACATGCTTGTAATAGAAACTGTTGAATAGACGTAAGTGCGAAACACCTTCAATTGACTCAGAAAGCCATATTAAAGACTCCCACTATACAATTATACAATTGTCAATTGTCTCAGTCTTTAAAAGGGTTCTCAGAGACAATTTATCCATTGCAGATTTTGATGGGATGGCAACAACCCGTCTACGTTTTGTAAATAACCGCCAACGCTTTTCTTACTGCTTTTATAGAAAACTAATGATAGATTACACTCTTCTCGCTTCTCAGAAAAAAATTTTAAGGCTTGGAATGGGTAAATATTTGATATGACAACAATTTAATATCAGAATTATAATGTTTTCGTAATGATGAGAATGTCTCATGTTCCCAATTACAAATCGTTTTTTTTTATTTAAAAGGTGTTTTGGATATTGATTTGTTCCAGTTTGAAGTCTAATTGAGACTTACATTAACATAATCGATCAGTCGGGCATGTCAACATTTACTCATCGAGGTATTTAACATGTATCTGCTAAAATCATCTCATGTAAGGACATGGATGTTTGGGGTTTCCATGAGTGCTTTTGGCATCAATTTAAGTGGCATGAACTGCCACAATTCACACTTTTTTTTATAATTTCTGATCGTCACGACAGTAAGAGGCTTTGAAGGCCATCGAAAAACTAAATGATTGGTGTTGGAATGAGGAATATCCATACAGTATGTGGCCTGTACGAACCGAAATAGTATTCGAAAAGTAAACAAAATTTACACGTCTTGAGCAAAATAGCCAATAATTTCAACATTATGTTGTAATGTCAAAATATCAACATTTTGGCAGCTCGTGCCCCTTAGATTTACAATTGAAAACAGCTTTTCCCACTTATAATCAATTAGTTTTTTTCCCACATAATATCCTAAATTGTTTCTCAGGAAGACACTCAACAAAAAAAACTCAGACTTTATAATTCCCAGCCCTTGTCTCTGAACCACTTCAGTGTTAAGCGATTCAAATATTCCTGCACTGCACTGGTCAATTGGTAGAATTTGGTATACGCCTTCATCCTGAATGTCATGTCGATTACCAGGAATTGCTCGTCTCTGAAACATACTTTAAATCAATATAAAAAGTAGTGAGAGATTTTCTTTACCCTGAATCTAGGCATTCAGACATTAAATTTCATGAGAGGCAAATAAATGAACATGAAAATGAAATGTATTTGAACGTGCAAAAATAAGAAAAAGTTTATGCCACACGAGTGGCATAGGTGTGCCGTACAATATGCGCTAGACTATAGATGCATACCATACACCCACATTTCTGGTAAGACAATAAAGCCCACACGTCGTTCGATCTTGGCCTTAAAGGGAAAGTAAATTTTAACATAAGAGTAGTTTAGATCGAACGAGTAGAGTTCATGTAGTCTAAAACAAATGCCCAATGTATGTTTTATCCCCTCGTAAGCGAATAGTTTAAGTTTGAATGTGTCCTTACAATAGAGAATAAGCTTATGGCATCGTAATAAATGAACTATTAAATAGCTTATCTCGCGTCAGCTTTATTAGTAGTAAAATATTCAGAAATCTTGGTATCCTAAGTCAATTAAGGAAAACCCTGAACACCAAAATTATTCTGTATTACCCTTTACGTTATCCCTTTCTAACGTATGCAAACACTCTCTGTGGCGTACAAGACTCTCGTCCAGCCTCTTTTAATCTTACAAAAACGTCCTGTTCAAACTATAATTTCTTCTTGCAAATTAGCTCAATTTTCCACTGTTTTGAAATACTACCGTTACCTTCCTTTACACTTTATTGCAACCTTCTTCGACGACATAAATTTTTCTTTAGACCATGTCAAATTACACCAAGCTTCATTGGTGAATAAAATTTCTGTGTGTTATAGAGTAGTCATGTGATGCAAATTTTAAAAGCCATTGGCTTGGCTAATAAATGGCCCGTGGCTGCAGGACTGACCTACATATTCCGAACCGATCTTCCGACTTCAAGCTTCTCGCCCACTCTGAAACTTCGTGGGATTTACGTGCGTGAAATACCCTCTGATAGACTGCAGGTCGTTTTGAATATGGCGACCAAATAGGTAGCCGTGAAGCGTACAATTTTCAAATCTTCTCGAAGGCCCCACAAAAGTGTCCCCGTGATACTGTAAGGGACCGAAACACTCGGTTTGTTAACTTTCAGCCTCGATCAGTTATATAATTGAAGCATTGGAGGATTCCTGATATGTACCGAATCTGCGTCTGTCTACAACATGTCGTTTTCCGGGCTAAATAAACTATATAAACAAATATCTTTCTAAATGATATTAGAATTTAATAAATTTATAATTAATTTTATTTTCTTTTTTCGTCTGCAGTGAAACATTTTTATATTTACTTTCGACGCCATTTTTATTCAGCCCAAAAATACGGTGATTTACCGTATAAAAAGCGCAGACTGCCCGAGGCGTGTCCAAAGCCAATCGGTAGCGAGCGAAGAGAGCCATGTTTTTTACAGTTTCATACATTACAGAATACGCCATTAGAGATCTAAAAATAGCTACTTAAACATCATGGAATAAATGACGACACAGATACGCCACTGAAAGGCCATGCTTCTGTCTGTTTTAATAGCTTGGGGTCACTGGTGGTAATTAACGTGAAATATTTTAAATACTTAGATGGCTGGAGATTATCCATCTTTAAAGAAAAAAAAATCAAATAATAACTCAAAATACGTTTATAGACTTTAAATATCAAAGTAAAACTAGAGGCTGATGAAGTTGCAGCGGGGCAACTTCAAGGTCCGGGATCCCCCGTTAAGTTTTTATCAGTTTGTTTTTCGTTATATCGTAATTATTCGCCACATCGAGACAGAAATCTCTGAAATAAAACCTAAAACCGGGAAATTGAATATCTATTTGGTTATATTTTTCAATCATAATTTGCCTTAAAGATGTTTAGCACTGTCTCTGATATTTTCACTTTGGTAACGTACTATGTATTATTTATATAATGTCACATCAAATTGTACAAGATTAGGTCTGTCTTCTTGAACATAGCAGTTACGGCCCTTGTCACTAAATCAATGTCGCCCTTGGTGTGAAAACCATAATTGATGTTAGTCGCTAAAATAACTTACAGTTTGCTGTAAGTTTGCTTGCGAGCGCCAAATGACATTGAAATTTGTCATTAAGCCAGTTGTGGTTTTCTGGAACATTTAATATCTATACGGAAATAATTGCGCAAAAGATCTATTATGGTCTTAAACTAATGAGCGATTGATTGAGACCTTGCGTGCTATTTCTTTTCCTAAAATATTGGGCGTATTTGTATCCTCGATGGTGAAAATATCCGTTTATCATGTTACTTACCAAGATTCTATCAATAAAATGCACATCTTTCATTAACATCCTAGGTTTTTGTCCTTAACTTGATATGGGTTTGTATGTCTGTGTGGCCAAAGATCTTTCTTATAAATATTTGAACATAGTTTTATTAACATCATATTTTTAAACAGTCATATTTTATTGAGTTTTTATTGAAACGGGTTGATATCTGAAAGCAATTTGGAAAAACTTAAGTTTTTAATTTTTTAATAAAATTCAATATGGCGGCGAAACCGTTGATCCAATCAAAAATTACCTGGCGGTTCAAAGATGAAGAAAAATATTGTCTATCTAAATTTAAAAAGCCGATTGCTTTATTAGAAAAATTATCTGAAATATGACTCATTAAAGTTTTCAAAAATTCAAAATGGCGTCCTGGTCACGTGACTTGTTGCACGTTCATAAAACTTTGGAATTTCATAGATCTATAAAAGGTCTACAAGCATGATAATTATCGTTAAGTTCCAATAAATGGTTTTCTAGATATTGCATTTTTTGTTAAAAGTTAAAAACATCATAACTTTGACGAATAAAAGTCTGCTATGAATTTTCGAGGAGATTCTTGATTTGGACAACTAAGTAGTCCCCCGACTTCTACTAAGTGTATGTGAAATTTGAGCTAAATCGGATGAACGGTTTCAGAGAAGAAAAAATTTGAGCAAATACGCCTTTTTCAAAATGGCGGACAAACGGCGTAGCGTAGCGACAATTCAGAAAACACGGACCTAGATAATTTGTTTAAGAATATGTTTGTGAAAGATGAGAGTCATGTCTAGAAAACTGTTTGAGTTATATCACCTACAAAAACCGTGGAAAACAAATAAGAATAATAATAATAAAGAAAAAGCAGAACGATTTCAATAGGTATCCCCACCAAGTTGGGGATCCCTAACTAGAGGTTGATGAAGTTGCAGCAGGGCAACTTCAAGGTCCGGGATCCCCTGTTAAGTTTTTATCAGTTGGTTTTTCGTTTTTCGTAATTATTCGCCACATTGAGACAGAAATCTCTGAAATAAAACCTAAAACCGGGAAATTGAATATCTATTTAGTTATATTTTTCTATCATAATTTGCATTAAACATGTTTTGTACTGTCTCTGATCAGTTTTGCGACGTACTATATATTATTTATATAATGTCACATCAATTGTACAAGATTTTGGGTCTGTCTACTTGAACATAGCAGTCATGGCGCTGGCCACTAAATCAATATCGCCTTCGGTGCGAAAACCATAATAGGTGTCAGTCGCTAAAATAACTTAGTTTGTGGTTGAACTTCATTCACGTGTATAAATTACTTACACGGTTGTCGGGGTTCGGCAATTTAAAGTCAGGGGCAAAGAAGAAGATGTCGTCAATGATTGACCCTTCCCTCTACGGAGGTGCCTGCAGATGACCGGTTCACCCCCACCAGCGTCAGAATTCATCGATGCAGTTGTTGACCACTTCAAGACCCTTGGACTGGAACCAGACCGGATAGAGGCACTTGGACAACTGAAAGGCAGTCGACAATGGCACGTTTGTATGGGAACGATAGATGATACAGACACAGTGTTAAGATCACCCGATTTTCGTATTGGAAAAAAGAGATTGTGTTTGTTCCGTGAGTTCTTTCAGTAAGTACACTTTTAAAGTTAAGTTCTTTTGGATCCCTTTTTACGTTCGTGACTCTTTTATTGGATTTTATTGTGCTTCTTTTGGCACAGTTCTAAAAATTGACACCTCTGTTCAACGGGGTCAACCTTTCACTAACACGGTTCGTGAAGTCACATTGGAATGTAGTGAGGAAAATCGCAATAAGATCCCTTATAACTGTACGATTGGTAACAAGTACCCTGCTCTTGTCATGGTCGAAGGACGTGAGCCTAAATGTCTCCGTTGTGGGAAAGTGGGTCATGTAGAGATAAACAAAATGGCGATAGGCTAGTAGCTGTGTGAGTAGAGACTGCTCCTATCATTCTCATTTACCAATAACTATCAGGACTTTTTGACATGGAAAGATGGTTAAACTATCTCCTACAGTAAGGTGTTACTTATCCTGTGTACTATTGATGTGAACTCAATGTGATTATTTTGTGATTTCTACCTACATATCAGACTTCAAAATTACCTATGTTGTCGTTGTAAGCAGTCACTGTGTGTTACCTTACCTACAGACATACCTGTATTCACATTACGTAAGGCGTTGAACACCTGTGTACTGTAATCACCTACTCAGAACAAAGAGACTGGCTATAGCTCATATCGCGCATGCCCCCGCTGTATATACAACACAGTAAGTTCTAGTTCCTACCTTTATTAGCCTATCTGTTGACACAATATGCCGTCGTCCAAAAAAAGACATAAGAGACAGGCTATGTCTTCCCAAAGCAGTATGGACGAACCCATGACTGATCTACCTACATCTCAACCATCGACGAATCCATCATCAACGATTACATCTCAACTCAGTGAAATCATGTCTAAATTAAACAATGTTGTGACAGGAGAACAGCTACAGGAACACTTAAGCAACACAGAGAATGTTATCACAACTAAAATAAATATCATCATTGAGAAACAAGAAGCAAGAATTTTCGAACTCGAGAAGGAAAATGATGTTCTTAAGGAAGATGTTAAGGAGTTGTCCATGGAACTTGAAAAAAACAAATGAGGAAGTTTCAAAACTAAGCAAAAGCCTGGAGGAAAAAGATAGTAAACTAAATGACTTGGAGCAATACACCAGAAAGGATATCATAAGAGTGTATGGAATTCAAGGAGATAACAGATCAGAAACTTCGGATGAATGTACAGAAAAGGTACTAAAGACTCTTAACGAAAAATTAGACATTAATCTTACCCAATCTGACGTCAACATAGCACACAGACTTGGTCCGGCTAACTCTGATATTGAAAATAAACCCAGAGGAATAATTGTTAAATTTATTTCAAGGAGATCGAAATTGGAATGCATCTACAAACGTAAACTGGTCTGGTACGAAAATAGTTATTAGAGAGGACTTGTCTCCATATAATCAGTTACTACTTAAAACTGCCTCCTCTCATCCTCTGATTATATCAGCCTGGTCTCGTGACGGTAAGATTTTTGCAAAAAACTTTAATGAAGAAATTAAGCAAGTCAAATCAATAGCGTGCATTGAAAACCTCTCTACGGCTAAAACCCCATCCCCAGCCATTTCTAGACAACGTAGGCCTCCTGCAGTGCAACCCTTGTCATAGATTGAAATCTAATAGTATATCTTGTATTTACGTTTTTTGTTGCTATTTTCCATAATTTCTCTAGCTTTTTTATTTTCAACTGTTGTGCCACAATGAAAGATTTTCTCAATAATTACATCATCTTTTCATCAGATCACATATGTTATACTTGCTGACTGTATCGATTCTGTCACAGTGCGCTATTACGCTTGTCCATATAAATCAGTGAAACAATAGTGTCAGTGAATAGTAACACCCAACAAATTAGTCGAGATAGTTTTCCTGGGGTTTTTTTTCTTTGTTTTCTTCTTTTTTTTTTCATTTTCTTTCCATGTTCAATTTGGTTATTGTTATGTTCCGACTTTTAGTATTAACCCTTGGCGGAGCGCGCCACTACAGATATGTAAACATGTGCGTCATAAAAGTTTTCTTCTCCTTAATATTCGTCAGTGTGCCTCTTTTCTATACGTATTTACCACGATATACGTTACAATGGCGACGAGGATCAACGTCTGCACCTACGAGGACATTTTAAGGCCCTAAGCTGTTTGTTTTGCAACAAAGCTGGATATGGAAAGAGTCCCAATGTCACGAAAACCGCACCCCGTTTCGTTCACAGCTGAAACATGCGTGGATTGGAAACGCCAAATGTTATTTTTATAATACTTCAAGTTCAACTAACTTTATAAAAACAATAAGTACCCAGTGAGTTTCGGCACTATTTTCTACAATGGCTACAAGTTTACCTAATTTCCAATCTTTTCGACGTCCACACAGATGGCAACATTGGGCCACGTTGGAAAAAATGGTTGACACGATTTGAACGTCTTATGGTAGCCATGGACATTAATTCTTCAAAACGTCAACGTGCATTACTCCTCCATTACGCCGGTAACGACGTCGACGAAATATTTGACACTTTAACAGACACAGGCGACGACACAGATTATCAAACTGCAGCGGATAAACTTACAGCCTACTTCACACCAAAAGTCAACTCAACTTATGAACTTTATAATTTTCGACACACCGAACAACTCCCTGGAGAGACTCTGGACACTTTTCACACCAGGTTGCGACAACTGGCACAGAATTGTGGATTTACAGACATTGACAAAGAAATCGCTTCCCAAATTGTATTGTCTTGTTCCTCAGCTAGACTTAGACGTAGAGCTTTCAGAGATGATTTAAATTTACAGCAACTTCTAGACGCTGGAAGAGCATTAGAAACAAGTGAAGCCCAAGCAACAGCCGTTGAAAATACATCTCACAACAATATTAACTCTATCGACAAATCTCACAGAAATCGTCAATTTGATCAACAACAAAACAATTACAATCATGAAAGACAAAACCGAACACAATCTAGAGGTCGTTCAAGCTACAGACGCTACAATGCACCTGAAAACAGAAGACAACGATCACAATCACGACAGAGAAATAAATATCACAACACTAGTAAACAACACAATCCATGTTATTATTGTGGAAATGAACTGCCACACAAAAATAAATGCCCTGCAAAAGGAAAACAATGTACTCTTTGTGGCAAATATAATCATTTTGCTTCTGTGTGCAAATCAAGCGACAAAAAGACTGTACATTATGTCGAAAAGACCAAACAAACTGATTCTGATGATGATTATGTATATACTGTCAGACAAACAAATAACTTACCTGACAATGACAGAGTGTTTCAATTATCATCTGGAGGAAATTGCCCTAAAAGAGAGGTATACATATCTAACAAACCTGTCTCCATGATGATCGATTCTGGATCTTCAGTGAACATACTAGATGACAAAACTTACCTTAGACTCAGATCAGGGAAAACTCATCAACTTATACAATCCTCAACAAAACTCTATCCATATGGTTCGGAACAGCCTCTACCTGTTCTTGGTATTTGGACAACAACTGTTAGATATAAAGGGACACAAAAACAAGCAAATTTTCATATTGTCAAGAATGGCACAGGTAATCTAATGAGCTACAAAACAGCCAGTGACTTACAATTAATACAATTTGTCAACGCAGTCAACAATTTCACAAAAACACAGGCAAATCTTAAAACTGATATCATGTCACAATTTCCTGAACTTTTCTGTGGTGTCGGCAAGATCAAAGACAAACAAATCAAACTTCACATACGCAATGACGTCATACCAAAACAACAACAACATCGCCGTATACCCTTTCATGTTCGCAAAGATGTAGAAAAGGGACTTGAGGGACTTGAAAAACTTGATATTATTGAAAAGGTCGATGGCCCAACCCCTTGGGTAAGTCCAATTGTGGTAGCACCAAAGAAAAATGGTGGTGTTCGCATATGTGTGGATATGCGAGAGGCCAACAAGGCAATTGAGAGAGAAAAACATCCTATGCCAACTATAGATGACCTTATAGCAGATCTCAACAAAGCATCTGTATTCAGTAAACTTGACCTTACCTCCGGGTATCATCAGCTGGAATTAGCCCCAGAAAGCCGCAATATTACTACTTTCTCGACACATGCTGGTTTGAGACGATATAAGCGTTTATTATTTGGAGTAAACGCTGCTTCTGAGATTTTCCAAAATGCAATTTCCGAACTTTTAAGTGACCTTCCTGGTTGTCTGAATTTATCGGACGATATTATGGTTTATGGAACAACCAAAGACATTCATGACAGAAACCTAAAAGCTGTACTAAAGCGTCTCCAAGAGAAAAACGTCCGTTTACACCCGGACAAATGTGAATTTGGAAAAACGGAAATAGGTTTCTATGGACATACTTTTACCTCACAAGGCATATCAGCAGACCCGGTTAAAGTCAAAGCAATTGTCACAGCTCAACCTCCTCAGTCAAAAAGCGAAGTCAAATCACTCCTTGGAATGGCACAGTATGTTTCCCGCTTTATCCAAAACTACGCAACAATCACAGAGCCATTACGTAGATTAACGCATCAAGATGTCGAATGGTCATGGACAGACAATGAACAGCAAGCCTTGGACAATCTGAAGACTACCTTAACAAGCGCTCAAGTCATGAGTTATTTTGACCCAGACAAGTCCACAGAAATTTTAGTCGACGCAAGTCCTGTTGGGTTAGGCGCAATTTTATGCCAAGAAGGGAAAATCATCAGCTACGGCAGCAGAGCACCTTCCGATGTAGAAATGCGATATTCACAGACGGAGCGTGAAATGCTCGGAGTCGTGTGGTCAGCTGAACACTTTCACCATTATGTGTATGGTTGCAAATTTTCCATAATTACAGACCACAAACCACTGTTAGGTATTTTTCCAAGTCAAAAACCTGCTTCAGCTCGTATCGAAAGATGGAGAATTCGTCTAATGCCCTATGATGTAAAGATCACATACAGACCAGGTAAAGATTCAAATAATCCTGCTGACTACCTTAGCCGTCATCCTGTTGACCCATGTGACCCAAACAATGTAGCCGAACAATATATCAACTATGTGTGCCAAAACTCTGTTCCAAAAGCAATGACTCTGGACGAAATCCGTCTGGCGACCAATTCGGACGCCACACTATGCAAACTTGTCACCGCTATTGAAGCTGGCAATTGGAACGAATTTCCAGAAATCCAACAATTTCTAAATATAAAGCATGAACTTTCTGTAAGTAATGGACTGATATTACGTGGTACTCGATTGGTTATACCTACCTTTCTTCAAGACAGAGCTGTAGAATTGGCTCATACCGGACATCAAGGCATCGTGAAAACTAAAAGTCTACTCCGTGAGAAAATCTGGTTTCCTGGTATCGACAGTCTAGTTGAGAGTAAAGTACGCAAATGCATTCCGTGTCAAGCTTCATGCAGTCGATCTGAAAATCGTGAACCTTTGAATCCTTCAAAACTACCCCCTTGTGCTTGGAGCGAAGTTTCCTTAGATTTCGCTGGCCCATTTCCTTCTGGAGATTATCTTTTAGTAGTCATCGACGATAACAGCCGTTTTCCCGCAGTTGAAATTATTTCTTCTACATCTGCCCGAACAGTCATACCTCGCCTAGATGCTATATTTGCACGACAGGGTATTCCAAACATCGTCAAGACCGACAACGGTCCGCCTTTTAACAGCCAAGATTTCAAAAACTTTGCAACTTATTACGGTTTTCACCATCGAAAAATCACACCTCTTTGGCCCGAATCTAATGGACACGTTGAGAGATTTATGTCAACACTTAACAAGGCAATTAGAGCATCAACAGTTGAGAGAAAGAATTGGAAACAAGAATTATACAAATTTCTACGCCAATACAGGGCTACACCACATTCTACTACTCAAGTTTCACCCTTTGAAGCCTTAACTGGGCGAAAGATGAAAACAACATTACCTACATTTAATTTCCCAGGATTCAACAACAGTCAACTATCACAACACAGTAACATCATGGAAAAAGACTATCTTGCCAAACAGAAAATGAAAAGTCACGTCGATAAGAAACGCCACACCCAGCGTAGCGAAATCAACATTGGTGACAACGTGCTGGTCCGACAACAGAAAACCAACAAATTTACTACTCCATTTGATCCATCTCCATTTCGAGTTATCAACAAAAATGGCAGTATGGTAACAGCACAACGTGGTAAACGGACCATCACGAGAAATTCAACTTTCTTCAAGCCTATTCCCAATGACGTTGTAGATACTTACCATTTTGAAGAGGAGGAGGAAGAAGACGAATTACCTAGATTCCCTTCCACCAGTACTTCCATTTCTTCTGAAATGACAACTCAACCTTCACATCCCACTTCAGTTTCACCGACTACTCCTTTAAAACCCTGTTTACGTCAAAACCCCGATCGTCGACAATCTGGACGTGTCAGCAAACCACCCGTTCGTTTTAAAGACTATGTAGTGTAAACACAAATCTTTATTGACTTTGAACTATTACATCTCTTAAACTACTTGATCTTTTTTATGTGCCAACTCTGGACTTTAACTGGCCATCATTGAACATCTCTTAAACTACTTGATCTTTTTTATGTGCCAACTCTGGACTTTAACTGGCCATCATTGAACTTTAATTTAGGCTAACAAGCTTGAACTTTACTTTGGCAACTTTTAATTGTTTGATTTTTAAAACAAGAACTTTGTTTAAGTCTTTAAGTATAATGTTAAGATGAAACATTTTGGACAGTTAAACCTTTTTAAAAAAGGGGAGAGATGTTATGTTCCGACTTTTAGTATTAACCCTTGGCGGAGCGCGCCACTACAGATATGTAAACATGTGCGTCATAAAAGTTTTCTTCTCCTTAATATTCGTCAGTGTGCCTCTTTTCTATACGTATTTACCACGATATACGTTACAGTTATTATTTACACAAGGAGCAGGTGCCTCTTGCTGCACTGTAATATAGCCAAAAATTGGTCATAACTGCATTCTTGATTATCGTTTATTTCTGTAAACGCTACTCAAAATGTATTTGTTATTTTTCTATTTTTATTTCTGTAAATATGTTTCTAAATTTAGAGTATTTGACATTCCTACATACTATTTGATGACACATCTGAATAATAGGTTACAGATTTACTCCACGAACTATAATGTCAGCTGATACTAATGATATTCCATTCCTTGGGACTTGTCTTCCCTTCTCCAATGAACCAGAATTATCACAAACGCCTTCAACATGTTATACCGAACCCAGCAAATTTTCTCTAAACGATCTAAATAATTTGTCTTTCAATCCTCTCGACCTTAATGATCCAAACAAATATAGAACCATTATGGATGATAATGAATATGAAGTATCAGATTGGCATGATATTGATAGCCACCAATCAAAATACTTCTCTCATCAATCTTTCCTATCTGAACCCCTTATTACTGATCAAAAGTTAAATGGAAATCTTTCTTTCTTCCATTTAAACGCCAGGAGTCTAAACAAAAACTATATTGAAATTGCTGGTTTTCTCCACGATTTGAAGTACCCATTCACTGTACTCGGCTTTTCAGAAACGTGGCTCAATTCAACCACTGACCCCTTATGCGACTTTCCAGAGTACCAAAAATTTTCATTAAATAGATTCAATCGTAAAGGTGGTGGGGTAGCACTCTTTGTCAACAATTCTGTTAAATCTCCTACAATTCGTAACGATCTCAGCTATAGTGATGCTCACTCCTCTTGTGAATACATACTCGTTGAGTTTACTCACAATAATAAGAAATATTTAGTTGGATTAATGTATCGTCCCCCGGGTGAAGATCTCAATAATTTTAATAACAGACTGCTAGCTACATTACAAATTATTCACAATGAAAAGTCTCACTGTGCTATCATGGGAGACTTCAACATCGACCTGTTAAAATTAGAGCACCATAATTCATCGAAATTATTTTTGGAACAAATGAAATCGTATTATTTTTTCCCAATGATAACAAAGCCAACTCGTGTTTCCTCATCTTCTGCAACTTTAATCGATAATATATTTCTTAACTTTCATAACCAAAATCTGTTATCCGGTATCTTCTTGACTGATATCTCTGACCACTTTCCGATTTTCCACATTTTAAGTTCCGTCTCCACCAAATCTTTAAGCACAGCTAACAAAAATTCATATCGCAGGTACACAGAGTCTAGCAAACAAAATTTTGTTAAAAAAATTGAGTCTATCGACTGGAATAACAGTTTAAAAGAAGAAACGGATCCCTGTACAGCTATGGATAATTTCGTCGAAAAATTTAATAGCATCCATGACTCATGCTTTCCTCTATATACCCACACCGATATCAAAACTCGAATCATCAAACCCTGAATAACTACTGTAATTCTAAATTCAATATTTGAAAAAGACAGACTGTATAGACTTAAATTAAAAGTGAATAACTCAGAAAACTCTAAACGTTACAGAACATATCGAAATAAACTAAATAATATGATTCGTTTCGCAAGAAAACGTTATTTTGAAAACAAATTCAATAAATTCCACCATGACTCTAAAAAAATTTGGAAAGTAATAAACGAACTCCTAAATAGATCTACTTCAAAACCGCTCCCAAGTTCTTTCGATATAAATGGTGAAACTGTTGAAAACGAAACCACAATAGCAAACACATTTAATTCACACTTTATTTCCGTTCCTGCAAAACTCGACGCTACAATACCAGACGCAAGTAAAACGTTTACAGACTACCTCGGTACACCAGTAGAGCAAACTTTCTCATTTTCAGCTTCTACTCCAGAGAAAATCAAATCAATAATTAAAGAATTAAAACCATCATCAGCATCTGGACTTGATAACATTCCCACTACACTGCTTAAACTTGTTGTCGATCACGTTTCTTCTCCCCTATCGTACATATTTAACCTTTCCTTCTCTTCCAATATAGTACCTCCCTGTCTTAAAAATGCCAAAATAACACCAATTTACAAATCAGGTGAAAAAAATCTTGTCCAAAACTACAGACCAATTTCAATTCTACCATGCTTAAGTAAAATTCTAGAAAAACTGGCTTGTTCCGATATTCTTGAACACTTAAATAATCATAATATAATCAGCAACGACCAATATGGATTCAGACCTAACCATTCTACTATTTTCGCAGCGCAGTTCCTATATGACAAACTTGTGGAAGCTAAAGACAAGAAACAATTCAGTATTGTAACTTTTCTCGACCTGTCCAAGGCATTTGACACTGTAAATCATAACATTTTACTGACAAACTTTCACATTACGGTATCCGTGGAAATTCAAACCAATGGTTTAAAAGCTATCTTTCTCAACGTCAACAAAAAGTACGTTTTAATTCAGTTCTTTCTTCCCCAAAAAACATCCAATATGGCGTTCCGCAAGGATCAGTTCGTGGGCCTATACTATTTCTGTTACACATAAATGACATTTCTCGTATATCAAATCTGCTTAAACATATTCTTTTTGCTGACGATACTAGCTGTTTATTTTCTTCCCCAAATCTAGACCATGCTGTTAAAACCGTAAATACTGAACTAAGTAAAGTGCATGACTGGTTATCTGCACATCGCTTATCCCTAAATATTACTAAATCTAAATCCATGATAATCTTACCAAACAAAAGTAAAATACAAAACTGCCCAAATGTTACGATTGCAAACACCGTTATAGAGAATGTTCAACAATACACCTTTCTTGGTATTGTAATTAATTGTAAACTCAATTGGATACCCCATATTAGTTCACTGTGTGACAAACTTTCAAGGAATACTGGAATCTTAGGACACTTACGTAGCTCATTAAATAAAAAACGCTTTATATTCTTTATTACTCCATAATATATCCATATCTAACATACGGTATTTCCCTTTGGGGTAAAAACTCACTTACTACCACTTTTTAATTTACAGAAACGAGCCATTAGAACCATATCACTAGCTCATCGCTTGGAGCATACTTCTCCGTTATTCCTATCTCTAAAAATACTGCCATTATCTTCTCTGGTAATATATAGTACTCTATGTCTTACTCATAAGCTTTTTTACCACGCTGACAAGTGTCCAGTCAATTTTCAACAATACCTCAACAAAAAAAGTACCACACAACAATACCAATTAAGATACGACGCTCTAAACTTACGCACACCTCTGTATTATTCAAATATTTATTTTTACTATCTGTACTCAATTGCTCCTAGAGAATGGAATAAACTACCCACTGAATTGAAATGTATACCATCAATATCTCTTTTCAAATCCAAACTATCTGCATACCTATTGTTGCCATTACAAAATCAGTAACCTTAAAACCCAATTCAAAAGTAAATTGTCTGTAGTAAAAATCATATTATTATTATTATCATTGTTATATTATGTATATATTTTTCAGAAAATGTTTAATCACCGCCTTCGTTCTTGTTATTATATCTGTCTCAAATGGGATATAACAAGCTCTTCAGAGCTTTATTCCCGCCATTGTATAGCTTCGTAAATACTTCTTCATTTGTATATATCTTTTAGGGTGAATAAACAAAATCACAATGTAAGGAGGGAATGTTCTGAGGTATGTTGTCAAGTGTGTCGTCCCTTCAGTCATCCTACAGACCTCCATCCCCCGAGAAACCTCTCATTCGCCGATCGAGTCAGAGGTACAACTCAGGCAGTGAATGAGCCGGAAACCACTATGGATGAATCCCACGATGAGGAGGAATTGTAGTGTCGCCTCTGATAACGAGGATGTTGTACATAAACCGGTCGATATGCAGCCAAAGCCGGTCATTCCACGGCTTCAACCAGCAATTCCAGACCGACAAAGTAAGTCTATTCCTTCAGCCTGCGATCAGAAGACCTCCGTCGATCAACCTACATTTAGCCAATTCCCCAAAGAACCTACTCTAGGGGACGGGGATATGGCCACAGTCATTTCGCCCAGTGCACCTAACTCTGTAAGGGAAAAGCGTTCACGATCCCTTTCACCTGAACAAACTCTACCACCAACGTATAGAGGCCTTATTGAAGGTAATCGTGCCCTACCACAACCAGTTTCCCCATCAAGCTCGGACTCTCCACCTGGGGATCACCCCACACTAATGTCTTTCCTTTCTGACCAGGAGGCCTGTTCCGACTTAGAGGGGTTTACCCTGGTGAGGCAGCGTCGCCGTGATCGGCATCGTGAGCGACGACGCGCCTCGCCCGGGGGATCGATCTCCTCTTAGGAAGAAATAGCTCTTCTGGTTAACAGTTCTTTAAGTAGTAAAAACAATAAATTGGCATGCAAGACATTTCTTTTCATTCAATTAATTGTAATGGTTTAGTTTTTTCTCCTATGTTTGCTAATTTATCTACTATGTGTAGATCGTTAAATTATGACATTATTTTTCTCCAGGAAACTCACCTTTACTCATATAAAACACAAAAATCCTGGGAGTCTTCCTGGGGAGGTAAATGTTTATTTTCGTTTGGTTCTCCTCTTTCGTGTAGGGTGGGCATTTTGTTCCATTCCCGTTTATCTGATGAGTTTGGCAAAGTCCATAGGGACTTTGACGGTCGTTTACTTTTTGTCGATTGTTCGGTGAACAATTTTCCTTTACGTTTACTGTCTGTTTATGCTCCTTGTTCAGAGTACATCAGACGAGAATTCTTTCGTCCTTTGCTTCCACATTTAGTTTGTAGCCGGCCAATTGTTATGGCCGGTGATTTTAACTGCATTTTTAACCCGGACCTCGATAAAGCTGGTGACGACCCTACCAGAGGTACGGTAGGGTCGGAGGTCCTGAGGTCAATATGTCAGGATTTTTCTTTGGTTGATTCCTTTCGTTATTTACATCCCCGAGTATTATCTTTTTCATGGTCAAGGAATAATATTAAATGCTTATTAGATAGAATTTTCATCAGCTCTTCCTTACTTAAGTATTCAAATCAATCAGATATAACATTGTGTCCTTTTTCTGATCATTTATTTGTAAATTCTTACCTTGTTTCCATGTCTAATTTGACCAGGATCGGACCGGGCTACTGGCATTGTGATGTTAGTACCTTGGACGACCCTGGTTTTCTTTCTGATTTTCTAGATCTTTGGTCTATTTTTTCGGCCACTGCAGATCACTCCTGTTCCTGGTGAGAGGAATTCAAATATGAAGTTAAGTTGCTTATTATTTCCCTCAGTAAGAGACTGCCCAAACATCGAAATTCAAGTGTCCGACTTCTCCGTAAACAAATTTCGGAACTTTCGATCGTGTCCCCTAGCGCCCCCGAACTTTCGGATCTAAAAAATGAATGAAATCATTTACTTTCTTCTTTTAATTTCGGTGTAAAAATTCGTGCAAAAGCAGCTAGTTTTAATTTTGATGAAAAACCCTCACGCTTCTTTTTCCAAAAGGAGATTGCACGTGCTCAGCGTAAAACCATTGATTTTTTTTACTGTAAAGGGTACAGTCATTTCGGATTCTTATGATTTATTATCTTCAGTTAGGAGTTTGTATGTCTTTATTTTCTGCTGAGCCCATTAGTGACACTTATCTAGATTATTTTTTCTCTGATTTACCTTCTCTTTCATCTGAAGATTCCAATCAATTAGAAGGGCCTATTACACTTAATGAGGTTACAGAGGCATTAAAGGGGATGGAGAAATACTCCTCTCCAGGGTCAGATGGACTCCCTATGGAGTTTTATTTAAAATTTATTGATTCCATTGGCCCTGATTTTGTTACTTACCTTAATAAATGCTTTTCTTTAAATACTTTATCTCAATCTCAAAAATTATGTTATATCACCCTTATTTGTAAGGACGCTACTAAATCAGATAACCTTAAGTTTTGGCGTCCCATTTCCTTACTTAACTTAGATTACAAAATTATTTCAAAAATTGTATGCAATCGATTAAACTCTGTTATTAGCCTTTTAATTCACCCTGACAAGACTTGTGCTGTTCCAGGAAGACGGATTTAGACAATGCCCATCTCCTTCGCAATATTATAGATTATGTCGGGTTAAAAAATATGCCGGCTTTATTTTTGTGTATCGACAACGAGAAAGCCTTTGATCGCGTATCTCATGAATATATATTTCGGCTATTAGAAATTTATAATTTCAGTCCCACTTTTCGGAATTGGATAAAACTCTTATATTCAGAGTCAAAAGCATCTGAGGAGTTTGATCTGAGGAGGGGCGTCCATCAGGGCTGTGCCCTCTCCCTTCTGCTCTACACAGCTAGCCGCTGACAGCATAGTACTGAGCTGGTTTTTGCACCTCAGTACCTGTATGTTACCACGTGGTAACTGAGTGGTCACCACGTGGTAACCATCTGTCTTGTACAGATGGTAACTGACACATCAAAACCGTTAAGTACCACACAATTACCACCAGGTTACTATCCGGAATTACAGATAAGTTACCACCTGGTAACCACGTGGTTACTGTGTTGTTACCAGGTGGTTACTGTATGTTGGAAAACATCAAAGTACTTTGTGACAATAATCACAATGAACCGATATGTTAACAGTAACTTTCTGTTTTGTCAGCCCCTGACCACAAAGTACTGATAGAATATTGTAACTCAGTACTTGTATGTTATCACGTGGTAACTGAGTGGTCACCACGTGGTAATCATCTTTCTTGCACAGATTGTAACTGACATGTCATAACAGCGAAGTGCCACGCAGTTACCACCAGGTAACTATAGGCCTACATGTATATACGAAATTACAACTATAATTCAGTACCGGTACTTGTATGTAACAACGTAATGTAACTGGGTGGTCAAAGCCGTAGAATATCATGTGCAGTTATATTATCAGTTTTTCTGTGTAAGCACTGTAAATATAACAGGATTAATAAGTATCAACCCTGTAACTTGGTGGTAACCACGTGAACATTACATGTCAAAACCGGTAGGGTGTTTATTTCCCTTTGCTCGAATGTTGCCGCGCGCACAACTCGGCGTCTCGCAGAAAGAAGGTGACAGCTTTTTTTCCTGGACTGAAATTGACTTCCGAAACATCTTAGCAGTCAAATTTGTTATGAGGTAGGTTAATTGTTACAGTGTTTAGTTCTTCTACGGACTTCACGGAAGGTAGCTCCGGTATGTAGCGTTATATGTTTCAAGCTGTGTTGTCATTGATGCACGATACTGCTAGTGCTACAAGTACAACAACAACGCACTCTCGGCGTTCTGCTTTCATTTTCAATTTCATTTTGAGTTTCTGCACCGTTTTATCTTAAAATAAGTAGCACGACAAAGTGACGACATCAATATTGTTTTTGACGATGGAATTTGATATTTCCATCATGATTTAAATAAAACAACTTGTCGTTGAAGTTCTGTTATACTTATAATTTATTGAAGTCATGGTGGGCGCATTATTTCAATAACTTGAAGTAGGCCTACCCACTCAACATATTGCGGCCAGGGTACAATACTACTAGTATTAGATAGCCATCATTTTTGTTGCAATTTCCATCAATCATTAATCATACTCTTCGATCATGGACAAGTTGTTTGAGGTGAGATATTAGTTATTACAGAATTACAGTCTGACCAAATCACATTTCTAAAAATGCAACCCCCAACCTCCTTCCCGCCACAAGATCATTCAATAGATCATTCAATAGAATAATTCAACAATTATTAAAATGTCAACAATGTATTTCTTAACTTCGGAGTATTTATTGGTTAGTACTAGCCAGGGATTCAGGAAGCCAAATAACTGTCAAAAAATATTAGATGTAAGTCAAACCTGTACTTCAGTGAAATTTTTTTTTCACTCAAAATTGTAAAAACACAAATTTGGGGGCGGGGGGGGGGGGGTGTCAGCACAAAACATTCTGGTCGTACTATGGATAAACATTTGCCTGGACTCCATCAGATCTACCAATTTAAAACAGAAATCCAATTCTTGTACAGTATTGTATTTGACATAGTCTCATTCCATCTTTCTTCATAGATAATAGTACTTTACATGCCATGATGGTTTTATTAATGTTATCCTTACTATATTATTGTATGTTTTTATTTTCAAGACCTTCTGAAGAAGAGTATGATGCCAAGTGCAGGTTGACCAAATGAACAATGTGTTTGAGGAAACAAGTATTCTTTAAGAGGTCAATAAGCAGAACTATATTTGGCAAGAAGCTGGTAGAAAATCTGGGTTTACACAGAAGAAAGGGGAGGCTCCTTTTAAAAGATGAAACTTCTCCTGCAATCCATTGTAAGTAATTCAATCAACATTGTAGTAGTTTTAACATTTCTAACTTTAGTAATCATCAATGTAAGAGACTGAAATAAATCATGAAAAGTTTCAAATAAGGCAAAAAAAAAACCCCAAGTTTCTGAAAATAAAAGGGTAATTAGGTCGATTTTCTTTTCTGTTTATTTTTTTTACTTCAAGATTCCAAAGGCTCAGCTCCAAAACCTTTGCTAATATGTGTGGAACTGTTTGGATTGTCAGTCGCTTATCAACAAACATACACTTTAGAAAAAACAAAGCCTCAATCAATCAATGAAATTAACTACACATACAAAGTTACAAACTCATGGTAAAAGATATGAACTCACATAGTTTTATGAAGAGTTTCATTTTAGACAATTTCTCCATTGTCAGTTTTTTGCAAAATTGATTGTTTGGGGGAGTTATATGATGCTTGGGTGATTTCTGCTAGATACAAGCTGCTAGATAAAAATGTTTGTTAATTATATAACGTATAGACCCCCCATAAAATCATATTGTTCATTCTCTTACTAATGTTCCTCAGGATTTTATTTCAGAAGTAATATTTAACAAATCGGGAAAATATAATACTTCATGTAACTTAAAATATCAAAGCTTTTCTTCTTTATTTTTTTCAATCTAGATGGAGACCACTTAGCCAGTTGTCAGAAGTGGAAACAATAAGCTGCAGAACCTCCAGTCTCACCCAGTAACACAATCATCTAGATGCTTGTTATTATTTTTACACTGTTATAATTGAAAAGACTAGTTTAGCAGTGTAATCCTTCTTAGATGTCTTAGATGTGTGGGAAATTTACTGTGAATTCAAATGTATTAGAGCTTGGGCCATCAATATATGGATAGGTCAATCTATTATGTATGAATTTAGTGGTGATCCATTGTTCATATGGTAACTCAGTTTTTCTTGTAAAGTTTTTCAAAGGTAAATCATAACCGTCATCTTTTTAAACGAAACAGCATGTCCCGATTTTGTAGGGATTATTTTGCTTTTGGAGAAATACTTCCTTTGCTTGTCACGATCTTTCTACAAGGCAGCTGCTAAAAAAACCCAGCACATTCTAATCTAGTCCTGTAATACATACTTTACACTTCAGATATTTTGTTATTATCCCAAAACAAAACTGATTTGTTTAAGATTTTCAATTAAGAAGTGATGACTGTAAGTACTACTAACCAACCCACATTCACGCTTGTTACTTTGTTTTGGTTATTTAAAGCTTTAGTGAAATGAATTAAAAAAAGGCCTATTATATTTTTTCATTATTTAAAACAAACGCTAAATAATAACCATATAGTTTATAGATCAAAAGAGCAGAAAGACCCAGTTTAGGTTTTTCAGTGTGCCCATAACAAAGTCAATGATTCTTATGTTAATGAGTTTATTCCTGTGTAAAACATTTTTATTCAACTGGTCAATATTGATAAATCGCCTTTTGTTATAACTTGTACTAACAAATATATTTATAGAAATCGTTTTCTCAGAAATAAATCACCAAGAAAGATTATAGATGTATATTGATTAACATAACACTATTTTGAACTGATTTGTGATGTGATGTTTTAATGGTCTAATTTATGTATACCTTGTTTTTTTATTCAAAAATACATATTGTCTTCTCTCAAAATATAGAGTTTTTTTTTCCTTTTCAGTATTGATTAGTTAGTCTTGTGCTATTTTATTATTGTATCAAACATTCTTGGAAAAAGAATTGATTGACGTATACGACTGGCGAGGTACAGGGAATGCTAACCCTATAACAATAGTTTTATGCTTTTGTGGGCTTTCTGGTCATTCAATTACCTGGTAGTAAACAATATTGATACACCTGGGTATTGTGTGTCGAGTACCATGTGGTAACTGTAAGGTTCTGAGTGGTTACCATGTGGTAAGTCCCATCTCGGTACTTTTGAATGAGCAATACTGGAGACCATAGTACTGCATGGTAACAGCGCCAGCACAGTACTTGTGACCGCACAGTACTTGCGACAGCGCAGTACTTGCGACTGCACAGTACTTGCGACCGCACAGTACTTGCGACCGCACAGTACTTGCGACCGCACAGTACTTGTGACCGCACAGTACTTGCGACCGCACAGTACTTGTGACCGCACAGTACTTGTGACCGCATAGTACTTGTGACCGCACAGTACTTGTGACTTTGTGGAACTGTGCTGCCGTGTACTTTTTGGTAACTGCTCAGTACTTGGTGGTTACCACGTGGCCAATGACCACACAGTACCACAAGGGGACCTTTCCTACCAGTACTGAGTGGTCATGTACTGAGTGGTTACCACGTGGTTACTGCAAAGTACTTTGTGGTCAAAGTTTAGCTGTGTACGTCCTTTCTTTGGAACCCCTTCTTAATAAGATCCGCACAAAACCAGGAAATCAGGGGGTTAAGGCCCCCGGCTCTAAACGTGAAATCAAAACCTCAGCATATGCAGATGATATTACCTGCACCCTTACATCAAGGCTTTCTGTTATTCACATTATTAATTTGTGTGAGCTGTTCGGGACGGGCTCCGGTTCCAAGATCAATTTGATTAAAACGTATGGTTTATGGTTGGGCCCCTGGGCCCGCTCCGAAGAGTCCACTTTATATTCAATTTCTATGTTTACCTCATTCAGAAAAATTATTGGATTACATTTATGTTCTACAACACCACTTGACATTTCTACTTATAATTGTAAACCAATCGCGAATAAAATTGTTTACTTTCTTAATCTGTAGCGTAACAGGCACCTATCTTTTAAAGGTCGCTCTCTTTTGATCACTGTTTTAGCTTTGTCTAAGTTATGGTATGTTGGGACTGTCTTTCCTTTACCTCCTGATTTACTTCAAGTCATTAATCATTCAGTTTACCAATTCTCTTGGGGTGGGTCTCATGAATGTCTTAAAAGGGAAGTTTTGATTAATTCTGTTCAGTTGGGTGGATTCAATTTGGTCCACATTCCTTCTAAGTTGAAAGCTTTTTATATTATGCATATTAAACGTTTAGTTCAATTATTTCATTTTGATGATTTTCCTTCTTGGGGTTACTTTGCAATTTATTGGATAGGTTTTCAGTTAAAAACTTTATGTCCTGAGTTTGCCAGTAATTTGATTCCTCATTCTTCTGTTAACACATATTTCTATTCCAATGTTTTATCTGCCTACAGAGAATTGTTAAAGTTATCACCCAATATAAATATATTGTCTCTTACCACCAAGCAAGTCTATGTTATATTTGCCAATTCTGTTTCTGTGCCTCCTCGTATTCTTAAGTTATATCCTCAAGTTAATTTTAAGTTGGTTTATAAGGCAATACATTCCAGTCATTTAGAATCTTCTGTAAAAAAATTTCTCTTTAAACCTACAAACCACATATTGTACACCGGTTGTTTCCTTAAGATTTGTATAATTTCTAGGTATTTTCTTTGTTTATTTTGTCGTGCTCAGTGTGAAACCATAGAGCATCTTTTCTTCAGTTGTCCATTTGTTAGACCCCTTTGGGACTACCTGTCCAATTTTATTATTTTTTTGCTTTCCTTCAGATTTACTTTTATGAATGTTATTTTCTCTGTTTTCACCCCTAGTGGAAACAGGTTTTATGATAATTTTGTTCTCTATCTTATCTCTCAGTTAAAGTGGGTAGCGTGGAAGTGTCGGAATGAGGTTAAATATCACAAACGGACTTTCACACGCCCACGAATTATCTCTTTATTTGAATCTTCTGTTCGTTCACATATTAGAGTTGATTGTCATCGTTTAACATTAAACCTTTTTTCTGATATGTGGTCATGTGATTTACGTTTATGTTCTGTAATGAATGAGAGGTTGATTTTTATTTTTAACAGTATAATTAAAATTACTTGCTCCATATATCATCCTGTTCCATCATTTGGAAAATACCATGACAGTACATATTTAATTAGATAAGTTAAGTTAGTTATAATAGTTAAGATAGTTAGGCAGTTATAATAGTTAAGATAGTTAAGTTAGTTAATATAGATCAGTTTAGTAAGCTGATTAAAGTAGTTATAGTTATTAAATAAAGTTAATAGTTAAGGTAGTTGTAATAGTTAAGATAGGCAGTTCTAATAGTTAATATAGTTAGGATCGTTAGTTAGTTAGGTTAGTTAAGATAGTTAAGTTTAGTAAGCTGGTTAAAGTAGTTATAGTTTTTAAATAAAGTTAATAGTTAAGTTACTTAAGGTTAGTTAGAGATATACATTTGTTTATATTTTGGTAAATAATTAGTGGGGTAAAAAGTTGCAGGGGTCAAAACAAATTTGGGTAAATTAGTGTTTAATTATAATTATTATGCACATATTATGCCTACTATTTTTCTGATATTATTTCTTGTCCTATTGAATGATTAATAATTTCTAAAGTGAAATTCCGTTTTCATATTTAACGCTGAGGGCACTTATGTGATGTAGTAATTTTAAAAAGCCCCTCAGCTACTGTTTTTAAATACATATGTCTATATATGGCGACTTACAGCGTTACTTACAGCGCCAGAAATTTGACATTAAGTCAGTTGAGGACTAATTAATCTCTATACGGGAATAATTGTTATATTATGGTCTTAAACTAATGAACGATTGATTGAGACCCTGCCTGCTATTTCTTTTCCTAAAATATTGGGCGTATTTGTATCCTCGATGGTGAAAATATCCGTCTATCATGTTACTTACCAAAATTCTATCAAAAAAATTCACATATTTCATTAACATCCTAGGTTTTTTGTTCTTTACTTGATATGGGTTTATATCTGTGTGGTCGAAGATCTTTCTTATAAATGTTTGAACATAGTTTATTAACCTCATATTTTTAAACAGTCATATTTTATTGAGTTTTTATTGAAACTGGTTGATTTTTACAATTTGGAAAAACTCAAGTTTATATTTTTTAAATAAAATTCAATATGGCGGCGAAACCTTTGATCAAATCAAAAATTACCAAGCCGTTCAAAGATGAAGAAAGATAATGTCTATCTAAAGTTAAAAAGCTAATTGCTTTGTTAAAAAAATTATATAGATAGATATAACTTATTAAAGTTTTCAAAAATTAAAAATGGCGACCTGGTCACGTGACTTGCTACATGTTCATAAAATTTTGGAATTTGATAGATCTATAATAGGTCTACAAGCATGATAATTATCGTTAAGTTCCAATAAACTGTTTTCTAGATATTGCATTTTTTTGAAAAGTTTAAAACATAAATTCGACGAATAAAAGTCTGCTATGAATTTTCGCGGAGATTCTTGGTTTGGACAACTAAGTATTCCCCCGACTTCTACTAAGTGTATGGGAAATTTGAGCTAAATCGGATGAACGGTTTCAGAGAAGAAAATTTTTGAGCGAATACGCCTTTTTCAAAATGGCGGACAAACGGCGGAGCGTAGCGAAAAAAGAGACCTAGATAATTTGTTTAAGAATATGTATGTGAAAGATGAGAGTCGTGTTTAGAAAACTGTTAGAGTTATATCACTTACAAAAACAATGGAAAACAAATAAGAATAATAATGAAAACTAGAGGTTGATGAAGTTGCAGCGGGGCAACTTCAAGGTCCGGGATCCCCTGTTAAGTTTTTATCAGTTGGTTTTTCGGTATCGTAATTATCCCCCCCCCCCCCCCCCATCGAGACAGAAATCTCTGGAAAAAACTTAAATCCGGTAAATTTAATATCTATTTGCTTATATTTTTCAATCATAATTTGCGTTAAAACTGTTTTGCACTGTCTCTGATATTTTCAGTTTGGCAACGTACTATGTGTTATTTATATAATGTCACATCAAATTGTACCAGATTAGGTCTGACTTCTTAGACATAGTAGTTATCGCGCTGGTCACTAAATCAATGTCACTCGTTGAGCAAAAGTCATGGTTGGTATCAGTGGATAGGCGTACTTACAGTTAGCGGTCTGTTTGATGCTAGCGCCAGATCACAATGAATTTGTCACTATGCTTGTTGTTGTGTTGTGGACTAATTAATCTCTATGCAGGAATATTTGCTCGATTGTGAAAATACCCGTCTATCATGTTACTTGCCAAGATTCTATCAATAGAATGCACATCTTTCATTAACATCCTATGTTTTTGTCCTTTCTTTGATAAAGGTTTGTGTCTGTGTGGTCGAAGATCTTTCTTATAAATATTTGAACATAGTTTTATTAACATCATATTTTTAATCAGTCATATTTTATTGAGTTTTTATTGAAACTGGTTGATTTTCACACAAGACATAGACCTTGATCAACTCCTTTAAGGGATCTCTTGTTTATAATATCAATCATATATCATTTAGCATTGTGTGTAAAAACGAAGGAAGAGATGCTGTGGATTTAAGAAAATCCGATATTGCATTGTAACCGGACAGTTGTCGTTACGAAAGGGTTGTCTACAAGCTAAATGGGGAATTATTCAAACATCTACCCAATCTTGGGATCCTCATGAATAATAAATTTGATGCTGAGAATAAGGTTGTTTTATCTACTCGGCACCCAAGCTTATTGTATCTTCTATTTAACTGACAAAATAACTGCTCTTTCCTTCCCCAATCCACTAACCATTATGACGAAACGGTGAAAATCTAACAGAATTAAAGAAGTAATTTATCATAACGAATAATTTCTTGATGTTGTATACCTGCCTTTTGGATTGTATGGAACATTAGGCCTACTACAATAACGCGGAATACATTGGTCGTAAAGTAACGAACTTTTAGAATTTATATTTTAAAATACTTGGCCCAAAAATTTAACGTCTATTTTTGTACTACTAATTTGCTTGTCTGTCGTGTCAATTGAAACGAAAAGCCTCAGTCAAAATAATCAAAAGCCATGTATGGTACCGGGAATGGCTATTTAACCTTAGCATTGATCAAATCAGTAAAAATGGCCTAAGGAAAAAAATGACCTAAGGAAAAACGGAAAGATCTTTAGCTTCTGGACCCGGAACGGTAAAATCTTCTGCAAAACCACTGAAATGGGTACTGTCAAAACGATAGTATCTCCATCTGATAACTGACCTTGTTACCACCCCTCCATCTGGAGAGTAATCATCCCCACTGGCCCACCGAACGAGAGATCAATACTATAAGTCTGTCCATTTTTTGTTTTGTCTATCTCTCACTGATACACTTAGACACTCCTGATAATTATTATATATGTACTTTAATTATGTAAATTAAAATCCATAGCCATTTGTCACTTTTCTTTCCATTGTCCACCTAAGATTCGTTGTTATATAATTATATAATACAAGTTTATAACTGTGCGAATGTCTTGTTTTACCAGGCTTGTACTTGTATCTCAAATGAGATTTTATGCAAAACTGTAAGTACTGGAAAGTAATTATCCAATCATTTTCATGCAAACACTGTATATTTACTACTACCTATACTTCTTCTGCATGATTGTTTGTGACTCGTTTACTATTTGATTCTGAATTGATAATTGTGTTGCTCTGTTGTTTGTCCCTGCTTCTGTACAAATCTAAACTAAGTCCTCGTAACATTTTACTTTTTACAAAATTTGTATTTCCTCTATTACTGTCCTAAATGACAATCAGTACCCCCAAATAATTGTGATATTTTATTATAACCTGCCTAATTTATGTCTATTTCTTGTACCTTTCTATTTCCGCTAAATCCCTACATCGTCTACAGCATGCTGAAGAATACAAAATATGCAGATCTACTGTGATAATACACTTTGTCCATTTATTTATATTTTCATAACTTCTCATTTTTCATTCTTTCTTTGTTTGTTTGTTTGTTTGTTTTTTTTTCTTTTTTTTCTTCTTCTTCTTTTACCAAAAAATGTAAGTTTCAATTTGTGCTTATACAGGCTGGTATTCTACGTTCATGATACATGTATTCTACTTGATACTTTGATATGAAACTGTAAGTACTGTAAAGTTTTATTTGAGTCCAACTAATCAGCATATAATAACGCTATATTTTTTTATTGTATTCTCTCATATTCCTGTGCATGTTTCCTTGTACTGCTGATTAACTTCCCCCCCCCCCCAGAGTCTCTCTGTTAATGTACCCGCCTGAATACAAATGCTATGCTTATCTTTCCTTGTTTCCCCATTGTTGATTATATAATGCTGGCTAACCACGATGTATTATAAGGCATGAATCTGTTCAACAAGAGCGCTTATTTTAACTCAATGTTCTAAGTACTAATTAAATCAGAAGTAAAGGGCAAAATGGGTGTTGAGACGCACTTCAGGTGAGCCAAGTGACGTCACAATGCCTTTATAAAAAATTTGCCGCGAGGCATTGACCTAATTACATATGCCAGTCCCCCCATGCCTACTTAATGTAGTACAGGTCTATTAAGGGACGTACGCATCAGTCCGTAACCAATATTAAAGTACATGTACGTCAGACCTATTCTTAAAAAAAAATATGCTGAATAATACACTCCCGACCTCGGGAATTTAAGTGATGACGTCAAAATTTCGACCAATAGCGAGCTTCTAGAGTTTTCAACTGAGGTACTTGAAAAACACAAAAAAGATGCGCTGGAGTAAGTCCTACCTATGTGTTAAATCTAAAGTAAATCCATTGATTAGTTATGGAGAGGAAGACCTTTGAAGGTTTAGTGCGGTGCCAAGATGGCCGCCGACGTAGCCCTAAAGAAACAATAAAAATAGGCGCATGCATAATCTATTGTAATTTTGTCGACGAATCCGAAGTTTTATAACGTTGCGAGTTGTAGTTTTTGAGAAATAAGCTTTCAACTTCGACGCAAGAAGAAAAATAATAACTAGAAATTGCTGAAGCAATTGCGATTCAAAGTGTGAAGTCGAACAGATAAGAGTTGCACATACTCCTTGACTTTTTTTCCGAAAAGTAAAGCACCGAAAAGATGTACATGTTTTTCGTTAATCGCCACAAGAAAAGCCCGGACGTGAAAGAAAAATTCTTTAAATTTTATAGATTTAATTCACGAAAGACGTTGGCTGATAAACTGTATCTAGTGCATCCTCGCTGTAAAATTTCGATTCATTTGGCTAATCAATTTTTAAGTTATACCGTTTTGAGTACAGGATTTTCGTTACTCACCAAACGAAAAAGCGCGGACGTGAAAGAAGACATTCTTTAAATGTTGAAAATGTAATTTACGGAAGACGTTGACAGATAAATTGTATCTATTACATCTTACCTGAGAAATTTTGATTCATTCCGCTAAAGGGTTTTTAAGTTATTGCGTTCTGAATACAGGATTTTCTATAATAATCGAAGGGAAAAGCGCGGACCTGAAAGAAAACATTTTCTAAATTTTAAAGATTTAATTTACGGAAGACGCTGACTGATAAATTGTATGAAGTACATCTTAGCTGTTAAATTTGGATTCATTAGGGTAAACAGTTTTTAAGTTATAAGGCTTTTAAATATGTGTGGCGTCATAAAATCTAAATGTTCGTTTATTACTTATAGAGCCAGTGTTTTCAATTTCTTGATCGTTGAAACTAGTTTTATTTATGCATATTATGTGTTTACACTGATTCATGTTATCGGTGTTGCTCTATAATGCGTCATTTTTCCTCGGCATATATGACAAAATCCAATAGTACACCTGAAAACGACAATTTAAATTTTTGGAACAACGATTAAAAGTACTTATGAAAATGATAGAACGCATTTGGCGGTATGTTTTTCTTTGTCATTTCAAGGGCTTTGAGATGATATATGATAAAAGTAACAAAAATCAGTTTTAGAAAAATTCACACTATTATTGATGGCGTCATCAATTTTAAATACCAAATATCTCCTAAGGTTTTTATACGATAAACTTCAAATTTGCATTGATAATAGATTATGCATTGAACCATCTAATGTTACAAAATCAGAGCAAAAACTTCTGTTTTTAGGGAGAAGAAAAGCTTAACGTATTTGGAACACGATCCAATATGGCGGCCAAGCCATTCGTCCAATCAAAAAACCGTTGGCATTTTGTGATTAACAAATTTCCTTGCCTCTTAAAATTTGAAACCCGTTTCTCTCTATCTATATTATTGGCGAAATTAGCATTTTATAGATTTAAAAAATTTAAAATGACGTCATGGTCACGTGACTTTGATTTGGATTTTAAAACTTTAGGATATTAGTCAGATTGATGCAAACTATATGTGTACGAAGTTTGTCGTTTTAGTTTGAATAGTTTACATTTGAAAACTTGAGTGATGACGTCAAAATTTCGACCAATAGCGAGCTTCTAGAGTTTTTATCTGAGGTACTTGAAAAACACAAAAAAGATGCGCTAGAGTAAGTCCTACCTATGTATCAAATTTAAACTGAATCCATTGAGTGGTTTTGGAGAAGAAGACCTTTTAAGGTTTAGTGAAATCTGACTAAAGTCGAGATGGTCATTGAAAAGACCATCTGAAGATTACGAGCTCTTTTAACGTGTGTTGACGCTGTGAGGCGAGAGCCTGTGAGATAATAGACGGGCCAATCACTGGACCGCTTACTGACGGCATGTAGGAAAACACAGAAGGACATGGATGCCGATGCGCTGGGTTTTGGAATAAGTAATATATCAGTTCTAAGCAAAAAAGGAGTTTGATATTAAATTTAGCGAACACGATGTGACTATCTCTCGACTCTAGTACTTTTGCGAGCTTAAACAGAACTTTAATTCTTTTAGTTTTATGCTGGGTCAATTTACCGACAATGCACTCTTCTTGTTACCGTCTGTCAAGTATCATCAGTGCTTGAGAGAGCTATATGTGCAGTTCAATCACAATGGCTTGACTGGGTACCCTGTCCTTACGCCGGTTACGGCCCTGATTGGAATTAACGCGCACTATACTCACTTTGCACACTCAAAGATATATATTATTCTCATTAGGAATTAAATTTGAGAGTCTGGTGGGTCAGGTAGGCTAACTAGTAGGTGAATTTTTTAATGTAATTTGTGTGCAACCTATGGTGGTTGAATTTGATTGATGTTTTGTGCAAAAGTCAACAGTATTTCACTTAAATGATGGGAATATCAAGGTTAAATGGGGGAGGAAATCGGCACATTTGCACGAAATAAACCAACCGATCTTCGGGAAATATCCTGCCCACGCATAATTAAATTTTATGGCTTTGTTATATTTGGGAATGCTGTTGTAGTGTTGAGAAAAAAACGTTGACTTTTCTATGAAACGTATAATCTCGGATACATTGAAAGATTATCGGTAGTAAGTAGTACTAGTATGCTGGGATTTATATGAACTATAGATACACTATTCTACCGGAAAGATCAAATTAAAAGATCTGATTAGAAATATGCTGGACGTTTTTTTCATATTAAAAAAAACCCCAGAAAATTACCAGCCTTTTTTTAAAAAAAAGCATATTGAAAGCATTCAAGTCACACAACACTCAAGGGTGATTGATTGATGTTTAACGCCATGCTGAAGATTATTTCTCTTATATGGCGGCATTACCAGGTTTAGTGGGGGAGGAATTTGGGCCTCAAGGATGAAGTTATTAAGTTATTTAATTTTTGTGTGAATTAGGTAACACATTTAGTTTGAACGGGCCAGAGGCAGTTTTATTTCAATGTGAATCATTTTAGAACTGTCTAAAACTCTCTCTATAAACTAAGTCTATGACAGTTTGTATATGCAATGGAACTAAATGATTCCATTACATTATGTAATTATTATTGCATAGATTTACTCTAAAACGTGGATTGGCTGCACATGACAATCAGAATATTAATATGAAAAAGTCAGAAGTTTGCCTTGGAAGTTACATTTGCTATTATAATGTTTCACAATTTTTTTAGTGAAACCAGAAGTAAATGAATGGCATTCATTTACTTCTGGTGAAACTAATCTTTAGAATATAAAAATATATGCTAGGAAAATGTTAAAGCGGCATCAGCTGCCAAAATTCACACTTTTTTTCATAATTTCTGATCGGCACCACAATAAGAGGCTGTGGAGGCCATCAAAAAACTAAACGATTGGCGTTGAAATGAGGAAAATCCATACAGTATGTGGCCTGTACGAACCGAAAATGTGTTCGAAAAGTACACAAAATTTAAATAACCGGGTCGACCATTCATTCATTCTAAGCCAAAGTTAGTTGAAAACAATACTTTATCGTACATTTTCGAGACTAGAACCACTAAAAAGGTTCTGAATTATACGTCTTGAGAAAAATAGCCGATAATTTCAACATTCTGTTGTAACGTCAAAATATCAACAATTTGGCAGCTCATGCCACTTTAAGAAGCAAGTAACAAGTTATTTTCAATTTAATTTTATTATAAGGATAAAATAGGACTGTCACTATTTCCCAATATTCATTGAGCTGGAACCAAGAGGGATGTATCGCCTTCATGACAAGAGAAAATTGCCCATTAGAACATGGCCATGGCAAGATACCCTATATACAGAAGATTTCCCGGCCTGGGTAATAAACCAATAATACATTGGCAGAAATCTTGACATAGTGATTAAGAAACTCGCCAGTCCCAGTGAGCTAAGATGTTCGGCTTATTATGGTAATGTTATGTTAAGAAAGAAGTCCACAAGAGTGTAAGGCTCTTGAGAGAACTGTATATTTCTTCGAATGGTTAGACAAAATATATTTCTTTTATTTTGGTATATAACTTCGAATGGTTAGACAAAATATATTTCTTTTATTTTGGTCTCAAGTCTATAATTCACATGTATGTGTACTCTCAATCAGTAAAAGTGACTTAAGTTGCGCTCTAACTCCAAAAGAAATTCGGAAGATTTTAAAATTGAATAAAAGCTTTGGAACAATTCCACTGTACCTAATGTCCATCTATAACTTAAGATACATGTATCACTGTTAATAGCATAAATTATTAATTTAAGAACGAGTGGGTTGAAACTCCAATTATTATTATTCACACATGGCAAAACAGGCCCACTGAACCAAAAGTAGAAACACTGGTTTATACCATGTCACATTTATCATCTGTTGGGCATTTTGACCATATGATAACTGTACATAAAGGCTGAAGTATTTGTTGGTCATTTCCAGTAGTCAGTCTGTGTATAGATTTTAATTTCAACAACTTCTGGCTGCATTCCTCTTAAGCTTTCAGCATTGTCCCAGGTTTCACTATAAAACACACAGAAGATTTTCGTTATAATTCCTCCCTTGATTGGTTTGTCTGGTACCTAAGTAAAATATGTAAAAAAATATGTTCGTTATAAGCCATGAAACCGAGTCGTTCAAATACAATTACAATTTACAGTTTAATGCCAATAATCTGTGAGTCAATATTACATGGAGTTTATAGTTATGCCATGTTTCTACAACTGTCATAAGAGGCTGCAAAGAATTTCTCGATTGGAATATTTTCAAAATAACATTACAAATAACAATAATTATGCCAGGATACACCCCTGTTTAATACAATAAGAAACTTATCTCCATGTTTTATTGTTTATTTTTTTCAAGATTTAAAAACCAATTATCAATATCAGGATTACAGTAACTTTTCATTCTCTTGTCTTCCTCTGGGTATTTCAGATCCAGACAGGCAAATATCTTTGAAATTCGACAAAATAATAGCAGCTGTACGTAATTTATTCTGAACTATAGTTTAAAGTTTTTGGTACATGCACACACCTCCGAAGAAAACAAAACGCTGCCAGTGTGACTGTCAGATTATTTTTGGATCTCAGCTTGCGAATGTAGAACTTTAAAAATTTAACCTAGTCTCTACACCCCTACCGCCCTACTGGCTCGACCTGAAGTGAAGCCGGTACGGGGCCGTAGACGGTAGAGCAGACTGTAAAAGTAATTTTTCCGCGTTTTTTTTACTCTACTAGTTATGATTGCCAGTCCCCCTTTATAGTTTGACTTTCAAACAACAGGACCTCAAAATAACATAACATTAAGTTTTTACAACTGTAAAGATTTAGACTTACTTTGGAATCGCAGCATTATACTTCGAGTCCGTCATGTCAACTGTTCTGTTTACATGCAACTATGACATTAAGCATGCGCAACTCAAATCTCGTTAGAATTTTGCGTCCAGAACGCTGATTGGCCGACGGATCCTGTCGCAGTCGGCTGAATGAACACACGATAAAAGGGCTCGTAATCTTCAGATGGTCTTTTCAATGACCATCTCGACTTTAGTCAGATTGGGTTTAGTGCGGCGTCAAGATGACCGCCGACGTAGCCCTAAAGAAGCAATAAAAATAGGCGCATGCATAATCTATTGAAATTTTGTCGATGAATACGAAGTTTTATAACGTTGCGAGTTGTACTTTTTGAGAAATAAGCTTTCAACTTCGACGCAAGAAGAAAAATAATAATAAACACAACGAAAACAATAGACAACTCAAAGTTTACACTTTGAATCTAATAATAAACACAACGAAAACAATAGATTCAAAGATTACACTTTGAATCTAATAAACACAACGAAAACAATAGATTCAAAGTCTACACTTTGAATCTAATAAACACGACAAAAACAATAGATTCAAAGTTTACACTTTGAATCTAATAATAAAGAAAAAGCAGAACGATTTCAATAGGTATCCCCTCCTAATAATAATAAAGAAAAAGCAGAACGATTTTAATAGGTATCCCGTCCAAGTAGGGGATCCCTAATAACAAGAGGTTGATGAAGTTGCAGCGGGGCAACTTCAAGGTCCGGGATCCCCTGTTAAGTTTTTATCAGTTGGTTTTTCGGTATCGTAATTATTCGCCCCATCAAAACAGAAATCTCTGGAAAAAAACTTAAATCCGGTAAATTTAATATCTATTTGCTTATATTTTTTTCAATCATAATTTGCGTTAAAACTGTTTTTTGCACTGTCTCTGATATTTTCAGTTCGTACTATGTGTTATTTATATAATGTCACATCAAATTCTACCAGATTAGGTCTGACTTATTAGACATAGTAGTTATCGCGCTGGTCACTAAATCAATGTCACCCGTTGAGAAAAAGTCATGGTTGGTCTCAGTGGATATGCGTACTTAAGGGGAGTCGGGCTGACCTTCAAGGTGAGCGGACGTGTCTTGGAAGCTCATCTAAATTGTGTGGTGTTGTTGTTGTTTCGTAATATTCATCGGCCTTTGGCCGGGGAAAAATCTCAAATGGCTAGACCGAGCGGCATATCAGAAGGTGGATATAGCAAGGAGCTATCAATGACCGTAATGGTGAGAGATGTTAAATTTATTTCTGCTGAAAATGTGATTGAGGCGATTGAAGAGGAGTGTGGGCTGAATTCATTGCTTGCTTGTATCCCCAGAGGTGTAGATTCGTACGAGATAACTGTGGCCGATCAACAGGTGTTTGATATTTTATGCGATGGACTTGAGATCAGTGGAATCCATTATGACTGTTATCCCGTTGCGTGTAGGACAGTGGTAGTATCTTTTATGCACTTACCTAGTTACACGGAGGATGGAGAGATAGAAAAAAAGTTGAAAGATTTAGATATTGAGTTACTATCGGGAATAAGACGGAGATGTCATAAAGGAACGAAAATAGCGGACGGGACAAGGTATGTTAAGGTAAAATTTCCGCCTAACATTAAATCATTACCCTATGCCATGAAATTTGCAACAGCTAGTGGATCGGATTATTTTAAAATTGTTCATGATAATCAACTAAAAGTTTGTTCCCTCTGCCTATCTGATACTCATATCTACCGAAATTGTAATAAAATTTCATACCATCGATGTCACCAAAACGGTCACGTGATAAGACAGTGTACAGCACAGGTATGTGAAAGTTGTGGCAATTTTGAACACCAGTGTCAGGGTGACCTTTCAGATAAAGAGGTCAGTTAGTGCACTGTGTGTGATGGTCAGCCGTGTAGTTGTGGGATTGAAAATATGACCGATCCGTTTATTGAGGTTTCCAACGGTGTAGGCAAGGTGGATGATCTCTCTATACTACCAGGGAAATCTACTGAGGGAATAATTCGTGATGAGGATAATGTAATCGAGGAATGCGATGAAAACAAGGACGGAACAGCTGAACTATCTAAGAGTGACGAAACAACAGAAGGTGCCTCTATATGGGATATACCGCAACAGTCGGTAAGTGGGTCCAGTGACATTAACTCTGAAAACTCGGGTTTTTCTATAGTGAAAACCAGGAAAAGTAAAAGGATAAAAACCCGGCCGAACACAGCCAAAGCTAAAAGACTGACTCCGTATGTAAAGAAGGGTGGTGGGAAAGTTGACAATCAATAACATTAATGGCGGGATTAAATTTTCTTACTTTTTTTCTTAGTATAATGATTACTTTTGTTTCTCTAAATTGTAATGGTCTCATGGATGTTAGTAAATTAAAACAGCTCCTTAATTGTGAATTAAAAGCAGACGTCATTGCATTGCAAGAAACGCACTGGGATAATAATTTTGTTCATAAATATTCCAATTTAGTTGAAGGCGTTATATATGCCAATAATTCTACAGATAGTTACAAAGGGGTTGCGTTTGTAGTCAGTAAAACATTTACTAGTTATGTGAAGTCCTCCTTTTCAGATGATCTGGGCAGGTTTTTATCTTTAAAAGTTGATTTTGAAGGCACTGAATTAAACATTGTAAATGTCTACGCCCCAAACATTGTACGCGAAAGGCAATTATTTTTGAAAATATATCGAAAAAGGTTGACCAAGGCAATTTGATTGTTTTGGGAGACTTTAACACGGTTTTAGATAAAGTGGATAGACATACAAACATACTAGAAATGGATAAATCAAGAACAACGCTAGTAAAATTTATCGATGATTATAAATTGTGTGATGTTTGGAGGAAAAGGAACCCCGATAAAGTTCAATTTACATGGCATAGACATGTAGGTGACAAACTCCAACAAAGTAGAATAGATATGTGTTTGTTATCTAGAAGTTTATTGAGTAATTGTGAGTATGTTTATATTAAGGACACGTCTTTAAGTGACCATTCTAAAATATATATTAAGTGCGATTTTTCTGGTGTGGAAAGGGGCCCAGGGTTGTATATTTTCAATAACGATCTTTTGTCTGATGATATATTTTGTTCTGAGATTGTAAAAATTATTGAGAAACATTTATCCTGTTCTTTGTTTGTAGAGGATATACTTGTTTGGTGGGATAATGTAAAATACAAAATGAAATGTTTTGCTCAAAGGTACAGTAAGAAAAAGCTCAGCGAGAAGTATTTAACAATTAACGATATTCAAAATAAGCTGCAACATGAATATAGACGAGCAGCTATTGTTCCAAACTATAAACTTGATGGTATTGTAAGATTGTAAGTATATTCTTTTTACTCAGATTTGTATAAACATGATCCAATTGATGAGAACATTATGTTGAATTCAGTTTTACCTAGTATTACGCACAAAATAAATGAAAATGACAAAGTAATGTGTGAAGAGCCATTAACCCTAGACGAAATAAAGAAAGCTCTGAAGAGCATGGCACGAAACAAAAGCCCTGGCAATGACGGCTTGACAGCCGAATTTTATCTTCATTTTTGGGATAGTTTAGGTGACATTTTACTTGAGTTGTTCAATGATATTTTTTCTGTAGGAAGGCTGTCAAGAAGTATGAAAAGTGGTGTATTATCTTTGATTTATAAAGAGAGAGGGGATAAAACTTTTCTAAAAAATTGGAGACCAATTACGTTGTTAAATGTAGATTACAAAATCATATCGAAATGTATGTCTAATAGATTAAAAACTGTTATTGGTTCAGTCATTAGCTCCAGTCAGACATGTTGCATACCGGGAAGGGATATTGCGGACACGATCTGCAGCTTACGGGATGTAATGCACTATGTGGATACAGACAATCTAGAGGCTTACTTTATTAAAGTTGATCAAGAGAAAGCCTTTGATAGGGTCTCTCATACATTTTTGTTTGAATCATTAAAACATTTTGGCTTTGGTAGTATTTTTTGCAAATGGATACAAATATTTTACACAGATGTAAGAAGTTCTGTTAAGTGCAATGGTCACCTTACAAAATATTTTCATGTTTTTAAGTCAATTAGACAAGGGTGTCCAATTTCTGCTCTACTTTATGTTCTAACTGTTGAGCCCCTCAGTTGTATGTTAGTGCAAAATAAGAATATACATGGTATAGCCATACCAGGGTCAGCATCACCCTCGTTACTTTTCCAGCATGCTGATGACACAACTGTTACTATAGCTGATCAACAATCTGTTGGTCAGGTTTTCGAAGTTTTAAAGAAATATGGCATGGCTTCTAATGCAAAAATTAATACAGACAAATCAGAAATTTGGTGCTCTAAAACATGTCAAGTCAATTGCAAATGTACCTATAAAACAAGGTTGTGTAAAAGTTTTAGGTGTATATTTATCACCAAACAATCATTCAAGTTTCAAAGAAAACTGGAAAGAGAAAATTGTGAAAATTAGAATGTTACTTAACATATGGAGACAGAGAAAACTCTCATTACATGGTAAAGTGGTGGTTATTTCCACCTTATTAATGTCTAAATTATGGTATGTCATGAGGGTGCTGCCAGTAACAGATTCAATAGTAAGCGAGTTAAAAAGAGTATTTGTTGATTTTATTTGGTCAGATAAATCCCATTTAGTCGCTTACAATGTAATTATTGATGATAAGTGTAACGGTGGACTGGGCTTACCTGATATAGCTTCTAAGATTAAGGCTTTCCGTTTAAAACTTGTTGCTCGTTTTTTTAACGCAGCGCAAAATTCTGTATGGAAATCGCTTTTTCGATATCATTTGTGCTCATGGAATAATCTGAATCTATGTGTTAGTTTATTTTATATGTGCCACAATAAATCACTGTTAGACCATTTGCCTATTTTCTATAAAGAGGTCATGTTAGCATGGTATGCGTTGATGAAAACAACGCCCCGAGTTATCTCCCATGCCCAGCAAGTTTTTCTTCAACCTATTGTAAATAACCCTGATATTAAATACCAAGGGAAAATGTTGACATCCAGTATTCTAGTTAAGTCAGGACTTGTATGTATTAAAGATTTTCTGTACATTGTAATCCCAGGTTTTCTCCCAAAGGCAGCTGTTATAGAGATTATTTTATCCGATTGTCCTTTATTAAGTATAAGCACGGTCCAGAACTTGTATGACATTGTGTGTAATTCTATACCAAAAGAATGGCTTAACTTACTGGACGGTGTTTATAATGAAAATGAAAGTTTATGTATTGTAGAAATTGCTGTTTCGGGTAAAACTGTACCAGTTGTTAATCTCTCAACTAACCAGTTGTATAAATGTATTAGGAGTCAAGTTGTCCGGCAACCCGCATGTATAAAATTTTGGTCGAATATTTTCCCAACACTGGATATTTCTAATTTCTGGTTGGTTCCATTTTCTATGTGTAAGAGTCCTGAAAACAGGCAACTGGACTGGAAAGTGTTGCATAATGTGATTTATACGGGAGAGAGAGTGTTTAAAATGGGGCTGATAGACTCTGATATATGCCAAGTGTGTAGCAAATCTACTGAAAACTTGATACATTTGTTCTTTGATTGTCCAACTAATTTTTTGTTTATCAGATATATAATGGATATTATTGAAGCTCTTTTTCAGTTTCAGCACCCATCTGTTTTAAACGCCATTCCGTATCGATATTTTTTTCTGTTCGGTTTAGACACAAATCTCAGGAATGTAAATTATATTTTTGTAAATCTTGTTTGCAGTGTGGCTAGACTATCCATGTATAATGCCAGAAATTATAAAGTTTTTGAGAATAAGACTGTCTCTCCACTGGTCCTATTTAGAAGCACTTTAGTAAATGTAATACAAGGAACTTTTTTACTTTGGGGAAATTATAGAGAGAAATTTTCTAAATGTTTCCTAGATAATAACCCTTATATAAAACTTAACGAGAGTGGCCAATTGCACATCATGTTACCTTAGAAACAAGCTCAAGAAAATGTGTTATGTTTGATATGTGCCTGATACCTAACTGTGATATTTATGTTTTACCTTAGGGCACAAGCTGTAAATTCTTGAAGTGGAATAAATATATTTTCAAAAAAAAAAAAAAAAAGATATGCCTACTTACAGTTAGCGGGTCTGTTTGATGCTAGCGCCAGATCACAATGAATTTGTCACTATGCTTGTTGTTGTTATGTGGACCAATTAATCTCTATGCAGGAATAATTGCTCGATTGTGAAAATACCCGTCTATCATGTTACTTGCCAAGATTCTATCAATAGAATGCACATCTTTCATTAACATCCTATGTTTTTGTCCTTTCTTTGATAAGGGTTTGTGTCTGTGTGGTCGAAGATCTTTCTTATAAATATTTGAACATAGTTTTATTAACATCATATTTTTAAACAGTCATATTTTTTTGAGTTTATATTGAAACTGGTCGATTTTCACACAAGACATAGACCTTGATCAACTCCTTTAAGGGATCTCTTGTTTATAATATCAATCATATATCATTTAGCATTGTGTGTAAAAACGAAGGAAGAAATGCTGTGGATTTAAGAAAATCCGATATTGCATTGTAACCGGACAGTTGTCGTTACGAAATGGTTGTCTACAAGCAAAGTGGGTATTTATTCAAACATCTACCCAATCTTGGGAACCTCATGAATAATAAATTTGATGCTGAGAATAAGGTTGTTTTATCTACTCGGCACCCAAGCTTATTGTATCTTCTATTTAACTGACAAAATAACTGCTCTTTCCTTCCCCAATCCACTAACCATTATGACGAAACGGTGAAAATCTAACAGAATTAAAGAAGTAATTTATCATAACGAATAATTTCTTGATGGGGTATAATAGAATTTATATTTTAAAATACTTGGCCCAAAAATTTAAAGTCTATTTTTGTACTACTAATTTGCTTGTCTGTCGTGTCAATTGAAACGAAAAGCCTCAGTCAAAATAATCAAAAGCCATGTATGGTACCGGGAATGGCTATTTAACCTTAGCATTGATCAAATCAGTAAAAATGACCTAAGGAAAAACGGAAAGATCTTTAGCTTCTGGACCCGGAACGGTAAAATCTTCTGCAAAACCACTGAAATGGGTACTGTCAAAACGATAGTATCTCCATCTGACATAACTGACCTTGTTACCACCCCTCCATCTGGAGAGTAATCATCCCCACTGGCCCACCGAACGAGAGATCAATACTATAAGTCTGTCCATTTTTTGTTTTGTCTATCTCTCACTGATACACTTAGACACTCCTGATAATTATTATATATGTACTTTAATTATGTAAATTAAAATCCATAGCCATTTGTCACTTTTCTTTCCATTGTCCACCTAAGATTCGTTGTTATATAATTATATAATACAAGTTTATAACTGTGGGAATGTCTTGTTTTACCAGGCTTGTACTTGTATCTCAAATGAGATTTTATGCATAACTGTAAGTACTGGAAAGTAATTATCCAATCATTTTCATGCAAACACTGTATATTTACTACTACCTATACTTCTTCTGCATGATTGTTTGTGACTCGTTTACTATTTGATTCTGAATTGATACTTGTGTTGCTCTGTTGTTTGTCCCTGCTTCTGTACAAATCTAAACTAAGTCCTTGTAACATTTTACTTTTTACAAAATTTGTATTTTCTCTATTACTGTCCTAAATGACAATCAGTACCCCCAAATAATTGTGATATTTTATTATAACCTGCCTAATTTATGTCTATTTCTTGTACCTTTCTATTTCCGCTAAATCCCTACATCGTCTACAGCATGCTGAAGAATACAAAATATGCAGATCTACTGTGATAATACACTTTGTCCATTTATTTATATTTTCATAAGTTCTCATTTTTCATTCTTTCTTTGTTTGTTTGTTTGTTTTTTTTTTTTCTTTTTTTTCTTCTTCTTTTTTTACCAAAAAATGTAAGTTTCAATTTGTGCTTATACAGGCTGGTATTCTACGTTCATGATACATGTATTCTACTTGATACTTTGATATGAAACTGTAAGTACTGTAAAGTTTTATTTGAGTCCAACTAATCAGCATATAATAACGCTATATTTTTTTATTGTATTCTCTCATATTCCTGTGCATGTTTCCTTGTACTGCTGATTAACTTCCCCCCCCCCAGAGTCTCTCTGTTAATGTACCCGCCTGAATACAAATGCTATGCTTATCTTTCCTTGTTTCCCCATTGTTGATTATATAATGCTGGCTAACCACGATGTATTATAAGGCATGATTCTGTTCAACAAGAGCGCTTATTTTAACTCAATGTTCTAAGTACTAATTAAATCAGAAGTAAAGGGCAAAATGGGTGTTGAGACGCACTTCAGGTGAGCCAAGTGACGTCACAATGCCTTTATAAAAAATTTGCCGCGAAGCATTGACCTAATTACATATGCACCCAGTCCCCCCCCATGCCTACTTAATGTAGTACAGGTATATTAAGGGACGTACGCATCAGTTCGTAACCAATATTAAAGTACATGTGCGTCAGACCTATTCTTAAAAAAATATGCTGAATAATACACTCCCGACCTCGGGAATTTAAGTGATGACGTCAAAATTTCGACCAATAGCGAGCTTCTAGAGTTTTCAACAGAGGTACTTGAAAAACACAAAAAAAGATGCGCTGGAGTAAGTCCTACCTATGTGTTAAATCTGAAGTAAATCCATTGATTAGTTATGGAGAGGAAGACCTTTGAAGGTTTAGTGCGGTGCCAAGATGGCTGCCGACATAGCCCTAAAGAAACAATAAAAATAGACGCATGCATAATCTATTGTAATTTTGTCGACAAATCCGAAGTTTTATAACGTTGCAAGTTGTAGTTTTTGAAAAATAAGCTTTCAACTTCGACGCAAGAAGAAAAATAATAATAAACACAACGAATACAATAGATTCAAAGTTTACACTTTGAATCTAATAATAAAGAAAAAGCAGAACGATTTCAATAGGTATCCCCTCCAAGTAGGGGATCCCTAATAACTAGAGGTTGATGAAGTTGCAGCGGGGCAACTTCAAGGTCAAGGATCCCCTGTTAAGTTTTTATCAGTTGGTTTTTCGGTATCGTAATTATTCGCCCCATCAAAACAGAAATCTCTGGAAAAAAAACTTAAATCCGGTAAATTTAATATCTATTTGCTTATAATTTTCAATCATAATTTGCGTTAAAACTGTTTTGCACTGTCTCTGATATTTTCAGTTTGGCAACGTACTATGTGTTATTTATATAATGTCACATCATATTATACCAGATTAGGTCTGACTTCTTAGACATAGTAGTTACCGCGCTGGTCACTAAATCAATGTCACCCGTTGAGCAAAAGTCATGGTTGGTCTCAGTGGATATGCGTACTTACAGTTAGCGGTCTGTTTGATGCTAGCACCAGATCACAATGAATTTGTCACTATGCTTGCTGTTGTTATGTGGACCAATTAATCTCTATGCAGGAATAATTGCTCGATTGTGAAAATACCCGTCTATCATGTTACTTGCCAAGATTCTATCAATAGAATGCACATCTTTCATTAACATCCTATGTTTTGTCCTTTCTTTGATAAGGGTTTGTGTCTGTGTGGTCGAAGATCTTTCTTATAAATATTTGAACATAGTTTTATTAACATCATATTTTTAAACAGTCATATTTTATTGAGTTTTTATTGAAACTGGTTGATTTTCACACAAGACATAGACTTTGATCAACTCCTTTAAGGGATCTCTTGTTTATAATATCAATCATATATCATTTAGCATTGTGTGTAAAAACGAAGGAAGAAATGCTGTGGATTTAAGAAAATCCGATATTGCATTGTAACCGGACAGTTGTCGTTACGAAATGGTTGTCTACAAGCAAAGTGGGTATTTATTCAAACATCTACCCAATCTTGGGATCCTCAGGAATAATAAATTTGATGCTGAGAATAAGGTTGTTTTATCTACTCGGCACCCAATCTTATTGTATCTTCTATTTAACTGACAAAATAACTGCTCTTTCCTTCCCCAATCCACTAACCATTATGACGAAACGGTGAAAAGCTAACAGAATTAAAGAAGTAATTAATCATAACGAATAATTTCTTGATGGGGTATAATATAATTTATATTTTAAAATACTTGGCCCAAAAATTTAAAGTCTATTTTTGTACTACCAATTTGCTTGTCTGTCGTGTCAATTGAAACGAAAAGCCTCAGTCAAAATAATCAAAAGCCATGTATGGTACCGGGAATGGCTATTTAACCTTAGCATTGATCAAATCAGTAAAAATGACCTAAGGAAAAAATGACCTAAGGAAAAACGGAAAGATCTTTAGCTTCTGGACCCGGAACGGTAAAATCTTCTGCAAAACCACTGAAATGGGTACTGTCAAAACGATAGTATCTCCATCTGATAACTGACCTTGTTACCACCCCTCCATCTGGAGAGTAATCATCCCCACTGGCCCACCGAACGAGAGATCAATACTATAAGTCTGTCCATTTTTTGTTTTGTCTATCTCTCACTGATACACTTAGACACTCCTGATAATTATTATATATATGTACTTTAATTATGTAAATTAAAATCCATAGCCATTTGTCACTTTTCTTTCCATTGTCCACCTAAGATTCGTTGTAATATAATTATATAATACAAGTTTATAACTGTGCGAATGTCTTGTTTTACCAGGCTTGTACTTGTATCTCAAATGAGATTTTATGCAAAACTGTAAGTACTGGAAAGTAATTATCCAATCATTTTCATGCAAACACTGTATATTTACTACTACCTATACTTCTTCTGCATGATTGTTTGTGACTCGTTTACTATTTGATTCTGAATTGATAATTGTGTTGCTCTGTTGTTTGTCCCTGCTTCTGTACAAATCTAAACTTAGTCCTCGTAACATTTTACTTTTTACAAAATTTGTATTTTCTCTATTACTGTCCTAAATGACAATCAGTACCCCCAAATAATTGTGATATTTTATTATAACCTGCCTAATTTATGTCTATTTCTTGTACCTTTCTATTTCCGCTAAATCCCTACATCGTCTACAGCATGCTGAAGAATTTAAAATATGCAGATCTACTGTGATAATACACTTTGTCCATTTATTTATATTTTCATAACTTCTCATTTTTCATTCTTTCTTTGTTTGTTTTTTTTTTCTTTTTTTTCTTCTTCTTCTTTTACCAAAAAATGTAAGTTTCAATTTGTGCTTATACAGGCTGGTATTCTACGTTCATGATACATGTATTCTACTTGATACTTTGATATGAAACTGTAAGTACTGTAAAGTTTTATTTGAGTCCAACTAATCAGCATATAATAACGCTATATTTTTTTATTGTATTCTCTCATATTCCTGTGCATGTTTCCTTGTACTGCTGATTAACTTTTTCCTCCCCCAGAGTCTCTCTGTTAATGTACCCGCCTGAATACAAATGCTATGCTTATCTTTCCTTGTTTCCCCATTGTTGATTATATAATGCTGGCTAACCACGATGTATTATAAGGCATCATTCTGTTCAACAAGAGCGCTTATTTTAACTCAATGTTCTAAGTACTAATTAAATCAGAAGTAAAGGGCAAAATGGGTGTTGAGACGCACTTCAGGTGAGCCAAGTGACGTCACAATGCCTTTATAAAAAATTTGCCGCGAGGCATCGACCTAATTACATATGCACCCAGTCCCCCCATGCCTACTTAATGTAGTACAGGTCTATTAAGGGACGTGCGCATCAGTCCGTAACCAATATTAAAGTACATGGGCGTCAGACCTATTCTTAAAAAAATATGCTGAATAATACACTCCCGACCTCGGGAATTTAAGTGATGACGTCAAAATTTCGACCAATAGCGAGCTTCTAGAGTTTTCCACTAAGGTACTTAAAAAACACAAAAAAGATGCGCTGGAGTAAGTCCTACCTATGTGTTAAATCTGAAGTAAATCCATTGATTAGTTATGGAGAGGAAGACCTTTGAAGGTTTAGTGCGGTGCCAAGATGGCCGCCGACGTAGCCCTAAAGAAACAATAAAAATAGGCGCATGCATAATCTATTGGAATTTTGTCGACGAATCCGGAGTTTTATAACGTTGCAAGTTGTAGTTTTTTTAGAAATAAGCTTTCAACTTCGACGCAAGAAGAAAAATAATAATAAACACAACGAGTACAATAGATTCAAAGTTTACACTTTGAATCTAATAATAAAGAAAAAGCAGAACGATTTCAATAGGTATCCCCTCCAAGTAGGGGATCCCTAATAACCAGAGGTTGATGAAGTTGCAGCGGGGCAACTTCAAGGTCCGGGATCCCCTGTTAAGTTTTTATCAGTTGGTTTTTCGGTATCGTAATTATTCGCCCCATCAAAACAGAAATCTCTGGAAAAAAAAACTTAAATCCGGTAAATTTAATATCTATTTGCTTATAATTTTCAATCATAATTTGCGTTAAAACTGTTTTGCACTGTCTCTGATATTTTCAGTTTGGCAACGTACTATGTGTTATTTATATAATGTCACATCAAATTCTACCAGATTAGGTCTGACTTCTTAGACATAGTAGTTATCGCGCTGGTCACTAAATCAATGTCACCCGTTGAGCAAAAGTCATGGTTGGTCTCAGTGGATATGCGTACTTACAGTTAGCGGTCTGTTTGATGCTAGCACCAGATCACAATGAATTTGTCACTATGCTTGTTGTTGTTATGTGGACCAATTAATCTCTATGCAGGAATAATTGCTCGATTGTGAAAATACCCGTCTATCATGTTACTTGCCAAGATTCTATCAATAGAATGCACATCTTTCATTAACATCCTATGTTTTTGTCCTTTCTTTGATAAGGGTTTGTGTGGTCGAAGATCTTTCTTATAAATATTTGAACATAGTTTTATTAACATCATATTTTTAAACAGTCATATTTTATTGAGTTTTTATTGAAACTGGTTGATTTTCACACAAGACATAGACTTTGATCAACTCCTTTAAAGGATCTCTTGTTTATAACATCAATCATATATCTTTTAGCATTGTGTGTAAAAACGAAGGAAGAAATGCTGTGGATTTAAGAAAATCCGATATTGCATTGTAACCGGACAGTTGTCGTTACGAAATGGTTGTCTACAAGCAAAGTGGGTATTTATTCAAACATCTACCCAATCTTGGGATCCTCAGGAATAATAAATTTGATGCTGAGAATAAGGTTGTTTTATCTACTCGGCACCCAAGCTTAATGTATCTTTTATTTAACTGACAAAATAACTGCTCTTTCCTTCCCCAATCCACTAACCATTATGACGAAACGGTGAAAATCTAACAGAATTAAAGAAGTAATTAATCATAACGAATAATTTCTTGATGGGGTATAATAGAATTTATATTTTAAAATACTTGGCCCAAAAATTTAAAGTCTATTTTTGTACTACTAATTTGCGTGTCTGTCGTGTCAATTGAAACGAAAAGCCTCAGTCAAAATAATCAAAAGCCATGCATGGTACCGGGAATGGCTATTTAACCTTAGCATTGATCAAATCAGTAAAAATGACCTAAGGAAAAAATGACCTAAGGAAAAACGGAAAGATCTTTAGCTTCTGGACCCGGAACGGTAAAATCTTCTGCAAAACCACTGAAATGGGTACTGTCAAAACGATAGTATCTCCATCTGACATGACTGACCTTGTTACCACCCCTCCATCTGGAGAGTAATATGGCCACCACTGGCCCACCGAACGAGAGATCAATACTATAAGTCTGTCCATTTTTTGTTTTGTCTATCTCTCACTGATACACTTAGACACTCCTGATAATTATTATATATTTACTTTAAGTATGTAAATTAAAATCCATAGCCATTTGTCACTTTTCTTTCCATTGTCCACCTAAGATTCGTTGTTATATAATTATATAATACAAGTTTATAACTGTGCGAATGTCTTGTTTTACCAGGCTTGTACTTGTATCTCAAATGCGATTTTATGCAAAACTGTAAGTACTGGAAAGTAATTATCCAATCATTTTCATGAAAACACTGTATATTTACTACTACCTATACTTCTTCTGCATGATTGTTTGTGACTCGTTTACTATTTGATTCTGAATTGATACTTGTGTTGCTCTGTTGTTTGTCCCTGCTTCTGTACAAATCTAAACTAAGTCCTCGTAACATTTTACTTTTTACAAAATTTGTATTTTCTCTATTACTGTCCTAAATGACAATCAGTATCCCCAAATAATTGTGATATTTTATTATAACCTGCCTAATTTATGTCTTTTTCTTGTACCTGTCTATTTCCGCTAAATCCCTACATCGTCTACAGCATGCTGAAGAATACAAAATATGCAGATCTACTGTGATAATACACTTTGTCCATTTATTTATATTTTAATAACTTCTCATTTTTCCTTCTTTCTTTCTTTCTTTGTTTTTTTTTTCTTTTTTTCCTTCTTCTTCTTTTACCAAAAAATGTAAGTTTCAATTTGTGCTTATACAGGCTGGTATTCTACGTTCATGATACATGTATTCTATTTGATACTTTGATATGAAACTGTAAGTACTGTAAAGTTTTATTTGAGTCCAACTAATCAGCATATAATAACGCTATATTTTTTTGTTGTATTATCTCATATTCCTGTGCATGTTTCCTTGTACTGCTGATTAACGTTTTCCTCCCCCAGAGTCTTTCTGTTAATGTACCCGCCTGAATACAAATGCTATGCTTATCTTTCCTTGTTTCCCCATTGTTGATTATATAATGCTGGCTAACCACGATGTATTATAAGGCATGATTCTGTTCAACAAGAGCGCTTATTTTAACTCAATGTTCTAAGTACTAATTAAATCAGAAGTAAAAGGCAAAATGGGTGTTGAGACGCACTTCAGGTGAGCCAAGTGACGTCACAATGCCTTTATAAAAAATTTGCCGCGAGGCATTGACCTAAATACATATGCACCCAGTCCCCCCATGCCTACTTAATGTAGTACAGGTCTATTAAGGGACGTGCGCATCAGTCCGTAACCAATATTAAAGTACATGTGCGTCAGACCTATTCTTAAAAAAATATGCTGAATAATACACTCCCGGCCTCGGGAATTTAAGTGATGACGTCAAAATTTCGACCAATAGCGAGCTTCTAGAGTTTTCAACAGAGGTACTTGAAAAACACAAAAAAAAGATGGGCTGGAGTAAGTCCTATCTATGTGTTAAATCTGAAGTAAATCCATTGATTAGTTATGGAGAGGAAGACCTTTGAAGGTTTAGTGCGGTGCCAAGATGGCCGCCGACATAGCCCTAAAGAAACAATAAAAATAGGCGCATGCATAATCTATTGTAATTTTGTCGACGAATCCGAAGTTTTATAACGTTGCAAGTTGTAGTTTTTGAAAAATAAGCTTTCCACTTCGACGCAAGAAGAAAAATAATAATAAACACAACGAATACAATAGATTCAAAGTTTACACTTTGAATCTAATAATAAAGAAAAAGCAGAACGATTTCAATAGGTATCCCCTCCAAGTAGGGGATCCCTAATAACTAGAGGTTGATGAAGTTGCAGCGGGGCAACTTCAAGGTCCGGGATCCCCTGTTAAGTTTTTATCAGTTGGTTTTTCGGTATCGTAATTATTCGCCCCATCAAAACAGAAATCTCAGGAAAAAAAACTTAAATCCGGTAAATTTAATATCTATTTGCTTATAATTTTCAATCATAATTTGCGTTAAAACTGTTTTGCACTGTCTCTGATATTTTCAGTTTGGCAACGTACTATGTGTTATTTATATAATGTCACATCAAATTCTACCAGATTAGGTCTGACTTCTTAGACATAGTAGTTATCGCGCTGGTCACTAAATCAATGTCACCCGTTGAGCAAAAGTCATGGTTGGTCTCAGTGGATATGCGTACTTACAGTTAGCGGTCTGTTTGATGCTAGCACCAGATCACAATGAATTTGTCACTATGCTTGCTGTTGTTATGTGGACCAATTAATCTCTATGCAGGAATAATTGCTCGATTGTGAAAATACCCGTCTATCATGTTACTTGCCAAGATTCTATCAATAGAATGCACATCTTTCATTAACATCCTATGATTCATATAGATGACAGAGTGTTTCAAATATCTGATTTTATAAAGGTTGTAGTGTCTGTGAATAAATCGATAAGAATATCTATTCATGGTATCCCCCTTCATGTTACCAACTCTGAGGTGGAAGAATGGATCGACGACTACATTCAGAGGGAATCTCCCGTTGCATATCATACCGTGAATAAAAAACTTGAAAATTCATCTTTTAAAAAGCTTTATTCAGGTCATAGGTTTTGCTATGCCACAAGTATTACCAAAACTATTCCAAGATTTGGATCTTTTCAAATGACGGATCCTTTGTCTGTAGACAGGCGAAATCCCGACATAATTGAAATTGATGTCACTGTTTTTCATGACGGTCAAACAATCAACTGTAAGCTGTGTAAGGCTTTCGGTCATGACACCAGTGAATGTGATCGCACACGTAATAGACGCTACAACAATAATAACATTAAGTGTTACAATTGTCAACAATTTGGTCACTTTGCCAGGGAATGTCCAGATCAGATAAGGCTCCAGACGACTGGTCCAACAACTAACCTTGAGTCGGTTGAGGAAAGTGACACAACGGATTGTGATGATACGGAGGAGGCACTGGCCGCTGAGAGTCTATCTAATAAACGGACTCGGTCACACACCCGAAAACAACCGGTTAGAACTGATGACCAAGCAACTGAAAAACTGTCAAAAACTACAAAGAATAAAAAGAGAGACAATGCAAAAGAAAATAGAAACAAAAAACAGGACAGGTATAAGAGTATATCAGACTTTTGTGTTTCAACTGGAAGTGTTGGCAAGAGGGCTGCTAATTTCACCCCTCCAAGCGCCGAACGACCAGAGAAAAGGCGAGATGGAGAAAGTTTAGAACGGGACACAACTTAAGGTATCATACAGAGTTAAACTAAATTGACAAATGAATAATTTTAATATATGTTCTCTAAATGTTAGAGGAATTCGAAATGGACAAAAGAGGAAATGTTTATATAGATATTTAATTGAGAAAAAGATTGACATAGCTTTGTTACAAGAGACCTATGTTCTATCAGAGGATGTTAATAGTTGGCAGCTGGAGTGGGGTGGCACACTACAAGCTCTCCCTAACACAAATAGGAGCCGAGGGCTTCTTATATGGTTCAATAAAAAGCTGACAGTCTCTGATATAGAAATAATACCTATCACTGGGTTTGATAATAGAGTACAAATTTGTAGATTTATTCACTGTAATGAAACATATGCTATCATAAATGTATATGCCCCAAATGAAGACCAAGAAAAACTTAGTTTTTTTAGAGATTTAACAGTTTCTCTGAAAGAGTTGGTAAATTTTGACCAATGGAATTGTATATTTGCTGGGGACATGAATACTGTACACAATATAAAACTTGATGTTATATCAGGAGGTAAACCAAATAACCAAGTAGTTAAAGAATTTAATAATATGCTTAAAGCTTTAAATTTATTAGATATATGGAGACAGTTTAATAACAGTCTCAAACAGTTTACATGGAAAAGAAATACCCCCTTTGTTGCTAGAAGGTTAGATTATATTTTTGGAAATGATTTATTTTTTGCAAAAGTAAGAAACTCTAAGATTTCAACATTTGTTAAATCAGATCACTGTTGTGTTACTGTTGAAGTCCAAACTTCTAATTTAGAAAGAGGTAAAGGGTATTGGAAACTAAATAATAGTTTACTCAATGATAAAAAGTTCATTGACCTGATAAATACAGTAATAGATGATACTGTTAGATCATATGAAGGGAAAGTGGATGATCAAATCTTATGGGAAGTGTGTAAAACTCAAATTAAAAAAGCATCTATGCATTATAGTGTTCAAAAAGCTAAAATGAGAAAGTCAGAACTGCAAAATGCACAAGTTGAATTAGATAGAATGAATATGTTACTGGGGGGTCACCAAACTGCAGAATTAAAAAACAAGATTGAACTAATTGAAAAGAAAGTAGAAATACTTACTATAAATGATGCAAAAGGGGCACAACTCAGGGCTAAAGTGAAATGGATAGAAGAGGGTGAGAAGAATACAGCCTATTTCCTGGGGCTAGAGCGGGCAAAGGCTCAACGGAAAACTATTATGCAACTAGATAATGTGGAAAATAATGCACAAAGTATATCAAACCATATCTACGATTTCTTTTCTGAACGTTTTACAAAAAAACATCCATTTGTGAGGGCTGATTATGATACATTCAAAGAAAACGTCCAGTTACCAGAACTAGGTGACGATGCTATTTTATGTGAAGGTCTTATACACGAAGCAGAGTGCCTTAGTGTACTAAAGAATATGAAAAGTAATTCTAGTCCTGGAATAGATGGTTTAAGTGCAGCTTTCTATAAAGTATTCTGGAAAAAAGTTGGACGGTTAGTTATAACTAGTTTAAATGCAGCATATAATAAAGGGGAATTGTCTACCTCACAAAAAAGGGGAATAATAACATTAATACCAAAAGATGTTGAGAAGTGTTCAAGCCTAAACAATTATAGACCGATATCTCTGACTTGCTGTGACTACAAAATTGGAGCTGGTGTCTTAGCAAAAAGGCTTCAGTCAGTCATTTCAAAACTTGTATCCACAGACCAAACTGGATATATAAAAGGGAGGGGAAGTTTTCAAAACATCCGTTTAATACAAGATGTTATATCTTTTACTGATGTCGAAAGCCTTCCGGGTATTATTTTAGCTTTAGATTTTTCAAAGGCCTTCGACTCGATTTGTAAAGACTATATGTGTGAAGTACTAAAAGATTTTGGTTTTGGTCCTGAATTCTGTAGATGGATACAAGTCTTAAATGAAAATACAAAAAGCTGCGTGATAAATGCTGGGTGGCTATCCAAATGGTTCGACATGCAGCTCGGAATTAAACAGGGCTGTCCACTTAGCGCCTTAATTTTTGTATTATCCGTAGAGTTATTAGCCTGTAAGATAAGACAATCTGTAAACATCAAAGGTATTCAAGTTGCAGATAAATTTATTAGTATCTCCCAATACGCCGATGACACCACGCTTTTTTTAAACGATCTAGAATCTATGACATCGGCACTCAATGTAATGCAACTTTTTGGGAGTTTTTCTGGCTTAAAATTAAATGTACAGAAATCTGTAGCAATGTGGATTGGCAGATGGAAGCACAGATATGATAAACCTGGTAGAGTCAAATGGAAACTCGGAAGTACTGAATACATTAAGATTCTAGGGGTTTTATTTTGTAATTCCATTGATGCTAGCGAAATTTCGGAAAACTGGAACCCCCGTATACAGAAAATAGAAAATGCAATTTCTAATTGGAAAAAACGAAGATTGACAATACCTGGTAAAATAACAGTTATTAAAACTTTGTTGGTTTCTCAGGTAACCCATCTGTTTTTGTCCCTTGTTCCACCGAAAAATGTATTAAATAGAATTAATTCATTATTTTTTCACTTTGTTTGGTCTAATAAAGGCACTGCTGTTGAGAAAGTTAAAAGAAAAGTCATGTTTCAGAAAATTGAGAAAGGTGGTCAAAATATGTTAGATGTAATCAGTTGGGTCTCAACCCTAAGAATTAAGTGGGTCGGGAGAATTCTGAACTCCCCATTAGCTAATTGGGTGATTATTCCGAAGTATTACCTTGAAAAGATAGGAGATAATTTTATTGTACTTATGTTTAATACATCTTTGTCAAGAATACGCCAAAGGTTAATTATTGATGGAATACCTTCTTTTTATCGTCTAATGTTAGGTGACTGGTTGGCATTAAGGTCCAACCCTACAAATATTTGTATAGAAGATGTTATATGGTATCACGATAAAATTAAATATAAACACTTGGAGCTTTATTTTCCAAGTTGGATAAAATCAAGATTGGTTTATGTAAAGGACGTACTAGACCAAGATTATAATTTATTAAGCTATGATGCTTTGTGTTTAAAAGTAGGTCAATCAGGCTCCTTTATGTTTGAGTATAATGCTCTAAAAGCAGCCATGCAGAATGTAACAATTCATAAATCCAATGATAACCCTGGGGTGGTTAACACCAACTTTTGTTGTCAAGTGCCATTTGTAAAACCAATAGCAGAAAATTTTTGGGAAAGAAAATATAATATGGTTTTGCCATGGGAAATGATTTGGTCGCTGACAAATAAAGTAACCAGAGAGCCAAGAATTCGGGAGCTACAATGGAAAATACTAAGTAATATATACCCGACTAGAATATTATTGTATAAAATGAATATTGTTGATAATGAACTTTGTCAATTTTGTGGCGAAAAAGAGTTCATAGAACATTTCTTTTTTACTTGTAAGCATTTGTATATTTTCTGGTTAAAACTTCAACACTCTTTACAAGTTTTCTTTCAGAGGAAAGTGATTTTTGACGAGAAAGCAATTCTTTTTGGTTTCTACACACACAAAAAAGATGATATCATATTCAAAATGATTAACAATGTGATATTAATTGGCAAACTTTGTATAAGCAAATTTAAATATGGTGATTATCCAAACTTGATATTGTTGTTCGATTCAGAACTAAAATTAAGAAATCTCAAGCCTCTAGAGAATTTCAATGTGAATCTGTAGAACTTTTGTAGTGGTTTAAAAAATATGTGTTATCTCGTGTGAATTGTGAAAACATTGTACTTATAACTATGCAAATGCAAGATAATATTGTGTTTTTTTGAGAAATCTCAATAAATACTGTTTAAAAAAAAAAAAAAAACATCCTATGTTTTTGTCCTTTCTTTGATAAGGGTTTGTGTCTGTGTGGTCGAAGATCTTTCTTATAAATATTTGAACATAGTTTTATTAACATCATATTTTTAAACAGTCATATTTTATTGAGTTTTTATTGAAACTGGTTGATTTTCACACAAGACATAGACCTTGATCAACTCCTTTAAGGGATCTCTTGTTTATAATATCAATCATATATCATTTAGCATTGTGTGTAAAAACGAAGGAAGAAATGCTGTGGATTTAAGAAAATCCGATATTGCATTGTAACCGGACAGTTGTCGTTACGAAATGGTTGTCTACAAGCAAAGTGGGTATTTATTCAAACATCTACCCAATCTTGTATCCACAGGAATAATAAATTTGATGCTGAGAATAAGGTTGTTTTATCTACTCGGCACCCAAGCTTATTGTATCTTCTATTTAACTGACAAAATAACTGCTCTTTCCTTCCCCAATCCACTAACCATTATGACGAAACGGTGAAAATCTAACAGAATTAAAGAAGTAATTAATCATAACGAATAATTTCTTGATGGGGTATAATAGAATTTATATTTTAAAATACTTGGCCCAAAAATTTAAAGTCTATTTTTGTACTACTAATTTGCTTGTCTGTCGTGTCAATTGAAACGAAAAGCCTCAGTCAAAATAATCAAAAGCCATGTATGGTACCGGGAATGGCTATTTAACCTAAGCATTGATCAAATCAGTAAAAGTGACCTAAGGAAAAAATGACCTAAGGAAAAACGGAAAGATCTTTAGCTTCTGGACCCGGAACGGTAAAATCTTCTGCAAAACCACTGAAATGGGTACTGTCAAAACGATAGTATCTCCATCTGATAACTGACCTTGTTACCACCCCTCCATCTGGAGAGTAATCATCCCCACTGGCCCACCGAACGAGAGATCAATACTATAAGTCTGTCCATTTTTTGTTTTGTCTATCTCTCACTGATACACTTAGACACTCCTGATAATTATTATATATGTACTTTAATTATGTAAATTAAAATCCATAGCCATTTGTCACTTTTCTTTCCACTGTCCACCTAAGATTCGTTGTTATATAATTATATAATACAAGTTTATAACTGTGCGAATGTCTTGTTTTACCAGGCTTGTACTTGTATCTCAAATGAGATTTTATGCAAAACTGTAAGTACTGGAAAGTAATTATCCAATCATTTTCATGCAAACACTGTATATTTACTACTACCTATACTTCTTCTGCATGATTGTTTGTGACTCGTTTACTATTTGATTCTGAATTGATAATTGTGTTGCTCTGTTGTTTGTCCCTGTTTCTGTACAAATCTAAACTAAGTCCTCGTAACATTTTACTTTTTACAAAATTTGTATTTTCTCTATTACTGTCCTAAATGACAATCAGTACCCCCAAATAATTGTGATATTTTATTATAACCTGCCTAATTTATGTCTATTTCTTGTACCTTTCTATTTCCGCTAAATCCCTACATCGTCTACAGCATGCTGAAGAATACAAAATATGCAGATCTACTGTGATAATACACTTTGTCCATTTATTTATATTTTAATAACTTCTCATTTTTCATTCTTTCTTTCTTTCTTTGTTTTTTTTTTCTTTTTTTCCTTCTTCTTCTTTTACCAAAAAATGTAAGTTTCAATTTGTGCTTATACAGGCTGGTATTCTACGTTCATGATACATGTATTCTACTTGATACTTTGATATGAAACTGTAAGTACTGTAAAGTTTTATTTGAGTCCAACTAATCAGCATATAATAACGCTATATTTTTAATTGTATTCTCTCATATTCCTGTGCATGTTTCCTTGTACTGCTGATTAACTCCCCCCCCCCCCCCCCCCCCAGAGTCTCTCTGTTAATGTACCCGCCTGAATACAAATGCTATGCTTATCTTTCCTTGTTTCCCCATTGTTGATTATATAATACTGGCTAACCACGATGTATTATAAGGCATGATTCTGTTCAACAAGAGCGCTTATTTTAACTCAATGTTCTAAGTACTAATTAAATCAGAAGTAAAGGGCAAAATGGGTGTTGAGACGCACTTCAGGTGAGCCAAGTGACGTCACAATGCCTTTATAAAAAATTTGCCGCGAAGCATTTACCTAATTACATATGCACCCAGCCCCCCCCCCCCCCCATGCCTACTTAATGTAGTACAGGTCTATTAAGGGACGTACGCATCAGTCCGTAACCAATATTAAAGTACATGTGCGTCAGACCTATTCTTAAAAAAATATGCTGAATAATACACTCCCGACCTCGGGAATTTAAGTGATGACGTCAAAATTTCGACCAATAGCGAGCTTCTAGAGTTTTCCACTGAGGTTCTTGAAAAACACAAAAAAGATGCGCTGGAGTAAGTCCTATCTATGTGTTAAATCTGAAGTAAATCCATTGATTAGTTATGGAGAGGAAGACCTTTGAAGGTTTAGTGCGGTGCCAAGATGGCCGCCGACGTAGCCCTAAAGAAACAATAAAAATAGGCGCATGCATAATCTATTGTAATTTTGTCGACGAATCCGGAGTTTTATAACGTTGCAAGTTGTAGTTTTTGAAAAATAAGCTTTCAACTTCGACGCAAGAAGAAAAATAATAATAAACACAACGAGTACAATAGATTCAAAGTTTACACTTTGAATCTAATAATAAAGAAAAAGCAGAACGATTTCAATAGGTATCCCCTCCAAGTAGGGGATCTCTAATAACTAGAGGTTGATGAAGTTGCAGCGGGGCAACTTCAAGGTCCGGGATCCCCTGTTAAGTTTTTATCAGTTGGTTTTTCGGTATCGTAATTATTCGCCCCATCAAAACAGAAATCTCTGGGAAAAAAAAACTTAAATCCGGTAAATTTAATATCTATTTGCTTATAACTTTCAATCATAATTTGCGTTAAAACTGTTTTGCACTGTCTCTGATATTTTCAGTTTGGCAACGTACTATGTGTTATTTATATAATGTCACATCAAATTCTACCAGATTAGGTTTGACTTCTTAGACATAGTAGTTATCGCGCTGGTCACTAAATCAATGTCACCCGTTGAGCAAAAGTCATGGTTGGTCTCAGTGGATATGCGTACTTACAGTTAGCGGTCTGTTTGATGCTAGCACCAGATCACAATGAATTTGTCACTATGCTTGTTGTTGTTATGTGGACCAATTAATCTCTATGCAGGAATAATTGCTCGATTGTGAAAATACCCGTCCATCATGTTACTTGCCAAGATTCTATCAATAGAATGCACATCTTTCATTAACATCCTATGTTTTTGTCCTTTCTTTGATAAGGGTTTGTGTGGTCGAAGATCTTTCTTATAAATATTTGAACATAGTTTTATTAAAGCGGGAAGGGCCACGAGCTTCAGTAAAGTTATAGGCTTTGTCCAAATCACAATCGTTTTTAGTGGTAAATGAGAGTTGTGGGCAAACTTAACTAATGACCCAATGTTTCATTGATTTAATTAAGTAATTAGAGTAAAAATTAAACTTCCTTCATGAAGTTCATCTGTCAATTATCGAAACGAATTTCTATAGTCTCCGCCTTGACATGCGCAGTAGAGTCTTCCGTCTGCTTGTCATAACAAAGTCACATGTTTGAAAGGAGCTGTTTGAATACAAAGGAATATCAAAGCGTAAGTTGATTTTCACTTGATTTCTTGTTGTTTTGTCGAATAATCGGAATTATGCAACCAACGTAGATTTGCGGCTGACTAATCTTTGGATGATTAAATGAAATACCAGCCTCGTAGTGCAAGCTGAGTGTGTGCACATCACAACAACAACGACACGTCGATCGAAATCGAGTGTCGGTGTTATTTCACAGTGGTTTTAGCTTATTAAAAAAAGGCAATTTATATCTGTCCTGTACTTCCTTACTATTGGTGATTTTTTGTTTTATTTGAAGGTGAAATTAGAAGCCAATAGATCTTCCACAAACGTTCTAGTCTCTCGTCGTCTCGATCTGTTTTATTTCTACTCTTGGTCTAACTTCTTTCTAACTCTGAGTCTAACTAAGCGTGGATTTGTTCTGTGACTGACTGGCATTGTGGGACAGGTAGTAAATGTGGAATGCAAATGGACAAGCATACGAATAGTAAGTACATATACAAGAGGCTTAATTTCGTAAATAGTATAGTAAGTAATAGGTTTGTATATTTACAAATCATCTATATACTTGAAGAATGGTATTTTACTTGTCAAGTCATTCCAATCCACCCCACTTGTGGGTATTTGGTCTACTCTCCAATTAATCAAAAGTCAAACTGTATGTAATACGGAGAACATTTTAAATGATGTACCCCTCTCGATCTAAATTTGCAACAAAGTCATATAAATGAATTCCACCAATAGGTCGCGGGTTCGATTCCCACCCAGTCAAAAAAATTGGAGAATTTTCTGACTGGGTTTTCACTCGAACCACCTATGTGGGATGGTTGCCAGTTACCAACGGAAGGTCGTGGGTTTCCTCCGGGCATAGAGCCCGGTTTCCTCCCACAATAAAACTGGCAACGCCGCCATATAAGTGAAATAATCTTGAGTGCAGCGTAAAACACCAAACAATCAATCAATCATATAAATGAAATAACATTGAGTGTGACATAGAAAACCATTCAGTATAATACTTGGTGTAAAACTGCTCTAAATGCATCTTCAAGGTTTGATTTTCATCATCTAAAATAAAACTTTATGATTTATGTTATAAAAAATTCACTACATAATAATGACAGTGCACTGTTGTTTATTTTTTCAACAGTCTTGAACAACTTGACTGGAGGATAATTCAAAACTAATGCAAGGTTTCAAAGATTTCTCAGTTGCTTCAAGAGCAAGATCAAAGAAAACAAAATTGAATGGAATCCAGTGTACAGATCTGATTATTTATAAACAACACAGACAATTCAGTAAAAGGAATGGGTGAGAAAAGAAAGCCCAATTTCTTATTTGGGCTATTAGGAAGAGACTTTATAATACATTTGCTATGTACGTAAGTTATGATAAGGCTCATCAATGATATGTGGTTTCAAACATAATAAATGAATCAAAAAGTTTGATTCCTGTCCATTTAAAAAAATAAAATATACATGTATAACAAAAACCCTTGTGCCCGTGTGTTTTAGTGCTCATAAATATATAACAAAAAGAAAGATTTTGTTTTCATTTCTACTTTGTTTGATGGATTGATGATTATATCACTAATATGGCAGCCTTGCCAGGTTTAGTGTGAGAGGAAAATTCTGATCCTTCGACAATTGCCTGTCAACTCTTCTACATACGGCGATTGAGGAAAAATCTCACTCAGAAATATTTCAATTTTATTTGGTCGGAGTTGGACTCGAACCTGCAACTCATGACTTGAATGTCTGAATCACTGAGAAACCATCACTGAGCCAGCGAGGTCCCATGTTTGTTTGATAGATCAATGTTTTATGCTGCACAGAAAATTAGTTTAGTGCGGGAGGAAACTGGGCTCTGTCGGAGGAAACCCCTGACCTTCGGAGAGTTCCTCGTAAGTTTTCCACATTGGACAGGGTGAAAAACCCACAGAGATTTTTCAATTTTATTTGACCTGAGGCCGCGAGTCGACACATAGATGGAAGGCCTGGGTCAAACTGAGAATCCATCGCTCTGCCCACTGAGCCATTGAGGTCCTTTCTTTGTTTAATTGATTGGTGTTTTTAGTCACACTCAAGATTATTTCACTTATATAGTCGCGTTGCCAAGTTTACTGGAGAGGGGAATGGAGCTCTTCTCGAAAGAAACACCCAACCTTCAGCGAGTACCTGGTATCTCTTTCACATAGGCAGACAGAGTGAAAAACTTACTCAGAAATTTCGAAATTTTATTTGGTCTGAGTGGGATTCGAACCCACGACCCATGAACGGAAAGTGTTTGTCGGACTGAAAAACTATCACTTAGCCAACTGAGCCACAGAGACCCCTTCTTTCTTTGATTGATTGATGTTTACGCCACACTGAATATTACTTGACTTATATGGCAGCATTGCCAAGTTTAGTGGAGGAGGAAACTGGGCTCTGCCCAGAGCCCAGAGGAAACACCCGACCTTCGGTAAGTACCTAGTAACAAAGAGACTATCACTCTGCCAACTGAGCCGAGGTCCCTTCTTTCTTTGATTGATTGATATTTATGCCACACTGAATAGTATTTCCCTTATATGGTAGCATTGCCAAGTTTAGTGGAGGGGGAAACTGGGCTCTGACCAGAGGAAACACCCAACATTCGGTAAGTACCTAGTAACAAAAAGACTATCACTCTGCCAACTGAGCCGAACGCCTTTCTTTGCTTGATTGATTGATTGTTTGTTGTTTTACGCCGCACTCAAGATTATTTCGCTTATATGGCGGCGTTGCCAGTTTTATTGTGGGAGGAAACCGGTCTCTATGCCCGGAGGAAACCCACGACCTTCCGCTGGTAACTGGCAACCATCCCACATAGTTCGTTCGAGTGAAAACCCAGTCCGAAAATTTTCCAATTTTTTGGACTGAGTGGGATTCGAACCTGCGACCCATTGGTGGAAGGCTGTTCGGATTGAGCGTCCAACGCTCTACCTACTGAGCCACGGAGGCCCCTTCTTTGCTTGAAGAAGGGAGATTGTGTGTAGTGATGATTCTCACATCATCACCAGCTTTCCACAAGTGGGTCCCAAGTTCGAATCCAATTCAGTCCAAATTGAATAGATTTTTAGGTACCTGCCAAAGGGTGAGAGTTTCGGCTTTACTCCAGACATGAATAAATCTATCGAGGTCAGTGGGGTGGTATATGAATGTGTACGCAAGTGTGATTGTTGAGAACTTGCAGGTTTCTAAGATTGATTTATTCATTGTTTTAATTCGCACTCAGGACTATTTCGTTTATAAGGTGGCCTAGCTAGGTTTATTGGGGAGGAAACCCCTTGACTATCCATAACAACATGACAACATAGCACATTGGGCTAGTGATCAAGTTGTAAACCAAGCCAGCATTTTTAAAAGAAAGTGGGAATTGAAATCAAAACCAATTGGTGGAATGTTTCCTAAGAACCTAAAAGATGATTTTAGTTCAGATTATTTGCAGAAGATTTTCAAAATAAAACATATCCGACTAGATTATTTATCGTACAGGTTCTTTGTTAAGAACACAGTTTTATTCTGACAATTCCAGCATTTAAATGTGAAGTCAATCACCAAAAAACAAATTTAATATGTGTACACTAAGCATATGCTTTTCCATAACTACCAGTCCACCAAACGTTGGTTTTGACATATTTTAAACATGTCTATATCCAGGTAGAAATCATTTTCAGTTAATGTCACTGAATTTAGCAGTCTAGTCTAGTGGTGATGATTAGAAATTAAACATCATGACCAGTCAAAAATGATTATTTCAAAAACAAATTAATACTCCATCTCGCAAGGTTTTCCATCGCTAATGAGTAAGGTTGAAGTTGTAATGTCAATACGCTGGCACAGATTTAAATGTATGTGAGCCACATCTTAATAACTCCTCATTTCTGCCTCAGTCAATTTTTTAGCACTTCCCCAACAGAATACAATCCATAGGCCTACAGCTCCATCTTTTGTTTTCATATCACTGCAAAATATAAAAAATAGGAATAGTACTAAAACAAGGTTTTCTTAGTTACAGTGCTAAAATAAATATCAGATTTACTAGGTGCTTTATGTCATACACAAAAGAATACAGCACTGACAGAATGGCAGGATAGTCACCTGGGGATGGGCTAAGGTGTTAACTCTGAACTGAAATAACCATACCATGAAAGTATGTAGTGACAAATTCACAAAACAGATTGCAGCACATAGACTAATATCATTCTGGCAGGCCAGTGAGTAAACGCAAGGTTGGACATATATATACGGTATACATGTATTGTTTATTGAAACTTTCCTGCAACCACAACAACATTGATTGTACAAGTACTACCACTCACTCTCACTGTCAGCTAGTTTGTCCGAATGAAATATCAATAACTAATGATCTAACCAATACATCACCCTGCATGAAATTGAAAAGAAATAAAGTTAAGCTAAATTTTGTTTGTAACACGAGGCCTACAAAAAATTGTACAAGATAAAATGAAGATTTGACAGACCTGTACTGAGTGAGAGGCACCGTTGTGTTGACGCCTGAGTGCAGCGAAGAAGGCAAGCCAGATTATCGCCCGATCCTCGTTGTTTCTCTCCTTTTCATATCCACTAATGTCAGTAAAGGTATTCCAAACTGCTTTCGGGTGAAAACTTTGTGGATATTACGGCCTCTGTTTTGTTTTTACCGTCATTAACACTCAACTTCTTCGAGTCATTCTCTCCAACTTTGCTCGGCATGATGCCTTTCAACACTGTTTACAATGAAGTGCGCATGTGCATGTCAGTAACTTCGGGGAGGATCTGGGCGGTTTTTTAAATATATTGTAATAATTGGTAGGGCCCCCCTTTGAAAAATTAATTCGTACGGGAAAACCTACGTTAGGATTTTCATGAAATTTGGACAGAGGCATCTTCTAGGATTCGTCTTTCCGGGAAAAATAATACCATGTGTGGGAAAATTCGTTTTAGCCAACCTGATGGCCCTTCCCTCTTTAACATCATATTTTTAAACAGTCATATTTTATTGAGTTTTTATTGAAACTGGTTGATTTTCACACAAGACATAGACTTTGATCAACTCCTTTAAGGGATCTCTTGTTTATAATATCAATCATATATCTTTTAGCATTGTGTGTAAAAACGAAGGAAGAAATGCTGTGGATTTAAGAAAATCCGATATTGCATTGTAACCAGACAGTTGTCGTTACGAAATGGTTGTCTACAAGCAAAGTGGGTATTTATTCAAACATCTACACAATCTTGGGATCCACAGGAATAATAAATTTGATGCTGAGAATAAGGTTGTTTTATCTACTCGGCACCCAAGCTTAATGTATCTTTTATTTAACTGACAAAATAACTGCTCTTTCCTTCCCCAATCCACTAACCATTATGACGAAACGGTGAAAATCTAACAGAATTAAAGAAGTAATTAATCATAACGAATAATTTCTTGATGGGGTATAATAGAATTTATATTTTAAAATACTTGGCCCAAAAATTTAAAGTCTATTTTCTGTACTACTAAATTGCTTGTCTGTCGTGTCAATTGAAACGAAAAGCCTCAGTCATAATAATCAAAAGCCATGTATGGTACCGGGAATGGCTATTTAACCTTAGCATTGATCAAATCAGTAAAAATGACCTAAGGAAAAAAATGACCTAAGGAAAAACGGAAAGATCTTTAGCTTCTGGACCCGGAACGGTAAAATCTTCTGCAAAACCACTGAAATGGGTACTGTCAAAACGATAGTATCTCCATCTGACATAACTGACCTTGTTACCACCCCTCCATCTGGAGAGTAATCTGGCCACCACTGGCCCACCGAACGAGAGATCAATACTATAAGTCTGTCCATTTTTTGTTTTGTCTATCTCTCACTGATACACTTAGACACTCCTGATAATTATTATATATGTACTTTAATTATGTAAATTAAAATCCATAGCCATTTGTCACTTTTCTTTCCATTGTCCACCTAAGATTCGTTGTTATATAATTATATAATACAAGTTTATAACTGTGCGAATGTCTTGTTTTACCAGGCTTGTACTTGTATCTCAAATGAGATTTTATGCAAAACTGTAAGTACTGGAAAGTAATTATCCAATCATTTTCATGCAAACACTGTATATTTACTACTACCTATACTTCTTCTGCATGGATGTTTGTGACTCGTTTACTATTTGATTCTGAATTGATACTTGTGTTGCTCTGTTGTTGGTCCCTGCTTCTGTACAAATCTAAACTAAGTCCTCGTAACATTTTACTTTTTACAAAATTTGTATTTCCTCTATTACTGTCCTAAATGACAATCAGTACCCCCAAATAATTGTGATATTTTATTACCTGCCTAATTTATGTCTATTTCCTGTACCTGTCTATTTCCGCTAAATCCCTACATCGTCTACAGCATGCTGAAGAATACAAAATATGCAGATCTACTGTGATAATACACTTTGTCCATTTATTTATATTTTCATAACTTCTCATTTTTCATTCTTTCTTTGTTTGTTTGTTTTTTGTACAAAATGGGTGTTGAGACGCACTTCAGGTGAGCCAAGTGCCTTTATAAAAAATTTGCCGCGAGGCATTGACCTAATTACATATGCACCCAGTCTCCCCATGCCTACTTAATGTAGTACAGGTCTATTAAGGGACGTGCGCATCAGTCCGTAACCAATATTAAAGTACATATGCGTCAGACCTATTCCTAAAAAAATATGCTGAATAATACACTCCCGACCTCGGGAACCTGTTCGTCAGATGGACGGACAAAATATGCTTAGTAATGCAATACTGGTCTAAAGGACCAATTAAACCGACTGGCACTGGTGATAGACAATAGATAATAAACGAATGTATAAACAACCTTGGACTGTATTACCTCAACGTATAGATCATATCGGTAAGTATGTGTACATCAGAGCCGGACGGCCTCAGGGGGCAGATGCATCAGACCGTATCCAATTAAGTCGACTGCCAAAGAGACGTGTGCGTCCAACCGTAACAAATTAACGGAATAGAATATGTCGAGTAATACAGTCCTGCCTAAGGGCACCAGGCCACGTATAAATAGTAATAGTACTCCGGCTTTAGGTATCAACCAATTAAATGATTGCGCCTTCCCGAAAAAAATATGCTGAGTAAAACGTGTCAGCCTTAGGGCTCAGCCAATCTGTATAAATACGGGTGTAAATCAGATCCAGTCATCATAGGAAAACAGGACTGGCCGGCAGCACTCTCAACACTATCCAACATCGTTTAACATTGGACAACCACTAAAGTTTGAGAAGGTAAGTTGAAAACTTTTTTATGCATATCAAAAATATACTATGTATAATACGTAAGTCTTGACCACTGGTCATCAACGCGGAAGTGACTGGAAGTTACCGGAAGTAACCTGAAGTGATCCGGAAGTGACCCGGAAATAACCCGGAAATAACCCGGAAGTAACTGGAAGTGACTGGAAATAACCCGGAAGTGGACCGGAAGTGAACCGGAAGTAACCCGGAAGTCACCGGGAGTGGACCGGAAGTGACCGGACATAACCCGGAAGTGAACCGGAAGTGACCAGAAGTGAACCGGAAGCAACCGGAAGTGGACCGGAAGTGGACCGGAAGCAACCGGAAGTGACCGGAAATAGACCGGAATTGAACCGGAATTGAACCGGAAATGACCGGAAGTGAAGTAATTGATCTAAAAATAAGTCCCAAGCCCGGAAGTAGCCAAATTCTAACCGAATTCGGTCGTGTTACATATCAATGTAAAGGGTGCAAGACTAACTATAGCTCGTGGTTTTCTCAATTCTGGTTTTACACAAATCGAATGAAACGTTCAAATCTGCACCAAATCCCTGCACTCTGGTTTGGCTAGTATCTACATGTGAATGGTCGCAGGAAGGGATGGTTCGATGCAATATAACTTCCGCTTAATCAAATATGAATGGAATAAAGTTGTTTTAAATGGCTCAAGATCCACTAAAATTCATTGTTTTTACGTTTTGGGTAAGGTTTTATCACTTTCTATTTAATAATCGCCTTTTTAAGTGACAGTCTGTCGATAAATAATTGTGTTAAACGGAATTTAACCTTGTCTTGGTTTCTCATTTAGATGGATAAGTCATTTGAAGGAAACGGTTTAACGGTAGAAGACAATCTCGACAGAATCATGGAGCTTGCCAATCAACTGTGTGGTTTGACCTGTGAATTCTGTCAACGGACATGGGAGACCAAAGAGCTTCTAGAGAGCCACAAAAGACGTGAACACAAACACGAACAAAGATGTCCCCACTGCGACAGAATATTCACCAAATCATTCAACCTCAACCGTCATATAAAAACCGTACACAAACCTGGTAAGTTGCTTCTCAGTTATTGTTCAGCCTGACTAAATACAAAGCTGATAGATGCCCATAATATAGAAAGAAGGACAACTAACCAAACTTTTTATTATTTCTTCCAGACGAGCCGCGCCCATCCACATCGACGGAAGGTGAACAATGTTACTGGTGCGGAAATCAAACAATTCTTCTACCGGGCAAGCCTTTTTGCGGTGTATGCGCACAGCGAGGAGTGGAATGCTCCGCCTGCAGACGACCTCTTCCCCAACGGTTTTACACACAGGATGAATCAAAGTGTGACACCTGTCTCCGCAAACAACGGAAGCAAGCCGGAAGAGGACCTCCGAATCACACCACCCTGGAGGGGCGTGCAGAGACATTCGAATTAAAGCCCGATAACACGAACAATGGCGACCTTTTATTATTTTTTAGAGATAGCGAGGCCTCCGTGTCGAATATTCTAAATGGACAGCTTCTTCAGTACGGGGGCTTCAAATTGTATTTAGTGGTTACACTTCGTCTCGTTCGATACACATCCGACGGCGATGAAGTGACTTCGGAACCATCTTTTCGTAGTATAAACGCTATTATAACTAACAACAGTCAGTTTGAACTAACTTTAGCCAACGCCTTCCACAAAATTTACGAAGCTTTTCAGAGCTATCAAGGAGAAGGGTCTGGGTGGTCACTGGATGAAATCGTTAAGATGGAAGTGAATGTCGCTAAATAAAATCCGCTACACGGGTCTACATTTGTTCCTACCCCACCAGCATTCGTCAAGAAAAAGGCTATAGTAAACGTTAAAAACTCTGACGATTATTGTTTCGTATGGAGCGTCTTGGCCGCTTTACATCCCGCGGATAAGGATCCCAATCGCGTAAGTAAATACACTCCCTATTTCGACACGTTAAACCTCGAGGGTCTTAAATTCCCTATGACGTTAGACCAAATACCTCTATTCGAAACCCAGAATAATATATCCGTGAACGTCTTGGGATACGATAACGATGTTTTCCCGCTTTACGTGACCAAAAAGCGTTGTGACTCGCACGTCACACTCATTCTTATATCGAAAGGCGACGTCCGACATTACTGTCTCGTCAAATCTATGAGTCGTCTGTTGGGTGATCGCACCGCTCACCAAGGTACAACCTATTACTGCGACTATTGCCTACACGGTTTTAGCGCCGAACATCTTTTGGAAGAGCACCTTCCAAAGTGTACACCATTAGGGATACAGAAAACGGTAATGCCGAAAGACGAGTTTCTTGAATTCAAGAATATAAAAAATCTTTACCGAGTTCCTTTCATCGTGTACGCCGACTTCGAATGTTTTACTGAGAAAACTCATGAGACTACCGCTAAAACTGAACTGTATGAGAAGCATCAACCTTCCGGCTTTTGCTACGTAGTCGTCAGCAGTGTAGACGCTTATAGTAAACCGGCCACCGTGTATCGCGGGCCTAATGCAGCGGAAAAGTTCCTGCAAGAATTGAAAAAAGAGAATGACTACATTTGTAAGATTCTCAACGAAAAACGGGATATGGAAAAACTAACGCTCGAACAGGAGCGTGAATTTCAAGCGGCTACCATTGCCATATTTACGAGAAAGAGCTGGGAGCCGATCGACATCGAGACCATTGTCACTTGACCGGCCGTTTTAGAGGGCCTGCCCATGAGCAGTGTAATTTGCAGTTTCACTTTAGAACCACCACTAGACAGGAAGCCAATCGATTTTTATTCCCGTCGTCTTACACAATTGCCGAGGGTATGACAGTCATTTAATATGCAGCGAATTGGGCAAGTTCAAACATTTGAAAGTTAATTGCATCGCTAATAACATGCAGAAGTATATCAGTTTTTCTCTCGGGAATCTGCGCTCCATCGATTCCCTTCAATTTTTGAATGCTTCGTTAGACACCCTAGTGACGAATATGGCCAAAGAAGGCTCCGACAAATTCCATATGTTGAAAACCCATTTTCCCGACCCAACGCACCAAACACTGCTATTGAGAAAGGGCGTGTACCCGTATAGCTATATAACCGATGACCCTAAATTTGCCAAAACACAACTCCCTCCTATTCAAGCCTTGTATAACTCTTTGAAAGAAGAAGCTCTAACACCGGATGATTACGCTTATGCCAGGTCGGTGTGGTCACGCTTTAACATCTCCAATCTCGGAGATTACCACGATCAAGTCTGACGTCTTGTTATTGGCCGATGTATTCGAAAATTTTCGGAACATTTGTCTTTCGTACTATAAGCTAGACCCCGCTCATTATTACACTAGCCTGGGCTTGTCCTGGGACGCCATGTTAAAAATGACTGACGTACGACTGGAGTTGTTGCAAGATATCGACATCAGCTTATTCGTGGAGAGAGGTATAAGAGGCGGCGTATCTATGATAAGTACTAAATACGCCAAAGCCAACAACCCGTACTCTGAGGAGTTTGACCCCTCTATGCCTACGAATTACATAGTGTATTTAGACGCGAACAACGGTTGGGCCATTTCACAATATTTACCTCTTCAGGATTTCGCGTGGCTGACGGAACAACAAATACGAACCCTTGACATCGCATCCGTCTCGGACACCGCTGACACGGGGTACATCCTCGAAGTGGATATTGAATACCCGGAACAGTTGCATGATCTACACACCGACTATCCACTCTGCCCGGAACGTCTCGTAGTAACTGATGACATGCTGTCCAGTTTTTCGACTACTTTGAAACAACTACTGGACTTCAAAGGTAAGCCAGCGGAAAAACTGGTGCCTAATCTCCACCACAAAACGAATTACGTCGTTCACTATAGGAACTTGAAATTCTACTTGGCCCAGAGCATGGTATTGACGAAAATACATCGGGGAGTCGAATTCACACAATCCGCCTGGTTGAAAGCGTATATCGATTTCAACACCGAGAAACGTCAAGCAGCCAGGAACGATTTCGAAAAAGATTTTTTTTAAACTCATGAACAACAGCGTGTTCGGGAAAACAATGGAAAACCTCCGGAATAGAACCCGCATCGAATTAGTGCGAGATGAGGCGAAACTGGAAAAATTTGTCGCAAAGCCCTCATTTCAGAGTTTTAAAATATTCAGCCCAGACCTTTGTGGGGTACATTTAAAGAAAACGAAGTTGACACTGAATCGACCAATTTACGTCGGTCTCGCCACATTAGACGTTTCGAAAGTATTAATGTACGACTTCCACTACAATTTCATTAAAGCCAATTACGACCAAAACGTTAAACATTTGTTTACCGATACAGACTCTTTCTGCTACCAGATACAGTGTCCCGATTTTTATCGCGATATGGCGGCGAACTTCCATCTGTTCGATACTAGTAACTATCCCAAAGACCATCCCTTATATAGCTCTGGTAATGCCAAAGTTCTCGGCAAGTTTAAAGACGAGGTGGGGGTGCAATAATCGACGAGTTCGTAGGATTACGGCCAAAAATGTACTCCCTCACTCACGACGGCCACGAAAAGAAAACCGCTAAAGGTATATCAAAGTATGCAACTAAGAAAAAGCTAAAACATCGGATGTATAAAGAGTGTTTATTTAAAAAACGTTCATTTACAAGTACGATGAATTGCATGAAGTTTTGACCATCAGCTGTACACAATTAGACAAAGTAAGATAGGCTTGTCACCTTTCGATGACAAGCGCTTTGTGTTATGACACGTTAGCACATGGGCATTACAAGACAGAATACAACGAACTGTTTAACATAACATCCATCTAACTCCAAAATAAATGTAACACTTGTTTATATATGCCCGTGTAAACGGAAAATTGTTATTTCAAAATATATATGTTATATAATGATTAATCTCTCTGTATGGCCTTTGGGCTACTGTATATATACTGTGAATAAACTTTCTACATTTTTTATTCTTTGTCTTCCGCGTACAATTTATCGAATAAATGGTTCCTAGAGAAATGCTTTCCTTCAAAGCTTCAACAGAGTTCATATTATAGAGAGTTTCAAGCGTCCGACATGTTCTTTCAATGTTGCGATGAATAGAGTCGTTCTCGAGAGTGGTTCTGTTTATGAACCAATTCATATATTTCTGGCGTAACAAGTCTCATTTCGTCCGAGTGCTCGTCTTCTGCGAGTTCAACGGCTTCTGGCGTGTTATATCCTTCCAATTCGTATGCCTTAGCTGTACGGTCAATAGCATTCCTCATCTGCTCGCGAGCCGAATTGGCGAACATCGTCTTCCACTTATCATACTCAATGTATACCCTCCGCCATGTTGTTTGAACCAAGGTGGTCTGACAGTCGCGTAAAGACCTTCACCATTTTGGGTAAGAAAGTTTTTCCTGAGGAGTTGATTTTCAGGTGTTGTGGGTTTCAAATCGATTAGGAGCGAACCGTAAGGCGTGCTGGTCATAGCATCGTTATATTGTTTCATGAAGTAATCTCCCTTACCGGGGAATATACGCCGCCCGAGTAGAGCTACTTGCTGTCGATCCACCGGGTTGTTGAAGAGCACGATATATTGCGAGTTCAGTTCAATGTCTCGACTGGCCTTGCCTCCGTGGAACATGTTTTGCACGATGTATATGACCGATGCGTTGTCGTAATGAGACTCCTTGCTGAATAGGTCAGCTATCCTTGTATCTTTTTTAATGTCTGTCATCAGATCGTCAAACACGATAATCGAGCGAATAGTCGGATCGAAGAAATCATCATCTCCCAAATTGGACGGCAAACCTTTGACGAATTCTATGTCGGCTATCGATTCTTTCATTTCCTGGGAGAGCGGCTGCCACTTACTATAGCAGAAAATAATTCTGTGGGGGGTCGGCTGAATTTTTCGTTCCTGGAGCAGGCGTTTTACCCACATGGTTTTCCCAACGCCCGTAGAACCTATAACCCTCATCGTTAGAGGGTGTTGGAGTGCCATGTTGAGTGTCCGTAGTCGACTGATGGCGATGACACTTCGGCATCCTTTTTATAGGGTGTGGATGTCGTCGGCTCTAACCCAGCTGTTAAATTTGGTAGGCCACCCGACGTATTGGACTAGTTTTTCGACGCGACCTCCTCGTCGTCTACTTTTTAACACTTTCTCAATACGCCACAAAGCATCGACGTCTTTTTCCACCTTTTGGAGTTCGGGTTCGTAAAACGTTCCTTGAATAGGATCTTCCGTGAAATCTATCAGTTTATATACGGGTATCGAACGTCTACGCCAGCGCTTGGCGACTTTAAATAGCTCTTCCGTATAAGTGGACATATACGCTCGTTGATATATATATCTCAAATGGGAGATTCTAACCGTGTCACCTACTTTGAATTTGAACGGTCGTTTTTTGATCGGCTTGGCCGTGTCTACGTATACTTCTTTCCACACACCGGCTTCGTTGCGCGGAACGATGTTCGGGGCTCTTTGTTTTAACGACTTATGCGGTCGACGGTTGTAACTTTTAATCAAATGGACCAGTACTTCTACGTATCGGTAGGTCTGGTTATGAGTGAAATACCGGTAAAGATGGGTCTTGATGGTACGGATAACTCGTTCCACGTAATTAGCCTTCGTCTCGTTGTGCGTCACGTAAAATTTAATGTCTTTCTTTTTCAAATAGGCTTTCATCCATCTGTTATTAAATTCAGATCCTTTATCCCACCGAATTAGAGCCGATCGTCTTCCTTCGTTCAAAACCTTATCGAGCGCCGATATGACGGTTTGATGTCGTTTATTAGGGAGTGGTTCGACCCAGAGATATCTGGAGAAGACATCGATGGCGACTAAGAGAAAGCGTATACCGTCATTATGCTCGGCTATATTGGAAACATCTGCCAAATCCACATCCCATAAATCGTCTAGGCCCGTGGTGATTACTCTATTACATTTGAATTTATATTTCACCGACTTCTGTAAACTGTAGGCGTCTTGATCGCTCAACCACTGCCTCAATTCACTGGGGCTTACTTTATATCCGTTCGACTTTAACCACATTCGGACTTTTGTAGGACCGGTAAATGCGATGGGATGCTTCGGATCGAAATATACCTCCGTTAGTCGGTCCTGCCAACCGTTGCTCGCCATGGTTCATATCAACAATGGTGATCTACATAATGCGCTTCTTATAAATAAATACACACAAAAACACTCGATTGGTGGTATGAATACCTTTTTATTGACAGACTAAGTGAGATAGAGTAGACGAAATACAATGATTAAAATAGTTTAAAACGAAGCGATATACGAAACAATCATTATGACAATAATTCTGGCTAAAGTCAGATATAATGTATATTAACGAAAACCCTCTGACGAGTTGAAGAAGGAAGAATACACAGTAATGTCCACACGTTAAGCTTAACTCTCCCTGTAGTCTCGTAGTAGTAAACGATGCATGCCGACAATTTGTAAGGAGAAACGCCTCGAACTGTGCACCGTAAAAAGCTGGAGGATTACCCAAAGAGTCGATAAAATATCCTTCTTCTCCATTAAAATTAAATGCAGTCCAATGGAGGCCCGAAAGATAGGAAAGGTCTGTGTTTACGATATAGGCCGCCGGTTTTCTGGATACCCGCCTCGGTAGGGTGTCGGCGGAGTAAATCCCCGTATTTGAGCTTCTAACTCTTTATCGGCCCGGATAATGCATCGTAGTTCGTCCGAATTCATGGTGTATTTAGTAGAATTCTTCGGCTTTTGTCAATCTCGAACATCGCAGGAAATTCTCCCAGAATCACGCAGTTCACCGTTTCCGGGAGCGGCTTATTGAAAGTAGCTTCTATTCTAATACTTCCTTGCTTAAGAAGATGGATGTACTCGCCAGTCGAGAATGCTGGATCTAACTCGAAGACGTATAGAGCGTATCCGTGAGCGAAATCGATTAGAGATATATTGTTGCCAAAGTTTTCTCCCAACTTGCCAGTGCCTCTGAACAAGTTTAAATAGGCAGTGCTGCATAGATCAAATCCGTCTTCTTTATATAGCGTTCTCACCGTCGACCCCGGAATCGTGGATCCATCTACGTGTACGGCTAGGTTACCCAAGTCCCAGTGTTTGAAGTTGAACGGGTTTTTTGGAATAATCACCCGCCATAGCCTTAGACGACACGAATCCTATGATTAGTCTACTCGGGTATATCGACGGCCAGATGTTTTTCCGTCGAAACAAGACTTCACCCTTTGACAACGAACTCGTTTTTATCTCGGTTCTCACGTAGGGGTATTTCGCTGTAACCTGTTCGAGAGCTTTGGCGTGACTTAACTCGACTCCGGCATTTAGACGTACTTTACACGCCTTTAAAACTATATCCTCGATAACTAACTTGTAGTTTTTATTTTCCTCCGCCGACATGAAGATGAACTCCGGAGGCGATCGATATAATTTGATGTGGACATCGACGTTGTTTATTACATAACGATCTTGTTGGAAGATGTCTTGCAGCATGCGACCCTCCATTTCAAACGAGTTGCTCTCTTTCGTACGATCATAACGTGTGGCTAGCCCTGGGTTATTACCTCCTACGGGGTCGTTTTCGCCGATGTCGTTGCCTAAATCTTTGTCGTATAGCTGGGCTTCCAATTGAGTCGCCGTAGCCTCATAACCCGTATTTAGAACTGTTTGAATATAAGCTTTATACGGGTATTTGTTGTCCATTACAGTCATGAGCGATCCCAGCATCGATACATCGACCACATGCTCGACAATAGTAAATTGGTGGGCGCGCATTTTTCATCCTGTACTAGTGGGCAATTATCTCTGTGTACGATTTTTGCTTTAACGTATAAACGAGACGATTTCAAGTCCAAATAGTCCGATCCCTGTCCGGGGATAAGAAATTCCACCGGTGCTTCGTCCGTTATTTGGGAAAATGGTCTTATGTCGACGTAGTATCTACCCTGAATAGCGGTTTGAACAGGAGGTAATTCGAAGAGGCTAAGTTCAACCGGTTGTCCCTCGTCAGCGTCTCTATCTTGCAGAAGGTGTGCCATGTTTTAATCGGAATATCTGAGGAGCCGTCCGCTTCCTTCGTTTGCTTAGACTCGGAATGTCGGAATTGGGAGAACGTCTTCTATTTATATATTGTTCGGGGTTAGCTTTTATCTCCGACTTCGCCCGTTCCACAGCCGCTTGGGCGGGGGTCACGAGTTGTATAACGGGGTCTTTACTCGGGCGATATGCCTTTTCGCTCCACCCCACTTCGTCTTCCTATTTTTAGGTCTTTTGCACGTCGGATTTGCGGCCATATTCTGATAAAAGGCGATCCATTTATTTACGTCCGGTACATATCGTCTCCTCTGTATCATGATTTAAGGTGGAGGGTTACGGTTACCGGCTCTGTGATGAAGGTAGCTAACGATCCCCGCTCGTCTAAAATACGGATTTCTAACACTTTGACTTCGCCTAGGATGACGGGATGATAGTATGGCCGTATAAAGACTTCGGCAACCCTTTTCCTACCAGAAACGTCTACTATTTGTAAAAGCGGTCAAGTCGTTTCTCCTACCAGTGAGTGAGCGCAAATATTGGAGCAGATACTCAAAACCGCCCTGGGCTGGAACTTCGGCTGTTTCTTTAAGATGATTTCCGTTAGCGCGACTGTACTGGAATCTTCGAAGGTTATGCTTCTATTCAAACGTACTCTAAAGTGCTATGGTTTGTTATCCGGATAGTGTTCTACCGAATCTGTACTGCTGGCGATAATGAAGTTTACCATAACACCGTTTGAACGTAATGGTCGGTTATATAGCGTAGGACAGGCTTTTATAGTATTCCCAGATCTCACGTCTCGCCGAGGGAGATAGTTTGTCGCAAACCGCCGACGTGAATGCGTAGAGCTTGATTAACCGTCCAAAATTGATGATTCCATCGTCGAACATGGAATCTACTATGGCTTCGTAAGCATCCAGGTTCACGGCCGAGTCGACCATCTCCTTTCATCTCGTTCTATCCGTCGAGCATATGGCTAATCGCCTTATCGATGAGGTGTGACTTCCTTTTCAGAAGGGACCACTGATTATAGTTAAGGACCACGCCTTTCCTAGTAGCCATGTCGTCGATGAAATAGCGTAAATCCACTCTGAGCTTGTGCCCGTATTTACACGCTGTAGCTCGTAAACGTCTATCTATACGGATTTGTTGCATAGGAGTACAAAGAGTCCGATTGGGGATAGTGGTGAAGATAGATTCGACCTCTCGATTACAACTCGCAGCTAACGTTACGATGACGATGAGTGATATGACGATGGTTACTATTTTCGTTTTCTGATAGTTATCCATCCTCTGCCAAAGCCCGTGTGAAAATGAAGACGGTCCACGTTTAAACGTAGTTATATAGACGAAAGTGTCTGACGTGTAAGAATGTAAGTTTTCAAATTACCCCAACAGGCTGGGTAATCCGGTGGTACCGACATCGACAGATTGATTAGACAGCGTTCTTTCGTAGAAAACCATTCTTCAGCTTCCGCTATTACTAGGTCTTCTTCTAACCCGTGTTGAGTCACGCTTCGTGGGTCTGGTTGCACTGTTATTACCCATGAATATTCTATAAATACACTTCGAATGCGTCCTTCACCCGTTTTCTGCATACTGGACATTTTAGAGAGCCGTTGTATTCCACCAGCTTATATAGACAGTCAAGGCATATGCATACGTGATTACAGGGATGAAATACCGCTTGACAGACTTCGATGAGGCAAATTTTGCATAGGCCCGCTATATCGCTGTCAGATCTTCTAGACCGACTACCTACATTACCCATTATATTAGGGATGGAATGATTGACACTGGTGCGTTAACGGTTTGACATATGTATGAGAACGTAGAAGAACTACTCGACTATATATACAAAGAACAAAAAGATAAGTGGTAAGATTCATTCCGTTTATTAGGGTCCAATATAGTATTTTAATAGTAGATATAATGTTGATGACGTCACCAGTTGACGTAGTCCCCGGGATTGCAACGTCTGCACATCATTGCTCCGAGTTGATTAGCGTGGTCGTCTCTGGCACTACAATCTTCATCGTCCTCTTCTTGAGTTTCTCCCTCCGCATCGTCGTCCGATCTCGGATCTTTCATCTTTTTGGAAAATTCATCGGCCATTTTAAATACGGATTCCATTTCTCCTATATCTCGGTCTATGTCCGAAAAATGCTTTCTTAAATTACACCATCCAAATTCATGTTCATGGCATACCCCATCTTGGTAGCCTTCAGGTTAGTCGAAATTGTTTTGTCTTCTATCCATTTCCGCAGATGAATAAATTGTTTCCCATTGTATTGACTGCAACTTAGATATATGTCATCCTCTAGGTTGTATGCTCTCCCATCTTTAACATCTCGTCAATCCTATATGCAAGCGTGGTTAGTCCACTCCATGCAGTGGATGATAACGTTATGGGTATACTGCTTGGTCTGCTTTCATCTGTTTTGCTCTGAATCCTTTGGAAGGATACTCGGGCCTGTCCATCGAGACTAATGACTCCCACACATAGACTGGAGCTGATGTTATACATTTCGAGGAGCTTCTCAAACTTTAGTGGTTGTCCAATGTTAAACGATGTTGGATAGTGTTGAGAGTGTTGCCGGCCAGTCCTGTTTTCCGATGATGACTGGATCTGATTTACACCCGTATTTATACAGATTGGCTGAGCCCTAAGGCTGACACGTTTTACTCAGCATATATTTTTCGGGAAGGCGCAATCATTTGATTGGTTGATACCTAAAGCCGGAGTCTATTACTATTTATACGTGGCCTGGTGCCCTTAGGCAGGACTGCATTACTCGACATATTCTATTCCGTTAATTTGTTACGGTTTGACGCACACGTCTCTTTGGCAGTCGACTTAATTGGATACGGTCTGATGCATCTGCCCCCCCCCCCCCCCCGAGGCCGTCCGGCTCTGATGTACACATACTTACCGATATGATCTATACGTTGAGGTAATACAGTCCAAGGTTGTTTATACATTCGTTTATTATCTATTGTCTATCACCAGTGCCAGTCGGTTTAATTGGTCCTTTAGACCAGTATTGCATTACTAAGCATATTTTTTCCGTCCATCTGACGAACAGGTCCCCGAGGTCGGGAGTGTATTATTCAGCATATTTTTTTTAAGAATAGGTCTGACGCACATGTACTTTAATATTGGTTACGGACTGATTCGCACGTCCCTTAATAGACCTGTACTACATTAAGTAGGCATCGGGGGGTGGGACTGGGTGCATATGTAATTAGGTCAATGCCTCGCGGCAAATTTTTTATAAAGGCATTGTGACGTCACTTGGCTCACCTGAAGTGCGTCTCAACACCCATTTTGCCCTCTACTATCAGATCCTCATCATCTGTTAGCTAAATAGTTTTTCTTTTATTATTTTAATCGATACACTCGGATGCTCATTGTAAAAAAGAATCGAATCCTTAGTTTATTATATAAAATTACTAATAATATTTAGCTGCCTAAGAATGTGTACCCAGTCGTACGTTTACTTACGATTAAGAAAATTAACTACACTACTTTTTTTTATAAAGGAACCAATACCTTTATCTGTTTGTATATCTTTGTCTATTACTAATCTGCCTCTCTTTAACTGGTTTCTAATTGTCCGTGCTGTTAAGCAGCCCGGTATATTCATAATGAATCTATGTTGCTTGACGGTTCATTTGTATAGATAACTGAGACTTATGTGAATTAAGTCTGAACCGTAAGAGCGTTTTGCGCAGTAATCAACCTCTAGACCATTACTGTAATATGCTCTTCCCTTGCGTGTGCTTCGGTATTTGTATTTCTTAACAGAATTTTTGTATATATGTTTTCTTTCAAAAGCCAAACTTGTTAATAGACTTCTGATGCTAATTGCACGAATATCTATGTATGCGTGTGTATGTGTGTTCATAGGGTGTGTGTGTGTATGCATATATATATATATATATATATATATGTATATATATATATATAGTAAAGTATATATGTATATATATATATATATGTATATATATATATATATATATGTGTGTGTTTATGTATGTGTACGCGTGTGCGTGTGTGTGTATTTGTATACAAGAACATCTTCTTGTCTAAAATAACCATGGTATGTGTATATATATGTGTGTATATATATATGTAGTTGTATATAAAGTGTATGAGTAGAAATTTGTGTGTATGTATTTGTATATGTACATATGTATGTATATGTGGTTATACATTATTTTTCCTTCTATTTTGCATGGTATTTATTCGTCATTATTGCTTTCACCTCCCCTATGCTTATGCTTTTCCTGTGCGATTTTTCGAGTAGTTCATGTTTGTTTCCATAAACTTTATAACCCATACTGTTCCTTTTCTGTAGCGTTCAACCCGAGTTTGCCTGCAAAGAAGCTCTTATGTGGCAAGCTAAATTGTTTCTCTTTCTTTTTTTTCGCCTTCTCCTTCTCCTTTTTTTTTCTTTCTTACTTTCTGAAAGGCTACTTACCGCTCCCAATATTTTTAGGGCTTATCCATGTAAGTCTGTATTATCTAAAAGCATGCCAATTGAAAACGGTTAGTTATTTTCCCACTCGATAGGTGAACATATTTACATAGGAGAATCCATTTTTCTCTCTTTTTTTTACTATACTTGATATATATACTGTGGTGTCCCCCCACCCCGCTATGTCTTGTTTATTTTCTGTATTATTTGTTTCGTTTATTCTGTTTTTCATTTATTATAATATCGATGTTGCTGTTCAAATTTATGTAATATTTTGTGGATTGTATATTCATGATATCTGGATTGTGAAAATATTTATTTGAGCTGAAAGTCGTGTCACACAGAAACGTAAAAATATTGTTTTCGAAAATGGGTAGAGATGCATTAGTTAACTGTGTGACATTTGGTCTCTCCGGTGCGATTTTTTTTATAGCGTCAATTGATAACACAACAACTTTTAAACTGTCCTCTTTATTGTATTGGTCATATTTAGCAATTGGTAACATTATGAAACTGAATTTCAGTAACTCAATTACAATTTTTCTGCTGCTTTTGCAGTCTGGCGATGTGGAAACCATTCCAGGCCCATTAGATTCTACCATACTTTCTATTGTGCACAACAATGTTTGTGGCCTCCTTCCCAAACTTGATTTAGTTAAAGCCAATCTTTGTTCATACGATATTATAGCAATAACTAAAAGCCATCTAAAACATAATATTACTTCTGATAAAATTTTACTACCTGGATATCAAGACCCGTTTCGACGAGAACGACAGCAAGCATGGGGTGGGGTGTGTGTCTATGTACGACAGACGATTGCTGCAATCCGGAGATCTGAATACGAATGCTCTGACCTAGAAATGATCTGGATAGAAATAACTGACAATCCACGAACCTTAATCTGCATTGTTTATCGTCCACCGAATACTGTCGTTGAAAAATGGGACATTCTTTCGGAAAATATCCAGAACGTCCGAGATCTGAACCCTGGAAAACATGTCCTTATTCTCGGCGATCTGAATGATAATCTTTTAAATCGTACAAAATTCCATCTTCAAGACTTGATAGCTTCCCTGGGTTTTAGCCAGCTAATAAAAGAGCCAACTCGACCAGTCTCAAACTCATTATTGGATCCAATCATTACCAACATGTCTGGACTTGTCTCAGATAGCGGTATCTTATCTCCCTTCTGTAGTGACCACACACCAACATTTTTATTTCTTAAATCTCATATTCCTCGCCAAAAGTCCTACAAGAGAACCATATGGAACTATGCCAACGCGGACTGGGACAAGTTCAGACATGTATTGTTGAATAGTGACTGGAATGATCTAGACGATGGAAACAATGCGGATGTTTGGTGTGAGTGTATCACATCAAACATCCAAAATGCCGCAAATATGTCCATCCCAAATAAAAACGTTTTCATCCACCTAAACAATAAAGCTTGGGTGTCCAATAAAATAAAACACGAAATGAGAATTAGAGAAAAATTATTTAAAAAGTCAAAAATTACTACAACCGAACATGATATTTTACAGTTTAAGAAACAGCGGAACTATGTAAATTCACTTACTCGTTCTGCAAAAATTGAATTGCAAAGGAAAACAGCCGAAAAAATTGAGACTGGTCGGGTTGGCTCAAAGGACTGGTGGAAGCTAAGCAAGTCATTCCTTAAAAATGCTAACTCTTATCTCAACGCTATACCCCCTCTTAAAAACCCAGACAGCTCGATTTCTGACGAAAGTACAGAAAAAGCAAACAGTCTAAACAAGCTATTTAGTGACATTTCCAAACTTGTCGAGACTAATGCCGCTTTACCCGATTTACCTCCCAACACTGATGATACATTGGATGACATTATTATTACTCCAACCGATGTTAACAATGTACTGTCAAATCTTGACTGCAATAAAGCTCTGGGTCCTGACAAGATAAGCCCGAGATGCCTAATTGAGGGCAAAACTATTTTATCCCCCATTCTATCCCGTTTCTTTAACCACTCTTTGAAAAATGGAGTATTCCCGGATAGCTGGAAGATTGCAAATGTCACACCCCTATTCAAAAAAGGGGACCGGGCTCTCCCATCCAACTATCGACCCATATCTCTGTTAAGCTGCCTAAGTAAAGTCATGGAAAGAACGGTCTTTAAACATATTTACAACTATCTAAGATACTATATCACTCCCAATCAATCTGGTGTCCTTCCTTGCAACTCCACAGTTACTCAGCTCTTAGATATTTATTTTCAAATAACAAAAGCTTTAGATGACCAGAAAGAAATTTTGTGTCTATGTTTTGACATTTCAAAGGCGTTCGACCGGGTCTGGCATCGCGGACTTATTCACAAATTAGGACTATTTGGAATTTCTGGTAATATATTAGAATGGTTTAAAAATTATATAACTAATCGCCGTCAACATGTTGTCGTCGACGGTACTGAATCTACCCAACTAGATTTAAGAGCAGGTGTACCCCAAGGATCAGTCCTTGGCCCTGTACTGTTTTTAATATATATTAACGACCTTCCTGACAATATTTTAAACAATATCCGCATGTTTGCTGATGACACTTGCCTATATGTAATCTCTGAGAATCTCCAAAACAACCTCCCAACCATTAATCAAGAATTGACGGCCTTGTCTGACTGGGCACAAACATGGCTCGTTAATTTTAACACTGATAAGACTGTTGCCCTAACTATATCCTTACGTTCAAATCCCTCCACACTTTCTCTTTCTTTCCAAGGTTCGGATCTCGGGCGTTCTTCTAATCACTAAACATCTAGGGCCAACTGGCATGACCATATTAACAATCTCATCAGCAATACTCTTAAAAAATATCAATATTCAGAGGCCTAAAATATATATTAAACAGAAAATGCCTAGAAATAATGTACAAAAGTTATATCCGACCTAGCTTAGAATATGCCGATATTGTCTGGGATAACATCGATCAGATATCTGTTAACAGGCTAGAAAACCTACAGAAAGAAGCTATACGAGTGATTACCAGTCTTACCTGTAGCTGCTCTGTGGAGCTATTATATTCTGAATCCGAAACTGTCCTCAAGACGCAAAGCACACCGATTATGTGCGTTTTACAAAATCATAAATGGATTATCACCTCAGGCATTATTAGACCCCCCCCCCCCCCATAGCACATGTACGTAACCCATACAATATCAGGAACCCTTATCTATATACCCCCTACCAAAGCAGAACTGAACTTTTCCGTAGATCATTCTATCCTTCAACTCTCCGCGATTGGAACACTCTACCTACTCATATAAAAAACCAACCTACTTTATCATCTTTTAAAAAACACCTGGAGTCATTAGACCCTATTCCCACCCCGCCAGCATGGTATTATATTTGTCCACGCAACATTAATATTATTCTCTGTCGTCTACGCAACCAGTGTAGTGCTTTTAACAGAGATCTCTTTGACAATTTCATCTCCACATCGCCAGAGTGCAATTGCGGCTATAATGACGAGACCATTGAACTTTTTTTTTTCCACTGTCCATTTTACGCGAATGAAAGAACAGTTCTAGAACTTGAACTAGCAAATATATACATGGACGGGGAAGTAAAAGATGCCCAAATTTTAATATCTGGAGACACAATAAATCTACTCAGGAAAATATTGATATTCAAAAAGCACTAGGTAAATATGTAGCCACCACAAATCGTTTTCTTTCTTTTCTACATTAAATATTTAAACCAATAATTTCCATGCCAAAAAATTGTTTTTATTTTTTATATCTATTTATTTTTTTTCTCTCATTCCCCGGAGAGACCAAACGACTTCAGCTATAGAGATCCAGAAACAAAGAGAGCAACATCACTTTATTCATTTTATTTTATTTTTTTATTGCAATTATTTATTGCAATGTTTATAACTTGTTTATTACAATGCATTCATTCTTTAATTCTGTATAAACACCTGTGTAAGGAGACGCACTAACAAGCTTCGGCTTACTGCGCTCCTATTAAACAAAAAATATATTTAAACCAAAAAGATATAGATATTATCGCTCCTTGTTGCCAGCTACGTTATCAGCCCATGTTCAGAAAAAAAATTCTAATACAGTCACGTTATTAATAAAGCACTTCTCCCATCTTGTTTTGAATGACATTTATAACTATATACCTCATGTTGAGATATTTTAGTCTCTTCAAAGGCGAAGCAGCTCACAGTCTACCGGTTCAATTACCTTCCCTTTAGTATAAGGATGTCGATTACCAACTTGATTAAACCAATTTATTCCGTCTCAGAAAGTCGCGTTAAAACTGTATGTATTCCACAAAACTTTGAAATATCCACAAGTCACGTTTATTTAGGTGATACGAGACCTTACGAATCGAGTGGAAAATGTGTTATTGGAAATTCGCGTAACGAAGGCAACTTTACTGTCCTTTGACTTGGTCTAATGCGGAATTGATGAGCGCGGTTCAAATAATATTTGGTTTTCCAATTCTCATCACACATGGATCACTAATTAGTTCCATTTAATATTACGAAAACGTTTAAAGGCCAAATGAGTTAATGCATCTTATGAGCAAAGACACATTCACTACTATAAAGAGAGCAAATAATACTATGTCGACTTACACCCTGATAGCCTTAACAATCATTATAGGTCCACGTCAGTTTATTTCTCTGAAAAATTCGAATCGTAGGGGCAAGGGCATTTGTTGCAACGAGTTTTGTCACAACGTACGAGTTTTATTCCAGCTCACGAGATTTGTTACAATGTTGACGAGTTTTGTCACAAAAGGTTACGAGTTTTGTCACAAGAGTACCAGCTTTTGTTACATGTCCCAAGTTTTGTTCCAACCCTGCCGAGTTTTGTTACAAAATCAATGTTACGAGTTTTGATACAAACCGTTAACAGCTTTTGTAACAATTTTAATAGGACACGAGTTTTGATACAAAGAGTCAACAGCTTTTGTTCCAAATTGTCAGCAGTAGGCAATTTTAAAGTGGCTGATAGCTTTGCTCTCCAAAATCTTTCGACGGAACATTTAGTCGCCACCTTGTCCGTCCGGGAGTCCGTCCGGGAGTCCGTCCGTCATGATTTCTTGTTCTGACCATGTCCCGGTTAATATTTTGAGGATTGCATTGGAATTTGGCTGGTATTTTGCCGTTTTTGTGGCAATGGTCACATTCTGTAGATATTTTTTGTCTTGGTCATATTTCGTTTAAAGGCCCACTTGCCGTCGTAGCCTGTCGAACATGTGTTAAGAAAACCAATTTTTTTAATGAGCTTACTACAACTAAAACTACTAGAATTAAACATAGGACACATAAAACATGTCCAGTTGGGTTTAGAATGTAGAAATTGGGATGAAAAACAAACGAAGAATCAAAGCTCGATTACAACAACAACGATCCGTGTCGGTAAACTTAAGTGTTAGATTATCTTCATTTCAGGCCTTTTTATCGGGGGGTTTACACTCAAAACATTATCGGCAGGCTTTTTGAGTCACTCTTATCCAATCGTCAGTCTGCATTTCTCAGACAAAGTACGTAAAATTATACTGTGCTATTAGATCACTCACACCATTCAAAACATTAGGGCGCTTCTGCGCATGTTCAGGTTCGGGGTTTGTTTATATTGCGGGTACTTGATAAATCTAATTTTCAATTTCAAATTAGAAATACTAAATGATGCCAAAACTTTCAACTTTTGGTAACTAAGGGAAAAATACAGAAAACCACCAACTGTTTTTTATGTAAACAGTATTCTAGATTTTCGCGGCAAGTAAACCTTTAATATTTAGAGGATTATTTTGAAACTTGGCTGGTACAAACTCACTACCAAGTAGTTGTGTCATGTCTCATTTTCCAGTGTTGTTGATATTTTAGAGTATTTCTCGTATTTTGTCAAATTCCTTGTGCGTATATATGGGATAGGGTATCCTCGTCCTAATAGGCTTTTGTGTGAGCTTTTCTTGTGGGACAAATTGTTACTCAACTAAAACAACACTCAAGACGTAGATTGAAAACAGCGAGATTTTCACTATCAGCAAATAAGTGGGATGGTTTTCTTATGATATATGCAAGCTCCCTATCACGATCGATCATTAATGAGGCCTTTTCGTTTCGGTTTTCAGTTCCATGGTTTCAACAGGAATTATTAAAGTCTGCTACAGGCCTATAGGAACGTCTACGTATAGTAAAAATGTTGCACAATAAAACATGACCGCCCCCCCCCCCCCCCCTTTCAATACATACAAAAAATAAGAACTGAGATTGAAATTTATATTTTGTTCGAGCGTTTTTTTTTTTTAATTGAACAAACCATAAGTCTATTAAGGGTCTTAATAGACTTCTGAACAAACACAATACTCTAGATATGGTTGGAAACAGTTTAATATAAACAGATAATTCATGTTTTGCGTAAAATACTGTCCCAAATGGACTTCTAAATTGACAGTCTGATAACTTCGGGGATTTACGTGCGTGAAATATCCTCTGATAGACTGCAGGTCATTTTGAATGTGGCGACCAAAAAGGTAGTCGTGAAACGTCCAATTTTCATATCCTATTAAGGGCCCTACAGTTTCGGTACATTTCAGCAATCCTCCAATGCTTCAATTATAAAACTGATCGAGCCTGAAAGTTAACAAACAGAGTATTTAGGTCCCTTACATTATCACAAGACACTTTTTGGGGGCCCTCCATATGACATGGAAGTTGTACGTTACACGGCTATAGTACCTATATTTGGTCGCCACATTCAAAATGACCTGCAATTTATCATAAAGTATTTCACGCACGTAAATCCCATAAGTCATCAGACTGTCCCAGGCGTGTCAAAGCCGACCGGTAGCAAGCGGAGATAGCCGAAGTCTGTTCCAATTGCTTACTTGACATCAACGTTTTTGTAACTTCTTTGTCAACTGATACAAGTTTGATAAGATAGTCATGTAAATTGCAATGTACTTATTTGTAACATTGTTTCCTTGCAAACAAAACAAAAATCCAAAGTATTTGAAGTGATCGAATAATCTGTTCTGAAACTAACACTGATTATTTTACTAGTTTAAGTAGAAATGGAACCGTGATATGATTTGCCCGCTACCCGGTACAATTATGTCGAATTACCCAAAATGAACGCAAAAAGTTTTGCCTTAGATTGAACTTTACCTGTTAGTCTGTACAGGTAAGCCTATGACGAATTAGGGAAATTCCACCGTTTCCCTTTTCCCTAGCCAGGCTGTTCTTAGTAACAGTTCAATTCCATAATTTAACCAGAAACATATATTGACGTACTGAAGTGGTATAAGAAGCCGCTTTGTGGTTTATCAGGCAACTATTATAGGTATGCCAATCACAATTTTCCCTTACTGTTTATTTGGGTAATTTTTTTTTTTTTATTTGGCTGGGCTTTATTAGGAAATTCAGCATACTAATACCGGCAAACAAGGTCGGCCTACACATCGCCGCTTCGAAATCAATTCATGGGAAGGATATTTTCGTTCTTTTGGTGAAAAGTTGTCTTCATGTTGGTAATTCGTCATTTTTTGTCTACATTGGGTACGAGGTAATTCACATAGCCGAAAAACAATAAAACCAATCGCCACTTCGAACTTCACCAGGATTAGGCCTATATATAACTGATTAGTCGATCATATGAAAATCAATAATCAGCATTTGATTTTTTTCTTTGTGTTGATTAAACTACCTTTCCAAAATAAATTATGGTAATCTAATTTACTCTCAACTCCATCTACTTTTTAAAAAGGGTTATAAACATCAGCCAACATTTGTTACAAATCCTGTCGACTGTTTGTATCAAAACTCGTGACATGTAAAATTTGGTACAAAAGCTGTCGACTGTTTGTATCAAAACACGTGACGTGTTTAGAACAAAACTGGTCAAGATTGGAACAAAACTCGTGAGTTGTGACAAAACTCGTCGACTTTGTGACAAAACTCGTGAGTTGGAATAAAACTCGTACGTTGTGACAAAACTCGTTGCAACACCTTGTTTGATTTTATAATACAATAGAGAATTGACAAATATAACAAAAAGCTCAACCTGAAATGGTTATTAGATATTCGGCACGAAAATTACTATTTTCCAACATTGTTTTTTGTTACAGACCAGGAGGGTCTGTTATACATAACAATTTTGGAGTAAACAAAATTCAAACACAAATGGTAGACCAGATGTGAAAATCGCAGTTGAATAGTAGTTCGTCAGTATTCTCTTCTGATATTTCATGTCTGTAAAAGAATGTTAATGAAGAAGGGAAAGTTGTTCGATTAAAAAATGCATAAAATAATACTCTGGGTGTAAAAAGAATAGTAAAAAAATCGTAGGATTGAGACATTATCTAAAACTACAAAAACACTGCAACGTGTCAATTCTGCTTTGTTAGAATCGGTCACGATCAAATCTTAGATAGCCGGCAGATTTCTGCCATAAAAGATCCAGACTGTAATAAAATGTGAGTGGAGATTATTGGCTTCTCAGTTTCCGAGTTGACCTATCCTGGTTTTATCTGTTCGGTGTCAGTGAGAATCCATCAAAGTTAATATACCTGGTGAAACCGTCTGTTCGTTTAATGGTGATTGTAAGAGGAACGATCCTGAAAAAGTCTTCTCTGTACTTCACTTCACTTGTAAACTCCTTGTACAGTAATGTACCCGGATTTAGTTAAGCCAGTCCCTTATCAGACCGATTAAACCAATTTACACATTGTCGCTGTTAAAAGCGTTGGGCAAGAAAATACCCATAGTTATGTTTAGTCGATTTGATAGTCAGCCTAACTGATTGAGAAATCAGTTTGTGTGGGGAATAACTAACAGTTCATTAGACAAGCAGTCTTAGAGGTATAAAACACTAATGAGATCAACAATGATAAATTAACGAAGGGACATGATTCGAAGAGTATGTAGAAGACAGTGACAATGTACACATCGCATTATTTTTATTTATAACACCTCTAATATTAACTTTTAACACATCTAATTTTATTACTTTCTTTCAACATTAATTTAATTCCAATTTTGAATTCATTATTAAGCCTCGTAAAGCCTCCCTTTACCAAAATTGTTTTAATACAAATGCATGCATGTCTTATTGTTCCTTGAAAAACAAAATCGGACATGAAAAGCTTAATTGTTTGTCGATACTACACTATCTCCATTGCAAAGCAGAAGGATTATCGACTCTAACAAAGGCCAATCCCCAGACAAATGTACCATGTCAATTATCATAGGGATAAATCTCTATCTTTTTAAGTATTAATGTTCACGGTTGGAATATATTTGAAATTTTTCAATTGATCATATAGAAGCACTTTATGTATCTAATGCCATGTATTTCTTTAATAATAAACTTCATGGACATTGTGCGACATATAACTTGTAATTGCTAGGGTATGAGATATTGTGTTCAAAGGGTTAGCTACTTTACTAACAGTACAAAAATGCCCAGAAAAAAAACAACACACAAAAATATCTGGAACTCTGGAAGTAAGACACGGACCTGTATCCACATACTGCTTCTGCAGGAGCATTGCCTTCTGGATCATAATCTCTCCATGTTGTTCAACTTGCACACGGGCTTCCAGGCGAGAGGTCCGTCGTCTATTGATACCCATTGGTCGCCCAATCTGGGGCCAAGAGTTCAGATGCATACATATGATGACATAATTAAGGGATGTGAGATTACTCATGTGACTGGGGAGTACTGCTTTATAACTAATGTGTGTATGCCTGAAAGACGATCTTGATAACTTTCACAAATTCACAAACTACCTTGCTAAATTCCATTCTATTCGTGAAGAAATTAAAGTGGCATGAGCTGCCAGTTACAATTCACACTTTTTTCACAATTGCTGATGGTCATGACAGTAAGAGGCTTTGAAGGCCATCGAAAAACTAAATGATTGGCGTTGGAATGAGGAAAATCCATACTGTATGTGGCCTGTACCGCCGGGCAAGGAGCTTTCCTCTCCCACTAAACCTTTCCCTACTAAAACTTCAATTTCTGAATTCGAAAGAACAGTATTGGTTTCCTAAAAATCAACTGGGGAGATAATCCGCGAATTAACTGTAATACTCTGATGTTTTATAATCCACTGCGACATTTAAAGAATGAATCCATTCAACTGCTCTTAACAGAAAATGTGGGGTCAGCGTTATGCAGTCTTCGACGGATGGCTTTGAAGTCTATTATCACCTGGTTTCTCACCTTACGACTGTAGAATCGAGCTATCATTTGTGGGTGTCTAGAAGGGGTCTGCTTTGCTGTAAACATTTTATGGGCATTTTCTATTGATTTAATCGCAGTAGAAGAATTGGAGGGTCACGTAACCTGGCAAGGTGAGATATTTGAGAGATGTCCCTAGGATTTTTAAAAGCACCATGTAATGTGTGTTGAGACTTACAGTTCTAAAAGTTTGTCTTTTGTAAAAATCGGTTTTGAGTGATAAGAATGACACTCGTGTTCGTATGGTGAGATAGTTTAGTGAAAAAAGCGAGAAATGTCCTCATTAATATCTTCGGTCAAATCTTCCAACACTGTCAGTTTTCGCTCCTTCCCAGATAGTTGGCTTCGTTAAACTGTATGCTTGGGAAATCGTTGCACACAGGTTGCCAAATACTAATACCATATTATCTTATCGGGTTGACAGTCTATCATTTGATTTAAATTTCTTAAAAACTTGAAGACAAACGTCGTTTTTCCAGATGAAGTGGGTCCGCAGATAATATACTCTCCCATTAAAAGAAACACAACATAAAATTTTTGTTCTTCAAAATATGAATTTTCAACATCATTTTTAATACAGAAATAAGCATCACATTACACTGAAATTTGGCAGACTGGTTGACTTTCAAGTGTATTCACATGTAAAAAATGTATCACATTAAAGTTCATAGCGCTCAGATGACGTCACTACAACGTCAATATCTGTTGTGCCCACCATTAACCTGTAATACAGCACGGACCCGTCTCGGCATAGACACAATCAATCGACAAATACGGTTTTGCGGAATTCTCCTCCATTCTTGCTCAAGAGCCTGCAACAGTCTGGAAACCGTGCTCCGGTGAGCATTATAAAGTCTAGCGACTGCATTCTCTGATTTGCCGGCCAGGAGACGACCAATGACGACGTTCCGGGTAGCTGCGTCTAGTCTTGGCATATTGTAGCAACTTCGTGAAACAATTTAACGACTGAATTCAATTGAACGGCTGTGTGTCTTTTATACCCATTAAACCCGCATACAGATAAGACGTGATTCGCACGTGCAACTGCCCTACGTTTTTCCCTACGCTTTCCTCGTGTAGCGTTACAAAAAGGCTGAACCGAAAGTCACGTGTGATTAACAGCCACTATCAGGGGCTTAAATTCAATTATCGGACATTTACATTATAACATGATCCTGTTGCCATGTGTCAATCACGCACATTTTTGGAAAAATTCATGTTTGAAAAAAAATATCGTTTTTTTTTTTGGGAGAGTATAGATGTGAATGGATGTTTAAATATAGGGTCCATATCACTCTATCGAAAAGATAATACAAATGTTTGATTGCTTTTGATGTACCGGCATCTACTCTCGTACACACATCTGATGTAAACTGACACAAAGCAATTCTCCGTCCACTATTTATCCTACCATCGTCAAACATCGCTCGTAATAAAACTTTATACGCTTGTAAACCGTCTGTCGTGTTTACCAGCCTGTTACACCGACATCGTGACGACATGTTTGCGCCTACATACCATAATAAGACAATCATACCCGAAATGTTCTACTGCGTGGTTAACTCTACTAGTTAATTGTTCTAACTTCGACCATTGGTCCACAGTTAACCATATCCTTTTTGTTGTAGCAACGTTATTTAGAAATAGTTGAATATCCACCCGTACGAAATTATCATATATACAGACACTGGTTTTTACACTTTTGCCCAAATCAAACCTCTTGTCAAGTGGACAAAACGTTATGTTGGTAATGTTCACCGCCGTTTTGTTTTCTGTTTTTGAAAGGAGGGGTATTGTCGTAATTAAAGGCTTTTTACCCTCGGAAAGTATTAAGATTACAGTCACCATGCACGAAATCACAGTGGCACACAGTGTACCAAAAAAAAGGTCTGTTCTTTTCCTATTCATCTTTTGAAATGATCCGATCCATTCTGTACCTTTCTTTATATACGTATGATTCCACTTCCTGAGATCCATGAGTTAAATGTGGAAGGCCAACCGTCCCATTTCACATAATATTGTGTCACGCCTTTTATCATTTTCTTTTTAATGATTTTTTCCACGTTGAAAACCCCTTCGTGCTGCAGGTGGACTGTTTGAAGTTCAGGTTCATAAAACACACCTTTTATTTCAACGCCATTCAAATCTTCCAGCTTGTAAACAGGAGGTATTCGGGGCAGGCATGCTCTTACTTTAATTCCCTTGTCCAATTGGCTAAATATCCCTTTTCAAACTTTCCTTTTATTTTACTGATTCTCTTATATTTATGTGGGGCATTCTTCAGTTCTCCGTATAAATGCTCTCGTATTGAGGCTGAGTTATACGGGCAAGCCTCTTCGGGTGACATACCAATACTCCTGTGATATGCTCTGTTGTAGGAACCTATTATAGCCTGCAATTTGTCAATATATTTCTTAGTGTTGTGTGCAGTAAAGTACTGACACATTCTCCCTTTCAACGTTCTGTGCCATCTCTCTACTATGCTAGCCTTAGGGTCAGAGCTTGTGTAATACCAATAAATTCGGTGATTTTTCAACATTTTTTGAAAGGCTGCGTTAATAAATTCCGTGCCCTGGTCCGTTTGGAGATACGTTGGCTTTCTACCATTCCTTAATACATGTTTGAAAGCGTTAAATACGGTCTCGCTTTTCTTATTTTTCAAATGTACGGCTGAAGCAAATTTCGAAAAAGTGTCGACTACAGTGAGTAAATATTTAGTCCCTCTGTTGAACCGAGCTAAGTCGGACATGTCAACTAAATCCGCCTGCCACAAAAAGTCTATGCCTTGCGATATAGTCTCATTTCTTTTAAAGGCACACTTGCCGCGAAAATCAGGAATATTGTTTACATTAAAAAAGAAAGACCGTTTTCTGTATTTTTCCCAGACAATACAAGTTAGGAACTTTCTATTTTTACCAAAATTTAAAAGTTTGGACGTCACTTTGTATTTTTAATTTGAATTTGAAAATTTGAATTGTTAGGTACCCGGAACGTAAACAAACCGAACTGCCCCCTATTGGCGATTTTATGTTTCAGTCGAGTGAGTGAACTAACGGCACAGTGTAATTTTACGTAGGCCTATTTATCTGACAAATACAGACTGACGATCGGTTAACAGCGACTGGAAAAGCCTGCTGATAATTATTTGAGTGTAAACCACAGATACAAAGGCCTGAAAGGAGGGTAATCCAACACGAAAGTTGACCGACACTGATCGTTGTTGTTGTAATCAGGCTTCGATTCTTCGTTTGTTTTTCACCCCATTTCTACATTCTAAAGCTAACTAAACATGTTTTATGTGTCCTATGTTTAAGTTTAGTGGTATTAGTCGTAGTAAGCTCATGTAAATTGGTTTTCTTTGCAAATTTAAACAGGCTACGGCGACAAGTGGGCCTTTAAACTTTCGTTTGTTAGGCTTATGTAACGTGCAAGCATCTTGCCCTTTCAACCACTCTTTGATGTCTGTATAGGTCAGTTTCTTTTGATCCTTTTTGGATCGATCACACAAAGACTTGATACTACCGAATGCTGTACTATTCTCGAGGTCGTAAAACAGAGACTTTAAATAGTCGTCTCTCTCTTCAGGAGACATCATTTCAAATGAATAACATACTGAATTATTTACCAAGATATTTACAAACAAGCCAGATTTATATGACAAAGAAAAAAGAACACAACATAACAGAAAGAAGAAAATATTCGAAGTGTATAAATCAGATCAAAGAGTCATTGGTATGAGTTTTCTTCTTACACGAAACAGTCAATACCTTTCTTCTTTCCCCAAAGCAGTCAGTAATTTATTACTCCAACTTGTATCCAGCCTTGCCACCCAGTTCATCTCACAGTAATGATGTAACATTGCCTTTGGTATGGCGTACTCAATGGTTTTCAACTCCTCACTAACGTTAGCCATGATTTTCTGAATATCCATATGGCTTAGTGCATCTGCTAAAACCGGACCCATTCGGTCTTCAACAGAGGTTTGACAGCAATCGTGTCGACGTAAACTGTCTACACCAGCTTTACATCCTGAGCATTGTTGCTGAACAATATCGTTTAGTACAGGTCGTGTTGCTTTTGCCATGCTAGTAAGAATAGTTTCCTCATTACATTACATTATTAGTTTTGTCTTGATGAGGTATCTCGTATTTTAGAATTTCTGTGTTTTCCCCTTGGTGTGGATGCTGAGTGTTTCTTCCCAAGGTCTGGGCGTGGACGAGATCAGATTCGATGTTTTCACTGTTTTCAATCAACGTTTCCACTTTTTTGGCCCCATAACCGCCCCCGTCTTTTTAGGAAATAGTTTTTTAGCGGTGTAAAATCCGAGTTTCCGACGTTTTCGTTTACCCCAGCTGAAACGTCATACCCCAAATCGTACATTATGGCTGCTTGAAGTAAACAAAACTGACGCAAATTGGATTATACTTAGAATTTATAAAGCAGGAGTATCTACGTCATACAAACGTGTCTAAACTCGATAAAGCGAAACTAAAAAGCGTGCCCAGACTTGTTGGGGGAGCTCAGAATATCATACTAACTTGCCTAGACGTGCTAGAACGAAACAACCACAACATGCCCAGACATGTCGACAGAAAGCCGGCCAATAATGAATTGTACTAGTTGAGCAACGGAATTCAGTTTCCAAGGGAGGTAACTCTTTCAATACCTCAAAGTATTCTAGCCCTCGGGATATCTCCCTTTGATCTTTTCTACACCACTACACTCAACACTATTTTGCAGATTAATACAGACCATTATTTTTTGAAAACCTGGTTACAATTACGAGAGTAACTAAGGCATACAAACGTGCTTAGATGTGCTAGAACGTAATGAGGAAACAGCCCGGTTTCCTCCCACAATAAAACTGGCAACGCAGCCATATAAGTGAAATAATCTTGAGCGCGGCGTAAAACACCAAACAATCAATCAATCAATCATACCGCTAAGACTACTTGCCTCACGACCTGCTTGTTCTTGTAAAGACGAGTTAAAGAGATTCCTCACACAAAGTGTCAACAGAGTTGTATATTAGATCAACTAAAGACTTTATAGTTGTACCGCCTACCTCTACGCCTCATACAGTGGGAAGGTTTCAAATTGGCTTACTCGCCTTAATAATGGACTGGCTTAAATAAATGCGGGTACGTTAAGAAGTGTCATTGGACAGAGAAGATCTCTGTCAGCCATGTCCCTCTTGCAAATACTATTAAACGAACAGACGGTTTCATCAGGTTTATAAGATTGATGTATTCTTACCGACACCGAAGATATAATATTAAGCTTACTCCATTCGGCGATCGAGAAATCAATAAACTCCACTCCCATTTTATTACAGTCTGGATTTTTTATCACAGAATTCTGCTGGTTCTCTTCGATTTGATCGTGACAGATTCTAACAAAGCAGATTGAACGCATTGCCAAAGTCCTGTGGTTTTAGATAATGTCTACACCCCGGTTACATTTTTAGTATTCTCTTTCTAGCCCGAATTTTTTATTTTATTCGTTTGAATTTCCATCTCCAAACGAATTTTACTTTGACAATTGACAAACAGTCTTTTGGATCTATTATCCGTCTTTTTTTCACATGAAATATCAGTTGAAAATGTCTGCAAACTAATGTTTAACTGCTATTTTCTTATGGATTCTCTTTGAGACATTTTGTTAATTCCTAAATTGGTCCCCCCGGATCCATTGCAAAACAAAAAAGTTAGGTAGGTAATCCAGAAAAGGGGGAAGTTTCCTATAAAAATATCAATTTTAAGTTGTGTTTTAGGTTTTATTTTTCGCTTCTTTATTTTGTTACAAAATTCGACAAGGCTCTTGCTGTAACGATATTGAAAACATCTGAAATATCAGTTACCGTTTGGATTTTCTGAGATGTCAATCCGAACAGCCTTCCACAAATGGGTCGCGGGTTCGAATCCCACTCAGTCCCCCCCCCCCCCCCAAAAAAAAAATGGAAAATTTTCTGACTGGATTTTCACTCGAACGACCTATGTGGGATGGTTGCCAGTTACCACGGGAAGGTCGTGGGTTTCCTCCGGGCATAGATCCCGGTTTCCTCACAATAAAACTGGAAACGCCGCCATTTAAATGAAATAATATTGAGCGCGGTGTAAAACAGCAAACAATCAATATATTGGCAGACAATGCCGAAAACCTCCAGTTTATTAATCATATCAGTCAGTATAGCAATAAATGGAACCTAAATGTTATATAAAAAAAATAATTTTGAGAGCTAGAGAAACTGATCACCTTTCATCCGAAAAAAAACATACTGAAATTGAAATAGTTAGAATATTCAAATATACCATGGTATTGACTTCTCAAGTAATCGAAACATTAACCGACCAAAAAGTGACATATCTGACTGTGTCAAAAGAGCATTGTTTGTCGGTAAATGTGAGATAGGAAAGTTTGATTTACCTGTTGGCTTGCAGCTTACTCTCCCCATCTTATTGTATGGTGCTAAAGCATAGGGACTTGGTAATGTAGCCAGTCGATGTTCTGTTTATAAGACATGTTTTTAAAAAAGTATGCCTTTCTATATGGTACACCACCCTTTAAACAAAACTGTAGGTTTTGGACAGGATTTGACAGTAGAAACTTCAAGTCAGTTTCTTCTAAACAAAACGTCGTAAACGTCAAATTGAGAACATGAGTATTATTATTACGAAAACAATTATATTCCGATGTCAATCGTTGTCGTATCAAATATTTACCCGTTCCAAGCCTGACAGTTTGTTTTTGGGAAGCGACAAATCCTCTACAAAAGCAGTAAGACAAGCGTTGAAGATTCTTTGCAAAACCTGGACGGGTTGTTGCTATCCTACATGTAGTCTTTTTCTGTTTTTCTCACCCTAAATACAGTCTGGAGCATCTAAATGTAGTCTAGCCCCCTGGATAGTCTAGTTTACCCCCTGTAGATATCGTCTCTTTTTTCTCTCTTAATATAAGATTGTTTTTCCACATATGTATTTTTTCCTCTAGCTATAGTCTCCCCCCCCCCCCCCCCCCCCAACAAGATATTGTCTGTTTACCCTTAGATACAGGCAGTATAGTATGGTTTCTCTTTAGAGTATCTCCGTATTTCCCTTAGATAACGCCTGTTTCTCGCTCTAGATGTAGTCTGTTTTCCAAGTATAAGCATAGCCAGGGGGGTATTTCATAAATAGGTTTAGACGGCTAAACTGACCTAGCCGACTAGAATAGCAATGCTTTAACATTACTGCTTAGTCGACTATCTGACCGTAGTCGGCTATATGTGGTTTATGAAATACCCCCCTGTTTTCCCTCTTACATATAATCTCGTATTTTTTTTTTTTTTTTTTTTTTTTTTTTTGAGAATAAGTATTTATTTCACATAAATACATCAGTTTACAACATCATCTGGCGTCCATTTAATTAAAAAGAAAATATCACAGATTATAAAGGACGCCCTAGGTATCATAATACACTTCTAACATACTATCTGCTAAATTTGAAAATCAGTTATTACCAATTCATCATCTGATAGTTTGACATGTGGATTATATTTTGTAACATAAGTATGGAAAGTTGATAAACTCCAGAATAGCTTTGCTTGGTCTATGTGCTTGGTAAGTAAGCGGCAAAATAAAAATCTAAGGGGAATAACTCGGCCATTAAACAACTTGGCATTCCTGGCTTTAAAAATTGCTATTCTCATTATGCTACTCAAGGCTTGTAGAAAATAACAGTTTGAGTAAAAACATTTTTGGTGCCAACCAAACAAGAGATAACCTGGCCAAGAAAAATTGTCAAAAATCTTTATATTTTCTTTTCTTAACAAGGATTGAACAAATTCCCAGATGTACTTTCTATATTCCTTAAGCTGGGGACATTTGACAAACAGATGAAGTAAAGTTTCTGGCTGGCCAGAACAAAAAATACACAAATTTGTATCAGACATTCCAATTCTGTATAACTTTTCTCTGGTAAATATTGTATTTGTCAGTATTTTCCAATCAAGTTGATACATTTCTGGGCTCAGTCCTTTTTTATATTTATTATTACAGTAAATTGTTAAGTCAAGATTTGGAAGATGATTTCTCCAATGATCAAAACCAATAGGTGGCATAACAAATTGACCAATCAGAGAGTTATAATACTGCTTTGATGTTAACCAATTAACAGATGTAGTCTTATTAAACAAAAACACATTAATTTCTGAAATCTCATTTGGTACCTTTGCAGGAAGACTTTGAATAATAGAGAGCCATTTAGGTGGTATCGCAGATTTAATGTCAATATACAATTTCTGAACAATTTTATCCTTAAACACTTGTCCAGAATCTTCAATCATTTCTTTTAACGCAATCATCGGTAAAAATCCAGGGACATAAACGTACAAAATATCCCGAAGACACAATATCCCAGCTCTTAGAAGAGTTTCCGAGAAAATTACATTTCCATTTACTGTTATATTTGGATTACAACATATTGGTTGGCATAGAACTTCTTCAGGTTTAGTCAAAATAATATCAGCAGCTTTGACAAATTTATACCATGATAACATAAGTTCTTGATAAAATTCGGGCAACAGTTCTATTAACTGTTTGTTCTTTGACATGAAAAAAAAAACTGGACTAAACAATTTTACACCTGTATATCTTGACAAAAAATATTTGAAAAAATCCTTCCATAGAGGTTTACAATTGTCTGTAAAAAATCTACTTACAAATTTGAGTCTGAAAGATTTAACTTTGGACTCAATATCTGGTAAGTTCAACCCACCCTGTTGACTGTTATTTACAGCTGTTTCATAGCGAACTAAGTGTGCTTTACCTTCCCAAAGGAAATCAATAACAACATCCTTTACTTCTTTAATAACATGGACGGGAACGGGTAAAACAGACATAGAATACCAAAATTTACTCATCAACAATGTCATGATAACACAAATTTTGCCTTGAAGGGTTAACCTTCTCGTTTTCCACATGTTAGCTGTAGTTTTTAGGCTTTGTAATTTATCTTTCCAGTTTAAGATATTACATGAACTGTGATCAGGGCCTAAATAGACACCCAACACTTTAATACAATCGTTCTTTACAGGTATATCAAACACATGTTGGTCTTGGTTATCCCCTAAAGGGAGAATTTCACATTTTTCTACATTTAATCTAGCATTTGATGCTTTACCAAAAGTTTGAGTAACATTGAGAACATTTTGAATTGATTGTTTATCTATAACAACAACGGTTGCATCATCAGCGTGTTGAAAAAGTTTACATTCTTTATCCGACCCCGGAATAGACAATCCCCTGATGTATTGATTATTTCTTATTAACGCCCCAAGAGGTTCAACACTTATTACGTATAACAGGGCGGAGATAGGACAGCCTTGTCTAATAGACTTTTCTACTGGAAAATAGCTTGTTACATGACCATTTACTTTAACTGCACTACGTATATCATGGTACAATATTTCTATCCATCTCCGGAAAGATGGACCAAAACCAAGTTTATTTAGCACTTCGTGTAAAAATTTATGTGAAACTCTGTCAAACGCCTTTTCTTGGTCTAACTTAAGAAAAAAGGCATTAACATTATCCATTTCAACGTAAGACATTACATCTCGTAGGCTGCATATTGTATCAGCAATATCCCGGCCTGGCACACAACATGTTTGACATTCATTAATGACAGATCCTATAACTTGCTTTAGTTTATTAGCCAGACAACGGGATATCACCTTATAGTCTACGTTTAAAAGACTAATCGGGCGCCAATTTTTTAGCATTGACTTATCTCCCTTGTTTTTATATATGAGGGAAATAACACCGCTTTTCATCGTCCTAGTGAGTTTGTTATTTTCAAAAATTTCTTTAACAACTTCAAACAATACAGGTCCAAGCTCGGGCCAAAATTTAAGGTAGAACGAGACTGTTAGTGAATCATTACCTGGTGACCTATTTCTATTCATACCTTTTAAAGCTTCAGTGAGGTCATCCATTGAAAGAGGCTTATCACATATTTGTACATCTTCGTTACTTAAAGAAACACCATCAATAGCTGCCAACGTATCATCTAAAGCCTTACTATCTATTTCATCATACTTATATAGATTAGAATAAAATTTAACTGTTTCTGACAATATATCTTTACAATGAGTTACCTTTTCCCCTTTATCAGTAAGTAAGTGCCTTATTAATTTATTTTCTTGTCTATACTTCTCCTGTCTTAAAAAATAACTTGTATTTCTGTCACTTTCGTGAGTCCACCGAGCTCCAGATCTCAGAACTGCCCCCCTACAGCGCTCCAATTCATAATCTTCCAATTCCCGTTCTAAATCCACAATCTTATTAGTGTCATAATCACTCACTTTTGTCGCCCTTCTGTACTCATTATTTAGTTGCCTCTGAATATTATTTATCTTTTCATATTTCTGTTGCTGTACCTTTTTACCATATGATTGTGAAAACTTTTTAATCTTATACTTTAGATTGTCCCAAAATATGCATATATCATCAATGTACAGAGGGTTTAAATATTCCTGTTCTATAAGTTTTATAACTTTGACACAATATTCCTCATCATCTAGCAAACTATTGTTAAAAATATACAGACCAGGTCCACGTTCGACCTTCATGAAGTTACAGTGTAGGGATACCAGAGAATGATCACTATAGCTAGTATACTTATTATACATTTTATCACAATACGTCATAAAGCTCCTGGATACTAAGAAATAATCAATTCGGCTTTGGTGTAAAATACCCTGAATGATTCTTCGCCATGTAAAACAGGATTTATCTGGATATTTTATGTTCCAAATATCTTTCAAATTGAAGTTAGATATGATCTTGCCTAATTTATCACGTGACCTGTCATTCGGTAACTTTCCTGTTACACAATCTGAAGCATGTAGTGTAGTATTAAAGTCTCCGACAAGTATTGTGTTTTCATCTGTTACAGTTTGAGACAACTTCTCAAAAAATAAAACTTTTTCATTGACTTTGTTTGGGGCATATACATTTACAATATTAATAACATGGCCCTCAAAATCAATACCTACTTTTATTAGCCGACCTTCATCATCAGATTCAACATATTGGATATTATCAGAAAATCGTTTGCTTATTACAAACGCAACCCCTTTATATCCATCCGTGGCATTACTATACATTGCTTTACCATTTATAAGTTTCTCATGCTTTTCAATAAAATCATTTGACCAGTGTGTCTCTTGGAGACACATAATATCAACCTTTTCTGTCTCTATTATATAGTTCAGTCTATTAATGTCCATACAGCCATTGCAATTTAATGTAGCAATTATGACCATCAGAAAAAGAAAAATGTTACTTGCTTTGCTCTCCATTGGATGGCTTTAAGTACGGAGTCTTCCTGTTTTGTCTTGTCTGTCTGGTGGAAGTTTGAACCGTAACACGCTTCTTTCTTCCCCGGCCAACTTGTTCCCATTTCTGTTGTGAAGATGACATATCCGTTGTTTGGACCATATCTTCCTCTACTTCACTATTCCCACTCATCGTCTGTGTGTCTAGTAACGGTAATCCTGTCACACGCGGTACGGTAATCTCAGTCGATGTGCCTTCTGCATCAGAACTGGACACAGTTACCTCCCTTGATGTGTCTTCTGAATTTGGTAACAAAGGCACGGTTACCTCCCTTGATGTGCCTTCTGAATTTGGTAACAAAGGCACGGTTACCTCCCTTGATGTGCCTTCTGATATGGCATAGTCATTATCAATATCACACACTTCTACTCTTTCATTGCTTTTTAATTTATTCACGTCGATTTCCTGCTCAATCAAAATATCACCAGCATCATCTGAACATTCACATTCTAACTTTCCACATGATGAACATATGATATCACTTCTCTTACAGACACATTCCTTTGATCCACATGTATCACATAATACACAAGAACACTGGAATTCTAGACATTCCTCACATCTCTCAGCTTGACAGGCCCGACTAAAATGCCCGACGCCATTACAACGGAAACATTTAAACTGAGAACAGTTGCGAAAAATATGATCCTCCGAGAGGCACAGGGAGCACACCTTGCGCTGGTTATTGTGCACTACACGATAGTAATCATATCCTGTACCTGATGAAAATCTCATCGCATAAGGAAGACTTGTAATGTTGGGTGGGAATTTCACTCGAACATACCTGGTTCCATCCGCCACAGTTGTCCCGGGGTAAAATCGCCTTTTTATGGGAGATAAAATCTCTATATTAAGATCCTCTAGTCGATCAATTATTTCTTGGTTTGGGACATAAGCCGATAAATGTAGAAATGAAACCATCACCACTCTAGTAGACAAAGCTGTGCACGTACAGAACTGGTTGTCGATTTCGATCCCATCGGACAAAAGTTCAACTGACCCCTGGTCACTCAATGTTATTTCATAGCGGCCACCTGCCACAGGTACACAGGCTAGCAGTGTACTTAGTCCACACGTCTCCTCTATAACATTGATCACTTTGTCGGCTGAAATTTTCGTTGTATCTCCCACATTCACTGCAATGGATAGTTCCTTACTATAATTATTCTCAGATCTACGCCATGCACTCTGCGAAGAAGCCATACTAGCTTCAATACAGCTTGCTCAAAAATGTTTACAGTAGGCCGACCCAAAAATCCGAGGAGCATACGAAAAACACGTCCACCATGTTGGACGACCCAGCTCCGACCCCTTTCTCGTATTTTTCTCTAGATAAATTCTGATAATAGTCTGGTTTTCTCACTAGATATATTTTAGTACCTCCCCTTCGAAGATACAGTCTGGTCCTTTATGAACACTAAAACACACACACACACAGGGAAAATCTTCTTGTCTAAAATAACCTTAGATATAGGAATTTTTTTTCTCCTATCTATAGTTTGTTTTTTCTCTTCTAAGATATTTTCATAGCGCTCAGATGACGTCACTGCAACGTCAATATATGTTGTGCCCACCATTAACCTGTAACACAGCACGGACGAATACGGTTTTGCGGAATTCTGGATGACGACTGCGCACGAATCATCCAAATCATCCCACAAATGTTCTTTCTGGTGATTTGGACGGCCAGGGGAGCACTGTTACGTTCTGGTTGGCTAGAAATTCAACAGTAGCACGAGCTGTGTGCGACCGAGCGTTGTCGTGCTGAAAAATTTCCCTACGGAGGTCCATTACGGGCAGCATATGGGGTGTCAAAACCTCATCTGTGTATCGAACGGCGTTAAGGTTGCCGGGAATGTGCACCAGTTGAGTTTTTCGGGCACAGGATATGGCACCCCACACCATCACACTTCCTCCGCCGAAATTAACGACCTCAAGGACGCAGTTGCTTGCGAACCTCTCATTCCGGCGTCTGTAAACTCGTGTAGGACCATCTCTTCTCTGCAGCTGCAATCTTGATTCATCGCTGAACCATACTCGCCTCCAGTTTCGCAGATTCCAGTCCCTTAATCTTTTGCACCATCGGACCCTTGCAAGTCGATGCTGGCGTCTCAATACTACGCCAAAGTAAAGTCGTCTGGCGCGTAAGCCGTTTTAATACCATCTATGAGTGTATACGTTTAACTCCTAATGGTACGGAATTAAAGACATTAACCCTGTGTCCCCAGTGAGAACTTAATAGGCGGTGTATAAAAGAAGCGTAGCATGTGCTCATAAGCCCTACTTCAGTGCCCATCATTCAAGCCATATTGTCAATTAACTTACACACAGACCTAAAATGACCCTTTCAAGTACATGTTAAATCCAGATCGCAAGATCGCGACAGTATAAAACCGCGAGACTTGCAAGATCGCGAGACTGCCAGCAAACCACACCGACTTTCTTTTTGTGGATCGCTTCACGTAAATTTACGATTTTCGATCAGCGAAAAATACTCGTGTTTGTAAACAAACGTTGTCGCTGCGAGCGGCAAATTATAGGTCGTTTCGCGTTCAACTTTGTAAGTTATTTTGCTTTCTTTTGTGGAATTAATGGCGTGATTAACGCTTTTATTTGCTGAATTTAGACGTAGTTAAAACGTACGTAACTCAAATTAGCAGCATCGTTAGTCAGTTAGTGCGAAATAAACAGCATTGGTTGCAACAGCAAGTGCAATCAGTTTAGTTCATTGCGAATCGATAACTAATTGCACATTAAAGGCCTACTATAAGTATTGAAAGCATCAACTTACAGCAGCCTATTTTGTGCAAACATTTTGCTTAAGTAAGAAAGGGTTTTTTTTTCGGCTTTACTCTCTACTAACATTTTTTTTTACCGTACAATTTCTAATTATCAATTTCCGCTTTGACACTTTGACTGTTCACTGCGAACAGTTTTCTTGCACTGAAATAAAAATAAAAAGAGAGAATGCGAACACGCACTGTCGATAAAACAATATAAATCGTTTTTCATTATGGTCAACCATTGCCAACGTAAGTATCCTATGATAATGAAGTAAGCATAGGGTTAGCCGCCTACCCGTCCACCTGTCTAAGCGGACGTTCAGTTTATAAATTTGACCACAAAGGGCAACTTGGACAGCCAAACTCTTTCTAGTAAAAACACATTAAAAATACAAATTATAAACCTGAAAAAATTGACTTCATACACTATAACTTTTAAATAGTGGTAGGAACTTCTGACGTATCAAATAGCTCCCTAGTTAAATATTTTATGCTATTTCGTCTTGTTTGAATTCTGTTTACTGCGAATAGCTTTCTTACAATACATGCTAAAAAAATAGAAGAAATTAATGTTAAAAAGTCATTTGTTGTTAAAATTTCGAAATGAGATGCTTTGAGTCACCTTTAAGGAAGGTTCGTTTTTTAAATATAGATGTCAGAAGTTGACTTACAGAGGTTTTTAACGAAAAACGGCTCCCTTCAGGTCAGCGGAAGTTTTCCCCCGTTTTAGATTCTGACAGTAAAGGCTGTAAACTAAAAACAGTTTTCGAAAATACAACATTCCCCGTGGAGTTTTTGTGTATACCTGGTGGTAGAACTATCGACTGTGTCCACTTACTTGTGGCGCAATTGCCTCAAATAATAAAGCGACATCAAACTCCTCCGTTTGTTTACCGTTGGACTGGAACTTGTGATATTTCTATAAAACGCCACAAAAAAGGGATATCTTTAAGGAGTTTTGGAGATACGACTGTCGATGACATCTGTACACAGTTTAAAAGGGCGCATGATCTTGCTGCTCAATACAAAGGGCAAATAAAGTACATTGGTCTTCCAGTACTTTCAATATCCAATTACAATCGTATCAAAAGATTTAACGCGGAATCCACCGCTGAACAAGACAAAGAGGCGTTACGACAGGTCGATCTATTAAATTCTAGAATATTAGAATTAAACAGGCAATTTAATCATTTTACATTGAAATCCAATGCCGACATTGTTAATTGTAGAAAGGGGAGACGGGTGCATGGTTTCAATTTACTGTGTGACGGCATACATCCGGGGCATTTGTTAACCATTAAGTGGCTACGCAGGCTGCTTCTAGACATAAGAAGCGAATGCTATTCGTGTGATAAGGGTATTTTAACAGTTTATCCCGAAGAATATCGGGCATTTGATGCCATTGAATCTGGAAAGTGGGGGAAACTCAGACTGAAATGGAAACGCGACATGATAAGTCTATCGCCCAACAGGGTGAAATGACAGATGTCGTGAACTTAATATCAAAACTGGTAGATAAATTTGATGAATCCAGTAGCCGAATGGAAAGCTTTATGAGAGAAATAACATACCAACTACCAAACTACAAAAAAAAGTCCTCGCGCTACATCCAAAGTTCCCTCTAACGAAGCTATAGGTTCGCAACACACAGATTCACGTGGTTCCTTTGACGCCGAACTGAATGCTATAGGTGAGCATGAATCTGGGCAACGGCCATTTGTGACCGGACAGGACTCTGGAGCTTACTATCAAGGAGAGTATCACGATCCATTTATGTCCAGGAACCCTTCTCCGTCTCAGTAAACTCCTGGTAGAACCTCTTTTTTGGAGGCACCACAGCCTAAGCTACCAGAGTATGATGGGGCTGACGAAATAGAGGTTTTTTGCACCTTTTGAAAGACTGGCTATGCGCCTCTGTTAGGCGGAACCCGAAAAAGTCGACAGACTGTACCAGTGCCTAAAAGATAAGGCAATGCGATACATTTGTTCCCTTCCACGTGAAATTTACCAGGATTATGAATCCTTAAAAAGTAGTTTAACAAGCCGGTTTGGTCGCACGAAACCCGCGATATCTGTTCGAAGGAGACTAACAGAGGTTAAACAACAGTCAGAATCAAATGATGAATTTGCAGAAGAAAGTAGAAGATTGGCCACAGAAGCATATCCTGGGGTTGGGCTTGAAATGCAAGACCACCTAGCTGCATAAGCATTCCTTAGAGGTTTAAAGAACTCCAGAATAGCACACGAAGCCATGAATAAGAACCCAACGACTCTCAGCCAAGCCCTTGAGTTGGTAACTTTTCTTGAGCGCAAAAGAATTTGGAAACCAGCAAACGGGATCGTAGTAGGCGTGTACCATGGGCTGACTGCTATGAATCTGACGAAGAGACCATAATAATCCAAATAGTTCAATCTCCAACCTACGTTACTTTCCAGCAATTGGATGCGAGACTTAAAAAGGTGGAAGACATTGTTTCAAAACTGTGTCTTAAAGATAGTAAGTCAAGTAATGAGCGTCTATCACGAAAGGATTTCCCTGTGGATTTTGAAGATTCTTAACTTACCAAAGGGAAGGATATTTTCACTATTTTCCTCCAAGTTAACACATCCAATATCTAGATGAATAAATAATTCAATAAAAAAAACATTGCTGATGATGGCCAAATATTTTTTATTTACTACATTCAAATGAACATTAAGTATCCTAAAGTGAGATGAGCTGCCAAAATTTGAACTTTTTGATAAATTCCTATTTTCACAACAGTAAGAGGCTTTGAAAGTCATAGAAAAACTAAACTATTGACGCTGGAATGAGGAAAATCCATATAGTCTGTGTCCTGTACAAGCAAAAACATAAATTCGAAAAGTTAAATAAACGGGCTGAACGTTCCTTTATTCTTAGCGTAAGTACAAAACACTACGAGGCCTTGGTGGTCCAGTGGGTTACAGTGATCGTACCTCAGTCCCACACAGACCTTCCATCTATGCGGCGCATGTTCGAATCGGACCAGATAAAAATTGAAAAATTTCTGAGTGGATTTTTCACTGTCGCTGTATGTGGGAGAGAGCCAGATACTTGTCGGGGGTTTCCACCGGACCCCGTTTTTTTCCCCACTAAACCTGGCAACGCCGCCATATAAGTGAAATAATCTTGAGTGCGGCGTAAAACATAAATAGTGTTTGGTGCAAAGTAACATTAATTGACTGGTTCAAATTTAAATACCTTGTGGGGCTGGTCCATCTATAAAACTGTCCGAGTTGAATGACGATACCTTTCGTATACCTGAGCCTATTTCTGCAATGATATTGTAAAAATAACTATTCATTGATGTAATAGAAGACTAATTGTTTAGGATGGGCGTTTAAGTGTTCTGTGAGTCCTCTAGGTGATTAGGTTTTCAGCAAACGTAGGAATATATATCGCTGACCAATGAAACAACAGCATGTCTGTTCTTCTCACGTGACTGTCAACTGTCAGATTTGTGGTCATTTGAATTGCCATTTTCTCCCTGAAGTTTTTCGCGATATTTCGTGTAAAAGAAATTAAATCGATCAACATGGATTTTAACTCTGCAGCGCACCAGTCACAAGGATAAAAAATGATCTATGAAACTACTTAACATCGTTTTACCGCGTCATTGAACGGCAATTACAGTTTCTCGTTACGATTCTCCGAAGCCATGATGATGCAGACCACACAACGCTGCCAACTGACGATCGGTAATGAAGTTTTGTTTTATCGCTTTGATTTAAAGTGGTAAGCCAATCCTATATTGAATCAATTTAGTGTTTTCAGTTGTAACTTATTTATCTTAATGCTAAATTGACTGAAAAGGCTTCATTTAGCCTATGATATCGAAATTCTATGTACTGTTGTTGTTGTACATCGGCTTCGACGCGTGCATTAAATAACACAAAGTGTTATTGCACTGCAGTGAATTATTACATTTCTGAGTGAAGGAAATCCCTAGTTTTCACTTATGTATAAATAATTATAATTTATTGCTACATCAATCTACCTGAATATAAAAATGTTAACTCTTCAAAGTTGACATATTTCCCACTTAAGCTACATGTATATTTTATGATAAAGTTGAAATAAAAATATATCCTTTGGTCTGTGTGAAGCCAAAGTGTTTCAGAAAATTGAAATGCAAGCAAAATCTTAAGTTCATTATCAAGACTAACATCAGCAAAAAGCTTGTCATTATGACCCTAAAGGGAAAATATAAGATAATTTCACAATTTTGTTACAAAAGTGTGTTTGTTCATGATACAATTTTTACAAAAGAAATAGTTGCTACTTACCATAATATTGGGTTTCATCCTCAGTGGTACCATCAATTTCTTCTTATTCAGCATCATTTCCAATAGCTTTGAACAAATTAAGAAAAACACCTTGCAATTTATTTTTTCTTCTACAATTGAACATAATATCCAATTTCATCTAACCTACTTGATTGATTGATGTTTTGATGGGAGGTTTGTGTCGGACGGAGGGACTAGAACACTCTTAACAGAACGAGCCTAACCTACTTAAGGTAAAAAAAGTGGGTGGGGGTAACCTAGGCCCATATGTGACTGTTCTTGTGACAAAAAAAATGCACTACTTACATAAGTGTGTGCCTTCAACGGCAACCCTCTTGGCCGGGCTGTGATCTTCAATGGGCAACTACAATAATCAAGAAGATGTTTAGCAACAAAGATAGCAGAAAATATGAGAATATAACTAGTAATTTGTCAGAAGAAAAAGACTAGTGTTACGTCAAATATGAATGTATATATTTGCGACCATATAAGATTGTCTTAATTATATTTAAAAATGATTGAATACTACTACAGGTGGACTGATAACAGATAGATGGGGTGGTCACTGTGACCATACTTGGAAAAGGAGTACACTTTCTGACCTGGGCAATTGAAATGGTCGAAGGTGTGGGTCAGTGCATGGGCAGTTTTATGTTCATTTACCTGTGGGTTTGATATGTACTGCAGACATCCAAAGTTGTCATAAACTCGGATTTTCTCCACGGGTAAAGGAATGTTAGAGCCAGATTTCCTTAAGCTTTGCTTGCTCAGTGGCCATATTGCTTTTTTTTTTAAACACTGTAGATCATGGAAAAGTACACCACCATGTTCATTTTTTTTCCATCAGCAATTCTTTCACAGTGCGCCTGTATTGTTGACGGAAATGTCTTGATCCACTCAGAACGTAAAATTGTGCCTGAGTGACAACATAATGGTGTATCCAGCATATCACCCAAAGAGGGTGAACGGTTTCGATATTCTGCTTTCATTCTAAGAAGTAGATTTGGAACGATGTGTTTTGGATGGTGATTACTTGTTCTCCTGGTGATGTCTTTAAACATAGCTTCCTGTGCTTCAGGATTAAGGAGGACTTGGGATACAATACGGTATAATAAGGGTGCATGAATAACTAGTCCGTGGAAATATAAACCATATAATTTCCTGCTGGTTATAGCCTTTGGTTCTCCAATTACTTCTATCATTAACATATAATGGACAAACGTTTGATTATAACATCTCAGAATTATAGCAAGAGTTCTCTGGGAAGGGGACAAATACATTAGCTGAGTAATGTCTAATAAACTCTCAAATAAGTCTATGACATCAGTGTCCACATGTTCCTTTCTTAAAAAAGTTGGCAAAGAAATTAAAGCTTGTCGGTAATCACGTGCACGTAAAAGTTCTCGATCTTGAAAAGTTCCTTTGCAAAAAGTATTAATGACAATAGAAAGCTGACCATAAGACTTGGATTTAAATTCTTCCAACAAGTTAGATATGTGTCCTTTGCAGGCATGTAGAGACTCAAACGCTACGATTTCCTGATGCTGTAAATTAAAAGTATCCAACTTAGCTTTTGGGGAAGCAAGCAAAAGCACAGGGACATGCTCAACACCTTGTCTCTCATCCTTTAACCTACGTGAAAGTTGCTCTACATTTCCAGAGGTGTCCATATGACGATCAGCCAGCTCTTCTGTAAGCTGCTTCTTCTTCATTTTCCTTACTGGACATATAATACCTGAGTGGCAACCGTGTCTCCGGCTATTGCTTTTGCCTGAATATGAGATAAAGTGCGACATGGTTGTCTGGCACAGTGAACAAAATTTTGAAAATTCTTAGAAGAAGCTGGACACCCAACACAGCAAAACACTTGACTGACGCCAGCTTCAAATTGGGCACTGGGATTGTCGCCATGGTGAAATCTAATGACATCTATAACTCTTCTCCCTCTTGGACTTTCAAGTGGAAGACCTAGCTCTTTCATATCTCCCTGTCTTGATGGTATATACAATAATTGGTCTTCAATTGAGCTGGAACACTTACCCAACATGTATACAAAAGGTTTCTGTACTAAAGTCAAAATATCAGTATTCACACCATGTGTATTGCTGTATTCTAGATTAGATAAAAAATAATCTACATCATACATGCGGGACACACACTAAAATGTAGCCATGATTTTCCAGAGTAATGTGATCATGCCAGATCTTCAAATAGCGATAAGTAGTGGAATTGTCTTTCACCTCCCGTACCATACCTAGGTCATCTTCCTGTTGCAGCATTTTTTCTCTGAGAATAATAAGTGGAATTTTCCTACCTTTAGCCTGTGATTCTATATTAATGATATCTCCTTCAGATGTTAACTTTATTTTGTTGACATTTTGGGAGACACATGGTATGCCGATTGAAAATTCTCCATCCATTACCTTTTTGTTAATTCCAACTGTAACATTTTTAGTTGATAAGTGCCTTGGCATCGTTACCTTACCACCGATTAAATTTCTCCTTACGCGGCGACTTTTCCCACGTATTTGAATTGAATTTTTAAGGCGCTTGACTTTGTAGCCAACCCGTTCTAGATGTTCTTTTAAAACTTGTCCAGCATTTAGATTGGTTATACCATATTTTCGGGCCATTGCCTCCCAATTGACTTTCTCTCCATCAGACAAAGTAACCAATTCCTTGACATCTGAACTTAAATCGAAATTAGCAGAAGAGGGACTATGTAGTTTAGGTTTAGATACTTTAGTTGGTTTCTGTAATGTTTCGTTGCGTGTTATTTCCTCATATTTTCGGAGAGATTCTCGATTTTGATACGGTCTTAATACATCCGTTGTTGAGTGATATTTTTCAATCGATTTTTTTACTGTTTGGCGTATGGATGTCAGTTCACGCTGCCTTTCAACTTTTGATGGCTTTTTAATAACATTTGCTTCTTTCACATTAGTAAGCACTTCCCCAAACTGCTTGCCAGTCACTTTCGAAAATGTCAAATTTAATACTTACTCGTACAAGACTGAGGCAAGCTGTATTGCAAGCTTTTCTGCTTTAAATGACTCTTGTGGTAATACAGCTTGATTTAATGGTTGCAATGCCTCATTTGTTATATTTTGAACTTTTTTCAGAGGGTTTGTTGTGGATTTCCAGGGAAAGGACATATGCAAAACTGAATAATCTGCCCAGCAGCCTTTACAATTACTGATACTATGAAGACGTTTCTTACTAGCAATTAGCTGATTCCATGATGTCTCAGAAAAAGTTTCTACATATTGATTCCTTGGCCAGTTCGGATAACGAAAAAAAGACAGAACCTTGGATATGTTTTGACTACATTTAAGAAAATATAAAGTTGATTGAGAATACTTTCCAGGTATTAGTAAATCAGGAAACTCATGGAAAAAACTTTGATAATCATTGAAGCGTTTCCATTGATCATCCCTGTCCATGTGTCCATTTTCCTTGGCATATTTACTGGTCAGCTTAAACAATTTACAACGTGCAAAACTACACTGAACAAAGGCCATCGTCCAAAACTGGAGACACCGCATTAAAAAATCGAACTATCTATTTCATTGGAAATTCGTGATAGAGTCTGCTTCAGAGAAATTCCGAAAACAAATAATGTAACACGGTTCAAGAACTCACATAAACCTAATATTCCCCGCCAAAAAAACTTTTTACTGAATTCAGACTAAAATCCTTAGGCTTATTTACGTATCTTAAAATATTTTATCAGTAGAACTAATCTTACATTTTCATAGCATAAAAAAAAATAATTATAGTAACTTACCTGTCTACTATTTTCAAATCAGAAATGAGTCCCATTACTTCCCAGTCAATGATGTACAACTACGAGGTTAATAACATCTGGCGTCTGCTTCATATGGACCTGGAGGTCGCCATCGGAAATAGAAACTGACAGCGATATCCATAAGGACGTTGTTGTTGATGATGATGTTGTTGGTCACGTCAGCCGATGCCTGTATGCTATAAGCCTTTACAGCTCATTTACAACATGTCACTCTTCATGTAGCACCAGAAATGGTTATATCTATTTCCTTCGCCTTTAAATGAGTCAAAGGGGCAATTACTTTGATTTTTTGTTGACCAAATACTAATTTTAAACTTCAGTCGAAATTCAAAACGACCTTGCAGTCTTTTGGCTCGCATTCGGAGAGGGTGCCACCAAGTGGATTGGAATTCAATCAGCGGAGGTAATTCCTTTGGGTTTTAATGTACTGCCAACAGCAAAGGTGTTGCCAGCAAACTACTGTTTTGTGCAGGAAGACTAAAGCAGATATCGAGAAAAGAACAACTGCTAAGCAAACTGCAATAAATCTCCTTCATATTACCAGGAGTGTTAATTGAAAATATGAAAATTACGGAAACAGACGGAAAGTCAATTCAGCCCATTTCTTAATTCCGCACATTTCAACCATGTAATTTAAAATATATTTATTTTAAGGGCCTTATTTCTTTAACACTTTTGATATTTTATCCACCTACAAATTCTCTTTAAAACTAGTTACTCATTTTTGAATTCGGGCGTGTACGTTTCCTGCACAACCCAATTTAGTTTACGACCTCCAAAACCCGGAGTTTGCACCATAGCAACCGTTGCTATGGCAACCAAAGGGCTCAAAGTGTGGCCTATTGTAAAAACATAGTATCCCAATAATGCATAGTTCCCAAAGACTCTGCATTTAAAATATATATCAATTTAGTACATTTTACATGGAGAAGCAGTCCTTGACCGCGTTGAGAGTGACTCGGTGGCTTGTAGTAGAGTGGTTGCTCCTGAGGATGTAATTACCCCGCCTCTTGTAAAATGATAGTCAAAGGTTTAGTTCCAATTGCCATCAGCGGGGAAACCGCAGTCCTTGATCCAGGGTCACTCCCTAATGGCCTTCATAGACCAATATCACGGAGCGGTGGCGCTGCAATCGTTGCGTTTCAAATCGAGGCTATCCTCTTATCTGTCAATGTAAACATTACTTCAGCTGTACGGCATGTTTTGACGAACTCGAACTCATGCCGTCATGGGTATCTACATCGTAAACAGCGGTAATCTGTTCAATAAAAACTATATTTTGTGATGGCAGGGATCCCTGAAGTACCGACACATTGACAGCAAACTCGGTGGCGATAGTAACATCCCGGCTTAATTTACTTTTAAAAATGAGTTTTCAGCGTCACGAAACTATTCTGCCGAGCGCTGGTAAACCACACACTAGACGGACTACAGGGGAGCATATTGAAGTTAATACTAAATCAGAAAGGTTACTGACTGGACCACGGAGATCAAAACTAATATGATTTAGCTTGAGCTTTTGTTGTTACCTTTTAAGTCTAGCCATTCGTATGTAGGCCAACGATACTACAACAACGGCGGTGCTTGTTTCATATTTGTACTATATTTATAGTATATACTACTATCTGTATCTGATAGATAATCTATTATATAACCATTATATGTCCTAGGAGTACGCCTAATGAATTTAGTTACAAGTATAGGTATAGGTACAACTTATCCTGCTGTCACAATTTATTTTTATAAGGTTTCTATGTTTGCGATTAGTTCATGTCAAGATTTGATGACCTTTGGTTCTCGCAAAAACTGCCAAAATTCTGATTGTCAAGAAAACTTCAGCATTTGAAGTACCTTGAAAAAGTAAAGGATTGGTGTTGAAATAAAAAAAATATCCGTAGAGCCAATAACTTGTATGAACAGAGGATGTGTGCTATTCAGACATTCATGTACGTATCCTTGGATGATTAGGAACTAAGACTTTACACTAACTAGCTTAGCGTAATATACTAGAGTGAGCAATCCGAAGAAAAACATGTAAGGCATATTGACTAAATATATCTAAAGGTGGTTTGTAAATAAACCAAAATGAGTCTGTCTTTATACATGTATATTTTTATTTCTCTCTCTATCACATTAATATTCTTTGAATATACAGCACAGCAGCCGTATCAAACATTTAACATGGCTTAAACATAAACCTTTTTCTCTTCAGATCTGGTTATTCTCAAAGCTGAGCCTGAGATTTGACATTTTACCTCTGAAAACTCAGTTTCACAGTCACTTGAGAATACGTTTGTGCCAAACCCCTGAGTGTCGTGTGTACCAGGTGTCGTGTGTGTACCAGACAGTGCATGAAATAAATCCTGGGGCAAAACATACATATCCATCTTGAATTCATCACTGTTCCAAACAACAAAAAAACGGTTTTAAGTTTGTGCTAACAGCTTATTTCATCCTGAGTTCCTCCATAAAAGTGGCATGAGCTGCCCAAATTCACACTTTTTTTTCATAATTTCTGCTCGTCGCGACATTAAGAGGTTTTGAAGACCATCGAAAAACTAAATGATTGGGGTTGGAATGAGGAAAATCCATACCGTATGTGGCCTGTACGAACTGAAAACGTGTTCGAAAAGTAAACAAAATTTAAATAACCGCGACGACCATTCATTCATTCAAAGTCAAAGTTAGTTCAAAACAATACTTTATGGTACATTTTCGAGACTAGAAGCACTAAAAAGCTTCTGAATTATACGTCTTGAGAAAAATAGCCAATAATTTCAACATTCTGTTTTAACGACAAAAAATCAACATTTTGACAGCTCATGCCACTTGAACAATGTACAACTGTCCTTGAATTGGAATGCTGGACCAATGAATAAATAACTAAGTGAAAGGTCTAAATGATATACCTCTTTTTAACAAAATTAGAAACTTGTCTACATGGTTTTCCCTGTGTCCGTGTGTTTTAGTGATCATAAATAAATAATTAACTGAATCATGTATGAATATTGTTAGAATGTGTGATATCAAATAACAATTGTCTGGTTTGCTCATGTTAAAGCATTATGATGGCATTGTGAACTGTTTTGAATGTCCTCATTTCATGAAAGTAAGACTTTGAGGTAAATAAAGCTTATAAAACATGATCCCTTTTGCATCTTATTCTTACTTGGGCAAAGGATGAATGTTGGCTCATTAATCACAAAACAATAAAAAAAAATTCATTTTAGTAAAAGGTGATGAGATTGATTAATCTGTAGATCAATGAATTCTGATTAATTTTGGTGCCAACAATCAAATTGCCTTGGAAATATAAATTAAGTTGATAAGCAGGTACTAATATAAGTCCCAACATTCTCCCTAAATGGGAAAATATGCTTTGGGCTAATCTATTTTGATGTATCATACTCTATTTCATATTTCACTTAAACGGGTGGATAAATCATTTGATTTTTATAAGTGAAATAATAAAAACAACAATTTGGAAAAATCAGAACAGATTTGCCCAAAATATACTCTCCCCAAAAAGAAACGCAACATCCAATTTTTTTTTTTTCGAACATGAATTTGTCCAAAAATGTGCGTGATTGACACATGACAACAGGATCATGTTATAATGTAAATGTCCGATAGTTGAATTTAAGCCCCTGATAGTGTCTGGTGATCACACGTGACTTTCGGGTCAGCCTTTGTGTAACGCTACACGAGGAAGGCGTAGGGAAAAACGTAGGGCAGTTGCACGTGCGAATCACGTATTTTCTTTATGCGGGTTTAATGGGTATAAAAGACACACAACCCTTCAATGGAATTCAGTCGTTAAATTGTTTCACGAAGTTGCTACAATATGCCAAGCCTAGACGCAGCTACCCGGAACGTCGCCATTGGTCGTCTCCTGGCCGGCTAATCACATAATACAGTCGCTAGACTTTATAATGTTCACCGCAGCACGGTTTCCAGACTGTTGCAACGTCACCAGCAATCCGGTTCAACGTTCTGGACCACCTAGGATCACATCAGCAGCCCAAGATCGCTACATCCGGTTACTTCACCTGCAAAACCGGACCAAAACAGCAACAGAAACAGCATCAAATACCCCAGGTCTCCGTCGAATATCGGCACTGTATGAAACCGTCTCCGTCAAAACGGCTTACGCGCAGACGTCCTTACTTTGGCGTAGTACAGAGACGCCAGCATCGACGTGCAAGGGTCCGATGGTGCAACAGGTTAAGGGACTGGAATCTGCGAAACTGGAGGCGAGTATGGTTCAGCGATGAATCAAGATTCCAGCTGCAGAGAAGAGATGGTCGTACACGAGTTTTCAGACGCCGGAATGAGAGGTTAGCAAGCAACTGCGTCCTTGAGGTCGTTGATTTCGGCGGAGGAAGTGTGATGGTGTGGGGTGCCATATCCTGTGCCCGCAAAACCCAACTGGTGCACATTCCCGGCAACCTTAACGCCGTTCGATACACAGATGAGGTTTGGACACCACATATGCTGCACGTAATGGACCTCCGTAGGGAAATCTTTCAGCACGACAACGCTCGGTCGCACACAGCTCGTGCTACTGTTGAATTTCTAGCCAACCAAAACGTAACAGTGCTCCCCTGGCCGTCCAAATCACCAGATTTGAACCCAATAGAACATTTGTGGGATGATTTGGATAGACACGTGCGCAGTTGTCATTCAGCCCCGCACACTCTGCAAGAACTGCAGCAGGCTCTTGAGCAAGAATGGAGGAGAATTCCGCAAAACCGTATTCGTCGATTGATTGTGTCGGGTCCGTGCTGTGTTACAGGTTAATGGTTGGCACAACAGATATTGACCTTGCAGTGACGTCATCTGAGAGCTATGAACTTTAATGTGATACATTTTTACATGTGAATGAACTTCAAAGTGTGAACAACCAGTCTGTCAAATTTCAGTGTAATGTGATACTTATTTCTGTATTAAAAATGACGTTGAAAATTCATATTTTGAAGAACAAAAATTGGATGTTGCGTTTCTTTTTTGGGAGAGTATAATTGTTTACAGTTTACAGGAAATCAAATTATTCCATTTAGTATTTTTGTGTGCTAATTAAAAATTAATATTTGTAGTTACACTTATTCTTTAAATATGTAATATTTCCAGAATATTGTGAACAATGTTTCCTACAGAAACACTTGTAAATTATTTTGACAAGAAAAATAACTGTATATTACTTCAATTATAATTTCAGGGTCCATCAGAGTGATAAAAAATTGCCCTGCATATTGTTGTTATATCATGTTATGCAGCTGCTGGTCTAATCAAGGAATTCACTCAAAAGATCGCAATCGTTGCACTAGTTATAGACTGTTCAAAGACGTCTAGTTTGAACAAAGATCCAATCCAATTATATTTCAAAGACTATTCACTGTTCTCGAAGTTTTTGTAAAGTTACAACATACTCGTCTCGATGTCTTGGACAAACCCCATTCTCTATGAAAGTTGTTTTGAGTTAATGAGGCTTAATCATTGAGTGGTCCTTCTCATCCAAATCAATGCTCTGCAACCTCTGTAAACAAATTAAAAAATAGAGAAATTTTTTCTTTTCTCATTTACCTTTAATATAACATAATAGTCTCGCAATAAAATCTCGGTTTCTAAGTGCGTTAAAAAGAGGTATATCATTTAGACCTTTATACCCCATGTAATAAACTAAACTTATGATCTCTCTCTCTATATATATATAACACTGCCACTATCTCTTTGACTTTGTATGTTTGTCTTAATTCTTTAAGTTTAGAAACAACGTCCCACTGTTTAGATTCCGTCGTCATATATTTAGAATTTTTACCAAAACACTTTATCTAAAGATTGAGACAGATTTTATAGTTAATGTAATAGCTTATATAATTGCGCATTGAAAAAAATAGTATTAGGTGAATCTAAATAATAAAATCTGTTGTAATATCTCATGGTGACTCACAAATATACAACTCCCCGAAAATCGTGGATTTCCTGCAGGCAAAGAGCCTGGTTTCCTCCCGGTAAACCTAGCAACGCTGTCATATATTAAAGTGAGATAATCTGAGTGCAGTGTAAAAAAATCACCATCATGTAGATTACAGTGTGAGTTGTCGCACCATACTAGGCCGTAGTAAAATTGGAGAGACTACCTTCAAGTTCAAATCTCAATATAATATTAACTTATTAAACCAAAAAGACTCAATGTTTCATTGTTTGGGGAAAGCATAAATGCGTCTGTGCCACCCCTCTACGTCATTGTTTGTCCGGATTGGTGCCATGAAAACTGACCATGAGGAGGGGATGAACACAGAGCCATCAAGCCAGTTGGACTGGACGTAGTTCATTAGCTCTTCAATGCCGCTGTGAGTGGGCGCTATCGTTCTGAAGTACGAAAAAGCTTCTACAATTTGTTCATGCGGCAGGAAGGGTAGAGCTAACAATTTCTTCACAAACTTAAAGACGGCATCCCGTTTCATGTAGGCTGGCTGAAATGGACAAAAATAGCAAACACAGAGAAGTTGTATCTACTGTTTTATTTCTATAAATGACAATAGATGAATTTACAAAATTGTTTTATTCATGGCGAATCGCCTCCCTTGCCCAATACTCTTCGTCAGGCCGCTACAGTAATAAACTTTCGTTTGTCCCGAAATTTTACTAGAATTGAGTCTGACGCATAACAAGTTATGCTGGTAACAGGTCATTTCGTACCCAAACCGTTTCGTACCCAGTCATTTCGTACCCTAACCTTTTCGTACCCTAACCGTTTCATACCACACAAAATGAGTGCAAATCTCATGAGTTTTCTGGCGACCACAGTGTACTGTTACTTCAAAAATCACCTTTATATCAAAAAGCTATTCTAAAAAGTAAAAATTTATGAAAATTGCAGAACCGATAACAAAGTTTTTCCAACTTTTCAAATTATCTCATAAATAAAAGGATTTAAATTGAACATGACATGCCATGAGTATAACACTGTAGAGTTCCCAAGGAAAAATTCATTATTTACTCAACGCGGTCAAGGACGGCTTCTCGGCATAAAATATACTTAATTGATATATATTTTTAATGGTGTGTCTTTGAGTATCATATATTATTAGGATACTATGATATGACAAGAGACAACAGTTTGGGACATTTGGTTGCCATAGCAACGGTTGCTATGGGGCCAAATCCTGGTTTTGAAGGTTGTATAGTAAATTGAATTGTGCCGGAAATTTAGAAATCGGAACTATAAAAAGAAGATGTACTATTAAAGAGAATATATAGACCGATTATATATCAAAACTGTTAAGGAAAAAAGGCCTTTATAATAAATATATTTATATTTACATGGCGGAAATGTACCGAAATGTACTTTTCATCTGTTTTCATAATTTTTGGAAATTCGTTAGACACATATAGAGCAAATTTATTGTATTTTGTTTTTTCAGTCTTCCTGCACAAAACAGTAGTTTACGGGCACCACTTTTACCCCTGGCTGCATGTTAAACCCCGACAGAATTACTTCCCCTGATTGACTTAGAATCCTCGTACAGGCGCTTATGCAATATCAAACAAAATGCAGCAGGCACGTTGCAAGAGGTTTAAATATATATTGAATCAAGACAAATCAAAGACATATTAGTTTTGCAACTGTGAATATAGTTTTCTACACCAACCATAGAACTAAAACAGTTCTCTGCACCAACAAACATCTGTGCACAGTGTGACCTACATACATGTTGCTAACAGCGGAGCTCGTCAAAAGGGGATTCCCCGTACTATAGGCGACGACTGGCGCTGAGTCGGCTGCCGCTTTCCTTGACAGCGTTGAGTAGTTCGACGGTTTTATATACCCTGCATACCTCCTACTTCCTCAGGAAATTCATTGTCATTCTCTTTATCAGTTTGCAACCCCCTCCCCCCCCCCCCCTTCTACCGGGATGTATGCCCGTGGCTGTGCATAAAATCGTCAAATTGTATATTTCCTTTTTCTTTGGAGGGATCATAAATTCCTAACTTTACACTGTCTTGACTACAGACCAGCAAAGACTAAGGGATTCTCGTGGGAAAATTATGCTGAGGAAACTATCCTTGGGTCTGGGTAAGCCTATGCCCTATGGGCTATATTATCGTTTGGAGGATGATATCGGTACTGTTCTTCGGACTAGTGAACCTTCGAACCAGTGAACCCTATCGTTCGGACTAGTGAACCTTTTGACTAATGGACCTTCGGACTAGTGAACCTTCTTACTAGTGAACCCATTTTTCGGACTAGTGAACCTTCGGACTAGTGGACCTTCGGACTAGTGAAATTCACAGATAATGATAAATCAACGATAATGATTTAGGTTGTTTTTGCAAAATTCACCAGTCAATGAACACCACTGATAAACAGCCAATAAAGCAACCTTGTAGTCGTACACCTCTTGCTTTCCAGGACGAAGAGGCAGACGCCTGCAAAAATGCTGAAGTCGGTGTGGTAGTTCCATCTAAATCCGAATGGGCATCCCCTGTCGTACTGGTCAAGAAAAATATCGGCGGTGTTCGATAGTGTGTAGACTATCGTGCCAAGGATGCATTGCCCCTTTCTAAGGTGGAAGATTGTTTAAATACTCAGTGGGTCGACTTTCTTTTCCACTCTAGTTCTAATTAGCGGTTATTATCAAATAACAATGGACCAAAAAGATGAAGACAAAACAGCATTCATTAAAAGGTATGGCCTCTTTCAATACACACGAATGCCCTTCAGTTTATGTAATGCGCCTTCGACATTTCAGAGAGCCATGCAGTTAGTGCTCCAAGGGCTTCAATGGGAGGTTTTGCTCATCTACTTGGATGATATCATCATCACAGGACGAACACTCGACGAACATCTCAGTAACTTAGAGAGTGTGTTCGAACGTTTAAGGCAGTTTGAATTAAAGCTCAAACCCAATAAATGAGTTTTAGGGCATGTAGTTAGCGAGAATAGAATTTATACGAACCCATCCCTAGTCAAGGAGCTGGTGGAATGGCCCGATCCATGTAATTTAAAACAACTCCAGTCGTTCCTCGGATTGACGAACTATTACAGGCGTTTTATTAAAGATTACGCCATGGTTGCCGCGCCGTTGCATTCCTTGACCAAGAAAGGAACACCTCAAGGAACTGTTGACCAATGCTTAATGCTCTCTTACCCAACAGAAAATATTTTTTTACTAGACACCGACGCTTCAAATAATTCTGTCGGTGCGATATTGTCTCAGGAACTAGACGACGAAGAACGGATTGTTGCCTTTGTTAGCCGTAAATTGAATTCCAGCCAGGAAAGATATTGTGTAACGCGCAAAGAACTCCTGGCTGTCGTAGCTTTTTGTAGTAATTTCAAGCATTACCTTCTTGGTAGACGGTTTATTCTACGAACCGATCATGGTAGTTTAGCGTGGCTCTTCCGATTTAAAACTCCTCAAGGGCAGCTGGCCAGATGGCTGGAAGAGCTTACTCAGTTTTCTTTTGTAATACAACATCGACAGGGCCGCTATCATGGTAATGCAGATGCCCTGTCCCGTCGTTCTGTTGAAGAAACAGTTTGTGATTGCTACAGTGCTGGAGGCGAACTAAAAAAGCTCCCATGTTCCAGGTGTGATCACTGCAGTAGGGTTCACGATTTGTGGAATTTGAAAAATATGTAGACAATGTTGTTCCTTTGGCTATGCGACTCAGTGAAGTAGATACTCCTGGCAAGCAAAACTCAGAGGATGAACCATCATGTAAGTGGATGGACTCATTTACGCCTCTAGATGTTAGTACGTCTCAAATGGATGATGCAGACCTCAAATAGCTTAATCAATGGGTCAAAAATGGTGAGTTCCTTCAATGAGGATCTGCCATTCTTAAGTGACAAAGCCTGTACCAAGTCCACTTAAGAAAAGGTCAAAGGTCGCGATTAGTGTCAAATAGTTTTAATTAGCATAATTGAGTACATGAATGAGAAATACTAAAATGTTCATATTGGTTGTAAGAATCCAGATCTATCATAGTAGTAGTGATATTATGCATCCGCCAGGACAAAAGAATTACCCTATTGTTCGTATTGATCTCTATTGTTCTCAGACAATGGTTACCCTATTGTCCGTATTGATCTCTATTGTTCTCAGAAAATGGTTACCCTATTGTTCGTATTGATCTTGATTGATTTTTGGCCAGGGTTAGATGTCAAAGGGAATGTGTTTGATTACAACGAAGTAGTATTTGCTATGATGACATAAGACAATGGATCTCTATTGTTTTATCTGATTCATTGAATAGTTTGTTTATTAATGTTTGAGATCAAAGCTTTTCTAGTTGTTTATCAATGTTGATTTTTTTTGGCGTTAATTCTCACAATGAACTATGCTTTGATACCCCTAATGAGAGAATATTCATAAGACAATGAATTTAATTAAATAAATATATTTGTCAATGCCCATTTTTAAAATCTCTGTTTTTCCAGAAAACTGTTTTTAATTAAACAATATAAGCACGTGATGTAAATGATAGGATTTTATTTTGAAAGTAAAATAAGAGAGCATTCACCTGTCCCCCTTTCTAACGATTTAACTCAGTGAGAAAGCTAAGAGTCTTACTTACTTCGCGCCTATTTCAAATGATAGAAATGAGGTCAGAGCTTTAGAGCTATGTTTACTTTACACATTAATCCGGCTGGGACGATTTTTTGAATTTTGAATTCATACCTGGTACATCATATTTGAGAGATAAAAAAGTAGCCCATATATGACTCAACGATGGCGCAATGATTTGAAATATATTATGAATGGACCTAAATAGCAAGTTCTTGGCGTGTCACAGTGCGACTTACATGTACAGGGGAGCTTTATATGTATGTCAAAGAAACCCATTCAACAAAGCAGACATCAAATAGGTTGAAAAAACACTCCTTTTTAATATATGATGAAACACTGCCCCGAGCATCTCTCTCCTTGAAAACAATACTCTTTATCACTTAGCCATAATTTGCACTACGAAATTAAGAAATAAGAAAAAGCTTTTTTTGGTTTTGTTTACTATTTCAACACAGTTAAATTTACCCTCAGTGTTGACCCGTATCTTATTAACAAGGTTAGACTAACATCGGCTGTGTTCAATGAACTATGTTTTCTATCTTTGATATCCCAATCATGATATAGTTATAAGACAATAGATCTCTATTGTTTTATGTGATTAATTGAATAATTTTGTTTAAAAAAGGTTTTCTATTTGTTTATCAATGTTGATTTTTTGTTTGTGGTGTCTATTGTAACAGTGGACTATGCTTTGGTACTTCTAATGAGAATATCCATAAGACAATGGATTTAATTCAATAAATGTATTTATCAAAATCTATTATTAAAAATCTATTTTGTTTTTTCCAGAAAACTGTTTTTTAAATTCCAAATATGATCACGTAACGTAGATAATATAATTTTTATTAATTTTTTTGCAATGAACAATGCGTAATTACTCAAGCTATTAGCAATTGACTAACCCGATAGGGGGAGATCATTCGTACTGTATGTTTAGTAATACACTCCGTCAACCGACGTGAGTGACTCAGTCCGCGTCTGGCTATGAACTGAACTACAGACCTTCTTCGACCCCACAGCATACAGACTGATATGAGTCTATTCCGCTGTCACCGGGGTGTTCCTATGGATTATTTCATTTTTCCAACTACCTTAAAATAAGGCAGCATGTAGCAACCCCCAACCCTTCTAGTGAGAAAGCTGACAGAGATAGACTCTGAGTCTTACTTACTTCGCGCCTATTTCAAATGAGAGAAATGAGGTCAGAGCTTTAGAGCTATGTTTACCTTACAAATTAACCTGGTTGAGATGAATTTTTAAATTTTGAATTCATACATGGTACATCATATTTGCGCCTATTTGTTTGACCTACATGTACAGCGAGCTTTCTATGTATGTCAAAGAAACCCATTCAACAAAGCATCAAATAGGTTGAATAAACACTCTTTTTTAGAGATGATGAAACACTAATCCGAGATTCTCTCACCTTTAATTCTCCTTATCACTGAGCGATTATCTTTGACTGTTGAAGTCCTTAGAATACATTGCTATCAGCCCCCAAAAAGTCTTTTTAGTATTTTATACTCCTATGATTAATTTAACATACAACCATGTATACATTTTTGGATATATTTTATTCAAGAAAAAAGTGTGAATTTCATTTATATATCATTACATACTATGGATTGAACGTATCATTTGCAACGTATTCCAGATTGCATTACGTCAATAAATTACCAAAGAATATAAAAAACTAACTTGTCTAATGTCAAATAAATATTGTAAGACAATCCCTCCACCAACACAGAGAAATAAGACGATGTAATGTGTATTTAAGGAGATAGTACGTGCATATTTTCCCATCGGAAATAAGTTTTGTGTAATAAGTAAGATAGAAATGTTCAAATGATGTGACGCAACAGTCCACAGGTGTAAAGATTCATTTGAAGAAGATACTTCATGAACTAAATCATCTAGAATGACAAGAATGTGTTTTCCTCTCGCCCACTCTTCTATAATTTCTCGCGAAGGTAGGCCGTGATGTAGCGTAAGGGTCGGGTGGACTTTTCTCATCTCTGCATATATTGGTTGATACACACTGTAAGCTAAATATATTCGAACTGGTGGAATAGTAAACATATCTCTAGAGAATTCAACCACACGTTTAGTAAATACACTTTTACCAGATTGGGTTGCCCCGGAGACCATTATCGTTGTGGGAGAGGTGAACTTGAATCGTTCTGAAGACATCTTTACAAAGTCACCGTTATTGAAAAAACATCAAATGAAATTCATTCGTACTTGGAATAATTTCGAAACAAAAATGTATCAATCTTATTGAAATAATCAGTTTCATTTGTACTTACATGTGTTCTTCATCTGTGCCCATGAGAGATGTGTTGTCCTCTTTTTTCTCTTTCAGATCCTTATGACCATAAGCTAGACTCTCTCTACCATTTTCTAAATAATAGCGTTTATCACAGTAAGCCGAAAGTGTTCTTTTCTTCTGACTAATTGTATATAATTTATGATTAAAGCTTCTAATTTGATACATTGTTGCTGTCATGAATGTGGATGTGTCTAACGTTCTCTTATAGTCTTGGTGAGTCATTTGTTTTTGTACTACACTTCGCGATACGCCTTTGGCAGTTTTCTTGTTGGAAGTTTCACATAACACTGAATACATTTTAGGACGCAGTCCGATGAAATGGGTACAAATTTCCCCACAAAGCTCATCCTTGAGTAAACCAAGCTCCTTTTTTCTGCTATCATCATAAAGAAAGTGATCCTTAGGCATGTCGGAAAAATCAAAAATATTTTTATGAGTTTGAAAGTCCTTATACATATCTTCTGTTTCAATGCGATATAAAAAGCTATCTTTGTCTGTGTATAAAAGCTGAATTTTGGAGCCGTAAATTTTCTTAAAATGTAAGTAATGAAGGGAATACATGAAGTGTTTGGCTAATTCTAAAATGGTGAAACCCACAAAAATGGGGCGGTCTAATTTTACTTTTAATGGTTTACTCCTTACACCCACGAGCCCCTCAGTGAATATTCTCACTTCATGGAAAGTGGGTGAATTCACTCGACGTTTTAATTGTTTCTCTGATGTGATGAGATGCACATTCATATGCTTTCTATTCGACTGTAAAGTCTTCCCATACAAGGCGTTAGAAAAGAGTTTATAGACGGATTTTAGAAAGGGTGTCTTAGCGTCTTTTCGTAATTCTGTGTTTTTCTCGATGTAGGGTTTCAAAATGGAGATTGATCGAATTCAATGGCTCGATGAATACGTTTGAGTTTTAAGCCTAAGCGAAGATACAATTGTAAAGTGACATAATGAAGTACATAATCAGTTTTATCTCTCAAAGTTGTTAATAATTTAGGGACGTTTGTAGATTTCATTAAGCCCAGCTCTTTCTGTGAATTTTGGGTATATGGTGATAACTCATCAAAACTGACAGCATGTTTCTCTGGAGCTAGTGGAAATTGATCATGCACCTCATGCAATGAATCACAATACTCCAGATCAACTTGCAAAACATAGCCTTTAAGATTATCTTCAGGTATAGTCATAATATGTAAATCATTAATCTCATCTTGGGATAACCATTTACAGTTTCCGGTGGGCAAATGCTTTGTCATCACTGTTGCGTACAAAGAATTTACATCCAGAAAACTATGGAAAATACTGGGTTTCTCGGGGTCAAAGTTTTCCATGTATTTATTATTAGCTACGCTTTCACGTAACGTCACTTGTGTGAGTCCACCACGAATTGCATTTTCAAAGAACAGGTATTGATCAATATCTGTAATCAAATCAAATTTTACTTTTGTCATTTTTAAAGCTGCTGACCACGATAAACCAGGGAGCGTTAAAAATCGAGCCGGATCGAGCTCGTAAGAGGATAGGCAAATTTTACGGAAATTTTCAAAACAATCTGCCAACAACAAAACATCCGTTTTCAAATAAAGGTCATGGAATTCTCCCAAATTGTTTATTTTGAAAACTTTCAAAATTTCCTCAGCAAATTCGTAGTCTTTAACGCTAACTGTCTCTTGTGTGAGAGAACTAAAGAAGGCCTCACGCGGTGGGAGGGTTGTTTCTAAGAATTTGTCAAGCGAATCGACGTGCTCATAGGGATATATACATTTTCGCATTAATAGTTTTGCTTGATGCATCGGGAAGTGACTCAATAAAATTTTGAATTTAGACTCCCCCCTCCTGAGCTAAATTATTGACAAGACTGCCGAGTGAGGCTCCTAAAAACTGATAGGAGTCTATAAATTGAAGGTTATCTATAGAAAATGTTATATATTTTTCCAACGTATTTGCAAGACACCTGAGTCGTGCCCATGGGAATTTCTCTATTGCTTGTATGATGAGATGAGTGTCGTAATTTTTTGTATTGTGAATAACAACGGGAATTTTATTTGTTTGTTTAAACTTTAAGTTACAAGCATTATGCACAGCCCTCTATAGTTTGACGTCATGTTGCTAGAACTATGGGCGTGGTCTTTCACTTTGTCTTTTCCTAGTGGTTTTTTACAAATAAAACACACAGAGGAAGCACGAAACGCGTCTTTGTCATTCTGATTCATATATATGGGATTGAAATTTTTACGACGCTTTAGTATCTTTACGGTCTCCTCTAGAAGTGACCGAATGAAATGTTCAACTACATTTTCCCCGCGATAAATTTTAGCAGGCTGATTGAGTTCTTCATATTCACTTACTACTACGTACCCATACCCGCAAGGGATGTGCTGTTGTTCTTTTTTAGTTGAATCTTCGGCCACGTTATCAACGGGTTTCAAAATGCACTCGAAATCTGAGTAAATGACCGTATCAGAAGGTAATTGTTTGTCAAAATCATCAAACTTGAGAGTGTTTTTCCCCTCTGTGGGTAAAACCACCCGTTGGGGAGAATTTTCTCGACATTGTACGATGTAATCGTTTAATTCATTTTCTTTGGTGAAATTAGACAAACAATAATGACAATAAAAGTGTTTCCTTTTTCCATGCTTCCCTAACAATTTTGATAAATCTTTTATGAGACAGTAATGCTGTTTATCATCCTGTGAAATGTATAACAAATTTACATGAGTCTCAGCCAGGTGCTCGCTGACATACAGGGGAAATACGCACTTTTCATAGCCAAACACATTCACTCTTATATTATTCGTTCAAATTTGGGAATTTGTGTTAGTTTGACGTGAAACTGAATGCCGCTCGTATCAAAATGGTTGAGCTTATCGGTATAGTTAGAGACACGTTCTGGGTGTACATTAACATTAAAGACTTGAGCCAGTATTGCATACAGAAAACATTTCTCGTCCTTATTTTTTACATTAATCACGGCCTTCTTTAATTTGATAGCAGGAGGGAGCTCGATAAAACTAGAGCCTGTGGGCAGATGTGTTACAGTCGCTACCTCACATTTTAAAATTAGTTCCAAAAGCCACCCACTAGATTGCCTTTGGAACTCGTCAAATGATTTCAAGATTTTTTGAAACGCTTTGGTAATCTGTGCTTCAATGTCACTTCCTAAAAAAACAGCCTCGGTGATACTCCGGAAAAATGGAGTGGATTCTACCTGTTCTCCGGCTTGATTATCTTTTACTAATTTGACTTGAACTATGAAATACCATTTTATTCCCTCTCTTTTCTATTTCTCTAGTCAGGAGGTTTTCTATTTTGTCTTTGAGAGATCGAAACAACTCTAACAGATCATATCTATTGTTTTCATTTAAGTCTAGCTTATGGATAACTACGGATCCCCCGAAAGCAGAGGTCAACTCACCTTCATCCCGACTATTTGTAGAGCTGGGCTGGATAGGCTCAGTGTCCCCCTCCCGTATGGTTGAATTGCTGGCTTCATCTTGAGGTTCATTTTTGCTCTCCTTATGTGAAGAATGTCGTAACTTTTTGTGACGAGAGAGGCCAGAAGCAAAAGCGAATTCTTTCCCACATTGAGAACACACCAATTTGGCTTTGGGCATGATGTTGAGTGTGCTTTAGTTAATCCAAGTCATATTTATAGTCTCCCTGTTCCATTGTGTGGAAAAAAGTATGTCACCAGAATTCCCCATGTATTTGTAAAACCTTATCTACATCATCGGAATCCCCGAATTTCAAAGTGTTGTGAAATATCTTATCTACGTCATTAGAAAAATTCTCAGGTTGACATACGTATCCATATATGAGTAGAAAATAGTAAGTAGCTCTTTTTCTCAAACAGAAATAAGTATCTGGGAGAAAAAAGTCCTAGCTTATAAAACCATATATGGCGAAACGTTTCTCTCTTTCTCTCTAAAACACCATATAAGGAAAGTTTACACAAATGTTTACAAAGCTTACTGGAAAGTACATATAGAAACGAATTCCCAGTAAGAATGAACAAAGAGACGTGAGACTACATGTCTCCAAAACTTTTCTTTGTAAAAACGGTTAATGGAAAACAAAAATGTCATTGAAATGCCATGAATGTATGCATAAAGCTGAAGCAACTCTCAACGTTTACACTGTATTTCAAGGGAGCCTCTTGTCCATGTGTAGGGATTCACTCAGACTCGCTATGTATTTATAGCGAGTCTATCTTCATCACATAAAAGACTGACCTAAATAGTTTAACTTGATAGGGCGATAGATGGGTAAGTGTTCCTGGAGAAATGTCTGTAACATATTTTATCAGTCATTTACCGCTTGAAATTGCCCGAGATTTTTATGCTTGTCAACAATATTGACAATAATGGAAAGCTTGATTGGTGAAGTTAATCAAGATGGTTTCCTCCGAGGGGATAAATACATTGAAACGGTTGATTGGTTTCATTTATTAAGATGATTTCCAAACAAACGGATAAACGTTTAAGAAATCTATATTTCGACGTTAAAAGTCCGGGCTCTTTCTCAGGCTTTTACGTCCTGTCACTAGAGTTGATGGCAGATCTATAGAATTCCAAATCAATGGAAGTACACCTGAACTTATTTCATTAAGAGATTCAAAACTAAATCTGCGTGGGCGAATAATTAGGTCAGACGGGAGTGATTTAAAGGAAAATGAGAACGTTGCTCCAGTTAATCTCTACCTACATTCCATTTTTGAATCAGTTTTCGTAAAATTTAACAATGTATTGGTTACATCGTCACCGAATAATTATCACTACAAAAGCTATATTCAAACAATTGTTAATAAAAGTTACGATGCAAAAAACTCCCAGCTTGAGGCGCAATTGTTTAGCAAAGATGAGAGCGATCTCAGTGTATATGACACCTTGGGAAATAATCCAGGAGTAAGTGACCGAGCAGATAGAGTAGCATTGTCAACTCTGTTTGAACTGGAAGGTCCTATTTTACTAGATGTATTTTTTCAGAGTCGATTTCTGTTAAATAATGTAGATATATATGTGAAATTAAATCTCAGTAGTTCTGAATTTTCACTGTTGTCAAAAGAAGACAACCCTTCCTATAAGCTTATTTTAGATGACATTTTCTTGAAAGTATTAAAGGTTAATGTTAATCTTGGAGTTAGGTTAGGTATTGAACAACAGCTCCAATCAACGAATGCAAAATATGCATTTACAAAAACAGACCTAAAAGTGGCTTCTATTCCTAGCGGTCAAATGATGTTTCATTGGGATAATATGTATAACAATGTCATGCCCACAAAACTGATTGTGGGTTTTGTTTCGTCTAATGCTGTGACTGGTTCTTACACAGAAAATCCATACAATTTTCAAAATTTTTCAATTTCAAAAATCGGAGTATTTGTGAATGGCGTTTCAGTGCCATCTTCACCTATACATGCTCATTTCAAAAAGGCAAACTCCGTTTGTACATCTGCCTACATGACTCTGTATGATTTTTTAGGTCGGTCGAATGACAATTTTGGGAATGATATAACTTTGTACAATTTTGCTAACGGCTATGCTCTGTTCGCTTTCAACTTAGATTATACTAAGGCAGAAGGTATTCCATTGTTAAAACATGGTAATGTTAGATTGGAAGTTATGTTTAATGAAGCTTTACCAGAAACCGTAAGCTGTGTCGTTTACAGCGAGCAGCCGGCTTTGATAGAAATTAATAAGAATAGAAATGTAATGTATGACAGCACAATGTAAAATTTGATGTAACATGATTTTTAATCTGGATTTTATGTAACATTGTTTTGTCCGTTATTTAATGATACGTTCAATCCATAGTATGTAATGATATATAATTGAAATTCACACTTTTTTTCTTGAATAAAATATATCCAAAAATGTATACATGGTTGTATGTTAAATTAATCATAGGAGTATAAAATACTAAAAAGACTTTTTGGGGGGCTGATAGCAATGTATTCTAAGGACTTCAACAGTCAAATATAATCGCTCGGTGATAAGGAGAATTAAAGGTGAGAGGATCTCGGATTAGTGTTTCATCATCTCTAAAAAAGAGTGTTTATTCAACCTATTTGATGTCTGCTTTGTTGAATGGGTTTCTTTGACATACATAGAAAGCTCGCTGTACATGTAGGTCAAACTGTTCTGAAAACTCAGAAAATACTGACCAAACCGGTAATAAAAAATAGTTGTTATCTTTTTTGTTTAGACCTAGTGACAGTTTTGCCCTCCACCTCATTTTCTAAATTCCACCCTTATCTACTAACCAATAATAAAATGACTGGCTACTACCTAGAAAAAGGAAAGACGGTATAGAATCAAGACAGAACATCGTTGATAAGTGTTGTGTTAAGGTACAGTGGCAAAGCGTTATTCGGAATTAGTGAAAGGGATTTTATTTACCTTTTGTTGTGAAAACACGGCGAAGATCCACTCTTCAGGTACGTGGCTGTTGGATACATTATTACTTATTTTATGTGTTTCATTTACTTTCAAATTGTGTAGGCAAAACTATAAATATACCATTTGATTTTCTTGGGCAGGCGAAAGGTTACCATTTTTGAGTTTGATAATGTTGTTATAACGTTTCCCTGTATCGCGATTTGATTTAATTGTTGTGTCTTGTCCAAGATAGAGTTTTGAATTATATGTGTTTTTTATCGCAATAGTTTATTAGTTTAAATTCGGATTAAGGATGCCCTCCATCCCTGTAAAGCGTTAGGCCTTGCGCCATTATCTAGAAACGAGATTACATCGTCTTAGAATTAGCAACATGTTAGTTTACATTGGTTTAGTCTAAATTCTCGCTTCCGTTGCATAATAACGTGTGTGTGACGGACATAATGTAAATTGACATATATTTGGTTTAGAGTAGTTTTATTTAGCCACTTAGTTGCATGATTAGCTATTAGAAAACGTTATGAGTAATTATTGTTCATTTCTGTTGATTATAGAACTGATTGTTAATAAACAGTTAGAAGAAATCTTTGCCCGGTGTTTCTAGTGTCTTCCATCTCGGTCGCAACATTTTTCTGAAGAGATTTTTCTGAAGACAGTAACAGTGAGCGACAGTTGGATAGACATTAAATAGTTAAGATGTCCGATCTAGAGAAAGCCAGTACCCCTATGTCCGCCCAGCCTGATACAGAACAGGGGGCACAGGACAGACACCTAGCCTTGATTGATGACGGTGATAACAGAGAGAGTGTTATCAAGAGTAAGAGGAAAACACTTAGGTCTAAGTTTACTAGAACTGTCAACAGGATAAAAGTCACCCTAGAAACTGGAACCAAAGATAGCCGTAGACTATTAAAGGAAATTGGTGACATTAAATGTTTGTGTGAACATGTGCGAGATGTACATGCAGAGGTGTACGAATTCACGGATGGCCATACCTCCCTTGACAAGTGGGAGGCTGAGTTGATGAACGACCTCTACAGCATTGAGCTATTAACGGAAGACTGTATAAAAGCAATAAACATTAAAAGTGTTAGTGAAATATCTACAAAAGAGAAAGCTGAAACTATGCTTAGGAATGTTTCTATCCAGCAAGGACAGTCACTTGACAGTAGTGGTCCCATAAATAATTTTCAACCACAAGCAGGAGCTCAAGATCAGGCAGAAATTCAGCCTACAACTTTAAACACTAGTGTTGAAAATTTAACTTTATCTTCAGAGGGTAACACCGCGACTCCGCCAGTGAATTATCCTTTTTTACAATCTACATATTTGGGAAGGGAAAATAATGTGACAGATTTGTCATTTGACTCTTGGGTTGACAATTTGGTTGAATTTTCAGAAACTAACCTAACGTCTCAAAATCAAGAAATTTCAATCGCAGAAGCATTATATAAGCTAGAAGCTAGTAGAGATATCCCCTCAATTAAAATTCCGAAATTTGATGGAAACCCGCTAAAATGTGTTGAGTTTATGGAAGGCTTTAAGGTTCATATTCATAACAAGCCTCATCTAACTGATGATATGCGGATTATTCAACTTCGTATGCATGTTTTTGGGGATGCTGAGAGGGCAATTTCAGGTTTGGGTTCGGGGGGTTCAATGTATGCAACAGCCATGAAACTGATTAAGGATCAGTTTGGCCAAAAAACAGTCATTGCGCGTGCCCTTATCAATAAGTTGACCAAAGGTAGTAAAATTGCCCCAGACGACCGACATGCCCTGCGTGAGTTTTCCCTCGACATTATAAATGCAATCGCAGCTTTTCATCAGATTAAGCATTTTGCAGACGCTAGTACAAATGACAGCTTGAGACAGATAATCCGACGTCTTCCTGACAATTTGATACAAGCTTGGAAAGTAAAAGTAACTGATCTACGTGACAGAGGGAGACAGGCCACTCTTGAAGAAATAAGTGCCTTTGTTCGACACAGAGTCAAGGCAGAGTTTGACCAAGACTTTGGCGATTTGGTAAGTACAAATAGAGGTAAGTCACACGATTTCAAAGGATTTCATAATTCCCGAAAGGGAGTCCACTACACGCAGCGAGATGTAACCAAGAAGGTAAGTAAATGTTTCATTTGTGAGGAGCCTCATTGGGTTGTAGATTGCCCCACCCTAATGGACTCCGATATTGACCAAAGGTTTGAACTCCTAAAGAGGAACAGGCTTTGTTTCTCATGTTTTAAGAAAGGGCACTCCTCTTTTGATTGCCGTTCTAAGAAACAATGTGGTAAGAATGGTTGCACCAAATGGCATCACCCCCTTCTACATGGTGATCCCCCCTCCTTGGCTAGCGGAATATCTATGGCTTTAGATAATGATAGCATAATGCCAGTTCTTCGAGTTCGTTTCAAGGCCGCAAACGGAAGGTGTAGGGAAGGCAACGTGCTCATTGATAGCGGAGCGGGAACAACCATAATTAGGAAGGAATTTTCCAAAGCTTTAGGTTTACAAGGTAAGCGTGAAAGCCTCGACATTTCAGTTGTTGGCGGGAAGTGCTATGCACAACCCGACAGTCGCAGAGTTAAGTTTTGGATTCAGGGCCTCAATGAGAAAGACGAGTTTCAGATAGAAGCTCATGAGATTGACCAAACCATTTTGAACGTCCCTTCATTGAATAGACCCTATCTTAGGTCTTTTGATCACCTAAAAGATGTTGAGATAATGCGCAAGGCAGGTCCAGTCGATCTTATTTTGGGCGTCCAATTTTCTCATCTCCACGCGGAGGAACAAGTGAGAAAAGGCTGTCATTTTGAACCAGTAGCCAAGAAAACACGCCTTGGATGGTATGTCATTGGTTCCGACAAGACTAAAAAGTCTAGAATTGCCAGTGTGAACTTTGTCAAAAAAATTGATTTCGACAAGTTTTATCAATTCGAAACAATCGGTATTCAGAAACCTGATTGTGTATACCCAGTCAACATCATGTCTCCTGAAGACAAGAAAGCTATTGATTTGATGGAGGCCTCTTGTAAGAAAGTTGGGGACCGTTATGAAATCGGATTACCCTGGAAGAACGACCCACGCTATCTTCCAAACAACTACGCTTTGGCAGAGAAACGTTTGGTATCCTTGGAGAAGAGCCTTAAAAAGGATCCAGTTCGGGCTAAATTGTATGATGACGCAATCATGGAATATACTAGGCAGGGATGGGCTTGCGAAGTGCCAAATAACGACGTGCAGAATAAAGGTAAGTCTGTGTACTATTTGCCGCACCACGGTGTTTATCGTCCCGATAAACCAAGCACTCCTCTTAGAGTTGTTTTTGATCCTGCTAGTCAATACCAAGGCGTCTCTCTAAATTCGTTCCTCTTCAAAGGGCCATGTCTCATTGGAGATCTTCTAGGCGTGCTCCTGAGATTTAGAGAGGATTTTGTGGCTTTTTCTGGGGACATCGCCAAGATGTTTCTCCAGATTTGTTTGCCTGAGACAGATAGTCAAGTCCATAGATTTCTGTGGAGAAACTTGGATGTTTCAAAAACTCCACAGATCTACCGGCTATTGCGTGTAACGTTTGGCGACAAACCATCGCCTGATATGGCAAGCTTTGTCATTCTTAAGATTGCCGAAACCAACCAACAACGGTTTCCTGAAGCCGCAGAAATCCTGAAACGGGACAGGTATGTCGATGATTTAATCCACTCCTGTTCTTCTCACCAGGAAGCCTGCCAACGAATGAGTGAGTTGGACGAGCTTTTAGCGTCTGCTTCTTTTAGGATAAAACAATGGTATTGTTCTTCCTTATTGCCAAACACTACTAACGATCAAGTAGGTGGCGAGGAATCAGCCGGTGCAATGAAACCGTTAGCGGAGGTGAACATTGATGGCGAGGACGTTAAGACACTTGGTGTTTTTTGGAACCCGGGGTCTGATACAATTAAGTTTCGAGTCAAAGACTTGATCCCAGAGAAATTGACAAAGCGTTCTATCCTGTCAAAAATCTCGATGGTGTACGATCCTCTGGGTCTTGCATCTGTCATCACCATCAGAGGCAGAATGGCCATGCAAGATTTGTGGAGGTCGAAATTTGACTGGGATGAGGAATTGCCCCATGATGTGTGCCAAGTGTGGTATTCCATTTTTCAAGAAATTCAAAATCTTGATGGGGTTGAATTCCCCAGATGTTTGAAACCAAAGGATGCAAGGGGGGATGCGGAACTCCATGTATTTTCGGATGCTAGCGGCAAAGCATACGGCGCAGCGGCATATTTGCTTTGGCCTACTTCAAATGGGAACGAAGTTCGTCTTGTCGCAGCAAAAGCTCGGGTCGCCCCTTTGAAGCAGACTACGATCCCCAGACTCGAACTTATGGGGGCCTTGATTGGGAGTAGACTAGGAAAGACCATTTGTGAAGAGTTTAATCGGAAGCCAGCTTCTTTTACACTTTGGTGTGATTCGCAGATTGTGCTGCATTGGCTCAAGTCTGAGTCAATCACTTTGAAAGCTTTTGTTGGCGTTCGGGTCGCTGAAATTCAGTCTACTCTACGACCATCCAATTGTAGATTTGTTCCCACACAACTCAACCCAGCTGATGATCTTTGTCGAGGGAGCACAGCTGATGAGGTCCACAAACGCTGGGCCAAAGGACCTGAATTTCTCAGGAGACCCAAAAATGAATGGCCTGAGGACATAGTGACACAAAACGTTTCTAATGATCTGGAAGTAAAACATCCTAACCCGATATGTTCAGTGGGGAGTTGCTCGCCTTGTATCGATCCGTCTAGATTTTCAAGTTGGACTCGACTTTTACGAGTCACTGCGTATTGCCTTCGTTTCATCCGAAACCTAAAGACTAAGCTGGGAAAAGCTGATCTCTGCAAAGATTCGTTGCAGCCATCAGAGATAGCCGAAGCAAAGAACTACTGGATTAAAGTAGTCCGGCAGCAGATTGTTGATTGGGAGGAAAGGTTTAGAGACCTTTCACCGTTTACCGAGGACGGAATCATACGTGTAGGAGGGCGACTAAGGAACTCTCCTTTACAGTATGAGCAAAACCACCCGATTTTACTTCCGGCTGAGCATGTCATATCCAAACTGATATTGCTCAGCAGCCATGCCAGAGTCGGGCATGCTGGTGCTGAAAGAACGCTTTCGGAAAGCAGACGCAAATTTTGGATTGTACGGGGTCGAAACCTTGCTAAAAGCTTAACCAGACGGTGTGTTGTGTGCCGGAAACTCAGTCAAAGGCCTCACTCTACTCTCATGGCAGATCTGCCAATAGAACGGCTCAAGCTTTTCTCGCCTCCATTCTCGGTAACCGGAGTTGACCTTTTTGGGCCCTTTCAATTGAGATATGGGCGAAACAAAACAGTTAAAACTTGGGGAGCAGTGTTCACATGTGCCACAACTCGCGCCATTCATCTAGAGATTGTAGCTGCGCATCAACTTCAGCATTCTTGCATGCTTTGCGACGCTTCGCAGCCCACCACGGTTGGCCTAGCACCATGATATCTGACAACGGCTCAAACTTTATTGGAGCACGTAAATAATTAAAGAAACTTGTACAGCACAATCACGAACTGAAAGAATTTGCTTCTTCCCATGAGATTTCATGGAGGTTCATTACTCCATTGAGTCCACATCAGGGAGGCTTCTATGAGAGTTTAGTTAAACAAACTAAAAGAGCACTACAAGTGGCCATTGGTCAGCAGGTGTTGAGTTGGAACGAAATGTCCACGGCATTTTCAGAAGCAGAATGCCTTCTTAATTCAAGGCCTTTGGGCTATTCACCAAACAACCCAAATGACCTTCAGCCCATCACTCCGAATCATTTTCTGTTAGGCCGAGCGTCAACAGAAATCCCTCATGGTCCATTCATGGAGACTCGAAACCTCCACAAACGGTTTGAGCAAGTTCAAATGCTTGTTGCTCATTTCTGGAAGAGGTTTATTCGGGATTACGTTCCCACACTCATCAGGCGTGCCAAATGGCAACTTAAAGGGCGACAGATACAGGTAGGTGACATTGTTTTATTAACCGACCCAGATCTCCAGCGAGGTAAATGGAATCTCGCTCGCGTCATGGAAGTCTTTCCTGGAAATGATGGCATCGTGAGAAATGTCAAGGTAAAGACCAAACAAGGTGAGTATCGACGATCAATACAGAACTGTTGTCCCTTGCTTGAAACCGACGTAGGACCATTTGTTGGCCCCGGAGGATGTTCTGAAAACTCAGAAAATACTGACCAAACCGGTAATAAAAAATAGTTGTTATCTTTTTTGTTTAGACCTAGTGACAGTTTTGCCCTCCACCTCATTTTCTAAATTCCACCCTTATCTACTAACCCATAATAAAATGACTGGCTACTACCTAGAAAAAGGAAAGACAGTATAGAATCAAGACAGAACATCGTTGATAAGTGTTGTGTTAAGGTACAGTGGCAAAGCGTTATTCGGAATTAGTGAAAGGGATTTTATTTACCTTTTGTTGTGAAAACACGGCGAAGATCCACTCTTCAGGTACGTGGCTGTTGGATACATTATTACTTATTTTATGTGTTTCATTTACTTTCAAATTGTGTAGGCAAAACTATAAATATACCATTTGATTTTCTTGGGCAGGCGAAAGGTTACCCTTTTTGAGTTTGATAATATTGTTATAACGTTTCCCTGTATCGCGATTTGATTTAATTGTTGTGTCTTGTCCAAGATAGAGTTTTGAATTATATGTGTTTTTTATCGCAATAGTTTATTAGTTTAAATTCGGATTAAGGATGCCCTCCATCCCTGTAAAGCGTTAGGCCTTGCGCCATTATCTAGAAACGAGATTACATCGTCTTAGAATTAGCAACATGTTAGTTTACATTGGTTTAGTCTAAATTCTCGCTTCCGTTGCATAACAACGTGTGTGTGACGGACTTAATGTAAATTGACATATATTTGGTTTAGAGTAGTTTTATTTAGCCAATTAGTTGCATGATTAGCTATTAGAAAACGTTATGAGTAATTATTGTTCATTTCTGTTGATTATAGAACTGATTGTTAATAAACAGTTAGAAGAAATCTTTGCCCGGTGTTTCTAGTGTCTTCCATCTCGGTCGCAACACAAACCGTGGCATGCCAAGAACTTGCTATTTGGGGATCATTTATAATATATTTACTCTGACCTCATTTCTCTCATTTGAAATAGGCGCGAAGTAAGTAAGACTCAGAGTCTATCTCTGTCAGCTTCTCATCTCCATTTAATGCCCTCTTTATGGTTTCTTTTTCCTCTTGAGTGGCTCTATTTCACTGTGTAATGTCTTCCAACTATCCTCAAATTCATGCCGATGATAATGTTGTTTGAGTGTTGACATAGTGATCAGATTCTACGAGTGAACAAATTCACAACTTCATGCATTTTATATTTGACGGAATGTGTTGACACTGTGTTTAGTAAACGTGTCGTGGCACGTTCACTAAACAACCTCGAGCGATGAAAGAAAACTAACATAAGGTCAAGTGCTCACCCAGTGTTAAGATGACCTCATTTGTCCACACAGATAATTTGAATGTATAACCGCCAAGTACACCGACAAACCTTATTTCTAATTGACAGACAGAAGGATGAGTACCATTAACTGGAAAACAATACCGAATAATCCTTAACTGAAAACAATATCTCCTTAGAACAAAATACATAATCATTAAAAACATGAAGACAAAAAAAATCAACATTGATAAACAACTAGAAAAGCTTTGATCTCAAACATTAATAAACAAACTATTCAATGAATCAGATAAAACAATAGAGATCCATTGTATTATGTCATCATAGCAAATACTACTTCGTTGTAATCAAACACATTCCCTTTGACATCTAACCCTGGCCAAAAATCAATCAAGATCAATACGGACAATAGGGTAACCATTGTCTGAGAACAATAGAGATCAATACGAACAATAGGGTAATTCTTTTGTCCTAGCGGATGCGTAATATCACTACTTATCATTCTTAAGTTCTAACTCCTGCACTTAATCAACTTAAGAACGCCCACAATAAGAACTAATTACCACTTGAATTAGCATAATTGGGTACGACAATGGAACCTTTGCAGAAGTATTTATCAGGGTTCCCCGAATAGGGATTTGTAATTCTTGAGTCTTTAATCCTGTACTGAGTCCACTTAAGAATGGGTTAGCCCCATATAGGTTTTATTCAACACAACCCAGTACATCATTGGAATACCTACTAAAATGTACTTCTTGGCGTTGTTTATGGGTTGTTTCTTGTCAGCCATTGAAACTGTTTACATACAGGCTTTTAGCTTCTATCTCCTTGTCATCTTGGGATAGACCTTATCTTAATCGATGGGCAATGTGGCTATATTCTTGTTGTTCTAAGTTATTTAGTTTCTGGAAAAAGGTCGACATTTCTTATAGCATTAGCCCAGACGGGGGAGGACTGTTGAACAACCCTGTTAAATACTGCAGTGCTTCTTATTACTTTCACATTAAATTTTGGTAATTACTGCTTCAGCTGTGGCCTGTAAATTTCAGAGCATTTGTTTTGAGCATTCAGTTTTCCAGGAAAATTTAAAGGCCTGGCTGAGGTTCCCATGTGGCGCTGCTAGTTGATACTGTTCTTCAAATAGGTATGTTAACTGTGGGTTAATTCAGCTTCAAATTCAAGAGCCGGTTATGTGACAGACTTAAGTCTGATTTCACGAAAGTGTTTTATTAAGCTTACATATTAGTCCATTGTGCTGGATAAAATAAAGTGAAATTCAAGTTTAAGTCATCAAAAATAAAAAATCTTTAAAGTCATTTGGATATTGTCTTTCAATGGATTTATTCACAGGTAAACTGTTTCAGCAGAAGGCACAATTGATTATAAATCATTTTCGCATATATCAGTCCTATTTGACCAGGTACAGGATTTCGGCACATACTTTTAGCTATTCAAAATTGAGTACAAAATTCAATACAAAAACAGCATAGTAACAGGATTGGAGTTCTATTGATATAACTCATAATTAGGCATTACGTATTCTGGTGGCCAAACTCAAATATTTACCCAACAATAACAATTCTTTAACATTATTTGTAGATAGAAGTTGTACAAGCTTAATTACAGATGTTTTTTTTCTATAAAACAGTTTAATATATTTTAATCTTAAGTTTTTATAAGTCGGGCAAACGAGGATAAAGTGAAATTCGTCTTCTATCTGACCAGTTGCACATCTCTCGCATATCCTACGAGAGCGGTTAACACCATGATGTCTTCCTGTTTGAATGTTACGGGTATGTGCCGAAATTCTGTACCTAGTTAAAAGGGACTGGTATTTACATAATATGTTTTTCCGTAAATAAAATTGCAGACAGAGTCTATCAGTTAAATGTTGGTACAGAAAACATGTAGATGAAGTACCCATCTTTTCCCTAGTACATTGAATAAAATTGTCTACAATTCTTACTTTGTAGTTTCTGAGAAATAAGTTAGTATTTTCTACACGTCGTTGATACCAATGATATCCCATTCCGTTGGAGAGTAATTCCTGTCGGACAAAACCCAACCAGCTTGTCTTATCGTTAGATTCCATACAATTTTCAAACATATCATCATATATAGCTCTAAGGATACAATTGTCAGTAGTTAATAGCTTAACCCAATACTTTAACATTCTACATTTCCTTGCAATAACCATTGGGTGCCTACCTAACTCAAAATAAATCATAGCATTTGTTGAATTTCTAGGGACATGCAATATTCTTTTACAAAACATTATCTGAACTATCTTAATATCATTCCCTGGTATGTGTCCCCATATTTCACTTCCATAGTTTAATATAGTAGACACATATGAATCAAACAAAGATAACTTTGTGACAAAATTGAAATGAAATGATATTTTGTTAAATACCCCATACATAGCTTTTTTACCTTGGGTTACAAGCCTCTGTTGGCACAGTTTGAAATTTCCATTATAGTGAAGCTAATACCCAAATAGACAAAAGAGTTAACGACCTCGACTCTCTCTTGCATTAGAAAATATTCATCATTCGGAGGTCGCCAACCCCTACGAAATATAACAAGTTTAGTTTTTTCGGCATTTACAGATAGTCCCCATTTATCACAGTATTCGCCCACTCTTGTCATTACATTTTGCAAATCGGCGGGAGATTCTGATATTACAACAGTGTCGTCTGCATACATAAGGAGAAACATACTTATTTCACGAAATTCTATGGGCAAACATGTTTTTGCTAATTCCATTTCAATATCATTTACAAATAGTGAAAACATAATCGGCGAAAGACACTCCCCTTGCATTAATCCGAGGGCTAAATTAAAGAATTCAGACACACTTGCTTGCCACTTAACGCAGACAACAATAGACTGATAGAGTGACTTAATAACTTGCAACATTTTGCCATTTACGCCCTCCTTTACCAGTTTAAACCAAAGTGCTGAGTGCTGGACAGAGTCAAAGGCCCGTTTGAAGTCAATGAAACAACAATACAACTTTTTCTTTTGTTTAAGATATTTCTGGATTCAATACGAAAATGGCATCCTGTGTTCCGTAACCTGGTGGAGTTTTGAATTATCCAGTGTTTTTCTGTCTTTAACAGCATTTTGCACAAGCGGAAACTTGGTTTTGAGACGAGAGATTTTGTATGTCATAGAAAATCAAGGGTGTATCATAAGCATCATACCGTCTTCTTTATGTATACGTTTCCCTATTTCCTTTCAAAATAAGTGAACATAGTGGCTTATTAGATCTATAATAGCCTGTAATCGTACTTGAGTGCGGCGTAAAACACCAAATAGTCCATCAACCAATCTCTAGACCATAACTGTCATACGGTCTTCCCTTGTGTGTGCTTCGGTATTTGTATTTCTTTTTTTTTTGTATATATACTCTCCCAAAAAAGAAACGCAACATCCAATTTTTGTTTTTCCAAATATGAATTTTCAACGTTTTTTTAATACAGAAATAAGCATCATTTGGCATATTGGTTGTTCATTCACATGTAAAAATGTATCGCATTAAAGTTCATAGCACTCAGATGACGTCACTGCAACGTCAATATCTGTTGTGCCCACCATTAACCTGTAACACAGCACGGACCCGTCTCGGCATAGACACAATCAATCGATGAATACGGTTTTGCGGAATTCTCTTCCATTCTTGCTCAAGAGCCTGCTGCAGTTCTTGCAGAGATTGCGGCGCTGGATAACGACTGCGCACGCGTCTATCCAAATCATGCCACAAATGCTCTATTGGGTTCAAATCTGGTGATTTGGACGGCCAGGGGAGCACTGTTACGTTCTGGTTGGCTAGAAATTCAACAGTAGCACGAGCTGTGTGCAGCCGAGCATTGTCGTGCTGAAAAATTTCCCTACGAAGGTCCATTACGGGCAGCATATGTGGTGTCAAAACCTCATCTGTGTATCGAACGGCGTTAAGGTTGCCGGGAATGTGCACCAGTTTTCCGGGCACCCCCCCCCCCCCCCCCCCCCACCATGACACTTCCTCCGCCGAAATTGTCGACCTCAAGGCTCAATTATCGGGCATTTACATTATAACATGATCCTGTTGTCATGTGTCAATCACGCGCATTTTTGGAAAAATTCATGTTTGAAAAAAAAATTGGATGTTGCGTTGTCTGAACAACCAGTCTGCCAAATTTCAGTGTAATGTGATGCTTATTTCTGTATTAAAAATGATGTTGAAAATTCATATTTTGAAGAACAAAAGTTGGATGTTGCGTTTCTTTTTATTTTGGGAGAGCACATTTGCTAATTAGCACTGCTAGTTGAATGCTATTTAGTTTCTTACTAGCAGGGAGAGAGAAGGAAGAGACCGTTAGAGTGACGAACCCAAAAAGAGCACTATATTTGCTAAATTGCACTGCTAGTTGAATTATATTTAGTTTCTAACTAGCGCAGAGAGAGTAGAGGATGTTGGGGAGAACCTGAAAGCGACATAATATCTGCTTAATAGCACTGCTAGTTGAATGATATTTAGTTTGTAACTAGCATTCAGAGAGAAGAGGTCTTTGGAGAGACAAACGCTAAAAAGGACAATAAATTTGCTAAATAGCTGCTAGTTGAATGCTATTTAGCTTCTAACTAGCAGGGGTCGAGAAGGAAGAGGCCGTCGGAGAGAGGAACCCAAAAAGAACACTATATTTGCTAAATAGCACTGCTAGTTGAATTATATTTAGCTTCTAACTAGCAGGAAGAGAAAAGAGGCCGTTTGAGAGACGAAACTAAAAAGGACAAGATATTTCTTAAATATCACTGTTTGTTGAATGCTATTAAAGCTTCTAACTATCATTGAGAGAGATAAGGCTGTAGGAGAGACGAACCCCAAAAAGGACAATATATTTGCTAAATAGCACTGCTAGTTGAATTACATTTAGCTTCTAACTAGCAGGGGGAGAGAAGAGGTCGTTGGAGAGAACATAAAAAGGATAATATATCTGCTAAATAGCACTGCTAGTTGAATGCTATTTAGCTTCTAACTAGCATTCAGAGAGAAGAGGCCGTTGGACAGACGAACTCAAAAAGGACAAAATATTTCCTAAATAGCACTGCTTGTTGAATGCTATTTAGCTTCTAACTAGCGTTTTGAGAGAAAAGGCTGTTGAAGGGACGAACCCCAAAAAGGACAATATATTTGCTAAATAGATTCTTCTATGGAGCGGTTTTACTAAAACCAAAACACATAGGACAACTTGTACTACTTTGTATTAAAACATATTAAAACATCACCATGTACAATGTAGTGCAAGTTGTCCTATGTGTTTTGATTTGCTAAATAGCACTGCTGGTTAAATGCTATTTAGCTTCTATCTAGCAGTGGGAGAGAAGACGCCGTTGGAGAGACGAACCCCAAAAAGGACAATAAATTTGCTAAATAGCACTGCTAGTTGAGTGCTATTTACCTTCTAACTAACAGGGAGAAAGAGGGAAATGTCCGTTGGAGAGACGAACCCAAAAAGGAAAATATATTTGCTAAATAGCACTGCTAGATGAATGCTCTTTAGCGTCTAACTAGCATGGAGAGACGAACCCCAAGTAGACAATATATCTGCGAATTAGCAGTGTTATTTATCAGCTATCTACCTGTAAGAGAAAAGAGGAAACTGGAGTAAACACAAAAGCGACAATGTTATCATTAGAAAACAGGGAACACAATATATCTGCTAAATAGCACTGCTAATGTAACGCTATTTAACAGCTATCTATCAGTGTGAGAGTTGAAAGCGAAGATGCTGTTGGAGTGAAGACAAAACAAGAAGACGGTTTTCTGGCTTTTCTGTGCTAAGCTTCTTCTCGTCCATTTGCTTAACAAGGTAATATAAACAGATACTTTTGCTATGTTTTAATGTAAGTAATAATAGCATAGACTATTTTCTAAATAGCAGTCAGAATTCACTTCACAATGTGAGAATGAAAGTGATGGTACATGTAAATGAGGAGAGGTCAACAGAAAAGGGCAATAATAGCTGCTAAATAGCAGTGCTTGTTGAATGATATTTAGCTTTTAACTAACATTTAGAGAGAAGAGGCCGTTAGAGAGATGAACCCAAACAGGACAATATATCTGCTAAATAGCACTACCAGTTAAATGCTATTTAGCTTTTAACTAACATTTAGAGAGAAGAGGCCGTTGGAGAGACAAACCCAGAAAGAACAATATATCTACTAAACAGCACTGCTAGTTGAATGCTATTTAGCTTCTAACGAGCAGGGAGAGAAAAGAGGCCGTTGGAGAGACGAACCCAGAAAGAACAATATATCTGCGAATTAGTGCTACTGTATTGATTTTTAGCTGCTATCTGGCAATGGGAGGGAAAAGACCGTTGGAGAAAATAATCCCCCAAAAAGACATTACATCTGTGAATTATCAGTGCTACAATGTATTGTAGTGCTATTTAGCTGTTATCTAGCTGTGAGAGAAAATAGGACACTTGAGTTAAGCACTACAAATGTAATGCTATTTAGCTTCTAACTAGCAGTGAGGGAGAAAAGGTACCATAAATTTGCATAGCTATATTCAAGCTTCGATAACAATCGAAGTTACCCAGTAACGACACGGTTGAAGATCTAGGTCAACTTAACTAAATTGTAAACAGCCCTCAGGGTGAGCAGGCGAACAAACAATAGGCGTACAGAGGGTTCGAGAAAGATCCGTAGACTTATAAATGAAACAAAAACGACTTACAAAAACAATAAAAATCTTACTATATGCAATACACTACAAAACATATGTTTGGTTTTATAGTATAGTATAGAATTTGCTTAAAATTGCTTGTGAATTACACTGTAGTCAGGCATATTTACAGTTTCGTGAGATGCAAATCGGTAATATATCAATACGGTAAACTATAGTTTTACGCGATAACTGTAGATATACTATTATTCCATCTGTATAAAGTTGCATTATTTTGCTTTACATCTCTCTCTGTAAATTCTTTCAGTGCATTTTGCGACAACTTTAGCATCACGTTGTTCACGGTAAAGCTGTGATTATATGAACAAACAAGAGTTTCGGGAAACCCAAAATACGCCCGGAAAGGCACAGTCACTGCAGCCATACCAAAACAAATCCTTCAATATATATATATATTTTTGAATATATGCAATGGGTCCTTCAAATATGAAATCTCATCTGGTGTTAAATGTCCAGGTCTTCAGCTTGGAGTCCAGCTAATTCTGACTGGTCAGTGGGTTCAATCACTGACATCACTGACCAGGATGTTTGCCACATTTTATATAGGTACATTTGAACAGAGCCTAATCTCTGAGATGGTCAATGGTGTGTAAATATACGAGTCTTATCTGTTTACACTTACAACCAGGTTTATGAATATTGTCAAACATATCTTTAAGCAGCTATATTTGCTTTACCATATGGGTAATAAAACTGAATAGAAGAGCCTTTAAAACAGAGAAATAATTATAATTCTAAACTTTTTAGGTTTTGGCCACCATAGCTATCACTAAATTATCCAAGGAAGCTGACACACTTTCTACCCATAATCTATATCCTCAGAAAAAAATGTCCAGATGGAATCAAAACTTTGAAAGTTATGGAGCGGAAGGGAATATTACATAATCCAATGTTACTCCCATATTATGTAACCAGTGATGTTAAAAATAGTTTGTGACACACCTTCTACCCATAAGGTATATACTGAGAAAAAATTGTGCAGATGGAATCAAAACTTTAGAAGTTATGGAGCGGAAGGGAAAGCGGACGCCGGACAGCCGGACTGCCGGGCAGCCGGACTGCCGGACGGACGGAGATGATACCATAATACAGCCCGCTTTTCAAGCCGGGCGTATAAAAAAGTAATTGTCCGCTTAGGCTAAAGGACAGAACGTGAAATGACTGGAGACCACTGCTTTACCATATTATTGTAAAAGATAACAAAAAAACACAATTGAAGGACCCAAGTCCTGTTGTAAACATTTATTAAACAAAAAGCAAAACAATGAATGGTTTCAAGATGATTGCCGACAAATACTGCCTTCATACATTCATTTATTGATTATTACATTTCTTTACGCTAATCAATCCCCTCATTTATTAACACTTTCTGAGTGAATGCAACTGAAGTCGTTCAGGGAAATGAAAGCATGCATCATCAGAAAACCGGATCCAGAAAAAAAATCATCGAATACTATCCATATATATTAATTCAATAGTATTAAATGTCTACATGTACCTCGTTATTTACATTTGAATATTTATTGGTCGGTACCAGGTAGTCGACGACCATAAATGTCAGAAATTATAAAATAACGAAGTAAGACCTCTACTTTAGTAGATAGATAGTTGACATCAGTTTAAAATAAGTCCCTATTACACTCTCGTTTAACCTGGCGCATTCGCAGCAGTGCTTCAGGGCAGATCCGTTTGGCGCACTGTGAATGGCGAAAAGCTGGGGGGAAATTGTATGTTACATCCGAGAAAGGGGTGTGTGGGCTTCTGACTTCCAACTTCCATTCTTGCATAGAGATGATTTCCAAGATTTCACTTCCGAGTTTTTGCACACATTCAAGTGATTCTGATTCTGTCTTAGTCAGAAGTGGAAATGTCCTATAATATTTTAACTGCTAAATTGCTTCTAAATAGCACATTTCCAGCAGCGCTGCTAAATAAATGTGCACATAGCAAATGTATTGTCTTCTCCAGATGGGAAATTGTCGTATATTATTTATCTACTAAACAGATTCTAAATAGCAAATTCAAGAAATGCTAAATTGCAATCGTCTTGCTCAGAAGTGAAATTCTTCAATGATATCGTAACATTTTTAAATTGCTATTCAGCAGCAGCTTTTTAGTACTTCTAGTCTCGAAAAAGTACGATAAAGTATTGTTTTGAACTCACTTTGGGTTAGAATGAATGAATGGTCGTCCCGGTTATTTAAATTTTGTTTATTTTTCGAACACGTTTTCGGTTCATGCAAGCCACATACTGCATGGATTTTCCTCATTCCAACGCCAATCATTCAGTTTTTCGATGCCTCTTACTGTCATGACGATCGGAAATTCTGAAAAAGTATGAATTCTGGCAGCTCATGCCACTTTAAGTAAGGTTATGTTGGTTTCAAGGATTAGCTAAACCAACAAATTTTCTTGATACAGAGTCACGACGTATATTTGGATCATACATGTGAGAAGGGGTGTGTGTAGCCGCTTCAAGACGTAAAAGAGTAGATACGTAGATATCACCCATGGCAGACCTATAATTCTGGAGAAGTCCATAACATGAAAAAAGAAACTCTTTTGAATAGAGATATCACTGTATACTGATGGCCTAATTGACGCTGGATAGTTTTTTGTACGACGTCCCTGCGGAGTGCGCGCGCATACCGATAATTTCCCATTTTTGCCCCTCTTATATCACAGAAGATGAGTCCGCATTGCACAAAACCTGCCTTAAGTACAAAACATTTAAGGGGAAGCATACTGAATTTGCGTAATTGCACGAAAAAACATTTTATGTCGCATTACATGCAGTTTTTCCGTTACTGTCACACATGTATTGCCACAATCGTTCAATAGAACATCATTCTTATCAGCATCATAACTGGCATTGCAGTTAACATTAAAACAGATTTATAATAATTAATTTCAGCATGGGGTGCTTGGCTTTTTTCCTTGTGTAAACTTCAATGCGTGTCACGAAAATGTACGATAAAGTATTGTTTTGAACTAACTTTGGCTTAGAATGAATGAATGAATGAATGGTTATTTAAATTTTGTTTACTTTTCGAACACTATTCCGGTTTGTATTGGACTCATGCTGTATGGAATTTCCTCATTCCAACGCTAATCATTTATTTTTTTGACGGCCTTCAAAGCCTCTTACCGTAGTGACGGTCAGAAATTATGAAAAATTGTGACTCATGCCACTTTAAGCAAACATACAACACAAAACAAAATATTTAAAAAAAAACGTAAAGATACAAAAGCGTACTTTAAGCGTGTTTTTAATGAAAGTTCTATCAATCCCGTTTGCCAGGACGTCATATCTCTTCACTATGATATCTATTGGCAACTGCGCTTCGTTTGTGATGAGACCGCTTTGTGAAACGAGCCCCAGATCCTGAAAGCGAGTACATGAATAGAAAAATGTACCCCTCCAAGAGTGATCACTGCGTAGCTCGGTTAAGGGGTAAAAAAACCAGTACACAATAGACGAACAGCCCATCCAATGGGCGGTAATCAATGCAATCAATGTTAGATCGATTGATGTTTTTGTTCAAGAAGCGGGAGTACCGTGGGGATAAAAAATGTGGAGAGCCTTTATCGTTCAACTGTGACGCTCAATACTAAAGTTGTAGAAGAAAAACGACCTGACTAAGTCATCAAAAACGTCACCTGTCACCGGATATCGCGCCCTTTTACATCAAAGATTGTTTCCTTTAAATTGTGCCGTTGCTAGGTTTATTTGGGGATGAAACGAAAACCTTTGCCAGCGAAAACCTTTGATATTTGGCGGGTATCTGACAAGCCGTTAATTTATTCGGGAAGGACTGAAATTACACACGGAAAGATTTCATTTTATGGGTAGCTTACTAAGTGGAACCTTTGATCCATGTATGGAAGGCATGTATAGGCATCAGAGACTTTTGCTCTACGGACGGAGATAACGAGGATCCACTGAAATTAGAAAGCCCATGAGCAAATGATACGCCAGAGCAAAGGGTAATTCTGCTAGACCTTAACCATGCCACTAATCGTCAAATAAATTAAATTTGTACCAGGGACCAAAAGAAATTATGGACAAGGGTTTGCACAAAACGTACAAGCGTAATCAAAATACAACCAAAGGTTAGTGTTGACAGAAAGTCCACTTGTCAAGATTAGGAAATAAATAACTTCTTTTATGGGACCTTATTTGATTAGTAAGCTAAATATTGTGTTGCTATCCTTTTAAAGTCGTTCTCACTTCCCTGATTTGCACCCGTTGGTATGACAGGTGATAAAACTAAAAGGTGCCTCAGGAAGTCTGTCATAGACGTACGTCCCAAAACACTCGACAGCTGTTTATGGAATGCCACAGAACAGCTGTTGTCACTGAACAGAACTGGCCTGTAACACAAAACTGCGTAATACAAAACTGCGTATCCGTCACAGCGACGATTCTCTGTAGACCTATCTACCTACCTGTAGATTCTCTGATTCTCTGTATGGATTGCAACATCGTCGGAACCCACGATTATAACTTATACTCAGGTTCCGTTTTACCCGTGGGCGAGCTGGAGAAAAACGTCCTTTCTTATTTGATATGTAAACGTTGATTGATTTATGTAAAAACTGCGTCGGAAACTTGACCTTTCACAATTTGCGTTACTTAAACAACAAAACAACGATGGAAGACTTTTCTTTTGTATGCCAAAATCCCTTCTGAAAACAAAAACAATTCTTGAACTATTGAAAAACCGAGGCGCCTATGCTGTTTTCTTTTTTACATCACCAGAATTGAGAATTGTGAAAGTCGAGCTAACGTTTCAGTCTGTCATTTGTCACTCTGTCAACTGACAAGGTGACTTTTTCGTTTTGTCTATGGCGAAGCGTCTAATTGGTCTGTCAGAGAATAGGTGTTCCTTGCAAAACGACAAAATTTCATTCAGTTTGCCCAGGGGTAAATGTGAGCGATTTTAGCCTAGGTGGAGGTTACAAGGGCAGTTAGGCAGACGATGTTATGTTAAACACCGCTTTGTGAACAAGCCCCTCTTTCACAAAAAGAGGTAGGTCTAAGTACGCTTTGTGTAATTGCTAAGGCAACGTTTCTTTTCAATATGAATTACCAGGGCAGCTACGTCTAGGATATTTGGCAAAACTCTGCCCAGGGTAAGTAAGTTCTAGTTGTCTACTTCGTTGAGGTTGTACAGAAGGAAACAAGAAATGGGTGGTAAAGATCAGTCAACTCAGAAACGTTAACGATTCTTTTCAATTATGGAAGTCAATATTTTTTCCGGGTCAATTAGCGTCGGTTATTTACTAATTCAGGAAGTCAATATTCAGCATAAATTTCCACCATCTAACATGATTAGTTTTGACGTCAAATAAAACGTTCTTAGGAAGGACAATTTTTTAATGAAGCTGTTCGTTTGTCATTTCAGTAAATAAAACCAGCAATACACCTGTTTTCATATGGAAACATCTTTTTTGTCTCCCGTTAATTAGTCAAAACGCATCTGTACTAAATCGCACACATACCCGATTAACGTTTCAATCACATCCCTATACAATGTACATGCCAATAGGGTATCCGGCCAAATGGGATTTTTCTGGGACTGAAAATACTTAAAAACAAATGATTTTAATTTCGTATGTCTGTTCAAATGGTTGAACTGTAAACGAGGTTGTTATGTTGACATTGCGACAGGTTCTGTGCATTTTATAGGTCAGCCAAAACAATCAGCGTCGAATTTGGATATCTAGCAATGAGTTGTCACCATAGAAGAACCGTTTTGCGGTAAACACGTTTCAGACTGCGGACCGTAGTACAAGATAACCCCATTTGTGCCATTCATGGCTGTTGAAGGAATTATACGTTCCCCTTTCTTCGTGATAACTGGTTTGACAGATTCCCTCAAACGCTGAAAGCAAAAAGTTAGGATACTTTTAAGAAAATGTAGGGATAGACTTCTTACCAATATCTTGCTTTGCTCAAATTGCAAGATTCCCCAAAAATTCGCCCTTAAAGCAGTCGGCGTTAAGTCTGGTGTTAAGCCCCGCTCAGGTGAACTTAAGATCCGATCCAATCGTCGTAAGCTCCACTTCGCAGTAAATCTTCGATCACTCAGTTTGAGAATTGTTTTTGACCTGAGCTGGTCAGCATTACGATCGTAAGTATAGAACATGTTCTGTTTTCTACCAATCCGTCTTAAGGTCGCAGCCAATTAGTGGCCTTTACTTCATCGCGTGATCATTTTTCTCTGAGTTTCGATGACGTTGTTTTGTTACGTCATTCATAATTGCGTGTCATTCCGCATAATGTGATAACAAAGAACTCACCATATCGACCTGAGCGGGGATTATGTCTGACCGAGAATCGTTTGAATAAATCTATGAACCAGTTTCAGTCTTCATGAACGGTCTTAAGGTTTAACCGCAGACAATATGATCTACTCTCATCGAAAGCACATTTCCAAAGGTGTTAAAGAGCGTTGAAGTCAAGTGGAAACCCTACTTTTATCAAATGAAAGCTGATATGGAACTTTTGAGCAGAAACCCAGAATTGTCAACACTGATTGGTTGACCTTTTAATTTGCCAGCGACATTGCCTGTTTAAAACTGGAGCAGATGGTGTTTATACAGGATCTGTGAGTGTTTTGAACAATGGAAGATATACCCACTGCTTATTAGAGCCTGAAAAAAATACTATTGGAAAAAGTGATGGTACAAAATGTGCCAAGGCCTCAAGAATGGAGATGTTGACAATGTTGTCCTGTTATGATTCTCATAAACATTACTCAAACTTTTGCTTAATCATATGTCTTTTACAATCACAATTCGGCCATCAATAAAACAAAGATGGACGACTTTTCTAATGTATGCCAGAACAATTCTTGTTTTAGCAAATCGATTTAATTTGATATATTCAGATGCCCAATTATATTTAGGATTGATTGAACATTACAAATTTACAAAAGGTCCACATTGATAAAGATTGTAATAATATCCTACCTGCCATAATGTCCCTTGCCTTGTCACTAGCTGGTACACCATACCTATTGGGATAGGTAACGTTACACTTATACCAAGCAGCCAACCAAAAATGTTCGTCCAATCCGGGTACTTGTAGTTACCGTAAGTAGGCGATCGGAATGTTGCTATGGTAAATATCAAAACAATCTGGAAAACAATGTATCATTATAAACTAACGCCATTATACTTCACCTCGAATTATTGATTTAATATATTTATTAGGTGTTTCATGCCACATTCGACAGAATTTTTCTTATTAGGACAAGGGTCCCGGTTGGTTTCTGGATTGTTTGATTGATGTTATTCGCGGCACTCAAAAATATTTCACTTAAATGGCAGCGTTGCCAGATTTAGAGCTCATTGTCCAGAGGAAACCTCCGATTTTTCAATTCTTATTTGGTCTGAGTGTGATTCGAATCCGCGCCGCATTGATGGAAGGTCTGTGTGGGACTGAGGGACAATCACTCTAACCCACTGGACCACAGGGGCCCCACTGGTTTCTAAAGGATAACCGTAAACTTGTGCCGGTAATTAGTTCCCATCAAACGTAACTATTTGGTAATAACGCAGACTTGTTGGAGTTGATCCTGTCATGAAATATGTTGGATTTCCATGGATTTCTAGAGGCTGCTTTGCAAAACATTTACGACGGCGTAACTTTGAGATTGGTCATAACATATTGTTGAAGGTGCATTGTATATGGCACCATGGCAGCTAGTCATTCCGTTTGATTTACGTCGGGTGTAATTTTTTAGAAACAGCCCCCTTGCACACAATAACCAGAAAAAAATGATGCCATGGCCAGAGGAGTATTTCAACAATGGATGATATTTGGTGACCAGGCTGGGAAATATAAGAGGATGTAAGCAAACGTTCTGATCATTCGCCCCTCCTATTGTCCATCTTATTATTTTGATTGGTTGATTTTAATACTTAAGAATATGGCGGCGTTACCTGGACAAGTGAAAGATTTGAGTCAGGAAGTGATCCCAAACAACGCAACTGAAAATCATCAGAAATAAGCCGTTCTATCTTCTGACTTAATTAACCATAACTGCTTCGATATATAATTTACAAGTGGACATTGCAACCAGCCTTAAAGATGATGATTTTCAGTTGCCTTAAAGAAATAGTGAACTTACCACTAATAATATGGGCACTTCAATCATCAGTGTATATTTGATGATGAGAAGGAAAGGCCTGTTTACATTTCCGAGCATCTCCTTTACGTTACTCAAAAATGTGTCAATGCCTTTTAAATAAAAGAGAGAAATAAACAAATATACTCTCCCAAAAAAGAAACGCAACATCCAATTTTTTTTTCAAACATGAATTTTTCCAAAAATGTGCGTGATTGACACATGACAACAGGATCATGTTATAATGTAAATGTCCGATAATTGAATTTACGCCCCTGATAGTGGATGTTGATCACACGTGACTTTCGGGTCAGCCTTTGTGTAACGCTACACGAGGAAGGCGTAGGGAAAAACGTAGGGCAGTTGCACGTGCGAATCACGTCTTATCTTTATGCGGGTTTAATGGGTATAAAAGACACACAACCGTTCAATTGAATTCAGTCGTTAAATTGTTTCACGAAGTTGCTACAATATGACAAGACTAGACCCAGCTACCCGGAACGTCGTCATTGGTCGTCTCCTGGCCGGCGAATTACAGAATGCAGTCGCTAGACTTTATAATGTTCACCGGAGCACGGTTTCCAGACTGTTGCAACGGCACCAGCAATCCGGTTCAACAGCTGATCCTCAACGTTCTGGACCACCTAGGATCACATCAGCAGCCCAATATCGCTACATCTGGAATCTGCAAAACCGGAGGCGAGTCTGGTTCAGTGATGTATCAAGATTCCAGCTGCAGAGAAGAGATGGTCGTACACGAGTTTACAAACGCCGGAATGAGAGGTTAGCAAGCAACTGCGTCCTTGAGGTCGACAATTTCGGCGGAGGAAGTGTGATGGTATGGGGTGCCATATCCTGTGCTCGAAAAACTTAAATGGTGCACATTCCCGGCAACCTTAACGCCGTTCGATACACAGATGAGGTTTTGACACCACATATGCTGCCCGTAATGGACCTCCGTAGGGGTTATTCAGCACGACAACGCAACGTAACAGTGCTCCCCTGGCCGTCCAAATCACCAGATTTGAACCCAATAGAACATTTGTGGGATGATTTGGATAAACGCGTGCACAGTCGTCATCCAGCGCCGCAACTCTGCAAGAACTGCAGCAGGCTCTAGAGCAAGAATGGGTGAGAATTCCGCAAAACCGTATTCGTCGATTGATTGTGTCTATACCGAGGCGGGTCCGTGCTGTGTTACAGGTTAATGGTGGGCACAATAGATATTGACGTTGCAGTGACGTCATTTGAGCGCTATGAACTTTAATGTGATACATTTTTACATGTGAATGAACTTTAAAGTCTGAACAACCCTTCTGCGAAATTTCAGTGTAATGTGATGCTTATTTCTGTATTAAAAATGATGTTGAAAATTCATATTTTGAAGAACAAAAATTGGATGTTGCGTTTCTTTTTTGGGAGAGTATATGTTCAAGTGAAATAAGCAAAGTGATATAGAAGATTGAAAGTGATTGCATACTTTTGAAATGACTCTTCACAAAGGTTGAGAAAATAAAATAAAGCTGCTGCTAGACCGAAATTGTGACAGATATTTTATTGTAACGATGTCTTTTGTTGGCCCATTTAACGACGGACTTCTTATGCCGTAAAAGATCTAATATTAAATCGCTATAATTATGTAAATTGTGGGCATGATTATACATATATCCGTATCTTAGCTTAGTCTGACAAAAGATCTAATCGTTTGATTTATACTCATCATAAAATCCAGCCGGATCATCAGTGTACATGTAAAGAACATGTTCGTGATTGGTTATGTTGGCAGTTATATGTTGGTGGTGGTGTTAGGAAAATTATGTTTTGGTTGGCTGGTACTTTTGTTGCAACATGACCGTAGCTGTTAAAGGCACATGTCCAGCGAGACTGAATCCAGCTGAGCGTGTGGGGCATTTTCGCATGATTGTTAACTGTCTATCAGACGAACAACAATAGCAAATATGAATTTTCCAAAGAACTTTAAAAGTACTTGTGTGGCAAAAAATTGCACCAAACTTAGGCCTTGTGTCCATTTTATTACCAACCAATCAATCAACACGAATATTTAACGTAGATTGAAAATGATTTTTAAAAGGAAATAACTCACCATACAAATAACAGACAACAAGCGTTTCCAGAATACCAACTACAATCAGGGCCAGAAAGGCAAAATACCAATCGAATAGTTGAAACAGGTAAATCCCACCCTGAAAACATAAAAAAATGGAAGTCTCAAATTGGACCTAATTTTGAAGGTGGCTGAAAGAAAAGTACCCGTCCATGTGTGAATCCAGCTTGAAGGTTGGCTGCGTTTCCACCAAGTGTCACGTGGCATGTAACATGTCACGTGACGAAAAATAGAAACATATGATTTTGGTAGGAACCATTTCCATCAATGTCACTTTTCACGTTTCTCGCGTGAAATGACACGTTTTTGAAGAATGAACATGTTCATTCTTTTTACCCGTGTCACGTTTTACTTCTGTCAGATCTGGGGTTTCCCCTGGGTTTCCACAGCCTTTACTTTCTCTTTTGGTAACTCCATGTGTTCGTATCGAATGTGTTTTGATCGTCTAAAATTCTTTGTTTACGCTTGTCCTAAACATGGATCACTATAAGCACAATCTGATATGCCCTGTGCAGCAGACCCCACCTCGGTGAAACCACAGAAATAAAGACTACCGGTATAAAAACAAAGACCAAAGATAACAGGTGTGGGAGAAGATTGATGATTGTCCGCCAGATAGCGAAACGTTCCGGTAAATTCGCCCCTTTCTGGACGCTCAATAATCACCATATTGAGCGCCTGCTACAGTCTCTCCTAGCTCGCCGGTACAACAGATATAGAGCAAGAATTTCCTCGTCAGATGAGTCTGAACCGTCACCCATGGCGAACACAGGACGAATGACATATGACTTGTTTGATGTGAAATCCAGTGGAAACCCCTAATGTCACGTATCACGTGTCATGCATGACACATGCCATGTGATACTTGACACGTGAAATTTGGTGGAAACGCAGCCGAGAGATTATGCTGTATTCTCCTTCGTGCAAGACAATATATGACTTTCCTTCGATCAGTTTTCTGACTGGGTTTTTAGTCGAAGGACCTATGTTGGATGGTTGCCAGTTGCCACCAGAAGGTCGTGGGTTTTCTTCCGGACATGGAGCCCGTTTTTCTCCCACAATAAAACTGGCAACGCCGCCATAGAAGGGAAATAATCTTGAGCGCGGCGTAAAACACCAAACAATCAACCGGCCAACCTTCCTGCAAGAAAATATAGGACCTTACTTCGATCAGACACACGACTCGTGAAAGCAGTCATGCTCACCCGAGCAGCTTCGTTTACTCATAGCAAGCGAGTGTGTATTTTGTATTCTATCTAGGACGGATCATTTATGTGCAATCTCCGCTATAATTCAGAACATGGTTAGCTTAAATGCACATAAAATGAACTTTTTTGACATCAGTGAAGAAAGCAAACTAACATGAGCTTACTTCAAGTAAAAGGACTAAAATTAAACATAGGGAACATAATGCATGTCCTAAATGTCTAATTAGTGATGTTAAGGAATTCAGTGGCGGCCAAAAAAAAGGAAAAGGGATAAACAGAGATGAGGAAAAGAGAGAAAGAGAGGAGAAGAAGAGAGTAGGAAATCGAAAACATCTTACATTACAAGACTATGAAGAAAGAATCTGTATATGCATGGAGCTAGATCTTTTAATTTTTTCGTATAATTGCCTCATGTGTACGGGCAGTGCCTATATGTGTTGTATATTTCAAACACCAGGTTCTTGGAGAAGTGGTAAGGAGAGTGGTTGGTGCGCAAAGCCACACGAAGCTATAAGCGATGTGGACTGGTAGCGTTTTCGGGAGTGACGGAGAGTGAAATACAACGAAAAACAACAGCAAGCTTTTATTCGCTATACTCAATGCATTAATCAATATTTTAGTACACTAAAGTTGCAATTACATGTACATGTAGACTATTGCAATAAAAATTGTAAATTAGTACGAGGGGACTTTTAAAATTTTACTCAGCTTTTAATAAGAAATATTCTACATCTTTTAATTCGGCTTCATTACTGTTGTTGAAGTCACCAATTCTAATATTATATCATATAATACAATTATAACATTGATATCTAGCGTATGTTTTAGTTATTAATAGCATGCTGTTGCTGTACAATATTAGTCGTAGTGGAAAGGAAAATCAATTTGTATATCCTCGTAATATCACCGTTCACCGTTCGCTTGTTATCATAATTATCACGCTTATGATGTAGGACTACTTTAATCCCCCATTGGACCTTCCCGTGTATAAATATTCAGACGTGGTTATGAGCTAAAACATCTTTCTGGTAGACATATTTTTTCCGCCTTCTCCCTTAAATTTATGAAGATGTACTCTAAAAATTAATGTCTAGTTTTACACGCCGAAATGGCTTAGAACGCAGCTCCGGTGATCTATAGGATCCCAGAGCTTCCGGGGCCTAAGCGGCCCCTGGACCCATGTCTTACTGTGTTGTGACAGTTGCCCCCATATAGATGGTAGTCCGGCTGTCTCTTATCATTAGAAACTGAGAGGTTTTCTTTGGCTACTTTTGCATTTGGGATAACCTATCATTATCATGACAACAAGGACTAGCCATGTCAGTTAAACTATCAAAACATGACCCACAGAAGAAACAAAGATGCCATTATCCGTGCCCAAATCCGACGCCAAGCGCAACATACTACACCATAAAGAATTTGAGTAGGGTGTCACAAAGTGAAATTCGTGCAAATTATATTATTCGTCGAAATGGGTGCATATTCATGTGTACGTTCATTAACTGATTTATTCAAAGACATACGGAAAATCGCAGTCTGCAACTCCGCATTCGAAGAAAAGTGGTGAGCAGAAATATGTGTTCAGCAGAATTGACGTATAGAAGGATAGCTTGCAACTTACAAATTACGCCACTCCTGTGCTAACGTCAACATCATACCTAGCTGACGACTTCTATATAGGCCTACATGAGAATAAGACAAGCTATCAAGTAAGCTAAAAAAAATATGTTGCTTTGTATCAAATACATGGTACTATACCAACAGGACATCAAAATTGAACCCCTGTGCATCTCGACGTAGATACTCTAGGGAACTCTAGTTCAAACTGCAAATAGGTCGGATTCTCAAGTTTGTGTTGCGCTAAGAAAGGTGCACTAGTTTTCCGTTCCTTGTGTATAGCAACAGTGCAATTTGGCACTGTCAACGAGAAGAGTTTAAAACCGAAGTCCAACAATCTTAAATGCATCCATCAAATCAAACCCCAACCAGTAAACGGAGATGACTGAATTTACAAAATTGACCTACCCGTGTCATAAACAAGAGGCCGCACAAATAACAGCTAACGCAGACAAAAAGTGTCATCGAGACTTTTCTTCGCCCAAAGGTGTCCGGATAGTAATCAAATAAGCCACTTGTAAACGTCTTTATCATACCAAACTGAAAAGGGAGAAAACGTGTAACGTTCGTTAATTCCATTTTCAATTTTTTATATCGCAAAATGAAATTTGGAAACGACCATTTTTAAATTAAATGTTTCATTTTCATTTTCTACATTTTGAAAAAAAGAAATGAAAATTGAAATTTGACGTTCAATTTTCAATTTTTGTTTTTTCTCTTTTCCACAGGCAAAGTAAAAATAGAAATATGACGGTCATTTTTCAATTTTCGATTTGCCTTTTCACTCTTCATGAAACGAATATTGAAAGTTGTAACCTTCGTCAATGAAACACACTGCGCAAGTCACAAACCACCAAAGCAAAAAGCAATACGCATAGCCACAGCCTTTGTCAAGCAAGCCGTGTAGAGCAAAACTTACAGCCCTTGCGGTGCACAAAATAACACGTTACTTTCTTTAAAACAAAGGCTCTTAAAACAAGGACTGCTTTACTAAAATCATAGGAGTGAGATTTCCAAGACCTAAAACACCCGGGTAAGGCAGGTACTCTACAGATTAGCATTAAAATTGGCCCTGAAACGACGCTATTGATGACGTGACCCACAAAGGGTGTTGGTGTTGTTAGGCTAATCAAAGGTCAAATTCGCGATTTCTTCATAAGAATTAGCCACACACATGTATCTCATCCTGTTTTACTTTCTTTGCCGGTCAGGAGGATACATCAGAATTTGTTTACTAGACTCTATTAAGGAGACAGAAACCATCAAAGGTTTTGTTAAAATCGCTTAATGTGCCTCGCTATTGGCCTCTTCACACCCAGAAAGTGCATTTTTCTAGAATCAGCTTGTTCATTGTTAGAGCCATGCAACACGGACTATGGCGCAAAAAGAAACATACATGCATCACCATGGTTACCGTCAAACTAAAGACGACTTGAAACTGCATGGCATAAAACTACATTTAATAGATTGTATATATAATGGTACATTTTTATTCTGTTTGAATTCCTTTCTCCGCTCTCCGTTTCTTTTTTTTTCTCTAATTTTATTTTATTTAGCTCAAAAAAAAGGAGGGAGGGGCTTACCCTCTGGGAACCCCTTGATCCGCCCATACACACAGCGATATGCTTCACAATGGATGTTGGTGTTTAATACTAATTAAATGCCAAAGTCACGATTTTTTTTATCAGAATGGGATCATTAGACTCTAGGAAGACAGGAACATTCATGTGCTTCGCTATTTGCGATGTACTCCAAAAGGGAGGTTGTTGTTGATTAAAGGCTAATTAAAGGTCAAATTTCCAACATGTTTCTGTCAAATTTCACAAGAAATCGTGAGTTTGACCTTTGATTAGCTTTAAAACACCAACATCCATTGTGGAGCCCATCGCCAATAGCGATGCACATACTGCGATTTTAATAAAACTTTTGATTGTTTCTAACCCCGCTTAGTCTAATGAACACGCCGATTAAGAAATTGTGAATTTGACCTTTAATTAGCCTTAAAACGCCAACACTCTTTGAGGGGCACATCGCCAATAGCGTGGTATCAGGGCCAATGTTAATGCTAATCTGTGGTGTAACTGCCTTACTCGGATGTTTTATGTCCTGGAAATCGTACTCCTATGATTTTTATAAAGTAGTCCTTGTTTTAGGAGTCTTTGCTCTAAAGAAAGTGTTATATAGTGTCCCACAAGGGCCGTAAGTTTTGCTCTAGCCGGCTTGCTTCACAAGGTCTGTTCGCGTTGGTGGTTTGTGACTTGCGCAGTTGTGTTTGGGGACTGACCTCGGCCAATTGAAAATTGAAACATTGACGAAGGTTACAAGTTTCAGTATTCGTTTCGTGTAGAGCGAAAAAGTGGTATTTACCTAATTCTAGCTAATGATTTGCATTGCTATCGTTTTATTGTTTAAAAGCAATAATTGTGGCGCACTAGATAGGTTTTAATTTAGTTGCAGTGCGATAGTGGGCCAAACAGTCTTCGAAAGGAGAGTACAAAAGTTAAGTACTACAAAATGTCTCACAGCACTATCGATTCCCAAGAAGAAAACGAGTAGAAAGAACAGGGCAGCCCAGAGTTGAGGAAGAGGCATACTGGATACCACTTGTGGATAAGTCACAAACGATAGACCAGGACCTAGAGATAAAAAATAGTAGGCATAAAGTTCAGTGTCATATTGAACATAGTTTCTAAAATAAAAAAAAATAAATTAAAAACAACAACAACATGAAGTCCGATGTGCCTTAACCGTCCAACATGTAAGTACCCAAGTTTAGATAGGCACCCTTACAAACATGCTTAGAAATTCGACAGCTAGTGAAGTTTGATAAATTATATTAGGCTATAGGCCGGTGGCTGTAACGTGAAAAGTCGCTGTAAATAGGGTTCCGTAGCCGATCTACGAATATACTTTTTGTATGTTTTTTTTTTATATTCCTTAGGACATACTTTAGCCCGGCAAAAAGTTCGTCTATTCCAAACCCCGGCGTTTTTGCAAAAAAGCCATGTAAATCGGCCATATTTGTCGAAAACAGTCCTTGTGGCAATTAATGTGAGACAACATCAAAAGCTCTGTCGTTAATGATATCTTCTCGAAATTTGACCACTATGTCAAACTTCTGTTACACTGCACGAATAGATCATTAAGGTACGTTCACACTATACAACGAATTCGGATCGAGGTACGAACCGGATTTCGGACAGGTCAGCGTATTCGGTGTGTTGTGTTCACACTGCAACGAATAATCGGCCGATTCTATCAAGTCAGTTCATATCCACACAACAACAACACAATTCAACAACAGTTGAGAGCGGTTTGGAAGATGAGATTCGTTTGCTTGAATTTTTTAGGAAAAGAGACAACTGTTGTCATTATCCTTCAGAAATCATGCGAAAATGTATTTAACTCCATCTCTACACGAAACCGCTCGATAGTTTAATCTCCAAACCACTATGTAGGTCACTGTATTTTTGATTGCCATGTTTTTCACAGGTCGATTCTGATTGGCCAAAGAGGAAAATCGTGGACGAATTTGATCCCGGACCGAATAAAATGGCTCTGTGAGCCATTTATATTCTTGCTTTACGAATCCGGTGTCCGTAGCGAATTCGGATCAAGCCAGTGTGAACCAATGTACTGATAAACATTGAAGCCATTTTAGTACGGAAATCGTTTCGGACCCCGAACCGAATTCGGGGTATAGTGTGAACGTACCTTTAGCCAGCTTTAATCGCAACAATGACATGACGTCGCAAAAAAGCCCGCGTAAATTGTGGCCATAGGCGCACGGAGTGCTCTCCCCTTACCCCTTATACATATCATATAGAGGGTTAAGAGGATAGCTCTCCGTGTACCTGTAGAATTTTTTGCCAAGCGTTTTTATAAAGGGCTTTATTAAGCGGACTACAGCAGCATCAACGTTGTTTCGCAACACACATAAAGGCCCGGGATACACATTTTGACTGTAACTTCGCTCCATGCAGTATCACTTACTAATTGCGGTCACGCAAATCCGGTAGCAAAGCCTTAAAATCATTTCTGATGTATCGATCACCTGGCACGTACTTTTTTCACCAATGGTACGTTTTTTGGTCGTTTCCATAAGATTAAAGGTAGACACTATTTGACTTCCTTTGCCGCACATGAGAAAAAAATCCAAATAAACAGATTTGTATGAGGATGCAATCTATTAACACTATACATTTTAACACTATGTTTTTATCCGATTTTTTCCGATGCTCCACATAACAAACCTGCAAAATACATATAGTAATAATGTAATTTTAGAATCAGATATGTGGGCAATATAACATATAGTTTAAGTTACAGATACAATAAATTTATTCAAAATTCAATGCAAGCTTCGGTAAGAGTTTTCGGTAGTGAGTGGGAGGGGGGGCTATAAAACCTTTTTAAGATCTCCTCCAACACCTAGTAACCAATAGAAACCATTTGCGCTGTGAGGAACTTTTTGATTGGTTGTTTAACACCGTATTCAAGTTTATTTTGTTTATATATTATTACCAGAAGAAACTATGTCAGATGACACCCCAAGGTTACATCGGTTGGTTTCTGGCTACCGTTCCACTTGAGGCCAACCAAGAAGTAATTGTCAACAAATGTGGTGTCAAAACCGAGAATACAATTTGCATCCTCAAAGATAGACCTGTGAATGAGGCTTGTGCTGGGTGGATTGACGTTTTACACTCCACTCAAATTTTTTTCGCATGTATGATAGTGTTGCCAGGATTATTGGGGTACACTCATGCAGAGAAACCAGGTTTAATCTATACCCCTCCCCCCCCCAGAAAACCTTGACCTTTCGCTGGTTTCTGGTGACCATCCCACTTACATCGCTCATTGCCCCCTGATCATAGGGCCCCTGAGTGATCGAGAGTTTACCTCGCACATGAAGTGTCACACTAAATCGAATTATTGTATTGCACATAGGGGGTATTAACAAATATTTAATACCCCCCATCCTCCTCCAAAGTTTAACTCTATAATTTAAACTAGAGCACCATGCTACACTACAGTAGGGGAGACCGGGGCGCATTGGGCCACTTTGCAAACTTTTGAAGTCTGACAGAAAAATGATGCACATAAAACTAAAAGAAAACATTTATATGAAACACAATGTCAATCTGATTAATATCCTTGCTTCATTTTTGCTATTTTATGTATATTTACGAGGACATAGGCATTTACATTTTTTCAAAAAAGTGTCCCAATTTACCCCTTGGGTGGGGTAAATTGGGATTGTCTATGGGGTATATTGGGACAGTGTCAACGTTAAAGTAAAAATGAAATTAACTGATTGCTTGAAGGAATTTTGCTTCTTTATTGTTTTAACAAATGAATACTAGCCTACAAACGGTGTCTGACAACGATAAAGTTGAATACAAGCAATTAGACAAAATGGCCCTAAAAGAATTTTAGTTAGCACTATAAGAGCATGTGACTGATCAAAATATAGCTTTATTAAAATGCTGCTTGAAAAATCACACGCAACTGAAAGAATGGTTGTACTAGACTTAGTCATTGAAATATAGGGGAAAATCAACATTATAGTTGTATTGTGGTAGAAATGTAAGCATTATGATACCGTTATCCTATGGCCCAATGGACCCCGACAGTTATGTCCCAATATACCCCGATTGACCCCCTTAGCAATTTTGTTTCTCATGGTAAAAGTAGTGTAGGGAGGTTCATTCAAAAACTTTTAGACAGAAACTATGGTTTTACCACATTATGATAAAATAGACGCATAAAAACTATGGCATATAACAATGCTAGAAATTGAAAAAATATTTCACCAGTAAAAATTTACATTTAGTCTGAAAAAACAAAAATGTTACCCCTAAAACTTTCCTGTGCTTCCTAAATCGGTCTACAACAGAATGTCACATCGCAAAAGAGGTTTGCCCTCATCTGATGATGTCACTTTAAGTATCCTGATATAAAAATAGTCTATAGAGAGCTTGTCTCACTGTACCCCATGTCCCAATGCGCCCCGGTCTCCCCTACTAGGCCTACACAGAATATTGCTATAATAGAAAATACAAACCCCGTCTTTGGTCTCGACTTGAAGAAGTTTATCTCTAACTATTTTGTGGTGAAGTGTAATCTTTTTCTATACACCTTTCTTGCACCAAATGCATTGCATTGGCAGCACTAGCGATTGATTGATTGGTGTTTTACGCCGCACTCAAGACTATTTCACTTATATAGCGGCGTTACCAGGTTTAGTGAGGGGGGACCGGGCTCATTGCCCAGAGGAAACCCCGGCCGACCTTCGCCGAGTACTTGGCAACTCTTGCACATACGTCGATCAAGTGAAAATCCACTCAGAAATTTTTCAATTTTTATTTGGTCTGAGTAGGATTCGAACCCGCATCGCATCGATGGAAGGTTTGTGCGGGACTGAGGGACGATCAGTCTAACCCACTGGCCCACCGAGGCCCCGGCAGCACTGCCGAAGACCGTACTGTATTATGTATAGTCGTTTGACTGCTTTTCCTCGATCTTAACTTTTTCGGTGTTGGGACTTTAATATGAACTTCAGACTTTCCTTTTTTTGGCAGCCTGCATTCGTTTTTTGTTTGTGAAATGCTTATAGCAGGATGGATGATACCCAATATTTGTTGACAGAGATTTCATCGTACTCTTTGCTAAATATGTCATTTTCTCTCTGAATGTGCCCATTCTATCACACATCTTTTGACACTGCTCCATCTAGTTGTAGTAAAAGGCAATTCAATTTCATTTTCCCTGCCTTGCGTGTGTACTATACAGGAATAAGTAGGTCTACTTGATTTTCCATCCGATCGCTCTACCATCTTGCTGTCATTCTGTATGTTTACAAACTATTGTTTATATCGGAAGTAGAAAATTCATCGATCTGATTGGCTTGTTCAAAAATTATACCGCCTGAAACGGTAAATAGGTCACAAAGGTTAAAGATAGGTCAGAAACATAAATCGATATTCAATTAAAGATATCTTATAAACGCCGGGGTTTTGCATGGACGAACTTTTTTAATATATTCTTCAGCTAACCATTACTGCTTTAAATTTATCGGAACGTATATTCTTGAGATCGGCTACGGACTGAACGAATTGAAGCTTCAGCCACCGGTCTACTACCTTTCATCTTAAAAGTTCTCGGCTTTCGGGAGGGTAAAAAGATATTGGAATTAAATTTTATAACTAATTTCGACATTGTGTTCACATTTCGAGTTATTACAATTTACAAGAATAATTTGACGGAGATTTCAGTGTTTTTCAATGTCGATTGCTATAAGGAACGTTTTTCACCGATATAGCCAACAAATGAGTGATGTCAAAATTTATTCAAATCCGTTTGTTCAAATGCCATTGGGCGTAGGAATTTAATAATCACCAATGATAGGCAGCCTTTGACCAATGATTGTGGTGACAAGAAGAGATACAAAAAGTTGCCACCAAAGCCCCTCTCAATGACATTAAACATTTCGGATTGAAATAAATTGTAGCGTCTCTCGATAAATCGGCCATATTTGTCGAAAACAGTCCTTGTGGCATTTAATGTGAGAAAACATCAAAAGTTCGGTCGTTAATGATAACTACTCGAAATTTGACCACTATCTCAAACTTCTGTTACACTGCACGAATAGACCATTAGCCAGTTTTGATCGCAACAATGACATGACGTTGCGAAATTAATCTTGCACCGGAAGCCCATGCAGCAGTCATCTTGACTTCTGCAAAATTCAGCCAAAATCCCTTTTCGTTCACGATTTTTTCACGATTTCACTTAAAAAAGAAAACATAACTCAGCTTTCAAACTTCCGATTAATGAATGATATTAAATGGACATGAGAAGATTATATCTCTTCTCTTCGGACCAACACCTGATATTTGTTCCCTAATAACTCTCCACTACATACACCATTTCATTCCGTTGTGTTTTTCAGTCATACAAGATCTGCAACTTTCGTATTTCAACAGATCAAGTGTACATGTAATATTGACTATATACCAAGAACGCTTTGAAAATCGCGAAGAACGTTTGCAGAAATAGAAATTGTAGTAACTACTCGGTCCTGAATCAGTTTCCAATTGTCAAATGATTAGGCATTTTAAACCATTCTGTCAGGTTATATTCTATAATTTGAATGTTCTAGGATATGATCTAGCTCCAAAACTGTTTGCCACATGGGCCTACTTTAATTTCCTGCATACCTGTTCTGACGACATCAAGGACTGGTACACCAGTTTTATGCGCCATAAAACCGAGACCACTGAATATAACAAATCCACAGAAAATAGCCGTCAGTGTGTCTGCTAACGTCACAAGAGCTGCATCTCTGAAACAGAGGTGTTCAAGAATATTCTGAAACTGTAAGACGGGATTCCTGTGAATTATTATTATTATTCCTGTGAATGTGAATTATTATTCCTGTGAATGATTCTTGTGAATTATTCTGCAGTTTGACCGATAGGCCGTTTCATGAAGCCGTCGCACAGTGTGATCAATCGCAGTTGCCATGACGTCGTATCTCTTCACTATGGCAGACCTATCTATTGTCAACTACGTTTCGTATGCGATGCGACCGCTTTGTGAAACGAGCCCCAGGCAACTCTGCTAGCTGTCAATCTCAAGGGTACAATCATTTTAATACTAGTCAACCATTTTTAATAGGGTTCACAGTTAATCAGCTGCATAGTCAGTTAAGCCCCGTAAACATAATAAGACGGGGGCCTCCGTGGCTCAGTAGGTAGAGCGTTACACGCTCAATCCGAACAGCCTTCCACCAATGGGTCGCGGGTTCGAATCCACAAAAAATTGGAAAATTTTCTGACTGAGTTTTCTCTCGAACGACCTATGTGGGATGGTTGCCAGTTACCACCGGAAGGTCGTGGGTTTCCTCTGGGCATGGAGCCCGATTTCCTCCCACAATAAAACCGGCAACGGCAACCGGCAATTATTTCATATAAGTGAAATAATCTTGAGCGCGGCGTAAAACACCAAACAATCAATCAATTTAAGAAAACGGGCTTCGGATGTTATATGGGAGTGATTGCATAACATTCATGATTGGTTTTGTACCCGGTCGTGATAGATATTAGAAATGGAAAACTGCTGTGTATTAAATTCAACATGACGTCACATGAACAGTTGAAGGCTACTGATTGGCTGACAACAAAAGTAGACCACTGCACAAGATTCTCGTAGCCATGGGATCGAAATTTGTAAATCTTGTTAACTAAGAGAAAAGTATAAGCTAAAAGGCTAAAAGTGGAAATTATCCACAGTAGAAGTTCCGCGGTTTCTTGTTGATTGGCCTGGACTTTTTACATATGCCGTTACACAATAACGTTCACATTTAGAACGTGTCTCTTGTTTAATGTTATTTGTTGTAGGGGTCAGTAGTGTAAATTAGCTTTCTTCAGAAATGTCGGAAATGCAACGGTTGCGAGTGTGCCTTAAACGTTCTAGATGGTCTTTCAGGTACCGTACCTGATACAGTTGTGCCGGAATGGGTTATAACTTGATAATGTTATCAATCCTCCCCAAGCCGGACCCAGGGAATTGAACACTTGTATAAAGGCTTCTACCCAAACCTAAATAGTGAAAAGAAAAAAAAAACAAATGATTAGCTATATCGTAAAACCTTGCTTAATCCAATTTCATTTAATTTCATTTAAAATATTTGGAAAATAACGCTTTTAAATTTAATCAATATTCGTTTTTTTCCAGCTCAATCAATTTAAAGGATCAAAACAGTATAGTTTATCTATTATTACATGGATAGCAGTTTTAAAATAGTTTTCAAAATATCCGTATGTAAAAAAGATTTTATCTTTCAAAAAAGTATTACTTGAATATGTGTGGACGAAGCTACAGTAATGTAGTACTGAACTAGAATGGAATTTCTCAACGCCTATCGAACCTGGGTATTACCTGGTAGTTTTTCATCTTTTCCCACTGTGGCGTGATGTAGATCAGCATCCCGTCTGTCGCTCCTTCAAAAGTAGCTGACCATGCGCAGAAGGTGATGAGAAGTACGAACGGCAATGTGGCAGTAATGTAGACCGCCTGGAAATGTAGAGGAAAAATCTAGCTATACAGCTGGACAGTGTTAAGTTAGTATCCGCCTATTAATCGCATTTAATTGTCTTAGAAAAATACTTTTGTATTAAAATTGCAATTTCAAAAGCGTCCGAATACTCGAACTTTGGTAAATTTGTACGAAAATTCCATTTGCGCCATTCAGTCAGTCATCCTTCTTAACAGACGACGGTTAATCAGAGATAACTGGAGATACCATTTTGAGCTCATTAATATACCGTAAAGGTACGTTCACACCTAGCCCTGAGTCCGGTCCGGCCACCGGACCGATTCCGGGACGGATAACTGATCAGGCGCGTGGTGTTCACACTGTGGTTTTCCGTGGACTTATCCTGTATCCATGTCATGATGGATGACCAATCAAAACCTTCATGAGCGTCACGTGTTATAGAAAGCTTGGATACGGACAAGAACTACCTGCAATGCCGCTGCGCTTTGAACAAAGGAATTTTCTCCTATCGTTGAAATTGAATATTCTAATTTACCATTGATATTTAAAATCAACCAATCGATCAATTAAGACTTTTAAGTAGAAATTTCAATTGATAGATTTATTAACTGCTGCATTCAAGATTGGATATATTTTAAGTTCTACACCAGTACAACGCAGTAATAAACCGTTGATATGTTTATCGATGACTATCAAAATCATTCCACTCATATAGACGGCATTAGAAAATGTTCTGAATGTAAATACAAAGAAAGTTGAGCCTTACCAGGTTCAGATATAACCCCCCCCCCCCTCCCTCCTAAAACCGAACAAAACCATATTTATAAGTAAAATAATGTAAAGTTGAGTGTGACTTAAAACATCAACCAATCATTATCAGCTATATTTTGAGTAATGAACTAAGTATTTGTATCAGTATCTAGAGGTTAACTAGTTCATTAAATAAAAGCTGTTATATTCTAAGCTCGATGATTATGTTAAGCTGGACATGTCTCTTCAAAATGCAATTTTAGTAATTGAGTTTCCAAAGACAGAAAATATACCCATTAAACTTATTTATTTCCTATTAAAAGTGAAAAACAAAAAAAAAAACAACAATGAAAATTACAGTTGTCATAAAGGGTTGCATCTCAGTGGATTAGATTACAGATTCATCAAACAGTTGGACATAAATAGTTTATAAAAAGTGTTCCCCAGGTTTTGTAAATTTTGATGGCTTTTCATGCAGCTCCTTTAAAAAAGGCATCAAACAAATACTATAGTTCATGTTCAATATTGAAAAACAAGCTTCATGTTACCTCAATAATGTTTGTAAATTAATTTTAAATGTCTGTCTTTAGGCTACCAGACTCATTACAATATAAAAGTTCAGTGAAGGAAAAGAAGTGCAATATAAAACAAAATATATTTGTCAGCATTAAACCATTTTTGTCAACAGAATTGTGACAATAGTCTTATTGAATGTCTTATTAGATCACAAATTTCTCTCTGTACAAAAATGTTCATTTTTGACCAGGGCCACAGCCAGTAACAGGATCATGATGGGTAGGGTTGACATTTGGAAATCCTTCACTTTTAAAACAAGAAATGGGTATGAAGGAGAGGATGTTAAACTTCTGAGGAAAAAAAATAGAAAATACATTCTTAGATCATTATGTTCTAATCTAATTAAAATCATTAATGATAATCCTAACTCAGACAAACTTAAAAGACAAAGAAAATAAAAAATCGTTTTCAAAAGTGTTTGTATGTGTAAATGTTCCAAGATATTGTCCACTTACATACAACTTTGATAAAAATATCTTTCTTTATCTTTCAAAATTACAAAAAGGTCTACACATTCTGTGGTAACAACTAAGATAACATCACCAGTTCACACATAACCCATTTCTTGATTTCAGATTTTTTGAGGTATAAAAACTCCAAAAGCCGGATAATTATGGATTTAGCTGAAATCTTTTTTATAATTTATTCCAAAATGTTTTCTCACAAGACTGTAACAAGAGTAGCCTCATAAATAAAAATAGTTTACCTTTGAAGATAGCTCGAGAATTTGGGTGCTGTAATTCTCCCAGTATTATCCATGTGTATTTAAGTGGGTGACAGACTGACCCTCCAAACCGACACCTCACTGAATGAGAAATTATCATACTATAATTCACCAAAAGTGAATTCTTTACCTGCCTCGTTGTTTTGATAATCTGATATTCATATGTCGTCAGGGAGGACCACCAAATAACACAGTGGAGATATCGAGTCGGATTTAACTTGTTCAATTACACCATGCTTATACAAACATGAAGTTTTAAAATTTGAATACTAGACCTACCAGTGCTTCAACAAGTTTGTTGTCTGTTAATATGTTTTATAATCTGTTATTTGAATGCACTATTTATTTAGAAACTAAGTTGGCCTACTGAAAACGACAAAATAAATTGTCTGGAAAGGGAACCTACCGCTATTTAAGGACACTCGACTGGCGATCTTTGTCTTTAGGTTGATCTTCTCCTTCAGTCAATATCCAATCGGACTGTTCTTATCTTTGTCATCTTTGTCTTGCACATTCAACAAAATTTATTTTCTCCCGCTTCGATCATATCCGCCATATATGTTTCCATCCGTGTTTTGGTCAACGCTGATTGGTTGGAAGAAAAATCCGTTGCCGAATTTTCCCACCGGACCGGAATAAATTGGTCTGCAATCCATCGGAACTGATCCGGTGCCCGGTACGGAATCCGGTCCGTCAAGTGTGAACGACCATACAATTGTAATAATTGACCCATCAGCTACGGATTCTTCTCCGAATCCGGTCCGGTAGCCGGGCCGGATTCAGGGCTAGGTGTGAACGTACCTTTAGCCTAAAATGTCGATTTATCATCTCATAGTAAGACAGTAAAGTTAATATACAACTGTATAATGGCTATTATGAAATATCATAGGTTTAGTTTATTACAACTTATGATTGGGTATAAAGGTCTAAATGATATACCTCTTTTTAACAAAGTTAGAAACTTGTCTCCATGGTCATTTTAGACAAGAAGATTTATATGCCCGTGTGTTTTAGTGTTCCTAAATATATATGAAATTTTTTAATTTTCATTATAGGCTCCTGAAAACCTCCTTTTCCTAGGTAAATTTAATTGGTAATACAGTTAATATAAGGTCTTTTGTTGGAAATATTGCCAGGGTTTTCATTCGGAAATAGATCCCAATGACAACTCCACCATTGCAGGTCTATATTGAATCAAGCTTAAATGCTAAAAGTTGTTACCAAAATAATGCACTTACGATTCTAGACGATTCTATTCCCTTGAAGATACAGATAAAAATGGCAGTCCATCCTAAAAACAGAGTCAATGCCAAATGTCCTTGTAGGGATCCTACTTCTTCGACACTTTGTGTTAAACCCAAGACTTTATTCCTTCAACAATCAGAATCAAATAGACATGTAGGGTGTATTTTTAACGTTAGCTAGAAATATATAGGCTGTAATCGTAATATCAGAAGTAGGTTAAACGACTCTGCAAAGTAGCACGAGCCGCCAGAAATTGGGGAAAATTAGTTTAAACAGAACTAGTTGATGTCATTTTAAAAAGAAGCATGAAAATAAGAGATTCAATTGATACCAATTTTCGGGTATGCACGTACGTTAATGTGAACCCTTTATATAAAATACATCATATTTCATTTAAGAGACAATACCATCCTAAGGCAGAGGGTATTTTAAGGCTAGTATGTTGTGCTAGTGTTTTGCCTATCAATAATACTTATTGTCAAAAGGTAAACAAAGAAATTTTTAATTTTATTTGGAATTATAAGCACGATAAAGTCAAACGTAGCACAATAATCAATGATAAACAGTGGGGTGGTGTTGGAGTTATAGATTTTTACCTAATGAACAAGTCCCTCAAGTTAGCATGGCTTCATAGATTTTTCGAGAAGATAAATCCTTTTGGTCCTTGTTTGCTAAGGAACTTTTCCGCCCTATAGGAGGTTTATGGTTCCTCTTGTATTGCAACTATGACCCAACAAAGTTAAGTATTAAGTTACCGGATTTTTATAAGCAATTTTATTGGGAAAATTCTGATTTGTCGGATACAATTATTTGGAACAATGGAAAACTGTTGTATAAAAGAAAGTCATTTTTTAATCAAGGGTGGAAAGATAAGGGGGTTATTTTTGTCAGGAATATTCTTGACGAGGAAGGTCATACACATGTATCTTGTCCTTGCGGTTGATTAATCTAAAATATGGCATAACCCTTGACTATAGAAATTATTTGGTTTGGAATATGATTGAAAAAGCGGTAGCTACATGTCAATGCCGGATTGGGCGGCGAACTTATGTACGGCCGAATGCTGTGTTTGAAGTCTCGAAAATAAACGCGATTTCTCTTTGCAACCCTAATGTGAAATCTAGATTTTTCTATGGTATTTTAAAAAAGAAATTTTACACCCAAACAGTAATTCCAAACTTTGATTTGGGTATATCACAGCAAAACGTTTGGGAGTCTTTGTACCAAACTAAGGTGGATAATAAAGTTTTACAATTGCAGTTTAAGATTTTACATAATATATACAAAAGAATTACTCTGCAAATACAAGATTGTAGAATCTTCCCTATGTAACTTATGTAAAGTAAGTGATAGCTTATTACATCATCCCTGTACATGTGGCAATTTATCTAATTATTGGTACTTAGTAGAGCAATGGCTGGATGATGTTTGTGATGTTAAAATCAAGTTGTCAAATAACGACATTATTTTTGGTTGCATCATTAACAAGGGCGCTACATTGATTAATTTTGTTATTCTGTATGCTAAGTATTACATTTTCATTAGCTACGTAGCGGAACGAGAAGTGCATTTCACAGATTTTCTTGAATTAAAAGAATTAGTTCCATGATTATTTAATCTATTTTTATCAGTCGGTGTTGACAATGTATCTTGCTCACAAAATACTCATGGTTTATAACTAGCGTTGATCTTGAACAAAAAATACGTTTAGGTCTATTTTAATTATTTGTGTAGGTTCTCTATTCCCCTTTTGTTTAAACCTGTAAACTTGTGGCTAAACAATGTTATTATTGATTTGAAATAGTGTCAGAAAAGTAAACAAAATTTAAATAACCGGGACGGCCTTTCATTCATTCTAAGTCAAAGTTGGCTCAAAACAATACTTTATAGTCCATTCTCGAGACTAGAAGCACTAAAAAGCTTCTGACTTATACGTCTTGAGAAAAATAGCCAATAATTTCAACATTCTGTTTTAACGTCAAAGTATCAACATTTTGGCAGCTCATGCCACTTTAAGCTTATTGGCGCGTCCATTCGTAGGAAGGATGTATGCCATGGGATCAAATGGTATAATATTAGATTTAACTTACTCCCAGAATTCTTCCGTTGACAGGATAGGTTTCAATAGAGACGAGAAATTATCACTTCTATTTCCTTGTAGAGGCCTGCAGGCTAGTGTATTCCATTCGTTTCCACAAGTAGTCCATGGCAGGGTAGCAGAAAACGAGTGATAGAGGAAATAAAGTGCCCAAGCTATTATTGCCATGTAATACACACATACCAACAGAGATAATATACACATAACAATACCAAGACCTACAACAGAATATAACGGTACATGTTAATCAGGCTCTACTTGAAATTAATCAAAACTGAAAATGTCTTCAGCCGTTCATGAAAACAATATTCGGTGACTTATTAATTGAATACAAGCTTGGTAATTTCCATGAAACTCAATGATATAAAAGGTTTTGTTTATGATAGCCATATTCGACGGCCGCGGAAGGAAGCCCCAACATTCGCTGGTATTCAATCAGAATAGAATGAAGATTATTGTTTACTTTTTTTAGATTGGGTAGCATTTAAACCCGCGTCCACTTGTTCGAACATTCAGAAAATGTTAACACTTGTATAGTAGGAAAAAGTATCGAATATATGGATGTAGGCCTACCCCCATGAACAGTATTACAAACTATCACGGGTTGTCAGAACCTGTACTTTCCAAACCAATCACCGATAGTCTGTGCCTCACAAACCAATCACTGATAATCACAACCTCTACCTAAAGAAAAAACCACCGACAGTCTCAACATGTACCTCACAAACCATTCACTGATAGTCCAAACCTGTACCTTCCAAACCAATCACTGATAGTACCAACCTGTACCTTTCAAACCAATTACTGATAGTCACAACATGTACCTCACAAACCAATCACTGATAGTCACAACCTGTACCTTACAAACCAATCGCTGATATTCACAACCTCTACCTAAAGAACCAATCAACCACAGTCACAACCTGTACCTTACAAACCATTCACTGATAGTCACAACCTGTACCCTACAAACCAATCGCTGATAGTCACAGCCTGTACCTCACAAACCAATCACTGATAGTCCCAACCTTTACCTTACAAACCAATCGCTGGTAGCCACAACATGTACCTCACAAACCATTCACTGAGAGTCCCAACCCGTACCCTACAAACCAATCACTGATAGTCACAGCCTGTACCTCACAAACCAATAACTGATAGTCGCAACCTTTACCTTACAAACCAATAGCTGGTAGCCACAACATGTACCTCACAAACCAATCACTGATAGTCACGACATGTGTCTTACAAACCAATCACTGATAGTCCCAGCATGTATCTTACAAACCAATCACTGATAATCACAGCCTGTAGCTCACAAACCAATCACTGATGGTCCCAACCTGTACCTTCCAAACCAATCACTGATAGTCACAACATGTATCTTACAAACCAATCACTGATAATCACAGCCTGTAGCTCACAAACCAATCACTGATGGTCCCAACCTGTACCTTCCAAACCAATCACTGATAGTACCAACCTGTACCTTCCAAACCAATCACTGATAGTCAGAGCCTGTACATCACACACCAATCACTGATAGTCACAACATGTACCTCACAAACCAATTACTGATAGTCACAACCTGTACCTTACAAACCAATCACTGATAGTCAAAGCCTGTACCTTACAAACCAATCACTGATAGTCCCAGCATGTACCTTACAAACCAATCACTGATAGTACCAACCTGAACCTTCCAAACCAATCACTGATAGTACCAACCTGTACCTTCCAAACCAATCACTGATAGTCAGAGCCTGTACCTTACAAACCAATCACTGATAGTTCCAGCATGTACCTTACAAACCAATCACTGATAGTCCTAACCTGTACATCACAAACCAATCACTGATAGTACCAACCTGAACCTTCCAAACCAATCACTGATAGTACCAACTTGTACCTTCCAAACCAATCACTGATAGTAACAACATGTACCTCAAAAACCAATTACTGATAGTCACAACCTGTACCTTACAAACCAATCGCTGATATTCACAACCTCTACCTAAAGAACCAATCACCCACAGTCCCAACCCGTAACTTACAAACCATTCACTAATAGTCCCAACGCGTACCGTACAAACCAATCACTGATAGTCAGAGCCTGTACCTCACACACCAATCACTGATAGCCACAACCTATACCTTACAAACCAATCGCTGGTAGCCACAACATGTACCTCACAAACCAATCACTGATAGTCAGAGCCTTTACCTTACACACCAATCACTGATAGTCCCAGCATGTACCTTACAAACCAGTCACTGATAGACCCAACCTGTACCTCACAAACCAATCACTGATAATCACAGCCTGTAGCTCACAAACCAATCACTGATGGTCCCAACCTGTACCTTCCAAACCAATCACTGATAGTCCCAACCTGTACCGTACAAATCAATGAGTGATAGTCACAACCTGTACCTTACAAACCAATCACTGATATTCACAGCCTGTACCTTACAAACCTATCACTGATAGTCACAACATGTACCTTACAAACCAATCACTGATAGCCACAACCTGTACTTTACAAACCAATCACTGATAGTCACAACATGTACTTTACAAACCAATCACTGATAGTCACAACCTGTACTTTACAAACCAATCACTGATAGTCACAACCTGTACCTTACAAACCAGTCACTGATAGTCACAATCTGTGCTGTACAAATCAATCACTGATAGTCAAAACATATACCTTACAACCAAATGACTGATAATCACAGCATGTACCTCACAAACCAATAACTCATAGCCACAAACTGTACCGTACAAACCAATCTTTGATAGTCACAACCTGTACCTTACAAACCAATCACTGATAGTCCCAAAATGTACCGTACAAACCAATCACTGAAAATCACAGCCTGTACCTCACAAACCAATCACTGATAGTCACAACATGTACCATACAAACAAATCATTGATAGTCACAACCTGTACCTCACAAAGCAATCACTGATAATCACAACATTTACCTTACAACCGTTCACTGATAGTCACAACCTGTACCTAACAAACCAATCACTGAAAATCACAGCCTGTATCCCACAAACCAATCACTGATGGTTCCAACTTGTCCCTTACAAACCCATCACTGATAGCCACAACTTGGATCTCACAAACCAATCACTGATAGTCACAACCTGTACCTTACAACCATTTACTGATAGCCCCAACCTGTACCTTACAAATCAATCACAGATAATTACAACCTGTATCTTACAAACCAATCAGTGATAATCACAGCCTGTACCTCACAAACCAGTCACTGATAGTCACAGCCTGTACTGTACCAAACCAATCACTGATAATCACAACATGTACATTACAAATCAATCACTGATAGTCCCAACATGTACCTTACAAACCAATCACTGATAATCACAGCCTGTATCCCACAAACAAAGCACTGATGTTCCCAACATGTACCTTACAAACCAATCACTGATATTCACAGCCTGTACCCCACAAACCAATCACTGATGGTCCCAACATGTACCTTACAAACCAATTCAGCCTGTACCTCACAAACCAATCACTGATAGTCCCAACATGTACCGTACAAACCAATCACTGATGGTCCCAGCCTGTACCTCACAAATCAATCACGGATAGTCACAACCTGTACCTTACAAACCAATCACTGATAGTCCCAGCATGTACCTTACAAATCAATCACTGATAGTCCCAACCTGTACCTCACAAACCAATCACTGATAGTCCCAACCTGTACCGTACAAACCAATATGTGATAGTCACAACCTGTACCTTACAAACCAATCACTGATAGTCCCAACCCGTACCTCACAAACCAATCATTGATATTCACAGCCTGTACCTTACAAACCTATCACTGATAGTCACAACATGTACCTTACAAACCAATCACTGATAGTCACAACCTGTACTTTACAAACCAATCACTGATGGTTCCAACATGTACCTTACAAACCCATCACTGATAGCCACAACTTGGATCTCACAAACCATTTACTGATAGTCCCAACCTGCACCTTACAAACCAATTACTGATAATCACAACCTGTATCTTACAAACCTATTAGTGATAATCACAGCCTGTACCTCACAAACCAGTCACTGATAGTCACAACCTGTACTGTACCAAACCAATCACTGACAGCCACAATCTGTACCTTACAAACCAATCACTGATAATCACAACATGTACCTTACAAATCAATCACTGATAGTCCCAACACGTACCTTACAAACCAATCACTGTTAATCACAGCCTGTACCCCGCAAACCAAGCACTGATGTTCCCAACATGTACCTTACAAACCAATCACTGGTAATTACAGCCTGTATCCCACAAATCAATCACTGATGGTCCCAACATGTACCTTACAAACCAATTCAGCCTGTACCTCACAAACCAATCACTGATAGTCCCAACATGTACCGTACAAACAAATCAATGATAGTCACAGCCTGTACCTCACAAACCAATCACTGATAATCACAAACATTTACCTTACAACCGTTTACTATTAGTCAGAACTTGTACCTAACAAACCAGTCACTGATAATCACAGTATGTATCCCACAAACCAATCACTGATGGTCCCAGCATGTACCTTACAAACCAATCCAGCCTGTACCTCACAAATCAATCACTGATAGTCACAACCGGTACCTTACAAACCAATCACTGATAGTCCCAGCATGTACCTTACAAACCATTCACTGAGAGTCCCAACCCGTACCCTACAAACCAATCACTGATAGTCACAGCCTGTACCTCACAAACCAATAACTGATAGTCGCAACCTTTACCTTACAAACCAATAGCTGGTAGCCACAACATGTACCTCACAAACCAATCACTGATAGTCACGACATGTGTCTTACAAACCAATCACTGATAGTCCCAGCATGTATCTTACAAACCAATCACTGATAATCACAGCCTGTAGCTCACAAACCAATCACTGATGGTCCCAACCTGTACCTTCCAAACCAATCACTGATAGTCACAACATGTATCTTACAAACCAATCACTGATAATCACAGCCTGTAGCTCACAAACCAATCACTGATGGTCCCAACCTGTACCTTCCAAACCAATCACTGATAGTACCAACCTGTACCTTCCAAACCAATCACTGATAGTCAGAGCCTGTACATCACACACCAATCACTGATAGTCACAACATGTACCTCACAAACCAATTACTGATAGTCACAACCTGTACCTTACAAACCAATCACTGATAGTCAAAGCCTGTACCTTACAAACCAATCACTGATAGTCCCAGCATGTACCTTACAAACCAATCACTGATAGTACCAACCTGAACCTTCCAAACCAATCACTGATAGTACCAACCTGTACCTTCCAAACCAATCACTGATAGTCAGAGCCTGTACCTTACAAACCAATCACTGATAGTTCCAGCATGTACCTTACAAACCAATCACTGATAGTCCTAACCTGTACATCACAAACCAATCACTGATAGTACCAACCTGAACCTTCCAAACCAATCACTGATAGTACCAACTTGTACCTTCCAAACCAATCACTGATAGTAACAACATGTACCTCAAAAACCAATTACTGATAGTCACAACCTGTACCTTACAAACCAATCGCTGATATTCACAACCTCTACCTAAAGAACCAATCACCCACAGTCCCAACCCGTAACTTACAAACCATTCACTAATAGTCCCAACGCGTACCGTACAAACCAATCACTGATAGTCAGAGCCTGTACCTCACACACCAATCACTGATAGCCACAACCTATACCTTACAAACCAATCGCTGGTAGCCACAACATGTACCTCACAAACCAATCACTGATAGTCAGAGCCTTTACCTTACACACCAATCACTGATAGTCCCAGCATGTACCTTACAAACCAGTCACTGATAGACCCAACCTGTACCTCACAAACCAATCACTGATAATCACAGCCTGTAGCTCACAAACCAATCACTGATGGTCCCAACCTGTACCTTCCAAACCAATCACTGATAGTCCCAACCTGTACCGTACAAATCAATGAGTGATAGTCACAACCTGTACCTTACAAACCAATCACTGATATTCACAGCCTGTACCTTACAAACCTATCACTGATAGTCACAACATGTACCTTACAAACCAATCACTGATAGCCACAACCTGTACTTTACAAACCAATCACTGATAGTCACAACATGTACTTTACAAACCAATCACTGATAGTCACAACCTGTACTTTACAAACCAATCACTGATAGTCACAACCTGTACCTTACAAACCAGTCACTGATAGTCACAATCTGTGCTGTACAAATCAATCACTGATAGTCAAAACATATACCTTACAACCAAATGACTGATAATCACAGCATGTACCTCACAAACCAATAACTCATAGCCACAAACTGTACCGTACAAACCAATCTTTGATAGTCACAACCTGTACCTTACAAACCAATCACTGATAGTCCCAAAATGTACCGTACAAACCAATCACTGAAAATCACAGCCTGTACCTCACAAACCAATCACTGATAGTCACAACATGTACCATACAAACAAATCATTGATAGTCACAACCTGTACCTCACAAAGAAATCACTGATAATCACAACATTTACCTTACAACCGTTCACTGATAGTCACAACCTGTACCTAACAAACCAATCACTGAAAATCACAGCCTGTATCCCACAAACCAATCACTGATGGTTCCAACTTGTCCCTTACAAACCCATCACTGATAGCCACAACTTGGATCTCACAAACCAATCACTGATAGTCACAACCTGTACCTTACAACCATTTACTGATAGCCCCAACCTGTACCTTACAAATCAATCACGGATAATTACAACCTGTATCTTACAAACCAATCAGTGATAATCACAGCCTGTACCTCACAAACCAGTCACTGATAGTCACAGCCTGTACTGTACCAAACCAATCACTGATAATCACAACATGTACCTTACAAATCAATCACTGATAGACCCAACATGTACCTTACAAACCAATCACTGATAATCACAGCCTGTATCCCACAAACAAAGCACTGATGTTCCCAACATGTACCTTACAAACCAATCACTGATATTCACAGCCTGTACCCCACAAACCAATCACTGATGGTCCCAACATGTACCTTACAAACCAATTCAGCCTGTACCTCACAAACCAATCACTGATAGTCCCAACATGTACCGTACAAACCAATCACTGATGGTCCCAGCCTGTACCTCACAAATCAATCACGGATAGTCACAACCTGTACCTTACAAACCAATCACTGATAGTCCCAGCATGTACCTTACAAATCAATCACTGATAGTCCCAACCTGTACCTCACAAACCAATCACTGATAGTCCCAACCTGTACCGTACAAACCAATATGTGATAGTCACAACCTGTACCTTACAAACCAATCACTGATAGTCCCAACCCGTACCTCACAAACCAATCATTGATATTCACAGCCTGTACCTTACAAACCTATCACTGATAGTCACAACATGTACCTTACAAACCAATCACTGATAGTCACAACCTGTACTTTACAAACCAATCACTGATGGTTCCAACATGTACCTTACAAACCCATCACTGATAGCCACAACTTGGATCTCACAAACCATTTACTGATAGTCCCAACCTGCACCTTACAAACCAATTACTGATAATCACAACCTGTATCTTACAAACCTATTAGTGATAATCACAGCCTGTACCTCACAAACCAGTCACTGATAGTCACAACCTGTACTGTACCAAACCAATCACTGACAGCCACAATCTGTACCTTACAAACCAATCACTGATAATCACAACATGTACCTTACAAATCAATCACTGATAGTCCCAACACGTACCTTACAAACCAATCACTGTTAATCACAGCCTGTACCCCGCAAACCAAGCACTGATGTTCCCAACATGTACCTTACAAACCAATCACTGATAATTACAGCCTGTATCCCACAAATCAATCACTGATGGTCCCAACATGTACCTTACAAACCAATTCAGCCTGTACCTCACAAACCAATCACTGATAGTCCCAACATGTACCGTACAAACAAATCAATGATAGTCACAGCCTGTACCTCACAAACCAATCACTGATAATCACAAACATTTACCTTACAACCGTTTACTATTAGTCAGAACTTGTACCTAACAAACCAGTCACTGATAATCACAGTATGTATCCCACAAACCAATCACTGATGGTCCCAGCATGTACCTTACAAACCAATCCAGCCTGTACCTCACAAATCAATCACTGATAGTCACAACCTGTACCTTACAAACCAATCACTGATAGTCCCAGCATGTACCTTACAAACCAGTCACTGATAGTCCCAACCTGTACCTCACAAACCAATCACTGATAGTCCCAACCTGTACGTCACAAACCAATCATTGATATTCACAGCCTGTACCTTACAAACCTATCACTGATAGTCACAACATGTACCTTACAAACAAGTCACTGATAGCCACAATCTGTGCTGTACAAATCAATCACTGATAGTCACAACCTGCTCTTTACAAACCAATCACTGATATTCACAGCCTGTACCTTATAAACCTATCACTGATAGTCACAACCTGTACCTTACAAACAAGTCACTGATAGTCACAATCTGTGCTGTACAAATCAATCACTGATAGTCACAACCTGTACCTCACAAACCAATCACTGATAGTCCCAACATTTACCTTACAAACCAATCACTGATAATCACAGCCTGTACCTCACAAACCAATCACTGATAGTCCCAACATATACCTTACAACCAAATCACTGATTATCACAGCATGTACCTCACAAACCAATAACTAATAGCCACAAACTGTACCGTACAAACCAATCATTGATAGTCACAACCTGTACCTTACAAACCAATCACTGATAGTCCCAACATATACCTCACAAACCAATCACTGATAATCACAACATTTGCCTTACAACCGTTCACTAATAGTCACAACCTGTACCTAGCAAACCAATCACTGATAATCACAGCCTGTATCCCACAATCCAATCACTGATTGTTCCAACATGTACCTTACAAACCCATCACTGATAGCCACAACCTGTACCTTACAAACCATTTACTGATAGCCGCAACCTGTACCTTACAAACCAATCGCTGATAGCCACAACTTGAATCTCACAAACCAATCACTTATAATCACAACCTGTACCTAAAGAACCAATCACCCACAGTCCCAACCCGTAACTTACAAACCATTCACTAATAGTCCCAACGCGTACCGTACAAACCAATCACTGATAGTCAGAGCCTGTACCTCACACACCAATCACTGATAGCCACAACCTATACCTTACAAACCAATCGCTGGTAGCCACAACATGTACCTCACAAACCAATCACTGATAGTCAGAGCCTGTACCTTACAAACCAATCACTGATAGTCCCAGCATGTACCTTACAAACCAGTCACTGATAGTCCCAACCTGTACCTCACAAACCAATCACTGATAATCACAGCCTGTAGCTCACAAACCAATCACTGATGGTCCCAACCTGTACCTTCCAAACCAATCACTGATAGTCCCAACCTGTACCGTACAAATCAATGAGCGATAGTCACAACCTGTACCTTACAAGTCAATCACTGATATTCACAGCCTGTACCTTACAAACCTATCACTGATAGTCACAACATGTACCTTATAAACCAATCACTGATAGTCACAACCTGTACTTTACAAACCAATCACTGATAGTCACAATATGTACTTTACAAACCAATCACTGATAGTCACAACCTGTACTTTACAAACCAATCACTGATAGTCACAACCTGTACCTTACAAACCAGTCACTGATAGTCACAATCTGTGCTGTACAAATCAATCACTGATAGTCACAACCTGTACCTCTCAAACCAATCACTGATAGTCAAAACATATACCTTACAAACCAATCACTGATAATCACAGCCTGTACCTCACAAACCAATCACTGATAGTCCCAACATATACCTTACAACCAAATCACTGATAATCACAGCATGTACCTCACAAACCAATAACTCATAGCCACAAACTGTACCGTACAAACCAATCTTTGATAGTCACAACCTGTACCTTACAAACCAATCACTGATAGTCCCAAAATGTACCGTACAAACCAATCACTGAAAATCACAGCCTGTACCTCACAAACCAATCACTGATAGTCACAACATGTACCATGCAAACAAATCATTGATAGTCACAACCTGTTCCTCACAAAGCAATCACTGATAATCACAACATTTACCTTACAACCGTTCACTGATAGTCACAACCTGTACCTAACAAACCAATCACTGAAAATCACAGCCTGTATCCCACAAACCAATCACTGATGGTTCCAACTTGTCCCTTACAAACCCATCACTGATAGCCACAACTTGGATCTCTCAAACCAATCACTGATAGTCACAACCTGTACCTTACAAACCATTTACTGATAGCCCCAACCTGTACCTTACAAATCAATCACGGATAATTACAACCTGTATCTTACAAACCAATCAGTGATAATCACAGCCTGTACCTCACAAACCAGTCACTGATAGTCACAGCCTGTACTGTACCAAACCAATCACTGATAATCACAACATGTACCTTACAAATCAATCACTGATAGTCCCAACATGTACCTTACAAACCAATCACTGATAATCACAGCCTGTATCCCACAAACAAAGCACTGATGTTCCCAACATGTACCTTACAAACCAATCACTGATATTCACAGCCTGTATCCCACAAACCAATCACTGATGGTCCCAACATGTACCTTACAAACCAATTCAGCCTGTACCTCACAAACCAATCACTGAGAGTCCCAACATGTACCGTACAAACCAATCACTGATGGTCCCAGCCTGTACCTCACAAATCAATCACGGATAGTCACAACCTGTACCTTACAAACCAATCACTGATAGTCCCAGCATGTACCTTACAAATCAATCACTGATAGTCCCAACCTGTACCTCACAAACCAATCACTGATAGTCCCAACCTGTACCGTACAAACCAATATGTGATATTCACAGCCTGTACCTTACAAACCTATCACTGATAGTCACAACATGTACCTTACAAACCAATCACTGATAGTCACAACCTGTACTTTACAAACCAATCACTGATGGTTCCAACATGTACCTTACAAACCCATGACTGATAGCCACAACTTGGATCTCACAAACCATTTACTGATAGTCCCAACCTGTACCTTACAAACCAATTACTGATAATCACAACCTGTATCTTACAAACCTATTAGTGATAATCACAGCCTGTACCTCACAAACCAGTCACTGATAGTCACAACCTGTACTGTACCAAACCAATCACTGACAGCCACAATCTGTACCTTACAAACCAATCACTGATAATCACAACATGTACCTTACAAATCAATCACTGATAGTCCCAACACGTACCTTACAAACCAATCACTGTTAATCACAGCCTGTACCCCGCAAACCAAGCACTGATGTTCCCAACATGTACCTTACAAACCAATCACTGATAATTACAGCCTGTATCCCACAAATCAATCACTGATGGTCCCAACATGTACCTTACAAACCAATTCAGCCTGTACCTCACAAACCAATCACTGATAGTCCCAACCTGTACCTCTCAAACCAATCACTGATAGTCAAAACATATACCTTACAAACCAATCACTGATAATCACAGCCTGTACCTCACAAACCAATCACTGATAGTCCCAACATATACCTTACAACCAAATCACTGATAATCACAGCATGTACCTCACAAACCAATAACTCATAGCCACAAACTGTACCGTACAAACCAATCTTTGATAGTCACAACCTGTACCTTACAAACCAATCACTGATAGTCCCAAAATGTACCGTACAACCCAATCACTGAAAATCACAGCCTGTACCTCACAAACCAATCACTGATAGTCACAACATGTACCATACAAACAAATCATTGATAGTCACAACCTGTTCCTCACAAAGCAATCACTGATAATCACAACATTTACCTTACAACCGTTCACTGATAGTCACAACCTGTACCTAACAAACCAATCACTGAAAATCACAGCCTGTATCCCACAAACCAATCACTGATGGTTCCAACTTGTCCCTTACAAACCCATCACTGATAGCCACAACTTGGATCTCTCAAACCAATCACTGATAGTCACAACCTGTACCTTACAAACCATTTACTGATAGCCCCAACCTGTACCTTACAAATCAATCACGGATAATTACAACCTGTATCTTACAAACCAATCAGTGATAATCACAGCCTGTACCTCACAAACCAGTCACTGATAGTCACAGCCTGTACTGTACCAAACCAATCACTGATAATCACAACATGTACCTTACAAATCAATCACTGATAGTCCCAACATGTACCTTACAAACCAATCACTGATAATCACAGCCTGTATCCCACAAACAAAGCACTGATGTTCCCAACATGTACCTTAGAAACCAATCACTGATATTCACAGCCTGTATCCCACAAACCAATCACTGATGGTCCCAACATGTACCTTACAAACCAATTCAGCCTGTACCTCACAAACCAATCACTGAGAGTCCCAACATGTACCGTACAAACCAATCACTGATGGTCCCAGCCTGTACCTCACAAATCAATCACGGATAGTCACAACCTGTACCTTACAAACCAATCACTGATAGTCCCAGCATGTACCTTACAAATCAATCACTGATAGTCCCAACCTGTACCTCACAAACCAATCACTGATAGTCCCAACCTGTACCGTACAAACCAATATGTGATAGTCACAACCTGTACCTTACAAACCAATCACTGATAGTCCCAACCCGTACCTCACAAACCAATCATTGATATTCACAGCCTGTACCTTACAAACCTATCACTGATAGTCACAACATGTACTTTACAAACCAATCACTGATGGTTCCAACATGTACCTTACAAACCCATGACTGATAGCCACAACTTGGATCTCACAAACCATTTACTGATAGTCCTAACCTGTACCTTACAAACCAATTACTGATAATCACAACCTGTATCTTACAAACCTATTACTGATAATCACAGCCTGTACCTCACAAACCAGTCACTGATAGTCACAACCTGTACTGTACCAAACCAATCACTGACAGCCACAATCTGTACCTTACAAACCAATCACTGATAATCACAACATGTACCTTACAAATCAATCACTGATAGTCCCAACACGTACCTTACAAACCAATCACTGTTAATCACAGCCTGTACCCCGCAAACCAAGCACTGATGTTCCCAACATGTACCTTACAAACCAATCACTGATAATTACAGCCTGTATCCCACAAATCAATCACTGATGGTCCCAACATGTACCTTACAAACCAATTCAGCCTGTACCTCACAAACCAATCACTGATAGTCCCAACATGTACCGTACAAACAAATCAATGATAGTCACAGCCTGTACCTCACAAACCAATCACTGATAATCACAAACATTTACCTTACAACCGTTTACTATTAGTCAGAACTTGTACCTAACAAACCAGTCACTGATAATCACAGTCTGTATCCCACAAACCAATCACTGATGGTCCCAGCATGTACCTTACAAACCAATCCAGCCTGTACCTCACAAATCAATCACTGATAGTCACAACCTGTACCTTACAAACCAATCACTGATAGTCCCAGCATGTACCTTACAAACCAGTCACTGATAGTCCCAACCTGTACCTCACAAACCAATCACTGATAGTCCCAACCTGTACGTCACAAACCAATCATTGATATTCACAGCCTGTACCTTACAAACCTATCACTGATAGTCACAACATGTACCTTACAAACAAGTCACTGATAGCCACAATCTGTGCAGTACAAATCAATCACTGATAGTCACAACCTGTACTTTACAAACCAATCACTGATAGTCACAACCTGTACCTTACAAACAAGTCACTGATAGTCACAATCTGTGCTGTACAAATCAATCACTGATAGTCACAACCTGTACCTCACAAACCAATCACTGATAGTCCCAACATTTACCTTACAAACCAATCACTGATAATCACAGCCTGTACCTCACAAACCAATCACTGATAGTCCCAACATATACCTTACAACCAAATCACTGATTATCACAGCATGTACCTCACAAACCAATAACTAATAGCCACAAACTGTACCGTACAAACCAATCATTGATAGTCACAACCTGTACCTTACAAACCAATCACTGATAGTCCCAACATATACCTCACAAACCAATCACTGATAATCACAACATTTACCTTACAACCGTTCACTAATAGTCACAACCTGTACCTAGCAAACCAATCACTGATAATCACAGCCTGTATCCCACAATCCAATCACTGATTGTTCCAACATGTACCTTACAAACCCATCACTGATAGCCACAACTTGGATCTCACAAACCAATCACTGATAGTCACAACCTGTACCTTACAAACCATTTACTGATAGCCGCAACCTGTACCTTACAAACCAATCGCTGATAGCCACAACTTAAATCTCACAAACCAATCACTTATAATCACAACCTGTACCTAAAGAACCAATCACCCACAGTCCCAACCCGTAACTTACAAACCATTCACTAATAGTCCCAACGCGTACCGTACAAACCAATCACTGATAGTCAGAGCCTGTACCTCACACACCAATCACTTATAGCCACAACCTATACCTTACAAACCAATCGCTGGTAGCCACAACATGTACCTCACAAACCAATCACTGATAGTCAGAGCCTGTACCTTACAAACCATTCACTGATAGTCCCAGCATGTACCTTACAAACCAGTCACTGATAGTCCCAACCTGTACCTCACAAACCAATCACTGATAATCACAGCCTGTAGCTCACAAACCAATCACTGATGGTCCCTACCTGTACCTTCCAAACCAATCACTGATAGTCCCAACCTGTACCGTACAAATCAATGAGCGATAGTCACAACCTGTACCTTACAAACCAATCACTGATATTCACAGCCTGTACCTTACAAACCTATCACTGATAGTCACAACATGTACCTTACAGACCGATCACTGATAGTCACAACCTGTACTTTACAAACCAATCACTGATAGTCACAATATGTACTTTACAAACCAATCACTGATAGTCACAACCTGTACTTTACAAACCAATCACTGATAGTCACAACCTGTACCTTACAAACCAGTCACTGATAGTCACAATCTGTGCTGTACAAATCAATCACTGATAGTCACAACCTGTACCTCTCAAACCAATCACTGATAGTCAAAACATATACCTTACAAACCAATCACTGATAATCACAGCCTGTACCTCACAAACCAATCACTGATAGTCCCAACATATACCTTACAACCAAATCACTGATAATCACAGCATGTACTTCACAAACCAATAACTCATAGCCACAAACTGTACCGTACAAACCAATCTTTGATAGTCACAACCTGTACCTTACAAACCAATCACTGATAGTCCCAAAATGTACCGTACAAACCAATCACTGAAAATCACAGCCTGTACCTCACAAACCAATCACTGATAGTCACAACATGTACCGTACAAACAAATCATTGATAGTCACAACCTGTACCTCACAAAGCAATCACTGATAATCACAACATTTACCTTACAACCGTTCACTGATAGTCACAACCTGTACCTAACAAACCAATCACTGAAAATCACAGCCTGTATCCCACAAACCAATCACTGATGGTTCCAACTTGTCCCTTACAAACCCATCACTGATAGCCACAACTTGGATCTCACAAACCAATCACTGATAGTCACAACCTGTACCTTACAAACCATTTACTGATAGCCCCAACCTGTACCTTACAAATCAATCACTGATAATTACAACCTGTATCTTACAAACCAATCAGTGATAATCACAGCCTGTACCTCACAAACCAGTCACTGATAGTCACAACCTGTACTGTACCAAACCAATCACTGATAGTCCCAACCTGTACCGTACAAACCAATATGGGATAGTCACAACCTGTACCTCACACACCAATCACTGATAGCCACAACCTATACCTTACAAACCAATCGCTGGTAGCCACAACATGTACCTCACAAACCAATCACTGATAGTCAGAGCCTGTACCTTACAAACCAATCACTGATAGTCCCAGCATGTACTTTACAAACCAGTCACTGATAGTCCCAACCTGTACCTCACAAACCAATCACTGATAATCACAGCCCGTAGCTCACAAACCAATCACTGATGGTCCCAACCTGTACCTTCCAAACCAATCACTGATAGTCCCAACCTGTACCGTACAAATCAATGAGCGATAGTCACAACCTGTACCTTACAAACCAATCACTGATATTCACAGCCTGTACCTTACAAACCTATCACTGATAGTCACAACATGTACCTTACAAACCGATCACTGATAGTCACAACCTGTACTTTACAAACCATTCACTGATAGTCACAATATGTACTTTACAAACCAATCACTGATAGTCACAACCTGTACTTTACAAACCAATCACTGATAGTCACAACCTGTACCTTACAAACCAGTCACTGATAGTCACAATCTGTGCTGTACAAATCAATCACTGATAGTCACAACCTGTACCTCTCAAACCAATCACTGATAGTCAAAACATATACCTTACAAACCAATCACTGATAATCACAGCCTGTACCTCACAAACCAATCACTGATAGTCCCAACATATACCTTACAACCAAATCACTGATAATCACAGCATGTACTTCACAAACCAATAACTCATAGCCACAAACTGTACCGTACAAACCAATCTTTGATAGTCACAACCTGTACCTTACAAACCAATCACTGATAGTCCCAAAATGTACCGTACAAACCAATCACTCAAAATCACAGCCTGTACCTTACAAACCAATCACTGATAGTCACAACATGTACCGTACAAACAAATCATTGATAGTCACAACCTGTACCTCACAAAGCAATCACTGATAATCACAACATTTACCTTATAACCGTTCACTGATAGTCACAACCTGTACCTAACAAACCAATCACTGAAAATCACAGCCTGTATCCCACAAACCAATCACTGATGGTTCCAACTTGTCCCTTACAAACCCATCACTGATAGCCACAACTTGGATCTCACAAACCAATCACTGATAGTCACAACCTGTACCTTACAAACCATTTACTGATAGCCCCAACCTGTACCTTACAAATCAATCACTGATAATTACAACCTGTATCTTACAAACCAATCAGTGATAATCACAGCCTGTACCTCACAAACCAGTCACTGATAGTCACAACCTGAACTGTACCAAACCAATCACTGATAGTCACAATCTGTACCTTACAAACCAATCACTGATAATCACAACATGTACCTTACAAATCAATCACTGATAGTCCCAACATGTACCTTACAAACCAATCACTGATAATCACAGCCTGTAGGCCTACCCCACAAACTAAGCACTGATGTTCCCAACATGTACCTTACAAACCAATCACTGATATTCACAGCCTGTATCCCACAAACCAATCACTGATGGTCCCAACATGTACCTTACAAACCAATTCAGCCTGTACTTCACAAACCAATCACTGATAGTCCCAACATGTACCGTACAAACAAATCATTGATAGTCACAGCCTGTACCTCACAAACCAGTCACTGATAAACACAGTCTGTATCCCACAAACCAATCACTGAGGGTCCCAGCATGTACCTCACAAATCAATCACGGATAGTCACAACCTGTACCTTACAAACCAATCACTGATAGTCCCTGCATGTACCTTACAAATCAATCACTGATAGTCCCAACCTGTACCTCACAAACCAATCACTGATAGTCCCAACCTGTACCGTACAAACCAATATGTGATAGTCACAACCTGTACCTTACAAACCAATCACTGATAGTCCCAACCCGTACCTCACAAACCAATCATTGATATTCACAGCCTGTACCTTACACACCTATCACTGATAGTCATAACATGTACCTTACAAACCAATCACTGATAGTCACAACCTGTACTTTACAAACCAATCACTGATGGTTCCAACATGTACCTTACAAACCCATCACTGATAGCCACAACTTGGATCTCACAAACCATTTACTGATAGCCCCAACCTGTACCTTACAAACCAATTACTGATAATCACAGCCTGTACCTCACAAACCAATCACTGATAGTCACAACCTGTACTGTACCAAACCAATCACTGACAGCCACAATCTGTACCTTACAAACCAATCACTGATAATCACAACATGTACCTAACAAATCAATCACTGATAGTCCCAACATGTACCTTACAAACCAATCACTGTTAATCACAGCCTGTACCCCACAAACCAAGCACTGATGTTCCCAACATGTACCTTACAAACCAATCACTGATAATTACAGCCTGTATCCCACAAATCAATCACTGATGGTCATAACATGTACCTTACAAACCAATCACTGATAGTCACAACCTGTACTTTACAAACCAATCACTGATGGTTCCAACATGTACCTTACAAACCCATCACTGATAGCCACAACTTGGATCTCACAAACCATTTACTGATAGCCCCAACCTGTATCTTACAAACCTATTAGTGATAATCACAGCCTGTACCTCACAAACCAATCACTGATAGTCACAACCTGTACTGTACCAAACCAATCACTGACAGCCACAATCTGTACCTTACAAACCAATCACTGATAATCTCAACATGTACCTTACAAATCAATCACTGATAGTCCCAACATGTACCTTACAAACCAATCACTGTTAAACACAGCCTGTACCCCACAAACCAAGCACTGGTGTTCCCAACATGTACCTTACAAACCAATCACTGATAATTACAGCCTGTATCCCACAAATCAATCACTGATGGTCCCAACATGTACCTTACAAACCAATTCAGCCTGTACCTCACAAACCAATCACTGATAGTCCCAACATGTACCGTACAAACAAATCAATGATAGTCCCAACATGTACCGTACAAACAAATCAATGATAGTCACAGCCTGTACCTCACAAACCAATCACTGATCATCACAGACATTTACCTTACAACCGTTTACTAATAGTCAGAACTTGTACCTAACAAACCAGTCACTGATAATCACAGTCTGTATCCCACAAACCAATCACTGATGGTCCCAGCATGTACCTTACAAACCAATCCAGCCTGTACCTCACAAATCAATCACTGATAGTCACAACCTGTACCTTACAAACCAATCACTGATAGTCCCAGCATGTACCTTACAAACCAGTCACTGATAGTCCCAACCTGTACCTCACAAACCAATCACTGATAGTCCCAACATGTACCGTACAAACAAATCAATGATAGTCACAGCCTGTACCTCACAAACCAATCACTGATAATCACAGACATTTACCTTACAACCGTTTACTAATAGTCAGAACTTGTACCTAACAAACCAATCACTGATGGTCCCAGCATGTACCTTACAAACCAATCCAGCCTGTACCTCACAAATCAATCACTGATAGTCACAACCTGTACCTTACAAACCAATCACTGATAGTCCCAGCATGTACCTTACAAACCAGTCACTGATAGTCCCAACCTGTACCTCACAAACCAATCACTGATAGTCCCAACCCGTACGTCACAAACCAATCATTGATATTCACAGCCTGTACCTTACAAACCTATCACTGATAGTCACAACATGTACCTTACAAACAAGTCACTGATAGTCACAATCTGTGCTGTACAAATCAATCACTGATAGTCACAACCTGTACCTCACAAACCAATCACTGATAGTCACAACATGTACCTTACAAACCAATCACTGATAGTCACAATCTGTGCTGTACAAATCAATCACTGATAGTCACAACCTGTACTTTACAAACCAATCACTGATAGTCACAACATGTACCTTACAAACCAATCACTGATAGTCACAATCTGTGCTGTACAAATCAATCACTGATAGTCACAACCTGTACTTTACAAACCAATCACTGATAGTCACAACCTGTACCTTACAAACCAGTCACTGATAGTCACAATCTGTGCTGTACAAATCAATCACTGATAGTCACAACCTGTACTTTACAAACCAATCACTGATAGTCACAACATGTACCTTACAAACCAATCACTGATAATCACAGCCTGTACCTCACAAACAAGTCACTGATAGTCACAACCTGCACTTTACAAACCTATCACTGATAGTCACAACATGTACCTTACAAACAATTCACTGATAGTCACAATCTGTGCTGTACAAATCAATCACTGATAGTCACAACCTGTACTTTACAAACCTATCACTGATAGTCACAACATGTACCTTACAAACAAGTCACTGATAGTCACAACCTGCACTTTACAAACCAATCACTGATAGTCACAACCTGCACTTTACAAACCAATCACTGATAGTCACAACCTGTACTTTACAAACCAATCACTGATAGTCACAACCTGCACTTTACAAACCAATCACTGATAGTCACAACCTGCACTTTACAAACCAATCACTGATAGTCACAACCTGTACCTTACAAACAAGTCAATGATAGTCACAATCTGTGCTGTAAAAATCAATCACTGATAGTCACAACCTGTACCTCACAAACCAATCACTGATAGTCCCAACATTTACCTTACAAACCAATCACTGATAATCACAGCCTGTACCTCACAAACCAATCACTGATTGTCCCAACATATACCTTACAACCAAATCACTGATTGTCACAGCATGTACCTCACAAACCAATAACTCATAGCCACAAACTGTACCGTACAAACCAATCATTGATAGTCATAACCTGTACCTTACAAACCAATCACTGATAGTCACGACATATACATCACAAACCAATCACTGATAATCACAACATTTACCTTACAAACCATTCACTGATAGTCCCAGCATGTACCTTACAAACCAGTCACTGATAGTCCCAACCTGTACCTCACAAACCAATCACTGATAATCACAGCCTGTAGCTCACAAACCAATCACTGATGGTCCCTACCTGTACCTTCCAAACCAATCACTGATAGTCCCAACCTGTACCGTACAAATCAATGAGCGATAGTCACAACCTGTACCTTACAAACCAATCACTGATATTCACAGCCTGTACCTTACAAACCTATCACTGATAGTCACAACATGTACCTTACAGACCGATCACTGATAGTCACAACCTGTACTTTACAAACCAATCACTGATAGTCACAATATGTACTTTACAAACCAATCACTGATAGTCACAACCTGTACTTTACAAACCAATCACTGATAGTCACAACCTGTGCCTTACAAACCAGTCACTGATAGTCACAATCTGTGCTGTACAAATCAATCACTGATAGTCACAACCTGTACCTCTCAAACCAATCACTGATAGTCAAAACATATACCTTACAAACCAATCACTGATAATCACAGCCTGTACCTCACAAACCAATCACTGATAGTCCCAACATATACCTTACAACCAAATCACTGATAATCACAGCATGTACTTCACAAACCAATAACTCATAGCCACAAACTGTACCGTACAAACCAATCTTTGATAGTCACAACCTGTACCTTACAAACCAATCACTGATAGTCCCAAAATGTACCGTACAAACCAATCACTGAAAATCACAGCCTGTACCTCACAAACCAATCACTGATAGTCACAACATGTACCGTACAAACAAATCATTGATAGTCACAACCTGTACCTCACAAAGCAATCACTGATAATCACAACATTTACCTTACAACCGTTCACTGATAGTCACAACCTGTACCTAACAAACCAATCACTGAAAATCACAGCCTGTATCCCACAAACCAATCACTGATGGTTCCAACTTGTCCCTTACAAACCCATCACTGATAGCCACAACTTGGATCTCACAAACCAATCACTGATAGTCACAACCTGTACCTTACAAACCATTTACTGATAGCCCCAACCTGTACCTTACAAATCAATCACTGATAATTACAACCTGTATCTTACAAACCAATCAGTGATAATCACAGCCTGTACCTCACAAACCAGTCACTGATAGTCACAACCTGTACTGTACCAAACCAATCACTGATAGTCCCAACCTGTACCGTACAAACCAATATGGGATAGTCACAACCTGTACCTCACACACCAATCACTGATAGCCACAACCTATACCTTACAAACCAATCGCTGGTAGCCACAACATGTACCTCACAAACCAATCACTGATAGTCAGAGCCTGTACCTTACAAACCAATCACTGATAGTCCCAGCATGTACTTTACAAACCAGTCACTGATAGTCCCAACCTGTACCTCACAAACCAATCACTGATAATCACAGCCCGTAGCTCACAAACCAATCACTGATGGTCCCAACCTGTACCTTCCAAACCAATCACTGATAGTCCCAACCTGTACCGTACAAATCAATGAGCGATAGTCACAACCTGTACCTTACAAACCAATCACTGATATTCACAGCCTGTACCTTACAAACCTATCACTGATAGTCACAACATGTACCTTACAAACCGATCACTGATAGTCACAACCTGTACTTTACAAACCATTCACTGATAGTCACAATATGTACTTTACAAACCAATCACTGATAGTCACAACCTGTACTTTACAAACCAATCACTGATAGTCACAACCTGTACCTTACAAACCAGTCACTGATAGTCACAATCTGTGCTGTACAAATCAATCACTGATAGTCACAACCTGTACCTCTCAAACCAATCACTGATAGTCAAAACATATACCTTACAAACCAATCACTGATAATCACAGCCTGTACCTCACAAACCAATCACTGATAGTCCCAACATATACCTTACAACCAAATCACTGATAATCACAGCATGTACTTCACAAACCAATAACTCATAGCCACAAACTGTACCGTACAAACCAATCTTTGATAGTCACAACCTGTACCTTACAAACCAATCACTGATAGTCCCAAAATGTACCGTACAAACCAATCACTCAAAATCACAGCCTGTACCTTACAAACCAATCACTGATAGTCACAACATGTACCGTACAAACAAATCATTGATAGTCACAACCTGTACCTCACAAAGCAATCACTGATAATCACAACATTTACCTTATAACCGTTCACTGATAGTCACAACCTGTACCTAACAAACCAATCACTGAAAATCACAGCCTGTATCCCACAAACCAATCACTGATGGTTCCAACTTGTCCCTTACAAACCCATCACTGATAGCCACAACTTGGATCTCACAAACCAATCACTGATAGTCACAACCTGTACCTTACAAACCATTTACTGATAGCCCCAACCTGTACCTTACAAATCAATCACTGATAATTACAACCTGTATCTTACAAACCAATCAGTGATAATCACAGCCTGTACCTCACAAACCAGTCACTGATAGTCACAACCTGAACTGTACCAAACCAATCACTGATAGTCACAATCTGTACCTTACAAACCAATCACTGATAATCACAACATGTACCTTACAAATCAATCACTGATAGTCCCAACATGTACCTTACAAACCAATCACTGATAATCACAGCCTGTAGGCCTACCCCACAAACTAAGCACTGATGTTCCCAACATGTACCTTACAAACCAATCACTGATATTCACAGCCTGTATCCCACAAACCAATCACTGATGGTCCCAACATGTACCTTACAAACCAATTCAGCCTGTACTTCACAAACCAATCACTGATAGTCCCAACATGTACCGTACAAACAAATCATTGATAGTCACAGCCTGTACCTCACAAACCAGTCACTGATAAACACAGTCTGTATCCCACAAACCAATCACTGAGGGTCCCAGCATGTACCTCACAAATCAATCACGGATAGTCACAACCTGTACCTTACAAACCAATCACTGATAGTCCCTGCATGTACCTTACAAATCAATCACTGATAGTCCCAACCTGTACCTCACAAACCAATCACTGATAGTCCCAACCTGTACCGTACAAACCAATATGTGATAGTCACAACCTGTACCTTACAAACCAATCACTGATAGTCCCAACCCGTACCTCACAAACCAATCATTGATATTCACAGCCTGTACCTTACACACCTATCACTGATAGTCATAACATGTACCTTACAAACCAATCACTGATAGTCACAACCTGTACTTTACAAACCAATCACTGATGGTTCCAACATGTACCTTACAAACCCATCACTGATAGCCACAACTTGGATCTCACAAACCATTTACTGATAGCCCCAACCTGTACCTTACAAACCAATTACTGATAATCACAGCCTGTACCTCACAAACCAATCACTGATAGTCACAACCTGTACTGTACCAAACCAATCACTGACAGCCACAATCTGTACCTTACAAACCAATCACTGATAATCACAACATGTACCTAACAAATCAATCACTGATAGTCCCAACATGTACCTTACAAACCAATCACTGTTAATCACAGCCTGTACCCCACAAACCAAGCACTGATGTTCCCAACATGTACCTTACAAACCAATCACTGATAATTACAGCCTGTATCCCACAAATCAATCACTGATGGTCATAACATGTACCTTACAAACCAATCACTGATAGTCACAACCTGTACTTTACAAACCAATCACTGATGGTTCCAACATGTACCTTACAAACCCATCACTGATAGCCACAACTTGGATCTCACAAACCATTTACTGATAGCCCCAACCTGTATCTTACAAACCTATTAGTGATAATCACAGCCTGTACCTCACAAACCAATCACTGATAGTCACAACCTGTACTGTACCAAACCAATCACTGACAGCCACAATCTGTACCTTACAAACCAATCACTGATAATCTCAACATGTACCTTACAAATCAATCACTGATAGTCCCAACATGTACCTTACAAACCAATCACTGTTAAACACAGCCTGTACCCCACAAACCAAGCACTGGTGTTCCCAACATGTACCTTACAAACCAATCACTGATAATTACAGCCTGTATCCCACAAATCAATCACTGATGGTCCCAACATGTACCTTACAAACCAATTCAGCCTGTACCTCACAAACCAATCACTGATAGTCCCAACATGTACCGTACAAACAAATCAATGATAGTCCCAACATGTACCGTACAAACAAATCAATGATAGTCACAGCCTGTACCTCACAAACCAATCACTGATCATCACAGACATTTACCTTACAACCGTTTACTAATAGTCAGAACTTGTACCTAACAAACCAGTCACTGATAATCACAGTCTGTATCCCACAAACCAATCACTGATGGTCCCAGCATGTACCTTACAAACCAATCCAGCCTGTACCTCACAAATCAATCACTGATAGTCACAACCTGTACCTTACAAACCAATCACTGATAGTCCCAGCATGTACCTTACAAACCAGTCACTGATAGTCCCAACCTGTACCTCACAAACCAATCACTGATAGTCCCAACATGTACCGTACAAACAAATCAATGATAGTCACAGCCTGTACCTCACAAACCAATCACTGATAATCACAGACATTTACCTTACAACCGTTTACTAATAGTCAGAACTTGTACCTAACAAACCAATCACTGATGGTCCCAGCATGTACCTTACAAACCAATCCAGCCTGTACCTCACAAATCAATCACTGATAGTCACAACCTGTACCTTACAAACCAATCACTGATAGTCCCAGCATGTACCTTACAAACCAGTCACTGATAGTCCCAACCTGTACCTCACAAACCAATCACTGATAGTCCCAACCCGTACGTCACAAACCAATCATTGATATTCACAGCCTGTACCTTACAAACCTATCACTGATAGTCACAACATGTACCTTACAAACAAGTCACTGATAGTCACAATCTGTGCTGTACAAATCAATCACTGATAGTCACAACCTGTACCTCACAAACCAATCACTGATAGTCACAACATGTACCTTACAAACCAATCACTGATAGTCACAATCTGTGCTGTACAAATCAATCACTGATAGTCACAACCTGTACTTTACAAACCAATCACTGATAGTCACAACATGTACCTTACAAACCAATCACTGATAGTCACAATCTGTGCTGTACAAATCAATCACTGATAGTCACAACCTGTACTTTACAAACCAATCACTGATAGTCACAACCTGTACCTTACAAACCAGTCACTGATAGTCACAATCTGTGCTGTACAAATCAATCACTGATAGTCACAACCTGTACTTTACAAACCAATCACTGATAGTCACAACATGTACCTTACAAACCAATCACTGATAATCACAGCCTGTACCTCACAAACAAGTCACTGATAGTCACAACCTGCACTTTACAAACCTATCACTGATAGTCACAACATGTACCTTACAAACAATTCACTGATAGTCACAATCTGTGCTGTACAAATCAATCACTGATAGTCACAACCTGTACTTTACAAACCTATCACTGATAGTCACAACATGTACCTTACAAACAAGTCACTGATAGTCACAACCTGCACTTTACAAACCAATCACTGATAGTCACAACCTGCACTTTACAAACCAATCACTGATAGTCACAACCTGTACTTTACAAACCAATCACTGATAGTCACAACCTGCACTTTACAAACCAATCACTGATAGTCACAACCTGCACTTTACAAACCAATCACTGATAGTCACAACCTGTACCTTACAAACAAGTCAATGATAGTCACAATCTGTGCTGTAAAAATCAATCACTGATAGTCACAACCTGTACCTCACAAACCAATCACTGATAGTCCCAACATTTACCTTACAAACCAATCACTGATAATCACAGCCTGTACCTCACAAACCAATCACTGATTGTCCCAACATATACCTTACAACCAAATCACTGATTGTCACAGCATGTACCTCACAAACCAATAACTCATAGCCACAAACTGTACCGTACAAACCAATCATTGATAGTCATAACCTGTACCTTACAAACCAATCACTGATAGTCACGACATATACATCACAAACCAATCACTGATAATCACAACATTTACCTTACAACCGTTCACTAATAGTCACAACCTGTACCTAGCAAACCAATCACTGATAATCACAGCCTGTATCCCACAATCCAATCACTGATTGTTCCAACATGTACCTTACAAACCCATCACTGATAGCCACAACTTGGATCTCACAAACCAATCACTGATAGTCACAACCTGTACCTTACAAACCATTTACTGATAGCCGCAACCTGTACCTTACAAACCAATCGCTGATAGCCACAACTTAAATCTCACAAACCAATCACTTATAATCACAACCTGTACCTTACAAACCAATCATTGATAGTCACAACCTCTATCTTACAAACCAATCAGTGATAATTACAGCCTGTACCTTATAAACCAATCACTGATAGTCGCAACCTGTACTGTACCAAACCAATCACTGATAGTCACAACCTGTACCTTACAAACCAATCACTGATAGTCGCAACCTGTACTGTACCAAATCAATCACTGATAGTCACAACCTGTACCTTACAAACCAATCACTGATAGTCCCAGCATGTACCTTACAAACCAGTCACTGATAGTCCCAACCTGTACCTCACAAACCAATCACTGATAGTCCCAACCCGTACGTCACAAACCAATCATTGATATTCACAGCCTGTACCTTACAAACCTATCACTGATAGTCACAACATGTACCTTACAAACAAGTCACTGATAGTCACAATCTGTGCTGTACAAATCAATCACTGATAGTCACAACCTGTACCTCACAAACCAATCATTGATATTCACAGCCTGTACCTTACAAACCTATCACTGATAGTCACAACATGTACCTTACAAACAAGTCACTGATAGTCACAATCTGTGCTGTACAAATCAATCACTGATAGTCACAACCTGCACCTCACAAACCAATCACTGATAGTCCCAACATTTACCTTACAAACCAATCACTGATAATCACAGCCTGTACCTCACAAACCAATCACTGATTGTCCCAACATATACCTTACAACCAAATCACTGATTATCACAGCATGTACCTCACAAACCAATAACTCATAGCCACAAACTGTACCGTACAAACCAATCATTGATAGTCACAACCTGTACCTTACAAACCAATCACTGATAGTCCCAACATATACATCACAAACCAATCACTGATAATCACAACATTTACCTTACAACCGTTCACTAATAGTCACAACCTGTACCTAGCAAACCAATCACTGATAATCACAGCCTGTATCCCACAATCCAATCACTGATTGTTCCAACATGTACCTTACAAACCCATCACTGATAGCCACAACTTGGATCTCACAAACCAATCACTGATAGTCACAACCTGTACCTTACAAACCATTTACTGATAGCCGCAACCTGTACCTTACAAACCAATCGCTGATAGCCACAACTTAAATCTCACAAACCAATCACTTATAATCACAACCTGTACCTTACAAACCAATCACTGATAGTCACAACCTCTATCTTACAAACCAATCAGTGATAATTACAGCCTGTACCTTACAAACCAATCACTGATAGTCGCAACCTGTACTGTACCAAACCAATCACTGATAGTCACAACCTGTACCTTACAAACCAATCACTGATAGTCACAACATGTACCTTACAAATCATTCACTGATAGTAACAACCTGTACATCACAAACCAATCACTGATAATCACAACATGTACCTTACAAATCAATCATTGATAATTACATCATGTACCTTACAAATCAATCACTGATAGTCCCAACATGTACCTTACAAACCAATCACTGATAAGCACAGCCTGTATCCCACAAACCAATCAATGATGGTCCCAACATGTACCTTAATAACCAATCCAGTCTGTACCTCACAAATCAATCACTGATAGTCCCAACATGTACCTTACAAACCAATCACTGATAATCACAGCCTGTACCTCACAAACCAATTTCTGATAGTCACAACCTAACCTTACAAACCAATCATTGATAGTCACAACCTGTACCTTACAAACCAATCACTGATAGCCACAATCTCTACCTTACAAACAAATCACTGATAATCACAGCCTGTACCTCACAAACCAATCTCTGATAGTCACAACCTGAACCTTACAAACCAATCGCTGATAGTCACGACATATACGTTACAAACCAATCACTGATAGTCACAATAGGTACCTTACAAACCAATCACTGATAATCACAGCCTGTGCCTCACAAACCATTTACCGATAGTCCGAACCTGTACTGTACAAACCAATCACTGATAGTCACAACCTGAACCTTACAAACCATTCACTGATAGTCCCAAACTGCACCTTACAAACCAATCAATGATATTCACAACCTGTACCTTACAAACCAATCACTGATAGTCACAACATTTACCTTACAAACCAATCACTGATAATCACAGCCTGTGCCTCACAAACCATTTACCGATAGTCCGAACCTGTACTGTACAAACCAATCACTGATAGTCACAACCTGAACCTTACAAATCAATCACTGATAGTCACAACCTGTACCTTACAAACCAATCACTGATAGTCCCAGCATGTACCTTACAAACCAGTCACTGATAGTCCCAACCTGTACCTCACAAACCAATCACTGATAGTCCCAACCCGTACGTCACAAACCAATCATTGATATTCACAGCCTGTACCTTACAAACCTATCACTGATAGTCACAACATGTACCTTACAAACAAGTCACTGATAGTCACAATCTTTGCTGTACGAATCAATCACTGATAGTCACAACCTGCACTTTACAAACCAATCACTGATAGTCACAACCTGTACCTCACAAACCAATCACTGATAGTCCCAACATTTACCTTACAAACCAATCTCTGATAATCACAGCCTGTACCTCACAAACCAATCACTGATTGTCCCAACATATACCTTACAAACCAATCTCTGATAATCACAACATGTACCTTACAAATCAATCACTGATAGTGACAACCTGTACATCACAAATCAATCACTGATAATCACAGCCTGTACCTCACAAATCAATCACTGATAGTCACAGCTGTACCTTACAAACCAATCGCTGATAGCCATAACTTGGATCTTACAAACCAATCACCGATAGTCACAACCTGTACCTCACAAACCAATCACTGATACTCACAGCCTGGACCTCAGAAACAAATCACTGATAGTCACAACCTGTCCCATGCAAACCATTTACTGATAGTCCCAACCTGTACCTCACAAACCAGTCATTGATATTCACAACCTGTACTTTACAAACCAATCACTGATAGTCCCAACATTTACCTTACAAACCAATCACTGATAATCACAGCCTGTACCTCACAAACCAATCACTGATTGTCCCAACATATACCTTACACCAAATCACTGATTATCACAGCATGTACCTCACAAACCAATAACTCATAGCCACAAACTGTACCGTACAAACCAATCATTGATAGTCATAACCTGTACCTTACAAACCAATCACTGATAGTCCCAACATATACATCACAAACCAATCACTGATAATCACAACATTTACCTTACAACCGTTCACTAATAGTCACAACCTGTACCTAGCAAACCAATCACTGATAATCACAGCCTGTATCCCACAATCCAATCACTGATTGTTCCAACATGTACCTTACAAACCCATCACTGATAGCAACAACTTGGATCTCACAAACCAATCACTGTTAGTCACAACCTGTACCTTACAAACCATTTACTGATAGCCGCAACCTGTACCTTACAAACCAATCGCTGATAGCCACAACTTAAATCTCACAAACCAATCACTTATAATCACAACCTGTACCTTACAAACCAATCATTGATAGTCACAACCTCTATCTTACAAACCAATCAGTGATAATTACAGCCTGTACCTTATAAACCAATCACTGATAGTCGCAACCTGTACTGTACCAAACCAATCACTGATAGTCACAACCTGTACCTTACAAACCAATCACTGATAGTCGCAACCTGTACTGTACCAAATCAATCACTGATAGTCACAACCTGTACCTTACAAACCAATCACTGATAGTCCCAGCATGTACCTTACAAACCAGTCACTGATAGTCCCAACCTGTACCTCACAAACCAATCACTGATAGTCCCAACCCGTACGTCACAAACCAATCATTGATATTCACAGCCTGTACCTTACAAGCCTATCACTGATAGTCACAACATGTACCTTACAAACAAGTCACTGATAGTCACAATCTGTGCTGTACAAATCAATCACTGATAGTCACAACCTGTACCTCACAAACCAATCATTGATATTCACAGCCTGTACCTTACAAACCTATCACTGATAGTCACAACATGTACCTTACAAACAAGTCACTGATAGTCACAATCTGTGCTGTACAAATCAATCACTGATAGTCACAACCTGTACCTCACAAACCAATCACTGATAGTCCCAACATTTACCTTACAAACCAATCACTGATAATCACAGCCTGTACCTCACAAACCAATCACTGATTGTCCCAACATATACCTTACAACCAAATCACTGATTATCACAGCATGTACCTCACAAACCAATAACTCATAGCCACAAACTGTACCGTACAAACCAATCATTGATAGTCACAACCTGTACCTTACAAACCAATCACTGATAGTCCCAACATATACATCACAAACCAATCACTGATAATCACAACATTTACCTTACAACCGTTCACTAATAGTCACAACCTGTACCTAGCAAACCAATCACTGATAATCACAGCCTGTATCCCACAATCCAATCACTGATTGTTCCAACATGTACCTTACAAACCCATCACTGATAGCCACAACTTGGATCTCACAAACCAATCACTGATAGTCACAACCTGTACCTTACAAACCATTTACTGATAGCCGCAACCTGTACCTTACAAACCAATCACTGATAGTCACAACCTCTATCTTACAAACCAATCAGTGATAATTACAGCCTGTACCTTACAAACCAATCACTGATAGTCGCAACCTGTACTGTACCAAACCAATCACTGATAGTCACAACCTGTACCTTACAAACCAATCACTGATAGTCACAACATGTACCTTACAAATCATTCACTGATAGTAACAACCTGTACATCACAAACCAATCACTGATAATCACAACATGTACCTTACAAATCAATCATTGATAATTACATCATGTACCTTACAAATCAATCACTGATAGTCCCAACATGTACCTTACAAACCAATCACTGATAAGCACAGCCTGTATCCCACAAACCAATCAATGATGGTCCCAACATGTACCTTAATAACCAATCCAGTCTGTACCTCACAAATCAATCACTGATAGTCCCAACATGTACCTTACAAACCAATCACTGATAATCACAGCCTGTACCTCACAAACCAATTTCTGATAGTCACAACCTAACCTTACAAACCAATCATTGATAGTCACAACCTGTACCTTACAAACCAATCACTGATAGCCACAATCTCTACCTTACAAACAAATCACTGATAATCACAGCCTGTACCTCACAAACCAATCTCTGATAGTCACAACCTGAACCTTACAAACCAATCGCTGATAGTCACGACATATACGTTACAAACCAATCACTGATAGTCACAATAGGTACCTTACAAACCAATCACTGATAATCACAGCCTGTGCCTCACAAACCATTTACCGATAGTCCGAACCTGTACTGTACAAACCAATCACTGATAGTCACAACCTGATCCTTACAAACCATTCACTGATAGTCCCAAACTGCACCTTACAAACCAATCAATGATATTCACAACCTGTACCTTACAAACCAATCACTGATAGTCACAACATTTACCTTACAAACCAATCACTGATAATCACAGCCTGTGCCTCACAAACCATTTACCGATAGTCCGAACCTGTACTGTACAAACCAATCACTGATAGTCACAACCTGAACCTTACAAATCAATCACTGATAGTCACAACCTGTACCTTACAAACCAATCACTGATAGTCCCAGCATGTACCTTACAAACCAGTCACTGATAGTCCCAACCTGTACCTCACAAACCAATCACTGATAGTCCCAACCCGTACGTCACAAACCAATCATTGATATTCACAGCCTGTACCTTACAAACCTATCACTGATAGTCACAACATGTACCTTACAAACAAGTCACTGATAGTCACAATCTTTGCTGTACGAATCAATCACTGATAGTCACAACCTGCACTTTACAAACCAATCACTGATAGTCACAACCTGTACCTCACAAACCAATCACTGATAGTCCCAACATTTACCTTACAAACCAATCTCTGATAATCACAGCCTGTACCTCACAAACCAATCACTGATTGTCCCAACATATACCTTACAAACCAATCTCTGATAATCACAACATGTACCTTACAAATCAATCACTGATAGTGACAACCTGTACATCACAAATCAATCACTGATAATCACAGCCTGTACCTCACAAATCAATCACTGATAGTCACAGCTGTACCTTACAAACCAATCGCTGATAGCCATAACTTGGATCTTACAAACCAATCACCGATAATCACAACCTGTACCTCACAAACCAATCACTGATACTCACAGCCTGGACCTCAGAAACAAATCACTGATAGTCACAACCTGTCCCATGCAAACCATTTACTGATAGTCCCAACCTGTACCTCACAAACCAGTCATTGATATTCACAACCTGTACTTTACAAACCAATCACTGATAGCCACAATCTGTACTTAACAAACCATTCACTGATAGTCACAATATGTGCTGTACAAACCAATCACTGATAGTCACAACATGTACCTTACAAATCAATCATTAATTATCACATCATGTACCTCATAAATAAATCACTGATAGTCACAACCTGTACCTTACAAACCAATCACTGATAGTCACAACCTGTACCTCACAAACCAATCACTGATAGTCACAACATGTACCTTACAAATCAATCATTAATTATCACATCATGTACCTCATAAATAAATCACTGATAGTCACAACCTGTACCTTACAAACCAATCGCTGATAGCCATAACTTGGATCTTACAAACCAATCACTGATAGTCACAACATGTACCTTACAAACCAATTCCTGATAATCACAGCCTGTACCTCACAAACCAATCACTGATAGTCACAACCCGTACGTTACAAACCAATCACTGATAGTCCCAACCTTTACCTCACAAAGCAATCATTAGTATTCACAACCTGTGCCGTACAAACCAATCATTGATAGTCACAACCTGTACCTTACAAACCAATTACTGATAGTCCCAACATGTACCTTACAAACCAATCACTTAAAAGTTACAGCCTGTACCTCACAAACCAATCACTGATAGTCACAACATGTACCTCACAAACCAATAACTGATAATCACAACATTTACCTTACAACCGTTCACTGATAGTCACAACCTGTATCCGACAAACCAATCACTGAAGGTCCCAACATGTACCTTACAAACCAATCCAGCCTTTACTTCACAAATCAATCACTGATAGTCACAACCTGTACCTTACAAACCATTCACTGATAGCCACAACTTGGATCTCAGAAACCAATCACTGATAGTCACCACCTGTACCTTACAAACCATTCACTGATAGTCCCAACCTGTACCTTACAAACCAATCACTGATAGTCATGACCTGTATCTTACAAACCAATCAGTGATAATCAAAGCCTGTACCTCACAAACCAATTACTGATAGTCCCAACCTGTACCTCACAAACCAGTCATTGATATTTACAACCTGTACTTTACAAACCAATCACTGATAGCCACAATCTGTACTTAACAAACCAATCACTGATAGTCACAACCTGTACCTTATAAACCAGTCACTGATAGTCACAATCTGTGCTGTACAAATCAATCACTAATAGTCACAACCTGTACCTCACAAACCAATCACTGATAGTCACAACATGTACCTCACAAATCAATCACTGATAGTCACAACCTGTACCTCTTAAATCAATCACTAATAGTCACAACCTGTACCTTACAAATCAATCATTGATTATCACATCATGTACATCACAAATCAATCACTGATAGTCCCAACATGTACCTTACAAACCAATCACTGATAATCACAGCCTGTACCTCACAAATAAATCACTGATAGTCACAACCTGTACCTTACAAACCAATCGCTGATAGCCATAACTTGAATCTTACAAACCAATCAGTAATAGTCACAACATGTACCTTACAAACCAATTCCTGATAATCACAGCCTGTACCTCACAAATAAATCACTGATAGTCACAACCTGTACCTAACAAACCAATCGCTGATAGCCATAACTTGAATCTTACAAACCAATCACTAATAGTCACAACATGTACCTTACAAACCAATCACTGATAATCACAGCCTGTACCTCACAAACCAATCACTGATAGTCCCAACATATACCTTACAACCAAATCACTGATAATCACAGCATGTACCTCACAAACCAATAACTCATAGCCACAAACTGTACCGTACAAACCAATCATTGATAGTCACAACCTGTACCTTACAAACCAATTACTGATAGTCCCAACATGTACCTTACAAACGCATCACTTAAAAGTTACAGCCTGTACCTCACAAACCAATCACTGATAGTCACAACATGTACCTCACAAACCAATAACAGATAATCACAACATTTACCTTACAACCGTTCACTGATAGTCACAACCTGTATCCCACAAACCAATCCCTGATGGTCCCAACATGTACCTTACAAACCAATCCAGCCTTTACTTCACAAATCAATCACTGATAGTCTCAACCTGTACCTTACAAACCAATCACTGATAGCCACAACTTGGATCTCACAAACCAATCACTGATAGTCACAACCTGTACCTTACAAACCATTCACTGATAGTCCCAACCTGTACCTTACAAACCAATCACTGATAGCCATGACCTGTATCTTACAAACCAATCAGTGACAATCACAGCCTGTACCTCACAAACCAATTACTGATAGTCACAACCTGTACGTACCAAACCAATCATTGATAGTCCCAACATGTACCTTACAAATCATTTACTGATAGTCGCAACCTGTACATCAAAAACAAATCACTGATAATCACAACATGTACCTTACAAATCAAAGATTGATAATCACATCATGTACCTCACAAATAATCACTGATAGTCACAAGAGGTATCTTACAAACCAATCACTGATAATCACAACATGTACCTTACAAACCAATCACTGATAATCACAGCCTATAACTCACAAATCAATCACTGATAGTCACAACATGTACCTTACAAGTCAATCACTGATAGTCACAGCCTGTACCTTACACACCATTCACTGATAGTCCCAGCCTGTGCCTTACAACCGTTCACTGACAGTCACAGCCTGTACCTCACAAACCATTCACTGATAACCACATTATGTACCTTACAAATCAATCACTGATAGTCCCAACATGTACCTGAAAAACCAATCACTGATAATCACATTATGTACTTCAAAAACCAACCACTGATAGTTCCAACATGTACCTTACACGTCAATCATTGATAATCACAGCCTCTACCCCACAAAGCAATCACTCATAGTCACAACCTGTACCGTACAAACCAATCATTGGTAATCACAACATATACCTTACAAATCAATCACTGATAGTCCCAGCATGTACCTTGCAAACCAATCACTGATAATCACAGCCTGTACCTCACAAATCAATCACTGATAGTCACAACCTGTATCTTAGAATCCAATCGCTGATAGCCACAACTTGGATCTCACAATCCAATCACTGATAGTCCCAACCTGTATCTTACAAACCAATCCCTGATAGTCACAACCTGTACCTTACAAATAAATCATTGATAATCACATCATGTACCTTACAAATCAATCACTGATAGTCCCAACATGTACCTTACAAGCCAATCAATGATAATCACAGCCTGTACCTCACAAACCAATCTCTGATAGTCACAACCTGTACCTTGCAAACCAATTATTGATAGTCACAACCTGTACCTTACAAACCAATTACTGATAGCCACAACCTGTACCTTACAAACAAATCACTGATAGTCCCAACCTGTACCTTACAAACCAATCACTCATAATCACAACATGTACCTTACAAATCAATCACTGATAGTCCCAACATGTACCTTACAAACCAATCACTGATAATAACAGCCTGTATCTCACAAACCAATCACTGATGGTCGAAAGAGATACCTTACAAACCAATCCAGCCTGTACCTCACAAACCAATCACTGAGAGCCACAACCTGTACCTTTCAAACTAATCGCTGATATAGCCACAACTTGGATCTCACAAACCAATCACTGATAGTCACGACCTGTATCTTACAAACCAATCAGTGATTATCACAGCCTGTACCTCACAAACCAATCATTGATAGTCACAACCTGTACCTTACAAACCAATTACTAATAGCCACAATCTCTACCTGACAAACCAATCACTGATAGTCACAAGCTGTACCTTACAAACCAATGACTGCTTGTCCCAACCTGTACCTCACAAATCAATCATTGATATTCACAACGTGTACCTTACAAACCAATCACTGATAATCACAACATGTACTTTACAAATCAATCACTGATAGTCTAAACATGTACCTTACAAACCAATCACTGATAATCACAGCCTGTATCCCACAAACCAATCACTGATGGTCCCAAGAGGTAGCTTACAAACCAATCCAGCCTGTTCCTCACAAATCAATCACTGATAGTCACAACCTGTACCTCACAAACCAATCACTGATAGTCACGACCTGTATCTTACAAACCAATAAGTGATTATCACAGCCTGTACCTCACACACTAATCACTGATAGTCACAAACTGTACGTACCAAACCAATCACTGATAGTCATGACCTGTATCTTACAAACCAATCAGTGATAATCACAGCCTGTACCTCACAAACCAATTACTGATAGTCCCAACCTGTACCTCACAAACCAATCCAGCCTTTACCTCAAAAATCAATCACTGATAGTCACAACCTGTACCTTACAAACCAATCACTGATAGCCACAACTTGGATTTCACAAACCAATCACTGATAGTCACCATCTGTACCTTACAAACCATTCACTGATAGTCCCAACCTGTACCTTAAAAACCAATCACTGATAGTCACAGCCTGTATTTTACAAACCAATCTTTGATAATCACAGCCTGTACCTCACAAACCAATCACTGATAGTCACAACCTGTACTGTACCAAACTAATCACTGATAGTCACAACGTGTACCTCACAAACCAATCACGGAAAGTAACAACCTGTACTGTACCAAACCAATCACTGATAGTCACAACGTGTACCTTACAAACCAATCACTGATAATCACAACCTGTACCTCACAAACCAATCACTGATAGTCACGACCTGTATCTTACAAACCAATCAGTGATTATCACAGCCTGTACCTCACACACTAATCACTGATAGTCACAAACTGTACGTACCAAACCAATCACTGATAGTCACAACCTGTACCTTACAAACCAATCACTGATAGTCATGACCTGTATCTTACAAACTAATCAGTGATAATCACAGCCTGTACCTCAAAAACCAATTACTGATAGTCCCAACCTGTACCTCACAAACCAGTCATTGATATTCACAACCTGTACTTTATAAACCAATCACTGATAGCCACAATCTGTACTTAACAAACCAATCACTGATAGTCACAACCTGTGCCTTACAAACCAATCACTGATAGCCACAACTTGGATATCACAAACCAATCACTGATAGTCACCATCTGTACCTTACAAACCATTCACTGATAGTCCAAACCTGTACCTTAAAAACCAATCACTGATAGTCGCAACCTGTATTTTACAAACCAATCTTTGATAATCACAGCCTGTACCTCACAAACCAATCACTGATAGTCACAACCTGTACTGTACCAAACCAATCAATGATAGTCACAACGTGTACCTCACAAACCAATCACTGATAGTCACAACCTGTACTGTATCAAACCAATCACTGATAGTCACAACGTGTACCTTACAAACCAATAACTGATAATCAATACATGTACCTTACAAATCAATCACTGATAGTCTAAACATGTACCATACAAACCAATTAGTGATAATCACAGCCTGTACCTCACAAATCAATTACTCATAGTCACAACCTGTACCTTACACACCAATCACTGATAGTCACAACATGTACCTTACAAATCAATCACTGATAGTCTAAACGTGTACCTTACAAACCAATCACTGATAATCACAGCCTGTATCCCACAAACCAATCACTGATGGTCCCAACATGTACCTTACAAACCAATCCAGCCTGTACCTCACAAATCAATTACTGATAGTCACAACCTGTAGCTTACAAACCAATCACTGATAGTCACAAACTGTATCTTAAAAACCAATCAGTGATAATCACAGCCTGTGCCTCACAAACCAATCACTGATAGTCACAACCTGTACTGTACCAAACCAATCACTGATAGTCACAACCTGTACCTTACAGACCAATCACTGATAGTCACAACATGTACCTTACAAATCATTCACTGATAGTCACAACATGTACATCACAAACCAATCACTGATAATCACAACAGGTACCTTACAAATCAATCATTTATAATCACATCATGTACCTTACAAAACAATCACTGATGGTCCCAACATGTACCTTGCAAACCAATCACTGATAATCACAGCCTGTACCTCACAACCCAATCTCTGATAGTCACAACCTGAACCTTACAAGCCAATCATTGATAGTCACAACCTGTACCTTACAAACCAATCACTGATAGTCACAACATGTACATCACAAACCAATCACTGATAATCACAACAGGTACCTTACAAATCAATCATTTATAATCACAGCCTGTACCTCACACACTAATCACTGATAGTCACAACCTGTACCTCACACACTAATCACGGATAGTCATGACCTGTATCTTACAAACCAATCAGTGATAATAACAGCCTGTACCTCACAAACCAATTACTGATAGTCCCAACCTGTACCTCACAAACCAGTCATTGATATTCACAACCTGTACTTTATAAACCAATCACTGATAGCCACAATCTGTACTTAACAAACCAATCACTGATAGTCACAACCTGTGCCTTACAAACCAATCACTGATAGCCACAACTTGGATATCACAAACCAATCACTGATAGTCACCATCTGTACCTTACAAACCATTCACTGATAGTCCAAACCTGTACCTTAAAAACCAATCACTGATAGTCGCAACCTGTATTTTACAAACCAATCTTTGATAATCACAGCCTGTACCTCACAAACCAATCACTGATAGTCACAACCTGTACTGTACCAAACCAATCAATGATAGTCACAACGTGTACCTCACAAACCAATCACTGATAGTCACAACCTGTACTGTACCAAACCAATCACTGATAGTCACAACGTGTACCTTACAAACCAATAACTGATAATCAATACATGTACCTTACAAATCAATCACTGATAGTCTAAACATGTACCATACAAACCAATTAGTGATAATCACAGCCTGTACCTCACAAATCAATTACTCATAGTCACAACCTGTACCTTACACACCAATCACTGATAGTCACAACATGTACCTTACAAATCAATCACTGATAGTCTAAACGTGTACCTTACAAACCAATCACTGATAATCACAGCCTGTATCCCACAAACCAATCACTGATGGTCCCAACATGTACCTTACAAACCAATCCAGCCTGTACCTCACAAATCAATTACTGATAGTCACAACCTGTAGCTTACAAACCAATCACTGATAGTCACAAACTGTATCTTAAAAACCAATCAGTGATAATCACAGCCTGTGCCTCACAAACCAATCAATGATAGTCACAACCTGTACTGTACCAAACCAATCACTGATAGTCACAACCTGTACCTTACAGACCAATCACTGATAGTCACAACATGTACCTTACAAATCATTCACTGATAGTCACAACATGTACACCACAAACCAATCACTGATAATCACAACAGGTACCTTACAAATCAATCATTTATAATCACATCATGTACCTTACAAAACAATCACTGATGGTCCCAACATGTACCTTGCAAACCAATCACTGATAATCACAGCCTGTACCTCACAAACCAATCTCTGATAGTCACAACCTGAACCTTACAAGCCAATCATTGATAGTCACAACCTGTACCTTACAAACCAATCACTCATAGTCACAACCTGTACCTTACAAATCAATCGCTGAAATAGCCACAACTTGGATCTCACAAACCAATCACTGATAGTCACAACCTGTACCTTACAAACCAATCACGGATAGTCATGACCTGTATCTGACAAACCAATCAGTGAAAATCACAGCCTGTACCTCACATTCCAATCACTGATAGTCACAACATGAACCTCACAAACCAATAACTGATAATCACAACATTTACCTTACAACCGTTCACTGATAGTCACAACCTGTACCTTACAAACCAATCACTGATAATCACAGCCTGTATCCCACAAACCAATCACTGATGGTCCCAACATGTACCTTACAAACCAATCCAGCCTTTACCTCAAAAATCAATCACTGATAGTCACAACCTGTACATTACAAACCAATCACTGATAGCCACAACTTGGATTTCACAAACCAATCACTGATAGTCACCATCTGTACCTTACAAACCATTCACTGATAGTCCCAACCTGTACCTTAAAAACCAATCACTGATAGTCACAGCCTGTATTTTACAAACCAATCTTTGATAATCACAGCCTGTACCTCACAAACCAATCACTGATAGTCACAACCTGTACTGTACCAAACTAATCACTGATAGTCACAACGTGTACCTCACAAACCAATCACGGAAAGTAACAACCTGTACTGTACCAAACCAATCACTGATAGTCACAACGTGTACCTTACAAACCAATCACTGATAATCACAACCTGTACCTCACAAACCAATCACTGATAGTCACGACCTGTATCTTACAAACCAATCAGTGATTATCACAGCCTGTACCTCACACACTAATCACTGATAGTCACAAACTGTACGTACCAAACCAATCACTGATAGTCACAACCTGTACCTTACAAACCAATCACTGATAGTCATGACCTGTATCTTACAAACCAATCAGTGATAATCACAGCCTGTACCTCACAAACCAATTACTGATAGTCCCAACCTGTACCTCACAAACCAATCACTGATAATCACAGCCTGTATCCCACAAACCAATCACTGATGGTCCCAACATGTACCTTACAAACCAATCCAGCCTGTACCTCACAAATCAATTACTGATAGTCACAACCTGTAGCTTACAAACCAATCACTGATAGTCACAAACTGTATCTTAAAAACCAATCAGTGATAATCACAGCCTGTGCCTCACAAACCAATCAATGATAGTCACAACCTGTACTGTACCAAACCAATCACTGATAGTCACAACCTGTACCTTACAGACCAATCACTGATAGTCACAACATGTACCTTACAAATCATTCACTGATAGTCACAACATGTACACCACAAACCAATCACTGATAATCACAACAGGTACCTTACAAATCAATCATTTATAATCACATCATGTACCTTACAAAACAATCACTGATGGTCCCAACATGTACCTTGCAAACCAATCACTGATAATCACAGCCTGTACCTCACAAACCAATCTCTGATAGTCACAACCTGAACCTTACAAGCCAATCATTGATAGTCACAACCTGTACCTTACAAACCAATCACTCATAGTCACAACCTGTACCTTACAAATCAATCGCTGAAATAGCCACAACTTGGATCTCACAAACCAATCACTGATAGTCACAACCTGTACCTTACAAACCAATCACGGATAGTCATGACCTGTATCTGACAAACCAATCAGTGAAAATCACAGCCTGTACCTCACATTCCAATCACTGATAGTCACAACATGAACCTCACAAACCAATAACTGATAATCACAACATTTACCTTACAACCGTTCACTGATAGTCACAACCTGTACCTTACAAACCAATCACTGATAATCACAGCCTGTATCCCACAAACCAATCACTGATGGTCCCAACATGTACCTTACAAACCAATCCAGCCTTTACCTCAAAAATCAATCACTGATAGTCACAACCTGTACCTTACAAACCAATCACTGATAGCCACAACTTGGATTTCACAAACCAATCACTGATAGTCACCATCTGTACCTTACAAACCATTCACTGATAGTCCCAACCTGTACCTTAAAAACCAATCACTGATAGTCACAGCCTGTATTTTACAAACCAATCTTTGATAATCACAGCCTGTACCTCACAAACCAATCACTGATAGTCACAACCTGTACTGTACCAAACTAATCACTGATAGTCACAACGTGTACCTCACAAACCAATCACGGAAAGTAACAACCTGTACTGTACCAAACCAATCACTGATAGTCACAACGTGTACCTTACAAACCAATCACTGATAATCACAACCTGTACCTCACAAACCAATCACTGATAGTCACGACCTGTATCTTACAAACCAATCAGTGATTATCACAGCCTGTACCTCACACACTAATCACTGATAGTCACAAACTGTACGTACCAAACCAATCACTGATAGTCACAACCTGTACCTTACAAACCAATCACTGATAGTCATGACCTGTATCTTACAAACTAATCAGTGATAATCACAGCCTGTACCTCAAAAACCAATTACTGATAGTCCCAACCTGTACCTCACAAACCAGTCATTGATATTCACAACCTGTACTTTATAAACCAATCACTGATAGCCACAATCTGTACTTAACAAACCAATCACTGATAGTCACAACCTGTGCCTTACAAACCAATCACTGATAGCCACAACTTGGATATCACAAACCAATCACTGATAGTCACCATCTGTACCTTACAAACCATTCACTGATAGTCCAAACCTGTACCTTAAAAACCAATCACTGATAGTCGCAACCTGTATTTTACAAACCAATCTTTGATAATCACAGCCTGTACCTCACAAACCAATCACTGATAGTCACAACCTGTACTGTACCAAACCAATCAATGATAGTCACAACGTGTACCTCACAAACCAATCACTGATAGTCACAACCTGTACTGTATCAAACCAATCACTGATAGTCACAACGTGTACCTTACAAACCAATAACTGATAATCAATACATGTACCTTACAAATCAATCACTGATAGTCTAAACATGTACCATACAAACCAATTAGTGATAATCACAGCCTGTACCTCACAAATCAATTACTCATAGTCACAACCTGTACCTTACACACCAATCACTGATAGTCACAACATGTACCTTACAAATCAATCACTGATAGTCTAAACGTGTACCTTACAAACCAATCACTGATAATCACAGCCTGTATCCCACAAACCAATCACTGATGGTCCCAACATGTACCTTACAAACCAATCCAGCCTGTACCTCACAAATCAATTACTGATAGTCACAACCTGTAGCTTACAAACCAATCACTGATAGTCACAAACTGTATCTTAAAAACCAATCAGTGATAATCACAGCCTGTGCCTCACAAACCAATCACTGATAGTCACAACCTGTACTGTACCAAACCAATCACTGATAGTCACAACCTGTACCTTACAGACCAATCACTGATAGTCACAACATGTACCTTACAAATCATTCACTGATAGTCACAACATGTACATCACAAACCAATCACTGATAATCACAACAGGTACCTTACAAATCAATCATTTATAATCACATCATGTACCTTACAAAACAATCACTGATGGTCCCAACATGTACCTTGCAAACCAATCACTGATAATCACAGCCTGTACCTCACAACCCAATCTCTGATAGTCACAACCTGAACCTTACAAGCCAATCATTGATAGTCACAACCTGTACCTTACAAACCAATCACTGATAGTCACAACATGTACATCACAAACCAATCACTGATAATCACAACAGGTACCTTACAAATCAATCATTTATAATCACAGCCTGTACCTCACACACTAATCACTGATAGTCACAACCTGTACCTCACACACTAATCACGGATAGTCATGACCTGTATCTTACAAACCAATCAGTGATAATAACAGCCTGTACCTCACAAACCAATTACTGATAGTCCCAACCTGTACCTCACAAACCAGTCATTGATATTCACAACCTGTACTTTATAAACCAATCACTGATAGCCACAATCTGTACTTAACAAACCAATCACTGATAGTCACAACCTGTGCCTTACAAACCAATCACTGATAGCCACAACTTGGATATCACAAACCAATCACTGATAGTCACCATCTGTACCTTACAAACCATTCACTGATAGTCCAAACCTGTACCTTAAAAACCAATCACTGATAGTCGCAACCTGTATTTTACAAACCAATCTTTGATAATCACAGCCTGTACCTCACAAACCAATCACTGATAGTCACAACCTGTACTGTACCAAACCAATCAATGATAGTCACAACGTGTACCTCACAAACCAATCACTGATAGTCACAACCTGTACTGTACCAAACCAATCACTGATAGTCACAACGTGTACCTTACAAACCAATAACTGATAATCAATACATGTACCTTACAAATCAATCACTGATAGTCTAAACATGTACCATACAAACCAATTAGTGATAATCACAGCCTGTACCTCACCAATCAATTACTCATAGTCACAACCTGTACCTTACACACCAATCACTGATAGTCACAACATGTACCTTACAAATCAATCACTGATAGTCTAAACGTGTACCTTACAAACCAATCACTGATAATCACAGCCTGTATCCCACAAACCAATCACTGATGGTCCCAACATGTACCTTACAAACCAATCCAGCCTGTACCTCACAAATCAATTACTGATAGTCACAACCTGTAGCTTACAAACCAATCACTGATAGTCACAAACTGTATCTTAAAAACCAATCAGTGATAATCACAGCCTGTGCCTCACAAACCAATCAATGATAGTCACAACCTGTACTGTACCAAACCAATCACTGATAGTCACAACCTGTACCTTACAGACCAATCACTGATAGTCACAACATGTACCTTACAAATCATTCACTGATAGTCACAACATGTACACCACAAACCAATCACTGATAATCACAACAGGTACCTTACAAATCAATCATTTATAATCACATCATGTACCTTACAAAACAATCACTGATGGTCCCAACATGTACCTTGCAAACCAATCACTGATAATCACAGCCTGTACCTCACAAACCAATCTCTGATAGTCACAACCTGAACCTTACAAGCCAATCATTGATAGTCACAACCTGTACCTTACAAACCAATCACTCATAGTCACAACCTGTACCTTACAAATCAATCGCTGAAATAGCCACAACTTGGATCTCACAAACCAATCACTGATAGTCACAACCTGTACCTTACAAACCAATCACGGATAGTCATGACCTGTATCTGACAAACCAATCAGTGAAAATCACAGCCTGTACCTCACATTCCAATCACTGATAGTCACAACATGAACCTCACAAACCAATAACTGATAATCACAACATTTACCTTACAACCGTTCACTGATAGTCACAACCTGTACCTTACAAACCAATCACTGATAATCACAGCCTGTATCCCACAAACCAATCACTGATGGTCCCAACATGTACCTTACAAACCAATCCAGCCTTTACCTCAAAAATCAATCACTGATAGTCACAACCTGTACATTACAAACCAATCACTGATAGCCACAACTTGGATTTCACAAACCAATCACTGATAGTCACCATCTGTACCTTACAAACCATTCACTGATAGTCCCAACCTGTACCTTAAAAACCAATCACTGATAGTCACAGCCTGTATTTTACAAACCAATCTTTGATAATCACAGCCTGTACCTCACAAACCAATCACTGATAGTCACAACCTGTACTGTACCAAACTAATCACTGATAGTCACAACGTGTACCTCACAAACCAATCACGGAAAGTAACAACCTGTACTGTACCAAACCAATCACTGATAGTCACAACGTGTACCTTACAAACCAATCACTGATAATCACAACCTGTACCTCACAAACCAATCACTGATAGTCACGACCTGTATCTTACAAACCAATCAGTGATTATCACAGCCTGTACCTCACACACTAATCACTGATAGTCACAAACTGTACGTACCAAACCAATCACTGATAGTCACAACCTGTACCTTACAAACCAATCACTGATAGTCATGACCTGTATCTTACAAACCAATCAGTGATAATCACAGCCTGTACCTCACAAACCAATTACTGATAGTCCCAACCTGTACCTCACAAACCAGTCATTGATATTCACAACCTGTACTTTATAAACCAATCACTGATAGCCACAATCTGTACTTAACAAACCAATCACTGATAGTCACAACCTGTGCCTTACAAACCAATCACTGATAGCCACAACTTGGATATCACAAACCAATCACTGATAGTCACCATCTGTACCTTACAAACCATTCACTGATAGTCCAAACCTGTACCTTAAAAACCAATCACTGATAGTCGCAACCTGTATTTTACAAACCAATCTTTGATAATCACAGCCTGTACCTCACAAACCAATCACTGATAGTCACAACCTGTACTGTACCAAACCAATCAATGATAGTCACAACGTGTACCTCACAAACCAATCACTGATAGTCACAACCTGTACTGTATCAAACCAATCACTGATAGTCACAACGTGTACCTTACAAACCAATAACTGATAATCAATACATGTACCTTACAAATCAATCACTGATAGTCTAAACATGTACCATACAAACCAATTAGTGATAATCACAGCCTGTACCTCACAAATCAATTACTCATAGTCACAACCTGTACCTACACACCAATCACTGATAGTCACAACATGTACCTTACAAATCAATCACTGATAGTCTAAACGTGTACCTTACAAACCAATCACTGATAATCACAGCCTGTATCCCACAAACCAATCACTGATGGTCCCAACATGTACCTTACAAACCAATCCAGCCTGTACCTCACAAATCAATTACTGATAGTCACAACCTGTAGCTTACAAACCAATCACTGATAGTCACAAACTGTATCTTAAAAACCAATCAGTGATAATCACAGCCTGTGCCTCACAAACCAATCACTGATAGTCACAACCTGTACTGTACCACACCAATCACTGATAGTCACAACCTGTACCTTACAGACCAATCACTGATAGTCACAACATGTACCTTACAAATCATTCACTGATAGTCACAACATGTACATCACAAACCAATCACTGATAATCACAACAGGTACCTTACAAATCAATCATTTATAATCACATCATGTACCTTACAAAACAATCACTGATGATCCCAACATGTACCTTACAAACCAATCACTGATAATCACAGCCTGTACCTCACAAACCAATCTCTGATAGTCACAACCTGAACCTTACAAGCCAATCATTGATAGTCACAACCTGTACCTTACAAACCAATCACTCATAGTCACAACATGTACCTTACAAATCAATCGCTGATATAGCCACAACTTGGATCTCACAAACCAATCACTGATAGTCACAACCTGTACCTTACAAACCAATCACGGATAGTCATGACCTGTATCTGACAAACCAATCAGTGATAATCACAGCCTGTACCTCACATTCCAATCACTGATAGTCACAACATGAACCTCACAAACCAATAACTGATAATCACAACATTTACCTTAAAACCGTTCACTGATAGTCACAACCTGTACCTTACAAACCAATCACTGATAATCACAGCCTGTATCCCACAAACCAATCACTGATGGTCCCAACATGTACCTTACAAACCAATCCAGCCTTTACCTCACAAATCAATCACTGATAGTCACAACCTGTACCTTACAAACCAATCACTGATAGCCACAACTTGGATTTCACAAACCAATCACTGATAGTCACCATCTGTACCTTACAAACCATTCACTGATAGTCCCAACCTGTACCTTAAAAACCAATCACTGATAGTCACAGCCTGTATTTTACAAACCAATCTTTGATAATCACAGCCTGTACCTCACAAACCAATCACTGATAGTCACAACCTGTACTGTACCAAACTAATCACTGATAGTCACAACGTGTACCTCACAAACCAATCACGGAAAGTCACAACCTGTACTGTACCAAACCAATCACTGATAGTCACAACGTGTACCTTACAAACCAATCACTGATAATCACAACATGTACCTTACAAATCAATCACTGATAGTCTTAACATGTACCTTACAAACCAATCACTGATAATCACAGCCTGTATCCCACAAACCAATCACTGATGGTCCCAACATGTACCTTACAAACCAATCCAGCCTGTACCTCACAAATCAGTCACTGATAGTCACAACCTGTACCTTACGAACCATTCACTTATAGCCCCAGCCTGTATCTTACAAACCAATCAGTGATAATCACAGCTTGTACCTCACAAATCAATTACTGATAGTCACAACCTGTACCTTACAAACCAATCAGTGATAGTCACAACCTGTATCTTACAAACCAATCAGTGATAATCACAGCCTGTGCCTCACAAACCAATCACTGATAGTCACAACCTGTACTGTATTAAACCAATCACTGATAGTCACAACCTGTACCTTACAAACCAATCACTGATAGCCACAATCTCTACCTTACTAACCAATCACTGCTAATCACAGCCTGTACCTCACAAACCAATCACTGATAGTCACAACCTATACCTTACAAACCAATCGCTGGTAGCCACAACATGTACCTCACAAACCAATCACTGCTAGTCACAGCCTGTACCTTACAAACCAATCACTGATAATAGCCACAAACTGTGCCTTACAAACCAATCACTGATAGTCACAACCTGTAACTTACAAACTAATCACTGATAGCCACAATCTCTACCTTACAAACCAATCACTGATAGTCACAACCTGTACCTCACAAACCAGTCATTGATATTCACAACCTGTACTTTACAAACCAATCACTGATAGCCACAATCTGTACTTAACAAACCAATCACTGATAGTCACAATCTGTGCTGTACAAATCAATCACTGATAGTCACAACCTGTACCTCTTAAACCAATCACTGATAGTCACAACATGTACCTTACAAATCAATCATTGATTATCACATCATGTACATAGCAAATCAATCACTGATAGTCCCAACATGTACCTTACAAACCAATCACTGATAATCACAGCCTGTACCTCACAAACCAATCACTGATAGTCACAACTTGTACTGTACCAAACCAATCAATGATAGTCACAACGTGTAGCTCACAAACCAATCAATAATAGTCACAACCTGTACTGTACCAAACCAATCACTGATAGTCACAACGTGTACCTTACAAACCAATCACTGATAATCACAACATGTACCTTACAAATCAATCACTGATAGTCTAAACCTGTACCATACAAACCAATCAGTGATAATCACAGCCTGTACCTCACAAATCAATTACTCATAGTCACAACCTGTACCTTACAAACCAATCACTTATAGTCACAACATGTACCTTACAAATCAATCACTGATAGTCTAAACATGTACCTTACAAACCAATCACTGATAATCACAGCCTGTATCCCACAAACCAATCACTGATAGTCACAACCTGTACTGTACCAAACCAATCAATGATAGTCACAACGTGTACCTCACAAACCAATCAATGATAGTCACAACCTGTACTGTACCAAACCAATCACTCATAGTCACAACGTGTACCTTACAAACCAATCACTGATAATCACAACATGTACCTTACAAATCAATCACTGATAGTCTAAACATGTACCATACAAACCAATCAGTGATAATCACAGCCTGTACCTCACAAATCAATTACTCATAGTCACATCCTGTACCTTACAAACCAATCACTGATAGTCACAACATGTACCTTACAAATCAATCACTGATAGTCTAAACATGTACCTTACAAACCAATCACTGATAATCACAGCCTGTATCCCACAAACCAACCACTGATGGTCCCAACATGTACCTTACAAACCAATCCAGCCTGTACCTCACAAACCAATCACTGATCGTCACAACCTGTACCTTACAAACCATTCACTGATAGTCCCAGCCTGTATCTTACAAACCAATCAGTGATAATCACAGCCTGTACCTCACAAATCAATTACTGATAGTCACAACCTGTACCTTACAGACCAATCACTGATAGTCACAACATGTACCTTAGAAATCATTCACTGATAGTCACAACATGTACATTACAAACCAATCAGTGATAATCACAGCCTGTACCTCACAAATCAATTACTCATAGTCACAACCTGTACCTTACAAACCAATCACTTATAGTCACAACATGTACCTTACAAATCAATCACTGATAGTCTAAACATGTACCTTACAAACCAATCACTGATAATCACAGCCTGTATCCCACAAACCTATCACTGATAGTCACAACCTGTACTGTACCAAACCAATCAATGATAGTCACAACGTGTACCTCACAAACCAATCAATGATAGTCACAACCTGTACTGTACCAAACCAATCACTGATAGTCACAACGTGTACCTTACAAACCAATCACTGATAATCACAACATGTACCTTACAAATCAATCACTGATAGTCTAAACATGTACCATACAAACCAATCAGTGATAATCACAGCCTGTACCTCACAAATCAATTACTCATAGTCACAACCTGTACCTTACAAACCAATCACTGATAGTCACAACATGTACCTTACAAATCAATCACTGATAGTCTAAACATGTACCTTACAAACCAATCACTGATAATCACAGCCTGTATCCCACAAACCAATCACTGATGGTCCCAACATGTACCTTACAAACCAATCCAGCCTGTACCTCACAAATCAATCACTGATCGTCACAACCTGTACCTTACAAACCATTCACTGATAGTCCCAGCCTGTACTGTACCAAACTAATCACTGATAGTCACAACGTGTACCTCACAAACCAATCACGGAAAGTAACAACCTGTACTGTACCAAACCAATCACTGATAGTCACAACGTGTACCTTACAAACCAATCACTGATAATCACAACCTGTACCTCACAAACCAATCACTGATAGTCACGACCTGTATCTTACAAACCAATCAGTGATTATCACAGCCTGTACCTCACACACTAATCACTGATAGTCACAAACTGTACGTACCAAACCAATCACTGATAGTCACAACCTGTACCTTACAAACCAATCACTGATAGTCATGACCTGTATCTTACAAACCAATCAGTGATAATCACAGCCTGTACCTCACAAACCAATTACTGATAGTCCCAACCTGTACCTCACAAACCAGTCATTGATATTCACAACCTGTACTTTATAAACCAATCACTGATAGCCACAATCTGTACTTAACAAACCAATCACTGATAGTCACAACCTGTGCCTTACAAACCAATCACTGATAGCCACAACTTGGATATCACAAACCAATCACTGATAGTCACCATCTGTACCTTACAAACCATTCACTGATAGTCCAAACCTGTACCTTAAAAACCAATCACTGATAGTCGCAACCTGTATTTTACAAACCAATCTTTGATAATCACAGCCTGTACCTCACAAACCAATCACTGATAGTCACAACCTGTACTGTACCAAACCAATCAATGATAGTCACAACGTGTACCTCACAAACCAATCACTGATAGTCACAACCTGTACTGTATCAAACCAATCACTGATAGTCACAACGTGTACCTTACAAACCAATAACTGATAATCAATACATGTACCTTACAAATCAATCACTGATAGTCTAAACATGTACCATACAAACCAATTAGTGATAATCACAGCCTGTACCTCACAAATCAATTACTCATAGTCACAACCTGTACCTACACACCAATCACTGATAGTCACAACATGTACCTTACAAATCAATCAATGATAGTCTAAACGTGTACCTTACAAACCAATCACTGATAATCACAGCCTGTATCCCACAAACCAATCACTGATGGTCCCAACATGTACCTTACAAACCAATCCAGCCTGTACCTCACAAATCAATTACTGATAGTCACAACCTGTAGCTTACAAACCAATCACTGATAGTCACAAACTGTATCTTAAAAACCAATCAGTGATAATCACAGCCTGTGCCTCACAAACCAATCACTGATAGTCACAACCTGTACTGTACCACACCAATCACTGATAGTCACAACCTGTACCTTACAGACCAATCACTGATAGTCACAACATGTACCTTACAAATCATTCACTGATAGTCACAACATGTACATCACAAACCAATCACTGATAATCACAACAGGTACCTTACAAATCAATCATTTATAATCACATCATGTACCTTACAAAACAATCACTGATGGTCCCAACATGTACCTTACAAACCAATCACTGATAATCACAGCCTGTACCTCACAAACCAATCTCTGATAGTCACAACCTGAACCTTACAAGCCAATCATTGATAGTCACAACCTGTACCTTACAAACCAATCACTCATAGTCACAACCTGTACCTTACAAATCAATCGCTGATATAGCCACAACTTGGATCTCACAAACCAATCACTGATAGTCACAACCTGTACCTTACAAACCAATCACGGATAGTCATGACCTGTATCTGACAAACCAATCAGTGATAATCACAGCCTGTACCTCACATTCCAATCACTGATAGTCACAACATGAACCTCACAAACCAATAACTGATAATCACAACATTTACCTTACAACCGTTCACTGATAGTCACAACCTGTACCTTACAAACCAATCACTGATAATCACAGCCTGTATCCCACAAACCAATCACTGATGGTCCCAACATGTACCTTACAAACCAATCCAGCCTTTACCTCACAAATCAATCACTGATAGTCACAACCTGTACCTTACAAACCAATCACTGATAGCCACAACTTGGATTTCACAAACCAATCACTGATAGTCACCATCTGTACCTTACAAACCATTCACTGATAGTCCCAACCTGTACCTTAAAAACCAATCACTGATAGTCACAGCCTGTATTTTACAAACCAATCTTTGATAATCACAGGCTGTACCTCACAAACCAATCACTGATAGTCACAACCTGTACTGTACCAAACTAATCACTGATAGTCACAACGTGTACCTCACAAACCAATCACGGAAAGTCACAACCTGTACTGTACCAAACCAATCACTGATAGTCACAACGTGTACCTTACAAACCAATCACTGATAATCACAACATGTACCTTACAAATCAATCACTGATAGTCTTAACATGTACCTTACAAACCAATCACTGATAATCACAGCCTGTATCCCACAAACCAATCACTGATGGTCCCAACATGTACCTTACAAACCAATCCAGCCTGTACCTCACAAATCAGTCACTGATAGTCACAACCTGTACCTTACGAACCATTCACTTATAGCCCCAGCCTGTATCTTACAAACCAATCAGTGATAATCACAGCTTGTACCTCACAAATCAATTACTGATAGTCACAACCTGTACCTTACAAACCAATCAGTGATAGTCACAACCTGTATCTTACAAACCAATCAGTGATAATCACAGCCTGTGCCTCACAAACCAATCACTGATAGTCACAACCTGTACTGTATTAAACCAATCACTGATAGTCACAACCTGTACCTTACACACCAATCACTGATAGCCACAATCTCTACCTTACTAACCAATCACTGCTAATCACAGCCTGTACCTCACAAACCAATCACTGATAGTCACAACCTATACCTTACAAACCAATCGCTGGTAGCCACAACATGTACCTCACAAACCAATCACTGCTAGTCACAGCCTGTACCTTACAAACCAATCACTGATAATAGCCACAAACTGTGCCTTACAAACAAATCACTGATAGTCACAACCTGTAACTTACAAACTAATCACTGATAGCCACAATCTCTACCTTACAAACCAATCACTGATAGTCACAACCTGTACCTCACAAACCAGTCATTGATATTCACAACCTGTACTTTACAAACCAATCACTGATAGCCACAATCTGTACTTAACAAACCAATCACTGATAGTCACAATCTGTGCTGTACAAATCAATCACTGATAGTCACAACCTGTACCTCTTAAACCAATCACTGATAGTCACAACATGTACCTTACAAATCAATCATTGATTATCACATCATGTACATAGCAAATCAATCACTGATAGTCACAACTTGTACTGTACCAAACCAATCAATGATAGTCACAACGTGTAGCTCACAAACCAATCAATAATAGTCACAACCTGTACTGTACCAAACCAATCACTGATAGTCACAACGTGTACCTTACAAACCAATCACTGATAATCACAACATGTACCTTACAAATCAATCACTGATAGTCTAAACATGTACCATACAAACCAATCAGTGATAATCACAGCCTGTACCTCACAAATCAATTACTCATAGTCACAACCTGTACCTTACAAACCAATCACTTATAGTCACAACATGTACCTTACAAATCAATCACTGATAGTCTAAACATGTACCTTACAAACCAATCACTGATAATCACAGCCTGTATCCCACAAACCAATCACTGATAGTCACAACCTGTACTGTACCAAACCAATCAATGATAGTCACAACGTGTACCTCACAAACCAATCAATGATAGTCACAACCTGTACTGTACCAAACCAATCACTCATAGTCACAACGTGTACCTTACAAACCAATCACTGATAATCACAACATGTACCTTACAAATCAATCACTGATAGTCTAAACATGTACCATACAAACCAATCAGTGATAATCACAGCCTGTACCTCACAAATCAATTACTCATAGTCACAACCTGTACCTTACAAACCAATCACTGATAGTCACAACATGTACCTTACAAATCAATCACTGATAGTCTAAACATGTACCTTACAAACCAATCACTGATAATCACAGCCTGTATCCCACAAACCAACCACTGATGGTCCCAACATGTACCTTACAAACCAATCCAGCCTGTACCTCACAAACCAATCACTGATCGTCACAACCTGTACCTTACAAACCATTCACTGATAGTCCCAGCCTGTATCTTACAAACCAATCAGTGATAATCACAGCCTGTACCTCACAAATCAATTACTGATAGTCACAACCTGTACCTTACAGACCAATCACTGATAGTCACAACATGTACCTTAGAAATCATTCACTGATAGTCACAACATGTACATTACAAACCAATCAGTGATAATCACAGCCTGTACCTCACAAATCAATTACTCATAGTCACAACCTGTACCTTACAAACCAATCACTTATAGTCACAACATGTACCTTACAAATCAATCACTGATAGTCTAAACATGTACCTTACAAACCAATCACTGATAATCACAGCCTGTATCCCACAAACCAATCACTGATAGTCACAACCTGTACTGTACAAAACCAATCAATGATAGTCACAACGTGTACCTCACAAACCAATCAATGATAGTCACAACCTGTACTGTACCAAACCAATCACTGATAGTCACAACGTGTACCTTACAAACCAATCACTGATAATCACAACATGTACCTTACAAATCAATCACTGATAGTCTAAACATGTACCATACAAACCAAACAGTGATAATCACAGCCTGTACCTCACAAATCAATTACTCATAGTCACAACCTGTACCTTACAAACCAATCACTGATAGTCACAACATGTACCTTACAAATCAATCACTGATAGTCTAAACATGTACCTTACAAACCAATCACTGATAATCACAGCCTGTATCCCACAAACCAATCACTGATGGTCCCAACATGTACCTTACAAACCAATCCAGCCTGTACCTCACAAATCAATCACTGATCGTCACAACCTGTACCTTACAAACCATTCACTGATAGTCCCAGCCTGTATCTTACAAACCAATCAGTGATAATCACAGCCTGTACCTCACAAATCAATTACTGATAGTCACAACCTGTAGCTTACAAACCAATCACTGTTAGTCACAAACTGTATCTTACAAACCAATCAGTGATAATCACAGCCTGTGCCTCACAAACCAATCACTGACAGTCACAACCTGTACTGTACCAAACCAATCACTGATAGTCACAACCTGTACTGTACCAAACCAATCACTGATAGTCACAACGTGTACCTTACAAACCAATCACTGATAATCACAACATGTACCTTACAAATCAATCACTGATAGTCTAAACATGTACATTACAAACCAATCACTGATAATCACAACATGTACCTTACAAATCAATCATTTATAATCACATCATGTACCTTACAAAACAATCACTAATGGTCCCAACATGTACCTTGCAAACCAATCACTGATAATCACAGCCTGTACCTCACAAACCAATCTCTGATAGTCACAACCTGAACCTTACAAACCAATCATTGATAGTCACAACCTGTACCTTACAAACCAATCACTCATAGTCACAACCTGCACCTTACAAATCAATCGCTGATATAGCCACAACTTGGATCTCACAAACCAATCACTGATAGTCACAACCTGTACCTTAAGAACCAATGCAGCCTGTACCTCTTAAATCAATCACTGATCGTCACAACCTGTACCTTACAAACCATTCACTGATAGTCCCAGCCTGTATCTTACAAACCAATCAGTGATAATCACAGCCTGTACCTCACAAATCAATTACTGATAGTCACAACCTGTACCTTACAGACCAATCACTGATAGTCACAACATGTACCTTACAAATCATTCACTGATAGTCACAACATGTACATTACAAACCAATCACTGATAATCACAACATGTACCTTACAAATCAATCATTTATAATCACATCATGTACCTTACAAAACAATCACTGATGGTCCCAACATGTACCTTGCAAACCAATCACTGATAATCACAGCCTGTACCTCACAAACCAATCTCTGATAGTCACAACCTGAACCTTACAAGCCAATCATTGATAGTCACAACCTGTACCTTACAAACCAATCACTCATAGTCACAACCTGTACCTTACAAATCAATCGCTGATATAGCCACAACTTGGATCTCACAAACCAATCACTGATAGTCACAACCTGTACCTTAAGAACCAATCACGGATAGTCATTACCTGTATCTTACAAACCAATCAGTGATAATCACAGCCTGTACCTCACATTCCAATCACTGATAGTCACAACATGAACCTCACAAACCAATAACTGATAATCACAACATTTACCTTACAACCGTTCACTGATAGTCACAACCTGTACCTTACAAACCAATCACTGATAATCACAGCCTGTATCCCACAAACCAATCACTGGTGGTCCCAACATGTACCTTACAAACCAATCCAGCCTTTACCTCACAAATCAATCACTGATAGTCACAACCTGTACCTTACAAACCAATCACTGATAGCCACAACTTGGATTTCACAAACCAATCACTGATAGTCACCATCTGTACCTTACAAACCATTCACTGATAGTCCCAACCTGTACCTTAAAAACCAATCACTGATAGTCACAGCCTGTATTTTACAAACCAATCTTTGATAATCACAGCCTGTACCTCACAAACCAATCACTGATAGTCACAACCTGTACTGTACCAAACCAATCACTGATAGTCACAACGTGTACCTCACAAACCAATCACTGATAGTCACAACCTGTACTGTACCAAACCAATCACTGATAGTCACAACGTGTACCTTACAAACCAATCACTGATAATCACAACATGTACCTTACAAATCAATCACTGATAGTCTAAACATGTACCTTACAAACCAGTCACTGATAATCACAGCCTGTATCCCACAAACCAATCACTGATGGTCCCAACATGTACCTTACAAACCAATCCAGCCTGTACCTCACAAATCAGTCACTGATAGTCACAACCTGTACCTTACGAACCATTTACTTATAGTCCCAGCCTGTATCTTACAAACCAATCAGTGATAATCACAGCCTGTACCTCACAAATCAATTACTGATAGTCACAACCTGTAGCTTACAAACCAATCACTGTTAGTCACAAACTGTATCTTACAAACCAATCAGTGATAATCACAGCCTGTGCCTCACAAACCAATCACTGATAGTCACAACCTGTACTGTACCAAACCAATCACTGATAGTCACAACCTGTACCTTACAGACCAATCACTGATAGTCACAACATGTACCTTACAAATCATTCACTGATAGTCACAACATGTACATCACAAACCAATCACTGATAATCACAACATGTACCTTACAAATCAATCATTTATAATCACATCATGTACCTTACAAAACAATCACTGATGGTCCCAACATGTACCTTGCAAACCAATCACTGATAATCACAGCCTGTACCTCACAAACCAATCTCTGATAGTCACAACCTGAACCTTACAAGCCAATCATTGATAGTCACAACCTGTACCTTACAAACCAATCACTCATAGTCAGAACCTGTACCTTACAAATCAATCGCTGATATAGCCACAACTTGGATCTCACAAACCAATCACTGATAGTCACAACCTGTACCTTACAAGCCAATCACGGATAGTCATGACCTGTATCTTACAAACCAATCAGTGATAATCACAGCCTGTACCTCACATTTCAATCACTGATAGTCACAACATGGACCTCACAAACCAATAACTGATAATCACAACATTTACCTTACAACCGTTCACTGATAGTCACAACCTGTACCTTACAAACCAATCACTGATAATCACAGCCTGTATCCCACAAACCAATCACTGATGGTCCCAACATGTACCTTACAAACCAATCCAGCCTTTACCTCACAAATCAATCACTGATAGTCACAACCTGTACCTTACAAACCAATCACTGATAGGCACAACTTGGATTTCACAAACCAATCACTGATAGTCACCATCTGTACCTTACAAACCATTCACTGATAGTCCCAACCTGTACCTTAAAAACCAATCACTGATAGTCACAGCCTGTATTTTACAAACCAATCTTTGATAATCACAGCCTGTACCTCACAAACCAATCACTGATAGTCACAACCTGTACTGTACCAAACTAATCACTGATAGTCACAACGTGTACCTCACAAACCAATCACGGAAAGTCAAAACCTGTACTGTACCAAACCAATCACTGATAGTCACAACGTGTACCTTACAAACCAATCACTGATAATCACAACATGTACCTTACAAATCAATCACTGATAGTCTTAACATGTACCTTACAAACCAATCACTGATAATCACAGCCTGTATCCCACAAACCAATCACTGATGGTCCCAACATGTACCTTACAAACCAATCCAGCCTGTACCTCACAAATCAGTCACTGATAGTCACAACCTGTACCTTACGAACCATTCACTTATAGCCCCAGCCTGTATCTTACAAACCAATCAGTGATAATCACAGCTTGTACCTCACAAATCAATTACTGATAGTCACAACCTGTACCTTACAAACCAATCAGTGATAGTCACAACCTGTATCTTACAAACCAATCAGTGATAATCACAGCCTGTGCCTCACAAACCAATCACTGATAGTCACAACCTGTACTGTATTAAACCAATCACTGATAGTCACAACCTGTACCTTACAAACCAATCACTGATAGCCACAATCTCTACCTTACTAACCAATCACTGCTAATCACAGCCTGTACCTCACAAACCAATCACTGATAGTCACAACCTATACCTTACAAACCAATCGCTGGTAGCCACAACATGTACCTCACAAACCAATCACTGCTAGTCACAGCCTGTACCTTACAAACCAATCACTGATAATAGCCACAAACTGTGCCTTACAAACCAATCACTGATAGTCACAACCTGTAACTTACAAACTAATCACTGATAGCCACAATCTCTACCTTACAAACCAATCACTGATAGTCACAACCTGTCCCATGCAAACCATTTACTGATAGTCCCAACCTGTACCTCACAAACCAGTCATTGATATTCACAACCTGTACTTTACAAACCAATCACTGATAGCCACAATCTGTACTTAACAAACCAATCACTGATAGTCACAATCTGTGCTGTACAAATCAATCACTGATAGTCACAACCTGTACCTCTTAAACCAATCACTGATAGTCACAACATGTACCTTACAAATCAATCATTGATTATCACATCATGTACATAACAAATCAATCACTGATAGTCCCAACATGTACCTTACAAACCAATCACTGATAATCACAGCCTGTACCTCACAAACCAATCACTGATAGTCACAACTTGTACTGTACCAAACCAATCAATGATAGTCACAACGTGTAGCTCACAAACCAATCAATAATAGTCACAACCTGTACTGTACCAAACCAATCACTGATAGTCACAACGTGTACCTTACAAACCAATCACTGATAATCACAACATGTACCTTACAAATCAATCACTGATAGTCTAAACATGTACCATACAAACCAATCAGTGATAATCACAGCCTGTACCTCACAAATCAATTACTCATAGTCACAACCTGTACCTTACAAACCAATCACTTATAGTCACAACATGTACCTTACAAATCAATCACTGATAGTCTAAACATGTACCTTACAAACCAATCACTGATAATCACAGCCTGTATCCCACAAACCAATCACTGATAGTCACAACCTGTACTGTACCAAACCAATCAATGATAGTCACAACGTGTACCTCACAAACCAATCAATGATAGTCACAACCTGTACTGTACCAAACCAATCACTCATAGTCACAACGTGTACCTTACAAACCAATCACTGATAATCACAACATGTACCTTACAAATCAATCACTGATAGTCTAAACATGTACCATACAAACCAATCAGTGATAATCACAGCCTGTACCTCACAAATCAATTACTCATAGTCACAACCTGTACCTTACAAACCAATCACTGATAGTCACAACATGTACCTTACAAATCAATCACTGATAGTCTAAACATGTACCTTACAAACCAATCACTGATAATCACAGCCTGTATCCCACAAACCAACCACTGATGGTCCCAACATGTACCTTACAAACCAATCCAGCCTGTACCTCACAAACCAATCACTGATCGTCACAACCTGTACCTTACAAACCATTCACTGATAGTCCCAGCCTGTATCTTACAAACCAATCAGTGATAATCACAGCCTGTACCTCACAAATCAATTACTGATAGTCACAACCTGTACCTTACAGACCAATCACTGATAGTCACAACATGTACCTTAGAAATCATTCACTGATAGTCACAACATGTACATTACAAACCAATCAGTGATAATCACAGCCTGTACCTCACAAATCAATTACTCATAGTCACAACCTGTACCTTACAAACCAATCACTTATAGTCACAACATGTACCTTACAAATCAATCACTGATAGTCTAAACATGTACCTTACAAACCAATCACTGATAATCACAGCCTGTATCCCACAAACCAATCACTGATAGTCACAACCTGTACTGTACCAAACCAATCAATGATAGTCACAACGTGTACCTCACAAACCAATCAATGATAGTCACAACCTGTACTGTACCAAACCAATCACTGATAGTCACAACGTGTACCTTACAAACCAATCACTGATAATCACAACATGTACCTTACAAATCAATCACTGATAGTCTAAACATGTACCATACAAACCAATCAGTGATAATCACAGCCTGTACCTCACAAATCAATTACTCATAGTCACAACCTGTACCTTACAAACCAATCACTGATAGTCACAACATGTACCTTAGAAATCATTCACTGATAGTCACAACATGTACATTACAAACCAATCAGTGATAATCACAGCCTGTACCTCACAAATCAATTACTCATAGTCACAACCTGTACCTTACAAACCAATCACTTATAGTCACAACATGTACCTTACAAATCAATCACTGATAGTCTAAACATGTACCTTACAAACCAATCACTGATAATCACAGCCTGTATCCCACAAACCAATCACTGATAGTCACAACCTGTACTGTACCAAACCAATCAATGATAGTCACAACGTGTACCTCACAAACCAATCAATGATAGTCACAACCTGTACTGTACCAAACCAATCACTGATAGTCACAACGTGTACCTTACAAACCAATCACTGATAATCACAACATGTACCTCACAAATCAATTACTCATAGTCACAACATGAACCTCACAAACCAATAACTGATAATCACAACATTTACCTTACAACCGTTCACTGATAGTCACAACCTGTACCTTACAAACCAATCACTGATAATCACAGCCTGTATCCCACAAACCAATCACTGGTGGTCCCAACATGTACCTTACAAACCAATCCAGCCTTTACCTCACAAATCAATCACTGATAGTCACAACCTGTACCTTACAAACCAATCACTGATAGCCACAACTTGGATTTCACAAACCAATCACTGATAGTCACCATCTGTACCTTACAAACCATTCACTGATAGTCCCAACCTGTACCTTAAAAACCAATCACTGATAGTCACAGCCTGTATTTTACAAACCAATCTTTGATAATCACAGCCTGTACCTCACAAACCAATCACTGATAGTCACAACCTGTACTGTACCAAACCAATCACTGATAGTCACAACGTGTACCTCACAAACCAATCACTGATAGTCACAACCTGTACTGTACCAAACCAATCACTGATAGTCACAACGTGTACCTTACAAACCAATCACTGATAATCACAACATGTACCTTACAAATCAATCACTGATAGTCTAAACATGTACCTTACAAACCAGTCACTGATAATCACAGCCTGTATCCCACAAACCAATCACTGATGGTCCCAACATGTACCTTACAAACCAATCCAGCCTGTACCTCACAAATCAGTCACTGATAGTCACAACCTGTACCTTACGAACCATTTACTTATAGTCCCAGCCTGTATCTTACAAACCAATCAGTGATAATCACAGCCTGTACCTCACAAATCAATTACTGATAGTCACAACCTGTAGCTTACAAACCAATCACTGTTAGTCACAAACTGTATCTTACAAACCAATCAGTGATAATCACAGCCTGTGCCTCACAAACCAATCACTGATAGTCACAACCTGTACTGTACCAAACCAATCACTGATAGTCACAACCTGTACCTTACAGACCAATCACTGATAGTCACAACATGTACCTTACAAATCATTCACTGATAGTCACAACATGTACATCACAAACCAATCACTGATAATCACAACATGTACCTTACAAATCAATCATTTATAATCACATCATGTACCTTACAAAACAATCACTGATGGTCCCAACATGTACCTTGCAAACCAATCACTGATAATCACAGCCTGTACCTCACAAACCAATCTCTGATAGTCACAACCTGAACCTTACAAGCCAATCATTGATAGTCACAACCTGTACCTTACAAACCAATCACTCATAGTCAGAACCTGTACCTTACAAATCAATCGCTGATATAGCCACAACTTGGATCTCACAAACCAATCACTGATAGTCACAACCTGTACCTTACAAGCCAATCACGGATAGTCATGACCTGTATCTTACAAACCAATCAGTGATAATCACAGCCTGTACCTCACATTTCAATCACTGATAGTCACAACATGGACCTCACAAACCAATAACTGATAATCACAACATTTACCTTACAACCGTTCACTGATAGTCACAACCTGTACCTTACAAACCAATCACTGATAATCACAGCCTGTATCCCACAAACCAATCACTGATGGTCCCAACATGTACCTTACAAACCAATCCAGCCTTTACCTCACAAATCAATCACTGATAGTCACAACCTGTACCTTACAAACCAATCACTGATAGCCACAACTTGGATTTCACAAACCAATGACTGATAGTCACCATCTGTACCTTACAAACCATTCACTGATAGTCCCAACCTGTACCTTAAAAACCAATCACTGATAGTCACAGCCTGTATTTTACAAACCAATCTTTGATAATCACAGCCTGTACCTCACAAACCAATCACTGATAGTCACAACCTGTACTGTACCAAACCAATCACTGATAGTCACAACGTGTACCTCACAAACCAATCACTGATAGTCACAACCTGTACTGTACCAATCCAATCACTGATAGTCACAACGTGTACCTTACAAACCATAGTATAAGAGAAGAACATCCATAGACACACCCACCATTCCTGGTGTGTCCAGACCCGACACAGCCTGATAGGGTATTCGGAGAGCTATGCTCATCCGATTCCCTCTGCATAATAGATATGCAACCAGATCTATGTTTCGGACAGTTTTACGGATAACACCATAAATGATTATGGGTCCGAGCGTAAGTCCATCGTCAGGGGTCTACGCAGTAACGGCAATTATGGTCTAACATTTTGACATTTTCAGTATTTCCTTGAGATTTTCCCACGTCGGTATGCCATTTCAGGCGGAGTTTGGAAGACCATAGAGGCGGACTTGTTTTTAGAGATGATATTCCAGTGTTTGCTGATAACACGTCTGACAGCGGTAGAGCTGGACGTATAGTTAGTAATAAACCGTAGTGGTTTCTTATCAGTCTTGTTGTTACCTGCTTTGTGCTTAGTGCGACACAGCATGCGTGTTCTGTTTCCGTGTTCAACGTCTCGCATAGAGGAGTCAATTTCTAATTTAGTATACCCACAGAGTAGCAGCTTAGTTTTGAACTCTTCACATTTCTTATGGAAGTCATCCACGTTGTTGCAGTTTCTTGCGTATCTTGTAGTTTCACCTCTAATAAAGGATTTGAAACAGTACGCTGGGTGTGACGATTCTCTGTGTAGGTACTGGTATGTCTCAGTACTTTTGGTGTGACAATTAATGTCTAAGATATTCATTTTGGAGAATCGATCTCCTTTGAATATTTCTGTGTCAAGGAATGATAGTTTGCTCTCTGATATTTCAAAGGTAAACTTCAAAAGAGCGTGAGCTTCATTAGCCACACGGAAGAATTCAATCATGTCCGTGGTTGGTCCGTCGTAGATGATGAATCCGTCATCACGAAATCTCCAGTGTCCTAAGATGTTTTCTTTTTCCTTGAAGTACGAAATCAATCGGCCAATGTGCCTAAAAATAGCTATATCGCATAGCTCTGGGCTGGGGACGGCTCCCTGTGGGGCGCCCACAATCTGGCGGTAAGATTTCTGGTGAAAATGGAATTCATTATTCCGCAAAATTAGGTTGGTAATCTCAAGTAGTGTACCAATAGATGGCCTTTTAATCTCATACTGGATGTCGTCATACATTTCAAGCTCATGCTCGAGGACCTCAGTAATTTCATTAAAACTGAGGTTGGTGTATAGGGAAGTAATGTCATAGGTAATCATGATAGCCCTTCGTGGGACAACTAGACCTTCAATTATGTTTATGAACTGCGTAGTGTCAGCTATGTAAGTATTTTGCCGTTTGACAATTGGCAGCAAAAAATAATCCCACGAAGGGCTATTATGATTACCTATGACATTACTTCCCTATACACCAACCTCAGTTTTAATGAAATTACTGAGGCCCTCGAGCATGAGCTTGAAATGTATGACGACATCCAGTATGAGATTAAAAGGCCATCTATTGGTACACTACTTGAGATTACCAACCTAATTTTGCGGAATAATGAATTCCATTTTCACCAGAAATCTTACCGCCAGATTGTGGGCGCCCCACAGGGAGCCGTCCCCAGCCCAGAGCTATGCGATATAGCTATTTTTAGGCACATTGGCCGATTGATTTCGTACTTCAAGGAAAAAGAAAACATCTTAGGACACTGGAGATTTCGTGATGACGGATTCATCATCTACGACGGACCAACCACGGACATGATTGAATTCTTCCGTGTGGCTAATGAAGCTCACGCTCTTTTGAAGTTTACCTTTGAAATATCAGAGAGCAAACTATCATTCCTTGACACAGAAATATTCAAAGGAGATCGATTCTCCAAAATGAATATCTGAGACATTAATTGTCACACCAAAAGTACTGAGACATACCAGTACCTACACAGAGAATCGTCACACCCAGCGTACTGTTTCAAATCCTTTATTAGAGGTGAAACTACAAGATACGCAAGAAACTGCAACAACGTGGATGACTTCCATAAGAAATGTGAAGAGTTCAAAACTAAGCTGCTACTCCGTGGGTATACTAAATTAGAAATTGACTCCTCTATGCGAGACGTTGAACACGGAAACAGAACACGCATGCTGTGTCGCACTAAGCACAAAGCAGGTAACAACAAGACTGATAAGAAATCACTACGGTTTATTACTAACTATACGTCCAGCTCTACCGCTGTCAGACGTGTTATCAGCAAACACTGGAATATCATCTCTAAAAACAAGTCCGCCTCTATGGTCTTCCAAACTCCGCCTGAAATGGCATACCGACGTGGGAAAAATCTCAAGGAAATACTGAAAATGTCAAAATGTTAGACCATAATTGCCGTTACTGCGTAGACCCCTGACGATGGACTTACGCTCGGACCCATAATCATTTATGGTGTTATCCGTAAAACTGTCCGAAACATAGATCTGGTTGCATATCTATTATGCAGAGGGAATCGGATGAGCATAGCTCTCCGAATACCCTATCAGGCTGTGTCGGGTCTGGACACACCAGGAATGGTGGGTGTGTCTATGGATGTTCTTCTCTTATACTAGGGTCTGGACACACCAGGAATGGTGGGTGTGTCTATGGATGTTCTTCTCTTATACTAGGGTCTGGACACACCAGGAATGGTGGGTGTGTCTATGGATGTTCTTCTCTTATACTAGGGTCTGGACACACCAGGAATGGTGGGTGTGTCTATGGATGTTCTTCTCTTATAACACAGTGATTATCACAGCCTGTACCTCACACACTAATCACTGATAGTCATGACCTGTATCTTACAAACCAATCAGTGATAATCACAGCCTGTACCTCACAAACCAATTACTGATAGTCCCAACCTGTACCTCACAAACCAGTCATTGATATTCACAACCTGTACTTTATAAACCAATCACTGATAGCCACAATCTGTACTTAACAAACCAATCACTGATAGTCACAACCTGTGCCTTACAAACCAATCACTGATAGCCACAACTTGGATATCACAAACCAATCACTGATAGTCACCATCTGTACCTTACAAACCATTCACTGATAGTCCAAACCTGTACCTTAAAAACCAATCACTGATAGTCGCAACCTGTATTTTACAAACCAATCTTTGATAATCACAGCCTGTACCTCACAAACCAATCACTGATAGTCACAACCTGTACTGTACCAAACCAATCAATGATAGTCACAACGTGTACCTCACAAACCAATCACTGATAGTCACAACCTGTACTGTACCAAACCAATCACTGATAGTCACAACGTGTACCTTACAAACCAATAACTGATAATCAATACATGTACCTTACAAATCAATCACTGATAGTCTAAACATGTACCATACAAACCAATTAGTGATAATCACAGCCTGTACCTCACAAATCAATTACTCATAGTCACAACCTGTACCTTACACACCAATCACTGATAGTCACAACATGTACCTTACAAATCAATCACTGATAGTCTAAACATGTACCTTACAAACCAATCACTGATAATCACAGCCTGTTTCCCACAAACCAATCACTGATGGTCCCAACATGTACCTTACAAACCAATCCAGCCTGTACCTCACAAATCAATTACTGATAGTCACAACCTGTAGCTTACAAACCAATCACTGATAGTCACAAACTGTATCTTAAAAACCAATCAGTGATAATCACAGCCTGTGCCTCACAAACCAATCACTGATAGTCACAACCTGTACTGTACCAAACCAATCACTGATAGTCACAACCTGTACCTTACAGACCAATCACAGATAGTCACAACATGTACCTTACAAATCATTCACTGATAGTCACAACATGTACATCACAAACCAATCACTGATAATCACAACAGGTACCTTACAAATCAATCATTTATAATCACATCATGTACCTTACAAAACAATCACTGATGGTCCCAACATGTACCTTGCAAACCAATCACTGATAATCACAGCCTGTACCTCACAAACCAATCTCTGATAGTCACAACCTGAACCTTACAAGCCAATCATTGATAGTCACAACCTGTACCTTACAAACCAATCACTCATAGTCACAACCTGTACCTTACAAATCAATCGCTGATATAGCCACAACTTGGATCTCACAAACCAATCACTGATAGTCACAACCTGTACCTTACAAACCAATCACGGATAGTCATGACCTGTATCTGACAAACCAATCAGTGATAATCACAGCCTGTACCTCACATTCCAATCACTGATAGTCACAACATGAACCTCACAAACCAATAACTGATAATCACAACATTTACCTTACAACCGTTCACTGATAGTCACAACTGTACCTTACAAACCAATCACTGATAATCACAGCCTGTATCCCACAAACCAATCACTGATGGTCCCAACATGTACCTTACAAACCAATCCAGCCTTTACCTCACAAATCAATCACTGATAGTCACAACCTGTACCTTACAAACCAACCACTGATAGCCACAACTTGGATTTCACAAACCAATCACTGATAGTCACCATCTGTACCTTACAAACCATTCACTGATAGTCCCAACCTGTACCTTAAAAACCAATCACTGATAGTCACAGCCTGTATTTTACAAACCAATCTTTGATAATCACAGCCTGTACCTCACAAACCAATCACTGATAGTCACAACCTGTACTGTACCCAACTAATCACTGATAGTCACAACGTGTACCTCACAAACCAATCACGGATAGTCACAACCTGTACTGTACCAAACCAATCACTGATAGTCACAACGTGTACCTTACAAACCAATCACTGATAATCACAACATGTACCTTACAAATCAATCACTGATAGTCTTAACATGTACCTTACAAACCAATCACTGATAATCACAGCCTGTATCCCACAAACCAATCACTGATGGTCCCAACATGTACCTTACAAACCAATCCAGCCTGTACCTCACAAATCAGTCACTGATAGTCACAACCTGTACCTTACGAACCATTCACTTATAGTCCCAGCCTGTATCTTACAAACCAATCAGTGATAATCACAGCCTGTACCTCACAAATCAATTACTGATAGTCACAACCTGTACCTTACAAACCAATCAGTGATAGTCACAACCTGTATCTTACAAACCAATCAGTGATAATCACAGCCTGTGCCTCACAAACCAATCACTGATAGTCACAACCTGTACTGTATTAAACCAATCACTGATAGTCACAACCTGTACCTTACAAACCAATCACTGATAGCCACAATCTCTACCTTACTAACCAATCACTGCTAATCACAGCCTGTACCTCACAAACCAATCACTGATAGTCACAACCTATACCTTACAAACCAATCGCTGGTAGCCACAACATGTACCTCACAAACCAATCACTGCTAGTCACAGCCTGTACCTTACAAACCAATCACTGATAATAGCCACAAACTGTGCCTTACAAACCAATCACTGATAGTCACAACCTGTACCTTACAAACTAATCACTGATAGCCACAATCTCTACCTTACAAACCAATCACTGATAGTCACAACCTGTCCCATGCAAACCATTTACTGATAGTCCCAACCTGTACCTCACAAACCAGTCATTGATATTCACAACCTGTCCTTTACAAACCAATCACTGATAGCAACAATCTGTACTTAACAAACCAATCACTGATAGTCACAATCTGTGCTGTACAAATCAATCACTGATAGTCACAACCGGTACCTCTTAAACCAATCACTGATAGTCACAACATGTACCTTACAAATCAATCATTGATTATCACATCATGTACATAGCAAATCAATCACTGATAGTCCCAACATGTACCTTACAAACCAATCACTGATAATCACAGCCTGTACCTCACAAACCAATCACTGATAGTCACAACCTGTACTGTACCAAACCAATCACTGATAGTCACAACGTGTACCTTACAAACCATAGTATAAGAGAAGAACATCCATAGACACACCCACCATTCCTGGTGTGTCCAGACCCGACACAGCCTGATAGGGTATTCGGAGAGCTATGCTCATCCGATTCCCTCTGCATAATAGATATGCAACCAGATCTATGTTTCGGACAGTTTTACGGATAACACCATAAATGATTATGGGTCCGAGCGTAAGTCCATCGTCAGGGGTCTACGCAGTAACGGCAATTATGGTCTAACATTTTGACATTTTCAGTATTTCCTTGAGATTTTTCCCACGTCGGTATGCCATTTCAGGCGGAGTTTGGAAGACCATAGAGGCGGACTTGTTTTTAGAGATGATATTCCAGTGTTTGCTGATAACACGTCTGACAGCGGTAGAGCTGGACGTATAGTTAGTAATAAACCGTAGTGGTTTCTTATCAGTCTTGTTGTTACCTGCTTTGTGCTTAGTGCGACACAGCATGCGTGTTCTGTTTCCGTGTTCAACGTCTCGCATAGAGGAGTCAATTTCTAATTTAGTATACCCACAGAGTAGCAGCTTAGTTTTGAACTCTTCACATTTCTTATGGAAGTCATCCACGTTGTTGCAGTTTCTTGCGTATCTTGTAGTTTCACCTCTAATAAAGGATTTGAAACAGTACGCTGGGTGTGACGATTCTCTGTGTAGGTACTGGTATGTCTCAGTACTTTTGGTGTGACAATTAATGTCTAAGATATTCATTTTGGAGAATCGATCTCCTTTGAATATTTCTGTGTCAAGGAATGATAGTTTGCTCTCTGATATTTCAAAGGTAAACTTCAAAAGAGCGTGAGCTTCATTAGCCACACGGAAGAATTCAATCATGTCCGTGGTTGGTCCGTCGTAGATGATGAATCCGTCATCACGAAATCTCCAGTGTCCTAAGATGTTTTCTTTTTCCTTGAAGTACGAAATCAATCGGCCAATGTGCCTAAAAATAGCTATATCGCATAGCTCTGGGCTGGGGACGGCTCCCTGTGGGGCGCCCACAATCTGGCGGTAAGATTTCTGGTGAAAATGGAATTCATTATTCCGCAAAATTAGGTTGGTAATCTCAAGTAGTGTACCAATAGATGGCCTTTTAATCTCATACTGGATGTCGTCATACATTTCAAGCTCATGCTCGAGGACCTCAGTAATTTCATTAAAACTGAGGTTGGTGTATAGGGAAGTAATGTCATAGGTAATCATGATAGCCCTTCGTGGGACAACTAGACCTTCAATTATGTTTATGAACTGCGTAGTGTCAGCTATGTAAGTATTTTGCCGTTTGACAATTGGCAGCAAAAAATAATCCCACGAAGGGCTATTATGATTACCTATGACATTACTTCCCTATACACCAACCTCAGTTTTAATGAAATTACTGAGGCCCTCGAGCATGAGCTTGAAATGTATGACGACATCCAGTATGAGATTAAAAGGCCATCTATTGGTACACTACTTGAGATTACCAACCTAATTTTGCGGAATAATGAATTCCATTTTCACCAGAAATCTTACCGCCAGATTGTGGGCGCCCCACAGGGAGCCGTCCCCAGCCCAGAGCTATGCGATATAGCTATTTTTAGGCACATTGGCCGATTGATTTCGTACTTCAAGGAAAAAGAAAACATCTTAGGACACTGGAGATTTCGTGATGACGGATTCATCATCTACGACGGACCAACCACGGACATGATTGAATTCTTCCGTGTGGCTAATGAAGCTCACGCTCTTTTGAAGTTTACCTTTGAAATATCAGAGAGCAAACTATCATTCCTTGACACAGAAATATTCAAAGGAGATCGATTCTCCAAAATGAATATCTGAGACATTAATTGTCACACCAAAAGTACTGAGACATACCAGTACCTACACAGAGAATCGTCACACCCAGCGTACTGTTTCAAATCCTTTATTAGAGGTGAAACTACAAGATACGCAAGAAACTGCAACAACGTGGATGACTTCCATAAGAAATGTGAAGAGTTCAAAACTAAGCTGCTACTCCGTGGGTATACTAAATTAGAAATTGACTCCTCTATGCGAGACGTTGAACACGGAAACAGAACACGCATGCTGTGTCGCACTAAGCACAAAGCAGGTAACAACAAGACTGATAAGAAATCACTACGGTTTATTACTAACTATACGTCCAGCTCTACCGCTGTCAGACGTGTTATCAGCAAACACTGGAATATCATCTCTAAAAACAAGTCCGCCTCTATGGTCTTCCAAACTCCGCCTGAAATGGCATACCGACGTGGGAAAAATCTCAAGGAAATACTGAAAATGTCAAAATGTTAGACCATAATTGCCGTTACTGCGTAGACCCCTGACGATGGACTTACGCTCGGACCCATAATCATTTATGGTGTTATCCGTAAAACTGTCCGAAACATAGATCTGGTTGCATATCTATTATGCAGAGGGAATCGGATGAGCATAGCTCTCCGAATACCCTATCAGGCTGTGTCGGGTCTGGACACACCAGGAATGGTGGGTGTGTCTATGGATGTTCTTCTCTTATACTAGGGTCTGGACACACCAGGAATGGTGGGTGTGTCTATGGATGTTCTTCTCTTATACTAGGGTCTGGACACACCAGGAATGGTGGGTGTGTCTATGGATGTTCTTCTCTTATACTAGGGTCTGGACACACCAGGAATGGTGGGTGTGTCTATGGATGTTCTTCTCTTATAACACAGTGATTATCACAGCCTGTACCTCACACACTAATCACTGATAGTCATGACCTGTATCTTACAAACCAATCAGTGATAATCACAGCCTGTACCTCACAAACCAATTACTGATAGTCCCAACCTGTACCTCACAAACCAGTCATTGATATTCACAACCTGTACTTTATAAACCAATCACTGATAGCCACAATCTGTACTTAACAAACCAATCACTGATAGTCACAACCTGTGCCTTACAAACCAATCACTGATAGCCACAACTTGGATATCACAAACCAATCACTGATAGTCACCATCTGTACCTTACAAACCATTCACTGATAGTCCAAACCTGTACCTTAAAAACCAATCACTGATAGTCGCAACCTGTATTTTACAAACCAATCTTTGATAATCACAGCCTGTACCTCACAAACCAATCACTGATAGTCACAACCTGTACTGTACCAAACCAATCAATGATAGTCACAACGTGTACCTCACAAACCAATCACTGATAGTCACAACCTGTACTGTACCAAACCAATCACTGATAGTCACAACGTGTACCTTACAAACCAATAACTGATAATCAATACATGTACCTTACAAATCAATCACTGATAGTCTAAACATGTACCATACAAACCAATTAGTGATAATCACAGCCTGTACCTCACAAATCAATTACTCATAGTCACAACCTGTACCTTACACACCAATCACTGATAGTCACAACATGTACCTTACAAATCAATCACTGATAGTCTAAACATGTACCTTACAAACCAATCACTGATAATCACAGCCTGTTTCCCACAAACCAATCACTGATGGTCCCAACATGTACCTTACAAACCAATCCAGCCTGTACCTCACAAATCAATTACTGATAGTCACAACCTGTAGCTTACAAACCAATCACTGATAGTCACAAACTGTATCTTAAAAACCAATCAGTGATAATCACAGCCTGTGCCTCACAAACCAATCACTGATAGTCACAACCTGTACTGTACCAAACCAATCACTGATAGTCACAACCTGTACCTTACAGACCAATCACAGATAGTCACAACATGTACCTTACAAATCATTCACTGATAGTCACAACATGTACATCACAAACCAATCACTGATAATCACAACAGGTACCTTACAAATCAATCATTTATAATCACATCATGTACCTTACAAAACAATCACTGATGGTCCCAACATGTACCTTGCAAACCAATCACTGATAATCACAGCCTGTACCTCACAAACCAATCTCTGATAGTCACAACCTGAACCTTACAAGCCAATCATTGATAGTCACAACCTGTACCTTACAAACCAATCACTCATAGTCACAACCTGTACCTTACAAATCAATCGCTGATATAGCCACAACTTGGATCTCACAAACCAATCACTGATAGTCACAACCTGTACCTTACAAACCAATCACGGATAGTCATGACCTGTATCTGACAAACCAATCAGTGATAATCACAGCCTGTACCTCACATTCCAATCACTGATAGTCACAACATGAACCTCACAAACCAATAACTGATAATCACAACATTTACCTTACAACCGTTCACTGATAGTCACAACTGTACCTTACAAACCAATCACTGATAATCACAGCCTGTATCCCACAAACCAATCACTGATGGTCCCAACATGTACCTTACAAACCAATCCAGCCTTTACCTCACAAATCAATCACTGATAGTCACAACCTGTACCTTACAAACCAACCACTGATAGCCACAACTTGGATTTCACAAACCAATCACTGATAGTCACCATCTGTACCTTACAAACCATTCACTGATAGTCCCAACCTGTACCTTAAAAACCAATCACTGATAGTCACAGCCTGTATTTTACAAACCAATCTTTGATAATCACAGCCTGTACCTCACAAACCAATCACTGATAGTCACAACCTGTACTGTACCCAACTAATCACTGATAGTCACAACGTGTACCTCACAAACCAATCACGGATAGTCACAACCTGTACTGTACCAAACCAATCACTGATAGTCACAACGTGTACCTTACAAACCAATCACTGATAATCACAACATGTACCTTACAAATCAATCACTGATAGTCTTAACATGTACCTTACAAACCAATCACTGATAATCACAGCCTGTATCCCACAAACCAATCACTGATGGTCCCAACATGTACCTTACAAACCAATCCAGCCTGTACCTCACAAATCAGTCACTGATAGTCACAACCTGTACCTTACGAACCATTCACTTATAGTCCCAGCCTGTATCTTACAAACCAATCAGTGATAATCACAGCCTGTACCTCACAAATCAATTACTGATAGTCACAACCTGTACCTTACAAACCAATCAGTGATAGTCACAACCTGTATCTTACAAACCAATCAGTGATAATCACAGCCTGTGCCTCACAAACCAATCACTGATAGTCACAACCTGTACTGTATTAAACCAATCACTGATAGTCACAACCTGTACCTTACAAACCAATCACTGATAGCCACAATCTCTACCTTACTAACCAATCACTGCTAATCACAGCCTGTACCTCACAAACCAATCACTGATAGTCACAACCTATACCTTACAAACCAATCGCTGGTAGCCACAACATGTACCTCACAAACCAATCACTGCTAGTCACAGCCTGTACCTTACAAACCAATCACTGATAATAGCCACAAACTGTGCCTTACAAACCAATCACTGATAGTCACAACCTGTACCTTACAAACTAATCACTGATAGCCACAATCTCTACCTTACAAACCAATCACTGATAGTCACAACCTGTCCCATGCAAACCATTTACTGATAGTCCCAACCTGTACCTCACAAACCAGTCATTGATATTCACAACCTGTCCTTTACAAACCAATCACTGATAGCAACAATCTGTACTTAACAAACCAATCACTGATAGTCACAATCTGTGCTGTACAAATCAATCACTGATAGTCACAACCGGTACCTCTTAAACCAATCACTGATAGTCACAACATGTACCTTACAAATCAATCATTGATTATCACATCATGTACATAGCAAATCAATCACTGATAGTCCCAACATGTACCTTACAAACCAATCACTGATAATCACAGCCTGTACCTCACAAACCAATCACTGATAGTCACAACCTGTACTGTACCAAACCAATCACTGATAGTCACAACGTGTACCTTACAAACCATAGTATAAGAGAAGAACATCCATAGACACACCCACCATTCCTGGTGTGTCCAGACCCGACACAGCCTGATAGGGTATTCGGAGAGCTATGCTCATCCGATTCCCTCTGCATAATAGATATGCAACCAGATCTATGTTTCGGACAGTTTTACGGATAACACCATAAATGATTATGGGTCCGAGCGTAAGTCCATCGTCAGGGGTCTACGCAGTAACGGCAATTATGGTCTAACATTTTGACATTTTCAGTATTTCCTTGAGATTTTTCCCACGTCGGTATGCCATTTCAGGCGGAGTTTGGAAGACCATAGAGGCGGACTTGTTTTTAGAGATGATATTCCAGTGTTTGCTGATAACACGTCTGACAGCGGTAGAGCTGGACGTATAGTTAGTAATAAACCGTAGTGGTTTCTTATCAGTCTTGTTGTTACCTGCTTTGTGCTTAGTGCGACACAGCATGCGTGTTCTGTTTCCGTGTTCAACGTCTCGCATAGAGGAGTCAATTTCTAATTTAGTATACCCACAGAGTAGCAGCTTAGTTTTGAACTCTTCACATTTCTTATGGAAGTCATCCACGTTGTTGCAGTTTCTTGCGTATCTTGTAGTTTCACCTCTAATAAAGGATTTGAAACAGTACGCTGGGTGTGACGATTCTCTGTGTAGGTACTGGTATGTCTCAGTACTTTTGGTGTGACAATTAATGTCTAAGATATTCATTTTGGAGAATCGATCTCCTTTGAATATTTCTGTGTCAAGGAATGATAGTTTGCTCTCTGATATTTCAAAGGTAAACTTCAAAAGAGCGTGAGCTTCATTAGCCACACGGAAGAATTCAATCATGTCCGTGGTTGGTCCGTCGTAGATGATGAATCCGTCATCACGAAATCTCCAGTGTCCTAAGATGTTTTCTTTTTCCTTGAAGTACGAAATCAATCGGCCAATGTGCCTAAAAATAGCTATATCGCATAGCTCTGGGCTGGGGACGGCTCCCTGTGGGGCGCCCACAATCTGGCGGTAAGATTTCTGGTGAAAATGGAATTCATTATTCCGCAAAATTAGGTTGGTAATCTCAAGTAGTGTACCAATAGATGGCCTTTTAATCTCATACTGGATGTCGTCATACATTTCAAGCTCATGCTCGAGGACCTCAGTAATTTCATTAAAACTGAGGTTGGTGTATAGGGAAGTAATGTCATAGGTAATCATGATAGCCCTTCGTGGGACAACTAGACCTTCAATTATGTTTATGAACTGCGTAGTGTCAGCTATGTAAGTATTTTGCCGTTTGACAATTGGCAGCAAAAAATAATCCCACGAAGGGCTATTATGATTACCTATGACATTACTTCCCTATACACCAACCTCAGTTTTAATGAAATTACTGAGGCCCTCGAGCATGAGCTTGAAATGTATGACGACATCCAGTATGAGATTAAAAGGCCATCTATTGGTACACTACTTGAGATTACCAACCTAATTTTGCGGAATAATGAATTCCATTTTCACCAGAAATCTTACCGCCAGATTGTGGGCGCCCCACAGGGAGCCGTCCCCAGCCCAGAGCTATGCGATATAGCTATTTTTAGGCACATTGGCCGATTGATTTCGTACTTCAAGGAAAAAGAAAACATCTTAGGACACTGGAGATTTCGTGATGACGGATTCATCATCTACGACGGACCAACCACGGACATGATTGAATTCTTCCGTGTGGCTAATGAAGCTCACGCTCTTTTGAAGTTTACCTTTGAAATATCAGAGAGCAAACTATCATTCCTTGACACAGAAATATTCAAAGGAGATCGATTCTCCAAAATGAATATCTTAGACATTAATTGTCACACCAAAAGTACTGAGACATACCAGTACCTACACAGAGAATCGTCACACCCAGCGTACTGTTTCAAATCCTTTATTAGAGGTGAAACTACAAGATACGCAAGAAACTGCAACAACGTGGATGACTTCCATAAGAAATGTGAAGAGTTCAAAACTAAGCTGCTACTCCGTGGGTATACTAAATTAGAAATTGACTCCTCTATGCGAGACGTTGAACACGGAAACAGAACACGCATGCTGTGTCGCACTAAGCACAAAGCAGGTAACAACAAGACTGATAAGAAATCACTACGGTTTATTACTAACTATACGTCCAGCTCTACCGCTGTCAGACGTGTTATCAGCAAACACTGGAATATCATCTCTAAAAACAAGTCCGCCTCTATGGTCTTCCAAACTCCGCCTGAAATGGCATACCGACGTGGGAAAAATCTCAAGGAAATACTGAAAATGTCAAAATGTTAGACCATAATTGCCGTTACTGCGTAGACCCCTGACGATGGACTTACGCTCGGACCCATAATCATTTATGGTGTTATCCGTAAAACTGTCCGAAACATAGATCTGGTTGCATATCTATTATGCAGAGGGAATCGGATGAGCATAGCTCTCCGAATACCCTATCAGGCTGTGTCGGGTCTGGACACACCAGGAATGGTGGGTGTGTCTATGGATGTTCTTCTCTTATACTAGGGTCTGGACACACCAGGAATGGTGGGTGTGTCTATGGATGTTCTTCTCTTATACTAGGGTCTGGACACACCAGGAATGGTGGGTGTGTCTATGGATGTTCTTCTCTTATACTAGGGTCTGGACACACCAGGAATAGTGGGTGTGTCTATGGATGTTCTTCTCTTATAACACAGTGATTATCACAGCCTGTACCTCACACACTAATCACTGATAGTCATGACCTGTATCTTACAAACCAATCAGTGATAATCACAGCCTGTACCTCACAAACCAATTACTGATAGTCCCAACCTGTACCTCACAAACCAGTCATTGATATTCACAACCTGTACTTTATAAACCAATCACTGATAGCCACAATCTGTACTTAACAAACCAATCACTGATAGTCACAACCTGTGCCTTACAAACCAATCACTGATAGCCACAACTTGGATATCACAAACCAATCACTGATAGTCACCATCTGTACCTTACAAACCATTCACTGATAGTCCAAACCTGTACCTTAAAAACCAATCACTGATAGTCGCAACCTGTATTTTACAAACCAATCTTTGATAATCACAGCCTGTACCTCACAAACCAATCACTGATAGTCACAACCTGTACTGTACCAAACCAATCAATGATAGTCACAACGTGTACCTCACAAACCAATCACTGATAGTCACAACCTGTACTGTATCAAACCAATCACTGATAGTCACAACGTGTACCTTACAAACCAATAACTGATAATCAATACATGTACCTTACAAATCAATCACTGATAGTCTAAACATGTACCATACAAACCAATTAGTGATAATCACAGCCTGTACCTCACAAATCAATTACTCATAGTCACAACCTGTACCTTACACACCAATCACTGATAGTCACAACATGTACCTTACAAATCAATCACTGATAGTCTAAACGTGTACCTTACAAACCAATCACTGATAGTCACAACCTGTACTGTACCAAACCAATCACTGATAGTCACAACCTGTACCTTACAGACCAATCACAGATAGTCACAACATGTACCTTACAAATCATTCACTGATAGTCACAACATGTACATCACAAACCAATCACTGATAATCACAACAGGTACCTTACAAATCAATCATTTATAATCACATCATGTACCTTACAAAACAATCACTGATGGTCCCAACATGTACCTTACAACCGTTCACTGATAGTCACAACCTGTAGCTTACAAACCAATCACTGTTAGTCACAAACTGTATCTTACAAACCAATCAGTGATAATCACAGCCTGTGCCTCACAAACCAATCACTGATAGTCACAACCTGTACTGTACCAAACCAATCACTGATAGTCACAACCTGTACCTTACAGACCAATCACTGATAGTCACAACATGTACCTTACAAATCATTCACTGATAGTCACAACATGTACATCACAAACCAATCACTGATAATCACAACATGTACCTTACAAATCAATCATTTATAATCACATCATGTACCTTACAAAACAATCACTGATGGTCCCAACATGTACCTTGCAAACCAATCACTGATAATCACAGCCTGTACCTCACAAACCAATCTCTGATAGTCACAACCTGAACCTTACAAGCCAATCATTGATAGTCACAACCTGTACCTTACAAACCAATCACTCATAGTCAGAACCTGTACCTTACAAATCAATCGCTGATATAGCCACAACTTGGATCTCACAAACCAATCACTGATAGTCACAACCTGTACCTTACAAACCAATCACGGATAGTCATGACCTGTATCTTACAAACCAATCAGTGATAATCACAGCCTGTACCTCACATTCCAATCACTGATAGTCACAACATGAACCTCACAAACCAATAACTGATAATCACAACATTTACCTTACAACCGTTCACTGATAGTCACAACCTGTACCTTACAAACCAATCACTGATAATCACAGCCTGTATCCCACAAACCAATCACTGATGGTCCCAACATGTACCTTACAAACCAATCCAGCCTTTACCTCACAAATCAATCACTGATAGTCACAACCTGTACCTTACAAACCAATCACTGATAGCCACAACTTGGATTTCACAAACCAATCACTGATAGTCACCATCTGTACCTTACAAACCATTCACTGATAGTCCAAACCTGTACCTTAAAAACCAATCACTGATAGTCACAGCCTGTATTTTACAAACCAATCTTTGATAATCACAGCCTGTACCTAACAAACCAATCACTGATAGTCACAACCTGTACTGTACCAAACCAATCACTGATAGTCACAACGTGTACCTCACAAACCAATCACTGATAGTCACAACCTGTACTGTACCAAACCAATCACTGATAGTCACAATGTGTACCTTACAAACCAATCACTCATAATCACAACATGTACCTTACAAATCAATCACTGATAGTCTAAACATGTACCTTACAAACCAGTCACTGATAATCACAGCCTGTATCCCACAAACCAATCACTGATGGTCCCAACATGTACCTTACAAACCAATCCAGCCTGTACCTCACAAATCAGTCACTGATAGTCACAACCTGTACCTTACGAACCATTCACTTATAGTCCCAGCCTGTATCTTACAAACCAATCAGTGATAATCACAGCCTGTACCTCACAAATCAATTACTGATAGTCACAACCTGTACCTTACAAACCAATCAGTGATAGTCACAACCTGTATCTTACAAACCAATCAGTGATAATCACAGCCTGTGCCTCACAAACCAATCACTGATAGTCACAACCTGTACTGTATTAAACCAATCACTGATAGTCACAACCTGTACCTTAAAAACCAATCACTGATAGCCACAATCTCTACCTTACAAACCAATCACTGATAATCACAGCCTGTACCTCACAAATCAATCACTGATAGTCACAACCTATACCTTACAAACCAATCGCTGGTAGCCACAACATGTACCTCACAAACCAATCACTGCTAGTCACAGCCTGTACCTTACAAACCAATCACTGATAATAGCCACAAACTGTGCCTTACAAACCAATCACTGATAGTCACAACCTGTACCTTACAAACTAATCACTGATAGCCACAATCTCTACCTTACAAACCAATCACTGATAGTCACAACCTGTCCCATGCAAACCATTTACTGATAGTCCCAACCTGTACCTCACAAACCAGTCATTGATATTCACAACCTGTACTTTACAAACCAATCACTGATAGCCACAATCTGTACTTAACAAACCAATCACTGATAGTCACAATCTGTGCTGTACAAATCAATCACTGATAGTCACAACCTGTACCTCTTAAACCAATCACTGATAGTCACAACATGTACCTTACAAATCAATCATTGATTATCACATCATGTACATAGCAAATCAATCACTGATAGTCCCAACATGTACCTTACAAACCAATCACTGATAATCACAGCCTGTACCTCACAAATAAATCCCTGATAGTCACAACCTGTACCTTACAAACCAATCGCTGATAGCCATAACTTGGATCTTACAAACCAATCACTGATAGTCACAACCTGTACGTTACAAACCAATCACTGATAGTCCCAACCTTTACCTCACAAAGCAATCATTAGTATTCACAACCTGTACCGTACAAACCAATCATTGATAGTCACAACCTGTACCTTACAAACCAATTACTGATAGTCCCAACATGTACCTTACAAACCAATCACTTAAAAGTTACAGCCTGTACCTCACAAACCAATCACTGATAGTCACAACATGTACCTCACAAACCAATAACTGATAATCACAACATTTACCTTACAACCGTTCACTGATAGTCACAACCTGTATCCGACAAACCAATCACTGATGGTCCCAACATGTACCTTACAAACCAATCCAGCCTTTACTTCACAAATCAATCACTGATAGTCACAACCTGTACCTTACAAACCATTCACTGATAGCCACAACTTGGATCTCACAAACCAATCACTGATAGTCACAACCTGTACCTTACAAACCATTCACTGATAGTCCCAACCTGTACCTTACAAACCAATCACTGATAGTCATGACCTGTATCTTACAAACCAATCAGTGATAATCACAGCCTGTACCTCACAAACCAATTACTGATAGTCCCAACATGTACCTCACAAACCAGTCATTGATATTTACAACCTGTACTTTACAAACCAATCACTGATAGCCACAATCTGTACTTAACAAACCAATCACTGATAGTCACAACCTGTACCTTACAAACCAGTCACTGATAGTCACAATCTGTGCTGTACAAATCAATCACTGATAGTCACAACCTGTACCTCACAAACCAATCACTGATAATCACAACCTGTACCTCACAAACCAATCACTGATAGTCACAACATGTACCTTACAAATCAATCATTGATTATCACATCATGTATATCACAAATTAATCACTGATAGCCACAATCTCTACCTTACAAACCAATCACTGATAATCACAGCCTGTACCTCACAAACCAATCACTGATAGTCACAACCTATACCTTACAAACCAATCGCTGGTAGCCACATTATGTACCTCACAAACCAATCACTGCTAGTCACAGCCTGTACCTTACAAACCAATCACTGATAATAGCCACAAACTGTGCCTTACAAACCAATCACTGATAGTCACAACCTGTACCTTACAAACTAATCACTGATAGCCACAATCTCTACCTTACAAACCAATCACTGATAGTCACAACCTGTCCCATGCAAACCATTTACTGATAGTCCCAACCTGTACCTCACAAACCAGTCATTGATATTCACAACCTGTACTTTACAAACCAATCACTGATAGCCACAATCTGTACTTAACAAACCAATCACTGATAGTCACAATCTGTGCTGTACAAATCAATCACTGATAGTCACAACCTGTACCTCTTAAACCAATCACTGATAGTCACAACATGTACCTTACAAATCAATCATTGATTATCACATCATGTACATAGCAAATCAATCACTGATAGTCCCAACATGTACCTTACAAACCAATCACTGATAATCACAGCCTGTACCTCACAAATAAATCCCTGATAGTCACAACCTGTACCTTACAAACCAATCGCTGATAGCCATAACTTGGATCTTACAAACCAATCACTGATAGTCACAACATGTACCTTACAAACCAATTCCTGATAATCGCAGCCTGTACCTCACAAACCAATCACTGATAGTCACAACCTGTACGTTACAAACCAATCACTGATAGTCCCAACCTTTACCTCACAAAGCAATCATTAGTATTCACAACCTGTACCGTACAAACCAATCATTGATAGTCACAACCTGTACCTTACAAACCAATTACTGATAGTCCCAACATGTACCTTACAAACCAATCACTTAAAAATTACAGCCGGTACCTCACAAACCAATCACTGATAGTCACAACATGTACCTCACAAACCAATAACTGATAATCACAACATTTACCTTACAACCGTTCACTGATAGTCACAACCTGTATCCGACAAACCAATCACTGATGGTCCCAACATGTACCTTACAAACCAATCCAGCCTTTACTTCACAAATCAATCACTGATAGTCACAACCTGTACCTTACAAACCATTCACTGATAGCCACAACTTGGATCTCACAAACCAATCACTGATAGTCACAACCTGTACCTTACAAACTATTCACTGATAGTCCCAACCTGTACCTTACAAATCAATCACTGATAGTCATGACCTGTATCTTACAAACCAATCAGTGATAATCACAGCCTGTACCTCACAAACCAATTACTGATAGTCCCAACCTGTACCTCACAAACCAGTCATTGATATTTACAACCTGTACTTTACAAACCAATCACTGATAGCCACAATCTGTACTTAACAAACCAATCACTGATAGTCACAACCTGTACCTTACAAACCAGTCACTGATAGTCACAATCTGTGCTGTACAAATCAATCACTGATAGTCACAACCTGTACCTCACAAACCAATCACTGATAGTCACAACATGTACCTTACAAATCAATCATTGATTATCACATCATGTACATCACAAATCTATCACTGATAGTCCCAACATGTACCTTACAAACCAATCACTGATAATCACAGCCTGTACCTCACAAATAAATCACTGATAGTCACAACCTGTACCTTACAAACCAATCGCTGATAGCCATAACTTGAATCTTACAAACCAATCACTAATAGTCACAACATGTACCTTACAAACCAATCCCTGATAATCACAGCCTGTACCTCACAAACCAATCACTGATAGTCACAACCTGTACGTTACAAACCAATCATTGATAGTCCCAACCTTTACCTCACAAACCAATCATTAGTATTCACAACCTGTTCCGTACAAACCAATCATTGATAGTCACAACCTGTACCTTACAAACCAATTACTGATAGTCCCAACATGTACCTTACAAACCAATCACTTAAAAGTTACAGCCTGTACCTCACAAACCAATCACTGATAGTCACAACATGTACCTCACAAACCAATAACTGATAATCACAACATTTACCTTACAACCGTTCACTGATAGTCACAACCTGTATCCCACAAACAAATCACTGATGGTCCCAACATGTACCTTACAAACCAATCCAGCCTTTACTTCACAAATCAATCACTGATAGTCACAACCTGTACCTTACAAACCAATCACTTATAGCCACAACTTGGATCTCACAAACCAATCACTGATAGTCACAACCTGTACCTTACAAACCATTCACTGATAGTCCCAACCTGTACCTTACAAACAAATCACTGATAGCCATGACCTGTATCTTACAAACCAATTAGTGATAATCACAGCCTGTACCTCACAAACCAATTACTGATAGTCACAACCTGTACATACCAAACAAATCACTGATAGTCCCAACATGTACCTTACAAATCATATACTGATAGTCGCAACCTGTACATCAAAAACAAATCACTGATAATCACAACATGTACCTTTCAAATCAAAGATTGATAATCACATCATGTACCTCACAAATAATCACTGATAGTCACAAGAGGTACCTTACAAACCAATCACTGATAATCACAGCCTATAACTCACAAATCAATCACTGATAGTCACAACATGTACCTTACAAGTCAATCACTGATAGTCACAGCCTGTACCTTACAAACCATTCACTGATAGTCCCAGCCTGTGCCTTACAACCGTTCACTGACAGTCAAAGCCTGTACCTCACAAACCAATCACTAATAATCACATTATGTACCTGACAAATCAATCACTGATAGTCCCAACATGTACCTGAAAAACCAATCACTGATAATCACATTATGTACTTCAAAAACCAGCCACTGATAGTCCCAACATGTACCTTACACGTCAATCATTGATAATCACAGCCTCTACCCCACAAAGCAATCACTCATAGTCACAACCTGTACCGTACAAACCAATCATTGGTAATCACAACATATACCTTACAAATCAATCACTGATAGTCCCAGCATGTACCTTGCAAACCAATCACTGATAATCACAGCCTGTACCTCACCAATCAATCACTGATAGCCACAACCTGTACCTTACAATCCAATCGCTGATAGCCACAACTTGGATCTAACAATCCAATCACTGATAGTCCCAACCTGTACCTTACAAACCATTCACTGATAGTCCCAACCTGTACCTTACAAACAAATCACTGATAGCCATGACCTGTATCTTACAAACCAATTCGTGATAATCACAGCCTGTACCTCACAAACCAATTACTGATAGTCACAACCTGTACATACCAAACAAATCACTGATAGTCCCAACATGTACCTTACAAATCATATACTGATAGTCGCAACCTGTACATCAAAAACAAATCACTGATAATCACAACATGTACCTTTCAAATCAAAGATTGATAATCACATCATGTACCTCACAAAATATCACTGATAGTCACAAGAGGTACCTTACAAACCAATCACTGATAATCACAGCCTGTACCTTACAAACCAGTCACTGATAGTCACAATCTGTGCTGTACAAATCAATCACTGATAGTCACAACCTGTACCTCACAAACCAATCACTGATAGTCACAACATGTACCTTACAAATCAATCATTGATTATCACATCATGTACATCACAAATCAATCACTGATAGTCCCAACATGTACCTTACAAACCAATCACTGATAATCACAGCCTGTACCTCACAAATAAATCACTGATAGTCACAACCTGTACCTTACAAACCAATCGCTGATAGCCATAACTTGAATCTTACAAACAAATCACTAATAGTCACAACATGTACATTACAAACCAATCCCTGATAATCACAGCCTGTACCTCACAAACCAATCACTGATAGTCACAACCTGTACGTTACAAACCAATCATTGATAGTCCCAACCTTTACCTCACAAACCAATCATTAGTATTCACAACCTGTTCCGTACAAACCAATCATTGATAGTCACAACCTGTACCTTACAAACCAATTACTGATAGTCCCAACATGTACCTTACAAACCAATCACTTAAAAGTTACAGCCTGTACCTCACAAACCAATCACTGATAGTCACAACATGTACCTCACAAACCAATAACTGATAATCACAACATTTACCTTACAACCGTTCACTGATAGTCACAACCTGTATCCCACAAACAAATCACTGATGGTCCCAACATGTACCTTACAAACCAATCCAGCCTTTACTTCACAAATCAATCACTGATAGTCACAACCTGTACCTTACAAACCAATCACTGATAGCCACAACTTGGATCTCACAAACCAATCACTGATAGTCACAACCTGTACCTTACAAACCAGTCACTGATAGTCACAATCTGTGCTGTACAAATCAATCACTGATAGTCACAACCTGTACCTCACGAACCAATCACTGATAGTCACAGCATGTACCTCACAAACCAATCACTGATAGTCACAACATGTACCTTACAAATCAATCATTGATTATCACATCATGTACATCACAAATCAATCACTGATAGTCCCAACATGTACCTTACAAACCAATCACTGATAATCACAGCCTGTACCTCAAAAATAAATCACTGATAGTCACAACCTGTACCTTACAAACCAATCGCTGATAGCCATAACTTGAATCTTACAAACCAATCACTAATAGTCACAACATGTACCTTACAAACCAATCCCTGATAATCACAGCCTGTACCTCACAAACCAATCACTGATAGTCACAACCTGTACGTTACAAACCAATCATTGATAGTCCCAACCTTTACCTCACAAACCAATCATTAGTATTCACAACCTGTTCCGTACAAACCAATCATTGATAGTCACAACCTGTACCTTACAAACCAATTACTGATAGTCCCAACATGTACCTTACAAACCAATCACTTAAAAGTTACAGCCTGTACCTCACAAACCAATCACTGATAGTCACAACATGTACCTCACAAACCAATAACTGATAATCACAACATTTACCTTACAACCGTTCACTGATAGTCACAACCTGTATCCCACAAACAAATCACTGATGGTCCCAACATGTACCTTACAAACCAATCCAGCCTTTACTTCACAAATCAATCACTGATAGTCACAACCTGTACCTTACAAACCAATCACTGATAGCCACAACTTGGATCTCACAAACCAATCACTGATAGTCACAACCTGTACCTTACAAACCATTCACTGATAGTCCCAACCTGTACCTTACAAACAAATCACTGATAGCCATGACCTGTATCTTACAAACCAATTAGTGATAATCACAGCCTGTACCTCACAAACCAATTACTGATAGTCACAACCTGTACATACCAAACAAATCACTGATAGTCCCAACATGTACCTTACAAATCATAAACTGATAGTCGCAACCTGTACATCAAAAACAAATCACTGATAATCACAACATGTACCTTTCAAATCAAAGATTGATAATCACATCATGTACCTCACAAATAATCACTGATAGTCACAAGAGGTACCTTACAAACCAATCACTGATAATCACAGCCTATAACTCACAAATCAATCACTGATAGTCACAACATGTACCTTACAAGTCAATCACTGATAGTCACAGCCTGTACCTTACAAACCATTCACTGATAGTCCCAGCCTGTGCCTTACAACCGTTCACTGACAGTCAAAGCCTGTACCTCACAAACCAATCACTGATAATCACATTATGTACCTTACAAATCAATCACTGATAGTCCCAACATGTACCTGAAAAACCAATCACTGATAATCACATTATGTACTTCAAAAACCAACCACTGATAGTCCCAACATGTACCTTACACGTCAATCATTGATAATCACAGCCTGTACCTCACAAATCAATCACTGATAGTCACAACCTGTACCTTACAATCCAATCGCTGATAGCCACAACTTGGATCTCACAAACCAATCACTGATAGTCACAACCTGTACCTTACAAACCATTCACTGATAGTCCCAACCTGTACCTTACAAACAAATCACTGATAGCCATGACCTGTATCTTACAAACCAATTAGTGATAATCACAGCCTGTACCTCACAAACGAATTACTGATAGTCACAACCTGTACATACCAAACAAATCACTGATAGTCCCAACATGTACCTTACAAATCATATACTGATAGTCGCAACCTGTACATCAAAAACAAATCACTGATAATCACAACATGTACCTTTCAAATCAAAGATTGATAATCACATCATGTACCTCACAAAAAATCACTGATAGTCACAAGAGGTACCTTACAAACCAATCACTGATAATCACAGCCTGTACCTTACAAACCAGTCACTGATAGTCACAATCTGTGCTGTACAAATCAATCACTGATAGTCACAACCTGTACCTCACAAACCAATCACTGATAGTCACAACATGTACCTTACAAATCAATCATTGATTATCACATCATGTACATCACAAATCAATCACTGATAGTCCCAACATGTACCTTACAAACCAATCACTGATAGTCACAACCTGTACCTCACAAACAAATCACTGATAGTCACAACATGTACCTTACAAATCAATCATTGATTATCACATCATGTACATCACAAATCAATCACTGATAGTCCCAACATGTACCTTACAAACCAATCACTGATAATCACAGCCTGTACCTCACAAACCAATCACTGATAGTCACAACCTGTACGTTACAAACCAATCATTGATAGTCCCAACCTTTACCTCACAAACCAATCATTAGTATTCACAACCTGTTCCGTACAAACCATACATTGATAGTCACAACCTGTACCTTACAAACCAATTACTGATAGTCCCAACATGTACCTTACAAACCAATCACTTAAAAGTTACAGCCTGTACCTCACAAACCAATCACTGATAGTCACAACATGTACCTCACAAACCAATAACTGATAATCACAACATTTACCTTACAACCGTTCACTGATAGTCACAACCTGTATCCCACAAACAAATCACTGATGGTCCCAACATGTACCTTACAAACCAATCCAGCCTTTACTTCACAAATCAATCACTGATAGTCACAACCTGTACCTTACAAACCAATCACTGATAGCCACAACTTGGATCTCACAAACCAATCACTGATAGTCACAACCTGTACCTTTCAAACCAGTCACTGATAGTCACAATCTGTGCTGTACAAATCAATCACTGATAGTCACAACCTGTACCTCACAAACCAATCACTGATAGTCACAGCATGTACCTCACAAACCAATCACTGATAGTCACAACATGTACCTTACAAATCAATCATTGATTATCACATCATGTACATCACAAATCAATCACTGATAGTCCCAACATGTACCTTACAAACCAATCACTGATAATCACAGCCTGTACCTCAAAAATAAATCACTGATAGTCACAACCTGTACCTTACAAACCAATTGCTGATAGCCATAACTTGAATCTTACAAACCAATCACTAATAGTCACAACATGTACCTTACAAACCAATCCCTGATAATCACAGCCTGTACCTCACAAACCAATCACTGATAGTCACAACCTGTACGTTACAAACCAATCATTGATAGTCCCAACCTTTACCTCACAAACCAATCATTAGTATTCACAACCTGTTCCGTACAAACCAATCATTGATAGTCACAACCTGTACCTTACAAACCAATTACTGATAGTCCCAACATGTACCTTACAAACCAATCACTTAAAAGTTACAGCCTGTACCTCACAAACCAATCACTGATAGTCACAACATGTACCTCACAAACCAATAACTGATAATCACAACATTTACCTTACAACCGTTCACTGATAGTCACAACCTGTATCCCACAAACAAATCACTGATGGTCCCAACATGTACCTTACAAACCAATCCAGCCTTTACTTCACAAATCAATCACTGATAGTCACAACCTGTACCTTACAAACCAATCACTGATAGCCACAACTTGGATCTCACAAACCAATCACTGATAGTCACAACCTGTACCTTACAAACCATTCACTGATAGTCCCAACCTGTACCTTACAAACAAATCACTGATAGCCATGACCTGTATCTTACAAACCAATTAGTGATAATCACAGCCTGTACCTCACAAACCAATTACTGATAGTCACAACCTGTACATACCAAACAAATCACTGATAGTCCCAACATGTACCTTACAAATCATATACTGATAGTCGCAACCTGTACATCAAAAACAAATCACTGATAATCACAACATGTACCTTTCAAATCAAAGATTGATAATCACATCATGTACCTCACAAATAATCACTGATAGTCACAAGAGGTACCTTACAAACCAATCACTGATAATCACAGCCTATAACTCACAAATCAATCACTGATAGTCACAACATGTACCTTACAAGTCAATCACTGATAGTCACAGCCTGTACCTTACAAACCATTCACTGATAGTCCCAGCCTGTGCCTTACAACCGTTCACTGACAGTCAAAGCCTGTACCTCACAAACCAATCACTGATAATCACATTATGTACCTTACAAATCAATCACTGATAGTCCCAACATGTACCTGAAAAACCAATCACTGATAATCACATTATGTACTTCAAAAACCAACCACTGATAGTCCCAACATGTACCTTACACGTCAATCATTGATAATCACAGCCTCTACCCCACAAAGCAATCACTTATAGTCACAACCTGTACCGTACAAACCAATCATTGGTAATCACAACATATACCTTACAAATCAATCACTGATAGTCCCAGCATGTACCTTGCAAACCAATCACTGATAATCACAGCCTGTACCTCACAAATCAATCACTGATAGTCACAACCTGTACCTTACAATCCAATCGCTGATAGCCACAACTTGGATCTCACAAACCAATCACTGATAGTCACAACCTGTACCTTACAAACCATTCACTGATAGTCCCAACCTGTACCTTACAAACAAATCACTGATAGCCATGACCTGTATCTTACAATCCAATTAATGATAATCACAGCCTGTACCTCACAAACCAATTACTGATAGTCACATCCTGTACATACCAAACAAATCACTGATAGTCCCAACATGTACCTTACAAATCATATACTGATAGTCGCAACCTGTACATCAAAAACAAATCACTGATAATCACAACATGTACCTTTCAAATCAAAGATTGATAATCACATCATGTACCTCACAAAAAATCACTGATAGTCACAAGAGGTACCTTACAAACCAATCACTGATAATCACAGCCTGTACCTTACAAACCAGTCACTGATAGTCACAATCTGTGCTGTACAAATCAATCACTGATAGTCACAACCTGTACCTCACAAACCAATCACTGATAGTCACAACATGTACCTTACAAATCAATCATTGATTATCACATCATGTACATCACAAATCAATCACTGATAGTCCCAACATGTACCTTACAAACCAATCACTGATAGTCACAACCTGTACCTCACAAACCAATCACTGATAGTCACAACATGTACCTTACAAATCAATCATTGATTATCACATCATGTACATCACAAATCAATCACTGATAGTCCCAACATGTACCTTACAAACCAATCACTGATAATCACAGCCTGTACCTCACAAACCAATCACTGATAGTCACAACCTGTACGTTACAAACCAATCATTGATAGTCCCAACCTTTACCTCACAAACCAATCATTAGTATTCACAACCTGTTCCGTACAAACCAATCATTGATAGTCACAACCTGTACCTTACAAACCAATTACTGATAGTCCCAACATGTACCTTACAAACCAATCACTTAAAAGTTACAGCCTGTACCTCACAAACCAATCACTGATAGTCACAACATGTACCTCACAAACCAATAACTGATAATCACAACATTTACCTTACAACCGTTCACTGATAGTCACAACCTGTATCCCACAAACAAATCACTGATGGTCCCAACATGTACCTTACAAACCAATCCAGCCTTTACTTCACAAATCAATCACTGATAGTCACAACCTGTACCTTACAAACCAATCACTGATAGCCACAACTTGGATCTCACAAACCAATCACTGATAGTCACAACCTGTACCTTACAAACCAGTCACTGATAGTCACAATCTGTGCTGTACAAATCAATCACTGATAGTCACAACCTGTACTTCACAAACCAATCACTGATAGTCACAGCATGTACCTCACAAACCAATCACTGATAGTCACAACATGTACCTTACAAATCAATCATTGATTATCACATCATGTACATCACAAATCAATCACTGATAGTCCCAACATGTACCTTACAAACCAATCACTGATAATCACAGCCTGTACCTCAAAAATAAATCACTGATAGTCACAACCTGTACCTTACAAACCAATCGCTGATAGCCATAACTTGAATCTTACAAACCAATCACTAATAGTCACAACATGTACCTTACAAACCAATCCCTGATAATCACAGCCTGTACCTCACAAACCAATCACTGATAGTCACAACCTGTACGTTACAAACCAATCATTGATAGTCCCAACCTTTACCTCACAAACCAATCATTAGTATTCACAACCTGTTCCGTACAAACCAATCATTGATAGTCACAACCTGTACCTTACAAACCAATTACTGATAGTCCCAACATGTACCTTACAAACCAATCACTTAAAACTTACAGCCTGTACCTCACAAACCAATCACTGATAGTCACAACATGTACCTCACAAACCAATAACTGATAATCACAACATTTACCTTACAACCGTTCACTGATAGTCACAACCTGTATCCCACAAACAAATCACTGATGGTCCCAACATGTACCTTACAAACCAATCCAGCCTTTACTTCACAAATCAATCACTGATAGTCACAACCTGTACCTTACAAACCAATCACTGATAGCCACAACTTGGATCTCACAAACCAATCACTGATAGTCACAACCTGTACCTTACAAACCATTCACTGATAGTCCCAACCTGTACCTTACAAACAAATCACTGATAGCCATGACCTGTATCTTACAAACCAATTAGTGATAATCACAGCCTGTACCTCACAAACCAATTACTGATAGTCACAACCTGTACATACCAAACAAATCACTGATAGTCCCAACATGTACCTTACAAATCGTATACTGATAGTCGCAACCTGTACATCAAAAACAAATCACTGATAATCACAACATGTACCTTTCAAATCAAAGATTGATAATCACATCATGTACCTCTCAAATAATCACTGATAGTCACAAGAGGTACCTTACAAACCAATCACTGATAATCACAGCCTATAACTCACAAATCAATCACTGATAGTCACAACATGTACCTTACAAGTCAATCACTGATAGTCACAGCCTGTACCTTACAAATCATTCACTGATAGTCCCAGCCTGTGCCTTACAACCGTTCACTGACAGTCAAAGCCTGTACCTCACAAACCAATCACTGATAATCACATTATGTACCTTACAAATCAATCACTGATAGTCCCAACATGTACCTGAAAAACCAATCACTGATAATCACATTATGTACTTCAAAAACCAACCACTGATAGTCCCAACATGTACCTTACACGTCAATCATTGATAATCACAGCCTCTACCCCACAAAGCAATCACTCATAGTCACAACCTGTACCGTACAAACCAATCATTGGTAATCACAACATATACCTTACAAATCAATCACTGATAGTCCCAGCATGTACCTTGCAAACCAATCACTGATAATCACAGCCTGTACCTCACAAATCAATCACTGATAGTCACAACCTGTACCTTACAATCCAATCGCTGATAGCCACAACTTGGATCTCACAAACCAATCACTGATAGTCACAACCTGTACCTTACAAACCATTCACTGATAGTCCCAACCTGTACCTTACAAACAAATCACTGATAGCCATGACCTGTATCTTACAAACCAATTAGTGATAATCACAGCCTGTACCTCACAAACCAATTACTGATAGTCACAACCTGTACATACCAAACAAATCACTGATAGTCCCAACATGTACCTTACAAATCATATACTGATAGTCGCAACCTGTACATCAAAAACAAATCACTGATAATCACAACATGTACCTCACAAATAATCACTGATAGTCACAAGAGGTACCTTACAAACCAATCACTGATAATCACAGCCTATAACTCACAAATCAATCACTGATAGTCACAACATGTACCTTACAAGTCAATCACTGATAGTCACAGCCTGTACCTTACAAACCATCCACTGATAGTCCCAGCCTGTGCCTTACAACCGTTCACTGACAGTCAAAGCCTGTACCTCACAAACCAATCACTGATAATCACATTATGTACCTTACAAATCAATCACTGATAGTCCCAACATGTACCTGAAAAACCAATCACTGATAATCACATTATGTACTTCAAAAACCAACCACTGATAGTCCCGACATGTACCTTACACGTCAATCATTGATAATCACAGCCTCTACCCCGCAAAGCAATAACTCATAGTCACAACCTGTACCGTACAAACCAATCATTGGTAATCACAACATATACCTTACAAATCAATCACTGATAGTCCCAGCATGTACCTTGCAAACCAATCACTGATAATCACAGCCTGTACCTCACAAATCAATCACTGATAGTCACAACCTGTACCTTACAATCCAATCGCTGATAGCCACAACTTGGATCTAACAATCCAATCACTGATAGTCCCAACCTGTACCTTACAAACCATTCACTGATAGTCCCAACCTGTACCTTACAAACAAATCACTGATAGCCATGACCTGTATCTTGCAAACCAATTAGTGATAATCACAGCCTGTACCTCACAAACCAATTACTGATAGTCACAACCTGTACATACCAAACAAATCACTGATAGTCCCAACATGTACCTTACAAATCATATACTGATAGTCGCAACCTGTACATCAAAAACAAATCACTGATAATCACAACATGTACCTTTCAAATCAAAGATTGATAATCACATCATGTACCTCACAAAAAATCACTGATAGTCACAAGAGGTACCTTACAAACCAATCACTGATAATCACAGCCTATAACTCACAAATCAATCACTGATAGTCACAACATGTACCTTACAAGTCAATCACTGATAGTCGCAGCCTGTACCTTACAAACCATTCACTGATAGTCCCAGCCTGTGCCTTACAACCGTTCACTGACAGTCAAAGCCTGTACCTCACAAACCAATCACTGATAATCACATTATGTACCTTACAAATCAATCACTGATAGTCCCAACATGTACCTGAAAAACCAATCACTGATAATCACATTATGTACTTCAAAAACCAACCACTGATAGTCCCAACATGTACCTTACACGTCAATCATTGATAATCACAGCCTCTACCCCACAAAGCAATCACTCATAGTCACAACCTGTACCGTACAAACCAATCATTGGTAATCACAACATATACCTTACAAATCAATCACTGATAGTCCCAGCATGTACCTTGCAAACCAATCACTGATAATCACAGCCTGTACCTCACAAATCAATCACTGATAGTCACAACCTGTACCTTACAATCCAATCGCTGATAGCCACAACTTGGATCTAACAATCCAATCACTGATAGTCCCAACCTGTACCTTACAAATAAATCATTGATAATCAAATCATGTACCTTACAAATCAATCACTGATAGTCCCAACATGTACGTACCTAACCAATCACCGATAGTCACAACCTGTACCGTACAAAAAAATCATTGATAATCACATCATGTACCTTACAAACCAATCAATGATAATCACAGCCTGTACCTCACAAACCAATCTCTGATAGTCACAACCTGTACCTTGCAAACCAATCATTGATAGTCACAACCTGTACCTTACAAACCAATTACTGATAGCCACAATCTCTACCTGACAAACCAATCACTGATAGTCACAACCTGTACCTTACAAACAAATCACTGATAGTCCCAACCTGTACCTTACAAACCAATCACTCATAATCACAACATGTACCTTACAAATCAATCACTGATAGTCCCAACATGTACCTTACAAACCAATCACTGATAATCACAGCCTGTATCTCACAAACCAATTACTGATGGTCCCAAGAGATACCTTACAAACCAATCCAGCCTGTACCTCACAAATCAATCACTGATAGCCACAACCTGTACCTTTCAAACTAATCGCTGATATAGCCACAACTTGGATCTCACAAACCAATCACTGATAGTCACGACCTGTATCTTACAAACCAATCAGTGATTATCACAGCCTGTACCTCACAAACCGATCATTGATAGTCACAACCTGTACCTTACAAACCAATTACTAATAGCCACAATCTCTACCTGACAAACCAATCACTGATAGTCACAAGCTGTACCTTACAAACCAATGACTGCTAGTCCCAACCTGTACCTCACAAATCAATCATTGATATTCACAACGTGTACCTTACAAACCAATCACTGATAATCAAACCTTGTACTTTACAAATCAATCACTGATAATCCCAACATGTACCTTACAAACCAATCCAGCCTGTACCTCACAAATCAATCACTGATCGTCACAACCTGTACCTTTCAAACCATTCACTGATAGTCCCAGCCTGTATCTTACAAACCAATCAGTGATAATCACAGCCTGTACCTCACAAAGCAATTACTGATAGTCACAACCTGTAGCTTACAAACCAATCACTGATAGTCACAAACTGTATCTTACAAACCAATCAGTGATAATCACAACCTGTGCCTCACAAACCAATCACTGATAGTCACAACCTGTACTGTACCAAACCAATCACTGATAGTCACAACCTGTACCTTACAGACCAATCACTGATAGTATCAACATGTACCTTACAAATCATTCACTGATAGTCACAACATGTACATCACAAACCAATCACTGATAATCACAACATGTACCTTACAAATCAATCATTTATAATCACATCATGTACCTTACAAATCAATCACTGATGGTCCCAACATGTACCTTGCAAACCAATCACTGATAATCACAGCCTGTACCTCACAAACCAATCTCTGATAGTCACAACCTGAACCTTACAAGCCAATCATTGATAGTCACAACCTGTACCTTACAAACCAATCACTCATAGTCACAACCTGTACCTTACAAATCAATCGCTGATATAGCCACAACTTGGATCTCACAAACCAATCACTGATAGTCACAACCTGTACCTTACAAACCAATCACGGATAGTCATGACCTGTATCTTACAAACCAATCAGTGATAATTACAGCCTGTACCTCACATTCCAATCACTGATAGTCACAACATGAACCTCACAAACCAATAACTGATAATCACAACATTTACCTTACAACCGTTCACTGATAGTCACAACCTGTACCTTACAAACCAATCACTGATAATCACAGCCTGTATCCCACAAACCAATCACAGATGGTCCCAACATGTACCTTACAAACCAATCCAGCCTGTACCTCACACATCAATCACTGAAAGTCACAACCTGTACCTTACAAACCAATCACTGATAGCCACAACTTGGATTTCACAAACCAATCACTGTAAGTCACCATCTGTATCTTACAAACCATTCACTGATAGTCCCAACATGTACCTTGCAAACCAATCACTGATAATCACAGCCTGTACCTCACAAACCAATCTCTGATAGTCAAACCCTGAACCTTACAAGCCAATCATTGATAGTCACAACCTGTACCTTACAAACCAATCACTCATAGTCACAACCTGTACCTTACAAATCAATCGCTGATATAGCCACAACTTGGATCTCACAAACCAATCACTGATAGTCACAACCTGTACCTTACAAACCAATCACGGATAGTCATGACCTGTATCTTACAAACCATTCAGTGATAATTACAGCCTGTACCTCACATTCCAATCACTGATAGTCACAACATGAACCTCACAAACCAATTACTGATAATCACAACATTTACCTTACAACCGTTCACTGATAGTCACAACCTGTACCTTACAAACCAATCACTGATAATCACAGCCTGTATCCCACAAACCAATCACTGATGGTCCCAACATGTACCTTACAAACCAATCCAGCCTTTACCTCACAAATCAGTCACTGATAGTCACAACATGTACCTTACAAACCAATCACTGATAGCCACAACTTGGATTTCACAAACCAATCACTGATAGTCACCATCTGTACCTTACAAACCATTCACTACTAGTCCCAACCTGTACCTTAAAAACCAATCACTGATAGCCACAGCCTGTATTTTAGAAAACCAATCTTTGATAATCACAGCCTGTACCTCACAAACCAATCACTGATAGTCACAACCTGTACTGTACCAAACCAATCACTGATAGTCACAACGTGTACCTCACAAACCAATCACTGATAGTCACAACCTGTACTGTACCAAACCAATCACTGATAGTCACAACGTGTACCTTACAAACCAATCACTGATAATCACAACATGTACCTTACAAATCAATCACTGATAGTCTAAACATGTACCTTACAAACCAATCACTGATAATCACAGCCTGTATCCCACAAACCAATCACTGATGGTCCCAACATGTACCTTACAAACCAATCCAGCCTGTACCTCACAAATCAGTCAATGATAGTCACAACCTGTACCTTACGAACCATTCACTTATAGTCCCAGTCTGTATCTTACAAACCAATCAGTGATAATCACAGCCTGTACCTCACAAATCAATTACTGATAGTCACAACTTGTACCTTACAAACAAATCACTGATAGTCCCAACATGTACCTTACAAACCAATCACTGATAATCACAGCCTGTACCTCACAAATAAATCACTGATAGTCACAACCTGTACCTTACAAACCAATCGCTGATAGCCATAACTTGGATCTTACAAACCAATCACTGATAGTCACAACATGTACCTTACAAACCAATTCCTGATAATCCCAGCCTGTACCTCACAAACCAATCAATGATAGTCACAACCTGTACGTTACAAACCAATCACTGATAGTCCCAACCTTTACCTCACAAAGCAATCATTAGTATTCACAACCTGTACCGTACAAACCAATCATTGATAGTCACAACCTGTACCTTACAAACCAATTACTGATAGTCCCAACATGTACCTTACAAACCAATCACTTAAAAGTTACAGCCTGTACCTCACAAACCAATCACTGATAGTCACAACATGTACCTCACAAACCAATAACTGATAATCACAACATTTACCTTACAACCGTTCACTGATAGTCACAACCTGTATCCGACAAACCAGTCACTGATGGTCCCAACATGTACCTTACAAACCAATCCAGCCTTTACTTCACAAATCAATCACCGATAGTCACAACCTGTCCCTTACAAACCATTCACTGATAGCCACAACTTGGATCTCACAAACCAATCACTGATAGTCACAACCTGTACCTTACAAACCATTCACTGATAGTCCCAACCTGTACCTTACAAACTAATCACTGATAGTCATGACCTGTATCTTACAAACCAATCAGTGATAATCACAGCCTGTACCTCACAAACCAATTACTGATAGTCCCAACCTGTACCTCACAAACCAGTCATTGATATTTACAACCTGTACTTTACAAACCAATCACTGATAGCCACAATCTGTACTTAACAAACCAATCACTGATAGTCACAACCTGTACCTTACAAACCAGTCACTGATAGTCACAATCTGTGCTGTACAAATCAATCACGGATAGTCACAACCTGTACCTTACAAACCAATCACTGATAGTCACAACCTGTACCTCACAAACCAATCACTGATAGTCACAACATGTACCTTACAAATCAATCATTAATTATCACATCATGTACATCACAAATCAATCACTGATAGTCCCAACATGTACCTTACAAACCAATCACTGATAATCACAGCCTGTACCTCACAAATAAATCACTGATAGTCACAACCTGTACCTTACAAACCAATCGCTGATAGCCATAACTTGAATCTTACAAACCAATCACTAATAGTCACAACATGTACCTTACAAACCAATCCCTGATAATCACAGCCTGTACCTCACAAACCAATCACTGATAGTCACAACCTGTACGTTACAAACCAATCATTGATAGTCACAACCTTTACCTCACAAACCAATCATTAGTATTCACAACCTGTTCCGTACAAACCAATCATTGATAGTCACAACCTGTACCTTACAAACCAATTACTGATAGTCCCAACATGTACCTTACAAACCAATCACTTAAAAGTTACAGCCTGTACCTCACAAACCAATCACTGATAGTCACAACATGTACCTCACAAACCAATAACTGATAATCACAACATTTACCTTACAACCGTTCACTGATAGTCACAACGTGTATCCCACAAACCAATCACTGATGGTCCCAACATGTTCCTTAGAAACCAATCCAGCCTTTATTTCACAAATCAATCACTGATAGTCACAACCTGTACCTTACAAACCAATCACTGATAGCCACAACTTGGATCTCACAAACCAATCACTGATAGTCACAACCTGTACCTTATAAAACCATTCACTGATAGTCCCAACCTGTACCTTACAAACCAATCACTGATAGCCATGACCTGTATCTTACAAACCAATCAGTGATAATCACAGCCTGTACCTCACAAACCAATTACTGATAGTCACAACCTGTACGTGCCAAACAAATCACTGATAGTCCCAACATGTACCTTACAAATCATTTACTGATAGTCGCAACCTGTACATCAAAAACAAATCACTGATAATCACAACATGTACCTTTCAAATCAAAGATTGATAATCACATCATGTACCTCACAAATAATCACTGATAGTCACAAGAGGTACCTTACAAACCAATCACTGATAATCACAGCCTATAACTCACAAATCAATCACTGATAGTCACAACATGTACCTTGCAAGTCAATCACTGATAGTCACAGCCTGTACCTTACAAACCATTCACTGATAGTCCCAGCCTGTGCCTTACAACCGTTCAATGACAGTCACAGCCTGTACCTCACAAACCAATCACTGATAATCACATTATGTACCTTACAAATCAATCACTGATAGTCCCAACATGTACCTGAAAAACCAATCACTGATAATCACATTATGTACTTCAAAAACCAACCACTGATAGTCCCAACATGTACCTTACACGTCAATCATTGATAATCACAGCCTCTACCCCACAAAGCAATCACTCATAGTCACAACCTGTACCGTACAAACCAATCATTGGTAATCACAACATATACCTTACAAATCAATCACTGATAGTCCCAACCTGTACCTTACAAATAAATCATTGATAATCACATCATGTACCTTACAAATCAATCACTGATAGTCCAAACATGTACGTACCTAACCAATCACCGATAGTCACAACCTGTACCTTACAAAAAAAATCATTGATAATCACATCATGTACCTTACAAACCAATCACTGATAGTCCCAACATGTACCTTACAAACCAATCAATGATAATCACAGCCTGTACCTCACAAACCAATCTCTGATAGTCACAAACTGTACCTTGCAAACCAATCATTGATAGTCACAACCTGTACCTTACAAACCAATTACTGATAGCCACAATCTCTACCTGACAAACCAATCACTGATAGTCACAACCTGTACCTTACAAACAAATCACTGATAGTCCCAACCTGTACCTTACAAACCAATCACTCATAATCACAACATGTACCTTACAAATCAATCACTGATAGTCCCAACATGTACCTTACAAACCAATCACTGATAATCACAGCCTGTATCTCACAAACCAATCACTGATGGTCCCAAGAGATACCTTACAAACCAATCCAGCCTGTACCTCACAAATCAATCACTGATAGCCACAACCTGTACCTTTCTGTACACTCAATCACTGATAGTCATGACCTGTATCTTACAAACCAATCAGTGATAATCACAGCCTGTACCTCACAAACCAATTACTGATAATCCCAACCTGTACCTCACAAACCAGTCATTGATATTCACATGTACCTTACAAATCATTTACTGATAGTCGCAACCTGTACATCAAAAACAAATCACTGATAATCACAACATGTACCTTTCAAATCAAAGATTGATAATCACATCATGTACCTCACAAATAATCACTGATAGTCACAAGAGATACCTTACAAACCAATCACTGATAATCACAGCCTATAACTCACAAATCAATCACTGATAGTCACAACATGTACCTTACAAGTCAATCACTGATAGTCACAGCCTGTACCTTACAAACCATTCACTGATAGTCCCAGCCTGTGCCTTACAACCGTTCAATGACAGTCACAGCCTGTACCTCACAAACCAATCACTGATAATCACATTATGTACCTTACAAATCAATCACTGATAGTCCCAACATGTACCTGAAAAACCAATCACTGATAATCACATTATGTACTTCAAAAACCAACCACTGATAGTCCCAACATGTACCTTACACGTCAATCATTGATAATCACAGCCTCTACCCCACAAAGCAATCACTCATAGTCACAACCTGTACCGTACAAACCAATCATTGGTAATCACAACATATACCTTACAAATCAATCACTGATAGTCCCAACCTGTACCTTACAAATAAATCATTGATAATCACATCATGTACCTTACAAATCAATCACTGATAGTCCAAACATGTACGTACCTAACCAATCACCGATAGTCACAACCTGTACCTTACAAAAAAATCATTGATAATCACATCATGTACCTTACAAACCAATCACTGATAGTCTCAACATGTACCTTACAAACCAATCAATGATAATCACAGCCTGTACCTCACAAACCAATATCTGATAGTCACAACCTGTACCTTGCAAACCAATCATTGATAGTCACAACCTGTACCTTACAAACCAATTACTGATAGCCACAATCTCTACCTGACAAACCAATCACTGATAGTCACAACCTGTACCTTACAAACAAATCACTGATAGTCCCAACCTGTACCTTACAAACCAATCACTCATAATCACAACATGTACCTTACAAATCAATCACTGATAGTCCCAACATGTACCTTACAAACCAATCACTGATAATCACAGCCTGTATCTCACAAACCAATCACTGATGGTCCCAAGAGATACCTTACAAACCAATCCAGCCTGTACCTCACAAATCAATCACTGATAGCCACAACCTGTATCTTACAAACCAATCAGTGATTATCACAGCCTGTACCTCACAAACTGATCATTGATAGTCACAACCTGTACCTTACAAACCAATTACTAATAGCCACAATCTCTACCTGACAAACCAATCACTGATAGTCACAAGCTGTACCTTACAAACCAATGACTGCTAGTCCCAACCTGTACCTCACAAATCAATCATTGATATTCACAACGTGTACCTTACAAACCAATCACTGATAATCACAACATGTACTTTACAAATCAATCACTGATAGTCCCAACATGTACCTCACAAACCAATCTCTGATAGTCACAGCCTGTACCTTGCAAACCAATCATTGATAGTCACAACCTGTACCTTACTAACCAATTACTGATAGCCACAATCTCTACCTGACAAACCAATCACTGATAGTCACAACCTGTACCTTACAAACAAATAACTGATAGTCCCAACCTGTACCTTACAAACCAATCACTCATAATCACAACATGTACCTTACAAACCAATCACTGATAATCACAGCCTGTATCTCACAAACCAATCACTGATGGTCCCAAGAGATACCTTACAAACCAATCCAGCCTGTACCTCACAAATCAATCACTGATAGCCACAACCTGTACCTTTCAAACTAATCGCTGATATAGCCACAACTTGGATCTCACAAACCAATCACTGATAGTCACGACCTGTATCTTACAAACCAATCAGTGATTATCACAGCCTGTACCTCACAAACCGATCATTGATAGTCACAACCTGTACCTTACAAACCAATTACTAATAGCCACAATCTCTACCTGACAAACCAATCACTGATAGTCACAAGCTGTACCTTACAAACCAATGACTGCTAGTCCCAACCTGTACCTCACAAATCAATCATTGATATTCACAACGTGTACCTTACAAACCAATCACTGATAATCACAACATGTACTTTACAAATCAATCACTGATAGTCCCAACATGTACCTTACAAACCAATCACTGATAATCACAGCCTGTATCACACAAACCAATCACTGATGGTTCCAAGAGGTACCTTACAAACCAATCCAGCCTGTTCCTCACAAATCAATCACTGATAGTCACAACCTGTACCTCACAAACCAATCACTGATAGTCACGACCTGTATCTTATAAACCAATCAGTGATTATCACAGCCTGTACCTCACACACTAATCACTGATAGTCACAACCTGTACGTACCAAACCAATCACTGATAATCACAACCTGTACCTTACAAACCAATCACTGATAGTCATGACCTGTATCTTACAAACCAATCAGTGATAATCACAGCCTGTACCTCACAAACCAATTACTGATAGTCCCAACCTGTACCTCACAAACCAGTCATTGATATTCACAACCTGTACTTTACAAACCAATCACTGATAGCCACAATCTGTACTTGACAAACCAATCACTGATAGTCACAACCTGTACCTTACAAACCAATCACTGATAGCCACAACTTGGATATCACAAACCAATCACTGATAGTCACCATCTGTACCTTACAAACCATTCACTGATAGTCCCAACCTGTACCTTAAAAACCAATCACTGATAGTCGCAACCTGTATTTTACAAACCAATCTTTGATAATCACAGCCTGTACCTCACAAACCAATCACTGATAGTCACAACCTGTACTGTACCAAACCAATCACTGATAGTCACAACGTGTACCTCACAAACCATTCACTGATAGTCACAACCTGTACTGTACCAAACCAATCACTGATAGTCACAACGTGTACCTTACAAACCAATCACTGATAATCACAACATGTACCTTACAAATCAATCACTGATAGTCTAAACATGTGCCATACAAACCAATCACTGATAATCACAGCCTGTATCCCATAAACCAATCACTGATGGTCTCAACATGTACCTTACAAACCAATCCAGCCTGTACCCCACAAATCAATCACTGATAGTCACAACCTGTACCTTACAAACCATTCACTTATATTGTCCCAGCCTGTATCTTACAAACCAATCAGTGATAATCACAGCCTGTACCTCACACATCAATTACTGATAGTCACAACCTGTACCTTACAAACCAATCACTGATAGTCACAACATGTACCTTACAAATCAATCACTGATAGTCTAAACATGTACCTTACAAACCAATCACTGATAATCACAGCCTGTATCCCACAAACCAATCACTGATGGTCCCAACATGTACCTTACAAACCAATCCAGCCTGTACCTCACAAAACAATCACTGATCGTCACAACCTGTACCTTACAAACCATTCACTGATAGTCCCAGCCTGTATCTTACAAACCAATCAGTTATAATCACAGCCTGTACCTCACAAATCAATTACTGATAGTCACAACCTGTAGCTTACAAACCAATCACTGATAGTCACAAACTGTATCTTACAAACCAATAAGTGATAATCACAATCTGTGCCTCACAAACCAATCACTGATAGTCACAGTCTGTACTGTACCAAACCAATCACTGCTAGTCACAACCTGTACCTTACAGACCAATCACTGATAGTCACAACATGTACCTTACAAATCATTCACTGATAGTCACAACATGTACATCACAAACCAATCACTGATAATCACAACATGTACCTTACAAATCAATCATTTATAATCACATCATGTTGCCTTCCAAATCAATCACTGATGGTCCCAACATGTACCTTGCAAACCAATCACTGATAATCACAGCCTGTACCTCACAAACCAATCTCTGATAGTCACAACCTGAACCTTACAAGCCAATCATTGATAGTCACAACCTGTACCTTACAAACCAATCACTGATAGTCACAACCTGTGCCTTACAAATCAATCGCTGATATAGCCACAACTTGGATCTCACAAACCAATCACTGATAGTCACAACCTGTACCTTACAAATCAATCACGGATAGTCATGACCTGTATCTTACAAACCAATCAGTGATAATCACAGCCTGTACCTCACAATCCAATCACTGATAGTCACAACATGAACCTCACAAACCAATAACTGATAATCACAACATTTACCTTACAACCGTTCACTGATAGTCACAACCTGTACCTTACAAACCAATCACTGATAATCACAGCCTGTATCCCACAAACCAATCACTGATGGTCCCAACATGTACCTTACAAACCAATTCAGCCTTTACCTCACAAATCAATCACTGATAGTCACAACCTGTACCTTACAAACCAATCACTGATAGCCACAACTTGGATTTCACAAACCAATCACTGATAGTCACCATCTGTACCTTACAAACCATTCACTGATAGTCCCAACCTGTACCTTAAAAACCAATCACTGATAGTCACAGCCTGTATTTTACAAACCAATCTTTGATAATCACAGCCTGTACCTCACAAACCAATCACTGAGAGTCACAACCTGTACTGTACCAAACCAATCACTGATAGTCACAACGTGTACCTCACAAACCAATCACTGATAGTCACAACCTGTACTGTACCAAACCAATCACTGATAGTCACAACGTGTACCTTACAAACCAATCACTGATAATCACAACATGTACCTTACAAATCAATCACTGATAGTCTAAACATGTACCTTACAAACCAATCACTGATAATCTCAGCCTGTATCCCACAAACCAATCACTGATGGTCCCAACATGTACCTTACAAACCAATCCAGCCTGTACCTCACAAATCAGTCACTGATAGTCACAACCTGTACCTTACGAACCATTCACTTATAGTCCCAGCCTGTATCTTACAAACCAATCAGTGATAATCACAGCCTGTACCTCACAAATCAATTACTGATAGTCACAACCTGTACCTTACAAACCAATCACTGATAGTCACAACATGTACCTTACAAATCAATCACTGATAGTCTAAGCATGTACCTTACAAACCAATCACTGATAATCACAGCCTGTATCCCACAAACCAATCACTGATGGTCCCAACATGTACCTTACAAACCAATTCAGCCTGTACCTCACAAATCAATCACTGGTCGTCACAACCTGTACCTTACAAACCAATCAGTGATAATCACAGCCTGTACCTCACAAATTAATTACTGATAGTCACAACCTGTACCTTACAAACCAATCAGTGATAGTCACAACCTGTATTTTACAAACCAATCAGTGATAACCACAGCCTGTGCCTCACAAACCAATCACTGATAGTCACAACCTGTACTGTATTAAACCAATCACTGATAGTCACAACCTGTACCTTACAGACCAATCACTGATAGTCACAACATGTACCTTACAAATCATTCACTGATAGTCACAACATGTACATCACAAACCAATCACTGATAATCACAACATGTACCTTACAAATCAATCATTTATAATCATATCATGTACCTTACAAATCAATCACTGATGGTCCCAACATGTACCTTGCAAACCAATCACTGATAATCACAACCTGTACCTCACAAACGAATCTCTGATAGAAACAACCTGTACCTTACAAACCAATCATTGATAGTCACAACCTGTACCTTACAAACCAATCACTGATAGCCACAATCTTTACCTTACAAACCAATCACTGATAATCACAGCCTGTACCTCACAAACCAATCAATGATAGTCACAATCTATACCTTACAAACCAATCGCTGGTAGCCACAACATGTACCTCACAAACCAATCACTGCTAGTCACAGCCTGTACCTTACAAACCAATCACTGATAATAGCCACAAACTGTGCCTTACAAACCAATCACTGATAGTCACAACCTGTACCTTACAAACTAATCACTGATAGTCACAAGCTGTATCAGTAGCAATCAATCATGCTTGTTCAATCGATTTAGAAACACCACATTTTAAGGTCCTGGATTAAAAACTACGATTTAATGTCAAAAATGGTTTGTTTGCTCTACCAATTGACGTTGAGTAGTATATACGTCAGTTTGTGAACGTCTCTCTTATTGTTTGTCTGAGTGACATTGCTAGCAATTGGAATATGTCTTACCTTTAAAAAGAGGACAAATGTCGAAGACACGTAGTGGACTCTGCTGGAAATATTGCCCTAATACAGACTCCATGAAAAACAAAGGGAATCCGAAGATAAGGGCAAATATCAAATATGGTATGAGGAAAGCGCCTGTAAAAAACATAAATATTTGACAACATTTAAAAAAGGAATCTCATTGATGAATGTCAGTGGGTTGCCATGTACCACTGGAATACTGCGATTTTACAGATGGGGGAAAAATCTGATTTTCTGTGTTATGTAAACATTAACCTTCAACCAATCGCAAAGTTACGTCAAGCATAATTCATTAGAAAAACAGTCTCCTGGATACGACCACCAAATGCCGGTTTTGTCAGCTCAAAATTACCAGCCCCTAGTTGCTTCAAAGCCAATAATTTCAACATTCTGTGTTTACGTCAAAATATCAACATTTTGGCAGCTCATGCCACTTTAAGTTGCAGATTTAAAACATAGGTCAGTCGACGACTTGCAAAATACAGATGATCAACCATAAAAAAACTCAGTCAAGTTTTGTATATAGGCCTAAAAAAACGAGAAAAAAACCTGATATGGTCTTAGAGCATTGTAGAACAATTCCTATCTCCCTCGCCCTGTATAAAATTGCACTGACAAATACAATAAATTGCATACATTTCTACATAAACCTTTAATCTCTCGATATCCGATCGGCCCCTCATTCGAGGATAGTGCAGTCAGCTTACATATTTCATTTTTTTTCAATTCATCGTGGACATTTTTTTCTCTGCAATTATTGGCGGCGATAGCTTTGAGCGCTCCAAGGGAATGGCATCACTCATTAACTTTGACAATACTTTTCCTATGTTCGAGTCTGCGGCAGTTAGATGCTAACTCCTTACTACAGTAAAGACTTACCACCTCCATTTCTAACAGCTAAGTATGGGAATCTCCAGAGACTCCCCATACCGATGGCGTATCCAATGGTAGATAACAGAAACTCCACCGGGTTCCGCCAGTGACTCCGATCTTCTTCCTTCTCCACATGCTCTATTTGTTTTTCAATTTCCGTTTCCGCCATTTTGTGTGAAGTTTACAACCCGCCTGAAACAGAAAAAGGGGCTTTGAAAAGTAAAAAAGACAGACAACAACAACAGTCCAAAACACAATAACAAATCAAGGGAACAAGATTAAAAAAACAAAAAGAAGCAGACAAACACTGATACTCCAGGAACACAGACAATCAAGCAAGATCAACAACACACTTAATACCGAAAGGCACAGTCGAAAAGGAAAATGTGGGATGTCAACCTTAATCTGTTTACAATTACCTGAATCCAAACTGAATAGTTTGTACATGTAAGTCGCCAAGTTCACGCGAAAGTCCTAGAATTGTTAGACTCTTTGGCAACCTCATGCGATGCTTAAATAATATTTCACTACGAAGATATAAACAGTTTGATGATATAGTGCACGGGTCGATGTATCTGCAATAAAATATGGACTTGGTCGTTTCCGAGTCATGTAAATTCAAAGGAACTGGATCATGATTGTAGTTTACACGCGTGATGACAAATTGGTTATTGCCATATTATTTGGCTTGTTTTTGAAGTATTCTGAAAATATTAATATTTTACGACCAGGAAAGTAAGAGGCTGATATGCTTAACCGTGACTGTCCATTAACGATATTATTAAACCCCATATTAAACCCGTCTGCACTCACAACACCACCCCGAGCTTTCGATGATGAAAGAAATCCTTTAACAGTCCTTTGGGAGTATTTTAAGCACAATTTATTCATAGATTGAAGGTAGACATTTTTCCCTGTTACCAGAAACAGCTGATAGGGGTCACTTTGCACATAGTCCGTCGGATGTAAACAGACCAAAGCACGCCTAACTACCCGATCTCCAACCCCTTCTAAAATCATTTCCATACAGTCACTCAACTCCTGTCCTTTCAAATGCCTAGCAAAAAATGCAAGGGCCCAGGGAAAAATTATAAAAAAAACACACAAAAATATCTGGAACTTCTTTTGTCCCTATCAAAAAAGCAGAAGTAAGAAATTGTGACCTGTATCCAGATTAGTGACTTAATGGGATTGTTCTGTCTAAAGCAAGGCGACGACCCTCCTTTTTGTGTAAAGTTTACGTGTCTCCATCAAACTAACACGAGCAATCAAATATAGGAAAAATTTGGTTGAAACAAAATAAGATAAATGTTCTTACGTCATTTTTATCAAGAAATGCATAATAAGAGATCTCCGTAAAAGTATTTTTTTTTTGTAAGCAACACAACCTTAAAATATACTCATACATCGGCTTTTTTATTTTGTTTGTTATTTGCGCACAGATTCGTATGGGATACTGGCTTAATATGTTTTTTATTTCGTCGTACCTCAAACGCTCTACTTTTCTTGAAAATTTGAAGTAATTAAAAAAGTAGTTTTTTATGCAAAGGGGTAAATGTTACTAATCTATCGACTGCCCCCCCCCCCCCCCCCCCCCCCCACCCTCTCCGTCCACCAAAAGAAAAACAACTTATTGGATCTCTAGTTAAAATAAAATTTCTTCTTGTCATTTATTAACATAAGACCTTCATTTATTTCTCCACCCTAAAAAAAATACCTGGCAAACCGCCCTTCAGGTGTACTGATAATTGCTATGGCGTTAAATACAATTAACCAGTCTTTGCCATTTTGCAATATTGTCGGGTTCATTCCGTAAAAAGCTGTTGGTATCTGACACAAAAAGGATAAATTTTGACAAATCTGCTTAAACCATCAATTGCCGTCTGTAACCTAGTTCTTATGATATATCCTAGTCTCAGAGCCGTTTCATCTTATAAACAATATTGTTGCACGTGATAACCCTATTACTACCAATAACATTCCATACGTATTGCTCAGATTCAATTAAGTTAAAGCATTGTCTCGTATCGACGGAAATACCTTTCCGTCTCCGATATACAAATTTCAGTGTATCAAAAACCATGTATCGTCTCATTTTTTCCCTCACGTCTTATGTCCTCACTGCGACTTCTCCCGTCCCAAAGACTAACACTATGGCTAAAACTATGGACCATTAAACAAGACATGACGCGGAGAGTTGAAAATTACATGGCTGTCTTATTATTCCACTAATTTTAAGAAAGTGTAGAGGCAAATGACAACATTGAATGGAACAAAAAGGAACATTGCATAGAGCGAAAGACAAAATTACATAATACATTATGGCTTCCTAAATATGTAACACACGAGGTCATACACAGTCATGTTCCCGCCTTTATCTATAAAATCTAAATCCTAAAAAATCTGCTGAGATCTGTCCCTAACTTTAGAGCACACGGGAATATTGTAAAATACAATATGGCTGCCATTTTATGCAATACACGATGTCATAATTATAACTCATGACACACCATCTATTATATCAAACACAAAAGATTGACAAAACGTCGAGATGAACGTCTCAACAAGGTTGTCAAGGTTTTTTTGCAGGTTGTCTCAGAGCTAGCAAAAAAACCCAAGACGAAAAGCATCTGCATAATTGATTCACCCTGTCGAACACCACTAAAAATACCAATCACAGTCATTAGCTCGCTGTGTATTCCACCGCTTTCTGATAGTTAGGAATTTTTGCCATTTTTTAAGCCATTTGGGGTCTATAAATTTCCTCAAACCACAATATGTTTGGGTCATTGAAGTCTTAAAAAGATTCATATCCTCCTAAATATCTTCAAACCCAACGTGTTAGATTTGGATGAAATTGAAGCCATATTTTGTCTCTTGATAGGAACCAGTAAACAGTTTCCATACTTCCGTTTCTTGGTAGGGAAAAAGAAGTTAACTTAAAATTTGTCCCATGGGGAAGTTACGGCTTTTAAATAAATTATTTAGAAGGACTTCGTGTTTCAGATTTTAAACACATTTTAAATATCCAATAATCCCATCTGTCTTTTAGAGTTTGTCTCAAACACACATTTTAAACATTTCTCTTTTCATTTTACGCTGTAATTTGTTCGAAATTCGTTGACGGAATCCAAGCATCAAGTGACTGCAGTGTTGTGGAAAGTCCGTTGATCGAGACTAGTTAGCTAACCCTTATAGTGGAGGTTTAATTTGAGTTTCTTCCTGACCGGCAAGTAAGTAAAATAGAGACACATGAGTGCAGTTCTTCGAGGGACTGCTGAAATCATCCATCAAGTTATTTGGCTGAACGAAAATTAGGAAAGTAAGATAAGTCAAAATATTCAAAATATTCATTGTGTGTGCACAATGTATGATGGCCGAGAAGGGACATCCCGTTATAGATACTCAACCAGGCTAAATCGAAATCTAAGACGCGATGAAAAATATAGCAAGATTTATTTTCGAGTTATACTTTATGAAATCGGCTCATTTCCTATGTAAAACACGATGGAAACACGATGAAAAATACTTTTCATCGCGTTTTACTTACTAAACCACCTACATTTTGATGTCAGAAACACTATGGAAATGCGATGGTAAAGCGATGGTAAATACTTACCATCGCTTTACCATCGCATTTCCATAGTATTTCTGAGTCCAATAAAGTCTGATTTCACTTGCACTATGCGACAAAAAAGACTTTTTATGGGATTACCGTTGCATTTTATTTTACAAATTCTTTTTTTAGGATAAGCCACAAACACGATGGAAACGCGATGATAAAGCGATGGTAAATATTAACCATCGCTTTACCATCGCATTTTTATCGTGTTTGTGAGTAAGATTAAAGGAAGATTTGAAAGTAAAACGCGATGTCCCTTCTCGGCCATCATACAATTTCCACCGAGTTACACTTTTATTATTTTAATCTTATCAGGCCGAGAAGGGACATCGCGTATACATACTCAACCAGACTAAATCAAAATCTAAGACGCGATGAAAAATACAGCAAGATTTATTTTCGTGTTATACTTTATGAAATGGCTCACTTGCTAAGTAAAACACGATAAAAAATATTTTTCGTTGCGTTTTACTTACTAAACCGACTATATTTTGATCTCAGAAACGCTATGGTAAAGCGATGGTTAATATTTACCATCGCTTTATCATCGCGTTTCCATCGTGTTTGTGGCTTATCCTAAAAAAAGATTTTGTAAAATAAAATGCAACGGTAATTCCATAAAAAGTCTTTTTTGTCGCATAGTGCAAGTGAAATCAGACTTTATTGGACTCAGAAATACTATGGAAATGCGATGGTAAAGCGATGGTAAGTATTTACCATCGCTTTACCATCGCATTTCCATAGTGTTTCTGAGATCAAATTGTAGGCGGTTTACTAAGTAAAACGCGATGAAAAGTATTTTTCATCGTGTTTCCATCGTGTTTTACATAGGGAATGGGCCAATTTCATAAAATATAACAAGCAAATAAATCTAGCTATATTTTTCATCGCGCCTTAGATTTAGATTTAGCCTTGTTGAGTATCTATAACGGGATGTCCCTTCTCGGCCATCATAGTCATGTAATATTATTTAAAGTGGCATGAGCTGCCAAAATTCACACTTGTTTCATAATTTCTGATCGCCACGACAGTTAGAGGCTTTGATGGCCATCGAAAAACTAAATGATTGGCATTGGAATGAGGAAAATCCATACAGTATGTGGCCTGTACGAACCGAAAACGTGTTCGAAAAGTAAACAAAATTTAAATAACCGGTACGACCATTCATTCATTCTAAGCCAAAGTTAGTTCAAAACAATACTTTATCGTACGTTTTCGAGACTAGAAGCACTGAAAAACTTCTGAATTATACGTTTTGAGAAAAATAGCCGATAATTTCAACATTCTGTTTTTACGTCAAAATATCAACATTTTGGCAGCTCATGCCCCTTTAATTATATCCGTGAAGATATTTCTATATAAAGTGGTACTTCTCAACCTATTAAGTTCACTATTGATAAGATACCATAATTAGTCGGTTTAGTTTATCTCTCCTCGTGTAATAGTTTTGAGAGTTCAAAATTCTAAAACATTATACAAAAAATAAGCAATACAAATAAAAGACGTGCGTCAATATTGATTTACTGCAAGTGGCATGAGCTGCCAAAATGTTGAAATAAATACTATTGACTATTTTTCTCAAGAGGTATAATACAAAAGCTTTTTAGTGCTTCTAGTTTCGAGAATGAACGATAAAGTATTGTTTTGAACCAACGTTAGCTTAGAATGAATGGTCGTTTGTTTACTTTTCAGACACTATTTCGGTTCGTATAGGCCGTAGACTCCCTCATTCCAACGCCAAACATTTAGTTTTTCGATGGCCTTCAAAGCCTCTTACTGTCGTGCACGATCAGAATAATGAAAAAGTTTGAAGTTTGGCAGCTCATACCACTTGAAGTATGAGCTGCTATATAACATTCAAACTGCCGAAGATGCCACTATGATTTGTACGCTCCGGGATTCGCTCCTCTCCCTCAAATAGTGGTATCTTTGGCCATTGGTCCTTTATTCAGCAAGACACAGCTCTCGAGGATGTCATTTATTTCTTAGTTCGATAAATGGCTTTATTATCCTTCAACCAAGTTAGTTGGCAAATGCTGAATTTTGATTGGTCGATTACCCTGGTCGTATAAACCCATACACCCGACCTGATTTTGTTATGACCCGCCTGTCGAAAAAACACTTCAAATGTTTATTCGCTTCGAAAAGCCCAAAACATGTCTTATGAGGATCTATTACAGTCACCTAAGCTTCTTTAATTGTGCAAAGTTTTTATTTCTATCTAACTTGACTCTAATTCAAATCTACAAATGGAAAAACGAAACACAAAATTCTTCGTACATCGATCAATAACGTTGCTAAGTATATAAGGGGCGTAACTCTGTATGTCGTTTGTCGTCTGCTCGGTCCGTTCGACAGACGTTCGTAGCCTACATTTTCACTGTAGATGTAAGTGTGAAATATCGAGATATTAGCTTTAGCTAAAATATATTTGTCACAAATAGAATCTGCGCAATAAAACAAATAACAAGACAAGCTGAAAATTTGCACACACGATGAAGTCATAACTCTTATTAAATTAACACTAATGACAGTAGGGGCCTTTACCAGCTGGTATGCCTACAGATCGACAGCGGATGAACTTGAAACACCTCAGTCAAGTTAGTAGGCGGTTCGCAGTAGGCGGTAGGCGATTCGAAGGGACCATTCATTATTTACTCAATCGCCTACTGGGTTATACAGCCCGATCTATTTGTGCCAGAATAACCAAAATTGCACCATATACACAATAGAGCATGCTCTATATAGCTAAGCTATCAATTTCGACGATATCCAAAATGCGACGAAATTGAGCGAGTGTAAGCCAATCGCCGTCCAATCGCCTACTGGGTTATACAGCCCGATCTATTTTTGCCAGGATAACCAAAATTGCACCATATACACAATAGAGCATGCTCTTTATAACTATACTATCAATTTGGACGATATCCAAAATGCGACGAAATTGGACGAGTGTAAGCCAATCGCCGTCCCATCGCCTACTGGGTTATACAGCCCGATCTATTTGTGCCAGGATAACCAAAATTGCACCATATACACAATAGAGCATGCTCTTTATAACTATACTATCAATTTGGACGATATCCAAAATGCGACGCTATTGAGCGAGTGTAGCCCAATCGCCGTCCAATCGCCCACTGGGTTATACAGCCCGATTTATTTGTGCCAGAATAACCAAAATTGCACCATATACACAATAGAGCATGCTCTATATAACTAAGCTATCAATTTGGACGATATCCAAAATGCGACGAAATTGAGCGAGTGTAGCCCAATCGCCGTCCAATCGCCTACTGGGTTATACAGCCCGATTTATTTGTATCAGGATAACCAAAATTGCACCATATACACAATAGAGCATGCTCTCTATAACTATATTATCAATTTGGACGATATCCAAAATGCGACGAAATTGGGCGAGTGTAAGCCAATCGCCGTCCAATCGCCCACTGGGTTATACAGCCCGATTTATTTGTGTCAGGATAACCAAAATTGCACCATATACACAATAGAGCATGCTCTCTATAGCTATACTATCAATTTGGACGATATCCAAAAAGCGACGACATTGGGCGAGTGTAAGCCAATCGCCGTCCAATCGCCTACTGGGTTATACAGCCCGATCTATTTGTGCCAGAATAACCAAAATTGCATCATATACACAATAGAGCATGCTCTATATAACTATGATATCAATTTGATTGATTTGATTGATCAATTTGATACACGTCCAAATTGATAGTATAGTTATAAAGAGCATGCTCTATTGTGTATATGGTGCAATTTTGGTTATCCTGGCACAAATAGATCGGGCTGTATAACCCAGTAGGCGATTGGACGGCGATTGGCTTACACTCGCTCAATTTCGTCGCATTTTGGATATCGTCCAAATTGATAGCTTAGTTATATAGAGCATGCTCTATTGTGTCTATGGTGCAATTTTGGTTATTCTGGCACAAATAGATCGGGCTGTATAACCCAGTAGTCGATTGAGAAAATAATGAATGATCCCTTCGAATCGCCTACCGCCTACTGCGAACCGCCTACTAACTTGACTGAGGTACTTGAAACATGAATCTGTGACAATTCTCCGTCTACTAGTACTAGTGGTTTCGGGATAATAAATTCGTCATTGATATTTTACCCTGGGTGTATGAATCTTTTATGACCCTTCTGTTCCTCATACACCCTTCGCCTCCGGCTCAGGGCGTATGATTATCAGAAGGGTCATAACGATTCATACACCCAGGGTAAAATATCAATAACTAATATTATCTCTGACACAATCCATTGCATTCTACGCAAAATCTACATTATTTATGTACAGTCAAACGTGTATTGTTGACATCCTGAACATTCCTACTATATTATTGCCTATGAAATTGCTTTTGGTTATCCAATGATAGGCTTTGTCGTAGTAACATTTGTGTTTTCACGTTTTTGTATATTTGCGCCCACTTTTAAGCCTAGAAAAGGATATTTCACTCGAAGAATTATTTTTGTTGTGTAGTCTGCAAACTATTTCCAGCAACATGCTTAAGAATTGCAACAGAAGGCCAAGTACTGTATGCCGCTTTCACTGTAAACTCGCATCTTAAATTACCGTTGGCAGTCGTATGTTAAGTGGAGTACGTACACGAGATAGGATGGTAAGTGTCTAACAAGGCTAAGCGGGCTGCCGGTTAAGAATGACTCGGTGAGCTACAGAACATAACGAGAAGTCAGTTAATGATGCCTTTAGGTCACAACACCCAGTTTGTGTGTACTAGGCAAAACGCCTCCTTAAATATTAGCTATGTACAAAAACACCTTCACACAAGGAACATTTTATGGAATAAAGGAACTGATTTTAGAAAACTTTTTTTCAATTGTTTTGGAAGTTGATGAGTGAAAAATAAAAATAAGTCAGAGCATTGGCTTGGAGGAATGGAAGCAGCACAGGTCGAAGGATGTTATCCACGTAACCCTGAGCATTCAGGTTGCCATCAACAATGACAAGGGGAGTTCGTCTGCGAGAAGTGATGCCTCCCCACACCATAACACTACATCCACCCCAGCGATTTCCTTCCCTCACACATGCATTTGTGAAACGTTCACCACGTCTCCGCCACACACGTTGACGTCGGTCAGGATGATCAAGGCAGATACGAGACTCGTCAGAGAGAAGGACAGAGTTCCAATCATTGATACGCCATCTCTGATGATTTCGAGCCCATCGTAAACGGTTTTGGCGTGCGGCGGGTGTCAATATGGGCCCTCGGTAGGGGTTGCGTGCATGTATCTGTATCTGTTGGAGACGGCGCCGGGTGGTGCTGAGGCTTACCATGGGCCTTCCAATTCACACTGTCTCACGAGCAGTCTGTGTCGCGGTGCGAAATCGGTCACGTGTGTGCAACAAACCGATGTACCGATCCTGGAGGGCTGTAGTGACTCTTGGCTGACCATGGCGTGGTCGGTCAGCAAACTTGCCAGTTTCATGTTCCCTGATTCTGAGGCGACTAATTGTGGAGGGATGACACTGCATGTGACGGCGGCACAACTGAGACCCGCCTGTAACATGCCAATGGCACGTTCCCTTTGTTGTGTCGTAAGTCGGGGCATTTGAAGGACTGTGTTGCTTGTTAGAGTCTGCAGACGATTTGTGAATAATAATCGTGCGCTCGAACAATAGGGTGACGTCACCGTCGTTGTTTAAAGGATATATGAACAACTTTTGGAAATATTTTCTAATTTGCGTTAAGTGTGTTGTATAACATGTACTTTAAAAGTCTGAACAAAAAGAAAATTAAATTTCGGTCGCAGCACATACAAAATTTAAGCTACGTTTGCCGATCTACAATGCTTACGAAAGTTAATTATCTCAGAGACTAATGACGTCAAACACGACCTCCGATGTGTACGTATACCCTAACAGCGATGACGTAATAAACGATTTCTGCTGTCTCCGAACGTCTTCGTGGCAGTTTGTACACATCGAAGGTCGTGTATGACGTCATTTTTCCGAGTAGTTACGACAAATACGGAAAATATGCATATTTCCTCCCCGTTCTTCTTTTGATTACCAGGGAACTAACGCGAAGGTTGTTTCGTTTTAACTGATGTTTTTCAAATATACATTTAGTCCATAAACAAACCAACTTTAAATCCTGTTCATATATCCTTTAATAACCGATATTAAACGTTGATATTAAACGTCTCCAGTAACGTCACCCTATTGTTCGAGCGGACGATTATGTTTCACGAATCGTCTGCAGACTCTAACAAGCAACACAGACCTTCACATGTAAATCATTTACCTCACATGCGCATTGTAAACGACCAATAGCTGCTTCGTAATGAAGAGTGATGTTTGCCTTGTAAAAGGGGATCACAGCCGTTTTGTCTAAATGGAGCGCTTTAAGGATTCAGTTTGTTGGATATGTAGGATTTTAAATAAACGAGTAAATAAATGCGGATTGTTTGCATTTGGAGACACAATTTGTAGATTTTTTTAATACAATAAATATTTTTAATACAATAAAAATATATTTTAATTACTGTATTTTATCAAATCGCTCAGTTAAGAGAAGCCAATATAACTAGACGTGAAGATTTAAGTCAAATTTCTTCGGATTTAACTGGCACTGTGAGTACATTATTTGAGTGCTTTCTTCGTATTTACCTGGTACTGTGAGTACCTTATTTGAGTGCTTTCTTCGTATTTACCTGGTACTGTAAGTACCTTAATTGAGTGCTTTCCTCGGATTTACCCGATACTGTAAGCATTAAGTGAGTGTTTCCAGTCGATTTACTCGGTATGTCTCGCGTTATTGTAAGAAAGCAAAGTGACATTAACTAAGTGATCTTGTGGAGCCTTCGCTTTGGTGCATGATTGGACATTAAACGGGCTACGTTCGAATTAACTTTTAACATTGGATTTTGACTATTTAAACATCTTCAAACCTATGAACTCATTCTTTAGATATTGTTCCCTTGCCTTAAACTTTTCTGGAGTAAACATATTGACTTCCTCATTGACCAACTCATTTATGGTGTATCGACCATCCACTTTTTGATGGCTTAATTTTTCTTGGTTTTAATCAAATAAAGTTGTTCATTTTGTTCTTTCACTTGATATTCCATTTGGTCTTGATTTCTTCACCGGGTTAAAGCTGCCTACTAGAATTAGGGCCAGGTGTATTACAATATATAGACTAAAATCAAAATATATATAGACTTAAATCAAAAAATATATAGACTAAAATCAAAATATATATAGACTAAAATCAAAATATATATAGACTAAAATCAAAATATATATAGACTAAAATCAACGTAGTCTACTTTCAGTGATGTATGTGTTAATTAATCCATAAGGCTTTGAAATCGTTCACACAAAGACACTTTGCAGTATTAGGCGGGTTGCTGTAACTTGAAAAGTCGCTATAAATAGGGTTCCGTAGCCGATCTCTGGAATATACTTTTTGTATGTTTTTTTTTTTTTATTTTCCTTAGGACATACTTTAGCCCCCCAAAAAAGTTCGTCCATTCCAAACCCCGACGTTTTCGCAAAAAAAAAACCATGTGAAAGGAACACTTCCCCGTGTACATTGTGGCCATAGGCACACGGAGTGCTCTCCCCTTACCCCTCTATCTGATACATATATTTTTGAACACTAAAACACACGGGCACAGTTTCTAATTGTGTTAAAAAGAGGTATATCATTTAGACCTTTATACCCCATCATAAATTGTTGTAATAAAATACACATAATATAGAGGGGTAAGGGGAGAGCTCTCCGTGTGCCTGTGGAATTTTTTATTAAGCGTTTTTATTAAGGGTTTTATTAAGCGGACTACAGCAGCATCAAAGTTTTCCCACCTCGTTGATTCTTTCTTTTTGACAATTGGATGCGGAAAACGGAAATGTGCACATTTTGACTATAACTTCGCTCCATGCAGTATCAATTACTAACTGCGGTCACGCAAAATCCGCTGGCAAAGCCTTCAAATCATTTCTGATGATGTCGATCACCTGGCAGGTACTTTTTTCACCAATGGTACGTTTTTTGGTCGTTTCCATAGCCATAAGATTAAAGGTAGACACTATTTGCTTTCCTCTGCCGCACATGAGAGAAAAGTCAAAATCAACAGATTTGTATGAAGATCAACAAGTTTATGCAATCTATTAACACTATATATTTTTAAATATATGTTTTCATCCGATTTTTTCCAGATGCTTCACGTAACAAACCTGCAAAATATATATAGTAATAATGTAATTTTAGAATCAGACATCTGGGCCATATAACATATAGTTTAAGTTACAGATATAACAATGTATTTAAAATTGAATGCAAGCTTCGGCAAGAGTTTTCGGTAGTGAGTGGGAGGGGGGGGCTATAAAATCTTTTTAAGATCTCCTCCCACACCCAGTAACCCATAGAATCCATTTGCGCTGTAAGGAATATACTTTTTGATTGGTTGTTTAACACCGTATTCAAGTTTATTTTGTTTATATATTATTACCAGAAGAAACTCAATGTCAGATGAGACCCCAAGGTTACTTCTGTTGGTTTCTGGCTACCGTTCCACTTGAGGCCAACCAAGAAGTAATTGTCAACAAATTTGGTGTCAAAACCGAGAATACAATTTGCATCCTCAAAGATAGACCTCTGAATGAGGCTTATGCTGGATGGATTGACGTTTTACACTTCACTCAAATTTTTTTCGCATGTATGATGGTGTTGCCAGGATTCTTGGGGGACACTCAGAGAAACCAGGCTTAATCTATACCCCTCTCCCGCCAGGAAACCCTCGTAGCCCCCTGATCATAGGCCCCCTGATCATAGGCCCCCTGAGTGATCGAGAGTTTACCTCGCACATGAAGTGTCACACTAAATCGAATTATTATATTACACATAGGGGGTATTAACAAATAGTTAATACCCCCCCCCCCCCCGCTCCCTCCAAAGCTTAACTCTATAATTTAAACTAGGGCACCATACTACACTACAGTACTAGGCCTACACAGGTCTCGACTTGAAGTTTATCTCTAAACTATTTTGTGGTGAAGTGTAATATTTTTCTCTACACCTTTCTTGCACATAATGTATTGAATTGGCAGCATTACCGACTGATTGATGTTTTACGCCGCACTCCAAGACTATTTCACTTATATGGCGGCGTTGCCAGGTTTAATGAGGGGGGGGGGGGGGGGGCAGGCTCATTGCCGAGAGGAAACCCCGGCCGACCTCCGCCGACTACTTGACAACTCTTGCACATATTGATTGATTTATTTTTTATTCACCAATAAATACAACAGCAAATGTACAAATAAATAAATAATAATTATATTGGCGGGAGTAAAGCCCCATGGGGCTTGATCTATACCTGTGTACAAGGTATAAATAGAGAGACAAAGTCTAAATAAAATAATTTCTTGAGCAATCAGTTGTTTTAGATAAAATGTGCCGGATTTGAAAACTAAAATGTGAAGCGTTAGACAGAGTGAATATTCAGTAAGATATAGGTTTTCAGTTTAGATTTGAATAAAGAAGACGATTTGACTGAGTTCAGATGAGAGTTTGTTCCATTCCCGGGGGCCAACAACCTTTGGGGAATTATATGATAAATTCCCTTTGTGAATGGGTCTGTTTAGATCAAGTGATCTACCACGGGTGCCATATTGGTGTGTCTGTTTAATATAATATTGTTTAAAACTAATGGGAATCGATTCTGCATGATTTATAAAATTATGAACGAATGTAAGAATGGCAAAAGTGCCAGAGTTTACGGAAGAGTGGTTTGGTATTATCTAAACGTTTTGAGAAAGTGATGTATCGAACAGCACGCTTTTGAAGTAAAAGGAGGGGACGAAGGTGAGATGAGTATGTATTACCCCAGATAACATTTCCGTACAAGAGATATGGGAATATTAAAGAGTAATACAGTATAAAAAGACTTTTCATATTAATTGAATATCTTATTTTATTGATGACGCCTAAATTTCTTGATATCTTTTTGCATATATAAGTAATATGCCCAGTCGAAGTCAGTTTTTCACTAAATATGATTCCAAGAAATTTAAATATGGGTACTCTTTCAATAGTTTGATCAGATATAGTAAGATTAGGGGGCGTATTTAACTTGCGTTTGGTAAGCGGACAGATTAACATATATTTAGTTTTTTCAATATTTAAAGGCCCACTTGCCGCCGTAGCCTGTTTAAATTTGCTAAGAAAACCAATTTACATGAGCTTACTACGACTAATACAACTAAACTTAAACATAGGACACATAAAACATGTCTAGTTAGCTTTAGAATGTAGAAATGGGGTGAAAAACAAACGAAGAATCGAAGCCTGATTACAACAACAACGATCAGTGTCGGTCAACTTTCGTGTTGGTTACCCTCATTTCAGGCCTTTTTATCTGTGGTTTACACTCAAACAATTATCAGCAGACTTTTCTAGTCGCTGTTAACCGATCGTCAGTCTGTATTTCTCAGATAATTAGGCCTACGTAAAATTACACTGTGCCGTTAGTTCACTCACTCGACTGAAACATAAAATCGCCAATAAGGGGCTGTTTGGTTTGTTTACGTTACGGGCACCTAAAAATTCAAATTTTCAAATTCAAATTAAAAATACAAAGTGACGTCCAAACTTTTAAATTTTGGTAAAAATAGAAAGTTCCTAACTTATATTGTCTGGGAAAAATACAGAAAACGGACTTTCTTTTTTAATGTAAACAATATTCATGATTTTCGCGGCAAGTGTGCCTTTAAGGATAGCCTATTGGCACAAAACCACTCGTTAACTTTTCCAAGTTCATTTGATGCTATACGAATGACATCGTTTGGGTTGACGTTAGAATATACTGCGCTGGTGTCATCTGCAAATAGAACAATATTAAGTAGGTTTGTTATTTTAGAAACGTCATTTATATACAATAGGAAAAGAATTGGTCCAAGTATCGACCCTTGTGAAACTCCACATTGTATCGGAATGTGTTGTGACATTGTGTTATTAAAAGAGGTACATTGGGTTGTATTGGTTAGGTAACTGTCGAACCAGTTGTTGGAGCGATTTCGAAAACCATTGTGTTCAAGTTTTTGAAGTAATATTTTGTGGTTAAATCCAGGAAAACAGCGACACTGTAAAGCTTGTTTTCCTTGGCATTTACAAGTTTCTGGTAAAGAGAAGATGCTGCGTGAATGGTTGAATGTTTTTTTCCGGAAACCATATTGATTTGGATCTAAAATATCATGCGATTCTAGGTATTCAACAATTGAGTTAGTGGCTATTTTTTCCAGGATTTTACTAAAACAAGGCAAAACGGATATTAGAGGATAATTTTTGAAAAGATTTGGTTGGCCAGCATTGTAAATAGGAGAAACTTTTGCAGATTTACAAACATCAGGGACAACACCAGAGGTAAATGACAAGTTGATAATATGGCTTAGTGGTTCACTTATATAGTCTGAAACTAATTTGACTATGGATGTTTTAATGCCATCAAGACCCGGTGAAGCTGAGGATTTGAGATCAGATATAATAGATTTTACTATGTTTGGTGTGACGATTGGGAAACTGAATTGGGTTGAATAGGATGGTCCCAGATAATCTGTAAAAGTAGTTTTCACTCTAGCTGTTCAGCGACACTGCCAAAATAGTCATTAAAACCATCTGCTATATGTTTTTTGTCTGTTATCGCGGTATCATTTGCGAGAAAAGCAGAGGGAAGAGTTTTGCTATTATCCCTATTCATTAGTTCATTTAACGTCTTCCATGTATTTTTGATGTCATTATTAAATGAATTGAGTTTGTGTTCAAAGTATTTTTTCCTTGCAGACCGAAGTAGTGAGTTAAGTTCATTTCGATAGTATCTATATTTTTGGCGGGTTTCCGTATCTCTGCTAATTAATTGTAATCTATAAAGTCTATTTTTTCTTGTATAAAAATAAGTAAGCTGTTTGTTGCCCATGGTTTTATTCTCTTTCTTTTGTTACTCTGGGTGTGAATAAGAGGAAAGGAGGAGTTGTATATTGATTCAAACGTCTCACTAAAAGCAAGCATGGCAGCATTAACGTCATTTGTCCCAGTTATAACATTATCCCAGTTTGTATCTTTAATAGTCTGAATAAACCCGCGCTTTTCTTCATCCGTATACTTTCTAAAGCTACTAACTTGACTTTGATGCTGCCTTTTCTGCTTAGATGTCAAGAAAAGGAAGACAGGGAATTGGTCGGTAAAGTCAGTTAATAGGATGCCAGATAAGTGATGGTTGTTATGAAAGTTAGTAGGCCTAAATATATTATCGATTAGTGTTGCTGAGCGGTTTTGAACTCTTGTTGGTTTTGTGATTAGAGGAAAATAATGAAAAAAAAGCTTGTGTAGGTTGATGTTGTTCATGTTTCAAAAGATCAATGTTAAAATCACCCATAATTAAGCAGTTGTTTTTAGTTTGTTGACAATTTTGTAAGAGGCTAAGCATATGGTTATTGAAATTTATAACCGATTTTCCTGGTGGTCGATAAATAACTCCTACAAGATACGTTCCATCGTGTGATTGAATTTCGACAAAGAGGCTCTCGCATGAGCCGTCATCAGATAACAGGCTCAAATCGGGCCGTATAGAACAATTATTAAAGGTTTTGTTTACAAATAAAGCAAGACCTCCTCCTCGTCGTTCAGATCTTAGCTGTGTAAAACAGTTGTATCCTAATAGGTTGTATGAAGAGTTTGTGGCCGGAGTCAACCAACATTCTGTAAACCCAATGGTCGAGAAAGTGTGTTTTAAAGAGTGGATAAACGCGGATATCTCTGTAAAATGCCTTGGTAGACTTTTGGCATTCATATGCATGAAAGATATGTTATTACCAGAGAGATTAAGGATCGGGTCCATGCAGAAAGACGAAGGTGAAAAGTAATTAGATTGGCGATTATCAAGCTCATTCCAAAATGATATTTCATGTTCATTATTGTGTTCATTGTAATTAAGGTTGATAGGGTTGAATATTAGGCTGTCAAGTTGTTCTACATCAAATTGCTGTTGTGTATTCTCATTCTCTGCTGCTAAGGATTCGTCGTTAAGTAACCAGTCCGGGAATGGAGGAGAGAAGCTAGAAGCGGTCATAGTTAAAGTCTATCGAACGCTTCACATATTTTTTACAAGTAAAAGCACAGCATATAAAAACAAAACATGAACAAAATTTAACATATATACATTTAGACATAAGTAAGTATATCGGCATTAGGTGTTTGCCCCATGATATATCAGACTTTTAAGTGTCAACAAAATATCAGACTGAACATTATAGCTCTAGAATTGACGAAAAGAGGTCAATATAATAAAGGGTGAAAGCATTGATAGAGCAAATTTCTATACATGTGTACATATAGGTAAAAAACAAAAAAAACTAAAAAAAATTGTATACTATATATATGTGTATAGGGTGGAGGACAGTGATAGAATAATTTTCAATACATGTATATACATGTAGGGTGAAGAAACTGTCTTAAACAGTGACAGAATAACTATCAATACATGTATGTATATCGGGTGATGAAATTGTCTTAAACAGTGATAGAATAACTATCAATACATGTATGTATATCGGGTGATGAAATTGTCTTAAACAGTGATAGAATAACTTTCTATAGATACATGTATACAGGGTGATGAAACTGTCTTAAACAGTGATAGAATAACTCTCTATTGATGTATATAGGCTTCCTGCTCTATTTAATCTTCCTGCTCTATTTAAAGGCACACTTGCCGCGAAAATCAGGAATATTGTTTACATTAAAAAAGAAAGACCGTATTCTGTATTTTTCCCAGACAATATAAGTTAGGAACTTTCTATTTTTATCAAAATTTAAAAGTTTGGACGTCACTTTGTATTTTTAATTTGAATTTGAAAATTTGAATTGTTACGGACCCGGAACGTAAACAAACTGATCTGCCCCCTATTGGCGATTTTATGTTTCAGTCGAGTGAGTGAACTAACGGCACAGAGTAATTTTACGTAGGCCTATTTATCTGAGAAATACAGACTGACGATCGGTTAACAGCGACTGGAAAAGCCTGCTGATAATTGTTTGAGTGTAAACCACAGATACAAAGGCCTGAAAGGAGGGTAACCAACACGAAAGTTGACCGACACTGATCGTTGTTGTTGTAATCAGGCTTCGATTCTTCGTTTGTTTTCCACCCCATTTTTACAGTCTAAAGCTAACTAGACATGTTTTATGTGTCCTATGTTTAAGTTTAGTGGTATTAGTCGTAGTAAGCTCATGTAAATTGGTTTTCTTAGCAAATTTAAACAGGCTACGGCGGCAAGTGGGCCTTTAATCTTCCTTTGCTTATATATCTGACAATTTGTGACTTAGATTTATTACCCTTTTTACTTTAGTCATTCTGTCTCCAGACGCATTTTATTCTTTATCGCTGCCTCTTTAAAACACTTATTTTCCAAACTCCATCTTTTTGTTCCATAAGTCAGCCAGTTCAATTAGGTTCTTTTATCTCTAGTTTGAATCAATTCTTTTTGTTTTCAGACATATTTTTCCTTTTTATCTCTGTCTCACTTTCCCAACTCCATTTTCCCTTTTCATCTAGTTAGACTTATTAAGTATATTGGCATTTAGGCAGAATGGCAAAACAAGGGCGTGGTAACAGAAGCGGGCAATTTTCAGTTAGCAATAGGCATGGAAATTCAAAATCTAAAAGTCCCCAATATTGAGAATTCTCGGCTCTGGTGAAAGCCCTTTTCAAAATTTTACAAAGTCTTCACCACATTGGCATCCTTGAGGGACATTTACGTGACCAAACCCTCCCAAATTCCTTAAATAATAAAATTAAAGACCTAAATTCTTTTCTTAAACCGGCTCAATGCAATCGGGAAGATGATATTGCGTTTGACCATGTACACAACAATTGGGCCCATAAGATCATACAAGAGATGATTTCTCATTATGCGGCATGTTTAAATAGATTAAAAGCACAGGTGACTTCTGCCTGGTCATCCAATGGTCTAAACTTTGACAGTGCTTTCAATAATGCTTTAAAATGGGGCAAACAGAATTAATAAGGCAAATTACAACTTTCGACCATTAAAAATTTTAATTCTTTTCTTTCCATCACTAAATCTGTCACTTCTGCTGTTACTACTCAGTTTAGTCCACCATCGTCTCCCCAACCCCATCCGTCTGTCAGCCCGTCGACATCCGTTATCTCACCTCCAACTCTGCAGTCACAGATTCCTAGGTCTGTAACTTTACCTTCTGTTTCCCCTTCGCCTTTCCCTACTGGTACTCCCTCCCTTAGACCTAGTACCTCTGTCCCATTTCATCTCCCGTCTTCCCCAGTTTCTACTAGGATCACATCTGCTAGACCTAGTACATCTAGTCCCTCTCCTCCTCCCCCATCCCCAGTTTTGTCAGCCCATTCACCTATGAGATAATCAGATGCAGTGAGATCCCCTGTGAGGGGTCAGCGCAACCCTCGGAATAAATTAGCTAATTCTAAATTTTGGAAATTTCGGCACACCTCCTCTAATTGGCACCTTCCTAATGTAACTAAGAAAGTTCTTTTACTTGGGGATTCTAATCCATCTAGAATTAACCTTGACCCCCACCCCGGTATGCAGGTAGAATGTTTCCCTGGTGCCAATTTCAATTTATTTCGGACGCTAATTCAAAAGTATCAAGGTCCCCAACCTGAGAAAGTTATCTTGAATATTGGTATCAATAACAAGACAACTATACTGAGCCAAACACTTCGTTAACTCAAATGCGCAACATGATGACAGCGGTTAGGAAGACTTTTTCCAACTCGCTCATCTACTTTGTAGAGATCCAGTCATCCACTAAATTACCGGCCAGTGAAGTTTCGAAACTGAACCTATATAACTCTGCTGCTTCCAAGATGAAGAGAGTTATGGTCATACCAAAAATCCCTAATTCAAAATGTAGAGTATCCACGGACAAAATTCACTGGACTGAAGATACAGCAAATTGCTTGTATACCCACTGGCTTCAGACACTAGATTTAAACTAAATTTGGGACAGGGCATGTGCCACCCTACTTTCGGCTTAGGAAGTAATATTGTTAATCTTAGTAACGAGGAACTCACTGCTGATGATATATCTCTACTCAGTAGAGGACTTTCATTTGTGCCTTGCTCAAAATCATTATCTGATTAAATTAGTACATGTTATGGAGTACTCCAGAATTCTTAGTCTGGCTGATATCTACCGAGGTTCTAGTGGGGTTCGCAAGCCGTTGACATCTAAAAGCGGCTATACGCCCCCTTCTCACATGTGTGACCCAGAAATAAGCATAAGTCTTGACTCTGTATCAAGGAGGTTTGATGTTTTAACTAATCCTAGAAACCAACATAACCTCACTCATTCAGAATGTCTTGCCTTAAGTAAGCTAAGGATAAATCCAAACATAGTTATTAAACCTGCTGATAAAGGTTCGGCAACAGTTATTATGTCTAAACAGGATTATATCGAAGAAATAGAACGGCAGCTAAGCAACCCTCATCATTACAAAAAACTTGATAAGGAAATTAGGCCTGAAAATGTTAGGAAGTTCAATAAAATTCTTGTTTCTCTTCAAGATAAAGGCTTACTTAATAAAAAACAGTATCGCTATTTGGAATCTGATCATAACTCTAAAAACAGGGTCTTCTATATTCTTCCGAAAATTCGAAAATTCACAAACCCATTGAAAAATGGCCCACGCCCTCCTGGGCGTCCTATTATCTCAGAGTGTGGCAGTGAAAGTTATAGAATATCAGAGCTAATTGATTACTATCTATATCAAAAACACGGATGATTTATTGGCCAAATTGTCTGAGAAATCCATCCCACAAGATGTGATTTTGGTTACTCTGGATGTGGAGTCTATATATACATCCATTGACATAGATTTGGGTCTTAAATCCATAAAATCGGCATTCCAAAGATATCCTGACCACCGTCGTCCGGATAAAGACATTTTAGAATTGCTGGAACTTAGCCTAAAAGGTAACGATTTTGAATTCAATGGGGAGATCTTTCAGAAAATTAAAGGGTGTGCTATGGGGAAACGTTTTAGTCCTAACTTTGCCTCTATTTTTATGGCTGAGTGGGAGAGTGATATTCTTCACAAATGTCACAAACAACCTTTTATTTACCTTCGGTATCTGGATGACATTTTTATCATTTGGCAGCATACGTTGGAAGGCCTTCATATTTTCATTGATACTCTTAATTCTCACGACTCAAGCATTAAGTTACAGACTACAAGATCATAATTCTGTGGATTTTTTGGATGTAACTATTTACAAGGGTCATACATATCATACTACTGGCATCTAGATTACAAAGTATTCTTCAAACCTACTGACATGCATCAGCTGCTACATGCCGGGTCATACCATCCTCCTCACGCTTTCAAGGGAGTCATTAAGTCTCAGATTTTTAGATTCTATAGAAACTGTAGTTCTTTAGATTTCTTTAACCAGGCTTGTTCTGTTCTTTTTAAAGCTCTCCTCCCTAGGAGGTATTCTATTAGATTACTCCGAAGGATCAAATCTAACAGAAAGACAAATCATGTTTCCCCCTTCAGCCCCCGATACGCTTATTCCCCTTCACAGGTGTACCATTACCGCCCAACATTTCTCTCAGGTACATCAATGAAATGCCTTAAGAAGCGATGCAAACTCGATATATACGTACCCGATCGCGGAACCTTTTTCGGAGAACAATCTCGCGACAAATATCAAACTCAGAATTCTCTACGACAAAGAGCAGCCAACCATTTATCTAGTATTAGACTTAAACATGATGTACCTGTGGCACAACATTTCAATACTCTAGGTCATTCGGTCAAGGGCCATTTTGAAATCATGCCTATTCAGAAAATCCCTTTTCTCACTTCCGCTTCCGTTGATTGAATTGACTTAAAAAGGGAAAAATACATACAAAATATCTTGATAGAGCTGGTTTATTAATAAGTTTCTGTCAATATGCTGTGAAGAGAAGTCAAGCTACATTTTAATAAATAATTTCTCTACATGTGATAAGGCAGTGCGTGACATTAGCAATGGACCCATAGCCAAATCTATGGTAAATCCATTTGGTCTATGATAAAATTAGAAGTAATAACCTATAGGTATATGGGGAGATTTAAAATATTGTCAAGAAGTCTATGGTGAAAATTATGCCAATGTTAAACACTGGATAAGGTTATAGTTTATAATGTATGTATGTGATAAGGGTATTTCTAGACAAAAATTCAGTAGTAAACATTTGAACTGTTTGAAATTGAAATATTCAGTTCTTATATAAAGCATTTAAAATCAGAATGGCAGATAGTATACATAAAGGATACTCATGCGGCAGGTCTATGTATTTGCCAAGGACCGATGCCGCTTGATGGTCTAGTCTCCAGAGTTATAGTTGTGTCCAAAACCCGAATACGAGTTTGCAGTGATTTCTGAGTGAGAATTTCATACGCAAGGCTTGCAAGTTTGCCTCTCTGTCGCTTTAGTTCTGGGGGGTAGATCAGTTCTGATACTGATCTTTTTTCCACGGAGTTTATGGGTAGCATGGGGAATCATATCTTTATCTTATATACAGGAGCTTAAGAATAATAGCAGGTGGCGAGTTAGCATTATATGCAGATGGGTAGTTTGTTTTAGGAAGTCTATGTACATTGGCTATAGGTAAAGATTCAGCCCACTCCTTATCCATAGCCATGGTGTCAACAAAAAAGTTTCGAACAGTTCTTTCAGTGTCCTCAGATTTTCCAGTATCCGGAATTCCGTACAGCAAGAGATTATATTTTCTGTCATGTATTTCCAAGCGAATTGTTTTTTCTCTAATTCAATACTTTGTTCATTCAGTTTACTTTCCATATCAGGAATGGCCCCTTCTAGGTCCTTCACTTTATCATTGACGAAATCTAATCCCTTTTCAATGTTAGGTAGGTAGTTTTCAAGAGTAGTAACTCGATCTTTGATAAGGGTAATTTCGCCTTCAATGTTTTTAAGGTCGCTTTGAATATAAGATAGGGTGGGTTGCATTTCGGATTTTATCTCAAGTTATCTCATCCATAGCACCTGGTGTTGTTTGTGCTGTTGTTGTTGCAGCTTTCGTATTTTCAGTTGAAACACCCGACACATTCAGGTCCATAGTGGAGTTATTTGCGCTTCCTTTCTCTCGATTCCAGCAATAGTGATCATACAATCATTGATAGTAGTATGATATACACGGGAGCAAATTTAAGACGTCTCTCTAAGTCCGCCATCTTGCTTATACGGCGATCGAGTGAAAATCCACTCAGAAATTTTTCAATTTTTATTTGGTCTGAGTAGGATTCGAACCCGCGTCGCATCGATGAAAGGTTTTTGCGCGACCGAGGGACGATCACTCTAACCCACTGGCCGCCCTGCCGAAGACCGTACAGAAATTGAAGGTGTCATCATTCAATAATGGGTATGTCCACCTCGGGCATCAACGCAAGCAGTACATCCGCGAAGCAAGGATCTGATGAGTGTGGCCATTCCATGATGTTCACATTATTCTATTGCAAGAAGTCTTGTGTAAACCTTGCAGAGTGTGGGCTCTGATGGTTTTGGCGTGCGACGGGTGTCAATATGGGCCCTCGGTAGGGGATGCGTGCATGCATCTGTATCTGTTGGAGACGGCGTCTGATGGGGCTGAGGCTTACCCTGGGCCTTCCAATTCCCACTGTCTCACGAGCAGTCTGTGTCGCGGTGCGAAACATTACCAACATTACCAGTTTCATGTTCCCTGATCCTGAGGCGACTAATTGTGGAGGGATGACACTGCATGTGACGTCCTACGGCGGCACAACTGAGACCCGCCTGTAACATGCCAATGGCACATTCCCTTTGTTGTGTTGTAAGTCGGGGCATGGTAACGTTTTCTGATTTTTTTTTTTCGTCTTTATGCTGAGCTTCGTGTAAAGTGTTGAACCCACGACAAATGAGCCCTGAAAGCTGTTCTCAGTGACGGTGAAAAACTCAATGGACGTTATTAGGAAATGTTGCGTAATGTTCACGACATGCGCGTCGGGAACACCACAGGTTATCCAGTTATTGCAACTCAACTCGAACTAACAATAAACAACAAAACGTAAATGGCCAATATCCTTACTGGGGTAGAAACATAAAATTCAACCGTGCGTTTTTAATGGCGCTAAGTATAGTTTGACTGCTTTTCCTCGATCTTAACTTTTTCGGTGTTGGGGCTTTAATAGTCCGGGTTTCTGACTCCAAAATTACTATTTTTTATATTGACGGCTGTCAGTATAACAAATAGTAATTTTGGAGTCAGAAACCCGGACTAGGGCTTCAGACTTTCTTTTTTTTTGGCGGCCTGTATTCGTTTTCTATTTGTGAAATGTTTATAACAGGATGGATGATACCCAATATTTGTTGACAGAGATTTCATCGTACTCTTTGTTAAATATGTCATTTTTCTCTCTGAATGTGCCCATTCTATCGCACATCTAGTTCTAGTAAAAGGCAATTCAATTTCATTTTCCCTGCCTTGCGTGTGTTCTATACAGGAATATTGTATTTCTATACGTAAACAATTGTGAAATTGTGAAAGATTTTTTAAGTTGAAAAAACAATGCCAGACTATGGCAAACCAAATATAGCACATTTTGGCTTCGATATGTTGGTTTAAGAACAAAACAAACCCGCCGTGTGTATTTAACATGTTTTCACGTGTTTATGTAGGTTTGTGCTCCGCTTTACTTCTGGTAACTTTCCGACACGGTTTTAATAAATCACTAACACCAATGCTAAAGCCTTCGCTGGTGGTGTCAGTGAGCCAATCGCGAAACGGGAAAGTAACATTCTATATTTCTCCGGAATTCGCCCAAGTTAGTACTTCGGAAACTAAGCCTGAACTCAAGATGCAGTGGATAATTTGATAAACTTCCTAAACATTGTGAGGAAGAAAAATGTTTTGCGTTACGGTAAAGCACTCATTATGATCTAAACATTTTTTTAATCATTTATCCAACACGCTATGTTTTATAAAACATTTGAGTGATATTTTGATTTAACTCTTATCTACGCTAATTTAAGAATTATTTAAAGACAACAGGATTATAACTGTTATAGGACTGATTATTGTTAGCACAGTTCGCAGACTCAATATAAATTTGTATTTCAACGTCATTGATTCAGGTTTTTTTGTTTGCACAGGTCGCAGATTAATTATAAATTTGTATTTCAACGTCAATCATTCAGTTTTTTTTAGAACAGTTCGCAGACTCATTATACATTTGTATTTCAACGTCAATGATTCAGGTTTTCTGGTTTGCACAGTTCGCAGAGTCAATATGAATTTGTAAATCAACGCCAATCATTCTGCTTTTGTTTGCACAATTCGCAGACTCAATATAACTTTGTATTTCAAATCATTCAGTTTTCAAACCACCACAGGTATTCTCTTGATCAGAAATTGCAAATTGCAAATTTTGATAGCTCGTTCCACTTTAAATAAAAATTAACAATTTGCAAAGTTGTGCATATGTAACCAAACACTATGTGAAGTAAATATCTGTCTTACCAATGTGGCAGCCAAATGACGGAAAGAAGCAAACAGTTACAAATCCAACGTGTACGCTCGGACTAATACTCCAGTAGACTGACCCCATTTGTAGATTGGGAACACTACGGTTTGAAAGTTTACCATATAGTAAATAATGCCAACTCTAGTTTCTAGGTCCAGCCAACCAGCTTAAGCTAGGCGGTAAAATATCTTAACCGCGAATCTTCTCCCTTGCGATTGGATGACATCCTAAAAGATGAACACCATAAATCTATACGTAAACAAGATACTCGGGACTATATAGGCTCCAATCAAAAGTGATATTTGTGTTCCTGTGCAGCCAGTTTAAGTAGAAATATATTTCATGAATCTATTTTTCCCATCTGCGTTTTATAATTCCCATAAATCAAATTCTATGATAAAGCGTGTAGCTTGCTATACATGTGCTCAAAAATACATGCGTATCGATGTATTAGATCACTATGACGTCATCCTAATTGTTATACCAGGCCTCTTTATGCAATGGTTCTAAACAATCAGATGTCTATTTCCAGGGTTTCTAAGTTGGGCGTATATATATAACAGCATGTTAACTTGTTTATTTGCTTACGATGAGCTTTATTAAGGCACATAAGACGCCGACTCTAAGCGCCTCCGTGTTTTAAAAATATGGCCTTATTCTCTATATGTGTAGGCTACGCTATGATTTTCATTGTTTTTGGACAAGAACCAGAGGCCCGAGTTAAAAACGAGCGGACACTTAAATTTCATTCTCTGTGTATAGGCCTACGTGTATGTTAGTTTATGCGATCCTCCACTTCTGAATCAATAACCCCTGGGAATTAACTACACATTTTCTTGATATTGTGACAGATTGAGTACATTTTTGCGACGTCGCCAGTTTCATTTGTCGTATTTAGTTCCTTGACGTGACACGTGACAGTCGCATCGCAAACGAAACGTAGTTGCCAATGGATACCATAGCAAAGAGATACGTCATGGTCACTGCGATTGATCGCACTGTTCGACGGCTTCGTGAAACGGTCCCCAGATCTGGTATGCTTGAGCGCTTCAACTATCTATGGCGGCACATTTTACAAAGTAAGATCCAAACCAGTCAATGAGACGTGTCCATTCCACGCATATGGTTCATTGCATGTCAGTTTCATGTTAGAAAGAAAAGACGTTCACTGACATGCGCAATGACATCACCTGTGAGAGGAAACTTGTGGAATTCTTATGGTATCTGTATCAATGAATTCTATACGTACCGGTATGTAGTTCATTGGTCTGTATTTGGACTGACTGTATAAAGCACCCATCCACGAGCCGGTACGTAACAAAGAAGTCAATTTATTATATAATTAGTAGTGAGACATTGACACAGCGCTGATATAAGTGATATCTTCACTTTTACCGATAACATTTATATCATCACTGTCAGTGCCGGAACTATTTTCATTGGAATTAAAAATATCTTCTCATGATTTAATCTTTAATTTGTGAAAATTGCTAAAATTTGTAATCAAGTCTCATTTTATAAATTATCGAACAATTCTTAGCATAATAATTTGGGTGTTAGACACTTACACAAACCAAACATTTTTTTTTCCTTTGGCCTTTCTGTGGTGCTCGCAATCAATAAAACATTTTATTTCCACAGCTTAATGAAACCTTTTTAGACGATAAGCACAGAAAGAAAACCGATTCATGCTCACGTGGAATCATTTGGAAACATTTATGTTCACTGTAATATTTGGTGCATTTGTGGCATTCACGGTCTGGTCAGTTTTCTGATTCGACAATCTGTTACATTTAAAGGCACACTTGCCGCGAAAATCCAGAATACTGTTTACATAAACAAATGTAGCCGGTTTTCTGTATTTGTCCCAGACAGTAGAAGTTAGGAACTTCCTATTCTTACCAAAAATAGAAAGTTTGGGCATCATTTAGTATTGTTAATTTGAAATTGAAAAATAGATTTATCAGGTACCCGCAATGTCAACAAACCCCAAACCTGAAAGCGCCCCCTAATGGTTGAGTCGTGTGACAGTTTGAGTTGTTGGGCGTAGTTGGGGGAAAAAAATTGATTACGTGAGAGACAAAACGACAGCACAATTACGCGAAGGACTGGGGGCTGCCTAAGCTCAGAGAGCTCGCGGGTACTAAATCGCCGAAATCTGTCAGCCATTTCTGGCTTGTAAAGATATAGTCCGAAATATCGGCAAAGATAGGTCTGGCCCCACTACTTTGATTATTGAGGGGACCATTGAAAAAATATCTTGAGTTCGAGTCACAAAGCTATATTACGGTGGCTTGAATAGGACATGGAATCCTTTTTGTTTTAAACTTTTTTTTTAGTTTTGAATTTATTTTTTTTAGTTATGAATCTTTTTTTTTTAGTTATGAATCTTTTTTTTAGTTATGAATTTTTTTTTTTTCCTTTCAAACTTTTTTTTAGTTCTAAATTTTATTTTTAGTTTTGAACTTTTTTTTCAGTTTTGAATTTTTTTTGTTGAGGAGGTTTTCACCCAGGTGGAAAGTCACATGACTATCCACTCCGGTGATAAGTCACGTGACTTTCCTTCTTGGTGATAATCATGTGACCGACAATAATAACACGATAGCTGCCCGCTGTGTGTGGAGCTATAAAGATAGGAGCGTTTTGGTATTCTTTTTTTTGTATTTACATATAGAAAGCGGATCAGGCATGCAATTTCCAAAGCTGTTTAACATCGTTGATTGTGTGCTACCAAAACGCGGCTTGCAGAGAGCTGGCAGCTATTTTATTGTTGGTCACGTGACTTATCACCGGGGTGGATAGTCATGTGACTTTCCACCTGGGTGAAAACCTCCTCAACAAAAAAAATTCAAAACTGAAAAAAAATTCATAACTAAAAATAAAATTTAAAACTAAAAAAAAAAGTTTGAAACGAAAAAAAAAATCCGTAAATAAAAACAAAATCCATAACTAAAAAAAAAGATTCATATCTAAAAAAAAAGATTTAAAACTAAAAAAAATAATTTGAAACTAAAAAAAAAGTTTTAAACAAAAAGGATTCCAATGTCCTATTCAAGCCACCGTACTATATGCTTCAATCTCACTTATATGTTTGACTAGTAGCCAACACAAATAAATAATTGTTTATTTTATAGCGTGAGACCTATAATCCGGGCTATTTATTTTATAATATATTAAATTATTATTGAGAACAGCTTGAATAGCTTATCCGCGGGTATTTCCGAAGCTACTATACTGGTGGCGCCCCCTAGCGTCAAAATGTCGATGGTGCATGTTAAAAATCGCTAACGCTGTAACGGTAGCGTTAATGTGAGGACCGAAGGTCACCGCTCCCAGCTGGTTAGACGAATGGAACGTACCCCCAATGAACTATATGCGTGGAACTTGAATGTATGTTATGATTTATATATATATAATTTAAATTATAATTTTGAAGTGAATTCTTGCTAACTGTATCGAAAATTGGACCTTCTTGATAATGTTCAACCCGAGTTCGAAATAAATCCTACAATGTATGTGTAGATTGACTTTTAGGTCTTAATTTTATTTGTTTTACTTTTAATGTACTGAAACCTTTATTTAAGTTTATATACCAAGGCGTCAAGGCAAAACAGAAATGTTAGATTAGACAGGTGTGCATGTAGAATTGTAGGTTTATTGGTCGGTACCAGGTCGACATTTAATCGGCATTACCCACGTCGATGAACGCAGAGCAAAATCTCACCCTACACAGACTTTTCAGTCTTAAACGATGTTTTTCCAGCTTCCTAGTTGCTCCAAAAACGGTTTTGTCAAAGTAAAAGTTATAAATTGATCATCTACAAGAAAATACTTGCCTTTTTTAACGGATTCTGTTTGACTTTGCGGTTTCTTGATAAAGATAACTGCCTCCAGCTTGACGAAACAGACGTCATGCACAGAAGAGTGCTCAAGGGGAGATAATTTCAACTTTATATACGCAGACTGTTCCCTGGCAATGATCCCAAGGAAACATTTTAACTTTATGAAGAATTCTCTGGTTTAGTTGATGAACTACAAATCTATCTTACGCATTTTTCATTTGATGTCTTTTATTAGTAGTTTAACCCCCACCCCTGGTACCTGTATGGGTGAAATAATCTTCAGTGTGGCGTGAAACACCATGTAATCATTCCCCGTGTTTTGATATCATACATAGGGTTTCAAAATGTAAGTTACCGCTAACCGAAAATTTCATTAAATTTGACTGCTGCAATAAACGTACGCAATCTCCATTTGAAGTTAAAATGTATCCATTTTCATGTTTAAAATAACCATTTGCCTTTCAATAGGTTGATCTAGAAAAAGAATATAAAAATTCATGTAGAGTTTGCATGGTTTATTTTGCGTACTAAACCGTGTAATCATGTCCACAGGTTGCACGTGAGCGTCCCTAAAAAAAAGTAAAAGTGTCACAAAATGACCGCAATTTTCAATGGCTTTTCATTTTCCCATCTTTCACTGGTTTTTTCACAGCTGCAGGTTGATAAATTATTCTTGGGAAATAACAAAACAATAACAGATGTTTGTCACTAATTCAAAACTGTTGACAATTTCTGCCTACATACCCTCAGTTCGGCAGAAAACGAAAGTTTGGTGACGTTTGAAAAACATTTCTAGCTCGAGGGAGCAATCATTGTTGCTTTTCATTGGAAAAGTATGGCCGATACTCACTTAGAGTTGTATGCAATAATGACCGATCCCTTTAGCGGAGAAAAAATTATTTGGTTTGTGATCACATCCTTGTATGGCGTGTTTTGAATTATTTTGACAGAAATTTGAAAACCGTTTGGATAATTTTAAAACTTTAGTACTTTTCTAAATCTTTTGTCATTTAATGACATCATAATTTCAAAAAATTTTACTAAAAATTCTTAGATCAAAAAAGTGGCTCACGACTGTCCGCCGAAGTCTTGTCAATACTGTGCCAACACATGGTTACTTTCACTAGTCCGTGGTTTAATCAATCAAGTTTTTAACATTTTCATTTGTATATTTTTAAAACTAAAGGCCTAGTTAATATTCTGCACGGTTTTGAATAAAAATTACCAGCTGACTACACCAAATAAAAGGATTTTGGGTTAAAAAGTTGCTCACGACTGTCCGGCGATGCTACAAAAAAAAACCAGTAAAACAGTAAAATTAAAAATAAGTGCTTGTAAAAAACAAAATAAGTGTTAAAATGACGATTGGATATCAAGACAAACGGTTATTTATTAATTATCGATTGTCGTTTTAATTTGGAGGAACGGGAATAATTTATCTTGCAACAGTCACTCTGTCGCTGTCAGTTGGCGCCGTTGCGGTTTAACAGGCAGTCCTCTTTTTACACGATACTTTCTTGAACGATCGTCTCCGCAAGTATGCGCACAGGATGTAACATGGCGACGAGTAAAGGTCGACGACCAATAAATGTCAGAAATTATAAATAACGGAGTAAGACCTTTACTAAAGTGAAGTATAAGTACCCTAGCCGGCTCGCTGGGCAGGTACCCGGATGTCCGAAACCGAGAATGGGTAGCGGGTAGCCCCAGGTGACTATCCTGCCATTCTGTTGTATAGTCACAGATCGGTGCCATTTGGCTCTGTAGGACGGTTCAAAATTTTGGCCTTGTAGCTTTATTAGACAATAGACCTTTCTATGAACAAATAACATACTTTATTAGGGATACGAACCCACCGATTGCGCATCTCATCACGCCGGTAGCTCAACTGAATCTGAAACTGCAACAAGCCTTACCTGGATTTCGTGACGTCATGTAGTCTTTAAAAAATTTTGCTGAAAACCATTTCTCAGACTTTAGTATGTTCACCGATTAGAAACAACCTCACCAGAGTTACAACTTTGTTTTTGAACAACAACAACAGACATATTTCAGCTTTCTTGCAAATTAGGACAAAGAAGAAAGCACAGGTTAGAGAGTATGGCCTGTAAATCTTGTAACCACATTTTTTCGTCCAATTTTTTATTCAAATTTTCTGAGAATTGCTATTTTCTGGTTTAGAACTAAGCTACCAGCAACCGGGAACACGATGAGTTGTAAGTAAAATATTCAAAGTGTGAGAACAGTCCGAGAGAAAACTCGTAGATTTTCACCATGTTAAAGAATGCTGTGAGAAAATGTACCAGTGTTCCTATCTTTGAAAATTTGAAAATTAGACCATGAAAAGAGTATTTAGAATTTTATTTGGATTTTTACCATTGGGAATGCAAGCAGGACACCCAAACAGTTAATAAAGTATGTTATTTGTTCATAGAAAGGCCTAATAAAGCTACAAGGCCAAAATTTTGAACCGTCCTACAGAGCCAAATGGCACCGATCTGTGACTATACAACAGAATGGCAGGATGTCACCTGGGGCTAGGTAGCGGGTGGATCATTCCATGTCAAATCAGCCAAAAAAAAAATTGTTGGCGCTGACCCTCTTCAATTTTCTTGAAAAAATTCACAAAAATTCATAGGACATAGGACAACTCGTACTATATTGTACATGATGGTGTATATTTATGAGCTTTCGAGAGTAGCTACTCTCATCATCAGATATTACAACACACAATAGACAATTTTCTACAGGCATTATATATAGAGAAAAATATAACACAGTTAATACTTTAAAATGATAGAATAAGTAGGATAAGCATTTGTACTTAGGAAGCCTAATTTTGCTTATCCTACTTATTCTATCATTTTAAAGTATTAACTGTGTTATATTTTTTAGACCACCATGATCTCATGGTGGTCTTATCAAATCGCTTTTTGTCCGTGGTCCGTCGTCCGTCGTCAGTCGTCTGTCGTCCGTCGTCCGGTGTCTGTAAACTTTTCTTGTGATCGCGATTCCAAGAGAACTACTGGTCGGATTTTCATCAAATTCTACAGACATGTTACCCTTATGGTCTAGTTGTGCAACATCTATTTTGTTTGCTCATTTGCATATTGAAATGGCCGCCAGCGGCCATTTTATGATTTTTACCTACATAGTTTGTGATCGCGGAATCTAGAAATCCACCAGGCCGATCTTGATGAAATGTTTTTATATTGGTACCCCATATGGTCTAGTTGTGCAACATCTATTTTTCTAAGCTCATTTGCATATTAAAATGGCCGCTAGGCGACCATTTTGTTTTTCTATTTTTTATTGCTTTTCTCTCTTGTGACCGCGATTCCAAGAGAAGTCCTAGTCGGATCTTCTTTAAACTTCTAACGCACATTCCTCCTATGGTCTAGTTGTGCTACATCTAGTTCGTTTGCTCATTTGCATATTAAAATGGCCGCTGGCGGTCATTTTGTGATTTTTACCTACATACAATGTAGTTTGTGATCGCGGAATCTAGAAATCCACCAGGCCGATCTTGATAAAATGTTTTTGTATTGGTTCCCAATATGGTCTAGTTGTGCTACATCTATTTTTCTGAGCTCATTTGCATATTAAAATGTCCGCTAGGCGACCATTTTGTTTTTCTATTTTTTATCGCTTTTCTCTCTTGTGACCGCGATTCCAAGAGAAGTCCTATTCGGATCTTCTTTAAATTTCACACGCACGTTCCTCTTATGGTCTAGTTGTGCAACATGTATTTCTTTTGCTCATTTGCATATCAAAATGGCCGCTGGGCGACCATTTTGTTTTTCTTCTTTTTGTCACTTTTCTCCTAAAGTAAAGAAAGGCTAGGATTTTCGTAAACTAATTTACGCATGTTAGCCCTATGGTCTCGTTGCGCACTATGCACTTTTGTGCTCATTTGCATATTCAAAATGGCGGCCACTGGCCATTATTTTTTTATCCCTGTTCTAAAGTAATGAAAGGATGTTCGTAAAATGTTATACGCAGGTTAACCCTATGGCCTTGTTATGCACTCGCTGCTCATTTGCATATTCAAAATGGCGGATCTTGATGAATTTTTTTGTGTTGCTTCCTCATATGGTCAAGTTATGCAACATGTATTTTTTTCGTCGTTGGCGTTTTCATTTAACACATTCGCTACCGCTGTCGCCATTTGGCGTTAGAGTGCTAGCCTGCTTCATTACCGAAGACATCGTAGGCCTATGGCGACAGCAGAAAAATCAGCTAAAACCCCACTGACGCCGTATGGTTTTTTTTTCTTACAACTTCAACTGATTTTGAAAATGCACAAATAAAATCACATGTTGCATCTGTTGGTTGCTTTGTGTTTTGTTTTGTCAATCTTCGAATACGGTTAAAGAGGTTTAATTTACTTTAACGGACGCGCAATTCACTGATAACTTCCAACTTGTCTAGGTGAGAACGGACACTTCAAGCATACGTATATAACAAGAAAATGTTAAATTTGACAATAAAAGCTTGTGGAATTCCTTATATTTACGGCTTCAGATCTTAATATATATTTTCCTTGTCTCCAATATACTGACAGTGAGTGAGATATTTAAATATCTATGATTAAAAAGTGCTAAAATCGGGTGGTGAAATTAGCTAGTGCGAGTTCCCGCTGTCAATCACCGGGCCCCTACCAGGCATTTTAAAAGCATGGCCCAGTTAAAGACAAATAAGCTATTTTTGGCACTGAGGACGTTATTTTGGAGTTTCCTAGTCCAGAGTAGTGGAAAAAAGGCATTTATCGGAGCTTTATTAAACCTCAGAGTGAAATTGCAATCCTCGTGTCATTTTAAAACGTATCAATATGGACTCCTTTCAGATTTCCAAGGGCGACTATAAGAAACAGAATTATCTATGCATGTTGCCGGCCGCCACAGCTTGTTCGAAGTCGGTAAAATGGCCTTCTCGAATTTGGATTTTAAACGCCTAAATTCTTTCCAAAAATGTAACAATAATAAATATTTTTAAAGGAGAGTGTTCCCTAAGACACTTAAGAAGATCCATTTTGTATTTTTCGGAGTGTGAAAGGAAGGAATATTTCAAAATGAAATGAAATACACGGCACCGTACAATCACTATTTTGCCGATCGAATTTGCATTCAGGCAGCTATGTACAGCAACTGACTTCGCAATTGTAAATGCTATTTACCAATAAAGTAACTGAAATGTTTTTATTCAATCATATATTTATATCAAATCGTGCATGAAGATTTTTTTATAAGTTCACTAATTTCTGAACGAATCGGGACATTCGTCATGTTTAAATTTTTACTCATCAGTCGAGTGATACGTCGCCCGTTCTTCACTTTTCACGGGCTATTTTTGACAGATATACATTATCTTTTGATTTGTAAACAAACACTCAATGCATCTTGGTAACATGTGTACAATCGTTTTGGATTTTGTAAATTTTAATTGTGTACAGGACTCAAACAAGCGATATCACTGACTGGCCTTTGTGCAAGTACATATAGCTCCGGTAAGTAGCGTTAATGTGCGGCCTCCTTGAAGAAAGTTGGTTTTGAGTTTTCAGATAACAGCCACTATCTACCGAAGAAACTTTGTTCTTGTCCAGCCACCCACCAACTGAAGAAATAAATTTCATATATCAAATTTGCGATCCGTTTATAAGCAGCCTCACTTTCTGATAGTGTTCTAGGGTGGGCTAAGATCAGTTCACTGATCTCTTGTCTCTATATATAATGCCTGTAGAAAATTGTCTATTGTGTGTTGTAATATCTGATGATGAGAGTAGCTACATGTACTCTCGAAAGCTCATAAATATACACCATCATGTACAATATAGTACGAGTTGTCCTATGTGTTTTGGCTAATTTAATTTTCATAGATTGAGTACAGCAACTCTTGAATTTTCTACCATAGTTGGCTAATAAATGTATCTTGTGGGAAAAATTTCAAACAGCTCTCTTACTGTCAACATGGAGAACAGTTAAGACAAAACTAAGCCAAATATTCGTTCGATTTTTCTGGAGCAATGTTCAGGCACCAATTTTATCAAGTTAAACCCTCAAGTGGTCAGTCTTTCTGTTGCAAATTGTCATGTGCCTATATAATATTAATCAGGCATCAAATATCTCGTTTACCTATCACAAGACCTGTGGCGGGCCACCAAAAACAGAACATTTAACAGATGCCCTGCATAAAACATGATGTTTTGGGTCATAACTATTGAAGCCAGTGCTTTTTTGGGACAATATTCTGAAAGCCAGGGTAGAAAATACCCTGTAGGTAGATTTTCAGACAAATACCCTTCTTCAGTGAGAAATTACAGCCATCCAAATACCCTTCCAAAGCCCATTTTCATTTTGCTAGTGTCGAAAATGAACATCATAGGGTGTTCTTAAATGACCATATCTCAGAAACTACATGGAATATTGGGCTATAACTTGGCAAACCTTCCTAATACATGCCAAAGAATTTTTATGAATTTTTTAAACAAAATCCAAGAGGGTCAGCTCAACAGCCGGCTGAAATGACACGGAATGACCCGGGTTCAAATCCCACTCAATCCAAAAAATATTGGAAAATTTTTTGACTGGGTTTTCACTCAAATGACCTATGTGGGATGATTGCCAGTAACCAACGGAAGGTCATGGGTTTCCTCCAGGCATAGGGCCCGGTTTCCTCCCACAGTAGAACTGGCAACGCCGCCATATAAGGGAAGTAATCTTGAGCGCTGCATAATACACCAAACAATCAATCAATGTAAGTTTATCAAGGCTATTTAACGTATCAGTTTATATCAATGAAAATCGGAAGTGTTACAATTGATCAAGGTTTCCGTTTGCACTGTACCTACTAACAGCATGAGATTTATATCAAAATACTTTCCTCATTTACAGAATTATGCCTGTATAAACAAACATGGGCGTGAAAGGATTATGGGAGGCTTTGCAGCCTGTAAGGTCAGAGGTTGCATTATCAGAGTTGAAAGGGCAGATATTAGCAGTGGATCTGAGTGGATGGATCTGCCAGTGTAAAATGATACCTAAAGTTCATCCTCTAAGGTAAAAAAATGTTATACGAACATGAACATTGTAGGGAGCACAAGTCCTGTAAGAGTTCCACAAATTTCTTGTCACCAGTGCTGCCCTTGCACATGTGGCTGAGCGTTTTTCGTTGTGACATGATGTTTATGGCTGAAATAAGTAAAATGGAATGGTAATATTCTTGTAATGTTCTTAATAGCGACATCTGTCACCAGATATTACAAAATGTTATTGGAAACTTGCAAGCCATGTATGTTAGAATCTGCCAAGCTTTTAGGCAGAATTTGACCCGTGTCAGGCATACCTGGTCTACTTGACCAAGCATTAGACATACAAACTTTGAGGCAGAGTTTGACCCGCAATTGGACGTGATATCTGACAAGCCCTTCACCAATATTTCAGGGTTTGAATCCCATTCAGTTCTAATCAGACAGGAGGATTTTTATCATCCACATATATATTTATTGACATAAAAATATCCCGTCACAGGAAAAAGCTTCTTGACTTCAATAACTATGGTGGCAAGTTTCTAGTTGTGTTATAAAAGTGGTGCATGCCATCTAGACCCCTATGCCCACTCTGACACAGGTTGTAACCATTAGGTTGAAGACAGACCAGAGTATGGCTCTAGATAGTAAATCTTTCTCTGAGTATATATATTTATGAACACTAAAACACATGGGCACAGGGAAAATCTTCTTGTCTAAAATAACCACAGAGACAAGTTTCTAATTGTGTTAAAAAGAGGTATATCATTTAGACCTTTATACCCCATCATAAATTGTTGTAATAAAGTAAACCTATGGTATTTCATTAGGTTGACGACTGACAGGAGCTTGGCCTTAGTCTGAGTATATACATGTATAATATTGGGTAGGCATCATTTTCATCCTGAACAAGTTTTTGTCACGAAAGAGCTGCTGTTGCTACATGTGCAGTGTATGTACCAATTTCTATTTAGGGACTATTATTAGTTTCAGGGTTATTCTCGGCGAAAATGTAAGCTGGCCCTGGAAGCTTTTCTTTTGCTCAGTTAAAGAGCCTGTTTTTTCACACCAATAAACAGACTGTTTTAGTCTGTTTTAGTAGTGACTTCTGAATATAAACCCTAAAAATATCATTGCTGAAGAAATGCTTTTGTTTATTTGTATTTTCCTTTTGTTTTTTGTATTTTCCTGTTGTTTATTTGTATTTTCCTGTTGTTAATTTGTATTTTTCTGTTGTTTATTGCAGCGCTATGTTTTACAGGATCAATAATTTAATGAAGTTGGATGTTCGACTGGTGTTTGTTATGGATGGTCTGGCACCTCTCGTGAAACGTCAGGCAATGAAGAACAAGTCCAACTCACCTTTATTGAAAGGGAGACAACTCTATAACAAAAGCAGTATTGTGAGACAGGTACATGTAAATAAAGTTAAATAAAGTTGTTTAAGGAAATGTACTGTATACATGTTATATTGGCAGGGAACTAAGAACACTTAAGGCCTTAACTTGAGCTTGGGGACATTGAAAGAAAGTGCAGGTCCCCCTCCCCCCCCCCCCCCCCCCCCCCCCCCCCCAAATGATTGATTGACTAATTGTTTGGTGTTTTACTTATATGGCGGTGTTGCCAGTTTTATTGTGGGAGGAAACCAGGCTCTATGCCCGAATGAAACCCACGACCTTCCGCTGGTAACTGACAACCATCCCACATACATGTAGGTCGTTTGAGTGAAAACCCAGTCAGAAAATTTTCCACTTTTTTTTTCGCACTGAGTGGGATTCGAACCTGCGATCCATTGGTCGAAGGCTGTTCGGACAACTTATTCTTGATTATGAGCTGACAAAATTAGATTTTTTTTTTCATTTATTACAATAGGGTTTTTATACGCCCGACTTTAAAAAAGTTGGTTGTATTATTGTATCACCAGCGCCGTCCGTCCGGCCCGGATTCCCTTCCGCTCCCTAACTTGAAGAGTTTTGATCTAATCTTTACAATTCTTTCACAACATATACCTTGTGGGTAGAAGGTGTGCCATGAACCATTTATGACATCCTCGATTGCATAATGTGGCTTCTACATTGGATTATGTTATATTCTGTCTTAGTTTATATCTTCGTTCCCTTCCGCTCCATAACTTGAAGAGTTTTGATCCGATCCTGACAATTTTTTCAGAGTATATACCTTATGGGCAGACGGTGTGTTGTGTATCATTTCTGACTTAACCCGTTGCTTAATATGGCAACCATATAGGATTATAAGTAATATTCCTTTCCGCTCCATAACTTTTTAAGTTCAACTTCTGATCCAATCTTGACGATTTTTTTCAGAGTACAGTCAAACCTGAACAAGCGACCACCTGTAAACAGCGACCAACTGTCTTAAGCGGCCACCCCACGACGCCCCCGAACGAAATCCCATACCTAAGACACTGTATAGAGCGACCACCTGTCTAACGCGACCAGCTGTCAAGCTGATAAAGTATACACAAAACCTGTATTAAACGACCAAAACTTTGCTCTATAATCGCTAAAACGCTCCACGTGGTCTTAAAAAAACAAAAACCGCGACTTTACCGCGTATGCTTAATTCCGCTGTAGCAGGCAATCCACGATTGTCGTAATAACTAAAGCCTACAATTAAAGCCGGACACTAGCCGTTTGTATTATACATGTACCTGTGAATTGCATTATACTAAACAGAATTGACAAAAAAAACATCTCGAATAAAATTATTAATAGATATATCTCGGTTGGGTTCCTTTTTAATCCTATACAAATCGTAGAGATGTACAAACATCAGTGCAATAAATCAAAATGCAATTGCCTAAGACTGGCAAAGCTCTCATTCTTCATGAGAAAAGATGACAGGTTATCGAGATGTCGGTTACATAAAACCTGGATTAAGAGTCCACCTGTCTTAAGAAACCCCTTTTCACGTTTCCCTTAGTTGGTCGCTAACACCAGGTTTGGCTGTATATACCTTATGGGCAAACGGTGTTTCACATACCAATTCTGACATCTCCTGTTGCATAATATGGAAGTCATATTGGATTATGTAATATTCTCTTAGGCTCCAGAACTTTTTTCGTTTTGATATAATCCCTCCAATTCTTTTAGAGTATATCTAGCTTATAGGTAGATGATGTGTCGCATACCAAATATGATTTGGGTCCACATATTTTTTGTGTGTTTTCAAGAGTTTTTTTTTTATAAGAAATGTGTACCTGATATATATATTAATATATATCAATGCTTTTTTTAGTACACTTGGTTCAGAGCAATACTGGAAGCCAATTAATTTATACATTCTGAGACTGTTTTCTTGGATAGTTTAATTTGCACTATAATAACGAAAAAGACCATTTTTACAGCTTTATTACCCATCTGGTATTTATCAGAGTGGCTGTTTAAATAGAGATAAGGGAACAATGACATCCACTGAAGTTGACACACAAGGTTTGTATATTTACACACCATTGTATCAGTGGTCAGCCTGAAGTTTGTTTACTTTGTACTAAAACTATTACAGCCAAGTCCAATAGAACAGTGTCCAAGGCAAAACTGTTAAAAGAATTTTAAGCTATTGCATTGATTACTCCTTCCCAATTGTGGAACATAATAGCAATGTCAAAACAGCCACAATATTTCAGTTTTTTGCAATTAAAATGTGATTGAAATTACCTGAACAGATAACATATGTGTACTATATTTATGATCACTAAAACACACGGGCACCGGGAAAATCTTCTTGTCTAAAATAACCATGGAGACAAGTTTCTAATTGTGTTAAAAAGAGGTATATCATTTAGACCTTTATACCCCATAAATTGTTGTAACAAACCAAACCCATGATATTTCATTAGGTTGACGACTGACAAGAGCTTAGCCTTGGTCAGTAGAATTTCTGGATTCCTTTTGTAACACATTGACAATGGTTACGCATCTTAACTATGGCAAGAACATCGGTGGACTGAGATTGAACCCCATAAATTTTGCTTTATAAACTCCGTTTCATAACCTTTTTCTAGCAAACAACAAGGCTATGAACTCCATCTCATAACCTACAACCAGCACAAAAAACAAGGTTATATCTCATGACCTTTTTCTAGCAAACAACAAGGTTATAAACTACATCTCATTACCTGCAACCAGCACAAAAAACAAGGTTATAAACTCCATCTCATAAACTTTTTCTAGCAAACAACAAAGCTATGAACTCCATCTCATAACCTTTTTCTAGCAAACAAGGCTATGAACTCCATCTCATATCCTACAACCAGCACAAAAAAACAAGGTTATATCTCCTAACCTTTTTCTAGCAAACAACAAGGTTATAAACTACATCTCATAACCTACAAACAGCACAAAAACAAGGTTATAAACTCCATCTCATAACCTTTATCTAGCAAACAACAAGGTTATAAACTCCATCTCATAACCTACAACCAGCACAAAAACAAGGTTATATCTCATAACCTTTTTCTAGCAAACAACAAGGTTATAAACTACATCTCATAACCTACAGCCAGCACAAAAAACAAGGTTATAAACTCCATCTCATAACCTTTTTCTAGCAAACAACAAGCCTATGAACTCCATCTCATATCCTACAACCAGCACAAAAAACAAGGTTATATCTCATAACCTTTTTCTAGCAAACAACAAGGTTATAAACTGCATCTCATAACCTACAACCAGCACAAAAAAATCAAGGTTATAAACTCCATCTCATAACCTTTTTCTAGCAAACAACAAGCCTATGAACTCCATCTCATATCCTACAACCAGCACAAAAAACAAGGTTATATCTCATAACCTTTTTCTAGCAAACAAGGTTATAAACTGCATCTCATAACCTACAACCAGCACAAAAAAATCAAGGTTATAAACTCCATCTCATAACCTTTTTCTAGCAAACAACAAGGCTATGAACTCCATCTCATAACCTACAACCAGCACAAAAAAACAAGGTTATATCTCATAACCTTTTTCTAGCAAACAACAAGCCTATGAACTCCATCTCATATCCTACAACCAGCACAAAAAACAAGGTTATATCTCATAACCTTTTTCTAGCAAACAAGGTTATAAACTGCATCTCATAACCTACAACCAGCACAAAAAAATCAAGGTTATAAACTCCATCTCATAACCTTTTTCTAGCAAACAACAAGGCTATGAACTCCATCTCATAACCTACAACCAGCACAAAAAAACAAGGTTATATCTCATAACCTTTTTCTAGCAAACAACAAGGTTATAAACTACATCTCATAACCTACAGCCAGCACAAAAAACAAGGTTATAAACTCCATCTCATAACCTTTTTCTAGCAAACAACAAGGCTATGAACTCCATCTCATACCCTACAACCAGCACAAAAAGCAAGGTTATATCTCATAACCTTTTTTTAGCAAACAACAAGGCTATGAACTCCCATCCCATAACCTACAACCAGCACAAAAAACAAGGTTATATCTCATAACCTTTTTCTAGCAAAAAACAAGGTTATAAACTCCATCTCATAACCTTTTTCTAGCAAACAACAAGGCTATGAACTCCATCTCATACCCTACAACCAGCACAAAAAACAAGGTTATATCTCATAACCTTTTTCTAGCAAACAACAAGGTTATAAACTACATCTCATAACCTACAACCAGCACAAAAAACAACGTTATAAACTCCATCTCATAACTTTTTTCTAGCAAACAAGGCTATGAACTCCATCTCATATCCTACAACCAGCACAAAAAACAAGGTTATATCTCCTAACCTTTTTCTAGCAAACAACAAGGTTATAAGCTACATCTCATAACCTACAACCAGCACAAAAAACAAGGTTATAAACTCCATCTCATAACCTTTTTCTAGCAAACAACAAGGCTATGAACTCCATCTCATAACCTACAACCAGCACAAAAAAACAAGGTTATATGTCATAACCTTTTTCTAGGAAACAACAAGGTTATAAACTACATCTCATAACCTACAGCCAGCACAAAAAACAAGGTTATAAACTCCATCTCATAACCTTTTTCTAGCAAACAACAAGGCTATGAACTCCATCTCATATCCTACAACCAGCACAAAAAACAAGGTTATATCTCATAACCTTTTTGTAGCAAACAACAAGGTTATAACCTACAACCAGCACAAAAAACAAGGTTGGTATTTAGTTGCAGCTTCATCAAATTCAGAAAAGAAAAACTTCTAATGTGAACAAGAAATTTCAAGAAATGTTATATTAAATGTAAAGTTGTTAATCGTAGCGGTTCGACTTTGCCACGTCGGGCGTATGTTTGATTTACTAAAACACTGAAAAATTTGATAAGTTGGACTAACGTCCATTCATTCTAAGCCTAAGTTAGTTCAAAACACTCTATTAACATACATTCTCGACCCTAGTACCACTAAAAAAGCCTCTGAATTTCGAGTCTTGAGAAAAATGGTCAGTACCTTCCACATTCTTGTCTCATGTATAATTTAATTTTTGATGTGATTTATTTGTTTATTATTACATCTGGGTTATATCTTTACTGATACATATGATATGTCTATTCAGTTTTTATTCATGAAATTTTAGGGCTGCTTTTTTCAGGCTAAGGAGCTTATAAAATCGTTTGGATTACCTTGTTTGGAAGCCCCAGGAGAGGCAGAGGCATTGATGGCAAGACTATCAAGTCTTGGGGTGAGGATATATTTTTCTCAAAGAATGTCATTATCAAATAGGTCATCTTTGACCTGGATAGAGCATTGGATTGATTGATGTTTTATGCCGCACTCAAGAATATTTTGCTTATATGGCAGAGTTGCCAGGTTTAGTGGAGGAGGAAACCGAGCTTATTGCCCAGACGAAAACCCCGACTTATGGGGAGTACCTGGCAACTCTTCCACATACGGCGTAGAGCATTGAGCACAGCCCTTTTAGGTTTTCACCCTGCAACAATCAGAAATTGATGATTTTGTCCATAAACATAGCCCTGATTTAACTCCGCAATTGAACGAGGCAAAATCATTAAAATGGGAAATAACCTTGAGCTGAAGACCAATTAAGACCAGACCAATCTGTACTGGTCAAATACCTTGTTTCCTTATGGAAAGGCTCTTAAAAAGAAATGATTTTTTTTTAGATGGATTTTTAAAAACTTTTCGTTGCCATCTGTTTCTCAGGTTGTGGATGGATGTTTAACCCAGGATGGAGATGCTTTACTCTATGGAGCCAAACGTGTCTACAAAAACTTCAATCTTGATAAACAGGTCTGTTTTTAACCACTTACTGGGTGTAGTGCAAGGGGAATATAACTTTGTGCTTTGTCTGTCCCAGGAATCTGCTATCCAGATTTTCATAACACTTTCAGATACTGAGCTACCATTAGGTTTTCAGATTTAGTTTTTGTTTTGTGTTGTACAATTTTTTTTAACTTAAAAATTTCAGGGTTTTTCACTTATGTGGAAGAGTTGTCAGATAGTTGTCAAATAGACCAGCTTACCTACCCATCAAACCAGGCAATGCTGCCATATAAGTGAACTAATAATCAGTGCGGCCATTAACATCAATCAGTCAATTTATGTGGGATGCAAATGGAAAAAAAATGAGACAGTAATGCATAAACAATTGTAGAAATAATTATTGGGGTTTCACATAATGTATATACAAGGGACCCTCTTTAGTTTTATCACAATTTAGAGATCCAGAGAATATAAGAAGAAAGTTAATCAGAAATTGAATTTATGTTTTGGTTTTCTAGACAGATTATGTTGAGTGTTATGAGATGGGTAATGTAGAGGAAAGACTTGGGTTAACAAGAGAAGATCTGATTTGCATGGCACTTCTCACAGGCTGTGATTACGATCTCCAGGGGGTCAAGTTTGTTGGACAGGATAAGGCTCTAGGTCTTATAACACATCTAAAACTTCATCATCCTAACCCTTTGAAAAGGTGAGGGAATTGGTTTTTAAAATAAATTTAAAAAACATAAATCAGGATTCGATTGATTTGTGCTATTATTTTATGGGTACAGCAGGTTTCCCCATGAACTACTGCAATCACCATTGAATTAGTAAATAACTGACACTGAAGGACCCGAAAAAAACTGAGCTCATGTGAGAATCTAGCTCATCCCTTAGCGTTACAGTCTGGCCACTCTACCAACTGAGCTGTAGTTCTCTACTGGGAATAACAGCTTCATCATGTATGAGGGGCCTTCGTGGCTCAGTCAGCAGAGTCTCTCCGTCCGACACAGGCCTTCCATCTATGAGATAGGTCGCGGGTTCGATTCCCACTCAGTCCAAAAAATTGGAAAATTTTCTGACTGGGTTTTCACTCGAACGACCTATATGGGATGGTTGCCAGTTACCAATGGAAAGTCGTGGGTTTCCTCCGGGCATAGAGCCCGGTTTCCTCCCACAATAAAACTGGCAACGCCGCCATATAAGTGAAATAATCTTGAGCGCGGCGTAAAACACCAAACAATCAATCAATCAATCCATCTATGAGTTGCAGCTTCTAACCCGCACTCAGAGCAAATGAAATGGAAAAATTTCCTGAGTGGGCTTTTCACTTGACGAAAAATTGTCATGTAATCAGGCCAGGCCTTTGCAGTTACCCACTTACGGTCAATACCCAATTCAAAATTTAAAACCTTCACCCATTTCCAGAAGGCTTGTTCACATCACTGTCTAACTAAACTGTGTATATGTGCCAATCCTCGAGTCTGGTAACACTGTCTGGGGAGACTAACTAGTTACATTTCTCATTGCTATGCAAAAAAAATTGCTGTATAATTTATGTTCAGAATGTTAAGCTGGAGAGACTGTAGTGAGCTGGATGAGGAGATGGATTCACTAAGTGCCTTGTTCAAACAGCAGCATTGCGCCACCTGTAAACATATAGGTATCTATAACTTTTGTGCATTTTTAATTGTATAAATTTCAGAGAAAAGAAGATCACTTTTTGAAGTGCCCTTGCCTGGGCTGATTATAGGGAGGGGCATTCTGGAAGTTGTGGTTATATTATGTTATTTTTTTTTTCGCTAAAACTGTTGACAAGGACATTTTGTAAGCAATACCAACGATTTTCCAATCTTGAAAAAAGAAACTGTATTGCTACAATTCCGTGGGGCTTAAATTTTTTGAGAAACTAATCTAGACTAAACATTATTTCCAGATATTTTTGTAATTTAACATAATAATTGATTCATCATTTCTGAAAAATTTTCTAAAAAGATTTCTAAAAATTTTCTAAAAAGATTTCTAAAAATTTAATTGGTGTTTGGGATTCCAAAATGCGACACAATCATTACATTACCACATTGTGTCTATTTGTTTCAGGCACTGTTCAAATCCACAGGTCATCTGGCTGTGTCATTTGTGAGTTAGAGTTCGGTTGTTTGACCAGCACAGATGCGCCCTGTCCATGTCCCTGTGATTGGCATGTAACGCAGAGGAAACTTAAAGACCACCAATTAGAAATCAGTATTAGACAGAAGGCTCTGGAGTATGAAAACTTCCCAAATAAGGAAGTGAGTGGTTTGTTTTTATATATTTAGACAACTTGCCTTAAATATCATGGTTACGTAGAATAATAATAATAATAAACTTTATTTATTCTCGAAACCATAATAGGCCTAGGTACATGTAAATGCCTCTTTTCATACGGGTCGAGGGCAAAAACAAAATACAAACTAGAAATTGCTGAAGCAATTGCGATTCAAAGTGTGAAGTCGAATAGATCAGCATTTCAAATACTCCTTGATTTTTTTTCCGAAAGGTAATTGAAGTGACAAAATGATGTTTGTGTTTTCCGATTATCGCCATACGAAAAAAGGGCAGACGTACAAGAAAACATTCTTTGAATTTTAAAGATTTAATTCACGGAAGATGTTGACTGATAAATTGTATCTAGAACATCTTTGCTGTGCAATTTCGATTCATTTGGATAAACAGTTTTTAAGTTTGTTTTTTTTATCATTAGTTTTTAAGTTATTACGTTCTGAATACAGGATTTTGTATAATCACAAAAGAAAAAGCGCGGACCTAAAAGAAAACATTTTTTTAAATTTTAAAGATTTAATTTACGGAAGGGGTTGACTGATAGAATGTATCTAGTACATCTTAGCTGTCAAATTTGGATTCATTCGGCTAAACAGTTTTTAAGTTATAAGGCTTTTTAATATGTGTGACGTCATCAAATCTTAATGTTGTATTTTCAATTTGTTTATCGTTGAAACTAGTTTTATTTATGCATATTACACATGTATGTGTTTACACTGATATATGTTATCGGTTTTGCTCTATAATGCATCATTTTTCCTCGGCATATGTCAGAAATTCCAATAATACACCTGAAAAGTCCAACAATTTAAATTTTGGAACAAAGATTAAAAGTACTTATGAAAATGATAGAAAGCATTTGGCGGTATGTTTTTCTTCTTCTTTTCAAGGGATTTGAAATCGTATATAATAAAAGTAACAAAAATCAGTTTTAGGAAAATCCACACTATTATAGATGACGTCATAAATTTTAAATACCAAATACATGTATCTCCTAAAGTTTTTATACGATAAACTTCAAATTTGCATTCATAATAGATTATGCATTGAGCTAAGGGAGCATATCCAACCATCGTGCACCGATCATTTGTGTAATGCGAATGAATTACACGATCGATTTCTACAGTCGCGGCGATCTCCAATCCAAAGCAATCTGTTAAAACAACACCCTCGGGTCTGTCTGAGTGACCTCTGCGGTCCTGTCTGGTTTGAACAGCAGCAGAGATATGCGTATCTGTATATTACTGCGCGGTAACATAGAGTGAGGGGGCTCGTGTATGCAGTGCAATGCACTCGACGGTATAGCTGTAAGCAGGACACTCCGAGTAACGTTGACGCTTTTGTAGCCTCCCATTACCTGTTCAACAAAACATCAATTTGGAAATGTCTGTACACACCTGGTTGTCTTTCTTTTGTATGTTATATATACGCTACAGAATTTGTGAGGTGTGTTTAATGGACGGTTTTTCTTTGGTTTGTGTAACTTTGACTCTTAGACAGAGCATGGTTTAATTTTCGTATTTCAATCTACAACAATCGCTGACATTACAAGCGATTCTGTGTTTTACTAAAAAAAAATGAAGCTATGGACTTATACACTTGGCATTTAATTTTTAGCAGGTGCTTGAAATTATAATGTTCTGATCAACGAGAAAGTTCAAAACTCGGCCTGTAATTATGTAGTATGATCTATTTTCCAAAACCAGTGACTAAAAATCTCCTAGTACTTATAATCAATAATTTATTTTAAAAGTGATATAGTTATGTACATGTATACGATATGAAATGACATGAAAATGAAAATATTACAGAGAGATAAATGTATAGGTATATAAAAAATACTCAGAGCTTCTTAGAATGAATCAATGTCTGATGACGTTTCCTATCTGCATCTGATAAATATACGTATCGGCATCCTCGGTCACACTGTTGTCTCTTAGCACTGGGCAAGGTTGTGTCAAATTCCGAAGAACAATGCTCTGGCATATCTAATAGCCGCAGTAGTGACATGTATCCCCCCTTACATCTGCCATGATCTGTAACAGGGGACGGCATAGCCCCATAGGTGGATAAAGTGTGAAAAAATTTTGTTGCTCTTATATGATGGGTGAAGCAGTGGGTACAACAGTCACTCAGGCAATTATAAAATTCCAAGTGGTATGTTCGGCGTACTGAATGGTTCATTAAAAATAAGAGTTCATGTCTGAGATGCATAAAGTTGGGATGTTATAAGATCTGGGTCGCAGACGCGCTTACAAAGGCTTTCAATTCACTGCGGCTCCTTCATCAAAACGTCGTCTTTTGAAAGATGGCTCTGCTCTGAAGGCAAGAAAACTTCCCCCTCTAGTATCGTATTGGCCCAGTCCGTATTGGCCTTGTTTGTTCGTATTGAAAGTCAATTAATAAAATACAATATAACACTCCAAATAAGAAAAATAATCGCATTCAAATTATATAGCGTTCCAAAATCTGATTGGTATCATATTAGAGCTCAGTTGTGAACTCACTAACTCACACACATATGGAGCCTTTGATAGACCTTTTATAATAAATTTTATAATAATCTTTTTATCATACATTACTCCATTTTGCACATTTTAGATTATCTGGAAATGACCATGACCACAATGATTAATGTCGTTAATATGTTTATTTTCATTTCAAATCAGCCTATATAACTTGGTTCCGTAATGAGCACCTGGTCCACTATGGAGAAGGGCGTGCCCCAGGGCTGGATAATTGGACCTCTTTGTTTTATTTTCCAAGTCAGTCAACTTTATACAATTATGCCGACGACAATACATTGAGTTGCGGCTGCTTCATCAAAACGTCTTTTGAAAGATGGCTCTGCTCTGAAGGCAAGGAAACTTCCCCCTCTAGTGTCCTGGATAGGGTGACACCTGTCAACATACCGTCATTTGGTTTATAACAGGACGGTATGAGTTTAGAGTTTGGATGAGGAAAATCATGGTCGGGGTAGTTTGGTCTATCATCATTAGAAAAAATCTGTTTATCTGGAAATGTTTGCTTACAGCCAGAGTCCCCACATTCACCTTGTTCTTGTCATCACAGGACAAGGCAATACATTCGTCTTCGTACAGTTGAACCAGTTCATTCGCATAATTGACAGATGCGCACGAAAATCGGAAATCTGGATGGTCTTTGGTGGAATCATTCTTCTTGGCTGGGATCCTGGCATTCTCTATGCCGGTGTGGCGTTTGGCGTTGATGGTACCTTGACGGGATGGCTTCAACATCCTATGAATTGTCATTTTGGAGATAGACTCAAGCCCAGGTGTGTTGGCTATAACATGCCTTTGGATATCGGCCAAAGATACTCCATTTGTATATGCAGTAGCGTCTCTTCTTCTTATATGGGCCTCTACAGAATTATCTTTAACAAACTGTTCCGCGATTGATGGTAGCTGCGGAAACCTTTCCACTTAAGACTACTGTGCACGTTTAAATACGGGCATATCAGCAGGCACATCATCCTCGTCATCAGTGTCGAACATCCAAAATTCTGAGCGGTCTACCATGTCTAAGCAATGTGTTTTATTTATTATGATAGTTTATGCAAAATGTTCCATTTATAAAGGTATATCTTGACATTTTTGAGGGAGTACTTTATCTAATCTAAAGACTAATCCCAGCCACCCACAGGGTTGTGTCAATGCCAATGTAATCCGAACTCTTTCCTTTCTAAATAGCAAATGAACGCACCACGAACACTCAGCAGGGCATGCGCATGGAATATTACAGTACAATGGATATAATTGCAAAGGTGGGGGAGAGGGGTGTTCATTATCGAGCAATAATGGTGAAGACTCTATTTAAAAATGTCTCACTGCTAATTTATCAGTGTTTCAATTTGTATTCATGGCGAGGAATTTTTAAAAAAAATATATTTACCCTGGAGAACATTTATATTCAAATAAAAAAGTTTTCTTTTTGTTATATTTGTTTCATTTGGTTGAGTGTTTTATCTTGCTATACATTATTAAAAATTTACAGCCTTTCATACCGTTTATGCAAAGTCAATGTTTCCTCTAATTTTACCTTTTATTGTTTACTTGTTATTATATTTGATGATTTTTCTGAATTGCTTTCGGGCTCGTTTAGTTTGAACAATAAAAAATAAAGATTATCGTTTCACCAAAGAATTGTCTGTGTGTGTGTGAGCAGGGCTTCAGAAAGTTCACTCAAATATTTACAAACAGATAATCAATCAATTTCACCAAAGGCTTACGCCTTTCTATGTGGGCAGGGCTGTTTGATATCAGAATAAAAGAATAAAGCTTGACTGACATTGGGATAACATAATTTTCATGTATGCAATGTTGAATTGGTCTTTTTATGCTATTCACACCGTGCTCCTTTGTTTATATTTTATTACTCTTAATTAGTATTTTTCTTTAATAAACACTACAACTGATTTTGGTCCTTGTGAATGAAAACATTAATTATGGGAATACCAGGCAGTCTAAAAGGTAAGCTATGCTTTCAAAAGCATAATAAACAACAAATCTGGAATCAGACCTACCCCAACCATTTTAAGTAGAGACGTATGAACATTTACAACAATCGTGCAATGTCTGTGCACGACTGAGGCGTGCACGAAGGTAAGATATGGTCCCTGAAGAATTGCCTGCTGACGAATGCCAATGCATTAGTATCCTTATGTAGCTCCAATGTGTTTTAATCATTTCACATCCAAATAATGAAGTCGAGAATTCGAAGTAATAAACCCATAATGAAGACTGACTTGAATGAAGTATTTTTCTCGACACTCGAGTGCCATATTTACACACAGTTATACACTAAAAATTTCCAACACAGAGTGGATGAACATGTTTAATTCATGATTAATGGTTTGATATCTGTACAAGTGTAAAACAAGTCCGTGCTCTTGTTGTTTTTGGTTCTTTTTAACCTTTCCCCGGCCCTAAGACATTGGCAGCCTGTGGCGGCGACGTATTCATTTCATTAGTAAATAAATTGTCAATTTCACTCCACTTGTTGTCAGCACGCAAAAAGAGCTCTAAGTAAAGGACATTGGGTTGGTTTCAAAAGAAAATGGTAGCTATTTTTGCAATGATAGTTGTTTTCCATGACAGTCCGATATAAACAAAAAAAGATCAAGTGTCTTCTTCCGGAAATCAGGCTAACGCAATCAATTGCAGACCGGTATCTCTTTTGGTATAATATAGTAGGCTACCTCGCATTTTTTGCCAAATCATTCGTCCAATCAAAAAAACGTTCACATTTTTGTGACTAACAAATTTCCTTGTCTCTTTAAATTTGAAATCCGTTTCTCTCTATCAATATTATTGGCGAAATTAGCAATTTTATAGATTTTAAAAATTTAAAATGACCTCATGGTCACTTGACTTGATTTGGATTTTAAAACTTTAGGCTATTAGTCAGATTGATGCAATCTATAGATGTAGAAAGGTTTGTCACGTTAAATTAAATAGTTTTTTAGTTATTGACTTTTGAAAATTTAAGTGATGACGTCAAAGTTTCGAGCAATAGCGAGCTTCTAGAGTCTTCAACTGAAGTACTTGAAAGCTGTAATCAAGATGCGCTGAAGTAAGTCCTACCTATGTATTAAATTTGAAGTGAATCCATTGAGTGGTTTTGGAGAAGACCTTTGAAGTTTGAGTGCGGTGTAAAGATGGCCGCGAACGTAGCCCTAGAGAAACAATAAAAATATGCGCATGCATAATCCATGGAAGTTTTGTCAACGAATCTAAAGTTTGATAACATTGCGATTTGTGGTTTTCGAGGAATAAGGTCTCAACATCGACGCCAGAAAAAAAAACAGATAATAACTAGAAATTGCTGAAGCAATTGCGATTCAAAGTGTGAAGTCGAATAGATCACCATTTCTTAAACAGTACATGTTTTAATATAAAGGCCTGACGTGAAAGAAAACATTTTTTTTTAATTTTAAAGATTTAATTTACGGATGACGTTGACTGATAAACTGTATCTAGTACATCTTAGTTGTGAAATTTCGATTCATTCGGCTGGACAGTTTTTAAGTTATAAGGCTTTTTAAAATGTGTGACGTCATCACATCCTTATGCTAGTTTATTGCTTATAGGTCCATGGTTTTCAATTTGTTGATCGTTGAAACTAGTTTTATTTATGCATATTATACTTTTGCACTGAAATATGTTATAAGTTTTGCCCTATATTAGGTCATTTTTCCTCGGCATATATTAGAATGCCCTGTAATATGCCTGAAAACGACAAAGTCCAATAATTGAAATTTTTTAACAAAAAATGTAAAGTACTTAAAACAATCATAGAAAGCCTTTAGGGGTATATTTTTCTTTGTCTTTCAACGGCCTTCCAGATGATTGATATTAAAAGTAAATAAAATTAAATTAAAAAAAAATATTCAAATATTTATGACGTCATCAATTTTAAATACCAAATATCTCCTAAACTTTACATACGATAAACTTCAAACTTGCACACATATCAGACAGTATGTTGTACTATCTTAATTTTCAAAATGAAAGCAATTCCTTAGTACGTTTTGGAGAAAAAGCTCTTTGAATATTTGGAACCCAATCCAATATGGCGGCCAAACCATTGGTCCAATAATAAAACGGTTGACATTTTGTATTAACAAATTTTCTTGTGTCTCTAAATTTGAAATTGGTTTCTTTATATCTATATTATAGGCGAAAATTAGCATTTTTACAGATTTTAAAATTTTAAAATGACGTCATGGTCACTTGACTAGGATTTGAATTTTACAATTTTAGAATATTAGTCATATTGATGCAATCTATAGATGTAGAAAGTTTTGTTACTTTAAATTAAATAGTTTTTTAGTTAGTGACTTTGGAGAAGAAGACCTTCGAAGGTTTAGTGCGGTGCCAGGATGGCCGCGAACGTAGTCCTAGAGAAACAATAAAAATATGCGCATGCATAATCCATGGAAGTTTTGTCGACAAATCCGAAGATTGATAACGTTGTGATTTGTGGTTTTCGAGAAATAAGGTCTCAACATCAACGCAAGAAGAACAAAAATAATAAACACAACGAAAACAATAGATTACACTTTGAATCTAACTAGAACTGTGCTCGGTACAGGTCTGCGTCTTCCATTAGTTCCACTGGAGTTAATTCAATAATGCGATTGAGTTGGTTCACAACAAAAATTTTAAATCAACTGAAAAAAATTAAATACAATGTTAAATGCCTAAAACTTTTGATGGAAGCTATTGTTTTATTATTATAAAAACAAGATATCTGAAGGTGTGTATAACTTTTACAAGTCAATTCTCGCTTGCTGCTCTATATATAATATAACCACTACTTGTAAACCATCTGGATAACAGAGGCAAGATGCCTATTTGTATACGGTCTGGGCAGTAGCATCTTCTCTAGCCAATCTGCATGTCCCCATTCCGTGTTGTACCTTGGCGGACTTCTCCACTTGAACCCGTAAATCGAACAGCTCGTTTTGATTGGATGCGAGTAAAACTTCTCGCAACTAATCAAATCCTCGGGCGCTTACACTGAAAATAACATGATGGCGGCTGTGTATACCTTGAACTTTTGTTTAACGAGTGCTGATTGGCCAAGACCCTGTAAGTCTAGGAAAGACAACTCTTGCATTCTCACCAGTCGGCGCTGTTCGATTTACGGGTTGGAGTGGAGTAGTCCGCCAAGGTAAAACACGGAATGGGGACATGAAGATTTTAACTTGGCTTGCGAAGATGGGGCAGTAGATGCTTAGCTCACATCAAAGGGATCCACACTGCTGATTGTGTACAGATTAAATAGAACAAGGCAGAGTTACTATAAACCTTATCTCTTTGTTTGTAGATTAAACTTAATATCTGTATATCTGTTTTTAATTTGGTTAAAACGTTATTAATTGATTCCTAAATAGATTTAATCAATTAAGAAATACTGTTGTTTAGAAATCCTTGTTTGAATAGAATCGGACAAGTAGAACCGATTTTACAATTTTAATTTTATTATCATGAAAGCGAAAGTAAGGAAAACTCATTTTAGCTTTATTCCAAATCCACTAGCAGTAGATGATTGAAAATTTAAATCAAGGTTAAACTCTAGTACAGCTTTAATTTTCTTAAGTTTCATCAGTTTACAATAAATATATTTTCAGCCATTAACATTTTACGTTAACTATAATTTAATGTTATCTTTACCCAATTGTTGGTTATTGCTTCATCATTTATAGCTTTATCGATATCTTATGTAATTGGCTTTGTTAAGGGGGGGCCTAATTAGCAGATCGTGGATCATTCAACTGAGCAAACCTTCCACCATTGGGTCATAGTCTTAGATTTAGAAATATTTTGAAAAAAAGGTTGGTGGATTGTCTCGTGACACAATACTGGTTTCAAATCATCAAACGGGGCCTCCGTGGCTCAGTAGGTGGAGCGTTTGGCGCTCAATCCGAACAGCCTTCTACCAATGGGTGGCGGGTTTGAATCCCAACAATTGGAAAATTTTCTGACTGGGTTTTCACTCAAACGACCTATGTGGGATGGTTGCCAGTTACCACCGGAAGGTTGTGGGTTTCCTCCGGTCATAGAGCCCGGTTTCCTCCCACAATAAAACTGGCATCGCCAAAATATAAGTGAAATAATCTTGAGCGCGGCATAAAAACACCAACCAATCAATCAAATCATCAACTTGGCTATTCAGTTATAGACTAAAAATAATCTGAACTATGGTTCAAACTTCAAATAACCACGTTACATGTATAACTCGTTTTCATTTTTTCCCTTTTCTCAGATTGTTACTGAATTTTTATCCTCTGATACGCTTCCACAGCCATCTTTCCACTGGACCAAACCAAAACTAAAACAGGTGGTGGTAAGTCTTCATTTATACTGTTCAAATTTCTCCCTGAAATAGCACTGAAAGGAAATTTGAACGTCTTTGTAAAAATTCAATATTTTTGCTAACATTTTTGTTGGCCTACACTTGTGCATTATACAATTCCAATATATGACTTTGATTTTAAGGATTTTTTTATTACCTTTTTGCTTTTAGGCAGCCTGTAGTGATATTTTCCATTGGTCTCCCGCTATTGTGGTCTCCAAGTTTTTGCCTACTTTAATCTTCTGTGATCTTTCTGTATTGAACAATGAATTTTATTATCAAGATGTTCAAGGGGAGAAAATACAAGAATTGATACAGCCAGTTAAGTAAGTATCATGTGACATGTAATTACACCACATATCAGTTGGTACACTCATCAATTTAGGTTGTTAGACGACGGACAGATGTTTGCTTTAATTTTGTCTTCATTGATTGATTGATGAATGTTTTACGCCACACTCAAGATTATTTCACTTATATTCACAACGACCGAGTGAAAAATCCACTGAGAAATTTGTCAATTTTTAATTGGTCTGAGTGTGATTCGAACCCATGCTGCATCAATGAAAGGTCTGTCTAGGGACAATCAACTCTAACCCACTGGACCACCGAGGCCCCCTTCTTTGATACGGTGATCCGCCTTTGCAATGCAATGTACCGCAAGACAGGTTTCCTGTAAGCAAAGAACCCAGTTTCCTCTTCCAACTAAATTTGGCACTGCTGCTAAATAAGTGAGGTAATCTCAAGTGTGATGCCAATCATCAATGAATCAAACAGGCCAGTGAAAGTGTGTACATATGTTAGTGAAGCACTAATCATGACAGACCATCTCACCGTTGTCAAATATTTGTAAACCTTATTGACTGGAACACGATAAATTCAGAGAGCCTCATTGACACAATGGGTTAGAGTGAAAATCCCTCAGTCGATGCAGAGCAAGTTTGAATCCCACTGAGACCAAATAAAAATCAAAACATTTCTGAGTGGATTTTTCTCTTGATGTTCGTATATGCAGAGAAAACCCCCAACCTTTGGTTAGTACTGCACTGTGCAGTACAAACCAAATGTTGGGGGTTCCCCTCGGTTTCCTCCCGTACTAAATCTGACAAAGCCGCCATATAATTGAAATAATTTTGAGTGTGGCGTAAAACAATTAAAATCATGTTTGAGATCTGGTCATCCCTGAAGCCATAAAAGTATTACTTTGTTTCAACCAATAGCACAAAGTGACAGGTCACTGTATAAACTTATGGGCGCCCAAAATCCACCTAACGTCTTCAAAGATTTTAAGTCACTGTATAAACTTATGGGCGCCCAAAATCCACCTAAAGTCTTCAAAGATTTTAAAGGAGAAAAAAAAACATTGGCAAAATACCATGTTTCTGCTTGAGCTATCAGTGTTATTCTGAGCTATTACATGTATGACATATTAAATTTTTTTCAACCCCTTGAGTTACGGCAATGAGCAAGAATTGCCCACGGCCAATGTGGCACTCTCTCTCCAGTAGTAACGTTATAGTCTAACACTCTTACATGGCTTAATGCAACCATCCATATCTAATAATGTTATAAAATTTATGTAAAAATAAACACCTAATTAAATTTATTTTTCAGAATTTTAAAATCATGTCGAAAGGATTTTATAGACTGCTATGAGGTGGCATGGAAACGTTTAAGTAAGTATTAACTTATTATATTCTCAATCACCTTATATTGACATTTTCCCTAATACTTGTACCACTTAAAACCTCAAGACAATGCACCGTTGAACATTGTTCCCCATGGGATGTGTCAAATTAAGACATATCCATTCTTATGTGCAGGGATATATTGACTGACTTCAATGTAGAAATTTAAATAAACACACTACAGTACTACCACATTCTACATATAAATCCCCCGCGGCTGACGTCTGAATAGCCCGTAAATCACCCGCGGATAACATTCCCTTCCCCTGCAGTTCATGTGAAAACAGTCCGAGAACAACGTTCAGATCGCCAGTAGATCCCGTTCGAATCTGATACGAATCACCCGCGGGAGATGGATGAAACCTGATGCGAAGGATTTTGCGACAACCACGTAAACCACGTTAAATAAAGAAACGGCTTAACTTTAATTTCAAGAAATCAGTCTTCGAATGGATTACGTTTTTCACGAATAAATCTTTTTAAAAAAACCCATTAAATTTAGCATCAAAAACTGAATGGATGTGCAGTGTCGGGGACTATGACTGTATGAGTATGACGCCGTAGTAGAATGTTCCGCCAAGTTTGACCGCTATGTCCCAATCTCAATCTTTGGGCAGTGTCATTTAGTATCGCACAGAAGATGGAATTCGCCCTTAATGAAAACTATCTATAAAAAACGTTTTCTATATTCGAACCTTTTCATACTCTACGACATATGTTCACTTTCAAAGCCAGTATGAATTGACCTAGTTTTGAAATCCACCGAAAATGAAGGCAGAGGGGTCGTCTCTAAATTTCGGCAAATTTCTTATTAATTCCCTATTTGTGCCTTGAAAATTACATGCTTATTAAATTTGATAGGCTTGAAGTCAAAGCTTTTAATGTGGTAAATAGTAAGGCACTTTACAAAAATATATTACCTACAATAAAAGTTTTTTTTTTCCTGGGGACCTAATACAGAAGAAATTTGGGTATACCATTGGTTTGGTTTTACAATAGCGATCACCTATTAAGTTATGTTGTGGTAAATGTTGAAAAGCAGTGCCCTGAAAAATTGACTGACCGGGAAACTAAGTTGTTTTGAATGTTAATCAATACTTAGCCCCCCTTTTAAGAAATTGTTTGGGTGGTTACAGATATGTTAACATCAATCATTTTTGTGTTCCTTAATAGTTCAACACACATAGCTGACAGCTCAGGAAAATGCTTCATGGATGTTAAAAACAAAAACAAAACAAAAACCCAGATATATATATATTTATGAACACTAAAACACACGGGCACAGGGAAAATCTTCTTGTCTAAAATAACCACGGAGACAAGTTTCTAATTGTGTTAAAAAGAGGTATATCATTTAGACATGTTTTTATACCCCATCATAAATTGTTGTAATAAAGTAAACCTATGATATTTCATGAGGTTGACGACTGACAGGAGCTTGACCTTAGTCAGAATTTTCTGGAACACTTTGTATTACATTGACAATGCTTACGCATCTTAAGCTATGGTAAGAATATCGCCAGACTATATATTATAGGGTCATGGGAAAAGACCCCCCCCCCCCCACCACCACCACCACTTACCCAGAAAAACCTAAGTAGAAGACAGACAGGGGAGTTTAGCCCTGACCAGAATGTCTTTCAAACTCTTGTTCTTTTTATAAGCAATGACTGGCCTTTGGGTCAGAGGTAGAGCAAGTTTACTTTGAAGTAGTTTGTATTCTTCTACTATAATCTTGGCCATAGCGATGCTTGCTTTGTTATACTGAAACACAAACGGTATTATAGTTTTTTCACGACATCTTCCCGGGTCCAAGTTCAAACCCAAAGGATAACTAGTTTGTAATGTTTGAATCCAAAAACTTTCCCTTTCCAAACGTTTGCAGCGAAAGTGAGAAAAGGGATTTTTTCAATAGGCATGATTTCAAAATGGTCCTTGACCGAATGACCTAGAGTATTGAAATGTTGTGCCACGGGCACATCATGTTTAAGTCTAATACTAGATAAATGGTTGGCTGCTCTTTGTCGTAGAGAATTCTGAGTTTCTCTGACGTATAGTTTGCGACATTTTTTGCACTTGATAACATACACGCTATTAAAGGAGTCGCAATTAAGATTCTCTGCCATTTGATATTTGTCACGAGATTGTTCTCTGAAAAAGGTACCTTGATCTGGTACCTACAGTACCGCTAGCGAAAACGAACAAATGCCACACACTGTGTTGTCGCGAAAAGAACGCGAAATCTCGCCGGGGATTATGGGTATAGACTTGGCGTATGAGTTAAGTAGTCCCGTGGCGCTCCAGCCGACAGAACCCCAGATAGTGTATTCAGTCGCTGCTCACTGTCGTGTCAGCCTTCACGCCTATGCTTCAGACAGACGTGTCGGTGAGCGACCGCATGGAGGGCGACGGAACGTTAGGTTGTGTTTTATTGCTGAACGTTGTATTTCCTATTCATTTATTGTTTGCTATTGTAAGAATGTTTTTAACATAAAAGGAAAGATTAAATATCGACACATATTATGTTTATTTATACAATGGTCGTTCATTCGTTTTTAGTTTTGCGACATTTTGGATTTCACTCGGATATAATTTAGTGAAGGCCCTGTTATGTTAAATTCATGCTTAATTGAATGTCTGAGATCCCCCAACAATAGTTTCTTACATGAAAATTTGATCAGTTCGGTTCTGACATATTCATTTATCTGTAAAGCTCTTTCAACAACAACACATAAAAGTCAACCTCAAACTATCCCTGGGTTTTTTTCAAGGGTGCTGCTGTTTGACGATATTTTTCAGTTCAATCTTAATATTTGGTTTTCAAAACGTTACTTTTAACATCGTTGAGCTCAGATAAATAGAGGTTTGAGTAGGGTTTCCCGAATTACGGCACAAAGAAATCGTCGGTGGATTAAAGATATCAGATGGATTATATACCGGTTATATAATCCGATTAAAGTGAGTATATTTTCAATTGTGTCAGACATGTCTAATAGATCGTTTTGTATGTTGGCTTCAGATATTTCTAGTATAAATAGGCTTGATTTTAAGAAATAGTCATTGACTACGGCAACCATGGAAGTTATAACAATCAAACGTATATCTGAATATCATCGTGCTAGGATAGATCGTCTTTCGGAGATGGGATTGTCACCTTTGACAATTCGAAAACGTATTCTAAACGAAGAGAAGATAAGTATCACTACCAGGGCCATAAAGCTGTATTTATTACGAAAAGAAAGAAACCAACGACGAAAACTGAAAACAAGAAAACTTCAGCCAATGCACCTGCAGTATATTGATGAACAGATTGAAGCTAATGACCAGGTAACCGCCCCAACTTTGATGAGACGTCTTCAAGATAATTTTGGTTTAGACGTTTCGGTCGCCACTGTAAAGAAAGCAAGAAAACAGCTAGGATGGACAGCTACAGCTACTAAATACTGCCAAATTGTTAGAGATGTCAACAAGGTGAAACGTCTTAAGTATGCCATTGAATGCATGAGGACCGACGAACGATTTGGCGACGTAATATTCACAGATGAATCCACCATAAAGATACAAGGGAACGTAAGTCTATCATTTAGACGACATGGACATTTACGCAAACTGAAAGGCGTCCCAAAACACCCGTTTCAGGTAAGGTTATAACGAATAAAACCGTATTTTATTATTTGGAAATCTAGGTATATCGTTCTGAACATACACTATTATGGGGGTTATATCTATGTTTTATTCATTTTCACAGGTCCATGTTTGGGGTGGCATTTCAATCCGGGGCACCACCGAAATTGCCATATTCACTGGTCGAATGGATAGCATCGGCTACCAGACTATTCTTGAAGAAAATTTGCTTGTGAGTAATTCCAGGTTTTTGTTATATCGTTTAAAAAGATGTACTATAAATACAAATACTTTTACCTCTTATTTCTCCTCATTTTTCAGCCGTTCATTCGGGATGCGTATCCAGATGGTCATCGCTTATACCAGGACAACGACCCCAAACACACCAGTCGGTCAACCAAGGCTTGGATGGAAGAGAATGGAGTGAAAACCATACCTGCACCCCCAGAATCACCGGATTTAAACCCAATAGAGATGATATGGGCCTCAATGAAGCACTACCTTAAAACTGTAGTTCGACCGACATGCAAAGAACAATTGGTGGTGGGAATCAGACATTATTGGGATAACTTGACCGCAGATATGTGCAAAAAATATATTTCGCATCTGAGGAAAGCTATCCCGAAAGTTATTGAATGTGACGGAGCCGCAACTGGTTATTAAGACACTAAGAAACAAGTTATAGCAGCATGGCATTTTATTGATATCAATTAAATACGACAAATAATATATATATATATTCATATGACATGCATAAATAAGAAATAAATCAAATGTTATGATGGGGCAACCAAGACGATTTCAACTTGACCCCCCAAAGATATCTGAGGGACGTGTTTATGCTGTCAATAATAAGCTTTTCTATGTTTTCAGTGTTAAAATGATGTTTTGTTAATTTCATGATTTGGTTATATTTCATGACATCTATTCCTGATTTTGTTTTGCCCGAGCCATTTAAATTTCGTCCAGTTGCATTTCTATTGTATAGTTCCTTTAGTCTGAATCCGGTGAATAATAAATTTTTAACAAAATGTGTAGCTCCATTGGATCTACGTTTTGTTTCTGTAATCTTGTTTTCGTCCCATAAATACTCTTCACAGTTGTTTGGTGTTTGCTTGTATAGATTTTCTAAATTACTTGGTGTGATTGCCATTTTGTCCAACTGACTTGGTAAAAGAAGCCAAAATTTGTCTGCATCTGTATGATAGGTATCGGCGTCACGTGGTTCTACACTTGAGGGGCTGGCAATTTGTAGATTTGATATCGGTGTGGTCTTTGCAACTGATTTATATCGTTGCACATTTTCTGTGAGGTTGATGATGGGGGTTGCGTGCTCCGTACATGACAAAGTTGTGAAATGTGGGGGTGTAGCAGTCAGGGTTGGTGTCGTGTCCAGTTCAGGTCTTGTTGCGAAACTAATTATACCGTCTGGGTGCGTCACAGGATATTGATTGGTCACCGGTGATGGTTGGTGGACTTCTGCAATGACTTGGATGATGGAGTTTGTTCTTGGAACTGGTTGGGGGATTTTCAGTGTGACAGGGAAAGGACTGGATAACGACGATGTGTGGGAGATATTTGATGGGACAGGAGGAGGACTGGATGGCGGCGACGTCTGGGAGATATTTAATGGCACAGGGGAATGCCTGGATGACGGCGACTTCTGGGAGATATCTGATGGTACAGGGAAAGGGCTGGATAACGACGATGTCTGGGAGATATCTCGTGTGATAGGGAAAGGACTGGATAACGACGATGTCTGGGAGATATCTCGTGTGATAGGGAAAGGACTGGATTTCGGCGATGTCTGGGGTACTCCGGTAATGCCCTGCACTCTACTGGCGGACAGTTTGGTCTTATGGTCTTTAGCAAGGCCAGTTAAGGGAACGGTGGTAATTTGGAGTGGTCTGGGCAGTTTGTTGATACCTGAACTGGGAGTCTTTGATACGGAAAGACTTTCACTTTCTCTGTTAACTAGGATATCCACCTTTCTGGCTATCGTTTTTAGAAAGTCTTCCATTTCTACCATTTTACCCCTTATCCACCTAAACTCTGTCTCATTATTCGGTGGGTCACTCAAAATTGTCTCTGTTTTCCTTTTGCCTTTTTCAGATAAGACCCAAGATTCAAAGGCTACGTCGTCTGTTTTAGCGCTGGTTGGAGGAAGCGATTTGATTGGTCTTGGTCTTCGAATGAACTCTATTTTCTGAAGAAAAAAGCATTCACCAACTAGTTATACACATGAAGATGTGAAAATAAACAAACTTCCTAAGTTTCAATTCTCACATTATGTAAAAGCATTATTATTATTTATAATACTCTAGTCCTATCTGTTTGTTATACAAAGCTCTGGTATTTGTTATTTTAGATAAACATCCAAAAATTGTGAGACTCACCTTATGTGGAACGTTTTTTCTTTTCAGGGAATTTGGCCCAGCAACCGGTCGCCCATTACTCTTCACAGTCTTTATGTGTTGAACGGCGGAATTTGCTGAAATACCACAAAGGGAAATTGTTATTACCATAATAGGTTTGATACGTAAACAGGAAAGCTAACAATAAAAGCTAATCATCGGCATGTTATACGTTAAGGTATACATACAAGTGTCAGGCTGTGTAGTGTGTGTTTTTTTCATTTTCTTTCGTCTTTCTGATCTCATCAGTTCCCTCTCCTTTTCATACAAATCTGTGGGATCATCTGCAATGAGAAGGAATCTTGATAATAGAAAGTTGTTAGTATTCTAACGATTCGATAGAGCTGCCTTTGGTAATTTCTGGTCGTATAAGCAGTGACTATTCTTTTTAATTGTTTTTATATAAAGAAAAGGTTAACTAAAAATACCCACCGGAAAGACCTAGAATCGTGGCACGAAGGTGGCGATTCTCCCATGGCGCTAAAACCACTGATCCAACAATCAAAGGACGCTTGCTAATAAGGTCTTTGGTTTTAAGGTGAAGTGTTTTCTCATCACACATAAACTTGACAAAGGCATATTTAGAAACTGAAAATACAAATCAAAAAGATTAGTTTAAAAAAAAATCAAGTTCAGCGATTTCGTTTACTGGACATATTCACGTTAAGAATCAGCTAGTATTTGGGCGTGTGGTAACATGACAAGATCAGAAAATGAAATCAAATACCTTTCAACTGGTTTCGTCGAGACATGATCGTTACTGGAAGTTTTGAAGAATGTTTCTATCCTCTTAAGATTAGGTAACGGATATGCAAAACATTGACGACCTTGGGCCCAAAACAATTTCCTTATGTCGGGGTGTAAAATTAAAAGCTTAACATATAAATTAATAAACAAATAGTGACAATGAAGACTGTTTAAGGAGCCAACGATAACTGGTGGAGTTTTATGAACGTTTTATACATATACTGGCGTGTGTGAGTTTTACATCTAGTCAGACGGTAAGCATGGAGGGGATGTTTACTGGCATGGAATTTGCACACTTTTAAAATAACTCATAACTTTTTTTTTTAGCAGACAGAATTAACTTTACTGCTGTCTTTGAATCTTCATATAATAAATAAAGTTAGACAAAGCAAATACTGGAAAATGACAAATAACCCCAGTGTGGTACAATTAAAAAAAAGATTCCCGTAAAAAATTTGTTTGTGTAATGTCTGAAAATAACAGCATTTCACTGTGATTTCAATAATCTTAAATCGAATACACATCCAAATAGACAAACATTGTTGTAGATTATGACATCGGCAAAGTACTTAAAAGATCAGCATGACTTCGACATTTGCGTGTGTAGGCTGCCCATGCAGTGAGGGGCTGGTGATCACCGATAATGAGTGAGCTTGCCCTACAGGCGATCCCTATGAGATAAAAATGATACGCCGGTAGGCGGTAAACCACAATCAATTCAACAGCAAACAAGATAAAGAAAATCGGCAGGTTGATTGAATAATACATTGGGGGGAAATCTACCTTACGTAGAACAGCATTTGTATAATGAAAAAATGATTTGACGTAGTCTTCAGCTAGCGCCGACGGACACGGGGCAGTGGATTCAGACCATTCGTGATAGAAATAGATAGAAACACACACATCATAAAAATAGTTTATTAACATATTTACATAATGTAGCAAACGAATAAAAAGAAATCCACACACACACAACCCAATTTATCGTTTGTTTAACGCACTCGTCGTAGAACTATTTTGAGTCGCGCAATACCTTATCCGTACTGGCGCTGTGATCAGTCTAGTGTATATGTCAAGATCACGGTGTCAAAAGCGTGATTTCGCTTACGTTTTCGCGAAAACACAGCATGTGGCCCTTGCCTGTTTTCGATAGCGGTACTGTATATATCGAGTTTGCATCGCGTCTTAAGGCATTTCATTGATGTACCTGAGAGAAATGTTGGGCGGTAATGGTACACTTTTGAAGGGGAGGCAAGTGTATCGGGGGCTGAAGGGGGAAACGTGATTTGTCTTAATGTGTTAGATTTGATCCTTTGGAGTAATCTAATAGAATACCCCCTAGAGAGAAGAGCTTTAAAAAGAACAGAACAAGCCTGGTTAAAAAAACCTAAAGAACTACATTTACAGTTTCTATAGAATCTAAAAATCTGAGACTTAATAACTCCCTTGAAAGTGTGAGGAGGATGGTATGACCCAGCATGTAGCAGCTGATGCGTGTCAGTAGGTTTGAAGAATACTTTATAATCTAGATACCCAGTAGTATGATACATATGACCCTTGTAAATAGTTGCATCCAAAAAATCCACAGAAGTGTGACCAATAGTGGGCTGTAACTTAATGCTGGAGTCGTGAGAATTAAGAGTATCAATGAAAATATGAGGGTCTTCCAATGTATGCTGCCAAATGATAAAAATGTCATCCAGATACCAAAGGTAAATAAAAGGTTGTTTGTGACATTTGTGAAGAATATCACTCTCCCACTCAGCCATAAAAGTAGAGGCAAAGTTAGGACTAAAACGTTTCCCCATAGCACACCCTTTAATTTGCTGAAAGATCTCCCCATTGAATTCAAAATCGTTACCGTTTAAGCTAAGTTCCAGCAATTCTAAAATCTCTTTATCCAGACGACGGTGGTCAGGATATCTTTGGAATGCTGATTTTATGGATTTAAGCCCCAAATCTATGTCAATGTTTGTATGTGGATTTCTCAGACAATTTGGCCAATAATATTTTTGATAAAGCTAGGATGCCGATCCGCTATAGGTTTTAGATAGTAATCAATTAGCTCTGGTATTCTATAACTTTCACTGCCACAATCTGAGATAATAGGATGCCCTGGGGGCATTGTAGGCTTGGGCCATTTTTCAATTGGTTTGTGAATTTCCAAAAGAATATAGAAGACCCTGTTTTTATGATCAGATTCCAAATAACGATACTGTTTTTTGTGTCGCCTGAAAGGGGGCACTTAGGGATCACTTTGACGGCGTAGTCTGGCGTCGGCGTCGGCGGCGTCGGCGTCGGCGTCGTTGTCGGCGTCGGCGTCGGCGTCCGGATTGGTTTCCGTGCAATATCTTGAAAACCACTGGCTTAATTTTTTTCAAATTTATATGGGAAGTTTAATTCCTTAATACCCCGCTCAAGTTCGACTTTCGCTAAAATCCGCGCATATTTAATTATTGTACAGGCTTTTGATTGGCTGATACAAATAACTTGGTTTCCGTGCAATATCTTGAAAACCACTGGCTTAATTTTTTTCAAATTTAAATGGGAAGTTTAATACCTTAATACCCCGCTCAAGTTCGACTTTCGCTAAAATCCGCGCATATTTAATTATTGTACAGGCTTTTGATTGGCTGATACAAATAACTTGGTTTCCGTGCAATATCTTGAAAACCACTGACTTAATTTTTTTCAAATTTAAATGGGAAGTTTAATACCTTAATACCCCGCTCAAGTTCGACTTTCGCTAAAATCCGCGCATATTTAATTATTGTACAGGCTTTTGATTGGCTCATACAAATAACTTGGTTTCCGTGCAATATCTTGAAAACCACTGGCTTAATTTTTTTCAAATTTAAATGGGAAGTTTAATACCTTAATACCCCGCTCAAGTTCGACTTTCGCTAAAATCCGCGCATATTTAATTATTGTACAGGCTTTTGATTGGCTCATACAAATAACTTGGTTTCCGTGCAATATCTTGAAAACCACTGGCTTAATTTTTTTCAAATTTAAATGGGAAGTTTATTACCTTAATACCCCGCTCAAGTTCGACTTTCGCTAAAATCCGCGCATATTTAATTATTGTACAGGCTTTTGATTGGCTGATACAAATAACTTGGTTTCCGTGCAATATCTTGAAAACCACTGGCTTAATTTTTTTCAAATTTAAATGGGAAGTTTATTACCTTAATACCCCGCTCAAGTTCGACTTTCGCTAAAATCCGCGCATATTTAATTATTGTACAGGCTTTTGATTGGCTGATACAAATAACTTGGTTTCCGTGCAATATCTTGAAAACCACTGGCTTAATTTTTTTCAAATTTAAATGGGAAGTTTAATACCTTAATACCCCGCTCAAGTTCGACTTTCGCTTAAATCCGCGCATATTTAATTATTGTACAGGCTTTTGATTGGCTGATACAAATAACTTGGTTTCCGTGCAATATCTTGAAAACCACTGGCTTAATTTTTTTCAAATTTAAATGGGAAGTTTAATACCTTAATACCCCCCTCAAGTTCGACTTTCGCTAAAATCCGCGCATATTTAATTATTGTTTTTGATTGGCTGATACAAATAACTTGGTTTCCCTGCAATATCTTGAAAACCACTGGCTTAATTTTTTTCAAATTTAAATGGAAAGTTTAATACCTTAATACCCGCTCAAGTTCGATTTTTATCTGACACAGATTATTATTTAATATCTCATATTCAGGTAACATCTTACACAGCATGATATACATATATTCACAAATAAAGTACAACAGTGAATTTTTTTGTGAAAGGTGATGTACCTTCTCCTTGTATATTTATCCTGCCAGGCGACACTTCTACTTCAGTTGAATTCTAGTCATTAAGTAAGCCTTTATCTTGAAGAAAAATAAGAATTTTATTAAACTTCCTAACATTTTCGGGCCAAATTTCCTTATCAAGTTTTTTGTAATGAAGAGGGTTGCTTAGCTGCCGTTCTATCTCTTCAATATAATCCTGTTTAGACATAATAACTGTTGCCGAACCTTTATCAGCAGGTTTAATAACTATGTTTGGATTTCTCCTCCGCTTACTTAAGGCAAGACATTCTGAATGAGTAAGGTTATGTTGGTTTCTGGGATTAGTTAAAACATCAAACTTCCTTGATACAGAGTCACGACTTATGTTTATTTCTGGGTCATACATGTGACAAGGGGGCGTATAGCCGCTTTTAGATGTAAACGCCTTGCATACCCCACTGGAATCTCGGTAGATATCAGCCAGACTAAGAATTCTGGAGTACTCCATAACATGCACTAATTTACTAATAGAAAAGTCCCTATCAGATAATGATTAAATTCCTCTATTGAGTAGAGATATATCATCAGCAGTGAGTTCCTCATTACTAAGATTAACAGTATTACTTCCTAAGCCGAAAGTAGGGTGGCACATGGCCTGTCCCAAATTTAGTTTAAATCTAGTGTCTGAAGCCAGTGGGTATACAAGCAATTTGCTGTATCTTCAGTCCAGTGAATTTTGTCAGTGGATACTCTAAATTTTGAATTGGGGATTTTTGGTATGACCCTGACTCTCTTCATCTTGGAAGCAGCAGAGTTATATAGGTTCAGGTTCGAAACTTCACTGGCCGGTAATTTAGTGGATGACTGGATCTCTACCAAGTAGGTGAGCGAGTTGGAAAAAGTCTTCTTAACCGCTGTCATCATGTTGCGCATTTGATTTAACAAACTGTTTGGCTCAGTAGTTGTCTTGTTATTGATACCAATATTCAAGATAACTTTCTCAGGTTTGGGACCTTGATACTTTTGAATTAGCGTCTGAAATGATTGAAAGTGGCACCAGGAAAACATTCTACCTGCATATCAGGGTGGGTGTCAAGGTTAATTCTAGATAGATTAGAATCCCCAAGTAAAAGAACTTTCTTAGTTACATTAGGAAGGTGCCAATTAGAGGAGGTGTGCTGAAATTTCCAAAATTTAGAATTAGCTAATTTATTCTGAGGGTTTCGCTAACACCTCGGAGGGGATCTCACTTCATCTGAATATCTCATAGGGGAATGGATTGACAAAACTGGGGATGGGGGAGGAGGACAGGGACTAGATGTACTAGGTCAAGGAGAAGAGATCTTAGTCCGGGTTGTATCTTCCTTACTATTCAACTGACAGTATTGATACTCACAGTGAATTTTCCTAGGATACCAAAGATGTGCACTGTCATGTTTATTCTGCGTTATACGATTCTGTTGCACAGTTATGGCCCTTTGAAATTTTGACGTTAATTTTTGTCCGGGTTGTATCTCCCTTACTATTCAACTGACAGCATTGATACTCACAGTGAATATTCCTAGGATACCAAAGATGTGCACTGTCATGTTTATTCTGCGTTATACGATTCTGTTGCACAGTTTTGGCCCTTTGAAATTTATACGGTAATTTTTGTCCTGGCTGTATTTCTGCTACTGTTGTACTGACAAATTCTGAACTGAATATCCTAGTATGCCAGGGATGTACTCTGTAAAAATTAACTTTGACCAAAGAAACTGAAAATCAACAGTGTTTGAATATTTCACGCTTGTATGGTGCTAATTACTTTCTGAATAAACACTTACGAAATAAATCATCGATGACACTATTTTACGGGAATCGCATTATTTGACTGACAGTGGTAATTCTCACAGTAAATATCCCTAGTTTTCCATACCTATTTTATGTAGTATGAAGGACTATTCACCAGAATTCAGTGGTAGTTGTCTACCTGATAATTACTGGACATATTTGGCTGAGGGGTAAAAGCACCTTTTTGGTGCTGCCTTCTATTTTTTTTTTTTGTTTCAGAAAGTGACGTTTGGTCTGAGTTCTCATTGGATGAATATAAATGCCTGGTTCCAAAAGACATATTTGCCAAGGCATTTTCAAAATTGGCGGAAAGTTTTGAAGAAAGTAAACCAAGCAAAAGCACCAAAAAGAAAAATGGTAAGGGGGAGGGGGGGGGGGGGGGGGTGGAAGGAACATTCAATGTTTCAATAAACAATTGTTTAACAAATCTACTAACCACAAACTGACCCAATTCTGATTGATTGATTGTTTGTTTGGTGTTTTTACGCCACGCTTAAGATTATTTTCCTTATATGGCCGCGTTTCTTTTGGTGAAACCAGCCCCGATAGCTCAGTCGGTAGAGCGTCCACTTCAGGCCTGGGAGATCCGGGTTCAAGCCCGGGTCGAGTCAGACCAAAGACTTTAACAGTGGTAGCTGTTACTGCTTCGCTTGGCGCTCAGCAATAGGAGTTAGAGCAGCGACTGGTTGGCCCGGTGTCAGTATACTGTGACTGGGTGAGGGGGCTTGCTGGTTGTCTTCGGCAAGTCGTCTCGGTGAGACAGCACCTAAAAGAGCGGTGGAAATCCGCCCTGTCACAAGGAGACAACGTCTTCATATAACCGAAATACTGTTGAGCAGGACGTAAAACCCCAATCACTCACTCACTCACTCACTCACTCTTTTGGTGAAGAGCCCAATGCATATTTCTCCTTCATTTAACGAAGCAATGCCGGTATATAAGTTAAATCTGGAGAGCAGCGTAAAACTTCAATCCGCTGCTGATCCCAATCAAAATCTGGGACAAATTTCTAGGTTTTTTTTCTGTGATCTGCTATTGTCCTGTTCACTGTCCTGATAACTATAACCATATTTTTATTTTACAGGAAAAAGAAAATCCTCTTCTGATGAAGGTACATCAGGAAGCAAAATAACAAATTTTTTTACCAAGAAAAAACTGAAGATGAAAGGAAAATAATGAACCCATCAATCGCCTTGCTTGAAGGACATCTGACAGTGTCTTTCTTGTCAAAGCTATGGCCTTAATGGCTTAGTTGATCGCTATTGACTGGTTTTTTTTATACGCCCGACTTAAAAAAAGTCGGTCGTATTATGGTATCACCAGCGCCATCCGGCCCGGATTCCCTTCCGCTCCATAACTTCAAGAGTTTTGATCTAATCTTTACAATTCTTTCACAACATATACTTTGTGGGTAGAAGGTGTGTCATGAACCATTTAGGACAGCGTCGATTGCATAATGTGGCTTCTTCATTGGATTATGTAGTATTCTGTCTTAGTCTATATCTTTGTTCCCTTCCGCTCCATTACTTGAAGAGTTTTGATTCGATCTTGACAATTCTTTCAGAGTATATACCTTATGGGCAGACGGTGTGTCGTGTACCATTTATGACTTCACCCAATGCATAATATGGCAGCCATATAGGATTATGTAATATTCCCTTCCGCTCCATAACTTCTAAAGTTATGATCCGATCTTGACGATTTTTTCAGAGTATATACCTTATGGGCAGACGATGTTTCACGTACCATTTCTGACATCACCTGTTGCATAATATGGCAGCCATATTGGATTATGTAATATTCCCTTTCGGCTCCAGAACTCTTTTCGTTTTGATATAATCTCTCCAATTCTTTTAGAGTATATATACCTTATACTGTAGGTAGATGATGTGTCGCATACCAAATTTGATTTGGGTACACATTTTTTGTCTGTTTTCAAGAGTTTTTTTTATCAGAAATGTGTACCTGATGTTTAATATATATATATTCATATATATCAATGCTTTTTTTAGTACACTTGGTCCAGAGTAGTACTGGAAGCCAATTAATTTATACATTCTGAGACTGTTTTCTTGGATAGTTTAATGTGCACTATAATAACAAAAAAGACTATTTTCCCACTTTATTACCCACCTGGTATTTATCAGAGTGGCTGTTTAAATAGAGATAAGGGGACAATGACATCCACACTAGGTTTGTATATTTACACCTGGGACTAATATATCAGTATATATTAGTCCCAGATTTACACACCATGATATCAGTGGTCAGCCTGAAGATTGTTTGCTTTGTAATAAACCCAGATTTATCTATGAATGAATCTTTCCACACATTCTCGGAAGCATTCGATAAGATATATAACTCCACATTTCCACTGACAAGCAGCATTCTGAAAGCGTGCAAAATATCCAAGCCTTGGATAAGTTACAGTATTTTGGTATCCATTAGGGAAAAAAATCAACTATATCGTGAATATTTAAAGAAAAATCCAAACGCGACAAGAAAAACATTTCGGACGTATAGAAACAGACTAAATCATACCTTGCGCTTAGCCAAAATAAAATATTACGAAGATAAGTTGAACGCCGTAAATAACAATATTCGAGGAACCTGGAAAATTATAAATTCTTTATTGAATCGCAATAAACATAAACAAAGTAATCAATCATTTAACATTGAAGGGCAACAAACAACTAATCCAGATATCATTTCAAACGAATTTAATAAATATTTTGGGAATATTGCAAAGCAATTGGATGAAAACTTGCCCGTGATTGACAAAAATTTTAGGGATTATCTGGACAATGATCAGTATCCAACATTTGACTTTCATCCAACAAACCCATCTGAGGTCAAAAACATAATTATGGCTTTCAAAAGCTCTGCTGCAGGAATTGACAGCATCAGAATATCCCTTGTAAAACCCGTAGCTGATTCGATTGCTGAAGCTCTTTCACTTCTAGTTAATCTTTCTTTTCAAAGTGGTATGTTCCCCGACTCATTAAAAATAGCAAAAGTGACGCCTATTTTCAAATCTGGCGAAAAATCCCGAGTAGAAAATTATCGACCTATCTCTGTATTGCCCGTTTTTTAGCAAAGTTTTTGAAAAAGTACTCTCTACTCGGATGATTGATTTTTTTAACCAATCAAATATCCTCTCCCCAAACCAGTTTGGTTTTCGACCAAATTATCGTACTAGCTCCGCCGCTCTTCTTTTGCAAACAGCCCTTATCGAAAACAAAGAAACAGACAATTACAGTATAGCAACCTTCTTAGATTTATCAAAAGCTTTTGATACGGTTAACCATAAAATTCTTCTCCATAAGCTTAAACACTACGGATTTCGATATAACATTTACGACTGGTTCCAAAGCTATTTGACATCACGAATTCAGAGAACAAGCTACAATAATTCACTGTCTAATCCTGAAAAGGTCTGTTGTGGGGTACCCCAAGGGTCGATTCTGGGGCCGATTATGTTTTTAGTATACATCAACGACTTAACCAGGACATCTGACTTGCTTAATATTATTCTATTCGCAGACGACACTTGCGTTCACCTTTCAGGAAAAGACCCAGTCGTTCTTGCTGACATTCTGTCAAGGGAACTTGATACAATTCACACATGGCTGGTCTCTCGTTTAACTCTTAATATCACAAAAACTAAGTTTATGTTGGTTAGACCTAATAGAAAATCTAAATCACTTAAAAAGATATCCATTAAAATCTGTGATACAGAGATAGAGAGAGTCTCTTCCTATAAATTTTTAGGCATTTACTTCAGTGATACATTGAAATGGGACATCCATATTGCAGAAGTATCAAAAAAAATATCTCGTAATATAGGTATTCTCAGTCATTTAAGATATTGTCTGAATCAGAAAACCCTCTATATCCTTTATTATGCTCTAATTTATCCATACCTATCTTATTGTAACATAATTTGGGGCAATATCTACCAGACTCATTTAAATCCATTAATTAAGCTCCAGAAAAAATCCATCAGGATCATAACGTTATCCCATAGATTAGAACATACTGCCCCCTTGTTTAAAAAATTAACGATATTACCACTTCAGGCATTAAACGACTACCATTCCATTTTATTTGCCCATAGGTTTTTCCATCATTTTGATTTAGTCCCCCGTTAAGCTCCGCAGTACACTTCGGAAAACGTCCGAAATTCACCGTCATGTAACCCGTAACAGCTCCAACAACTTTTATAGACCGTATTATAAAACCGATATGTCTTTGCACAGCATACGCATTAAAGGCCCAAGGGTGTGGAATCGGCTTCCCTCAAATATAAAAACAATTAAGTCTATCTCTCTCTTGAAAAATAAAGTAAGGGAGTATCTCTCGGATAATGTCACTGTGTAGGCGGCGGATGATGACTGGTTGGATTATAGCATTTCAATGACCAACCAAAAAAAACTGTTATATCTACGTGTCTATTTATCTATTAAGTTATACATAGCCCACAATATTATTTCTATTATTTAATGTATTATGGGATAGAACAAGCCTTTCGAGGTTTTATTCCCACCATGTTTTGTTAATATCAGTTTTACACTTCTGTATAAAAATATATGGTCAATAAATGAAATGAAATGAAATGAAAACTATTACAGCCAAGTACAATTAAAACAGTGTCCCGGTCAAAACTGTTAAAATTCAAGAATTGTAAGCTATTGTATTGATTGCTCCTTCCCAATTATGGAACATTACAGCAATATAAAAACAGCCACAATATTTCAGTTTTTGCAATTAAAATGTGATTGAAATTACCTGAACAGATAATATATTTATGGACACTAAAACACACGGAAAATCTTCTTGTCTAAAATAACCATGGAGACAAGTTTCTAATTGTGTTAAAAAGAGGTATATCATTTAGACCTTTATACCCCATCATAAATTGTTGTAATAAAGTAAACCTATGATATTTCATTAGGTTGACGACTGACAGGAGCTTGGTTTTAGTCAGTAGAATTTTCTGGAACACTTTGTATTACATTGACAATGCTTACGTATCTTAAGCTATGGTAAGAATATCGTCAGACTATATATTATAGGGTCATGGAAAAAGACAGTGAAAATTTGCCCCCCACCCACCCTCACCCCTTACCCAGAAAAACCTAGGTAGAAGGCAGACAGGGGAGTTTAGCCCTGACCAGTATGTCTTTCAAACTCTTGTTCTTTTTATAAGCAATGACTGGCCTTTGGGTCAGAGGTCGAGCAAGTTTACTTTGAAGTAGTTTGTATTCTTCTACTATAATCTTGGCCATAGCGATGCTAGCTTTGTTATACTGAAAGACAAATGGTATTATAGTTTTTTCACGACATCTTCCTGGGTCCAAGTTCAAACCCAAAGGATAAATAGTTTGTAATGTTTGAATCCAAAAACTTTCCCTTTCCAAACGTTTGTGCTTGGTATCTGCAGCGGAAGTGAGAAAAGGGATTTTCTCAATAGGCATGATTTCAAAATGGTCTTTGACCGAATGACCTAGAGTATTGAAATGTTGTGCCACAGGTACATCATGTTTAAGTCTAATACTAGATAAATGGTTGGCTGCTCTTTGTCGTAGAGAATTCTGAGTTTCTCCAACATACTGTTTGCGACATTTTTTACATGTGATAACATACACGATATTAGAGGAGTCGCAATTAAGATTCTCTGCCATTTGATATTTGTCGCGAGATTGTTCTCCGAAAAAGGTTCCGCGATTGGGTACGTATATATCGAGTTTGCATCGCGTCTTAAGGCATTTCATTGATGTACCTGAGAGAAATGTTGGACGGTAATGGTACACCCGTGAAGGGGAGGTAAGCGTTTCGGGGGCTGAAGGGGGAAACATGATTTGTCTTACTGTGTTAGATTTGATCCTTCGGAGTAATCTAAAAGAATACCTCCTAGGGAGGAGAGCTTTAAAAAGAACAGAACAAGCCTGGTTAAAGAAATCTGAAGAACTACAGTTTCTATAGAATCTGAGACTTAATGACTCCCTTGAAAGTGTGAGGAGGATGGTATGACCCAGCATGTAGCAGCTGATGAGTGTCAGTAGGTTTGAAGAATACTTTGTAATCTAGATACCCAGTAGTATGATATGTATGGCCCTTGTAAATAGTTACATCCAAAAAATCCACAGAATTTTGATCAATAGTAGGCTGTAACTTAATGCTTGAGTCGTGAGAATTAAGAGTATCAATGAAAATATGAAGGTCTTCCAACGTATGCTGCCAAATGATAAAAATGTCATCCAGATACCGAAGGTAAATAAAAGGTTGTTTGTGACATTTGTGAAGAATATCACTCTCCCACTCAGCCATAAAAATAGAGGCAAAGTTAGGACTAAAACGTTTCCCCATAGCACACCCTTTAATTTGCTGAAAGATCTCCCCATTGAATTCAAAATCGTTACCTTTTAAGCTAAGTTCCAGCAATTCTAAAATGTCTTTATCCGGACGACGGTGGTCAGGATATCTTTAGAATGCTGATTTTATGGATTTAAGCCCCAAATCTATGTCAATGTTTGTATACATAGACTCCACATCCAGAGTGACCAAAATCACATCTTGTGGGATGGATTTCTCAGACAATTTGGCCAATAAATCATCCGTGTTTTTGATAAAGCTAGGATGCCGATTCGCTATAGGTTTTAGATAGTAATCAATTAGCTCTGATATTCTATAACTTTCACTGCCACAATCTGAGATAATAGGACGCCCAGGGGGCATTGTAGGCTTCGGCCATTTTTCAATGGGTTTGTGAATTTTTGGAAGAATATAGAAGACCCTGTTTCTAGAGTTATGATCAGATTCCAAATAGCGATACTGTTTTTCATTAAGTAAGCCTTTATCTTGAAGAGAAACAAGAATTTTATTAAACTTCCTAACATTTTCAGGCCAAATTTCCTTATCAAGTTTTTTGTAATGGTGAGGGTTGCTTAGCTGCCGTTCTATCTCTTCAATATAATCCTGTTTAGACATAGTAACTGTTGCCGAACCTTGATCAGCAGGTTTAATAACTATGTTTGGATTTCTCCTTAGCTTACTTAAGGCAAGACATTCTGATTGAGTGAGGTTATGTTGGTTTCTAGGATTAGTTAAAACATCAAACTTCCTTGATACAGAGTCACGACTTATGCTTATTTCTGGGTCATACATGTAAGAAGGGGGCGTATAACCGCTTTTAGATGTAAACGGCTTGCGTACCCCACTAGAATCTCTGTAGATATCAGCCAGACTTACAATTCTAGAGTACTCCATAACATGCACTAATTTACTAATAGAAAAGTCCCTATCAGATAATGATTTTGGGCAAGGCACAAATGAAAGTCCTCTACTGAGTAGAGATATATCATCAGCAGTGAGTTCCTCGTTACTAAGATTAACAATATTACTTCCTAAGCCAAAAGTAGGGTGGCACATGCCCTGTCCCAAATCTAGTTTAAATCTACTGTCTGAAGCCAGTGGGTATACAAGAAATTTGCTGTATCTTCGGTCCAGTGAATTTTGTCCGTGGATACTCTAAATTTTGAATTAGGGATTTTTGGTATGACGATAACTCTCTTCATCTTGGAAGCAGAAGAGTTATATAGGTTCAGGCTCGAAACTTCACTGGCCGGTAATTTAGTGGATGACTGGATCTCTACAAAGTAGATGAGCGAGTTGGAAAAAGTCTTCCTAACCGCTGTCATCATGTTGCGCATCTGAGTTAAGGAAGTGTTTGGCTCAGTAGTTGTCTTGTTATTGATACCAATATTCAAGATAACTTTCTCTGGTTGGGGACCTTGATACTTTTGAATTAGCATCCGAAATGAATTGAAATTGGCACCAGGGAAACATTCTACCTGCATATCAGGGTGGGGGTCAAGGTTAATTCTAGATAGATTAGAATCCCCAAGTAAAAGAACTTTCTTAGTTACATTAGGAAGGTGCCAATTAGAGGAGGTGTGCCGAAATTTCCAAAATTTAGAATTAGCTAATTTATTCCGAGGGTTGCGCTGACCCCTCGGAGGGGATCTCACTGCATCTGAATGTCTCATAGGTGAATGGGCTGACAAAACTGGGGATGGGGGAGGAGGAGAGGGACTAGATGTACTAGGTCTAGCAGAAGTGATCCTAGTAGAAACTGGGGAAGACGTGGGACGAAAGGGGACAGAGGTACTACTAGGTCTAGGGGAGGGGGGCTGAGGGGATGAATAAGAGGGGGCAGAGGTACTAGGTCTAAGGGAGGGAGTACCAGTAGGGAAAGGCGATGGGGAAACAGAAGGTAAAGTTACAGACCTAGGAATCTGTGACTGCAGAGTTGGAGGTGAGATAACAGATGTCGACGGGCTGACAGACGGATGGGGTTGGGGAGACGATGGTGGACTAAACTGAGTAGTAGCAGCAGAAGTGACAGATTTAGTGATGGAAAGAAGAGAATAAAAATTTTGAATGGTCGAAAGTTGTAATTTACCTTTATAATTCTGTTTGCCCCATTTTAAAGCATTATTGAGAGCACTGTCAAAGTTTAGACCATTGGATGACCTGGCAGAAGTCACCTGTGCTTTTAATCTATTTAAACATGCCGCATAATGAGAAATCATCTCTTGGATAATATATGTGTACTATACGTACTGGTATTTAGTTACAGCTTCAACGAATTCAGAAAAGAAAAACTTCTAATATGAACAAGAAATTAGAATTGATGAAATTAAAACAAATGTTACATTAAATGTAAATTTGTTAATCGTAGCGGTTCGACTTTGCCACTGCGGGCGTATGTTGAGTTTATTAAAACTCTTGTCTTAGTGAATGTTGCCTGCACAAAGATAGTGTCGTTCGACTTCCCCAAAAAGCTGGTTTCATTCAAAGTAAACCAGTAATTGGTGACACCAAGTGAAATACCTCTGGTGCGGTGTAGTCACTAAATAGATAATCAATCGTCACTATGCTTTCTCCGTAACTAGAGTTGCAATAAGACTGTTGTTTGAAAATGTTTAAAACTGTACCGGTGTCTTCGTCAAGTAGTTGCAGGTGTCGAAAGCTTGTGTTGTTAAAAACGACTAACTACGTGGCGATGTCTTAATTTTGTATCATTAGTATGGAACCCACGTTTAAAGAGAGTTTCAAACATTTCCATTTTCGAACCTATGGACAAGGATTTAGCAAACTTGTTGTGACCTTTGAAAGACATTTATGCAAAGTGGCAAGATTCCAAAACCATGTAATTTTTTTCCGTAGATGTAGACAAGAGAATGTCATACCTGTTGGCATTCGGATTAAAGATTGTAATAGTCTCAAAACTCTTCTCTCATTCACTCTCTCTGTAGCCAAAAGTATCATTAAATATCATACCAGTATTCAACAAACTGGCTAATGAGTTAACATGGCCTGATATATGATCTATACAAAAAATGAAACTGATTACCATAGCACAATATTATATATTTCAACTTGTATATCTCATTTATTATCCCCCCGGCATATAATGCGGGGGGATATAGCGATCAGCTTGTCTGTCTGTAATCATTTCTTGTCATCGCATCTCCTCCCACAGTTTTTATCAGATTTTTTTAAAACTTGGTTGACATACTGCATATCATTCGAGGATGTGCACCTCCTATTTTGTTTCCGCTGGTTTCATTATTTTTAGAGTTACTGCCCTTTTCCGACAGTATAAGACGATATAGACAATTAGTGCTTGTCATCGCATCTCCTCCCACAGCTTTTATCAGATTTTTTCCAAATTTGGTGGACTTGCTGGATATCATTCGAGGATGTGCACCTCCTATTTTGGTTGCGCTGGTTTCATTATTTTTAGAGTTTCTGACAGTATAAGACGACAATTAGTGGTTGTCATCGCATCTCCTCCCACGATTTTTATCAGATTTTTTCAAAATTTGGTCGACTTGCTGGATATCATTCGAGGATGTGCACCTCCTATTTTGGTTGCGCTGGTTTCATTTTTTTTAGAGTTACTGCCCTTTTCTGACAGTATAAGACGACAATTAGTGGTTGTCATCGCATCTCCTCCCACGATTTTTATCAGATTTTTTCAAAATTTGGTCGACTTGCTGGATATCATTCGAGGATGTGCACCTTCTATTTTGGTTGCGCTGGTTTCATTATTTTTAGAGTTACTGCCCTTTTCTGACAGTATATGACGACATAGACAATTAGTGGTTGTCATCGCATCTCCTCCCACAGTTTTTATAAAAAAATTTGGAAACTTGGTGGACATGCTGAATATCATTTGAGGATGTGCACCTCCTATTTTGGTTGCGCTGGTTTCAGTATTTTTAGAGTTACTGCCCTTTTCCGACAGTATAAGACGACATAGACAATTAGTACTTGTCATCGCATCTCCTCTCACGATTTTTATCAGATTTTTATTCAAATCGCTTTTCCGTGGTCTGTCGTCCGTTAACTTTTTGCTTGTTACCTTTATTCCAAGAAAACTACTAGTCCAATCTTAATCAAACTTAACATACATCATCACCTAATGGTCTAGTTGTGCACCGTACATTTTCATCTCATTTGCATATTCTATATGGCCACCAGGGGGCGATATTGTACTGGTGTCTTCGTCAAGTAGTTACATGTGTCGAAAGCTTGTGTTGTTAAAAACAACTAACTACGTGGCGATGTCTTAATTTTGTATCATTAGTATGGAACCCACGTTTAAAGAGAGTTTCAAACATTTCCATTTTCGAACCTATGGACAAGGATTTAAGAAACTTGTTGTGACCTTTGAAAGACATTTATGCAAAGTGGCAAGATTCCGAAACCATGTAATTTTTTTTCCGTAGATGTAGACAAGAGAATGTCATACCTGTTGGCATTCGGATTAAAGATTGTAATAGTCTCAAAAATCTTCTCTCATTCACTCTCTCTGTAGCCAAAAGTATCATTAAATATCATACCAGTATTCAACAAACTGGCTAATGAGTTAACATGGCCTGATATATGATCTATACAAAAAATGAAACTGATTACCATAGCACAATATTATATATTTCAACTTGTATATCTCATTTATTATCCCCCGGCATATAATGTGGGGGATATAGCGATCAGCTTGTCCGTCTGTAATCATTTCTTGTCATCGCATCTCCTCCCACAGTTTTTATCAGATTTTTTTAAAACTTGGTTGACATACTGCATATCATTCGAGGATGTGCACCTCCTATTTTGTTTCCGCTGGTTTCATTATTTTTAGAGTTACTGCCCTTTTCCGACAGTATAAGACGATATAGACAGTTAGTGCTTGTCATCGCATCTCCTCCCACAGCTTTTATCAGATTTTTTCAAAATTAGTGGTTGTCATTGCATCTCCTCCCACGATTTTTATCAGATTTTTATACGCCCGGCTTGAAAAGCGGGCTGTATTATGGTATCATCTCCGGCTGTATTATGGTATCATCTCCGGCTGTCCGGCGTCCGCTGTCCCTTCCGCTCCATAACTTCTCAAGTTTTGATTCCATCTGCACAATTTTTTCTAAGTATATACCTTATGGGTAGAAGGTGTGTCGCAAACTATTTTTAACATCACTGGTTACATAATATGGGAGTTATATTGGATTATGTAATATTCCCTTCCGCTCCATAACTTCCAATGTTTTGATTCCATCTGCACAATTTTTTCTGAGTATATACCTTATGGGTGGAAGGTGTGTCGCGAACTATTTTTTACATCATACATTGCGTAATATGGCAGTCATATTGGGTTATGTAATATTTACTTTTTCTCTCCATAACTTTAACAAATATGATCCGATGTTTTCAAATCTTTCATGTTACATACCATATTAACAGACAGTGTGTAAAAAAATTGTTTATGATATCAACTATTGCAAATTATTGGATTATGTACATTCCCTTTTATTCTTACTTTCATTTTCATGAAAATAACCTTTAAATTATAAAATGGCTTCTACTTTTCCGATTCTCATCAAAAAAGGATTTTTTCAAATTGCAATAATGTTTCTAAATTGATTAAGACTATTCTTAAATCAATATATAACGTTTTAATCAAATGAAAAATACATATAAGGATTAAAGTTTTATCTACAGACCAAGAGATAAGTATCCCAGCTTTGGTCTATTTACCTTGTCAACTTACAGTTAGCTCTCAGTCTCTCTTGAGAGATATATGGCTAAACCAGGCTTTGTGTACCACATGGCCCCATAAAACAGTGGGTGACATTAGCAATGGACCCATAGCCAAATCTATTGTAAACATTTGGTCTATGATAAAATTAGAAGTAATAACCTGTAGGTATATGGGGAGATTTAGAACATTGTCAAGATGTCTATGGCCAAATAATGTAGATAAAAAATATTATGAGAAAAATTGTCAAATCTACTTGAATTGGTGTGAGCTGCGAAATTGCCAATTAATTACATTTGTTTAAGTATGATTAGTAAATTATAAACTGCTTTTCTAAAAAATTTAAACATTTTAGTGCAACCTTTATTGACAACAAACAATTTTTAACATCGTGATTTAACAGCAGCGAGAATTGATGACTTGTACCGTGTACAAATCTTGTTAATAATTGTTGATCCAAATAGCCCATTGTAAATTTGATACAGATGGATTTTAATGGTTTTAGTGGCAAGATTTCATTTTGTTGACATAACATCACCTTTTACCAAGCTTCACATAATAAAACTGGCAACGCCGCCATATACATGTAAGTGAAATAATCTTGAGCGCAGCATAAAACACCAAACAATCAATCAATCAATCATTTACCAAGCTTCAACCTCTTCCCTCTGAAATTTGAAAATTAAATTCAAATAAATATGGAAGGATTTGTTTTGGTATGGCTGCCCGAAACTCTTGTTTCAAAATTTGGTCGACTTGCTGGATATCATTCGAGGATGTGCACCTCATATTTTGGTTGCACTGGTTTCATTTTTAGCCCGCCATCATTCTGATGGAGGGCTATTCAAATCGCTTTTCCGTGGTCCGTCGTCAGTCGTCCGTCCGTTAACTTTTTGCTTGTTACCTTTATTCCAAGAAAACTACCAGTCCAATCTTAATCAAACTTAACATACAACATCACCCTATGGTCTAGTTGTGCACCGTACGTTTTCATCTCATTTGCGTATTCAATGTGGCCACCAGGGGGCGATATTGTTTTTTTTTTGTTACCTTTATTCCAAGAAAACTACCTGTCCGATTTTCACCAAACTTGGCTGACATTATCTCCATATAGTCTAGTTGTGCATCCTACATTTTCATCTCATTTGCATTTTCAATATGGCCGCCAGGGGGCGATGTTGTTTTTTCTTTGTTACCTTTATTTCAAGAAAACTACCTGTCCAATTTTAATCAAACTTAACATACATCATCACCCTATGGTCTAGTTGTGCACCGTACATTTTCATCTCATTTGCATAAACAATATGGCCGCCAGGGGGAGATGTTGTTTTCCTTTGTTACGTTTATTGCAAGAAAACTTTCGGTAGTTACCTTTATTCCAAGAAAACTATTAGTCCAATCTTAATCAAACTCAACATGCATGATCACCCTACGGTCTAGTTGTACACCGTACATTTTCATCTCATTTGCATATTCAATATGGCCACCAGGGGGCGATATTGTTTTTTTTTGTTACCTTTATTCCAAGGAAACTACTAGTCAAATTTTCATCAAACTTGGCTCACATTATCTCCATATAGTCTAGTTGTGCATCGTACAGTTTCATCTAATTTGCATATTCAATATTGCCACCAGGGAGCGATGTTGTTTTTCTTTGTTACCTTTATTCCAAGAAAACTACCTGTCCAATCTTAATCAAACTTAACATACATCATCACCCTATGGTCTAGTTGTGTATCGTACATTTTCATCTCATTTGCATAAACAATATGGCCGCCAGGGGGAGATGTTGTTTTTCTTTGTTACGTGTATTGCAAGAAAACTTTCGGTAGTTACCTTTATTCCAAGAAAACTATTAGTCCAATCTAAATCAAACTCAACATGCATCATCACTCTACGGTCTAGTTGTACACCGTACATTTTCATCTCATTTGCATATTCAATATGGTCACCAGGGGGTGATATTGTTTTTTTTTTTGTTACCTTTATTCCAAGGAAACTACTAGTCCGATTTTCATCAAACTTGGCTGACATTATCTCCATATAGTCTAGTTGTACATTGTACAGTTTCATCTCATTTGCATATTCAATATGGCCACCAGGGGGCGATGTTGTTTTTCTTAGTTACCTTTATTCCAAGAAAACTACATGTCCAATCTTAATCAAACTTAACATACATCATCACCCTATGGTCTAGTTGTGCATCGTACATTTTCATCTCATTTGCATATTCAATATGTCCGCCAGGGGGAGATGTTTTTTTTTGTTACTTTTTTCCAAGAAAACTATCAATCCGATTTTCACCAAACTTGGCTCACATTATCTCCCTATAGCCATGTTGTGTACTGTACATTTTCATCTCATTTGCATATTCAATATGGCCGCCAGGGGGCGATGTTTTTTTTCTTTATCTTTGTTCCAAGAAAACTACCTGTCCAATCTTAATCAAACTTAACATACATCATCTCACCCTATGGTCTAGTTGTGCACCGTACATTTTCATCTCATTTGCATATTCAATATGGCCGCCAGGGGGAGATGTTTTTTTTTTTTGTTTATTGCAAGAAAACTTTTGCTTGTTACCTTTATTCCAATAAAACTATCAGTCCAATCTTAATCAAACTGAACATACATCACCCTATGGTCTAGTTGTGCACCATACATTTTCATCTCATTTGCATATTCAATATGGCTGTCAGGGGCGATATATTTTTTTTGTTACTTTTTTCCAAGAAAACTACCAATCCGATTTTCACCAAACTTGGCTCACGTTTTCTCTATAGCCATGTTGTGTACTGTACATTTTCATCTCATTTGCATATTCAATATGGCCGCCAGGGGGCGATGTTTTTTTTCTTTATCTTTGTTCCAAGAAAACTACCGGACATTAATCAAAATCAACATACATTATCACCCTATGGTCTAGTTATGCACCGTTCATTTTGATCTCATTTGCATATTCAATATGGCCGCCAGGAGGGCGATATTGTTTTTTCGTTACTTCTATTCCAAGAAAATACTGGTCTGATTTTGACCAAACTTGGCCGACATTATCTCCCTCTGATCTAGTTGTGCACCCTACATTTTCGTCTCATTTGCTTATTAAATATGGCCGCCAGGGGGCGATACAGTTTTTCTTTGTTACGTTTATTGCAAGAAAACTTTTGCTTGTTACCTTTTGTTACCTTTATTCCAAGAAAACTACATGTCCGATATTCACCATATAGTCTAGCTGTGCATCGTACATTTTCATCCCATTTGCATATTCAATATGGCCGTTAGGGGGCGATGTTGTTTTTCTTTGTTACCTTTATTCCAAGAAAACTACTGACCTGATCTTAACCAAACATGACACATATCATCCCTCTAAGTTCTAGCTGTGCACCGTACATTTTCATCTCATTTGCATATTCAATATGGCCGCCAGGGGGCGATACAGTTTTTCTTTGTTACGTTTATTGCAAGAAAACTTTTGCTTGTTACCTTTTGTTACCTTTATTCCAAGAAAACTACATGTCCGATATTCACCATATAGTCTAGCTGTGCATCGTACATTTTCATCCCATTTGCATATTCAATATGGCCGTTAGGGGGCGATGTTGTTTTTCTTTGTTACCTTTATTCCAAGAAAACTACCTGTCCAATCTTAATCAAACTTAACATACATCATCACCCTATGGTCTAGTTGTGCACCGTACATTTTCATCTCATTTGCATATTCAATATGGCCGCCAGGGGGTGATATATATTTTTTTGTTACCTTAATTCCAAGAAAACTACCAGTCTGATTTTCACCAAACTTGGCTAACATTATTTCCCTATAGCTTTGTTGTGTACTGTACATTTTCAACTCATTTGCATATTCAATATGGCCGCCAGGGGGCGATGTTGTTTTCCTTTGTTACCTTTATTCCAATAAAACTGTCGCTCCAATCTTAATCAAACTCAACATACATCATCACCTGATGGTCTAATTGTGCACCGTACATTTTCATCTCATTTGCATATTCAATATGGCCGCCATATTGAATATTTTTATTACTTTTATTCCAAGAAAACTACAATGTACTGGTCTGATTTTGTCCAAACTTGGCCCACATTATCCCCCTATGGTCTAGTTGTGCACCCTGCATTTTCATCTCGTTTGCTTATTAAATATGGCCGGCAGGAAGCAATGTTGTTTTTTTAACCAAATTTGAAAATGAAACTTATTATCATTATTCCAAGAAAACTACTGACCTGATCTTAGCCAAACATGACACACATCGTCCCCCTAAGTTCTAGCTGTGTACCGTACATTATTATCTCATTAGCATATTGAAGATGGCTACCAGGTGGCAATGTTGTTTTCAACCAAAATTTCAAGGGGAGCTTTTTATACTTTGCAATTCACTTTTTTATTTTCCTCAACAATAGTTATCTCCCTGGAATAAGATTTGTTTATGTAGGCCCCAATTCCTATGTCCAGTTATTGCTGTAACAATCTTTAATATGAATAGACGACCTATGTGGGATGGTTGCCAGTTACCAACGGAAGGTCGTGGGTTTCCTCCGGGCATAGAGCCAGGTTTCCTCCCACAATAAAACTGGCAACGCCGCCATATAAGTGAAATAATCTTGAGCACAGCGTAAAACACCAAACAATCAATCAATCAATTTAATATGAATAGATGAACACGGGCGTTAAGATCTCTTGTTTTAAAACTTGGTGGTCTTGCTGGAGTTACTGCCCTTTTCTAACAGTATAAGACGACCTAGACAATTAGTGCATCCCTTCTCCTCCCACAGTTTTTATTAAATTTTTGGAAACTTGGTGGATATGCTGGATATCATGGAAGGATGTGCACCTCCTATTTTGATGGCGCTGGTCTAATTATTTTCAGAGTTACTGCCCTTTTCTGACAGTATAGCATAGATATCTTATAATAACTTAAAATAAATAATAAATCTTATGCGGGGCCGGGGGGATATGGCATCTTCTAATGACTCTTGTATATTTATGTACAAACACTGACACACATCATTTATAGTGTATTTGTAATTTCATATACTTCTTTATTTTGGATTTTTTAAATATACATGTAATTGTACAAATATTTCTAAATGCTAGCTTTAATAGCTTTTTGTATAGTTATATTTTGGATATTTCATCGTTTCATTTCATCAATCTTTAAACTTTTTAAACTTATGCTAGTCCATCACACACGGGAATATTCCATTTGTAAAGTTTTTCATTCTTTTGAATTCCATTCTGATATTTTCTTGTAAACAAAAGTACCTCTGTTTTTTATTAACTCGAGAGGTTTATGGATTACAACTTCTGTTTATTTATAAAGTGACGTACCTCTGATTATTGTGATTGATTGATTTTTTGGTGTTTTACGCCGCGCTCCAGATTATTTCATTTATATGGCGCCGTTGCCAGTTTTATTGTTGGAGGAAACTGGGCTCTATGCCCAGAGGAAACCCACGACCGGGACTGAGTGGGATTCGAACCCGCGACGCATTGGTGGAAGGCTGTTCGGATTGAGCATCCAACGCTCTACCTAGTGAGCCACAGAGGCCCCTCTGATTGTTGTGCAGAGTATATTTCACAAGCTCTTACTCAATATTGATGGAATTCAAATACATGCTAGACTGCCTTGAGGCTTAAATTGTAAAAAAGAACTGTTCTTTTTGTGTTTTCACAAACTTTATGTGCAGCTTTAAATTTTCCTATGCCATTTTAAAATTTGTATCTTGAACTACTTTCAATGTTGGATATTTCAATTCAAAGTCTATTTGTTTGAGGAAATATTGTTATCCCCCAGCATATAATGCGGGGGGATATAGCGATCAGCTTGTCTGTCTGTTCGTAATCATTTCTTGTCATCGCATCTCCTCCCACAGTTTTTATCGGATTTTTTTAAAATTTGGTTGACATACTGGATATCATTCAAGGATGTGCACCTCCTATTTTGATTCCGCTGGTTTCATTATTTTTAGAGTTACTGCTCTCTTCCGACAGTATAAGATGACATAGACAATTTGTGCTTGTCATCGCATCTCCTCTCACGATTTTTATCAGATTTTTTCGAAACTTGGTGGATTTGCTGGATATAATTCGAGGATGTGCACCTTCTTTTTTGGCTGCGCTGGTTTTATTATTTTCAGAGCTAGTGCCCGTTTTCCGACAGTATAAGACGACATAGACAATTAGTGGTTGTCATCGCATCTCCTCCCACAGTTTTTATAAGATTTTTTGGAAAATTGGTGGATATGCTGGATATCATGGAAGGATGTGCACCTCCTATTTTGATGGCGCTGGTCTAATTATTTTCAGAGTTACTGCCCTTTTTCGACAGTATAGCATAGATATCTTATAATAATTTAAAATAAATAATAAATCTTATGCGGGGCCGGGGGGATACGGCATCTTCTGATGACTCCTGTTTATGTGCTGGGATGAAGCATCTGGCCAAATCAAACATTACATGAGGACTTCATATCGATGACCTCAGATTTGATTGTTACGCTCCACAGAATGACCTTCATTTTGCGCGGATTGAACTTCAATCATCCTCGGATACCCAGGGTTGAATTCTCAACAAGCTCTCCTTTTACCCCTGGGCCAATTGCGATTCAAAGCCTCATTTTCTGGGAACGCCCATATACTATCGGACCAAACGTTGGAACTCTTGAGGTCTTGAGACGCGAATTGAAGTGGAAACCGAAACGTCATCCATCTTTGTGTTGAACACTGGCTGGATGCTTATGTATCGCTGATTCTGATTTCTGGTGAAATTTCTGCCACATTTTTGTGGCAGAACCAATCAAAGTTTACATGCATATTAAATTAGAAACGATGCATTTGGTTCCAATTGTCCCACGGGTAAAGTGAGCGAAGTTTTAATCGAAGGTTCCGACAATGAACTCCGATATGACATCCCAATAGTGATTTTGGCTCCGATGTGAACTGATACATGATTGACACATAATACAATTGTTAGTTTTCCATTGGTTAATCTGTTCTGGTTGTATTATAAAATTGTGTGCCATATTGACATATGCATGTACTTGTCGTTTACACACATGCATTTACTAATTTGGAGATGTTTAGATAAGTGTACATGTAATCTATAAATCTATAAACAAACTTTGAGTATTTAGTTTAAACAATATTTATTTGGGTCTAGGATTGGCAAACAGGACAAGCCTATGTCAATGCCTCTCCTGATGACTTGCATACAATTACAATATTAAACAACATGAGGACACGACAAGGTAACAAACGTTATAAAAATAAAAAAATAAAAATAAATAATAGGTAATAATAAATAAAAAACAAAAAGGCTACATGATGGTATTTGATAGACTGATGGTGGCACATAACAATCATGTGGTACTGATACACTTATTGATAAACTCTAATCGTCCAGTTGCCATCAAAAATTCATGTAGGCCTACTGCCAAGAAGAGCTCTATATTTTTTACCCGCCATCATTCTGATGGAGGGCTATTCAAATCGCTTTTCCGTGGTCCGTCCGTTACCTTTTGGCTTGCTACCTTTATTCCAAGAAAACTACCAGTCCAGTCTTAATCAAACTTGACATACATCATCACCCTATGGTCTAGTTGTGCACCGTACGTTTTCATCTCATTTGCATATTCAATGTGGCCACCAGGGGGCGATATTGTTTTTTTTTGTTACCTTTATTCCAAGAAAACTACTACTCCAATTTCCACCAAACTTGGCTTACATTATCTCCATATAGTCTAGTTGTGCATCGTACATTTTCATCTCATTTGCATATTCAATATGGCCGCCAGGGGGCGATGTTTTTCTTTGTTACCTTTATTCCAAGAAAACTACCTGTCCAATCTTAATCAAACTTAACATACATCATCACCCTATGGTCTAGTTGTGCACCGTACATTTTCATCTCATTTGCATAATCAATATGGCCGCCAGGGGGAGATGTTGTTTTTCTTTGTTACGTTAATTACAAGAAAACTTTCGCTGTTTCCTTTATTCCAAGCAGACTATCAGTCCAATCTTTTTCAAAGTCAACATACATCATCACCCTACGGATTAGTTGTGCACCGTACATTTTCATCTCATTTGCATATTCAATATGGCCACCAGGTGGCGATATTGTTTTTTTTTTTGTTACCTTTATTCCAAGGAAACTACTTGTCCGATTTTCACCAAACTTGGCTCACATTATCTCCATATAGTCTAGTTGTGCATCATACATTTTCATCTCATTTGCATATTCAATATGGCCACCAGGGGGCGATGTTGTTTTTCTTTGTTACCTTTATTCCAAGAAAACTACCCGTCCAATCTTAACATACATCATCACCATATGGTTTAGTTGTACACCGTACATTTTCATCTCATTTGCATATAAAATATGGTCGCCAGGGGGCGATGTTGTTTTTCTTTGTTACGTTAATTGCAAGAAAACTTTCGCTGTTGCCTTTATTCCAAGCAGACTATCAGTCCAATCTTATTCAAACTTAACATACATCATCACCCTATGGTCTAGTTGTGCACCGTACATTTTCATCTCATTTGCATATTCAATATGGCCACCAGGGGGCGATATTGTTTTTGTTTGTTACCTTTATTCCAAGAAAACTACCAGTCCGATTTTCACCAAACTTGGCTCACGTTATCTCCATATAGTCTAGTTGTGCGTCGTTCATTTTCATCTCATTTGCATATTCAATATGGCCGCCAGGGGGCGAGGTTGTTTTTCTTTGTTACCTTTATTCCAAGAAAACTACCTGTCCAATCTTAATCAAACTTAGCATACATCATCTCACCCGATGGTCTAGCATTGCAAGCATTACCATATACCGCAGGCGTAGAGCGACTTAGTATATAGGCAATGTAACCGCGACCGCCATCTTGTTTTTTCGAGTGACTTCCGGTAGGATCTGTCAGTGCGATCGCCGATGTCAGGGTCCGGTCAGTTTCAGGTAATTTTCTTTATATTCGGCTTTTAGCTGGGGCGATTGCATGTAATTTTTATTTTCCTCAGTGATTACTGAGTCTTTCTAAATCTTCATTTAAGCCTGACATTCTCTGAATTTCTTTCACGCTAGGGAATTCCCTTTTACAACTAATTACGCTGAAAGGTATTTCCCCACTTTGACATTAAAAAAACATATGATCCAAATTCCGCGTTTTGTTGAAATTGGGTAGGAATCTAGCCAATCATATGTAAAAATAGTGTGCAAAGTTTGACATTAATGCGCCAAGTAGAACTCTAAAAATATATGCTTAGTTGACAGCTCCTCCAAATACATACTGAATCCCATTGACAACTATTCATAAATCATAGTTTACTGAGGTTTCCCACCACAAGCTATCACCAAAACTTTCACCGATTACCCCTTAGTATGTACGTAGTGGAATTTTTAGTCCGAATGGGGCTTTTCATATTCGATTCATGTTAATCGCTGTCATATTTGGTTGCTAGTAACCAACAGAAGGTTAGGTTAAATCAGAACATTTAATTCACAAGTAAAAGTGTTTGTACAGAAAGGTTAGCTTATCAATTATTAAAGCTGGTCTAAACCAATTATCTAATGGATTGCATTGACGGTGTTGATAAAATTGAATAAAAAGTCATAAATACAAATTTTCTATCATTATTTAGATAAAAATTTAACTCCTGCTTATACTTTTAAATTGAATTACACTTTTCCTCCAAACGATTTCTTCTTATATTTAAAATTTATTGATTTTCTTTGAAAGAAAATCTGTGATATATACTGATTTTCTTAACGTTAACTTATCAATTCGTTTTAAAGCTGGTCTAAACCAATTATCTAATGTATTGCAATGAGGCCGTTGATAAAATTGAATAAAAGGTCATAAATACAAAGTTTCTAGTATTATTTAGTTAACAGTTTAACTCCTGCTTATACTTTTAACTTAAATTACACTTTTCTTACAAACAATGTCTTCTGATATTTAAACTTTATTGATGGAAATGGAAATCTGTGGTATTCTTAAGCATTAAAGGATAAATGTGCAATTATTTTTCAGAAATAGGACAACCTCTACTAGAGTTTCAATTTACAAAATTTGGGGACTGGGGATGATATTCACCACATCGAAGTGTTTGTTAAATATTTCTACAAGAATGGCATGGTATTACCAGAGATCTACAAGAATAGAGTGGTGTGCCCAAATCAATGAGATTGTTTATCATTTTAAGTGTTTTATGATAAATATTTGGAGATAAAAAATGGACATTTGAAATGTTCTGAAAAATTAAAAAAGACATCAAGCTGCAATCATCATCAGGGAAATTACTGAATTATGAAATATTTCTACAAGAATGGCATGGTGTTACCAAAGATCTACAAGAATATGATTGTGTGCCCATAATCAATGAGATTGTTTATCATATTAAGTGTTTTATGATAAATATTTGGAGATAAAATATGGACATTTGAAATGTTCTGAAAAATTAAAAAAGACATCAAGCTGCAATCATCATCAGGGAAATTACTGAATTATGAAATATGTCTACAAGAATGGCATGGTGTTACCAAAGATCTACAAGAATATGATTGTGTGCCCATAATCATTGAGATTGTTTATCATATTAAGTGTTTTATGATAAATATTTGGAGAGAAAATATTGACATTTGAATTATGCTGAAAACTTAAAAAACATAAGCTGCAATCATCATCAGGGAAATTACTGAATTAGTAAACGAGAACACAGGAAAATTTGAATCTCTTAAATGATACTTTTTGACCCCCCCCCCCCCCCCTCCCCCACCGCACTTGCAAATAACAGGCCTGACCCACACACACCTGCCAATGATACATCATAAACAATCAAATTCTAATAAACGTGTGAGTGAATTTTGATCATTATGCATTCCAATGGAAGGATATGGATGAGTGAGTGAGAGAAGATTTAACATTATTTCAGTCTTATCGCAACAACGATAGGGATGAAATAACCTTTGGTTGGTGCATGAAGAACTAAAAATTGAAATATTTAAAATCTCATAATTACAGTCATGTTTTAGACACAAAGAAAATAGAAAAAAAAAAGTTTATTTTTTAATTTTGTAGTGCACTGTATTTGTTACATAAGTACCCAGTACTATATTTACATTTCGTTTATTGTTTTAATAAAACATTGTCTCCTTTTTTGTACATTCATCTGTGTACAGAAATACAAATATTTTGATCTTTTAAACTTGTGTTTTAGCTATTTAACTTTGCGTTGTCCTCCAACTAAGACTACTTCTGACTTGCTCATATTTAACCAGTCTATTATATTTCAAAATTTAAGCCCAGTAACAATTTTGGCCCTCTCTTATCCATCATTAGTGTTGGCGACCTGAAAAAAAAATATGAAAAATATATAAAATATGTATATAAACCAAGCTTTATAACTGGACCTGTTTAAATTTGTCACAGGATAGTCATATGCAGACAATTATATAATTTGTTGTTTTAATAGAAAATAGACCTGAGTAATTTTTCCAATTATGTAGTTTATTTTATATAGATATATTTTTTAAGAACACTAAAACACATGGCACGGTTACAGGCCAATCTTCTGGTAGAATTCCAAATGCCCTTGCCATATCATAAGTTTGGGGGAAAATATTAACCCATGACTGATTGATTGATTTGTCTTTTACACCACATAAAGGATTACTTAATTTGCACAGTGGCACAAATTGCTGGAGAGATAGAAACGCTCAACCTTCTGTTAGTCCCTGTCAACCATCCCACTTATGACAGCTATTAACATGAATCCAATATTAAAAATCCCATTCCCATTGATATTTTTGTAAATTTCCACTTCGAACATGCAAAGGGTTAATCAGAGAAAGTTGTGGCGATAGCTGGTAAAAGAAGAAAATAAAAAACCCCAGTAAACTATGATTTATGAATAGTTGTCAATGGGATTCAGTATGTATTTGGAGGAGCTGTCAACTAAGCATATATTTTAAGAGTTCTACTTGGCGCATTAATGTCAAACTTTGCACACTATTTTTACATATGATTGGCTAGATTCCTACCAAATTTCAACAAAACGCGGAATTTGGATCATATGTTTTTTTAAAGTCAAAGTGGGGAAATACCTTTCAGCGTAATTAGTTGTAAAAGGGAATTCCCTAGCGTGAAAGAAATTCAGAGAATGTCAGGCTTAAATGAGGATTTAGAAAGACTCAGTAATCACTGAGGAAAATAAAAATTACATGCAATCGCCCCAGCTAAAAGCCGAATATAAAGAAAATTACCTGAAACTGACCGGACCCTGACATCGGCGATCGCACTGACAGATCCTACCGGAAGTCACTCGAAAAAACAAGATGGCGGTCGCGGTTACATTGCCTATATACTAAGTCGCTCTACGCCTGCGGTATATGGTAATGCTTGCAATGCTACCGATGGTCTAGTTGTGCACCGTACATTTTCATCTCATTTGCATATTCAATATGGCAGCCAGGGGGCAATGTTGTTTTTCTTTGTTACGCTTATTGCAAGAAAACTATCAGTCCAATCTTAATCACACTCAACATACATCATAGGGTCACCCTATGGTCTAGTTGTGCACCGTACATTTTCATCTCATTTGCATATTCAATATGGCTGCCAGGGGGGCGATATAATTTTTTTGTTACTTTTTTCCAAGAAAACTACCAGTCTGATTTTCACCAAACTTGGCTCACATTATCTCCCTATAGCCCTGTTGTGTACTGTACATTTTCATCTCATTTGCATATTCAATATGGCCGCCAGGGGGCGATGTTGTTTTTCTTTATCTTTATTCCAAGAAAATTACCTGACATTAATCACTCAACATACATTATCACCTTATGGATTAGTTATGCACTGTTCATTTTCATCTCATTTGCATATTCAATATGGCTGCAGGAGGACGATATTGTTTTTTTGTTATTTTTATTCCAAGAAAATTACTGGTCTGATTTTGACCAAACTTGGCCCACATTATCTCCCTATTATCTAGTTGTGCACCCTACATTTTCATCTCATTTGCTTATTAAATATGGCCGCCAGGAAGCAATGTTGTTTTTTAACCAAATTTGAAAATGAAACTTATTATCATTATTCTAAGAAAACTACTGACCTGATCTTAACCAAACATGACACGCATCATCCCTCTAAGTTCTAGCTGTACATCGTACATTATCATTTCATTAGCATATTGAAGATGGCTACCAGGTGGCAATGTTGTTTTCAACCAAAGTTTCAAGGGGAGCTTACTTTGTAATTCACAATTTAATTTTCCTCAACAATAGTTATCTCCCTGGAATAAGATTTTTTTATGTAGGCCCCAATTCCTATATCCAGTTATTAACAATCTTTAATATGAATAGATGCGGGCGTTAAGATCCCTTTAAGGGATCTCTTGTTAAGCCTGTTAAACATTCTGTCACCACAGAAAAGCAAATTAATTTATCAAAAAGATGTTGTCTTTGGAGTGCATACAATGGGCAATGAAAAAACATGCTTGGCATCTTCATAAGAGTTACCGCAGCTGCACGTAGGATCGTCATAAATAAAACGGAGATATTTGTCGGCGTTTAGATCACTACATTGTAGTCTCAATCGAGCGTGGATAATTTCACCTTCCCTACAACCCACATAATATTCTTTGGGACAAGTGATGTCGTTTTCTCTTAGTTTTAATTTAAAGTGTTTTAGGGTAGAGGTTTCTCGTATTTCCTCATTTAAATTATTCCACAGTAAGAGTGTGGCTGTAGAAATAATACACGAATTAGCATATACGTTAGTCCGGCAGTAGGGTATAGATAAATTGTTGATATTACGAACAGGATAGGCCTAATCTGTTCTACTGGAGACGCGTGGCGGAACGAGTTCGTTGAGATATTGTGGACACATGCCATTTACCATTTTATAGAACAACTGCAGCTTGTGCCTTTTTCTACGCTCTAACAAAGGTATAAATCCAGTCTCCGCATTTATCCTGCGTGGCTCGTCCCGCAAACCGCTCCACATATTGTTCATAAAGCATCAATTTGTAAGTTTTCTAAAGTACGCGCCTGTCCCTGCGTGCAGCTGTCCCATAACACATCAGCGTAATCTAAAATGGGTAAAATAAATGATGCATATAAAACTTCTAAGGCCTTTCTAGAAAGGCGGTACTTAAGACTTCTGATTTTTTGGAGTAAAGCATTGATATGGCATTTCCACAGGCATGTTGGCGATAACACTACACCTAGATGTTTATGAAAATCAGCCAATTTTGTCATTACCGAAATGCAGATCAGGTTGAAATTGATTACGCTTTTTATAAACTTACTTTTTTCGGGATTGAACCTGACCAGCCATTGTTTAGTCCAATTCCTTATTTTATCTACTCCAGCAGCTCAAGGCGGGCAGACGGGTGATTTTAGAAAATCTGTCTAAATTTGCAAAAAAATTAATGCATGCTTTCCATGTTGTAGATAGGCATATGCCTGAGTAAAATGAATCCTGTGCATAAGTGGTTGCCATGGTAACCATGGATTTTTTGTTATTTTTAAAATTTTGCATTTTGCAAAATGTAAGCATAATTGTATATAATTCGACATGGTTATTGAATGGGTTTACAAGATGGCTATGCTGTGAAAGTAATTTTTATGTGTAGATGAGTGTTATGCAAATAAACAGAATAAAAAATAAATGTATTGCCCAAAAAAGTTATATTTTATATTTCAGAAAATAAGAAACGCGTTTGTGAATCCGTTGTTAAAAAGCGACAGATGGATTATGTTGTTTTTTTTGGCCACTTTCCAAGTGACATACCAAAGATAAACACTCAAATACACGAACTTATGCTCGGCAAAGTCGAAAGAAGTTGCTTAGGTATTAGTAGTTCAATTTACCGAACCAGAAGTCTACCTTGATAGACTTCTGACCGAACTTATGGTGATATTAAAAGATTATTCTTACAAAAGTGGGGTGGCGCTGTAGCGAACCGCAGACTGAATAACAGACTGGCTATATTTCAAGTACTGTTGACCGTAGAGACATCATTTCTTGAGGATAGACTTATGGTGACACCGACTATCCAACCGTACCATCGATGGTCGATTTCGGCCACCAGGGGGCGCTGTAGCGAACCGCAGACTGAATAACAAACTAGCTATATTTCAAGTACTGTTGATCGTAGAGACATCATTTCTTGAGGATAGACTTATGGTGACACCGTCTATCCAACCGTATCATCGATGGTCGATTTCGGCCACCAGTTGGCGCTGTAAGCGAACCGCAGACTGAATAACAGACTGGCTATATTATTTTTTTTTTCTAAACATCTTTATTGCTCAATAAATGGCTGTACACTTAAGCCGTAGGCTTATGCTGTGTACCGTGATGACATTTAATTTTTTCAAAGAACGTATTTACAATTGTTTGATCCGTTAAAAGAAATATAAAATTATATAAATAAATTATTATAACTATCCATTCTGAATTATTACATATATACAATATAAGCATAAATGATGACATGCTGAAGTAGAAATAATATTACACGAAAACATAGATTTGTACATTCCAGCTGAAATATAAACCATTGGACAAGGTCAGAAGAGGGCCCCTTTGGGGTGGCTATGTAAAGCGTTTGGTAGCTATAATATATTTGCATACCGATTCCATTATTAATTTATTTTGTAGAAATGTTAGCTCAGCAGGGGAACTGCTCACTAGTCCGAAGGTTCACTAGTTCGAAGATCCACTATTCCGAAGGTTCACTAGTCCGAAGGTTCACCAGTCCGAAGGTTCACTAGTCCGAGGACGAGCCTCCCGTTAGTCTGCCAAATGTGTCATGTGAAATGTGTGTACCCTCCCCCCCCCCCCCCCCCCCCCCCACACACACACAAGTCCCATCCTACTCAATCACGCCAAAATCTTCAACCAAGTCCTCCTTTCCGTCCAAATACCCATCAATACATGGATGCCAGCTAAACTGCACTCAGACATAGGGTCAACAATAGGTGGGACAGCACGAGAATCACCAGACGAGCAAATACTTGCGAAGTAGTCTTTGAGAAGGTTTGCTTTCGCTGTGTTATCAGTGTGGTAGTTGATGTTGTCGTTGGTTAGGGGTGGTATTGTGGGTATATTTGTATTTCTGTTGTTACGAACAGACTGACAAAGTTTCCACCAGAATTTAAAATGAGTTCCTCCATTTTCGATTTTATCAATTAATTTTGTTTTTTCAAAAACTTGGTGGTGTCTTAATTTTCGAATTTTTTTGTAGAGTTTATTACGCAGTTTTATTTCAGATTTTATTAGGGACGTAATCCATGCCTTGTCATTTGGATAAATTAATACAATTTTGTTTGGAATATGCTGTTTTGCGGTATAGTTTGTAACATCTTCAGTTTGTGACATTTCGTCCCAATCAACACTAGATAGGGTGTCCCGAAATTCATTCCAATCAGCTGCTTGGTAATTGAACACCAGTCTCGGGTACTTCTTTTTTTTAACAACATCAGATCGCATATGCAAAAAGACTGGACGAAGGTCCGACGGTCCGCTAGTCCGAAGGTTCACTAGTCCAAAGATTCACTAGTCCGAAGGTTCACTAGTCCGAACACCCCAGACATAATGCGCTATATCTCAAATAAGACCATCCACTATTTGGATGAGAAAAACTAAACAGTGGTACTGATAGACATTTTATTGAAGCAATTAAAAAAATCTCACAAGCAGTACGTACACTTGAACAGATATGAAAAAAAAAGTACTCTTCACGGTTTGTTTACAACAATCTATAAAGGTCTAAATGATATACCTCTTTTTAACACAAGTAGAAACTTGTCTCCATGGTTATTTTAGACAAGAAGATTTTCCCTGTGCCCTTGTGTTTTAGTGATCATAAATATATATATATGAACGTTTACTAATTCGACACCACGTGTCTTTCTAGATATAAGTATAATGTCATCTTTTTAATAATATTTTCCCAACTTGCAAAAATCCTCGAATTATATATTTCCTTTTTCTTTGGAGGGATCATAAATTCCTAACTTTACACTGTCTCGACTACAGACAAGCAAAGACTAAGGGATACTGTCTCGTGGGAAAATGATGCTGAGGAAAATATCAAAGGTCTCTGTAGGCATATGCCCTATGGGCTATATTATCGTTTGGAGGATGATATCGGTCTAGTGAACCTTCGGACTAGTGGACCTTCGGACTAGTGAACCTTCGAACCAGTGAACCCTCGCGTTCGGACTAGTGAACCTTCGGACTAGTGAACCTTCTTACTAGTGAACCCATTTTTCGGAAAAGTGAACCTTCGGACTAGTGAACCCTTCTCCTCAGCAGATCCTCTGTTTGGGCAATGAAAGAACATACTTGACAGGATGGATCGTTACAATCGGGTGCATTGCGACTAGCAGTCAGAGGGGATATTGGCCGTACAAGATAAATGTCTTATGGAAACTTGATACATGCTGGTTGTTGATAAAAATGTGGAAACTCTGGGACTTGCCGAAAACTCTCCTCTGCACAACGTTTCGAAGGCTTTACATATGGCTTGCTATCGGTTAAGACACTTGGTTTATGTTCAGACTGGACAAGAAAAGGACTAAAGTGTTTGATGAAAATTGCGATTGACAAGGCCTCGATCTCACAGCGTAGCCATGTGACTTGACGGTCACGAAGTGTGGCACTGAAAAAGCCATCTAATAGATGATTGCCATTGCTCGTGACATAAAACGTGGCACCAACACGATTGTGTTTAGTAGCTCCGTCGGTAACAATCCAAAGCTGGTCACTCGCCCGTGGCAAAGTGATTTCTTTGTTGGTACTAAGGCCTTCCTGGGCTTTGCTAAACGCTACAGATTGACTGTCGGTCCAAACAGTCTTGTCAGAAGACAGATGGCCAGCTACCATTTGATCCAGAGGAAACAGTAATCCCGACGTACTGGGTATGACTCTGGAAAGAACCTTGTAAGCACCTATGAATGAACAAAGACTGCGTACTGTAGTAGGGGGTTTACAGGAAGACAACGTGGAGACACGATGAGGACTGTTGACTGATGTGGCACCGATGATTGTCTTTGAAGCAGATAACTTGAGATTGTTGGTATGGAGGACGTGGAGAAGACGTTTCCAATTCGCATATAACTCATCTATAGTTTCTCCACCACAGTATAAATCGTCAGCAAGTTTGGCTACAATACCCTCCTGGAGCAAATCGCCAAGAACCCGACAGGTTAATTCTTAAAGAGCTGTTTCAGAGCCCGGCCATAGCACAGCGGGCGTATACACGAATCCCCCGGAATGGCGTAGCAAAACCACAATACTTCATGGAGTTTCGAGCTAATGGAATCTGGTAGAATGGAATCAATGTATGAGGCTCAGGTAACTCAACTTCAAAATCTCTCCTGGCCAAATTGTTGTTGTTTTCACCGGTGCACGGACCAGGGCCCACTTTTACAAAGCAATCTTAGCTTAAGTTGGTCTTAATTGCCAATGGCAACGTATATCTTTATTATGGGTTTCCATGGTAGTTACGGTCACTATTAACTAAGTTTGTTTTGTGAAAGTGGGCCCAGGAGAGCACGGCGGATCATATTGGTAACTGCAGTGGTACTAGCAGATCCATATGTATATTGATTTACAGTTCTTAATGTTATTCGACGTTTAACAGGTCGGATTGAAAGGTCATTGATTTCCATAAAGGGGGTCCCAGCGAGGATTTCGACGTCTAAATTTTTCAATCTAGGGCCATCAAATAAGAAATCGTGGCCATCGCGAGAAAAAGTGGCACTCACTTCCCCAAGAACGAGGAGAGGGGATGATCCATCCGCTTGATGGGTTAATTTGGAACTCTTTCTAATTGATAAGGAAAGGCGTTTAGCTGTGGATGATCATCATATTACCTGTTGCTCCACTGTCAATAACGATTCAGGCAGTTTGGTGGTCGTAAAATATGCCAATGTAAGGGGATTGACGAACTTGGATTCTCTGGGTAATAGTTGGAAGATCTGATTTGATATCCTATTCGTCAGATGAATAATCGTTAAGATCTTCGTTTTCATCGGTCAGCTCTAAAATATGGGCTATTTGTCGAGCTTTCGCCATGTACCGCCGGTCATCGTCTGGGAGATATGAGCATTGGCTAAAAAAATGTCCATCAGGGCGACCAGCCTGTTTACATAAAGGGCAGGTGCTCTAAGGGCGATAGATCGGGGGAGTAAGCTGTCCATTCCATGATGTTCACAATAGTCTGGTGCAAGAAGTCTTGTGTCAATCTTGCAGAGTGTGGGCTCTGATTTCGAGCCCATCGTAAACGGTTTTGGCGAGCGGTGGTGTCAATATGGGCCCTCGGTAGAAACAATGGAAACAATTTAGCAAATTCGCACAACAATTTAAATTATTAAAACAATTTTCATTTATTTGAATAAAAAGATATACCTCAACAAGTTGGACAGTCTGGTATTTGTTTAAAACCTAAATTTCGGTGAGGCTGACATCAGAATGGTTAACATAAAGTTCTGAAATCGACTTCTTGGTGTATAAATAACTAACATCAGGTGTTTACAGAGAGAACCCATAACTTAAACGCTTAACAATTTTAGAACTTAAGTTTCTGATAGACTGTCTAATTAGTTGAGGTAATACATAATATGAAAAAAAATGTATTCCAATGAAAAAAAACAAGAAGACGATTTGCAGGATTGGCTTTTCTCTACTTTTTTACACTTCTTCTCGTCCATTTGATTAACAAGGTGTTAAATATAACTTTTACAAATATACTTAGCGCCATTAAAAATGCACGACCCAAAGAATGTAAAATATTTTGAGAAATGTAAAGTGTAAAATATTGTAAGTACTCTTAAATTGAAGAACAAGGCATTGGTCACAATGAGACAAAGAATTGGCACTATGTAAAACCCTGGTGACTTTTATTCCTTGCAAACAAATCGTTGATACAGAAATTGAGCGTGTCATCATTCAATAATGCCCCACGTCCATCCTCGGGCATCAACGCAAGCAGTACATCTGCGACGCAAGAATCTGATGAGTGTGGCTATTATGTGCTGTGGGAACCGGTCATGCACTACCTGGATCAATTCACGTCGGTTGCGTGGCCTGGGTTGACGTTGTGCTACGGATTTCTTAAACTGATCCCACAAGTGCTCTATTGGCGATAGATCGGGGGAGTAAGCTGGCCATTCCATGATGTTCACATTATTCTGTTGCAAGAAGTCTTGTATCAACCTTGCAGTGTGTGGGCTCTGATGATTTCGAGCCCATCGTAAACGGTTTTGGCGAGCGGTGGGTTTCAATATGGGCCCTCGGTAGGGGATGTACTAGAAACAATGGAAACAATTTAGCAAATTCGCAAAACAATTTAAATTATTAAAACAATTTTCATTTATTTGAATAAAAAGATATACCTCAACAAGTTGGACAGTCTGGTATTTGTTTAAAACCTAAATTTCAGTGAGGCTGACATCAGAATGGTTAACATAAAGTTCCGAAATCGACTTCTTGGTGTATAAATAACTAACATCAGGTGTTTACAGAGAGAACCCATAACTTAAACGCTTAACAATTTTAGAACTTAAGTTTCTGATAGACTGTCTAATTAGTTGAGGTAATACAGTATATAAAAAATGTATTCCAATGAAGAAAAACAAGAAGACGATTTGCAGGATTGGCTTTTCTCTACTTTTTTATACTTGTTCTCGTCCATATGATTAACAAGGTGTTAAATATCACTTTTCCAAATATACTTAGCGCCATTAAAAACGCACGACCCAAAGAATGTAAAATATTTTGAGAAATGTAAAGTACTCTTAAATTGAAGAACAAGGCATTGGTCACGATGAGACAAAGAATGGACAATATGTGAAACCCTGGTGACTTATTCCTTGCAAACAAATCGTTGATACAGAAATTGAGCGTGTCATCATTCAATAATGCCCTATGTCCACCTTGGGCATCAACGCAAGCAGTACATCTGCGACGCAAGAACCTGATGAGTGTGGCTATTCTGTGCTGTGGGAACCGGTCCTGCACTACCTGGATCAATTCACGTCGGTTGCGTGGCCTGGGTGGACGTTGTGCTACGGATTTCTTAAACTGATCCCACAAGTGCTCTATTGGCGATAGATCGGGAGAGTAAGCTGGCCATTCCATGATGTTCACATTATTCTGTTGCAAGAAGTCTTGTGTCAACCTTGCAGAGTGTGGGCTCTGATGATTTCGAGCCAATCGTCAACGGTTTTGGCGAGCGGTGGGTGTCAATATGGGCCCTCGGTAGGGGATGTACTAGAAACAATGGAAACAATTTAGCAAATTCGCAAAACAATTTAAATTATTAAAACAATTTTCATTTATTTGAATAAAAAGATATACCTCAACAAGTTGGACAGTCTGGTATTTGTTTAAAACCTAAATTTCAGTGAGGCTGACATCAGAATGGTTAACATAAAGTTCTGAAATCGACTTCTTGGTGTATAAATAACTAACATCAGGTGTTTACAGAGAGAACCCATAACTTAAACGCTTAACAATTTTAGAACTTAAGTTTCTGATAGACTGTCTAATTAGTTGAGGTAATACAGTATATAAAAAATGTATTCCAATGAAGAAAAACAAGAAGACGATTTGCAGGATTGGCTTTTCTCTACTTTTTTATACTTGTTCTCGTCCATATGATTAACAAGGTGTTAAATATCACTTTTCCAAATATACTTAGCGCCATTAAAAACGCACGACCCAAAGAATGTAAAATATTTTGAGAAATGTAAAGTACTCTTAAATTGAAGAACAAGGCATTGGTCACGATGAGACAAAGAATGGACAATATGTGAAACCCTGGTGACTTATTCCTTGCAAACAAATCGTTGATACAGAAATTGAGCGTGTCATCATTCAATAATGCCCTATGTCCACCTTGGGCATCAACGCAAGCAGTACATCTGCGACGCAAGAACCTGATGAGTGTGGCTATTCTGTGCTGTGGGAACCGGTCCTGCACTACCTGGATCAATTCACGTCGGTTGCGTGGCCTGGGTGGACGTTGTGCTACGGATTTCTTAAACTGATCCCACAAGTGCTCTATTGGCGATAGATCGGGAGAGTAAGCTGGCCATTCCATGATGTTCACATTATTCTGTTGCAAGAAGTCTTGTGTCAACCTTGCAGAGTGTGGGCTCTGATGATTTCGAGCCAATCGTCAACGGTTTTGGCGAGCGGTGGGTGTCAATATGGGCCATCGGTAGGGGATGTACTAGAAACAATGGAAACAATTTTGCAAATTCGCACAACAATTTAAATTATTAAAACAATTTTCATTTATTTGAATAAAAAGATATACCTCAACAAGTTGGACAGTCTGGTATTTGTTTAAAACCTAAATTTCAGTGAGGCTGACATCAGAATGGTAACATAAAGTTCTGAAATCGACTTCTTGGTGTATAAATAACTAACATCAGGTGTTTACAGAGAGAACCCATAACTTAAACGCTTAACAATTTTAGAACTTAAGTTTCTGATAGACTGTCTAATTAGTTGAGGTAATACAGTATATAAAAAATGTATTCCAATGAAGAAAAACAAGAAGACAATTTGCAGGATTGGCTTTTCTCTACTTTTCTAAACTTCTTCTCGTCCATTTGATTAACAAGGTGTTAAATATAACTTTTCCAAATATACTTAGCGCCATTAAAAATGCACGACCCAAAGAATGTAAAATATTTTGAGAAATGTAAAGTGTAAAATATTGTAAGTACTCTTAAATTGAAGAACAAGGCATTGGTCACAATGAGACAAAGAATTGGCACTATGTGAAATCCTGGTGACTTTTATTCCTTGCAAACAAATCGTTGATACAGAAATTGAGCGTGTCATCATTCAATAATGCCCCACGTCCATCCTCGGGCATCAACGCAAGCAGTACATCTGCGACGCAAGAATCTGATGAGTGTGGCTATTATGTGCTGTGGGAACCGGTCATGCACTACCTGGATCAATTCACGTCGGTTGCGTGGCCTGGGTGGACGTTGTGCTACGGATTTCTTAAACTGATCCCACAAGTGCTCTATTGGCGATAGATCGGGGGAGTAAGCTGGCCATTCCATGATGTTCACATTATTCTGTTGCAAGAAGTCTTGTGTCAACCTTGCAGAGTGTGGGCTCTGATGATTTCGAGCCCATCGTAAACGGTTTTGGCGAGCGGTGGGTTTCAATATGGGCCCTCGGTAGGGGATGTACTAGAAACAATGGAAACAATTTAGCAAATTCGCACAACAATTTAAATTATTAAAACAATTTTCATTTATTTGAATAAAAAGATATACCTCAACAAGTTGGACAGTCTGGTATTTGTTTAAAACCTAAATTTCAGTGAGGCTGACATCAGAATGGTTAACATAAAGTTCCGAAATCGACTTCTTGGTGTATAAATAACTAACATCAGGTGTTTACAGAGAGAACCCATAACTTAAACGCTTAACAATTTTAGAACTTAAGTTTCTGATAGACTGTCTAATTAGTTGAGGTAATACAGTATATAAAAAATGTATTCCAATGAAGAAAAACAAGAAGACGATTTGCAGGATTGGCTTTTCTCTACTTTTTTACACTTGTTCTCGTCCATATGATTAACAAGGTGTTAAATATCACTTTTCCGAATATACTTAGCGCCATTAAAAACGCACGACCCTAAGAATGTAAAATATTTTGAGAAATGTAAAGTACTCTTAAATTGAAGAACAAGGCATTGGTCACGATGAGACAAAGAATTGACAATATGTGAAACCCTGGTGACTTATTCCTTGCAAACAAATCGTTGATACAGAAATTGAGCGTGTCATCATTCAATAATGCCCTATGTCCACCTCGGGCATCAACGCAAGCAGTACATCTGCGACGCAAGAACCTGATGAGTGTGGCTATTCTGTGCTGTGGGAACCGGTCCTGCACTACCTGGATCAATTCACGTCGGTTGCGTGGCCTGGGTGGACGTTGTGCTACGGATTTCTTAAACTGATCCCACAAGTGCTCTATTGGCGATAGATCGGGAGAGTAAGCTGGCCATTCCATGATGTTCACATTATTCTGTTGCAAGAAGTCTTGTGTCAACCTTGCAGAGTGTGGGCTCTGATGATTTCGAGCCCATCGTAAACGGTTTTGGCGAGCGGTGGGTGTCAATATGGGCCATCGGTAGGGGATGTACTAGAAACAATGGAAACAATTTTGCAAATTCGCACAACAATTTAAATTATTAAAACAATTTTCATTTATTTGAATAAAAAGATATACCTCAACAAGTTGGACAGTCTGGTATTTGTTTAAAACCTAAATTTCAGTGAGGCTGACATCAGAATGGTTAACATAAAGTTCCGAAATCGACTTCTTGGTGTATAAATAACTAACATCAGGTGTTTACAGAGAGAACCCATAACTTAAACGCTTAACAATTTTAGAACTTAAGTTTCTGATAGACTGTCTAATTAGTTGAGGTAATACAGTATATAAAAAATGTATTCCAATGAAGAAAAACAAGAAGACGATTTGCAGGATTGGCTTTTCTCTACTTTTCTAAACTTGTTCTGGTCCATTTGATTAACAAGGTGTTAAATATCACTTTTCCAAATATACTTAGCGCCATTAAAAATGCACGACCCAAAGAATGTAAAATATTTTGAGAAATGTAAAGTGTAAAATATTGTAAGTACTCTTAAATTGAAGAACAAGGCATTGGTCACAATGAGACAAAGAATTGGCACTATGTGAAACCCTTGTGACTTATTCCTTGCAAACAAATCGTTGATACAGAAATTGAGCCTGTCATCATTCAATAATGCCCCACGTCCATCCTCGGGCATCAACGCAAGCAGTACATCTGCGACGCAAGAATCTGATGAGTGTGGCTATTATGTGCTGTGGGAACCGGTCATGCACTACCTGGATCAATTCACGTCGGTTGCGTGGCCTGGGTGGACGTTGTGCTACGGATTTCTTAAACTGATCCCACAAGTGCTCTATTGGCGATAGATCGGGGGAGTAAGCTGGCCATTCCATGATGTTCACATTATTCTGTTGCAAGAAGTCTTGTGTCAACCTTGCAGAGTGTGGGCTCTGATGATTTCGAGCCCATCGTAAACGGTTTTGGCGAGCGGTGGGTTTCAATATGGGCCCTCGGTAGGGGATGTACTAGAAACAATGGAAACAATTTAACAAATTCGCACAACAATTTAAATTATTAAAACAATTTTCATTTATTTGAATAAAAAGATATACCTCAACAAGTTGGACAGTCTGGTATTTGTTTAAAACCTAAATTTCAGTGAGGCTGACATCAGAATGGTTAACATAAAGTTCCGAAATCGACTTCTTGGTGTATAAATAACTAACATCAGGTGTTTACAGAGAGAACCCATAACTTAAACGCTTAACAATTTTAGAACTTAAGTTTCTGATAGACTGTCTAATTAGTTGAGGTAATACAGTATATAAAAAATGTATTCCAATGAAGAAAAACAAGAAGACGATTTGCAGGATTGGCTTTTCTCTACTTTTTTACACTTGTTCTCGTCCATATGATTAACAAGGTGTTAAATATCACTTTTCCAAATATACTTAGCGCCATTAAAAACGCACGACCCAAAGAATGTAAAATATTTTGAGAAATGTAAAGTACTCTTAAATTGAAGAACAAGGCATTGGTCACGATGAGACAAAGAATTGACAATATGTGAAACCCTGGTGACATTCCTTGCAAACAAATCGTTGATACAGAAATTGAGCGTGTCATCATTCAATAATGCCCTATGTCCACCTCGGGCAACAACGCAAGCAGTACATCTGCGACGCAAGAACCTGATGAGTGTGGCTATTCTGTGCTGTGGGAACCGGTCCTGCACTACCTGGATCAATTCACGTCGGTTGCGTGGCCTGGGTGGACGTTGTGCTACGGATTTCTTAAACTGATCCCACAAGTGCTCTATTGGCGATAGATCGGGAGAGTAAGCTGGCCATTCCATGATGTTCACATTATTCTGTTGCAAGAAGTCTTGTGTCAACCTTGCAGAGTGTGGGCTCTGATGATTTCGAGCCCATCGTAAACGGTTTTGGCGAGCGGTGGGTTTCAATATGGGCTCTCGGTAGGGGATGTACTAGAAACAATGGAAACAATTTAGCAAATTAGCACAACAATTTAAATTATTAAAACAATTTTCATTTATTTGAATAAAAAGATATACCTCAACAAGTTGGACAGTCTGGTATTTGTTTAAAACCTAAATTTCAGTGAGGCTGACATCAGAATGGTTAACATAAAGTTCCGAATTCGACTTCTTGGTGTATAAATAACTAACATCAGGTGTTTACAGAGAGAACCCATAACTTAAACGCTTAACAATTTTAGAACTTAAGTTTCTGATAGATTGTCTAATTAGTTGAGGTAATACAGTATATAAAAAATGTATTCCAATGAAGAAAAACAAGAAGACGATTTGCAGGATTGGCTTTTCTCTACTTTTTTATACTTGTTCTCGTCCATATGATTAACAAGGTGTTAAATATCACTTTTCCAAATATACTTAGCGCCATTAAAAACGCACGACCCAAAGAATGTAAAATATTTTGAGAAATGTAAAGTACTCTTAAATTGAAGAACAAGGCATTGGTCACGATGAGACAAAGAATTGACAATATGTGAAACCCTGGTGACTTATTCCTTGCAAACAAATCGTTGATACAGAAATTGAGCGTGTCATCATTCAATAATGCCCTATGTCCACCTCGGGCATCAACGCAAGCAGTACATCTGCGACGCAAGAACCTGATGAGTGTGGCTATTCTGTGCTGTGGGAACCGGTCCTGCACTACCTGGATCAATTCACGTCGGTTGCGTGGCCTGGGTGGACGTTGTGCTACGGATTTCTTAAACTGATCCCACAAGTGCTCTATTGGCGGTAGATCGGGAGAGTAAGCTGGCCATTCCATGATGTTCACATTATTCTGTTGCAAGAAGTCTTGTGTCAACCTTGCAGAGTGTGGGCTCTGATGATTTCGAGCCCATCGTAAACGGTTTTGGCGAGCGGTGGGTGTCAATATGGGCCATCGGTAGGGGATGTACTAGAAACAATGGAAACAATTTTGCAAATTCGCACAACAATTTAAATTATTAAAACAATTTTCATTTATTTGAATAAAAAGATATACCTCAACAAGTTGGACAGTCTGGTATTTGTTTAAAACCTAAATTTCAGTGAGGCTGACATCAGAATGGTAACATAAAGTTCTGAAATCGACTTCTTGGTGTATAAATAACTAACATCAGGTGTTTACAGAGAGAACCCATAGCTTAAACGCTTAACAATTTTAGAATTAAGTTTCTGATAGACTGTCTAATTAGTTGAGGTAATACAGTATATAAAAAATGTATTCCAATGAAGAAAAACAAGAAGACGATTTGCAGGATTGGCTTTTCTCTACTTTTCTAAACTTCTTCTCGTCCATTTGATTAACAAGGTGTTAAATATAACTTTTCCAAATATACTTAGCGCCATTAAAAATGCACGACCCAAAGAATGTAAAATATTTTGAGAAATGTAAAGTGTAAAATATTGTAGGTACTCTTAAATTGAAGAACAAGGCATTGGTCACAATGAGACAAAGAATTGGCACTATGTGAAACCCTGGTGACTTATTCCTTGCAAACAAATCGTTGATACAGAAATTGAGCGTGTCATCATTCAATAATGCCCCACGTCCATCCTCGGGCATCAACGCAAGCAGTACATCTGCGACGCAAGAATCTGATGAGTGTGGCTATTATGTGCTGTGGGAACCGGTCATGCACTACCTGGATCAATTCACGTCGGTTGCGTGGCCTGGGTGGACGTTGTGCTACGGATTTCTTAAACTGATCCCACAAGTGCTCTATTGGCGATAGATCGGGGGAGTAAGCTGGCCATTCCATGATGTTCACATTATTCTGTTGCAAGAAGTCTTGTGTCAACCTTGCAGAGTGTGGGCTCTGATGATTTCGAGCCCATCGTAAACGGTTTTGGCGAGCGGTGGGTTTCAATATGGGCCCTCGGTAGGGGATGTACTAGAAACAATGGAAACAATTTAGCAAATTCGCACAACAATTTAAATTATTAAAACAATTTTCATTTATTTGAATAAAAAGATATACCTCAACAAGTTGGACAGTCTGGTATTTGTTTAAAACCTAAATTTCAATGAGGCTGACATCAGAATGGTTAACATAAAGTTCCGAAATCGACTTCTTGGTGTATAAATAACTAACATCAGGTGTTTACAGAGAGAACCCATAACTTAAACGCTTAACAATTTTAGAACTTAAGTTTCTGATAGACTGTCTAATTAGTTGAGGTAATACAGTATATAAAAAATGTATTCCAATGAAGAAAAACAAGAAGACGATTTGCAGGATTGGCTTTTCTCTACTTTTTTACACTTGTTCTCGTCCATATGATTAACAAGGTGTTAAATATCACTTTTCCGAATATACTTAGCGCCATTAAAAACGCACGACCCAAAGAATGTAAAATATTTTGAGAAATGTAAAGTACTCTTAAATTGAAGAACAAGGCATTGGTCACGATGAGACAAAGAATTGACAATATGTGAAACCCTGGTGACTTATTCCTTGCAAACAAATCGTTGATACAGAAATTGAGCGTGTCATCATTCAATAATGCCCTATGTCCACCTCGGGCATCAACGCAAGCAGTACATCTGCGACGCAAGAACCTGATGAGTGTGGCTATTCTGTGCTGTGGGAACCGGTCCTGCACTACCTGGATCAATTCACGTCGGTTGCGTGGCCTGGGTGGACGTTGTGCTACGGATTTCTTAAACTGATCCCACAAGTACTCTATTGGCGATAGATCGGGAGAGTAAGCTGGCCATTCCATGATGTTCACATTATTCTGTTGCAAGAAGTCTTGTGTCAACCTTGCAGAGTGTGGGCTCTGATGATTTCGAGCCCATCGTAAACGGTTTTGGCGAGCGGTGGGTTTCAATATGGGCTCTCGGTAGGGGATGTACTAGAAACAATGGAAACAATTTAGCAAATTAGCACAACAATTTAAATTATTAAAACAATTTTCATTTATTTGAATAAAAAGATATACCTCAACAAGTTGGACAGTCTGGTATTTGTTTAAAACCTAAATTTCAGTGAGGCTGACATCAGAATGGTTAACATAAAGTTCCGAATTCGACTTCTTGGTGTATAAATAACTAACATCAGGTGTTTACAGAGAGAACCCATAACTTAAACGCTTAACAATTTTAGAACTTAAGTTTCTGATAGATTGTCTAATTAGTTGAGGTAATACAGTATATAAAAAATGTATTCCAATGAAGAAAAACAAGAAGACGATTTGCAGGATTGGCTTTTCTCTACTTTTTTATACTTGTTCTCGTCCATATGATTAACAAGGTGTTAAATATCACTTTTCCAAATATACTTAGCGCCATTAAAAACGCACGACCCAAAGAATGTAAAATATTTTGAGAAATGTAAAGTACTCTTAAATTGAAGAACAAGGCATTGGTCACGATGAGACAAAGAATTGACAATATGTGAAACCCTGGTGACATTCCTTGCAAACAAATCGTTGATACAGAAATTGAGCGTGTCATCATTCAATAATGCCCTATGTCCACCTCGGGCAACAACGCAAGCAGTACATCTGCGACGCAAGAACCTGATGAGTGTGGCTATTCTGTGCTGTGGGAACCGGTCCTGCACTACCTGGATCAATTCACGTCGGTTGCGTGGCCTGGGTGGACGTTGTGCTACGGATTTCTTAAACTGATCCCACAAGTGCTCTATTGGCGATAGATCGGGGGAGTAAGCTGGCCATTCCATGATGTTCACATTATTCTGTTGCAAGAAGTCTTAAGTCAACCTTGCAGAGTGTGGGCTCTGATGATTTCGAGCCCATCGTAAACGGTTTTGGCGAGCGGTGGGTTTCAATATGGGCCCTCGGTACGGGATGTACTAGAAACAATGGAAACAATTTAGCAAATTAGCACAACAATTTAAATTATTAAAACAATTTTCATTTATTTGAATAAAAAGATATACCTCAACAAGTTGGACAGTCTGGTATTTGTTTAAAACCTAAATTTCAGTGAGGCTGACATCAGAATGGTTAACATAAAGTTCCGAATTCGACTTCTTGGTGTATAAATAACTAACATCAGGTGTTTACAGAGAGAACCCATAACTTAAACGCTTAACAATTTTAGAACTTAAGTTTCTGATAGATTGTCTAATTAGTTGAGGTAATACAGTATATAAAAAATGTATTCCAATGAAGAAAAACAAGAAGACGATTTGCAGGATTGGCTTTTCTCTACTTTTTTATACTTGTTCTCGTCCATATGATTAACAAGGTGTTAAATATCACTTTTCCAAATATACTTAGCGCCATTAAAAACGCACGACCCAAAGAATGTAAAATATTTTGAGAAATGTAAAGTACTCTTAAATTGAAGAACAAGGCATTGGTCACGATGAGACAAAGAATTGACAATATGTGAAACCCTGGTGACATTCCTTGCAAACAAATCGTTGATACAGAAATTGAGCGTGTCATCATTCAATAATGCCCTATGTCCACCTCGGGCAACAACGCAAGCAGTACATCTGCGACGCAAGAACCTGATGAGTGTGGCTATTCTGTGCTGTGGGAACCGGTCCTGCACTACCTGGATCAATTCACGTCGGTTGCGTGGCCTGGGTGGACGTTGTGCTACGGATTTCTTAAACTGATCCCACAAGTGCTCTATTGGCGATAGATCGGGGGAGTAAGCTGGCCATTCCATGATGTTCACATTATTCTGTTGCAAGAAGTCTTAAGTCAACCTTGCAGAGTGTGGGCTCTGATGATTTCGAGCCCATCGTAAACGGTTTTGGCGAGCGGTGGGTTTCAATATGGGCCCTCGGTAGGGGATGTACTAGAAACAATGGAAACAATTTAGCAAATTAGCACAACAATTTAAATTATTAAAACAATTTTCATTTATTTGAATAAAAAGATATACCTCAACAAGTTGGACAGTCTGGTATTTGTTTAAAACCTAAATTTCAGTGAGGCTGACATCAGAATGGTTAACATAAAGTTCCGAAATCGACTTCTTGGTGTATAAATAACTAACATCAGGTGTTTACAGAGAGAACCCATAACTTAAACGCTTAACAATTTTAGAACTTAAGTTTCTGATAGACTGTCTAATTAGTTGAGGTAATACAGTATATAAAAAATGTATTCCAATGAAGAAAAACAAGAAGACGATTTGCAGGATTGGCTTTTCTCTACTTTTTTACACTTGTTCTCGTCCATATGATTAACAAGGTGTTAAATATCACTTTTCCGAATATACTTAGCGCCATTAAAAACGCACGACCCAAAGAATGTAAAATATTTTGAGAAATGTAAAGTACTCTTAAATTGAAGAACAAGGCATTGGTCACGATGAGACAAAGAATTGACAATATGTGAAACCCTGGTGACTTATTCCTTGCAAACAAATCGTTGATACAGAAATTGAGCGTGTCATCATTCAATAATGCCCTATGTCCACCTCGGGCATCAACGCAAGCAGAACATCTGCGACGCAAGAACCTGATGAGTGTGGCTATTCTGTGCTGTGGGAACCGGTCCTGCACTACCTGGATCAATTCACGTCGGTTGCGTGGCCTGGGTGGACGTTGTGCTACGGATTTCTTAAACTGATCCCACAAGTGCTCTATTGGCGATAGATCGGGGGAGTAAGCTGGCCATTCCATGATGTTCATATTATTCTGTTGCAAGAAGTCTTGTGTCAACCTTGCAGAGTGTGGGCTCTGATGATTTCGAGCCCATCGTAAACGGTTTTGGCGAGCGGTGGGTGTCAATATGGGCCCTCGGTAGGGGATGTACTAGAAACAATGGAAACAATTTAGCAAATTCGCACAACAATTTAAATTATTAAAACAATTTTCATTAATTTGAATAAAAAGATATACCTCAACAAGTTGGACAGTCTGGTAGTTGTTTAAAACCTAAATTTCAGTGAGGCTGACATCAGAATGGTTAACATAAAGTTCCGAAATTGACTTCTTGGAGTATAAATAACTAACATCAGGTGTTTACAGAGAGAACCCATAACTTAAACGGTGTGCCGACATTATCCCCCAGCGACATTTTCCCCCACGACATTTTCCCCCACGACATTTTCCCCCCGGAGACATTTTCCCCCGGCGACATTTTCCCCCACTAACTTAATGAGTGTACTCGGGCAATACGACAGCCTACCTTACTTTTTCCTGCAAAACTTGGAATGTCCAGTTGGAAGGCCTAAGATTAAGAATTGCTCTGTTATCGATATATGCTGGGACAATTAAAATATCATTGTTGATTGATTGATTGATTGTTTGGTGTTTTACGCCGCGCTCAAGATTATTTCACTTATATGGCGGCGTTGCCAGTTTTATTGTGGGAGGAAACCGGGCTCTATGCCCGGAGGAAATCCACGACCTTCCGTTGGTAACTGGCAACCATCCCACATAGGTCGTTCGAGTGAAAACCCAGTCAGAAAATTTTCCATTTTGTTTTGCACTGAGTGGGATTCGAACCCGCGACCCATTGGTGGAAGGCTGTTCGGATTGAGCGTCCAACGCTCTACCTACTGAGCCACGGAGGCCCCCAAAATTTCATTGTAAAAGCCGAACTCAACGGCAAATCGAAAGTGATTTACGTTCTACTTTTTATCGGCAGCGAGGTTTTGCAGAAAAAAGGGAAAAAAGTAAGGTAGAATGCCGTATTGTTAAAATGGGGAAAAAATGTCCCCTGGGGTAAATGTCTCCGGGGGAAAATGTCGTGGGGGAAAAAGTCGCGGGGGAAAATGTCGTGGGGGGATAATGTCATGGAGTCAACTTAAGCGCTTAACAATTTTAGAACTTAAGTTTCTGATAGACTGTCTAATTAGTTGAGGTAATACAGTATATAAAAAATGTATTCCAATGAAGAAAAACAAGAAGACGATTTGCAGGATTGGCTTTTCTCTACTTTTTTACACTTGTTCTCGTCCATATGATTAACAAGGTGTTAAATATCACTTTTCCAAATATACTTAGCGCCATTAAAAACGCACGACCCAAAGAATGTAAAATATTTTGAGAAATGTAAAGTACTCTTAAATTGAAGAACAAGGCATTGGTCACGATGAGACAAAGAATTGACAATATGTGAAACCCTGGTGACTTATTCCTTGTAAACAAATCGTTGATACAGAAATTGAGCGTGTCATCGTTCAATAATGCCCTATGTCCACCTCGGGCATCAACGCAAGCAGTAAATCTGCGGCGCAAGAACCTGATGAGTGTGGCTATTCTGTGCTGTGGGAACCGGTCCTGCACTACCTGGATCAATTCACGTCGGTTGCGTGGCCTGGGTGGACGTTGTGCTACGGATTTCTTAAACTGATCCCACAAGTGGTCTATTGGCGATAGATCGGGAGAGTAAGCTGGCCATTCCATGATGTTCACATTATTCTGTTGCAAGAAGTCTTGTGTCAACCTTGCAGAGTGTGGGCTCTGATGATTTCGAGCCCATCGTAAACGGTTTTGGCGAGCGGTGGGTGTCAATATGGGCCATCGGTAGGGGATGTACTAGAAACAATGGAAACAATTTTGCAAATTCGCACAACAATTTAAATTATTAAAACAATTTTCATTTATTTGAATAAAAAGATATACCTCAACAAGTTGGACAGTCTGGTATTTGTTTAAAACCTAAATTTCAGTGAGGCTGACATCAGAATGGTAACATAAAGTTCTGAAATCGACTTCTTGGTGTATAAATAACTAACATCAGGTGTTTACAGAGAGAACCCATAACTTAAACGCTTAACAATTTTAGAACTTAAGTTTCTGATAGACTGTCTAATTAGTTGAGGTAATACAGTATATAAAAAATGTATTCCAATGAAGAAAAACAAGAAGACGATTTGCAGGATTGGCTTTTCTCTACTTTTCTAAACTTCTTCTCTTCCATTTGATTAACAAGGTGTTAAATATAACTTTTCCAAATATACTTAGCGCCATTAAAAACGCACGACCCAAAGAATGTAAAATATTTTGAGAAATGTAAAGTACTCTTAAATTGAAGAACAAGGCATTGGTCACGATGAGACAAAGAATTGACAATATGTGAAACCCTGGTGACTTATTCCTTGCAAACAAATCGTTGATACAGAAATTGAGCGTGTCATCATTCAATAATGCCCTATGTCCACCTCGGGCATCAACGCAAGCAGTACATCTGCCACGCAAGAACCTGATGAGTGTGGCTATTCTGTGCTGTGGGAACCGGTCCTGCACTACCTGGATCAATTCACGTCGGTTGCATGGCCTGGGTGGACGTTGTGCTACGGATTTCTTAAACTGATCCCACAAGTGGTCTATTGGCGATAGATCGGGAGAGTAAGCTGGCCATTCCATGATGTTCACATTATTCTGTTGCAAGAAGTCTTGTGTCAACCTTGCAGAGTGTGGGCTCTGATGATTTCGAGCCCATCGCAAACGGTTTTGGCGAGCGGTGGGTGTCAATATGGGCCATCGGTAGGGGATGTACTAGAAACAATGGAAACAATTTTGCAAATTCGCACAACAATTTAAATTATTAAAACAATTTTCATTTATTTGAATAAAGATATATACCTCAACAAGTTGGACAGTCTGGTATTTGTTTAAAACCTAAATTTCAGTGAGGCTGACATCAGAATGGTAACATAAAGTTCTGAAATCGACTTCTTGGTGTATAAATAACTAACATCAGGTGTTTACAGAGAGAACCCATAACTTAAACGCTTAACAATTTTAGAACTTAAGTTTCTGATAGACTGTCTAATTAGTTGAGGTAATACAGTATATAAAAAATGTATTCCAATGAAGAAAAACAAGAAGACGATTTGCAGGATTGGCTTTTCTCTACTTTTCTAAACTTCTTCTCGTCCATTTGATTAACAAGGTTTTAAATATAACTTTTCCAAATATACTTAGCGCCATTAAAAACGCACGACCCAAAGAATGTAAAATGTTTTGAGAAATGTAAAGTGTAAAATATTGTAAGTACTCTTAAATTGAAGAACAAGGCATTGGTCACAATGAGACAAAGAATTGACAATATGTAAAACCCTGTGACTTTTATTCCTTGCAAACAAATCGTTGATACAGAAATTGAGCGTGTCATCATTCAATGATGCTTAAAATAAAGTTCTGAAATCGACTTCTTTGTGTATAAATAACTAAAATCAGGTGTTTACAGAGAGAACCCATAACTTAAACGCTTAACAATTTTAGAACTTAAGTATGGTGGCCGAGGGTTGCCAATTAATAAAACACTTATTCTTTAAATAAAAAAGCAAATAAAAAAAAGTGAAAAAAAAAAATACAAAAAATAGTTAACAGAAAAAAAAGTAGAAAAAAAAATGTTTACATTTCGAAAAAAAAATTAGTTTAGAGAAAAAAAATTAGTTTAGAAAAAAAAAATTAGTTCAGAGAAAAAAAAATTAGGAAGAAAAACAAAATGTTGACAAATAAAAAAACATTTTGAAAACAAAAAAACATTGTTAAGAATAAAAAAATCCTACAGAAAAAAAAATTTAGAAAAAAAAAAAATGCAAAAAATGAAAAGAAAGTAAAATGAAAACCAAATGAAAGTAAAAATATCCACGTGGCCGAGGATTGCCAAAACCTTGATTTATCTCCCCTTAGAAGGTGGACGTTGAAAGCTTGACACCAGGGGCGGGTTGTTCTATTATGTTAATCAGGCCTATTGGCATTGTTACAAGTCCGAGGATAGCCGTATTGGTCCGAGGCCGAAGGCAAGGAAAGTTGACTATTATTTCCCTATTTTATATTGGGATAGCATGATATATTGGTCTATCTTAGCCACGTCAAAAGGAGATCTTGCAAGAATACGATGGGGAGAGGGTAATAGTTTGGTACCCCGCCCCTAAACTCGTACAGTATAGCTCGATCGTTATTAATAACAAGCTAGCGTGCACGATCGAGTTTAGGTGCAGTGTGCCAGACTAAGGGTTATAATTACATGAAACTGGGGAGGGATATCGTGAAAATAAAATGGCGAATCTGCCTGTCTATGGTCAATTTTTCTTTCCAAGATATCATTCACGAGGCATCTCAGTCATATATTAAACTTCTGGGCTGAGTTGTTCAAAGGTACATTAGGTTTAATACAGGTCTAAATGACGTCAACTAACCATGGAATTCAATTGTGACGTTACAAAGTTTAACCAGTATTAAGCCCAATACACCTTTTTATTTATGATCACTTAAACACACGGGCACAGGGAAAACCTTCTTGTCTAAAATAACCATGGAGACAAGTTTCTAATTGTGTTAAAAAGAGGTATAACATTTAGACCTTTGCACCCCATAAATTGTTGTAACAAACCAAACCTATGATATTTCATTAGGTTGACGACTGACAAGAGCTTAGCCTTGGTCAGTAGAATTTCTGGAATCCTTTTGTAACACATTGACAATGGTTACGCATCTTATGGCAAGAACATCGGTGGACTGAGATTGAACCCCATAAATTTAGCTTTCTCCACCGCCCCCCCCCCCCCTTTAATTGGGACAGACAAAACTATGTAACAAACAACGAACAAAACAAGCATAAACTCCATCTCACAACCAGCAAACTACAAGGTTATAAACTCTATTTTACAACTTACAACCAGCAAACAACAAGGTTATAAACTACATCTCATAACCTACAACCAGCACAAAAAAACAAGGTAATAAACTCCATCTCATAACCTTTAAAATTCTAGCAAACAACAAGGTTATAAACTCCATCTCATAACTCATACGGGGCTTACCGGGGCCAATACGAACTAACTAGGCTAATACGAACAAACAAGGCCAATACGGAATGGGCCAATACGAGATGTAATAACACATGGCAACGGTTTCATTGCTATCACTTCAAAATCCCAACGCCATTTCCCTTGAAATCACCAACAGAAAAAAGAAAAAAATCTATGTACAGTTAAAGAAAAACAAATAGTCAATCTATGTCATTGCATAAATTAAAGATTGCATTAATAATAATCTGTAAAAATAAAAAAATATGTTCCTATGTTTTATGTACAAAAGGGGGACAATTCTTGGTACGCTAGGCATAGCTCACTTTATGTCGTCATCATTACTAAAAAGGAACGATCGTCAGCTACATGAAAAAAAAATAATTAACAACAACAAAATAGTCACCTTTCCTTGCGAATGTGTCTATAAAAACACTATTTTTTAGAAATAGTATAAATATTTTATGAAAAATAACATCGATAGGCATAGCCAATTAATAAAGTTTTCATTAATCAGGATATTCCCTATTGGCATTATCACAGGTTCTCGGACAGTCGTATTAGCCCTCGGCCTTCGGCCTCGGACCAATACGGCTATCCTCGGACCTGTAACAATGCCAATAGGGAATATCCTGATTAAAAACATAACCCGCCCCTGGTGTCAAGCTTTCAACGTCCACCTTCTAAGGGGAGATAAATCAAGGTTTTGGCAACTCTCGGCTTTTGGCAATGCTCGGCCACGTGGAAATTTTTACTTTCATTTCGTTTTCATTTTACTTTTTATTTTTACAGCAATTTTTTTTTCTGAGAATTTTTTTTTCTAAACAATGTTTTTTTTTCTAAATTATTTTTTTTTTATAAACTATTTTTTTTAGTAAACATTTTTTTTTCTTCTTAATTTCTATTTTTTTTATTTGTGTTAACTATTTTTTTTTAAATTTAAAATCCATTTTTGTTTTGTTTTGTGTTTTAATTTCTTTCTTTCTTTTTTTGTTGTTGAAATATGAAATAAGTTTTTTTATTAATTGGCAACCCTCGGCCACCATACTTAAGTTTCTGATAGACTGTTAAGGTAATACAGTATACAAAAAATGTATTCCAATGGAGAAAAACAAGAAGACGGTTTGCAGGATTTTCTAAACATACTTAGCGCCATTAAAAACGCACGACCCAAAGAATGTAAAATATTTTGAGAAATGTAAAGTGTAAAATATTGTAAGTACTCTTAAATTGAAGAAAAAGGCATTGGTCACAATGAGACAAAGAGTTGACAATATGTGAAACCCTGGTGACTTTTATTCCTTTCAAACAATTCGCTGATACAGAAATTGAGCGTGTCATCATTCAATAATGCCCTATGTCCACCTCGGGCATCAACGCAAGCATTTTACATCTGCGTCGCAAGAACCTGATGAGTGTGGCTATTCTGTGCTGTGGGAACCGGTCCTGCACTACCTGGATCAATTCACGTCGGTTGCGTGGCCTGGGTTGACGTTGTGCAACGGCATTCTTAAGCTGATCTCACAAGTGCTCTATGGGCGATAGATCGGGGGAGTAAGCTGGCCATTCCATGATGTTCACATTATTCTGTTGCAAGAAGTCTTGTGTCAACCTTGCAGAGTGTGGGCTCTGATGATTTCGAGCCCATCGTAAACGGTTTTGGCGAGCGGCGGGTGTCAATATGGGCCCTCGGTAAGGGATGTACTAGAAACAATTTTGCAAATTCGCACAACAATTTAGATTATTAAAACAATTTTCATTTATTTGAATAAAAAGGATATACCTCAGCAAGTTGGACAGTCTGGTATTTGTTTAAAACCTGAATTTCAGTGAGGCTGACATCAAAATGGTTCACATAAATTTCTGAAATCGACTTCTAGGTGTATAAATAACTAACATCAGGTGTTTACAGAGAGAACCCATAAACGCTTAACAATTTTAGAAATTAAGTTTCTGATAGACTGTCTAATTAGTTGAGGTAATACAGTATATAAAAAATGTATTCCAATGAAGAAAAACAAGAAGACGGTTTGCAGGATTTTCTAAATATACTTAGCGCATTAAAAACGCACGACCCAAAGAATGTAAAATATTTTGAGAAATGTAAAGTGTAAAATATTGTAAGAACTCTTAAATTGAAGAAAAAGGCATTGGTCACAGTGAGACAAAGAATTGACCCTGGTGACTTTTATTCCTTGCAAACAAATCGATACAGAAATTGAAGGTGTCATCATTCAATAATGCTCTATGTCCACCTCGGGCATCAACGCAAGCATTTTACATCCCCGACGCAAGAACCTGATGAGTGTGGCTATTCTGTGCTGTGGTATCCGGTCCTGCACTACCCGGATCAATTTACGTCGGTTGCGTGGCCTGGGTTGACGTTGTGCAACGGATTTCTTACACGGATCCCACAAGTGCTCTATGGGCGATAGATCGGGGGAGTAAGCTGGCCAATCCATGATGTTCACATTATTCTGTGTGCTGTGATGATTTCGAGCCCATCGTAAACGGTTTTGGCGAGCGGTTGGTGTCAATATGGGCCCTCGGTAGGGGATGGAACACTTATTACACACCAAAGGGATTTTTGCCGTTCTATTGTCCGTTTCTTTTAAACTCAAAAGTGTGGAAGCTGAGTATAAATTGGTTGTTAAGTGAAATATCGTTTTCTTTTTTCCTTGTACCAAATTTGACAGGGCTCAAATTAGTGATCTACAGTGAATGTCGTCATGGGACATCACACGATATATGGGCTATTTTGACGTAAAAAAAACTCCTTAAACTGGCATGAGCTGTCAAAATGTTGATATTTTGACGTTAAAACAGAATGTTGAAATTATTGGCTATTTTTCTCAAGACATATATGTACGATAAAGTATTGTTTTGAACTAACTTTGGCTCAGAATGTCCCGGTGATTTGTTTAATTTTGTTTACTTTTGGAACGCGTTCAAGGTTCGTACAGGCCATGCACATACTGTATGGACTTTCCGCGTTCGAAAGCCAATCATTTAGTTTTTCAATGGCCTCTTACCGTCGTGACGATCAGCAATTATGAAAAAAGTGCTTAATTTTGGCAACTCTTGCAACTTTAAAGTAAATGTCAGGGCCACATATATGCCGGAGACTATGTTTTAAGCTAAAGCTAACCTTCACCTTTCATATATGAACACTAAATTACTTGGGCACAGGAAAAAAACAGGTTTCTAATTGTGTTAAAAAGGTATTTTATTTAGACCTTTATACCCCATCATAAATTGATGTAATAGACTAAACCTATGGTATTTCATTAGGTTGACGACTGACATGAGCTTGGCCTTAGTCAGTAGAATTTATAGGGTCATGGGAAAAGACAGTGAAAATATGGTCGCCCCCGCCCCCCCCCCCCCCCCCCCACCACCACTTTCCCAGAAAAACCTAGGTAGAAGACAGAGAAGGGGGTTTAGCCCTGACCAGTATGTCTTTCAAACTCTTGTTCTTTTTATAAGCTTCAGGACATGACCGGGTGATGGTCACACCCAGTGAGAAAGCTTCAGGACATGACCTGGCAATGGCAACACCCAGTGAGAAACCTTCAGGACATGACCGGGTGATGGTCACACCCAGTGAGAAAACTTCAGGATATGACCTGGTGATGGTCCAGTGAGAAAGCTACATGACATGACCTGGTGATGGTCACACCCAATGAGAAACCTTCCGGACATGAACGGGTGATGGTCACACCCAGTGAGAAAGATTCAGGACATGACCTGATAATGGTCACACCCAGTGAAAGACCTTCAGGATATGACCTGGTGATGGTCACACCCAGTGAGAAAGTATTAGGACATCACCTGGTGATGGTCACACCCAGTGAGAACGCTTTAGGACATCACATGGTGATGGTCACACCCAGTGAGAAGGCTTTAGGACATGACCTGGTGATGGTCACATCAAGTGAGAGAGCTTTAGGACATGACCTGGTGATGGTCACATACAGTGAAAGAGCTTCATCACTTGACCTGGTGATGGTCACACCCAGTTAGAAAGCTTCCGGACATGACCGGGTGGTCACACACACTGAGAAAGCTTTAGGACATGACCTGGTGATGGTCACATCAAGTGAAAAAGTTTTAGGACATTACCTGGTGATGGTCACACCCACTGAGAAAGCTTCAGGACATGACCGGATGGTCACATACAGTGAAAGAGCTTAAGAACATGACCTGGTGATGGTCACACCAAGTGAGAAAGCTTCAGGACATGACCGGGTGGTCACATTCAGTGAGGAAGCCCCAGAGCATGACCTGGTGATGGCCACACCTAGTGAGAAAGCTCCAGAGTATGACCCGGAGATGGTCACACCCACCGAGAAAGCTTCAGGATATGACTTGATGATGGTAACACCCAGTGGAATAGCTTCAGGACATGACCCGCTGATGGTCACACCCAGTGAGAAAGCTTTAGAACATGACCTGGTGATGGTCACATTCAGTGAGAAAGCTTTAGGACATGATATGGTGATGGTCACACCCAGTGAAAAGCGCCAGAAAGTGACCTGGTGATGGTCACACACAGTGAGAAAGCTTAAGGACATGACCATGGTGATGGTTCAGTGAGAAAGCTACATGACATGACCTGGTGATGGTCACACCAAGTAAGAAAGCTCCAGAGTATGACCTGGTGATGGTCACATTCAGTGACAAAACTTTAGGACATAATCTGGTAATAGTCACACCCAGTGAGAAAGCTCCAAAGCAAGACCTGGTGATGGTCACACCCAGTGAGAAAGCTTCAGGACATGACCTGGTGACGGTCACAACCACTGAGAAAGCTTGAGGACATGACTTGATGATGGTCACATCCAGTGAGAAAGCTCCACAGCATGACCTGGTGATGGTCACACCTAGTGAAAAAGCTCCAGAGCATGACCTGGTGATGGTCACATTCAGTGACAACACTTTAGGACATGATCTGGTAATAGTCACACCCAGTGAGAAAGCTTCAGGACATGACCTGGTGATGGCACACCCAGTGAGAAAGCTTTAGGACATGACCTGGTAATAGTCACACCCAGTGAGAAAGCTTTAGGACATGACCTGGCAATAGTCACACCCAATGTGAAGGCTTCTGGACATGACCTGGTGATGGCCACACCCAATGAGAAAACTTTAGGACATGACCGGGTGATGGTCACACCCAGTGAGAAAGCTTCAGGACATGATATGGTGATGGTCACACCCAGTGAAAAGCGCCAGAAAGTGACCTGGTGATGGTCACACACAGTGAGAAAGCTTCAGGACATGACCATGGTGATGGTTCAGTGAGAAAGCTACATGACATGACCTGGTGATGGTCACACTAAGTAAGAAAGCTCCAGAGTATGACCTGGTGATGGTCACATTCAGTGACAAAACTTTAGGACATAATCTGGTAATAGTCACACCCAGTGAGAAAGCTCCAAAGCATGACCTGGTGATGGTCACACCCAGTGAGAAAGCTTCAGGACATGACCTGGTGATGGTCACACCTAGTGAAAAAGGTCCAGAGCATGACCTGGTGATGGTCACATTCAGTGACAACACTTTAGGACATGATCTGGTAATAGTCACACCCAGTGAGAAAGCTTCAGGACATGACCTAGTGATGGCACACCCAGTGAGAAAGCTTTAGGACATGACCTGGTAATAGTCACACCCAGTGAGAAAGCTTCAGGACATGACCTGGTGATGGTCACACCCAGTGAGAAAGCTTTAGGACATGACCTGGCAATAGTCACACCCAATGAGAAGGCTTCTGGACATGACCTGGTGATGGCCACACCCAATGAGAAAACTTTAGGACATGACCGGGTGATGGTCACACCCAGTGAGAAAGCTTCAGAACATGACCTGGTGATGGTCACACCCAGTGAGAAAGTTTTAGGACATTACCTGGCGATGGTCACACCCATTGAGAAAGCTTCAGGATATGACCTGGTGATGGTCACATACAGTGAAAGAGCTTCATCACTTGACCTGGTGATGGTCACACCCAGTGAGAAAGCTTCAGGACATGACCAGGTGGTCACATTCAGTGAGAAAGCTTTAGGACATGACATGGTGATGGTCACAACCAGTAAGAAAGCTTTAGGACATGATCTGGTGATGGTCACACCCAGTGAGAAAGCTCCACCGCATCACCTGGTGATAGTCGCACCCAGTGAGAAAACTTCAGGATATGACCTGATGATGGTCCAGTGAGAAAGCTACATGACATGACCTGGTGATAGTCACACCCTTCCGGACATGAACGGGTGATGGTCACACCTAGTGAGAAAGTTTCAGGGCATGACCTGGTGATGGTCACACCCAGTGAGAAAGCTTTAGGACATGAAGGGGTGATGGTCACACCTTGTGAGAAAGTTTCAGGGCATGACCTGGTGATGGTCACACCCAGTGAGAAAGCTTTAGGACATGGCCTGGTGATGGTCACACCTAGTGAGAAAGTTTCAGGGCATGACCTGGTGATGGTCACACCCAGTGAGAAAGCTTTAGGACATTACCTGGTGATGGTCACACCCAGTGAGAGAGCTTCAGGATATGACCTGGTGATGGTCACACCCTGTGACAAAGCTTCAGGACATGACCTGGTGATGGTCACACCCAGTGAAACAGTTTTAGGACATCACATGGTGATAGTCACACCCAATGAGAACGCTTTAGGACATCACCTGGTGATGGTCACACACAGTGAGAAAGCTTCAGGACATGGCCTGGTGATTGTCATATCCAGTGAGAAAGCTACAAGACATGACCTGGTGATGGTCACATCAAGTGAGAGAACTTTAGGACATGACCTGGTGATGGTCACAGCTGGTGAGAAAGCTTTAGGACATGACATGGTGATGGTCACACCCAGTAAGAAAGCTTTAGGACATGACCTGGTGATGGTCACATTCAGTGAGAAAGCTTTAGGACTTGACCTGGTGATGGTCACATCCAGTGAGAAGGCATTAGGACATGATATGTTGATGGTCACACCCAGTGAAAAAGCGCCAGAAAGTGACCTGGTGATGGTCACACCAAGTAAGAAAGCTACAGAGCATGACCTGGTGATGGTCACACTCAGTGAAAAAGCTTCAGGACATGATCCGGTAATAGTCACACCCAGTGAGAAAGCTCCAGAGCATGACCTGGTGATGGTCACATTCGGTGACAAAACTTTAGGACATGATCTGGTAATAGTCACACCCAGTGAGAAAGCTCCAGAGCATGACCTGCTGGTGGTCACACCCAGTGAGAAGGTTGTAGGACATGACCGGGTGATGGTCACACCCAGTGAGAAAGATTCAGGACATGACCTGATAATGGTCACACCCAGTGAGAGACCTTCAGGATATGACCTGGTGATGGTCAAACCCAGTGAGAAAGTTTTAGGACATTACCTGGTGATGGTCACACCCTTTGAGAAACCTTCAGGACATGATCTGGTGATGGTCACACCCAGTGAGAAAGTTTTTACACATCACCTGGTGATGGTCACACCCAGTGAGAACGCTTTAGGACATCACCTGGTGATGGTCACATCCAGTGAGAAAACTTTAGGACATGACCTTGTGATGGTCACACACACTGAGAAAGCTTTAGGACATGACCTGGTGATGGTCACATCAAGTGAGAGAGCTTTAGGACATGTCCTGGTGATGGTCACACACACTTAGAAAGCTTTAGGACATGACCTGGTGATGGTCACATCAAGTGAGAGAGCTTTAGGACATGACCTGGTGATGGTCACATACAGTGAAAGAGCTTCATCACTTGACCTGGTGATGGTCACACCCAGTGAGAAAGCTTCCGGACATGATCTGGTGATGGTCAAACCCAGTGAAAAAGCGCCAGAAAGTGACCTGGTGATGGTCACACCCTGTGACAAAGATTCAGGACATGACCTGGTGATAGTCACACCCAGTGAGAACGCTTTAGGACATCACCTGGTGATGGTCACACAGAGTGAGAAAGCTTTAGGACATGAACTGGTGGTGGTCACACTCAGTGAGAAAGCATTAGGACAAGATCTGGTGATGGTCACACCCAGCGAGAAAGCGCCAGAGAATGACCTGGTGATGGTCACACCTAGTGAGGAAGCCCTAGAGCATGACCTGGTGATGGTCACACCCAGTGAGAAAGCTCCAGAGTATGACCTGGTGATGGTCACATCCAGTAAGAAATCTTCAGGACATGACCTGGTGATGGTCACACCCAGTGAGAAAGCTTCAGGACATGACCTGGTGATGGTCACATCCAGTAAGAAATCTTCAGGACATGACCTGGTGATGGTCACATCCAGTGGGAAAGCTTCAGGACATGGCCTGATGATGGCCACACCCAGTGAGAATGCTTTAGAGCATGACCTGGTAATGGTCAAACCCAGTGGAATAGCTTCAGGATATGACCCGCTGATTGTTACATAGAGTGAGAAGGCTTCAGGACATGACCTTGTGATGGTAACACCCAGTGGAATAGCTTCAGGACATGACCCACTGATGGTCACACCCAGTGAGAAAGCTTAAGGACATGACGTGGTGATGGTCACACCCAGTGAGAAAGTTTTAGGACATGACCTGGTGATGGTCACACCCGGTGAGAAAGCTTTAGGACATGACCTGGTGATGGTCACACCCAGTGAGAAAGCTTTAGGACATGACTTGGTGATGGTCACATCCAGTTAGAAGGCATTAGGACATGATCTGGTGATGGTCACACCCAGTGAAAAAGCGCCAGAAAGTGACCTGGTGATGGTCACACCCAGTAAGAAAGCCCCAGAGCATGACCTGGTGATGGTCACACCCAGTGAGAAAGCTTCGGGACATGACCTGGTGATGGTTCAGTGAGAAAGCTACATGACATGACCTGGTGATGGTCACACCAAGTAAGAAAGCTCCAGAGCATGACCTGGTGATGGTCACACCCAGTGAAAAAGCTTCAGGACATGATCTGGTAATTGTCACACCCAGTGAGAAAGCTTTAGGACATGACCTGGTAATAGTTACACCCAGTGAGAAAGCTTCTGGACATGACCTGGTGATGGCCACACCCAGTGAGAACGCTTTAGGACATCACCTGGTGATGGTCACACCCAGTGAGAGACCTTCAGGATATGACCTGGTGATGGTCACACCCTTTGAGAAACCTTCAGGACATGATCTGGTGATCGTCACACCCAGTGAGAAAGCTTTAGGACATGACCTGGTAATAGTTACACCCAGTGAGAAAGCTTCTGGACATGACCTGGTGATGGCCACACCCAGTGAGAAAACTTAAGGACATGACAGGGTGATGGTCACACCCAGTGTGAAAGCTTCGGGACATGACTTGATGATGGTCACACCCAGTGACAGAGCTTCAGGACATGACCTGGTGATGGTCACACCCAGTGAGAAAGTTTTAGGACATTACCTGGTGATGGTCACACTTGTTGAGAAAGCTTCAGGATATGACCTGGTGATGGTCACATACAGTGAAAGAGCTTTATCACTTGACCTTGTGATGGTCACACCCAGTGAGAAAGCTTCAGGACATGACCTAGTGATGGCCACACCCAGTGAGAAAGCTCCAGAGCATGACCTGGTGATGGTTACACCCAGTGAGAAAGCTTTAGAGCATGATCTGGTAATGGTCACACCCAGTTGAATAGCTTCAGGACATGACCCGCTGATGGTTACATAGAGTGAGAGTCTTTTAGGACATGACGTGATGATGGTCATCACTTGACCTGGTGATGGTCACACCCAGTGAGAAAGCTTCCGGACATGATCTGGTGATGGTCAAACCCAGTGAAAAAGCGCCAGAAAGTGACCTGGTGATGGTCACACCCTGTGACAAAGATTCAGGACATGACCTGGTGATAGTCACACCCAGTGAGAACGCTTTAGGACATCACCTGGTGATGGTCACACAGAGTGAGAAAGCTTTAGGACATGACCTGGTGATGGTCACACCCAGTGAGAAAGCTTTAGGACATGACTTGGTGATGGTCACATCCAGTTAGAAGGCATTAGGACATGATCTGGTGATGGTCACACCCAGTGAAAAAGCGCCAGAAAGTGACCTGGTGATGGTCACACCCAGTAAGAAAGCCCCAGAGCATGACCTGGTGATGGTCACACCCAGTGAGAAAGCTTCGGGACATGACCTGGTGATGGTTCAGTGAGAAAGCTACATGACATGACCTGGTGATGGTCACACCAAGTAAGAAAGCTCCAGAGCATGACCTGGTGATGGTCACACCCAGTGAAAAAGCTTCAGGACATGATCTGGTAATTGTCACACCCAGTGAGAAAGCTTTAGGACATGACCTGGTAATAGTTACACCCAGTGAGAAAGCTTCTGGACATGACCTGGTGATGGCCACACCCAGTGAGAACGCTTTAGGACATCACCTGGTGATGGTCACACCCAGTGAGAGACCTTCAGGATATGACCTGGTGATGGTCACACCCTTTGAGAAACCTTCAGGACATGATCTGGTGATCGTCACACCCAGTGAGAAAGCTTTAGGACATGACCTGGTAATAGTTACACCCAGTGAGAAAGCTTCTGGACATGACCTGGTGATGGCCACACCCAGTGAGAAAACTTAAGGACATGACAGGGTGATGGTCACACCCAGTGTGAAAGCTTCGGGACATGACTTGATGATGGTCACACCCAGTGACAGAGCTTCAGGACATGACCTGGTGATGGTCACACCCAGTGAGAAAGTTTTAGGACATTACCTGGTGATGGTCACACTTGTTGAGAAAGCTTCAGGATATGACCTGGTGATGGTCACATACAGTGAAAGAGCTTTATCACTTGACCTTGTGATGGTCACACCCAGTGAGAAAGCTTCAGGACATGACCTAGTGATGGCCACACCCAGTGAGAAAGCTCCAGAGCATGACCTGGTGATGGTTACACCCAGTGAGAAAGCTTTAGAGCATGATCTGGTAATGGTCACACCCAGTTGAATAGCTTCAGGACATGACCCGCTGATGGTTACATAGAGTGAGAGTCTTTTAGGACATGACGTGATGATGGTCATCACTTGACCTGGTGATGGTCACACCCAGTGAGAAAGCTTCCGGACATGATCTGGTGATGGTCAAACCCAGTGAAAAAGCGCCAGAAAGTGACCTGGTGATGGTCACACCCTGTGACAAAGATTCAGGACATGACCTGGTGATAGTCACACCCAGTGAGAACGCTTTAGGACATCACCTGGTGATGGTCACACAGAGTGAGAAAGCTTTAGGACATGAACTGGTGGTGGTCACACTCAGTGAGAAAGCATTAGGACAAGATCTGGTGATGGTCACACCCAGCGAGAAAGCGCCAGAGAATGACCTGGTGATGGTCACACCTAGTGAGGAAGCCCTAGAGCATGACCTGGTGATGGTCACACCCAGTGAGAAAGCTCCAGAGTATGACCTGGTGATGGTCACATCCAGTAAGAAATCTTCAGGACATGACCTGGTGATGGTCACACCCAGTGAGAAAGCTTCAGGACATGACCTGGTGATGGTCACATCCAGTGGGAAAGCTTCAGGACATGGCCTGATGATGGCCACACCCAGTGAGAAAGCTTTAGAGCATGACCTGGTAATGGTCAAACCCAGTGGAATAGCTTCAGGATATGACCCGCTGATTGTTACATAGAGTGAGAAGGCTTCAGGACATGACCTTGTGATGGTAACACCCAGTGGAATAGCTTCAGGACATGACCCACTGATGGTCACACCCAGTGAGAAAGCTTAAGGACATGACGTGGTGATGGTCACACCCAGTGAGAAAGCTTTAGGACATGACCTGGTGATGGTCACACCCGGTGAGAAAGCTTTAGGACATGACCTGGTGATGGTCACACCCAGTGAGAAAGCTTTAGGACATGTCCTGGTGATGGTCACACACACTTAGAAAGCTTTAGGACATGACCTGGTGATGGTCACATCAAGTGAGAGAGCTTTAGGACATGACCTGGTGATGGTCACATACAGTGAAAGAGCTTCATCACTTGACCTGGTGATGGTCACACCCAGTGAGAAAGCTTCCGGACATGATCTGGTGATGGTCAAACCCAGTGAAAAAGCGCCAGAAAGTGACCTGGTGATGGTCACACCCTGTGACAAAGATTCAGGACATGACCTGGTGATAGTCACACCCAGTGAGAACGCTTTAGGACATCACCTGGTGATGGTCACACAGAGTGAGAAAGCTTTAGGACATGAACTGGTGGTGGTCACACTCAGTGAGAAAGCATTAGGACAAGATCTGGTGATGGTCACACCCAGCGAGAAAGCGCCAGAGAATGACCTGGTGATGGTCACACCTAGTGAGGAAGCCCTAGAGCATGACCTGGTGATGGTCACACCCAGTGAGAAAGCTCCAGAGTATGACCTGGTGATGGTCACATCCAGTAAGAAATCTTCAGGACATGACCTGGTGATGGTCACACCCAGTGAGAAAGCTTCAGGACATGACCTGGTGATGGTCACATCCAGTAAGAAATCTTCAGGACATGACCTGGTGATGGTCACATCCAGTGGGAAAGCTTCAGGACATGGCCTGATGATGGCCACACCCAGTGAGAATGCTTTAGAGCATGACCTGGTAATGGTCAAACCCAGTGGAATAGCTTCAGGATATGACCCGCTGATTGTTACATAGAGTGAGAAGGCTTCAGGACATGACCTTGTGATGGTAACACCCAGTGGAATAGCTTCAGGACATGACCCACTGATGGTCACACCCAGTGAGAAAGCTTAAGGACATGACGTGGTGATGGTCACACCCAGTGAGAAAGTTTTAGGACATGACCTGGTGATGGTCACACCCGGTGAGAAAGCTTTAGGACATGACCTGGTGATGGTCACACCCAGTGAGAAAGCTTTAGGACATGACTTGGTGATGGTCACATCCAGTTAGAAGGCATTAGGACATGATCTGGTGATGGTCACACCCAGTGAAAAAGCGCCAGAAAGTGACCTGGTGATGGTCACACCCAGTAAGAAAGCCCCAGAGCATGACCTGGTGATGGTCACACCCAGTGAGAAAGCTTCGGGACATGACCTGGTGATGGTTCAGTGAGAAAGCTACATGACATGACCTGGTGATGGTCACACCAAGTAAGAAAGCTCCAGAGCATGACCTGGTGATGGTCACACCCAGTGAAAAAGCTTCAGGACATGATCTGGTAATTGTCACACCCAGTGAGAAAGCTTTAGGACATGACCTGGTAATAGTTACACCCAGTGAGAAAGCTTCTGGACATGACCTGGTGATGGCCACACCCAGTGAGAACGCTTTAGGACATCACCTGGTGATGGTCACACCCAGTGAGAGACCTTCAGGATATGACCTGGTGATGGTCACACCCTTTGAGAAACCTTCAGGACATGATCTGGTGATCGTCACACCCAGTGAGAAAGCTTTAGGACATGACCTGGTAATAGTTACACCCAGTGAGAAAGCTTCTGGACATGACCTGGTGATGGCCACACCCAGTGAGAAAACTTAAGGACATGACAGGGTGATGGTCACACCCAGTGTGAAAGCTTCGGGACATGACTTGATGATGGTCACACCCAGTGACAGAGCTTCAGGACATGACCTGGTGATGGTCACACCCAGTGAGAAAGTTTTAGGACATTACCTGGTGATGGTCACACTTGTTGAGAAAGCTTCAGGATATGACCTGGTGATGGTCACATACAGTGAAAGAGCTTTATCACTTGACCTTGTGATGGTCACACCCAGTGAGAAAGCTTCAGGACATGACCTAGTGATGGCCACACCCAGTGAGAAAGCTCCAGAGCATGACCTGGTGATGGTTACACCCAGTGAGAAAGCTTTAGAGCATGATCTGGTAATGGTCACACCCAGTTGAATAGCTTCAGGACATGACCCGCTGATGGTTACATAGAGTGAGAGTCTTTTAGGACATGACGTGATGATGGTCATCACTTGACCTGGTGATGGTCACACCCAGTGAGAAAGCTTCCGGACATGATCTGGTGATGGTCAAACCCAGTGAAAAAGCGCCAGAAAGTGACCTGGTGATGGTCACACCCTGTGACAAAGATTCAGGACATGACCTGGTGATAGTCACACCCAGTGAGAACGCTTTAGGACATCACCTGGTGATGGTCACACAGAGTGAGAAAGCTTTAGGACATGACCTGGTGATGGTCACACCCAGTGAGAAAGCTTTAGGACATGACTTGGTGATGGTCACATCCAGTTAGAAGGCATTAGGACATGATCTGGTGATGGTCACACCCAGTGAAAAAGCGCCAGAAAGTGACCTGGTGATGGTCACACCCAGTAAGAAAGCCCCAGAGCATGACCTGGTGATGGTCACACCCAGTGAGAAAGCTTCGGGACATGACCTGGTGATGGTTCAGTGAGAAAGCTACATGACATGACCTGGTGATGGTCACACCAAGTAAGAAAGCTCCAGAGCATGACCTGGTGATGGTCACACCCAGTGAAAAAGCTTCAGGACATGATCTGGTAATTGTCACACCCAGTGAGAAAGCTTTAGGACATGACCTGGTAATAGTTACACCCAGTGAGAAAGCTTCTGGACATGACCTGGTGATGGCCACACCCAGTGAGAACGCTTTAGGACATCACCTGGTGATGGTCACACCCAGTGAGAGACCTTCAGGATATGACCTGGTGATGGTCACACCCTTTGAGAAACCTTCAGGACATGATCTGGTGATCGTCACACCCAGTGAGAAAGCTTTAGGACATGACCTGGTAATAGTTACACCCAGTGAGAAAGCTTCTGGACATGACCTGGTGATGGCCACACCCAGTGAGAAAACTTAAGGACATGACAGGGTGATGGTCACACCCAGTGTGAAAGCTTCGGGACATGACTTGATGATGGTCACACCCAGTGACAGAGCTTCAGGACATGACCTGGTGATGGTCACACCCAGTGAGAAAGTTTTAGGACATTACCTGGTGATGGTCACACTTGTTGAGAAAGCTTCAGGATATGACCTGGTGATGGTCACATACAGTGAAAGAGCTTTATCACTTGACCTTGTGATGGTCACACCCAGTGAGAAAGCTTCAGGACATGACCTAGTGATGGCCACACCCAGTGAGAAAGCTCCAGAGCATGACCTGGTGATGGTTACACCCAGTGAGAAAGCTTTAGAGCATGATCTGGTAATGGTCACACCCAGTTGAATAGCTTCAGGACATGACCCGCTGATGGTTACATAGAGTGAGAGTCTTTTAGGACATGACGTGATGATGGTCATCACTTGACCTGGTGATGGTCACACCCAGTGAGAAAGCTTCCGGACATGATCTGGTGATGGTCAAACCCAGTGAAAAAGCGCCAGAAAGTGACCTGGTGATGGTCACACCCTGTGACAAAGATTCAGGACATGACCTGGTGATAGTCACACCCAGTGAGAACGCTTTAGGACATCACCTGGTGATGGTCACACAGAGTGAGAAAGCTTTAGGACATGAACTGGTGGTGGTCACACTCAGTGAGAAAGCATTAGGACAAGATCTGGTGATGGTCACACCCAGCGAGAAAGCGCCAGAGAATGACCTGGTGATGGTCACACCTAGTGAGGAAGCCCTAGAGCATGACCTGGTGATGGTCACACCCAGTGAGAAAGCTCCAGAGTATGACCTGGTGATGGTCACATCCAGTAAGAAATCTTCAGGACATGACCTGGTGATGGTCACACCCAGTGAGAAAGCTTCAGGACATGACCTGGTGATGGTCACATCCAGTGGGAAAGCTTCAGGACATGGCCTGATGATGGCCACACCCAGTGAGAAAGCTTTAGAGCATGACCTGGTAATGGTCAAACCCAGTGGAATAGCTTCAGGATATGACCCGCTGATTGTTACATAGAGTGAGAAGGCTTCAGGACATGACCTTGTGATGGTAACACCCAGTGGAATAGCTTCAGGACATGACCCACTGATGGTCACACCCAGTGAGAAAGCTTAAGGACATGACGTGGTGATGGTCACACCCAGTGAGAAAGCTTTAGGACATGACCTGGTGATGGTCACACCCGGTGAGAAAGCTTTAGGACATGACCTGGTGATGGTCACACCCAGTGAGAAAGCTTTAGGACATGACTTGGTGATGGTCACATCCAGTTAGAAGGCATTAGGACATGATCTGGTGATGGTCACACCCAGTGAAAAAGCGCCAGAAAGTGACCTGGTGATGGTCACACCCAGTAAGAAAGCTTCGGGACATGACCTGGTGATGGTTCAGTGAGAAAGCTACATGACATGACCTGGTGATGGTCACACCAAGTAAGAAAGCTCCAGAGCATGACCTGGTGATGGTCACACCCAGTGAAAAAGCTTCAGGACATGATCTGGTAATTGTCACACCCAGTGAGAAAGCTTTAGGACATGACCTGGTAATAGTTACACCCAGTGAGAAAGCTTCTGGACATGACCTGGTGATGGCCACACCCAGTGAGAACGCTTTAGGACATCACCTGGTGATGGTCACACCCAGTGAGAGACCTTCAGGATATGACCTGGTGATGGTCACACCCTTTGAGAAACCTTCAGGACATGATCTGGTGATCGTCACACCCAGTGAGAAAGCTTTAGGACATGACCTGGTAATAGTTACACCCAGTGAGAAAGCTTCTGGACATGACCTGGTGATGGCCACACCCAGTGAGAAAACTTAAGGACATGACAGGGTGATGGTCACACCCAGTGTGAAAGCTTCAGGACATGACTTGATGATGGTCACACCCAGTGACAGAGCTTCAGGACATGACCTGGTGATGGTCACACCCAGTGAGAAAGTTTTAGGACATTACCTGGTGATGGTCACACTTGTTGAGAAAGCTTCAGAATATGACCTGGTGATGGTCACAGACAGTGAAAGAGCTTTATCACTTGACCTTGTGATGGTCACACCCAGTGAGAAAGCTTCAGGACATGACCTGGTGATGGTTACACCCAGTGAGAAAGCTTTAGAGCATGATCTGGTAATGGTCACACCCAGTTGAATAGCTTCAGGACATGACCCGCTGATGGTTACATAGAGTGAGAGTCTTTTAGGACATGACGTGATGATGGTCACACCCAGTGAGAAAGCTTCAGGACATGACCCGCTGATGGTTACATAGAGTGAGAAAGCTTCAGGACATGACCTGGTGATGGTAACACCCAGTGGAATAGCTTCAGGACATAACCCGCTGATGGCCACACCCAGTGAGAACACTTTAGGACATGACCTGGTGATGGTCACACCCAGTGAGAAAACTTTAGGACATGACCTTGTGATGGTCACACCTGGTGAGAAAGCTTTAGGACATGACCTGGTGATGGTCACACCCAGTGAGAAAGCTTTAGGACAAGACCTGGTGATGGTCACATCCAGTGAGAAGGCATTAGGACATGATCTGGTGATGGTCACACCCAGTGAGAAAGCGCCAGAAAGTGACCTGGTGATGGTCACACCCAGTGAGAAAGCCCCAGAGCATGACCTGGTGATGGTCACACCCAGTGAGAAAGCTTTAGGACATGACCTGGTGATGGTCACACCCAGTGAGAAAGCTTCAGGACATGACCTGGTGATGGTCACACCCAGTGAGAAAGCTTTAGGACATGACCTGGTGATGGTCACACCCAGTGAGAAAGCTTTAGGACATGACCTGGTGATGGTCACACCCAGTGAGAAAGCGCCAGAAAGTGACCTGGTGATGGTCACACCCAGTGAGAAAGCCCCAGGGCATGACCTGGTGATGGTCATACCCAGTGAGAAAGCTTTAGGACATGACCTGGTGATGGTCACACCCAGTGAGAAAGCTTCAGGACATGACCTGGTGATGGTTCAGTGAGAAAGCTACATGACATGACCTGGTGATGGTCACACCAATTAAGAAAGCTCCAGAGCATGACCTGGTGATGGTCACACCCAGTGAGAAAGCTTCAGGACATGATCTGGTAATAGTCACACCCAGTGAGAAAGCTCCAGAGCATGAACTGGTGATGGTCACATTCAGTGACAAAACTTTATGACATGACCCGCTGATGGTTACATAGAGTGAGAAAGCTTCAGGACATGACCTGGTGATGGTAACACCCAGTGGAATAGCTTCAGGACATGACCCGCTGATGGTCACACCCAGTGAGAAAGCTTTAGGACATGACCTGGTGATGGTCACACCTAGTGAGAAAGCTTTAGGACATGACCTGGTGATGGTCACACCCGGTGAGAAAGCTTTAGGACATGACCTGGTGATGGTCACACCCAGTGAGAAAGCTTTAGGACATGACCTGGTGATGGTCACATCCAGTGAGAAGGCATTAGGACATGATCTGGTGATGGTCACACCCAGTGAGAAAGCGCCAGAAAGTGACCTGGTGATGGTCACACCCAGTGAGAAAGCCCCAGAGCATGACCTGGTGATGGTCACACCCAGTGAGAAAGCTTCAGGACATGACCTGGTGATGGTTCAGTGAGAAAGCTACATGACATGACCTGGTGATGGTCACACCAAGGAAAGAAACCTCCAGAGCATGACCTGGTGATGGTCACACCCAGTGAGAAAGCTTCAGGACATGATCTGGTAATAGTCACACCCAGTGAGAAAGCTCCAGAGCATGACCTGGTGATGGTCACATTCAGTGACAAAACTTTAGGACATGATCTGGTAATAGTCACACCCAGTGAGAAAGCTACATGACATGACCTGGTGATGGTCACACCAAGTAAGAAAGCTTCAGGACATGACCTGGTGATGGTCACACCCAGTGAGAAAGCTTCAGGACATGATCTGGTGATGGTCACACCCAGTAAGAAAGCTCCAGAGCATGACCTGGTGATGGTCACATTCAGTGACAAAACTTTAGGACATGATCTGGTAATAGTCACACCCAGTGAGAAAGCTCCAGAGCATGACCTGGTGATGGTCACACCCAGTGAGAAAGCTTCAGGACATGACCTGGTGATGGTCACACCCAGTGAGAAAGCTTCAGGACATGACCTGGTGATGGTCACACCCAGTGAGAAAGTTTTAGGACATTACCTGGTGATGGTTACACCCAGTGAGAAAGCTCCAGAGCATGACCTCGTGATGGTTACACCCAGTGAGAAAGTTCTAGAGCATGACCTGGTGATGGTCACACCCAGTGAGAAAGCTCCAGAGCATGACCTCGTGATGGTTACACCCAGTGAGAAAGTTCTAGAGCATGACCTGGTGATGGTCACACCCAGTGAGAAAGCTCCAGAGCATGACCTCGTGATGGTTACACCCAGTGAGAAAGCTACATGACATGACCTGGTGATGGTCACACCAAGTAAGAAAGCTCCAGAGTATGACCTGGTGATGGTCACACCCAGTGAGAAAGCTTCAGGACATGATCTGGTAATAGTCACACCCAGTGAGAAAGCTCCAGAGCATGACCTGGTGATGGTCACATTCAGTGACAAAACTTTGGGACATGATCTGGTAATAGTCACACCCAGTGAGAAAGCTCCAGAGCATGACCTGGTGATGGTCACACCCAGTGAGAAAGCTTCAGGACATGACCTGGTGCTGGTCACACCCAGTGAGAAAGCTTCAGGACATGACCTGGTGATGGTTACACCCAGTGAGAAAGCTTCAGGACATGACCTGGTGATGGTCACACCCAGTGAGAAAGCTTCAGGACATGACCTGGTGATGGTCACACCCAGTGAGAAAGCTTCAGGACATGACCTGGTGATGGTCACATCCAGTGGGAAAGCTTTAAGACATGACCTGGTAATAGTCACACCCAGTGAAAAAGCCCCAGAGCATGACCTGGTGATGGTCACACCAAGTAAGAAACCTCCAGAGCATGACCTGGTGATGGTCACACCCAGTGAGAAAGCTTCAGGACATGATCTGGTAATAGTCACACCCAGTGAGAAAGCTCCAGAGCATGACCTGGTGATGGTCACATTCAGTGACAAAACTTTAGGACATGATCTGGTAATAGTCACACCCAGTGAGAAAGCTTCAGGACATGACCTGGTGATGGTCACACCCAGTGAGAAAGCTTCAGGACATGACCTGGTGATGGTCACACCCAGTGAGAAAGCTCCAGAGCATGACCTCGTGATGGTTACACCCAGTGAGAAAGTTCTAGAGCATGACCTGGTGATGGTCACACCCAGTGAGAAAGCTCCAGAGCATGACCTCGTGATGGTTACACCCAGTGAGAAAGCTACATGACATGACCTGGTGATGGTCACACCAAGTAAGAAAGCTCCAGAGTATGACCTGGTGATGGTCACACCCAGTGAGAAAGCTTCAGGACATGATCTGGTAATAGTCACACCCAGTGAGAAAGCTCCAGAGCATGACCTGGTGATTGTCACATTCAGTGACAAAACTTTGGGACATGATCTGGTTATAGTCACACCCAGTGAGAAAGCTCCAGGACATGACCTGGTGATGGTCACATTCAGTGAGAAAGCTTCAGGACATGACCTAGTGATGGCCACACCCAGTGAGAAAGCTCCAGAGCATGACCTGGTGATGGTCACACCCAGTGAGAAAGCTCCAGAGCATGACCTAGTGATGGCCACACCCAGTGAGAAAGCTCCAGAGCATGACCTAGTGATGGCCACACCCAGTGAGAAAGCTCCAGAGCATGACCTGGTGATGGTTACACCCAGTGAGAAAGGTTTAGAGCATGACCTGGTAATGGTCACACCCAGTTGAATAGCTTTAGGACATGACCCGCTGATGGTTACATAGAGTGAGAGTCTTTTAGGACATGACTTGATGATGGTCACACCCAGTGAGAAAGCTTCAGGACATGACCTGGTGATGGTCACGCCCAGTGATCTTGATTGCTAGGTCAGCATAGTACAACAGTGCAGCGTAAAATATCGATCAATCAGAACAAAATTACTTGCAGTGGTTTTAAACCCTCATGACCAATGGGTACAGGTTAATCACATTTAACAGTGCATGTGTGACTCTAGTACTCTGATTTTCCTGTGTTGGGGTAGTACAGACCCAGGCATAAAGCACCATTCATTTGTAACGATTACAAATTCAGATTCAACCCGCTTGGAAGTAGACGTTTATATTAATCTACCAGCTCCATTTTCCGTTTTTAAGTGCCCTTATATGACCTTGATCGCTGCTTTAAGTTACAAAATGGCTGCCATAAAATACAAGAGACCCCTTAAAGGGATCTTAATGCCCGCGTTCATCTATCCATATTAAAGATTGTTACATCAATAACTGGACATAGGAATTGGGGCCTACATAAAAAAATCTTATTCCAGGGAGATAACTATTGTTGAGGAATATTAAATTGTGAATTACAAAGTAAGCTCCCCTTGAAATTTTGGTTGAAAACATTGCCACCTGGTAGCCATCTTGAATATGCTAATGAGATGATAAGGTACGGTGCACAGCTAGAACTTAGGGGGATGATGTGTGCCATGTTTGGTTAAGATCAGGTCAGTAGTTTTCTTGGAATAATGATACTAAGTTTCATTCAAATTTGGTTAAAAAACAACCTTGCTTCCTGGCAGCCATATTGAATATGCAAATGAGATGAAAATGAACGGTGCATAACTAGACCATAGGGTGATAATGTATGTTCAGTTTGATTAATATTAAACCGGTAGTTTTCTTGGAATAAAGGTCAGAATGATGGCGGGCTAAAAAGTTTATAGAGGAAAGTCTGTGGTGTAATTACAACATGGCGATTTCTCCAAACCTGGGACTTAACACAAAATAATAATAAACTAAAGGACACAAGGTATAATGTTGTCTGGAGTTACTATGCAGAGATCAGTGGACCGACTTTCTAGACGTTTTATGGGTGGCGGGTTCGAATCCCACTCTGTCCCAAAAAAAAAATTGGAAAATTTTCTGACCGGGGAAGCCAGCGGAAGGTAATGGGTTTCGCCCGGGCATAGAGCACGGTTTCCTCCCACAATAAAACTGGCAACGCCGCCATATAAGTGAAATAATCTTGAGCGTGGCGTAAAAACCAGACAATCAATGAATCTAGGCAATTGGATGGGCTTGGACCCTTAAAACTTCAACCCGATTGAATGCTGGGGTTTTGGATAACTTAATCTGATTAACCAGGCAGCTCTTGCAACTTCGGAGTCAAGGAGGCCCCAATTTATGACCCAAAATGTGCTTAGGAAATAAAATTCAATAAAAATTCAAGTCATTTTGAAAAAAAAAAATAGCACTATACATGTTTATTTGCCTGTTCAAACTCAAATAAGCCAAGCCAAATTGCTAGGAAATCTTTCAGTTTCCAGTGGCTTTTTAAAATTTATTTATTTGATATTAAGAAAAGTTTCAAATTTGATTCTTTTATTCTCAATTATATGGCGGGATTGTCAGGTTAAGTGGGGGAGGAAACTGAACTCCTTGCCCGGAGCTTGAAAGGAACACCCAACCTTTGGCAGGTGTTTTTTCAAACATTCTACCATTCTTGACTGTTGGATTTGAACCAGGAACCCACTGGTGGTTCCCACCAAAGGAGATGGTTACCTATACGTACATGTAGTTGCAGTGGTTTGCTTGGTTGATTAATGCTTTATGCTGCACTCAAGATGATATCAATTATATGGCGGCGTTGCCAGGTTTAATGGGGAGGAAAACCCCTGACCTTCGGCAAGTACCTTGACTGATTGGAGTTATACGCGGCACTCAAAATTAGTGCTTTACAAAGAGACAGAGGATGAGATTGCTCAAATGGATTGATTGATTGGTGTTTTACGCCGCGCTCAAGATTATTTCACTTATATGGCGGCGTTGCCAGTTTTATTGTGGGAGGAAACCGGGCTCTATGCCCGGAGGAAACCCACGACCTTCCGTTGGTAACTGGCAACCATCCCACATAGGTTGCTCAAATGGAGGGGGGGTATTTTTCTGTTTCTTGTGAATCGTGACACATTTTCTTTCAAAACATCATTCAGATTAACCTCAAACTCCAACAAAATTGACTTATCATTGAAAAAAATATATTAAAAAAAACATAAACAATTGGTTAATTTGAACATTTGTCTGTAGCTCAGTCTTTTGAATATGGATCCTTCGTGTTTAAGTTTTTGGGCTTGTTGCAACGAGTTTTGTCACAACGTACAAGTTTTATTCCAACTCACGAGTTTTGTCACAAGGTCGACGAGTTTTGTCACAACTCACGAGTTTTGTTCCAATCTTGACCAGTTTTGTTCTAAACACGTCACGTGTTTTGATACAAACAGTCGACAGCTTTTGTACCAAATTTTACATGTCACGAGTTTTGATACAAACAGTCGACAGGATTTGTAACAAATGTTGGCTGATGTTTATAACCTTTTTTTAAAAAGTAGATGGAGTTAAGAGTAAATTAGATTATCATAATTAATTTTGGAAAGGTAGTTAAATCAACACAAAAGAAAAAAATCAAATGCTGATTATTGATTTTCATTTGATCGACTAATCAGTTATATATAACATGGGCCTAATTCTGGTGACACTGGAAAGTTCGAAGTGCCGATGGGTTTTATTGTTTTTTCGGCTATGTGAATTACCTGGTATCCAATGTAGACAAAAAAATGCCGACTTATCAACATGAAGACAACTTTTCAACAAAAGAACGAAAAATTCCTTCCCATGAATTGAACTCGAAGCCGCGATGTGTAGGCCGACCTTGTTTGTCGGTATTAGTATGCTGAATAATTCCACTTCAGTACGTAAATATATGTTTCTGGTTAAAATTATGGGATTGAACGGTTACTAAGAACAGCCTGGCTAGGGAAAAGGGGAACGGTGAAATTTCCCTGATAAAGCCTTGGGAACGCGGCCATCGAAAAACTAAATGGTTGACGTTGGAATGAGGAAAATCCATACAGTATGTGGCCTGTACGCACCGAAAACGTGTTCGAAAAGTAAACAAAATTTAAATAACCGGGACGACCATTTATTCATTCTAAGCCAAAGTTAATTCAAAACAATACTTTATCGTACATTTTCGAGACTAGAACAACTAAAAAGCTTCTGAATTATACTTCTTGGGAAAAAGAGCCACCAATTTCAACATTCTGTTTTAACGTCAAAATATCAACATTTTTGCAGCTCATGCCACTTTAAACTAGTAAAATAATTAGTGTTAATTTGAGAACAAATTACTCTTCAAATACTTTGGATTTTTGTTTTGTTTGCAAGGAAACAATGTTACAAATAAGTACATTGCAATTTACATGACTCTCTTATCAAACTTGTATCAGTTGAAAGTTACAAAAAAAGTTGATGCCAAGTAAGCAATCGGAACACGCCCCGGCTATCTCCGCTTGCTACCGGTCGGCATTGACACGCCTCGGACACAGTCTGGTTTACGTGCGTGAAAAACCTGATAGATTGCAGGTCATTTTGAATGTGGCTACCAAATAGGTACTATAGCCGTGTAATGAACAACTGCCATACCATATGGAGGGCCCCAAAAAAGTGCCCTCGTGATAATGTAAGGGGCAGAAATACTCTGTTTGCTAACTTTCAACCGCGATCAGTTTTATAATTGAAGCGTTGGAGGATTTCTGAAATGTACCGTAGTGCCCTTAAGAGGATATGAAAATTGTACGTTTCACGGTTACCTTTTTGGTCGCCACATGTAAAACCACCTTGCAGTCTATCAGAGGGCATTTCACTCACGTAAATCACCGAAGTTATCAGACTGTCAAGTAAGAAGTACATTTGGGACAGTATTTTACGCAAAACATGAGTTATATGTTTATATTAAACTGTTTCCAACCATAGCTGGTGTATTGTGTGTGTTCAATTAAAATAAAAATCGCTCGAACAATGTTATGTAGTAAAAGAGGGGGGGTCATGTTTTATTGTGAAACATTTTAACTATACGTAGACGTTCCTATAGCCCTGGGCTTAATTCCTGTTGAAACCACGAAACTGAAATGAAAATGAGCTCGTATGCAGTGTTTTATCTCGTGTACGTTTAAAAAAGAGGTAGCAATATCGCTTTACCAACGGGACAGTGAACGGTTTGTTTGTTCATATTGAAGCCCTCATTAATGATCGATCGGGATAGGGAGCATGCATATATTATTTGCTGATAGTGAAAATCTCGCTTTTTTCCAATCTACGTCCTGGGTTTTGTATTAGTTGAGTAACAATTTGTCCCACGAGAAAAGGTCCCACAATCTAAAGCCTATGAGGACGGGGATACCCTATCCCATATATACGCACAAGAAATTTGACAAAATAGGAGAAATACTCTAAAATATCAACAACACTGGAAAATGAGACATGACACAACTACTTGGTAGTGAGTTTGTAATAGCCAAGTTTCAAAATAATCCTCTAAATATTAACCGAGACATGGTCGGGACAAGAAATCATGATGGGCGGACTCACGGACGAACAAGGTGGCAACTAAATGTTCTGTCGAAAGTTTTCGGAGAGCAAAGCTATCAGCCGCTATAAAATTGCCTACAGCTGACATTTTTGGACAAAAGCTGTTGACGGTTTGTATCAAAACTCGTAACATTGATTTTGTAACAAAACTGGGCAGGGTTGGAACAAAACTTGGGACATGTAATAAAAGCTGGCGCTCTTGTGATAAAACTCGTAACCTTTTGTGACAAAACTCGTCAACATTGTAACAAATCTCGTGAGTTGGAATAAAACTCGTACGTTGTGACAAAACTCGTTGCAACAGGCTTCCACAAAAACAAATGTCTCCCTAAAATTACAATAAGGCTTAACCCTTGTCCATAAGTCAGTAAAACAATGGCCTCTGTTTTGTCTGCTTCAGGTTTCAAAGATCCCCGCTCAGTCCCTTCAGCTGTTGCCATATTGGTGTATTGACATGACCTAGATCACACTAACCTAAGTAATCCTTATCGCCTGCTTGTTCTTCGTCCCTCTTTCACACCCTAAAAAAAGGAAATGTCAAAATGAATTGTCAGTCTTCCTGCAAGTTCGATGTAGTTCCAAGTTTTAAACCGCTCTTACAGTTAGTTGGCCAAACTGTTTCCTAAAAGATGGTCTATTCGTTACAATATACACTGTATTCCTTGGCTCGCAAAATCCCTTCATGTATAAAGCTTTGTTTGATGTTTTACATCGCAATCAAGATTATTTCACTTATATTGGTTTAGGTTTAGTGGAAGAGGGAGAAAGACAGAACAGGGCCCTTTGCCCGGAGGAAACCCAACTTTCGGCGAGAAGCCGGCAACTCTTCAACAAATGCCGATCAAGTGAAAAAATCCACCCAAAATTTTTTCAATTTTTGTTTGGTCTGAGTGGGATTCAGATAAGTGCTGCATCGATTGAAGACCTACGTCAGACGGAGGGACTATCGTTATAACCGACTGAGCCACCGAGGCCCCCTAGGAGCTTTGAAAGAACCTCCTATAATGAATACAAAGGGAGAGAAACTGAACCCACCTGATAATAGCCTGTATGATAACCACTCATATACCAGGCCAGTAACATACTACATAAAGCCTCACTGTCTGCCTCAGACATATCTTCTAGCACTGGAGGGGGTGGCGGGGGAACTAATGGCACTCTCTAGAACACAAACCGTTCAAATCATTGTATTATTCAATAGTAGATTGGTTTTAAACATGGCAGTCAGCTCTAATTGACCTCTTTACCAGCGCCCATTGGCTAGGCCAAACGTTTGAAAAGACATAAGGGAAATGACATTTGTAACAGCACAAACCTTAGCTGCAACGCTGGATTTGCCTAACCTTGTCAAAGGTGTGGTCTAATGAGGTGGTGCTGACAGAGAGGCATTTAACTTGAAATAAAGATTGATTGTTAGGTGTTTTACGCCATGCTCAAGATTATTTCACTTATGTGGCGGCGTTGCCAGGAAACCGGGCTCTATGCCCGGAGGAAATCCACGACCTTCCGTTGGTAACTGGCAACCATCCCACATAGGTCGTTCGAGTGAAAACCCAGTCAGAAAATTTTGTATTTTTTTTGGACTGAGTTTGATTTGAACGCGCGACCCATTGGTGGAATGCTGATCGGATTGATCGTCCAACGTTCTACCTACTGAGCCACGAAGGCCCCTTTGAAATAAAGATGCTGAATGTAATAATGTGTTTTGTTACGGGCACAATGTAATGCAGAAGAATTGTTTTTAGTTGGCGACATTATTGGCTAAGTAATCCTGGCTCTCGGAATTTGTAAATTAAGCAAATCTTTATTGAGTGATTGATGGACGTTTCCCCTATAATCATGCTGATTTCATGTTGGCAGGTTCAGTTTGGGGGGGGGGGGGGGGGGGGGGGTGGTACCTAACATTCTAATTCGGGCGCTAAGTTAAAATTCTATGTACGGAATGGAGTTCAAACTTGCAACCCAAGAATAGAAGGCTTGTGATCGCGCAAGAGACTCTACCCAATATTCCACCGAGGCTGCCGATACATCTATATTGCATACAAGACGTTAACATAAGTAATTATGTTTGAATATTACAATATAATTTAATTTACAGTGTGTTTACAATGAATACTACAATTTGATTGGCTAATCTGCTTTCGAGGTACCTGTAGGCATTCATAATCCGATGAATGAACCAGCTCCGGACTACTTTTACAACGATATACGTGAATCATCGACGAAACAACAATTGGCCTACTTATATTTATTGAAACGGAGAAAGCAACGTATTTGAAAATATGTTGATTTAATACCTGCTTATATTTATTTTTCATTTCGATCAAATTTCAAAGAAATAAAGAACAACTTGTTATGTCAGCTTACGAAATTGTTTGCACTCATGTCAGCACAGTGCACTGATAGACTCAACGCTATGACGCGAGATGACGTCATCACGTTGTACAGTCGCTTTGCCTGTGATTGTGACGTCACTTGGCAGAGATCTTTGACATCAAGTATAGCTTTGCGCGCGTTGGTTTGTTTTGATTCTTGAAAATAAAATATATAACACCCTATGAATATTTTTTATTGTTTACGTAGTATATGTGATAGTAATTAAATTATGTGGATTGACTTCAATGTTTCTTCGGTTCATGGAGTTATGAACGTGCAAACCGCTTTATTTAGTTTGCACAGGGGCAAGTTCGTTCATAACTCGATGACCCGAAGAAACGTTGAAGTCAATCCTTATGTATATAACTAGGAATTCACTTACTGGACTAAATCCAGGTAAACCCATCCATGGGAAACCCTCTGGGAATGGAAATGGGAACTGAAACAAATAAAACACACAGCTTTTCTTTACTTGCCAAGTATAAGATGCATTTTGAAATGGTTGCCATATTTTTGGCCTTGAAAGGCCCAATATAAAATGTATTAGATTGTTCTTCGTTATTCATCAAAGGTTGATTGGTGTTTTCCTAGTATATAAGTGACTATTCCTATGATATATTTTAAGTGACTATTCCTAGGATATATTTTAAATGACTATTCCTAGGATATATTTTAGGCGACTATTCCTAGGATATATTTTAGGCAACTATTCCTAGGATATATTTTAAGTGACTACAAATGTATTTCTAGGATAAATTTTAGGCGACTATTCCTAGGATATATCTTAAGTGACTATTCCTAGGATATAAATGACTATCAATCTAAAGATCTTTTCATAACCGTGTTGCCCCACCATATTTTTTTGACTAAGCACAACTCCTTTAAATCGCACTCAATCTCATCTCCATTACTTGGCAGTGTTACCAAGTTTAGTTTGAGTAAACCAGGCTCTTTGGTCCTTCACGAAGTATCTGGCAACTTTTCCTGGCTATCTCTTGATTGACTGATATTTTAAGCCGCACTCAAGATTATTTCACTTATATGGCGGCGTTGCCAGGTTTAGTGGGGGAGGAAACCCCAGACCTTTGGCAATGTATCTAGCAACTCTCCCACACACAGCAATCAAAAGAAAAATCTCCTAAAAAATTGTTCAATCCCCTGACGATCAAAAATTATGAAAAAAGTGTGAATTTTGGCAGCTCATGCCACTTTAACTGGATAAATTGAACTTAGCATTGGGTAAACCATCAGCTTACAGTCACAGTTGTGTCAAGATTAAGGAATAACAAGCCAAGTAGCTAGCAGGTCCCCCACCATAAATGTTGTTTGGAAACTAGTTGCTCATTATACATTATAATATATATCACCATATATCTGATGTTCAATGATTATGGGAGTGTGGTCTGATTTATGTAAATGAAGTTTTCCACACTTTGACCCCAATGACCTATATGACCTAAAAATATAGGTCGACATCCCCGAAAATCGAACTTGACCAAGGTCTCTCTAATGTGTCTCTATATACCAAAAATGAAAGATCTGCATTTTGTGGTTCTTAAGCTATCGCGTTCACAAGCAAATTTTAGACTTTGACCTCAATGACCTCTGTGACCTAAAAAAAAGGTCAACGTCCCCGAAAATCGAACTTGACCAAGGTCTCTCTAATGTGTCTCTATATACCAAAAATGAAAGATCTGCATCTTGCGGTTTTAAAGCTATCGCGTTCACAAGCAAATTTTAGACTTTGACCTCAATGACCTCTGTGACCTAAAAAAAAGGTCAACGTCCCCGAAAATCGAACTTGGCCAAGGTCTCTCTAATGTGTCTCTATATACCAAAAATGAAAGATCTGCATTTTGTGGTTCTTAAGCTATCGCGTTCACAAGCAAATTTTAGACTTTGACCTCAATGACCTCTGTGACCTAAAAAAAAGGTCAACGTCCCCGAAAATCGAACTTGACCAAGGTTTCTCTAATGTGTCTCTATATACCAAAAATGAAAGATCTGCATTTTGTGGTTCTTAAGCTATCGCGTTCACAAGCAAATTTCAGACTTTGACCTCTATGACCTAAAAAAAAAGGTCGACATCCCCGAAAATCGAACTTGACCAAGGTCTCTCTAATGTGTCTCTATATACCAAAAATGAAAGATCTGCATCTTGCGGTTCTTAAGCTATAGCGTTCACAAGAAATCGGGACGGACGGAAGGACGGACGGAAAGACGAAAGGAAGAACGAACGGGCAGCATTTCCGGATGCAAAGGTTTAAGATTTGATTGATTGATGTTTTATGCTGCACTCAAGATTATTTCACATACATGGCGACACTGCCAGGTTTAGTGGGGAGGAAACTGGAAACCCTCTGCCTTCAGCAAATACCTGGCAACTCTGCCACATATGGCCACAGAGTAAAAAAATTCACACAAAAAGTTTTCAATTTTTATTTGGTCTGTGATTCGAACCCACGCCACATCGATGGAAGGTCTGTGTGGGAATGAGGACGATCCCTCTAACCCACTGGACCACCGAGGCCCCGCAAAGGTTTAGGAGGCCGAAACTTACAGATGACGGGCAAGCTGAACCAAACATTGGTTGGTTTTGATTGAAAGTTCGTCTTTGGGATCTTGTTCTCTCAGACTGTTGGACTGATGGACTACGCCTTGCAAATTCTATGTCAGAGTTCTGAAAATCAAATCATGAAAATTTATAAGTATGTTATCCAAAAAGAATAATAATTTATTACTCATCGATAATTAAACATACATTTTAGATTCTTGGAATTCTGATTTTCATACCCTCCCCTTTCTGATGTTTTTCACGAATTCCAATGGTCAAAAAAAGTTGAGCTCATGAAGTATCTTACTAAAGGATAGACATTAAAATAAAAAACAAGAGTTTTAGTAAACTCAACATACGCCCGCCGTGGCCAAACCGAACCGCTAAGATTAACAACTTTACATTTAATATAACATTTGTTTTAATTTCATCAATTCGAATTTCTTTTTCACATTAGAAGTTTTTCTTTTCTGAATTTGATGAAGCTGCAACTAAATACCAGTACCTTATAGTACACATATATTATCTGTTCAGGTAATTTCAATCACATTTTAATTGCAAAAACTGAAATATTGTGGCTGTTTTGACATCGCTGTTATGTTCCATAATTGGGAAGGAGCAATCAATACAATAGCTTACAATTCTTGAATTTTAACAGTTGACTGGGACACTGTTCTATTGGACTTGGCTGTAATAGCTTTATTACAAAGCAAACAATCTTCAGGCTGACCACTGATATGATTGATGTTGTGTAAATATACAAACCTTGTGTGCCCACTTCAGTGGATGTCATTGTCCCCAGATGGCTAATAAAGCTGTGAAAATTGTCCTTTTTTGTTATTATAGCGCACATTAAACTATCCAAGAAAACAGTCTCAGAATGTATAAATTAATTGGCTTCCAGTATTATTCTGGACCAAGTGTATTAAAAAAAGCATTGATGTGTATTAATATACATGTATATATACTTAGCGCCATTAAAAACACACGACCCAAAGAATGTAAAATATTTTGAGAAATATAAAGTGTAAAATATTGTAAGTACTCTTAAATTGAAGAACAAAGCATTGGTCACAATGAGACAAAGAATTGACAATATGTGAAACCCTGGTGACTTTTATTCCTTGCAAACAAATCGTTGATACAGAAATTGAAGGTGTCATCATTCAATATCAACATTCGGGCATCATTCGGGCATCAACGCAAGCATTACATCTGCGACGCAAGGACCTGATGAGTGTGGCTATTCTGTGCTGTCTTCCTGCACTACCTGGTTCAATTCACATCGGTTGCGTGGCCTGGGTTAACGTTGTGCATCGGCATTCTTAAGCTGATCCCACAAGTGCTCTATGGGCGATAGATCGGGGGAGTAAGCTGGCCATTCCATGATGTTCACATTATTCTGTTGCAAGAAGTCTTGTGAGGAATGGAAGCAGCACAGGTCGAAGGATGTTATCCACATAACTCTGAGCATTCAGGTTGCCATCAACAATGACAAGGGGAGTTCGTCTGCGAGAAGTGATGCCTCCCCCTACCATAACACTACATCCACCCCAGCGATTCCCTTCCCTCACACATGCATTTGCGAAACGTTCATCACGTCTGCGCCACACACGTTGACATCAGAGCCAATCATTGATACCCCACCTCTGATGATTTCGAGCCCATCGTACACGGTTTTGGCGTGCGGCGGGTGTCAATATGGGCCCTCGGTAGGGGATGCGTGCATGCATCTGTATCTGTTGGAGACGGCGTCAAATGGTGCTGAGGCTTACCCTGGGCCTTCCAATTACCACTGTCTCACAAAACGTGCCTTACTGGGGTAGAAACATAAAATTCAACCGTGCGTTTTTAATGGCGTTAAGTATATTAAACATCAGGTACACATTTCTGATAAAAAAAAGTCTTGAAAACAGACTAAAAATATGTGGACCCAAATCAAATTTGGTATGTGACACATATAAGGTGGCTATAAGGTTAGCCGAGAAATCTTGGCTCTGCCGAATTTTTTTTTTTTTTCCGTGTTCGTCATAGCCAAGATCACTTCCATAGTAAAAAAGTGATATTTGTTAGGGAGACCCGCCGAAAAAATTGGCGGCGCAAATTTCACAACAAATAAGCAAAGAATAAAATATTTACCACTGCATTCTGATAGTATAGACCACGAAGAAGGAATTTGTCAAACTTACGCCGCTGTAAAGTGATAAACTTTCCCTTATGCAGTCAATATTTGTTTCGAAGTCCAAGATTTCTCGGCTACCTATAGGGTATATATACTCTAAAAGAATTGGAGAAATTATATAAAAACAAAAGAAGTTCTGCAGCCGAAAGGGAATATTACATAATCCAATAGGGCTGCCATATTATGCAACAAATGATGTCAGAAATGGTACGTGAAACATCGTCTGCCCATAAGGTACATGTATATACTCTGATCGAATCGTCAAGATCGGATCATAACTTTAGAAGTTATGGAGCAGAAGGGAATATTACATAATCCTATATGGCTGCCATATTATGCAACGGGTGAAGTCAGAAATGGTACACGACACACCGTCTGCCCATAAGGTATATACTCTGAAAGAATTGTCAAGATCGAATCAAAACTCTTCAAGTTATGGAGCGGAAGGGAACGAAGATATAGACTAAGACAGAATATTACATAATCCTATGTAGAAGTCATATTATGCAATCAACAATGTCCTAAATGGTTTATGACACACCTTTTACCCCTAAACTATATGTTGTAAACAAAATTGTAAAGATCGGATCAAAACTCTTCAAGTTATGGAGCGGAAGGGAACGAAGATATCTAGACTAAGACAGAATACTACATAATCCAATGTAGAAGCCACATTATGCAAGCGACGACGCATCAATGGTTCATGACACACCTTCTACCCATAAGGTATATGTTGTGAAAAAATTGTAAAGATTAGATCAAAACTCTTTAAGTTATGGAGCGGAAGGGAATCTGGGCCGGACGGACGGCGCTGGTGATACCGTAATACGACCGACTTTTTTTAAGTTGGGCGTATAAAAATGTTTAAAGTGGCATGAGCTGCCAAAATTCACATTGTTTTCATAATTTCTGATCGTCACGACAGTAATAGGTTTTGAAGGCCGCCGAAAAACTAAATGATTGGCGTTGGAATGAGGAAAATCTATACAGTATGTGGCCTGTACAAACCGAAAACGTGTTCGAAAAGTAAACAAAATTTAGATAAACGGGACGACCATTCATTCATTCTAAGCCAAAGTTAGTTCAAAACAATACTTTATCGTACATTTTCGAGACTAGAGGCACTAAAAAGCTTCTGAATTATACGTCTTGAGAAAAATAGCCAATAATTTCAACATTCTGTTTTAACATCAAAATATCAGCATTTTGGCAGCTCATGCCGCTTTAAGTCAGTTACAAACATGAACCAAAGATTTTGTGATAACTGAAAAAAATCGAATAATCAGGATATTTGAGCACATTAGGTTGTTGAGTAAAATAGTTAGGAAAAAATGAACTTAGTTGAGGCATAAAGAAAATGATGAGATGTTACATATCCTGTCTTCATCCTGTTTTCTTCACATTCAAGATTTTTGTTCAGAATTGTGACACAATGAAAAGAATTTGTGGATACAAAACAATCATCCCACCTCAATATCAGAGTTTTGTCTGTTGGATTTGTTTGCTGGTAATAAATTGGTCAAGTTTTGTATTTCTTCATTTCCATAACCAGTGTATCGGACAAAACAAGTCTGGTTATCTGTGTTTATAGACAGGATCACAGCATCGTATGTAATCCCATCTTCTGTGAAGACAGCCGTGCAGCGGTCACCCACTTTCCACTGTCAAGATATAATACACTGAATTAACTGGTTTTCCCTGTAATTATGATTTCAGAGATACCAATTTAGCTTAAACTTTATTACTCTTTTTTATACGACAATAAGCCTCTTTCGAGTTTGGCTAAAACCCCGCGAGATCACGCGAGAAATGAGTTTAGGGGTATAACTTTCATTGACTAGCCGTTCATTTAACATTAGCATCTATGGTGATCGGCGGTTATCATGTGTTTTTGTCTTTAATTCTTTATTTCTTAATCATTTCTTTAAATCCAATTTTTTTTGTGAAACACACCAGAAGCTATCAGTTGCGTTTTTGTCAGTTGACTGTCAATAAAAATATTTATATCGCGTGGAAACGCTTCAAAGTTGTAAAAAACCAACGGAGAAAACACAACTACGACGTGTTATTTTCGTGTTAGAAATAATATTATTTTTTTGTCCGTCAAAAAGAAGTATCTAATGGCTTTTTATATATCTTGATATGTCTCACAAAAAGACTTTTGTAAAAAGTATAGATTGTAAGCTGAGAATCACAGATAAAACAACAGGGTTACAGCCGATCTCCATAAGCACTAATGTTAATCGGACAGCAGATCGGTGAAAGTTATACCCCTAGACACGGGTCTCGCGTGATCTCGTGGGACTTCGGTCAAACCCGAAAGGGGCTTATTGACTGAGCCTTATTAAAGGGTAATCAATTTGTTAAAAAACTTACACCGTATAGACTTACAAACGTAGCCAAAAGCAAAATCAGATTGCAGGCACGAGACCTACACAATTCAACGCGTTCTTTTTCTCTTTACAGCCTAGATAAGGAAATTAATTAGCTTTAGCGCCGTGACGTGACAGTTGACATCTGATTTCTACATTAATATTCATAATTGTTGTGACATTAGAGAATTAAACGAGATACTTACTATCGAAGTTTGATTTGAGTCCTGTCACACTGCGAAGTAATCAGAGGTAACGTGAGATGCGCGAGACTTCCCAAAAGCCATTCTTCAAAGTCGAGTGGTTACCAACCCCAACATGCAATGCCTGGGTGGGACAATACCAAGTTATATCCTCAAATTCATTCTTACACAATCAGATGATCTTTAGAGGCGGGCACGTTACCTCTGATTACTTCGCAGTGTGACAGGACTCAAATCAAACTTCGATAGTAAGTATCTCGTTTAATTCTCTAATCCTGTCACACTGCTGACGTAATTCAGAGTTACCGTGAGATTTTAAAGTAGTAAACACTCGATACTCAATGCATAGTGCTAAGAAACCCAATTTATTTCCAATAGTAAACTGAAGTAACACAACAGAATTATCTTGGGGAATGATATTATTTCCCTTGTAACAGAATGGAGGAGACCTCTCCGGCCTGAGAAACTGGCTTATTGTAATACTGTCTAAATGTTGAGCTGCGGGACCAACCCGCTGTATTTAGGATAGTGTCCACCGAGACTTTAGCTCTAGATGCAGCACTAGTGGAGGCTGCTCTTACACTATGTGGTGTAAACATTTTAGTGTCAATACCCGCTCTCCACATAACAGATTTAATCCACCTAGCTAAGGTAGCTTTAGAAGCCGGTCCATATGGCTTAGTGTAACACAACAGTAACTGATCACAAAACTTATGTCGTGGTTTAGTTCTCTTTAAATATTCATTCAAAACAGTCAGTATACATAAACGTCGATCTGGTGCATAAGCTTTAAATGTTATTGGGCTCTGTTGATAACCGGGTCGTGTCTGTTTTAACAAATCCCCAATAGTGAAACATACTGTAGATGAAGTAATATGCATATTCTTACGACTAAAAAAACACAGAGTACTCACTCGTTGCCCTGATAAAAATGCTAACAACATGGTTAACTTTAAACTCAAGTCTTTTAACGAAATATATCTCACTGGTGACAGTGATTTAAGAAAATCAAGTACCCTATCTGGGTTCCAAGTAACATTTGTATGAGGAAAGGTGGGGCGCAAATTAAACACACCTTTCAATTATATAGTTTAAATCTGGCGTAAAGGGATCACATGTCCTTCATTTGCAAACAAAATCCATCGTCGAATGTAACCTTGATATTGTTTCTTTGTGGAGTCTCTCCACGATGAGGATATGATAGAGCGAGCTCTCGCTGAAAGGCCTGACAACGTGTAAGGTCGCCCGACACTTTGACTCCAATAAGTCGCATCTTTGGGAGGTCCGCTTGAGTCTTCCTTGGATGCGTTAGAACGTCCTTCCCCCTAGGTAGAAGAACAGGAAAATCTATTAGCATTTGTGTCATTTTTGGGAACCAGCATTGGGTTGCCCACAAGGGAACAATAACAATTGATGTTATACTTTCATGTTCCACCTTATGCAGTACTTTTCCGATGAGATTAAATGGTGGAAAAGCATAGGTCAACCCATATCCCCCCCATGAATGCATGAGTGAATCTATTGCCACGGCAAAGGGGTCTGGCTTCCAGGAGAAATATTTGTTTACTTGCGAGTTCAAGCGAGAAGCAAAAAGGTCAATTTGTGGTAATCCAAAAATGTATGTGACCTTATCAAACAGTTTAGGATCTAACATCCATTCCATGTTGTCATGAAATGTTCTACTCTGACGATCTGCTTCAGTATTATCTTTACCAGGTAGAAAACTGGCTGTCAGATGGATGTTCCTTTCATAACAAAATAAGCAGATTTTCCTAGTAATATTATTGCACTCTTGCTTTCTTCCACCCATATCATTTACATAGGTCACTGCCGTACTGTTGTCCATTTGGATTCTAATATGGCAGTTTTTTATATCTTTACAAAATGCCTGCACAGTAAAGTAGGCAGCGGTCAATTCCAGTATATTGATATGAGATCTAGCTTCTATAACTGACCACATGACGCCTGTGGACTGGCCTTCGCAAACGCCTCCCCACCCTTTTTTAGAGGCATCGGAGGATAAAACGTGGCCAGGAGGATCCAAAAATATTGGCATACAAGCATTATGGAGATTATCTATCCACCATTTCAAATCCTTTTTGCAATCCGATGCTAAACAAATAGATGCATCTAAATTGCCTTTATTTTCTCTCAACATTGTAGTTTTGAAATTATCCAATCTCCTATAAAATAGTTGGCCATACTCAACACCTTGAAAACTAGACACTTGTAATCCAATTACTGATGCTAATTGTCTAATGGTGCAGGTTTTGACTTCAAGAAGCCCTTGGCAAGCATTTTTAATCTTAGTTATTTTGCGTTGGGTTAAGCTGACTCGCATAGTAATTGAGTTAAAGACAAACCCAAGATACTCAATGTGTTGACTTGGTTCAAGTTTAGACTTTGTTGGGTGAACAACAAATCCTGCCAAGATAGAGCTAGCAACAGATTCAATGACATTATGCCTGCATTCTTCCAAAGATTTGCCTATCAATATTGAGTCGTCAATATAACTAGTACTCATATGCCCTTTTTTCCGCAGACTGGAGAAAAATACCTTTGCAATTTTTGTGAAGAGTCTCGGGGCAGACTGGAGGCCATTAGGCAGACATGTGTAACAATACAGTGTATTTCCCCAACGAAAGCATAAAAACTTTCTATAGTCTGGGTGTACATTAACAGTATAATATGCTTCTTTCCAATCAAGTGAGGACATATAACAGCCCGGAGACATTAGGCTTATGGCTGTTTTAACAGTGTCCATTTTAAAATGCCTGTAAGTCACATCTTCATTTAGGCATTTCAAGTCTAATATGACTCTAAGAGACCCATCTTTCTTTTCTCTTGTGAAAATATTTGATAAGAATTGCCCCATCTCGGGTACACATTTCTGTATTATGCCCATTTTTTCCATTTCTAGTAATTTTATAACTATTTTGTTATTATCCAGTTTGTAGGGTTTTGGTCTATAGTTTTGCCGGGGTATGTTGTCAAACTCAATTTTGATACCCATGACATCATTCAAAATATATCTATCAGATGTCAGTGTCTGCCAAAACCCAAGACACTTTTTTAAACCACCTGCTTGAAAATTATTTACATAGACAGGTAATAATAATAACATTTGCCTCTGGAAATTATTCCAATCATACTTACATACCAGCTGGTCTATCTCCGAGACCTGTATTGGCTTTGCCTTCGAGCTGGAGGCCTTTGGCTGCTGGCGTACTGCTGACTGCCGCTGGCTGGAAACTGAGGGCGTCTTCCTAAAAAAGGTTTCCCTCTTGTAGGATTTTTGTAACCTCCTTTAGAGTTATAAGATCCGCCAACCATGTTCGCTCCCATCCTATTAGTTTCATTTATGTCCTTCATTTTCTTGACTAGATCTGTGCCAAACAACCACTCTGGGTTGAACAAATACTCCGATAACGAGAGTTAAGATCAGGTTTTATGCAGTCTCTCCTTCTCTGAATCATTTCTAAGTTTGCTGTACCCAGTAGGGAGAGTGAGTCAATAAGATTTTTCACACACTCTTGAATGACAGAGTCTTTATTTTTGTGATTAATTTCAATAAGTTTTTCACAAACTAAAGCAATGGGCACAGCTGCTTTATTGAGTTTTTTGTACTCGTATGTCTAAACTTCTAGTTGATGACTTTAGCCTATTCCAAACTTCTGGGTTTACTTTAGGGTTAGATATTACTGAGCAGTTTTCTGGAATTTTGTATTTATTAAGAAACCCCTTTGCCTTTTCCTCTGTAAGGGGATTAGTGTATAGGCCATTTATAATGGAGCCCAGTTTCCCCATTATGGGGGGTCCAGATTCTGACACCAGCTCGAATTCTTCTGCCAATTTTGCCAGAATTTCATCCTAAGAAATAAATACTTACGGCCTCTTGACTCTTAGGCAAGTCGGCCATCAAATCCTCAATATCTTTGTCCACGTCTAAAGTGATTACATTCCCTGAAACTTGCGTTGGAGGCGGCGAGTTTGAAGCTGACCGAGCACGCTTTGCGTGATGCGCTTGCTGGCCACATTGAAAATCATCACTGTCATCGGACCCGTGTTCGGACTCAGTTTCGTGGCCCCGCTTTCTACCTTGTCTCATTATAGACAAGAAAAAAGTTTGCATTTCTTTTTTAATACCCTCCATTTGTTGGCTACATATTTCGGACATTTCTGCCCGAAATGATTGGGAGACCTCAGGTTTATCAGGCGTTCCGGTCGCCTTTGCCTTGCCGGTACTGACGGTAGCGCCTGAGACTGACGCACGTAGCGATGTAGGCCGAGATTCTTCGACACTTGCCCCTTTGTTCTGCAAACCCGAATTATCGGCCGGGGTATCCTCAACATTTTTCTTAGTGTTAGGCACGTTCTTATTATTTCTCAATGACTTAGTTGTTTGAGACATTTTTACCTTTTTTGTCCCTGACTTGCATTCGCGGAGCCACGTGGGTGTGAAAATTAAAGACGCAAAGTCAAATTCAACAGCTTCTGCCGAGCTCTGATTATTCATATAATTCCCTGCGTTATTAAACGTCAGTAAGAAACAAGTTTAATCAACTGGAACTTCTGATTACAGAACAATTCCTATTCTATTTCACATGCTAAGATTACTCAGCCGTGACACTGGCACGAGCTGCTTACAGCTCGGGGAAAGTTTTCGCAATGGCTTTTGGGAAGTCTCGCGCATCTCACGGTAACTCCGAATTACGTCAGCAGTGTGACAGGATCATACACAAACGACGGTCAGCCAGGGCGTCTGATGGATGATAGAAAGGACATCGAAAGTGTTCAAATTTCAACTATGATGTCATATACGAACATTTTTCTGGTTGGAAACCGAAGATATGCATATTTACAATAACAAATCACAGATAGGTGTTTAGAAAGAACTTGGCATTTATCCTTTAAGTCACTTGAAAAGTTATGAGACATCAAAGGGATATTGTGTGATGCGACCGCTTTCTTACAAGCCCTTGCAGTGACATGCATGACTATACTTTTCATGAAATAAATCTGTCCATCGGCCATGTTGATCACTTAACATGTACCTTAATGACATTATTAAGTGATCTGTCTATAGACTGAAAGTTTAATGATATCAATTGCTATAGAGGAGGAAATTGACTGAAGTAACCGCTTTGTTAAGCCCTTAGTAGTGACACGCATGACTGGACGTCTATACTTTTTCTGTACAGAAAAATGTCCATGCGCCATTCTACCCCCCCCCCCCCCCCCCCCCTTTTTGATGTCATTGAACAATCTGTCTATTTTACACATGTTTAGCCATCAAACTAGATCAGTCAAACAATAATAATGTGTCACCTTTGCTTTTGTCTTGTCTGCTTTCCTCTTTTTCCTTCGTTTAGCTTTTCTTTTTGAAGTGCTTTCCACAGCGGGGTTTTCTTCTGAAATTCCATCCTTTCCTGTTATTTTTTCCTGAGAACAGAACAGGGCTTTTGTGAACAGACATTTGTGATTTTTGTTTGTCAGTAAAAAAATAAAGTTAATAGTTAAACCAGTCAAAATTATAACTCTTAAAAATCTTAGCTTTGAAATTTAAGTGGCATGAGCTGCCAAAATGGTTATATTTTGAGGTTGAAACAGAATGTTGAAATTATTGGCTATTTTTCTCAAGACATACAATTCAGAAGCTGTTGCTTCTAGTCTCGAAAATGTATGATAAAGCATTGCTTTGAACTAACTTTGGCTTAGAATGAATGAATGGTCGTCCCGGTTATTTAAATTTTGTTTACTTTTCGACATGTTTTCGGTTCGTACAGGCCACATACTCATTACTGTATGGCTTTTCCTCATTCCAACGCAAATCATTTAGTTTTTCGATGGCCTTCAAGGCCTCTTACTGTCGTGGCGATCGGAAATTATAAAAAAGTGTGAATTTTGGCAGCTCATGCCACTTTAATTAAGTTTTACGACTGTATACTCACTTTCATAATGGCTACAGCATTGTCATATGCCTGGATTAGGGCTGTGTCATCCCATATATCACTGTCATTGTCACTCTGAAATATATCATTGCATATGGTACTCGTTAAAGTGGCTTGCCAAACATTTTTTCATAAATTCCTATTCTTAATACAATATAAAGTTTTAAAGTTCATGGGAAGTGACTAATTAACTTAGTACACATGTAACTAATTTACATTGAAATAAGAAAATGTAAATGTAAATGTAAATAGCCAACCCACTCAGACCAATACATCAATCATAAATCCAACCACCCCACCAGAACGAAACTCGTCATCTCCACCTTAACAAGAAGAGCTCTGGGTATCTCATCGACAGACACCAGCCTTAGAGATGAACTCAATCACATTCAAGAAGTCTTCGTACAGTATAACGGATATCCTCCTGACATCGTGAACAAAACCATCTACCAAACTGTACAGATATACAAAAATCCTCAACGGCCCCAACCTACCTGAGAAAAGCCGCCCATATTTGTCCCCCTTCCCTTCATAGGGAAAACAAGTTACCAAATTGCCCGCCTTCTGCACAATCAAGCATCTATAAGGACTGTCTTCACGAAATCTCTAACACTGAAAACTTATCTTCAAGCCACCGGCAAAAAACCTCAAACCACCCCTCCTAAACCCAAGGGTGTTGTATACCAGATTAATTGTGATTGTAATGCTGCCTATATCGGCGAAACTCTCCGTCCAGTTAATGTACGTATTAAAGAGCAAAAGCCTCTGTGCTAAAATCAGTCCAAAAATCAGCTATTTCTGAACATATTCAAGCCAACCCTGACCATACAATTTCCTGTGAATCCACAAAGATCCTGGACACATATCTCTCAGATTTCAAGAAAGAAAACTCAAAGAAGCGATATGCATCAAAAGAGTAAAACCACAAATCAACCGAGACACAGGTTTCTTTATCCCTTAATCCCATAATTTCCTCACAGAGTTACAGGTGTTAGCTCCTGCTGTGACTTAATTGTTTATTATGACTGTACATACATAATCACATACATGTATTATATATCACCACAATCCATGTTTTGACTCTATAACCTGTATACATAACTGTTATTCTTCATTTTCTCACTACCTATCTTATTTGTTTTTGTTTATATGCAATTTATTTTTATTTCTGTATCTATTTCAATTTAGTAAATAACCCTAATTAGTGTCGGTTATTTACTAATTCAGTAATTTCCTTGATGATCATTGCAGCTTGCTTTCGAAACACAATAAAAAAAAAACTTCATCGTATGAAAATTTAAATATACATGTTCTAATGGGCTTAGTTTAAGCTCTGCGTGTAATAGAGAATCTAACAAGCGAACCGTTCCCAACAGGGCCGGGTTGCTCAGTTGGTAGAGCGTGGGACAGTAACCCGAAGTCGTGAGTTTGATTCTCACCCTGGCCCAGAATTTTTTCCGGGTCAATTGGTGTCGGTTATTTACTAATTCAGTAATTTCCCTGATGATGATTGCAGCTTTCAATTAACGACCGGACTATTTGAAATGTTTATAAGACAAAGTGAGGTTGATATTTGTAACATAGCTTGAAAAGTATCAAGACCGAAACGTTGCTAACTAATAAATGAAGAATTTTATATCCATATGCAAGCCTTCCTGTTGAATTGAGATAGCATCAGGATTGAATGACTTAGTAGCTTATTCATTTTAGCCTTAAATTACTAAATCTAAATCGTTACATTAGGCTCCACAGGCCATACAGCGTCAGTGAAACTTTAAAAGGGGAAGAAGGCCTATCCATGCTTGTGGCAGTAGTTTACTGAATTCAGTTGGTCATAAACTATCACTATATCGGTTTTCCTTTGTTAAATCTTTTGTCAAAACACTGCATTTTGAAGGCAAATGACAAGTCATCTATAGCGTGTAGTCATATTACTAGTGATCGTCAAAAAATGGATCTATAATTGTCTCCCTTGACAATGTCAGATTAAAAGACAATATACTGGGTATTTAATTTGCAAGATTGTTTTTTACTGGAGTAAATTTTAAAATATTGTGTGGCAAAATGGGAATGGTAAAGTAAACCAATGTGGGTGGAGCAACGGTGCCGTGGGAAAGTTTTTAATTGGCTTGCATTCATTGGCTCTTCGTCGAGAGGAAATCTCAACGGTAAATGGAACAGGTCAGTTGGCAAACAATAGGCTGACGGCTAGGTTCACATTCTTAGTCTATTACGCCTATCTCATGATTTCAAGATATCTTTCAGTAATTTCACGACACGAGCGATTTTTAAAAATGTTAAGCTGCTTGGTTAATTGAAATGATGTTTTACGCAGTACTCAAGAATAATTAGCTTATACGGGACCGTTGCCAGCTTTAGTGGTGGGGTAGGGGAAAGGGAAGGGGGTGGGGCATTGCGTGGAGGAATCCTTGGACCGTAGGCGAGTATCTGGCATCTTCTCTTCTCAAGGTTATAGCCTAAAACATTCATCGCCTTCGTATCTTGGCTTTGCCTAAAATGCTAAATCATATTATTAATCAGCTGATTAATATTAATAATTAGTAAATTACAAACTGATAAATATAATGCAATTTATTTACGCCCTAATTACTGTGCCATCTGTGGTTGAATATTAATTTCACAGACACATAGTATACACTAAGACAAAAGTATACTTATAAACTACAGACAGGTATTCGATGTTTAAGTTGTATTTCTGGTGTTGTTTGTACCTGTCCTTTCTTGTACACAACAAATCCGTCTTCCTCTGCCATGTTCAATCCACATGGGTTGGCAGATGGCAATTTTGTCTTTTGTATCAACAATTTTCATTGGTCAAGATATTATTTTTAGCCAGTCAGAATCGCCCTTTATAGTCTTCTTCTTCGGGACGCACAACGGAACTCAGACGTGTAAACAAGGTAAAATCAACGCCTTACTTCTCTATCGCTATTTAATTTTTTGTTTCAACTTGATTTTCTGTATCAATATACAAAGAACGAATTAACTGCATGATGCGATATTTTATTCTTTGGCAGCAAATCACACTTTGTTAAGTTGACCTGATTTCTCACCGAATGTATCATCGAAGGGCCAGATTTCGTGACACATGAAAAAAGAATATTTGTTCCATTAGGCAGGTCGGTACCGTCATCAAATGTTGGTACAAGGTATTTGATCATAAAAGTTAAAAAACAAAAGTGAGTCTCAAAAGTTACAAATAAAACAAAAAGTCTAGTCTGTATATTTTTTCAGGGCCCTTTCACTGGACCCTGTTTGCTAATTTTGGCTTGAACAGAAAAATAACTACCATTCAAAAAAATGCTTGAAAAAGGCCCATATTTAGAGACATAAGTTGTCTCCCCTGATTTATTAAATATCATTTTTCTAAGTAAATATGATTATACATGTCAAACGGAATTCTAATTACATCTTAGAATTGTGTGAAGAATAGTTTGGTATAGGTTTTAGAAACAAACTATGAACAATTAAAATTGACCCGACCTGCCTAGTTCCATAAATAGTTTGCAGACGGATTGACACGGACGTTTTTAAACCCTCTAAAAACTTTTTATTGACGGTCATGCACTGTGGAAATATCCAAACTCTAGTCTAGGGAAAAATCTTAACCGCTGCAGCGCACGCGTAGAGTTGACTGAGTTTGAACTTGATAAGTCTTGAAGGTAGAACTAGCCATTCGCAACAAGCTTGGAATATACACTGTTGTCGTAGAACTGGATAGTTTGGCGCAAACACAAGAGAGGGCAGATAGTAGGCAGGTCAGGTCAATTTTAATCACCCATAGTTTTTTTCTAAAACCTATACCAAACTATTCTTCGCATAGTTATATGATGTAATTAGTATTCAGTTCCACATGTATAATCATATTAACTTAGAAAAATGATATTTAATAAATCAGGGCAGACAACTGATGTCCCTAAATATGGGTCTTTTTCAAGCATTTTTATGAATGGTAGTTATTTTTCTGTGAAAGCGAAAATGAGCAAACAGGGTCAAGTGAAAAGGCCCTGAAAAAATATACAGACTAGACTTTTTGTTTTATTTGTAACTTTTGAGACTCACTTTTGTTTTTTAACTTTTATGATCAAATACCTTGTACCAACATTTGATGACGTCACCGACCTGCCTACAGATAGAGAGGAAATTGTTACTTTTGTCCAAACGTTACCCACGGATCGACGGGGTCTATTCTCCGTTGTTCAGGGGTGAAACGGCTGTTTACCCACCAATCAGTGGACAACCCGCCGCTCAGCGACTTTCCCCAACATGGTAGAGCATTGAAAAATGAAACTTTAGAGAATCATCTGGTTTTTCTCCCATTTGAAGGAATGTTCAGGGTTCGAAATGGCGGGTGCATGGGTGCACAAAATGCACCCAATTTTTTGTTGGTGCACCCAAAAATATATAAGAGAGTAAAAGTGGATCCTGTAAAAAATCACTGTACTACCAGTACCTGTAGCGTAGGCCCCTTTCGTAACCACAAGTGGTCGAAGTCACAAACCCTGAGCTGTCCGAAAGGCTGAGTGGATATTTATTAAACAATAATCCGCTCGACAATAATCGGTAAATGTAGCTTTTATTGAAAATTTTGTTTGTGGATGAAACTTCGAGAAGCAACAAGGAAATTCATACCGACTTTCCAATCTATAGAAGTATAGCGATAGATTCACATAGTCCAAACGACCAAAGTAGCTTACGTAATGCTGCGAGCAGTGATTCATCGATGTTTCTCGCTGATGAATGGAAAGGATAATTGCCGTAACAGAGGATATATTCAGAGTGTGGACATGTAGCTCTTTTCATTACTGTTTTTTATTTACATCGAGGTAAACTTCAAATATTCAACATTGAGCGTGGCCGATCTTTCACTGAAACTTTCTACAGCTTTAGCTTTTACATATACAGGTTGTACAATTGATATCCACGGGGTCCCAATAGGCAATAAACGTTTTTTTTCTTCTCTCGAGTAGCTTCAATAGGGGTCGATGAGGGGAGGGGACCAAGTTTGAATGCATGTCACTTGTTACAATCAATTAACGGCAACGGGCAGAAAAAAATGCCTTCAAATATTCCTCATTTAACTGATTTCCCCGTTACTGCAACTGACACAAGCGGACGCTTGAAACAAACGACTCCTCACGGAGGACTACATAGTAAAAACAAATAAAACACACTTTGTCCATATGGTGTGGTAAGATTTATTTTCATATCAAATATTTTGATGACAATTTCGGTATAACTGTTGTTTTTTGTTTATCAATTTACAAATGGAAATAAACTATACTGCGTTGTTACGTTGACTTTTTGTTGAATGTAGATTGGTTTTAAGCCTTCCTGCTACATTTACTGAGCGTTTGTAACTTTTTACCTTGTGCACCCTGATATAAATTGGTGCACCCATTTCCAAAAAAAAGGTCATATTTCAGTATCTCAGTCAAAAAATTTGAATTCGACCCCTGATGTTTACTGACCAGAATACCAGGTCAACCAATGTAGGCGGAGCAGCCGTTGGAAAGTTTTTTTAATTGTCTTGAATTCATTAGTTCTTGACTAAGCGTTCTATAAACAGTGGTTTGGATGTTGTGGCTGGAATCCTCAATTGGTCCTCTCATCGTATCTTCTTGCTGCATAGAATAGCGCCAAGTAGCATCTTACAGTAGATATTTCCGTTTACGAGGTTGGAGAATGTCGCTGATCGCCGGGTTGTCCATTGATCTGTGGGTAAAGTTAAACTGCCCGAATGATGGAGAATAGACCCTATCGATTGGTGGGTAAAGTTTGGATAAAAATGACAATTTCCGCTCTGTCTGGTGTATTGTGTTTGCCGAACTATCGAGTTCTACGACAACAGTGTATATTCCAAACTTGTTGTGAATGGCTAGTTCTACATTCTACATGTAAGTCAACTCACTGCGTGCGCCGAATCGGTTTAAATTTGTTTCTTAAAAGTCTCAAACGAATTGCGCCATTTTAAGCATGTGTTTTAAAATAAGTATTGTTTTGAACTAACTGGCTTAGAATGATTGAATGGTCATCCCGGTTATTTAAATTTTGTTTACTTTTCGAACACTATTTCGGTTCGTATAGGCTACATACTGTGTGGATTTTCCTCATTCCAACGCTGATCATTAAAGGAGATATGAACAAGATTTAAAGCTGGTTTGTGCTTGTTTATTGACTAAATATATATTTGAAAATTATCAGTTGAAACGAAATAACCTTCGCGTTAGTTCTCTGGTAGTCAAAAAACGAACGGGGAGGAAATATGCATATTTTCCGCATTTTTCGTAACTGCTCGGAAAAATGACGTCATACACGACCTTCGATGTGTACAAACTGCCACAAAGACGTACTTAGACAACAGAAATCGTTTATTACGTCATCGCTCTGAGGGTACGTACACAACGGAGGTCGTGTTTGACGTCATAAGTCTCTGAGATAATTAACTTTCGTAAGCATTGTAGATCGGTAAACGTAGCTTGAATTTTGTATGTGCTGCGACCGAAATTTAATTTTCTTTTTGGTCAGATTTATAAAGTACATGTTCTACAACACACCGAACGCAAATTAGAGAATATTTCCAAAAGCTGTTCATAAATCCTTTAAGTTTTTCGATGACCTTTAAAGCTGGACGGGCCACGAGAGTGACTAAAAGTTAGTGTAAACGAATTTTGTCACACTTGGTATTATTTTTCTCGTAAAGACTAAACTAAGACGAAGCTGTTGTGCAAATTTCATGAAAATCCTAACATAGGTTTTCCAGAACGAAATAAATATTTGTCATGTTCACAAAAATTATATGATGGTCGAAGCACCGCCTCCATGTAGGGGAACATTTCCTCATATGCGCACTGTCGTGTAAACATGTCTCGTGTGAGTTTGACCTGGGATTCATCCCAGGTTTGACATTTCGCTCAGTCGTCGAAGTTCTAATGTGTGTTGAGGATGTACCGAATAAAGTAATCCCTGTAGAAGCATGTAGAAATTATTTTGGAAAGTTAGAGGAGAAAGGATCATGTTGCCGATATTAAATGCGATGTCTGGGAACAAAGAAAGTGGCGGGAGCCTGAGTTGGCTATACATCAACGCTATAAACGATGAACACAAGGTTAGGGACTACTACGGCGCGTACCGGTTAACTAAATTTCTTCATGTCGCAGCCTATGCCTTCGCCAAGTAAATTAATTATACCTAAACAATGAGTATGTAGTGTAAGTCTGTCTTTTGTTTTTTTTATTGCGCTTCAAGTCTGTTAAAATGCTGCAGCTGTAGTGTAGGTCTCAATACTGGCAGTAAACAAAACACAGAAAATAAACGTACCAAAATTTATGATACAAGGACCTTGATATGGTGGATTAGGTGATAATGTTTTAACATCAAGACTATGTGACTTCAGTATTTAATACACTGTAGCCTAATTAAGATTACTTTTTTTCAAAGGCTGGAAATTGAAATCGATGCTGGAAATATATACTATAATGCTTACTTAGATTTATTGAAAAAAGTTTTTAACTTAAAGGACAAAAGCAAACATTTGAAGCTGAGTGATATGATAAAGGATGTAGATCATGCAGAAAGGAACTTGAGTGAAGTCCATGGCATAAGGCCAAAACGTTTATACTGTGTAAACGCCTACATATTTGTGTGTGTGTTTGGTTTAAATAAATAGCGAAAACATGCAATATATACATTTATCTATTAGGTTGGTCAACTTGAGTAGACACTGATTGGTTCAAGAAGTTCAATGCTGTCTAAACTCAATTTGGTATCAACTCTATTAAAGTGGCATGAGCTGCCAAATTTCACACAGTACACTGTATGTGGCCTATACGAACCGGAATAGTGTTCAAAAAGTAAACAAAATTTAAATAACCGGGACGACCATTCGTTCATTCTAATTTAAAGTTAGTTCAAAAGAATACTTTATCGTAGATTCTCGAGACAAGAAGCACTAAAAAGCTTCTGAATTACTCGTCTTGAGAAAAATAGCCGATAATTTAAAAATTCTGTAACAACGTCAAAATATCAACATTTTGGCAGCTCATGTCACTTTAAATAGTGAGTTAAACATAGAAGATGTATAACCATATACTGTTGATTGATTGATTGTTTGGTGTTTTACGCCGCGCTCAAGATTATTTCACATATATGGCGGCGTTGCCCGTTTTATTGTGGAAGGAAACCGGGCCCTATGCCCGGAGGAAACCCATGACCTTCTGGTGGTATTAACTGGCAACCATCACACATACACATGTAGGTCGTTTCACCGTTGTTGTGATGACTGATCAGGGATCGTCTGATGTTGGTTGTTGTTGTGACTGTTAGCTTCATACACCTCGATTCAGATTTTTGTATGTCTCTATGATGATGACATTTAGTATAAACATTAGTAAATCAGTCGACACCAACTCTTCATTTAATGAATTAAACTAATAAGTCCAAAAATAAGCATGAAACCAGAATGTTTCAAGTAAAAATCAACTTACTTTTTATCTACTATGACACATCGTTACACGCTCAAGTGTTTTGACAGTTGTCCGGAAGTCATTTATGCACATGTAACATCGACAAAAAAGGAAAAGTGGTAGAGAGGTGATTGACAGGTGAAGAATACTGAAGTAAGTTAGTTTTTAATGCAAATTACAATTTCCAACAAATGAAACATTGCGGCATTTGTTTAAATAGATCTAAACGGTCGTCTAGGGCCAGAAATTATCGCGATCTGAACGTCAGATCTTCAAAATCAAAATTACCGACCCTCGTGGCCCGTCCAGCTTCAAAGCCTCTTACTCTCGTGACAATCAGAATCTATGAAAATAGTCCAAAATTTGGCAGCTCATGCCACTTTAAGGTAGGAAGGACGGAAATATGGCGATTATTTTCGACAAGGGTTTTGTCTCCGGATTTGAAAATAGGGGTAATTTTAGCTATTTTTAGTGTTGATGGCATTTTTTGCATTGGTAAAGGACAGGTTAGTTATATGAGCCAAGGAGGGTAAGAATAGAGGTGGGTATGCCATCAATGCCAGGGGAAGAGGATTTGAGATAACTAAGGACTTTTGAAACGTCGTTATTAGTCACGTGTCGGAAGGCAAAATTGATTGGACATGGGTTTCCTAGGAATTCCGAAAAATGTGTTTTGCTTTTTGGAATTTCCGCATCAAGATTAGTAGCGATCGTGTTAAAATATTTGTTAAACGAATATGCGATTTTCTCAGAATCGTGGGTTTTGTTGCCATTTACGTTAAGTGTGAGGGAGGGAGATGAGTATTTATTTCGATTCATTATTATTTGTTATTATTATGGACAGAAGGAAATTTTAATTTAAGTCTATACAGTTTTTTACCCCTCGGGCAAATTTTGCCCGAAGGGTATTGTTGTTGCCTCCGTCGTCCGTCTGTCTGTCTGTCCGTCCGTCTGTCCATCTGTCCATTGGTCCTTGTAAACACATTATCTAAAAAACTCTTTAACTTACATCTTTGAAACTTCACACATTTGTTCAATACAGCAAGTACAAGAAGCCTATTTAAAATCAACGCGCTCGGATGTTTTTTTCAAGAGTGATGCCCCTTTTATTACCGCTGCTATAAAAAGCCTTGTAAACACATTATCTAAAAAAGTCATTAACTTACAACTTTAAAACTTCACACATTTGTTTAATACAGCAAGTACAAGAAGCCTATTGAAAATCAACGCGCTCGAATGTTTTTTAGAAGAGCAAGAATGGATTAAAGGGAAATGGGTATTGTAAGTAGCCGATATTTTAGAATTGAACAGTTCAGTAGCAGTATCCACATCAGATTCGTTAAGAACATCTCTTAACATCTATTTCTTTAATCCATGTCCTAATGAGGCTGAAATTGTTGAAGAACAGTCAATAAAAACATTTACATTGTCTACAGTTTAGCTACTCTTCAAGAACCGTGTGATTTTTATTCTGGAGACATTCTGGACAGCACATTGAAAGTTTTACCCCTAAACACAGGTATTTTGTGATCTTGTGGGACTTGAAAGCGACTTATTACTTTTGGCTTTGCAGTCAAAACACAGATACACTGTCTGTCTCGATGTCATATCTTAAATTCTTTTGTCTGATAAATTCCCACAAACAGTCATTTTTTTTAGGTATTATTTTTACAAAACACCAATGTTACTTAATTAAATGCAATATTGAAATTACATGTATCCTATGTTGAAAGAAACTAAATTCAACCATTTTTGGTCTTTTTTTAAATGTTTCAGGTTGACATCTACAAATCAAAATGTCAGGCTGGCAGTGGACTGCCTTCAATACCCCGGGGGAAAACCCCAAAGGGCCACATTTTAACGACAAGCTTGAACAGATGACTGCCCAGGAAAAACTTATTGAAGAAAAAAAGCAGCACTTTCAAGCTAAGTTAATGGAAACACAGAAGAAACAACAGGAGACGGCGTTGAAAAAATTGTATGGAGATATTCCTGAAACGTCATCTCCAGTTGGCAGTCCATCAGCAAATAAATTGTATGTTGACCGATTTATCATAGGTTTTGTTAAAACATATACCTAGCTTCAAGTTTACAACAATGGGACGTGGGTTGGAATCCCACTCAGCTCAAAGAAAAAAATTGCATAATTTAGGAGCTGGCGGCTTTGTGATTTTTACCTACATAGTTTGTGATTGCGGAATCTAGAAAATCACCAGGCCGATCATGATGAAATGTTTTTGGGTTGTTTCCCCATATGGTCTAGTTGTGTAACATCTATTTTTTGGGTTCGTTTGCATATTAAAATGGCCGCAAGGCAACTTTTTCGTTTTCATACGCTCGACCTAAAAAAAGTCGGTCGTATTATGGTATCACCAGACTGTCCGTCCGTCCGTCCCGGATTCTCTTCCGCTCCATAACTTGAAGAGTTTTGATCTAAGACATGTTTGAAGCTCTCTTTAAAGGTGGGTTCCATACTAATGATAAAAAATAAAAAAATTAATTAAAGACATCATCACGTCCTCAGTTGTTTTTTAACAACACAAGCTTTCGACACCTGTGCCGGTGTCTTCGTCAAGTGTAACTGTAACTATAGTTAAAACAACTGAGGACGTGGTGATGTCTTTAATTAGATTCAAAGTGTAAACTTTGAATCTATTGTTTTTGTCGAGTTTATTATTATTATTAGATTCAAAGTGTTAACTTTGAATCTATTGTTTTCGTAGTGTTTATTATTAGATTCAAAGTGTTAACTTTGAATCTATTGTTTTCCTAGTGTTTATTCTTCTGTATTCTTTTTTTCCTTCTTGCGTCGATGTTGTGAGCCTATTTCTCGGAAACTAAGAATCTCAGCATTATCAAACTTCAGATTTGTCGACAGAATTTCAATCAATTATGCACCAGGGTATTTTCGACTTTGTTCTTGCGCCACTTTGGCGGCCATCTTAGAACCTTGCTAAACCTTCAAAGGTCTTCTTCTCAAAAACTACTTGATATAATTACTTCAAATTAAGTACATAAGTAGGACTTACTTCAGCGCACCAGCAGTGCAAATTTAAAGTACCTCTGTTGAAAACTCTAGAAGCTCGCTATTGGTCGAAATTTTGACGTCATTCAAATTTTAAAAAGCCAATAACTAAAAAACTGTTCTATTTAAAGTGGCAAAACTTCATATTCATATAGTTTCTATCATTGTCATTCATCAGTAAACATTTTGAAAGTGTGGTAAAAGTCACGTGACCTTGACGTCATTTCAAATTTTTATTTTTGTTATCATTATAGATAGAACAAAACGGATTTCAAATTTGGTTAGGCAAGCAAATTTCAAAATGTTATAAATCAGTCATTTTTCGATTGGACACATGGTTATGACGCAATATTGGGTCAGGCGCAAAACACCTAATCAACTTCTTGTCCTATACAGATAAAGTATATGCCCTGTAACTTTTTATATAAACAATCTGACACAATATCTACAATGCTTGTTCCAGTATTAGTCAAAGAGTTATGAAGATATACGCTGTTTAAAAAATTATGACGTCATCAATAATTTATAAATATTTTAGAAATTAAATTATCAACATCAAATTTATATTTTCTGAAAGCCCTTGAAGAGAGAAGGAGAAATATATCAACATATTTTTTCTATCATTTCAATAAACACTTCAAATATTTAATCAAAAGTTTCAATTTTTGGACTTTTCAGCAACATTTCTGGTAAATAACATAAAATCCTTTCTACTTGACCGATTCTTTTTTTAAAAAGATGTTTTCAGACTGAAATAGTGCTTCCAAATTGATTTAAAGTGGTTTGAAATGCCTTGGTGGCGTAATGATGAAAATATAATAACACATTTAAAGAAATCCGGTCTTATCTATTTACAAAGAGATAAGGCTAGGAGACCAGATGGGGTAATGTAAACACAGTGAGGGAGACTTGCTTACATAGCTTGTGAGTTACTGTGGGGAGAGGCAAAGCCCTGCATGGTCTAACAGAAATAGATTAAGCCATCCAAACAGCTTCAATTAAAGGTGTGTTTCCACGGACTTGCATTAACGCGTGCGTTGACGGATGCGATTTTCGCCAAAGAATGGGAACTACAGAAATACGCTAGAGTGTTTCCACGGCCAGGCCGATATTTGTTAACGCACGCGTTAACGGACGAAGAATGGAGCTTGTCCCATTTTGAACGCATCGGACGAGGGATTTCGCTAATAATGACGTCATTGAAAGGGTTTTCCGACCCCGATGACCTTTTGCTGTCAGATCGAAATCCACAGAAAACACTGAGTGAGGTTTTTTTACTCATTTTTACTGACTTATGTTTGTGTTATAAATGGATTTTGTATGAAAAGGTTATGTAGGTGTCCATTTATTCACATCCTTTCCCAAAACGGAAGAAAAAAATGTTGTAAGGGATATGACCTTGACTTTTGACCGTAACCCTATGACAGATCGCACTCTCGATCGCATGCGTTAACGCAAGTCCGTGGAAACACTTCATCCTATCCGTTAAACAATCGCACCCGTCAACGCACGCGTTAACGCAGGTCCGTGGAAACACACCATAATATACTTACATATGGAATCTCTCAGAAATTCAAACACTGGGATTATTTGTAAAATTTAAAAAAATCCAACTCAAAGTCACGTGACCATGACGTCATTTTGAATTTTTTAAAAACTGTAAAAATGCTAATTTCTTCAATGTAGCTAGAAAGAAACCGATTTCAAATTTGGATAGACAAGAAAAATTGTTAATCACAAAATGTCAACCGTTTTTTGATTGGACCAGCCGTTCGGCCACCATGTTGGTTCGGGTTTTAAATATTTGAAGAACTTTTTCTCCAAAACGAAAAAAGTAATTGCTTTCATTTTACACATTAACATAGTTCAACATATTGTCTAGTATGTGTGCAAGTTTGAAGTTTATCGTATGTCAAGTTTAGGAGATATTTGGTATGTAAAGTTGATGACGTCATCAATAATAGTGTGAATTTTTCTAAAACTTTTTTTTGTTACTTTTATCATATATGATCTCAAAGTACTTGAACAGACGAAGTAAAACATACCGCCAAACGCTTTCTATCATTTTCATAAGTACTTTTAATCATTGTTCCAAAATTTAAATTGTTGGACTTAGTCTTTTTCAGGTGTATTATTGGAATTTCTGATATATGCCGAGGAAAAATGACACATTATAGAGCAAAACCGATAACATATATCAGTGTAAACACATAATGTGCATAAATAAAACTAGTTTCAACGTTCAACAAATTGAAAATACTGGCTCTATAAGCAATAAATCACCATTAAGATTTGATGATGTCACACAAATTAAAAAGCCTTATAACTTAAAAACTGTTTAGCCGAATAAATCCAAATTTAACAGCTAAGATGTACTAGCTACATTCTATCAGTCAACGCCTTCCGGAATTTAAATCTTTAAAATTTAAAAAATGTTTCCTTTCAGGTCCGCGTTTTTTCCTTTGATAATTATAGAAAATTCTGTATTCAGAATGCAATAACTAAAAAATTGTTCTGGCAAATAAATAAAAATTTCTCTGGTAAGATGTACTAGATACAATTTATCAGTCAACATCTTCCGTAAGCTAAAGCTTCAAAATTTAAAGAATGTTTTCTTTCAGGTCCCCTTCAAACTTGCACACATATTAGACAATATGTTGAACTATGTTAATGTGTAAAATGAAAGAATGAAAGAAATTTTGCCCGAAGGGTATTGTCGTTGCCTCCGTCGTCCGTCTGTCCATTGGTCCTTGTAAACACATTATCTAAAATAAATCTTTAACTTACAACTTTGAAACTTCACACATTTGTTTAATACCGCAAGTACAAGAAGTCAATTGAAAATCAACGCGCTTGGATGTTTTTTTCAAGAGTTATGCCCCTTACATTACCGCTGCTGTAAAAAGCCTTGTAAACACATTATCTAAAAAAGTCTTTGACTTACAACTTTGAAACTTCACACATCTGTTTAATACAGCAATTTCAAGAAGCCTATCGAAAATCAACGTGCTCGGATGTTTTTCAAGAGTTATGCCCCTTACTTTACCGCTGCTGTAAAAAACTTTGTAAACACATTATCTAAAAAAATCTTACAATTTTGAAACTTCCTACATTTGTTCAATACAGCAAGTACAAGAAGCCTGTTTAAAATCGACCCGCTCGGGCGTGTTTTTCATGCCCCTTACATGACCATCAGCCAAAAACATATTGTCTAATATGTGTGCAAGTTTGAAGTTAATCGTTCAAAAACTTTAGGAGATATTTGGTATTTAAAATTGATGACGTCATCAAATTAGTGTGAATTTTTTTAAAATTGATTTTGGTTACTTTTATTATATGTCATATGAAAGTCCTTAGAAAAACGAAGAAAAATATACCGCCAAATCTTTCCTATCATTTTCATAAGTACTTTTAATTGTTGTCCAAAAATTTAAATTCGTTTAAATTCGTTTTCAGGTGTTTTATTATACAATTATTGACTCTCGTGCCAGTTAATATGATGTTATAATGACCTGGACAACTTATATTGACCGATGCCGAAGGCAGAGGTCAATATAAGTTTTGCAGGTCATTATAACCATCATATTAACTGGCAGGAGAGTCAATAATTGTTTTATTATATATCAAGTTAGCGTATATATTTATTCTAAACCTTCACAGAATTTCAGGCAGATGTTATATTTACATAATTCACATAACATAGTACATAGGCATTACAAATGCAATGGGTTAAATTACGTCATGTGGATTACGTTTCAACGCTCAAATCTGATGTCATCGGAATGACGTCATAGTAATAAAGCTACACTAAAAACAAATTGCGTTGCGCAACAAAGAGAATGTGACGTCAAATCTTATATTAACCAGCAAGTCATGTAATATAAGATAATATTAACTGTCATGTGACCGCCTATTGACCAATGAAATTGCAACACTCACTCCAGTTATATAATAATGGACTTTCTCACATATGCCGAGGACAAATGACGCATTATAGAGCAAAACCGAGAACATATATCAGTGTAAACAAATAATATGCATAAATAAAACTAGTTTCAACGATTAACAAATTGAAAATACTGGCTCTATAAGCAATAAACTAACGTTAAGATTTGATGACGTCACACATTTTTAAAAGCTTTATAACTTAAAAACTGTTTAGCCGAATGAATCAAAATTTCTCAGGTAAGATGTACTAGATACATTCTATCAGTCAACAGTCTTCCGTAAATCAAATCTTTAAATTTTAAAAATGTTTTCTTTCAGGTCCGCGCTTTTTCCTTTATTTTTAAAACATGTATTGTTTTTGTCTTAAATTACTTCAAGGTGTTTAAGAAATGGTGATTTATTTGACTTCACACTTTGAATCGCAATTGCTTCAGCAATTTCTAGTTAATTTTTTAATTTTTTATCATTAGTTTTGATCTAATCTATACAATTCTATCACAACATATACCTTGTGGGTAGAAGGTGTGTCATTTTATTTACCTTCCGCTCCATTACTTGAAGAGTTTTGATTCGATCTTGACAATTCTTTTAGAGTATATACCTTATGGGCAGATGGTGTTTCACGTACCATTTCTGACTACACCTGATGCATAATATGGCAGCCTATTGGATTATGTAATATTCCCTTTCGGCTCCAGAACTTCTTTCGTTTTGATATAATCTCTCCAATTCTTTTAGAGTATATATACCTTATAGGTAGATGATGTGTCGCATACCAAATTTGATTTGGGTCCACATATTTTTTGTCTGTTTTCAAGAGTTTTTTTACTCCTGGATGTTTTTTTTCAAGAGCTATGTCCTTTACATTACCGCTGCTGTAAAAAAAGCCTCGTAAACACATTATCTAAAAAAGTCTTTCACTCACATTTTTAAAACTTCTTACATTTGTTCAATACAGCAAGTACAAGAAGCCTATTTAAAATCGACCCACTTGGACGTGTTTTTCAAGAGTTATGCCCCTTACATGACCGTCAGCCAAAAACCTCCTTGTAAATGTGATACATGTATGTGGAGTAGTTTTTCACTCGCAACAAATTGTCTGGAAAATAAATATATCTTCGGTTTCTTTGGCCCAGACCTGAGGGGTCCTGATGGCGACAGCCACTTATTTTTATCAGAAATGTGTACCTGATGTTTAATATATATATATATATATATTAATATATATCAATGCTTTTTTGAGTACACTTGGTCCAGAGTAATACTGGAAGCCAAATAATTTATACATTCTGAGACTGTTTTCTTGGATACTTTAATGTGCGCTATAATAACAAAAAAGACTATTTTGACAGCTTTATTACCCATCTGGTATTTATCAGAGTGGCTGTTTGAATAGAGATAAGAGGACAATGACATCCACTGAAGTAGACACACAAGGTTTGTATATTTACACACCATCATATCAGTGGTCAGCCTGAAGATTGTTTGCTTTGAATGAAACTATTACAGCCAAGTCCAATAGAACAGTGTCCAAGTTAAAACTGTTAAAATTCAAGAATTGTAAGTTATTGCATTGATTGCTCCTTCCCAATTATGAAAGATAACAGCAATGTCAAAACAGCCACAATATTTCAGTTTTTGCAATTATAATGTGATTGAATTTACCTTAACAGATAACCTACTGTATGTGTACTATAACATACTGGTATTTAGTTGCAGCTTCGTCAAATTCAGAACATTTTTTGTGAACAAGAAATTCAAATTGATGAAATTATAACAAATGTTATGTTAAATGTAAAGTTGTTAATCTTAGCGGTTTGACTTTGCCACGGCGGGCGTATGTTGAGTTTATCACTTTTCTCTCATGTGATCACGATTCCAAGAGAACTGCTAGTCGGATCTTCTTTAGATTTCACACGCACGTTCATTCTATGGTCTAGTTGTGTAACATTTATTTCTTTCACTAATTTGCATATCAAAATGGCCGCTAGGCAACCATTTTGTTTTTCTTCTTTTTATCACTTTTCTCCTAAAGTAATGAGAGGATCTTTGTAAAACTTTGTACACAGGTTAACCCTATGGCCTCGTTGCGTACTATATACTTTTTTGCTCATTTGTATATTAAAATGGCCGTTAGGCGACCATTTTGGTTTTCTTCTTTTTGTCACTTTTCTTCTAAAGTAATGAAAAGTTAAGATTTTCGTAAAAAAAAATTTACACATGTTACCCCTATGGTCTCGTTGCGCACTGTGCACTTTTTTTGTTCATTTGCATATTCAAAATGGCGGTCACTGACGATTTTTTGTTTTTCTTTTTATCACTGTTCTCCTAAAGTAATGAAAGGATCTTCGTAAAATTTTGTATGCATGTTAACCCTGTGGTCTCGTTGCGCACTATGCACTCGTAGCTAATTTGCATATTCAAAATGGCGGCTGGTAGCTATTTCTGTGATTTTTACCTACGTAGTTTGTGATCACGGTATCAAGAAAACTCCCAGGCGGATCTTGAATTTTTTTTGGGGGTTGTTTCCCCATATGGTCATGTTATGCAACATTGTATTTTTTTTCGTCGTTTTCATTTAACCCATTCGGTACCGCTGTCGCCATATGGCGTTATGAAAATAAATGCATTATGAAAAAGGCTACATATACGTAGATGCGGTCACTGTTGTATCGATTTTAATGTTGAACAAATGTATGTATCAGGAGTTAAATCGAAGTATCCTTTATTTTAATCTTAGTAAATTGAAATCTAACATCCTCGTCAATTATATTATTTGTCGTTATATGATCTTCCTTTCTCAAATCCATTTTGGCATTCAGTGATGTCTTCGTTTTCAAACTCTCGACCAATCATTTAGGAAAGTTGGTTTGCAATTTTCAGATTACAGCCACTTTCTGCCAAAAAAACTTTGTTCTTGTCCAGCCAGCCAGCAATTGAAGAAATCAATTTCACATATCAAGTTTGCGATCCGTTTACATGCAGCCTCACTTTCTGATAGTGTTCTATGGTGGTCGCCAAGATCAGTTCACTGATCTCTTCTTTTTCTCTTGATGGCCTTATGTGGAAGAGTTGCTGAAGGTCTCCAAACTTGCAACTTTGGCAAAGTTAAACATATATTTGAAGTAGGTGCAACTTAATCAGTACGATGAGCCTTGGGCTGTCATTTAAGGAGAGATTTTTTATCCAAATTTTGTTCCCCTCGACTTAAGGTTTTGTCATTAATGTAGGGGTTAAAAATCAACCTGACAAAGTGACCTGTACATTTATCTAAGAGAAAAGTGGTTTTGTTTGCTTCAGGTTTGGTCGTTTTGGAAAACGTCCAGGATTTATGGGTAAGCAAGCAGCTGATGTCAAGAAATCAAAACCTATGGAACATGAGACTGCACCCCAGAGAGGTCAACATGGGCTATTTGCCAACGATGGAAACTTCTTTCAAAGATTTAAGGAAATGCAGGACAGGGCCCGTAAGTCTTCCACAACTTATCACAAGTCTCAAGATACATGTATATCAAATTTGTATTTCAAATTAACGGATTTCATTTCTTCCTGATTATTATGATTCATGGAGCATTTCAAAATTTTGTCAGGGTTTTTCTTGATAACTAAATACGTTTAGCTCAGGGAACCCCATGCATGTAGCTGTCCGTCCTTTTTGGACTGCATTTTCATTGTATTAACCTATGTTGACTGGTGCTAGGTATCCATTGATGTGTGAGCTAGATCACAGTTCCCTTCTGATCTCAACCTGGCTGGGCCACCATGCAAGTGATTAAATCATAAAAGTAACATTAGTATGTTGAAGTTTGTCAGCTAACTAGTGTATATACCTTCAAAATGATGAAATCCATCTTGACATTTTTTTTTTCAGAAGAAGCAAAGGCTGTTGCATTGAAAGCCAAAGCGGAAAAAGAAGCCAAGGTGAAGGAGGAAGCTGCTGCGGAGATGAAACCAACTCCTGCCCCTGCAAATGACACACCTCCTCAGCAATCTGTCCAACAGCCTGCTCAGCAACCTGTCCAGCAGTCTATCCAGCAACCAATGCAACAGCCTATCCAGCAACCCATACAACAGCCTATCCAGCAACCCACACAACAGCCTATCCAGCAACCCACACAACAGCCTATCCAGCAACCCACACAACAGCCTATCCAGCAACCCATACAACAGCCTGCTCAACAACCAATGCATCGGCCCCCTCATCAACCTATCCCACAGCATCTCCAGCAACCTTCTCAACCACCTTTCCCGCAACATACACAACAGCCCGCACCTTTATTACCCAATCCTACCCCTCCCCATATGCATGTTATGCCCACACACCCTACCAAACTGCAAGGCTCAGAACCAAATCCCCCTCCTAGGAATGAACCCCCTTCTCCACAGTACCCTGGGCCTCCCAGGCACCAGATTCCAGGACCAAGGCCTCCACTGCCCCCACCACAGCAGAGTCAACCCTCGATTGAGTCCAAACTGATAGCTTTATCAGGAGGTAATCCAATGGCAATGCAGATTTCTGGGCGACAAGGTCCTCAACACTATCCTCATTCACGATCACCAACTGGCTTCGGACCAAACAATAATCAAAACTCCTCATACGGCCCGCGACCAAATTTTCAAGAAGGGTTCCAACATGGTGGATTCAACAATCAGGGACCATATCAACCAGGTCCCAGAGGCCCAAATTCAGGCTATGATCCATCCCCTCCCCCTCCACCACCTGACATGTATCAAGGTAGACCACCTCACATGCAGGGGCCTCCCCATCCAAATTACCCTGGTGCTCCTAGGTTCAATCCACCACCACCCCCGCCCCCTCAAAATAACTTTCCTGGAGATCACTATGGAGGTGACCCCCCTGGTCCAAGACCACCACAAGGACCCCCTCAACCACGCCATGGACCTCCTCAGGAACATCATCCTCCACCAGGTCATCCCCAAGGACCCCATTCTTCACAAGGACCATACTCCCAGGGCCCCCCAACTCCACAAGAACCCCACAATATAAAAGGACCTCAGGGACAGTTTGGACCTCCAGTACCACAGGGAGGTCCTCCACAACTTGGTTTCCCTCCCAGGGGACCACCACCGCCACCCCCTCCTCCCCCAGCTCCCCATTCAATGAACTTTCAACAGCAAGGAGCTCCAGACTTCCCCCAAGAAAGGGGCGCTGATTTTGCCAAGCAATCAGAGGATGTATATGATCCAACAGACCCAACAGCAGACTCAAGCCCAGGTAGTTAATAGTGATTGCAGCGAACGACTCCGTGAGGCCAGTCATTTGCATAGTGAACTCTATACACAACATGCGTACATAATGACTATACTCACTTCAAAGTCTGGTCAAGTTTTTTTTTGTGTCGAAACTTTCTGTATCTGTGTTTGAAATTGCCGCCATCTTTGTTCTAAATTCTAAAAATACTGCTGGGACAGTACATCTGATGGGTTGTTTAAAAAAACTACACTGCTAAATTATGAAGTTTACTTTCAAGGTATTTTCTGCCGTCACTTCTAGGCTTTGCCTATTACATATTAGAATATCTCGTAGAAAAATCAAGGATGTTATCAGTTTCTGTATAAATATATGTAGATTTCATGCTACCTATAAAAAATACTCCGTTTTACCCAGCATAAGGCCCATTTACCTCCCCTTAAATGACCTAACAGTTTCATCATGAATCACTCAATCAAAAGGGGAATCTTCTCCAACAAAATAAATGAAAAAAGTGGGGTCCTACAACTACATTAAAGACTATTTTGTGTCCTGTCAGTACTTGAAAACTATGATTAACCCCCAAACAGACAATGTTTTTTTCAAGTCTGGAGGGAGGAGGGGTATATGTGGCTTTTGCTTTTACTGAATGTATAACATTGCTAATGACAAATGAAACACTGTTAATGTTTGAAATGCTTGCTTTCATAATGCAGCGAAAAGATTGAAAGAGAATTCCAATGGACAGAGCAGTCAGTATGGACTGAATCACCCATCCCAGCAAAGGTAGGCATATCCAGAAGTAGAATTAATGTAGAACTTTCATCCTGGGTCTTCAATTTGACTTTGATAGTGCAATTTGGCACTATCATACAATGTGGATTGATTGATTCAGTGTTGCCAAGTTTTATGGGGGAGGAACCCCCAACATTTGGAGAGTACTTGGCAACTCTTACACATACAACCATCAAGTCAAAAATCCACTTGGAAATTTTAGAAATTTTATTTGATCTGAGTGGGATTGCACCACAGCGATGGAAAGTCTGTGTCGGACTGAGGGACTATCACTCTGCCGACTGAGCCAACAAGGCCTCAGTGTTCACTTTTAAACTTTTTGTTTTTCTTTTTTTTATATAGTGGAATGGGAACTTCTTTTGGACATGCTGCTCACAATGACATGAAACCAGGTATGCAATCAAAGACATGGTAATATGAAAGGAAATTGACACCATCAAGTTTAAATTATAAAAAAGAAATGGGAATAAGATGAGAAAAATATAAGAATTTGTTTCCCCTGTATATCTAAGCATAACCTTTAGACATAATACACTTTTGAAGAAAACGATATGGGAAAACGAAAATAGGTTAATAGGAAACAAAAAAAGGTAAATGGTTTACGCACATAAATAAAGGCAGTTTTCCCTGAACATTTAGTCCCTTGCTGGCAAGTAAAACAAAACTGAGACCAACCATCCTTGTGGAGTGAATATTGCAGTATAGAAAATACTTGATGTAGTTGATTGAATACTGTTATGTGGGATTATCTATGGGTACCAGATGGCCGGGGTAATAGAGACATGGAGGGGAACCAGTCAGAACTACGATACTGATAAGGGGGCTTCTAGTTTTTCCACCAGAAGATCAAGTGTTGATAGACCAACTGGCGGCTTATGTGGCTAACAACGGGCCTGAGTCAGAAGACCAGATGAGGGAGGATAACAAAGATAATCCAACTTACAGGTAATCCTCAAACCTGTTTTGTTTTTATGGTTGGTTGTCCCTTTTTTATCCCCACGTCATATAATGTGGGGGGATATAGCGATCAGCTTGTCTGTCCGTCTGCCTGTCCGTAATCATTTCTTGTCATTGCATCTTCTCACACGTTTTATATCAATTTTTTTCGGAACTTGGTGGACATGCTGGATATTATGCGATTTTGGTTTCACTTGTTTTATTATTTTCCATGTTCTGATGACTCTTGTTTACATTGTCTGTCGGACTGCTCCGTATGCTTGGATGTAGATACTAGAGCTATTGGGGGTCACTGACTGGATGTTTTACCCATAACCTGGCAAGCCTTACAGTGATGCTTAGGAATTCTAATCCCAATTGCCCCCTCCTCCCAGAATTACATATTTTGGGGCTGGATTACCATTGAATATGTATGGGATGGATTGATTGATTGGTTGGTGTTTTACGCCGTGCTCAAGATTATTTCGCTTATATGGCAGCATTGCCAGTTTTATTGTGGGAAGAAACCGGGCTCTTTGCCAGGAGAAAACCCACGACCTAGCTGGCAACCATCCCACATAGATATATGGAATGGAGAACCAATATCAAAAAAGGGTTCTGAACCATTACATAACCTATTGAAATAATGAACTGCCTTAAATTATCATTTGACAAAAATGTAGGATTTAAGATCCTGCATTCTTAGCCATTCTTCTTGTGCCAAACAATACAGAGAGCTAATAAAACACTGGCAGTCAATGAAGATAAACAAGCCAATCGCCCATTGTGGGTTATGACATGACAAAAATTATGTTTCACCCAATCAGCATTGGCAGCTAAAAGCTATTCTCTATAAGTAGCACGTGTTCATACGTTTGAAAAGGCACCACAAATCCAATGTGGCTACTTTGTGGTGTTACAAATGTCACAAAACCATTTCATCGAATTAATCAAACATTTTTCGAACATTTGGCCTTGTCTGTGCCATAACTGAGGGGTCATTTGATAAAGAAACAAGCCAATGCTCATCAGTCTTTAGTCCTCAGGAAATAATAGTATTGTCAGTCAGTCATTTTATTCTATAGGAATTAAATAATATGCCTGATTAACTTTTGAAACGCCCTTAGCAACATTTGACTGCTCAGTTTAAAGAAAACATATATAAAAAACAGGTTGACATGTTGTCAAGTCCTTTTTATACGCCCGACTTAAAAAAAGTCGGTCGTATTATGGTATCACCAGCGCCGTCCGTCCGTCCGTCCCGGATTCCCTTCCGCTCAAAACTTTAAGAGTTTTGATCTTATCTTTACAATTCTTTCACAACATATACCTTGTGGCTAGAAGGTGTGTCATGAACCATTTAGGACATTGTCGATTCCATAATGTGACTTCTACATTGGATTATGTAATATTCTGTCTTAGTCTATATCATCGTTCCCTTCCGCTCCATAACTTGAAGAGTTTTGATCCGATCTTTACAATTTTTTTTACAACATATACTTTAGGGGTAGAAGGTGTGTCATGAACCATTTAGGACATTGTCGATTGCATAATATGGCTTCTACATTGGATTATGTAATATTCTGTTTTTGTCTTTATCTTCGTTCCCTTCCGCTCCATAACTTGAAGAGTTTTGATCCGATCTTGACAATTTTTTCAGAGGATATACCTTATGGGCAGACGGTGTGTCGTGTACCATTTCTGACTTCACCGGTTGCATAATATATAAGCCATATAGGATTATGTAATATTCCCTTCGGCTCCATACGTTCTAAAGTTCTGAACCGATCTTGATGATTCTTTCAGAGTATATACCTTGTAGGCAGACGGTGTTTCACGTACCATTTCTGACATCGCCTGTTGCATAAAATGGCAGCCGTAATGGATTATGTAATACAAATATTCCCTTTCGGCTCCAGAACTTCTTTAGTTTTGATATAATCTCTCCAATTCTTTTAGAGTATATATACCTTATAGGTAGATGATGTGTCGCATACCAAATTTGATTTGGGTCCACATATTTTTTGTGTGTTTTCAAGAGTTTTTTTTATCAGAAATGTGTACCTGATGTTTAATATATATATATATTTATGAGCACTAAAACACACGGGCACAGGGAAAATCTTCTTGTCTAAAATAACCACGGAGACAAGTTTCTAATTGTGTTAAAAAGAGGTATATCATTTAGACCTTTATACCCCATCATAAATATATATATATTAATATATATCAATGCTTTTTTGAGTACACTTGGTCCAGAGTAATACTGGAAGGCAATTTATTTATACATTCTGAGACTGTTTTCTTGGATAGTTTAATGTGCACTATAATAACAAAAAATACCATTTTCACAGCTTTATCACCCATCTGGTATTTATCAGAGTGGCTGTTTAACTAGAGATAAGAGGACAATGACATCTACACACACAAGGCTTGTATATTTACACACCATCATACCAGTGGTCAGCCTGAAGATTGTTTGCTTTGTACTAAAACTATGACAGTCCAAGTCAAAACTGTTAAAGCTTCCCAATTATGGAACATAACAGCAATGTCAAAACAGCCTCAATATTTCAGTTTTTGCAATTAAAATGCGATAACAGATAACATATGTGTACTATATGTGTAGTTGCAGCTTCATCAAATTCAGAAAAGAAAAACTTCTAATGTGAATAAGAAATTTCAATTAATGAAATTAAAACAAATGTTATATAAAATGTAAAGTTGTCTATCGTAGCGGTTTGACGTATGTTGAGTTTACTAAAACTCTTGTTTTTAATTATTCACATGTATGTCTTTCACACGAAAGCCTTCAAATGTGCAAAATCAGTTTCCATATTTTAAGAACTGAAGTCCCTAACGGTCGGACGTCTGCCAACAATTATTTGTCTGGGCGGTATCTTCGTTACTATTCAACTCACAGCTTTGATACTCACAGTGAATATTCCTCGGTAACCAAAGATGTGCACTGTCATGTTTTTCTCGCGTTACACGATTCTGTTGCACAGTTAGGGCCCTTTGAAATTTTGACGTTAATTTTTTGTCCGGGCTGTATCTCCCTTACTTTTCAATTGACAGCATTGATACTCACAGCGAATATTCCTAGTACACCAAAGATGTGCACTGTCATTTTTTTTCCGCGTTATACGATTCTGTTGCACAGTTATGGCCCTTTGGAATGTTGACGTTAATTTTTTGTCAGGGCTGTATCTCCCTTACTTTTCAATTGACAGCATTGATACTCACAGTGAATATTCCTCGGTAACCAAAGATGTGCACTGTCATTTTTTTTCCGCGTTATACAATTCTGTTGCACAGTTATGGCCCTTTGAAATTTATACGGTATTTTTTGTCCAGGCTATATTTCTGCTACTGTGGTACTGACAAATTCAATACTTCTGGGTCCGGGTCGGGGTTTCTGACTCCAAAATTACTATTTTTCTGGGTCCGGGTCGGGGTTTCTGACTCCAAAATTACTATTTTTTTATACAAACGGCTGTATTTTGGAGTCAGGAGCTCAGAAGCGGGCAGCATGTGGTCCGATTTAGACAATGAAATAAAAATATAACCTACTCAAATCGTGTCTGGATAAATTCACTACCTACCAGTGCCTGATATGGACGAGCAGGATCGGCCAGTAAACTTCCCCTGAATTCACTTTTGCCTTCTCCAGCCTCAAACTCTCCGCCATTGATGACGTAACACTGTTTTGCGGTTTTTCAGTGTTTAAACGTTAAATTCACTTTACAAAAGGCTAAATTATCCATGGATGTCGTACTGACACTATTTGATTTAGTTATGTTGTTATTTACTGTCTAAATCTGACCACAAACTGCCCGATCAGAAGCGTGCATTCTACTCCGACTTTTTGATTGCAATGAGCCCGGACTCCAACATACGACCGTCAATGTAAAAAAATAGTCATTTTGGAGTCAGAAACCCGGACTATACTTATAGTGAATATCCTAGTATGCCAGGGATGTACACTGTCAAATTTACTTTGACCAAAGAAACTGAAAATCAACAGTGGTTGAATATTTCAAGCTTGTATGGTGCTAATTACTTTCTGAATAAACACTTACGAAATAAATCATCGATGACACTACTTTACGGGAATCGCATTATTTGACTGACAGTTACTCACAGTACAATATCCTTAGTTTCCCATACCTACTTCATGTAGTATGAAGGATTATTCACCAGAATTCAGTGGTAGTTGTCAACCTGATAATTACTGGACATATTTGCCTGAGGGGTCAAAGCACCTTTTAGGTGCTGCCTTTTATTTGCCCATGCATTGCATATTGAACAAATGATTTAGTGTTGTGAGCAACTTCTTAACATACAGACTAGATTATATATTAAGATAGGGCGAAAAGCTTGTTCTATTTAATGTTATGTGCAGGGAGCTTCAGGCCGGGGGCATTGTGGCTTTGCTTTAGCCATGTTTGGTGACCTAGCTGAGATGATCATAAAGTATGCCAAATGCATGTATGTTAGCCTTTCTGGCTTTCTATAGTCTGTGGAGTCTGATTTTCTTCGGTTGGTTGAACTTTTGTCGCCAGATGACCTTACCTGTTGAGTGAGACATTAAACCCCAATATAGTTATAAGTTTTATTTATTCTCTATTGCTGGGATTTCATGCAACTAACAGAACCTGTTATGTTAGTTTCATGATATACATGTACCATGACATTGTTCATTTATATTTTGTTGTGTATTTATAACCTCAGATTTTTGTTGGAGCACAGAAGCAATGATTATCGATACTTTGCTAATAAGGTGAGAGAGTTACGTGCCCTTGCTGGTCTGGATGAAGGAAATGATGCAGACACTGAAGATGTAGCAGGTAAATTAGTTGTGTTCTAGTGTTCATCTTCGCCATTAGCTTAAAGTGGCATGAGCTGGCAAAATGTTGATATTTTGACGTTGAAGCAGAATGTTGAAATTATTGGCTATTTTTCTTAAGACGTATAATTCAGAGGCTTTTTAGTGCTTTTAGTCTCGAGAATGAACCATAAAGCATTGCTTTGAACCTACTTTTGCTTAGAATGAATAAATGGTCGTCCCGGTCATTCAAATTTTGTTTACTTTTCGGACACTTTTTCGGTTTGTATAGGCCGTAGACTTTATGTATTTCCCTCATTCCAACGTCAATCATTTAGTTTTTCGATGGCCTTCAAAGTCTCTTACTGTCGTGACGATCAGAAATTATGAAAAAAGTGTGAATTTTGGCAGCTCATGCCACTTTGAAAGAGGTTAATATATTGGACTTGGAAGAATTGCCATGTACTCACTGAAAGAGACCAGTTTCCTCTCCCAATAAACCTGTCAATGCCGCCATATAAATGAAATAATCAATCAATCTGATAATGATTGCTTCTATAAAGATTCAGCTCCGTCTGACTTTCTGTTTGTCCCTCAGGTGGAGATGGTAATTCTCGAACAGTGAAGAGAAAACGTAAAAGTAGATGGGGTGGAGCACCAGCAGCCGCACAACCTGGTCAGTAGTCTATTTCAATAATCAATAATAAGTATTTAAGGTTGTGCATTTGAAAATAGGGCTGTGATCTATATGTGTTTCAACAGGTTTACAGTTCTTTAAAAGTATCACGTTTAGTGTTAATTTTTTCTCTTTGTATTCTCCAACAATCTGAAAACTCCTATAAATCAATCAATTTCCTTGATTGTTTGAAGTCAGTTATCAACATTTCATTGCTTGGTTTCCTGTTTGCAGAACCTATATCTCATAATATCAATAAACCTGACACAATTTTTTTAATAATTGCACAATACATTTAGTTAACGTTACGATCTCTGATTGTATTTATTGTATATAGTAATTTTGTTGCGTTGTGTGTTTTTGGCTTGTCTTTTTCATAGTTCTATTGTATTTGCTTAATTAGCCCCTGGTACATCAGTACCTGCCCCAGCCAGGACCCACCACCCTGTTGTCACCATGCAAGACTTTGCCCGTAAAATGGTTGGTAGTGATACGATGTCCGAGGAACAAGTACAACAGATCAGAGAGCAGAGAGAGGTACAAATGAAATAGCTATAAAAATAGGATGAAATGAAGGCCTTTAAGCCTTTCTTGGTACAGTTCTTTCTATTAAAATTACATGAGCTGCCAAATATAGGGAACACTTTCTTGGAAACTGAAAAAGCAAATTTTTGGTCATTTTTACCCCTCGGGCAAATTTTGCCCGAAGGGTATTGTCGTTGCCTCCGTCGTCCGTCTGTCTATTGGTCCTTGTAAACACATTATCTAAAAAACTCTTTAATTTACAACTTTGAAATTTCACACATCTGTTTATTACGGCAAGTACAAGAAGCCTATTTAAAATCAACGCGCTCGGATGTTTTTTTCAAGAGTTATGCCCCTTACATTGCCGCTGCGGTAAAAAGCCTTGTAAACACATTATCTAAAAAAGTCTTTAACTTACAACTTTGAAAGTTCACACATTTGTTTAATACAGCAAGGAAAAGAAGCCTATGTAAAATCAACCCGCTCGGATGTTTTTTTCAAGAGTTATGCCCCTTACATTACCGCTGCTGTAAAAAGCCTTGTAAACACATTATCTAAAAAAGTCTTTAACTTACAACTTTGAAACTTCACACATTTGTTTAATACAGCAAGTAAAAGAAGCCTATTTAAAATCAACGCGCTCGGATGTTTTTTTCAAGAGTTATGCCCCTTACATTACCGCTGCTATGAAAAGCCTTGTAAACACATTATCTAAAAAAGTCTTTAACTTACAACTTTGAAACTTCACACATTTGTTTAATACAGCAAGTACAAGAAGCTTATTTAAAATCAACGCGCTCGGATGTTTTTTCAAGAGTTATGCCCCTTACATTACCGCTGCGGTAAAAAGCCTTGTAAACACATTATCTAAAAAAGTCTTTAACTTACAACTTTGAAACTTCACACATTTGTTTAATACAGCAAGTACAAGAAGCCGATTGAAAATCAACACGCTCGGATATTTTTTTCAAGAGTTATGACCCTTACATTACCGCTGCTGGAAAAAGCCTTGTAAACACATTATCTAAAAAAGTCTTTAACTTACAACTTTGAAACTTAACACATTTGTTTAACACAGCAAGTACAAGAAGCTTATATAAAATCAACGCGCTCAGATGTTTTTTTCAAGAGTTATGTCCCTTTTAGTACCGCTGCTATAAAAAGCCTTGTAAACACATTATCTAAAAAAGTCTTTAACTTACAACTTTGAAACTTCCTACATTTGTTCAATACAGCAAGTACAAGAAGCCTATCGATGTGCTCGGACATGTTTTTTCAAGATTTATGCCCCTTACATGACTATCAGCCAAAAACCTCCTTGTAAATGTGATGCATGTATGTTTAGTAATTTTTAACTCGCAACAAATTGTCTGGAGAATAAATATATCTTCGGTTTCTTTGGCCCAGACCCGAGGGGTCCTGATGGCGACAGCCACTTATTATCAAAAAGTTCAAAGAAAGAGCTTTCTGTTTATATCAATCTTGTAGATGTTCGTTTTGGGATGGTTGCCAGTTACCACCGGAAGGTCGTGTGTTTCCTCCGGGCATAGAGGCCGGTTTCCTCCCACAATAAAACTGGCAACGCTGCCATATATGTGAAATAATCTTGAGTGCGGCGAAAAACACCAATCAATCAAGTAACAAAACGCCCAAAACTAAACTCCTACATCACTGCTATTTGGGTTTTGTCTCTAATTTGCACATGTTTTCGGTTCGTACGGGTTCCTGACACACACAATATTTTTATTCCAAAGTTACTCTTTTTGTTTTTGAAGGTACCTTAAATGCTGAACTTTTCTGAAATCAACACCCCACCCCATCCCACTAAACCTGGCTATATCTCAATATAAGTGAAATAATCTTGAGTGTAATGACAGTAATGACTCTTGCTACAGATTGTGTGTTAAGGGTTGAATATAACCATTTCTGTTGAATGCTTTGTCTGTCAAAATAACTGAATTAATATATACCTTGATTATGATTTCAGTTAAACATGATGTATGAGTTGATATTAGCCCAGAAGAAAGCAAAAGAGGCCTCTCTAATGGCCGAATTACCTGGTGTAAAAGTGAAACCTAAATACGAGTATGATTCAGATGAGGACACGGAAGGAGGGACGTGGGAACACAAAAAGAGAACGGCTGAGATGCAGGCCACAAAAGGTACAGTCCTTAACTCAAGAAACACAGGCATTTAGTGGTTTATTATCAACCCCTGCAGAAGAATTTGTTGCGGACTTACGTGCAATAAAATGATTCTGACCAACATGTTTTGTGTAGTGGACATACCAAAAGTCTAGTTATCTGTTAAGCATCAAGCGTAAAGCATCAACTCATCACAAACCATGTGTGGAGCAACAATTGATCTGGTTATTCTTTTCAGATTGGGCTGATGAGCTGACTTCCAGCAACAGGGGGAAACATTTTATTGGAGATTTCTTACCCCCGGATGAGCTGGAGAAATTCATGGAGACTTACAAGGTCAGAACTTTTTGGCATTTTGATATTGAATTGTATGAATTTGTTAAAATATTGAATTAAAAGTGCCCTTTAGAGTAAATTTAACAGCCATTATGTGAAATTGTCTTGAGTGCAGGGTATTAATTAGGATCAATCGAATTCTGCAATGAAAAATCAATATTTTGTTCCTCTTCATCTCACACTGCACCCTCAGTATTTACACTCTCAGGCAGTGTGTCATTTTTTTCTCTATGACCTCTCGCAAGAACTGTCCAAACTGGCATTAAGCAAATTTCCTACGATAATACTTACTAACTGTTCAAAAACACTTGCCTTACAGTGAGGTGAGATAACAAACATGCATTTTACACATAAAAACTTAAAATCTAACCCTGCTGCTAAGCCCTGTGTCCCTTGCACTTCCGGAAGTACAGTTACCTCCTCTTTTGCCGTGCATCTCAGAGAAGTAACACATGTTTTTTACATGTTCTTTTTGTTAAATAAATGATTTTAGAAGAAGAAAATATCTTTCCTCAGGGTTTCTATTGTCACTAGTCATGCTTAACTTCGGCATTAGAGCCGCTTATTCATAATAATACCTTTTTAGCCCGCCATCATTCTGATGGAGGGCTATTCAAATCGCTTTTCCGTCGTCCGTTTGTTAACTTTTTGCTTGTTACCTTTATTCCAAGAAAACTACCAGTTCAATCTTAATCAAACTTAACACACATCATCACCTAATGGTCTAGTTGTGCACCGTACATTTTCATCTCATTTGCATATTCTATATGGCCACCAGGGGGCGATATTGTTTTTTTTTTTGTTACCTTTATTCCAAGAAAACTACATGTCCGATTTTCACCAAACTTGGCTCACATTATCTCCATATAGTCTAGTTGTGCATCGTACATTTTCATCTCATTTGCATATTCAATATGGCCGCCAGGGGGCGATGTTGTTTTTCTTTGTTACCTTTATTCCAAGAAAACTACCTGTCCAATCTTAATCAAACTTAACATACATCATCACCCTATGGTCTAGTCGTGCACGGTACATTTTCATCTCATTTGCATATTCAATATGGCCGCCAGGGGGTGATATAAATTTTTATACGTCCGACTTAAAAAAAGTCGATCGTATCATGGTATCACCAGCGCCGTCCGTGCGGCCGGCCGTCCGTCCCGGATTCCCTTTTGCTCCATAACTTGAAGAGTTTTGATCTAATCTTTACAATTCTTTCACAACATATACCTTGTGGGTAAAAGGTGTGTCATGAACCATTTATGGCATCCTCGATTGCATAATGTGGCTTCTACATTGGATTATGTAGTATTCTGTCTTAGTCTATATCTTCGTTCCCTTCCGCTCCATAACTTGAAGAGTTTTGATCCGATCTTTACAATTTTTTTTACAACATATACTCTAGGGGTAGAAGGTGTGTCATGAACCATTTAGGACATTGCTGATTGCATAATATGGCTTCTACATTGGATTATGTAATACTCTGTTTTAGTTTATATCTTCGTTCCCTTCCGCTCCATAACTTGAAGAGTTTTGATCCGATCTTGAAAATTTTTTCAGAGTATACACTTTATGGACAGACGGTGTGTCGTGTACCATTTCTGACTTCACCCGTTGTATAATATGGCAGCCATATTAGATTATGTAATATTCCCTTTCGGCTCCAGAACTTCTTTCGTTTTGATATAATCTCTCCAATTCTTTTAGAGTATATCTAGCTTAGGTAGATGATGTATCACATACCAAATACGATTTGGGTCCACATATTTTTTGTATGTTTTCAAGAGTTTTTTTTTTATCAGAACTGTGTACCTGCTGTTTAATATATATATATATATTAATATATATCAATGCTTTTTTTAGTACACTTGGTCCATAGTAACACTGGAAGCCAATTAATTAATACATTTCTTGGATAGTTTTATGTGCACTATAATAACAAAAAAGACCATTTTTACAGCTTTATTACCCATCTGGTATTTATCAGAGGGGCTGTTTAAATAGAGATAAGGGGACAATGACATCCACTTAAGTTGGGGTTTGTATATTTACACACCATTGTATCAGTGGTCAGCCTGAAGTTTGTTTGCTTTGTATTAAAACTATTACAGCCAAGTCCATTAGAACAGTGTCCAAGTCAAAACTGTTAAAATTCAAGAATTTTAAGCTATTGCATTGATTGTTTCTTTCCAATTATGGAACATAATAGCAATGTCAAACAGCCACAATATTTCAGTTTTTGCAATTAAAATGTGATTGAATTTACCTGAACAGATAACATATGTGTACTAGAACGTACTGGTGTTTAGTTGCAGTTTCATCAAATTCAGAAAAGAAAAACTTCTAATGTGAACAAGAAATTTCAATTGATGAAATTAAAACAAATGTTGTATTAAATGTAAAGTTGTTAATCGTAGCGGTTTGACTTTGCCACGGCGGGCGTATGTTGAGTTTACTAAAACTCTTGTTTTTGTTACCTTAATTCCAAGAAAACTACCAGTCTGATATTCACCAAACTTGGCTAACATTATCTTGCTATAGCTTTGTTGTGTACTGTACATTTTCATCTCATTTGCATATTTAATATGGCCGCCAGGGGGCGATGTTGTTTTTCTTTGTTACCTTTATTCCAATAAAACTATCAGTCCAATCTTAATCAAACTCAACATACATCATCACCCGATGGTCAAGTTGTGCATCGTACATTTTCACCTCATTTGCATATTCAATATGGCCACCAGGGGGCGATGTTGTTTTTCTTTGTTACGTTTATTGCCAGAAAACTTTCGCTTGTTACCTTTATTCCAAGAAAACTATCAGTCGAATCTTAATCAAACTCAACATACATCATCACCTTATGGTTTAGTTGTACATCATACATTTTCATCTCATTTGCATATTCAATATGGCTGCCAGGGGTGATATATATTTATTTTGTTACCTTAATTCCAAGAAAACTACCAGTCTGATATTTACCAAACTTGGCTAACATTATCTCCATATAGCTTTGTTGTGTACTGTACATTTTCAACTCATTTGCATATCCAATATGGCCGCCAGGGGTCGATGTTGTTTTTCTTTGTTATCTTTATTCCAATAAAACTATCAGTCCAATCTTAATCAAACTCAACATACATCATCACCCTATGGTCAAGTTGTGCATCGTACATTTTCACCTCATTTGCATAATCAATATGGCCGCCAGGGGGCGATGTTGTTTTTCTTTGTTACGTTTATTGCAAGAAAACTTTTGCTTGTTACCTTTATTCCAAGAAAACTATCAGTCCAATCTTAATCAAACTCAACATACATCATCACCTTATGGTTTAGTTGTACATCGTACAATTTCATCTCATTTGCATATTCAATATGGCCGCCAGGCGACGATATATATTTTTTTGTTACCTTAATTCCAAGAAACTATCAGTCTGATATTTACCAAACTTGGCTCACATTATCTCCCTATAGCTTTGTTGTGTACTGTTCATTTTCATCTCATTTGCATATTCAATATGGCCGCCAGGGGGCGATGTTGTTTTCCTTTGTTACCTTTATTCCAATAAAACTGTCAGTCCAATCTTAATCAAACTCAACATACATCATCACCCTATGGTCTAGTTGTGCACCGTACATTTTCATCTCATTTGCATATTCAATATGGCTGCCAGGGGGTGATATATTTTTTTTCGTTACTTTATTCCAAGAAAACTACCTGTCTAACATTAATCAATTTTCAGATGTGATTTGAACAAGGATGTCGATATAAGTTGTTTTAGGTTTCGGGGGAGTGTATTCCAGTTTTGGGGAACAGACGAACGGACAAAGTAAAAGGAGTGGGTTGAGCGATATATTGGACGATATAAGTTTAGGTCCACATTTCTTGTTGGATAACGATGGACTGTAGATAATCGGGTAAATAATGCCTGCATCTTTATGGGTAGTTGGGCTATATGGTGAATAAAAACATGAGCCATTCTCAACAGGTGAGATCAATTTAGCTTATCTAGAGGGAGAATATTTAATTTCTTAAATAGTGGTGCGGTATGGGCATATTTGTGGGCCATAGAGATGATCCTAACTGCTCTTTTTTGTAACAATTCAATAGGTCTTAAATGGGTTTGAAAAGTCTTCCCCCAGACAACATTACAATAATTAATATAGGGAAAAATGAAAGAATAATAAAGTATGAATAGGCTCTTTTTGTTTAGACATTGCTTTTAGTGATTCAGAGTGACTTTTATTACTTTTATTCCAAGAAAGCTACAATGTACTGGTCTGATTTTGACCAAACTTGACCCACATTATCTCCCTATGATCTAGTTGTGCACCCTACATTTTCATCTTGTTTGCTTATTAAATATGGCCGCCAGGAAGCAATGTTGTTTTTGAACCAAATTTGAAAATGAAACTTATTATCATTATTCCAAGAAAACTACTGGCCTGATCTTAACCAAACATGACACACATCATCCCTCTAAGTTCTAGCTGTGCACCGTACATTATCATTTCATTAGCATATTGAAGATGGCTACCAGGTGGCAATGTTGTTTTCAACCAAAATTTCAAGGGGAGCTTACTTTGCAATTCACAATTTAATTTTCCTCAACAATAGTTATCTCCCTGGAATAAGATTTTTTATGTAGGCCCCAATTCCTATATCCAGTTATTGCTGTAACAATCTTTAATATGAATAGACGACCTATGTGGGATGGTTGCCAGTTACCAACGGAAGGTCGTGGGTTTCCTCCGGGCATAGAGCCCAGTTTCCTCCCACAATAAAACCGGCAATGCTGCCATATAAGTGAAATAATCTTGAGCGCAGCGTAAAACACCAAACAATCAATCAATTTAATATGAATAGATGAACGCGGGCGTTGAGATCCCTGTAAGGGGTCTCTTGTTTATTTTACCTAGCACTTGGACTTCACATGTTTGTTCATGTGTGTTGTTGTTGTAATTTTTCGATGGGTTTATCTTTGGACCAGTTCCTTTCACTGAGTTAGCTATTTTCGGTGACTGTTCCTGCCGAATTCCAACCTACTACGTTTATTATGCTAGTTTCACCGACTAGACTACGTAAATCTGGTTTTTAATTAATTAATTAATTTTTTTGCCTTTTTTGGGACTTTTAAGAAACATTAGTTACTTAAAGGCACACTTGCCGCGAAAATCAGGAATATTGTTTACATTAAAAAAGAAAGACCGTATTCTGTATTTTTCCCAGACAATATAAGTTAGGAACTTTCTATTTTTACCAAAATTTAAAAGTTTGGACGTCACTTTGTATTTTTAATTTGAATTTGAAAATTTGAATTGTTACGTACCCGGAACGTAAACAAACCGATCTGCCCCCTATTAGCAATTTTATGTTTCAGTCGAGTGAGTGAACTAACGGCACAGTGTAATTTTACGTAGGCCTATTTATCTGAAAAATACAGACTGACGATCGGTTAACAGCGACTGGAAAAGCCTGCTGATAATTGTTTGAGTGTAAACCACAGATACAAAGGCCTGAAAGGAGGGTAATTTAACACGAAAGTTGACCGACACTGATCGTTGTTGTAATCAGGCTTCGATTCTTCGTTTGTTTTTCACCCCATTTTTACAGTCTAAAGCTAACTAGACATGTTTTATGTGTCCTATGTTTAAGTTTAGTGGTATTAGTCGTAGTAAGCTCATGTAAATTGGTTTTCTTAGCAAATTTAAACAGGCTACGGCGGCAAGTGTGCCTTTAAAAAAGGAAGAAGAAACCTCCAGCGCAGTCAATTTCTCCGGCCCATTGGCTCAGTACTGCGGGGTCCCAGCGGTATAGTTCAATATGTTACCATTTAATTGATTTTTTTATATATATATGCTTGTAGTGTAATGAGTCACTACTATATATGTATACTATAGGTGGTAATAGATAAGATAATACAGCAATAATTTCGAGTTATCATTGTCTTAACCTAAAAAAAAAAAAAAAAAAAAATTTTCGTTTTTTTTCTGCGTAATCTATGGATACACTAACCGTTTGGGTATACCGTATTTCGTCTAATGTTTCGCACGCGAGTTTTTACCCTCACTGTTCGCACGGCTGTTGATATGAAAGGAACCGCCCAGAAGTGGGGGGACATATTCACACCTCTGCTAACGAGCCCCGCGGTGACGAGTCGAGTGACTGCAAAGCGGCTGGCATGGGAGCTAGTTATTCATCACTGATCGGTCAGTAAACGGCTTAGCCAATAGCCTGCATAATTAGGTTACCAGTGAAGACAGTTACACTTACTTGATAACTGTATTAGAAACAACACACCGAAACATCATATTTATATTAAATCCGTTCCAGAAGTTGAAAATAATGTATTTAATATGAACTCGTCGTCCACAACAGCCTGTTTTTCTGTAATTTAAGTGTGAAAGGTTTTTACAAAGCCGGATCACGCTGTCACACTACGGCGTACGTTATCCGTAAATAGTAAGAGTGAAAAAAAAACTGTTCAAATTAATTAGCGATTACTTGTACATTTTTATTGATTTTATTAAAAATTATTTCTCATAATTGATCTTTTTGTAAAGGAGAATCCAAGTTTGTTCCAATATAAGGGAATTATTTTTAATAATCGGTCCCTGACGAAACTTTAAGTTTGACTTCGAAGTCGACTGAGTTGATCTCAAGTCGTGTCAAGAGTCAAGTTCACACTTCAAGCCATTAACTGCTTTTTTCTTTCTTTTTAAAATTTTATAAAAAGGTACGTGGTATTGAAGAAGCCCGTGCGGGCGTATCAGAATTTATCCTTCAATCCACTCAACATATTGCGGACTATTATACACCGTACTCCGTGAATTTAATTCTTATGGTTTTCTAATTTGGACTGAGCCATCACCCCTATTATTAAGTAGACCGTTCCGTTTATACTTTGGCATTCTGCAGCTCCATGTATAACAAACAAGATTTCCGTCATTAAAACTTTATTTCCTCATGATCATACCATCTTTTTACATCGGGAATATTGTACTCGTGAGAAAAAACTTAGTTTTCCCCACAATCTTTGACTGTATGACATAAATATTGCAGCTCCGTAACGGACGTTGTTGCCGCTTCTACACTACGGCCGTGCTGTACTCTGTACATGTAGGTCTATAGAATAAAGCGTGAAAAGTTGAAAACAGTGAAGATATTCATACAATACGATCGCTGTAAAAAGAAAAGAGAAGAATGAAAGTAATTTATTGTTTAGAAATTTACTTTTATAATCAATTTGGTAATATAATCACGCCTATTCTCACCAAAATAAGCAGCAATGCACATATAACCCGCACACGACTATAACCCGCACTGGGCGCAGGGCGTATTTCACAACACTTATTTTACGTATAACCAGCGGGTTATTTGCGTGAAAATACGGTAGTCTTACTGGTTATAGTTATGGCTGTAATATTAAAAGTAACTTCTCGTACATTTGCAATGTTACCATTACTTGTAATTAAGATTACTCGAAAGAATAAACTTTAGTAAGTGCCGATAGCTTCCCTTTGATTTGTTCTTTATCGTGGAGGTATTTTTTAAATCAAAAGCGGACATTTACTAAAAAATTGTCATAGTTGATCTCGGCATTTCTCCACAATCTGTAAAGTATAATTTGAAAGTATTTAAGCCCAGAACAAAGACTTGACAAAGTGTCATTTTACTTATAATATCTGCTGTATAATTAAAACACTGGCAAAGTGTTCATCTATTGATTGTACTATCTACTTAGGCCTTTGTATACCGCCCACTGTCACAGTCGTCACCTCCGTGGTCCAATCAAGCGGTTCATTGTTTGGTGATTATAGGATTATCCCCTCGTTCCCCATACTCTCTCCAGGGGGTTATCGTCTTTTTTTGCGTGCGAAACATTAGACGAAATACGGTATGTTCTTTTTTCTTCTTAGGTCTAAGAAAGATAGTGCCCAACCTAAACCGACCCCACTCAGCGGAAGTGCGAGTGCTAACCATCTGACGCACAAAGCGAACCGCCTCAGCCATCTCAATCGCCTCAAGCAGTCTGGCCGTCCTTACAAGTGCCCGACTCGGAGGAAGGAGCCACAACTGAACAACCCAAAACTGAACAACCCGAAACTGAACAACCCAAAACTGAACAACCCAAAACTGAACAACCCAAAGAGGTTGAGCAGAGTCCGCCCCCCCCCCCCCCCCCCTCATTAATTCCGTTCCACCGCTTGAAATTTTGTCCTCGAGGATTGCTACCATGGCTGGCACACCTGTTCCCCCGAGGCAGCGTCACTCATTACCACCATCAGCAGCGGTTTCAGATGTGATTTCAAGAATAAACAAAGGTTTCTTGGGGTCTAGTATACCTCAATTGTAAGTTCTAAACAAGCATTTGCTCACTCTGCAGGTCTGTTTAGGATTCGAAAACCAATCTTTAACCTTTACTCAATGCACAACTCGTCTTGGTCAGTCGCCCCACCTGAACCAGACCCCAAGTTTTTAGACTTATTGCAGCGTGGCACCCCACTTAAGTCCCCGATTACATTGCAATATCGGCAAGCATTAGAACTAGAGTCGTTGGCTCGTAATTCAGTAGCTATGGCTTTTCACTTTGATTTTTTTCATTTAGCGATTCGTAAATTGCTCGAAACCATCTATTCGGAACTTGAACCTCTTTAGCCCTCTGATACGCTTTTCAATACGTTGCATCATATTAGCTGTTACCTTTCTGCGGCCTCTACATCAGTGGCTGACATTCTAGCAGCGGGGGCATTCTCGTCGGTAGCCCTTACAGATGCTAGACGATCTCCTCTAATTGAAGCGCTCCCTCCTTGGACTCCAGACTCCGTCAAACGCGCTCTGAGTCAATCGTCCCCAGTCACTGCCAACATTTTTGCTGATGCATCAGATGCTATTTGGCAACAAATGGCTGACGCCAAACGTGATTATGCACTGAATCGTACCATAACACCAAGTCAAAAACGTCAATGGCAACCCCCGAGATCTCAACCACCTGTGAAGCGCCGTAAAGTTCAGTCGCAATCTGCTAATCCTCGTCGTACGTCTAATCCTCCTAAGTCTCGTTACCCGCCTTCTCTACCCCAGTCAACATCGAAGCGGGGCTCCCGGTCGAAGCGGCCATTTTGAAAGAGCCGCACACGGTCGACGTTAGGGTTGCCCAATCAGACTATCGCCTCTCTGGTTCAACCAGAGGGGATGGTGGGCGCCTGTCTCCAATCTTTTTCGGAAGCGTGGCGCATTCTCAATCCGGAAAGATGGGTATTGGACGCTGTGTCGTCAGGTTTCAAACTCCAATTCGACAAACTCCCACCCGTAACGACTGCCCACACCCTACCGCCAAGGAACCTTCGTCATCAAGGACATTCCCTTCAACTGCTCTAGGCTAAAAATGTGTTTATACAGAAGGGCGCAATTCACGAACTTTCCCTGAGCGAAGCGTCTATCCCAGGATTTTACGCTCCCGTCTTCCTAGTAAAAAAAAAGGACTCGGAGGAAGGACGCCTGGTCATCGACCTAAAAATCCTAAACCAAAAGTTTTTGTCCAAACCCCCTACGTTCTTCATGGAATCTTTTTCAAGTATTCGTATGGACCTCCGCAAAGAGGAATGGCTAATCTCGTTAGATTTAAAGGACGCATACCTGCACGTACCGATCTACCAATCCCATCGAAAATTTCTCAGGTTCGCAATCCAGGACAGCATTTTCGAATTCCTGGTCTTTCCCTTCGGGCTTTCCTTATCCCCTTGGGTGTTCAACAGATTGTTGGGGTCGCCTATCCCTCCGCCCTGTGCGGGTTTTCCTCAACCACCATTGGCGGGACAGGGATTCCAATCCCCGCCTCCTGCTATCCCACTCAATAAAGCAGGACCTAGCTTGGTGGTTAAACCCCGGAAATGTTCTCATTGGGTTATCCTTGCGTCAACCACCTGCGTCATGTCACCTATTCACGGATGCTTCTCAACAAGGTTGGGGAGCCCATCTGTCATCCCCAAATCTGGAGAGTTCGGGTCTTTGGCCGCAGGCCCTCGAGGGCACGCACATAAACGAATTGGAGATGTTGGCAGTTTTAAGAGCTCTCAACGCCTTCGCAAAAGCCCTGCAAAACTCTGTGGTCCTACTAGCAACCAACAACTCGACAGTGGTTTCGTATGTCAACAAACTCGGAGGAACTCACTTGCATTCCCTTCTGATGAGAACTCCGGAAGTTTTCAGCTTCTGTCGGGAGCACAACATAGCCCTTCGTGCCCGGCACATTCCAAGCCGCTTGAACGTACTCGCTGTCAAGATCTCGTCAACTTCTCCTCACAGAGTGGTCCCAACACCCCGATTGCGCCAGCCAGATATTCAGGATCTGGGAAACTCCCCACGTTGACCTTTTTGCAACACGCCTCAATTATACAAGGTCCAAATATTCCTCTCAGATTTCTTGTCCCCAGACCTTCAAGAGGACAGACTAATGTGCCCTGTTAGAGCGCTCACAGTCTATATTTCCCAAACCTCTGCTCAAAGTAACTTGAAACGTAGATTATTTATACCAATTCGTCCATCCCGACACTAGCTTCATAGTTGAAACGGGTCATCCTTTTGGCCTATAGCAAAACTCCAGCAAATAGCCTGAGGTTAGCACGGGCCAACATTCATGAAATAAGGACTTTGTTGGCGTCGTAGGCACTCTCTAAGAATGTGTCTGTTTCAGACATCATGAGGGCTTGCTCATGGAGATCGGTCACAACTTTTGCGTCATTTGAGACCTGACATTAGTATGCGATGGTATGCACTCATTAGGTCCATTGGTGCTGGCGCAACACTCTACGAGATAGTTTATGTGGATGACACCACTCTTCAGGTTCCTGCTCAAGGTTAGTAAATAGAATTTGTTTAGCCCTGCGTCACTTTAGTAGCCCCTCCCCTAAATGTGGAATTCTAGGCAAGTGTTTTTGAACAGTTAGTAAGTATTATCGTAGGAAATTTGAAAAATTTTCAGTAATTTTCATAGTTTTTCTAGATATATACTTACCTGTTCAAAAACAGTTAATCCCAACCCAACCTCCCCTCGCTACTACAGGGATTCATAGAAGTCCAAAATTTACGAACTGAAATTGAAAAATTCAGTTTTTTAGAAGGTGAAATTCAGTTTTTGAAAAATTTACCGACCATTTTAGGGTTAAAATTGAGTTAAAATCTATGTTACAAACCAGTTCCAATTTAATATTTCTTTTTTCATGAAAGTATGAATTCTAAGAAAAAAATCAGGTTTGACAAAAAACTAATGATAATAATATATATGTAATGTCAAACCTAGATCAAAGTTATCCCTTCTTCATGTGTAACAATAAGAAAATACACAATGATTTAGTTACAAATGAATGGAACTATTTGAGAACTATGGTTCAGGGGAGGTAACTAACATATTTCATGAGACACTAGTTGTCTCCCCTTTTATTTTCTATACGACCAAAAACAGCTGAATAAATATAACAAGTCGCGAATTATTACGATTATTGTGGGTAATACTCTCCAAAATTTCTCAGTTCATCAAAATCAGCTTAGTTAAGAAATGTTTAGGTAATTAAAAAGACTTCCAAAGTGCAAAATAAGCCATGTTGTGGAGACACTGAAAACGAGGCTGTATGTTTCTCAGTATTTAAACAACAACAAGAGAATGACGGCCATGGTCGTTTGACGGCGGTTTCTAAATAAACTTTTCCCTTGAACTTGGATTTTTTTCATCATAAACAGTGGATATCAATCAAGCAATATTCAGTTTTTCACGCCCAAATTTTAAACTGAAAATATTCAGTTTTAAACTCAATTTTACGAACCGAATATCGGTAAGTAAATTGGATGTGTATGAATCCCTGTACTATGCTCTGATATGCGGGCAAAAGAGGATGTAACTGTACTTTTGGAAGGGAGACTACTCTTGTCTAGGAGGTTATTAGTGACACAGGGCTTAGCAGCAGGGTTAGATTTTAAGTTTTTATGTGTAAAATGCATGTTTGTTATCTCACCTCACGGTAAGGCAAGTGAACAGGTAAGTATATATCTAGAAGAAATATGAAAATTACTGAAAATTTTTCAATTTATGACATTAAGTTGAAGTGTCCAGCAGCAACTATATATTTAAAGTGGCATGAGCTGCCAAAATTCACACTTTTTTCATAATTTCTGATTGTCACGACAGTAAGAGGCTTTGAAGGCCATCGGAAAACTAAATGATTGGCGTTGGAATGAGGGAAATCCATACAGTAGGTGACCTGTACGAACCGAAAACGTGTTCGAAAAGTAACGAAATTTAAATAACCGGGACGACCATTCGTTCATTCTAAGCCAAAGTTAGTTCAAAACAATACTTTATCCTACATTTTCGAGACTAGAAGCACTAAAAAGCTTCTGAATTATACGTCTTGAGAAAAATAGCCAATAATTTCAACATTCTGTTTTAACGTCAAAATATCAACATTTTGGCAGCTCATGCCACTTTAAGGGCCGAGGATATTATCGTTGGTGAAGATTCTAAAGTTACAATGCGCTATCCAGTTTTTCTTCAGACAGCCATTCTTTTTTCAAGTTAAGCCACATTTTAGATAGATCACTTTATTTTTTGTGTATGGTGAGAAAAAAGATTGTCCAACTAGCCAGTGTGTTACAATGGATATTAATCTTGTTAAGTAATTTTCAAAGTCAGTAGCCAGAGATTCATGAAAACTACAGATTTGAGTGAAATTCATAGTAAGACACTGGCTATGGTTAGATAACCTGTATATACATGTATCTTACACAAGATATAGAATTTTCAGAGCACTTATTTGCTCTACAATCAGGGGATAATAAAAATATGTTTAGAGAAGGTGTCGAAGACAAGGGGTTTGTTCCTGTGCACACAAAACAAACTTGATCTTTTAGAACTTGTATGAGAGAAATTATGTTATTATTCCAGGCATTGAAGGAAGGTCGTGAACCGGACTTGTCCGATTACAAGGAATTCAAATTGACGTGTGAGAACATTGGTTATCAGATGTTACAAAAACTGGGTTGGCAAGAAGGAGAAGGATTAGGAACAGAAGGACAAGGAATAACTGCTCCAGTTAATAAGTAAGACAATAGGTACATGTACTGGGAGTTTCCCTGAGAGATTTCGGGATATCAGGTGACAGATGGCGTTTTTTTGATAACGTCACTTCGATTGACGTTTTTTGTTCTACAAGATCAGAACTGAGCGTCACATTCAAACGATAAAAAGTCTTCACATTGGTGCATTGAAAAGGAAAATTGAAAAGGAAATTTGTGGAATTGTCACGTTATTCCCGCTTCCTATATTACTGAAAATTTCTTTGAAACAAAATGAACTAATTGTTTGTAATTTTTGTCAAGAAATACAAGATAGGGCCTTTCTTGATAGATAACTCTTGTATATGCACATTAGGGGTAAGGTAGTTTATATACTGAACCGCAAAAAAAAAACGTCACTCCTTTTTGGATATTGATAATCAGTGTATTTCAAATAGATGTACCGTATTCACCCGTGTATAATACGCAGTTTTTTTCACGGAAAACCGGGTAAAAATAAGACCTGCGCATTATACACGGGCGTAGACTATAGCAGTTTTTTGTTGTTGTTGTTCTCGGAATAATGAACTGAGCGAAGTTGGACATGCGGTAGCCTACATACGGCCTCAAAGTTAAACTTGGTCCGCTAAATAAAACTTTCAACGAAATTAACTTTCCAGAAATATTCAACCATTTCAGTTTTGAAGGCAATTTCTTTTAAACATAATATACTCGATGGCAATTGTCACCAGACCTGCTCTTATAATCAGCAAATCGTGTTCATATTGTTAACACTAGTAACAGTATGGCGCCAGTCGGCTGAGTACATTTCATTGACAGATAGCAGAACGGCTGTAGATTGGTTGAAGGCCAGCCACTTAATAAACATTGCAATGATTATTGTACAAGGCAGCTAATCTGATTCGCTGTTTGGTGTAATGACTGTTCAATGACAGTGAGTGACGTCTCAGACTCCGCCTTATACAAAATACCAGAAGTAAATTCTGAAGTGGTGTATTGACGGCCATGGGCCGCGGACAACTTTTACGGTAGTTTTTCTTTAGGTTTATGTTAGACCGTGATTACAGAATTAAAAAAATATTGAAAGTATTATGGAATTTAGCCTTTATAAATGTATTCCCCGGCTGTAAAAGGGCTTCATTTTTTAATACTTCACTGACTGATGCTAGCAGTAGCAGAAATTACGAAAGAAAACTCATTGACTCCAAAACATAGGTATTAAATCATACATTTTGCTTATTAGCAAAACAAGCCATTCCAAAGGTTAATAATAAAGAACAACCAGTGTATATACAACGGTCATAAGATATCTATTAATGACTAAAAATGATCAGACAACTCAACTCAGCGTGATTTGTTCATAGGTTGCCGGCTGTCTGCTTTACTAGGCTTCCCGGCGCCAGGCAGCTGTGTTCCCACGTGAGCCGTTGCATAATCTTATCTTGCTAATGCGTGTTATACACGGCTGTAGACGTTTTTTCGGCGATTGAGTTCGATAGTTTGGGGTGCGCATTATACATAGATGCGTATTATACTTGGGTGAATACGGTAAACAACACACTCAACGGAATGATTCCAAATTTGACATGATTGATCATCATCTTTGTAGACAAATGTTAGAGGATTCCAAGTGAAAGTGAGGAGAGGTGGCGCCACAGTGCGATCTTTAAGTCAATAACGTGTATGACCACCATGGGAGTTGATTACGGCATAACATCGTCTGAACATTGAGTGGATGAGACGGTTGATAAAGATGATAGGGAGTTCAGCTGCAGTTGTCAGCCTTGTCCGCACGAGATTGAGCCTCCTCTGAATCTCATCCCACAAGTGTTCTATCGGATTTTAGTCTGGACTGAGAGCAGGCCATTGTAGAGTCTGTATGTTGCTTTGCTGGAGAAAGTCTCTCGTTGCTCTGGCAGTATGAGCTCGTGCGTTCTCCTGCTGGAAGACATGATTTCCATGACGAGCAAAATGAGGCACGATGAAGGTCTCAGCGCCTGATCGCTGTAGCGGGCAGCTGTTACACCATTTCCTCTACCAGGACCAACATTCTGGAACACCATAGGGTCTAGTTTTTGATTCCGTGCTATAGCACCCCATACCATAATGCTGGGACCTCCCCACGGGTCTCTTTCCAGAACACACTCATCTGAAAAACGCTCCCCTCGTATACGCCACACTCTCATTCGCATATCAACCGTCGAGATGCAGTACCGACTTTCATCGGAGAAGACTACAGTTCTCCACTCCCGATGACGTCAATTCCAATGCTGTGGAGCCCATTACAGACGAGCGCGCCGATGTCGAGCAGTGAGGATCTGTAAGGCCCTTGACATCGGACATTTGCATGCCTCAAATGCCTGCGCACCGTGTCGTCGGTGATTGCTCTCTGGTGATTGCCAACGGTTGTCCTTGCAGTTTCCGCAGCTGTAGCGAAGCGGTTTTGCAGGTATTGACGGTCAATCTGTCGATCTTGCCTCAACGTTGTTACAGGGGGTCTTCTACTACGAGGAGGGTTTGCTGTGCTTCCAGTCGAACTGTGAATGATTCGGTGCATGCTCGGTGGCTTTTTTTATAGGGATGACACCTCGCAACACACGTTGTGAGCTTCAGGCAAAACAAACGGAAAAAGCACCCCATCATTACTTTAGTAACTGTGCTTTGACAACGTGTTTTGCATATTAGTAACATGATCAGAAACCAAACTTTCTTGACCACTGGCTTCAAACCAGGTCTAGCAAGGATATCAAAAGAGAAAAAATTATTGAAAATTATGATAATATATGCATTTAGCTACATTTGAATAGGGTGACGTTTCTTTTGCGGTTCAGTATATAAGCAAAAAAGATTGGAAAATATACTCCTATATCCCGGCTATTTGAATTTTGTCCGTTATTAGCACCCATTTTCAGTTTGTACAGGCAAATGGCTTTACCAATATTTTTTATCTCAATGTCAATGTTTTAATGTTTAAAAGTACTTCAAATGCTTCTCTCACAACGATCAGAATTCCTAAAGAAAAACTAAATTTTGGCAGCAAATGCCATTTTAAACTTGTTTTCATCTCACTAAGAAGCAGTTGCCACCAATGGATAAAAACCCACTGTTTTCAAACCCTTGTGCCACCAAGGTTGTAGAAAAAACGTTTGCCTGGATTTTGATCAGATTTTCACCATGACATTGTGTGTTAACTCTACCATCTAAACAGAAAGGAGAACTGAGAAAGTTCAGCATACCAATTTGGTCTTTCTGTCAGTTTAATCAATGTTTATATTAATGACAACAACAAAAAAAGTTGTGGAGAGGCATTTGACCCTGTTTTTATTATTTGCTTTTTTTAACATCGAGAGATAGGAAAATTGAGAATTTGGATGCTCATTTCAAGTAAAATTGATACAGTTGAGTTTATATGCCTGAATTCAAATTCCTTGCTGTGAACCTGTTAACAACGAAAATAAGTACATGTAGGCCTACTGTATGGAAGAATAAGATAATACTGCATGATAATTATGCCATATGACCCCAAAAAGTCAATGGCCATACGACAAAGAATAATAGCCGTTATGATTTATTTGATTTCTTTTGTTTCCCAGAGGTAACACAGCAATGGATGGTAAAGGTCTTGGGATTGAAAAACCAGATTCTCTGTCTAAAGATGATGATGAGTATGATGCATTCAGAAAGAGGATGATGTTGGCTTATAGATTCAGACCTAATCCACTGGTAGGTATCCACAAATAATGCAATTTTTTAGGGATTAGGGAATGATGATGTTGGCTTATAGATTCAGACCTAATCCACTGGTAGGTATCCACAAATAATGCAATTTTTTAGGGATTAGGGTATGATGATGTTGGCTTATAGATTCAGACCTAATCCACTGGTAGGTATCCACAAATAATGCAATTTTTTAGGGATTAGGGAATGATGATGTTGGCTTATAGATTCAGACCTAATCCACTGGTAGGTATCCAGAAATAATGCAATTTTTTAGGGATTAGGGAATGATGATGTTGGCTTATAGATTCAGACCTAATCCACTGGTAGGTATCCACAAATAATGCAATTCTTTAGGGATTAGGGAATGATGATGTTTTTTTTTGTTTTTTTAAACATAATTTATTTGTGCATAGGAAGCTAGAAGCTTATTGCGTGCAACAATTCGTACAGAAATTGGCAACATATGAAAAATTATTGAAGTTAAATAAAAATCTGTAACTGAAACTAAATGTAGTTTGTTTACCCTGACATAGATAAAGAAGTGATATGAGATTGAGATTGGCCGTCCATACCGCGACACACCAATGGTCCAACATGGACGTATAAACTATAAATTAAAACCGTTTTGTTTTGTGAATGTAATTGCAAACTGTAACACATATAATTTCATTCATTTCTTTACTTACTTTGTGAGATCCATAAAGACGTGGAGATCACCCCAGTATATCCATTTGCTTCTATCTTCATGTACATTCCCGTGCGCTGCAAGAAGAACCTCCTACACTCCAAGAGAAAATGCGACGCAGTCTCCATTGGAGACCCACACCAACATTTTGGAGAGTCGGAAATATAGTTGTTATATAAATCATCAATTTGAGAGCTACACCTGTTGTGCAGCCTGCACAATATGATACCACTTTTCCGAGGTCCGAAATAGTACCAAGACGGTATTTTTGGCAACGGAAAAATAACATTTAAGGCATTTTTGAATTTCTTTTTATCAGTTATGGATCTTGTTGGCTCTGGTAACTCGTTCCATTCACTTAAAGTTTGTGGGTAGAAGGATTTCCTAAAACTAGCAGTTTTACATCTAAAATGGGTTAAGTTATTTCTGTTTCTAACGGTTACGGATATGAGTATTATTTGATTAATGTTACTATCAGGGTTATTAAGGTTACTGTGGAAGGTTTGTAAACGATGGATTTTACGTCTAGTGACTAATCTATGAAGGCCGGATTCTTCATAAAGTAGAGAAGACGAAGTACTTTTTGTTAAGCCAGTTATAACTCTTATACAATCATTATGAATATTTTCCAGTAAAGTCGCCTGGTGTTCCGCAATGTTGTCCCACACAACGTCTGCATATTCCAAAGAAGGCAGCCCTTGACATAAGGCAAAATATGGTGATCGGAAATTCGTTCTCCTCAAAGCTGTCAGATAACCGTTCGATCGATCGCCTCGTTTGGCAATCTTAAGATTTGCTCAAGGCCTACAATGGCCTACAATGGCTGAATCCACCAGTGCCGTTGTTAAATTTAAAAGAATAGATCGTTCCCATGCTCTAGTTATACTTAATTGTTTCCAGTTCGGCCAAGTTGCGCAGGCCGAAGACACATGGCACGACGTGGCAGTGCCTGAATTGGTCTTTAATCTGGATGACTCCATTTCAAGCCGTATACAATGTTTAATTTTACCAAATGTCGCATTGATGAAAGATCGGCTGATTTTGTAAAAAAATCATTCTATGTCGATGTCATCTGATGAAAGATCGGCTGATTTTGTAAAAAAATCATTCTATGTCCATGTCAAGTTAAAATGCTATCGTTTAGGTTCACGCGGCTGACTTCCCAGAAATCTATTCGGCAATAACTGTCTCGATTTGCGATGCTTTCGTACAGGTCCGCGAATTACAAATGACCCGTATGAACTTCGTCAGCTGTGAGGTAGATCAGCCAGCAGTCAGTAGAATCCATTCAATTGCATTTACCCCTCCCTTTGAGACGCTTATTCTGATTGTATATCTCCATAAGGTAGAAAAAGCAGTACGTCCACAGAATCCTCCATATCAAAATACATGTGTAAAACATCATATTTGCTGATAAGAAATGTATAGTCTCTTGAATTGTTAGTTATAAAACACTCGGCGTCACCCAGCTTTAAGTCTGTCACGGTGGAAATTTCCTCGCCCACGTGTTGACAGTTGAATGCTAAATAAGACAATAAACATTGGCATAGCGTTTGGACTCCCATAGTACCTTTATTATACACAATTTTACCAAGGCTAATTGCAAGGGCTGTACTTAGCTTGTCTCCTGGTATAAGAGGAAGAAATCATGTCATCTTGTCACGTCACCGCTCTGTTGCAATAATATTTTCCCGCGGCCAAAACAAGGTCAGATCACCGGAGGATCAAAGTGAATCCCCTGTAGGCTACATATTGTGATTTCTCTTGCTGTCGGACATATACATTGAACTACTAAGCACATGCGCTCAGCTATAAGAGCTTAAACTGAACCTGCACGTGGACGGCGCATTTAACTGCCACGGGGATTCTCTTTCGACACTGACTAACTGTTTCCAAACGAAATCGATCTCCAGTCGCTGTTATGGTGACCGACATTTTGATCCCCCAAATAATTTTTTAGTAGCCATTTCTATCAGTTTTACAATATGGTGGTTCCAGTTTCCAGAGCTATTAAAAATAACTCCGAGATGTTTGTGGGATACCACTGATTCAATAGGATGGTCTCGAAAATTGCACTGGACTTCAGAAGAGGTGTGACGTCTGGAAACTGTTATGGATTTAGTTTTTTGAGGATTGAAATCCACTATCCATTTTTCAGCCCACTGTTCTAATAATACAATATCATTTTGGATTATTTCTGTTGCATTAGGCAAATCATTTGATATGCCGTACAGGCATGTATCGTCTGCAAATAATTTTATGTTTATATATAGCAAAAACAACAGGGGACCAAGGACAGATCCCTGAGGAACACCTGCTGTTAATGGCAAAACACCCGAAGTAGCTCCACTTATAACCACACTGTGCTGACGAGCAGTGATATAATGCTTTATCCGACTTAAGAGATCTCCCATTATCTCCAGTCACCTTAATTTAACAATTAATCTATTGTGCCATACTCGGTAATTGCCTTGGCAATATCGAAGAAAATGAAATGGATTTCCTTCCCATCATCCAATGCTTCCGCTATGTCGTGATACAGGTCTAGTAATTGCGATATGGTTGATTTGTTTTGCAGGAATCCATATTGGCACGAGGATACTTTTGTTTTAAGAAAATCAAAAATATTGCGCAATACGACCCGTTCAAAAATTTTGCTTAAACAACTGAGTAGGGAGATATGGCGATAGTTGGATACTAAAGATGGATTTCCGGATTTGAATATTGGCGTAACATTTACTATATTCCAGGCCGAGGGAAAAATTCCTTTATCCAACGATAGTTGGAACAATCTACATAATATGGTGGTTAGTTGAGTTCTTGCTTCATAAATGATTTTGGGGCTTATTTGATCTGGTCCAGTGGCCTTATTAACATCAATAGAATTCAGTATCTCCAATAAATCTGCAGCCGACACCTGGATGCCAGGTAAACCAAATTCGTAATTGGCATTAACATCGGGTGGGACAACATCTAGACCACCAGACGAACAAATACCAGCAAAATATTCATTGAGGATATTTGCTTTTTCAGTGTTATCAGTATGATAATTAAGATTGTCAGTGGTTAGAGGTGGTATAGGAGACACATTTGCATTTCTGTTATTCAGAACAGACTTGCAGAGTTTCCACCAGAATTTATTTCCGCTAGCGATTTTGTTAGTAACTTTGGTTTGATGAGTTGTCTTAGCATCTCTAACTGATGAATTTACACGGTTTCGTTGGGTTTTGTAAAGGGATAAATTTTCAGCAGCTTGGAATTTTCAAAATTTATGGAGTTCAGTCTCAGTCCAACGATGTTCTTGCCATAGTTAAGATGCGTAACCATTGTCAATGTGTTACAAAAGGATTCCAGAAATTCTACTGACCAAGGCTAAGCTCTTGTCAGTCGTCAACCTAATGAAATATCATAGGTTTGGTTTGTTACAACAATTTATGGGGTGTAAAGGTCTAAATGATATACCTCTTTTTAACACAATTAGAAACTTGTCTCCATGGTTATTTTAGAGTTTAGTGATCATAAATAATATATATACATTGTAGTTGACTAACAGTACGTTTAACAACATAATTAACGAACAATTATTGGTGCAACACAAGTCTGCCAAAACAGTCTGCCAAATAAACATTAGTATATATGGGGGAAAGAGTTGTACAGTTGGGAACTCACAACTTAAATATAAAGAAAAAATACTAATTATACTTGAGAGATCAGGCAGACATTTGAATGCATTTAGCAACACTATTTATTAAATGCATGTTTGAAATGACAGTATGTCTGGAACTTTAGAGATTTACTGTCGAGTTGCAGGTAAAGAAGGATTTGAATTACTTTTTTGTTTCAAGTTCCTTTTCAGTTGAAATTTGTTGTCAATCTCCGTTTTCTAAATACCTGAAAAAGATATTTCCATCTAGTTACGGCTTTTAAATGAATTATCACTTACGATAAGAAGTGAATTTCGCAATTATTTGCTTATCTTTACCTATAAAGTGAGATCTAGAAATATCTTCCATCTTAATATCTAAATTCAACTCACACGCTAGTCTACACACAGCTGCATCGGTGCTTTCGTTGGGCAGTAGTGTTACAGTTAGGCCTGTGATAAGAACACTTTCCCTGTAAGACGATTTTGATTGTAAGACTATGTTGTCTGAGAAATCCATCCCACAAGATGTGATTTTGGTTACTCTGGACGTGGAGTCTATGTATACAAACATTGACATAGATTTGGGTCTTAAATCCATAAAATCAGCATTCCAAAGATATCCTGACCACCGTCGTCCGGATAAAGACATTTTAGAATTGCTGGAACTTAGCTTAAAAGGTAATGATTTTGAATTCAATGGGGAGATCTTTCAGCAAATTAAAGGGTGTGCTATGGGGAAACGTTTTAGTCCTAACTTTGCCTCTATTTTTATGGCTGAGTGGGAGAGTGATATTCTTCACAAATGTCACAAACAACCTTTTATTCACCTTCGGTATCTGGATGACATTTTTATCATTTGGCAGCATACGTTGAAAGAATTTCATATTTTCATTGATACTCTTAATTCTCACGACTCAAGCATTAAGTTACAGCCTACTATTGATCAAAATTCTGTGGATTTTTTGGGTGTAACTATTTACAAGGGTCATACATATCATACTACTGGGCATCTAGATTACAAAGTATTCTTCAAACCTACTGACACGCATCAGCTGCTACATGCTGGGTCATACCATCCTCCTCACACTTTCAAGGGAGTCATTAAGTCTCAGATTTTTAGATTCTATAGAAACTGTAGTTCTTTAGATTTCTTTAACCAGGCTTGTTCTGTTCTTTTTAAAGCTCTCCTCCCTAGGAGGTATTCTATTAGATTACTCCGAAGGATCAAATCTAACACAGTAAGACAAATTATGTTTCCCCCTTCAGCCCACGATACGCTTACCTCTCCTTCACGAGTGTACCATTACCGCCCAACATTTCTCATCAGGCCTTAAGACGCGATGCAAACTCGATATATACGTACCCGAACGCGGAACCTTTTTCGAAGAACAATCTCGCGACAAATATCAAATGGCAGAGAATCTTAATTACGACTCCTCTAATATCGTGTATGTTATCACATGTAAAAAATGTTGCAAACAGTACGTCAGAGAAACTCAGAATTCTCTACGACAAAGAGCAGCCAACCATTTATCTAGTATTAGACTTAAACATGATGTACCCGTGGCACAACATTTCAATACTCTAGGTCATTCCGTCAAGGACCATTTTGAAATCATGCCTATTCAGAAAATCCCTTTTCTCACTTCCGTGCAGATACCAAGCACTAACGTTTGGAAAGGGAAAGTTTTTGGATTCAAACATTACAAACTACCTATCCTTTGGGTTTGAACTTGGACCCAGGAAGATGTCGTGAAAAAACTATAATACCATTTGTCTTTCAGTATAACAAAGCTAGCATTGCTATGGCCAAGATTATAGTAGAAGAATACAAACTACTCCAAAGTAAACTTGCTCGACCTCTGACCCAAAGGCCAGTCATTGCTTATAAAAAGAACAAGAGTTTGAAAGACATACTGGTCAGGGCTAAACTCCCCTGTCTGCCTTCTACCTAGGTTTTTCTGGGAAAGGGGTGGGGGGGGGGGGGCAAATTTTCACTGTCTTTTCCCATGACCCTATAATATATAGTCTGACGATATTCTTACCATAGCTTAAGATACGTAAGCATTGTCAATGTAATACAAAGTGTTCCAGAAAATTCTACTGACAAAGACCAAGCTCCTGTCAGTCGTCAACCTAATGAAATATCATAGGTTTACTTTATTACAACAATTTATGATGGGGTATAAAGGTCTAAATGATATACCTCTTTTTAACACGATTAGAAACTTGTCTCCATGGTTATTTTAGACAAGAAGATTTTCCCTGTGCCCGTGTGTTTTAGTGTTCATAAATATGTTTTTCTGGTTTGTTGATATAACTACATTCCTTTCCAGGCACACTTGCCACGAAAATCCAGATGACTGTTTACATTAAAAACAGTGGACGGTTTTCTGTATTTTTCCCAGACAGAAAAAGTTAGGAACTTTCTATTTTTACCAGAAATTGAAAGTTTTGACATCATTTATATTTTTAATTTGAAATTGAAAAACAGATTTTTCAGGTACCCGCAATGTAAACAAACTTCGAAACTGAGCGTGTCCACAAGTGCCGTAATGGTTTGAGTCGTGTAGGCGATCTAACGACACAGTATAATTTTACGAACTTTATCTAAGAAATACAAACTAACGATCGAGTAAGAGGGACTATAAAAGCCTGCCGAGTGCAAACCACAGACAAAATCGCTTGAACGAGGGTAATCCAACACTGATCGGGGTTGTTGTTGTAATCGAGCTTCGATTCTTCGTTTGTTTTTCACCCTCATTTGTGCATTCTAAACCTAATATAGGGCATGCTTTATGTGTGCTATGTTTAATTTTAGTGGTTTTAGCTGTAGTAAGCTCATGCAAATTGGTTTTCTTAACAAATGTCAAACAGGCTACGGCAGCAAGTGGGCCTTTAAAGTGGCATGAGCTGCCAAAATTCATAATTCATAATTTTTGATCGTCACGACAGTAAGAGGCTTTGAAGGCCATCGAAAAACTAAATGATTGGCGTTGGAATGAGGAAAATCCATACAGTATGTGGCCTGTACGAACCGAAAAGTAAACAAAATTTAAATAACCATTCATTCATTCGAAGTCAAAGTTAGTTCAAAACAATACTTTATCGTACATTTTCGAGACTAGAAGCACTAAGAAGCTTCTGAATTATATGTCTGGAGAAAAATAGCCAATAATTTCAACATTCTGTGTTAACGTCAAAATATCAACATTTTGGCAGCTCATGCCCCTTTAAGAGTATTAAATACAGCTTGAACGTCTTCAGCGAGCTTTGTTATTTTGGAGTCACTGGATTCCATGATTTTAGGGAGCTTACGATCTGTGGCTAAAATCATATCATTAACTGGTTTCATTACTGACTTGAACAAGTTTAGAGATCGCTTCGTCAATGTAGTGCTGTACATGTTTAGCAACAATAATGTCCAGGTTAACTGGGGTTGTAGAGGACTTCCCAACGATGGCTGGTTGAGTGGGCCTAAGACTGGGATCAGAAATGTCAGGTAGGGAACTTACCCTTTTCAAGCTAGGATTGGACAACGGCTTACTTGATTTATGATTGCCTCTGTTGGATGTGGGTTCAAGGTATGATGGCTGATCATCAGAAGTCACAACTGGTTGACGGTCAGTTCCTGTCCTGGCTGGTGTTGTTGTTGTCACCATTTTTCGTACACAGTGACAGGGCACATTTCAGATCTAGGTAATAGTTATAATATCGCACAGTAGACTTCAAATCAATTCCAGTCCTACTCAGAAAGCATTTGCTAGTAGATATGACACGATGAGTGCAGTATTATGCATAGTTGGAGATCTCCAAACTCTGTGGTCAAAGTATATGATGATGGGTGACCAACAGATTGTCACCCATCATCATATATTTTGACCACAGAGTTTGGAGATCTCCAACTATGTTATGCTTAGATCACCTTGATTTAGAGTGTCACGTCAAGGTCAGTCGCCATCTTGTATCTTGATGATGTTGGCTTATAGGTTCAGACCTAATCCACTGGTAGATAGGGCCTATCCACAAATAATGCAATTCTTTAGGGATAAGGGAATGATGATATTGGCTTATAGATTCAGACCTAATCCACTTCTTTAAGGATTCGGGAATGGTGGTGCATTCAGAAAGAGGGATGAAGTTAGCAATTCTCTACGGATTTTTAATGTAAAAACATCTTTTGTGGAACAAAAATCAATCAATCTGATGATCGCACTTTGGTTGATTACTCTTCAACCAGCTTGGAGGCCTCCGTTGCTCAGTAGGTAGAGCGTTGGACGCTCAATCCGAATAGCCTTCCATCAAGGGTTCGAATCCCACTCAGTCCAAAATAAAAAATTGGAAAATGTTCTGACTGGGTTTTCACTCGAATGACCTATGTGGGATGGTTGCCAGTTACCACCGGAAGACCATGGGTTTCCTCTGGGCATAGAGCCCGGTTTCCTCCCACAATGAAACGGGCAACGCCGCCATATAAGTGAAATAATCTTAAACACCAATCGATCAATCAACCAGCTGGTTAGAATGTTTCTCATCATTAAGCTAGGTCAGTTCAGCTCTCAAGTAAATTGTGCTTGATTTCCTGAGAGGATTTTTCACTTGATCGTCCAATGTGGAAAAGTTGCCAGGTACGCACTGTTGGTGGATTTTTCCTCCCACTTTATAGCCTGTCCAATAAGGGAAACAAACTTGAGTGTGTTGTTTAACATCAATTTAGCAATCTGGAACAATGTCAATTTAAGCATGGTGTTAATCAGGAACCAATAGGAGATCCTGGTTTCAGGCCTCCGTTTATAAGGTGAATGATTACTTGGCAATTCTCTACACACACCAGAGCGAGCACTGGGTTGCTCTTCTCATGCAAAATGTAAATTAAATGTTTAACGAATGATTGAGTGTACAATATTATCGAGCATTTAACAAATTTCAGAAGAGTAATCGTTCGTGGACAGACACCACATGATAGCGATGTTCTTCCTTCGTCAGATAACCTGATATTCTTCCCCAATAAACTTGTTACATATTCTTAAATCTTGCTTAAAACCCCACATTTACGATCAATCAGTTTTCGTTTATGCATGTAACTTGTCTGGGAACACCTGAGAGAAGTGAAACAATTTTGTGTGAGGTATAAAACATTATTTAGGTTCTTGATTGTTTTTGGAATATGTAAATTTAGTTGATAGGGATCTGAATAAACAGTAACTGTTCTTTCTTCTTTCAGAATAACCCAAGGCGGCCGTATTACTGAAGAGTTGGTTAATTCGGCAATTCGTTGTTGAAGAGAACACCTGGTTTCCTCAATCATATCTCGTTGATAATGCTCTGACAGAGTTCAACACAAACCAATCAACTCAATTATATAGCCCTCAGCTGCTGATTTTGTTTATAAACATTAGACAACTCTGTTACATTACTAGTACCAGCCTGTCAACCCTCACTTGACCATTAAGTGTTAATTTCTGGGAGGATTTGTTTCATATTAAATGATGCAATAGATTGTATTTAATCAAACACCACTTTAAAAGTGTTTTTTGTGCTACAGCTTGTATTTTTTTGTTTGCATTGCATCCTGTAAGTGAATTTATTGCTTGTTATTATAAATACACCATTTTAGAATTTATACAAACATAACCACAAATGTTTTTTGTATGTATAAGTTCCCTATTATAAGCCCTATTAAAGGTTTTACTTTCTGGTGGTCTCTTTACCAAGGGATTTGGTAACCGCCACAAGGCATAATACATAACATGTTATCTTGATTTGGTGTAAATAGCCGATAGTTAAAGACATAAGAAATGTTTGAAACTCTCTTTAAAGGCACACTTGCCGCGAAAATCAGGAATATTGTTTACATTAAAAAAGAAAGTCCGTTTTCTGTATTTTACCCAGACAATATAAGTTAGGAACTTTCTATTTTTACCAAAATTTAAAAGTTTGGACGTCACTTTGTATTTTTAATTTGAATTTGAAAATTTGAATTGTTACGTACCCGGAACGTAAACAAACCACACTGCCCCCTATTGGCGATTTTATGTTTCAGTCGAGTGAGTGAACTAACGACACAGTGTAATTTTACGTAGGCCTATTTATCTGAGAAATACAGACTGACGATCGGTTAACAGCGACTGGAAAAGCCTGCTGATTATTGTTTGAGTGTAAACCACAGACAAAAATGCCTGAAATGAGGGTAATCCAACACGAAAGTTGACCGACACTGATCGTTGTTGTTGTAATCAGGCTTCGATTCTTCGTTTGTTTTTCACCCCATTTCTACATTCTAAAGCTAACTAGACATGTTTTATGTGTCCTATGTTTAAGTTTAGTGGTATTAGTCGTAGTGTGCTCATGTAAATTGGTTTTCTTAGCAAATTTAAACAGGCTACGGCGGCAAGTGGGCCTTTAAACATGGGTTCCATACTAATGATAAAAAACTAAGACATCACCACGTAGTTAGTTGTTTTTGAACAACACATGAGAGTTCCAACTTCTCCATCATCTTTACCCTCATTTGAATTGAAATTGAAAAACGTGGTGGAATAAATCAATCACAATTCGCTTTACTTAAAGTGGCCCATACGCGATCAATTATATTGTGCAATTTAATTGTCATATGGGCGATATTGATGACTTGCGCAATTCTATTGAGTGAATCAAACTCAAGCAAAGACGCTTGATATTTTATTGCGCAATTATATTGTGCAACCAGGCTTGTGCAACATAATTTATCATGTATGGGCCGCTTAAGTAACATGTCAGTAATGAACAAAACAAAGATTTTGTAATGTATCGAAGCCCTTCTTGATCCATTGACTGTTAACCAAGTCAACCATGTTATGTTCAACATATTATATTTCACAAAAAGCAAGTGATCATTTTCAGGTTTCTGTAGATTACATGTATTTCTGAATTTGTTTTATAATCTTGAGTGTGGCGTAAAACGTCAATCAACCAATTTATTTTGAAAAGATGTAAGTTTCCTTATCAGGTCCAGGTGTCATTTTTGGTTGAGTAAACCATTTTTCTTTCATATACACTTCAGTAGAAATTAAATTGCGTCCTTGGAAAAAAAAAAAAAAAATAAACAATCTGTGAGGAGTCCAATCTAATACAGAGTTTTTTTTGGGGGCATTTAGAACTATTGCATGTGGGATCAATGTAAATATTGGTGAACCACCTGTAAATACAGCAAAGTGTTGAATAAAGAGAGAAAGATTATCATTGAATATGGACAATTTATATTTGTGAATTTTTCCAAAGAGCCTTGGTAATAGGAAGGGTTGCATCTTTCTGATTGATTGACTATTAAGCCATACTCAAGATTAATTCCTTCATATGGGTACATTACCAGGTTTATGTATAAGAGAAATACAGAGGCGGGAGTGGAGTGAACTACCTGAACCAACTAAACTAATGACTTGCCAAATATCTGTCAAAAATTCCCTCTACAAAATTTTCCCCATACCAATAGTTCCCTCTTGGTATTACGTTGGACAAAGAACGAGCGATATAATTCTTTGTAGAATCCGAAACGGTTGTAGCTCTTTAAATGATGACCTATATAATAATTTTCTTACTGACTCTCCAAAATGTTCCTGTGGATTTTCCTCTAAAAATGCAACCCACTATTTTTTTTCAATGTAAAAGATTCCTCTTGCAGCGCACATCGATGGTTGAAGAAATAAGGTCACTTGGATATACGGGGATCTGACAACCACTCTTTTACTTTATGGATCTAATGACCTGACTCAGGAACTGAATAAAGACCTCACAATTATAAAATATGCAAATTTATCATCCAAACTAAACGTTTCTAATATTCATATAAGTTGGGACCAATGCGTGACACGACTTGGACGGCCAATAGATGATTTGCTAATTACTTGCAAATGACGTCATTTAGCAATGTCACAATTACTACCCCAATTTGTAGACCGGACAAAGGATCCGCCTGTTTTTAACATCAAATTTTCGATATTTTACAACAGATATAAGAAATGGAAAGCTATATTCGGACAGTTTATATCCGCATGAATCTAGAAATGCAAAAAAATCGTGGTCTTAAAGGGATTTTGACCGAATATGGCTAAAGTCAATATGTCTGCTGGGCATGTCCGGTGTAAGATTGATGCCACGACATTTCATTGTTGTGCGCAAAACTGGCAAATGGTCTATTAGGTACATCTAATTATATGCGTTTATGTATGTGCATTTGTATGCTTGTGTGTGTGTATATGTAATAGTATGCGTATTTGTCTGTATGTATATATACGTGGGAAGATCTATATATATATATATGTACACTTAAGTATTATGCATATTTGTTCGTTGTTGTACTATTCACTATGTCTATATATGTTAAACAAGTGTGTTGACATTGAATGGGAATTAAGTGTAAACTCTAAATACTATTATTTTGTATTTTGATAACCATCCTTATATATATTAAAAACTCGTTATTCTCTAATATTGTATTTAATTAATGCACAAAATAAGCTCTGAGCTTAATGTGTAAGAAATAAAGATTATATATAATAAACAAGAGATCAGTGAACTGATCTTAGCCCACCATAGAACACTATCAGAAAGTGAGGCTGCTTATAAACGGATCGCAAATTTGATATGTGAAATTTATTTCTTCAGTAAGTGGGTGGCTGGACAAGAACAAAGTTTCTTCGGTAGATAGTGGCTGTTATCTGAAAACTCAAAACCAACTTTCTTCAAGGAGGCCGCACATTAACGCTACTTACCGGAGCTATATGTACTTGCACACAGGCCAGTCAGTGATATCGCTTGTTTGAGTCCTGTACACAATTAAAATTTACAAAATCCAAAACGATTGTACACATGTTACCAAGATGCATTGAGTGTTTGTTTACAAATCAAAAGATAATGTATATCTGTCAAAAATAGCCCGTGAAAAGTGAAGAACGGGCGACGTATCACTCGTCTGATGAGTAAAAATTTAAACATGACGAAAGTCAGTTTAAAAATTAATGGCCAAAAATGTCCCGATTCGTTCAGAAATCGTTCAGAAACTTATAAAAAAATCTTCATGCACGATTTGATATAAATATATGATTGAATAAAAACATTTCAGTTACTTTATTGGTAAATAGCATTTACAATTGCGAAGTCAGTTGTTGTACATAGCTGCCTGAATGCAAATTCGATCGGCAAAATAGTGATTGTACGTTGCCGTGTATTTCATTTCATTTTGAAATATTCCTTCCTTTCAGACTCCGAAAAATACCATATGGATCTTCTTAAGTGTCTTAGGAAACACTCTCCTTTAAAAATATTTATTATTGTTACATTTTTGGAAAGAATTTAGGCGTTTAAAATCCAAACTCGAGAAGGCCATTTTACCGACTTCGAACAAGCCGGCAACATGCATAGATAATATAAAGTTCTGTTTCTGATAGTCGCCCTTGGAAATCTGAAAGGGGTCGATTTTGATACGTTTTAAAATGAGACGAGGATTGCAATTTCACTCTGAGGTTTAATAAAGCTCCGATAAATGCCTTTTTTCCACTACTCTGGACTAGGAAATTCCAAAATAACGTCCTCAGTGCCAAAAATAGCATATTTGTCTTTAACTGGGCCATGCTTTTAAAATGCCTGGTAGGGGCCCTGTGATTGACAGCGGGAACTCGCACTAGCTAATTTCACAACCCGATTTTAGCACTTTTTAATCATAGATATTTAAATATCTCGCTCACTGTCAGTATATTGGAGACAGGGAAAATATATATTAAGATCTGAAGCTGTAAATATAAGGAATTCCACAGGCTTTTATTGTCAAATTTAACATTTTCTTGATATATACGTATGCTTGAAGTGTCCGTTCTCACCTAGACAAGTTGGAAGTTATCAGTGAATTGCGCGTCCTTTAAAGTAAATTAAACCTCTTTAACCGTATTCGAAGATTGACAAAACAAAACACAAAGCAACCAACAGATGCAACATGTGATTCTATTTGTGCATTTTCAAAATCAGTTGAAGTTGTAAGAAAAATAACCATACGGCGTCAGTGGGGTTTTAGCCGACTTTTCTGCTGTCGCCATAGGCCTACGATGTCTTCGGTAATGAAGCAGGCTAGCACTCTAACGCCAAATGGCGACAGCGGTACCGAATGTGTTAAATGAAAACGTCCACGACGAAAAAAATACATGTTGCATAACTTGACCATATGAGGAAGCAACACAAATAACAATTCATCAAGATCCGCCTGGTAGTTTGTTGAGTCCGCGATCACAAACTATGTAGATAGAAATCACAGAAAAAGCTACCGACCGCCATTTTGAATATGCAAATGAGCAGCGAGTGCATAACAAGGCCATAGGGTTAACCTACGTATAACATTTTACGAACATCCTTTCATTACTTTAGAACAGTGATAAAAAAATAATGGCCAGTGGTCGCCATTTTGAATATGCAAATGAGCAAAAAAGTGCATAGTGCGCAACGAGACCATAGGGCTAACATGCGTAAATTAGTTTACGAAAATCCTAACCTTTCTTTACTTTAGGAGAAAAGTGACAAAAAGAAGAAAAACAAAATGGTCGCCCGGCGGCCATTTTAATATGCAAATGAGCAAAAACGTACATAGTACGCAACGAGGCCATAGGGTTAACCTGCGTACAAAGTTTTACGAAGATCCTCTCATTACTTTAGGAGAAAAGTGATAAAAAGTAGAAAAACAAAATGGTCGCCTAGCGGCCATTTTGATATGCAAAAGAAATAAATGTTGCACAACTAGACCATAGGAGGAATGTGCGTGTGAAATTTAAAGAAGATCCGAATAGGACTTCTTCTTGGAATCGCGGTCACAAGACAGAAAAGCGATAAAAAATAGAAAAACAAAATGGTCGCATAGCGGCCATTTTAATATGCAAATGAGCTTTGAAAAATAGATGTTGCCCAACAAGACCATATGGGGAACCAATACAAAAACATTTCATCAAGATCGGCCTGATGGATTTCTAGATTCCGCGATCACAAACTATGTAGGTAAAAATCACAAAATGGCCGCCAGCGGCTATTTTAATATGCAAATGAGCAAACAAACTAGATGTTGCACAACTAGACCATAGGAGGAACGTGCGTGTGAAATTTAAAGAAGATCCGACTAGGATTTCTCTTGGAATCGCGGTCACAAAACAGAAAAGCGATAAAAAAATAGAAAAACAAAATGGTCGCCTAGCGGCCATTTTAATATGCAAATGAGCTTAGAAAAATAGATGTTGCACAACTAGACCATATGGGGAACCAATATAAAAACATTTCATCAAGATCGGCCTGGTAGATTTCTAGATTCCGCGATCACAAACTATGTAGGTAAAAATCATAAAATGGCCGCCAGCGGCTATTTTAATATGCAAATGAGCAAACAAAATAGATGTTGCACAACTAGACCATAAGGGGAACATGTCTGTAAAATTTGATGAAAATCCGACCAGTAGTTCTCTTGGAATCGCGATCACAAGAAAAGTTTACAGACACCGGACGACAGACGACGGACGACGGACGACGGACCACGGACAAAAAGCGATTTGATAAGACCACCATGAGATCATGGTGGTCTAAAAAAATACAGAGGCAGCTGGTATTCCTGAGAAATAATGTCTGAGGCGCAAAGCGCCAAGGATATTATTGTTTCTGGAATACCTGCTGACAAGGTGTTTCTCTGACGTAAACGATTTGGACTTGCTCATTGACTTTCGTTATCCAAATGCAGTACTAACATCCTGTTTACAGTTATGCATTCAAGGTCTGCACATGTATTCTTCGTGTACGCTGACACGGTTACATACAAAATCAGCTACCTAACACAAAATTGCATGTACACATCATAAAAAGATTGACACAAGTAACATACTGAGTATTAAATAAAGCTTCACTTAATTGGGCGACTTTCCTAAGAAATACGTCTTTCCTAAGTCTTGTTGGAACAATAGTGTGACGTTACAACTATCGTTTACTTCGAGTAGCCACCTTGGTACCTGGTAATGATCCAATTAAAAACGAAAAAGAAATTAGTAAATTTTTTTTTGAGAGTGGGATTCGAACCCTCGCCTCGTCTAAAGAAGACCGGTCGAACTATCACTGCCGACCAAGGTCCTGACAATGTATGCGGAACTGTTCTGGTTGGATTCATACAGCCAGGAACCGCATTGATAAATAAGAACACTGTAAAAAACGATATCACCAAATGAATGACTGAACTAAATTGTCCATGGCCACAAGAAACCAAACCAATGGCAGCACACATTTTAAGATTTATTGTTTCATACAGTTTTGAAAAAACGTATCTTGTAAGGAGCACTGCAAGAGAAGGGGGGACAATAGTAGTAAAGCCTCAAAAGTTACTTCCCCTTGTTAAGCTTGTTCAAATAAGACTTTACTGAACAATGAATGATGTAAAATACTTTTTTTGTACGTTTAAACACTGCACTCATGCTAAATTGTTAATACCAGAATGTAGGAGCAGGTTTTCTCTCCTCTTTTATTCCATATTTTTCGCTGATATCTTGTTCAAATGTGCACAATTTTGGCTTGAAGGTGATTTTTTTCATGGCATCAGTTAATGTATCTTTCTTTTCGTTTTCTGAAAAAGTAAATTAACCAAAACTTTATATAAATGCTTGGTGATAAGAGAGCTGTTTCTGAAGACATTTTATCTTACCTCTCATACTTTCACGACCGTTATATTAACCTAATGTTGAAGGCATAAGTTTCAGAGAGGTCTGCCATACATGTCAGAATTTTAAGGAACAATCCCCTGAATTTTAAGACAGGAAATCTGATGATAAAGCTGTGATATCAAACCCTGACATTGAAATCAGATGCATTATCCACTAAACCTGTAAAGCTAGATCTCAATTGTATTAAAATAGATTTTCATTTATTAGTGCCTTTTAGAAAGTGAGTATAACAGTATTTTTGTTATTTTTGGGATTACACATAGTTGAAAAATGGCAGAAATTCTTCTACCAAGTTTGGATGACTGCCGAAACGGGAAGCGAACTCGAAACAATAGATGCCATACTCTGGACCCAGGTTCGATTCCTGTTTTCGGTGTCATTCAAAATCGATAGAAGAATTTGTGCAATTTTCAAGAAAGTATAATCCCAAAAATAATGAGAATACTGTTAAAATTGATTTAGTGCTTTATGCTTAAAACTAGTTGCAATATCAACACACAAAAATATAATTTTACAATTTTCAAATTATTTATGGAAATAGTGGAATTTTCACCAAGGATTCAGTGTAAGCATGAGTGATCAACTGCCATACTTTACCAAATGAACCCCAAGCTCATTGATTGCTTTTATGCCATACATGTACTTGACAATTCCACATAGTGAAACCAAGTGAAAATCAATTCACCACTTTTTGGGGTATTAAACAAAGTGAGATTCAAATCCATTTCTACCTTTAACCAACTTAGCCCTGGAGTCCTCTCAGACTTACTACAGGTTATTTCCAACACTGTCTACTGATAAAGTTCTCAACACACCTGTATATTTGGATTTAACGACAAAATCTTCTTCAGTATCTTCAGCTATCTTGGAAAGGGGGATAATCCTGCCCGTTCTCGCTGACACTCGCACACGTTCACCAGTCTCTGTATAGCGCCATTCAACTTTTGTGGCTTTACTGGAAAAACAATAAATATTTTTATTTTTGGCTTTCATAAACTAGATGCTGGAAACTACTGTTCAAAAGCACTATTACATATATAACTTGTCCGCCAAGTCATAAGTCAAAAAAGTTTTCCATGTCCATATATACTAGTGTTCCACAATTTTAATGGAATATCATTGGGTCTGAGAATGAAGACGGAAGAATGGCTGATAGGTCAGATCTAGGATTAATATTGAAAGGATATGACACACATTTGTATTACAGCCAGTGTGATCACAGTAGTTATGCTCGCTATTGTTTGTCCGAGACACCCGGTGAGGGCATTCCGATCCACCCCGTGACTATCCCAAAACCCATTCAAAACAGACTTCGCTGTGATCACACTGGATGTAATACAAAGGCGTTTCATATCCCTTCTATATTAATCCCAGGTTAGATGAATTATAATAAGGTGTATTTCTTTGGAGGAGGTAGCCTAGGTGGCTCAGTCAGTTAGAGTGATAGTCTCTCAGTCCGACACAGGCTTTCCATCGATGTGGCACAGGTTTGCATCCCAATCAGACCAAATCAAAATTGAAAAAAAATCTGAGCGGATTTTTCTCTCGATCACCGTATGTGGAAAAATTGCCAGGTACTCGCTGAGTGAGTGATTTGGGTTTTACGTACTGCTTAACAATCAGGTACTTGCCGAAGGTTCTGGTTTCCTTACTCACTTAACCTGGCAATGCCTGCATGTGTGAAAAAGTTCATGCTATTGAAACGTTCATCATTGTATAAATCTATTAACATCAGATTTAAATGTAACAAAATCAATGAAATATTAGTTTAACAGGACTCATTGTGCTCAAACACTGATCTCCCTTTACTTCCCATAAGTCTCCCCCCCCCCCCCCTCCCCTCTTCCCACACCCATCATGAACACTTACTTGTCTGATGGATCCACTAAAGCCACTTGCGTCGTAACCAACAACGGTTTTTCTTTCTTTAGCATTTGTCCTGGGTATGTTGGGGTAGCATTCAATGTTTCATACATCTGCAAGAAATCAAAATGTGAAATGAAAACAGTAATAGGTGATAAAGGTTATTTCTAAACCTAAATTTACACATTTATTTGCTGTGGAAATGTATCAGCTTGTACTACAGTATACAATAACTGATGTTTGTTAAACATAAAGCCAAACATGCTGCCAAAATTAAAATTTTCTTAAATTCGGATTGCCTCAATAATTTGTACCTTCAAAATACATCCAAAAACTAAATGATTCAATTTCATGAAATAAACTAGACATATCTGAGATACCCCCCGCTCTGCAAGAAAAGTCAGCCTATCTGAGAATTGTAGCATCAAAACAATAATATAATGGTCAGTGATAAGTGATGAGAAAACCAACAATGAAATTGAAAATGCAAAAACACAGAATATGATGATAATTCTGCTGGCAAGTAAGCAAGGAGAACAAGCTATGAGATGCAGATATGACTTTACATGAGCAGATGATGACAGCAGCAGACTGCATCAAAATTGCAGGAACTGGCACCAACCAAGGCCAACATCTATCAACAACTTGAAAAAATTAATAACATTCAGGAAAGTGTAAGGGGGTATTAGTGTTAAGACAGTGAGTTGGATGGGTGGAACAGCACCAAGAGGAGGAGACACATGAATTGGGCATGATTTAATGCTACGTCTGTGACAAATGATGGAGTAAGACAAAATATCATGCAAAATACTCCTTGCTGGTCATGTTTAGTTAGCATCGACAACAAGAAAGTAGACTATGAGGCTGCTTGCTGATCACGTTACCAGCACTCACTACGAGGAAGTAGGCTATCAAGAGTGCCACAAGCACAATAATGAAACATGCAGGCTTATATGACAAGCACAGCAACTACCGTACAACTGTACAATGGGACAAAATTGTGTCTACAAACAAATGTATGAACAGACAAATGACAGAACAGAGAAATGTCAAAAGGAGTCCAAAATGTCATAAATATGTAAAAATATCTCCTTGCAAGTAGGACATGGACAACTTCATATCATTGGTAACATTTGTCAAGTTTCATTCAAAAAGAACCAACATCTGGGAGGAGTATTTTGGACAAAATTGCGTCTACGGACGGACGGACGGAGGGCACAACGATCAGACAGATGTATGTGTTTACATACAAACTTTATGCCAGCAGAAGGGGGGGGGGGGGGGGGGGGGGGGGAGGTAGGGAGGAGGGAGGGAGGGGCGATAACATGATAACCCTGTCTTCATATGGAATTTGACCCATTGGAGGAGTATTTTGGACAAAACTGTGTCTATGGACGGACAGACGGACAGAGGGAACAACGATTGGACGGATGTATGAGCGTACATACACACTTCATGGCAGTAGAAGGGGGGGGGGGGAGGGGGAAGGTAGGGAGGAGGGAGGGGCGATAACACGATAACCCTGTCTTCATATGGAATGAGACCCCAAAAATGGCAAAGTCCTATAAGTCAAAAACATCATAAAAATGTGAAAAAAGGAAATATCATCCTGTAAGTTGGGCATGCACATCTACATACCATTGGTAACGTATTTGTGAAATTTCATTGAAATCAAAGCAAAATCTTAGGAGGAGTAGTCCGGACAAAATTGTGTCTACAGACAGACGGACGGACAGGCGGACAGAGGGAACAACGATTGGACGGATGTATGAGCGTACATACACACTTCATGGCAGTAGAAGGGGGGGGGGGGAGGGGGGAAGGTAGGGAGGAGGGAGGGGCGATAACACGAGATAACCCTGTCTTCATATGGAATGAGACCCCAAAAATGGCAAAGTCCTATAAGTCAAAAACGTCATAAAAATGTGAAAAAGGAAATATCATCCTGTAAGTTGGGCATGCACATCTACATACCATTGGTAACATATTTGTGAAATTTCATTGAAATCAAAGCAAAATCTTAGGAGGAGTAGTCCGGACAAAATTGTGTCTACAGACGGACGGACAGACAGACAGACGGACAGACAAGCCGATTCCAGTATAAAAATTAGTTTTTCTTTAGCATGTGGCCTGTCAGTAATGTGCTGAATGCATCAGAAAAATGTAAACAAAACAATTAAAATAGATTTATGTTCGTTAATTCTAAACACTACCTGTCCTTTATTGACTTCTGCACGGGCCTGTTGTCACTAAAAAGCTTTAAACTTGTAAAAATGTCTGCTAATTTCTTGATTTTTAAACTAAATAAATATCCAAATTTTCAAAGACCATGCTCTAAAACTTAGATATTGAGAAATTGCCAGGGGAAATAACTGTTGTGAGAGTAAACCTTGACCTTTAGCAGGTACCTGGCAACCATTCCAAATATGACAGAGAAAAAAAAAATTTTTTATTCGAATTTGTAAACCAGTTTCATTATTAATAATCATTTTGAATTTAAAGGTGACTACACTACACTTTATATAAGAAGTTTACTTTAATTGAAAGTAAAATAACCATGAACTTACACAGTTCAGACCTTCTACGAAGCACCAGTTCCGTTCTTTAATAATGGAGTTAACAAGACCAATTTTTCCCTTATCCTTGCCAATCAACACCTCAACCTGCAAACAAAAATATGTCCAGAAAGAAAATATTGTGATCAATTGATGTTCAGTGCCAGGCTCAAGACTAGTTCACATACATGGTAATTGATGTTTAGTGCCAGGCTCAAGACTAGTTCACATACATGGTAATTGATGTTCAGTGCCAGGCTCAAGACTAGTTCACATACATGGTAATTGATGTTTAGTGCCAGGCTCAAGACTAGTTCACATACATGACAATTGATGTTCAGTGTCAGGCTTAAGACTAGTTCACATACATGGCAATTGATGTTTAGTGCCAGGCTCCAGACTAGTTCACATACATGACAATTGATGTTCAGTGCCAGGCTTAAGACTAGTTCACATACATGACAATTGATGTTCAGTGTCAGGCTTAAGACTAGTTCACATACATGGCAATTGATGTTTAGTGCCAGGCTCCAGACTAGTTCACATACATGACAATTGATGTTCAGTGCCAGGCTTAAGACTAGTTCACATACATGGTAATTGATGTTCAGTGCCAGGCTCAAGACTAGTTCACATACATGGTAATTGATGTTTAGTGCCAGGCTCAAGACTAGTTCACATACATGACAATTGATGTTCAGTGTCAGGCTTAAGACTAGTTCACATACATGGCAATTGATGTTTAGTGCCAGGCTCCAGACTAGTTCACATACATGACAATTGATGTTCAGTGTCAGGCTTAAGACTAGTTCACATACATGGTAATTGATGTTCAGTGCCAGGCTGAAGACTGGTTCACATACATGGTAATTGATGTTTAGTGCCAGGCTCAAGACTAGTTCACATACATGGTAATTGATGTTTAGTGCCAGGCTCAAGACTAGTTCACATACATGGTAATTGATGTTCAGTGCCAGGCTGAAGACTGGTTCACATACATGGTAATTGATGTTCAGTGCCAGACTCCAGACTGGTTCACATACATGGTAATTGATGTTTAGTGCCAGGCTCAAGACTAGTTCACATACATGGCAATTGATGTTCAGTGCCAGGCTCAAGACTAATTCACATACATGGTAATTGATGTTTAGTGCCAGGCTCAAGACTAGTTCACATACATGGTAATTGATGTTTAGTGCCAGGCTCAAGACTAGTTCACATACATGGCAATTGATGTTCAGTGCCAGGCTCAAGACTAATTCACATACATGGTAATTGATGTTTAGTGCCAGGCTCAAGACTAGTTCACATACATGACAATTGATGTTCAGTGTCAGGCTTAAGACTAGTTCACATACATGGCAATTGATGTTTAGTGCCAGGCTCCAGACTAGTTCACATACATGACAATTGATGTTCAGTGCCAGGCTTAAGAATAGTTCACATACATGGCAATTGATGTTTAGTGCCAGGCTCAAGACTAGTTCACATACATGGTAATTGATGTTTAGTGCCAGGCTCAAGACTAGTTCACATACATGGCAATTGATGTTCAGTGCCAGGCTCAAGACTAGTTCACATACATGGCAATTGATGTTCAGTGACAGACTCAAGACTAGTTCACATACATGGCAATTGATGTTCAGTGCCAGGCTCAAGACTAGTTCACATACATGGCAATTGATGTTCAGTGACGCACTCAAGACTAGTTCACATACATGGCAATTGATGTTCAGTGCCAGGCTCAAGACTAGTTCACATACATGGCAATTGGTGTTCAGTGCCAGGCTCAAGGCTAGTTCACATACATGGCAATTGATGTTCAGTGACAGACTCAAGACTAGTTCACATACAAGGCATATTGATGTTCAGTGCCAGGCTCAAGACTGGTTCACATACATGGAAATTGATGTTCAGTCCCAGGCTCAATACTGGTTCACATACATGGCAATTGATGTCCAGTGCCAGACTCAAGACTAGTTCACATACATGGCAATTGATGTCCAGTGCCAGACTCAAGACTAGTTCACATACATGGCAATTGATGTTCAGTGCCAGGCTCAAGACTAGTTCACAAACATGGCAATTGATGTTCAGTGCCTGGCTCAAGACTAGTTCACAAACATAGCAATTGATGTTCAGTGCCAGACTCAAGGCTAGTTCACATACAAGGCAATTGATGTTCAGTGCCAGGCTGAAGACTGGTTCACATACATGGAAATTGATGTTCAGTGCCAGGCTCAAGACTAGTTCACAAACATCGCAATTGATGTTTAGTCCCAGGCTCAAGACTAGTTCACATACAAGGCAATTGATGTTCAGTGCAAGGCTCAAGACTGATTCACATACATGGCAATTGATGTTCAGTGCCAGACTCAAGACTAGTTCACAAACATGGCAATTGATGTTCAGTGCCAGACTCAAGACTAGTTCACATACATGGCAATTGATGTTCAGTGCCAGGCTCAAGACTAGTTCACATACATGGCAATTGATGTTATGTGCCAGGCTCAAGATTAGTTCACATATATGACATTTGATGTTCAGTGCCAGGCTTAAGACTAGTTCACATACATGGTAATTGATGTTCAGTGCCAGACTCCAGACTAGTTCACATACATGGCAATTGATGTTCAGTGCCAGACTCAAGAATAGTTCACATACATGGCAATTGATGTTCAGTGCCAGACTCAAGAATAGTTCACATACATGGCAATTGATGTTCAGTGCCAGACTCCAGACTAGTTCACATACATGGCAATTGATGTTCAGTGCCAGGCTCAAGACTAGTTCACATACATGGCAATTGATGTTCAGTGCCAGGCTCAAGACTAGTTCACATACATGGCATTTGATGTTCAGTGCCAGGCTTAAGACTAGTTCACATACATGACAATTGATGTTCAGTGCCAGGCTCAAGACTAGTTCACATACATGGCAATTGATGTTCAGTGCCAGGCTCAAGACTAGTTCACATACATGACATTTGATGTTCAGTGCCAGGCTCAAGACTAGTTCACATACATGGCAATTGATGTTCAGTGCCAGACTCAAGACTAGTTCACATACATGGCAATTGATGTTCAGTGCCAGGCTCAAGACTTGTTCACATATATGACATTTGATGTTCAGTGCCAGGCTTAAGACTAGTTCACATACATGACAATTGATGTTTAGTGCCAGACTCAAGACTAGTTCACATACATGGCAATTGATGTTCAGTGCCAGACTCCAGACTAGTTCACATATATGGCAATTGATGTTCAGTGCCAGACTCAAGACTGGTTCACATACATGGCAATTGATGTTCAGTGCCAGACTCAAGACTAGTTCACATACATGGCAGTTGATGTTCAGTGCCAGGCTCAAGACTAGTTCACATACATGGCAATTGATGTTCAGTGCCAGATTCCAGACTAGTTCACATATATGGCAATTGATGTTCAGTGCCAGACTCGAGACTAGTTCACATACATGGCAATTGATGTTCAGTGCCAGACTCCAGACTAGTTCACATATATGGCAATTGATGTTCAGTGCCAGGCTCAAGACTAGTTCACATATATGGCAATTGATGTTCAGTGCCAGACTCCAGACTAGTTCACATACATGGCAGTTGATGTTCAGTGCCAGGCTCAAGACTGGTTCACATACATGGCAATTGATGTTCAGTGACAGGCTTAAGACTAGTTCACATACATGGCAGTTGATGTTCAGTGCCAGACTCGAGACTGGTTCACATACATGGCAATTGATGTTCAGTGACAGGCTTAAGACTAGTTCACATATATGGCAATTGATGTTCAGAGCCAGGCTCAAGACTGGTTCACATACATGGCAATTGATGTTCAGTGACAGGCTTAAGACTAGTTCACATACATGGCAGCTTTAATAGGGAAAGATTGACATATTTTTCACCGTACTCAAGATTATTTCACTTATATGACGGGTTAGCCAAGTTTAGTGGGGGAGGAAACCATCAATGTTCGGTGAGTACCTGGGTATGAAATCAGGTCCCTAGCCCAGAGCATGACATGGACGTTTGTCGGTAAAAACATTCAGATAATAAATGGTACTTTTCCCCTAATAATTGTAATAAATCTGTGGCGTATAGGACTTTAGTTTAGTTTTCATATTGATTGATTAGGACTTAACGTCGCACTCAACAGCTTAGGTTATATAGCGAAAAAAGTACCAACCGACCAAAAGATCTTACCCACCCCCATCCCACCGAAATTTTAACATTAAAACCTCCACAGACCATATGAACATCAGGAAGGCTAATGTGTTTGGCATACTTAATTTTCATCCATGTTAGGAAGGCAGAAATGGCTATGCCAAAAATCACTCTGCCCCGAGCCAGAGGGTAATTTTCATATTGATAACTTCAAAGTGATTTAATCAATCAATCTAAGTGTATTATTCTATTAGTGGTTATAGGTTTATGTACTTCGTTAAGTGTATTGAAAGTGTGTTAGTTTTTACAACGCACATTTTTGAAGAAACTAGAACGGTTCTGCAAAAATGCATGAAAATTTGTGAATGCATAAATGGCTTAACTGCAAACTATGGGCAATATGTAGTACAAGTTCCCTTGATGAAGCCTCAAAACTACAGTAGTACATGTAGTCCAGAAAAGCTAATGTCTGAATTTTGGCTGAAAAAGTTGTTCAAGGGTAAAATCTCTGGAAATAATATTGCAAATGGCACAACATAATCACCATATACACAAAATTTCATTGACCAAGCATCCAAACTTAAGTAGGAGTCTGTACAAGCCATGTGTAAATTTTGAGAAGACGTTATTCGAGGGCAGTACCTCGAAGTAATACCACAGCAAACTCTGATTGCACAAATGGCATTGATCATGAAAACTGTTTAAGTACATGCAGAAGTACAGAGAAGATCGTTTCTACATACGGAAATGGTGATCCTTGCATCTCTCAGAAAGCCCCATGTGGCCAAGCCAAAGGTTCAAAGAGGTCTCATAAAACCATTTAAAAAAAATCTCATGACTTTAGTCAGGTAGCCTTAAAACTACTATGGCCACCTGGTGATGTTAAATATGTTGTAACATCACAAAACGTTTTGTTGAATGTGTCTGACATGTTTGAATGAGAGGATGACGGAGGCCTGGCAAGTATTCCACATAGGGGAATTAGCGCCCTGATTCCCATACATTCATTCAGGATGTGAAAATTGGGTGTCCAAAATAACTTTTTCCAACAGAAGTGGATGTCCAAAATGAGCTACTTTTGTATCTTGACCATGTTAAATGAGTGTCCAAAAAGACGCGTCGACAAACCCAATGTATGAACACCTGCTAGTTCCTTGAGATCATTTCAGATCAAACGCTTTAAAAGTTGCCAGTAACGAACATATTAAATCCAAGGACAGCAATCAAATTTCCATTTTATTATAGCACTTTTATTTTGTACAATCCACGGTACACCTTTCCAGAAATGATTATCAAAACATACATACACATTATAGAGTACAAAAATAAATCATTCCTGTCTTTTTTTATTGAACACCCACTAAGTCAGTTCTAATGAAAATATGGGAAACTTAGGTACATCTAAAACTTGTTTTTTTATTAGTACAGTGAAACCTGTGTTAACTGACATATCACAGAGCAATTAGTATCCACCCATTCATTTCTGGGTTCATGAGAGTCCAGTCACCAAAACCCTCTGACATATACTAACAATTATTTTTCCTGACCTTCTCTTTATATCTTAAAAACTATGGTCCCTACATTCTATATTATCATTTTAAGTAGCAAGTGCTGTGATACAGAAATATTCACCGGGTTCAATTCTGTTTCTGATCAGATTTTTTGCATTGGATTACTGTTTTTAAGAAGTTTTGAAAGATATGTAAATGTACATGTTTTTTCAAGCGAACACTTTTTGCAATAAAGAAAAACACATTAACTGATCATGCAGAAAAATAGCTTGGAGTTTTCAACAAAATTCTACATGCAAATAAATATACACAACTCCGTTTTGTGCACATTAGGTATATTTTTTTTATATATGGCAAATATAATTATCAGATATAAAAAAGAGTAACTATTAGCACTAGGATAACCAAATTGAGTGTTCTACAAAAGCATCAGAGTTGTGTTGCTGCTAAGCTTATTATTGGACAAGCAGCTTTACCGAATCAATTCCTTTCAACGAACGAAGAATTTCTCTAGCTTCTCTTTGTACCCAACAACCATCGAATTTGATGATTGGTTGATGTTTTTGCCCTTACTCAAGATTATTTTACTTATATGAGGGCATTGCTAAATTTAGTGGGGGGGGGGGGGGGGGGGGGGGGAAACCAGGCACTTGGTGCAGAGGAAGCCTTCGACTGCCAGTGATTACCTGGCAACTGTCCCATATAAGAGACAAAGTGAACAACCAGATCAGAAACTCTTCAATTTTTCTTGGATCGAGTGTGATTGGAGCCCACTACACATCGGCCCGAGGCTTGTGTCTGAAAACTATCACTATTGATGAGTTAATCTTTGGAGATGCTTTGGAAATGGCACGAAAAATTTAATCAATGATCAATTTGTAATACATATGACAAACCAATTCAACACATTTATAAGCAATGCTTTAGCGATTACCAATTTACCACTGTAAAATGTGGAGGCATACATGTACAAACAAAAATAAAACGGACAGAATTCTTCAAAAAAGGCCTGGAGCCGGCAGGATCTTTTAATATCTGCATCCAGTAAGTTCAACAGATTGAAAAACAAAAACCTAAAGGTGTGAGATTACAAAACCTCAGACACATGCCTAATATACAAGTAAAAGCATAAATACATGTAGCTTTAGTCGTAATTTTTTTTTCATATTCATTTAACTATTGTATATTTACAAGAATCGACAACCTGTGTGTAATTTTAACGAGTATTATCTCCAAGACTATTTGCTTCATGATAGACTAATTTAATGTAAAAGACATGTGGTAAATTCAATCACATTCTAAATGCAAAAACTGAAACATTGTGGCTGTTTTGACATTGCTGTTATGTTCCATAATTGGGAAGGAGCAATCAATGCAATGGCTTAAAATTCTTAAATTTGAACACTTTTGACTTGGACACTGTTCTATTGGACTTGGCTGTAATCGTTTTAGTACAAAGCAAACAATCTTCAGGCTGACCACTGATATGATGGTGTGTAAATATACAAACCTTGTGTGTTCACTTCAGTGAATGTCATTGTCCCCTTATCTCTATTTAAACAGCCACTCTGATAAATACCAGATGGGTAATAAAGCTGTGAAAATGGTCTTGTTTGCTATTATAGCGCACATTAAACTATCCAAGAAAACATTATCAGAATGTATAAATTAATTGGCTTCCAGTATTACTGGCGGCCTCCGTGGCTCAGTAGGTAGAGAGTTGGACGTTCAATCCGAACAGCCTTCCACCAATGGGTCGCGGGTTCGAATCCCACTCAGTCCAAAAATTGGAAAATTTTCTGACTGGGTTTTCACTCGAACGACCTATGTGAGATGGTTGCCAGTTACCAGCGGAAGGTCGTGGGTTTCCTCCGGGTACAGAGCCTGATTTCCTCCCACAATAAAACTGGCAATGCCGCCATGTAAGTGAAATAATCTTGAGTGCGGCGTAAAACACCAAACAATCAATCCAGTATTACTCTGGACCAAGTGTACTATAAAAAGCATTGATATATATTAATAGATATATATTAAACAGCAGGTACTGTACACATTTCTAATAAAAAAACTTTTGAAAACACACAAAAAATATGTGGACCCAAATCAAACTTGGTATGGGACACATCATCTGCCTATAAGGTATATATACTCTAAAAGAATTGGAGAGATTATATCAAATCGAAAGAAGTTCTGGCGCTGAAAGGGAATATTACATAATCCAATATGGCTGCCATATTATGCAACGGGTGAAGTCAGAAATGGTACATGACACACCGTCTGCCAATAAGGTATATACTCTGAAAGAATTGTCAACATCCGATCAAAACTCTTCAAATTATGGAGCGAAAGGGAACGAGGATATAGACTAAGACAGAATATTACATGAACCAAAGTAGAAGCCACATCATGCAATCAACGATGTCATAAATGGTTCATGACACACCTTCTATCCATAAGGTATATGTTGTGAAAGAATTGTAAAGATTAGATCAAAACTCTTCAAGTTATGGAGCGGAAGGTAATCCTGGACGGACGGACGGCGCTGGTGATACCATAATACGACCGACTTTTTTTAAGTCGGGCGTATAAAAAATTCAACTCGAAATGAAAATCTCAAAGATACAACTGGTAAAGGAAAAAAATGAGAAGTTTCAACATCAGGCTCTAGGTTTTTGTTTCACCCAAATCCGTTTTCTTTAAAAGTCAGGTTTCTCTGGGAAGGAACACCCATAATTTTGTGCCACGACTTTAGAGGCATAAACAGCACTTTGCATGCATTCTTCCAATGACTTGTCTTGTATAGTTTGAGCGAGAAAACCCCCTGCAAACGCATCTCCACAGCCATTTGTATCCTTTACTTTTGCTGGATCAACTGCTTCAACTGGGTACTCTGTAACAGCCCCGTTCTGCGCAACATACATGGGTTTCCTCCCTTGGGTTATGATCACGATCCGACTTCTTTTCTTGGCATTAGCTTTAGGAATACTGCTTATTTTAAGGGCTATTTCTCCCAGATCTTTTGTCGTTATCCCGGCTTCCTTTGCGAGTTGTAAGGCCTCCTCTGCATTGCCAAATAAAATATCAATGTAGTGCATGAGATTGAGATCCTCACGAAGGAAATGTTTAGTGAGATATGTAGCATGTAAATTCATGGCTACGCACTTGTCGTTTACAGTGGCATGGTGAAGAATGTTTTTAATGGCCTCGGGACATACAGGTAGAACATAGCCACCAATGTAGAAATAACGTGCTCGTTCAACATGGCTCCACACATCAGGACGACGAACAAAATCTAAATCCAATAACTTGGCAGCTCCCAATTTAGTGACTAGAGATCTGTGAACACCGGTCATTACTGCTCCACAAACACCAGTCTTTTCGCCCTCCAAAACTTCATATATCACATTGACTCCTACCTTCTCGGCCACCTGTTTCAAAATTTTTCCGTAAGCATCATCACCAACGGCTCCAATAAATGTAGTGGCCTTAGGTGACTGTAATAGCCACTGAGCCACACGGATTGTATTCTGTGTCGCACCGCCAGGTTCATACTCAGCTGGGAATTTCTCAACCATTTCATCGAAAAGCATCTCGTGTTTGGCATCAGCAAGGATAGAGTTGTTGTCTTTTAGGTTATATTTATCCAAGAACTGTTGGTCACCCTGTACACAAATATCTAGAAGGGGATTTCCAAGACCCAATAAAATGCCCTCTGGGATAGGAGTAGCTCTACCTCCAGTTGAGTAATTCAGTCTTTGGGATGTGGAAGTCTGATTGTCTTTAGATGAAGATGGGGAGAATATCTGGAAATAGGAGAAACAGAACACCTATAAGAATGTGATAGATCAATTAATAATAAATAGTAAGCTTCAAAATATCCAGATGTTCCGAGTTAGGACTGAAAGACAGGTTGTATTTAGGTCGAATTCTTTAGAATAAGTTTTCCTGCATACCTTCAATAGGCAGCATGAAATGAAGCCTAGGAAAGTGCAGATGGTCTATCTGTGATCTTAGCTGTTAGTCAATTAAAACAAGAGATCCCTTAAAGGGATCTCAACGCCCGCGTTCATCTATTCATATTAAAGATTGTTACAGCAATAATTGGATATAGGAATTGGGGCCAACATGTAATTGTGAATTACAAAGTAAGCTCCCCTTGAAATTTTGGTTGAAAACATTGCCACCTGGTAGCCATCTTCAATATGCTAATGAGATGCAAATGTGCGGTGCACAGCTAGGATGATGTGGATCATGTTTGGTTAAGATCAGGTCAGTAGTTTTCTTGGAATAATGATAATAAGTTTCATTTTCAAATTTGGTTGAAAAACAAACATAGGACACATAAAACATGTCTAGTTAGCTTTAGAATGTAGAAATGGGGTGAAAAACAAACGAAGAATCGAAGCCTGATTACAACAACGATGATCAGTGTCGGTCAACTTTCGTGTTGGATTACCCTCATTTCAGGCATTTTTACCTGTGTTTTACACTCAAACAATTATCAGCAGGCTTTTCCAGTCGCTGTTAACCGATCGTCAGTCTGTATTTCTCAGATAAATAGGCCTACGTAAAATTACACTGTGTCGTTAGTTCACTCACTCGACTGAAACATAAAATCGCCCCTGCGAGCAGTTTGGTTTGTTTACGTTCCGGGCACCTAACAATTCAAATTTTCAAATTCAAATTAAAAATACAAAGTGACAGGTAACAAGCAAAAAGTTAACGGACGAACGACTGACGACGGACCACGGAAAAGCGATTTGAATAGCCCTAGATAAGAATGATGGCGAGCTAAAATTTTCAAGACAAAACGTCAACCCGTTACAGAGATAACGTTCGAAAACCTCAAATCATAACTGCATTCACAAGGTCTATGGCCTGCAGTGGCGCCACCTACATGTATGAGCGGGTTTACTTGAAACACAGTCTCATCCGAGGTATTGTGGATATACATCTTATAAAAAAATTTCAAGAGAAAACGTCCGGAAACCTCAAATCATAACTGTATTTATGAGGTCAATGGCCTGCAGCGGCACCACCTACAGTGTATGAGCGGATTTTCTCGAAACATAATCCCACCTGAGGTATTGTGGATATACATCTTATACAAAAATTTAAAGAGAAAAAGTCAAGCCAATATGGAGATAACGTCCGGAAACCTCAGATCATAACTGTATTTATGTGGTCTAGGTCTGCAGTGGCGCCACCTATGACCGAATTTTCTCGAAACACAATCCCACCCGAGGTATTGTGGATATACATCTTATACAAAAAATTCAAGAGAAAACGTCAAGCCGTTATGGAGATAATGTCCGGAAACCTCAAACCATATTTACAAGGTCTATAAAGCCTGCAGTGGCGCCACCTGAGAGCAGATTTTCTCGCAACACAATCTCATCCGAGGTATTGTGGATATACATAATATATAAAAATTTCAAATGAAAGCCATCACTGGTTTAAGATTTATTGTCTGGAAACACTTTGTACGTAGGCACGGACAAACGGAAGGACATATACGGACGGACCAAAAAACTCCACCAAATAAATATGGGCGGGGGCATAAAAAATATATATATCACCCCCTGGCGGCCACATTGAATATGCAAATGAGATGAAAATGTATCATGCACAACTAGACCATAAAGTGATGATATATGTTGAGTTTAATTAAGATTGGACTGATAGTTTTCTTGGAATAAAGGTAACAAAGAAAAACAACATCGCCCCCTGGCGGCCATATTGAATATGCAAATGAGATGAAAATATACGATGCACAACTTGACCATAGGGTGATGATGTGTGTTGAGTTTGATTAAGATTGGACTGGTAGTTTTATTGGAATAAAGGTAACAAAGAAAAACAACATCGCCCCCTGGCGGCCATATAATATTGAATATGCAAATGAGATGAAAATATACAGTACACAACAAAGCTACAGTATAGGGAGATAATGTGAGCCAAGTTTGGTGAATATTAGACTGGTAGTTTTCTTGGAATAAAGGTAACAAAAAATATACATCCCCCCCTGGCAGCCATATTGAATATGCAAATGAGATGAAAATGTATGATGCACAACTAGACCATAAGGTGATGATGTATGTTGAGTTTGATTAAGGTTGGACTGATAGTTTTCTTGGAATAAAGGTAACAAGCGAAAGTTTTCTTGCAATAAACGTAACAAAGAAAAACATCGCCCCCCTGGCGGCCATATTGAATATGCAAATGAGGTGAAAATGTACGATGCACAACTTGACCATCGGGTGATGATGTATGTTGAGTTTGATTAAGATTGGACTGATAGTTTTATTGGAATAAAGGTTCACAAGCGAAAGTTTTCTTACAATAAACGTAACAAAGAAAAACATCGCCCCCTGGCGGCCATATTGAATATGCAAATGAGGTGAAAATGTACGATGCACAGCTTGACCATCGGGTGATGATGTATGTTGAGTTTGATTAAGATTGGACTGATAGTTTTATTGGAATAAAGGTAACAAAGAAAAACAACATCGCCCCCTGGCGGCCATATTGAATATGCAAATGAGTTGAAAATGTACAGTACACAACAAAGCTATAGGGAGATAATGTTAGCAAAGTTTGGTAAATACCAGACTGGTAGTTTTCTTGGAATTAAGGTAACAAAAAAAATATATATCACCCCCTGGCGGACATATTGAATATGCAAATGAGATGAAAATGTACAATGTACAACTAAACCATAAGGTGATGATGTATGTTGAGTTTGATTAAGATTGGACTGATAGTTTTCTTGGAATAAAGGTAACAAAGAAAAACAACATCGCCCCCTGGTGGCCATATTGAATATGCAAATGAGATGAAAATGCACGATGCACAACTAAACCATAAGGTGGTGATGCATGTTGAGTTTGATTAAGATTAGACTAATAGTTTTCTTGGAATAAAGGTAACAAGCGAAAGTTTTCTTGCAATAAACATAACAAAGAAAAACTATATCGCCCCCTGGCGGCCATATTGAATATGCAAATGAGATGAAAATGTATGGTACACAACTAGACCATAGGGTGATGATGTATGTTAAGTTTGATTAAGATTGGACAGGTAGTTTTCTTGGAATAAAGGTAACAAAGAAAAACAACATCGCCCCCTGGCGGCCATATTGTATATGCAAATGAGATGAAAATCGGCCATGTAGTTTTCTTGGAATAAAGGTAACAAAAAAAAATATCGCCCCCTGGTGGCCATATAGAATATGCAAATGAGATGAAAATGTACGGTGCACAACTAGACCATTAGGTGATGATGTATGTTAAGTTTGATTAAGATTGGACTGGTAGTTTTCTTGGAATAAAGGTAACAAGCAAAAAGTTAACGGACGGACGACGGACCACGGAAAAGCGATTTGAGTAGCCCTCCATCAGAATGATGGCGGGCTAAAAATAAGACAAACTCGGACTTTTTTTTGCGTACAAAAACAGTCGTCTGCGTACAATCGTATTTTATATATTTTTTGCGTACAAAATACGCAAAAATCGTACAAGTAGGCAGGTCTGATAATGTGGGCCAAGTTTGGTCAAAATCAGAGCAGTAGTTTTTTTGGAATAAAGGTAACAAAAAACAATATCGCCCTCCTGGCTGCCATATTGAATATGCAAATGAGATGAAAATGAACGGTACATAACTAGACCATAGGGTGATAATGTATGTTCAGTTTGATTAATATTAGACAGGTACATGTAGTTTTTTTTGGAATAAAGGTAACAAAAAACAACATCGCCCCCTGGCGGCCATATTGAATACGCAAATGAGATGGAAATGTACAGTACACAACAATGCTATAGGAAGATAATGTGAGCCAAGTTTGGTGAAAATCGGACTGGTAGTTTTCTTGGAATAAAGTAACAAAAGAAAACTATAGCGCCCCCTGGCGGCCATATTGAATATGCAAATGAGATGAAAATACACGGTGCACAACTAGACCATAGGGTGATGATGTATGTTAAGCTTGATTAATATTGGATAAGTGGTTTTCTTGAAATAAAGGTAGCAATCGAAAAACAACATCGCCCCCTGGCGGCCATATTGAATATGCAAATGAGATGAAAATGTACGGTACACAACTAGACAATATGGAGATAATGTGAGCCAAGTTTGGTGAAAATCTGACTAGTAGTTAAGTTTGGTGAAAATCGGACTAGTAGTTTTCTTGGAATAAAGTAACAAAAAAATATATATATCGCCCCCTGGCCGCCATATTGAATATGCAAAAGAGATGAAAATATAGGGTGCACAACTAGATCATAGGGAGATAATGTGGGCCAAGTTTGGTCAAAATCAGACCAATAGTTTTCTTGGAATAAAAGTAACAAAAAAAAAACAATATCGCTTTCCTGGCGGCCATATTGAATATGCAAATGAAATGAAAATGTACGGTGCACAAGTAAACCATAGGGTGATGATGCATGTTGAGTTTGATTAAGATTGGACTGATAGTTTTCTTGGAATAAAGATTACAAAGAAAAACAACATCGCCCCCTGGAGGCCATATTGAATATGCAAATGAGATGAAAATGTACGATACACAACTAGACTATATGGAGATAATGTGAGCCAAGTTCGGTGAAAATCGGACCAGCACTTTTCTTGGAATAAAGGTAACAAAAAAAAACAATATCGCCCCCTGGTGGCCATATTGAATATGCAAATGAGATGAAAATGTACGGTGCACAACTAGAACATAGGGTGATGATGCATGTTAAGTTTGATTAAGATTGGACTGGCAGTTTTCTTGGAATAAAGGTAACAAGCAAAAAGTTAACGGACAGACGACGGAAAAGCGATTTGAATAGCCCTCCATCAGAATGATGGCGGGCTAAAAACTATTGAAGCTACATGTAGTGCTTTTTTGGGACCATATTCTGAAAGCCAGGGTAGAAAATACCCTGTAGGTAGATTTTCAGAAAAATACACCTCTTCAGTGAGAAATTACAGCCATCCAAATACCCTTTCATTTTGCTAGTGTCGAAAATGAACATCGTAGGGTGTTCTTAAATGACCATATCTCAGAAACTACTTGGAATATTGGGCTATAACTTGGCAAACCTTCCTAGCCTGAGGGGACCGATTACCGAGGGTAAATGTGACATTCAGCGATCGTTTAATAAAATGGCTTAGGTCATAGTAATAAAACTTTGAGAGGGCCAAGATTTGTTACTTTGTTACTGTTTGTTACTTATTTAAAATAATTCAATACCTCTGTGTGACTGTGTTTTCATTATTGGAAAGAAAAAGTCAGCCTAGTGTCCGACTGGAAATTCAACAACGAGGGAACCAGTTATCGAGGGTTGAGGAAAAAGCCAGTTTTTGATACTAAGTTTTTGATAATTTTATCAAAAATTTCTACACATTTAGCATGTTTATTGAAAATAATGGACACTATACAGCAAACTAGCCACGTTCTTACTTTCTTGTGTACGGTACGAAAAAGGCCACTTTCAAATGCCAAAACCTCACACCGGTAAACGAAAACCATGAACAGAACGAAAACATTCAGGGAGCGGTCATTTATGTTTTTTGCCTATGTTAACCCATACTATGAAGGTACTTGGATATCCAAATCAATGAATGGCCCCCACTCGATCAACTGACCTAGATTCTAAAGTCGCGCTACAAACTCAATTTCCACAAAATTTTTATAATTATTTTTCATGCAGTATAATGTTCAGTGATTTATGTGGTTTTAGGAGCTAATATTTGTTAAACTTTTTCATACTTTATGGATTTTTAAAACTTGTGTTGCACTGTCTATTTTTTGCCGATCGATTGAAGGCAACATTGTCTGCTCAAACAATTTAAACAATTTCAAACAATTCGCGGACCAAATTACAAAATCTGCACTTTGAAAATGAAGGAAACTACGAATTATAAGTACGAGTGAAATTTTGTTTTATTTCTTAGGACTTTTCTCCTTCAATAATGTGCCTAATCCTCGATAACTGGTACCCCTAGGCTACATGTAATACATGCTAAAGAATTTTTGTGAATTTTTTAAACAAAATCCAAGAGGGTCAGCGCAACAGCCAGCTGAAATGACATGGAATGACCCAACAGGTTGTGGTGCAAGGCACTACTCTCTGTCAGACAGTGACTTTGAGAGAATAAAAAGCAAACTGCCAATTTTTTCTTAGTCATAGCCCACTCTACTATACTTCACTAAAGTAAAGGTCTTACTCCGTCATTTGATAATTTCTGACATTTATGGTCATCGACCTTTACTCGTCGCCATGTTACCACCTGTGAGCAGGACTTCCGGGGACGTTAGTCAAAGAAAGTATCGTGTGAAAAGACGACTGTCAATACAAGCGCAGCGGGCTCCCACTCACATAAATTGGAGCGTCGCGAAATGCCGTGGCAAGCGGTCTGAAAAACATGCATTATCAAAGCAGTAACAGTAATCTAAATCCTTCTTATCTAATGCCAAGAAATATTATTGATGCCAGCGCTGGCGTTTTGAAATAGTTATGTTTTAACGGTCGTCTGAGATGCCCATGGATTCATACATGTCCAATTTACCTACCGATATTCGGTTTGTAAAATTGAGTTTAAAACTGAACTAAAACTAAAACTAGTGTCTTACAACATAAAATTACGATAATACGTTTGTTACCTCCCCTGAACAATAGCCCTCAAATAGTTCATTTCATTTTTAGCAATCAATGTGCATTTTTTTTATTGTTTCACATGAAGAAAAGAATAGGGATACCTTGGATCCAGGTTTGACATTACATGTATATTATTATTATTAGTTGTCTTTTCTCATGAGTCGACCCTATAACATTTAGTCTGACGATATTCTTACCATAGCTTAAGATGCGTAAGCATTGTCAATGTAATACAAAGTGTTCCAAAAAATTCTACTAACTTAAGGCCAAGCTCCTGTCAGTCGTCAACCTAATGAAATATCATAGGTTTACTTTATTTAATACAACAATTTATGATGGGGTATAAAGGTCTAAATGATATACCTCTTTTTAACGCAATTAGAAACTTGTCTGCGTGGTTATTTTAGACAAGAAGATTTTCCCTGAGCCCGTGTGTTTTAGTGTTCATAAATATATTATTATTAGTTTTTTTGTCAAACATTTTTTTCTTGGAATGCATACTTTCAAGAAAAAATAAACATTAAATTGAAATTGGTTTGTAACATAGATTTTAACTCAATTTGAACCCTAAAATGGTCGGTAAATTTTTAAAAAGCTCAATTCCTTCTTCTAAAAAACTCAATTTTTCAGTTTTGGTTTGTAAATTTTGGACTTGTATGAATCCCTGGATGCCATTCATAGCTGCTCGGCGATAAAAGCTACACAGATTTGGGGAAAAAAAGTTTTGTCCTACCTCTTTTTGCAAAGATACAAGAAGGTCACTCTATATTTTATGATTATGTTTTTGATAGGGTGAAGTTTAGTTTGTAAGAAGATCAAACTTTTGACAACAGAGTTAGACAAGCGGTACGCCGTACTGTAGCCTTTAATAGGCTTATGTTCAGGTTGGTCACCAGTGCCAATGTCTATGTCGGCGTCAGTGTTGAAAAACATAAAAATTGTCTGCATAATACACATACATGTACATGTAGGTTGGCTTACTACGACATGATAATATATATATTTTTCAAATGAAATAATTGCCGCGGCCAGGTTCTTTTTGAATTCCTGCATGCAAACTTCAATTACGAGAAATAAAGCTCCACACTATTAAATTATCCCCCTTATACACTCTTCTGTGTGTAAGGTCAGTTTCGTCGATCGCGGCAGTCATGTCTTTCAGGATCTGGCAAAGTCAAACACAATCGTTTAAAAAAGTCAAATATTTTCTTACAGTACATCGAAAACTAAATATTACTTTCACAAAATCGTTTTTGCGCACCTGGAACGAAAATCCAACGTCACTCAAGACTGAAAGATTGGTATTTATTGAGATTTTGCTCTGCGTTTATCGACGTGGCTAATGCAGATTAAATGTTGACCAGATGCCGACCAATAAATATCCAAACATAAATAACGAGGTGTCTGTAAGCATTTAATATTATTGAATTAACTCTACTACTAATACATTGATAATTTGACAACTTACCGATGGGCTTTGTCGAACAAACGTGTGTTGTTGTCGTTGCACTGGAACGAGGCATTTGTTAAGCCGAACAGAGAGTCCTGCCGTTTTCCGTAGCACAAACATTTTGCACGGATTTCTGGCGCGTCCTCAAATTTATAATTGCAGGAATGAACAACTGCAATAAGAGTCCAGGATTGAACTTGAAAGAAAGGACGTGCACACAAAACCTGCGTAAACAGCAACACGTTCAGAATAAGCTAAGAACGACAACTCTGTGCCAGCCAGACAAGAGGTCAACGCGGTCAACGACCTGCAAAGTACGACTCTGGGACTGACACATTTGAAAGAATTAATAGCACGCATATATTAATTTGGTTGGCAAAAAAACAAAAAAACGCAAAGCCGATATTTTCAACCTAGATCACTTGCAATTTACAAAAAAAACACCTTTTTCTTTTCGATAGAAAAAACGAGACAGTGTCAGTAGTACTAGTAATACGTACTAATACTGTAATACTAATAGTACCGGTAATAGTACTAATACTACTATTTTAGTAGTATTAGGCTACTATTACTATAGTGCTAGTAGGGTTGTAGAGAACTTCTACTCATCATGTACATGTACAGTGCAAGCCTACATAAAACGAACATTCGTTTCATTTGGGATAAATAATTATCCCAGGTTTCATCAATACAAAATGCCTTTAGACAGTTTTGGTCTGTGCAAAAAAGGATGGAAACATGCAAGATTTAAATTTTGTCAACATAATAATAACTTTCAAAATAATGTCTTTATGAATAATTTAAAAAAAAAGGTTCACTTCAAGCATTTTTGTAAATCCTGCGGTGAAGTTGATCAAATATTGTTAATTATTCTAGACAAACTTTCAAAATATCCCATTTAAACCCAGATTAATTTCCCTCATTTCAGAGTCCATAAATTTCAATACAATTATTGACAGTTTCTTAACACTTATAAAGAATTACAAAGGAAGCTAAAATTCAGAACAGGCCAAATATTTACATTAGGCCTAAAAACAGCAGACCTTTTAGGTATTTTTTTGTTTTGTTTTTGTTAACTACAAATTTATTTTTGGTTGATTGTTTGGTGTTTTACGCTGCCCTCAAGATTATTTTAATTATATGGCGCTGTTGCCAGTTTTATTGTGGGAGGAAACCAGGCTCTATGCCCGGAGGAAACCCATAACCTTCCGCTAGTAACTGGCCACATACATGTAGGTCGTTCAAGTAAAAACCCAGTCAGAAAATTTTCCCAATTTTTGGGACTGAGTGGGATTTGAACATGCGACCCATTGATGGAAGGCTGTTCGGATTGAGCGCCCAACGCTCTACCTACTGAGCCACGGATAGGTTTGATAGTTTTTTTTGGGCTTCATTTCTATGTATGCTTTTACACGAATGTGTAAACATTTTATACATAACTGAACATAGAGTTCACCATGTTTAATTTTGTGATTTTACTAGTAGTGTTAATTTACTTTCCTCACAAATGCCAGAAAGGCTGAATTATGTGGCTTTGCCCAAAATTTGTCTGTGTGTTAACATGGAAAAAAATTATCAGTGGATTTTTCAGTAGGTCACCATATGCGAGAGCCTGGGGATGGGCAATTTCCTCCTCACCAAGTCCTCACCCACTAAACATGTCAACATCCAATATACATTTGTAGGGGAAGTAATCTTGAGTGCGGCAAAAAACATCATTCAATTCATTGACGCACATTTTTTATTGGATGCAAAATTCTGTAAAAAGATGAAAAAACAACTTAAACAATGAAGGCAATTACAAGTACAGCAATTACCACATTTTCAACAATAAAATCGAGAAAGTTTAAATTGTCTTAAATGTTGGCATATTATCCAAAATCTACATCCAATTCTTGTTTTAACAAAAGAATAAAAGAGAACACACATGAATGTGATTTGAACATAAATGTATTTCAAGATTTTTTTTAAAATACAGATTTTCTTTGGTTGATTTATAAATGTACCACATGAAACATAGATCAATTCGTCAATCATAATATGAGAGGACAAATATTTGGAAAGAATTTAGCGAATGGTTTCATTTACATACTAATGTCTCTTGTAACATAACGCGAGAAACTGTATTTTTTGGAATACAGGGAAGAAACAATAGATGCCTTAATTATTTAATTATCATAGTGAAGTACTTTCTGTATAGATGTAAAGCTTCACAACAAAGACCAATCTTTAGTAATATAAAAACAGCTCTTAGAGAAGCCTATAAACAGAGCAAATATATCATGTTTAGTAATAATAAGAAAACTGGGCCTATTGGTCATCTTGCCACTTACTTTTTGGAAATAACCATGAGATGTAACCAGTTGAGACAAAACTCTTTTCTAACTGATTGTGTACATATTAATGAGGTGTTTCTTTGAAAATGTATATACAGTGTACTGACCAAACTAAAAGTGGTATTTTTGTTCTGAAGTATTGCAATCATCGGGCATTTCAATTATAGTTCTCCATTTTAAATACATTGGTGCTATATGCTTAATTCTACCTTTCATGACCCATTTTACACTACTTTGTACATGACCAGATTTAATTTTATACGCTAAGTAATGAAATACTGTCCTAGTTTATAACCATGTTGTTTGTATTAACTTTGCTGTTTTGTCATAACCGTGCTGTTTGTTAATCATAGGTTATGAGATGGGGTTTATGCCTTGTTATTTGTAGGTTGTAGGTAATAAGATGGAGTTTATAACCTTGTTGTTTGTTGGTGGTAGGTTATGAGATGGAGTTTATTGTCATGTTGTTAGTTGTGGTAAGGAAGAGAGACACATCGTATTGTAAGGAACACATAACTTCTGTATTCTGACTCGGTTACAGCAAAAGTATAACTCGCGTAAGGAGTGGATACAGACTTAACAATTACTATATGACATCCCTCCTTTTCTTTGGAAAGAAAGTAATATTCGAGAAAAACAGTAAATCGAAATAAATCTGGTGGTATTACAAATGAATCGTTGCATAAGTTTTAAGAAAAAGATGATCAATGTTCAAATCAGATGTTCAATTGCAAAAAGAAACATATAATGTAGACGAAACTTTTAGAGTGGCACTTCAGACTGGAGATTTAACCTAAATGTCAGAAATAAATCGACTGCACTGGAGTCTCAAAGTCATAAACATATCATATTGTGAAGATATGAAGAGAGAGATTTCTCAAAGTTAAACAAAATTAGAAAGTTCTGATGGTACATTTTAAGAACAAACATTAGAGTTCAACATATACAATTTCTTCAGTTCACAAATCACGGAGATAAGATGGAGCTTTCCGGTTTCTTTTCGGAGGTCGTTTTGGAGATGGAACATTAACTGGAGGTGTGTGATCATCTAGATCACTGTCAGTGTCATCACCTGGTATGTCAAAAGGGTGTCCACTTATCTGTTTAAAGAATGAACAGTTCCTAGTGATGGCATGGTTTCCACGTTTAGCTGTTATCATCGAACCCTTTAGTTCCGTTACGACGTATGGTTTGGTGTGATATAACGACTCTAGTTTTCCTCCCTTTTTGTCACGTTTTATTAACACGCGATCGCCAACTTTGATAGGAGATTCGGCATGAGATTGCATCTTAATTTTCATGCTATTATCACACTCTGAGAAGGTTGTTTCTTCAATTCGGGAAGTTTGGTGCGAACACTTCGGTTAAACAGTATTTCAGCCGGGGCGGTTTTAACTGTAGAATGTGGAGTGGCTCTATAGTTTCGCAGAAAAGTATTCAGTTCTTGTTTCCACGATTTACCTTCTACCACAGATGTACGTAGAGCTTTTTCCAAAGTATGCATGAATCGTTCGGCCTCGCCGTTAGCTTCGGGCCAATAAGGTGTTATCTTACGGTGTTTAAAACCTAAATAATTTGATAATTCAGCAAACTCCTGGGAATTGAAAGGAGGTCCGTTGTCAGACTTGGGAGTTTCAGGAATTCCAAAAATGGAGAATATCTTGTCAAAAATGGGAATGACAGCCTTAGCTGATGTAGAACTAACATGTTCAACAATAGGAAAACGAGAAAAATCGTCAATAATAACAAGCAGGTATTCATTAGGAGATACCTGTAGAAAGTCAGTGCTAAGTTCAGTCCAAGGAGCAGCAGGTAAAGGGGACATTTGTAAAGGTGATCTTTGCGTGTCACACGTCGTTGCTTGACATGGTACACAGGATCTTATGGTATCTTCCACCAACTTGTCAATACCTGGGAAATAAACTTTCTCTCGAAGCATGGATTTTGTCTTTGAAATGCCTTGATGACCTTCATGTGCGATGGAAATGACTTGCTTCTGTAAGCATAAGGGAATGGCGATTCTGTTACCTCGAAGAATTAATCCGGTTTGGCTCACAGATAAATCGTTCTTTAAGTTCATGAATTGTTGAAGCACTTTCGACATTAGTGGATTTTCAAATTTTGAACGTCTTAGTGTCTCTCCATTCGCCATTTTGAACAGTTTCAGCAACAAGCTTCAGAGTCGGATCATTTTTTGTTTCCACAGGTGTGAGTGATCGACTTGCATAGGCAATAACAGACATATTGTTACTTTTGTCGAATTGGGTAAACATTCCACCAAGGCCAAAAGGACTAGCATCTACAACAAGTTCTGTACGTTTTGTTGTGTCAAAATAAGACATTACACTGTCACTTGTTAGACTGTATTTTAAATCGTCCAATGCTCTTTGGTGTGTTTTGTCCCATATCCATTCCTGATTTTTCTTGGTTAAATTACGTAGAGGTTGGGTAATAGAAGCCAAATCGGGAATGAAACGAGAACAGTAATTAGCAAGTCCAAGGAGGCTTCGGATATCACCTGGGTTTGCAGGGCGGCTGGCATTTTTGATAGCCGTTACCTTTTTCGGGTCTGGAGATATGCCGTCTTTAGAAAAAATATAGCCGTAGAATTCCAGTCGAGAACGATTAAATTCACATTTATCTGGGTTTAATGTCAGTTTACGTTCTCTTAGACGTTGAAATACTTGTCTTAAATGTTGGTCATGGAGTTCTCGGGTTTTTCCGGTAACTAGAATGTCATCACTCCTGTTAATAACACAGGGGATATCACTAAGAATTTCACGAATGGTGTTTTGGAATATTTCCGCTGCAGCATTTACACCGAAATTTAGTCGTTCGTAGCGACGTATCCAATGTGTGTAGAAAATGTGGTAATGGATCGTGAGTTTTGTGATATCCAGAGTTTAAATCAAGTTTTGTGAAAAATTGTGCACCATTCAACTCACTGATAAGATCGTCAACAGTTGGTGTAATGTGGCGTTCCCTTTTAATGGCTTGGTTTGCCGCTCTCATGTCAATGCAAATTCTAACTTTGTCTGGTTGTTTGGGTTTGGGGACTACAACAATGGGGGATATCCATGGTGTAGGACCCTCTACTTTCTCAATTATGTCGAGGTTTTCCAAACGACTTAGCTCTTCTTCGACTTTTTTCCGAATATGAAATGGAATTCTGCGATGTGGTTGGGCAGTAGGTTGTATGGATTCGTCAATGTGAAGATTTACCTGGTAGTTGTTTAATTTCCCTATGCCTTGAAATAAGTCTGAGTATTCTGCTTTGAGACTGTCAATAGTAAAATTAACTGTTTCTATTGGGTCAACTTTATTGATAATTTGTAAACATCCTAGATTAATTGCTGTGTTATAGCTAAGTAGGGAACCACTGTTTGTATGCACAACGGAGAATTCAACATCAGGTAAAGTAACAGAGGTTTTGTGACTTATGTCTGCATGAAAAATACCATGAACAGGAAGTGGGTCATTTGAGCCATATGGGTAGATTTTGGTAGATGACTGTTCTAAGTTGGGTTTTGGATGTATACTGTCATAAAATTGTTTATCAAGAATATTGACACTAGCTCCTGAATCAACCAGCAATTTTATTGGTGTATTATTAAGCATAATTGTTGTCATGGGTTTGTTCTGAACAGAGTTAACTGATGTTTTGCTGTAAACACTAAAAACATAGTCTTCATCAGATGAAGAAATGTCGTCTTTGTCTAGGTTAGGTCAGCCATTCCATTAGAATGGGACACCCAAGCAATTTTTTGAAAAGCAAAGTGCTGCAGAATTTTGTATATTTTTCTATACTTCAATGTGTTATGTTAAATTGTGTAAAATATTGTTAGATTTTACGCACCCATATTTGATGTAGGGACCCTTAAGCATAACTGTTTATGTGAACACATATCTTCATGAAATTACATTTTTTTGTAAAATTGCAATTTTGTTTAAAACATTTCTTTATTAAGATTATTCTGATGCACCTAAACTTAGACCATTGTGTAGCCTATTACAACACAGCACAATTAAACTCTCAGTTGGGCTCAATTACTCCAGCTAGTTCAAACCAAACACCCTCGTTTTAGTGTCACAGGAGTCACAGAACAAGGTATAGTTGTTATTAACACTGAACTAACTGATACCATGTCATCTTTTTTATATGCTAAATTCACATTCACTCTGAACAGAATGTGAACCAAGGGTCATATCTCATTTAGAGGTTTTTATGCTGTATGGATTTCTCCATTTAGGTCTGTCACCGGAGTCACAATTTTCTGTCACGGGAGTCACAATGTGATGTTTTGGCCGTATAGATTAAAGTGGCATGAGCTGCCAAAATTCACACTTTGTTTGATCGTCACGAAGTAAGAGGCTTTGAAGACCATCGAAAAACTAAATGACTGGCGTTGGAATGAGGAAAATCCATACAGTATGTTGCCTGTACAAACCGAAAACATGTTCGAAAAGTAACAAAATTTAAATAACCGGGACGACCATTCATTCATTCTTAGCCAAAGTTAGTTCAAATCGATACTTTATCGCACATTTTAGAGACTAAAAGCACTAACAAGCTTCTGAATTATAAGTCTTGAGAAAAACAGCCAATAATTGCAACATTCTGTTTTAACGTCAAAGTATCAACATTTTGGCAGCTCATGCCACTTTAATAAATCATTACTTTTTTTACCAGTCTAGCACCAATGATATTAGAGATTTTTATGAGGAGAAGAATAAGCTAGTTATAAAGTAAATTTGTAGCTCTTGATCTATCAAGTGATCCACGAGATATCTAAATTTTAGAGGGACGCTGTGTTGTTAGATGGATAAAGGCCCACATATTGGTATTTACTATGACAACTTCTTCTTTATCTTTGAAGACTTTATCGTGAATTTTAGTGACATGGGGTTAAGTTTCTGTACATTCTGTTACATGTATAGTCAAAAACTTGAAGGCTTTCGATAAAGATGAATGAATGAGTCGATATAAAAATGGCTACATGTAGATTAAAGATGTCAGTGTAGTTAAGTTTTATCAAACCTTGAAAAAGTTCTGTTGGTAAAGAAAAGATTGAAGACTTAGAATACAGAAACGAATCAGTACAATTATGATGCAAGCTCTTTTGAGGCACAGACATGTTTCCTAACCTGGGCCAAAATACAACACCAAGGATAGAAATTAAATAAATTCATTTGGGGGAGGGGTCGACCACGGATGAGAATCAGATAGCGATCAAATGACTGGTTTACTATTGTAAATTTCACATGTAATTTTAAGCAATATTAACAATTTTGTGGCGTTGCTAGAAACAATATTTTTTAGATATATTGCCAATGTTGAAAGCGACTGACTCACTGAAAACTTTTGGGTCTTAACAAGCTTATATCCTGCGCACATGTATAATGGAATATTGAAATGTTCAGTAAATCTCATTTCACCTGCCATTATTTAACTATTTTTATAGTTTTTAATGGCAATTCTAATTAGACCTACAATGTTGTCAAAGTTGAGTTCCCTTCTTACCGTTGGTATGCTGATATTTAGAGTCATTCACAGTAAACAGCGGTAAAATGAGATTTTTTACATTAGCTAGTCTTAAACAAAATTTATTACCTTAGAAATGTCATGAGCTAATCTCAATTTCTGTCTGTCCCCTTAACATCAGAAAGTAAATAGCTTATTTTGTATTTCTACTTCCAAATAACTATATTTCCAATCTAATAGGAGACCTGTCACAGGAGTCACGTTTTAACTGTCACAGGAGTCACGTTTTGGGGTTCCACCCCACAGCTTATCTTTTAAGTTCATGTTATTAAATTAGTGTATTTAGCAATCTTACTAAGTGGAAAAAAACAACATAAAAAAGAAAAAACATTTAGAATTAAAAAACGATACAAAATTGGAGACAACTGTCCTTTGTCAAGGTACATTTATTCCTGTGCGTCACAGGAGTCACGCTACCTTTTGCTGATATATCCTATTAAGAAAGTCATTATTTCAAGAAGTGTTTGTTTTAGATGATAGAGGGTGTCCTGGGCTTTCCATGAGTGTATTATTTCTAAAATCATTTTCAAAATTTTGGAAGCTGTGAACATTTTAGTTTCTAAATGTCACGAGAGTCACTAATGGAATGGCTGAGGTGGCAACCTGTCAGATTTAGAGATTTGTTTGACATTTTGCCTCTGTGATTTAGCTTTAGATACAGACTGAGTCAGTGTGATTGTATTTAGAACAAAAACTGCATTGTTTGCCTTTTGCTGGGCATTCACCTCTGTGAGGATATTGACCACCACAGTTATAGCAAGATTTGTTTGATTTCTTGGAAGAAGTGTGTTTTTGTTTGTTAGATGTTTTCTTGTTGTATTGAGTTTGGTAAGGTCTACGTTGTTTGTTTGTGTGAGGTTGTACCCGATTCACATCATTATGATCTGTAGCACCTTCCATAGTTTTAGCATGGACTTCTGAAATTTCCAAAGCTCTGGCAGCTGATAGTAGGTCATTTAAAGTCCAATCTGATTCTCGCAGTGCTCTTCTCCTGATTCTGTTCGACGAACACTTCTGTATAATCTGTGCTTTGATTTCTTTGTCAGTATTCTCAAACTCACATGTAGAGGCTAAATGGCGCATGCGTGTATGATAACTGTCAATATTTTCATTTGGTAGTTGATTAGCCTGGATAAATACATACATTTCATAGTCTGTATTTTTCTTTGGAGTGAAATAATTGGTAAGCGATTCGTGTGCTGACTGGTAATCATCATCATCGCCCGTGTTTTGAAGAGTTTCGAAAATGTCATAGCTTTCATCGCCGATGTAGTGAAGTAGCAACGCTCTCTTCCTGGTGTCCTTTTTGACATCCATTGCCCTCATTAAATTGTCAAAACGTTTCAACCACTTTGACCAGCGTACGCTGAGTGATGTTTGATCACTGTTAATGTCAATGTCAAATTTGGGGAAAATGGGCAAGCTTTGTACCATCTTGAGCTATGTAGTATATAGCACAACAACGACGTGTGTTTGTAAGTTCACCAAATAGTATTAATAGAAGTAGTTGGAGATTTCGGCATTATCCCACTCACAGTGTTATTTGACTGCTCCAAAAATGATGTGGACAGTTCACCTTGGGCATAGCGAAAAATTTGCATCGCATGTTGTTAGTTGTGGTAAGGAAGAGAGACACATTGTATTGTAAGAACACATAACTTCTGTATTCTGACTCGGTTACAGCAAAAGTATAACTCGCGTAAGGAGTGGATACGGACTTAAGAATTACTATATGACATTTATAACCTTGTTTTTTGTGCTGGTTGTAGTTTATGAGATGTAGTTTATAACCTTGTTGTTTGTTAGAAAAACGTTATGAGATACATGTATAACCTTGTTTTTTGTGCTGGTTGTAGTTTATGAGATGTAGTTTATAACCTTGTTGTTTGTTAGAAAAAGGTTATGAGATATAACCTTGTTTTTTGTGCTGGTTGTAGGATATGAGATGGAGTTTATAACCTTGTTTTTTGTGCTGGTTGTAGGTTATGAGATGTAGTTTATAACCTTGTTGTTTGCTAGAAAAAGGTTATGAGATATAACCTTGTTTTTTGAGCTGGTTGCAGGATATGAGATGGAGTTCATAGCCTTGTTTGCTAGAAAAGGGTTATATGAGATGGAGTTTATAACCTTGTTTTTTGTGCTGGTTGTTGGTTATGAGATGTAGTTTATAACCTTGTTGTTTGCTAGAAAAAGGTTATGAGATATAACCTTGTTTTTTTAGCTGGTTGTAGGATATGAGATGGAGTTCATAGCCTTGTTTGCTAGAAAAGGGTTATGAGATGGAGTTTATAACCTGTTTTTTTTTTGCTGGTTGTTGGTTATGAGATGTAGTTTATAACCTTGTTGTTTGCTAGAAAAAGGTTATGAGATATAACTTTGTTTTTTCTGCTGGTTGTAGGATATGAGATGGAGTTCATAGCCTTGTTTGCTTGAAAAAGGTTATGAGATGGAGTTTATAACCTTGTTTTTTGTGCTGGCTTTAGGTTATGAGATGTAGTTTATAACCTTGTTGCTTGCTAGAAAAACGTTATGAGATATAACCTTGTTTTTTGTGCTGGTTGTAGGATATAAGATGGAGTTCATAGCCTTGTGTGCTAGAAAAAGGTTATGAGATGGAGTTTATAACCTTGTTTTTTTGTGCTGGTTGTAGGTTATGAGATGTAGTTTATAACCTTGTTGTTTGCTAGGAAAAGGTTATGAGATATAACCTTTTTTTGTGCTGGTTGTAGGATATGAGATGGAGTTCATAGCCTTGTTGTTTGCTAGAAAAGAGTTATGAGATGGAGTTTATAACCTTGTTTTTTGCTCTGGTTGTTGGTTATGAGATGTAGTTTATAACCTTGTTGTTTGTTAGAAAAAGGTTATGAGATATAACCTTGTTTTTTGTGCTGGTTGTAGGATATGAGATGGAGTTCATAGCCTTGTTGTTTGCTAGAAAAAGGTTATGAGATGGAATTTATAACCTTGTTTTTTGTGCTGGCTGTAGGTTATGAGATGTAGTTTATAACCTTGTTGTTTGCTAGAAAAAGGTTATGAGATATAACCTTGTTTTTTGAGCTGGTTGTAGGATATGAGATGGAGTTCATTGCCTTGTTTGCTAGAAAAAGGTTATGACATGGAGTTTATAACCTTGTTGTTTGCTAGAAAAAGGTTATGAGATAACCTTGTTGGAGAAAACAAAATTAATGGGGTTCATTCTCAGTCCACCGATGTTCTTGCCATAGTTAAGATGCGTAACCATTGTCAATGTGTTACAAAAGAAATCGAGAAATTCTACTGACCAAGGCCAAGCTCTTGTTAGTCGTCAACCTAATGAAATATCATAGGTTTGGTTTGTTACAACAATTTATGGGGTGTAAAGGTCTAAATGATATACCTCTTTTTAACACAATTAGAAACTCCATGGTTATTTTAAACAAGAAGATTTTCCCTATGCCCGTGTGTTTTAGTGATCATAAATATATACAGGTCGCCATAGACAGTGAAGCACAGGGTCGTCAGCCCTTATAGTTCAGACGCATATTTTGTAGACGCGCGAATGGCGTCACCTATCCGATTCATACGCCATACCTTAAAATAGCGTTTTAACTCTTTATTGGTACAAATATCACTTTTTAATTGGTATGGAACTAAAGAGCTTTACCCGATATGTATGGTCAATTTCGATCACTCTGTGTGTTTTCTTTTCTTTTAAGAAGAGTGATCAATCTCCCTTCCTGACCAAGGTTTAATCCAGAGGGGTGTACACGCATCTTTTTGGACTCCCAAAAATCCAGCAATTTAACAGGGTCAAGATACATAAATAGTAGCCAGGATTATCAGTGCACTTCAAAAGTGTTTAAAATCATAAAACTTCGTTTCTGTGCTCGAAATTCTGAGCAAGTGATCAACCAAGTTAGAGTGAACGTAAAATAGGCCTCTAAATCAGTTTTTCTATCAATATTTAGTGATTTATTTTTTTAGTTTTGTATTTTAACTAGAATTGGAAACAATTCAGGAAGGCATGTTTTTATAATACACTGTACCGACCCTCGGTCATTTTGCATACCAATTTCTGTGGAGAAAGGGCTTCGGTGGCTTAGTCCGACACAGGCCTGCTATCTATGCAGCATGTTTGAATCTCACTTTCTTACACCAAATCAAAATTAAAAAAATTTCTGAGTGCATTTTTCACTCTATCGCCCTACAGTATGTGGAAGAGTTGCCAGGTACTTGCGAGAGGTCGAGGTTTTCTTTCTTACCCTCAAAAACCTGGCTACACTGTCATATATGTTAAATACTCTTGAGTGTGGCATAAAACATCAATCAATCTGACAATCTGTGGAGAAAGTGGAAAATAGCTATTTTGGACACTCGGTTTTCAGATCTTTCGATAAATGTATGTTTCTGACAAATCCTGTTCCCTGACTAAAGTCATGTAGATTGTCCAACTAAAAGCCCAGTCAGAAATTGTTCACATGGGATTTAAAACAGTTGACCCACTACACTATATGTATGTCATAGATGACTGCTTAACCTAATGGATAAAAAGTGTTTATTGTGCATTTAACATGGAACTAAAACGAAAACAATATAAAATTTAACATGTACATGGAATTAATAATTATTGAATTTAAAAACTTCCTGTAGAGACTTAGAAACTTACCCGATCACCCAAAAATATTTTCCATTCTTTGATAGGTTCTAAATATATCCTTGGTTTATTGTTCATGGGATGGTTTAATTGTTTAGCTGCGTCCGTCCATGGTCGATGTTCTGAAAAATGGTATCTTGGTTTGATTTTTTTCAGCCGCCATCCCTGAAGAGGTTTGTGTACAATCACACGGGTTGTCTTTGCGATTTCCCTGTCAACATATCTCTTGAAATATCCCCTGCATAAAGCAGTCAGCCTCATATCTGTGTTTTTTTTTTCTTCTGGTTTATTGGAGTGTCTTACTAACCCAGCATCTGCAAATATATATTTATAAACAATATAACACACCGACACAGGGAAAATCTTCTTGTCTAAAAAGAACCATGGAGACAAATCTCTAATTGTGTTAAAAAGTGGTATCTGATGTATGGTTGTAGACTTAGTCAGCATTAGATTATGGACGAATTCAGAAATTTCCATGATGATGACTGCTTTTGAAACAATTACTTCATTACTTACAATGCTATTCAAATACATGTTCAAATGGCTTAATTTAAGCTCTGTGTGTATAAGCGAATCTTAAACCCTGCTCATGTCGAATTAAGATCCGATTCGACCGTTGCAAGCTCAAGTCTGGAGTAAATGATTAATCTGTGATCAATCAGTCGGAGAACTTGCTCCTGAGCGGCCTTAAGACTTCCGATCGGTCACAGACTGATCAATCTTCCCCCCCCTCCCCCCCTCCATCAATGTTAAGGTCGCAGCCAATCAGCTTCCTATACTTCATCACATGATAAATTTTTCTCGGGGCTACACCATTCCTAGTAGCATGCAAGTCTGCCTTATATGAAGACGAGGTTCCCTTCCGATCAACAGATTGCATCAACCTGAGTGCCAGTGGTGTACATGTATAAGACTGATCAGTCAGAAATGGTTTTGCTGAACGATGGACTAGTCTCAGTCGACATGAACTGTCTTAAGATTCAATTGCAAACAAACAGATCAGATCTGAAGTTAACTCGATCCGAGCAGGGCTTTACAAGCATGAAAGATGTGCAGAGCTTGATAGAATATATATATATACTGTAGATAATATGGGAAGTTTGGAAATGGTTTTTTTCACTATAGCATTTTTGTACTGAAACCTAACCTGGACTCTCTCGATTACCTTCGTATTAGTTACTGTACACCTATATTCCAATCGATTAAAAACGTGAAGGCTCTTGTTTTGCAGGAAAATCAATATTTGTCCACATATTGATTCTCATCAACAGCGTGACATTAATTCCCCACATGGAAGTCTAGACGGTGCATGCGTAATACATCTGACAAGACAATATGACATTTACTCGGAGAAAAGAAGCATAATGAACGACTAACAAAATCTCGCTGTGGATGCGTTTTTCAAAAAGGTCATAATTTTCGTCAAACAGGACAAGCAGGATGTTCAAAATCAATTATAGTCACTCATTTCACTTACCAAGCCTTAATAAGATTTTCGTAAAACCAGCTATAGTTTTGTCAACTGACCTGTTAGTTGAAGTTCTTCAAACTCTGTTTGCCGCCCAGCGTCAATATCTTGGCAACAGAGTTTGAAGAACTTCAACTACTGACCTGTCAGATGCACATTCGAGGTCTCAATTTCCTTGCAGGAAATAATTTTGTGCTACCAAAGAGAATCATTAGCTTAACAGAGGTCGATTTTCCAGCAAAACAAGAGCTTTCATAGTTTTTAATCGATTTGAATAGCCTGCGTATAGCGATGAGAAAGTAATCGAGAGGGCCCAGGCTAGTTTTCACATCAATAATATGTTTATTTGCCTAGCCATGTGTATCATCCTGTTTTACTTACATGTAATTGCCGATCATTTGCTCTGTTTTGAACGTTGGTGAAAAAAAATTTCCTAACTCTCTATATTATCAAGCTCCGGTATGTAGCGTTAATGTGAGGACCGAATTTTGTAAAATTCGAAGATTTCTGTCGAGTGAAAAATGTGTCAAAATAAAAACAAACTCACTGCCAGTCTTGAATCCCACTTAAAATGGTACCAGGAGCAGGGCTTTAGATTACCTTAATTTGGGCACACCTGGTATTTTGCCCAAAAAAATTTCTAGGCAAGGGGTCTGGGGGCCGCTTAGGCCCCCGGCCGTCGGAGACCCAGGATGCCCGGAGTTTGATTCCAAACCGTTTTAGATAACAGTAAAGAGAGTTTTTAATAAACTAAAATCTTAAAGATCAATTTTACCGTATTTACGTGTTGTTTTGTCAATACATGTATATCACATGAATCAGTGAAGTTTCACATGGTGGTCTTTGTTGGCGTGGTTAGTCTGGTATCCTGCCCTAAACTGCCCTTGTTTAACAAATGTAAGGTAATATATTAGCAGCCAATCGCGAGTGTGGTTATTTTTGCAGTCGGAAATACATGTAGCTTACTCCTTTTGATAGCCGAAAAAGACTGCATGTAACTCTGTCGTATTAGTACAACAGCAGCCGACAACTTTGATTCTCATTCCTTACTGCAGGTATAGTTGGAGATCAGAAAAAGTTGGCCACCCATCATCAATATACTTTGGCCACAGAGTTTGGAGATCTCCAAACTACAGGCATAGCTGACTGTCACTGCTGTAGCTCTTTGTTGCTTACAGAGTCATCCTGTCCCCCTCAGAAAATTAGTCAGTGGAATGTGGAATGCTATGTAGTGTACCTTCCACTGGATAATTTTAAAGTAAAACCATCTTTTTTCATTAAATAAACTCTTATAACTTGCAAATATAGTCTGTTCGCAATGAAAGTTCTAGAAGTGGCTCGAAAAATAAATACATGGAGCTTGGTAAAAGGATTAATTAGCGCATATTTGTGCGTCAAGTTTACAGGAATTTTTTTTTTCGTAAACAGTAGAGGCCTACAGCGGGGGAAAGTAATTTTTTTCTGTCAAAATTTGTTTCGCAAACATAAATTTAAAATAGTTCAAGGTCATTTTTTCACTTTTCAATCAATTAAAAAGTTTTAATTGGTTTGGAAAACTCCTTTATCAACATTTTAGTTTTGCTGTGTTCACCGCTGTTGAACACGATCTCCTCATTACCGGCTTACCTGAACTGAACCCATTTTCGACAAACGGACAAGTAAATTTTAAATGACAAATCCGTTGACAGTATATCCAGTTCGAAAAAATACTACTCTGAGGTTTTATTTTCTTTTTGTTTTCCAAACAGAAATTCATAACAGCGGTAAAATCGCCGACACCTTGTTTTACACTGAATATCGTAGCCGCCATTTTGTGACTGACACAACTTCGCGCTGTTTTTGTCAAACCCTGGGGATGTCCGCTCACGTCATTTGTTTTGGCCAATTTCATTGGATTATACTGTGGGAAACCCCAATTTTCACTATTTTTACCCAATCGTACGTTATGATTTTTACGACTATAGGCTACTTGCTTGAGGAGAAATGAAACTGAAAGACAGGCTGATAGAGCTGCGTAAGCCTCTCGCGGTACTATGATATCGAATGAGTCTAAATTACGGACGGAAATCTACTTTGCTTGTCAGTCATGGACAACCACACTTCAAGCTACTGACTGTAATTTGACCAGCGCTTCCAAAAAAAATCTTCTTAATTTGGGCGGAAAATTTTACGTCTGTAATTTGGGCAGGACGTTTACCGTCGCAGCTAAGGTGTAATCTAAAGCCCTGAGGATGCATATTCTTACTTGATAAGCCGATGTAGCTTCTATGTGAACATATTTGGTTTTGTTATATCTATTTATCCGGATTACTTCCTCAATTACAAGTTTTTCGTCGCCATCTTTACTTCCGTTTTACCGCAATTGGTCACGTGGTACAGATTGACCCCAAATTTGACAGTTCTGACGTAAGAGGTCACCATGTGTTTACTTTTGTATGCTAATGAGGTCGGCTTCAAGTTCAAGAGGTCACCTCGTCATGTGAACTCTGTGAGTTTCCGGTTTTCAATGGCTTCGTAAAGCAGCTATCAAAAAATGGCGTCCCTGCTACAATGGTCACCGCTCCCAGCTGGTTAGACCATTGTTTTCTACAATTATAATATATATTATCTTGACTATATAACCCCCCCCCCCCCCCCCCCCCTTAATACCATTGCTAATGTCCCTTATTCAATATTGCCTTAACACCATTGCTTCGCTTGACTGTGATGTTTCTTCCTGAACGGCAAGTAAGTAAAACAGGATGAGACAATTATGAGCGGCTATGGTCAGGTCATATCTATATTAATTCATTATGCTCATCATTACAAGGTGTCCAGATATCGTCATCCATTTGGCTTCTTCTATACCCCAATTAGCGATCATACAGGAAATAAAGCGCTTTTTAATTGATAATAGTTAATCTACTTTTTTCTGACGAAGGATATCTTTAAAACCTTTACTTTAATCGGATCATTTGGTGATATTTGTTACGTAAAAGAAGAAATCACGCACCTGACAAAGGTTTAGTCGCCAGCCATGAAATTGATGAATAAAGGGGGGTAAGTAGCGGAGGATAATCCTCTGTTGCGCGCCTTTTGACTTGGTGCCACATTGCCTGTCACAGTTGCTTGCGGCATTTGAACAGTTAATATCATAAATTTCAAAATTAATAATAAATTACGGTATGCCCACGTCTCCACCCCATCCTCTAATATAACGTACCCTGTTCATCGATTAGGTTTTCTACAATGTCAGAATTCAGACAATTTTTTCCCTAATTTGTGGTTGGTTAATTTCTTTCATATGGCAGCATTGACAGGTGTAATGGGGAGAAACATTTAACCTCAGTGGCACCTGGAAACCATCACCCCACACAGCTAGTCTATCGAGTTGAATTATATTTCTCCTATCCAAGCACAGAGAACAATATGAAGTTGGATTGTGAGATATTGCCTGTCATATAGTGTGGTAGAGATGGTACCTAGAATACACTAACGCACTTGGATTCTCTTATTTTAAATGATCTTTCAAATTTCTAAGACTACATCCAAACAGAAGTGGGGGGCCTCAGTGGCCGAGTAGACAGAGTGATAGCCAGAGTCAGAGTCCAACACAGGCATTCCATTGATGGGTTCAAACCCCAAATAAAATTACAAATCTCTGAGAGCGTATTTTAAACGGTCGCTATATGTGGCCAGTTGCTCGGTACTGGCTGAAGGTCTATGGATACATTTTCTCAGGGCTAGGAGCCAGGTTTCCTCCTCTCCTGAACTTTGAAATGCCGCCTTATAATCTTGAGTACGGGGTAAAACATCAATCAATTAAGCAAACATTCACATCATCCTGATCATGTAAAGCTCAACATGAACAACTGGCAGGTAACATTGATTAATTCATCAACAATATTTTTACTAAAATTTACCAAACAAGTGAAAAACCTAGGAATCTCTCAAATAACAAACATGCCTCAGCAAACTGTTAATTTAGCAAAAAGTAAGACTCTGTAAACATGGTATTTATTCTGCCATGAAAGAAATACATGTACATCGAATACATAAATAAAAGCACTAGATCAGCACATTCTGCAAAATGTCTCTCTTCTTCAATTTCATCTCCATAAACTTAGCAGTCACCACCTGGTGAATGTGACATTGATCTAATACTATTATCAATAGCATATACTTCCAGTCTTCACAATTCCTAGAGAGGAATGTTACACATTTCGACAATTGAAGGCCATTTGATAACCTTTCTTAAAGAAATGCTGTCTTCGCTTTCACAATCGTCAATGGAACTTTTCTCACTTGTCCCTAAGATCTGGTAGAAGCGCTGTTAAAATCCAAGCCTTTATTTAGCATTATATGCAATACTTCTTTGATTGAGGGGGTTTTCAGGAGATTTCATCCAGTCTTTCTTTAAGATTTGTTTTAATTGGGACAACCTCATGTTTGGGTTTTCCTGCTTTAATATGGGTAAATTATCCGCTTCAAATTTCGTATATGCGGCTTTAACACGTTTCTCAGGATGTTTTTCAAGTTCTGCAGGTTTTGTGCTGAAAAAAAAAATAGCAAACAGAGGATAAGATTTTATAGACTATATCATTAGATTGATCAATAATTTGATACTTTATGCAGCCATTCACATTTATTAAGCTGACAGACATATCTCTATGCCTAGCGGAAACCTCTGACCTCTGGAGATTAATTGATTGATTGATGTTTTACGCCGCACTCAAGATTATTTAACTTATACGGCGGCCTTGCCAGTTTTAGTGGGCAAGGAAACCGGGCTCATTGCAAGAGGAAACCCTGAACCTTCGGCGAGTACCAGGCAACTTTTCGAGACCTTTGGCAAGTACATGACAGTTCTGAGACTATGAGGAGGGGGCCTGTGTTGTACTGAGAGACTATGCTGAGGGGGGCTGTGTTGTACTGAGAGACTATGATGAGAGGCCTGTGTTGTACTGAGAGACTATGATGAGGGGGCCTGAGTTGAACTGAGAGACTATGATGAGGGGGCCTGAGTTGAACTGAGAGACTAAGATGAGGGGACCTGTGTTGTACTGAGAGACTATCATGAGGGGGGCCTGTTTTACAGTGAGACTCTGATGGGAGGCCTGTGTTGTACTGAGAGACTATCATGAGGGGGCCTGTTTTGTAGTGAGAATATGATGGCAGGCCTGAGTTTAGCGGGGAGGAAACCAGGCTCTTTTATCGGAGATAACCCCCGTCCCTTGATGAGTACCTGGCAACTCTTCACTCCTTTATGAAATAAATGTGATTCAGCCTACAGGGGTGATTTATTGCATTATTTCCTTTTGCAAATTGCACTAGTTTGTACCCACCTTAAAAGGGATATAGCTTCTGTTACAGAACGGGCTTCCTCAGCATCAGTCTGCTTTTGATTTATGTTTTCTTCCAACGGAAGTTCATCATGGCTTGGAACAGGCTTCATAACACTAATAGCAGCTTTTAAATAAAATAGAAAACAAGAAGAGATAAGGGAAAGGCACATATATTTGTTATGTATGACATATGTTATGAATGACATGACATATGTTATGAATGATAACACATTCCAAAGGTTTGGTGTTTCATGCTGCACTCAAGATTATTTCACTTATACGGCGGTGTTGCTAGGTTTAGTGGGCGAGGAAACCAGGCTCTTTGTCCAGAGGAAACCCCTGACCTTTGGCGTCAAAAGTCCACACAGAAATTTTTCAATTTTTATTTGGTCTGCGTGGGATCCAACCTCGCGCCGCATGGATGGGAGGGCTGTGTCTGACTGAGGGACTACAGTAGTACACTCAAAACAAATGAACCACCCAGGCCCCCTGTAAATATATAAGCTCTTATCGGGTAATATTAAATGATCAGTCTAAACCATAACAATTACAAATTTGATCCAGGTTAGTCGCCTCTTAAGATCAAGCCTGCCTGGGAGCTGTGGGCCAATTCTTATCCTCCAAAACCCACACAGAGGCCCAAGGATTAGTCGCCACTTACGACCAAGCACCTTGGGAAAGCTGTGAATCTATTCTTCTCTCCCCAGAACCCACAAACAGGCCGCATGACACCAAAAACAGCTTTAATACAAAATGGATAAAAAAAATAGGTAAAGGAAAAGCGTAAATATTTTCCTGTTGTTAATATGTTCAGTCATTCCAGAGCTGATCTCCCATGGCTTGGAACTGATTTACGAATATATCTTTTTTGACAAGGCTCATTGCACAGATAACAGCCCCGGATATTTGACGGGTGCCTGGCAACCCTTCAATAAAGGGGGACGGAGTCAAAGAATCTTTCATTGGACTGAGTGGGGTTCAAACCCCTGGCCCATAGACTGAAGGCTTTTGTCAGCTTGAGATGATCATTGATTGATGTTTTACGCCGCACAAGATTATTTCGCTTATATGGCGACGTGGCCAGGTTTAAGGGTGGAGGAAACCAGGCTCATTGCCCGGAGGAAACCCCCGACCTTCGGCGAGTATCTTCCACATCCACTCAATTTTTATTTTGGTTTGAGTGTGATTGGAACCCGCCTCGCATCGATGGAAGATCTGTTTGAGACCTACTGGATCACCTCTTGAGAGACCATCACTCTTGTCATTTGACCACATCTAAGAAGGGAGCCAATTTTGAAATATTTTGAGTGGATAGACACCCACCGGTAGCAGCTAATCTTTCTCTGTTTGCCTCTATCTCCTGACGTGTTACTTTAGAGGGGGCAGTAGGCTTAGTTTTGATTTGGGCCATTTCTTCATCATAAAGTTGCTTAAGTTGTTGTTTTTTCTCCAGCTGTTCATTCTTCTTCTTATCTTTATCCTCCTAAAAATAACGAAATGAAATATATCACTCAGTGACCAGATAGAAATTCATACCTAATGGGAAAACAAACTAAGTAAAAACAATTATGCAATCCATGAGCTTCCTGATAGTTTGGGAGAGGAAAACTTCAAAAGAAATTCGTGTTTTGATTCCTAAAATCTAGATAAAAAAATTTGCATATGTAGAAGGCTAATCCATCGTAACACATCTGTAAATTCCCCACAGTTGAGGTACTTTTCCATTGTCGAATTTAGACACCCAGGCATTGTAGGTCAAGGGGTCTCGGAAGCCCTCACAACCACAGGATCATGGGTGAAAACGAAACAGTGTGCGCCATTTCGTTCAAGCTGTGCAAGCCATCACTGAACAGTTGTTTTCAACCACCTTCTGATTAACAGCCTTGCCGAAATCGAGAACTCAAACGGTGCCCACAATATATGTATGCTATTACAAAGTGTTCCAGAAAATTCTACTGACTAAGGGAGTGTCCCCAGTTATCGTTCGTTTGCTTATCGTTTGATTTAGAAAAAACGGTTTTATATTCAGTCGATCGATAGCTGCCCCATGTGGTGAAAACGCTCACTGCCTGTGAACAGATCCCAATAACATAACCTCTGCAGCAGGTCTGGATTAAAGGCCCAGTTTGACAACAACCAGCCAAGCTCTAATCAACTCTCGGCTGACTTTATTACAGTTGACCAACTCGATTTGTACGAGTATTGTTCTATTGACCAATGTGGACAAATATTTAAAGTGTTCTTTTTAAAAACAGTTGAAATTTGCTATCTCGGATAAACTTTGTCAAATCAAATTTGTCGAAAGCATTCTGATGTAATTAGCTCTCAACACACTAAACGTTTTTCACGCAGAGTTCCAAACCTAACTTAAACATCTGTCATTTATATAATTACTGAAATCAAGAACTATTAAAGTATTATATTTTGTTTCAGGGCCGTTCCTAACTACAGACAGAGTATCTTCTTCATTACCTAGTATATATCGAATGTGATGAAACCGGCTGTTATTACCGGAAGTTTTTGCTACTAATCTTAGAAATGTTGGAAAAAAGTAAAGAAAATAGGGAGGAAAAACAGTTACATATGGAAATATTTTAATTGGAGGGCAAACAATTTGGTAGTATATTTAATATTTATGCGAAAAATCGTAACACAGAATATATATTAGAACGTTTTGAGACCAAAACGTATGTCTCCCCCCGCAGTGACGTTAATGATGAAAGGTACTGCATGCCTCTAAGCGTAACACAGTATCATTTCAATTGTAGAAAGTACCTAGCCTTGTAAGTAAAAACATGAACAGTATAAAAACTCACAAACCCATCTTTGACCGAGTGACCGGTTTCTGGATTCTTAGCAACACACATCAGTTTGAACGAGTCATAATGGAGTTTACTTCAATATTATTTGAGCTTGTAAAATTTTTTCATTCAACTATGGCTCTAAAATGGCCGGGAATTTTTTTCAATTTGGCCTCATAAAAAACTAGATTTTTGGTTTGTAAACTTTGGAATTCTATGTCTGACGGAGGCCCACAGAAGATCGGATGGGCATACAGGTGCCAAAATTTGATCAACTCTGAACGTCCTCACCAATAAGCTGTAATTAAAATTTCATCAAATTCCGCCCAGTGGTTCTGGAGATATCTTGCAGACAAGCAACCAATGAAAATATCAGATTCGGAGGCTCACAGAAGATCGGACGATCGTACAGGCGCCAAAACTTGACCAACTCTGAATATCCTCGCCAATAAGCTGAAAGTAAAATTTAATCAAATTCCGCCAAGTGGTTCTGGCGATATCTTGTAGACCAATGAAAATATCCGATTCAGAAGCTAACTGAAGATCGGACGAGCGTACAGGCGCCAAAACTTGATCAACTCTCAACGTCCTCACCAATAAGCTGCAATTAAAATTTAATCAAAAATCCAAGTGGTTCTGGAGATATCTTGTAGACAAGGAACAACCAATGAAAATATCCCATTCTGAGGCTAACTGAAGATCAGACGAGCGTACAGACGCCAAAACTTGATCAACACTCAAAGTCCTCACCAATAAGCTGTTATTAAAATTTCATCAAATTCCGCCAAGTGGTTCTGGAGATATCTTGCAGACAAGCCCTAGTTGACGGACGACGGACAGCACAACAACAGTATGTCTCCCCAACCTATGTTGGGGGAGAAATAACAATGTATCATTTATCTGTTTGACAAAAACAACACAGCGCAAGGACTCGGGCTTGCAGGCAGACAAAACTGTAAGACACGCTGTTTTACCGACGAGAGCCGAACTCGACTGAGGACTAACATTGAACCGTTCGGCAGTTGTTTATTCAGGCTAGCAAAAAACGATGGGTGTTGACTGCTAGTGGTAACTGGAAACGCTCCCTAAGGCCAAGCTCCTGTCAGCCGTCAACCTAATGAAATATCATAGGTTTACAATATTTAATACAACAATTTATGATGGGGTATAAAGGTCTAAATGATATACCTCTTTTTAACACAATTAGAAACTTGTCTCCATGGGTATTTTAGACAAGAAGATTTTCCCTGTGCCCGTGTGTTTTAGGGTTCTTTAATAATAATATATATTCCCAATTCTTCTCTGCATAGTTTTGGGGTTATATCATAGCTTCACTGTGGGTTGCAAAAAATCACATACATGTACTTGTATGGTAACTTTCTGATGTGGCATTTTTGTTGTGAGATGAAAAAGTCTGTACAATTGGGGTCCACCGTACAATTGGTACCATTGCATAACACCTCTAAAACTTACATTTTCAGATTGTACATTGTGTTTCTAGAGAAATATAGCTCACAATTTAACAATTTTGTTTTAACTTTATGCTATAAATATTTTAGCAGCTGTACTGTCCATAATAGATACACACCTTCCTCTGTTGTTTTTTGGCTACATGTTTGTCGTTGTCTACCCATAAAGCATCTTCCTTCTCCTGCTCCTTTCGCTCCTTATCTGCCTGCTTTACAGCTTCTTTTTTGGCTCTTGCTTCAGCAGCTTTAGAATTTTCTCCCTTGAATTTCTTCGGCATTTTGGTCTACATTCAGTTGCCTGTAAAAATTTAAAAAATAACGAGTAGGCGCTACATCCAATTGTTTTACTTAGTATTAGCCTTGAATTATCCTTCAATATATTCCTTCTGAATGCGAATAAAATCAAGCCTAGTAGCCAGATCACCTGGAAACTTTCACTGACCAACCGTTCATTTAACATTAGCGTCTGTAAAGATCAGTGATAACCATGTCATTTTGTCTTTGGTTCTTTATTTCAAAGTCATTTACTTTAATTATCCATTTTTCTTTTTTTAAACACACGGTCCAAGATATGTTGGAAGCAATCAGTTGAGATATTGTCTGCTGACAGTCAATAAAAAAATATTAATTTCGCATAAGTAAGCTTCGCTGGTCAAAAAACAGAGTGAAACACAACATGTTATATTTGCTAAAATAATCTTTCTTTTTAGTCAGTTTAAAGATGTATTCAATGGTTTGGTATAAATATGATAAATGTCTCTAGTAAAAAGTTGAGAATACACCCTTTCAATAAAAGACACCATTTTGTTTTGACCATACTTGATGCATTTTCTACCAAACCTACATGTACTTACATTTACAATGCTACATGTGCCATTTGAAAAGCATATGTTTTTTTTTTTTCAGCTATTACTTGGTGTGATTAATTTTTAAAAAATTATAACGCAGAATTTTTTAACAATACTCATCTAAAACAGTGTCCAGAAAATTCTTTAGTTTGATTATCCCATGACAGCTCACTGTCAGCTCTGGACTTCGGATTTCAGATTTAAGCTAAGTCTTAACTATCCTTAATCTCAACTACCTTTCAGCTTTTACCGCCTATTATATCTTTGAAACATTCCTCTTTTCACTGAACCAGTTGATTTCTTCGAAATCCGTTGTTAAACTGTTAAAACTTAAATCGCTCTTTGTAAAGCATAGCGTAAAAATTGGCCTAATGAGGTTACATGAGTTATCTCACCCTTATAATGGCGGTTTAATGATTATGTGTGGTTTTATTTCTAAAAGAAGTTTCCTGTCTACACTAGATTGATAATATACATAACCCTCGATAACTGGTACCCCTATGCCTATGACCCAAGGATATAGGTTAGGCGTTCTTGTGGTAGCCTAGGGGTACCAGTTATTGAGAGTAAGGCACATTATTTATTGTAGACAGAAAAGTCCTTTAAAGGGGCATGAGCTGCCAAAATTCACACTTTTATCATAATTTCTGATCGTCACGACAGTAAGAGGCTTTGAAGGCCATCGAAAAACTAAATGATTGGCGTTGGAATGAAGAAAATCCATACAGTATGTGGCCTGTACGAACCGAAAACGTGTTCGAAAAGTAAACAAAATTTAAATAACCGGGAATACCATTCATTCATTCTAAGGCAAAGTTAGTTCAAAGCAATACTTTATCGTACATTCTCGAGACTAGAAGCAGTAAAAGGCTTCTGAATTACACGTCTTGAGAAAAATAGCCAATAATTTCAACATTCTGTTTAAACATCAAAATATCAACATTTTGGCAGCTCATGCCCCTTTAAGAAATGAAACAGAATTTCACAAATACTTACAATTTGTAGTTTCTTTCATTTTCGTAGTGCAAATTTTGAAATATAGTCCGCGATTTAAATTGTATGAGCAGACGATGTTGTCATCAATCCATCGGCAAACAAGAGTTTCGGGAAACCCAAAATACGCCCGGAAAGGCACAGTAACTGCAGCCATACCAAAACAAATCCTTCCATATTTATTTGAATTTAATTTTCAAAATTCAGAGGGAAGAGGTTGAAGCTTGGTAAATGATTGATTGATTAATTGTTTGGTGTTTTACGCTGCGCTTAAGATTATTTCACTTACATGTATATGGCGGCGTTGCCAGTTTTATTATGTGAAGCTTGGTAAAAGGTAATGTTATGTCAACAAAATGAAATTTTACCACTAAAACCTTTAAAATCCATCTGTATCAAATTTAAAATGGGCTATTTGGATCAACAAATATTAACAAGATTTGTACACGGTCCGTGTACAAGTCATCAATTCTCGCTGCTGTTAAAACACGATGTTAAACATTGTTTGTTGTCAATAAAGGTTGCACTAAAATGTTTCAATTTTTTAGAAAAGCAGTTTATAATTTACTAATCATACTTAAACAAATGTAATTAATTGGTAATTTCGCAGCTCACACCAATTCAAGTAGATTTGACAATTTTTCTCATAATATTTTTTATCTCCATTATTTGGCCATAGACATCTTGACAATATTCTAAATCTCCCCATATACCTACAGGTTATTACTTCTAATTTTATCATAGACCAAATGTTTACAATAGATTTGGCTATGGGTCCATTGCTAATGTCACCCACTGTTTTATGGGGCCATGTGGTACACAAAGCCTGGTTTAGCCATATATCTCTCAAGAGAGACTGAGAGCTACTGTAAGTTGACAAGGTAAATAGACCAAAGCTGGGATACTTATCTCTTGGTCTGTAGATAAAACTTTAATCCTTATATGTATTTTTCATTTGATTAAAACGTTATATATTGATTTAAGAATAGTCTTAATCAATTTAGAAACATTATTGCAATTTGAAAAAATCCTTTTTTGATGAGAATCGGAAAAGTAGAAGCCATTTTATAATTTAAAGGTTATTTTCATGAAAATGAAAGTAAGAATAAAAGGGAATGTACATAATCCAATAATTTGCAATAGTTGATATCATAAACAATTTTTTTACACACTGTCTGTTAATATGGTATGTAACATGAAAGAATTGAAAACATCGGATCATATTTGTTAAAGTTATGGAGAGAAAAAGTAAATATTACGTAACCCAATATGGCTGCCATATTACGCAATGTATGATGTCAAAAATAGTTCGCGACACACCTTCTACCCATAAGGTATATACTTAGAAAAAATTGTGCAGATGGAATCAAAACTTTAGAAGTTATGGAGCGGAAGGGAAAGCGGACGCCGGACTGCCGTCCTGCCGGCCGGACGGAGATGATACCATAATACAGCCCGCTTTTCAAGCCGGGCGTATAAAAATAGACAGTGCAACAGAAGTCTTAAAAATCCATAAAGTATGAAAAAGTTGAACAAATATTAACTCCTAAACCCACATAAATCACTGAACATTATGCTGCATGAAAAATAATTTTTAAAATTTCATGGAAAGTGAGTTTGAAGCGCGACTTTAGAATCTAGGTCAGGGGGCCATTCATTGATTTGGATATCCAAGTACCTTCATAGTATGTGTTAACATTTACATAGGCAAAAACATAAATGACCGCTTCCTAAACGTTTTCGTTATGTTCATGGTTTTTGTTTACCGGTGTGAGGTTTTGGCATTTGAAAGTGGCCTTTTTTCAAACAAAAGAAAGTAAGAACTTGTCTAGTTTACTGTAGTATGTCCTTTCGATAAGCGTGCTTATGTGTGGAAATTTTTGAAAAAAATTATCAAAAACTGACTTTTCCCCCAACCCTCGATAACTGGTTTCCTCGCTGTTGAATTTCCAGTCGGACACCAGGCTGACTTTTTCCCTTCGATATAGAAAACCCAGTCACCTAGTTACGGCTTTTAAATGAATTATTTGGAAGGACTTCGGATTTCAGATTATAGCTAAGTCTTAAGTATCCTTAGTCTCAACTACCTTTCAGCTATTACCACCTATTATATCTTTGAAACATTCCTCTTTTCACTGAACCAGTTGATTTCTTCGAAATCCGTTGTTAAACTGTTAAATCGCTCTTTGAAAAGCATATCATAAAAATTGGCCTAATGACTTTACACGAGTTATCTCACCCTTATAATGGCGGTTTAATGTGTGGCTCTACCTGACCGGCAAAGTAAGTAAATCAGGATAGAGACACACCAGTGCGGCTACCAGTCACCCAGCGACGTTAAATTATTTTAAATAAGTAACAAACAGGTACATCTTGACACTCCCAAAGTTATATTACTATGACATAAGCCATTTTATTTGACGATCGATGAATGTCACATTTACCCTCGATAACTGGTCCCTTCAGGCTAAGTAATCGTAATTTGGTATGTAACAGTGTAAAACTAAAGAAACTGTCAAAATATTTAAATGGAAAACAAACAAACCGTCCAACGTCAAACTGCCACTGAAGTTCTGAATTCTAGCTACTGGCACTTTGGTGTTCAGTGACAGTTAGGGTAGTCGGTATAGTATACATTTGTGTCGACGAATGATCAAATTATGTTGCACAAGAAAGTGTCAAATTCGGAGTAAGGGAGTAGGGTCTACCACAGGATCCAACAGTACCCAGCCCAGAATCATCCGTAGGGCATCATTTTCAGGGCTTTGACCTACATCACTTTCAGGGCTGTCTCGGCGCGCACATTTTTAACATAAGCAAATATCAAAAATCGTAACTTGTTTCACAATTGAAATATGATCAATATAACCCATTTTTGGACTGGTGTTTTATAATGGTAATGATGACTGCATCGCGAGTTGTGGATAGCTTCAGTTAAAATATCTGCTCTCAAAACTGAATAAAAATTTCCTTGAAAATATAACTGCCCTCTATGTAGGACGTATTAGTAGCTAAAAAAAGGATTAAGAAGTAATCGAGAATTTGTTGTGCATACAATAATGTAATCAGATATTTTTTGCGATATTTAAAGAGAAATATTCTGTTTTAGACATAAAAATCTAAAAAGTTGATGGATACCAGTAAATTTTTTTCAGTTGATAACGCTTCCAAAAGTGTATTTATGGCTTTTTTTAGTGCTGAGAATCTCTAAAACTGAGATATATCCCCACAAGTGACGAACAGCCCCACAGGTGATGTTGGGCCCAAGATTGCATATGGGGGTAAGTTAATGAATACAATTAAGCGATTTAGGTTGATAACACTTACAAAAGTGTATTGATGGCTTTTTTTTAGTGATGAGAATCTCCAAAAATGAGGTATAGCCCCTCAAGTGACGAACAGCCCCACAGGTGATGTTGGGCCCAAGAGTGCATATGGAGGTAAGTTAATGAATACAATTAAGCGATTTAGGTTGATAACACTTACAAAAGTGTATTGATGGCTTTTTTTTAGTGATGAGAATCTCCAAAAATGAGGTATAGCCCCTCAAGTGACGAACAGCCCCACAGGTGATGTTGGGCCCAAGAGTGCATCTGCATGGGGGTAAGTTGATGGACACCAATAAGCTATTTAGGTTGATAACACTTACAAAAGTGTATGGATAGCTTTTTTTAGTGATGGGAATCTCTAAAATTGAGGTATAGCCCCTCAAGTGACGAACAGCCACACAGGTGATGTTGGGCCCAAGAGCGCATCTGGGGGTAAGTTGATGGACACCAATAAGCTATTTAGGTTGATAACACTTACAAAAGTGTATGGATAGCTTTTTTAGTGATGGGAATCTCTAAAATTGAGGTATAGCCCCTCAAGTGACGAACAGCCCCACAGGTGATGTTGGGCCTAAGAGTGCATCTGGGGGTAAGTTGATGGATACCAATAAGCTTTTTCAGTTGGTCACACTTACAAAAGTGTATTGATGGCTTTTTTTAGTGATGGGAATGTCTAAAACTGAGGTATAGCCCCTCAAGTGACGAACAGCCCCACAGGTGATGTTGGGCCCAAGAGTGCATATGGGGGTAAGTTAATGGATACAATTAAGCGATTTAGGTTGATAACACTTACAAAAGTGTATGGATGGCTTTTTGTAGTGATGAAAATCTTCAAAAACGAGGTATAGCCCTACAAGCGACGAACAGCCCCACAGGTGATGTTGGGCCCCAGGGTGCATCTGGGGGTAAATTAATAGATACCAGTGAGCTTTTTCACTTGATCACACTTACAAAACTGTATTGGTGGCTTTTTTAGTGATGGGAATCTCTAAAATTGAGGTATAGCCCCTCAAGTGACAAACAGCCCCACAGGTGATGTTGGGCCCAAGAGTGCATATGGAGGTAAGTTAATGAATACAATTAAGCGATTTAGGTTGATAACACTTACAAAAGTGTATGGGTGGCTTTTGTAATGATGAGAATCTTCAAAAATGAGGTATAGCCCTACAAGTGACGAACATCCCCACAGGTGATGTTGGGCCCAAGAGTGCATATGGAGGTAAGTTAATGAATACAATTAAGTGATTTAGGTTGATAACACTTACAAAGGTGTATTGATGGCTTTTTTAGTGATGGAAATCTCTAAAACTGAGGTATAGCCCCTCAAGTGACGAACAGCCCCACAGGTGATGTTGGGCCAAAGAGTGCATATGGGGGTAAGTTAATGAAAACAATTCAGCTATTTAGGTTAATAACACTTTCAAAAGTGTATTGATGGCTTTTTTTAGGGATGGGAATCTCTAAAACTGAGGTATAGCCCCTCAAGTGACGAACAGCCCCACAGGTGATGTTGGGCCCAAGAGTGCATATGGGGGTAAGTTAATGGATACAATTAAGCGATTTAGGTTGATAACACTTACAAAAGTGTATGGGTGGCTTTTGTAGTGATGAGAATCTTCAAAAATGAGGTATAGCCCTACAAGTGACGAACAGCCCCACAGGTGATGTTGGGCCTCAGGGTGCATCTGGGGGTAAATTAATAGATACCAGTGAGCCTTTTCACTTGATCACACTTACAAAACTGTATTGGTGGCTTTTTTAGTGATGGGAATCTCTAAAATTGAGGTATAGCCCCTCAAGTGCCAAACAGCCCCACAGGTGATGTTGGCCCCAAGAGTGCATATGGAGGTAAGTTAATGAATACAATTAAGTGATTTAGGTTGATAACACTTACAAAGGTGTATTGATGGCTTTTTTAGTGATGGGAATCTCTAAAATTGAGGTATAGCCCCTCAAGTGACGAACAGCCCCACAGGTGATGTTCGTCTAAACCTCGGTTTTAGAGATTCCCATCACTAAAAAAGCTATCCATACACTTTTGTAAGTGTTGTCAACCTAAATAGCTTATTGGTGTCCATCGACTTACCCCCAGATGTACTCTTGGGCCCAACATCACCTGTGGGGCTGTTCGTCGCTTCTAGGGCTATACCTCGTTTTTGGAGATTCTCATCAACACAAAAAGCCACCAATACACTTTTGTAAGTGTGGTCAAGTAAAAAAGCTCACTGGTATCCATTAAATTACCCCCAGATGCACTATGGGGCCCAACATCACCTGTGGGGCTGTTTGTCACTCTTGGGGCTCTCGATCGTCACTTGTTATCTCCATATTGCCAACATACCATTGATAGTGTCATTTAAGCGTGTGTGTCAATTGGTTATTTGTATTCATGTAAAACATAGTATATTTTTATGTCCAAGTATATTCAAAAGATGTAAATGGGTGCGGACAAACATCCGTAGAAATTAGAATTGAGTGAGTGAGTGAGTGATTGGGGTTTTACGTCCTGCTCAACAGTATTTCGGTTATATGAAGACGTTGTCTCCTTGTGACAGGGCGGATTTCCACCGCTCTTTTAGGTGCTGTCTCACCGAGACGACTTGCCGAAGACAACCAGCAAGCCCCCTCACCCAGTCACAGTATACTGACACCGGGCCAACCAGTCGCTGCTCTAACTCCTATTGCTGGGCGCCAAGCGAAGCAGTAACAGCTACCACTGTTAAAGTCTTTGGTCTGACTCGACCCGGGCTTGAACCCGGATCTCCCAGGCCTGAAGCGGACGCTCTACCGACTAAGCTATCGGGGCTGGTGAAATTAGAATTGAAGCCCGAACAAAACAACCACAATTTAAAACAACATTGGTAAATTTAAATTGGACAAAACTCATTTTGAATATGTCTGTCTGTAGTTTACATTCAACCACGTTGGGTTAAAACTTTTTGCAGTTTTTTAAATGATTTTTGAATTTATTTGATAATTGTTTTACTTAAAAGTGTGATTATTATGATAGACCTACATGCTTGAGAATCTATCGATTCATGTTATGCTGTTGCATATGCAAATAAAAATAAAATATCATGTTTTAGTGCTTGAGTTTTTTTTTCCTACAAAGGGTAAATAAAATTGCCGACGTATTCAATCACAAAATGCAAACTCAAAAAGATGAAAAAAAAAAAGTCGGTATAGTATACATTTGTGTCGACGAATGATCAAATTATGTTGCACAAGAAAGTGTCAAATTCGGAGTAAGGGAGTAGGGTCTACCACAGGATCCAACAGTACCCAGCCCAGAATCATCCGTAGGGCATCATTTTCAGGGCTTTGACCTACATCACTTTCAGGGCTGTCTCGGCGCGCACATTTTTAACATAAGCAAATATCAAAAATCGTAACTTGTTTCACAATTGAAATATGATCAATATAACCCATTTTTGGACTGGTGTTTTATAATGGTAATGATGACTGCATCGCGAGTTGTGGATAGCTTCAGTTAAAATATCTGCTCTCAAAACTGAATAAAAATTTCCTTGAAAATATAACTGCCCTCTATGTAGGACGTATTAGTAGCTAAAAAAAGGATTAAGAAGTAATCGAGAATTTGTTGTGCATACAATAATGTAATCAGATATTTTTTGCGATATTTAAAGAGAAATATTCTGTTTTAGACATAAAAATCTAAAAAGTTGATGGATACCAGTAAATTTTTTTCAGTTGATAACGCTTCCAAAAGTGTATTTATGGCTTTTTTTAGTGCTGAGAATCTCTAAAACTGAGATATATCCCCACAAGTGACGAACAGCCCCACAGGTGATGTTGGGCCCAAGATTGCATATGGGGGTAAGTTAATGAATACAATTAAGCGATTTAGGTTGATAACACTTACAAAAGTGTATTGATGGCTTTTTTTTAGTGATGAGAATCTCCAAAAATGAGGTATAGCCCCTCAAGTGACGAACAGCCCCACAGGTGATGTTGGGCCCAAGAGTGCATATGGAGGTAAGTTAATGAATACAATTAAGCGATTTAGGTTGATAACACTTACAAAAGTGTATTGATGGCTTTTTTTTAGTGATGAGAATCTCCAAAAATGAGGTATAGCCCCTCAAGTGACGAACAGCCCCACAGGTGATGTTGGGCCCAAGAGTGCATCTGCATGGGGGTAAGTTGATGGACACCAATAAGCTATTTAGGTTGATAACACTTACAAAAGTGTATGGATAGCTTTTTTTAGTGATGGGAATCTCTAAAATTGAGGTATAGCCCCTCAAGTGACGAACAGCCACACAGGTGATGTTGGGCCCAAGAGCGCATCTGGGGGTAAGTTGATGGACACCAATAAGCTATTTAGGTTGATAACACTTACAAAAGTGTATGGATAGCTTTTTTAGTGATGGGAATCTCTAAAATTGAGGTATAGCCCCTCAAGTGACGAACAGCCCCACAGGTGATGTTGGGCCTAAGAGTGCATCTGGGGGTAAGTTGATGGATACCAATAAGCTTTTTCAGTTGGTCACACTTACAAAAGTGTATTGATGGCTTTTTTTAGTGATGGGAATCTCTAAAACTGAGGTATAGCCCCTCAAGTGACGAACAGCCCCACAGGTGATGTTGGGCCCAAGAGTGCATATGGGGGTAAGTTAATGGATACAATTAAGCGATTTAGGTTGATAACACTTACAAAAGTGTATGGATGGCTTTTTGTAGTGATGAAAATCTTCAAAAACGAGGTATAGCCCTACAAGCGACGAACAGCCCCACAGGTGATGTTGGGCCCCAGGGTGCATCTGGGGGTAAATTAATAGATACCAGTGAGCTTTTTCACTTGATCACACTTACAAAACTGTATTGGTGGCTTTTTTAGTGATGGGAATCTCTAAAATTGAGGTATAGCCCCTCAAGTGACAAACAGCCCCACAGGTGATGTTGGGCCCAAGAGTGCATATGGAGGTAAGTTAATGAATACAATTAAGCGATTTAGGTTGATAACACTTACAAAAGTGTATGGGTGGCTTTTGTAATGATGAGAATCTTCAAAAATGAGGTATAGCCCTACAAGTGACGAACATCCCCACAGGTGATGTTGGGCCCAAGAGTGCATATGGAGGTAAGTTAATGAATACAATTAAGTGATTTAGGTTGATAACACTTACAAAGGTGTATTGATGGCTTTTTTAGTGATGGAAATCTCTAAAACTGAGGTATAGCCCCTCAAGTGACGAACAGCCCCACAGGTGATGTTGGGCCAAAGAGTGCATATGGGGGTAAGTTAATGAAAACAATTCAGCTATTTAGGTTAATAACACTTTCAAAAGTGTATTGATGGCTTTTTTTAGGGATGGGAATCTCTAAAACTGAGGTATAGCCCCTCAAGTGACGAACAGCCCCACAGGTGATGTTGGGCCCAAGAGTGCATATGGGGGTAAGTTAATGGATACAATTAAGCGATTTAGGTTGATAACACTTACAAAAGTGTATGGGTGGCTTTTGTAGTGATGAGAATCTTCAAAAATGAGGTATAGCCCTACAAGTGACGAACAGCCCCACAGGTGATGTTGGGCCTCAGGGTGCATCTGGGGGTAAATTAATAGATACCAGTGAGCCTTTTCACTTGATCACACTTACAAAACTGTATTGGTGGCTTTTTTAGTGATGGGAATCTCTAAAATTGAGGTATAGCCCCTCAAGTGCCAAACAGCCCCACAGGTGATGTTGGCCCCAAGAGTGCATATGGAGGTAAGTTAATGAATACAATTAAGTGATTTAGGTTGATAACACTTACAAAGGTGTATTGATGGCTTTTTTAGTGATGGGAATCTCTAAAATTGAGGTATAGCCCCTCAAGTGACGAACAGCCCCACAGGTGATGTTGGGCCAAAGAGTGCATATGGGGGTAAGTTAATGAAAACAATTCAGCTATTTAGGTTAATAACACTTTCAAAAGTGTATTGATGGCTTTTTTTTATAGCCCCTCAAGTGACAAACAGCCCCACAGGTGATGTTGGGCCCAAGAGTGCATATGGAGGTAAGTTAATGAATACAATTAAGTGATTTAGGTTGATAACACTTACAAAGGTGTATTGATGGCTTTTTTAGTGATGGAAATCTCTAAAACTGAGGTATAGCCCCTCAAGTGACGAACAGCCCCACAGGTGATGTTGGGCCAAAGAGTGCATATGGGGGTAAGTTAATGAAAACAATTCAGCTATTTAGGTTAATAACACTTTCAAAAGTGTATTGATGGCTTTTTTTTAGTGATGGGAATCTCTAAAACTGAGGTACAGCCCCTCAAGTGACGAACAGCCCCACAGGTGATGTTGGGCCCAAAAGTGCATATGGAGGTAAGTTGAGGTTTAGAGATTCCCATAACCAAAAAAAGCCATCCATACACTTTTGTAAGTGTTGTTAACCTAAATAGCTTAATTGTATTCATTAATTTACCCCCAGATGTACTCTTGGGCCCAACATCACCTGTGGGGCTGTTCGTCACTTGAGGGGCTATACATCATTTTTGGAGATTCTCGTCACTAAAAAAAGCCATCAGTACACTTTTGTAAGTGTTGTCAACCTAAATCGCTTAATTGTATTCATTAACTTACCTTCATATGTACTCTTGGGCCCAGTATCACTTGTGGGGCTGTTCGTCACTTGTAGGGCTATACCTCGTTTTTGGAGATTCTCATCAACACAAAAAGCCACCAATACAGTTTTGTAAGTGTGATCAAGTGAAAAAGCTTACTTGTATCTATTAATTTACCCCCAGATGCACCCTGGGGTCCAACATCACCTGTGGGGCTGTTCGTCACTTGTAGGGCTATACCTCATTTTTGAAGATTCTCATCTCTACAAAAAGCCATCCATACACTTTTGTAAGTGTTATCAACCTAAATAGCTTATTGGTGTCCATCAACTTACCCCCAGATGTACTCTTGGGCCCAACATCACCTGTGGGCTGTTCGTCACTTGAGGGGCTATACCTCAATTTTAGAGATTCACATCACTAAAAAAAGCCATCCATACACTTTTGTAAGTGTTATCAACCTAAATAGCTTATTAGTGTCCATCAACTTACCCCCAGATGCACTTTTAGGCCCAACATCACCTGTGGGGCTGTTCGTCACTTGAGGGGCTATACCTCGGTTTTAGAGATTCCCATCACTAAAAAAGCTATCCATACACTTTTGTAAGTGTTGTCAACCTAAATAGCTTATTGGTGTCCATCGACTTACCCCCAGATGTACTCTTGGGCCCAACATCACCTGTGGGGCTGTTCGTCGCTTCTAGGGCTATACCTCGTTTTTGGAGATTCTCATCAACACAAAAAGCCACCAATACACTTTTGTAAGTGTGGTCAAGTAAAAAAGCTCACTGGTATCCATTAAATTACCCCCAGATGCACTATGGGGCCCAACATCACCTGTGGGGCTGTTTGTCACTCTTGGGGCTCTTCGTCACTTGTTATCTCCATATTGCCAACATACCATTGATAGTGTCATTTAAGCGTGTGTGTCAATTGGTTATTTGTATTCATGTAAAACATAGTATATTTTTATGTCCAAGTATATTCAAAAGATGTAAATGGGTGCGGACAAACATCCGTAGAAATTAGAATTGAGTGAGTGAGTGAGTGATTGGGGTTTTACGTCCTGCTCAACAGTATTTCGGTTATATGAAGACGTTGTCTCCTTGTGACAGGGCGGATTTCCACCGCTCTTTTAGGTGCTGTCTCACCGAGACGACTTGCCGAAGACAACCAGCAAGCCCCCTCACCCAGTCACAGTATACTGACACCGGGCCAACCAGTCGCTGCTCTAACTCCTATTGCTGGGCGCCAAGCGAAGCAGTAACAGCTACCACTGTTAAAGTCTTTGGTCTGACTCGACCCGGGCTTGAACCCGGATCTCCCAGGCCTGAAGCGGACGCTCTACCGACTAAGCTATCGGGGCTGGTGAAATTAGAATTGAAGCCCGAACAAAACAACCACAATTTAAAACAACATTGGTAAATTTAAATTGGACAAAACTCATTTTGAATATGTCTGTCTGTAGTTTACATTCAACCACGTTGGGTTAAAACTTTTTGCAGTTTTTTAAATGATTTTTGAATTTATTTGATAATTGTTTTACTTAAAAGTGTGATTATTATGATAGACCTACATGCTTGAGAATCTATCGATTCATGTTATGCTGTTGCATATGCAAATAAAAATAAAATATCATGTTTTAGTGCTTGAGTTTTTTTTTCCTACAAAGGGTAAATAAAATTGCCGACGTATTCAATCACAAAATGCAAACTCAAAAAGATGAAAAAAAAAAATTGCATAATATATTTATTTTATCAGGAGAAAGAGATGAGAAAGATTAGTAATGTCCCCCTTCGTACTTAAAACAGGTCCTAGTTTTCGCATTTTTAACCAAAAAAAGTACGAGTGAACATAAGTCCTGAGAAATATACGAGTGTAACCGAACAGCGTACAGGAAAATGTACGAGTCAGCCCCACAAGCAATCGAGATCTCGTGCCATTCTACGAGATCTTCAACTCGAGACATGGCTCGAGAGCCGTCGCACTCCATTTTGCGCATAGTTAACTGCAAGAAATCTACTGAGAATTTTTAATCTATATACTATTTATTTATCTGCTCTATTCTGTTCGCAAACATGTAACCCTATTATAATATGCTGCAGTGCAGGTTCTTAGGGCAGAAATACTTGTTAAAAATCAAAAATATATTCGGCACTACATTAGCTCTTATATACATTGTAAAACAAGATGGCAGCGCCCATGGATGTCAAGGGAAAATATGATATGGACTTCAAGGTATTTCAAGGTATATTATATGTATTAGGAGAGTAGCAATCAATATAACAAAACAGGTTGTCGGCGGCTTAAACCTTACCTACCAGAATTATATCGAATATCTCTCTACACAACCGAGTCAACTATCAGTGTCACGTGTCGTTGTTTACACTTTTAAGGACGTGGACAGCAGTGGTCTCCCTTTGTGTTAAAACATGTCACTCAATCGTTTTAGAGTTGATATCTCAACGAATGGCAGTAGGATCAATCTCTATTTTAGATTGCCCCACAAGCAATCTCATTCTCGCGAGATCCCCTGCTACTACGTGAACGCGACGGACCTCTCAGGCCGTTACAAGCCATTTGCCTTAAGTCTGCTAAGGGGAATCCCCTTTTGCCAGAGCTGCGGAGAAATACTCTCACTACAATCACGCGACGTAAACATACAAAATAGCATGTTATACGCTGGCCTGTTCACAATCGCGGAGGGTAGAAATATAGTCCCTGTATTTCCTCAACGATAATTCAAAACTTAAGGGCGTGTACCAAAAACGAAATACAAGTCAACATATAGAATCAGGTAAAGGTCACGTACAAATCAATTTTGGAAGTAAGTTTGATTACCCAAATTTTGGGTAAAATGGCTTGGAACGGCCTGAGAGGTCCGTCGCGTTCACGTAGTAGCAGGGGATCTCGCGAGAATGAGATTGCCCCACAAGTGATGTGAGAGCGCCCTGAAAATGATGGCCCCACCGATGATCCTGTGGTAGACGGTGAATCACTTGTGGGGCTGACTCGTACATTTTTCTGTACGCTAATATCACGTGTTCGGTTACACTCGTATATTTCTCAGGACTTCTGTTCACTCGTACTCGTATCAAAGAGAGTAGATTGACAAGAGTGGTCACTTCGTCCGCGCCATGTTGAATTTGAAAAATTTCAATTTAATTCATTTTTATTGTACTTGGCACTTGAACAAAGCAGAATACAAACAACAAAAAGTGTAACAATCATAACTTGGAAATATTTACAATTGTAACTAAAGTACCCGCTGACACGGACGCAATCTCATTCTCGCGAGATCCCCTGCTAGGCCTACTACGTGAAGGCGACGGACCTCTCAGGCCGTTCCAAGCCATTTGCCTTAGTCTGCTAATCCCCTTTTGCCAGAGCTGCGGAGAAATACTCTCACTACAATCACATGACGTAGACATACAAAATAGCATGTTATACGCTGGCCTGTTCACAATCGCGGAGGGTAGAAATATAGTCCCTGTATATTTCCTCAACGATAATTCAAAACTTAAGGGCGTGTACCAAAAACGAAATACAAGCCAATGTAAGTAAGTAATGTCATTTACAAGGTTACATGTGGTGATTGCCCTGCATCTTATGTGGGACTTACATCCAGACATATTAATCAGAGGTTCTCCGAGCATCACGTTATGCACCAAAACAGTGTGGCTCCTCTGCAGTTGCAAATCACTGTTACAATAACAATCACAATCCCAACACATTGTCGTGAGATAATTGACCAGGGTCACCAGGCTAAGAACAAGCTTAACTTAGCATACAAAGAGTCCCTTCATATTTCAAAATTAAATCCTATATTAAATGTTCAAATTTCATCCGTTCCTCCCCGCTTATTCAATGTGTAACCAACTGTCTCCATTCTTATCGTCTGTGTTATATCCTGATGTTACAGCACACCTGCTTATTCCGGTATCCAGACATTTCGGCCTGGGACATTTCGGCCTGATACATTTCGGTACAGTACATTTCGGCCTGGGACATTTCGGTCCAAAGTGAAAAAGGGGACATTTCGGCCTACCTTGGTTTTAATTATATTTGATTAAACATTTTTTCATTTCTTATTCTATATGAATATATATATGCTCATTAAGTTGAGCTCAAGTTGATAAATTTATCTAACCACAATGTAACGCCAAGCATCATGGGATCAATCACAGGCTTCCATCTGATAAGGTGACCAGCAGGTACATTCTGAAGCTGGTCACACACTGAGTGTTCAGGAAGTCACAACAGAGATAATCTTTCCCTCTTTGATTACCTAACCATATATCATGCTTAATATTGCTCATCTTATTGTTACAGGTTTATTTTTGTGGATAAAGCTAGGAAATTTACATGACTATACAATATATTTCATTGAGCCAAACTGCCCAGGATAGACAAATTTATTCATATTTTCTTGTTAAAAGTTGTATAATAAAGTAAAAATTGTCTGCAGCACATTCCAAGGCTTTGCGCATAAACTAAAAAGTGAAAGCTTTGAAATTCATACCGTTTTGTAATTACCTGTAGTAAAAAAAATCAGAAAACATGATAATAGAGTATTGTACTAGATGGCAACAATTTAGCAAATTCGCACATCAATTAAAATTATTAAAACAATAGTAAGATTGTCCAGAAGCCCACTAGTATTACTGTTATAGCTGAAAAATTATTGCTGAATATGGAGAAAGAAAGAAGAAATATACAATTAAATAGAATAAAAACCAAGGTGTCCCCTTCATCACTTTGTGCCGAAATGTTCCAGGCCAAAATGTCCCAGTCCGAAATGTACCGTACCGAAATGTCCCAGGCCCAAATGTCCCAGGCCCAAATGTCCCGGATCCGCTTATTCCGTGTCCTCCATATCTTAATACATGTAGTTAACTCTTGACCTGTAATAGGATTGCCCCCCCCCCCCTCCCCTCCCTTACCTTAGATTGTAGGAATCACAACTTATCAGTGATTATAACTTTTGTATTTGTTTTGTTCATTCTTGCTGTGTATATAATGCCTGTTTAACCATGCCGAGGTTGTGTTGCTGTAATGTATGTAAAAGCTCATATTAAAACATCACCATGTACAAAGTAGTACAAGTTGTCCTATGTGTTTTGGTTTTACTAGATAAGTATAGTGTTCATTAATAAATAAAAATATGATAATAAATTTCTAACCTAAAACACACTGGCACAGGGAAACATCATCTACCATTTGATCACCTTGACTAAAACAAATAACAAGGCATCGCAGACGATACTAATACCCTTGTATCCCCATGTCGTATAAGTAATGTCACGAGGGTATATAAGGATCCCCCCTACATTGCAGCCTGTAGAAGTTTTGTGACGATCGGATATCATAAGAATTGCAGCCTGTAGAGCGATGTCGTCAAGATTCTGGCCAATTTCTATTAATAGTAACAGTGGCCTAGTTTTTGACCGCAGGAAGTTGAAACGCGAACAAGGGGTGATCGTTGTGAACTAGCCGAGAAATCTTGGCTCTGCCGAATTTTTTTTTTCCTTGTTCGTCATAGCCAAGATCACTTCCATATTAAAAAAAGTGATATTTGTTAAGGAGACCCGCCGAAAAAATCGGCGGCGCAAATTTCACAACAAATAAGCAAAGAATAAAATATTTACCGCTGCATTCCCATAGTTTAGACCAAGAAGAAGGAGTTTGTCAAACTTACGCCGCTGTAAAGTGGCCAACTTTCCCTTATGCAGTCAATATTTGTTTCGAAGTCCACTGGCTTTCAACCTGACGTAACCGCCATAGTAAAACATTTAAACGACCAGTCAAACTGTGCGGGGGGTCGTAGAAATACTTCAATCATATATCTTTAGTCCCTTTACAGCGGCATAAGTTTGACAAACTCCTTCTTCGTGGTCTATGCTATCGGAATGCAGTGGTAAATATTTTATTCTTTGCTTATTTGTTGTGAAATTTGCGCCGCCGATTTTTTCGGCGGGTCTCCTTAACAAATATCACTTTTTTACTATGGAAGTGATCTTGGCTATGACGAACACGGAACAAAAAATTCGGCAGAGCCAAGATTTCTCGGCTAGTTGTGAACATATGTATGAAGTTTCGTGACGATCTAATAAGAATTGTGGTCTGTAGAGCGATGGGGGTGGGGCTAGGTGAGCCACAGTCGACACAGGCCTTCCATTGATGCAGTGCCTGTTCAAATCCCACTCAGACCAAATATAATTGACAAAATTTTGACTTCATCGCCATATATGGAAAAGTATCTATTAAGTGAAATGATCTTGTGTGGGACATAAATATCATGAATCTATCAATAAGGTAAGGATTAGGATATTTTTAATCATATTCGGTTTTCGTTTTAAAGACTGAAACAATACATCTTTACGAAGTCACTTCCATTTCAAAGGAGGTGGCGTGATGCCTGGATCAAATCCTGCCTTAAGATGGGTGCCTCCAATTGTTTCAGCTAATTTAAGCCTAACTATCTTTTTGTGAATAAATATGTCTCTGCCTGGATCTTTGTCTTTTTTTTCCCTCTCCTTTTTATTTCTTCGAACCTAAAAAAATCTGGCAACAAAAATCCATGTTGCTGCTATGATTCCTACATGTAACTTGATAAATTAAATAATAAAATATCGTAGTACAAAATCTCTGAAAAACATACTTTTTGTGAAATCAAGGTTATCATCAGTCAATTACTAGTAGAAAGTTTAAATTAATTTCTTAAAAGTCCTGACCTAGACAAATAGTGGAGTATAATTAATAGAACTTGAAAGTTTTAATAATAATATTTTAAATTTGTAAGTTTAAAGTGCTACTTTAGTACTGATCAAAAGTTATTTTTGCCATTTACTTTTTCTTTTTTATTGTTCTTATTTCTATTATTCTAAAGTCTATTTCCAATTTTAATATTTACTTTTTATTGTCACACTCTGTATATCATCAAGCTATAGAGAATTGTATTGCTAAACTTAATATTAATTAAGTGCCAAAAATCCCATTTTCTATATTTACTCGATATATTGTTAATGTTATTTTAGTTTTACCAAAACTAAAGTATAGTATTAACTAAATGAACTCCGTCCGAGAAAAAAATATAACCTAATCTACAATAATTTAATGTCAAATAAAACGAATTTGAATTATCTTATTGTTACATAAGCGTCTAATTATTTAATAGTCACAAAAAAGCGAAAAGGGAAGCATCCGAAAGACATTTTACTGGCCTTTGTTACGTACAGCTGAACTGTTAACATATGTATCAATTTCGATTGTCTTAGAATTTTCTCGATTGTGACGTAATGTCTGTTTGTTTACGAAATGTTTCAATTTTGACCTATATTCCCAACTGTTACTATGACGACTCCTTGGAAAGTTCTTGTCTCTATAGTGAGGTAATCTCAGGCCTATAACTTTAGTTCATAACCTGTTGTAATGCGTAGATTCAAGAGGATTCTCGAAATACTCTATTTGTATGCAATTTCTCAGATCTTTCTGGAAGTACTGAGAGTGTATATAAGACGTTGTTTTATAGTTAGCAGTCAGTCAGTTTTGAACTGGTCTCGATATACTTTGGATGCTACGGTTTGTTATGAGTCAGATTTATATTATATCTGAACTCCGTATGATACAGCTAGTAAGCTGCTATCTTTGAATAGAGTCAGTTTTCCAACTGGTCTCTGTATGATACAGCTAGTAAGCTGCTATCTTGAATACGATATTCGACGTATGAGTCAGTTCAGTTTTCTATCTGAACTCAGTTTACTATCTTTAAATAAGATATTCGGCCTGCTTTGTCAGTGATACCTGACTTGTGAATTCTGTCAAGAATTTATTCTGTGGATATACCACCAGTGTGCTAAACCAGTGTGTTTTCAATATTCTATCCTGCGGATTTACCATTGTGTCTTCAAGATTCATTTTGGGAATCTATATTTCGTCGATTCGTGGTCATCGGATTTAAACCAGTGAACTTTGTGAAGGATACAGATCTTTAGGAACTGTAATTTCTTAACTTGTATAAGTAAGTCATTTTGATATATGTTTTCTTTCCAACGTTTATGTAATATTTGCCTGTAAATAAGTTAGTCCGTTTGCATTTTAATATAAATCAAAATTTGTACATAAAATCTGCTGGTTTGTTGTTACTTCCTTTTATTATCATTCGGTATCGTAACAAAATTGGGGGCTTGTCCGGGAAAATTTCGTAATTCATTGAGCGAGATTGTGCTCGGGGAAAATTCGAAATTCTAAAACTAAATTCAACTAAGCATTTAATCTTTATTATACCAGCAGATTTTATTCACCATGTCTGACTTTAATCCAGACGATTTCATGCAAGCGCCCGATCAGGATATTTTTGATTCTTTAAGTAGGAACGATTTATTTTTGTTAGGCGATTATTTAGGGCTAAACTTAAAAAAATCGTCTCGTAAACAAATATTACAACGTGATATTGCTCAAAATTTAGTTGAAATTGAAGCATTTGACGAAAGTGCATTAAGTGAATATTTACCTGATTCAGATAAATCATGGCTAGTACAGCAAGAAAAAATGAAAATTGATAAGGAAATAGAAATGCAGAAATTAAAACTACATTATGAAAAAGAAATGAGAGAGAAAGAGCTAGAAAAAGAAAATGAAATGATGCAAATGACACTTGAAAATGAGAGGGAGATTGAAAAAATGAGAATTGAAAAGGAAATGGAAATTAGACATTCAGAAATTCAACAAAGGTCTGAAAGGGATTGTAAATTTGATTTAGCCCATAATATTAGATTAGTTCCACCATTCCGTGAGAAAGATATTGACAAATATTTTCTGTCATTTGAAAAAATAGCTGAAAATTTAAACTGGCCTAAAGAATATTGGACTATGCTTTTACAAAGCGTACTTGTCGGTAAAGCTATGGATGTGTATACATCATTATCTGTAGAGCAGTCTAAAAGTTTTGACACAGTCAAACATAAACTACTACAAGCTTATAACCTGGTTCCAGAGGCTTATCGTCAAAAGTTTCGAAATTGTGAAAAAAATAAAGATGAAACCTACACTGAATTTGCTAGGAAAAAGGAACAACTATTTGAGAGATGGTGTCTTTCTAAAGAGGTAAATCAAGATTACAACAATTTAAAAGACATTGTTTTAGTTGAAGAATTTAAATGTTGTATCCATAGTGATATTAGAACATATCTTGAGGAGAAGGTGGTGGATAATTTAGAGTCTGCAGCGACCGCAGCTGACAATTACGCAGTCACTCACAAACTTCCATTTGAGAGCAAACCAGGTAAACAATTTTCATTTAGAGATCGTTCTCAAAATTCTTTTAAACCTAATGACAAGCCTCACTTTAAAAATCAATCAAGACCACAAAATACTGATAATACTGGAAATACTGGCAAGACTGGTAATAATGGCAATACTGGAAATGAAAATAGATTTCAAAATAACAAACAATTTAGTAGAATTAGGCCTACATGTAACTATTGTAAAAAGCCTGGCCATCTGCAGTCTAATTGTTTTCAACTAAAACCAAATCGTGATAATGATTATTCTAAACCAAATGGATTGTGCCTTTTAGATACTGAAAATACACAACAGGCAGTTACCTGTGTACAAACTCCTTCTAGAGAACTAAACTCATAATCTCATGATGATGTAATGAAAGTTTTTGAACCATTTATTCACACTGGATCTGTTTCACTTGATAGTGAAAATTCTAACGCTGTCCAAATTAAAATACTTAGAGATACAGGCGCATCTCAATCTCTCATGTTGTCTAAAGCGTTGCCATTTTCAGAGAGTTCTTATTCAGGCAACAATGCTTTAATTAAAGGTGTAAATTCTACTGATTATGAGCCAGTCTCATTACATAATGTGTATTTAGAGTCGGACATTGTATCCGGTCCGGTTGTCGTTGGTATTACACCATTGTTACCATTTGATGGTATTCAATTGTTGTTAGGTAATGACTTAGCTGGGGACAAAGTCGTTGTAAACCCCATACTTTCTAACAAGCCTAACGTAGCTCAACATTTTGAACAAGTTGAACAAGAAATACCTAACTTATTTCCTTCATGTGCTGTAACTAGAGCCATGACTAAACAGATTTCTTCTGAACAGGGTGAAAATGTTTCTGATAAAACTTCTGTTAATTTACATGACACCTTTTTACATGATCTGTTTAATGCCAACACTGACTCTGATACAAATTGTAGTTCTGAAAACCAACCAATCATGTCTAAGAATCAGTTAATTATTGAACAACATAATGATTCTAATATTTCCAATTTTTTTGAGTCTGCTTTTGATGGTGATAATGTACAAGATGAGCCTGTATGTTATTATAGGCAATCTGATATTCTTATGCGTAAATGGCGACCACCTGATGTGTCGGCAAATGACGAATGGGCTGTGAAACATCAGATAGTTTTGCCCAAGCCTTATCATGCCAATGTGTTACGTATTGCACATGAAACTCCATTAGCTGGTCATCTGGGCATTAATAAGACCTATCAAAAAATACTTAATCATTTCTTTTGGCCAGGATTACGTAAAGATGTTGTAGACTTTTGTAGATCGTGCCATACATGTCAAGTTGTTGGTAAGCCTAATCAAACTATTCCTAAGGCACCATTAAAACCAATACCTGTTTGTGAAGAGCCATTTAGTCGAATTTTAATTGACTGTGTTGGTCCTTTAGTTAAAACTAAATCTGGTAATCAATATCTGTTAACCATTATGTGTATGACCACTCGTTTTGCTGAAGCCGTACCTTTACGAAACATCAAAGCTAAAGCTATTGTTAAAGCTCTAACCAAATTTTTCACCTTGTTTGGTTTACCTAAATCCATACAGTCAGATCAAGGTTCAAATGTTATGTCTGGCTTATTTCAACAAGTTATGTATGAATTGGGTATTGAGCAATATTGCTCATCTGCATATCACCCAGAAAGCCAAGGCGCATTGGAAAGATTTCACCAAACACTGAAAAATATGATCAGAACATATTGTCTTGATACTGGAAACGATTGGGATGAAGGTATCCCATTACTTATGTTCGCTACAAGAGAATGTGCACAGGATTCATTAGGATTTAGTCCTTTTGACCTAGTTTTTGGACACACTGTTAGAGGTCCTTTACAATTGTATAAAGATCAATTTTTGTCTGAAACTAATCCTGTGAATCAATTAACATATGTATCTGATTTTCGTAACAAACTTAACAGAGCTTGTGAACTAGCCAGGGAAAATTTAAAGTCCTCTCAGGACAACATGAAAGAAAGGTATGACTGTAAGTCAGTAAAACGGGAATTCTTCCCAGGTCAAAAGGTACTTGTTTTATTGCCTGTACCTAACAAACCACTTGAAGCTAGATATAATGGTCCTTATATTGTTGATAAGAAACTTAGTGATCTTAATTATTTAGTTCAGACTCCTGATCGGCGCAAAGCATGTCAATTATGTCATATTAATATGTTAAAACCATATATAGATAGAAATGGCGTTGACAATGAACCTATTTTTCCAGTTAGCATAGTTTCTTCTGACCCTGACAATTCTTTCGTCGAAGAGTCTACATTCCAGGATTATGGAACACCAACGTTGGATTCCAAGCTACAGACACGATTGGAGAACTCTGAAATTCTTAAAAACATTTCCATAAAACTGTGCCATTTGGAACCTTATCAACAAGACCAACTTCAAAGTTTGATCTCTGACTTTTCACATTTGTTTCCGGATGTTCCATCCAGAACTGATGTTATTTTTCATGATGTGTGTGTTGAAAATTCTTCGCCCATTAAACAGCATCCTTATAGGCTGAATCCAACCAAAGCCAAATATCTTGAGAAAGAAATTAGATATCTTCTGGACAATGATTTAATCACACCCAGTAACAGCAGTTGGAGCTCTCCGTGCATATTAGTGCCAAAACCTGACGGTACATTTCGAATGTGCACGGATTACCGTAAAGTGAACAGTGTCACCAAACCAGATAACTATCCAATACCGAGGGTAGACGACTGTATTGACGCCCTCGGTAATGCCAAGTTTGTGTCAAAGTTTGACCTTCTTAAAGGGTTTTGGCAAATCCCACTAACGGAAAAAGCTTCGGAAATTTCCGCCTTCACCACGCCTCAAGGACTGTTCCAATACAAAGTAATGCCCTTTGGTATGCGGAATTCACCGGCCACCTTTCAAAGACTCGTTAACCAGGTCATATCCGGTTTACAAGGTTGCCGTGCCTTCATCGATGACGTCATCATCTTCAGCGAGACTTGGGAGGACCATCTTGACAGGATAACCCAACTCTTCGAGAGACTCAGTGAAGCCAAGTTGACTATCAATCTTGCCAAAAGTGAATTCGGATGTGCCACAGTTATTTATCTCGGATTTGTCGTCGGTCAGGGTCAGGTAACACCAGTTAAAGCTAAAGTTGACGCCATTTCAAATTTTCCGGTGCCCGATTGTAAAAGACAACTGAAGCGCTTCTTGGGTATGGCTGGCTATTATAGAAAGTTTTGCCAAAATTTCTCTTCACTTTCTGAGCCTTTAACTAATTTACTTAAGAAAAATGTAAAATTTATTTGGTCTGATAAGTGTCAAGAAGCTTTTGAAAAAATTAAAGCCATACTCTGTAGCGATCCAGTTCTCTTAGCACCTGATTTTTCAAAGCCATTTAAATTAGCTTGTGATGCCAGCGACACTGCTGCTGGTGCAGTTTTATTACAAGAAGATAATTCTGGCATCGATCATCCAATTTGTTATTTTTCACGTAAATTTGATAAATGCCAACGATCTTGTTTATCATTGATTTTAGCTTTGCAACATTTTGAAGTTTATATTGCTTCAGCAGATCAATCTATTGTTGTTTTCACTGATCATACCCCCTCGTGTTTTTGAAGAAGTTAAAAGGTAAAAATCAGCGTTTGTTAAGATGGAGTCTTATACTCCAAGAGTATAACATTGATATCAGACATATTAAAGGTAAAGATAATGTTATTGCTGATTGTTTATCTAGAATGTAAATAACCAAATGTTATATAGTGCTATCTATATATTTCTATTGTACTTTTTTTTTTTTAAAGAAAGTTTTTGTCAAAACTTTCTTTCTCTGAAGGGGGAGGGTGTTACGTACAGCTGAACTGTTAACATATGTATCAATTTCGATTGTCTTAGAATTTTCTCGATTGTGACGTAATGTCTGTTTGTTTACGAAATGTTTCAATTTTGACCTATATTCCCAACTGTTACTATGACGACTCCTTGGAAAGTTCTAGTCTCTATAGTGAGGTAATCTCAGGCCTATAATTTTAGTTCATAACCTGTTGTAATGCGTAGATTCAAGAAGATTCTCGAAATACTCTATTTGTATGCAAATTCTCAGATCTTTCTGGAAGTACTGAGAGTGTATATAAGACGTTGTTTTATAGTTAGCAGTCAGTCAGTTTTGAACTGGTCTCGATATACTTTGGATGCTACGGTTTGTTAAGAGTCAGATTTATATTATATCTGAACTCCGTATGATACAGCTAGTAAGCTGCTATCTTGAATACGATATTCGACGTATGAGTCAGTTCAGTTTTCTATCTTAACTCAGTTTACTATCTTTAAATAAGATATTCGGCCTGCTTTGTCAGTGATACCTGACTTGTGAATTCTGTCAAGAATTTATTCTGTGGATATACCACCAGTGTGCTAAACCAGTGTGTTTTCAATATTTACCATTGTGTCTTCAAGATTCATTTTGGGAATCTATATTTCGTCGATTCGTGGTCATCGGATTTAAACCAGTGAACTGTGTGAAGGATACAGATCTTTAGGAACTGTAATTTCTTAACTTGTATAAGTAAGTCATTTTGATATATGTTTTCTTTCCAATGTTTATGTATTATTTGCCTGTAAATAAGTTAGTCCGTTTGCTTTTTAATATAAATCAAAATTTGTACATAAAATCTGCTGGTTTGTTGTTACTTCCTTTTATTATCATTCGGTATCGTCACACCTTACTCCACTTACTCCGTGCTGACGATTACGGCTAACTGGGGTAGTTGAAAATGGCGCCTGTCTGGCGTCAGCTTGTGAGGCCAATGCGCTCTCTAGTTATTTTTAGATCTCGATGGTTATAACTCGTTGTTAAAATCGGATAAAGTCCAACCAATCTATACGCCTATACATCGAATAAATTAAGAAATGAATGGAAGTGAATTAAAAAGAATGGTCTTCCTCGATGCGTTCTTAATAAATCAGAACAAAATATGTGCAGTAACAGTACTGAGAAATTACAAGATTCAGATAAAAAGTTAAGGAATCAATAACAAAAACAAATTCGAAAATCGGTTTCTTGTCGAAACATCCAATATCAATATGTGTATAATATATATAGGGTTTGGATATTTCCAACTAAGTCCCAAATTATTTCATTATGAAGCCTTGAAGTTGAAGAAATAGGCCTAAATAAAAGCCCTAACTTTTGCGATGGTTGCCTTGGTAAAAATCAAACTACATAGAAACAATAATTATTTATTGTTTTACTGCAGAAATGTGGTATAATTGGGATAATTGCAGCATTATTTTTTAGAACAAATTCTATTTTGATGTTAACTCATTGTAAATTTGATTCAGATCAAAATTAGCAACAATGTTTTAAAAATGTTGCATATTCTGTTGCCCAAATATTCGAACTACAATGAGAACGCTTGCAACAAGCCTACATTACGACTCTGCCATGGTTATAAGAGTCGGCTGTTTTGGCTATATGATTTGGCTTTAATCTTTTTGAAAAAAGCTTGGAATTTTTCAAGTTGGAAAATTGGCATGTATATGGATACATTTCAATGAAACAAAAATTTAATTTATTTTAAACACTTGAAATAGTTAGTTGGGACGAGGACTGAGCGTTCGTTGTCGGCCCTGGCTCATCAAGAGTTGTCTTTTCTTAGCTGGTCCTTGGCGAATGCAAGTTCGCGAAAACTAGACAAAATGGCTGGTGGCGGTCAACAACACTGTGACGTCACCGATTTGTGTGATCACTATCAACTAAAAAGTAGTTCAACATTTAACGGGAAAATCAGGTCAACATTTTACGGAAAAACGCTTCAACGATTGGACGAAAACCAGCTCAACAGTTGAATGATAAAAACTGTTCAGTGGTTGAAACGAAAAATCGTACGCCTTGAACCAAATTTTAGAGGTAATGCATTTTTAAAAATCTTTTGGATGAAATAAAAAAAGACATGTTACGCATATAAAATAACACTAAGCTGGCTGTAAAAATTGATGTACCGGTATGATAATGTTTTGGATTATTTTTTCAGATGCATGTGGTATGATTTTTTTTGGGTCTTGAATGAAATAAACGCAATTTAAATATAAAATAACATAGAATTGAGCCACAAAATATGGTCGTTGACAAAATTTTTAACGAATGTTGAAAAAAATTGTTTTGTTGAACAAAAAATCGAGACGCTGAAGGTAAAATTGCAAATGTTGAATTTTTTCCGCTTTGGCATTCCATAGCCAACATATAGAATCAGGTAAAGATCACGTACAAATCAATTTTGGAAGTAAGTTTGATTACCCAAATTTTGGGTAAAACGGCTTGGAACGGCCTGAGAGGTCCGTCGCGTTCACGTAGCAGCAGGGGATCTCGCGAGAATGAGATTGACACGGACGCGATTCGATTATTAGGAACCTCCTTTCTCTAGGGGGCGCTTTACAGTCGAATCGTGTACAGTCGGAACACCCTTCCGCTAGGGGGCCGAAAAACATGCCGGCAATGCTGATTGGACGAAGTGACCACTCTTGTCAATCTACTCTCTTTGCTTGTATACCTCATTTTTGGAGATTCTTATCACTACAAAAAGCCATCAATACACTTTTGTAAGTGGAATAAACTGAAAAAGCTCACTGGTATCCATTAAATTGCCCCCCCCCCCCAGATACACTCTTGGGCCCAAGATCACCTGTGGGGCTCATCACTAAAAAAAAGCCATCCGGGTACCTGACCAGCCGAGTAGGGTACATAGGGTCACGTGGTCTTCCCTCAGCCAGTCAAAATTGAGTCGTCAGGGACTTATTGCCGGAATCGTGACGTCATGCCGAAATCGAGAATACACTTTTGTAAGTTGATAAGCTCGTGCAGAACAGATCTGGATGGACGCTCCACTATCTTATAGTAATGGCGGCATTCGAAGCATATAAAGCATCACGTGACCTCCGTTCCACGCATATAGTTCATTGAATGTAAAGGTCTGACGGACGAGCGCGCCATTTTGATCTACCCTAGCCAAGGAGTATAGATGGACTAGATCGCCCTCCACTGTGGCGTCAGACCTTTACATTGCTCTGGGCGATGCTCCCTCTAGTTATTTTTAGATCTCTATGATTGAAGGCCATTCGAAGAGAATCCGAAAAGAGCGTTACCTCCAAACGCTAGAGAGCACCAAAGCGAGCTGACTGTGCGAAACAGTACATCCTACGTAGAGGGCAGTTATATTTTCAAGGAATTCTTGATTAATTTTTGAACGTCGATTTTTTTCACTACAGCTATACACAGAACATCATTAACATCACAGAAAACTTCAGTTCAAAAATGCGTTATTTGAAAATATTTCAATTGAGAAACAAGTTCCGATTTTAAATATTTGCTTACGTTAAAAATGCGCGCGCCGAGACAGCCCTGAAAGTGATGTAGGTCAAAGCCCTCGAAATGATGCTCGACAGATGATTTGGGGCTGGGTACTGTTGCAGCAAATTCTCGATTACCGCTCAATCAATCTAAACAGAGAAGTTAATATTCGCATGCGAGACTTAACCTCTCAGCCATACGGAAGCCATATTAGATAGTCCATGTACGCGGATTGATCTCAGCCACACCACACTTCTTTGACCTATAAATATTAAACACGTGGCCCATAGCCGATTGCGTTGATATTGTAGCTTGGTTGTATAGATAGATAGATAGCGTCAGGGTCGGACGTGTGTTAGATCGCTCTGTCTATTTCGAAAAATTTCTTCGGAAATTAATCGATTTCGTTGCCACTTTTGTTACCATTCGGTTACTTGAGTGACAAAGTATTTATTTCTGCGTAGATTTTTTACAAATTGATCGTATTTTGGGAGTTTTGTTCGGTTTACGTTTGACCGTTTGGTCAGCCCAGGCCGACTTGGCTGGTAGGCCATTTTTCGTACCTGGGTTATTTTGTACAGGTAGCATAGGAAGCCTAAGTAGGTCATTTGCTTGACCAGGGCTTTGGACAAGTCTTTTGTTCTGGCCTTTTGTTCAGTGACCACTGTTGACTGACCGGTTTAGTCTCTTTTGTTTGGCGTGAAGACTTCGACTCTTCTTTACTTTATCTCTTGTCTTACGAGAACACACATATACTACACACTCAGCACTCAGACATAGCACAACATTTAAACACATCGTTGCTATCATTTTTTATTCTCTGTTAATTTTTTGTAGTTGAACACACGGGACGTATACAGAGGGGGTGCAACCCCCCCCCCCCCCCTTTTTTTTTTTTTTTTTTTTTTTTTTTTTTTTTGCAGAGGTCACTATGAGTGGCCTTAATCGTATTAGGAGGCCTCTAAGCCTGAAGCTTGTTATGAAAGCTGAAAATGTCAAGCCTATTGACATTTACCAGCATTTGAAGGAGTTAGTTGGATCAGGCCCGAATGTTCTGAAAGGTATTGTGCACGTTGGTGGCAATATCTGGAATATTACTGTGGCCAATGAAGAAATTAAGAACAAGTTACTCGGGGAAGACTTTATTTTTCGAGGAGTACATTGCCCATTGACTGAGGTGGAAGCATCACGGCTGCTGGTTAAAGTAAAGTCTCCTCTAGAAATATCTAATGATAAAATAAGAGAGGCTTTTGAAACATACGGTACGGTGCATAATGTTGAGAGAGAATACTATCCCTTTGATAGAGCGTTGGAGAATGGTATTCGTAGGGTGTGGGTCTCTAAGGTGACCGATACAATTCCTGAAGCTGTTTGGGTAGACTTTAATTTCCGGTTGCCAGTATGGTACCGCGGTCAGGTTCGAGCTTGTCATTTGTGTGATCGCACTGGTCATTTGAAAAAAGACTGTCCATTAAAAGACAAATGTTTTTTGTGTAAAAGAAGTGGACATGTGCAAAGCGATTGTCCTGAGCGACACATTGATGTGACTGTTGATTCCGATGCTTCCGAGGATTCAGATCCTCAGGTAGATCCAGTCAATGTTATTGCTAATTCCAGTGTTGACGCTATCTGTGTCCCTAGCGTTGAAATTGGTAATAATTTACATGAAGTAACTGCGAATAATAATCAGAGTGGGGGAGAGAATAGTGATTATTGGTGGGATGCTGGTAGAGCAGGGGGAAATGATCAAAGCAAGTTAGAGAACACTGGGGTTGAAGGGAAAGCAAAAGGCGAAAAGAGGAAAGTAGAAACAGATTCCGAAACAGAGAATAAAATTAGTAAGAACTTGGAGGAAGCAGAGAACTCTCTAGATGGGGATGAGCCAACCATAATAACAGTAGTATCGGACACATTGAAAACACAAACAAGCACACAAAACCATGAAACAGACGTAATCATTGAGACTGCTAACTCTCAGCTCCACACTCAGGAACTCTGGAGCGAATATTCCGGTTTAGTTCCCTCAAGTAAACCCTCTGTTATTGCTGATGAATCTGCTAATCCGTCGACTGGACATGACACACACCACAGACAAACGGAAAGTAGTGTAAGCGGAACAACAAAGGGAAGCACTGATACAAGGCGACCAAAGATTTTAGAGAAAGATAAGGCTTCCTCAGAGTCGCAAGTTCCCACACTGGCTCTTTGGAGCGACTCTTTCCCTGACATTGCTGGTTCAAGCCAAGCAAGTCTCTGGAGCTCGCCTTCGTTGGATGCAGCGATTGCTAAGGTTCCTTCGGCAACCGTTGATGTCGATCAATTGTCTGTTAACTCTGCTTGCAGCATGGAGGACTCTATGTCTGATATGGGTGACTCTGTGTCTGGCGATCCTCCGGATGAATCTGTGCCAGCGTACACTAATGGCAAAGGGGAAGTATTGGTCCCAGTCACGACGTCATTGGGGGTTCATTATCGTACAATGCGCCGTGATAGCAAAATTGAAAAAGTCCGGAAGCAGAGACCCGTCCTGCTTATATCTGAAGAAGCGTTCTCAAAACGCAAGGCAGCTCTGAAAAAGAAGAGTAAGAGAGCATCAAAACATTAAAAATGGCTCTTAAAATAGTTACTCTTAACTCTGAGGGTCTCATGACCGACTGGAAACAGTTTTCGCTTGTAGAAAAACTTAAGACTTTAAAAGCAGATGTTGCGTTCCTGCAAGAAACGCACTTCACTAAAGCCGACGAGGTACGCAAACTAGAGAAAGCAGTGAACGGTCGAGTTTTTCTATCGTCTTGCTCTAGTCATAGAGGTGGTACAGCCATCCTTCTATTGGCATCTTTTTTTGCTTTGGGTTCCGTTTTGTCGACTAGTGGGCATGATGATGGTCACTGGGTAAGAGTTGACGTGGAGTTCTCTGAAAATGTGTTCACTCTGTTTAATGTTCATGGGCCGACATACATTCCGGATAGACGCAATTTTTTTCATGAAGTCCGATCCCAACTTGAAGGGTGTGTTAATGAAATCATCCTAGGAGGAGATTTTAATTGTGTGCTTGATGCGCAACTAGACAGGAGAACCGAATCCAAGTCTCGGGATTCTTCTGTAAAGGCTCTCTCTGATCTGATCGATGATCATGATCTCATAGATACATTCCGTTTTATTTATCCAGACGCCAAATCTTACACTTGGACTTCGCCCTCCGGGGCCACTGCGTCCCGTCTTGACAGAATTTATTGCAGCAAAAGCCTTCAGGGATATGTGACCAAAGTTAGCCACGTACCATATGCACTTTCTGATCATACTTTGACGGAAGTCTCCCTCGACTCGGGAAGTTGGCTCCAAAAAGGGACCGGGTTTTGGAAACTAAATGTATCGTTGCTCCAGAATGAGCGGTTTTGCGATACAATTCGACACTGTTTGAGCGAGTGGAAGAGAACAAGATATTCCTTCGACACTATAGCTGAATTTTGGGAGGCTGGTAAGTCAGAAGTTAAAAACATCTCCATCAAATTTGGTAAGGCAGTAGCTCGTCGCAAACGGGCTGCAAAACGTAAACTCGAGAAATCCTTTGCTTCAGTGTCCAAGCGTGTTGCTGGGGGTGAGTCCCATCTCACCAATCTGCTTGAGAGTCTTCGACAAAAGTTAAAGGCTTATGATCAAAAAGCCTTCGTAGCAGCGGGAGTGCGGGCCCGTGTCAAATCTGATGTCTTCGGAGAGAGGCCCACTAAATATTTCTGTTCCCTGGAAAAGGCTCGTGGTACAGAAAAGCTGGTCCGTGAGCTGCTAACTGAAACTGGTGATTCTGAAAAGTCCATGGAAGGGATGCTTGAGACAGCCAGAGATTTCTACCAACAGTTGTTTTGTTCAGAGGGTGTTGACGGGGGTTGTATGGAGCAATGTCTGCAAACCGTTTCTAAGGTTCTCTGTCAATCTGAGGTAGACCTGTGCGATGCTCCTTTCACGGTGGAAGATTTGTTGTCCTCCGCTAGATCATTAGCTCTGAATAAATCCCCTGGTATCGACGGGCTCCCGGTAGAGTTCTATCTCACTTTTTGGGATATTCTGGGTCCTGTTCTATTGGAGGTAGCTGATGAAGCTTTCGAAAGTAGTTGTTTGACAGACTCTATGGAGCAGGCTGTGGTGCGTCTTATACACAAACGCGGGCTTAAATCTGACCTTAAGAACTGGCGGCCTATTTCTCTGCTATGTGCAGACTATAAGATTATCACTAAAGCCTTAACTAGGAGACTGGGAATGGTAATGTCCTCTGTTGTCAATTCCGACCAGACGTGCTCCGTACCTGGACGATCCATTATCTCGAACAGCTTACTGGTTCGGGATCTTGTTGAGTTCGTGGAAAGTGAAAATATGGAGGCTGCCATTATTAGTCTGGACAATGAAAAAGCATTCGACAGAGTAGAGTGGGGTTTTCTGCTAGGGGTGCTTGAACGAATGGGCTTTGGTTCTGGGTTTCGAAGATGGATAGAGGTCATTTACAATTTCCCTGTCAGTAGGATTTTGATTAACGGCTTTCTTAGCGACCCAGTCTACTTAGAAAGAGGCGTGCGACAGGGCTGCCCTCTATCACCTTTGCTCTATGTTTTGGTTGCAGAGGTTTTTGGAGCGATGGTGAGACATTCCGACTTTCAAGGGGTCCGCCTTCCTTCGGTGGACGAATCCGTTAAGGTATCCCAGTTTGCTGATGATACGTCCTTATTCCCTGGCACTGATGCTGATTTTGCTTGTGTAGATCCTCTCTTGAGGACATATGAAAAAGCATCAGGCGCAAAGATCAACAAAGAAAAGTCAAAAGGCGTATTTCTAGGATCGTGGAAATACAGACAAGACAAGCCCCTTGGGTTAAAATGGGGATCACAGCCTACAAAAATATTAGGGGTACACCAGGGACCAGGCGACACATCTGTCCATGACTGGGACGAAAGACTCTCAAAGGTCACAGCTTCCCTTCAAGGCTGGTCCAGACGATCCCTCAGTCTGATCGGGCGTGTAATGATTCTGAACTTGTTGGCCATGTCTAAACTGTGGTATGTTGGCACAATTTTCGAGATGCCCTCCGATCATTCTAAAAAGCTGAAGAGCATCGCAACGCAGTTTTTGTGGTCTGGAAAGAAACCCTTAGTGTCCTGGGAGACTTGTTGTTTGTCCAAGAGAGAGGGTGGGATCGGCTTGGTTGATCCAGCCGAGAAACTGCTTTCCTTAAAACTTAACTTTTTCGGTAAGATGATCAGAAGTAGAGATCGGTGGGCGATGGTCGGTCGAGCGTTGATGAACAAAAGACTTTCCCCTTTTGCACTGCCTCACGTTTTTACCTGGTGTGAGTTACCAGACGTTGTTCGCCGCTTACCAGGTTGGTACTTTGCACTTGTTAAACGATTAGTTACTTTCGAGAGAACTACTAGGCGGCCGTCTTGCTGGCAGGACGTCTTACAGCAGCCGTTATTCAATAATCCTCTGATCACAGACGGAAGAGGACGACCATTTTTACCTGGATCTCTGGGTGCTAAGGGTCTGATGTACATATCCGATATTATTGACGCCTCTACCAAGAGATGGAAATCCTTTGACGAAGAGTTATCTGTTCCATGTTGTAGGCTACTAAATCGCATTAGAAAGGCCATAAAAAAGTCGTGGTTCGAGCTACCTTCAGGCTCCAAAGGTTGCATATATTTTGTTTCCGGACAGGCTCTGGATAGCATTTCTTCACGTACATGGTACGAATGGTTGCGTGGTACTCACGAAGCAATACCAGCGTCTTTTGCTAAGTGGGAGCAGGATTGCGTGGTACCCCTTTCTTGGGATTCTGTGTTTACTTGTTTGTTCAAGTCGGTGAGTGTGAATAGGGACAAAAGCATTCACTGGCTGCTACTTCATAGGCAACTTTGGGTTGGAGTCAATCTTCTCCGAGCTAAAGTGGTGACATCTGATTTGTGTCCTATGTGCAGCTCTGGTAGCGAGACCATTCTGCACTTATTCTTCAACTGTGACGCTGTTAAACCTATATGGAAGAAAGTGGAGGAATTGGCTAATCGTTATTTGGGTAGATCGGTTAAACTTTCTGCTAAGTTTGTCCTTTTCGGCGAAGGCCTTACCACCAACGTCAGGTGTAAAACGGTACTTCAGGCGATTTGTTCAACAGCTGTTGGTTGTTGGTGGCGGCACCGATGCTACGTTACAGCAAAAGGTTCTGGATTGGATCACCAAGATGCTTTTTCGAGATTTTTCACTCGCGATATGTCCCATCTGATTTTATGTCAATTTGAACAAGCAAGGTACCGACACAAGTTGTTGGAATTTGAAACCATGTGGTGCAGGAACGAAGTGTTTGCTGCTCTTGTAAATAATTCCCTAAGGGTCAGGTTTTCTTTTAGCCGATTTTAATGTGATCGTCTGTTGTATTTTTTCACAATGTAAGCTGTCTGTTATCTATCTGCCGGTTTTGACGTTTTAGTCATATAACAATGAGCAAGTCTTGTTGAATCTTAGTGAGCGGATATTCTGCCAGTTAGTTTTAACTATCTCCTACAACCTAGATTGTTGTGGCGTAAAAAAAAAAAAAAAAAAAAAAAAAGATAGATAGATAGATAGATATATGTTTATTTATAGTGGCAGGAACCATGATACAAGATTGAACATTCATACAAATAAATATTTGAACCCAGCCCTGTCAGGGCTTATCAACCACTCTAAACTGAAAATTATACATGGTTAGGGTTAACAGCAGAAAAAAGGCTATTTTGTCGTATACCATAGGCTAATCTAACATATTGACATATCTTTCTAGTATGAAACTCAAAAAGGTTTTGCAATTTTTCTCCATATGTTGGCATTTGAAGGAATAGAATATCATTTAATAGATTAAGTCTTAGACCAACGTATGCCGGACAATCAAAGATGAAGTGGACTTCGTCCTCTATGCTATGGCTATCACACAGCTGACAGATTCTGTCAGCAGGGGCCTCTCCCCTGTATCGACCAACCTCTATTCTGAGGGGGAGAATTCCAAAGCGAAGCTGGGCGACCAAAGACCGTTCGTATTTATCAAGATTAAACAAAATGTACTTTTCCGAACCATACTCATTTTTGAAGGTAACATAGGTTCTAAGTTTTGGCTTTTCATAAATTAAATGGCGCCATGTTTGAGCATAATTTTCTATCATAATTTCTTGAAAATGATCAAGTTTACATGTTAACCTACTGTCAAAAACATTTTGCATTTCTGCCTCTTCCAAAACCCCATTAACTGTTGTAGCCGATGGTCCTTTATCCGTAATGAAGGATTGGCAGAACACCAAATTACAACACATGAACAGTTTATTCACACAAAATAGAACACAGGTACAGAGTTAATAATTTCAATGGATGTCGTCGGGATACAAATGGCCTTTTCACACAATTATTGTTCATCTTTGTCGTAACCGATGTACATGGGGTGGATAATTATATTGGTTGATTGCTGTTCACTTCCGGAATATCCTCTATATTGGCATTAATAAGTGTTCATCAAAAAGTATGATTAAAATTGCGTAATATCATTAAAGCCTCTCAACAACACACAATGTGAAAAACAGGTCACGAAGAATCAGAACACGAAATAAAGTTCCAGACGAAACTCACCAAAGTCTCTTTGTGGAGACATTAAACTGAAGAAACCTCTTGAAGAAAGGTATTGATTCTTAAGTGAATATATCTTAAGGAAAAACAGTGGAGAGGTACTAAGGCACTGAAGGAGGAAGGAAAGGAAGGCAGGGAAGGAAGGCAGTAATTAGGCTGCCTGTAATACAAACAAAACATGTTATAAGTAATCAATTGACAGAGTAGTCAACATACAGAACATGCAAAATGAATATTCATATTAACTAACTATGGTAACTAACCATCGTAACTATGGCAACAAACTAATTTAGACTGTATAGGCATAGGAAGACATAAAGTTGCAAAATCCAAAATGGTACGGGCTTTCATTCTACACTGAACAGTCGAGTGAACAATTACGATTAGTTAAGTTCAACTAGATAAAATATTTACAAAAAAAAAACAAGAATTACGAAAGCACCAACAATCTACGCTGTAGACTAATCTACTAAACTCCGAGTGAGTTATGCCATACAATCAAGAACAAACTTAAAGTAGGTCATATATCCAAACTAGGTCATATACCCAAAACTAGGTCATATACCCTAAACTAGGTCATATACCCAAAACTAGGTCATATACCCAAAACTAGGTAATATACCCAAAGTACATTTATGGAAGATAATAAATACATATTTCTATGACTAGAATTAATTAATTACTGGTGTTGGTAGTTAATAAGGTTTGTGAAACCGAAAAATAAAATAAAACATAATGTCTCACAAGTAGCCAGTTAAATATCATAACACTCACCGATACAGCTACATCATGAGGTTACAAATACACATGTCCAAGCAACGTCATATTCCTGATTGGGAGCGTTCATTAACATCTGGCTAACATCATAACACCAATCTGAATACAAAATGCAATAACTCAGAATTATAAATTCTGCAACCGTATTCGTTATAAATCTAATAAGCTATGAAATACGTCATCTTATTCTAATTAGCAGTAAAAAATGTACGAAGTACCTTAATACATGCATCCAAACATGAAAATACATCCACTATAATGACTACACATTTGCATTCAACCGCTTCCGGAACTTTCGATGGAATGACATTGGTCTCAGGCGCAGGCGGCCCCAAGGCTTCGGCGGCCGCCTGTACTAATGTTCCTATGTAGGTCACAGTCCTATGTATCTGGCGCGGCGAACCCGCTGTGATAACTTCACGAGCTGTGCTCAGGTCTATTGAGAAATTTAAAAGGTGTTTTTGGTGATGTTTTAGAACGCCAACTTTTACAATATTTGATCCCTAAAAAAACGTAAATAGGGGTTTTAAAAGAATCTTTTTAATGATGATTATAAAACTGTGCATCTGTGTCTTTCGCAACAGTTATATTGTAATTTAGCCGTTCTGTTTGTTATTTGTTGTTGATATTTTGACAAGTAAACATTGTTTTTACCAAAAGGTTGTGGATTGTAAAAGTGTTTATGATTGCTGAACATGACAAAATGTCGAAGACTGTTTACAATGACAAAATAAAAAAAACACACAAAAACTAAATCTGAAGGACGCTATTTTTCTCAGAAAGAAGAAGTTATGAACATTCCTTTTTTCTCACAACAAGAACTTTTGACATATTTTGTGTTTATATTTGAATATGAAAAATAAGAAACGCGTGTATTTGATGTTAACAGTTTTCAACATTTTGGCGAGGGGTTTACCCTAACAAAGAAGAGATTAACGCATGGCTTCACTGTTGTCTCTTTCAGAACAATCAAGGTGTGAAAGATTAAATCTCTTGATTAAGCTTTTCTTATTTGGGGATTAAAATACTCACGGCGTGTTTGGTTTTAGTTTGCGTTGATAATATTCTAAAGGCGTGAATTATTCCCTGCCGCTGTGAATGACTGTTTCTGATACGGCTAATTTACAACAATTCTACACATCCCAAATCTGTCTGAAAATAAACGCAATTTTTGAACATTAAAACTGTATCAGAAACTAATTTTCATAATCTGTTGATGTCAGCTATGGGATGACAACTATATTTTTCTTATCTTTTGAGTTCTGTCTCTGTACATCATTTTCTTTCCAATTTCTACAAACTATTTAGGAGATCAGATCTAATATAAACCAGTGTTTCATGTTTTTATTGATATATAGAAAGGTGAAGTGTTAGAAACCTTATTATTGTTAAAGATCATATGCAAAGGATTTAAATCCCCACAATAGGCATTTCATTTAGAGAAACAATGTTTTAGAAAGGGATTAGCACCTGTGAAAAATAAAAAGTCTGGTTCATTTTTTTTTTTAAATTTTTTTTCTTTGAAATAAATAAAAATACAACGCATGACTTGCCTCCCCTTATTTACTTGCCTGTGACGTCACAGAAGAACAGGCTTCTCTATACGAGTTCAGCTCGCTGCACAAAACATGTTCGATATCATACTTTTGTATGGCTTTTAAAAGGGCCTTGGTTGATGATTTAGATCACAAAGATGTTCCGGGGATCGATTTAAACATAAATATTCAGCCCTATATTTATAAATCCGTCTCAAATAAGCTGTACATCAAATCTGATCCTGACAGCGACCCATAAACATATGGCCCTGAGGAAAGTGCGAGTGTAGCCAAACTGTTGAAAAGATCACGGCACATGTTCATGAATGTTGTTGGGTGGCGAAAAAGTGTTGTGTTTTGTTAAAACTACATAAAAATTTACCATTATAAATGCCAAGGGAATAAAGAGGGAATTGTCAGTTTTCAGCTTCCTGTGATGAGTATGGGGCCGATATCGAGGATAATGGAAAGCATATAGAAATTATGACTTACAGTAATTGCCATGCCAGTAGCAAATAAACAGATAAATGGTAGACTAAAAAAATAAAGCAAAACTAATTCATATTAAAGGAAGGCTTTCTCCCAGATATATTTATTCATTTCAAAGATCTTTTAAATTTCTGACAGAGACGAACGGAGTCCTAGCTAGTGTAAAACACAGCTATTGTTCAAGAAAAATAGATGTTTTTTTCCTAGCATGAAGCAGCCTTTTGGGACAATTTTTGCTTGTTTATTATCGAGATCATTAATTATTATCCGAATTTACATTGTACATGACAGCTTTACTTATTTTCCTTTATAGGTATGAACACTTCATATAGTGATAGTCTGACACAGGCTTTACATCACTGTGGCGCGGCGTAAAACAAACATCAATCGACCACATGCCCGATGTTGTTCAAATTGTATGTTTTGTTTTGTTTGATTTCTTCTTTTTTTAATTTTTTTTTTCGGGGGGGGGGGGGGGGGGCTGTGGTTGGGGAGGAGTAGGCCTACTGTTGGCTCTGCATCCACCGAGCGTAGTTGGAAATTTACTTGACTCGATTGATGTTTTACGCCTATTTCAAGATTTGGCCATAAGTATATATTACTAAATGGTGGGGTTACCAGGTTTAGAGGTGAAGGAAATCGGATTTCTGTCCGGAGGAAACCCCATACCTCCGATAGGTAAATAGGCGCAAAGTTATGTCGGGCGAATAAATCTTGAAAAACAGCCCTTGGTACCTGGCGCCGATCTCACTCTCAAATCGACTTGCAATTTCTTTAAATTCTGCTGAGCGAAATACGTATGATATATGAATAAAAATATAAGGACCCACAAGTAGGATAACTAATAATTTCACTGATTTGACCCAAGTGACAGGAGTCAAAATGAATAATACAAAATCAGGTTTGTATTTTAAAGGCGCCGCAAATAAGAAATGTTTTACTATTTTACTCTGACAAATCTGGAGAAAGAACTTGTTTAGAACAGAAGAATCTAGGCATTTACATATCCTGATTATCTTGCTTCTACATTCGTCGTATAGCCTTAAAGGTAGGCAAAATTATATTGTTTTTATTATAATATAATCACATAGTTATTGTCAAAGAATCACAGAAACAGACTTATGGTGGGCTAATTTTTTAGTTTACCGACTCACAACGCGCAAATTGCGGGGTCCTTTGTGGAAATTATAGGGTCCACATGGGAGTGCGTTATCACCTGATCGCACAATTATTAGTAGTAAACGCCACTCAAAATACGGTATTAAATTCGTTACCTAGACATATGAAATGGCTGAAGGGGTGTAATCACAAATATTGTCATATACGACAGGAGTCTTTATATATATATAAAGTTGCTCTACGACAGCGGTATATATGATTATGGTAATGCTTTCAATGCTCTGTTCAAGAGATGCTGTTCTTCTGTGACGTCATAAACTCATAAAAACTAAGGGAGATAAGCAAGCAAAGATCTGAAACTCAGCCCATTTAAATCTTCATTTCCCGCTAAATTCCTAATGCTAGAAGGGAAAACAAACTGCTGAATTTTAAGTTAGCACACAAGGAACACGATTGTGATTTAATATAATATTAGGTGTAATCCTTTGCCTATGATCTTTAATGTAATTGTCTTGTATCCCGCGACAATGATTCATAAAAATTGTAAATTTTCAGCCGAAAGTGCTGGTCGCCGTTTTGCCAGCACTTTTGCCTGTAAATTTAGGCCTACAAATGATTTCTTACAGTGAGAGTGTATTTATTTTTTATTCTGAAATTTTATTTATGCTGAGTTCTATAGTATATAATTTTGAAGTTATAACACAGATTATACTGATATTGCATCAATAAAAAACATATAGTCTCCGTCTCATGTACGCGCTACCACACACGTGTAACGTTAATCCCCTCCCAGCAAGGCCCGGAATATCCCACCGATGAAGGATTACGCTCCATAGTCACACAATAGATCCATAGAAATAATTAACTAATGAACATCCGACGAGCTTTAGTGAAACTTTGAGGAAATGTATAAAGGTAGCGGGAATTTGTAAAGCAAATCATTCGATCATTTGACCGCAATACCCAAACATGGAAAATATTTGTCTACAATGCCTAACTACTGTTCGCCCTCGCCAAGAAGGACTCCAATGTGACGGTTGTAACCGATGGTGCCATCGTACTTGTGGCACAGGCATCACTAGAGCCGAATATAGGATTGCCTGCCGGAATGGGTATATCGAATGGCAATGTGAGCCTTGTCGAGAACCTGCTTCCGACCTTGTCGCAGAGATAGATTCGTCCGATCCCACTCCCGACCAATCCATCGAAGATCCGAACTCATCAGATTTAGGCTCCTTTGTCGAACCCGTTGTCCACCATGAGTCCGATATGGAAGACCCGTCGTCTGTCCCTGTCCCTGTGTTTGTTCCTCCGTAGATGTCTGAACCTGTGACGTACACCATTGTGGAGGAAGGCTCCAATCTTGGAAAGGTAATTATCATTTTACATTTTTGGACTCAATATATATTTTCTTAAATTAAATAGGTATATTTGACATTTTATATATATATATTTATTTTCTCCGTACCTTTTCTTTTCACAGGATGTTTTAGTTGATTCCCTCGGCTATCAATATGCAAGGAAAGTGGATAAGCGAAGAGCAGCCGTCACCTGGAGATGCCATCACCGCTGCAAAGAGTTTACATGCAAGGCCACTGTATTAGAGAGAGAGGGGACTTACATCAGAGGAAGCCAGCATCATTTGTGCAATGCCGAACCTGGTAAGTTGATTCGAAAAGTTGTTTAATCCATACCTTGCTTTACGAATTATACATGTAGTTCAAAGCGGATCTAAATATTGTGGTTTTTATGTTACAGGTCGAGTTAAGGTTCTTCAAGTTCGGAAGGAGGTAAAATCGAGGGCGTTGAAGAGAGTGTACGAGTCGGCAATGGAGATTGCTGAAGAGGTAAGTTCTCCGTTTGATTCGTGTTTGAATTGCTGGCGTTGGTCGAATTTACGGTAATATACAGGACAGTCCAATATATATATCTATAAACGTTCATTCTCTGTTACCAGGTGCTTCTTGAAGAAATCCCCGCAGGACAGATGCCATTGCACCCTACCCTCCCAACACCGCTAAACATTGCCAGGCAAGGCAATGTGAAGAGAAGGAAGACCCGGCCCCAGGATCCCCAGGATCTGGACTTCACCTTAGATCCAAGCCACCTTCCAGATGCAGCCTTGCGGCCGGATGCTTCCTACCCCATGACATTAGATGCATTACCGTACGATGTTAAGCGAATGTAAAGCATTTAAATCATAAATCGTAGAAATCATTTCAATAAGTACACGCTAAGTAACTGTTAATTTCTAAAATCTACTTACAGAACTGGCTTTACAGCAAACATGATAAAAAATAGGGTAAACACCCTTTCATATTTGACACTTGGTGACCTCCGTATCGCTGATTACAAAGATGGCGACGGGTAGTCCAATTTTACAAACACGTGTAATTAAAATGCTTTAGTTTTTGCTAACAAGTTTCACAAGGCTATGAAATTTAAACACAAAATTAGTTTGACCATTTTTAGCTATGAAAAACTGCACATAAAAATAGTAGTTTTACTTAAGATAGCAAAGCACTGTACGAGTCATTAAAACGTAAACATCCGGTTAGATCGCACATGTGTTAACGGTAAGTGACAGTTGTCAATTCATAGCATAGCGTAGCTATCAGGTTACATTCTTCCCTGTGTGACATTGTCGTCCTCGACAATATAACTACTAACAAAAAAACATTACACAATCCTAAAATCGATCTAACTATTAAAGTGGGCTTTAACCTCCTGCATAGCAGTTCTTAAAAGTCTTTCGCCCAGTGAGATACTTAAACTTATCGTAAAATCGGATATCTCCATGGTAGAAGCACTCTTCGGTTCCTTAAATGGATTCGGGTGCTTCCCCGCGTTCGATCGTGATGATCTCCTAACTATAGGTTCTTGATCCTCCCGGATGTCCTCTGGGATCTCTTTATCAGAATCCTCCTCTGTGGGTTCACACTCCACATACCAGGTTCCGGTCGTATCCAAAATAGATTCATTGTCTGAACCATCGACTTCATCTCCTGCTTCGAACTGATGATCTTTAGGTAAGTCAACTTTCTTTTTATCGTCTACTTTTACTGGTATATTACAAGGCCTCATTTCTGTTCGGTTAATACATCTCTTGGTTCCAGAGAGATCAGCAGGTTCAAAAACATAGACTTCTTTATCGGGATCCCGTTGCTCTACCACCTTGTACACCGTATGTCCCCAAATATCCTGAATCTTGTGTCGTCCTTTGTAAGACCTATCTCGAATGAGAACTCTCTGACCAATTTGCAATGCTGCTTTCTTTGCCTTGCGATCGAAGAATTTCTTCCTCGTTCCTGCTTCCTCATCAAGTAGCTTCCCTGCGTTTTCATAAGCCACTGTTAAAGTTGAATGGTGTTGAGAAAGCCAATCATTCTCCGGTGAGTCTTCTGCGTTTTCAATGTCTAGAATCAGATCAATGGGCATCTTGGGATCACGCCCAAACATAAGGTAAAATGGCGAATATCCCGTTGAACTATGCGGTGTCGCATTATAGGCATAAAGTACCTCTGCTAGGTGGTCAGGCCAATGCTTCTTCTTAGCTGGTGGGAGGGTTCTGAGCAGATCATGCAAGGTCCTATTGAAGCGCTCACATTGTCCATTGCCCTGGGGTCTGTAGGGTGTGGTTCTCGATTTCTTTATGCCATAAATAGTGCAAAGTTCTTGTATTAGATGAGACTCGAAATTCCGCCCTTGGTCAGAATGTATTCTGGTGGGAATACCATACCGAAACATCCATTCCTTTACCAATACTTTGGCAGTAGTCAGTGCCGTTTGATCCTTTGTTGGAACCGCCCAAGTATACTTTGTAAAAACATCAGTGATGACTAAAACGTTTTCCTTGCCGTCTGCTGGTTCCAGAACAGTAAAGTCTATCGCAACGATCTCCAGTGGTCGCTTGGCAATAACACTCTCCATAGCAGTCTTCAATCCTGGCTGGGGATCTTTGGAAAGTGTGCATCTCTCGCATTCTTGACACCATTCTCGGATATCTGTATGCAGACCTGGCCAATAACATCTAGAACGCACAAGGGTCATTGTTCGTTCAACACCTTGGTGACCAGCTCCGTCGTGTAAAGATTCCAAAACTCTTCGCTTCAACACTGCTGGTAATATCAACTGGTCTAACGTGCCATGCATGGGGTCCTTTACACTACGGTACAACACTCCGTTCTTCTCGGTCACTCTATTCCACTGATTAAACATCATCAAGGTCTCCTTGGACATAGACTCCCGTTCTTGACGACACGGTTTCACTCTCTGTTTCCAAAAGCGAATAAATGGCTTGATGATAGGATCTCTTTCTTGCATGACTTTCAGTTCTTCGGATGAAAAAGAGGGTATTGTATCAGTAACCGGAATAGGTGAAGATGTCTGAATTGCTTGAATAGAGATATTGTGTATCTCAGATCCTATGTTTCGCAAATTCCTCGGAACACAAGTCGACTTGACTACTCCCACTGGTACATCATCTTTATAAACGTCTTTGACCTGCCCTTCAGTGGATTCCATCCTCGACAAGGCGTCTGCATTTGCATTACTCTTACCACTCCTGTATTTTATCTCAAAATCAAACAACGCCAACTGGGCTGCCCATCGCTGCTCTACTGCTCCAAGCTTGGCTGTCTGTAGATAACTCAACGGGTTATTGTCAGTCATGATGGTGAACTTGGCTCCAAGAAGATAATCTTTAAACTTCTCTGTAACTGCCCATTTAACTGCTAAAAGTTCAAGTTTCATTGAACTATAATTCTTCATGTTCTTTTCCGCTGGGCGTAAGCTTCTACTTGCGTAGGCCACCACTCTCGCTTTGCCATCTTGGACCTGCGACAGCACTGCTCCCAAACCTTCCATACTGGCATCTGTCTCCAGAACAAAGGGTTTAGTAAAATCTGCATAACAAAGAACTGGTGCTGAAGTCAGCTTTGATTTCAAATTGGTAAAAGCATCTTCATGTTCAGACGTCCACCGCTTTCCCAGGCTGTTAACCTTCTCCCTTAGGCTAGCTGCTACAAGACTATGAAGAGGTCCTGCAATCTTGGCAAACTGAGGTACGTATCGACGATAATAGCTGGCAAAGCCGATGAAACTTCGTAGCTGCTTTAATGTGTTGGGTCTTTTCCAATCCGCCACAGCACTGATCTTGGTTGGATCGGTCGCAACACCTTCTTTAGAGATAATATGCCCAAGGTAGGTAGCTGATGGTTTCAGGAACTGGCACTTCGATGGTTTGAGTCGAAGATTATGTGCTTCACGTCGAGTCAACACAATGTCAAGTCTGCGTAGATGTTCTTCGAAAGTTGGAGCAAAGATAAGAATGTCGTCTAAAAATACTAAAAGCTGTTCGTAATTTAAATCTCCAAAGCAGAGGGTCATCAGGCGCTGGAACGTCGCTGGGGCGTTACACAGTCCGAATGGCATGGTATTATACTCGAACAATCCCATCGGAGTCGTAAAAGCAGTCTTGGGTTTAGCTTGCTCACTCAATGCCACTTGGTGATATCCACTTGCAAGGTCCAAGGTCGTAAACCACCGTGCTCCATGGAGGGCATCAAAACACTCTTCGATCCTCAGAAGTGGGAAGGCATCACGTCGTGTCTTCAGGTTTGATTTCCTGTAGTCAACACACATACGAATTGTGTTGTCCTTCTTCCGCACTACGACGATTGGCGATGCGTAAGGGCTTGTACTAGGACGGATGACCTCTCTCTTGAGTAGTTTTTGAATGTGGTCTTTCACTTCCTGGTACTGACTTGGGGGTATCCTTCTATAGGGTTGAGCTATAGGTATATCGTCACTGGTGGAAATTTCATGTCTGATTTCGTCTTTGTATCCAAGTTCGTCATCATTCGTCGCAAACGCTTTTCGATGCTTATGTATGAGGGATGTGAACGCACGAAGTTGCTCCTCAGTACCCTCAAAATCGTATCAGTTCACTGGGATGGGAAGATCATCTAAACCTGTCGCTAATGATATTCTCTGCACGTGGACTGTGTGTTCCGCCTCATTAAGATTAAACTCAACATCTGATTCAACAGGTTCCACTCTATACAAAACTCCAAGTCTTGTCCCTGGCAGAAGCCACACGTCTGAGTCCCCAATGTTCAGCATTTGAACGGGAAAGGTACCATCCTGTATGTCTACACATTTTCTCATTAAGAAAACATTCCTAGGTAAATTCCCTTCGCTGTCAGGCAGCATATCCACCAATGCCGTACATTGTCTAAGTTCCCTGTGTCCGGTCGCATCTATTGCTAGAATCGACCTGGCTGGTAGCTTTACTTTTCTTCGACCATGCAGTTTAGCGTATCCAATTTGACCTGTCTCACCACCCATGTCCATCTGTTTCTCACAAAACTTGAGTGCCTGGGCCCATTGCTGGTTAACTATCCCAACTTGATTGAGATACCCAGGTCCGAGATTTTCATTCAGGAGAATACGAGTAGAATTGATAACATTCATTCCAAGAAGAGCTGGGGTTCTCTCCCTTTCATTTTTAGTTTCAGCATCCGTGGAATCTTCTAGCACTAAAACACCGCGACCAGGAACAACTGTGCCCATCACCTCTATATCCAGTTCCAGATAACCTATGTAAGGGATCTTCAAACCATTGACTGCTTTCAGCTGCAACCACCCTGAGGCACTACACAGTTCCTTACCAAGGGGCTTGAAGACTTTGTTGAAGAAAGATTCCGTTACTGTCGTAACCATAGATCCAGTGTCAAGTAGACATTGAACCGGAACCCCATTCATCTTCACTGAAACCACTGGACTCGCACCTACGGTCCTCTTAATGAAATCTGCTTTCTCCTGTTCTGGTGAGCCTGATGTAGTCATACCCGTCACGTGGCTCACTGTGGCGGGCTTACACAGTTTCCCGATGCTTTATCTGTGCTCTTCGACAGACTGTCTTTAGGAGGCTGACGACAGTTCCTGGCGAAGTGACCGGGTCGGTTGCAATTGAAACACACGAACGGCCTTGTGTCTTTTCTCTGCAGTTGACGAACTGACTTTTCTTCCCTTAAAGTTTTCATCTCATGAAGCATTTGGTCCATCTGCTTTTGTTGTTTTTCAATAGCATACAACACATCATCCATGCCAGGCACACGGGTAGCTTTCGTTGTACACAAATCGGCTTCAGCTTCAATTTCATGAACGTTGGCACGAGGACACCCAGTGATACATCCTCTGAAGACCAACGAAGTGCTTCTTTTCGGAGCTCTAAAAAATCAATCTCAGGCTTATTTCGAAGGATCTTTGAGAGTTCTTTCCTTAACATCTGATCCCTACAATTGCCTGCAAAACGTTCACAAAGCATCCTATTTCTATTAATCACAGTGTTGTCACATTTATTACTTATTTTCTCAACTAAGTTAAGTAGAGCATAAGAATATTCTCTTAAGGTTTCATTTGGATATTGTTGACGAGCAAAAAACATTTGTTGTAAACAGTCTAAACTAACATTATCCCCTGTAATCCCAAATACCTCTGATAAGATTTTAAGGATACCCTCTGGATCTCTTCGGATTTCTGGTCTGTAACGAATTTCCTCTGTGGCGGACCCTTCAAGATGGGAATAAATAAAGTCCGCTTTTTGATCAGTGTTCAAGGGACGGGAACGAATAGTTGCCCTAGCATCTTCGATCCAGTCAACAACATTTACACTGTCCGATTGGCTACCAGAAAATTTCTTCAACCGAATGTCTGTTGGGATATATACCACGCGGTCACGATCTCCCGAAGCACCATGTGAACGAATAGCAGCCGATTGTAACTGCCTTCTTAGTCTCTCAATTTCATCTCGTAACCCCTCAACCTCATTCTCATCTTCTCCGCTGCCAGAATGTCTGGTATTCTGGTCAGTCATACTCCCTGTCATCTGGCTCATCTCATCTATGTCACGGGATGCCATGCCTATCACTGCCATCCTTCCTTATGTCAAATATCCACAAGCCAATCCTACCGGCGACGCCAAACTGTAGCCGATGGTCCTTTATCCGTAATGAAGGATTGGCAGAACACCAAAATACAACACATGAACAGTTTATTCACACAAAATAGAACACAGAGTTAATAATTTCAATGGATGTCGTCGGGATACAAATGGCCTTTTCACACAATTATTGTTCATCTTTGTCGTAACCGATGTACATGGGGTGGATAATTATATTGGTTGATTGCTGTTCACTTCCGGAATATCCTCTATATTGGCATTAATAAGTGTTCATCAAAAAGTATGATTAAAATTGCGTAATATCATTAAAGCCTCTCAACAACACACAATGTGAAAAACAGGTCACGAAGAATCAGAACACGAAATAAAGTTCCAGACGAAAATCACCAAAGTCTCTTTGTGGAGACATTAAACTGAAGAAACCTCTTGAAGAAAGGTATTGATTCTTAAGTGAATATATCTTAAGGAAAAACAGTGGAGAGGCACTAAGGCACCGAAGGAGGAAGGAAAGGAAGGCAGGGAAGGAAGGCAGTAATTAGGCTGCCTGTAATACAAACAAAACATGTTATAAGTAATCAATTGACAGAGTAGTCAACATACAGACATGCAAAATGAATATTCATATTAACTAACTATGGTAACTAACCATCGTAACTATGGCAACAAACTAATTTAGACTGTATAGGCATAGGAATACATAAAGTTGCAAAATCCAAAATGGTACGGGCTTTCATTCTACACTGAACAGTCGAGTGAACAATTACGATTAGTTAAGTTCAACTAGATAAAATATTTACAAAAAAAACAAGAAATACGAAAGCACCAACAATCTACGCTGTAGACTAATCTACTAAACTCCGAGTGAGTTATGCCATACAATCAAAAACAAACTTAAAGTAGGTCATATATCCAAACTAGGTCATATACCCTAAACTAGGTAATATACCCAAAACTAGGTCATATACCCAAAACTAGGTAATATACCCAAAGTACATTTATGGGAGATAATAAATACATATTTCTATGACTAGAATTAATTAATTACTGGTGTTGGTAGTTAATAAGGTTTGTGAAACCGAAAAATAAAATAAAACATAATGTCTCACAAGTAGCCAGTTAAATATCATAACACTCACCGATACAGCTACATCATGAGGTTACAAATACACATGTCCAAGCAACGTCATATTCCTGATTGGGAGCGTTCATTAACATCTGGCTAACATCATAACCCCAATCTGAATACAAAATGCAATAACTCAGAATTATAAATTCTGCAACCGTATTCGTTATAAATCTAATAAGCTATGAAATACGTCATCTTATTCTAATTAGCAGTAAAAAATGTACGAAGTACCTTAATACATGCACCCAAACATGAAAATACATCCACTATAATGACTACACATTTGCATTCAACCGCTTCCGGAACTTTCGATGGAATGACATTAGATGCATTACCGTACGATGTTAAGTGAATGTAAAGCATTTATATCATAAATCGTAGAAATCATTTCAATAAGTACACGCTAAGTAACTGTTAATTTCTAAAATCTACTTACAGAACTGGCTTTACAGCAAACATGATAAAAAATAGGGTAAACACCCTTTCATATTTGACACTTGGTGACCTCCGTATCGCTGATTACAAAGATGGCGACGGGTAGTCCAATTTTACAAACACGTGTAATTAAAATGCTTTAGTTTTTGCTAACAAGTTTCACAAGGCTATGAAATTTAAACACAAAATTAGTTTGACCATTTTTAGCTATGAAAAACTGCACATAAAAATAGTAGTTTTACTTAAGATAGCAAAGCACTGTACGAGTCATTAAAACGTAAACATCCGGTTCGATCGCACATGTGTTAACGGTAATTGGCAGTTGTCAATTCATAGCATAGCGTAGCTATCAGGTTACACTGTTTTACTCCAAAGACCATTCAATGAGCAGTCCCATATAAATACACGTTTTGTGAGGCGAGAATTATCTATCTTAATTAAACGATTCCACAATCTTAGTAACTCGACAAAACGTAAAACTTTGAGTGGGGGCCACCCCATGTCTCCGTACATTGCCTCTAATGGGGTCAATTTATGTACACCGAGGAAATATCTTATAGCTCGATTAACAACATTAGTACATACTGATAAAGACTTAGTGTCAACTACCCATACACCTACACCGTAATTGAGTATTGGTAATACACCCTTATTGAACAATGCAGTAAACGTTTTAAATCCTAAGCCAGATACTTTTCTACATTTACTTATCACTGAGCCGAGTGCTCGGCCAGCAGAATCTGCCAATGCTTTAGCGGCAAACTCATATTTCAAGAACTGATTAAACAGGACACCTAAGTATTTGTAATTACTGACATATTCTAAAGGATTGCTACCAAACATAAATTTAAACTCGCTCTGCTTTTTTCGAAGGTGAATAATTTTTGATTTCCCTATATTAATTTTTAATCTCCATTTTTTACACCAGTTATGAACAGTATCGAGTAATGTCTGAAGCTCTCCTTCTTCCACAGAGAACAGAATCAGATCATCTGCGTACGCCAATGTTGACAGTTTTTCATTATTAATTTCAATACCGACATTCTTGTTAATTAGATCTTTTAATAATGCATTAATGAATAAGGAAAATAATGTCGGTGATAGGGTATCCCCTTGCCTTACACCGGCTACAGTATCAAACCAATCGGTTAGGCGTTTCACAGTAAGCTTTCTTGATTGCTTGATATACATGACCATTGATGCCATAGGTAAGTAATGTACAAAATAATAAATTCCTATTCACCACATCAGATGCTTTCTGCAGGTCAATAAAACAACAAAATACAGATTTCCCACCAGCAATTGAGTTTCTAATAACAGAGTTTAAAACAAAAATATGATCAGTGCAAGACCTGCCTTTTCGAAATCCATTTTGAACATCTGAGAGAATATTATTCTGCTCACAGTAAACATTTATTCTATCGTTAATAATAGAAGTGTAAATTTTATACACGCAGGATAAAATGCTTATTCCGCGATAATTCAGGGGTTCTCTAGGATCATCCTTTACATTCTTTGGTATTGGAAAAATTAGCGCTTTTAGCCATATTTGAGGAAGTAAATCATTTTCAAAACAGGCATTAAAAAATACAGTTAGCATATCCTTTACAGCATCAAATTTCAAGACTTCATTCGGTATTTCATCCACACCAGGTGTTTTAAATTTTTTAGCACTGTCAATGGCCTTAGAAACTTCTTGTCTATTAATTTTTCTATTTAACAGGTCGTTTGACAAGCCATTTTCCTCTAATACATTCAACTCATTTATTTTTGTTTGCATAACGTTTTCATCATATTCACCATCGTTTAGGTTATAAAGTTTTTGATATTCCGATTCCCAATGGTTAAGCACTTCGTTTTCATTTGTTATAAGATTCCCGTCACTGTCAACATATTCCATTGGTATTAACGATTTTTGTTTCGGTCCTAGCTTTTTAATGTGATCCCAGAATGCCTTTGGATTATTAGTACACACGTTTTCGATATCTTCGACTATTGATTTGTCATACTTGCATTTGTAAAATCTAAGCTTTTTATCAAATATTTTTGTCGCTAACTGATAATCACTTTTTAATTTATTCTTCATCGTTCGACCTCCTTTAAAATTAACAAATGTTCTTTCTTTCTGGTGCATTTCATGCCAACAATCAGATAGCTCTTGATTCCAATACGGTTTGGCTTTCCGAAAACGTTTCCTATTGGTCTTATTTGCTTCATTAATAGGGGGCAGATATCGTCCCATTTCCTTTATTATTAAATCTGTTAATTCCTCATACTTGTTATTTATATTGTGTTGTGTTTGTCGATCATTTTCAAGGACACCAATGTAATGTATAATTAGGCTTCCAGCAGAAAGCTGGAAGCCTATTATTATTGTATTGATTGTTATTATTATTATTATTATTATTATTAGGCTTCCAGCAGAAAGCTGGAAGCCTATTATTATTGTATTGATTGTTATTATTAGGCTTCCAGCAGAAAGCTGGAAGCCTATTATTATTGTATTGATTGTTATTATTATTATTAGGCTTCCAGCAGAAAGCTGGAAGCCTATTATTATTGTATTGATTGTTATTATTAGGCTTCCAGCAGAAAGCTGGAAGCCTATTATTATTGTATTGATTGTTATTATTATTATTATTAGGCTTCCAGCAAAAAGCTGGAAGCCTATTATTATTGTATTGATTGTTATTATTATTATTAGGCTTCCAGCAAAAAGCTGGAAGCCTATTATTATTGTATTGATTGTTATTATTATTATTATTATTATTATTATTATTATTATTATTTTTCTTTTCCGCCAAATTTGTGTAACGCATAACTCTAAAACCGTAACAGCCACTATCGTGAAACTTGAACTACTGATGAGCATCGCCCTTCTTCATCTGATGTGAAAAATGTGGATGCGACCTTGACCTACTTTTCTCGTAACCTTGGAATAACCCGAAAATCAATTTATATTTGAAAAAGTTTCTTGTCCTAAACCGCTCAACCGATGCAGCTCATTTTTCGTATACAGTAAGTACATGTCACTGCCAATAAAAGTTCTGGCTTTCTTGGAATTCCGGGAAATTTTTACTACATTTTTATTGGTCGAAAAATGTGATGTCATAATTTTTTTTTTATCTCAGAAAGTATCCATCCGATGAAGCCGAAACTCGACATAGACAAACTCAGAGAAGGTTTATACCACAAAATGACGTCTTACTGCGCGAATTTTATATCATGTGACCGTGACGTCATTTTGAATGTTAAAAATATATAGACTCCTATCTTAACTATAATGAGAGATAGGACAACGGGAATTCCACCATTGACTTAACAGAGAGACTGCGCATGTTCAATACATTTACAAGTTTTTGATTGGACCAACACTTTGGCCGCCATTTTGAATTGTTACGAAAATCTATAAAACTCAATAACTTCCAAACAATGTAATCAATGAAGTTGAAACTTTGCAAGTATAAAGTCTATACACAGACATTAACACTGTACAAATTTCATCAATTTATATCAAGAACTTTTTTTATTTTGATTGGTTAAAAATATCGTTTAATTAGAGTTGACGTAAAATGTTAACGGCTGAAAATATATTTATTGTAAACTAATACAACTTTGGAAAATTAAAGCTGTACTAGAGCTTAACCTTGATGTAAATTTTCAATTATCTACTGCTAGTGGATTTTGAATAAAGTTAAAATGAGTTTTCCTTACTTTCGATTTCATGATAATAATATTAAAATTGTAAAATCGGTTCTACTTGTCCTATTCTATTCAAACAAGGATTTTTTCAAACTGCAACAATATTTCTAAATTGATTAAAACTATTCATGGATCAATTAACAACGTTTTAACCAAATTAAAAACAGTGGTACAGATATTAAGTTTAATCTACAAACAAAGAGATAAGGTTTTATAGTAACTCTGCCTTGATTATTCTCTCTGTACACAAGACACCAGCTCTTATCAGCAGTGCGGTTCCCTTTGATGTGAGCTAAGCATCTACCGTCCAGACCATATACAAATAGGCATCTTCCCTCTGTTATCCAGACCGTTTACAAGTAGTGGTTATATTATATATAGAGCAGCAAGCGAGAATAGATTTATGAAATTCATACACACGTTCAGATATATTGTTTTTATAATTATAAAACAACAGCTTTCATCAAAAGTATTTAGCATTGTATTTAATTTTTTTCAGTTGATTAAAAATTGTTGTTGTAAACCAACTCAATCGCATTATTGAATTAACTCCAGTGGAATTACTGGAAGCCGCAGACCTGTACCGTGTACAGTTCTAGTTATTATTATTATTATTATTTTTCTTTTCCGCCAAATTTGTGTAACGCTAAACTCTAAAACCGTAACAGCCAGTATCGTGAAACTTGAACTACTGATGAGCATCGTCCTTCTACATCTGATGTGAAAAATGTGGGTGCGACCTTGACCTACTTTTCTCGTAACCTTGGAATAACCCGAAAATCAATTTAAATTTGAAAAAGTTTCTTCTCCTAAACCGCTCAACCGATGCAGCTCATTTTTCGTATACAGTAAGTACATGTCACTGCCAATAAAAGTTCTGGCTTTCTTGGAATTCCGGGAAATTATTACTACATTTTCATTGGTCGAAAAATGGGATGTCATAAATTTTTTTTATCTCAGAAAGTATCCATCCGATGAAGCCGAAACTTGACATAGACGAACTCAGAGAAGGTTTATACCACGAAATGACGTCTTACTGCGCGAATTTTAAGTCATGTGACCGTGACGTCATTTTGAATGTAAAAAATGTATAGACTCCTATCTTAACTATAATGAGAGATAGGACAACGGGCATTCCACCATTGACTTAACAGAGAGACTGCACATGTTCAATACATTTACAAGTTTTTGATTGAACCAACACTTTGGCCGCCATTTTGAATTGTTACGAAAATCTATAAAACCCAATAACTTCCAAACAATGTAATCAATGAAATTGAAACTTTGCAAGTATAAAGTCTATACACAGACATTAACACTGTACAAATTTCATCAATTTATATTAAGAACTTTTTTTATTTTGATTGGTTAAAAATATCGTTTAATTAGAGTTGACGTAAAATGTTAACGGCTGAAAATATATTTGTTGCAAACTAATGAAACTTTGGAAAATTAAAGCTGTACTAGAGCTGAACCTTGATGTAAATTTTCAATTATCTACTGCTAGTGGATTTTGAATAAAGTTAAAATGAGTTTTCCTTACTTTCGATTTCATGATAATAATATTAAAATTGTAAAATCAGTTCTACTTGTCCTATTCTATTCAAACAAGGATTTTTTCAAACTGTAACAATATTTCTAAATTGATTAAAACTATTTATGGATCAATTAACAACGTTTTAACCAAATTAAAAACAGTGGTACAGATATTAAGTTTAATCTACAAACAAAGAGATAAGGTTTTATAGTAACTCTGCCTTGATTATTTACTCTGTACACAAGACACCAGCTCTTATCAGCAGTGCGGTTCCCTTTGATGTGAGCTAAGCATCTACCGTCCAGACCATATACAAATAAGCATCTTCCCTCTGTTATCCAGACCGTTTACAAGTAGTGGTTATATTATATATAGAGCAGCAAGCGAGAATAGATTTATGAAATTCATACACACGTTCAGATATATTGTTTTTATAATTATAAAACAACAGCTTTCATCAAAAGTATTTAGCATTGTATTTAATTTTTTTCAGTTGATTAAAAATTGTTTGTTGTAAACCAACTCAATCGCATTATTGAATTAACTCCAGTGGAATTACTGGAAGCCGCAGACCTGTACAGTGTACAGTTCTAGTTATTATTATTTTTCTTTTCCGCCAAATTTGTGTAACGCATAACTCTAAAACCGTAACAGCCAGTATCGTGAAACTTAAACTACTGATGAGCATCGCCCTTCTTCATCTGATGTGAAAAATGTGGGTGCGACCTTGACATATTTTTCTTGTAACCTTGGAATAACCCGAAAATCAATTTAAATTTAAAAAAGTTTCTTCTCTTAAACCGCTAAACCGATGCAGCTGATTTTTCATATACAGTTAGTACAGGTCACTGCCAAGAAAAGTTATAACTTTCGTGAATATCCGGGAAATTATTACTACATTTTCATTGGTCGAAAAATTTTATGTCATAAATTTTTTTTTATCTCAGAAAGTATCTCTCCGATAAAGCTGAAACTCGGCATAGACGAACTCAGAGAAGGTTTATACCACAAAATGACGTCTTACCGCGCGAATGTTAAGTCATGTGACCGTGACGTCATTTTGAATGTTAAAAATGTATAGACTCCTATCTTAACTATTATGAGAGATAGGACAACGGGAATTCCACCATTGACTTAACAGAGAGACTGCGCATGTTCAATACATTTACAAGTTTTTGATTCGACCAACACTTTGGCCGCCATTTTGAATTGTTACGAAAATCTATAAAACCCAATAACTTCCAAACAATGTAATCAATGAAGTTGAAACTTTGCAAGTATAAAGTCTATACACAGACATTAACACTGTACAAATTTCATCAATTTATATCAAGAACTTTTTTTATTTTGATTGGTTAAAAATATCGTTTAATTAGAGTTGACGTAAAATGTTAACGGCTGAAAATATATTTATTGCAAACTAATGAAACTTTGGAAAATTAAAGCTGTACTAGAGCTTAACATTGATGTAAATTTTCAATCATCTACTGCTAGTGGATTTTGAATAAAGTTAAAATGAGTTTTCCTTACTTTCGATTTCATGATAATAATATTAAAATTGTAAAATCGGTTCTACTTGTCCTATTCTATTCAAACAAGGATTTTTTCAAACTGCAACAATATTTCTAAATTGATTAAAACTATTCATGGATCAATTAACAACGTTTTAACCAAATTAAAAACAGTGGTACAGATATTAAGTTTAATCTACAAACAAAGAGATAAGGTTTTATAGTAACTCTGCCTTGATTATTTACTCTGTACACAAGACACCAGCTCTTATCAGCAGTGCGGTTCCCTTTGATGTGAGCTAAGCATCTACCGTCCAGACCATATACAAATAGGCATCTTCCCTCTGTTATCCAGACCGTTTACAAGTAGTGGTTATATTATATATAGAGCAGCAAGCGAGAATAGATTTATGAAATTCATACACACGTTCAGATATATTGTTTTTATAATTATAAAACAACAGCTTTCATCAAAAGTATTTAGCATTGTATTTAATTTTTTTCAGTTGATTAAAAATTGTTGTTGTAAACCAACTCAATTGCATTATTGAATTAACTCCAGTAGAATTACTGGAAGCCGCAGACCTGTACCGTGTACAGTTCTAGTTATTATTAGGCTTCCAGCAAAAAGCTGGAAGCCTATTATTATTGTATTGATTGTTATTATTAGGCTTCCAGCAAAAAGCTGGAAGCCTATTATTATTGTATTGATTGTTATTATTATTATTATTTTTCTTTTCCGCCAAATTTGTGTAACGCATAACTCTAAAACCGTAACAGCCAGTATCGTGAAACTTAAACTACTGATGGTCATAGCCCGTCTTCATCTGATGTGAAAAATGTGGGTGCGACCTTGACCTGCTTTTCTTGTAACCTTGGAATAACCCGAAAATCAATTTAAATTTGAAAAAGTTTCTTCTCCTAAACCGCTCAACCGATGCAGTTTATTTTTCGTATACAGTAAGTAGATGTCATTGCCAATAAAAGTTATAACTTTTGTTAATATCAGGGATCTTTAAGCTAGATTTTCATTGGTCGAAAAATGTGATGTCATCAGTTTTTATTTTATCTCGGAAAGTATCGATCCGATAAAAACTAAAATCGGTATACACCAGCGTAGAGAAGGTTTATACCACAAAATGATGTCATAACGCGCGAATTTTACGTCATGTGACCGTGACGCCATTTTGAATGTTAAAAATTTATAGACTCCTATCTTAACTATAATGAGAGATAGGACAACGGGCATTCCACCATTGACTTTACAGAGAGACTGTGCATGTTCAATACATTTACAAGTTTCCGATTGGACCAACACTTTGGCCGCCATTTTGAATTGTTACGAAAATCTATAAAACCAAATAACTTTCAAACAATGTAACCAATGAAGTTGAAACTTTGCAAGTATAAAGTCTATACACAGTCCTTGAAACTGTACAAATTTCAATAATTTATATTGAGAACTTTTGTTTTTTTGATTGATTGAAAATATCGTTTAATTGGAGTTGACGTAAAATGTTAATAGCTGAAAATGTATTTATTGCAAACTAATGAAACTTTTGAAAATTATAGATGTACTAGAGCTTAACCTTGATGTAAATTTTCAATTATCTACTGCAAGTGGATTTTGAATAAAGCTAGATTGATTTTTTCTTACTTTCGATTTCATAATAATAAGTTTAAAATTGTAAAATCGGTTCTACTTGTCCGATTCTAATCAAACAAGGATTTTTTCAAACTGCAATAATGTCTCTAGATTGATTAAAACTACTTTTGAATCAATTAAAACCGTTTTAATCAAAGTAAAAACAGATATAAAGATTTTAAGTTTAATCTACAAACAAAGAGATAAGGCTCTGAAGTAGCTGGGCCCTGTTCTATTTGCCATGTGTACATACATTCAGGTCTTATCAGCAGTGCCAGCTGCTTTGATGTGAGCTAAGCATCTACCATCAAGACCATATAAAAATAGGCATCTTGCCTCTGTTATGCAGACGGTTTACAAGTAGTGGTTCTATTATATATAGAGCAGCAAGCGAGAATTGATTTGTAAAATGTATACACACGTTCAGATATATTGTTTTTATAATAATAAAACAACAGCTTCCATCAAAAGTTTTTAGCATTTAACATTGCATTTAATTTTATTCAGTTGATTTCAAATTGTTGTTCTGAACCAACTCAATCGCATTATTGAATTAAACTCCAGTGGAATTGCTGGAAGCCGCAGACCTGTACCGAGTACAGTTCTAGTTATTATTAGGCTTCCAGCATAAAGCTGGAAGCCTATTATTATTGTATTGATTGTTATTATTATTATTATTATTATTATTATTATTATTATTATTTTTCTTTTCCGCCAAATTTGTGTAACGCATAACTCTAAAACCGTAACCGCCAGCATCGTGAAACTTAAACTACTGATGGTCATCGCCCTTCTTCATCTGATGTGAAAAATGTGGGTGCGACCTTGACCTACTTTTCTCGTAACCTTGGAATAACCCGAAAATTAATTTAAATTTGAAAAAGTTTCTTCTCCTAAACCGTTTAACCGATGCAGCTGATTTTTCATATACTGTAAGTTGATGCCACTGCCAATAAAAGTTATAACTTTCGTTAATATCCGGGATCTTAAAGCTAGATTTTTATTGGTCGAAAAATGTGATGTCATCAGTTTTTATTTTATCTTGGAAAGTATCGATCCGATAGAAACCAAAATCGGTATACACCAGCTCAGAGAAGGTTTATACTACAAAATGATGTCATTACGCGCGAATTTTAAGTCATGTGACTGTGACGCCATTTTGAATGTTAAAAATGTATAGACTCCTATCTTAACTATAATCGGAGATAGGACAACGGGCATTCCACCATTGACTTAACAGAGAGACTGCGCATGTTCAATGCATTTACAAGTTTTTGATTGGACCAACACTTTGGCCGCCATTTTGAATTGTTACGAAAATCTATAAAACCCAATTACTTTCAAACAATGTAACCAATGATGTTGAAATTTTGTAAATAAAAAGATTATACACAGTCCTTGACACTGTACAAATTTCATTAATTTATATTGAGAACTTTTTTTATTTTGATTGGTTAAAAATATCGTTTAATTAGAGTTGACGTAAAATGATAATAGCTGAAAATATATTTATTGCAAGCTAATGAAACTTTGGAAAATTATAGTTGTACTGGAGCTTAACCTTGATGTAAATTTTCAATTATCTACTGCAAGTGGATTTTGAATAAAGCTAGATTGATTTTTTCTTACTTTCGATTTCATAATAATAAGTTTAAAATTGTAAAATCGGTTCTACTTGTCCGATTTTTATCAAACAAGGATTTTTTCGAACTGCAATAATGTTTCTAAATTGATTAAAACTATTTATGAATCAATAAATCACGTTTTAACCAAAATAACAACAGATATACAGATATTAAGTTTAATCTACAAACAAAGAGATAAGGTTTGATAGTAACTCTGCCTTGTTCTATTTACTCTGTACACAAGACACCAGCTTTTATCAGCAGTGTGGTTCCCTTTGATGTGAGCTAAGCATCTACTGTCCAGACCATATACAAATAGGCATCTTGCCTCTGTTATCCAGACCGTTTACAGGTAGTGGTTATATTATGTATAGAGCAGCAAGCGAGAATTGATTTGCAAAATTTCTACACACGTTCAGATATATTGTTTTTATAATAATAAAACAGCTTCCATCAAAAGTTTTTAGCATTTAACAGTGTATTTAATTTTTTTCAGTTGATTTAAAATTGTTGTTGTGAACCAACTTAATCGCATTATTGAATTAACTCCAGTAGAATTACTGGAAGCCGCAGACCTGTACCGAGTACAGTTCTAGTTATTATTATTATTTTTCTTTTCCGCCAAATTTGTGTAACGCATAACTCTAAAACCGTAACAGCCAGTATCGTGAAACTTAAACTACTGATGTGCATCGCCCTTCTTCATCTGATGTGAAAAATGTGGGTGCGACCTTGACCTACTTTTCTCGTAACCTTGGAATAACCCGAAAATCAATTTAAATTTGAAAAAGTTTCTTCTCCTAAACCGCTCAACCGATGCAGCTTATTTTTCATATACAGCAATTACAGGTCACTGCTAATAAAAGTTCTGGTTTTCTTGGAATTCTGGGCATTTTTTACTACATTTTCATTGGCCGAAAAATATGATGTCATAAATTTTTTTTTATCTTAGAAAGTAACCATCCGATGAAGCTGAAACTCGGCATAGACGAACTCAGAGAAGGTTTATACCACAACATGATGTCATAACGCGCGAATTTTATGTCATGTGACCGTGACGTCATTTTGAATGTTAAAAATTCATAGACTCCTATCTTAACTATAATGAAAGTCAGGACAACGGGCATTCCACCATTGACTTAACAGAGAGACTGCGCATGTTCAATACATTTACAAGTTTTTGATTGGACCAACACTTTGGCCCCCATTTTGAATGGTTACGAAAATCTTTAAAACCAAATAACTTTCGAACAATGTAACCAACGAAGTTGAAATTTTGTAGGTATAAAGTCTATACACAGTTCTTAACACTGTACAAATTCCAATGATTTATATTGAGAACTTTTGTTTTTTTGATTGATTGAAAATATCGTTTAATTGGAGTTGACGTAAAATGTTAATAGCTGAAAATGTATTTATTGCAAACTAATGAAACTTTTGAAAATTATAGATGTACTAGAGCTTAACCTTGATGTAAATTTTCCATTATCTACTGCAAGTGGATTTTGAATAAAACTAGATTGATTTTTTCTTACTTTCGATTTCATAATAATAAGTTTAAAATTGTAAAATCGGTTCTACTTGTCCGATTCTAATCAAACAAGGATTTTTTTCAAACTGCAATAATGTTTCTAAATTGATTAAAACTATTTATGACTCAATAAATCACGTTTTAACCAAATTAAAAACAGATATACAGATATTAACTTTAATCTACAAACAAAGAGATAAGGTTTTATAGTTGCTCTGCCTTGATTATTTACTGTGTAAACACACACCCTGCTCTTAGCAGCAGGGTGGATCTCTTTGATGTGAGTTTAGAATCTACTGTCCAGACCTTATACAAATAGGCATCTTGCCTCTGTTATCCAGACCGTTTACAAGTAGTGGCTATATTATATATAGAGCAGCAAGCGAGAATTGATTTGTAAAATTTATACACCCGTTCAGATATATTGTTTTTATAAAAATAAAACAGCTTCCATCAAAAGTTTTTAGCAATTAACATTGTATTTAATTTTTTTCAGTTGATTAAAATTGTTGATGTGAATCAACTCAATCGCACTGTTGAATTAACTCCAGCGGAACTACTGGAAGCCGCAGACCTGTGCCGAGTACAGTTCTAGTTATTAGGCTTCCAGCAGAAAGCTGGAAGCCTATTATTATTGTATTGATTGTTATTATTATTATTATTTTTCTTTTCCGCCAAATTTGTGTAACGCATAACTCTAAAACCGTAACAGCCAGTATCGTGAAACTTAAACTACTGATGAGCATCGCCCTTCTTCATCTGATGTGAAAAATGTGGGTGCGACCTTGACCTATTTTTCTTGTAACCTTGGAATAACCCGAAAATCAATTTAAATTTAAAAAAGTTTCTTCTCTTAAACCGCTAAACCGATGCAGCTCTTTTTTCATATACAGTTAGTACAGGTCACTGCCAATAAAAGTTATAACTTTCGTGAATATGCGGGAAATTATTACTACATTTTCATTGGTCGAAAAATTTTATGTCATAAATTTTTTTTTATCTCAGAAAGTATCCCTCCGATAAAGCTGAAACTCGGCATAGACGAACTCAGAGAAGGTTTATACCACAAAATGACGTCTTACCGCGCGAATTTTAAGTCATGTGACCGTGACGTCATTTTGAATGTTAAAAATTTATAGACTCCTATCTTAACTATAATGGGAGATAGGACAACGGGCATTCCACCATTGACTTAACAGAGAGACTGCGCATGTTCAATACATTTACAAGTTTTTGATTGGACCAACACTTTGGCCGCCATTTTGAATTGTTACGAAAATCTATAAAACCCAATAACTTTCAAACAATGTAACCAATGAAGTTGATATTTTGTAAGTATAAAGTCTATAAACAGTCCTTGACACTGTTCAAATTTTATTAATTTATATTGAGAACTTTTTTTATTTTGATTAGTTAAAAATATCGTTTAATTAGAGTTGACGTAAAATGATAATAGCTGAAAATATATTTATTGCAAACTAATGAAACTTTGGAAAATTATAGTTGTACTGGAGCTTAACCTTGATGTAAATTTTCAATTATCTACTGCAAGTGGATTTTGAATAAAGCTAGATTGATTTTTTCTTACTTTCGATTTCATAATAATAATTTTAAAATTGTATAATCGGTTCTACTTGTCCGATTCTAATCAAACAAGGATTTTTTCAAACTGCAATAATGTTTCTAAATTGATTCAAACTATTTATTACTGAATAAAAACCGTTTTAATCAAATTAAAAACAGATATACAGATATTAAGTTTAATCTACAAACAAAGAGATAAGGTTTCATAGTAACTCTGCCTTGATTATTTACTCTGTAAACACACAACCCACACTTAGCAGCAGGGTGGATTTCTTTGATGTGAGCTTAGCATCTACTGTCCAGACCATATACAAATAGGCATCTTGCCTCTGTTATCTAGACAGTTTACAAGTGGTGGTTATATTATATATAGAGCAGCAAGCGAGAATAGATTTGTGAAAATTATACACATGTTCAGATATATTGTTTTTATAAACAACAGCTTTCATCAAAAGTTTTTAGCATTTAACATTGTATTTAATTTTTTTCAGTTGATTTAAAATTGTTGTTGTGAAGCAACTCAATTGCATTATTGAATTAACTCCAGTGGAATTACTGGAAGCCGCAGACCTGTACCGAGTACAGTTCTAGTTATTATTATTTTTCTTTTCCGCCAAATTTGTGTAACGCATAACTCTAAAACCGTAACAGCCAGTATCGTGAAACTTAAACTACTGATGAGCATCGCCCTTCTTCATCTGATGTGAAAAATGTGGGTGCGACCTTGACATATTTTTCTTGTAACCTTGGAATAACCCGAAAATCAATTTAAATTTAAAAAAGTTTCTTCTCTTAAACCGCTAAACCGATGCAGCTGATTTTTCATATACAGTTAGTACAGGTCACTGCCAAGAAAAGTTATAACTTTCGTGAATATCCGGGAAATTATTACTACATTTTCATTGGTCGAAAAATTTTATGTCATAAATTTTTTTTTATCTCAGAAAGTATCTCTCCGATAAAGCTGAAACTCGGCATAGACGAACTCAGAGAAGGTTTATACCACAAAATGACGTCTTACCGCGCGAATGTTCAGTCATGTGACCGTGACGTCATTTTGAATGTTAAAAATGTATAGACTCCTATCTTAACTATAATGAGAGATAGGACAACGGGAATTACACCATTGACTTAACAGAGAGACTGCGCATGTTCAATACATTTACAAGTTTTTGATTGGACCAACACTTTGGCCGCCATTTTGAATTGTTACGAAAATCTATAAAACCCAATAACTTCCAAACAATGTAATCAATGAAGTTGAAACTTTGCAAGTATAAAGTCTATACACAGACATTAACACTGTACAAATTTCATCAATTTATATTAAGAACTTTTTTTATTTTGATTGGTTAAAAATATCGTTTAATTAGAGTTGACGTAAAATGTTAACGGCTGAAAATATATTTATTGCAAACTAATGAAACTTTGGAAAATTAAAGCTGTACTAGAGCTTAACCTTGATGTAAATTTTCAATCATCTACTGCAAGTGGATTTTGAATAAAGTTAAAATGAGTTTTCCTTACTTTCGATTTCATGATAATAATATTAAAATTGTAAAATCGGTTCTACTTGTCCTATTCTATTCAAACAAGGATTTTTTCAAACTGCAACAATATTTCTAAATTGATTAAAACTATTCATGGATCAATTAACAACGTTTTAACCAAATTAAAAACAGTGGTACAGATATTAAGTTTAATCTACAAACAAAGAGATAAGGTTTTATAGTAACTCTGCCTTGATTATTTACTCTGTACACAAGACACCAGCTCTTAACAGCAGTGCGGTTCCCTTTGATGTGAGCTAAGCATCTACCGTCCAGACCATATACAAATAGGCATCTTCCCTCTGTTATCCAGACCGTTTACAAGTAGTGGTTATATTATATATAGAGCAGCAAGCGAGAATAGATTTATGAAATTCATACACACGTTCAGATATATTGTTTTTATAATTATAAAACAACAGCTTTCATCAAAAGTATTTAGCATTGTATTTAATTTTTTTCAGTTGATTAAAAATTGTTGTTGTAAACCAACTCAATCGCATTATTGAATTAACTCCAGTGGAATTACTGGAAGCCGCAGACCTGCACCGTGTACAGTTCTAGTTATTATTATTATTAGGCTTCCAGCAAAAAGCTGGAAGCCTATTATTATTGTATTGATTGTTATTATTATTATTATTATTATTATTATTATTATTTTTCTTTTCCGCCAAATTTGTGTAACGCATAACTCTAAAGCCGTATCAGCCACTATCGTGAAACTTGAACTCCTGATGAGCATTGCCCTTCTTCATCTGATGTGAAAAATGTGGATGCGACCTTGACCTACTTTTCTCGTAACCTTGGAATAACCCGAAAATCAATTTAAATTTGGAAAAGTTTCTTCTCCTAAACCGCTCAACCGATGCAGCTCATTTTTCGTATACAGTAAGTATATGTCACTGCCAATAAAAGTTCTGGCTTTCTTGGAATTCCGGGAAATTTTTACTATATTTTTATTGGTCGAAAAATGTGATGTCATAATTTTTTTTTTATCTCAGAAAGTATCCATCCGATGAAGCCGAAACTCGGCATAGACGAACTCAGAGAAGGTTTATACCACAAAATGACGTCTTACTGCGCAAATTTCAAGTCATGTGACCGTGACGTCATTTTGAATGTTAAAAATGTATAGACTCCTAGCTTAACTATAATGAGAGATAGGACAACGGGCATTCCACCATTGACTTAACAGAGAGACTGCGCATGTTCAATACATTTACAAGTTTTTGATTGGACCAACACTTTGGCCGCCATTTTGAATTGTTACGAAAATCTATTAAACCCAATAACTTCCAAACAATGTAATCAATGAAGTTGAAACTTTGCAAGTAAAAAGTCTATACACAGACATTAACACTGTACAAATTTCATCAATTTATATCAAGAACTTTTTTTATTTTGATTGGTTAAAAATATCGTTTAATTAGAGTTGACGTAAAATGTTAACGGCTGAAAATATATTTATTGCAAACTAATGAAACTTTGGAAAATTAAAGCTGTACTAGAGCTTAACATTGATGTAAATTTTCAATTATCTACTGCTAGTGGATTTTGAATAAAGTTAAAATGAGTTTTCCTTACTTTCGATTTCATGATAATAATATTAAAAATGTAAAATCGGTTCTACTTGTCCTATTATATTCAAACAAGGATTTTTTCAAACTGCAACAATATTTCTAAATTGATTAAAACTATTCATAGATCAATTAACAACGTTTTAACCAAATTAAAAACAGTGGTACAGATATTAAGTCTAATCTACAAACAAAGAGATAAGGTTTTATAGTAACTCTGCCTTGATTATTTACTCTGTACACAAGACACCAGCTCTTATCAGCAGTGCGGTTCCCTTTGATGTGAGCTAAGCATCTACCGTCCAGACCATATACAAATAGGCATCTTCCGTCTGTTATCCAGACCGTTTACAAGTAGTGGTTATATTATATATAGAGCAGAAAGCGAGAATAGATTTATGAAATTCATACACACGTTCAGATATATTGTTTTTATAATTATAAAACAACAGCTTTCATCAAAAGTATTTAGCATTGTATTTAATTTTGTTCAGTTGATTAAAAATTGTTGTTGTAAACCAACTCAATCGCATTATTGAATTAACTCCAGTGGAATTACTGGAAGCCGCAGACCTGTACCGTGTACAGTTCTAGTTATTATTATTTTTCTTTTCCGCCAAATTTGTGTAACGCATAACTCTAAAACCGTAACAGCCAGCATCGTGAAACTTAAACTACTGATGGTCATCGCCCTTCTTCATCTGATGTGAAAAATGTGGGTGCGACCTTGACCTACTTTTCTCGTAACCTTGGAATAACCCGAAAATCAATTTAAATTTGAAAAAGTTTCTTCTCCTAAACCGCTCAACCGATGCAGCTCTTTTTTCATATACAGTTAGTACAGGTCACTGCCAAGAAAAGTTATAACTTTCGTGAATATCCGGGAAATTATTACTACATTTTCATTGGTCGAAAAATTTTATGTCATAAATTTTTTTTTATCTCAGAAAGTATCCCTCCGATAAAGCTGAAACTCGGCATAGACGAACTCAGAGAAGGTTTATACCACAAAATGACGTCTTACCGCGCGAATTTCAAGTCATGTGACCGTGACGTCATTTTGAATGTTAAAAATTGATAGACTCCTATCTTAACTATAATGGGAGATAGGACAAAGGGCATTCCACCATTGACTTAACAGAGAGACTGCGCATGTTCAATACATTTTCAAGTTTTTGATTGGACCAACACTTTGGCCGCCATTTTGAATTGTTACGAAAATCTATTAAACCCAATAACTTCCAAACAATGTAATCAATGAAGTTGAAACTTTGCAAGTAAAAAGTCTATACACAGACATTAACACTGTACAAATTTCATCAATTTATATCAAGAACTTTTTTTATTTTGATTGGTTAAAAATATCGTTTAATTAGAGTTGACGTAAAATGTTAACGGCTGAAAATATATTTATTGCAAACTAATGAAACTTTGGAAAATTAAAGCTGTACTAGAGCTTAACATTGATGTAAATTTTCAATTATCTACTGCTAGTGGATTTTGAATAAAGTTAAAATGAGTTTTCCTTACTTTCGATTTCATGATAATAATATTAAAAATGTAAAATCGGTTCTACTTGTCCTATTATATTCAAACAAGGATTTTTTCAAACTGCAACAATATTTCTAAATTGATTAAAACTATTCATAGATCAATTAACAACGTTTTAACCAAATTAAAAACAGTGGTACAGATATTAAGTCTAATCTACAAACAAAGAGATAAGGTTTTATAGTAACTCTGCCTTGATTATTTACTCTGTACACAAGACACCAGCTCTTATCAGCAGTGCGGTTCCCTTTGATGTGAGCTAAGCATCTACCGTCCAGACCATATACAAATAGGCATCTTCCGTCTGTTATCCAGACCGTTTACAAGTAGTGGTTATATTATATATAGAGCAGAAAGCGAGAATAGATTTATGAAATTCATACACACGTTCAGATATATTGTTTTTATAATTATAAAACAACAGCTTTCATCAAAAGTATTTAGCATTGTATTTAATTTTGTTCAGTTGATTAAAAATTGTTGTTGTAAACCAACTCAATCGCATTATTGAATTAACTCCAGTGGAATTACTGGAAGCCGCAGACCTGTACCGTGTACAGTTCTAGTTATTATTATTTTTCTTTTCCGCCAAATTTGTGTAACGCATAACTCTAAAACCGTAACAGCCAGCATCGTGAAACTTAAACTACTGATGGTCATCGCCCTTCTTCATCTGATGTGAAAAATGTGGGTGCGACCTTGACCTACTTTTCTCGTAACCTTGGAATAACCCGAAAATCAATTTAAATTTGAAAAAGTTTCTTCTCCTAAACCGCTCAACCGATGCAGCTCTTTTTTCATATACAGTTAGTACAGGTCACTGCCAAGAAAAGTTATAACTTTCGTGAATATCCGGGAAATTATTACTACATTTTCATTGGTCGAAAAATTTTATGTCATAAATTTTTTTTTATCTCAGAAAGTATCCCTCCGATAAAGCTGAAACTCGGCATAGACGAACTCAGAGAAGGTTTATACCACAAAATGACGTCTTACCGCGCGAATTTCAAGTCATGTGACCGTGACGTCATTTTGAATGTTAAAAATTGATAGACTCCTATCTTAACTATAATGGGAGATAGGACAAAGGGCATTCCACCATTGACTTAACAGAGAGACTGCGCATGTTCAATACATTTTCAAGTTTTTGATTGGACCAACACTTTGGCCGCCATTTTGAATTGTTACGAAAATCTATTAAACCCAATAACTTCCAAACAATGTAATCAATGAAGTTGAAACTTTGCAAGTAAAAAGTCTATACACAGACATTAACACTGTACAAATTTCATCAATTTATATCAAGAACTTTTTTTATTTTGATTGGTTAAAAATATCGTTTAATTAGAGTTGACGTAAAATGTTAACGGCTGAAAATATATTTATTGCAAACTAATGAAACTTTGGAAAATTAAAGCTGTACTAGAGCTTAACATTGATGTAAATTTTCAATTATCTACTGCTAGTGGATTTTGAATAAAGTTAAAATGAGTTTTCCTTACTTTCGATTTCATGATAATAATATTAAAAATGTAAAATCGGTTCTACTTGTCCTATTATATTCAAACAAGGATTTTTTCAAACTGCAACAATATTTCTAAATTGATTAAAACTATTCATAGATCAATTAACAACGTTTTAACCAAATTAAAAACAGTGGTACAGATATTAAGTCTAATCTACAAACAAAGAGATAAGGTTTTATAGTAACTCTGCCTTGATTATTTACTCTGTACACAAGACACCAGCTCTTATCAGCAGTGCGGTTCCCTTTGATGTGAGCTAAGCATCTACCGTCCAGACCATATACAAATAGGCATCTTCCGTCTGTTATCCAGACCGTTTACAAGTAGTGGTTATATTATATATAGAGCAGAAAGCGAGAATAGATTTATGAAATTCATACACACGTTCAGATATATTGTTTTTATAATTATAAAACAACAGCTTTCATCAAAAGTATTTAGCATTGTATTTAATTTTGTTCAGTTGATTAAAAATTGTTGTTGTAAACCAACTCAATCGCATTATTGAATTAACTCCAGTGGAATTACTGGAAGCCGCAGACCTGTACCGTGTACAGTTCTAGTTATTATTATTTTTCTTTTCCGCCAAATTTGTGTAACGCATAACTCTAAAACCGTAACAGCCAGCATCGTGAAACTTAAACTACTGATGGTCATCGCCCTTCTTCATCTGATGTGAAAAATGTGGGTGCGACCTTGACCTACTTTTCTCGTAACCTTGGAATAACCTGAAAATCAATTTAAATTTGAAAAAGTTTCTTCTCCTAAACCGCTCAACCGATGCAGCTCTTTTTTCATATACAGTTAGTACAGGTCACTGCCAAGAAAAGTTATAACTTTCGTGAATATCCGGGAAATTATTACTACATTTTCATTGGTCGAAAAATTTTATGTCATAAATTTTTTTTTATCTCAGAAAGTATCCCTCCGATAAAGCTGAAACTCGGCATAGACGAACTCAGAGAAGGTTTATACCACAAAATGACGTCTTACCGCGCGAATTTCAAGTCATGTGACCGTGACGTCATTTTGAATGTTAAAAATTGATAGACTCCTATCTTAACTATAATGGGAGATAGGACAAAGGGCATTCCACCATTGACTTAACAGAGAGACTGCGCATGTTCAATACATTTACAAGTTTTTGATTGGACCAACACTTTGGCCGCCATTTTGAATTGTTACGAAAATCTATTAAACCCAATAACTTCCAAACAATGTAATCAATGAAGTTGAAACTTTGCAAGTAAAAAGTCTATACACAGACATTAACACTGTACAAATTTCATCAATTTATATCAAGAACTTTTTTTATTTTGATTGGTTAAAAATATCGTTTAATTAGAGTTGACGTAAAATGTTAACGGCTGAAAATATATTTATTGCAAACTAATGAAACTTTGGAAAATTAAAGCTGTACTAGAGCTTAACATTGATGTAAATTTTCAATTATCTACTGCTAGTGGATTTTGAATAAAGTTAAAATGAGTTTTCCTTACTTTCGATTTCATGATAATAATATTAAAAATGTAAAATCGGTTCTACTTGTCCTATTATATTCAAACAAGGATTTTTTCAAACTGCAACAATATTTCTAAATTGATTAAAACTATTCATAGATCAATTAACAACGTTTTAACCAAATTAAAAACAGTGGTACAGATATTAAGTCTAATCTACAAACAAAGAGATAAGGTTTTATAGTAACTCTGCCTTGATTATTTACTCTGTACACAAGACACCAGCTCTTATCAGCAGTGCGGTTCCCTTTGATGTGAGCTAAGCATCTACCGTCCAGACCATATACAAATAGGCATCTTCCGTCTGTTATCCAGACCGTTTACAAGTAGTGGTTATATTATATATAGAGCAGAAAGCGAGAATAGATTTATGAAATTCATACACACGTTCAGATATATTGTTTTTATAATTATAAAACAACAGCTTTCATCAAAAGTATTTAGCATTGTATTTAATTTTGTTCAGTTGATTAAAAATTGTTGTTGTAAACCAACTCAATCGCATTATTGAATTAACTCCAGTGGAATTACTGGAAGCCGCAGACCTGTACCGTGTACAGTTCTAGTTATTATTATTTTTCTTTTCCGCCAAATTTGTGTAACGCATAACTCTAAAACCGTAACAGCCAGCATCGTGAAACTTAAACTACTGATGGTCATCGCCCTTCTTCATCTGATGTGAAAAATGTGGGTGCGACCTTGACCTACTTTTCTCGTAACCTTGGAATAACCCGAAAATCAATTTAAATTTGAAAAAGTTTCTTCTCCTAAACCGCTCAACCGATGCAGCTCTTTTTTCATATACAGTTAGTACAGGTCACTGCCAAGAAAAGTTATAACTTTCGTGAATATCCGGGAAATTATTACTACATTTTCATTGGTCGAAAAATTTTATGTCATAAATTTTTTTTTATCTCAGAAAGTATCCCTCCGATAAAGCTGAAACTCGGCATAGACGAACTCAGAGAAGGTTTATACCACAAAATGACGTCTTACCGCGCGAATTTCAAGTCATGTGACCGTGACGTCATTTTGAATGTTAAAAATTGATAGACTCCTATCTTAACTATAATGGGAGATAGGACAAAGGGCATTCCACCATTGACTTAACAGAGAGACTGCGCATGTTCAATACATTTTCAAGTTTTTGATTGGACCAACACTTTGGCCGCCATTTTGAATTGTTACGAAAATCTATTAAACCCAATAACTTCCAAACAATGTAATCAATGAAGTTGAAACTTTGCAAGTAAAAAGTCTATACACAGACATTAACACTGTACAAATTTCATCAATTTATATCAAGAACTTTTTTTATTTTGATTGGTTAAAAATATCGTTTAATTAGAGTTGACGTAAAATGTTAACGGCTGAAAATATATTTATTGCAAACTAATGAAACTTTGGAAAATTAAAGCTGTACTAGAGCTTAACATTGATGTAAATTTTCAATTATCTACTGCTAGTGGATTTTGAATAAAGTTAAAATGAGTTTTCCTTACTTTCGATTTCATGATAATAATATTAAAAATGTAAAATCGGTTCTACTTGTCCTATTATATTCAAACAAGGATTTTTTCAAACTGCAACAATATTTCTAAATTGATTAAAACTATTCATAGATCAATTAACAACGTTTTAACCAAATTAAAAACAGTGGTACAGATATTAAGTCTAATCTACAAACAAAGAGATAAGGTTTTATAGTAACTCTGCCTTGATTATTTACTCTGTACACAAGACACCAGCTCTTATCAGCAGTGCGGTTCCCTTTGATGTGAGCTAAGCATCTACCGTCCAGACCATATACAAATAGGCATCTTCCGTCTGTTATCCAGACCGTTTACAAGTAGTGGTTATATTATATATAGAGCAGAAAGCGAGAATAGATTTATGAAATTCATACACACGTTCAGATATATTGTTTTTATAATTATAAAACAACAGCTTTCATCAAAAGTATTTAGCATTGTATTTAATTTTGTTCAGTTGATTAAAAATTGTTGTTGTAAACCAACTCAATCGCATTATTGAATTAACTCCAGTGGAATTACTGGAAGCCGCAGACCTGTACCGTGTACAGTTCTAGTTATTATTATTTTTCTTTTCCGCCAAATTTGTGTAACGCATAACTCTAAAACCGTAACAGCCAGCATCGTGAAACTTAAACTACTGATGGTCATCGCCCTTCTTCATCTGATGTGAAAAATGTGGGTGCGACCTTGACCTACTTTTCTCGTAACCTTGGAATAACCCGAAAATCAATTTAAATTTGAAAAAGTTTCTTCTCCTAAACCGCTCAACCGATGCAGCTCTTTTTTCATATACAGTTAGTACAGGTCACTGCCAAGAAAAGTTATAACTTTCGTGAATATCCGGGAAATTATTACTACATTTTCATTGGTCGAAAAATTTTATGTCATAAATTTTTTTTTATCTCAGAAAGTATCCCTCCGATAAAGCTGAAACTCGGCATAGACGAACTCAGAGAAGGTTTATACCACAAAATGACGTCTTACCGCGCGAATTTCAAGTCATGTGACCGTGACGTCATTTTGAATGTTAAAAATTGATAGACTCCTATCTTAACTATAATGGGAGATAGGACAAAGGGCATTCCACCATTGACTTAACAGAGAGACTGCGCATGTTCAATACATTTTCAAGTTTTTGATTGGACCAACACTTTGGCCGCCATTTTGAATTGTTACGAAAATCTATTAAACCCAATAACTTCCAAACAATGTAATCAATGAAGTTGAAACTTTGCAAGTAAAAAGTCTATACACAGACATTAACACTGTACAAATTTCATCAATTTATATCAAGAACTTTTTTTATTTTGATTGGTTAAAAATATCGTTTAATTAGAGTTGACGTAAAATGTTAACGGCTGAAAATATATTTATTGCAAACTAATGAAACTTTGGAAAATTAAAGCTGTACTAGAGCTTAACATTGATGTAAATTTTCAATTATCTACTGCTAGTGGATTTTGAATAAAGTTAAAATGAGTTTTCCTTACTTTCGATTTCATGATAATAATATTAAAAATGTAAAATCGGTTCTACTTGTCCTATTATATTCAAACAAGGATTTTTTCAAACTGCAACAATATTTCTAAATTGATTAAAACTATTCATAGATCAATTAACAACGTTTTAACCAAATTAAAAACAGTGGTACAGATATTAAGTCTAATCTACAAACAAAGAGATAAGGTTTTATAGTAACTCTGCCTTGATTATTTACTCTGTACACAAGACACCAGCTCTTATCAGCAGTGCGGTTCCCTTTGATGTGAGCTAAGCATCTACCGTCCAGACCATATACAAATAGGCATCTTCCGTCTGTTATCCAGACCGTTTACAAGTAGTGGTTATATTATATATAGAGCAGAAAGCGAGAATAGATTTATGAAATTCATACACACGTTCAGATATATTGTTTTTATAATTATAAAACAACAGCTTTCATCAAAAGTATTTAGCATTGTATTTAATTTTGTTCAGTTGATTAAAAATTGTTGTTGTAAACCAACTCAATCGCATTATTGAATTAACTCCAGTGGAATTACTGGAAGCCGCAGACCTGTACCGTGTACAGTTCTAGTTATTATTATTTTTCTTTTCCGCCAAATTTGTGTAACGCATAACTCTAAAACCGTAACAGCCAGCATCGTGAAACTTAAACTACTGATGGTCATCGCCCTTCTTCATCTGATGTGAAAAATGTGGGTGCGACCTTGACCTACTTTTCTCGTAACCTTGGAATAACCTGAAAATCAATTTAAATTTGAAAAAGTTTCTTCTCCTAAACCGCTCAACCGATGCAGCTCTTTTTTCATATACAGTTAGTACAGGTCACTGCCAAGAAAAGTTATAACTTTCGTGAATATCCGGGAAATTATTACTACATTTTCATTGGTCGAAAAATTTTATGTCATAAATTTTTTTTTATCTCAGAAAGTATCCCTCCGATAAAGCTGAAACTCGGCATAGACGAACTCAGAGAAGGTTTATACCACAAAATGACGTCTTACCGCGCGAATTTCAAGTCATGTGACCGTGACGTCATTTTGAATGTTAAAAATTGATAGACTCCTATCTTAACTATAATGGGAGATAGGACAAAGGGCATTCCACCATTGACTTAACAGAGAGACTGCGCATGTTCAATACATTTTCAAGTTTTTGATTGGACCAACACTTTGGCCGCCATTTTGAATTGTTACGAAAATCTATTAAACCCAATAACTTCCAAACAATGTAATCAATGAAGTTGAAACTTTGCAAGTAAAAAGTCTATACACAGACATTAACACTGTACAAATTTCATCAATTTATATCAAGAACTTTTTTATTTTGATTGGTTAAAAATATCGTTTAATTAGAGTTGACGTAAAATGTTAACGGCTGAAAATATATTTATTGCAAACTAATGAAACTTTGGAAAATTAAAGCTGTACTAGAGCTTAACATTGATGTAAATTTTCAATTATCTACTGCTAGTGGATTTTGAATAAAGTTAAAATGAGTTTTCCTTACTTTCGATTTCATGATAATAATATTAAAAATGTAAAATCGGTTCTACTTGTCCTATTATATTCAAACAAGGATTTTTTCAAACTGCAACAATATTTCTAAATTGATTAAAACTATTCATAGATCAATTAACAACGTTTTAACCAAATTAAAAACAGTGGTACAGATATTAAGTCTAATCTACAAACAAAGAGATAAGGTTTTATAGTAACTCTGCCTTGATTATTTACTCTGTACACAAGACACCAGCTCTTATCAGCAGTGCGGTTCCCTTTGATGTGAGCTAAGCATCTACCGTCCAGACCATATACAAATAGGCATCTTCCGTCTGTTATCCAGACCGTTTACAAGTAGTGGTTATATTATATATAGAGCAGCAAGCGAGAATAGATTTATGAAATTCATACACACGTTCAGATATATTGTTTTTATAATTATAAAACAACAGCTTTCATCAAAAGTATTTAGCATTGTATTTAATTTTGTTCAGTTGATTAAAAATTGTTGTTGTAAACCAACTCAATCGCATTATTGAATTAACTCCAGTGGAATTACTGGAAGCCGCAGACCTGTACCGTGTACAGTTCTAGTTATTATTATTTTTCTTTTCCGCCAAATTTGTGTAACGCATAACTCTAAAACCGTAACAGCCAGCATCGTGAAACTTAAACTACTGATGGTCATCGCCCTTCTTCATCTGATGTGAAAAATGTGGGTGCGACCTTGACCTACTTTTCTCGTAACCTTGGAATAACCTGAAAATCAATTTAAATTTGAAAAAGTTTCTTCTCCTAAACCGCTCAACCGATGCAGCTCTTTTTTCATATACAGTTAGTACAGGTCACTGCCAAGAAAAGTTATAACTTTCGTGAATATCCGGGAAATTATTACTACATTTTCATTGGTCGAAAAATTTTATGTCATAAATTTTTTTTTATCTCAGAAAGTATCCCTCCGATAAAGCTGAAACTCGGCATAGACGAACTCAGAGAAGGTTTATACCACAAAATGACGTCTTACCGCGCGAATTTCAAGTCATGTGACCGTGACGTCATTTTGAATGTTAAAAATTGATAGACTCCTATCTTAACTATAATGGGAGATAGGACAAAGGGCATTCCACCATTGACTTAACAGAGAGACTGCGCATGTTCAATACATTTTCAAGTTTTTGATTGGACCAACACTTTGGCCGCCATTTTGAATTGTTACGAAAATCTATTAAACCCAATAACTTCCAAACAATGTAATCAATGAAGTTGAAACTTTGCAAGTAAAAAGTCTATACACAGACATTAACACTGTACAAATTTCATCAATTTATATCAAGAACTTTTTTTATTTTGATTGGTTAAAAATATCGTTTAATTAGAGTTGACGTAAAATGTTAACGGCTGAAAATATATTTATTGCAAACTAATGAAACTTTGGAAAATTAAAGCTGTACTAGAGCTTAACATTGATGTAAATTTTCAATTATCTACTGCTAGTGGATTTTGAATAAAGTTAAAATGAGTTTTCCTTACTTTCGATTTCATGATAATAATATTAAAAATGTAAAATCGGTTCTACTTGTCCTATTATATTCAAACAAGGATTTTTTCAAACTGCAACAATATTTCTAAATTGATTAAAACTATTCATAGATCAATTAACAACGTTTTAACCAAATTAAAAACAGTGGTACAGATATTAAGTCTAATCTACAAACAAAGAGATAAGGTTTTATAGTAACTCTGCCTTGATTATTTACTCTGTACACAAGACACCAGCTCTTATCAGCAGTGCGGTTCCCTTTGATGTGAGCTAAGCATCTACCGTCCAGACCATATACAAATAGGCATCTTCCGTCTGTTATCCAGACCGTTTACAAGTAGTGGTTATATTATATATAGAGCAGCAAGCGAGAATAGATTTATGAAATTCATACACACGTTCAGATATATTGTTTTTATAATTATAAAACAACAGCTTTCATCAAAAGTATTTAGCATTGTATTTAATTTTGTTCAGTTGATTAAAAATTGTTGTTGTAAACCAACTCAATCGCATTATTGAATTAACTCCAGTGGAATTACTGGAAGCCGCAGACCTGTACCGTGTACAGTTCTAGTTATTAGGCTTCCAGCAAAAAGCTGGAAGCCTATTATTATTGTATTGATTGTTATTATTATTATTATTATTATTATTATTATTATTATTTTTCTTTTCCGCCAAATTTGTGTAACGCATAACTCTAAAATCGTAACAGCCACTATCCTGAAACTTGAACTACTGATGAGCATCGCCCTTTTTCATCTGATGTGAAAAATGTGGATGCGACCTTGACCTACTTTTCTCGTAACCTTGGAAAAACCCGAAAATCAATTTATATTTGAAAAAGTTTCTTCTCCTAAACCGCTCAACCGATGCAGCTCATTTTTCGTATACAGTAAGTACATGTCACTGCCAATAATAGTTATAACTTTCGTTAATATCCGGGATCTTAAAGCTAGATTTTTATTGGTCGAAAAATGTGATGTCATAAATGTTTTTTTATCTCAGAAAGTATCCATCCGATGAAGCCGAAACTCGACATAGACAAACTCAGAGAAAGTTTATACCACAAAATGACGTCTTACTGCGCGAATTTTAAGTCATGTGACCGTGACGTCATTTTGAATGTTAAAAATGTATAGACTCCTATCTTAACTATAATGAGAGATAGGACAACGGAAATTCCACCATTAACTTAACAGAGAGACTGCGCATGTTCAATACATTTACAAGTTTTTGATTGGACCAACACTTTGGCCGCCATTTTGAATTGTTACGAAAATCTATAAAACCCAATAACTTCCAAACAATGTAATCAATGAAGTTGAAACTTTGCAAGTATAAAGTCTATACGCAGACATTAACACTGTACAAATTTCATCAATTTATATCAAGAACTTTTTTTATTTTGATTGGTTAAAAATATCGTTTAATTAGAGTTGACGTAAAATGTTAACGGCTGAAAATATGTTTATTGCAAACTAATGAAACTTTGGAAAATTAAAGCTGTACTAGAGCTTAACCTTGATGTAAATTTTTAATTATCTACTGCTAGTGGATTTTGAATAAACTTAAAATGAGTTTTCCTTACTTTCGATTTCATGATAATAATATTAAAATTGTAAAATCGGTTCTACTTGTCCTATTCTATTCAAAAAAGGATTTTTTCAAACTGCAACAATATTTCTAAATTGATTAAAACTATTCATGGATCAATTAACAACGTTTTAACCAAATTAAAAACAGTGGTACAGATATAAAGTTTAATCTACAAACAAAGAGATAAGGTTTTATAGTAACTCTGCCTTGATTATTTACTCTGTACACAAGACACCAGCTCTTATCAGCAGTGCGGTTCCCTTTGATGTGAGCTAAGCATCTACCCTCCAGACCATATACAAATAGGCATCTTCCCTCTGTTATCCAGACCGTTTACAAGTAGTGGTTATATTATATATAGAGCAGCAAGCGAGAATAGATTTATGAAATTCATACACACGTTCACATATATTGTTTTTATAATTATAAAACAACAGCTTTCATCAAAAGCATTTAGCATTGTATTTAATTTTTTTTAAGTTGATTAAAAATTGTTGTTGTAAACCAACTCAATCGCATTATTGAATTAACTCCAGTGGAATTACTGGAAGCCGCAGACCTGTACCGTGTACAGTTCTAGTTATTATTTTTCTTTTCCGCCAAATTTGTGTAACGCATAACTCTAAAACCGTAACAGCCAGCATCGTGAAACTTAAACTACTGATGGTCATCGCCCTTCTTCATCTGATGTGAAAAATGTGGGTGCGACCTTGACCTACTTTTCTCGTAACCTTGGAATAACCTGAAAATCAATTTAAATTTGAAAAAGTTTCTTCTCCTAAACCGCTCAACCGATGCAGCTCTTTTTTCATATACAGTTAGTACAGGTCACTGCCAAGAAAAGTTATAACTTTCGTGAATATCCGGGAAATTATTACTACATTTTCATTGGTCGAAAAATTTTATGTCATAAATTTTTTTTTATCTCAGAAAGTATCCCTCCGATAAAGCTGAAACTCGGCATAGACGAACTCAGAGAAGGTTTATACCACAAAATGACGTCTTGCCGCGCGAATTTCAAGTCATGTGACCGTGACGTCATTTTGAATGTTAAAAATTGATAGACTCCTATCTTAACTATAATGGGAGATAGGACAAAGGGCATTCCACCATTGACTTAACAGAGAGACTGCGCATGTTCAATACATTTTCAAGTTTTTGATTGGACCAACACTTTGGCCGCCATTTTGAATTGTTACGAAAATCTATAAAACCAAATAACTTTCAAACAATGTAACCAATGAAGTTGAAATTTTGTAAGTAAAATGTCTATACACAGTCCTTGAAACTGTACAAATTTCATCAATTTATATTGAAAACTTTTTTTATTTTGATTGGTTAAAAATATCGTTTAATTAGAGTTGACGTAAAATGTTAATAGCTGAAAATATATTTATTGCAAACCAATGAAACTTTGGAAAATTATAGTTGTACTAGAGCTGAACCTTGATGTAAATTTTCAATTATCTACTGCAAGTGGATTTTGAATAAAGCTAGATTGATTTTTTCTTACTTTCGATTTCATAATAATAAGTTTAAAATTGTAAAATCGGTTCTACTTGTCCGATTCTAATCAAACAAGGGTTTTTTCAAACTGCAATAATGTCTCTAGATTGATTAAAACTACTTTTGAATCAATAAAAGCCGTTTTAATCAAAGTAAAAACAGATATAAAGATTTTTAGTTTAATCTACAAACAAAGAGATAAGGCTCTGAAGTAGCTGGGCCCTGTTCTATTTGCCATGTGTACATACATTCAGGTCTTATCAGCAGTGCCAGCTGCTTTGATGTGATCTAAGCATCTACTATCAAGACCATATTAAAACAGGCATCTTGCCTCTGTTATGCAGACGGTTTACAAGTAGTGGTTCTATTATATATAGAGCAGCAAGCGAGAATTGATTTGTAAAATTTATACACACGTTCAGATATATTGTTTTTATAATAATAAAACAACAGCTTCCATCAAAAGTTTTTAGCATTTAACATTGCATTTAATTTTTTTCAGTTGATTTCAAATTGTTGTTGTGAATTAACTCAATCGCATTATTGAATTAACTCCAGTGGAATTGCTGGAAGCCGCAGACCTGTACCGAGTACAGTTCTAGTTTGGTTTCTTATTGAAGTTGATGCCATAAATTCAGTTGGGATACACTTAGTTTTATATTTACGTGTGCTGAATGTCTGTGGACTTGTTACAGTTAATGGAGTCCTCTCGACATTATGTGGACCTGAATCCCTGGATAAACGTAGCTTAAAGGCACACTTGCCGCCGTAGCCTGTTTAAATTTGCTAAGAAAACCAATTTACACGAGCTTACTACGACTAATACCACTAAACTTAAACATAGGACACATAAAACATGTCTAGTTAGCTTTAGAATGTAAAAATGGGGTGAAAAACAAACGAAGAATCGAAGCTTGATTACAACAACAACGATCAGTGTCGGTCAACTTTCGTGTTGGTTTACCCTCCTTTCAGGCCTTTGTATCTGTGGTTTACACTCAAACAATAATCAGCAGGCTTTTCCAGTCGCTGTTAACCGATCGTCAGGCTGTATTTCTCAGATAAATAGGCTTACGTAAAATTACACTGTGCCGTTAGTTCACTCACTCGACTGAAACATAAAATCGCCAATAGGGGGCAGCTTGGTTTGTTTATGTTCCGGGTACGTAACAATTCAAATTTTCAAATTCAAATTAAAAATACAAAAAAAAAGTGACGTCCAAACTTTTAAATTTTGGTAAAAATAGAAAGTTCCTAACTTATATTGTCTGGGAAAAATACAGAAAACGGTCTTTCTTTTTTAATGTAAACAATATTCCTGATTTTCGCGGCAAGTGTGCCTTTAAGAGTTATTATAGCGTGATCTGGTGTTTTGCATTTATCGGAGAGTAGATCATAAAGTTTTAACTTTTCAATTATATCCTTACACGTTTCAACTTTAAACAATACGCACTTAAAAAGCATAAGAGAAGGTATAATACAATAATCAACAACAGATTTTCCAGTAGTCTTAATGCAGGTGAAGTTATCATGAGTTGGAGTGATTCAACCATTCACTATACACATCTTGGTATCATTCAAAAATTCCAACAAGGTTTTTCCATGATTATTAACTACTGTATCCAAATTTAATCGGGGAAATAAGACTAGGTCTTCATCGATGTCAGAATTAGATTCACTCAAACCACCGACACGTGCATTAAGATCACCGCAAATAATACACATATCAGCAGTGTTGGAATTCATATATACTTGAGTCAATAAGTGATTGAAGTATCCCGTGGAGTCCCTTCCATATGGGGAATTTTCTGGTGGCAGATAAACTGAAAAGATTACGAGCCTGAACTCTGTTATTTTATCTACCAACTCCACCCAAAGAATACCATCATATATATTGTCAACTACATTGATTTGGAAGGTTTCAAAATGAGATGTTTTTATAAACATACCTATACCACCAAAAGCCCGTGGTGAGTTCACATGAGTCAGTTTTCTAGGGTGACCTATCCACTTATAACTGCCAGGTAAGGACCCACTAATTAACGTGTTGTCGACCAGATGAGTTTCGTTCACACATATCACATCACCGTTAGTATATTCAATCAATTTTTTGCGAAGTTCACAATTATTCTGTGTCCAACCGTTTACATTCACACTTGAGACAATAAAATCGTCCAGCTCAGGCCCTTCCTATGTACGATAGTTGTTTTGTCTGCCTCGGCCAGGTAAATCCCAGCCGTGTCCTCCACGTCCCGGCCTCCTCGCTCACGCACACCCCGGCCTCGTTGAGTGTTCCCCCAGGCTGTAGCTTTTCCCTGGCCGGTATAGCCAGCCCCTCCGTGTACATCATCGGTCCTTTCATTCATAGGTACATTAAAGTCATATTGATAATCCGTTCGTCGATTGACCTCGTCGTCTCGCTTGACAATGCGACCATTACCCGTAATACGATAATCACTCCCATTTGGTATCTCACTCAACATTATACGAGCGTTTAAATCGATAATTCGCTCAGTATGAGTCTTTGACGACCGCAGAAAAACACTTCCGAATTCCGTTGATTCTTTTAGATTTGTCTTAGCCCGCAGAATCCGGATTTTTTGGTCTAGTGTTGCAAATGATATTTTTATTAGGCCCGGCTTACCACGCACTCGTGATTGAAGTCTGGCAGATTTAGTTACCGTTACATCATTGTCAAGTTTTAGGGCAGTAATTAGCCTATGTACTTTATCAGACAAGTCCTCGGACTGCTCCTGGTGAACATTACTAGCGATGACCGTAACCTCAGGGTCATCGATTGAATGACTATGTGTTTCAAATTTCACCTGTAGAGTATCAATAGAGTCCTGTAACTTTGTTACCTGTTCACGTATAGCCAGTAAATTAACCAAAGGCACAGTGGGGGGTCCCTCGTCGCTGCCATCAAGACTAACACACACATCAGACTGCACAATGTTTACAATTGATCCAATCTTCCCCCCAATATCCTCAATACGACTTTGCAACTGACCAATCTCTAAACTAAAGTCTTCCTTTATTTTCTTGATTTCTGCTTTCATATCACGTGAAAAATTTTCACTAAATTTGTCTAGTTTTGAATCAAACGACGATCTTAGGCCTTTCAGTTCGTTCATAATCATGTTAGTATCTGCACCAACCGGTTGTGGGGAGCACGGGTCCGCCATGTTAGATTTTTTTGCTTTGGGTGTCTCACCTTCCGAAGTTCTGTCTCGTTTTGTAGAGTTATTTGATGCCATCGAATAGTTTCTCCACAGAATATAAATGTCAGATAGTTTCCGAAATACACTAACCTCTTTGCAGAAAAGTTCCGCTTGAGTGTGACGTATGCCTAAAACATCTAACAATCAATGCATCTCGTCGTAGCTGTCTTTATCGAGTTGATTACTTTTAATAATAAAGATTTTCGCTGTACGCGAAGGCCATTAGAAAAAAATAAATTTCTAAGAATGTTTGTAACTGACTTAAGATTTATGAGTTTGCTTTTTCAAGAGTGAAATCAACTGTACAAAGACACATGCTACGACAGATCTCTTGAAGTTGAACACGTGTAAAGTGTCTGAGACAGACAGTGAGGTGTGTCCTTAGACAGTAGACAGTAGAGTATAGGGCCTGTTGCGTGTTGTTGAGAGTACCTGGAGATTAGGCGCAGAGAAGAGACGACAAGCAAGTAGATTTGAAGGAGTAATTATTGTGAACTATCATTTACACAGACAGTCAGCTGAGCTCTGCTGTTGTTGACAGGGGCGACCCCTAGCGGGCTTACACTACATTACAGAACACGTAACATCTTTCCCCTTTTAGAAAAACTAAGTACAGAAACATTCATAACAAGAGAAAGTATGTGTTTAAAGTTGACTTAGCTGAAGTCCCATGTTAAACTATAGAGAAAAGATAATGTTGAAAAACGTTAAAGCGGGAAGGGCCACGAGCTTCAGTAAAGTTATAGGCTTTGTCCAAATCACAATCGTTTTTAGTGGTAAATGAGAGTTATGGGCAAACTTAATTAATGACCCAATGTTTCATTGATTTAATTAAGTAATTAGAGTAAAAATTAAACTTCCTTCATGAAGTTCATCTGTCAATTATCGAAACGAATTTCTATAGTCTCCGCCTTGACATGCGCAGTAGAGTCTTCCGTCTGCTTGTCATAACAAAGTCACATGTTTGAAAGGAGCTGTTTGAATACAAAGGAATATCAAAGCGTAAGTTGATTTTCACTTGATTTCTTGTTGTTTTGTCGAATAATCGGAATAATGCAACCAACGTAGATTTGCGGCTGACTAATCTTTGGATGATTAAATGAAATACCAGCCTCGTAGTGCAAGCTGAGTGTGTGCACATCACAACAACAACGACACGTCGATCGAAATCGAGTGTCGGTGTTATTTCACAGTGGTTTTAGCTTATTAAAAAAAGGCAATTTATATCTGTCCTATACTTCCTTACTATTGGTGATTTTTTGTTTTATTTGAAGGTGAAATAAAAAGCCAATAGATCTTCCACAAACGTTCTAGTCTCTCGTCGTCTCGATCTGTTTTATTTCTACTCTTGGTCTAACTTCTTTTTAACTCTGAGTCTAAGCGTGGATTTGTTCTGTGACTGACTGGCATTGTGGGACAGGTAGTAAATGTGGAATGCAAATGGACAAGCATACGAATAGTAAGTACATATACAAGAGGCTTAATTTCGTAAATAGTATAGTAAGTAATAGGTTTGTATATTTACAAATCATCTATATACTTGAAGAATGGTATTTTACTTGTCAAGTCATTCCAATCCACCCCACTTGTGGGTATTTGGTCTACTCTCCAATTAATCAAAAGTCAAACTGTATGTAATACGGAGAACATTTTAAATGATGTACCCCTCTCGATCTAAATTTGCAACAAAGTCATATAAATGAATTCCACCAATAGGTCGCGGGTTCGATTCCCACCCAGTCAAAAAAATTGGCGAATTTTCTGACTGGGTTTTCACTCGAACGACCTATGTGGGATGGTTGCCAGTTACCAACGGAAGGTCGTGGGTTTCCTCCGGGCATAGAGCCCGGTTTCCTCCCACAATAAAACTGGCAACGCCGCCATATAAGTGAAATAATCTTGAGTGCGGCGTAAAACACCAAACAATCAATCAATCATATAAATGAAATAACATTGAGTGTGACATAGAAAACCATTCAGTATAATACTTGGTGTAAAACTGCTCTAAATGCATCTTCAAGGTTTGATTTTCATCATCTAAAATAAAACTTTATAATTTATGTTTTAAAAAATTCACTACATAATAATGACAGTGCACTGTTGTTTATTTTTTCAACAGTACTGTCTTGAACAACTTGACTGGAGGATAATTCAAAACTAATGCAAGGTTTCAAAGATTTCTCAGTTGCTTCAAGAGCAAGATCAAAGAAAACAAAATTGAATGGAATCCAGTGTACAGATCTGATTATTTATAAACAACACAGACAATTCAGTAAAAGGAATGGGTGAGAAAAGAAAGCCCAATTTCTTATTTGAGACTTTATAATACATTTGCTATGTACGTAAGTTATGATAAGGCTCATCAATGATATGTGGTTTCAAACATAATAAACGAATCAAAAAGTTTGATTCCTGTCCATTTAAAAAAATAAAATATACATGTATAACAAAAAGAAAGATTTTGTTTTCATTTCTACGTTGTTTGATGGATTGATGATTATATCACTAATATGGCAGCCTTGCCAGGTTTAGTGTGAGAGGAAAATCCTGATCCTTCGACAATTGCCTGTCAACTCTTCTACATACGGCGATTGAGGAAAAATCTCACTCAGAAATATTTCAATTTTATTTGGTCGGAGTTGGACTCGAACCTGCAACTCATGACTTGAATGTCTGAATCACTGAGAAACCATCACTGAGCCAGCGAGGTCCCATGTTTGTTTGATAGATCGATGTTTTATGCTGCACAGAAAATTAGTTTAGTGCGGGAGGAAACTGGGCTCTGTCGGAGGAAACCCCTGACCTTCGGAGAGTTCCTCGTAAGTTTTCCACATTGGTCGACAGGGTGAAAAACCCACAGAGATTTTTCAATTTTATTTGACCTGAGGCCGCGAGTCGACACATAGATGGAAGGCCTGGGTCAAACTGAGAATCCATCGCTCTGCCCACTGAGCCATTGAGGTCCTTTCTTTGTTTAATTGATTGGTGTTTTTAGTCACACTCAAGATTATTTCACTTATATAGTGGCGTTGCCAAGTTTACTGGAGAGGGGAATGGAGCTCTTCTCGAAAGAAACACCCAACCTTCAGCGAGTACCTGGTATCTCTTTCACATAGGCAGACAGAGTGAAAAACTTACTCAGAAATTTCGAAATTTTATTTGGTCAGAGTGGGATTCGAACCCACGACCCATGAACGGAAAGTGTTTGTCGGACTGAAAAACTATCACTTAGCCAACTGAGACCCCTTCTTTCTTTGATTGATTGATGTTTACGCCACACTGAATATTACTTGACTTATATGGCAGCATTGCCAAGTTTAGTGGAGGAGGAAACTGGGCTATGCCCAGAGCCCAGAGGAAACACCCGACCTAGTAACAAAGAGACTATCACTCTGCCAACTGAGCCTAGGTCCCTTCTTTCTTTGATTGATTGATATTTATGCCACACTGAATAGTATTTCCCTTATATGGTAGCATTGCCAAGTTTAGTGGAGGAGGAAACTGGGCTCTGACCAGAGGAAACACCCAACATTCGGTAAGTACCTAGTAACAAAGAGACTATCACTCTGCCAACTGAGCCGAACGCCTTTCTTTGCTTGATTGATTGATTGTTTGTTGTTTTACGCCGCGCTCAAGATTATTTCGCTTATATGGCGGCGTTGCCAGTTTTATTGTGGGAGGAAACCGGTCTCTATGCCCGGAGGAAACCCACGACCTTCCGCTGGTAACTGGCAACCATCCTACATAGTTCGTTCGAGTGAAAACCCAGTCAGAAAATTTTCCAATTTTTTGGACTGAGTGGGATTCGAACCCGCGACCCATTGGTGGAAGGCTGTTCGGATTGAGCGTCCAACGCTCTACCTACTGAGCCACAGAGGCCCCTTCTTTGCTTGAAGAAGGGAGATTGTGTGTAGTGATGATTCTCACATCATCACCAGCTTTCCACAAGTGGGTCCCAAGTTCGAATCCAATTCAGTCCAAATTGAATAGATTTTTAGGTACCTGCCAAAGGGTGAGAGTTTCGGCTTTACTCCAGACATGAATGAATCTATCGAGGTCAGTGGGGTGGTATATGAATGTGTACGCAAGTGTGATTGTTGAGAACTTGCAGGTTTCTAAGATTGATTTATTCATTGTTTTAATTCGCACTCAGGACTATTTCGTTTATAAGGTGTCCTAGCTAGGTTTATTGGGGAGGAAACCCCTTGACTATCCATAACAACATGACAACATAGCACATTGCAATCTAAAATAGAGATTGATCCTACTGCCATTCGTTGAGATATCAACTCTAAAACGATTGAGTGACATGTTTTAACACAAAGGGAGACCACTGCTGCCCACGTCCTTAAAATTGTAAACAACGACACGTGACACTGATAGTTGACTCGGTTGTGTAGAGAGATATTCGATATAATTCTGGTAGGTAACGTTTATGCCGCCGACAACCTGTTTTGTTATATTGATTGCTACTCTCCTAATACATATAATATACCTTAAAATACCTTGAAGTCCATATCATATTTTGCCTTGACATCCATGGGCGCTGCCATCTTGTTTTAGAATGTATTTAAGAGCTAATGTAGTGCCGAATATATTTTTGATTTTTTACAAGTATTTCTGCCCTAAGAACCTGCAATGCAGTATATTATAATAGGGTTACATGTTTGCGAACAGAATAGAACAGATAAATAAATAGTATATAGATTAAAAATTCTCAGTAGATTTCTTGCAGTTAACTATGCGCAAAATGGAGTGCGACGGCTCTCGAGCCATGTCTCGAGTTGAAGATCTCGTAGAATGGCACAAGATCTCGATTGAGCACATTGGGCCAGTGATCAAGTTGTAAACCAAGCCAGCATTTTTAAAAGAAAGTGGGAATTGAAATCAAAACCAATTGGTGGAATGTTTCCTAAGAACCTAAAAGATGATTTTAGTTCAGATTATTTGCAGAAGATTTTCAAAATAAAACATATCCGACTAGATTATTTATCGTACAGGTTCTTTGTTAAGAACACAGTTTTATTCTGACAATTCCAGCATTTAAATGTGAAGTCAATCACCAAAAAACAAATTTAATATGTGTACACTAAGCATATGCTTTTCCATAACTACCAGTCCACCAAACGTTGGTTTTGACATATTTTAAACATGTCTATATCCAGGTAGAAATCATTTTCAGTTAATGTCACTGAATTTAGCAGTCTAGTCTAGTGGTAATGATTAGAAATTAAACATCATGACCAGTCAAAAATGATTATTTCAAAAACAAATTAATACTCCATCTCGCAAGGTTTTCCATCGCTAACGAGTAAGGTTGAAGTTGTAATGTCAATACGCTGGCACAGATTTAAATGTATGTGAGCCACATCTTAATAACTCCTCATTTCTGCCTCAGTCAATTTTTTAGCACTTCCCCAACAGAATACAATCCATAGGCCTACAGCTCCATCTTTTGTTTTCATATCACTGCAAAATATAAAAAATAGGAATAGTACTAAAACAAGGTTTTCTTAGTTACAGTGCTAAAATAAATATCAGATTTACTAGGTGCTTTATGTCATACACAAAAGAATACAACACTGACAGAATGGCAGGATAGTCACCTGGGGATGGGCTAAGGTGTTAACTCTGAACTGAAATAACCATATTATGAAAGTATGTAGTGACAAATTCACAAAACAGAGCTCAAAGTGATGACATTTGCAGCACATAGACTAATATCATTCTGGCAGGCCAGTGAGTAAACGCAAGGTTGGACATATATATACGGTATACATGTATTGTTTATTGAAACTTTCCATTCCTGCAACCACAACAACATTGATTGTACATACTACCACTCACTCTCACTGTCACTGTCAGCTAGTTTGTCCGAATGAAATATCAATAACTAATGATCTAACCAATACATCACCCTGCATGAAATTGAAAAGAAATAAAGTTAAGCTAAATTTTGTTTGTAACACGAGGCCTACAAAAAATTGTACAAGATAAAATGAAGATTTGACAGACCTGTACTGAGTGAGAGGCACCGTTGTGTTGACGCCTGAGTGCAGCGAAGAAGGCAAGCCAGATTATCGCCCGATCCTCGTTGTTTCTCTCCTTTTCATATCCACTAATGTCAGTAAAGGTATTCCAAACTGCTTTCGGGTGAAAACTTTGTGGATATTACGGCCTCAGTTTTGTTTTTACCGTCATTAACACTCAACTTCTTCGAGTCATTCTCTCCAACTTTGCTCAACACTGTTTACAATGAAGTGCGCATGTGCATGTCAGTAACTTCGGGGAGGATCTGGGCGGTTTTTCAAATATTTTGTAATAATTGGTAGGGCCCCCCTTTGAAAAATTAATTCGTACGGGAAAACCTACGTTAGGATTTTCATGAAATTTGGACAGAGGCATCTTCTAGGATTCGTCTTTCCGGGAAAAATAATACCATGTGTGGGAAAATTCGTTTTAGCCAACCTGATGGCCCTTCCCGCTTTAAGATTAATGAAAGTTCATGTGGTTATATGCGAGTAGATAACGTTTCCATTAAGTTTAAAGACTGAATGAGTTAAAGTTCAAGAAGGTGAAACAGAATAAAGTCTTTGATTTTAAATGGCACAAAGTCACTGGTTTCAAATGTTCAGTTTTCGAACCGGTTTAACAGAACGACCGGATCTGGTTTGGTACTGTAAGTTACTGTCCGGAATAGACACCGGTTGTGGTTGCTGGGTAACTGGATTTTCGGTAGGTTTAATTGGTGTTGAATTTCCAATGGTCTGTGGGCGTACAGGGTTAAAGCATTCCTGGTCGGGCTCATAGGAGTTCCGGGATTTCTTGGAGAGACGTACAAATTGACGGTTCCTATTGTATCTATTCCCATTATCAGCCTCGATTTCGTAGGTGCGGTTTGGAAGTTGTCTATTTACTGTTCCTTGACGCCATTCGTTTTGTCCGGTTTGGATGGGCTGCATGCGGACAGTGTCACCAGGTTTGAGGGGTTTAAGGTCACGACGATGGGAGGTTCTGTCGGCCACTTTAAAGCGTTTATTGTTCATACGTGAGATGTCGTCGGATGTCTTAAGATTAGTTGGCATTAGTCTGGTGTTACAGGTAGGAACAAGAGTCTTAGTACGGCGCCCCATTAGACGCTGCGCTGGGCTAGTAGTTAGTCCTTCTGTAGGGGTATTTCGGTGATTAAGCAAACCGATGTATGGGTCTTCTTTGGCGATGTGGCATTTTTTCATGATATTTTTGGCGATTTTCACAGCCGCTTCTGCCGCGCCATTGGCCTTGCTGTTTCCAGGACTGGAGAATTCATGAGAAATGTTCCATTTTCGACAGAAGTTTGAGAATTATCCAGATGAGAATTGGGGACCACCGTCACTTATTATGGTGTCCGGGATGCCGTATCTGGCAAAGTGATGCTTTAGTTTGGTGATGACAGTTGAAGAGGTGTTTCTGGAAGAAAATCAGTCTCAAAGAAATTGCTGAAATAGTCAACAGTGACGAGGTAGTTTCTGCCAGAAATAGTGAATAGATCTGTACCCACTTTTTCCCAACATCTGGAAGGAACTTCGTGTAAGTTGAGAGGTTCTGGTGATTGTTTGTCACAGTGTGAAGAGCAGGTATTGCACGTTTCGATGAACTGACGTATTTCTTGGGACATGCCAGGCCAAAACACAATGTCACGGGCTCTTCTCAGACAGGGGCTCGTTCTACTAAGCTGGCGCAAAGTTACGCATAGGTTTACAACACAGACTTGCGCCTCCAGACTTGCGACCATGCGCACGTTCCTATAACTTAACACGCATTTGCGACTGGCGCAACTTACGCCAGCTTAGTAGAACGAGCCCCTGGAGTTTATGCCCATGTGACCAACATGTGACCTGTTTTTTATGTCCGCGCGCTGGGACAAGGGAATAACAATCCTTTCACCACGAAGGATTATGCCATCCTGCACGGTGAGTTCATCGCGGTAACTGAAGTATGGGGTAACTTCAGTTGGGAGAGAATGCTTGCTTTCTGGCCATCCGTCCATTATGACTGTTTTTAATGCTTGAAGAGCCGGGTCATTTTGTGTTGAAACACGCATGTCATTAAGTCTGGAACTGGTGAGTGGAGAGTAGGTAAGGTTGTGGACATACACTTTCTCCTGGTCCGGTTTTTCGTTTAGTGGAGCTCGAGATAAGGTATCCGATACAGGTATGGTCTTACCTGGTTGATAGGAGATAGAATAATCATACTCTTGAGTTCTAAGTAGTAAACCTTGCAGTCTTTTGGGAGCTTTGGAGAGAGGCTTCTTAGAGATGGCCACAAGGGGTTTGTGATCAGTGATCACGTTTACAGAGCGTCCATATGTATAATGGTGGAATTTGTCCAAACCAAAACACACCGCTAACATTTCCTTTTCAATTTGGGCATAACGGGTTTCTGGGTCGGATAGGGTCCGACTGGCATATGCAATAGGTTTACCATCTTGGAAGAGGGCAGATCCAAGGCCGTACTCACTGGCGTCGTTTTCAAGTACGAGTTCTTTGGAAGGGTCGTAAAAGGTGAGAACAGGGGCTTCCGCAACCATTGTCTTAGCTCGGTCAAAAGCTTCTTGTTGAGTAGTCGACCAGTTCCAGGGAACTTCTTTCTCAGTCAGATTAAAGAGAGGCTTGACGACTTCGGTGAGGTTAGGGAGAAATTTGCTAAGGTAATTTACCATGCCGAGGAAGAGACGAAGACTTTCTAGGTTGTGAGGAGTAGCCATTTGAGTAATAGCCTTGACTTTTTCTGGGTCAGTTTGAAGACCTTTGGCAGAGATTAGGTGACCCATAAAGGTAAGTTCGTTCATTCGTAGTTGTAGTTTGTCTTCGTTAAGTAGTATTCCACGCTCTTCACAGCGAGCAAGGAAAAGTTCAAGTTTGTAGTCATGGTCGGCTAGGTCTTTGCCGTGGATTATGACGTCATCAGCTATGCACACAATTCCGGGCAGACCCTGGAGTTGTTCTAGAAGTTTTTTCTGGAATATTTCTGCTGAGACATTGGTACCAAAAGGGAGACGGCACCACCTGTAACGTCCAAAGGGCGTTTGAAAAGTTGTTAGTAGGCTTGATTCCTTGTCTAGTTGAACGTGCCAGTATCCGCTGCTGAGGTCAGCTTTGGAGAATATGCGAGATTCGGCAAGTTCGTGAAGAGTTTCCTCGAGAATTGGCAACGTATAGTGTTCTCTTTGAAGAGCTTTATTGAGTTCTCGGGGATCCAAGCAGATTCTGAGACCACCAGATTTCTTGTTAACAAACACAAGTTGACTGACCCAGGGAGTAGGCTCATCTACGATCGAGTTCAGTTTTAAGTTTAGGTCTAATAGCTACCGGTACACGGCGACTAGGCATAACGACAGGAGTGACTTTGTCGTCAACGTTAAGGTGATGAGGGCCAGGAAAAGTACCAACAGAGTTGTTAAATACTTTAGGGTGAGAGGTGGCGAGAGAGATTGCCGCTACACGATCCATATTTTCATCGTTAATTGATATTAGTTTCATTTGTTGTGCAGCACTTAGGCCAAGAAGAGGAGTGAAGCTTTCTTTTACAATCACAAATTCTACTGAGTACTTTTTATTATTCTTGGGGTTTCGCACACGTGTGCGACAGGTACCAAGGGGAGATAACTCAGAGTGGTTCCACATTTTGAGCTTTCTTGATGAAGGAGATATATCAGTAATTTCAACACAGGAGGAAGGTAGTATGTTGACTGAAGAACCACTGTCGATTTGAAAAACCACGTCTTGGTTATTAACTAGCATATGACATTTAATGTCTTTGGTATCTGAAATTGAGTTTACAGACACAGTATTTACCCATTCGTTGTCAGAGGAAGAGGGAGATTGATCATTTATTTGATGTACAGGTTTCTTTCTGGATGGGCCCTTTTTATTAGGTTTGTTCGGACATTTGTTGGCAAAATGATTTTCTTGTTTACTACAAGGACAGGTTTTCCCCCACGCCGGACACAGCCCTTTCCTGAAAACGTGAGATAAACCACAGTATTTGCATTCACGTTCACGAGGTTTAGGTTTGTCTTGCTTGTACTTTTTCTTGAAGGTAGGCCTCGGAGTATCTATTTTATTCACAATATCCTGACGTAGGACTCGGCCATGAGATGTGGCATTTTCAGCTGCCTTACAAATGTCAACACAGGCGTCCAAAGTTAGTCGACGTTCTTTAAGAAGAGTTGTCTGAGTGGAGTGATCATTGATGCCTAACACTATACGATCACGAATAAGCGAGCCTACACAATTATCACAGTAATTGCATGTTTTCACTAGTGTTCGTAGGTCAGAGTGAAAGTTTTCGAAGGTTTCAGTTTTCTCTTGTTTTCTTTGGTTAAAAATAAACCTTTCATACGTTTCATTAGTTTCCCCAATAGCAAAGGAGTCAAATTGGTTCAGTATTTCAGAAACATGCAAATCTTTGATCTTCAGGAGTGTTGAAATTAAACCCATTATATACTCTGAGAGCACTGTCTCCGAGTGTGTGCAATAATAGTGCCACTTGATAGTCATTTTGTTGATTGTTGAGTTGGGTAATTATTGAGTAATTACGCCATTTTTGTTTGAATAGTTTCCAATTTTCTGTAACGTTACTGTCCAAATTTAGTGGGAGGGGAGCTTTAATTCCGTGTACAGGGTTAGGAGTCCGATTAGCATTATCCGCCATAGCCATCATGAACGACAGAATACAGCACAGAAAAGTCACACTGATTAATAAATTGCGTACGCTACACGCACGTCTTGAGAGCGTCAGTGATTTTCCACGCTTACTGTGGACTGTGGCTAAAAGTAGGTCACCACGGTACATACAGAGAGAGTGAGAGCTGCAGCTTTAGTATCCAGGTCAACACGTTGTTGCAGTAGCTGTCTATAGTTCATAGAAGAGTTAATGATTGAAGAATAAAACAAAGTTTTCTTCACTTAAACAGTTATAAGATAGTTTGCCGCTGCCACCATGTTGCGTGTTGTTGAGCGTACCTGGAGATTAGGCGCAGAGAAGAGACGACAAGCAAGTAGATTTGAAGGAGTAATTATTGTGAACTATCATTTACACAGACAGTCAGCTGAGCTCTGCTGTTGTAGACAGGGGCGACCCCTAGTGGGCTTACACTATAAGTCACGTCATGTGACTTCCGAGATTTTGCGTGGCTTACTGACTTCCGGGTACCAGCGCGCAATTTGGCAAGAAGAAGGATCCTACAGGAAGCAAGATTCGACCTGCGCATGTGTCAGGTCATGACACCCTCTTGCTGCAACTGACTTGGCCAGCTGTAATAATGGCGGCCAGTTCAATGCTAGTGTGTAAATGTGACTGCTATGGATTACTAAGGTGTCACTGATATATGCAGTTATACATGGGAATCGAGCGAGGTTAGTTTTGATGAAAAGATTTTGAATTTGTATACTCAAATGGCTGTATTAAATTGATTCTATTTTGCGTCTCGGGTCTTGAAAAGTTGAAACGACCCGAATAAAGCGAGATCCTTGGGCACTGACAGTGACACTAGTGGCGGTAAAACTGGCTTGTGGAATATTCATCTAGTACGCTATTTATATTATATTTAGTCTGTTATTCTTAACCAAGACCGGCAAAGTAAGTAAACCAGGATAGAGACACACGACTTCAAACATGTGTAAAAAAATTAAAAAATGAGCCAGTTCGCATATACTTTGGCCGGCAAACTACGGCTATTTTATCTAGACACATGGGTGCGACTATTCGCATCTTTTACGTTACCTACTATTCTTTACTATTAGCCTTTACCCTAGCCGCACTCGTGTGTCTCTATCCTGTTTTACTTACTCGCCTGTCAGGTATCTTTACCCAAGCCCTGGCAAGTTCGCCATGTAAGACAACTTCAAAACAATATATGCTCTTTTAATATTTAAGAACACTAAAACACAAGGGCACAGGTATCTACCTGACCGGCAAAGTAAGTAAGCAATGACTGGCGTTTGGGTCAGAGGTCGAGCAATATGTATGCGAAAGAGTTGCCTTTCGCTGAAGTGAAATAATCTTGATTGTGGCATAAAACATCAATCAATCAATCTAATTGTTTGAGAAATCGGTTATAAACCAAAATCCATTAGATTTCATTAGGTTGAATACATCATCCCCATTCATCGTTTTAGTCAGTCTAATTTTCTGGAATACTTTGCAATATATTTACACAGCTGTATGTATATATATATATTTATGAAAACTAATACACACCGGCACAGGGAAAATCTTCTTGTCTAAATGTTTATTTGCGTTGTCTGGTTTTCGGAAAATTGTCAGTGTAAAGAAATAGTCCTTTTGGAGTAAAAAATCCGGACAGTGTTTCCTGAAAGTTCGGTTTCGAGGTCGTATATCTGCCACAAAATGACTTACAAAAAAATAGTAATTTAATGACCATATTTGGGTATTTTAATTACTAAACGTCATGCTGGCTTTTGTTGCTATGAAGTATGATATTAATTTAACCAAAGTTTCCTTAAAAAATATGGCGAATACAGAAGTTAAGAATTATATTATAGTTCATTAAATTATTTTCATTTTTCCCGGGTGTGTGTAATTTAAAAGCCGAAATCGGTCATGCATCTATATTTAGATATGTGATTGTGACGTGACGGAGGACTGACATACATTTACAAAACATGGCAACAATGTTGACAATGAGGTCAGCTGACCCGCAGTACACTCCATGTCAACACATGCGCAGGTCGAATCTTGCTTCCTGTAGGATCCTTCTTCTTGCCGCAATTTGACATGGCTGTTTCTGTACAATTCTGGGCAAATTACGTCTTTGATCACCCAAAGCTCGCTAAGAAAAGCGAGGCAGCAGTAGAAAGTCAAAGAGTGCTGAAATTTTTATATGACCCCGAGCTGAGCACAGTTTTGGCGGTGGTCCAGGCGTCCATGAAGGACAAAAGCTATAAAGTAGAGGTAAGCCTAACCACAAACTAATCATGCAACGTCTGCCGTCTGGACCAACGAAGTAAATGTCTGTCGAAATCTAACCTTAGACTAATTGGAGACAATATTGTTTATTTTCACGAGCTTTAAAAGTAGTACATCGTCTGCTTACAAAATATTTCAGAAAATAATCAAATCGATGATAAAATCTGAACATTAACTCTTCAAAACATAGTGCTACTTGTGTTTATCGATGTCCAATTTTCGATACCTAATTAATATGAATGCTTTCGGATGGACTTTTTGAATAAAGGGATTTTTTTTTGCCATTTATTGCAGGTAGAACTTGATGAAAGCTTTGGGGTTAAACATGCTACATGCGAATGCCCCTTGAGGCTGTTCAAATGTCACCATGTTGCATCTGCTTTACTATTTGGCCTTTTGGGTAAGTCCTGTGCTATCGATATTTTTTATATTACATTATTTAACATATTTGTTTTCTTGAATGGAGGAAGAGGGGGGGGGGGGGGGGGGGTAGGGGTGTTTGTATCTTAACACCTTCCTAAGCATGGTATAATCCGATATCCTTTTTTATTTCACTCCATCCATTGTTGATGCTAAATGGTTTTATTGTTTGCTTACAGATATAAGAATGTAAGCAAAACCGATATTCGATGCAGTTGGTTAAAACATCCAAAATCAGCTCCACCGAAAGTAACTAAAACCATGTCAGACTTGTTCCCAAGCAGACGACCAGATTTCAGGTAATAAATCTGATTGGACCTTTACTTACACAATAGAAGGTTGGATCACATTTTTGGAGAATATTTAGAACAATAATTTGTAAAATGTATTATAATTAATTTTATGGTAATAATTGTAGTAACTTATGCGGATATACATGCTTGTAAAAAAAAAAAACACTGTAGATCTAAGATGTCAAAATTTTGGGCAAACAATCTAAAATCTTTGACTTTGCTAGTGAATGATTATTTATCTCTAACTTGCCTTAATGAAACCGTTTGTAATTATACTATATAGGGCTTTGCAAAAACCATTTTCCGAGGAAGATCGGAAATTTTTGTATGACCAATTACCGCCGAGCCTGATGACGTCACATAGATTTACGCAAAGCTTTCTGGGTAAAATATACCTCAGTTCGCCATTTTGTTTATTGGTACTTATAGCAAGCGGTCACTTTTTTGGAAAACATTGATGACATAACCTGTTTTTATCCACCCATTTTTCGGATAACTTAACGCCTTTTACGTGTTTTTCTCGATAGAGTATTATTCCAACCGCCATATTTAAAAATTATTTTAAGATCCCTCAATACCCTGAAATGCTTTGCGCGTATATTTCAAGTGACGTCATCAAACAATCGGTCAATTAGGGTCATTGGGAAGGTTTACAGGTAACCTGTTCAATAAGTTTGGGGCTTTTTGTTACAGCCTACAGGTTATTTTGATTCCAAAGTTTCTTTTTTTCTGCTTTTGTGAAATGGTTCATTTTGTTATTTTTGTATTTGTTTTTTTTTTGTTGTTGTTTTTAATTTTGGAAATGTTTCATTTACTAGGCAGAGGTGGTATTTAGCTTACATCTTTTCAATGAAATAATCCTGAGGCAAAAAATCAATCAGTTGATCTGAAAACCAGAATGATAAAATTTGTGGGTTTTATATCAGATTAAGAGCTTATGGTAAAAAGAATATATTTGTCTGTATCAAAGGGAAATCATAATTTATGTTCTACAATTTATCTGAGAGTGGAGTAATTTAAAACATCAATCAATCACCAATTTTCTGATATCTTTGTGAGAAAGGGGTCAATCAAATGTGCAGTCATTCTCATCCTATCTACATGTGACTGGCCAGGTGGAAGAGTTGCACAAATAGTTCATTTAAACCAGTTTTCAATAAATACCATATAATATGAATATATTTATTTTTCTTTTGAAGCATTTCACTGGATTCTGTCTCCAGAACCTGCATCCCCTAGGATATCTATCCCCCTTGTAGAGGATCTTTTGTTGTGCCCAGAATATGTGTCTTCCACCAACCCTATTTTGTGGCTGAGGAAAGCTCTGGTCCTCAGTCCTGCCATTATAGAGGCAACTGAGAGAGAAACTGTGGGACAAAGAGAAAACCCACTTTGGGCAGCTGCTAGAAAAAAGCGTTTTACTGCATCAAACTTTGGTCCAATCCTCAGTGCTGTAAGGAAAAATAAGTAAGTACAGTTATGTAATTCAGGACTAAGTCTCTTGTTTACCTTGGTTTTACTTTGATTGTGATCATATTTTTAACTGGAAGCATGTCTCATCATCTTTGAGATATGCTATACTCAAAATAATGCTGCCAAGGTTAATCAATAGTGTGACTGATTTAGTAAGCTCCAAACATGATTGGATTCTGTGTTATGGATTTTCGTTGTTTACTTGTAGGATAACACCATCTCTTCTGAAACGTTTGTGCAGTGCCTATAACCTGGACAAGAATGTGGCAGTTCAGTGGGGTATTATACACGAAGATGCTGCGATTGAAAGTTATACAAAGCTTGGGGCTAATGTTCAACCATCTGGTGAGTTTGTATTCTGTAGTTCTCCACATCATGTTTGTAAAGTGAATTCATCTGTAGCGGATGCTTCATGCAGCAATCATCAATGTATTACGTGTTTTTGTACATGTATACGATTTGGCAAAGAGTGAGTTTTTCTTTTAGTGGGAGCTGAAATACTTTTTAATGTAGGAGGAAACTTGATAACTATTAGTGTGAAATCCGGCCCTAATATAGCTTTCTTGTAATACTAGACAGTGATAAATATATTTGTTATCAGTAAAATACACAGGCACAGGGAAAATCTTCTTCTCTAAAATAACCATGGAGACAAGTTTCTAATTGTGTTAAAAACAGGTATATCATTTAGACCGTTATACCCCATAAATTTTTTTAACAAACCAAACCAAACCAATGATATTTCATTAGGTTGACTGTGATAAATACATGTGTTTAGCAGAAACTGTTGCTAGATTAGGGCCTGTGCCCTACGTGTAGTTCTTGTGTGTAGTTTAATATTTTAAGGAGAGAAAATCCACAATTCTACTATACATTTTTGACAGTTGTGGTTTTATTTTTGTTTATAGGAATATGGATGCATGAGTCCGACGTCCTTGCAGCATCACCTGATGGCTTGGTAAGCAGGGGTCCGGACTGTTCAATACATGGCGACTCGAAATCTGAGCCACAGATCCTGGAGGTCAAGTGTCCCTATTCCGCCAGAAACTTGTGTATACATGATGCAGTTAACTCTTTAAAATCGTTCTTTCTGGGCCAAAAAGAAGACGGTAGTTTTTTTCTTAAACCTGGCCATGATTACTATCATCAAATACAAGGACAGCTGTACATGAGTAACACTCAATGCTTGGACTTAGTTGTGTGGACCACTGTCGACACACAGGTTATCAGAATAACTAAAGATCCTTCCTGGGTAGGCAACATCTCCAGTATGATTGACTTTTATTTTTCTAAGTTTGTTTTATCTTTTAATTAGTTTTTTGGGGGGGAGTGCTTACATCGACACTAGGGATGTAACGATGCATGGAATTATCGATGCATCGCAATTTTCAGTTAGACCATAATAATTTATCGATAGTTTTTTAGCAATCGATACTATCGCCGATAGTTGATTTAACTATCGATAGTTTCGATAGTTGACAATATATTTAAATATGAGAGGCTGGCTTGAAAAAGCCCCATGAAGGGCCTAAAAAGTTAACCATAAATGTAAATTTCCCCGCAAAATCACTGACCGATCTAATAGGATCTATCACACCACCACAGCATAAACACTTGTGTTCACTGATGACAGTGATGTACATGTATGACATGCATAGTTTTCCTTGCGTCTTATGACTTCCTGTAATTTCTCGCGCATATATTTCATTGGCCAAGACAACCGAAGATAAATTTAGATAATGGCTGACGACACGTTTGATATCGTTGACAATCAAGTGGGTCAAGTTTTTGGAAAGTTTTTGTTTTTTTGGAAACATTCTGGTTAACAATTATTGGAATTAATTGTAAGAAACTTAAGCCCGTTTAGTGATGGCTTCAAAACTCTTTTCAGAGTTCTTGAGCCACGCTGCGCAATGCCTTCAAGACGGTGCATCCCAGCTCCGTGAGAGGGTATTCTCAACAGCGGCAGACATATCACAAGACAAGGCTGGGTTAGAACATGTTGACCATTTTTTTTTAACTGGTATTTTCTAACTAATTGTAAAGCGATTTACTAACTAAATCATAAATATATGGCTGTATCAACTGCTCTCTCCTAAGTACATGTAGAAATTGTATCTAAGAGCTTATGATATTTATGAACACAGGGAAAATCTTCTTGTCTAAAATAACCACGGAGACAAGTTTCTAATTGTGTTAAAAAGAGGTATATCATTTAGACCTTTATACCCCATCATAAATTGTTGTAATAAAGTAAACCTATGATATTTCATTAGGTTGACAACTGACAGGAGCTTGGTCTTAGTCAGTAGAATTTTCTGGAACACTTTGTATTACATTGACAATGCTTACGCATCTTAAGCTATAGTAAGAATATTACCAGACTATATATTATTTGTTATTTTAGTGTAATGCAATTATTATTTTATTACGGTATAACTGAAGCTAAAATAAAAAAAATTGTGTTTTCCAGAATTGTCTCTTTGTTACTTTTAAGAGGTATTAAATACTGTTGTAGTCTATGGTGAAAAGCCTCCCACTAATGGCTAGCGTGTTCCAATCTCACTCCAATGCAATAGTGGTCTAACTCCCATTTGTAATTTTTGTGTAGCGTTGGACTTTTGAGTACAAAATTTGGGTAAAATATTGTCAAATTTTTATTTTGATTAATTCTTCTTGCACAGATTCAATTTTCGAGTTTCATTGTTTAGTTAATTTAAGTAGCAGTTTCTGAGGCAAAGACAAAAATTACAAAAAATGAGTTAGACCACTAAGGCATTCATTAATATATGATCACAATTAAGTAATTTAAATTGAAATAAACAACAACATGGTTTTGTTTGACGAATAGTTCTGACTTGAATTAATCACAATCCATCTCATAGATATCTGATATTTCTTTCAGAAGTGGAGCTTGCAAATTAACCAAACAGACACATAACTGAAAAATCTTGGTTGACAATGGCCTATACTGAAATGGAATATGATGAAGGATGCTGTAATTTTTTATTCTTTCGTTGGCCCGTTCAACATGAATACGACTGCGACCTATTTTGTAACACATTTCTGCTTCCTTTTTTGTAAAATGAGCTTTGGACGATAAAAATGGGGGAATATTTAAAGAAACACCTTTAGGTAGTTTATCAAAAATGTTAAAGCTCTTATCTGCCAAGATTAAGTCTCCTGGAATAAATTTGTCCAAAACTTTCGAATGTTCTACGATTGCAGCATCTGAAGTTGAACCGGGGTATAAATCTGATGTGTAAACTAAGGCTCCATTTGGAGCAACACATGTCACTGCCTTCACTGTGTGTCGACTTTTGTAGTTGCTATAAGCAAGTGACTGGTTATCCATGTGACTTGGGATGTCCTGTGATATTTCAGTTGCGTCCATGGCAACACGAGCTGAAGTGAAATCCTCAAAAGATTTTGGCATTGACCCCTTACATTTAAGTTGACTTGGTATCTGTAAATTAACACAGCCATCAAACAAGACTTCATGAAGTGCACAAACATAAGTGTTAAAAACATTTGAATAGTAGCACGGCTAACACAAAATCGCTCAGCAAGATCAAGGTCCCTTAGATTAAGTCTAAGCTTCATGAGAGTGAGCAAAAGCTGGTCTTCGCATGGTAAAGATCTCACTTGCCATCCAGCCCAGTAATTTAAAGGCTGCATTCTTTCTAAAGTAGACTTAAGAACATCAAAAACATCATTTGGAAAGGATGTGTATAGCAGCATCTGAAAGTACAAAGAGGGTCGGGGGAATCAATTTGGTTCTAAGCTACTAACAATTACGATGTATTTGACAAAACATACAGGTTCAATGTACCAGGCAGCGAGCTCATTATACTTTCATGCTTTACCATAACGACAAACATAAAAACAAGTGATTATTGATGTTATCACATGTTGCTTTGGTGATTTTTTCTAACAAAAATGTCATTGAAGTACAAGATTAGGTTTCTGAAAATCAATGCAAAGATAAACTGCATGTACAGCGATAGTGGAAACTTGAATGTAACTTGGCAAAATTTCTAAGGTGTAACAAACCTTTTCATTATTTTCTTTAATCTGACTCAACGACATGCGGTTTCTGTGCAGTTGGACATCCTCAAAAGATTTTTGTAAACATTCCAACTCATTTTCCAAGTCCTCAATTTTTGCTACAATAACAAAACAAGGATCATTAGTTATATTTGAAAATTATGATACCGTGATTTGTGCAAGAATTATAAATTAATAAAATGCAATTCAAAATAATTGTTAACCAGAGATACATTCATGCTATTACACTAAACTAAATGAACAAGTTAAATTACATTAGAGGAAAGGGCTGCAAGGTTATTTTACAACTTACAAGAAAGATACTTTGAATCACGCTGTCTCTGCCAACAGACGGCTGACTGGCAGGGCAAGTAATATGAGTGGTCAGCTAACGATTCGAGTGATGTTGTCTCCACTTCACCAGACTCTTCTTGAAGGTCTGCAGTTGTAGCTTGGCTACTTGAGGAAGTTGAGGGTCCTGTTCTTCTCCTAAGATATTAAATTGTTATATTTTCAATTGTATGTAACTAAGGCATAATAAAGGTAATTTACTTGCCTGCATACTTGAGAAAAATCCATACAACATAAAAATATATGTGTGTCACTGACTGTGCCATTTACAATAAAAGTAATTTACTGGAATGCTTGGGAAAAAATAAAAAGACAACATAAATAGGCCTACTTACTTTCTTCTTGGTGGCTCGGGAAAGGTTGTCTTGGAATAAAAAAATATGGTTGGTCCGTTTTCCTTCTTCCCATCAATAAAATGGCAGCTACACAGCCGATCATTTAAATTCCACTCCCTGTCTGCTCTCCTGCATAAATAAGGGAATAGCCTTGTCAAAGGTGTGTTATAAAAATATATTAAGTGTGTATTTTTTTCTATCTTATGAGAAATAAAACATCTATATAATTTCTTCCATCAAACTGGTACTAGTAGTAGCGATGTCATCATTCATTAATGTGATTATGTGGGAAAGGTAATCACAACTCGTAAGTACAAAAGTACTGGTGACATTAATAAAATAATAATCTTGCACTTTTAAGCTTCACTAGAGACCTTAAACATACCTTACTGATTAACACTTTTGTTCACAGAGATTGTTGTTTTCGGTTGCATCGGCTGTGTGATTTACAAAATGTGTTAATAAGTAAGGCCTGGTAGTAACGCAACAACAACAACGAAAAAAAAGTTAGTCTTAAACAACCAAATACCTGCATAAATCGATCCATTTTTTCCTCAATTTTTCGTCAGATGGGAACCTAAACAGACTACAAGGTAAATTCTTCCCTGTTCTGTGCGCGCAACCGAAGGCAAAGCAAAATACCATCGCGAATAATGCCCGCTTCACTGTGCAGACAGCGCCGAAATAGCCTGGTACCCGGAAGTCGTATACCGGAAGTTACACAGACGAGACTTACAGACCCTATTACAGAACACGTAACAGGGCCTATACCCAATCGAGATCTCGTGCCATTCTACGAGATCTTCAACTCGAGACATGGCTCGAGAGCCGTCGCACTCCATTTTGCGCATAGTTAACTGCAAGAAATCTACTGAGAATTTTTAATCTATATACTATTTATTTATCTGCTCTATTCTGTTCGCAAACATGTAACCCTATTATAATATGCTGCATTGCAGGTTCTTAGGGCAGAAATACTTGTTAAAAATCAAAAATATATTCGGCACTACATTAGCTCTTAAATACATTGTAAAACAAGATGGCAGCGCCCATGGATGTCAAGGCAAAATATGATATGGACTTCAAGGTATTTCAAGGTATATTATATGTATTAGGAGAGTAGCAATCAATATAACAAAACAGGTTGTCGGCGGCTTAAACCTTACCTACCAGAATTATATCGAATATCTCTCTACACAACCGAGTCAACTATCAGTGTCACGTGTCGTTGTTTACAATTTTAAGGACATGGACAGCAGTGGTCTCCCTTTGTGTTAAAACATGTCACTCAATCGTTTTAGAGTTGATATCTCAACGAATGGCAGTAGGATCAATCTCTATTTTAGATTGGGCCTATACCCTACCACAATTCACTGCAGTAAATGCCTTGTCTTATTATTTAATAATCTGGTATTCAGCTGTTGGTTGAACAGCCAGAAAAAATCAGAATGGAAAGATCGAGGTAGATATTTAAATTTATAAATTCATAATTACAGTAAGCCTGACAAATACTGAAATAGGACCTTAAAGATCATATGCAAAGGATTTAAATCGCCATAATTGGCATTTCATTTAAATAAAAAAAATTTAGAAAGGGATTGGCACCTGTGATAAGTAAAACGTCTGGTTCATTTTTTTTTTTACATTTTTTTCTTTTAAATAAATAAAAATACAAGGCATGACTTACCTCCCCCTTATTTACTTGCCTGTGACGGGTTATGTTTTTTAATGAAAAAAGATTCTTTAATTTTTCTTTTCCTCCAGTGTTTATCTGAAGATAAAGTTTTTACCTCTTCCCATTTAATACGTTTTGTACATTTAAACTTGTGTTCTGCTATCGCAGGTTTGTTAATGTCACCAGTTTGAACAGCTTTCTTATGTTCATTTATTCTAAGGACTAACGGTCTACCTGTTTCACCAATATAGTTTTCACCACATTCACATGTTAGTTTGTTACATTATAAAGTAAAGTACCGGTATACTTTTTACAGCAATGGGACTCTTTGTCTTTAACATCAGTCAATAAATTACCAAGATTTCTGTTATTTGAAAAAACAACTCGGAGGTTTTCTTTTATTAAAATACGTCTCCTGATTTTTCTGTCCTGTTGTCTGAAGAGCTGTGTTTGCATTTATCTTTCCTTGATTGATTAATAACTGTACTAACTGTAGTCTTTTTATATCCATGAATGAATGCTTGAATACTTTGGTTAAGTGATCCAGTTCTGCTTTTAGACATTGCTCATCACACACATTTATCGCTCTTTTTACTAAACATCGTAACGTACCGAGTTTAGTGTCTCTTGAATGGCCTGATGAACTGTGAATATATAAATCTGTGTGGGTTGGTTTTCGATACACTGAAGTCCTGATGTTTGACTTTGTTTCACCAACCTTTTCAACTAAAACATCCAAAAACCATGGATATAAAAAGACTACAGTTAGTAAAGTTATTAATCAATCTGAGTTGTTTTTTAGAAATAATAGTAACTGCTGCAAACAATTCACTGATTGGCCATTTAACACATTTGTTCTTTTCTTTTGTATATATGTCAATATTTTGAAACATTAAATTCAGTTACACTTGACGAAGACACCGGCACAGGTGTCGAAAGCTCGTGTTGTTAAAAAACAAATGAGGACGTGGTGATGTTTTTAATTTTTTATCATAAGGTAAGAAATGTTTGAACTCTCTTTAAACGTGGGTTCCATACTAACGATAAAAAAATTAAGACATCACCACGTCGTCAGTTGTTTTTGAACAACACGAGATTTCGACACCTGTGCCGGTGTTACACTTGACGAAGACACCGGCACAGGTGTCGAAAGCTCGTGTTGTTCAAAAACAACTGACCACGTGGTGATGTCTTAATTTTGTATCATTAGTTAATTAAGTAGTCGTCGTGTCATGGCTAGTGACGTCGTTCTCTTTCTCTTCCTTTGAAACGTCAGATCAGTAGTGCCATCTCATAATAATGGCTGCGCTCGCTACATCTCAAACGTCACGTGATCTCCATTCCACGCATATAGTTCATTGAACCCTACTCCCCACTCTGATAACTTCGGAGATTTACGTGCGTGAAATACCCTCTGATAGACTGCAGGTCATTTTGAATGTGGCGACCAAAAAGGTAGCCGTGTAACGTACAATTTCCATATCCTCTTCAGGGCCCATCAAAAGTGTCCCCTTGATAATTTTAGGACCGAAATACTCTGTTTGTTAACTTTCAGGCGCGATCAGTTTTATAATTGAAGTATTGGAGGATTCCTGGAATGTACTGAAACTGCGTCTCTTCTTTGCGTTACACAACATGTGCTTTACCGGGCTAAATATAATATATAAACAAATATCTTTCTAAATGATATTAGCATTTAATAAATTTATAATTATTTTTATTTACTTTTTTCGTCTGTAGTAAAACATTTTGATATTTACTTTCGACGCCATTTTTATTCAGCCCAAAAATACGGTGATTTACCGTATAAAAAGCGAAGACTGTCCGAGGCGTGTCAAAGCCGACCGGTAGCGAGCGAAGATAGCCGAAGGATGTTCCGAGTGCCCTACTCCCCAATCTCATTCTCGCGAGATCCCCTGCTACTACGTGAACGCGACGGACCTCTCAGGCCGTTCCAAGCCATTTTACCCAAAATTTGGGTAATCAAACTTACTTCCAAAATTGATTTGTACGTGATCTTTACCTGATTCTATATGTTGGCTTGTATTTCGTTTTTGGTACACGCCTTTAAGTTTTGAATTATCGTTGAGGAAATACAGGGATTATATTTCTACCCTCCGCGATTGTGAACAGGCCAGTCTACAACATGCTATTTTGTATGTCTACGTCATGTGATTGTAGTGAGAGTATTTCTCCGCAGCTCTGGCAAAAGGGGATTCCCCTTAGCAGACTAAGGCAAATGGCTTGGAACGGCCTGAGAGGTCCGTCGCGTTCACATAGTAGCAGGGGATCTCGCGAGAATGAGATTGACCTACTCTCTTAATTGGAGTGAACCACACTCTGATAACTTCGGGGATTTACGTGCGTGAAATAGGCCTACCCTCTGATAGACTGCAGGTCATTTTGAATGACATATCCTCTTCAGGGCCCATCGAAAGTGTCCTCGTGATAATGTAAGGGACCGAAATACTCTGTTAACTTTCAGGCGCGATCATTTTGTATTCAGCCCAAAAATACGGCGATTTACCGTATAAAAAGCGCAGACTGTCCGAGGCGTGTCAAAGCCGACCGGTAGCGAGCGAAGATAGCCGAAGGATGTTCCGAGTGGAGTGAACCACAATCTCATTCTCGCGAGATCCCCTGCTACTACGTGAATGCGACGGACCTCTCAGGCCGTCCCAAGCCATTTTACCCAAAATTTGGGTAATCAAACTTACTTCCAATATTGATTTGTACGTGATCTTTACCTGATTCTATATGTTGGCCTGTATTTCGTTTTTGGTACACGCCCTTAAGTTTTGAATTATCGTTGAGAAAATACAGGGACTATATTTCTACCCTCCGCAATTGTGAGCAGGCCAGCGTATAACATGCTATTTTGTATGTCTACGTCCAATCGTGATGACGAGCCTATCTTTGTGTACCCAAGTACTGACAAGTCTTGCTATGCATAGATAGTCGCGTCATCACAATTGGTCTACGTCATGTGATTGTAGTGAGAGTATTCCTCCGCAGCACTGGCAAAAGGGGATTCCCCCTAGCAGACTACGGCAAATGGCCTGGGGCGGCCTGAGAGGTCCGTCGCGTTCACGTAGTAGCAGGGGATCTCGCGAGAATGAGATTGGAGTGAACCATACACTCGGAACATCCTTCGGCTATCTTCGCTCGCTACCGGTCGGCTTTGACACGCCTTCAAATATTGAAATTGGAACATGAGTTTCGAGGTTTCAAAACGAAATCGTCACATTTAAGATGGCAGTCTAGATCTCAAACACTCATTATACCAATGAACTGGAATGGAAGTCACGTGGTATTTGATTTGCCTCGAATGCCGCCATTACTAGGAGATGGTGCAATAGCGATCCAGATATGTCTGCGCGCTTCAACTATCAATGGCGGCACAGTTCACAAAGTCAGATCCAAACCAGCCAATGAGACATATAGTTCATTACCTTTCACCTTCTGGTGCCATGTTTTGTAAACTCGCAATTCATTTGTTTTTCATCAGATTTTGAAATTCGAAATTGGAAGGTGAGTTTCGAATTTCGAATTTCAAATCTTGAAACTCGAAATTCGACAATCTAAAATAGAGATTGATTCTTCTGCCATTCGTTGAGATATGTATCGAGTTGAAGATCCCGTAGAATGGCACGAGATCTCGATTGGAAATTCGAATGAGCTCTCCAGGCTTTCGTCAATCTAAACAGAGAAGTTAATCTTCGCATGCGAGACTTAGTTCTGAAGCGAAGGGGGCACGATTGGGCAATCGAGATCTCGTGCCATTCTACGAGATCTTAAACTCCAGACATCAATTGTGATGACGCGACTATCTATACATAGCAAGACATCACGATTGCTCCAGGTTGCGTTTGCGCGCTGCACTCCCACAGCACGAGTACGTGTTGTTCTTGCAACAGGGAAACGGCGAGAGTGCGACACGAATGACCTAATTAATGACGCGAGCATACTCCCTATGGAGGGGGATATCCGCCAAAAGTCTATGTGTGTAGCTGTGTCGGTTTCAATGTGTGTAGTGTTTGTTCACTCTGCTTTTTCTGTAATGTCACCACCGAGACCCTGCTATGTGGCTAGCAAGCAGGACTGTATGAGTGTAACTGTGTCAGTTTCAACGTGCGCAATGCTTACGTTTGCTGTAAGCCTGGCTATGTCACTACCGAGATCTGCAATGCGACCACCGAGGGGCGAGTACGGCTTGTAGTTCGGTGGTGTCTGATAGCTGCGCAGTTTTGGCCCTTTTCTTTGGAGATCTTGCTCTGCGAAGCTAGACAAATACAACCGCGTGCAGGCTTATCCACACATGTGGCTAAGTACCATTATGACGACAGGGGGCGCTTTTAAATAAAATATTGGAAATTATAGACGACCCCTTTACGTCTATGACAGTATTTCCAGCGTGAATAGGGGGTGCCTACGAATAATATTAATAAAATAATACTATTTAATAATAGGCCTACCTAAGTTAAGTTGAAATAGGCCAAGGCCTTGATTTAAAGATTATAATAATTAAAGTGGCATAAGCTGCCAAAATGTTGATATTTTGACGTTAAAACAGAATGTTGAAATTATTGGCTATTTTCTCAAGAGACGTATAATTCACAAGCCGTTTAGTGCTTTTAGTCTCGAAAATGTACGATAAAGTATTGTTTTGAACTAACTTTGGCTGAGAATGAATGAATGGTCGTCCCGGTTATTTAAATTTTGTTTACTTTTCGAACACGTTTTCGGTTCGTATAGGCCACGTATACTGTATGGATTTTCCTCATTCCAAAGCCAATCTATTAGTTTTTCGATGGCCTTCAAAGCCACTTACTGTCGTGACGATCAGAAATCATGCAAAAAGTGTGAATTTTGGAAGCTCATGCCACTTTAACATTTAAAATAATTCGGCCTGGCCTAATCATTATAGCCTATATTGGTAGTGTGAATACTCAAAAACTTAGCTCGTTATCTGGGCATATATATACATGTGCAACAACAACAATTTATGAATTTCCAATTTGATGTACGTAGGCCTATATATTTATGATCACTAAAACACACGGGCACAGGGTAAATCTTCTTGTCTGAAACGTGTACATAAATGTATATACATGTATATACTTCTTTAACTAACTCTATAGCTACTCTCGTTCATATTTCTAGTCCATATATATTTCTTTTGTTTGTTTTCTTTCTGAGTAAAAGTTTTTTTCTTTTATTTTTTTTTTGCTCCCTTTTCTCAGTATCGTCATTATTATAGTTAATATCAGAGGAAAAATAAAATTGTGCTTAACCAGAGACTGTTATAATTTTTAACTGTTTCACTGTATGTTCCTATATGGCCCTGATGACGTAAAATATATAGGCCCCTATAGAATAAATGTTATTTTTTTTTATATCTTGCATTTTTACTTCATCATTTTGCACATATGTAGGGAGAGGGACTCGTAAGTTTCAAGAACTTGTGCCTAATGTCATTGAATATAATTTCAATAAAATAAGTTAAATTCAACAATAACCAAGTTCCGAGCTCGACTTAATTTCCGAAACATTTGTCAGCAGCTCCCCCTGTCGTCATAATGGGACTTAGCCACATATGTGGGTAAGGCTGTATGAGCTCCCATTCGTCTAGCTTCGCTGTCTGGAATGCTGCCGCTCTCGTGCGCAGTTCTTGACATAGCCGGAGTACGAACCATGCTTGCTTTACACTGGCCACTTAACACACTGGCTGTAGCCCAGAGTCGAAGCAAGGAATATAGGCGCTGCATTGGACAACGTTTCACGCATTCAAGAAAGAGTATCGCAAGCAACACAGTAAAAGTAAGCACTGCGTACATTGAAACTGACACAGTTACCCACATAGACTTTTGGCGGATATCCCCCTCCATAACTCCCGCCTCTGGCCTGGTGCAGCGAGAACAAACATCGCGACGGATGTGGTTGCTGGGTAAGTCTGCAACTAGAAAGCTGCTGACAAATTTGTTTTTGCAATTTTCCCCAGTAATGCACAAATTAATACGAAAGTAAATTCGCCGTCATTGTCTTCATGAGGAAGAGTTTCGTCCAAAATGTTATCCAGGAGTTCAGCCAAGCACGTCCACCTGGCCGCCATATTGTTTGATCCGTACGGTGTTCTCGCAGTTTGAGCGAGATCTATTGCGAGCAGACCCTTTCGGCTACCCGAGTAAAGACGAGATCACCCGCGCAAACGCAACCCCAGACATCTCAACGAATGGCAGTAGGATCAATCTCTATTTTAGATTGCACGATTGGGCTTTCGTCAATCTCATTCTCGCGAGATCCCCTGCTACTACGTGAACGCGACGGACCTCTCAGGCCGTTCCAAGCCATTGTCTTTGTCTTGCTAAGGGGAATCCCCTTTTGCCAGTGCTGCGGAGGAATACTCTCACTACAATCACATGACGTAGACATACAAAATAGCATGTTGAACGCTGACCTGTTCACAATGGCGGAGGGCTTTCGTCAATCTCATCCTCGCGAGATCCCCTGCTTCTACGTGAACGCGACGGACCTCTCAGGCCGTTCCAAGCCATTTTACCCAAAATTTGGGTAATCAAACTTACTTCCAAAATTGATATGTACGTGATCTTTACCTGATTCTATATGTTGGCTTGTATTTAGTTTTTGGTACACGCCCTTAAGTTTTGAATTATCGTTGAGGAAATACAGGGACTATATTTCTACCCTCCGCGATTGTGAACAGGCCAGGCTATTTTGTATGTCTACGTACAATATGTTGTTTTGTATGTCTACGTCATGTGATTGTAGTGAGAGTATTTCTCCGCAGCTCTGGCAAAAGGGGATTCCCCTTAGCAGTCTGCGATTTTTCACCGGCGTCTCAAGCCGCAGTGTCGCAAGCCTCGGTGTGCTGTGAACGACGCAGCCATTTGAGGCTTACGGTCTGTGACGCAGCCATGACCGCAAGCATCAAACTGATTTGATATTTGCCGGCGTCTTATTCACCGGCGTCCCCAAACGCAAGCAATGTGCGGGGAACCTCGCCGTCTTTTATCTTGCCGTAAAGCACTCGACCAATGAGAAAAGGTTTTTCTGCCACGTGGTTTGAAAATGGCAGGTCTTGAGGAGACGATACCGTCGGAATTTTGGTCAGAAGAAAAGGAAACTTTGTTAGTTGACCTGTGGCGGAAACATGTCAACTTGTATGACACAAACTTAACAGAATTCAAGGACCGTGTCCAGAAGTCCTTGACGATCAAACACATTGCTGGACAACTGAACACAACCGGTAAGAACTTAGAACATGACTGATGTTGTTGTTGTAACTTGCCGCAGTTTCAGAAGGGGCGGAGGTGTGGTAAAGATAAATATTAAAAAAACTGGACTAATTTCTTGAACTTTATCCCAAAACATACTCCCAAAACATTGCCTATAGTCGTTGGTAACCTGATTTGAGTATAAAGTAAAAGATATTATAAAAATGTTGTATATTATCTACTATAGTTATTAGTAGGCCTACATCTATGAAACTTGACAGGGCTTCAACTTACAGAAATAAAATCAGGGCCTTTATATATTGCTAATGATAGTAATGTCTCGTCTGTAATGAACAGATGGGATTGATTTCACAGTACCCACATATATTTAATGTAATACCACGTTGTGTTCAGCGATCCTGGCCCCATTTGCGTTTACCATTTGAATTGAAAGAAAACTTTTAAATCATTACTGAGTTATTTTTACCCTACACACTTAGGAAAATATCTACGAAGTTTATTTGTGTTTAAAAAAACCGGTATACATATGTATAAAATTGTAAGCATACGCTGATACCGGTAGGCCTAATGCTAGATTGTTATATAACCTATAGGCCTACAATGCAAGAACAGCGTGCATACATTATAAATAAAATTAAGTTAAAGCCTTCGAATTATTGAGGTGGGTCTGTAGGTAGTCGAGTGTTGGATGCTCAATCAGGACGCAGCCGTCGACCAATGGATCCCGATTCAAATCTCACTCAGTCCAAAAGTCTTGACAATTTTGACAATAGTCTATGGCAACGCCACTATATAAGTGAAATAATCCTGAGTGTCAATCAAGCAATCCCTCAATCAATCAAACTTATTGATCATTTGTTTGTTTGTTTTTTTAACCCAAAAAAAATGTTGAAAGCGATTTACACCTCAATTCCATTTAAAAGCTACTGTAAGAATTCCGCTAGTTCGAGGACCGTCGATGAGGAAATCGCGAATTTTTAGAATGTCATTTGCCACGTTTGAGAATATAGGCTGTCTGCGCGGTTTCTGGTATCCACGAACTTTTATGGGTCCTCAAACTAGCGGAATTCTTAGCGTAGTGTTTATTTAGGTATCAAAATTAAGTAAGACTGTTCAGTAAGACTGTTCAAAATACAGATTTGTTTTGTACTTTATTTTCAATTGTTGGTGTGTTTGAAAGAAACTAAGTAAATTAATTTCCCTTTTAGAAGCTGACGTGGAGCGTCACATGAAGTCGTTAAGAACAGCCTTCAGTAAAGCACGTCGGACACCTCAGAGTGGGAGTGGGAGGAAATCAATTACAAAGAAAACCATGTGGATTTTAGAGAGCCTGCAATTTTTAATTCCTTTCATCAAAGTTAGAAATACAACATCAAATCTTGAGGTAAACAAATAATTACCATTTTCTGAGAAAAATTGTGAAAAAATTGATAGAGGTTCTCGGGTGAAAAATAAATTAGCTTATGACCACATATAGGGTTCTAAATCAGGGGACGAATTGATTGAATCGTCGGCAATAATAATTTCAGTGTGGAACCATATCATTTTGCCATGGAACAGCACCAGCTTCACTGTTAAAGTATTCCTTCAACAGCTCTCGCTGTTGTTTAATATTGATGGACGCGTTTCTGTTTACAGTGGGGCCTAAATCTTGTAGCTGTTTCTCGGCACGCCATTGCCCTGGGACAAACTGGTGATTGTTGTCCTCACGGTCAAACATATTATTTCCAATATAAAATGATGACTGATGCTCTATCAAGAAATTATGTAAGCAGCAAGCAGCCAATATCATTTTGTCCACGAAACCAGGAGATAGGTTAATTTTGTTATGGAAGACCCTAAACCTTGCTGAAAGGATGCCAAAAGCATTTTCCACCACACGACGTGCTCGGCTGAGGCGATAGTTGTATATTCGCTGCTGTTTATCTAAATTTTTGTGAGGTATTGGTTTGAGCAAGTCTTTCCTTAGAGGAAAGGCTTCGTCACCTATAATGTGGTAATTACAATAATTAGTTGTCCCAGGAAGTCTTTCTGGTGGAGGGACATTTAGCATATTGGTGTCCATGGCTTGTTTTAGGGTAGACCCATCAAATATACCTGCATCGCTGTTCCTACCAGGAGCACCAGTATCAACATATAAAAACCGATAGTCAGCATCTACAAGGGCTAGTAAAACAGTACTGAAAAAGTGTTTGTAGTTGAAGAAGGTGGAACCTGTGTTTTCAGGTGCTGAAATCCCAATATGTTTGCCATCCAATGCTCCTATACAAAGTGGATAATTCCATTTTTCCTCGAATGCTCTGGCCACTTTTCTCCACTTTTCTGGTGTATTTGGCGTCTGAAAAAATAAATCATATTTACAAAACTTTATTATTGTTACAGATTCAAGAAGATGTGGATGTAAATAGTGATCCTGATGATAATTCTGAGGATACCAATGATAGAGACAATGAACAGAACGAGATCCTATCTCCTAATGAAAGTGTTTCAGCAGGCTCATCATCTGGAGAACATTTAGTTCCCCCCAAGATTACTGGCACAGTAACACAGTCAACAAGCCAGCCTCTCTCGTCCATTGGTGCATTAACAACTAAAAAGCGTAGGAAGATACGGGAAGATACAGAAATCCAAGTTCTCCAATCAATTGCCAGGTCTATTGAGAAGTCGGAACAGGAGCGAGGAAATGCCATGCCTTCTACTGACCCCGAGATTACCTCATTTTGTAGTTATGTGGAACAAAGCATGAATAAAATGGAGGATAACACCAAAGCTATTTTCCGCTTTCATGTCAATAATTTGATATATCAAGCCCAATGTGGTGCCTTGACCCAGCCACAACTCTCCTACTCCACGACAGGCATCGGCACACAGAACCAAGCTGGCCCATTCAACCAAATGTTAAACAGTTGGCATAACGTTTAACAGTTTGGTACAGTCGGGACCAAAATGTCAAACACTGTTAACATTATTATAAAAACATGTTTTTGGATTGTTTTGAACTCACTTTGGCTTAGAATGAATGAATGGTCGTCCAGGTTATTTAAATTTTGTTTACTTTTAGAACACGTTTTCTGTTCGCACAGGCCACATACTGTGTGGATTTTCCTCATTCCAACGCCGATCATTTAGTTTTTCGATGGCATTCAAAGTCTCTTACTGTGGTGATGATAAGAAATTATGAAAAAAGGTGAATTTTGGCAGCTCATGCCACTTGAAGATCCGTACATCGTCAATGCAGAAAGACCGTATAAACTGTTTGTTGTTTTGTTTGTTTGTTTTTTTTTACCATCAAATGTATTAAAAGAAAATGCAAAGACAGTGTTATCTAAAAGACGGACGCATCACATTTAATTAAGTTTGTATCTGGTTGATACTGTTCTCCTTTGTTGTCAGCATTCTGTACTTCTAGGCTGCTCATATTGTTCACCGTTTAATGTTTACCTGCCCAAGTCCTAATGCGGATTTTATACTCGCAAGAGTTTTTCTTCAATAAAGTTTGAATGGAAAACAATAAAAACAAATACAATGTAGATGTTGAAATCTTGTCCATTGTACTCAACTTTTCTTGTACACAACTTATTTGGTTTTGTGGTAGACTGAGCAGTGTTGAAATCAGTTTGCTGTGCTTTGTAAATAAAATATATAAACTTAAAAATGTACCTTCAAATATCTTTCTTTTAAAGCTTTATATATGGATTCACAGGTTTCATTCACAATTGAGGATATCGTTCTTTCTCCCACTCTGAAGGCATAGCTTAGTGAGACGAATGAAGATCCTAAAATAGAAGTACACAAACATGCATCATTACAAGTGAGGGTGGTGGTGGTGGTGTCATATTGCGATATATTTTATCTGGGAATGTTTCACTGCAGCGCCCCCCCCCCCCCCCATTCTGAACCCATAACCGAATCCTGCAATACAAGTCTATTTTACATATTAATTGGTTAGTTATTTCATCCATAGGGAGGAGGGTCTTAACTTTGAAGATTTCTATGTCCTCGATCTAACTTTCCTTTTTTGTTTTATGTTTTTTTGTCGCATGCAAGATGATTTCACTTATAGGGTAAAGGATGGAATAATTATTCTTCCAGGGTTGAATGCCACATCCCGTTAGGCCTGTGTAGAGTTCTAATCATCGCCTATGTGCCCCCCCCCCCCCCCCCCCCCCCCCCACACACACACACACCCGGTCCAAAATATCCTGACTCAAAATCGAGATAATTATTATGTACTAACGTATTCCTTGATATGGAGTCAGAACAGTTTTAATGGGATGGTTTTGTCGATACCACACATTTCAAACTCTAAAATTCTACCTGTTTGTATTTGTCTTATTTAACGTACATCCTTTTGCCTTAGACTCGATTAACAGTTGATACGGGCCTGTGCAAATCATTAATAACTTTGCTTAGAAAACTGTTAAGTTTCTTTAAAAAACTCTCTTAAGTTGCTCTGACTCAATATCGACGAGTACGTATCAGATTATTTATCTCGATTTGGAGACAGGATTTCATACACGCCTTATTCCCACCTGTGGCCAAGTATCGCAGAGTTATGGCCAGCCTCTCAGCAACTGGTATGGCTTTCCTGAAATTGGTGTCTTTCTTCTCAACATACGGGGCGATTAGACTACACAGATATTGAAAGTTAGTTGGTAACATTCGGAGATAGTTCTTGTAAGACCGAATGTCTTCTTCCTCTAATTCTTGTAGCAGACTGTGATAATCTCCATAAACCTGCCGCCTTAATAACCAAGGGCGACACCATACCTGCCTGCGTGATCTTCGCCGTCTCCTCCTAAACATTATGAGAAGTAACGCAAGTTTTACTTTATTCGAAAGCGCCATGTTTTCTTGGAGATACGAACCCAAAATTACGTCATAATCGGATATGTTCGGAAAATCGCACCACAACTTTACTGTTCACCCGCACATCGATGCGCAGCCATATTCAGAGCGCAGTGGTTTGTAAACGGCGCCGGTGAATACGGCGCCGATCAGAGTGGTAGACCGCAAGTGCAGTCTGCGCCCAGCCTAAGGCAAATGGCGTGGAACGGCCTGAGAGGTCCGTCGCGTTCACGTAGAAGCAGGGGATCTCGCGAGAATGAGATTGGGCTTTCGCATGAACTCGTACATTTTCCATGCTGAAGAAACGTACAAGTGTGCCAGTTTGAACCCCGATCTTATATGCTTTTCTAATCACTCAAAAGGCACATATGCCCCAGAATAAAGGATACCATGGAGCTCCGTGTAAGGCTATAGGACTCAGTAACCAATAACCTGTCATGGCTGATAACGTTGATGAAAGTAGACACGCGGAATCAACTAAAGCAGACGAAAAAAACAGCATTAATAAATTGTCTTCACAGTTGGAGCAGTCAAATTTGATTCAACCACCAACTGAAGAGAACCAAACACGTGAAATAACTCAAACAGATCATCTAAACAAGAAACTATTGGGCGCATTTTTGCAACACATCAACAACAACACAACATTATTTCAGAATCAGACTGCGTCTTCAAGTGAGGCTGAAAATATAGACGAGATCCCTGAACATTGAAACCTGAACATTGAAACCTGTCAAATTTTCTTCCTCTACAGTTAAGGCATTTTGTATGCGAGTCAAACATGCAACGGCACTTAAACATTATTGGTATAAGCGGGTACGACGTTTTTGTGAAGTCAAATATTACTTTAGTTTATAGTTTTAGTTTTAGTATTAATTATTGTACATTACAATAATACTATTAATAGGGAGCGCAAGTCTCATAAGAATTATTACGTGATTTTGTGATATCCGGTGACAGGTGACGCTATTAAGAACGTTTTCGATGATGTTGCAATTCCATTTGACGTATTTTGGGGTAGAGCAGGTATCACGTGGGTCGCTCACTGATGGCCTATCTCTTCAACATTGCGACCCCCCCTGGAACTTAGGGTTAGCCTATTGTTTGCCAACTGACCTTTTTCGATTACCTGCTATTCTTTACCCTTACCGTATTTTGTTCCATAACATCAGATTTAAACGTCATTTTGGAACGAAAAACGCTCAGTCACATGCGCAATGCAGTGCCGCTGACAGGAAATTTGTGGAATCCACACGTGACTTGCGCTCCCTATGGGTTAAGTAAAGAATAGCAGGTATCACATGGGTGACCAGTCGCTCAGTGATGGCCTATTTCTTCAACATTGCGACCGTTCGTGGATCTTAGGGAGTTAGGGTTAGCCTAGCCGCACTCGTGTGTCTCTATATCCTGTTTTACATACTCGCTTGTCAGGTAGAGTCACAAATTAAACCGCCATTATAAGGGTGAGATAACTCGTGTAACCTTATTAAGCCAATTTTTATGCTATGCTTTACAAAGAGCGATTTAACAGTTTAACAACGGATTTTGAAGAAATCAACTGGTTCAGTGAAAAGAGAAATGTTTCAAAGATATAACAGGCGGTAATAGCTGAAAGGTAGTTGAGATTAAGGATAATTAAGACTTAGCTTAAATCTGCAACGCGAATTTCTCCGACATATTTCATTTAAAAGCTGTAACTAGGGTTAGCGTATTGTTTACCAACTGGCCTTTTTCAATTAACTGCTATTCTTTACCCTTCCCGTACCAAACACCAGCCCCGATAGCTCAGTCGGTAGAGCGTCCGCTTCAGGCCTGGGAGATCCGGGTTCAAGCCCGGGTCGAGTCAGACCAAAGACTTTAACAGTGGTAGCTGTTACTGCTTCGCTTGGCGCTCAGCAATAGGAGTTAGAGCAGCGACTGGTTGGCCCGGTGTCAGTATACTGTGACTGGGTGAGGGGGCTTGCTGGTTGTCTTCGGCAAGTCGCCTCGGTGAGACAGCACCTAAAAGAGCGGTGGAAATCCGCCCTGTCACAAGGAGACAACGTCTTCATATAACCGAAATACTGTTGAGCAGGACGTAAAACCCCAATCACTCACTCACTCACTCCCGTACCAAACCAATTATCGTACACCCAACACTTATGTGTGCTTCACCCAAGTGCAGATGACAGCCGGCTTACTTATCGAGGCATCTTTTTGCACAATTTCAACCTCCAAATATTAATAGAACTTTTTATACACCCGTCTTGAAAAGCGGGCTCTATCATGGTATCATCTCCGGCAGGATCGGCTGTCCGCTTTCCCTTTCACTCCATAACTTCCAAAGTTTTGATTCCAACTTGACAATTTGTTCTGAGTATATTTCTTATGGGTAGAAGGTGTGTCACGAACTATTTTTTACATCATACATTGCGTAATATGGCAACCATATTGGGTTATGTAATATTTACTTTTTCTCTCCATAACTTTAACAAATATGATCCGATGTTTTCAAATCTTTCATGTTACATACCATATTAACAGACAGTGTGTAAAATTTTTTTTATGATATCAACTATTGCAAATTATTGGATTATGTATACTCCCTTTGATTCTTACTTTCATTTTCATGAAAATAACCTTTAAATTAAAAAATGGCTTCTACTTGTCCGATTCTCATCAAAAAAGGATTTTTTTCAAACTGCAATAATATTTCTAAATTGATTAAAACTATTCTTAAATCAATATATAACATTTTAATCAAATGAAAAATACTTATAAGGATCAAAGTTTTATCTACAAAGAGATAAGTAACTCAGCCTTGTTCTATTTACCATGTAAATACACTTAGCTCTTATCACCAGTGGTGAGACCTTTATCTGGGCGGTCATTAAAGGGAGAGCGCGTGCCCTCCTTCCCCTCCACACCTCCCCAGAGGGGTCTGAGGAGACCTGTTTATCACTACCACTAACTTATGTTTATGTTTTTCATTCTCCCAAGATAAAACTATTCTGCAGCCCTTTCATGTCCATTAAAATAAAATTAACTGTATGATAATATGAAAAACTAGGATAACATTTTTTTAAAGATTGTTTTCTCCATAATTTGCACAACAATTCTGACATAGATAAGTATACCAAATTCAAAATTCCTTTTCTGTAATTTCCGACGCTTTTATTTCATCATGACCGTTTTCTCTCTCTGGAAAACATTGGAGAGGAAGTGCACTCCCATTGAATTTTGGGAGACCACTTTTGAGGAGAGTGAAACAGCCCCCCCCCCCCCCTTCCCCTTTTCATAGTCATGCTCAACTGTTATATATTTTTTTGTAGCCAAATAATATAGATAAATGATATTATGAGAAAAATTTTCAAATCTACTTGAAGTGGTGTGAGCTGCGAAATTGCCAATTAATTGCATTTGTTTAAGTATGATTAGTAAATTATAAACTGCTTTTCTAAAAAATTGAAACATTTTAATCCAACCTATATTGACAACAAACAATGTTTAACATCACGATTTAACAGCAGCTAGAATTGATGACTTGTGCCGAGTACAAATCTAGTTAATAATCGTTGAGCCAAGTAGCCCATTTTAAATTTGAAACAGATGGATTTTAAAGGTTTTAGTGGTAAAGATTTCATTTTGTTGACATTACATCACCTTAAAGACTTAATGTAAATTTTAGCATTGAAAAACCGGCAAAAGTGTAAGATAACTGATCGGATACCAGTAGTACTACTACTAATGATAACTAAATAAGCGCCTAACTTTCATTGCCAAATTTGTCCACGAGATCATTCGAGATAAAGGGTATAAATTTCAGCGATTGGTTGTGCGATTCACATTGCTGATGGCTGGGTTAGTATTTACACTTGTTTTGTCAGTGGATTCCCTGTTTTGTTTGTAAAATCCATAATTTTTACGAAAGTCTTTTTCCGAGGCATTTCATTATTTTTGTACATTATCATTAGATACCTTTGTTGAAAATGACAGAAAATTATATTTTTTTCTGGCGTAAAGATAATATATCACGCTAAGAGTAGAGACACAATTTAAATATTTCATTGACTTTCAGCTGACAAAATCTCAAATGATATATTGCTATATATCTTGGTGTGTTTCACCCAAAAAAAATTAATAAAATAATTGGTTCTGAAACGAAGAACCAAAGACAAAACAACACAGTAACCACCGATCTTCTTAACTGTTGTTAAATAAATGTCTGTACCATGATAGTTATACCTCAAGGCTCCTCATCTCTCAGAAATATTTCCAGACTTATTTGGAAAGGGTCTTATTTAGTAGTAGCAGTGTAAGCAAAGCTCATAAAACAAGGTAAAGTGACACGAGCTGCCAAAATGTTGATATTTTTTCATAACAACTAAATTTGGAAATTTCCAGCTATTCTCATCAAGAAGTACAAATTTTTTTATATGTCTAAGAATTTTTAAAAAAAGGTAGGCCTATGTAACTACGTAGTCTGGCAGCTCAGGCCACATTAAGTATATTTATGTTCAGATATTTTACTTGTTACAATATACAGTTGAATGTTGGATTGTGTAAAATAAATAAAAAGGTTGGCGTTTACAATTTGAATTAATTAAATTTGATGTTTATCTGAGAAAGAAAGAGCACCCTAGTATTCTCTCTAAAAATACCGGTAAGTGAAATAATTTTGAGTGTACTGTAGCATGTGATACATGTACTAATCAAGCGACTTACATATAATCAGCCCTCAGTTATAAACCTAGAAACTCTCTCATATGTTGTTAAACAGCAAATTCTAATATAATAACCAAAAGATCATTAATGAACACATACATATATTATATCATTAGGTCGGTAGTGTATATGATTTAATGCTAAACTTACATGATATACATGATAAATGCTTACAATTTTAGCAAACGCTCATTTTAAGTTTTGTTTAAATTTAGAGTGAGTAATGGAGGCAAGACCACTTTGACCAAAAGACTTCAGAATCACTTCAAAGGATCTCATTGTATATGTCAAGATGACTACTTCAGGGTAAGATTTGTTATTATTCGCATGATGAGAGTGCCTTTTTTCACTGGTGGAAATGTAGTTTAAATCAAATCATCTTGTCCTAAAAAAAAACTTTTGACATGGAAAGAGCACAAATGAATACCCCCCCCCCCCCCCCCCCCCCTTCTCTCCTCTCACTCTCTCTCTCTAAATTCAGACTTTCTTCATAAATATGTCAACGTTCATTGGAAAACACTAAGATTTTGGTTAATGAAAACCAACATTTATTCCGTTGATAGGCAAACTTTGAATAACCAGAATACTTTCTATGAAAAATAACCCTCTCTTCTGGTTAGCCTGCTTTTAAACCCAGTTTTTACCCATTCTGTTACAGGAAGAAGGTAGTGACAAACTGTTCATTGATCCTGAACTCAATCATGCCAATTGGGAAAGTAAGTTCAAAATATGTCACAATGCGTGCTATGTACCAATGGAAGGTCGTGGGTTTCCTACGGGCATAGAGCCTGGTTTCCTCTCACAATGAAACTGGCAATGCCGCCATATAAGTGAAATAATCTTGAGCGCAGCGTAAAACACCAAACAATCAATCAATCACAATGCACGCTGCAGTATGATTTGCAGCCATAAGCATCTGGATGTCACGTATTGCCTGCATATTCACCCCAGCTACATGTACAAATGTACGTGTGTCACTCACAGATGATCTTAAACTCTTCTAAGACAACCAGGTTATGTATATAGTTGCCACTCCCTGGCATTTAGCCAAACTCTGTTATACTTTAAAGTTAAAATTGATGGGTTTACTCCATAAAATTCCACACTTGTTTGACTGGGTTTCCTGATTGAGCTGCGTATTTTTACAACTCAATACAATGGGTTTATTGCGGAAGGTCTCTTCTTGAGCATATTTTAAGGGGATTTTGATCAGAGAATGAAATTATAAAACATTTTTAGATTGATTATTTGAAGTTCTTCCCTGGCCGATTTTTTTCACTTATATGATTGATTGATGGTTTGGTGTTTTACGCTGCGCTCAAGATTATTTCACTTTTCACTTTATATGACGGCTTTGCCAGGTTTAGATAAGATACTCTCACTGTGAAGCAAAGCAGTTGGAGATATCATAAAACAGGCAATAGGATTTCACTAAAACTAGGAAACTAAAATCGGTACCGGTTGGTTCCCTGCATTTTAATACACCGAAACCGATTCAATGTTTCTGACCGACACCGAAATTATATGGCCTGTAAAATATTCTCCAGAGCCTCTGAGGCTCAGTCGGCAAATTAACAATCCCCTAGTCTGACACAGGACTTCCATCGAAGCGGCACAGGTTCAAATCCAACATGGACCAAAAAAACAATCTGAAAATTTCTCCATGGATTTTTTGCTTGATCTAGGTGAGTGGAAATGTTCAGGTGCTTGTGGAAGGTTGGAGGCTTCCACTGGCCAGATAGTCTGGTTATCTTTCCCACTTAACCTGTTGATATAGCCATACAAGTGAAATAATGTTGAGTACAGGTACGTTCACACCTAGCCCTGAATCCGGTCCGGCCACCGGACAGAATCTGGGACGGATAACCGATCAGGCGCGTGGTGTTACTAATCCGGTATCCATGTCACCATGGATGACCAATCAAAACTTTCATAAGCGTCACGTGTTATATAAAGCTTGGATACGGACGAAAACTACCTGCAATAGAATGGAGTCGCCAATCAAATTTTATAAGAAGAAGAAGAAACTACCTGCAATGTCGATGGGCTTTGAACAAAGGAATTTTCTCCTATGTTAAAATTGAATATTCTAATTTACCATTCAATTGAACTTATTTTATCGACATTAAAATAAATTCAATGGGATTGGGAACAAGTTTTTAAAACTTACGAGTCCCTCTTCAGGGTTCGTAGCGTCATAGAAAATCCTGGAAAAGTCATGGAATTTCTTACCATTGACATTTTAAAGTGACATGGGCTGCCAAAATTCACACGTTTTTCATCATTTCTGATCGTCACAACAGTAAGAGACTTTGAAGGCCATCGAAAAATCAAATGATTGGCGTTGGAATGAGGATAAACCATACAGTATGTGGCCTGTACGAACCAAAAACTTGTTCGAAATGTAAACAAAATTTAAATATCCGGGACGACCATTCATTCATTCTAAGCCAAAGTTAGTTCAAAAAGCACTAAACAGCTTCTGAATTATACCATAATACGTCCTGAGAAAAAATAGCCAATAATTTCAACATTCTGTTTTAACGTCAAAATATCAACATTTTGGCAGCTCATGCCACTTTAAAACAAACAATTGACTTTTGAGTAGAAATTTCATTTGATAGATTTATTAACTGCTGCATTCAAGATTTTTCACTTGTATGCAAACATCAACGTCTACACTAGCCAAAACTTTGACCATACTCAATAGCTCTCGTTTTATGAACAAGAGCTATTGAGTATGGTCAAAGTTTTGGCTACGTCTACACCAGTACTACGCAGTAAACCGTTGATTATGTTTATCGATGACTATCAAAATCATTCCACTCAAATAGACGGCATTAGAAAATACAAGAAAGTTGAGCATTACCAGGGTCCGATATAAAAGCCTCATACGGAAGAGTTACCAGATGCTCGTGCTTGAATTAAAGACATTGTTAGATCATTATGTATTAACCCAATTAAAATCATTAATGATAATCTTAACTCGGACAAACTTAAAAAAACAAAGAAAATAAAAATTCATTTTCAAAGGTGTATGTGTGTGTGTAAATGTCCCAAGATATGGTCCACTTACATACAAATTTGATAAAAATATATTTCTTACAAAATACCGGTACATAAATTTACAAAAAAGTTAAAGGTATAAAAACTCCAAAAGCAGGATAATAATGGATTTAGCTGAAATCTTTTTTACAATTTATTCTAAAAAGTTTTCTCACAAGAGTAAAAGATAAAAATAGTTTACCTTTGAAGATAGCTCGAGGATTTGGGTGCTGTAATTCTCCCAGTATTATCCATGTGTACTTTAGTTGGCGACAGACTGACACCTGAGGAAATAAATAGGCACATCAATAAATTGAAAATGAAATTAATCCATTACTTTTGAGTACATTAATAATAATATTGTAAGTAATTACCATATTAAAAAAATATATTATTATTACCCCCCCCCCTCCCCCCCCCTCCCCCCCCCCTCCCCCCCCCCCCCCCCCTCCAAACCGACACTTCACTGAATGAGAAATCACCACCATACTATAATTCACCAAAAGTGAATTGCTTACCTGCCTCGTTGTTTTAATAATCTGATAGTGATATTCATTTGTTGTCAGGGTGGACAGAGATAACGAATCGGATTTACCTTGTTCAACTTCAAGTACACCATAGAATGATACTAATTAAATACAAACATGAAGTTTTAAACTTTGAATACTAGACATACCAGTGCTTCAACAAGTTTGTTGTCTGCTATTATGTTTTATAATCTGTTATTTGAACGCACTATTTATTTAGAAACTAAGTACTGATCAGTGCATGGGCCACAGTGCATGGGCCGCTATTTAAGGACGCTAGTCGGGCGATCTTTGTCTTAAGGTCGATCTTCTCCTTCAGTCAATACCCCATCGGACTATTCTTACCTTTGTCATCTTTGTCTGGCACGTTCAACAAAATGTATTTTCTCCCGCTTCGATCATATCCGCCATATTTGTTTTCATCCGTGTTTTGGTCAACCCTGATTGGTTGGAAGAAAAATCCGTGGCCGAATTTTCTCACCGGACCGGAAAAAATGGGTCTGCAATCCATCGGAACTGATCCGGTGCCCGGTACGGAATCCGGTCTGTCAAGTGTGAACGACAATACAATTGTAATAATTGACCCATCAGCTACAGATTCTTCTCCGAATCCGGTCCGGTAGCCGGGCCGGAATCAGGGCTAGGTGTGAACGTATCTTACAGCTTGACTTCGAATGAGTTCACTTATTAAACTATATATACATAATTCTTAAATTGAAAATATTTAGGCCTACTCCTGCAAAAAATTTTTGCAAAATTTTACATCAAAGTTCTTATTTCTATATATTATTGATGGAATTAATTAATTGTTTGATTTTTGTTTACTGAAGGTTTGGATGCCCTTGATATGGATCAGATGTTAGTGGATCTCGATAAATATATCAAAACAATGACCAGACCTGTAGAAGGACATCATTCAAACCAACCTCAATACCTTTTTGTTGAAGGATTCACCATCTTCAATTACAGGTTATTAATATTATTTGTTTACTCCATAAGTTTAAGGATGGTTGCCAGTTACCAGCAGAAGGTCGTGGGTTTTCTCCGAGCAAAGATCGAGCCCGGTTTCCTCCCACAATAAAACTGGCAACGCCGCCATATAAGTGAAATAATCTTGAGCGCGGTGTAAAACACCAAAAACAATCAATCAATCAAAAGTTTAACAGACTTGACCCTGGTCTAAATGTTTTGGTATAATTCAGAAATGTGAATTAAAAAGTGATGGAATTAATCCTGGGTTAAAAAGAGAGACAGCCTATGATTGTTAGGATTCTCTGATGACCTTCAGATTGGGAGAAAATTCAGAAATAATCAATCTGGGATGAAGTCTTCTTTCTGTCAAAAAAGAGTTTTTAGGGAATTCCCTGCTGCTTTGTTTTCTGTTTGACTGTTAGTAATGCGCATCCACAATGAGCTAGTACCAGACGAGCTAACCCTGGTCCATTCTCTGTCAGTAAACAAAGCAGACTAATCCACTAACAAAACTCCCTATCCAGTTGTCCGTGGTTATCAATGGCCATCTGGGAACGTCATCTTTATATCCTTAGCGCCATTAAAAACGCACGGTTGAATTTTATGTTTCTACCCATGTAAGGCTATTGGCCATTTACGTTTTGTTGTTTATTGTTAGTTCGAGTTGAGCTGCAATAACTGGATAACCTGTGGTATTCCCGACGCGCCTGCCGTGAACATTACGCAACATTTCCTAATAACTTCCATTTAGTGTTTCACCGTCACTGAGAACAACTTTCAGGGCTCATTTGTCGTGGGTTCAACACTTTGCACGAAGCTCAGCATAAAGACGGAAAAAAAATCAGAAAACGTTACCATGCCCCGACTTATGACACAACAAAGGGAACGTGCCATTGACATGTTACAGGTGGGTCTCAGTTGTGCAGCCGTAGGACGTCACATGCAGTGTCATCCCTCCACAATTAGTCGCCTCAGAATCAGGGTACATGAAACTGGCAATGTTGCCGACCGACCACGCCCTGGTCAGCCAATAGTCACTACAGCCCGCCAGGATCGGTACATCGGTTTGTTGCACACACGTGACCGATGTCGCACCGCGGCACAGACTGCTCGTGAGACAGTGGGAATTGGAAGGCTTAGGGTAAGCCTCGGCACCATTCGACGCCGTCTCCAACAGATACAGATGCATGCACGCATCCCCTACCGAGGGCCCGTATTGACAACCGCCGCACGCCAAAACCGTTTACGACGGGCTCGAAATCATCAGAGATGGCATATCAATGATTGGAACTCTGTCCTTTTCTCTGACGAGTCTCGTATCTGCCTTGATCGTCCTGACCGTCGTCATGTGTGTGGCGCAGACGTGGTGAACGTTTCGCAAATGCATGTGTGAGGGAAGGAAATTGCTGGGGTGGATGTAGTGTTATGGTGTGGGGAGGCATCACTTCTCGCAGACGAACTCCACTTGTCATTGTTGATGGCAACCTGAATGCTCAGGGTTACGTGGATAACATCCTTCGACCTGTGCTGCTTCCATTCCTCCAAGCCAATGCTGGCGTCACGACGTTTCAGCAAGACAATGCACGCCCACACTCTGCAAGGTTGACACAAGACTTCTTGCAACAGAATAATGTGAACATCATGGAATGGCCAGCTTACTCGCCCGATCTAATGCCCATAGAGCACTTGTGGGATCAGCTTAAGAATGCTGTTGCACAATGTCAACCCAGGCCACGCAACCGACGTGAATTGATCCAGGTACTGCAGGAAGAGTGGGACCGGATCCCACAGACAGAATAGCCACACTCATCAGGTCCTTGCGTCGCAGATGTACTGCTTGCGTTGATGCCCGACGTGGACATACCCATTATTGAATGATGGCACCTTCAATCTCTGTATCAACGATTTGTTTGCAAGGAATAAAGGTCAACAGGGTTTCACATATTGTCAATTCTTTGTCTCATTGTGACCAATGCCTTGTTCTTCAATTTAAGAGTACTTACAATATTTTACACTTTACATTTCTCAAAATGTTTTACATTCTTTGGGTTGTGCGTTTTTAATGGCGCTAAGTATATAAACTACAAGCAAATAGCGCACATTTTAACAATCATCCTCCTGGGCATGTCCCTTTAAGCATTATGCACTTGTGAAAAAACAAGCCCACTGTCTTTCTGGATGAAAGTAACCAGCAAATATATTGAAGCAGTGCAGGCTTGATTGATTGTTTGGTGTTTTATGCCTCGCTCAAAATTATTTCACTTATATGGCGGCGTTTCCAGTTTTATTGTGGGAGGAAACCGGGTCCGGCGTTAACTGGCAACCATCCCACATAGGTCGTTCAAGTGAAAACCGAGTCAGAAAATTTTCCAATTTTTATCCATCCGGTATATAATGCGGGGGGATATAGCGATCAGCTTGTCTGTCTGTCTGTAATCATTTCTTGTCATCGCATCTCCTCCCAGGGGTTTTCATAAATTTTTTTCGAAACTTAATGGATGTGTTGGATATCATGCGAGGATGTGCACCTCCTATTCTGGTTGAGCCGGTTTCATTATTTTCAGAGTTATTGCCCTTTTTCGACAGTATATGAAGACATAGACAATAAGTGCTTGTCATCACATCTCCTCCAACAGTTTTTATCTTATTTTTTTCGAAACTTGGTGGACATGTTGGATATCATGCAAGGATGTGCACCTCCTATTCTGGTTACGCTGGTTTCGTTAGTTTCCTGCAGTATACGAAGACATAGACAATTAGTGCTTATCATCAAATCTCCTCCCACAGTTTTCATCATTTTTTTTCGAAACTTGGTGGACATGTTGGATATTATGCAATGATGTGCACCTCCTATTCTGGTAATGCTGGTTTCATTATTTACAGAGTTATTTCCCTTTTCTGACAGTATACGAAGACATAGACAATTAGTGATTGTCATCACATCTCCTCCCACGTTTTGTATCGAATTTTTGTCTCAGTGGACATTCTGGATATCATGCGATCTACGCTTGTTTTGCTATTTTCAGAGTTACTGCCCTTTTCCGACTGTACAGGAAGACATGAACAATCGGTGCTTGTTTCTGACGACATACATGTACAGTGTTTCAGGGCATTGTTACCTTCCAGAAAGCTGTGCCTGTTGTTATACCCTCGTAAAAAAAGTTGTGAGGGTATATAGGGATCTGCCCATACGTATGTACGGAAGTACGTATCCCAAACGGCGTCATCGCTCTACAGACCACAATTCTTATCCGATTGTCACAAACTTCATACATATGTTCACAACCATCACCCCTTGTACAAGTCCGCGTTTCAACTTCCTGCGGTCAAAAACTAGGTCACTGTTACTATAAATAGAACTTAGCCAGAATCTTGACGTCATCGCTCCAAAGGCTGCAATTCTTATCCGATTGTCACGAAACTTCATACTTATATTCATAACCATTACCCCTTGTACAAGTTCGCGTTTCAACTTCCTGCGGTCAAAAACTAGGTCACTGTTACTATAAATAGAACTTAGCCAGAATCTTGACGTCATCGCTCTACAGGCTGCAATTCTTATCCGCTCGTCACGAAACTTCATACATATATTCATAACCATCACCCCTTGTACAAGTTCGCGTTTCAACTTCCTGCGGTCAAAAACTACTGTTACTATTCATAGAAATTCGCCAGAATCTTGACGTCATCGCTCTACAGGCTGCTATTCTTATCGTACATATGTAGGGGGGATCCTTATATACCCTCGGAACATTACTTAAACGACATGGGGATGCGAGGGTATTAGTATTGTCTGCGATGCCTTGTTTTTTCTTGATTCCACCTGGTATGGGTTTCTAAATGCATTTCCTCCTACATATTGCATTGAATATTGTTCAAATTTTGTGAGGATGGTTGTTATCAAGTGAGGATGTGGATATCCTGTATGAAAATGAACTTTTGTCTGTTCTTAGTATGTTTCCACTTCCAAAATCTTATGCGGGGCCGGGGGGATACGTCATTCTCTGATGACTCTTGTTTATTTTTTTGGGAATCGAACCTGCGACCTAATGGTGGAAGGCTGCTCGGATTGAGCGTCCAACACTCTGCCTACTGAGGCACGGAGGCCCGAAGCAGTACCGGAACATAATTTGTTGAAGAAGATGTCACAAGGGCATGCAAGATAGATGTAGCAAAACTGATTTCCTGCATCACAATTTTGTTGTCAAAACTCTTCAACTTAATATAAATTGGGGGAGATTGTGAAATTGTTGGTGTTAATGTAAATTAGTTTATAGAATTTTGCCAGTGGCTGTCCTCTAATTTCCATAAAAATCTACGTAAAGTCAATGGATATTCTTCTTTGTTTTTCTCCACAGACCTTTCCTGAACATTTGGACTAAACAATATTTTATAACACTAAACAAAGAAGAAGCCCATCGTAGAAGAAGGTACTCAGATTCTTTTTTTTTTACCCAAAATTCTGACATAACAAAGCTGTTAGATGTAAAACTAGATTGATTGATTTAGTTTATTGACGTTTTTTTGAGGTCCTTTAAAACTAGAAGTGTGAAAACCATGTTGACATGTCACATCTTTTTTTTTAATTCCCAAAATATATAAGATGGTATTGTAACAGTTGAACTTAAGGAATTAACAGTAGGAATTAATCTCTTTTTTTATTATTTATTTACCTTATATTTTGAATATCTACATGTAGACTGGGATGTCATTGCCCTATGTACGTAAATGGATGGAGATTCAATCAAATTAATTTTACAATGAGATTATGCATCGTGTGCATTAATGACTTTTGTATTGAGTGAATCAAACTTTGATATATTATTGTGCAATTATATTGTGCAACCAGGCTTGTGCAATATAATTGATCGTGTATGGGCCACTTTATATTAAGTGTGCATTGTGTGCACATAACAGCTGTATGAAAACTTTGAGAGCCCCCCCCCCCCTCCCCTCAAAACAGAACAAATTGTCATTAGACTGTGTTTTAAGCCTACACTATTGTTTGTTTATTTACAATGGTTATAATATTATGATATAGTTTTTGTTTTATATTGCAAAGCTTCCGGACGTATCAACCGCCAGACTGCCCTGGTTACTTTGAGAAATTTGTCTGGCCTATGTATAGGACTCATTTAGAGGATATGAAGACTCAGTCCAATATTGGTATGTGACTTAAATACAGGTTTTTTCACTGAAGGTTAAGGAGGTCACTGGAAAAATTGTGGGGTATTAAAGGGATCCTGTTAAAAGTGACCGTGTGGTTAAAAAGAGCTCGCATGCTTATACGTGTAGTTTGATGTGCAAAATATTTTCCGTCTGCCATGTTGATCCCTCAACAATACTCTGATAACATGATACATCATCAAACAATCGGTCAGAAACAAATGACATGCCCAGTCAGCAAGGGTTCACTCAGGATTGTAAAAGTTGCCATCTCAGCCTAAGAAGCCAGCTGCTCCGCAAATTGACTGATTACTTGATGACGTCACTTTGAAATTACGCAAAAAGCATTTCGGGAGATTGAGGGATAATCACAATGTTACAAAATGGCGGAAAGAATAATACTGTATCGAGAAAAGGACGTAAAAGGTGCCAGATCTTTCGACGGCGCTTATCTGTCGTGCTTCTGACTTGAAGACCAGCCCCGATAGCTCAGTCGGTAGAGCGTCCGCTTCAGGCCTGGGAGATCAGGGTTCAAGCCTGGGTTCAGTCAGACCAAACACTTTAACAGTGGTAGCTGTTGCTGCTTCGCTTGGCGCTCAGCAATAGGAGTTAGAGCAGCGACTGGTTGGCCCGGTGTCAGTATACTGTGACTGGGTGAGGGGGCTTGCTGGTCGTCTTCGGCAAGTCGTCTCGTTGAGGCAGCACCTAAAAGAGCGGTGGAAATCCGCCCTGCAGCAAGGAGACAACATCTTCATATAACTGAAATACTGTTGAGCAGGACGTAAAACCCAAATCACTCACTCACTCACTCTGACTTGAAGACAAGCAGTTCGGTACACAACATGTTGTTTTCATATTACTCTATCAGTCTCAACTGTTAAATACGTTATGTCATCAATGTTTTCCAAGGAAGTCTTGCGCTATAACTTTATAAATCCCGGTTAACAAAATGGCGAACTGCGGTACATTTTACCCAGAAAGTTTTAGCTAAATCTGTGTGACGTCATCAGGCTCAGCAGTAATTGCTTGACATTATATATATATAGGTGCCTAGCTACTACATGTAGCTCAAGATTGCAATTTAAAATAAGTCAGCTGTGAAGACACCTCTTTGGTGTGGGAAATTGACAGAAATACTCATTATTGAAATGTTTATGCTTCACATGTGTTGGAAGAAAACAAATGAGAAAAAATTTGTGATATCTTTTGAACATCTCAGTATTGTGTACCCATGACATGGATGTCAGTAAGGGGAAAACTGCATTGTCAACTTGATAATGTTTTCAGAAATAAGTGAAAAATTAAAATACATGTTCTCTGGCCAGGATTTCCAAACCCAATTGTTATGATATCGTATTCAGAAGACAGTAGTTCGTACATACTAATAGCTGTTCATAGCGCTTAGATGACGTCACTGCAGCGTCAATATCTGTTGTGCCCACCATTAACCTGTAACACAGCACAGACCCGTCTCGGCATAGACACAATCAATCGACAAATACGGTTTTGCGGAGTTCTCCCCCATTCTTGCTGCAGTTCTTGCAGAGTTTGCGGCGCTGGATGACGACTGCGCACGCGTCTATCCAAATCATCCCACAAATGTTCTATTGGGTTCAAATCTGGTGATTTGGACGGCCAGGGGAGCACTATTACGTTCTGGTGGGCTAGAAATTCAACAGTAGCACGAGCTGTGTGCGGCCGAGCGTTGTCGTGCTGAAAAATTTCCCTACGGAGGTCCATTACGGGCAGCATATGTGGTGTCAAAAGTGAGTAGGCTTAATAATTAGTCCAGCATTTTTTTCTCCTTTTTTGAAATTATGTTTGTCATAATAAACAAAACTATTTTTCACAAACCGACCCCAGTATCGTTACGTAACACAATATTAAGGGATATCTGTATGGTTCCATCGTCTGATTGAACAACCAATCATATTTCATAGAGTCTATAATCTTTTGGGGGGCGTAAATAACCTGGTTACATGTTGCTCGGAGAGTTGGCAATTGATCTCTCTCCGTCAGCACAACATAGACGTGTTTAACATTACATTTGGCTCGATGAACCCAACAAGGAGGCTTTTTACAATCTCAACATAAGAGAGCATTAATTAGAAGTGTTCCGTAACCTCCCTCATACAGTCTGGTAATGCTGCTATATAAATGTCAATAAATCAATCAATCAGTCCACTGAATGAGGCTAACCTTTTTCCAGGGTTGCCTTCAGCTTCTCGCTCCTTTTCATTAAGTCAGTTATAAACATATTCCTTAACAACAATACTCAATAGCAATTGACTGTCATTTGTTATTAAAATTGACACTGTGACATGAGCATAACTCACCTGAAAGGTATATTGGAATTTCTTGATAAAAATGGTGTTGTTTAACTATTTTTTTTCTGGGAAGCTTGATACACTGTATTATAATAGTGGCATTTCTGTGTACGGTAAGAATTCCGCTAATTCAAGGACGAGCAATGTGAAGATAACAAATTATTTGACTGCTTTCTGCCATGTTTGGTCTAAAACAACAAGAAGAGTGATTGCTCGATAGGATTATCGGTCGCTCCATGCAGGAGGTAAAACAAAGTCTCAAACTTTTAGAGTGCTTTTCGTAATGTTTTGAGTACTTGAATTAGCGGAATTCTTATCGTAGTATCCTATAAAAAACATGGGGAAAATCGAATTATTAAAGGCCCACTTGCCGCCGTAGCCTGTTTGACATTTGTTAAGAAAACCAATTTGCACGAGCTTACTACAGCTAAAACCACTAAAATTAAACATAGCACACATAAAGCATGTCCAATTAGGTTTAGAATGTATAAATGACGGGGAAAAGCAAACGAAGAATCGAAGCTCGATTACAACAACAACACCGATCAGTGTTGGTTATCTTAAGTGTTGGATTACCCTCATTCAAGCTTTTTTGTCTGTGGTTTGCACTTGGCAGGCTTTTATAGTCCGTCTTACTCGATCGTTAGTATGTATTTCTTCGATAAAGTTCGTAAAATTATACTGTGCCGTTAGATCACCCACACGACTCAAACCCTTACGGCACTTTTGCACACGGTCAGGTTCGAAGTTTGTTGACATTACAGGTACCTCAAAAATCTGTTTTTCAATTTTAAATTAAAAATACTAAATGATGTCAAAACTTTCAATTTCTGGTAAAAATAGAAAGTTCCTAACTTTTTCTGTCTGGGAAAAATACAGAAAACCGTCCACTGTTTTTAATGTAAACAGTCTTCTGGATTTTCGCGGCAAGTGTGCCTTTAATAAATAATTCAGACAAAATCGTTAAAGAAAAATTATAGTAAATTGAAAATAGCAAAATGATATTTCACTCATGATTGTCAATTTGTGGAAGGTACATGTATTTAATAAAATATCCACTTATCAATGAATCAATTAAATTTAGTTTCTAAAATCTGATTTTAAATCATAAAATGAATCATTCATAAGACAAAGATGTCTAAATTTATTTTACTGATCTGAAACTATTTACATGTAGTATACTAGAGTAAACTACAATTAAAAATGAGGCAGTTATCTCTATTGGGAAGGGGGATTTGTTTCGTGGGCGAAAGCGCATACTGCCACACACATTTCTACCAATAATCTAAACTTAGTTACAAATTGTTTAGATGTTGCGTTGTACAAATGTTTAATATCTATTTAGGGTCTTAATTAACACCGTGTAGAATTTTTAATTGAAGGTCTAACAAGTAACTAAGTGGATATAGACCCTGATGTTTTTAGATTTTTGAAAATGTAATTTATAAACTTTTAGGAGATTGAAAAATGTTCTCATATTTTCCTCCAACTTGATAAAAAAATTGGTTGAAGTGTTACGTCACACTCATTCACATATGGCAAAACTATCGCTTGAAAAACTCCAGTGAGAAATTCTTAATTGTTATCTCTGAAATACTATACAATGTAGCCACTGATTCCCCTGTCAGGCTGTCCCCCTTCAAATTTGATTAATTGAAGTTTAACATAGCACCCAAGATTATTTCATTTAAATGTTGCCAGGTTTAGAGCGGGAGGAAACCTGGCTTTTTGTTCACAGGAGACCCTCGACGAGTACCTGGTAACTCTTCCACATACAGCGATTGAATGAAAAATCCACTCAAAATCGTTCAATTTTTACTTAGTCTGAGTTGGATTCAAACCTTCTCCACATCGATGTAAAGCCTGTGCCGGACTAAGGAACTTTCCCTTTGCCGACTGAGCCTTGCAAATTGAATGTCTGTGTCAGTGGGGCAAATTAGGTTACGTTAATAAATACAACAATAATGGTGTAAAGTAAACAAGTCGGTAGAGCGTCCGCTTCAGGCCTGGGAGATCCGGGTTCAAGCCCGGGTCGAGTCAGACCAAAGACTTTAACAGTGGTAGCTGTTACTGCTTCGCTTGGCGCTCAGCAATAGGAGTTAGAGCAGCGACTGGTTGGCCCGGTGTCAGTATACTGTGACTGGGTGAGGGGGCTTGCTGGTTGTCTTCGGCAAGTCGTCTCGGTGAGACAGCACCTAAAAGAGCGGTGGAAATCCGCCCTGTCACAAGGAGACAACGTCTTCATATAACCGAAATACTGTTGAGCAGGACGTAAAACCCCAATCACTCACTCACTCTATCGTATGTACCTCTAGGCTCTAATTCATAAACTTAGTTAAATTAAAATAACTTGTGATCATTCACTATCATAATATAGTCAAGTGTATGCCTATGACAATGGACAGACTGTGAGGGTATTGTAGTTAATTTTGAACATGACTATCGGTCAAGATAAGAGTGAAATAATGTTGAAGCGACGTTAAATCTAACCACTGGTACACTAAATACTATTGAAACGTAAAAGTTAAACTCTTAAGTTCTAACTAAAAATAAGACTAAAAGTATTATTTTCAAAGACTTACCTAAAACTAACAAGTAAATGGTTTAAATAGAACATGTGGATCCTGGATGTAGACGTATAGGGGCAACAGCATGATCAATAGACTTGTAGATTGGGTGTATCTCAACTGAGGCAGTGAGAATCGTCTCGTCTTCAGTGAATGCACATGTTGTTGTTTAGGTAGCTAGTTCAATTTACCGAACTTATGTTGAGTTGGTATATGTAATATCACCATAAGTTCGGTAAATTAAACTAGGTGTGAGCTATCAATAGAGAGCTATCTCCCAATTAGTCTGAAATATCTGCGATGATGATGTAAGACATTTTCTGACAGAATATCATCTGATGGCCTATCCATCATCATCTGATGATGGCCTATCTGTCAGAAAATGTCTTACATGTACATCATCATCGCAGATATTTCGGATTATCTCCCAATGCGAGAATGCAACATTACTCCAAGAGACTACATCGGAAATGTTCGCAATATTTATACAATTGTGGTCGTTGTTAATTTCGTTATGGTCATCTGTGGAGTCAAGTTCTTCCATAAACATCAACAAACTAACTCCACTTCGACGTTGGGCGGCCGTGATTGTCATTTGACAGCTCGTTCACTTCCGGAACATTGGGCCATCTATACCAAGGAGAATAGATCTATACTCCTTGATCTATACTCCTTGATCTCCACCAATGAACTATATACGAAAGCCCAGAGAGCTCATTCAAATTTCAAGTTTCTCGAAACTCACCTCCCAATTTCGAATTTCAAAATCTGAAATTCGAAATTAGGAAATTGACTTTCAATTTCAAACAAATTAATTGCGAGTTTGCAAAACATGGCAGCAGAAGGTGAAATGCAATGAACTATATGTCTCATTGGCTGGTTTGGATCAGGGAGATACATTTCGAACAGTTGCATAATCCCAAATTCTTGTTTTGCCTTAACCTTGTAATGCATAACAATCACAATATATATGCGTCTCTCCATATACTTTTGAATCATTTGTGTAGAGCTTGTGACCTAGGGCATAACGTGGGCTGTATCGGTCTCCATTAGCTGGTTATAAAAAATGTGACGGAAGAGTGAAGTAAACTCACGATGACATATAGAATCTAAAACTTGCAATTTGTCTCTGTGGAATCCTAGAACTTGTAGCAGTAGTAGTCCAATGAAAGTATGCTATAAAACCATATAGCCTGGATATAACTTCCGAGAGATGATGTTCACATCAGGACTATGTGGTGGAGGAAATTCCATCCCATCGATACGTATACACATGCACTGAAACGATCGGGGAGAGCAAGGGCAAACGCTTGCGACGGAAGACGTCATTCTCAAAAGGACGGTTGTGGCGTCACAATAAGATTACGTTCAAATGACGTCATGACTAAACGTCAATCATGTACTGCTGTTGTTTTTTTTTTATTTCTTTTTGGAAACCAAATAATATATTTAGAAAAAAACGAGATAACTTTGCAAAAAAAAATGATAGGTATGTAGGCCCCTAGGCCTAGGCTAATTACGATTTCCTGTTAGTCCCTTTTAATCAATGGCAAAACAAAACAATTTCGGTTTTGATTATTTTTTTCAAATCTATAATAATATTGATATCATTTCGAAGACTACTACTTGTACATATGTAAAATATGCATCAACTAGGCCTATATATTTTAACGAACCATAGGAAAAAAAAGGTTTACGACAAAACAAGGTTTGTTGTTGTTTTCTTTATCGTATTATTATCTGTAATCTTTCCAGCGAGTGTATTTCAATCATATATTTCAACGGCAAAACAAAGTTGCTATAATATTACTTCATTTCGATGGTTTTGTTTTTGAACATATCAGCTATATTCCAACCGTAAAACGACGTTGATTATTCAACCCGTTTTCGACGGTTACTTTTTGGATATTTTCAACTATATTTCAACGATTAAAGGACGTTGATTATTCAACCCGTTTTCGACGGTTACTTTTTGAATATTTTCAACTATATTTCAACGATTAAAGGACGTTGATTATTCAACCTGTTTTCGACGGTTACACTATCAACTATATTTCAACTATGAAACGACGTCATAAAAACAACCTTTTTTCGACCATCGACCAACCGACGATTTCAACGTTTTTTCGAAGACATTTTTTCAACCACAACCATAAATCAACCATGTCAACCATATTTCAACGTCGATACAACGTCAGCATGTTATCTGGGATGGAACTTATGATAAAAAATGAAAGTCATCACCACGTCCTCAGTTGTTTTTTAACAACACGAGCTTTCGACACCTGTGCCGGTGTCTTCGTCAAGTGTAACTGAATTTAATGTTTCAAAATATTGACATATATACAAACGAAAAGAACAAATGTGTTTAAGGGTTTAATACCGCCGTAGCGTTGGTTCATACCCAGTCAAACCAAATCGAGGGGTATGACGAGGTGCAAACTAACGTTCAGCGGCATCGGGTTACGCAATTAACACCAAGACGAAGGTATTAAAGTCGATTCTACCCCGATAATTGAGAAAAATGAGGAAAAAGTGACCTGTTGAGGATTGCCGTTCCTTTTCCCTCCCCCGGAACAGAGTGGGAACTTTTAACCAATCAACGATAAGCTTTGGTCACGTGCGACGGTTGACCCAGATATTTTGAAGCAGAATGACATAATGTCACTATAGCTACGGCCTTGACAGGCTGGGTTGCTGGTGACGCTATCGTGAGAAATGTTGTGAAATCAACCCTTTGATGACTTTATACGTTCATGACAGCCCAGTTTTCAATACAAAAGGACAGAATATAACCACAATCACAACATTATCAGGTTAAATCCTTTATTTTGTATGACAAGCAAAAGATCACTTCTTCAGGGGGAGGTAAACCTACCGGCCGGTTGCACTACACACTCGATGTTGTTTGAAAAGTCATCTCTACTTAACATGTATATTTGCACACGGCACGCACATACAGGAGGGGTAGAATAAGTGGCCAATCAGTGAATTGTTTACAACAGTTCATATGTTAGCAATATTCTGATGTCGGAAACTACAAAATGACATCATCAAGAATGACGTAAATTTGTTAACATTATAATACAAAATGACGTAATAAGTTAACGTTACAATTCAATGCATCATAATAAACAAGCTAAATAAAAATCGTTCTCACACTACACCCACGATAATTCCACTCCCAGGCAGTGTGTTATTTTTTGCATAATCAACGTGTGAAATTATGGCCCAAGTAACTCCATGACCTCACGAAAGATCTGTCAAAACTGATGTCACAAATGAATTACGTCATCAGCCATTATGACTGTAAGATCAAGCATCCAGAAGCAACCCTATATTGAAGGGTCTGGGATGCCGTCGTTGATGACGTCATTTCTGACGTCACAATGCCATATATAGTCTTTTTTCGGAGAGCCATTCTTGAAAATAGCGCGACGTCGCCAAACATTTTTTTAAGTAGAGCCGTGTTTTTGTATAAAACGCTGTATCATTTGTGTAGTGTGAGAAAAAGATTATCAGACTCGAGCCGTTTATTAATTTCCAAAGTCACTCGCCAGAGGCTTCTGACTTTGAAAATTAATAGACTCGAGTGATATTCATCGTAACACACTGGCTCTCGTTAGATAACCTCTATATATACATAATAAGTTTTACATAAAAATTATAACATGTATTTTACAAATTTATTCCATATTTTACTTATATTTGTATACCACAATCTCTATTTAAAGGCACACTTGCCGCCGTAGCCTGTTTAAATTTGCTAAGAAAACCAATTTACATGAGCTTACTACGACTAATACCACTAAACTTAAACATAGGACACATAAAACATGTCTAGTTAGCTTTAGACTGTAAAAATGGGGTGAAAAACAAACGAAGAATCAAAGCCTGATTACAACAACAACGATCAGTGTTGGTCAACTTTCGTGTTGGATTACCCTCCTTTCAGGCCTTTGTATCTGTGGTTTACACTCAAACAATTATCAGCAGGCTTTTCCAGTCGCTGTTAACCGATCGTCAGTCTGTATTTCTCAGATAAATAGGCCTACGTAAAATTACACTGTGCCGTTAGTTTACTCACTCGACTGAAACATAAAATCGCAAATAGGGGGCAGATCGGTTTGTTTACGTTCCGGGTACGTAACAATTCAAATCAAAATTAAAAATACAAAGTGACGTCCAAACTTTTAAATTTTGGTAAAAATAGAAAGTTCCTAACTTATATTGTCTGGGAAAAATACAGAAAACAGACTTTCTTTTTTAATGTAAACAATATTCCTGATTTTCGCGGCAAGTGTGCCTTTAATGAAGGGTTATGTTTTTTAATGAAAAAAGCTTCTTTAATTTTTCTTTTCCTCCAGTGTTTATCTGAAGATAAAGTTTTTACCTCTTCCCATTTAATACGTTTTGTACATTTAAACTTGTGTTCTGCTATCGCAGATTTGTTAATGTCACCAGTTTGAACAGCTTTCTTATGTTCATTTATTCTAAGGACTAACGGTATACCTGTTACACCAATGTAGCTTTCACCACATTCACATGTTACATTATAAACACTATACTTTTTACAGCAATGGGACTCTTTGTCTTTAACATCAGTCAATGAATTACCAAGATTTCTGTTATTTGAAAAAACAACTCTGAGGTTTTCTTTTCTTAAAATACGTCTCACCTTTTCACTTAAACCCGGTAAATATGGTTGTGTTATGGTTCCTGATTTTTCTGTCCTGTCGTCTGAAGCGCTGTGTTTGCATTTATCCTTCATTGATTGATTAATAACTTTACTAACTGTAGTCTTTTTATATCCATGGTCGATGAATACTTTGGTTAAGTGATCCAGTTCTGCTTTTAGACATTGTACATCACACACATTTATCGCTCTTTTTACTAAACATCGTATTGTACCGAGTTTAGTGTCTCTTGAATGGCCTGATGAACTGTGAATATATAAATGTGTGTGGGTTGGTTTTCGATACACTGAAGTCCTGATGTTTGACTTTGTTTCACCAACCTTTTCAACTAAAACATCCAACAACGATAACTTGTTGTTGTCTTCTATCTCCATGGTGAACTGGATTGAGGGGTGTAGCGAATTAAGATGTTGCAGAAATAAGTTTGTGCTTATTTTGATTCCAAATAACAAAGGTATCATCTACGTATCTGAGCCACAACTTCGGTTTATGTAATGCTTTTGATAGGGCTTCTGTTTCAAATTGTTCGAGATAAATGTTGGCCACAATCGGGGAGAGGGGAGAACCCATAGGAGTACCATCTTGCATTTCATAGAAGTTCTCTCTCCATTGGAAAAGAGTTGCGTTTAAACATAACTTTAACATCTCTTTTAAGTCACTGGGATTTACTGTACTTACAATTAGTTCGGGATGATTGTCAATTTTGTCCTCTATAATTTGAAAAGCTTCCTGTATTGGAACTTTTGTGAAGAGTGATTTCACATCAAAACTTACAAAAATTCTTCTTGCTCTACATCTAGGGTTTTTATTTTCTTTACAAAGTTTATCGAGTCTTTTACATAAGAGAAAGAGGATCCTGCTAGGGGTCTTAACACTTGAGCTAAATATTTTGCGATGTTATATGTCGGTGAACCAATAAACGAAACAATGGGTCGGAGGGGGACGTTTTCCTTATGAATTTTTGGACGTCCATATAGTTTTGGGCATAATGGATGCTGTTCTCCAAGTTCCTTCCTGACGACTTAGTAACTCGTTCAAACGACTTAATAACTTGTTCAAGAGTCATTCTTCAGTAATTGACAGATTACAGAACGCGGAACTCTGTTTACCCCAACCTTGTTTTTTACAGTAATTTTGTATTATATTAAACGATCAATGGTTCCAGATATCACTACAACCAAAAGCGGAGCTTAAGTCCTCTGTATATATTTTAATGAGGTTGCAGGAGAGCAGTAACTGCATGGAAGGTGTCAGTGGTGTTACACACACCAGCGGTTTGCCATGGACACAAAATGAGGACCGGAATCCACTCTGGTGTCCCCAATCACATATATCCGACTTTTATTGCGTGGAGATAAATGGTGTGGCTATGTTTGGAGCCGAAACGCCCAAGCTCATACCATATGTCTATACTGGGTATAGTCAAAGTTTATAGATAGATTAATCTGCAGGTTATTTTGAAAAAAATATTTGTTAATGAAATGAAATGCTAACCATCGAATGATTCTGAGAGGCAGAACACTCCACACACTGCTGCTCTGACTTCAAGTATGATTTATTGGCCTGGTCACACCACTGACAGCCCTATAACACCACTGACTTCAGTTACACCACTGACAGTCATTTTTATTAGAAAGACTGTATTTACTTAAAAGAACTGACCTAGATCAATTTCATTGCTTTGAGATTTTATTTTGCAACTTGCAGACAGGATTGTATTTTTTTTTTTAGCACAGCAAACGCTCAACGGCCTCCCAAATATTTTTGTCAACCATGACATGCCTTCTGTTTGCATTGCTTGGTTGTGGTATAAACGATATAACCTGCTCGTCTGTTTCTGTCACGATGAGTCGGCCAAAAAAATCGGTTTTCCCCTACTGAATGCATACAGTCGATCTGTATATCGTCGTTTTCTACAGCAAGAAGCAGCGAGCCCATCATCATGAGATTGATTTCCATTGAGAGTTTGAGCGACAGGGCCTTTTGGGACAGTTTGAGCAACAGGGCTTTTGGGACAGTGAGCAACAGGGCCGTTTGGGACAGTTTGAGCAACAGGGCTTTCTAGGACAGTTTGAGCGACAGGGCCTTTTGGGACAGTTTGAGCCACAGGGCTTTCTAGGACAGTTTGAGCAACAGGGCTTTCTAGGACAGTTTGAGCCACAGAGCTTTTTGGGACAGTTTGAGCAACAGGGCCTTCTGGAACAGTTTGAGGGACAGGGCCTTTTGGGACAGTTTGAGTGACAGGGCCTGTTGGGACAGTTTGAGCAACAGGGCCTTCTGGAACAGTTTGAGCAACAGGTCCTTCAGTCGATACAGACTGTTGGTCTTGTTTATCAGGATGGTGGGCATACTTTAATACATTAACAGTCCGCAGTCCAAAACAGAGACAATCTTTCAGTTTATGGTAAAGTATATCAGCAGTAGGAATGTCATGGCCTTGTCTCGACAGACGATCAGCTTGCCTCTTCAATGACCCACCCACTCCGTCAGGAGCCCCTTTGCCGTGGCTGGCCTTAAAGAAGTTCCAGGTGAGTTTTTTAAAACCCAGCTCAAACGGGAAAGTTGACACGATACGAAAGTTTCCTTTCTGCCTGCATTGCGAGGAGGGGCTGTCGCTGAAGAAGTGCAGTGCGGTTAGCTGCGGTTGATGGGCTTTGATCCAGTCTAGTACCGGTGTCAAATGCGCCCAGATCGCAGACGGATGATGTCTTGTGGAATCTGAGATTGTGCAGAAAGCCACTGCATTCGCCGATGCAGATAGGTACAGTATGCCTGTGTGCAAACAAGCATGTTTGTGCGAGCCGCCGAAGTGGACTGACTGGATCTCTGTGGAATATCGACAGGTATAATCCTCACTAAAATCCACGTGAAGTAAGCATTTGGTAGGCTCCAAACTGCGTCGAAGCTCCTGATACATGGTGAATTGTCGGCGGATGTTGAACACGTGCTTCTTTAGTCGATCAAGGTCCTGTTGAAACTTGTCTACTATGGCATTTTGTGTCATCTCTACGTTTGCCTTTACAGTGATAATCGATTCGACAGTGGTATCAGAATCCTTCACCTTGAGTTGATGCTTCTGTCGCTGCCATTGCACAACAGACACTATTGTCTGGTCAGGTTGACGCTGAAGGGGAAAGGTTGTAAGATTACAATTTGTGCAAGTAGAGTACGTACAGTCCTTTGCTGTTGTGTCACAAACTATTGTTGTGTCACAAACTATTGTTTGAAGGATAGTTGTCAGGTGATTTGTGAATGCTTACATTAAATAGCTTGTCGACGAAAAACTGAAAGTTCTCATGGGTCATGCACAAACAGGTATCCCTATCTCTTTCACTGGGTTCTACAACCCAAAATGGTCTCAATTTGCAAAAGAAAGAGTAAGACACAGACAGCAGTGACTCGCTTTGGAACTTCATGTGAAGGTTCTCCAGACTATCTGTTAACACGAACGACCCATGTGGGATGGTTGCCAGTTACCAGCGGAAGGTCGTGGGTTTCCTCCGGGCACAGAGCGCGCTTTCCTCCCACAATAAAACTGGCAACGCCGACATATAAGTGAAATAATCTTGAGCGCGGCGTAAAACATCAATCAATCAATCTTTTGTTTTTTCTGGGTCAATTTATTTTTTATGCACTTATAGTGTTAAAAACGGAGGCTTTTAATTATGTCATCAACTCATCTGGTGAACCGACATACTATAGTCCCTCTAAGTTTAAAATCAAGGACATAATTTCGAAAAAAATATGGAGTAACCTGAAATTTATAGATTACCGGAGAATGACTCTTAAATGACTTAATCCACCAATGAAAAGACTATATATATATGCTATTTTCAATGAACACCCGGCTTAAGTCAATAAGTGACATAATCTAGAATGTGGCGTAGAACACCAATCAATCAAATTAGCTATTGAGCTACATGTGCATATAAAATGTGTCTTTGTATCAGTTATACGTGAGCCATCTATGCATTAACCATGTGTGCTTACATGCGTCTGTTGTATTTTTTTTTTCACAAATTTTAAAACAATACCTGTTTTTTTCATTGGTCGATTAAGTCGTTTGAACGAGATAATTCGTTTAAACGAGATAAGTCGTTCAAACGAGATAGCGAGAAACTAAAAAAAATTCCAATGTCATACCTTGTACAGATACTTTATGTTTTATTACGTTTTCAATGTTTTAATATTATACAGAAGACGATCAATAGCTCTTTAGAAAGAAATCAGAAATGTTTATTTTTTTATAACCACTTAAAAGCCTCTTTTTACAGAAGAGTAGGCCTACATCTGATGTGTTGTTTCAAAAAACTACACTGAGATGAAGGTGCGAATATAGAATAGGTCCGTCACCTGGAACTTACAGCAAAACACCTAGTTTCCTTTCAAATATTCTGTATGATACCTAAGGGAACTCCATAATCGGAAAATCAGTCTTTATTTGCACAAAAATCGCTCACATTTACTAAAATCGCCGATTTCACTCTACACACGAGCTCGCCATCTTTGCTTCGTTTAATGCATGAGACAGGACAATGTACGAGTTTGTCTAAATAGAAGTCTCTCCGTCAGAGTTCAACTTCAATATACAGCCGATACGGCAATAGGGCTCTACACCTTTTTTTTACTGTGACTTCAGTCTTCAGGGTTATTTCTTTTTTAATCTATGTTCGTTATCAAAAATTCATAAAGAAAAAGAAGACTTAGGGGGTTATAGGGGGGCTTGCCCCCCCCCCCCCCCCCCCACCCCCCCTGACTTAGAATTATAACATGTTTACGGTGACCGACCGGTTCTCGCCCGTAGCCCCCCCCCCAATTTCAAATATCTTTTTTGCATCCCCCCCCCCCCTCCCCACCACCACCAATAAAAAATTAAATATTTAACTACAGCTCCATGCAGTCCAAGGAAATGGGTATGTTTCTCCGTGTCTTCACTGTACATGTATCACTATCCAAACTCATCGTTTGCCGCTCACGCTTTGAGCAGACTCACGCGCACGCGTACAAATGGACACCTCTGGGAACGGCCGACCCGCGGATTTTTTTTACTGTTACATCCGGGCATTTCAATCTGTAATGGCGGCGCGTGAGCGATCGGCAACCGATGTATTCAACAAGTTAAATCCGACTCGTTATCTACATTCTGACATTTGCTGGTCGTCGGAATTTAATATCTCCGGTACCTTTTCTGTAATGCTGTTTTGGACAAATATGAAATTTTACCTTTGGTCAGAATTCTCGTTTCTTAATATTTCTGTGTTGATGACAACGTGTTTCACAGTTTTCGAGTGGTCTTTATCGGTAAAATTCCGAAATATTTGTTGGTTTGATACAGACAGTTTCAAATCGTGTCTTAAAAAAAAAAACGACCACAAACACAACGAACCGTTTAACCAAACGGTGGGTAATTGTCTTCTTTGGTCTCCCGATGGCTGCACACTTTCAAGCGATCTGATAAATCACTGAAGCAGGCGATATCATGTGGCTGCCAAAAATGCAAAATGACAGATTTTTTTATACGCCCGCTCTTAAAGCGGGCGTATATTGGTATACCGTTGTCCGTCCGTCTGTCTGTCCGTCCCGGATTCGTGTCCGCTGCATAACTTAAAACCTATTGCCTGAATTTATTTTTTTTCTTCTGATATATGTAGCTTATGGGTAGACGGTGTGTCGCGTACAAAAATTAAATTGGAGTCTCAATATTTTTGGCGACCAAAACAGCCACCCAGCCTTTTGGCATTTATAACTCTGAAACTATTCGATGGATTTAATTTTTTTTTCCAGATATAACTAGCTTATGAATATATGGTGTGTTCTGTACCAAAAGTAAATTGGGGTCTTGATATTTGCGGCGACCAAAACGGTCACCAGCCTTTTGACATTCAGTAAATCCAGAACTATTGCATGGATTTTGAATTTTTTATAGTTATAACTGGCTTATGAGTAGATGGTGTGTTCTGTACCAAAATGAAGTTGAAGTGTTGATAATTGCGGCGACCAAAACAGTCACCAGCCTTTTGGCATTGAGTTACTCCGTAATTATTTCATGGATTATATTTTTTTTCCTTCTAATATATGAAGCTTATGATTAGACGATGTGTCCTGTACCAAAATTGAATTGGGATCTCTATATTTGTGGCGACCAAAACAGTCACCAGCCTTTTGGCATTGAGTAACTCGGTGCTTATTGCATGGATTATCAACTTTTTTTTCAGTTATAACTATCTTATGAGTAGACGGTGTGTCTAGTACTAAAAGTAAATTGGAGTCTCGCTATATGTGTTGACAAAAAACAGTCACCCAGCCTTTAGGCATTCAGTAATTAAGGAAATGGCTGTTATTCTGTCTGTGGTTTCACAGAATAGCTTAGTTATATCCAAACAACTTATTTGATAACCAAGGTGACCAAATGAGTTGCGACCTTCATTCTATTGTTTAATCTGTAATTAAATGAAATTGCTGTTGTATGCCTATATGTAGTGTACACACTTTTGCAAGTAGCTTTGGTACAGCTTTCAGATATAGGTAGCAGATGTAGGATCTGTCAAATACTAAAATTCACCAAGCCCCAGTCTTATTTAGGTGACTGAAAGATTCTACCAGCCAAAATTCTGTTTAAAGCATGTCTTTAATATTGAATATTAAGATAGTGTGCTACAATGAATTTAACCTTGCTGGCGTATTCTGAGTTTCTTAAACTCTTGTTATTTTCTATTTCATCAAATAAGCAGATAATTTTACTTTGACATTCTTTTAGCACAGCCTCAACCCCCTACGAATATTGGGGTCGCCGAAGTCAACCATGGCAACCGATCTCGATCATGCGCAAAGATAATTTCATCCCGTTGGGCTCCAGTCGGTTCACAGCATTACCAGCTGATCTGTGGCGGTTAGTGAATTCCGTTCTGACGACATAATGAAAATCAGATTATTGAACAAGGACGCAGATAAGGAATTCACTTTGGTGAATTATGGCCAAAGTATATTGATGATGGGTGGCCAATTGAGTTTGAGGACCTGCCATATTGAAAAAAATGAAAACTCAGAGAATCAACACATTGTTCGTGGATTTTCTCTCAATTTCTCCTGATTTTATAATAAGCACCGTAACCTGCCCAAACTTTACACACATTCAGTTCAATCCTTTAGACTTTTAGTTCGCCGTTCCACCAAAAAAAGCGTTCAAACACTCACATTTGAGTTGAATCCTCGTTGTTTTTTTTTGAAGGACAGCCCTAATCTCCCTCTGGCCTCCTCGATTCCGTCAAACTGAACTTGGGAAATGTACGCAACACAAATGTGAGTGTTTGAATGTTTTTTTGGTGGAACGGCGAACTAAAGGATCGAACTGAATGTGTGTAAAATTTGGGCCGTTTGCGTTGCTTAAATTGGCCACAGAGTTTGAAAATCTTCAACTATGTAGGCCTACTAATATACACGTGGGTGATTCTACAGACAGCGATCACTTTGGGTGCTCTGAAAAGTTCGCAATAAAATACTTACTTTTTATACGCCCGACTTAAAAAAAGTCAGTCGTATTATGGTATCACCAGCGCCGTCCGTCCGTCCCGGATTCCCTTCCGCTCCATAACTTGAAGAGTTTTGATCTAATCTTTAAAATTCTTTCACAACATATAGCTTGTGGGTAGAAGGTGTGTCATGAACCATTTATGACATCATCGATTCCATAATGTGACTTCTACATTGGATTATGTAATATTCTGTCTTATAGTCTATATCATCGTTCCCTTCCGCTCCACAACTTGAAGAGTTTTGATCCGATCTTTACAATTTTCTTTACAACATATACTTTAGGGGTAGAAGGTGTGTCATGAATAATTTAGAACATTGTTGATTGTATAATATGGCTTCTACATTGGATTATGTAATATTCTGTCTTAGTCTATATCTTCGTTCCCTTCCGCTCCATAACTTAAAGAGTTTTGATCCGATCTTGACAATTCTTTCAGAGGATATACCTTATGGGCAGACGGCGTGTCATGTGCCATTTCTGACTTCACCCGTTGCATAATATATAAGCCATATAGGATTATGTGATATTCCCTTCCACTCCATAGCTTCTAAAGTTCTAATCCGATCTTGATGATTCTTTCAGAGTATATACCTTATAGGCAGACGGTGTTTCACGTACCATTTCACGTACCAACATCACCTGTTGCATAATATTGGATTATGTAATATAAATATTCCCTTTCGGCTCCAGAACTTCTTTCTTTTTGTTATAATCTCTCCAATTCTTTCAGAGTATATATACCTTATAGGTAGATGATGTGTCGTATACCAAATTTGATTTGGGTCCACATATTTTTTGTGTGTTTTATAGAGTTTTTTTTTATCAGAAATGTGTACCTGATGTTTAATATATATATAGTAATATATATTAATGCTTTTTGGAGTACACTTGGTCCAGAGTAATACTGGAAGGCAATTAATTTATACATTCTGAGACTGTTTTCTTGGATAGTTTAATGTGCGCTATAATAACAAAAAATAGCATTTTCACAGCTTTATTACCCATCTGGTATTTATCAGAATGGCTGTTTAGAGATAAGGGGACAATGACATTGAAGTGGATACACAAGGTTTGTATATTTACACACCATCATACCAGTGGTCAGCCTGAAGATTGTTTGCTTTGTACTAAAACTATTACAGCCAAGTCCAATAAAACAGTGTCCCAAGTCAAAACTGTATTCTAACTGAATTGTAAGCTATTGTATTGATTGCTCCTTGTCAATTATGGAACATAACAGCAATGTCAAAACAGCCTCAATATTTCAGTTTTTATACGCCCAGCTTGAAAAGCGGGCTGTATTATGGTATCATCTCCGTCCGTCCGGCAGGACGGCAGTCCGCTTTCCCTTCCGCTCCATAACTTCTAAAGTTTTGATTCCATCTGCACAATATACCTTATGGGTAGAAGGTGTGTTGCAAACTATTTTTAACATCACTGGTTACATAATATGGGAGTTATATTGGATTATGTAATATTCCCTTCCGCTCCATAACTTCCAATGTTTTGATTCCATCTGCACAATTTTTTTCTGAGTATATACCTTATGGGTAGAAGGTGTGTCGCAAACTATTTTTAACATCACTGGTTACATAATATGGGAGTTATATTGGATTATGTAATATTCCCTTCCGCTCCATAACTTCCAATGTTTTGATTCCATCTGCACAATTTTTTCTGAGTATATACCTTATGGGTGGAAGGTGTGTCGCGAACTATTTTTGACATCATACATTGCGTAATATGGCAGCCATATTGGGTTATGTAATATTTACTTTTTCTCTCCATAACTTTAACAAATATGATCCGATGTTTTCAAATCTTTCATGTTACATACCATATTAACAGACAGTGTGTAAAAAAATTTTGTATGATATCAACTATTGCAAATTATTGGATTATGTACATTCCCTTTTATTCTTACTTTCATTTTCATGAAAATAACCTTTAAATTATAAAATGGCTTCTACTTTTCCGATTCTTATCAAAAAAGGATTTTTTCAACTTGCAATAATGTTTCTAAATTGATTAAGACTATTCTTAACTCAATATATAACGTTTTAATCAAATGAAAAATACATATAAGGATTAAAGTTTTATCTACAGACCAAGAGATAAGTATCCCAGCTTTGGTCTATTTACCTTGTCAACTTACAGTTAGCTCTCAGTCTCTCTTGACAGATTAAACCAGGCTTTGTGTACCACATGGCCCCATAAAACAGTGGGTGACATTAGCAATGGACCCATAGCCAAATCTATTGTAAACATTTGGTCTATGATAAAATTAGAAGTAATAACCTGTAGGTATATGGGGAGATTTAGAATATTGTCAAGATGTCTATGGCCAAATAATGTAGATAAAAAATATTATGAGAAAAATTGTCAAATCTACTTGAATTGGTGTGAGCTGCGAAATTACCAATTAATTACATTTGTTTAAGTATGATTAGTAAATTATAAACTGCTTTTCTAAAAAATTGAAACATTTTAGTGCAACCTTTATTGACAACAAACAATGTTTAACATCGTGTTTTAACAGCAGCGAGAATTGATGACTTGTACCGTGTTCAAATCTTGTTAATAATTGTTGATCCAAATAGCCCATTTTAAATTTGATACAGATGGATTTGAAAGGTTTTAGTGGTAAGATTTCATTTTGTTGACATAACATCACCTTTTACCAAGCTTCACATAATAAAACTGGCAACGCCGCCATATACATGTAAGTGAAATAATCTTGAGCGCAGCGTAAAACACCAAACAATTAATCAATCAATCATTTACCAAGCTTCAACCTCTTCCCTCTGAATTTTGAAAATTAAATTTGTTTTGGTATGGCTGCAGTTACTGTGCCTTTCCGGGCGTATTTTGGGTTTCCCGAAACTCTTGTTGCAATTAAAATGTGATTGAATTTACCTGAACAGATAACATATGTGTATTATATGTGTAGTTGCAGCTTCATCAAATTCAGAAAAGAAAAACTTCTAATGTGAACAAGAAATTTCAATTAATGAAATTAAAACAAATGTTATATTAAATGTAAAGTTGTTAATCATAGCGGTTCGACTTTGCCACGGCGGGCGTATGTTGAGTTTACTAAAACTCTTGTTTAATTTCCCTTTGCAGGGAGTTTAGACATTAGACATTTTTAGGCTTGTGTTTCAAATAGTGGTCAACGTTCATTTTTAATATTTTACTTTTTTTTTCCAATTTATAATTCGACCTTTGGGAAATTGATGTCACTACCGTCACAGATACACAAACCCCTCAGAAATAAATTATTTGGTAACAAAATTGTTTCTGGCTATATCAGCTTAGAACTTTGCAATATTTTTCTTACGTCTGCTTAATTTTTTTTTACGTTTATTGAAAAATTAATAATGTATCATCGTAACGGTAGTGACATAACCGTTACGGTAAAAACAAAGCGTGACGGTGGTGACATACAAAACATAATATTTACTGTTTCTTTCGTCCTTAAATCTGACTGCCTCTGCATATGTGAAATATTCTTGAACGCCATCAAAAACGAATAAATGATGAATCGTATCAACCAATCGCATAGTACACCCTATTCTTTTGTTTTACGTTAATGGATCTTAATGGATAAGGAAATGCTGGTGACATGTTGAAGAGGAATTCAAACATTCGACAAAACACATTTTATTACTAATATATAAACAAAAAGTGGGGTTCCCATAGCACTGGTCACTATACTTTCGTATTATCAATAGTTCCTATTTTCTGTGCAGAGGTATTTTAACTCCAGTAAAACCCATTTTGTATCCAAATTGTCTTTACCGTCACGGAAAACAGCAACCATTTTGTGACGGTAGGGACATGTGACGGTACCGTAGTGACATTATAATCATTAAGGTGCAAATAAAAAATAGCGTGTGAATTTGACGTCTTCCTAAGAAGTGTTTTGTGTTTATATCCTCGATAGTTATATGGCATGCGACTAATTTTCAGATTATACAAGCAAAGAGCTTTCATAATGACATTATAATCATTAAGGTGCAAATAAAAAATAGCGTGTGAATTTGACTTCTTCCTAAGAAGTGTTTTGTGTTTATATCCTCGATAGTTATATGGCATGCGACTAATTTTCAGATTATACAAGCAAAGAGCTTTCATAATTTACGAACGGTAAGGACAGGACGATGGTGTACAGCCTGAGTAGTTTATACTTGTCTGAAAATTCAGCTTCTTGTAAGACCATGTGGCTGTTAATTTCTGCGCGCTGCAAAAACTTTGAGGTCACGTGTTTCCTTGATAACGTGGCCAGAGCTTGAAGCTATCCCCTTTGTTTATTACAGATGAAAATGACAGGTCGTGAAACAATTTCTGGGACGAGTATAAATGGGATAGATTCTAAATAAAACCATAGTTTTTTGAGTACCAATTACACGAATACATCATGTTAATAGATCATAGATAGCATCAAAACAGCAGGAACTGTTATATTTTACCCATGCGGGCATTTTTTTACTTCCTTGTCACGTTGTTAATACCACTGGGACACACATTGTAGCTATACATGGCAAGGTAAAATAATTTTAAAAAATATTAAAATGGCAAAATTTCATCACTTTACTTTGTAGCACATTCCCTTTAATTGTCATTTTATTAAAACTTATGAAAAAACTCCGACGCATTTATTTGCATTTATGTTGTTGTAAAGTTGTGGGACAATGAAGTGACCCCTGTTCATAGAATCACCCATGTCTTGTTAAAATTCAGAGGCGGGCTGGCCATTTGGACAATGTCTGGAGGGCCGGTACCTTTGGGTAGGTCGATGAGACGGAGAAAATAGCGAAAATTTGTTGTTTGAGCGACTGACTGAAAATTACGTAAACTTGAAAGATAAACAGTTTCTATTTCGCAGTACAACCGATCATTGAAGGCTATTGGGGAATGGCTTTTGAGCGCGGCTTAAAACACCAAACAATCAATGTACCGATATCATTATTGAATTTTGCCTTATAAAATGGAAGTAATATTGTTCTATCCTTTCTCTTTTTACCGGCAGTTTATTTGGATGGATCCGGGAGTGCAGATGACCTATTTCAGAGAGTGCTGAATGATCTTAAGTCCCTGTAACATGGATATACTGAGTTAATGATTACACGTAGGACATGTGGTTAATGGAAGGTTTTCACTCAATCGCTGTATGTGGAAGAGTTGCTATGGTCGGGGTTTCCTTCGTGTAAACAGTCTGGTTTCCTTCTTTGCTTGTCCAGGCAAATGTCCCTTGGAAGGCATAAAACATCAACCAATCGATCAACCCAGCGTGGATGTAGCAAGCTATTTTTTGCATACACAGTTAAAACAGTGTTAATAGGGATCTGCATTAGTGGCGATGAATGGCTTTTTATTGCATGCAAATTTGTATGCATATTCATTTTTGATAACTTCTGTACAAAATTCCATATTGTTTAACCCCAAGAAATGTGCTTAATTTTGTTAAATTAAAATACTTGAATTGTTGGCACTTATCTAATATACTAGTCAATATTGCATTTATCCACTGGCCAGTCTGATGCATATTTTTTTTGGTAAAAATTATTAACAGTTTAAAGTGGCATGAGCTGCCGAAATTCACACTTTTTTCATAATTTTTGATCGTCACGACAGTAAGAGGCTTTGAAGGCCATCGAAAAACTAAATGATTGGCGTTGGAATGAGGAAAATCCATACAGTATGTGCCCTGTACTAACCGAAAACGTGTTCGAAAAGTAGCAAAATTTAAATAACCGGGACGACCATTCATTCATTCTAAGCCAAAGTTAGTTCAAAACAATACTTTATCGTACATTTTCGGGACTAGAAGCATTTAAAAGCTTCTGAATTATACGTCTTGAGAAAAATAGCCAATAATTTCAGCATTCTGTGTTTACGTCAAAATATCAACATTTAGGCAGCTCATGCCCCTTTAAGGTGTTTTATCTTTTTATGATAACCTTTATAACAGTTTTAAGAATCCAAATATTTCGACTCAACAAACTCCTGCGTATTGAAAATTGAAATATTTGATTTTCGAAGAATTCATCATTTATTAGCAGATCAATGGGTAGCAGGTTTGAATCCCATTCAGACCAAAATAAAAACTGACAGACCTGATGACTTTTTAAAGTTTATACTTTTAGCTTAAAGGTACGGAGCCGTTAAAGTGACATTGACATTTATTTTTTCGACGTGCGGAAAAACAATGCATCGAATTAGTAAGTCCTAATTAGGAGATAAAAAATAAAAGTTTCGAATTAGTAACTCCTAATTAGGAGATAAAAAACAAATGCATCAAATTAGTAAGTCCTAATTAGGAGATAAAAAATAAATGCATCAAATTAGTATCAAATTCGAAATATTTATTTTTTATCTCCTAATTAGGAGATACTAATTCGAAACATTTATTTTTTATCTCCTAATTAGGACTTACTAATTCGAAAGATTTATTTCTTATCTCCTAATTATGACTTACTAATTCAATGCATTGTTTTTTCGCGTGTCTAAAAAAATAAATGCCAATGTCACTTTTACGGCTCCGTATAAAGGGGCATGAGCTGCCAAAATTCACACTTTTTTCATAATTTCCGATCGTAACGACAGTAAGGCCACCGAAAAACTAAATGATTGGCGTTGGAATGAGGAAAATCCATACAGTATGTGGCCTGTACGGACCGAAAACGACCATTCATTCATTCTAATCCAAAGTTAGTTCAAAACAATACTTTATCGTACATTTTCGAGACTAGAAGCACTTAAAAGCTTCTGAATTATACGTCTTGAGAAAAATAGCCGATAATTTCAACATTCTGTTTCAACCACAAAATATCAACATTTTGGCAGCTCATGCCACTTTAAGAAAGTTCCCTTTCAAGTCTTTCCATTGCTTATTAGCAACCTGCTGCGTCTATGAGTTAGTTTTAAAGGCGAAATGCCTGCCACACACAACAGTCTGACATCCCCAATCGCGTTTAGGTGATGACGTCATCCAATGACGACAAAATTTTAAAATGATGGTGTTTTACGCCGCGCTCAAGATTATTTCACTTATATGGCGGCGTTGCCAGTTTTATTGTGGGAGGAAACCGGGCTCTGTGCCCGGAGGAAACCCACGACCTTCCACTGGTAACTGGCAACCATCCCACATAGGTCGTTCGAGTGAAAACCCAGTCAGAAAATTTCCAATTTTTGGACTGAGTGGGATTCGAACCCGCGACCCATTGGTGGAAGGCTGTTCAGATTGAGCTTCCAACGCTCTACCTACTGAGCCACGGAGGCCCCCGTATACGCAGAGAATCAATCCATTATTTCTATTCTAACACATAAACTTTAATGTAAAGAAAAACTGAATTTTAGCAGTTTGCCTAGCCGAGAAATCTTGGCTCTGCCGAATTTTTTTTTTCCTTGTTCGTCATAGCCAAGATCACTTCCATAGTAAAAAAGTGATATTTGTTAAGGAGACCCGCCGAAAAAATCGGCGGCGCAAATTTCACAACAAATAAGCAAAGAATAAAATATTTACCGCTGCATTCCCATAGTTTAGACCAAGAAGAAGGAGTTTGTCAACTTTCCCTTATGCAGTCAATATTTGTTTCGAAGTCCACTGGCTTTCAACCTGACGTAACCGCCATAGTAAAACATTTAAACGACCAGTTAAACTGTGCGGGGGGTCGTAGAAATACTTCAATCATATATCTTTAGTCCCTTTACAGCGGCATAAGTTTGACAAACTCCTTCTTCGTGCACAACTTGACCATCGATTGATGATGTATGTTGAGTTTGATTAAGATTGGAGTAATAGTTTTATTGGAATAAAGGTAACAAAGAAAAACAACATCGCCCCCTGGCGGCCATATTGAATATGCAAATGAGTTGAAAATGTACAGTACACAACAAAACTATAGGGAGCTAATGTTAGCCAAGTTTGGTAAATATCAGACTGGTAGTTTTCTTGGAATTAAGGTAATAAAAAAAAATATATATATCACCCCCTGGCAGGCAGCCATATTGAATATGCAAATGAAATGAAAATGTACAATGTACAACTAAACCATAAGGTGATGATGTATGTTGAGTTTGATTAAGATTGGACTGATAGTTTTATTGGAATAAAGGTAACAAGCGAAAGTTTTCTTGCAATAAACGTAACAAAGAAAAGCAACATCGCCCCCTGACGGCCATATTGAATATGCAAATGAGGTGAAAATGTACGATGCACAACTTGACCATCGGGTGATGATGTATGTTGAGTTTGATTAAGATTGGAGTGACAGTTTTATTGGAATAAAGGTAACAAAGAAAAACATCACCCCCTGGGGGCCATATTGAATATGCAAATGAGTTGAAAATGTACAGTACACAACAAAGCTATAGGGAGATAATGTGAGCCAAGTTTGGTGAATATTGTAGTGTAGAGGCTATTCACTTTCTGTCTAAGCGACTGCATTAAAGAGAGTATACATGACCTCATTATGGTCATGTAGATGTGTTCTGCTCAGTCAATATATTAGGTGATTATTAGAACATCTTCCCGTGTTTTTCCATGAACAAGGACACGGCAAATGGCGACGAGAATGGTCCACGCGCCGAAATCAAGCCACTATCAAACTAAAGCAGTGACAGTGAATGTATTTTATGCATTTTCATTGTATTCTCCGCTAACCTCGGAAACAACAACAACAACATCACCATGGTAACTCAAAATCTTCGGTTAACAAGATATAAACATTGACTGTCCCTCTCAGAATGGCAACAAGTCTACCTCCATTCCCTCGATTTTCTGTCTCATCCGACTTAAACACAGTCTCAACAAGATGGACAAAGTGGCTTCAACGATTTAAAACATTTTTAATAGCGCTAGCTGTCGATAACAATGACACATTACCTAAGCGTGCGTTGTTGCTGTACTATGCAGGCGAAGAGGTACAAGATATATTTGATACATTGCCGAACACAGGATCAGATGATGATTTTGTTATTGCTATTTCCCAGTTAACTGTATATTTTCAACCAAAAAAAAAATACAGAATATGCCCGTTTTCAATTTAGAACAGCTGAGCATGAACCTGATGAAAATTTGGATTCATTTCACACACGTTTAAGAACTCTCGCCCTAAACTGTGAATACTCTAGTATTGACAGTGAAGTGAAATCTCAAATAATACAAAAATGTTCATCATCTAAACTACGTCGACTTGGTCTTCAATCACCTGAGCTAACTTTAACAGACATTCTAAATACTGGAAGGTCTATGGAATGTGCAGAACAACAAGCAACAGACATAGAGAGGACAACTAAAGAACTATCAAAGTTAAACTTACAACAACAAGTGAAATACAACAAATACACAAAACAACGGCCAAAACAAAACAAAAATCCACAAAAGTATCAACATAAAGATAAACAAGAAAGAAAAGTTAAAACAAATAACATTTGTAGAAATTGTGGAGGAAATTTCCCACATAAAAAAGGTAAAACTTCCTGCCCTGCCTATGGAAAGCGTTGTGAACATTGCTCAAAATCCAATCACTACACCCGCTATTGTCTATCTGGACGAACTGTCAAACATTTATCAGCTGACAAGAAAGAAAATTCATCCTCTGATGATGATTATATTTACAGTGTGGTTACAGCAAAACAACAACACCCGAAAGTCCAACTGATGATTGGTACGACGCCAATTTCTTTTCTTGTGGATACAGGAGCTACTGTCAACCTAATGGATGAAAAAGACTTTGCTAAAATAAAACACAAAGTAACTTTACAGCCATGTAGCTCAAAGGTCTTCTTATATGGATCATCAACGCCAATTGAAATCAAAGGTCAAATAACAGTACAACTAACCTCAGCAACTACTGACCAAAAGGTTACATTTATTATTGTGCCTGGATCAAGTGGATCATTACTCAGTTACAACACATCCTTGGAAATGAACTTACTGAAATTTATCTTTGATGTCCAAGTCAATTCGTCTAATAAGCCTATCACTAATAACAGTGATGATAATCTCAACTCCATATTTACTGAATACAGTGACAGATTTGAAGGAATTAACTCAAACTCAAATTCACCTTCACATAGATCCAGAAGTAACACCTGTGACTCAACAACATAGACGAATTCCTTTCCATCTCCGTAAAAAGGTAGAAGAGGAACTGGCAAATTTAGAGGCTCTCGATATAATTGAGAAAATCGACCGTCCGACGCCTTAGGTGTCACCAATTGTTGCTAAATTGCTAAAGTATTTCAGAATACCATACGCCAAGTCTTAGAAGGCATTCCTGGAACTTTAAACTTAAGCGACGATATACTGGTCTATGGCGCCACACAAACTGAACACGATCAAAATCTACGTTTAACCTTTTAACGTCTACGAGAAAGTAACTTAACGTTAAACAAAGACAAGTGTAGATTTAACAAATCACAACTAGAATTCTACGGATTTATCTTTAATAAAGACGGGATATCCCCGGATCCAAAGAAAGTTGAATCTATCCAAAACCTTGCCGCCCCCGGCAACCCTTCAGAAGTAAAAAGTTTACATGGTATGACGAGATATTGTTCAAGATTTATTCCGAATTACGCTACTATCACGGAACCAATCAGGAAGTTAACCAAGAAAGACGTAATTTGGGAATGGTCAGACGACCAAAAACAAGCATTCACAAACCTAAAAGATCAATTACGCAGCAACACAGTATTGTTCTATTTTGACCCATCTAAGCATACTGAACTTCACACAGATGCCAGTCCAGTAGGTATTGCAGCTATCCTCACTCAACGTAATAACTCAGATGAACAATCGAAAGTTTTTTTCTTTTGCCTCACGTGCTCTAACGCCTGTAGAGCAAAGGTATTCTCAAATTGAGAGAGAAGGCCTAGGTATCGTATGGGCCTGCGACCATTTCAACTTGTATTTGGATGTAGTCAGCAACTGAGCTAGATTCTACTCTTCAACAAGTTATGGACTGTGTTAAGACTGATAAATGGTATGAACACTTAACTAACAAAGAAGTTAGCACTTTTCATAACATCAAAAATGAACTTTCAGTGAACTGTGAACATAACATTTTACTCAGAGGAAGTCGAATTGTTATCCCTCAATCCCTACGAAACAGAGCCGTAACTTTGGCCCATGAAGGACACCAAGGTATTGTGAAAACGAAGTGTTTACTTCGCGAAAAGGTATCGTTTCCACAGATTGATCGTCTTGTGGAAAATTAGGTAAAAAACTGTCTCCCTTGCCAAGCAGCTACAGACACTAAACAATCCCAGCCTTTGAAAATGACAGAACTTCCTCCAAGAGTTTGGTCCCACCTTTCTGCCGATTTCCTAGGACCATTACCTTCATCTAGCGGACTATCTACTGGTAGTAATTGATGACTACAGTCGTTATCCAGTTGTCGAAATCGTAAAGTCAACCAGTCAATTAACTATTATACCAGTCTTAGACAAAATTTTCTCAACTTTTGGTATACCTGACAAATTAAAAACAGACAATGGACCTCCATTCAACGGTCAACATCTCACCCAGTTTGCAAATTATCTCGGATTTCAACATCAACGGATTACGCCTCTTTGGCCACAAGCAAATGGCGAGGCAGAACGTTTTATGGCAAATTTAAGTAAAATGTTGAGAACTGCTCAAGTTGATCAAATTCCATGGAAACAAGCCATGTATAAATATCTTCGAAATTACAGAGCTACACCCCATCCTAGTACCGGTAAATCACCTGGAGAACTCCTACTAGGTAGATCATTTAAAGTCAAACTACCTGAACTTTCTTCAACTATCTCATCAACAGATCAGCTTATCAGGAAGAAAGACAATTGTTCAAAGAACAAAATGAAGATCTACTCTGATAATCGGAAGAAAGCTAAACCATGTGATATTCAGGTTGGAGATTCAGTTATCGTACGTCAACCAAAAGCTAACAAACTATCTATACCCTTTTGTGCTGTCCCATACAACGTGGTAGCAGTTAAAGGTTCGATGATAACTGCCCGGAATGCTAAGCGTTGTATCACCAGAAATTCATCCCCCTTGAAGAAAGTCCGTGTACCTGATGATTTTATTATTCCCAGGGGAGAAGAAGACTCCGACTCAGATGATTTATGTGACATTCCAATCAATCAAACCAATCAACATGTACCCGAACGTGTATATCGACGTAGATACCCGCAACGTCAGAGACGTGGGCCAACAAGGCTCATCACTGAACTTTAATCTTTAACTTCAGTTTTGATAAAGTTAATTTAACTTTTGAACCCTTTTTGACACTTAATAAGTACATGACTTTTAAAGTGAAAACCACTGAACTTTATTTACAAACTTTTATCATTTAACGTTCTAATTGATTTTCTGAATTGAAAGTAAGCAACTGAACATTCATCTTTATTTTGTTAAAGTTAATGTTTGATTTAAATGTTAAAGGCCCACTTGCCGCCGCAGCCTGTTTAAATTTGCTAAGAAAACCAATTTACATGAGCTTACTACGACTTATACCACTAAACTTAAACATAGGACACATAAAACATGTCTAGTTAGCTTTAGAATGTAGAAATGGGATGAAAAACAAACGAAGAATCGAAGCCTGATTACAACAACAACGATCAGTGTCGGTCAACTTTCGTGTTGAATTACCCTCATTTCAGGCCTTTTTATCTTTGGTTTACACTCAAACAATTACCAGCAGGCTTTTCCAGTCGCTGTTAACCGATCGTCAGTCTGTATTTCTCAGATAAATAGGCCTACGTAAAATTACACTGTGCCGTTAGTTCACTCACTCGACTGAAACATAAAATCGCCAATAGGGGGCAGATTGGTTTGTTTACGTTACGGACCCCTAACAATTCAAATTCAAATTAAAAATACAAAGTGACGTCCAAACTTTTAAATTTTGGTAAAAATATAGAAAGTTCCTAACTTATATTGTCTGGGAAAAATACAGAAAACGGTCTTTCTTTTTTAATGTAAACAATATTCCTGATTTTCGCGGCAAGTGTGCCTTTAAATGATCCTCACGTTCGTAATCAAGGAGGGGAGTGATGTAGTGTAGAAGCTATTCACTTTCTATCTAAGCGACTGCATTATAGAGAGTATAGTTGACCTCATTATGATCATGTAGATGTGTTCTGCTCAGTCAATATATTAGGTGATTATTATAACATCTTCCCGTGTTTTTCCATGAACAAGGACACGACAAATATCAGACTAGTAGTTTTCTTGGAATTAAGGTAACAAAAAAATATATATCATCCCCTGACGGCCATATTGAATATGCAAATGAGATGAAAATGCACGATGCACAACTAAACCATAAGGTGATAATGCATGTTGAGTTTGATTAAGATTGGACTAATAGTTTTCTTAGAATAAAGGTAACAAGCGAAAGTTTTCTTGCAATAAACGTAACAAAGAAAAACAACATCGCCCCCTGGCGGCCATATTGAATATGCAAATGAGATGAAAATGTACGGTGCACAACTAGACAATAGGGTGATGATGTATGTTAAGTTTGATTAAGATTGGACAGGTAGTTTTCTTGGAATAAAGGTAACAAAGAAAAACAACATCGCCCCCCTGGCAGCCATATTGAATATGCAAATGAGATGAAAATGTACCATGCACAACTAGACTATATGGAGATAATGTGAGCCAAGTTTGGTGAAAATCGGACATGTAGTTTTCTTGGAATAAAGGTAACAAAAAAAAACAATATCGCCCCCCTGGTGGCCATATAGAATATGCAAATGAGATGAAAATGTACGGTGCAGAACTAGACCATTAGGTGATGATGTATGTTAAGTTTGATTATGATTGGACTGGTGGTTTTCTTGGAATACAGGTAACAAGCAAAAAGTTAACGGACGGACGGACCACGGAAAAGCGATTTGAATAGCCCTCCATCCATGATGGCGGGCTAAACAGTTGGTCGTATTCTAAGACAACACTCTGCTTTTTTGTGGGGCAGCGCAACGAAGAGGCAGTGACAAAGCTTATTCTTTACCAGCAGTTTTTGGTTGGTTAGTCTTCAGAGTTCAGGGGTAGCTCAATTGGTCGAGCGTTGGCTTCAAAGGCCTTTCATTTTTCACTCTGTCGCTTTGGAAGAGTTGCCAGGTACGGGGTTTCCCTCGGGCAATGAACCCGGTTTCCTCACCCACATTACTTTCACACAGATTATCACCTCCCCCCACTACAATATGCAATAATATAACATTGTAATTTTTCAATATTTTATTTAAATTTTTAAGAGCTTTCAAGAAATCACATCTTGTAATTTCAAGAAAAGTTGAAATTTGACATTCTGTTTTTTTTTTAACACTTGGTAATTTATGTTTCTATCCTGAACCTCTGCCAGGTGAATGTATCCCTCACATCCAAAAGGTGAGATAAATCTAGCACAAATCCCTTGAAGGGCGGGATCAGGAGTGATCTGGTTCTTCTTGAAGGGGCGGATCTGAGTTGTATCTGGTGCAAGGCCGGTCGATATCTTCTTTTCAAAGAACTGTTTCATTGGTTTTGTCTATTCAAACCTTTTGCAACTTTAGTTGCACTCGTCTGCTGGAAAAGTAGTCAAATAGTAATCTGGAATTTAATACTCAGATACATGCCAAGAAATAAGCAAAACATAATTAACGTAACATAATATGTGACCTCATTGCACCCTAAACACTTCAATAAAATAATAGGAAGGAGTTTGAAAACTATATTGAGAAAAACGTTTCATATGGAAAGTTTCAAGAAAAAAAGAAATCTAAAGGGCAAAAAGAAATCTAAAGGGCAAAAAAAAAATCAGGAATGTCTTTGTGAAAAAAAATAAAATGTGAGGGTCAAAATATGATATAACATATAACACCAAACTCAAAGAAATAAATATGAAAAGCTGTGTTGCATTTATCAACAATAATGTCAAATCTTTGAAAACCTACAAGTACATGTTTAGCACTGTGGGCAGACATCTAAATCATTACTGACAGTAAAAGAAAAAGTCACCTTAAAGGATATATGAACAAGATTTAAAGCTGGTTTGTGCTTGTTTATTGACTAAATATATATTTGAAAATTATCAGTTGAAACGAAACAACCTTCGCGTTAGTTCTCTGGTAGTCAAAAAACAAACGGGGAGGAAATATGCATATTTTCCGTATTTTTCGTAACTGCTCGGAAAAATGACGTCATACACGACCTTCGATGTGTACAAACTGCCACGAAGACGTACTGAGACAACAGAAATCGTTTATTACGTCATCGCTGTGAGGGTACGTACACAACAGAGGTCGTGTTTGACGTCATAAGTCTCTGAGATAATTAACTTTCGTAAGCATTGTAGATCGGTAAACGTAACTTGAATTTTGTATGTGCTGCGACCAAAATTTAATTTTTTTTTTGGTCAGACTTTTAAAGTACATGTTCTACAACACACCTAACGCAAATTAGAGAATATTTCCAAAAGCTGTTCATAAATCCTTTAAATAAAAGGCAGCACCTAAAAGGTGCTTTGACCCCCTCAGCCAAATATGTCCAGTAATTACCAGGTTGACAACTACCACTGAATTCTGGTGAATAGTCCTTCATACTACATAAAGGTGTGGGAAACTAGGGATATTTACTGTGAATCAAATAGTAACTGAGAGTTACCTCTTATTTATCAGATGTATCGTGTCACATATGAATAAAACTTGAATGAAAGAGAGTGCTAGTTTCAAAACGGATTCATGAAATGATAACACAAATCTTTTAGAACGGAGTATATTTTCCTCAAAAACCTCTGAAATTTATGCCATCTACGATAAAATGTACATACACTGTAAGCCATATTTCAAATAGAATTACATGGAGAGACGTATTCTTCTTTTACGCTGCATTCCAGTTTATTTCACTTATAGATAGAATTTCAAGTTTTAGGGTTCACTGTTGATGATGGTTTGAGAAAATAGAGAGACTAAGTATATATATTATTTGGTAGTACTGGATATCAGTAAGTAAATATCTTACTGTATTACTGTTTCAAGCGAACAGCCATCCACACAGCTTTATGGTAAGAGTAGTATGTTTCATGAACACCAGCTTTTATGTCTGAAGGCTGGAAGTTGGTAAAAATCTGATCTATGGTTGTGCGTAAAAATAACGTCAAAATTCCAAAGGTGTATAACTCTGCAACAGAATCATATAACGCGGGATAAACATGACAGTGCACATCTTTGGTATACTAGGAATATTCACTGTGAGTATCAACGCTGTCAGTTGAATAGTTACAAAGATACAGCCCGGACAAAAAATTAACGTCAAAACTTCAAAGGGCCATAACTCTGCAACATAATCGTATAACGCGGAATAAACATGACAGTGCACATTTTTGGTATACTAGGAATATTCACTGTGAGTATCAATGCTGTCAGTTGAATAGTTACAAAGATACAGCCCGGACAAATCATTGTTGACAGACGTCCGGCCGGCCGAAAAGATGTACATGCCCATTACAATACCCCTTAAGCTGAAAAGGCTGAGGGGTAAAAAGGGCTAAAATATACCACCGACTAAGACTGCCAGTGTAATCTTTCTAGTACCAGTATGTTTAGATTCATAGCAGAGGTAAATTCAATTTGAATGTAACTTTTTAGAAAATGCATTTTAATTGGATAGTGAGAACATAAAAATAGCTGCCAGCATCGGCTCACAATATGTATTTCAAAACGCTTCAAAATGCTATTCAGCTAAACAAATCAAGCAATTGATATTCATTATCAACCTCATTGATTAAAACTTCATGTGCTTTCAAGTAAACGTCTTGTACATTTTGATATACATGGAAGCTCCAATTGGTGACAGCTCTCCGAATAAAACTTCCCAAATCTGCTTATTGTTCCTCTTATCTAAAAATATATTTATAAGAATGTTGCCTTCTCCTTATGACTGCTGTATTCGTACCTCCAATTCAATAAAAAAAAATGGTTACGGAGGGCTGTTTAAGTTGTTTTACAAAAAAACATTTCATATGCTCTAAGTGTTTTCGAAGCTCAACTGTTCAATTAAGCTCAATTAATCAGTAAGGCGTAAATGTTTTGATTGATTGATTGATGTTTTATGCCGCGCTCAAGATTATTTTACTTATATGACGACGTTGCCAGTTTTATGGTGGGAGGAAACTGCCCTATGCCCGGAGGAAATCCACGACCTTCCGTTGGTAACTGGCAACCATCCCACATACATGTAGGTCGTTCGAGTGAAAACCCAGTCAGAAAATTTTGCAATTTTTTTTTTGACTGAGTTGGATTCGAACCCGCGACCCATTGGTGGAAGGCTGTTCGGATTGAGTGTCCAACGCTCTCGTAAATGTTTTGAGAAACACCCCAAGCAGTGCAGGATTTTTAAAACTTGATACCGGATATCACACCCAAATTCCTGCGATGAATAGGCAAGAGATTCACTCAGACTGTAATACTGGTTCATAAACTGAACTCAGAAACAGCTTTTAAAACACTTAGGCTGTCGCTTTCACCAGCAATGCAACCCACCCTTTTTGAGTGACATCATTATTTTTCAGGGGGCTGTTTGTCAAAACATTTACGTTCATGTAAAGAAAGGGCTGTCAATGCAACATGTACATGTATCTTCAACATAACATTGTGACCAGTCTCAAAGTTATATTGGACCTAAATCTTTTGAGAAACTTCCTGTTCTATAGGAAGCGGGAGTAACGTGACAATTCCACAAATTTTCTGTCACTGGCGTTGTCATAAGCCTTTATTGTTCGAATGTGACGCTCAATTCTGAAGTGGTAGAGCAAAAATCGTCAATCGAACTGACAAGGTCATCGAAAAATGTCATCTGTCATCGGAAATCGCTAAATCTCTCGTAGACTCCCAGGCCCTATTGCCAATTGAAATCTCATCTGGTCTCTACTCCTCGATGAAACGCATGACTTCATTTCCAGAGAGTTTGTTAATAAGAGCACCAGTAACGATAGGGACAAGAACTGGCCCATCTCATGGAGATCTTCTACTGCATTAGTGAGATGTTAACCCATCACACAATCAAAATACGCATCCACCAACAAAATTGTCCACTGTTGTGTGTGATTAAGGTAAACAGGCCATTATTAACTCCTTGTCAAATTGAAAGTTCGTCCAGGCTTCTGATCCAAACTCTGTCCTCTTGGTTCTTCTCTGACCAGGTGATCTGGATCTCTGATCTATTTTGTAGAATATAAAAAAATCTAAATGTTTCATGTTGATAATGAATAATATGTGAATGTCGTAAATAGCATTATGTATGGTAAGGTTTTATTTACGCTGACGTAGCTCATTTAAAAGGACGTACCAACACAGAAGAATTTTGTATAAAACAAAGAAAGTTGTCTTTCTTGTATTATTTTCCTGAATGGCTGCGTAGATCTGCGGAAATATAGAAAATCAACTATGGCTTCAGTTTTTAGAGTTGCATTTCTTTTGTTTTAGCTGATTTAAACTTGGTACATACATAGTTGAAGTTATTTTAATAAAATATTTCATGTGTATGGGTTAATCTTTGCACCCACAGAGCAGTTTCATTGATTTTACTTGATATTTTTCATATTACACAAGATTATTTCCCTCTTGATAATGTGCAATATTCAAGGTTATTAGTACCCAGTACAAGAATCAAGTGAATTGTATCCAGCATACATACATGGGTTTGGTAAAAAAAAAAAAGTTTTTGGAGGCAAATCAAACTCTTCATATCATTTTGGACGATGGACACACCGAACTAGTCAAAGTACTGGCAAAGAAAACAAGACATCCCTTAAAGGGATCTTAACGCCCACGTTCATCTATTCATATTAAAGATTGTTACAGCGCTAACTGGATATGGGAATTGGGGCCTACATAAAAAAATCTTATTCCAGGGAAATAACTATTGTTGAGGAAAATTAAATTGTGAATTACAAAGTAAGCTCCCCTTGAAATTTTGGTTGAAAACAACATTGCCACCTGGTAGCCATCTTCAATATGCTAATGAGATGATAATGTATGGTGCACAGCTAGAACTTAGGGGGATGGTGTGTGTCATATTTGGTTAAGATCAGGTCAGTAGTTTTCTTGGAATAATGATAATAAGTTTCATTTTCAAATTTGGTTAAAAAACAACATTGCTTCCTGGCGGCCATATTTAATAAGCAAATGAGATGAAAATGAACAGTGCATAACTAGACCATAGGGTGATAATGTATGCAACCCTCGCAATTCACCGCAGCAATCGGCAATGCCGCTGTAAAACCGCTTTTCCACGGCAATCAAAAATGCCGCAGACAAAAAAAATATACATCTTGGGAAAAGCTGCTGGGTCACTAGAAAACTTGATATGTATGGAGATTTTAACAAGTAATAATTTTACCTTGTCTTCAAGGTATATTTAATAGAAACCACTCATTCGTTTGTATTTAATCTGGCCACAATAAAGCCAAGGACTCTACACATTTATGATGTAGCTCTATACTGTACACATTGGCCTTTGTAATATGGAACAAAGTTCAACTCTCCAATTAGCACTCTGACTTCTCATTGGTCTAGATTGTCTACAGCTCTGCAGGTGGCTGGCCCCAAAATGTCTCCAACTGTCAGTTATGTCTTATTGGGTAACCCCTATTCAAAATTTATAGGGGTGTTGCCCTCATGTACAAGTTTACTGTTGTTCAAGAAATAAAGAATTTTAGTTTTTATTTAAAAAAGATCGATTTAAAGAGGTTCTAATTTTTATTCAAAAAAAAAAAAGATTTGAAGAGGTTGTAACAAAACAATAAATATATTTCTTGCCGACCATACTTGTAAATAAAAACATTCAAAACTTTCACCCCACAGAAAGGTTAGAGATGGACTCAACCAGGCTTTGTTGATCAGCTGTGCACGAGTCTGTATGGATTTAACAATGTAGTATTACACAAAGAAACGATGGTTATAACCTTTACGGCTTTAGGATAGGATTTAGAGAATGATTTGAAAAAGAAATGCTTTGCCGAGTGAAGTGACCAGGAATATACATTTAACAACGAATTATTTCCATGCAAATACAAGATATTTTATGAGGAAAGAATTAAGACAAAGTTAGCGTTTTCACTATGCTGGTTTCTATGATAATCAAAGAAGAAATTAAAACAAGAGATCCCTTAAAGGGATCTTAACGCCCGCGTTCATCTATTCATACTAAAGATCGTTAATAACTGGATATAGGAATTGGGGCCTACATAAAAAAATCTTATTCCAGGGAGATAACTATTGTTGAGGAAAATTAAATTGTGAATTACAAAGTAAGCTCCCCTTGAAATTTTGGTTGAAAACAACATTGCCACCTGGTAGCCATCTTCAATATGCTAATGAAATGATAATGTACGGTGCACAGCTAGAACTTACGGGGGTGATGTGTGCCATGTTTGGTTAAGATCAAGTCAGTAGTTTTCTTGGAATAAAAGTAACAAAAAAACAATATCAGCCATATTGAATATGCAATATGAAAATGAACAGTGCATAACTAATCCATAGGGTGATAATGTATGTTGAGTTTGATTAATGTCAGGTAATTTTCTTGGAATAAAGTTAAAGAAAAACACTATCGCCCTCTGGCGGCCATATTGAATATGCAAATGAGATAAAAATATACAGTACACAACAGGGCTATAGGGAGATAATGTGAGCCAAGTTTGGTGAAAATCGGACTGGTAGTTTTCTTGGAAAAAAGTTTTAAAAAATTATATCGCCCCCTGGCAGCCATATTGAATATGCAAATGAGATGAAAATGTATGGTGCACGACTAGACCATAGGGTGATGTATGTTGAGTTTGATTAGGATTGGACTAGTAGTTTTCTTGGAATAAAGGTAACAAGCAAAAGTTTTCTTGCAATAAACGTAAAAAAGATAACAACATCACCCCCTGGCGGTCATTATGAATATGCAAATGAAATGAAAATGTACGATGCACAACTAGACCATAGGGTGATGATGTATGTTAAGTTTGATTAAGATTGGACAAGTAGTTTTCTTGGAATAAAGGTAACAAAAAAAAAACAATATCGCCCCCTGGTGGCCATTTAAGATATGCAAACGAGATGAAAATGTATGGTGCGCAACTAGACCATAGGATGATGATGTATGTTGAGTTTGATTAAGATTGGACTGATAGTTTTCTTGGAATAAAGGTAACAAGCGAAAGTTTTCTTGCAATACACGTAACAAAGATAAGTGGCTGTCGCCATCAGGACCCCTCGGGTCTGGGCCAAAGAAACCGAAGACATATTTATTTTCCAGACAATTTGTTTCGAGTGAAAAACTACTCCACATACATGCATCACATTTACAAGGCGGTTTTTGCCTGAGTCATGTAAGGGGCATAACTCCTGAAAAACATGTCCAAGCACGTTGATTTTCAATAGGCTTCTTGTACTTGCTGTATTAAACAAATGTGTGAAGTTTCAAAGTTGTAAGTTAAAGACTTTTTAGATAATGTGTTTACAAGGCTTTTTACAGCAGCGGTAATGTAAGGGGCATAACTCTTGAAAAAAACATCCGAGCGCGTTGATTTCAAATAGGCTTCTTGTACTTGCTGTAATAAACAAATGTGTGAAGTTTCAAAGTTGTAAGTTAAAGACTTTTTTAGATAATGTGTTTACAAGGACCAATGGATAGAGGGACAAACAGACAGACGGACGACGGAGGCAATGACAATACCCTTCGGGTAAAATTTGCCCAAGGGGTAAAAAACAACATCTCCCCCTGGCGGCCATATTTTATATGCAAATGAGATGAAAATGTACGGTGCACACCTAGACCATAGGGTGATGATGTATGTTAAGTTTGATTAAGATTGGACAGGTAGTTTTCTTGGAATAAAGGTAACAAAGAAAAACAACATCGCCCCCTGGTGGCCATATTTAATATGCAAATGAGATGAAAATGTATGATGCACAACAGGACTATATGGAGATAATGTGAGCCAAGTTTGGTAAAAATCGGACAAGTAGTTTCCTTGGAACAAAGGTAACACAAAAAAAAACAATATCGCCCCCCCTGGTGGCCATATTGAATATGCAAATGAGATGAAAATGTACGGTGCACAACTAGAACATAGGGTGATGATGTATGTTAAGTTTGATTAAGATTGGACAGGTAGTTTTCTTGGAATAAAGGTAACAAAGAAAAACAACATCGCCCCCTGGTGGCCATATTGAATAAGCAAATGAGATGAAAATGTACGATTCACAACTAGACTATAGGGAGATAATGTGAGCCAAGTTTGGTGAATATCAGACTGATAGTTTTCTTAGATTAGAAAACATAAAAACTATATCGCCCCCTGGTGGCCATATTGAATACGCAATTGAGATGAAAATGTACGGTGCACAACTAGACCATAGGGTGATGAGGGTATGTTAAGTTTGATTAAGATTGGACAGGTAGTTTTCTTGGAATAAAGGTAACAAAGAAAAACAACATCACCCCCTGGTGGCCATATTGAATATGCAAATGAGATGAAAATGTACGATGCACAACTAGACTATATGGAGATAATGTGAGCCAAGTTTGGTGAAAAAAAGGACTGATAGTTTTCTTGGAATAAAGGTAACAAAAAAAACTAGACATAACTGAGATACCCCCCGTTCTGCAAGAAAAGTCGGCAATGTAAGGGGCATAACTCTGTAAAAAAACATCCGAGCGCGTTGATTTTCAAGACTTCTTGTACTTGCTGTATTAAACAAATATGTGAAGTTTCAAAGTTGTAAGTTAAAGACTTTTTTAGATAATTTGTTTACAAGGACCAATGGACAGACGGACAGACGGACGCAACGACAATACCCTTCGGGCAAAATTTGCCCGAGGGGTAAAAAACTATGTTAATTTAAGTCTAGGAGAATGATTGAACAGCATAGCAAATTTACGAACTCTGCATGGTCATCTTTTTGTAACTGCAACTGTAAGCAAGACTGAGAAGCGGGAAAGGATAGCCCCTTAGCCATGATAAGCAAGCTTTATAGAGTACAACAATATGCACATAGGATGATATGTATATGCACATGTATGGTAAAGATGGAGAAACAGCTCCTTGCTGGTCATGTTTAGTTAGCATCGACAACAAGAAAGTAGACTATGAGGCTGCTTGCTGATCATGTTACCACCACTCACTACGAGGAAGTAGGCTATCAAGAGTGCCACAAGCACAATAATGAAACATGCAGGCTTATATGACAAGCACAGCAACTACCGCACAACAGTACAATGGGACAAAATTGTGTCTACAAACAAATGTATGAACAGACAAATGGCAGAACAGAGAAATGTCAAAAGGAGTCCAAAATGTCATAAATATGTAAAAATATCTCCTTGCAAGTAGGACATGGACAACTTCATATCATTGGTAACATTTGTCAAGTTTCATTAAAAAAGAACCAACATCTGGGAGGAGTATTTTGGACAAAATTGCGTCTACAAACTTTATGCCAGCAGAAGGGGGGGGGGGGGGGGGGGGGGGGGGGGGTAGGGAGGAGGGAGGGAGGGGCGATAACATGATATTAACCCTGTCTTCATATGGAATGAGACCCATTGGAGGAGTATTTTGGACAAAACTGTGTCTATGGACGGACGGACGGACAGACAGAGGGAACAACGATTGGACGGATGTATGAGCGTACATACACACTTCATGGCAGTAGAAGGGGGGGGGGGTGGGGGAGGGGGGGAGGTTGGGAGGAGGGAGGGGCGATAACAAGATAACCCTGTCTTCATATGGAATGAGACCCCAAAAATGGCAAAGTCCTATAAGTCAAAAACGTCATAAAAATGTGAAAAAAGGAAATATCATCCTGTAAGTTGGGCATGCACATCTACATACCATTGGTAACATATTTGTGAAATTTCATTGAAATCAAAGCTAAATCTTAGGAGGAGTAGTCCGGACAAACAAAAATGGCAAAGTCCTATAAGTCAAAAACGTCATAAAAATGTGAAAAAAGGAAATATCATCATGTGAGTTAGGCATGCACATCTACATACCATTGGTAACATATTTGTGAAATTTCATTGAAATCAAAGCAAAATCTTAGGAGGAGTAGTCCGGACAAAATTGTGTCTACAGACAGACGGACGGACAGACAGACAGACAGACAGACGGACGGACGGACAAGCCGATTCCAGTATACCCCCCCTAACTTCGTTGCGGGGGGTATAAAAACAATATCGCCCTCTGGTGGCCATATGGAATATGCAAATGCGATGAAAATGTACGGTGCACAACTAGATCATAGCGTGATGATGTTTGTTAAGTTTGATTAAGATTGGACTGGTCGTTTTCTTGGAATAAAGGTAACAAGCCAAAAGTTAACGGACTGACGCCGGACCACGGAAAAGTGATTTGAATAGCCCCCCCATCAGAATGATGAGAGGCTAAAAAGACATTACCAAGATACAGCAAGAAGTTTACCTTCTGTATAGCCAAGTTGATTTGCCAATGACCGTCTAGCAGTTCCATTGGGTGATTGTTCGTTAGTTCCACTCAGTGAGCCATCTCTATTCTGTGGACACAAATGTAAAATTTCAAATTGAAATTAATAAAAATGGCTCTTTCCTGGAGTTGTAATCACAGAGTTAAGGTAGCAGTCTGTCACAAATTCCATGCCCAATATATAGAGCTCTCCACCATGTGTCCAGTCCAAAGGTTAGACATGATCAGCAAATTAGCTCTGTGACATCATGATAGTCTTAATGTCACAAGGTCAATACTCTGGTGTCTAACCTTTCGCAACGTTTGCCAAAGCATTTGAACCTGCCAGGAGAGGTCAACTGCAGAAGCATCAAAACAGTAAATACATTTAAATGTATTTTGTTAACAGAAAATCAGAGTACGGTAAATCACGCCGTTTTTCGCAGTAAATTTTTTCAACTAAGGTCACGTGATAACAGCTGTGATGTTAATTGCAGCTTATTAGTCAACAATGTCCCAATTAAATGAGGTGTCCACGCCCAGCGAGAGGTGTAATTTAATTCCCAGGTGGTATGTAATCCGTGAAGATCACACAAGGCGGCGGTCAATACCGCCTCGCACGTTACTACATGTACGTCTCTTCTGCGGCAGACATCAGATTAAATAATCTCTAACTAATGTATGGTCACTGTGGACTTATGGTGAGGCAAAACAAAAATACATATGTTTCCGTTTTTCGACCGACCCACGAAAAGTCATGGTCGCCTTAAATGTTAAAAAAATAAATCATCAACCAACGGGCCGGAGCCGGAGAAACGGAGAAGATAGGCGAACACTCAGTTGAGTTTCCCGTTATGACTTTTGCTGGACAAGCCGCGGGTATTCGATCAGTTATCGTACACTATTCCGTGTTCGAAATATCCCCGACACGGCAGAAGGCGACTATTCTTGGGCCGTACGACAAATCGAAATTTTGCAAGAAGATGCCTCGACAAGTAAGCCACCTGTAATCGGCGGGAAAGCGTGATCGTTTGGGTTACGGCTTTGAATTAAAATAAACATTCATGTGAATATTAAAGTGGCATAAGCTGCCAAAATGTTGATGTTGTGACGTTAAAACAGAATGTTCGAAATTATTGGCTATTTTTCTCAAGACGTATAATTCAGAAGCTTTTTAGTGCTTCTAGTCTCGAAAATGTACGATAAAGTATTGTTTTGAACTAGCATTGGCTTAGAATGAATGAATGAATGGTCGTTCCGGTTATTTAAATTTTGTTTACTTTTCGACACGTTTTCCGTTTGTACAGGCCACATACTGTATAGATTTTCCTCATTCCAACGCCAATCATTTAGTTTTTCAATGGCCTTCAAAGCCTCTTACTGTTGTGACGATCAGAAATTAAGAAAAAAGAGTGAATTTTGGCAGCTCATGTCACTTTAAATGAGAACTTGTTATAGTGGCTTTCCACTGACACCGGCACGCTGAAAGTGAAAGAAAAGTATTGTTTTTCGTAAACGGCAAAAGATTTGTTCAGAGTTGGCCTAAATGTAAAATGATGTACTAGTATGTCAGACAGCCGCATTCATATGTCTTGTTTGCCGGTCAGGCAGATGATTAGACAGACTTTTTCAGTTACCCAAACGAGCAAATGAATTGGTAAAAATTTCTTTTAAAGGGGTGGATCGTACGCAGAACATTAGCATGTAAAGCCCGCCGCAGACAAGAGCTATCGCCTTCGCCAAATTTCATTCGTGCCACTTGGCGTAAGCAGATAGCTCCCGTCTGCGGACAATTTTGCAAGAGATTTTGGTCATTTGTGGCTGAGAGCCGAATATCTATCGTGTTTGAGAATTTTGTCCACGCGTAGACGTTTCCTCCTCGTCTGCGGTGAAGAAAGCAATTAGCTTTCACTTTCCTTCGAGTGCGCAAGCGTGCAGATGAGCAGTCAAAACATGACGTAGCCTACAGTCAAAAAGGCCGTTCTATGCGAAAACTTTACCATGGAGTTAGACGAGTAGTTAATTCTTTTGTTGTTGATGTTAAAACGACGTCGAAATCGGCGACGTACTAAAAGAATGATTCGAAAAATGTGGAAAAAAACGTGGATATCTAGAAGAATTGGCCAAGGCACTTAAATTTAAATTTAATACAGGAAATAAGTACAGAAGATCCTGAACAGCTCCATCGTCTTGACAGAAAATCGATACGCGTTTATTGCGGTCTTTAAATTCAGCTGACCGCACATCATACAGGCAGGGGTAGTCAACCCACGGATCAACAAGTTTATCTTCTAAAATAGCGTTTGCTACCAGATTGGTGGTTGTCGCCATTTCTACTGGCATGCATGTGATCATCTGCACGCTTGCGCACTCGAAGGAAACTGAAAGCTAGTTGCTTTCTTCACCGCAGACGAGGAGGAAACGTCCACGCGTGGCCAAAATTATCAAACACGATAGATATTCGGAGCTCAGTCAGGAATGACAAAAAACTCTTGCAAAATTGTCCGCAGACGGGAGCTATCTGCTTACGCCAAGTGACACGAATGAAATTTGGCGATGGCGATAGCTCTCGTCTGCGGCGGGCTTTATAGTTTGTAGGTAAGGGAACCGCTATTGTTTTTGACTTTATTGTTGCGGAGTCTTACAAAAAAAAAACAGAGCATGTCTCATACTGTATGTGCTACACTTTGAAAACTACGTCTCATTAGGCGTATTCGACTGGTCGTTTTCCGAGGAGTAAATTTAAGCTCCGCCCACCTGCGAAGCAGCTCAAACTAACTGCTGGGGAAAGCACCAGTCGAACGAATTTGAGTAAACTGAGGAAAGTTTGGGTCGTTTGCTTAGCAACCTGGTGTATTCTTCAAGTAATGGTCAACTGGTAGGCGTGGATACGGTTGAGAACGGACTTGAGAAAATATATATTTGCAATCAAAATGAAATATTTCTGTCAATGATCTAGGAAAACTGCAAATATTTTTTCAGACCTATAGCAAACCGATTTGGGTAAATTCGGCTTAGTAGACTTCAGAAGCGTGATTGGTCTATTTGCATAGAAAATAAATAACATTTATTCGTTGAGATTTAGGGTGTCAGGGTTTGATTTTATGTAATTGTAGTTTTGGAATACAGGAATGCTTAAAAATAGTCAAAACATGTCAAGAATTATATAATTGGAGACATAAAAGTACTATTATTTTGCCACGTGACAAGCTCCCCTCTCTCTGCTCTTACAAAATCAGCGAGCGCTTCGAGCGTGCACGCGGGCGGAGTTTGTGCAAATCAAGCTACCAGTCGAATAGAAATTGTGTAGTTTGAGAAGAATGAGCTGCTCGAAAACGACCAGTCGAATACGGCTAATATGTATTCATGCTTGGCACCAGTCTGTCTAGGATATCTCCATGACAACTGTCAATCATGTCGCATTGTGAGCTAAACCATTTTTATATTTAGAGGGAGGGGGGGGGGGGGGGGGGGGGGTGGTCATTGTATATGTACTTAAATTTTCTGATAAATGCTCGTCCGATTTTTTCAAATTCATTTTAGACAATAATTTCAAAGTTACTAAATTGGATTTAAAGTCAATACCTTTTTTTCGATCATACTTTTAAATAAAAGCCCAAACACAAACTTTTAAAAACACCGGACCCCACAGAGAAGTTGGAGATGGACTCAACCTACCTTGTTGACTAACGTATCTCTGTATGAGTTTTTAACCCTGCATTTTTGCAGTAGTAGCTGAAGTTGTGTTGTATCGATTTAAGAAATAAAATACTGATTAAAAATACGCAAGGATTATACATTTAAAAACCAAGAGAGATAATGTGGATTATAACAGGAAAAAAACATTACGAGTTGATTTACCACCAAGAGTCCGACACCGTCAGGTCAGTTTCCCGCGTCAAAATTATTAAATTTTCATGTATATTGTTTTCTCTAAGTTATATTTATGAACACTAAAACACACGGGCACAGGGAAAATCTTCTTGTCTAAAATAACCACGGAGACAAGTTTCTAATTGTGTTAAAAAGAGGTATATCATTTAGACCTTTATACCCCATCATAAATTGTTGTAATAAAGTATATATTTCATTAGGTTGACGACTGACAGGAGCTTGGCCTTAGTCAGTAGAATTTTCTGGAACACTTTGTATTACATTGACAATGCTTACGCATCTTAAGCTACATGTATAGTAAGAATATCGTCAGACTATATATTATGGGATCATGGGAGAAGACAGAGAAAATTAGCCCCCCCCCCTATACCCTTTCCCAGAAAACCTAGGTAGAAGGCAGACAGGGGAGTTTAGCCCTGACCAGTAGGTCTTTCAAACTCTTGTTCTTTTTATAAGCAATGACTGGCCTTTGGGTCAGAGGTCGAGCAAGTTTACTTTGAAGTAGTTTGTATTCTTCTACTATAATCTTGGCCATAGCGATGCTAGCTTTGTTATACTGAAACACAAATGGTATTATAGTTTTTTCACGACATCTTCCGGGGTCCAAGTTCAAACCCAAAGGATAAAAGTTATGATAACCGTGAAAATTTTTTCTTTCGTTTTTGAATGAATGGATTAAAATGTCATTTTTAGATAAAATACTCTTTCCCATTATATTTCATCATGTCTAAATTGCATAGTTTAAAATCTTGCTGGAAATAGAATTGGAAAATCTTTCCCCTACTTGCCCAACATCGGTAACGGACAATATGTGGTTTTGAAATGAGAAATTTCTTTCGAGAAACCCGTTATAATAAGGAAAATCATGCATTTATTTCATTATTATTAAACTTAAGTGATTTACGTAGGCTATTGTCGCTATATGACATGGACCAACGCCGAAGCGGATATTTTATTTTTTTCGGCTTCTAAATAGACAGTCCTATAATTATTTTAAGGAAATAAAAAAAAATTGTTAGAGATTGTTTTATTTACCCAACACTACAGATCTCCCAACAATAATTAACAGGGCAAAGATCTCACGCTGGGGGATTACTAGGCTATTAGCATCAGCGTTTATTCAGGCGGCAGGGGGTTAAGTATCTTGTCCTCTTAGGCTAACGCTACTGCGAAACGCCGTGATTTACCGTAAGTCAATCACTCCAAACAACAGTTTAAACACATCTTTTATTCAGTTAATTAAAGAGATATTAGGTTATTAAACAAGAGATCCCTTAAAGGGATCTTAACGCCCGCGTTCATCTAATTCATATTTAAGATTGTTACAGCAATAACTGGATATAGGAATTGGGTCCTACATAAAAAAATCTTATTCCAGGGAGATAACTATTGTTTAGGAAAATTAAAATGTGAATTACAAAGTAATTCCCCTTAAAATTTTGCCACCTGGTAGCCATCTTCAATATGCTAATGAAATGATAATGTACAGTGCACAGCTACAACTTAGAGGGATGATGTGTGTCTTGTTTGGTTAAGATCAGGTCAGTAGTTTTCTTGGAATAATGATAATAAGTTTCATTTTCAAATTTGGTTAAAAAACAACATTGCTTCCTGGCGGCCATATTTAATAAGCAAATGAGATGAAAATGTATGGTGCACAACTAGACCATAGGGTGAGATGATGTATGTTAAGTTTGATTAAAATTAGACAGGTAGTTTTATTGGAATAAAGGTAACAAAAAAAAACAAACAATAATGCTCCCTGGTGGCCATATTGAATATGCAAAAGAGATGAAAATGTACGGTGCACAACTAGACCATAGGGTGGGATGATGTATGTTAAGTTTGATTAAAATTGGACAGGTAGTTTTATTGGAATAAAGGTAACAAAGAAAAACAACATCGCCCCTGGCGGCCATATTGAATATGCAAATGAGATGAAAATGTACAGTACACAACAGGGCTATAGGGAGATAATGTGAGCCAAGTTTGGTGAAAATCGGAATGGTAGTTTTCTTGGAAAAAACTAACAAAAGCGGTTTAGATAATGTGCCCCGTGGCAGCCATATTGAATATGCAAATGAGATGAAATGTACGGTGCACAACTAGACCATAGGGTGATGTATGTTGAGTTTGATTAAGATTGGACTGATAGTTTTCTTGGAATAAAGGTAACAAGCGAAAGTTTTCTTGCAATAAACACAGAAAAAAAAAACATCGGCCCTGGCGGCCATATTGAATTTGCAAATGAGATGAAAATGTACAGTACACAACAGGGCTATAGGGAGATAATGTGAGCCAAGTTTGGTGAAAATCGGACTGGTAGTTTTCTTGGAAAAAAGTAACAAAAAAAAAACAACATCGCCCCCTGGCGGCCATATTGAATATGCAAATGAGATGAAAATGTACAGTACACAACAGGGCTATAGGGAGATAATGTGAGCCAAGTTTGGTGAAAATCGGACTGGTAGTTTTCTTGGAAAATAGTAACAAAAAAAAAACAACATCGCCCCCTGGTGGTCATATTTAATATGCAAATGAGATGAAAATGTACGGTGCACAACTAGACCATAGGGTGAGATGATGTATGTTAAGTTTGATTAAAATTGGACAGGTAGTTTTATTGGAATAAAGGTAACAAAGAAAAACAACATCGCCCCTGGCGGCCATATTGAATATGCAAACGAGATGAAAATGTACAGTACACAACAGGGATATAGGGAGATAATGTGAGCCAAGTTTGGTGAAAATCGGAATGGTAGTTTTCTTGGAAAAAAAGTAACAAAAAAAATACATGGCCCCGTGGCAGCCATATTGAATATGCAAATGAGATGAAAATGTACGGTGCACAACTAGACCATAGGGTGAGATGATGTATGTTAAGTTTGATTAAGATTGGACTGATAGTTTTCTTGGAATAAACGTAACAAAGAAAAACAACATCGCCCCCTGGCGGCCATACTTTATATGCAAATGAGATCAAAATGTACGGTGCACAACTAGACCATAGGGTGATGATGTATGTTAAGTTTGATTAAGATTGGACAGGTAGTTTCCTAGGAATAAAGGTAACAAAAAAAATAAGTGTTTACAAGGCTTTTTACCGCAGCGGTAATGTAAGGGGCATAACTCTTGAAAAAAACATCCAAGCGCGTTGATTTTAAATAGGCTTCTTGTACTTGCTGTAATAAACAAATGTGTGAAGTTTCAAAGTTGTAAGTTAAAGACTTTTTTAGATAATGTGTTTACAAGGCTTTTTACTGCAGCGGTAATGTACATGTAAGGGGCATAACTCTTGAAAAAAACATCCAAGCACGTTGATTTTAAATAGGCTTCTTGTACTTGCTGTATTAAACAAATGTTTCAAAGTTGTACGTTAAAGACTTTTTTAGATAATGTGTTTACAAGGACCAATGGACAGACGGAGGCAACGACAATACCCTTCGGGCAAAATTTGCCTGCGGGGTAAAAAACAATATCGCCCCCTGGTGGCCATATAGAATATGCAAACGAGATGAAAATGTACGGTGTACAACTTGAGCGTAGGGTGATGATGTACATGTATGTCTAGTTTGATTAAGATTGGACTGATAGTTTTCTTGGAATAAAGGTAATGAGCGAAAGTTTTCTTGCAATAAACGTAACAAAGAATAAGTGGCTATCGCCATCAGGACCCCTCGGGTCTGGGCCAAAGAAACCGAAGATATATTTATTTTACAGACAATTTGTTGCGAGTGAAAAACTACTCCACATACATGCATCACATTTACAAGGAGGTTTTTGGCTGAGTCATGTAAGGGGCATAACTCTTGAAAAACAGGTCCAAGCGCGTCGATTTTAAATAGGCTTCTTGTACTTGCTGTGTTGAACAAATGTAGAAAGTTTTAAAAATGTGATTGAAAGACTTTTTTAGATAATGTGTTTACAAGGCTTTTTACCGCAGCGGTAATGTAAGGGGCATAACTCTTGAAAAAAACATCCGCGCGCGTTGATTTTAAATAGGCTTCTTGTACTTGCTGTAATAAACAAATTTGTGAAGTTTCAAAGTTGTAAGTTAAAGACTTTTTTAGATAATGTGTTTACAAGGCTTTTTATAGCAGCGGTAATGTAAGGGGCATCACTCTTGAAAAAAACATCTGAGCGCGTTGATTTTCAATAGGCTTCTTGTACTTGCTGTATTAAACAAATGTGTGAAGTTTCAAAGTTGTAAGTTAAAGACTTTTGTAGATAATGTGTTAACAAGGCTTTTTATAGCAGCGGTAATGTAAGGGGCATAACTCTTGAAAAAAACATCCGAGCGCGTTGATTTTCAATAGGCTTCTTGTACTTGCTGTAATAAACAAATGTGTGAAGTTTCAAAGTTGTAAGTTAAAGACTTTTTTAGATAATGTGTTTACAAGGACCAACGGACAGACGGACGACGGAGGCAACGACAATACCCTTCGGGCAAAATTTGCCCGAGGGGTAAAAACAATATCGTCCCCTGGTGGCCACATTGAATATGCAAATGATATGAAAACGCACGGTGCACAACTAGACCATAGGGAGATGTTGTATGTTAAGTTTGATTAAGATTGGACTGGTAGTTTTCTTGGAATAAAGGTAACAAGCAAAAAGTTAACGGACGGAGGACGGATGACTGACCACGGAAAAGCGATTTGAATAGCCCTCCATTAGAATGATGGCGGGATAAAAAAGCAGCGAAACATATCTCAAACTCACCAGAATCTGTAACTTTTTCTGCTTTCCAGGAGAAAGTTGATCAGCAGATTGTCTCCCTTTACTGTAACTCTCCTTTTTCAATGAGCTACTTCGTGGTTCCTTAAACATCAAATATTCTTGAAATTCGCTCTGGTTTTGTTGAGCAAAAATTTGCTGCTGTTTCATTCGTTGTTTTTCTGAGATTTGTTTATTTTCTGAATCTTGTTTTTTATGACCCTGTTTGGATTTTGTTGGTTTGTAATCAACAGAATATTCGTCAGAGTTACTGTAACTAACTGATTTACGATTTGCAATCCACTTCCGCAGACCTCTGAAAGAAAGAAAAAATTATCTTAAAGGATCTCTAGAAATCTCTAGAAATACATAGGGATTATCGTCGATAACAACCTTCAAAGTACTTAAAACATTTCACGTCATTACCTCCAGTGACCCTCAAGCTAATAAAAACAGACAGAAGTATGTCCTTTCAGTGGCTTATCTGTGAAGCCATTTTTCCGTTTTAGGATGACGTGATGTTGGTATAGCTATTTTTAGATCAATAATGACGTATTTTTACCGCTCTCTAATGTATAATGGTAGATTTAGGTCCAAAAAACATGGCGACAAACTTGAAGTGGGAAGATTGTCTCTGAATATATAGGTCAGTATGCAAAATGAACAAGAGATCCCTTAAAGGGATCTTAACGCCCGCGTTCATCTATTCATATTAAATTGATTTATCGATTGTTTGGTGTTTTACGCTGCGCTCAAGATTATTTCACTTATATGGCGTTGGTAACTGGCAACCATCCCACATAGGTCGTCTATTCATATTAAAGATTGTTACAGCAATAACTGGATATAGGAATTGGGGCCTACATAAAAAAATCTTATTCCAGGGAGATAACTATTGTTGAGGAAAATTAAATTGTGAATTGCAAAGTAAGCTCCCCTTGAAATTTTGGTTGAAAACAACATTGCCACCTGGTAGCCATCTTCAATATGCTAATGAGATGATAATGTACGGTGCACAGCTAGAACTTAGGGAGGCGATGTGTGTGATGTTTGGCTAGGATCAGGTCAGTAGTTTTCTTGGAATAATGATAAGTTTCATTTTCAAATTTGGTTCAAAAACAACATTGCTTCCTGGCGGCCATATTTAATAAGCAAACGAGATGAAAATGTCTGGTGCACAACTAGATCATAGGGAGATAATGTGGGCCAAGTTGGGTCAAAATCAGACCAGTACATTGTAGTTTTCTTGGAATAAAAGTAATAGAAGTATTCAATATGGCGGCCATATTGAGTATGCAAATGAGATGAAAATGTACGGTGCACAACTAGACCATAGGGTGATGATGTATATTGAGTTTGATTAAGATTAAACTGACAGTTTTATTGGAATAAAGGTAACAAAGGAAAACAACATCGCCCCCTGGCGGCCATATTGAATATGCAAATGAGTTGAAAATGTATAGTATACAACAAAGCTATAGGGAGATCATGTTAGCCAAGTTTGGTAAATATCAGACTGGTAGTTTTCTTGGAATTAAGGTAACAAAAAAAATATATATCACCCCCTGGCGTCCATATTGAATATGCAAATGAGATGAAAATGTACGATGTACAACTAAACCATAAGGTGATGATGTACATGTATATTGAGTTTGATTAAGATTGGACTGATAGTTTTCTTGGAATAAAGGTAACAAGCGAAAGTTTTCTAGCAATAAACGTTACAAAGAAAAACAACATCGCCCCCTGGCGGCCATATTGAATAAGCAAATGAGGTGAAAATGTACGATGCACAACTTGACCATCGGGTGATGATGTATGTTGAGTTTGATTAAGATTGGACTGATAGTTTTATTGGAATAAAGGTAACAAAGAAAAACAACATCGCCCCCTGGTGGCCATATTGAATATGCAAATGAGATGAAAATGTACAATACACAACTAGACTATATGGAGATAATGTGAGCCAAGTTTGATGAAAATGGGACATGTAGTTTTCTTGGAATAAAGGTAACAAAAAAAAAAACAATATCACCCCCTGGCATAGTGTTAGCCAGCGACCCGTCTCCCCGTCTTTGGGACGGGAGAAGTCGCGGTGAGGATATGAGACGGGAGGATAAAAATTGAGACGGTACATAGTTTTTGATACATTAAAATTTGTATATCGGAGACGGGAAGGTTTTCCCGCCGAGTGTGGAACACAGCCTTTACATAATACAGAATCCGGACGTCTCCGTCTTATCGGTACCCTCCTAGTCGGTCGCCGCGATGTCTGCCAAACAGTGTTCACCAGTCTACAACAAGGGACAATGGCCTACGTGCGTATGAGAGCTCCTACACGGCTGAAGTCACACTCACAGTAGCGGGCAACGTCAAGCTAGTTTTTTCGCCTGCTGGCAAGATTTATATAAGCTCTCTGAAGATTTGAGAGAAAAAAAATCTTTTACAACGTTTTCCCTGCGAGTTATTTCTTGGTTGTGTAATTTCCATAATCGGCAAGCAGTAAGTTGTTGTTGCTTCGATCCCATACGACTTACGGAAACCGCAAGAAACTCAGAATCCCCAAACTTTGTATGGTAGTCTATGGCTAGACATCTAAAGAAAGTTCACTACAAAATGGTATGCTTATCGCATAGCTACTTCCAGAAATTTGCTGAATGACTATATTTCCGTGAGCAACATTACACAAAACACAACGCAGTGGGCTACGTGACCATAGAGACCGGGAAGGTAGATAGATGCCTTCATTCAAATCAAACTCACGGAGCCGCTTCTTGTTGAGACAACTGAGGAAGTGGAGTTCAATTTAGTATTTTAGATTTCAATGACTATCTTCCAATACACTAGTTATTTAATACTGAGTGTCAGTAAACATTGACGATATGTTACAGGAACTATAATTTTACTAAGACGTATCACGTATGTCGTCGTTTAGTCCGAGTTTCTAACTCCAAAATGACTTTTTCATATAGGCCTACTGACGGGAGTATTTTGCGCCCGTCAGAATATAATAATGTCATTTTGGAGTCAGACACCCGAACTAGTCTTCGTTGTGATGTCCTATATTTATTTCTTATTAGAATCTTTTTTCCAGTTTAGAAAGAACGTCAGAAAATGTTCACAGATACTGGACTAGAGCTCGTAGTCTTGTTTCCCGTAAAACGTTTTTAAAAACTGACATGCAGATTTCTCATCAGAACTTGATTTCCCTCTGATAAGTCAGAACGCCATATGCACATGAGCTAGTGAAACAATTTTAAATGTGGCGTTCAATACCAAACAATCAGGCCATAAAGTCACGATATTTGTAGTACTAAATGAATGATCTATACACGCGGTAAGTAAATATAAGCCAGTGTATTAGAGCTAGAAGAAAAAAAGACAAGACGTAGGTCCACGTAAACCTACAGATTTTTTTTTCTCAGAATTTTATTTGTGTGGCAAGCGTAGGCCTAACCTGAAATGTTCTGGAATAATTTATTTCAATTCAAACTGTATCCATACACACCCATCTCACATAGAACTATTCAACGGACAGTATATACGACGCTGACGAGAAGAATTTTTGGGAGTTATTACACCTTTTTCGAGATTATTTTACTCAAATATCAGATTTGTAAGAGACGTTTATTCCGTACTTGGTCACAACGGTTGATCGAGGATACTATACTAAGGCTTCAAGTTCAAGACCGACTAGCTGACGAGCTTTAAATGTGGTTGATTGACAGGTCAGATTTAACGACGAAAAGGTTTAGTCGATGTGGTAGACTTCTAAAGATGAAACTGCTTTATTGGCAATTATGTTCAAACAATCACATTCACGGAAAGATCATTCCAAGACAGAAATATGCTAATGGGAGAAAAAAAGATCAAGAAGTTTCTATGCAAACAGATAGGGCTGTGATCACGTCTCACTGGAATCATGGAGCTTAGTTCTATACTGAAATGTAGTGGAATGTGCGTATAACGGTATATTGACAAGTTGACGACACCCGCTTCACATGCGCTGAGCAAACCGCAACACGTACCGATGGTCAACGGGTAACAAAAAAGAAGTTATCTACCTGACCGGCAAAGTAAGTAAACCAGGATAGAGACACACGAGTGCGGCTAAAAAGAAGTAAGATTACAGTTAGTATAATGTGGATGTAATCAAACGTATACAAAGAAATGAGATGAGTTTAAAAAGTATCTGGTATGTTTTGACCAGCGTAAGATACTAGACCATTGAGCTGTCAGCTTTCACAGTATGTCAGCTTCGCGCATGCGTCAGATATTACCGATCGACTTTCGTTTTCATCAATCTGAATGGCGCGAAAGCCGACACGCAAATTGGAAATACATAGATAAAAGCGTCAATACGGTTGTGTGGGTAAGTTAACTTGTCATACATCAGTCGATTACGGCATTTAAATATCTTGTCTGTATAGCCTAACTAGTACACGAAAACAGTCCTAAGTTTTCAGATCTAGGAATGACAAACTTAAAGACCCGCACTATCGTATCGTTGCTCACAAACCGTACCGTTGCTTCTGGCATACTGAAATTTGTCTGCAGATTCATAATACCACTTTATTTGCAAGTGCATGTACATGTCTCAAGACTTTTTATTGTTTTGGGTGGCAAGTTGTAAGTCTAATTTAAGAGCCCTAAAGAAAATCGTAGACCTAAGTGCTAGTTGTGGCAAAAGTTTATTGGAGTGTAAAAAGGTCTTGTTTACCTATAAATTCAATAATATTAAATGCCGACAGGCACCGCGTTATTATGTTTGGATATTTATTAATCGGTACTAATAAATGTAAAAAAATTATTAAATAAAGGAGTCAGACCTTTACTTAAGTGAAGTAGCTTATTTACAGTTTTCTGTTTTCAATTTATAAGTCTTGTAATTTATTAACTCTGAAAATATCTTGAAACATTATGTACTCAAGAGATGCTCAAAATAGCTGAAATTGCATGCCCACCTAACCGAGAAATCTGCGCTTTGCAGATTTTTTTTTTTGGTATTCATCATAGATTTACATTAACAGCCAAATATAAAATAAGTCGCCCTTTAAACCGAAAATCCGCGCTACACACCCAGCTAGATATTTGACCCGAGCCCCTGGGGGGCACAGGCCCCAGACCCGTGCTGATCACATCAAAGTGAGACACCCTATTACGTCTTTCTGGCTAACACCCTGCCCCCTGGTGGCCATATAGAATATGCAAATGAGATGAAAATGTACGGTGCACAACTAGACCATTAGGTGATGATGTATGTTTAGTTTGATTAAGATTGGACTGGTAGTTTTCTTGGAATAAAGGTAACAAGCAAAAAGTTAACGGACGGACGACTGACCACGGAAAAGCGATTTGAATAGCCCTCCATCAGAACGATGGCGGGCTAAAAATAAAATATATGCTGAAGTGATTTTCACTCTAACCCACTGAGCCACCAAGGCCCCTTTGGACCCAATAGGAGGCTGTGTTGAACTGACAAACTATCTCTCTAACTGACTGAGGCCCCCTCGGACCCGAAAGGAGGCTGTGTCGGACTGACAGACTATCTGACTAAGCCATCAAGGCCACCTTGGACCTGATGGGAGGCTGTGTCGAACTGACAGACTATCTATCTGACTGAGCCATCGAGGCCACCTTGGACCTGATGGGAGGCTGTGTCGAACTGACAGACTATCTCTAACTGACTGAGCCATCGAGGCCACCTTGGACCTGATGGGAGGCTGTGTCGAACTGACAGACTATCTCTAACTGACTGAGCCATTGAGGCCTCCTTGGACCCGAGGGGAGGCTCTGTCGAACTGACAGACTATCTGACTGAGCCATCAAGGCCACCTTGGACATGATGGGAGGCTGTGTTGAACTGACAGACTATCTATCTGACTGAGCCATCGAGGCCACCTTGGACCTGATGGGAGGCTGTGTCGAACTGACAGACTATCTCTAACTGACTGAGCCATCGAGGCCCCCTTGGACCTGATGGGAGGCTGTGTCGAACTGACAGACTATCTCTCTGTTAACTAGACACCAAGACCCACCTGAGATTAATGAAGAACTTACCTTACAAATGGAATAACCATGAAGAAGTTGTTTGGATTCATGTTCAGTTGAGTCTTGGGTGTTGTATCTCTCTTATGTACTGGTAACTGATCTACGCCGAACCATTGAAAACACTGCAGGCAAAACCAAATATAGAATACAATCATGTAGTTCTTAAAAACCAATAAATGCAGACATGGAATTTACTTTATATGTTTTCTCAAACTGTAGGCCTATTATATGTCTGGAAATAGATGTTCACCTTCTTTTATAGAACATGTACAATTCTTTTTAAAAGAAATTTTATCCATGGAAAAAATAGGGTTAGTTAAATGGCTTAGGGAGTGTCCCCATTAATCGTTTTTTGCGCCTTCGCGAAAAACGATTAATGGGGACACTCCCTAAGCCATTTAACTAACCCTATATTTTCCATGGATGAAAAAAAACGATGCCGGCCTACACCTATCGTTTTTTGTGTTCACGCTTGACTGGCTTTGTCAGGGCGGGTGTTGTTCCCAGGCGCGCAGTAATATAATAAACATGTGTAGGCTTCATGGGAAGTCAAACATTTCTCATTAGTTGTTCATAAAACTCTAGTTAACAGTGTTAATCCTCTCATTTAGGTTCCAAATACCATGTCAAAGCTCATCGATAAACCGGATGTTTGTGCTGTGAAATCAGTTGTCTGCAGACACCCTGTCACCAAACTCGTCTGGGAGAAGTCTTTAAAGCTTTCGCTGACTTTAATTTGATTTTTTTAATTATTAGATACCCATTATAGTAAAAAAAGTCAAATGTGCACAGAACGAATACGGCCGAAATTATTTAAATGTCCAGTTTTATAACTGCGCCCTGTGTCGTCATCTATGTATACAAAAACGCATTCATGTAAGTCTAGAAATATCGACGCAAAACGTATCCATATGCATGATGTTTATGAAAACGAAATGCATATTAGTATTTAAACCGTTTTTTATTATTTTTTTAGTGATACCTTCGGTCACAGTGATAGCTAATAACTAACATCAAATAAACAAGAGATCCCTTAAAGGGATCTTAACGCCCGCGTTCATCTATTCAAGATTGTTGCAGCAATAACTGGATATAGGAATTGGGGCCTACATGAAAAAATCTTATTCCAGGGAGATGACTAGACCATAGGGTGATGATGTACATGTTAAGTTTGATTAAGATTGGATAGGTAGTTTTCTTGGAATAAGGTAACAAAGAAAAACAACATCGCCCCTGGCGGCCATATTGAATATGCAAATGAGATGGAAATGTACGGCGTACAACTAGACCATAGGGTGATTATAATTGTTAAGTTTGATTAAGATTGGATAGGTAGTTTTCTTGGAATAAAGGTAACAAAGAAAAACAACATCGCCCCCTGGCGGCCATATTGAATATGGAAATGAGATGAAATTGTACGATGTACAACTAGACTATATGATTTAAATGTCCAGTTTTAAAACTGCGCCCTGTGTCATCATCTATATATACAAACACGCATTTATGTAAGTCTAGAAATATCGACGCAAAACGTATCCATATGCATGATGTTTATGAAAACGAAATGCATACTAGTATTTAAACCGTTTTTTATTATTTTTTCAGTGATACCTTCGGTCACAGTGATAGCTAATAACTAACATCAAATAAACAAGAGATCCCTTAAAGGGATCTTAAAGCCCGCGTTCATCTATTCATATTAAAGATTGTTACAGCAATAACTGGATATAGGAATTGGGGCCTACATAAAAAAATCTTATTCCAGGGAAATAACTATTGTTTAGGAAAATTAAATTGTGAATTACAAAGTAAGCTCCCCTTGAAATTTTGGTTGAAAACAACATTGCCACCTGGTAGCCATCTTCAATATGCTAATGAGATGATAATGTACGGTGCACAGCTAGAACTTAGGGGGATGATGTGTGTCAGGTTTGGTTAAGATCAGGTCAGTAGTTTTCTTGGAATAATGATAATAAGTTTAATTTTCAAATTTGGTTAAAAAACAACATTGCTTCCTGGCGGCCATATTTAATAAGCAAATCAGATGAAAATGTAGGTTGCACAACTAGATCATACGGAGATAATGTGGGCCAAGTTTGGTCAAAATCAGACCAGTAGTTTTCTTGGCATAAAAGTAAAAAAAAAAAAATATCGCCCTTCTGGAGGCCATATTGAATATGCAAATGAGATGAAAATGAACGGTGCATAACTAGACCATAGGGTGATAATGTATGTTGAGTTTGATTAATGTCAGGTAGTTTTCTTAAAATAAAGATAATAAAGAAAAACAACATTGCCCCCTGGTGGCCATATTTAATACGCAAATGAGATGAAAATATACAGTACACAACAGGGCTATAGGGAGATAATGTGAGCCAAGTTTGGTGAGAATCGGACTGATAGTTTTCTTGGAAAAAAGTAACAAAAAAATATATATCGCTCCCTGGCGGCCATATTGAATATGTAAATGAGATGAAAATGAACGGTGCACAACTAGACCATAGGGTGATTGAATAAGATTAGACAGGTAGTTTTCTTGGAATAAAGGTAACAAAGAACATTAGTTTTGGGAAACCCAAAATACGCCCGGAAAGGCACAAAAGGCAGAAAGGCCATACCAAAACAAATCCTTCCAAATTTTTTTAATTTAATTTTCAAAATTCAGAGGAAGGAGGTTGAAGCTTGGTAAATGGTGATGTAATGTCAACAAAATGAAATCTTACCACTAAAACCTTTAAAATCCATCTGTTTCAAATTTAAAATGGGCTATATTTGGATCAAAGATTATTAACAAGATTTGTACTCGATACAAGTCATCAATTCTCGGTGCTGTTAAATCGTGATGTTAAGCATTGTTTGCTGTCAATATAGTTTGGACTAAATGTTTCAATTTTTTAGAAGAGCAGTTTATAATTTACTAATCATACTTTAAATAAACAAATGCAATTAATTGGCAATTTAGCAGTTACACCAATTCAAGTAGATATGAAAAATTTTCTCATAATATCATTTTTCTATAATATTTGGCTACAAAAAAAAACAAAAAACAGCTGAGCATGGCTATGAAAAGGCAAAGCCTACATTTAATTTTATGGGGGCCATGTGGTATAGATGACCATAAAACTTGTAGTGATAAGAGGCTTAGAGCTTTAGAGTAAATAGAACAAGGCTGGGTTACTTATCTCTTTGTCTGTAGATAAAACTTTAATCCTTATATGTATTTTCAGAAGTCTATGAATGTGGAAGTGTGAAGCGTCCCATTACATAGTATTCAGGGCATTGGCGCCTTCTGACCCAGAGGTCAACATACACAGAGCCCTCTCTCGGTTAGTCAGAAAGCGTGGCTTTTCTTCACTTTCTCCTATGAACTATTATGGGATGCATAAGAAAAAACATGGCCAACGTTTTAGATATGACAACAGTACTTGACGGAGCAAAAGTTAAAGTTTCCGAAGAACTTCATAAAGTTGAAAATGAGACAAGAAGACTTGTTTGGAACGATTTGAGTCGAAATGGAGATATCAGAGTCGCATGTTCGGTAAAGCTTTTATAACAAGAGTTTCGGGAAACCCAAAATACGCCCGGAAAGGCACAGTAACTGCAGCCATACCAAAACAAATCCTTCCATATTTATTTGAATTTAATTTTCAAAATTCAGAGGGAAGAGGTTGAAGCTTGGTAAATGATTGATTGATTAATTGTTTGGTGTTTTACGCTGCGCTCAAGATTATTTCACTTACATGTATATGGCGGCGTTGCCAGTTTTATTATGTGAAGCTTGGTAAAAGGTGATGTTATGTCAACAAAATGAAATTTTACCACTAAAACCTTTAAAATCCATCTGTATCAAATTTAAAATGGGCTATTTGGATCAACAATTATTAACAAGATTTGTACACGGTACAAGTCATCAATTCTCGCTGCTGTTAAAACACGATGTTAAACATTGTTTGTTGTCAATAAAGGTTGCACTAAAATGTTTCAATTTTTTAGAAAAGCAGTTTATAATTTACTAATCATACTTAAACAAATGTAATTAATTGGTAATTTCGCAGCTCACACCAATTCAAGTAGATTTGACAATTTTTCTCATAATATTTTTTATCTACATTATTTGGCCATAGACATCTTGACAATATTCTAAATCTCCCCATATACCTACAGGTTATTACTTCTAATTTTATCATAGACCAAATGTTTACAATAGATTTGGCTATGGGTCCATTGCTAATGTCACCCACTGTTTTATGGGGCCATGTGGTACACAAAGCCTGGTTTAGCCATATATCTCTCAAGAGAGACTGAGAGCTAACTGTAAGTTGACAAGGTAAATAAACCAAAGCTGGGATACTTATCTCTTGGTCTGTAGATAAAACTTTAATCCTTATATGTATTTTTCATTTGATTAAAACGTTATATATTGATTTAAGAATAGTCTTAATCAATTTAGAAACATTATTGCAATTTGAAAAAATCCTTTTTTGATGAGAATCGGAAAAGTAGAAGCCATTTTATAATTTAAAGGTTATTTTCATGAAAATGAAAGTAAGAATAAAAGGGAATGTACATAATCCAATAATTTGCAATACTTGATATCATAAACAATTTTTTTACACACTGTCTGTTAATATGGTATGTAACATGAAAGAATTGAAAACATCGGATCATATTTGTTAAAGTTATGGAGAGAAAAAGTAAATATTACATAACCCAATATGGCTGCCATATTACGCAATGTATGATGTCAAAAATAGTTCGCGACACACCTTCCACCCATAAGGTATATACTCAGAAAAAATTGTGCAGATGGAATCAAAACATTGGAAGTTATGGAGCGGAAGGGAATATTACATAATCCAATATAACTCCCATATTATGTAACCAGTGATGTTAAAAATAGTTTGCGACACACCTTCTATCCATAAGGTATATACTTAGAAAAAATTGTGCAGATGGAATCAAAACTTTAGAAGTTATGGAGCAGAAGGGAAAGCGGACGCCGGACTGCCGTCCTGACGGAGATGATACCATAATACAGCCCGCTTTTCAAGCCGGGCGTATAAAAACCAATGCATTCTCCGAACTGCGGTTACTGGAATTGCCGATAGATGCAGTAAGTGGAGAATGAATTTATTTTCTGATTTGAAATTGCGCAACCGTTGACAATTTCAAAATCTACCGCGCATAAACGTCACATAATGTAGTATAAGCAGGCTGAAAGCGCCAGTGCCCTGAATATGGGGTAATGCGACATTTCACACTTCCCTGTTCATAGACTTCTGGTATTTTTCATTTGATTAAAACATTATATATTGATTTAAGAATAGTTTTAATCAATTTAGAAACATTATTGCAGTTTGAAAAAATCCTTTTTTGATGAGAATCGGACAAGTAGAAGCCATTTTATAATATAAAGGTTATTTTCATGAAAATGAAAGTAAGAATAAAAGGGAATGTAAATAATCCAATAATTTGCAATTGTTGATATCATAAATTTTTTTTTACACACTGTCTGTTAATATGGTATGTAACATGAAAGATTTGAAAACATCGGATCATATTTGTTAAAGTTATGGAGAGAAAAAGTAAATATTACATAACCTAATATGGCTGCCATATTACGCAATGTATGATGTCAAAAATAGTTCGCGACACACCTTTTACCCATAAGGTATATACTCAGAAAAAATTGTGCAGATAGAATGAAAACTTTAGAAGTTATGGAGCGGAAGGGGAAAGCGGACGCCGGACAGACGGAGATGATACCATAATACAGCCCCCTTTTCAAGCCGGGCGTATAAAAACAACATCACCCTCTGGTGGCCATATTGAATATGCAAATGAGGTGAAATGTACGATGCAAACCTAGACTATATGGAGATAATGTGAGCCAAGTTTGGTGAAAATCGGAATAGTAGTTTTCTTGGAATAAAGGTAACAAAAAAAACCAATATCGCCCCCTGGTGGCCATATTGAATATGGAAATTAGATAAAAATGTACGGTGCACAACTAGACCATAGGGTGATGATGTATGTTAAGTTTGATTAAGATTGGATAGGTAGTTTTCTTGGAATAAAGGTAACAAAGAAAAACAACATCGCCCCTGGCGGCCATATTGAATATGCAAATGAGATGGAAATGTACGGTGTACAACTAGACCATAGGGTGATGATGTATGTAAAGTTTGATTAAGATTGGACAGGTAGTCAGGGATTCATACACGTCCAATTTACTTACCGATATTCGGTTCGTAAAATTGAGTTTAAAACTGAATTTGGTGTTGATAAACTCAATATTTTCAGTTTAAAATTTCCTTTTGAAAACTAAAATTTCCAAACTCAATTAGGGCGTGAAAAACTGAATATTGTTTGAGTGATATCCACTGTTTATGATGAAAAAATCTTAAGTTCAAGGGAAAAGTTTATTTAGAAACCGCCGTCAAACGATCATGGTCGTCATTCTCTTGTTGTTGTTGTTTAGATACCTCGTTTTCAGTGTCTCCACAACATGGCTTATTTTGCACTTTGGAAGTCTTTTTAATTACCTAAACATTTTTAAAATAAGCTGATTTTGATGAACTGAGAAATTTTGGGGAGTAATACCCACAATAATCGTAATAATTCGCGACTTGTTATATTTATTCAGCTGTTTTTGGTCGTATAGACAATAAAAGGGGAGACAACTTGTGTCTTACAACATGAAATTACCATAATAAGTTACCTCCCCTGAATCAGAGTTCTCAAATAGTTCAATTCATTTGTAATTAAATCATTGTGTATTTTTTTATTGTTGCACATGAAGAAGAGTTTAGGGATAACTTTGATCTAGGTTTGACATAAAATATATAATATTATTATCATTAGTCTTTTGTCAAACCTGATTTTTTTCTTGGAATTCATGCTTTCAGGGAAAAAGAAATTTTTAAAAAACTGAATTTCGCCTTCTAAGAAACTGAACTTTTCAATTTCGGTTTGTAAATTTTGGACTTCTATGAATCCCTGGTAGTTTTCTTGGAATAAAGGTAACAAAGAAAAACAACATCGCCCCCTGGCGGCCATATTGAATATGCAAATGAGATGAAATTGTACGATGTACAACTAGACTATATGGAGATAATGTGAGCCAAGTTTGGTGAAAATCGGAATGGTAGTTTTCTTGGAATAAAGGTAACAAAAAAAAAACGATATCGCACCCTGACGACCATATTGAATATGCAAATGAGATGAAAATGTACGATGCACAACTAGACCATAGACGAATATCACCGAGCAGTGGCGCTGCAATCGTTGCGTTTCAAACGAGGCTATCCTCTCCTCTTTCAATGTAAACAATACTCTAGCTGTACAGCATGTTTTGACGAAATGGAACTCATGGGTATCTACATCGTAAACAGCGGTAATCTGTTTAAGAACAAGAGATCCCTTAAAGGGATCTTAACGCCCGCGTTCATCTATTCATATTCATAAAGATTGTTAATAACTGGATATAGGAATTGGGGCCTACATAAAAAAAATCTTATTCCAGGGAGATAACTATTGTTGAGGAAAATTAAATTGTGAATTACAAAGTAAGCCCCCCTTGAAACTTTGGTTGAAAACAACATTGCCACCTGGTAGCCATCTTCAATATGCTAATGAAATGATAATGTACGGTGCACAGCTAGAACTTAGAGGGATGATGTGTGTCATGTTTGGTTAAGATCAGGTCAGTAGTTTTCTTGGAATAATGATAATAAGTTTCATTTTCAAATATGGTTAAAAAACAACATTGCTTCCTGGCGGCCATATTTAATAAGCAAATGAGATGAAAATGTAGGGTGCACAACTAGATCATAGGGAGATAATGTGGGCCAAGTTTGGTCAAAATCAGACCAGTAGTTTTCTTGGAATAAAAATAACAAAAGAACAATATCGTCCTCCTGCAGCCATATATGAATATGAATATGCAAATGAGATGAAAATGAACAGTGCATAACTAATCATAGGGTGATAATGTATGTTGAGTTTGATTAAGATTGGACTGATAGTTTTCTTGCAATAAGCGTAACAAAGAAAAACAACATTCCCCTCTGGCGGCCATATTGAATATGCAAATGAGATGAAAATGTACGGTGCACAACTAGACCATCGGGTGAGATGATGTATGCTAAGTTTGATTAAGATTGGACAGGTAGTTTTCTTGGAATAAAGGTAACAAAGAAAAACAACATCGCCCCCCTGGCGGCCATATTGAATATGCAAATGAGATGAAAATGTACGATGCACAACTAGACTATATGGAGATAATGTGAGCCAAGTTTGGTGAAAATCGGACTGGTAGTTTTCTTGGAATAAAGGTAACAAAAAAAAACAATATCACCCCCTGGTGGCCATATTGAATATGCAAATGAGATGAAAATGTATGGTGCGCAACTAGACCATAGGGTGATGATGTATGTTAAGTTTGATTAAGATTGGACGGGTAGTTTTCTTGGAATAAAGGTAACAAAGAAAAACAACATCGCCCCCTGGTAGCCATATTGAATATGCAAATGAGATGAAAATGTACGGTGCACAACTAAACCATAGGGTGATGATGTATTTTAAGTTTGATTAAGATTGGACTGGTAGTTTTCTTGGAATAAAGGTAACAAAGAAAAACAACATCGCCCCCTGGTGGCCATACTGAATATGCAAATGAGATGAAAATGTATGATGCACAACTAGACTATATGAAGATAATGTGAGCTAAGTTTGGTGAAAACGGACAAGTAGTTTCCTTGGAATAAAGGTAACAAAAAAAAAACAATATCGCCCCCTGGTGGCCATATTGAATATGCAAATGAGATGAAAATGTACGGTGCACAACTAGACCGTAGGGTGATGATGTATGTTGAGTTTGAATAAGATTGGACTGATAGTCTGCTTGGAATAAAGGTAACAGCGAAAGTTTTCTTGCAATTAACTTAACAAAGAAAAACGACATCGCCCCCTGGCGGCCATATTCTATATGCAAATGAGATGAAAATGTACGGTGCACAACTAAACCATAGGGTGATGATGTATTTTAAGTTTGATTAAGATTGGACTGGTAGTTTTCTTGGAATAAAGGTAACAAAGAAAAACAACATCGCCCCCTGGTGGCCATACTGAATATGCAAATGAGATGAAAATGTATGATGCACAACTAGACTATATGAAGATAATGTGAGCTAAGTTTGGTGAAAACGGACAAGTAGTTCCCTTGGAATAAAGGTAACAAAAGAAAAACAACATCGCCCCCTGGTGGCCATATTGAATATGCAAATGAGATGAAAATGTACGGTGCACAACTAGACCGTAGGGTGATGATGTATGTTGAGTTTGAATAAGATTGGACTGATAGTCTGCTTGGAATAAAGGTAACAGCGAAAGTTTTCTTGCAATTAACGTAACAAAGAAAAACAACATCTCCCCCTGGCAGCCATATTGATTATGCAAATGAGATGAAAATGTACGGTGCACAACTAGACCGTAGGGTGATGATGTATGTTGAGTTTGAATAAGTGAGTGAGTGATTGGGGTTTTACGTCCTGCTCAACAGTATTTCGGTTATATGAAGACGTTGTCTCCTTGTGACAGGGCGGATTTCCACCGCTCTTTTAGGTGCTGTCTCACCGAGAAGACTTGCCGAAGACAACCAGCAAGCCCCCTCACCCAGTCACAGTATACTGACACCGGGCCAACCATTCGCTGCTCTAACTCCTATTGCTGAGCGCCAAGCGAAGCAGTAACAGCTACCACTGTTAAAGTCTTTGGTCTGACTCGACCCAGGCTTGAACCCGGATCTCCCAGGCCTGAAGCGGACGCTCTACTGACTGAGCTATCGGGGCTGGTGAGTTTGAATAAGATTGGACTGATAGTCTGCTTGGAATAAAGGCAACAGCGAAAGTTTTCTTGCAATTAACGTAACAAAGAAAAACAACATCTCCCCCCGGCGGCCATATTGATTATGCAAATGAGATGAAAATGTATGGTGCACAACAAGACCATAGGGTGATGATGTATGTTAAGTTTGATAAAGATTGGACAGGTAGTTTTCTTGGAATAAAGGTAACAAAGAAAAACAACATCGCCCCCTGGCGGCCATATTGATTATGCAAATGAGATGAAAATGTACGATGCACAACTAGACTATATGGAGATAATGTAAGCCAAGTTTGGTGGAAATTGGACTAGTAGTTTTCTTGGAATAAAGGTAACAAAAAAAAAACAATATCGCCCCCTGGTGGCCACATTGAATATGCAAATGAGATGAAAACGTACGGTGCACAACTAGACCATAGGGTGATGATGTATGACAAGTTTGATTAAGATTGGACTGGTAGTTTTCTTGGAATAAAGGTAACAAGCAAAAAGTTAACGGACGGACAACGGACCACGGAAAAGCGATTTGAATAGCCCTCCATCAGAATGATGGCGGGCTAAAAACTATAGGCCTATTCTGCGATGGCAGGGATCCCTGAAGTACCGAATCATCGAGAACAAACTCGGCGACGATAGTAACATCCCTTAATTTGCCTTAAAAAAATGAGTTTCCAGGGTCACGGAACTGTCATCCCGTCCAGCGCTGGTAAACAACAACCAAGAGCGGCTACAGGGGACCATTAGCATATTGAAGTTAATACTAAACCAGAAAGTTTATGAAGGTTACTGACTGGACCACGGAGATCAAAACTATTGATGTATAGGTCACAACACCCAGTTTGTGTTTTCTCAGCCAATGAACATTGACTTCGGTTATGCTGGAGCTAGGAGGTGGCTTACATAGTGATAGTTTGGTATCTGGGTTATTTGAATATTGGATTGAAACTAACGCAGGTCTACTGTACATACTTTAAGCTTTCAATCAATGCCTGATAACAGATTTTTGTGTGTGTTTTTTTAATGTTCACCCAATTTTGAAAATACCAAGGTTTGGCTTAGAATAAGTAAGCCTAAAACTGTCAAAATGGCGGTACCCATGTTAAATTGTGTGTAGCTTGAAACCGGCATGCACTATGTCAACTTTATTTGGTTGTAAAGGATTTCTCATGTATTGATCTATTTAAAAATGGTATGGAAAAGTCTTAACGAGATTTAGGTAATTAGCCACAACTCAAAACGTTAACATTACCGCAAATGGGAAATGAAACTGTATCATGTAACCTCAAGGTAATATGATTTATCGGTGCAAATATAGAATAGGTCCGTCGTTTTTAACTTTTCTTCAAATTCGTCTTTTAGATGTTATTTCTTTTAGCTTTTAGTAGGGATAGTTTAGTTTTAAGCTTGTAATATTAAATTAGTCCAAAGTTCTACAAGAAATGAATAAAATGGGGGGTTGCAGGTTTGAGACTGACGGACCTATTCTATAGTCTGTCCGATTTATCTTGAGCTTTTGTTGTTACCTTTTAAGTTTAGCCATTTGTATGTAGGCCAATGATACAACAACAACGGTGCTTGTTTCATACTAAATTTATAGTATATATTTATTACTATCTGTATCAGATAGATAATCTATTATATAGCCATTATTGGTTCCAGGAGTACACCTAATGGATTTAGTTCTAGTTTCTAACCTCAAAGTACTGTAACTTGTTAATGTTAGTTAAAAAAAAAAGTCTTTTGAGATTAGGAACTTGAACTATAATTATAAAAGTATAGCCGGGCTACAGCTAGTATAGGTACAACTTATACTGCTGTCACAATTTATTTTTATACAGTCTCTATGTTTGTGATTAGTTTATGTCAAGATTTTCTGACCTTTGGTTCTGGCAAAAACTGCCAAAATTCTGAATGTCAAGAAAAGTTCAGCATTTGAAGTACCTTGAAAAAGTTAAGGATTGATGTTGAAATAAAAAATATCCGTAGAGCCAATAACTTGTATGAACAGAAGATGTGTGCTATTAACAGGCAAATTCATGTTTCGCATGTTCTTTACATAACCGAGTACGTATCCTTGGATGATTAAGAACTAAGACTTTCCACTAACTAGTTTAGCGTAATATACTAGAGTGAGCAATCCGAAGAAAAACATGCAGGGCTCATTTTAGAAAATATCTGATGGCCTGCATTTTTTTCCCCAAATCAGAAAATAGCAGGCCATTTTCAGTTTGACATGCTGTCTTAATTTTTGACCGGCACTAAATTAAAGAAAATTTAGAAAATAAAAATTCATCTACATTTTCTTCGATTGAAATTCCAACATCCATCAAATGCTGTTTCTTTGGCTTAATCAGGTTAGGGAAAGTAGCTGAAAACAGATAGCTATAAGTAATATATCGGTTTTCGGCTACTTTCCCTAACCGATAACGCAATTCGCCTTTTTCTTCAGATTCGTTAGATACCAACCGTAATTTAATTATTTTTCGGACTCCTAAGACTAACTTCTTTCGAGTCAATGTATATGCAATTTTTCAGGGGTGTGAGAGCAGGCCTGAAAAAAATGAGGAAACTTTGTCTGTCAAGAATACCCCCTACCCCTCCCCTTGGTTAACTCGTTAAAGTCTTTGGATAAATTGAATTATGATCAAGTTTCACCTTCATGTAGTTTGAGAACAAAATAATAAATATAAATTAAAAAAATAAATATTGAAAAAAAAAAAAAAATCCAAAATTTAAGAATTTTTTTTGTTAATTGGAAAATAAATTAAGTGTAAAGGGTAGAGTTCCACTCGTCACTAATAGGTGGGGAACTAAATTCTTTGTTTTTTATTTTTATTTTCAATTCGTTTTAACGTTCGTTTATCCACCGTCTGTTCCGCAACAGCCGAAATGAGCCTTACTCAGTTACTGTCACTCAGAGAAAACGTATTATTGCGGCCGTATACATTGAGGGTCCAATTATCGTCACGTGTCATCACTGCCGAAAAGTAACAAAGGCCGGCTATTCTAGGCTAAATTCAATATTATGAAGATGGAAAACGCTAAACTAACTTTTCAAAATGCAAACCTAAGCCTCTTGATTAAAACAAGAAATTCTAATTGAAGAATTGAAAGTTTAACTTGATGTAATTTTGACAAAGGCGGTATGGTAACGCAATTTGCATTTTCATCTTGAGATTCGTTCGATATCAACCGTAATTTACTTATTTTTTCGTCTCCTAAGAGTTAGACTAACTACATGTACCTTAGACTCAATGTATATGCTTTCTACCGTCAATCAGATTTGGCCTGCTATTTTTAGGTTTCTGAATTTTTTTAGCAGGTGATTTTAACATTGCCCCGCAGCCGGCGAATTTTCGCCTGCTTTTCGCCATTCGCAGGGCGCCAAAACGAGCCCTGACATGTACGGCGTATTCACTAAATATATCTAAAGATGGTTTGTAAATAAACCAAAATGAGTCCGTCTTTATACATGTATATTTTTTTTATTTCTCTCTCTACTACATTAATATGCAGCACAGCAGCCGTATCAAACATTTAACATGGCTTTAACATGAACCTTTTTCTCTTCAGATCTGGTTATTCTCAAAGCTGAGCCTGTGATTTGACATTTTACCTCTGAAAACCCAGTTTCACAGTCACTTGTGCCAAACTTCTGAGTGCCGTGTGTGTACCAGGTGTCGTGTGTGTACCAGACAGTGCATGAAATAAATCTTGTGGCAAAACATACATATCCATCTTGAATTCAACACTGTTCCAAAAAAAATTGTTTTAAGTTTGTGCTAACAGCTTATTTCATCCTGAATTCCTCCATTAAAGTGGCATGAGCTGCCAAAATTCACACTTTTTTCATAATTTCTGATCGTCACGACAGTAAGAGGCTTTGAAGACCATCGAAAAACTAAATGATTGGCGTTCGAGTGAGGAAAATCCATACCATATCGTATGTGGCCTGTACGAACAGAAAACGTCTTCGAAAAGTAAACAAAATTTAAATAACCGGGACGACCATTCATTCATTCTAAGCCAAATTTAGTTCAAAACAATACTTTATCGTACATTTTCGAGCCTAGGAACACTAAAAAGCTTCTGAATTATACGTCTTGAGAAAAATAGCCAATAATTTCAACATTCTGTTATCACGTCAAAAAATCAACATTTTGGCAGCTCATGCCACTTTTATGTACAACTGTCTTTGAATTGGAATATTGGACCAATGAATAGATAGTTAAGTGAAAGGTCTAAATGATATACCTCTTTTTAACACTATTAGAAACTTGTCTACATGGTTTTCCCTGTGCCCGTGTGTTTTAGTTATCATAAATAAATAATTAAGTGAATCATGTATGGATATTTTTAGAATTTGTGATATTAAATAACATTTGTCTGGTTTGCTCAATTCCAGTTAAAGACATGTCAGATGGTAAAATTCTGAACTGTTTTGAATGTCCTCATTGTATAAAAGTAAGACTTGTGAGGTAAATAAAGCTTATAAAACATGATCCCTTTTGCATCTTATTCTTACTTGGGCAAAGGATGAATTTTGGCTCATTAATCACAAAACAAATAAAAATTTAGTAAAACGTGATGAGATTGATTAATCTGTAGATCAATGAATTTTGATTATTTTTGGTGCCAATCAAATTGTCTTGGAAATATAAATTACGTTGACAACCAGGTACTAATATAAATCCCAAAATTCTCCCTAAATGGGAAAATATACTTTGGGCTAATCTAGTTTGATGTACATTCTCCCTAAATGGGAAAATATACTTTGGGCTAATCTAGTTTGATGTATCATACTCTATTTCATATTTCACTTAAACGGGTGGATAAATCATTTAATTATTTTAAGTGAAATAATAAAAACAATAAGAACAAGAGTTTTAGTAAACTCAACATACGCCCGCCGTGGCAAAGTCGAACCGCTACGATTAACAACCTAACATTTAATATAACATTTGTTTTAATTTCATCAATCAGAATTTTTTTGTTCACATTAGAAGTTTATCTTTTCTGAATTTGATGAAGCTGCAACTAAATACCAGTACGTTATAGTACACATATATTATCTGTTAATTTTAATCACATTTTAATTGCAAAAACTGAAATGTGGCTGTTTTGACATTGCTCTTATCAATCAATACAATAGCTTACAATTCTTGAATTTTAACAGTTTTCACTGGGACACTGTTCTATTGGACTTGGCTGTAGTTTTATTACAAAGCAAACAATCTTCAGGCTGACCACTGATATGCTGGTGTGTAAATATACAAACCTTGGATGTCATTGTCCCCTTATCTCTATTTAAATGGCCACTCTGATAAATACCAGATGGGTAATAAAGTGGGGAAAATGGTCTTTTTTTGTTATTATAGTGCACATTAAACTATCCAAGAAAACAGTCTCAGAATGTATAAATTAATTGGCTTCCAGTATTACTCTGGACCAAGTGTACTCAAAAAAGCATTCATATATATTAATATATATCTATATTAAACATCAGGTACACATTTCTGATAAAAAAGCTCTTGAAAACAGACAAAAAATATGTGTACCCAAATCAAATTTGGTATGCGACACATCATCTACCTATGAGGTATATATACTCTAAAAGAATTGGAGAGATTATATCAAAACGAAAGAAGTCCTGGAGCCGCAAGGAAGTATTACATAATCCAATAGGGCTGCCATATTATGCAACAGGTGATGTCAGAAATGGTACGTGAAACACCGTCTGCCCATAATGTATATACTCTGAAAGAATCGTCAAGATCGGATCAAAACTTTAGAAGTTATGGAGCGGATGGGAATATTACATAATCCTATATGGCTGCCATATTATGCAATGGACAATGTTCTTAATGGTTCATGACACACCTTCTACCCCTAGAGTATATGTTGTAAAAAAAATTGTTAAGATCGGATCAAAACTCTTCAAGTTATGGAGCGGAAGGGAACGAAGATATAGACTAAGACAGAATACTACATAATCCAATGTAGAAGCCACATTATGCAATCGACGATGTCATAAATGGTTCATGACACACCTTCTACCCACAAGGTATATGTTGTGAAAGAATTGTAAAGATTAGATCAAAACTCTTCAAGTTATGGAGCGGAAGGGAATCCGGGACGGACGGCCGGCCGGACGGACGGACGGACGGCGCTGGTGATACCATAATACGACCGACTTTTTTTAAGTCGGGCGTATAAAAATCAGAACAGATTTGCCCAAATTTTTTTTTTAGTTTATAGTAAATCAAATTATTCCATTTAGTATTTTTGCATGCTAACAAAAAATAACAAAATGAGAATGAATATTTGTAGTTACACTTATATTTTAAATATGTAATATCAGAAGTCTATGAACAGGGAAATGTGAAATGTCGCATTACCCCATATTCAGGGCACTGGCGCTTTCAGCCTGCTTATACTACATTATGTGACGTTTATGCGCGGTAGATTTTGAAATTGTCAACGGTTGCGCAATTTCAAATCAGAAAATAAATTCATTCTCCACTTACTGCATCTATCGGCAATTCCAGTAACCGCAGTTCGGAGAATGCATTGGTTTTTATAAAAGCTTTACCGAACATGCGACTCTGATATCTCCATTTGGACTCAAATCGTTCCAAACAAGTCTTCTTGTCTCATTTTCAACTTTATGAAGTTCTTCGGAAACTTTAACTTTTGCTCCATCAAGTACTGTTATCATAAATAAAATGTTCGCCATGTTTTTTCTTATGCATCCCATAATAGTTCATATGAGAAAGTGAAGAAAAGCCACGCTATCTGACTAACCGAGAGAGGGCTCTGTGTATGGTGACCTCTGGGTCAAACGGCGCCAATGCCCTCAACACTATGTAATGGAACGCTTCACACTTCCACATTCATAGACTTCTGGTAATATATATTTCCAGAATATTGTGAACAATTTTTCCTACAGAAACACTTGTAAATTATTTTGACAAGGAAAATAACTGTATATTACTTTAATTATAATTTCAGAGTACATAAGAGTGATGAAAAAATTGCCCTGCATTTTGACTCGTGTCAAAGGCGTTCATATTGTTTATATCATGTTATGCAGCTGCTGGTCTAATCAAGGAATTCCCTCAAAAGATCACAATCACTTTATCCAGTATAGAGTTGCACTAATTATAGATTGTTCAAAGACGTCTGTAGTTTGAACAAAGATCCAATCTAATTCTATTTTAAAGACTCTTCACTGTACTCGAACCCTTTGTAAAGTCACAACATACTCGTCTCTATGTCTTGGACAAACCCCATTCTCTATGAAAGTTGTTTTGAGTTAATGAGGCTCAATCAATGAGTGGTCCTTCTCATCCAAATCAATACTCTGCACCCTCTGTAAACAAATAAAAAAAACAGAGAAATTATTTTTTTTCCTTTCTTATGTACCTCTTCAATATAACATAATGAACTGAGGCAATAGAAATCTCGGTTTTTAATTGTGTTAAAAAGAGGTATATCATTTAGACCTTTATACCCCATTATAATTGTTGTAATAAACTATTAAACTTATGATCCCTCTCTATATATATATAAATAACACTGCCACTATCTCTATGACTTTGTATTTTTGTCTTAATTGACCGATTGCTTGATGACGTCACTTGGAAATTACGGGCAAAGCATTTCGGGGGATTGAGGGATGTTAAAATAATTTTAAAATATAGCGGAAGAAATAATACTGTATCAAAGAGAAGACGTAAAAGGCGTAAAGTTTCCAGAAAAAATGTGTGGATCAAAACAGGTTATGTCATCAATGTTATCCAAAAAAGTAACACCTTGTTAAGTACCAATGAACAAAATGGCGAACTGAGGTACATTTTATCCAGAAAGCTTTGCGTAATTCTATGTGACATCATCAGGCTCGGAGGTAATTTTTTAGTTTAGAAACAACGTCCCACTCTTTAGATGCCGTTATCATATATTTAGAATTTTTACCAAAACACTTTTATCTAAACATTGAGACAGATTTTATAGTTAAAGTAATAGACTATCTGAGTGAGCATTGAAAAAATTAGTATTAGGTGAATCTAAATTATAAAATGTGTAGTGATATCTCATGGTGATAGCAGCTTCTCTTGGAGACTCATAAATATATACAACTCCCCGAAGGTCGTGGATTTCCTGCGGGCAAAGAGTCTGGTTTCCTCCCGGTAAACCTAGCAACGTTGCCATATATTAAAGTGAGATAATCTGAGTGCAGTGTAAAAAAAATCCCCATCATGTAGATACCAGAATACAGTGTGAGTTGTCCTATGTGTTTTGGCTTAAGTAAAACCGCACCATACTAGGCCGTAGTAAAAGTGGAGACACTACCTTCAAGTTCAAATCTATTATATAACTTATTAAACTGAAAAGACTTAAAGGATTTATGAACAGGATTTAAAAGTGGTTTGTGTTTGTTTATGGACTAAATGTATATTTGAAAAACATCAGTTGAAACAAAACAACCTTCGCGTTAATTCCCTGGTAGTAGGAGGAAATATGCATATTTTCCGTATTTTTCGTAACTACTCGGAAAAATGACGTCATACACGACCTTCGTGGTGTACAAACTGCCACGAAGACGTACTGAGACAGCAGAAATCGTTTATTACGTCATCGCTGTGAGGGTACGTACACAACGGAGGTCGTGTTTGACGTCATAAGTCTCTAAGATAATTAACTTTCGTAAGCATTGTAGATCGGCAAACGTAGCTTGAATTTTGTATGTGCTGCGATCAAAATTTAATTTTCTTTTTGGTTAGACTTTTAAAGTACATGTTCTACAACACACTTAACGCAAATAAGACAATATTTCCAAAGGTTTTTCATAAATCCTTTAATGTTTCATTGTTTGGGGAAAGTATAACTTGTTATGCGTCAGACTCAATTCTAGTAAAATTTAGGGACAAACGATAATTCTGGTAAAGAAAGAAGAGAGATCATATATAAAAAAGACTCTGGCCAAAAGAACAAAAGAAACGTAACGAACTTGGAGTATGACTCGATTTTGTAATGTGTTGTTGTTGTTGCTCGAGCCAGCCAGTAAACAATCTGACAGTAACATAAAAACAACTTACGTCAAATTCTGTTCCGGGATCTCGCCGAATCTTTATGTTTTGCTGTCTAATCGTAAACTTCCTCGACTGGAAACGACGTGGGTTGGAACCGTTTAAATTCTTGTTTTAGTTTAATGGTTACTCAAATGCACCGCTCCACGCCATGCAAACAGATTCGCCCGAGAGCAGTTCGCCTCGTTTTAGTTTCAACATGGCGCTTCCGTGATATTCGTCTATAGGGTGATGATGTATGTTGAGTTTGATTAAGATTGGACTGGTACTTTTCTTGGAATAAAGGTAACAAGCAAAAAGTTAACGGACGGATGACTGACAACGGACGACGAACCACAGAAAAGCGGTTTGAATAGCCCGCCATCAGAATGATGGCGGGCTAAAAACAGAGAACAAATAATTCTCCATAATATTTTGTCTTGAGTGTAGGAATACTAATATGCAGGTACATGTAGGTCTACGGTAACATTTTCTGGGTTTTATTATGTATACTGGAATCCATTATATATTTCTTCTCAATTTGTTTTAACTTGAATATGTTTTAGTTAAAACTTAGTTACGAGTGTATATTGTATGACTGCTAGGTGAAGAACAAATGTTTGGATGCGCGAAACAATGACTACTCCACGTGTAGACTATAATCCACCTGGCATAAGCACGCTTAAATAGGACGTCTGTGTACAGGCTGAGAATTGCACTGTGTAATTCAATGAAATATGTTAACTTCTGCTGGACTGTTAAATATCAGTGCCGTTACATGTATGAAGTCTGGTCAAAAGTACTGATTTTGTACAGGTAGTAAAGTGGGCCTATGATATAATTAATTTTAAGAAATGAATGGATGGAATGTTTTTGTGCAGTGGCTAGATCGACGCCTCAATATTATTTTACTTACAAATTGCCATAGGAATCTTCCGTTGGTACATAACAATAGATCCACTCTAACGCCGATCGAATAACAAGGCATCCCAGACGATACTAATACCCTCGCATCCCCATGTCTAATAAGTCATGTCGCGACGGTATATAAGGATCCCCCCTACATATGTACGTATGTATGCATGTCAGTAAAAGACTGCTCAAAAGACTGCAATGCTAATTCGATTATCACAAAACTTCATACAACTGTAGAGCGTTGACTCAAGATTCTGGCTAAGTTCTATTTATAGTTAAAGTGACCTAGTTTTTGACCGCAGGAAGTTGAAACGCAAACTTGTACAAGGGGTGATGGTTATGAATATATGTATAACGTTTTATGACAATCGGATAAGAATTGCAGCCTGTAGAGCGATGACGTCAAGATTCTGGCCAATTTCTATTAATAGTAACACCGACCTAGTTTTTTTACCGCAGGTAGTTGAAACGCGAACTTATACAAGGGGTGATGGTTATGAATATATGTATAAAGTTTCGTGACAATCGGATAAGAATTGCAGCCTGTAGAGCGATGACGTCAAGATTCTGGTCAATTTCTATTAATAGTAACAGTGACCTAGTTTTTGACCGCAGGAAGTTTAAACACAAACTTTTACAAGGGGTGATGGTTATGAATATATGTGTTTAAACACGAACTTTTACAAGGGGTGATGGTTATGAATATATGTATAAAGTTTCGTGACAATCGGATGAGAATTGCAGCCTGTAGAGCGATGACGTCAAGATTCTGGCCAATTTCTATTAATAGTAACAGTGACCTAGTTTTTGACCGCAGGAAGTTGAAACGCGAACTTGTACAAGGGCTGATGGTTATGAATATATTTATAAAGTTTCGTGACAATCGAATAAGAATTGCAGCCTGTAGAGCGATGACGTCAAGATTCTGGCTAAGTTCTATTTATAGTAACAGTGACCTAGTTTTTACCGAAGGAAGTTGAAACGCGAACTTGTACAAGGGGTGATGGTTGTGAACATATGTATGAAGTTTCGTGACAATCGGATAAGAATTGCAGCCTGTAGAGCGATGACGTCAAGATTCTGGCTAAGTTCTATTTATAGTAACAGTGACCTAGTTTTTGACCGCAGGAAGTTAAAACACGAACTTGTACAAGGGGTGATAGTTATGAATATATGTATAAAGTTTCGTGACAATCGGATAAGAATTGCAGCCTGTAGAGCGATGACGTCAAGATTCTGGCTAAGTTCTATTTATAGTAACAGTGACCTAGTTTTGCCCGCAGGAAGTTGAAACACGGACTTGTACAAGGGGTGATGATTGTGAACATATGTATGAAGTTTCGTGACAATCGGATAAGAATTGTGGGCTGTAGAGCGATGACGCCGTTTGGGATACGTACATCCGTACGAGCAGATCCCTATATACCCTAACGACTTTTGTCGCGAGGGTATAATGATCAGTCGGAAAAATGTATTTAGAATGTGAAAGAGATGTACAGGTAAACAAATAAGCATTTGACATTTTTACCGTTTTTTCTCAAAGTCATGACTACACACACTCACAGAAATGCCCGTGTGTTATATAGTAACACGAGTTTCGGGAAACACAAAATACGCCCGGAAAGGCACAGTAACTGCGGCCATACCAAAACAAATCCTTCCATATTTATTTGAATTTAATTTTCAAAATTCAGAGGGAAGAGGTTGAAGCTTGGTAAAAGGTGATGTTATGTCAACAAAATGAAATCTTACCACTAAAACCTTTAAAATCTATCTGTATCAAATTTAAAATGGGCTATTTGGATCAACAATTATTAACAAGATTTGTACACGGTACAAGTCATCAATTCTCGCTGCTGTTAAATCGCGATGTTAAACATTGTTTGTTGTCAATATAGGTTGCACAAAAATGTTTCAATCTTTTAGAAAAGCAGTTTATAATTTACTAATTATACTTAAACAAATGTAATTAATTGGCAATTTCGCAGCTCACACCAATTCAAGTAGATTTGACAATTTTTCTCATAATATTTTTTATCTACATTATTTGGCTACAAAAAATATATATAACAGTTGGGCATGTTACAAAGCCTACATTTTATGGAGGCCATGTGGTACACAGGGCCATAAATCTTTCAAGAGAGACTGAGAGCTAACTGTAAGTTGACAAGGTAAATAGACCAAAGCTGGGATACTTATCTCTTGGTCTGTAGATAAAACTTTACTCCTTATATGTATTTTTCATTTGATTAAAACATTATATATTGATTTAAGAATAGTTTTAATCAATTTAGAAACATTATTGCAGTTCAAAAAAATCCTTTTTTGATGAGAATCGGACAAGTAGAAGCCATTTTATAATTTAAAGGTTATTTTCATGAAAATGAAAGTAAGATTAAAAAGGAATATACATAATCCAACAATTTGCAATAGTTGATATCAAAAATAATTTTTTTACACACTGTCTGTTAATATGGTATGTAACATGAAAGATTTGAAAACATCGGATCATATTTGTTAAAGTTATGGAGAGAAAACGTAAATATTACATAACCCAATATGGCTGCCATATTACGCAATGTATGATGCCAAAAATAGTCCGCGACACACCTTCTACCCATAAGGTATATACTCAGAAAAAATTGTCAAGTTGGAATCCAAACTTTGGAAGTTATGGAGCGGAAGGGGAAAGCGGACGCCGGACAGCCGGAGATGATACCATAATACAGCCCGCTTTTCAAGCCGGGCGTATAAAAAATATATAGAAATGTATTTAGTGGCAATTGTTTGTTTCATTGTTTCATTGAAAGGAGCAATATACTTGCACACAAAGTTTTGATCATCGCTCAGTGAATAATTTTAAATAACATGTTCCTCTCTTCTATATCTTTATAAAAACATAAGATGAATACATTTTATTTGCGGACAATTCTTATCTACACTTTTGGGGGGGAAGATTAAAACCCGAATATAAAAAGGGAAACCAGCCATAAGTTATCATTATACAAGATAATTAAGATTTCCGGACACCCCCACAGCGTTTAGTACATGTAGCTCATTACCTATTTCGTTTTCATACATTTTGAAACATTTACCACGAGGAAGAAATAAATTGGCAAGGGTTGATAGGCCCACTTGTACTGATTGACAAGATCTTTAGACTGACTTGCAGTCCTCTTCGATGCTGCTACAAAAATAAGCACGTTTGGTTGATATTTGCTATAATGTGTGCAATAATTTTAAATGTCTCTAAAATGAAATATTCAAATGATTAATTGAAAAACATCAATGGACGATTTAATAATCGGAATGGTCCATGCTTTTTGTTGTTTTCCGTTTTGATAGTTACATTTTGGTTTTTAATTTCCGCATGCTGCTCTCAAGTGTTGATATTTTTACCCAATGGCTTGCTGTTTTTCATTACATATATTCCATAATATCCCGTATATTTAAAGAATTCCGATAGACAAACCACTATCGAATCCATGACGTTTAGCTAGTCCTAAATGTCTTTATATGAGTACTCAGTACACTGGAAACTCTTTAGGGCGTTGAGTTACAAAAGTTAACATTGCAGTTCGTTGCCGTTTTCGGAAAAAGAAATTAAACATAAATTTTTTTTATAAAGAACGAGAAGGCGAACTATATCACAACAAGAGTTTAAGAAACCCATAATACGCCCGCAAGGGTAAATTCATTGTAGAACACTATCTTAATATTCAATATTAAAGACATGCTTTAAACAGAATTTCGGCTGGTAGAATCTTTCAGTCACCTAAATAAGACTGGGGCTTGGTGAATTTTAGTATTTGACAGATCACATACCTATAAGCTGCTACCTATATCTGACAGCTGTACCAAAGCTACTTGCAAAAGTGTCTACACTACATATAGGCATACAACAGCAATTTCATTTATTTACAGATTAAACAATAGAAAGAAGGACACAACTCATTTGGTCACCTTGGTTATCAAATAAGTTGTTTGGATATAACAAAGCTATTCTGTGAAACCACAGACAGAATAAAAGCCATTTCCTCAATTACTGAATGCCTAAAGGCTGGGTGACTGTTTTTTGTCAACACATATATCGAGACTCCAATTTACTTTTAGTACTGGACACACCGTCTACTCATAAGATAGTTATAACTGAAAAAAAAATTGATAATCCATGCAATAAGTACCGAGTTACTCAAAGCCAAAAGGCCAGTGACTGTTCTGGTCGCCACACATATAGAGATCCCAATTCAATTTTGGTACAGGACACATCGTCCAATTATAAGCTTCATATATTAGAAGAAAAAAAATTATAATCCATGCAATAATTACGGAGTAACTCAATGCCAAAAGGCTGGTGACTGTTTTGGTCGCTGCAAATATCAACACTCCAACTTCATTTTGGTACAGAACACACCATCTACTCATAAGCCAGTTATAACTAAAAACAATTTCAAAATCCAGGCAATAGTTCTGGGTTTACTGAATTTCAAAAGGCTGGTGACCGTTTTGGTTGCCGCAAATATCAAGACCCCAATTTAATTTTGGTACAGAACACACCATCTATTCATAAGCTAGTTATAACTGAAAGAAAAATTAAATCCATTGAATAGTACCAGAGAAACTCAATGCCAAAAGGCTGGTGACTGTTTTGGTCGCCAAAAATATTGAGACTCAAATTTAATTTTGGTACAGAACACACCATCTACTCATAAGCCAGTTATAACTAAAAAAATTTCAAAATTCATGCAAAAGTTCTGGGTTTACTGAATGTCAAAAGGCTGGTGACCGTTTTGGTCGCCGCAAATATCAAGACCCCAATTTAATTTTGGTACAGAACACACCATCTATTCATAAGCTAGTTATATCTGAAAAAAAAATTAAATCCATCGAATAGTTCCAGAGAAACTCAATGCTAAAAGACTGTTGACTGTTTTGGTCGCCAAAAATATTGAGACTCCAATTTAGTTTTGGTACGCGACACACCGTCTACCCATAAGCTACATATATCAGAAGAAAAAAAAAATACATTCAGGCAATAGGTTTTAAGTTATGGAGCGGACACGAATCCGGGACGGACAGACGGACGGACAGACGGACAACGGTATACCAATATACGCCCGCTTTAAGAGCGGGCGTATAAAAATGGAATGTGCCGGCAAGACTTTCTGGTAGTGGTAGGTCTTTATTGTGAAGCATTAGTATGCTTCATGACAGTCAAGCTGAGTGGATCGAGTCGGTCTCTGACAGCGCGGTACAACTGACCACGAGGGACTCAAGATAATGTGTTTACATGGTACAATGGACAGACTGACGGCGGAGGCAACGACAATACCCTTCACGGAAAATTGCCGGAGGGGTAAAAAAACTCAAGAATACACATGTATCGATAATGTTTATTTAGTACCTTGATTTCCTTTCTAGTTTTAGGTTGGAACTTTGTGGATCTGGGAACTCCAGGGATGATGTATAGCCTTGTCAATTGGTCATTCATTTGATTCTCTAAATACTCATTCTTATCCACAAGGTCTGTAACACTAAAACCTGTCTCTTCTAGCACCTGGTTAAAAAAGAATAAATCAAAAATTATTAAGGGCAAGGGAAATTTCAGTTGGTTTACCTTAATCACAACCTGTTTCAAGCATTCATAGTAGATGAATTTCTGAAAGTCTTCTTATGTTTATTTGTATGCTGTGTTGAGACCTGCGAGAATGTTTGCATTTTTAAACGGTCTTGTGGGAAAGTTGAGAAATGTTGTTGTTAAATCACACATACACATATACATGTAAGCTTACAGTTATCCTGGATCTGTAAATTGCTAAAACTGCAAGTCTACCATAAAATGGAGAGTCCAATTCTAACTTTAGGGTGTCCGAAAAGTCACACAAACATATCGACAGATGAGAGTCTGCCTGGATAAAACTAATATATATATATATATTCTAGAGTTGACTTGACGTGTTAATGATTGATTGTGAATGAAGTCGCGTCATCGCCAGAAATTATCTTTTTGTTTATCATTCAACTATTATGCATGCTGTTTATATTTAACTACTTCTATTGTGAACATTTGATTGTTTTTATTACTATGCACTAATCTGCTTTTCATTTGCAACACTGCTATAATTGGGACTGTCCTGTCTTTAGTGTCGTCTTCCATGAAGGAATGCGGTTAACACGGTTTGGAAATCTCTACTAAATTTAAATATGACTAGGTGTTTACTTTTTTCTGGGAGATAAAAGGCAAACTAAAAATGGAATTTGGACAGACAGATAGTTACCGCGTTAGACTTAATGCATCTGGGCTATTCGGAGGTAACCGTCGGGACCAGTCAGGGTTCCGTCTTCCAAGCAGGATCTCGTCAGGGAGATCGTGGATTTCTACTAAGTGGTCTGTGGACGCGCGTTGGTATATTGCGGGTGTTTAAGGTACTGTGTGACAATTTATTTTACTATTATTTGGTGTGACTACAGGGCGGTTGTAAAACCAGCCATTCTTTGGAACAGTTCAGTTTGGGATATGTTTGCAGTCCCTAATTTTAGTGATTTAAGCTCCTGTTTCTAATTGTTGGGAAATTCAGAAATTCGTGGGATGGAAGACCGGAACGTTCACTCTTCAGTTTACAAGCTTGAACATTACTAACAATTAAATGCATGCTAATTTTGATTTTTTCGTTACATGATTTGAATGATATAAATGCATGAATTGAATCTTCTTGCAATTAACGTAACTAAATGAGTTAATTGCACGAATTTGTTTACATATTGCAATTTAAATACATGTTTTCATTTTCAAGTGGATTTTGATTTGTTGATTTGGATGGATACCAGAACGGAAAATATCTTGATTTAAAACTAATTTATGACAGTTTCCCGACATATTTTCCTTTCTATCTCTGTCTCACTTTCCCAACTCTATTTTCCCTTTTCATCTAGTTAGACTAATTAAGTATATTGGCATTTAGGCAGAATGGCAAAACAAGGTAACAGAAGCAGGCAATTTTCAGTTAGCAATAGGCATGGAAATTCAAAATCTAAAAGTCCCCAATATTCAGAATTCTCGGCTCTGGTGAAAGCCCTTTTCAAAATTTAACAATGTCTTCACCACATTGGCATCTTTGAGGGACATTTACGTGACCAAACCCTCCCAAATTCCTTAAATAATAAAATTGAAGAGCTTAATTCTTTTCTTAAACCGGCTCAACGCAATCGGGAAGTTGATATTGCGTTTGACCATGTACACAAAAATTGGGCCCATAGGATCATACAAGAGATGATTTCACATTATGCGGCATGTTTAAATAGATTAAAAGCACAGGTGACTTCTGCCAGGTCACCCAATGGTCTAAACTTTGACAGTGCTTTTAATAATGCTTTAAAATGGGGCAAACAGAATTATAAAGGTAAATTACAACTTTCGACCATTCAAAATTGTTATTCTTTTCTTTCCATCACTAAATCTGTCACTTCTGCTGCTACTACTCAGTTTAGTCCACCATCGTCTCCCCAACCCCATCCGCCTGTCAGTCCGTCGACATCCGTTATCTCACCTCCAACTCTGCAGTCACAGACTCCTAGGTCTGTAACTTTACCTTCTGTTTCCCCTTCGCCTTTCGCTACTGGTACTCCCTCCCTTAGACCTACTACCTCTGCCCCCTCTTTTTCATCCCCTCAGCCCCCCTCCCCTAGACCTAGTAGTACCTCTGTCCCCTTTTGTCCTCTCCAGTTTCTACTAGGGTCACTTCTCTTAGACCTAGTACATCTAGTCCCTCTCCTCCTCCCCCATCCCCAGTTTTGTCAGTCCATTCTCCTATGAGATATTCAGATGCAGTGAGATCCCCTCCGAGGGGTCAGCGCAACCCTCGGAATAAATTAGCTAATTCTAAATTTTGGAAATTTTGGCACACTTCCTCTAATTGGCACCTTCCTAATGTAACTAAGAAAGTTCTTTTACTTGGGGATTCTAATCTATCTAGAATTAACCTTGACCCCCACCCTGATATGCAGGTAGAATGTTTTCCTGGTGCCAATTTCAATTCATTTCGGACTCTAATTCAAAAGTATCAAGGTCCCTAACCTGAGAAAGTTATCTTGAATATTGGTATCAATAACAAGAAACTACTGAGCCAAACACCTCGTTAACTCAAATGCGCAACATGATGACAGCGGTTAGAAAGACTTTTTCCAACTCGCTCATCTACTTTGTAGAGATCCAGTCATCCACTAAACTGCCGGCCAGTGAAGTTTCGAACCTGAACCTATATAACTCTTCTGCTTCCAAGATGAAGAGAGTTATGGTCATACCAAAAATCCCCAATTCAAAATTTAGAGTATCCACGGACAAAATTCACTAGACCGAAGATACAGCAAATTGCTTGTATACCCACTGGCTTCAGACACTAGATTTAAACTAAATTTGGGACAGGGCATGTGCTTTCGGCTTAGGAAGTAATATTGTTAATCTTAGTAACGAGGAACCCACTGCTGATGATATATCTCTACTCAATAGAGGACTCTCATTTGTGCCTTGCCCTAAATCATTATCTGATAGGGACTTTTCTATTAGTAAATTAGTGCATGTCATGGAGTTCTCCAGAAATCTAAGTCTGGCTGATATCTACCGAGATTCTAGTGGGGTACGCAAGCCGTTTACATCTAAAAGTGGCTATACACCCCCTTTTCACATGTATGATCCAGAAATAAACATTAGTCGTGACTCTGTATCAAGGAAGTTTGATGCTTTAACTAATCAGAGAAACCAACATAACCTTACTCATTCAGAATGTCTTGCCTTAAGTAAGCTAAGGAGAAATCCAAACATAGTTATTAAACCTGCTGATAAAGGTTCGGCAACAGTTATTATGTCAAAACAGGATTATATTGAAGAGATAGAAAGGCAGCTAAGCAACCCTCCTCATTACAAAAAACTTGATAAGGAAATTTGGCCTGAAAATGTTAGGAAGTTTAATAAAATTCTTGTTTCTCTTCAAGATAAAGGCTTACTTAATGAAAAACAGTATCGCTATTTGGAATCTGATCATAACTCTAAAAACAGGGTCTTCTATATTCTTCCGAAAATTCACAAACCCATTGAAAAATGGCCGAAGCCTACAATGCCCTCTGGGCGTCCTATTATCTCAGATTGTGGCAGTGAAAGTTATAGAATATCACAGCTAATTGATTACTATCTAAAACCTATAGCGAATCGGCATCCTAGCTTTATAAAAAATACGGATGATTTATTGGCCAAATTGTCTGAGAAATCCATCCCACAAGATGTGATTTTGGTTACTCTGGATGTGGAGTCTATGTATACAAACATTGACATAGATTTGGGTCTTAAATCCATAAAATCAGCATTCCAAAGATATCCTGACCACCGTTGTCCGGATAAAGACATTTTAGAATTGCTGGAACTTAGCTTAAAAGGTAACCATTTTGAATTCAATGGGGAGATCTTTCAGCAAATTAAAGGGTGTGCTATGGGGAAACGTTTTAGTCCTAACTTTGACTCTATTTTTATGGCTGAGTGGGAGAGTGATATTCTTCACAAATGTCACCAACAACCTTTTATTTACCTTCGGTATCTGGATGACATTTTTATCATTTGGCAACATACGTTGGGAGACCTTCATATTTTCATTGATACTCTTAATTCTCACGACTCAAGCATTAAATTACAGCCTACTATTGATCACACTTCTGTGGATTTTTTGGATGTAACTATTTACAAGGGTCATACATATCATACTACTGGGTATCTAGATTACAAAGTATTCTTCAAACCTACTGACACGCATCAGCTACTACATGCTGGGTCATACCATCCTCCTCACACTTTCAAGGGAGTCATTAAATCTCAGATTTTTAGATTCTATAGAAACTGTAGTTCTTTAGATTTTTTTAACCAGGCTTGTTCTGTTCTTTTTAAAGCTCTCCTCCCTAGGAAGTATTCTATTAGATTACTCCGAAGGATCAAATCTAACACAGTAAGACAAATCATGTTTCCCCCTTCATCCCCCGATACACTTACCTCCCCTTCACGAGTGTACCATTACTGTCCAACATTTCTCTCAGGTACATCAATGAAATGCCTTAAGACGCGATGCAAACTCTATATATACGTACCCGATCGCGGAACCTTTTTCGGAGAACAAACTCTCAACAAATATCAAATGGCAGAGAATCTTAATTGTGACTCCTCTAATATCGTGTATGTAATCACGTGCAAAAAATGTCGCAAACAGTACGTCAGAGAAACTCAGAATTCTCTACGACAAAGAGCAGCCAACCATTTATCTAGTATAAGACTTAAACATGATGTACCCGTGGCACAACATTTCAATACTCAAGGTCATTCGGTCAAGGACCATTTTGAAATCATGCCTATTGAGAAAATCCCATTTCTCACTTCCGCTGCAGATACCAAGCACAAACGTTTGGAAAGGGAAAGTTTTTGGATTCAAACATTACAAACTATTTATCCTTTGGGTTTGAACTTGGACCCCAGAATACAAACTACTTCGAAGTAAACTTGCTCGACCTCTGACCCAGAGGCCAGTCATTGCTTATAAAAAGAACAAGAGTTTGAAAGACATACTGGTCAGGGCTAAACTCCCCTGTCTGCCTTCTACCTAGGTTTTCTGGGAAAGGGGTATGGGGGGGGGGGGGGGGAGGGGGCAAATTTTCACTGTCTTTTCCCATGACCCCATAATATATAGTCTGATGATATTCTTACTATAGCTTAAGATGCGTAAGCATTGTCAATGTAATACAAAGTGTTCCAGAAAATTCTACTGACTAAGGCCAAGCTCCTGTCAGTCGTCAACCTAATGAAATAGGTTTACTTTATTACAACAATTTATGATGGGGTATAAAGGTCTAAATGATATACCTCTTTTTAACACAATTAGAAACTTGTCTCCGTGGTTATTTTAGACAAGAAGATTTACCCTGTGCCCGTGTGTTTAAGTGTTCATATAAATATATATATATATATATATATATATGTATCTGACAGAGCAAGATTTTAGGCAGGGTTTCATTATACAAACATAGAGCAAATGCTTGCTTCACGAGTAGAAGTACTCTCTGAAGGTTTCCTGAGGGCACAGAGGGCGGTTTCCTCGCCAACTAAACCTGGAGAGGCCATCATATAAGCGAAATAATCCTGAGTGCGGCGTAAAACATCAATAAATCATTCATAAGTGACTGATTTTCAGCCATAAATTTTTTCTTGATATTGAAAGAGAAAGAGCTGCGGGGGAAAGAGGGGGGGGGGGGGGTGGATATATGCCTACCTCTCTGACAGCACAGTCTAATGGAGTTTCTTGTTCATTTACTTTTCCTTTAGGGAATCCCCAACTAGACTTTGTCCAAAACCCTTGAACCAGTAAACACTAAAACACAAATAAAAACATTTATAGATGTTGCTATGTAGTTCAGAATAATCCATATCCAGTGTATATCAGTTTCAAATTTCATCACATGTTAATTTCACAAAGACAGTATGTCTTTTTATCACCTATGTAAAGGCTTGTATCAGTAGACTAAATTATAATTGAATTAAATAAAACACATAAACATTGAAGCCCTTTGTTAAACTAAAATAATTAGTGAGCATTTTAACTGAAATCTTAGTTTATATGTTCTACAGACAAAGCATCGTCGGAACCCACGATTAAACCTTACGCTCACTTTACCCATGGGACAAGTGGAAGAAACTTTGTTGTTTCTGATTTAATATGCATGTAGACTTTGATTGGTTCTGCCATAAAACTGTGGCGGAAAATTCACCAATCAGAATCCGCGTTACGTAAGCATCTGGACCTTGTTCAAAACAAAGATGGACGACTTTTCGGTTTATACTTCAATTCCAACCTTTATAAGAGAACTTTTGATTGGTCCGACAGTAAACGGGCATTCCCAGAAAACGAAGCTTTGTATCGCAGTTGACCCAGTGGTAAAAGGTGAGCTTGTTGAGAATTTAACCCTAGGCATCCTAGGATGCAGATCAAGATATTGAGATTGGATTGGAAATATCCGCAATTTTTTTTTACATTTTTCAGTTCTGGATCTAACATTATAGCGCCATAGGTTGGGACGGACATTTTGTATGACTTCCAATCAGCTAGTCGTTTGTCTACATCGTCTGCGTAACCTGACAAAAAAGCGCAATGACGGAACAGTGGAGAAGTTAAGGAAAATCAACTTAGTTAATGTTTTTAAAATTATTTTTGTGTATTCAAAAATATACATGCCATGCCCAAATTGTAAATGTACAGAGAATAAAAAGAGACCTCAAATTTCGTAAAATTAAGGGCACCCTTTTCAAGGCCCCTTTCTTAATTTTGGGTTGCTTAGATAAATTTAAAACAATGAGGCATTGAAGAATGAGTGGACATTAAAGCTATAAAAATTAATCACTGAAAATTCTATGACTGGTACTTTTTTTTTTTAGATTTTAAGCAACCCGTAAAAATATTGGTTGAAAAGAATAGACCCTTTCGGCTTAGAACGACGTGTTTATGACGTTGTTCGAAATGTATTGGCTGTGACGCGTCTCTTTTGCATTACGTCATAGACGAAATGAACACGTTTCTGACGTCAGATTGATCCAAAAACTCAATTTAGCGTAATTTTGCCATACAACGAGGCTTGTGCGCAAGCGTCAATCCTTAAGCCGAAAGGGTCTATTATCTATTGTTTGTGACCTTTTGTCAAGAAGTAGGAAATCTGAAGAATTGGAAGGATAATTCTCATATTCCTCCAAGATATACCTACCTGTACAAAACACTTGCCTTTTGACCCTAGGAGAAAAAATGATCTGCATTTTACACAATAAAATAAAAAAATCTTGCCCTAACATCCTGTATAGTATCCTAGGTTAATGCCCTGTACTGGCTATCCATTTGTACTGTAATGGGCATGTAGTCAGAAACAGGAAATATTTTGTTCATTTTTCGGCCATAAAACTAATCTTATATTTCCTGTTCGTTATTGGAGGGTTAGGGGTAGTTTGTCATTAGTTATTAGGCATTTTATTCCCAAAATGACGCCTACCTGCTTGAAAACTCGCAGCTTCCAACTTTCCACGATGTTTGGGATCGTAATTGTCCGCCATCTTTGTTTTAGCTGTCATGTTTACATGTATCATTGGGCCTAACAGAATTGGCATTTGTTTGAATCGATTAATGTGATTCAATTTATGGTGTAAATATTTTGCATATGCTTTATTAGTTGTCATTTATAATTATATCGTTACTTTGCAACAGTTAAGATTACTTTTATCGGGGAACTATTTTTCCGTCCAAGGACGTTCATTTCGTCTGCTTCGATTGTCAGCGCTGTTGAATTTCCCTCCCATGTTTACAGATAAATGTAGGTATTGATTCTTGGTACTTAATTACCTATCAATATTATTATGAAGTTTGATGATTATTAGAATGTATAATTATTGGCGTAGTAAATGTTTAATCTATTATTGCCACGTATTTTGCGTCATAGATGCGTATTTTGGGTCCACCATTCATTCAACACTAGGCTTCCAATTTGGTCGGTAAACTCTGAGGGAGCGGTCATATTTTTAGACAACATGGTGCGATGTCTGATGTATTTCTAGAATCCTCGACGAAAACGCTCCCAATTGCCGTAGTGAGCTCCCTCTGAATTTTAGCAGTTATTTTTAATTTAATACTTTTTTCATCCAAAAAGTAGTGCTGTTGAGTTTTTGAGTTATGTCACGTGACCACTTAGAAAACTATAAATTGCGCGCCGATTTGACGGTGGACCAGACCTGCCTTGTCTCTCCTGGTGGTAACATCTCTTGAAAGGTATTTTCCATAGTGGAAATTTGAACTTATATTATGAGAACAAGGCAAATTCGGTCTCCCACCACACTGGCGACCACTATCTATTATCAATTCTCACTTATTAATCTTTAATGAGAATAATCTAAATATCTCCTTAAATATTTCGATTCGGCCACTATTTCAATACAGGGGAGATCACATGTGATGACAATATTCGTCAATTAATGAAACAAGACATGGGTATAATGATTGGTGTCTTTACTTCTAAAACTCAGGAAATGTATAAGTGTATATATATGTATAAGTAATAAACTCTGTTATCTATGAATTGGAACAGACTGGACTTTCTTACTCTCGATACTCGGATCCTGTTACAGTACATATTGCGCATGCGCGAGCCTTCCCTTTCAGTCTACCTCTTTCCCCGCTTGCAGGCGTAATAGTGAGGGGAGGATGGGCTGGGTTTAACTATTTGTACAGGTAGGTATATCTTGGAGGAATATGAGAATTATCCTTCCAATTCTTCAGATTCCCATAGATAGTACCTACAACTGTAGAAAACACTTGCCTCGCATGCCTCAGTCCGGAGGAGGGAATAATACGCCGTACAGAGCATTAACCACGTTTTTTTGATTCCCGCGTAAGGAATAGTAACCTCGGTATCACTCCTGGATCCGTCCTCTGAACGCTCTTTGGGCCGCTACCAAAAGACCCAGTGAATACAACCCACCACGTACTAAAGTCATGTCGTGGAGATAATAGGCCGCGAACGTCAACGGTGACTTCCAAGAACAAGCCCTAATAATGTCCGCCACCAAAACATTATTGGTGAGAGCCCAGGACGCCGCTAAGGCCCTAATTTCGTGGACACTAGCCCTTGCTAATAGCGTCCTTCGACAAGGTGTACTACCGTAGGCTAGCGTAATCACTCGAAGCCAAGAAGCTATGGTATTCTTTGATATCTCCTGTCGCCGGGATGGGCGAATAGGAGTAAAAAGCCTGCGCTTTTCGTTCCTGTGGTCCGCTGTACGACTGAGATATACTGCTAAAGCCGTAACCGGACACATCAGTTTGTTTTCCTGAAGGTCTGACGAAAGGAAATTCGATAGGGCGGGAATATGGAATTCCCTAGGTTGTAAGTCATAGGCGGACTGGTTCTTGGCAACGAACTCCGGCAACGTCCGGAGATAGACCGCCGACCAGTCCGGGGAATGTCGAAGGGAGGAAATGTCAAGGGCGTGAATTTCTGACACCCTGACTGCGAGAGCGAAGGCGACCAAGATGGCTGATTTAAGAGTGAGGGAAGCTAATGTCGCCTCCGCAATCGGTTCGAATGGATGCTCCGTCAGCAATAAGAGGACCCACGGCAGGTCCCAATCCGGGGGCCTAGGGACCTGACGCGGCCTTTCTATGGCCGAGGATCGAATGATTGCAGAAAGGTTAGGGTTGGAGGCCACCAGTTCATCCCTAGCTAACTCAACTACCCTAGCAATTGCCGTTCGGTAGCCCGCCACCGTAACTGGTGCCAGCGACTTGTGGATCTACAGATAGACGAAGAAATCCCCTATCTGTGGAATAGAGGCAAGTTCTGGCACAATCCCTCGCTCAGCACACCAGTCAGCGAAAATCCTCCATTTGGCGTCATAGACGGTTGAGGAGGACAATCTATTGGCGGACAATATGCGTTGGGATGCTTTAGTAGAAAAAACTGCCTTAGGTGATATCGGAGCACTTGGCCACGTGTAGGTGCAACGCCCCGAGGTTCTGATGATAGGCCCCTCGTCGGGGCTGTCGGAGGAGCTTTGGCCAAGGGTGAAGTTCTCTGCCGTCAGAGCGTCCACTGCCCACGCCTGCTGGTCTCCCTAAGTCTGAATATTTTGGAGACACACTCTGCATGGAGAGACCATTCTGTGGACTGGATCGGTCTGGACCTGGACAGACTGTCGGCCTGCACATTGAGGCGTCCCGGAATATGTCGAGCTCGGAGGGTTATCCCCCAGCGCCGACACAGTATGAACACCTCCTGCGTCCTCGCTAGCAGGCGGAGGAATGAGTGCCGCCGAACTTGTTTATGTACGCGACCACTGTTGAATTGTCCGTCACCAGTAGAACCACCTGGCCTACCAGGGCGCCTGCAAACGCTAAGATTGCCCTTGACATGACCAGCATCTCTAGCTCGTTTATATGAGGCTGGTCGTGTTCCCTTGTCCATGTACCTGATGCTTCCAAGACGGGAGCGGACAGGTGTGCCCCCCATCCCTCCCAAGAGGCATCCGTGTATAGATGACACGTGGGGGGTGGGGAGTGAAGAGGAATTCCCGGAAGGACATTTTGAGGATCCAGCCACCACGAATGTCCTTCCCAGACGAATTGGGATATTGTGAAGGAGGGATTCAGGTCGCTGTCTGGCCATTGGCTGTTTAGGAAGAGTTGAACTGGCCGTAGGTGTAGGCGGCCCCAAGGAGTCACATCCTGGGATGAGGTAAGCAGCCCTAGGATCGACGCCAAGCCTTGCGCACCGCTGTACACCTTGGGCGGTCGAGTAGGGTTGGGATCCGTTGCCAGATTTTCGCCCATCTGTCTGGAGGCGGAAATGCAATATCCCTTTGAGTGTCGTACGTTACTCCCAGAAAAGTCTTGCACTGACGAGGGACCAGATCCGACTTCTGGGATGAATCCCAGGCCTACGAAAGTGTTCCAGACTAAGTGAGAGTGACGAACAAGTGTTCCAGGGTCCGAGGGCCTCAGCAGGGTGTCGTCCAAATAATAGTGGAACCGAATGCCCTGTGCATGGAAGAGAGCTGCAACTGGTGCCAGGAGTCTGTAGAACACCTGCGGAGAATGGGCCAGACAAAATGGAAGAACCATGAACTGAAACTTCCGTCACCCGATCTGAAAACGGAGAAATTTCTGATGAGGAAATATCGGGACGTGAAGGTAGGCATCCTTGAGGTCTAGAGAGGTCATCCATTCCCCCTTCACCAAAGCCGTCCGCATGGAAGCGAATGATTCCATGCGAAACGGTGGTGTGGAAAGGAAGTGTTTGTTCAACCTAATTTAGGTTGATAACCAATCGTCCTTCGCCAGAATCCTTCTTCGGTACCAGAAATACTGGGGAGAAGAAACCCGGGGACTGACTGGACGTGAGGTCCAGTTCCTGAACCGAGCCCTTCAACAATACGTCCACCGCCTTTATGAGCCCCACACGCTGACTCGGTGAGTGGTCCATAAAAGATCTTGGCGAGGTCAGCGTGAGGGGCGGGACACGGGCGAATTGGAGGCGAAGGCCCTCCGATAGGAGGTCTTGGAAGAACTCCGCTAGGCAGCCCCCTCTTATGCCCTCCAGCGGAGGGGTTGATTGGCTGGGCAAGTGATCCTCCGACTGTGTTTTGGGCAACGCACCGACGGTCCCCTCAAAACGGCCGCTTTCTCTTAGAAATCAAACCCACAGTCCCTGATTCTGAGGGCGGGCCCAAGAACTAAGAGGCCTGCGACGTTTCGGGCTAGGCGGACGAGACGTCTGTAATGCCGTGAACCTTCGCTTCTTGGGGGGGGAGGTTGTTTCCTCTGTGGAGACTGACGTCTCACAGGCCTGCAGACACTCAACAGCGTATGCTCCCGTCTCGCGTCAATCATGGGTTTGGCCATGCCTTGCAGCATGCCGGGGAACATGGTGGCGGACACCGGAGATGCCTGCATCAAAGCCCGTTTTGCGCTCTTTGGGGTCCAAGCCGGAAGGGCTTTTATCAAGGGTTTCCTTCGTGCGTCGGTGAAAGCAACTGACGAAAAGGCCGCCGATGACAGAATGTTCCCATCCACTCTAGACGCTAGATCCAGATTTTGTTGTATCAAATCAATGTCTTCCGAGATAGATGGTTCCAAACTCGGTGCCAGCTGATAGATGTAGTCCACGAGTTCAGCAGTTGAGAAACCCTGATCGTCCGTATCTTCTGCCGAATCCGTCAGAGATTCCTCTCCTGTGGGCTCCGGTTCGGGATACTGGACGTTCGGCTGGAGGTAGTTCCCCGACCAAGTAGCACGCTGGTAGTCGTCCTCTAAGAACTCATCCGGCCGTCTCCTGGTCTCTGGGGATGCCTCCTGGCAATTCGACGGATCCAGGGACAAGGTCGCAGTCCGCAGACTGAAGGACCCGCCCTGGGCGTCAGGCAACTTGACTCGTGTACATGGGCGTACAGTCGTGGTCGCAGAAGCTTGTCTAGGTTGTAAAGACCTGGGCCCCTCCATTGCCATCCCTCGAGTTCTTGTATTCCCCTCGAGCAACCTGCCAATGGAGAATTTAACGCCCTCCAACGTTTGTTCCATGGCACTCAAATGGTCTGCGTCTGACCTCTGAGTGGGTTCCACCTGACGGGGGGTTGGGTCGTCCAACAAACGCACCGCTGGCTCCGTCGACAGGATAGGCATAGATGGTCAGACGCTAATGGGAGAGGGACCAACGTCCACGGTACTTGCCGGAGACGAAGACTACGTACGGGTAGGAATAGATGACACCTGGTCACTGACTTGAGATAAACTGTCGAAGATAAGCAGAGAAACAGAACATATGTTGAGAGGTAATCACAACAAAGCATCAACAACAGTCCAACCAGAAGAGATAATCAACAAGAGAAATTTTACTAATTCCTTATTAATTACTCATTAATATATTATATTGTTTTTGTTTTTTTTTAAATAAAAGTAATAATTATTGATTTAGGACTTGCCTGGACCGTTTACCCTCATCCGCCGAGTCTGGGGAGATCGCGTAATCCCCCCCCCCCCTCTTCGAGGAACTCTCTTTGAAGAATTGCCCACCTTACTGGTTGAGGAAGAACTGCGGGATCTACTACTCTTCCTCTGAGGCTCCGCCTTTGGTGATATTCGCGGATGACATTCGTGGGATTCACCTGCGGGGCAAGCGCCTCCACAGGCACTACACAAACCATTTTCCATCATAAATTCTTGAATCTAAAAAATAAAGACGAAAAAGATTTAAAATTTAGTAAAAGAACGAAGATTATCTAAACAGGGACGCATCCCGCTTAAAAAAATCGCCTATGAGAATATGCAATAGTGTTGGCGTGGGAGGGTGGTGAACAACAGCCACCCGACTGTGTGGTGGCGAGTTTTGAACCTGTAAAATAGTCGATATATGACGGAAAACAAACACAAATAAAAGACAACATACACGGATTAACACATAAAACGGAATACCGGTTTATTACCTTGGTTGACCTTATATAGGACAGGTATGATAATGTGGTCAGTTTGACCCTATACCATTGGTCAGTCGACCTCAGTGAAATGGGGCTCTATAGGCTATAGGTTAAAACACTACATCTCTCCCCACCTATATTACAAAAACTATACACTTAAACAAAATCAATCCGTTTAGTTACAGAAACATGTTTTTATACTTTTACTTTACAATCATACAGCACAAAAAAAGAAACAACAGACATGAGTTGTATATCACAAAATGAGCAAAAATCAACAAATAATAATGACAATCTGGGAGAGGCGTTTCTGAATTGTCAACTATTTCTGACAATGAAGTGGATGTCTGGATCATATTTACAACGTTTAGTATTCTTAACAAGAACTTTTCCTCCTGGGAGGAATTCCTGTGATTTGACTCTACCAGTATTATCATGATGCTCTTTGTTTCTGGTCATTTGAGCCTCGTGATACTGTGTAATTGTATTATCTGGTTTTGGCACAAAAAACATAGGTATTTTATTTCTTAATTTTCTACCAAACATTACTTCTGCTGGTGTTTTGCCAGTAGATGGATGAGGACAGTCTCTATAGTTCATCAAAAAACGTCTTAGCTCTGTTTTCCATGATCGTCTTTCGACCAATGAACACCGAATTACCTTTCCTATCCCCCTCATAAAATTCTCAGCTAGACCATTTGCCCGAGCATATTCAGGGGTAACCTTTTGATGTTTAACCCTAGTCCTGTCACCGTGTATGTAGGTCAGCTCAGCTGAAGGCTGCTGGCCAGTCAGTGCTATGCGCCAGTGCTGTATGCCACGGTGTTTCAGCTGAGTGTCTGTCAGATAAACCACGCCAGTCTAATATCTGTTTTTTTGCCGTTTTAAAAGAAAATAACTGTAAATAAAACCTGAAAAACAATGTGATGATACGGGGGAACGATGCATTCAACGAACGGGTGACAAAAATCGTCCGATATTTGTTTAATCACCAGAAAATGAGCGCCGTTTACCTGACGGGAACAACAACAACGTATAATCGGCGATCGAAAACAACGTTCTAAGCTCTTTTTTTTAGGTAGAAAGCGTAATTTATTTATATTTAAATGTTGAGGGAAAAGGTAGGTGTTAAATTTGATTAGATGTTCACATTTTATAAGTTCGTTTGTATTTTTTACAAACTCAATGTCAACATATCGCCGACTGGCCAAGAACAGTATACAGACGACAGTAGTCTAAAAACTAAAACTGTAAAAGTAAAATAGGCCTGTCGTTCTTGGTCAACAATTCATTGGAATTTAACCCTAAAACAACTAGTTTTCATTTCTAACAACTATCATACAACTATTTTTACTTTCATCTAATTTGTTTTTCGTTATTTTTTCAGAAACCGAGACTGAACTGCAACAAATGAACATTGACAGTTTTGGCGAAGATTTTTCTTATTAGGCCTACTTTCCAATGCCTTTCTTTCTGTCTTGCCAAATAAAATATCATGGAAATTTTAAAATAAATATTCTGTAAATCTTAAAGTATTTCACCTGTCTATGTACGTGATTATTCATGTCAATCATAATTCAATCTATTTCTTTAAGTGTACAAGAGGTGAAAAAATAGTTTACCTTCAACTTCAGTTCAAGAAACCAATCAACTGTATGTTTCAGTCCAGGTAATTTTCCACGGTTTAGAAATGTTTCATAAATAAGGAATTAATAAGACTTTCTCAATAATTCAACACGTCTTACTGTGTCTTTCAGTAAATACCGGTACTTATTCCCGAGTGTTGTTTGTTTTAATTTTTTGCCCTTTGTTTCATTTTTTTTACCAGGGTTATTTTACCTACAAGTTGGCTAACCCAGACTCAAATTTTATATCATATTCATATAATTGTTACAATAAATTCGGTATTGTTACCATATAAGTGATATAAATCTTGAGCGTACAATTTACTCCAAAAAAACAATCATTCTGTAAACAAGCAGGAAATATTATTGAGAAATATTACTCGGATTTACCTACAGCCTACATACAGTACAGGTATATGAACCGACAGATATTTTTACAGGTAACAAAAAAAAGCTCCAATCCATACATGTGGCCGTTCTAAAATAAAATTCTGGTAAATAAAACAATTTCGTAATAAAATTTTTGCAGGTCTTCGACATACATCTGCGGCTAAGAATTTTGAACTGAAGTTTTCCCAATTTCACTTTCAGATTCTCATTAGAGATCAATCTCTTTCTTTATTACTTGATTACATGTACAATTTTCAGAAAAATTTAAAGTGTTTAACAAACAAACACGTACGATATTACTAATTGGGGCATCTGTTTCTCAGCAAAATACATTTATTTCATTTAAAAAATAGTCATTGATGAGTTTTGAATCTTTGTCACAGAGTATTTATTCTTCACATTCACAATGTCAATGATTTGGTTGAAGAGTTCATTCGGTCGTGAGATTTCCAAAATCTGGCTGACATATATCATTATCAACCCCTCCACAAAAATAGTCAACCTCATCTGTATTTATGGGTAGAACAAGAATAATAACGACAGAAATTCGGCAAAGATAATAGGAATTTATTTCCTCATCGAAGCACCGACCTGTCAAATTGTGATACATATCTACGCCGCAGACGGCGAGAAATCGAGGTCACCTTCCGTGAAAAAATTCCTCGCATGTCGGTGAAGAAACGCTTTCAATTTCAATCGTGATATTATCAAAAATGTCTTAAATCAATTCTTTCTATTCGCCAAATTTATTCTAAGAAAAAACCCGTAATAACTCTCCATTTACGGATGTCACATTCACTAAACACGAGTCGCCTCACAGCGACGCCATTTTGAACGCCTTCGCTGTGATCGGTTTAAAGTCGCGTTTCAATCGGTAACTTCAAACTATCAACATTTCTCTTTAACTGAACTCTGTGACCTCAATTTTTTTCCCGCTTAAAGAACAGGAACCGGAAATTATACTGATGTAATTTATTTCGGATGAAAAGAATTTACTTTAATTCTATTGGTCAAAATCGAACGGTATGTTGTCAGAACGAGTATACTCGTCCGTGGCAGTGAGCGACTGGAAGCGCTCTGCCCGAGTTAACTCGTGCGTGGCAGTCAAGCGACGGCAAGCAGCGGACGAGTATACTCGTCCGCGACAGGACTAGGGTTAAAACCACTTTGCTGGCTATATAATTTGAATTCTGCTGAATTAAATGGAGGTCCGTTATCGGTTTTAAGATTTTCAGGATAACCGAAAGATGTAAACATGCGTTCTAGCTTAGGAATAACAGAGCTGGCACTTGTTGAATCTGTGACTTCTACCTCTGGGTAACGTGAATACTCATCAATAACAAAAATAAGATACTCCCCAGACGTCAAAGGACCATACATATCAGCTGCTAAATGGGACCAACATTGCCCTGGTAATTTAGATGGCTTTAATGGTTCTTTAATTTTTCTATCATAATTTAAGTGACATGGATAACCATTTTTAACTTTTCTTTCAACTAAGTCATCGATTCCTGGGAACCAAACCTTTTCCCACAGAGACAATTTGGTCTTGTAAATCAACAGGAATTACAATTCTTGGACCACGCAATAGAATCCCATCTGACAAACATAATTCAGATTCAATAAGCTGGAAAATGTGTAGCTGCTTTTTGTTTACATCTGGTGGACAATTAGCATACCATTTATTGGTTTCTAAACAATTGGAAACAAAGCCCAGAAGTGAATCGTTTTTTTGTAGAATATCTGAAGTTGGCAACCATCATTGAGGGTAATCCTAACATTCCTAAAAATGATCGAACTTCCTGAACTGATTCTGGTCGTTTAGGAGACTTTATAGATTTAATTCTATTTTCATCACATCTCATACCCTTATCATTAAATATAAATCCAAAAAAAGGAAGTTCTTGTACAGAGAATATACACTTTGGTTATTCAAGAGGTAAGCCATTTAATACCAAGCGCTGTAAGCATTCAGCTAACGCTCGATCGTGTGCTTCTTGATTCACACCATGGAAACTAATGTCATCTTGTATATTTTCAACAACAGGGATTTTTTGTAACACCAAAGACATTTGATTTTGACAGATTTCTGTAGCAGCATTAATTCCAAACGGAACACGCTTGTATCGCCTTAAACCAACATGTGTACTTATAGTAGTGATATTTCTAGATTCGTTATCCAATTCAAACTGAAGGTAATGTTTATTGGCGTCTAATTTACTAAAAAAACTTTTGAGCCATTTAGTTTAGATCTAATTTCATGAATAGTAGGAATAACTTGACGCTGCCTTTGAATAGCTTTGTTGGCTGCTCTATAATCACCACATATTCTTATTTTATCAGAATAAGGTATTGGTACAACCACAATTGGGCTCACCCATGGGGTTGGACCCTCAACTTTTTCTAATATGTCTGATTTTTCTAGAACATCCAACTCTGCTTCAACTTTTTTCGTAAATGATACGGTATGCGTCTATGGGATTGGCTTACAGGCTTCACATTTTGATCTACAGTACTGTCAGTGACTAAGTATCAATCCTCCGCGGATCCCCTGCGGACCCAGCATTTATCCCCTGCGGAACATCCGCGGACCTTTTTAAAATCCTCCGCAGAGCCGACTCGAATTCTCCGCGGAGGTTCCACGGAGCCGACACAAATCCCCCGCGGAGGTTTTCTAAGCCTTCACCGATGCTCTTAAGTCCGTCAGCCGACAGTGGCAGTCGGTCATATTTCGTACGGCGGTTTAAATAGAATAGCCACGTGTGGATTACACCGTTAGTTACGGCCGTACTGTATACGACACTGTATGAGCACTGCACAAATCACTATTTAACATTGCAAAGAATCTTGTTTTAGTTTCAATTGAACAATTGAATGGAAACAGCAGGAATTTTCGAATAAATCAAAACTAAATTCATTCATTATTTCGTAAAACTTTCAAATGGATAGAAAACTCATCAATACACAGCAGGAAAAGATCGAGAGGATTCCAGTTTGACATAAATTAAGTGAGCTGTATTCAGTTTGGACCAATCAGACGACGGGAACATGACCTGATTGATATTTAAACCAATCAGCAATCAGCAAAATGACCTAGTTAAGAAACAATGCTTTATCTTTTTTTTTTAAATACATACAAATTAAAAAAATGTTTTTTTTTTAATTCATTAATTGACATATAATGCTTGTCAGATGAAGACAATTTAATTGTTCAGCTGATTCAAGCCATTGGGGAAGAATGAACAGTGTTGCAGGGGTAGGCCTACATGACCGTCTTAAAGACTAGTTATAAATTACAGTTTTACTTGTTTCGATAGCACTTTGAAAATAACCAAGGATAGTACATGCTGTGTATAGTTCTACAGTGGAAAATGATCTGCTTTGTTGTGGTGACAATTTTCCCACACTTGGAACATTGTTCAACCTTCAATTAGTACCCTGGCGCCAAACCTGTCTGGATATGTTGTCTCCATGACAATAGTTGTGTATCATTACATATAGGGGGGTGGGGATACCTTCATAACTGGTGTTGTAGAATTTTTATTTTTTCTATTTTTTTTAACAATTGCGAAACTACTTAAAGGAATTTCAACTAAATCGGCTATAAATAAGCTATATTTCTTGTTGAACGTGCATGTAAATAAAAACTCAAAATAAAAACTCAAAATAAAAACTTTGAAAACTCAACCTCACAAAAGGGTCAGAGATGGACTCAACCTGCCTTGCTGCTAAACAGGGCATGTGTTTTAACACACAGACGGTGGATATAAAAACTTTTAGATAATATTGGTTTAACAGAAATCACCCTTTTCTGAGTGAATCGCTACTTATTTCCAAATGCAAGATATTTCTCGTGAAATAAGGAAAAGAAAAACGGGAAGATGAATTTTTTTGATTACGGACAGTCAGTTTCCCACCTCAGATGTACAAGTGACAAACTAAGCATTTCCTCTTTCCCATTTTACACATTAGTTTTCGCCGTGGTAAGCCTAAACTTCTGTGTTGCAAGGTTTGTCACAGTCTGTCGTCCGTTGCTTCAACGTCTCAAATGCAGTTCAGTTCCCCCGCGGAGCCTGCACATTTCCCGTTCATATGCTCCGCGGAGGCGAGAGAAATGCCCCGCAGAGCTTCTGATTTTCTGTCACCGATCCTCCGCGGAGGTGTTAGCAAGCTCTGCGGGGGAACGACGGAGGATTGATACTTAGTCACTGACAGTACTGTATATGCAGTTTTATTTGTGTACGGCTGTATTTACCCAGTCCCATAAACACACTTTCATTGTTATTGATAATTTCTTTCACAATTTTGGGACAATCATTTAATTTTGCCTCAAATATAGCTTTTTCTATCAGTTGCTCGTTGTTGGCATTACATAATGTGTTACATACCAAATTCTCAGGCTTAATCTCAATGAGACCTAACTGACGAGAAGTTGGGTAACCTAAAAAAAGTAAAATAGAACAAGAGTTTAAGAAAATCATAATACGCCCGCAAGGGTAAAGTCATTTTATTATTTATACATAAGTGAAAACTAGGGATTTCCTTCACTCAGAAATGTTATAATTCACTGCTGTGAAATAACACTTTTGTTATTTAATGCACGCGACGAAGCCGATGACGTCGTCGGACCTACTTCTTTCTTGCGTACCGACGTCTGCTGTACAACAACAACAGTACATAGGATTTCGATAGGCTAAATGAAGCCTTTTCAGTCATAATTAGCATTAAGATAAATAAATTACAGCTGAAAACACATAATTGATTTAATAGAGGATCGGCTTACCACTCTAAGTCAAAGCGATAAAACAAAACTTCAAAATCGGTCGTATGTTGGCAGAGTTGTGTGACCTGCACTGCAGCATGGCTTCGGAGAATCGGACCACTGCGTGTAACGAATAACTGTACTTGCCATTCATTGACGCGTTTAAACAATGTAAAGTAATTTCAAATATCATTTTTTATCCTGGTGACTGATAATCTGCAGAGTTAAAATCCATGGAGTTCGATTTAATTTCTCTTTACATCAAATATCGCGAAAAACTCAGGGAGAAAATGGCCATTCAAATGACCACAAATCTGACAGTCGATAGTCACGTGAGAAGAACAGACATGCTGTTGTTTCATTGGTCAGCGATATATATTCCTACGTTTGCTGAAAACCTAATCCATCATAAATTTGTCAATACTTTCTTTTTTATAATTGATAAATTTATACTTCATAAACAATCTCCAGCCTAAAACATGATAGTATAAATAATAAACAGAATATTGTACAGTTGTGTTTGAATAGCATTTATATTTTTTCTCTTGAAAGGCGGAGGGATAACCCACTTGACGCTTCGCGTCTCGTGGGTTATTCTCCGGCTTTCACTCGAAAAAATATAAGTGCTATTCAAACACAACTGTTCAATATCCTCTATGTAGCACACTATCTTAATATTCAATATTTATACATAAGTGAAAACTAGGGATTTCCTTCACTCAGAAATGTAATAATTCACTGCAGTGCAATAACACTTTTTGTTATTTAATGCACGCGTCGAAGCCGATGATGTCGTCGGACCTACTTCTTTCTTGTGTACGGACGTCTGCTGTACAACAACAACAGTACATCGGATTTCGATAGGCTAAATGAAGCCTTTTCAGTCAATTTAGCATTAAGATAAATAATTTACAACTGAAAACACTAAATTGATTCAATAGAGGATTGGCTTACCACTTTAAATCAAACCTATAAAACAAAACTTCATTACCGATCGTCAGTTTGCAGCGTTGTGTGGCCTGCATCATCATGGCTTTGGAGAATCGTAACAAGAAACTGTAATTACTGTTCAATGACGCGGTAAAACGATGTTAAGTAGTTTCATAGATCATTTTTTATCCTTGTGACTAGTGCGCTGCAGAGTTAAAATCCATGTTGATCGATTTAATTTCTTTTTACACGAAATATTGCGAAAAACTTCAGGGAGAAAATGGCAATTCAAATGACCACAAATCTGACAGTTAACAGTCACGCGAGAAGAACAGACATGCTGTTGTTTCATTGGTCAGCGATATATATTCCTACGTTTGCTGAAAACCTAATCCGTCGAAGTTTGTTGATATTTTCTTTTTTATAATTGATAAATTTATACTTAATAAACAATCCTCAGCCTAAAACATGATAGTAATATAAAAAATAAACAGAATATTGAACAGCTGTGTTTGAAAAGCATTTATATTTTTTCTCTTGAAAGGCGGAGGGATAACCCACTCGACGCTTCGAGTCTCGTGAGTTATTCTCCGACTTTCACTCGAAAAAATATAAGTGCTATTTAAACAAAGCTGTTCAATATCCTCTATTTAAGACATGCTTTAAACAGAATTTCCGCTGGTAGAATATTTCAGTCACCTGAATAAGACATGGGGCTTGGTGAATTTTAGTGTTTGACAGATCACATACCTATAAGCTGCTACCAGAAGTCTATCAAGGGGAAGTATGTAACTAGCTATATCCCCGTATAAACGGCATTGTCCACAAGTCAGCTGGAGTCAATTAACTACTACAGCGCCCTCTGCCAGTTTTGATCGAATCCTGCCCAAATATAAAAACGCCCCCTGGTGTAAATGACTGAAACTGAAAGTATAAACACTACGAGTGACAATGTATTTGGCAAGCTAGCAGTGATGATGAAAATAAACGTGGTACAATCGCGAAGTAATGAACAGTGAATTCAATCGCCAAACTCTTATGGTTTGATTTAGTTGCTTGTGTTGAATGGCCTCGATCACTGCCTGGACAGTTTACCGGCCTCCGGCAAACAGCCCTAGTCTGACAGAGGCGAGCCCAGCGAATGAGCGATAGCATCTCCTGCGAAGCGACTTTGTGTCTCGGATTTCAATTTTTTGATCAATAACTTTACTGTTGCTAAAGAAATTATTCACATGTATGTTATATAATGAATATGTATTTAGATATTATATTCAAAAGTTTCTGTAACACTGCTGCGCAAAAAGGCTTTCCCCACAATTCCAGAGTAATTATTTCGGAAATTGTTTTATGCGCAGAGGATACCAGGGCCCAGTTTTACGAAGCCTCCTTAAGCTAAGGGGACCTTAAGTTTCCCCTTAGGAAATACGTAAGACGAAAATGCTCTTTTACGAAGCCCCCTTACTCCTTAGCTTAAGATCACCTTAACTTTAAGAGGATTTTTAAGGACGGTGCGAACCACTCTTAACGTCACCTTAGCTACTTTCACGCTGAAAGAAAATGGCGGCAATATTTGTTTTGGATGCGGAAACAAATCGATCATTGAGAAGGAGTCGGATTTTTAGAGATCGAACTAAACAATTAGATGTGTTGAGCGACAGTGAGCTCCGTTCACGCTACAGATTGCCACGCTACGCTCTCATTAATATTTTAGAGTCCGTGAGAGCCTGTTTGGAAAGGCCTACAAAACGGTCCCAACCATTAAGTCCGGAGACGCAGGTATTAATTTGCTTAAGATACCTGGCGAAAGGGGGTTTTCTGACGGAAATCGGAGACCTCCATGGCGTTTCCATAGCAAGTGTGTCAGCCACCTTGAAAGTTACGCTGGATGCACTGTGCGCAAAATTACCTCAAATAGCTTTCCCAACAAGCGCAAATGACATTATGGAGACCCAGCTACAGTTTTTCAAGTTGGCCGGCTTTCCGAAAGTAATCGGCGCGATTGATGGTACCATCATCCCCATTAAAAGGCCTAACGAGAATGAAGCTGCCTTCGTTTGCAGAAAAGGTTTTCACGGACTGAATATTCAGGCAGTTTGTGACCCAAATTTAAGGTTTGTTTCTATTGGTTACTTTCTGACCTTGACCGACCTAGGCTATAATTAACTTCTACTAGGGAGCGTCTCAACATTTCATAGCCACAATGTACTCAAACACAAAAAATAGGTTACAATTTCTAACATAGGAAAAAAGAAAAAAAATCTTTTTGTAGATGATGTTTATTTTTTTACAGGTAACAAAATGTAACTATGAAATGGGGGAAAAATATAACATTTGTACATGGATTTTAATTGGAAATAATTTCTTCCTGATAATTGTATTTCATTCACAAGGGTAGAAACTAAAATGACCAGATTTTGATATTTTTTTTTTAAGTCAAAACAAAGTTAAAATATTTATTCCTGAATATTTAAAGTGAAAATTATTTTGATGTGATTAGATATGATTGTGACGTACGCGGTTAGTTGGAATTTTAGACTTAATTCAACTCAAGTTCATCAAAGTTAATATAATCAAATAAGTTAAAATCATAATTGAGTTTATTCATAAATTGCTATTTCTTTAAAGATTCACCAACGTGGTGGCAAGATGGCCTGGCTCCACACATGACAGTTGCATTCTAACAAACAGCTTATTAGGAGAATATTTTAGCACTAATACAACTGATGGTTGGCTACTAGGAGATTCTGGGTAAGTTTAATACAAAGTCCAAATCAGTTAACCGTACAGGATTAAAGTTAACTTTTAACATGTCTATTATTTTAAATAATGTGTCTGAAATAGAAATAATTAAATGTTTGTGGTGCAACAGGAGCTTTTGTATTATGAAATTTGAGACAATAGGCCTACTTCAATATTAATATCTTGTTAAGCATACCGTTACCTTCATTTTTTTATTAACTTTTTTTCCAGTTATCCGTGTAAAACCTGGCTTTTGACTCCATTTAATGACACCAGAAACAGATCAGAGGAAAAATATAATATTAGTCATGTGAAGACAAGAAATACAATAGAGAGAGCCTTTGGAATTTTGAAATCAAGATTTAGGTATACGAATGCTATCTTATTCATTAGAACATGTAATTAATTTTCATAATAAATCAAATTTAGCTGTTTTGAAATACATAAGTGTTTTGCAATGCTTGCATAAAGCGTAGGCTCCTAACACATGAAAATCCATGGATTAAACATACATATGATTATTAGGTATAGTTGTGCTGTAAACATATACCTGTAGGGTCTACTAACAAACTTCACTATTAACTTTCAGATGCCTACATAAATCAACAGGATGTCTTCAGTTCCAACCGAAGAAATGTTGTCAGGTTGTGAAAGCAGCTTTTCTGCTACACAATTTGTGTAGGAATTTAAATGTTCCAGATCCAGAGCCCCTAGACCAGGATGAGGATATGGGGGAAGCCTTCCATGTACATGTAACAGCAGATACAGAAGACGGTTATGAAGTTCGGAGAATGTTAACAAACAATGTCTTTGGTTAAAAAACAACAACACAATTTTACACCCATTTTTTCCTGTTAGCATTAATTTTTTCCCTCACTACTTTGAATTCTGCTCTAGTGAGACAATACTCTTCATTTCTTGTTGTTACCATACCTGCACATGTGTGCAAATTAATATTCACATGTAAATTACAATTTACAAAAATAATTCTTGCATTCATAGAATAACATTATGTAAATTGTGATGCACCATTTTTTTTTACGAAAAGAGTTGGATCAACAAATTGATTGACTACAAGTGTAATTGAATTTAAAAAGCATCAGAATTAATATTTAATCAAACATTTGAATTAAACCCAATATTGAAGTGCCACATAATACAATACAAAATAGATTACATTTTTTATACAAAAATAATGTAGTTATAATTCTATACAAATGGAACTGAATAAGAAAAAAAAATGATATTTGATCATCCATTTATAGCTAGAATCAAAATTTGTTTACAATGAAAATACAGACAGCAGAGAGATTATTAGAGAAACATACATGTATTTAATGTAAAAATTGAATAACTGGCGATAAATTTGGTGACATTAATTCTACAGTTTTATTTTCAATGCATTTGGCAATTTTCTCAATTGCCTCCACCTTTCTTCGCTTTAACTCCAACATTTCCTTCCTGAACACTCTTTCTTCATCCATCTTAAGCTTCTTCAGTTGAATGAATTCTTCTGTCAGACCTGACAAAGTAATAAACAGTTGAAATATCAGTAAAGGACCATAATAAAACAAAACCAGCCTCTTTGTTACCAGGAAACCTTCTACCTTAGACAGGTACCCAGCAACCAATCCACATATTGGGCAATTGTTTGAGAACTCACCTAGATTTTTATTTGTAGTTTTTTTTTTTTGCAATAAGACACATTAATGGAAGAGATTAACTCTCTTCAACCACTGCTGCACCAAGGCTATAATAATTTGAGAGAATCCTGATTAATGACAAGATGTACTTTAAGGCGAAGAATTACTTATGGATAACAACTTCTTGGTTTATTGGGTGACGACGTTTCGATGTAGTTCTTATATCGTTATTAAAGTCATTGACAAAGTCAAGAAGTTGTTATCCATAAGTAATTCTTCACCTTATTGTAACCTTTCAACTTCTAAATGCCATTGAAAGATAAGATGTACTTTGCAAACTGTTACAGTTTTAAAAGTGTTATGTATCAAGGATTCACAATTCATAACTCACTTCTTTTTGAATCCACTCCCATGACTCCAGTTTGCTTTTCTGTCAAAATAAAGAAAAAAAAACTCTTAATGGATAGCAACCTACTAGCAGTCCCATAGAATGCTTCAACTGTCCCTCTATATCATTGTAGAAACTACAGTGGCCCTACGTTATCATTTTGTAAAAAAAATGACCCCCACCCCCCAAAAAAAAAAAATAATAAACACACACTACAGGGTATTTTTAATAAATCAATTTAGACAATATATTGTCTTTATAAAAGTAAGAATAAAAAATAGTTGTGGATAAAGCTATGTATCACTATACAAATCAACTATGAAGTTGATAGTTAGAAGGCTTCAGACACCTTTACAAAAATACTTACTTGTTTTCATTGAAGGGTCACTCAAATTTATGACACAGCTTGAGTTTGAAGGGCCTGCCAATTAAAAGTATAAAATGATGAAAACTGAACATCAAAGCAATTAATTACCATTACTACATTCTATTCAATTCCAGTTGAGATAAATTCTTACCTGGGAGAGATTGAGATTCAGACAGTTCTGGAATCTGTGCTACCACTGTCCCTTCTGCTTCAGGCAGGGTTCCTTCTGTGCATTCCTCAACTGAAGAAAAAATAGACAGAAAAATAAAAAGTGTGTTTTTTTCATAGTCTAAAGATAGATGTTCTTGAGTTAAAATAAGCTGGACAAAAGCTGTACTAAAGTTGATACCTATTTTCCTGCAGCTCGAGCTAAAACAATAAAACTCAAAATAAGTCTCACAATTAGACAAATAGTAAGATAAACTGCCAAAATTCAAACTTTTTTCATAATTTCTGATCGTCACGACAGTAAGAGGCTTTGAAGGCAATCGAAAAACTAAATGATTGGCGTTTGAATGAGGAAAACCCATACAGTATGTGGCCTGTACGAACCGAAATAGTGTTCAAAAAGTAAACAAAATTTAAATAACCGGGACGACCATTCATTCATTCTAAGCCAAAGTTAGTTCAAAACAATACTTTATCGTTCATTATCGAGACTAGAAGCACTCAAAAGCTTCTGAATTATACGTCTTGAGAAAAATAGCAGATAATTTCAACATTCTGTTTTAATGTCAAAATGTCAACATTTTGGCAGCTCATGCGACTTAAAATAAGTTGAAATTTAAAATTATGCTTTTTAAATACACTTACCTATCATAATCCCACTTTCAAACCCTCCTTCCACCCCAACAATTTGGCAGTCTGGAATCATGGAAGCTATCTGTCATAATAAAATGCAATTGAAAGATTAAAAAATGCAACAATGTGATATTTTTCAGTTATAATAAAATCTTGAAATTCCAAATGTAAAATGTAACTTCACATGTCCGAGTTGTCTTCTACATATGCATGAAGAAGCATAACGATACAAATTTGATGAATTATTTTATAATATTTCTTTTTTTTTTTTAAATATATATATGATAATTACTGTATGGTATTACTGTATGTTGGGTTTTATTGTGAATTGTATGTTTAAAATAAATTGGTCTTTTGTTTTGGCAATTTACTTTAAAATGAATTTTTTGCACAATTATTTCTACCTTTAACTGAACCTCTGTCAGTGGATTTGGTGGAGCTCCACCCCCAGTCTTCTGGAGTTCCTTTTTGTGATGACACAAAATTTTCTTAACTTGTGATCTACAAGACAAAAAGTAAAATTTCACCCTTGTTTTTATTTGAACCATTGTATAGGCCTATCTAGTAGTTGACTTTTCTACATCTTATAATTTAATAATATATAACTTAGAACTTTGCAGCTACTTAAAGTTTCATTCTATAAGCTGTTAGTTTTGTCTTCATTGTAAATAAAAATAATTGTTTTTATTATGTTATATTCGCAATTGGGCCGCCAAATAAATAACATACAATTTTTAAGACATAACTTATAAGCCTTTCATTCTTACCTGTAATCTTGATACTTTTTCCGAATTTCCTCCACGGTTCTAACGTTGGAAGAACAGGCATTTACTCTGAAAGTGTAGTGTCATTGTCATTAATATTCGTTTTTAATTAACTCGTACGAAATAATGACTATCAGTATCAGTAGGCCTATTATTGGGGCGAATGAACATGATACGAGCCGACTAATTCAACCCGTTAAAACCGACTTATTATTTTTTTTCAGTAATATTCGAGTAAAATGCAGTCTACTATATATATTATCATATGATTATCTATGTCTTTATGATACTTTATAGGCCTATATTTAAAGTACAAAACTAAAGTAAAACAAGATCGACTCACTTGTCACAAATACTCTTCCAAATTGTTTTCTTAGCAGTGTTGGTGACAACACTGCTAAAACTTGAAAACAGGATTTCGTCATGTTTTTTCACCTCCTCGGCCATAATGTTGAGTTCCGTTTCCGAAAAATTGCCCTTCCTCTTCCGAAGTTTTTCGGTCTCCATGTTTCTGTCGGGCGATCAGAATGAGAAAGTCGTCTGCGATCTGTCAAAATTCACACGCATAAACAAGTGGTTGTGACGCAGATTTTGACCTATTTCTATATAGGTCACAGATGAAGAGCGGTATCCATGGGGTTTCACTCCTCCATTGAAGAAGAGTTCCACCTTAAGTAATCGCTAAGTGGACGACCGTAAGGGAGAGATAAGGGGGCTTCGTAAAAGGGACGTAGGGCCATCTTAAAACTTCACTTAAGTTTCACCTTAGCCACTAAGGTCCCCTTAGCTTAAGGAGGCTTCGTAAAACTGGGCCCAGGACTTTTGCCATGTGCGCACAAACGTCATATGATGCGTTATTTCAGCTGGCTTGTGGACAATGCCGTTTACACGGGGAGATAGCTAGTTACATACTTCCCCTTGATAGACTTCTGCTGCTACCTATATCTGAAAACTGTACCAAAGCTACTTGCAAAAGTGTCTACACTACATATAGGCATACAACAGCAATTTCATTTAATTACGGATTAAATAATAGAAAGAAGGTCGCAACTCATTTGGTCACCTTGGTTATCAAAAAGTTGTTTGGATATAATCAAGCTATTCTGTGAAACCACAGACAGAATAACAGCCATTTCCTCAATTACTGAATGCCTAAAGGCTGGGTGACTGTTTTTGTCAACACATATAGCGAGACTCCAATTTACTTTTAGTACTAGACACACCGTCTACTGATAAGATAGTTATAACTGAAAAAAAATTGATAATCCATGCAATAAGTACCGAGTTACTCTATGCCAAACGGCTGGTTACTGTTCTGGTTGCCACAAATACAGAGATCCCAATTCAATTTTGGTACAGGACACATCGTCTAATCATAAGCTTCATATATTAGAAGAAAAAAAAATTATAATCCATGAAATAATTACGGAGTAACTCAATGCCAAAAGGCTGGTGACTGTTTTGGTTGCCACAAATATCAACACTCCAACTTAATTTTGGTACAGAACACACCATCTACTCATAAGTCAGTTATAACTAAAAAAAATTTAAATCCATCGAATAGTTCCAGAGTAACTCAATGCCAAAAGGCTGGTGACTGTTTTGGTCGCCGCAAATATCAACACTCCAACTTAATTTTCGTACAGAACACATCATCTACTCATAAGCCAGTTATAACATAAAAATAATTTAAATCCATCGAATAGTTCCAGAGTAACTCAATGCCAAAAGGCTGGTGACTGTTTTGGTCGCCGCAAACATCAAGACCACAACTTAATTTTGGTACAGAACACACCATCTACTCATAAGCCAGTTATAACTAAAAAAATGTCAAAATCCATGCAATAGTTCTGGGTTTACTGAATGTCAAAAGGCTGGTGACCGTTTTGGTCGCCGCAAATATCAAGACCCCAATTTAATTTTGGTACAGAACACACCATCTATTCATAAGCTAGTTATATCTGAAAAAAAAAAATTAAATCCATCGAATAGTTCTAGAGAAACTCAATGCCAAAAGGCTGGTGACTGTTTTGGTCGCCAAAAATATTGAGACTCCAATTTAATTTTGGTACGCGACACACCGTCTACCCATAAGCTACATATATCAGAAGAAAAAAAATATATTCAGGCAATAGGTTTTAAGTTATGGAGCGGACACGAATACGGGACGGACAGACGGACAACGGTATACCAATATACACCCGCTTTAAGAGCGGGCGTATAAAAAATCAAATCCATTGAATAGTTTCAGAGTTATAAATGCCAAAAGGCTGGGTGGCTGTTTTGGTCGCCAAAAATATTGAGACTCCAATTTGATTTCGGTACGCGACACACTTTCTACCTATAAGGTACATATATCAGAAGAAAAAAAAAATTCAAGCAATAGGTTTTAAGTTATGGAGCGGACACGAATCCGGGACGGACAGACGGACAACGGTATACCAATATAAGAGCGAGCGTATAAAAATCATCACAGTCAACAAAAAATTTTACAAGCATAAAAATTAATTTGACCCACATCGACAGTCGCAGTACATGTAACTAAAGCCCCGTCCACACTATCCAACATCACCCAACATGCTGTTGGCCAACAAGAGACAACTTCAAGTTGTTTCATGTTGCGGCATGTTGGGTAACGTGTCCACACTATAAAAACAAAGGCCAACAAGTCACAACTGCCTCTGAAAATGTTGCGTGATGTTGTGACAAACTTTTTGAAGAATATGTGGGAAATTTAATTTGTTTTCCCTCCAATAATAAGAAAAATAAAGGTCAGTCAAAAGAGACTCGTAAGAGGACTTTCTGCAGTAATAATGGCTCTGGCAGCCAGTCGGCGTCAACGACGCCAAAGACAACGAAAACGTCGTGTTTGGGTTAAGGAGTGGATAAGAAAACTGGAGCTAGTTTCACAAAGCGATCTTAGCTAAGTGGGATCTTAACTACCATGGCAACCAATGCTAAAGGTATACGTTGCCATTGGTAATTCAGATCACCTTGTTTTTGATCGCTTTGTGAAACTGATCAGCTTGATCGCTATGGGGCCTACCATTGCCTCCTGAATGAATTAAGTAGTGGCGATAGGCAAGGATATCGCAATTTCCTTAGAATGGATCAGGCACGCCTTTTCAGAACTCCTTCAAGAGGTAGAGCCGTTAATTAGGAAACAGGACACGCATTTAAGACCGGCCTACGGAACCGTAGAGGGGACATGCAAAAGAAAAAGCTCTCAAAAGAATTCGTTCTACGAATTCGTATTTCGTTCCACGAATTACTTATTCCTTCCACGAATTACTAATTCTTTCCAAAAATTACTAATTTGTTCCACAAATTACTAATTCGTTCTACGAATTACTATTCCGTTCCATGAATTACTAATTCCTTCCACGAACTACTAATTAGTTCCACGAATTACTATTTCGTTCCACGAATTAGGATTTCGTTCCACGAATTATGATAACCAATCGCTAATGGCTTTATAACTTTCCAGCTAACCAATGAGGATGAATATTGCATATTTCTTGGCTGGCTCTCGTTTAATATCCTTTTCAAATGACGAAAAGACAGTCTAATTCCATGATTCACAGCTAATATATTCCCAATGTTCTTGTACAACAACCCTAATTCAAAATACATGGCAATAAGTTCATCCCTTTCCATGTTGACCTGTACGCATAGCCTCACTTTGAGAACCTATTTCTAGGACAACAACGGAAGCCATAATTCGTGGAACGAAATAGTAATTCGTGGAACGAAATCTTAGTTCGTCGAACGAAATCTTAATTCGTGGAACGAAATCTTTTTAGAGTTTTTTTTGTTTGGCATGTCCCCTCTACGCTTCCGTAAATACCACCAGGGGAGAGACTGGCGATCATGCCGAGATATTTCGCTACAGGTAAACATAAATTTATACTCGTCATAGAATACTACACGCTTTTGCCGTTGCAATAGTTAATATCGGCAGCATTGGAATATTACCTAGCCGAGAAATCTGGGCTCCGCCGAATTTTTTTTCCGTATTCGTCATAGCACAGATCACTTCCAATATGTAAAAACGATATTTTTTAACTTGTCCCGCCGAAAAAAAACCGCGGCACAAGTTTCACAACAAATAAGCAAAGAATAAAATATTTACCACTGCATTCCAATAGTAGAGACCACGAAGAAGGAGTTTGTCCAACTTACGCCGCTGTAAAGTGGTAAACTTCCCCTTATGCAGTCAATATTTGTTTCGAAGTCCACTGGCTTTCAACCTGACATAACCGCCATTGTAAAACATTTAATCGACCAGTTAAACTTTGCGGGCGTAATACGTCAATCATATATCTTTAAAAAATATCGTTTTTCCATTATGAAAGTGATCTGGGCTATGACGAATACGGACAAAAAAATTCGGCAGAGCCCAGATTTCTTGGCTAGAATATTACCGTTTTTTAGTGTCACGGATACTCTATTTGTACATCGTTAGGAAATTGGTAATTACGCCTACACGGCTCGAATGAGTGATAATATTCCAAGGTGCAAAAATAGAATAGGTCCGTCGTTTGTAGCCCCAGGTGACTATCCTGCCATTCTGTTGTATACAACAGAATGGCAGGATAGTCACCTGGGGCTACGTCGTTTGTAACTTCTCTTCAAATTCGTCTTTAAGATGTTATTTCTTTTAGTAGGAATAGTTTAATTTTAAGCTTGTAATATTAAATTAGTTCTAGAAGAAATGAATAAAACGGGGGGGGGGGGGGGGGGGGGGGGGGTGCAGGGGGCTTGCCCCCCTGACGATTATAGCGGTTTGAGACTGACGGACCAATTCTATAGTCTGTCCTCCACATTCGACTTTGGTGCTGCCATTTTGTCTGTTAGATCACGTGACTGTTTAAATCACCTGATTTATTTCTGATTGGTGATTGGCTACGATAACCAACATCGCCCAACAAGTGTTGTCAAGAATGTGCATGTACAAACATGGACCAACAATGTTGTCGAATGTTGTCGTCTGTTGGGCAATGTTGGGTGGCCCGTCCACACTATCAAACATGACGCAACTTGTTGGGCAAACACGAAGTTGTTCAATGTTGGTTCTGAAATGTTGGTCGATGTTGGATAGTGTGGACGGGGCTTAACACAGATATCGTCTGTTTATCACCATACACAAACACATTACTAGCAGTAGGTTGCAGATCGACCGATTCACGAATCAAGTTATAAGTGGCCTTATTCAAAGTATTGCAGGAGGCGCCAGAGTCAATCATCAGCTCACAATTTTGACCGTTCACAGGATCCCTTTTGAACGGATTTCGTAAAATTCATTTTAGACTTTAGTTTAGAGCAACATTTTCTATAATGCCCATTTTCTTGACAATAATAGCACTCTTGGTGTTTGGCAGGACATTCACTGGAATGGGGAAATCTGCCCGAGCAAAAATAACATGAAGCAAATGATGACCTTCCATGAAAATTTTAAGCTGGATTTGCTTTTTCTGGAAAAGCACGTTTTGGCCTTAACACAGTATTTCTGTTAACTTGGTGTTCTTTTTGAAAATTATTGTCTATACTACATGCCTCCTTCTCAGAAATGTCCATGGCCTTGTTAAATGCACCAAATCATCCAAACTCTTTTGTCCTTGCAACGCCATTCGTTGAACTTTCTGATTTTTACAACCTTTAATTATTTGATGGCATATTTCACAGTTAATAGCGTCCTGATCTTGAAATCCACAGTTATTGGCTAATTTACGCAAGCGTGTTACAAACTGATCTATTGTCTCGTCTTCATTTTGTTTACTTTCACGAAATTGGAATACTTTATAATCGTGATTGGATTTGGGTTTAAAGTAATCATTCAAAGCCTTTATTGCTGACTTGTAAGGATTATCATCAAGTTTTTGATCTGCAGGCAAAGTCAATGTTTCAAAAATATCAAACAAATCCTCACCTCCTCTGTCCAGTAAAATGGCCTTCATTTGTAACGGGTCAGTCACACCCCACGCCACACAGCTATTTTCGAAACGGGCTAACCATCGCCTCCAACGTGGTGCAAGTGTACTCGGATCTCCAAGAGCATCAAAAGGTGCTATTTGCGAAAATACAATGCCTTCCATACTGCTAGTGGTAGTCACAATCAACAAGAACAGAAACTTAAATTCACAAGTAGACACCATAGAAATAAACATCACAAATCCTGGTAGCCAATGTAAAATAGTCGATATATGATGGAAAACAAACATGAATACACGGATTAAGACATAAAACGGAATACCAGTTTATTACCTTGGTTGGCCTTATATAGGACAGGTAGGATAATGTGGTCAGTTTGACCCTATACCATTGGTCAGTCGACCTCAGTGAAATGGGGCTCTATAGGCTATAGGTTAAAACACTACAGGACCCACAACAGTATATATGTGGGTTGAAATGACAAAACGACACAAGTCCGACAACCCTTCAAAAAACAAAAATACAGAATATTTTTTGGTCAGAAACCCTCTAGTAGTCTAGGGGGGGGGGGGGGGTGGGGGGAGGGGGGTTATCTTATAGCGCTAGGGACAGAAAAAATTCGTACCAAAAACGACTTAGAGAGAAGGATTAGTAAGAAAAGTATACTTAGTAAATTTGCAGTGTTGATCACTTCTCTGCAGAGTTGAAAGAGGTAGATCGGAAGGGAAGGGTCGCGCATGCGCGATATGTACAAATGGATAGCCAGTACAGGGCATTCACCTAGGATACTATACAGGATGCTAGGGCAAGATTTTTTGATTTTATTGTGTAAAATGCAGATTGTTCTTTCTCCTAGGGTCAAAAGGCAGGTGTTTTGTACAGTTGTAGGTACTATCTATGGTAATAGAAGCTTTCTCCATATATCTTTCTTGGATATGTACTTTAAGGTAGTTTTTCGAAGTAATGCTTATAATTTACAAAATTACAAGGTTAGATGATAAAGCCCGCTCAGAAGGATAAAGGATATCTTGAGCTGAGAAATCTTTAATGCCACATGCCCTAAGCTCAGGTGTTTCAGCACAATAGAAATCCAAGTAAAACCAGTGAGCCAGTTCAATCTGGAAGAATATTCTGACCAGGTCTTGGCGCTCTTCTTCTGGGATATTGATGATAAATCGGCTAAAAATATTTAGAAACAAATATACAATTACATTAACGTAAAACAAAATGTTGATTGACCTCCCCGCCAACGACACCAGACCAAACGTTGGATTGATTTCAAGACTGACTCAAGATTATTTCACTTATTATAAATGGCTGCATAGCCAGGTTTAGTAACTGAGAAAACCAGACTCTGGCAACTCTTTCACATAAGGCGCAAAAATCAAGTGAAGACCCCATTCAGAAATTTGCTCAATTTAATTTGATCTAAGTGGGATTCGAACCTGCGACACATCAATGGAGGGCCTGTGTCGAACAGAGGGACTACATGTATCTGACAACTGAGCCACTCATTAAGACATGGATTTACGCCTCGTTGTCACTTTTTAAAGCTACAAAGCATGCTCTGCATGCAGATTGGTCAAACATTTCAGGATATATTTCGGTTTATTTCAAAATACATGCTTAAAATGGCGCAATTTGTTTGAGACTTTTAAGAAAAAAATTTCAATCACTTCAGCGCACGCGAACAGTTGACTTAGAAGGTAGAATTAGGCATTCCCAACAAGCTTGGGACATGCACTGTTATTGTAGAACTCGATAGTTCAGACGTAGAGACGGTAGATAGAGAGGAGATTGTCTCTTCTACGACAACAGTGCATGCCCCAATGGCTAGTTCTACCTTCTAAGTCAACTCGGCGAAGTCAGTGAAATTTATTTCTTAAAATTGCAAAACAAATTGTGCCATTAAAATAACCCGAAATATCTACTCACATGCTTCACCTATCCTTGTGTAATGCACGCTCTGTAGTTCCCAAAAATGACCACGAGGCGTAAATCCATGCCCAAATAAAGCGGAAATTGTTGAAGTACTGGAAGCGTGCAGCTCTAACATGGAACTTCCTGTTACTCTTCTGACCTCAGTTGACCTTTGCTGTTCCATTTTTGGTAGATGTCGTTTCCAGTTTTTTCGACAATTTACGCCTGAGGGTACCATTATCGAGGGTAAATGTCATATTTATCGATCGTCTACTAAAATGGTTTGGGTCATAGTAATGGAACTTTGGGAGCACCAATATGTACATGTACCTGTTTGCTACATATTTTAAATAATTTAGCATCGCTGCGTAACTGTGTTTTCTTTATCAGAAGGGAAAAGTCAGCATGGTGTCCGACTGAAAAATCACTAACGAGGGAACCAGTTATCAACAGTTGAGGAAATAGTCAGTTTTAGATAATTTTTTACACAAATTTCCACACATAAACATACATGTAATTATCAAATACAATGGACATTCTACAGTAAATTAGTAAAGTTCTTACTTTCTTTAGTATGAAAAAGGCCACTTTCAAATGGCAAAACCTCACACCATTAAAGGAAAACCATGGAAAGAACGAACACTTACAGGGAGCGGTCATTTACGTTTTTGCCTATGTTAACCCATACTAAGTCTATGAATATGAAGGTACTTGGATATCCAAATCAAAAAATGGTCCCCGCTCTATCGACTGACCTAGATGCTAAAGCCACACTTCAAAATTTTAATAATTATTTTTCATGCAGTGTAATGTTATGTGATAGCATTATATTTATCGTCTGATCAAACAATTTAAATCGAGGACCAAATTACAAAATCCGCATTTTGAAAATGAAGGAAACTACGAATTGTAAGTACATGTTAAATTTTATTTTATTTCTTAGAGGACTTTACAGTCTACAATCAATAATGTACTTAACCCTCGATAACTGACCAGTACCCCTCGATAACTGGTACCCCTAGCCTTAGTTCAGTTTCCTGAACTAATGGTGATATTATGTATACCAACGTTCGGTATACAAATTTGAAATACAAGGTGGAAACGATGCTTAAATTACAAGCCATGAAAATATTATTGTAACTCCGCGGTATGGAAGATTCCTACCTCAGACTTCTTTAACACTCATAAAAGATTATCCTAGTCCGCTTTTATTACATGTAGCTATTCCAAACTCAAAGGGCGTACACCTGATCTTAAACAACAACTGACTGTCATTTCTTGGAGACTTTGCCGCCATTTTGCGTGACGATCGAACTGGGTCAAAAGGTGCATGCCAAATAAATAAAATAAATATAAATAAATAAGAGGACAAGAATTATCTTTTATGGGTTCTAAAGAAGTCTGGGGTAGGAATTGTCCATACTGATACAGATCAGTTACAATATTATTTTCATGGCTTGTAATTTCCGACATAAGTGCCTGACTTTACCGACCAGCATTTCAAAATTCGTAGACTGAACGTTGGTATATGTGATATACGGCACATTTTTCATAAATAACCTAGCAGATAACATTTAGCTATCCCTACTCCAAACAAGAGTTTAAGAAACTCATAATACGCCTGCAAGGGTAAATTCATTATACCACACTACATGTATCTTAAAGGGGCATGAGCTGCCAAAATGTTGATATTTTGACGTAAACACAGAATGTTGAAATTATCGGCTATTTTTCTCAAGACGTATAATTCAGAAGCTTTTTAGTGCTTCTAGTCTCGAAAATGTACGATAAAGTATTGTTTTGAACTAACTGTGGCTTAGAATGAATGAATGGTCGTCCCGGTTATTTAAATTTTGCTACTTTTCGAACACGTTTTCGGTTCGTACAGGGCACATACTGTATGCTTTTTCCTCACTCCAACGCCAATCATTTAGTTTTTCGATCGCCTTCAAAGCCTCTTACTGTCGTGACGATCAGAAATTATGAAAAAAAGTGGGAATTTCGGCAGCTCATGCCACTTTAATATTCAATATTAAAGACATGCTTTAAACAGAATTTTGGCTGGTAGAATCTTTCAGTCAACTAAATAAGACTGGGGCTTGGTGAATTTTAGTATTTGACAGATCCTATATCTGCTGCCTATATCTGAAAGCTGTACCAAAGCTACTTCCAAAAGTGTGTACACTACATATAGGCATACAACAGCAATTTCATTTAATAACAGATTAAACAATAGAAAGAAGGTCGCAACTCATTTGGTCACCTTGGTTATCAAATAAGTTGTTTGGATATAACTAAGCTATTCTGTGAAACCACAGACAGAATAAAAGCCATTTCCTTAATTACTGAATGCCTAAAGGCTGGGTGACTGTTTTTTGTCAACACATATAGCGAGACTCCAATTTACTTTTAGTACTAGACACACTGTCTACTCATAAGATAGTTATAACTGAAAAAAAATTGATAATCCATGCAGTAAGTACCGAGTTACTCAATGCCAAAAGGCTGGTGACTGTTCTGGTCGCCACAAATATAGAGATCTCAATTCAATTTTGGTACAGGACACATCGTCTAATCATAAGCTTCATATATTAGATGAAAAAAAATTATAATCCATGAAATAATTACGGAGTAACTCAATGCCAAAAGGCTGGTGACTGTTTTGGTCACCGCAAATATCAACACTCCAACTTCATTTTGGTACAGAACACACCATCTACTCATAAGTCAGTTATAACTAAAAAACATTTAAATCCATCAAATAGTTCCAGAGTAACTCAATGCCAAAAGGCCGGTGACCGTTTTGGTCACCGCAAATATCAAGACCCCAATTTAATTTTGGTACAGAACACACCATCTATTCATAAGCTAGTTATATCTGAAAAAAAAATTAAATCCATTGAATAGTTTCAGAGTTATAAATGCCCAAAGGCTGGGTGGCTGTTTTGGTCGCCAAAAATATTGAGACTCCAATTTAATTTTGGTACGCGACACACTGTCTACCCATAAGCTACATATATCAGAAGAAAAAAAATAAATTCAGGCAATAGGCTTTAAGTTATGGAGCGGACACGAATCCGGGACGGACATACGGACAACGGTATACCAATATACGCTTGCTTTAAGAGCGGGCATATAAAAATTTACAAAAACTACCAATTACAACCCTACCTGACATCGATAAAAAACAAGAATGCAGCCCAAACACTTTCAAAACTTAGGACCAGCACCCACATTTTACAAATAGAAAGAGGTCGCTACAAAAACACACCACACCCAAACCGCCTATGCCCAGTGTGTCCACTATTTGAGGTGGAAGACTAATGTCATTTTCTGCTCCGATGTCCCACAATTAAGACAGAACGTGATACTCTGTTGCAAATTATTCCTATGCTTTCCTCAGATTCTATAGAAACTAATACAAAACTGAATGCCATTTTCAACCCTGATCCCCAGCTTTATCCCCAAATACGCTCTATTCTACATAATATGTATTCTAAAAGATCCCTGGCTGCCCAGAACTATATACTGATAACACCAGCTCCCAGCTGAGCACCTCCACCTTAATATACATTGTATGTTTTGTAAACATGTTTATTGTAACATTCCGTCCCAATTTTTTTTGTTCTTATTTTTTTTCTAAATTTTTTATGTTAAGTTAAAGTTATGTTATGCCATACTTTGTAAATCCCAAAGTCGAGCAATAAAACTGAATTGAGTTGATATTACCATAAGTTCCGAAATGCACAATGTACTTTATCAGTAATTTTAAGCAACATATACGTAAATCATGTGCCCTTTATTTCATATAAAAATTTGGAAATAAAAAAACACAAAGCCAAACAATTATTACGGCTAAACAAATAAATGTGGGTCACTCACTTGCTCTGCAGATAAAAAATGGATGTCAGAGCTCTCTAGTACAGCAATTCAGAAACGCCATCTGATGGCTAACTTTTAAGAAAAGTTCAAAGGGAGTTAACAATTACTTAGGGGCCATTACAACTATCCAATTGGTTCTGATTCAGATTTCTGAACATGTTTGCCGCAATATAATTAGAGACGTTGAGACGGCCCCTAATATACAACCACTTGACCTATAGATAAAATGGAAATGACGGAGACAGAAGGAGAAAGTTAGCAGGGAAGTTTAAATATGATATTTCGTTGTTTTTACACTAATGCTATCGTCTGTGTAAGCGGCTAAATGCGGCATGAAGAAATACATTCTTGTCCTCAGATAACGTGCACTCCATTGGAATATGTATTTAGAAATTGATGAATGTTTTGGTTAATGAAAATCATTTTAGTCCGAAGAACTGATGATGCGCTTTTAGAGGTTGGAATGCCTACCGTAACCTAGTTACGGCTTTTAAATGAATTATTTGGAAGGACTTTAAGCTAAGCTAAGTCTTAAAGGCACACTTGCCGCGAAAATCAGGAATATTGTTTACATTAAAAAAGTCCGTTTTCTGTATTTTTCCCAGACAATATAAGTTAGGAACTTTCTATTTTTACCAAAATTTAAAAGTTTGCACGTCACTTTGTATTTTTAATTTGAATTTGAAAATTTGAATTGTTAGGTGCCCGTAACGTAAACAAACCAAGCTGCCCCCTATTGGCGATTTTATGGTTCAGTCGAGTGAGTGAACTTACGGCACAGTGTAATTTTTTACATAGGCCTATTTATCTGAGAAATACAGACTGACGATCGGTTAACAGCGACTGGAAAAGCCTGCTGATGATTGTTTGAGTGTAAACCACAGATAAAAAGGCCTGAAATGAGGGTAATCCAACACGAAAGTTGACCGACACTGATCGTTGTTGTTGTAATCAGGCTTCGATTCTTCGTTTGTTTTTCACCCCATTTCTACATTCTAAAGCTAACTAGACATGTTTTATGTGTCCTATGCTTAAGTTTAGTGGTATTAGTCGTACTAAGCTCATGTAAATTGGGTTTCTTAGCAAATTTAAACAGGCTACGGCGGCAAGTGGGCCTTTGACCATCCTTAATCTCAACTACCTTTCAGCTATTACCGCCTATTATATCTTTGAAACATTCCTCTTTTAACTGAACCAGTTGATTTCTTTGAAATCCGTTGTTAAACTGTAAAATCGCTCTTTGTAAAGCATAGCATAAAAATTGGCCTAATGTCGGTTACATGAGTTATCTCACCCTTATAATGGCGGTTTAATGTGTGGCTCTACCTGACCGGCAAAGTAAGTAAACCAGGATAAAGACAAACGAGTGCGGCTATCCGTAGCTCCGGTATGTAGCGTTATTGTGAAGCCCGAAGGGCTGAACACTACGGGAGAAAGCCATTTTTAAATTTGCGAAATTAACCATGATTCCACAGGCAATATGGCTGCCTTGTTCGCGGGGAAATGTTCCAACCCTCTCTCGATATCGATGTAATGCAACAACCCAAGCCTATAGTTCGACAAAAGGGAAATGGATATTAAGACAGAAAAGGTTGGTCATTCATTTTAAGGCATTTATTGCATCGGTGAAGGGACCGGAGTTGCAGAGGCTTCGTAAAGTAGTCTGAAATATCTGCGATGATGATGTAAGACATTTTCTGACAGATAGGCCATCATCATCGTCAGAACGCATTTGATCAACTTACTGGGAATTCCTTGACACACTTCGGGCTGGCAAGACCACCTCTCGTTTCTCATCAAAAATATCAAGACCGAATGGGTTAAAGTTATAGAGAGAAAAAGTAAATATTACATAACCCAATATGGCTGCCATATTACACAATGTATGATGTCAAAAATAGTTCGCGACACACCTTCTACCCATGAGGTATATACTCAGAAAAAATTGTCAAGATGGAATCAAAACTTTAGAAGTTATGGAGCGGAAGAGAATATTACATAATCCAATATAACTGCCATATCATGTATCGAGTGATGTCAAAAATAGTTTGCGACACACCTTCTACCCATGAGGTATATACTCAGAAAAAATTGTCAAGATGGAATCAAAACTTTAGAAGTTATGGAGCGGAAGAGAATATTACATAATCCAATATAACTGCCATATCATGTAACGAGTGATGTCAAAAATAGTTCGCGACACACCTTCTACCCATAAGGTATATACTCAGAAAAAATTGTCAAGTTTGAATCAAAACTTTGGAAGTTATGGAGCGGAAGGGGAAAGCGGATGCCGGACAGCTGGACTGCCGGACGGACGGAGATAATACCATACTACAGCCCGCTTTTCAAGCCGGGCGTATAAAAATTGGCCTTATGACTTTACACGAGTTACATGTATCTCACCCTTATAATGGCGGTTTAATGTGTGGCTCTACCTGACCGGTAAAGTAAGTAAACCAGGATAGAGACACACAAGTGCGGCTAGTAAGACCATTGGGTAAGGGTAAAGAATAGCAGGTAATCGAAAAAGGTCAGTTGGCAAACAATAGGCTAACCCTAAGTTCAACGGGGGGTCGCAATGTTGAAGAGATAGGCCATCACCGAGCGACCCACGTGATACCTGCTATTCTTTACTCTACCTGACCATTGCTTTCTACAATAATTAGGCTAACCGTAGCCACAGTCACGCGAAGCAATGGTATAAGGGGGGATTTTCAATGGTGTAAGGGGACATAACCTAGCTTTATAGAAGATATATATAATATGACAAGTTACGAAACGGATTTTTTCAACAACCCTCAAAACAGAGCAAATAAACGCATTTTCAATCTGAAAACTATCCTGGCCTCTTCCCAAGACCTTCTTATGGCTGTACGCCTATATTTAAAATCAACAAAAAAGTTGGAAGACTCTGGTTTGCCGAAATATCAACCTCTGTCCTACTTCACTTTAGTAAAGGTCTTACTCCGTTATTTATAATTTCTGACATTTATTGGTCGTCGACATGTTACATCCTGTGCGCATACTTGCGGAGACGATCGTTCAAGAAAGTATCGTGTAAAAAGAGGACTGCCTGTTTAACCGCAACGGCGTCAACTGACAGCGACAGAGTGACTGTTGCAAGATAAATTATTCCCGTTCTTCCAAAGTAAAACGACAATCGATAATTAATAAATAACCGTTTGTCTTGATATCCAATCGTCATTTTAACACTTATTTTGTTTTTTACAAGCACTTATTTTTAATTTTACTGTTGTTTTTTTTTTGTAGCATCGCAGTCGTGAGCAACTTTTTAACCAAAAATGCTTTCATTTGGTGTAGTCAGCTGGTAATTTTTATTTAAGACCGTGCACAATATTGACTAGGCCTTTAGTCTTAAAAATATTCAAATGAAAATGTTAACAACTTCATTGATTAAACCACGGACTAGTGAAAGTAAACATGCGTTGGCACAGTATTGACAAGACTTCTGCGGACAGTCGTGAGCCACTTTTTTGATCTAGAATTTTTAGTAAAATTTTTTGAAATTATGATGTCATTAAATGACAAAAGATTTAGAAAAGTACTAACGTTTTAAAATTATCCAAACGGTTTTCAAATTTCTGTCAAAATAATTCAAAACACGCCATACAAGGATGTGATCACAAACCAAATAAATTTTTCTCCGCGAAAGGGATCAGTCATTATTGCATACAACTCTATGTGAGTATCGGCCATACTTTTCCAATGAAATCCAACAATGATTGCTCCCTCGAGCTAGAAATGTTTTTCAAACGTCACCAAACTTTCGTTTTCTGCCGAACTGAGGGCATGTAGGCAGAAATTGTCAACAGTTTTGAATTAGTGACAAACAGCTGTTATTGTTTTGTTATTTCCCAAGAATAATTTATCAACGTGCAGCTGTGAAAAGCCATTGAAAATTGCGGTCATCTTGTGACACTTTTACTTTTAGGGACGCTCACGTGCAACCTGTGGACATGATTACACGGTTTAGTACGCAAAATAAACCAAACTCTACATGAATTTTTATATTCTTTTTCTAGATCAACCTATTGAAAGGCAAATGGTTATTTTAAACATGAAAATGGATACATTAACTTCAAATGGAGATTGCGTACATTTATTGCAGCAGTCAAATTTATTGAAATTTTCGGTTAGCGGTAACTTACATTTTGAAACCCTATGTATAATAATAATAGTGAACCCTACATGTATGTATGAATGATTACATGGTGTTTCACGCCACACTGAAGATTATTTCACCCATACAGGTACCAGGGGTGGGGGTTAAACTACTAATAAAAGACATCAAATGAAAAATGCGTAAGACAGATTTGTAGTTCATCAACTAAATCAGAGAAATATTCATAAAGTTAAAATGTTTCCTGGGGATCATTGCCCATATAAAGTTGAAATGATCTCCCCTTGAGCACTCTTCTGTGCATGACGTCTGTTTCGTCAAGCTGGAGGCAGTTATCTTTATCAAGAAACCGCAAAGTTAAACAGAATCCGTTAAAAAAGGCAAGTATTTTCTTGTAGATGATCAATTTATAACTTTTACTTTGACAAACCGTTTTTGGAGCAACTAGGAAGCTGGAAAAACATCGTTTAAGACTGAAAAATCTGTGTATATTGAGATTTTGCTCTGCGTTCATCGACGTGGGTAATGCCGATTAAATGTCGACCTGGTACCGACCAATAAATATCCAAACATAAATAACGAAGTACCTGTAGACATTTAATGTTATTGAATTACCTCTGTCCATATACTATGAGTCCTCTGCAAATCGAACGTATTCTTACACAAGGGTTCAAATTGCGCATGCGCAGCTCGACTAATTGTGGATATTATTTCCCGCCGGTTTTGTCACTTGACTAGTCAGACGAGCTGCGCATGCGCAATTAGAACTATTGTGTAAGAATAAGGTTGATTTGCAGAGGACTCGTAGTATATGGACAGAGGTTGATATTTCGGCAAACCAGAGTCTTCCAACTTTTTTGTTGATTTTAAATATAGGCGGTCTTGGGAAGAGGCCAGGATAGTTTTCAGATCGAAAATGCGTTTATTTGCTCTGTTTTGAGGGTTGTTGAAAATATCCGTTTCGTAACTTGTCATATTATATATATCTTCTATAGAGCTAGGTTATGTCCCCTTACACCATTGCTTCGCGTGACTGTGCCGTAGCCAAATTTGTGAAACAAATATTTTGGTTTCCCCGCCAATAAGTACCTGCAGAGATCATCCAAGACATAAATAGGTATTTGTGAAGACGGTGTCGATGGGGTGGAAGCTGCAGAAGTTTGAGAATCCATTCTTTTCACCAAAACTATCAAAACTGGGATGATTTCAAAGTAAAAACTGAAACGACGTCTACCGGAAGTAGCTGAAGCACACTTTTCAAGGGTGCGTGGTGCGTACTATGAACTTGCATTCGCCAAGGACCAGCAAAGAAAAGACAACTCTTGTACCAGAATAGATGAGTGACATTTTGGTTCGAGAATTTCGAAACATTGTTTCGTTTCGCTGATCCGTCTAAACATACTGACGTGACCAAAAGTTGAAAAATAACATTGTATCTTTTTAACTTGTTTGTTTTGCAGGGTTGGAATAGTACATGTACGGTGGCCTAATTTTACGGTGTTTTAACTCATTGTTAAAAGTTCTGCCAATCTATAGGCCTATAGATCGAATAAATTAAGAAATGAATTAAATTAAAAATTAAATTTAATTTTTAAAATAAATTAAAAAAAATCGTAAATAGTTAGCAATTCTTTTAAAATCAGTTTCTTGTCGAACCATCAAATATCAATATGTGTATAATATTTGTATTCACAACGTTAATACTATATTAATACGCATGGAGATAAAGCTTTGGTTTAAATAAAAAAGGACTGTTTTTATATTTTACTCTGAACTCACGTTAACTTGATTAGTATCAACAATGTCCCAGTTCCCCATAAATATCCAAACTTTATGAGCAAAGTAGGTGTGCTGGCCAACACAACAGCATTATGCTTTATAGGGTTTGGATATTTCCATCTAAGATCCCAAATTATGTCATGTTGAAGCCTTAAAGAAATAAACAAAAGCCCTAACTTTTGCAATGGTTGCCTTGGTGAAATCAAACTACATAGAAACAATAACTATTTACTGTTTTACTGCAGAAATATATATGGTATAATTGGGATAATTGCAGCATTATTTTTTAGAACAAATTATGTTTTGATGTTAAATAATTGTAAATTTGGGATTTAAATGATTCAAATCAAAATTAGCAACAATGTTTTCAAAATGTTGCATATTCTGTTGCCCAAAAAATCGAACTACAGTGAGAACGCTTGCTACAAGCCTACATTACGACGCTGCCATGGTTAAGAGTCGGCTGTTTGGCTATATGATTTGGCTTTAATCTTTATGAAAAAAGCTTGGAATTTTTCAAGTTGGAAAATTGGTATGCATATGGATACATTTCAATGAAACAAAAATTTAATTTATTTTAAACACTTGAAATAGTAGTGTTAGTTGGGAGAGGGACATCTTCTCTAGCCAAGATAAAATCTGCATGTCCCCATTCCGTAAAACACGGAATGGGGACATGAAGATTTTAACTTGGCTTGCGAAGATGGGAGAGGGACTGAGCGCTTGTTGTCGGCCGTGGCTCATCAAGAGTTGTCTTTTCTTAGCTGGTCCTTGGCGAATGCAAGTTCCATTGTCTTGCGCGTACTATAGGCGTATTCGACTGGTCGTTTTCTGAGGAGTAAAAGCTCCGCCCACCTGCGCAGCAGCTCAAACCAAGGAGGCCATCTATACTCCTTTGCTCAAACTAACTGCTAGGGGAAGTACCAGTCGAACGAATTTGAGTAAATTGAGGAACGTTTGGGTCATTTGCTTGGCAACATAAATCGCCCACCTAGCAACATAAAATATTCATCAAGTGACGCAATCGTGCCCACATGCTTACCTCCCCTTCGCTTCAGAACTAAGCATGTGGCTAATGGCGGGACATCTTAGACATGTGAAAACCCACGAGAGATGGGAAATGGTTATAACCGAACAACTTGTAAAATTAACTGGCCCATACCGTCCAAAACCTACCCTTAAAAGAGAATACATCCAGGGAGCATTGTTTTTATGTCTGAAAGGGACAGAAACCGTTGAAAGCCGTTTAAAAAATAGTTCCTGACGTCATTTGTCAACACAAAATATGGCGACGATTCCGATGACTAGCCTGAGTGGTCGTGTACAAGCTAAACATTCCTTAAAATCACGACCAGAAACGAGGGACTATTCAGGCAAGTGTATAATTTTTATCTGCTGAGATTTATAGCGTTTGCATCCAGCACTAACGCATCCAGGTAAACTCATTTTACTTTCAATTGTATTTTGCGGTTAGGCGCAGAGAGTACGGTCGGTAGTTGTAGCCAGTACTACTCTGCCTGTACAGGGCCATTCCAGCCAGCAGGTTCATGTTTCAGCCAGCCCCTGCGTCCAGTGCTTGAATGTTCGTTGTCATGCTGTTTGTTTGGTTTTATTTTATGTACCCCACATATGTCGCACAAAATCTTTCTTTATATTTTGCTGGTACATTTTGTTCTTTGGGAATTGATTATATGTAGTATGATTTATTTTAACTAGTATAGTAGTAATACAGTATTTAGAACAAGGGTAAACTAATTTGGCATGAGCTGCAAAATATTGATATTTCATGGATGAAACAATACTAGGAAATTACCAGTTATTGTTTCCCTCAGAAATGCAAATTAGATTATCTGCTAAAGTGGTGTAAATTAGTAACTTACTAAGGCCTATTTGAATGAAATTATATACATCCCTGTTATTTAAATTTTGTTTACAGTTTTCACATAAACATTGCTTCATACAGCTAAATGTATATTATTTCTTTCAATGTCTTTTATAATGGGTTTTCGATGTACTCTAAACTCCCAAAAAAACAAAAAAAACAGCAACTTTGGATGCTCATGCCATTTCCAAAAAAAATGTAGGAAAATAATCTCTTCACGTACATTAGTCCGAAAACTATCTGCGATGATGATGTAAGACATTTTCTGACAAATAGGCCATCATCATGATGATGGCCTATCTGTCAGAAAATGTCTTACATCATCATCGCAGATATTTCGGACTACACGTACATATATTGGCTGGGAGGTGAATATAATATAATACTAGCATATTATAACTATTCAATAAAGAGGGACAGTGAACAACAGTTAATACATTGGAGAGCTCAATATATAATATCAATATTGAAAAAAAAAATTAGTGAAACTATTTTTTTTTCAAATACATAAAGCTATGGGGAAAAAAATAAAATATAGACTTGCATTTTGAAAAAATAGGATTATAGGATTTTGTGTTCACTAATTATAGTTAATAATGATATTGTCATTAATTTGTTAATAAACATATATTTTTTGTTTCAGATTAAGCTGTTTTTCACTGCAGTAAAATCCTATCTGTCATGTCATTATGGTTCATGCAAAATAAAAAAATGAGGATGTGCAGAAACACTAGAGGGTGTCAAGAACTATCTGAAAACATTGAATATACATTGAACTATGTTACCATGTGCTCAACATATCAGGCTGGGGAACATTACCAAGATTTCGACATGCAAGTTAATTTGCACATTGATTGATGCCGTGGATTTCTTTATTTCTTTTGTAAAAATTGGACAAAATATATACCGGTACAGAAACTTGGAATAATCAAAAATAGGAAAAGGACGTCATTTACGTTTTCATTTATCAGAACGTGTTTGCCCATTTTGCCCAGGTATCCTAGTAGATGAGCATCATTTCATAATTGCATGTCCAGATTATAAAGATTTACGTACCCCTTTATTTTCCCAAAATCATTAATATTTGTCCTATATTTAGTAATTTAAATGATCATGAATAGTTCATTTTTACCTTACTTAACAATATACCAGCTATTAATTCAATAATCTATATGTTTCTGTATTCTCTTAGTTAACTTAATGCTGTTGCTCTTTTTAAATTGATGTACACTGCCTTTCACTTGGTGTTTTGTACAATAAAATTGAATTGAATATAAGCCAATTAGAAAATAAGATAGCTTTTTGAATAACCTTTAAAGTTTCAAGAGACATTTCTTCTTTAACAGAATCTAATGTGTAATTTTCAGATTTGAGAATCCTTTATAATTGATATGCTGTTACCAAATTAGTTATGTCACATTGTCCTGTATAAATATATATATATAATGTACGAGATAAAATGTTATAATCTATTACAATCAATGCATATCTGTTCAATTCTAGAGCATTTTTGTTTTCTGTTGATGGTGGGAGAAAGGGGAGTGGGTTCCTTGGGGTAGTTGTGTAGAGAGATAAAGTGTCTTACTCCGACGCGCCCCAAGCCTTCCATCCATGGGCCTCCGGTTCGAATCCAACTCAGTTAAAATAATAAAAATGGAGAAACAAAATGAGAGGGTTTTCAATATATATGATCATGCAAGCACCTGAAACGTCAGATGTTTTCATGAGGCAAAAAAGCCTGGCTTCCTCATTAAACACTGCACCTCGCAATGATGAAATTAAATAATTCAGACCGTCATAGAGGTTGAACATCAATCACCAAGTGGAAGGTCAGGATTTCACATTTCTAGCCCCTTAATAATTGAAATAAATCTTGGATTAGTGGGTAGGATAAAAAAATTCAATGGCCAATCCACTGAAATTTGTTTGGGAAAGATAACTTATTTTACATATACCTAACAAGAATTTCTTTCCATGTTACTTTTCTACTTCATTTATCCTTAACACAAAGTTAAACCCAGTCAATGAAGTACATTTTTGTCAGTTCTTATTTATGGTGCCAGTTACACTTTAAGTGCTCAAATTAGCAACTTGAAGGTCCTATTTGTCAGGCTTACTGTAATTATGAATTTATAAATTTAAATATCTACCTCGATCGTACCATTCTGATTTTTTCTGGCCGTTCAACCAACAGCTGAATACCAGATTATTAAATAATAAGACAAGGCATTTACTGCAGTGAATTGTGGTAGGGTATAGGCCCTATACTCTACTGTCTACACACCTCACTGTCTCAGTGTCTGTCTCAGACACTTTACACGTGTTCAACTTCAAGAGAGATCTGTCTTAGTATGTGTCTTTGTAAAGTTGATTTCACTCTTGAAAAAGCAAAATCATAAATCTAAAGTCAGTCACAAACATTCTTAGAAATGTATTTTTTTCTAATGGCCTTCGCGTCCAGCGAAAATCTTTATTATACATCCAAGCTACAATATCAACGTAATCGGCTGTGGGCCACGTGTTTGTTTATAGGTCAAAGAAGTTCTCGCGGCGGTGTGGTGTGGCTGAGATCAATCCGCGTACATGGACTCTCAAATATGGCTTCCGTATGGCTGAGAGGTTAAGTCTCGCATGCGAAGATTAACTTCTCTGTTTAGATTGCAAGTGACGATCAACTGGTAGGCGTGGGTGCGTGGAGGGCGAACACGGACTTGAGAAAATAAATATTTGCATTTCAAAATTAAATATTTCTGTCAATAATCTAGGAAAACTGCAAATATTTTTTCAGACCTATAACAAATCGATTTGGGTAAATTCGGCTAAGTAGACTTCCGAAGCGCGATTGGCCTATATGCATAGAAAATAAATAACATTTATTCGTTGAGATTGGGGGTGTCAGAGTTCAATTTTATGTAATTTTAGTTTCGGAATACAGGAATGCTTAAAAATAGTCAAAACACATCAAGAATTATATAATTGGAGTCATGAAAGTACTAATATTTTGCCACGTGACCAGCTCCCCTCTCTCTGCTCTTACGAAATCAGCGAGCACTTCGAGCGTGCACGCGCGAGGAGTTTGTGCAAATCAAGCGACCTGTCGAATAGAAATTGTGTAGTTTGAGAAGAATGAGCTGCTCGAAAACGACCAGTCGAATACGGCTTATATGGTGGGTCACGTGGTATTTTGATTTGCTTCGAATGCCGCCATTCTTAGGAGATAGTGGAGCGTCGATCCAGACCTGTTCTGCACGCTCTTATCAACTGTCAATGGCGGCACATTTTACAAAGTCCGATCCAAACCAGCCAATGAGACGTGTCCATTCCACTCATATAGTTCATTGGTGGAGATGTCGCTTAATATGACATCTTCCCGGCGACGCAAAATTTGACTCGTACGTTATCTTTAAAAACGCCGATAAAAAAAGGGACTCGTACATTGTAAAAGTTTGTCGACCGCTGATCAAAAAATAAATTAGGTCAGTGATGGAGGCCGAATGAAGAGTAGGGTTTACCCAAAGAGAGTAGATTGTCAATCTACTCTCTTTGGTCTACCACAGGATCATCTGTGGGGCCATCATTTTCAGGGCTGTCTCACATCACTTGTGGGCAATGAACTATATATGCGTGGAATGGAGATCACGTGACGTGATCATGTGACGTTTTAGTTGTAGCGAGCGCCGCCATTATTATGAGATGACAAATACTTATCTCACGTTACAGAGGAAGCGAAAGAACGACGTCACTAGTCCTGCTTCAACGACTATGTTATTTACGTCATAACACGATGACAAATCACTCTTGTGACGTCAATTTTGACCGTTGATTCGTGATGTCATAAATTTGTAGAATAACGTTATTTGCGTTTCGAGAGAGACAGTATCTCTTAGCTATGACGGCGATTTTAGCTCGCCAGATCCAATCTTCCCAATGTGACGTGACCATTCCACTCATATAGTTCATTGTTTGTGGGACTGACTCGTACATTTTCCCGTTTGCTAATATCACGTGTTCAGTTACACTCGTATATTTCTCAGGACAAGTTCACTCGTACTCTTTTGGTTAAAAATGCGAAAACTAGGACCTGTTTTAAGTACGAAAGGGAACATTACTAATCTTTCTCTTCGCTTTCTCCTGATAAAATAAATATATTTTGCAATTTTCTTTTTTTATCTTTTTGAGTTTGCGTTTAGTGATTGAATACGTCGGCAATTGTATTTACCCTTTGTAGGAAAAAAAAAAACTCAAGCACTAAAACATGATATTTTATTTTTATTTGCATATGCAACAGCATAACATGAATCGATAGATTCTCAAGCATGTAGGTCTATCATAATAATCACACTTTTAAGTAAAACATTTACCAAATAAATTCAAACATCATTTAAAAAACTGCAAAACGTTTTAACTCAACGTGGTTGAATGTAAACTACAGACAGACAGATTCAAAATGAGTTTTGTCCAATTTAAATTTACCAATGTTGTTTTAAATTGTGGTTGTTTTATTCGGGCTTCAATTCTAAATTCTACGGATGTTTGTACGCACCCATTTACATCTTTTTGAATATACTTGACCATGCACAATATGATCTATATTGAATTTTAGTTGTTTTAATGTACTGTGTATTATCTTTCTTATCATACAGGAGAAAGGCCATGTACTTAATATGACACATTGGACAGGGTCGTTGATGGTCGCACGGACTTATCTAGACGCTATTATCTCGACAATGGGTAACGATTTGGCAAGCTACCGTGCGTCCATAGGCCTCTTTGGGTTGGTTCTAGGTTCTTTACAACAAGTTGTATTAAAAAAAGCATCCAGTTTTTGTGAATTACTAAACGCTCTTAAATTGTTACAGTGCCGTTTAAAACTCGATCAGACAGTGCAATCTATTGAAATTGTAAATATTTTTCTACTAGCTATTCATTTTCTTATTTTGCTATCCGGCGACGTTGAGTCAAACCCCGGTCCTCAGAATAATAACAATTACTCATTTTCATTCGTTCATTTGAATGTATGTGGGATTAAAAGCAAATTAGACTTAGTTTTGGCCAACCTTTCAGACTTCGATATGCTAGCTTTCACAGAGAGTCATCTGACCGCCAATGTTCCTTGTTACTCCATAGCTCTACCTAGCATTGCAAGCATTACCATATACCGCAGGCGTAGAGCGACTTAGTATATAGGCGATGTAACCGCTAGCATTGCAAGCATTACCATATACCGCAGGCGTAGAGCCTTAGTACTATATACTAAGTCGCTCTACGCCTGCGGTATATGGTAATGCTTGCAATGATAATCCCTAGGTCACTTGGGTGCAAACAGATGACAGTACCAGATAACAAGCTGGGATGAGGACATACAGGGTTGGGTACATCCTATTCCCTGCCCTCAGCTAACACTCCCAGTTAATCATAAAAAGGCAATCTTGAACATATTTTGGTCAAGAAAAACAAGTGCAGACAATGAACATAAAAATAGTGCTAAGTTGTTTCCTATAATCAGTTACAATTAAACAATTGCAAAATAAGAGAAGTCTCAAACATCTACCCTGTCACAAATACGTCCTACATAGAGGGCAGTTATATTTTCAAGGAAATCTTAATTTAGTTTTCAGAGCAGATATTTTAACTGAAGCTATCCACAACTCGCGATGCAATCATCATTACCATTATAAAACACCAGTCCAAAAATGTTTAAAAATGGGTTATATTGATCATATTTCAATTGTGAAACAAGTTACGATTTTTGATATTTGCTGATGTTAAGAATGTGCGCGCCGAGACAGCCCTGAAAGTGATGTAGGTCAAAGCCCTGAAATGATGGCCTACAGAGGATTTTGGGCTGGGTACTGTTGCTGCCGTCGTGCACCAAGGAGTATACTCCTTGTCGTGCACCCTACTCGATGGAAGACCATGTGTTGTTGACATGTCACTTTCTTTCTGTCTGGGTTTTTTCAGGCCATTTGTTCGACAATCGTCGTTAAACCAGACACATGTCGTCCAGAAATATGACAAGATACAAGCCGTTCGCTTCTTTTCTTACCAAAAAGGAAACATCCCGAAAATTGAAGGCAGGATCAAGCCGTCAAGACCTGGCAAAATACATTTTAGACAGAAGTTTAACTTTAAGCCAGAAACTGGACCCCATCTGTCATTAAAGAACTTGAAATTCCAAGAAGTTTGGGATGACGACGAAGCTGATGTTTTGATGGAAAAAATGACATTTTATGATCAGGATGAAGGGTAATAAACTAATACATATCCTAGTCTAATTCACCAAAGTGAATTCCTTACCCACCTCCTTGTTTAATAATCTGATTTTCATTATGTCGTCAGTTGACCAGCAAATGTCAGAATATAGATAATGAGTCGGATTTAACTTGTTGAATTACCCCTACCCCTGACCGTCAACGTAGACCTGGAATCCGAACTCTTCCACATAGGTCGACCAATTAGATTTTTTTCAGTATTATGCCTTTATGGCCTGTGTTAGATTGAGAGTATCACTCTGCTGACAGAGCCACTGTAGATTCAAAGGAGTCAACCAGAATCTCCAGCTATCAGGAATTTAGTCTTACAGGCTTAAAAGCCCACGCGACTTAGTAGCCTTTCATACATGTATAACCCAATTCACGGAAGCCTAATAATACAAGTAAAACCACTAAAAATTAAAATTAAACATAGGGCACATTTAGTTCAATTTACCGAACTTATGGTGATATTACATATACCAACATTCAGTCTACGAATTTTGAAATGCTGGTCGGTAAAGTCCGACAAACTTTTGTCGGAAAATTACAAGCCATGAAAATATTATTGTAACTGCTCTGTATGGACCATTCTTACCCCAGACTTCTTTAGAACTCATAAAAGATTATTCTTGTCCTCTTTTATTACGTGTAGCTATTCCAAAGGGCGTATATCTGGTCTTTTAAGTTATTACTCGAATACGACCTTCGCGGCCGGGTAATATCAGCAGACGAAGCAAGTTCATATTAGCCGTAGGGCTGTATTGGCCGAGTTCAAGTCATATTGGCCGAGTTCACGGAGTGCGGCTGAAAGACGCAATTAACATGTGATGTCCCCGAGATTGTCAGAAGCAGACGCCAGATGTTGATTTCAAAATGTCTACACCAGAGCGCATTGTACAAGGTCTTATTGACAGGATATTAGAGTTAAAAGACAAAACTACTGTAAGTAAATCTGATTGCCGTTTTAGGACAGTGTAAGAGGAAGAACTTTTCTACTTATCCAAGAACAAAAACACAGCGAGCAAAACTAGGTCGGACGTCAATTTGTTCAAGGCATTGATAAAATGTTCAAAGGGCGACCAGCGGCTTCCTTAAAACATACCTCCTGTTCAACTTGACAGCTTGCATGGAAATAACTTCCACAGTCTATTAATAAAAATATTATGAATCGCATGTTTTCGTATTGCCTTGACATTGGCCTTCGGGTGGTTGCATTGACCCTCGGCCTCGGGCCAATACGGCCACCCTCAGGCCAATACTAAGGCAATACGAAAACACTCAATCAATAACATATGTTATACCACAACTAACTAAATTTCTTGGAGACTTTGCCGCCCAGTTGAAGGTCACGCAAAATCTCCAAGAAACGACGGTTTGTTGTTGTTCGAGACCAGATGTACGCCCTTTAGAATAGCTACATGTAATAAGAGCGGACAAGAATAATCTTTTATGAGTGTTAAAGAAATCTGAGGTAGGAATCGTCCATACCGAGGAGTTACATGTACAATAATATTTTCATGGCTTGTAATTTAAGCATCATTTCCACCTTGCATTCAAATTCATAGACTGAACGTTGGTACATGTATATGTAATATCACCATAAGTTCGGTAAATTGAACTAAGGGCACATTATACAAATGTCCAGTTATATTTAAAATGTAAATGCAAGAGTAAAACATTTCCTCCATGTTGTTTTTTTGACTACCAGGGACCTGACGCGAAGGTTGTTTCGTTTCAACTGATGTTTTTCAAATAAACATTTAGTCCATAAACAAACACAAACCAGCTTTAAATCCTGTCCATAAATCCTTTAATGTAAACAGTATTTTAGATGTTCATGGTAAGTGTGCCTTTAAGCTTTATTTGGCTGTCTAAATATAATGTAAGAGAAAACTAATATATTTTGCATTGCAATCTCTATTATTGGGGTTATTTAGTAAAGATAATAACAGGTTATAATAAATTACTCAGTCAAGGTAAATGAAAAATCATTTTATTTTATTTTTTTCAGTATGACACCAGCAGAAAAAAAACATCAAATGATGAACGTGATTAAGAAGCGATACTTCAAAGAGAGAACAGAAGGTTCTGTTTTGACATGGGAAGCAAAGCAACAAATCCGTTTCCTCCACAATAGTGAGCCAGATGAATGGACTGTAGAAAAATTAGCCCAGAGTTTTCCTGTCGGTGAATCTGGAATTATCAAGATTCTGAAATCATTTTGTTATCTAAATAATGCGACAGCGATAGCAAAGCATGACGAGCGTGTTCGACGAAGATGGTTGGCTCTGAGGAAGGCATTAACAGAGGTAAATGGGACTAGAGATAACATTGATCCTGAATTGCAATATCTGTTAGATGAAAACAAAATACCTGTCATTGTTAATGCAAATGGAATTCCAGGATTAAAAATGTCTCCCAAAACAAGTGAAAGACCAAAAAAAATTACAGCATCTCACCAACATGGTTTGTTTGAATCAATTATAAAGGGCTATCGGTTAGCAATTTCTGCTAAAAAATCAGAGCACATTGGAACGGTAATTCCTAAAGAACTTAGTCCTCTTAATACAGATAATGAAAGCAGTGATGAAAAGTTGTTGCAGGAATTGAAATTACTTGTGAATAGTGTAAATATTCCAGGTGAAAATGAACAACTTTCAACTAAAAGTGGCCCTTCCACTCCAAAGAAAACAGAAAAACTTTCTCGAATAGAACGGAAGTTAAAAGCCTCACAGGTCAAAACACCGTTAATTGATTTGTCTAGTGTACAAGATTATGAATTTATGGGAACTGAAAAAATTAGTCATCAGACATACATGCCATCACCTGATAACCCAACCCATTTATTTCATTCTGGAAAGGCAAAGCAAGGGGAGATAATTTCAGAAGAACACAAGGGAGATAATAAATTTACTGATGAAAGCCACAGAACAGAAGATGAACAGTTAGATTACGATTTTGATGTGAAAAAGTTTAGTTTTCAAAACAAGAAAAAAGACAGTCAAAACTCATTAACAGAAAGAGAAAGATTTCGAAATATTTTTCGGTTCACTGACTGGTAGTTATTGTTTTAGTGGCATTTTGAAAACCGTCTAATTAACTAAAGCATTGAAGTCAGAATAAGAAAAATTCATACACTCTGCAACTGTACAAACCTAAACTAAAAGAAAATTGTAAAGGTTTTATGAACGACTTTTGGCTTTATTTTCTAAATTGCATTAAGTGTGTTGCAGAACATGTACTAAAGAATTCGTACAAAAATAAAATAAAATTTTTGTTGCAGAACATGCAAAATTTCTGCTACATTCGCCAATCTTTAATGCCTATGAAAGTTAATTAACTCAGTGAAATATGACGACGAACACGACCTCTGTTGTGTATGTCCCTTCGCGAGGGTGATGTAATACACAATCTCTGCTGTGTCAGTGGGTCTTTGAAGTGGTTTGTACACATTGACAAGTTTTTCCGAGCATTTACGCAAAATATGCGCATTTGCTTCTCACTCTTTTTTTTCACTAACAGGGAACTAATGCGAAGGTTGTTTGCTTTGAGCTTATACTTTTCAAAAATACATTTACTCAATACACAAAAACATACCAGCTTTAATCCCTGTTCATAAATCTTTTAATAACTGAGACAAAGGTTAATTCATTTAGTGTTGTTGTGGCATGAGCTGCCAAAATTGGGATTTGTTCCATAATTTTCATTTGTGTTTAGAAGTTGAACATTTGAAGTCCCTTGAAAAGCTAAACAATTGACGTTCAGATAAAAAAAGACTATAGCACGAACTGATAACATGTGCTATTAAAGGATTTATGAACAACTTTCGGAAATATTTTCAAATTTGCGTTTAGTGTGTTGTAGAACATGTACTTTGAAAGTCTGGCCCAAAAGAAAATTAAATTTCGGTCGCAGCACATACAAAATTCAAGTTAGGTTTGCCGATCTACAATGCTTACGAAAGTTAATTATCTCAGAGACTTATGACGTCAAACACGACCTCCGTTGTGTACGTACCCTCACAGCGATGACGTAATAAACGATTTCTGTTGTCTCAGTACGTCTTCGTGGCAGTTCAAATTTGGCTCTAACAGAAAAATATCATAATTTTGCCAAAAATAGGGAAAAGTTTGTTGAAACATAACTAGCTGAATTAGTTGGAGTGAAATCTCCTTTGTTACTTTTGGTGGAGGGGCGAGGGGGTGTAAAGCCGGCAGAGAATTCAACCTTTTGTTACTTCAGAATGTGTATAACAAAATGGTTTATTGATTGATATTTAACGCAGCTCTCAAGATTATTTCAATTATATGGTGGTTTTGTTGAGATCAAATGGGATTTGAACCTTCAACCTATTGCTGGAAGGCCTGTATCGTACTGAGAGGCTCACATGCTGTCAAGTTTGGAGCGAGGGCAACATTAATATCGGCAATTTATGTATCATTCTTAGAAACCTGCACTGCTAAAAGTTTGCTCTCTCATAGGCATTATAATAGATTCTGCTTTTACACAGGTCTGCCAAATCTATTTGTTTGTTGTCACTTACACAAGGTGTTGAACTCTTGATTACTCTTCAAGAATCAACCGCCAACGACACCAACAATTTTAAAGGTAATAAAGGCTGGAGATGTCAGGTTGACAGAAGTTGCCCTGGGTGGATAATGTGACCCTCGAGAAATGCTTGTTTTACAAGCTGGTATAAAATACAGGAATTCTGCCAAATTGGGTGAAAATTCCTACCCCTTCACATTTACATGTATATCCCATAAGTTGTAACTATACTACGCAAGTTTTATACTTTGACAAACATGTCACTAGTTCCATTATACAATTTCAGCGGCTTGGAAAGAAGAAGCGTAACACTGTTAGATCTTGTATGTTTACTTTGGGTGGTGTTTTAAATGGGTTAGAGGTTCGAATCCCTTTCCGTCTAAAAAAGTGGACTTGATAATGATTGGTATTTGTGCAAAGAGTTCACATAGTTTTCTCGACCATTAAACTTGGCAATGCCGCCATTTACGTAAGTAAAATAACCAAACATCAATCAATCCGTTTTCAAGGTTTTGTGGATTTAGAAACCTGCACCCCATAGGCAGAAAGCTTTTTGATGGATTGATTAATTGATGTTTTACACCGCACTCAAGATTATTTCACTAATATGGCGACATAGCCAGGTTTAATTGGGGAGGAAACCGGGCTCTTTGCCTGGAGGAAACCTTGACGTTTTGTGAGTACCTGGCAACTCTTCCGCCAACAGCGATCAGGTGAAAAATCCACTCAGAATTTTGAAATTTTTTATTTGATCTGAGTGGGATTCGAACCCGTGCCTGATGACGGAAGGCCTGTGTCGGACTCCATCACTCTTACCAACTGGACCAAGGCTTTTACTACCAGCTGGCTCAGTAGGTAGAGCATTGGACGCTCAATCCAAACCGCCTTCCACAAATGGGTCGCGGGTTCGAATCCCACGCAGTCCAAAAATTGGAAAATTTTCTGACTGGGTTTTCACTCGAACGACCTATGTGAGATGGTTGCCAGTTACCAACGGAAGGTCGTGGGTTTCCTCCGGGCATAGAGCCCGGTTTCCTCCCACAATAAAACTGGCAATGCCGCCATATAAGTGAAATAATCTTGAGCGCGGTGTAGAACACCAAACAATCAATCAACCAGCTGGCGCTCATTCTAAAATAGAACCTTTGGTATTTGTTAAGAATTACCAGTAACTTTTGTCAAGGGCTTTCAATTATTCAAAATACAATTGACAAGAAATAATATACCTAAAATGTTTTATTATAAACATTAATACAAAAGATGGATTTTTAATCACAAGATTAAAGTGGCATGACCTGCCAAAATGCAGATTTTTTGTTGTTGTAATTTTCGATCGTCATGAGAAGTTAAACGTTTGAGTGATTGTTTGGTGTTTTACGCCCGTGCACAAGATTATTTTGCCTATATGGCGACGTTGCCAGTTTTATTGTGGGATTTTGTTGCTTGATTTTCTGGTGCTTAATTTCACATATTAAGTATATTTCAGTACAGTCAACTTCAGTCAGTATACAAGGTTGTTGTGCTACATGTACAAGGTTGTTGTGCTACATGTACAAGGTTGTTGTGCTACATGTACAAGGTTGTTGTGCTACATGTACAAGGTTGTTGTGCTACATGTACAAGGTTGTTGTGCTACATGTACAAGGTTGTTGTGCTACATGTACAAGGTTGTTGTGCTACATGTACAAGGTTGTTGTGCTACATGTACAAGGTTGTTGTGCTACATGTACAAGGTTGTTGTGCTACATGTACAAGGTTGTTGTGCTACATGTACAAGGTTGTTGTGCTACATGTACAAGGTTGTTGTGCTACATGTACAAGGTTGTTGTGCTACATGTACAAGGTTGTTGTGCTACATGTACAAGGTTGTTGTGCTACATGTACAAGGTTGTTGTGCTACATGTACAAGGTTGTTGTGCTACATGTACAAGGTTGTTGTGCTACATGTACAAGGTTGTTGTGCTACATGTACAAGGTTGTTGTGCTACATGTACAAGGTTGTTGTGCTACATGTACAAGGTTATTGTGCTACATGTACAAGGTTATTGTGCTACATGTACATGTAGTTTAATTGAGGTTGAATACCCAGGAGGTACCTCATATCACAGGTAGCCAAAGAGGTATGTCAGGTTTTCAGTTGATTGATTGTTTTACGCAACACGAAATATTTTTTCACTGGCGGTGTTGCCAGGTTTAGCGGGGGAGGAAACCGGGCTCATTGCTTGGAGGAAATCCCCGACCGTCGGCGAGTACCTGGCAACTCTTCCACATACAGTGACAGGCGTCAGGATTTGGTACAGGTAACCAGTAACACCTGTATGTCAGGGAAATAGCATTGGTGCTTAGGATGAACAGTAGAAAGCAAACAGGCACTTGAATATGTAGTTAGATAAGTCAATATTTAATTGCACTGATTACGACTTACTCTGATTAATATGTTTGATTTTCATTAGTTCTAAATAGAAATTTTTTTATTGACATGTCGTAGAATTCAAAGAAATATTTCACTTCTATGGTTGCCAGGTTTAGTGGGGGAGGAAACCGGCTCATTGCCCGGAGAAAACCCCCGACCTTCAGGCGAATAAGTGATATATTTGTGGAGGACAGGGCTATCATAGAATTAAGGGTCCAGAGCCCTACCAAGTTATAATAAGTTTGAACTAGAAATTGACCACTACTTAAGTTAGAAATCATTTTTCTTTGGAAGATTTGGTTAATCTTGCCACCCATTTCTCTAAAGACAGATCTACTCTTAAAACAAACATATACATAAGTATACACAAAGTAAAGATGATAAATGAGGAGACAGCCTCAAATACAAAACGAGGCGCAAATATCTTCCACACCATCAAATGACGTCTATGTAATGCAGCAGCACAAATGGATCCAAGAAGCTGAAAAAAAGAAAAACACATACAGTTCTTCCCATCTACTGTTTACTCTATGTTTATCTTTCAAACTCAATACTGTTTCCAATATATACTAATATTTGGAGAAGCATAAATAAAATTAATTTCCGGATCTGTCTGTGATTGATTGATGTTTTACATGGCAATATAGATTATTTCAACCACCTGGTACTGATATTCGGTAGTGCATTCATAAAATTTAAGTTTCAAAAGTCAGTGATTGACTTATGTTTTTTCTTGGTATTCAAGATAATTTTAATAATTTGACTGTGTTGTGAGGTTTAGTTGAGGATGAAACAGGGCTCTTTGCCCAAAGGAAACCACTCTTCCACAGAGGGTGATTGATTGAATAAGTTTTGTCCATGAACAGAGTGTGAATCAAACTCATGAGGCCCCTTGTCCTGTCAGACTAAAACTGTAGTGGTGCAAGTTAAGCACATCTTTTTAACCTAGCTCCCATTATTTTCTTATTTAATCTTTGGGGGGCTTGGTGGCTCAGTCGGCAGTGATAGCTCCACAGTCCAACAGGCCTTCTTTCAATGCAGCCTGATTCGAATCCCACACAGACCAAATAAAAGCTACAAATTTCTGAGTGGGTTTTGTCACTTTATCGCTGTATATGGAAGTGCTGGCAGGTATTTGCAGACGGTTGAGAGTATCCTCCGGTCAAGGAGCCTGGTTGTCTCCATTGCTAAACCTGTCAACGCCACTGTGAAAGTCAAATAATCTTAAGTGTAGCATAAATCATCAATCAACCAATCTTCTTTAATAACCTTTGGTTGGGGGGGGTGGGGGGGTGGGGGGGTCTCAGTCGGCAGACTAATAGTCCCTCAGTCCGACACAGGCCTTGCATTGATGTGGCGCTGGTTCAAATCGCACTCCGATCAAATAGACTACTGAGAAATTTCTTAATGGATTTTTTGCTTGATCCCCACGTGGAAGAGTTGCCCTGTACTCAGGGTTTTCTCAAGGCAAAGAGCCTGGTTTCGAGATAATCTTGAGGGCAGCATAAAACAACAATCAATCTTTAACCTATCCTAGTGTTTCATGAAGAATTCCGGTTTGATCTGAAGAAAAATAGGGATTGTTATTATATCGAGCCAAGTGAATATGGCAGTGTACAATGTTGGCCTAAACAGATTATGCCTGGATGAACACTATTAACTAAGAGTGTGGACTAACTCACCTTTAACCCTTGGAATAAAATGATTCTAAGTACAAGCCGAAACAGTTCAAGTCTCAATTTGACAGGATCTTCTTGAAAGACGAAGTCTCCTTTTTCAGCTGGCTGGGGGCCTTCAGATCTGCTCTTTGAGAAATAGGTCAGAATTTGACAGTTAAGTTTTTTACAAAAGAGCAACAAAGGGGAGGTAACTGTGAATATAATTGCTGAAGAAAACACATTGAGTCCAACAAGGAGTGCTGGAGTGATATTGTTGCTGTGATCCCCCTTGAAACCAGTGAAGGCCGCAGCCCATGGGATTGTGGTTATTGCTGTTTGATGACCAGTGTTGTAGAAAAATACTGTCGATAAAATCATCCATCCTATAACGGAAACCAACTCAACTGATTGACTACCTGTCAACAAAAATATATAAACTCCATTATCATATTCCTATACGTCAAACCCTACTGATACACAGCCATCTGATATTTTTCCGTATCAGTATAGTTTGAAAAGTCACGTGATAACTGAAACGGAAATTCCCGCGCAGTGATCGGTATATGTGTCATTGACAGACTCTACTGTGTCAGAGGAATTATAGATAAAGTGTTTTGCTTTTTATACTTAATTTGTTGCTTCTTTCTACTTAATCGGTTGAATAATACATTAATTCTGACTGACTCAATAATCTTTTGTGACGATATAAAGTCAATAATTTCTGCGTGCTTAGTATTTTTATCTTGGGTCTACTTCTCGCGCGGGGGCCTTTTGAAAGTAAATGCGCAATTTGGCAAAACTGCCAGTAGAAAAGCGACATTTGTAAATTTGTTGCTTTGGCAGCTAAAAGTAAAACTAAGCCTACACATATTTCAGCGGTAAATATGATAAATAGATTATCATAACACTGTGTAATATCTGAGGCCGTATCAACATCTCGTTGGCTGAGTTCGGACATTCGCACGATACTTTTGCCCGATCTCAGCCAACTCGGTGTTGATACAGCCTCACATATCACACAGTGTTATGATAATCTGTATTTAACGATGAATTTAAACCTAAGTATTAAGTCAAGTGAGATATTTCATAAATTATTTCGTAGTTTAGGTTTAACTAACTTCAATTTGATTATGGCTCCAATTATTATTAGGGGGCCCTATTGAAACAAGCCCTTGATATATATAAACTGTATGTGACCAAACCTACTAAACTGGTATTAATTGTGCCTGTCTCACAAATGTTTGCTACATGGCCACACTTTTTATGGGGCAACTCTATTCTCCACGACAAATCACAGGTTTACGCCAATTTGGTACATGTAGAACGGTCCTTTAACTACCATCCAATCTCAGGAAATCTTATAGAAACTCTGTTTTTCGCTACATGCACAGAGTGAGATTGGCAGATCATGGTACAGCTAAGAAAGTACATGTAGTTCAACAAAAAAGAGTTGGCTTTAACACGTTACATAAAATGTGTGTTCTTCAACATAAGATGTCTTATATATGCTGAAGACCTTCTCTATTGAGTATAAAGGTTGTGTTCTTAGTCACAAGTGACACACCCCTTTTATCTACCTGTATGTGTCTATATATAATTTCCAACACTTACCTGGTGATTGGGACTGATAGTATACAGAGTAAAGTTCCAAATACAGGTAATGTACAAACAGCATCAGAAAAACACCAGGTGCCAAGCCATCTTGTAGCAGCATACTCATCAACAGGCCAATGACTGTAACAAGGTAGACTATACTGGCACTATATGCAGACCCCAGCCCATACACAACTGGGGGTTTGTTTTCTGAAGCTTCATTAGTAAACTTACCCCAGTTCACCTTCACATGATTAAATATAGAAGGAATTACTTCGGATTTTCGGAGTCCTGGATGGAGAGCTACATCCTGGGAGTCGCTAGGCAACATGTAAACAGTGAGAGGTGAGAATATGATGATAACAAAACTGACAATAATGATCCCGTAGGCTAACTGTGGAAGAACAACTTGCTGCCATGACGGCAATGCATCAAGTATTTTGGCTGGCAAACCTTGTAATGCCCAATGAAGTCCAATCAAAACAGCAACACACGGAAAAGCATAGCGGGTAAATAAAACAGGAATAGAGTATCCATTCAAATTTCCAAAGTGCCGCATCCAAAATCTGCTTGATAACACAACAATTGCCAAAACAGATATGCTAAAGAAATAACGTGCATTCTTGTAATCTGCATCAGACAATGCAGTAAGAAACGGTGATGACTGACAATTATGCTGTTCTTCACGGCAAGTTCCAAATACAGCAGAAACTCGCACACAAAAAAGTATCGTAGATACAACTGCCACTGTGATGGAACATGGATTTGTTAGGAACTTCATAAGGTCAAAGCGTGGTGAGCGTTTTTGACGAAGGCCTTTGTCACGATCAATAGAATCTGACAGAAAATTTTGAAATGTAAAATTCTGAACAACCCGATATCCTATAAAAATAATGACTGTTTGACATAGAAATGTGGACACTGTGTCCTCCTGGACGACATAGCTATTAGAAAAATAACTGCAAACAAAAGCAGAGCACAAAATATAAACAAATATATTTTCTGTCTTTGGAAAGCGCTTCAGGTCCCTTTGTGAAGTCATATTTTTATCTTCAACCTTTCCTGTTTTAGATATACGCCACACTACGACGAAAATAAGTCCAAAGACTACAATATCCATCAAAACCAGTACCATAGGTAACGATATTGTTGTTTGAAAAACCACGTTCACAAAATATCCACAAAAACAAAACATTAAAGCGGTACCGACACAGCCATAACTTTTCCATGAAATAATTTTTTGACCTTCTTTATTCAATGTCATTAGGGTGATAGTAGAAAGTAGCGCAAGTAAAACCACAGTAATTCCAAGAACTATGGATGGAATGTCAAATTGTGCCCACTGTTCTTGACACATGGATTTCACATCCATCAAATAATCCCTGTAATGATTTTCTAAAATTGCCAGTCTTTGTTCAATGTCCTTGTTTTCATTATTTTTAACCATTGCTGTCAATAGATACTGCAAATCCGACTCTGTGTGGACGAAAAGTTTTTCTAAGTTAGCCAGTCGATCTGCTGGAAGCTCCGTTGACACTTTATTATATGCTTGGAGATAACGGTGAACTTGATACGCATTCAGCCTGAGGGCTTTTAAAGCATGGTACGTCTGCTTTATTTTACTGTTGCCTGTTTTCCACCAAGAACAATAGTTGAAGAAGTCAGTCATCACAATTCCTAGGTTAGAGAAGGGGATAGGTGCACCCAGCAGGAGAGAAATTGTCGGCACAAAGTCAACTTGAGACATAGTCTTGTAATCTCTTTGGTCCTGTAAAGGCATGGAAAATAACTGACAAATCTTTTATATCAGAGGGACTTTAGATTATTTCACTAACATCATATATGGCAGTGTATACATTCATGCAGGATCTGAAAATAGGCTGTCCGACACAGCTCCACATTCCCCACATAAGTGGATGTATCTTGACCATGTTAAACTGCTGGATTACTGGGAGTTAGAATAAAATGAAGTTACAGGGCCGTTTCAAGAAAAAAAATCAAGCTTCCGATCCCAAACTCAAGTAAAAACCTTTGGTCTACTGACTGAGTGATCAAGGCCACGCTTTTCGAAGGGAAACACCATAGAAAGCTATTTTGATTGTACTTTGCATGTATGTTACTGCCCCCCTATCTGACTTTGGACGGCTGCACTGTAGGCAAATTTTGTATCTAAGCACCTGTTCACTTTGATGAAGTTAATTTGTTTTAAAATGCCGTATATTCCTTCCTACCTGTTTTAAATTTGTAGATGTGATTTGAGAATGACTATGAAAGAAGATTCCTGTTTCGAGTTCATTATCACTGTCACCTCCATGATCCCCAGTTCTTGTCATTCCATGGTCTCCCATCACAACCAACAGTGTGTCCTCAGACATTTCCTTTACAATAACCCTAGGTTAAAAAAAACAAAAGGTATTAATTATAGTATTTTTGAAATCAATAAAGTGTCATAATATTATACATGAAATATCTAGATGTCATTTAAAACAAGAGATCCCTTAAAGGGATCTTAACGCCCACGTTCATCTATTCATATTAAATTGATTGTTTGGTGTTTTACGCTGCGCTCAAGATTATTTCATTTATATGGCGGCGTTGCCAGTTTTATTGTGGGAGGAAACCGGGCTCTATGCCCGGAGGAAACCCACGACCTTCCGTTGGTAACTGGCAACCATCCCACATAGGTCGTCTATTCATATTAAAGATGTTTACAGCAATAACTGGATATAGGAATTGGGGCCTACATAAAAAATCTTATTCCAGGGAGATAACTATTGTTGAGGAAAATTAAATTGTGAATTGCAAAGTAAGCTCCCCTTGAAATTTTGGTTGAAAACAACATTGCCACCTGGTAGCCATCTTTAATATGCTAATGAAATGATAATGTACGGTGCACAACTAGAACTTAGAGGGATGATGTGTGTCATGTTTGGTTAAGATCAGGTCAGTAGTTTTCTTGGAATAATGATAATAAGTTTCATTTTCAAATTTGGTTAAAAAACAACATTGCTTCCTGGCGGCCATATTTAATAAGCAAATGAGATGAAAATGTAGGGTGCACAACTAGATCAGAAGGAGATAATGTCGGTCAAGTTTGGTCAAAATCAGACCAGTAGTTTTCTTAGAATAGAAGTAACAAAAAACCAATATGGCCCTCCTGGCAGCCATATTGAATATGCAAATGAGATCAAAATGAACGGTGCATAACTAGACCATAGGGTGATAATGTATGTTGATTTTGATTAATGTCAGGTAGTTTTCTTGGAAAAAAGATAAAGAAAAAAAACATCGCCCCCTGGTGGCCATATTGAATATGCAAATGAGATGAAAATGTACAGTACACAACAGGGCTATAGGGAGATAATGTGAGCCAAGTTTGGTGAAAATCGCCCCTGGCAGCCATATTGAATATGCAAATGAGATGAAAATGTATGGTGCACAACTAGACCATAGGGTGATGAATGTTCAGTTTGATTAAGATCGGACTGGTAGTTTTCTTGGAATAAAGGTAACAAGCAAAAAGTTAACGGACGGACGACGGACCACGGAAAAGCGATTTGAATAGCCCTCCATCAGAATGATGGCGGGCTAAAAAGGTTGCTGTGGAAAAAATAATTTAATCAAATAAATACAACAAATTATGGTAAATGAATCTTGTCCCTTTAATTAAGAAGTATTATCATATTCCAAATAAATTATTCCATTATAAATCTTTACTGATTATCAAATAAACCTCGGCTGGGGAAAGAGTAAAGAATAGCTGGCATAACATGGGTCGCTCAGTGATGGGCTATCTCTATAACAATGTGACCCTAGTCATTCAGCCTAATTTTATTATTAGCCAACTGACTGGTTTTAATTTACCTGCTATCCTTTACCCATCCCCAAATAGTATTAAACCAACCAAAGCATGGAATCCATTTGATGCAATTTACTGGCCATTTCCGCGTGATTCGGTCCAAACCTATGGCCACAATGATCAACACCAAGAAAGTGAGTAATTAACACATCCCAATCCTTTCTTTTTATTTCTGGAAGTAAATGCTCTTGAATGCCATCATCTACAGTATGCAAATCAAAAACATTGAAAGAGGGATACATAAAGCTTCGTGAGAATCGCCCTGGAAAAAGTCCACCCCAAGTATCGTCACCCAGGAACGTAATCTTTTTGTCTAATTTCACCATCTGATCTATAATATTATCTTCAGTAATTTCCGAGCTGGCAAAGTTGGAGCCAGCATCAACGAAAGTTGGTAAACTGCCTGTAGTCAGTCCTTTGAGTCTCTGGAGAGTTGTGGTTGGTGGATCAGCTAAAAATCTGTAAAGCCTGCTATTCATTGGCTTTTTCCGTAATAACTCGTCAAAAAAAGGCAGTTTATTTTGATAATGTTGCTCTGATGAAGCTGATCTATTGTACAGCATAAAGTCATATCTCAACGCATCAATAACAACGATGATTGCCTTTTCAAATCGTTTATGCATCCAACACCCTTCAAGTCCATGATTGTCAGGTTGATGTGTGAAATCAACAACACATGAGCTGTTTTCTTTCACCACTGATCGACTCAACAAAAATCCTCCCGTAAAGATTAACGTCCCTATCACATACAGGGCTGTGATCCCCGTTAAGAGGGCACAGTAATGCGCTCCTACGCCCATTTTTAAACAATCACAAAAACCTCATAATAGTTAACAAGTACATGAGCTGTCCACAAACCCAGCGCTTAGCCAGGGCATCGCCATTGTTGTGGAACGCAATATCTAATTTTCCTGCACTTGATTGGTCCAAACGAAATTCATGCAGATTTGACGTCACTATCCGCCATTATATTCAGAACAAACCTTGGCGGCTGAAGGCTGAAAAGGGTTTAGAAAAACCTGATTGTTTCGCCGAGTAGTGTAGTTTTTTTAAAACCAGAATGTCATCAGAAGGTTCAAATCAAACTGTAGCTAGTTTAGGATCAAGGGAACCTGGTGATGGCATGGAAGATTCAAATAAGAAAGACACTTTTGTTCAACCCGTGAGTACCACTACCAGTACCAGAGTACACTACACTACACTACAGTGTACTGTAACTTGTGTAAGAGTTGTAGCTGAAGTGAAAATGACGAACCTGACCACAGTCACTCAAACTCGAAGCAATGGTGAAAGGGGGGGGGGGGGGGGGGCATTATCAATGGTATAGATAATATGGGAAGTTATGAAAGGTTTTTTGGTGCGAATATAGAATACGTCCGTCACCTGCAACTTACAGTAAAACACATAGTTTCCTTTCAAATATTCTGTACAATACCTTAAGGAACTCCCTAATCGGAAAATCCGTCTTTACTTGCACAAAATTCGCCTACATTTACTAATTCGCCGATTTCACTCTACACACAAGCAATTCCAAACACTCGCCTCGCCATCTTTGCTTTGTTTAATGTATGAGACAGGACAATGTACGAGCTTTCCTGAATACGAGTCTCTCCGCCAGTGTTCAACTTCAACAAAGTTTTAATTTCTTCGTTATTAAAAATTCATAAAAAAAAAAGAAAAAGAAAAACTTAGGGGGTTCTAGGGGGGCTTGCCCCCCTGGCTATCATAAAATATTTACGATCACCGACCATTTCTTATTGACAGAAGAAGTTTTCAAAGTGACGGACGTATTCTATATCCTGTCCGGTTTTTTTTACCAACGCTCAAAACAAGGCAAATAAACGCATTTTCTATCTGATAAGAAACCTGGACTGTCAAGATTTACATTCTCATCGCTGTATTTCATTAATCTCGATTTCGGCATGACGTCACGATCCTGACAAAAATAGCTGAACAAGGCTCCAAGGTGAAAACAATACCATAACGACGCCATTTTGACTGGCTGAGGGAAGACCACGTGACCCTAAGTTCCCTAGACGACTGGTCAGGTACCCGGATGTCCGAGTACCTGACCAGCTGAGTAAAAGTAAAACAGGAGTGCTTCTCGGATACTTAGGGTCACGTGGTCGGTTAGCGATTTTTAACATGCACCATCAACATTTTGACGCTAGGGGCGCCACCAGTATGGTAGCTTCAGGAATGCTAGGAAGTACCCACGGATAAGCTATATTTAAAGGTTTCCACCTGTTCTCAATGTTAGGTTATAAAATAAATAGCCCGGATTATCGGTCTCACGCTATCAAATAAATCCTTTTTTATTTGTGTTGGATATTAATCTAACATTAATTCACCAAAGTGAATTCCTTACCCGCCTCCTTGTTCAATAATCTGATTTTCATAATGTCGTCAGAACGGAATTCACTATCCGCCATTGTTTATCCGGTAATGCTATGAACCGACTAGAGTCCAACAGGATGAAAACATCTTTGCGCATGATCGAGATCGCTTGCCATGGTTAACTTCGGCGACCCCAATATTCGTAGGGGGTTGAGGTTGTGTTGAAAGAATGTAAAAGTAAAATTATCTGCTTATTTGATGAAATAAAAAATCAAAAAAATCTGTCATTTTGCATTTTTGGTAGCCACGTGCTATCGCCAGCTTCAGTGATTTATCGGATAGCTTGAAAGTGTGCAGCCATCGCGAGACTGAAGTAGACAATTACCCCCCTTTTGGTTAAACGGTTCGTTGTGTTTGTGGCCGTTGTTTTTTTGAAAGACACAATTTGAAATTGTCTGTAACAAAACAACAAATATTTCGGAATTTTACCGATAAAAACCACTCGAAAACTATGAAACACGTTGTCATCAACACAGGAATCTCAAGAAACGAAAATTCTGACTTAAGGTAAAGTTTCATATTTGTCCAAAACAGCATTACAGTAGGGATACGAACCTTACGATTGCGCATCTCATCACGCCGGTAGCTCAACTGAATCTGAAACTTGCCACAAGCCTTACCTGGATTTCGTGATGTCATGTAGTCTTCAAAAAAATTTGTTTAAAACCATTTCTCAGACTTTAGTACGTTTACCGATAAGAAACAACCTCAACAGGGTTTCAACTTTGTTTATGAACAACAACGACAGGCATAATTCCTCACTTATGATCAGCTTTCTTGTAAATTAGGACAAAGAAGAAAGCACAGGTTAGAGAGTATGGCCTGTAAATCTTGTAACCACATTATTCCGTCGAATTTTTTATTCAAATTTTCTGAGAATTGCTATTTTCTTGTTTAGAACTGAGCTACCTACAACCAGGAACACGATGAGTTGCTAGTGGAATATTTAAAGTGTAAGAACAGTCCGAACGAAAACTCGTACATTTTCCCCATGTTAAAGAATGCTGTGAGAAAATGTACCAGTGTTCCTATCTTTGAAAATTCACTAATCTGAGTTATTCCCCCTAGTTATTTTTTTATATGACACAAGGGGGCCAAGTGGCTTGCCACCAGAACTGAAGTTGTATGCAACAATCTGATGAAGGGAAACTTTAATTCAATCATTATCTTGATGATTTACAACTTCACAAAGGCAAGTTTTATACTCCTCTTAGTGATTGCAAGATTACCATTCGTGGATTGGTGGGCGAATTTGTGAATTTCTAAGCACTTTATTATTTCTTTTCCTACCCCTAATTACAGAAAAGGTGTCAGAGATGTTAAATTCCGACGACCAGCAAATGTCAGAATATAGATAACGAATCGGATTTAACTTGTTGAATTAATCTAACATATAAGTGAGATTGAGACATATTGCTTTGTGACTCGAACTCAAAATATTTTTTAGCCTCTTTTTTCAATACTTTCGTACGAGCAGCCAATTTCCTATCGTACCAACTACGTACTTGAACTAGCTGTTGCGGGTATTTTATATTATTTTTCAAATTATGTTTAAGATCGTACTGTGGGCCTAACTATGCTATTAATTGACTACCTAGTATTTTTTGTTGTCTTTTTTTTCACAGCATGACTAACGTTCCCGGTCTTTCCTATTTACAAGCATTACGAGTCCTATTTGGTTGATGATATAGATCCGATTTAGATACATGCTGTTTTTAGAATTCAGCTTATAAATATAAGTCAATTTTGTTCGAGACATTTTTAATGTTAAAGTGGTGAAATATTCACAACTATATCCCCATATAGGCTTTGACATATACTTTTTATTCGGGTAGACTATATACTTGATTGATAATAGCCCTATATAAGTTAAATAATCCGCGTGAAATAATTTTTGTCACCGTGTGGACAAACGCATCCGTATGAACACCCGAACAAGCAGAGCTTCCACTGCTCAACGCGATTGAAAGTCGTCACTGGATCGAAGCTCTGCTAAATTTCTGACTGGAAAATTTTTCACCGAGGAAACTCCATAAATGGTACTAGAGTGAAAAATCCACCCAGAATTTTTTTCCGTTTTCATTTGGGATTCCAACTGACCCCCGCATGGGTGGAAGGAAGGCCTGAGTCGGGCAGAAGGACTATCACTCTATAGACAGAGAACCCTTTCCGTATTAGGGCTCATTTAGGTATATATCACTGTCAAGGGCGTTAATGCAGAACTCAGTATAAAAATGGTTATTTTAGACAAGAAGATTTTCCTGGTGCCTGTGTGTTTCAGTGATCATAAATATTTGAAAGTGGGATAAACTGCGTTTCCTGAAGTCTTCATGCACGTCCGTATTTTTTGCAGAGAAAACTATTATCAATTTGTTTATGAGATAAATGGGATTGTTACAAGAAATAAGTGTCCATATTTCCCCAAGGAGGTTTTCATATTTTCAACAATCCGGAGATAACTGAACAACAAATAAAATACCGGTAGCATTGGTTTACGCACTACCCATAACCGAAGCATTAATTCAGGAAAAAAACAACAGAAGGTGTTACAAGTCTTCGCTCGCGTTATTGTGTCGTTCAAGCGATTTTAATATCCACCTTATTAGAAATATTAACCTTATGGACATGTATAGTCCTTGCGTAAATCAGCCCATAAGAGACTGACAAACGCAGAGAAATCAACAAACAATCATCCTCATTTCACTTCATTAAAGTGGCATGAGCTGTCACAATTTTGACGTAAAAACAGAATGTTGAAATTATCGGCTATTTTTCACAAGACATATAATTCAGAAGCTTTTTAGTGCTTCGAGTCCCGAGAATGCATGATAAAGTATTGTTTTGAACTAACTTTGGCTTAGAATGAATGAATGGTCGTCCCAGTTATTTAAATTTTGTTTACTTTTCGAACACTATTCCGGTTCGTATAGGTATAGGCCCCATACTGTATGGGTATTCCTTATTCCAACGGTAAGTATTTAGTTTTTCGATGGCCTTCAAAGCCTCTTACTGGCGTGACGATCAGAAATTATTAAAAAAGTGTGAATTTTGGCAGGGCATGCCACTTTAATATTCCGCATTTATAGATTTTGAACTTATTTTACAAATGTACAGTTATAAGAAGAAAACAATTGCCGGGGAAGATTCAGGGCTACCTCCATTTCGATTTCAGACTGTAGGGCCTATTTCCCACGAAATTACAATATTTATCTACCGAAGATTTTTATTTTCCGAAGATTTCCGAAGCTACCATACTAGTGGCGCCCCTAATGTCGAAATGTCGATGGTGCGTGTTAAAAATCGCTAACCCACGTGGTCTTCCCTCAGCCAGTCAAAATGGAGTCGTCATGGACTAGTTTTCACCTTGGAGCCTTGTTTTCACCTCAGAGCCTTGTTTTCACCTTGGAGCCTTGTTTTCACCTCGGAGCCTTGTTGCCGGGATCGTGACGTCATGCCGAAATCGAGAATATGCCTAATTAGTCCTCACTCGTTTAATTAGTATGCAATATGTTGAGTGGATTGAAGTTATTCTAATACGCCCGCATAGCCTTCTTCAATACCATGTCAACATAGGGTGCATTTTGAAAATCTAAGAGCTGCTCTCGGAATTTATAAAAAATGATAGCTCGCAATTTTTTAACATTACTCACCTAAAATTTTGTCCGAAAGCTTCTTTGATAATCGCTTCGTAGAGCTAAACTATCATCTGTGACCATACACATCGCCAAACAACGAAATTCGCTAAGTTTAAATTCCCTTTGCGTTATCACCGACCTTCCCCGACAGACGTTACCGGTTGCAGTGGCGAGCATAATTTGAAAGTTCTCGGTAGATGGTGGTGTGATCGAGAGCAACTCTTAGATTTTTCAAATACACCCTATGTTGATGTGGTATTGAAGAAGCCTGTGCGGGCATATCAGAATAACTTCAATCCACTCAACATATTGCGGACTAATGCCTAATATGATGTAGGCAAAGATGCGAGCGCGATGAATGTTTTAGGCTATAGCCCTATAAGGAAAAGACGCCAAAGATCCGAGGATTTGTCCACGCAATGTCACCTCCCCCCACTAAAGCTGACAACGGCACCATATAAGCAAATTACTATGGAGTTCGGCATGAAACATCATTTAATCAAGCAGCTTCAAATTGCTTGTGTCATGAAATTACTGAAAGATTTTTTGAAATCATGAGATAAGCCTATTATAATTCTAATAGGCCCAGTTCTATTGACATTTTTTGTTCTACAACATCAGAACTGAGGGTCGCATTCGAACGCTAAACGCTCCACACATGCGCATTGACTGTGCCGGTGAAAGAAATAATATTTTTCTTCTCTGTCAACTAAAGTGTCTACTGATGTATATATCTTGATACGTCTCCTAAAGGGACTTCGGGAAAAAAGTATTGATTTTTAGCTGAGAATCACAGATGATCCGCTCGGTGAAAGTTATACCCCTAAAGTCATAGACTGATCCAGAGACATTTTGATACCTGTATACAGGTATGGGCGCCCAAACTCGCAAGCAAAAAATCCGCCCAAATTCTTAAAACCAACATATTTAATGTCTGTTGAATTTTGGGCTAGAGATATTGTTTTTGTCTTGTTGGAACATTTTGAACCGAAATGGTATGCCCAAATTTTCCCTGGATCAGTCCCTGAAAGTAAATATGGGTCTCACGTGATCTTGGCAAACTTCGGTACAAGTAAAATTGCCCCATGATGACCTTTTAAAAACATGTCCACTGCGAGCTGTTGTAAGTCTTTCATTTTACTTGTACAAACTTACCTTAAAACAACTCAAGTGAAATTTTATGCTAACCTTTTCATGTATAAATTACAGGACCTCTCAAAGTGACTTCATTCTGCACAATATTGCCTGTCTTTGCACTGATAGGCCATTTACTTTTAACATGGTAGTAAAATCAATAAATGAGCATAGCTTCAGTTCATTGAAAAAATCAACAAGATTTCCCACAATGTAAAAAAAGGTTGACTTCTAAATTTTCTAATCTTGTTCTAGCTCACAAAATGAACTTTTCTATGACACCCATGTTTATTTTCAAGGACTCTGAGTCACAAAAGGGTATAACCAGGGTATCATGTAAAGAAAAAGGGGGACCTCCCTTCCTTTTTTACTAATGAAAAATGCATCATGGGAACATTTGATTTCTTAAAACATGCATTTGTATTTTAACAGTTTTATTCAGTATTGAAGTTGGACATTGTGAATTGAAACAAGTCTTTTATTTAAACTTTTCCGTTATGCTCTGAAATTAAATACTTTTTTTTCCCTACCAGTCTGTCTGAAATGCTATCAGTGACTGACAGGGGCTCCTTTCACAAAGCAGTCGCATCACAAACGAAGCCTAGTTGCCAATGGATACCATATTGAAGAGATACGACGTCATGGCAACTGCGATTGAACGCACTGTGCAACGGCTTCGCGAAACGGCCCCCAAGTGCGAAATTCAAACCCTGACCTTAAGCCCCGCTTAGTTCGAGTTAAGATCTGATCAGATTGTCTGCAATAGAATCTTAATCCCTGCTCAGGTCGAGTTATCCATACAGTATGTGGCTTGTACGACCCGAAAACGTGTTCGAAAAGTAAACAAAATTTAAATAACCGAGAAGACCATTCATTCATTCTAAGCCAAAGTTAGTTCAAAACAATACTTTATCGTACATTTTTGAGACTTAAACACTAAAAAGATTCTGGATTATACGTCTTGAGAAAAATAGTCAATAATTTCAACATTCTGTTTTAACGTAAAAATATCAACATTTTGGCAGCTCATGCCACTTTAAGAAATGTTCAAACTTCAGGTTTACTGAGACTGGTTCATCGTTCAGCCAAATGATTTCAGACTGAAATCTTCTGCCCCGCTCAGGTGGTTGCAATCAGTTGATCGAAAGGAAACTTTGTCATCATATTATGCAGACTGGCACGTGACTAGGAATGACGTAACAATACAATGTCACCAAAACGTATTCTACCTTTACAGTCAGAAGACTGATCAGTTCAGGCTGAAACAAGTTCTTCAGCTGATTAATCGCAGATTTACTCCCATTGAAACATACAACGATTGGATCTTTACTCAACCTGAGCGGGGCTTGAATCTGCCGAGACCTACATGTATTTATGTCTATTATTGTTTTTGTAGACAAAGACTGCCATAGAGCATAATGAAGAACTGAAGCTGAAATCTAAATACCCGGGTTTAAAGACGGGAGGAGGGGCAGGTTCTGCTATCCTTCAGAAGAGACTTCACAAAGGAGGGGTGAGTAGTCCCAATTAACTATACAGTGTATGCGTGGAAAGGCATACATTTGAAGTACAATGAGTCCGGGTTTCTGACTCCAAAATGACTATTTTTTCTATATTGACGGTCATATTTTGGAATCAGGGCTCATTGCAATCAAAAAGTCGGAGTAGACCGTACACATCTGATCGGGCAGTTTGCAGTCAGATTTAGACACTAAAAAACAACACAACTAACTCAAATAGTGTCATTACAACATTCCTAAAGAATTTAGCCTTTTGTAAAAACTGAAAAACCGCTTAACAGTGTGACTCACTGGAGAAGGCAAAAGCAAATTCAGGGGAAGAATAATGTTTACTGGCCGATCCTACTCGGCCATATCAGACACTGGTAGGTAGCGAAATTATCCATGAACGCTATTATGACTGTTTAGATACGATTTCCATGTCTAAATAGGAACACATACTGCCAAGGATTCATAGAAGTCCAAAATTTAAGAACCAAAATTGAAAAATTCAGTTTTTTAGAAGGCGAAATTCAGTTTTTTTTAAATTTACTAACCATTTTAGGGTTAAAATTGAGTTAAAATCTATGTTACAAACCAGTTCCAATTTAATGTTTTTTTTTTCCTGAACGTATGAATTCCAAGAAAAAAATCACGTTTGACAAAAAACTAATGATAATAATATATATTTTATTCGAGTACACTGTTCAGACACGTTTATTATAGTGCATTGTTCAGACGCATATATTCGAGTACATGGTTCAGATGCGTTTATTAAGGGACATTTTCCAGATGTGTTTATCCATGTGTATTATTCAGACGCGTCGATTGAGGGGCATTGTTCAGATGCGTTTTTTTTTTTCTTCAGATTATCAAACTGGAATATCAAACCTAGATCAAAGTTATCCCTAATCTCTTCTTCATGTGCAACAATAAAAAAGGAGAGGCATTAATATAGGCTTGCCCTGTTTGCCAATCCTAAATAAATATTGTTTAAACCAACAATAAAAAAAATACACAATGATTTAGTTACAAATGAATTGAACTATTTGAGAACTATGGTTCAGGGGAGGTAACTATCGTAATTTCATGTTGTAAGACACTAGTCTTCTCCCCTTTTATTTTCTACACGACCAAAAACAGCTGAATAAATATAACAAGTCGCGAATTATTATGATTATTGTTGGTAATACTCCCCTAAATTTCTCAGTTCAACAAAATCAGCTTATTTTAGAAATGTTTAGGTAATTAAAAAGACCTCCAAAGTGCAAAATAAGCCATGTTGTGGAGACACTGAAAACGAGGTTGTATGTTTCTCAGTATTTAAACAACAATAACAACAAGAGAATGACGGCCATGGTCGTTTGACGGCGGTTTCTTTATAAAGTTTTTCCTTGAACGTAGATTTTTTTCATCATAAACAGTGTATATCACTCAAACAATATTCAGTTTTTCACGCCCAAATTGAGTTTGGAAATTTTAGTTTTCAAAAGGAAATTTTAAACTGAAAATATTGAGTTTTTTTTACACCAAATTCAGTTTTAAACTCAATTTTACGAACCGAATATCGGTAAGTAAATTGGACGTGTATGAATCCCTGACTGCCGGCTTCTAAGTGGGCAGCCAACTCCGGCTTTTTGATTGCAATGAACCCTGACTCCAAAACACGGCCGTCGGTATAACAAAATAGTAATTTGGGAGTCTGAAACCCGGACTATCTTGTGACGTCAGTTTTTACCGTTCATTCGTGATGTCCTAAATTTGTATAATAACGTTATTTGCATTTCAAGAGACATCCCATAGTTACGACAGCGATTGTAGAAAGCCAGATCCAAGCTTACCAATGTGACCATTCCACGTATATAATTCATTGAGTAGTCCCATCACTCAGGTGACTATTAAACTAAATTTCTGGTCTTCCTGCCAGGGCCATAAAGAGCCCTTGAGGTGTCTAACCATTCCACGCGTTTGTGTACAAACATTTTTTGTTAGTGTACAAAAAAATTTCTTGTTCATCCTGTGGATAAATTGATCGGTACTGGTCAAAGGTCATAAGTCTTGTTTCCTCCCCAAGTGAAGCTGACAATGTTGCTATAGAACTGAAAAATCTTGAGTGTGGTTTAAAAACATCAATCGATCAATCTGAACAATATTACTAGCGTTTTATTGATGAAGTGATTATATGGTCTGTGTGTATAGTCTTTATGGTATTCTTCGTTGGCCTTTTTAACATGTCTAATTGATGCTCTATTTCTTTTTACTTGGCAGCAAAAATACTTTGATTCTGGAGACTACAACATGGCGCGAGCAAAACTGAAGAACCAGAAAAAGCCTTTGAATTCCTCAGAAAAGCTTCTCCTTCAAGAATCTATCGGAGATACCATTCCTACTCCAGAAAATGTGCCGGCTGTTCGAAAACCTTCGCTAGTTCAAAGCAAGCTCGCATCTGGCACCCTCACATAAACACACACACACACATACTTCTAAGATTAGGGTTATTTTTAGGCGATTTTCTACTAAAGCAGCAGTCAAACATCTAAGGACTAACACTTTGACAGCCATTTTCTTGTACACAGCAAATATTCTAACTTTTCCTCTGTCTGTTCAAATTCCCCATTGTGGGGGCCCTCTGTACGTAATGTATATAGTTTGTTACTCATCATTCACAAATAATGAGGAATTGATAGAATGGGATAAGATGATCTTTTTGAAGTGGCTTCAGAACTATTAAGGTCACTAATAACTGCAGATTAACTATTACACTCACAGACTGTTCCTTCATTCTTATGATGAAATAGTTGACAATTATGTTCTCAAAGGAATTCCTTATAAAATCCAGGTAGACTATCTTTTGTCAGAATGAACTCCGCATAATTCTACATTTTGTTTGCCCTTTTTTGCATGCCTTGATATCATGCCCAGTTTCTCAGTAAGCACAGTTTAAGTTGTCGATCGAAACATGATTCTTTTTCCCCCCAAACTTTTAGTTTAAGATACCACTGGCAACAAAAGTTATCTCCAACAGTTGCCATCGTCCAGTTCCTCAAAGGAATCTCAATTTGAGATACCACTGACTGGCAACAAACGTTTTCTAAAAAAGTTACCATCGTCCAGTTCCTCAAAGGGATCTCAGTTTAAGATACCACTGGCAACACTTTTTTCTGAAAAAAAATTGCCTTGGCAGTTAGGATAATCTTAACTTGTATGACTGAACTAAGATTGCTTGTGGAAACCTTGCCTGCACTTAAAACGATATGATTTTACAGAAGTGCTTTGCATGCTCAAACCTACCTAGCTCTTAATTGTCTCTAAACTGTTGGGCATAAAACATCAATCATTTAATTGTCCAAAGGAGTAAAGCTCAAATTGTGATCTAGAAAATATAAGCTTGAGAAAGCTTTGCTAAAATATTATATATTTTTTAAGAACAAAAATTGGACTTCTGCATTTATAATTTGTAGTTATTTTTCAACAGTGACAGTATTATTGAAAATTCTGAAAAGAAAATTATTCATCATAACACTTGACAGTTAAATTTTTAATATTACCTCTAGAAATGTGTAACATAACTATAAACAAAGCGGATAATTTTTTTTAGAAATATTATGATGTAGGTTTTTTTATCATCAAAATTATTCATTAACAGTTGGGTTAAATAGCTTTACTTTGTTTGATTGGTTCTATTTTTCTCTTTATTTGCTTTTTTCTTCTTTTGCATACATTGATCTGTAACTAAAGAACCCATGTGTTATCTGTACATGTAGTTAACCGTACTTGGGGACTTTATGGACTAATGCGTGAAAGAAATGTTAAATTGCGCACATAACCGTACGAAAAAGAAGTGATAATTGAACAGAATGATCTTCTAATAAGTATTTGAAATAATACAAATTAGATTTTTGCTGGTGATCACAGAAGGCAATGTCAGACATATTTCCTGGTTTCAATTTACACGATTTCAAAGACTGATTTCAAAGCTTCTGCCATGTGTTTTCAAACAAATTACTTAATGACGCATTGTGTGGTGGATTGTTTCACTTAATATTAATTCCTTGTTAAGATGTTTGTTAAATTTAGTATTCCTTGTGCCATTTATTCTGGTGTGGAAAAATAATTTCTTGTCAGTGTGCGCCAAGAAGTCTTTTTTAAATAATGCTGATAAAAATGTAGCCTCTTTGTAAATTTTGTGGCTCTTCCAACCTTGTCCTCCACGTGAAAAACTAGAACATGATTTGTCGGTTGTGTATAGCGTTGATATGTGATCGTGAGCAATGTTATACCGTCCCAATTCCCTTCACCCAAATTCTAAATGTATGTAAATAGATTGTTCAAAAACAAAGCAAAAAAAAAAAAAAGAGAAAAAATATATGTATATATTAAACTATTAATTGCACTTCAATCTAATTGTTCTTTTTCGTCATTGTTTTTTCGTGAACACTCAACACTTCAGTTATATGCAATGCTGCACTGAAATACAATGGCAACAACAAAAAGAAATGGTGGTAGGCAATCAAGTTTAGATACGTCTATTTAATGAAATTGGTGCAGAAAACCCAATTACGATAACAATTTTCATTCTGAGGGTTGAAGGTCAATACTTGGACCCAAGTAAAGATCTATCACTGAGACTAAATGTCTGCCTTTTTACCTCCTGCAAAAAAAATGTACTTATATATACTGCAGCGTGCACTTGACACTCCTATAAGCAGTGGGCATGTTTTCCTTCATTCAACACACTAACTGCTTTACTTCTACACCAGAATTGTCTCTGACCAATTAAAAGATCAGCCAATCATAGTGAAGAATTCTGCCTTTTTCCTTAAAGTGGTCAGCGGCAAATCTGACCAAGAATGTCGAAAATAGAGCTGGAGCTTATTGGTTTAGGTTTATTAACGCTTTATGTCCTCTCAAGATTTCACTTATATGGTGGGGCGTGGGTTTGAATCCCACTGTCCAAAAAAAAACTGAAACGTTTTCTGACTGGGTTTTCACTTAACGACCTATGTGGGATGGTTGCCAGTTACCAACGGAAGGTCGTGGGTTTCCACAATATAGCTGGCAATGCCGCCATATAAGTGAAATAATCATAAGCGCGGCGTAAAACAGCAAACAATATATGGTGGGGAAGGAAAGTATTTTTTTGTGCGGGCCGACCTGACGACTCTTCCACATTTTGTGCTGAATTTAAAAACCTACTCAATCTTAAGACAGTGGCATTTGAAACTGCAACCCATTGATTGATTGTTTGGTGTTTTACGCCGCGCTCAAGATTATTTCACTTAAATGGCTGCGTTCCCATTGATGGAAGGCCTGTGTGGGACTAAGGAACGATCACTCTAACCCACTGGGCCACCAAAAAAGAAATGCTCAGAGGATAAGAAGAGTTGCCAGGGATCTGTTGGTAGAGCGTTGGATGCTCATTTCGAAGAGCCTTCCACCAATAGGTTGCGAGTTCGAATCCCACTGAGTCGAAAAGTAAAAAAGGAAAATTTTCTGACTCGGTTTTCACTCGAACGACCTATATATTTGTAAAAGTTCAGTAGTATTTGCTGTTTGATATTTAAGGCCTGCACGTAAGATTAATAACAATATGGCGGCTTTGCCAGGTTTATTAATGGAGGACACCATGCTCTTTGCCCAGATGAAAGCTTTTGGTGGGCAGTTGACAACCCTTCCACATAGTGCTATAGTCAAAACCCCAATCGCATTTTTCTTTTGAAGCAAGTGTGATTCTCGGGACCCATTGTTGGATTAATGTGATCAAGTGAAAATTCCACTCAGAAGTTTTTCAATTAAATTTGATCTGAGTAGGATTTGAACTAGCGCTGAATCGATGGAAGGCATGTGTTGGACTGAGGGACTATCACTCTAACCGAGTGAGTCACCGAAGCCTCTGTGACTTGGAGGATACATACCTAACTACAGACACAATGACAAATACATTTATGTACATATAAAAACCTACTACTAATTCAGTTTTATTAACTGTCATTTTGAAAATATAAAAATGTATATTAAGGAACAATACTTTTAAGGGAAAAAAACAATCACAGAATCTCTCAAGACAGAGAGAATATAATTTACAAAAGATAAATACATGTGTTTTGTAAAAGTGGCAATATTTCCAAAATTAATACTGTTAACTGTATTAAGTTTATTATTAATACTGTTAACAACATTGAGCAAATTGTTATTACAATACATGTAGCAAAGATCTTATGATTTCCTCACCTAATTATCACAGATAAAATTGGACATTGGTAACTTCTGTTCAAATACAATAACTCTTAAAAAAATATCTGGAAATTGATATACACGCCATGTACTTTCTTGTACAAAACATACAAAATTCAAAGCTTTTTGGTTTTAAATTATGGATTATGGCTGCTATATGCTAGGCATATTGGGGAGGGGGGGGGGGGGGGTGGAGGAAAGTGGGCTCTTTGCCAGAAGAAAACCCCTGGCCTTCAGTGAGTACATGGCAACTTCTCCACATAGACGATCAAGTGAAAAGCCTACTCAGTTGATTTGGTCAGAGTGGGCTTTGAACCCGTGACGCATCGTTGGAAGGCCTGTATTGGACTGACTGAGGGACTATCACTGGTTGATTGAGCGACCGAGGCCTTCTTACTCTGTCATGAGTGTTGTGACATACTTTTCCTGTGTATACCCTGAAATGGGGCATTAAGCTTACTGAAGTTTCATCAGCAATGTTATGTACTTTACATAACCTGCAGTTTGTCAGTGACCCTGGATCTTAATGATTTTTTGAAACAGCAAAGTTCAAAGGCCTTGCGTGATGCACATATAATTAAATGTTTATCTGAGTTGTTACAGAAAATCTGCATAATGCAACTTCTTCTTTGCACTCTGTAGGCTTGCAGGAAGTACATTTGTGTTCAGTTGCATGTTTCTTAAAGTGGCATGAGCTGCCAAAATTCACACTTTTGTCATAATTTCTGATCGTCACGACAGTAAGAGGCTTTGAAGGCCATCGAAAAACTAAATGATTGGCGTTGGAATGAGGAAAATCCATACAGTATGTGGCCTGTACGAGCCGAAAACGTGTTCGAAAAGTAAACAAAATTTAAATAGCCGGGACGACCATTCATTCATCTTAAGTCAAAGTTAGTTCAAAACAATACTTTATCGTACATTTTCGAGACCAGAAGCACTAAAAATCATACGTCTTGAGAAAAAAAGCCACTAATTTCAACATTCTGTTTTAACGTCAAAATATCAACATTTTGGCAGCTCATGCCACTTTAATCAGATCTTTTTCTATTTACAGTTCTAAGCAAGCCACCTTCAAGTCCTGGTTAACAGCTCTTCATATATACTTACAGATCAAAAGATGGCTTAAGAAAAAGAGTTCCTATTTAGAACAAATAATTTACTATGAATGGCTTTAGATCTAACATACCAGTATGAGAAAGAGTGTAAAAAAAAAAAAAAGACGACACTCTGTTTGTCTGTTTCATAAGTACTAAAATCTGTTATTCCATTCCGGCTTGTCACTGCAGGGGCTTGATTTTGAGGACTTCACCCTGGCACTCTGAAATCCCAAAGAATCATTTTTTTATTCAATGCTAAAAATGATGAAAAAAAATTCCCCAAGCCCAAAAACTACATGTATATGCAACAAATTAAATCAGACTAACTTCATTCTGATATTTGCTGGTCAACGACCAGCCCTGACGACATAATGAATATAAGATTATTAAACAAGGTAGGGAGGTAATGAATTCACTGTTGGTGAATTCAGTTGTTGTACAAACAAAATCTTTATACTCCCCGAAATTGAGAGAAGCCAGGATTTAAAAATATATGTATATAAATTTATGTGCTTATAAATACTTTATATAACTGACAGCTTTGTTATTTAAATCAAAATGAGAAATGACCTTTGCATAGTGATGATGTGCCTTAATAATGTAACACAAGATACTTAATTTCTCTTCGATAAATCTGCCCAATTTTCTACTTTTTTCCAGTCACATCTACATCAGAGAAAGACTAGTCTAAATAGACGATATGGCACAATTTTGTCTTGTCAATATAAATTTCGATATATGAATAAACAAATTGAGGCAGAATATATCATATACAAATGAAATAAATTTGCCAATACTGCAATATCAGTTGAATTTTATGATTTATGTCAGACAGCCCTTCTGAACTTCCCACCTCCCAAGTCCACCCTATTTTTCATACATTTAACATTTAAAAGATGGAGCATCATACGATAGCACTTAAACTTGTACCTTTGGTTGGGAAGATGAAGAAAGAGGATGTGGTGGGCTTGTGGATTTTTTACCCGTAGGGTGAGGTTGAAATGTCCTGGTTATTTTAGCACTGTACACACTCTTCTGTTTAGATGGACGACTATTTTGAATTGGGGGTAAAACTGGATGCTTTGAACCGGCTGACCTGGACATTCCTGTATAACGATTTGAAGACTGAAAAGCCTCATCTTGTTGTTTCAAAATCTCTTTCAATTTCCTGTTCACGGCATAGGCTTCTTCAAGTAACGTTTCGGTGTCGTCTTCTGTCAAATTGACATCATCAAATTTCTTCAATATCTCCTCATCGTCGTCAAAATCTACAGCTTCTTTGTGATCTGTGGATGCATCGCCGACATTTGACTCGATATTGTCGCTGCTGTTGTTGTTGTCAATGTGTGTGTTTTGTTTTAGCTCAGCTTCTTCGTTTTCAACTATAGAGCCTTCGGATGCCATTTAGATCTGATTCAGAGATTATCCGTCCTTGAATATTAAGTTATAGATGGCTAATTAGATTAAACTCTCAAAAACTGCAGCTCTGTGGCTGAAAACAGAAGAAAATAGGCTAGTTTATTAATCTCATTTAACAACTCGCTAAGTGCGTCTCTCGTTACCACTATATTTCACACCTCTATTACTCAAAGAGGGATACAAAGGGGGATTACTCTGACGGAGCCTTTCATTTAGTCTGGTACCCCACTCGGAACACCCTTCGGCTATCTTCGCTCGCTACCGGTCGGCTTTGACACGCCTCGGGCACACTCTGATAACTTCGGGGATTTACGTGCGTGAAATACCCTCTGATAGACTACAGGTCATTTTGAATGTGGCGACCAAAAAGGTAGCCGTGTAACGTACAATTTCCATATCCTCTTCAGGGCCCATCGAAAGTGTTCTCGTGATAATGTAAGGGGCCGAAATACTCTGTTTGTTAACTTTCAGGCGCGATCAGTTTTATAATTGAAGTATTGGAGGATTCCTGGAATGTACCGAAACTGCGTCTCCTTTTTGCGTTACACAACATGTGCTTTGCCGGGCTAAATATAATATATAAACAAATATCTTTCTAAATGATATTAGCATTTAATAAATTTCTAATTATTTTTATTTTCTTTTTTCGTCTGTAGGAAAACATTTTGACATTTACTTTCGAATAAAAATGGCGTCGCAACTGATCGAGGCTGAAAGTTAACAAACCGAGTGTTTCTGTCCCTTACATTATCACGGGGACACTTTGTGGGGTCCTCAAGAAGATTTGGAAATTGTACGCTTCACGTCTGGTGTCTGGTACCCAACACACTCTGAAACTTCGGGGATTTACGTGCGTGAAATACCCTCTGATAGACTGCAGGTCATTTTGAATATGGCGACCAAATAGGTAGCCGTGAAGCGTACAAATCCCAAATCCCCTTGAGGGCCCCACAAAAGTGTCCCCGTGATAAACAATCGGTTCGTTAACTTTCATCATTTCAAGGCGTTGACCTACCAATCGTGCCCACATGCTTACCTCTCTTAAGTCTCGCATGCGAAGATAAACTTCTCTGTTTAGATTGTTTGACCCAATGAACTATATGCGCATATAGGTCATTGGTTTGACCTACATCACTTTCAGGGCTGTCTCGGCGCGCACATTTTTAACATAAGCAAATATTAAAAATCGTAACTTGTTTCACAATTGAAATATGATCAAATAAGCCATTTTTAGACATTTTTGGACTGGTGTTTTATAATGGTAATGATGACTGCATCGCGAGTTGTGGATAGCTTCAGTTAAAATATCTGCTCTCAAAACTGAATAAAGATTTCCTTGAAAATATAACTAGCCTCTATGTAGGACGTATTAGTAGCTAAAAAAAGGATTGAGAAGTAATCGAGAATTTGTTGGGCATACAATAATGTAATCAGATATTTTTTTGCGATATTTAAAGAGAAATATTCTGTTTTAGAAATAAAAATCTAAAAAGTTGATGGATACCAGTAAGTTTTTTTTTTCAGTTGATAACGCTTCCAAAAGTGTATTTATGACTTTTTTTAGTGATGAGAATCTCTAAAACTGAGATATATCCCCACAAGTGATGAACTGCCCCACAGGTGATGTTGGGCCCAAGAGTGCATATGGGGGTAAGTTAATGAATCCAATTAAGCTATTTAGGTTGATAACACTTACAAAAGTGTATGGGTGGCTTTTTTTAGTGATGGGAATCACTTAAACTGAGGTATAGCCCCTCAAGTGACGAATAGCCCCACAGGTGATGTTGGGCCGAAGAGTGCATATGGGGGTAAGTTAATGAAAACAATTCAGCTATTTAGGTTAATAACACTTACAAAAGTGTATTGATGGCTTTTTTTAGTGATAGGAATCTCTAAAACTGAGGTAGGCCCCCCTATAGCCCCTCAAGTGACGAACAGCGCCACAGGTGATGTTGGGCCCAAAAGTGCATCTGGGGGTAAGTTTATGAATCCAATTAAGCTATTTAGGTTGATAACACTTACAAAAGTGTATTGATGGCTTTTTTTAGTAATGAGATTCTCCAAAAATGAGGTATAGCCCCTCAAGTGACGAACAGCCTCACAGGTGATGTTGGGCCCAAGAGTGCATCTGGGGGTAAGTTAATGAATCCAATTAAGCTATTTAGGTTGATAACACTTACAAAAGTGTACGGATGGCTTTTTTTTTAGTGATGGGAATCTCTAAAATTGAGGTAGGCCTATAGCCCCTCAAGCGACGAACAGCCCCACAGGTGATGTTGGGTCTAAGAGTGCATCTGGGGGTAAGTTGATGGATACCAATAAGCTTTTTCAGTTGATCACACTTACAAAAGTGTATTGATGGCTTTTTTTTTAGTGATGGGAATCTCTAAAACTGAGGTATAGCCCCTCAAGTGACGAACAGCCCCACAGGTGATGTTGGGCCTAAGAGTGCATCTACGGGTAAGTTGATGGATACCAATAAGCTTTTTCAGTTGATCACACTTACAAAAGTGTATTGATGGCTTTTTTTAGTGATGGGAATCTCTAAAACTGAGGTATAGCCCCTCAAGTGACGAACAGCCCCACAGGTGATGTTGGGCCCACAAGTGCATCTGGGGGTAAGTTTATGAAAACTATTCAGCTATTTAGGTTAATAACACTTACAAAAGTGTATTGATGGCTTTTTTAGTGATGGGAATCTCTAAAACTGAGGTATAGCCCCTCAAGTGACGAACAGCCCCACAGGTGATGTTGGACCCAACAGTGCATATGGAGGCAAGTTGAGGGGCTATACCTGAGTTTTAGAGATTCCCATCACTAAAAAAAGCCATCAATACACTTTTGTAAGTGTTATCAACCTAAATAGCTTAATTGTATTCATTAACTAACCCCAATATGCACTCTTGGGCCCAACATCACCTGTGGGGCTGTTCGTCAATTGAAGGGCTATACCTCATTTTTGGAGATTCCCATCACTAACAAAAGCCATCTGTAATAATTTAGACAGGGAAGGCAGCAATCTGGCAGGATGACGAGAGATTTATTCCGGTTGGTACATAACAATCTTTTACATGGGCGCAGCCATTACACACGCGCTTGTACTGTAGTGGCGAGCATACTCTCTACGATACAATAGTTCTAAGAGACTATCAGTCTATTACACTCCTCCCTTTTTAGATTGAAAAGTAGTTTTAGCCAGTTTAACAAATGGAACAAGAACAGTTAAAGTTGTAACAAATTACTGAAACTATTAACCTTTGACAAGTAGGATTTTTCCCGAACGTAATAATCTGAGGAATGCAAAATGCTTAATATTATTTGAAAAACACGGAAGAAACGTTAACTACGTTCAAAAAGATAATCACCAAAACTGAATAGCCATAATAGGTCTTAAATGGTTTAACATTTTAAAGTTCAAACTGTAAGTGTTACGAAAGTCACTTTTGATCTTAGCACAGAAAGTTCATTTAACAAAGTCTTTCAAATAAGACGGCGACTGTCTGTTTCGTGAAGGATAACGTTTAGTAGAATCACAAGGAAGGTTACCGGTTTGACCACTGTCCATGATTTCAGGATAATCCATGGTAGGATTCACATCAGGTGACGACAAAGGCTGATTAACTGATGAATCAGGTAATTGTAACGTGTTAGGAATGGGTGGAATCACTAACTCTGGTGTGGTGTTATCCAATGTTTCGTTTGAAACGATGTTGTTGTCATCTGTCCGTAGACGAACATGGTCTTGGTGACGTCGCATAATTCTTCCGTCTGTTGTGAGGATGTGATAAGACAATGGACCAGTCTTTTTCTCAACGATAGCGGGTAACCACTTCTCTCCATGACCGAAGTTCTTCACATACACTCTGTCCCCTTCCTGGATTGAACGTTGTTTGGCGTGCTGATCGTGATACATTTTCTGTTTTTGTTGTTTCTGACTGATACGACTATGAATGTCTGGATGAAGCATGTCGAGTTTTGATTTGAGTCGACGATTCATAAGCATTTCAGCAGGTGATAAACCAGTTGTAGTTTGAGGAGTAATCCTATATTGAAATAAGAGTCTGTTGACTTTGTCTTGAATACTACCACCTTTTAGCTTGGCCATAGTTCCTTTGAAAAATTGAACGGACCTCTCAGCCATGCCATTTGAAGCTGGATGATAAGGTGAAGTAAAAGTATGGACAATTCCATTTTCTTGAGTAAAAGCTTTGAATTCTTCACTTGCAAAACAAGTTCCGTTGTCGGAAACAATTTGATCAGGAAGTCCGTGTATTGCAAAACATTGCTGAAGGAGTTCAATAGTAGCTTTACTAGTTGATGTTGTCGTTGGAAAAACTTCCAACCACTTCGAGTAAGAGTCAATTAACAATAGAAACATCTTCCCCAAATACGGACCTGCATAATGTACATGCAGCCGGGACCAAGGTCTTCCAGGTGACTCCCATGGATGAAGAGGAGCTTCTTGAGGAGCACGGCTATTTAGCTGACATTCCGTACAGCCTCGCACTTTAGCTTCCAATTCACTGTCCATTTTTGGCCACCATACATAGCTCCTGGCCAAGGTTTTCATTCTTGAAATTCCTGGATGTGCCACGTGAAGTTCCTGAATGACTCGACGTCTTGCTTGTGGTGGAACAACTACACGTGCTCCCCACAAGATACAACCGTCGTGAACACTTAACTCAGATCGACGACTGAAAAACGGCTGTAACTCAGAGTCGTAACATTTGTCTGGCCAACCCTGAAGCACAAATTTTGACACTCTAGCTAATAAAGGATCTCTCTGTGTCCAAGATTTAATCTGTTTAGAGTTAACTGGGCCAACAAAATCTAAGTGTTCCATTAACAAAATGTTTTCTCCTGGAATAGGTGGATTTTCCCCATTTGCGTGATCCTTCCCAGATTTATGAATAAGTTCATATTCATACGCTGATAAAGTTAAAGCCCAACGTTGAATACGTGCTGTTGTCATTGCTGGGATGCCTTTATTTTCTTTTAACAGTCCAAGCAAAAGGCTTATGATCACTCACAATGGTAAAGTGGCGACCATACAAGAATTGGTGAAACTTCTTAACGCCGAACACGATTGACAAAGCTTCCTTTTCTAGCTGGGAGTAGCCCTTTTCGGCGTCTGACAGTGTCCTTGACATGAAGCTGATAGGCCTTTCTGAACCATCCGGCATTTTATGCGACAAAACAGCGCCAACTCCATATGGCGAAGCGTCACAGTCTAGAATAAGAGGTTTCTCGGGATCGAAATGAACCAAGACAGCTGAAGACTGAAGCAATTCTTTTGACTGCTTAAAAGCTTTATCTTGCTCTTTTCCCCAACGCCATTTGACGTCTTTACGCAGCAGTTCATATAAAGGAACCATTGAAGCTGTCAAGTTTTTCAGAAATTTGGAGTAGTAGTTCAGGAGTCCAAGGTAAGATTTCAGCTCTGTGATATTTCGTGGAGTAGGTGCATTTCTAATTGCTTCTATCTTTTCCTCCAATGGATGAATACCGTCCTTACCGTCCTTACTTATACGTCCTAGGAAAACAATATCGTCTAGCAAGAATTGACACTTTTTCAGTTTAAGGCGAACCCCAGCTTTGTTTAGACGTTCAAACACAGTGTTCATAATGTCCAAATGTTCTTTGTCTGTTTTACCAGTTATTAGTATGTCGTCCAGACGAACTATTACATTTGGAATACCTTTTAAAAGGTTCTCTAAGGTTCGCTGGAAAATACCTGGTGCTGACGAAATCCCGTATGGCAAACGGGTGTACTGAAACAGTCGCTTATGAGTGTTAATTGTTGTATACACTTTTGAATCCTCGTCTGATAACATTTGTTGATATGCTTGACTTAAATCCAATTTGGTAAACTTTTGTCCACCTCCAAGTGTAGCATACAAATTTTCAGTTTTTGGAATTGGGTACGTGTCTAATTTGGACACTTGGTTCTCAGTTTGTTTGTAGTCCCCACATATTCTAATGGATTTGTCACTTTTGACCACAGGCACTATTGGAGCTGCCCAATCTGAATATTGAACGGGTTCAATTGTCCCTTCAAACAAAAGACGATCAAGTTCTTGGTTAATTTTATCTCTAAGGGCATATGGCACAGGTCTAGCCCGAAAGAATTTAGGTGGTGATTTTGGATCAACAACAATTTTTGCTTTTAGCCCTTGAAAAGTTCCAAGTTCCTCTTTGAAAATTTCAGGATAGTTGTCAAGTACTTTATCAACATCTGACAATTTGTTTGACTTAATTTGAAATATTTCATTCCAATCCAATGTTATTGCATTTAGCCAGTCTCTACCTAACCGATCAGGACCACGTCCTTCTACAGCAACAGCTTTGAGATTTGACCTTTGACCTCCATATTCAACAGGTAAGATAGTAGTGCCCAATACTGGAATTTCTTCACCAGTATAAGTCTTGAGCTTAATTGTAGACTTTTCCAGTTTCCCGGTGTTCAATTTGTTGAAAGTTGTCTCCCCTAGAACCGTGATTGAAGCTCCCGTATCAATTTCAAAAGATACGTCTGTTTGACCTACTTTCATTGTCACGTGGTAAGGTTGACTGTTGCTTTTTGTATGCATACTAAACACTTCATACAAATTGTCACTATCTTGGTCAGAATCATCTTTTTCTTCCTTTACTTGGTTTGTCTGGTGTTGTTTACGGTACCTTTTGTGTCTATAATTAAATGTTTTATTTGACTTGGCCTTATTTGTGTGAGCACCTTTACTTTGTTTATGCCAACATGCTTTATCTATGTGTCCTTTCTTTTTACAGAAACCACAGGTTGAAGTTATATGACGACAAGATGAAGATTCGTGATCTCCAGAATTACAGCGTGTACAAAACAGATCTTTTTTTGATTTGGCCTGAACTTTGTTTACAGTTGATTGTGTTGGTTGGGTAACGCGGCGACTTTGTTGAATTTCTTGGGTGTTTTTAGCCGCAACTTCCATTGCTAATGCAATTTCATATGCTCTTTGAAACCCTAAGCCAGGCTCTGACAGCAATCGTCGTTGAATTCTGTCATCATTTATGCCACATATTAGCCCATCTCTCAACCTTTCGTCGAGTGACGGTCCAAATTCACAATGTTCAGAAAGTCGTCGTTCTGACACAAACACTGAAACTGATTCGTTATGACCTCTTTCTCGTTTACCGAATAAACAGCGTTGAACACATGATGATGGTGTTGGGTTTTTATGTTCCCCTACAATTCGAACTAATTGTTCAAAAGTTTTATCGCCAGGTTTATCGGGTGCAACTAAATTTCTTATAAGTTTATAAGTTCTCCCTCCAACGACACTGAGTAATATTGAGCGTTTTTTTAAGCCATCTTCCACGTCGTTTGCGATGAAATAATGTTCCATTCGCTCAATATACTCTGTCCAACTACCACTTGTCTCTTCGTCGAATTCTTCGATTCTACCGTGTGTTGCCATTTTTACTCACTGTTTATGCGTAGTATCCCGTCCTCGTCGCCAAAATATGTAATAATTTAGACAGGGAAGGCAGCAATCTGGCAGGATGACGAGAGATTTATTCCGGTTGGTACATAACAATCTTTTACATGGGCGCAGCCATTACACACGCGCTTGTACTGTAGTGGCGAGCATACTCTCTACGATACAATAGTTCTAAGAGACTATCAGTCTATTACACCATCAATACACTTTTGTAAGTGTTATCAACCTAAATAGCTTATTGGTATCCATTAACTTACCACCAGATGCAGACTTGGGCCCAACATCACCTGTGGGGCTGTTCGTCACTTGAGGGGCTATACCTCAGTTTTAGAAATTCCCATCACTAAAAAAAGCTATCCATACACTTTTGTAAGTGTTATCAACCTAAATAGCTTATTGGTGTCCATCAACTTACCCCCAGATGCACTCTTGGGCACAACATCACCTGTGGGGCTGTTCGTCACTTGTAGGGCTATACTTCGTTTTTGGAGATTCTCATCACTGCAAAAAGCCATCATTACAGTTTTGCAAGTGTGATCAAGTGAAAAAGCTCACTGGTATCCATTAGCTTAAACCCAGATGCACTCTGGTATCCAACATCACTTGTGGGGCTGTTCGTCACTTGTTGGGCTATACCTCATTTTTGGAGATTCTAAGCACTACAGAAAGCCATCATTATACTTTTGCAAGTGTGATCAAGTGAAAAAGCTCTGGTATCCATCAACTCACCCCCAGATGAACTCTTCGGCCCAACATCATCTGTGGGGCTGTTCGTCACTTGTAGGGCTATACCTCGTTTTTGGAGATTCTCATCAACACAAAAAGCCACCTATACACTTTTGTAAGTATGGTCAAGTAAAAAAGCTCACTGGTATCCATTAAATTACCCCTAGATGCACTATGGGGCCCAACATCACCTGTGGGGCTGTTTGTCACTCTTGGGGCTCTTCGTCACTTGTTATCTCATTTTGGCAGATTCTCATCATTGAAAAACAGTCCATAATGCCAACTTACCATTGATAGTATCATTTAAGCGTATGTGTCAATTGGTTACTTTTATTCATGTAAAACAGAGTATATTTTTAGAAAACATTGTAAATACATATAAGCCCTTTTCGAGTTTGACTGAAATCATACGAGACAATTCGTGCTTGGGGGTATTTGCCACCAGGTAGGGGCCTATGCATTTGAACAGTCGTTTGCCTGTCCGTGTATGGTTCATTTCCATAGAAAAGCTGACGAAATTTATAGAAGTGATTTATCATTCCTTCTTTCGTATTAAACGTATCAATTGGTATTTTGAACATGGGTGATATTCATTTAGCAAGACTTTACCTCTGTTCTCTTATAAAAGTATTAAAAATACTGATTGCTTTAATGACTTTAAATTACTATATGGTGTGTGTAACATGAGACAAATACAACATTTGCATTCAAATTAGGGTTTACCCTACAATTACATGTGGTTCTCGATTTTTCAGTTTAAATAGAAGATGAAATTATTTTGGCAATAGGAAGACCACGACAAAAAAACAACACTTTAAAGACGTACTCGCTGCCATGGCCTTTCTCCTGTATGATAAAAAAGATAATATACAGTACATTAAAACAACTAAAATTCAATATGGGTCATATTGTGCATGTCCAAGTATATTCAAAAGATGTAAATGGGTGCGTGCAAACATCCATAGAAATTAGAATTGAAGCCCGAACAAAACAACCACAATTTAAAACAACATTGGTAAATTTAAATTGAACAAAACTCATTTTGAATATGTCTGTCTGTAGTTTACATTCAACCACGTTGAGTTAAAACGTTTTGCAGTTTTTTAAATGATGTTTGAATTTATTTGGTAATTGTTTTACTTAAAAGTGTGATTATTATGATAGACCTACATGCTTGAGAATCTATCGATTCATGTTATGCTGTTGCATATGCAAATAAAAATAAAATATCATGTTTTAGTGCTTGAGTTTTTTTTCCTACAAAGGGTAAATAAAATTGCCGACGTATTCAAACACTAAATGCAAACTCAAAAAGATAAAAAAAGAAAATTGCAAAATATATTTATTTTATCAGGAGAAAGAGATGAGAAAGATTAGTAATGTTCCCCTTCGTACTTAAAACAGGCCCTAGTTTTCGCATTTTTAACCCCAAAAAGTACGAGTAAACCTAAGTCCTGAGAAATATACGAGTGTAACCGAACAGCGTACAGGAAAATGTACGAGTCAGCCCCACAAGTGATGTGAGAGCGCCCTGAAAATGATCGTACCACAGATGATCCTGTGGGAGACCCTACTCAGAATACCTTTCACTACTTTCACTACTACTACCTTTCACTACTACTACCTTTCACTACTACTACCTTTCATTTTACACTTGGTACAATGAGTCAATTCAAAATTTATTTAATCAACACTCGTCTTGGTAGGGCAAAATAAAAAAAACAAACAACAATACAACAAACGAAACAAAACCAAAAAGAACAGCAAACATACACAACAACAGAAACAATTAGGCTACTACTACTAGAAAAACATTATATTTAGGCTTAGACATGCATGCATGAATATATAGTTAAAGTGGCATGAGCTGCCAAAATTCACACTTTTTCATAATTCCTGATCGTCACGACAGTAAGAGTCTTTGAAAGGCATCCGAAAACTAAATGATTGCCGTTGGAATTAGGAAAATCCATACAGTATGTGGCCTATACGAACCGGAATAGTGTTCGAAAAGTAAACAAAATTTAATTTCATTCATTCTAAGCCAAAGTTAGTTAAAAACAATACTTTATCGTATATTCTCGAGACTAGAAGCACTTAAAAGCTTCTGAATTATACGTCTTGAGAAAAATAGGCAATAATTTCAACATTCTGTTTCAACGTCAAAATATCAACATTTTGGCAGCTCGTGCCACTTTAACTAGCATAATATAGACCACGGAAGCGTTATAATTTAAACAGATCCCTCTTTATTAACGGATAATTTCCTTTTTGATCCCCCGGGATATAGCGAACAGCTTGTCTGTCCGTCTGTCTGTCCGTAATCATTTTTTGTCATCGCATCTCCTAACAGGGTTTTCATCAATTTTTTGGTGTTGGATATCATGGAGGGTGTGCACCTCCAATTCTGGTTGCGCTGGTTTCATTTATTTTCAGAGTTATTGCCCTTTTCCAACGGTACACGAAGACATAGACAATTGGTGCTTGTCATCGCATTTTCTCCCACAGTTTTCATCATTTGCTTTCGAAACTTGGTGGACATGTTGGATATCATGCGAGGATGTGCACCTCCTATTTTGGTTACGCTGGTTTTATTATTTTAGGGTTACCGGTACTGCCCTTTTCAGATAGTCTATGGCGACATAGAAAATCAGTGCTTGTCATCGCATTTTCTCCCACAGTTTTCATCATTTTTTTTCGAAACTTGGTGGACATGTTGGATATCATGCGAGGATGTGCACCTTCTATTTTGGTTACGCTGGTTTTATTATTTTCAGGGTTACTGCCCTTTTCAGACAGTATATGACGACATAGACATTTAGTGCTTGTCATCGCATCTTCTCCCAAGGTTTTCATCATTAAAAAAAAAATTAGTGGACATGTTGGATATCACGCGTGGATGTGCACCTTCTATTCTGGTTACGCTGGTTTCATTATTTTCAGAGTAACTGCCCTTTTACGACAGTATATGACGACATAGACAAATCGTGCTTGTCATCGCATCTTCTCCCACGGTTTACATCTTTTTTTTTTCGAAACTTGGTGGACATGTTGGATATCATGCCAGGATGTGCACCTCCTATTCTGTTTACGTTGGTTTCATTGCTTTTAGAGTAACTGCCCTTTTACGACAATATATAACGACATAGACAAATCGTGCTTGTCATCGCATCTCCTTCCACAGTTTTCATCATTTTTTTTCGAAACTTGAGGGACATGTTGGATATCATGCTGGGATGTGCACCTTCTATTCTTGTTACGCTGGTTTCATTATTTTCAGAGTAACTACCCTTTTACGACAGTATATAACGACATAGACAATTAGTGCTTGTCATCGCATCTCCTCCCACAGTTTTCATCATTTTTTTTTCGAAACTTGGTGGACATGTTGGATAGCATGCGAGGATGTGCACCTTTTATTCTGGTTACGCTGGTTTCATTATTTTCAGAGTTACTGCCGTTTTCCGACAGTATATGACGACATAGACAATTGGTGCTTGTCATCGCATCTCCTCTCACGGTTTTCATCAATTTTTTTTCGAAACTTGAGGGACATGTTGGATATCATGCGAGGATGTGCACCTCCTATTTTGGTTACGCTGGTTTTATTATTTTAGGGTTACCGGTACTGCCCTTTTCAGACAGTCTATGACGACATAGAAAATCAGTGCTTGTCATCGCATTTTCTCCCACAGTTTTCATCATTTTTTTTTCGAAACTTAGTGGACAGGTTGGATATCATGCGAGGATGTGCACCTCCTATTTTGGTTACGCTGGTTTTATTATTTTCAGGGTTACTGCCCTTTTCGGACAGTATACGACGACATAGACATTTAGTGCTTGTCATCGCATCTTCTCCCAAGGTTTTCATCATTTAAAAAAAAATTAGTAGACATGTTGGATATCACGCCTGGATGTGCACCTTCTATTCTGGTTACGCTGGTTTCATTATTTTCAGGGTTACTGTCCCTTTCAGACAGTCTATGACGACATAGACAAATCGTGCTTGTCATCGCATCTTCTCCCACGGTTTACATAATTTTTTTTTCGAAACTTGAGGGACATGTTGGATATCATGCTAGGATGTGTACCTCCTATTCTGGTTACGCTGGTTTCATTACTTATTAGAGTTACTGCCCTTTTCCGACAGTATATGACGACATAGACAATTAGTGCTTGTCATCGCATCTTCTCCCAAGGTTTTCATCATTTAAAAAAAAAAATAGTGGACATGTTGGATATCACGCGTGGATGTGCACCTTCTATTCTGGTTACGCTGGTTTCATTGTTTTTAGAGTATCTGCCCTTTTACGACAATATATAACGACATAGACAAATCGTGCAAGTCATCGCATCTCCTCCCACAGTTTTCATCATTTTTTTTCGAAACTTGAGGGACATGTTGGATATCATGCTAGGATCTGCACCTCCTATTCTGGTTACGCTGGTTTCATTACTTATTAGAGTTACTGCCCTTTTCCGACAGTATATGACGACATAGACAATTAGTGCTTGTCATCGCATCTCCTCTCACGGTTTTCATAAAAATTTTTTTTGAAACTTGATGGACATGTTGGATATCATGCGATGATGTGCACCTCCTATTCTGCTTACGCTGGTTTCATTACTTTTTAGAGTTATTGCCCCTTTCAGACAGTATATATGACGACATAGACAATTAGTGCTTGTCATTGCATCTTCTCCCATGGTTTTTTTTTTTTTTTTTTAAACTTAGTGGACATGTTGGATATCATGCGAGGATATGCACCTCCTATTCTGTTTACGTTGGTTTTATTGTTTTTAGAGTATCTGCCCTTTTACGACAGTATATATAACGACATAGACAATTCGTGCTTGTCATCGCATCTACTCCCACAGTTTTCATCATTTTTTTTCAAATTTTGGTGGACATACTGGATGTCATGCTGGGATGTGCACCTTCTATTCTTGCTACGCTGGTTTCATTATTTTCAGAGTAACTGCCCTTTTACGACAGTATATAACGACATAGACAATTAGTGCTTGTCATCGCATCTCCTCCCACAGTTTTCATCATTTTTTTTTTCGAAACTTGGTGGACATGTTGGATAGCATGCAAGGATGTGCACCTTCTATTCTGGTTACGCTGGTTTCATTATTTTCAGAGTTACGGCCCTTTTCCGACAGTATATGGCGACTTAGACAATTGGTGCTTGTCATCGCATCTCCTCTCACGGTTTTCATCAATTTTTTTTCGAAACTTGGTGGACATGTTGGGTATCATGCGAGGATGTGCACCTCCTGTTCTGGTTACGCTGGTTTCATCATTTTCAGAGTTACGGCCCTTTCCGACAGTATATGACGACATAGAAAATTAGTGCTTGTCATCGCATCTCCTCTCACGGTTTTCATCAATTTTTTTTTCGAAACTTGGTGGACATGTTGGGTGTCATGCGAGGATGTGCACCTCCTGTTCTGGTTACTCTGGTTTCATTATTTTTAGAGTTATCGCCCTTTTCCGACAGTATTTGACGACACAGACAATTGGTGCTTGTCATCGCATCTCCTCCCATGGTTTTCCTCATTTTTTGATTTTGGTGGACATGGTGGATATCATACGATTTACGCTGGTTTTGCTATTTTCAGAGTTACTGCCCTTTTCCGGCTGTACAGGAAGACATAAACAATGGGTGCTTGTTTCTGATGACATACAGTGTTTCAGGGCACTAAATGCTCCTTATCATAGCCCTGCTAAATTGTTAGCCTACCTTCCAGAACGCTGTGCTCTGTTTTTTCTCGATTCCACTTGGTATGGGTTTCTAAATGCATTTCCTCCTACATATTGCATTGAATATTGTTGAAACTTGGCGAGGATGGTTGTTATCAAGTGAGGATGTGGATATCCTGTATGAAAATTAACTTTTGTCTGTTCTTAGTATGTGTCCACTTCCACAATCTTGTTTGGGGATGGGGGGATACGTCATCCTCTGATGACAGGAATAAATAATGTAGGTCCTTGATCGCGGCGATACGCCGATAGAAACGAGTCAATAACTACGGAGTCCTATTAGTGCCATGGGTGGAATTTGACATTTTTTGACAGTGTTTTTTGTCTTTAACAGAATTTTGCACCAGTGGAAACTCGGTTATGAGTTGTGAGATTCTGTATCTCGATGAAAATCAAGCGTGTATAATAAGAATCATAGGCTTCCTTTTACTAGCCTAATAAAAGGGCATGTCCGGAACGACGACACGTACAACGTTAACTTAAAATGTGTGCTGTTCGACTGTCATTTATATAAAGATGAGGTTTCCAGATAGCCATTGGCAACGTTCCTAGCCTCCCACTTACTGCTGGATAGGCAGATTTATTTGGAAATTCCTTTGAACCCTTTGTTGTTGTTGGGTGCGCTGTCTGGACCCATTATTGTGGCTGCGTGTGTGGTGCGTTTTAGGCTATTTGTTTACTGAATGTCAGACAGAAAACTATAGCAATGTTCAGGGAATTCGCTAAAAAAACTTTTTACATGTAGCCTACTTGGAAAGTCGACTATCAGCCTCTTTGAGGTCAAATTGTAATTATACTGGACTATTGGTAAAAAATTCGGAACTGAATTCGACACATCACATTTAAGTAGATAATGAGCTGCTAGGCCTATAGGCATTACTCTATTTTGTTCAAAACTATTCGACCGTAACAAAAACAAGATTAAAACAAAGACACGACCGCCCAATCGTTTTTCACCTTTACTAAAAAAAATCCTTCTGTAATTTCCTGTCGGTCTAATCAGTGAGTCGGTCTAATCAGTGCTGACCGCTGAACGCCCTCAATAACACTATTCGGGAAATTTAAACTTTGATTTTTAGTAGCCCATTTCCCTTAAATACGTTTTCAATAGGCTAAAATGCCGAACTTGGGATGTCCATAGCATGGTTTTTTGTTTAGGAAAAAAAATGTGACATAAGTAAAGCTCTGTCCTAAAATACGTTAAAACAGCCTATCAAATATTAATATCTCCGCCTACAGATCCTATCTTTCGGTATAAAAGTGTGCCTTGAGCGATTGACGTTGAAATAAAGAACATACTTTGTGGCCTGTACGAACCGAGACAATGTTCAAACTGGAAACACAATTTAAATAACTAGGGCGAACGTTCATTCATTTTACACTTAAGTTACCAGGGTTCAAAACACATTCAATCAATACTGACATCAACGAAAACTTTCAAACTTTACTTATATGAACAAATAGCCGATTACTTTGGAATAGGGCCTGGGAGTCTACCGAGAGATTTCGCGATATCCGGTGACAGGTGACGTTTTTTTATGACGTTTTCAGTTCGATTGGCGTTTTTTGTTCCAAAACGTCAGAAATGAGCGTCATATTCGAACGACAAAAGGCTTCCCACATGCGTAATGACAACGCCGGTGACAGGAAATGTATGGAATTGTCACGTGACTCCCGTTCCCTATTCGGGTTTTAACCGAAAAATATCAACATTTTGGCAGCTCTAGTCTCTTTGTATTCTCTATGTTTGATTTTTTTCTGCATTCGACATAGGTACGTAAATAAGTAAAACAGGATAAGACACATGTGTGCGGCTTAATAGCAGTGCATGTAGTCGGAAAATTGAAAAAAAAAACAATAAAAGTTTGTTAACATTTGTATAATGGTTAGAACATAATTTTGCCCCCACCCCCAAATTAATTTACAATGCAATAAAAAAATACACTTGACACCAAAGGTTTTACAGAGTTTATCAAATTACTGTGTTTTTTCTTCTTTTATTTATGGTGTTATTGCTGAATATAACCTCATTTTTAACTCTTCAGATAACGAAAAAAAAAAAGGTGAATTTTACTCCCTTTTGATGAGTCTATTCAATACCATGATAGCGAAACATCATATACGATTTAACTCTCATTATGCTGAAATATCATATATTAGTGTATTATGATTAAATATGATGGTATTGTGTTACTCGGTGAGGTGCTTATTATACATATGATCACCAGTTTTGTTTCTACCCAGATGAATAGATCCGCCCCTGTATATAGATCATTATACTCGCTTTTATCTCTCTTCGGTCTACAATTTGTTTGATAGCCCGGCATGCAAAATCATCAAAACAATGGTATGAGATAGTCATGCATATTTGGTTGCAAAAAAAAAAAATCCCAGCCCCAAAACATGTTTTGCGATGAAATTTAACTGGTTAGAATCTACGGAGTTTTTAGTGTGTGACGCCCTTAGGCAAATACCGTATCATTACCTTACCTAACATAGATCTACTAGGGTAGCTTACATTATATACACCTCACGTATCTCCAAGAAGGCGAGACGTATGGTTTCCACAAACTTAATCTGTTTATAAAGGTAAATATGTTAAATAATTACTTTGAAATTCAGAAGCTTTCATTTACATTACTTTATTCCCGTTTGGGAAGAGTGACCAAGGATGAGGTTAAGGAAAAGCTCTGTTAGTTTTGATGATTAGGTTAGGTTTAAGGTGCACGTTTCTGAGAAAAATAGTCCATAATTTCCCAGCGTTATACAGGAATGACATATTACACTTACAGAAACGGGAACTTCTGAAAGTTGTATACTTAATGATAAAAAATTAAGACACGTAGTTAGTTGTTTGTGGGGATGTCTTTAATACTGTTTTTATCATTAGGGGCCTATATGGAACCCACGTTTAAAGAGAGTTTCAAACATGTCTTACATCGAAATGTATACTTTACAACTTTTTAATGTATTTTTTATATTAGCGTCTTTTTTAAAGAAACTACAATACGGTAATTAGGTTATAAACAAAATGATCCTGTCATTAGAGTCTATATATATGAACATGTACATGTAGCCAGTATACACAGAAAACAGGACACGGAGGTTGTTGCTCAAAACGAACTAAGTGCCATGACTAAGGATGTTTAACACGAGCGTTAATTTACGTCATTTACGTGACTTAGAAAGTACTTATATAGTATACATAACGTATAAAGATTGTGTCGTTCCAAGTTCACGCTTAACTAAGTTTGTTTTGTGCAACGCGACTCCAGGAACCGAGGTCACGTGATCAATTATGTCATGATTCTTATCCCTGAGGCAAAGATAATTTGCATATGATACTCATTAAGCTCATAGCATATTCCAGGCATTACGTTTATTCTAGCTGAAATTTACAATGTCGTAACAAAAATAAGTACAACGTGCCAACCGAAAAATATCAACATTTTGGCAGCTCTTCAACACCATAAGCATATTATCCAGTGGCCGCCATAGTTGGATTTTTTGTGCATAAGACATAGATTCGCAATTAAGTAAACAGGATGCGACACATGGAAGAGTAGGCCCCCTACGGCTAATTCGCAGTGTCTGCTAAGTGAAAAAACAAACAAAACAAGAAAAGTTTGTTAAAGAGAAAGACAATCTAAGCTTAAGACTAGTTTAGAAGGAAAGAGTAGAGTTCATTTAGTCCAAAACAACTGTCCAATGTATGTTTTATCACCTCGTAAGTGAATAATTGAAATTTGAAGGTGGCGTTACAATAGAGAATAAGCTCTATAGGCCATTCACAAGACCGCCACCATTTTTTCATTAGTTTTATCCAATTATTGTTGAATAAAAATGTAAGTGCGTTATAGAGTAGTCATGTGATGCAATTTAGCCAATGGCTGGCTAAGCAATGGCGTGCTGTTGCATACTGACCTATATATTCGGAGACAATCTTCCCACTTCAAGTTTGTCGCCATGTTTTTTTTTACCTATATCTACCATTATACATTAGAGAGCGGTAAAAATACGTCATTGTTGATATAAAAATAGCTACAACAACATCACGTCATCCTGAAATGGAAAAATGGCTACACAGATAAGCCACTGAAAGGAATACTTCTGTCTGTTTTTATTAGCTTGAGGGTCACTGGAGGTAATTGACGTGAAATGTTTTAAGTACTTTGAAGGTTGTTATCGACGATAATCCCTATGTATTTCTAGAGATTTCCCCTCCTTTAACATTTGTATAATAGTTAGAACATAATTTTGTCCCCCCCCCCAAAAAAAAAAAAAAAATTAATACAATGTAATAGAAATGTAGTACCGAAATATAGGTGCGACATGCCAACTACCTGTCTTTCTCATTCTTCATCTATTGGTCAGGAAAGGCGAGGGGTGCGCCTATATGCCTATATTCCCTCGGTCATCACCATCCGGCTGTTTCGAATCTGAAAATGGGGTTACGGGTGATGTTCGTTTTGCAGTAGAGTAAGATTTACTGGCACTTTATTGCATTTTGAAACATCAAAGCGGACTTTGTATGTCTATCTGAAATCCTCCTATGTCAAAGTTGGTGACCGGAGAAAATAAAAGTTGGGCAGATTAGAAAATAAAGATCAATATACATCGATATCGAAGTGAGTGTCAGTTTGGACATATCATATACTCTCCCAAAAAAGAAACGCAACATCCAATTTTTGTTCTTCAAAAAATGAATTTTCAACATCATTTTTAATACAGAAATAAGCATCACATTACACTGAAATTTGGCAGACTGGTTGTTCAGACTTTAAAGTTCATTCACTTGTAAAATTTATCACATTAAAGTTCATAGCGCTCAGAAGACGTCACTGCAACGTCAATATCTGTTGTGCCCACCATTAACCTGTAACACAGCACGGACCCGTCTCGGCATAGACACAATCAATTGACGAATACGGTTTTGCGGAATTCTCCTCCATTCTTGCTCAAGAGCCTGCTGCAGTTCTTGCACAGTTTGCGGCGCTGGATGACGACTGCGCACGCGTCTATCCGAATCATCCCACAAATGTTCTATTGGGTTCAAATCTGGTGATTTGGACGGCCAGGGGTGCACTGTTACGTTCTGGTTGGCTAGAAATTTAATAGTAGCACGAGCTGTGTGCGGCCGAGCGTTGTCGTGCTGAACAATTTCCCAACGTAGGTCCATTACGGGCAGCATATGTGGTGTCAAAACCTCATCTGTGTATCAAACGGCGTTACGGTTGCCGGGAATGTGCAGCAGTTGAGTTTTTCGGGCACAGGATATGGCACCCCAAACCATCACACTTCTTCCGCCGAAATTGTCGACCGCAAGGACGCAGTTCCTTGCGAACCTCTCATTCCGGCCCTTGTAAACTCGTGTACGACCATCTCTTCTCTGCAGCTGGAATCTTGATTCATCGCTGAACCAGACTCGCCTCCAGTCCCTTAACCCGTTGCACCATCGGACCCTTGCAAGTCGATGCTGGTGTCTCAGTACTACGCCAAAGTAAGGACGTCTGGCGCGTTAGCCGTTTTGACGGAGACAGTTTCTGACTGTCTTTGCCGATATTCGACGGAGACCTGGGATATTTGATACTGTTTCTGTTTTGGTCCGGTTTCGCAGGTTAAGTAACCGGATGTAGCGATCTTGGGCTGCTGATGTGATCCTAGGTCGGCCAGAACGTTGACGATCAGCTGTTGAACCGGATTGCTGGTGCTGTTGCAACAGTCTGGAAATCGTGCTCCGGTGAACATTATAAAGCCGTGTAGCGTTACACAAAGGCTGACCCGAAAGTCACGTGGGATCAACAGCCACCATCAGGGGTTTAAATTCAATTATCGGACATTTACATTATTACATGATCCTGTTGTCATGTGTCAATCACGGACATTTTTGGAAAAGTTCATTTTTGACGTTGCTCGAATCAAAAATGTTTGAAACTGTTTTCAAACGTGGGTTCCATACTGATAGGAAAAAAATAAGGCATCACCACATAGTTAGTTGTTTGTGAACAACACGAGCTTTCGACACCTATACCTGTACACTTCGTCAGTTACACTCGTGTTGTTCACAAACAACTAACTACGTGGTAATTTTTTCTCGTGGCTTCAATTGTATGGCATTGACGTCATTTATCTATTGCAGTTGCTGTGACACGCATCTATCGCATTACGTCATAGACGAAATAATCAAGTTGTAAGTATATCCAAATTGATTACGTAATCGTATTGCTTAGCATGTGTTTTGACTGTGTTCAAACCGCAAGTCTTAAGTTCGAATAACTTTGGTAAAAGCAACAGTTAGTAATAGTTGATATATTTAGTTTTAATTTGTCATTGACAGACATATATACTATAGCTTCAGAAAATAAAAGTATACTGTAAATCTTTGATATTCAAAATAAAATGGAGGGGATCTAATATGGAACCCAGGGGAAGTCCATCTGTCTGTTAAAGGGATTTTGACATTTTTACTTGTTTACCATTGTTATAAGAGTATATGCGAATTAAATACATATATAAATGCCTATATACTGTATTCCATAACATCTTGAAGAAAATGACCCCAAAAATCATAACCTCACTATGCGGTTCTTTTTAAATATGAGAAATAACAACAAATACAAATTATTCAAATTAATATCGTTCGTCCAACCTGTAGCCATTTGAATCAGGGGTTTGCCATATACATACACGTTTTCTAAAAAGAGATATCTGATTGACTATTGATTTTATACATACTCTTTTTTCTGTTTTAGGCTATACTGCAATACAAACGGTAGATGCAATACAACCTTCGATCTGGCAATGTCAAGTTCTGCTCATCGTGGATACACAGGAATACAAGTACATGATGAACAATCCCTAACCGTTGACACGTGTCTTGTCATCATCTCAACAGAAAGAGATTATAGTACCGCAAAGGATACTTGTGAACTATTTAAATTGATCGATCCATATGATACATAAAACCCAGCTCGGTGATACAATTCATCTATTAAAAGTTGTAATAATTTACGATAACATCGATCGCTAGTTCTCACCCAGCAAAAGTTTGTATATTTAGAAAGTTGACAAAATGGATAGAGGAAAGCAGGAACGTAATGCTAGACAAAAACTGTGGATTTTTCCAGTTTTGTGTTTTGTAGTGGTATTCAGCATCAGTCTTGCTCTATTAAACGGGCCGTATGAAATTATTCCATTTCCGTTAAAATTTGTAAACCTGTCAACTCGAAACAGATACCCTCCTGGATTACATACCGATACCTTTCATTCTTTCCAGTCGAAAAAGACGAGTAATATTAACAGAGCTATTCTCACAAAGGCTGTGTATCCTTTAACTCTAACTGCACCATTTATCCTGACCAATCCTCACATTTGCGAAGGCGATGTCACTTTGTTAATCGTTGTTAAAACGGCTGGCCATCACGGCAAAAAGAGAAATCGTATTCGCCACACCTTTGGAAGTTCGAATCTGTTCAAGACAAATTTTCAAGTTCGTATCGTGTTCATGCTGGGGACAGTTAAGGATAACCATACTACCCAATCACTTGCTTCAGAAAATTTACTGTATCACGATATTGTTCAGGGAGATTTTATTGACAGCTATAAGAATTTAACTTTAAAAGGTGTATTAGCGTATAGATGGATTAACAACTATTGTTCTCACGCTCAATCCGTAATTTTTATTGATGACGATATATACATCAACGTGTTTATATTTTTAGAAACGTTTTACCCACGGGTGGTACACAATAAGACTATTTTGTGCAATACGATGTACCCAAGTGAAATAATACGTTACAAATTTAAATGGCAAATAGACCACGATTTTTTCAGAGGACAAAAATATTACCCACCCTATTGCAGTGGATTTACAGTGATAATGAACACGGATATTGTTTTTGCCCTTTGGAAAGCTGCCCATTTTACCCCAGTCTTCTGGGTGGATGACGTATATTTAACGGGACTTCTTCCAAACAAGTATGACATAACCAAGGAAACTATAGCAGATTCCATTTGCTTGACTTCGGTGAGATGTAACATGGATTACAACAGCACAACGCCAACCTTTGTTTCACTTCTTGCTCCAAAAGATGCCCAATTTTACTTCTATTGGAACAGGTCGTTGGAGGTGCTAAGTGAAAACATGATAAATTCTATTAATGAAATTTTTCTCTCCGGGAGTGAAAAAATAAAAAAAAGATAGGTCTAGCATATTGACTGTTGAACGAACATTTAAAAAAAATAGGAAAAATTCATTGAGGCCCAAAAATGGCTTAATATACCTTGTCTGAATTATAATGTTTCCGTGATACCAACACTAATTTATTTGGAGAAAAAATCATAAAGGGGAACTACAATTTTTTATGGGTTCTTTTCTTTTTCTTCCCTATATAAGAAAAGAATAGGATTGATTTATTCTTGGGTATTTTTGGTCACTCAAGATTATTTCTCACATATTGATCTATTGCTTTAGTTTTAGTGAGTGTAGGAAACCTGGCTTCGTGCTCAGGGGAAACCACTGACCTTCCGATTGTATTATTATCCCCTCGCGACGAAAGTCGGGGAGGGGATATAGCTTTGCGTTCGTTCGTACGTACGTATGTTCACCTTTTGTCAGCGCTCTAGCGACTTCATTTTTGAACGGATTCTGACCAAACTTCATATATGTTTGTGTTTCAGGGTGCTAAGGTCAAGGTCAAGGTCACCGTTATTATTTATAGAAAATCATTGTCATCACTCTTACGACTTCATTTCTAAATGGATCCTGACCAAATGTCATATTTGGGTCTAGCATGGGAATACCTCGACCAAGATCGTGCTTCAGCCTGTCAAGATCACCGTTACTATTTATAGAAAATCGTACGTACGTACATATGTTCACCTTTAGTCAGCGCTATAGCGAATTCATTTTTGAACGGATTCTAAGCAAACTTTATATAGTTCAGCATAGGAATACCTCGAACAAGTTGGTGTTTCAAGGTGTAAGGTCAAGGCCACCGTTACTATTTATAGAAAATCTTTGTCATCACTCTTCTGACTTCATTTTTGAATGGATCCTGACCAAACTTCACATATGGGTCCAGCATGAGAATACCTCGAACAAGTTTGTGTTTCAGCATGCCAAGGTCAAGATCACCGTTACTATTTATAGAAAATCGTACGTACGTATGTTCACTTTTTGTCAGCGCTCTAGCGACTTCATTTTTGAACAAATTCTGACCAAACTTCATATATGGGTTCATCATGGCAATACCTCGATTAGGCTCGTGTTTCAGGGTGCCACGGTCAAGGTCTCCGTTACTATTTATAGAAAATTGTTGTCATCACTCTTGCGACTTCATTTCTGAATGGGTCCTGACCAAACTTCATATATGGTTCAGCATGGCAATTTCCTCGATTAAGTTTGTGTTTCAGGGTGCCAAGGTCAAGGTCAAGGTCACCGTTACTATTTATAGAAAATATTTGTCATCACTCTTGCGACTTCATTTCTGAATGGATCCTGACCAAACTTCATATATGGGTTCAGCATGGGAACACCTCGAACAAGTTTGTGTTTCAGCATGCCAAGGCAAGGTCACCGTTACTATTTATAAAAAATCGTACGTACGTATGTTCACCTTTTGTCAGCGCTCTAGCGACTTCATTTCTGAATGGATCCTGACTAAACTTCATATTTGGGTTCAGCATGGCAATACCTCAATTAAGTTCGTGTTTCAGGGTGCCAAGGTCAAGGTCAAAGTCACCGTTACTATTTATAGAAAATCTTTGTCATCACTCTTGCGACTTCATTTCTGCATGGATCCTGACCGAACTTTATATATGGGTCCAGCATGATAATACCTCAAATATGTTTGTGTTTCAGGGTGCCAAAGTCAAGGTCAGCGATACATTATTAAAAAAATATTTGTCAGCGCTCTAGCGACATAATTTTTGAGCGGATCCTGACCAAACTTCATACATGCACCCAGCATCGGAATACCTCGAACAAGTTTGTGTTTCAGGGTGCCAAGGTCAAGGTCACCGTTACTATTTATAGAAAATCGTACGTACGTATGTTCAGTTTTTGTCAGCGCTCTAGCGACTTCATTTTTGAACGGATTCTGACCAAACTTCCTATATGAGTCCAGCATGGGAATACCTCCTACAAGTTTGTGTTTCAGCATGCCAAGGTCAAGGTCACCGTTACTATTTATAGAAAATCGTACGTACGTATGTTCACCTTTTGTCCGCGCTCTAGCGACTTCATTTCTGAATGGATCCTGACTAAACTTCCTATATGGGTCCAGCATGGGAATACCTCGAACAAATTCGTGTTTCAGGGTGCCAAGGTTAAGGTCACCGTTACTAATTATAGAAAATTGTGCATACGTACTTATGTTCACCTTTTGTCAGCGACCTAGCGACTGCATGTTTAAATGGATTCTGACCAAATTTCCTATATGCACCCAGCATCGGAATACCTCGAATAAGTTTGTGTTTCAGGGTGCCAAGGTCAATGTCAGCGTTATATTATCTTTGTCAGCTCTCTTGTGACTGCATTTCTGCACGGATCCTGACCAAACTTCATATATCGGTTCAGCGTGGCAATACCTCGATTAAGGTTGTGTTTCAGGGTGCTAAGGTCAAGGTCACCGTAACTATTTATAGAAAATCTTTGTCAGCTCTCTTGCGACTTCATTTCTGCATGGATCCTGACCAAATTTTATATATGGGTCCAGCATGATAATACCTCGAACAAATTTGTGTTTCAGGGTGCCAAGGTCAAGGTCAGCGTTACATTTTTAAAAAAATCTTTTTCAGAGCTCTAGCGATATAATTTTTGAGCGGATCCTGACCAAACTTCATATATGCGTTCAGCATGGCAATACCTCAATTATGTTCGTGTTTAAGGGTGCCAAGGTCAAAGTCAAGGTCACCGTTACTATTTATAGAAAATCTGTGTCATCATTCTTGCGACTTCATTTCTGAATCGATCCTGACCAAACTTCATATATAGGTTCAGCATATGAACATCTCGAACAAGTTCGTGTTTCAGCAAGCCAAGGTCAAGGTCACCGTTACTATTTATTGAAAATCGTACATACGTATTTTTTTCACCTTTTGTCAGCGCTCTAGCGACTTCATGTTTGAATGGATTCTGACCAAATTTCCTATATGCATCCAGCATCGGAATACCTCGATTAAGTTTTTGTTTCAGGGTGCTAAGGTCAAGGTCAAGGTCACCGTTACTATTTATAGAAAATCTTTGTCATCACTCTTCTGACTTCATTTTTGAATGGATCCTGACCAAACTTCACATATGGGTCCAGCATGAGAATACCTCGAACAAGTTTGTGTTTCAGCATGCCAAGGTCAAGATCACCGTTACTATTTATGGAAAATCGTACGTAGGTATATTCACTTTTTGTCAGCGCTCTAGCGACTTGATTTTTGAACAGATTCTGACCAAACTTCATATATAGGTTCATCATGGCAATACCTCGAACAAGTTTGTGTTTCAGCATGCCAAGGTCAAGATCACCGTTACTATTTATAGAAAATCGTGCGTACGTATGTTCAGTTTTTGTCAGCGCTCTAGCGACTTCATTTTTGAACAGATTCTGACCAAACTTCATATATAGGTTCATCATGGCAATACCTCGATTAAGCTCGTGTTTCAGGGTGCCACGGTCAAGGTCTCCGTTACTATTTATAGACAATTTTTGTCATCACTCTTGCGACTTCATTTCTGAATGGGTCCTGACCAAACTTCATATATGGTTCAGCATGGCAATTTCCTCGATTAAGTTCGTGTTTCAGGGTGCCAAGGTCAAGGTCAAGGTCAGCGTTACTATTTAAAGAAAATATTTGTCATCACTCTTGCGACTTCATTTCTGAATGGATCCTGACCAAACTTCATATATCGGTTCAGCATGGCAAAACCTCGATTAAGGTTGTGTTTCAGGGTGCTAAGGTCAAGGTCACCGTTACTATTTATAGAAAATCTTTGTCATCACTCTTGCGAATTCATTTCTGCATGAATCCTGACCAAACTTTATATATGGGTCCAGCATGATAATACCTCGAACAAGTTTGTGTTTCAGGGTGCCAAGATCAAGGCCAGCGTTACATTTAAAAAAAAAATCTTTTTCAGCGCTCTAGCAGTATAATTTTTGAGCGGATCCTGACCAAACTTCATATATGCGTTCAGCATGGGAATACCTCAATTAAGTTTGTGTTTCAGGGTGCCAAGGTCAAAGTCAAGGTCACCGTTACTATTTATAGAAAATCTGTGTCATCATTCTTGCGACTTCATTTCTGAATCGATCCTGACCAAACTTCATATATAGGTTCAGCATATGAACATCTCGAACAAGTTCGTGTTTCAGCAAGCCAAGGTCAAGGTCACCGTTACTATTTATTGAAAATCGTACATACGTACTTTATTTACCTTTTGTCAGCGCTCTAGCGACTTTATGTTTGAATGGATCCTGACCAAACTTAATACATGCTTCAGCATGGCAATACCTCGAACAAGTTTGTGTTTCAGCATGCCAAGGTCAAGATCACCGTTACTATTTATAGAAAATCGTGCGTACGTATGTTCAGTTTTTGTCAGCGCTCTAGCGACTTCATTTTCGAACGGATTCTGACCAAACTTCCTATATGAGTCCAGCATGGGAATACCTCCTACAAGTTTGTGTTTCAGCATGCCAAGGTCAAGGTCACCGTTACTATTTATAGAAAATCGTACGTACGTATGTTCACCTTTTGTCCGCGCTCTAGCGACTTCATTTCTGAATGGATCCTGACTAAACTTCCTATATGGGTCCAGCATGGGAATACCTCGAACAAATTCGTGTTTCAGGGTGCCAAGGTTAAGGTCACCGTTACTAATTATAGAAAATTGTACATACGTACTTATATTCACCTTTTGTCAGCGACCTAGCGACTTCATGTTTAATTGGATTCTGACCAAATTTCCTATATACACCCAGCATTGGAATACCTCGAACAAGTTTGTGTTTCAGGGTGACGAGGTCAATGTCAGCGTTCTATTTATAGAAAATCTTTGTCAGCTCTCTTGTGACTGCATTTCTGCACGGATCCTGACCAAACTTCATATATCGGTTCAGCATGGCAATACCTCGATTAAGGTTGTGTTTCAGGGTGCCAAGGTCAAAGTCAAGGTCACCGTTACTATTTATAGAAAATCTGTGTCATCATTCTTGCGACTTCATTTCTGAATCGATCCTGACCAAACTTCACATATGGGTCCAGCATGAGAATACCTCGAACAAGTTTGTGTTTCAGCATGCCAAGGTCAAGATCACCGTTACTATTTATGGAAAATCGTACGTAGGTATATTCACTTTTTGTCAGCGCTCTAGCGACTTGATTTTTGAACAGATTCTGACCAAACTTCATATATAGGTTCATCATGGCAATACCTCGAACAAGTTTGTGTTTCAGCATGCCAAGGTCAAGATCACCGTTACTATTTATAGAAAATCGTGCGTACGTATGTTCAGTTTTTGTCAGCGCTCTAGCGACTTCATTTTTGAACAGATTCTGACCAAACTTCATATATAGGTTCATCATGGCAATACCTCGATTAAGCTCGTGTTTCAGGGTGCCACGGTCAAGGTCTCCGTTACTATTTATAGACAATTTTTGTCATCACTCTTGCGACTTCATTTCTGAATGGGTCCTGACCAAACTTCATATATGGTTCAGCATGGCAATTTCCTCGATTAAGTTCGTGTTTCAGGGTGCCAAGGTCAAGGTCAAGGTCAGCGTTACTATTTAAAGAAAATATTTGTCATCACTCTTGCGACTTCATTTCTGAATGGATCCTGACCAAACTTCATATATCGGTTCAGCATGGCAAAACCTCGATTAAGGTTGTGTTTCAGGGTGCTAAGGTCAAGGTCACCGTTACTATTTATAGAAAATCTTTGTCATCACTCTTGCGAATTCATTTCTGCATGAATCCTGACCAAACTTTATATATGGGTCCAGCATGATAATACCTCGAACAAGTTTGTGTTTCAGGGTGCCAAGATCAAGGTCAGCGTTACATTTAAAAAAAAAATATTTTTCAGCGCTCTAGCAGTATAATTTTTGAGCGGATCCTGACCAAACTTCATATATGCGTTCAGCATGGGAATACCTCAATTAAGTTTGTGTTTCAGGGTGCCAAGGTCAAAGTCAAGGTCACCGTTACTATTTATAGAAAATCTGTGTCATCATTCTTGCGACTTCATTTCTGAATCGATCCTGACCAAACTTCATATATAGGTTCAGCATATGAACATCTCGAACAAGTTCGTGTTTCAGCAAGCCAAGGTCAAGGTCACCGTTACTATTTATTGAAAATCGTACATACGTACTTTATTTACCTTTTGTCAGCGCTCTAGCGACTTTATGTTTGAATGGATCCTGACCAAACTTAATACATGCTTCAGCATGGCAATACCTCGAACAAGTTTGTGTTTCAGCATGCCAAGGTCAAGATCACCGTTACTATTTATAGAAAATCGTGCGTACGTATGTTCAGTTTTTGTCAGCGCTCTAGCGACTTCATTTTCGAACGGATTCTGACCAAACTTCCTATATGAGTCCAGCATGGGAATACCTCCTACAAGTTTGTGTTTCAGCATGCCAAGGTCAAGGTCACCGTTACTATTTATAGAAAATCGTACGTACGTATGTTCACCTTTTGTCCGCGCTCTAGCGACTTCATTTCTGAATGGATCCTGACTAAACTTCCTATATGGGTCCAGCATGGGAATACCTCGAACAAATTCGTGTTTCAGGGTGCCAAGGTTAAGGTCACCGTTACTAATTATAGAAAATTGTACATACGTACTTATATTCACCTTTTGTCAGCGACCTAGCGACTTCATGTTTAATTGGATTCTGACCAAATTTCCTATATACACCCAGCATTGGAATACCTCGAACAAGTTTGTGTTTCAGGGTGACAAGGTCAATGTCAGCGTTCTATTTATAGAAAATCTTTGTCAGCTCTCTTGTGACTGCATTTCTGCACGGATCCTGACCAAACTTCATATATCGGTTCAGCATGGCAATACCTCGATTAAGGTTGTGTTTCAGGGTGCTAAGGTCAAGGTCACCGTTACTATTTATAGAAAATATTTGTCATCACTCTTGCAACTTCATTTCTGCATGGATCCAGACCAAACTTTATATATGGGTCCAGCATGATAATACCTCGAACAAGTTTGTGTTTCAGGGTGCCAAGGTCAAGGTCAGCGTTACATTTAAAAAAAAATCTTTTTCAGCGCTCTAGCGATATAATTTTTGAGCAGATCCTGACCAAACTTCATATATGCGTTCAGCATGGCAATACCTCAATTAAGTTCGTGTTTCAGAGTGCCAAGGTCAAAGTCAAGGTCACCGTTACTATTTATAGAAAATCTGTGTCATCATTCTTGCGACTTCATTTCTGAATCGATCCTGACCAAACTTCATATATAGGTTCAGCATATGAACATCTCGAACAAGTTCGTGTTTCAGCAAGCCAAGGTCAAGGTCACCGTTACTATTTATTGAAAATCATACATACGTACTTTTTTTCACCTTTTGTCAGCGCTCTAGCGACTTCATGTTTGAATGTATTCTGACCAAATTTCCCCTATGCATCCAGCATCGGAATACCTGGATTAAGTTTTTGTTTCAGGGTGCTAAGGTCAAGGTCAAGGTCACCGTTACTATTTATAGAAAATCTTTGTCATTACTCTTGCGACTTCATTTCTGCATGGATCCTGACCAAAATTTATATATGGGTCCAGCATGATAATACCTCAAATATGTTTGTGTTTCAGGGTGCCAAAGTCAAGGTCAGCGATACATTTTTAAAAAAAATATTTGTCAGCGCTCTAGCGACATAATTTTTGAGCGGATCCTGACCAAACTTCATACATGCTTCAGCATGGCAATACCTTGAACAAGTTTGTGTTTCAGCATGCCAAGGTCAAGGTCACCGTTACTATTTATAGAAAATCGTACGTACGTATGTTCAGTTTTTGTCAGCGCTCTAGCGGCTTCATTTTTGAACGGATTCTGACCAAACTTCCTATATTAGTCCAGCATGGGAATACCTCCTACAAGTTTGTGTTTTAGCATGCCAAGGTCAAGGTCACCGTTACTATTTATAGAAAATCGTACTTACGTATGTTCACCTTTTGTCCGCGCTCTAGCGACTTCATTTCTGAATGGATCCTGACTAAACTTCCTATATGGGTCACCGTTACTAATTATAGAAAATTGTACATACGTACTTATGTTCACCTTTTGTCAGCGACCTAGCGACTTCATGTTTAAATGGATTCTGACCAAATTTCCTATATGCACCCAGCATCGGAATACCTCGAACAAGTTTGTGTTTCAGGGTGCCAAGGTCAATGTCAGCGTTATATTTATAGAAAATCTTTGTCAGCTCTCTTGTGACTGCATTTCTGCACGGATCCTGACCAAACTTCATATATCGTTTCAGCATGGCAATACCTCGATTAAGGTTGTGTTTCAGGGTGCTTAGGTCAGGGTCACCGTTACTATTTATAGAAAATCTTTGTCATCACTCTTGCGACTTCATTTCTGCATGGATCCTGACCAAACTTTATATATGGGTCCAGCATGATAATACCTCAAACAAGTTTGTGTTTCAGGGTGCCAAGGTCAAGGTCAGCGTTACATTTAAAAAAAAATCTTTTTCAGCGCTCTAGCGATATAATTTGTGAGTAGATCCTAACCAAACTTCATATATGCGTTCAGCATGGCAATACCTAAAGGGGCTTTCACAATTGAAACTTTCGCCGCACGGTCAAAATACTGAAATCGATCGCACGGTGGATAAAAAATTGTTCGGGCCGCAGTAGAATCGGAAAAATTACCGCAAGAAAATAATCCATTTTACGATTGGCCGGGGCATCGTAAGGGCGTGGCAAGGTTCCCGCACGCTTTAATCCACAAATCTCTGGCGGCGAACCGCGCGGAGTGACGCAAGCAACGCACGTCTAGCGCACGTGATCCGTGAGACAGTTGCGCGGAGGTGCTACGTGATTGGTTGGAACGTGCGGCATGCCGCAAGATGCATCGTGCGTCATTGTTTTTCGCCGCGCACCAATGAGCGGGCGCCTTACGGCGTTTTGTCAAATCGTGCGGCGATTTTGGGCTCCTCAGACGTGATTGCAGTATAAAAAGGCGCAGAGATCCAAAAAACCGTTAGAAAAACATATACCTGTAGCACATTTTTCGCACGGTGAACGCAAGGCGGTGCAAGACCGAGACGGCGAATCGTTCAACGGTTTACGACTGCCGCAAGGTTGGCGGAACAAGAAATTTCACCGTACGGAGCATCTTACGACACACAAAAATCGTGCAACAACCGCGCATCAAGATACAATGGTTTACGGTGAATGTACTAGCACCCGCACGGATCAGAGGTAATAAAAAAATTCGCACGGCCGAAAATTGGATTCCATGTGCACACCAAACTTTTCTGCGGCTCTTGCGGCACAAAAATTCCGCGCGGTAAGGTGCGGTTGCCCGCAAGGAAGGCTGCGGTCCATCGTACGGAAGGCCAAAATTCATGACCGCAAGAGCCGTAAACCCGCCGTATCTCAATTGTGAAAGGGGCTTTAATTAAGTTCGTGTTTCAGGGTGCCAAGATCAAAGTCAAGGTCACCGTTACTATTTATAGAAAATCTGAGTCATCATTCTTGTGACTTCATTTCTGAATCGATCCTGACCACCAAACTTCATATATAGGTTCAGCATGGGAACATCTCGAACAAGTGTGTGTTTCAGCATGCCAAGATCAAGGTCACCGTTACTTTTTATTGAAAATTGTACGTACGTAGGTATGTTCACCTTTTGTCAGCGCTCTATAGCGGCTTTATTTCTGAATGGATCCTGACTAAACTTCATATATGGGTCCAGCATGGGAATACCTCGAACAAATTCGTGTTTCAGGGTGCCAAGGTTAAGGTCACCGTTACTAATTATAGAAAATTGTACATACGTACTTATGTTCACCTTTTGTCAGCGACCTAGCGACTTCATGTTTAAATGGATTCTGACCAAATTTCCTATATGCACCCAGCATGGAATACCTCGAACAAGTTTGTGTTTCAGGGTGCCAAGGTCAATGTCAGCGTTATATTTATAGAAAATCTTTGTCAGCTCTCTTGTGACTGCATTTCTGCACGGATCCTGACCAAACTTCATATATCGGTTCAGCATGGCAATACCTCGATTAAGGTTGTGTTTCAGGGTGCTAAGGTCAAGGTCACCGTTACCATTTATTGAAAATCGTACATACGTACTTATTTTCACCTTTTGTCAGCGCTCTAGCGACTTCATGTTTGAATGGATTCTGACCAAATTTCCTATATGCATCCAGCATGGCAATACCTCGATTAAGTTTCTGTTTCAGGTTGCTAAGGTCAAGGTCAAGGTCACCGTTACTATTTATAGAAAATCTTTGTCATCACTCTGGCGACTTCATTTCTGCATGGATCCTGACCAAACTTTATATATGGGTCCAACATGATAATACCTCGAACAAGTTTGTGTTTCAGGGTGCCAAGGTCAAGGTCAGCGTTACATTTGTAAAAAAATCTTTGTCAGCGCTCTAGCGATATAATTTTCGAGCGGATCCTGACCAAACTTCATATATGCGTTCAGCATGGCAATACCTCAATTAAGTTCGTGTTTCACGGTGACAAGGTCAAAGTCAAGGTCACTGTTACTATTTATAGAAAATCTTTGTCATCATTCTCGCGACTTCATTTCTGAATCGATCCTGACCAAACCTTATATATAGGTTCAGCATGGGAACATCTCGAACAAGTTCGTGTTTCAGCATGCCAAGGTCAAGGTCACCGTTACTATTTATTGAAAATCGTACGTACGTATGTTCACCTTTTGTCAGCGCTCTAGCGACTTCATGTTTAAATGGATTCTGACCAAATTTCCTATATGCACCCAGCATCAGAATACCTCGAACAATTTTGTGTTTCAGCATGCCAAGATTAGGGTCACCGTTACTTTTTATTGAAAATTGTACGTACGTACGTATGTTCACCTTTTTTCAGCGCTCTAGCGGCTTTATTTCTGAATGGATCCTGACTAAACTTCATATATGGGTCCAGCATGGGAATACCTCGAACAAATTCGTGTTTCAGGGTGCCAAGGTTAAGGTCACCGTTACTAATTATAGAAAATTGTACATACGTACTTATGTTCACCTTTTGTCAGCGACCTAGCGACTTCATGTTTAAATGGATTCTGACCAAATTTCCTATATGCACCCAGCATTGGAATACCTCGAACAAGTTTGTGTTTCAGGGTGCCAAGGTCAATGTCAGCGTTATATTTATAGAAAATCTTTGTCAGCTCTCTTGTGACTGCATTTCTGCACGGATCCTGACCAAACTTCATATATCGGTTCAGCATGGCAATACCTCGATTAACGTTGTGTTTCAGGGTGCTAAGGTCAAGGTCAGCGTTACTATTTATAGAAAATCTTTGTCATCACTCTTGCGACTTCATTTCTGCATGGATCCTGACCAAACTTTATATATGGGTCCAGCATGATAATACCTCGAACAAGGTTGTGTTTCAGGGTGCCAAGGTCAAGGTCAAGGTCAGCGTTACATTTTTTAAAAAATCTTTTTCAGCGCTCTAGCGATATAATTTTTGAGCGGATCCTGACCAAACTGCATATATGCGTTCAGCATGGCAATACCTCAATAATTTTCGTGTTTCAGGTTGCCAAGGTCAAAGTCAAGGTCACCGTAACTATTTATAGAAAATCTGTGTCATCATTCTTGTGACTTCATTTCTGAATCGATCTTGACCAAACTTCATATATAGGTTCAGCATGTGAACATCTCGAACAAGTTTGTGTTTCAGCATGCCAAAATCAAGGTCACACCGTTACTATTTATTGAAAATCGTACGTACGTACGTATGTTCACCTTTTGACAGCGCTCTAGCGACTTCATTTCTGAATGGATCCTGACTAAACTTCATGTATGGGTCCAGCATGCGAATACCTGGAACAAGTTTGTGTTTCAGCATGCCAAGGTCAAGGTCACCGTTACCATTTATTGAAAATCGTACATTCGTACATACGTACTTCAATAAAAGGTCAACCTTTTGTCAGCGCTCTAGCGACATTATGTTTAAATGGATTCTGACCAAATTTCCTATATGCACCCAGCATCAGAATACCTCGAACAAGTTTGTGTTTCAGGGTGCCACGGTCAATGTCAGCCTTATATTTATTGAAAATCTTTGTCAGCTCTCTTGTGACTGCATTTCTGCACGGATCCTGACCAAACTTTATATATTGGTTCAGCATCAGAATACCTCGATAAGTTTGTGTTCCAGGATGCTAAGGTCAAACAAGTTTTTGTTTCAGGGTGCCAAGGTCAAGGTCAGCGTTACATTTTTAAAAAAATCTTTTTCAGCGCTCTAGCGATATAATTTTTGAGCGGATCCTGACCAAACTTGATATATGCGTTCAGCATGGCAATACCTCAATTAAGTTCGTGTTTCAGGGTGACAAGGTCAAAGTCAAGGTCACCGTTACTATTTATAGAAAATCTTTGTCATCACTCTTGCGACTTCATTTCTGCATGGATCCTGACCAAACTTTATTTATGGGTCCAGCATGATAATATCTCGATTAAGTTTGTGTTTCAGGGTGCCAAGGTCAAAGTCAAGGTCACCGTTACTATTTATAGAAAATCTGTGTCATCATTCTTGTGACTTCATTTCTGAATCGATCCTGACCAAACTTCATATATAGGTTCAGCATGAGAACATCTCGAACAAGTTTGTGTTTCAGCATGCCAAGATCAAGGTTACCGTTACTATTTATTGAAAATCGTACATACGTACTTATTTTCACCTTTTGTCAGCGCTCTAGCGACTTCATGTTTGAATGGAATCTGACCAAATTTCCTATATGCATCCAGCATCGGAATACCTCGATTAAATTTCTGTTTCAGGGTGCTAAGGTCAAGGTCAAGGTCACCGTTACTATTCATAGAAAATCTTTGTCATCACTCTTGCGACTTCATTTCTGCATGGATCCTGACCAAACTTTATATATAGGTCCAGCATGATAATACCTCGAACAAGTTTGTGTTTCAGGATGCCAAGGTCAAGATCAGCGTTACATTTAAAAAAAAAAAATTTTCAGCGCTCTAGCGATATAATTTTTGAGCGGATCCTGACCAAACTTCATATATGCGTTCAGCATGGCAATACCTTAATTAAGTTCGTGTTTCAGGGTGCCACGGTCAAGGTCACCGTTACTATTTATAGATAATCTGTGTCATCATTCTTTTGACTTCATTTCTGAATCGATCTTGACCAAACTTCATATATAGGTTCAGCATATGAACATCTCGAACAAGTTTGTGTTTCAGCATGACGAGATCAAGGTTACCGTTACTATTTATTAAAAATCGTACGTTATACGTATGTTCACCTTTTGTCAGCGCTCTAGCGGCTTCATTTCTGAATGGATTCTGACTAAACTTCATATATGGGTCCAGCATGAGAATACCTCGAACTAGTTTGTGTTTCAGCATGCCAAGGTCAAGGTCACCGTTACTAATTATTGAAAATCGTACATACGTACTTATTTTCACCTTTTGTCAGCGCTCTAGCGACTTCTTGTTTGAATGGATTCTGACCAAATTTCCTATATGCATCTAGTATCGGAATACATCGATTAAGTTTCTGTTTCAGGGTGCTAAGGTCAAGGTCAAGGTCACCGTTACTATTTATAGAAAATCTTTGTCATCACTCTTGCGACTTCATTTCTGCATGGACCCTGACCAAACTTTATATATGGCTCCAGCATGATAATACCTCGAACAAGTTTGTCTTTCAGGGTGCCAAGGTCAAGGTCAGCGTTACATTTTTAAAAAAATCTTTTTCAGCGCTCTAGCGATATAATTTTTGAGCGGATCCTGACCAAACTTCATATATGCGTTCAGCATGGCAATACCTCAATTAAGTTCGTGTTTCAGGGTGCCAAGGTCAAGGTCAAGGTCACCGTTACTATTTATAGAAAATCTGTGTCATCATTCTTGTGACTTCATTTCTGAATCGATCCTGACCAAACTTCATATATAGGTTCAGCATGGGAACATCTCGAACAAGTTTGTGTTTCAGTATGCCAAAATCAAGGTCACCGTTACTATTTATTGTAAATCGTACGTACGTACGTATGTTCACCTGTTGTCAGCGCTCTAGCGGCTTCATTTCTGAACGGATCCTGACTAAACTTCATATATGGGTCCAGCATGAGAATACCTCGAACAAGTTTGTGTTTCAGCATGCCAAGGTCAAGGTCACCGTTACTATTTATTGAAAATCTTACATACGTACTTATTTTCACCTTTTGTCAGCGCTCTAGCGACTTCATGTTTGAATGGATTCTGACCAAGTTTCCTATATGCATCCAGCTTCGGAATACCTCGATTAATTTTCTGTTTCAGGGTGCTAAGGCTAAGGTCAAGGTCACCGTTACTATTTATAGAAAATCTTTGTCATCACTCTTGCGACTTCATTTCTGCATGGATCCTGACCAAACTTTATAGATGGGTCCAACATGATAATACCTCGAACAAGTTTGTCTTTCAGGGTGCCAAGGTCAAGGTCAGCGTTACATTTTTAAAAAAATCTTTGTCAGCGCTCTAGCGATATCATTTTTGAGCGGATCCTGACCAAACTTCATATATGCGTTCAGCATGGCAATACCTCAATTAAGTTTGTGTTTCAGGGTGACAACGTCAAAGTCAAGGTCACCGTTACTATTTATAGAAAATCTTTGTCATCATTCTTGCGACTTTATTTCTGAATCGATCCTGACCAAACTTCATATATAGGTTCAGCATGGGAACATCTCGCACAAGTTCGTGTTTCAGCATGCCAAGGTCAAGGTCACCGTTACTATTTATTGAAAATCGTACGTACGTACGTATGTTCACCTTTTGTCAGCGCTCTAGCGACTTCATGTTTAAATGGATTCTGACCAAATTTCCTATATGCACCCAGCATCGGAATACCTCGAACAAGTTTGTGTTTCAGGGTGCCAAGGTCAATGTCAGCTTTATATTTATAGAAAATCTTTGTCAGCTCTCTTGTGACTGCATTTCTGCACGGATCCTGACCAAACTTCATATATGGGTTCAGCATGGCAATACCTCAATTAAGTTTGTGTTTCAGGGTGCTAAGGTCAAGGTCAAGGTCACCGTTACTATTTATAGAAAATCTTTGTCATCACTCTTGCGCCTTCATTTTTGCATGGATCCTGACCAAACTTTTTATATGGGTCCAGCATGATAATACCAAACTTCATATATAGGTTCAGCATGTGAACATCTCGAACAAGTTTGTGTTTCAGCATGCCAAGATCAAGGTCACCGTTACATTTTTAAAAAAATCTTTTTCAGCGCTCTAGCGATATAATTTTTGAGCGGATCCTAACCAAACTTCATATATGGGTTCAGCATGGCAATACCTTAATTAAGTTCGTGTTTCAGGGTGCCAGGGTCAAAGTCAAGGTCACCGTTACTATTTATAGATAATCTGTGTCATTATTCTTGTGACTTCATTTCTGAATCGATCCTGACCAAACTTCATATATAGGTTCAGCATGGGAACATCTCGAACAAGTTTGTGTTTCAGCATGCCAAGATCAAGGTCACCGTTACTATTTATTGAAATTCGTACGTACGTACGTATGTTCACCTTTTGTCAGCGCTCTAGCAGCTTCATTTCTGAATGGATCCTGACTAAACTTCATATATAGGACCAGCATGAGAATACCTCGAGCCAGTTTTTGTTTCAGCATGCCAAGGTCAAGGTCACCGTTACTATTTATTGAAAATCTTACATACGTACTTATTTTCACCTTTTGTCAGCGCTCTAGCGACTTCATGTTTGAATGGATTCTGACCAAATTTCCTATATGCATCCAGCATCGGAATACCTCGAATAAGTTCGTGTTTCAGGGTGACGAGGTCAAAGCTAAGGTCACCGTTACTATTTATAGAAAATCTGTGTGATCATTCTTGTGACTTCATTTCTGAATTGATCCTGACCAAACTTCATATATAGGTTCAGCATGTGAACATCTCGAACAAGTTTGTGTTTCAGCATGCCAAGATCAAGGTCACCGTTACTATTTATTGAAAATCGTACGTACGTACGTATGTTCACCTTTTGTCAGCGCTCTAGCGGCTTCATTTCTGAATGGATCCTAACTAAACTTCATATATGGGTCCAGCATGAGAATACCTCGAACTAGTTTGTGTTTCAGCATGCCAAGGTCAAGGTCACCGTTAATATTTATTGAAAAGCTTACATACGTACTTATTTTCACCTTTTGTCAGCGCTCTAGCGACTTCATGTTTGAATGGATTCTGACTAAATTTCCTATATGCATCCAGCATGGGAATACCTCGATTAAGTTTCTGTTTCAGGGTGCTAAGGTCAAGGTCAAGGTCACCGTTACTATTTATAGAAAATCTTTGTCATCACTCTTGCGACTTCATTTCTGCATGGATTCTGACCAAACTTTATATATGGGTCCAACATGATAATACCTCGAACAAGTTTGTCTTTCAGGGTGCCAAGGTCAAGGTCAGAGTTACATTTAAAAAAAAATCTTTGTCAGCGCTCAAGCGATGTAATTTTCGAGCGGATCCTGACCAAACTTCATATATGCGTTCAGCATGGCAATACCTGAATAAAGTTCGTGTTTCAGGGTGACAAAGTCAAAGTCAAGGTCACCGTTACTATTTATAGAAAATCTTTGTCATCATTCTTTCGACTTTATTTCTGAATCGATCCAGACCAAACTTCATATATAGGTTCAGCATGGAAACATCTCGAACAAGTTTGTATTTCAGCATGCCAAGGTCAAGGTCACCGTTACTATTTATTGAAAATCGTACGTACATACGTATGTTCACATTTTGTCAGCGCTCTAGCGACTTCATGTTTAAATGGATTCTGACCAAATTTCCTATATGCACCCAGCATCGGAATACCTCGAACAAGTTTGAGTTTCAGGGTGCCAAGGTCAATGTCAGCGTTATATTTATAGAAAATCTTTGTTAGCTCTTGTGACTGCATTTCAGCACGGATCCTGACCAAACTTCATATATGGGTTCAGCATGGCAATACCTCGATTAAGTTTGTGTTTCAGCATGCAAAGGTCAAGGTCACCGTTACTATTTATAGAAAATTGTACGTACGTATGTTCACCTTTTGTCAGCGCTCTAGCGACTTCATTTCTGAAAGGATCCTGGTCAAGCTTCATATATTGGTCCAGCATGGGAATACCTCGACCTAGTTCGTGTTTCAGCATGCTAAGGTAAAGGTCACCGTTACGATTTATAGAAAATCGTACCTACGTATGTTCACCTTTTGTCAGCGCTCTAGCGACTTCATGTTTGAACGGATTCTGACCAAACTTCCTATATGGCTCCAGCATGGGATTACCTCGAACAAGTTTGTGTTTCAGTGTGCTAAGGTCAAGGTCAAAATCTACGTTAATATTTATAGCAAATCTTTTTCAGCGCTCTTGCGACTTCATTTTCAAACGGATCCTGAGCAAACTTCTTATATGGGTTTAACATGGCAATACCTCGACTAAGTGTGTGTTTCGTGGTGCCAAGATCAAGGTCAAGGTCACCGTTACTATTTATAGAAAATCTTTCTTATTAATCTTGCGACTTTATTTTTGAATGGATCCTGATTAAACTTCATATATGGGTCCAGCATGGGAATACCTCGAACTAGTTCGTGTTTCAGCATGCGAAAGTCAAGGTCACCGTTACTATTTATAGAAAATCGTACCTACGTATATTCACCTTTTATCAGCGCTCTAGCGACTTCATTTTTGAACGGATTCTGACCAAATTTTCTTTATGTGCCCGGCATGGGAATACCTCGAACAAGTTTATGTTTCAATGTGTTAAGGTCAAGGTCAGCGTTTCTATTTTTAACAAATCTTTGTCAGCGCTTTTGCGACTTTATTTTTGAACGCATCCTGACCAAACTTCATATATGCGTTCAGCATGGCAATACCTCAATTAAGTTCGTGTTTCAGGGTGACAAGGTCAAAGTCAAGGTCACCGTTACTATTTATAGAAAATCTTTGTCATCATTCTTTCGACTTCATTTCTGAATCGATCCAGACCAAACTTCATATATAGGTTCAGCATGGAAACATCTCGAACAAGTTTGTATTTCAGCATGCCAAGGTCAAGGTCACCGTTACTATTTATTGAAAATCGTACGTACATACGTATGTTCACATTTTGTCAGCGCTCTAGCGACTTCATGTTTAAATGGATTCTGACCAAATTTCCTATATGCACCCAGCATCGGAAAAAAATCGAACAAGTTTGAGTTTCAGGGTGCCAAGGTCAATGTCAGTGTTATATTTATAGAAAATCTTTGTTAGCTCTTGTGACTGCATTTCTGCACGGATCCTGACCAAACTTCATATATGGGTTCAGCATGGCAATACCTCGATTAAGTTTGTGTTTCAGCATGCAAAGGTCAAGGTCACCGTTACTATTTATAGAAAATTGTACGTACGTATGTTCACCTTTTGTCAGCGCTCTAGCGACTTCATTTCTGAAAGGATCCTGGTCAAGCTTCATATATTGGTCCAGCATGGGAATACCTCGACCTAGTTCGTGTTTCAGCATGCTAAGGTAAAGGTCACCGTTACGATTTATAGAAAATCGTACCTACGTATGTTCACCTTTTGTCAGCGCTCTAGCGACTTCATGTTTGAACGGATTGTGACCAAACTTCATATATGGGTCCAGCATGGGAATACCTCGAACAAGTTTGTGTTTCAGTGTGCTAAGGTCAAGGTCAAAATCTACGTTAATATTTATAGCAAATCTTTTTCAGCGCTCTTGCGACTTCATTTTCAAACGGATCCTGAGCAAACTTCTTATATGGGTTTAACATGGCAATACCTCGACTAAGTGTGTGTTTCGTGGTGCCAAGATCAAGGTCAAGGTCACCGTTACTATTTATAGAAAATCTTTGTTATTAATCTTGCGACTTTATTTTTGAATGGATCCTGATTAAACTTCATATATGGGTCCAGCATGGGAATACCTCGAACTAGTTCGTGTTTCAGCATGCGAAAGTCAAGGTCACCGTTACTATTTATAGAAAATCGTACCTACGTATATTCACCTTTTATCAGCGCTCTAGCGACTTCATTTTTGAACGGATTCTGACCAAATTTTCTTTATGTGCCCGGCATGGGAATACCTCGAACAAGTTTATGTTTCAATGTGTTAAGGTCAAGGTCAGCGTTTCTATTTTTAACAAATCTTTGTCAGCGCTTTTGCGACTTTATTTTTGAACGCATCCTGACCAAACTTCATGTATGCGTTCAGCATGGCAATACCTCAATTAAGTTCGTGTTTCAGGGTGACAAGGTCAAAGTCAAGGTCACCGTTACTATTTATAGAAAATCTTTGTCATCATTCTTTCGACTTCATTTCTGAATCCATCCAGACCAAACTTCATATATAGGTTCAGCATGGAAACATCTCGAACAAGTTTGTATTTCAGCATGCCAAGGTCAAGGTCACCGTTACTATTTATTGAAAATCGTACGTACATACGTATGTTCACATTTTGTCAGCGCTCTAGCGACTTCATGTTTAAATGGATTCTGACCAAATTTCCTATATGCACCCAGCATCGGAATACCTCGAACAAGTTTGAGTTTCAGGGTGCCAAGGTCAATGTCAGCGTTATATTTATAGAAAATCTTTATTAGCTCTTGTGACTGCATTTCTGCACGGATCCTGACCAAACTTTATATATGGGTTCAGCATGGGAATACCTCGAACTAGTTCGTGTTTCAGCATGCCAAGGTCAAGGTCACCGTTACGATTGATAGAATATCGTACGTACGTATGTTCACCTTCTGTCAGGGCTCTAGCGACTTCAGTTTTAAACGGATTCTGACCAAACATTCTTTATGGGCCAAGCATGGGAATACCTCGAACAAATTCGTGTTTCAGGGTACAATGGACAAGGTCAGCGTTACTATTTATAGCAAATCTTTGTCAGCCATCTTGCGACTTCATTTTTGAACGGATCCTGACCAAACTTCATATATGGGTTCAACATGGCAATACTTTGATTAAGTTCGTGTTTCAGGGTGCTAAGGTTAAGGTCACCGTTACTATTTATAAAAAATCTTTGTCATCACACTTACGACTTCATTTCTGCATGGATCCTGACCAAACTTTATATATGGGTCCAACATGATAATACCTCGAACAAGTTTGTCTTTCAGGGTGCCAAGGTCAAGGTCAGCGTTACATTTTTAAAAAATCTTTGTCAGCGCTCTAGCGATATAATTTTCTAGCGGATCCTGACCAAACTTCATATATGCGTTCAGCATGGCAATACCTCAATTAAGTTCGTGTTTCAGGGTGACAAGGTCAAAGTCAAGGTCACCGTTACTATTTATAGAAAATCTTTGTCATCATTGTTTCGACTTTATTTCTGAATCGATCCAGACCAAACTTCATATATAGGTTCAGCATGGAAACATCTCGAACAAGTTTGTATTTCAGCATGCCAAGGTCAAGGTCACCGTAACTATTTATTGAAAATCGTACGTACATACGTATGTTCACATTTTGTCAGCGCTCTAGCGACTTCATGTTTAAATGGATTCTGACCAAATTTCCTATATGCACCCAGCATCGGAATACCTCGAACAAGTTTGAGTTTCAGGGTGCCAAGGTCAATGTCAGCGTTATATTTATAGAAAATCTTTGTTAGCTCTTGTGACTGCATTTCTGCACGGATCCTGGCCAAACTTCATATATGGGTACAGCATGGCAATACCTCGATTAAGTTTGTGTTTCAGCATGCAAAGGTCAAGGTCACCTTTACTATTTATAGAAAATTGTACGTACGTATGTTCACCTTTTGTCAGCGCTCTAGCGACTTCATTTCTGAAAGGATCCTGGTCAAGCTTCATATATTGGTCCAGCATGGGAATACCTCGACCTAGTTCGTGTTTCAGCATGCTAAGGTAAAGGTCACCGTTACGATTTATAGAAAATCGTACCTACGTATGTTCACCTTTTGTCAGCGCTCTAGCGACTTCATGTTTGAACGGATTCTGACCAAACTTCCTATATGGGTCCAGCATGGGAATACCTCGAACAAGTTTGTGTTTCAGTGTGCTAAGGCTAAGGTCAAGGTCACCGTTACTATTTATAGAAAATCTTTGTCATCACTCTTGCGACTTCATTTCTGCATGGATCCTGACCAAACTTTATAGATGGGTCCAACATGATAATACCTCGAACAAGTTTGTCTTTCAGGGTGCCAAGGTCAAGGTCAGCGTTACATTTTTAAAAAAATCTTTGTCAGCGCTCTAGCGATATCATTTTTGAGCGGATCCTGACCAAACTTCATATATGCGTTCAGCATGGCAATACCTCAATTAAGTTTGTGTTTCAGGGTGACAACGTCAAAGTCAAGGTCACCGTTACTATTTATAGAAAATCTTTGTCATCATTCTTGCGACTTTATTTCTGAATCGATCCTGACCAAACTTCATATATAGGTTCAGCATGGGAACATCTCGCACAAGTTCGTGTTTCAGCATGCCAAGGTCAAGGTCACCGTTACTATTTATTGAAAATCGTACGTACGTACGTATGTTCACCTTTTGTCAGCGCTCTAGCGACTTCATGTTTAAATGGATTCTGACCAAATTTCCTATATGCACCCAGCATCGGAATACCTCGAACAAGTTTGTGTTTCAGGGTGCCAAGGTCAATGTCAGCTTTATATTTATAGAAAATCTTTGTCAGCTCTCTTGTGACTGCATTTCTGCACGGATCCTGACCAAACTTCATATATGGGTTCAGCATGGCAATACCTCAATTAAGTTTGTGTTTCAGGGTGCTAAGGTCAAGGTCAAGGTCACCGTTACTATTTATAGAAAATCTTTGTCATCACTCTTGCGCCTTCATTTTTGCATGGATCCTGACCAAACTTTTTATATGGGTCCAGCATGATAATACCAAACTTCATATATAGGTTCAGCATGTGAACATCTCGAACAAGTTTGTGTTTCAGCATGCCAAGATCAAGGTCACCGTTACATTTTTAAAAAAATCTTTTTCAGCGCTCTAGCGATATAATTTTTGAGCGGATCCTAACCAAACTTCATATATGGGTTCAGCATGGCAATACCTTAATTAAGTTCGTGTTTCAGGGTGCCAGGGTCAAAGTCAAGGTCACCGTTACTATTTATAGATAATCTGTGTCATTATTCTTGTGACTTCATTTCTGAATCGATCCTGACCAAACTTCATATATAGGTTCAGCATGGGAACATCTCGAACAAGTTTGTGTTTCAGCATGCCAAGATCAAGGTCACCGTTACTATTTATTGAAATTCGTACGTACGTACGTATGTTCACCTTTTGTCAGCGCTCTAGCAGCTTCATTTCTGAATGGATCCTGACTAAACTTCATATATAGGACCAGCATGAGAATACCTCGAGCCAGTTTTTGTTTCAGCATGCCAAGGTCAAGGTCACCGTTACTATTTATTGAAAATCTTACATACGTACTTATTTTCACCTTTTGTCAGCGCTCTAGCGACTTCATGTTTGAATGGATTCTGACCAAATTTCCTATATGCATCCAGCATCGGAATACCTCGAATAAGTTCGTGTTTCAGGGTGACGAGGTCAAAGCTAAGGTCACCGTTACTATTTATAGAAAATCTGTGTGATCATTCTTGTGACTTCATTTCTGAATTGATCCTGACCAAACTTCATATATAGGTTCAGCATGTGAACATCTCGAACAAGTTTGTGTTTCAGCATGCCAAGATCAAGGTCACCGTTACTATTTATTGAAAATCGTACGTACGTACGTATGTTCACCTTTTGTCAGCGCTCTAGCGGCTTCATTTCTGAATGGATCCTAACTAAACTTCATATATGGGTCCAGCATGAGAATACCTCGAACTAGTTTGTGTTTCAGCATGCCAAGGTCAAGGTCACCGTTAATATTTATTGAAAAGCTTACATACGTACTTATTTTCACCTTTTGTCAGCGCTCTAGCGACTTCATGTTTGAATGGATTCTGACTAAATTTCCTATATGCATCCAGCATGGGAATACCTCGATTAAGTTTCTGTTTCAGGGTGCTAAGGTCAAGGTCAAGGTCACCGTTACTATTTATAGAAAATCTTTGTCATCACTCTTGCGACTTCATTTCTGCATGGATTCTGACCAAACTTTATATATGGGTCCAACATGATAATACCTCGAACAAGTTTGTCTTTCAGGGTGCCAAGGTCAAGGTCAGAGTTACATTTAAAAAAAAATCTTTGTCAGCGCTCAAGCGATGTAATTTTCGAGCGGATCCTGACCAAACTTCATATATGCGTTCAGCATGGCAATACCTGAATAAAGTTCGTGTTTCAGGGTGACAAAGTCAAAGTCAAGGTCACCGTTACTATTTATAGAAAATCTTTGTCATCATTCTTTCGACTTTATTTCTGAATCGATCCAGACCAAACTTCATATATAGGTTCAGCATGGAAACATCTCGAACAAGTTTGTATTTCAGCATGCCAAGGTCAAGGTCACCGTTACTATTTATTGAAAATCGTACGTACATACGTATGTTCACATTTTGTCAGCGCTCTAGCGACTTCATGTTTAAATGGATTCTGACCAAATTTCCTATATGCACCCAGCATCGGAATACCTCGAACAAGTTTGAGTTTCAGGGTGCCAAGGTCAATGTCAGCGTTATATTTATAGAAAATCTTTGTTAGCTCTTGTGACTGCATTTCAGCACGGATCCTGACCAAACTTCATATATGGGTTCAGCATGGCAATACCTCGATTAAGTTTGTGTTTCAGCATGCAAAGGTCAAGGTCACCGTTACTATTTATAGAAAATTGTACGTACGTATGTTCACCTTTTGTCAGCGCTCTAGCGACTTCATTTCTGAAAGGATCCTGGTCAAGCTTCATATATTGGTCCAGCATGGGAATACCTCGACCTAGTTCGTGTTTCAGCATGCTAAGGTAAAGGTCACCGTTACGATTTATAGAAAATCGTACCTACGTATGTTCACCTTTTGTCAGCGCTCTAGCGACTTCATGTTTGAACGGATTCTGACCAAACTTCCTATATGGCTCCAGCATGGGATTACCTCGAACAAGTTTGTGTTTCAGTGTGCTAAGGTCAAGGTCAAAATCTACGTTAATATTTATAGCAAATCTTTTTCAGCGCTCTTGCGACTTCATTTTCAAACGGATCCTGAGCAAACTTCTTATATGGGTTTAACATGGCAATACCTCGACTAAGTGTGTGTTTCGTGGTGCCAAGATCAAGGTCAAGGTCACCGTTACTATTTATAGAAAATCTTTCTTATTAATCTTGCGACTTTATTTTTGAATGGATCCTGATTAAACTTCATATATGGGTCCAGCATGGGAATACCTCGAACTAGTTCGTGTTTCAGCATGCGAAAGTCAAGGTCACCGTTACTATTTATAGAAAATCGTACCTACGTATATTCACCTTTTATCAGCGCTCTAGCGACTTCATTTTTGAACGGATTCTGACCAAATTTTCTTTATGTGCCCGGCATGGGAATACCTCGAACAAGTTTATGTTTCAATGTGTTAAGGTCAAGGTCAGCGTTTCTATTTTTAACAAATCTTTGTCAGCGCTTTTGCGACTTTATTTTTGAACGCATCCTGACCAAACTTCATATATGCGTTCAGCATGGCAATACCTCAATTAAGTTCGTGTTTCAGGGTGACAAGGTCAAAGTCAAGGTCACCGTTACTATTTATAGAAAATCTTTGTCATCATTCTTTCGACTTCATTTCTGAATCGATCCAGACCAAACTTCATATATAGGTTCAGCATGGAAACATCTCGAACAAGTTTGTATTTCAGCATGCCAAGGTCAAGGTCACCGTTACTATTTATTGAAAATCGTACGTACATACGTATGTTCACATTTTGTCAGCGCTCTAGCGACTTCATGTTTAAATGGATTCTGACCAAATTTCCTATATGCACCCAGCATCGGAAAAAAATCGAACAAGTTTGAGTTTCAGGGTGCCAAGGTCAATGTCAGTGTTATATTTATAGAAAATCTTTGTTAGCTCTTGTGACTGCATTTCTGCACGGATCCTGACCAAACTTCATATATGGGTTCAGCATGGCAATACCTCGATTAAGTTTGTGTTTCAGCATGCAAAGGTCAAGGTCACCGTTACTATTTATAGAAAATTGTACGTACGTATGTTCACCTTTTGTCAGCGCTCTAGCGACTTCATTTCTGAAAGGATCCTGGTCAAGCTTCATATATTGGTCCAGCATGGGAATACCTCGACCTAGTTCGTGTTTCAGCATGCTAAGGTAAAGGTCACCGTTACGATTTATAGAAAATCGTACCTACGTATGTTCACCTTTTGTCAGCGCTCTAGCGACTTCATGTTTGAACGGATTCTGACCAAACTTCATATATGGGTCCAGCATGGGAATACCTCGAACAAGTTTGTGTTTCAGTGTGCTAAGGTCAAGGTCAAAATCTACGTTAATATTTATAGCAAATCTTTTTCAGCGCTCTTGCGACTTCATTTTCAAACGGATCCTGAGCAAACTTCTTATATGGGTTTAACATGGCAATACCTCGACTAAGTGTGTGTTTCGTGGTGCCAAGATCAAGGTCAAGGTCACCGTTACTATTTATAGAAAATCTTTGTTATTAATCTTGCGACTTTATTTTTGAATGGATCCTGATTAAACTTCATATATGGGTCCAGCATGGGAATACCTCGAACTAGTTCGTGTTTCAGCATGCGAAAGTCAAGGTCACCGTTACTATTTATAGAAAATCGTACCTACGTATATTCACCTTTTATCAGCGCTCTAGCGACTTCATTTTTGAACGGATTCTGACCAAATTTTCTTTATGTGCCCGGCATGGGAATACCTCGAACAAGTTTATGTTTCAATGTGTTAAGGTCAAGGTCAGCGTTTCTATTTTTAACAAATCTTTGTCAGCGCTTTTGCGACTTTATTTTTGAACGCATCCTGACCAAACTTCATGTATGCGTTCAGCATGGCAATACCTCAATTAAGTTCGTGTTTCAGGGTGACAAGGTCAAAGTCAAGGTCACCGTTACTATTTATAGAAAATCTTTGTCATCATTCTTTCGACTTCATTTCTGAATCCATCCAGACCAAACTTCATATATAGGTTCAGCATGGAAACATCTCGAACAAGTTTGTATTTCAGCATGCCAAGGTCAAGGTCACCGTTACTATTTATTGAAAATCGTACGTACATACGTATGTTCACATTTTGTCAGCGCTCTAGCGACTTCATGTTTAAATGGATTCTGACCAAATTTCCTATATGCACCCAGCATCGGAATACCTCGAACAAGTTTGAGTTTCAGGGTGCCAAGGTCAATGTCAGCGTTATATTTATAGAAAATCTTTATTAGCTCTTGTGACTGCATTTCTGCACGGATCCTGACCAAACTTTATATATGGATTCAGCATGGGAATACCTCGAACTAGTTCGTGTTTCAGCATGCCAAGGTCAAGGTCACCGTTACGATTGATAGAATATCGTACGTACGTATGTTCACCTTCTGTCAGGGCTCTAGCGACTTCAGTTTTAAACGGATTCTGACCAAACATTCTTTATGGGCCAAGCATGGGAATACCTCGAACAAATTCGTGTTTCAGGGTACAATGGACAAGGTCAGCGTTACTATTTATAGCAAATCTTTGTCAGCCATCTTGCGACTTCATTTTTGAACGGATCCTGACCAAACTTCATATATGGGTTCAACATGGCAATACTTTGATTAAGTTCGTGTTTCAGGGTGCTAAGGTTAAGGTCACCGTTACTATTTATAAAAAATCTTTGTCATCACACTTACGACTTCATTTCTGCATGGATCCTGACCAAACTTTATATATGGGTCCAACATGATAATACCTCGAACAAGTTTGTCTTTCAGGGTGCCAAGGTCAAGGTCAGCGTTACATTTTTAAAAAATCTTTGTCAGCGCTCTAGCGATATAATTTTCTAGCGGATCCTGACCAAACTTCATATATGCGTTCAGCATGGCAATACCTCAATTAAGTTCGTGTTTCAGGGTGACAAGGTCAAAGTCAAGGTCACCGTTACTATTTATAGAAAATCTTTGTCATCATTGTTTCGACTTTATTTCTGAATCGATCCAGACCAAACTTCATATATAGGTTCAGCATGGAAACATCTCGAACAAGTTTGTATTTCAGCATGCCAAGGTCAAGGTCACCGTTACTATTTATTGAAAATCGTACGTACATACGTATGTTCACATTTTGTCAGCGCTCTAGCGACTTCATGTTTAAATGGATTCTGACCAAATTTCCTATATGCACCCAGCATCGGAATACCTCGAACAAGTTTGAGTTTCAGGGTGCCAAGGTCAATGTCAGCGTTATATTTATAGAAAATCTTTGTTAGCTCTTGTGACTGCATTTCTGCACGGATCCTGGCCAAACTTCATATATGGGTACAGCATGGCAATACCTCGATTAAGTTTGTGTTTCAGCATGCAAAGGTCAAGGTCACCTTTACTATTTATAGAAAATTGTACGTACGTATGTTCACCTTTTGTCAGCGCTCTAGCGACTTCATTTCTGAAAGGATCCTGGTCAAGCTTCATATATTGGTCCAGCATGGGAATACCTCGACCTAGTTCGTGTTTCAGCATGCTAAGGTAAAGGTCACCGTTACGATTTATAGAAAATCGTACCTACGTATGTTCACCTTTTGTCAGCGCTCTAGCGACTTCATGTTTGAACGGATTCTGACCAAACTTCCTATATGGGTCCAGCATGGGAATACCTCGAACAAGTTTGTGTTTCAGTGTGCTAAGGTCAAGGTCAAAATCTACGTTAATATTGTAATATATGCAACTAATTATTTTCAATGTTTAAATGCAAATTTGCTAATTCCTTTTTAAAGAGTAAACGTGCTTCACGTACAGTTACATTTGGTATAGGATTTGCAATTTTTCAATTTAGCGTAATTTGACACGCTGACTGTTATCTTATTTGATGGAATTTGACATGTTGTTTCATTGTTGTTGTTGTTGTAGCATTTTTATCAACAAACGACCGTTTTACCGTTTTATTGAATTTCTCGAAAAGTTATTCGCGTAATTAAAACACTTACTTGTTAGCCAAGTTGTCTCCCAGATTAAATTCCCTTGCCAGCTTTGATCAATGTAGCTAATCCTCATTTTTTAGACCACATTTTATGTGTAGCTGTCACGGACATTTTAAACTTTGGCTGCAAGATGGCCGGGGTTTTCAGATTTTTAGCTTCACTTTATGTTCAATCGTTGTTTGTAATATGTGTGCATCTCATATAATTTCTAGATTACAGAATGTTATTGTGATATCTAGTCAAGTAAATTTCAAGATACTCTTTTGTTAAACTGGATTAAAAATAGCGGATTATATTTTTGGATGTCATTTTCCTACACTGTTTGTCCGTTGTAAATCGCTACATCAGAAGCAAGCGATCTCGGCATATATTTTCTGATTTTTCAACTAGAAAGTAAGTGTTAAAAATATCCATTCAATCTCAAAACTATTGTACTTTAAGAATTAACCAAACATTTTTCTTTTAGAGTCTTTCAACTTGTAAACAGCTTTTAAAGTCACTTTTTTCTAGGAGCTGTTAGGTGATAGTTTTTCTCTGTACTACGGTAGTCTGTAGTACTGTACAAAGTTTCAGATTGCGGTCGATTCAACTCAGGAGCTTTTTCCGTATTTTGGTTGCACAATTCTGAAACTTATGTATGTGAAAGTAGGTGCAAAAAGCCCCTTAAGTCAGTAATAAGCTCCTTAAGCCCTGTTTTAATTTATCTATAATTAATTAGTTACTGCACTGGTGCAGGCAGCCTCTTTGGCGAGCGAGCGGACAGAGAAATTTGATTGGTCGGTCCATCCACGTGACCCCTAAGCCAAAGTGTATAAATAGAGGCTCTGGTCCACAGTGAGCCAGACAGCTAGTGAGCCACACAACGTGTCAGTCAAACTGCAACCCTATTGGAGCGTACTACCATATTTTATACCATATAAAAATGTTGAGCTCCTTATGATAGTAGATATGGAATGCTAAATAAAGTAATATAGTTTAAGAAGCTGTCTCCTCCTCCCACGGCATATTATTTATTTAATTTAATTATTACAGCATTTATTATTTTTCCATACTGGGCATATCACATATATATCCTGACAAACAAAATAAACTGTTGTGTCCATTTGGAACATATTGGAATTTTTACCTGTTTTATTTAAACTCTCAAATTCTGGATTTTACTCTCTACGCACTATAATATAGATTTCCATCGACGTGTGGGATTCTATATTTTGGATTGTTTCACTGCGTACACAGGGCCTTCATATTTTTGGGGGATTTACCAATCGTGAAAGGCGTTTTCATTGTCAGAGTCTCAACTTATGAATATACGTCCCGAATTTTTACTCGCTTATATTACATTGGTGTCAGAAGTGGGATACTATTCTCCTATATAGTATCCAGTGATCGAACTCATATTATTCATTTTTTTTGGAATAAGTGATTTTATTTTGGAGAAATGGCGAATATTCATAACAACGTACAGGAAGATTTAAATGACCAAGACGCTGTGGGGGGAGAAAATCAACATTACTCAGATGAACAAAGCAGTGACTCAGAAGTACAATTTAATCAAGGTGATTCTGCATTGCATTCTGTGGAAGAGCGAGTGCCTAGACCACGAGGACGTTTGGTTCGTACTCTTCGTAATGACTGTTTGAGGCTTAAACCTGAGCCTTATGACGGAAAGGGAGATTATGAAGAGTACATTTCACATTTTGAGGACTGTGCAGAATTAGGCAACTGGTCAGAACAAGAAAAGGCTTTAGCCCTTTCAGTGAGCCTAAGAGGTGCAGCGAGAACCTTTTACATAAGTTTGTCCCCTCGAGAGAGAAGATCATACAGCATACTTTCTTGTAGTTTGGAACAGCGATTTGGCGCAGCAAGGCATAAAGACAGATGGCTTTCCAAGCTCGAGGGACGAAGACGTGAATCAGGTGAATCTATTGCAAACCTTGGGGATGATCTGAGACAAATGACCCAGAAAGCATATCCTATGTTAGATAGCCAAGCACAGGAAGCATTGGCACTTAATCAACTTTATAAGAGTATAACAATAGACATGAAATGCAGATGTTTTGACAGAGGATGTAGTACTATTAGCGATGCGGTTGATGTCATTGAACGCTTTGAGGCCTTGATGGGTGACCCTGATAAAAGAAGGTCTACAGTGCGCATGACTGAAGCCATTTCAAAACAGAATGAATCAACCTCATCACATGAGTCAATGCTGAAATCTATCTTGGAACGTTTGGATAAATTAGAAACGAAGAAGTACACTAAAGTAACGCCTAGATCAGGTCAGGAAGGAAGGAAGTGTTTTGCTTGTGATTCTCCAAGCCACTTTTATTCAAAATGTCCTGTTTTACAAAGATGTAAGGAACAGATGCAACAGGGAAACGAGAACCCGTCAGTTCAGTAGGCCAAGAACTGACGGAAAATTCTGGGCCTGCTGATTATGAAGTTCTAGGTGATAACAAGTCATATGTTGTAATAAATAAGTCTCTGCAGAGTGATGATGGTCGTGCAGCTATCCGCAGTGGACATTTAGAGAGTAAACAGGATGAATATGACAATGGTTTCTATATCACAGGGAATATTCAAGATCTTCGGCAGGGAACCAGATTCTTGATAGATAGTGGTTCAAATATTTCGCTTCTATCAAAATGTGTTTTTGACAAACTTGAGAATAAACCTGACCTCAGTGACTTAAAAGATGAGGTACAGAGTGTAAATGGAAATAAGTTACTGGTTTATGGAGCAGTAATACTTAAAGTAACATTTGGAGATCTATGTTTTGAACAACTCTTTGTAATTGCTGATATAACTATTGAAGGAATAATAGGTCAAGATTTCCTTCTAAATAAGGTAACCACCGTGGACTATAGGCATCAGAAATTGAAGACAAACCAAGGGACAATCCAATGTTGGGTGGGCGGTATGTCAGCCATGTCAGGCGACATACATGTGAAACAAACTACTTTGATTCCACCAAATTCTGTGAAATGGGTAAGAGTGAAAATGGAGAACACCGAATTTCTGAATTCAATTATTCTGATCGAGCAATCCAAAGACTTTTTGAGAAAACACTGTGTGAGACTAGTTCATGGAATTGTGGACAACAAATCTGATTTATCTGTGAAATTCATCAATCATGGAGATCAGGAGGTAACTCTGTATCCCAATTCTAGAGTAGGGACAGGCTCCTCTCTCTATCAGCGGGAGGAACACACTAAGACATGTTGTGCATGTACAGCTCAACCACCAGCGAATCAATCTTTTCCCAATCATTTAAAAGAAATGTTCGCCAAGGGTTCAGTTCACCTGGAAGAAGAACAAAAGGAGCAATTTAAAGATTTGCTCACGAAATTCCAAGATGTATTTTCAAAATCACCTGATGATTTGGGTAGAACAGATATTATAGAGCACAAAATACACACTAAAGATGCCACTCCTATTCGACAACCATTAAGAAGACTTCATTTTGGGAAAAGACAGACTGTTAGAGAAGAGCTAGAAAAAATGAGAACAAGAAATGTAATAGAACCTTCCAAGAGTCCATGGGCTTCACCTGTGGTTTTAGTTACTAAAAAGGATGGAACCACTAGGTTCTGTGTGGACTACAGGAAGCTTAATGAGGTTACCATTCCAGATGCATATCCTATACCCCGGGTTGACGAATGCCTTGATGCTTTACGGGGTTCTACATGGTTCAACAGCATGGATCTCAACTCCGGTTTCTGGCAAATTGGAATGGCAGAGGAGGATAAGGAGAAAACAGCATTTACCACCCCTGAAGGACTTTACCAGTTTACAGTTATGCCATTTGGTTTAATTAATGCCCCTTCCAGTTTTGAAAGACTACTGGAAAATGTCCTTCGAGGACTGCAATGGGAGGAGTGCCTTTTATATATTGATGACATTGTAGTCCCCGGAAGCTCATTCGGGCAGTGTTTGGAAAGGTTGTCACATGTATTTTCAAGACTTCTGAATGCCAACTTGAAGCTTAAACCCTCAAAGTGCAATTTCTTTCAAAAGCAGGTAACCTTTCTGGGACATATAGTGTCATCCGATGGAGTGCACACAGATCCTGAAAAAATATCCATGGTAACAAATTGGCCAACACCAAAAAATCCAAAGGAAACAAGAAGTTTTTTGGGCCTTTGTTCTTATTATAGACGGTTTGTTAAAGGCTTTGCTGCAATTGCAAAGCCACTACACAAAATAGCAGTGAAAGGAGCCCAGTTTTCTTGGTCCAAAGAATGTGAAGAAGCATTTGGAAATTTGAAGGTGGCTCTTACCACAGCACCTATTCTTTCTTATCCCATACCAGAACAACCTTTTATTTTAGACACCGATGCCAGTGATCAGGCTGTTGGAGCAGTACTTTCTCAGTTGCAGGAAGGTTCTGAGAGGGTCATTGCATACATGAGCAAAACAATGAGCAAACCTGAACAAGTGTACTGTACCACTCGGAAAGAACTGTTGGCTGTCATTTCCGCCATTAGGCATTTTCGTCCTTACCTTTATGGACAGAAGATCTTACTAAGAACAGATAATGCCGCTGTGTCCTGGATGAGAAGTCTTAAGAGCCCCACAGGTCAGACAGCTAGATGGCTTGAGGAATTAGGTAACTTTGATCTACAGGTCACTCACCGAGCCGGAAGGAGTCATTCCAACGCAGATGCCCTGTCTCGACATCCCTGTACATCATGCTCTAGACAACATGCAAATAATGAAGATGAGACAGAAGATGATAGATCCAATTGTACTAAGCAAGTTGCTGCTCTCAACAACTCTTTTTTTGAACAAACCCCTACAACACTAAGCACAGCACATGTAGGGGCCTTAACTAGAAGTCAATGTAAAACAGATGATCTAAAAGAAAGTCAAGTGTTACTCGTAGATTGGACTCCTGATGAAGTGAGTCGAAAACAATTAGAAGACGGTTATATTGGCATGATAATGACAAATGTTTTGGAAAAGAAGCCTCAACCTGAATGGTCTGAAATCTCCCACTTGTCATCTGTCACTAAAACTTTGTGGCGTAATTGGAATAGACTGGAAATACATGCAGGTATGCTGTACCGTAGGTGGTATGTCAACACTTCTGATTTCCGACTACAGCTTGTTGTTCCAGCCACTCTCAAAGGTGAAGTAATGAGGTACCACCATGATTTACCTTCTGCTGGACACCTAGGAATCGAGAAAACCTGTGAAAAGATAAAACAATGCTTCTATTGGCCAGGAATGCGAGATGATATAGTTACTTTCTGCTCAGAGTGTGACAAATGCTCCGCCAGAAAACTAACAAAAGATCAGGGTAGGGCACCTTTGAGACAATTTCTAACAGGCAGTCCAATGGAAAGGATAGCGATGGATATACTTGGCCCTTTGCCCATAACAAAGAGAGGAAATAAGTTCATCCTTGTTATCACTGATTGTTTTACTAAATGGACTGAGGCTGTTCCTTTACCTAACCAAGAAGCCAGAACTATAGCTGAGGCAGTGGTAAATGATTTTATTTGCAGGTTTGGAACACCTCTTCAAATTCATACAGACCAGGGTACCAATTTTGAATCTATCCTGTTAGCAGAAGTGTGTGATCTTTTAGAGATAAGTAAAACCAGAACAACGAGTATGAGGCCCCAAGCCAATGGCAATGCTGAAAGGTTCAACAGAACACTTGTTGCAATGTTAACAGCTTTTTGTGAAAAACGACAGACAAAATGGGATGAGTACTTACCACAGTTATTAATGGCATATAGGTCATCCGTACATTCTGCAGCCAAAAAAACTCCAAATATGATGGTTTTTGGAAAAGAAGTGACCTTACCTGTACAAGCATATGTTAGCCAGTCATCAGAGAACACCCATGACTTACAACCTGAATCTTATGCGACGAAGCTTCAACAGACGCTTGAGATAGCTCATGAGGAAGCGAGGAGCGCTTTAAAGTGTGCATCTGATTACAACAAGCGATACTATGACCTAAAGTCAAAGAAAAGGCTCCTTAAGGTTGGTGATCCAGTTTGGTTGTACGATCCAGTCAGGAAACCTGGAATATGCTATAAGCTGACCGCTAAGTGGAAAGGACCTTTTATTGTAGTGAAGAAATTGGACGATATTACTTACCTGGTTCAGAAGAATTCAAAACAACAGCCAAAAGCATATCACGTGGATAGACTAGCTCGATACAAAGGTAGAAATCCACCAAAATGGTTTAAGACATCTCAGTAAGCAGACAAGTAAATCAAAATAAAGATGACAGGTCGAGGGATTGCTTCAGTTTCATAGTGGAGGGTGTAGTAGTGGATTAATTGAGTTTCCACAAGAGATACATTGTCAGAAGGAGTCCGATAGATCAGAACCTAGGCCTGATCACCCGGAGGTGGCTGATAAGTGGTCAACGCCTTTGATAATACGAGTACTACGGTGCCTCAATGGATACTATGGGAAACTTTACTTCAAACCCTCATTCTGTACAAATTTATTGAATAAAGTTGGATTCTCTGTTGTAGATGTAAACTATTGTGATATGCCCAGGAAAAAAAATAGCTTTGTTTTTTTCCCAAAACACTAAGTGAATGTGCCTTGGAGGGAGGAATTTGTAAAACTAATGTTAAAATGTTGATTATTTTGCTAATGACTCACTTCTTTCATGGCAGGATGTCTAGAAATGATTGCTGGTTGTGTCCCAGGTCTTACGATCAGAAGAAGGACTTGAAGATGCATTTAGCCTCTGCACAACACAGATGTCTAGAAGTTGTATGTCCTTACTGTCCGAATGAGAAATTGATGAGACGGATGGTAGACCTTCGTTCCCATGTGGAGAAGTACCATACAAATGAGATAAAAACGCTGCCTCCAAGATTCTTTTCTGAGAGTAACGGATTTTGGCTGTCGACATCCCCTAAAGACTACCATCGTATTGTTCCTGCCCCAGCCTGGCATGTCGAAGAGTCCATTGTCGGCAGGGATTTGATGAGGAAGTTTGTGAAAAGATGCGAGAAAAGCAGTAAGAGTGCAAGAGAGTGGGAAGACGGTTGGGAAAACTGCCGAAGGAAAACACCATTATCAGATATTGAAAATAAAGATCCAAATGAAAAGAAACGTCCCCGTAAAGAGAGTCCAGAAAAAAGGTACAATCCCATCAGGCCTGCAATGAAAGAGGAGATGAAGATAACGTCTGTTGATTTAGAAATGACACCAACTGTCAAACTTATATCAGAACTTAATGGTAAGAAGTATGTGTACTTGGTGACTTTGAAAGACAACGTTCAGGAAGATGCAAAGGCTATGCAGGCATTGTTGAGACGAGTAAGTTCAATCCCAAAGAATGAAGGAAATGTGTGTCCAACTGAGGGAGAAGGGTTCCTGGTGACCACCCAACGTATTACCAGGGAGATTGTTCAAGTTCTGGGGATAGAGGAGCGCTTTATTCAGAACATTAGACGGTGGATATTTCCCGGGATTGTGTTGGAGAAGCCAACCCAGCAAGCTCCAATATTAACTCTAGACGAGGTACCTGAGGGTAGCATACAACAGCAAGAAGACACCAGGCAAGTCGTCAATCGACTGACTTTTTCCCCGATATCTCCTGCTCCATCCCCATTGCCATCTGCCATATCTAACATGCCTACGGTTACGCCCCTCTTTAAACCCAGTCTTTCTTCCATTCAAGCCACCACACCTGTTTCCATTCCTGTTCTTACCACACCTCCTTCTGCTGAACCCTTAGACCTGTGTACTCAGAAACAACCTGCAAGAATTGAAAGAACTCAAACATCCCAGAAGACTACAACTATTAAAGAGAGAAGTAACAACCTCCTTAGGAATGGGTGTATGCCATTGCTTCCTCCTGCACGGCGAGAGTGGAGTACAAACAAAACCGTTCAAATACCAATAGGGCAAGAGACGCAAACCTGGCCACCAACACAGTGGACTGTAATGAGACCAACGCAAAAGTTGATTCATTGGGAGTATTTGGCTTTGAGGTTGGAAATGGCATCTTCGGGGTCTCTAAATATCGATCATACAGAGCTTTTGGATAAATACAATATGTTTGCCTTGCCCGGGACCCACTCATTTCACATAGATGCTGGGGTCGACGAGGAGACTCAGCTAAATAAGACCAGGTTATACTGCTATAAGTCGATTTGTAACATTGCCACCAACGGAGATGATACTAGTATAACTGCTTCACAGATGAGACTGGTAGATATGATGGAGAAAGGTAATGCCGCAAGAGATGTCTCCACGGACCACCTCATCAACATTTTGGACCAGGCTAACATTCCCCTTCGCTTAGAGCCGAAGAATTAAATTCGTATTATTAAATTGTTAGTTTTTTTTGTAACCAAACAACGGAGTGTTTGTAATTAAAGTGGGGAGAATGTAATATATGCAACTAATTATTTTCAATGTTTAAATGCAAATTTGCTAATTCCTTTTTAAAGAGTAAACGTGCTTCACGTACAGTGACATTTGGTATAGGATTTGCAATTTTTCAATTTAGCGTAATTTGACACGCTGACTGTTATCTTATTTGATGGAATTTGACATGTTGTTTCATTGTTGTTGTTGTTGTAGCATTTTTATCAACAAACGACCGTTTTACCGTTTTGGGGAATTTCTCGAAAAGTTATTCGCGTAATTAAAACACTTACTTGTTAGCCAAGTTGTCTCCCAGATTAAATTCCCTTGCCAGCTTTGATCAATGTAGCTAATCCTCATTTTTAGACCACATTTTAAGTGTAGCTGTCATGGACATTTTAAACTTTGGCTGCAAGATCGCCGGGGTTTTCAGATTTTTAGCTTCACTTTATGTTCAATCGTTGTTTGTAATATGTGTGCATCTCATATAATTTCTAGATAACAGAATGTTATTGTGATATCTAGTCAAGTAAATTTCAAGATACTCTTTTGTTAAACTGGATTAAAAATAGCGGATTATATTTTTGGATGTCATTTTCCTACACTGTTTGTCCGTTGTAAATCGCTACATCAGAAGCAAGCGATCTCGGCATATATTTTCTGATTTTTCAACTAGAAAGTAAGTGTTAAAAATATCCATTCAATCTCAAAACTGTTGTACTTTAAGAATTAACCAAACATTTTTCTTTTAGAGTCTTTCAACTTGTAAACAGCTTTTAAAGTCACTTTTTTCTAGGAGCTGTTAGGTGATAGTTTTTCTCTGTACTACGGTAGTCTGTAGTACTGTACAAAGTTTCAGATTGCGGTCGATTCAACTCAGGAGCTTTTTCCGTATTTTGGTTGCACAATTCTGAAACTTATGTATGTGAAAGTAGGTGCAAAAAGCCCCTTAAGTCAGTAATAAGCTCCTTAAGCCCTGTTTTAATTTATCTATAATTAATTAGTTACTGCACTGGAGCAGGCAGCCTCTTTGGCGAGCGAGCGGACAGAGAAATTTGATTGGTCGGTCCATCCACGTGACCCCTAAGCCAAAGTGTATAAATAGAGGCTCTGGTCCACAGTGAGCCAGACAGCTAGTGAGCCACACAACGTGTCAGTCAAACTGCAACCCTATTGGAGCGTACTACCATATACTGAGTAAGCAAATGTTGAGCTCCTTATGATAGTAGATATGGAATGCTAAATAAAGTAATATAGTTTAAGAAGCTGTCTCCTCCTCCCACGGCATATTATTTATTTAATTTAATTATTACAGCATTTATTATTTTTCCATACTGGGCATATCACATATATATCCTGACAAACAAAATAAACTGTTGTGTCCATTTGGAACATATTGGAATTTTTACCTGTTTTATTTAAACTCTCAAATTCTGGATTTTACTCTCTACGCACTATAATATAGATTTCCATCGACGTGTGGGATTCTATATTTTGGATTGTTTCACTGCGTACACAGGGCCTTCATATTTTTGGGGGATTTACCAATCGTGAAAGGCGTTTTCATTGTCAGAGTCTCAACTTATGAATATACGTCCCGAATTTTTACTCGCTTATATTACAATATTTATAGCAAATCTTTTTCAGCGCTCTTGCGACTTCATTTTCAAACGGATCCTGAGCAAACTTCTTATATGGGTTTAACATGGCAATACCTCGACTAAGTGTGTGTTTCGTGTTGCCAAGATCAAGGTCAAGGTCACCGTTACTATTTATAGAAAATCTTTGTTATTAATCTTGCGACTTTATTTTTGAATGGATCCTGATTAAACTTCATATATGGGTCCAGCATGGGAATACCTCGAACAAGTTTATGTTTCAATGTGTTAAGGTCAAGGTCAGCGTTTCTATTTTTAACAAATCTTTGTCAGCGCTTTTGCGACTTTATTTTTGAACGCATCCTGACCAAACTTCATATATGCGTTCAGCATGGCAATACCTCAATTAAGTTCGTGTTTCAGGGTGACAAGGTCAAAGTCAAGGTCACCGTTACTATTTATAGAAAATCTTTGTCATCATTCTTTCGACTTCATTTCTGAATCGATCCAGACCAAACTTCATATATAGGTTCAGCATGGAAACATCTCGAACAAGTTTGTATTTCAGCATGCCAAGGTCAAGGTCACCGTTACTATTTATTGAAAATCGTACGTACATACGTATGTTCACATTTTGTCAGCGCTCTAGCGACTTCATGTTTAAATGGATTCTGACCAAATTTCCTATATGCACCCAGCATCGGAATACCTCGAACAAGTTTGAGTTTTAGGGTGCCAAGGTCAATGTCAGCGTTATATTTATAGAAAATCTTTGTTAGCTCTTGTGACTGCATTTCTGCACGGATCCTGACCAAACTTCATATATGGGTTCAGCATGGCAATACCTCGATTAAGTTTGTGTTTCAGCATGCAAAGGTCAAGGTCACCGTTACTATTTATAGAAAATTGTACGTACGTATGTTCACCTTTTGTCAGCGCTCTAGCGACTTCATTTCTGAAAGGATCCTGGTCAAGCTTCATATATTGGTCCAGCATGGGAATACCTCGACCTAGTTCGTGTTTCAGCATGCTTAAGCCCCTTTCACAATTGAGATACGGCGGGTTTACGGCTCTTGCGGTCATGAATTTTGGCCTTCCGTACGATGGACCGCAGCCTTCCTTGCGGGCAACCGCACCTTACCGCGCGGAATTTTTGTGCCGCAAGAGCCGCAGAAAAGTTTGGTGTGCACATGGAATCCAATTTTCGGCCGTGCGAATTTTTTTATTACCTCTGATCCGTGCGGGCGCCAGTACGTTCACCGTAAACCGTTGTATCTTGACGCGCGGTTGTTGCACGATTTTTTTGTGTCGTAAGATGCTCCGTACGGTGAAATTTCTTGTTCCGCCAACCTTGCGGCAGTCGTAAACCGTTGAACGATTCGCCGTCACGGTCTTGCACCGCCTTGCGTTCACCGTGCGAAAAATACCCTCAGGCGTCCTACAGGTATATATTTTAGGGTGCTTCATTTTATCTCACAAAAGTTGAAGCTTTTGCCTTGGTCTGCTTCTTGGCGGGCATCGTGGTGATCTTCCTCAATGGATTGCCGTTCTTTTTCTAACGGTTTTTTTGGATCTATGCGCCTTTTTATAGGGCAATCACGTCTGCGGAGCCCAAAATCGCCGCACGATTTGACAAAGCGCCGTAAGGCGCCCGCTCATTGGTGCGCGGCGAAAAACAATGACGCACGATGCATCTTGCGGCACGCCGCACGTTCCAACAAATCACGTAGCACCTCCGCGCAACTGTCTCACGGATCACGTGCGCTAGACGTGCGTTGCTTGCGTCACTCGCGCGGTTCGCCGCAAGAGATTCGTGGATTAAAACGTTCTGGAACCGTGCCACACCCTTACGATGCCCCGGCCAATCGTAAAATGGATTATTTTCTTGCGGTATTTTTTCCGATTCTACTGCGGCCCGAAAAATTTTATTTCCACCGTGCGGTCGATTTCAGTATTTTGACCGTGCGGCGAAAGTCTCAATTGTGAAAGCCCCTTAAGGTAAAGGTCACCGTTACGATTTATAGAAAATCGTACCTACGTATGTTCACCTTTTGTCAGCGCTCTAGCGACTTCATGTTTGAACGGATTCTGACCAAACTTCCTATATGGGTCCAGCATGGGAATACCTCGAACAAGTTTGTGTTTCAGTGTGCTAAGGTCAAGGTCAAAATCTACGTTAATATTTATAGCAAATCTTTTTCAGCGCTCTTGCGACTTTATTTTCAAACGGATCCTGAGCAAACTTCTTATATGGGTTTAACATGGCAATACCTCGACTAAGTGTGTGTTTCGTGGTGCCAAGATCCAGGTCAAGGTCACCGTTACTATTTATAGAAAATCTTTGTTATTAATCTTGCGACTTTATTTTTGAATGGATCCTGATTAAACTTCATATATGGGTCCAGCATGGGAATACCTCGAACTAGTTCGTGTTTCAGCATGCGAAAGTCAAGGTCACCGTTACTATTTATAGAAAATCGTACCTACGTATATTCACATTTTATCAGCGCTCTAGCGACTTCATTTTTGAACGGATTCTGACCAAATTTTCTTTATGTGCCCGGCATGGGAATACCTCGAACAAGTTTATGTTTCAATGTGTTAAGGTCAAGGTCAGCGTTTCTATTTTTAACAAATCTTTGTCAGCGCTCTTGCGACTTTATTTTTGAACGCATCCTGACCAAACTTCATATATGCGTTCAGCATGGCAATACCTCAATTAAGTTCGTGTTTCAGGGTGACAAGGTCAAAGTCAAGGTCACCGTTACTATTTATAGAAAATCTTAGTCATCATTTTTTCGACTTCATTTCTGAATCTATCCAGACCAAACTTCATATATAGGTTCAGCATGGAAACATCTCGAACAAGTTTGTATTTCAGCATGCCAAGGTCAAGGTCACCGTTACTATTTATTGAAAATCGTACGTACATACGTATGTTCACATTTTGTCAGCGCTCTAGCGACTTCATGTTTAAATGGATTCTGACCAAATTTCCTATATGCACCCAGCATCGGAATACCTCGAACAAGTTTGTGTTTCAGGGTGCCAAGGTCAATGTCAGCGTTATATTTATAGAAAATCTTTGTTAGCTCTTGTGACTGCATTTCTGCACGGATCCTGACCAAACTTCATATATGGGTTCAGCATGGCAATACCTCGATTAAGTTTGTGTTTCAGCATGCAAAGGTCAAGGTCACCATTACTATTTATAGAAAATTGTACGTACGTATGTTCACTTTTTGTCATCGCTCTAGCGACTTCATTTCTGAAAGGATCCTGGTCAAGCTTCATATAATGGTCCAGCATGGGAATACCTCGACCTAGTTCGTGTTTCAGCATGCTAAGGTAAAGGTCACCGTTACGATTTATAGAAAATCGTACCTACGTATGTTCACCTTTTGTCAGCGCTCTAGCGACATCATGTTTGAACGGATTCTGACCAAACTTCCTATATGGGTCCAGCATGGGAATACCTCGAACAAGTTTGTGTTTCAGTGTGCTAAGGTCAAGGTCAAAATCTACGTTAATATTTATAGCAAATCTTTTTCAGCGCTCTTGCGACTTTATTTTCAAACGGATCCTGAGCAAACTTCTTATATGGGTTTAAAATAGCAAAACCTCGACTAAGTGTGTTTTTTGTGGTGCCAAGATCAAGGTCAAGGTCACCGTTACTATTTATAGAAAATCTTTGTTATTAATCTTGCGACTTTATTTTTGAATGGATCCTGATTAAACTTCATATATGGGTCCAGCATGGGAATACCTAGAACTAGTTCGTGTTTCAGCATGCGAAAGTCAAGGTCACCGTTACTATTTATAGAAAATCGTACCTACGTATATTCACCTTTTATCAGCGCTCTAGCGACTTCATTTTTGAACGGATTCTGACCAAATTTTCTTTATGTGCCCGGCATGGGAATACCTCGAACAAGTTTATGTTTCAATGTGTTAAGGTCAAGGTCAGCGTTTCTATTTTTAACAAATCTTTGTCAGCGCTCTTGCGACTTTATTTTTGAACGCATCCTTATCAAACATCATATATGGGTTCAGCATGGGAATTCCTTGATTAAGTTCTAGTTTATGGTGCCAAGGTCAAGGTCAGCGTTATTATTTATAGAAAATCTTTGTCATCACTCTTGCGACTTCATTTTTGAATGGATCCTGACCAAACTTCATATATGGGTCCAGCATGGGCATACCTCGAAAAAGTTCGTGTTTCAGCACGCCAAAGTCAAGGTCAGCGTTACAACTTATAGCAAATCTTTGTCAGCCCTCTTGCGACTTCATTTTTGAACGGATCCTGACCAAACTTCATAAATGGGTTCAACATGGCAATACCTCGATTAAGTTCGTGTTTCAGGGTGCTAAGGTCAAGGTCACCGTTACTATTTATAGAAAATCGTTGTCATCACTCTTACGACTTCATTTCTGCATGTATCCTTACCAAACTTTATAGATGGGTCCAGCATGGGAATACCTCCAACTAGTTTGTGTTTCAGCATGCCAAGGACAAGGTCACCGTTACGATTTATAGAAAATCGCACGTACGTATGTTCACCTTTTGTCTGCGCTCTAGCGACTTCATGTCTGAATGGATCCTGGCCAAACTTCATATATGAGTCCAGCATGGGAATACCTCGAGCAAGTTTGTGTTTCAGTATGCCAAGGACAAGGTCACCGTTACGATTTATAGAAAATCGCACGTACGTATGTTCACCTTCTGTCAGCGCTCTAGCGACTTCAGTTTTAAACGGATTCTGACCAAACATTCTTTATGGGCCAAGCATGGGAATACCTCGAACAAATTCGTGTTTCAGGGTACCATGGACAAGGTCAGCGTTACTATTTATAGAAAATTTTTGTCAGCGCTCATGCGACTTCATTTTTGAACGGATCCTGACCAAACTTCATATATAGGTTCAGCATGGCAATACCTCGATTAAGTTCGTGTTTCAGGGTGCCAAGGTGAAGGTCACCGTTACTATTTATAGAAAATCTTTGTCATCACTCTTGCGACTTCATTTTTGAATGGATCCTGACGAAACTTCATATATGGGTAAAGCATTGGAATACCTCGAACAATTTTGTGTTTCAGCATGCCAAGGTCAAGTTTATCGTTACTAATTATAGAAAATCGTACGTACGTACGTATGTTCACCTTTTGTTAGCGCTCTAGCGACTTCATTTTTGATTGGATTCTTATCAAACTTCCTATAGGGGCCCAGCATAGGAATATCTCGAATAAGTTCGATTTTCAGGGTGCCAAGGTCAAGGTCAGCGTTATCATTTATAGAAATACCTCGATTTGTTTGCATTCTTATCACATTTGGGTTCAGCATGGCAATACCTCGATTAAGTTCGTGTTTCAGGGTGCCAAGGTCACCATTACTATCTATAGAAAATCTTTGTCATCACTCTTGCGACTTCATTTCTGAATGGATCCTGAACAAACTTCATATATGGGTCTAGCATGGGAATACCTCGAACAAGTTTTGTGTTTTAGCATGTCAAGGTCAAGGTCACCGTTACTATTTATAGAAAATCGTACGTACGTATGTTCACCTTTTGTCAGCGCTCTAGCGACTTCATTTTTGAACGGATTCTGACCAAACTTCCTATATGTGTCCAGCATGGGAATACCTCAAACAACTTCGTGTTTTAGCATGCCAAGGTCAAGGTCACCGTTACTACTTATAGAAAATCGTACGTAGGTATGTTCACCTTTCGTCAGCGCTCTGGCTTCACAAGTTTATGTTTCAGCATGCCAAGGTCAAGTTCACCGTTACTATTTAAGAAAATCGTACGTACTTATGTTCACCTTTTGTCAGCGCTCTAGCGACTCCATTTTTGTTTTGATTCTTATCAAACTTCCTATTGGGGCCCAGCATGGGAATACCTCGAACAAGTTCGTGTTTCAGGGTGCCAAGGTCAAGGTCAGTGTTATTATTTATAGAAAATATTTGTCAGCGCTCTTGCGACTTCATTTTTCAACGAATCCTGACCAAACTTCTTATGTGGGTTTAGCATGATAAAATCTCGATTAAGTTCGTGTTTCAAGGTGTTAAGTTCAAGGCCAAGGTCACCGTTACTATATATAGAAAATCTTTGTCATCACTCTTGCGACTTCATTTCTGCATGGATCCTGACCAAACTTCATATATGAGTCCAGCATGGAAATGCCTAGAACAAGTTTGTGCTTCAGCATGCCAAGGTCAAGGTCACAGTTACTATTGATAAAAAATCGTACCTACGTATATTCACCTTTTATCAGCGCTCTAGCGACTTCATTTTTCAACGGATTCTGACCAAACTTCCTATATGTGTCCAGCATGGGAATACCTCGATTAAGTTTGTGTTTCAGGGTGCCAAGGTCAAGGTCAAGGTCACCGTTAATATTTATAGAAAATCTTTGTCATTAATCTTGCGACTTCATTTCTGAATGGATGCTGACCAAACTTTATATATGGGTTCAGCATGGGAATACCTCGAATTAGTTCGTGTTTCAGCATGCCAAGGTCAAGGTCACCGTTACGATTGATAGAAAATCGTACGTACGTATGTTCACCTTCTGTCAGCGCTCTAGCGACTTCAGTTTTAAACGGATTCTGACCAAACATTCTTTATGGGTCAAGCATGGGAATACCTCGAACAAATTCGTGTTTCAAGGTACCATGGACAAGGTCAGCGTTACTATTTATAGAAAATTTTTGTCAGCGCTCATGCGACTTCATTTTTGAACGGATCCTGACCAAACTTCATATATAGGTTCAGCATGGCAAATCCTCGATTAAGTTCGTTTTTAAGGGTGCGAAGGTGAAGGTCACCGTTACTATTTATAGAAAATCTTTGTCATCACTCTTGCAACTTCATTTTTGAATGGATCCTGACGAAACTTCATATATGGGTAAAGCATTGGAATACCTCGAACAATTTTGTGTTTCAGCATGCCAAGGTCAAGTTTACCGTTACTAATTATAGAAAATCGTACGTACGTACGTATGTTCACCTTTTGTTAGCGCTCTAGCGACTTCATTTTTGATTGGATTCTTATCAAACTTCCTATAGGGGCCCAGCATAGGAATATCTCGAACAAGTTCGATTTTCAGGGTGCCAAGGTCAAGGTCAGCGTTATCATTTATAGAAATACCTCGATTTGTTTGCATTCTTATCATATTTGGGTTCAGCATGGCAATACCTCGATTAAGTTCGTGTTTCAGGGTGCCAAGGTCACCGTTACTATCTATAGACAATCTTTGTCATCACTCTTGCGACTTCATTTCTGAATGGATCCTGAACAAACTTCATATATGGGTCTAGCATGGGAATACCTCGAACAAGTTTTGTGTTTTAGCATGTCAAGGTCAAGGTCACCGTTACGATTTATAGAAAATCGTACCTACGTATGTTCACCTTTTGTCAGCGCTCTAGCGACTTCATTTTTGAACGGATTCTGACCAAACTTCCTATATGTGTCCAGCATGGGAATACCTCAAACAACTTCGTGTTTTAGCATGCCAAGGTCAAGGTCACCGTTACTATTTATAGAAAATCGTACGTAGGTATGTTCACCTTTCGTCAGCGCTCTGGCTTCACAAGTTTATGTTTCAGCATGCCAAGGTCAAGTTCACCGTAACTATTTAAGAAAATCGTACGTACTTATGTTCACCTTTTGTCAGCGCTCTAGCGACTCCATTTTTGTTTTGATTCTTATCAAACTTCCTATAGGGGCCCAGCATGGGAATACCTCGAACAAGTTCGTGTTTCAGGGTGCCAAGGTCAAGGTCAGTGTTATTATTTATAGAAAATATTTGTCAGCGCTCTTGCGACTTCATTTTTCAACGGATCCTGACCAAACTTCTTATGTGGGTTCAGCATGATGAAATCTCGATTAAGTTCGTGTTTCAAGGTGTTAAGGTCAAGGCCAAGGTCACCGTTACTATATATAGAAAATCTTTGTCATCACTCTTGCGACTTCATTTTTGGACGGATTCTGACCAAACTTCCTATATGTGTCCAGCATGGGAATACCTCGATTAAGTTTGTGTTTCAGGGTGCCAAGGTCAAGGTCAAGGTCAATGTTACTATTTATAGAAAATCTTTGTCATCACTTCTGCGACTTCATTTCTGAATGGATTCTGACAAAACTTTCTTTATGGGCCCATAAAGTTCACCTTGTTCACCTTTTGTCAGCGCTCTAGCGACTTCATTTCTGAATGGATCCTGGCCAAACTTCCTATATGGGTCCAGCATGGGAATACCTCGAACAAGTTTGTGTTTCAGTGTGCCAAGGTCAAGGTCAGCGTTACTATTTATAGAAAATCTTTGTCATCACTCTTGCGACTTCATTTTTGAACGGATCCTGACCAAACTGCATATATGGGTTCAGCATGATAATACCTCGAACTAGTTCGTGTTTCAGCATGCCAAGGTCAAGTTCACCGTTACTATTTAAGAAAATCGTACGTACTTATGTTCACCTTTTGTCAGCGCTCTAGCGACTCCATTTTTGTTTTGATTCTTATCAAACTTCCTATAGGGGCCCATCATGGGAATACCTCGAACAAGTTTGTGTTTCAGGGTGCCAAGGTCAAGGTCACCGTTACTATTTATAGAAAATCTTTGTCATCACTCTTGCAACTTCATTTTTGAATGGATCCTGACGAAACTTCATATATGGGTAAAGCATTGGAATACCTCGAACAATTTTGTGTTTCAGCATGCCAAGGTCAAGTTTACCGTTACTAATTATAGAAAATCGTACGTACGTACGTATGTTCACCTTTTGTTAGCGCTCTAGCGACTTCATTTTTGATTGGATTCTTATCAAACTTCCTATAGGGGCCCAGCATAGGAATATCTCGAACAAGTTCGATTTTCAGGGTGCCAAGGTCAAGGTCAGCGTTATCATTTATAGAAATACCTCGATTTGTTTGCATTCTTATCATATTTGGGTTCAGCATGGCAATACCTCGATTAAGTTCGTGTTTCAGGGTGCCAAGGTCACCGTTACTATCTATAGAAAGTCTTTGTCATCACTCTTGCGACTTCATTTCTGAATGGTCAAGGTCACCGTTACTATTTATAGAAAATCGTAGGTACGTATGTTCACCTTTTGTCAGCGCTCTAGCGACTTCATTTTTGAACGGATTCTGACCAAACTTCCTATATGTGTCCAGCATGGGAATACCTCAAACAACTTCGTGTTTTAGCATGCCAAGGTCAAGTTCACCGTAACTATTTAAGAAAATCGTACGTACTTATGTTCACCTTTTGTCAGCGCTCTAGCGACTCCATTTTTGTTTTGATTCTTATCAAACTTCCTATAGGGGCCCAGCATGTGAATACCTCGAACAAGTTCGTGTTTCAGGGTGCCAAGGTCAAGGTCAGTGTTATTATTTATAGAAAATATTTGTCAGCGCTCTTGCGACTTCATTTTTCAACGGATCCTGACCAAACTTCTTATGTGGGTTCAGCATGATAAAATCTCGATTAAGTTCGTGTTTCAAGGTGTTAAGGTCAAGGCCAAGGTCACCGTTACTATATATAGAAAATCTTTGTCATCACTCTTGCGACTTTATTTTTGGACGGATTCTGACCAAACTTCCTATATGTGTCCAGCATGGGAATACCTCGATTAAGTTTGTGTTTCAGGGTGCCAAGGTCAAGGTCAAGGTCAATGTTACTATTTATAGAAAATCTTTGTCATCACTTCTGCGACTTCATTTCTGAATGGATTCTGAAAAAACTTTCTTTATGGGCCCATAAAGTTCACCTTGTTCACCTTTTGTCAGCGCTCTAGCGACTTCATTTCTGAATGGATCCTGGCCAAACTTCCTATATGGGTCCAGCATGGGAATACCTCGAACAAGTTTGTGTTTCAGTGTGCCAAGGTCAAGGTCAGCGTTACTATTTATAGAAAATCTTTGTCATCACTCTTGCGACTTCATTTTTGAACGGATCCTGACCAAACTGCATATATGGGTTCAGCATGATAATACCTCGAACTAGTTCGTGTTTCAGCATGCCAAGGTCAAGTTCACCGTTACTATTTAAGAAAATCGTACGTACTTATGTTCACCTTTTGTCAGCGCTCTAGCGACTCCATTTTTGTTTTGATTCTTATCAAACTTCCTATAGGGGCCCAGCATGGGAATACCTCGAACAAGTTCGTGTTTCAGGGTGCCAAGGTCAAGGTCAGTGTTATTATTTATAGAAAATATTTGTCAGCGCTCTTGCGACTTCATTTTTCAACGAATCCTGACCAAACTTCTTATGTGGGTTTAGCATGATAAAATCTCGACTAAGTTCGTGTTTCAAGGTGTTAAGGTCAAGGCCAAGGTCACCGTTACTATATATAGAAAATCTTTGTCATCACTCTTGCGACTTCATTTTTGAATGGATCCAGACCAAACTTCATATATGAGTCCAGCATGGGAATGCCTAGAACAAGTTTGTGCTTCAGCATGCCAAGGTCAAGGTCACAGTTACTATTGATAGAAAATCGTACGTATGTATGTTCACCTTTTGCCAGCGCTCTAGCGACTTCATTTTTGGACGGATTCTGACCAAACTTCCTATATGTGTCCAGCATGGGAATACCTCGATTAAGTTTGTGTTTCAGGGTGCCAAGGTCAAGGTCAAGGTCACCGTTAATATTTATAGAATATCTTTGTCATTAATCTTGCGACTTCATTTCTGAATGGATCCTGACCAAACTTTATATATGGGTTCAGCATGGGAATACCTCGAATTAGTTAGTGTTTCAGCATGCCAAGGTCAAGGTCACCGTTACGATTGATAGAAAATCGTACGTACGTATGTTCACCTTCTGTCAGCGCTCTAGCGACTTCAGTTTTAAACGGATTCTGACCAAACATTCCTTATGGGCCAAGCATGGGAATACCTCGAACAAATTCGTGTTTCAAGGTACCATGGACAAGGTCAGCGTTACTATTTATAGAAATTTTTTGTCAGCGCTCTTGCGACTTCATTTTTGAACGGATCCTGACCAAACTTCATATATAGGTTCAGCATGGCAATTCCTCGATTAAGTTCGTTTTTCAGGGTGCCAAGGTGAAGGTCACCGTTACTATTTATAGAAAATCTTTGCCATCACTCTTGCGACTTCATTTTTGAATGGATCCTGACGAAACTTCATATATGGGTAAAGCATTGGAATACCTCGAACAATTTTGTGTTTCAGCATGCCAAGGTCAAGTTTACCGTTACTAATTATAGAAAATCGTACGTACGTACGTATGTTCACCTTTTGTTAGCGCTCTAGCGACTTCATTTTTGATTGGATTCTTATCAAACTTCCTATAGGGGCCCAGCATAGGAATATCACGAACAAGTTCAATTTTCAGGGTGCCAAGGTCAAGGTCAGCGTTATCATTTATAGAAATACCTCGATTTGTTTGCATTCTTATCATATTTGGGTTCAGCATGGCAATACCTCGATTAAGTTCGTGTTTCAGGGTGCCAAGGTCACCGTTACTATCTATAGAAAATCTTTGTCATCACTCTTGCGACTTCATTTCTGAATGGATCCTGAACAAACTTCATATATGGGTCTAGCATGGGAATACCTCGAACAAGTTTTGTGTTTTAGCATGTCAAGGTCAAGGTCACCGTTACTATTTATAGAAAATCGTACGTACGTATGTTCACCTTTTGTCAGCGCTCTAGCGACTTCATTTTTGAACGGATTCTGACCAAACTCCCTATATGTGTCCAGCATGGGAATACCTCAAACAACTTCGTGTTTTAGCATGCCAAGGTCAAGGTCACCGTTACTATTTATAGAAAATCGTACGTAGGTATGTTCACCTTTCGTCAGCGCTCTGGCTTCACAAGTTTATGTTTCAGCATGCCAAGGTCAAGTTCACCGTTACTATTTAAGAAAATCGTACGTACTTATGTTCACCTTTTGTCAGCGCTCTAGCGACTCCATTTTTGTTTTGATTCTTATCAAACTTCCTATAGGGGCCCAGCATGGGAATACCTCGAACAAGTTCGTGTTTCAGGGTGCCAAGGTCAAGGTCAGTGTTATTATTTATAGAAAATATTTGTCAGCGCTCTTGCGACTTCATTTTTCAACGGATCCTGACCAAACTTCTTATGTGGGTTCAGCATGATAAAATCTCGATTCAGTTCGTGTTTCAAGGTGTTAAGGCCAAGGCCAAGGTCACCGTTACTATATATAGAAAATCTTTGTCATCACTCTTGCGACTTCATTATTGGACGGATTCTGACCAAACTTCCTATATGTGTCCAGCATGGGAATACCTCGATTAAGTTTGTGTTTCAGGGTGCCAAGGTCAAGGTCAAGGTCAATGTTACTATTTATGGAAAATCTTTGTCATCACTTCTGCGACTTCATTTCTGAATGGATTCTGACAAAACTTTCTTTATGGGCCCATAAAGTTCACCTTGTTCACCTTTTGTCAGCGCTCTAGCGACTTCATTTCTGAATGGATCCTGGCCAAACTTCCTATATGGGTCCAGCATGGGAATACCTCGAACAAATTCGTGTTTCAAGGTACCATGGACAAGGTCAGCGTTACTATTTATAGAAAATTTTTGTCAGCGCTCTTGCGACTTTATTTTTGAACGGATCCTGACCAAACTTCATATATAGGTTCAGCATGGCAATTCCTCGATTAAGTTCGTTTTTCAGGGTACCAAGGTGAAGGTCACCGTTACTATTTATAGAAAATCTTTGTCATCACTCTTGCGACTTCATTTTTGAATGGATCCTGACGAAACTTCATATATGGGTAAAGCATTGGAATACCTCGAACAATTTTGTGTTTCAGCATGCCAAGGTCAAGTTTACCGTTACTAATTATAGAAAATCGTACGTACGTACGTATGTTCACCTTTTGTTAGCGCTCTAGCGACTTCATTTTTGATTGGATTCTTATCAAACTTCCTATAGGGGCCCAGCATAGGAATATCTCGAACAAGTTCGATTTTCAGGGTGCCAAGGTCAAGGTCAGCGTTATCATTTATAGAAATACCTCGATTTGTTTGCATTCTTATCACATTTGGGTTCAGCATGGCAATACCTCGATTAAGTTCGTGTTTCAGGGTGCCAAGGTCACCGTTACTATCTATAGAAAATCTTTGTCATCACTCTTGCGACTTCATTTCTGAATGGATCCTGAACAAACTTCATATATGGGTCTAGCATGGGAATACCTCGAACAAGTTTTGTGTTTTAGCATGTCAAGGTCAAGGTCACCGTTACTATATATAGAAAATCTTTGTCATCACTCTTGCGACTTCATTAATTTATTGGACGGATTCTGACCAAACTTCCTATATGTGTCCAGCATGGGAATACCTTGATTAAGTTTGTGTTTCAGGGTGCCAAGGTCAAGGTCAAGGTCAATGTTACTATTTATAGAAAATCTTTGTCATCACTTCTGCGACTTCATTTCTGAATGGATTCTGACAAAACTTTCTTTATGGGCCCATAAAGTTCACCTTGTTCACCTTTTGTCAGCGCTCTAGCGACTTCATTTCTGAATGGATCCTGGCCAAACTTCCTATATGGGTCCAGCATGGGAATACCTCGAACAAGTTTGTGTTTCAGTGTGCCAAGGTCAAGGTCAGCGTTACTATTTATAGAAAATCTTTGTCATCACTCTTGCGACTTCATTTTTGAACGGATCTTGACCAAACTGCATATATGGGTTCAGCATGATAATACCTCGAACTAGTTCGTGTTTCAGCATGCCAAGGTCAAGGTCACTGTTACGATTCATAGAAAATCGTACGTACGTATGTTCACCTTCTGTCAGCGCTCTAGCGACTTCAGTTTTAAACGGATTCTGACCAAACATTCTTTATGGGCCAAGCATGGGAATACCTCGAACAAATTCGTGTTTTAGGGTACCATGGACAAGGTCAGCGTTACTATTTATAGAAAATTTTTGTCAGCGCTCTTGCGACTTCATTTTTGAACGGATCCTGACCAAACTTCATATATAGGTTCAGCATGTCAATTCCTCGATTAAGTTCGTTTTTCAGGGTGCCAAGGTGAAGGTCACCGTTACTATTTATAGAACATCTTTGTCATCACTCTTGCGACTTCATTTTTGAATGGATCCTGACGAAACTTCATATATGGGTAAAGCATTGGAATACCTCGAACAATTTTGTGTTTCAGCATGCCAAGGTCAAGTTTACCGTTACTAATTATAGAAAATCGTACGTACGTACGTATGTTCACCTTTTGTTAGCGCTCTAGCGACTTCATTTTTGATTGGATTCTTATCAAACATCCTATAGGGGCCCAGCATAGGAATATCTCGAACAAGTTCGATTTTCAGGGTGCCAAGGTCAAGGTCAGCGTTATTATTTATAGAAATACCTCGATTTGTTTGCATTCTTATCACATTTGGGTTCAGCATGGCAATACCTCGATTAAGTTCGTGTTTCAGGGTGCCAAGGTCACCGTTACTATCTATAGAAAATCTTTGTCATCACTCTTGCGACTTCATTTCTGAATGGATCCTGAACAAACTTCATATATGGGTCTAGCATGGGAATACCTCGAACAAGTTTTGTGTTTTAGCATGTCAAGGCCAAGGTCACCGTTACTATATATAGAAAATCTTTGTCATCACTCTTGCGACTTCATTATTGGACGGATTCTGACCAAACTTCCTATATGTGTCCAGCATGGGAATACCTCGATTAAGTTTGTGTTTCAGGGTGCCAAGGTCAAGGTCAAGGTCAATGTTACTATTTATAGAAAATCTTTGTCATCACTTCTGCGACTTCATTTCTGAATGGATTCTGACAAAACTTTCTTTATGGGCCCATAAAGTTCACCTTGTTCACCTTTTGTCAGCGCTCTAGCGACTTCATTTCTGAATGGATCCTGGCCAAACTTCCTATATGGGTCCAGCATGGGAATACCTCGAACAAGTTTGTGTTTCAGTGTGCCAAGGTCAAGGTCAGCGTTACTATTTATAGAAAATCTTTGTCATCACTCTTGCGACTTCATTTCTGAATGGATCCAGACCAAACTTCATATATGAGTCCAGCATGGGAATGCCTAGAACAAGTTTGTGCTTCAGCATGCCAAGGTCAAGGTCACAGTTACTATTGATAGAAAATCGTACGTACGTATGTTCACCTTTTGTCAGCGCTCTAGCGACTTCATTTTTGGACGGATTCTGACCAAACTTCCTATATGTGTCCAGCATGGGAATACCTCGATTAAGTTTGTGTTTCAGGGTGCCAAGGTCAAGGTCAAGGTCACCGTTAATATTTATAGAAAATCTTTGTCATTAATCTTACGACTTCATTTCTGAATGGATCCTGACCAAACTTTATATATGGGTTCAGCATGGGAATACCTCGAATTAGTTCGTGTTTCAGCATGCCAAGGTCAAGGTCACCGTTACGATTGATAGAAAATCGTACGTACGTATGTTCACCTTCTGTCAGCGCTCTAGCGACTTCAGTTTTAAACGGATTCTGACCAAACATTCTTTATGGGCCAAGCATGGGAATACCTCGAACAAATTCGTGTTTCAAGGTACCATGGACAAGGTCAGCGTTACTATTTATAGAAAATTTTTGTCAGCGCTCATGCGACTTCATTTTTGAACGGATCCTGACCAAACTTCATATATAGGTTCAGCATGGCAATTCCTCGATTAAGTTCGTTTTTCAGGGTGCCAAGGTGAAGGTCACCGTTACTATTTATAGAAAATCTTTCTCATCACTCTTGCGACTTCATTTTTGAATGGATCCTGACGAAACTTCATATATGGGTAAAGCATTGGAATACCTCGAACAATTTTGTGTTTCAGCATGCCAAGGTCAAGTTTACCGTTACTAATTATAGAAAATCGTACGTACGTACGTATGTTCACCTTTTGTTAGCGCTCTAGCGACTTCATTTTTGATTGGATTCTTATCAAACTTCCTATAGGGGCCCAGCATAGGAATATCTCGAACAAGTTCGATTTTCAGGGTGCCAAGGTCAAGGTCAGCGTTATCATTTATAGAAATACCTCGATTTGTTTGCATTCTTATCATATTTGGGTTCAGCATGGCAATACCTCGATTAAGTTCGTGTTTCAGGGTGCCAAGGTCACCGTTACTATCTATAGAAAATCTTTGTCATCACTCTTGCGACTTCATTTCTGAATGGATCCTGAATAAACTTCATATATGGGTCTAGCATGGGAATACCTCGAACAAGTTTTGTGTTTTAGCATGTCAAGGTCAAGGTCACCGTTACTATTTATAGAAAATCGTACGTACGTATGTTCACCTTTTGTCAGCGCTCTAGCGACTTCATTTTTGAACGGATTCTGACCAAACTTCCTATATGTGTCCAGCATGGGAATACCTCAAACAACTTCGTGTTTTAGCATGCCAAGGTCAAGGTCACCGTTACTATTTATAGAAAATCGTACGTAGGTATGTTCACCTTTCGTCAGCGCTCTGGCTTCACAAGTTTATGTTTCAGCATGCCAAGGTCAAGTTCACCGTTACTATTTAAGAAAATCGTACGTACTTATGTTCACCTTTTGTCAGCGCTCTAGCGACTCCATTTTTGTTTTGATTCTTATCAAACTTCCTATAGGGGCCCAGCATGGGAATACCTCGAACAAGTTCGTGTTTCAGGGTGCCAAGGTCAAGGTCAGTGTTATTATTTATAGAAAATATTTGTCAGCGCTCTTGCGACTTCATTTTTCAACGGATCCTGACCAAACTTCTTATGTGGGTTCAGCATGATAAAATCTCGATTAAGTTCGTGTTTCAAGGTGTTAAGGTCAAGGCCAAGGTCATCGTTACTATATATAGAAAATCTTTGTCATCACTCTTGCGACTTCATTTCTGAATGGATCCAGACCAAACTTCATATATGAGTCCAGCATGGGAATGCCTAGAACAAGTTTGTGCTTCAGCATGCCAAGGTCAAGGTCACAGTTACTATTGATAGAAAATCGTACGTACGTATGTTCACCTTTTGTCAGCGCTCTAGCGACTTCATTTTTGGACGGATTCTGACCAAACTTCCTATATGTGTCCAGCATGGGAATACCTCGATTAAGTTTGTGTTTCAGGGTGCCAAGGTCAAGGTCAAGGTCACCGTTAATATTTATAGAAAATCTTTGTCATTAATCTTACGACTTCATTTCTGAATGGATCCTGACCAAACTTTATATATGGGTTCAGCATGGGAATACCTCGAATTAGTTCGTGTTTCAGCATGCCAAGGTCAAGGTCACCGTTACGATTGATAGAAAATCGTACGTACGTATGTTCACCTTCTGTCAGCGCTCTAGCGACTTCAGTTTTAAACGGATTCTGACCAAACATTCTTTATGGGCCAAGCATGGGAATACCTCGAACAAATTCGTGTTTCAAGGTACCATGGACAAGGTCAGCGTTACTATTTATAGAAAATTTTTGTCAGCGCTCATGCGACTTCATTTTTGAACGGATCCTGACCAAACTTCATATATAGGTTCAGCATAGCAATTCCTCGATTAAGTTCGTTTTTCAGGGTGCCAAGGTGAAGGTCACCGTTACTATTTATAGAAAATCTTTCTCATCACTCTTGCGACTTCATTTTTGAATGGATCCTGACGAAACTTCATATATGGGTAAAGCATTGGAATACCTCGAACAATTTTGTGTTTCAGCATGCCAAGGTCAAGTTTACCGTTACTAATTATAGAAAATCGTACGTACGTACGTATGTTCACCTTTTGTTAGCGCTCTAGCGACTTCATTTTTGATTGGATTCTTATCAAACTTCCTATAGGGGCCCAGCATAGGAATATCTCGAACAAGTTCGATTTTCAGGGTGCCAAGGTCAAGGTCAGCGTTATCATTTATAGAAATACCTCGATTTGTTTGCATTCTTATCATATTTGGGTTCAGCATGGCAATACCTCGATTAAGTTCGTGTTTCAGGGTGCCAAGGTCACCGTTACTATCTATAGAAAATCTTTGTCATCACTCTTGCGACTTCATTTCTGAATGGATCCTGAACAAACTTCATATATGGGTCTAGCATGGGAATACCTCGAACAAGTTTTGTGTTTTAGCATGTCAAGGTCAAGGTCACCGTTACTATTTATAGAAAATCGTACGTACGTATGTTCACCTTTTGTCAGCGCTCTAGCGACTTCATTTTTGAACGGATTCTGACCAAACTTCCTATATGTGTCCAGCATGGGAATACCTCAAACAACTTCGTGTTTTAGCATGCCAAGGTCAAGGTCACCGTTACTATTTATAGAAAATCGTACGTAGGTATGTTCACCTTTCGTCAGCGCTCTGGCTTCACAAGTTTATGTTTCAGCATGCCAAGGTCAAGTTCACCGTTACTATTTAAGAAAATCGTACGTACTTATGTTCACCTTTTGTCAGCGCTCTAGCGACTCCATTTTTGTTTTGATTCTTATCAAACTTCCTATAGGGGCCCAGCATGGGAATACCTCGAACAAGTTCGTGTTTCAGGGTGCCAAGGTCAAGGTCAGTGTTATTATTTATAGAAAATATTTGTCAGCGCTCTTGCGACTTCATTTTTCAACGGATCCTGACCAAACTTCTTATGTGGGTTCAGCATGATAAAATCTCGATTAAGTTCGTGTTTCAAGGTGTTAAGGTCAAGGCCAAGGTCATCGTTACTATATATAGAAAATCTTTGTCATCACTCTTGCGACTTCATTTTTGGACGGATTCTGACCAAACTTCCTATATGTGTCCAGCATGGGAATACCTCGATTAAGTTTGTGTTTCAGGGTGCCAAGGTCAAGGTCAATGTTACTATTTATAGAAAATCTTTGTCATCACTTCTGCGACTTCATTTCTGAATAGATTCTGACAAAGCTTTCTTTATGGGCCCATAAAGTTCACCTTGTTCACCTTTTGTCAGCGCTCTAGCGACTTCATTTCTGAATGGATCCTGGCCAAACTTCCTATATGGGTCCAGCATGGGAATACCTCGAACAAGTTTGTGTTTCAGTGTGCCAAGGTCAAGGTCAGCGTTACTATTTATAGAAAATCTTTGTCATCACTCTTGCGACTTCATTTTTGAACGGATCCTGACCAAGCTGCATATATGGGTTCAGCATGATAATACCTCGAACTAGTTCGTGTTTCAGCATGCCAAGGTCAAGGTCACTGTTACGATTCATAGAAAATCGTACGTACGTATGTTCACCTTCTGTCAGCGCTCTAGCGACTTCAGTTTTAAACGGATTCTGACCAAACATTATTAATGGGCCAAGCATGGGAATACCTCGAAAAAATTCGTGTTTTAGGGTACCATGGACAAGGTCAGCGTTACTATTTATAGAAAATTTTTGTCAGCGCTCATGCGACTTCATTTTTGAACGGATCCTGACCAAACTTCATATATAGGTTCAGCATGGCAATACCTCGATTAAGTTCGTGTTTCAGGGTGCCAAGGTGAAGGTCACCGTTACTATTTATAGAAAATCTTTGTCATCACTCTTGCGACTTCATTTCTGAATGGATCCTGACCAAACTTCATATATGTGTCCAGCGTGGGAATACCTCGAACAACTTCGTGTTTTAGCATGCCAAGGTCAAGGTGACAGTTTCTATTTATAGAAAATCGTACGTAGGTATGTTCACCTTTTGTCAGCGCTCTAGCGACTTCATTTTTGATTGGATTCTTATCAAACTTCCTATAGGGGCTCAGCATGGGAATATCTCGAACAAGTTTGTGTTTAAGGGTGCCAAGGTCAAGGTCAGCGTTATCATTTATAGAAAATCTTTGTCAGCGCTCTTGCGACTTCATTTTTTAACGGATCCTGACCAAACTTCATATGTGGGTTCAGCATGATAATACCTCTAATAAGTTCGTGTTTCAGGGTGCCAAGGTCAAGGCCAAGGTCACCGTTACTATATATAGAAAATCTTTGTCATCATTCTTGCGACTTCTTTTTTGAATGGATCCTGACCAAACTTCATATATGGGTCCAGCATGGGAATGCCTCGAACAAGTTTGTGCTTCAGCATGCCAAGGTCAAGGTCACCGTTACTATTTATAGAAAATCGTACGTACGTATGTTCACCTTTTGTCAGCGCTCTAGCGACTTCATTTTTAAACGGATTCTGACCAAACTTCCTATATGGGTCCAGCATGGGAATACCTCGATTAAGTTTGTGTTTCAGGGTGCCAAGGTGAAGGTCACCGTTACTATTTATAGAAAATCTTTGTCATCACTCCTGCGACTTCATTTCTGAATGGATTGTGACCAAAGTTTCTTTATGGGCCCAGCATGGGAATACCTCGAACAAATTCGTGTTTCAGGGTACCAACATCAAGGTCAGCGTTACTATTTATAGAAAATCTTTGTCAGCGCTCCTGCGACCTCATTTTTGAACGGATCCTGACCAAACTTCATATGTATGTTCAGCATGGCAATACCTCGATTAAGTTCGTGTTTCAGGGTGCCAAGGTCAAGGCCAAGGTCACCGTTACTATATATAGAAAATCTTTGTCATCCCTCTTTCGACTTCATTTTTGAACGGATCCTGACCAAACTTCATATGTATGTTCAGCATGGCAATACCTCGATTAAGTTCGTGTTTCAGGGTGCCAAGGTCAAGGTCAGTGTTATTATTTATAGAAAATATTTGTCAGCGCTCTTGCGACTTCATTTTTGAACGGATCCTGACCAAATTTCTTATGTGGGTTCAGCATGATAATATCTCGATTAACTTCGTGTTTCAAGGTGTTAAGGTCAAGGCCAAGGTCACCGTTACTATATATAGAAAATCTTTGTCATCACTCTTGCTACTTCATTTCTGAATGGATCCAGACCAAACTTCATATATGAGTCCAGCATGGGAATGCCTAGAACAAGTTTGTGCTTCAGCATGCCAAGGTCAAGGTCACAGTTACTATTGATAGAAAATCGTACGTACGTATGTTCACCTTTTGTCAGCGCTCTAGCGACTTCATTTTTTGACGGATTCTGACCAAACGTCCTATATGTGTCCAGCATGGGAATACCTCGATTAAGTTTGTGTTTCAGGGTGCCAAGGTCAAGGTCAAGGTCAATGTTACTATTTATAGAAAATCTTTTTCATCACTTCTGCGACTTCATTTCTGAATGGATTCTGACAAAACTTTCTTTATGGGCCCATAAAGTTCACCTTGTTCCCCTTTTGTCAGCGCTCTAGCGACTTCATTTCTGAATGGATCCTGGCTAAACTTCCTATATGGGTCCAGCATGGGAATACCTCGAACAAGTTTGCGTTTCAGTGTGCCAAGGTCAAGGTCAGCGTTACTATTTATAGAAAATCTTTGTCATCACTCTTGCGACTTAATTTTTGAACGGATCCTGACCAAACTGTATATATGGGTTCAGCATGATAATACCTCGAACTAGTTCGTGTTTCAGCATGCCAAGGTCAAGGTCACTGTTACGATTCATAGAAAATCGTACGTACGTATGTTCACCTTCTGTCAGCGCTCTAGCGACTTCAGTTTTAAACGGATTCTGACCAAACATTCTTTATGGGCCAAGCATGGGAATACCTCGAACAAATTCGTGTTTTAGGGTACCATGGACAAGGTCAGCGTTACTATTTATAGAAAATTTTTGTCACGGCTCATGCGACTTCATTTTTTAACGGATCCTGACCAAACTTCATATATAGGTTCAGCATGGCAATATGGCAATACCTCGATTAAGTTCGTGTTTTAGGGTGTCAAGGTGAAGGTCACCGTTACTATTTATAGAAAATCTTTGTCATCACTCTTGCGACTTCATTTCTGAATGGATCCTGACCAAACTTCATATATGTGTCCAGCGTGGGAATACCTCGAACAACTTCGTGTTTTAGCATGCCAAGGTCAAGGTGACCGTTTCTATTTATAGAAAATCGTACGTAGGTATGTTCACCTTTTGTCAGCGCTCTAGCGACTTCATTTTTAAACGGATTCTGACCAAACTTCCTATATGGGTCCAGCATGGGAATACCTCGATTAAGTTTGTGTTTCAGGATGCCAAGGTGAAGGTCACCGTTACTATTTATAGAAAATCTTTGTCATCACTCCTGCGACTTCATTTCTGAATGGATTGTGACCAAACTTTCTTTATGGGCCCAGCATGGGAATACCTCGAACAAATTCGTGTTTCAGGGTACCAAGATCAAGGTCAGCGTTACTATTTATAGAAAATCTTTGTCAGCGCTCCTGCGACCTCATTTTTGAACGGATCCTGACCAAACTTCATATGTATGTTCAGCATGGCAATACCTCGATTAAGTTCGTGTTTCAGAGTGCAAAGGTTAAGGCCAAGGTCACCGTTACTATATATAGAAAATCTTTGTCATCCCTCTTGCGACTTCATTTTTGAACGGATCCTGACCAAACTTCATATGTATGTTCAGCATGGCAATACCTCGATTAAGTTCGTGTTTCAGAGTGCCAAGGTCACCGTTACTATCTATAGAAAATATTTGTCATCACTCTTGCGACTTCATTTCTGAATGGATCCTGACCAAACTTCACATATAGGTCTAGCATGGGAATACCTCGAACAAGTTTGTGTTTTAGCATGCCAAGGTCATGGTCACCGTTACTATTTATAGAAAATCGTACGTACGTATGTTCACCTTTTGTCAGCGCTCTAGCGACTTCATTTTTGAACGGATTCTGACCAAACTTCCTATATGTGTCCAGCTTAGAAATACCTCGAACAACTTCGTGTTTGAGCATGCCAAGGTCAAGGTCACCGTTACTATTTATAGAAAATCGTACGTAGGTATGTTCACCTTTTGTCAGCTCTCTGGCTTCATAAGTTTGTGTTTCAGCATGCCAAGGTCAAGGTCGCCGTTACGATTTATAGAAAATCGTACCTACTTTTGTTCACCTTTTGTCAGCGCTCTAGCGACTGCGTTTTGGATTGGATTCTTATCAAACTTCCTATAGGGGCCCAGCATGGGAATACCTCGAACAAGTTCGTGTTTCAGGGTGCCAAGGTCAAGGTCAGCGTTATTATTTATAGAAATTCTTTGTCAGCGCTCTTGCGACTTCATTTTTGAACGGATCCTGACCAAACTTCATATGTGGGCTCAGCATGATAATACCTCGATTAAGTTCGTGTTTCAGGGTGCCAAGGTCAAGGGTCACCGTTACTATATATATAAAATCTTTGTCATCCCTCTTGCGACTTCATTTCTGAATGGATCCTGACCAAACTTCATATATGAGTCCAGCATGGGAATGCCTCGAACAAGTTTGTGCTTCAGCTCTCCAAGACCAAGGTCACACTTACTATTTATAGAAAATCTTACGTACGTATGTTCACCTTTTGTCAGCTCGGATTCTGACCAAACTTCCTATATGGGTCCAGCATGGGAATACCTCGATTAAGTTTGTGTTTCAGGGTGCCAAGGTCAAGGTCAAGGTCAATGTTACTATTTATAGAAAATCTTTGTCATCACTTCTGCGACTTCATTTCTGAATGGATTGTGACCAAAGTTTCTTTATGGGCCCAGCATGGGAATACCTCGAACAAATTCGTGTTTCAGGGTACCAAGATCAAGGTCAGCGTTACTATTTATAGAAAATCTTTGTCAGCGCTCCTGCGACCTCATTTTTGAACGGATCCTGACCAAACTTCATATGTATGTTCAGCATGGCAATACCTCGATTAAGTTCGTGTTTCAGGGTGCCAAGGTCAAGGCCAAGGTCACCGTTACTATATATAGAAAATCTTTGTCATCCCTCTTTCGACTTCATTTTTGAACGGATCCTGACCAAACTTCATATGTATGTTCAGCATGGCAATACCTCGATTAAGTTCGTGTTTCAGGGTGCCAAGGTCAAGGTCAGTGTTATTATTTATAGAAAATATTTGTCAGCGCTCTTGCGACTTCATTTTTGAACGGATCCTGACCAAATTTCTTATGTGGGTTCAGCATGATAATATCTCAATTAACTTCGTGTTTCAAGGTGTTAAGGTCAAGGCCAAGGTCACCGTTACTATATATAGAAAATCTTTGTCATCACTCTTGCTACTTCATTTCTGAATGGATCCAGACCAAACTTCATATATGAGTCCAGCATGGGAATGCCTAGAACAAGTTTGTTCTTCAGCATGCCAAGGTCAAGGTCACAGTTACTATTGATAGAAAATCGTACGTACGTATGTTCACCTTTTGTCAGCGCTCTAGCGACTTCATTTTTTGACGGATTCTGACCAAACGTCCTATATGTGTCCAGCATGGGAATACCTCGATTAAGTTTGTGTTTCAGGGTGCCAAGGTCAAGGTCAAGGTCAATGTTACTATTTATAGAAAATCTTTTTCATCACTTCTGCGACTTCATTTCTGAATGGATTCTGACAAAACTTTCTTTATGGGCCCATAAAGTTCACCTTGTTCCCCTTTTGTCAGCGCTCTAGCGACTTCATTTCTGAATGGATCCTGGCTAAACTTCCTATATGGGTCCAGCATGGGAATACCTCGAACAAGTTTGCGTTTCAGTGTGCCAAGGTCAAGGTCAGCGTTACTATTTATAGAAAATCTTTGTCATCACTCTTGCGACTTCATTTTTGAACGGATCCTGACCAAACTGTATATATGGGTTCAGCATGATAATACCTCGAACTAGTTCGTGTTTCAGCATGCCAAGGTCAAGGTCACTGTTACGATTCATAGAAAATCGTACGTACGTATGTTCACCTTCTGTCAGCGCTCTAGCGACTTCAGTTTTAAACGGATTCTGACCAAACATTCTTTATGGGCCAAGCATGGGAATACCTCAAACAAATTCGTGTTTTAGGGTACCATGGACAAGGTCAGCGTTACTATTTATAGAAAATTTTTGTCACGGCTCATGCGACTTCATTTTTTAACGGATCCTGACCAAACTTCATATATAGGTTCAGCATGGCAATATGGCAATACCTCGATTAAGTTCGTGTTTTAGGGTGTCAAGGTGAAGGTCACCGTTACTATTTATAGAAAATCTTTGTCATCACTCTTGCGACTTCATTTCTGAATGGATCCTGACCAAACTTCATATATGTGTCCAGCGTGGGAATACCTCGAACAACTTCGTGTTTTAGCATGCCAAGGTCAAGGTGACCGTTTCTATTTATAGAAAATCGTACGTAGGTATGTTCACCTTTTGTCAGCGCTCTAGCGACTTCATTTTTAAACGGATTCTGACCAAACTTCCTATATGGGTCCAGCATGGGAATACCTCGATTAAGTTTGTGTTTCAGGATGCCAAGGTGAAGGTCACCGTTACTATTTATAGAAAATCTTTGTCATCACTCCTGCGACTTCATTTCTGAATGGATTGTGACCAAACTTTCTTTATGGGCCCAGCATGGGAATACCTCGAACAAATTCGTGTTTCAGGGTACCAAGATCAAGGTCAGCGTTACTATTTATAGAAAATCTTTGTCAGCGCTCCTGCGACCTCATTTTTGAACGGATCCTGACCAAACTTCATATGTATGTTCAGCATGGCAATACCTCGATTAAGTTCGTGTTTCAGAGTGCAAAGGTTAAGGCCAAGGTCACCGTTACTATATATAGAAAATCTTTGTCATCCCTCTTGCGACTTCATTTTTGAACGGATCCTGACCAAACTTCATATGTATGTTCAGCATGGCAATACCTCGATTAAGTTCGTGTTTCAGAGTGCCAAGGTCACCGTTACTATCTATAGAAAATATTTGTCATCACTCTTGCGACTTCATTTCTGAATGGATCCTGACCAAACTTCACATATAGGTCTAGCATGGGAATACCTCGAACAAGTTTGTGTTTTAGCATGCCAAGGTCATGGTCACCGTTACTATTTATAGAAAATCGTACGTACGTATGTTCACCTTTTGTCAGCGCTCTAGCGACTTCATTTTTGAACGGATTCTGACTAAACTTCCTATATGTGTCCAGCATAGAAATACCTCGAACAACTTCGTGTTTTAGCATGCCAAGGTCAAGGTCACCGTTACTATTTATAGAAAATCGTACGTAGGTATGTTCACCTTTTGTCAGCTCTCTGGCTTCATAAGTTTGTGTTTCAGCATGCCAAGGTCAAGGTCGCCGTTACTATTTATAGAAAATCGTACCTACTTTTGTTCACCTTTTGTCAGCGCTCTAGCGACTGCGTTTTGGATTGGATTCTTATCAAACTTCCTATAGGGGCCCAGCATGGGAATACCTCGAACAAGTTCGTGTTTCAGGGTGCCAAGGTCAAGGTCAGCGTTATTATTTATAGAAATTCTTTGTCAGCGCTCTTGCGACTTCATTTTTGAACGGATCCTGACCAAACTTCATATGTGGGCTCAGCATGATAATACCTCGATTAAGTTCGTGTTTCAGGGTGCCAAGGTCAAGGGTCACCGTTACTATATATATAAAATCTTTGTCATCCCTCTTGCGACTTCATTTCTGAATGGATCCTGACCAAACTTCATATATGAGTCCAGCATGGGAATGCCTCGAACAAGTTTGTGCTTCAGCTCTCCAAGACCAAGGTCACACTTACTATTTATAGAAAATCTTACGTACGTATGTTCACCTTTTGTCAGCTCGGATTCTGACCAAACTTCCTATATGGGTCCAGCATGGGAATACCTCGATTAAGTTTGTGTTTCAGGGTGCCAAGGTCAAGGTCAAGGTCAATGTTACTATTTATAGAAAATCTTTGTCATCACTTCTGCGACTTCATTTCTGAATGGATTGTGACCAAAGTTTCTTTATGGGCCCAGCATGGGAATACCTCGAACAAATTCGTGTTTCAGGGTACCAAGATCAAGGTCAGCGTTACTATTTATAGAAAATCTTTGTCAGCGCTCCTGCGACCTCATTTTTGAACGGATCCTGACCAAACTTCATATGTATGTTCAGCATGGCAATACCTCGATTAAGTTCGTGTTTCAGGGTGCCAAGGTCAAGGCCAAGGTCACCGTTACTATATATAGAAAATCTTTGTCATCCCTCTTTCGACTTCATTTTTGAACGGATCCTGACCAAACTTCATATGTATGTTCAGCATGGCAATACCTCGATTAAGTTCGTGTTTCAGGGTGCCAAGGTCAAGGTCAGTGTTATTATTTATAGAAAATATTTGTCAGCGCTCTTGCGACTTCATTTTTGAACGGATCCTGACCAAATTTCTTATGTGGGTTCAGCATGATAATATCTCGATTAACTTCGTGTTTCAAGGTGTTAAGGTCAAGGCCAAGGTCACCGTTACTATATATAGAAAATCTTTGTCATCACTCTTGCTACTTCATTTCTGAATGGATCCAGACCAAACTTCATATATGAGTCCAGCATGGGAATGCCTAGAACAAGTTTGTTCTTCAGCATGCCAAGGTCAAGGTCACAGTTACTATTGATAGAAAATCGTACGTACGTATGTTCACCTTTTGTCAGCGCTCTAGCGACTTCATTTTTTGACGGATTCTGACCAAACGTCCTATATGTGTCCAGCATGGGAATACCTCGATTAAGTTTGTGTTTCAGGGTGCCAAGGTCAAGGTCAAGGTCAATGTTACTATTTATAGAAAATCTTTTTCATCACTTCTGCGACTTCATTTCTGAATGGATTCTGACAAAACTTTCTTTATGGGCCCATAAAGTTCACCTTGTTCCCCTTTTGTCAGCGCTCTAGCGACTTCATTTCTGAATGGATCCTGGCTAAACTTCCTATATGGGTCCAGCATGGGAATACCTCGAACAAGTTTGCGTTTCAGTGTGCCAAGGTCAAGGTCAGCGTTACTATTTATAGAAAATCTTTGTCATCACTCTTGCGACTTCATTTTTGAACGGATCCTGACCAAACTGTATATATGGGTTCAGCATGATAATACCTCGAACTAGTTCGTGTTTCAGCATGCCAAGGTCAAGGTCACTGTTACGATTCATAGAAAATCGTACGTACGTATGTTCACCTTCTGTCAGCGCTCTAGCGACTTCAGTTTTAAACGGATTCTGACCAAACATTCTTTATGGGCCAAGCATGGGAATACCTCAAACAAATTCGTGTTTTAGGGTACCATGGACAAGGTCAGCGTTACTATTTATAGAAAATCTTTGTCAGCGCTCCTGCGACCTCATTTTTGAACGGATCCTGACCAAACTTCATATGTATGTTCAGCATGGCAATACCTCGATTAAGTTCGTGTTTCAGAGTGCAAAGGTTAAGGCCAAGGTCACCGTTACTATATATAGAAAATCTTTGTCATCCCTCTTGCGACTTCATTTTTGAACGGATCCTGACCAAACTTCATATGTATGTTCAGCATGGCAATACCTCGATTAAGTTCGTGTTTCAGAGTGCCAAGGTCACCGTTACTATCTATAGAAAATATTTGTCATCACTCTTGCGACTTCATTTCTGAATGGATCCTGACCAAACTTCACATATAGGTCTAGCATGGGAATACCTCGAACAAGTTTGTGTTTTAGCATGCCAAGGTCATGGTCACCGTTACTATTTATAGAAAATCGTACGTACGTATGTTCACCTTTTGTCAGCGCTCTAGCGACTTCATTTTTGAACGGATTCTGACTAAACTTCCTATATGTGTCCAGCATAGAAATACCTCGAACAACTTCGTGTTTTAGCATGCCAAGGTCAAGGTCACCGTTACTATTTATAGAAAATCGTACGTAGGTATGTTCACCTTTTGTCAGCTCTCTGGCTTCATAAGTTTGTGTTTCAGCATGCCAAGGTCAAGGTCGCCGTTACTATTTATAGAAAATCGTACCTACTTTTGTTCACCTTTTGTCAGCGCTCTAGCGACTGCGTTTTGGATTGGATTCTTATCAAACTTCCTATAGGGGCCCAGCATGGGAATACCTCGAACAAGTTCGTGTTTCAGGGTGCCAAGGTCAAGGTCAGCGTTATTATTTATAGAAATTCTTTGTCAGCGCTCTTGCGACTTCATTTTTGAACGGATCCTGACCAAACTTCATATGTGGGCTCAGCATGATAATACCTCGATTAAGTTCGTGTTTCAGGGTGCCAAGGTCAAGGGTCACCGTTACTATATATATAAAATCTTTGTCATCCCTCTTGCGACTTCATTTCTGAATGGATCCTGACCAAACTTCATATATGAGTCCAGCATGGGAATGCCTCGAACAAGTTTGTGCTTCAGCTCTCCAAGACCAAGGTCACACTTACTATTTATAGAAAATCTTACGTACGTATGTTCACCTTTTGTCAGCTCGGATTCTGACCAAACTTCCTATATGGGTCCAGCATGGGAATACCTCGATTAAGTTTGTGTTTCAGGGTGCCAAGGTCAAGGTCAAGGTCAATGTTACTATTTATAGAAAATCTTTGTCATCACTTCTGCGACTTCATTTCTGAATGGATTGTGACCAAAGTTTCTTTATGGGCCCAGCATGGGAATACCTCGAACAAATTCGTGTTTCAGGGTACCAAGATCAAGGTCAGCGTTACTATTTATAGAAAATCTTTGTCAGCGCTCCTGCGACCTCATTTTTGAACGGATCCTGACCAAACTTCATATGTATGTTCAGCATGGCAATACCTCGATTAAGTTCGTGTTTCAGGGTGCCAAGGTCAAGGCCAAGGTCACCGTTACTATATATAGAAAATCTTTGTCATCCCTCTTTCGACTTCATTTTTGAACGGATCCTGACCAAACTTCATATGTATGTTCAGCATGGCAATACCTCGATTAAGTTCGTGTTTCAGGGTGCCAAGGTCAAGGTCAGTGTTATTATTTATAGAAAATATTTGTCAGCGCTCTTGCGACTTCATTTTTGAACGGATCCTGACCAAATTTCTTATGTGGGTTCAGCATGATAATATCTCGATTAACTTCGTGTTTCAAGGTGTTAAGGTCAAGGCCAAGGTCACCGTTACTATATATAGAAAATCTTTGTCATCACTCTTGCTACTTCATTTCTGAATGGATCCAGACCAAACTTCATATATGAGTCCAGCATGGGAATGCCTAGAACAAGTTTGTTCTTCAGCATGCCAAGGTCAAGGTCACAGTTACTATTGATAGAAAATCGTACGTACGTATGTTCACCTTTTGTCAGCGCTCTAGCGACTTCATTTTTTGACGGATTCTGACCAAACGTCCTATATGTGTCCAGCATGGGAATACCTCGATTAAGTTTGTGTTTCAGGGTGCCAAGGTCAAGGTCAAGGTCAATGTTACTATTTATAGAAAATCTTTTTCATCACTTCTGCGACTTCATTTCTGAATGGATTCTGACAAAACTTTCTTTATGGGCCCATAAAGTTCACCTTGTTCCCCTTTTGTCAGCGCTCTAGCGACTTCATTTCTGAATGGATCCTGGCTAAACTTCCTATATGGGTCCAGCATGGGAATACCTCGAACAAGTTTGCGTTTCAGTGTGCCAAGGTCAAGGTCAGCGTTACTATTTATAGAAAATCTTTGTCATCACTCTTGCGACTTCATTTTTGAACGGATCCTGACCAAACTGTATATATGGGTTCAGCATGATAATACCTCGAACTAGTTCGTGTTTCAGCATGCCAAGGTCAAGGTCACTGTTACGATTCATAGAAAATCGTACGTACGTATGTTCACCTTCTGTCAGCGCTCTAGCGACTTCAGTTTTAAACGGATTCTGACCAAACATTCTTTATGGGCCAAGCATGGGAATACCTCGAACAAATTCGTGTTTTAGGGTACCATGGACAAGGTCAGCGTTACTATTTATAGAAAATTTTTGTCACGGCTCATGCGACTTCATTTTTTAACGGATCCTGACCAAACTTCATATATAGGTTCAGCATGGCAATATGGCAATACCTCGATTAAGTTCGTGTTTTAGGGTGTCAAGGTGAAGGTCACCGTTACTATTTATAGAAAATCTTTGTTATCACTCTTGCGACTTCATTTCTGAATGGATCCTGACCAAACATCATATATGTGTCCAGCGTGGGAATACCTTGAACAACTTCGTGTTTTAGCATGCCAAGGTCAAGGTGACCGTTTCTATTTATAGAAAATCGTACGTAGGTATGTTCACCTTTTGTCAGCGCTCTAGCGACTTCATTTTTAAACGGATTCTGACCAAACTTCCTATATGGGTCCAGCATGGGAATACCTCGATTAAGTTTGTGTTTCAGGATGCCAAGGTGAAGGTCACCGTTACTATTTATAGAAAATCTTTGTCATCACTCCTGCGACTTCATTTCTGAATGGATTGTGACCAAACTTTCTTTATGGGCCCAGCATGGGAATACCTCGAACAAATTCGTGTTTCAGGGTACCAAGATCAAGGTCAGCGTTACTATTTATAGAAAATCTTTGTCAGCGCTCCTGCGACCTCATTTTTGAACGGATCCTGACCAAACTTCATATGTATGTTCAGCATGGCAATACCTCGATTAAGTTCGTGTTTCAGAGTGCAAAGGTTAAGGCCAAGGTCACCGTTACTATATATAGAAAATCTTTGTCATCCCTCTTGCGACTTCATTTTTGAACGGATCCTGACCAAACTTCATATGTATGTTCAGCATGGCAATACCTCGATTAAGTTCGTGTTTCAGAGTGCCAAGGTCACCGTTACTATCTATAGAAAATATTTGTCATCACTCTTGCGACTTCATTTCTGAATGGATCCTGACCAAACTTCACATATAGGTCTAGCATGGGAATACCTCGAACAAGTTTGTGTTTTAGCATGCCAAGGTCATGGTCACCGTTACTATTTATAGAAAATCGTACGTACGTATGTTCACCTTTTGTCAGCGCTCTAGCGACTTCATTTTTGAACGGATTCTGACTAAACTTCCTATATGTGTCCAGCATAGAAATACCTCGAACAACTTCGTGTTTTAGCATGCCAAGGTCAAGGTCACCGTTACTATTTATAGAAAATCGTACGTAGGTATGTTCACCTTTTGTCAGCTCTCTGGCTTCATAAGTTTGTGTTTCAGCATGCCAAGGTCAAGGTCGCCGTTACTATTTATAGAAAATCGTACCTACTTTTGTTCACCTTTTGTCAGCGCTCTAGCGACTGCGTTTTGGATTGGATTCTTATCAAACTTCCTATAGGGGCCCAGCATGGGAATACCTCGAACAAGTTCGTGTTTCAGGGTGCCAAGGTCAAGGTCAGCGTTATTATTTATAGAAATTCTTTGTCAGCGCTCTTGCGACTTCATTTTTGAACGGATCCTGACCAAACTTCATATGTGGGCTCAGCATGATAATACCTCGATTAAGTTCGTGTTTCAGGGTGCCAAGGTCAAGGGTCACCGTTACTATATATATAAAATCTTTGTCATCCCTCTTGCGACTTCATTTCTGAATGGATCCTGACCAAACTTCATATATGAGTCCAGCATGGGAATGCCTCGAACAAGTTTGTGCTTCAGCTCTCCAAGACCAAGGTCACACTTACTATTTATAGAAAATCTTACGTACGTATGTTCACCTTTTGTCAGCTCGGATTCTGACCAAACTTCCTATATGGGTCCAGCATGGGAATACCTCGATTAAGTTTGTGTTTCAGGGTGCCAAGGTCAAGGTCAAGGTCAATGTTACTATTTATAGAAAATCTTTGTCATCACTTCTGCGACTTCATTTCTGAATGGATTGTGACCAAAGTTTCTTTATGGGCCCAGCATGGGAATACCTCGAACAATTTTGTGTTTCAGGGTACCAAGATCAAGGTCAGCGTTACTATTTATAGAAAATCTTTGTCAGCGCTCCTGCGACCTCATTTTTGAACGGATCCTGACCAAACTTCATATGTATGTTCAGCATGGCAATACCTCGATTAAGTTCGTGTTTCAGGGTGCCAAGGTCAAGGCCAAGGTCACCGTTACTATATATAGAAAATCTTTGTCATCCCTCTTTCGACTTCATTTTTGAACGGATCCTGACCAAACTTCATATGTATGTTCAGCATGGCAATACCTCGATTAAGTTCGTGTTTCAGGGTGCCAAGGTCAAGGTCAGTGTTATTATTTATAGAAAATATTTGTCAGCGCTCTTGCGACTTCATTTTTGAACGGATCCTGACCAAATTTCTTATGTGGGTTCAGCATGATAATATCTCGATTAACTTCGTGTTTCAAGGTGTTAAGGTCAAGGCCAAGGTCACCGTTACTATATATAGAAAATCTTTGTCATCACTCTTGCTACTTCATTTCTGAATGGATCCAGACCAAACTTCATATATGAGTCCAGCATGGGAATGCCTAGAACAAGTTTGTTCTTCAGCATGCCAAGGTCAAGGTCACAGTTACTATTGATAGAAAATCGTACGTACGTATGTTCACCTTTTGTCAGCGCTCTAGCGACTTCATTTTTTGACGGATTCTGACCAAACGTCCTATATGTGTCCAGCATGGGAATACCTCGATTAAGTTTGTGTTTCAGGGTGCCAAGGTCAAGGTCAAGGTCAATGTTACTATTTATAGAAAATCTTTTTCATCACTTCTGCGACTTCATTTCTGAATGGATTCTGACAAAACTTTCTTTATGGGCCCATAAAGTTCACCTTGTTCCCCTTTTGTCAGCGCTCTAGCGACTTCATTTCTGAATGGATCCTGGCTAAACTTCCTATATGGGTCCAGCATGGGAATACCTCGAACAAGTTTGCGTTTCAGTGTGCCAAGGTCAAGGTCAGCGTTACTATTTATAGAAAATCTTTGTCATCACTCTTGCGACTTCATTTTTGAACGGATCCTGACCAAACTGTATATATGGGTTCAGCATGATAATACCTCGAACTAGTTCGTGTTTCAGCATGCCAAGGTCAAGGTCACTGTTACGATTCATAGAAAATCGTACGTACGTATGTTCACCTTCTGTCAGCGCTCTAGCGACTTCAGTTTTAAACGGATTCTGACCAAACATTCTTTATGGGCCAAGCATGGGAATACCTCGAACAAATTCGTGTTTTAGGGTACCATGGACAAGGTCAGCGTTACTATTTATAGAAAATTTTTGTCACGGCTCATGCGACTTCATTTTTTAACGGATCCTGACCAAACTTCATATATAGGTTCAGCATGGCAATATGGCAATACCTCGATTAAGTTCGTGTTTTAGGGTGTCAAGGTGAAGGTCACCGTTACTATTTATAGAAAATCTTTGTCATCACTCTTGCGACTTCATTTCTGAATGGATCCTGACCAAACTTCATATATGTGTCCAGCGTGGGAATACCTCGAACAACTTCGTGTTTTAGCATGCCAAGGTCAAGGTGACCGTTTCTATTTATAGAAAATCGTACGTAGGTATGTTCACCTTTTGTCAGCGCTCTAGCAACTTCATTTTCAAACGGATTCTGACCAAACTTCCTATATGGGTCCAGCATGGGAATACCTCGATTAAGTTTGTGTTTCAGGATGCCAAGGTGAAGGTCACCGTTACTATTTATAGAAAATCTTTGTCATCACTCCTGCGACTTCATTTCTGAATGGATTGTGACCAAACTTTCTTTATGGGCCCAGCATGGGAATACCTCGAACAAATTCGTGTTTCAGGGTACCAAGATCAAGGTCAGCGTTACTATTTATAGAAAATCTTTGTCAGCGCTCCTGCGACCTCATTTTTGAACGGATCCTGACCAAACTTCATATGTATGTTCAGCATGGCAATACCTCGATTAAGTTCGTGTTTCAGAGTGCAAAGGTTAAGGCCAAGGTCACCGTTACTATATATAGAAAATCTTTGTCATCCCTCTTGCGACTTCATTTTTGAACGGATCCTGACCAAACTTCATATGTATGTTCAGCATGGCAATACCTCGATTAAGTTCGTGTTTCAGAGTGCCAAGGTCACCGTTACTATCTATAGAAAATATTTGTCATCACTCTTGCGACTTCATTTCTGAATGGATCCTGACCAAACTTCACATATAGGTCTAGCATGGGAATACCTCGAACAAGTTTGTGTTTTAGCATGCCAAGGTCATGGTCACCGTTACTATTTATAGAAAATCGTACGTACGTATGTTCACCTTTTGTCAGCGCTCTAGCGACTTCATTTTTGAACGGATTCTGACTAAACTTCCTATATGTGTCCAGCATAGAAATACCTCGAACAACTTCGTGTTTTAGCATGCCAAGGTCAAGGTCACCGTTACTATTTATAGAAAATCGTACGTAGGTATGTTCACCTTTTGTCAGCTCTCTGGCTTCATAAGTTTGTGTTTCAGCATGCCAAGGTCAAGGTCGCCGTTACTATTTATAGAAAATCGTACCTACTTTTGTTCACCTTTTGTCAGCGCTCTAGCGACTGCGTTTTGGATTGGATTCTTATCAAACTTCCTATAGGGGCCCAGCATGGGAATACCTCGAACAAGTTCGTGTTTCAGGGTGCCAAGGTCAAGGTCAGCGTTATTATTTATAGAAATTCTTTGTCAGCGCTCTTGCGACTTCATTTTTGAACGGATCCTGACCAAACTTCATATGTGGGCTCAGCATGATAATACCTCGATTAAGTTCGTGTTTCAGGGTGCCAAGGTCAAGGGTCACCGTTACTATATATATAAAATCTTTGTCATCCCTCTTGCGACTTCATTTCTGAATGGATCCTGACCAAACTTCATATATGAGTCCAGCATGGGAATGCCTCGAACAAGTTTGTGCTTCAGCTCTCCAAGACCAAGGTCACACTTACTATTTATAGAAAATCTTACGTACGTATGTTCACCTTTTGTCAGCTCGGATTCTGACCAAACTTCCTATATGGGTCCAGCATGGGAATACCTCGATTAAGTTTGTGTTTCAGGGTGCCAAGGTCAAGGTCAAGGTCAATGTTACTATTTATAGAAAATCTTTGTCATCACTTCTGCGACTTCATTTCTGAATGGATTCTGACAAAACTTTCTTTATGGGCCCAGCATGGGAATACCTCGAACAATTTTGTGTTTCAGGGTACCAAGATCAAGGTCAGCGTTACTATTTATAGAAAATCTTTGTCAGCGCTCCTGCGACTTCATTTTTAAACGGATCCTGACCAAACTTCATATATGGGTCCAGCATGGGAATACCTCGATTAAGTTTGTGTTTCAGGGTGCCAAGGTCAAGGTCAAGGTCAATGTTACTATTTATAGAAAATCTTTGTCATCACTTCTGCGACTTCATTTCTGAATGGATTCTGACAAAACTTTCTTTATGGGCCCAGCATGGGAATACCTCGAACAATTTTTTGTTTCAGGGTACCAAGATCAAGGTCAGCGTTACTATTTACAGAAAATCTTTGTCAGCGCTCCTGCGACTTTATTTTTAAACGGATCCTGACCAAACTTCATATGTGGGTTCAGCATGGCAATACCTCGATTACGTTCGTGTTTCAGGGTGCCAAGGTCAAGGTCAGCGTTATCATTTATAGAAAATCTTTGTCAGCGCTCTTGCGACTTCATTTTTGAACGGATCCTGACCAAACTTAATATGTGGGTTCAGCATGGTAATACCTCCATTAAGTTCGTGTTTCAGGGTGCCAAAGTCAAGGCCAAGGTCACCGTTACTATATATAGAAAATCTTTTTCATCATTCTTGCGACTTCATTTCTGAATGGATCCTGACCAAACTTCATATATGGGTCCAGCATGGGAATGCCTCGAACAAGTTTGTGCTTCAGCATGCCAAGGTCAAGGTCACCGTTACTATTTATAGAAAATCGTACGTACGTATGTTCACCTTTTGTCAGCGCTCTAGCGATTTCATTTTTAAACGGATTCTGACCAAACTTCCTATATGGGTCCAGCATGGGAATACCTCGATTAAGTTTGTGTTTCAGGGTGCCAAAGTGAAGGTCACCGTTACTATTTATAGAAAATCTTTGTCATCATTCCTGCGACTTCATTTCTGAATGGATTGTGACCAAACTTTCTGTATGGGCCCAGCATGGGTATACCTCGAACAAGTTCGTGTTTCAACCTGCCATGTCAAAGTCACCGTTACTATAGAAAATCTTTGTCAACACTCTTGTAACTTCATTTCTGATCGGATCCTGACCAAACTTCATAGATTGGTCAAGCAAGGCAATACCTCGAACGCGTCATCGCTTTTGGGACCAAACTTCATCCCCACCCCCCATTTTGCGTCAGAGGTCATGTGTTAGCACGCGAGGGGATTTGTAGCGTTTGCGATGCCTTGTTCCATATATATTAACGTGGAAAATCTATGATTGATTTCTCAAGACAATAATGCCCGACGTAACTTTGTGCCTGGTTAACGTAATGTTGAAGGTATATGTTGCAATGACAGTCAGATCTTGCATTTGACTTAAATTCAGCATATATGTTTTGAGAAACAGTCCCCTGGGGAAACCTCCTGTGTTCAACTTGTAATGTCTAAGCATTACGACAATGTATGCTTTACGGCAGTAGCCGTATGTACCCGCCGTTGTTGGCAACATGTGCTTTCACTCAGTAAATCTCAAAACTTAAATCAGCTGACTTTGTCAATCATCTAAAGCTTTCTACAGAGGTAGAACACAACACTGGCGACGAGGATGCTAGCACAAATCCACGAGGACAACCTACAAACTTTTTAAATGTGTCAATTTCAACGACGAAATCACGGATGCTGACTGTTGTTGTTGTTTCGCACAGAATATGAACACTCGCTGAGCCCAACCCAATTTCTGTACATTTGGTAATCTGAAATCACTTTCTTTGGAACTAACTATTGTGAGTATGGCTACTTCACTACCTCAATTTCCACACTTTGACGTCCATTTTGATGGCAATGTTGGTCCTAGATGGAAGAAATGGCTCACAAGGTTTGAAAGACTCATGCATGGTTGCTATGGATATTTCTGACCCAAAACGAAAACGTGCATTACTTTTGCGCTATGCAGGCACTGAAGTAGACGAAATTTTCGACACTTTGGGAGGAGTTGAAGAAAATGACTATGATGCTGCTGTTCAATCTCTAAATGAATATTTTACTCCTAAAGTCAGCACAGCCTATGAACTTTTTAATTCTCGCCAAGCAGAACAGGGTCCAACTGAGTCAATTGACAGCTACTACACACGACTTAGACAGTTAGCACAGACATGTTATTTCACCGATGTCGACAAAGAAATCGCCTCACAAATAACCATACATTGTACATCTCAACGTTTACGAAGACGCTCATTACGCGAAGACTTAACTCTTAAAGAAACTAGAAACTAGTGAAACACAAGCCAATACCCTTGAAAACTCTTCTAACCGTACTAATTCTGTACAAACAACTCAAAACAAAACATCGAATAGACATTCACATTCTAGAGGTAGACCAACTCAAAGAAACTTTCACTCACCACGTGACAATAGAAATTACAGGGACAAACGGTCACAATCACGAAACAGACATCAAAAACCAAACAAAGCAAATGGCAGTAACTCAACATGCTATTACTGTGGTGGTAGATACCCGCACAAAACACAGTGTCCGGCTAAAGGCAAACAATGTATCTTATGCAACAAATACAATCACTTCGCATCTGTATGCAAATCTGTTCCTAACAAACAACAATCAGTAGTACACAATGTTGATACAGATAATTCAGACGATGATTATGTTTACACTGTATGTTCAGAAAACAAAAACAAACCTGGGAAACACTCCTCATTTATTCACCGCATTTCGACCAAATGTCCGTCTCGTGAAATTCAAATAGCAGGTAAGCCTGTGTCCGTTTTGCTTGACTCCGGATCGTCCGTCAATATACTTGATAGTGTCACTTATGATAGATTAAACTCAGACAGTCCTCCTGAACTAAAATCCCCTAGAACTAAACTATTTGCTTATGGTTCAAACACTCCACTTCCAGTGATTGGTACCTGGGAAACAGGTGTGAAATTTGGTAGCATTGTCACACAAACCACTTTCTACTTAGTGGAAGGCGAGAGTGGCAACTTGCTATGCTACAAAACAGCCAAAGAGCTACAAATGGTACACATTGTTAGCAACGTCAAAACAAATAATGTACATTCCACAGAAGACATTTTCTCTAGTTATTCTGACTTATTTGAAGGCATTGGTAAAGTAAAAAATACACAGATTAAACTACACATTGATCCAACGATTCAACCAAAATGCCAACCTCACCGTCGTATACCCTTCCATGTAAGGAAAGACGTAGAGAAAGAATTAGAGAGATTAGAAAATCTAGACATAATAGAAAAGGTTGAAGGCCCCACACCATGGGTTAGCCCTATAGTTGTAGTCCCAAAAAAAACTGGTAACGTTAGAATATGCATCGACATGCGCGAGGCAAACAAAGCAATTAAGCGAGAGAAGCACCCAACACCGACAATTGACGATTTAGTTGCAGAATTAAACCAAGCTTCAATATTCAGTAAATTAGACCTAACAGCAGGCTATCATCAACTGGAGTTACATCCAGACAGCAGAAACATTACAACGTTTTCCACACACGTAGGTTTAAGACGTTACAAGAGACTTTTATTTGGCGTGAATGCAGCCAGCGAATTTTTTCAAAATACAATATCTGGCTTCATTCAAGACATCCAAGGTTGTTTAAACCTTTCAGACGACATTTTAATTTATGGACGCAATCAAACAGAACATGACAAAACACTAAACCTTGTACTCCAACGTCTAAGAGACTGTAACGTCACATTAAACAAAGACAAATGCTCTTTTAACAAACGTGAAATTAACTTTTACGGACATTTATTCAGTGCTGCTGGAATCTCCCCTGACCCAGCCAAAGTTAAAGCTATTGTCTCTGCCAGTCCACCTACATCAGCAGGTGAAATCAAATCCTTATTAGGAATGGCTCAATACGTCTCGAGATTCATCAAGAACTACTCTACTATGACAGAACCTCTTAGAAAACTTACACATCAGGATGTTTCTTGGACATGGGGACAAATAGAACAGAAAGCCTTACAAAACCTCAAGGACGCGTTAACTAGTGCAGAAGTCATGAACTATTTCGATCCAAAGAAAGAAACAGAAATTATAGTCGACGCCAGCCCAGTAGGAATTGGTGCTTTAATGAGTCAAGAAGGAAAAATTATCAGCTATGCAAGTCGAGCTCTCTCAGAAGTGGAAAAACGATATTCTCAAACAGAACGTGAAATGTTAGGATGCGTCTGGTCGGCTGAGCATTTTCACCTCTATGTATATGGTTCGAATTTCAAAATCATCACAGACCACAAACCGCTTCTTGGTATATATTTCCTAGCTCTAAACCTACATCTGCAAGAATCGAACGATGGAGACTCTTATGCCTTACAATGTCACCCTACTGTACAAACCTGGAAAAGACAGTAACAACCCAGCAGATTATTTAAGTCGTCATCCTTTTGAACATTCAGACTCAAATTCAATTGCCGAACACTATATCAACTATGTGTGTGACAATGCAATCCCCAAAGCTATGACACTTAACGAAATTCAGGCCGAAACACTGAAAGACTCAGTTATGCAAAAACTAATTCATGCTATATACTCTGGCAATTGGCAGGATAGTGAACTTCAATCGTTCAAAAACGTGAAAGACGAACTGGCCGTTTACAATGGACATGTACTCCGAGGAAGTAGACTCGTCATACCTGAATCACTTAGAGATAAGGCAATCACCTTGGCCCATGTTGGTCATCAAGGAATAGTAAAAACGAAAAGCTTAATCAGGGAGAAAGTTTGGTTCCCTGGAATAGATTGTGCTACTGAAAACAAAATTAAACAGTGCATTCCTTGCCAAGCTTCAACCCATACGTCAGTGAAACGTGAACCAATCAAACCAACAAACTTACCTCAAACTCCTTGGACGAATTGTTCTATTGATTTTACAGGACCTTTTCCCACAGGCGAATACTTACTTGTTGTTCTAGACGACTACAGTCGCTTCCCTGAAGTTGAGATTGTTTCCTCCACTAGTGCAAAAACTGTTATTCCTCGTCTGGACTCTATCTTCGCCCGACTAGGTATACCTACTATTCTTCGTTCAGATAATGGCCCACCTTTCAACGGAAAAGAATTTCAAAACTTTTCAACTTACCTTGGTTTTCATCATCGACGTATAACTCCTCTTTGGCCTGAAGCCAACGGAGAAGTCGAAAGATTCATGGGAACTCTGAACAAAGCTATTCGAGCAGCCACAGCTAATAATCTGAATTGGAAGCAAGAACTCTTCAAATTTCTACGTCAGTATCGAGCTACTCCACACAGGTATCTCACCATTCAATGCTTTGACCGGTAGAAAAATGAGAACAACCTTACCTGAATTACAGCTCCCTTCAGGAACTTTTCAAACCTCAACTCTCCAAGAAAAGATTTCTAGGAATGATTTCAAAGCCAAAAACAAGATGAAATTCTACGCTGACCAGAGACGTCACACGCGCCCACACCAGCTTAATATTGGCGATACAGTGCTAGTGAAACAGTCAAAGCTCAACAAACTGACAACACCTTTCAACCCATCTCCATATCGCATAACCAAGAAAAAGGACAGCATGCTAACCGCTCAACGGGGTAACCATGTGATTACTCGCAACGCTACATTCTTCAAACCAATTCAAGGCGGCCATTCTTCAACTTTTATTGATGAGGAAGAAAAAGAAGATGATATTGGTGATCCCTCAATTGTGAATTTTCCCCTAGATTCATCCCCTGTGAACTCCCCTGTAAAACCCTGTTTAAAACAAACCTCCAATTTGCGACATTCACAGAGAGTTTCCAAACCACCTGTTCGTTTCAGTGACTATGTTTTAAAGTGAACAGTTAATGTCTAAGTTTTTACAGCAATTGAAACTTAATTTTCAGTTTAAATGTTCAACTTTTATTATCTCTTCTATATAGAGTATCGAAATGCAAGCTCCAGTTTGTTTACATTTCTCATTTATTTGTTTAAAGGGGCATGAGCTGCCAAAATTCGCAGTGTTTTCATAACTTCTGATCGTCACGACAGTAAGAGGCTTGAAAGGCTATCGAAAAACTAAATGATTGGCGTTGGAATGAGAAAAATCCATACAGTATGTGGCCTGTATGAACCGAAAACGTGTTCAAAAGTAAACAAAATTTAAATAACCGGGACGACCATTCATTCATTCTCAGCCAAAGTTAGTTCAAAACAGTGCTTTATCGTACATTTTCGAGACTAGAAGCATTAAAAAGCTTCTGAACTCTACCTTTTGAGAAAAATAGCCAATAATTTCAGCATTCTGTTTTGACGTCAAAATATCAACATTTTGTCAGCTCATGCCCCTTTAACACAAAGACTCTAAATACAACTTCAAGCAAAGTGACATTTTATTTTAAAACTTAACCTTAAACAATTTTCATGTTTTATGTTACTTTTGCTATTGTGAAAAAAAGGAGAGATGTAATGTCTAAGCATTACGACAATGTATGCTTTACGGCAGTAGCCGTATGTACCCGCCGTTGTTGGCAACATGTGCTTTCACTCAGTAAATCTCAAAACTTAAATCAGCTGACTTTGTCAATCATCTAAAGCTTTCTACAGAGGTAGAACACAACACAACTGTCAACCTTTCCGTATGCGTAAAAATGCCGCATGATATTAAAAAAAAAGAACAGTGTGCACGTATTTATTGCGCATCTATGTATAAATTAATCACTGATACTAGAGCTATTTTGTGTGTTTTCTCTGTTTTCATACATCATTGTACGTCTGTGTGGGACTAAGGGACGATCACGCAAATCCACTGGACCACCGAGCCCGCTTGAATCCCCTTGGAGATGTGTGGGAATTCAATATCCGTATCCGTCTCATGTGTCATGCGTATAGCTACAAATGGCTTAACACAGCCGTCACTTCAAACAAAACCCCTTTTCTATCCCGTAATTTTTTGAGGGAATTCATTCTGCTTTCGTTCTAAGTGACTAGAATTTTATTGTGCACAATTCCTGTATGTATTTAGCTATGAAATAAATGATCTTAACATATTTAAATCAACATACATATACAAAGAGAAAAAAGTTAAGCACCACCCTATAAAGTCTGCACCGACCGATAAAATCATTGGTGTATGGAGATTGTTGGCAAACTGATGTTGCAGAAACGATTGTGATCATAAAGGGCAACATTCTGGCGATAAGAAATCACCATTAATGGCAACAAGCTCTACAATTTATTCAGGATATCGTTAGCCAAATCAAAAGTGTATTTTAACAAAATAAAAAGACACTTGTAAGTATGGAACTTAAGAGTCCATCTGGCTTCACAGGGCGAACATATTGAATTAAAAATCTCACTTTGAGTTTGTAGTACACATCCCTAAAGCAGAAGTTCAATAGCGGGTATAGCCTCCATTAGTTTCCAACCTGCGTTTCATCCCTCCAGCGAAACGTTTGATCTGTTGAAGGGATAACTGCGCGGATTTGAATCCTTTAGAGCACAATTGGAATAGGATGGGCAGAAACATTCCAGCCATAGATCCTCCTGTACAAAATCTGCAGGAATTGGAAGCCGCATTACATCGGTATTGGCGGCAGTTGCCCCTTCAACAGATCCGACGTCTCACTGGAGGGGTGAGACGCAGGCTAGAAGCTAATGGAGGCTAGACGCGCTATTAAACCTCTTCTTTAGGGATGTGTTCTACACACTCAAAGTGACATTTTTACATCAATATGTTCACCATGTGAAGGCAGATAGACTCTGAAGTGTCATACTTACAAGCATCTTTTTATTTTGTTAAAATATAATTTTGATTTAGCTAATGATATCCTGAATAAATTGTATAGCTTGTTGTCATTAATGGTGATTTCTTATCGCCCTTTATGATCACAATTGTTTCTGCAATATCAGTCTCCCTACACCAATGATTTTATCGGTCGGTACAGACTTTACAGGGGGTGCTTAACTTTTTTCTTTGGGTATAGAGCGACTAAATTTTAATAAATTAAGTTCGATTTCTTTAATTTCTGTCAAGATTAGATGGCAAATTCACAACTATAAAGGAAATGGTGTTTCATCAATATTTTGCTGAAACGGCAGTTCTTGGGAAGTTTTTAGTTTGATCGGTTTAGAATAAAATAGATAATCAGTTTGATCGGAGGAATCTGCAGGGTGTGACGCCCTTAGGCATATACAGTGCCCGTCATTCTATAAGGTCGTCTCAATACCTAACCGAGGTCTCACATAGGGTTAAGTGAACTGCTGTTTTAAGCTAGCACTATGTCACAAGGTATGTTTTCTTCAATTACTTTGCTATTCATTTTTGATGATTGCTTTACATTAATTTATATAAATTACGACCCCCTTTAGAACTATTATTCTTAATTAGATTACGATACCTGTCGTAAATGCTAACTATATTCTGGGATGAATATGAAAGGGATATGAAACGCCTTTGTTTTGCAATCAGTCGACTGGCAGTTGTTTGGCTCGCTATTGTTCTTGTCAGACACCCCGTGACGGCATTCAGATCCGCTCTGAGAATAGCCGAAAGCCGTGTTGTGTATTCCGATTTATTCCGAACCATACCGATGTCGTTGATATATGCTATTTATAAGCTAGCAACACTGTCAGAATATTCAAAATGGCGATTGTTTTCTGTTGCTAGCTTACAAACGGGCATGCGCAGCCCATATATCAACGACATCGGTATGGTTTGGAATGAATCGGAATACACAACACGGCTTTCGGCTATTCTCGGAGCGGATCAGAATGCCGTCACGGGGTGTCTGACAAGAACAATACCGAGCCAAACAACTGCCAGTCGACTGACTGCAAAACAAAGGCGTTTCATATCCCTTTCATATTCATCCCAGCTATATTATATCATTGTTTGATAGATTTATTCTGGATACCTCATGTCATTTTGATGTGGTCTTTATTGTTAGATGAATTGATTGAGCGTTTTATGCCTAATTCGAAAGAATTTCCCTCATATGAATTGGGGATCTACGGTGAGAAGGGGTGGGGGGGGGGGGACCTCCTCGCCATTTTCCGTGGAACTTTTTTAAAAAACCAGATGAGCAGTGTTATGACATGCCTCAAGGTACAGTCAGGTGTGTTGAAAATGCAATTTCTGTGGTATTTGAATGGCAAAAGACGCCCAACACACCCATTGGTGGAATCAGTACACTCCTTGGGGTTATGAACCCCTGAACATATATATTTTCCTCATCTGTGTCCAACTCCAATTTCCCTGTCGCAATGGAAGCAGGCTTACAATTTAGACCAAAAATGCCTTACACAAAAGGCTCAAGGACCCCGCAACTTCCAGGGCCTCTATATTGTCGTTTCACTCTGACATTTATACTTTTTTGCCGTCTCATAGTTAATTGTCTCACCTCAATGCAATTAGGTAATTTCTTAGACATGAACGCCTTGTGCCCCCCCCCCCCCCCCTCCCTCATCACACACACGCCTTTTGGAAAATCAGAAGAAAGGACCAAACCCAAAAACAGCATTCCCTGGGCAACACGGATATGGAGGCTAGACGCGCTATTGAACTTCTGCTTTAGGGATGTGTTCTACACACTCAAAGTGACATTTTTACATCAATATGTTCACCATGTGAAGGCAGATAGACTCTGAAGTTTCATACTTACAAGCATCTTTTTTATTTTGTTAAAATATAATTTAGATTTGGCTAACGATATCCTGAATAAATTGTATAGCTTGTTGCCATTAATGGTGATTTCTTATCGCCCTTTATGATCATAATCGTTTCTGCAATATCAGTCTCCCTACAGCAATGATTTTATCGGTCGGTGCAGACTTTACAGGGGGTGCTTAACTTTTTTCTTTGGGTATAGAGCGACTAAATGTTAATAAATTAAGTTCGATTTCTTTAATTTCTGTCAAGATTAGATGGCAAATTCACAACTATAAAGGAAATGGTGTTTCATCAATATTTTGCTGAAAAGGCAGTTCTTGGGAAGTTTTTAGTTTGATCGGTTTAGAATAAAATAGATAATCAGTTCGATCGGAGGAATCTGCAGGGTGTGACGCCCTTAGGCATATACAGTGCCCGTCATTCTATAAGGTCGTCTCAATACCTAACCGAGGTCTCACATAGGGTTAAGTGAACTGCTGTTTTAAGCTAGCACTGTGTCACAAGGTATGTTTTCTTCAATTACTTTGCTATTCATTTTTGATGATTGCTTTACATTAATTTATATAAATTACGACCCCCTTTAGAACTATTATTCTTAATTAGATTACGATACCTGTCGTAAATGCTAACTATATTATATCATTGTTTGATAGATTTATTTTGGATATCTCATGTCATTTTGATGTGGTCTTTATTGTTAGATGAATTGATTGAGCGTTTTATGCCTAATTCGAAAGAATTTCCCTCATATGAATTGGGGATCTACGGTGAGAAGGGGTGGGGGGACCTCCTCGCCTTTTTCCGTGGAACTTTTAAAAAAAATCAGATGAGCAGTGTTATGGCATGCCTCAAGGTACAGTCAGGTGTGTTGAAAATGCAATTTCTGTGGTATTTGAATGGCAAAAGACGCCCAACACAGCCATTGGTGGAATCAGTACACTCGTTGGGGTTATGAACCCCTAAACATATATATTTTCCTCATCTGTGTCCAACTCCAATTTCCCTGTCGCGAGCTTACAATTTAGATCAAAAAATGCCTTACACAAAAGGCCTAAGGACCCCGCAACTTCCAGTGCCTCTATATTGTCGTTTCACTCTGACATTTATACCTTTTTTGCCGTCTCATAGTTAATTGTCTAACCTCAATGCAATTAGGTAATTTGTTAGACACGAACGCCTTGAAGAAGAAAGGACCAAACCCAAAAACAGCATTCCCTGGGTAACACGGATATTAGTTTGGTTCTGTCTTTAGAGATCTTACTGCTTATATATCCAGTGGCTAACACAACATCAATTTACTTTGGCCATGGTATTTGTTTTTTTAATGATTGATTGATTTTTTTTACGCTGCACTCAATATTATTTCATTTATTATGCGGCGTTACCAGGTCTAGAGGGGGAGGAAACCGGGATCTTTAGCCACAGGAAAGCCAGAGCCTTCGTCGAATACATGGCAACTCTTCCACATACGGCGATATAGATATAGTTCCACTTAGAAATGTTTCAATTTTTATTTGGTCTGGGTGGGATTCGATCCCGCGCCCTATCGATGGAAGGTCTGTGTCGGACTGAGGGACTATCACTCTACTGGAATTCCACCTATATATAGTTAATAAACGTCAGACAATATGTATTTTTTCTGTTGTAATATCTTTTGAAACAATGAAGGTGTCAAAGCTTCAATGAAGTACCATTTGTAAGCTGCCCTCATCGGACAATGGACGATTTAAGTCTTACACTTACATCTACTAAAACTGAGTTTGCGGATGTTTTCCTGTGGGTATCCAGCAATAAGTGTTCCTATGAAATGAATTATATGACGCCTCGTGTAATATTTCACCTTCATGATTTGGTCAAACTCATTTTTTTCTATTTTATAGGCTTTCCTGAAAATAAACGACACGTCCAAGCAACCTTATTATATTAGCCGTTGTTTCAAAAGTTATGGATTGAGGCATTTGCAGCTTATTAATTCCAAAACTGTTGAAATTATTGGAGAATTCTGGATACTTTCATTTAACAGAAATGGAATGTCAATGGCTGGGTCATGGAGAATAAAATACTTTCAGTGCAAGATACGGTCCAGATACTTTCTGGACTTTCCGGACTTTCTGGAACGTTTGGTGTTATCCTTAATCCACAAGTATTTTGAAAAAAAAAATTGGCAACCGTCATAATGGATTTGATAAAACCTGATCAGTATCAGACACAAAAGCTGAGGATTTTTACAATTCTGTGTTTTATAATTATGTTTACTTTCGGCCTCGTTATATATAACGAGCCGTATGGAATGATGCGAGTTCCGCGGACATTTAATCAATCGGCACTTGTCAAATTTTCATCTGATCCATCCTCAATGTTTACTTATCAGTCAAAAAAGATTCATTCTGTTAACAGTAATGTTCTTACAAAAGCAGTATACCCTATGACCTTAACAACACCATTCCTTATAACAAATCCGACAATATGTAAAGGTAACACCAGCGTATTAATTGTTGTTAAAACGGCTGGGAATCACATCCACAGGAGAAATCGCATTAGACAGACTTTTGGAAGCTCCAGTCTTTTCAAGACAAAATACCAAGTACGTGTTGCATTTATGCTGGGGAAAAGTAAGGATAATCAGACAGACCAATCACTTTTTTCAGAAAATTCCTTGTATGATGATCTTGTACAGGGTGATTTTATGGACAGTTACAAGAACCTCACCTTAAAAGGTGTATTATCCTACAGGTGGATAAAGAAATACTGTTCTCATGCTAAATCTATACTCTTTATTGATGACGATGTTTTCATCAATATATTTCTCTTCCTGGAAACATATTATCCGGCTGTAGTTCAAAATGGTCCATCTATTTTGTGTAACACAATGTATCCTAGTCCAATAATTCGTTCCAAGTCCAAATGGCAAGTGGATCGGGATTTTTTCCGCGGACAGAAATATTATCCCCCTTATTGTAGCGGGTTTACCGTCATTATGAACCAAGAGGCTGTATTTGCCCTTTGGCAAGCGGCTCATTTTACTCCAGTCTTCTGGGTGGATGACGTATATTTGACGGGACTTCTTCCAAGCAAATATGATATTTACAGAGTAAGTCTCAACGATTTCATGTGTCTGTACTCCACGATGTGTAAGGTGGATTATAATGGTCCCGCACCGCGTTACGTTTCAATATTGGCCCCTAGTGATAATGATTTTTTATTTTATTGGGCAAGATCAATACAGGTGTTAAGTTCGAGTATGAAAACTTTGGTTAATGAAAGTTTGCTTTTAAGACACAGAAAAGAAATACAAAAGGTCAAAGAGGACTGAAGAACTTCCAACCTAAGTAATAAACTAGATCCCCCAAATAAGCGTTTAATATATATAATATGTGATAAATTTAAGAGAAAATCTCCTTGCCTAAAATAGCATGCTAAACCCATGCTATTTCATTAGGTTGACGACTGACAGAAGCTTGGCCTTAGTCAGTAGAATTTTCTGGAACACTTTGCTTATATAATGTATGTCAGGAAATATTCACTGAAGAAGATTTCCTCACGTTGTCTTCCTCTCGGTACTCTCCTTCAACTGTAAAATCAAACGTATATATACAGTCCCCTCCCTCTCCACCTCGGTACTCTCCTTCCACTGTAAAATCAAACGCATATATACAGTCCCCTCCCTCTCCACCTCGGTACTCTCCTTCCACTGTAAAATCAAACGTATATATACAGTCCCCTCCCTCTCCACCTCGGTACTCTCCTTCCACTGTAAAATCAAACGCATATATACAGTCCCCTCCCTCTCCACCTCGGTACTCTCCTTCCACTGTAAAATCAAACGCATATATACAGTCCCCTCCCTCTCCACCTCGGTACTCTCCTTCCACTGTAAAATCAAACGCATATATACAGTCCCCTCCCTCTCCACCTCGGTACTCTCCTTCCACTGTAAAATCAAACGCATATATACAGTCCCCTCCCTCTCCACCTCGGTACTCTCCTTCCACTGTAAAATCAAACGCATATATACAGTCCCCTCCCTCTCCACCTCGGTACTCTCCTTCCACTGTAAAATCAAACGCATATATACAGTCCCCTCCCTCTCCACCTCGGTACTCTCCTTCCACTGTAAAATCAAACGCATATATACAGTCCCCTCCCTCTCCACCTCGGTACTCTCCTTCCACTGTAAAATCAAACGTATATATACAGTCCCCTCCCTCTCCACCTCGGTACTCTCCTTCCACTGTAAAATCAAACGTATATATACAGTCCCCTCCCTCTCCACCTCGGTAGGCCTACTCTCCTTCCACTGTAAAATCAAACGCATATATACAGTCCCCTCCCTCTCCACCTCAGTAGGCCTACTCTCCTTCCACTGTAAAATCAAACGTATATATACAGTCCCCTCCCTCTCCACCTCGGTAGGCCTACTCTCCTTCCACTGTAAAATCAAACGTATATATACAGTCCCCTCCCTCTCCACCTCGGTAGGCCTACTCTCCTTCCACTGTAAAATCAAACGCATATATACAGTCCCCTCCCTCTCCACCTCGGTACTCTCCTTCCACTGTAAAATCAAACGTATATATACAGTCCCCTCCCTCTCCACCATCTCCTCACATAAGGTACTAATTAAATAATATTATATGTATACAAGTACCTCGTTATTTATGTTTGGATATTTATTGGTCGGTACCTGGTCCACGGCCAATAAATGACCCTTAGTTGAGTGAACTAATGAGGCACATGGGTTAACACAATGTCAGTTTGTACTACAGAATAAAGTGCATTTTCCTGCTAGTTATTTAACTGGATAATCTATAATAAGTGTTTAATTTTGCAGTAACAAGAATTTCAAACGAGTGTGAAACGGGTTAGCAAGATTCAAACTCTGTGATGAGAGAGCATATCTTTAAAGGCGAATTTCTCATAGTCATAATCGTTCCTTCACTTGGAGGCAATTTCCGTCTTAAAGAAACATGAGCTGCCGAAATATGTTTTTTCGTTAAAATAGGTTCAAAACTTATGCTTAGGCCCTATGTTGTTTATAAATTACAAACAAAACTAGAAGTAATAGGATCAATACCAATCTCGAGGACGAACTTTAAGGTACAGTAGTCTTTATAAGCAACAAAGAACCTTAAATACACTCATACATACCTGCTTTTTGAATTTGTTCTAGATGTATTAGCTCATATTTTTGGTTCGTATGGATTAACAGCTTATCTGATATTTTTTATTTCAATTTAGCCAGGTAGTTTTAACGCGCAACTTTCGGGGACTCTTTTTAAAGTTCGTCATCACTGATCACGCTTTTCTTGACTGTATGTGGATATTCGTAAATTGTTCACTGAATTGGCATGGGTTGTGTATTCGGCCACATAGACACTTATAGATAAAACTAACAGCATCAACAGAAATTCACGAAAAAATATTCGAATTTCAACAGCTCGAACCACTAACTTCAAGACACAAATGTTTCTTCGGAAGGGATTTTCTATGGTGGCTGATGTGTACCATTTCGCGTTCTCGCGTTTTCGCTGCGAGAATTAGGAGGCGAAAACACAAGAATACGAAATAAAAGCAAAATATCGCCGCGAGAATGCGAAAACACGAAATAAAAGTAAAATCTCGCCGCGAGAATGCGAAAACACGACAAAAAAAAAAAAAATAATCTCGCCGCGAGAAAACTCAAGAATTAGCAAAAAGTGCTTTATTTGTGCCATTTCGTGTTTTCGCCACGAGATCGCACAATCATTTTGACGCGAAAATAAGAAATAAATTTAAATCTCGCCGCGAAAATGCGAAAACTCAAGAATTAGCATGAAGTGCTCTATTTGTGCCATTGCTTTTTGTGCCACTATAATCTCGCCGCGTGAACGTGAAAACAAGAAAACGAAAGTAACTTGCAAATGTCTTGCACGCTTGCGCGCATACTATCTACACTTCCGCTTGAAAGGTCTGCTTTCGTTTTCGAAATGCAGAATAACTTCAAAGAGTCAGGAAATAAGCTACGGTAAGTTTTGCTTTAGTTCATTCATCTGAGTAATATGTTATGCCATACGATTCTTAGTCGTCAGTGATGGGAAGTTAATCTGTTTGATGTAATCAGTTCATTATCTTGTTGACACAATACGCATGCCTGCAGATTACTTCCGCTGTCTCCATTTTTGTTTTCTCTGCGAGAATGAGAAAACGAACGTAAGTCTATTTTCCTGTTCTCGCGGTGGGATTTAGAATTATTTCGAGTTATCGCCGCGAGAATGAATGGCACAAAACGAGCATTTTTGACTAGTTTTCGTGTTATCGCAGCGAGATTTTAAATTTATTTCGTGTTTTCGCGGCGAAAACGCGAGAACACGAAATGGCACAAATAATGCATATTTTGCGTTTTCTCGAGTTTTCGCATTCTCGCGGCGAGATTATATTTTTTATCGTGTTTTCGCATTCTCGTGGCGAGATTCTCGCAGAACGCGAAATGGCACAAATCAGCCACCATAGTTTTCTGCCTATACTTTCTGATTGGTTGATTGATTGGATGATTGATTGGTTGGTAATACGTTCGAAACGAAATATTATTTCAACTCACCTATATGGCGGCGTTGTCAGATATTGTGGTTCAAAAAGTTTGCGTTTTTACTTAGAGGAAACAACGAGATTCTACTGGTACTTGTTAGCCTTTCAACATCGATTGGGGCCTCCCTGGCTCAGTAGGTAGAGCCGCGGGTTCGAATCCCACTCAGTCCAAAAACAAATTTCCTCCTCCTTCCACAATAAAACTGGCAACGCCGCCATATAAGTGAAATAATCTTGAGCGCGGCGTAAAACACCAAACAATCAATCAATCAACATCGATTGATTGAGACAAAAAAAAACGTGTCGTCAAATTCTCCCATTTTATTATTCAAATATATGCGCATTCGACCAATATTACATCCAGTGCTTTACACTCTTAGGTGTCCTTGTGACTTTGCATTTGTTTAGATTTTAACCCACAGTAATTGCATTGAAAATGATTCTCGCCAGTGTGCACTCTGTGTGAAATTAAATGGTGTGTATATACAGTCCTATAATCACACAAGGTACATTTAAAAGGTTTCTCTCCTAAATGGATTTTAAGGTGTTGTCTAAAAGTCACCTTATGTGAGTGAGTGATTTGGGTTTTACGTCCTGCTTAACAGTAGCGCGACGTTGTCTCCTTGTGGTAGGGCAGATTTCCACTGCTCTTTTTATTTGGTGCTGCCTCACCGAGATGACTTGCCGAAGGCGCCCAGCGAGCCCCCTCACCCAGTCACATTGTACTGACACCGGGTCAACCAGTCACTGCTCCTATTGCTGAGCGACAAGCAAAGCAGCAGCAGCTCCCAATGTTAAAGTTTTTGGTCTGACTCGACCCAGGCTTGAAACTGGATCCCCCAGCCCTGAAGCGGACGCTCTACCAACTGACACCTTATTTGCATATCTTGAACCACACGGAATACACTGGAAAAGTTTTTCATCAGTATGGGACCTATGTGGGATGGTTGCCAGTTACCAACGGAAGGTCGTGGGTTTCCTCCGGGCATAGAGCCCGGTTTCCTCCCACAATAAAACTGGCAACACCGCCATATAAGTGAAATAATCTTGAGCGCGGCGTAAAACACCAAACAATCAATCAATCGTTGATTGAGAAAAAAAAAAACGTGTCGTCAAATTCTCCCATTTTATTATTCAAATATATTTGAACTGGGTGACGGTTGCGCATTCGACCAATATTACATCCAGTGCTTTACCTTTTGTGTGTCTTCAGGTGAGAGGATACATGCGAAGTTTGTCGAAATCTTAAATGGCAAATGGTGCACTGAAATGGGTTTTCGTCTGTATCCATTCTTAAATGAGTAGTTAAATGTGACTTTTGCCTAAAGCTTGATTGACAACTGGTACATTTGAATGGCTTTTCACCGGAATGGGTTCGAATGTGTGATGTTAAATTTGACAACTGACGAAATCTTAACCCACACGTCGTGCACTTAAATGGTTTCTGACCAGTATGAGTTCTGATATGGTTAACCGGAGCGCTTTTCTTCGCAGATTTGTAATCACATTTAGCACACTGAAACGGTTTCTCACCTGTATACACTCCCAGGTGTCCTTGTGACTTTGCATTTGTTTAGATTTTAACCCACAGTAATTGCATTGAAAATGATTCTCGCCAGTGTGCACTCTGTGTGAAATTAAATGGTGTGTATATACAGTCCTATAATCACACATGGTACATTTAAAAGGTTTCTCTCCTAAATAGATTTTGAGGTGTTGTCTAAAAGTCACCTTATGTGAGTGAGTGATTTGGGTTTTACGTACTGCTTAACAGTATTTCAGTCATATGAAGACGTTGTATCCTTGTGGTAGGGCAGATTTCCACTGCTCGTTTTATTTGGTGCTGCCTCACCGAGATGACTTGCCGAAGACACCCAGCAAGCCCCCACACCCAGTCACATTGTACTGACACCGGGTCAACCAGTCACTGCTCCTATTGCTGAGCGACAAGCGAAGCAGCAGCAGCTCCCAATGTTAAAGTTTTTGGTCTGACTCGACCCAGGCTTGAAACTGGATCCCCCCAGCCCTGAAGCGGACGCTCTACCAACTGACACCTTATTTGCATATCTCGAACCACACAGAATACACTGGAAAAGTTTTTCATCAGTATGGGACTGTCATAGATCAACCCACCAGTAACTCCCCTCCTCTAGCTCTAAATTTATAAAACATATCAAAATTTAGACTCCTACTTGAACTTTCCTCCAGTTGTCATTTTTAGTAGATTAGCTATCGACACCTAACATCAGATTTTCATGTGTTTACATGTGGGATGTGTTTAATCCTGCATCCTAGATAAGTAGTCGGCACCAAGATTGTCTTTACCCTGAATTGCACTTATAGTGAATCTGTATGGCTGCAATGTCAGTGCCCAACGCATAATCCTTGCGTTCGTGCCCTTTGTTTTGTTAAGGTATATAAGTGGTTTATGGTCTGTTTGAAGTATGAATTCCCTCCCATAGAGGTATTGATGTAGCTTCTGTATAGACCAAACGATTGCAAGGCACTCTCTTTCAATAACGGAGTAACGAGTTTTTTTTTTGCTTAAAAACACAATTGGGAAGTTTTGACCGTCATGTTCTTGTAAAAGAACTGACCCAATACCAGTAGAGGATGCATCAGTTCGGAGGATAAAGGTTTTCGAGAAATCTGGTGCTCTGAGGATGGGACAGTTCACTAATGTTTTCTTTAACATTTGGAAAGCTAGATCTTGTTCTTTTCCCCATATAACTTTTGTGGGGCAACCTTTTTTCGTTGAGTCTGTCAGGGGTAATGCAATTTCACTGTAATGTGGAACAAAGCGTCTATAATACCCAACAGTTCCAAGAAAAGATCTTACTTCTTTTTTTGTTTTGGGAGGCCTCGCTTTCAAAATTGCTTCTACTTTATCCTGTTTCGGCTTCATCTCTCCATTTCCAACCACAAAGCCCAGGTAATCAACAGTTTCGAACCCAAATGAACACTTTGTTGGCCTGGCATGAATTTGAGTCTCTCTCAGTCTACCAAAAATGTCTTTAATTACTGAGCAATGCTCTTCCCATGTTTCTGTGTGAATTAAAATGTCGTCCACAAAAGCATCACAGTTTGGAATACCTCTTAGAACCTCTCGGACGGTGCGATTAAAGCTAGCAGCTGAATTCACGAGCCCAAATGGCATTACTGTGAATTAGAACAACCCATTGGGGGCCTGGAATGCTGTTTTCTCTTTTGACCCCTCTTCTAGTCCCAATTGCCAATATCCCTTGGCCAAATCAATTTTTGACAAAAACTTCTTCTTGGCTAACTTGGAAAAAATTACTTCAGGTTGTGGCATGGGCTCACTGTCGAAAATCGTCACCCTGTTCAATTTCCGAAAATCTATACAGAACCTGTTTGTCCCATCAGGTTTTTTCACCAACACCACGGGTGAAGAATACGGAGATTTTGAAGGCTCGATCACTCCCATTTTTAGCATTGTTTGTACTTCTTGTGTAATTGTATCTTCCATTGTAAAGGGGATTGGATATGGTTTCTGCCGAATTGGAGCCTCCGTCACAAGTTCTATCTTGTGTTGACCCACATTGGTTCTTCCAGGTAGGTCAGTAAGTATGTCTTGAAATTCTTCCATTATTGACTCCAGTTCTTTCTTTTGACCAATGGTTAGTCTGTTATTGATGTTAACATCTTGGTAATGTTCCGATGGTTGAAACGTAGGTACAGGTACAAAACCTTCAGTAGGTTCCTCTAGAGTTGTCTCTTCAATCACAGCGGCACTCACTTGCCACAAAATAGATGCTTCTACTTCTATTGGAGCTGTATCTCTGGTTACAAACTTCTTTAACAAATTAATATGAAATGTCTTTACTTGTTTTCCCATCTGAATTTTATAGTCATTTAATCGAACCTTTTCGAGCACTGGATAAGGGCCCTTCCATTGCATTAACAGTTTATGTGAATCTGTGGGAAGAAGCACTAAACTTTATCACCAGACTTCAAAGTTCTTTGTTTTGATTTGGCATCATAGTAAAATTTCTGGTTTCTTTGTTGTTTCTTTAAATTATCTCTGGCCAGGTCACAAGTCAATCTCAAACGATCTTTCAAGTCCAACACGTACTGATATGTGGATTTAATTTCTGCGTCCCGTACATCTCCAGTCCACAGCTCCTTTAATATTTGCATGGGGCCCCTGGCTGACCGTCCGTACAAAAGTTCGAAAGGAGAGAAACCCAAGCTTGATTGTGGTGTTTCTCGATATACAAAAATGAGAGGGTTTAGATATCGGTCCCAGTCACGTGGTCTCTCGTGACACATTTTTCGTAGCATAGATTTTAGTGTTCCGTTAAACCTTTCTATCAGTCCATTGCAGCTTGGGTGATAGGGGGTGGTGACCATTTGGCGTATAGAGAGCAGCCTGTTGACCTCTTTCATGACCCCAGATAAAAAAGAAACTCGAAAAAATTCTCGTGGCCGTCTTACTCATACCCAGATGTCCACCTAAAAGGGATTCGTGAGCGATTTCCATCAATTTCAGTTTTACAGTTCCTGGTACAACGACCTGTTTCGTTTGAGAACCATCTCGAGAGAAGTAAACTCTATACAAAAGTCCATCAGTTTCAATAAATGAACTTTCTCCGCCATTCCTATAAATTAACTTCTTACCAGATTTGGCTAACTGTCTAAAAAAATCAAATTTTTTATCATTTGCTTGGGCTTTACGAAATTCATCTGAATCGGGTTCCTCAACTAAATCATGTACTTTAAGGGGAGGTAATTGTTTTTGTTCATTTATTTTCTGCGCCCTAGTTTGAACCGCCGCCCCCTTTTGCAAAAAATTATCTTGACTTTTGGGTATCCATTCTTTATCTGGATTGTTTGGTGGGTGTGCCCCATGGATGTTACCAATGATGACGTCATATAGTGGATGTCTCAAACAAAGGGCCTCTGCTGTTCCCGTGTAATATGGCGTGTCAATGTTTATTGAAACCAAGGGGCCCTCGATGATTGTTCCGTCCAACATGGCACACTTTTGAAATTTACCAGTCAACTGTTCCTCAGTTACGTAACTTTCCTTTACTACTACTCCTGAGCAACCAGAATCTCTTAACACCAATGCCTCTTTTCCATTAACATATCCATCTACAACAGGCCTACTGTCAGAGAAGCGTACAGAGTCAAATGTGTCAGTTTTGTTTGTGGGTATAGTCCTTGTGCTTTCATTAGAATCCCAAGTGTGCCCAAAATAACCAATTCCATTATTTCTCCTAGGGTCATTCATTGGGTAGGTTATATTGAAATGACTATTTGGATGTGTTTGAAATGATCTGTTTGGATTGAAGGTTTGTGAACAATTTCGAGCAATGTGCGTTGTGCTGTTACAGTAAAAACACCGTCGAGATGAATTGTGTCTATTTCGTTCTTCATTTGGCCTGGGTCTTACAGTGTTGTGTTTTATAGAATTCAGTGTTACACCCCGTGCCTCTAAATACAAATCAGCATGTTCAGCCATGTTATGTAAGTTTTTTGTGGATCTTTCTTTGAGATAAATGCTTAAGCCATTATTACAAGAAGTAATAAATTGTTCCCTTAATAAAAGGCCTCTTATGCTTATGTAAGTTAAATCTATTCCACTCATTGTCACCCAACGGTCAAAATAGCTTTCCAGTCTTGAAGCATATTGCCCCGCAGTTTCATTTACATCTGGTTTACTTTCTCTAAATTTCTTTTTGAACCCTTCCTCTGTTAATTGGTAACGTTTAAGTAAGGCTGTTTTCAAAGTGTTATAATCAGTAGCGTCTGTTTCAGAAATTCTTGAATAAACCTCTAAAGCTTTACCCGACAATAATGCAAACAGATTTAAGCTCCAATTTTCTCTAGCCCATTGTTGACTTTTAGCAAACCGTTCGAATCGATGTAAGTAAGCATCTATATCGTCTTTACTGTCGTCAAAAGCTATCAATTTAGGTGCCCTGACTTTAGGCGACTCGTCTATTGGATGTCTTTTCAGTGACTCGTTTAGTTGTACTTTCTTATCGGCTTCTAACTGGCTCTCTTGTTTTATTCTTTCCAGTTTATCTTTTTCTAACTCCCTCTCCATTGACCTAATATCCCTCGCAATACTTTGTTATTCTTCAACCCATTTTTTTAGTTCTGTCCCCTCTAATCCCAGCTTCTCCCCAGTTTCAACTAATTCTTTGGCATTCATAATTCAAATGAATATCAATACCTAACCTATGAATACAGGCTTGGTTAGTGGAACGGCGAAAATACCAGTTAACAATAAAAGGATTATGGTAATCCCACCGCTGCCACCAATTGTCATAGATCAACCCACCAGTAACGTGGGTGTCTGCTGGAATTTTCACCGTTCAACCAACAAGCCAACAAGAGAATAAATATGCACATTAAAATTTAATTCTTGCACAATTTTGTTTATAGTTAATAAAGAAAAAAGAAAAAAAAAACACTTTAGAATGGGAATAAGGTATAGTTTAAGTCAATGTCACGGTAGGCCTACCAGTCTGGCGAACTTGATGCTTTCCTCCGTGAATGGATCCTCCAAGAAATAAAGCACAGAACTTTGAAACAAATTTCCACCACACAGAATGTTTTTACACTCCTCGGCACATCCGTAAGCGTGGTAATGCTTACTATTCCTTGAACACAAACTTAATCGGCAGTTCTTCTAATCTGCAGGCTTATACATTAATATTTATGTTTAAATTTAACTTCATATCAATAAAACAAAACAAAAATAAACACTCTTGAATCTAGGCTAGTATGGGACGACTTCCTCTTTCCAACATTCTTTTTCCTACTGACTCAAGAATTCTCATTCCCCAAAAACTAGCGCATGCGCAAAATACATCTTTTTATATTTCCAACCCTTATCCTTCGTGCCAGAAGAAAGGGAAAAAAACTAGAATCAATTGGGAGAAATAATGTTCTAATCAATTAAACATTTAAGCAAGATCTAAATTCAACCAACCACAGTAAATGTTATAACGATATTGCCTCATTAAATATTAATATCAAAATTGATATTGCCCCACAAGTTTCATTATCCATAATTTTGCACCATCTTAATACAATACAACATGGAAACTACCCACCGTTTTAATCAGTCAAAACAAAACAGCTTTAATAAATGTCTATATATGACAGGGACCTATGTGGGATGGTTGTCAGTTACCAACGGAAGGTCGTGGGTTTCCTCCGGGCATAGAGCCCGGTTTCCTCCCACAATAAAACTGGCAACGCCGCCATATAAGTGAAATAATCTTGAGCGCGGCGTAAAACACCAAACAATCAATCAATCAACATCGATTGATTGAGACAAAAAAAACGTGTCGTCAAATTCTCCCATTTTATTATTTAAATATATTTGAACTGGGTGACGATTGCACATTCGACCAATATTACATCCAGTGCTTTACCTTTTGTGTGTCTTCAGGTGAGAGGATACATGCGAAGTTTGTCGAAATCTTAAATGGCAAATGGTGCACTGAAATGGTTTTTCGTCTGTATCCATTCTTAAATGAGTAGTTAAATGTGACTTTTGCCTAAAGCTTGATTGACAACTGGTACATTTGAATGGCTTTTCACCGGAATGGGTTCGTATGTGTGATGTTAAATTTGACAACTGACGAAATCTTAACCCACACGTCGTGCACTTAAATGGTTTCTGACCAGTATGAGTTCTGACATGGTTAACCGGAGCGCTTTTCTTTGCAGATTTGTAACCACATTTAGCACACTGAAACGGATTCTCACCTGTATACACTCTCAGGTGTGCTTTCTGACTTTGCATTTGTTTAGATTTTAACCCACAGTAATTGCATTGAAAATGATTCTCGCCAGTGTGCACTCTGTGTGAAATTAAATGGTGTGTATATACAGTCCTATAATCACACATGGTACATTTAAAAGGTTTCTCTCCTAAGTGGATATTGAGGTGTTGTCTAAAAGTCACCTTATGTGAGTGATTTGGGTTTTACGTCCTGCTTAACAATATTTCAGTCATATGAAGACGTTGTCTCCTTGTGGTAGGGCAGATTTCCACTGCTCGTTTTATTTGGTGCTGCCTCACCGAGATGACTTGCCGAAGACACCCAGCAAGCCCCCTCACCCAGTCACATTTTACTGACACCGGGTCAACCAGTCACTGCTCCTATTGCTGAGCGACAAGCGAAGCAGCAGCAGCTCCCAATGTTAAAGTTTTTGGTCTGACTCGACCCAGGCTTGAAACTGGATCCCCCAGCCCTGAAGCGGACGCTCTACCAACTGACACCTTATTTGCATATCTCGAACCACACAGAATACACTGGAAAAGTTTTTCATCAGTATGGGACCTATGTGGGATGGTTGCCAGTTACCAGCGGAAGGTCGTGGGTTTCCTCCCACAATAAAACTGGCAACGCCGCCATATAAGTGAAATAATCTTGAGCGCGGCGTAAAAACAATCAATCAATCAATCAATCACCAGTATGGGTTGTACGGTGGGTTTGTAAGTTTCCCTTTCTCATGAATTTCTCACCACTACACTGAAAGGGTTTTTCGTCGCTATGGACACTATGGACACTTTCTGTCGAAAGCTCACATCACAAACTGTGCATTTGAAAGGGTTTTCTCTTAAGGGTTTTATAATCGCATATCGTGCACTGAAAAGGTTTATCATCAGCTGGCCTATGTATTCGTAGATGCACTTTTAAGCTGATTGCACTGCGAAACTTCAAGCCACAGAGCATATATGTGTAGGGCCTCGTATCAGAAGAGTGTTTGGTGTGATTGACCAGGAGTCCCTTTTGTTGAAATTTCAAACTGCACATATGGCATTGAAATGGTTTCTCTCCAGTATGAGTACTTTTATGGTGAATTAGATTCCTCTCTTCAGCATGAGTTTTAATATGAGTCAGTAAAGAGCTCTTCCTCCGATATTGCAAGTCACATAGTGTGCATTTAAAAGGTTTTTCACTACAGTATGGACAGTGTTATGAGAAACAAGATCACTCTTCAGTTTAGTTCTATAAAGTACACTCAAAGTCTTTTCTAGATTATGAGTTTTGGTATGAGCGCTTAAATCGGATTTTAATTCGCACGTAAAATCACACACTTTACACTGGGGATACTTTTGGTCTGAATGTATTTTCAAAGGATTGCTATGGTCACCCGTATTGGTAAATGTACGGTCACATCTGGTACATTTATAAAGATCATCACGGTAATAAGGCCTAGGCATACTTGAGAAAGTATCTTTTCTTTTATCAGGTTTACCGCGTCCAAGTTTTGCAAATTGCGTGCCAAGGTCAATGAAACAGGGCACTACGTTTGAGCTCTTCACAGAAACTGGCTTTTGCAAATTCGGCACTCCATAGACTCTTCTACCACACCGATCGTTTGTATCGAGATCAGCCTTTTCCATGGGCTTTTCGGTCAACGATGCAATCTTCATGTTTGCTCTTGTTTGCTATTTTCAAACTTTGATTTGATGGAATTCATTTGATTTATTCACCAGAATGAATTCCAATAATCTATACATATTTGAATATAGTCTGGCGAGAGTAAAAACCCCAGGGGGCTTGTTATATCCCTTTTGATGCAGATTTGTACATGTGTTACGATGAATACAGGGTACGTAAATAAATATCTAGAAAAGACATTGCATTGTTTGTACATGTAATATTAAATTGTAATTGCATTGCAGTCGGGAGTCCAAGAGACGATCGTTGAATTAGCAGTAATGATTTTATTTTGAAAAAGATTGAGAATTAATTTGTTTTAGAGTTGTTGGTAGTTTGTTTCACTCTTTTGGTCCTTTAATTTTTAAAGGATAAAGAGACAGATTTGTGCGATAGAATGGTGTGCACATGTTATAGTTGTGACTTCTGGTTGGTAAATATGTTTCTAAATATAGAAGGAAGATCCTGTGGATCATACATGAATTTTCGAGAAAGAAGCAGACAAGTATAAATGTTTAAATTAAATAGGGTAAGAATCTGAAGCTTATTGAAGTTAGGTGAGGTATGATGTCATTTTTTGGAGACGGAAATGACGCAGATTTATCTTTTATGCAGAATGAAGAGAGGATTTAGATGGGTTTGATAGGTATTACCCCACAGTGCGTCACCATAAAGAAAATAAGGATAAATAAGAGAATAATACAAAATAAACAATGTTTTCTTATTCGGCTGATTTTTAAAATGATTTAGGAGTCCGATGTTTCTAGTTGTTGTAGATATGTGTCTTCCAGTTTAGCTTGTCGTGAAAAGTGATGCCGAGGAATTTGAAGTTGTGGACATAATCCGAACTGGAGTTGTGGACTCCAGTTCGGTTTCAGTCAGCGAGAGAGTAAAAGCCTGGACCGAATTAGAATTGGAATTATTTTTTATTATCATGTATTTAGTTTGAGAAAAAGGTTGAGAAAAAGGCAAGGTACCAGGAGTTGAGAAACCAAAAGGTGCCAGGGGTTGAGAAACATGAAAGGTACTAGAGGTTGAGAAACAGGAAATGTAGGCCTACTATATTTTGAGAAACAGGAAAAGTACTAGCGGTTGAATCACAAGAATTGTACTAGGGGTTGAGAGACAGGAAATGCACTAGGGGTTGTAAAAGCAGGAAATGTACTATGTTTTGAGAAACAGGAAATGTACTAGAGGTTGAGAAACAGGAAATGTACTATTAGTTGAGAAACAGGAAATTTACTATGTTTTGAGAAACAGAAAATGTACTAAGGGTTGAGAAACAGGAAATGCACTATGTTTTGAGAAACAGGAAATGTACTATGGGTTGAGAAACAGGAAATTTACTATGTTTTGAGAAATAGAAAATGTACTAAGGGTTGAGAAACAGGAAATGTACAGGAGGTTAGAAACAAGAATTGTACTATGGGTTGAGAAACAGGAAAGGTACTAGAGGTTGAGAAGCAGGAAATGTACAAGGCGCTGAGAAGCAGGAAAGGTTCTAGGGGTTGAGGAAAAGGAAATGTACTATGGGTTGAGAAACAGGAAATGTAATATGGGTTGAGAAACAGGAAATGTACTATGGTTTGAGAAACAGGAAATGTACTATGGGTTGAGAAACAGGAAATGTACTAGGGGTTGAGAAAAAGGAAATGTCCTAGGGGTTGAGAAACAGGAAATGTACTAGGGGTTGAGAAACAGGAAATGTACTATGTTTTGAGAAACAGGAAATGTACTATTGGTTGAGAAACAGGAAAGGTACTAGGGGTTGAGAAACAGGAAATATACTAGGGATTGAGAAACAGGAAATATACTATGGGTTGAGAACCAGGAAATGTACTATGGTTTGAGAAACAGGAAATGTACTATGGGTTGAGAAACAGGAAAGGTACTAGGGGTTGAGAAAAAGGAAATGTCCTAGGGGTTGAGAAACAGGAAATGTACTAGGGGTTGAGAAACAGGAAATGTACTATGTTTTGAGAAACAGGAAATGTACTATTGGTTGAGAAACAGGAAAGGTACTAGGGGTTGAGAAACAGGAAATATACTAGGGATTGAGAAACAGGAAATATACTATGGGTTTAGAACCAGGAAATGTACTATGGTTTGAGAAACAGGAAATGTACTATGGGTTGAGAAACAGGAAAGGTACAGGAGGTTAGAAACAAGAATTGTACTATGGGTTGAGAAACAGGAAAGGTACTAGGGGTTGAGAAAAAGGAAATGTCCTAGGGGTTGAGAAACAGGAAATGTACTAGGGGTTGAGAAACAGGAAATGTATTATGTTTTGAGAAACAGGAAATGTACTATTGGTTGAGAAACAGGAAAGGTACTAGGGGTTGAGAAACAGGAAATATACTAGGGACTGAGAAACAGGAAATGTACTATGGGTTGAGAAACAGGAAATTTACTATGTTTTGAGAAATAGAAAATGTACTAAGGGTTGAGAAACAAGAAATGTATTATGAGTTGAGAAACAGGAAAGGTACTAGAGGTTGAGAAGCAGGAAATGTACAAGGCGTTGAGAAACAGGAAATGTACTATGGTTTGAGAAACAGGAAATGTACTAGGGGTTGAGAAACAGGAAATGTACTAGGGGTTGAGAAAGAGGAAATGTCCTAGGGGTTGAGAAACAGGAAATGTACTAGGGGTTGAGAAACAGGAAATGTACTATGGTTTGAGAAACAGGAAATGTACTAGGAGTTGAGAAACAGGAAATGTACTAGGGGTTGAGAAAAAGGAAATGTCCTAGGGGTTGAGAAACAGGATATGTACAAGGCGTTGAGAAGCAGGAAATGTACTAGGGGTTGAGAAACAGGAAATGTAGTAGGGGTTGAGAAAAAGGAAATGTCCTAGGGGTTGAGATACAGGAAATGTACTAGGGGTTGAGAAACAGGAAATGTACTATGTTTTGAGAAACAGGAAATGTATTATGGGTTGAGGAACAGGAAAGGTACTAGGGGCTAAGAAACAGGAAATGTACTATGGGTTGAGAAACAGGAAATGTATTATGGGTTGAGAAACAGGAAATGTACTAGAGGTTGAGAAGCAGGAAATGTACTAGGGGTTAAAAAACAGGAAATGTACTAAGGGTTGAGAAACAGGAAATGTACTATGGGTTGAGAAACAAGAAATGTATTATGGGTTGAGAAACAGGAATTGTACTATGGGTTGAGAAACAGGAAAGGTACTGGGGGTTGAGAAATAATTACGGGACGCAATGTTTTTTTTACCGCTCTCATCCTGCAGGATGCCAGCGAATTGGTTATTACGGTAGAATGTATGAATGCACTCTCTTCTTGACGATGTTCTTCGATTATGTATTTGCCTTTTACAAACTAAAAACGTGAATTTTAATTGTAATAGTGCTAAGGCGTAGTTGCAATTTTCACACACGAAGCGTCTCCATGGGTTGACTGTTTTCAGGTTGATAAATCTAAAATGACTTTTAAAACTAAATGAGGATTCTTTAACATTTTATGGTTGATTTGCACGAAATCTGGACATTTGGTAAATGTTATCAAAAACTGGAAATAACATTAAAAACCGTTTCGTTGATTAAATCAATCCCGACGTTAGTCAGATCCTGACTAACATAGACGTTTTTATTGTGATTTGATCAGCAGACAGTTGTCAGACACTCTATTCATTTTCATGTTCAAAACAACCATCTGCCTTTCAATAGCTTCATCTAGAAGAAGACTATCAATATATAATATAACTAGTGTCTGGTTTAATTTTCGTACAAAGCCTATGATAGCCCATTGGGGCCAGGTTGATTTAGTTTTGTAAATTTTGGCCAATGGAACCAATTTTTTTTACGTCACAACATAAATTCGAATGGCGTTCACTCAGATACACACTAAGGTGGTAGATCAGGTACACTGCATCCATGCTTTTAGAAACTAAGTAAAACTGTGTTTTACCAGTAGGCGGCTCCTCAGAGGCTTATAAGCCTAGTTTCTATTTGGTAATACCCGTCTTCGGGTAAGCGAACTGGCTGCAATTCTTGCTCGTAAAACACGCCTTTCAGAACATCACGTCTTCTAATCGATAAACAGGAGGTATACGTGCTAATCTCCTTCTCACTCGAAAAACTTCTCTCGTCCAATTAGCCAAGTAGCATTTTTCAAACTTTCCTTTGATTTTGCTGATCCTTACCATATCGCCTTGTTTAAACTTGTATCTTTTTATCGTTTTATCGCTATAAAGATGCTGTTTTATTATTTCAGTATTGTACTGGTTGACTTCGACGGGTGACATTCTGATGCTTCTGTGGAATGATTGGTTATACGCCCTGACCAAATAGGGTAACACATCGATATATTTGTAGATGTTGTTCGCGGTCAGGGGCGGATACAGGATTTTTTGAAAGAGGGGGGGGGGGGGGGGGGCGCAAGTCCTACATGCAGTAGGTAGCTATGAGTCTTGTGAAGTAGGGTAGGGGAGGGGGGGGCAACTATCACAGCACCTTAAGGCGGTGGCTCAGGGGCCGTCTAGGCCCCGATAGCTCTGGGATCCTAGATCGCCGGAGATGCGTTCTAAGCCATTTCGGCGTGTAAAACTAGACATTATTTACAACTTCATAAATATAGCCGGTGAAAAAATTTCTAAGGGAGATGGCGGAAAAAAATATGTCTACCAGAAAGATGTTTTAGCTTAGAGCCACGTTGAATAAACGAGAAGGTCCAATGGGCCTACATCATAAGCGTGATACCTCTATTCCCTCTCCAGTATCACTTATTTTAATCAAGTATTTTAAATTCAACCTTAATAAAACGTTACAAAATTGTTTTGTTCAAGCCCCTGATAATGAATTATCGGCTGCTAACTTTATTTGCGGAAAAAAAATGAATCAAAATGGAACTGTGTATGTTTTGCCTGTTTACGTAATACTCTCAGTAACAATTTCGAAACAATATCAAGATTAGGGCCTAATGGCAGTTTCAGAGTTCTGTATACATGTAGCTTTAAAACGACAGCTTGCGATTTTGGCGCGAAAATTCATCCATAACTCTGGAATAATTCATCGGCAAATCTTTATTTACATACAGATGAGCAAGTCCATTCATTCTCTCCTCTCCCATGGTCCACAGTTTTCTAATGTTATTTTATACCATCTACAAGTTAATGATCCCATCTAATTTTTAAGTGATGACGCATTGATAATTATGATAACATTAAGCGAACAGTGGAAGTGCATGTGCATGTGCAACAGTGCTATACGAGTGCATGCACGAAACCAAACATTTCAGTTAAATCCTCATCACGCATTTGTTGGTGTGTGGCCGATTATCCTTGGGCCCAATGTCCCCGCAATTTGCAACGCTTATATATTGTTTTGACTCTCGTCTCCCCCAGTTACAATGCCTTTCATAAGAGTAAATAATTACGATTTGCGGCGAAGCCGTGAAAATTTAGCGATTTCTCTCTTGATGAAACCCAAGAAATTATATTTTTATACCTATCTGGTCTAATTCTGAGTAGAAACGCTACGAGTCCACATCGCTTAGCTTCGTGTGGCTTTGCGCCCCCCCCCCCCCCTCCCCCACCACTCTCCTTACCACATCTCCAAGAACCTGGTGTTTTAAATATTCAACACCAGGGACGTCAACGGGTTATAATAAGTGGGGGGGGGGGGGGGGGGACACATTCAAAAACAATACCCGGTTTCCAAGACAAGGAGCCTGCTATATTCCCTGGCTGTAATCATGATTATGTGCATATTTACATTGTCTTTGTTCGATTTTTTTCTCTTTCAAGGAGAAGACAAAATTAAAGTTTGTTTGATGCGGCGCTTGCTATTCTTTCACTTACATATTACACGTGTGTGTGTGTGAGATAAGAGGGGGGTATTTCGGGCAGAAATCAGGCTACATGTCCACAAGTCTACAGAAAATGCTACGGGTTGGCTGTATATGTAATCGTATGTATGGTTTCAGTCATCAAACTGTATCTTTGTGCAGATTACCGAGTGATTTGTTTTCAAGTAAACCTTTTAAGTCAAAATAAACAATGTGTATGATCCCAAATGATTTTACTTTAATGACAAAATCCCTTTCATATTGAACTCTTGTGTATACAGCAATTACTCCTGTTTGATTAAAAGAACACAAATAACGCTAATATGGAAGAAAAACTAGATATCAGAAAGTTCTTCAGTTAAAAATTGCCAAACGTCTGCCTGCGGAGTTCTTCAGCTCTGATGAACTCCTCGGCAATTCTCTGAGGACACAAAGCTGAAAGGCGATCACGATGCACATGACTAATCATAAGATGGTTAAGACGCTGTTGTGTCATTGTGCTCCTCAACCAGGTCTTCAGTCTTCTGAGGGCACTGAATGAACGTTCTGCTGTGCATGAACTTGCTGGGGAAACAAGTAGAATGCGGACCAACCGTTCTACCTGAGGGAACATTCTTCGTACTTCTGGTACCATTTCCGCGAATATCTCTCTAAAATCTTCAATAGAAGCCCCATTAAACTGATGATGGAAAAACCCGAGTTCTTGCTCCAGAGATTCGTTAAATTCAGGATATTTCCTTATAAACCTCAAAGTTGAAGGATCCCGTCAGTAGAACTGAACTTAAGTCTTTGTAGGCAACCAGGTCAGTGGAGGAAAAATATTCGGTCACGTTGGCAACTGCACTGTCAATTGCTCTAAAGAACTCAATCCGGTACATAACCTCCGGAGAATCAGTTGAGAAGTCCGGTTCCGTCCCATCTTCTAATCTTTTGGGAATCTTGCGCTTCCTTGGACAGCTCACAGGTTCCAAGTTGCTCTGGTGAAGTTTCTGTTGTGTTGCCTCAAATATATCGTGGAATTTTTGCTCATTTCGAAGCGACTGTAAGTTTTGCATGGTCATCTCTGCAGCAGCAAGCATTCCTGCTATAGTAACGGCTGATCCTTGCAGAGTCTTATTAAAGTTTTCTAGGCACTGTAAAATCGGAAGTGAAGCATACAATCCCTAGACACAATTCCCTGACGACATACACTTATAAAGGCCGTTGGCACGTGGCGCTGTGGTTGAGCCAAACTCTCTAGCTGCTTCTTCAAGGGCATCCAATACATCAGGAAAATTGTCCAAGACGGACTTAACTGCAGGAAAGCGAGTCAGCCAGCGAGTGGGACAAATGGGCTTCAATGTGTTAGGCGAAGGACTGTTGGCATCATCATTGTGGAGATTAAAATACAAATGCTTGAACTTGCCAGAGCTCTTGTAGAAGTTGCCGAGTTCTTGAACGTTGTCTAGAGCATTCTTAATGAAGGGAGCATCAATAATGGCCTTGCTAGTGATGAGGTTTGTGACATGTGCTCCGCAGTGAACGTACATGGCCAACGGCTGGATCTTTTTCATTTCTGCCTGGCAACCTTTATATTTCCCGGACATGTTGCTGGCACCGTCGTATGTCTGAGCACGAAGGTGTTGAACCGGCAGCTGAAGTCGGATCAAGGCATCTTGTTGCATCTTGCATAGTGATGCACCTGTTGTAGAAGATACTTGATATACGCCCAGAAGATCCTCATGTACGTCAAATTTAAAATCTACATAGCGCACACATATTGCTTCCTGCTCATGTCCTTGTATGTCCTGCGTTCCGTCAGTTATTAGTCCAAACTGTATTGACATGTGGTTAACATCATGACAGATGTCTCTCACGACAGAATGAGCAATTATCTTTAAAATTTCGTTTTGGACGGCTACAGATGTATAGGAAACCTTTCGAGATAACCACTTTTTAAGATTTTCATCGTCTTCTGAACGCAATCGAAGCAGTGTTTCGAAATTTCCATGTGAGGAATCCTGCCCACGAATTGCCAGACCTTGCTCTGACAAGTATTTCAGGGTAGTTATTATTTTCAAAAGTGCTGCTCGAGCAGATCGTTGGTCATTCAGGATTTGGGTCGATAATTGGCCTGTGATGTCTCGTTATTGGATACTGAATTTCAAGTTCTGGGAAGAGAGCCTGTGAGTTAGGGATTTTTCGTGGTTATGAAACTTTTCGATTGCTTTCTTCCAATTTGAGAAACCAGTAGTTATAAACGTGTTATCTGCACAGCGGGCAAGGTCAGCTAGTTTCAGACGTGAAGCACTGGCACAAGTATGACAAAGCACTCCACCTATGGTCTCGTCAAAATGGAGCCAGGGGAAATCACTAAACCATCGCTGCTGAAACTTTAGCGTTCTGTTAGATAATTTCTGCACTGGGATACAGCCAATTGTGGGCTGATACGGTTCCTTTGTGAGGAATGTGTTATTTGAGCGGGGTTCATCGGTCGTTTCAGGTGAAATTTCACTATCATGAGAGATTTTTTCTGTTGAAATTGACGATGAGGAGGCATTTTGTGAATCAGCCACCAAAGAAGAGGGTGTTGTTGATGTAAAAAAATCATTTGAATCGTTCCTGGACCTTGAAAAAAAATTTCTAATATCCATTCTCTGAAACAGAAAAAAAGCATATAATAACAATGCTTGAAAAAGATATCATGTTAGTATCAGGATTGACATCGGATCTTACTTTTCCATTATACAGAGACAATGGCTTAAACTTCTTTTCTATTGATATTGAATTACATGTAGGCTACACGAAACCACCCCACTTCAACACCCCACCACACTCATGATCGGAATTCACGTCTTCGTCTTCTCAACTCCTACCGTAATACACGCTGATATATTTCTCACCTTATTATTTAGGAATCACATTGAAACAAATGTAAACTGCGACGAGCCAAGCTTGAGTGATCATTAATTCGAGAGATCCATGCTCTTGTTACTTCGAGTACACACCAACTTCGTATTTTTGCCGACCTTGGTGTCTAACGTCACCGAGTCGGTGAGACATATACAATAAGCCTGTGAACGCGTTGTGCAAAATTGCTGAAAAATGAATGCTATTAGAAAAGATACATGCATTTCATATGCACATTGTAGTTGAATACTGGAAACATTCAGCTTTTTACACTTGACTTTTGAGTTTAAACATGCACATGCCTGTTATTATTTCACCACCAAACATAGAATTATTGGGGAAAAATAAACTCATATTCGGCTGTTCTAAATTTAGATTTCAGCATTGTCATACAGTGATATACAATATACAAGAAGGAAAGAAGTTCTTTTGTAATCCATATCTAAATAGCGATTGCTTTAACTTTCAGTTTCAACAATTAGTTAGTTTTTGTTGAATCAGAATACGTATGACATTATCCGTCAAACAAAAAACAAAGCTTCGGGTTGGGAGAAATACCAGGTTTATGTGTAAAAGTCGGGTGGGGACATTAAATCTTAAAATTTAGTCTAAGAAGGTCGGTCGCCCCAGCTGCGGACGGAGAAAAAAAATCTGAAAGTAAATGACGTCAGGAAAGAAATTGATTAAATCTTGCGTTGGGCGACTCCCTTAAGCTCAATGTCCTACACAAACTGTTACTTGATGAGAGGATAAAGCCATTTCATTTTTGAGTGTGAGTTTGTTGGTGAGAAAAAAACTATCTTGATAGTATTGCTTTCAAGTCATATTTCTCGCTCGCAAAAAGTGTGTGTGGGGGGGGGGGGGGGGACAAATCATAGGATGTCCCCACCCCTTTAAAAAGTGAGGGGGGGGGGACATGTCCCCCCTGTCCCCCGCCTGTTGACGCCCATGAATCAACACACATAGACACGGCCCGTACCAATGAAGCAATTATACGAACAATTTAAATGTGATCGTAGCTCCATATAAAGCTTCCTTCTTCTTAGCATTGTAATGTAAGATATTTTCGTTTCCTTACTCTCTTTTTCTTCTCTCTTTTTCTCTTTTCCTTCTCTCTTTTTCTCCTTTTTTTGTTTTTTTTGGTCGGCTATTAGGGGGGCGCTCAGGTCACTCATATCTACTAAATCGGCCTGCCACAGATAATCGATGCCTCTGTCTTATTGCGTCTAAAACTTCTCCTGACGGGTTTATGTAACGTGTACGCATCTTCTCCTTTCAACCAATCTCCTCGTAAGTGTAATTTTTACCACCCGTTTTGGCTCTGTTATACAGGGTTTTTATACCGCCAAAAGTCGTGCTCTTTTTTAAATCATAAAAAATCGACCTCAAATATGCGTCTTTACTCTCCGAAAACATCGTTAGGAATGATTACAGTATTAGTACAAACGCATTGATAAATAACAACTCAGTTTTTGTTTGTTTGTTTTTCTTTTTTTACTAAACAGAAAAGCCAAAGCAACAAAGCCTACAAATAGACACTACATTCATCATTGAAAAAGTCAAAGGTTCAGAAAAGTCAAAACGACCATACATCAATATATGGGATACACCTTTAGATAAAAGTTAATAGGATTTTTCTTCCTCTTTTTGAAGAGCTGCCAACAGTTTATCGCCCCACTGTGTGTTCAGTCTGCCAATCCAGTTTAGCTCACAAAAGTAGTGTCTTAAAGCAGGACGGGCCACGAGGGTCTGTTATTTTGATTTTGAAGATCTGATGTTCAGATCGCGATAATTTCTGGCCCCAGACAGGCTGTTTAGACCTAATTAAACAAATGCCGCAATGTTTCATTTGTTGAAAATTGTAATTTGCATTAAAAACTAACTTTCTTCAGTATTCTTCACCTGTCAATCACCTCTCTACCACTTTTCCTTTTTTGTCGATGTTACATGCGCATAAATGACTTCCGGACAACTGTCAAAACACTTGAGCGTGTAAAGATGTGCCATAGTAGATAAAAAGTAAGTTGATTTTTACTTGAAACATTCTGGTTTCATGCTTATTTTTAGACTAGTTTAGATTAGTTTAATTCATTAAATGGAGAGTTGATGTCGACTGATTTACTAATGTTTATACTAAATGTCATCATCATACAGAAATCTGAATCGAGGTGTATGAAGCTCACAACAACCAACATCAGACGATCACTGATCAGTCATCACAACAGCGGTGAAAACGAACTAATTCTTGCTTTGGGCCTAACTAAATTCGAATCTTTTATGTATTCGATTTTTTAATTAATCGTGAGAACTGTTTAATTTCAAGGTGAATATAGAAGCTTCCACGGCTGCACGCCTCATAACCTTAGTGGTTAGACTAGCACATTCAGTTTGCATACAACTGTACACTACAGACTGGTTTGACACTGACGTTGCCTGTAGTACTGGAAGACAATCATTGGAACAGGCAGAACTGAGGAGCCATGCACTCAAGGCATAGATTTCTTGGTGAGTAAATATATTTATCCTGTCAATTATATCATTCTTTAAATGTTTAACATTTTGTCCTAGCCTCCAAATACTACATGATTTCTGCAACTGTAAAAAGGGAAAATCTTCCAAGCATATACTTTTCAAGTCTCGTAGGTGGAGGTAGCAAAGCCGGTAGTTTGTGGTACAGGCGGTAGGGCTTTCAGTCAGACACATGCTTTCCATTGAAAGTCGGCCCTCGGTGGCACAGTCGGTTTTAGTGATAGTCCCACAGTCCAACACAGGCCTTCCATCTACGCGGCCAGGTGGGGTCTAAATAAATTATCCACTTGATCGCCGTATGTGGAACAGGTACCCACCAAAGGTGGTGGGTTTCCTTCCGACAAAGAACCAGGTTTCCTCCCCACTAAACCTGGCAACGCAGCCATATAAGTGAAATAATCTTGAGTGCAGCATAAAACAACAAGCAATCAATCCATTGATAGTACCCAGGTTCGAATGATCAATCCCACTCAGACCAAATCAAAATTCTTTGGGGTTTTTACTCTTTCACCCTATCTTGAAGAGATCCCAGGTACTCGGCAAAAGTTTCCTCCTCCCTAAAGCCTAGCGCACACGAGAGGCGCCGGCTGAGCTGCCGGCTACGCGTGGCTGAGAGCTAAGCTGTTTCCCCCGTGTGCGCGTAAATTTTGGTGAGATTTTCGCCTCTCGAGGCGGTGAGGAAAGTATTTAGCATGTTTGATATTTTCTGCCTCTCGTGGCAAGAATCTCACCGTGTGCGCATAACGTAAGCTGCCGGCTGAGCTGAGAGGAGGGATAGTCCAATCGCGTGTGCCTAATAAATCATGTGACCACTTAGAATATTACGTAACACGGGTAGTGACACTTGTGTAGATCAGTGAACTTGGGTGACCAAGAACTTGCCTCAGCCGAGAGCTCATCGTCTGCGCTGAAATCTGTAGCTGCTCCCTTGGCCACGCGTGCTTTGTAGCTCAGCCGGCGCCTCTCGTCTGCGCTAGGCTTCTATCTGGCAACACCACCATACAAGTAAACTAATCTTGAGTCCTTCCTAAAGCATCAATCAATCAATCAAGCCTTGTTTGATGATGTGCACATATCCTAAGCAACCACCCAGCTGACTGCGTCTTTGATGTACTAAGTATTGGAAATATATGAGAGATATCAACTCTCTCAAGCAAAGGAGCAAACAGCCAGGATGATCTTAAGAACTTCAGGGTGGGAGGGGGGGGACTTGACAAATTATCCATCAATCAGTCACCCTCACTCATCCCTAAACACGCTATATACCACTGTAACATACCGCCTCTTCCGTTTTGTCTTCCAACTTGAAGTGAGATCATCGGCTTGTCCGCTAGGGGTCGCTGAGGATCTGCACATATCCTAAGCAACCACCCAGCTGACTGCGTCTTTGATGTACTAAGTATTGGGAATATATGAGAGATATTCCCCTGCAAACCACAACCCAGACATGGTAACCTGCAACCACCACAAGGAATTTGGTTTCCCTCCTTCCAACACTCACTCAACCCGAAATCCCCATAATTAAGAGAAAATAAAACCAGTCTGAAAAATGTATTCATCGGCCTTCGTTTATATGTTTTCCACAAGAAACAAGGGATATAATAGGATTTCATTTATCGTACAACAAGTTGTTACATACATAAATACGAAGGTTAATTCAACCGGACCCGCCCATACGACTATATACCGCCCCGCTTGGCTACATAAAAGCCTTGTCCGCGGAATCAAACGTTGAGAATTGCTTAAACTTGCTCTCAATGCCATTTATGTCATTCACCGATTCAGCTAATTTTTTTGCCACCCTACTGGCGTCATTAAGTAATGATGCCCTACTATAATAAAAAGGACTCGCTGTGGTAGACCAGCCATGTGTTTCTTACAATCTTCAACCCCACTTTCATTATCTGCATCCATTAACGCCATGGTAATCGCACAGATACCCCGGAAACTATGTGGTGTCTCACCTTCATTAATTCCCAGATCATTCAGGTATACTTTTAATCTCGCATATATGGCGGAATACGACAGCTTTCCATCCAGCACTCTACCAGGTTCCATAACAGGGCGAAAGAGAAACCCACAACTGAGATCAATGCCCAGTTTCTTGGCAAAGTCCATGTAGGATTCCAGAGCGAATACCGGACATATAATAGTATTGCCACATCGCTTAACAACGAATGTGTTACTTTTCCCCGAGCCTCTTAATGTTTTCCCATAAGTGTGATTAAAAATAAACCCTGACCCGTCCGGCAATACTTTCACTTCTTGTGATACAACATTCGTCAAGTCGGACGTACGGTCGCCAGCAAAATAACAGCGTTTGAAGAAAGCTTGATCTCTTGACAATACAAATCTCTGCGTCGGCTTAATATCTGATCGAAGGCTTTCCCGATTAATGTATGAAGAGATTTTAAATAATTTTCCCGGAAATATGGGCTTAGCCTGTCTTGGTAGTGCATGGGCCTGCGCCTGCTCTTCTTTGACCGAGGACAATTTCCCCTTAACAGAGGATGCTGTAGCGGGATTACCACTTTGAGTGGTAGTCTCCCAACATTCACCTCGACCAACCTTCGCAAAATGTTTCTTCAGATGTTGGATCAATCCTTCGACAGTTCCTGAAGCCAATCTTGTCGGACATTTACATTTAACAGCTTTGCCTTTCTTTGAGTTTCCTCCCAAGTACTGACAAGTCACGTTATGCACACGTGTCTTGCCAAAACCGTCTTTCCAAACCAAATATCTCCGCACATCCTCTGGAGAACAATCCACTACTCCCGGTTGATGAGGTAAAGCATCCAAGAAACTCGTAAAATTTACCAAGATCCTGTCACACTTCCTTGCATAAGGTTTCTGTGCTCGGACATCATCTAAATATCGTAGCCTTTTATCAAAGGAGTCCATGTCGACAGAGGACAACACCACCTGAAAAATTGTTAACCTGAATTAGAGAACTGCAATCTGTAAAGAATCAGGTCCCATTTCAAACCTCTATGATCCAAAACAAATCCATTCCTACTGGGATAATAAAGAATACCAGTTTCCCCCTTAACGCCAATGGTAAAGGAAGATAAACAATACTTCTGCAAAATTGGCCACCAGTTAGGAATCTGGGTATACAGAGGGGCAACTAGGGTACATTCTGAAACCTTTTGTTCTCTAAGGTAGCAGAGCACAGGTAGTATTAGAGAAAATGGCGGAAAAACATAATGATTATTTTCCGTCGATAGATCCTGAGCAAACAAATTAACACCCGATGACAGCGGAGTGGGCCAGGGGGTAAAATGTCTCATTCTAACATTGGACTCGTTGCGCATGACATTGGAGTCCAACGACATTAGATCTACACTATGGGGCCCGTAGCGATATTCAATAAGTGTCCAGCAAGCCGGCGATAACATACAATCAGAATTGTCTATTTTCCTAGATGGTGCATCAGCGGGATTATCTCCCGAACAGATATACTTCATGTGTAGATCGACATTGTTCTTGAAAACATACTGGAAGATTTTCTTCAGAAGATCGTTAAGAACTGTGTCTTTAGACCCTTGATTCTGCCAGGATGATAATACTGCCGTGTTGTCAGTAAAGACATCAATCCTTTTATTGGAAAAGTTAGTAGCTTCAAGGACCTTTAGTAGCTTTACGTTGATCGCCCGATTGTCGGCCGTTCGCCAATAATCCGATAGGCATTGGCCGCTCATATCTCCGGTTAGAATTTCCCCCCCGTACTTAAATCCAGATGCATCAGTCGCCAAACAAAGTTGTTCGTGGGCTTCGGGTCGCCAACGCATAAAACCATCCCAATCATCAATAAACCTCCAATGCATAATCTCCTCTTTGAGTTCTCCGGCCATGGGGACAGGCTTCGAATTACGTGAAGCCAAGGAAACCGCTTTGTTCACTTGCCTGCAATACAAACGCGCTGCAGGGATAGCAAGGCCAAATGAGATACACTTTCCCGAAAAGCGCTGGAGGGTTTTTATATCTATTTGAGTGGAGCGTAATATGTCCTCGCGAAATTCAATAAACTTACGCTTCTTATCATTAGGTAATGTATAAGCTTGTTTTTCGGAATCAATTATAAACCCAAGGTATCTGACTGATGTCTTTGGGATCAAGCTGCATTTCTTTAAATTCAATGAATATCCCAGCCTTGTCAGCAATTCAATCACTGCGTACGTAATACACATAGAGGGCCCATCGGGGTTATTTCCCCCCTCTCGGCCAACAGCCAGACGGTCATCGATATATTGCACTACCTTCAAACCCATCGATCTCATATAGCTAGTTACAGTCATCCCGATGGACTGGTATATGGAAGGGGAAGCCTTCCATCCAAATGGTAACGTCGTATACGGTATCACGAACCCACCAAATTGAATACCGAAATAGGTTTCCGATCGACGAGTTAGTCTAACGTGATCGTAACCGGACTTTTCATCAGTAGTAGTCAATCTATCATTCTTATCAACCAATCGGTGAACGTCTTTTAATGTTTCCAGTTTGAAAGGATTGTCTTTTATCCATAGGTTAATATAACGCTCGTCATGACACAAACGTGGCTTTGAAGGTTCAACTGTTAGGGGCATAATAACTTTAGGCAAGATACAGTCACCCACACGTCCCCATAACCGTAGCGACCCACTTTTTATCCTCTCTGTCAACTCTTCGGCGACAAACTCAACGTGTTCTTTACAGCTGGCGTGGTTAGGAAAGTACTGGCATGGAGGCTTCTGGCTATCATAATGCTTTCCTCTAAAAGTTACCGACAAAGTGACGAAAGAAGGCCTCCACATCAATACCTTCAGACACCCACTGTAATACAGTCTCATCCCCATCCCTAATAATTTTCTCCCATTGTGAAACATGCTGGTGAATCTGACCAGAAACAAATTCGTTCGGATCACGTACAAGCAAATTGTCTAGCGTTGTACATGTATCAAGTCCATCCCTAATTGCCTGTTCGGCAGAGACGCAAGCAAGGGATTGGTTCCGACCTCACCCCCCAATGTTATCCACGTTGGTGACAACCGCACCTGGCGAGCGGCCCGCTTAGCATCAAAGCGAACACTGCTTTCCCAAGATGGCGTTCCAATAACGTCAGATTTATTCTGCAATAAAGGTAAAATCGTTTGTACCAACAGTACATGGAGGGTGGAGGAAGGCCAATCCCAAGCTCGCGTGAATATAATCCACTAGGGGTTGTATAACCCCATGAGCTAGAGAGTGGTTGGATAGGTTAATTGAGGTTTTATGCCGTACTCATACTGTATTATTGGAAAACAAAACAAAACTGGGGATTAGACTTGACCTTAAGTGGGTGCCCAACAACCCTACACAAAGGGCGATCGAAGGATTTTTTCCCCCCCAACGCATGTGAGCATAGTGGGATTCGAAACCAGTGACCAATTGGTGGGATGGAAGCGATAAATACTCTAACCATCAGATTGATTGATTGTTTGGTGTTTTACGCCGCGCTGAAGATTATTTCACTTATATGGCGGCCTTGTCTGTTTTTATTGTGGGAGGAAACCCGGCTCTATGCCCGGAGGAAACCCACGACCTTCCGGTGGTAACTGGCAACCAGCCCACATCGGTCTTTCTAGTGAAAAACCCAGTCAGAAAATTTCCAATTTTGTTTGGACTGAGTGGGAATCGAACCGGCGACCCATAGGTGGAAGGCTGTTCAGATTGAGCGTCCAACCATCAGAAGACAGTAGGGTAACAATGTAATTAATCCAGATGAAACCGGTTTATAGACAGTCTTCTACACGTAAACCTAAACCAATTGCGAATTATCGTCCAGGTATTGATTGATATGAGCCGCTTAAGAAATAACACATCCGCTGTATTTGCCCATATGCTTTATTTCCACCAAATACAGTTTTATTTGTCGACCTGTGCTTTCGCTTCTTTGGCCTTAGGGCGATCCCTTATAAAGTGAGTAGGCGAATTACAAAATAGGCATTCGCCCCGGTTACGTGTAAAAGTGGAAGATGGTCGCACAAATCGCCTGCCTCGACCAGCACCGCCAAATCCATACTGTGGATAGTAAGGCATCCCATAAGACGGCTGAGGCATTGGAAAAGTGGGGTATAGACCAGCGAGGAGAGACACTGGTTGGTATTGGTTCACTGTGCCCATCTGAGCAGACTTTGTCTCTACATTACCGTCACGAACACACTTTGCCAATGCCTTAGAAATCGCATCAGATGCCTTTCCTCCCAAAACAGATAATGTCAGGTTCGATATGTTAACTTTCCCCTGGTTTTTCGCCGCCTGTCTCGCGAGTTCTTCGTAAGTCTCCGCTTCCTCGTTCACTTCGTTTCGGGCTACTTTCGCCATTTCGTCTAGGTACATTAGAATCATTGATTCGTTAGGCTGAGACTGCAAGGCTAGAGGCCTCACCTTTCCTTTCAAATTGTTGAGAGATTCACCCCCAGACTTCTCCAATAGTTTCACTCTCTCTTCCAGATTTGCTTCCTCGACCCTCTGGCGTTTCGCTGGAGTTACTTCCTCAGGATGTTCCTATTCAATCAAACAATACCAAACATAAATTTAGGCAAAACTTTGTCACAGCCTGCTTGTCTAGCTGACCAATTAACCAGGAGCTTAATTTGAAGAAAATATAATCCCAAAGTGACAGGATACCAGTTGGCTGAATGGATAGGACAGCCAGCTATTTGTGCTGGTGATAGGTGCCAAAGTACGTGACGCGGGTTAGATTCCGACCTCCTCCATAATCAATAGAAGAGTTTCTGTCATTACAACACAGTGTAAACCCAAAATCAGAAGAATATAATTAGGGATGTGCAGTATAAAATTAAAATACACTTTTTGTATTAAATAATGGGTGGAAATGAACAAGCATATGCCAAAATACCTTACAATTGACCATTTATACCAAACCTTGACAGTCAAACTCTAGGACAGATCAACAAAGTGTCCCACCTAAGTCTCAGCTTGCTAATGTAGAACTGGTTAAACACACAAGAGTTCCAAATATGCCCATAATTCAGTTCTCCACACAATATTCTTGGACAAAAAACTATATGTAGGAGAGCACAATTTTCATTGGCCTAAAGTGCACTAGGAAGTGTGAGGGTTCAAATGAAGGACCACATCTACTGTTCAGGAATGTCATATCACAAATCAAAGTTGTCCCCTCATTTGGACCCTCTCCTGTTCTACTCTAGCTTAAAATGGAATCACTGTAGAAAGACACAGGTAAAAAATGCCAATTACACCAGCCATTAGATGTTTTGTTGTTTATTGGAGTTATCAGTTTTGTATTTATTGTTTGAATTGCTACTTTGACTTTCAAAATATTTTTTTTTGCTTGGCCTAGACACTGTATTTCAGATCCAAATACTGAATGTTTATGCTGTTGTTGTTGTTAGATTGCATGTGTACATTGACTGTTAACAAATCCTAACAGTTCCCATGTAATCAAGAAAATAATTTCAGTTAAAGGCTATTTTTTTATGCAAATGAACCCATGTCACCTTGGAAGCCTCATTTTGAATTTCACATTTTCCCCATTCAACTTAGTATCAACTAAAAGCTGGCAGATCCATCCAGGGTGAGCATCCCTAATATAATAATGCAAATTAAATAGCATGAGAAATTACCAACCTCTTGTATCGCCTGCCCTGGTTGACCAAATTCATTGGCATGGATCACCGCGATATGGAGCGCCAACCTGGCATTCAAAATATTAACTTCCCTCCCGGCCAACTCCACAAAATCACTCAAACTCTCGTCTTCAGTTAATTTCGAGAAGTGTGTCGAAAGCTCCTCCATAGTCAACTCCCCTGTTGGGATGGCTTTGTGGACGCGTGCCCACTCGGTTATTTCTCCTTCAGCGCTCTTTAATCTGCGAAGCAGCGCCAACAGGTGTGCCTTGTTTAAGGTATGGCCCTTCTTTAACACCGGCAAAGGCATTTCTAAAAGAAAACCAAAAGTAATTGACCCAACAATTCATAAACCAGTAAATTAGTTCAGATTCAGAACGTAGAAAATCAAACATTATCCCAGTAGAAGAACATTAGAGATAAGAGGCTGTACGACTAAAGTCCAACTAAGCTTGTCCTACAAAACCGGTTGAACGGCCACACCGCACCAGAGGGGGGGGGGGGGCAGTCCAAAATCCGGCTTATCAACTTTCTCATACCGTCCTATACTAGTTCAACACAGTTTCCCAAAATAGCATTATACTTCCAGCCATCCATGGAAAATAAATTAACTAAAATAAACAAATTGCAATACTAGAGGGAAATCATCATTGGTCGACATATTCTCAAATTACTTTATGTATCGTATCCCCCGAGCCCGTTAAATTCAAACTCAACTGTCTCTGGTAATCCTGATGTTCTTATAGCTCCAGATATTACCACTGAAACGGAAAAACCCGTTACTCCATTGGATTCATAAATCCTAATCTCAAACCATACACAATCCAAATTACCCAAGTATCCCCACGGATACATAATAAACCCAGCGCTCTCATGGACTTAAAGACCAGCGCTCTCGTGGTGGTGGTGGTGTTTGTTTGCACTGGCGTTTTCCATCCGTAGCGGATGATGCACGCCATACCTTAATGTTAGTTTGTTTGGCATTTACTCAATGAAAAAAAAACAAAAAAAAAACTGTAACCTTTAGAACCTGTAACAGTGTGTTAGGAATTTAGCTAGTATCTGAAACACTTCATTGGTATTTTTGGGAGGCCTGAAAAGTGTTTTCATTGTTGGATTGGTGATACCCATGTGTTGTAATTCTGTAAATAAAACATCTCTAGCTTTAACATGGCGTCTGCAATGAAATAATAAATGATTAATTGTATCGTCCTGGACACATTCTTCACACAGGCCAGAATCATAAAGGTTCAACTTAAACAAATAGCTGTTAGTATTGAGGTGTCCCGACAAAATTCGAAAAACCAGTATTTCGTCTCGTCGACTGTTAAGGGAGAAGTTGCAAACATCAGTTACTGAGGGGTTGAATGAATGGAAGAATCTTCCACTAGGACTCTCATTCCAGAATTCTTGCCAAAGCTGAGTAAACTTAAATTTAACTGAGTTAGACCATTCTTTAACGGACAAATGCATATAATGAGACACGGATGGTAATTCAAGCCCAAGCTTAGCAAGAGAATCTGCTTTTTCATTACCCGGGATGCCTATATGGGCTGGTACCCATTCAAATGCCACCGAACATCCCTGAAAACTCAAAACAGAACATAAATGAAGAATTTCATAGATAAGTGGTGAAGAATTCCTCCAGTTGTAGTTACTCAATGCATTAAGAGAACTTAAAGAATCAGTGAATAGAACAGCTCTTAGAGGCATTAAATCAAACAGAAAATTTAGAGCTATTAACAAGGCTGTAAATACAGAAACTGAGTCAGATACCCGGAAATATTTTTCTTGCTTTATGCTGGGAATATAAAAGGCTGAACCAACTTTATTTGTATCAGGACATTTAGAGGCATCTGTGAAAATATGTAGATAGTTTTCCCAGTTAGAGGCTATATAGTCTTTGCAGCAAGGTAACGAAATAGTGGACATATCTTGTTTTGACACTTTTTTATGGAGTTCAACGGAGATGAAAGGCAGACTTAACTTCCACGGAGGGTATTGTAGCACAGAACAGGATTGCACATCTACAGTTCCTAACTGACAAAAAGCAGAAATTTCATTAGAGCGGATATAAAAAGGCAGCTGTGATTTTGAGGAACGTATAAACAATTGTTCATAAAAGGATGGTTTGAATATGTCTGTTGTAGAGTTACCAATATCGGCCTTTAGTTTTAATCTATATTTTAATACGCGCATGCGCCTACATACAAATAGTGGACACTCGTGACAGAAAACTTGCATTACGTTGAGTGGAGTTGACTTCATGGCACCCGTACAGATTCGTAGAGCAGCACATTGGATGGAATCCAGTTTGGCTTTTACACTGGCACTGGCCGAGTCATAAGCCTCGCATCCATAGTCAATCCTAGACCTTATTAAAGCACGGTACAATAAAATAAGACATTCTCTATCAGCTCCCCAAAATCGACCTGAAATGCATCTCATGAGGTTTAGAGCTTTTCGACATTTAACAATGACACAATCAATGTGGTCTGACCATGTTAGACGTCTATCTAAAACTACCCCAAGTTGGATATTTTAACTTGTAGATTATCTAAAGAAATAGAAACATCTCTAATTTGCCTTTTCGTAAAGATAACAGATTCTGTTTTCGTGAAGGAAAACTTAAACCCCCACTTTTTACTCCACTTTACAACGTCATCCAATCCTTTTTGAATCTGTTTTGTACAAAACTTCAAATTCTTCGACGAAAACCAAATTGCCAAATCATCTGCAAATAAAGTGCATTTTAGTTTTGGAGAAACAGCATTTGGTAAGTCATTGATAAGTATACTGAATAAAGTTGGTGAAATGACGCTCCCTTGAGGTACTCCGTTTTCCAAAAATAAAGGAAGAGAAAATTCACGACCAATTCTTACTTGGATGGATCTATCAGTGAGAAAGCTCTTTACCCATCCCAGAAGCCTACCTCCAATTCCCATTTCTTTCATTTTTATAAGAACCCCCTTCCTCCATACCATGTCGTAGGCCTTCTCAATGTCCAGAAAGACGCAGAAAAGATATTCTTTATTGCACAGCGAATTCCTTATGGCACTTTCTAAGGCTACAATATGGTCGAGAGTAGAGCGATTTGTTCTAAAGCCACTTTGTACAGGGCTATATAAGCTATGTTTGGTTAAATACCAAACAAGTCTGGAATTAACCATCCTTTCCATCACTTTACATAGTGTTGTTGTTAACGCAATGGGTCTGTATGATGATGGGGATGAAGGGTCCTTTCCAGGTTTAATAACTGGGATGACAACTGCCCTTTTCCAGCTGTTTGGTAATTTCATCTGGTGCCATATAGTATTATAAAGGAGAAGCAACACATTAAGACATTGCTCAGGGAGATGAGTTAACATAGAGAAGGGAATAGAATCCTCACCTGGGGTTGAATCTGTACATACTGATAAAGCCTGTTTTAACTCAAATTTAGAGAAATCCTCGTTAATACACATGTCATCAAAGGCTATGTTTTCAAAAGGGTATGCCTTTTCCGCATCTTCCTTATTTGAAACAAAATCAGGGGAATAATTTTCTGAGCTAGAAACTTTGCAAAAGCTATTGGCTAGTACATTGCATTTATCAACATCATTATAGTAATCAGATCCGTTCTGCATAATGGTTGGGATAGATTTTGACTTGCCTTTACCATTTATAGAATTAACTTGCGACCACACAGTTTTAGTATTAGTTTGGGTGTTCATATTACCACAGAATTCTCTCCAGTGATTTTTTTGAGCAGATTTAATAATTCTCTGCGCATGCGCCTTAGCCTTTTTTTACAAAATAATGTCGTCAAAGTGACGAGTGCGACGAGCTCGATTTTTTTAACCTTTTTCTGTTCCTTATGGCATCTGTGCAATCTGCATTCCACCAGGGCACTGGCATCTTGGTATGTGGCTTACCAGATGTTTTAGGAATGGATTTGCTGGCTGCTAAATTAATACAACCAATTACATTGTCACAGAAAATTTCAACATTTGTATCGCAAGCATCTTCTGTTAACATCTGTTTGCAAATTTGACCATATGCACTCCAATTAGCCTTTTTAACTTTCCATCTGGGAGGTTGACCTAATGGGTTAACATAAGGGTTAAAGTTACAGTTGGCGTGTATGGAAAGATGGTCACTATCACATGGGGATGAAAAATCCACAAACCAGTTATATGATAGACTAAGATTGGCAGAACAAAGAGTAAGATCGAGGTGAGAAAAATTTCCGGAATGAGGATCAATACGAGTGCCAGACTTATCATTTAAAATACAAATATTATAGTCATCGATAACATCCATGACAAGTTTTCCGTTATAGTCGATTGAACTACTACCCCACAAGGTACTATGGGCATTGAAGTCACCACAGATAAGAAAGGAGCGGTTAAGGAAGGTCATAATGGAATTAAAGTCGGCTCTATCAAGACGGTTGCATGGATTGTATATATTTACAACAGATACAGGTGAATCATTCTTACCAGCAATATTGTAACACTGGGCTTCAATGCTGTTAAAGGGAGGTAATTTGACTTCGGAGTAAGACAACCCCTCCTTGATCAACATGGCCAAACCCCCACCTTCTCTGGCACATCGATCTATTCTGTTGACCGAATAGCCGGGGTATTTATAATCAAGGTGTGATTTCAAAAACGTTTCCTGAAGACAGACAACATGAGGTGCAGGATTAAGATTTGATAAATAGAATTTCAGTTCTTGTCCATGCGTGCCAATACCACGTATATTTTGGTGAAATACATTGAGATACATTGCTAAAAGAATACTAGCAAAGAAAAGTAAGTATAATTGCCGGTCGTTATCCATTATGAACTTATTCCAGGAGCTAAACTTATGAGTAGGGAATTAAGGCAGTTAAAGTTGACGTGTTCAGGACCCAAGCGAGCTTGGGTTGTTTTAAAGATTTCAGTTATAAAACTAGACGGGTCATTTAATTCAAAAACTTTTAACATTATTTCTGAGAATAAAGCAATTAGCTTGGTAACCATAGTTATAGATACATCATCAGTTTGAGTGGAAGATTCCTGATCAGTTTGCGTTGATATGGATTTCTGGAGGGGCTTAATTGGTATAAATTGACGTACAGGTTGAGGGTCAGGAGTGGGGGGTATACAACATGAACTGCTAGTTTGGGAACTTTGGTCTGGGGGAGATTCTCCTGCCGAACACTCTTTAAAGCCTCTGCAAAATAAATTTTTTGTGTAACCTTTATAAACTGGGCCTTTCCCAATTGCTTTCTAAAAGGGCACCCTAGATATGCAGATGAGTGGTCAGTAGAATCGCAGTTAATGCACCTTGGCTTGTCTAACATATTACATTGGCCGAATAAGTGATCTCCAGCGCATCTCGGACACCGCTGCCGACCTCTACATTCAGAAGAGATGTGACCGAATTTCTGACATTTATAACATCTAACAAGAGGTGGAATATATGGCCTTACCTCAAAGACTTCATATACTAGAGTGATTTCAGTCGGTAGAGATTCTAGGTCAAAATAAAGAAGCATACATTTAGTCTTAGCTTTTTCCTTTCCTTTATATAATCTTTCAACTTTAGTACACTTATATTTCTTCAGAACCCCTAGAACATCTTCTTCCATAAGCTCGTCCCCGACCCCTGAAATAACTCCCCTGAGCAAAGTGGGTGACGACTGCAATCTACAATTAACATCTCGTCCCATAAGCGAAGATAATGCTAGTGCTTTTTTAACATGAATAGGACTGGAGCAAACAACCAATAACTCTTTGCTGTTATATCTTTTAATTTGTTTGATATTACCGACAGCTTGTTGGATGGCTTGACCCACCTTTACATTGTTCCAGGATGTTATGGGTAAACCTGGCGCAGATATGATAACATTGAAATTGTTACCGCCACTAGAGTTTGACCGGGTATTAATTTGACGAGGTTTCTTTCCCTCAGCTAACGAGCGTTCAATGGACAGATCCCTTCCTCGTTTACCAGAAGACCTTGACTCAACAAACTCCATACTATCGCCCCCTTCGGCGTCGTCCATACTAACGCCCTAATTTATAAGACTTAACTAAGGTGCACAGACGGTGAAGTTACAACAAATAGACAGTAGGCAGGGCGGTGACGTCATCAAATGTTGGTACAAGGTATTCGATCATAAAAGTTAAAAAGCAAGTGTGAGTCTCAAAAGTTAAAAATAAAACAAAAAGTGTAGTCTGTATATTTTTTCAGGGCCCTTTCACTGGACCCTGTTTGCTCATTTTAGCTTGAACAGAAAAATAACTACCATTCATAAAAATGCTTGAAAAAGGCCCATATTTAGAGACAAAAGTTGTCTCCCCTGATTTATTAAATATCATTTTTCTAAGTAAATATGATTATACATGTCAAACGGAATTCTAATTATATCTTATAACTATGTGAAGAATAGTTTGGTATAGGTTTTAGAAACAAACTATGGATGATTAAAATTGACCCGACCTGCCTAATAGACAGTTAAATTGTTAATATAAGGAACTAAATTAGTGGGGTTTACCCAGGAGCTGCTCTGGGTCTGGAACAGACGAAAGACGCTCTGTTAAAATACAGAAGAAACACAGTGCAGTTACATGATATGAGCCTAGGCTAGCTGTATACAATACTAATACTACACATAAGGTGCAGGGGGCACCTTGACCTTAGGCCAAGGCCTATGCTATACTGCACTAAACACTGGCCTATAGCCCAGCCAATACACTTCAATCCAAAACAATAAATTCTAACTTAATTAAACACAGAAATAGTTATAGTATATAAATGGCAATTGAATAGATACCTAGAAGGACCTGAAAGCGAACACATTCATGATTTCAGACTTCAGATCAGATCAATCCGTCGGCCTCCCTTGCATGAGCGGGAGCTCCAATATGCAGCGCTCTCGTGGGTATCCATATTTAACTTATAAGCGTCCCCTTGGGAGTCCAACTCCCGACGCAAGCACCCTTGGTGCAGAAAAGACTATGCTCACCTATAGATCTGGTCACTGCGACAATACGTCCACTCGCGTCGGTCTTTCAACTTGAAGTGAGATCATCGGCTTGTCCGCTAGGGGTCGCTGAGGATCTGAAATGAATATTAAGCAAAATATTTGACGTTTAAAAGCCAGTAACTGTTAAAGGCACACTTGCCGCCGTAGCCTGTTTAAATATGCTAAGAAAACCAATTTACATGAGCTTACTACGACTTATACCACTAAACTTAAACATAGGACACATAAAACATGTCTAGTTAGCTTTAGAATGTAGAAATAGGGTGAAAACAAACGAAGAATCGAAGCCTGATTACAACAACAACGATCAGTGTCGGTCAACTTTCGTGTTGGATTACCCTCCTTTCAGGCCTTTGTATCTGTGGTTTACACTCAAACAGTTATCAGTAGGCTTTTCCAGTCGCTGTTAACGGATCGTCAGTCTGTATTTCTCAGATAAATAGGCCTACGTAAAATTACACTGTGCCGTTAGTTCACTCACTCGACTGAAGCATAAAATCGCCAATAGGGGGCAGTGTGGTTTGTTTACGTTCCGGGTACGTAACAATTCAAATTTTCAAATTCAAATTAAAAATACAAAGTGACGTCCAAACTTTTAAATTTTGGTAAAAATAGAAAGTTCCTAACTTATATTGTCTGGGAAAAATACAGAAAACGGTCTTTCTTTTTTAATGTAAACAATATTCCTGATTTTCGCGGCAAGTGTGCCTTTAATAAGAATTGAACATATTCAATTGCTACTGATCTGATATTTATCATCTACAAACAAATGATCTTACTATTTTATCTTATTAAATTGTGGGGTTTTATACTGTTCTATTAATTTTTTTTCAGCCTATTCAGCATATTTGATTGTAGACTGTTCGCTGACAGCAAAAGTAACGTTGAAGTTACAAAGTAAATAACACCCAGTTTATTAACAGATGATCAGGGACAACTATATTAAAACACAATGAAACCATATCATCAAACAGTCCGAGTTGAGCAGTTTTCATCCAGAAGTAAATTCTTATTTATTTAAAACAGTAATTTATTGGCATCAGTGAATTTGTGTAAGGAAAAAAAAATAGCAATTTGTTGTTATTAAGAGGGTTCTAAAATAACCAAGTGAACAATTTTTATTGTACCTGGATAACCATTTGCTACTGGATTATATTGGAATTTGTTGAAGTAAAAATTACGATTTGTTGTTATGCAGACGGTTTCAAAACACACAAGTGAACAACTTTTACTGTGCCTGGACAACCTTTTTGCCCCTGGATTACATTTGATTTTATCTACCAAGTTCTTGATTCATCAATAAAATAGTCATTTTCGATGGAATGACTTTACTAAAATCACAACACATAGGACAACTTATACTACTTTGTAAATGTTGGCATTTAATATGAGGTTCCATCAGCAGTACTGGCATGATCAGTAATAATATAAAAAAAAAAACGTTGGAAATGAATAGTAAAATATCATTTATTTACAGGAAGAATGAAACAAATACAAAAGTTTGTGTTCCAATTTCCTGTAGTAAAAATATAAGTACAAGCTAAGAGGGAAGGGTCCAATTACATGTCAAGAATTAACTACTGATAACTGATAATACATGTTTTGTTTATTCTTGACCTGTTTAATTATTTAAGAATATACCCCCCCCCCTCCACACACACACACACCCGCACACATAAGCTTGTGGTTATTGTTATTAACTGTAGGAATTACAACCTATCAGTGAGAAACTTTTGCATTTGTTTTGTCCTTCTTCTTGTGTATATGTACAAAATAGTACAGCTTATCCTATATGTGTTAGTTAGTCATTCATGATATAAAAAAATTATTTTTTCATTTTGGATATTAAAGTCTGCTGAAATTCATATTCTTTTCAAGTATTTTAAGAGAATATTTTGTGTGAAATGTTCATTAAATGAATTACAGTAAAAAGATATCCACTGCACCTAAATCAATGTATTGTCTTTATGGAATGTTTACACAATTTAAATTGCCACATTCATTGATTGCGGGCCAAATTTAATACTTCTAAAATGTAAGTTGATATACACTGTGAGTCCCATGCCCCAAACTACCCTAACCTTCAGCCAGTGCCTGAAACTGTCGAACCGTTTGGATTGATTGGAGTTTAGATGGGTGTGGGTAGGGTGATTTTTTGGTTGGTTGCTACTTTTGTTGCCATAATACCTTAGCTGTTGAGTGTGACATAAAGCTGCAACCAATCTCGCAAAATTACATGTATGAAATCAAATGCCACTTATTGGTAGAAGGTGGTTTCGATTTGTGTATCCAATGCTATAAATATTTAGACCCCCCCCCCACCCTCTATGCAAAAAGTTAATCTCTAAAATTTCTCTTTCTTCTTTGAGTAGGGAGGGGTGGGGGTGGAACCCCTCACAATCACCACAGTATTTAGAAAAGCAGTAATTTCAGGGTTTAATAATTTAGTTTTATTAAACTTGTTAACATTATATGAGTGGAACCTTCGTGGCTCAGTAGGTAGAGCGTGGACTCCACGCTGACTGTCGAGCGAGGAGGACGTGTTTTTTCTAAGCTCCGTTCGTGTACCGCCTTTTTGTTGACGCCCTAATGGTTTAAGACCTAATGAATATGGCCTCTCAGGGAGGTTCGAGAAAGGCTAGCCAGAGAGTGGACTACCTAAAGGAATTCACGCTAAAGTTGTTGTTGAATGGTAAATCTGTACATGCTGGAGAAATAATCGAGAAAGTAGAGACGGAGTGCGGACTAGGTTCAACGCTAGCTTGTGTGCCTAAGAATGACTGCTTCGAGATAACTGTGGTGGACAGGGTGTCTACAGATATACTTCTGAATGGAATTGAAATTAACGGTGAGGATTTTTGTTTAATTGAAATTTCACAGAGAACGGTACTCGCTTCGTTCATGCACCTTCCCTCGTACGTGACTGATACAGATATCAGAGACAAGCTTGTGGACATGAATGTCACCATTTTGTCTGACATCAAACGAAGGTGTCATAAAGGGACGAATGTGGCGGATGGGACGCGTTTCGCCAAAATCTTGCTACCACCAGGCATGAAGTCCTTACCATATGCCATGCGTTTTGACACGGAGTCTGGACCTGAGTATTTCCGTGTATTACATGATGGACAGGTTAAAATTTGCTCCATGTGTTATTCTGATCAACATTTATACAGGCAATGCCCGCAATTTATTTGCTATAGGTGTGGAATACAAGGACACATTTCTAGAGCTTGCAATTCAAATCCCTGTAATCATTGTGGAAGACATGGCAAACATTGTCTTTGTGACGATGAATGTGAGTCAACGCTATGTGATAAATGTGGTGTCTCCGCACAATCCTGTGAATGTGAGAGTGACCTAGTTTCAGAAACGCCCAAAGAGTTGTCAATTTCTACAGGCGATCACATTTATAGTCAGTTTCCCATTCAAAAAGCTGAGGAGAAAATATATGATACACACGTGGATAGTAATGTTCAAGTGTCAGATCAGCCTAGTGGATCACTAATTGAACACGGTCAATCCATTGAAGGTGGTGACGTTACCAGTGTTACCACAGTCCCCTGTGGCGAGGTACCAGGTGTTTCAACAACTGACCTAGATAGCCGACAGTCAGATGGTGAAAGTATGGAAGACTCTGAGCTGTCTCAGGCCTCTGGCTACACACAGGTGGTTAGGAGGAGAAGCCGAAGGGTCAAGCCGAACACAGGGACTGTAAAAACCAAGAGAGCGATCCCATACCGTAAGAAACCAAGTTCCGTTGATTAAACTTTACAACTGCCTAACATTCATAATCAGACTACCTCTAACAATTATGGTCTTGCTGGCATCTTTAAATTGCAACGGTATGAGAAATGTGGACAAAATTGGCAAAATTGATAGTTTATTTTCCTTATGTAATACTGACATTTACTGCCTACAAGAGACTCATTGGGATGATAAATTTATCAAAAATTTCGAACATTTATTTAGTGGTAGGGTATACAGCAGCAATGGTACACAAACTAGTTGTGGAGTAGCTACAATCATATCTAGGGCATTGTGTGATAAGGTTATTACAGTCAAAGGGGATGAAAATGGTAGAATTTTGAGATTAACTCTGATTTTGAATGATACTGAATACGATATTCTTAATTGTTATGCACCAAATATTATTACTGATGAAGCGATTTTTGGGATGAATTAAGAAGTTTTCTTCGCCCAGACGTTGCGACAATTATTTTGGGCGATTTAAATACAATTTTTTCCTCTTCGGACAGGTCGTCTAAGGTCTTAGAGAATGATACATCACGTGATAAATTCTTGGCCTTAGCTACTGAATTCTTTCTTAGAGACATCTGGCGCCACGTACATCCTGATAAAGTCAGTTTTACGTGGCGACGTGCAATCCAAGGTACTCTGAGACAAAGCCGAATAGACCATGCATTTGCTAGTCAAAACTTAACAGGGCTGATCAAATCAGTGTACCACAGGCGAAATAGCTTAAGTGACCATAGCACTGTTTTTCTTAGATTAGATGTTTGTAAGGTAGAGAGAGGGACTGGTCTTTTTGTTTTCAATAACTTACTGCTTCGTGACAATAATTTTTGTCAAAAAATAAGAGAGCTTATATCTAAGGAAAAACTCAGCCCACTGTATATGTCCGAAATTGAAGTCTGGTGGGACAACCTCAAATACAAAACTAGAGGCTGAAGAAGTTGCAGCGGGGCAACTTCAAGGTCCGGGATCCCCTGTTTAGTTTTTATCAGTTGGTTTTTCGTTTTTTCGTAATTATTCGCCACATTGAGACAGAAATCTCCGAAATAAAACCTAAAACCGGGAAATTAAATATCTATTTGGTTATATGTTTCAATCATAATTTGCTTTAAACATGTTTAGCACTGTCTCTGATATTTTCAGTTTGGTGACATACTATGTATTATTTATATAATGTCACATCAAATTGTACAAGATTAGGTCTGTCTTCTTGAACATAGCAGTTATGGCACTTGTCACTAAATCATTGTCGCTCTCGGTGTGAAAACCAGAATTGGTGTTAGTCGGTAAAATAACTTACAGTTTGCTTGCGAGCGCCAAATGACATTGAAAGTTGTCATTAAGCCAGTTGTGGTTTTCTGGAACATTTAACCTCTATACGGGAATAATTGCGCAAAAGTTCTATTATGGTCTTAAACTAATGAGCGATTGATTGAGACCTTGCGTGCTATTTCTTTTCCTAAATTATTGGGCGTATTTGTATCCCCGATGGTGAAAATATCCGTTTATCATGTTACTTACCAAGATTCTATCAATAAAATGCACATCTTTCCTTAACATCCTAGGTTTTTGTCCTTTACTTGATATGGGTTTATGTCTGTGTGGTCGAAGATCTTTTATATAAATATTTGAACATAGTTTATTAACATCCTATTTTCAAACAGTCATATTTTATTGAGTTTTTATTGAAACGGGTTGATTTTCACACAAGGGATAGACCTTGATCAACACTATTAGTATGTCAAATTTTAAGTTGATATCTGAAAGCAATTTGGAAAAACTCAAGTTTTTAATTTTTTAATAAAATTCAATATGGCGGCGAAACCGTTGATCCAATAAAAAATTACCTGGCAGTTCAAAGATGAAGAAAAATATTGTCTATCTAAATTTAAAAAGCCGATTGCTTTATTAGAAAAATTATCTGAGATATGACTCATTAAAATTTTCAAAAATTCAAAATGGCGTCCTGGTCACGTGACTTGTTGCACGTTCATAAAACTTTGGAATTTCATAGACCTATAATAGGTCTACAAGCATGATAATTATCGTTAAGTTCCAATAAATGGTTTTCTAGATATTGCATTTTTTTTTAAAAGTTAAAAACATCATAACTTTGACGAATAAAAGTCTGCTATGAATTTTCGAGGAGATTCTTGATTTGGACAACTTAGTAGTCCCCCGACTTCTACTAAGTGTATGTGAAATTTGAGCTAAATCGGATGAACGGTTTCAGAGAAGAAAAAATTTGGGCAAATACGCCTTTTTCAAAATGGCGGACAAACGGCGTAGCGTAGCGACAATTCAGAAAAAATGGACCTAGATAATTTGTTTAAGAATATGTATGTGAAAGATGAGAGTCGTGTCTAGAAAACTGTTTGAGTTATATCACCTACAAAAACCGTGGAAAACAAATAAGAATAATAACTAGAGGTTGATGAAGTTGCAGCGGGGCAACTTCAAGGTCCGGGATCCCTTGATAAATTTTTATTAGTTGGTTTCTCGGTATCGTAATTTTTCACCACATCGAGACAGAAATCTCCGAAAAAACCCTAAATCCGGGAAATTAAATATCAATTTACTTATATTTTTTAATCATAATTTGCGATAAAAATGTTTAGCACTGTCTCTGATATTTTCAGTTTGGTAACTTACTATGTATTATTTATATAATGTCACATCAAATTGTACAAGATTAGGTCTGTCTACTTGAACATAGTAGTTATGGCGCTGGTCACTAAATCAATGCCGCTCTCGGTGTGATAACCATAATTGGTGTCAGTCGCTAAAATAATTTACAGTTTGCTGTAAGTTTGATTGCGAGCGCCAAATGACATTGAAATTTGACATTAAGCCAGTTGTGGTTTTGTTGACCAATTAATCTCTATACGGGAATAATTGCGCAAAAGTTCAATTATGGTTTTAAACTACTGAGAGATTGATTGAGACCCTGCCTGCTATTTCTTTTCCTAAAATATTGGGCGCATTTGTATCCTCGATGGTGAAAATATCGTCTATCATGTTACTTGCCAAGATTCTATCAATAATATGCACATCTTTCATTAACATCCTAGGTTTTTGTCCTTTACTTGACATGGGTTTATGTCTGTGTGGTCGAATATCTTTCTTATAAATATTTGAACATACGTTTATTAACGTCATATTTTTAAACAGTCATATTTTATTGAGTTTTTATCGAAACTGATTGGTTTTCACACAAGACATAGACCTTAATCAACACTATTAGTATGTTGAATTTAAAGTTGATACCTTGAAGCAATTTTGAAAAACTTAAGTTTTTAATTTTTAAATAAAATTCAATATGGCGGCGAAACCGTTGATCCAATCAAAAATTAACAAGCGATTCAAAGATGAAGAAAGATATTGTCTATCTAAATTTAAAAAGCCGATTGCTTTATTAGAAAAATTATCTGAGATATGACTCATTAAAGTTTTCAAAATTTAAAAATGGCGTCCTGGTCACGTGACTTGTTGCACGTTCATAAAACTTTGGAATTTCATAGATCAATAATAGGTCTACAAGCATAAGAATTTTGGATAAGTTCCAATAAATGGTTTTCTAGATATTGCATTTTTTTGAAAAGTTAAAAAGATCAAAACTTTGACGAATAAAAGTCTGCTATGAATTTTCGCGGAGATTCTTGATTTGGACAACTTATTAGTCCCCCGACCTCTACTAAGTGTATGTGAAATTTGAGCTAAATCGGATGAACGGTTTCAGAGAAGAAAAATTTTGGGCAAATACGCCTTTTTCAAAATGGCGGACAAGCGGCGTAGCGTAGCGACAATTCAGAAAAAATGGACCTAGATAATTTGTTTAAGAATATCTATGTGAAAGATGAGAGTCGTGTCTAGAAAACTGTTTGAGTTATATCACCTACAAAAACCGTGGAAAACAAATAAGAATAATAATAATAACTAGAGGCTGATGAAGTTGCAGCGGGGCAACTTCAAGGTCCGGGATCCCCTGTTAAGTTTTTATCAGTTTGTTTTTCGTTATATCGTAATTATTCGCCACATCGAGACAGAAATCTCTGAAATAAAACCTAAAACCGGGAAATTGAATATCTATTTGGTTATATTTTTCAATCATAATTTGCCTTAAACATGTTTAGCACTGTCTCTGATATTTTCAGTTTGGTAACGTACTATGTATAATTTATATGACGTCACATCAAATTGTACAAGATTAGGTCTGTCTTCTTGAACATAGCAGTTATGGCACTTGTCACTAAATCAATGTCGCTCTCGGTGTGAAAACCATAATTGGTGTTGGTCGCTAAAATAACTTGAGTTTGCTGTAAGTTTGCTTACGAGCGCCAAATGACATTGAAATTTGTCATTAAGCCAGTCGTGGTTTTCTGGAACATTTAATCTCTATACGGGAATAATTGCGCAAAAGTTCTATTATGGTCTTAAACTAATGAGAGATTGATTGAGACCTTGCGTGCTATTTCTTTTCCTAAAATATTGGGCGTATTTGTATCCTTTATGGTGAAAATATCCGTTTATCATGTTACTTACCAAGATTCTATCAATAAAATGCACATCTTTCATTAACATCCTAGGTTTTTGTCCTTTACTTGATATGGGGTTATGTCTGTGTGGTCGAAGATCTTTCTTATAAATATTTGAACATAGTTTATTAACATCCTATTTTTAAACAGTCATATTTTATTGAGTTTTTATTGAAAAAGGTTGATTTTCACACAAGACATAGGCCTTGGTCAACACTATTAGTATTTCGAATTTAAAGTTGATACATTGAAGAAATTTTGAAAAATTTAAGTTTTTAATTTTTAAATAAAATTCAATATGGCGACAGAACCGTTGATCCAATCAAAAAGTACCAAGCGGTTCAAAGATGAAGAAAGATGTTGTCTATCTAAATTTAAAAAGCCGATTGCTTTATTTGAAAAATTAGCTGAGATATGACTCATTAAATTTTTCAATAATTCAAAATGGCGTCCTGGTCACGTGATTTGTTGCACGTTCATAGAATTTTGGAATTTCATAGATCTATAATAGGTCTACAAGCATAAGAATTTTCGATAAGTTCCAATAAATGGTTTTCTAGATATTGCATTTTTTTGAAAAGTTAAAAAGATCAAAAATTTGACGAATAAAAGTCTGCTATGAATTTTCGAGGAGATTCTTGATTTGGACAACTTATTAGTCCCCCGACTTCTACTAAGTGTATGTGAAATTTGAGCTAAATCGGATGAACGGTTTCAGAGAAGAAAAAATTTGGGCAAATACGCCTTTTTCAAAATGGCGGACAAGCGGCGTAGCGTAGCGACAATTCAGAAAAAATGGACCTAGATAATTTGTTTAAGACTATGTATGTGAAAGATGAGAGTCATGCCTAGAAAACTGTTTGAGTTATATCACCTACAAAAACCGTGGAAAACAAATAAGAATAATAATAATAATACGGAAAAAGCAGAACGATTTCAAAAGGTATCCCCTCCAAGTAGGGGATCCCTAATAACTAGAGGTTGATGAAGTTGCAGCGGGGCAACTTCAAGGTCCGGGATCCCCAGTTAAATTTTTATCAGTTCGTTTTTCGGTATCGTAATTATTCACCACATCGAGACAGAAATCTCCGAAAAAAACCTAAATCCGGGAAATTAAGTATATATTTGCTTATATTTTTTTATCATAATTTGCGTTAAACATGTTTAGCACTGTCTCTGATATTTTCAGTTTTTTACCATACTATGTATTATTTATATAATGTCACATCAAATTGTACAAGATTAGGTCTGTCTTCTTGAACATAGCAGTTATGGCGCTTGTCACTAAATCAATGTCGCTCTCAGTGAGAAAGCTATAACTTGGTGTCAGTCGCTACAACAACTTACAGTTTGCGGTAAGTTTGCTTGCGAGCGTCAAATGACATTGACATTTGTCATAAAGCAAGTTGTGGTTTAATGGAACATTTAATCTGTATACGGGAATAATTGCGCAAAAGTTCTATTATGGTCTTAAACTAATGGGCGATTGATTGAGACCCTGTCTGCTATTTCTTTTCCTAAAATATTGGGCGCATTTGTATCCTCGATGGTGAAAATATCCGTCTATCATGTTACTTACCAAGATTCTATCAATAAAATTCACATCTTTTATTAACATCCTATGTTTTTGTCCTTAACTTGATATGGGATTATGTCTGTGTGGTCGAAGACTTTTCTTATAAATATTTGAACATAGTTTATTAACATCATATTTTTAAACAGTCATATTTTATTGAGTTTTTATTAAATCTGGTTGATTTTCACACAAGACATAGACCTTGATCAACACTATTGGTATGTTGAATTTAAAGTTGATACCTTAAAGCAATTTTTAAAAACTTAAGTTTTTAATTTTTAAATAAAATTCAATATGGCGGCAAAACCATTGATCCAATCAAAAATTACCAAGCGGTTCAAAGATGAAGAAAGATATTGTCTATCTAAATTTAAAAAGCCGATTACTGTATTAAAAAAATTATCTGAGATATGACCCATTAAAGTTTTTAAAAATTCAAAATAGCGTCCTGGTCACGTGACTTGTAGCACGTTCATAAAACTTTGGAATTTCATAGATCTATAATAGGTCTACAAGCATGACAATTATCGTTAAGTTCCAATAAATGGTTTTCTAGATATTGCATTTTTTTGAAAAGTTTAAAACATCATAACTTTGACGAATAAAAGTCTGCTATGAATTTTCGCGGAGATTCTTGATTTGGACAACTTATTAGTCCCCCGACTTCTACTAAGTGTATGTGAAATTTGAGCTAAATCGGATGAACGGTTTCAGAGAAGAAAAAATTTGGGCAAATACGCCTTTTTCAAAATGGCGGACAAACGGCGTAGCGTAGCGACAATTCAGAAAAAATGGACCTAGATAATTTGTTTAAGAATATGTATGTGAAAGATGAGAGTCGTGTCTAGAAAACTGTTTGAGTTATATCACCTACAAAAACCGTGGAAAACAAATAAGAATAATAATAATAATTAAAGCTGCTAAAGCAGTTTCCGGGGTCCAAGCGGAAGTCGTTTAGTTGTTTGCTTACATCTGCAGACAATGACGGTCATATATGTCAAGATTTGGTTTAATCCGATTTGTACTTTTTGAGATAATGCCCGAAAAAGAAACATCACAAAATCACAATAATATATTAAGGGGAGTTAATTCTTTCGTCTTGACACACTGGATCATCTCCCTTGTGTTTGGCCATAGATAATGCACCAAACAGACATCAAAGGACATCTCTATACAGCTTATCAGTTAATGTACTCAATAGCCTCAACTGTGGCCAGCTGGTCTTGACGGGCCATAAATCTTGAAGCAATAACTGCCTGACTGAAAAACTAAAAGCCTAAAAAAACATAAGATCGGTTAAGAAATCTGTTTTATTTATTACATATTCGAACAAGTAAAGCGATTTAGCATATTGTGATATATTTTTCATTTCTGTAAGTGCATTAGAAGTAAAGATACAAATAAATTAGCTAAAAGCCTAATTATCGAACTAATGAACTTTAAAATAAGTACACACGTTCTTTTAATATAGCACTACTTATATATCAAGTTTCAAGTAGATATGTCTAAGCATTACAGAGTAAGAGACATTTAAACGTTTTTTGACTTTATGCTAATTTTGACCTATGGGGAGCTCCGTAGATATTGATCTCATCAAAATCGTTTAGGAATTAGATTTTAGGTCCATACCCGCACTACATAAAAATCCAAGTTTGACATATGTAGGTCCAGTGGTTTCAGAGAAGAAGTCGTTCAAATATTTCATTTTTTTGGACGAAAATCCAAGATGGCCGCCTTACCATGTGACCTATGACGTCATACTTGTTTCGTTTGCTTCCCTAGTCTATAGCAGTCCTACATGTAAAGTTTGAGTTTTATCAGACGAATACTTTTTGAGATATTGTCCAGCAAAAACCCATCAGAAAATAATAATAATAATAATAATAATAACCCTTACAAAAATAATAGGGTTCCAAGCCATTGCTTGGCCCCCTAATAATAATAATAAAGAAAAAGCAGAACGATTTCAATAGGTATCCCCACCAAGTTAGGGATCCCTAATAATAATAATACGGAAAAAGCAGAACGATTTCAATAGGTATCCCCACCAAGTTGGGGATCCCTAATTAAGCGTTTGGCTATTTTGTTTGGCAGGAAACTAAAGCAAGATAAAAATGAAATCATGTTTCGTCTTCAATGCAAATTGGAAAATGAATATAAACGTGCAGTAAATGTAAATAATTATGACCATACAAAAATCGGACTACTGGAGGAAGAGTTGCGTGCCCTTGAAAGCGAACTATGCCAGGGGGCCATTCTAAGATCGAAAGCTACATGGGTTGCTGAGGGAGACCGAAACTCGAAATATTTTCTTAATTTAGAAAAGTACAGACAAGAAAGCAAATTGATAAACCAGTTAAAGACACAATCTGGGGATGTAATTAATGATACTGATGGGATTCTTAAGGAAGTGTTATATTTTTATACTGAATTATACTCAGAAGATCCTATTGATCATGATTCTGTGAATTTTGTGTTATCACAAGTAAAAGCTCGTATCGATGAAAATAGTAAAGATTTGTGTGATCAACCTTTATCAGTTACTGAATTAACAGAAGCATTAAAAGGCTTATCAAGGGGCAAAAGTCCAGGTGCCGATGGACTAACTGTTGAGTTATTTGCCTTTTTCTGGAAAGAATTGAAAGATATTTTTATAAATGTTTGTAATACTTGTTTTGAGAAAGGGCATCTAACAAGGTCAATGAAGACCGGTGTGATCACACTTGTTTTTAAAAAAAGAGGCGAAAAAGATAAACTAAAGAATTGGAGACCAATAACGCTTTTAAATGTGGATTATAAGATTTTGTCACGCTGTATGGCGAATAGATTAAAATGTGTGATAAACAGCATTATCTCCCCCTACCAAAGTTGTTGCGTCCCGGGAAGAGACATAGCCGACACAATTTCTAGCATACGGGATGTGATGTCTTTGGTGGAGAGGGATGATGATGAACTTTTTGTGCTGAAAATCGATCAAGAAAAAGCATTTGATCGAGTTTCACATCCCTTCTTATTTGAAGTTCTTAAATGTTTTGGTTTTGGGGATATTTTTATTGGGTGGTTGAAATCTTTTTATCGAGACATTCGCAGTGCTGTTAAAGTAAATGGCTTTCTGACACCTTTCTTCCATGTAAATAAATCCGTTCGTCAAGGTTGCCCAATTTCAGCCATGTTATATGTGTTGACGGTTGAACCTCTAGGGGAACTCTTGAGACAACATAAGGGGTTTTAAATTACCAGGTACTGATATATCATCCCTGTGTTTTCAGCACGCGGATGATATCACCCTTACATTGGGTGATGCAGAGTCGATTGAAAATACTTTTCATGTAATAGATAAATATTGTACTGCCTCCAATGCACGTGTAAATATGGACAAGAATGAAATATTGTACATTGGTTATAATTATGTGATTAATTCTGTGTGTAACATAATTCTCCAACGGGATTGTATTAAAATACTTGGTGTTTTTCTAGGCCCAAATAAGGGCGTAACAGAGGAACTCAACTGGCATGACCTAATCCAGTCAATTAAATGTATCTTAAACCAATGGACAATGAGAAAACTAACTTTATTTGGCAGAGTAACAGTGGTCAATACTCTCATAGTTTCCAAGTTGTGGTATAAACTAGCTGTAATATGTTTGCCTCATAAGTATCTAAATATAATTAAAACAGCCTGTGTTAATTTCATTTGGAAGGGAGGGGCCCATCTAGTATCGTATGGTGTATTGGTGAAAAACTCATCCAAAGGGGGGCTTAATCTCCAAGACATTCTTTCAAAAAGCCATGCATTTCGATTGAAAATGTTAGCTAAATTTTTGAACGATGAAGTTAAATCTGTATGGAAACACTGTCTAAATATTTTTTTACAACGCTGTGGGGGGCTTAACCTTATTAGAGAATTACTATATATGTCACCACCAAGTAATATCTATAACTGTTTGCCACTGGTTTACAGAGAATTATTTGAAAGCTGGCTTATTTTTGTTCGCCATGTTCGACTAGCAGTAAATACTAGAGACTTGTTCTGGTCTCAACCGTTGTTCAATAACCCTCTTATAACAGTACACGGCAAATGTCTTAAATCTGACAGTTTTATTAAAGCTGGTTTTACCCTTGTAAAACACCTACTCTATGAGACGGTCCCGGGCTATCTCCCTGAATCTGGAATTGTTGAAATCGTAGCTGAAGCTTGTCCTGACCTCGACACTGTTAAAATCAAGGCTATGTACACGCTTATTAAATCGTGTATACCGCCTGAGTGGTCAAAGTCAGTCAGATATGACTCGGCGTTCTCTCAGCCCGACGTATGTGTAATTCAGGGAGATAACTCAAGGCTCGTCAAGTCACTCAAAACAAAAGATTTCTACTCTGTGTTGTTGTATGATGTTGAAACTCCATGCTCCAGTATGCGAGTTTTTTCGGTTTTATTCCCCAAATTAGATCTCAATCTTTACTGGCAACTCCCGTCTATGAATATTAAGTCCCCTGAATGTAGGGATCTGGACTACCGAGTAATTCACAATGTCATATATACTAAGGAAAAATTATTAAAAATTGGCAAAACTAATGACAACGTCTGTGATTTATGCAGATGTAAAACTGAAGATCTGTATCACATATTTATTGACTGCAAATCAATTTCAAATTTTACTGTCTATCTCGGCAGGCTAGTTGAAGTATTATTTAAAAGTACACATGTTTCATATCTCAATTCAATTAATTACACAACTTTAATATTGTTCGGATACTCCGGGAAAAACAACCATGTAAATGTTTTTTTCTGAATTTTCTCTGTAGCTGTGCCCGGTACTGTATTTTTAAGCACCGTAACAACCGAATGTATCATGGAAAATCAGTCAATGTTGTCAATTTGTTCAAATATTTTTGTGAATCCCGGATTAAGCAACAATTCGTGTATCACAAGGAAAACCGGAAAGTGTTGAACTTTGACAAAAAATTTGTTTTTCTAAACCCATTTGTCTACTTGGACAGTTTGGAACAAGTGCACGTTAACTTACATGTATAGGAAAGACAAGCTCTTTGTCGTATCATGTCTCTGTAAGAACCCCTTTTTCAACTGTGATAATTTGTTTTAATTCTTGGGGCTGATTTCTAATCTAATTGTATTATATGTGCATACTTGATGATTGTGAATAAACCATATTTTCAAAAAAAAAAAAAAAAAAAAAAAAAAGAGCGTTGGACGCTCAATCCGAACAGCCTTCCATTAATGGGTCGGAGGTTCGAATCCCACTCAGTCCCCAAAAATTGTCGTCCCGGTTATTTAAATTTTGTTTACTTTTCGAACACTATTCCGGTTCGTATATGCCACATACTGTATGGATTTTCCTCATTCCAACGCCAATCATTTCATTTTTCGATGGCCTTCAAAGCCTCTTACTGTCGTGACGATCAGAAATTATGAAAGAAGTGTGAATTTCGGCAGCTCATGCCACTTTAATAGAGTTAATACCAAATTGAGTTAAGACAGCATTGAACTAATCAGTGTCTACTCAAGTTGACCAACCTAATAGATAAATGTATATCTTGCATGTTTTCGCTATTTATTCAAACCAAACACACACACAAATATGTAGACCTTTACACAGTATAAACGTTTTGGCCTTATGCCATGGACTTCACTCAAGTTCCTTTCTGCATGATCCACATCGTTTATCATATTGTAATACATTGACATTGTAATATCCTGACATACGAACACCCCCACTTGCGACCCTCTGTACACTTGACTTCTGTACTAAAAATATAATAGTCTACTGCCCAACTTCGTTGCTGTTGTAAATTGGAAATAATAGCAAACTGACTAAAAGATGGACACATTCAAGCTTCCAGAAGCCTTATCCCTAGAAGGAAACGTGAGTGAGAATTGGCGGAGATGGATACAACGCTTCAGATTGTTCCTCTCGGCATCGGGAGCCACGAAAGAGGCAGTCGATCGCCAAACCGCCATGTTGTTGCATTCCGTCGGGGAAGACGGTTTGGAAGTGTATAACACATTTTCATTCGCTGAAGGTGAGAGTTCTGATGACATGGAACAAATTATAACAAAGTTTGAACAATACTGTAACCGAAGGAAAAGTACTATGTTCGATAGAAATGTATTTTGGATGTGTCAACAAAATGAAAAAACTGTAGACCAATTTGTAACTAAGCTCCGAACAAAAGTCAAATCATGTGAATATGGTGACCAAACTCAAAAAATGGTTCGGGATAGATTAGTGTTTGGAAACTCAGATGAAAGGGTTAAAGAACGACTATTAAGAGATTCCCCGGATTTGACGCTTCAGAAAGCCATAGACATCTGTAGAGCTGCAGAAACCACTAAAGCCCAAATTAGGTCACTAGAGGTCACGCAGGCTACTGCTCAGATACATGCAGTAAAACACAGAGACAGACCAAAGCCAAAACCCAAACAAAATTCATTAAAAACATTTGATTGTTCAAGATGTGGAACAAATCACGGACCTCGACTTACGGGCGTACCTGTTCAAAATATAAGGGGAAAAATCACTATGCCGCACAGTGCTTTACTAAAAACAAATCCAAAACAAAGCGTAAAGTTCACACAGTGAAAGAGCACAGTGATTCTGATAGTGAGCCAGAATCTGTTTTATTTGTCGGTACTGTCCAAACAGGTGAAGAAACTAAATCATGAACAGTTAAATTAAACACACAGGGGAAAGCTATCTTGTACAAACTGGACACAGGCGCTGAAACCAATATACTACCACTAAACCTGTACACAAAACTGTCAGACAGACCAAAACTCTCTCAAACATCCAGTGTTTTGTCAACATATGGTAACTATAAAATACAACCAGAAGGAAAAACAAAACTAAAATGTAACCATAAAGACATAACATATGAACTAGATTTCATCGTTAAAGACGTTGAGTCTCCACCTATACTAGGTCTAAAGGCTTGCAAGAAATTGAACTTAGTTCAACAAGTAAACACTATAAACAGTGACCCTTCTAAACCCCTCACCAAAGAGCAATGCATTAACGAGTATTCAGATGTGTTTAAAGGTTTAGGTTGTTTTGATAAGCCTTACCATATTCAACTCGATACATCTGTAACACCTGTCATCCATCCACCAAGAAAAGTCCCGTTCTCTCTCCAAAATGAACTTAGAAAAACCCTAAATAGCATGGAGAAACAAGATGTGATTCAGAAAGTTGAAAGGCCAACTTCCTGGGTAAACAGTATAGTGATTGTTGAAAAACCGAATGGTTCCTTGAGAATTTGCCTCGATCCAAAGGACCTCAATAAAGCAACCCAAAGGGAGCACTTTCAAATTCCAACAGTAGATGACATAACTAGTAGATTGAATGGTAAAACAGTTTTTTTTCATTCTCGATGAAAAGGACTCTTATTGACAAGTCCCTCTAGACGAGGAAAGGTCATTACTTACCACATTCAACACACCCTTTGGTAGATATGCCTTCAAAAGAATGCCTTTTGGTATCAACTCTGCTGTAGAAGTCTGCCAAAAACGGAACTTAGCCACATTTGGTGACATTGAAGGTGTAGAAGTGTTTTTTGATGACATAATTGTGGCAGGTAAAAATCAAAAAGAACATGATGACGCTCTCAAGAAATTACTGCAAAGAGCTAGAGAGCAAAATGTAAAGTTCAATGTGGACAAATTTAAATTCTGTGTGCCAGAAGTCAAATTTCTAGGTTTCATTCTGTCAAAGGATGGACATAAACCTGATCAAGAAAAAATCATTACAGAAATGCCACAACCAACTTGCAAATCAGATATACAACGCCTATTGGGAATGGTAAACTATGTATCCAAATTTATCCCGAATGCCTCGGAAATAACTGCCCCTCTTAGGTACCTATTGAAAAAAGAGACAGCATGGAACTGGCACGATGAACACAAACAAGCCCTGGAGAAAATAAAACTAGCCCTTACAAGTAATCTAGTGCTACAATCTTTCAACCCCAAACTGCCTCTGAGAATACAGACTGATGCTTCACAAAATGGCATAGGATCGTGCTTAATTCAAGATGGCCACCCCTTAGCCTATGCGTCACGATCGCTCACACCAGCTGAACAAAACTATGCCCAAATAGAGAAGGAGTTAGCAGCCATTGTGTATGCATGTGAGAAGTTTCACCAGTATATTTACGGTACCACAGTGGAAGTACAATCCGACCACAAACCCCTTGAGGCAATAATGAAAAAAAAACCACTAAGCAGAACAACGCCAAGGCTACAGAGAATGCTACTAAAGCCTAGCGCACACGAGAGGCGCCGGCTGAGCTGCCGGTCATTCGTGGCTGGGAGCTAAGCTGTTTCCCCCGTGTGCGCGTAAATTTTGGTGAGATTTTCGCCTCTCGAGGCGGTGAGGAAAGTATATAGCATGTTTGATATTTTCTGCCTCTCGTGGCAAGAATCTCACCGTGTGCGCACAACGTAAGCTGCCGGCTGAGCTGAGAGGAGGGATAGTCCAATGGCGCGTACTTATTCAATCATGTGACCACTTAGAATATTACGTAACACAGGTAGTGGTATTTATGTAGGTCAGTGAACTTGGGTGACAAGGAACTTGCCTCAGCCGAGAGCTCATCGTCTGCGCTGAAATATGTAGCTGCTCCCTTGGCCACGCGTGCCTTGTAGCTCAGCCGGCGCAGCTTTAGACTGCAAAGATACTCTGTGAATGTGATTTACACCCCAGGTAAAAACATGCTAGTTGCCGACACCCTCTCCCGAGCATACTTACCTGAAACTGAAATTAACAGCATGCAAGATGAAATAGAAGTACACAGCCTTGTAAAAAACTTAGCAGTATCTCACACTAAAGTGCAGGAAATCTGCAAAGCCACACAACAGGACACTGAACTACAGCAGTTAAAAAGTGTAACCCTGGATGGAGGGCCTCCTCACAAGTACAGTTGTCCAGCCCTAGTTACCAAATACTGGTCTTTCAGAGAAGAAATTTATTTTGCTGTAGGGCTGTTATTAAAAGGAACTCAAATCATTATTCCCACTAAGCTAAGGTCTGAAATGCTAGCCTTAGTGCATGGAACACATATGGGGGTAGAAAAATGCAAATCCAGGGCTAGGTCAGTGCTATATTGGCCCGGGATTAACAAGGACATTGAGGATATCGTAGCAAAATGTTCTGTCTGTGCCCGATTCAGGAAAAGAAATTCTAAAGAGCCTTTATTACCTCACTCCATCCCAGAATTACCCTGGCAAAAGGTGGGGATGGATATTATGACTTTCAGAAGTAAGGACTACCTTGTTGTAATCGACTACTTCAGTAAATATCCAGAACTTTGTCTAATGAAAGACAAAACTTCCTCAACTGTTATAACTATACTGAAATCATTGTTTGCTCGGCATGGCATTCCTGAAACAATCATCACCGACAACATGCCTTTCAATAACAGGAAAATGCACGAGTTTGCAAGAAACTGGAACTTCACTATTTCTACATCAAGTCCTACTTACCCACAATCTAATGGCCAAAGTGAAAGGACCATACACACAATAAAGAGAATGCTGAAGAAAGCAGATGCGGAGAATACCGATGTTTATCTCTCTCTATTAGAGTACGGAAATACTCCTATCACTGGTATGACTTACTCCCCAGCCCAGTTGTTAATGAGCCGGAGTCTACGTGCAAAACTACCTGTGGTTCGAAAGACTCTAAAACCCAATTTGGTCAAGGATGCCAACGCTCAACTGAATATATAAGAGACAAGCGCTGCAAAAACGCTACTTTGACAAGTCAACTAAACCACTGAGTAAACTTCAAATAGGCGATTCTGCCCGAATAAGGAATGGCAAGGAATGGTTACCAGCTGTTATCACAGATAAACACTCTTCTCCAGGCTACATTGTTACCACTCCAGATGGTAGCAAATATCGTCGAAACAGGAGAGATCTTCTCAGGACAGCAGAAAATCCACCTGTCATTGGAGTACCCCGATTTGATGACAGTGAAAATCAGTCACCTGATTTTGAACATTCATCCCCCTCGGACAGTGAAAATCAATCACCACCTATTGAACATTCAACCCCCTCAGTACAACCTGCTTTATCTTCAGTGAAACGTACTTCTCGTGGCAGGAGTGTGAAATTACCCAGACGCTTTACTGACTTTGAAATGCAATAATGCAAACATGATATGAACACTCGTTTCAACTTTCCAGAATGTTTTATGCAAGTTTAATCATAAGAATCATACCAACTACAAATTTAGTTTAGATTTTTCTTTTATTGTTCAAGTTAAAGTTTATCCTTCGAATTTATTTGAAAATGGACTATAAGACTAAAGGTAAACCAGCTCGCGTGATAATCATTGTTCATTGTTCTTATTTTATCAAAAGGGGGAGATGTAATACATTGACATTGTAATATCCAGACATACGAACACCCCCACTCGCGACCCTCTGTAAACTTGACTTCTGTACTAAAAATATAATAGTCTACTGCCCAACTTCGTTGCTGTTGTCAGTACATCACACATATCACTCAGCTTCAAATGTTTGCTTTTGTTCTTTAAGTTTAATACTTTCTTCGATAAATCTAAGTAAGCCTTATAGTTTATATTTCCAGCTTCGATTTCAATTTCCAGCCTTTGAAAAAAAGTAATCTTAATAAGGCTACAGTGTATTAAATACTGAAGTCACATAGTCTTGATGTTAAAACATTATCACCTAATCCACCATATCAAAGTCCTTGCATCATAAATTTTAGTACGTTTATTTTCTGTGTTTTGTTTACTGCAGCATTTTAACAGACTTAAAGTGCAATAAAAAAAAAAAACCAAAAGACTTACGCTACATACTCATTGTTTAGCTTTAGGTATAATTAATTTACTTGGCGAAGGCATAGGCTGCGACATGTAGAAATTTAGTTAACCGGTACGCACCGTAGTAGTCCCTAACCTTGTGTTCATCGTTTATAGTGTCGATGTACAGACCCGTATAGCCAACTCAGGCTCCCGCCACTTTCTTTGTTCCCAGACATCGCATTTAATATCGGCAATATGATCCTTTCTCCTCTAACTTCTTCGTATTTCCAAATAATTTCTGCATGCTTCTACACGGATTACTTTGTACGGTACATCCTCAACACTCACGAGAACTCCGACGACTGAGCGAAATGTCAAACTCACACGCGACACGTTTCCACGACAGTGCGCATATGCGGAAATGTTCCCCTACATGGAGGACTAGAGGCGGTGCTTCGACCATCGTATAATTTTAGTGAACGTGACAAATATTTATTTCGTTCTGGAAAACCTATGTTAGGATTTTCATGAAATTTGCACAACAGCTTCGTCTTAGTTTAGTCTTTACGAGAAAAATAATACCAAGTGTAACAAAATTCGTTTACACTAACTTTTAGTCACTCTTGTGGCCCGTCCAGCTTTAAGGAATCAGGTAGGTCTTGTTGCAGTGCTTATTTCACGTCGTCCATAATTCTTGAAACATCCATACGTTTTAGAGCTTTGCCTAAAACAGGTTCTACACGGTCTGCATACACTAACTGGTAACAATCGTGACGGCGCAAGCTGTCCACACCCGTAGTACATCCAGAATAGTAGTAAGTGACCAATTCATTGGCATTATTTATTATCCTTTTTGTCATACTGGTTAAAATTTGTTCTTCCACACGATCTTGGTGGCGTACTTCGTAACGAATAACTGCTAAATGATTAGGATCGGGGGATAAAAAGTTATTCAATCCGTCACACGTTGAGAGGTCTGCATCGATCAGAGTACTGTTCCTCATCAGCTCTTTCCAAAAATCCTGCGTCATCACTACACCCGTTTTCTGAGGGAATATTTTGTTCTTTTGAAAATGTCCGGTCTGCCATTTGCTAGTCCGAAATATCTGCAATGATGATGTAAGACATTTTCTGACGGATAGGCCATCATCATCGTCAGAACGCATTTGATCAATTTTCTGGGAATTCCTTGACACACTTCGGGCTGGCAAGACCACCTCTCGTTTCTCATAAAAAATACCAAGATCCTCTACATAACTTTTAAAAATAAAATTACTAACCCGTACTTTAATGGTTTCCCTTTCTCTTCACACCAATCTGAAGTCTGTACGTCGACACAAGCCATAGATCTGCCCGGTTAAATTTCAAACTGTACCAAACCTTTAGTTTACAAAAGTCTGCATTTGCATACTCTCATTGATACGTCACTATATCCGGCAAAGGTCAACCTGTCACATGACTACCCCACTGTGACTAGCAGGCGATATAGTTCATTGGTCGTGTTGCTTATCTGTTGAAGTCCAACACGACCAATGAACTATATCGCCTGCTAGTGGGTAGTCATATGACAGATTGACCTTTCGCGCATATCGTGACGTATCAATGGGAGTATGGAAATGGCGACTTTTGTAAATTAAAGGTTTGGTACAATGTGAGATTTAACCGGGCAGTTCTATGGCTGGTGTCGACATACAGACTTCAGATTGGTGCGAGGAGAAAGGGGAAGCATTAAAGTACGGGTTAGCAATTTTATTTTTTAAAAGTTATGAAGAGAATCTTGATATTTTTGATGAGAAACGAAAGGTTGTCTTGCCACCTCGAAGGGCCTATCTGTCAGAAAATGTCTTACATCATCATCGCAGATATTTTGGACTAGCCATTTACGAACGTGAACCAACATTTCGTCATTGTATTCGCTTACGGTCACATACACGTTATTGTCCAATGGTCTAGGCGAATCTGTACACTTCCGTGTTTTCAGGCACTGTTTGACCTCATCGAAATTATCTTTAAAACGTCTCCAAGCTTCTACGGTTAAAGTCAGGTACTTTATCACACCATCTTTGCTCGGAGGGAAGGAGATTTCTACGTACAGCCAATGGTCTTTACGTTTAACTTTCACCCCTGCTCCTTTGGTGATAGGATACATGGCGATTTACTGTGATTCAGTCTATGGTTACAAATACTGTGTGAGATGTCTTCGTTGGGTCTATCGCCAGGGACTTACTCGTAGTGTCTGTCAGAATCTTAGGTAGAAACATCAACATATATCTATGAACACTAAAACACACGGGCAGGGAAAATCTTGTCTAAAATAACCATGGAGACAAGTTTCTAATTGTGTTTAAAAGAGGTATATCATCAAGACCTTTATACCCCATCATAAATTGTTGTAATAAACTAAACCTATGATATTTCATTAGGTTGACAACTGACATATAAACTATAGATGTTGTTCAACTGAACGTGATAATAGTCGACTTAGGTCAGATTGGGGAAAGACTAATTGGTAAAACAATAGTCGGGGTTGTGGGTTAAATTAAGGTCATTTGGGATTATGACAATAAACATTATTGCAAAGCCATAGTAAACAAATACATGTACACAAATTATATCTCAACTAAACGCTCAGACCAAAAAAAATCGAAAAATTTCTGAGTGGATTTTTCACTCGGTCGCCATATGTTGAAGAGTTGCCAGATACTTGCCGAAGTTCGGGGGTTTCCTCCGGGCAATGGGCCCGGTTTCCTCCCCCACTAAACCTGGCAGCGCCGCCATATAAGTGAAATAATCTTCAGTGCGGCGTAAAACATCAATCAATCAATCAATGTAAACTAACCCTTGTGTTGAGTGGTGGAGAGCTTCTCCGAATAGCTAGCTTGAGACTCTGTATAGAGTTGTTCATATATGATCAGAGCCGTCTATTATTTTGGTATTATTTAGAGCAAGCATTCTGAGAGTATTGCATAGTAATACATAGTCCCCTACCGGAAGGTTATCAAGGAGTATGAAATTCAATGAATATTTTAAATGGTGCTCAAATAAACAATATTCCTTTACTATTTCAAGGATTATCCTGTTGTTCAGGGGGATCCCTGAAATCCTTAAAACTCCTCATAAGAAGTTCTAAATTGACAAATGATCAGTAAAATACCTAGAAATAAATGACGAGATACTTAAAAACTTAACTTGGCCTATATGCCAACATGCTGTACTCGCATGTATACCAATCATCAGCTAAATGCCAAACAAACATTTCGTAAAGAAGTCCGGAAAACTGTCTTTATAAGAAATTTTTAACGCCCAAGGTGTGAAGCAGAACGAACGTAAACTTGATTTGTAACCAACCATGTTGTACTCACATACTTTCAACCATTTGAACGAGTGTGAACATCTATCACAAAAGTCAGAAAAACTTTTATTTGTATAAAATGTTTAAGTCCAAGGGTGATAGCTGCGTAATGAATGCGCTTAAACTTGTTCTATAGCCTACCATGGTGTACCCATATACAAAACAAAAAGAATTGAGTAGCTTTTAAGCATCTAGAAAAAAATCCGGAAAACTGGTATCCCAAGGGCGATAACTTCGGTAAAAATGCACGGAGCGGAACAAAATGTAAACTTGATCTGTAACCCACCATGGTGGACCCACATACAAAAAAAGCAATTGAATATCTGAAAGCATATAGAAAAAAGTAACTTTCGAAAAAGTCACTGAGTGGTCACTTCGTCCAATCAGCATTGCAGGCATGTTCTTCTGGCCCCCTAGCGGAAGGGTGTGCCGACTGTTCACGATTCGACTGTGGGGCGCCCCCTACAGAAAGGAGGTTCCTAATAATCGAATGGTGTCCGTGTCAGGGGTGGTACTTTAGTTACCATTGTAAATATGATTGTTGCACTTCTTGTTGTTTGTAGGCCCTACTCTGCTTTGTTAAAGTGTCAAGTACAATATAATTGAATTGAATTGAAATTGTTCAAATTGAACATGGCGCGGACGAAGTGATCACTCTTGTCAATCTACTCTCTTTGGCGCAAACCTATAGTCCCCCTCGGCTTCGCCGGTAGGGGACTAACAACAAGAGAGAGAAGGAGGCAAATTTTCAAGTCTATTTAGGCTGGTCAAAAGGTCTTTGCATAATTGGTGAACAATCAAAAATGTGACAGTAAATCTCACATTAGCAATAATTATCTAGCATTAACTTTGGTTCTTAACTCAATTGTATATAGACTATTATATTCTCTCACATTAATAAAATCTGTATACCAAATTTTCTGAGAAACCTTTGGCATTTTACCAATATTTAAATATTCTCGTTTTACAATCAGTACAGAGGAGACATCTGGAAAAATCCTCATAAACAAGGCTTTTAGGCGGCCATGTTGCCGTGACAGATTTTTTAAAGAAACTGTGTGTGAACGATGTCAACATTTGGTTTTTAGTACAATAGAGTAGAGTACGTTTCCACTTGAAACCTTCTATCAAGGACAACTAGATTCTGGCGACCTTGATATTGGTGTTGTATTATATACATAAAGAAAAAAGTTAAGCAAAAGTCTGCACCTTCCGATAAAATCATTGGTGTAGGGAGATTGTTGGCAAACTGATGTTACAGAAACGATTGCGATCATAGAGGGCAACATTCTGGCGATAAGAAATCGCCATTCGCCATTCATTATTATATATCAATAATTATAATCAAACGTCTATTCCAATGTGTAGGCTATTAAAAAATTAGCTGTCAAACCGTTATTTTATGGTAAGTCGTTTGTTTAAAACCTGAGAATTTAATTCTAGAGTTCGTTCACAAAAAGCGAAGTATATAAATATCATCGATCAGATTTATTCACTGAGCTAAATTCATACAGTGAGTCATAATGATTATTAATATATTGTTCAACTTAAAATGAAAAGACAGGTTGGCTGACGGTCACATCGAAATCTGGTGTATAAACACACATTAAATGGGTACAAATGGCGGTTTGATAGTTAATCTACAATAATGAATGGTCCCCACACATGCACAAAGGACATAAAGCTCTGAACTTTCCAACTCGACGCGCGACGCGGAACGCGACGTCGCGCTCTAAAACGCGACGTCGAGTTCACTGCCTATCTTTGAACATTGCCAAAAGTGACGCGCGACGCGGAGGTCGACGACGTGTACCGCGTCGCGTCGCGCTTGCAAACACGATGCGCGACGCGGAACGCGAGGTCGCGCAAGAAAATCGCGACGTCGCGCTGTAAAACGCGATGTCGAGTTCACTGTCTATCTTTTAACATTATAAAACTCGACTCGCGACGCGGAGGTCGACATCGAGTGGAGTACCGCGTCGTTCGCGCGTCGCGTTTGCGTAAGTCGACGCGCGACGGAGAAGTGGGCGAAATAGAACACCATACGTAATGGTTATGCTCTTTGAAATGTAAGGCCAGTTTACACGATGCAATTTGTTGTATACAAGCTGCTGTATGCATCAAATTGCATGTTTTGAGTTGCATGCAACTCGCCGTTCACACACAGCCAGGTTGTATAAAACTCTGACTATCACAGGACTGTAACAGTTTATTGTAAACATGTGCTCGTTTGACAGAGACTACGAAGAGGTAAGAAACTGTCAGTGACTTGAGTTTACAATGTATCTTGTCTCAATTCAGAACTGAATTTAAACGCACACTCGCCGCGGTAGCCTTTCTGACATTTTACAGGAGTTCCACACAACAAGTAAAATCACTAAAATTAAACGCAGGGCACAGTTATACTCACATTGTTCAAATCATTAGAGCACTTGAGTTTGAAAGTTTGTTTACATTGAGGGTACCTAGTACCTATCAAATTTTCAAATTCGTACTAAGAATACAAAAACTTGCCAAAACTGTCTTTGGATTAACTATTTTCAGTTGAGTCATAGTATTAAATCTGGAGTTTTTCTTTTCTTGTGAAGAGCTTGACATGAGTAACATATTTAAACTCAAGTTCAAATTTAAAAAGCACACAAACTCAATTACACCTTTTCACTAAACTACTTCATTTGCATTTGAGACTCCATAAAATAAATTCATGTACATTTTTTCAGAAGACAATTTTGGAAAAAAAAATCTTGGGTCAGTTTAAATTCCTACAATTTTAGATACTATGTGAATTATTTCAGATGAGATAAAGATAATAAAAAACCACACAAGTTGATTAACTTTTATGTTACTTTATTGGTGGCTTGAAATGGCCACGAGGATTCCCTGAACTGGTACTTCCACCATCGTCCCTTGATGTTCTAGGACTGAAGTCCCTTGGTCAGGAGGTATTTCCTGGTCCTTCGCCACATCGGTCCTTCTTCTAGTACTGGTACATGTAGTTCGAGTCTTCCCTTTCGCTTTTGGCATTATTATGGCGTTGTCTCGACAGAACGAAAGATAAAACAAAGAAACAAGTGTTAATTTCAGTTAAAATTTTTTTTTTTTTTTGTTTACTTTAATAATAATATAATTTCCATTCAAATTTTGTAGGCAACTTAATATTGTCGCCAACCTGCGCATGTTCTTACAGTTACATTAGGCCGAAGCTTAATGACATCAGTCGAAGAAATTATGGGATGGAGGCGGTATCTAGTTTGGAGTGACCACTTTGTTTCAAGACCTTTTTAGTGACACGCATGACTGCACACCTATGTATTTCAGTGCAGACTATTTGACATGCGCCAAGTGTTGACGCGCCAAGTGTTATTGCTCCTATTACGCCATTAAGCAATGAATTTATTCCACCATGAATACAACGACCATGTAACCTACATTTTTTAGGTTAATATTCTTTGAAATAACGAAAGCATTGAATGACTTCGTACTAACTGTTGAAAAAACTGTTCTAATATACTATGGGGTATTCGAATTATCAAATCTATATCTAGATGATCTAAATTCTCTTTGATGACTTCTGGATTAACGAGTAATTTTGAAAAACCCACCTTCAGCTTCTTTTAACTGCTCACAAGATGGAGAGCAAGATAAAGGGGAGACAACATATTTATTACCTCCCCTTCAATAACAACAGGGGAGACAACCGAATTATTATCTCCCTTCAATAACAACATCTATTTTTACAAAGAGTTAAAATAGCTGTCATATTATTTTATATTTATTATATTTTTACATTTACCTTGAAACATGTAGTGTTCATATATTATTCAAATTGGTATTCAACTTTTGGAACAAAAGGTTCTAACATTTTCAATTATTTTCATTTCTTACACTGTAGTTGAAAATGCTTGCAGGGCCTATAATATTCTGGGCTTCTGCAGTTTGGGCGCATATTCCACAGAAATGTTGTTTTCAAATAGGAGTTCTCTCCATGCAGCCTTCATGAACCCTGGGATGGTATTGTCAAGCCGTACTATGGGTGCCCAAACTTTAGCGCTAGCTTATGCCCTGGCATGATATGTGCCTGATATTGTATTTCACAAACAATAACTTCCTGTAGTTTTCCTTCTTTTTCCTGCATCCTGCAGATATAAAACAATATAGAATAATCTTATTCCAAAGAATTGACCGAACTCAGCAACACTATATTTCAAGTATTAATCTAAACAATAAACAGATTAAATAATAAAAAAAATATCCCTCCCACCCTCAAAAAAGGTGTTAACAACATTGCTAATAAGACAAAAAGTCAACCTTAAAACACCTACCAAGTTTGTGACAGTGTATTTCAGTGTATTTGGTAGAAATCAATCAAGAGATGGGTCAAATTTGCAAGTTAGCAGAAACACATCCTCTGAGGAAGTCCAGCTCTTCCTTTCCAAACTCCTATTCCAGCTTACCAGAGTCAAAATATTGTACTGTGTGTTAGTTGATCAGCTGTTGATTGAAAATGACTGGATATTCAATCATATTATATCATGACATACTCTGACTGAATTATTTTATTTGAAATGTTGATGTACCTTAATTAATTTCTAAATTCACTTTAGATATACAATCAGATTGTTGAGGGTGAAAAGACTCTCCAGAAAAATGAAAATCCAAAATGTCACGTGAATACATGTTGCAATTTATAAAACTTGATTTTGAAAACTACATCCACTCTCTGGAGCCCCATTGATAAAATCTAGGTCAAAGATATTTTTAGGACAGTTTTCATAACTTCCAGTTGACTGTCGCTGTCCTCTTACTTTTAAGTTTTAAAATTAAAACGAAGGACTCTAAGAGTCGCTGTGCCTGTGAAATTAACAGTTTAAAGTCTAACAAAGGCATGCCATGACAGTACGCCGGACGTAGTTGAAATTAAACATTTTACGACGAAAGACAAAAATACTACGGTACGCCTAGTAATGTTAAAATTATATTCTAATACATCTCCCACTCGTTTAACATTACAGAGATAGGGAAGCCAGGGACCCATTACCTGATGCAATAACCCAGCCAACATTTCACATCGGGCCTAAAAGCGGTATGTCGGCATCGGGCAACGACATCGGGCCGACGTCGGCTCTACGTATCTTATAATAAAGGCATTATATATATATTACGGGTCAATCTCGGCGAATAAGCGGCATGTCTGCATAAAGGCTTAAAGGCGGCGACAGGACGGAATATCGGAATCACGGACGACCGATGAAGGGCCGACATCGGCCCTATATTGTGGTTAACGCGAGACGACAAAAACAAAGTAGGCCATATATATAGGCTACTGCTTCCGAAACTATAGTGCCTTGGTCGCTTGGTCGTTTGGTGTTAGAATTTCACATTCCATTAAAAAAAATAATGGCATTTTTTACAGATGCTACATATTATGTCCCGAAGATCTGACATAGGTAAAACTTTATGTTTAATAAAATTTTATATTCTGTTACAGCTTTCAAGAGTTGTCTCACTTTGCACTCACAGATATCTTATTATTAATAATAATTATCATAACTTATATATAAAGATATCATGCACACACTAACTAGACTGGTACCTTTTCTGGTCTAACACACGGGCCAATGTACGAGTTACCTCACGTGCTCTCATTTACCGCGCGCGCGGAAAATTGGCGCGCTCAGAACTTTCACCAGGGTATGTTGACAGCTGCACAGATGCGTTCATTTTTTGTATTTGGCTTATATCTTTTTATAGATTTTTTAAATGCAATCCACAATAATTTTAGATTTTGAAGATGTACTCCGTATTACAGAAGTATAACTGCCCTCAGATAGCTTGTTTTCCTGTGTCGAATTTTCGGCTGCTAGTGCTGTCCCAACCAAGCATTACAACAACAACATCATAGTATAGATGTTGTCTGTAGCTTAAAGGAGAACTCCAACGGATTCAGACCACCTTTCATTGTTTTAATGGCTATATTTAAATCTATTTGCACCCCAGATGCTAGAAATGGGTTAATTATAATAAATATATTAATTAAAACCTAAACCGGAAGTGACGTACATTGTTCATCGCTCTCGTACAACAACAACAAAGCACACTTGTAAATCCCTGTCGACATTCGCTGTACTCACTTACTGAAGTTATAGCTATGGCATCTAAAGAGCAAAGTTCTTCAGGAGATGATGATTCTTTTCTCGAGACTTCGCACATCATTTTACCGTACCAATTCGAGCCAAGTTATTCAAAGGAAGAGGTAGAAAGGAGGCGAAACAAAGGAGAAGCTGTCCAAAGAACTGCCATTAGTGAACCGGGGGAAAGTTCTTCGAGACGTAGCGGGGATAATTTCTGGTGCACTTGCACAAGATGTCCAATTATGCCTACAGAACTAGAGTGTATTTGCTGCCACGAAGTAGGTGCAGCCCAAAAACTTGTGGATGAATTTGATCCCGAGCCTGAACACATTGACACAGACTTGCCGAATACATGTGCACTATACCAACAGAAATGTGTTACACTGCACCCAGATTTCGTCGCCCACTTGAATAAAGCTGTGCTGGACACCTTCTTTAGGAGCCATCAATATAACTGGCGAAAATTTCCTAAACCCGAAGGCCCAGGGGGAACCCTCACTAATGCGTAAGTACATCATTCAATAATTTATTCTTGACACAGTCACACTGAAACTTGCAGATTTGAAAGACAATGTTAAACTTAAACAGTCTGAATTTATTGATATCATTAAGAACGTAGTTTTTTCAGTTTGTGAAAAAATCCAATGTTTTTTTGTTATCTTCTCCACAAAATAAGTTGACAAAACATCACCTTAGAATGGCTTAGATTATTTAATTGTTATTTACACACATCAGGAGACCGGTTTACATAAATTCTACAACAAAATGACTTGCTCAATGACTGAATAATAAATCGATAACCTGAAGTTTATTAGTTTTTCTTTCAAATCTTCCTTAGATCATTCTGCAAAAAAAAAACAAATTTCCTCATACATTTTCAGGCAATATAGACTCGTAAGTTACCGATTCATCTTGGACTGGCTTTTGAAAGGTGGAAGGAAAAAGAAAAGAATACCTCTTCCTGCATGTGTTGTTGGTGCCATTAGGACTATCTTCCCAGCAGATGACAATGCATATGTCGGATTCAAGTAAGCTGAATTACCAACATTATAAGAACTAGTTATGGCGTTCAAATAAATTATTCAACCCTGTTTTAAATATCCATTTATCCCACATGTCTTTTAGATTCTACCTCCAATGAACGTTTGAAATATTCCTCTTTTCATTTTACTCAATAATTTGCTAGGATCTCGTTGTAAATTCCTCTTCGAAAAACAGTGTAAAATTTGGCTTGTCAGATTTCAATAGTTAGCCCACCCTTATAACGAGGGTTTTATGTGTGGATTGACAAGAAAGTAACACAGGATAGCCACATGAGTGAGGCTATATTCAAACTAGATTTGTAGTTTCCTATATAATGTAAAAGTTAAGACCGTACATGTACTGTAAAGATAAGCTCATAACTTTTGCTTGTTTGTCAATGGTAAATTGTTTTGCCCTAAGATTTGTAAATAGGTCAATAACTCAATATGATTCATGTCTGCCTTTCATCCTTTGTTCTTATATTGCCTGACCACTTGATGAAGGGAAATAAATATCACAAATAGTCCCATGACCGAGGAACTAAAGCTGTTATTCATTTACAGACAAAATTCAGTTATTTGGCATACAAATTCTCATTTTAGGCATCTTTAAATAAATTGATTAATTTCCGAATTTACATGCTTCAGAAGTATGTTTTAATGAGTATTCGAGCATTTCCGCCAGTTCAGTTTAAGGGCCATCCAAATTATCTGCTATCAGCAAAGATTGCTTGGTGCGAAATGTGTGAGGAAACCGGGCGAAACCCGTGACCCTCAGTGGTACCTGCAGCCATCACACATAGGTCAATCGTATGGAAACCAGTCAGAAGATTATTCTTTTTTTGGGGCGACATGGCATCTGAACCAGCGACCAATTGATCTAGCAACTGAGCCATGGAGGCCCCCTCGGCAGATATTGCTGAATTGTTGCTACATATGTAGGTACCAATAAAATGTTTCCTCCACCAAAAAAACACACACAAAAATATGAAATGAAATAATCTTTAATAAACAAGCAAAGAATTTTAGTTAGAGACAAAAATGGGTTAAAATAAGAACATGTTAAACTAATATGTCTTTGATTTCACCACCAATGGGTCGCAGATTCAAATCCCACTTAATTATAAAACAAATTGAAAAATGTTGTGACTGGGTTTTCACTTGAACGACATGTGTGGGATGGTTACCAGTTAGCACCTGAAAGTCGTGGGTTCCCTCCGGGCATAGAGCCCGGTTTATCCCACAATAAAACTGGCAATGCCGCCATATAAGTGAAATAATTTTGTGCGCTGCGTAAAACACCAAACAATCAGCCAATTTGATTTCACTAGAAGGCAAAAATGATTAGCATTTGACACTACATGTATACTAAAATTGTATTTCCACCTGCACACTTCCTACATGTTAAAGTTGCGCTTGATACAAATTTTACTGATGTTATTAAAGTGGCATGAGCTGCCAAAATGTTGAAATTTTGACGATAAAACAGAATGTTGAAATTATTGACTATTTTTCTCAAGACGTATAATTCAGAAACTTTTTGGTGCTTCTAGTCTCGAAAATGTCAATAAAGTATTGTTTTGAACTAACAGTGGCTTAGAATGAATGAATGGTCGTCCCGGTTATTTAAATTTTATTTACTTTTCGAACACGTTTTGCTTCGTACAGGTCACATATTGCATGGATTGTCCTCAGTCCAACGACAATCATTCATTTTTTCGATTTCCTTCAAAGCCTCTTACTGTCGTGACGATCAAAAAATAATAAAAAAGTGTGTATTTCGACAGCTCATGCCACTTTAAACAATCGACACAAGTGTTAAATAACCAAAAAATCAAGAATTGCATGAAACTTACAAATGATTTTGTACATATTGGTTATAAGAAAAAAGGCTTTTCTATTCATTGTATAAACCCAACCAAAATATAAGATGCATATCCTTCGATGGTTGACAACAAACCCTTTGATCTTTGAATTCAGTTCAGAGCAAGGGCAATAACTTTTGAAACCATCGGAAAAAAACTAAAAAGCAGTGAGATGAGATGCCTAGACATGTACCATTAACTTGTCCTCATCTCACTGTTCTATCCACAAAAGGCCACATAATTTGGCAGCAAAAGAACCTAATCCCCCACCAACTAAAAAAAAATTAGGAAGTTTTAGATTCAAAATTTGAATGATTGATGTTTTACATCTATCGCTGTTAAAATAATTGGTCAAATATTTCATTTGCGAGCTTTCTTGCGAATTAATTCTTCAGTTTGAGGGCGCGGACGTTTTGCAATGTTTTTTGGGATTTCTGGTATTGTAACCTGAGAGTCTTTGTCGTGATATTTCACTGACGGGTCTTCACGCCTCCTCACTACATCTGCCATCATGTCCAGGGCATAAGCGTGTGACTTCCTCTCCATAACTCTCTTAGCAGTCCATTACCCACCCAACACTTTGGATGAAACAAAACTGTACTTCTTTTCTCCTGCAAGTCAATATTTAAAAATACATTTGTTTTCATTCATTGCACTCCGGAAAAAAAGAAAAAAGTAAGTAAAAGAATGTCAAAGTAAAACATTACACCTGAAAGATTTTTTATAGCTTGCAATGTTTTGGTTATGTTTTCTATAGCACTGTTTACTTTTAGCATTCCCAGGATTACAGGGGAAGAACTGATTATGTTCAGAAAATACTGTTACTACTATCTCTAAGGAGTTTGCTTTCATAAGCATTCTCAACGTTTTTCACACAAACACTAATTTCATGATAATGTTACTCTGAAAATCCTACCTTTTGTTGATGCCTGTTCTCTGCCAGTGTTGTAATTATGGTCAAGTACTGCCAGCTGCATCCGCCCTTTCATTGATGGATAATGGAAATGTAGCCTTTTTGGTGCAAACTTCAGCATTGTGGAATGATAGGCCTCTAAGCTACCTGAAAGTAAAAGTTTTAATTGAAATTGAAAGTCTTAACACACTGGTTAGACATTAAAGTCATCACACTTATCTTCTAGTTGGATGGTTTTGTGGGGCATTTTATTTCATTATCACTTGTCAAAGTCAACTATTTTCAATGATCAGCTGACTCATTCTTACTGTCTGAAGAGAAAAGGTTTAACCACTTGAAATTGATTCATTTGTAAATATAAACTATACATACTAGTATGTTTAAACAGTGTCAATTGTTCTAAATCTGTACTAAGCTTTGGATCCATCACAATGTTGGTGAGATGTCTGTAGGGGCAGGGGAGTTCCTGTCAAACCACATTCGACACTCCTGCTCCTCTTGAGTAAGCTCAAGATGCTGGCAGGAATGTACAGTTCCATCTTCATCTTCCCATCTATGAACACCTGTAACATGTTCTAGAATGGACTGCCACAAGCGCTTCAATTCCTAACAAAAAATATCAAAATTTTTACAAAACATAATACCACATAATGTGGGAAACAATACATATTTTCAACATTCATGGATATAACTGTGTCAAAAACTAGTCTCCATGGTTATTTTAGACAAGAAGATTTTCCCTGTGACCGCATGTTTTAGTGTTCATAAATATATCTATCTGTCTATACATAAAAATAAGAAAAAAACATCCTAACCTGCCAAAACTCTCATATAAGTTAAACGATCTTTGGTGAAGTGTAAACATCCAATCAATGAATCCAAAAATAGACTTTCCTGTGTTTGATACATACCAGTGCATCTCCTCCACAGGCAGAACAGCTGTACCACAGATGGTTAGTTATGCTTTTGGTCCATTTCAATAATATGTCTTGACCTTTCTTCTTTCCACCAGCAAAGCACTTTTTCTTAATACCTATAATTTAATATCAATGTAAGTATTTATTTAGTCCATAGATAAATGAACTTAACTAAAACATAAATTGAAAAAATGTATGCTGAGATGATCCCATTAAAATAGACTGATTGCTCATTTTTTATTTACTCAAGATTATTTCACTTGTATTGTGAATTAGTCAGGTTTATTAGAAGCCAAAAACCCAGACCTCGAGTAATGATCCCCATTACCCCAAAAGTATAAATTAGTGATTGATTTATGTCTTAAACAGCATTCAAGATAATTACACTTATATATGGTGGCTTTGCCAGGTTTAGTGGGGGCCTTCGGTGTGTACTCGGCAGCTCTGCCACATACGACAATTAAATAAAAAATGCACTCAGAAATGTTTAAATTTTAATTCGTCGGATAAGGATTTGAACCACCACTGCATCGATGTGTCAGGCCTGTGTCGGACGATCACTCCAACCGACTTGACCACCGATGCCCCCATATAAATTAAGGATGATGGATGTTTATTTAAGTTCACATATTTACCTTTACAGATGTGCCAGCAGTCAAACTGGTGGTTTATCCATCCATATTCCTCTCTCATGGTTTTCCGTATTGATGGGGATCTGTCAGTAGTGACTGTGTCAATTTTTACACCATGATGCAATAAATTTTCCATACTTCTAACAAATCCATCTTTCTCCATAGCTACTGATGATGAGCTTTCAGATACCTGAAGAAGTTGCATATCCACAATTTTTTGGGTTGCCTCATCCATAACAGTGTTGGTGGTATATTTGGCAGAGAAGCCAGGGGAATCGGATCTTCCATCTCCCAGAATAGATATACCAACACTTTCAAGACTATTAGCAATGAGATAGGCCAGGTTGTTGAAATGATCTCTTGTATAATAATTATTAATGACAGGCAATATATATGTGTTTTGGATATTATGGAATGTTAACTCGCTGAAAAACTGTAATTTAAAAAGTTCTGCAAAGTTTTGGAATGATTTGAATGTATTTCCCGAAAGAAAAATACCGGAGGTCAAAAGGAGATTAACAGCTGGTAGTCCACGGATGTCCTCACAACTGTCCCACCTGCCCTCGTGTCCTGCCACACACTCCCATAACACCACAACTTTAGCACCTATGTTAAAACTTGTTTTAGATACAATTCCTTCTCCACATGTGACACATCTTTTAAATAACTCAAGCAGCTTATTTTTGGTGACAAGTATTGTTACTCTGTCAGCTGGACCAGTAGATATAGAATCACTGTCTGAATCAGTTGTTGTTGTTGTTGTCTCCGTTTCTGTACTTGTACTAGCTCCACTCCAAGGCTTGAAAGGTGAACTCTTGCTGGGTGTACTGTCCTTAAATGGGGAGCTAAATTCTTCTGAAACTACAAGTTGTCCAAAAGGAGACCTACTCATCTGAGTGGCAACTTCGAACTGTTGTTGTTGTTCGCTGGAACCGAAGGCAAATGAAGGCTGGCGTGTCTCGGCTGCCTGTCGCAGCGATTCACGCTTAGTAAAAGCTCTCCTCTGTGGTACGTTAACTTCAGCTGCAAATGGAAATAAACTGGGAACAGCATCTTTTTTCAGAATATTTTTCCGTCTAGAGCCTGTGAGTTCGTGCTGTAGATCTCGAGCATAGTCTGATGGCCGAAAGTGCTTCCCACACACACGGAGGTTTTTCACTCGTTGGAATGACGAATTTACTGGCAGTGAATTATTTTTAATTTTCACAAGCCACTGGCGACGAATTTCATTGTTTCTCGGAAAACCATGAAATGGCACTCCTATCGATCGAGCAGCCTCGTAATCTGCGCACCCCGGTACCTGACAGGCAGACATGTTTTACTGAGTGAGAGTTGAACTGTACCTTTTTCACAGCTTGTTTTGTTGTTGTTGTACGAGAGCGATGAACAATGTACGTCACTTCCGGTTTAGGTTTTAATTAATATATTTATTATAATTAACCCATTTCTAGCATCTGGGGTGCAAATAGATTTAAATATAGCCATTTAAAGCAATGAGAGGTGGTCTGAATCCGTTGGAGTTCTCCTTTAATTCATATAGTCCTCACCTTAAAAACGTATTGCTTTAGTTTAGCATGGAATTTGCAAGGTTACTAGGCCTTCTAGTCCAAAGTTCTGGAAATTAAATATGGCATTGACAAAATTTAAAAGGCCCCTGAAAAGCTTAGAATTGCACAGTGCTTTACTGATGCTGAGAATTTTGAGTTGATATCTGTGTCACAGCTGGCTGTCAGTGTAAATTGATACGGATGGTCCTATAGAGTATAGTTACAGCCTATTTACCATCACTAGCGATTAGGCCTATTACATTTAATTTATTAGTTTATTCTAGCAGTGCACAGTAGGCTTACTTTTTTCGTTTATATTGTCATATAGCCATGTCAAAACTATGGGAAGACTCCTATTGGACAAAACGAAGAAACCTCAACGCAAAAGTAACAGAACACCTTATTACATACTCTAATGCTAGCTCCCAGGAAGAAATACATGTATGTCCTGCCAATGAAACTGGGCGTCACAGCCAGGAAACTTCAACTTCAAAGTTTCCTCGCCTTTGCCATGCTAACACACAGAATCGTTCATCAGATACTGATGAAATACGTGTTGACAGTATCTCACCTCCGAATAACAGCCCTGACATAACTCCACATGTTGAGACTAATTTAAACTATGCAGATAGGGATTTTTTTAGTGAGGCATCTCACAGATTTCAAGACCACGCTGACCTAAATCTTCAGAAAGTGATCATAGTGAACTAAAACAATTTGATGAAAATGTAAATTGTCATAATTTAAGGGCAGATTTAGCTAAATGGGCATTTAACTTCAATATTACCCATGATGCCTTACGCATGCTGTTGTCAATCTTACGAAACCATCACACATTGTTACCTAAAGATCCTAGGACATTACTCTCCACTCGTAATCACTATGAAATACGCCCAATATCAGGAGGTCACTATTATCATTTTGGCGTTAGTAATGGGGTTAATGATATTTTCTCATCCCTGCAATGTACGGCAGAAAACATTAATGAACTGTCTTTACATATCAATATAGATGGGCTTCCACTATTTAAAAGTAAGGGTGTTCAGTTTTGGCCAATATTAGGCAGACTGTCTCACCCTAAACTAAACTCTACTTTTACAATTGGCCTGTTTTGTGGAGAAATAAAACCACAAGATGTAAATGAGTATCTGCATGAATTCATTCAAGAGATGGTCAACATTGAGGAAAGTGGAATTCATATTGATATTATTGATATTACTCTTAGGCTCTCATGTGTCATTTGTGATGCACCTGCTAGAGCATTTGTAAAACAAATAAAGAGTCACAGTCGTTATTATGGTTGTGACAAATGTAGTCAAGTTGGTAAATGGCTGGGTAAGATAACATTCCCTGAAGTAAATTGTCCACCTAGAACAGATCAAAATTTCCGTGGCAGATTACAAGAGCAGCACCACACACGCTCCTCACCATTTGAGAAACTGTCCTATGGTTTCTAACGTGCCATGTGATTACATGCATTTAGTTTGCCTGGGTGTAGTAAAGAAATTAATAACACTTTGGATGAGGGGCCCTATAGAAAATCACTGTAGAATTGGGTCAAATTTTGTTTCTTTGTTTATTTATTCACCATATATATAATATACAACATATTTAGCACAAATTGAAAATACAAAATACAAATGGCGGGAATAAAGTCTAAAAGACTTGATCTATCCCATCAATTATTAAAATATCAAGATTTCTTGATGGCGGCATATTTACAGGTAGGTTGCGTGGATTTATATAAATTTACGGAAGTTATATTTATGTCTCATACGGATCTATTATATCAGTTAGTTATTGTTTAAAGGCCCACTTGCCGCCGCAGCCTGTTTAAATTTGCTAAGAAAACCAATTTACATGAGCTTACTACGACTTATACCACTAAACTTAAACATAGGACACATAAAACATGTCTAGTTAGCTTTAGAATGTAGAAATGGGATGAAAAACAAACGAAGAATCGAAGCCTGATTACAACAACAACGATCAGTGTCGGTCAACTTTCGTGTTGGATTACCCTCATTTCAGGCCTTTTTATCTTTGGTTTACACTCAAACAATTACCAGCAGGCTTTTCCAGTCGCTGTTAACCGATCGTCAGTCTGTATTTCTCAGATAAATAGGCCTACGTAAAATTACACTGTGCCCTTAGTTCACTCACTCGACTGAAACATAAAATCGCCAATAGGGGGCAGATTGGTTTGTTTACGTTACGGATCCCTAACAATTCAAATTTTCAAATTCAAATTAAAAATACAAAGTGACGTCCAAACTTTTAAATTTTGGTAAAAATAGAAAGTTCCTAACTTATATTGTCTGGGAAAAATACAGAAAACGGTCTTTCTTTTTTAATGTAAACAATATTCCTGATTTTCGCGGCAAGTGTGCCTTTAAGGAGGTTGAGTTTTAACTTTGATTTGAACAAAGATTGTGATCGAGTAGATTTTAGTGTAGTTGACAGACTGTTCCATTCACGTGGGCCTGAGAAACGAAGAGAATTAGAAGCAAGTACAGATGAGTTGAAGGGTCTATGAAGATTTAAAGAGAGTGATCTTGTAGAGTAATGGTGGACATCGGAGAGTTTTTTAAATAGATGATGAAGAGGAGCTGGTAGTTGATCAGGATGGTGTATATATTTGTGACAGATCATAAGATTTGAAAACTGGCTGATAGAGTGTAGTGGTAGAATTTTCAGGGATGAAAATAATTGAGAGGAATTAGAAAGGCGATCTGCTGAAGTTATTATCCTCAAGGCTCTTTTTTGAAGAATAAACGGTTGATTAAGATGACTTATGTACATATATGCCCACAACCCAGAAGCATAAGAAAGATAAGTATGAATTAATGAGTAGTAAAGAACTAGAAGAGTATGTTTATTGACTGATGATTTTATATGTTTGATGAGTCCTATGTTGCGAGAGATTTTTTTACAAGTGTGATTTATATGAGAGTTCCAAGAGAGACGATCTGAAAGGATGATGCCAAGAAAGTTATGATCGTGAACAGATGATAGCTCAGTAGTATGAACGTAGACTTTAGAAGAGAAATCCCTATATTTTTGGGGTTTTATATACATGCATTTAGTTTTGTTTAAATTTAAGAATAATCGATTTGCCGATAGCCATGTAGACACATTAATACGTTCGTCCGTCATGACTCTTACAACATCTTTGGCGTTTGGTGAGGAAAAAGAAAGGCTTGTGTCGTCTGCAAACAAAATGAAATTAAGTAGGTAAGATGAAGCTATGGTGTCATTTATGAACAGAAGAAAAAGAATCGGTCCCAAAATAGAGCCTTGAGGAACTCCGTGAGTCACAGCGTTTACATCGGATCCCACGCCATTATAATAAACAAACTGAGTTCTAGAGGATAAATAATTTTTCAGCCATTCATTGGATTTTCCTCGAAAACCATAATAAATTAATTTGTGTAATAAAATTGAATGATTCACAGTGTCAAACGCTTTAGACAGATCAATAAAAGTTAAAACAGTAAAACTATTTAGTGATTGTGCCGCAAGTTCAGTTGAATGTCCGGACCTAAAACCATATTGACTAGGAGATAATATTTTATTAGTTTCTAAGAATGCATTAATTTGATTGGCAGCTATTTTTTCTAATATTTTACTTGTACTATTTAAAACAGAGATTGGGCGGTAATTTTCAATGAGATGAGAGTTTCCACTTTTAAATATTAGCGTTACTTTAGCAATTTTTAACGAGGACCCCTGAAGTAAAGGAAAGATTTATGATATGGGACAGAGGGATTGAAATTAAGTGAGAGATGATCTTGAAGTCAGCCATACACAATCCATCCATGCCTGGAGCTGAAGATTTTAGAGTCTGAATGGTCTCCTTAACATCATCTGCACTCACAGTGGAAAATGAAAAATTATTGGTTATTGGAGTGTTGAGATAGTCAAATGGAGATTTTGTTTCGGGAGGGAGTTGGGCTTCAAGATTAGATGCAACAGAAGAAAAGTAAGAATTAAAAGCGTTCGAAATAGTTTTGTAGTCGGTAACATCCTGATTGTTAATTTGAAAAGATTTGTTTTGTGTCTTGTATATCTGACAGATTACTTAAATTTAGAAGCCATTTGCCAAAAGAATTTGCTAGAAAGAGCAGGTCGCTTTTAGAGGTTGATAGATGGAAGGCAACAGAATTCCGGTCATTCCTACTATATACAGGTCCTGTGGCATTGTTTGGGTTTCTCTCCACCAGGATGTACAAACATTTCTTGTTACTGTTTGTAGCAATATATTGCTTGGCTAGCCCACATTCACACGGCCACTATCTTCATTACACATATGAGCTTCTTTATTTGTTTGTTAAGCAGTTTGGGGAAATATATGGACAAAATATGCTTGTATACAACGTCCATTCCCTTATTCATCTCCCAGAAGACGTGCACATATTTGGAGCCTTAGACAACTTTTCTGCATTCCCTTTTGAAAACTTCCTCGGCAGGCTGAAAAAACTTATTCGAAATGCTAATAACCCTATCGCACAGATAATAAGACGTCTTTCAGAATGCAATCTGAGCAATTTAGGAGATAAAGATCATATGACCCGAACAAGAAGCAGAACTGACCGTGATTCGCTTCATAAACTGCACCACGAAGGTCCAATTTTGCAAGGATATGATGCCTGTTCTCAGTATAAAGCAATTGAAATGCCTAAAATGTATTTGTCAATATCTCAGGGCAACAACTGTGTACTTATTGATGGACAGGTTTGCCGGATCAGAAATATTTTATGTGATCAAGGGCAGAACATATATGTTATTTTTGAGGAATTTAGAAATAAGTCAGATTTTTTCAGTTACCCATTATTATCATCAGATCTGGAAATTTATTATGTTTCCGAGCTTTGATAAAACTTTGATATTGTTGACATCGCAAGAGTTAGTTCCAAGTGTGTGCTGTTGTCATTTAAAGATGGGTTTGATTCTATACCTTTGCTTCACATATAATGCACATGTACATCTTCAGTCAATGACTCACATTTAAGTTCTTAGTGTGTAATTTCTGTTAGGGTTAATTACCCGGCCTTGACTGACGGGACAGGGTATTGTTTTTGGGTTGCCAATTGGTTTATGTATTTGTCTGTTAGCAGCTTTACAGGAAAATGGTTGGATAAAATTGAATAAAACTTGGACTATATATTCAGTATTGTCTGACACAGAGGTGGTTTAATTTTGAGGTCAGAAGGTCAACTATTCTGCTAACCTCTTGTTATGACATATTCTGATTTGCTGTTTGTTACATGGCTGCAAGTGCCTCAACTTGTGTAGGTCCATTATCATGGGATGTTAAATTTTAATGTCTGGCAGTTGTTATTATTGGAAAATCTATGTTTCACACAAAAAACTGCATTGTACCGTACATAAATTTGAGCATATCTGTCATCCAGCTGTCAACAAAATGCCCCGTTTTCTTTTGGTGGAGTTCATCGACACATTAGCTGTAGTTCCATCCCAGTGGATGAGAGGGGAATGTATCTCAGTTTGGCCACCTTTCCGATCACCGACACAGATTCAGAAAGCTGTTGTGAGTGGCCAAACTCCAGGGGAGAAATGGGTCTCTTACTCAGTGAAATGTTTGTACGAATCAGGTATGTAAGTTTTGGGATTACACCATTAGGATGTAAATTATACATAATTGCCTTCGACCTTAATGCTTATCATATAAATGCATCTGGAAGGTATGAGGCCACATTAACCCCGACACCACTGTCACATGAGTAAAATATTCTTAAGTACGATGTAAAACCACAAACAAATAAACAAATCAATAAATCTGAGGGTTGTGATATATAGTCTAGTGGTTTTACAACATACCCCCGCTTACATCACTTTTTAGGATTAGTGGCAATACACGATTAACTTCTTTCCCATACATTAGTGAGCGGCCCTACCTGAACTTCATTGGCGATCGAGTGCCTTCCACTAATCTTTGAATGTGACATTTGTCATATGTGTAAAAGGGCGCCAGTATGACTCACCTAAAGTCTGAGTTCTAGAGTGTGGTGTCAACAACAATCAAAGGAACAAATATTTCAATCTGGCGTTACATTCAGTTACTGTAGTAGTCCGTTTGGTTAAGATACATGGTAACTGGAAAAAGCATCCCTGTTTTGAGTTCAGCTTTTATCATCCTACAATAATCCTGGCACCACCATCATTATATTTGTAAAATAATCTTAAATTCTGATTTGAAAAAAGATACAGCCAATGACATAAAATGTTTGCAACATTTATTTAAATGTGTACTTATTTGTTTTTCAGAAGCTGTTCGAAAAAACTCCTCCAAAAGCCACTGAAAATGAAGTAGAGCGAGTGGTGAAAGAGTGGCTTCGAAATGCAAAGGACATGGACGGTGGGAGGGCAAGAAGGCAGAACCCACAAGTTGCACCAGAAAAAAGCAATTAACATTCACTTTTTGGTGTAAGGGGGATGGGGTAACCTTTTGTAAATAAAGTGATCATGATGATATATTGTAGTGAATTGGTTTTGAGACTTTGACTATGCCTTGTTTCATTTTGAAAGAGACATTTTAGGTATGGTTCACCCTTGTATTGACCATTCTGGGATTGGCTATTTTGATTTTTGCTGATTTGCTCCTTTAGCATTTGATATGAAATTTACATTTCGGCCAGTTACTGTAGCAGACTAATATGATTGTGTTTAAAAAAACTAACTTTTGTTAATTTTTAGAGCTGTCTGCTTTTGTAAAGTAATAAATCCATGAGACTAAGCAACGGTCTGATAAATACATCAGATTTATTACAATTTTTTTTTAACTGTCATTGCATACCGTTAAATGATATATGGCCATCCATTATCCGTCAGCAGCCCGATATTATACCCTACGGTGATCCGTTATAGGGCCGCTCATAGCCCGATATCCTACCGCACAAAATCCCACCGTGATCCGTTATCGGGCCGCTCACAACCCGACATCGGCCCGTTATTAATAACGTACATCGGCCCTCCGAAGACCCGATGAGCACGCCACCCATAGGCCCGATGTTGGTTTTAGATATTGGCCCGATATCATTCACGATCTCGTACCGATATCGGCCCGATATAAAATGTTGACTGGGAAACGGTTCCTGCTGGTTTCAACCACGTTGTGCTTAAGAAATAAAGGACGAGCTGGTGAGCTGTGTGTAATTGCTGAATAAATTAGGATCAGCTGCGGGAAATACCAAATAACCAGAGCATGCAATCAGAAATGTTTTGGACCAACCCATATGTAGAACGTATAGCGGGTGAAATCAGTGCTGTCAGCTCAAACGCGATGACGTCATAATTCCGGAATGTTGTGACGTTATCGAACACTGCTCTCTCTCTCTCTCAAGTGACTTGTCAACGACGCAAGTAATCAAATGACGTCATGCAGTTTAAATCCTATGACGTGTTAGAACACAGCTGTCACTCGGTCCAAGATTATTCTACACCATAGATCTTAGGTGAACGAGATCGAGTAGTTACGTCATAATCCCTATTGCGTCAGCAGCAGAGTGACGTGCCCAATGAACTATATGCGTGGAAGGGAGATCGCGCGGTGCTTGTTATGCTTCGAATGCCGCCATTACCAGGAGATAGTAGAGCGTCCACACAGATCTGTTCTGCACGCGCTTATCAACTGTCAATGGCGGCACATTTTACAAAGTACGAGCCAAACCAGCCAATGAGACGTGTCCATTCCACGCATATAGTTCATTGGACGTGCCTGCCCAATGAACTATATGCGTGGAATGGACACGTCTCATTGGCTGGTTTGGATCTGACTTTGTAAAATGTGCCGCCATTGACAGTTGATAAGCGCGTGCCGAACAGATCTGGATGGACGCTCCACTATCTCCTGGTAATGGCGGCATTCGAAGCATATCAAGCACCACGCGACCTCCGTTCCACGCATACAGTTCATTGTGCCTGCCATGTATGACGTCGGCCATTTTCTAACAGGGCAAGCCAGCCATCGGTACTGTAAACAAAGCTACACATTCTATTACCGTGGATTTTTCGCTTTCAGCCCCATACAGCTGATCATTTTGCAAATTCACTCGATTCCATGTTACTATTAGTCATCATTTCATTTCTAAGGTAATTTCCAGACTGGTATTTGGCCTTATTAGCATAAATCGGGTGTCGTCCACCGTTTTTTCGTGGTTTCATGTGCGTTATTTATGGCCGTTATTTCGCCTGAATATTTTCTTTAAATGAGCGGGTTATCAAAAGAAGTTATCTTAGAACTCTTTATCAAAAGAGTTATCAATAAAACCCATTTAAACAAAATTTAACCGGACAAGTAAGATAACGTACACTAAAAAAATTCAGCAAATATTAAAATAAGAAAAAGCAAAAAGTTTTCTAGTCTGGATAATAGTGAGTGAAGAATAGCATGTTGCAGTAGATGGAAAAGTAAAAACAAGTAAAAAACAAATCAAATGGTTGCCATATTGTTTAAAAGTATTGATAATCTGATACAACTTGTAAATTATTGTCATTTCACTTAAATTGAAATAGTAAAATATAAAGTTTTCTGACATTTTTAAGTCCATCTTATTCACCCCTCTGACACTAGAAAACTAACCATATGGATGTTCGAAGGCTAGAATTATCCCCTATCCTCAATAAACGGACCTTGCTCGGGTTGTCAAAAACAAAAAGAAAAAATTTATTTGAAATATACTTTTATTTAATAATTATTTTTACTTGCTGAATATTTGACCAAAACATAAACTTTTCACTAAGACAGCTCTTCGAACCAACACAGTTTTAATGTAGATTAATTACATTAAGTCGAGCGAATCCAGTTAAAGAACAATCGGTGTTTAAGTTCAAAATAAAACATCTCATATATCTGTAAAATCGCATGCTTTTTACAGTTCAGTATACACTGACATTTCAGTATCAATATGAAAAGAGTTAGACCGAATGTTCTTTTCAAAGCCCAATGTGGCATCTCACAGACCTCTCATAAATTTTAGGCCTGATATATATCTAGAAAAATTTAGAACAATAAATGTTTAAAGTTCATTATACAATAACATCTCATCTCATCTAATCTTAAAACAATAGTTTTTTTGGCAGTTGACTGTACAGGGATAAGTCAAATTTCATAGTTTAAAAGATTTGAAACAGTTTCTGCAATGCAAATAAAATTGCGTTCAAAAGATACAAAGACGACTAATACATGGAGATTACTGGCCTAAAAACAAGATAGTTTTAGTTAATTTGTGTCTTTTGGAGCCTTTATGTAAAATGAATCTGTCTGTTTTACCGTGAAGTTTACCGTGATGATACATTAGCGTTTTAATAAACAGACAAGATACATTTTTAATAATTTGGGAACAATGGTCCTCCTCCACAGAAATATCATAATCAAGAAAATGATCAGCATGATTTAAAGACAACTGTCCACGCAGAGATGCTAACACCTGGTTTTTAATAAATAGTACTGTATGTTTGTTGCTGTTAAATGGAGAGAGTGCAAAGTATTGCCTCGCAAAGTTGTCAGTAGTTTTTACTATTTTGTATACATCATTTCCAGCATAAATGAGACCCCCTCTATCTTTCCTATGGGTTAGCTGGACATGCTCGGGCAATTGGGGGAGAAATTCACATTCCTCCAAACATTTCACAAAGGTAGAACAGGAACAATCTTTGATAATGTTTCTAATAATATAGCCAGCCATGTAGTACAAGACATTATCATGCTATTCTGAAGGGGAAGATAAAAGCTGAGCAAACTTTTCCATTTCTTTATTCTTGGGTTTAATACCAGACGGTTGTCCTACAGAAAACAAAGATTCCTCCAGTTCTTTTTCAATCATTACATTTGCATTCTTGAATGGCATTATTGAGTTTTTCATTAAAACTGATCTTAAAGCCCACTTAAATTGCATACAGTTGGGATTGTTGTTCCACCCCCATCTTCTTCGAATTCTGCTGAAAAACATTTACAGGTGATCTTGGGACATTTTATAGGTAAGCACATATTTAAATGGTGAAGTTGAGTCTGATAACAGGTTTTTACAAATGTCAATAACAGAGAGAATGGTAGTAGAGAATCCAAGCCAGGCAGTTTTTCTCCTTCCTCTGGTAAGGGACTGACCACTTGTATCTTTAAGTGACAAAATGTAATCATTAATTTCCAATAGTTGTTGAGTTCTGCATGCTAAATTCTGTAGATTCATTGGTCTCTTGTAATCTCTACCACATGGAGTTTTGGAATTCATGAAGTCAAACAACTTGTCCATTTTTCTAATAAATTCAGTGGTGCTTTCACTTCCAGCAAACTCAGGCAATTTCAAATCTTCTTTTAAAAAATCTATGGCATCAGCAACACTGGAGCTTAAAGTTTGGACTGCTAACTTTACATTCATTTTATGTTGCTTCCAATCAATGTGTTTGGATTTTAATTTATTTGCCAAATAAAGATTATCTTTCAACTGAATTTCATTCAGCTGTTCAATATATTTCCAAGATATTTCTTTACCTTCACAAACAAAAGTTTTCAAAGTTGCCAAACAGTTTCGAACCAGTTAAATTAAATGACAAGCATCAAACATGAACGAAATAGAGATATTTGGATTAGAAGGATGTGGGAATTGATGTTTCATCTCCTCATGAGTTATGATGCATCCCATTTCAGTAGCAGTGGCTTGATTGGCATATGACCCACCACATACAACTCCATGAATAACCAGACCAATATCAGTTAGATGACTAATTAACTGCTTTAAAATTGCAGCTTTAGATTAACCAGAAAGATGATCAGATAAATAATAGGCAACAGGAAATTTCCATCGACCAGTCAAACGAACCACCATAAAAACAAGAGCCTCCTTAGCAAGAGTGTCACCACTAGCTGCCTCAAAATGACCACAATCTACAAAGCCAGCATACCAGACTTAGCATCATAAACCAATTCTTTCTTTATAGACATGGCATCAAACATTAAACAAGCATGTTTCAACATGGGTTTTTCTTCAACCATTTCTTTAAGATGTTGGATAACCTCTGTTAAAAAGCCGGGTTCACAGTTGATGCTGGCACTCCATTTTCAGATGGTAGCTTCATGGGGAAGATGAAGATACTGCTTGAGGAAACTGTAAACTTGGGGACTGTAGTAATGCAGAGTAATTGCAAATTTCGTGATTTCTTCTTCATATCTATAACCAAATTTATTTTTCATTCTCTATTAGTTTAAATGTGTTTTCCCCAAAGTTGAGCTGTAATAAATGTACATCTTTCTTATCTATTAAATTGTTATTTTGAACTTTTTTTCAGGAGGTTTTTTAACTTGATATCTCTTCTTTTTACTTGCTGTTTATCGGTTTTTAATTCTTTCTTCTTGATTTCTAATTTCTCTTTTGTAATTACCAGTTTTTTATATCTTTATATGATTTAGGTAGAGCAGTATATGTATGGTCATCTGTTGAATATGTTAAAGTATTGGGCTTTTTTTGGTGGAGTATTGAAATCTGTATTGTTGAGTATGTTGTTTGGTCTCTTTGATTCTCTTCTTGGTTCTGTTATTTTTGGCTGCTTGTAACTAGGGTAAGACGGGAAAACAGATGGTACCGCTTCGTGTAATAGTTCAAATTTGGTAATTATGTTTTTGTCCGGTTCCACATCCCTGGGGTGTACACCTACAACATAACAAGAATAAATCATTTAATGGTATTGAATGATACCGTAACCACCAGTTTATGGGCTATGCTCAATGTTTAAAAAAGTTCAACTTCACTTTTATATTTTGCCCTTAAATTTTCTTTTTTTTCAAAGAATTTAACTAAAGGTAGCTTAACATTAAACAAACTCTTTCTGAATTTACAACTTCTGTTATATTTTGGCGCAACGTTTCAATGTCTATTCGGACATCGTTTTCAAGCATATGAAAACGATGTCCGAAAAGACATTGAAACGTTGCGCCAAAATATAACAGAAGTTGTAAATCCAGAAAGAGTTTGTTTAATGTTATACTTCCAACTTCTATATGCCCCTCAAAAGCTAAAGGTGGCTTGGTCTTAAGTTTAGGCGCCCATACCCTTAGAAAAATGCTCATGGACCAGTCTATGAAATTGCAAGTATAATTCTAAGATCTGTAGAATAGTATTTTGAAAGTCCTGATCACAATAAAAGTCTATGGACCTATTTAAAATTGCCTACCTCTGATATAATTATCCTTAGTAAAGTGGTCACTGCAAACTGTATGGTAAATGCTAGGTGTAAAAACCTCTCGACTTATTTTTACCAACCTTAGCTTTAAGCGTTCGGGTTCTTTCAATGGGAATCTGGAAAAAATCAAGGAAAACACATCATAAGCGATAGCCTTTTTAACTTAGGCCTAAAAAAATAATGTTGTGTTTCTGGTAAAGGCTAGAAAAAAATCCAGGTAGGTAGGTAGGGATTTTTATATTTGTAGGAATGGCTAAAATACATATTTGATGTTAAATAAAGTTTTTGATGACTGTGTCAGTCTGAGTGCGAGGCAGGACGTTGTATTTTTTTTCACAACATGGAAAAAACCTTTCAGGTAGGCAATGATTGCTCCAGGTACTAGGTCGGGTTACGAGAAACACGATACTTTTTTAAGCCTTAGTCAAGAATAAATGATTCATTTATTTAGTGGAGTTTTATACCATACTTTAGATCATTTCACTTATTTGGCAGCAATGACATGAAAGAACACAGCGACTCGATATCATTTGGCGTCCATGATTAGGTGGGGAGGGCGAGAAGATGAGGATCGGCAGGTGCATTATACCGGCTTACCGGTATATAAAAATGGCAATGTCCTATCTTAGGTATGCCAAAAACAAAACATTTTTCGGTGTGTTTCAAACAAAACTCCCACAGTTTGATCTTTGTAGTCCAGGCCACTACATTAGACAAGTAGTGAATGCAACAGTTACACTCGATTGATTGATTGATTGTTTGGTGTTTTACGCCACGCTCAAGATTATTTCCCTTATATGGCGGCGTTGCCAGTTTTATTGTGAGAGGAAACCGGGCTCTATGCCCGGAGGAAACCCACGACCTTCCGCTGGTAACTGGCAACCATCCCACATAGGTCGTTCGAGTGAAAACCCATTTTTTTTTTTGACTGAGTGGGATTCGAACCCGCGCCCCATTGGTGGAAGGCTGTCTGGATTGAGTGTCCAACGCTCTACCTACTGAGCCACGGAGGTCCCTAGTCACACTCGAGAACTGGTACCCTAGGCGATCTTTTGTCATAACGTAGGCCTATAAGATAAAGCTAAATAAATGAATCGAATACGTCTACTGCCGCTTGTCGTGACATAGATGGGGCATAGTGATATATTATGATTCAACAAATTAAAGCCGGAGCTGCTATTGATTTCAAATTCCATGTTGTCATTGCTGGTGTCGAAGTCGACGAGATGAATGACAAATGTATGTTGACAAAAAAGACATTTAGTTCACTGTTTGCTAAATCAAGGAATATCAGCATCACCAAAGGATGCTTATGCTAGTTTTATTATTATTTTTTTTCAGGGGAGTGGGAAGGTTATGATAAATAATAAACACTTAAGAAATTAAACTGGTTAAAACAGGTTTTGTTTTTGGAATAGCCATAGTGAAAAAGGTGAAGTGACGGTTGAAGTGTTGTACTGTAGTACTAGTAGGCCTGTCAGTGTCACTGAGTGTCAGTACCTGTAAAATACATTGTTCAACCTATCAAGGTATGAAAATGGTTTCAACCGTGTTTGGATGAACTTACTTGTGAAACGATCTTCGGGCACCCTTTTCCCTTCAATTTTTGCAACCGTAAACACAGCAACTGTCTGGCATGATGATGGTGATCAGCTGTCTCAAATTTCAAACTTTGCCCTGTTAAAACATGGCCGATTGCCTGCTGTGACGGCACGACATGCAGCGCCACCACACGATCTCGTTCACCTATAAAGATCTATGTTCTACACCAACTCACTCCTAATTTATAGCACAACGTGGTTGAAACCAGCAGGAACCCTTTATTGCATCAGTATTAGAATATAAATTAGGGGATAACCGTGTTGAATTCGAGGATCTGAGGCGGTTAATGCTTGATTTAACGGTCGCAAATTTAGGTAAAACGGGTATTTGCGACCGTTAAATCAAGCATTAACCGCCTCAGATCCTCGAATTCAACACGGTTATCCCCATTCTAATCCAAATCCACAGTTACATTCCGATAAGTTCGTTCAAACTGATGAAAGGAAAGATTAAAATGTAGGTCAGCTTTCGGAGATTCCCCCAACATTATCCAAGTCACCCCTCCAGCCAGTGACACATCCAAACAATATAGTTTCTCCACAACGTCAAAATTGTTGCAAATATCTTATTATTTTATTTACTTGTAATTTAGGTTTTAATATTGACAAAAAAAAACAAAAAAACAGTGTGTTGATGCGTTTAGACGACATTTATTCATTTATCCAAAGAACGCTGGGTCCAGTTGCTAGGTAGTATGAAAGGAGTTATCCCCCTTTACGACCTAGTTTTCCTCGGACAAAAAACAATGAATAAATAAAATTAAAATCGTTCTTGTGTTCGTTGGAATCTGTGATTTTGTGATTTTTGAATCTGTGATTTGGGTTTCAAACCAACTTTACTACTTCAGATTCTACTTCAATACTTCAGGACGCTGCCTCCAGCTGATCAAGTTCGTCGCTTTGAAGAACACAAAAGTGACGGACCTCGCCAGAAAACTGGCCACCCTCTCTCGAGGGACCATCTCGGGCGAACTGTCCTGCTTCCTCAACGGACTCACCTGACGGAACACCGAAGACTACACAAGCTGCGCCATCGTTGACCGTATCAAGGCAGTGAACGCGCGAAGATTCAAATTCAACTATTGTATCCATAATTTCAGAGTCCGAATTCAATTTTAAGGATTCAAGGGAAATTATGAAAATTTCCCATTTCGCATTCTTCATCGCTGGACTAATGTGTATCGCTGCCAGCTGTTGCCGCCATGATTTCTTCTGCATAGCAACCGCAGCGGCGCGTAGTAATACCGATTAGTGAAACGATGGAACACAATTTGCGGCATATAAAGCTAAATTTATATGTCTCAAATTATCTGACGTTAGCCAATCAGAATACGCTAACACATTTATTTGGATTAGAATTAAGGGTGAGTTGGTGTAGAATAATCTTGGACCGAACGCCCAGAGTGACAGCTGTGTTCTAACACGTCATAGGATTTAAACTGCATGACGTCATTTGATTACTTGCGTCGTTGACAAGTCACTTGAGGGAGAGAGACAGTCTAAAATTAGAAGTTACCTATGATATCCTAGCTAAGGGAAACAACTGTTGTATAGCCTTGGCTTTATCTGTACATGCGCGCTGGTGAAGGGACCAGTTATCGCACGGAGTTGAAAAGTAAACATCATTCAAATAACCTATCTTGATTGTGAAGTGTCCCTGAATCTATACAGCATATTGGCGACGAGGATAATAATTATATCTCACTCCCTTGACTTACCAGCACCCTCATCATTCAACATAGACGACCAAAACAACGTTTTTCAACGATGGGAGAAGTGGATCAAGGCTCTGGACTACTATAAAGTAGCTTCTAATATAACCAACTCTAAACAAAAACGGGCTGTAATGTTACATCTATCAGATCCTGACGTCCAAAATATATTTGAAACGCTATCCAACGTCGGCGACGATTTTGAAACCGCCGTCAAGTAGACAGAACATTTCTAACCCCCAAAAAACGTTTCTTTCGAAAGGCATATTTTTCGACAAGCAGACCAACAACCTTCGAAAACAATCATGAGCTATGTCACACGTTTAAGATTACTGGCTAAAACGTGTGATTTTGACAACTACAGTGCAAACGAAGCTATTAAAGACCAAGTAATTGATCGGTGTTGTTCACCCCATCTACGACGTCACCTGTTACCTGACCTCGATATTGACTCTTTACTACGTATTGCCAAAGCGCTTGAAGTTTCTGAATCACAAGCAAGCTTAATGGAAAATGAGCCTGCAACAATAAACGCTCTCCGTGTTCAACCAAAATCGATCAACCCACAAGCAATTTGGTAAAAATACGGCAAGATTCCCACCACAACGACGACGTTCGCCACCGGTTATTAAACAGCAATCCCAATTCACAAAAACATGTTATGGCTGTGGTAGTGAGAGTCACGTGCACAACGATGAGCGTTGTCCTGCTAAAGGACAACAGTGTGGATATTGTCATAAACTCAATCATTTCAGCTCTGTGTGTTTGACAAAACAAAGACGTAACCCACATCAAAATGAAAATACTAGCCATAACATACAATTTTTCGAAAATAAAGATGAAAGTCCTCAACCCGACGAATGTGTGAATTATGTTTTCAAATGTGTCGATGACAACAGTTCAATTGATACCATATAGTGTCTTCATTGATGGCACTCCTGTTAACATGATTGTGGACTCTGGGGCGTCTGTAAACCTGCTTGATAGAACTACATACCAGAAACTATGCCAAGACGGGCAGCCCCGCCCACTTCACCCTTCAAAAGCTTCACTATTCACTAACGGATCACGCCAACCTCTTGCTACACTAGGAGCATTTAATACATGTTTAGAATACAACAACAACAAATCCATCACACAAGTAATCGTCGCAGACCTGGAGGGACCCGGGTCTCTACTTGGAAGACCAACAGCTATACAGCTAGGTGTATTGCAAATTATACCTAACATAAACAAACTTTCAACAAACTCGTTACATGATTCTATAATTTCTCTAATTTTCAGATATGTTTGATGGCGTTGGGAAGCTAAAGGATTTCCAACTTAAGCTTCATATTGATGAAACAATGCCTCCGGTCGTCCAACCTGTACGCCGTTTACCATTTCATCTAAGAAACCAGGTCCAGGCAAAAATTCAAGAACTGTTAAAATAGACATTAAAGAACAATCACCCGGACCATCACCTTGGGTGTCACTCCTGGTGGCAATTCCTAAAAAGACTGGTGATATTCGTGTGTGCGTTGATATGCGACAAGCAAATACGGCCATATGTCGGACACGTTACCCCATCCCAACAATTGAAGAATCCCTCCAAGATCTGAATGGTGCAACAGTGTTTTCCAAAATTGACCTCAAATGGGGCTATCACCAACTCGAGTTGGACCCAGAATGTAGGGATATCACTACTTTTCAAACACCCACAGGATTATATAGATATAAACGCCTCATATTTGGCGTTTCTTCAGCTTCCGAAGAATACCAGCAAGCTATTCGTGTGGCTTTGGATGGTTGTCAGAACACAACCAACATTTTCGACGACATAATCATCTTCGGGCGAACTGCCGAACATCACAATCGATGTCTACGCCAAACATTACAGCGAATGAGGGAACGTGGACTAAGAGCCAACCCTGAGAAATGTGTCTTCGGAGTAAATGATCTGACATTTTTTGGATTTAAGATATCCCCTGCCGGCATCAGCCCCGAAGAAGATAAAGTTCATAGCATCACACATTTCCCTCCCCCTCCAATCCATCGGAAGTGCGAAGTTTTCTGGGGCTGGCGAACTGTGTGGCTCGGTTTATACCAAACTTTTCCACCCTCGCTGATCCTTTACGCCAGTTAACGAAAAAAGGTGTAAATTGGAATTGGGCCCCTGTTCATCAAGCCGCATTCGATCACCTAAAATCTATTATTTCAAGTGATTCTGTCATGACCCATTTTGACCCGAACTACAGAACCAGTTTAACTGTAGACGCTAGCCCCGTTGGACTAGGCGCCATATTGACCCAGACTTCACCAGATAACAACACAAGGCCGATAGCGTATGCCAGCCGATCTTTATCAGAGGTGGAACGCCGGTTCTCGCAAACGGAGCGCGAAGCCCTGGCCGTCGTGTGGGCTTGCGAGAAATTTCATATTTACCTTTATGGACAAACTTTTGATTTACTTTCAGATCACAAATCACTCCAAATAATCTGCAGCCCCAAAGGAAAGCCCCCAGCCAGGATTCAAAGATGGGCCCTACGTTTACAACCATATACATCCATCATATTCCAGGTATCTCAAACCCAGCTGATATTTTATCCCGTTGTCCTACTCCAGCAACAAACGTCAAACAATACCAAGACGACCTTTTGTCAGTTTTGTGGTCGCCCATGCTATCCCAAAAGCCTTAAGCCTCCAAGAAATCATCAACCATTCCGACGACGACGAAGAATTGCGCCAGGTACGTGACTGCGTTTCCTCTGGCAATTGGGAGCATAAGCCCAATCTGACCGCCTTTAAGAATGTTTCCTCTGAGTTAACTGTCCGAAATACGCTCGTCATCAGAGATCATCGCATAATAATGCCAAAAACACTTCGAAACAGAACGCTTTGTCTGACACATGAAAGCCATCAAGGCATCGTCAAAACTAAACAATTGTTACGCCAAAAAGTGTGGTGGCCTTCAATAGATAGAGATATTGAAGAGTTAATTCGCACTTGCCAAGTCTGTCAATCAGTAAGCCAGCCATCCAGCCCAGCTCCACTAACAATGACACAGATGCCAACTTCCCCGTGGGAGGTGGTCCACGTGGACTTATGTGGCCCATTTCCGTATGGGGAATCAATTTTAGGCGTGGTAGATGAGTGTTCCAGATCCCCCGAGGCAATAGTCTTAAAGTCTACTACTTGCAGTTCAGTCATAAACGGATTAATTTCAATTTTCTCCACTCACGGATTGCCGCTGGAGATCGTCTCTGACAATGGACCACAGTTCACCGCTGACGAGTTCAAACTTTTTTGTTCCACCAATGCCATAAAGCACCGCAAAATTACGCCATACTGGCCTCAAGCAAACGGCGAAATTGAACGTTTCTTTCGAACGATGGGAAAAGCCATTAGAACAGCTGCTGTTGAGAAAAAAAATTGGCGACACGAACTTTTTACGTTTTTACTGAACTACAGAACAACGCCACATTGCTCTACAGGAATTTCCCCCGCCAAACTTTTGCTAGGGAGGGATATCAGGACTAACATACCACAGCTGAAAATCAATAAAGCAAAACGGGATTTAATCATATCGAAAGCCATCAAGAATGATCAGTTGTACAAGCAGAAATCCAAACAACATGCCGACAAAGAAGCAAAGCTAAAATTTCTACCTTTAAAAAGGGAGATCTTGTATTGCTGCAACACAGAAATAAGAATAAACTTACTTCTGCTTTTGATCCCAACCCATACCAAGTCAAACACGTAAAAGGACCAAGTTTAATTCTACAGAGAGACCAAAGGGTGATCATGAGGAACATTTATCATGTAAGGCGATTTTTCAAACCTCCAGATAGCACAGAGCCGAACACAGCTATCGGCGATCTTTCCGATGTTGAACCGGTACGTTTTAATGTAGTCGAAGAAAACAGTGCCAGGCCTACCAGACAAAGTAGAGCCCTGGCTTACCTGAGTGACTTTATAACTGACTTTTAAAAGTTTTACATTGCTGCTATTATTAGCCTACTTGCTAATATCTGGACATTTTATCAGTTATACGTCCAATAACTTTCATAACATTTGGTGATGAGCTTAACTGTCATTCTCAATGTTCGTTTTTGTTTTGAAAGTGTTCTTAAGGTTTAAACATGTTCCTGCCAATCTCTTTAATGTTCTGTATTTTTAAAGTTTCAACTTATGCTTGTTTCTTAGCAAATCCCGCACAAGGGGGATATGATATCCTAGTTAAGGGAAACAACTGTTGTATAGCCTTGGCTTTATCTGTACATGCGCGCTGGTGAAGGGACCAGTTATCGCACGGAGTTGAAAAGTAAACATCATTCAAATCACCTATCTTGATTGTGAAGTGTCCCTGAATCTATACAGCATGTTACCCCAGTCCTAAAGGCCAGATTCAACCTTTAAGGACATTGGTTGACATTTTTATCAGAAATATCCACTGGAATGGGGTTGGAGAGTTCAAATAGGAGGCCAATTGATCATGTGACTTTTAAGTTTTCAACATTACAACAACACCGTGGAATTTTACCTGGCATTTGCTCGCATCTACGTGCTTTTTTATTATTCTCTTACACTTAGCTAGAGCTATTGTTAGTTACATCGCACATTTAAACACTAGCAGCTATTGGAAACGCCCCGTGGAACCTATCACAGTGGCCAGTTCAAAGTGAATCGGATCGACAGGGAACGTCGCCATTTTGTCAGTTTTCGTAAAAATGGGACTATTTCGTGATATTGACTTTACGTTTCCGTTACTAGTTTAACGTTTCTTAAATTCAAAATATATATTCACGTACAGCGTGATGTCAGGATTTTTATATTTATCTGATAGCTTTTAAAAATGTTACCCTAGATCGCACGCGAAAATCCCTGCGCTATGTCCGGTAAAGTCGTACGAGGTCTATCTTAGCCACGTCTAAAGGAGATCTCGCGAGAATACAATTGGGAGAGCAGAGAGAGCAGTGTTCGATAACGTCACAACATTCCGGAATTATGACGTCATCGCGTTTGAGCTGACAGCACTAATTTCACCCGCTATACGTTCTACATATGGGTTGGTCCAAAACATTTCTGATTGGCTCTGGTTACCCAAGGAAGGGTCTAAATGTTCCTATGCAGGTTGGAAAGGCTGTTTTTTTTATTAAAATTCTTACGTTTGGAATACTGAAATTGAATTAATTCACATATGATATGCATTAGAATAGAAATAAAGGACTTCCTGGTGAGCTGCTCCTCGCCCTCAAATAGTAGGATTTTCCGCAACTGACCCTTTATTCAGCAACACACAGCTCACCAGCTCGTCCTTTATTTTTTAAATATGATAATAGATATATCCTGAGTGATGCCGGTGAGATCAGCCGACTGAGTGACTTGTTTGTGAGAACATACCGATTTGCCCAAAGAATATTGATTGAAAAATTATTTAACAGTTAAAACCAGGCTTATCCTTGATATGATGACATTATGTCATTGTGTGTAAGGCAAAAACGGTTCATGAGGATGCTGAATGAGGTCATATGTATTGTAAATTGAAGCCTATTTCAGTATTTGTAATGTGGAAAATAACTGGCTTCGATTACCTGGCTTTCCATTCTCATTAGCGTGGCTGCATGCGTTTATGCTTTTGTCTCTGGTTTTGAACACACAACTTTCCTAGAATTTCTTAATCGGCAAAATAATTCATAAATCGCTTGATCTCATGTTTAGAAAGGCTGGTTATTTTCATCGGTACGATCGGGCGCCATGCGAAATGACAGAATAAAAAACAACAAAGTACATTTTGATTGGTCAATTACGTAAAACTTATCGTATGAAATAGAGCCGATCCTAATTCGTACAACTCGCTTGCAACAGATTTCATGCGTCAAAAGTTTGACCGATTTGACAGTTCACACGCTGAAATTTGAGTCACATTTGAGTTGTTTTGAATCTTTGCTGCTCATCCGCCTTGCATAACACTCTTCTCTTGCTGTTAGTTAGGATGCTTCCGTTTACTTTTCTAATTTGGCTGTTAATTGCCTGGGGGTAGACTATCTCTTTTTTTAATCACTGAGGTGTCAAAATATTTATATAAACGTGTATCTTCATTGCGTATGTTACACCCAGTCTATACGGGTTATATTTTACATGTTGAAAGTTCTCTCAAAGTGTTAAGAGGCGTATGGCTAAATTACTAGTAGGTCCTAAGGGAGAATTCATATTTGTTTTAAAATTCACATTGCAAATGTTCTTGTTTCGGTGAAACATCAAACGTGTTGTTTATTGATAAGAGAGTTGTGGATGAATATCAATGATTCAAATGAAACGTAAGTAGCTGCTGTAAGAATTGTCTTAATTTTTTCTCTTAATTCAAGTCATCTGAGCAAAAAGCAGAGTTTTCTCCGTTGCTTAACCTGATAACGCCGATATAATCTTAATGCGGCACAAATCGTCAGTTAACCAACCAATCAAATACAATTTTGTAGAATTAGAATTAGCAAAATGTTTGTCATTTTATCAAAAAATACAAAATAAGAGCTTTCTGTTAATATCAGATATCATTATGAGCAACATAACTCCCCATAAGGAACTCATGCATCGCGGCTATCTGATTTTTGTTCAATATTAGCACTTATCTTTGGTTCGTGCGGGTCATGGATTATACCAATATTTTTTTTAAATTTCAACGCCAATCCTTTCCCTCCCCCCTCCCCCCCCCCCCAAAAAAAAAAAAAAACAACAGAATTTTGGCCACTTTAATTGTGTATTGTTTATTAGAAACCGCATATGCCAGCTAAAAGACCAAACATCCTTCGTGCCAAACGAAACCAGCGGACTCGACAGAGAGGGTGTACCAAGTAATTAGTATGCTCACACAGCGTTTATGTTGTTTCCTCTATGCTGCGTGCATTATGGGGAGCATGTTGCCCTTATAAAACTGAGTAGTTCCTGGTGTCCAATTTATTTTGATTATGTTACCCTTCCACTGACTATAGTTTTTGGCGTTCATTTCAAGCGGCAGGTTTTTACTTACTTATTAACTAGGTTGTTTACTTCTGGGGTTGTAGACCTTCACAAAAATGTCATTAACCCGATGACAGAAACCACGGATATTTTAGTTTAATGTTAATACATGCAAAGGCCTATGAGTGCCATGGGTGGAATTTTAATATTTCGGGAAGAGTAAAGAATAGCAGATATCCAGTGGGCCACTCGCCAATGGCCTATCTCTTTAATCTTTTGACCCCCCCCCCCCACCTCTCTTTTTTTTTTCTTGATGTCTTTGAAATCTTTGTCTGCTTTGTTGTACAAAACAGGATTCTTCTCAATTTCCAGAAGCATGGCTTCCGTGTTGTCCATTGTCTTGTCCATTCTTTTACGCAAAGTAGACTGACGCAAGTGCCTAGCTTTTTCTTGCAACGGTACAAGTTTCTATTTATGGAAATGATGAGCAGGAAGTACCTGCTGATTGGTTGATAACAAAAAAAAAACGCGCGACTTTTTTTAGAAAATATGCTCTGGAGGCAATCAAGGCGGTCGTTCGCGCGAACAAAAATTTGTTCGCGTTCGCACTCTATATGAACAACATTACATAAATATGACTGAGCTATTCCAGGACGGAAAACTGCGTTCGTGTTCACGTTCGCGTTCGAGCTCTGTATAATCGGAACTCCCTTCGGCTATCTTCGCTCGCAACCGGTCGGCTTTGACACGCACGTAAATCCCCGAAGTTATCAGACTGCCTTTAGGCATGTCCTTTCAATGGATCGTAACAAGGCCAGCACTTCAACACAATATCACATTTTATACTTATAATTCGCCCTATTCGAGTGACGTCATTAAGCTGAAGGAACTGTTTCTAAAAACATTTAGCCTACGCCCGACGTAAGTTCAATTCAAGGCGAAACTGTTATGGCAGCATAAACCTTCTACACTACGTTACGGCCAGGCGCAAAAATTACATCTGACGGTAATGTGTAGAGAAAGAGTCTCCTGGGGGGTATTTCATAAAACTCTTGTAGTCGACTAAACACGGATAATCGGCTAGCTGTAGTTTTTGGCCAATGGTAAGTCGACTAGTTGAAAAAGTGGCTAAATCGTTTCGCCACGCCAAAGTAGGCTATGCTCTTGAAGACTTACGATAGCCTACTAAATGTTGACCCAATGACATGTGTGCTGTCTGCTAAACCTATCACATTTGAAAATCCAACAAATGAAAACAAGTTCATAGTAAAATAAAACGCTTTGTTTCAGTCTTTCGGGATGTTTTACGCCAAGGTAATTGGGGGGAGGGGAGCGGACGCGGAAATTTCATGACATAAGCGGGAACTAACGGGCGACCCATAGGTGTTAGATTCGCCAGTGAAAGTATACAACGCTCTATTGGGTCCCGGAGTGTTATGCCACTTTCGGTTTTTTAGATTTAATGATTAAGTACTAGTTTGACTTACTCTTAACGATATCAATATGATTAAAACCAAACCTTATGAACGGGTATGTTTTATTTACCTGCGAGTTGGAAAAATTACAACTTCTTTCGCTCCAGGTATTGTCCGGTAGGCATACGAACAAAACGTTCTAGGTACCTTGTGATGAAATCTTTCAGCGGCATTTAGAAGTTGGAAGTACAAATCAAGACGAGGATTACTTATGGATAAAGTAATCCTCGTCTTGATTTACCTTGTGATGGCACAACAAACATTGGAAAATTTTCTGACTGGGTTTTCACTCAAACGACCTATGAGGAATGGTTTCCTCCGGGTATAGAGCACAGTTTGTTGGTGAAACGGTGTAGTCAAAAAACTTAGCCGACTACGTCCCTAAGCCCTTAGCGGTTTTATGAAATACCCCCTGGCTAATCCTAAATATCTACGATGATGATGTAAGAAATTTTCTGACAGATGATGGCCTATCTGTCAGAAAATGTCTTACGTCGCCATCGCAGATATTTCGGACTATCTCTGTGACCTCAACGGATTAGCTAGTTATGGAAACGACCCAACAGAAAAAAAATATCTGAATTTTTTTTGGTTTAGCAGCTATTCAAATTTCTACTGGACCACAAATAATGAGATACATGCTCTTTATAAAAATATACAAGAATAAAGCGAATTTTATCTTTACAACAGATAATGTCAAATTGATTGTTTTTCTAACATGTCACAAGACCGCAAGTGTGTGAATAGTAGGACAATAAGAATTGAATATGGTGTTTGTCGAATCTGTGTTTACTACTAGGCCTACCCCATGCAGCAAAAGAATCGATGTAAATGAAAATGAGTTTGTTGATTGGATTTAGCCGTCATTTGGGGCTTTCGTGACTCTGTCGGAAGAGTCTCCCAGTCCAATACCGACCATTCATCGATGGATCGCGGGTTTTAATGCGGATTCAACTCAGAAAATTTCCTTTGGGTTGGCAGGTACCCGCCGAAGGATCCAGTTTCCTCCCGCACTAAATAAACCGGATAACACCCATCAAGGCAATCCATTGATGGTCACATTATATTGCTTGTAGCAATCAAAAGATAAAAACGACCATCTTAAAACGACCATCTTGAAGACGCACTATTTCTACATCCATTCGCGGTATTAATTCAGGTTTTATTTTCAGAGAAATGATTAAACGCATAAATCGATACGTGTGAGGGAAACGTATGAAAACGTAAGTTAACATATGTGAATATAGTCAGCTGTAAGAGAACACAACTCAACACTTCATCAATGGCCCCCTCACCACCCGACACACGAGCACGCACGCATACCAACTACAGACATTCGTAAAACGTATTCTAACCATAGGCTTAATAGACATGGTTAGAATGTCCAATTTAATGTGTCTTTAAATTGTGAACCATTATTAATACTAACAACACAATCCAGAACCTCCTGGTGATTATTACAGGCTACCAGCGAAATGTCAATAGTACCACGGAGCTGGGTTTCCTCTGTATAAACCCTGGAAAAGGCAAGGTATAGATTAAATATTCTTGTACTGTTTTAAACATCGACCACTTTCTTTACCTAAACTTATTTCTTTCTTTTACAGAATATTCTCAACATGGCGCATCCCATAATTATGTTCGCACTGGAATGAGCTCGCCATCTTCCCTACTCCGTGAACACCGGTACATCCAGACCTGCGTTAATGCCATGGCTGCTGGAATATGCGATAGGCCTATGGGAAGATTGAGAATATGAAACTGAAGGAGCTTCAAGGCAGGCTATCTGATCAGCAAATTGCTCCATTCGGTTGTGTTATGCCAGAATGTTTATATTCTTAATTATATAAATAAGTAAATTTAGTTTTGCGGAAATGGATGTCACCAAGCTATTCAATTATTTCGGGCAAAAACTGTTAATTTGTGTAACATTGTGTTCCTTAATTGTTTTGATTAGCCCCCGGTTCCTCCCCAAGGAGCTATATTGGACAACTTCAGCAAGAGTACGTTTTGAGGCCAGGCCATCTAGAACACACGCTGCTGACGTTTCACTTTTGTTTCCCGATTTGGAATCTCATGACTTTAGCAGGAACGTTCTCACAAAAGCTGAATATCCTATGACTTTAACCGCGCCCTTTATTTTGACAAACCCTCAGATTTGCAAAGGTAACGTCAGTGTGTTAATTGTTGTTAAAACATCCGACTATCATTTCTACAGGAGAAGTCTTATTAGACAGTCTTTCGGAAGCCCCTATCTTTTTAAGGAAAAGTATCACATAAGAGTTGCATTTATGATGGGTTTGACAAAAAATAATCTCTCGATGAAAACCATGGCTTTTGAAAATTCACTTTATCACGATATTGTTCAAGGGGATTTTATTGACAGCTATAAGAATTTAACTTTAAAAGGTGTATTAGCGTATAGATGGATTAACAACTATTGTTCTCACGCTCAATCCGTAATGTTTATTGATGACGATATATACATCAATGTGTTTATATTTTTGGAAAATTTCTATTCCTCCGTAATCCAGAAAAACGAGTCCATTTTGTGTAATACTATGTACCAAAATCCGATAATACGTCAAGTTTCTAAATGGAGGTTGGAGGCTGATTACTTTCGAGGGCATAAATACTATCCCCCATACTGTAGCGGGTTTACTGTTATTATGAATCCTAAGGTTGCTTTTGCCCTTTGGCAAGCAGCCCATTTCACGCCAGTATTTTGGGTGGATGACGTATATTTGACGGGACTTCTTCCCAGCAAATATAACATCTCAAAAGAAAGTCTTAATGATTATATTTGTTTAGATTCATGGAAGTGTATGGAAGATTACAACAACACGGCACCAAGTTATGTTTCAATTTTGGCCTCAAGAGATGACCAGTTTTTCTTCTATTGGAACAGGTCGTTAGACACGCTTAGTCAAAGCATTAAGTTAGTTATCAACGAAACCACAATTATAGAGTCCATTGAGGGTAAAATAGATCGAATAAACTGGCTAAAAAGGTGGATCTAGATTAAGGATTAAGGGAGATGTTCTTAAACAGTTAATGCACATCAATGCCCCAATGCTATATCCAGAAACGTTATATTGTCTACGTTACAAATAAATTATTATTGGTTATGATATCTAACCGTGTTGTTTCCTTTTCTGTGACCCTTTGGTTGGGGTATCGGGGCTTAATTGGGAAGGGGGCTTTGCTTTAGTGATCTGTACTGATCTAGCAAGGAGGAATATTAAGTATGCTGAAGTGTGAAGCCTGTTTAGATGGGGCTGGATGGGTGGAGGGGAGGCAAAGGGATGATCTTATGGTTCGTTGGTACGCGACCGTAGATCTTTTATAGCCACAATCAACTAATACTTAGTTTTATGCACCAGGTCAAACAACAGCAACTCGTGCTATTTGACTGGCGATGTGTTAGTTATTAAGTCATTGGAAAACCAGTGGGCTTGGGGGCGCAGTTACAGGTTTAAATAACCAGATGTACAATGTACAAAATGACAATATATACTGAACCGCAAAAGAAACGTCACCCTATTCAAATGTTGCTAAATGCATATTTATCAACATAATTTTCAATAATTTTTCTCTTTTGATATCCTTCCTAGACCTAGTTGGAAGCCAGTGGTCAAGAAAGTTTGGTTTCTGATCATGTTACTAATATGCAAAACACGTCGTCAGGGCACAGTTATGATGGGGTGCTTTTTCGGTTCGTTTTGTCTGAAGGTCACAATGCACGTGTGTTGCGAGGTGTCATCCCTATAAAAAGCCACCGAACATGCACCGAATCATTCATAGTTTGACAGTAGTGACATGCCACGACTGTCACGGGAGCAGAGAGACCAAGCCTTGAAGACTTCATGCTGGCCAGACTGCAAGACCTGTGGCAAACCATTTCAATGCTCATGTCCGAATAATATACCGCCTGCAGCAGCCACTGGAAGCACAGCAGACCGTCCTCGTAGTGGAAGACCGCCTGTAACAACGTTGAGGCAAGATCGACAGATTGTCGGTCAACACTTGCAAAACCGCTTCGATACAGCTGCGGAAACTATAAGGACAACCGTAGGCAATCACCAGAGACCAATCAGCGACGACACGCTGCGCGGGCGTTTGAGACAGGCAAATGTCAGATATCACAGGCCTTACAAGGGTTTTGCTTCTGAAACTTTGATTTTGATTTGTTACGCCACACTCAAGATTATTTCCCGTTTTAGCTTTTCCAGGGTGATTAAGAGAAGAAATTGAGCTTTCTCCGCCGGGCTTCTCCGAGTATGTACAACTCTTTCATTGGGCAATATGAGAAACCCAAAGTAATAGTCTTTGGGCTGAGAGAGATTCTTTTATGTGGAAGTACGTTTTCATGTGCTAAAAACAACAGATTTAAATGTAGTTTTCAAGTTCAAGCATTTTAAGCTGTTATATGAACTATTATAAACTATAAAATCATTAATCGCGAAAATCCGATGATTGACTTATGATCTATTAAGCATACAGAAAAATGTAACTAAACGTTTGAATTATTTATAAATAAATTAAAGCCCCACAGTAAGTTAAATAATTCACTCACAAATATCGTTCGATACATTTTGTGCAGTTACACATGAAGTAAAAATCGAGATTAAAATTTTATTATTTTAGGTAAATTAAAATGTTAACTGTTTCTAATGAAGATAACTTTGAAAGCCCGTGTTTGCTTTCAACTCCAGGGACGCATATGCTGTGGAAATTTTGGGATATGCCTAAAAATAAAACGTGCGATTATAAGCGTCCATTTTATCGAAATGTCGTTGCTTTAAAAGAGATCACTTCGATAAAAGCCTGTAATGTGGCTTCTGTGTACTATGGGAATGCTACAAAGTATTCCTTAATGGCAATTTATGTTTGTAGGGTAGAACTGAAATTTAGATTACTTCTTGAATTCATATCTAAATGAAGATGATACCAACATGTTTGCAAATATATTTTTTACTGTCACGAGAATGATATATGCAAATACTTTTCTATTTAGAACTCTCGCCAAATGGGTGCTGTTACGAGATGTGATTATGCGCTTCCTTACTTTAACTGTAACGGTCAACAAGCGCATCGCGTCAGCTACACTGTTCACTATGCTATAGTTCACAATACAGTCACGCTTGGTTACTCCAGTTGTCCGAGTCTTCTTCTATACTTATCATGAGACCACATAACGAAACATTGTGTCAGAACTTCTAAAACGACTCTCAGCTCTCGTTCACCACTCTCGAAGGATAAAATGAACGTTTCTAACGATCAAAATCCGAACTCTCCTCAACGCTTATGAACATCTCCAAGGTTGCCGCCATATTCTCTTCGCTGGACAGCGACGGACAACAAACTTTCTCTTGAAACTTTACTGTGATTGTCGAGTGTCTTCGACAACACTGAGACCTTTCCTACTGAAAAAAAACCCAGTTAGTGAGTATCCACCCTTCTAAAAAAAAGCGGAACTTTACTTTATTTCGGCAATCTATTGATTTGACTTCGACACTCGTGATGCACACCTTCATCCTCGGATTGAAAGTTCTTGTTCTAAATCCATTTGATTTGAAATATTTCATTATATTTCAATAATTATCGCTACTTCTTCTGAGTATTACTGTGGAATTTAATTTCGGACCTCTGATACAACGTCCTAAGCACCATCTCAAATTTTTATACTACGGAAGCCTATACGGGCCATATTGAATTTTTTTTAAATTTCATTTTTCTGACCATACTTTTCTGCAAACATGTCTGATCAAGATACAAACCACTCGTCAATGTCTTGCTTACGTAGTAGTGTCCCCTTGCCACCAAAGCTACAAATGACGGGAAATCTAAGTGTAAATTGGAAAAAATGGAAACAGGTATGGGACTCCTACGAAATTGTCACAGGACTCTCTGAAAAACCTGACAGGTACCGCTTAGTTACTTTTATCACATGCATTGGCTCTGATGCACTTGACATCTACAATGGTCTGCCTTTTGAGGACGAAACTGCTCAGCGAGACATGAATACTGTACTATCGCTCATGGAGAAATACTGTCTCGATGAGATTAATGTTATTTATGAACGTTACATATTTAATAACAGAGACCAAAATGAAGACGAAAATATTGACACTTACGTTACCCATCTCAGATCTCTTGCTCAAACTTGTGAATTTCAAATTCTTCAAACTGAACTGGTCAGAGACAGAATTGTCTGTGGTATACGCAACAACGGCGTTCGGCGAAAATTACTCCAAGAACCAAAAATAACTCTTAATCGTTGTTTAGACATTTGTCGTTCTGCTGAAACTACTAGTGCACAAGTTAAACTTATGTCTGGAAAAGAATGTTCTAAGTGTGGAAAACTTTCTCATTTTGCTTCTAAGTGCCCATCTCAAAGAAAATCCAGTTTCAAGAAAAAACATTCTGTTCATAACGTTGCTACCTCTGATGAAGAACAATACTCTAATGATGACATACTGGCAGTGGAAACTGTCAATAGTATCACTGACAAAATATTTGTAACTCTTCAGCATACTTCTGGAAAAATTAGGCTGCAGATTGATTCTGGAGCTACTTACAACGTAATCTCAAACTCTGATCTTCCTGCTGGTGTTACCATTGACAACACTCCAGTACTCCTCTCTATGTACAACCAAACTAAACTGAAAGCTCTGGGAAAAGCCAAAGTTAGACTCACTAACCCTAAAAACAACAAAAAGTACAGAGTTCACTTTGTTGTTGAGGAACAAGATACCGTTCCACTTCTAGGTGTGAAGGCTGCCCAACAGATGGAACTTCTGAAAATTCTTCACGAAAACATATTGACTTTGGACTCTCTTAATAGTGCGTCTCCTTCTTCTGAAAAAAATGACAAAAGATTTCATTCTTAAGTCATACAGTGATGTGTTTTCTGATAATGTAGGATGTCTGAAAGGTGAGGAACATCTGGTTGTAGACAAATCTTTCCCTTCCGAAAAACAACCTCTGCGTCGTGTGCCCCTCGCTCTTAAAGAAACTTTGAAAACTGAACTCCCTCGTCTTGAAAAACAGAAAATAATTGCTCCTGTCGACACTCCAACGGATTGGGTTTCCAGTCTTGTTGTTGCAAAAAAAACCAACGGATCCCTTAGAGTCTGCATAGATCCAAAGCCGCTCAATCGTGCTCTTAAACGCAATCACTATCCTTTACCTGTTATCGAAGATCTTCTGCCTGAGCTATCTAAAGCTAGAGTGTTCTCCAAGTGCGATGCCCGCAATGGCTATTAGCACGTCGCCCTTGATACTGAATCCAGCTACTTGACTACGTTCGGTACGCCCTACGGAAGGTACCGATGGCTTCGACTTCCCTTTGGTCTCTCGGTCTCAAGTGAAATATTTCAACGGAAACTAGACGAAGCGCTGGAAAACTTACCTGGCTCATTCCGAGTCGCGGATGACATTCTCACAATTGGCGAGGGTGATACAATCGAAGAAGCGATTGAAAATCACAACCAACGATTCATCCAACTACTGGAAAGATGTAGACAGAAAAATGTCAAACTCAATGGTGATAAACTTGAGTTACGCTCTGAACAAGTCTCTTTCATTGGACATCTCTTAACTTCGGATGGTTTGAAAGTTGACCCTAAAAAAGTTGACGCTATCATTAATATGCCCGAACCAACTAATGTACAAAGTGTTCAACGAATTATTGGCATGGTAAACTATCTTGCCAGATTTCTGAAAGGACTTTCCGACATGTGCGAACCTCTTCGCCAACTAACTAAGAAAGATGTAGAATGGAATTGGTCTCATGAACATCGAAAAGCCTTCCAAGACATCAAAACTGCTGTTATTCAGACCCCCGTTTTGAGATACTTTAATAGCTCTGATAGAGTCACAGTGCAATGTGATGCCTCTGAATCCGGTCTAGGTGCATCACTTCTACAAAAAGGTCAACCTGTTGCCTACGCAAGTCGTGCCTTGACCCCCACTGAGCGAAACTACGCTCAGATTGAAAAGAACTTTTGGCGATTGTTTATTCCTGCAATAAATTTCATCAATACACCTATGGACGCTCTGTGATAGCAGAGACAGATCACAAACCACTTGAATCCATACAAAAGAAATCTCTTACGGCTGCCCCTAAACGACTTCAACGAATGTTGTTAGCCCTGCAAAAGTATGACCTAAGCATTGTATACAAGAAAGGCTCTCAAATGTACCTTGCAGATACCCTTTCACGAGCCTACCTGCCGTCTACAGATGGACACCTTCCCCATGAAGAAGTTTCCCTACTTGAAGAAGAAATAACTTACATTGAAATGACTGATTACTTACCTGTGTCTGCTGCGCAACTGAAAGATATCCAGTCAGCCACCGAGAAGGACAGTGGACTACAATCTACACTTCAATTAATTCTTCATGGATGGCCTCAACTCAAGGAAGAGGGGCCTCCGTGGCTCAGTAGGTAGAGCGTTGGACGCTCAATGCAAACAGTCTTCCACCAGCGGGTTCGAATCCCACTCAGTCCAAAAAAAATTGGAAAATTTTCTGACTGAGTTTTCACTCGAACGACCTATGTGGGATGGTTGCCAGTTACCAACGGAAGGTCGTGGGTTTCCTCCGGGCATAGAGCCCGGTTTCCTCCCACAATAAAACTGGCAACGCCACCATATAAGTGAAATAATCTTGAGCGCGGCGTAAAACACCAAACAATCAATCAATCAAGGAAGATGTTCCAATTTCTTCTCTTCCCTACTTCCACATGCGTGATGAACTTTCTACACAAAATGGTATTATTTTCCGTGGTCATCGAGTTATCATACCCAAAGCTCTCCGGTCCGATATTCTCAAGAAACTTCATAAAGCACACACTGGAATTGAAGCTTGTCGTCGTCGTGCCCGAGACTGTGTATACTGGCCAGCGATGAATGCTGAAATCAAGGATTTTATATCAAAATGTGAAATTTGCTACTGCTATCAACCCAAACAACAGAAAGAGTCCTTGATTCCTCATCCAATTTCTGATCGACCGTGGGCCAAGATTGGAACTGACATCTTAACCATTGACAACAAGGACTTTCTCTTAACAGCTGATTATTACAGCGACTTCTTTGAAGTTGACAAACTCTACAAAAAGACGTCGAATGAAATCATCCATAAACTCAAGTCCCATATGTCTAGATATGGAATCCCAGATACAGTCATCAGACAACGGTCCACCCTTCAACAGTTCCGACTTTGCAAACTTCGCTAAGGAATACGGTTTTGAACACACCACCAGTTCACCTGGATACCCCCGTCCCAATGGTAAAGTAGAAGCTATGATTAAAATCGCAAAGCGTACTCTAAAAAAAGCCTAAAAGTCCAACTCTGACCCTTACCTTGCTATCCTGGAACTCCGAAATACCCCAACTGAAGGACATGATACCTCTTCCACTCAGCGATTCTTCAATCGTCCTACTAAAATCTTATTGCCAGTCACTCGTCCGTTACTTAAGCCCAATGTGCCAGACTCCATAATGAAAATGAAAAGAAGGAAAACTAATAGACAGAAACGTTACTACAACGCTAATGCCAAAGATCTTCAACCATTAAACACCGGTGAAACAGTTCGTATACAGCCAATTACCCCTCATGCTAAGGAATGGACCAAAGGTACTGTACAAAAGAAAGTTAACATCCGTTCTTATGATGTTGAAATGGAGAATGGCAATGTTTTAAGGAGAAATCGTTCACATCTTCGTCATTCGGCTGAGCGACCATTGTCACCAAACAGAAATGAATTCTATGACGTTCCTGAGAAACAAAAGGACACTTCCCCCATTCAGACTCAACCTAATGCATCGCAACCACCTGAAATAGTCACAACTCGCAGTGGACGGATTTGTAAGCCCCCGTCACATTTCAAGAACTTTGTGCGATAATCTATATCAGAACTTTAAACCACCGGACTTGGACAATGTTTTAACTGAACTGTTAATCTTTCAATAACTTGAATTCTTTGCTGTTTGAAGTTAATGTTTAAAGTTTATATCCCAAAGTTTAAATCCTAAAGTTTGTATTCAAATATTCTGAAGGACTTTCTAAGTTTTGAAATTTGCTGACTTTGATTCTACGCTCAAAACTGCCTTTGTGTTTCTTTCAGGATTATGAACTTTAACTTTGCTTTCTTTAAAGGGGAAGATGTTACGAGATGTTATTATGCGCTTCCATACTTTAACTGTAACGGTCAACAAGCGCATCGCGTCAGCTTCACTGTTCACTATGCTATAGTTCACAATACAGTCACGCTTGGTTACTCCAGTTGTCCGAGTCTCCTTCTATACTTAACATGAGACCACATAACGAAACAGGTGCAAAGGTGAAAACCCCCTCGGTCCAGATGCTCAAGACCACAGCTGGGTTATTATGGCTTTTTGGACGAACCATATCCCAGTTGTGAATATTTCCAACAAAGAGTATGGTTCATGCTTCGATGTAAATGTTACAGATATAACTTTCTCCTTTCTCATATGCCTATGGTTAGTTTTGTATTTGTTAGAACACGAGTAACAGACGTCCAATATGACATTTACAGCGGTTGACAAATGGCTACTGTTATTCATATATATTTTTAATGTTTAAAAACACGGAACTTACAGTCGGTAAACATATACATCATATCCTGCAGGTAGAATTCTCTTTGTGTCCGCCCGAGTTCAAAGTTGCCATTGAAGAAAGTGAACTATTTGATCTGGATTCGAAGTGCTGGATATGAGATTCTAATATTTGATTACAGAAATAATGTTACAGTGACAATAGTGTAGTAGGTAAAGTAATACGAAGTCAACAGGAAAATATCTCCGATGTTTTAATACTCAAAGGCTACTGTTTTAGTTACCATGCATGGGAAAGCTTGATGTCAGACATCGTCGGAACCCACGATTAAAACTTACGCTCAAGCTCACTTTACCCGTGGGACAAGTGGAACCAAATTCGTCGGTTCTAATTTAATATGCATGTAGACTTTGATTGGAAATTCCACCAATCAGAATCGGCGTTATGTAAGCATCCAAGCAGCGTTCAAAACAAAGATGGACGACTTTTCGGTTTACACTTCAATTCGATAAACGTGTCTCAAAAACTGAAGAGTTCCAACGTCTTGAAGAGAATTGTTGATTGGTCCGACAGTAAATGGGCGTTTCCAGAAAACGAGGCTTTGAATCGCAGTTGGCCCAGGGGTAAAAGGTGAGCTTGTTGAGAATTTAACCCTGGGTATCCGAGGATGGATGCCAGAGTGTTTGTAATGAAACTTGAACCATGGATTTCTAAAGATATGACGAAGCAACAACACTGCTACCACAAAACTAACCTTACAATTCTTATCATTGTTTGTTTCTTGTTTATATCTCTTTTTCACTTTTCTCTGTTCAACGAGCTATACGACACAATAGCTTACCATCGAAGCTTAGTTGGCCAATCCTCTCCGAGAAGATATGCTTCTGTCAATTTAAATTCCTCTCTTACAGCCTCCGAAAGGGTGTCACATTTTTATAGAAGTGTGGTGACAAAAGCAGAATATTCTAGGACTTTGACTGCTCAATTTCTGACAACAAATTCTCAAATTTGCGAAGGCAACGTCAGCGTGTTGATTGTTGTTAAAACTGCTGGCAATCACGTAAAAAATCGAATACGAGAGTCGTTTGGGAGTCCCAGGCTGTTCAAGGGAAATAATCAAGTGCGTATTGCGTTTATGTTGGGGACCTTTACGAACAAACAGATAATGCATGCACTAGTTTTGGAAAATGCACTGCATCACGATATTGTTCAAGGTGACTTTATTGACAGCTATAAGAATTTAACTTTAAAAGGTGTATCAGCGTATAGATGGATTAACAACTATTGTTCTCACGCTCAATCTGTAATGTTTATTGATGACGATGTATACATTAACATTTTTTGTTTTTGGAAAGATTCAACCCATAAGAGATACAGGAAAATAACTCCATCTTGTGTAATACAATGTATCCTAGCCCAATCATTCGGTACAAGTCCAAATGGCAAGTGGACCATGATTTTTCCGCAGACAAAGGTACTTTCCTCCTTACTGTAGCGGGTTTACCGTCATTATGAACCCGAATATTGTATTTGCCCTTTGGCAAGCGGCCCATTTTAACCCAATATTCTGGGTGGATGACGTATGTTTGACGGGACTTCTTCCCAGAAAATATAATATTTCAAAAGACAGTATCAATAGTTATTTGTGTTTGGTATACAGAATTGCAACAGCACAAGGCCCACTTTTCTTTCTGTATTGGCTCCAAAAGATGAGCGGTTTTACTTTTATTGGGACAGGTCTGTAAAAACGTTAAATCCAAACATGAGGCATTTGTTCAACGAGACGTTCCTGCTGGAATCAGTCTGTAAGTCATCTGTAAGACTGTATCTTGAATACCGTACAATATTAGAACGGTATGAAATAAACACTGTTTACTCATTGGTAAGAAATTTTTTAAATGCAACACAAAAAGCAAAAATTCTTGTTTTCGAGATTAAAGACTTACCTGTTTCTGTTTGCCATCCAATTTCATGACTGTGTTTGTATTTTGTCTAAAGTATTTTTTTGCTCTATGCCAATGTGCAATTTTGTATTTTCCCCACTGAAATCTACATTGCCGCCATTAAGTGAAATAACTTTGTGTATGGCGTAAAACCCCAATCAATCTATCAATCAATCAACCTTTGGTCGGTTGTCTTCATTTCTTATATGGCAGTGAATGGGGTTGGGGAGACACTGGATGGACACTCAACCTGAAAAGCTTTCCGTCAATGGGAGCGAGTTCGATATTTCCGTTGATGTAAGCTGTTTAGGTTTGCTGTTTGAATTCTGATTGTCAAAAGAAGAGCTTACCCGGACGAAACGTGTGCAAATAAAGGACAACATTCAAACAGCCGGGATGTATGAGCACATTGCCGAGTTTTTATTGCAACATTTAATACTATTTCAACAAAATTTCCCGATATTTGGTAGCCTTTGTCTTTTTAAGAATTACTATTCATTCCGCCTCTTTGACATTTTTCTCAAAATTATGAATTTCTTTTTTTTGGGTTTTATGATGTGTTGTCCTTTTTATAGAGTTGAAAATTTGACAAGATAAACTATGAATCAAGCCAAACTCCCAACGCTTAACAACTTTCCTGGGTTCCTTATGCTTATCATCTTAGCTATTAACTATCCGATAAAAGGTCATAGATATCTGTGCCTTTCTTCATAAAAGGAGTGAAAGGGGCCTCAAATGACGATTAAATAATAAATAATAGGGGCTTGTTGCATTCTCAATTCTCAAATAGAGTATAAAACTACTGTCATCTTTTATTAACTCTTAGACTTATTTATCATATGGTCATCGCCATTTTACAATCAGAGTAGAGAGACGCATATATTTTTTCACTTCAAGAAGACTGCCATTTGAAATATTCAGATTTTTGTTTTCATGATGTTCTGATTTCAACGCACGTAAAAAGATAAAGTATATTAGGACATTTAATCTGTTCTATCACATATATCTTCACTTTTTGTTCTATAATATACAGTCCGTATAATGAAAATATCGAGGTCGCAAAAATCTGGTTCCCCTGACTCAAAGGTTAACATGGGGATGCATTATATTTGTGTCTTCGGCAAATTGCGATTCCAAAAAGTTTTAGAATCTCTTTGATTCTACGCTTGTAAGGAGACATCGCTTAAAGGCCCACTTACCGCCGTAGCCTGTTTGACATTTGTTAAGAAAACCAATTTGCACGAGCTTACGAGGCCTACAGCTAAAACCACTAAAATTAAACGTAGCACAAATAAAGCATGTCCAATTGGGTTTAGAATGTATAAATGAGGGCGAAAAACAAACGAAGAATCGAAGCTCGATTACAACAACAACACCGATCAGTGTTGGTTAACTTAAAGGCACACTTGCGGCGAAAATCCAGAAGACTGTTTACATTAAAACAGTGGACGGTTTTCTGTAATTTTCCTAGACAGACAAAGTTAGGAACTTTCTATTTTTACCAGAAATTGAAAGTTTTGACATCATTTAGTATTTTTTATTTTAAATTGAAAAACAGACTTTTCAGGTACCCGCAATGTAAACAAACTTCGATCCGGAGCGTGTTCTTTCTCAATGAATTTACAAACAACGTCATCTCAGTGAGATAATCTTAACCCCGAATAAATCAATCAATCAAAAATCAAAATTATCAACGTCCCATAGATACGAACGACGGCTGCAGAACCGATAGCCGGTTTATTAGTAAATAAAACGTTATCACATTTCTCTCCCTTTTCTCATCCCTTGCACCCTTGCATCTGCCGTAGTGGTTTGAGTCGTGTGGGCGATCTAACGACACAGTATAATTTTACGAACTTTATCTAAGAAATACATCATAACGATCGAGTAAGAGGGACTATAAAAGCCTGCCGAGTGCAAACCATTGACAAAAACGCTTGAATGAGGGTAATCCAACACTTAAGTTAACCAACACTGATCGCCGTGACTTGTGTTGTTGTTGTAATCGAGCTTCAATTCTTCGTTTGTTTTTAACCCTCATTATACATTCTAAACCTAATTGGACATGCTTTATGTGTGCTATGTTTAATTTTAGTGGTTTTAGCTGTAGTAAGCTCGTGCAAATTGGTTTTCTTAACAAATGCCAAACAGGCTACTGCGGCAAGTGTGCCTTACCCTCATGCAAGCGTTTTTGTCTTTCCGCCAAAGATGTACGTTTAACGAGTTATTTAGTGAATCTCGTGTTGCTGTTGTTTTCAGTCAGTAAACAAATAGCCGAAAGTAGACCACACTCGCAACCACAAATGGCCCTACTGCGTACTCTATTTTATTAAACACAACAGAGACATTGGAATCCTAAAAAAGCCCTCCCTATCCAGTGATCCGTGGGAGGTGGGAAAGTTACCAATGGCCATCTGGAAACCGCATGTTTATATAAACAACGGTAAAATATAGCACACATTTTAACGATATTCGTTTTGGGCACGTCCCTTTAAAGGAAGCCCTCGTGCCTTTTTACATTTTCTTTTATTTTTTCATCAATTGCAACATTTGTAATAATAGTTAAAGTATATGACATTTGACCCTATGCAAATATATGCAAATAATATATTATTTTAAAATACAGTCTGCAAGGCCAAAACCTGCCTCGAAAAGCTGAGACATTGTAAACACAACGCTCAGATTTATGGAAGCCGATAGAGGCCATCTCGCGATCTCGCAATCTCGCCCTTCAAAGCCTAGAGCGAGATCGCGAGACCGCGAGATCGCGAGGCGAGAGTGCGAGACCGCGAGACTGCGAGACCTCGAGACTGCGAGATCGCGAGACTGCGAGGCCGCGAGACTGCGAGATCGCGAAGCGAGACTGCGAGATCGCAAAGCGAGACTGCGAGATCGCGAGGCGAGACCGCGAGATCGCGAGATGGTATATCTCGCAGTCTCGCCTCGCGATCTCGCAGTCTCGCCTCGCGGTCTCGCGATCTCGCGGTCTCGCGGTCTCGCGATCTCGCAGTCTCGCAATCTCGCAGTCTCGCGATCTCGCAGTCTCGCGATCTCGCAGTCTTGCGATCTCGCAGTCTCGCGATCTCGCAGTCTCGCGGTCTCGTGATCTCGCGGTCTCGCGATCTCGCAGTCTCGCGATCTCGCAGTCTCGCGATCTCGCAGTCTCGCGATCTCGCAGTCTCGCAGTCTCGCGATCTCGCGGTCTCGCGATCTCGCGGTCTCGGGATCTCGCAGTCTCGCGGTCTCGTGATCTCGCGGTCTCGTGATTTCGCGGTCTCGCAGTCTCGCGGTCTCGCGATCTCGCGGTCTCGCGGTCTCGTGATCTCGCAGTCTCGCAGTCTCGCGGTCTCATACTGTCGCGATCTTGTGGTCTCGCGATCTGGATTTAACATGTACTTGAAAGGGTCATTTTAGGTCTGTGTGACAATATGGCTTGAATGATGGGCACTGAAGCAGGGCTTTGCTACGCTTCTGTCATACACCGCCTATTAAGTTCTCACTGGGGACATAGGGTTAATTTTTTTTAATTCCGTACCATTAGGAGTTAAAAGTATACACTCATAGATGGTCTGTAAATAGTATATTTGCTTAATTAAATAAATACTTCTAAAAACTTTCCTTTTCTTAAAACTATCGCATTTTGATAGTTTTACAAACAGATCAATGAGAGAGGTCAATGTCTTTTTAGTGTGATGATAAAGAACAGAAATCTAGGCGTAGGCATTTGTGCATTAATATCGACAGCTCTGAGTTTGTCTGTTATTGAATTAGCTAACGGATCTGTTGGCTAAATTTATTTTACATTTTGCAGTCAGTTTTCCCAAACCTCTCGAAATATATTGTGGATTTTGTCTCGTGGAAACCGTCAGAACGTATTTCCACCCACCAATGGTATCGGAGCTTCCGGGATCGAGGCGGACCCTGGACACTCGCTTAATGTGTTTGGGATCGCCAATCTCCCCCCCCCCCCCAACCCGCCTACTCCCAGCTGTCGAAAATGTTTAGTGAGCCCTAAAGCCGTGGTCTCGCGGTCTCGCAGTCTCGCGGTCTCGCGGTCTCGCGATCTCGCAGTCTCGCGGTCTCGCGACCTCGCGGTCTCGCGGTCTCGCAGTCTCGCAGTCTCGCGGTCTCGTGGTCTCGCGGTCTCGCGATCTCGCGGTTCCATGGCTTAAGGGAGAAATCCATAATTGTTAAAACTTGACGGCTAAAGCTGAGGCCGCATAAGTTTCGAAAATTCTGACTCTTTCATAAATTCCGATTGTAAAAAGAAGTTGGGCGTTTGATGTTCCCTTATAAAATTAAGCTAATGACATATGAAATCGAAACTGTGTGCTTATAACGGATAAAATTCAAGTAACCGGGATGTATGGGTGTATTTTAGGTTTTTGTTTTTCTTACAAATACTACATGCACGTACATAAACATCTCCAAGATTGTAATCCACTTTTACGTTGTATTTCTTAAAATAATCACGAACAATTTGCTAATACTGTCTCAATAAAATGTTCACTTTATTGGGCAGCTCATCTCACTTTGAGAAATTAAAGGAGTTTTATTCATCAAACTGACTAGTTCTATAAAACAATGTGTAGTCGGTTTGCGTTGTAATCATACTTTGCTACACTCTGATATGCCTCAATCAGAGAAGTCGACCACCTGGCTGACATGTACATTTCATTCTCTCCCGGCTGGGTCACACGTCTGTCATTTCGGAAATGTACGGTGGCTGTTAAACGCCAGACTTTTTTTTCTAAATTTGTATTTTGCCTTAACATTTAATATAATGGATGGTAAAAATTGGCCCCAGTTGATCACTACGAATAACTAAAAAACTATTAAAATAAAATTTGCAGCCAGTTTCGGTCAACTGGCTAGATTTCCAGCGAGATATTTGGATAGACTACGGCACAATGGAAAAAGGGATACGTGAAGTGTAGCCTACATTGACGTAGACTTTACAAAGGCTAACTAATTTGTCAGGTTTTATGTAGGAGGAAACCGGGCTCTTTGCCAGCAAGAATTCCCCCCCCCCCCTCTCTACGATCAGCGCTGCCATTACTACGAAATGATTAGGCAATTTCAAAAAACGATGGCGCGCCCATCTCGGAGCAATGGCGGAGTTTTTTTAGAACGTCAGATCCAAACGAGCCAATGAGAGGTGGTCAATTTACATATAGTTCAATGATTGTCATTACGGGTAGACGTTTCTCGATTGCTCATGGAAGCAAAATATGTCAAGTTTGCATAGTTTTGCAAATTTATTTTTATATACATGTACGTAGAAATATGATTTTTCTTGAATTTGAAGAGGTCTATTTAGTCAGTACGTAAATAACTGCTCAGTCTGCAATGGAATGCTGTATATGATTTGAATACGATATAATGGCTTATTTACTTGCAGCCTGTGCATTTTTGTCAATATTGCAGTCATTTGTTTGATCTGTGAAATCTTCTATTCGGGCAAGCAGTTGTGTTTCCAGGATTTTATCCTTTGATTTTTATTCGAGATCGATACTGCTATTTCTACTCTCTTTGAATTCTCGGTCTACAGTTTTCTATCTCGAAACTATTAGTAAATAAAGTTGGTAAAAGTACGTAATTTTGATATATACTACTCTATTTGCAATATAAATAAAAATCTGTCAATATAATCTGCTGGCCTTGTGTTACAGGTCTTGTTTTTAGTTTACTGTCGCAAATTTATCGGCAAGCTTTTTGTGCCCCTCCAACCAAATCCTCTGTCTGTAATTCTCATATGATAACTTCGGGGATTTACGTACGTAAAATACCCTCTGATAGACTGCAGGTCATTTTAAATATGGCGACCAAATAGGTAGCCGTGAAGCGTACAATTTCCAAATCTTCTCGAAGACCCCACAAAAGTGTCCCCGCGATAATGTAAGGGATCGAAATACTCGGTTTGTTAACTTTCAGCTTCGATCAGTTATATAATTGAAGTATTTGAAGATTCCTGATATGTACCGAAACTGCGTCTGTCTACAACATGTGGTTTTGCGGGCTAAATAAAATATATAATCAAATATCTTTCTAAATGGTATTAAAATTTAATAAATTTATAATTATTTCTATTTTCTTTGTTCGTCGGTAGTGAAATATTTTGATATTGACTTTCGACGCCATTTTTATTCAGCCCAAAAATACGGTGATTTACCATATAAAAAGCGCAGACTGCCCGAGGCGTCTCAAAGCCGACCGGTAGCGAGCGAAGATAGCCGAAGGGAGTTCCGACTGAACTCGCTTACACGGCTCAAACCATTAGAGCGCGTTTTTGTGCATGCCCAGGCTCGGAGTTTCCCTATACGTTGCGGGTACATGACAAAAATAATCTCTTTTTTGTATTTATTAATCTTAAGTGTTTCCTTTGACCGAGCAAAATATAAGGCCATCGATCTATCGTAATATAGCCATCGCTCTATCGCCATCACTCCGTCACCATCGCTGATAAGCAGTATGTACCAATCAGAATCAATAAAACAGAAAACCCCAAAAACTGGTTGAAATAGAATTTAGCAATACGTTATTTTTATGGTCCTTTCTGGAATTATGTGTTCACTGTGCAGTTGACTTTGTGACATACTTCCCACATCCGTTTACCTTATAAAACCGACCGGCTGGGCCGTTGATATATAGGCCTAGTGTCGCCCTAGATTTAGGTCAATAAAATATATCTCATTTTCTAGAAGAATAGAATTTGTAAACTTTGAATAGTTATGTAAATTTAGGTTTATACATTATTATAAGATTGATCTGGAATTTAAAGAGGTCTATTTAAAGGGCACTGTTTGCGATATTTAGCCTGTCAGTTTACAGATGTTCAGTAATGCTGCTACAGTATGATTTCGTATGACTGTTTCAGTGTGGTTGTATTTTTATATGTGAAATAAATTAATTTTTTTTTATAGATTTTACAAATTTTCGGAAAATAAGCATTTCTCCCTTCCTTCGACACACCCATTGCTCCACTCCTAAACAATCCTTACCGCTGGCCAGTTAAGAGATCAACCAATGATAGTTGAGAATTCCGAATTTCTATTAAAATTTGTACCCGTTTTTATTGGTTAAAAGTACCACGTCCCTAATATCTTTAAAGTAGAGAAAATTAGTTTTCGAAAGTTTTAATGTAGGACAAGCTTTTTGGTTGATTTTTAAATCGTTTTAGCAGCGTTGTGTTGCAGTATCAACCAGGACTGTTTACAAATGAAATGGCAGGTGTGTAGAACGAAATGGGAAATACCTGATTGTATAGGCCATGTGTTTTGAATTATGATAAAATACTTTTTTTAGTTTCTAAATTGGTCGATGGAACCCATAATTATTAAATGTCAAATATCCATTCTCCCCTACCCCCCCCCCCCCCCCCCCCCCTATCAGCCGGCCAAAAAAAAAAAAACAGAAGAGAGAAAAAAAAGAGAGAAAAAGGAAAAGAGAGTAGGAAAACGAACATCTTACATCACAATACTATGAAGAAAGAAGCTTTATATGGAGCCACGATCACATTTTAATTTTTCGTATAATTGCCTCATTGGTACGGGCAGTGCCCATGTGTGTTGTACATCTAAAAACACCAGGTTCTTGGAGAAGTGGTAAGGAGAGTGGTGGGGGCGCAAAGCCACACGAGATTAAGCGATGTGGGCTGGTAGTCGTAGCGTTTTCGGGAGCCTAGGCAGCCCGTGGACCCACGCCTGTATATAGGCCTACTGAGTTTGGGTACTCTGCCCCCTTCCCACTTTCAATAAAAAAAAAGTCAGTCCAAAACAAACCGTGGGCGATTCTCCTGCTTGTCTTATTTTGTTATTTTTAAGAATTAGGGAAAGCGAAATCCGAAAGTTATTAGCATTTTTACTCGCAGAACAGACTCAGAACACTTCTCAGGCAATCTAGAACCCCCGAGCTTCCGGGGCCTGGGCGGCCCCTGGACCCTCGCCTAATGCTCATGCTTCAAAAATGTTACAAGGCTTCATCTATAACTTTGGAACATACCGATTCAACTGGTATTTTCTAAGAATAAGGGAAAGCAAAATCTGAAAATTATTTTGCAATTTTGCTTGCAGAACAGCCTCAGTACGCTTCTCAGGCAATCTAGAACCCTTGAGCTTCTGGGGCCCCGGCGACCCCTGGCCTATTGGCTTGGGACAGTCATCCCCTCCTTATGCTTCAAAAACGTTACAAGGCTTCATCTATCAGTATGGAACATACCGATTTTACTGATATTTTTTAAGAATTTGGAAAAGCAAAATCCGAAAATTATTAAGCAATTTTACTTGCAGAACAGCCTCAGAAATTTTCTCAGACTATCTAGAACCCTTGAGCTTCCGGGGCCTAAGCGGCCCCTGCACCCTCGCCTATTGGCTCGGGAAAGTCACCATGGTATGTGTAGGTAGAACAGCGGGAGGGGGGCTACAGGCCTCTTTCGAATCTGTTATGTTACTGTAATCAAAGGGCCTGGAATCCCACCTTTAAGACCATCGACCATTAAGAATTCGGGTAGGGTCTAACAAAGTGAAATTCGTGCAAATTAATTTGATTTACCCGTGACTATATTTTCGATTGCCCTCTCAGCACCATCGCCCCCCCCCCACCCCCCTCTTCCCAATCCTCAAACCACCTCCAGACACATTTAAAAATACTGACTCGATCTGTTAGAACTTGCGCCCCCCCCCCTCCCCCCCCCCCCCCCCCGCCCTTTCACAAAATCCTGTATCCGCCCCTGTATGAATTATCTACGGTCCGCAAATTCAATGAAGCTCCAAGGCCCTTCATGCCGCTGAGGTTGCATGAAAAAAATATGATCGGTGTAGTTTCGTGTTCAATGTACATAGCTGATAACAACTTGGCATATACATCATATATTAAATAAATCCGATATGAAATCGTAAGGAGGAGAAAAGTTTATACATGTATTTATGTCGACCATCGAAGAGCCTTTTCCACTATCTGACTGAAAAAATCTGCAAATAACTGTATTTATCTAATACCCATTTATGCTGTTTCGGTCAGGGACAAGACCTATTTTTAGTGCCATATAATCCTCATGTTTGCCTTGTTATAACCCTCAAAGACGAGAACGCAATTTTTTTTATCAATTTTAATGCATTGAAATTTACTTAGCAGGAGAAATTTAGTTGCAGTAATGACTTAGGTATATAACGAGTCTGATTTACTCTCCCGTTATTTATATAGTTTACGTATCTTGTTATTCAGTTTATACTTATCTCGTTATATCTTCTTATATTCTCTCGTACTATGAATTTACTTATCTCAAAATCCTTACATTATATTGGATTTTTTATTTTCTTGAAAGGCTTCATTCAAGGCTTCCATAAATGTGTGAAGCCGCACGATCTACGGTTAGGGTGTAAATTTCACTTCTTGTCAAACAAACCACATGAAACTTACAAACTGTGGTTTGATTTGGGTTTATGCAGCCTACCAGATTTCTCCTATACTGGCAGTTCCAATTGTCATAAATAAATACACGTAACTCTTAGATCTCACCGCGTTATAGCCATCAATTTAACAATTAACAATGCCTCCCTAAAATAAAACAGCTAGACTGCGAGATCGCGAGACTGCGAGATCGCGAAACCGCGAGATCGCGAGACTGCGAGATCGCGAGACTGCGAGATCGCGAGACCGCGAGATCGCGAGACTGCGAGATCGCGAGACTGCGAGATCGCGAGACTGCGAGATCGCGAGACCGCGAGACTGCGAGACCGCGAGATCGCGAGACCGCGAGAGAACGAGACCGCGAGATCGCGAGATCACGAGATCGCGAGACCGCGAGACTGCGAGATCGCGAGACCGCGAGATCACGAGACCGCGAGATCGCGAGACCGCGAGATCACGAGACCGCGAGATCCCGAGACCGCGAGATCGCGAGACTGCGAGACCGCGAGACTGCGAGATCGCGAGACTGGGAGACTGCGAGATCGCGAGATCGCGAGACTGCGAGACCGCGAGATCGCGAGGCGAGACCGCGAGACCGCGAGGCGAGACTGCGAGATCGCGAGGCGAGACTGCGAGATATACCATCTCGCGATCTCGCGGTCTCGCCTCGCGATCTCGCAGTCTCGCTTTGCGATCTCGCAGTCTCGCCTCGCGATCTCGCAGTCTCGCGGCCTCGCAGTCTCGCGATCTCGCAGTCTCGAGGTCTCGCAGTCTCGCGGTCTCGCACTCTCGCCTCGCGATCTCGCGGTCTCGCGATCTCGCTCTAGGCTTTGAAGGGCGAGATTGCGAGATCGCGAGATGGCCTCTATCGGCTTCCATACAGATTGGTTTTATATTACAGCAATACGAGGCTGTGGGAGTGGGCGGGAGAGGGGGGGGGGGGGGGCGGGTATATGGTATGCAGCTTCTGTTTCCGATACGCTATAATGTCGTGGCATGAGTTGCCAAATATTGGGGAAAATTCCTTATAGATCTAGTTTTGTTTGTTTTTTATCAGCACTCCAACGCGGTATGGGGCCGAAGGTCGGGGTTTCGTCCGGACAATGAGCCCGGTTTCCTACCCCACTCAACCTGCATGGCAGCATCGCCATATTAGAGAAATAATCTGGAGTGCGGAAATCCCTAGTTTTCAATTATGTATAAATAATTATTATATAATCTTTACTGGCCGATCCTGTTCGTACATACCCTATCACCCTGGTCGGTAGCGAAATTATCCATTAACGCGATTAAGATCGTTCGCGGTACAAAATATATTTTAAAGCTGGGTTGAATGCAGGCCTGTACGTGTTGTAGGCCTCTGACTGAATTCCAAACCCAGTCCATTTAGTCGTGTCTGTGTTCGGCAACTGGGAAAAAGAAAAAGGCTTTACGCCAGTGTCGTACTTGAGCTGAGAGGCAAGCTTGAAATTGTATGCGAAATTTTGCCCAATCGTTGTATAGTGGACTTTTTTTATTCTTATTTTTTTTTTTTTTTTTAATTACAATTTCCACAGTGTTGAGATTTTTTTTTCGTTCAGAAGTCATAGGAAAAAAAGTTATGCGTCGCCGGTAGGATTCGAACCTACGCGGGAAGATCCCAATGGATTTCTAGTCCATCGCCTTAACCACTCGGCCACGACGACTGCTTGTGTTGAATGGGGTTAACGTTGTGTATAAACAACTTTTCTATGGTTGATTTTTTTACCGTCCTAAATGCGCTTGCGTTATAACCTTTAGCGCCATATTGGACAAAGTTGACGATAATACTTGACAAGAGGAATTATTTACAATTTATATCTCAAATGCCTTTTTGGGACACAAGATAACGCCTGAATCATAAAGGTTATGAAGAAAGCGAATCGATGATGGCGTGTTTTGCGTCTCTAAAACAAGATATCAAGTTTTTAGAGTCGACTTTTACTCGAGATCACGATCGTTTTCGGATTTTAAATGCCTCTGTGGACGAGATCTCCTGTCGTTTTTTGGGTAAAAATGGAGAAAAATATGACATTCACGCAAATATAACAGTAAGTTGAACGGGTCGTGAATATATGTGGAAATCATTTTCATATGTGGTAGAATTTAGAGAAGAAATAGATCTATTTCTGTTTAAAATTGCACTGAGAAGGCAACATTTTTCATGCTTTCATTTTTTTCAACTTCGTTCAAGATTAAAAAAGTGACATGAACGATATATGATTGAGCGATATTGATTGTGAATATACGTAGCTACATACTATAGGATATGCAGGTTTACAGTTGCCAGTTTGTTTATTTGGCCTAGAAATTAAATATTGTGAGTTATACTAGCTGTATAGCCTTTTACTTTACAGACGAGTGGGTAAATAATCGATTTCACTTGCAAGTTGCAGTCCACGTCACTTGACACTGGTACTGGTGGTATTGCATAGTTCAATTTACCGAACTTATGGTGATATTACATATACCAACGTTCAGTCTACGAATTTTGAAATGACGCACTTTTGTCGGAAATTACAAACCATGAAAATAATATTGTAACTGCTCTGTATGGACAATTCCAATCCCAGATTTCTTTAGAACCAATAAAAGATTATTCTTGTCCTCTTTTATTTATTTTTATTTATTTTATTTAGTTGGCAAGCACTGTTTGACCCAGTTCGAACGTCACCCAAAATGGCGGCAAAGTCTCCAAGAAATGACAGTTTGTTGTTGTTTAAGACCTGGTGTACGCCCTTTGGAATAGCTACATGTAATAAAAGCGGACAAGAATAATCTTTTAGTTTATGAGTTTTAAAGAAGTCTGAGGTAGGAATCGTCCATACCGAGGAGTTACAATAATATTTTCATGGCTTGTAATTTAAGCATCATTTCCACGATATTTCAAATTCGTAGACTGAACGTTGGTATATGTAATATCGCCATAAGTTCGGTAAATTGAACTATGGTATTGCAATACTACTACTATGCCTACTGAAATTTTGCACCAGTTAAAAAATAAGCACTTTTCCAGTTTGGCCAAAGTCTCCCCGAATGTCACGATCACAAAAACGAGGTCGTTAATCAAAATGTTGAAAACAACTCCTAGGCGCTGGCGTGTACAGCTGGACTTTCAGATGAATTCCTGAAATTTATTATATCCACCCTTAGAGAACACCAGGTTAGATCATAAATATGCAATGCTCATACATTGAAGTAAATTATTTTCATTTTTATACGCAAACTTTAAATAAGTTGGTCGTATTATGGTATCACCAGTGCCGTCTGTCCGATTCTCTTCTGTTTCATTACTTACAGTTTTGATCTAATCTTTAATACTATTCTTTCACAACATATACCTTATGGGTAGGAGCTGTGTCATAAACCATTTATGACATCTTCCACTGCATAATATGTCATCTATATTAGATTATGTAATATCTCTTTTTAATATATCTTCATTCCCTTTTGCTCCATAACTTGGCCAGTTTTAATCTGAGCTTTACAATTCTTTCACTGCATATACATTATGTGTAGATGGTGTTTCATCAACGATTTATGACATCTTTGGTTGTATATTATGGCATCTATATTAGATTATATAGTATTCTTTTTACCCCTCGGGCAAATTTTGCCCGAAGGTTATTGTCGTTGCCTCTGTCGTCCGTCTGTCCGTCTGTCTGTCCGTCTGTCCATTAGTCCTTGTAAACACATTATCTAAAAAAGTCTTTAACTTACAACTTTGAAACTTCACACATTTGTTTAATACATCAAGTACAAGAAGCCTATTTAAAATCAACGCGCTCTGATGTTTTTTTCAAGAGTTATGCCCCTTACATTACCGCTGCTATAAAAAGCCTTGTAAACACATTATCTAAAAAAGTCTTTAACTTACAACTTTGAAACTTCACACATTTGTTTGATACAGCATGTACAAGAAGCCTATTTAAAATCAACGCGCTCAGATGTTTTTTTCAAGAGTTATGCCCCTTACTCTACCGCTGCTATAAAAAGCCTTGTGAACACATTATCTAAAAAAGTCTTTAATTTACAACTTGAAACTTCACACATTTGTTTAATACAGCATGTACAAGAAGTCTATTTAAAATCAACGCGCTCGGATGTTTTTTTCAAGAGTTATGCCCCTTACATTACCGCTGCTAAAAAAAAGCCTTGTAAACACATTATCTAAAAAAGTCTTTAACTTACAACTTTGAAACTTCACACATTTGTTGAATACAGCAAGTACAAGAAGCCTATTTAAAATCGACGTGCTCAGATGTTTTTTTCAAGAGTTATGCCCCTTACATGACTGTCAGCCAAAAACCTCCTTGTAAATGTGATGCATGTATGTGGAGTAATTTTTAACTCGCAACAAATTGTCTGGAAAATAAATATATCCTTGGTTTCTTTGGCCCAGACCCGAGGGGTCCTGATGGCGACAGCCACTTATTTATTCTATATTTTTGTTCCCTACCACTTCATAACTTGTATAATTCAGCATCTATTTAATTAGATTATGTAATATTCTCTTTTAATCCATATTTTCGACCTGATCCTGAGTATTTATACCTAAGGGGTGTTCAGGGAACTATTAAGGATATCCCTGGTTACATAATATGGCATCCATATATGTTCATCGAATACTGGTAGAGAAATGAAAAACTTTCATATGAAAATAAAATTTCAATTGCCGAAATTTAAACAAATATTTTCTATTATGTAGAATAATCAGTTTTAGCAGGGGGCGTATTTTTTATGTATTTTTTGCATTCATTTTTTTTTTTATTTGATCAGCAATTTTGATGTACAATGAAGGTTCATGTTTTTATTTTTTTTTTCTATCAGGAAACATACCCACAGACTGCTCCAATATGGTTTTCAGAGACAGATGATGCACTAGTGTCAGAGGCCATAGAAGTTTTAAATGAAACTACCCCAGATAAATTTAGTGTAGGTCAAAGGTTATACCTCATATCCTTCCGCTGTTAACCTTTAGTACTGGCAGAAAAGAGAGACAGTGATCATTAGTACTGGACTAACTCCAAAATCAATTATTTCTGAGTGGATTTTTCACTCGGTCATGTGGAAGAGTTGCCAGGTACTCGTCAAAGGTTGGGTGGGGGGGGATGGGGGTTCCTCTGGGCAATGAGCCTGGTTTTCTCCCCCCTCTAAACCTGGCAATGCCGCCATATACGGGAGGGGGGGGGATGGGTGTTCCTCTGGGCAATGAGCCTGGTTTTCTCCCCCTCTAAACCTGGCAATGCCGCCATATAAGGGAAATAATTTTGAGTCCGGCGTAAAACATCAATCAATCAACAAAAATCAATTATCTCCATTCATGATTTTTTCAGATCACATGGCATTAGGATCGCAAAATAAAATTTTGTTTTCTAAAAGTAATTGAGACAATCCAATTTGTTATTTTCAGCATAAATTACAATTCTTTGAAGCTGCACAAAACATCAATCAATCATAACAGTATTTTCTCCTGGTTAGAATTCTTTCACTAGTTAAAAAGCCCACTTGAGTTTACTCACCGGGACCCTGTCTTACAAAGCTGGAGTAAGTTACATCAGACTTAAAAGTGAAGGTTTTCCTATCTGACAGAATGGTTAAGTAAGAATTTTTGCACTTGACTTCCGTAGGTGTTGACCTAAGCATCATTTTCAACTGAAACTCATCCCTTTTAGCCCTTTAACTAAATGATGCACATAGAGGTTAACACAAAAAAATTGCCAACTTATTTTTTTCTCTCCATTTTTCTTTGCAGATTGTTCAACAAATAAAGCTGCTTGTTAGTGAATTATGTAAACATCATGATGTGAAGATCCCTGAAGATATTGATAATATAGAAAGTGTCCAGTATGCAAAGGTAACAACAATTTCATATGACTTGTTATTAATCAAAAGATTCCCATCGATAATAGCTGCCAACTGTACAAACACTTGCCTGTTAAAGCAAGGGAATAGAACTACATGCATTTTACACAATGTAATTAAAAAATCTTGTCCCCAATGATCTCTGTAATATCCTATGTAATGCACTGTACTGGATGTCTGTACGTACAACACTCAGTAATAAATCATATTTGTTTTGACAGCCTCACACACAGTCCCATCATCACAATGAACTGTCAGATGAAGATGAGGATGAAGAAGATTCATGTCATTATGAAATGGAAGAGGAACCAGTTGTGTAAGATAATGTTTCAGCCCTCGACATAAGGCAAAATATGGTGATCGGAAAATCGTTCTCCCGGTTTTGGACTTTGGTGATCGGAAATTCGTTCTCCTCAAATCTGTCAGACAACTGTTTGATCGCCCATATCGATCGCCTCATTTGGCAGTCTTAAGATTTGTCCAAGGCCTACGGCTGTATACTATCAGTCTACTATACGGTAAATCGTAGAATCCACCAGTCCCGATATCCTAAAATTAAAACCGCGGTAATTGCTGATTCATTACATCAGGAGGCGATCGTATGTCACTTTTGAGAAATCAACTAACATTTGTAATCAAACAGTAGGCCTACTGTACGCTTTCTAACATCGCCGAAAACAGAAATTACGCGTCAAGGCTTTATAGGCCTACAACAAAAAAATGAATTATCCACGACTATAATCTGATGAAAGATCGGCTGATTTTGTAAAAATCATTCTATGTCCATGTCAAGTTAAAATGCTTTTGTTTAGGTTCGCGGGACTGACTTCCCAGAAATTTTTCGGCGATAATTGTCTCGATTTGCAATGCTTTCGTACATGTCCGCGAATTACAAATGACGCGTATGAACTTCGTCAGCTGTGACGTATATCAGCCAGCAGTCAGTAGAATCCGTTCAATCGCATTTACCCCTCCACTTCAGACGCTTATTCTGATAGTATATCTCCATAAGGTAGAAAAAGCAGTACGTCCACAGAATCCTGCATATCAAAATACACGTGTAAAACATCCTATTCGCTGATAAGAAATGTATATTCTCTTGAATTGTTAGTTATAAAAGACTCGGTGTCACCCAGCTTTAAGTCTGCCACGGTGGAAATTTCCTCGCCCACGTGTTGACAGTTGAATGCTAATAAGACAATAAACATTGGCATAGCGTTTGGACTCCCATAGTACCTTTATTATACACAATTTTACCAAGGCTAATTGCAAGGGCTGTACATAGCTTGTCTCCTGGTATAAAAGGAAGAAAACATGTCATCTTGTCACGTCACCGCTCTGTTGCCATAATTTCTTTCCTGCGCCCAAAACAAGGTCACGTCACCGGAGGGTCAAAGTGATCACGTAATCCGCTGTAGGCTACATTTCTCTTGCTGTCGGACATATACATGGAACTACTAAGCACATGTGCTCAGCTATAAAGAGTAATTGTCTCAAACCCAAAACGAGGCCTCTGTGGCTCAGTTGGATAGATTGCTAGTCCGTAAGTCCGACACAGGTTTTCCATCCATGCAGCACAAGATCAAATAAAAATGGAAAAATTTCGCAGTGGATTTTTCTTGTGATGTGGAAGAGTTTCCAGTTACTGGCCAAAGGCCGGGGTTTTTTCTCCAGACAAAGAGCCTAGTACCCTCCCCCCACTAAACCTGGCAAGGCAATTAGGCTGCCATATAAGTGAAATAATCTTGAGTGCGGGACATCAATCAATCAAATGCCAACGCAAGCCTTCCAGTACAAAGACATTTTTTTAAGAATTTTGAATAAGTTTTTCACTTTAAAAAATTGAATTACTAGAATTTTCTTCATTGGTTCTTCAATATCTGTAATTATTAGTTTTCCTGATCTAGTCATCCTTTATTATTATCCTTTTTAGTGAACAAAAAGCCACAGAAGAAGTGAATGGCATAGATGCTGAGAATCTGATGGTTTTAGAACGGTTGAAACAAAATCAGCGTAAAGATTATTTAAAGGTAAAGTGCATGTTTAAAAATTGGACATGACCAACTGTGTTTTGGAATTTCCTATCTGTCACTTTTGATAGGGCTTTAAATGGTTGATTGACTGCTGTTTTAAAAGGGAAGAAAATCCAACCAAACGTGTACATTCATTAAATAGAGCAGCCTAATAGTTTTCCAAAGAAGTGTACAGTTTATTCATACTATTTTTTGCTGATTTTTGAGAGATTTTTTAATTCAACTTTACCAGTTCAAAGGACAATGGCAGTAGATCATCCATTTTGATTTCGGCAGGCCACCTGCTAACGGAGCTGGCCAATAAAAGTGCAAGTTTCAGTCACGTGTTTCACTTCAGCCCAAGCTGGCTTTGAATCTGCCTCGTGGAAAGGGCTGTACTAATTTCTATTCTCCATTTAAAATACATTAGCACTAAATCCAGATTGGCCATATTCCATCGTGAAAGTGTTATAAACTTAATTCTACTGTTCAGGACTTACTTTACACAACATTGTATTAAGACCAAATATAGCTTATACACTAAGTAATGAAGTACTGAATATTATGAGCATATAAAAAATCAGATATACAGATCGCCATAGTAAAGTACACTATTGTCAGCCCTTTTACGTCAGGCATGCATTTTGTAGTCGTGCGAATGGCATCACCTATCCAATTCATACACTATACCTTCAGAACTCTTTATTAGTACAACTATCAATTTTTAGACCACCATGATCTCATGGGGGTCTTATCAAATCAAATTTTGTCCGTCGTCTGTAAACTTTTCTTGTGATCGCGATTTCAAGAGACCTACTCGTGGGATCTTCATCAAATTTCATAGACATGTTCCCCTAATGGTCTAGTTGTGCAACATCTATTTTGTTTGCTCATTTGCATAACAAAATGGCAGCTAGCGGCCATTTTGTGATTTTTAACTACATAGTTTGTGATCGCGGAATCTAGAAAACCACCAGACCGATCTTGATAAAATGTTTTTGTGTTGATTCCCCATATGGTCTAGTTGTGCAACATCTATTTTTCTGAGCTAATTTGCATATTAACATGGCCGCTAGGCGACCATTTTGATTTTCTATTTTTTATCACTTTTCTCTTTTGTGATCGCGATTCCAAGAGAAGTGCTGGTCGGATCTTCTTTAAATTTCACACGCACTTTTCTCCTATGGTCTAGTTGTGCAACATTTATTTCTTTTGCTCATTTGCATATCAAAATGCCCGCTAGGTGACCATCTTGTTTTTCTACTTTTTTATCACTTTTCTTCTAAAGTAATGAGAGGATCTTCGTAAAACTTTGTACGCAGATTAACCCTATGGCCTCGTTGCGTACTATGTACTTTTTTGCTCATTTGCATATTAAAATGGCCGCTGGGCGACCTTTTTGTTTTTCTTCTTTTTGTCACTTTTCTCCTAAAGTAAAGAAAGGCTAGGATTTTCGTAAACTAATTTACGCATGTTAGCCCTATGGTCTTTAGCGCACAATGCACTTTTTTGCTCATTTGCATATTCAAAATGGCGGCCACTGGCCATTTTTTTTTATCACTGTTCTCCTAAAGTAATGAAAGGATGTTCGTAAAATGTTATACGCAGGTTAACCCTACGGCCTCGTTGCGCACTATGCACTCGCTGCTCATTTGCATATTAAAAATGTACGGCCTCCTTGAAGAAAGATGGTTTTGAGTTTTCAGATAACAGCCACTATCTACCGAAGAAACTTTGTTCTTGTCCAGCCAGCCACCAACCGAAGAAATTGATTTCACATATCAAATTTGCGATCCGTTTACAAGCAGCCCCACTTTCTGATAGTGTTCTATGGTGGTCGCCTAGATCAGTTTAACTGATCTCTTGTTAATTGGTATGGATCTAAAGTGCTTTACACAATATTTTTGGTTAACTTTGATCACTCTGTGGGTGTTCTTTCCTTTTTAGCTATACTCAAGATTGTTTCACTTAAATGGTGGCTTTGCCAAGTTTAGTGGGGGGAAGAAACTGGCTCTTTGACTGGATGAAAGCCCCGACCGTCAACAAGTATCTGGCAACTCTTCCACATAAGCCAACTGAGTGAAGAATCCACTCTGAAATTTTTTGGGGGGCTCTGAGTGTGATTCAAATCATCCATGGAAGGCCTGTGTCAAAGCTAAGGGACTCACTCTATAAACTGATGATAGGACTTTGAAGACTCCTTCTTAAACACTTTTTAGCCCACTCAAGTTAAGATGTTAAGCAGTTTTGTTTAAGCTTTGCAATTTTATTCAATAAGTCTTGTTTGTCCAGCAACACAATATGTCAGAGCTTGTTTTCTCCTAAGCTGTTAGCTACAAAGTATCCTTGCTTATACTTACCATAGCATACCTGAAAATTTGTGTATTATTTTTGGTGGCAGGGTTATTTCTGGGGATTTGTTTTAGTCATCGATCGTCTTATAAAAAGCTTGATTCCCATAGATAATACCTACAACTGTACAAAACACTTGCCTTTTGACCCTAGGAGAAAGAAACAACCTGCATTTTACACAATAAAATAAAAAAATCTTGCCCTAACATCCTGTATAGTATCCTAGGTTAGTGCCCTGTACTGGCTATCCATTGCACATATCACGCATGTGCGACCCTTCCCTTCCGGTCTACCGTATTTCTTCTAAAGATTCAGCCACTTTTTTCATCATAAGGATTCGAACATTAGAAAAGAAATATGTGGTTCGCGGGACTGACTCCTCGTCTCCATTTTGTCTGACTCAATGGAAAATTTAGGCCATTAGAATGGCTGAATATTTAGAAGAAATACGGTATCTCTTTCAGTTCTGCAGAGAAGTGATCAATACTGCAAACTTAAGAAGTATACTTTTCTTACTAATCCTTCTCTCCAAGTCGTTTTTGGTAGGAATTTTTTTCTGTCCCTAGCGGTTAGATACCCTCCCCTAGACTACTAGAGGGTTTCTGACCAAAAATTATTCTGTATTTTTGTTTTTTGAAGGCGTGTGTTTTAGTGCTCATAAATATATATACTGTTGTGGGTCCAAAAGTCGTCCCCACACGATCAGGTCGTTGTTGTTCACCACCCTCCTATGCCAACACTATTGCGTATTCTCATAGGCGATTTTTTTAAGCGGGATACGTTCCTGTTTAAATAATCTACAATCTTTTACTAAGTTTTAAATCTTTTTCGTCTTTATTTTTTAGATTTACGAATTTATGATGGAAAGTGATTTGTGTATCCCATGTATCACCAACGGCGGATTTGTCAGTCCACCGGGGAGCCTCAAATTACGGCGCCTTCGATCACGGCACTACCCACGGGTTCACGAGTCGCTCGGTCTGACAACTAGAGTGGGGGGAAAGGCTAACAGCCCTAACCCAGGTTCTGGGTTTGTCAAAACGCCAAGAGGTGTTCCAAGAGGCCTAAACCTACCATGTTTCGGCCATGGATGCACGGGTCGAACTGCCGGCGGTTATCATCCCAACTGTCACACCACCAGGAGACGGACGATCAATAATTGACTTTCTCTGAACTCCTGGACTATATCTACCAGCTGCTGCTCAATTTTGAGCGGCCCAGTAGGGTGACGGGTCGACAGCAGGAAATCGCCCAAGTGTGGGAGTCTCCCCATCCGATAAGCTAGGCCCTGGACCCCACCTGGCTGCCTTTGATTTTTGTTTTTTGAAGGGTTTTCGGACTCTGCCATTTAATACAAACTACTTCAAAGTAAACTTGCTCGACCTCTGACCCAAAGGCCAGTCATTGCTTATAAAAAAAACAAGAGTTTGAAAGACATACTGGTCAGGGCTAAACTCCCCTGTCTGCCTTCTACCTAGGTTTTCTGGGAAAGGGTATGGGGGGGGGGGGGGCATAATATATAGTCTGACGGTATTCTTACTATAGCTTAAGATGCGTAAGCATTGTCAATGTAATACAAAGTGTTCCAGAAAATTCTACTGACTAAGGCCAAGCTCCTGTCAGTCGTCAACCTAATGAAATATCATAGGTTTACTTTATTACAACAATTTATGATGGGGTATAAAGGTCTAAATGATATACCTCTTTTTAACACAATTAGAAACTTGTCTCCGTGGTTATTTTAGACAAGAAGATTTTCCCTGTGCCCGTGTGTTTTAGTGTCCATAAATATATATACTGTTGTGGGTCCAAAAGTCGTCACCACACAATCAGGTTGTTGTTGTTCACCACCCTCCTATGCCAACACTATTGCGTATTCTCATAGGCGATTTTTTTAAGCGGGATACGTTCCTGTTTAAATAATCTACGTTCTTTTACTAAATTTTAAACCTTTTTCGTCTTTATTTTTTAGATTTAAGAATTTATGATGGAAAGTGATTTGTGTATCCCATGTATCACCAACGGCGGAGCCTCAGAGGAAGAGTAGTAGATGCTGCAATAAGGTGGGCAATTCGTCAAAGTCATGCGATCTCCCCAGTTTTGTCGGGTGAGGGTAAACGGTCCAGGCAAGTCCTAAATCAATAATTGTTACTTTTATTTATTAAAAAAAAACAAACAAAAAAACAATATAATATATTAATGAGTAATTAATAAGGAATTAGTAAAATTTCTCTTGTTGATTATCTCTTCTGGTTGGACTGTTGTTGATAACTTGTTGGGATTATCTCTCAACATATGTCCTGTTTTCTGCTTATCTTCGGCAGTTTATCTCAAGCCAGGCGTCCAGGCGGCATCTGTTCCTACCCGTACGAGAGGTCAGACGCAGAACGTTTGAGTACTATGGAACAAACGGGGGAGGGCGTTAAATTCTCCATGGCAATGGAGGGGCCCAGGTTTTTACGACCTAAATAGGCTTCTGCGACCACGACTGTACGCCCATGTACACGAGTCAAGTTGCCTGACGTCCAGGGCGGGTCGGTCAGGCTACGATCCGCGACCTTGTCCCTGGATCCGTCGAATCCGCAGGAGGCGCACAGGTCTTTACGACCTAAACAGGCTTCTGCGACCACGACTGTACGCCCATGTACACGAGTCGAGTTGCCTGACGTTCAGGGTGGGTCGGTCAGGCTACGGTCCGCGACCTTGTCCCTGGATCCGTCGAACCACCAGGAGGCGCCCCCGGAGACCAGGAGACGGCCGGACCAGTTCTTAGAGGGCGACTTCCAGCCTGCAACTTGGTCGGGGAACTACCTCCAGCCGAACGTCCAGTATCCCGAACCCGCACCCACGGGAGAGGAGTCTCCGACGGATTCGGCGGAAGATACGGACAATGAGGGTTTCTCAACTGCTGAACAAGGCGGTTCGACCACGACTGTACGCCCAAGTACACGAGTCGAGCTGCCTGACATCTGAAGTGGTTTGAGCCTTCGGGCGTCATCCCAACTTCTCGGTCTGTTGAACCGCCAGGAGGCTTAAACATACAGCGGCCTCAACCACGAATGTACGCACATGTTCACGAGTCGATCCTCCTGGCAACCAGAGTGGGCGAGTCCTGCAAGCGTTACCCCAACTCTGGATCTGTCGAGCCACCAGGATGCTTAAACTTTCGGCAGCCTCGACCAGGGTTGTACGCCCAGGTGCACGACTCGATCCGCCTGACATCCGGAGTGATTTGCTTATCCTACGGGCGTCACCCCAACTCTGGATCTGTCGAACAGACGGGAAGCCTCAACATACGACGGCCTCGACCACGCACATGTTCACGAGTCGATCCGCCTGGCAACCAGAGTGGGCGAGTCCTGTGAGCGTTACCCCAACTCTGGATCTGTCGAGCCTGCTTAAACTTTCGGCAGCCTCGACCAAGGCTGTATGCCCAGGTCCACGACTCGATCCGCCTGACAACCGAAGTGAGTTGGTGGGCCTTCGGGCGTCACCAACTCTGGAATTGTCGTTCCACCTGGGGGCTTAGCATACGGCGGCCTCGACCTACCATGTTTCGGCCATGGATGCACGGGTCGAACTGCCGGCGGTTATCTTCCCAACTGTCACACCACCAGGAGACGGACGATCAATATTTGACTTTCTCTGAACTCCTGGACTATATCTACCAGCTGCAGCTTAATTTAGAGCGGCCCACTAGGGTGACGGGTCGACAGCAGGAAATCGCCCAAGTGTGGGAGTCTCCCCATCCGATAAGCTAGGCCCTGGACCCCACCTGGTTGCCTTTGATTTTTGAAAACCTGAAAACCAAGGCCCTTCAACCAGTTAAATACACAGGCCTGGGGGGCACGTCAGTCCGGGGCCTACTTACACAAGTCATGCGGCACGGGTTCGAATCTTACTCAGACCAAATACATTTCTGAGGGGACTCGTCACTCGGTCGCCGTATGTAGAGGGGTTACCAGGTTCGCACTGAAGGTTGGGGGCTTCCTCCAGACGATGAGCCCAGTTTCCTCCCCAACTTATCCGTGCAAAACTGCAGTATAAGTGGAATAAGCCGAAGTGCGGCGTAAAGCATCAACCATGCAACCCTTTCCAACCCTTTGGCAAGTTGCTCGGTTTGTGAAATAACATGGATTGCGGCGAAAAATCAGTGATTAATACATTAATCAGATTTCCCCAGTCGTCATGACTTGGCGAAGATTAATCTTTTTGGATTCAGGCTCTTTGTGAGTCCTCATCCATAATTTATGGGATCGGGCATTAGGAGGTTTGGTCTTGGGGATCCCCTATGACCTTTGCAGCATACTACATATGAGACTTGACACTAGTGCAGGGCGAGGTTGCACTCGTCGGGCGCACATGCATTGGCACAGCCTTTATCAAGATGGGTATGTGGAAGACTCCCAAGGTACTTGCCGAAGTTCGGGGGTTTACTCCGGACGATAAGCCCGGTTTTCCTCCCCCACTGAACCTGGCGACGCCACCATATAAGCGGAATAGCTTTTGCCTGCAGCATAATTCATCGGTCAATTAATCGTCAGGTTGGACTGCTAACCCGGCCTTCACGCAGATTTCAAGGCTGACCAATAAATGAAATCACTACTGCGCGGTTGTAAATGAATAACAGCCCGTTCGTAGTTTAAAATGTTTTTTTTTTTTTGTGGCATTGCGTCACAACAGCTTACTGTTAAAGGGGTATGAGCTGCCAAAATGTTGATATTTTGACGTCACAACAGAATGTTGTGACGTCACAACAGTATGTTGTGACGTCACAACAGAATGTTGAAATTATTGGCTATTTTTCTCAAGCTATTTTTTCTTATGCTTCTAGTCTCAAAAATGTACGATAAAGTATTGTTTGAACCAACTTTGGCTTAGAATGAATGAATGGTCGTCCCGGTTATTTAAATTTTGTTTACCCTTCCAACACGTTTTCGGTTCGTACAGGTCACATACTGTATGGATTTTCCTCATTCCAACGCCAATCATTTAGTTTTTCGATGGCCTTGAAAGCCTCTTGCTGTCGTGACGATCAGAAATTATGAAAAAATGTGAACTTTGGCAGCTCATGCCACTTTAAATTATTAGCCTGACCTTTTTTTTTTTCCGCAGTTACCGTTGCAAAATGACAACTCCTATATTATGGTGGTTGCCGTGAACGGAGGAGTTGCCATGCCGAAGGTCGGGGGTTTCCTCCGGGCACTGGGCCCGGGTCCTTCCCCCACAATCTGGCAACGCCACCATATAGGTTAAATAACTTCAGTGCGGCGCGAAGACCAATCAATCAATCTACAAGACCGACCTCCTAGTTCATTAGAATATCGTTACCTTCTAATCTTTGACGAACTTCTTGCCAACTGGTTTTCAAGTACATGTAAATTCTTTTTTTTCTCGCAAAGCGAGCAAAAGGAAGAAGTACCGTACCTGTTCTGACTACAGGTATTAAGTTCGAACGTAAACCATACTAGAGATGTTTTTCTCCCGACAATTGCTGGAATTGTCCTCTTTCCGCCATCTTCATGAATTCCCATGCTGGGGAAAGAAAGGAGCTGTGATTGGCTAATCAGTAACGGCTCGGTTGATAGGCCCGTTGGATAGCCTATTGTTACACCCTTTCGCCATTACAGGTCGACAGGATGTGAACACCACTTGAGCCTGGGTGCTGACAACAAGAATGTTGTTTATTCCGTTCCGAGTGAAGTTTATTTCCAAAGTAATCAATAAATAAAATAAAACACATTTCTCTAATAGAGAATATATTTCCTGTGCAGTCTTCGTTTACCAAGCGGCTTGATAAACGATGATTTCCCCACACAATGTCCTCGGCAGAACGAGGATTATGAGGGCTTGTTCTTGGAAGGCGGGGGCCTCCGTGACTCAGTAGGTTTAGCGTTAGACGCTCAATCCAAACAGCCTTCCACCAATGGGTCGCGGGTTCAAATCCCACTCAGTCCTAAAATTGGAAAATTTTCTGGCTGGGTTTTCACTCGATTTTTCACTGTGGGATGGTTGCCAGTTACCAGCGGAGGGTCGTGGTTTTCCTCCAGACACACAGCCCGTTTTCCTCCCACAATAAAACTGGCAACGCCGCAATATAAGTGAAATAATCTTGATCGCGGCGTAAAACACCAAACAACCTATCAATCTATCTATCTTGGAAGTCACCGACGACGTTCGCGGACTATTATCTCTGCGACATGACTTAAGTATGTGGTAGGTTGTATTCGCTGGGTTCTTTGATAGCGGCCCAACATACGTTCAGAGGAAGATCCCATTCCTCCTGACCCACTGAACACCCGAGGACAGATCCAGGAGAGTTCGAGGTGAGAAGAATTGGAGGGATAATTCTCATATTCCTCCAAGATGTACAAACAGTTAAACCCAGCCCATCCTCCCCTAACTATTACGCCTGCAAGCGTTGAAAGAGGTAGACCGGAAGGGAAGGGTCGCGCATGCGCGATATGTGCAATGGATAGCCAGTACAGGACACTAACCTAAGATACTATACAGGATGTTAGGGCAAGATTTTTTGATTTTATTGTGTAAAATGCAGGTTGTTTCTTTCTCCTAGGGTCAAAAGGCAAGTGTTTTGTACAGGTAGGTATATCTTGGAGGAACATGAGAATTATCCCTCCAATTCTTCAGATTTTGTATTAATTTTGGTTGCAGGGCTCAGTGTCGGGGTCTGTTTTAGCTACAGATCGTCTTATGAAAGAATTACGAGACCTATACAGGTCAGATAGTTATAAGAAAGGTAAGACAGTCTTTAAAAAAAAAGAATTATTAATTCAGTTGTTAATTGATTTTGTTGATAATATTCAAAGGCAAATTATTTTGATTTTTATGCTGACCTGATTATTGCTTTTCAAAAGAGTGATAATTGTTTCAAAATGGTTGATGTTTTATGTCACCCTTATTTCTCTTATGTGGCAACATTACCAGGTTTAGTGGGGGAAGAAACTAGATTTTCAATATGCAAAGCTTTTCACTACTGGTTAGGACTAAAAATTATCAAGTCAGTAGATTATTAGAAAAGCAACCAGACTCCTAAACAGGGGCTTGTTTCACAAAGCAGTCGCATCGCAAATGAAGCCTAGTTGCCAACGGATACCATAGTTAAGAGATACGATGTCATGGCAACTGCAATTGATCGCACTTTGCGACAGCTTGATGAAACCACCCCCAGATGTGTCAATTTTCAACTGAGTTTATTCAGTGGGTTAAGATTCCATGTGATGAATCTTAAGTTGAGTTTCCTCTTCTGAGGGGGGATCCGTGGCTCAGTAGGTAGAGCTGTGTTCTGACTGGGTTCTCACTCAAACGACCTATGTGGGATGGTTGCTAGTTACCAACGGAAAGTCATGGATCCCGGTTTCCTCCCACAATAAAACTGGCAACGCCGGCATTTAAGTGAAAAAATCTTGAGCCCAACGTAAAACACCAAACAATCAATCAATCCTCTTCTGAGTGGGATTTTCAATCAATATCCGTAAGACTGTTATGGAGGATTGCCAGGTACTTGCCAAAGGTCTGGAGTTTCTTCCGAGTAAAGAGCCCAATTTCCTCTCCCACTACACCTGGCAAAGCTGCTATATACATGAAATAATCTTTAGTGGGGCATAAACATAAATCAATCAAATTGAAAGTAAATCTGTCCTGTCTTTGTGTAAGAGTTTCGTTCCCTATTAAACCTGACAAAGCCCCCATAAAGAAAAAAATGACTCCTTGTGGTTCTTGTATCTATTTTTCTCCAGTCTGAGTAGATTGCATAATCAGCACTGATTTTTTCCCAGGTATTTACACAATTGAATTAGTCAATGAGTGCTTATATGAGTGGAATGTTAAACTAAAAATGTAAGTATTTTGTTTTTTTTAATGATATATTGCAGTTCCAATATAAAAAGGGGCCTTTGTGGCTCAGTTGTCATAGTGACAATCGCTTCATCAAACACAATCCTTCCTTCGACGCGTCTTGGGTTCTAATCCCACTTAGTCAAAGTCAAATTGAGAAATTTCTCCATGGATTTTTAATTTGATTGCTGTATATGGAAGAGTTGCTAGGTACTCGCCGAAAGTCTGGTTTCTTCCGTGTAGAGAGCCCAGTTTCCTCTCATACTGAACCTGGCACAAGCTGCTATATAAATGAAATAATCTTGAGTGGGGCGTATAACATCATTCAATCCAATTCTAAGTAAAATCTGTCCTGTCACAGAATCCTTGAATTTCAAACAATTACGGTACCTTTACTCTTAAGTAGTCGTAATTTGAACTTTCTGTCATTATTTGGAGGATCAGTTTGTTTTTGCCTTTTTTTTTAGAGTGGACAGTGACAGTGCCCTCTACACTGACCTGCAAACACTGAAAGAGAGAGAGGGCAAAGATGGAATCATACTTAATTTTACTTACAAGGTCAGGTAAAAGTCATGTTCTCTGCATACGAATGAATTGTGCACTTTCAAATTACCATTGCCGAAAAATACGCTTTCACGCTATCAAATTAAGTATAATATGTTATGATGATGAGGTTTTATAAAGGTCTTCAAAAGCAAGTACGTAAGCTGGAATGTATTCAACTCTTCATAACAAAGTCCAGGGGGTGTTTCTATTAGAGGGGGTGCTTTCAATTATTTTTGCCTTTAATGGCTATTTCATCTGTTTTTAGGAGTCATTTCCGTTTGATCCCCCATTCGTACGTGTCATAAGCCCTGTGATATCAGGAGGTTATGTTTTAGGGGGTGGTGCTATTTGTATGGAACTGCTGACAAAACAGGTACAGTTACCTCCCCTTGTTTACCCTCCCTGGGTCACTTGTACTAAGAGCTTTTAAGTTACGAACTGATATGAAACTTTTTTTTATAAGCATCAAACATTGTATATCACGGCTGTTTGAATTATGTCTTTTATTAGCACACATCTTCAGTTCATATCGGTTACACATATATTCTTAATTTCAAAATCAATCTTTTAGATTTTCCTGGTTTTTAAAACACCTCGTTTCTCTTAAATAGTTGAAATTTATTAATAAAGTCCAAATTTGGCAGCTCATGCCACTTAAAGAGCTGTTCGTTTCAGCATCGCCGAACCAGATACAGTTGCCTCCCCTTCTTTAGCGTATCTTTATTTGTATTCCGTTTATGGTGGTAGACCAGACCAAGAGCTTCTGGCAGATAATTATAATGCAATATCTAGAATTTAACTTCAAAAAAGTATTGTCTGTTTTAGATAATTAATTGACCGATTGCTTGATTCACTTGGAAATTACGGGCAAAGCATTTCTGGGGATTGAGGGATGTTAAAATAATTTTAAAATATGGTGGAAGAAATAATACTGTATCAAACAGAAGATGTAAAAGACGTAAAGTTACCAGAAAAATATGTGGATATAAACAGGTTATTTCATCAATGTTTTCCAAAAAAGTAACACCTTGCTAAGTACCAATAAACAAAATGGCGAACAGAGGTACATTTTACCCAGAAAGCTTTGCATAATTCTTTGAGACGTCATCAGTCTCGTCGGTAATTACATGTACATAAGTTGAGGTTGTATAACACGTGTAAAGTTAATCAACCATAAAAGGGTTGAAACTATGGTCTTCATGGGCCAAATATTCTGTGATAGACAGTATCTGCAAGACTATTCTGTATGACAACAAAATGAATTCATTAAAACAAAGCAAAATACAGTCTTATTTATTGCCCGTTATAAAATATTACAACCTGGAGGGTTGTTGAAACCAAGCTACCGAGACAAGCTGTATACTTAAACCTGTTTAAATTAGCCTTATTTGGGGAAAGTTAAAAGTGTCCCTATTGACAGGTGACATTTTATAAAGATTATTCCACATGTGTTTACATATGGAAGAAAATCTGACATTGGTCGGTTCAGACAGTGTTTTGGATAACCAAAGGTGTCGGTTCAGACAGTGTTTTGGATAACCAAAGGTGTGGGTTCAGACAGTGTTTTGGATAACCAAAGGTGTCGGTTCAGACAGTGTTTTGGATAACCAAAGGTGTCGGTTCAGACAGTGTTTTGGATAACCAAAGGTGTCGGTTCAGACAGTGTTTTGGATAACCAAAGGTGTCGGTTCAGACAGTGTTTTGGATAACCAAAGGTGTGGGTTCAGACAGTGTTTTGGATAACCAAAGGTGTCGGTTCAGACAGTGTTTTGGATAACCAAAGGTGTCGGTTCAGACAGTGTTTTGGATAACCAAAGGTGTCGGTTCAGACAGTGTTTTGGATAACCAAAGGTGTGGGTTCAGACAGTGTTTTGGATAACCAAAGGTGTCGGTTCAGACAGTGTTTTGGATAACCAAAGGTGTCGGTTCAGACAGTGTTTTGGATAACCAAAGGTGTCCGTTCAGACAGTGTTTTGGATAACCAAAGGTGTCGGATCAGACAGTGTTTTGGATAACCAAAGGTGTCGGTTCAGACAGTGTTTTGGATAACCAAAGGTGTCGGTTCAGACAGTGTTTTGGATAACCAAAGGTGTCAGTTTAGACAGTGTTTTGGATAACCAAAGGTGTCGATTTAGACAGTGTTTTGGATAACCAAAGGTGTCGATTTAGGCAGTGTTTTAAGGTGTAGGTTTAGACAGTGTTTTGGATAACCAAAGGTGTCGATTTAGACAGTGTTTTGGATAACCAAAGGTGTCGATTTAGACAGTGTTTTGGATAACCAAAGGTGTCGATTTAGGCAGTGTTTTAAGGTGTAGGTTTAGACAGTGTTTTGGATAACCAAAGGTGTCGATTTAGGCAGTGTTTTGGATAACCAAAGGTGTCAATTTAGACAGAGTTTTGGATATCCAAAGGTGTCGGTTTAGACAGTGTTTTGGATAACCAAAGGTGTCGATTTAGGCAGTGTTTTGGATAATCAAAGGTGTCGGTTCAGACAGTGTTTTGGATAACCAAAGGTGTCGGTTTAGACAGTGTTTTGGATAACCAAAGGTGTCGATTTAGGCAGTGTTTTGGATAACCAAAGGTGTCGGTTCAGACAGTGTTTTGGATAACCAAAGGTGTCGGTTTAGGCAGTGTTTTGGATAACCAAAGGTGTCGATTTAGGCAGTGTTTTGGATAACCAAAGGTGTCGGTTTAGACAGTGTTTTGGATAACCAAAGGTGTCGGTTTAGACAGTGTTTTGGATAACCAAAGGTGTCGGTTTAGACAGTGTTTTGGATAACCAAAGGTGTCGGTTTAGACAGTGTTTTGGATAACCAAAGGTGTCGGTTTAGACAGTGTTTTGGATAACCAAAGGGGTCGGTTTAGACAGTGTTTTGGATAACCAAAGGTGTCGGTTTAGACAGTGTTTTGGATAACCAAAGGTGTCGGTTTAGACAGTGTTTTGGATAACCAAAGTTGTCGGTTTAGACAGTGTTTTGGATAACCAAAGGTGTCGGTTTAGACAGTGTTTTGGATAACCAAAGGTGTCGGTTTAGACAGTGTTTTAGATTATCAATGTGTCGCTTTAGCTGTGATATTTTATGGCTGACATTAAAGGCCCACTTGCCGCCGTAGCCTGTTTAAATTTGCTAAGAAAACCCATTTACATGAGCTTACTATGACTAATACCTCTAAACATAGGACACATAAAACATGTCTAATTAGCTTTAGAATGTAGAAATGGGGTGAAAAACAAACGAAGAATCGAAGCCTGATTACAACAACAATGATCAGTGTCGGTCAACTTTCGTGTTTTGGATTACCCTCCTTTCAGGCCTTTCAGTTTGTATCTGTGGTTTACACTCAAACAATTATCAGCAGGCTTTTCCAGTCGCTGTTAACAGATCGTCAGTCTGTATTTCTCAGATAAATAGGCCTACGTAAAATTACACTGTGCTGTTAGTTCACTCACTCGACTGAAACATAAAATGGGCTTGTGCGAGCAGTTTGGTTTGTTTACGTTCCGGGTACCTAACAATTCAAATTTTCAAATTCAAATTAAAAATACAAAGTAACGTCAAAAATTTTGGTAAAAATAGAAACTTATATTGTCTGGGGAAAATACAGAAAACGGTCTTTATTTTTTAATGTAAACTATATTCCTGATTTTCTCGGCAAGTGTGCCTTTAAGAACGAGTTAAAAATCTATTTTTTCCCCCACTATTTTCAGGGCTGGAGCAGTGCGTACAGCATAGAATCTGTGATTTTGCAAATATCTGCAACACTTGTCAAGGGTAAGGCAAGGATACAATTTGGGGCTTCTAAAGTCAGTGTAAGTATGCTTAGGGAACTACATCTTCGAAAATATTTGGCTCCTTCATATTTCCATTGTGAGAATTGAATTATGTCCATGTTAATTGTCAGATTTCTTGTTTCTTGTTTTTCTTTTACAGAGCCAGTACAGTTTAGCCAGAGCTCAGCAATCGTTCAAATCTTTAGTACAAATACATGAGAAAAATGGTGAGTTTATTTGTGTAAACTATCAAAGTTAAGACTTTCCATGGATTTTAGATAATCAGTGTTTGAGGCATGAATTCAATTTGTCAACTGAGGTCTCGGTGCCTCACACATTACAGTGATATTCTCCTGCTCCAACATTGATCTCCTATTGATGGAAGACAACATAAAAAAGAACAATTTCCCTGAGAATGTTTCACTTGATGGCAATATGTGAATAAGTTGCCAGGTAAACATGGAAGGTTAACTCTGAAAAAAGACCAAGGTGTCCCCATAGACCAGTAAATGTTGCCATATAAGTAAAGAATCTAGAGGGTTACCTATCAATCAAATTGCCAACAGAAACCAAACTGCACACTGAATTATTTTGATATGTTCTATTTCCATTAAGAATAAGTTGTCCCCCTTGATGTGCTCTTTTCTGAAAAGAGGACAAAAATTAACTAGAAATCAGGTTATTGGAGCGAAGTATTTCAATTCTGCACCAAACAGTTAAAATACAAATAATTTATCAAGACAACACCAAATTTTCAGTTAATAGATCTTCTTTATAGTTTTTATTCCTGTATATTACAGTGAAAACACTGCTGTTCTTATTTGGAGAGTTGCAGAGCGTTTTGTGTAGCATACCTCAAATTTTGCCAGCTTCTGAATAATAATGAAAAGCAAAACTTCTAGGGTATCCTTGGAGCGACAAACGCTTGCAAGCTTTCCACCTGCAGAACCCCAATCAGTGAATAAAAATGAAACAACTTCTGATTGGATTTTCTCTGGAATGCTGTGTGCGGAATGGATTTCTGGTACCAGTAATACATTTATGTTGTGGGTTCGTTGAGGCATTGTACACAAAGCAATAACCATAGAGTTATTTGGGTGTACAATTTGCCAGGATATCTCCCATACCAATGCAATAACTTATTGATCTGTTACAGGCTGGTTCACACCTCCCAAAGAAGATGGTTAACACCCAGTGGATCATTTCTTTAGCAGCTTATTCTCTGTTCAGGATCAAGACATTGTTGTGAATTGGGGGGGGGGGGGGGGGGATCTCTGTAGGGAAAGCATGTTGACTTCGTGATAAATGCAATCAGTCAGTGTTGTTGAAAAGATGAAAAGATGCCCGATGTTGCACCTTTACCAAGTTCTGCATCATATGATGCAGGGACCTGGGTGTGGAAGAACAATGGTTAGGGAGGGGCGTTGGGGGTGCAGTGGTGGGTTGGGGGGGGGGGGGGGGTGCAGTGGGTTATTTGGCCACTTTCTGTAAATAAACTGTAAAGTTGTACAAAGATTTCTACTTTGAGGGCATTTTGGGGGGGGGATGTTTTTCACCCTCAAAAAACATTTTTCTTCTCCAATTTCCTGTTGCTACAAAGAACGAGTCAGAAACAAACTGTCCAAAGAAATTTATCTTAGCCAATGTGATGATATTTTTTTAAACTACTTGTAAGGAAATGTTTTAGATCATATTTGCCAGATCATCTTTCGGGATTGTCAATGGTGAAAGCCCTTCCTCATTGTGAAAACTTCCAAACCTTTTTTTTAGTATATTTAACATTTGTGGTGATGGACGTACCCTGGCAAAAAATACTAAATTTATTTTGATTTTTTTTGCAACCAAAGATATGTGTACTGTTTCATAATTGTTAAAAATTGTGGCTAAAACATCAAGGACATTTTCAACGTCATATTAAACCAAATGTATTGAAATGCACGTCTTCAGTTTTTTTCTCCAATTTTTACAATTATTTAAAGTGGCATGAGCTGTCAAAAATCTGAATTTTTTTCAGAAATTCTGATCGATTGAAGTACCTTGAAAAACTATAAGATTGATGATAAGCAAAAATATTGGTAAAATCATTAACCCTGTACCAACCAAAGGTGTGTGGTAATAAATTAAAAAAACTCAATTAAGTGCTATATAAATTAATAATCTTGACAGAACTTAGCCAGAACAATAAGCCTCTATGGTGCTGAGAATCTTAACATACACTCCCTGACAGTTGGACCATATAGAAATAAAAAATAAAAAAAACAGACAAGATTTAAGAACCTAGCCCCACCCCCACACTTAACTTTGCTAGGCCGCTATATATATGTAAGTGAAATAATCTTGAGTGCGTCGTCAAACATCAATCAAGCCAGTCTATGACCTCAGTGGCCCAGCCGCAGAATAATTGTCTCTCAGTCTGACATCAGCGATCGGGTTCCAATCCCAGTAATTCCAAAAAATAATTGCAACTAATTTTAATCCGAGCTTGACAACTTTTTCAGAGAATATATATTATACCTAAGCGGCAGATGGTCTTCCAGGAACCATTTTGGACATCTCGGCGTGGATAATACGACTTTAATATTGGATTATGTTATACTATGTTTTGGTCTATATCTTGGTTCCCTTTCACACCATATTAAACTTAAAGAGTTTTGGTCGGATCTTTACAATTCTTTCACAGCAGTTACCTAATTGGCAGATAGTGTGTCCTCAACCATATATGACATCTTCGGTTGTATTATTGCATAATGCGCCATATATTATCATATGTAATATAGTCTTTTAGTCAATATCTTCTTTAGTTTTCAGCTAAAACTCTAATATTTCTAAAAATGCCAACATTTCTGAACACTAAAACACAGGGAAAGTTTCTAAGTGTGTTAAAAAGGGTGTATGTCAAATGGACCTTTATACCCAATCGTTCATCAGAGTAATGAACCTGGTTTATAAGTATATAAGCCTTTTGCTATGAGGTGTCAATATTTTGCAAATTAGTTAGTTCGCTTTGACCTATATTAAGACATTCGTGGCTTTGCACACTGTTAGAGTTGTGACCCTTTGACTGTTATAGTTTATATAATGGTAACGTAAGATATACGTTTCTGTTAGTGTTTTTGTCAGCGACATATTTTCTAATATTTTGTTGATAAGTTAGATGTTTAGCATTTGTATTATTATTTACAGTCAATCACGATCACGAAGTATCAAGAGTTAACACGAAACGACTACACTGTAAAATGTAACCCGTAAATTTTACGATAGAATACTGGCAGCTGGGCTGCCAGCTTTCTACCGTAAAAATAAGGGTAGACCGTAAAATCATAAGTTACGGTATACCGTATTTTTTACCGACGGTATTCTTATCGTAAAAAGGACGGCATTATATTGAAAATTGGGGGAAATCAGGGAACTATGAGTAATACCCCCAGACTACTGCACATGTGAGAGATATATGCTGCCCTTGTGTGATATTGTAAGATATAAATTTTCCTTGAGACAGGACTGCTTCCAGTGGACACAACTCCATTTATATTACCCAGCTTGTCGCTTTATAATGACACTGAACTAACCAATCCAACTAGCCACATTCCTAATCAGTAAATGTGAAAAAACATTATAAAATCAGCAGGCTAAGAAATACAGGACTTCAAATCTTCAACCCCAGCATGGATCTGTTAATGTAGATTTTCAAATGTTATGTACCCCCAACGAAATAGTAAAACTGACTACTTCTGCAAGTTGACAAACATATATTTATTTGAAAAAATGCTGATGAAAAATCTCTTCATGCACTCCCTTAGGGCAGGTATCTCTATCTAGGCCTACACAATTTTTTTCTGATATTAAATCGCCTACGGCGGGATTCGAACGTCTACCCTCCCATACAGGAGCTGCGCACAACTACATGCGCACTAGCCATAACCGTAGCCTTTAACCACTAGACTAACTACAAATATATAGGGTTGGTGGCCACATTTCCATGCCATACTAGCGCTTCGGTGTGCGCATGCGCACTTCCGTTTTTTCGCGCCCTTTGACCCGCAATGACGTGTTTTGGACGAATCCTTCACGGAAACAACCGAGGAGATCAGATCTCGTTAGCTCGGAAACGACAACTCTGTCTCAAAGTTATTTTACGGTACACGGCCGTAAAGCTCCCACTGAAGTATAAAACGGCAATTTATCGTTAATTTTAAAATATTCTACTGTAGAATTGACGGTAAACGGTTACAGTGTAGAGTTAACACGAACTGTCAAGAAATACTGGTTATATTACTGTCACACTACTGAGTGAAATAATGGACAGAATATTTCATTAAACTGACACCATTGACTTCATTCGTGCACTGAGTCTTCATTTATTCGTCGTTATTCAACCGTTACATCATTGACGTTTTGAAGCCGAATATGGAATCTGAATACAAGACAGATGGGATCGTCGCCGATACGGAAGATGAGTCAGAAATAACTCCAAATGCCCGCATCAGACAACCAACCGAAAAGAACTGCAATACAACCTGCAAATAAAACAACAAAGGTTTAATGACATTTATAAACATTTATCAACGAAAAGCAATGACATTAATCAGTTAATGGCAGATGGAGCAGATGTCGAGGCAGTGAGAAACATATACAAACATTGGATGGTAGAATATGAACAACTGCTAAAGACTTATGAAGAAATTTGTTCGTATTTAACAGAAGAAGAGAAAAATGAATTTATATCTACTTCGTACAGAGAAAAGGACATTTTATTAAAAAATGTAAAAATGTCCGTCGAAAACTGGTTCGCCTTAAAGAAAATAAAGTCTGAAACAACGGAGCCAGGTGAGGAGGTGAAAGTCAGTGACAGCGTTTCGCAAGCTCATAGTTCACGAAGATCTCGCTCATCACGTCATAGCGGCAGTGCTATTTCATCAGCTAGGCTCGCAGAAGAAACCAAGCAAGCTGAACTTGAAGCAAAAGCGGCAGTTCTCAAACGCAAACATGAACTAGAGTTGGCTAAATTTAAGCTGCAACTTCAACAAGAAGAACTGATATTAGAGACGGAGTTTGCTGTTTCAGACGCTCGGCGTAAAGTTTTGAACAAATATGAGACATCACACCTGTGAGACATCTGTGTCCTACCGCTGAATCGTTCGTACCGAACACGGTAATGAACAATAATGGTGTTAATGCGTGTTGGATTTCACCGACGCAATATCAGAGTAATGACTGTTAATTTCCCGTCATTATCCCATGATAATCCCCAGGGTGGCATGATGTTGCCCGTAGTGCGTCATCTCAGCAAGCCGCCACCGGAACTGAAACCTTTTAACGGCGATCCTCTAGATTATCGACAGTTCATACGGCAGTTTGAAGCAAAAATTGTTATGAACACTGACAATAATAATGAACGTATGTCTTACCTGGAACAGTTCACCGAAGGTGAGCCAAACGGTATAGTATCTGAATACAGTTATTTAGACGCCGACAATGGGTATCCTGCGGCTATGAAAGAAATGATATGGGAACAATGATATATTGGCGGCTGCCTTTTTAAAACGTGCACTAAACTGGCCACAAATAAAACCGGACAGCTCAAAGTTCCTCGATGATTACGGCAACTGATTGGTAACTACGAGCAGAAACGCAGAATTTCAGGTAGTGAAGCCCCTACTGGTAGATGTCATTTCCCGATACAAATGCGAAAATGTGCTAGATGTAAAGAATGCACGAAGAAGAAAATTAGGAAAGATGCTTCATATGGATGCAGAGCTTGTGGAGTTCACCTGTGTTTGACTTGCTTTGAGAAATATCATTCCGGGATAACTGCAGTGATGGCCGAGCAATAGAGAACATTCAATGATATTGTTGTAAATAAGTTTAAGTTCACATTTTGTACAGTGACTGTGTGGGACTAAATTGTGAAGTACACTCACATCCTCTACATGTAAATCTCTGTGATGTACATAGCAATATTTGATTATTACCTGTTACATGAAAAAAACGAAAGAAAAAAAAGGAAAGGAAATTCAAACAACAAAATAAACCAGTAAGTAAATTTTTTTGTTGGAATTATAAACAATAATTAAAGCTGCAAAGCAGCTGTTTCCGGGGTCCAAGCGGAAGTCGTTTAGTTGTTTGCTTACATCTGCAGACAATGACGGTCCTATATGTCAAGATTTGGTTTAATCCGATTTGTACTTTTTGAGCTAAGGCCCGAAAAAGAAACATTAGAAAATCAGAATAATATATTAAGGGGAGTTAATTCTATCGTCTTGACACACTGGATCATCTCCCTTGTGTTTGGCCATAAATAATGCACCAAAGAGACATCAAAGCCATCTCTATACAGCTTATCAGTTACTGTACTCGATAGCAGTAACAGTGGCCAGCTGGTCTTGATGGTCCATAAACCATAAGGCAATAAATGCCTGACTGAAAAACTTATAGCCTAAAAAAACATAAGATCGGTTAAGAAATCTGTTTTATTTATTACATACATGTATTCGAACAAGTAAAGCGATTTAGCATATTGTGATATATTTTTCATTTCTGTAAGTGCATTAGAAATAAAGATACAAATAAATTAGCTAAAAGCCTAATTAACGAACTAATGAACTTTAAAATAAGTACACATGTTCTTTTAGTATAGCACTACTTATATATCAAGTTTCAAGTAGATATGTCTAAGCATTACAGAGCAAGAGACATTTATACGTTTTTTGACTTTATGCTAATTTTGACCTATGACGAGCTCCCTAGAAATTGATCTCATCAAAATTGTTTCCAAATTAGATTTTAGTTCCATACCCGCACTACATAAAAATCCAAGTTTGACATATGTAGGTCCAGTGGTTTCAGAGAAGAAGACGTTTTGTGTTTTGGCCGAAAATCCAAGATGGCCGCCATACCATGTGACCTATGACGTCATACTTGTTTCCTTTGCATCCCTATTTCATAGCAGTCCTACATGTAAAGTTTGAGTTTTATCTGACGAATACTTTTTGGGATATTGTCCGGCAAAGAACATCAGAAAATAATAATAATAATAATAACCCTTACAAAAATAAGAGGGTTCCAAGCCATTGCTTGGACCCCTAATTAAAGCTGCAAAGCAGCTGTTTCCGGGGTCCAAGCGGAAGTCGTTTAGTTGTTTGCTTACATCTTCAGACAATGACGGTCCTATATGTCAAGATTTGATTTAATCTGATTTGTACTTTTTGAGATAATGCCCGAAAAAGAAACATCACAAAATCACAATAATATATTAAGGGGAGTTAATTCTTTCGTCTTCCAGTCTTGACACACTGGATCATCTGCCTTGTGTTTGGCCATAGATAATGCACCAAACAGACATCAAACGACATCTCTATACAGCTTATCAGTTAATGTCATCAATGGCCTCAACTGTGGCCAGCTGGTCTTGACGGGCCATAAATCTTGAGGCAATAACTGCCTGACTGAAAAACTAATAGCCTAAAAGAACATAAGATCGGTTAAGAAATCTGTTTTATTTATTACATATTCGAACAAGTAAAGCGATTTAGCATATTGTGATGTAATTTTCATTTCTGTAAGTGCATTAGAAGTAAAGATACAAATAAATTAGCTAAAAACCTAATTAACGAACTCATGAACTTTAAAATAAGTACAGACGTTTTTTTAATATAGCACTACTTATATATCAAGTTTCAAGTAGATATGTCTAAGCATTACAGAGTAAGAGACATTTAAACGTTTTTTGACTTTATGCTAATTTTGACCTATGGCGAGCTCCCTAGATATTGATCTCATCAAAATCGTTTCCGAATTAGATTTTAGTTCCATACCCGCAGTACATAAAAATCCAAGTTTGACATATGTAGGTCCAGTGGTTTCAGAGAAGAAGTCGTTCAAATATTGCATGTTTTTTTGACGAAAATCCAAGATGGCCGCCATACCATGTGACCTATGACGTCATACTTGTTTCGTTTGCATCCCTAGTCTATAGCAGTCCTACATGTAAAGTTTGAGTTTTATCTGACGAATACTTTTTGAGATATTGTCCGGCAAAATCCCATCAGAAAATAATAATAATTAAAGCTGCTAAAGCAGTTTCCGGGGTCCAAGCGGAAGTCGTTTAGTTATCTGCAGACAATGACGGTCATATATGTCAAGATTTGGTTTAATCCGATTTGTACTTTTTGAGATAATGCCCGAAAAAGAAACATCACAAAATCACAATAATATATTAAGGGGAGTTAATTCTTTCGTCTTGACACACTGGATCATCTCCCTTGTGTTTGGCCATATATAATGCACCAAACAGACATCAAAGGACATCTCTATACAGCTTATCAGTTAATGTACTCAATAGCCTCAACTGTGGCCAGCTGGTCTTGGCGGGCCATAAATCTTGAGGCAATAACTGCCTGACTGAGGAACTAATAGCCTAAAAAAACATAAGATCGGTTAAGAAATCTGTTTTATTTATTACATATTCGAACAAGTAAAGCGATTTAGCATATTGTGATATATTTTTCATTTCTGTAAGTGCATTAGAAGTAAAGATACAAATAAATTAGCTAAAAGACTAATTATCGAACTAATGAACTTTAAAATAAGTACACACGTTCTTTTAATATAACACTACTTATATATCAAGTTTCAAGTAGATATGTCTTAGCATTACATAGTAAGAGACATTTATACGTTTTTTGACCTTATGTTAATTTTGACCTATGGCGAGCTCCCTAGATTTTGATCTCATCAAAATCGTTTCTGAATTAGATTTTAGGTCCATACCCGCACTACATAAAAATCCAAGTTTGACATATGTAGGTCCAGTGGTTTCAGAGAAGAAGTCGTTCAAATATTGCATTTTTTTGGACGAAAATCCAAGATGGCCGCCATACCACATGACCTATGATGTCATACTTGTTTAGTTTGCATCCCTAGTCCATAGCAGTCTTACATGTAAAGTTTGAGTTTTATCTGACGAATACTTATTGAGATATTGTCCGGCAAAGACCATCAGAAAATAATAATAATAATTAAAGCTGCTAAAGCAGTTTCCGGGGTCCAAGCGGAAGTCGTTTAGTTGTTTGCTTACATCTGCAGACAATGACGGTCATATATGTCAAGATTTGGTTTAATCCGATTTGTACTTTTTGAGATAATGCACGAAAAAGAAACATCACAAAATCACAATTATATATTAAGGGGAGTTAATTCTTTCGTCCTCCAGTCTTGACACACTGGATCATCTCCCTTGTGTTTGGCGTTAGATAATGCACCAAACAGACATCAAAGGACATCTCTATACAGCTTATCAGTTAATGCACTCAATAGCCTCAACTGTGGCCAGCTGGTCTTGACGGGCCATAAATCTTGAGGCAATAACTGCCTGACTGAAAAAATAATAGCCTAAAAAAACATAAGATCGGTTAAGAAATCTGTTTTATTTATTACATATTCGAACAAGTAAAGCGATTTAGCATATTCTGATATATTTCGCATTTCTGTAAGTGCATTAGAAGTAAAGATACAAATAAATTAGCTAAAAGCCTAATTATCGAACTAATGAACTTTAAAACAAGTACACACGTTCTTTTAATATAGCACTACTTATATATCAAGTTTCAAGTAGATATGTCTTAGCATTACATAGTAAGAGACATTTATACGTTTTTTGACCTTATGTTAATTTTGACCTATGGCGAGCTCCCTAGATTTTGATCTCATCAAAATCGTTTATATGATGGTGTGTAAATATACAAACCTAGTGTGCCCACTTCAGTTGTCCCCTTATCTCTATTTAAACAGCCACTCTGATAAATACCAGATGGGTAATAAAGTGGGAAAATGGTCTTTTTATGTTATTATAGTGCACAATAAACTATCCAAGAAAACAGTCTCAGAATGTATAAATTAATTGGCTTCCAGTTACTCTGGACCAAGTATACTCCAAAAAGCATTGATATATATTAATATATATATATTAAACATCAGGTACACTTTTCTGATAAAAAAAACTCTTGAAAACAGACAAAAAATATGTGTACCCAAATCAAATTTGGTATGAAACACATCATCTACATATAAGGTATATATATATACTCTAAAAGAATTGGAGAGATTATATCAAAACGAAAGATGTTCTGGAGCCGAAAGGGAATAGTACATAATCCAATAGGGCTGCCATATTATGCACCGGATGAAGTCAAATATGGCACACGACACACTGTCTGCCCATAAGGTATATACTCTGAAAGAATTGTCAAGATCGGATCAAAACTCTTCAAGTTATGGAGTGGAAGGGAACGAAGGTTAAGACTAAGACAGAATATTACATAATCCAATGTAGAAGTCATATTATGCAATCGACAATGTCCTAAATGGTTCATGACAAACCTTCTACCCCTAAACTATATGTTGTAAAAAAAATTGTAAAGATCGGATCAAAACTCTTCAAGTTATGGAGCGGAAGGGAACGAAGATATTGACGAAGACCGATTATTACATAATCCAATGTAGAAGTCATATTATGCAATCGACAATGTCCTAAATGGTTCATGACAAACCTTCTACCCCTAAACTATATGTTGCAAAAAAAATTGTAAAGATCGGATCAAAACTCTTCAAATTATGGAGCGGAAGGGAACGAAGATATGGACTAAGACAGAATACTACATAATCCAATGTAGAAGCCACATTGTGCAATTGACGATGTCATAATTGATTCATGACACACCTTCTACCGACAAGGTATATGTCGTGAAAAAATTGTAAAGATTAGATCAAAACTCTTCAAGTTATGGAGCGGAAGGGAATCCGGGACGGACGGCGCTGGTGATACCATACTTTTTTTAAGTCGGGCGTATAAAAATGAGTGAATTAATTGTGGCAGCTCATGCCACTTTGAAATAATTACACGCGTTCTTTTAATAAGGCACTAATTATATATCAAGTTTTAAGTAGATTTGTATAAGCATTACAGAGTAACAGACATTTATATGTTTTATGACTTTATGTTAATTTTGACGTATGGTGAGCTGTCTGATAGTATGACACACTGTAATGACTACAAACTACTTAGCGTTGAAATCAAGATAAAATAAAAAATGTTACTCCAAAATCAATATCCACCCCCACGGTAGACAAAATCATTAAACAGTTCCTAGACAATAAATTTTGAGACAACCCATTTCGTAAACCATTCGGAACTGAAAAACAACAATCTTCATCAGAACACTCTTTCTTGGACCAGCCTCAATAAAATTATCTAAAGAACTAAAATCACTTGAAAACCTTGTCCCGATAGCTCAGTTTATATCTTTAAGCGAAACTTTCTCAATCAGTTCTTATTTTAATTACAAAGATCGCGAAGATGAAAAACTTCGAAGTAATGCTATTTACAAGGTTACATGTGGTGATTGCCCTGCATCTTATGTAGGACTTACATCCAGACATATTAATCAGAGGTTCTCCGAGCATCACATTATGCACCAAAACAGTGGCCCCCCTTGTATTTGCAAGTCACTGTTACAACAACAATCACAGTCCCAACACACTGTCATGTGAGGTAATTGACCAGGCTAAGAACAAGCTTAACTTAGCATACAAAGAGTCACTTCATATTTCAAAATTAAATCCTATGTTAAGTGTTTAAATTTCATCCGTTCCTCTCCGCTTATTCAATGTGTAACCAACTGTCTCCATTATATAGATAAGGTTGTCATCTATTTGATCCCCTGAACAACTTAACATAATAAAGTAGTAAGGAAACTCCGTAAATATTCATGGTGTAATCCCAATATTTTGACTTTGATTAAGTCATCATAAGGGGAATTATGAGTACATAAAAAGACAGTGTGCATTTATATAGAAAAGACAGAATACAACTATAGGATGGTTGACACTAACAAGGCAAGGGAGATTAAAATATTGTTACAATAGATGAGGGTCCTAAAGATCAGTCATAATACCTAGCCAGGCTAATAAATTAAGTAAACATGTCACTGAAATCTCTGCTAGGTCATATGCATACAAGCAATGCACACATTCACAGTAATAATTTATCAGGCTTTTATCTTATTTTTTCTAAACTTTACCAATTATTACTGTGAATGTATGCATAGGACCTAGCAGAGTTTTCAGTGACATATTTTTACTTAATGTATTAGCCTGGCTAGGTATTATGACTGACCTTTAGGACCCTGATCTATTGTAACAATATTTTAATCTCCCTTGTCTACTTGGTGTCAACCATCCTATAGTTGTATTCTGTCTTTACTATATAAAAACACACTGTCTTTTGATGTACTCCTAATTCTCCTGACGATGACTTAATTAAAGTCGAAATATTGAGATTACACCATGAATATTTACGTAGTTTCCTTACTACTTTATTAGGTTGTCTTATCCTCTGTGTAATATACTGATGTTACAGCACACCTGCTGATTATATGTCCTTCATATCTTAATACATGTAGTTAACTCTTGACCTGTAATAGGATTGCCTCCCCCCCCACCCCGCCTTAGATTGTAATGATTTCAACTGCAGTGTAGGAATCACACCTTATCAATGATAACAACTTTTGTATTTGTTTTGTTGATTCTTACTGTGTATATAGGTTGTACTATGTGTTTTGGTTTTAGTAAGACCACTCCATAGAAGAATCTATTATGGTCCATCTACCTATTGTTACTATTGGCCACCTGGATTTCGGTCTGCCAGCTTTGCAGTGATCAGGCCAGAGAGATCAGGCCTAAGTCAATAAACATATCCATGCTGCTTTATCGCTTACTGTAAACATTCGCCTGGCACAACTGCTCTTATCTTGAGAGGCCATAAAACTTGAGGCAGTACAAAGCCTGACTGAAAAACTTACACCTAAAAAAACATAACATAGGTTAAGAAATCTGTTTTATTTATTACATATTCGAACAAGTAAAGCGATTTAGCATATTGTGATATATTTTGCATTTCTGTAAGTGTATTAGAAGTAAAGATACAAATAAATTAGCTAAAAGCCTAATTACCGAACTTATGAACTTTAAAATAAGTACTCGCGTTCTTTTAATATAGCACTACTTATATATCAAGTTTCAAGTAGATATGTCTAAGCATTACAAAGTAAGAGACATTTATACGTTTTTTGACTTATGTTAATTTTGACCTATGGCGAGCTCCCTAGAAATTGATCTCATCAAAATCGTTTCCGAATTAGATTTTAGTTCCATACCCGCAGTACATAAAAATCTAAGTTTGACATATGTAGGTCCAGTGGTTTCAGAGAAGAAGTCGTTCAAATATTGCATGTTTTTTGGACGAAAATCAAAGATGGCCACCATACCATGTGACCTATGACGTCATACTTGTTTCGTTTGCATCCCTAGTCCATAGCAGTCTTACGTGTAAAGTTTGAGTTTTATCTGACGAATACTTTTTGAGATATTGTCCGGCAAAGAACACCAGAAAATAATAATAATAAGAACCCTTACAAAAATAATAGGGTTCCAAGCCATTGCTTGGACCCCTAATAATAATAACCCTTACAAAAATAATAGGGTTCCAAGCCATTGCTTGGCCCCCTAATAATTAAAGCTGCTAAAGCAGTTTCCGGGGTCCAAGCGGAAGTCGTTTAGTTGTTTGCTTACATCTGCAGACAATGACGGTCATATATGTCAAGATTTGGTTTTATCCGATTTGTACTTTTTGAGATAATGCCCGAAAAAGAAACATCACAAAATCACAACAATATATTAAGGGGAGTTAATTCTTTCGTCTTCCAGTCTTGACACACTGGATCATCTCCCTTGTGTTTGGCCATAGATAATGCACCAAACAGACATCAAAGGACATCTCTATACAGCTTATCAGTTAATGTACTCAATAGCCTCAACTGTGGCCAGCTGGTCTTGACGGGCCATAAATCTTGAGGCAATAACTGCCTGACTGAAGAACTAATAGCCTAAAAAAACATAAGATCGGTTAAGAAATCTGTTTTATTTATTACATATTCGAATAAGTAAAGCGATTTAGCATATTGTGATATATTTTTCATTTCTGTAAGTGCATTAGAAGTAAAGATACAAATAAATTAGCTAAAAGCCTAATTATCGAACTAATGAACTTTAAAATAAGTACACACGTTCTTTTAATATAACACTACTTATATATCAAGTTTCAAGTAGATATGTCTTAGGATTACATAGTAAGAGACATTTATACGTTTTTTGACCTTATGTTAATTTTGACCTATGGCGAGCTCCCTAGATTTTGATCTCATCAAAATCGTTTCTGAATTAGAATTTAGTTCCATACCCGCACTACATAAAAATCCAAGTTTGACATATGTAGGTCCAGTGGTTTTAGAGAAGAAGTCGTTCAAATATTTCATTTTTTTGGACGAAAATCCAAGATGGCCGCCATACCATGTGACCTATGACGTCATACTTGTTTCGTTTGCATCCCTAGTCCATAGCAGTCTTACATGTAAAGTTTGAGTTTTATCTGACGAATACTTTTTGAGATATTGTCCGGCAAAGACCATCAGAAAATAATAATAATAATAATAATTAAAGCTGCTAAAGCAGCTGTTTCCGGGGTCCAAGCGGAAGTCGTTTAGTTGTTTTTTTACATCTGCAGAAATTGACGGTCATATAAGTCAAGATTTAGTTTAATCCGATTTGTACTTTTTGAGATAATACCTGTAAAAGAAACAATAAGCAGGGGAGTTAACTCTCAAGTTTCAAGTAGATATGTCTAAGCATTACAGAGTTAGAGACATTTATACGTTTTATGACTTTATGTTAATTTTGGCCATTGGCGAGCTCCCTAGATATTGGCTGGGGTATTAGATTACAGTGGACAGTGGTGTGATACATGGAGATAAGTGTTAAGCCCATCCCCAGTCACTATATCTATCTGACCTGCACTACATAGCCTGTCCAGTTTGTCTTGACCGGCCATAAATCTTGCAGCAGTATTCTTATACAAAGCCTGACTGAAAAACTAATAGCCTAATAAAACATAACATTGGTTAATGTAATATGTTTTATTTATTATGTATTAAAACAAGTAAAGCAATTTAGAATATTGTGATATATTTTGCATTTTTGTAAGTACATCAGAAGTAAAAATACATATAAATAAGCTAAAAGCCTTATTAACGAACTAATGAAGTTTAAAGTGGTATGAGGTGCCAAAATGTTGATATTTTGACGTTAAAACAGAATGTTGAAATTATTGGCTATATTTCTCAAGACGCATAATTCAGAAGCTTTTTAGTGCTACTAGTCTCGAAAATGTACGATAAAGTATAGTTTTGAACTAACTTTGGCTTAGAATGAATGAATGGTCGTCCCTGTAATATAAATTTTGTTTACTTTTCGAACACGTTTTCGGTTTGTATAGGCCACAATCTGTATGGATTTTCCTCATTCCAACGTCAATCATTTAGTTTGTATATAGCCTTCAAAGCCTCTTACTGTTGTGACGATCAGAAATTATGAACAAGAGTTTTAGTAAACTCAACATACGCCCGCCGTGGCAAGGTCAAACCGCTATGATTAACAACTTTACATTTAATATAACATTTGTTTTAATTTCATCAATTCGAATTTCTTGTTGACATTAGAAGTTTTTCTTTTCTGAATTTGATGAAGCTGCAACTAAATACCAATACGTTATAGTACACATATATTATCTGTTCAGGTAATTTCAATCAAATTTTAATTGCAAAAACTGAAATATTGTGGCTGTTTTGACATTGCTGTTATGTTCCATAATTGGGAAGGAGCAATCAATACAATAGCTTATAATTATTGAATTTTAACAGTTTTGACTGGGACACTGTTCTATTGGACTTGGCTGTAATAATTTTATTACAAAGCAAACAATCTTCAGGCTGACCACTGATATGATGGTGTGTAAATATACAAACCTAGTGTGCCCACTTCAGTTGTCCCCTTATCTCTATTTAAACAGCCACTCTAATAAATACCAGATGGGTAATAAAGTGGGAAAATGGTCTTTTTATGTTATTATAGTGCACAATAAACTATCCAAGAAAACAGTCTCAGAATGTATAAATTAATTGGCTTCCAGTACTACTCTGGACCAAGTGTACTCAAAAAAGCATTTATATGTATTAATATATATATATATATTAAACATCAGGTACATATTTCTGATAAAAAAAACTCTTGAAAACAGACAAAAATATGTGTACCCAAATCAAATTTGGTATGAAACACATCATCTACCTATAAGGTATATACATAGAGGTTATCTAACGAGAGCCAGTGTGTTACGATGAATATCACTCGAGTCTATTAATTTTCAAAGCCACGAGCCTCTGGCGAGTGACTTTGGAAATTAATAAACGAGAGTGATATTCATTGTAACACACTGGTTCGAGTTGGATAATCTTTTTCTCACACTACACAAAATATACAGCGTTTTATAAAAAAAAAACACGACTCTACTTAAGAAAATGTTTGGTGACGTCGCTCTATTTTTAAGAATGGCTGTCTGAAAAAAGACTCGATAAGGCATTGTGACGTCAGAAATGACGTCACCAACGACAGCGTCACAGTCCCTTCAATGTTGGGTTGATGCTGGACGCCTTATTATAACGTCATAATGACTGATGGCGTAATTCATTTGTGACGTCAATTTTGACAGTTCTCTCGTGATGTCAGCGTTACTTGGGCCATAATTTCACACGTTGATTATGCAAAAAATAACACACTGTCTGGGAGTTGAATTATCGGGGGTGTAGTGTGAGAAATAGAGGTTATCTAACGAGAACCAGTGTGTTACGATGAATATCACTCGAGTCTATAAATTTTCAAAGCCACGAGCCTCTGGCGAGTGACTTTGGAAATTAATAAACAAGGGTGATATTCATTGTAACACACTGGTTCGAGTTGGATAATCTTTTTCTCACACTACACAAAATATACAGCGTTTTATCAAAAAAAAACACGACTCTACTTAAGAAAATGTTTGGTGACGTCGCTCTGTTTTTAAGAATGGCTGTCTGAAGAAAGACTCGCTAAGGCATTGTGACGTCCGAAATGACGTCACCAACGACAGCATCACAGTCCCTTCAATCTACTCTCTTTGCTTCAATCTGGGTTGATGCTGGACGCCTTATTATAACGTCATAATGACTGATGTCGTAATTCATTTGTGACGTCCATTTCGTGATGTCATAACGTTACTTGGGCGATAATTTCACACGTTGATTATGCAAAAAATAACACAGTGTCTGGGAGTTGAATTATCGGGGGTGTAGTGTGAGAAATATATATATACTCTAAAAGAATTGGAGAGATTATATCAAAACGAAAGATGTTCTGGAGCCGAAAGGGAATATTACATAATCCAATAAGGGTGCCATATTATGCACCGGATGAAGTCAGAAATGGTACACGACACACTGTCTGCCCATAAGGTATAAACTCTGAAAGAATTGTCAAGATCGGATCAAAACCCTTCAAGTTATGGAGTGGAAGGGAACGAAGGTTAAGACTAAGACAGAATATTACATAATCCAATGTAGAAGTCATATTATGCAATCGACAATGTCCTAAATGGTTCATGACAAACCTTCTACCCCTAAACTATATGTTGTAAAAAAAATTGTAAAGATCGGATCAAAACTCTTCAAGTTATGGAGCGGAAGGGAACGAAGATATTGACGAAGACAGAATATTACATAATACAATGTAGAAGTCATATTATGCAATCGACAATGTCCTAAATGGTTCATGACAAACCTTCTACCCCTAAACTATATGTTGTAAAAAAATTGTAAAGATCGGATCAAAACTCTTCAAATTATGGAGCGGAAGGGAACGAAGATATGGACTAAGACAGAATACTACATAATCCAATGTAGAAGCCACATTGTGCAATTGACGATGTCATAATTGGTTCATGACACACCTTCTACCGAAAAGGTATATGTCGTCAAAAAATTGTAAAGATTAGATCAAAACTCTTCAAGTTATGGAGCGGAAGGGAATCCGGGACGGACGGCGCTGGTGATACCATACTTTTTTTAAGTCGGGCGTATAAAAATGAGTGAATTAATTGTGGCAGCTCATGCCACTTTGAAATAATTGCACGCGTTCTTTTAATAAGGCACTAATTATATATCAAGTTTTAAGTAGATTTGTATAAGCATTACAGAGTAACAGCCATTTATATGTTTTATGACTTAATGTTAATTTTGACGTATGGTGAGCTGTCTGATAGTATGACACACTGTAATGACTACAAACTACTTAGCGTTGAAATCAAGATAAAATAAAAAATATGTTACTCCAAAATGAATATCCACCCCCACGGTAGACAAAATCATTAAACAGTTCCTAGACAATAAATTTTGAGACAACCCATTTCGTAAACCATTCGGAACTGAAAAACAACAATCTTCATCAGAACACTCTTTCTTGGACCAGCCTTAATAAAATTATCTAAAGAACTAAAATCACTTGAAAACCTTGTCCCGATAGCTCAGTTTGTATCTTTAAGCGAAAGATTCTATAGATAAGGTTGTCATCTATTTGATCCCCTGAACAACTTAACATAATAAAGTAGTAAGGAAACTCCGTAAATATTCATGGTGTAATCCCAATATTTCGACTTTGATTAAGTCATCGTCAGGGGAATTATGAGTACATAAAAAGACAGTGTGCATTTATATAGAAAAGACAGAATGCAACTATAGGATGGTTGACACTAAGAAGGCAAGGGAGATTAAAATATTGTTACAATAGATCAGGGTCCTAAAGATCAGTCATAATACCTAGCCAGGCTAATAAATTAAGTAAACATATGTCACTGAAATCTCTGCTAGGTCATATGCATACAAGCAATGCACACATTCACAGTAATAATTTATCAGGCTTTTATCTTATTTTTTCTAAACTTTACCAATTATTCATTAGTTCCACTGATTAGTTTAACGTAGTACACAAGTAGTGTTATTCCGAAAAACGAAAACTTCATATTGACTCAATATTTCGACTTTTATTCAGTCATCATCAGGAGTGAGGTACATTAGCAACAACATAGGTATATATACAGGTAAAAAACAAACAGATTAAGCAGTGATGTAACAATATTAGGAACAGCCTTACAGATTTACAAACTTATGATCATTATTACATATGCGCGTTGACAAAACAGATAAAGAAAACAGATTAGGGGAACAGCAGGATCTAAACTGGCATGGCTAGGGGATATTAACAAAGAGGTGCAGACAGTCTTATCTTAAGAATTAGGACATAGTTCATCGAAATAAGACAAGTTCTTTAGATGCTTTTAATCCACAGTTTAAGACAGGTCTATTTCTTCTAATACACAGAGCTTCTCTGAACAGGATGTCTGACCAGTGATACGATTTGTCAATAATTACAGTGTTAATAAGAATAAAGTCGCAAAGTGTAGGTGGACTAAGGTCATTTAAATTGTCTGGTAATGATTGTAAGTTTTTCAAAAATATAAAGTCTTCACAATTAGAAACATGATTGAAAATTTCACTGTTTTTATTTGGACTGCTATGTTCTTTAATTCTTGTAATAAGACATCTGTCAGTTTTACCAATGTAGTCTGAGCCACATGCTGGGCACGTAAATTTATAAATAATTGAGCTTTTGTAATGGTTAGGGGTCGGATCTTTAGTGTTTGTAAAAAAGTTAATTTTGGTGGTCTGCCATTGGAAAACAAAGTTGACGGGTTTGATTAATAATTTACGAATTTTAGATATAGATTTTTTAACAATAAATTCTCCTCTTTTCCCAATGTATGGGAGTCTCATCCAAAATCTCATCCAGTAAGTCTACTGCCCAACAATTGCTAAGAAAATGCATGCCTAAATTTGGTCCTAAAAATAAAGAATCTGATGAGAAACTTGATAAAATTTGGATGAGACTCCCATACATTGGGAAAAGAGGAGAATTTATTGTTAAAAAATCTATATCTAAAATTCGTAAATTATTAATCAAACCCGTCAACTTTGTTTTCCAATGGCAGACCACCAAAATTAACTTTTTTACAAACACTAAAGATCCGACCCTAACCATTACAAAAGCTCAATTATTTATAAATTTACGTGCCCAGCATGTGGCTCAGACTACATTGGTAAAACTGACAGATGTCTTATTACAAGAATTAAAGAACATAGCAGTCCAAATAAAAACAGTGAAATTTTCAATCATGTTTCTAATTGTGAAGAATTTATATTTTTGAAAAACTTACAATCATTACCAGACAATTTAAATGACCTTAGTCCACCTACACTTTGCGACTTTATTCTTATTAACACTGTAATTATTGACAAATCGTATCACTGGTCAGACATCCTGTTCAGAGAAGCTCTGTGTATTAGAAGAAATAGACCTGTCTTAAACTGTGGATTAAAAGCATCTAAAGAACTTGTCTTATTTCGATGAACTATGTCCTAATTCTTAAGATAAGACTGTCTGCACCTCTTTGTTAATATCCCCTAGCCATGCCAGTTTAGATCCTGCTGTTCCCCTAATCTGTTTTCTTTATCTGTTTTGTCAACGCGCATATGTAATAATGATCATAAGTTTGTAAATATGTAAGGCTGTTCCTAATATTGTTACATCACTGCTTAATCTGTTTGTTTTTTACCTGTATATATTATTAGTTATATGACGCCCTTGCGTGGGTATACGGGTAGATATTTGGTGTCTGACATTAATATTTTTCCGAGGCGAAGCCGAGGAAAAATATCTGTCAGACACCAAATATCTACCCGTATACCCACGCAAGGGCGTCATATAACGAATTTATCACCATCCAGAGCAGTTTGTTTACTTAAAACTGAGTATATTCAGCTGTTCTTTATTCGATTAGTTCACAAAATGTCATGGATTGAGTGTATTGAGCAAGGTCTAAATCACGTCGCGAAAGAAATAAATTCTATTCTGACGTTGCAAAGTTATATCGGTTTTCACGATCTTTGAGACAAGCATAGCGTTCAATGCTGACGAAACAACATTCTAAACTGACGTCACAATAGGATTTCGTCTTGACTGAAGAATGCTGTGACGCACCGAGACCTTCACTCCGTGGTAATAGCAGCGCGTGAGATCTTAACTCCGGGGTTATACAGAATCAAATATATACACGGAAAGCACTGGGATGCAGACTCACATTCTGGGCGTTTCGACCAATCAAATGCCAAGAAATTTCTCTCAATGGTGATAAACCTATGTTGTTGCTAATGTACCTCACTCCTGATGATGACTGAATAAAAGTCGAAATATTGAGTCAATATGAAGTTTTCGTTTTTCGGAATAACATTACTTGTGTATTACCAATTATTACTGTGAATGTATGCATAGGACCTAGCAGAGATTTCAGTGACATATTTTTACTTAATGTATTAGCCTGGCTAGGTATTATGACTGACCTTTAGGACCCTGATCTATTGTAACGATATTTTAATCTCCCTTGTCTTCTTGGTGTCAACCATCCTATAGTTGTATTCTGTCTGTTCTATATAAAAACACACTGTCTTTTGATGTACTCATAATTCTCCTGACGATGACTTAATTAAAGTCGAAATATTGAGATTACACCATGAATATTTACGTAGTTTCCTTACTACTTTATTAGATTGTCTTATCATCTGTGTAATATACTGATGTTACAGCACACCTGCTGATTCCATGTCCTTCATATCTTAATACATGTAGTTAACTCTTGACCTGTAATAGGATTGCCTCCCCCCCACCCCGCCTTAGATTGTAATGATTTCAACTGCAGTGTAGGAATCACACCTTATCAATGATAACAACTTTTGTATTTGTTTTGTTGATTCTTACTGTGTATATAAGTTGTCCTATGTGTTTTGGTTTAGTAAAACCGCTCCATAGAAGAATCTATTATGGTCCATCTACCTATTGTTACTATTGACCACCTGGATTTCGGTCTGCCAGCTTTGCAGTGACCAGGCCAGAGAGATCAGGCCTAAGTCAATAAACATCTCCATGCTGCTTTATGGCTTACTGTAAACATTCGCCCCGCACAACTGCTCTTATCTTGAGAGGCCATAAAACTTGAGGCAGTACAAAGCCTGACTGAAAAACTTATAACCTAAAAAAACATAACATAGGTTAAGAAATCTGTTTTATTTATTACATATTCGAACAAGTAAAGCGATTTAGCATATTGTGATATATTTTGCATTTCTGTAAGTGCATTAGAAGTAAAGATACAAATAAATTAGCTAAAAGCCTAATTACCGAACTTATGAACTTTAAAATAAGTACTCGCGTTCTTTTAATATAGCACTTCTTATATATCAAGTTTCAAGTAGATATGTCTAAGCATTACAAAGTAAGAGACATTTATACGTTTTTTGACTTTATGTTAATTTTGACCTATGGCGAGCTCCCTAGAAATTGATCTCATCAAAATCGTTTCCGAATTAGATTTTAGTTCCATACCCGCACTACATAAAAATCTAAGTTTGACATATGTAGGTCCAGTGGTTTCAGAGAAGAAGTCGTTCAAATATTGCATGTTTTTTGGACGAAAATCAAAGATGTCCAGCATACCATGTGACCTATGACGTCATACTTGTTTCGTTTGCATCCCTAGTCCACAGCAGTCTTACATGTAAAGTTTGAGTTTTATCTGACGAATACTTTTTGAGATATTGTCCGGCAAAGAACTCCAGAAAATAATAATAATAAGAACCCTTACAAAAATAATAGGGTTCCAAGCCATTGCTTGGACCCCTAATAATAATAACCCTTACAAAAATAATAGGGTTCCAAGCCATTGCTTGGCCCCCTAATAATTAAAGCTGCTAAAGCAGTTTCCGGGGTCCAAGCGGAAGTCGTTTAGTTGTTTGCTTACATCTGCAGACAATGACGGTCATATATGTCAAGATTTGGTTTAATCCGATTTGTACTTTTTGAGATAATGCCCGAAAAAGAAACATCACAAAATCACAATAATATATTAAGGGGAGTTAATTCTTTCGTCTTCCAGTCTTGACACACTGGATCATCTCCCTTGTGTTTGGCCATAGATAATGCACCAAACAGACATCAAAGGACATCTCTATACAGCTTATCAGTTAATGTACTCAATAGCCTCAACTGTGGCCAGCTGGTCTTGACGGGCCATAAATCTTGGGGCAATAACTGCCTGACTGAAGAACTAATAGCCTAAAAAAACATAAGATTGGTTAAGAAATCTGTTTTATTTATTACATATTCGAATAAGTAAAGCGATTTAGCATATTGTGATATATTTTTCATTTCTGTAAGTGCATTAGAAGTAAAGATACAAATAAATTAGCTAAAAGCCTAATTATCGAACTAATGAACTTTAAAATAAGTACACACGTTCTTTTAATATAACACTACTTATATATTAAGTTTCAAGTAGATATGTCTTAGCATTACATAGTAAGAGACATTTATACGTTTTTTGACCTTATGTTAATTTTAACCTATGGCGAGCTCCCTAGATTTTGATCTCATCAAAATCGTTTCCGAATTAGAATTTAGTTCCATACCCGCACTACATAAAAATCCAAGTTTGACATATGTAGGTCCAGTGGTTTAAGAGAAGAAGTCGTTCAAATATTTCATTTTTTTGGACGAAAATCCAAGATGGCCGCCATACCATGTGACCTATGACGTCATACTTGTTTCGTTTGCATCCCTAGTCCATAGCAGTCTTACATGTAAAGTTTGAGTTATATCTGACGAATACTTTTTGAGGTATTGTCCGGCAAAGAACATCAGAAAATAATAATAATAATAATAATTAAAGCTGCTAAAGCAGTTTCCGGGGTCCAAGCGGAAGTCGTTTAGTTGTTTGCTTACATCTGCAGACAATGACGGTCATATATGTCAAGATTTGGTTTAATCCGATTTGTACTTTTTGAGATAATGCCCGAAAAAGAAACATCACAAAATCACAATAATATATTAAGGGGAGTTAATTCTTTCGTCTTCCAGTCTTGACACACTGGATCATCTCCCTTGTGTTTGGCCATAGATAATGCACCAAACAGACATCAAAGGACATCTCTATACAGCTTATCAGTTAATGTACTCAATAGCCTCAACTGTGGCCAGCTGGTCTTGACGGGCCATAAATCTTGGGGCAATAACTGCCTGACTGAAGAACTAATAGCCTAAAAAAACATAAGATTGGTTAAGAAATCTGTTTTATTTATTACATATTCGAATAAGTAAAGCGATTTAGCATATTGTGATATATTTTTCATTTCTGTAAGTGCATTAGAAGTAAAGATACAAATAAATTAGCTAAAAGCCTAATTATCGAACTAATGAACTTTAAAATAAGTACACACGTTCTTTTAATATAACACTACTTATATATTAAGTTTCAAGTAGATATGTCTTAGCATTACATAGTAAGAGACATTTATACGTTTTTTGACCTTATGTTAATTTTAACCTATGGCGAGCTCCCTAGATTTTGATCTCATCAAAATCGTTTCCGAATTAGAATTTAGTTCCATACCCGCACTACATAAAAATCCAAGTTTGACATATGTAGGTCCAGTGGTTTAAGAGAAGAAGTCGTTCAAATATTTCATTTTTTTGGACGAAAATCCAAGATGGCCGCCATACCATGTGACCTATGACGTCATACTTGTTTCGTTTGCATCCCTAGTCCATAGCAGTCTTACATGTAAAGTTTGAGTTATATCTGACGAATACTTTTTGAGGTATTGTCCGGCAAAGAACATCAGAAAATAATAATAATAATAATAATTAAAGCTGCTAAAGCAGTTTCCGGGGTCCAAGCGGAAGTCGTTTAGTTGTTTGCTTACATCTGCAGACAATGACGGTCATATATGTCAAGATTTGGTTTAATCCGATTTGTACTTTTTGAGATAATGCCCGAAAAAGAAACATCACAAAATCACAATAATATATTAAGGGGAGTTAATTCTTTCGTCTTCCAGTCTTGACACACTGGATCATCTCCCTTGTGTTTGGCCATAGATAATGCACCAAACAGACATCAAAGGACATCTCTATACAGCTTATCAGTTAATGTACTCAATAGCCTCAACTGTGGCCAGCTGGTCTTGACGGGCCATAAATCTTGGGGCAATAACTGCCTGACTGAAGAACTAATAGCCTAAAAAAACATAAGATTGGTTAAGAAATCTGTTTTATTTATTACATATTCGAATAAGTAAAGCGATTTAGCATATTGTGATATATTTTTCATTTCTGTAAGTGCATTAGAAGTAAAGATACAAATAAATTAGCTAAAAGCCTAATTATCGAACTAATGAACTTTAAAATAAGTACACACGTTCTTTTAATATAACACTACTTATATATTAAGTTTCAAGTAGATATGTCTTAGCATTACATAGTAAGAGACATTTATACGTTTTTTGACCTTATGTTAATTTTAACCTATGGCGAGCTCCCTAGATTTTGATCTCATCAAAATCGTTTCCGAATTAGAATTTAGTTCCATACCCGCACTACATAAAAATCCAAGTTTGACATATGTAGGTCCAGTGGTTTAAGAGAAGAAGTCGTTCAAATATTTCATTTTTTTGGACGAAAATCCAAGATGGCCGCCATACCATGTGACCTATGACGTCATACTTGTTTCGTTTGCATCCCTAGTCCATAGCAGTCTTACATGTAAAGTTTGAGTTATATCTGACGAATACTTTTTGAGGTATTGTCCGGCAAAGAACATCAGAAAATAATAATAATAATTAAAGCTGCAAAGCAGCTGTTTCCGGGGTCCAAGCGGAAGTCGTTTAGTTGTTTGCTTACATCTGCAGACAATGACGGACCTATATGTCAAGATTTGGTTTAATCCGATTTGTACTTTCTGAGATAATGCCCGAAAAAGAAACATCAGAAAATCACAATAATATATTAAGGGGAGTTAATTCTTTCGTCTTCCAGTCTTGAGACACTGGATCATCTCCCTTGTGTTTGGCCATAGATAATGCACCAAACAGACATCAAAAGACATCTCTATAGAGCTTATCAGTTAATGATATCAATAGCCTCAACTGTGGCCAGCTGGTCTTGACGGGCCATAAATCTTGAGGCAATAACTGCCTGACTGAAGAACTAATAGCCTAAAAAAACATAAGATCGGTTAAGAAATCTGTTTTATTTATTACATATTCGAACAAGTAAAGCGATTTAGCATATTGTGATATATTTTTCATTTCTGTAAGTGCATTAGAAGTAAAGATACAAATAAATTAGCTAAAAGCCTAATTAACGAACTAATGAACTTTAAAATAAGTACACACCTTCTTTTAATATAGCACTACTTATATATCAAGTTTCAAGTAGATATGTCTAAGCATTACATAGTAAGAGACATTTATACGTTTTTTGACCTTATGTTAATTTTGACCTATGGCGAGCTCCCTAGATATTGATCTCATCAAAATCGTTTCCGAATTAGATTTCAGGCCCATACCCGCACTACATAAAAATCCAAGTTTGACATTTGTAGGTCCAGCGGTTTAAGAGAAGAAGTCGTTTAAATATTGCAATTTTTTGGACGAAAATCCAAGATGGCCACCATACCATGTGACCTATGACGTCATACTTGTTTCGTTTGCATCCCTAGTCCATAGCAGTCTTACTTGTAAAGTTTGAGTTTTATCTGACGAATACTTTTTGAGGTATTGTCCGGCAAAAACCATCAGAAAATAATAATAATAATAACCCTTACAAAAATAATAGGGTTCCAAGCCATTGCTTGGACCCCTAATTAAAGCTGCTAAAGCAGTTTCCGGGGTCCAAGCGGAAGTCGTTTAGTTGTTTGCTTACATCTGCAGACAATGGTCATATATGTCAAGATTTGGTTTAATCCGATTTGTACTTTTTGAGATAATGCCCGAAAAAGAAACATCACAAAATCCCATTAATATATTAAGGGGAGTTAATTATTTCGTCTTCCAGTCTTGACACACTGGATCATCTCCCTTGCGTTTGGCCATAGATAATTCACCCAACAGACATCAAAGGACATCTCTATACAGCTTATCAGTTAATGTACTCAATAGCCTCAACTGTGGCCAGCTGGTCTTGACGGGCCATAAATCTCGAGGCAATAACTGCCTGACTGAAGAACTAATAGCCTAAAAAAACATAAGATCGGTTAAGAAATCTGTTTTATTTATTACATATTCGAATAAGTAAAGCGATTTAGCATATTGTGATATATTTTTCATTTCTGTAAGTGCATTAGAAGTAAAGATACAAATAAATTAGCTAAAAGCCTAATTATCGAACTAATGAACTTTAAAATAAGTACACACGTTCTTTTAATATAACACTACTTATATATCAAGTTTCAAGTAGATATGTCTTAGCATTACATAGTAAGAGACATTTATACGTTTTTTGACCTTATGTTAATTTTGACCTATGGCGAGCTCCCTAGATTTTGATCTCATCAAAATCGTTTCCGAATTAGAATTTAGTTCCATACCCGCACTACATAAAAATCCAAGTTTGACATATGTAGGTCCAGTGGTTTCAGAGAAGAAGTCGTTCAAATATTGCATTTTTTTGGACGAAAATCCAAGATGGCCGCCATACCATGTGACCTATGACGTCATACTTGTTTCGTTTGTATCCCTAGTCCATAGCAGTCTTACATGTAAAGTTTGAGTTTTATCTGATGAATACTTTTTGAGATATTGTCCGGCAAAGACCATCAGAAAATAATAATAATAATAATAATAATAACCCTTACAAAAATAATAGGGTTCCAAGCCATTGCTTGGCCCCCTAATTAAAGCTGCTAAAGCAGTTTCCGGGGTCCAAGCGGAAGTCGTTTAGTTGTTTTTTACATCTGCAGACGGTGACGATCATATATTTCAAGATTTGGTTTAATCCGATTTGTACTTTTTGAGATAATACCTGTAAAAGAAACATTAGCGAATAACAATAATATATTCAAGGGAGTTAACTCTTTCGTCTTCCAGTCTTGACACACTGGATCATCTCCCTTGTGTTTGGCCATAGATAATGCACCAAAGAGACATCAAAAGACATCTCTATACAGCTTATCAGTTAATGTAATCAATAGCCTTAACAGTGGCCAGCTGGTCCTGACGGGCCATAAATCTTGAGGCAATAAATGCCTGACTGAAATACTAATAGCCTAAAAACATAAGAGCGGTTAAGAAATCTGTTAAATTTATTACATATTCGAACAAGTAAAGCGATTTAGCATATTGTGATATATTTTTCATTTCTGTAAGTGCATTAGAAGTAAAGATACAAATAAATTAGCTAAAAGCCTAATTAAAGAACTAATGAACTTTAAAATAAGTACACACGTTCTTTTAATATAGCACTACTTATATATCAAGTTTCAAGAAGATATGTCTAAGCATTACAGAGTAAGAGACATTTAAACGATTTTTTAGCTTTATGTTAATTTTGACCTTTGGCGGGCTCCCTAGATATTAATCTCACCAAAGATATTTCTGACCAATAGTTTAGTTTCATACACACCCTACAAAAAGCCTAGTTTGACATATGTAGGTCCAGTGGTTTGAGAAGACGTTTTGTTTTTTGGCTGAAAATCCAAGATGGTTGCCATACCATGTGACCTATGACGTCATACTTGTTTCGTTTGCATCTCTTAGCAGTCCTACATGTAAAGTTTGAGTTTTATCCCACTAATGCTTTTATACGCCTGACTTTAAAAAAGTCGGTCGTATTATGGTATCACCAGTGCCGTCTGTCCGTCCCGGATTCCCTTTCGCCCCATAACTTGAAGAGTTTTGATCTAATCTTTACAATTCTTTCACAACATATACCTTGTGGGTAGAAGGTGTGCCATGAATCATTTAGGACATCGTCAATTGCATAATGTGGCTTCTACATTGGATTATGTAGTATTCTGTCTTTAATAGTCTATATCTTCGTTCCCTTCCGCTCTATAACTTGAAGAGTTTTGATCCCATCTTGACAATTCTTTCAGAGTATATACCTTATGGGCAGACGGTGTGTCGTGTGCCATTTCTGACTTCACCCGTTGCGTAATATGACAGCCATATAGGATTATGTAATATTCCCTTCCGCTCCATAACTTCTTTCGTTTTGATATAATCTCTCCAATTCTTTTAGAGTATATATAGATGTAGATGATGTGTCGCATACCAAATTTGATTTGGGTACAAATATTTTTTGTCGGTTTTCAAGAGGTTTTTTTTATCAGAAATGTGTATCTGATGTTTAATATATATATATATATATTAATATATATCACTGCTTTTTTTAGTACACTTGGTCCAGAGTAAAACTGGAAGCCAATTAATTTATACATTCTGAGACTGTTTTCTGGGATAGTTTAATGTGCACTATAATAACAAAATAGACCATTTTCCCACTTTATTACCCATCTGGTATTTATCAGAGTGGCTGTTTAAATAGAGATAAGGGGACAATGACATCCATTGAAGTACCACACAAGGTTTGTATATTTACACACCATTATATCAGTGGTCAGTCTGATGATTGTTTGCTTTGTAATAAAACTATTACAGCCAAGTCCAATAGAACAGTGCCCCAGTCAAAACTATTAAAATTCAAGAATTGTAAGCTATTGTATTGATTGCTGCTTCAGAATTATGGAACATAACAGCACCGTCAAACCAGCCACAATATTTCAGTTTTTGCAATTAAAATGTGATTGAAATTACCTGAACAGATAACATATGTGTACTAAAGCCAAAACACATTGGACGTCACAACTCGTACTATATTGTACATGATGGTGTATATTTATGAGCTTTCGAGAGTAGCTACTCTCATCATCAGATATTAAAACACACAATAGACAATTTTCTACAGGCATTATATATAGAGAAAAATATAACACAGTTAATACTTTAAAATGATAGAATAAGTAGGATAAGCAAAATTAAGCTTCCAAAGTACAAATGAACAGGATCTGTACAGATCAAAACCATGGGGGGGGGGGGGGGGGGTGTTGTAATATTGGGAAGCCAACACAGACTTATAATCCTTAATGGAGACATACAGTTAAACATTAAATAAACGGAGAGGAATTGATGAAATTTGTACATATAAGCCAGGGTTTAATTTAGAAATATGAAGTGACTCTTTAAAAGCTAAACTAAGTTTGTTATTGGCTTGATCAATGATTTCATAAGTCAATTTGTTAGGGTTATGGCTTTTGCTGAGACAGTGGTCAGCTACTGCAGAAGATTTGCTGTTAGGGTTGTTGATATTATGTTCAGAGAACCGTTGTCCTACATGCCTAGATGTAAGGCCTATATAAGAGGCAGGACAGTTACCACAAGTTATCTTGTAAACAACGTTACTTCTAAAATTTTCATCTTCGTGATCTCTATAATTAAAATATTTTCCAATGGTAAAAGTCTGGTTGATAAGAATAATTTGAACATGAGGAACAAGATTTCCAAGGGATTTTAATTCTTTTGAAAGTTTGATAGATGCCGGTCCAAGATATGGAACTCTAATAAAAAGTTTAAATTTTTCTGGACCAAAAGGCTTTAAAATCTCACCACTGTTGAATTTATTATTGAGGAATTTCTTGATAACGTTGTCAACAATATCTGACGGGTACTGGTTTAGAGACAACATTTCCTTTATCTTTTCAATTTCTTTGCTGAACAGTTTGTAATTATTGCATATACCCCATGCCCTGTTAAGGAGAGTACGAATGAGATTAAGTTTATATTCCATAGGTACAAAACTAGTCCATTTCTTTTATAGTCCAGTATGGGTTTTCTTTCGGTAGATCGTGGTTGTAATTCCATCAGGTGATCGAGAGATGAGAATGTCAAGGAAGGGTAAACATCCATTGGTTTCGTGTTCACATGTGAATTTTATGGCAGGGTTATATGTGACAAAGTTATATGTGTACTATAACGTACTAGTACATGTATTTAGTTGTAGCTTCATCAAATTCAGAAAAGAAAAACTTCTAATGTGAACAAGAAATTCGAATTGATGAAATTAAAACAAATGTTATATTAAATGTAAAGTTGTTAATCATAGCGGTTCGACTTTGCCACGGCGGGCGTATGTTGAGTTTACTAAAACTCTTGTTAAGATATTGTCCGGCAAAAAGCATCAGAAAGACTGTGAACTGTTAACTGCGAGCCAACTTCACACACCTAGTTTACCAATCTAGCCGAAGCTACCCCCCCCCCCCCCCACTCTTAAAATAATGACGGCGAGGTAGAAAAATAAATGAATGAGTGCAGGCTGGTCGGATCCAGCGCCAGCCGGTTCACCGATCGAGCCCAGGCTTAATTAGAATAAATTAGATAAAGAATAAAGTGCTTTCATCCAGGTTTCATCCCACAATAAAACTGGCAACGCCGCTATATAAGTGAAATAATCTTGAGCGCGGCGTAAAACATCAAACAATCAATGAAATATATGTCTAAGGTACACAGAGTTAGAGACATGATGAATTCACCTTTGAATGGTCTAATGACCCACCACAGGAATTCTCCTTTTGTTAGTTTTGACCCTGCTTATTTTTGTTATCTCTGTTTGAACTGTCTTCAAATCCACAAACTCAAAAGAGGAAAAGGCCAGATAACTATAAACTCGTCCCTGCTTCTTATCAGGTTAATGTACACAAAGCAGTCCTATTCGCCAGCTTAATCGTCGCAAGGGCAATAAATCAAATGTTGTTAAATGATATATTTTTCATATCTTTAGAAGTAAAGATACAAATAAAGTAGCTAAACGTTTAATTAAAGTGGCATGAGCTGCCAAAATTGAGATATTTGGCCATTATAACAGAATGTTAAAATTACAGGCTATTTTTCTCAAGACGTATAATTCAGAAACTTTTTAATGCTTATAGTCTTGTTAATGTACGATAACGCATTGTTTTCAACTAACTTTGGCTTAGAATGAATGAATAGTCATCCCGGTTATGTAAATTGTGTTTACTTTTCGAACACTTTTTCGGTTCGTATAGCCCACATACTGTATAGATTTTCCTCATTCCAACGCCAATCATTCAGTTTTGAGTTTTATCCCACTAATGCTTTTTGAGATATTGTTCCGCAAAAAGCATCAGAAAATATATCGTTTAGTTGTTTGTTTACATCAGCAGACGGTGACGGTCCCTTATGTCAATAATCGTAGATATCTTATTATCAATAATATATTCAGGGGGGTTAATTCTTTCGTCTTCCGAAAATTATTCTGCTCAATCCATGCACAATAATACCAACCAAGACAAGTGGCTGTGGTATTAGATTACAGTGGACGGCAGGGTGACACAAATAGATAAGTATTAGGGCCATCACCAGTCACTATATATCCATATGGCTCTGTTCTAAAGGTAATAAACCAGAGAGATCAGGCCTATGTCAATAAACATCTCCCTGCTGCTTTATTGCTTATTGTAAACATTAGCCTGGCTCTACCCCTCTTATCTTGACCGGCCATAAAACTTGAGGCAGTACAAAGCCTGACTGAAAAACTGATAGCCTAAAAAAACATAACATCGGTCAAGAAATCTGTTTTATTTATTACATATTCGAACAAGTAAAGCGATTTAGCATATTGTGATATATTTTTCATTTCTGTAAGTGCATTAGAAGTAAAGATACAAATAAATTAGCTAAAAGCCTAATTAACAAACTAATGAACTTTAAAATGAGTACACACGTTCTTTTAATATAGCACTACTTATATATCAAGTTTCAAGTAGATATGTCTAAGCATTACAGAGTTAGAGACATTTATACGTTTTTTTACTTTATGTTAATTTTGACCTATGGCGAGCTCCCTAGATATTGATCTGACCGAAGATATTTTCAACCATTATTTTAGTTCCATACACACCCTACATAAAAAGCCAAGTTTGACAAATGTAGGCCGATTGGTTTAAGAGAAGAAGACGTTTTGTTTTTTGGCCCAAAATCCAAGATGGCAGCCATACCATGTGACCTATGACGTCATACTTGTTTCGTTTGCATCTCTAGTCCATAGCAGTCCTACATGTAAAGTTTGAGTATTATCTGACAAATACTTTTTAAGATAGTGTCCGGCAAAGAACATCAGAAAATAATAATAATAATTAAAGCTGCTAAAGCAGTTTCCGGGGTCCAAGCGGAAGTCGTTTAGTTGTTTGCTTACATCTGCAGACAATGACGGTCATATATGTCAAGATTTGGTTTAATCCGATTTGTCCTTTTTGAGATAATGCCCGAAAAAGAAACATCACAAAATCACAATAATATATTAAGGGGAGTTAATTCTTTCGTCTTGACACACTGGATCATCTCCCTTGTGTTTGGCCATAGATAATGCACCAAACAGACATCAAAGGACATCTCTATACAGCTTATCAGTTAATGTACTCAATAGCCTCAACTGTGGCCAGCTGGTCTTGACGGGCCATAAATCTTGAGGCAATAACTGCCTGACTGAAAAACTAAAAGCCTAAAAAAACATAAGATCGGTTAAGAAATCTGTTTTATTTATTACATATTCGAACAAGTAAAGCGATTTAGCATATTGTGATATATTTTTCATTTCTGTAAGTGCATTAGAAGTAAAGATACCAATAAATTAGCTAAAAGCCTAATTATCGAACTAATGAACTTTAAAATAAGTACACACGTTCTTTTAATATAGCACTACTTATATATCAAGTTTCAAGTAGATATGTCTAAGCATTACAGAGTAAGAGACATTTAAACGTTTTTTGACTTTATGCTAATTTTGACCTATGGCGAGCTCCGTAGATATTGATCTCATCAAAATCGTTTAGGAATTAGATTTTAGGTCCATACCCGCACTACATAAAAATCCAAGTTTGACATATGTAGGTCCAGTGGTTTCAGAGAAGAAGTCGTTCAAATATTTCATTTTTTTGGACGAAAATCCAAGATGGCCGCCTTACCTTGTGACCTATGACGTCATACTTGTTTCGTTTGCATCCCTAGTCTATAGCAGTCCTACATGTAAAGTTTGAGTTTTATCAGACGAATACTTTTTGAGATATTGTCCAGCAAAAACCCATCAGAAAATAATAATAATAATAATAATAATAATAACCCTTACAAAAATAATAGGGTTCCAAGCCATTGCTTGGCCCCCTAATAAGAACCCTTACAAAAATAAGAGGGTTCCAAGCCATTGCTTGGCCCCCTAATAATAATAACCCTTACAAAAATAATAGGGTTCCAAGCCATTGCTTGGCCCCCTAATAATTAAAGCTGCTAAAGCAGCTGTTTCCGGGGTCCAAGCGGAAGTCGTTTAGTTGTTTGCTTAGTTTTGCAGACGGCGACGGTCCTATATGTCAAGATTTGGTTTAATCCGATTTGTACTTTTTGAGATAATGCCCGAAAAAGAAACATCAGAAAATCACAATAAAATATTAAGGGGAGTTAATTCTTTCGTCTCCCAGTCTTGACACACTAGATCATCTCCCTTGTGTTTGACCATAGATAATGCACCAAAGAGAACAGACCTATGTCAACAAACATCTCCATACAGCTTATCAGTTCATGCAATCAATAGCCACCTTCTCTTGAGGCAGTAAATGCTTATACAAAGCCTGACTGAAAAAATTAATAGCCTAAAAAAACATAAGATCGGTTAAGAAATCTGTTTTATTTATTACATATTCCAACAAGTAAAGCGATTTAGCATATTTTTGATATATTTTTCATTTCTGTACGTCCATTAGAAGTAAAGATACAAATAAATTTTTCAAAAGCCTAATTAACGAACTAATGAACTTTAAAATGTTCACGCGTTCTTTTAATATAGCAAATAAATAACTATCTACAAGTAGTGTTATTCCGAACAAGAGTTTTAGTAAACTCAACATACGCCCCCGTGGCAAAATCGAACCGCTACGATTAACAGCTTTACATTTAATATAACATTTGTTTTAATTTCATCAATTGAAATTTCTTGTTCACATTAGAAGTTTTGCTTTTCTGAATTTGATGAAGCTGCAACTAAATACCAGTACGTTTATAGTACACATATGTTATCTGTTCTGGTAAATTCAATCACATTTTAATTGTAAAAACTGAAACATTGTGGATGTTTTGACATTGCTGTTATGTTCCATAATTGGGAAGGAGCAATCAATGCAATAACTTAAAATTCTCAAATTTTAACCCTTTTGAATTGGACACTGTTCTATTGGACTTGGCTGTAATAGTTTTATTACAAAGCAAACAATCTTCCGGCTGACCACTGATATGAGGGTGTGTAAATATACAAACCTTGTGTGTTCACTTCAGTGCCCCCCTATCTCTATTCAAACAGCCACTCTGATAAATACCAGATGGGTAATAAAGCTGTGAAAATGGTCTTGTTTGTTATTATAGCGCACATTAAACTATCCAAGAAAACATTATCAGAATGTATAAATTAATTGGCTTCCAGTATTACTCTGGACCAAGTGTACTCAAAAAGCATTGATATATATCAATACATACATATTAAACAGCAGGTGCACATTTCTAATAAAAAAAACTCTTGAAAACACACAAAAAATAAATGGACCCAAATCAAATTTGGTATGGGACACATCATCTACCTATAAGGTATATGTACTCTAAAAAATTGGAGAAATTATATCAAAACGAAGAGAGTTCTGGCGCCGAAGGGGAATATCACATAATCCAATATAGCTGCCATATTATGCAACAGGTGATATTAAAAATGGTGCGTGAAACACTGTCTGCCCATAAGGTATATACTCTGAAAGCATCGTAAAGATCGGATCAAAACTTTAGAAGTTATGGAGCGGCAGGGAATATTACATAATCCTATATGGCTGCCATATTATGCAATGGGTAAAGTCAGAAATGGTACACGACACACCGTCTGCCCATAAGGTATATACTCTGATAGAATTGTAAAGATCGGATCAAAACTCTTCAAGTTATGGAGCGGAAGGGAACGAAGATATAGACTAAGACAGACTATTATATAAACCAATGTATAAGCCACATTATGCAATCGACAATGTCCTAAATGGTTCATGACACACTTTCTACCCCTAAAGTATATGTTGTAAAAAAATTGTAAAGATCGGATCAAAACTCTTCAAGTTATGGCGCGGAAGGGAACGAAGACTTAGACTGACAGAATATTACATAAACCAAAGTAGAAGCCACATTATGCAATCGACGATGTCATAAATGGCTTATGGCACACCTTCTACCCACAAGGTATATGTTGTGAAAGAATTATAAAGATTAGATCAAAACTCTTCGAGTTATGGAGCGGAAGGGAATCCGGGCCGGACGGCGCTGGCGATAACATAATGCGATCGACTTTTTTAAGTTGGGCTTATAAAAACGAAGACTTCATATCGACTCAGTATTTTATTCAGTCATCATCTGTACTACGTTAAACTAATCAGTGGAACTACTGGATACAAGCTAAGCATAACTGTTAAAATAGACTTTTCCATATTCTTGAAAACAATCACAAGCTTATTGAACAAGAGTTTTAGTAAACTCAATAAACGCCCGCCGTGGCAAAGTCGAACCGCTACGATTGTTGTTTTAAACAACATTTATTGATGAGTTTACAAGTAACAGAAAACAATGAAACATTCACGTTTTGGGATCTGACGTCAAGCACGATAGTGCTTATATATGTCATTTCCCGATACAGAAGAAACAGAAGCAAACTTAAGTTAACAGTATAAAAGCTTCAGGAAAATTGTTAATATAACATACCAAGCTATAGATTTCAACAAAACATTTAGAATATTTTGCTCTTTTCGATAAACTTATGAACAGCTTTGAAAATATTTACGTTTAATGCTAGTTCGAGAGACTGGTCACCAAACAGAAGCAAACTTATTTAAAAGGTATAGAAGCTTCGGGAATAACAACTTTACATTTAATATAGCATTTGTTTTAATTTCATCAATTGAAATTTCTAGTTCACATTAGAAGTTTTCCTTTCTGAATTTGATAAAGCTGAAACTAAATACTATAGTACACATATGTTATCTGTTCAGGTAAATTCAACAACATTTTAATTGCAAAAACTGGAATATTGTGGCTGTTTTGACATTGTTGTTATGGTCCATAATTAAGAAGGAGCAATCAATGCAATAGCTTACAATTTTTTACTTTTCACAGTTTTGACTTGGACACTGTTCTATTGGACTTGGCTGTAATAGTTTTAGTACAAAGCAAACAATCTTCAGGCTGACTTAGATGGTGTGTAAATATACAAACCTTGTGTGTGGATGTCATTGTCCCCCTATCTCTATTTAAACAGCCACTCTGATAAATACCAGATGGGTAATTAAACTGTGAAAATGGTCTTTTTTGATATAATAGCGCACATTAAACTATCCAAGAAAACATTCTCAGAATGTATAAATGAATTGGTTTCCAGTATTACTCTGGACCAAGTGTACTAAAACAAGCATTGATATATATTAATATATATATATTAAACATGAGGTACACATTTCTGATAAAAAAAACTCTTGAAAACAAACAAAAAACATGTGGACCCAAATCCAATTTGGTATGCGACACATCATCTACCTATAAGGTATTTATACTCTAAAAGAATTGGAGAAAGCTCTGGAGTCTTATAAGGTATGTATCCGGAAAGAATTGTCAAGATCGGATCAAAACTCTTCAAGTTATGGAGCGGAAGGGAACGAAGATATAGACTAAGGCAGAATACTACATAATCCAATGTAGAAGCCACATTATGCAATCGATGATGTCATAAATGGTTCATGACACACCTTCTACCCACAAGGTATATGTTGTGAAAAAATTGTAAAGATTAGATCAAAACTCTTCAAGTTATGGAGCGGAAGGGAATCTGGGACGGACGGCCGGACGAACATACGGACGGCGCTGGAGATACCATAATACGACAGACTTTTTTTAAGTCGGGCGTATAAAAATTGTAAAGATCGGATCAAAACTCTTCAAGTTATGGAGCGGAAGGGAACGAAGATATAGACTAAGACAGAATATTACATAATCCAATGTAGAAGCCGCATTATGCAATCGACGATGTCTTAAATGGTTCATGACACACCTGCTACCCACAAGGTATATGTTGTGAAAGAATTGTAAAGATTAGATCAAAACTCTTCAAGTTTCGGACGGTGTTCATCGGACGGACGGACGGCGCTGGTGATGCCATGATACGACCGACTTTTTTTTAAGTCGGGCGTATAAAAATGGACCAAGCCTACAATGCCACCGGGTCATCCGATAATCCCTTACTGTAACAGAGTTAGTCAAGAAGATATGCCCTGTGCCAGTTTTAACTTTAAAATATATATGATATGCGTACAGTTCCTAACATATTGTAAAAAAACATTAAAAAATAATATTAAAACATAGTTGAAGCAACCTTTATCCCGCTTTTCTCGTTCAGGTATAAAACACACTCTAAAAAAGGGAAGTGTAATCAATATTTTAACTTCACTGATGGTCACTGACTTGAGTTACTTGAAGGTCTGGTGAAGGATTGTCATACGCCTCATGACATCCTATATCAATAACTGTGTTGCCGTTTATTTCAAGCATAAAGGGTCCGTTGTCAAGAAAGTATATCTCAATGGCATCGATATCTGCCGAATCAACATCGATTCCATGTAAGTGGGTATTTATTGCCTTGGATGCCACCATTAATTTTTCTATCTGTCCATCTATGTCGATTACCACGTTCCCATTGTAGGCGCTGGTATACAACCGTGATACCTGGCGCATCGAACAAACGTCACATTTATGGTACTTGGAGGTTTCCTCAAACGAAAGTAAAGTTGGTTTTTCTTGCACAGAGGACAAATTTTGAACAATTTAAGACTGACTCCTGTAAATAAAGCTTTAACGAATCTGTGTTCGTCTCTGATGTCTTCAGTTGCCTCTTTCACAGACCCGATATCACCAATTACAGTTATTTTAGTGTTTTTGCTGGAGGTGAGATACTTTTTTGACAAATATTCTCTTGTGGTCAGGTTTTCAAACGTGTATGACTGCCCAAGAGTGACAGCATCTTTGTGGTCACTCCACAAACTCACTTTGATGCTGCCACTCGCATCTGAAATGGTTGCGTCCCTTTTTTCAAGCTCCTTCCCCCAGACATCGACTTTCTCCGAATTTTCATCTAGTCTGGTTATCTTTCCAGTCACTTGTTTAATCTGTAAATGATGTAAAATTGAAAAGGTGTGTTAGAAATGCTAACATTATAGCCATCCCAAGTGTGGAAAAAAATTAATAAATTTAAAAAAAGAGAAACATTGCAAAATATAACTTATATTTTTTTGTCCCGAGCGAATATGCTTAAACATAAGGTGAGTGAACTTAAAATTGTTCGTTATGATAGTGTGCTTCTATGGTACTAAGAGCTATATACACTTCGTTCGCTCCTCAGCGATTCTGGTTGATTTAAAATGATTGTTAAAGACATTCTGATACATACCGGTTGGTAGCATGGAATATCTTTGATTTTCTCAATGCAGGTAGTTTTTTCTTCCAGTCCAGCGATGTTAGGTGCGAAGTCGAGCTTACTGACAACTTGCATTGTGGAGGCCCTGGTGTACTTCACATCAAAACCGGGTCCTCCTCTGGAGTCTGAAAACAAAAGTTGAGTGTCATACAGCAGATTCAAATAAATTTAAGGAAATAGTCAGTCATTCTATAACATTAGTTTGTTGATATTATAAATTTTATTCGGTTGAATTCATGATGACACAAATAGTTAAAGGGGCATGAGCTGCCAAAATGTTGATATTTTGACGTTCAAACAGAATGCTGAAATTATTGGCTATTTTTCTCATGAGGTAGAATTCAGAAGCTTTTTAATGCTTCCAGTCTCGAAAATGAACGATGAAGTACTATTTTGAACCAACTTTGGCTTAGAATGAATGAATGGTCGTCCCGGTTATTTACATTTTGTTTACTTTTGAACACGTTTTCGGTTCATACAGGCCACATACTGTATGGATTTTTCTCATTCGAACGCCAACCATTTAGTTTTTCGATAGCCTTCAAAGCCGTGACGATCAGAAGTTATGAAAAAACTGCGAATTTTGGCAGCTCATGCCACTTTAAGCAGCTAAATCCAGATATTAAACACAAATTAAAAATATGAGACATCAGTTCCAACTAAAATTTGGTGAAAATGATAAATCAGATTTCAGATTTGATTATCGCTATAGTATTAAAATATAAAAAAATATTGAAACGCAACCGGGTCTAGTAAACGAAGACTTTTGGGTCGTTCTTTTTTATAAGAATGTTACAGGTCTCCATTGTCCAGCGGTAACATGTTTGTTAAAGTGGCATGAGCTGCCAAAATTAAAACTTTTTTTATGATTTCTGATCGGTAGGCCATCCGAAAACTAAACAGTTGGCGTTGGAGTGAGGAAAATCTATAAAGTATGTAGCCTATATGAACAGAAATAGTGTTCGAAACGTATACAAAATCTAAATAACTGGGACGACCATTCATTCATTCTAAGTCAAAGTTAGTTCAATCCAATACTTTATCGTATATTCTCGAGACTAGAAGCACTAAAAAGCTTATGAATTATGCATCTTGAGAAAAATAGCCAATAATTTCAACATTCTCTTTTGACGTCAAAATATCAACATTTTGGCAGCTCATGCATCTTTAAATTTTGCATTCACATTAAAATAATTGTACACACTCGGTCGTACTTTTGAAGTTCTTAGATAGGCCTACAGTTTAGTAGATCAACAAAAGCGAAAACATTAAACGAAGGTTTAAATTTTAGCCCCAAAAAAATATTTTCGTTATTTTTCGGATTACACTTTTTTTAATAATGGCAGAAATTCTTCTACCGATTTTTGGTAGAGCTCACAACAGGGCACTGAATGTCGGTCGCCTTATACATTCAACTAACCGGCCTCTCATACTTATGCTGATTCTCCCAGTGCTGGCGAAAGGTGCCTTACTTTGGGACGATGGTTCGAGCCATGTTGTGGGCTCTACCAAAAATCGATCGAAGAATTTCTGCCATTATTCAAGAAAGTGTAATCTCCCAAATAACGAAAATACTGCTATGCCCACTTTCTAAAAGTGGCAAAAAAATTAACTCATAAATAATTATATTTTACTGCTTAGTTTCAGACATAGTGTAATATTTAAAAAAACTTATTTGAAAAATTGAAGCTGTTGTAACCTAGTTTTTCAGCTCTCAGACATGTAGCGATAATCTCATCTCAATAATTGTCTTAGTTACACAACTTTAGAGATTAGGCCTACCGCCTCGCAAAATCTGAGAACGGCAGGCTGAATGCATTCTCACCTTGCAGTTTAGACTCGAGCTCTAGGTTTAAATTAAGTATATTAAAACACCTTCGCTTGAAAAAGTGAATAATATTCTGAATAAAAATAACAAATGACTCACTCAGCTCTTTGGTTATTTTGCACAACTTGACTGGCGTTGAATTCTTGGCAGCCTGCTCAAACGACGAGTGTTTTTCTGGGCTAAACACAACCGTTTTGTGACACTCTTCTTTTGTCTGGATTTGTGCTTGGAAATATCGGACGTTTTTCTTTGATAGTTTCAATGGAGTCACCTGATGGACATATCCAACCACAACATCTTCGTCATCTGATGAAAATCTGGCTTTTTTCGGTGTTGACATATTGAAGTTTGGAACGGTAGAACACAACGTATACTAAAAAATCGCTGGAAGAATAATCTTTACTTTCGACAAGATCCATGCGTTTATATAGGCGTTTTATCAGGAAGTCATAAAGCTCTAAAACCTGACAAGACGAAACCATTTGCTTTGATTGGTCATTATGGATTGATATGCTGGACGATATGTGTGTCGGTGGGGCAGATGGGCGTGGAAGGATATCAGCGTGCGTCTGGATAGCACATGCACTGTTCCTTTCTTTGCATATCTAATTTGTAAAAAATAGGTTCAGGGAATCAAAAAATTAATTGGATAGAACGTATATCCAAAAACTTGCTGAATGCAGTTTCGTTGTAAACATACCGACTGCCTTCTTCCCCTACGCCCCCCCCCACCCCCTCCCCTCAAAACAAATTAATCAGACCATGAATTCTAGATTGTTTTTAATTTACTGAACAATTTCATGAATTATTTCAGAACCGACCTGTTTAGTGTCCAAAAATTAAGACAATAAATAAAAGGATAAACGAGGACAGATGTGTCACGCGCACCCACCCTAAAACCCCACCATTATATTTCTACGCTTGTATTCCAAGTTGATAGATTGCAAGCAGTTTTGTTTCATGCCAGTATTTTGTATGTGGACCACGTCATCGTCTTAATTCTGACCAGGATGTTTTTGATTTTATTACTTAAAGTGGCATGAGCTGCCAAAATTCACACTTTTTTCATAATTTCTGATCGTCACGACAGTAAGAGGCTTTGACGGCCATCGAAAAACTAAATGATTTGCGTTGGAATGAGGAAAATCCATACAGTATGTGGCCTGTACGAACCAAAAAGTTAACCAAAGTTAGTTCAAAACAATATTTGATCGTACATTTTCAAGACTGGAAGCAGTAAAGAGCTTCTGAATTTTAAATTCTGTTTTAACGTCAAAATATCAACATTTTGGCAGCTCATGCCACTTTAAAGGTCATAAAGTTTCATCGCATGCCCATTCCCACCTGCATTTCCATAGAGAGAGAGTTATCACGGATACAATATTCGGCCGCTTTGAGTAATTGCATAATTTAAGATCATTTCAAAAACATTGGTATTTTAAGCAATGATAATTAACTTCGAAACTTTTAGGCGAGAAGGCTACAAATGAATTTTCCCAGACTTTGTACTATGTTTGCTTGCTTGGTTGATTGTTTGGTGTTTTACGCCGCACTCAAGATTATTTCACTTATATGTCGGTGTTGCCAGTGTTATTGTGCGGGGAAACCCATGACCTTCCGGGGGTAACTGGCAACCATCCCACATTGGTCGATCGGATTAAAACATTGTCGGAACATTTTCCTATTTTCTGGAACCAGTGGGATTCAAACCGCGACCCATTGGTGGAATTCTGTTGGGATTGAGCGTCCAGCGCTCTAGCTACTGAGCCACTTAGAATCGTTAGACAATTGACAGTGAATAAACTGAACTTGAAAGTGTTTTTGTAATCAACATGCATCAGGGAATCAGAAAAAGTAATAAATAAACTACAGGCTCCTCGGTGCTTCTATTTACTTATTCGAGTTGTCTCTTTGTATAAGAAAATGGTTGCGGTTGCGGTGTTTGAGAGGTAAATGGTGGGAGGGGTGGGGGGGAGGGGGGGGGGCTGCTCTTCGGCGGGTATTTTTACTTTGTAGGTTCAATTCTACATTTTCAACACAAAAGTTAAGTGACAATGTTGAGTCAACAAACTTGCAATTCGGGCTTCAAAGTCGAAGAGAGTCATCCTCAATCTAACACATAACTATTCTTGTCTTTGCCCCTGATTAAAATAAAAAAGTAGTTTTCGACATGCCTGCCAATCATTACTTGTATTTCATTGAACTTTAATCTGATATTTTTCCCTTTCTTCAAGATGAAAATTGTCATCCATTATAATTCCACCCGTTTTAAGAACATGAAAAACAATACTTTTGCCACACTGCATGAAAAACACAGCATTTTTCATAACAATTGTCATTTATCTTGGGGACGTGAGGGGGTACCAAATTCCAGGTGGACTGTTTCCTACACTGAAGAACAATACATCCAGCTTTTAGTGTTTGATTATAATCGCAGCTGGCGAAGTACAGCTTTGAAAATATTCTGTCTCTTCCAGTGGTAATATATGAAAATATGTTCTTCCAGTTTAATATTTCTCTTTAAGTCCAGTGGATTAAAATAAATTGTTAATTCACCAGATGGTTTTACTACAGTAACCACTTCTATACTTTTACTTCTCTTGAGTTAAACTGCCTGCTGGGCCATTCTGTTTAATTCTTTTGAAGGTTGTCTGGATAACTTTCTGAATGTTTTTAGGGGGCTATATGAATATATAAAATCCCATCTGGTTTTACTTTAACACAGACTTTATTGTCGATACATATGAGCTGCCGTTTATGACAAAATTTTATACAAAAACGCATATTCGGAAACGTCCGACAAAGTATACAACTCAACCGTAGGAAAATAACATTGGAATCAGTGTTTGATCAGGGGGAGAGGTTAATGTATGAGGAGAACGGGAAAGTTGCACAAGCCTTGAACTAAAAAATCGCTTTTTATTTTATATATTTTTAGTCTGAAGCTTCATAATTGGTATAAAGGGAGACGTTTCACGCTGTCTCTGCAAGTCCAATCAGATATTACTTTCTGACCCGTGACAGACACTCAAAAAATTACATTTGTGCAGTTGCAGTTAATACCCGCAAAGTGTCGCAAAGTTGATGCTTAATCGAGCAACAATATTTAAAAATTAAAGCTGCTAAAGCAGTTTCCGGGGTCCAAGCGGAAGTCGTTTAGTTGTTTGCTTACATCTGCAGACAATGACGGTCATATATGTCAAGATTTGGTTTAATCCGATTTGTACTTTTTGAGATAATGCCCGAAAAAGAAACATCACAAAATCACAATAATATATTAAGGGGAGTTAATTCTTTCGTCTTGACACACTGGATCATCTCCCTTGTGTTTGGCCATAGATAATGCACCAAACAGACATCAAAGGACATCTCTATACAGCTTATCAGTTAATGTACTCAATAGCCTCAACTGTGGCCAGCTGGTCTTGACGGGCCATAAATCTTGAGACAATAACTGCCTGACTGAAAAACTAAAAGCCTAAAAAAACATAGGATCGGTTAAGAAATCTGTTTTATTTATTACATATTCGAACAAGTAAAGCGATTTAGCATATTGTGATATATTTTTCATTTCTGTAAGTGCATTAGAAGTAAAGATACAAATAAATTAGCTAAAAGCCTAATTATCGAACTAATGAACTTTAAAATAAGTACACACGTTCTTTTAATATAGCACTACTTATATATCAAGTTTCAAGTAGATATGTCTAAGCATTACAGAGTAAGAGACATTTAAACGTTTTTTGACTTTATGCTAATTTTGACCTATGGCGAGCTCCGTAGATATTGATCTCATCAAAATCGTTTAGGAATTAGATTTTAGGTCCATACCCGCACTACATAAAAATCCAAGTTTGACATATGTAGGTCCAGTGGTTTCAGAGAAGAAGTCGTTCAAATATTTCATTTTTTTGGACGAAAATCCAAGATGGCCGCCTTACCATGTGACCTATGACGTCATACCTGTTTCGTTTGCATCCCTAGTCTATAGCAGTCCTACATGTAAAGTTTGAGTTTTATCAGACGAATACTTTTTGAGATATTGTCCAGCAAAAACCCATCAGAAAATAATAATAATTAAAGCTGCTAAAGCAGCTGTTTCCGGGGTCCAAGCGGAAGTCGTTTAGTTGTTTTTTTACATCTGTAGAAATTGACGGTCATATAAGTCAAGATTTAGTTTAATCCGATTTGTACTTTTTGAGATAATACCTGTAAAAGAAACATTAGCGAATAACAATAAGCAGGGGAGTTAACTCTCAAGTTTCAAGTAGATATGTCTAAGCATTACAGAGTTAGAGACATTTATACGTTTTATGACTTTATGTTAATTTTGGCCATTGGCGAGCTCCCTAGATATTGGCTGGGGTATTAGATTACAGTGGACAGTGGTGTGATACATGGAGATAAGTGTTAAGCCCATCCCCAGTCACTATATCTATCTGACCTGCACTACATAGCCTGTCCAGTTTGTCTTGACCGGCCATAAATCTTGCAGCAGTATTCTTATACAAAGCCTGACTGAAAAACTAATAGCCTAATAAAACATAACATTGGTCAAGTAATATGTTTTATTTATTATGTATTCGAACAAGTAAAGCAATTTAGAATATTGTGATATATTTTGCATTTTTGTAAGTACATTAGAAGTAAAATGGATATAAATAAGCTAAAAGCCTAATTAACGAACTAATGAAGTTTAAAGTGGCATGAGGTGCCAAAATGTTGATACTTTGATGTTAAAACAGAATGTTGAAATTATTGGCTATATTTCTCAAGACGCATAATTCAGAAGCTTTTTAGTGCTACTAGTCTCGAAAATTTACGATAAAGTATAGTTTTGAACTAACTTTGGCTTAGAATGAATGAATGGTCGTCCCGGTAATATAAATTTTGTTTACTTTTCGAACACGTTTTCGGTTCGTATAGGCCACAATCTGTATGGATTTTCCTCATTCCAACGCCAATCATTTAGTTTGTCGATAGCTTTCAAAGCCTCTTACTGTTGTGACGATCAGAAATTATGAACAAGAGTTTTAGTAAACTCAACATACGCCCGCCGTGGCAAGGTCAAACCGCTATGATTAAAAACTTTACATTTAATATAACATTTGTTTTAATTTCATCAATTCGAATTTCTTGTCGACATTAGAAGTTTTTCTTTTCTGAATTTGATGAAGCTGCAACTAAATACCAGTACATTATAGTACACATATATTATCTGTTCAGGTAATTTCAATCAAATTTTAATTGCAAAAACTGAAATATTGTGGCTGTTTTGACATTGCTGTTATGTTCCATAATTGTTAAGGAGCAATCAATACAATAGCTTATAATTATTGAATTTTAACAGTTTTGACTGGGACACTGTTCTATTGGACTTGACTGTAATAGTTTTATTACAAAGCAAACAATCTTCAGGCTGGCCACTGATATGATGGTGTGTAAATATACAAACCTAGTGTGCCCACTTCAGTTGTCCACTTATCTCTATTTAAACAGCCACTCTGATAAATACCAGATGGGTAATAAAGTGGGAAAATGGTCTTTTTATGTTATTATAGTGCACAATAAACTATCCAAGAAAACAGTCTCAGAATGTATAAATTAATTGGCTTCCAGTATTACTCTGGACCAAGTGTACTCCAAAAAGCATTTATATGTATTAATATATATATATATTTAACATCAGGTACACATTTCTGATAAAAAAAAACTCTTGAAAGCAGACAAAAAATATGTGTACCCAAATCAAATTTGGTATGAAACACATCATCTACCTATAAGGTATATATATATACTCTAAAAGAATTGGAGAGATTATATCAAAACGAAAGCTGTTCTGGAGCCGAAAGGGAATATTACATAATCCAATAGGGCTGCCATATTATGCACCGGATGAAGTCAGAAATGGTACACGACACACTGTCTGCCCATAAGGTATAAACTCTGAAAGAATTGTCAAGATCGGATCAAAACTCTTCAAGTTATGGAGTGGAAGGGAACGAAGATATAGACTAAGACAGAATATTACATAATCCAAAGTAGAAGTCATATTATGCAATCGACAATGTCCTAAATGGTTCATGACAAACCTTCTACCCCTAAACTATATGTTGTAAAAAAAATTGTAAAGATCGGATCAAAACTCTTCAAATTATGAAGCGGAAGGGAACGAAGATATGGACTAAGACAGAATACTACATAATCCAATGTAGAAGCCACATTGTGCAATTGACGATGTCACAATTGGTTCATGACACACCTTCTACCGACAAGGTATATGTCGTGAAAAAATTGTAAAGATTAGATCAAAACTCTTCAAGTTATGGATCGGAAGGGAATCCGGGACGGACGGTGCTGGTGATACCATACTTTTTTTAAGTCGGGCGTATAAAAATGAGTGAATTAATTGTGGCAGCTCATGCCACTTTGAAATAATTACACGCGTTGTTTTAATAAGGCACTAATCATATATCAAGTTTTAAGTAGATTTGTATAAGCATTACAGAGTAACAGACATTTATATGTTTTATGACTTTATGTTAATTTTGACGTATGGTGAGCTGTCTGATAGTATGACACACTATTACATAATCCAAAGTAGAAGTCATATTATGCAATCGACAATGTCCTAAATGGTTCATGACAAACCTTCTACCCCTAAACTATATGTTGTAAAAAAAATTGTAAAGATCGGATCAAAACTCTTCAAATTATGAAGCGGAAGGGAACGAAGATATGGACTAAGACAGAATACTACATAATCCAATGTAGAAGCCACATTGTGCAATTGACGATGTCACAATTGGTTCATGACACACCTTCTACCGACAAGGTATATGTCGTGAAAAAATTGTAAAGATTAGATCAAAACTCTTCAAGTTATGGATCGGAAGGGAATCCGGGACGGACGGTGCTGGTGATACCATACTTTTTTTAAGTCGGGCGTATAAAAATGAGTGAATTAATTGTGGCAGCTCATGCCACTTTGAAATAATTACACGCGTTGTTTTAATAAGGCACTAATCATATATCAAGTTTTAAGTAGATTTGTATAAGCATTACAGAGTAACAGACATTTATATGTTTTATGACTTTATGTTAATTTTGACGTATGGTGAGCTGTCTGATAGTATGACACACTGTAATGACTACCGCTGCGTTGAAATCAAGATAAAATAAAAAATATGTTACTCCAAAATCAAAATCATTAAACAGTTCCTAGACAATAAATTTTGAGACAACCCATTTCGTAAACCATTCGGAACTGAAAAACAACAATCTTCATCAGAACACTCTTTCTTGGACCAGCCTCAATAAAATTATCTAAAGAACTAAAATCACTTGAAAACCTTGTCCCGTTAGCTCAGTTTGTATCTTTAAGCGAAACTTTCTCAATCAGTTCTTATTTTAATTACAAAGATCGCGAAGATGAAAAACTTTGAAGTAATGCTATTTACAAGGTTACATGTGGTGATTGCCCTGCATCTTATGTAGGACTTACATCCAGACATATTAATCAGAGGTTCTCCGAGCATCACATTATGCACCAAAACAGTGGCCCCCCTTGCATTTGCAAGTCACTGTTACAACAACAATCACAGTCCCAACACATTGTCATGTGAGGTAATTGACCAGGCTAAGAACAAGCTTAACTTGGCATACAAAGAGTCCCTTCATATTTCAAAATTAAATCCTATGTTAAGTGTTTAAATTTCATCCGTTCCTCTCCGCTTATTCAATGTGTAACCAACTGTCTCCATTCTATAGATAAGGTTGTCATCTATTTGATCCCCTGAACAACTTAACATAATAAAGTAGTAAGGAAACTCCGTAAATATTCATGGTGTAATCCCAATATTTCGACTTTGATTAAGTCATCATCAGGGGAATTATAAGTACATAAAAAGACAGTGTGCATTTATATAGAAAAGACAGAATGCAACTATAGGATGGTTGACACTAACAAGGCAAGGGAGATTAAAATATTGTTACAATAGATCAGGGTCCTAAAGATCAGTCATAATACCTAGCCAGGCTAATAAATTAAGTAAACATATGTCACTGAAATCTCTGCTAGGTCATATGCATACAAGCAATGCACACATTCACAGTAATAATTTATCAGGCTTTTATCTTATTTTTTCTAAACTTTACCAATTATTACTGTGAATGTATGCATAGGACCTAGCAGAGATTTCAGTGACATATTTTTACTTACCCGGTAATGTATTAGCCTGGCTAGGTATTATGACTGACCTTTAGGACCCTGATCTATTGTAACAATATTTTAATCTCCCTTGTCTTCTTGGTGTCAACCATCCTATAGTTGTATTCTGTCTTTTCTATATAAAAACACACTGTCTTTTGATGTACTCCTAATTCTCCTGACGATGACTTAATTAAAGTCGAAATATTGAGATTACACCATGAATATTTACGTAGTTTCCTTACTACTTTATTAGGTTGTCTTATCCTCTGTGTAATATACTGATGTTACAGCACACCTGCTGATCCCATGTCCTTCATATCTTAATACATGTAGTTAACTCTTGACCTGTAATAGGATTGCCTCCTCCCCCACCCCGCCTTAGATTGTAATGATTTCAACTGCAGTGTAGGAATCACACCTTATAAATGATAACAACTTTTGTATTTGTTTTGTTGAGTCTTACTGTGTATATAGGTTGTCCTATGTGTTTTGGTTTTAGTAAAACCGCTCCATAGAAGAATCTATTATGGTCCATCTACCTATTGTTACTATTGACCACCTGGATTTCGGTTTGCCAGCTTTGCGGTGATCAGGCCAGAGAGATCAGGCCTAAGTCAATAAACATCTCCATGCTGCTTTATTGCTTACTGTAAACATTCGCCCAGCACAACTGCTCTTATCTTGAGAGGCCATAAAACTTGAGGCAGTACAAAGCCTGACTGAAAAACTTATAACCTAAAAAAACATAACATAAGTTAAGAAATCTGTTTTATTTATTACATATTCGAACAAGTAAAGCGATTTAGCATATTGTGATATATTTTGCATTTCTGTAAGTGCATTAGAAGTAAAGATACAAATAAATTAGCTAAAAGCCTAATTACCAAACTTATGAACTTTAAAATAAGTACTCGCGTTCTTTTAATATAGCACTACTTATATATCAAGTTTCAAGTATATATGTCTAAGCATTACAAAGTAAGAGACATTTATACGTTTTTTGACTTTATGTTAATTTTGACCTATGGCGAGCTCCGTAGATATTGATCTCATCAAAATCGTTTAGGAATTAGATTTTAGGTCCATACCCGCACTACATAAAAATCCAAGTTTGACATATGTAGGTCCAGTGGTTTCAGAGAAGAAGTCGTTCAAATATTTCATTTTTTTGGACGAAAATCCAAGATGGCCGCCTTACCTTGTGACCTATGACGTCATACTTGTTTCGTTTGCATCCCTAGTCTATAGCAGTCCTACATGTAAAGTTTGAGATTTATCAGACGAATACTTTTTGAGATATTGTCCAGCAAAAACCCATCAGAAAATAATAATAATAATAATAATAATAATAACCCTTACAAAAATAATAGGGTTCCAAGCCATTGCTTGGCCCCCTAATAATAATAATAATTAAAGCTGCAAAGCAGCTGTTTCCGGGGTCCAAGCGGAAGTCGTTTAGTTGTTTGCTTACATCTGCAGACAATGACGGTCATATATGTCAAGATTTGGTTTAATCCGATTTGTACTTTCTGAGATAATGCCCGAAAAAGAAACATCAGAAAATCACAATAATATATTAAGGGGAGTTAATTCTTTCGTCTTCCGGTCTTGAGACACTGGATCATCTCCCTTGTGTTTGGCCATAGATAATGCACCAAACAGACATCAAAAGACATCTCTATAGAGCTTATCAGTTAATGATATCAATAGCCTCAACTGTGGCCAGCTGGTCTTGACGGGCCATAAATCTTGAGGCAATAACTGCCTGACTGAAGAACTAATAGCCTAAAAAAACATAAGATCGGTTAAGAAATCTGTTTTATTTATTACATATTCGAACAAGTAAAGCGATTTAGCATATTGTGATATATGTTTCATTTCTGTAAGTGCATTAGAAGTAAAGATACAAATAAATTAGCTAAAAGCCTAATTAACGAACTAATGAACTTTAAAATAAGTACACACATTCTTTTAATATAGCACTACTTATATATCAAGTTTCAAGTAGATATGTCTAAGCATTACATAGTAAGAGACATTTATACATTTTTTGACCTTATGTTAATTTTGACCTATGGCGAGCTCCCTAGATATTGATCTCATCAAAATCGTTTCCGAATTAGATTTCAGGCCCATACCCGCACTACATAAAAATCCAAGTTTGACATTTGTAGGTCCAGCGGTTTAAGAGAAGAAGCCGTTTAAATATTGCAATTTTTTGGACGAAAATCCAAGATGGCCGCCATACCATGTGACCTATGACGTCATACTTGTTTCGTTTGCATCCCTAGTCCATAGCAGTCTTACTTGTAAAGTTTGAGTTTTATCTGACAAATACTTTGTGAGGTATTGTCCGGCAAAAACCATCAGAAAATAATAATAATAATAATAATAACCCTTACAAAAATAATAGGGTTCCAAGCCATTGCTTGGACCCCTAATAATAATTAAAGCTGCTAAAGCAGTTTCCGGGGTCCAAGCGGAAGTCGTTTAGTTGTTTGCTTACATCTGCAGACAATGACGGTCATATATGTCAAGATTTGGTTTAATCCGATTTGTACTTTTTGAGATAATGCCCGAAAAAGAAACATCAGAAAATCACAATAATATATTAAGGGGAGTTAATTCTTTCGTCTTCCAGTCTTGACACACTGGATCATCTCCCTTGTGTTTGGCCATAGATAATGCACCAAACAGACATCAAAGGACATCTCTTTACAGCTTATCAGTTAATGTACTCAATAGCCTCAACTGTGGCCAGCTGGTCTTGACGGGCCATAAATCTTGAGGCAATAACTGCCTGACTGAAAAATTATAGCCTAAAAAAACATAAGATCGGTTAAGAAATCTGTTTTATTTATTACATATTCGAACAAGTAAAGCGATTTAGCATATTGTGATATATTTTTCATTTCTGTAAGTGCATTAGAAGTAAAGATACAAATAAATTAGCTAAAAGCCTAATTATCGAACTAATGAACTTTAAAATAAGTACACACGTTCTTTTAATATAGCACTACTTATATATCAAGTTTCAAGTAGATATGTCTTAGCATTACATAATAAGAGACATTTATACGTTTTTTGACCTTATGTTAATTTTGACCTATGGCGAGCTCCCTAGATATTGATCTCATCAAAATCGTTTCCGAATTAGATTTTAGTTCCATACCCGCACTACATAAAAATCCAAGTTTGACATATGCAGGGCCAGTGGTTTCAGAGAAGAAGACGTTTTGTTGTTTCGCCGAAAATCCAAGATGGCCGCCATACCATATGACCTATGACGTCATACTTGTTTCGTTTGCATCCCTAGTCCATAGCAGTCCTACATGTAAAGTTTGAGTTTTATCTGACGAAAACTTTTTGAGATATTGTCCGGCAAAGACCCATCAGAAAATAATAATAATAATAATAATTAAAGCTGCTAAAGCAGCTGTTTCCGGGGTCCAAGCGGAAGTCGTTTAGTTGTTTGCTTACATCTGCAGACATTGACGGTCCTATAGGTCAAGATTTGGTTTAATCCGATTTGTACTTTTTGAGATAATGCCCGAAAAAGAAACATCAGAAATTCACAATAATATATTAAGGGGAGTTAATTCTTTCGTCTTCCAGTCTATTTTCTATATCCAGCCTATATTCGAACAAGTAAAGCGATTTGGCATATTGTGATATAGTTTTCATTTCTGTAAGTGCATTAGAAGTAAAGATACAAATAAATTAGCTAAAAGCCTAATTAATTAGCTCATGAACTTTAAAATAATTACACGCTTTCTTTGAACATAGCACTACTTATATATCAAGTTTCAAGTAGATATGTCAAAGCATTACAGAGTAAGAGACATTTATAGGTTTTATGACTTTGTGTTAATTTTGTCCATTGGCGAGCTCACTAGATATTGGCTGGGGTATTAGATTACAGTGGACAGTGGTGTGATACACGGATATAAGTGTTAAGCCCATCCCCAGTCACTATATCCATCTGACCTGCACTACATAGCTTGTCCAGCTTGTCTTGACCGGCCATAAATCGTGGAGGAGTAAAATACTTATGACTGAAAAACTAATACGGTAATATCTCCTCTATATCGAGGAGCGGCGATGTGCAAATATCGAATTATTCGAATGCCATTAGGCACGTTTGCTTTTCAGGCCGTCGACTGTGATTCCAACAACATGTGATCTCCCGCAGCATAGTTCACACCTCCGCTTACGGGGTCAGCCGATGACACCACATGGGGTTAAACTGTATATTGACTAAGTAATTGTACTTCACAAACCCACCGTGTTTTGGTGAATTTCAAATGATTGTATCTACTTGAAACATATTAGCTTCTTAAAGAAAAAATGTTCAACAAAGATTTTTTAAATTTTTTCTTTGATTATCATAGAAACCAGCACAGAGGAAATGGTAACTTTATCTTACGTCTGACTCTGAAAGGCCGTAATTCTTTCCTCATAAAATCCACATGAAATATCTTGTATTTACATGGAAATAATTTGTTGTTAAATGTATATTCCTGGTGATTAGTCAATTCACTCGGCAAAGCATTTCTTTTTCAAATCAATCTCTAAAATCTAACCTAAAGGTTATAGCCACTGTTTGTGTAATACTACATAGTTAAATCCATACAGACACGTGCACAGCTGATCAACAAAGCCTGGTCGAGTCCAAGTTTATGTGGGGTGAAAGTTTTGAATGTTTTTATTTACAAGTATTATCGACAAGAAATATATTAACTATTTTGTAAGAACCTCTTTAAATCGTTTTGTTTTAAATAATAATTAGAACCTCTTTAAATTTCTTTTTTTTTTAAATAATATTTTAAATTCTATTTCTTGAACAACAATAAACATGTACATGAGTGAAACGCCCCTATTAAACTTGAATGGGGATTACCCATGGAGAGATAACTGACAGACAGTTGGAGACATTCTGACGCCGCCAACCACCTGCAAAGTTGAACATTGTTTCAATCAAAGTTGTGTGGGAATGGCACTTCACAGAGGCAAATGCATAGAGCTACAAATGCAGAGTCCTTGGCTTTATTGTGGCCAGGTTAAATACAAACCAATAAAGTAACTTATTATGTATTTCGCTGATTCTGACGTCTGTCTGAATGTAATTACTTGTCATTACATGAAATCAAAGCTGTTAAAGCCTTAATTCTATCAATTTTGAAATATCTTGTTTGTTTTTAAAATTTGTTTACAACCAACACGTACTGATATTTTATATCATACGAATGCTTTGATACCGATCTATTCCTATCAGTAGCGTAGCCAGGGGGGGGGGGGCGTGTTTGCTACGTCGCTTATATAGAATTGTACTATAGGCTTACACTACAGTGCGGAACACGTAACCTTGACCAGGCGGCTTGAGTCTTTCAACAAAATAATTTCATAACAATATCTATCATATACTGGGATGGAAATCAAACACAAAATATTTCCACACGATGTTGTCAGATCGAGTCAACGTTTAACGGTCGGTACATGGTGAATCAACAATTATCTAGTCTAGCCCAGACAATACACAACAACAGAAAGCGTCTGATGGGATTATAACCGAATCACTCCAGGCGGTAAGCTACCCAGCGAAAGTCCTCGAACTTTTCGAATGCCTTTTGCACCGTGTTACTTACCCTCGAATTTTTTAGAGTGCTCGATATAGAGGAGATATTACCGTAGCCTAATAAAACATAACATCGGTCAAGTAATATGTTCTATTTATTACACATGTATGTATTTGAACAAATAAAGCAATTTAGAATATTGTGATATATTTTGCATTTTTGTAAGTGCATTAGAAGTAAAGATACATATAAATTAGTTAAAAGCCTAATTAACGAACTAAAGAACTTTAAAGTGGCATGAGCTGCCAAAATGTTGATACTTTGACGGTAAAACAGAATGTTGAAATTATTGGCTATTTTTCTCAAGACGCATAATTCAGAAGCTTTTTAGTGCTACTAGTCTCTAAAATGTGCGATAACGTATAGTTTTGAACTAACTTTGGCTTAGAATGAATGAATGGTCGTCCCGGTTATTTAAATTTTGTATACTTTTCGAACACGTTTTCGGTTCGTATAGGCCACAATCTGTATGGATTTTCCTCATTCCAACGCCAATCATTTAGTTTGTCGATACCCTTCAAAGCCTCTTACTGTTGTGACGATCAGAAATTATAAAAAAAGTGTGAATTAAGTTTGGCAGCTCATGCCACTTTAAAATAATTACACGCGTTCTTTTAATAAAGCACTACTTATATATCAAGTTTTAAGTAGATATGTCTCGGCATTACAGAGTTACAGACATTTACATGTTTTATGACTTTATGTTAATTTTGAGGTATGGCGAGCTGCCTGATAGTATGACACACTGTAATGACTACAAACTACTTAGCGTTGAAATCGATAAAATAAAAAATATGTTACTCCAAAATCAATATCCACTCCCACGGTAGAGAAAATCATTAAACAGTTACTAAACAATAAATTTTCAGACAAAATCTTCATCAGAACACCCTTTCTTGGACCAGCCTCAGCAAAATTATCTTAAGAACTAAAATCACTTGAAAACCTTGTCCCGACAGCTCAGTTTGTATCTTTAAACAAAACTTTCTAAATCAGTTCTTATTTTAATTACAAAGATCGCGAAGATCAAAAATTTCGAAGTATTTTTATTTACAATTTTACATGTGGTGATTGCCCTGCATCTTATGTAGGAGTTACATCCAGACATATTAATCAGAGGTTCTCCGAGCATCACATTATGCACCAAAACAGTGGCTCCTCTGCAGTTGCAAGTCACTGTTACAACAATCACAATCCCAACACACTGTCATGTGAGGTAATTGACCAGGCTAAGAACAAGCTTAACTTAGCAAACAAAGAGTCCCTTCATATTTCAAAATTAAATCTTATATTAAATGTTCAAATTTCATCCGTTCCTCTCCGCTTATTCAATGTGTAACCAACTGTACACAAGTAGTGTTATTCCGAAAAACGAAAACTTCACATTGACTCAATATTTCGACTTTTATTCAGTCATCATCAGGAGTGAGGTACATTAGCAACAGCATTTGTATATATACAGGTAAAAAACAAACAGATTAAGCAGTGATATAACAATATTAGGAATGGCCTTACAGATTTACAAACTTATTATCATTATTACATATGCACGTTGACAAAACAGATAAAGAGAACAGATTTGGGGAACAGCTTGGGTTAGATCGTTGATTTATAGAGCCTTAAGAATTTGTTCTGATGAATTATCTTTTAATACTGAATGTAAGGACATTTTTAAGTTTTTATCATGGAATGGATATCGTAAGTTTACTGCCCAACAATTGCTAAGAAAATGCATGCCTAAATTTGGTCCTAAAAATAAAGAATCTGATGAAAAACTTGATAAAATTTGGATGAGACTCCCATACATTGGGAAAAGAGGAGAATTTATTGTTAAAAATCTATATCTAAAATTCGTAAATTATTAATCAAACCCATCAACTTTGTTTTCCAATGGCAGACCACCAAAATTAACTTTTTTACTTTTTTACAAACCCTCAAGATCGGACCCCTAAACATTACAAAAGCTCAGGTATTTATAAATTTACGTGCCCAGCATGTGGCTCAGACTACATTGGTAAAACTGACCGATGTCTTATTACAAGAATAAAAGAACATGGCAGTCCAAATAAAAACAGTGAAATTTTCAATCATGTTTCTAATTGTGAAGAATTTATTTTTTTGAAAAACTTACAATCATTACCAGGCAATTCAAATGATCTTAATCCACCAACACTTTGCGACTTTATTCTTATTAACACTGTAAGTATTGATAAATCGCATCACTGGTCAGACATCCTGTTCAGAGAAGCTCTGTGTATCAGAAGAAATAGCCCGGTCTTAAACAGTGGATTAAAAGCATCTAAAGAATATCCTGATGTTACAGCACACCTGATTCCATGCCCTTCATATCTTAATACATGTAGTTAAGTCTTGACCTGTAATAAGATTGCCTCCCCCCCCACCTTAGATTGTAGTGATTTCAACTGCAGTGCAGGAATCACACCTTATCAATGATAATAACTTTTGTGTTTGTTTTGTTGTTTCTTACTGTGTATATAATGCCTTTTTTTAACATGCCGACGTTGTGTTGCTGTAATTTCTGATGATGAGAGTAGTTTCTCTGGAAAGCTCATATTAAACATGACCATGTACAAAGTATAGTACAAGTTGTCCTATGTGTTTTGGTTTTAGTAAAACCGCTCCATATTGAAAAACTTACAATCATTACCAGGCAATTTAAATGATCTTAGTCCACCTACACTTTGCGACTTTATTCATATTAGCACTGTAATTATTGATAAATCGTATCACTGGTCAGACATCCTGTTAAGAGAAGCTCTGTGTATCAGAAGAAAGAGCCAGGTCTCAAACAGTGGATTAAAAGCATCTAAAGAACTTCCTAATATCCTGATGTTACAGCACACCTGATTCCATGCCCTTCATATCTTAATACATGTAGTTAACTCTTGATCTGTAATAAGATTGCCTCCCCCCCCCCCCACCTTAGATTGTAGTGATTTCAACTGCAGTGCAGGAATCACACCTTATCAATGATAATAACTTTTGTGTTTGTTTTGTTGATTCTTACTGTGTATATAATGCCTTTTTTTTAACATGCCGACGTTGTGTTGCTGTAATTTCTGATGATGAGAGTAGTTTCTCTGGAAAGCTCATATTAAACATGACCATGTACAAAGTATAGTACAAGTTGTCCTATGTGTTTTGGTTTTAGTAAAACCGCTCCATAGAAGAATCTATTATGTATTATCTACCTATTGTTAACATTGACCATGTGAATTTCAGTCTGCCAGCTTTGCAGCTCCTTAAGCTAATAAACCAGAGAGATCAGGCCTATGTCAACAAACATCTCCATGCTGCTTTATTGCTTATTGTAAACATGAGCCTAGCCGGACCACTCTTATCTTGACAAGCCATAAAACTTGAGGCAATAAATGCCTGACTGAAAAACTAATAAGCTAAAAAAACACAACATAGGTTAAGAAATCTGTTTTATCTATTACATATTCGAATAAGTAAAGCGATTTAGAATATTGTGATATATTTTTCATCTCTGTAAGTGCATTAGAAGTAAAGATACAAATAAATTAGCTAAAAGCTTAATTAACCAACTAATGAACTTTAAATTAATTGCACGCCTTCTTTTAATATAGCATTGCTTATATATCAAGTTTCAAGTATATATGTCTAAGCATTACAGAGTTAGAGACATTTATAGGTTTTTTGACTTTATGTTAATTTTGACCTATGGCGAGCTCCCTAGATATTGATCTGACCGAAGATATTTTCAACCATTATTTTAGTTCCATACACACCCTACATAAAAAGCCAAGTTTGACAAATGTAGGCCGATTGGTTTAAGAGAAGAAGACGTTTTGTTTTTTGGCCCAAAATCCAAGATGGCAGCCATACCATGTGACCTATGACGTCATACTTGTTTCGTTTGCATCTCTAGTCCATAGCAGTCCTACATGTAAAGTTTGAGCATTATCCGACAAATACTTTTTGAGATAGTGTCCGGCAAAGAACATCAGAAAATAATAATAATTAAAGCTGCTAAAGCAGATTCCGGGGTCCAAGCGGAAGTCGTTTAGTTGTTTGCTTACATCTGCAGACAATGACGGTCCTATATGTCAAGTTTTGGTTTAATTCGATTTGTACTTTTTGAGATAATGCCTGAAAAAGAAACATCACAAAATCAAAATAATATATTAAGGGGAGTTAATTCTTTGGTCTTGACACACTGGATCATCTCCCTTGTGTTTGGCCATAAATAATGCTTCAAACAGACATCAAAGGACATCTCTATACAGCTAATCAGTTAATGTACTCAATAGCCTCAACTGTGGCCAGCTGGTCTAGACGGGCCATAAATCTTGAGGCAATAACTGCCTGACTGAAAAACTAAAAGCCTAAAAAAACATAAGATCGGTTAAGAAATCTGTTTTATTAGGGGTCCAAGCAATGGCTTGGAACCCTCTTATTTTTGTAAGGGTTATTAGGGGGCCAAGCAATGGCTTGGAACCCTATTATTTTTGTAAGGGTTATTATTATTATTATTATTATTATTTTCTGATGGGTTTTTGCTGGACAATATCTCAAAAAGTATTCGTCTGATAAAACTCAAACTTTACATGTAGGACTGCTATAGACTAGGGATGCAAACGAAACAAGTATGACGTCATAGGTCACATGGTAAGGCGGCCATCTTGGATTTTCGTCCAAAAAAATGAAATATTTGAACGACTTCTTCTCTGAAACCACTGGACCTACATATGTCAAACTTGGATTTTTATGTAGTGCGGGTATGGACCTAAAATCTAATTCCTAAACGATTTTGATGAGATCAATATCTACGGAGCTCGCCATAGGTCAAAATTAGCATAAAGTCAAAAAACGTTTAAATGTCTCTTACTCTGTAATGCTTAGACATATCTACTTGAAACTTGATATATAAGTAGTGCTATATTAAAAGAACGTGTGTACTTATTTTAAAGTTCATTAGTTCGATAATTAGGCTTTTAGCTAATTTATTTGTATCTTTACTTCTAATGCACTTACAGAAATGAAAAATATATCACAATATGCTAAATCGCTTTACTTGTTCGAATATGTAATAAATAAAACAGATTTCTTAACCGATCTTATGTTTTTTTAGGCTTTTAGTTTTTCAGTCAGGCAGTTATTGCCTCAAGATTTATGGCCCGTCAAGACCAGCTGGCCACAGTTGAGGCTATTGAGTACATTAACTGATAAGCTGTATAGAGATGTCCTTTGATGTCTGTTTGGTGCATTATCTATGGCCAAACACAAGGGAGATGATCCAGTGTGTCAAGACGAAAGAATTAACTCCCCTTAATATATTATTGTGATTTTGTGATGTTTCTTTTTCGGGCATTATCTCAAAAAGTACAAATCGGATTAAACCAAATCTTGACATATATGACCGTCATTGTCTGCAGATGTAAGCAAACAACTAAACGACTTCCGCTTGGACCCCGGAAACTGCTTTAGCAGCTTTAATTAGGGGGCCAAGCAATGGCTTGGAACCCTATTATTTTTGTAAGGGTTATTATTAGGGGGCCAAGCAATGGCTTGGAACCCTATTATTTTTGTAAGGGTTATTATTATTATTATTATTATTATTTTCTGATGGTCTTTGCCGGACAATATCTCAAAAAGTATTCGTCAGATAAAACTCAAACTTTACATGTAAGACTGCTATGGACTAGGGATGCAAACGAAACAAGTATGACGTCATAGGTCACATGGTATGGCGGCCATCTTGGATTTTCGTCCAAAAAAATGAAATATTTGAACGACTTCTTCTCTAAAACCACTGGACCTACATATGCCAAACTTGGATTTTTATGTAGTGCGGGTATGGAACTAAATTCTAATTTGGAAACGATTTTGATGAGATCAAAATCTAGGGAGCTCGCCATGGGTCAAAATTAACATAAGGTCAAAAAACGTATAAATGTCTCTTACTATGTAATGCTAAGACATATCTACTTGAAACTTGATATATAAGTAGTGTTATATTAAAAGAACGTGTGTACTTATTTTAAAGTTCATTAGTTCGATAATTAGGCTTTTAGCTAATTTATTTGTATCTTTACTTCTAATGCACTTACAGAAATGAAAAATATATCACAATATGCTAAATCGCTTTACTTATTCGAATATGTAATAAATAAAACAGATTTCTTAACCGATCTTATGTTTTTTTAGGCTATTAGTTCTTCAGTCAGGCAGTTATTGCCTCAAGATTTATGGCCCGTCAGGACCAGCTGGCCACAGTTGAGGCTATTGAGTACATTAACTGATAAGCTGTATAGAGATGTCCTTTGATGTCTGTTTGGTGCATTATCTATGGCCAAACACAAGGGAGATGATCCAGTGTGTCAAGACTGGAAGACGAAAGAATTAACTCCCCTTAATATATTATTGTGATTTTGTGATGTTTCTTTTTCGGGCATTATCTCAAAAAGTACCAATCGGATTAAACCAAATCTTGACATATATGACCGTCATTGTCTGCAGATGTAAGCAAACAACTAAACGACTTTCGCTTGGACCCCGGAAACTGCTTTAGCAGCTTTAATTATTATTATTATTATTTTCTGATGGGTTTTTGCTGGACAATATCTCAAAAAGTATTCGTCTGATAAAACTCAAACTTTACATGTAGGACTGCTATAGACTAGGGATGCAAACGAAACAAGTATGACGTCATAGGTCACATGGTAAGGCGGCCATCTTGGATTTTCGTCCAAAAAAATGAAATATTTGAACGACTTCTTCTCTAAAACCACTGGACCTACATATGTCAAACTTGGATTTTTATGTAGTGTGGGTATGAATCTAAAATCTAATTCGGAAACGATTTTGATGAGATCAATTTCTAGGGAGCTCGTCATAAGTCAAAATTAGCATAAATTCAAAAAACGTATAAATGTCTCTTACTCTGTAATGCTTAGACATATCTACTTGAAACTTGATATATAAGTAGTGCTATACTAAAAGAACGTGTGTACTTATTTTAAGGTTCATTAGTTCGTTAATTAGGCTTTTAGCTAATTTATTTGTATCTTTACTTCTAATGCACTTACAGAAATGAAAAATATATCACAATATGCTAAATCGCTTTACTTGTTCAAATATGTAATAAATAAAACAGATTTCTTAACCGATCTTATGTTTTTTTAGGCTATAAGTTTTTCAGTCAGGCATTTATTGCCTTAAGGTTTATGGCCCGTCAAGACCAGCTGGCCACTGTTACTGCTATCGAGTACAGTAACTGATAAGCTGTATAGAGATGGCTTTTGATGTCTGTTTGGTGCATTATTTATGGCCAAACACAAGGGAGATGATCCAGTGTGTCGAGACGATAGAATTAACTCCCCTTAATATATTATTCTGATTTTCTAATGTTTCTTTTTCGGGCCTTATCTCAAAAAGTACAAATCGGATTAAACCAAATCTTGACATATAGGACCATCATTGTCTGCAGATGTAAGCAAACAACTAAACAACTTCCGCTTGGACCCCGGAAACTGCTTTAGCAGCTTTAATTATTATTATTATTATTTTCTGATGTTCTGTGCCGGACAATACCTCAAAAAGTATTCGTCAGATAAAACTCAAACTTTCCATGTAGGACTGCTATGGACTAGGGATGCAAACGAAACAAGCATGACGTCATAGGTCACATGGTATGGCGGCCATCTTGGATTTTCGGCCAAAAAACAAAACGTCTTCTTCTCTTAAACCACTGGGCCTACATATGTCAAACTTGGATTTTTATGTAGTGCGGGTATGGAACTAAAATCTAATTCGGAAACGATTTTGATGAGATCAATATCTAGGGAGCTCGCCATAGGTCAAAATTAACATAAAGTAAAAAAACATATAAATGCCCCTTACTATGTAATGCTTAGACATACCTACTTGAAACTTAATATGTAAGTAGTGCTATATTAAAAGAACGTGTGTACTTATTTTAATGTTCATTAGTTTGTTAATTAGGCTTTTAGCTAATTTATTTGTATCTTTACTTCTAATGCACTTACAGAAATGAAAAATATATCACAACATGCTAAATTGCTTTACTTGTTCGAATATGTAATAAATAAAATAAATTTCTTAACCGATGTTATGTTTTTTTAGGATATCAGTTTTTCAGTCAGGCATTTATTGCCTCAAGTTTTATGGCCTGTTAAGATAAGAGGGGTAGTGCTAGGCTAATGTACACAATAAGCAATAAAGCAGCATGGAGATGTTTATTGACATAGGCCTGATCTCTCTGGTTTATTACCTTAAAGGACACTGCAAAGCTGGCAGACTGAAATTCACATGGTCAATGTTAACAATAGGTAGATTATACATGATAGATTCTTCTATGGAGCCGTTTTACTAAACCAAAACACATGGGGCAATTTGTACTACTTTGAAACTACTTTCATCATCAGAAATTACCGCAACATAACTTTGGTATGTTAAAACAGGCATTATATACACAGTAAGAATCAACAAAACAAATACAAAAGTTATTATCATTGATCAGATGTGATTCCTACCCTGCAGTTAAAATCACTACAATCTTAGTGGGGGAGGAGGAGGCAATCCTATTACAGGTCAAGAGTTAACTACATGTATTAAGATATGAAGGACATGGAATCAGCAGGTGTGCTGTAACATCAGGATATTACACAGAGGATAAGACATCCTTATCTATAGAATGGAGACAATTGGTTACACATTGAATAAGCGGAGAGAAACGAATGAAATTGGAACATTTAATATATGATTTAATTATGAAATATGAAGGAACTCTTCGTATGCTAAGTTAAGCTTGTTCTTAGCTTGGTCAATTACCTCACATGCCAGTGTGTTTGGATTGTGATTGTTGTAACAGTGACTTGCAACTGCAGAGGAGCCACTGTTTTGGTGCATGTGATTCTCGGAGAACCTCTGATTAATATGTCTGGATGTAAGTCCCACATAAGATGCAGGGCAATCACCACATGTTTTTCATCTTTGCCATCTTTGTAATTAAAATAAGAACTGATTGAGAAAGTTTCGCTTAAAGATACAAACTGAGCTGTCGGGACAAGGTTTTCAAGTGATTTTAGTTCTTTAGATGATTTTGATTGAGGCTGGTCAAAGAAAGGGTGTTCTGATGAAGATTGTTGTTTTCAGGTCCGAATTGTTTACGAAATGGGTTGTCGGAAAATTTATTGTCTAGGAACTGTTTAATGATTTTGTCTACCGTAGGCAGGGACTTATCCAGGAAAAATTTGGGCATACTATTTCGGTTCAAAATGTTCCAACAATAAGACAAAAACAACATCTCTGGCCCAAAATTCAACATTAAATGCTATTTTGACATTAAAATCTGTTGGTAGTAGAATTTGGGCGGATTTTTTGCTTGGGAGTTTGGGCGCCCATACCTGTATACAGGTATCAAAATGTCTCTGGATCAGTGTATGGTAGGGGGGGGGGGGGGGTGGATATTGATTTTGGAGTAACATATTTTTTATTTTATCGATTTCAACGCTAAGTAGTTTGTAGTCATTGCAGCGTGTCATACTATCAGACAGCTCACGAAAACGTCAAAATTAACATAAAGTCATAAAACATATAAATGTATGTAACTCTGTAATGCTTGGACATATCTACTTAAAACTTGCGGTCCGGGATATTTCGGTACAGTACATTTCGGCCTGGGACATTTCGGCCCAAAGTGTTAAAGGGGACATTTCGGCCCACCTTGGTTTTTATACGCCTGGAATTGAAAAGCGGGCTGTATTATGGTATCATCTCCGGCAGTCCGGCGTCCGCTTTCCCTTCCGCTCCATAACTTCAAAAGTTTTGATTCCATCTGCACAAATTTTTCTGAGTATATACCTTATGGGTAGAAGGTGTGTCGCAAACTATTTTCAACATCACTGGTTACATAATATCGGAGTTATATTGGATTATGTAATATGCCCTTCCGCTCCATAACTTCTAAAGTTTTGATTCCATCAGCACAATTTTTTCTGAGTATATACCTTATGGGTAGAAGGTGTGTCGCGAACTATTTTTAACATCCCTGGTTGCATAATATTGGAGTTATATTGGATTATTTAATATTCCCTTCCACTCCATAACTTCTAAAGTTTGGATTCCATCTGCACAATTTTTTCTGAGTATATACCTTATGGATAGAAGGTGTGTCGCGAACTATTTTTAACATCACTGTTTACATAATATGGGAGTTATATTGGATTATGTAATATTCCTTTCCTTGTTGTTCAATTTAATTGTATATTTTATCATTTCTTTCTCCATATTCAGCAATGTTTCAGCTATAACAGTGATACTATAGTGGTCTTCTGGTCAATCTTTCCAACTTTCATGATACATATGTTACAGGTATTAGTCGGAGAAATAGTAATTATTGAGGTCTAACAAACTCACATATGTACTTGGTCACACTTTTATGTGCGAATTTGCAAAATTGTTTCCATTGTACTCTATTATCATGTTTTCTGATTTTTTTACTACAGGTAATTACCAAAGGGTATGAATTTCAAAGCTTGCAATTTTTAGTTTATGCGCAAAGCCTTGGCATGTGCTGCAGACAATTTTCACTTTATTATAAAACTTTTAACAAGAAAATATAAATAAATTTGTCTCTCTGGGCAGTTTGGCTCCGTGAAACATATTGTATAGTCATGTAAACTTCCTAGCTTTATCCACAAAAATAAACCTGTAACAATAAGATGAGCAATATTAAGCATGATAAGGGTAGGTAAGCTTGTGTTGATTGGCCCAGTAATTAAAATCAAAGAGGGAAAGATTATCTCTGTTGTGACTTCTTGAACACTCAATACGTGGCCAGCTTCAGAATGGTGCTGGTCACCTTATCAGATTGAAGCCTGTGATTGATCCCATTATGCTTGGCGTTATGTAGTGGTGGGCTATATATGTAACGTATTGTGGTTAGATAAATTTTTCAACTTAAGCTCAACTTAATGAGCATATATATATTCATATAGAATAAGAGAAAGAAATGAGAAAATGTTTAATCAAATAGAATTAAAACCAAGGTAGGCCGAAATGTCCCCTTTTTCACTTTGGAACGAAATATCCCAGGCCGAACTGTCCCAGGCCGAAATATACTGTACCGAAATGTCCCAGGCCGAAATGTCTGGATACCTTAAACTTGATATGTAAGTAGTGCCTTATTGAAAGAAGGCGTCTAATTACTGTAAAGTGGGATGAGCTGCCACAATTAATTCACACTTTGTTCATAATTTCTGATCATCACAACAGTAAAAGGCTTTCGAGGCTATCGACAAACTAAATGTATAATTCAGAAGCTTTTTAGTGCTTCTAGTCTCGAGAATGTTCGATAAAGTATTGCTTTGAACTAACTTTGGCTTAGAATGAATAAACGGTCGTCCCGGTTATTTAAATTTTGTTTACTTTTCGAACACGTATTCGGTTCATACAGGCCACATACTCTATGGATTTTCCTCATTCATTTAGTTTTTCGATGGCCTTTAAAGCCCCTTACTGTCGTGACGATCAGACATTATGAAAAAAGTGTGAATTTCGGCAGCTCATGCCACTTTAAGGACACTGCAAAGCTGCCAGACTGAAATTCACATGGTCAATAGTAACAATAGGGAGACGATCCAGTGTGTCATATTATAAGACTGGAAGAGGAAAGAGTTAACTCCCCTGAATATATTATTGTCATTCGCTGATGTTTCTTTTACAGGCATTATCTCAAAAAGTACAAGTCTGATTAAACCAAATCTTGACATTTATGACAGTCAATTTCTGCAGATGTAAACAAACAACTAAACGACTTCCGCTTGGACCCCGGAAACAGCTGCTTTAGCAGCTTTAATTTATTACATATTCGAACAAGTAAAGCGATTTAGCATATTGTGATATATTTTTCATTTCTGTAAGTGCATTAGAAGTAAAGATACAAATAAATTAGCTAAAAGCCTAATTATCGAACTAATGAACTTTAAAATAAGTACATACGTTCTTTTAATATAGCACTACTCATATATTAAGTTTCAAGTAGATATGTCCAAGCATTACATAGTAAGAGACATTTATACGTTTTTTTGACTTTATGCTAATTTTGACCTATGGCGAGCTCCCTAGCAATTGATCCTATGAAAATCGTTTCCGAATTAGATTTTAGTTCCATACCCGCACTACATAAAAATCCAAGTTTGACATATGTAAGTCCAGCGGTTTTAGAGAAGAAGACGTTTTGTTTTTTGCCCGAAAATCCAAGATGGCCGCCATACCACGTGACGTATGACGTCATACTTGTTTCGTTTGCATCCCTAGTCCATAACAATCTTACATGTAAAGTTTGAGTTTTATCTGACGAATACTTTTTTAGATATTGTCCGGCAAAACCCATCAGAAAATAATAATAATAATAATAATAACCCTTACAAAAATAATAGGGTTCCAAGCCATTGCTTGGACCCCTAATTAAAGCTGCTAAAGCAGCTGTTTCCGGGGTCCAAGCGGAAGTCGTTTAGTTGTTTTTTTTTTACATCTGCATACGGTGATGGTCATATCTTTCAAGATTTGGTTTAATCCGATTTGTACTTTTTGAGATAATACCTGTAAAAGAAACATTAGCGAATAACAATAATATATGCAGGGGAGTTAACTCTTTCGTCTTCCAGTATTGACACACTGGATCATCTCCCTTGTGTTTGGCCATAGATAATGCACCAAAGAGACATCAACAGACATCTCTATACAGCTTATCAGTTAATGTAATCAATAGCCTTAACAGTGGCCAGCTGGTCTTGACGGGCCATAAATCTTGAGGCAATAAATGCCTGACTGAAATACTAATAGCCTAAAAAACATAAGAGCGGTTAAGAAATCTGTTTAATTTATTACATATTCGAACAAGTAAAGCGATTTAGCATATTGTGATATATTTTTCATTTCTGTAAGTGCATTAGAAGTAAAGATACAAATAAATTAGCTAAAAGCCTAATTAACGAACTAATGAGTTTTAAAATAAGTACACACGTTCTTTTAATATAGCACTACTTATATATCAAGTTTCAAGTAGATATGTCTAAGCATTACATAGTAAGAGACATTTATACGTTTTTTGACTTTTTTTTTACCTTTGGCGGGCTCCCTAGATATTAATCTCACCAAAGATATTTCCGACCAATAGTTTAGTTTCATACACACCCTACAAAAAGCCTAGTTTGACATATGTAGGTCCAGTGGTTTGAGAAGAGGTTTTGTTTTTGGCAGAAAATCCAAGATGGTCGCCATACCATGTGACTTATGACGTCATACTTGTTTCGTTTGCATCTCTTAGCAGTCCTACATGTAAAGTTTGAGTTTTATCCCACTAATGCTTTTATACGCCTGACTTAAAAAAAGTCGGTCGTATTATGGTATCACCAGTGCCGTCTGTCAGTCCCGGATTCCCTTTCGCCCCATAACTTGAAGAGTTTTGATCTAATCTTTACAATTATTTCACAACATATACCTTGTGGGTAGAAGGTGTGTCATGAATCATTTAGGACATCGTCGATTGCATAATGTGGCTTCTACATTGGATTATGTAGTATTCTGTCTTTAATAGTCTATATCTTCGTTCCCTTCCGCTCTATAACTTGAAGAGTTTTGATCCGATCTTGACAATTGTTTCAGAGTATATACCTTATGGGCAGACGGTGTGTCGTGTGCCATTTCTGACTTCACCCGTTGCGTAATATGACAGCCATATAGGATTATGTAATATTCCCTTCCGCTCCATAACTTCTTTCGTTTTGATATAATCTCTCCAATTCTTTTAGAGTATATATACCTTATAGGTAGATGATGTGTCGCATACAAAATTTGATTTGGGTACAAATATTTTTTGTCGGTTTTCAAGAGGTTTTTTTTTATCAGAAATGTGTATCTGATGTTTAATATATATATATTATCAGAAGTCTATCAAGGGGAAGTATGTAACTAGCTATCTCCCCATGTAAACGGCATTGTCCACAAGCCAGCTGAAATAACGCATCATATGACGTTTGTGCGCACATGGCAAAAGTCCTGGTATCCTCTGCGCATAAAACAATTTCCGAAATAATTACTCTGGAATTGTGGGAAAAGCCTTTTTGCGCAGCAGTGTTATAGAAACTTTTGAATATAATATCTAAATACATATTCATTATATAACATGTGATGTGAATAATTTCTTTAGTAACGGTAAAGTTATTGATAAAAAAATTGAAATCCGACACACAAAGTCGCTTCGCAGGAGATGCTATCGCTTATTCGCTGGGCTCGCCCCTGTCAGACGAGGGCTGTTTGCCCGAGGCCGGTGAACTGTCCAGGCAGTGATCGAGGCCATTCGACACAAGCGACCAAATCAAACCATAAGAGTTTGGCGATTGAATTCACTGTTCATTACTTCGCAATTGTACCACGTTTATTTTCATCATCACTGCTAGCTTGCCAACTACCTTGTCATCCGTAGTGTTGATACTTTCAGTTTCAGTCATATACACCAGGGGGCGTTTTTATATTTGGGCAGGATTCAAACAAAACTGGCAGAGGGCGCTGTAGTAGTTAATTGACTCCAGCTGGCTTGTGGACAATGCCGTTTATACGGGGAGATGGCTAGTTACATACTTCCCCTTGATAGACTTCTGATATTATATATATCAATGCTTTTTTTAGTACACTTGGTCCAGAGTAATACTGGAAGCCAATTAATTTATACATTCTGAGACTGTTTTCTGGGATAGTTTAATGTGCACTATAATAACAAAAAAGACCATTTTATTACCCATCTGGTATTTATCAGAGTAGCTGTTTAAATAGAGATAAGGGGATAATGACTTCCATTGAAGTATCACACAAGGTTTGTATATTTACACACCACTATATCAGTGGTCAGCCTGAAGATTGTTTGCTTTGTAATAAAACTAATACAGCCAAGTCCAATAGAACAGTGCCCCAGTTAAAACTATCACAATTCAAGAATTGTAAGCTATTGTATTGATTGCTGCTTCACAATTATGGAACATAACAGCACTGTCAAAACAGCCACAATATTTCAGTTTTTGCAATTAAAATGTGATTGAAATTACCTGAACAGACAACATATGTGTACTAAAGCCAAAACACATAGGACAACTCGTACTATATTGTACATGATGGTGTATATTTATGAGCACCAGTAGCTACTCTCATCATCACATATTACAACACACAATAGACAATTTTCTACAGGCATTATATATAGAGAAAAATATAACACAGTTAATACTTTAAAATGATAGAATAAGTAGGATAAGCAAAATTAGGCTTCCAAAGTACAAATGAACAGGATCTGTACAGATTAAAACCATGGGGGGTGTGTTGTAATATTGGGACAACAACACAGACTTAATGGAGACATACAGTTAAACATTAAATAAACGGAGAGGAATTGATGAAATTTGTACATTTAAACCAGGGTTTAATTTAGAAATATTAAGTGACTCTTTAAAAGCTAAGCTAAGTTTGTTATTGGCTTGATCAATGATTTCATAAGTCAATTTGCTAGGGTTATGGCTTTTGCTGAGACAGTGGTCAGCTACTGCAGAAGATTTGCTGTTAGGGTTGTTGATATTATGTTCAGAGAACCGTTGTCCTACATGCCTAGATGTAAGGCCTATATAAGAGGCAGGACAGTTACCACAAGTTATCTGGTAAACAACGTTACTTCTAAAATTTTCATCTTCGTGATCTCTATAATTAAAATATTTTCCAATGGTAAAAGTCTGGTTGATAAGAATAATTTGAACATGAGGAACAAGATTTCCAAGGGATTTTAATTCTTTTGAAAGTTTGATAGATGCCGGTCCAAGATATGGAACTCTAATAAAAAGTTTAAATGTTTCTGGACCAAAAGGCTTTAAAATCTCACCACTGTTGAATTTATTATTGAGGAATTTCTTGATAACTTTGTCAACAATATCTGACGGGTAATGGTTATATGTGACAAAGTTATATGTGTACTATAACGTACTGGTACATGTATTTAGTTGTAGCTTCATCAAATTCAGAAAAGAAAAACTTCTAATGTGAACAAGAAATTCGAATTGATGAAATTAAAACAAATGTTATATTAAATGTAAAGTTGTTAATCGTAGCGGTTCGACTTTGCCACGGCGGGCGTATGTTGAGTTTACTAAAACTCTTGTTGAGATATTGTCCGGCAAAAAGCATCAGAAAGACTGTGAACTGTTAACTGCGAGCCAACTTCACACACCTAACTTGAAAGTGTTTTTGTTTTCTTCTTCTTTAAGACTATTTCACATATTCCGGCTAAGATTGGTGGGATTCAGCGGCAACTGGTTTACCGATCGAGCCCAAGCTACCTCCCCCCCCCCCCCCATTCTTAAAATAATGACCGCGAGGTAGAAAAATGAAATGAATGAGTGCAGGCTGGTCGGATCCAGCGCCAGCCGTCCAACGATCGAGCCCAGGCTTAATTAGAATAAATTAGATAAAGAATAAAATGCTTTCATCCAGGTTTCATCCCACAATAAAACTGGCAACGCCGCTCTATAAGTGAAATAATTTTGAGCGCGGCGTAAAACACCAAACAATCAATGAAATATATGTCTAAGTTATACAGAGTTAGAGACATGATGAATTCACCTCTGAATGGGCTAATGACCCACCACACGAATTCTCCTTTTATTAGTTTTCACCCTGCTTAATTTTGTTATCTCTGTTTGAACTGTCTTCAAATCCACAAATTCAAGAGAGGAATAGGCCAGATAACTATAAACTCTTCCCTGCTTCTTATCAGGTTAATGTACACAAAGCAGCCCTATTCCCCAGCTTAATCGTCGCTAGGGCAACAAATCAAATGTTGTTAAATGATATATTTTTCATATCTGTAATTGCATTAGAAGTAAAGATACAAATAAAGTAGCTAAAAGTTTAATTAAAGTGGCATGAGCTGCCAAAATTGAGATATTTGGCCATTATAACAGAATGTTAAAATTACAAAATTATTTTTCTCAAGACGTATAATTCAGAAACTTTTTAATGCTTATGGTCTTGTTAATGTACGATAACGCATTGTTTTCAACTAACTTTGGCTTAGAATGAATGAATAGTCATCCCGGTTATGTAAATTTTGTTTACTTTTCGAACACTATTTCGGTTCGTATAGCCCACATACTGTATAGATTTTCCTCATTCCAACGCCAATCATTCAGTTTTTCGATGACCTTCAAAGCCTTTTACTGTCGTGACAATCAGAATCTATGAAAATAGTCCGAATTTTGACACATGCCACTTTAACGAACTAATGAACTTTAAAATAATTACGTGTTCTTTTAATATAGCACTACTGATATATCAAGTTTCCAGAAGATATGTCTGACTCTAAGCATTACAGAGTTAGAGACATTTATACGTTTTATGTTAATTTTGACCTTTGGCGGGCTCCCTAGATATTAATCTCACCAAAGATATTTCCGACCAATAGTTTAGTTCTATACACACCCTACAAAAAGCCAAGTTTGACATTTCTAGGTCCAGTGGTTTGAGAAGATGTTTTGTTTTTTGGCCGAAAATCCAAGAAGATCGCCATACCATGTGACCAATGACGTCGTATTTGTTTCGTTTGCGACTCTAGTCCATAGCAGTCCTACATGTAAAGTTTGAGTTTTATCCCACTAATGCTTTTTGAGAAATTGTCCGGCAAAAAGCATCAGAAATTAAAGCTGCAAAGCAGCTGTTTCCGGGGTCCAAGCGGAAGTCGTTTAGTTGTTCGCTTACATCTGCAGACAATGACGGTCCTATATGTCAAGTTTTGGTTTTATCCGATTTGTACTTTTTGAGATAAGGCCCGAAAAAGAAACATTAGCAAATCAGAATAATATATTAAGGGGAGTTAATTCTATCGTCTTGACACACTGGATCATCTTCCTTGTGTTTGGCCATAAATAATGCACCAAAGAGACATCAAAAGCCATCTCTATACAGCTTATCAGTTACTGTACTCGATAGCAGTAACACTGGCCAGCTGGTCTTGACGGGCCATAAATCTTAAGGCAATAAATGCCTGACTGAAAAACTTATAGCCTAAAAAAACATAAGATCGGTTAAGAAATCTGTTTTATTTATTACATATTCGAACAAGTAAAGCGATTTAGCATATTGTGATATATTTTTCATTTCTGTAAGTGCATTAGAAGTAAAGATACAAATAAATTAGCTAAAAGCCTAATTAACCAACTAATGAACTTTAAAATAAGTACACATGTTATTTTAGTATAGCACTACTTATATATCAAGTTTCAAGTAGATATGTCTAAGCATTACCGAGTAAGAGACATTTATACGTTTTTTGAATTTATGCTAATTTTGACCTATGACGAGCTCCCTAGATATTGATCTCATCAAAATCGTTTCCGAATTAGATTTTAGATCCATACCCACACTACATAAAAATCCAAGTTTGACATATGTAGGTCCAGTGGTTTCAAAGAAGAAGTCGTTCAAATATTGCATGTTTTTTGGACGAAAATCCAAGATGGCCGCCATACCATGTGACCTATGATGTCATACTTGTTTCGTTTGCATCCCTAGTCCATAGCAGTCTTACATGTAAAGTTTGAGTTTTATCTGACGAATAATTTTTGAGATATTGTCCGGCAAAGAACATCAGAAAATAATAATAATAATAATAATTAAAGCTGCTAAAGCAGTTTCCGGGGTCCAAGCGGAAGTCGTTTAGTTGTTTGCTTACATCTGCAGACAATGACGGTCATATATGTCAAGATTTGGTTTAATCCGTTTTGTACTTTTTGAGATAATGCCCGAAAAAGAAACATCACAATAATATATTAAGGGGAGTTAATTCTTTCGTCTTGACACACTGGATCATCTCCCTTGTGTTTGCCCATAGATAATGCACCAAACAGACATCAAAGGACATCTCTATACAGCTTATCAGTTAATGTACTCAATAGCCTCAACTGTGGCCAGCTGGTCTTGACGGGCCATAAATCTTGAGGCAATAACTGCCTGACTGAAGAACTAATAACCTAAAAAAACATAAGATCGGTTAAGAAATCTGTTTTATTGATTACATATTCGAATAAGTAAAGCGATTTAGCATATTGTGATATATTTTTCATTTCTGTAAGTGCATTAGAAGTAAAGATACAAATAAATTAGCTAAAAGCCTAATTATCGAACGAATGAACTTTAAAATAAGTACACACGTTCTTTTAATATAACACTACTTATATATCAAGTTTCAAGTAGATATGTCTTAGCATTACATAGTAAGAGACATTTATACGTTTTTTGACCTTATGTTAATTTTGACCTATGGCGAGCTCCCTAGATTTTGATCTCATTAAAATCGTTTCCGAATTAGAATTTAGTTCCATACCCGCACTACATAAAAATCCAAGTTTGACATATGTAGGTCCAGTGGTTTCAGAGTAGAAGTCGTTCAAATATTTCATTTTTTGGACGAAAATCCAAGATGGCCGCCTTACCATGTGACCTATGACGTCATACTTGTTTCGTTTGCATCCCTAGTCTATAGCAGTCCTACATGTAAAGTTTGAGTTTTATCAGACGAATACTTTTTGAGATATTGTCCGGCAAAATCCATCAGAAAATAATAATAATAATAATAATAATAATAATAATAACCCTTACAAAAATAATAGGGTTCCAAGCCATTGCTTGGACCCCTAATAACCCTTACAAAAATAATAGGGTTCCAAGCCATTGCTTGGACCCCTAAATATATCGTTTAGTTGTTTGTTTACATCAACAGACGGTGACGGTCCTTTATGTCAATAATCGTAGATATCTTATTATCAATAATCATAGACTTCTGCAATAATATATTCAGTGGGGGGGGGGGGGGTAATTCTTTCGTCTTCCGAAAACTATTCTGCTCAATCCATGCACAATAATACCAACCATTCTCTCCCAATCCCAGCTTCCCCAATAGACAAGTGGCTGGGGTATCAGATTATAGTGGACGGCAGGGTGACACAAATAGATAAGTATTAAGGCCATCACCAGTCACTATATATCCATATGGCTCTGTTCTAAAGGTAATAAACCAGAGAGATCAAGCCTATGTCAATAAACATCTCCATGCTGCTTTATTGCTTATTGTATACATTAGCCTAGCACTATCCCTCTTATCTTGACCGGTCATAAAAATTGAGGCAGTACAAAGCCTGACTGAAAATTAATAGGCTAAAAAAACATAACATCGGTCAAGAAATCTGTTTTATCTATTACATATTCGAACAAGTAAAGCAATTTAGCATGTTGTGATATATTTTTCATTTCTGTAAGTGCATTAGAAGTAAAGATACAAATAAATTAGCTAAAAGCCTAATTAACAAACTAATGAACTTTAAAATAAGTACACACGTTCTTTTAATATAGCACTACTTACATATTAAGTTTCAAATAGGTATGTCTAAGCATTACATAGTAAGGGGCATTTATATGTTTTTTTTACTTTATGTTAATTTTGACCTATGGCGAGCTCCCTAGATATTGATCTCATCAAAATCGTTCCCGAATTAGATTTTAGTTCCATACCCGCACTACATAAAAATTCAAGTTTGACATATGTAGGCCCAGTGGTTTAAGAGAAGAAGACGTTTTGTTTTTTGGCCGAAAATACAAGATGGCCGCCATACCATGTGACCTATGACGTCATGCTTGTTTCTTTTGCATCCCTAGTCCATAGCAGTCCTACATGGAAAGTTTGAGTTTTATCTGACGAATACTTTTTGAGGTATTGTCCGGCACAGAACATCAGAAAATAATAATAATTAAAGCTGCTAAAGCAGTTTCCGGGGTCCAAGCGGAAGTCGTTTAGTTGTTTGCTTACATCTGCAGACAATGACGGTCATATATGTCAAGATTTGGTTTAATCCGATTTGTACTTTTTGAGATAATGCCCGAAAAAGAAACATCACAAAATCACAATAATATATTAAGGGGAGTTAATTCTTTCGTCTTCCAGTCTTGACACACTGGATGGATCATCTCCCTTGTGTTTGGCCATAGATAATGCACCAAACAGACATCAAAGGACATCTCTATACAGCTTAACAGTTAATGTACTCAATAGCCTCAACTGTGGCCAGCTGGTCTTGACGGGCCATAAATCTTGAGGCAATAACTGCCTGACTGAAGAACTAATAGCCTAAAAAAACATAAGATCGGTTAAGAAATCTGTTTTATTTATTACATATTCGAATAAGTAAAGCGATTTAGCATATTGTGATATATTTTTCATTTCTGTAAGTGCATTAGAAGTAAAGATACAAATAAATTAGCTAAAAGCCTAATTATCGAACTAATGAACTTTAAAATAAGTACACACGTTCTTTTAATATAACACTACTTATATATCAAGTTTCAAGTAGATATGTCTTAGCATTACATAGTAAGAGACATTTATACGTTTTTTGACCTTATGTTAATTTTAACCTATGGCGAGCTCCCTAGATTTTGATCTCATCAAAATCGTTTCTGAATTAGAATTTAGTTCCATACCCGCACTACATAAAAATCCAAGTTTGACATATGTAGGTCCAGTGGTTTTAGAGAAGAAGTCGTTCAAATATTTCATTTTTTTGGACGAAAATCCAAGATGGCCGCCATACCATGTGACCTATGACGTCATACTTGTTTCGTTTGCATCCCTAGTCCATAGCAGTCTTACATGTAAAGTTTGAGTTTTATCTGACGAATACTTTTTGAGATATTGTCCGGCAAAGACCATCAGAAAATAATAATAATAATAATAATAATTAAAGCTGCAAAGCAGCTGTTTCCGGGGTCCAAGCGGAAGTCGTTTAGTTGTTTGCTAACATCTGCAGACAATGACGGTCCTATATGTCAAGATTTGGTTTAATCCGATTTGTACTTTCTGAGATAATGCCCGAAAAAGAAACATCAGAAAATCACAATAATATATTAGGGGAGTTAATTCTTTCGTCTTCCAGTCTTGAGACACTGGATCATCTCCCTTGTGTTTGGCCATAGATAATGCACCAAACAGACATCAAAAGACATCTCTATAGAGCTTATCAGTTAATGATATCAATAGCCTCAACTGTGGCCAGCTGGTCTTGACGGGCCGTAAATCTTGAGGCAATAACTGCCTGACTGAAGAACTAATAGCCTAAAAAAACATAAGATCGGTTAAGAAATCTGTTTTATTTATTACATATTCGAACAAGTAAAGCGATTTAGCATATTGTGATATATTTTTTATTTCTGTAAGTGCATTAGAAGTAAAGATACAAATAAATTAGCTAAAAGCCTAATTAACAAACTAATGAACTTTAAAATAAGTACACACGTTCTTATAATATAGCACTACTTATATATCAAGTTTCAAGTAGATATGTCTAAGCATTACATAGTAAGAGACATTTATACGTTTTTTGACCTTATGTTAATTTTGACCTATGGCGAGCTCCCTAGATATTGATCTCATCAAAATCGTTTCCGAATTAGATTTCAGGCCCATACCCACACTACATAAAAATCCAAGTTTGACATTTGTAGGTCCAGCGGTTTAAGAGAAGAAGTCGTTCAAATATTGCATTTTTTTGGACGAAAATCCAAGATGGCCGCCATACCATGTGACCTATGACGTCATACTTGTTTCGTTTGCATCCCTAGTCCATAGCAGTCTTACTTGTAAAGTTTGAGTTTTATCTGACGAATACTTTTTGAGATATTGTCCGGCAAAAACCATCAGAAAATAATAATAATAATAATAATAATAATAATAATAACCCTTACAAAAATAATAGGGTTCCAAGCCATTGCTTGGCCCCCTAATAATAATAATAACCCTTACAAAAATAATAGGGTTCCAAGCCATTGCTTGGCCCCCTAATAATAATAACCCTTACAAAAATAAGAGGGTTCCAAGCCATTGCTTGGACCCCTAATAATAAGAACCCTTACAAAAATAAGAGGGTTCCAAGCCATTGCTTGGACCCCTAATAATAACCCTTACAAAAATAATAGGGTTCCAAGCCATTGCTTGGCCCCCTAATAACCCTTACAAAAATAATAGGGTTCCAAGCCATTGCTTGGCCCCCTAACAAGGTATTATAGCAAGGCCAGGAGAATATGAAACTTTAGATTGTTAAAGGGGCATGAGCTGCCAAAATGTTGATATTTTGACCTTAAAACAGATTGTTGAAATTATTGGCTATTTTTCTCAAGACGTATATTTCAGAAGCTTTTAAGTGCTTCTAGTCTCGAAAATGTACGATAAAGTATTGTTTTGAACTAACTTTGGCTTAGAATGAATGAATGGTCGTCCCGGTTATTTAAATTTTGTTTACTTTTCGAACACGTTTTCGGTTCGTACAGGCCACATACTGTATGGATTTTCCTCATTCCAACGCCAATCATTTAGTTTTTCGATGGCCTTCAAAGCCTCTTACTGTCGTGACGATCAGAAATTATGAAAAAGTGTGAATTTTGGCAGCTCATGCCTCTTTAAGGAATCTTGACTTGCGCACACTGAACTTCCTTTAAGCGTATTTTTTCACTTCATTTAAACGTATTTCTCGAAAACTCTTTATTTATTTTTCCAAAATGACACGGACGTTTTTCATTCAATAATTTTATATATGATAATATATAATCTTTGTGGCTCAGACTACATTGGTAAAACTGACCGATGTCTTATTACAAGAATAAAAGAACATGGCAGTCCAAATAAAAACAGTGAAATTTTCAATCATGTTTCTAATTGTGAAGAATTTATTTTTTTGAAAAACTTACAATCATTACCAGGCAATTCAAATGATCTTAATCCACCAACACTTTGCGACTTTATTCTTATTAACACTGTAAGTATTGATAAATCGCATCACTGGTCAGACATCCTGTTCAGAGAAGCTCTGTGTATCAGAAGAAATAGCCCGGTCTTAAACAGTGGATTAAAAGCATCTAAAGAATATCCTGATGTTACAGCACACCTGATTCCATGCCCTTCATATCTTAATACATGTAGTTAAGTCTTGACCTGTAATAAGATTGCCTCCCCCCCCACCTTAGATTGTAGTGATTTCAACTGCAGTGCAGGAATCACACCTTATCAATGATAATAACTTTTGTGTTTGTTTTGTTGTTTCTTACTGTGTATATAATGCCTTTTTTTAACATGCCGACGTTGTGTTGCTGTAATTTCTGATGATGAGAGTAGTTTCTCTGGAAAGCTCATATTAAACATGACCATGTACAAAGTATAGTACAAGTTGTCCTATGTGTTTTGGTTTTAGTAAAACCGCTCCATATTGAAAAACTTACAATCATTACCAGGCAATTTAAATGATCTTAGTCCGCGACTTTATTCATATTAGCACTGTAATTATTGATAAATCGTATCACTGGTCAGACATCCTGTTAAGAGAAGCTCTGTGTATCAGAAGAAAGAGCCAGGTCTCAAACAGTGGATTAAAAGCATCTAAAGAACTTCCTAATATCCTGATGTTACAGCACACCTGATTCCATGCCCTTCATATCTTAATACATGTAGTTAACTCTTGATCTGTAATAAGATTGCCTCCCCCCCCCCCCCCACCTTAGATTGTAGTGATTTCAACTGCAGTGCAGGAATCACACCTTATCAATGATAATAACTTTTGTGTTTGTTTTGTTGATTCTTACTGTGTATATAATGCCTTTTTTTTAACATGCCGACGTTGTGTTGCTGTAATTTCTGATGATGAGAGTAGTTTCTCTGGAAAGCTCATATTAAACATGACCATGTACAAAGTATAGTACAAGTTGTCCTATGTGTTTTGGTTTTAGTAAAACCGCTCCATAGAAGAATCTATTATGTATTATCTACCTATTGTTAACATTGACCATGTGAATTTCAGTCTGCCAGCTTTGCAGCTCCTTAAGCTAATAAACCAGAGAGATCAGGCCTATGTCAACAAACATCTCCATGCTGCTTTATTGCTTATTGTAAACATGAGCCTAGCCGGACCACTCTTATCTTGACAAGCCATAAAACTTGAGGCAATAAATGCCTGACTGAAAAACTAATAAGCTAAAAAAACACAACATAGGTTAAGAAATCTGTTTTATCTATTACATATTCGAATAAGTAAAGCGATTTAGAATATTGTGATATATTTTTCATCTCTGTAAGTGCATTAGAAGTAAATATACAAATAAATTAGCTAAAAGCTTAATTAACCAACTAATGAACTTTAAATTAATTGCACGCCTTCTTTTAATATAGCATTGCTTATATATCAAGTTTCAAGTATATATGTCTAAGCATTACAGAGTTAGAGACATTTATAGGTTTTTTGACTTTATGTTAATTTTGACCTATGGCGAGCTCCCTAGATATTGATCTGACCGAAGATATTTTCAACCATTATTTTAGTTCCATACACACCCTACATAAAAAGCCAAGTTTGACAAATGTAGGCCGATTGGTTTAAGAGAAGAAGACGTTTTGTTTTTTGGCCCAAAATCCAAGATGGCAGCCATACCATGTGACCTATGACGTCATACTTGTTTCGTTTGCATCTCTAGTCCATAGCAGTCCTACATGTAAAGTTTGAGCATTATCCGACAAATACTTTTTGAGATAGTGTCCGGCAAAGAACATCAGAAAATAATAATAATAATTAAAGCTGCTAAAGCAGCTGTTTCCGGGGTCCAAGCGGAAGTCGTTTAGTTGTTTTTTTTTTACATCTGCATACGGTGATGGTCATATCTTTCAAGATTTGGTTTAATCCGATTTGTACTTTTTGAGATAATACCTGTAAAAGAAACATTAGCGAATAACAATAATATATGCAGGGGAGTTAACTCTTTCGTCTTCCAGTATTGACACACTGGATCATCTCCCTTGTGTTTGGCCATAGATAATGCACCAAAGAGACATCAACAGACATCTCTATACAGCTTATCAGTTAATGTAATCAATAGCCTTAACAGTGGCCAGCTGGTCTTGACGGGCCATAAATCTTGAGGCAATAAATGCCTGACTGAAATACTAATAGCCTAAAAAACATAAGAGCGGTTAAGAAATCTGTTTAATTTATTACATATTCGAACAAGTAAAGCGATTTAGCATATTGTGATATATTTTTCATTTCTGTAAGTGCATTAGAAGTAAAGATACAAATAAATTAGCTAAAAGCCTAATTAACGAACTAATGAGTTTTAAAATAAGTACACACGTTCTTTTAATATAGCACTACTTATATATCAAGTTTCAAGTAGATATGTCTAAGCATTACATAGTAAGAGACATTTATACGTTTTTTGACTTTTTTTTTTACCTTTGGCGGGCTCCCTAGATATTAATCTCACCAAAGATATTTCCGACCAATAGTTTAGTTTCATACACACCCTACAAAAAGCCTAGTTTGACATATGTAGGTCCAGTGGTTTGAGAAGACGTTTTGTTTTTGGCCGAAAATCCAAGATGGTCGCCATACCATGTGACTTATGACGTCATACTTGTTTCGTTTGCATCTCTTAGCAGTCCTACATGTAAAGTTTTGAGTTTTATCCCACTAATGCTTTTATACGCCTGACTTAAAAAAAGTCGGTCGTATTATGGTATCACCAGTGCCGTCTGTCAGTCCCGGATTCCCTTTCGCCCCATAACTTGAAGAGTTTTGATCTAATCTTTACAATTATTTCACAACATATACCTTGTGGGTAGAAGGTGTGTCATGAATCATTTAGGACATCGTCGATTGCATAATGTGGCTTCTACATTGGATTATGTAGTATTCTGTCTTTAATAGTCTATATCTTCGTTCCCTTCCGCTCTATAACTTGAAGAGTTTTGATCCGATCTTGACAATTGTTTCAGAGTATATACCTTATGGGCAGACGGTGTGTCGTGTGCCATTTCTGACTTCACCCGTTGCGTAATATGACAGCCATATAGGATTATGTAATATTCCCTTCCGCTCCATAACTTCTTTCGTTTTGATATAATCTCTCCAATTCTTTTAGAGTATATATACCTTATAGGTAGATGATGTGTCGCATACCAAATTTGATTTGGGTACAAATATTTTTTGTCGGTTTTCAAGAGGTTTTTTTTTATCAGAAATGTGTATCTGATGTTTAATATATATATATTATCAGAAGTCTATCAAGGGGAAGTATGTAACTAGCTATCTCCCCATGTAAACGGCATTGTCCACAAGCCAGCTGAAATAACGCATCATATGACGTTTGTGCGCACATGGCAAAAGTCCTGGTATCCTCTGCGCATAAAACAATTTCCGAAATAATTACTCTGGAATTGTGGGAAAAGCCTTTTTGCGCAGCAGTGTTATAGAAACTTTTGAATATAATATCTAAATACATATTCATTATATAACATGTGATGTGAATAATTTCTTTAGTAACGGTAAAGTTATTGATAAAAAAATTGAAATCCGACACACAAAGTCGCTTCGCAGGAGATGCTATCGCTTATTCGCTGGGCTCGCCCCTGTCAGACGAGGGCTGTTTGCCGGAGGCCGGTGAACTGTCCAGGCAGTGATCGAGGCCATTCGACACAAGCGACCAAATCAAACCATAAGAGTTTGGCGATTGAATTCACTGTTCATTACTTCGCAATTGTACCACGTTTATTTTCATCATCACTGCTAGCTTGACAACTACCTTGTCATCCGTAGTGTTGATACTTTCAGTTTCAGTCATATACACCAGGGGGCGTTTTTATATTTGGGCAGGATTCAAACAAAACTGGCAGAGGGCGCTGTAGTAGTTAATTGACTCCAGCTGGCTTGTGGACAATGCCGTTTATACGGGGAGATGGCTAGTTACATACTTCCCCTTGATAGACTTCTGATATTATATATATCAATGCTTTTTTTAGTACACTTGGTCCAGAGTAATACTGGAAGCCAATTAATTTATACATTCTGAGACTGTTTTCTGGGATAGTTTAATGTGCACTATAATAACAAAAAAGACCATTTTATTACCCATCTGGTATTTATCAGAGTAGCTGTTTAAATAGAGATAAGGGGATAATGACTTCCATTGAAGTATCACACAAGGTTTGTATATTTACACACCACTATATCAGTGGTCAGCCTGAAGATTGTTTGCTTTGTAATAAAACTAATACAGCCAAGTCCAATAGAACAGTGCCCCAGTTAAAACTATCAAAATTCAAGAATTGTAAGCTATTGTATTGATTGCTGCTTCACAATTATGGAACATAACAGCACTGTCAAAACAGCCACAATATTTCAGTTTTTGCAATTAAAATGTGATTGAAATTACCTGAACAGACAACATATGTGTACTAAAGCCAAAACACATAGGACAACTCGTACTATATTGTACATGATGGTGTATATTTATGAGCACCAGTAGCTACTCTCATCATCAGATATTACAACACACAATAGACAATTTTCTACAGGCATTATATATAGAGAAAAATATAACACAGTTAATACTTTAAAATGATAGAATAAGTAGGATAAGCAAAATTAGGCTTCCAAAGTACAAATGAACAGGATCTGTACAGATTAAAACCATGGGGGGTGTGTTGTAATATTGGGACAACAACACAGACTTAATGGAGACATACAGTTAAACATTAAATAAACGGAGAGGAATTGATGAAATTTGTACATTTAAACCAGGGTTTAATTTAGAAATATTAAGTGACTCTTTAAAAGCTAAGCTAAGTTTGTTATTGGCTTGATCAATGATTTCATAAGTCAATTTGCTAGGGTTATGGCTTTTGCTGAGACAGTGGTCAGCTACTGCAGAAGATTTGCTGTTAGGGTTGTTGATATTATGTTCAGAGAACCGTTGTCCTACATGCCTAGATGTAAGGCCTATATAAGAGGCAGGACAGTTACCACAAGTTATCTGGTAAACAACGTTACTTCTAAAATTTTCATCTTCGTGATCTCTATAATTAAAATATTTTCCAATGGTAAAAGTCTGGTTGATAAGAATAATTTGAACATGAAGAACAAGATTTCCAAGGGATTTTAATTCTTTTGAAAGTTTGATAGATGCCGGTCCAAGATATGGAACTCTAATAAAAAGTTTAAATGTTTCTGGACAAAAAGGCTTTAAAATCTCACCACTGTTGAATTTATTATTGAGGAATTTCTTGATAACTTTGTCAACAATATCTGACGGGTAATGGTTATATGTGACAAAGTTATATGTGTACTATAACGTACTGGTACATGTATTTAGTTGTAGCTTCATCAAATTCAGAAAAGAAAAACTTCTAATGTGAACAAGAAATTCGAATTGATGAAATTAAAACAAATGTTATATTAAATGTAAAGTTGTTAATCGTAGCGGTTCGACTTTGCCACGGCGGGCGTATGTTGAGTTTACTAAAACTCTTGTTGAGATATTGTCCGGCAAAAAGCATCAGAAAGACTGTGAACTGTTAACTGCGAGCCAACTTCACACACCTAACTTGAAAGTGTTTTTGTTTTCTTCTTCTTTAAGACTATTTCACATATTTCGGCTAAGATTGGTGGGATTCAGCGGCAACTGGTTTACCGATCGAGCCCAAGCTACCTCCCCCCCCCCCCATTCTTAAAATAATGACCGCGAGGTAGAAAAATGAAATGAATGAGTGCAGGCTGGTCGGATCCAGCGCCAGCCGTCCAACGATCGAGCCCAGGCTTAATTAGAATAAATTAGATAAAGAATAAAATGCTTTCATCCAGGTTTCATCCCACAATAAAACTGGCAACGCCGCTCTATAAGTGAAATAATTTTGAGCGCGGCGTAAAACACCAAACAATCAATGAAATATATGTCTAAGGTATACAGAGTTAGAGACATGATGAATTCACCTCTGAATGGGCTAATGACCCACCACAGGAATTCTCCTTTTATTAGTTTTCACCCTGCTTAATTTTGTTATCTCTGTTTGAACTGTCTTCAAATCCACAAATTCAAGAGAGGAATAGGCCAGATAACTATAAACTCTTCCCTGCTTCTTATCAGGTTAATGTACACAAAGCAGCCCTATTCCCCAGCTTAATCGTCGCTAGGGCAACAAATCAAATGTTGTTAAATGATATATTTTTCATATCTGTAATTGCATTAGAAGTAAAGATACAAATAAAGTAGCTAAAAGTTTAATTAAAGTGGCATGAGCTGCCAAAATTGAGATATTTGGCCATTATAACAGAATGTTAAAATTACAAAATTATTTTTCTCAAGACGTATAATTCAGAAACTTTTTAATGCTTATGGTCTTGTTAATGTACGATAACGCATTGTTTTCAACTAACTTTGGCTTAGAATGAATGAATAGTCATCCCGGTTATGTAAATTTTGTTTACTTTTCGAACACTAGTTCGGTTCGTATAGCCCACATACTGTATAGATTTTCCTCATTCCAACGCCAATCATTCAGTTTTTCGATGACCTTCAAAGCCTTTTACTGTCGTGACAATCAGAATCTATGAAAATAGTCCGAATTTTGACACATGCCACTTTAACGAACTAATGAACTTTAAAATAATTACGTGTTCTTTTAATATAGCACTACTGATATATCAAGTTTCCAGAAGATATGTCTGACTCTAAGCATTACAGAGTTAGAGACATTTATACGTTTTATGTTAATTTTGACCTTTGGCGGGCTCCCTAGATATTAATCTCACCAAAGATATTTCCGACCAATAGTTTAGTTCTATACACACCCTACAAAAAGCCAAGTTTGACATTTCTAGGTCCAGTGGTTTGAGAAGATGTTTTGTTTTTTGGCCGAAAATCCAAGAAGATCGCCATACCATGTGACCAATGACGTCGTATTTGTTTCGTTTGCGACTCTAGTCCATAGCAGTCCTACATGTAAAGTTTGAGTTTTATCCCACTAATGCTTTTTGAGAAATTGTCCGGCAAAAAGCATCAGAAAATATATCGTTTAGTTGTTTGTTTACATCAACAGACGGTGACGGTCCTTTATGTCAATAATCGTAGATATCTTATTATCAATAATCAGAAGTCTATGAACAGGGAAGTGTGAAATGTCGCATTACCCCATATTCAGGGCACTGGCGCTTTCAGCCTGCTTATACTACACTATGTGACGTTTATGCGCGGTAGATTTTGAAATTGTCAACGGTTGCGCAATTTCAAATCAGAAAATAAATTCATTCTCCACTTACTGCATCTATCGGCAATTCCAGTAACCGCAGTTCGGAGAATGCATTGGTTTTTATAAAAGCTTTACCGAACATGCGACTCTGATATCTCCATTTGGACTCAAATCGTTCCAAACAAGTCTTCTTGTCTCATTTTCAACTTTATGAAGTTCTTCGGAAACTTTAACTTTTGCTCCATCAAGTACTGTTATCATAAATAAAATGTTCGCCATGTTTTTTCTTATGCATCCCATAATAGTTCATATGAGAAAGTGAAGAAAAGCCACGCTTTCTGACTAACCGAGAGAGGGCTCTGTGTATGGTGACCTCTGGGTCAAACGGCGCCAATGCCCTCAACACTATGTAATGGAACGCTTCACACTTCCACATTCATAGACTTCTGCAATAATATATTCAGTGGGGGGGGGGGGGGGGGGTAATTCTTTCGTCTTCCGAAAACTATTCTGCTCAATCCATGCACAATAATACCAACCATTCTGGCTCCCAATCCCAGCTTCCCCAATAGACAAGTGGCTGGGGTATCAGATTATAGTGGATGGCAGGGTGACACAAATAGATAAGTATTAAGGCCATCACCAGTCACTATATATCCATATGGCTCTGTTCTAAAGGTAATAAACCAGAGAGATCAAGCCTATGTCAATAAACATCTCCATGCTGCTTTATTGCTTATTGTATACATTAGCCTAGCACTATCCCTCTTATCTTGACCGGTCATAAAAATTGAGGCAGTACAAAGCCTGACTGAAAATTAATAGGCTAAAAAAACATAACATCGGTCAAGAAATCTGTTTTATTTATTACATATTCAAACAAGTTAAGCTATTTAGAATATTGTGATATATTTTTCATTTCTGTAAGTGCAGTAGAAGTAAAGATACAAATACATTTGCTAAAAGCCTAATTAACGAACTCATGAACTTTAAAATAAGCACACACCTTCTTTTAATATAGCACTACTTATATATCAAGTTTCAAGCATATATGTCTAAGCATTACATAGTAAGGGGCATTTATATGTTTTTTTACTTTATGTTAATTTTGACCTATGGCGAGCTCCCTAGATATTGATCTCACCGAAGATATTTCCAACCAATATTTTAGTTCCATACACGCCCTACATAAAAAGTCAACTTTGACAAATGTAGGTCCAGTGGTTCAAGAGAAGAAGACGTTTTGTTTTTTGGCCGAAAATCCAAGATGGCCGCCATACCATGTAACCTATGACGTCATACTTGTTTCGTTTGCATCCCTAGTCCATAGCAGTCCTACATGTAAAGTTTGAGTATTATCCGACAAATACTTTTTGAGATAGTGTCCGGCAAAGAACATCAGAAAATAATAATAATTAAAGCTGCTAAAGCAGTTTCCGGGGTCCAAGCGGAAGTCGTTTAGTTGTTTGCTTACATCTGCAGACAATGACGGTCATATATGTCAAGATTTGGTTTAATCCGATTTGTACTTTTTGAGATAATGCCCGAAAAAGAAACATCACAAAATCACAATAATATATTAAGGGGAGTTAATTCTTTCGTCTTGACACACTGGATCATCTCCCTTGTGTTTGGCCATAGATAATGCACCAAACAGACATCAAAGGACATCTCTATACAGCTTATCAGTTAATGTACTCAATAGCCTCAACTGTGGCCAGCTGGTCTTGACGGGCCATAAATCTTGAGGCAATAACTGCCTGACTGAAAAAGTAAAGCCTAAAAAAACATAAGATCGGTTAAGAAATCTGTTTTATTTATTACATATTCGAACAAGTAAAGCGATTTAGCATATTGTGATATATTTTTCATTTCTGTAAGTGCATTAGAAGTAAAGATACAAATAAATTAGCTAAAAGCCTAATTAACGAACTAATGAGTTTTAAAATAAGTACACACGTTCTTTTAATATAGCACTACTTATATATCAAGTTTCAAGTAGATATGTCTAAGCATTACATAGTAAGAGACATTTATACGTTTTTTGACTTTTTTTTTTACCTTTGGCGGGCTCCCTAGATATTAATCTCACCAAAGATATTTCCGACCAATAGTTTAGTTTCATACACACCCTACAAAAAGCCTAGTTTGACATATGTAGGTCCAGTGGTTTGAGAAGACGTTTTGTTTTTGGCCGAAAATCCAAGATGGTCGCCATACCATGTGACTTATGACGTCATACTTGTTTCGTTTGCATCTCTTAGCAGTCCTACATGTAAAGTTTTGAGTTTTATCCCACTAATGCTTTTATACGCCTGACTTAATAAAAGTCGGTCGTATTATGGTATCACCAGTGCCGTCTGTCAGTCCCGGATTCCCTTTCGCCCCATAACTTGAAGAGTTTTGATCTAATCTTTACAATTATTTCACAACATATACCTTGTGGGTAGAAGGTGTGTCATGAATCATTTAGGACATCGTCGATTGCATAATGTGGCTTCTACATTGGATTATGTAGTATTCTGTCTTTAATAGTCTATATCTTCGTTCCCTTCCGCTCTATAACTTGAAGAGTTTTGATCCGATCTTGACAATTGTTTCAGAGTATATACCTTATGGGCAGACGGTGTGTCGTGTGCCATTTCTGACTTCACCCGTTGCGTAATATGACAGCCATATAGGATTATGTAATATTCCCTTCCGCTCCATAACTTCTTTCGTTTTGATATAATCTCTCCAATTCTTTTAGAGTATATATACCTTATAGGTAGATGATGTGTCGCATACCAAATTTGATTTGGGTACAAATATTTTTTGTCGGTTTTCAAGAGGTTTTTTTTTATCAGAAATGTGTATCTGATGTTTAATATATATATATTATCAGAAGTCTATCAAGGGGAAGTATGTAACTAGCTATCTCCCCATGTAAACGGCATTGTCCACAAGCCAGCTGAAATAACGCATCATATGACGTTTGTGCGCACATGGCAAAAGTCCTGGTATCCTCTGCGCATAAAACAATTTCCGAAATAATTACTCTGGAATTGTGGGAAAAGCCTTTTTGCGCAGCAGTGTTATAGAAACTTTTGAATATAATATCTAAATACATATTCATTATATAACATGTGATGTGAATAATTTCTTTAGTAACGGTAAAGTTATTGATAAAAAAATTGAAATCCGACACACAAAGTCGCTTCGCAGGAGATGCTATCGCTTATTCGCTGGGCTCGCCCCTGTCAGACGAGGGCTGTTTGCCGGAGGCCGGTGAACTGTCCAGGCAGTGATCGAGGCCATTCGACACAAGCGACCAAATCAAACCATAAGAGTTTGGCGATTGAATTCACTGTTCATTACTTCGCAATTGTACCACGTTTATTTTCATCATCACTGCTAGCTTGACAACTACCTTGTCATCCGTAGTGTTGATACTTTCAGTTTCAGTCATATACACCAGGGGGCGTTTTTATATTTGGGCAGGATTCAAACAAAACTGGCAGAGGGCGCTGTAGTAGTTAATTGACTCCAGCTGGCTTGTGGACAATGCCGTTTATACGGGGAGATGGCTAGTTACATACTTCCCCTTGATAGACTTCTGATATTATATATATCAATGCTTTTTTTAGTACACTTGGTCCAGAGTAATACTGGAAGCCAATTAATTTATACATTCTGAGACTGTTTTCTGGGATAGTTTAATGTGCACTATAATAACAAAAAAGACCATTTTATTACCCATCTGGTATTTATCAGAGTAGCTGTTTAAATAGAGATAAGGGGATAATGACTTCCATTGAAGTATCACACAAGGTTTGTATATTTACACACCACTATATCCGTGGTCAGCCTGAAGATTGTTTGCTTTGTAATAAAACTAATACAGCCAAGTCCAATAGAACAGTGCCCCAGTTAAAACTATCAAAATTCAAGAATTGTAAGCTATTGTATTGATTGCTGCTTCACAATTATGGAACATAACAGCACTGTCAAAACAGCCACAATATTTCAGTTTTTGCAATTAAAATGTGATTGAAATTACCTGAACAGACAACATATGTGTACTAAAGCCAAAACACATAGGACAACTCGTACTATATTGTACATGATGGTGTATATTTATGAGCACCAGTAGCTACTCTCATCATCAGATATTACAACACACAATAGACAATTTTCTACAGGCATTATATATAGAGAAAAATATAACACAGTTAATACTTTAAAATGATAGAATAAGTAGGATAAGCAAAATTAGGCTTCCAAAGTACAAATGAACAGGATCTGTACAGATTAAAACCATGGGGGGTGTGTTGTAATATTGGGACAACAACACAGACTTAATGGAGACATACAGTTAAACATTAAATAAACGGAGAGGAATTGATGAAATTTGTACATTTAAACCAGGGTTTAATTTAGAAATATTAAGTGACTCTTTAAAAGCTAAGCTAAGTTTGTTATTGGCTTGATCAATGATTTCATAAGTCAATTTGCTAGGGTTATGGCTTTTGCTGAGACAGTGGTCAGCTACTGCAGAAGATTTGCTGTTAGGGTTGTTGATATTATGTTCAGAGAACCGTTGTCCTACATGCCTAGATGTAAGGCCTATATAAGAGGCAGGACAGTTACCACAAGTTATCTGGTAAACAACGTTACTTCTAAAATTTTCATCTTCGTGATCTCTATAATTAAAATATTTTCCAATGGTAAAAGTCTGGTTGATAAGAATAATTTGAACATGAAGAACAAGATTTCCAAGGGATTTTAATTCTTTTGAAAGTTTGATAGATGCCGGTCCAAGATATGGAACTCTAATAAAAAGTTTAAATGTTTCTGGACAAAAAGGCTTTAAAATCTCACCACTGTTGAATTTATTATTGAGGAATTTCTTGATAACTTTGTCAACAATATCTGACGGGTAATGGTTATATGTGACAAAGTTATATGTGTACTATAACGTACTGGTACATGTATTTAGTTGTAGCTTCATCAAATTCAGAAAAGAAAAACTTCTAATGTGAACAAGAAATTCGAATTGATGAAATTAAAACAAATGTTATATTAAATGTAAAGTTGTTAATCGTAGCGGTTCGACTTTGCCACGGCGGGCGTATGTTGAGTTTACTAAAACTCTTGTTGAGATATTGTCCGGCAAAAAGCATCAGAAAGACTGTGAACTGTTAACTGCGAGCCAACTTCACACACCTAACTTGAAAGTGTTTTTGTTTTCTTCTTCTTTAAGACTATTTCACATATTTCGGCTAAGATTGGTGGGATTCAGCGGCAACTGGTTTACCGATCGAGCCCAAGCTACCTCCCCCCCCCCCCCATTCTTAAAATAATGACCGCGAGGTAGAAAAATGAAATGAATGAGTGCAGGCTGGTCGGATCCAGCGCCAGCCGTCCAACGATCGAGCCCAGGCTTAATTAGAATAAATTAGATAAAGAATAAAATGCTTTCATCCAGGTTTCATCCCACAATAAAACTGGCAACGCCGCTCTATAAGTGAAATAATTTTGAGCGCGGCGTAAAACACCAAACAATCAATGAAATATATGTCTAAGGTATACAGAGTTAGAGACATGATGAATTCACCTCTGAATGGGCTAATGACCCACCACAGGAATTCTCCTTTTATTAGTTTTCACCCTGCTTAATTTTGTTATCTCTGTTTGAACTGTCTTCAAATCCACAAATTCAAGAGAGGAATAGGCCAGATAACTATAAACTCTTCCCTGCTTCTTATCAGGTTAATGTACACAAAGCAGCCCTATTCCCCAGCTTAATCGTCGCTAGGGCAACAAATCAAATGTTGTTAAATGATATATTTTTCATATCTGTAATTGCATTAGAAGTAAAGATACAAATAAAGTAGCTAAAAGTTTAATTAAAGTGGCATGAGCTGCCAAAATTGAGATATTTGGCCATTATAACAGAATGTTAAAATTACAAAATTATTTTTCTCAAGACGTATAATTCAGAAACTTTTTAATGCTTATGGTCTTGTTAATGTACGATAACGCATTGTTTTCAACTAACTTTGGCTTAGAATGAATGAATAGTCATCCCGGTTATGTAAATTTTGTTTACTTTTCGAACACTAGTTCGGTTCGTATAGCCCACATACTGTATAGATTTTCCTCATTCCAACGCCAATCATTCAGTTTTTCGATGACCTTCAAAGCCTTTTACTGTCGTGACAATCAGAATCTATGAAAATAGTCCGAATTTTGACACATGCCACTTTAACGAACTAATGAACTTTAAAATAATTACGTGTTCTTTTAATATAGCACTACTGATATATCAAGTTTCCAGAAGATATGTCTGACTCTAAGCATTACAGAGTTAGAGACATTTATACGTTTTATGTTAATTTTGACCTTTGGCGGGCTCCCTAGATATTAATCTCACCAAAGATATTTCCGACCAATAGTTTAGTTCTATACACACCCTACAAAAAGCCAAGTTTGACATTTCTAGGTCCAGTGGTTTGAGAAGATGTTTTGTTTTTTGGCCGAAAATCCAAGAAGATCGCCATACCATGTGACCAATGACGTCGTATTTGTTTCGTTTGCGACTCTAGTCCATAGCAGTCCTACATGTAAAGTTTGAGTTTTATCCCACTAATGCTTTTTGAGAAATTGTCCGGCAAAAAGCATCAGAAAATATATCGTTTAGTTGTTTGTTTACATCAACAGACGGTGACGGTCCTTTATGTCAATAATCGTAGATATCTTATTATCAATAATCAGAAGTCTATGAACAGGGAAGTGTGAAATGTCGCATTACCCCATATTCAGGGCACTGGCGCTTTCAGCCTGCTTATACTACACTATGTGACGTTTATGCGCGGTAGATTTTGAAATTGTCAACGGTTGCGCAATTTCAAATCAGAAAATAAATTCATTCTCCACTTACTGCATCTATCGGCAATTCCAGTAACCGCAGTTCGGAGAATGCATTGGTTTTTATAAAAGCTTTACCGAACATGCGACTCTGATATCTCCATTTGGACTCAAATCGTTCCAAACAAGTCTTCTTGTCTCATTTTCAACTTTATGAAGTTCTTCGGAAACTTTAACTTTTGCTCCATCAAGTACTGTTATCATAAATAAAATGTTCGCCATGTTTTTTCTTATGCATCCCATAATAGTTCATATGAGAAAGTGAAGAAAAGCCACGCTTTCTGACTAACCGAGAGAGGGCTCTGTGTATGGTGACCTCTGGGTCAAACGGCGCCAATGCCCTCAACACTATGTAATGGAACGCTTCACACTTCCACATTCATAGACTTCTGCAATAATATATTCAGTGGGGGGGGGGGGGGGGGTGGTAATTCTTTCGTCTTCCGAAAACTATTCTGCTCAATCCATGCACAATAATACCAACCATTCTGGCTCCCAATCCCAGCTTCCCCAATAGACAAGTGGCTGGGGTATCAGATTATAGTGGATGGCAGGGTGACACAAATAGATAAGTATTAAGGCCATCACCAGTCACTATATATCCATATGGCTCTGTTCTAAAGGTAATAAACCAGAGAGATCAAGCCTATGTCAATAAACATCTCCATGCTGCTTTATTGCTTATTGTATACATTAGCCTAGCACTATCCCTCTTATCTTGACCGGTCATAAAAATTGAGGCAGTACAAAGCCTGACTGAAAATTAATAGGCTAAAAAAACATAACATCGGTCAAGAAATCTGTTTTATTTATTACATATTCAAACAAGTTAAGCTATTTAGAATATTGTGATATATTTTTCATTTCTGTAAGTGCAGTAGAAGTAAAGATACAAATACATTTGCTAAAAGCCTAATTAACGAACTCATGAACTTTAAAATAAGCACACACCTTCTTTTAATATAGCACTACTTATATATCAAGTTTCAAGCATATATGTCTAAGCATTACATAGTAAGGGGCATTTATATGTTTTTTTACTTTATGTTAATTTTGACCTATGGCGAGCTCCCTAGATATTGATCTCACCGAAGATATTTCCAACCAATATTTTAGTTCCATACACGCCCTACATAAAAAGTCAACTTTGACAAATGTAGGTCCAGTGGTTCAAGAGAAGAAGACGTTTTGTTTTTTGGCCGAAAATCCAAGATGGCCGCCATACCATGTAACCTATGACGTCATACTTGTTTCGTTTGCATCCCTAGTCCATAGCAGTCCTACATGTAAAGTTTGAGTATTATCCGACAAATACTTTTTGAGATAGTGTCCGGCAAAGAACATCAGAAAATAATAATAATTAAAGCTGCTAAAGCAGTTTCCGGGGTCCAAGCGGAAGTCGTTTAGTTGTTTGCTTACATCTGCAGACAATGACGGTCATATATGTCAAGATTTGGTTTAATCCGATTTGTACTTTTTGAGATAATGCCCGAAAAAGAAACATCACAAAATCACAATAATATATTAAGGGGAGTTAATTCTTTCGTCTTGACACACTGGATCATCTCCCTTGTGTTTGGCCATAGATAATGCACCAAACAGACATCAAAGGACATCTCTATACAGCTTATCAGTTAATGTACTCAATAGCCTCAACTGTGGCCAGCTGGTCTTGACGGGCCATAAATCTTGAGGCAATAACTGCCTGACTGAAAAAGTAAAGCCTAAAAAAACATAAGATCGGTTAAGAAATCTGTTTTATTTATTACATATTCGAACAAGTAAAGCGATTTAGCATATTGTGATATATTTTTCATTTCTGTAAGTGCATTAGAAGTAAAGATACAAATAAATTAGCTAAAAGCCTAATTATCGAACTAATGAACTTTAAAATAAGTACACACGTTCTTTTAATATAGCACTACTTATATATCAAGTTTCAAGTAGATATGTCTAAGCATTACAGAGTAAGAGACATTTAAACGTTTTTTGACTTTATGCTAATTTTGACCTATGGCGAGCTCCGTAGATATTGATCTCATCAAAATCGTTTAGGAATTATATTTTAGGTCCATACCCGCACTACATAAAAATCCAAGTTTGACATATGTAGGTCCAGTGGTTTCAGAGAAGAAGTCGTTTAAATATTTCATTTTTTTGGACGAAAATCCAAGATGGCCGCCTTACCATGTGACCTATGACGTCATACTTGTTTCGTTTGCATCCCTAGTCTATAGCAGTCCTACATGTACAGTTTGAGTTTTATCAGACGAATACTTTTTAAGATATTGTCCAGCAAAAACCCATCAGAAAATAATAATAATAATAATAATAATAACCCTTACAAAAATAATAGGGTTCCAAGCCATTGCTTGGCCCCCTAATAATAATTAAAGCTGCTAAAGCAGCTGTTTCCGGGGTCCAAGCGGAAGTCGTTTAGTTGTTTGCTTAGTTCTGCAGACGGCGACGGTCCTATATGTCAAGATTTGGTTTAATCCGATTTGTACTTTTTGAGATAATGCCCGAAAAAGAAACATCAGAAAATCACAATAAAATATTAAGGGGAGTTAATTCTTTCGTCTCCCAGTCTTGACACACTGGATCATCTCCCTTGTGTTTGACCATAGATAATGCACCAAAGAGAACAGACCTATGTCAACAAACATCTCCATACAGCTTATCAGTTCATGTAATCAATAGCCACCTTCTCTTGAGGCAGTAAATGCTTATACAAAGCCTGACTGAAAAAATTAATCGCCTAAAAAAACATAAGATCGGTTAAGAAATCTGTTTTATTTATTACATATTCCAACAAGTAAAGCGATTTAGCATATTTTTGATATATTTTTCATTTCTGTACGTCCATTAGAAATAAAGATACAAATAAATTTTTCAAAAGCCTAATTAACGAACTAATGAACTTTAAAATGTTCACGCGTTCTTTTAATATAGCAAATAAATAACTATCTACAAGTAGTGTTATTCCGAACAAGAGTTTTAGTAAACTCAACATACGCCCCCGTGGCAAAATCGAACCGCTACGATTAATAGCTTTACATTTAATATAACATTTGTTTTAATTTCATCAATTGAAATTTCTTGTTCACATTAGAAGTTTTTCTTTTCTGAATTTGATGAAGCTGCAACTAAATACCAGTACGTTTATAGTACACATATGTTATCTGTTCTGGTAAATTCAATCACATTTTAATTGTAAAAACTGAAACATTGTGGCTGTTTTGACATTGCTGTTATGTTCCATAATTGGGAAGGAGCAATCAATGCAATAACTTAAAATTCTCAAATTTTAACACTTTTGACTTGGACACTGTTCTATTGGACTTGGCTGTAATAGTTTTATTACAAAGCAAACAATCTTCCGGCTGACCACTGTTATGAGGGTGTGTAAATATACAAACCTTGTGTGTTCACTTCAGTGCCCCCCTATCTCTATTTAAACAGCCACTCTGATAAATACCAGATGGGTAATAAAGCTGTGAAAATGGTCTTGTTTGTTATTATAGCGCACATTAAACTATCCAAGAAAACATTATCAGAATGTATAAATTAATTGGCTTCCAGTATTACTCTGGACCAAGTGTACTCAAAAAGCATTGATATATATATCAATACATATATATTAAACAGCAGGTACACATTTCTAATAAAAAAAACTCTTGAAAACACACAAAAAATAAGTGGACCCAAATCAAATTTGGTATGGGACACATCATCTACCTATACGGTATATATACTCTAAAAGAATTGGAGAAATTATATCAAAACGAAGAGAGTTCTGGCGCCGAAAGGGAATATCACATAATCCAATATAGCTGCCATATTATGCAACAGGTGATATTAAAAATGGTGCGTGAAAAACTGTCTGCCCATAAGGTATTTACTCTGAAAGCATCGTCAAGATCGGATCAAAACTTAAGAAGTTATGGAGCGGCAGGGAATATTACATAATCCTATATGGCTGCCATATTATGCAACGAGTGAAGTCAGAAATGGTACACGACACACCGTCTGCCCATAAGGTATATACTCTGATAGAATTGTAAAGATCGGATCAAAACTCTTCAAGTTATGGAGCGGAAGGGAACGAAGATATAGACTAAGACAGACTATTATATAAACCAATGTATAAGCCACATTATGCAATCGACAATGTCCTAAATGGTTCATGACACACTTTCTACCCCTAAAGTATATGTTGTAAAAAAATTGTAAAGATCGGATCAAAACTCTTCAAGTTATGGCGCGGAAGGGAACGAAGATATAGACTGACAGAATATTACATAAACCAAAGTAGAAGCCACATTATGCAATCGACGATGTCATAAATGGCTTGTGACACACCTTCTACCCACAAGGTGTATGTTGTGAAAGAATTATAAAGATTAGATCAAAACTCTTCGAGTTATGGAGCGGAAGGGAATCCGGGCCGGACGGCGCTGGCGATACCATAATGCGACCGACTTTTTTAAGTTGGGCTTATAAAAACGAAGACTTCATATTGACTCAGTATTTCGACTTTATTCAGTCATCATCTGTACTACGTTAAACTAATCAGTGGAACTACTGGATACAAGCTAAGCATAACTGTTAAAATAGACTTTTCCATATTCTTGAAAACAATCACAAGCTTATTGAACAAGAGTTTTAGTAAACTCAATAAACGCCCGCCGTGGCAAAGTCGAACCGCTACGATTGTTGTTTTAAACAATATTTATTGATGAGTTTACAAGTAACAGAAAACAATGAAACATTCACGTTTTGGGATCTGACGTTAAGCACGATAGTGCTTATATATGTCATTTCCCGATACAGAAGAAACAAGAGCAAACTTAAGTTAACAGTATAAAAGCTTCAGGAAAATTGTTAATATAACATACCAAGCTATAGATTTCAACAAAACATTTAGAATATTTTGCTCTTTTCGATAAATTTATGAACAGCTTTGAAAATATTTGCGTTTAATGCTAGTTCGAGAGACTGGTCACCAAACAGAAGCAAACTTATTTAAAAGGTATAGAAGCTTCGGGAATAACAACTTTACATTTAATATAGCATTTGTTTTAATTTCATCAATTGAAATTTCTTGTTCACATTAGAAGTTTTCCTTTCTGAATTTGATAAAGCTGAAACTAAATACTACAGTACACATATGTTATCTGTTCAGGTAAATTCAACAACATTTTAATTGCAAAAACTGAAATATTGTGGCTGTTTTGACATTGTTGTTATGGTCCATAATTAAGAAGGAGCAATCAATGCAATAGCTTACATTTTTTTACTTTTCACAGTTTTGACTTGGACACTGTTCTATTGGACTTGGCTGTAATAGTTTTAGTACAAAGCAAACAATCTTCAGGCTGACTTAGATGGTGTGTAAATATACAAACCTTGTGTGTGGATGTCATTGTCCCCCTATCTCTATTTAAACAGCCACTCTGATAAATACCAGATGGGTAATTAAACTGTGAAAATGGTCTTTTTAGATATAATAGCGCACATTAAACTATCCAAGAAAACATTCTTCGTAAGTCAAGAAGATATGCCCTGTGCCAGTTTTAACTTTAAAATATATATGATATGCGTACAGTTCCTAACATATTGTAAAAAAACATTAAAAAATAATATTAAAACATAGTTGAAGCAACCTTTATCCCGCTTTTCTCGTTCATGTATAAAACACACTCTAAAAAAGGGAAGTGTAATCAATATTTTAACTTCACTGATGGTCACTGACTTGAGTTACTTGGAGGTCTGGTGAAGGATTGTCATACGCCTCATGACATCCTATATCAATAACTGTGTTGCCGTTTATTTCAAGCATAAAGGGTCCGTTGTCAAGAAAGTATATCTCAATGGCATCGATATCTGCCGAATCAACATCGATTCCATGTAAGTGGGTATTTATTGCCTTGGATGCCACCATTAATTTTTCCATCTGTCCATCTATATCGATTACCACGTTCCCATTGTAGGCGCTGGTATACAACCGTGATACCTGGCGCATCGAACAAACGTCACATTTATGGTACTTGGAGGTTTCCTCAAACGAAAGTTGGTTTTTCTTGCACAGAGGACAAATTTTGAACAATTTAAGACTGACTCCTGTAAATAAAGCTTTAACGAATCTGTGTTCGTCTCTGATTTCTTCAGTTGCCTCTTTCACAGACCCGATATCACCAATTACAGTTATTTTAGTGTTTTTGCTGGAGGTGAGATACTTTTTTGACAAATATTCTCTTGTGGTCAGGTTTTCAAACGTGTATGACTGCCCAAGAGTGACAGCATCTTTGTGGTCACTCCACAAACTCACTTTGATGCTGCCACTCGCATCTGAAATGGTTGCGTCCCTTTTTTCAAGCTCCTTCCCCCAGACATCGACTTTCTCCGAATTTTCATCTAGTCTGGTTATCTTTCCAGTCACTTGTTTAATCTGTAAATGATGTAAAATTGAAAAGGTGTGTTAGAAATTAATAAATTTAAAAAAAGAGAAACATTGCAAAATATAACTTATATTTTTTTGTCCCGAGCGAATATGCTTAAACATAAGGTGAGTGAACTTAAAATTGTTCATTATGATAGTGTGCTTCTATGGTACTAAGAGCTATATACACTTCGTTCGCTCCTCAGCGATTCTGGTTGATTTAAAATGATTGTTAAAGACATTCTGATACATACCGGTTGGTAGCATGGAATATCTTTGATTTTCTCAATGCAGGTAGTTTTTTCTTCCAGTCCAGCGATGTTAGGTGCGAAGTCGAGCTTACTGACAACTTGCATTGTGGAGGCCCTGGTGTACTTCACATCAAAACCGGATCCTCCTCTGGAGTCTGAAAACAAAAGTTGAGTGTCATACAGCAGATTCAAATACATTTAAGGAAATAGTCAGTCATTCTATAACATTAGTTTGTTGATATTATAAATTTTATTCGGTTGAATTCATGATGACACAAATAGTTAAAGGGGCATGAGCTGCCAAAATGTTGATATTTTGACGTTCAAACAGAATGCTGAAATTATTGGCTATTTTTCTCATGAGGTAGAATTCAGAAGCTTTTTAATGCTTCCAGTCTCGAAAATGAACGATGAAATACTATTTTGAACCAACTTTGGCTTAGAATGAATGAATGGTCGTCCCGGTTATTTGCATTTTGTTTACTTTTGAACACGTTTTCGGTTCATACAGGCCACATACTGTATGGATTTTTCTCATTCGAACGCCAACCATTTAGTTTTTCGATAGCCTTCAAAGCCGTGACGATCAGAAGTTATGAAAAAACTGCGAATTTTGGCAGCTCATGCCACTTAAAGCAGCTAAATCCAGATTTTAAACACAAATTAAAAATATGAGACATCAGTTCCAACTAAAATTTGGTGAAAATGATAAATCAGATTTCAGATTTGATTATCGCTATAGTATTAAAATATAAAAAATATTGAAACGCAACCGGGTCTAGTAAACGAAGACTTTTGGATCGTTCTTTTTTATAAGAATGTTACAGGTCTCCATTATCCAGCGGTAACATGTTTGTTAAAGTGGCATGAGCTGCCAAAATTAAAACTTTTTTTTATAATTTCTGATCGGTAGGCCATCCGAAAACTAAACAGTTGGCGTTGGAGTGAGGAAAATCTATAAAGTATGTAGCCTATATGAACAGAAATAGTGTTCGAAACGTATACAAAATCTAAATAACTGGGACGACCATTCATTCATTCTAAGTCAAAGTTAGTTCAATCCAATACTTTATCGTATATTCTCGAGACTAGAAGCACTAAAAAGCTTATGAATTATGCATCTTGAGAAAAATAGCCAATAATTTCAACATTCTCTTTTGACGTCAAAATATCAACATTTTGGCAGCTCATGCCACTTTAAATTTTGCATTCACATTAAAATAATTGCACACACTCGGTCGTACTTTTGAAGTTCTTAGATAGGCCTACAGTTTAGTAGACCAACAAAAGCGAAAACATTAAACGAAGGTTTAAATTTTAGCCCCAAAAAAATATTTTCGTTATTTTCCGGATTACACTTTTTTTAATAATGGCAGAAATTCTTCTACCGATTTTTGGTAGAGCTCACAACAGGGCACTGAATGTCGGTCGCCTTATCCATTCAACTAACCGGCCTCTCATACTTATGCTGATTCTCCCAGTGCTGGCGAAAGGTGCCTTACTTTGGGACGATGGTTCGAGCCATGTTGTGGGCTCTACCAAAAATCGATCGAAGAATTTCTGCCATTATTCAAGAAAGTGTAATCTCCCAAATAACGAAAATACTGCTATGCCCACTTTCTAAAAGTGGCAAAAAAATTAACTCAAAAATAATTATATTTTACTGCTTAGTTTCAGACATAGTGTAATATTTAAAAAAAACTTATTTGAAAAATTTTGAAGCTGTTGTAACCTAGTTTTTCAGCTCTCAGACATGTAGCGATAATCTCATCTCAATAATTGTCTTAGTTACACAACTTTAGAGATTAGGCCTACCGCCTCGCAAACTCTGAGAACGGCAGGCTGAATGCATTCTCACCTTGCAGTTTAGACTCGAGCTCTAGGTTTAAATTAAGTATATTAAAACACCTTCGCTTGAAAAAGTGAATAATATTCTGAAGAAAAATAACAAATGACTCACTCAGCTCTTTGGTTATTTTGCACAACTTGACTGGCGTTGAATTCTTGGCAGCCTGCTCAAACGACGAGTGTTTTTCTGGGCTAAACACAACCGTTTTGTGACACTCTTCTTTCGTCTGGATTTGTGCTTGGAAATATCGGACGTTTTTCTTTGATAGTTTCAATGGAGTCACCTGATGGACATATCCAACCACAACATCTTCGTCATCTGATGAAAATCTGACTTTTTTCGGTGTTGACATATTGAATATTGGAACGGTAGAACACAACGTATACTAAAAAAATCGCTGGAAGAAGAATCTTTACTTTCGACAAGATCCATGCATTTATATAGGCGTTTTATCAGGAAGTCATAAAGCTCTAAAACCTGACAAGACGAAACCATTTGCTTTGATTGGTCACTATGGATTGATATGCTGGACGATATGTGTGTGGGTGGGGCAGATGGGCGTGGAATGACATCAACATACGTCTGGATAGCACATGCACTGTTCCTTTCTTTGCATATCTAATTTGTAAAAAAAATAGGTTCAAAGCAACAAAAAATAAATTGGATAGAACGTATATCCAAAAACTTGCTGAATGTAGTTTCGTTGTAAACATACCGACTGCCTTATTCCCCTACGCCCCCCCCCCCCCCCCACTCCCCAAAATAAATTAATCAGGTCATGAATTCTAGATTGTTTTAATTTACTGAACAATTTCATAAATTATTTCATAACCGATTTGTTTAGTGTCCAAAATTAAAACAATAAATAAAAGGATAAACGAGGACAGATGTGTCACGCGCACCCACCCTAAAACCCCACCATTATATTTCTACGTTTGTATTCCGAGTTGATAGATTGCAAACAGTTTTGTTTCATACCAGTATTTGGTATGTGGATCACGTCATCGTCTTAATTCTGACCAGGATGTCTTTGATTTTATTACCTAAAGTGGCATTAGCTGCCACACTTTTTTCATAATTTCTGAATGTCACGACAGTAAGAGGTTTTGAAGGCCATTGAAACACTAAATGATTGGCGTTGGAATGAGGAAAATCCATACAGTATGTGGCCTGTACGCACCGAAAACGTGTCCGAAAAGTAAACAAAATTTAAATAACCGGGACAACCATTCATTCATTCTAAGCAAAACTTAGTTCAAAACAATACTTTATCGCACGTTTTGAAGACTGGAAGCAGTAAAGAGCTTCTGAATTATACATCTTATATAGCCAATAATTTGAACATTCTGTTTTAACGTCAAAAAATTAACATTTTGGCAGCTCATGCCACTTTAAAGGTCATAAAGTTTTATCGCATGCCCATTCCCACCTGCATTTCCAGAGAGAGAGAGCTATCACGGATACAATATTAGGCCCGTTTGAGTAATTGCATCATTTAAGATAATTTCAGAAACATTGGTATTTTAAGCAATGATAATTAACTTCGAAACTTTAAGGCGAGAAGGATAAAAATGAATTTTCCCACACTTTGTACTATGTTTGCTTGCTTGGTTGATTGTTTGGTGTTTTACGCCGCACTCAAGATTATTTCCCTTATATGTCGGTGTTGTCAGTGTTATTGTGCGGGGAAACCCACGACCTTCCGGGGGTAACTGGCAATCATCCCACATTGGTCGATCGGATTAAAACATTGTCGGTACATTTTCCTATTTTTTGGAACCAGTGGGATTCGAACCGCGACCCATTGGTGGAAGGCTGTTCGGATTGAGCGTCAAGCGCTCTTTTTTTTTTCTTTTTTTTTTGAAAATATAGTTTATTCACAATCATCAAATATGCACATGTAATACAATTAGATTAGAAATCAGCCCCAAAAATTAAAACAAATTATCATAGTTGAAAAAAGGGTTCTTACCTACTGAGCCACTTAGAATCGTTAGACAATTGACAGTGAATAAACTGGTCTTGAAAGTGTTTTTTGTAATCAACATGCATTAGGGAATCAGACTCCTCGATGCTTTTATTTACTTATTCGAGTTGTCAAAACGTATAAGAAAATGGTTGCGTTTGCGGTGTTTGAGAGGTAAATGGTGGGAGGTGGGGGGTGGGGGGGCTGCTCTTCGGCGAGTATTTTTACTTTGTAGGTTCAGTTCTACATTACAAAAGTTAAGTGACAATGTTGAGGCAACAAACTTGCAATTCGGGCTTCAAAGTTGAAGAGAAGCATCCTCAATCTAACACATAACTATTCTTGTGTTTGTCCCTGATTCAAATAAAAAAGTAGTTTTCGACATGCCTGCCAAACATTACTTGTACTTCATTGAACTTTAATCTAATATTTCCCCCTTTTTTCAAGATGAAAAATGTCATCCATTATAATTCCACCCGTTTTAAGAACATGGAAAATAACAATTTTGCCACACTGCATGAAAAACACAGCATTTTTCATAACAATTGTCATTTATCTTGGGGACGTGAGGGGGTACCAAATTCCAGGTGGACTGTTTCCTACACTGAAGAACAATACGTCCAGCTTTTAGTGTTTGATTATAATCGCAGCTGGCGAAGTACAGCTTTGAAACTATTCTGTCTCTGCCAGTTGTAATATATGAAAATATGTTCTTCCAGTTTAATATTTCTCTTTAAGTCCAGTGGATTAAAATAAGTTGTTAATTCACCAGATGGTTTTACTACAGTAACCACTTCTATACTTTGACTTGCTCTCTTGAGTTAAACTGCCTGCTTGGCCATTCTGTTTAATTCTTTTGAAGGTTATCTGGATAACTTTCTAAATGTTTTTAGGGGGCTTTATGACTATATGGAATCCCATCTGGTTTTACTTTAACACAGACTTTATTGTCGATACATATGAGCTGGCGTTTATGACAAAATTTTATACAAAAACGCATATTCGGAAACTTCCGACAAAGTATACAACTCCACCGTAGGAAAATAACATGGGAATCAGTGTTTGGTCAGGGGAAGAGGCTAATATAGGAGGAGAACAGGGAAGTTACACAAGCCTTGAACTAAAAAAGCGTTTTATATTTTATGTATTTTTAGTCTGAAGCTTTATAATTGGTATAAAGGGAGACGTTTCACGCTGTATCAGTCTCTGCAAGTCCAATCAGATATTACTTCCGGACCAGTGACAGACACTCAGATTATCTGCACTCAAACAACCGCCCAAAAACAATTACATTTCTGCAGTTGCAGTTAATACCCACAAAGTGTTTCAAAGTTGATGCTAAATCGAGCAACATTATTTAGAAACAAGGTACTATAGCAAGGCCAGTAGAATATGACTACTAGGACTTACTACTTTATTATGAAACTTTAGATTGTTAAGGAATCTTGATTTGCGCACACTGGACTTCCTTTAAGCGTATTTTTTCACTTCATTTAAACGTATTTCTAGAAAACTCTTTTATTTAACTTTTTTATTTATTTTTCCAAAATGACACGGACGTATTTTATTCAATAATTTCATATATGATAATATATAATCTTTGTTTGAATTAAACTGGTAAATTTCATTAAAGTGGCATGAGCTACCAAATTAAAACTTTTTCATAATTTCTGATCGTCAAGACAGTAAGAGGCGTTGAAGGTCATCGGAAAACCAAGCAATTGGCGTTGGAGTGAGGAAAATCCATACAGTACGTAGCTTATATGAACAGAAATAGTGTTCGAAAAGTAAACAAAATTTAAATCACTGGGCGACCATTCATTCATTCTAAGTCAAAGTTAGTTTAATGCAATACTTTATCGTATATTCTCGAGACAAGAAACACTAAAAAGCTTCTGAATTATACGTCTTGAGAAAAATAGCCAATAATTTCAACATTCTCTTTTGATGTCAAAATATCAACATTTTGGCAGCTCATATCACTTGAAGGAAAATAAAATTGTACCGGAGATAATTGTTTTTTAACATAATAAGAATTAATTATATTGTAAGTCCAAATATATATATATATATATATATATGTGTATATATACATATATATATATATATATATATATATATATCACAAGTAAATTTATTTGTAGCATGTGTACAATACTGTCATAAACGGCAGCTGGTAGATACATCCTGAGCTTAAAGATATGTTTACTTTTGTCAACCCAGCTTTGTGAGTGTTTGACCTTTGGACCTTCGCTTTACCTCTGTTCCAGAGAAATTGACACTTCTTTCGCCTTAATGACCCAAGCCTTGTAACAAACTTAATTCTGTTACTTAAACTTCATATTGTGCGACGTAAATCACCACGAATAGTTACATGTAGGCCAACATCTTAACTGGTTACATTACATAGATGCAGTGACTCAAAATCGGGGAAACTAATTTACCCACATTTTGCGGTGAAAACCAAGACCCTCAGCATAGAAGTTTAAAGTGCGAGATTGAACACCAGTACGTGTTCTCTCGGATATAGGTACTCTGCAGATATACTGGGTGTTAAGACTTTTTCACGGCACTGTCAGGTAAGTATATATTTTTAGCCCGCCATCACTCTGATGAAGGGCTATTCAAATCGCTTTTCCGTGGTCCGTCGTCCATCATCAGTCGTCCGTCCGTTAACTTTTCGCTTGTTACCTTTATTCTAAGAAAACTACCAGTCCAATCTTAATCAAACTTAACATACATCATCACCCTATGGTCCAGTTGTGCACCGTACATTTTCATCTCATTTGCATATTCAATATGGCCGCCAGGGGGCGATATATATTTTTTTGTTACCTTTATTCCAAGAAAACTACCTGTCTGATATTCACCAAACCTGGCTCACATTATCTCCCTATCGCCTAGTTGTGTACTATACATTTTCATCTCATTTGCATATTCAATATGGCCGCCAGGGGGCGATGTTATTTTTCTTTATTACCTTTATTCCAAGAAAACCACCTGTCCAATATTAATCAAACTTCGCCCACATTATCTACCAAGGATCTAGTTGTGCACCCTACTTTTTCATCTCATTTGCATATTAAATATGGCCACCAGGAAGCCATGTTGTTTTTGAACCAAATTTGAATGAAACTTCTTATCATTATTCCAAGAAAACTACTGACATGACACACATCATGCTCCTAAGTTCTAGCTGTGCACCATACATTTGCATCTCATTAGCATATTCAAGATGGCTACTAGGTGGCAATATTGTTTTCAACCAAAATTTCGAACGACCTATGTGGGATGGTTGCCAGTTACCAACGAAAGGTCGTGGGTTTCCTCTGGGCATAGAGCCCGGTTTCCTCCCACAATAAAACTGGCAACGCCGCCATATAAGTGAAATAATCTTGAGCGCGGCGTAAAACACAAATCAATCAATCAACCAAAATTTCAAGGGGAGCTTACTTTGTAATTCACAATTTAATTTTCCTCAACAATAGTTATCTCCCTTGAATAAGATTTTTTTATGTATGCCCCAATATCACATAATATATACATTCAATACACTGTTGTCCCTAATTCATGTATCCATTTATTGCTGTAACTATCTTTAATATGGATAGATGACCGCGGGCGTTAAGATCCCTTTAATGGATCTCGTGTTTCATCAGTAACACCTGAACCCCTTCCCCCATTTGTTCCTCAACTACGGTTAGATCCCCTCTGTTGTATTTTCTCTTCACGAGAACGCTGTAGATCTCGGAAGTAAAACAATTGAGGTTGCAAAGAGTAGGAGAGGGATTGCCCCTGGCAATCAACAAGTATTAGGCCTATAATACGCCGTAACAAGATCATTTTCAATCTTAAGAAAAGGAAAATTCATAGGAGATGACCACTTCAAAATGATTAAGTTTCACCCTATATATAGAATATATATCCCAGGTTTGTTAATTATTAAACTGGGTCTATAACATCTAAAACATACCCTGGGGGGGGGGGGGGTCCACGGGTGGATGGGGGGTGGGGCATCGGATGATGGGGTGTGTTGGGGTAGAGGATAGAGATATCCAAGTCCAATTAACCTACCCAGCAGACATTTGCCCCAAATGTGTTTTCTTGAACGTTCACTGAAAAGCCGGTAGTATTGTGATATGCCAAGTGTCCGGCATGCAGCCCGAGATAACTTCTCGAGTTTAGATCTTTTCTTGACAATTCTAGAGTTTATATGTTTGATTTGTAGATGATGCGGCCCCATTAGTTTACCCAAAATTTTATTCGGGTCTCGAATTTTTAGTCGGTTTTGAGTTTTTTTTTTTTTTTAGTAACAATAGTGGTTCAAATGATGCCATGCTGGGTCTAATTGGTCAATAGGAGGCATATTGATTTATACATTCATATACAATTTTCTGGGATAGCTTTAAGGGAGCCATGGCGACTAAAGCAAAATACAGTTTAATAACTCCTTTAACAGTTCAAGACATTTTAGTTTTATAACCCGTAACTGTATCAGTACTGATGCAGTAAATATTGTAACCCATAGAGATAAGTGGACTCTTTATGTCTGGTTCAAGTGGACAGAGACAAGATGGATTTATGTGTACTACCCTCGTAGTAGGCCTACTCTTACTGCTTGAGCATTTTAAGCCCAGTGATAATAAATAGATAAACTTTGTTTGTTATTCACAAATACCTTCAATGACCACTCCAAAATCATTCAGATGTTGTCAATTCTTTTACCCATAGTTGTGCCTCATGAGAGACTGTATATCCTATGTACCATATGCACAGTCAGTGTGTCTTGAAGTATTTAGGACCTCACATTTTATTATATTGTATTCATACAGAAGATTTTAAAAAATCAATCTCTTTAAAGTGGCCTAAAACAGAATGTTGAAATTATTGGCTATTTTTCTCAACACGATAAAGTATTGTTTTGAACTAACTTAGGCTTAGAAAGAATGAATGGTCGTCCCGGTTATTTAAATTTTGTTTACGTTTTGAACACTTTTTGGTTCGTATAGGCCACATACTCTATGGATTTTCCTCATTCCATTGACAATCATTTAGTTTTTTCGATCGCCTTCAAAGCCTCGTACTGTCGTAATGATCAGAAATTATGAAAAAAGGGTGAATTTTGGCAGCTCATGCCACTTTAATAAAAACCTACGATCCTATTCTTTATCACAGTATAAACGAGAGCACATAGTGTGAAAAGGTCAAGTTTACTGTGTCTCGCCGGGCGTATTTTGGGTTTTCTGAAGCTGTTGTTTAATTTTCACAAACATTTTTTTGACGTGTGACTTATCAATGGCGTATTTCTTTTTAGCAAAATATCAGTTTCTTTGTTTCTGGTTTGCGTTGTTTTGACCGGAGTTACCGATATGCGGTAAGGGAAAATTTTGTCTGAAAATATCCCAAGAATTTCTCCCCCCCCCCTCCCACTACCCGACACCTATGAATACCACGAATGTTTACCCAAAGTAATAATTTTAATACGTCCGGCTTGAAAAGCGGGCTGTATTACGCTATCATCTCGGTCCGTCCGGCAGTCCGGCTGTCCGGCGTCGGCTTTCCCTTCCGCTCCATAACTTCCAAAGTTTTGATTCCAACTTAACATTTTTTTCTGAGTATATACCTTATGAGTAGAAGGTGTGTTGCGGACTATTTTTAACATCATACATTGCGTAATATGGCAGCCATATTGAATTATGTAATATGAACTTTTTTCTCTCCTAACTTTAACAAATATAATCCGATGTTTTCAAATCTTTCCCGTTACATACCATATTAACAGACAGTGTGTCAAAAATTTGTTTGAGAGGCATTTAGAAGTCGGTAATAGTAACACAAAAGAAGAGATTTCTGAATAAAAACTTCTTATTTATTAATGTTAATAAACATTAATAAATAAGAAGTTGTTATTCAGAAATCTCTTCTTGTGTGTAACTCCAATAATGTTTCTAAATTGATTAAAACTATTCCTAAATCTATACATAACGTTTTAATCAAATAAAAATACATATAAGGATTAAAGTTTTATCTACAGACAAAGAGATATGTAACTCAGCCTTGTTCTATTTACCATGTAAAAATACACTAGCTCTTATCACTAGTGTTGAAACTTTTATGGCCTTCTCTACCACATGGCCTCTTTCATGTAGGCTTTGTTAATATACTGTCTGCAATTAAATGTTTTTAAGGTGTTCATACAGATATATATTAACCTATGGAATGAATATCTGAAAAATGACAGGAATGTTTCACTTTTTGTAGCCAAATAATATAGATAAATGATATTATGAGAAAGCTTTTCAAATCTGCTTGAAGTGGTGTGAGCTGCAAAATTGCCAATTAATTACATTTGTTTAAGTATGATTAGTAAATTATGAATTGCTTTTCTCAAAAATTTAAACATTTTAGTCCAACTTATATTGACGATGTACATTGCATGCTTGTTTAAAGACAATGAGAACAATCATGAAACTCTTGTTAAAAAGTCTAATTATAGTAAAGTTTTAACGGTATCAACGGTATAAGTTTCTTATATTTTAATTTATTTTCATACGACAGCGAAGTTAATGAAATACCACCCAAATGGCAAAGTCTTCCATATAAGTAATTCCACTTACTTCAAGGTCTTCTTAACTCAATACAATTGTCTTAATTTTATAGAAACATATATTGACCACAAAATTAACATGTAAGGGAAAATAGCAGTGTGAAATGGTTCTATATAAAATATCGCAAAACTATATATAAGGTATTGTTGAAAAGGGGGTATTTTAAAAGAAGAATGTTTTCCAGGGGGATTTGTTCTAATGGGACACCCAACTCACCTCGCCCTTAGTATCGTCCCATGCCAAATTCCACAACCAGACCTTTAAATAATGCCTAAAAAGCCTTAGTTTTCTCAACAAATAATCATTCATACTCTGTTGTCATATTGTATTATCCAATGGGGCAAATTCCAAAGGGACAAACATTCAGTCCACTGTGGGAAATGTTGATACACCGTTCTTGCAATAGAATAGACAAAAGAACTAAGAAAAAGGTACTAAAATAAATTCCTCCGTACAGATTTTGCAGAAAAAATAATCGTGAACAAAACTTTTCATTTGCCCTTTTCCTTTGATCTATTTTGTTATTTGTAAAATGCATATTTTCTTTGCGTATGCTTGGTTAGGTTAGATTATCTGTTTATACCCTTAATCCACCGCCTCAGTATTCATGTGATAGTTTCTACCCATTGCTATGTTCACCGTATCTTTTTAAATCGTCATGTGTATTATATCATCATATATATGCTGTACCGCACTTGTTATTTTATGCTCACATGCCAGAACCGGTACTAAACATGAGCCAAGGCTTTAAATTTCCCCTCTTTGTAATAGTCAATAATCAAACTTTATTTATTGTACGATTTCCATTGCTACTCGATAAATTAACCAGTTATTTTATGGGGGTTAGACCAATTAAACTACGTATTGTAAAAATTGAAAACACATTTTTAATTCTTCAAGTAAACACTTTAGTTATGGTCAAATCTTACGTACTGTCTGTAAAATTGATACCGTAAGATCGCCATAAATAACATGCACATGTATACGAAAAAATCTATTGAAACACAAAAGCCTTTGCTCCAAATGTTAAACTTTATTTAGTTTATAAGCATAAGCTTTACGTAAATTTATATTCATAGTGAAGAAATTTCTGATATAATTGCAAAATCCTTCCCTCTTTCGACTGACCGAAGATAAGAAATATGTATCAAAGATCACATTATTAAATAAAACTTACATCAAAGTGCAATTATGAAAGCAAACCAAAAACATTTTAACTAACCATAAGGGTGAAAAGGAAATTAAAGGGTGCTCAAATGTGTTTATTACAGTCAGTCTTGCTTGTCTGTTGTTTTACAGGACACTCAAGATTATTTCGTAAAAACGGCTGTATTGACAGGATTTTTTGCTGGTTAGGGAAGAGGGTAATGTTGTCTTTGTTGTGAAAATAATTTTCGCTGATCGTACGTTTGTTTTAGACAACTATGCCAAGAAGAAAGAACTGGAAGCAGGTACAGGCTGCTAAGACGAGAGTTGCACGAATGAAAAGTTGCGGAGGCTCACCTGAGTTGATCAAAATACAGCCGATTTTTGACTGCAAAAAAGAAGAGCGGCCCATCCATGCGGCCGCAGATCCTTCGGGGTCCGAAAACGCTCTTGAAGCACTGAAAATCTCTGAAAAAGCTCTAAAAACCTCTGAAAAAAAATTGAAAATCTCTGAAAAAGATTTGAAAATTTCTCTTTCAAAAACAAATATGATTACCTTTCAGTCTAAGGCTAATGAAAAGGAGCCAAGGCTGATAACTACTAAGAAACCCTGTGTGAAATCTGATGACATAGTAAGTATAGAAAATACCAAGTTTCTTCAAGGTTCCTATCATCAAGCTCATCAAATGTTTGGAGACAACAGGGGTACACAATGTGTGGCGAATAGTTGTACAGCGATTCTCTACAACAAGATACACTGCTGTTTAAGGTGGAATACATCAGATATGGATACAGTTCTTCAAGTTGGTAATGGTTTGTACACAACTATCAAAAGTAAGTTATCTGTACCAGAAAGATTCCTACTAATATTGGAATTGCCCAACCAAATAGATTTGTTTGACAACAAGTTCACTATACTATGTGCTGAGGCTATATCAGGTATCGTTTATAAAGACTTCGGGTACGAGTGTGAATTTACCATGTCATTACAAAATGCCTTGTTAAAGACGTTTGCAAATCATGACTCATGCTTCGTGACATTTGGCGCCTCAACATTTTCTATAATGAAATCTAACAATAAATACTGTATATTTGATCCACACTCCAGGTCACCCTCGGGTACTTCAGCTGCTGAAGGTACATCTGTGCTAATAAAATACGAATCACAGGATGAAGTTCTGGATCACTGCCTGAGGTTAGCCACATCAATGGGGGTAAGTGAACATGAATTGTTTGAAATTACTGGGGTAGATATAACACTAGAAAACTCTGGACAAAACCAACCAATGGATACGTCACATGATATTATTTTCACAGGGGAAACACAACCGATTAATGAATTGTTCACGGATGTCATTATAACAGGAGAAACCCACTACACTGCACTTCCATTCAAACCCTTATCAACCAACCAAACCATTCAGTTATGTCAACAATTAGGAATCAAATCACATTCCAAAATTTTAGAACAATCAATCCTCTATGAAATAGGAGAACCATGTAAAACACAAGAAATACAAATGGACGGAAATTGCTTTTTTCGAGCTTTATCGTTTGGAATTACAGGATCAGAAAACAGTCACAGAAATTTAAGATTAGCTGTTGTAAAACATTTAATGCATTACTCGGACATATTTTCCCCCTTCCTAAGAGCAGGTTATGAATCGATAGAACAATATCTACAGCTTTCTGACATGAATTACATTAACACATGGGCTACAGATCTGGAAATCTTGGCAGCCTCAGATCTATTGAGCACAGACATTTATACGTACACAGATAGATGGATAAGATACTCTCAAAAGCAAGTCCGACCTAACAAAGACTACTCAACTGAAGGGATTTATCTGAAAAACTACAATAATTGTCACTATGAGGCTGTGTTGTGTGTAAAACAGATTAACAATTGTTGTACCCATGAGAGTCACTATACGCCAGGTAGAAAAAGGTCTTTTGGACACACTATTGAATACGAAGATCAACAAAATCTGTCTGGCTCCGTTAAGGCTGTTGGTAATTCTTCCAGACGGAAACGACGCCGAAGTGTTCAATATACCAATTATCTGGACAAACAGAAAAAACGACTGATTCGTTCACAATCCCGAGAATTATTTGCTAAACAAACCGAGAAGATTACAAAATCATCAGTAACTTGGGAAAAACGGACATATAACACAAATGGAACTTACAGAGAAAAAAAGAAACTAAAATACAAAGTTGAAGAAGATTACAGAAATCGACTAAAAGACAAGAGTAAAAGAAAATACGCAACAAACAGTAATTTCAAGAATCTTTTGAAAACATTAAGCAAAGAAAAATATGCGAAAGATGAAAACCATCGAGATAATGTGAAAGAGTATAGTAAACAAAAATACTCACAGAATGAAGAACATATGGCTTCCGTGAAAGCTTACAGTAAACACAAATACCAACAGAATGAAGAACATATGGCTTCTGTGAAAGCTTACAGTAAACAAAAATACAAACACAATGAAGAACATATGGCTTCCGTGAAAGCATACAGTAAACAGAAATACAAACAGAATAAACCCCACAGAAAAGCCGTAAAGGCATATAGTAAGCACAAATATTCACAACACTCGGATGTTTTAAAGCAGGACAAGAAATTGAGACGATTGAAGAGAAAAAATGAATTAAGCATTATTGATAAAATGATAACCAACTTCAGACAAAAAGTAAGGCACTGTCCCAATCACATATGTTGTGTTTGTCATCGACGTCTTTTTCCAAAGCAAGTAAAAAAATGCAATACCACTTTGTATAATAAGAGAAGTACAGCAGCTAAAAGCTTAGCCCAGAAGTGTATTTCCCACAAATATATCCACATTTGCGATGAAAACTGTCCATCGCCCTGTAAACTAAGAATCCCAGCAACAGAATGTTTGTGGATTTGCTTCTCATGTGACCGGAAGATGTCGTCAGGTAAAATGCCAGCTGAGGCTGCTGCAAATAATCTTAATTTGGAACCAATACCAGAGGAGCTGAAATCACTTAATCAGTTGGAACAACATCTAATTGCTAAAAACATTCCATTTGCTAAATTAGCGGCTTTACCCAAAGGTGGACAGCTTGGAATACACGGACCAATGGTATCTGTGCCATCAAATATTCAAAAAGCAACTTCCATTTTACCAAGACCGGAGTCAGATGATCAGCTTATACAAGTCAAACTGAAACGGAAACTGAGTTATAAAGGCCATTACAAACATCAGTTTGTCAATGCCAGCAAGATAAAGCGGGCTTTAGAATATCTTAAGTCAAATAACAGCTTCTACAGTGATGTGTCTTACAACAATGACTGGATAAACCCTGTACCAGAAATAACTGAAGAAAACGAGACTTTCCCCGTGGAAGAAGATGCTTTAACGCGTTCGATAAACGAAAATAACGACGAAGATAGCCTCCCCAGTTTGCCAGATTTAACTAACGAAGAACATTCTCCAACAGAACAAATTGAAATTGAAACCCCTGATCATGGTGTTTATATGGATAGCTGTCTACAACCAGTTGATATAGGCCAGGAAATATTAGATCAACATTTTGATGGTGTATTTTGTGTAGCCCCGGCGGAAGGTAATACGCCAGTTAAGATAATGAATGAAGGTAGTGAGGCTAAATCTTTCCCAGCTCTATTTCCCACTGGAACTCCAATTTACCACGATGATCGTGAAGCAAAAATCACCCTCTCCAGATATTTAAACACCCGACTTATGCATGCGGATACCCGATTTTCCAGAAATACAGATTACCTTTTCTTTGCACAGTATATGTCAGAGGTATCCCAGGTATTCAATAGCGTGTCAATAGCACTTAGAAAAGGTTTAAATAATCAGGCAAATGGCCGCGTAACTCCAGCAGATGTTTCAGACAGAGAATCTCTGAAGAAGATTCTAAAATTTGACGAAGGATACAAATTTTTGCGTCCAATACGAGGCACTCCCAGCTTTTGGTCTTCAGCTCAAAAAGATTTGTTTGCAATGTTGAGGCAGCTAGGAATACCAACTTGGTTCTGCTCATTTTCTGCAGGCGATACACGATGGACAGAAATATTAAGTGCTTTGCTGAGAGAAGAAAATGATTTGAGAGACCCGGAAGATTTGGACTGGTTAGAGAAGTGTGGGTTAATACGTCGAAACCCAGTCACCGCAGCTAGAATGTTTGACCATAGATTCAACTGCTTTCTAAAAGATGTCATTTTGTCTCCTGCAAATCCCATTGGAAAAGTTGTAGATTATTTCTACAGAGTAGAGTTTCAACAACGAGGTTCCCCTCACGTTCATTGTCTATTTTGGATAGAGAATGCTCCAAAACTTGACCAATCCACAGACGAAGAAGTTATATCTTTCATTGACAATTACGTGAAATGCGACATACCCGATTCAGATGACGAGGAACTGATAGAGAAAGTGACAAGTGTCCAGCGACACAGTAAATCTCACTCTAAAAGTTGCAGAAAAAAGGGGACTAAGTGTCGTTTTAATTTTCCACGGCCACCATCAACAAAAACATTTGTATCTCGGTCAGAAGAAGTGACACATGAAAACAACTCTGAGAATATGAATGTAAATGACAATAACAGAACAAAGAATGATGTTGAATTAAGTAAAGAGCATTCAAAAGAGATTTTATGTAAAATATGGGAAGCAATAGAAAATAATGATGAAAATTACGAATCCGTCCAAGACCTGTTTGATAAAATCGGAATAGACCAAGAGACGGTAGAAAAAGCTTGTAGCAAATTAACCCAAAAAACAAGCATCATTTTGAAGAGAGCATTGAGTGATGTCTGGGTGAACCAATATAACCCGGAATTACTGAGATGTTGGGACGCTAACATGGACATCCAATATGTCGTTGATGCATATTCATGCATAGTCTATATCATTTCTTACATTTCTAAAGCGGAAAGGGAAATGGGGATGCTGTTAGAAAGTGCTCATAAGGAAGCGCTGAATGGCAATGCAGACTCTAAAGAAGCAATGAATAAACTAGGATGTGTATATTTACACAACCGAGAGGTCAGTGCCCAAGAATCATCATATAAAGTGTGTAATCTTCATTTAAAAGGATCTTCAAGGTATACACAGTTTATCCCAACCGGTGATAACGTTGTAAAAATGAGTTTGCCGCTAAATGTTATACAAGAGAAAGCTAAGAAGGCCGATTTTGACCATAATGACATTTGGATGACCAGCATTGTTGACAGGTATTATAATAGACCTAATGGAAACATGTTTGAAAATCTTTGCCAAGCTTCATTTTGTTCAGTATACAGAGTTTTATCTAAGTCCCAAGTAAATGAAAACAGCAGTTCTGTTTACAAACTACAGAATGGAATGGGTTACATTAAAAAAAGAACCCGAACAAACCCAGCCATTGTCAGATATGCTAGATTCTCGCCAACCAAAAACCCGGAACAATATTTCCAGAGCACTTTGCAGCTATTCTTACCTCACAGATCTAAACATGAACTAAAGCCGGATGGCTTTGCTACTTATCAACTGTTTCATGACACAGGCACAGTTCAAAGCGATAAAGAAGGTACTATGGCTGTAAAGGAAATTATTAAGATAAATAAATCCTTATTTGAACAAGATTCCGACAACCTAGAACAAGCGCAAGATATACTTGAGCAAGCTGGACCACTTGAAGAGGCTTGGGCTCAGATATGTCCAGAAAGTGAGGCTATGAGAATGGAATGTTTAGCAGAAAAGAAAGAAAAACACCCTGATCCTCAAGACGATGCTGATATTCCTGATTTATCCGCCGTTGGCAAGGAGAAATCGTTTCATACAGAGCCTCGCCAGAGTATCGTCTCACATGATGAAGCAAAGCTTTTACTAAGGAGTCTAAATGAATGTCAGAGAAGAATATTTTTTAAGATTAGACAATGGTGTCTTAATAAAATACAAGGCAAATATGTGGAGCCGTTTCATCTTTTCATTACAGGAGGAGCCGGGACAGGAAAAAGCCACTTAATAAAAGCTATTCAGTACGAGGCATCAAGGTTATTAGCGCGTTCTCAAGATAATCCTGATGACGTCTCAGTACTCCTCACAGCTCCGACTGGCATTGCTGCTTATAATATCAAAGCTAGCACAATACACAGCACATTTGCCATCAGTGTTGACGCTAAACTCCCCTATCAACCCTTAAGCGACGATAAAATCAATTCTCTACGATCAAAACTTCAGAACATACAAATTTTGATAATTGATGAAGTTTCAATGGTAGATCAGAAACTGTTGGTTTACATTCACGGTCGATTGAGACAGATCAAACAGTGCAGAGATTTCTCCCCATTTGGTAATGTTTCAGTTCTAGCTGTTGGAGATTTTTACCAACTCCCACCAGTAAAAGGTAAATCATTGCTATCAGAAAATGGAGGCGTGAATCTGTGGGTTGAAAACTTTAAAGTCGTTGAATTGAAAGAAATAATGCGACAGAAAAACAAATCATTTGCAGAAACCCTCAACAGATTAAGGACCAAAACCAAATCTCAGAAACTATCAAAGGAAGACCTAGATATGCTGACCAATTGTGAAACAGGAGAAGACCAGGATGCCATTCACATATTTTCTACAAATCAACAGGTTGATATGTACAATTTGGAAAAGCTTCACATGATATCTGAAGAACCAACAGTAATAGAGGCACAGGACTTCTACAAAGATGCACAAACAGGCAAAATGGAGAAAAGAGACAAACAGTACATTAACGTACACCACACCAATCTAGCTAGGCGGATATCAGTAGCTGCAGGTGCACGCGTTATATTAACAAAAAATATCGATGTATCCGATGGCCTTGTAAACGGTGTATTTGGCTCTGTTATCCATGTAGAATTTTCCAATGATTCTAAATTTCCAACGACAATCTTTGTCTCATTCGATGATGAGCAAGTAGGCAGGAAACTTCGGACAAAGTCATTTATACCGCCTACCATTTTACAAACCAGTACTCCTATAAAACCTCAGGAGGACAGAATCAACAGCAGTGGTGGCACCAGAAGACAATTTCCTCTTAAACTCAGTTTTGCATGCACAGTGCATAAATTACAAGGCATAACCCTCCCAAGAGCAGTCGCGTCTCTGGCCAAGATATTTTCCCCTGGCCAAGCCTATGTAGCTCTCAGTAGAGTAACGTCCCTAGAAGGTCTTTTTATTGAAGACTTCAACGAGGCAGCTATCTATTGTAACGAGAAAGTGGCAGAAGCCGTGTCCAGCATGTCACCATTTTTTGAAATTTCTGCCCAAAATGCAACAGGTATTGAAAACTCTACGAAAATAATTTTACACAACGTACAGGGTTTGTTATTTCACTCCAAAGACTTCATGTCTGACACACGTTTTCTTGATTTTGATTTCATTTGCCTAACTGAAACTTGGCTATCTGATCATTTTTTACAGGATTTACCACAGCTGAAAGAATATTCCTTTGTTCACAGATTGCGTAAAGACAGTTATGACTCTTCCAAACCAGAGTTACAAGCTCTCAGTCAACAGGAACATGGTGGAATTGGTATCTACTATCGTTCGTCTCAGGCCTGTGTGATCAGTAAGCCTGTAAACATTGAAGGTCTTGTACTTCATTCTGTCAAGCATGACGTTGTTATTGTTCTCATTTACAGGCCATCATCTTTTAAACTTGTTCACTTTAGAGAAAGTGTTCGCCAGTTGCTGATTGATCTAGCACAAATACCTTGTTCTCGGTGCGTGATTATGGGTGACTTCAATGATAACCTGTTCACGTCTACTGCTGTGTCATCGTTGTTTGAAAATCATGATTTCAGACAGTGTGTAAATGAAGCAACTACGGAGAATGGTACGCTTATTGACCATGTATATGTTAAAGGTATCCAGGATGAACAGGTCTGTATTGTTCCAACATATTACAGCTACCACGAAGCTATCTCTGTTCTGTTCTAATAAGTTCGTTGATAACACTTATCAAACGTTTGTAACAATATTAATAACTATAAATACTAGCAAAACTCAATTCGTTGAACTTATTTGTTCTTGCCAAACACGCATTTGTCCTCTATCTTAACGTTTTTAAAACATTACAACTTATCTTCCACATTGATGATAACTTCTATCATTTGTAGAGAAATGTTATAACCACGTATTAGTCAGGTTATGAAGACTTATAGACTAGTATATTTTTGTGACGTCAGCAAACGAATTGAATTCCCTGCTGTTACCAAACGTGGGGCTCATTACAATTCTGTGTAACGTGAAAAGGACCAAATTTAAGTTTGTATACATGTTATCTTTCTTGTAATGCATTGCCTAGTGGTTATCCTCCATGGAGACAGATATATAAAGAGCTTCATCTGAGGATGTGTTAGGGACATATTGCCTGTAAACTCTCGTAACCCAAGATGACTTGAGTAATGTAAGTAACCTTCGATGTCTTTATAAATGTTTTATATATATTTAACTACATGTACTATATATAAATCCAGAAAAAAATAAAGAACATTTAACTGTGTAGTTTGGTTTGCTCTTCGCTCAGAGCAATACAACACAGCATTTAAAGTTATATGATCTTCAACAACATGTCACTTTTCGTGAATTCAGATTGCGAATACAAAATCTGCATTTGATGTTTATGTTGATTCTAAATCATTCAACTTTAAATTAAAATATCTACTGCGCTTATAGCCTGTACAAACCTCAGCTACAGGACAACATTTCTTTGGGCTCTAAAACACTCCCTTAAATTGAAAGCGATGTCAATAGAAACTCAAAATCTACAGGAAGTGATGTTTCGATTTGGCTTTTACAAAAAATCAAAACTTTGGCACCTTTTGTCACAATTCATACACTTTGCAATCTTTGGACTAACATAGCAATTCTTCGTTTTAGGCTTACTGGTTTCGATTAACTCCCGGCACGAAACACGACAGAAACCGCACAGAGCTGCTAAATATTTGCATTTAAGTAAGCATTTCGGAAATAATGTGAACCTATTTCAATTTACCTACAAATGTAAAAGTTTTTTTAATGTTTTAAGCGCTGAATACAGTAACCTACCTAACTGGTATTGCTTTGTCAAATTTGCAAATCTTACTCTCTTTGTATATCATGGGGAATATCTGTTAACTAATCAAATCCTTTTAATTTTCACTGTTATCTGACCGTCAACATATTTCTATGTTCATAGATGAGATGTAATTGGAGAGTCAACAGAAGACGGATGAATGATGGCTACCCAGACTTACAGACGAGTGACTGAACCGTATAGATTAAAAATGTTATCCAGCAACATAATTCTAATGCACATTCAGTGGTGCATTTTGCTTCGGTCACCTTTCTTCAGGGCCGCAATTATGTCATCGATTAATAACATAAGACTTTAAAAACAATTGTATTCCCGAGGAACCCTCACACAACTGCCCGCAGTAATGGTTTTTTGAGATACATACCATGGCATCTTTATGATTTTTTAAAAATTTCTCATAGGCAACTGTTGATATAACATAAAATGTTATCATATTTTGCAAGTGCTATAAAGACATTTTCCCCATGTATTCTCTGTATAGATTGATGGTTATTAACAGGAAAACTTGAGGAAATTAATCTACGTGTAATAGCAATATTTTCCCAGTCCAAAATGTTCAGCTCTCTTTTTAAATAACAGCCTGTTATCAGAACTGATCTCCTCATTTAGAATATCTTGTTACGTTCGAAGGTTACGATTACGTTTCTCAAATGAGATCTTATCCACCTAGCATTAATAGTTGTAGATCTATGCATTTGAGGTTACACCTAGGATCGACTAAAATGATTTCAATACCAGGGAATTTTGCTTAATACACATCTGCCAAACTATATTTTTATTTTCAGTTATCACTTTTTTAAATGTTACACGCTTTAATTCTAGAAAATCAATCGCAAATAATGCCGTTGTTCGAGTTTGTGATGGGGTCTTTGGCGGCTTTGTGTATAACATGCAGTTTATTATAGCCTTCCACCAATGTAACAATTTCATTATATTTAGTATTTTGTTTGTTACATATGGAATAGTTTTTTTTAAAAACTTGCCAAAGATCGGTGGTTTTCCCCGGGATCTCCGGTTTCCTCCACCTTTTTCAAATAAAGAAAGATATTACCTCAAAACGAATATTTGTTTGTTTTTTAATAAAGGAAGAGAAATCATTACAGGATGATTAAATTGAGCCACAATTTTTTAGAAAACGATTGATTGTTTGGTGTTTAACGCCGCCCATAAAGGAGAAGAAACCAAAAACACTTTTATTCACTCTCAATTTTCCTTTCTAACGGTGCCAAATATGTATTTTGGGGTTTAAGTTTAAGAAATTATGACCAACGTCTCAGTCTTCAATTTGAGCCAGGCTAAAGTGTGCATAACTTTTGGGCGTGGGGGTATTTTATAAACTTCACTGAGGGGCTTCACTTCAAATCGCAAAAATAGATATCTTTAGTACTGTTAAAAAAGCAAATTTTAAAGCAATAACTGAACTTGAAAGTGCTTTTGTTTTCTTCTTCTTTAAGACTATTTCACATATTTCGGCGAAGATTGGTGGGATTCACTGGCGACTGGTTTAGCGATCGAGCCCAAGCTACCACCCCCCCCTTAAAATAATGAGGGCGAGGTAGAAAAATGAAATGAATGAGTGCAGGCTGTTCGGACCCAGCGCCAGCCGGTCTACCGATCGAGCCCAGGCTTTAGATATAGAATAAAATGCTTTCATCCAGGTTTCATCCTACGATAAAACTGGCAACGCAGCTATTTAAGTGAAATAATCTTGAGCGCGGCGTAAAACACCAAACAATCAATGAAATATATATGTCTAAGCTATACAGAGTTAGAGACATGTTGAATTCACCTTTGAATGGTCTAATGACCCACCACGAGAATTCCTCTTTTGTTAGTTTTGATCCTGCTTATTTTTGTTATCTCTGTTTGAACTATAAAACTATAAACTCGTCCCTGCTTCTTATCAGGTTAATGTACATAAAGCAGCCCTATTCCCCAGCTTAATCGTCGCTAGGGCAACAAATCAAATGTTGTTAAATGATATATTTTCATATCTGTAATTGCATTAGAAGTAAAGACACAAATAAAGTAGCTAAATGTTTAATTAGAGTGGCATGACCTGCCAAAATTGAGATATTTGGCCATTATAACAAAATGTTAAAATTACAGGCTATTTTTCTCAAGACGTATAATTCAGAAGCTTTTTAATGCTTATAGTCTCGAAAATGTACGAAAAAGTATAGTTTTGAACTAACTTTGGCTTAGAATGAATGAATGGTCGTCCCGGTTATTTAAATTTTGTTTACTTTTCGAACACGTTTTCGGTTCGTATAGGCCACAATCTGTATGGATTTTCCTCATTCCAACGCCAATCATTTAGTTTGTCGATAGCCTTCAAATCCTCTTACTGTTGTGACGATCAGAAATTATGAAAAAAGTGTGAATTAATTTTGGCAGCTCATGCCACTTTAAAATAATTGCACGCGTTCTTTTAATAAAGCACTGCTTATATATCAAGTTTTAAGTAGATATGTCCAAGCATTACGGACATTTATATGTTTCATGACTTTATGTTAATTTTGACGTATGGTGAGCTGTCTGATAGTATGACACACTGCAATGACTACATACTACTTAGCGTTGCTTACATCTGCAGACAATGACGGTCCTATATGTCAAGATTTGGTTTGATCCGATTTGTACTTTTTGAGATAATGCCAGAAAAAAAAACATTAGAAAATCACAAAAATATATTAAGGGGAGTTAATTCTTTCGTCTTCCAGTCTTGACACACTGGATGGATCATCTCCCTTGTGTTTGGCCATAGATAATGCACCAAAGATAGCAGATCTATGTCAACAAACATCTCCATACAGCTTATCAGTTAAGGTAATCACTGGCCAGCTGGTCTTGACAGGCCATAAATCTTGAGGCAATTAATGCCTGACTGAAAAACTTATAGCCTAAAAAAACATAAGATCGGTTAAGAAATCTGTTTTATTTATCACATATTCGAACAAGTAAAGCGATTTAGAATATTGTGATATATTTTTCATTTCTGTAAGTGCATTAGAAGTAAAGATACAAATAAATTAGCTAAAAGCCTAATTAACGAACTCATGAACTTTAAAATAAGTACACACGTTTTTTTAATATGGCACTACTTATATATGAAGTTTCAAGTAGATATGTCTAAGCATTACAGAGTAAGAGACATTTAAACGTTTTTTGACTTTATGCTAATTTTGACCTATGGCGAGCTCCTTAGAAATTGATCTCATCAAAATCGTTTCCGAATTAGATTTTAGTTCCATACCCGCACTACATAGAAATCTAAGTTTGGCATATGTAGGTCCAGTGGTTGCAGAGAAGAAGTCGTTCAAATATTGCATGTTTTTTGGCCGAAAATCCAAGATGGCCGCCATACCATGTGACCTATGACGTCATACTTGTTTCGTTTGCATCCCTAGTCTATAGCAGTCCTACATGTAAAGTTTGAGTTTAATCAGACGAATACTTTTTGAGATATTGTCCAGCAAAAACCCATCAGAAAATAATAATAATAATTAAAGCTGCTAAAGCAGCTGTTTCCGGGGTCCAAGCGGAAGTCGTTTAGTTGTTTATTTACATCTGCAGACAATGACGGTCCTGTATGTCAAGATTTGGTTTAATCCGATTTGTACTTTTTGAGATAATGCCCGAAAAAGAAACATCAGAAAATCACAATAATATATTAAGGGGAATTAATTCTTTCGTCTTGACACACTCGATCATCTCCCTTGTGTTTGGCCATAGATAATGCATCAAAGAGACATCAAAAGACATCTCTATACAGCTTATCAGTTAATAGCCTACAGCGGCCAGCTGGTCTTGACGGGCCATAAATCTTGAGGCAATAATGGCCTGACTGAAAATCTAATAGCCTAAAAAACATAAGATCGGTTAAGAAATGTGTTTTATTTATTACATATTCGAATAAGTAAAGCGATTTAGCATATTGTGATATATTTTTCATTTCTGTAAGTGCATTAGAAGTAAAGATACAAATAAATTAGCTAAAAGCCTAATTATCGAACTAATGAACTTTAAAATAAGTACACACGTTCTTTTAATATAACACTACTTATATATCAAGTTTCAAGTAGATATGTCTTAGCATTACATAGTAAGAGACATTTATACGTTTTTTGACCTTATGTTAATTTTGACCTATGGCGAGCTCCCTAGATTTTGATCTCATCAAAATCGTTTCCGAATTAGAATTTAGTTCCATACCCGCACTACATAAAAATCCAAGTTTGACATATGTAGGTCCAGTGGTTTTAGAGAAGAAGTCGTTCAAATATTTCATTTTTTTGGACGAAAATCCAAGATGGCCGCCATACCATGTGACCTATGAAGTCATACTTGTTTCGTTTGCATCCCTAGTTCATAGCAGTCTTACATGTAAAGTTTGAGTTTTATCTGACGAATACTTTTTGAGATATTGTCCGGCAAAGACCATCAGAAAATAATAATAATAATAATAATAATAATAATAATAACCCTTACAAAAATAATAGGGTTCCAAGCCATTGCTTGGCCCCCTAATTAAAGCTGCAAAGCAGCTGTTTCCGGGGTCCAAGCGGAAGTCGTTTAGTTGTTTGCTTGCATCTGCAGACAATGACGGTCCTATATGTCAAGATTTGGTTTAATCCGATTTGCACTTTTTGAGATGCCAAAAAAAGAAACATCAGAAAATCACAATAATATATTAAGGGGAGTTAAGTCTTTCGTCTTCCAGTCTTGACACACTGGATCATCTCCCTTGTGTTTGGCCATAGATAATGCACCAAACAGACATCAACAGACATCTCTATGCAGCTTATCAGTTAATGTAATCCATATCCTTACCAGTGGCCAGCTGGTCTTGACGGGCCATAAATCTTAAGGCAATATATGCCTTACTGAAACACTAATAGCCTAAAAAACATAAGATCGGTTAAGAAATCCGTTTTATTTATTACATATTCGAACAAGTAAAGCGATTTAGCATATTGTGATATATTTTTCATTTCTGTAAGTGCATTAGAAGTAAAGATACAAATAAATTAGCTGAAAGCCTAATTAATTAACTCATGAACTTTAAAATAATTACACGCTTTCTTCGTACATAGCACTACTTATATATCAAGTTTCAAGTAGATATGTCAAAGCATTACAGAGTTAGAGACATTTATAGGTTTTATGACTTTATGTTAAATTTGTCCATTGGCGAGTTCCCTAGATATTGGCTGGGGTATTAGATTACAGTGGACAATGGTGTGATACACCGATATAAATGTTAAGCCCATCCCCAGTCACTATATCCATCTGACCTGCACTACATAGCCTGTCCAGCTTGTCTTGACCGGCCATAAATCTTGGAATAAAAGAACATGGCAGTCCAAATAAAAACAGTGAAATTTTCAATCAGGTTTCTAATTGTGAAGAATTTATTTTTTTGAAAAACTTGCAATCATTACCAGGCAATTTAAATGATCTTAGTCCACCTAAACTTTGCGACTTTATTCTTATTGACACTGTAATTATTGATAAATCATATCACTGGTCAGACATACTGTTCAGAGAAGCTTTGTGTATTAGAAGAAATAGTCCGGTCTTAAACAGTGGATTAAAAGCATCTAAACAACTTCCTAATATTCTGATGTTACAGCACACCTGCTGATTCCATGTCCTTCATATCTTAATACATGTAGTTAACTCTTGACCTGTAATAAGATTGCCCCCCCCCCCCACCTTAGATTGTAGTGATTTCAACTGCAGTGTAGGAATCACACCTTATCAATGATAATAACTTTTGTGTTTGTTTTGTTGATTCTTACTGTGTATATAATGCCTGTTTTAATATGCCAACGTTGTGTTGCTGTAATTTCTGATGATGAAAGCAGTTTCTCTCGAAAGTTCATATTAAACATGACCATGTACAAAGTATAGTACAAGTTGTCCTATGTGTTTTGGTTTTAGTAAAACCGCTCCACGGAAGAATCTATTAGTGGTCATCTACCTATTGTTACTATTGACCATGTAAATTTCAGTCTGCCAGCTTTGCAGCTCCTTAAGCTAATAAACCAGAGAGATCAGGCCTATGTCAATAAACATCTCCTTGCTGCTTTATTGCTATTGTAAACATCAGCCTAGCGCCTCCGCTCTTATCTTGACAGGTCATAAAACTTGAGGCAGTACAAAGCCTGACTGAAAAACTAATAAGCTAAAAAAACACAACATCGGTTAAGAAATCTGTTTTATCTATTACATATTCGAACAAGTAAAGCGATTTAGAATATTGTGATATATTTTTCATCTCTGTAAGTGCATTAGAAGTAAAGATACAAATAAATTAGCTAAAAGCTTAGTTAACCAACTAATGAACTTTAAATTAATTGCACGCCTTCTTTTAATATAGCATTGCTTATATATCAAGTTTCAAGTATATATGTCTAAGCATTACAGAGTTAGAGACATTCATAGGTTTTTTGACTTTATGTTAATTTTGACCTATGGCGAGCTCCCTAGATATTGATCTGACCGAAGATATTTTCAACCATTATTTTAGTTCCATACACACCCTACATAAAAAGCCAAGTTTGACAAATGTAGGCCGATTGGTTTAAGAGAAGAAGACGTTTTGTTTTTTGGCCCAAAATCCAAGATGGCAGCCATACCATGTGACCTATGACGTCATACTTGTTTCGTTTGCATCTCTAGTCCATAGCAGTCCTACATGTAAAGTTTGAGTATTATCCGACAAATACTTTTTGAGATAGTGTCCGGCAAAGAACATCAGAAAATAATAATAATAATAAGAACCCTTACAAAAATAAGAGGGTTCCAAGCCATTGCTTGGACCCCTAATAATAATAACCCTTACAAAAATAATAGGGTTCCAAGCCATTGCTTGGACCCCTAATAACCCTTACAAAAATAAGAGGGTTCCAAGCCATTGCTTGGACCCCTAATAAGAACCCTTACAAAAATAAGAGGGTTCCAAGCCATTGCTTGGACCCCTAATAATAACCCTTACAAAAATAATAGGGTTCCAAGCCATTGCTTGGCCCCCTAATAACCCTTACAAAAATAATAGGGTTCCAAGCCATTGCTTGGCCCCCTAACAAGGTATTATAGCAAGGCCAGGAGAATATGAAACTTTAGATTGTTAAAGGGGCATGAGCTGCCAAAATGTTGATATTTTGACCTTAAAACAGATTGTTGAAATTATTGGCTATTTTTCTCAAGACGTATATTTCAGAAGCTTTTAAGTGCTTCTAGTCTCGAAAATGTACGATAAAGTATTGTTTTGAACTAACTTTGGCTTAGAATGAATGAATGGTCGTCCCGGTTATTTAAATTTTGTTTACTTTTCGAACACGTTTTCGGTTCGTACAGGCCACATACTGTATGGATTTTCCTCATTCCAACGCCAATCATTTAGTTTTTCGATGGCCTTCAAAGCCTCTTACTGTCGTGACGATCAGAAATTATGAAAAAGTGTGAATTTTGGCAGCTCATGCCTCTTTAAGGAATCTTGACTTGCGCACACTGAACTTCCTTTAAGCGTATTTTTTCACTTCATTTAAACGTATTTCTCGAAAACTCTTTATTTATTTTTCCAAAATGACACGGACGTTTTTCATTCAATAATTTTATATATGATAATATATAATCTTTGTCTGAATAAAACTGGTAAATTTCATTAAAGTGGCATGAGCTACCAAAATTAAAACTTGTTCATAATTTCTGATCGTCAAGACAGTAAGAGGCTTTGAAGGTCATCAGAAAACTAAACAATTGGCGTTGGAGTGAGGAAAATCCATACAGTATGTAGCTTATATGAACAGAAATAGTGTTCGAAAAGTAAACAAAATTTAAATAACCGGGACGACCATTCATTCTAAGTCAAAGTTAGTTCAATCCAATACTTTATCGTATATTCTCGAGACTAGAAGCACTAAAAAGCTTCTGAATGGTACGCCTTGAGAAAATAGCCAATAATTTCAACATTATCTTTTAATGTCAAAATATCAACATTTTGGCAGCGCATGTCACTTGAAGAAAAATAAAATTGTACCGGAGATAATTGAGTTTTTTTAACATAATAAGAATAAATTATATTATATTATATTATATTGTAAATCCAAATATATATATATCACAAGTAAATTTAGTTGTAGCATGTATACAGTATTGTCATAAACGGCAGCTGGTAGATACATCCTGAGCTTATAGATATGTTTACTTTTGTCAACCCAGCTTTGTGATTGTTTGACCTTTAAACCTTCGCTTTACCTCTGTTCCAGGGAAATTGACACATCTTTCGCCTTAAAGACCCAAGCCTTGTAACGTACTTAATTCTGTTACTTAAACTTCATATTGTGCGACGTAAATCACCACGAATAGTTACATGTAGTCCAACATCTTAACTGGTTACATTACATAGATTCAGTGACCCACAAGTTGACGAAATAAGAGGTCAAAATCGGGGAAACTAATTTACCCACATTTTGCGGTGAAAACCAAAGCCCTCAGCATAGAAGTTTAAAGTGCGATTCTTTGGTTGCAAGATTGAACACCAGTACGTGTTCTCTCGGATATAGGTATTCTGCAGATATACTGGTTGTTAAGACTTTTTCACGGCACTGTCAGGTAAGTATATATTTTTAGCCCGCCATCATTCTGATGAAGGGCTATTCAAATCGCTTTTTCGTGGTCCGTCGTCCATCGTCAGTCGTACGTCCGTTAACTTTTCGCTTGTTACCTTTATTCCAAGAAAACTACCAGTCCAATCTTGATCAAACTTAACATACATCATCACGCTATGGTCTAGTTGTGCACCGCGCATTGCCATCTCATTTGCCTATTCAATATGGCCGCCAGGGGGCGATGTTATTTTTTTTTGTTACGTTTATTCCAAGAAAACTTTCGCTTGTTACGTTTATTCCAAGAAAACTATCAGTCCAATCTTAATCAAACTCAACATACATCATCACTCTATGGACTAGTTGCATGTGCACCGTACATTTTTATCTCATTTGCATATTCAATATGGCCGCCAGTGGGCGATATATATATTTTTTGTTACCTTTATTCCAAGAAAAATCCCTGTCCGATATTCTCCAAACCTGGCTCAAATTATCTCACTATAGCCTTGTTGTGTACTATACATTTTCATCTCATTTGCATATTCAATATGAGCATTTGAGCATATTGATTTATACATTCATATACAATTTTCTGGGATAGCTTTAAGAGAGCCATGGCGACTAAAACAAAATACAGTTTAATAACTCCTTCAACAGTTCAAGACATTTTAGTTTTATAACCCGTAACTGTATCAGTACTGATGCAGTAAATATTGTAGCCCATAGAGATAAGTGAACTCTTTATGTCTGGTTCAAGTGGACAAAGACAAGATGGGTTTGTGTGTACAACCCTCGTAGTACTCTTACTGATTGAGCATTTTAAGCCCAGTGATAATAAATAGTTAAAGTTTGTTTGTTATTCACAAATACCTTCAATGACCACTCTAAAATCCTTCAGATGTTGTCAATTCTTTTACCCACAGTTGTGCCTCATGAGAGATTGTATATCCTATGTACCATATGCACAGTCAGTGTGTCTTGAAGTATTTAGGACCTCACATTTTATTATTTTGTATTCATATAGAAGATTAAAAAAAAACAATCTCTTTAAAGGGAAAGAAAATCTAAGCTTTAGACTAATTTAGATGGAAAGAGTAGAGTTCATTTAGTCCAAAACAACTGGCCGATGTATGTTTTATCCCCTCGTAAGCGAATAATTGAAATTTGAATGTGGCGTTACAATATAGAATAAGCTCCATAGGCCGTTCACAAGGCCGCCACCATTTTTTCATTAGTTTTATCCAATTATGGTTGAATAAAAAATTAAGTGCGTTATAGAATAGTCATGTGATGCAATTTAGCCAATGGCTGGCTAAGCAATGGCGCGGGGTTGCATACTGACCTATATATTCGGAGACAATCTTCCCACTTCAAATTTGTCGCCATGTTTTTTGGGACCTAAATCTACCGTTATACATTAGAGAGCGGTAAAAAATACGTCATTATTGATCTAAAAATAGCTATACCAACATCACGTCATCCTAAAACGGAAAAATGGCTACACAGACAAGCCACTGAAAGGACATACTTCTGTCTGTTTTTATTAGCTTGAGGGTCACTGGAGGTAATTGACGTGAAATGTTTTAAGCACTTTGAAGGTTGTTATCGACGATAATCCCTATGTATTTCTGGAGATTTCCCCTCCTTTAAAGTGGCATAAAACAGAATGTTGAAACTCTTGGCTATTTTTCTCAACACGATAAAGTATTGTTTTGAACTAACTTACGCTTAGGAAGAATGAATAGTCGTCCCGGTTATTTAAATTTTGTTTACTTTTAGAACACTTTTTGGTTCGTATATTCCACATACTGTATGGATTTTCCACATTCCAATGACAATCATTTAGTTGTCCGACCGTCTTCAAAGCCTCTTGCTGGCGTTATGATCAGAAATTATGAAAAAAGTGTGAATTTTGGCAGCTTATGCCACTTTAATAAAAACCTACAATCCTATTCTTTATCAAGTATAAACGAGACCACGAGGCCAAGTTTACTGTTTCTCGCCGGGCGTATTTTGGGTTTTCTGAAGCAGTTGTTAAATTTTCACGAACATTTTTTTGACGTGTGACTTATCAATGGCGTATTTCTTTTTAGCAAAATATCAGTTTCTTTGTTTCTGGTTTGCGTTTGTTTTGACCGGAGTTACCGATATGCGGTAAGGAAAAATTCTGTCTGAAAATATCCCAAGAATTTGCAGTCCGGCTGTCCAGCGTCCGCTTTCCCTTCCGCTCCATAACTTCCAAAGTTTTGATTCCAACTTGACAATTTTTTCTGAGTATATACCTTATGGGAAGAAGGTGTGTCGCGAACTATTCTTGACATCACTCGTTACATAATATGGCAGTTATATTGGATTATGTAATATTCCCTTCCGCTCCATAACTTCCAAAGTTTTAATAGGATCTTGACAATTTTTTCTGAGTATATACCTTATGGGTAGAAGGTGTGTTGTGGACTATTTTTGACATCATACATTGCGTAATATGGCAGCCATATTGGATTATGTAATATTTACTTTTTCTCTCCATAACTTTAACAAATATAATCCGATGTTTTCAAATCTTTCACGTTACATACCATATTAACAGACAGTGTGTCAAAAGACATCAACTATTGCAAATTATTGGATTGTGTTTATTCCCTTTTATTCTTACTTTCAATTTCATGATAATAACCTTTAAATTGTAAAATGACTTCTACTTGTCCGACTCTCATCAAATAAAGGATTTTTCTAAACCCCAATAATTTGTTTGAGAGGCATTTAGAAGTCGGTAACAGTAACACAAAAGAACAGATTTCTGGATAACAACTTCTTATTTATTAATGTTAATAAACATTAATAAAAAAGAAGTTGTTATCCAGAAATCTCTTCTTTTGTGTAACTCCAATAATGTTTCTAAATTGATTACAACTATTCCTAAATCAATACATAACGTTTTAATCAAATAAAACATACATATAAGGATTAAAGTTGTATCTACACACAAAGAGATAAGTAACTCAGCCTTGTTCTATTTACCATGTAAAAATACGCTAGCTCTTATCACTAGTGCTGAAACCTTTATGGCCTTCTCTATCACATGGCCTCTTCTATGTAGGCTTTGTTAATACTGTCTGCAATTAAATGGCTTTTAAGGTGTTTATACAGATGTAGTTCCATATATTTTAACTTATGGAATGAATATCTGAAATATGACATGAATGTTTCACTTTTTGTAGCCAAATAATATAGATAAATAATATTATGAGAATGATTTTCAAATCTACTTGAAGTGGTGTGAGCTGCGAAATTGCCAATTAATTATATTTGTTGAAGTATGCTTAGTAAATTATGAATTGCTTTTCTCAAAAATTGAAACATTTTAGTCCAACTTATATCGACAATGTACATTGCATGCTTGTTTAAAGACAATGAGAATGAGAACAATCCCGAAAAAAGTATAATTATGGTAAAGTTTTAACGGTATCAACGGTATGAGTTTCTTATATTTTAATTTATTTTCATTCGACAGCAAAGTTAATGAAATACCACCCAAATGGCAAAGTCTTCCATATAAGTAATTCCGCTTACTTCAAAGTCTTCTTAACTCAATACAATTGCCTTAATTTTATAGAAACATATATTGACCACAAAATTAACATTTAAGGGAAAATAGCAGTGTGAAATGGTTCTATATAAAATATCGCAAAACTATATATAAGGTATTGTTGAAAAGGGGGTATTTTAAAAGAACTTTTATCGGAAAGAAGAATGTTTTCCGGGGGGATTTGTTCTAATGGGGCAACGTTTCTCCACCCGACCAACTCGACAGGCTTACAATATGGGAAGGATTTTACATACTCCCACGGCGTTCGTTTCTAACACCCAACTCACCTCGCCCTTAGTATCGTCCCATGCCAAATTTCACAACCAGACCTTTAAATAATGCCTAAAAAGCCTTAGTTTTCTCAACAAATAATCATTCATACTCATAGTTATATTGTATTATCCAATGGGGCACATTCCAAAGGGACAAACATTCAGTCCCACTGTGGGAAATGTTGATACACCGTTCTTGCAATAGAATAGACAAAAGAACTAAAAAAAGGTACTAAAATAAATTCCTCCGTACAGATTTTGCAGTAAAAATAATCGTGAACTAAACTTTTCATTTGCCTTTTTTCTTTGATCTATTTTGTTTTATGTAAAATGCTTACTTTCTTTGTGTGTGCTTGGTTAGGTTAGATTATCTGTTTAATCTATTCTTTATGTACCCTTAATCCGCCGCCTCAGTATTCATGTGATAGTTTCTACCCATTACTATGTTCACCGAATCTTTTTAAATCGTCATGTGTATTATATCATCATATATATGCTGTACCGCACTTGTTATTTTATGCTCACATGCCAGAACCGGTACTAAACATGAGCCAAGGCTTTAAATTTCCCCTCTTTATAATAGTCAATAATCAAACTATACTTATTGTACGATTTCCATTGCTACTCGATAAATTAACCAGTTATTTAATGATACAGGGTTAGACTAATTAAACTACGTATTGTAAAAATTGACAACACATTTTTAATTACCGCCGAGCCTGATTACGTCACATAGATGTACGCAAAGCTTTCTGGGTAAAATGTACCTCAGTTCGCCATTTTGTTAATTGTTAAGATGTCACTTTTTTGGAAAACATTGATGACATAACCTGTTTTTATCCACACATTTTCTTGTAACTTTACGCCTTTTACGTCTTCTTCTCGATACAGTATTATTTCTTCTGCTTTCTTTTAAAATTGTCCCCCAATCCCCCAAAATGTTTTGCGCGTAAATTCCAAATGACGTCATTAAGCAATCGGTCAATTCTTCAAATAAACACTTTAGTTATGGTCAAATCTTACGTACTGTCTGTAAAATTGATGCCGTAAGATGTATACGCAAAAATTTATTTTGCTGAAACACAAAAGCCTTTGCTCCAAATGTTAGATTTCATTTTGTTAAGCATAAGCTTTACATAAATTTATATTCATAGTGAAGAAATTTCTGATATAATTGCAAAATCCTTCCCTCTTTCGACTGACCGAAGATAAGAAATATGTATCAAAGATCATATTATTAAATAAAACTTACATCAAATTGCAATTATGAAAGCAAACCAAAAACATTTTAACTAACCATAAGGGTGAAAAGGAAATTAAAGGGTGCTCAAATGTGTTTATTACAGTCAGTCTTCCTTGTCTGTTGTTTTACAGGACACTCAAGATTATTTCGTAAAAATGACTGTATTGACAGGATTTTTTGCTGGTTAGGGAATAGGGTAATGTTGTCTTTGTTGTGAAAATAATTTTCGCTAATCGTACGTTTGTTTTAGACAACTATGCCAAGAAGAAAGAACTGGAAGCAGGTACAGGCTGCTAAGACGAGAGTTGCACGAATGAAAAGTTGCAGAGGCTCACCTGATTTGATCAAAACACAGCCGATTTTTGACTGCAAAAAAGAAGAGCGGCCCATCCATGCGGCCGCAGATCCTTCGGGGTCCAAAAACGCTCTTGAAGCACTGAAAATCTCTGAAAAAGCTCTAAAAACCTCTGAAAAAAATTTGAAAATCTCTGAAAAAGATTTGAAAATTTCTTTTTCAAAAACAAATATGATTACCTTTCAGTCTAAGGCTAATGAAAAGGAGCCAAGGCTGATAACTACTAAGAAACCCTGTGTGAAATCTGATGACATAGTAAGTATAGAAAATACCAAGTTTCTTCAAGGTTCCTATCATCAAGCTCATCCAATGTTTGGAGACAACAGGGGTACACAATGTGTGGCGAATAGTTGTACAGCGATTCTCTACAACAAGATACACTGCTGTTTAAGGTGGAATACATCTGATATGGATACAGTTCTTCAAGTTGGTAATGGTTTGTACACAACTATCAAAAGTAAGTCATCTGTACCAGAAAGATTCCTACTAATATTGGAATTGCCCAACAAAATAGATTTGTTTGACAACAAGTTCACTATACTATGTGCTGAGGCTATATCAGGTATCGTTTATAAAGACTTCGGGTACGAGTGTGAATTTACCATGTCATTACAAAATGCCTTGTTAAAGACGTTTGCAAATCACGACTCATGCTTCGTGACATTTGGCGCCTCAACATTTTCTATAATGAAATCTAACAATAAATACTGTATATTTGATCCACACTCCAGGTCACCCTCGGGTACTTCAGCTGCTGAAGGTACATCTGTGCTAATAAAATACGAATCACAGGATGAAGTTCTGGATCACTGCTTGAGATTAGCCACATCAATGGGGGTAAGTGAACATGAATTGTTTGAAATTACTGGGGTAGATATAACACTAGAAAACTCTGGACAAAACCAACCTATGGATACGTCACATGATATTATTTTCACAGGTGAAACACAACCCATTAATGAATTTTTCACGGATGTCATTATAACAGGAGAAACCCACTACACTGCACTTCCATTCAAACCCTTATCAACTAACCAAACCATTCAGTTATGTCAACAATTAGGGATCAAATCACATTCCAAAATTTTAGAACAATCAATCCTCTATGAAATAGGAGAACCATGTAAAACACAAGAAATACAAATGGACGGTAATTGCTTTTTTCGAGCCTTATCGTTTGGAATTACAGGATCAGAAAACAGTCACCGAAATTTAAGATTAGCTGTTGTAAAACATTTAATGCATTACTCGGACATATTTTCCCCCTTCCTAAGAGCAGGTTATGAATCGATAGAACAATATCTACAGCTTTCCGACATGAATTACATTAACACATGGGCTACAGATCTGGAAATCTTGGCAGCCTCAGATCTATTGAACACAGACATTTATACGTACACAGATAGATGGATAAGGTACTCCCAAAAGCAAGTCCGACCTAACAAAGACTACTCAACTGAAGGGATTTATCTGAAAAACTACAACAATTGTCACTATGAGGCTGTGTTGTGTGTAAAACAGATTAACAATTGTTGTACCCATGAGAGTCACTATACGCCAGGTAGAAAAAGGTCTTTTGGACACACTATTGAATACGAAGATCAACAAAATCTGTCTGGCTCTGTTAAGACTGTCGGTAAATCTTCCAGACGGAAACGACGCCGAAGTGTTCAATATACCAATTATCTGGACAAACAGAAAAAACGACTGATTCGTTCAAAATCCCGAGAATTATTTGTTAAACAAACCGAGAAGATTACAAAATCATCAGTAACTTGGGAAAAACGGACATATAACACAAATGAAACTTACAGAGAAAAAAAGAAACTAAAATACAAAGTTGAAGAAGATTACAGAAATCGACTAAAAGACAAGAGTAAAAGAAAATACGCAACAAACAGTAATTTCAAGAATCTTTTGAAAACATTAAGTAAAGAAAAATATGCGAAAGATGAAAACCATCGAGATAATATGAAAGAGTATAGTAAACAAAAATACTCACAGAATGAAGAACATATGGCTTCCGTGAAAGCTTACAGTAAAGAAAAATACTCACAGAATGAAGAACATATGGCTTCCGTGAAAGCTTACAGTAAACACAAATACAAACACAATGAAGAACATATGACTTCCGTGAAAGCTTACAGTAAACAAAAATACAAAGACAATGAAGAACATATGGCTTCCGTGAAAGCTTACAGTAAACAAAAATACAAACAGAATGAAGAACATATGGCTTCCGTGAAAGCTTACAGTAAACAAAAATACAAACAGAATAAACCCCACAGAGAAGCCGTAAAGGCATATAGTAAGCACAGATATTCACAACACTCGGATGTTTTAAAGCAGGACAAGAAATTGAGACGATTGAAGAGGAAAAATGAGTTAAGCATTATTGATAAAATGATAACCAACTTCAGACAAAAAGTAAGGCACTGTCCCAATCACATATGTTGTGTTTGTCATCGACGTCTTTTTCCAAAGCAAGTAAAAAAATGCAATACCGCTTTGTATAATAAGAGAAGTACAGCAGCTAAAAGCTTAGCCCAGAAGTGTATTTCCCACACATATATCCACATTTGCGATGAAAACTGCCCATCGCCCTGTAAACTAAGAATCCCAGCAACAGAATGTTTGTGGATTTGCTTCTCATGTGACCGGAAGATGTTGTCAGGTAAAATGCCAGCCGAGGCTGCTGCAAATAATCTTAATTTGGAACCAATACCAGAGGAGCTGAAATCACTTAATCAGTTGGAACAACATCTAATTGCTAAAAACATTCCATTTGCTAAATTAGCGGCTTTACCCAAAGGTGGACAGCTTGGAATACACGGACCAATGGTATCTGTGCCATCAAATATTCAAAAAGCAACTTCCATTTTACCAAGACCGGAGTCAGATGATCAGCTTATACAAGTCAAACTGAAACGGAAACTGAGTTACAAAGGCCATTACAAACATCAGTTTGTCAATGCCAGCAAGATAAAGCGGGCTTAAGAATATCTTAAGTCAAATAACAGCTTCTACAGTGATGTGTCTTACAACAATGACTGGATAAACCCTGTACCAGAAATAACTGAAGAAAACGAGACTTTCCCCATGGAAGAAGATACTTTAGCGCGTTCGATAAACGAAAATATCGACGAAGATAGCCTCCCCAGTTTGCCAGATTTAACAAACGAAGAACATACTCCAACAGAACAAATTGAAATTGAAACCCCTGATCATGGTGTTTATATGGATAGCTGTCTACAACCAGTTGATATAGGCCAGGAAATATTAGATCAACATTTTGATGGTGTATTTTGTGTAGCCCCGGCGGAAGGTAATACGCCAGTTAAGATAATGAATGAAGGTAGTGAGGCTAAATCTTTCCCAGCTCTATTTCCCACTGGAACTCCCATTTACCACGATGATCGTGAAGCAAAAATCACCCTCTCCAGATATTTAAACACTCGTCTTATGCATGCGGACACCCGATTTTCCAGAAATACAGATTACCTTTTCTTTGCGCAGTATATGTCAGAGGTATCCCAGGTATTCAATAGCGTGTCAATAGCACTTAGAAAAGGTTTAAATAACCAGCCAAATGGCCACGTAACTCCAGCAGATGTTTCAGACAGAGAATCTCTGAAGAAGATTCTAAAATTTGACGAAGGGTACAAATTTTTGCGTCCGATACGAGGCACTCCCAGCTTTTGGTCTTCAGCTCAAAAAGATTTGTTTGCAATGTTGAGGCAGCTAGGAATACCAACTTGGTTCTGCTCATTTTCTGCAGGCGATACACGATGGACAGAAATATTAAGTGCTTTGCTGAGAGAAGAAAATGATTTGAGAGACCCGGAAGATTTGGACTGGTTAGAGAAGTGTGGGTTAATACGTCGAAACCCAGTCACCGCTGCTAGAATGTTTGACCATAGATTCAACTGCTTTCTTAAAGATGTCATTTTGTCTCCTGCAAATCCCATTGGAAAAGTTGTAGATTATTTCTACAGAGTAGAGTTTCAACAACGAGGTTCCCCTCACGTTCATTGTCTATTTTGGATAGAGAATGCTCCAAAACTTGACAAATCCACGGACGAAGAAGTTATATCTTTCATTGACAATTACGTGAAATGCGAGATACCCGATTCATATGACGAGGAACTGATAGAGAAAGTGACAAGCGTCCAGCGACACAGTAAATCTCACTCTAAAAGTTGCAGAAAAAAGGGGACAAAGTGCCGTTTTAATTTTCCACGGCCACCATCAACAAAAACATTTGTATCTCGGTCAGAAGAAGTGACACATGAAAACAACTCTGAGAATATGAATGTAAATGACAATAACAGAGCAAAGAATGATGTTGAATTAAGTAAAGAGCATTCAAAAGAGATTTTATATAAAATATGGGAAGCAATAGAAAATAATGATGAAAATTACGAATCCGTCCAAGACCTGTTTGATAAAATCGGAATAGACCAAGAGACGGTAGAAAAAGCTTGTAGCAAATTAACCCAAAAAACAAGCATCATTTTGAAGAGAGCATTGAGTGATGTCTGGGTGAACCAATATAACCCGGAATTACTGAGATGTTGGGACGCTAACATGGACATCCAATATGTCGTTGATGCATATTCATGCATAGTCTATATCATTTCTTACATTTCTAAGGCGGAAAGGGAAATGGGGATGCTGTTAGAAAGTGCTCATAAAGAAGCGCTGAATGGCAATGAAGACTCTAAAGAAGCAATGAATAAACTAGGATGTGTATATTTACACAACCGAGAGGTCAGTGCCCAAGAATCATCATATAAAGTGTGTAATCTTCATTTAAAAGGATCTTCAAGGTATACACAGTTTATCCCAACCGGTGATAACGTTGTCAAAATGAGTTTGCCGCTAAACGTTATACAAGAGAAAGCTAAGAAGGCCGATTTTGACCATAATGACATTTGGATGACCAGCACTGTTGACAGGTATTATAATAGACCTAATGGAAACATGTTTGAAAATCTCTGCCAAGCTTCATTTTGTTCAGTATACAGAGTTTTATCTAAGTCACAAGTAAATGAAAACAGCAGTTCTGTTTACAAACTACAGAATGGAATGGGTTACATTCAAAAAAGAACCCGAACAAACCCAGCCATTGTCAGGTATGCTAGGTTCTCGCCAACCAAAAACCCGGAACAATATTTCCAGAGCACTTTGCAGCTATTCTTACCACACAGATCTAAACATGAACTAAAGCCGGATGGCTTTGCTACTTATCAACTGTTTCATGACACAGGCACAGTTCAAAGCGATAAAGAAGGTACTATGGCTGTAAAGGAAATTATTAAGATAAATAAATCCTTATTTGAACAAGATTCCGACAACCTAGAACAAGCGCAAGATATACTTGAGCAAGCTGGACCACTTGAAGAGGCTTGGGCTCAGATATGTCCAGAAAGTGAGGCTATGAGAATGGAATGTTTAGCAGAAAGGAAAGAAAAGCACCCTGATCCACAAGACGATGCTGATATTCCTGATTTATCCGCCGTTGGCAAGGAGAAATCGTTTCATACAGAGCCTCGCCAGAGTATCGTCTCACATGATGAAGCAAAGCTTTTACTAAGGAGTCTAAATGAATGTCAGAGAAGAATATTTTTTAAGATTAGACAATGGTGTCTTAATAAAATACAAGGCAAATATGTGGAGCCGTTTCATCTTTTCATCACAGGAGGAGCTGGGACAGGAAAAAGCCACTTAATAAAAGCTATTCAGTACGAGGCATCAAGGTTATTAGCGCGTTCTCAAGACAATCCTGATGACGTCTCAGTACTCCTCAAAGCTCCGACTGGCATTGCTGCTTATAATATCAAAGCTAGCACAATACACAGCACATTTGCCATCAATGTTGACGCTAAACTCCCCTATCAACCCTTAAGCGACGATAAAATCAATTCTCTACGATCAAAACTTCAGAACATACAAATTTTGATAATTGATGAAGTTTCAATGGTAGATCAGAAACTGTTGGTTTACATTCACGGTCGATTGAGACAGATCAAACAGTGCAGAGATTTCTCCCCATTTGGTAATGTTTCAGTTGTAGCTGTTGGAGATTTTTACCAACTCCCACCAGTAAAAGGTAAATCATTGCTATCAGAAAATGGAGGCGTGAATCTGTGGGTTGAACACTTTAAAGTCGTTGAATTGAAAGAAATAATGCGACAGAAAAACAAATCATTTGCAGAAACCCTCAACAGATTAAGGACCAAAACCAAATCTCAGAAACTATCAGAGGAAGACCTAGATATGCTGACCAATTGTGAAACAGGAGAAGACCAGGATGCCATTCACATATTTTCTACAAATCAACAGGTTGATATGTACAATTTGGAAACGCTTCACATGATATCTGAAGAACCAACAGTAATAGAGGCACAAGACTTCTACAAAGATGCACAAACAGGCAAAATGGAGAAAAGAGACAAACAGTACATTAACGTACACCACACCAATCTAGCTAGGCGGATATCAGTAGCTGCAGGTGCACGCGTTATATTAACAAAAAATATCGATGTATCCGATGGCCTTGTAAACGGTGTATTTGGCTCTGTTGTTCATGTAGAATTTTCCAATGATTCTAAATTTCCAACGACAATCTTTGTCTCATTCGATGATGAGCAAGTAGGCAGGAAACTTCGGACAAAGTCATTTATACCGCCTACCATTTTACAAACCAGTACTCCTATAAAACCTCAGGAGGACAGAATCAACAGCAGTGGTGGCATCAGAAGACAATTTCCTCTTAAACTCAGTTTTGCATGTACAGTGCATAAATTACAAGGCATAACCCTCCCAAGAGCAGTCGCGTCTCTGGCCAAGATATTTTCCCCTGGACAAGCCTATGTAGCTCTCAGTAGAGTAACGTCACTAGAAGGTCTTGTTATTGAAGACTTCAACGAGGCAGCTATCTATTGTAACGAGAAAGTGGCAGAGGCCTTGTCCAGCATGTCACCATTTTTTGAAATTTCTGCCCATAATGCAACAGGTATTGAAAACTCTACGAAAATAATTTTACACAACGTACAGGGTTTGTTATTTCACTCCAAAGACTTAATGTCTGACACACGTTTTCTTGATTTTGATTTCATTTGTCTAACTGAAACTTGGCTATCTGATCATTTTTTACAGGATTTGCCACAGCTGAAAGAATATTCCTTTGTTCACAGATTGCGTAAAGACAGTTATGACTCTTCCAAACCAGAGTTACAAGCTCTCAGTCAACAGGAACATGGTGGAATTGGTATCTACTATCGTTCGTCTCTGACCTGTGTCATCAGTAAGCCTTTAAACATTGAAGGTCTTGTACTTCATTCTGTCAAGCATAACGTTGTTATTGTTCTCATTTACAGGCCATCATCTTTTAAACTTGTTCACTTTAGAGAAAGTATTCGCCAGTTGCTGATTGATCTAGCACGGATACCTTGTTCTCGGTGCGTGATTATGGGTGACTTCAATGATAACCTGTTCACGTCTACTGCTGTGTCGTCGTTGTTTGAAAATCATGATTTTAGACAGTGTGTAAATGAAGCAACTACGGAGAATGGTACGCTTATTGACCATGTATATGTTAAAGGTATCCAGGATGAACAGGTCTGTATTGTTCCAACATATTACAGCTACCACGAAGCTATCTCTGTTATGTTCTAATAAGTTCGTTGATAACACTTATCATACGTTTGTAACAATATTAATAACTATAAATAATAGCAAAACTCAATTCGTTGAACTTATTTGTTCTTGCCAAAAACGCATTTGTTCATTTCCCATCATGACCATGATTATACGTAGAGCATTTAAAAACATATCAAATGGGGAAGAGGAGGCGAGGGTGGGACAAAGATATATTAAAATGTTACAAATCACCCATTTACGAAGTGCTTGCTTTTCAATGAACGTTTAAATTTCTTTAATATTGAGCCAGTTGTTTGGTTTGTCCTCTATCTGAACGTTTTTAAAACATTACAACTTATCGTACACATTGATGATAACTTCTATCATTTGTAGAGAAATTTTATAACCACGTATTAGTCAGGTTATGAAGACTTATAGACTAGTATATTTTGTGACGTCAGCAAACGAATTGAATTCCCTGCTGTTACCAAACGTGGGGCTCATTACAATTCTGTGTAACGTAAAAAGTACCAAATTTAAGTTTGAATACATGTTATCTTTCTTGTAATGCATTGCCTGGTGGTTATCCTCCATGGAGACAGATATATAAAAAGCTTCATCATTGAGGATGTGTTAGGGACATATTGCCTGTAAACTCTCGTAACCCAAGATGACTTGAGTAATGTAAGTAACCTTCGATGTCTTTATACATGTTTTATATATATTTAACTACATGTACTATATATATACCCAGAAAAAAATAAAGAACATTTAACTGTGTAGTTTGGTTTGCTCTTTGCTCAGAGCAATACAACACAGCATTTAAAGTTATATGATCTTCAACAACATGTCGTTTTTCGTGAATTCAGATTGTGAATAGAAAATCTGCATTTGATGTTTATGTTCATTCTAAATCATTCAACTTTAAATAAAAAATATCTACTGCGCTTGTAGCCTGTCCGAACCTTAGCTACAGGACAACCTTTCTTCGGGCTCTAAAACACTCCCTTAAATTGACAGCAATGTCAATAGAAACTCTACAGGAAGGGATGTTTCAATTTGGCTTCTACAAAAAATCAAAACTTTGGCAGCTTTTGTCACAATTCATACACTTTTCAATCTTTGGACTAACATAGCAATTCTTCGTTTTAGGCTTACTGGTTTCGATTAACTCCCGGCACGAAACACGACAGATATCGTCCAAAGCTGCTAAATGTTTGCATTTAAGTAAGCGTTTCGGAAATAATATGAACCTATTTCAATTTACCTACAAATGTAAAAGTTTTTATTAATGTTTTAAGCGCTGAATACAGTAACCTACTTAACTGGTATTGCTTTGTCAAATTTGCAAATCATAATCTCTTTGTATACCATGGGGAATATCTGTTAACTAATCAAATCCTTTTAATTTTCACTGTTATCTGACCGTCAACATATTTCTATGTTCATAGATGAGATGTAATGGGAGAGTCAACAGAAGACGGATGAATGATGGCTACCCAGACTTACAGACGAGTGACTGAACCGTATAGATTAAAAATGCTATCCAGCAACATAATTTTAATGCACATTCAGTGGTGCATTTTGCTTCAGTCACCTTTCTTCAGGGCCGCAATTATGTCATCGATTAATAACGTAAGACTTTAAAAACAATTGTATTCCCGAGGAACCATCAGACAACTGCCAGCAGTAATGGTGTTTTGAGATACATACCATGGCATCTTTATGATTTTTTAAAAATTTCTCATAGGCAACTGTTGATATAACATAAAATGTTATCATATTTTGCAAGTGCTATAAAGACATTTTCCCCATGTATTCTCTGCATAGATTGATGGTTATTAACAGGAAAACTTGAGGAAATTAATCTACGTGTAATAGCAATATTTCCCCAGTCCAAAAATGTTCAGCTCTCTTTTTAAATAACAGCCTGTTATATAAGAACTAATATCTCCTTATTTAGAATATCTTGTTACGTTTGAAGCCAAAGGTTACGATTACTTTTCTCAAATGAGACCTTATCTATCTAGCATTAATAGTTGTAGATCTATGCCTTTGGGGTTACACCTAGGATTGATTAAAATGTTTACAATACCAGGAAATTTTGCTTTATACACATCTGCCAAACTATATTTTTATTTTCAGTTATCACTTTTTTAAATGTTACACGCTTTAATTATAGAAAATCAATCGCAAATAATGCCGTTGTTCGAGTTTGTGATGGGGTCTTTGGCGGCTTTTTGTATAGCATGCAGCTTATTATAGCCTTCCACCAATGTAACAATTTTATTATATTTAGTATCTTGTTTGTTACATGTGGAATAGTTTTTAAAAAACTTGCCAAAGATCGGTGGTTTTCCCCGGGATCTCCGGTTTCCTCCACCTTTTTTTCAAATAAAGAAAGATATTACCTCAAAACTCATATTTGTTTGTTTTTGAATAAAGGAAGAGAAATCATTTCAGGATGATTGAATTGAGCCACAATTTGTTAGAAAACGATTGATTGTTTGGTGTTTAACGCCGCCAATAAAGGAGAAGAAAGAAAAAAAAAACACTTTTATGTTCAGTTTATTCACTCTCAGTTTTCCTTTCTAACGGTGCCAAATATATATTTTGGGATTTTTTTCGCCCCGCACGGCCTTTAGTGAAGTTAATAAGTTAAAGAAATTATGATCAACGTCTCAGTCTTCAATTTGAGTCAGGCTAAACTGTGCATAACTTTTGGGCGTGTGGTATTTTATAAACTTCACTGAGTGGCTTCACTTCAAATCGCAAAAATATATATCTTTGGTACTGTTAAAAAGCAAATTTTCACTGCAAATAAGCTGAACTTGAAAGTGTTTTTGTTTTCTTCTTTAAGACTATTTCACATATTTCGGTTTACCGATCGAGCCCAAGCTACCCCCCCCCCCCCCACACTCATAAAATAATGACGGCGAGGTAGAAAAATGAAATGAATGAGTGCAGGCTGGTCAGATACAGCGCCAGCCGGTCTACCGATCGAGCCCAGGCTTAATTAGAATAAATTAGGTACAGAATAAAATGCTTTCATCCAGGTTTCATCCCACAATAAAACTGGCAACGCCGCTATATAAGTGAAATAATCTTGAGCGCGGCGTAAAACACCAAACAATCAATGAAAGCTATACAGAGTTAGAGACACGATGAATTCCCCTTTAAATGGTCTAATGACTTACCATACAAATTCCCCTTTTGTTAGTTTTGACCCTGCTTATTTTTGTTATTTCTGTTTGAAATGTATTCAAATCCTTAAACTCAAGAGAGGAATAGGCTAGATGACTAGAAACTCTTCCCTGCCCTCTTATCAGGTTAATGTACACAAAGCAGCCCTATTCCCCAGCTTAATCGTCGCTAGGGCAATAAATCAAATGTTGTTAAATGATATATTTTTCATATATGCAATTGCATTAGAAGTGAAGATACAAATAAAGTAGCTAAAAGCTTAATTAAAGTGGCATGAGCTGCCAAAATTGAGATATTTGGCCATTATAACAGAATGTTAAAATTACAGGCTATTTTTCTCAAGACGTATAATTCAGAAGCTTTTTAATGCTGATAGTCTTGTTAATGTACGATAACCCATTGTTTTCAACTAACTTTGGCTTAGAATGACTGAATGGTCATCCCGGTTATGCAAATTTTGTTTACTTTTCGAACACTATTTCGGTTCGTATAGGCCACATACTGTATACATGTGGATTTTCCTCATTCCAACGACAATCATTCAGTTTTTCGATGACCTTCAAAGCCAATCGTTCAGTTTTTCGATGACCTTCAAAGCATTTTTCTGTCGTGACAATCAGAATCTATGAAAATAGTCTGAATTTTGACAGCTCATGCCACTTTAACGAACTAATGAACTTTAAAATAATTACACGCGTTCTTTTAATATAGCACTACTGATATATAAAGTTTCAAGTAGATATGTCTAAGCATTACAGAGTTAGAGACATTTATACGTTTTATGTTAATTTTGACCTTTGGCGGGCTACCTAGATATTAATCTCACCAAAGATATTTCCGACCAATAGTTTAGTTCCATACACACTCTACAAAAAGCCAAGTTTGACATACGTAGGTCCAGTGGTTTGAGAAGACGTTTTGTTTTTTGGCCGAAAATCCAAGTTGGTCGCCATACCATGTGACCTATGACGTCATACTTATTTCGTATGCATCTCTAGTCCATAGCAGTCCTACATGTAAAGTTTGAGTTTTATCCCGTTAATGCTTTTTGAGATATTGTCCGGCAAAAAGCATCAGAAAATAATTCGTTTAGTTGTTTGTTTACATCAGCAGACGGTGACGGTCCTATATGTCAATAATCGTAGATATCTTATTATCAATAATATATTCAGCGGAGTTAATTCTTTCGTCTTCCGAAAACTATTCTGCTCAATCCATGCACAATAATACCATGCATTCTGGCTCCCAATCCCAGCTTCCCCAATAGAAGCCAAGACAAGTGGCTGGGGTATTAGATTACAGTGGACCGTAGGGTGACACACATAGATAAGTATTAGGGCCATCACCAGTCACTATATATCAATATGGCTCTGTCCTTAAGGTAATAAACCAGAGAGATCAGGCTATGTCAATAAACATCTCCATGCTGCTTTATTGCTTATTGTAAACATTTGCCTAGTCTACCGCTCTTATCTTGACAGGCCATACCAATTGAGGCAGAACAAAGCCTGACTGAAAATCTAATAGGCTAAAAAAACATAACATCGTTCAAGAAATCTGTTTTATTTATTACATATTCGAACAAGTTATGCAATTTAGAATATTGTGATATATTTTTCATTCCTGTAAGTGCAGTAGAAGTAAAGATACAAATAAATTAGCTAAAAGCTTAATTAACAAACTAATGAAATTTAAAATAATTACAGGCGTTCTTTTAATATAGCGCTACTTATATATCAAGTTTTAAGTACATATGTCTAAGCATTACAGAGTTAGAGACATTTATAGGTTTTTAAACTTTATGTTAATTTTGACCTTTGGCTACTCCCTAGATATTGATCTCACCGAAGATATTTCCAACCAATATTTTAGTTCCATACACGCACTACATGAAAAGCCAAGTTTGACATATGTAGGTCCAGTGGTTTAAGAGAAGAAGACGTTTTTTTTTTTGCCCGAAAATCCAAGATGGCCGCCATACCATGTGATCTACGACGTCATACTTGTTTCGTTGGCATCCCTAGTCTATAGCAGTCCTACATGTAAAGTTTAAGTTTAATCTGACGAATACTTTTTGAGGTATTGTCCGGCAAGAAGCATCAGAAAATAATAATAATAATAATTAAAGCTGCTAAAGCAGCTGTTTCCGGGGTCCAAGCGGAAGTCGTTTAGTTGTTTTTTTACATCTGCAGAAATTGACGGTCATATAAGTCAAGATTTAGTTTAATCCGATTTGTACTTTTTGAGATAATACCTGTAAAAGAAACATTAGCGAATAACAATAATATATCCAGGGGAGTTAACTCTCAAGTTTTAAGTAGATATGTCTAAGCATTACAGAGTTAGAGACATTTATACGTTTTATGACTTTATATTAATTTTGGCCATTGGCGAGCTCCCTGGATATTGGCTGGGGTATTAGATTACAGTGGACAGTGGTGTGATACACGGATATAAGTGTTAAGCCCATCCCCAGTCACTATATCTATCTGACCTGCACTACATAGCCTGTCCAGTTTGTCTTGACCGGCCATAAATCTTGCAGCAGTATTCTTATACAAAGCCTGACTGAAAAACTAATAGCCTAATAAAACATAACATTGGTCAAGTAATATGTTTTATTTATTATGTATTCGAACAAGTAAAGCAATTTAGAATATTGTGATATATTTTGCATTTTTGTAAGTACATTAGAAGTAAAAAATACATATAAATAAGTTAAAAGCCTAATTAACGAACTAATGAAGTTTAAAGTGGCATGAGGTGCCAAAATGTTGATACTTTGACGTTAAAACAGAATGTTAAAATTATTGGCTATATTTCTCAAGACGCATAATTCAGAAGCTTTTTAGTGCTACTAGTCTCGAAAATGTACGATAAAGTATAGTTTTGAACTAACTTTGGCTTAGAATGAATGAATGGTCGTCCCGGTAATATAAATTTTGTTTACTTTTCGAACACGTTTTCGGTTCGTATAGGCCACAATCTGTATGGATTTTCCTCATTCCAACGCCAATCATTTAGTTTGTCGATAGCCTTCAAAGCCTCTTTACTGTTGTGACGATCAGAAATTATGAACAAGAGTTTTTATTTAGTAAACTCTACCTCCCCCCCCCCCTCCGTGGCAAGGTCAAACCGCTATGATTAACAACTTTACATTTAATATAACATTTGTTTTAATTTCATCAATTCTGAATTTGACGAAGCTGCAACTAAATACCAGTACGTTATAGTACACATATATTATCTGTTCAGGTAATTTCAATCAAATTTTAATTGCAAAAACTGAAATATTGTGGCTGTTTTGACATTGCTGTTATGTTCCATAATTGGGAAGGAGCAATCAATACAATAGCTTATAATTATTGAATTTTAACAGTTTTGACTGGGACACTGTTCTATTGGACTTGGCTGTAATAGTTTTATTACAAAGCAAACAATCTTCAAGCTGACCACTGATATGACGGTGTGTAAATATACCAACCTAGTGTGCCCACTTCAGTTGTCCCCTTATCTCTATTTAAACAGCCACTCTGATAAATACCAGATGGGTAATAAAGTGGGAAAATGGTCTTTTTATGTTATTATAGTGCACAATAAACTATCCAAGAAAACAGTCTCAGAATGTATAAATTAATTGGCTTCCAGTACTACTCTGGACCAAGTGTACTCAAAAAAGCATTTATATGTATTAATATATATATATATATATATATATATATATATATTAAGCATCAGGTACACATTTCCGATAAAAAAAACTCTTGAAAACAGACAAAAAATATGTGTACCCAAATCAAATTTGGTATGGGACAGATCATCTACCTATAAGGTATATATATATACTCTAAAAGAATTGGAGCGATTATATCAAAACGAAAGTTCTGGAGCCGAAAGGGAATATTACATAATCCAATAGGGCTGCCATATTATGCACCGGATGAAGTCAGAAATGGTACGCAACACACTGTCTGCCCATAAGGTATAAACTCTGAAAGAATTGTCAAGATCGGATCAAAACTCTTCAAGTTATGGAGTGGAAGGTGCATTAGAAGTAAAGATACATATAAATTAGCTAAAAGCCTAATTAACGAACTAATGAACTTTAAAGTGGAATGAGCTGCCAAAATGTTGATACTTTGACGTTAAAACAGAATGTTGAAATTATTGGCTATTTTTCTCAAGACGCATAACAGAGTTACAGGCATGTATATGTTTAATGACTTTATGTTAAGTTTGAGGTATGGTGAGCTGTCTGATAGTATGACACACTGTAATGACTACAAACTACTTAGCGTTGAAATCAAGATAAAATTAAAAATATGTTACTCCAAAATCAATATTCACCCCCACGGTAGACACAATCATTAAACAGTTCCTAGACAATAAATTTTGAGACAACCCATTTCGTAAACCATTCGGAACTGAAAAACAACAATCTTCATCAGAACACTCTTTCTTGGACCAGCCTCAATAAAATTATCTAAAGAACTAAAATCACTTGAAAACCTTGTCCCGATAGCTCAGTTTGTATCTTTAAGCGAAACTTTCTCAATCAGTTCTTATTTTAATTACAAAGATCGCGAAGATGAAAAACTTCGAAGTAATGCTATTTACAAGGTTACATGTGGTGATTGCCCTGCATCTTATGTAGGACTTACATCCAGACATATTAATCAGAGGTTCTCCGAGCATCACATTATGCACCAAAACCGTGGTCCCCCTTGCATTTGCAAGTCACTGTTACAACAACAATCACAGTCCCAACACATTGTCATGTGAGGTAATTGACCAGGCTAAGAACAAGCTTAACTTGGCATACAAAGAGTCCCTTCATATTTCAAAATTAAATCCTATATTAAGTGTTTAAATTTCATCCGTTCCTCTCCGCTTATTCAATGTGTATAACCGTCTCCATTCTATAGATAAGGTTGTCTTATCTATTTGATCCCCTGAACATCTTAACATAATAAAGTTCATAATAAAGTAGTAAGGAAACTCCGTAAATATTCATGGTGTAATCTCAATATTCATGGTGTAATCTCAATATTTCGACTTTGATTAAGTCATCATCAGGGGAATTATGAGTACATAAAAAGACAGTGTGCATTTATATAGAAAAGACAGAATACAACTATTAGGATGGTTGACACTAACAAGGCAAGGGAGATTAAAATATTGTTACAATAGATCAGGGTCCTAAAGATCAGTCATAATACCTAGCCAGGCTAATAAATTAAGTAAACATATGTCACTGAAATCTCTGCTAGGTCATATGCATACAAGCAATGCACACATTCACAGTAATAATTTATCAGGCATTTATCTTATTTTTTCTAAACTTTACCAATTATTACTGTGAATGTATGCATAGGACCTAGCAGAGATTTCAGTGACATATTTTTACTTAATGTATTAGCCTGGCTAGGTATTATGACTGACCTTTAGGACCCTGATCTATTGTAACAATATTTTAATCTCCCTTGTCTTCTTGGTGTCAACCATCCTATAGTTGTATTCTGTCTTTTCTATATAAATACACACTGTATTTTGATGTACTCATAATTCTCCTGACGATGACTTAATTAAAGTCGAAATATTGAGATTACACCATGAATATTTACGTAGTTTCCTTACTAATTTATTAGATTGTCTTATCCTCTGTGTAATATACTGATGTTACAGCACACCTGTTGATTCCATGTCCTTCATATCTTAATACATGTAGTTAACTCTTGACCTGTAATAGGATTGCCTCCCCCCCCCCACCCCGCCTTAGATTGTAATGATTTCAACTGCAGTGTAGGAATCACAACTTATCAATGATAACAACTTTTGTATTTGTTTTGTTGATTCTTACTGTGTATATAAGTTGTCCTATGTGTTTTGGTTTTAGTAAAACCGCTCCATAGAAGAATCTATTATAGTCCATCTACCTATTGTTACTATTGAACACCTGGATTTCGGTCTGCCAGCTTTGCAGTGATCAGGCCAGAGAGATCAGGCCTAAGTCAATAAACATATCCATGCTGCTTTATCGCTTACTGTAAACATTCGCCTAGCTCAACTGCTCTTATCTTGAGAGGCCATAAAACTTGAGGCAGTACAAAGCCTGACTGAAAAACTGATAACCTAAAAAAACATAACATAGGTTAAGAAATCTGTTTTATTTATTACATATTCGAACAAGTAAAGCGATTTAGCATATTGTGATATATTTTGCATTTCTGTAAGTGTATTAGAAGTAAAGATACAAATAAATTAGCTAAAAGCCTAATTACCGAACTTATGAACTTTAAAATAAGTACTCGCGTTCTTTTAATATAGCACTACTTATATATCAAGTTTCAAGTAGATATGTCTAAGCATTACAAAGTAAGAGACATTTATACGTTTTTTGACTTTATGTTAATTTTGACCTGTGGCGAGCTCCCTAGAAATTGATCTCATCAAAATCGTTTCCGAATTAGATTTTAGTTCCATACCCGCACTACATAAAAATCTAAGTTTGACATATGTAGGTCCAGTGGTTTCAGAGAAGAAGTCGTTCAAATATTGCATGTTTTTTGGACGAAAATCAAAGATGGCCACCATACCATGTGACCTATGACGTCATACTTGTTTCGTTTGCATCCCTAGTCCATAGCAGTCTTACATGTAAAGTTTGAGTTTTATCTGACGAATACTTTTTGAGATATTGTCCGGCAAAGAACTCCAGAAAATAATAATAATAAGAACCCTTACAAAAATAATAGGGTTCCAAGCCATTGCTTGGACCCCTAATTAAAGCTGCTAAAGCAGTTTCCGGGGTCCAAGCGGAAGTCGTTTAGTTGTTTGCTTACATCTGCAGACAATGACGGTCATATATGTCAAGATTTGGTTTAATCCGATTTGTACTTTTTGAGATAATGCCCGAAAAAGAAACACCACAAAATCACAATAATATATTAAGGGGAGTTAATTCTTTCGTCTTCCAGTCTTGACACACTGGATCATCTCCCTTGAGTTTGGCCATAGATAATGCACCAAACAGACATCAAAGGACATCTCTATACAGCTTATCAGTTAATGTACTCTATAGCCTCAACTGTGGCCAGCTGGTCTTGACGGGCCATAAATCTTGAGGCAATAACTGCCTGACTGAAGAACTAATAGCCTAAAAAAACATAAGATCGGTTAAGAAATCTGTTTTATTTATTACATATTCGAATAAGTAAAGCGATTTAGCATATTGTGATATATTTTTCATTTCTGTAAGTGCATTAGAAGTAAAGATACAAATAAATTAGCTAAAAGCCTAATTATCGAACTAATGAACTTTAAAATAAGTACACACGTTCTTTTAATATAACACTACTTATATATCAAGTTTCAAGTAGATATGTCTTAGCATTACATAGTAAGAGACATTTATACGTTTTTTGACCTTATGTTAATTTTGACCTATGGCGAGCTCCCTAGATTTTGATCTCATCAAAATCGTTTCCGAATTAGAATTTAGTTCCATACCCGCACTACATAAAAATCCAAGTTTGACATATGTAGGTCCAGTGGTTTTAGAGAAGAAGTCGTTCAAATATTTCATTTTTTTGGACGAAAATCCAAGATGGCCGCCATACCATGTGACCTATGACGTCATACTTGTTTCGTTTGCATCCCTAGTCCATAGCAGTCTTACATGTAAAGTTTGAGTTTTATCTGACGAATACTTTTTGAGATATTGTCCGGCAAAGACCATCAGAAAATAATAATAATAATAATAATTAAAGCTGCTAAAGCAGTTTCCGGGGTCCAAGCGGAAGTCGTTTAGTTGTTTGCTTACATCTGCAGACAATGACGGTCATATATGTCAAGATTTGGTTTAATCCGATTTGTACTTTTTGAGATAATGTCCGAAAAAGAAACATCACAAAATCATAATAATATATTAAGGGGAGTTAATTCTATCGTCTTGACACACTGGATCATCTCCCTTGTGTTTGGCCATAGATAATACACCAAACAGACATCAAAGGACATCTCTATACAGCTTATCAGTTAATGTAATCAATAGCCTCAACTGTGGCCAGCTGGTCTTTACGGGCCATAAATCTTGAGGCAATAACTGCATGACTGAAAAACTATAGCCTAAAAAAACATAAGATCGGTTAAGAAATCTGTTTTATTTATTACATATTCGAACAAGTAAAGCGATTTAGCATATTGTGATATATTTTTCATTTCTGTAAGTGCATTAGAAGTAAAGATACAAATAAATTAGCTAAAAGCCTAATTGTCGAACTAATGAACTTTAAAATAAGTACACACGTTCTTTTAATATAGCACTACTTATATATCAAGTTTCAAGTAGATATGTCTAAGCATTACAGAGTAAGAGACATTTATACGTTTTTTGACTATATGCTAATTTTGACCTTTGGCGGGCTCCCTAGATATTAATCTCACCAAAGATATTTCCGACCAATAGTTTAGTTTCATACACACCCTACAAAAAGCCTAGTTTGACATATGTAGGTCCAGTGGTTTTAGAAGACGTTTTGTTTTTTGGCCGAAAATCCAAGATGGTCGCCATACCATGTGACCTATGACGTCATACTTGTTTCGTTTGCATCTCTTAGCAGTCCTACATGTAAAGTTTGAGTTTTATCCCACTAATGCTTTTATACGCCTGACTTAAAAAAGTCGGTCGTATTATGGTATCACCAGTGCCGTCTGTCCGTCCTGGATTCCCTTTCGCCCCATAACTTGAAGAGTTTTGATCTAATCTTTACAATTCTTTCACAACATCTACCTTGTGGGTAGAAGGTGTGTCATGAATCATTTAGGACATCGTCGATTGCATAATGTGGCTTCTACATTGGATTATGTAGTATTCTGTCTTTAATAGTCTATATCTTCGTTCCCTTCCGCTCTATAACTTGAAGAGTTTTGATCCGATCTTGACAATTCTTTCAGAGTATATACCTTATGGGCAGACGGTGTTTAATATATATATATTAATATATATCAATGCTTTTTTTAGTACACTTGGTCCAGAGTAATACTGGAAGCCAATTAATTTATACATTCTGAGACTGTTTTCTTGGATAGTTTAATGTGCACTATAATAACAAAAAAGATCATTTTCCCACTTTATTACCCATCTGGTATTTATCAGAGTGGCTGTTTAAATAGAGATAAGGGGACAATGACATCCATTGAAGTACCACACAAGGTTTGTATATTTACACACCATTATATCAGTGGTCAGTCTGAAGATTGTTTGCTTTGTAATAAAACTATTACAGCCAAGTCCAATAGAACAGTGCCCCAGTCAAAACTATTAAAATTCAAGAATTGTAAGCTATTGTATTGATTGCTGCTTCACAATTATGGAACATAACAGCACTGTCAAAACAGCCACAATATTTCAGTTTTTGCAATTAAAATGTGATTGAAATTACCTGAACAGATAACATATGTGTACTAAAGCCAAAACATATAGGAATAGGACAACCTTCTACCGACAAGGTATATGTCGTGAAAGAATTGTAAAGATTAGATCAAAACTCTTCAATTTATGGAGCAGATGGGAATCCGGGACGGACGGCGCTGGTGATACCATACTTTTTTTTAACTCGGGCGTATAAAAATGAGTGATTTAATTGTGGCAGCTCATGCCACTTTGAAATAATTACACGCGTTCTTTTAATAAGGCACTAATTATATATCAAGTTTTAAGTAGATTTGTATAAGCAGTACAGAGTAACAGACATTTATATGTTTTATGACTTTATGTTAATTTTGACGTATGGTGAGCTGTCTGATAGTATGACACACTGTAATGACTACAAACTACTTAGCGTTGAAATCAAGATAAAATAAAAAATATGTTACTCCAAAATCAATATCCACTCCCCACGGTAGACAAAATCATTCAACAGTTCCTAGACAATAAATTTTGAGACAACCCATTTCGTAAACCATTCGGAACTGAAAAACAACAATCTTCATCAGAACACTCTTTCTTGGACCAGCCTCAATAAAATTATCTAAAAAACTAAAATCACTTGAAAACCTTGTCCCGATAGCTCAGTTTGTATCTTTAAGCGAAACTTTCTCAATCAGTTCTTATTTTAATTACAAAGATCGCGAAGAAGAAAAACTTCGAAGTAATGCTATTTACAAGGTTACATGTGGTGATTGTCCTGCATCTTATGTAGGACTTACATCCAGACATATTAATCAGAGGTTCTCCGAGCATCACATTATGCACCAAAACAGTGGCCCCCCTTGCATTTGCAAGTCACTGTTACAACAACAATCACAGTCCCAACACATTGTCATGTGAGGTAATTGACCAAGCTAAGAACAAGCTTAACTTGGCATACAAAGAGTCCCTTCATATTTCAAAATTAAATCCTATATTAAGTGTTTAAATTTCATCCGTTCCTCTCCGCTTATTCAATGTGTAACCAACTGTCTCCATTCTATAGATAAGGTTGTCTTATCTATTTGATCCCTGAACAACTTAACATAATAAAGTAGTAAGGAAACTCCGTAAATATTCATGGTGTAATCTCAATATTTCGACTTTGATTAAGTCATCATCAGGGGAATTATGAGTACATAAAAAGAGTGTACATTTATATAGAAAAGACAGAATACAACTATAGGATGGTTGACACTAACAACGCAAGGGAGATTAAAATATTGTTACAATAGATCAGAGTCCTAAAGATCAGTCATAATACCTAGCCAGGCCAATAAATTAAGTAAACATATGTCACTGAAATCTCTGCTAGGTCATATGCATACAAGCAATGCACACATTCACAGTAATAATTTATCAGGCATTTATCTTATTTTTTCTAAACTTTACCAATTATTACTGTGAATGTACGCATAGGACCTAGCAGAGATTTCAGTGACATATTTTTACTTAATGTATTAGCCTGGCTAGGTATTATGACTGACCTTTAGGACCCTGATCTATTGTAACAATATTTTAATCTCCCTTGTCTTCTTGGTGTCAACCATCCTATAGTTAGAAATGTTTGAAACTCTCTTTAAACGTGGGTTCCATTCTCCTGACGATGACTTAATTAAAGTCGAAATATTCAGATTACACTATGAATATTTACGTAGTTTCCTTACTACTTTATTAGGTTGTCTTATCCTCTGTGTAATATACTGATGTTACAGCACACCTGCTGATTCCATGTCCTTCATATCTTAATACATGTAGTTAACTCTTGACCTATAATAGGATTGCCTCCCCCCCACACCGCCTTAGATTGTAAGGATTTCAACTGCAGTGTAGGAATCACAACTTATCAATGATAACAACTTTTGTATTTGTTTTGTTGATTCTTACTGTGTATATAAGTTGTCCTATGTGTTTTGGTTTTAGTAAAACCGCTCCATAGAAGAATCTATTATGGTCCATCTACCTATTGTTACTATTGACCACCTGGATTTCGGTCTGCCAGCTTTGCTGTGATCAGGCCAGAGAGATCAGGCCTAAGTCAATAAACATCTCCATGCTGCTTTATTGCTTACTGTAAACATTCGCCTAGCACAACGGCTCTTATCTTGAGAGGCCATAAAAGGTGAGGCAGTACAAAGCCTGACTGAAAAACTAAAAAACTAAAAAAAACATAACATAGGATAAGAAATCTGTTTTATTTATTACATATTCGAACAAGTAAAGCGATTTAGCATATTGTGATATATTTTGCATTTCTGTAAGTGCATTAGAAGTAAAGATACAAATAAATTAGCTAAAAGCCTAATTAACGAACTCATGGACTTTAAAATAAGTACACACGTTCTTTTAATATAGCACTACTTATATATCAAGTTTCAAGTAGATTTGTCTAAGCATTACAAAGTAAGAGACATTTATACGTTTTTTGACTTTATGTTAATTTTGACCTATGGCGAGCTCCCTAGATATTGATCTGACCGAAGATATTTTCAACCATTATTTTAGTTCCATACACACCCTACATAAAAAGCCAAGTTTGACAAATGTAGGCCGATTGGTTTAAGAGAAGAAGACGTTTTGTTTTTTGGCCCAAAATCCAAGATGGCAGCCATACCATGTGACCTATGACGTCATACTTGTTTCGTTTGCATCTCTAGTCCATAGCAGTCCTACATGTAAAGTTTGAGTATTGTCCGACAAATACTTTTTGAGATAGTGTCCGGCAAAGAACATCAGAAAATAATAATAATAATTAAAGCTGCTAAAGCAGCTGTTTCCGGGGTCCAAGCGGAAGTCGTTTAGTTGTTTTTTTACATCTGCAGAAATTGACGGTCATATAAGTCAAGATTTAGTTTAATCCGATTTGTACTTTTTGAGATAATACCTGTAAAAGAAACAATAAGCAGGGGAGTTAACTCTCAAGTTTCAAGTAGATATGTCTAAGCATTACAGAGTTAGAGACATTTATACGTTTTATGACTTTATGTTAATTTTGGCCATTGGCGAGCTCCCTAGATATTGGCTGGGGTATTAGATTACAGTGGACAGTGGTGTGATACATGGAGATAAGTGTTAAGCCCATCCCCAGTCACTATATCTATCTGACCTGCACTACATAGCCTGTCCAGTTTGTCTTGACCGGCCATAAATCTTGCAGCAGTATTCTTATACAAAGCCTGACTGAAAAACTAATAGCCTAATAAAACATAACATTGGTTAATGTAATATGTTTTATTTATTATGTATTAAAACAAGTAAAGCAATTTAGAATATTGTGATATATTTTGCATTTTTGTAAGTACATCAGAAGTAAAAATACATATAAATAAGCTAAAAGCCTTATTAACGAACTAATGAAGTTTAAAGTGGTATGAGGTGCCAAAATGTTGATATTTTGACGTTAAAACAGAATGTTGAAATTATTGGCTATATTTCTCAAGACGCATAATTCAGAAGCTTTTTAGTGCTACTAGTCTCGAAAATGTACGATAAAGTATAGTTTTGAACTAACTTTGGCTTAGAATGAATGAATGGTCGTCCCTGTAATATAAATTTTGTTTACTTTTCGAACACGTTTTCGGTTTGTATAGGCCACAATCTGTATGGATTTTCCTCATTCCAACGTCAATCATTTAGTTTGTATATAGCCTTCAAAGCCTCTTACTGTTGTGACGATCAGAAATTATGAACAAGAGTTTTAGTAAACTCAACATACGCCCGCCGTGGCAAGGTCAAACCGCTATGATTAACAACTTTACATTTAATATAACATTTGTTTTAATTTCATCAATTCGAATTTCTTGTTGACATTAGAAGTTTTTCTTTTCTGAATTTGATGAAGCTGCAACTAAATACCAATACGTTATAGTACACATATATTATCTGTTCAGGTAATTTCAATCAAATTTTAATTGCAAAAACTGAAATATTGTGGCTGTTTTGACATTGCTGTTATGTTCCATAATTGGGAAGGAGCAATCAATACAATAGCTTATAATTATTGAATTTTAACAGTTTTGACTGGGACACTGTTCTATTGGACTTGGCTGTAATAATTTTATTACAAAGCAAACAATCTTCAGGCTGACCACTGATATGATGGTGTGTAAATATACAAACCTAGTGTGCCCACTTCAGTTGTCCCCTTATCTCTATTTAAACAGCCACTCTAATAAATACCAGATGGGTAATAAAGTGGGAAAATGGTCTTTTTATGTTATTATAGTGCACAATAAACTATCCAAGAAAACAGTCTCAGAATGTATAAATTAATTGGCTTCCAGTACTACTCTGGACCAAGTGTACTCAAAAAAGCATTTATATGTATTAATATATATATATATATTAAACATCAGGTACATATTTCTGATAAAAAAAACTCTTGAAAACAGACAAAAATATGTGTACCCAAATCAAATTTGGTATGAAACACATCATCTACCTATAAGGTATATACATAGAGGTTATCTAACGAGAGCCAGTGTGTTACGATGAATATCACTCGAGTCTATTAATTTTCAAAGCCACGAGCCTCTGGCGAGTGACTTTGGAAATTAATAAACGAGAGTGATATTCATTGTAACACACTGGTTCGAGTTGGATAATCTTTTTCTCACACTACACAAAATATACAGCGTTTTATAAAAAAAAAACACGACTCTACTTAAGAAAATGTTTGGTGACGTCGCTCTATTTTTAAGAATGGCTGTCTGAAAAAAGACTCGATAAGGCATTGTGACGTCAGAAATGACGTCACCAACGACAGCGTCACAGTCCCTTCAATGTTGGGTTGATGCTGGACGCCTTATTATAACGTCATAATGACTGATGGCGTAATTCATTTGTGACGTCAATTTTGACAGTTCTCTCGTGATGTCAGCGTTACTTGGGCCATAATTTCACACGTTGATTATGCAAAAAATAACACACTGTCTGGGAGTTGAATTATCGGGGGTGTAGTGTGAGAAATAGAGGTTATCTAACGAGAACCAGTGTGTTACGATGAATATCACTCGAGTCTATAAATTTTCAAAGCCACGAGCCTCTGGCGAGTGACTTTGGAAATTAATAAACAAGGGTGATATTCATTGTAACACACTGGTTCGAGTTGGATAATCTTTTTCTCACACTACACAAAATATACAGCGTTTTATCAAAAAAAAACACGACTCTACTTAAGAAAATGTTTGGTGACGTCGCTCTGTTTTTAAGAATGGCTGTCTGAAGAAAGACTCGCTAAGGCATTGTGACGTCCGAAATGACGTCACCAACGACAGCATCACAGTCCCTTCAATCTACTCTCTTTGCTTCAATCTGGGTTGATGCTGGACGCCTTATTATAACGTCATAATGACTGATGTCGTAATTCATTTGTGACGTCCATTTCGTGATGTCATAACGTTACTTGGGCGATAATTTCACACGTTGATTATGCAAAAAATAACACAGTGTCTGGGAGTTGAATTATCGGGGGTGTAGTGTGAGAAATATATATATACTCTAAAAGAATTGGAGAGATTATATCAAAACGAAAGATGTTCTGGAGCCGAAAGGGAATATTACATAATCCAATAAGGGTGCCATATTATGCACCGGATGAAGTCAGAAATGGTACACGACACACTGTCTGCCCATAAGGTATAAACTCTGAAAGAATTGTCAAGATCGGATCAAAACCCTTCAAGTTATGGAGTGGAAGGGAACGAAGGTTAAGACTAAGACAGAATATTACATAATCCAATGTAGAAGTCATATTATGCAATCGACAATGTCCTAAATGGTTCATGACAAACCTTCTACCCCTAAACTATATGTTGTAAAAAAAATTGTAAAGATCGGATCAAAACTCTTCAAGTTATGGAGCGGAAGGGAACGAAGATATTGACGAAGACAGAATATTACATAATACAATGTAGAAGTCATATTATGCAATCGACAATGTCCTAAATGGTTCATGACAAACCTTCTACCCCTAAACTATATGTTGTAAAAAAATTGTAAAGATCGGATCAAAACTCTTCAAATTATGGAGCGGAAGGGAACGAAGATATGGACTAAGACAGAATACTACATAATCCAATGTAGAAGCCACATTGTGCAATTGACGATGTCATAATTGGTTCATGACACACCTTCTACCGAAAAGGTATATGTCGTCAAAAAATTGTAAAGATTAGATCAAAACTCTTCAAGTTATGGAGCGGAAGGGAATCCGGGACGGACGGCGCTGGTGATACCATACTTTTTTTAAGTCGGGCGTATAAAAATGAGTGAATTAATTGTGGCAGCTCATGCCACTTTGAAATAATTGCACGCGTTCTTTTAATAAGGCACTAATTATATATCAAGTTTTAAGTAGATTTGTATAAGCATTACAGAGTAACAGCCATTTATATGTTTTATGACTTAATGTTAATTTTGACGTATGGTGAGCTGTCTGATAGTATGACACACTGTAATGACTACAAACTACTTAGCGTTGAAATCAAGATAAAATAAAAAATATGTTACTCCAAAATGAATATCCACCCCCACGGTAGACAAAATCATTAAACAGTTCCTAGACAATAAATTTTGAGACAACCCATTTCGTAAACCATTCGGAACTGAAAAACAACAATCTTCATCAGAACACTCTTTCTTGGACCAGCCTTAATAAAATTATCTAAAGAACTAAAATCACTTGAAAACCTTGTCCCGATAGCTCAGTTTGTATCTTTAAGCGAAAGATTCTATAGATAAGGTTGTCATCTATTTGATCCCCTGAACAACTTAACATAATAAAGTAGTAAGGAAACTCCGTAAATATTCATGGTGTAATCCCAATATTTCGACTTTGATTAAGTCATCGTCAGGGGAATTATGAGTACATAAAAAGACAGTGTGCATTTATATAGAAAAGACAGAATGCAACTATAGGATGGTTGACACTAAGAAGGCAAGGGAGATTAAAATATTGTTACAATAGATCAGGGTCCTAAAGATCAGTCATAATACCTAGCCAGGCTAATAAATTAAGTAAACATATGTCACTGAAATCTCTGCTAGGTCATATGCATACAAGCAATGCACACATTCACAGTAATAATTTATCAGGCTTTTATCTTATTTTTTCTAAACTTTACCAATTATTCATTAGTTCCACTGATTAGTTTAACGTAGTACACAAGTAGTGTTATTCCGAAAAACGAAAACTTCATATTGACTCAATATTTCGACTTTTATTCAGTCATCATCAGGAGTGAGGTACATTAGCAACAACATAGGTATATATACAGGTAAAAAACAAACAGATTAAGCAGTGATGTAACAATATTAGGAACAGCCTTACAGATTTACAAACTTATGATCATTATTACATATGCGCGTTGACAAAACAGATAAAGAAAACAGATTAGGGGAACAGCAGGATCTAAACTGGCATGGCTAGGGGATATTAACAAAGAGGTGCAGACAGTCTTATCTTAAGAATTAGGACATAGTTCATCGAAATAAGACAAGTTCTTTAGATGCTTTTAATCCACAGTTTAAGACAGGTCTATTTCTTCTAATACACAGAGCTTCTCTGAACAGGATGTCTGACCAGTGATACGATTTGTCAATAATTACAGTGTTAATAAGAATAAAGTCGCAAAGTGTAGGTGGACTAAGGTCATTTAAATTGTCTGGTAATGATTGTAAGTTTTTCAAAAATATAAAGTCTTCACAATTAGAAACATGATTGAAAATTTCACTGTTTTTATTTGGACTGCTATGTTCTTTAATTCTTGTAATAAGACATCTGTCAGTTTTACCAATGTAGTCTGAGCCACATGCTGGGCACGTAAATTTATAAATAATTGAGCTTTTGTAATGGTTAGGGGTCGGATCTTTAGTGTTTGTAAAAAAGTTAATTTTGGTGGTCTGCCATTGGAAAACAAAGTTGACGGGTTTGATTAATAATTTACGAATTTTAGATATAGATTTTTTAACAATAAATTCTCCTCTTTTCCCAATGTATGGGAGTCTCATCCAAAATCTCATCCAGTAAGTCTACTGCCCAACAATTGCTAAGAAAATGCATGCCTAAATTTGGTCCTAAAAATAAAGAATCTGATGAGAAACTTGATAAAATTTGGATGAGACTCCCATACATTGGGAAAAGAGGAGAATTTATTGTTAAAAAATCTATATCTAAAATTCGTAAATTATTAATCAAACCCGTCAACTTTGTTTTCCAATGGCAGACCACCAAAATTAACTTTTTTACAAACACTAAAGATCCGACCCTAACCATTACAAAAGCTCAATTATTTATAAATTTACGTGCCCAGCATGTGGCTCAGACTACATTGGTAAAACTGACAGATGTCTTATTACAAGAATTAAAGAACATAGCAGTCCAAATAAAAACAGTGAAATTTTCAATCATGTTTCTAATTGTGAAGAATTTATATTTTTGAAAAACTTACAATCATTACCAGACAATTTAAATGACCTTAGTCCACCTACACTTTGCGACTTTATTCTTATTAACACTGTAATTATTGACAAATCGTATCACTGGTCAGACATCCTGTTCAGAGAAGCTCTGTGTATTAGAAGAAATAGACCTGTCTTAAACTGTGGATTAAAAGCATCTAAAGAACTTGTCTTATTTCGATGAACTATGTCCTAATTCTTAAGATAAGACTGTCTGCACCTCTTTGTTAATATCCCCTAGCCATGCCAGTTTAGATCCTGCTGTTCCCCTAATCTGTTTTCTTTATCTGTTTTGTCAACGCGCATATGTAATAATGATCATAAGTTTGTAAATATGTAAGGCTGTTCCTAATATTGTTACATCACTGCTTAATCTGTTTGTTTTTTACCTGTATATATTATTAGTTATATGACGCCCTTGCGTGGGTATACGGGTAGATATTTGGTGTCTGACATTAATATTTTTCCGAGGCGAAGCCGAGGAAAAATATCTGTCAGACACCAAATATCTACCCGTATACCCACGCAAGGGCGTCATATAACGAATTTATCACCATCCAGAGCAGTTTGTTTACTTAAAACTGAGTATATTCAGCTGTTCTTTATTCGATTAGTTCACAAAATGTCATGGATTGAGTGTATTGAGCAAGGTCTAAATCACGTCGCGAAAGAAATAAATTCTATTCTGACGTTGCAAAGTTATATCGGTTTTCACGATCTTTGAGACAAGCATAGCGTTCAATGCTGACGAAACAACATTCTAAACTGACGTCACAATAGGATTTCGTCTTGACTGAAGAATGCTGTGACGCACCGAGACCTTCACTCCGTGGTAATAGCAGCGCGTGAGATCTTAACTCCGGGGTTATACAGAATCAAATATATACACGGAAAGCACTGGGATGCAGACTCACATTCTGGGCGTTTCGACCAATCAAATGCCAAGAAATTTCTCTCAATGGTGATAAACCTATGTTGTTGCTAATGTACCTCACTCCTGATGATGACTGAATAAAAGTCGAAATATTGAGTCAATATGAAGTTTTCGTTTTTCGGAATAACATTACTTGTGTATTACCAATTATTACTGTGAATGTATGCATAGGACCTAGCAGAGATTTCAGTGACATATTTTTACTTAATGTATTAGCCTGGCTAGGTATTATGACTGACCTTTAGGACCCTGATCTATTGTAACGATATTTTAATCTCCCTTGTCTTCTTGGTGTCAACCATCCTATAGTTGTATTCTGTCTGTTCTATATAAAAACACACTGTCTTTTGATGTACTCATAATTCTCCTGACGATGACTTAATTAAAGTCGAAATATTGAGATTACACCATGAATATTTACGTAGTTTCCTTACTACTTTATTAGATTGTCTTATCATCTGTGTAATATACTGATGTTACAGCACACCTGCTGATTCCATGTCCTTCATATCTTAATACATGTAGTTAACTCTTGACCTGTAATAGGATTGCCTCCCCCCCACCCCGCCTTAGATTGTAATGATTTCAACTGCAGTGTAGGAATCACACCTTATCAATGATAACAACTTTTGTATTTGTTTTGTTGATTCTTACTGTGTATATAAGTTGTCCTATGTGTTTTGGTTTAGTAAAACCGCTCCATAGAAGAATCTATTATGGTCCATCTACCTATTGTTACTATTGACCACCTGGATTTCGGTCTGCCAGCTTTGCAGTGACCAGGCCAGAGAGATCAGGCCTAAGTCAATAAACATCTCCATGCTGCTTTATGGCTTACTGTAAACATTCGCCCCGCACAACTGCTCTTATCTTGAGAGGCCATAAAACTTGAGGCAGTACAAAGCCTGACTGAAAAACTTATAACCTAAAAAAACATAACATAGGTTAAGAAATCTGTTTTATTTATTACATATTCGAACAAGTAAAGCGATTTAGCATATTGTGATATATTTTGCATTTCTGTAAGTGCATTAGAAGTAAAGATACAAATAAATTAGCTAAAAGCCTAATTACCGAACTTATGAACTTTAAAATAAGTACTCGCGTTCTTTTAATATAGCACTTCTTATATATCAAGTTTCAAGTAGATATGTCTAAGCATTACAAAGTAAGAGACATTTATACGTTTTTTGACTTTATGTTAATTTTGACCTATGGCGAGCTCCCTAGAAATTGATCTCATCAAAATCGTTTCCGAATTAGATTTTAGTTCCATACCCGCACTACATAAAAATCTAAGTTTGACATATGTAGGTCCAGTGGTTTCAGAGAAGAAGTCGTTCAAATATTGCATGTTTTTTGGACGAAAATCAAAGATGTCCAGCATACCATGTGACCTATGACGTCATACTTGTTTCGTTTGCATCCCTAGTCCACAGCAGTCTTACATGTAAAGTTTGAGTTTTATCTGACGAATACTTTTTGAGATATTGTCCGGCAAAGAACTCCAGAAAATAATAATAATAAGAACCCTTACAAAAATAATAGGGTTCCAAGCCATTGCTTGGACCCCTAATAAGAACCCTTACAAAAATAAGAGGGTTCCAAGCCATTGCTTGGACCCCTAATAACCCTTACAAAAATAATAGGGTTCCAAGCCATTGCTTGGCCCCCTAATTAAAGCTGCTAAAGCAGCTGTTTCCGGGGTCCAAGCGGAAGTAGTTTAGTTGTTTGTTTACATCTGCAGAAATTGACGGTCATATATGTCAAGATTTAGTTTAATCGGATTTGTACTTTTTGAGATAATGCCTGTAAAAGAAACATTAGCGAATAACAATAATATATTCAGGGGAGTTAACTCTTTCCTCTTCCAGTCTTATAATATGACACACTGGATCGTCTCCCTATTGTTACTATTGACCATGTGGATTTCAGTCTGCCAGCTTTGCAGCGTCCTTACCGGTAAGCTAATAAACCAGAGAGATCAGGCCTATGTCAATAAACATCTCCATGCTGCTTTATTGCTTATTGTAAACATCAGCCTAGTATTAGAAGTAAAGATACAAATAAATTAGCTAACCGCATTAATTAAAATGCCCGTGTATTTTAGTGTTCATAATATAATTAAAATCATTTATTTATTATACATAATAAATATATGATTATAATTAATGCGGTTGATTGAAAAATTATATTATTATTTTTTCCTGTCTCTTTGTTCTTTTTGCTCATTACAGATATATATTTGATATACTTACAAGCATGTGTTTATTTTTCTCAAACTTTACCAAATATCACTGTGAATGTATGCATATGACCTAGCAAGGATTTCAGTGACAGATGTTTACTTAATTTATTAGCCTGGCTAGGTATTATGACTGCCCTTTAGAACCCTGCTCTATTGTATCACAATTTTAATCTCCATTGCCTTCTTAGTGTGAACCATCATTTTATTCTGTTTTTCTATATAAATGCACACTGTCTTTTGATGTACACATAATTCTCCTGACGATGACTTAATTAAAGTCGAAATATTGAGATTACACCATGAATATTTACGGAGTTTCCTTACTACTTTACTGGATCATCTCTCTATTGTTACTATTGACCATGCGAATGTCAATCTGCCAGCTTTGCAGTGTCAAGGTAATAAACCAGAGAGATCAGGCCTATGTCAACAAACATCTCCATGCTGCCGCTGGGCTAATCTACAGGCCATAAATCTTGAGGAAGTAAATGATTTATACAAAGCCTGACTGAATAGCTAATGCCTAAAAATACATAACATCAGTTAACAAATCTGTTTTACTTATTACATATTCGAACAAGTTAAGCAATTTAGAACATTGTGATATATTTTTCATTTCTGTAAGGGCATTAGAAGTAAAGATACAAATAAATTAGCTAAAGGCCTAATTAACGAAATATCAAACTTTAAAATAATAACACGCGGTCTTTTAATAAATAACTACTTATATATCAAGTTTCAATTATATATGTCTAAGCATTACAGAGTTAGAGACATTTATATGTTCTGTTTAATCCATGCACAATAATACCAACCATTCTGGCTCCCAGTCCCAGCTTCCCCAATAGAAACCAAGACAAGTGGCTGGGGTATTAGATTATTTATTACATATTCGAACAAGTAAAGCGATTTAGCATATTGTGATATATTTTTCATTTCTGTAAGTGCATTAGAAGTAAAGATACAAATAAATTAGCTGAAAGCCTAATTAATTAACTCATGAAATTTAAAATAATTACACGCTTTCTTTGTACATAGCACTACTTATATATCAAGTTTCAAGTAGATATGTCAAAGCATTACAGAGTTAGAGACATTTATAGGTTTTATGACTTTATGCTAATTTTGGCCATTGGCGAGTTCCCTAGATATTGGCTGGGGTATTAGATTACAGTGGACAATGGTGTGATACACCGATATAAATGTTAAGCCCATCCCCAGTCACTATATCCATCTGACCTGCACTACATAGTCTGTCCAGCTTGTCTTGACCGGCCATAAATCTTGGAATAAAAGAACATGGCAGTCCAAATAAAAACAGTGAAATTTTCAATCAGGTTTCTAATTGTGAAGAATTTATTTTTTTGAAAAACTTACAATCATTACCAGGCAATTTAAATGATCTTAGTCCACCTAAACTTTGCGACTTTATTCTTATTGACACTGTAATTATTGATAAATCATATCACTGGTCAGACATACTGTTCAGAGAAGCTCTGTGTATTAGAAGAAATAGTCCGGTCTTAAACAGTGGATTAAAAGCATCTAAACAACTTCCTAATATTCTGATGTTACAACACACCTGCTGATTCCATGTCCTTCATATCTTAAAACATGTAGTTAACTCTTGACCTGTAATAAGATTGCCCCCCACCTTAGATTGTAGTGATTTCAACTGCAGTGTAGGAATCACACCTTATCAATGATAATAACTTTTGTGTTTGTTTTGTTGATTCTTACTGTGTATATAATGCATGTTTTAATATGCCAACGTTGTGTTGCTGTAATTTCTGATGATGAAAGCAGTTTCTCTCGAAAGTTCATATTAAACATGACCATGTACAAAGTATAGTACAAGTTGTCCTATGTGTTTTGGTTTTAGTAAAACCGCTCCACGGAAGAATCTATTAGTGGTCATCTACCTATTGTTACTATTGACCATGTAAATTTCAGTCTGCCAGCTTTGCAGCTCCTTAGGCCTGATCTCTCTGGTTTATTAGCTTATGTCAATAAACATCTCCATGCTGCTTTATTGCTATTGTAAACATCAGCCTAGCGCCTCCGCTCTTATCTTGACAGGTCATAAAACTTGAGGCAGTACAAAGCCTGACTGAAAAACTAATAAGCTAAAAAAACACAACATGGGTTAAGAAATCTGTTTTATCTATTACATATTCGAACAAGTAAAGCGATTTAGAATATTGTGATATATTTTTCATCTCTGTAAGTGCATTAGAAGTAAAGATACAAATAAATTAGCTAAAAGCTTAATTAACCAACTAATGAACTTTAAATTAATTGCACGCCTTCTTTTAATATAGCATTGCTTATATATCAAGTTTCAAGTATATATGTCTAAGCATTACAGAGTTAGAGACATTTATAGGTTTTTTGACTTTATGTTAATTTTGACCTATGGCGAGCTCCCTAGATATTGATCTGACCGAAGATATTTTCAACCATTATTTTAGTTCCATACACACCCTACATAAAAAGCCAAGTTTGACAAATGTAGGCCGATTGGTTTAAGAGAAGAAGACGTTTTGTTTTTTGGCCCAAAATCCAAGATGGCAGCCATACCATGTGACCTATGACGTCATACTTGTTTCGTTTGCATCTCTAGTCCATAGCAGTCCTACATGTAAAGTTTGAGTATTATCCGAAAAATACTTTTTGAGATAGTGTCCGGCAAAGAACATCAGAAAATAATAATAATAATTAAAGCTGCTAAAGCAGTTTCCGGGGTCCAAGCGGAAGTCGTTTAGTTGTTTGCTTACATCTGCAGACAATGACGGTCATATATGTCAAGATTTGGTTTAATCCGTTTTGTACTTTTTGAGATAATGCCCGAAAAAGAAACATCACAATAATGTATTAAGGGGAGTTAATTCTTTCGTCTTGACACACTGGATCATCTCCCTTGTGTTTGCCCATAGATAATGCACCAAACAGACATCAAAGGACATCTCTATACAGCTTATCAGTTAATGTACTCAATAGCCTCAACTGTGGCCAGCTGGTCTTGACGGGCCATAAATCTTGAGGCAATAACTGCCTGACTGAAGAACTAATAACCTAAAAAAACATAAGATCGGTTAAGAAATCTGTTTTATTTATTACATATTCGAATAAGTAAAGCGATTTAGCATATTGTGATATATTTTTCATTTCTGTAAGTGCATTAGAAGTAAAGATACAAATAAATTAGCTAAAAGCCTAATTATCGAACTAATGAACTTTAAAATAAGTACACACGTTCTTTTAATATAACACTACTTATATATCAAGTTTCAAGTAGATATGTCTTAGCATTACATAGTAAGAGACATTTATACGTTTTTTGACCTTATGTTAATTTTGACCTATGGCGAGCTCCCTAGATTTTGATCTCATTAAAATCGTTTCCAAATTAGAATTTAGTTCCATACCCGCACTACATAAAAATCCAAGTTTGACATATGTAGGTCCAGTGGTTTCAGAGTAGAAGTCGTTCAAATATTTCATTTTTTTGGACGAAAATCCAAGATGGCCGCCTTACCATGTGACCTATGACGTCATACTTGTTTCGTTTGCATCCCTAGTCTAAAGCAGTCCTACATGTAAAGTTTGAGTTTTATCAGACGAATACTTTTTGAGATATTGTCCGGCAAAATCCATCAGAAAATAATAATAATAATAATAATAATAATAATAATAACCCTTACAAAAATAATAGGGTTCCAAGCCATTGCTTGGACCCCTAATTAAAGCTGCTAAAGCAGTTTCCGGGGTCCAAGCGGAAGTCGTTTAGTTGTTTGCTTACATCTGCAGACAATGACGGTCATATATGTCAAGATTTGGTTTAATCCGATTTGTACTTTTTGAGATAATGCCCGAAAAAGAAACATCACAAAATCACAATAATATATTAAGGGGAGTTAATTCTTTCGTCTTGATACACTGGATCATCTCCCTTGTGTTTGGCCATAGATAATGCACCAAACAGACATCAAAGGACATCTCTATACAGCTTATCAGTTAATGTACTCAATAGCCTCAACTGTGGCCAGCTGGTCTTGACGGGCCATAAATCTTGAGGCAATAACTGCCTGACTGAAAAACTAAAAGCCTAAAAAAACATAAGATCGGTTAAGAAATCTGTTTTATTTATTACATATTCGAACAAGTAAAGCGATTTAGCATATTGTGATATATTTTTCATTTCTGTAAGTGCATTAGAAGTAAAGATACAAATAAATTACCTAAAAGCCTAATTATCGAACTAATGAACTTTAAAATAAGTACACACGTTCTTTTAATATAGCACTACTTATATATCAAGTTTCAAGTAGATATGTCTAAGCATTACAGAGTAAGAGACATTTAAACGTTTTTTGACTTTATGCTAATTTTGACCTATGGCGAGCTCCCTAGATATTGATCTCATCAAAATCGTTTAGGAATTAGATTTTAGGTCCATACCCACACTACATAAAAATCCAAGTTTGACATATGTAGGTCCAGTGGTTTCAGAGAAGAAGTCGTTCAAATATTTCATTTTTTTGGACGAAAATCCAAGATGGCCGCCTTACCATGTGACCTATGACGTCAAACTTGTTTCGTTTGCATCCCTAGTCTATAGCAGTCCTACATGTAAAGTTTGAGTTTTATCAGACGAATACTTTTTGAGATATTGTCCAGCAAAACCCCATCAGAAAATAATAATAATTAAAGCTGCTAAAGCAGTTTCCGGGGTCCAAGCGGAAGTCGTTTAGTTGTTTGCTTACATCTGCAGACAATGACGGTCATATATGACAAGATTTGGTTTAATCCAATTTGTACTTTTTGAGATAATGCCCGAAAAAGAAACATCACAAAATCACAATAATATATTAAGGGGAGTTACTTCTTTCGTCTTCCAGTCTTGACAAACTGGATCATCTCCCTTGTGTTTGGCCATAGATAATGCACCAAACAGACATCAAAGGACATCTCTATACAGCTTATCAGTTAATGTACTCAATAGCCTCAACTGTGGCCAGCTGGTCTTGACGGGTCATAAATCTTGAGGCAATAACTGCCTGACTGAAGAACTAATAACCTAAAAAAACATAAGATCGGTTAAGAAATCTGTTTTATTTATTACATATTCGAATAAGTAAAGCGATTTAGCATATTGTGATATATTTTTCATTTCTGTAAGTGCATTAGAAGTAAAGATACAAATAAATTAGCTAAAAGCCTAATTATCGAACTAATGAACTTTAAAATAAGTACACACGTTCTTTTAATATAACACTACTTATATATCAAGTTTCAAGTAGATATGTCTTAGCATTACATAGTAAGAGACATTTATACGTTTTTTGACCTTATGTTAATTTTGACCTATGGCGAGCTCCCTAGATTTTGATCTCATCAAAATCGTTTCCGAATTAGAATTTAGTTCCATACCCGCACTACATAAAAATCCAAGTTTGACATATGTAGGTCCAGTGGTTTTAGAGAAGAAGTCGTTCAAATATTTCATTTTTTTGGACGAAAATCCAAGATGGCCGCCATACCATGTGACCTATGACGTCATACTTGTTTCGTTTGCATCCCTAGTCCATAGCAGTCTTACATGTAAAGTTTGAGTTTTATCTGACGAATACTTTTTGAGATATTGTCCGGCAAAGACCATCAGAAAATAATAATAATAATAATAATAACCCTTACAAAAATAATAGGGTTCCAAGCCATTGCTTGGCCCCCTAATAATAATAATTAAAGCTGCTAAAGCAGTTTCCGGGGTCCAAGCGGAAGTCGTTTAGTTGTTTGCTTACATCTGCAGACAATGACGGTCATATATGTCAAGATTTGGTTTAATCCGATTTGTACTTTTTGAGATAATGCCCGAAAAAGAAACATCACAAAATCACAATAATATATTAAGGGGAGTTAATTCTTTCGTCTTCCAGTCTTGACACACTGGATCATCTCCCTTGTGTTTGGCCATAGATAATGCACCAAACAGACATCAAAGGACATCTCTATACAGCTTATCAGTTAATGTACTCAATAGCCTCAACTGTGGCCAGCTGGTCTTGACGGGCCATAAATCTTGAGGCAATAACTGCCTGACTGAAGAACTAATAGCCTAAAAAAACATAAGATCGGTTAAGAAATCTGTTTTATTTATTACATATTCGAATAAGTAAAGCGATTTAGCATATTGTGATATATTTTTCATTTCTGTAAGTGCATTAGAAGTAAAGATACAAATAAATTAGCTAAAAGCCTAATTATCGAACTAATGAACTTTAAAATAAGTACACACGTTCTTTTAATATAACACTACTTATATATCAAGTTTCAAGTAGATATGTCTTAGCATTACATAGTAAGAAACATTTATACGTTTTTTGACCTTATGTTAATTTTGACCTATGGCGAGCTCCCTAGATTTTGATCTCATCAAAATCGTTTCCAAATTAGAATTTAGTTCCATACCCGCACTACATAAAAATCCAAGTTTGACATATGTAGGTCCAGTGGTTTTAGAGAAGAAGTCGTTCAAATATTTCATTTTTTTGGACGAAAATCCAAGATGGCCGCCATACCATGTGACCTATGACGTCATACTTGTTTCGTTTGCATCCCTAGTCCATAGCAGTCTTACATGTAAAGTTTGAGTTTTATCTGACGAATACTTTTTGAGATATTGTCCGGCAAAGACCATCAGAAAAAAATAATAATAATAATAATAATAACCCTTACAAAAATAATAGGGTTCCAAGCCATTGCTTGGCCCCCTAATAATAATAACCCTTACAAAAATAATAGGGTTTCAAGCCATTGCTTGGCCCCCTAATAAGAACCCTTACAAAAATAAGAGGGTTCCAAGCCATTGCTTGGACCCCTAATTAAAGCTGCTAAAGCAGTTTCCGGGGTCCAAGCGGAAGTCGTTTAGTTGTTTGCTTACATCTGCAGACAATGACGGTCCTATATGTCAAGATTTGGTTTAATCCGATTTGTACTTTTTGAGATAATGCCCGAAAAAGAAACATCACAAAATCACAATAATATATTAAGGGGAGTTAATTCTTTCGTCTTCCAGTCTTGACACACTGGATCATCTCCCTTGTGTTTGGCCATAGATAATGCACCAAACAGACATCAAAGGACATCTCTATACAGCTTATCAGTTAATGTACTCAATAGCCTCAACTGTGGCCAGCTGGTCTTGACGGGCCATAAATCTTGAGGCAATAACTGCCTGACTGAAAAATTATAGCCTAAAAAAACATAAGATCGGTTAAGAAATCTGTTGTATTTATTACATATTCGAATAAGTAAAGCGATTTGGCATATTGTGATATATTCTGCATATCTGTAAGTGCATTAGAAGTAAAGATACAAATAAATTAGCTAACCGCATCGGTTAAGAAATCTGTTTTATTTATTACATATTTGAACAAGTAAAGCAATTTAGCATATTGTGATATATTTTGCATTTCTGTAAGTGCATTAGAAGTAAAGATACAAATATATTAGCTATCACATTAATTAAAATCATATATTTATTATACATATTAAATATATGATTTTAATTAATGCGGTTGATTGAAAAATTCTATTATTATTTTTTCCTGTCTCTTTGTTCTTTTTGCTCATTACAGATATATATTTGATATACTTACAAGCGTGTATTTTATTTTTCTCAAACTTTACCAATTATTACTGTGAATGTATGCATATGACCTAGCAAGGATTTCAGTGACAGAAGTTTATTTAATTTATTAGCCTGGCTAGGTATTATGACTGTCCTTTAGAACCCTGCTCTATTGTATCACAATTTTAATCTCCCGTGCCTTCTTAGTGTCAACCATAATTGTATTCTGTTTTTCTATATAAATGCACACTGTCTTTTGATGTACACATAATTCTCCTGACGATGCCTTAATTAAAGTCGAAACTTTCTCAATCAGTTCTTATTTTAATTACAAAGATCGCGAAGAAGTAATGTTATTTACAAGGTTACATGTGGTGGTTGTCCTGCATCTTATGTATGACTTACATCCAGACATATTAATCAGAGGTTCTCCGAACATCACATTATGCACCAAAACAGTGGCACCTCTACAGTTGCAAGTCACTGTTACAACAACAATCACAGTCCCAACACACTGTCATGTGAGGTAATTGACCCAGGCTAAGAACAAGCTTAACTTAGCATACAAAGAGTCCCTTCATATTTCAAAATTAAATCCTATATTAAATGTTCAAATTTCATCCGTTCCTCTCCGCTTATTCAATGTGTAACCAACAGCACACAAGTAGTGTTATTCCGCAAGACGAAAACTTCATATTGACTCAATATTTCGACTTTTATTCAGTCATCATCAGGAGTAAGGTACATTAGCAACAACATTGGTATATATACAGGTAACAAACAAACGGATTAAGCAGTGATATAGCAATATTAGGAATGGCCTTACAGATTTCACAAACTTATTATCATTATTACATATGCACGTTGACAAAACAGATAAAGAAAACTGATTAGGGAGATCGTTGATTTATAGAGCCTTCAGAATTTGTTCTGATGAATTATCTTTTAATACTGAATATAAGGACATTCTAAAGTTTTTATCATGGAATGGATATCGTAAGTCTACTGCCCAACAATTGCTAAGAAAATGCATGCCTAAATTTGGTCCTAAAAATAAAGAATCTAATGAGAAACTTGATAAAATTTGGATGAGACTCCCATACATTGGGAAAAGAAAAGAATTTATTGTTAAAAATCTATATCTAAAATTCGTAAATTATTAATCAAACCCATCAACTTTGTTTTCCAATGGCAGACCACCAAAATTAACTTTTTTACTTTTTTACAAACCCTAAAGATCCGACCCCTAAACATTACAAAAGCTCACTTATTTCTAAATTTACGTGCCCAGCATGTGGCTCAGACTACGTTGGTAAAACTGACCGATGTCTTATTACAAGAATTAAAGAACATGGCAGTACAAATAAAAACAGTGAAATTTTCAATCGTGTTTCTATTTGTGAAGCATTTATTTTTTTGGAAAACTTACAATCATTACCAGGCAATTTAAATGATCTTAGTCCACCTACACTTTGCGACTTTATTCTTAATAACACTGTAATTATTGATAAATCGTATCACTGGTCAGACATCCTGTTCAGAGAAGCTCTGTGTATTAGAAGAAATAGCCCGGTCTTAAACAGTGGATTAATAGCATCTAAAGTACTTACTAATATCCGGATGTTACAGCACACCTGCTGATTCAATTTCCTTCATATCTTAATACATGTAGTTAACTCTTGACCCCCCCCCCCCCCCCCGCCTTAGATTGTAGTGATTTCACTTTTGTATTTGTTTTGTTGATTCAGACTGTGTATATAAGTTGTCCTATGTGTTTTGGTTTTACTAAAACCGCTCCGTAGAAGAATCTAATCTGTAATAGGATTGCCTCCCCCCCGGCTCCCCTCCCTTACCTTAGATTGTGGTGATTTCAACTATAGTGTAGGAATCACAACTTATCAGTGATTATAACTTTTGTATTTGTTTTGCTCATTCTTGCTGTGTATATAATGCCTGTTTAACCATGCCGACGTTGTGTTGCTGTAAGTTCTGATGATGAGAGTAGTTTCTCTCGAAAGCTCATATTAAAACATCACCATGTACAAAGTAGTACAAGTTGTCCTATGTGTTTTGGTTATAGAAGAATCTGTTATGGTCAATCTACCTATTGTTACTATTGGCCATCTGGATTTCAGTCTGCCAGCTTTGTGGTGATCAGGCCAGAGAGATCAGGCCTAAGTCAATAAACATCTCCATGCTGCTTTATTGCTTACTGTAAACATTAGCCCCGACCTACCGCTCTTATCTTGACCGGCCATAAAACTTGAGACAGTACAAAGCCTGACTGAAAAACTCATAGCCTAAAAAAACATAACATCGGTTAAGAAATCTGTTTTATTTATTACATATTCGAACAAGTAAAGCAATTTAGCATATTGTGATATATTTTGCTTTTCTGTAAGTGCATTAGAACTAAAGATACAATTAAATTAGCTAAAAGCCTAATTAACAAACTAATGAACTTTAAATTAAGTACACACGTTCTTCTAATATAGCACTACTTATATATCAAGTTTCAAGTAGATATGTCTAAGCATTACAGAGTAAGAGACATTTATACGTTTTTTGACTTTATGTTAATTTTGACCTATCGTGAGCTCCCTAGATATTGATCTCATCAAAATCGTTTCCAAATTAGATTTTAGTTCCATACCCGCACTACATAAAATTCCAAGTTTGACATATGTAGGTCCAGTGGTTTAAGAGAAGAAGACGTTTTGTTTTTTGGCCGAAAATCCAAGATGGCCGCCATACCATGTGGCCTATGACGTCATACTTGTTTCGTTTGCATCCCTAGTTCATAGCAGTCTTACATGTAAAGTTCGAGTTATATCTGACGAATAATTTTTGAGGTATTGTCCGGCAAAGAACATCAGAAAATAATAATAATAATTAAAGCTGCTAAAGCAGTTTCCGGGGTCCAAGCGGAAGTCGTTTAGTTGTTTGCTTACATCTGCAGACAATGACGGTCATATATGTCAAGATTTGGTTTAATCCGATTTGTACTTTTTGAGATAATGCCCGGAAAAGAAACATCACAAAATCACAATAATATATTAAGGGGAGTTAATTCTTTCGTCTTCCAGTCTTGACACACTGGATCATCTCCCTTGTGTTTGGCCATAGATAATGCACCAAACAGACATCAAAGGACATCTCTATACAGCTTATCAGTTAATGTACTCAATAGCCTCAACTGTGGCCAGCTGGTCTTGACGGGCCATAAATCTTGAGGCAATAACTGCCTGACTGAAGAACTAATAGCCTAAAAAAACATAAGATCGGTTAAGAAATCTGTTTTATTTATTACATATTCGAATAAGTAAAGCGATTTAGCATATTGTGATATATTTTTCATTTCTGTAAGTGCATTAGAAGTAAAGATACAAATAAATTAGCTAAAAGCCTAATTATCGAACTAATGAACTTTAAAATAAGTACACACGTTCTTTTAATATAACACTACTTATATATCAAGTTTCAAGTAGATATGTCTTAGCATTACATAGTAAGAGACATTTATACGTTTTTTGACCTTATGTTAATTTTAACCTATGGCGAGCTCCCTAGATTTTGATCTCATCAAAATCGTTTCCGAATTAGAATTTAGTTCCATACTCGCACTACATAAAAATCCAAGTTTGACATATGTAGGTCCAGTGGTTTAAGAGAAGAAGTCGTTCAAATATTTCATTTTTTTGGACGAAAATCCAAGATGGCCGCCATACCATGTGACCTATGACGTCATACTTGTTTCGTTTGCATCCCTAGTCCATAGCAGTCTTACATGTAAAGTTTGAGTTTTATCTGATGAATACTTTTTGAGATATTGTCCGGCAAAGACCATCAGAAAATAATAATAATAATAATAATAATAATTAAAGCTGCTAAAGCAGTTTCCGGGGTCCAAGCGGAAGTCGTTTAGTTGTTTGCTTACATCTGCAGACAATGACGGTCATATATGTCAAGATTTGGTTTAATCCGATTTGTACTTTTTGAGATAATGCCCGAAAAAGAAACATCACAAAATCACAATAATATATTAAGGGGAGTTAATTCTTTCGTCTTCCAGTCTTGACACACTGGATCATCTCCCTTGTGTTTGGCCATAGATAATGCACCAAACAGACATCAAAGGACATCTCTATACAGCTTATCAGTTAATGTACTCAATAGCCTCAACTGTGGCCAGCTGGTCTTGACGGGCCATAAATCTTGAGGCAATAACTGCCTGACTGAAGAACTAATAGCCTAAAAAAACATAAGATCGGTTAAGAAATCTGTTTTATTTATTACATATTCGAATAAGTAAAGCGATTTAGCATATTGTGATATATTTTTCATTTCTGTAAGTGCATTAGAAGTAAAGATACAAATAAATTAGCTAAAAGCCTAATTATCGAACTAATGAACTTTAAAATAAGTACACACGTTCTTTTAATATAACACTACTTATATATCAAGTTTCAAGTAGATATGTCTTAGCATTACATAGTAAGAGACATTTATACGTTTTTTGACCTTATGTTAATTTTGACCTATGGCGAGCTCCCTAGATTTTGATCTCATCAAAATCGTTTCCGAATTAGAATTTAGTTCCATACCCGCACTACATAAAAATCCAAGTTTGACATATGTAGGTCCAGTGGTTTTAGAGAAGAAGTCGTTCAAATATTTCATTTTTTTGGACGAAAATCCAAGATGGCCGCCATACCATGTGACCTATGACGTCATACTTGTTTCGTTTGCATCCCTAGTCCATAACAGTCTTACATGTAAAGTTTGAGTTTTATCTGACGAATACTTTTTGAGATATTGTCCGGCAAAGACCATCAGAAAATAATAATAATAATAATAATAATAATAATAATAACCCTTACAAAAATAATAGGGTTCCAAGCCATTGCTTGGCCCCCTAATAATAATAACCCTTACAAAAATAATAGGGTTCCAAGCCATTGCTTGGCCCCCTAATTAAAGCTGCTAAAGCAGTTTCCGGGGTCCAAGCGGAAGTCGTTTAGTTGTTTGCTTACATCTGCAGACAATGACGGTCCTATATGTCAAGATTTGGTTTAATCCGATTTGTACTTTTTGAGATAATGCCCGAAAAAGAAACATCACAAAATCACAATAATATATTAAGGGGAGTTAATTCTTTCGTCTTCCAGTCTTGACACACTGGATCATCTCCCTTGTGTTTGGCCATAGATAATGCACCAAACAGACATCAAAGGACATCTCTATATAGCTTATCAGTTAATGTACTCAATAGCCTCAACTGTGGCCAGCTGGTCTTGACGGGCCATAAATCTTGAGGCAATAACTGCCTGACTGAAGAACTAATAGCCTAAAAAAACATAAGATCGGTTAAGAAATCTGTTTTATTTATTACATATTCGAATAAGTAAAGCGATTTAGCATATTGTGATATATTTTTCATTTCTGTAACTGCATTAGAAGTAAAGATACAAATAAATTAGCTAAAAGCCTAATTATCGAACTAATGAACTTTAAAATAAGTACACACGTTCTTTTAATATAACACTACTTATATATCAAGTTTCAAGTAGATATGTCTTAGCATTACATAGTAAGAGACATTTATACGTTTTTTGACCTTATGTTAATTTTGACCTATGGCGAGCTCCCTAGATTTTGATCTCATCAAGATCGTTTCTGAATTAGAATTTAGTTCCATACCCGCACTACATAAAAATCCAAGTTTGACATATGTAGGTCCAGTGGTTTTAGCGAAGAAGTCCTTCAAATATTTCATTTTTTTGGACGAAAATCCAAGATGGCCGCCATACCATGTGACCTATGACGTCATACTTGTTTCGTTTGCATCCCTAGTCCATAGCAGTCTTACATGTAAAGTTTGAGTTTTATCTGACGAATACTTTTTGAGATATTGTCCGGCAAAGACCATCAGAAAATAATAATAATAATTAAAGCTGCTAAAGCAGCTGTTTCCGGGGTCCAAGCGGAAGTCGTTTAGTTGTTTTTTTACATCTGCAGAAATTGACGGTCATATAAGTCAAGATTTAGTTTAATCCGATTTGTACTTTTTGAGATAATACCTGTAAAAGAAACATTAGCGAATAACAATAAGCAGGGGAGTTAACTCTCAAGTTTCAAGTAGATATGTCTAAGCATTACAGAGTTAGAGACATTTATACGTTTTATGACTTTATGTTAATTTTGGCCATTGGCGAGCTCCCTAGATATTGGCTGGGGTATTAGATTATAGTGGACAGTGGTGTGATACATGGAGATAACTGTTAAGCCCATCCCCAGTCACTATATCTATCTGACCTGCACTACATAGCCTGTCCAGTTTGTCTTGACCGGCCACCGGCCATAAATCTTGCAGCAGTATTCTTATACAAAGCCTGACTGAAAAACTAATAGCCTAATAAAACATAACATTGGTCAAGTAATATGTTTTATTAGGGGTCCAAGCAATGGCTTGGAACCCTATTATTTTTGTAAGGGTTCTTATTATTATTATTTTCTGGAGTTCTTTGCCGGACAATATCTCAAAAAGTATTCGTCAGATAAAACTCAAACTTTACATGTAAGACTGCTATGGACTAGGGATGCAAACGAAACAAGTATGACGTCATAGGTCACATGGTATGCTGGCCATCTTTGATTTTCGTCCAAAAAACATGCAATATTTGAACGACTTCTTCTCTGAAACCACTGGACCTACATATGTCAAACTTAGATTTTTATGTAGTGCGGGTATGGAACTAAAATCTAATTCGGAAACGATTTTGATGAGATCAATTTCTAGGGAGCTCGCCATAGGTCAAAATTAACATAAAGTCAAAAAAGGTATAAATGTCTCTTACTTTGTAATGCTTAGACATATCTACTTGAAACTTGATATATAAGTAGTGCTATATTAAAAGAACGTGAGTACTTATTTTAAAGTTCATAAGTTCGGTAATTAGGCTTTTAGCTAATTTATTTGTATCTTTACTTCTAATGCACTTACAGAAATGCAAAATATATCACAATATGCTAAATCGCTTTACTTGTTCGAATATGTAATAAATAAAACAGATTTCTTAACCTATGTTATGTTTTTTTAGGTTATGAGTTTTTCAGTCAGGCTTTGTACTGCCTCAAGTTTTATGGCCTCTCAAGATAAGAGCAGTTGTGCTAGGCGAATGTTTACAGTAAGCAATAAAGCAGCATGGATATGTTTATTGACTTAGGCCTGATCTCTCTGGCCTGATCACCACAAAGCTGGCAGACCGAAATCCAGGTGGTCAATAGTAACAATAGGTAGATGGACCATAATAGATTCTTCTATGGAGCGGTTTTACTAAACCAAAACACATAGGACAACTTATATACACAGTAAGAATCAACAAAACAAATACAAAAGTTGTTATCATTGATAAGGTGTGATTTCTACACTGCAGTTGAAATCATTACAATCTAAGGCGGGGTGGGGGGGAGGCAATCCTATTACAGGTCAAGAGTTAACTACATGTATTAAGATATGAAGGACATGGAATCAGCAGGTGTGCTGTAACATCAGTATATTACACAGAGGATAAGACAATCTAATAAAGTAGTAAGGAAACTACGTAAATATTCATGGTGTAATCTCAATATTTCGACTTTAATTAAGTCATCGTCAGGAGAATTATGAGTACATCAAAAGACAGTGTGTTTTATATAGAACAGACAGAATACAACTATAGGATGGTTGACACCAAGAAGACAAGGGAGATTAAAATATTGTTACAATAGATCAGGGTCCTAAAGGTCAGTCATAATACCTAGCCAGGCTAATACATTAAGTAAAAATATGTCACTGAAATCTCTGCTAGGTCCTATGCATACATTCACAGTAATAATTGGTAAAGTTTAGAAAAAATAAGATAAAAGCCTGATAAATTATTACTGTGAATGTGTGCATTGCTTGTATGCATATGACCTAGCAGAGATTTCAGTGACATATGTTTACTTAATTTATTAGCCTGGCTAGGTATTATGACTGATCTTTAGGACCCTGATCTATTGTAACAATATTTTAATCTCCCTTGCCTTGTTAGTGTTAACCATCCTATAGTTGCATTCTGTCTTTTCTATATAAATGCACACTGTCTTTTTATGTACTCATAATTCCCCTGATGATGACTTAATCAAAGTCGAAATATTGGGATTACACCATGAATATTTTCGGAGTTTCCTTACTACTTTATTATGTTAAGTTGTTCAGGGGATCAAATAGATGACAACCTTATCTATAGAATGGAGACAGTTGGTTACACATTGAATAAGCGCAGAGGAACGGATGAAATTTAAACACTTAACATATGATTTAATTTTGAAATATGAAGGGACTCTTTGTATGCCAAGTTAAGCTTGTTCTTAGCCTGGTCAATTACCTCACATGACAATGTGTTGGGACTGTGAATGTTGTTGTAACAGTGACTTGCAAATGCAAGGGGGGCCACTGTTTTGGTGCATAATGTGATGCTCGGAGAACCTCTGATTAATATGTCTGGATGTAAGTCCTACATAAGATGCAGGGCAATCACCACATGTAACCTTGTAAATAGCATTACTTTGAAGTTTTTCATCTTCGCGATCTTTGTAATTAAAATAAGAACTGATTGAGAAAGTTTCGCTTAAAGATACAAACTGAGCTATCGGGACAAGGTTTTCAAGTGATTTTAGTTCTTTAGATAATTTTATTGAGGCTGGTCCAAGAAAGAGTGTTCTGATGAAGATTGTTGTTTTTCAGTTCCGAATGGTTTACGAAATGGGTTGTCTCAAAATTTATTGTCTAGGAACTGTTTAATGATTTTGTCTACCGTGGGGGTGGATATTCATTTTGGAGTAACATATTTTTTATTTTATCTTGATTTCAACGCTAAGTAGTTTGTAGTCATTACAGTGTGTCATACTATCAGACAGCTCACCATACGTCAAAATTAACATTAAGTCATAAAACATATAAATGTCTGTTACTCTGTAATGCTTATACAAATCTACTTAAAACTTGATATATAATTAGTGCCTTATTAAAAGAACGCGTGCAATTATTTCAAAGTGGCATGAGCTGCCACAATTAATTCACTCATTTTTATACGCCCGACTTAAAAAAAGTATGGTATCACCAGCGCCGTCCGTCCCTGATTCCTTTCCGCTCCATAACTTGAAGAGTTTTGATCTAATCTTTACAATTTTTTCACGACATATACCTTGTCGGTAGAAGGTGTGTCATGAACCAATTATGACATCGTCAATTGCACAATGTGGCTTCTACATTGGATTATGTAGTATTCTGTCTTAGTCCATATCTTCGTTCCCTTCCGCTCCATAATTTGAAGAGTTTTGATCCGATCTTTACAATTTTTTTTACAACATATAGTTTAGGGGTAGAAGGTTTGTCATGAACCATTTAGGACATTGCCGACTGCATAATATGACTTCTACATTGTATTATGTAATATTCTGTCTTCGTCAATATCTTCGTTCCCTTCCGCTCCATAACTTGAAGAGTTTTGATCCGATCTTTACAATTTTTTTTACAACATATAGTTTAGGGGTAGAAGGTTTGTCATGAACCATTTAGGACATTGTCGATTGCATAATATGACTTCTACATTGGATTATGTAATATTCTGTCTTAGTTTTAACCTTCGTTCCCTTCCACTCCATAACTTGAAGAGTTTTGATCCGATCTTGACAATTCTTTCAGAGTTTATACCTTATGGGCAGACAGTGTGTCGTGTACCATTTCTGACTTCATCCGGTGCATAATATGGCAGCCCTATTGGATTATGTAATATTCCCTTTCGGCTCCAGAACATCTTTCGTTTTGATATAATCTCTCCAATTCTTTTAGAGTATATATATATATATATGAAAAACGAAAAGAAATGACACTGACAACGAAAATCCGTTACCGGTTTCACCACGTCATTGGTGGATTTGACGTAATCGTATGACGTAACCTGTATATAAAATGTATGAACGTTAAATTTGAACCATTAAACGTCTGATGAGCCACCAATGACGTGGTGAAACCGGTAACGGATTTTCGTTGTCAGTGTCATTTCTTTTCGTTTTTCATATTTAATCCTGGGCAGATATCTATCTTTTATTTATCTATATATATATATATATATATATATATACCTTATAGGTAGATGATGTGTTTCATACCAAATTTGATTTGGGTACACATATTTTTTGTCTGTTTTCAAGAGTTTTTTTTATCAGAAATGTGTACCTGATGTTTAATATATATATATATTAATACATATAAATGCTTTTTTGAGTACACTTGGTCCAGAGTAGTACTGGAAGCCATTTAATTTATACATTCTGAGACTGTTTTCTTGGATAGTTTATTGTGCACTATAATAACATAAAAAGACCATTTTCCCACTTTATTACCCATCTGGTATTTATCAGAGTGGCTGTTTAAATAGAGATAAGGGGACAACTGAAGTGGGCACACTAGGTTTGTATATTTACACACCATCATATCAGTGGTCAGCCTGAAGATTGTTTGCTTTGTAATAAAATTATTACAGCCAAGTCCAATAGAACAGTGTCCCAGTCAAAACTGTTAAAATTCAATAATTATAAGCTATTGTATTGATTGCTCCTTCCCAATTATGGAACATAACAGCAATGTCAAAACAGCCACAATATTTCAGTTTTTGCAATTAAAATTTGATTGAAATTACCTGAACAGATAATATATGTGTACTATAACGTATTGGTATTTAGTTGCAGCTTCATCAAATTCAGAAAAGAAAAACTTCTAATGTCAACAAGAATTTCGAATTGATGAAATTAAAACAAATGTTATATTAAATGTAAAGTTGTTAATCATAGCGGTTTGACCTTGCCACGGCGGGCGTATGTTGAGTTTACTAAAACTCTTGTTCATAATTTCTGATCGTCACAACAGTAAGAGGCTTTGAAGGCTATCGACAAACTAAATGATTGTCGTTGGAATGAGGAAAATCCATACAGATTGTGGCCTATACGAACCGAAAACGTGTTCGAAAAGTAAACAAAATTTATATTACAGGGACGATCATTCATTCATTCTAAGCCAAAGTTAGTTCAAAACTATACTTTATCGTACATTTTCGAGACTAGTAGCACTAAAAAGCTTCTGAATTAAGCCAATAATTTCAACATTCTGTTTTAACGTCAAAATATCAACATTTTGGCACCTCATACCACTTTAAACTTCATTAGTTCGTTAATTAGGCTTTTAGCTTATTAGGGGGCCAAGCAATGGCTTGGAACCCTATTATTTTTGTAAGGGTTATTAGGGGTCCAAGCAATGGCTTGGAACCCTCTTATTTTTGTAAGGGTTATTAGGGGTCCAAGCAATGGCTTGGAACCCTCTTATTTTTGTAAGGGTTATTATTAGGGGGCCAAGCAATGACTTGGAACCCTATTATTTTTGTAAGGGTTATTATAAGGGGTCCAAGCAATGGCTTGGAACCCTCTTATTTTTGTAAGGGTTCTTATTAGGGGTCCAAGCAATGGCTTGGAACCCTCTTATTTTTGTAAGGGTTATTATTATTATTATTATTTTCTGATGTTCTTTGCCGGACACTATCTCAAAAAGTATTTGTCGGATAATACTCAAACTTTACATGTAGGACTGCTATGGACTAGGGATGCAAACGAAACAAGTATGACGTCATAGGTTACATGGTATGGCGGCCATCTTGGATTTTCGGCCAAAAAACAAAACGTCTTCTTCTCTTGAACCACTGGACCTACATTTGTCAAAGTTGACTTTTTATGTAGGGCGTGTATGGAACTAAAATATTGGTTGGACATATCTTCGGTGAGATCAATATCTAGGGAGCTCGCCATAGGTCAAAATTAACATAAAGTAAAAAAAACATATAAATGCCCCTTACTATGTAATGCTTAGACATATATGCTTGAAACTTGATATATAAGTAGTGCTATATTAAAAGAAGGTGTGTGCTTATTTTAAAGTTCATGAGTTCGTTAATTAGGCTTTTAGCAAATGTATTTGTATCTTTACTTCTACTGCACTTACAGAAATGAAAAATATATCACAATATTCTAAATAGCTTAACTTGTTTGAATATGTAATAAATAAAACAGATTTCTTGACCGATGTTATGTTTTTTTAGCCTATTAATTTTCAGTCAGGCTTTGTACTGCCTCAATTTTTATGACCGGTCAAGATAAGAGGGATAGTGCTAGGCTAATGTATACAATAAGCAATAAAGCAGCATGGAGATGTTTATTGACATAGGCTTGATCTCTCTGGTTTATTACCTTTAGAACAGAGCCATATGGATATATAGTGACTGGTGATGGCCTTAATACTTATCTATTTGTGTCACCCTGCAGTCCACTATAATCTGATACCCCAGCCACTTGTCTATTGGGGAAGCTGGGATTGGGAGCCAGAATGGTTGGTATTATTGTGCATGGATTGAGCACAATAGTTTTCGGAAGACGAAAGAATTACCCCCCCCCCCCCCCCCCCCACTGAATATATTATTGCAGAAGTCTATGAATGTGGAAGTGTGAAGCGTTCCATTACATAGTGTTGAGGGCATTGGCGCCGTTTGACCCAGAGGTCACCATACACAGAGCCCTCTCTCGGTTAGTCAGAAAGCGTGGCTTTTCTTCACTTTCTCATATGAACTATTATGGGATGCATAAGAAAAAACATGGCGAACATTTTATTTATGATAACAGTACTTGATGGAGCAAAAGTTAAAGTTTCCGAAGAACTTCATAAAGTTGAAAATGAGACAAGAAGACTTGTTTGGAACGATTTGAGTCCAAATGGAGATATCAGAGTCGCATGTTCGGTAAAGCTTTTATAAAAACCAATGCATTCTCCGAACTGCGGTTACTGGAATTGCCGATAGATGCAGTAAGTGGAGAATGAATTTATTTTCTGATTTGAAATTGCGCAACCGTTGACAATTTCAAAATCTACCGCGCATAAACGTCACATAGTGTAGTATAAGCAGGCTGAAAGCGCCAGTGCCCTGAATATGGGGTAATGCGACATTTCACACTTCCCTGTTCATAGACTTCTGATTATTGATAATAAGATATCTACGATTATTGACATAAAGGACCGTCACCGTCTGTTGATGTAAACAAACAACTAAACGATATATTTTCTGATGCTTTTTGCCGGACAATTTCTCAAAAAGCATTAGTGGGATAAAACTCAAACTTTACATGTAGGACTGCTATGGACTAGAGTCGCAAACGAAACAAATACGACGTCATTGGTCACATGGTATGGCGATCTTCTTGGATTTTCGGCCAAAAAACAAAACATCTTCTCAAACCACTGGACCTAGAAATGTCAAACTTGGCTTTTTGTAGGGTGTGTATAGAACTAAACTATTGGTCGGAAATATCTTTGGTGAGATTAATATCTAGGGAGCCCGCCAAAGGTCAAAATTAACATAAAACGTATAAATGTCTCTAACTCTGTAATTAATGCTTAGAGTCAGACATATCTTCTGGAAACTTGATATATCAGTAGTGCTATATTAAAAGAACACGTAATTATTTTAAAGTTCATTAGTTCGTTAAAGTGGCATGTGTCAAAATTCGGACTATTTTCATAGATTCTGATTGTCACGACAGTAAAAGGCTTTGAAGGTCATCGAAAAACTGAATGATTGGCGTTGGAATGAGGAAAATCTATACAGTATGTGGGCTATACGAACCGAACTAGTGTTCGAAAAGTAAACAAAATTTACATAACCGGGATGACTATTCATTCATTCTAAGCCAAAGTTAGTTGAAAACAATGCGTTATCGTACATTAACAAGACCATAAGCATTAAAAAGTTTCTGAATTATACGTCTTGAGAAAAATAATTTTGTAATTTTAACATTCTGTTATAATGGCCAAATATCTCAATTTTGGCAGCTCATGCCACTTTAATTAAACTTTTATCTACTTTATTTGTATCTTTACTTCTAATGCAATTACAGATATGAAAAATATATCATTTAACAACATTTGATTTGTTGCCCTAGCGACGATTAAGCTGGGGAATAGGGCTGCTTTGTGTACATTAACCTGATAAGAAGCAGGGAAGAGTTTATAGGTATCTGGCCTATTCCTCTCTTGAATTTGTGGATTTGAAGACAGTTCAAACAGAGATAACAAAATTAAGCAGGGTGAAAACTAATAAAAGGAGAATTCCTGTGGTGGGTCATTAGCCCATTCAGAGGTGAATTCATCATGTCTCTAACTCTGTATACCTTAGAAATATATTTCATTGATTGTTTGGTGTTTTACGCCGCGCTCAAAATTATTTCACTTATAGAGCGGCGTTGCCAGTTTTATTGTCGGATGAAACCTGGATGAAAGCATTTTATTCTTTATCTAATTTATTCTAATTAAGCCTGGGCTCGATCGTTGGACGGCTGGCGCTGGATCCGACCAGCCTGCACTCATTCATTTCATTTTTCTACCTCGCGGTCATTATTTTAAGAATGGGGGGGGGGAGGTAGCTTGGGCTCGATCGGTAAACCAGTTGCCGCTGAATCCCACCAATCTTAGCCGAAATATGTGAAATAGTCTTAAAGAAGAAAAAAACAAAAACACTTTCAAGTTAGGTGTGTGAAGTTGGCTCGCAGTTAACAGTTCACAGTCTTTCTGATGCTTTTTGCCGGACAATATCTCAACAAGAGTTTTAGTAAACTCAACATACGCCCGCCGTGGCAAAGTCGAACCGCTACGATTAACAACTTTACATTTAATATAACATTTGTTTTAATTTCATCAATTCGAATTTCTTGTTCACATTAGAAGTTTTTCTTTTCTGAATTTGATGAAGCTACAACTAAATACATGTACCAGTACGTTATAGTACACATATAACTTTGTCACATATAACCATTACCCGTCAGATATTGTTGACAAAGTTATCAAGAAATTCCTCAATAATAAATTCAACAGTGGTGAGATTTTAAAGCCTTTTGGTCCAGAAACATTTAAACTTTTTATTAGAGTTCCATATCTTGGACCGGCATCTATCAAACTTTCAAAAGAATTAAAATCCCTTGGAAATCTTGTTCCTCATGTTCAAATTATTCTTATCAACCAGACTTTTACCATTGGAAAATATTTTAATTATAGAGATCACGAAGATGAAAATTTTAGAAGTAACGTTGTTTACCAGATAACTTGTGGTAACTGTCCTGCCTCTTATATAGGCCTTACATCTAGGCATGTAGGACAACGGTTCTCTGAACATAATATCAACAACCCTAACAGCAAATCTTCTGCAGTAGCTGACCACTGTCTCAGCAAAAGCCATAACCCTAGCAAATTGACTTATGAAATCATTGATCAAGCCAATAACAAACTTAGCTTAGCTTTTAAAGAGTCACTTAATATTTCTAAATTAAACCCTGGTTTAAATGTACAAATTTCATCAATTCCTCTCCGTTTATTTAATGTTTAACTGTATGTCTCCATTAAGTCTGTGTTGTTGTCCCAATATTACAACACACCCCCCATGGTTTTAATCTGTACAGATCCTGTTCATTTGTACTTTGGAAGCCTAATTTTGCTTATCCTACTTATTCTATCATTTTAAAGTATTAACTGTGTTATATTTTTCTCTATATATAATGCCTGTAGAAAATTGTCTATTGTGTGTTGTAATATCTGATGATGAGAGTAGCTACTGGTGCTCATAAATATACACCATCATGTACAATATAGTACGAGTTGTCCTATGTGTTTTGGCTTTAGTACACATATGTTGTCTGTTCAGGTAATTTCAATCACATTTTAATTGCAAAAACTGAAATATTGTGGCTGTTTTGACAGTGCTGTTATGTTCCATAATTGTGAAGCAGCAATCAATACAATAGCTTACAATTCTTGAATTTTGATAGTTTTAACTGGGGCACTGTTCTATTGGACTTGGCTGTATTAGTTTTATTACAAAGCAAACAATCTTCAGGCTGACCACTGATATAGTGGTGTGTAAATATACAAACCTTGTGTGATACTTCAATGGAAGTCATTATCCCCTTATCTCTATTTAAACAGCTACTCTGATAAATACCAGATGGGTAATAAAATGGTCTTTTTTGTTATTATAGTGCACATTAAACTATCCCAGAAAACAGTCTCAGAATGTATAAATTAATTGGCTTCCAGTATTACTCTGGACCAAGTGTACTAAAAAAAGCATTGATATATATAATATCAGAAGTCTATCAAGGGGAAGTATGTAACTAGCCATCTCCCCGTATAAACGGCATTGTCCACAAGCCAGCTGGAGTCAATTAACTACTACAGCGCCCTCTGCCAGTTTTGTTTGAATCCTGCCCAAATATAAAAACGCCCCCTGGTGTATATGACTGAAACTGAAAGTATCAACACTACGGATGACAAGGTAGTTGGCAAGCTAGCAGTGATGATGAAAATAAACGTGGTACAATTGCGAAGTAATGAACAGTGAATTCAATCGCCAAACTCTTATGGTTTGATTTGGTCGCTTGTGTCGAATGGCCTCGATCACTGCCTGGACAGTTCACCGGCCTCCGGCAAACAGCCCTCGTCTGACAGGGGCGAGCCCAGCGAATAAGCGATAGCATCTCCTGCGAAGCGACTTTGTGTGTCGGATTTCAATTTTTTTATCAATAACTTTACCGTTACTAAAGAAATTATTCACATCACATGTTATATAATGAATATGTATTTAGATATTATATTCAAAAGTTTCTATAACACTGCTGCGCAAAAAGGCTTTTCCCACAATTCCAGAGTAATTATTTCGGAAATTGTTTTATGCGCAGAGGATACCAGGACTTTTGCCATGTGCGCACAAACGTCATATGATGCGTTATTTCAGCTGGCTTGTGGACAATGCCGTTTACATGGGGAGATAGCTAGTTACATACTTCCCCTTGATAGACTTCTGATAATATATATATATTAAACATCAGATACACATTTCTGATAAAAAAAAACCTCTTGAAAACCGACAAAAAATATTTGTACCCAAATCAAATTTGGTATGCGACACATCATCTACCTATAAGGTATATATACTCTAAAAGAATTGGAGAGATTATATCAAAACGAAAGAAGTTATGGAGCGGAAGGGAATATTACATAATCCTATATGGCTGTCATATTACGCAACGGGTGAAGTCAGAAATGGCACACGACACACCGTCTGCCCATAAGGTATATACTCTGAAACAATTGTCAAGATCGGATCAAAACTCTTCAAGTTATAGAGCGGAAGGGAACGAAGATATAGACTATTAAAGACAGAATACTACATAATCCAATGTAGAAGCCACATTATGCAATCGACGATGTCCTAAATGATTCATGACACACCTTCTACCCACAAGGTATATGTTGTGAAATAATTGTAAAGATTAGATCAAAACTCTTCAAGTTATGGGGCGAAAGGGAATCCGGGACTGACAGACGGCACTGGTGATACCATAATACGACCGACTTTTTTTAAGTCAGGCGTATAAAAGCATTAGTGGGATAAAACTCAAACTTTACATGTAGGACTGCTAAGAGATGCAAACGAAACAAGTATGACGTCATAAGTCACATGGTATGGCGACCATCTTGGATTTTCGGCCAAAAACAAAACGTCTTCTCAAACCACTGGACCTACATATGTCAAACTAGGCTTTTTGTAGGGTGTGTATGAAACTAAACTATTGGTCGGAAATATCTTTGGTGAGATTAATATCTAGGGAGCCCGCCAAAGGTAAAAAAAAAAGTCAAAAAACGTATAAATGTCTCTTACTATGTAATGCTTAGACATATCTACTTGAAACTTGATATATAAGTAGTGCTATATTAAAAGAATGTGTGTACTTATTTTAAAACTCATTAGTTCGTTAATTAGGCTTTTAGCTAAATGATTTGTATCTTTACTTCTAATGCACTTACAGAAATGAAAAATATATCACAATATGCTAAATCGCTTTACTTGTTCGAATATGTAATAAATTAAACAGATTTCTTAACCGCTCTTATGTTTTTTAGGCTATTAGTATTTCAGTCAGGCATTTATTGCCTCAAGATTTATGGCCCGTCAAGACCAGCTGGCCACTGTTAAGGCTATTGATTACATTAACTGATAAGCTGTATAGAGATGTCTGTTGATGTCTCTTTGGTGCATTATCTATGGCCAAACACAAGGGAGATGATCCAGTGTGTCAATACTGGAAGACGAAAGAGTTAACTCCCCTGCATATATTATTGTTATTCGCTAATGTTTCTTTTACAGGTATTATCTCAAAAAGTACAAATCGGATTAAACCAAATCTTGAAAGATATGACCGTCACCGTATGCAGATGTAAAAAAAAACCAACTAAACGACTTCCGCTTGGACCCCGGAAACAGCTGCTTTAGCAGCTTTAATTTATTATGTATTCGAACAAGTAAAGCAATTTAGAATATTGTGATATATTTTGCATTTTTGTAAGTACATTAGAAGTAAAAATACATATAAATAAGCTAAAAGCCTAATTAACGAACTAATGAAGTTTAAAGTGGCATGAGGTGCCAAAATGTTGATACTTTGACGTTAAAACAGAATGTTGAAATTATTGGCTATATTTCTCAAGACGCATAATTCAGAAGCTTTTTAGTGCTCGAAAATGTACGATAAAGTATAGTTTTGAACTAACTTTGGCTTAGAATGAATGAATGGTCGTCCCGGTAATATAAATTTTGTTTACTTTTCGAACACGTTTTCGGTTCGTATAGGCCACAATCTGTATGGATTTTCCTCATTCCAACGCCAATCATTTAGTTTGTCGATAGCCTTCAAAGCCTCTTACTGTTGTGACGATCAGAAATTATGAACAAGAGTTTTAGTGAACTCAACATACGCCCGCCGTGGCAAGGTCAAACCGCTATGATTAACAACTTTACATTTAATATAACATTTGTTTTAATTTCATCAATTCTAATTTCTTGTTCACATTAGAAGTTTTTCTTTTCTGAATTTGATGAAGCTGCAACTAAATACCAGTACTTTATAGTACACATATATTATCTGTTCAGGTAATTTCAATCAAATTTTAATTGCAAAAACTGAAATATTGTGGCTGTTTTCACATTGCTGTTATGTTCCATAATTGGGAAGGAGCAATCAATACAATAGCTTATAATTATTGAATTTTAACAGTTTTGACTGGGACACTGTTCTATTGGACTTGGCTGTAATAGTTTTATTACAAAGCAAACAATCTTCAGGCTGACCACTGATATGATGGTGTGTAAATATACAAACCTAGTGTGCCCACTTCAGTTGTCCCCTTATCTCTATTTAAACAGCCACTCTGATAAATACCAGATGGGTAATAAAGTGGGAAAATGGTCTTTTTTATGTTATTATAGTGCACAATAAACTATCCAAGAAAACAGTCTCAGAATGTATAAATTAATTGGCTTCCAGTACTACTCTGGACCAAGTGTACTCCAAAAAGCATTTATATGTATTAATATATATATATATATATATATTAAACATCAGGTACACATTTCTGATAAAAAAAACTCTTGAAAACAGACAAAAAATATGTGTACCCAAATCAAATTTGGTATGAAACACATCATCTACCTATAAGGTATATATATATATACTCTAAAAGAATTGGAGAGATTATATCAAAACGAAAGATGTTCTGGAGCCGAAAGGGAATATTACATAATCCAATAGGGCTGCCATATTATGCACCGGATGAAGTCAGAAATGGTACACGACACACTGTCTGCCCATAAGGTATAAACTCTGAAAGAATTGTCAAGATCGGATCAAAACTCTTCAAGTTATGGAGTGGAAGGGAACGAAGGTTAAGACTAAGACAGAATATTACATAATCCAATGTAGAAGTCATATTATGCAATCGACAATGTCCTAAATGGTTCATGACAAACTTTCTACCCCTAAACTATATGTTGTAAAAAAAATTGTAAAGATCGGATCAAAACTCTTCAAATTATGGAGCGGAAGGGAACGAAGATATGGACTAAGACAGAATACTACATAATCCAATGTAGAAGCCACATTGTGCAATTGACGATGTCATAATTGGTTCATGACACACCTTCTATCGACAAGGTATATGTCGTGAAAAAATTGTAAAGATTAGATCAAAACTCTTCAAGTTATGGAGCGGAAGGGAATCCGGGACGGACGGCGCTGGTGATACCATACTTTTTTTAAGTCGGGCGTATAAAAATGAGTGAATTAATTGTGGCAGCTCATGCCACTTTGAAATAATTACACGCGTTCTTTTAATAAGGCACTAATTATATATCAAGTTTTAAGTAGATTTGTATAAGCATTACAGAGTAACAGACATTTATATGTTTTATGACTTTATGTTAATTTTGACGTATGGTGGGCTGTCTGATAGTATGACACACTGTAATGACTACAAACTACTTAGCGTTGAAATCAAGATAAAATAAAAAATATGTTACTCCAAAATCAATATCCACCCCCACGGAAGACCAAATCATTAAACAGTTCCTAGACAATACATTTTGAGACAACCCATTTCGTAAACCATTCGGAACTGAAAAACAACAATCTTCATCAGAACACTCTTTCTTGGACCAGCCTCAATAAAATTATCTAAAGAACTAAAATCACTTGAAAACCTTGTCCCGATAGCTCAGTTTGTATCTTTAAGCGAAACTTTCTCAATCAGTTCTTATTTTAATTACAAAGATCGCGAAGATGAAAAACTTCGAAGTAATGCTATTTACAAGGTTACATGTGGTGATTGCCCTGCATCTTATGTAGGACTTACATCCAGACATATTAATCAGAGGTTCTCCGAGCATCACATTATGCACCAAAACAGTGGCCCCCCTTGCATTTGCAAGTCACTGTTACAACAACAATCACAGTCCCAACATATTGTCATGTGAGGTAATTGACCAGGCTAAGAACAAGCTTAACTTGGCATACAAAGAGTCCCTTAATATTTCAAAATTAAATCCTATGTTAAGTGTTTAAATTTCATCCGTTCCTCTCCGCTTATTCAATGTGTAACCAACTGTCTCCATTCTTTAGATAAGGTTGTCATCTATTTGATCCCCTGAACAACTTAACATAATAAAGTAGTAAGGAAACTCCGTAAATATTCATGGTGTAATCCCAATATTTCGACTTTGATTAAGTCATCATCAGGGGAATTATGAGTACATAAAAAGACAGTGTGCATTTATATAGAAAAGACAGAATGCAACCATAGGATGGTTGACACTAACAAGGCAAGGGAGATTAAAATATTGTTACAATAGATCAGGGTCCTAAAGATCAGTCATAATACCTAGCCAGGCTAATAAATTAAGTAAACATATGTCACTGAAATCTCTGCTAGGTCATATGCATACAAGCAATGCACACATTCACAGTAATAATTTATCAGGCTTTTATCTTATTTTTTCTAAACTTTACCAATTATTACTGTGAATGTATGCATAGGACCTAGCAGAGATTTCAGTGACATATTTTTACTTAATGTATTAGCCTGGCTAGGTATTATGACTGACCTTTAGAACCCTGATCTATTGTAACAATATTTTAATCTCCCTTGTCTTCTTGGTGTCAACCATCCTATAGTTGTATTCTGTCTTTTCTATATAAAAACACACTGTCTTTTGATGTACTCATAATTCTCCTGACGATGTTAAATTCGAAATATTGAGATCACACCATGAATATTTACGTAGTTTCCTTACTACTTTATTAGGTTGTCTTATCCTCTGTGTAATATACTGATGTTACAGCACACCTGCTGATTCCATGTCCTTCATATCTTAATACATGTAGTTAACTCTTGACCTGTAATAGGATTGCCTTCGCCCCCACCCCGCCTTAGATTGTAATGATTTCAACTGCAGTGTAGGAATCACACCTTATCAATGATAACAACTTTTGTATTTGTTTTGTTGATTCTTACTGTGTATATAAGTTGTCCTATGTGTTTTGGTTTTAGTAAAACCGCTCAATAGGAGAATCTATTATGGTCCATCTACCTATTGTTACTATTGACCACCTGGATTTCGGTCTGCCAGCTTTGGGGTGATCAAGCCAGAGAGATCAGGCCTAAGTCAATAAACATCTCCATGCTGCTTTATCGCTTACTGTAAACAATCGCCTAGCACAACTGCTCTTATCTTGAGAGGCCATAAAACTTGAGGCAGTACAAAGCCTGACTGAAAAAATATAACCTAAATAAACATAACATAGGTTAAGAAATCTGTTTTATTTATTACATATTCGAACAAGTAAAGCGATTTAGCATATTGTGATATATTTTGCATTTCTGTAAGTGCATTAGAAGTAAAGATACAAATAAATTAGCTAAAAGCCTAATTACCGAACTTATGAACTTTAAAATAAGTACTCGCGTTCTTTTAATATAGCACTACTTATATATCAAGTTTCAAGTAGATATGTCTAAGCATTACAAAGTAAGAGACATTTATACGTTTTTTGACTTTATGTTAATTTTGACCTATGGCGAGCTCCCTAGAAATTGATCTCATCAAAATCGTTTCCGAATTACATTTTAGTTCCATACCCGCACTACATAAAAATCTAAGTTTGACATATGTAGGTCCAGTGGTTTCAGAGAAGAAGTCGTTCAAATATTGCATGTTTTTTGGACGAAAATCAAAGATGGCCACCATACCATGTGACCTATGACGTCATACTTGTTTCGTTTGCATCCCTAGTCCATAGCAGTCTTACATGTAAAGTTTGAGTTTTATCTGACGAATACTTTTTGAGATATTGTCCGGCAAAGAACACCAGAAAATAATAATAATAAGAACCCTTACAAAAATAATAGGGTTCCAAGCCATTGCTTGGACCCCTAATTAAAGCTGCTAAAGCAGCTGTTCCCGGGGTCCAAGCGGAAGTCGTTTAGTTGTTTGTTTACATCTGCAGAAATTGACTGTCATAAATGTCAAGATTTGGTTTAATCAGACTTGTACTTTTTGAGATAATGCCTGTAAAAGAAACATCAGCGAATGACAATAATATATTCAGGGGAGTTAACTCTTTCCTCTTCCAGTCTTATAATATGACACACTGGATCGTCTCCCTATTGTTACTATTGACCATGTGAATTTCAGTCTGGCAGCTTTGCAGTGTCCTTAAAGTGGCATGAGCTGCCGAAATTCACACTTTTTTCATAATGTCTGATCGTCACGACAGTAAGGGGCTTTGAAGGCCATCGAAAAACTAAATGAATGAGGAAAATCCCTAGAGTATGTGGCCTGTATGAACCGAATACGTGTTCGAAAAGTAAACAAAATTTAAATAACCGGGACGACCGTTTATTCATTCTAAGCCAAAGTTAGTTCAAAGCAATACTTTATCGAACATTCTCGAGACTAGAAGCACTAAAAAGCTCCTGAATTATACATTTAGTTTGTCGATAGCCTCGAAAGCCTTTTACTGTTGTGACGATCAGAAATTATGAACAAAGTGTGAATTAATTGTGGCAGCTCATCCCACTTTAAAGTAATTACACGCCTTCTTTCAATAAGGCACTACTTACATATCAAGTTTAAGGTATCCAGACATTTCGGCCTGGGACATTTCGGTACAGTATATTTCGGCCTGGGACAGTTCGGCCTGGGATATTTCGTTCCAAAGTGAAAAAGGGGACATTTCGGCCTACCTTGGTTTTAATTCTATTTGATTAAACATTTTCTCATTTCTTTCTCTTATTCTATATGAATATATATATGCTCATTAAGTTGAGCTTAAGTTGAAAAATTTATCTAACCACAATACGTTACATATATAGCCCACCACTACATAACGCCATGCATAATGGGATCAATCACAGGCTTCAATCTGATAAGGTGACCAGCACCATTCTGAAGCTGGCCACGTACTGAGTGTTCAAGAAGTCACAACAGAGATAATCTTTCCCTCTTTGATTTTAATTACTGGGCCAATCAACACAAGCTTACCTACCCTTATCATGCTTAATATTGCTCATCTTATTGTTACAGGTTTATTTTTGTGGATAAAGCTAGGAAGTTTACATGACTATACAATATGTTTCACGGAGCCAAACTGCCCAGGAGAGACAAATTTATTTATATTTTCTTGTTAAAAGTTTTATAATAAAGTGAAAATTGTCTGCAGCACATGCCAAGGCTTTGCGCATAAACTAAAAATTGCAAGCTTTGAAATTCATACCCTTTGGTAATTACCTGTAGTAAAAAAATCAGAAAACATGATAATAGAGTACAATGGAAACAATTTTGCAAATTCGCACATAAAAGTGTGACCAAGTACATATGTGAGTTTGTTAGACCTCAATAATTACTATTTCTCCGACTAATACCTGTAACATATGTATCATGAAAGTTGGAAAGATTGACCAGAAGACCACTATAGTATCACTGTTATAGCTGAAACATTGCTGAATATGGAGAAAGAAATGATAAAATATACAATTAAATTGAATAACAAGAGTTTCGGGAAACCCAAAATACGCCCGCAAAGGCACAGTCACTGCAGCCATACCAAAACAAATCCTTCCATATATATATTTTTGAATACATGTATATGCAATGGGTCCTTCAAATATGAAAACTCATCTGGTGTTAAATGTCCAGGTCTTCAGCTTGGGGTCCAGCTAATTCTGATTGGTCAGTGGGTTCAATCACTTGCTGAAGAGATCACTAGCCAGGATGTTTGCCACATTTTATATAGGTATATTTGAACACAGCCTAATCTCTGAGATGGTCAATGGTGTGTAAATATACAAGTCTTATCTGTTTACACTTACAACCAGGTTTATGAATATTGTCAAACATATCTTTAAGCAGCTATATTTGCTTTACCATATGGGTAATAAAACTGAATTGAAGAGCCTTTAAAACAGAGAAATAATTATAATTCTAAACTTTTTAGGTTTTGGAAACCATACATGTAGCTATCACTAAATTATCCAAGGAAGCTGGCACACCTTCTACCCATAAGCTATATCCTCAGAAAAAATTGTCCACATGGAATCAAAACTTTGAAAGTTATGGAGCGGAAAGGAATATTACATAATCCAATATAACTCCCATATTATGTAAACAGTGATGTTAAAAATAGTTCGCGACACACCTTCTACCCATAAGGTATATACTCAGAAAAAATTGTGCAGATGGAATCCAAACTTTAGAAGTTATGGAGTGGAAGGGAATATTAAATAATCCAATATAACTCCAATATTATGCAACCAGTGATGTTAAAAATAGTTCGCGACACGCCTTCTACCCATAAGGTATATACTCAGAAAAAATTGTGCTGATGGAATCAAAACTTTAGAAGTTATGGAGCGGAAGGGCATATTACATAATCCAATATAACTCCGATATTATGTAACCAGTGATGTTGAAAATAGTTTGCGACACACCTTCTACCCATAAGGTATATACTCAGAAAAAATTGTGCAGATGGAATCAAAACTTTTGAAGTTATGGAGCGGAAGGGAAAGCGGACGCCGGACTGCCGGAGATGATACCATAATACAGCCCGCTTTTCAATTCCAGGCGTATAAAAACCAAGGTGGGCCGAAATGTCCCCTTTAACACTTTGGGCCGAAATGTCCCAGGCCGAAATGTACCGTACCGAAATATCCCGGACCGCAAGTTTTAAGTAGATATGTCCAAGCATTACAGAGTTACATACATTTATATGTTTTATGACTTTATGTTAATTTTGACGTATGGTGAGCTGTCTGATAGTATGACACGCTGCAATGACTACAAACTACTTAGCGTTGAAATCGATAAAATAAAAAATATGTTACTCCAAAATCAATATCCACCCCCCCCCCCCCCACGGTAGACAAAATCATTAAACAGTTCCTAGACAATAAATTTTCCGACAACCCATTTCGTAAACAATTCGGACCTGAAAACAACAATCTTCATCAGAACACCCTTTCTTTGACCAGCCTCAATCAAAATTATCTAAAGAACTAAAATCACTTGAAAACCTTGTCCCGACAGCTCAGTGTGTATCTTTAAGCGAAACTTTCTCAATCAGTTCTTATTTTAATTACAAAGATGGCAAAGATGAAAAACATGTGGTGATTGCCCTGCATCTTATGTGGGACTTACATCCAGACATATTAATCAGAGGTTCTCCGAGAATCACATGCACCAAAACAGTGGCTCCTCTGCAGCTGCAAGTCACTGTTACAACAATCACAATCCAAACACACTGGCATGTGAGGTAATTGACCAGGCTAAGAACAAGCTTAACTTAGCATACGAAGAGTTCCTTCATATTTCATAATTAAATCCTATATTAAATGTTCCAATTCCATTCGTTTCTCTCCGCTTATTCAATGTGTAACCAACTGTCTCCATTCTATAGATAAGGTTGTCTTATCCTCTGTGTAATATCCTGATGTTACAGCACACCTGCTGATTCCATGTCCTTCATATCTTAATACATGTAGTTAACTCTTGACCTGTAATAGGATTGCCTCCTCCTCCCCCACTAACATTGTAGTGATTTTAACTGCAGGGTAGGAATCACATCTTATCAATGATAATAACTTTTGTATTTGTTTTGTTGATTCTTACTGTGTATATAATGCCTGTTTTAACATACCAAAGTTATGTTGCGGTAATTTCTGATGATGAAAGTAGTTTCTCTCGAAAGCTCATATTAAACATGGCCATGTACAAAGTAGTACAAATTGTCCCATGCGTTTTGGTTTAGTAAAACGGCTCCATAGAAGAATCTATCGTGTATAATCTACCTATTGTTAACATTGACCATGTGAATTTCAGTCAGCCAGCTTTGCAGTGTCCTTTAAGGTAATAAACCAGAGAGATCAGGCCTATGTCAATAAACATCTCCATGCTGCTTTATTGCTTATTGTGTACATTAGCCTAGCACTACCCCTCTTATCTTAACAGGCCATAAAACTTGAGGCAATAAATGCCTGACTGAAAAACTGATATCTTAAAAAAACATAACATCGGTTAAGAAATTTGTTTTATTTATTACATATTCGAACAAGTAAAGCAATTTAGCATGTTGTGATATATTTTTCATTTCTGTAAGTGCATTAGAAGTAAAGATACAAATAAATTAGCTAAAAGCCTAATTAACACACTAATGAACTTTAAAATAAGTACACACGTTCTTTTAATATAGCACTACTTACATATTAAGTTTCAAGTAGGTATGTCAAAGCATTACATAGTAAGGGGCATTTATATGTTTTTTTACTTTATGTTAATTTTGACCTATGGCGAGCTCCCTAGATATTGATCTCATCAAAATCGTTCCCGAATTAGATTTTAGTTCCATACCCGCACTACATAAAAATCCAAGTTTGACATATGTAGGCCCAGTGGTTTAAGAGAAGAAGACGTTTTGTTTTTTGGCCGAAAATCCAAGATGGCCGCCATACCATGTGACCTATGACGTCATGCTTGTTTCGTTTGCATCCCTAGTCCATAGCAGTCCTACATGAAAAGTTTGAGTTTTATCTGACGAATACTTTTTGAGGTATTGTCCGGCACAGAACATCAGAAAATAATAATAATAATAATTAAAGCTGCTAAAGCAGTTTCCGGGGTCCAAGCGGAAGTCGTTTAGTTGTTTGCTTACATCTGCAGACAATGACGGTCATATATGTCAAGATTTGGTTTAATCCGATTTGTACTTTTTGAGATAATGCCCGAAAAAGAAACATCACAAAATCACAATAATATATTAAGGCGAGTTAATTCTTTCGTCTTCCAGTCTTGACACACTGGATCATCTCCCTTGTGTTTGGCCATAGATAATGCACCAAACAGACATCAAAGGACATCTCTATACAGCTTATCAGTTAATGTACTCAATAGCCTCAACTGTGGCCAGCTGGTCTTGACGGGCCATAAATCTTGAGGCAATAACTGCCTGACTGAAGAACTAATAGCCTAAAAAAACATAAGATTGGTTAAGAAATCTGTTTTATTTATTACATATTCGAATAAGTAAAGCGATTTAGCATATTGTGATATATTTTTCATTTCTGTAAGTGCATTAGAAGTAAAGATACAAATAAATTAGCTAAAAGCCTAATTATCGAACTAATGAACTTTAAAATAAGTACACACGTTCTTTTAATATAACACTACTTATATATCAAGTTTCAAGTAGATATGTCTTAGCATTACATAGTAAGAGACATTTATACGTTTTTTGACCTTATGTTAATTTTAACCTATGGCGAGCTCCCTAGATTTTGATCTCATCAAAATCGTTTCCTAATTAGAATTTAGTTCCATACCCGCACTACATAAAAATCCAAGTTTGACATATGTAGGTCCAGTGGTTTAAGAGAAGAAGTCGTTCAAATATTTCATTTTTTTGGACGAAAATCCAAGATGGCCGCCATACCATGTGACCTATGACGTCATACTTGTTTCGTTTGCATCCCTAGTCCATAGCAGTCTTACATGTAAAGTTTGAGTTATATCTGACGAATACTTTTTGAGGTATTGTCCGGCAAAGAACATCAGAAAATAATAATAATAATAATAATAACCCTTACAAAAATAATAGGGTTCCAAGCCATTGCTTGGCCCCCTAATAACCCTTACAAAAATAAGAGGGTTCCAAGCCATTGCTTGGACCCCTAATAATTAAAGCTGCTAAAGCAGTTTCCGGGGTCCAAGCGGAAGTCGTTTAGTTGTTTGCTTACATCTGCAGACATGTATGTCAAGATTTGGTTTAATCCGATTTGTACTTTTTGAGATAATGCCCGAAAAAGAAACATCACAAAATCACAATAATATATTAAGGGGAGTTAATTCTTTCGTCTTCCAGTCTTGACACACTGGATCATCTCCCTTGTGTTTGGCCATAGATAATGCACCAAACAGACATCAAAGGACATCTCTATACAGCTTATCAGTTAATGTACTCAATAGCCTCAACTGTGGCCAGCTGGTCTTGACGGGCCATAAATCTTGAGGCAATAACTGCCTGACTGAAGAACTAATAGCCTAAAAAAACATAAAATTGGTTAAGAAATCTGTTTTATTTATTACATATTCGAATAAGTAAAGCGATTTAGCATATTGTGATATATTTTTCATTTCTGTAAGTGCATTAGAAGTAAAGATACAAATAAATTAGCTAAAAGCCTAATTATCGAACTAATGAACTTTAAAATAAGTACACACATTCTTTTAATATAACACTACTTATATATCAAGTTTCAAGTAGATATGTCTTAGCATTACATAGTAAGAGACATTTATACGTTTTTTGACCTTATGTTAATTTTGACCTATGGCGAGCTCCCTAGATTTTGATCTCATCAAAATCGTTTCCGAATTAGAATTTAGTTCAATACCCGCACTACATAAAAATCCAAGTTTGACATATGTAGGTCCAGTGGTTTTAGAGAAGAAGTCGTTCAAATATTTCATTTTTTTGGACGAAAATCCAAGATGGCCGCCATACCATGTGACCTATGACGTCATACTTGTTTTGTTTGCATCCCTAGTCCATAGCAGTCTTACATGTAAAGTTTGAGTTTTATCTGACGAATACTTTTTGAGATATTGTCCGGCAAAGACCATCAGAAAATAATAATAATAATAATTAAAGCTGCTAAAGCAGTTTCCGGGGTCCAAGCGGAAGTCGTTTAGTTGTTTACTTACATCTGCAGACAATGATGGTCATATATGTCAAGATTTGGTTTAATCCGATTTGTACTTTTTGAGATAATGCCCGAAAAAGAAACATCACAAAATCATAATAATATATTAAGGGGAGTTAATTCTATCGTCTTGACACACTGGATCATCTCCCATGTGTTTGGCCATAGATAATACACCAAACAGACATCAAAGGACATCTCTATACAGCTTATCAGTTAATGTAATCAATAGCCTCAACTGTGGCCAGCTGGTCTTGACGGGCCATAAATCTTGAGGCAATAACTGCATGACTGAAAAACTATAGCCTAAAAAAACATAAGATCGGTTAAGAAATCTGTTTTATTTATTACATATTCGAACAAGTAAAGCGATTTAGCATATTGTGATATATTTTTCATTTCTGTAAGTGCATTAGAAGTAAAGATACAAATAAATTAGCTAAAAGCCTAATTATCGAACTAATGAACTTTAAAATAAGTACACACGTTCTTTTAATATAGCACTACTTATATATCAAGTTTCAAGTAGATATGTCTAAGCATTACAGAGTAAGAGACATTTATACGTTTTTTGACTATATGCTAATTTTGACCTATGGCGAGCTCCCTAGATATTGATCTCATCAAAATCGCTTCCGAATTAGATTTTAGTCCCATACCCGCACTACATAAAAATCCAAGTTTGACATATGTAGGTCCGGTCGTTTCAGAGAAGAAGACGTTTTGTTTTTTGGCCGAAAATCCAAGATGGCCGCCATACCATGTGACCTATGACGTCATACTTGTTTCGTTTGCATCCCTAGTCCATAGCAGTCTTACATGTAAAGTTTGAGTTTTATCTGATGAATACTTTTTGAGATATTGTCCGGCAAAGACCATCAGAAAATAATAATAATAATAATAATAATAATAACCCTTACAAAAATAATAGGGTTCCAAGCCATTGCTTGGACCCCTAATAATAACCCTTACAAAAATAATAGGGTTCCAAGCCATTGCTTGGCCCCCTAATTAAAGCTGCTAAAGCAGTTTCCGGGGTCCAAGCGGAAGTCGTTTAGTTGTTTGCTTACATCTGCAGACAATGACGGTCATATATGTCAAGATTTGGTTTAATCCGATTTGTACTTTTTGAGATAATGCCCGAAAAAGAAACATCACAAAATCATAATAATATATTAAGGGGAGTTAATTCTATCGTCTTGACACACTGGATCATCTCCCTTGTGTTTGGCCATATACACCAAGCAGACATCAAAGGACATCAATATACAGCTTATCAGTTAATGTAATCAATAGCCTCAACTGTGGCCAGCTGGTCTTGACGGGCCATAAATCTTGAGGCAATAACTGCATGACTGAAAAACTATAGCCTAAAAAAAACATAAGATCGGTTAAGAAATCTGTTTTATTTATTACATATTCGAACAAGTAAAGCGATTTAGCATATTGTGATATATTTTTCATTTCTGTAAGTGCATTAGAAGTAAAGATACAAATAAATTAAAGCTGCTAAAGCAGTTTCCGGGGTCCAAGCGGAAGTCGTTTAGTTGTTTGCTTACATCTGCAGACAATGACGGTCATATATGTCAAGATTTGGTTTAATCCGATTTGTACTTTTTGAGATAATGCCCGAAAAAGAAACATCACAAAATCACAATAATATATTAAGGGGAGTTAATTCTTTCGTCTTCCAGTCTTGACACACTGGATCATCTCCCTTGTGTTTGGCCATAGATAATGCACCAAACAGACATCAAAGGACATCTCTATACAGCTTATCAGTTAATGTACTCAATAGCCTCAACTGTGGCCAGCTGGTCTTGACGGGCCATAAATCTTGAGGCAATAACTGCCTGACTGAAGAACTAATAGCCTAAAAAAACATAAGATCGGTTAAGAAATCTGTTTTATTTATTACATATTCGAATAAGTAAAGCGATTTAGCATATTGTGATATATTTTTCATTTCTGTAAGTGCATTAGAAGTAAAGATACAAATAAATTAGCTAAAAGCCTAATTATCGAACTAATGAACTTTAAAATAAGTACACACGTTCTTTTAATATAACACTACTTATATATCAAGTTTCAAGTAGATATGTCTTAGCATTACATAGTAAGAGACATTTATACGTTTTTTGACCTTATGTTAATTTTAACCTATGGCGAGCTCCCTAGATTTTGATCTCATCAAAATCGTTTCCGAATTAGAATTTAGTTCCATACCCGCACTACATAAAAATCCAAGTTTGACATATGTAGGTCCAGTGGTTTAAGAGAAGAAGTCGTTCAAATATTTCATTTTTTTGGACGAAAATCCAAGATGGCCGCCATACCATGTGACCTATGACGTCATACTTGTTTCGTTTGCATCCCTAGTCCATAGCAGTCTTACATGTAAAGTTTGAGTTTTATCTGATGAATACTTTTTGAGATATTGTCCGGCAAAGACCATCAGAAAATAATAATAATAATAATAATAATAATAATAATAATAACCCTTACAAAAATAATAGGGTTCCAAGCCATTGCTTGGCCCCCTAATTAGCTCAAAGCCTAATTATCGAACTAATGAACTTTATAATAAGTACACACGTTCTTTTAACATAGCACTACTTATATATCAAGTTTCAAGTAGATATGTCTAAGCATTACAGAGTAAGAGACATTTATACGTTTTTTGACTATATGCTAATTTTGACCTATGGCGAGCTCCCTAGATATTGATCTCATCAAAATCGCTTCCGAATTAGATTTTAGTTCCATACCCGCACTACATAAAAATCCAAGGTTGACATATGTAGGTCCGGTCGTTTCAGAGAAGAAGACGTTTTGTTTTTTGGCCGAAAATCCAAGATGGCCGCCATACCATGTGACCTATGACGTCATACTTGTTTCGTTTGCATCCCTAGTCCATAGCAGTCTTACATGTAAAGTTTGAGTTTTATCTGATGAATACTTTTTGAGATATTGTCCGGCAAAGACCATCAGAAAATAATAATAATAATAATTAAAGCTGCTAAAGCAGTTTCCGGGGTCCAAGCGGAAGTCGTTTAGTTGTTTGCTTACATCTGCAGACAATGACGGTCATATATGTCAAGATTTGGTTTAATCCGATTTGTACTTTTTGAGATAATGCCCGAAAAAGAAACATTAGAAAATCAGAATAATATATTAAGGGGAGTTAATTCTTTCGTCTTCACACACTGGATCATCTCCCTTGTGTTTGGCCATAAATAATGCACCAAACAGACATCAAAGGACATCTCTATACAGCTTATCAGTTAATGTACTCAATAGCCTCAACTGTGGCCAGCTGGTCTTGACGGGCCATAAATCTTGAGGCAATAACTGCCTGACTGAAAAACTAAAAGCCTAAAAAAACATAAGATCGGTTAAGAAATCTGTTTTATTTATTACATATTCGAACAAGTAAAGCGATTTAGCATATTGTGATATATTTTTCATTTCTGTAAGTGCATTAGAAGTAAAGATACAAATAAATTAGCTAAAAGCCTAATTAACGAACAAATGAACTTTAAAATAAGTACACACGTTCTTTTAATATAACACTACTTATATATCAAGTTTCAAGTAGATATGTCTTAGCATTACATAGTAGGAGACATTTATACGTTTTTTGACCTTATGTTAATTTTGACCTATAGCGAGCTCCCTAGATTTTGATCTCATCAAAATCGTTTCCGAATTAGAATTTAGTTCCATACCCGCACTACATAAAAATCCAAGTTTGACATATGTAGGTCCAGTGGTTTTAGAGAAGAAGTCGTTCAAATATTTCATTTTTTTGGACGAAAATCCAAGATGGCCGCCATACCATGTGACTTATGACGTCATACTTGTTTCGTTTGCATCCCTATTCCATAGCAGTCTTACATGTAAAGTTTGAGTTTTATCTGACGAATACTTTTTGAGATATTGTCCGGCAAAGACCATCAGAAAATAATAATAATAATAATAATAATAATAATAATAACCCTTACAAAAATAATAGGGTTCCAAGCCATTGCTTGGCCCCCTAATTAAAGCTGCTAAAGCAGTTTCCGGGGTCCAAGCGGAAGTCGTTTAGTTGTTTGCTTACATCTGCAGACAATGACGGTCATATATGTCAAGATTTGGTTTAATCCGATTTGTACTTTTTGAGATAATGCCCGAAAAAGAAACATCACAAAATCACAATAATATATTAAGGGGAGTTAATTCTTTCGTCTTCCAGTCTTGACAAACTGGATCATCTCCCTTGTGTTTGGCCATAGATAATGCACCAAACAGACATCAAAGGACATCTCTATACAGCTTATCAGTTAATGTACTCAATAGCCTCAACTGTGGCCAGCTGGTCTTGACGGGCCATAAATCTTGAGGCAATAACTGCCTGACTGAAGAACTAATAGCCTAAAAAAACATAAGATTAGTTAAGAAATCTGTTTTATTTATTACATATTCGAATAAGTAAAGCGATTTAGCATATTGTGATATATTTTTCATTTCTGTAAGTGCATTAGAAGTAAAGATACAAATAAATTAGCTAAAAGCCTAATTATCGAACTAATGAACTTTAAAATAAGTACACACGTTCTTTTAATATAACACTACTTATATATCAAGTTTCAAGTAGATATGTCTTAGCATTACATAGTAAGAGACATTTATACGTTTTTTGACCTTATGTTAATTTTAACCTATGGCGAGCTCCCTAGATTTTGATCTCATCAAAATCGTTTCCAAATTAGAATTTAGTTCCATACCCGCACTACATAAAAATCCAAGTTTGACATATGTAGGTCCAGTGGTTTAAGAGAAGAAGTCGTTCAAATATTTCATTTTTTTGGACGAAAATCCAAGATGGCCGCCATACCATGTGACCTATGACGTCATACTTGTTTCGTTTGCATCCCTAGTCCATAGCAGTCTTACATGTAAAGTTTGAGTTATATCTGACGAATACTTTTTGAGGTATTGTCCGGCAAAGAACATCAGAAAATAATAATAATAATAATAATAACCCTTACAAAAATAATAGGGTTCCAAGCCATTGCTTGGCCCCCTAATAATAATTAAAGCTGCTAAAGCAGTTTCCGGGGTCCAAGCGGAAGTCGTTTAGCTGTTTGCTTACATCTGCAGACAATGACGGTCATATATGTCAAGATTTGGTTTAATCCGATTTGTACTTTTTGAGATAATGCCCGAAAAAGAAACATCACAAAATCACAATAATATATTAAGGGGAGTTAATTCTTTCGTCTTCCAGTCTTGACACACTGGATCATCTCCCTTGTGTTTGGCCATAGATAATGCACCAAACAGACATCAAAGGACATCTCTATACAGCTTATCAGTTAATGTACTCAATAGCCTCAACTGTGGCCAGCTGGTCTTGACGGGCCATAAATCTTGAGGCAATAACTGCCTGACTGAAGAACTAATAGCCTAAAAAAACATAAGATCGGTTAAGAAATCTGTTTTATTTATTACATATTCGAATAAGTAAAGCGATTTAGCATATTGTGATATATTTTTCATTTTTGTAAGTGCATTAGAAGTAAAGATACAAATAAATTAGCTAAAAGCCTAATTATCGAACTAATGAACTTTAAAATAAGTACACAATTTCTTTTAATATAACACTACTTATATATCAAGTTTCAAGTAGATATGTCTTAGCATTACATAGTAAGAGACATTTATACGTTTTTTGACCTTATGTTAATTTTGACCAATGGCGAGCTCCCTAGATTTTGATCTCATCAAAATCGTTTCCAAATTAGAATTTAGTTCCATACCCGCACTACATAAAAATCCAAGTTTGACATATGTAGGGCCAGTGGTTTCAGAGAAGAAGTCGTTCAAAAATTGCATTTTTTTGGACGAAAATCCAAGATGGCAGCCATACCATGTGACCTATGACGTCATACTTGTTTCGTTTACATCCCTAGTCCATAGCAGTCTTACATGTAAAGTTTGAGTTTTATCTGATGAATACTTTTTGAGATATTGACCGGCAAAGACCATCAGAAAATAATAATAATAATAATTAAAGCTGCTAAAGCAGTTTCCGGGGTCCAAGCGGAAGTCGTTTAGTTGTTTGCTTACATCTGCAGACAATGACGGTCATATATGTCACGATTTGGTTTAATCCGATTTGTACTTTTTGAGATAATGCCCGAAAAAGAAACATCACAAAATCACAATAATATATTAAGGAAAGTTAATTCTTTCGTCTTCCAGTCTTGACACACTGGTTCATCTCCCTTGTGTTTGGCCATAGATAATGCACCAAACAGACATCAAAGGACATCTCTATACAGCTTATCAGTTAATGTACTCAATAGCCTCAACTGTGGCCAGCTGGTCTTGACGGGCCATAAATCTTGAGGCAATAACTGCCTGACTGAAGAACTAATAGCCTAAAAAAACATAAGATCGGTTAAGAAATCTGTTTTATTTATGACATATTCGAATAAGTAAAGCGATTTAGCATATTGTGATATATTTTTCATTTCTGTAAGTGCATTAGAAGTAAAGATACAAATAAATTAGCTAAAAGCCTAATTATCGAACTAATGAACTTTAAAATAAGTACACACGTTCTTTTAATATAACACTACTTATATATCAAGTTTCAAGTAGATATGTCTTAGCATTACATAGTAAGAGACATTTATACGTTTTTTGACCTTATGTTAATTTTGACCTATAGCGAGCTCCCTAGATATTAATCTCACCAAAGATATTTCCGACCAATAGTTTAGTTTCATACACACCCTACAAAAAGCCTAGTTTGACATATGTAGGTCCAGTGGTTTTAGAAGACGTTTTGTTTTTTGGCCGAAAATCCAAGATGGTCGCCATACCATGTGACCTATGACGTCATACTTGTTTCGTTTGCATCTCTTAGCAGTCCTACATGTAAAGTTTGAGTTTTATCCCACTAATGCTTTTATACGCCTGACTTAAAAAAGTCGGTCGTATTATGGTATCACCACTGCCGTCTGTCCGTCCCGGATTCCCTTTCGCCCCATAACTTGAAGAGTTTTGATCTAATCTTTACAATTCTTTCACAACATCTACCTTGTGGGTAGAAGGTGTGTCATGAATCATTTAGGACATCGTCGATTGCATAATGTGGCTTCTACATTGGATTATGTAGTATTCTGTCTTTAATAGTCTATATCTTCGTTCCCTTCCGCTCTATAACTTGAAGAGTTTTGATCCGATCTTGACAATTCTTTCAGAGTATATACCTTATGGGCAGACGGTGTGTCGTGTGCCATTTCTGACTTCACCCGTTGCGTAATATGACAGCCATATAGGATTATATAATATTCCCTTCCGCTCCATAACTTCTTTCGTTTTGATATAATCTCTCCAATTCTTTTAGAGTATATATACTTTATAGGTAGATGATGTGTCGCATATACCAAATTTGATTTGGGTACAAATATTTTTTGTCGGTTTTCAAGAGTTTTTTTTTATCAGAAATGTGTATCTGATGTTTAATATATATATATTAATATATATCAATGCTTTTTTTAGTACACTTGGTCCAGAGTAATACTGGAAGCCAATTAATTTATACATTCTGAGACTGTTTTCTTGGATAGTTTAATGTGCACTATAATAACAAAAAAGATCATTTTCCCACTTTATTACCCATCTGGTATTTATCAGAGTGGCTGTTTAAATAGAGATAAGGGGACAACGACATCCATTGAAGTACCACACAAGGTTTGTATATTTACACACCATTATATCAGTGGTCAGTCTGAAGATTGTTTGCTTTGTAATAAAACTATTACAGCCAAGTCCAATAGAACAGTGCCCCAGTCAAAACTATTAAAATTCAAGAATTGTAAGCTATTGTATTGATTGCTGCTTCACAATTATGGAACATAACAGCACTGTCAAAACAGCCACAATATTTCACTTTTTGCAATTAAAATGGGATTGAAATTACCTGAACAGATAACATATGTGTACTAAAGCCAAAACATATAGGAATAGGACAACCTTCTACCGACAAGGTATATGTCGTGAAAGAATTGTAAAGATTAGATCAAAACTCTTCAATTTATGGAGCGGAAGGGAATCCGGGACGGACGGCGCTGGTGATACCATACTTTTTTTTAAGTCGGGCGTATAAAAATGAGTGATTTAATTGTGGCAGCTCATGCCACTTTGAAATAATTACACGCGTTCTTTTAATAAGGCACTAATTATATATCAAGTTTTAAGTAGATTTGTATAAGCAGTACAGAGTAACAGACATTTATATGTTTTATGACTTTATGTTAATTTTGACGTATGGTGAGCTGTCTGATAGTATGACACACTGTAATGACTACAAACTACTTAGCGTTGAAATCAAGATAAAATAAAAAATATGTTACTCCAAAATCAATATCCACCCCCCACGGTAGACAAAATCATTCAACAGTTCCTAGACAATAAATTTTGAGACAACCCATTTCGTAAACCATTCGGAACTGAAAAACAACAATCTTCATCAGAACACTCTTTCTTGGACCAGCCTCAATAAAATTATCTAAAAAACTAAAATCACTTGAAAACCTTGTCCCGATAGCTCAGTTTGTATCTTTAAGCGAAACTTTCTCAATCAGTTCTTATTTTAATTACAAAGATCGCGAAGAAGAAAAACTTCGAAGTAATGCTATTTACAAGGTTACATGTGGTGATTGTCCTGCATCTTATGTAGGACTTACATCCAGACATATTAATCAGAGGTTCTCCGAGCATCACATTATGCACCAAAACAGTGGCCCCCCTTGCATTTGCAAGTCACTGTTACAACAACAATCACAGTCCCAACACATTGTCATGTGAGGTAATTGACCAAGCTAAGAACAAGCTTAACTTGGCATACAAAGAGTCCCTTCATATTTCAAAATTAAATCCTATATTAAGTGTTTAAATTTCATCCGTTCCTCTCCGCTTATTCAATGTGTAACCAACTGTCTCCATTCTATAGATAAGGTTGTCTTATCTATTTGATCCCTGAACAACTTAACATAATAAAGTAGTAAGGAAACTCCGTAAATATTCATGGTGTAATCTCAATATTTCGACTTTGATTAAGTCATCATCAGGGGAATTATGAGTACATAAAAAGACAGTGTGCATTTATATAGAAAAGACAGAATGCATTTATATAGAAAAGACAGAATACAACTATAGGATGGTTGACACTAACAACGCAAGGGAGATTAAAATATTGTTACAATAGATCAGAGTCCTAAAGATCAGTCATAATACCTAGCCAGGCCAATAAATTAAGTAAACATATGTCACTGAAATCTCTGCTAGGTCATATGCATACAAGCAATGCACACATTCACAGTAATAATTTATCAGGCATTTATCTTATTTTTTCTAAACTTTACCAATTATTACTGTGAATGTACGCATAGGACCTAGCAGAGATTTCAGTGACATATTTTTACTTAATGTATTAGCCTGGCTAGGTATTATGACTGACCTTTAGGACCCTGATCTATTGTAACAATATTTTAATCTCCCTTTTCTTCTTGGTGTCAACCATCCTATAGTTAGAAATGTTTGAAACTCTCTTTAAACGTGGGTTCCATTCTCCTGACGATGACTTAATTAAAGTCGAAATAATCAGATTACACTATGAATATTTACGTAGTTTCCTTACTACTTTATTAGGTTGTCTTATCCTCTGTGTAATATACTGATGTTACAGCACACCTGCTGATTCCATGTCCTTCATATCTTAATACATGTAGTTAACTCTTGACCTATAATAGGATTGCCTCCCCCCCCCCACCCCGCCTTAGATTGTAAGGATTTCAACTGCAGTGTAGGAATCACAACTTATCAATGATAACAACTTTTGTATTTGTTTTGTTGATTCTTACTGTGTATATAAGTTGTCCTATGTGTTTTGGTTTTAGTAAAACCGCTCCATAGAAGAATCTATTATGGTCCATCTACCTATTGTTACTATTGACCACCTGGATTTCGGTCTGCCAGCTTTGCTGTGATCAGGCCAGAGAGATCAGGCCTAAGTCAATAAACATCTCCATGCTGCTTTATTGCTTACTGTAAACATTCGCCTAGCACAACCGCTCTTATCTTGAGAGGCCATAAAAGGTGAGGCAGTACAAAGCCTGACTGAAAAAGTAATAAACTAAAAAAACATAACATAGGATAAGAAATCTGTTTTATTTATTACATATTCGAACAAGTAAAGCGATTTAGCATATTGTGATATATTTTGCATTTCTGTAAGTGCATTAGAAGTAAAGATACAAATAAATTAGCTAAAAGCCTAATTAACGAACTCATGGACTTTAAAATAAGTACACACGTTCTTTTAATATAGCACTACTTATATATCAAGTTTCAAGTAGATTTGTCTAAGCATTACAAAGTAAGAGACATTTATACGTTTTTTGACTTTATGTTAATTTTGACCTATGGCGAGCTCCCTAGATATTGATCTGACCGAAGATATTTTCAACCATTATTTTAGTTCCATACACACCCTACATAAAAAGCCAAGTTTGACAAATGTAGGCCGATTGGTTTAAGAGAAGAAGACGTTTTGTTTTTTGGCCCAAAATCCAAGATGGCAGCCATACCATGTGACCTATGACGTCATACTTGTTTCGTTTGCATCTCTAGTCCATAGCAGTCCTACATGTAAAGTTTGAGTATTGTCCGACAAATACTTTTTGAGATAGTGTCCGGCAAAGAACATCAGAAAATAATAATAATTAAAGCTGCTAAAGCAGTTTCCGGGGTCCAAGCGGAAGTCGTTTAGTTGTTTGCTTACATCTGCAGACAATGACGGTCAAATATGTCAAGATTTGGTTTAATCCGATTTGTACTTTTTGAGATAATGCCCGAAAAAGAAACATCACAAAATCACAATAATATATTAAGGGGAGTTAATTCTTTCGTCTTCCAGTCTTGACACACTGGATCATCTCCCTTGTGTTTGTCCATAGATAATGCACCAAACAGACATCAAAGGACATCTCTATACAGCTTATCAGTTAATGTACTCAATAGCCTCAACTGTGGCCAGCTGGTCTTGACGGGCCATAAATCTTGAGGCAATAACTGTCTGACTGAAGAACTAATAGCCTAAAAAAACATAAGATCGGTTAAGAAATCTGTTTTATTTATTACATATTCGAATAAGTAAAGCGATTTAGCATATTGTGATATATTTTTCATTTCTGTAAGTGCATTAGAAGTAAAGATACAAATAAATTAGCTAAAAGCCTAATTATCGAACTAATGAACTTTAAAATAAGTACACACGTTCTTTTAATATAACACTACTTATATATCAAGTTTCAAGTAGATATGTCTTAGCATTACATAGTAAGAGACATTTATACGTTTTTTGACCTTATGTTAATTTTAACCTATGGCGAGCTCCCTAGATTTTGATCTCATCAAAATCGTTTCCGAATTAGAATTTAGTTCCATACCCGCACTACATAAAAATCCAAGTTTGACATATGTAGGTCCAGTGGTTTAAGAGAAGAAGTCGTTCAAATATTTCATTTTTTTGGACGAAAATCCAAGATGGCCGCCATACCATGTGACCTTTGACGTCATACTTGTTTCGTTTGCATCCCTAGTCCATAGCAGTCTTACATGTAAAGTTTGAGTTTTATCTGATGAATACTTTTTGAGATATTGTCCGGCAAAGACCATCAGAAAATAATAATAATAATAATAATAATAATAATAATAACCCTTACAAAAATAATAGGGTTCCAAGCCATTGCTTGGCCCCCTAATAATAAGAACCCTTACAAAAATAAGAGGGTTCCAAGCCATTGCTTGGACCCCTAATAATAACCCTTACAAAAATAATAGGGTTCCAAGCCATTGCTTGGCCCCCTAATAATAACCCTTACAAAAATAATAGGGTTCCAAGCCATTGCTTGGACCCCTAATTAAAGCTGCTAAAGCAGTTTCCGGGGTCCAAGCGGAAGTCGTTTAGTTGTTTGCTTACATCTGCAGACAATGACGGTCATATATGTCAAGATTTGGTTTAATCCGATTTGTACTTTTTGAGAAAATGCCCGAAAAAGAAACATCACAAAATCACAATAATATATTAAGGGGAGTTAATTCTTTCGTCTTGATACACTGGATCATCTCCCTTGTGTTTTGCCATAGATAATGCACCAAACAGACATCAAAGGACATCTCTATACAGCTTATCAGTTAATGTACTCAATAGCCTCAACTGTGGCCAGCTGGTCTTGACGGGCCATAAATCTTGAGGCAATAACTGCCTGACTGAAAAACTAAAAGCCTAAAAAAACATAAGATCGGTTAAGAAATCTGTTTTATTTATTACATATTCGAACAAGTAAAGCGATTTAGCATATTGTGATATATTTTTCATTTCTGTAAGTGCATTAGAAGTAAAGATACAAATAAATTAGCTAAAAGCCTAATTATCGAACTAGTGAACTTTAAAATAAGTACACACGTTCTTTTAATATAGCACTACTTATATATCAAGTTTCAAGTAGATATGTCTAAGCATTACAGAGTAAGAGACATTTAAACGTTTTTTGACTTTATGCTAATTTTGACCTATGGCGAGCTCCCTAGATTTTGATCTCATCAAAATCGTTTAGGAATTAGATTTTAGGTCCATACCCACACTACATAAAAATCCAAGTTTGACATATGTAGGTCCAGTGGTTTCAGAGAAGAAGTCGTTCAAATATTTCATTTTTTTGGACGAAAATCCAAGATGGCCGCCTGACCATGTGACCTATGACGTCATACTTGTTTCGTTTGCATCCCTAGTCTATAGCAGTCCTACATGTAAAGTTTGAGTTTTATCAGACGAATACTTTTTGAGATATTGTCCAGCAAAAACCCATCAGAAAATAATAATAATAATAATAATAATTAAAGCTGCTAAAGCAGCTGTTTCCGGGGTCCAAGCGGAAGTCGTTTAGTTGTTTTTTTTACATCTGCAGACGGTGATGGTCATATATTTCAAGATTTGGTTTAATCCGATTTGTACTTTTTGAGATAATACCTGTAAAAGAAACATTAGCGAATAACAATAATATATGCAGGGGAGTTAACTCTTTCGTCTTCCAGTCTTGGCACACTGGATCATCTCCCTTGTGTTTGGCCATAGATAATGCACCAAAGAGACATCAACAGACATCTCTATACAGCTTATCAGTTAATGTAATCAATAGCCTTAACAGTGGCCAGCTGGTCTTGACGGGCCATAAATCTTGAGGCAATAAATGCCTGACTGAAATACTAATAGCATAAAAAACATAAGAGCGGTTAAGAAATCTGTTTAATTAGGGGTCCAAGCAATGGCTTGGAACCCTATTATTTTTGTAAGGGTTCTTATTATTATTATTTTCTGGAGTTCTTTGCCGGACAATATCTCAAAAAGTATTCGTCAGATAAAACTCAAACTTTACATGTAAGACTGCTATGGACTAGGGATGCAAACGAAACAAGTATGACGTCATAGGTCACATGGTATGCTGGCCATCTTTGATTTTCGTCCAAAAAACATGCAATATTTGAACGACTTCTTCTCTGAAACCACTGTACCTACATATGTCAAACTTAGATTTTTATTTAGTGCGGGTATGGAACTAAAATCTAATTCGGAAACGATTTTGATGAGATCAATTTCTAGGGAGCTCGCCATAGGTCAAAATTAACATAAAGTCAAAAAACGTATAAATGTCTCTTACTTTGTAATGCTTAGACATATCTAGTTGAAACTTGATATATAAGTAGTGCTATATTAAAAGAACGCGAGTACTTATTTTAAAGTTCATAAGTTCGGTAATTAGGCTTTTAGCTAATTTATTTGTATCTTTACTTTTAATGCACTTACAGAAATGCAAAATATATCACAATATGCTAAATCGCTTTACTTGTTCGAATATGTAATAAATAAAACAGATTTCTTAACCTATGTTATGTTTTTTTAGGTTATAAGTTTTTCAGTCAGGCTTTGTACTGCCTCAAGTTTTATGGCCTCTCAAGATAAGAGCAGTTGTGCTAGGCGAATGTTTGCAGTAAGCGATAAAGCAGCATGGATATGTTTATTGACTTAGGCCTGATCTCTCTGGCCTGATCACCCCAAAGCTGGCAGACCGAAATCCAGGTGGTCAATAGTAACAATAGGTAGATGGACCATAATAGATTCTTCTATGGAGCGGTTTTACTAAACCAAAACACATAGGACAACTTATATACACAGTTAGAATCAACAAAACAAATACAAAAGTTGATAAGGTGTGATTCCTACACTGCAGTTGAAATCATTACAATCTAAGGCGGGGTGGGGGGGGGGGGGGGGCAATCCTATTACAGGTCAAGAGTTAACTACATGTATTAAGATATGAAGGACATGGAATCAGCAGGTGTGCTGTAACATCAGTATATTACACAGAGGATAAGACAATCTAATAAAGTAGTAAGGAAACTACGTAAATATTCATGGTGTAATCTCAATATTTCGACTTTAATTAAGTCATCGTCAGGAGAATTATGAGTACATCAAAAGACAGTGTGTTTTTATATAGAACAGACAGAATACAACTATAGGATGGTTGACACCGAGATGACCAGGGAGATTAAAATATTGTTACAATAGATCAGGGTCCTAAAGGTCAGTCATAATACCTAGCCAGGCTAATACATTAAGTAAAAATATGTCACTGAAATCTCTGCTAGGTCCTATGCATACATTCACAGTAATAATTGGTAAAGTTTAGAAAAAATAAGATAAAAGCCTGATAAATTATTACTGTGAATGTGTGCATTGCTTGTATGCATATGACCTAGCAGAGATTTCAGTGACATATGTTTACTTAATTTATTAACCTGGATAGGTATTATGACTGATCTTTAGGACCCTGATCTATTGTAACAATATTTTAATCTCCCTTGCCTTCTAAGTGTCAACCATCCTATAGTTGCATTCTGTCTTTTCTATATAAATGCACACTGTCTTTTTATGTACTCATAATTCCCCTGATGATGACTTAATCAGAGTCGAAATATTGGGATTACACCATGAATATTTACGGAGTTTCCTTACTACTTTATTATGTTAAGTTGTTCAGGGGATCAAATAGATGACAACCTTATCTATAGAATGGAGACAGTTGGTTACACATTGAATAAGCGGAGAGGAACGGATGAAATTTAAACACTTAACATAGGATTTAATTTTGAAATATGAAGGGACTCTTTGTATGCCAAGTTAAGCTTGTTCTTAGCCTGGTCAATTACCTCACATGACAATGTGTTGGGACTGTGAATGTTGTTGTAACAGTGACTTGCAAATGCAAGGGGGGCCACTGTTTTGGTGCATAATGTGATGCTCGGAGAACCTCTGATTAATATGTCTTGATGTAAGTCCTACATAAGATGCAGGGCAATCACCACATGTAACCTTGTAAATAGCATTACTTCGAAGTTTTTCATCTTCGCGATCTTCGTAATGAAAATAAGAACTGATTGAGAAAGTTTCGCTTAAAGATACAAACTGAGCTATCGGGACAAGGTTTTCAAGTGATTTTAGTTCTTTAGATAATTTTATTGAGGCTGGTCCAAGAAAGAGTGTTCTGATGAAGATTGTTGTTTTTCAGTTCCGAATGGTTTACGAAATGGGTTGTCTCAAAATGTATTGTCTAGGAACTGTTTAATGATTTTGTCTACCGTGGGGGTGGATATTGATTTTGGAGTAACATATTTTTTATTTTATCTTGATTTCAACGCTAAGTAGTTTGTAGTCATTACAGTGTGTCATACTATCAGACAGCTCACCATACGTCAAAATTAACATTAAGTCATAAAACATATAAATGTCTGTTACTCTGTAATGCTTATACAAATCTACTTAAAACTTGATATATAATTAGTGCCTTATTAAAAGAACGCGTGCAATTATTTCAAAGTGGCATGAGCTGCCACAATTAATTCACTCATTTTTATACGCCCGACTTAAAAAAAGTATGGTATCACCAGCGCCGTTCGTCCCGGATTCCCTTCCGCTCCATAGTTTGAAGAGTTTTGATCTAATCTTTACAATTTTTTCACGACATATACCTTGTCGGTAGAAGGTGTGTCATGAACCAATTATGACATCGTCAATTGCACAATGTGGCTTTTACATTGGATTATGTAGTATTCTGTCTTAGTCCATATCTTCGTTCCCTTCCGCTCCATAATTTGAAGAGTTTTGATCCGATCTTTACAATTTTTTTTACAACATATAGTTTAGGGGTAGAAGGTTTGTCATGAACCATTTAGGACATTGTCGATTGCATAATATGACTTCTACATTGTATTATGTAATATTCTGTCTTCGTCAATATCTTCGTTCCCTTCCGCTCCATAACTTGAAGAGTTTTGATCCGATCTTTACAATTTTTTTTTACAACATATAGTTTAGGGGTAGAAGGTTTGTCATGAACCATTTAGGACATTGTCGATTGCATAATATGACTTCTACATTGGATTATGTAATATTCTGTCTTAGTCTTAACCTTCGTTCGCTTCCACTCCATAACTTGAAGAGTTTTGATCCGATCTTGACAATTGTTTCAGAGTTTATACCTTATGGGCAGACAGTGTGTCGTGTACCATTTCTGACTTCATCCGGTGCATAATATGGCAGCCCTATTGGATTATGTAATATTCCCTTTCGGCTCCAGAACATCTTTCGTTTTGATATAATCTCTCCAATTCTTTTAGAGTATATATATATATATATACCTTATAGGTAGATGATGTGTTTCATACCAAATTTGATTTGGGTACACATATTTTTTGTCTGTTTTCAAGAGGTTTTTTTTATCAGAAATGTGTACCTGATGTTTAATATATATATATATTAATACAGATAAATGCTTTTTTGAGTACACTTGGTCCAGAGTAGTACTGGAAGCCAATTAATTTATACATTCTGAGACTGTTTTCTTGGATAGTTTATTGTGCACTATAATAACATAAAAAGACCATTTTCCCACTTTATTACCCATCTGGTATTTATCAGAGTGGCTGTTTAAATAGAGATAAGGGGACAACTGAAGTGGGCACACTAGGTTTGTATATTTACACACCATCATATCAGTGGTCAGCCTGAAGATTGTTTGCTTTGTAATAAAATTATTACAGCCAAGTCCAATAGAACAGTGTCCCAGTCAAAACTGTTAAAATTCAATAATTATAAGCTATTGTATTGATTGCTCCTTCCCAACTATGGAACATAACAGCAATGTCAAAACAGCCACAATATTTCAGTTTTTGCAATTAAAATTTGATTGAAATTACCTGAACAGATAATATATGTGTACTATAACGTATTGGTATTTAGTTGCAGCTTCATCAAATTCAGAAAAGAAAAACTTCTAATGTCAACAAGAAATTCGAATTGATGAAATTAAAACAAATGTTATATTAAATGTAAAGTTGTTAATCATAGCGGTTTGACCTTGCCACGGCGGGCGTATGTTGAGTTTACTAAAACTCTTGTTCATAATTTCTGATCGTCACAACAGTAAGAGGCTTTGAAGGCTATCGACAAACTAAATGATTGGCGTTGGAATGAGGAAAATCCATACAGATTGTGGCCTATACGAACCGAAAACGTGTTCGAAAAGTAAACAAAATTTATATTACAGGGACGACCATTCATTCATTCTAAGCCAAAGTTAGTTCAAAACTATACTTTATCGTACATTTTCGAGACTAGTAGCACTAAAAAGCTTCTGAATTATGCGTCTTGAGAAATATAGCCAATAATTTCAACATTCTGTTTTAACGTCAAAATATCAACATTTTGGCACCTCATACCACTTTAAACTTCATTAGTTCGTTAATTAGGCTTTTAGCTTATTTATATGTATTTTTACTTCTGATGTACTTACAAAAATGCAAAATATATCACAATATTCTAAATTGCTTTACTTGTTTTAATACATAATAAATAAAACATATTACTTGACCAATGTTATGTTTTATTAGGCTATAATTTTTTCAGTCAGGCTTTGTATAAGAATACTGCTGCAAGATTTATGGCCGGTCAAGACAAACTGGACAGGCTATGTAGTGCAGGTCAGATAGATATAGTGACTGGAGATGGGCTTAACACTTATCTCCATGTATCACACCACTGTCCACTGTCACACCATCTAATACCCCAGCCAATATCTAGGGAGCTCGCAAATGGCCAAAATTAACATAAAGTCATAAAACGTATAAATGTCTCTAACTCTGTAATGCTTAGACATATCTACTTGAAACTTGAGAGTTAACTCCCCTGCTTATTGTTATTCGCTAATGTTTCTTTTACAGGTATTATCTCAAAAAGTACAAATCGGATTAAACTAAATCTTGACTTATATGACCGTCAATTTCTGCAGATGTAAAAAAACAACTAAACGACTTCCGCTTGGACCCCGGAAACAGCTGCTTTAGCAGCTTTAATTTATTATATATTCGAACAAGTAAAGCGATTTAGCATATTGTGATATATTTTTCATTTCTGTAAGTGCATTAGAAGTAAAGATACAAATAAATTAGCTAAAAGCCTAATTAACGAACTAATGAGTTTTAAAATAAGTACACACGTTCTTTTAATATAGCACTACTTATATATCAAGTTTCAAGTAGATATGTCTAAGCATTATTTATACGTTTTTTGACTTTATGTTAATTTTGACCTTTGGCGGGCTCCCTAGATATTAATCTCACCAAAGATATTTCCGACCAATAGTTTAGTTTCATACACACCCTACAAAAAGCCTAGTTTGACATATGTAGGTCCAGTGGTTTGAGAAGACGTTTTGTTTTTGGCCGAAAATCCAAGATGGTCGCCATACCATGTGACTTATGACGTCATACTTGTTTCGTTTGCATCTCTTAGCAGTCCTACATGTAAAGTTTGAGTTTTATCCCACTAATGCTTTTATACGCCTGACTTAAAAAAGTCGGTCGTATTATGGTATCACCAGTGCCGTCTGTCAGTCCCGGATTCCCTTTCGCCCCATAACTTGAAGAGTTTTGATCTAATCTTTACAATTATTTCACAACATATACCTTGTGGGTAGAAGGTGTGTCATGAATCATTTAGGACATCGTCGATTGCATAATGTGGCTTCTACATTGGATTATGTAGTATTCTGTCTTTAATAGTCTATATCTTCGTTCCCTTCCGCTCTATAACTTGAAGAGTTTTGATCCAATCTTGACAATTCTTTCAGAGTATATACCTTATGGGCAGACGGTGTGTCGTGTGCCATTTCTGACTTCACCCGTTGCGTAATATGACAGCCATATAGGATTATGTAATATTCCCTTCCGCTCCATAACTTCTTTCGTTTTGATATAATCTCTCCAATTCTTTTAGAGTATATATACCTTATAGGTAGATGATGTGTCGCATACCAAATTTGATTTGGGTACAAATATTTTTTGTCGGTTTTCAAGAGGTTTTTTTTTATCAGAAATGTGTATCTGATGTTTAATATATATATATTATATATATCAATGCTTTTTTTAGTACACTTGGTCCAGAGTAATACTGGAAGCCAATTAATTTATACATTCTGAGACTGCTTTCTGGGATAGTTTAATGTGCACTATAATAACAAAAAAGACCATTTTATTACCCATCTGGTATTTATCAGAGTAGCTGTTTAAATATAGATAAGGGGATAATGACTTCCATTGAAGTATCACAAAAGGTTTGTATATTTACACACCACTATATCAGTGGTCAGCCTGAAGATTGTTTGCTTTGTAATAAAACTAATACAGCCAAGTCCAATAGAACAGTGCCCCAGTTAAAACTATCAAAATTCAAGAATTGTAAGCTATTGTATTGATTGCTGCTTCACAATTATGGAACATAACAGCACTGTCAAAACAGCCACAATATTTCAGTTTTTGCAATTAAAATGTGATTGAAATTACCTGAACAGATAACATATGTGTACTAAAGCCAAAACACATAGGACAACTCGTACTATATTGTACACGATGGTGTATATTTATGAGCACCAGTAGCTACTCTCATCATCAGATATTACAACACACAATAGACAATTTTCTACAGGCATTATATATAGAGAAAAATATAACACAGTTAATACTTTAAAATGATAGAATAAGTAGGATAAGCAAAATTAGGCTTCCAAAGTACAAATGAACAGGATCTATACAGATTCAAACCATGGGGGGTGTGTTGTAATATTGGGACAACAACACAGACTTAATGGAGACATACAGTTAAACATTAAATAAACGGAGAGGAATTGATGAAATTTGTACATTTAAACCAGGGTTTAATTTAGAAATATTAAGTGACTCTTTAAAAGCTAAGCTAAGTTTGTTATTGGCTTGATCAATGATTCATAAGTCAATTTGCTAGGGTTATGTCTTTTGCTGAGACAGCGGTCAGCTACTGCAGAAGATTTGCTGTTAGGGTTGTTGATATTATGTTCAGAGAACCGTTGTCCTACATGCCTAGATGTAAGGCCTATATAAGAGGCAGGACAGTTACCACAAGTTATCTGGTAAACAACGTTACTTCTAAAATTTTCATCTTCGTGATCTCTATAATTAAAATATTTTCCAATGGTAAAAGTCTGGTTGATAAGAATAATTTGAACATGAGGAACAAGATTTCCAAGGGATTTTAATTCTTTTGAAAGTTTGATAGATGCCGGTCCAAGATATGGAACTCTAATAAAAAGTTTAAATGTTTCTGGACCAATAGGCTTTAAAATCTTACCACTGTTGAATTTATTATTGAGCAATTTCTTGATAACTTTGTCAACAATATCTGACGGGTACTGGTTATATGTGACAAAGTTATATGTGTACTATAACGTACTGGTACATGTATTTAGTTGTAGCTTCATCAAATTCAGAAAAGAAAAACTTCTAATGTGAACAAGAAATTCGAATTGATGAAATTAAAACAAATGTTATATTAAATGTAAAGTTGTTAATCGTAGCTGTTCGACTTTGCCACGGAGGGCGTATGTTGAGTTTACTAAAACTCTTGTTGAGATATTGTCCGACAAAAAGCATCAGAAAGACTGTGAACTGTTAACTGCGAGCCAACTTCACACACCTAACTTGAAAGTGTTTTTGTTTTCTTCTTCTTTAAGACTATTTCACATATTTCGGCTAAGATTGGTGGGATTCAGCGGCAACTGGTTTACCGATCGAGCCCAAGCTACCCCCCCCCCCCCCATTCTTAAAATAATGACGGCGAGGTAGAAAAATGAAATGAATGAGTGCAGGCTGGTCGGATCCAGCGCCAGCCGGTCCACCGATCGAGCCCAGGCTTAATTAGAATAAATTAGATAAAGAATAAAATGCTTTAATCCAGGTTTCATCCCACAATAAAACTGGCAACGCCGCTATATAAGTGAAATAATTTTGAGCGCGGCGTAAAACACCAAACAATCAATGAAATATATGTCTAAGGTATACAGAGTTAGAGACATGATGAATTCAGCTTTGAGTGGTCTAATGACCCACCACACGAATTCTGCTTTTGTTAGTTTTGACCCTGCTTATTTTTGTTATCTCTGTTTGAACTGTCTTCAAATCCACAAATTCAAGAGAGGAATAGGCCAGATAACTATAAACTCGTCCCTGCTTCTTATCAGGTTAATGTACACAAAGCAGCCCTATTCCCCAGCTTAATCGTCGCCAGGGCAACAAATCAAATGTTGTTAAATGATATATTTTTCATATCTGTAATTGCATTAGAAGTAAAGATACAAATAAAGTAGCTAAAAGTTTAATTAAAGTGGCATGAGCTGCCAAAATTGAGATATTTGGCCATTATAACAGAATGTTAAAATTACAAAATTATTTTTCTCAAGACGTATAATTCAGAAACTTTTTAATGCTTATGGTCTTGTTAATGTACGATAACGCATTGTTTTCAACTAACTTTGGCTTAGAATGAATGAATAGTCATCCCGGTTATGTAAATTTTGTTTACTTTTCGAACACTATTTCGGTTCGTATAGCCCACATACTGTATAGATTTTCCTCATTCCAATGCCAATCATTCAGTTTTTCGATGACCTTCAAAGCCTTTTACTGTCGTGACAATCAGAATCTATGAAAATAGTCCGAATTTTGACACATGCCACTTTAACGAACTAATGAACTTTAAAATAATTACGTGTTCTTTTAATATAGCACTACTGATATATCAAGTTTCCAGAAGATATGTCTAAGCATTACAGAGTTAGAGACATTTATACGTTTTATGTTAATTTTGACCTTTGGCGGGCTCCCTAGATATTAATCTCACAAAAGATATTTCCGACCAATAGTTTAGTTCTATACACACCCTACAAAAAGCCAAGTTTGACATTGCTAGGTCCAGTGGTTTGAGAAGATGTTTTGTTTTTTGGCCGAAAATCCAAGAAGATCGCCATACCATGTGACCAATGACGTCGTATTTGTTTCGTTTGCGACTCTAGTCCATAGCAGTCCTACATGTAAAGTTTGAGTTTTATCCCACTAATGCTTTTTGAGAAATTGTCCGGCAAAAAGCATCAGAAAATATATCGTTTAGTTGTTTGTTTACATCAGCAGACGGTGACGGTCCTTTATGTCAATAATCGTAGATATCTTATTATCAATAATATATTCAGTGGGGGGGGGGGGGGGTAATTCTTTCGTCTTCCGAAAACTACTCTGCTCAATCCATGCACAATAATACCAACCATTCTGGCTCCCAATCCCAGCTTCCCCAATAGACAAGTGGCTGGGGTATCAGTTTATAGTGGACGGCAGAGTGACACAAATAGATAAGTATTAGGGCCATCACCAGTCACTATATATCCATATGGCTCTGTTCTAAAGGTAATAAACCAGAGAGATCAAGCCTATGTCAATAAACATCTCCATGCTGCTTTATTGCTTATTGTATACATTAGCCTAGCACTATCCCTCTTATCTTGACCGGTCATAAAAATTGAGGCAGTACAAAGCCTGACTGAAAATTAATAGGCTAAAAAAACATAACATCGGTCAAGAAATCTGTTTTATTTATTACATATTCAAACAAGTTAAGCTATTTAGAATATTGTGATATATTTTTCATTTCTGTAAGTGCAGTAGAAGTAAAGATACAAATAAATTTGCTAAAAGCCTAATTAACGAACTCATGAACTTTAAAATAAGCACACACCTTCTTTTAATATAGCACTACTTATATATCAAGTTTCAAGCATATATGTCTTAGCATTACATAGTAAGGGGCATTTATATGTTTTTTGACTTTATGTTAATTTTGACCTATGGCGAGCTCCCTAGATATTGATCTCACCGAAGATATTTCCAACCAATATTTTAGTTCCATACACGCCCTACATAAAAAGCCAACTTTGACAAATGTAGGTCCAGTGGTTTAAGAGAAGAAGACGTTTTGTTTTTTGACCGAAAATCCAAGATGGCCGCCATACCATGTAACCTATGACGTCATACTTGTTTCGTTTGCATCTCTAGTCCATAGCAGTCCTGCATGTAAAGTTTGAGTATTATCCGACAAATACTTTTTGAGATAGTGTCCGGCAAAGAACATCAGAAAATAATAATAATAATTAAAGCTGCTAAAGCAGCTGTTTCCGGGGTCCAAGCGGAAGTCGTTTAGTTGTTTTTTTACATCTGCAGAAATTGACGGTCATATAAGTCAAGATTTAGTTTAATCCGATTTGTACTTTTTGAGATAATACCTGTAAAAGAAACATTAGCGAATAACAATAAGCAGGGGAGTTAACTCTCAAGTTTCAAGTAGATATGTCTAAGCATTACAGAGTTAGAGACATTTATACGTTTTATGATTTTATGTTAATTTTGGCCATTGGCGAGCTCCCTAGATATTGGCTGGGGTATAAGATTACAGTGGACAGTGGTGTGATACATGGAGATAAGTGTTAAGCCCATCCTCAGTCACTATATCTATCTGACCTGCACTACATAGCCTGTCCAGTTTGTCTTGACCGGCCATAAATCTTGCAGCAGTATTCTTATACAAAGCCTGACTGAAAAACTAATAGCCTAATAAAACATAACATTGGTCAAGTAATATGTTTTATTTATTATGTATTCGAACAAGTAAAGCAATTTAGAATATTGTGATATATTTTGCATTTTTGTAAGTACATTAGAAGTAAAAATGCATATAAATAAGCTAAAAGCCTAATTAACGAACTAATGAAGTTTAAAGTGGCATGAGGTGACAAAATGTTGATACTTTGACGTTAAAACAGAATGTTGAAATTATTGGCTATATTTCTCAAGACGCATAATTCAGAAGCTTTTTAGTGCTACTAGTCTCGAAAATGTACGATAAAGTATAGTTTTGAACTAACTTTGGCTTAGAATGAATGAATGGTCGTCCCGGTAATATAAATTGTGTTTACTTTTCGAACACGTTTTCGGTTCGTATAGGCCACAATCTGTATGGATTTTCCTCATTCCAACGCCAATCATTTAGTTTGTCGATAGCCTTCAAAGCCTCTTACTGTTGTGACGATCAGAAATTATGAACAAGAGTTTTAGTAAACTCAACATACGCCCGCCGTGGCAAGGTCAAACCGCTATGATTAACAACTTTACATTTAATATAACATTTGTTTTAATTTCATCAATTCGAATTTCTTGTTGACATTAGAAGTTTTTATTTTCTGAATTTGATGAAGCTGCAACTAAATACCAGTACGTTATAGTACACATATATTATCTGTTCAGGTAATTTCAATCAAATTTTAATTGCAAAAACTGAAATATTGTGGCTGTTTTGACATTGCTGTTATGTTCCATAATTGGGAAGGAGCAATCAATACAATAGCTTATAATTATTGAATTTTAACAGTTTTGACTGGGACACTGTTCTATTGGACTTGGCTGTAATAGTTTTATTACAAAGCAAACAATCTTCAGGCTGACCACTGATATGATGGTGTGTAAATATACAAACCTAGTGTGCCCACTTCAGTTGTCCCCTTATCTCTATTTAAACAGCCACTCTGATAAATACCAGATGGGTAATAAAGTGGGAAAATGGTCTTTTTATGTTATTATAGTGCACAATAAACTATCCAAGAAAACAGTCTCAGAATGTATAAATTAATTGGCTTCCAGTACTACTCTGGACCAAAGGGAACGAAGATATTGACGAAGACAGATTATTATATAATCCAATGTAGAAGTCATATTATGCAATCGCCAATGTCCTAAATGGTTCATGACAAACCTTCTACCCCTAAACTATATGTTGTAAAAAAAATTGTAAAGATCGGATCAAAACTCTTCAAATTATGGAGCGGAAGGGAACAAAGATATGGACTAAGACAGAATACTACATAATCCAATGTAGAAGCCACATTGTGCAATTGACGATGTCATAATTGGTTCATGACACACCTTCTACCGACAAGGTATATGTCGTGAAAAAATTGTAAAGATTAGATCAAAACTCTTCAAGTTATGGAGCGGAAGGGAATCCAGGACGGACGGCGCTGGTGATACCATACTTTTTTTTAAGTCGGGCGTATAAAAATGAGTTAATTAATTGTGGCAGCTCATGCCACTTTGAAATAATTACACGCGTTCTTTTAATAAGGCACTAATCATATATCAAGTTTTAAGTAGATTTGTATAAGCATTACAGAGTAACAGACATTTATATGTTTTATGACTTAATGTTAATTTTGACGTATGGTGAACTGTCTACTGTTCAGGTAATTTCAATCAAATTTTAATTGCAAAAACTGAAATATTGTGGCTGTTTTGACATTGCTGTTATGTTCCATAATTGGGAAGGAGCAATCAATACAATAGCTTATAATTATTGAATTTTAACAGTTTTGACTGGGACACTGTTCTATTGGACTTGGCTGTAATAGTTTTATTACAAAGCAAACAATCTTCAGGCTGACCACTGATATGATGGTGTGTAAATATACAAACCTAGTGTGCCCACTTCAGTTGTCCCCTTATCTCTATTTAAACAGCCACTCTGATAAATACCAGATGGGTAATAAAGTGGGAAAATGGTCTTTTTATGTTATTATAGTGCACAATAAACTATCCAAGAAAACAGTCTCAGAATGTATAAATTAATTGGCTTCCAGTACTACTCTGGACCAAAGGGAACGAAGATATTGACGAAGACAGATTATTATAAAATCCAATGTAGAAGTCATATTATGCAATCGCCAATGTCCTAAATGGTTCATGACAAACCTTCTACCCCTAAACTATATGTTGTAAAAAAAATTGTAAAGATCGGATCAAAACTCTTCAAATTATGGAGCGGAAGGGAACAAAGATATGGACTAAGACAGAATACTACATAATCCAATGTAGAAGCCACATTGTGCAATTGACGATGTCATAATTGGTTCATGACACACCTTCTACCGACAAGGTATATGTCGTGAAAAAATTGTAAAGATTAGATCAAAACTCTTCAAGTTATGGAGCGGAAGGGAATCCAGCACGGACGGCGCTGGTGATACCATACTTTTTTTTAAGTCGGGCGTATAAAAATGAGTTAATTAATTGTGGCAGCTCATGCCACTTTGAAATAATTACACGCGTTCTTTTAATTAGGCACTAATCATATATCAAGTTTTAAGTAGATTTGTATAAGCATTACAGAGTAACAGACATTTATATGTTTTATGACTTAATGTTAATTTTGACGTATGGTGAGCTGTCTGATAGTATGACACACTGTAATGACTACAAACTACTTAGCGTTGAAATCAAGATAAAATAAAAAATATGTTACTCCAAAATCAATATCCACCCCCACGGTAGACAAAATCATTAAACAGTTCCTAGACAATAAATTGTCAGACAACCCATTTCGTAAACCATTCGGAACTGAAAAACAACAATCTTCATCAGAACACTCTTTCTTGGACCAGCCTCAATAAAATTATCTAAAGAACTAAAATCACTTGAAAACCTTGTCCCGATAGCTCAGTTTGTATCTTTAAGCGAAACTTTCTCAATCAGTTCTTATTTTAATTACAAAGATCGCGAAGATGAAAAACTTCGAAGTAATGCTATTTACAAGGTTACATGTGGTGATTGCCCTGCATCTTATGTAGGACTTACATCCAGACATATTATTCAGAGGTTCTCCGAGCATCACAATATGCACCAAAACAGTGGCCCCCCTTGCATTTGCAAGTCACTGTTACAACAACATTCACAGTCCCAACACATTGTCATGTGAGGTAATTGACCAGGCTAAGAACAAGCTTAACTTGGCATACAAAGAGTCCCTTCATATTTCAAAATTAAATCCTATGTTAAGTGTTTAAATTTCATCCGTTCCTCTCCGCTTATTCAATGTGTAACCAACTGTCTCCATTCTATAGATAAGGTTGTCATCTATTTGATCCCCTGAACAACTTAACAGAATAAAGTAGTAAGGAAACTCCGTAAATATTCATGGTGTAATCCCAATATTTTGACTTTGATTAAGTCATCATCAGGGGAATTATGAGTACATAAAAAGACAGTGTGCATTTATATAGAAAAGACAGAATGCAACTATAGGATGGTTGACACTAAGAAGGCAAGGGAGATTAAAATATTGTTACAATAGATCAGGGTCCTAAAGATCAGTCATAATACCTAGCCAGGCTAATAAATTAAGTAAACATATGTCACTGAAATCTCTGCTAGGTCATATGCATACAAGCAATGCACACATTCACAGTAATAATTTATCAGGCATTTATCTTATTTTTTCTAAACTTTACCAATTATTACTGTGAATGTATGCATAGGACCTAGCAGAGATTTCAGTGACATATTTTTACTTGGCTAGGTATTATGACTGACCTTTAGGACCCTGATCTATTGTAACAATATTTTAATCTCCCTTGTCTTCTTGGTGTCAACCATCCTATAGTTGTATTCTGTCTGTTCTATATAAAAACACACTGTCTTTTGATGTACTCCTAATTCTCATGACGATGACTTAATTAAAGTCGAAATATTGAGATTACACCATGAATATTTACGTAGTTTCCTTACTTCTTTATTAGATTGTCTTATCCTCTGTGTAATATACTGATGTTACAGCACACCTGCTGATTCCATGTCCTTCATATCTTAATACATGTAGTTAACTCTTGACCTGTAATAAGATTGCCTCCCCCCCCCCCACCCCGCCTTAGATTGTAATGATTTCAACTGCAGTGTAGAAATCACACCTTATCAATGATAACAACTTTTGTATTTGTTTTGTTGATTCTTACTGTGTATATAATTTGTCCTATGTGTTTTGGTTTAGTAAAACCGCTCCATAGAAGAATCTATTATGGTCCATCTACCTATTGTTACTATTGACCACCTGGATTTCGGTCTGCCAGCTTTGTGGTGATCAGGCCAGAGAGATCAGGCCTAAGTCAATAAACATATCCATGCTGCTTTATTGCTTACTGTAAACATTCGCCTAGCACAACTGCTCTTATCTTGAGAGGCCATAAAACTTGAGGCAGTACAAAGCCTGACTGAAAAACTCATAACCTAAAAAAACATAACATAGGTTAAGAAATCTGTTTTATTTATTACATATTCGAACAAGTAAAGCGATTTAGCATATTGTGATATATTTTGCATTTCTATAAGTGCATTAGAAGTAAAGATACAAATAAATTAGCTAAAAGCCTAATTACCGAACTTATGAACTTTAAAATAAGTACTCACGTTCTTTTAATATAGCACTACTTATATATCAAGTTTCAAGTAGATATGTCTAAGCATTACAAAGTAAGAGACATTTATACGTTTTTTGACTTTATGTTAATTTTGACCTATGGCGAGCTCCCTAGAAATTGATCTCATCAAAATCGTTTCCGAATTAGATTTTAGTTCCATACCCGCACTACATAAAAATCTAAGTTTGACATATGTAGGTCCAGTGGTTTCAGAGAAGAAGTCGTTCAAATATTGCATGTTTTTTGGACGAAAATCAAAGATGGCCAGCATACCATGTGACCTATGACGTCATACTTGTTTCGTTTGCATCCCTAGTCCATAGCAGTCTTACATGTAAAGTTTGAGTTTTATCTGACGAATACTTTTTGAGATATTGTCCGGCAAAGAACTCCAGAAAATAATAATAATAAGAACCCTTACAAAAATAATAGGGTTCCAAGCCATTGCTTGGACCCCTAATAAGAACCCTTACAAAAATAAGAGGGTTCCAAGCCATTGCTTGGACCCCTAATTAAAGCTGCTAAAGCAGTTTCCGGGGTCCAAGCGGAAGTCGTTTAGTTGTTTGCTTACATCTGCAGACAATGACGGTCATATATGTCAAGATTTGGTTTAATCCGATTTGTACTTTTTGAGATAATGCCCGAAAAAGAAACATCACAAAATCACAATAATATATTAAGGGGAGTTAATTCTTTCGTCTTCCAGTCTTGACACACTGGAGCATCTCCCTTGTGTTTGGCCATAGATAATGCACCAAACAGACATCAAAGGACATCTCTATACAGCTTATCAGTTAATGTACTCAATAGCCTCAACTGTGGCCAGCTGGTCTTGACGGGCCATAAATCTTGAGGCAATAACTGCCTGACTGAAAAACTTATAGCCTAAAAAAACATAAGATCGGTTAAGAAATCTGTTTCATTTATTACATATTCGAACAAGTAAAGCGATTTAGCATATTGTGATATATTTTTCATTTCTGTAAGTGCATTAGAAGTAAAGATACAAATAAATTAGCTAAAAGCCTAATTATCGAACTAATGAACTTTAAAAAAAGTACACACGTTCTTTTAATATAGCACTACTTATATATCAAGTTTCAAGTAGATATGTCTTAGCATTACATAGTAAGAGACATTTATACGTTTTTTGACCTTATGGTAATTTTGACCTATGGCGAGCTCCCTAGATTTTGATCTCATCAAAATCGTTTCCGAATTAGAATTTAGTTCCATACCCGCACTACATAAAAATCCAAGTTTGACATATGTAGGTCCAGTGGTTTCAGAGAAGAAGTCGTTCAAATATTTCATTTTTTTGGACGAAAATCCAAGATGGCCGCCTTACCATGTGACCTATGACGTCATACTTGTTTCGTTTGCATCCCTAGTCTATAGCAGTCCTACATGTAAAGTTTGAGTTTTATCAAACGAATACTTTTTGAGATATTGTCCGGCAAAATCCATCAGAAAATAATAATAATAATAATAATAACCCTTACAAAAACAATAGGGTTCCAAGCCATTGCTTGGACCCCTAATTATAACCCTTACAAAAATAATAGGGTTCCAAGCCATTGCTTGGCCCCCTAATAATAATTAAAGCTGCTAAAGCAGTTTCCGGGGTCCAAGCGGAAGTCGTTAAGTTGTTTGCTTACATCTGCAGACAATGACGGTCATATATGTCAAGATTTGGTTTAATCCGATTTGTACTTTTTGAGATAATGCCCGAAAAAGAAACATCACAAAATCACAATAATATATTAAGGGGAGTTAATTCTTTCGTGTTCCAGTCTTGACACACTGGATCATCTCCCTTGTGTTTGGCCATAGATAATGCACCAAACAGACATCAAAGGACATCTCTATACAGCTTATCAGTTAATGTACTCAATAGCCTCAACTGTGGCCAGCTGGTCTTGACGGGCCATAAATCTTGAGGCAATAACTGCCTGACTGAAGAACTAATAGCCTAAAAAAACATAAGATCGGTTAAGAAATCTGTTTTATTTATTACATATTCGAATAAGTAAAGCGATTTAGCATATTGTGATATATTTTTCATTTCTGTAGGTGCATTAGAAGTAAAGATACAAATAAATTAGCTAAAAGCCTAATTATCGAACTAATGAACTTTAAAATAAGTACACACGTTCTTTTAATATAACACTACTTATATATCAAGTTTCAAGTAGATATGTCTTAGCATTACATAGTAAGAGACATTTATACGTTTTTTGACCTTATGTTAATTTTGACCTATGGCGAGCTCCCTAGATTTTGATCTCATCAAAATCGTTTCCAAATTAGAATTTAGTTCCATACCCGCACTACATAAAAGTCCAAGTTTGACATATGTAGGTCCAGTGGTTTTAGAGAAGAAGTCGTTCAAATATTTCATTTTTTTGGACGAAAATCCAAGATGGCCGCCATACAATGTGACCTATGACGTCATACTTGTTTCGTTTGCATCCCTAGTCCATAGCAGTCTTACATGTAAAGTTTGAGTTTTATCTGATGAATACTTTTTGAGATATTGTCCGGCAAAGACCATCAGAAAATAATAATAATAATAATAATAATAATTAAAGCTGCTAAAGCAGTTTCCGGGGTCCAAGCGGAAGTCGTTTAGTTGTTTGCTTACATCTGCAGACAATGACGGTCATATATGACAAGATTTGGTTTAATCCAATTTGTACTTTTTGAGATAATGCCCGAAAAAGAAACATCACAAAATCACAATAATATATTAAGGGGAGTTAATTCTTTCGTCTTCCAGTCTTGACACACTGGATCATCTCCCTTGTGTTTGGCCATAGATAATGCACCAAACAGACATCAAAGGACATCTCTATACAGCTTATCAGTTAATGTACTCAATAGCCTTAACTGTGGCCAGCTGGTCTTGACGGGCCATAAATCTTGAGGCAATAACTGCCTGACTGAAGAACTAATAACCTATAAAAACATAAGATCAGTTAAGAAATCTGTTTTATTTATTACATATTCGAATAAGTAAAGCGATTTAGCATATTGTGATATATTTTTCATTTCTGTAAGTGCATTAGAAGTAAAGATACAAATAAATTAGCTAAAAGCCTAATTATCGAACTAATGAACTTTAAAATAAGTACACACGTTCTTTTAATATAACACTACGTATATATCAAGTTTCAAGTAGATATGTCTTAGCATTACATAGTAAGAGACATTTATACGTTTTTTGACCTTATGTTAATTTTGACCTATGCCGAGCTCCCTAGATTTTGATCTCATCAAAATCGTTTCCGAATTACAATTTAGTTCCATACCCGCACTACATAAAAATCCAAGTTTGGCATATGTAGGTCCAGTGGTTTTAGAGAAGAAGTCGTTCAAATATTTCATTTTTTTGGACGAAAATCCAAGATGGCCGCCATACCATGTGACCTATGACGTCATACTTGTTTCGTTTGCATCCCTAGTCCATAGCAGTCTTACATGTAAAGTTTGAGTTTTATCTGACGAATACTTTTTGAGATATTGTCCGGCAAAGACCATCAGAAAATAATAATAATAATTAAAGCTGCTAAAGCAGCTGTTTCCGGGGTCCAAGCGAAAGTCGTTTAGTTGTTTTTTTACATCTGCAGAAATTGACGGTCATATAAGTCAAGATTTAGTTTTATCCGATTTGTACTTTTTGAGATAATACCTGTAAAAGAAACATTAGCGAATAACAATAATATATTCAGGGGAGTTAACTCTCAAGTTTCAAGTAGATATGTCTAAGCATTACAGAGTTGGAGATATTTATACGTTTTATGACTTTATGTTAATTTTGGCCATTGGCGAGCTCCCTAGATATTGGCTGGGGTATTAGATTACAGTGGACAGTGGTGTGATACACCGAGATAAGTGCTAAGCCTATCCCCAGTCACTATTTCCATCTGATCTGCACTACATAGCCTGTCCAACTTGTCTTTACCGGTCATAAATCTTGGAGCAGTACATGCTTATACAAAGCCTGACTGAAAAACTAATAGCCTGATAAAACATAGCATCGGTCAAGTAATATCTTTTGTTTATTATGTATTCGATTGATTGATTGATTGTTTGATGTTTTACGCCGCGCTCAAGATTATTTCACTTATATGGCGGCGTTGCCAGTTTTATTGTGGGAGGAAACCGGGCTATATGCCCGGAGGAAACCCACGACCTTCCGTTGGTAACTGGCAACCATCCCACATAGGTCGTTCGAGTGAAAACCCAGTCAGAAAATTTTCCAATTTTTTGGACTGAGTGGGAATCGAACCCGCGACTTATGTATTCGAAGAAGTAAAGCAATTTAGAATATTGTGATATATTTTGCATTTTTGTAAGTACATTAGAAGTATAGATACAAATAAATTAGCTTAAAGCCTAATTAACGAACTAATGAACTTTGAAGTGGCATGAGCTGCCAAAATGTTGACTTGACGTTAAAACAGAATGTTGAAATTATTGGTTATTTTTCTTAAGACTCATAATTTAGAAGCTTTTTAGTGCCACTAGTCTCGAAAATGTACGATAAAGTATAGTTTTGAACTAACTTTGGCTTAGAATGAATGAATGGTCGTCCCGGTTATTTAAATTTTGTTTACTTTTCGAACACGTTTTCGGTACGGATAGGCCACAATCTGTATGGATTTTCCTCGTTCCAACGCTAATCATTTAATTTGTCGATAGCCTTCAAAGCCTTTTACTGTTGTGACGATCAGAAATTAGGAAAAAAGTGTGAATTAATTGTGGCAGCTCATTCCACTTTAAAATAATTACACGCCTTCTTTCAATAAGGCACTACTTATATATCAAGTTTTAGGTATCCAGTCATTTTGGCCCAGGACATTTCGGCCTGGGGCATTTCAATACAGTACATTTCGGCCTGGGACATTTCGGTCCAAAGTGAAAAATGGGACATTTCGGCCTACCTTGGTTTTAATTATATTTGATTAAACATTTTCTCATTTCTTTCTCTTATTCTATATGAATATATATATATCTTTCGTTGTCAGAGTCATTTCTTTTCGTTTTTCATATTTAATCCTGGGCAGATATCTATCTTTTATTTATGAATATATATATATATATGCTCATTAAGTTGAGCTGAAGTTGATAAATTTATCTAACCAGAATAGGTTATATATATAGCCCACCACTACATAACGCCAAGCATCATGGGATCAATCACAGGCTTCAATCTGATAAGGTGACCAGCACCATTCTGAAGCTGGCCACGTACTGAGTGTTCAGGAAGTCACAACAGAGATAATCTTTCCCTCTTTGATTTTAATTACTGGGCCAATCAACACAAGCTTACCTACCCTTATCATGCGTAATATTGCTCATCTTATTGTTACAGGTTTATTTTTGTGGATAAAGCTAGGAAGTTTACATGACTATACAATATGTTTCACGGAGCCAAACTGCCCGGGATAGACAAATTTATTTATATTTTCTTGTTAAAAGTTTTATAATAAAGTGACAATTGTCTGCAGCACATGCCAAGGCTTTGCGCATAAACTAAAAATTGAAAGCTTTGAAATTCATACCCTTTTGTAATTACCTGTAGTAAAAAAATCAGAAAACATGATAATAGAGCATTGTATTGGAAACAATGGAAACAAATTTTGCAAATTCGCACATAAAAGTGTGACTAAGTACATATGTGAGTTTGTTAGACCTTAATAATTACTATTTCTCCGACTTATACCTGTAGGCTGTAACATATATATCATGAAAGTTGGAAAGATTGACCAGAAGCCCATTATAGTATCACTGTTCTAGCTAAAAAAAATAGCTGAATATGGAGAAAGAAATAATAAAATATACAATTAAATAGAACAACAAAAGTTTCGGGAAACCCAAAATACGCCCGGAAAGGCACAGTCACTACAGCCATACCAAAACAAATCCTTCCATATATATATTTTTGAATACATGCAATGGGTCCTTCAAATATGAAAACTCATCTGGTGTTAAATGTCCAGGTCTTCAGCTTGGAGTTCAGCTAATTCTGACTGGTCAGTGGGTTCAATCACTTGCTGAAGAGATCACTGACCAGGATGTTTGCCACATTTTATATAGGTATATTTGAACAGAGCCTAATCTCTGAGATGGTCAATGGTGTGTAAATATACAAGTCTTATCTGTTTACACGTACAACCAGGTTTATGAATATTGTCAAACATATCTTTAAGCAGCTATATTTGCTTTACCATATGGGTAAAAAAACTGAATTGAAGAGCCTTTAAAACAGAGAAATAATTATAATTCTAAACTTTTTAGGTTTTGGCCACCATACATGTAGCTATCACTAAATTACCCAAGGAAGCTGACAAACCTTCTACCCATAAGCTATATCCTCAGAAAAAAATTGTCCAGATGGAATGAAAACTTTGAAAATTATGGAGTGGAAGGGAATATTACATAATCCAATATAACTCCCATATTATGTAACCAGTGATGTTAAAAATAGTTCGCGACACACCTTCTACCCATAAGGTATATACTCAGAAAAAATTGTGCTGATGGAATCAAACTTTTAGAAGTTATGGAGCGGAAGGGAATATTACATAATCCAATATAACTCCGATATTATGTAACCAGTGATGTTGAAAATAGTTTGCGACACACCTTCTACCTATAAGGTATATACCCAGAAAAAAATTGTGCAGATGGAATCAAAACTTTAGAAGTTATGCAGCGGAAGGGAAAGCGGACGCCGGACTGCCGGAGATGATACCATAATACAGCCCGCTTTTAAAGCTGGGCGTATAAAACCAAGGTGGGCCGAAATGTCCCCTTTATCACTTTGGGCCGAAATGTCCCAGGCCGAAATGTACCGTATCGAAATGTCCCAGGCCGAAATATCCCGGATCCCAAGTTTTAAGTAGATATGTCTAAGCATTACAGAGTTACAGACATTTATATGTTTTATGACTTTATGCTAATTTTGACGTATGGTGAGCTGTCTGATAGTATGACACACTGTAATGACTACAAACTACTTAGCGTTGAAATCTATAAAATAAAAAATATGTTACTCCAAAGTCAATATCCACCCCCCACGGTAGGCAAAATCATTAAACAGTTCCTAGAAAATAAATTTTCAGACAACCCATTTCGTATACCATTCGGACCTGAAAAACAAAAAATCTACATCAGAACACCCTTTCTTGGACCAGCCTGAATAAAATTATCTAAAGAACTAAAATCACTTGAAAACCTTGTCCCGACAGCTCAGTTTGTATCTTTAAGCGAAACTTTCTCAATTAGTTCTTATTTTAATTACAAAGATCGCGAAGATGAAAAACATCGAAGTAATGTTATTTACAAGGTTACATGTGGTGATTGCCCTGCATCTTATGTAGGACTTACATCCAGACATATTAATCAGAGGTTCTCCGAGCATCACAATATGCACCAAAACAGTGGCTCCTCTGCAGTTGCAAGTCACTGTTACAACAATCACAATCCCAACACACTGTCATGTGAGGTAATTGACCAGGCTAAGAACAAGCTTAACTTAGCATACAAAGTGTCCCTTCATATTTCAAAATTAAATCCTATATTAAATGTTCCAATCTCATTCGTTCCTCTCCGCTTATTCAATGTGTAACCAACTGTCTCCATTCTATAGATAAGGTTGTCTTATCCTCTGTGTAATATCCTGATGATACAGCACACCTGCTGATTCCATGTCTTTCATATCTTAATACATGTAGTTAACTCTTGGCCTGTAATAGGATTGCCCCCCCCCCTTCCTTAGATTGTAGTGATTTCAACTGCAGTGTATCACAACTTATCAATGATAATAACTTTTGTATTTGTTTTGTTGATTCTTACTGTGTATATAATGCCTGTTTTAACATGCCAACGTTGTGTTGCTGTAATTTCTGACGATGAAAGTAGTTTCTCTCGAAAGCTTATATTAAACATGACCATGTAAAATGTAGTACAGATTGTCCCATGTGTTTTGGTTTTAGTAAAACCGCTCCATAAAATAATCTATTATGTATCATATACCTATTGTTAACATTGACCATGTGAATTTCAGTCTGCCAGCTTTGCGGTGTCCTTTAATGTAATAAACCAGAGAGATCAGGCCTATGTCAATAAACATCTCCCTGCTGCTTTATTGCTTATTGTAAACATTAGCCTGGCACTGCCCCTCTTATCTTGAGAGGCCATAACACTTGAGGCAGTACAAAGCCTGACTGAAAAACTGATATCCTAAAAAAACATAAGATCGGTTAAGAAATCTGTTTTATTTATTACATATTCGAACAAGTAAAGCGATTTAGCATATTGTGATATATTTTTTATTTCTGTAAGTGCATTAGAAGTAAAGATACAAATAAATTAGCTAAAAGCCTAATTAACACACTAATGAACTTTAAAATAAGTACACACGTTCTTTTAATATAGCACTACATATATATTAAGTTTCAAGTAGATATGTCTAAGCATTACATAGTAATGGACATTTATACGTTTTTTTACTTTATGTTAATTTTGACCTATGGCGAGCTCCCTAGATATTGATCTCATCAAAATCGTTCCCAAATTAGCTTTTAGTTCCATACCCGCACTACATAAAAATCCAAGTTTGACATATGTAGGCCCAGTGGTTTAAGAGAAGAAAGCGTTTTGTTTTTTGGCCGAAAATCCAAGATGGCCGCCATACCATGTGACCTATGACGTCATGCTTGTTTCGTTTGCATCCCTAGTCCATAGCAGTCCTACATGGAAAGTTTGAGTTTTATCTGACGAATACTTTTTTAGGTATTGTCCGGCACAGAACATCAGAAAATAATAATAATAATAATTAAAGCTGCTAAAGCAGTTTCCGGGGTCCAAGCGGAAGTCGTTTAGTTGTTTGCTTACATCTGCAGACAATGACGGTCATATATGTCAAGATTTGGTTTAATCCGATTTGTACTTTTTGAGATAATGCCCGAAAAAGAAACATCACAAAATCACAATAATATATTAAGGGGAGTTAATTCTTTCGTCTTCCAGTCTTGACACACTGGATGGATCATCTCCCTTGTGTTTGGCCATAGATAATGCACCAAACAGACATCAAAGGACATCTCTATACAGCTTAACAGTTAATGTACTCAATAGCCTCAACTGTGGCCAGCTGGTCTTGACGGGCCATAAATCTTGAGGCAATAACTGCCTGACTGAAGAACTAATAGCCTAAAAAAACATAAGATCGGTTAAGAAATCTGTTTTATTTATTACATATTCGAATAAGTAAAGCGATTTAGCATTTTGTGATATATTTTTCATTTCTGTAAGTGCATTAGAAGTAAAGATACAAATAAATTAGCTAAAAGCCTAATTATCGAACTAATGAACTTTAAAATAAGTACACACGTTCTTTTAATATAACACTACTTATATATCAAGTTTCAAGTAGATATGTCTTAGCATTACATAGTAAGAGACATTTATACGTTTTTTGACCTTATGTTAATTTTAACCTATGGCGAGCTCCCTAGATTTTGATCTCATCAAAATCGTTTCTGAATTAGAATTTAGTTCCATACCCGCACTACATAAAAATCCAAGTTTGACATATGTAGGTCCAGTGGTTTTAGAGAAGAAGTCGTTCAAATATTTCATTTTTTTGGACGAAAATCCAAGATGGCCGCCATACCATGTGACCTATGACGTCATACTTGTTTCGTTTGCATCCCTAGTCCATAGCAGTCTTACATGTAAAGTTTGAGTTTTATCTGACGAATACTTTTTGAGATATTGTCCGGCAAAGACCATCAGAAAATAATAATAATAATAATAATAATAATAATAATAACCCTTACAAAAATAATAGGGTTCCAAGCCATTGCTTGGCCCCCTAATAACCCTTACAAAAATAAGAGGGTTCCAAGCCATTGCTTGGACCCCTAATAATAATAACCCTTACAAAAATAATAGGGTTCCAAGCCATTGCTTGGCCCCCTAATAATAACCCTTACAAAAATAATAGGGTTCCAAGCCATTGCTTGGCCCCCTAATAATAACCCTTACAAAAATAAGAGGGTTCCAAGCCATTGCTTGGACCCCTAATTAAAGCTGCTAAAGCAGTTTCCGGGGTCCAAGCGGAAGTCGTTTAGTTGTTTGCTTACATCTGCAGACAATGACGGTCATATATGTCAAGATTTGGTTTAATCCGATTTGTACTTTTTGAGATAATGCCCGAAAAAGAAACATCACAAAATCACAATAATATATTAAGGGGAGTTAATTCTTTCGTCTTGACACACTGGATCATCTCCCTTGTGTTTGGCCATAGATAATGCACCAAACAGACATCAAAGGACATCTCTATACAGCTTATCAGTTAATGTACTCAATAGCCTCAACTGTGGCCAGCTGGTCTTGACGGGCCATAAATCTTGAGGCAATAACTGCCTGACTGAAAAACTAAAAGCCTAAAAAAACATAAGATCGGTTAAGAAATCTGTTTTATTTATTACATATTCGAACAAGTAAAGCGATTTAGCATATTGTGATATATTTTTCATTTCTGTAAGTGCATTAGAAGTAAAGATACAAATAAATTAGCTAAAAGCCTAATTATCGAACTAGTGAACTTTAAAATAAGTACACACGTTCTTTTAATATAGCACTACTTATATATCAAGTTTCAAGTAGATATGTCTAAGCATTACAGAGTAAGAGACATTTAAACGTTTTTTGACTTTATGCTAATTTTGACCTATGGCGAGCTCCGTAGATATTGATCTCATCAAAATCGTTTAGGAATTAGATTTTAGGTCCATACCCGCACTACATAAAAATCCAAGTTTGACATATGTAGGTCCAGTGGTTTCAGAGAAGAAGTCATTCAAATATTTCATTTTTTTGGACGAAAATCCAAGATGGCCGCCTTACCATGTGACCTATGACGTCATACTTGTTTCGTTTGCATCCCTAGTCTATAGCAGTCCTACATGTAAAGTTTGAGTTTTATCAGACGAATACTTTTTGAGATATTGTCCAGCAAAAACCCATCAGAAAATAATAATAATAATAATAATAATTAAAGCTGCTAAAGCAGCTGTTTCCGGGGTCCAAGCGGAAGTCGTTTAGTTGTTTGCTTACATCTGCAGACAATGACGGTCCTATATGTCAAGATTTGGTTTAATCCGATTTGTACTTTTTGAGATAATGCCCGAAAAAGAAACATCAGAAAATCACAATAATATATTAAGGGGAGTTAATTCTTTTGTATTCCAGTCTTGACACACTGGGTCATTTCTCTTGTGTTTGACCATAGATAACGCACCAAAGATAACAGATCTATGTCAGCAAACATCTCCATAAAGTTTAACAGTTAATGTAATCACTGGCCAGCTTGTCTGGTGAGGCCATAAATCTTGAGGCAGTAAATGGTTATAGAAAGCCTAACTAAAAAACTAATAGCCTAAAAATACATAAGATCGGTTAAGAATTTTTTTTATTTATTACATATCCGAACAAGTAAAGCGATTTAGCATATTGTGATATATTTTTCATTCTGTAAGTGCATTAGAAGTAAATATACAAATAAATTAGCTAACCGCATTAATTAAAATCATATAATTATTATACATAATAAATATATGAGTTTAATTAATGCGGCTGATTGAAAAATTCTATTATTTGTTTTTCCTGTATCTTTGTTCTTTTTGCTCATTACAGATATATATTTGATATACTTACAAGCATGTATTTTATTTTTCTCAAACTTTACCAATTATTACTGTGAATGTATGCATATGACCTAGCAAGGATTTCAGTGACAGATGTTTACTTAATTTATTAGCCTGGCTAGGTATTATGACTGCCCTTTAGAACCCTGCTCTATAAGCTTCTTTCGAGTTTGGCTAAAAAGATCACGCGAGAAATGAGTTTAGGTGTATAACTTTCACTGACTAGCCGTTCATTTAACATTAGCGTCTATGGTGATCGGCGGTTATCGTGTGGTTTCGTCTTTGATTCTGTTATCTGTTGCGTTTTTGTCGGTTGACTGTCAATAAAAACATTGATATCGGGTGGATACGCTTCGAAGTTATCAAAAACCAACGGTGAAAACACAACTACGACGTGTTATTTTTGTGTTAGAAATAATAATATGTTTTTGTCCGTCAAAAAGAAGCATCTAATGGCTTTGTTATATATCTTGATATGTCTCAAAAAATACTTTTCTAAAAAGTATAGATTGTAAGCTGAGAATCACAGAAAAAAACAATAGGGTTACAGTCGATCTCCATAAGCACTAATGTTAATCGGACAGCCGATCAGTGAAAGTTATACCCCTAAACACGGGTCTCGCATGATCTCGTGGGACTTCCACCAAACCCGAAAGGGGCTTATTGTATCACAATTTTAAGCTCCCATGCCTTCTTAGTGTCAACCATCATTGTATTCTGTTTTTCTATATAAATGCACACTGTCTTTTGATGTAAACATAATTCTCCTGACGATGACTTAATTAAAGTCGAGACTTTCTCAATCAGTTCTTATTTTAATTACAAAGATGGCGAAGATGAAAAACTTTGAAGTAATGTTATTTGCAAGGTTACATGTGGTGATTGCCCTGCATCTTATGTAGGACTTACATCCAGACATATTAATCAGAGGTTCTCCGAGCATCACATTATGCACCAAAACAGTGGCTCCTCTGCAGTTGCAAGTCACTGTTACAACAACAATCACAGTCCCAACACACTGTCATGTGAGGTAATTGACCAGGCTAAGAACAAGCTTAACTTAACATACAAAGAGTCCCTTCATATTTCAAACTTAAATCCTATATTAAATGTTCATATTTCATCCGTTCCTCTCCGCTTATTCAATGTGTAACCAACAGTACACAAGTAGTTTTATTCCGCAAAACGAAAACTTCATATTGACTCAATATTTCAACTTGTATTCAGTCATCATCAGGAGTGAGGTACATTAGCAACAACATTGGTATATATATATAGGTAAAAAACAAACAGATTAAGCAGTGATATAACAAAATTAGGAATGGCCTTACAGATATACAAACTTATTATCATTATTACATATGCACGTTGACAAAACAGATAAAGAAAACAGATTAGGGGAACAGCTTGGGTTAGATCGTTGATTTATAGAGCCTTAAGAATTTGTTCTGATGAATTATCTTTTAATACTGAATGTAAGGACATTCTAAAGTTTTTATCATGGAATGGATATCGTAAGTCTCAGTGACAGGTGTTTACTTAATTTATTAGCCTGGCTGGGTATTATGACTGCCCTATAGAACCCTGCTCTATTGTATCACAATTTTAATCTCCATTGCCTTCTTAGTGTGAACCATCATTTTATTCTGTTTTTCTATATAAATGCACACTGTCTTTTGATGTACACATAATTCTCCTGACGATGACTTAATTACAGTCCGAATATTGAGATTACACCATGAATATTTACGGAGTTTCCTTACTACTTTACTGGATCATCTCTCTATTGTTACTATTGAACATGTGAATGTCAATCTGCCAGCTTTGCAGTGTCAAGGTAATAAACCAGAGAGATCAGGCCTATGTCAACAAACATCTCCATGCTGCCTCTGGGCTAATCTACAGGCCATAAATCTTGAGGCAGTAAATGATTTATACAAAGCCTGACTGAAAAAACTAATGCCTAAAAATACATAACATCAGTTAACAAATCTGTTTTACTTATTACATATTGGAACAAGTTAAGCAATTTAGAACATTGTGATATATTTTTCATTTCTGTAAGTGCATTAGAAGTAAAGATACAAATAAATTAGCTAAAAGCCTAATTAACGAAATATCGAACTTTAAAATAATTACACGCAGTCTTTTAATATAGAACTACTTATATATCAAGTTTCAATTATATATGTTTAAGCATTACAGAGTTAGAGACATTTATATGTTCTGTTTAATCCATGCACAATAATACCAACCATTCTGGCTCCCAGTCCCAGCTTCCCCAATAGAAGCCAAGACAAGTTGCTGGGGTATTAGATTACACTGGACAGTGGAGTGACACACATAGATAAGTGTTAAGGCCATCACCAGTCATTATATCCAGATGGCCTGCACTACAAAGCATATCAGCTTGTCTTAACAGGCCATAAAACTTGAGGCAATAAATGCCTGACTGAAAAACTGATATCCTAAAAAAACATAACATCGGTTAAGAAATTTGTTTTATTTATTACATATTCGAACAAGTAAAGCAATTTAGCATGTTGTGATATATTTTTCATTTCTGTAAGTGCATTAGAAGTAAAGATACAAATAAATTAGCTAAAAGCCTAATTAACAAACTAATGAACTTTAAAATAAGTACACACGTTCTTTTAATATAGCACTACTTACATATTAAGTTTCAAGTAGGTATGTCTAAGCATTACATAGTAAGGGGCATTTATATGTTTTTTTACTTTATGTTAATTTTGACCTATGGCGAGCTCCCTAGATATTGATCTCATCAAAATCGTTCCCGAATTAGATTTTAGTTCCATACCCGCACTACATAAAAATCCAAGTTTGACATATGTAGGCCCAGTGGTTTAAGAGAAGAAGACGTTTTGTTTTTTGGCCGAAAATCCAAGATGGCCGCCATACCATGTGACCTATGACGTCATGCTTGTTTCGTTTGCATCCCTAGTCCATAGCAGTCCTACATGGAAAGTTTGAGTTTTATCTGACGAATACTTTTTGAGGTATTGTCCGGCACAGAACATCAGAAAATAATAATAATAACCCTTACAAAAATAAGAGGGTTCCAAGCCATTGCTTGGACCCCTAATAATAATAATAACCCTTACAAAAATAATAGGGTTCCAAGCCATTGCTTGGCCCCCTAATAACCCTTACAAAAATAATAGGGTTCCAAGCCATTGCTTGGACCCCTAATAAATAAATTCCTTAGTACAAAACAGCAGACTAGTATTTTCTTCTGCTGTGAAGCTGACCTACTTTACTGCTGGGGAACAGTCAGCCAGTGCAGGCTACACCCACAGGCCTAGCAGACCACTGGCTCACTGAGCACTGCAGTACTGAATGAGTTAACGGTCTACAGATCTGTGACCTCAAGTTAAACAATATCTTAGATCTACCAAAGGTTTTCACAAAAGATAAAATGCCGGTTACCAATGCTCACATACCTACCTCAGACGACATAAAGAAGTGGTCTCATCTCAGCGACATCGTCATCCCGGATATCAACGGACAGATTGGTCTTCTGATTGGTAATAACGTCGCTGATGCGTACACACCACTTGAAGTACTCACGGGCATGCGGGGCAGTCCTCACGCCACAAGGTCATTGTTGTGTTGGATTGTATGGACCGTTTTGCGGGACTCCTCAAAACAGGCAGTCAACACGGTCGTCGTTAATCGAACAGCTGTGCTTGCTGTGCAAGACATCGAAGACTTGAATCGACTGGATCGTCGGGTTCAAGACGCCAACAAACTGGACTTCCCTGAACACCTCATTGACGACAAAAAGGAGCCATCTCAACATGATAAACTATTTATGAATAAAGTGAATAAAACCATGAAATATGATAACGGCCAATACTGCATCAATTTGCCGTTTAGATCTGATCACGTGAATTTCCCAAATAACAGAGCACAGGCGCAGCAAAGACTTCGTGGACTAAAGAACAAAATGATGGCAAGTTCACGTTATCGAGATGACTACAAAGAGTTCACGCAAACCATCGTCGACAAAGGTTATGCCGAGGTGGTACCAGAAGATGAACTAGAGCGAAGCGAGGGCAAAGTTTAGTACACCCCTCACCACGGGGTGTACCACCCAAAAATGCCTAACAAAATCCGAGTAGTTTTTGACTGTTCTTCAACATATCATGGGGCCTGTATACACGATGCATTGCTTCAAGGACCAGACTTAACTACAAATTTGGTTGCAGTCCTCTTACGCTTCGGACAAGAGACGGTCGTCATAACAGGGGACATAGTCAATGTTTTACAGAGTGAAGGTACCCAAAGAAGACTGATTGTCTCCGGTTTCTGTGGTGGCCATCCGGCGAAATTCATGGCGAACCACAAACCTACCGAATGACCGTTCACCTCTTCGGGACAGTTTGTTCCCCAAGCGTCGCCAACATGGCGCTCAAAAGAACTGCAGAAGACAACAGCCACAAATTTGAACCAAATATTGCAAAAACTGTTAACAGACAATTTTATGTTGACTGTTTAGCTTCAGAGGACACCGAGGAGACAGCTGCTCAATAAGTGAAGCGAGGTCGCACAGTTTTGAAAAGATACGGTGTTATATTTACATGCTTGACAACCCGCGCTGTGCACTTAGAAATGGCATCATCACTCGACACAGACATTCGGCGGATGATTTCTAGAAGAGGTCCTGTTCAAGTTCAAAGATCTTTCTGACATGTGCGAAAGAGGCGGTTTCAAACTAACGAAATGGGTCAGTTCCAGTCGAAGAGTCATCCAATTCATTCCAGAAGATCGTCGTGCAACAGATGTACAGGAGTTAAACTTGGACTTTGAAAAACTTCCGAATGAGAGAGTGCTAGGCGTCCATTGGATTACTGAGGAGGACAAGTTAGGGTTCAACATCCAACCTCGTGATTACCTCTACACCCGAAGAGGGATCCTCTCTGTTGTAAGCTCGGTGTTCGATCCCTTAGGTCTGGCTGCTCCCTTCGTATTGATAGGCAAGTTAATCCTGCAAGATTGTTCTAGAAAGCACGTAGATTGGGACGATAAACTAGATGGGGACAACTTAAAGCACTTGCAAAAATGGGTCCAGGAACTTCCTCTCCTGAGCAGCATCAAAATCGACCGATGTTACAAATCAAGACTTGCTGGAGAAGTTACGTCTTGTCAAATTCACGGGTTTGCCGATGCAAGTGAAAAGGGCTACGGTTTGGCGATGTACCTCAGACTCACCGACAACCAAGGCAAAAGACAGGTGACATTGTTAATGGGTAAATCAAGGGTTGTCCCATTAAAAAAAATCTCAATTCCTCGCATGGATTTAACTGCCGCCTGTATAGCAGTTCGTTTATGCCGGATGGTCGTGCGAGAATTAGACTTCAAGATTGGCAGGACAACATTCTGGACGAACAGCATGTCTGTGTTAAGGTATGTGAACAATGAAAGTACGAGATTCCAAACGTTCGTAGCTAATCGGGTTGCTGTTATCAGGGACGTTCTGTTCGCCATATCTAGGTTTAAGGACCTTGTAGTCAAAAGAAGAGATGTGGAACAAACATCCAAAACAGACACCAACAAATTAGCCGCTTGTCTTCCTACTGCCAACTGGGAGCAAGGCGAAGAAACGTTGGTAAAATATGCACAGAAAGAACATTTTCTAAAGGAAATAGAAATACTTACCGACAGTGAACCATCTGCGAGACGCAATGGTCTGCCAAAATCAAGCCCTTTACGAAAGCTTGATCCATTTCTGGTCAACGGTATCCTTCGTGTTGGAGGTAGACTAAGCAAAGCTGACATTCCTTTCGACGCAAGACACCCTATAATCCTACCCAAATGTCTGATGTTCATTATGTATCTGCAACACGTTCACAAGGTCATTGGTCATCTAGGAAAAAACTCCATCTTGAATACCTCTCGGCAAAAGTCAAGCATCAAGAATCTGATGAAACGATGTCTCACCTGTAGGCGTTATCAAGCGCAGGTAGGAGAACAAAAAATGGCTGATCTCCCCTTGGAAAGGCTTCAACCAGACCAGCCCCCATTCTCCACAGTCGGGTGTGTGACTATTGGGGACCAATAGAAGTGAAGCGAGGTCGCACAGTTTTGAAAAGATACGGTGTTATATTTACATGCTTGACAACCCGCGCTGTGCACTTAGAAATGGCATCATCACTCGACACAGACATTCGGCGGATGATTTCTAGAAGAGGTCCTGTTCAAGTTATCTGGTCCGACAACGGGACTAACCTGGTTGGTAGCGAACGGGAATTGCGTGAAGAGATATCACGTTGGAATCAAACGAAAATCCACAACTACCTTCAGCAAAGAAATGTCAAATGGATCTTTAACCCTCCACTGGGATCCCACCACGGAGGCATTTGGGAACGCATTATTCGCATTGTGAGGAAAGTGCTACATTCACTCTTGCGCCAACAAACCCGTCGACTTGACGACAAATTGCTACGAACACTCTTATGCGAAGTTGAGTCTATACTCAATAGTCGTCCGATAACAGAAGTCTCTGGCGATTACAAGGATCTCGACGCACTTACCCCAAATCACCTTTTGCTGATGAGAGCCGGCGAAGAACTTCCACCTGGTGTCTTCATTTTGTCAGAAAATTACGTTAAGAGACGTTGGCGCCAAGTGCAGTATTTAGCGGATACCTTTTGGAGGCGTTGGACGTTAGAGTACCTTCCTTTTCTCCAAGAGAGACAGAAATGGATTCACCCCAAGAGGAATCTGGAGAAAGACGATCTTGTGCTTGTTGTGGATGCCACGCCGCGAAAAACTTGGTGTCTCGGTCGAGTGACAGAAACTATGAAAGATCGACAGGCTTTCGTCAGGTCAGCAACCGTCAGGACGAAGACGACCATGTTGGTACGTCCAGTGGACAAGTTGTGTTTACTCTTAGAGGCGGACATTGAGTGAGAACTTTCCGCGTCTTTTCCAATGTTCATTGATTTTTGATGTAGCGAATTTACCCATTAGTCTTACATTCAAACGGACAGTTTATCATTAGTTAATGTTGTAATAGATTTACTGTTTGAGTTTTAATTTTATTAGAAAAATTGCTTCGTCTTCATACTACGCAATTTGGGGCCGGGCGTGTAACAGCCTAATCGACTTTCTTATATCTAACGTACGTGCCATGGGAGCTAACTCTACTCGGGCTAATTTGCGTAGTGTGAGTAAGACAATACGGCGATTCCTCTGCAAACAACGTTGTAACTGGTAGAGCATACTGAAGCCCATAAAACGGTTTGTACGCCTTTTGCATGTCTTTTAATTGTGTGAGCTTGTTTATAAACACCTCTTTGTATGAGCCGCACATTATTTTCTCTTGTAAGCGATATAAGCCTTTTGCTATGAGGTGTCAATGTTTTGCAAGTTAGTTAGTTGGCTTTGAGCTATATTTAGACATTCGGGGCTTGGCACACTGTTAAAGTTGTGTCCCTTTGACTGTTATAGTTTATATAATGGTAACGTAAGATATACGTGTCTGTTAGTGTTTTTGACAGCGACATATTTTCTAATATTTTGTTGATAAGTTAGATGTTTAGCATTTGTATTATTGAGTCACAAGCTTAAGACAATTATGTTTATTTTATTTACAGTCAATCACGATCACGAAGTATCAAGAGTTAACACGAAACGACTAGAGTTAACACGAACTGTCAAGAAATACTGGTTATATTACTGTCACACTACTTAGTGAAATAATGGACAGAATAGTTCATTAAACTGACACCATTGACTTCATTCGTGCATTGAGTCTTCATTTATTCGTCGTTATTCAACCGTTACATCATGGGCGGCCATCCATGTCAAAAATACAAACTTCGAATCAGAAGCTAACTTCAAATCAACGAAAGTAAATCCTTAAACCAGAAGCAGTTTCGTTAAATCAAGAGCTAACTTCAAACCAACGAACGTAAACTTTTAACAGAAGCAGTTTCGTCAAACCCAAAGCTAACTTCAAACCAACGAACGTAAACTTTTAATCAGAAGCAGTTTCGTTAAATCAAAAGCCATCTTCAAATTAACGCCAGGGGGCGCCCAGAAGGCGAAAGACTACTTTTCACTGTACCGATGGTGATCGTCATTAAACGAATGATTTAGTATTTTAAAATTATGGTCGAGAACTAAAAAAAAGATCTACATGCGCCAGTTAATTAGGACAATACACCGGGGTATGTACACAACAGGTAATTCACTCAGAAGACACTATCAGTGATGACGAGATTTAATGATATACTCGAAGCTACAACATACAACACAAGCACAGCGCGACCTAGTCAGAGACTGGGATGTTCCTTGATGTCATAATATATATGTATATATATATATATATATACACACCACACACACATATACATATATATGCCGTAGGTCCATAAAAAGTTCAAATACAGGCCAATAAGGCAGGATCGAGATAAGTAATTGGGGGAGGTGTCCTAGCCTCCGGGCCACGGGGATTATTCTGCCCCATATGCAATGGAATAACTGTAGACTGACACAAAGATGAACTATCTATAGTCATTCTGACTTCAAGTCCTCGGGGATTATTCTGCCCCAAAAGTCTATAAAAAAAATCAAGTCGTAAGAGCGTGTACGCGACACAAGTCCGCTTTTTGTAGAGAAAGCCATGCTGGTCGGTTGGAATAGGGAAGGGGTTCATTGCCATTTTATCTTCCAGGAATGAGGAACGGACAACACACTCTTCCATGCGCTGGACAAAGGAACACACTTGGCAATTGGGCTGTTCACACTCGGGAGCATTTCGGCTGGCAAAGTCAGAGGGGATGTTCACAGAGCCCTTGAGGGGACGGATGGACATTTGGAACCATCTTCTCTAGCCAAGTTAAAATCTTCATGTCCCCATTCCGTGTTTTACCTTGGCGGACTACTCCGCTCAAACCCGCAGTGTTAGAAGGAGTTTACTGTTTCTTGCTTGCCTAAACACCACTGTTTAGGCGCTCTGTATGTATTAGCCATGTTAAAAACACAATAAAAATACTCACTAGTATAGATGATTACTATAGTATATTTATTACTGCTGCCCTGTCACTTATCATGAAAGGCACGGGACCGGGGATTGTTTATAGTACAGCACACTTAATCGGCTGAATTATGCTGGAGACTGTGATTCTGGTTCGCTGCCACCACGCCAGTTAATTAGGACAATACACCGGGGATGTACACAACAGGTAATTCACTAAGAAGACACTATCAGTGATGACGAGATTTAATGATATACTCGAAGCTACAACATACAACACAAGCACAGCGCGACCTAGGCAGAGACTGGGATGTCCCTTAACGACGCAGCCCATGCCTGGTCCTGGAGGGAATTCCCTGACGTCACAATGTTAACAATAACAAATACTGGCGATGAGTTTATTGCGTAAAGTGAAATTGACCACACTCGTACAAGAATTTTGCCTATTAATATATTTCTGAAGACTGTGAAAAGCACACGTGACTGACACAACAATATCCTCATCAATTCAAAAGATATCATCTCACGACATAAACTGTCCAAACGATAATTTATATCTTCTGAAATAAGCCCGTCTTCATTCGCAATAAACTCCGAAGTTATATCTTTGTTTAAGTTCTCGATCTTGTTTTTGAAATACCGAATCCGTGGGTTAATAATAAAATACAGCATGAAATAAAAATTGAAAACAAAATTATATTTTCCAATTAAAAAAAACCCCGCAGAAATCTGGTTGATTTGTTCGTCCCGCCAAAATCAATCGACAAACAAAAACAACGCAAAAAAATTAAACCGGCCGTATTGGTTCCAAGGCTTGGTGCAAGTTAAAGTAGCATAACCTGCCAAAATTTTCACCTTTTCATAATTTCTGATCGTCACGACAGTAAGCTGCTTTAAAGGCCATCGATAAGCTAAATGATTGACGTTAGTTGTTTGATTGGTTATTTGGTGTTTTACGCCGCGCTCAAGATTATTTCACTTATGTGGCGGCGTTGCCAGTTTTTTGTGGGAGGAAACCGGGCTCTGCGCCCGGGGGAAACCCACGACCTTCCGGTGGTAACTGGCAACCATCCCACATAGGTCGTTCGAGTGAAAACCCAGCCAGAAAATTCAGACAAGAGACAACTGTATTTAGGTGTGACATTGAACAAATGTTCTTTCAATTTCAGGTAAATCCAGATTATCGAGATTTTCTGCGATTCCTTTGGTGGGACAACGCTACCTTTTCTGGTCAGCCTATCGTTTTGAGAATGAAAGTGCATTTGTTTGGGGCTGTATCTTCACCCGCCTGCGCCAATTTTGATCACGAGGCTCAGTGCCGCTCAGAAGCAGCAAACTTACAAGACGGATTAAAGTAGGTACCACATTGTTCCTTTATTATGGGAAAAGCGCGTGTCTGTCCTTTAAAACCAACCACCATACCTCGATTAGAATTGATGGCGGCTTTGCTCGCTGTTAGAGGGAACAAACTATTACGCAAGGAGCTCGAGTACGACGAAGTTACAGAGTACTTTTGAACTGACAGTACTTGGTTACATTGCAAACGACAGTAGAAGGTTCCACGTTTTCGTAGCAAATCGTGTACAGCAAATACGCGACGTCCCAGATCCACTGCAATGGAGACATCAGAGAATCAACGTCAAGAATAATTCAACGTCAAGAATAATTCAACGTCAAGAATAATTCAACGTCAGAGAGGAGTAACAGTTGACGAGTTCATCAGCACATCTAAGTGGATTACTGAACCTGATTTTTTGAAGGCCAGTGATCTCCCGACTTATACTCAGACCATCGTTGATCCATCAACGGAAGATCCTGAAGTGCGTAAGTCCTGTGTCGCAGCTGTAACTGTCGATAATCCACCTCAGTCTTTCAACATGTCTAGACTAGAGTACTTCTCAAGCTGGTACCGACTATGTAAAGCTGCAGCAGTATGTCTTCGCTTCTAAAAGTTGATCAAGGCTCGGACTAAGCCATCTTTACAAAGTACCTCGTGGAAGATTTTCAAAATGCCTCCCAAGAAATCATAAAGTTAGTTCAGAATTAAACCTTCCACCAAGTGATCAAATTTCTTCAAAGGCTCTACAGAAGACTGCAGAATAGCAGAGCAAAGGGACAAGAAAGCTCGGAAACCGTCAAGTTCTATTCATAGTTTGGATTCATTTTTGGATAAGAATGAATAAATGTTCCCCACGCAAGCCACATGGGCGGAGTTTGGGAGCGCCAGATTAAGACTGTTAAGAAAGCACTAAGAACGCTACTGTACTAAGAAGGTTCACAGCTTGACGGCGAATCCTTCCGAACTCAGATGTTTGAAGCCATGGCCATTATCAACAATCGTCCCCTCACTTCTGACAATCTACACGATCCACACTCTCTTGAGCCATTAACGCCAAACCATCTGCTCACAATGAAATCCAAAGTTATCATGCCACCACCTGGAGACTTTCAACGGTTGGATATTTATTCACGAAAGAGATGGCGGAGAGGGCAGCACCTGACAAACGTCTTCTGGTCTAGATGGCAGAAGGAATACATTCAAACTTTACAGTCTCGCACGAAATGGGCCACGCCCCATCGTAACATTATACCAGGAGACAGCGACCTGCCAAGGAATCAATGGTCCGTGGCCCTGGTCTTAAAAACACCCATCGAAGAGGGTCGAAGCTAGTGAATGGTGAAGTGAAGACGTGTTGTCAGTAGCTCCGTCTGATTCGACTAATTTGAACAGTTATGTTAGTTGGTAACGTCGATATTGTATAATTCTACGATTGGGAAGGCTTTTGAAAGAAAGCCTTTGTAATTTAGTTTTTTTTGTGTAAGGATTTTGAGAGTTTTCTTCAGTTAAAATCTACACATTGATCAGCGTACTAAAAGCTTAGCGGTGGTGCAGTCTCCGTGATCTCCAGCTTGAGCTAGGCTTTGAGGCTTTAGCTTTGTCATTGGTGCCTAGCGACACCAATTGTTCACTCCGCTGTGCTCACGCCGTTGTTTTCATTGTCATAGCTAGTTGACTGTGAGGACTTTCATTTGGTATATACAGCCGGGCTAGCAATTCGTTGGTTGTAACAACCCTCATTTGTTATCTTCTGTTACAAAGAACATACACACTTTTGCAAACAGCATTCAGACAAGGGTACATACAATTTGGGGTGTTACAGTTTATTTTTTATGTTAATTTATTTGCTTTCTGGGAACTAGTCTGCAATAAATCGCGTTCAGACAGATTTCAATTTATATTTATAAACTGAGTTTATTTAACTGAGTAACAGCCTGTCTGTACTTAGGTTTTAAGCCTAGTAGTAGTTAGGGCAGTATAGTGTATATAGGTCAATTATGGATGATGAGGAAGAAGACAGTATGAAACTATCACAGATAGTGACTGGCGGAAAGAGGGGTAGGTTTAGATCTCAAAGTAGAGATAGAGAGCAGGGGAAAAATTAAAGTCAAATAGCAACTCCCAAGACAGGCAAACCAAAAGTCTCAATGTTTTGATGTCATCAGTAGATGGCGTTCAAGTAGGTAAATTAAGTCCAAGTCAGTTTGGCCAAGCTCTATACTCTGCTGTGGGAAACGTAAAGGTAGTCAAAAACTAGTCTCAAGAGTTGGTCATAACATGTAACAGTCAAGGTCAAGGTAAAAAATTACTCAAGGTTAACATTATCATGGGAGTCCATGTAACATGTAAAGTTGAAACCAAATCTAAGAGCAGAGGAGTAATTTATGGAATTGGAGAGGGGGTTATGGAACAGGAAATTTTAGACGATCTTAAGAAAGTCAAGTGTGTTAAAGTGGAGAGGTTAGAAAAAGGTGAAGATAAAACACCGACTACGTGTATGCTTTTATATTTTGATTGTGAGAAAATTCCTGATGAAGTGACGTTGGGATTTGATTAAAGCCTTACATACCTCCAATAATTCGCTGTTTTCGATGTCAGCGATTTAATCGCATAGCTTCTGAGTGCCGTAATAAACTCCGGTGCCTTCGTTGTGGTGATATATATATATATATATAGATTGTCTGAACATAGACTCACCAAAAAGTGTTAATTGTCAATTTTTCCACTCCTCATCATATCGAGGTTGCCCAAAATTAAAGGAAGCTATTAGAGCTCAATTTATCAAAGTCACTGAAAAGGTGTCCTTTGCTGAAGCCCTAAAGTGTGTACGTAAGCAGGAAGCCGAGCCTTTGAACTGTTCCCAAAATCCAGATTTTAACGAATCTATTTGGGACCTGACCCGCACAGAACCCCCAGTTCAGAAGTTTAAACAACCCCCAATCATCACCTGTACAGATCCCATCCCAAAACCTACTCAGATATCCATAAGTACACAGACAGAAAATGAAGCATGTGCTTAATCTGAAATTATTTCCCAAATTTCATTAATCAATGTAATATCTTTCGTAACAGAAATTGTATATCATGTTGGAAAGCTGACTACCACGAAGGACGCTGGCACAATTGAATACATAGCAAGACGTGCTGAGCATCTTTTTGGTTGTGGTAATATTAGACCAGACGAGTTTGTTAAAATAATGAATAAGGGAAACAAAAAAGTCGCTAATGAATAAGCTATCAGTGTTTCGGATTTTCAAATTAACAGTACCATTTATTCTTATTTTCACAATAATTCAACATAATATACTGTCATTGTACGCCCATATCCAAGAATTCAAACACTTTATTTTGAATTAAAAATCACCTAAGCCAGATGTAATCTGTTTACAAGAAACATTCTTGAAACCAAAATATGACTTTACATACCCAAGGTATACAATCATCCGAAAAGACAGATTGCCCGGTAGAGGCGGTGGTCTGGTGGTTTTTATCAAAAATGGATTGTCATTTGCTGAGATTGCACTACAACAATTCAAAGTGATAGAATGTCAATGTGTTCGAGTGGCTAGGGATGACAATAGTTCATTTTTTATCATAAATCTATACAATCCCTGTAAGAAACTAGAGGTTAGTGACTTCAAGTCTCTATTAAATCAATGTAACCAAGGGTCTATTGTTATTTGTGGTGACTTTAAAGGAGAAGAAAAGGAAAGAACTAAGCAAATACAGTACAGGCGCGACACATTTTACTTTCTAACGGTACCAAAACCATATTTCTGCGATTTTTCCTCGCCAAACTGCGCTATAAGAAAATTAACAATCGTTATCAGAGAACGTCTAAACTGTCTCGGCAGCCATCTTCACAGCAGAGCTTAGCTGTGTGTCTCGATCGGCCAATCAGCATACGCCTGGCCACCAGTCACTCGCTAGCGTAAGAGAAATTGGTCAACTCTGAAAGTCTGCCATTTAAACCTAGGTTAATTTCGAGGCGCTACACTAGCTAGTAAATCCACCTTTTGGGAAGACGTGACAGGCTGCATATGTTGTCTACGCGACTTGTTTGGGGTTGTTGTAGAATTTTCAGAAAAGGTAGTCTTACCGCTGACATTGCACGTAATAACCATACAAGATATGGTAAACTCGCAAGGGAAGTAATCTACTTATACTCTTTCCGGTCAATTTCAAACCGTCAATGGCGCGCTCCACTGACGATCGAGCACGAGCTTGTCTAGCAGATTCATTTTCATTGTATTTTCACACCGTAAACCATGTGCAAGACTCACACACATGAATACGATGGTCTATGGGAGCCCGTTCGATACAATTGCATGTTTTTTTTTGTTTTCTCCTCCTTTAACTCACACCACCCCATCTGGGGTAGTTTGTCTACAGATTGCAACGGTAATATTGTGTCGAAGCTGAAAGGTGAAAATAACCTATTTTAAAGGATGGAGCTGGAACTCGTTTTAATATACACTCAGGTGAAACATCAGCTATTGATCTCACAATATGTTCTCCTACTTTAGGATCCATAGCTTCGTGGTCGGTTTGCCAAGACTCTGCATGTGGGAGTGACCATTTTCCAATTGTTTCTTCTTTTGGTTTCACTCCTCATAGTGATCATGTTTTCTCATTACCTCGCTGGAAAATCAGTAAGGCGAACTGGGTAAAATTTCGTCAGTGTTGTGAGGAGAAAGTTGTTGATGGTCTTCGTAGTGATAATATTGAGGAATTTTATGAAAATGTTGTTAATGGTCTCAATGAGGCTGTTAGTATTTCTATCCCTCAAACTTCTGGCAAAAGAAAAAACAAAGCGCCTGTACCTTGGTGGGATATTGAGTGCTCAGAAGCCGTGGCGTTACGCAAGAAAGCTAAAAACAGAGCAGAAAGATCACGCCTATATATAGACATAATTACTAATAAGTAAGATAAGGCACATGCTCAAAATACACAAAAAGATTACTGGCGCTCATATTGTTCTAAAATTAACTGTAATATTATACCCCTCTGAAAGAAGTATGGAAGCAGGTTAGGGCTATTAACAGGTTCCAAATATTATATCAAACGGTCTGTCATATGTCACTAACAGAGATAAATGTGATGTCATAGCTGATAGTTTTGTGTATGTCTCTAGCACTAATAATTATGATCCGGAATTCATTCCACATAAAAAGCAGACAGAGGAGTATATCAGGTCCTTGATCGATTGACCTAAAGTGCTGAAATGTTGTGTCTCGGGCACATCATGTGTAAGTCTAATACTAGATAAATGGTTGGCTGCTCTTTTCGTAGAGAGTTCTGAGTTTCTCTGACGTATAGTTGCTTGCGAAATTGTTTGTACGTACACGATGTTTGAGGAGTCGCAAATTAAGATTATCTGCATTTGCTATTTGTTGCGGGATTGTTCTCCGAAAAAAGTTCCACAATCTGGCACGTATTCATCGGCACCTATAACACCTATGTATTGTAATTGTCAACGTACAGTTTAAAAACGAAAGTATCCCTACCAGACGATATTTTGAGTTGCCCATTGATGCCCTGCCCACTAGCCTTTAAAGTGGCATGAGGTGCCAAAATTCAGACTATTTTCATAGATTCTGATTGTCACGACACTAAGAGGCCTTGAAGGTCATTGAAAAACTTAATGATTGGCGTTAGAATGAGGAAAATCCATACAGTATGTGGCTATACGAACCGAAATAGTGTTCGAAAAGTAAACAAAATTTAAATAATCGGGACGACCATTCATTCATTCTAAGCCAGAGTTAGTTGAAAACAATGCTTTATTGTACATTCTCGAGACTATAAGTACTAAAAAGCTTCTGAATTGTACGTCTTGAGAAAAATAGTCGATAATTTTAACATTCTGTTATAATGGCCAAATAACTCAATTTTGGCAGCTAATGCCACTTTAAAGGAGAAGAAAACAAAATATACTTGTAGACTTTATGGTTCAGAAGAAGCTCGCTTAATTTCCGTTTCCAACGGTACTAAACACATATTTTAGCGATTTTTTCATGGGCCATGATGAAGCTTATTAAGTATTGTATTATGTTAGATCTACATACACAAAATAAATCTGTCAACTTTAAAAATCTACCATTTAAACCGGCCTGCGTGCCATGTTGGTGAGTTACGAAGGCCTTGAAGAGGATGAATTTTATGAAAGGCCAAACGCGCCATAAATAGCAACGTATTACGTTGCTCTCAAAACACAACATGTCGAAACACAACGCAACGTGAGTATATGAATCGTCCAATCAAAGTGCTTTATTTTTACTTTTAAACCTCCTTACGTTGCTCCGAATAATTAGAACATGTAATCTAGCGTGAACCAGGTTCGTCACGTTGCTCAGAGCAACGCAGTTACTTATGACTACATGTAGTTTGAAAACCACTACATGTAGTTTGAAAACCGGAAACGTCTTGTTAGACGAATTATGTTAGTTGACCAATCACATAGGTCTATATGCGCGGGAAATTGCTCTGAGCAACGCAGATCCTTCGGACTACATGTAGTATGAAAACCACTACATGTAGTATGAAAACCACTACATGTAGTTTGAAAACCGGAAACGTCTTGTTAGACGAATTATGTTAGTTGACCAATCACATAGGCCTATATGCGCGGGAAATTTAAACACAACCTACAACCGGAAACAATCTTGATACGTTGCTCTGGAACCAATGAAAGCGAGTCTTACATATGTATTTGATGTGTGTGATTTCTCCCGCAAAGTGAGACTGTCATTCCAAAACCCAACACTGACTGACGTCATCTAATTTCGACTAGAGACAAAAAGTAAACAAAACCACGTGCTGTAGACAAAAATGAATGCAATTCTAACTAATGACTAATGTTAGGTTCACTATAAATGTGTGTCCATCTACTTAACTTAAAATAATTTTGAGTTTGGACTGGTTAAACGTTGTTTGTCTTAAAACAATCACTCGATAGAAACTGACGTTGTTGTTGTAACGTGTATAAAAGTTGTATAACTATAAGTTATAAGTAGGCCTACTGCTTAGTAGTAAAAGTTATGATACTCAATATTACAATTAACATGTATACTTTAGTTTTCTATTATCCTAATTATTGGCACCAAATGTCTAAATGTCTATCTTTTAATCTTAATATTATTATCAAACGGTAAATTATCGTTTTGATCAGACAAAAAATCAAAACTGAAATAGTGTTAAAATTTGCTTAATTAGCTGTCAAAAATAAAAAAAACCCATAAATTCAGATAGTCAAAACAATTTACAGGTACTGAATACAAATTTCAAATCTTTTCCGGTAGTGGTTTTTTTTCACTCTGTCGCCGTATGTGGAAGAGTTGCCAGGTACTCGCTGAAGGTCGGGGGTTTCCTTCAGGCAATGAGCTCGGTTTCCTCCCCCACTAAACCTGGCAACACCGCCATATAAGTGAACTATAATCTTCAGTGCGGCGTAAAACATCAATCAATCAATCAATTAAATCTTTCTTTGGCATTTAGAAGTTGAACGGTTACAATAAGGTGTTATGGATAACTACTTCTTGGTAAGCCACATTCATGTGTCTCATCCTGTTTTACTTATTTTGCCGGCCAGGCAAATAGTCCGGTTTATTTGGTCACAACGTTTCGATAGTCCTTTGATAACAATGTAAGAACTACATCGAAACGTCGTCACCCAATAAACCAAGAACTGAAGAAGTGGTTATCCATAAGTTTTTATTCACTTTTTTAAATAAAAGTAGGCCTAGCTATCAATAAACTAAACAATTGAAGATAACATGAAAACCGAACTCTCATACGCAGTGAAAGGCTTTACTTAAAGGGGCATGAGCTGCCAAAATGTTGATATTTAGATGTTAAAACAAAATGTTGAAATTATTGGCTATTTTTCTCAAGATGTATAATTCAGAAGCTTTTTAGTGCTTCTAGTCTCGAAAATGTACGATTAAGTATTGTTTTGAACAAACTTTGGCTTAGAATGAATGAATGGTCGTCATGGTTATTTAAATATTGTTTACTTTGCGAACACGTTTTCGGTTCGTGCAGGCCACATATTGTATGGATTTTCGTCATTCCAACGCCAATCATTTAGTTTTTCGATGGCCTTAAAAGCCACTTGCTGTCGGGACGATCAGAAATTATGAAAAAGTGTGAATTTTGGCAGCTCATGCCACTTTAAAGCCGATAAATGGAATTTAACATCAGGGGGTGTAGGCCTAAGTTTGATTCTCAGCAGCATATAAAGATCAATTGATGGGACTATTGTTTACACTGTACTCTGTAAAACTATTTGGAATGGCACTTATGCCCAGATTGATTATTTATTGATTAACACCACACCTGAGATTATTTACTAGTGCATGTATAATTGGGTTGCCAGTTTTAGTGGGAGAGGAGACCACTGAGCTTCAGCTGACAAATGGTAACCATTCCACCAGAGGCAATTGTTTGAAAACCTAGTAAGGGTGTTTTCTTTGGACTAGGAGTGCTGTTATAACAATCTAATTTTTTTAGAGAAATTAACCTGGTGCCAGATTGAGCTCATATCTATGTGGTAAAGGACTCGTAATTAAACAGATTGATTGATATTTTATGCTGCACATCTTGTTTCCAGATATAGTTGGAGAGGTAGTCATGCTAATTATAGTTAGAAGACCCTTAATACTTATCTATGAGATGCCATTACTAGGATTGATTACTAGAAATACCCAGCACCCTTAACAACTTAAATGATCTACACCTTTATTTCATAATTATGAGAGATAGTAATTATTATAGGTGCCCTGGGCTGGTAATTTTCAAATGTTAACAGGTTTTAACTGGAAAATCACCGTCGAGTTGCACAAAATGATCTTAACTGAAGGTTACAATAGTTATACAGTACATGTACTTATGTCCCATGCTATTGAGATAAGCTAAGAGCACTCTGAAGTTAAGGGTGCTTCATGCACACATGTTCACCAGTAGCTGCCCAGTCTTCACTGGTAATTACATGTACGAGATGTTCACTAGTAATGATGAGATTGTCGCCAGATGTCCACTGGTATGTATGAGATGTCCACCAGTGTGTACGAGATGTCCACCAGGGTGTACGAGATGTCCACCAGGGTGTACGAGATGTCCACCAGTGTGTACGGGATGTCCACCAGTGTGTACGAGATGTCCACCAGTGTGTACGAGATGTCCACCAGTGTGTACGAGATGCCCACCAGTGTGTACAAGATGTCCACCAGTATGTACGAGATGTCCACCAGTGTGTATGAGATGTCCACCAGTATGTATGAGATGTCCACCAGTGTGTATGAGATGTCCACCAGTATGTACAAGATGTCCACCAGTATGTACGAGACGTGCACCAGTATGTACAAGACATCCTCTAGTGTGTACGAGACATCCACCAGTGTGTACGAGACGTCCGCCAGTGTGTACGAGACGTCCACCAGTGTGTACGAGACGTCCGCCTGTGTGTACGAGCCGTCCGCCAGTGTGTACGAGCTGTCCGCCAGTGTGTACGAGCTGTCTGCCAGTGTGTATGAGATGTCCGCCAGTGTGTACGAGCGGTCCGCCAGTGTGTACGAGCTGTCCACCAGTGTGTACGAGATGTCCGCCAGTGTGTACGAGATGTCCGCCAGTGTGTACGAGATGTCCGCCAGTGTGTACGAGATGTTCGCCAGGGTGTCAAGATGTCCACCAGTGCGTACGAGATGTCCATCAGTGTGTACGAGATGTCCACCAGTGTGTACGAGATGTCCACCAGGGTGTAGGAGATGTCCACTAGTAATTACAAGACTTTCACTAGCAATTACAGGTCGTTCACTAGTAATTACAAGATATTCACTAGTAATTACAAGATGTTCACTAGCAGTCGTTTACTAGTAATTACAAAATATTCACTAGTAATTACAAGACGCTCACTAGCAATTACAGGTCGTTTACTAGCAATTACGAGCAACTACAAAAGTAATGTGTACCACTCTGGAATTGATGTTTATGATCCTTGAGAAAATTTACACCCATTTGAAATTTTTTTACCATTTGTATTAAATAGGTCTGATTTATATTTGTCTGCTTTACACAGAACATTTGCTGAAGTCAGACAATGTTGTAGATTCATTACAAGACATAATTTATCCAGAGGTGCAAGTTAATTTATGCATGGGTTCATATTAATTTCCATAGGGGTCCAAAATTAAGTTTTACATGTGTGAAAAATAATTTCCACATGCATGTTAATAAATGCTCACACAGATGGTAGCTAATTTAGGCATGGCTGCCGGAAATATATCCACATGGGTATAAATTGTCAATTTCAAAACCAAAAAAAAGAAATACAGCAAATTATTAAAAAGGCTAATTATGCTCTCTTTGAGTGACTTAATATTATCATTACAATCAGTGCCTATGAAAAAAAGTTTTTATTTTCAAATTTGAAACCTCATGCCACTTCAACGCCAATAAAAAGGTGCCCTTTTAATATTTTGTTAAATAGCATTCTCTCTCCTTCTGAAAACATTACACTGAAGTAACAAAGAAGATCAGTTCATGATATTTATTGTTTGTCAGTTCATATAGTATTAGAGATTTGTATAATTTAGATGAACAAATGAATGAAGCCGAGGACAATATTAATCTGCCACCAAAGAAAATAGATATATATATACATGTATTTATGACACCAATCAATGAGCGGAGCCTACAAGAAAAACTGCTTTAAAAAGTTCCCTGCAGCACCTAGCTTTGGTAGGGTTCAATGTTGTGAGACAGCTCAGAGGATTGATTACTAGAATCTCTACCCAGCACTCTCCTAATTTGACGACTTAAATAATCTATTCAAGAAAAACCTGAATCAATTCTAAACAACTGTTTTTTTTTATCAATCCTGAAGTTTACTTTTATTTTAACCAAATGTATTTAAGCGATTAGAGACCAGGCAAAATTTATTTTGGGACGGAACCGGTTTTTTAAAGAAGGGACCAGGAGTTTTTTTCACACATTTTATACAGGGTTCAAACTTTTTTTAAGGTTATGAACGAGACAAATTTTTTTATGGTTAATAGAAATTTTGGCCATTAGATGTTAATCTCTGACTAAACACTATTTTCTTAAACATTTACCATAATCAAATTAAATGTAAACCAGGGCCATCCCAACATATCCTTCAGTGACTCATCCAGCTTATGATAATTTGAAATGGGTGTCTTACAAGTGACATATAGGTAAAGCTCTGTTTCACTATATCATTTAAGTAAAACGCTCTATTTGGTTAAATTCATTGCATGAGTGTACAGTATTTAGCACATTTTCCACAAATAGTTTTGGGTGGGTTATTCCATTGCATGATGGTCATTGACAATCTGGAAACCCCATTTTTCTATAGGTAGCATTGGAATAGGCACACATTTTTTTAATTCCTTCATTTGGTTGTTCTTGGTACCTCTAAGAATCCCCAAATCTCAATCAGAAATAGCATAGAAGATAAACACACTCAATTCAAGTATAACTTTAGCATTATTGCTCCATATAAAATTTAATTTCGCACTGTTCTCATAGAACTTATTTGTCTTGAACGCCATCAATTCGTTGATAGCTATATTGGACACCCTACTGGAGATACTGAATACAAGTATAGGCCTACATGTATGTCCCCCGCATCAAAACCCCCAGCACAAATCCATGTTCTAATAGGCTCATTGTTCATGGGGATTTCAGGGATAAATGCAGCATGGTTACAGTTTTGCGCAATATGATTGGTACAATCCAGGAAATATTTTTGCAAAATAGCTCAGCCTCTCCAACATAGTTATTTGTTTCTGTCCAAAACTTTTTTTTCAACAGGAACCCATCAACATCTTTATGGACATCCTTCAACAAAAAGAAATAAAAAGAGGATTTATTGACTCTTTAAATAAATTTATAGCATAGGTTAGAGGAAGAAAAACTAAGGATTTTCAAATATGAGGATAAATCTGAAAATTAAATTGAAGACAGTTGACGAGTTGTAATGGTAGACTACTTCACTAAAGTGAAGATCTTACTCCGTTATTTGATAATTCTGACATCGATCTATGGTCGTCGACCTGGTACCGACCAATAAATATCCAAACATAAATAACTAGGTACCTGTAGTGTAGGCATTTAATATTATTGAATTGGTCTACTTAAACAATTTCCACTTATTCGATTCTCATATTTTACTGACTGAATACATTACAAATACACCATGTAGGGACATTTTTATTAATACAGGATAGGCTTACTTGTAAATAAAGTCACTTTAAAAGTGAGTATTTACTTACCAATAGACCTACCTTAAAGCTTCACATTTCATCACTCACTTATAATATTCATAATCGTAGCAGTTACTTTGTCCCAAAATTATGGCAAAAAGCTGTTTCATGGTCAGCAGTCACACTTAACGTGTTACACTTTACAACTTTATTGGCCACCACAACATCAACATACATGTAGGCCTGCTTAGGTGATAGAGTTTGGATATTTCCAGCTTAGGTTGTTGTTGTTTTAACTTCCGATATACAGATGACAGTCCCACTTTGCGGGAGAAATCACACACATCAAATACATATGTAAGACTCGCTTTCATTGGTTCCAGAGCAACGCAGCAAGATTGTTTCCGGTTGTTCGTTCTATTTAAATTTCCCGCGCATATAGGCCTATGTGATTGGTCAACTAACACAATTCGTCTAACAAGACGTTTCCGGTTTTCATACTACATGTAGTGGTTTTCATACTACATGTAGTCCTAAGGATCTGCGTTGCTCTGAGCAATTTCCCGCGCATATAGGCCTATGTGATTGGTCAACTAACACAATTCGTCTAACAAGACGTTTCCGGTTTTCATACTACATGTAGTGGTTTTCATACCACATGTAGTCCCAAGGATCTGCGTTGCTCTGAGCAACGTGACGAACCTGGTTCACGCTAGATTACATGTTCTAAGTTTTCGGCGCAACGTAAATTGGTTTAAAAGTAAAAATAAAGCACTTTGATTGGACGATTCATATACTCACGTTGCGTTGTGTTTCGACATGTTGTGTTTTGAGAGCAACATAATACATTGCTATTTATGGCGCGTTTGGCCTTTCATAGAATTTAACCTAGGCTTAGCCGATCGCGAGGTGCAAGTCTCGTCTGGATATGTAGGCTTATATGGTTTATGTCCTTTTTGATTATCAATTCACACCAACGACATCATTTCTGTTTCTTCCAAGGGTAAATTGCTTCGTATCATAAACACGACACCTTTAATCTGGACTCCAACATATATGTCGGATTCAGCTAGCCCAAATGCAGAGAACTAAATACAAATCCTGTTAGTTTCTGTTCTTTAAATCTACCAAATCAAACATTGTGCGATGTACTATTACCACCCTTGAAACGTTGAAGGTAGGTACTTGTAGATCCAACGTTCGAAAAATAAAATGCTGTTTATCTCATGCAGGCCACGCCCAGCCTTGGATAGACGGACTAAATCAATTTAAGCTTGGGGTTTCTCCAAACATTGGTATCGCTATCTCAGTCGTCAAAGTGAAAGTTTCTGTCAGATACAGACCTTCCATCGATGTGTTGCGGGTACCAATCCAATTATTTTTTTACATCAAATGCAGGATACCAAGCTTCCCAGTTTTCGATTAAGGTAAATAAAAACAGGTTAAACCGAACAATGGCTGCTCATTCTGAGTGCAGAAAGTTGTTAATCCCCTTCCGATGACCTGTTATCGACACAAGTGATAACATATTTGTTTATGTTGTTCAGAACTTTTTTAAAATTATTTATTTTAAAATGAAAATATACTTACGATAAAACCATATTGGTTAAGTGAAATATTAAAAAAAAAAAACTGCTTACGTAGAAGCAATCGAGATCTCGTGCCATTATACCAGATCTTCAACGAATGGCAGTAGGATTAATCAGAGCTATTTTAGATTGACGTAGATGCTGAGGTAAACCGGAAGTAAGCCATATCGACGAACCCTGTAGTAAAAGCAACTTAATAGTTTTCAAGAGCTCCAAAGTTCGGACCAATGGTTCTGGGTTTGTCCTCTCCAAAGCTGTCCCGACAGTGGCCAGCATCTTTTATTCATAAAATGTGGAACTAACGTATATGTTAAACACATGTCGAACACTAAACACACAGGCACAGGTAAAATCTTCTTCTAAAATAATCATGAAGATAAGTTTCTAATTGTGTTATAAAGGGGTATATCTTTAGACGTTTATACCCAATCATACGTTGTTGTAATAAACTTAAACCCATGACAGACAGGAACTTGGCCTTAGTCAGTCGAATTTTTTGAAAACTTACTGTAGCAGGTTCAACAGCAATTTGTTTTCCAATGTTGGCGGAGGCGGTCTGGTAAGTATGGCTTGGGGCATCCTTCGAAGCACTTTGTAAAACGTAAGCCTGTTATTTGTGAAAGAAATACGAACTTTGGCAGCTTGAAGCTACCTTAAAGCCACATGTCCTGATTGACTGAAAAGAAGATAGCTCAAAATTGCGCTTTTCTACTGCTGTTTATATAAAAAAGGTTTCCCGATGGCCATTGGTAACTTGTCTGGCACCCAGGGACCGCTGGGTAGCGATTTTTATTTGATAAGAAAGCCAATTTACTACATGTAACCACTAAAATTAGGACATAATTCATGTCCAGATATGTTTAAATAGGTTTGAAAAACATACGACGAATCAAATTAAGATTACAACAACAACAACAACAACAGTCACCTTGTGCGTTGGATTACCCTTATTTCGGGCCTTTTTATCGGTTTAGGGTTTTTGTGTCTCTCAAACCAGATTCTCCGTCTGTATTTCTCAGATAAAGTTCGCAAAAGTGTATCCTTAGGTCGCTCACCAGGGCGCTTGTGTGTATGCCCAGGCTCGGACTTTGTTTACGTTTGGGTACAAAACAATTAAAATTTTCAATTTCAAATTAAAAATACAAAATGATTCCAAAAAGGTTCAATTTTGGGCAAAAATAGAAAGTTCCTAACTTCGTATGTCTGGGGAAAATGCATAAAACCATCCACTATTGGAATGTAAGCATTATTCTACATTTCCGCGGCGAGTGTACCTTTAATTAAGGTAGGTATTACTTATATTTTCCTTACAAAGAAAATGGTATGGATATGTTAATTACTTTATAACCACCAAAGCTCCTCTGCTTTACAGTAATTAGACCAGGAAGCACCTCAGATAATGACGTCAAAACACGGATTTTACCCTGTGATCTGTCGCCAGTTGTCCGTAAAACTCGCCGAGCGAGCGATTCTAGGCCTATAGACATACGCAAACGGTCACGCATACGCATTTTATATGTGTTTGATATTATCCGTATACCCACAAATTCACGCATTACTCATAGGTATACATACAGGTGCGCACATGGATATTAGATAGTCAGATTTAGTCAGCCTAAAGTTAAATCTTTCAAAGCTATACAACTTCCTGGTCAGCAAAACATCAATATACTTGTGCCATAAAGTTTGGATAGTTCCAATTACTTCTTGTATTGATCAATAAGCGGTACAAGGTTATTTCCACAATTCCTATCTTATCTTCAGGACGAGAATTTGCCGAAGCCATGCGATGAATCCATCCAGGCGTCAGTATCTATCGTGTCTTGGCCCACCAACATTTTCCCGACACTATTTTTTTAAAGAAAGCCTATCTACCTGGCCAAAGCTGACTATCCATTTGGCAAGCATAAAACCTCTTCTCCCTGAACACATGCAGGCTTCTTATTTATCAGGCTTACGTCAGTAAGCTACAGGCCGAGGCTATCATTTACTATAGACCGAATGCGTCAATGACTCGTGGTAAGCATGTTTTTTTTCCCAAATGGATTGACACAGAGGCATATGCATATATATGAGTGCAAATTAGTCCCCAGTGTTTTTTATTGTGTCCCTTGTCAACAACAGCATGTGCTTTGATCCATTTAGTGGGTTAACCGCTTATCTCCAAAATAAACATGGCAACATCGTCATATGGACACAGTCGACAGTTAGGATAAGCCCATTTTCGGAAAGTATTTAAGTTTCTAGATTTCGGTGAATATCTTTGGACATTTTCAGTGAGACTTCTCATAAGATGAGACTATTTTTTTTTTGGTATAGTTGTGGGACTCATTGAAGTAAAGTTTGTCTGAAAAAATATACGAAAAGTGAAGATTAAATAATGTTGGCGGATTGAGCTGTCTGATGTGGGGGTGATTTGGCCCTTGACAACAATGTGACTTATGTCGTCTGCACCGCTATCCACTTCGGATGTGAAAATCCTCAGATTTCTCCCTTATTGGCCTGTCAAGATTTGAACTGCAAACTAGATTAGGGGGGTTCTGAGTGTCTACCAGGGCTTTTAGCTGGGCGAATGTTTCTAACCGAGAGTGACAGAGCCAAACGTTAACATTACGGCAAATGCAAAATTAACTGTCTATTGATACCATGTATACCTGAATGAATCCAGAGGGGGGGGGGGGGGGTATAAGATCAAACAATCAATGGACTTGCTTTTGGAATATGCTTTGTAGCACACAATGAACTATATATGCGTTCATTGGAGGTCACGTGGTATTTTATTTGCATCGAATGCCGCCATTACTAGGAGATGGTGTACTTTCGGTCCTGGGGCTCGTTCTACTAAACTGGCTTAAAGTTACGTATAGGCTTACAGCCCAGAGTTGCGTCTCCAGACTTACGATCATGCGCAAGTCCCTATAATTTAACATGCGTTTGCGACTGGCGAAATTTACGCCAGCTTAGTAGAACGAGCCCCAGGAGCCTGTTTCACTAAGCAGCGTAGATGTATTTTCTAAGTAACTTTCATAGTAACGTATATCTACAGTATGGGTTGCTATGACAGTTACGTAAAAACTTACACTACGTCGCTTTGTGAAACAGGCTCCAGATCTGTAATGTACGCGTGCTTGGTGACACATTTTACAAAGTCAGATCCAAACCAGCCAATGAGACGTGTCCATTCAACGCATGTAGTTCACTGGTACCACATTCTCACTTATCTCCCTTACCTTGTGAGGCTGCTGAAATCTCTGTGTGAGAAAATCTAATTAAAAGAGTAAAACTTTCCATGGTCAGACATTACATCCATTTCACTCAACCCGCTTGTTGTGTTTGTTCTTGTCTGACAGTCACAACAAACAGTTGAGAATACATACCATGTTTGGACAGAGACAGGTATGGGACGTATGTAGCTAAAATGAGTAAACCTTTATAACAATTACAAGGAAAAGAAAACGAGGAACAAGGATATTTACAATCAATCATCCAGATACATCATTTCTATAAAGACAACAAGGGGCTGTTTCTTATAGCATTTTCTCCCCGCGTTGCTTGGCGACTGGTTGTAAGATGGCAGTCACACAATAAGTAGATCATACAGTTTTTATTACAGAAAAACATAAATTCACGAGTATGAAGCTTCACAATGAATACTTTGTGCTTCTTTAAGTATATATTTTGTCTCTGAATCTGTTTGTTTATTAATTATACTCTTTACATCACATGCATGCCTCTTGAGCTCAAGTTAAAGGGAACACTTTAGCTGCCAGAACATGCATACGAAGTAAAAGATTAGGCCTACCTATCAGGTACTTTGAAAAAAATAAAAAAAATAAAAAATCGGCAAGTACTTGTAAGAGAGAATTTGTGTCCCGACGGTACTCTGTATGTAAATCACGGCAGTAGACATCTTGCCTTGTTCGACTGCATTGCGTGACGTTCATTTGCCTTAAGCCGCCTCGAGCGTCGTCTTGCTCGCCATGGAGTATGCATCAGCTTCGCATAGATATCCTCTTCGAAACATTCATCTTTGAAATGAATCGAGCATATATATTGGATGTAGCAGTGGGGTAACTGTCTTGTCGGTTTACGTTGGCAATCCACCTTTTCAATATATTTGGCTTTCAGTTTATAATTGGAAATCCATGGAACGATAGCCTACGCCTTCAGGCAGCTGTAATGGTTGACCTGTCACAGTTTTGTTGTCTTCACTGCAGGACACATTAGCGCATCCCACTGCCCAACAAGCGAGCATTTTTACCTCAAAAGTCCTTCACTTGCTTAGTCAGTAAGTACAGGGCACCTTATGCTATATTTACCAGTTTTGAAAATAACCTCAAACTTCTCAAATGTACAATAAATCCCAAGCCTACCTGCTGCGACAAATATTTACATTGGTTTAACATGGGTGTACCATATATGGCATGGTGGCAGTACGTCACAGCTACAGTGTTTTTTTAATGTTCACCCAATTTTGAAAATACTAAAGTTTGCTTTAGAATAAGTAAGCCTAAAACCGTCAAAATGGCGATACCCATGTTAAATTGTGTGTAGCTTCAAACCGACTTAGATTTAGGTAATTAGTCACAAATCAAAACGTTAACATTACCGCAAATGGGAAATGAAACTGTATCATGTAACCTGTATGCACAGGAATTCAATGTGATAAAGAAAGAACAAAAATCCGCTAAGATAGATAAGATGCTCAAGAAAAACAAAGATGCCACTTTAAACACGTGTGCTTTTTTTCGCTGCAGGCTAGTATTTATTTCTTACAATTTTTTCATATACAGAAGGACGAGGCTGTAAATGATATACATTGAAGTCTAGGCGTTGCAATATGTTTAATATCTTTTAGGGCCTATTGTACATGCATGCCTGTATATATAGCTTTGGTTATCTTTTCCTTTTCATAAGTGAAGCAGACCTGAACGGCATTGTTTATAACCATAGACAACTAACAAAATTAACTTTTTTCCTCTTTGCATGGCAGGGGAAGAATTGTATATATTCGATGTGCGTTAATATCGTTTTACCTAAAGGCTTTTATTTCTGGTATACTTTATCAAAAAAGCACGGACGATCAATATTACGATGATACGCAAATTCTAAGATGAGGCCTAAAGTTTTGAAACAGCAGTGACCTTAAACATGTTAGTTAAAGTTTATGATAAAGGTCTCTATACATATCATATTATAACACAATTAGAAACTTGTCTCTATGGTTATTTTAGACAAAAAGATTTTCTCTGATAGTTTAAGTGTTTATAGATATATATTCAGATTCAACAAAAAGGTCGCAATGGTGATGTATTAAGGATTAACAGATTAATGTTTTACGGCGCACTGCAATGTAAGGATTGATTGGTTGATGTTTTACGGCTCACTGTAATGTAAGAATTGATTGATTGATGTTTGTACAATGTAAGGATTGACTGACTGATGTTTTACGGCGCCCTACAATGTAAGGATTGGTTGGTTGATGTTTTACGGCGCACTGCAGTGTAAGGATTGGTTGGTTGATGTTTTACGGCGTACTGCAATGTAAGGATTGAATGAATGATGTTTTACGGCGTACTACAATGTAAGGATTGATTGATTGATGTTTTACGGCGCACTGCAGTGTAAGGATTGATTGATTAATGTTTTACGGCGCACTGCAGTGTAAGGATTGATTGATGTTTTACGGCGTACTGCAATGGATTGATTGATGTTTTACGGCGCACTGCCATGTGGGATTGATTGATTGATGTTTTACGGCGCACTGCGATGTAAAGATTGAATGAATGATGTTTTACGGCGCACTGCAATGTAAGGATTGATTGATTAATGTTTTACGGCGCACTGCAGTGTAAGGATTGAATGAATGATGTTTTACGGCGCACTGCAATGTAAGGATTGATTGATTAATGTTTTACGGCGCACTGCAGTGTAAGGATTGATTGATGTTTTACGGCGTACTGCAATAGATTGATTGATATTTTACGGCGCACTGCCATGTGGGATTGATTGATTGATGTTTTACGGCTCACTGCGATGTAAGGATTAATTGATTGACGTTTTACGGCGCACAGCAATGTGGGATTGATTGGTTGATGTTTTACGGCGCACTGCAATGTAAGGATTGATTGATTGATGTTTTACGGCGTACTGCAATGTAAGGATTGAATGAATGATGTTTTACGGCGCACTGTAATGTAAGGATTGATTGATTGATGTTTTACGGCTTACTGCAATGGATTAATTGCTGTTTTACGGCGCACTGCAATGTAAGGATTGATTGGTTGATGTTTTACGACTCACTGTAATGTAAGAATTGATTGTTTGATGTTTTACGACTCACTGTAATGTAAGAATTGATTGATTGATGTTTTACGACTCACTGCAATGTAAGGATTGATTGATGGATGTTTTACAGATACTACAATGTAAGGATTGAATGAATGATGTTTTACGGCGTACTACAATGTAAGGATTGATTGATTGATGTTTTACGGCGTACTACAATCTAAAGATTGAATGAATGATGTTTTACGGCGCACTGTAATGTAAGGTTTGATTGATTAATGTTTTACGGCGCACTGCAGTGTAAGGATTGATTGATGTTTTACGGCGTGCTGCAATAGATTGATTGATGTTTTACGGCGCACTGCCATGTGGGATTGATTGATTGATGTTTTACGGAGCACTGCAATGTAAGGATTAATTGATTGACGTTTTACGGCGCACATCAATGTGGGATTGATTGGTTGATGTTTTACGGCGCACTGCAATGTAAGGATTGATTGATTGATGTTTTACGGCGTACTGCAATGTAAGGATTAAATGAATGGTGTTTTACGGCTTACTGCAATGTAAAGATTGATTGATTGATGTTTTACGGCTTACTGCAATGGATTAATTGCTGTTTTACGGCGCACTGCCATGTGGGATTGATTGATTGATGTTTTACGGCGCACTGCAATGTAAGGATTGATTGATTGATGTTTTACAGCGCACAGCAGTGTGGGATTGATTGATTGATGTTTTACGGCGCACTGTAATGTAAGGATTGAATGAATGATGTTTTACGGCGTACTGCAATGTAAGGATTGATTGATTGATGTTTTACGGCGCACTACAATGTAAGGAGAGATTGATTGATGTTTTACGGCGCACTGCCATATGGGATTGATTGATTGATGTTTTACGGTGCACTGCAATGTAAGGCTGGATTGATTGATGTTTTACGGCGCACAGCAGTGTGGGCTTGATTGATTGATGTTTTACGGCGCACTGCAATGTAAGGATTGATTGCTTGATGTTTTACGACGCACTACAATGTAAGGATTGATTGATTGATGTTTTACCGGTACTACAGTGTAAGGATAGATTGATTGATGTTTTACGGCGCACTGTAATGTAGGGATTGATTGGTTGATGTTTTACGGCGCACTGCAATGTAGGGATTGATTGGTTGATGTTTTACGGCGCACTGTAATGTAATGGTCCAGTCACAAATCAGTAGCGATGAGTCGGCGATGGGTAAAACCCGGGAAATTGGAAAAAATCGAGACAGATCTCACGATTTTGCACCCGTCGGAGGGGCTCTCCGGACGCCTGCGGCTTGTCGCAGATTTGTTAGGCATCGCCACAGCCGTCGCGTTCCCCAACTTTGAACCTAAAATTTTAAGATTGCTCGCAAGATTTTTCACCCATTTTGACCATCCCATACACAATTACCGATCACCTACGATGCCCTGCGATTAAGAAATACAGATGCGAGGTCAGAAAACCCTCCTTTTCCCCCACATATATCCAGGGTGGGGGGGGGGAATTAAAAGAAAAGACGCTCGCAGATATCGTCTCCGATCGCCTCCGTTACGATCGGAGGCTAATCCCACGATATTTCGACAAAACCGGGTCAAAATCCTTGAAAAAATCTCAGACAATGTGACTGCTCCACTTTTAGTAGGACTATTGGTAAGATTGTTCAAGGATTCTTTATTTTCTACGACGACCCCTAGCCAAAACAAATCCCCAACAGATCGCCGACATTGTGACTGGGCCATAAGGATTGACTGATTGATGTTTTACGGCGCACTACAATGTAAGGATTGACTGATTAATGTTTTACGGCGCACTACAATGTAAGGATTGACTGATTGATGTTTTACGGCGCACTGCCGTGTAAGGATTGACGGATAGATGTTTTACGGCGCACTACAATGTAAGGAGAGATTGATTTATGTTTTACGGCGCACTGCAATGTAGGGATTTAAAGATTAATGTTTTACGGCGCACTACAATGCAAGGATTGATTAATGTTTTACGGCGCACTGCGATGTAAAGATTGACGTTTTACGGTGCACTGCATTGTAGGGATTTAAAGATTAATGTTTTACGGCGCACTACAATGTAAGGATTGACTGATTGATGTTTTACGGCGCACTACAATGAAAGGATTGATTGATTAATGTTTTACGGCGCACTGCGATGTAAAAATTGACTGATTGATGTTTTACGGCGCACTACATTGTGAGGATGGGACTGATTGATGTTTTACGGCTCACTGCGATGTAAGGATTGATTGATTGATGTTTTACGGCGCACTGCAATGTAAGGAGAGATTGATTGATGTTTTACAGCGAACTGCATTGTAAGGATGTACGGATTGATGTTTTTCGGCGCATTGCAGAGGAGGATTGATTGATTGATGTTTTATGGTGCACTGCAATGTAAGAATTGACTGATTAATGTTTTACGGCTCACTGCAGTGTAAGGATTGACTGATTGATGTTGTACGGCGCACTACAATGTAAGGATTGACTGATTGATGTTTTACGGCGCACTGCAGTGTAAGGATTGACGGATAGATGTTTTACGGAGTACTACAATGTAAGGATTGACTGACTGATGTTTTACGGCGCACTACAATGTAAAGAGAGATTGATTTATGTTTTACGGCGCACTGCAATGTAGGGATTTAAAGATTAATGTTTTACGGCGCACTAGAATGTAAGTATTGACTGATCGATGTTTTACAGCGCACTACAATGCAATGATTGATTGATTACTGTTTTACGGCGCACTGCGATGTAAAGATTGACGTTTTACGGCGCACTGCAATGTAAGGATTGATTGATTGATTGATGTTTTACGGCGCATTGCAGAGGAGGATTGATTGATTGATGTTTTATGGCGCACTGCTGTGTGGGATTGATTGATTGATGTATTACGGCGTATTGTAGTGTAAGGATTGATTGATTGGTGTTTTACGGCTCACTGTTATGTGGGATTGATTGATTGATGTTTTACGGCGTACTGTAATGTAAGGATTGATTGATTGATGTTTAACTGCTGACTACAAAGTAAGGATTGGCTGATTGATGTTTTACGGCTCACTGCGATGTAAAGATTATTTGATTGATATTTTACGGCTCACTGCAATGTAAGGATTGATTGTTTGATGGTTTATGGCGATCTGCAGTGTGAGGAAACAACAACGTGTTACTCAAGCCTTTATCAAATATAATTAAGACATTATAAGAATCCCGGTCCGATATACAGTAACTGAATCTGTCTTTATTTGTTTAAAGTGGCATGAGCTGTCAAAATGTTGATATTTTTACTTTAAAACAGAATGTTGAAATTATCGGCTATTTTTCTCAAGACGTATAATTCAGAATCTTTTTAGTGATTCTAGTCTCGAAAATGTAGGATAAAGTATTGTTTTGAACTAACTTTGGTTTAGAATGAATGAATGGTCGTCCCGGCTATTTAAATTTTGTTTACTTTTCGAACACGTTTTCGGTTCGTACAGGCCACATACTGTATGGATTTTCCTCATTCAAACGCCAATCATTTAGTTTTTCGATGGCCTTCAAAGCCTCTTACTGTCGTGACGATCAAAAATTATGAAAAAAGTGAGAATTTCGGCAGCTCATGCCACTTTAAACAAATAACTGTCTGAAAGATTTGATCATTTTATTAACTTGTGATAATTTTGATTTCATTATTTGCCAGTAGACAAATTAAATTAAACAGGCTATACTTGTTGAGCGCCATTTGTACTCCGTCTCAAAATTTACGGTGATTTACCGTATTGCAAATGTTGATTATCCGAGGCATGTTGAAGACCCCGTGAAGTGAGGTTTTATCCGAATGACGCGTGTTCTCAGTGACAACTTAGGGGGAATTCCCTCCCTAAACCTCTGCATCAGCTTATCATACCGTTGGGGAGAGAGAGAGAAAAAACGAAAAACCAATTTAAGGTTTTGACTGTGTTTTTATTACGCATAGGAGATTATAGATATAGGTACAAGGGCAACTAAAGTGAAAGGAAACCCTGGATACCCCCCCCCCCCCCCCCGACACATACGACCCGTCGGAGGGGCTCTCCGGACGCCTGCGGCTTGTCGCAGATTTGTTAGGCATCGCCACAGCCGTCGCGTTCCCCAACTTTGAACTTTAAATTTTAAGATTGCTCGCAAGATTTTTCACCCATTTTGACCATCCCAGACACAATTACCGATGACCTACGATGCCCTGCGATTAAGAAATACAGATGCGAGGTCAGAAAACCCTCCTTTTCCCCCACATATACCCAGGGTGGGGGGTGGGGGAATTAAAAGAAAAGACGCTCGCAGATATCGTCTCCGATCGCCTTCGTTACGATCGGAGGCTAATCCCATGATATTTCGACAAAACCGGGTCAAAATCCTTGAAAAAATCTCAGACAATGTGACTGCTCCACTTTTAGTAGTACTATTGATAAGATTGTTTATTTTCTACGACGACCCCCAGCCAAAACAAATCCCCAACAGATCGCCAACATTGTGACTGGGCCATAAGGATTGACTGATTGATCTTTTACGGCGCACTACAATGTAAGGATTGACTGATTGATGTTTTACGGCGCACTACAATGTAAGGATTGACTGATTAATGTTTTACGGCGCACTACAATGTAAGGATTGACTGATTGATGTTTTACGGCGCACTGCCGTGTAAGGATTGACGGATAGATGTTTTACGGCGCACTACAATGTAAGGAGAGATTGATTTATGTTTTACGGCGCACTGCAAAGTAGGGATTTAAAGATTAATGTTTTACGGCGCACTACAATGTAAGGATTGACTGATTGATGTTTTACGGCGCACTACAATGCAAGGATTGATTAATGTTTTACGGCGCACTGCGATGTAAAGATTGACGTTTTACGGCGCACTGCAATGTAGGGATTTAAAGATTTTTGTTTTACGGCGCACTACAATGTAAGGATTGACTGATTGGTGTTTTACGGCGCACTAGAATGAAATGATTGATTGATTAATGTTTTACGGCGCACTGCGATGTAAAGATTGACTGATTGATGTTTTACGGCGCACTACATTGTAAGGATGGGACTGATTGATGTTTTACGGCTCACTGCGATGTAAGGATTGACTAATTGATGTTTTACGGCGCACTGCAATGTAAGGAGAGATTGGTTGATGTTTTACAGCGCACTACAATGTAAGGATTGATTGATTGACGGATAGATGTTTTACGGAGTACTGCAATGTAAGGATTAACTGACTGATGTTTTACGGCGCACTACAATGTAATGAGAGATTGATTTATGTTTTACGGCGCACTGCAATGTAGGGATTTAAAGATTAATGTTTTACGGCGCACTACAATGTAAGGATTGACTGATTGATGTTTTACGGCGCACTACAATGCAATGATTGATTGATTATTGTTTTACGGCGCACTGCGATGTAAAGATTGACGTTTTACGGCGCACTGAAATGTAGGGATTTAAAGATTAATGTTTTACGGCGCACTACAATGTAAGGATTGACTGATTGCTGTTTTACGGCGCACTACAATGTAAGGATTGACTGATGTTTTACGGCGTTCTGCGATGTAAAGATTGACTGATTGACGTTTTACGCGCACTACATTGTGAGGATGGGACTGATTGATGTTTTACGGCTCACTGCGATGTAATGATTGATTGATTAATGTTTTACGGCGCACTGCGATGTAAAGATTGACGTTTTACGGCGCACTGCAATGTAGGGATTTAAAGATTAATGTTTTACGGCGCACTACAATGTAAGGATTGATTGATTATTGTTTTACGGCGCACTGCGATGTAAAGATTGACTGATTGATGTTTTACGCGCACTACATTGTAAGGATGGGATTGATTAATGTTTAACGGCGCACTGCGATGTAAAGATTGGCGTTTTACGGCGCACTGCAATGTAGGGATTTAAAGATTAATGTTTTACGGCGTACTACAATGTAAAGATTGACTGATTGATGTTTTACGGCGCACTACATTGTAAGGATGGGACTGATTGATGTTTTACGGCTCACTGCGATGTAAAGATTGACTGATTGATGTTTTACGGCGCACTACAATGTAAAGATTGACTGATTGATGTTTTACGGCGCACTACATTGTAAGAAGAGATTGGTTGATGTTTTACGGCTCACTACAATGTAAGGAGATTATAGATATAGGTACAAGGGCAACTATAGTTAAAGGAAACCCTGGATAACCCCCCCCCCCCCCCGACACACACACCCACGCACACTGATATTAGTTTTCACTGTTTTAATTTAACCTGTGTTAATTTACCGTTTAAGGGTCGACGGGTTATGTAAAGCTATCATAATGGACGAAAGTATTGACATAGATTTAGTCAAATCAAATCTTTTAGAACAATTGCTCTACTTTTGATGTATATATGGCATGTTGTTGCTCATTCATTACTCTCCTGAAGATAGTATAATATATGCCGAAATAAGTCATCATGAAACTGTCGTTGTGTATTGTAAGCACATGTATAGTTGTATCTTATATTGCAGCATTTTCCGTGTCCATAAAGTAGCTCTTATAGAAAGTAATACCTGCCAAAATTGTAATCTTTTTTCTTAAAGTGGCTTGAGCTGCCAAAATTGTTGAAATTATCGGCTCTTTTTCTCAAGACATATAATTTAGAAGTTTTTCAGTGCTTCTAGTCTCAAGAATGCACGATAAAGTATTGTTTTGGACTAACTTTGGCTTAGAATGAATGAATGGTCGTCCCGGTTATTTAAATTTTGTTTACTATTCGAATACTATTTCGGTTCGTATATGCCACATACTGTATAGAATTTTCTCATTCCAACGCCAATCATTTAGTTTTTTGATGGCATTCAAATCCTTTTACTTTCGTGCCGATCAGAAATTATGAAAAAAGTGTGAATTTTGGCAGCTCATGCCACTTTAAATTGATTAATTAAAGTGGTTTGAGCTGCCAAAGATAGGACAACTTTCGATGAAATGCAATGGGTTAATTGTTGGTGTTTTTATCACGAAGTACAGAATAAAAGCTTTCCACCTATACTAATCTTGGGGGTGTAAGTTAAAATGGCTTGATCTGTCAAATGTAAGGACAATTTAATTAAAACCGAATTAGTAATTTTTCTGTTTATTTTAACCAAAACGTACAAAATAAAAACTTATCTTCTCTTGGAAATCCGATTTTGATGAACAAATTTGAATTTTGGCAGCTCATGGCACTTTAAGGCAGTCTTTATAGACAAGGAAGCTTCGAAATTGAACTGATACATTCTGGCTGTTTGGATTTTATCCGTTAATAAAACATATCTTTGGTTCGTACAGTTTACTGGCTGTACCAATATTGTTTATTTCAACGTCAAACCTATAGTTTTTCAAGACACTTAAACGTTCAACTTCTCTTGACAATCGGAATTTAGGGGAAAAAAGTCTGCATTTTGGCATTTCATGCCACTTAAAGTCGTTCTATTTTTCTCTGGAAATGGAGGAAAAATACACGCAATAAACTTGTTTTGCTTATCCTATATTCCAGTCACTTTTCAATCTTGCACTTATTTTGATAAGGAGACTGTAACTAAATGATTCCAAAGCATGAATATTCCTGGAAATTATATTGGCAAAATGTAGCGTACAAACTCCTGAACCTCATTAGGTCCATTGCTATCGGATGCATGTCCTATCATTTGCGCTCGGACAGGTCATTTTGTAAAATGTGGTTTCATACAAATCTACCAAATATTAACATTCAACATTGCGTTGGCAGCCTGGGGAAAGTGCCCCTCTATTTGTGACATAATCAAACATTATGGAGGCCTTTGAGTAACCCAGAGATGTATCGAAATGATCCGAGGAGAAACGCCGAATATACCATTTGCCAGTTTATCGCGCATCAATAACGTGACGTGATGGCGTCAACTTTAGACTGGACAAGCCAAGCTTCCATTTATACTTCAGTTATTTTAAGTCTAACGCCATTTTCAGTTTAACGCCATTTTCAGTTTAACGCCATTTTCAGTCTAACGCCATTTTCACGAAATATTCTTGCACATTACTTGATTCGTTCGGATAGAAATAGTAACATTATCGAGTGTTTCATATCTAAAATCTGCTGTAAGAATGCCAAAAATCTAAAGTTAATACCAGACGGATCGTTTGTCCGGTCTAATTTGTGGCAGTAATTGTGACGTCACTAAATTACGACATTTGCAAGTAATTGGCAAATCATTTATTGCTTCATTTGCACTTTTCCAGAGTAGGCCCTAAGTCTAGCTTGTTATTTAAGGGTCTTCGATGCAATTCTGTTTGAGCGCACAAAGTATGCGAAGGGCAGACCAGATGCCTTTGGACAATATTAGTCTGTTATTCAGGCACGTGAAACTAATGATACATCCCATACATCCATGTATTCCAGATAATCAAGGAGATCATCAATGACATGTATGTTGATCTTTAGCATCTGGCTAAAACCACGACTTCTCGATCGTAGAATAAAAAATATGGTTTTCTTTAAAATCAGCTACAACATTGTTAGAAGGGAACTATCAGTTCTAAGATAGCGCTAACATGCCTTCTTCAACGGAGGCTTGTTGGAAAACATGCATTTTTCTATTCTTAGAGCTTATATTGGCATAATATTGCCATATAAGGCTTACAGAATGGTATTGCAATCACACATAACAGATCATTATACAATAACAATAAAACAAAAAAAAAAATAAAATAAACAAAACACGACCGTCCGATAGTTTCTGACTGAACATTTTAAAAACCGTTTAATAATGCATCTTTCGCCACTTTGCCTCAAAAGTTCGTTAAATCCAGAGACTTTTGTTTACGCAAAAGAAACCGCGGTGCATATACGGCTTTACCGGATTGATATCCTGAACCGTGATTAAAATGTGCGGTGAATTGACAATGAAGACTATCGGTTAAGTCGTTGAAGCAATAACTTGTATGTATGTCCAAATTGTCTTCCCAGACATTTCAAGCTACTCATTGATTCAGAAGCCATCTAACAATGTGAAAATCAAAAGTGATGAGCGGATTGCTCACGTATCAGGAAGAAAAAGTGTTATAAATCATTTTTAAAACAGCATCTCACTTGTCATTAAAAATAACATGAGACTGAACATTTTACCTTGTATCGATGAAGGTGGTCGAGTTGTAACTTTTCCGTGTCAAACTAGGAATTTAAAAGCGAAATAATCTTGAGCGTGGCGTTAAATTCCAAAAAGAACATTTTAATCTTAGACTAGTTAAGATTGAAAGCACAGTGTGTATGTATAGTCTAAAACAATCCCTCGTTAACAAATAATCAAAATCAATGGATCGGCCACGTGCTAGAAAGAACAAGTGCTATAAATCTTTTTAATACAGCACCTGATTTGTCATTGAAAACAACATGATTATGAACATTTTACAATGTATATAGGATGTTGGTTGCCTTCCGTGTGAACTTAAGTAGCTTTCACAATTGAGACTTCCGCCGCACGGCCAAAATACTGAAATCGATCGCACGGTGGAGATAAGATTTTTCGGGCCGCAGTAGAATCGGTAAAATTACCGCAAGAAAATAATCCACTTTACGATTGGCCTGGGCATCGTAAGGACGTGGCAAGGTTCCCGCACATTTTAATCCACGAATCTCTTGCGGCGAACCGGGCGGAGAGACGTAAGACACGTACGTCTAGCGCATGTGATCCGTGAGACAGTTACACGGAGGTGCTGCGTGATTGGTTGCCGCAAGATGCAGGTTTACGGCTCTTGTGGTCATGAATTTTGGCCTTCCGTACGATGGACCGCAGCCTTCCTTGCGGGGAACCGTACCTTACCGTGCGGAATTCTTGTGCCGCAAGAGCCGCAGAAAAGTTTGGTGTGCACATGGAATCCAATTTTCGGCCGTGCGAATTTTTGTATTACCTTTGATTCGTGAGGGCGCTAGTACGTTCACCGTAAACCGTTGTATCTTGACGCACGGTTGTTGCACGTTTTTTTTTTGTCGTAAGATGCTCTGTACGGTGAAATGTCTTGTTCCGCCAACCTTGCGGCAGTCGTAAACCGTTGAACGATTCGCCGTCTCGGTCTTGCACCGCCTTGCGTTCACCGTGCGAAAAATATCATCAGGTGTGCTACAGGTATATATTTTGGGGGGCTTCGTTTTATCTTCCTCTTCCTCAATGGATTGACGTTCTTTTTCTAACGGTTTTTTTTTTATCTCTGCGCCTTTTTATACTGCAATCACGTCTGCGGAGCCCAAAATCGCCGCACGATTTTACAAAACGCCGTAAGGCGCCCGCTCATTGGTGCGCGGCGAAAAACAATGACGCACGATGCATCTTACGGCACGCAGCACGTTCTAACCAATCACGTAGCACCTCCGCACAACTGTCTCACGGATCACGTGCGCTAGACGTGCGTCACTCCGCGCGGTTCGCCGCAAGAGATTCGTGGATTAAAACGTGCGGGAAACTTGCCACGCCCTTACGATGCCCCGGCCAATCGTAAAATGAATTTTTTTTTTGCGGTAATTTTCCGATTCTACTGCGGTCCGAAAAATTATATCTCCACCGTGCGATCGATTTCAGTATTTTAACCGAGCGGCGATAGTCTCAATTGTGAAAGCCCCTTGACATAGCCGCTGCCATTTTCTCATTGGTTTCATCCAATCAATGAAGAATAAAAGAAATAGATGCGATACAGAGTAGTCACATGATGCAACTAAACCAATTGTTTGGCTGAGAAGCTATTGCCTCATTGACCTGCATATTCTGAATCCAGCCTTTCAATTCTGTCGCCATGTCCCCAGACCGAAATCAACCTTCATACGTTAGAGGGCGATAATAATACGTCCATATTGAGGTAAAATAGCTGAGGCCAGACCACGTCACCTCACAGCTGACAAAATGGAGACAAATATAAGACACTAATAGGAATACTTCCATCTGTTTTTGTTAGCTTAATCCTTGGCGTTAATAAAGTGTGATGGTTGAAGTACTCTGATGGTTAACATCGAAGTTGAACCGTATATATATTTCTAGTGATTACCGTCCCTATGGGCAAAGTTTAGACGACATCTTAAGCCCGGTATACACTGAAAGTTTTGCTGCGCACCCGACCCGACCCGACTAGAAAATCGCGTCGCGTCGCAGAGAAAATGTGTAGTGTATACCAGTCCACGACGCAAATCGGTGTCAGTCGGCTTCAGTTGCGTCGGGTCGGGAGTGATCTGGACGTGCTAGATATTTTGTTAAGAATCGGGTTGAGTCGGGTCTGGTCACACAGTGTATCCACTCTTCTTGCGACGATCGTCGTAGAGAGTCTGAATCCGTAGGCCAATCAGAAACTTTACTACAGTCACGTGACGTCAAACATTTTTTGTACCTTTTTCTGCTAGAGAGTTCCAAACGTCATGTCTCCCAATGACTTCAGTTGCGTGCAGTGTATACCGGTCTACGACGTGACGCAACTGAAGCCGACTGAACCCGACTCGAGTCGGGTACAGTCGAGTCGGGTCGCAGCAAAACTCTCAGTGTATACCGGGCTTAAGACAAGAAAAGTTTGAAACTCTCTTAGAACGTGGGTTCCATACAAATGATAAAAAATGAAGACATCACGACGTAGTAAGCTGTTTTTGAACAACACGAGCTTTTGACACCTTTACCGGTGTATCGGTGTCAGTTACACTTGACGAAGACGCCGGTATAGGTGTCGAAAACTCGTGTTGTTAAAAACAACTTACTACGTGGTGATGTCTTGATTTTTTATCATTAACACCTTAGACAGTTATAGGCCTACACATTCAGTTTAATTTAGGATCAAAATACAAAGACCATGCTCTTTATGTTTACTTTTTGAAATTTGTTAAAAAAAATTTTTTAGGTTCGCATAAAGCTATTTAGTAGAAGTTGTTTTACAGAACTATGTTAGCATATTGAGTTAGTATCGCTTTCTATAACTAAAGTGAAATAGCACTTTGTAGATTCATGGTAACAGGTCGACCATAGAAAACACATGTTTCTTATGAATCATATAAAAACATATTTTATTTTAATTCGGTTTGTATGGAAAGGTGAGATGACAAATGATGCTTGTCTTTATGTAATGTATAAGGACAACATTCTTCCCTTCTGCGTCAGAAAAATATAAATAACAGCAACATATTTTATTAGCATAAATCTAAATATTTAAAGCGGTTAAGCCTCTGGCGTGATATCTACTCAAGCGGCATTTGACACGTTACGTCGAGCGCTTCAGTTGCTGCAAACAATGCTTCTTAATTTTGAAAAAAAAGTTTTGGCATATTCTAATATCTTTAAAAATTCCTTCCTTTTTCAAATTATGTTAAGTTTGACATTTTGTTTAAATGCAAATGCAATATATAGGAAGTATCCATAGAAATAGGACTTTGGGTCATTCTCCGGTTTTCCCAAGCCATTAAAGCAAGAATAACCATCATGAAAAGGATAAAGTTTGTTTACTCATATATGAGCCATTCAACTGTATCCATCAAATAGCTACTGAAAGACTTCCGTTGACGCCTGCGTGTTTGTGAGACTGATCGCTTGTTGGACGCTTTTGGCCGGACTTTAAATTTCCTTACTCGTTTGGAGATATTGTGACGTTGGAGGCAAAAACTGGATTCTATGTTAAGAAAAAACACATGTACCCATTCAGCAGAACTCTCGTCTCGTCGACGAGGGCACCGTGTATTTTCTCGTTTCTTGAATTTGTTACGTTTATCAGCAATATAATTCTATACATCTGTTTACTAGCCGAAGAAATTTAGCTCAGAGAAATTATTTTTGATATCTCAACCTCTTAAAGCTATTTTTTTTACTAAAGCGCAAGTTTGAAAGCTGATCAAAATTGTGTATAAATGAACAAAACTCAATGCCCTAGATTGCATCATCTATATAGCCTATGGTGTTGCAAGGATACGTTATTATAGCATCAAATCGGACTCTATGCCCAGAACAAACCCCCTGCCTCCTGGTTTGGGTTGGGTTTATCCTACCAATATATAAGATACCGAAGAGGGACAGGGGGGGGGGTGGGGGGGGGGGCTGTCCTGGATCACAGTCTGCGTGGAATAAATCAGAGTATATATCTATACTTTATATATCTGACATATCAGTCATAAATCTAGCTCTGTATTCCCACGACAACAACCAGATATTAATATTGATACGGTTCTTTGGGAACAGCATATACTACTATTGTTTCTAATGATAAATGAGAATTGCCCTGTGGTATATTCCAGTAAACAGCAGCTTTGAACTGTGATGGCGAGCTTGTGAATAAGCCCCCGAGGAATAAAGCAGTTTGAGCGTGAGGCGACAGGTAAATTCACTCTGGAAAATAACTCGATAAAGGCCACGCCCATGCGTTTCGTGCCAAGCTCAATTTCTCCGTCTGATATCGGTTTATTGCAGTCTGAGGTCTATGTATACACTTTGCTGCCATAAGTTTTCAGCTGTCAATCTGATCGGCGAACGATCCTTGTTAAGTAGCAAAAACACCCCTCGGAATACCACGTGTCATAATTCCCATAACGTAATACTAGCCGATTTGGATGGTCGCTTGGTCTGTTGGTACTTTTCTCGTCATATAACCTTATTTAGGTGCGACGCTAAGTCTATATCAATCAATCAATACCAACTGCGTTCCAAACGTGTTCAAAATCCACTGAGTCATAATTTAAGAATTTTCTGATTGGGCTTCAATCATATTAAAGGGGCATGAGCTGCCAAAATGTTGATATTTTGACGTTGATACAGAATGTTTAAATTATCGGCTATTTTACCTAAGACGTATAATTCAAGGACTTTTTAGTGTGCCTAGTCTCGGGAATGTACGTTAAAATATTGTTTTGAGCTAACTTTTGCTTAGAATGAATGAATTTTGTTTACTTTTCGAACACTTTTTCGGTTCGTACAGGCCACATACTGTATGGATTTTCCTCATTCCAACGCCAATCATTGAGTTTTTCGATGGCCTGTAAAGCCTCTTACTGTCGGGACGATCAGAAATTATGAAAAAAATGTTAATTTCGGCAGCTCATGCCACTTTAACTTATTATGGGGTTAGTTATTGGGTACCATCGGATACCCGGGATTTTTTTCTGGGCCTATAAAATGGTTAATTGCCTCAATAAACAGGGGCATGTGGCACAAAGCTGTATATAAAGCTTACGTTTGACTAAACTAGGCGACGTCATAATTAAGTTTTTTTTGTTACCCTACGCACTTAAGTCTGATTTTAACTTAACACATCTTTGTGCAACCGAAATGTGATTTAAAATAAAATGTTTTGGGGGCCAAAATGGTCTGACAAGATAACTATTATTGGTTACTTTTAAACCTCATCCAAAAACTTCATACTATAAAAATACCGACAATCAATACATATAATGGGTCGAACTCATGACTGAAGTCCACGATACACATATAAATCCGTAAAAAGCGGAAATTTTATAAGGATGTTGATTGAACAATTTCTAAAAACATACCATAAGTAAGACAAAACGAGGTTTTCCTTTGTATGTAATATTTGTAGATTAATATTGGCAATGTGTTTATTATAAAATAGGCTGACTTGCTTGTAAAATGATAATAAGCCACTGTATCTCATTGAGATTGATTGATGTTTTACGCCGCAATCAAGATTATTTCACTTTTATTGCGGCGTTGCCAGGTTTAGTGGGGGGGGGGGGGGTTAATTGCCCGGAGGAAATCCCCGACCTTCGGTGAGTACCTGGATACTCTTCCACATATGGCGACCGAGTGAAATCTAATTGAGAAACTCATTCTGATTTCTTGAGATGGACTAGACTAGTCGTATTCGCAATAGTTGGTCCCATCCCACAAGTAGGTATCAGCTGACACCAACTCAGGGATGATTCATATCCCAAGTCTTTATTTCCTTCCGATTCAAACGTCTAGTCGATTGTTGTGTATTGCCCTCTTTTCTTTATCACAATATACGTACATTTCAATTTTGTATTTGAAGAAATAAATTGAAAAGTTTCCAACTAATAAGGTTTTCCAACTAATAAAATTTCAATTTTATTGCATTTGTAACTTCGAAGATGCCTTTATGCTGTTGCTTTAGCAAATATTAGATTTCTTAAATTTGTTATATTTTACACGATTGATGATCTGTGATGTTGAGCCCTCTGGGACATCACTGATGTCCACGGCAATTGATGATATCATGTAACGGATGATGTCAGAGAACACTGTATCTGATGAATCACATGTTTTATATGTCTACGACAATAAGTGATTTGTAAATTACTTTCAAATGACGTAATTTAGCAACGTCACAATTGTGGCCATAAACGAAAGACCGGACAAAGAATCCGTCTGTTTTAACTCTTTTTTTAGTATTTTTACAACATAAATTAGAAAACAAACCCGATATTGCGACAGTTTATGTCTGAAATAATCAAGTTATGCACAAAAATCTTTTAAGAAACGAGAGCTTGACTGATTAAAGCTGAAGTCTAATTGGAAGCTGGGCTTGTCCGGTCTAAGATTGGTGCCACGACGTCATCGCATTGTTGCGCGAAAAACTGGCAAATGGTCAATTGATGATGTCATGCAGCCGATGATGTCAGAGTACACTGTAATTGGTGACGCCACACTTCTGCCTTTTCAGATAAAAGAGATTAACTGATATGTAAGCACGAATAAGTATCCCTATTGAGATTGGATTCCAACGTAAAATTCAAATTGACACAGAGGGTCTTTTGTCAGATACCCGCCGAAAGCCGTGTGTTTATCTTGAAACGAAACCCGGTTTAAACATGGCAACGCCGACATATAAGTAGAATAATCTCGAATTAAAATTGATAGTCATACTAAGCTTATATGCGCTAGGGAAGGATTTACTTCAGGGGAACTTAGCAGAGAGGATACACTTTTATTATTGGTAAAAAAGAATTCTCGTTATTTTTTTGGGATTACACTTTCTTGAAAAAATGGCAGAAATTCTTCTACCGATTTTGGGTGATACCCGAAACGGGAATCGAACCCTGGTCCCAGAGTGCGGCACCTATCGTCAGCACTAAATGCCGGCTTATCCGTTCAGCCAACCGACCTCCCCAAAAAATAACGAGAATACTGTTATACTCACTTTCTAAAATACACTAACTAATTAAACTTATTGGTAAAAAAGACTGACAATGAGAGCTGTTATTAATTTCATCCTTTGTCGAAACGGACTTTCCTCGTATCATTTAACCTGGTTCCTAAACACGTTACAGACCCATTTGGATAAATAGACCTATACAAACTTTTACCCACTAATAAGGTGGAAGCCCGAAATTGGTGATTCTTTCGGACATATCGCTCGGTTTATATACGTCGTAAAACATGGATTAGCATATAACTTGGTACAAGACTCACAAACGTCATGTTGCAACCTAACATAGTTTTTCTTCATATCCAGCACAGTTACTGTGGAATGGGACGGAATGCCATAAAACAAGCATTATAGTTTGAAGAAGGACAGCTTCTGTTTGTCAGTCCTGAAGCACTATACCTTGTAATGTATCGCGCGCATTGTGTTCCCTTTCGCGCCTCGCGGGCTATGAAAAGCTATCGCAGAGGTGCGCCCATTCAACTTTTTCTCAAGTTGTGCTATTTAAAATTCTCTTTTATTTGCCTCAGTTGTTCACCGGATGGCTGAATTTTAAAGCCTCAATAGAGGTAGAGGTCCTTGTGTTGGGCAGTATTTTATGTTCATTGAATATCAAAAGAATACAGTTTTGTCAGAAGGAAAAATACAAGGTAGAAATAAATCCACATTCTTCGTGTTTGAAAATAGTTCTGTAGGTTGTCCTGATTTACCAATGCCTGTGTAAGGGCTTGCATACGGGTAGTCCAATAGAAGGCCAACATGTCTTCACATAAATGGTAAGGATTATAAAATAAGGAAAGAAAATGCAGCCAAACATGTACATTCATTAAATAGAGCAGCCTAATAGCTTTAGATAGAAGTCTGCAGTTTATTCGTACGATTTTTTGCTGATTTTTGAGAGATTTTTTAATTCAACTTTACCAGTACAAACGACAGTAACTGTGGATCGGTGTGCCGACATTATCCCCCACAACATTTTCCCCCGCGACATTTTCCCCCTAGACATTTTCCCCCATGACATTTTCCCCCGGAGACATTTTCCCCCGGCGACATTTCCCCCCACTAACTTTATGAGTGTACTCGGGCAATACGACAGCCTACCTTACTTTTTCCTGCAAAACTTGGAATGTCCAGTTGGAAGGCCTACGGTTAAGAATTGCTCTTTTATCGATATATGCTGGGACAATTAAAATTTCATTGTAAAAGCCGAACTCAACGGCAAATCGAAAGTGATTTACGTTCCACTTTTTATCGGCCGCGAGGTTTTGCAGAAAAAAGGGAAAAAAGTAAGGTAGAATGCCGTATTGTTAAAATGGGGGAAAATGTCACCGGGGGTAAATGTCCCCAGGGGAAAATGTCGTGGGGGGAAAATGTCGCGGGGGAGTTTTTTGCCCGGAGGAAACCCCCGACCTTCGTCGAGTACCTGGCAATTCGCCCAACTCTTGGCAACGGCGATCCAGAGAAAAATTCACTCAGAAACTTTTCAATTTCTATTTTGGTTTTGAGTGGTATTCTATCCTGCGCCCCATCCATTGAAGGCCTTTGTCAGACTGAGGAGCTATTTAACTGATTGAGCCACCGAGGCCCCAAGCCAAAATGCGAATTTCAAAACTTCCCATTACCATTAACGATTGTTCGTGAAATTAATGAGCTCAATTTTTGTGAGACCATATACAGTTTCCGATGTATATATGCTTTTAACATTTTATGTTCTTACGCCTGAAAAACACCCCAAAACATAATGCTCTGTTAGAAAGAAGACGTCAAGGTCAGATTTATTGAGTCGTGACTCGAAGTCCTGGTAACAGAACGTCATACATCACGTCACTAACGATTTGGTTGATTGATTAAAGGATGCTTTTACACGGCACACAAGATTAGTTCGCTCATGTGGCGGCGATGCCAGGTTTAGTTTGGGGGGGGGGGGGATCCCTGTTTTGCGGTATAAGCATTATTTGGACTGGCATCCATATATCTAAGTTTCTCCGCTGTTTTTTTAGCAACCCGGAATTGTATTCTCAAAGGCTGTTTTGTTATATATTATTTTTGAAACACTTGAAGTTCAGTAATTGTAAAAGCAGGTCCATACCAAATAGATAGAGTGGTTATATATTGAAAAACATATTTTTGTATTCTATATTCCAACAAGCTTTCGGATGAAACTTCCCAATCAGATATTTCCCACTCGGCTGACGGCGAATAAATTCGATTCCTACAAAATAAGGGTTTGTTGGCGATGACATAGGTTCCTTTCAGAACCAAAATTTGATGAATATTAGAAAGCGTCACAAGTGTTGAACTTGGCTCGGTGGCATCAAATCGAACTTAGCACTGAGTGAGTGAGAAAACGTTTAGCGTTCCTTTCAACATTATTTTCAAGCTCGGCAGTTAGCTGTTTGCGGACGTATTGGAATCGAGATGGTAACGGCAATGTATGGTTCAATTTTACTATCAGTCCCACCAATCTTACAATGCTAATAACTTGAGCAAGAATTTGTCGGACTACATAATGCTTACTGTCACATGTTTTTACTGGTATGTGAACATTTGAGCCCTTTCCCTTTGTCCCAATTCTGAACGGATGTTTGGAAGTACCCACCAAGTGATTTAGCTCAACGAAAATTGGGAAAGCCCAGGGCAATCAAAACGTTAACATAACCGCAAATGTGAAATGCAATTGTGTTGTGTTCTTCTAAATGGGGTGTCGACAGATAACGAAAAACGGCCACTTTACGTGTTTATTGTGATCAGTTGTAATAATTTTTGTTGTTACGCCATTCAAAACGTGATGGACAAGCGAAACCCATTTCTAACGCACCGGAACAGCTTTCAAGAACTGCCAAATCTGTGACACACGACGAACAAATAGTATACAACCACCACAGATCAAACGCTATTGAGAAATTTGAGGGAGGGTTGAAGAACTGAAAAATAAGTTGCAACAAGTTTCTCGCGACCACGGGATGGGTATTCCGGATACTATTTTAGAAGATGTGGGATTGTTACGAATGCCCAAAGGCCATACAATACTCTTTGTGTACGTGTACTAAAGACTATGAAACGCCACAAGGGACTTCCGGATGAGAACATATGGCAATCAAGTCTTCCAAAATCCTTAATTATGTATGTATTCATTGCACTGAAAAAAGACATCGGCATAGATTTCAATAGCTCGTGTTTTCCCACTAAACTCACTTCGTGGTGAGGCCTTAATTATTTCTCTGTGACATAATATATGTAGTTTTGTACTCTTTTTTTCGGAATGAACGGCTTCCATCTTCACTCGTCCGTTTTGTGTTGTCTTTAATACGCAGAATCTGATTGGTAAAAGTGACGGAACTTTGTGTTCCGCCCACTCGTTACAAGAATAACCCAAAATCAACAGTTACAAGCTGGTTTATAAAGCACACGGCACGTTAAATAACAAAATGACACCAACGTTGTCTAGTACATTCACCACGGTCAAAATCTAACTCGTTTGAGACTCAGAGGCCACATATCCTATAGGGGTAACAATTTGCGGCTTTGGATATATCTTGCGATGAAAATTTGACACCATACGAATTTCTCATTAAACCATGTTATCTACCCTTAAGGCAGATGGATGTTAAGCTAATTGCCGAATTGATGAAACCACATGTGACCTTCAGTCTGTTTTACATCAGCCCTTTTGTATTGTCATCGGCCGTTCAACCATGAAATTTACAAACATATAAATAAATAGTCTTATAATTAATACATATCTTGCTCCGCCGGTTTAAGGTAGTTTTTGTGTGCCTTAATGAAACGGGTTTTTGTTTTATAATTGAGTAAGTTTTTTATGCAACGCCTTGTCACTTTTATTACGTCGACCGTGCATGAGAGGAAAGTTTATTCTGTCTTTTGTAGTCCCTGAATGGGGCTTTGTATTGTGAGAAATGGGAATATTTTTTCCTTACATAGCGTGTAATTCTGTCATTAGTGAAGACGAGCATTAGAATCTGCAAAGGTGAGAAACAAGAATTTTGGAAGTCAGCGAAAGCAGTCCCAGAATTCTAGTATTCGTATAAAATGAAATTCTTTAATCACGTAAAAAATATTTATCTCCAGATGACTTTGCGGCTTATTGCGCAAAGATTAAGTAAGTCTAGCTTAAATGTGTTGCGTCATAAAGAAATGCCTTTGCGACAAGATGAATTTTTAAGCTGAATACACCTTTGTGTAGCCGGTTCCAGTTCACAGTATAGAGACTTTCCCAATATCGTGTAGTTTAATGACGTTCAACGAAGTAAACAGTATGCCTATATAAAGAAAAACACAAACGTTTTAAGCTGCATGACCTGGCGATCGAAATTCACAATTTATTTTAATTTAATTATAATGAAGACAATTCAAGGATTGGAAGGTTGTTAAAAAACTAAATGAAAAGTATACACAATTAAAATTACCGAAACAAACCTTCATTCACTGTAGACCAAAGTTACTTATAAAAACGTAAACATACATTCTCCAGACCTTCACTAACAGTGTTTAATTTACACTTTTTTAAAAACAACAGGCGTTAGTTTGTAATACTATATTCCACATTCGTGCAGTTTCAAGGCAATTTATTCTTTTGGTAAACACACGTTAATTTCCTTGACTATCAGATGATGGCTTTCAAAAAACAACCTTTAAAGGTCGATCTGATATATTAGGATTAGAGGTTAGATTTGTATGGGCTTGTTGATAATTATTTTCTGTTTGTTAAAGTGGCATGAACTGCCAAAAAGTCAAAGTGGTTTCATAAATTTTGATTGTCATGACAATAACAGGCTTTGAAAGTCATTGAAAAACTACGTAACTGACATTGGAATGAGGAAAATCCATTAAGTCTGTGTGCTGTACAAGTCGAAATGGTGTCCGAAAAGTGAACAAAATTAAAATAACCGAGACGAACTTTCATTCATTCTAACTCAAAAGTACTTCAAAACAGTACTTTAACATGGTTGAGACAAGTAGCACTAAAAGGCTTCTCGATAAAAATAACCCACAATGTCCATGGCATTCTGTTTTAACGGAAAATGTCAACATTTTTAGCCTCATTCCGCTTTAAGGGCTGAGATAGTGTTTTTATTTTGGTTTCATCTCTTTTTGTTTGCTTTTAGTTTGTATAAAACGTTTTAATAGGCTTGTTCTAGAGGTTCTCTTGTCAATTCATCTAAGCTACATGTTCTTATCATTTAAAAGACAAACAAAATACTAATTGTTCTTTTTTGTTTTTTTTTTCATTATTTTTTAACTTTTAATCTGTCATAATAAATATATGTCTTGATATAAATTATATTTTGACATCTCTACATAAGTACAGGCCCTTTTTATACGGTATTTAAGCCTATTTATAAAATGCCTTATTTTAGACAAGAAGGTTTTCCCTGTGCCTGTGTGTTTTAGTGATCCTAAATTTAATATGCCTGGGTTGTTTTAACAGGACATATAGTTATTTAAATTGTATAACATGAAGTTTTACGCATATTTATTGCTGTAAAAACTAATATCAATGCATTTATCGGATACACAATTTTTTTTCTTTAATTTATCACTCATAATTTATTTTCAATGTGCAGTCAAATAGCAGCAAGCCTCTCAAATTGTATAAAAATTTACCGGTCACCTGTTGAGATCTTGATATGACGTCCCGAGGGCTAGTGGTTAATTTAGAATATTTTGGGTAAGACTTTTTATCAAGGCAAAATAAAAATGAGCTAAAACCAGACCCCCGGCGTTGTTGATTTGAAGTTAGGGGAACCAGTTTTAAATAGTTTTTTTTCCAACAGGCTATTTTGTTTGACAGGGCGTGTTCATTTTATATAGCAACTACGACTTGGCATAGCATCTTCCCTCAGGGTCTGCTCGTAACCTCAGGCAGAGAAAGTGAGATTCTTATCTGCGAGATTCAGATATAAAAATTTGGTTATCACATATGAAAAAGCGACACGGAGGAGAAAATTTAAGTTGGTGAAACCAATGAAAAACTTGAACTTCTAGTCTAGTAGCCAGTCAAGCGAAGACAGAAGAAAACTGGCCACAAAAGATCCTTTATATTGCAAGTGGCTGAATATCGACATCAGTGTTCTCGCTCACCATGTCTCGCGCTGGAAGGTGTCGTCTGCGTTTAATGATCAAGCCGCTAAATAGGTCACGAGCTTGATATTACTGAGGACTTACCTGGGATGGACATATAGACCTGACGTAAATGATGCTTTTTTATCAATCTAGCCAGGATGACTTCGTTATTAACGCATCATAGACCGTTACAGACTTGTAACCACCCGACGTTTTACCTTTACACGAATCGTAAGTAAATATTTTATTTTTAAGACGTATTAGTTATTAAGGTCTAGAAAATGAAATACCGATCATGGCAATCGCACACAGTCACGGTTTGGATTTATTACAATCGGTTTAGATCCAGGCTCAACTAGAACAAACTCTCCTCAAATATAGTCAACAGCCATTATAATGTTGTAATTGCCAAGTCACTTGTTAGGCAGAAGATTTTCAATCGACCTAAGCCTTCTACAAATTTAGTCGGCTAACACATGTAAACGTTCTGTTTGGTTTAGTTTTTCTATTTTCAAAGCGTTCAAAGTGTTTTGATTGACATTCACTTTCCAATCAAAAACGTCCTATAAAAAGATAGATCGCATGTCAAGCGGCTATCAGTCTACCAAACAATGAAATAAAATCGGCAGGGTTTTTTTGGATATGAAACAATCAATGTAACAGCTGTTTTGAAAGCATTGTTTCTGACTCGAATATATGGAAAATTCAACCTTTGTCACATTGTCGACACACGCTTGGATAAATAAGAAAAAAGAGAAAACGATGTCATGCAAATGAGCTTGTCGCCATTTCTTCGTCTATTTCTAGCGTTTATAGACATGTATTTGGGGAGAGAAAATGTCACAAACCATTGCAAAAAAAAAAACTTGGGTTAATGTACCAATGTTTTCGGTTGATTTTTATTAAACATATTATAAACTGGAAAGACAGGCATACGCCACATTTATCCTACTTGCGAACTATTTGCCCCAAACTTTTAGTAACATTCTTACCAAGTTTCAAGTTCCCATGACAATGTATGTCGATAGCATGAGTTGTCATGTTATTTAAGATTATTCCGTGTCAGTGGCACAGTTGTTCAAACGTGTATAAGACTGGAGTCGGGTCTAAATGAGGTCTCAGAAATGAGGTTCTAGTGAGAATTGTCTGGGTTCCCAACGAACTGTTCTATCTATCGAATAAATATGCCCTGATGACTCCCTGCAAAATCAGAGATGAATTTCAACACAATTGTTAGTGTATTTTAAATGTCATACGCGAATGGTGTTTTCCATAGTTTTTTATAAGCTCAATTTGAGTAGGCAGAATTTTCAACCCCTTCAAAGTGACATTTTGGGTTTAGCACCGTAGCACTTTTTTTAGCATTCTCTGTAGACATTTTTGGTGGCCGTCAAAGCATATCACTGTTTGTAGAAAATCATTTGATTCTTAAAAGTGACTCAATTTTAAGTGAAATTACCAATATTTCTACGCGTGGCTAGGCTCTGTAGATGCATCTATTGCTCAAACGATCACGTTCGTGTTAGTTAAAGTTAAGTAGATCTGATTCAGTTACTTTTCACACGTAAAAATGCAATTCTTCGATTTTTCAATACAGGCGAACGTGATCGAAGCCAACAAAACCGATTATTGAAATACAACCAGGAATATTCAAATAACTGAATGTATGTTTTAATTGGGTAGGTGTGACAGTGTACGACAGCTCAATGGCCATCTTGTTTCTAAGCATATACCATTTTGCATATTTGAGATTGCCTGGGCATGTCAGATATGTCACCAACCACTGAGATATATCATAAAAAACCCTCGTTAAGCCAGTGAAAAGATTTTCAATACTGTATACATGAGCAAGTTCCGATAAGAGCGCAAGCGTATCGCTTGGGAGCAGTTTGCATGTGAGTGTGTGTGTGGCCCGGTAGTGAGCATACACTGTAGTTTAGTTTGATCATGCTTGGGGGCATTGCGAACTGTAGCGTGTCGGGCTGGTCTACATAGAGCGATGCTTCGCTTCGAAAGCTCCCTGTTCGTCATAGGGAGACTTAGAGACCAGTCAGATCAGGTGGACATCCATCTGGTTTAGGTTTAGTCCCAGCTAAATCATTAGACATTGAAACAGGAATAATTTCTGTGCGGGCGAAATTAAGGCCTATAGATCATAAACAGTCTATGTTGATGTGGTTAAGTTGCTTTTCTCCATTGAATCTCATTTCCATATGTTGTAGGTGTGTCAACCCACACCGCGGAGAGCCCTAGTTTTTTCTTTGGTTATCTAGCTGTATGATTGTATTCGATATATCATAAAGCTAGGTTACCAAAGGCAAAAATGGCGGTTCAACTCGTCGTTTTCATCAGTTGTTAACATTTCTGATGATGTCCTTGAAGGTTCCAACATAATGCTCTCCTGGGAAAACCGAAAATACCGATAGAAGACACCAGTAGGGAGACTGCACTAAGGAATAAACGATTTACACTTCTGCATACATATTCAAAGGGAATATTACCACTTCATCTGAATGTGCCCACTCCAAAGGTCGAAATTTCATTCCCCTTCGAAACAAACTAAGATGGGATTTAGGACTAAGGATTGCACAGGTAAGGCATCGCTGGAAGTTTGCTGAAAGTAACAACAGCTTTGGACAAAGATAACAATCCACTTCAAATAAATTTGAAGTAAATCTATAGTTCTCGACCGAAGAAATGTCCCTTTACCTCACGCCTGTATGTTTTTATTTAAAAAATACGGCTTTGCTGTTTAAGGGACTTTTTCTTTAGATATCAATAAGACAACATCAAATCTAAATCCTCACTATTACAGAAAATCCAAAAATGTAACTTTTGTTGGTGGTTTTTTTAGAAGTTTTCTTCTTCAAACATGACATGACACCTTTTGAAGAGTAGTGTGACGAGTTTTTTTTCTTCTTCTAAAACGGATATCTAATTAAGTAGAATGTTTGTGTAACACGGTATTGTTTAAGTGGAGAAATATGTGTCCGAGATGGGATGCAGTTACATTTTTATCACCATCGGGATGGTTTGTACCCTTGGGATAGATAAACAGCATTTTCATTGGTCGAATAATGCGTTTTGATACGTGTCATATAACGTTAATTAGTCGCTAGATGGCGCTTTTCCTGTATATTTGGATGATTCATTTACCGCCTGCGGGCAACCACTGGACCAATATTAGATCCGCCATTTTAACATCATATAGTGCGATGGGCATATTGTTTATGTTTGTCATTTTGTTATAAAGTTGTCTCTTAGCTAATAGAATCAGTTTAGCAGTACACACGCCAGTTAGTCTGTATCTGGGCAGCATTGAAGAGCCATGACAATTCCATATCCCTGATTCCTATCTCGTAAAGTTAATATGACAGTTATAAAAAAATTGATGTTGGCAATACCATTTCAAGTTTGTTTTAATTTCAAACTATATGAAATAACTTGGGACCAATTTGTACATATTTATTGTTCAACTCATCTGATACATGAACGCACACTATAGAGATGTTTTTTTTAAAGAATTGTTCATTTTCCACGTGGTCTGTTTTATATTTTATCTTTTCTGGATGATCAAATGTATAAGGAAAATGTATTTTCGGTATTATTTGCTGATAAGATTCTACTGAAGATTTTGTGAGGTGTTCGGGGTACAATATTCATACAAATTAATTACAATGTACTGTTTGACAAAAACAAACGTCAATTCCAAAAACCAATGTATTTTCTAACTATTAGATAGATCAAGTGCAAGTTTATAATTGTGTGTCATTTTTGTACATTTTTTCCTGACATAAGCATCACAGCGTCATTGATCTCAAGGTTTTGTGTTTAGAGTTGGCACACATCAAGCGATATTCTCGGCTTGAATGTACTTCCCAGCCATTTTATTTCTCAAAGAATCTTTTACTGTAGAGTCAGACAAAACTCTGGGACTGATGTATGTTTGGCCTGGAATTGGAATGTATTCCCATATACACCAAAACGTTCTTTGACCATGCTTAAATTAAGTATTAGCATTTGGCTTACTCGATACGGATAGATCAATGTCATTGAAGATACCATCATAAATATATTACTTTATTAATTATTCCTGTATTAATATTATACTAAGCATAATTAGGTCGAAAGTTCGAGAGAAGAAATCCGGATAAGTACATTTGCACCGAAAGGTTATCGTTCCAAGCAATACGCAGGAACTATATTCTATTTTATTTTCATTCTGTACATACAAACTACTTTTTTTACCAGTTTTAAGATAGTATATTTTTAATACCTAGAAATTCTGAAGTTTAATTAAAATTTTACCAGTTTTTTTTCTGGTGTAAAACGATTTAGCACTGTTGAGAACGAATTCTATTTGAACAAGTGCTGATTTAACAGCATTGAATACGTGGCACTATTTTTATATACCATATTCTGTTATTGAGGGGCCTTCAACAGAAAAGGTTGCCAATAATGGAAATCATTGTAATACAGAAAATATGACCCTTGGTTTATAAGACACTTTTTGTATTCAGGTTGACATTTCAATAAAGGATTGGAGTCTTAATATCTTTTGCTTTTTCCCTCATAAAAAGTTAACACCGTTTTGTATGAAATGTTCCCGATCAGCTTTTGATATATTGCCAAGGCTGGGTCCCTGGTTTACAAGTTTTAGTGGATACGGGCACATACTGGTCGGTGAATTTCTATGGAACGCTGACATTTCCCAAGTGTTCAATTTGTATGGCGGTCATCAGAGCGTGGCCCGTTTTTAATGTGGAGATCCTATCTAAATATCTTATTTGATCCTACTATAAAGGCGGTCATGTCACTATAACTGTTTAAGATTCCTTAATTGTTTTATTTTTTAAAGCTACATTTGTCATGCATTGCTGATCTAAATTAAATCGCTCAGAATCCCAGGCTAATTTGGGCTTTTTTCCCCGTCAAATGAGGGCATGAGTGTAAATCTTATTGTTACAAAACTTGGCCATATTTCAATAATCAACAAGGTTTATTTCTATCTATAAAATTATTTTTACTACGATTGCCAAGAAAATTTCTGAAGCCATCATCTAATGTAATCCAGGGGATATTATCGTTCCACCTTTTGATTTTCCGCAAACCCTAAATATACCCTACATATACATCTCATATGAGTCTTAGACTTAAGAGTGCAAACGTCTTTTTATTCGTTACTTATCCGCAAAAAAGCTCAATTACGGAACCCTGTGTCTCAGAGGATAAAACTAATTACTATTTGTGACTTCAAATACTGGAAGCAAAGCGTGAAACCCAACAGAATGTCGCCCTATAGATGAGCTAGACGTTCTTTTAACCTTGGTACATGTACCTTCATATACAGGCCCACTGTAACATTAAAACATATAATTACAAACCTTCTAATTCAGTAATTTCAGTATTGCTTTCGAAATACTAGCTTCGTTACTCGTGAAAATTTTAATATACTTATTTTAATGCGCTTCATTTAAGCTCTGTGTGTATAAGAGAATCTTACAAGTTAGCCGTTCCCAGCAGGGCCGTGTAGCTCAGTTGGTAGAGCGGGGGAACGGTAATCCTAAGTCGTGAGCCCTAATGACGATTGCAGCTTACCGACTAATCATCTTCATAAAACGTTTGGTTGGCAATATTTTCTCAAGCGTTCATGGCTTTTACATAATATTTTATTGTGTAAACAATAGCGTATGTCCTGAAATACGCGAATAAACAAACACATTAAATTCAATTGCGTCGCTGGAAATGGGAATGAAGTCCGTTGAAAGCCTGTTGTGGTCCGCTATAATCTAGTTTACGAAAGACCTTTTTACCGAGTCGACATTCCGTGCTGGTTATAGGCCTATAGGTATCATGCTTTGGATTCTGTGTGGGTTCGAATTTTACATTCGTACCAGCCTGCTGATTTCTTTTATTTTTCAAGAAAAAGCTTTACCAAAAGCGGGTGTTGTTGATTATCGTTCTGAGTCGTACTTCTCATTATTCAAATTGTAAACGTTTCATTGTTACGCCATGTGTCAAACAGAACAACTTAATCCGGCAACATTGCCATATAAGTGAAATAATCTTGAGTGCGGAGTAAAACATCAATCAATCAAATAGAACACTCGTTCCAATGAACCTCCCTCCATAATGTAAGAACATTATTGTCGTGATTTGGCATCAAAGAGAAGCATATGTCTTAATTTGTTCAATATATTGTAAGAAAAGGGTAAATGAAGATGCTTCACAAAACCGGGAATGTTTAATTCAATTTCATGGCGTCGTTGTCAGGTTTGGGTGATATGATAAAACTTAATTCTCCGAAGGGATGATCGTTTTACCGCATTCAAAACTCCATAAAGCATTCTTTGTTAAGACTTTTTACTTTGAGATAACCTTTGCCGTGTTCTCGCTAGAATACCGCAATGCATAAAAAAAAACGAACGGTTATTTACTAATTCAGTAATTTCCGTCGTTCTACTAGATGCGTGAAGGCGAATACGTTTGGGTTGCAGGTCATTGCTTCGTCCAGATCAACTGCCATGTCCCTGAATGCACAACTCAGATTGATTAATGTTTACGCCGCTGTCAAGATTACACAAAATAGTTGTTGATCTATACTGTTCGGCCAGGTCCTATGAAGATAAAACCGTAAGGTAGCCGAAACCGGTCTCATATAAATCGGTCCATTGAGAACCGAGTCAGAAAATCTTTTATTTTTGACTGAGTGTGATTCGGGGTATACCAATTGTCAAGCTCCTGTCTGTCGTCAACCTAATGAAATATCATGGGTTTTAGTTTATAACAACTTATGATCGTTTATGAAAGCCTTAATGATATACCTCTTTTTACACAATTAGAAACTTGTCTCCATGGTTATTTTAGACAAGAAGATTTTCCCTGTGCCCGTGTGTTTTAGTGTTCATGAATATATATAAAAGCAATCTTGATTGAGCGGTCCCTGCTATCTCTACAGAGTTACAGACCCCCACCCCATACCACTACCCCACTAAGGGTTTGCCTTCTGTACGTATTAATCTGAAAAAGAAAAAATGAAGGAAACTGAAGTAGAGGAAAATAAAATTGCATCCGCCACATGAGGAAATGTTTCGTTGATTTATTATAAACGTAGCTGAGAATGGTACTGAGATGATTCTAGATCGCCATTGCTCGACTGTTTCGCTTTCTTAATAAAATTGGCTAACCTATTTGAGTATGGTTCGTGTCATTTTAATATTATATCATTGGTATGGCGACATCTGTCTGAAAAATAATTCCTAGGGCAAATTTTAAAAACTTCAAAGAAAAGTTCAAACAGAATAACAACTTGATCTACGTCCGTAATCTTCATCTCTTAAAAGACAATCGGATCGGTTGCACGTACATGTATTCATGTTAATGCATTGTTTATAAGAAATAAACGAATATTACTGAAATTAAACAGCGATAATTAGCATCACATATCCATCGTCTTTTGGACTACTTTTGAGACCTAGATAAAAATAAATACATAAATGAAATGAATCTGATTCAATTTTCTAGAAATGTTATCAAATGTAATTATTTTGATCACGAAGTGAGTGGGATAGACAAATTCTATATATGTACATGTATTATGTATATTAACCTTTTACAAGACGTTTTGAAATCGACTGAAAAGTATTTCGTTTTCAAAAACATAAAATTATAATAATTTTAGTTGAGCACATGATACAAGAAGAGCTCTAGATAATTGACTTATTGGCTGGTTGATTGCTTTATGTTTTTTTTTCGAGTTTTATTACACGCTCAATATTTTTTCTTGCCAGGTTTTATAACGGAAGAAAACTATGGTCTTTGTACTGAAGGTACCTAGACTTTTGTTTGCTATCGGGGGACAATTTCCTTTAAAGTGCGCTGTAAACCAATTTTGGATATTTCTCGGTCTTATTAAAGTACGAACCCCGGGCAAGCTGTCAATCAGTCAACTTCACAGCCATTATAACTGTTTATTAAGACAAGGTTATGTCTAGTAGAGATGAGCTAACAGAGTCCCCTATTTTTACCTATATGTTAATACGTGAATATGCCATATAAGCGGGGCTTTTGTCATTTCCTGTGAATAGGAATACGTTATTAGCATGATCCACTGATAACGTCTTCAGGTATTTATCAACGAGATTTGAAGCGTTGCATATCACACCTAGATACGTTATGGTGTAGATTACTATAAATTATTTTAGACAAGAAGATTTTCTCTGTGCCCGTGTGTTTTAGTGTTCATAAATAGAAATTATAAAATGGGGACTTACTACCAATACAACTATTTTTATGCCCCATAGTGGCAATCTAAATTCGTCTCCAAGATGTACTTTTCTCTGAAAATAAAATACCTGAGGCTAAACTTACCAAGCCAATTAAAATTGCACGAGTTGACGAGTTTAGCAAAAATTTCGTTCAAACAGAATTAGCTAATTGTTGTTCATTGCTATCAAAGAGTGAAATTTCACAGGTTTCCGCCTATGCAAATCTTTCATATGTAACTTTATGTAGATATATGAGCAACAACAACTCTATAAATGAACTCATACATCCCAGTTTTTTTAATTCTGTTCATTAAGGCCCGTTCTCACAGCGCGATTTGTCGTACCGACTTGTAGGGTATTAACATAGATGCTTTTGATTGGTCGATAAGATTTGTCAACCAATAAAATGCATCCATTCGAATAGCATGCTTCAAGTCGGTACTACAAATCTCACAGTGAGAACGGGCCTTTATTTGAACAGATCTTCGGTTCTTACGGGTTACGTTTTTATTTATTTCAACGCCAATCCTTTCTTTCTGATGCACTTTAAACGCATAACTTTTTCTGGACTATCGTAATTCATAAAATAAAAAACAAAATATTGGGAGCTTATGGCTTTTTAAACTTTACCGTTTAGTTGGGTATCTGCTTGTAGTCCGCTTTATGAATTATATGAAACATCCCCCCTGAGGTTAATTTGAGCCCCTATTCACCGGCTTTCTCTAGGCTTATGCCCTCTTCAACACAACACGTGCTTAAGGCATAGGGGAGACCGGGCGCATTGGGACATGCGGTACAGTGAGACAAGCTCTCTATAGGCAATTTTTTTATATCAGGATATTCCAAATGACATCATCAGATGAGGGCAAACCCTTTTTGCGATGTAACATTCTGTTGTAGACCGATTTAGGAAGCACAGGAAAGTTTTAGGGGTAACATTTTTGTTTTTTCAGACTAAATGTAAATTTTTACTGGTTAAATATTTTTCAATTTCTAGCATTGTTATATGCCATAGTTTTTATGTGTCTATTTTATCATAATGTGGTAAAACCATAGTTTCTGTCTAAAAGTTTTTGAATGAACCTCCCTGCACAACTTTTACCATGAGAAACAAAATGGCTAAGGGGGTCATTCGAGGTATATTGGGACATAACTGTCGGGGTACATTGGGCCATGGGATAACGGTATCATAATGCTTACATTTCCACCACAATACAAGTATAATGTTGATTTTCCCCTATATTTCAATGACTAAGTCTAGTACAACCATTCTTTCAGTTGCATGTGATTTTTCATGCATCATTTTAATAAAGCTATATTTGTATCAGTCCCATGCTCTTATAGTGCCAACTAAAATTCTTTTAAGGGCCATTTTGTCTAATCGCTTGTATTCAACTTTATCGTTGACAGACACCGTTTGTAGGCTATTATTCATTTGTTAAAACAATAAAGAAGCAAAATTCCTTCAAGCAATCAGTTAATTTCATTTTTACTTTAACGTTGACACTGTCCGAATATACCCCATAGACAATCCCAATTTACCCCACCCAAGGGGTAAATTGGGACACTTTTTAGAAAAAATGCCTATGTCCTCGTAAATATACATAAAATAGCCAAAATGAAGCAAGGATATTAATCAGATTGACATTGTGTTTCATATAAATGTTTTCTTTCAATTTTATGTGCATCATTTTTCTGTCAGACTTCAAAAAAAAAAGTGGCCCAATGCGCCCCGGTCTCCCCTACGTATATTTTTACTCATGTAGGGCACAAAATATTCATTTGAAATATCTTTTTAAAAGACATTTGAAACATTACGAATACCATTCGTAAAAAAATACATCACACACACACGCCAAAAAATAAAACAACATATCTCTGTCACGTGAACAGAGTAGATCGGTATCAGAGACAAAGAAAAAAAAAAACACCTCTATTCTACTTTTTTTCTAGAAAGCGATAAACCTTAAAATGATTCTTCATTGTTTTAAAATAGAGCACAACGTGACCTCTGAGTTGGTCAGTCCCGTTTTATGTCTTCTATATTTAGCCCAATATATATATATATATATATATATATATATATATGTCGGCAGGTTTAACCAAGCTATACCTACTGTTTGTTCCAGTTATAATTGGAAGTTCTCTCAAATCTAAGTAAGCGTTATACAATGTATGTCATCGTGGGTAAAAATGTCCTTTTGTATGTATAAAAAGCAACATCGGAAAATCGGAAAAGACTTCAAAACGTATAATAACGAATTTAACGGAAACGAAACTTAATTTGAAATGTAAATTTCTATTGACTGGGGTATAATAATTAATTGATGCTAGCATGCATAGTTCATATTGAATGGAAATACTGCCACATTAAATTTGGCGCGGGTTCGATTCCATTTTTTGGAGGTTGTTTTTTAATTATCTGCGTAAATTGTGTGGTTATGCAGCTATGTGGTCGTGAAAAATCGCTACTTTATTCTTTATGCATAGTTCATGTTCACAAATAATTCTCGCAATGAATTTGCAAAGAAAATCCTTTGAAAAGAGTTCTAAGATTTGGAAACTACCTGCATATTCCATTTTATTTGAATCGGATTGTTCACTTTTTTTTAAATGATAGCAAAAAGTGAAATTTCAGCTAGTTAGTTTCACACGTTGCAAAATTTGATAAAAAGCACTTGCGAACTCATATTTATCTTTCATTTTTAGTTAAAATTGCAATCGCACAAACACTGTTTCTCAATGCGGAAAGTGAAAATTTGGAACAACGGACACGCAATCAAGATATTTTAAACATGCAAACTCTTGACTTTGCAAGTTTTATTAAATATTCTTACGTGTATAGGTTACTTTCAACAGAATGTCAAAAAGTTCATTGTTTTGCTGATAAATGTAAACGCTTTATTTCCGTTCTGTTGCAGTCCAAATAGGTTTTACGTCTGACAACAAAAGGGGAAAAACAAAGAACAAAAACAGTGAGTTTGGAATGTTGACACACAGAGTGTATATTGTCGACAAGTTATTAGATCGTTGCGTGGGAATATGTTGTCGGTTAAAATACAGATTTACACTTAGTCTTTTATATCAGCTATGGAAAAAGAGGACTCTCACAGGTGAAAACAAAGGATAATGTCTATAGTATACAATTCTCGAATAGAAGTCTTTGTATTACACGACTTGATTCCCCTTGGTATTGAAACTACATTTACGTACATTAAACAAAAGTGGATCTTTCAAATCTACATGTAATTTCTCTTTATTTTGTTTGACTTATTTGTAGTTATCTACCCAGTAAATACTTTACTCTTGTTATCACATGTTCTATTTTAAAATACATTGGCATAGAGAATATTTTGTGAATTAAAACCATTATGCATATAAGTTATACATTCAAAAAAAAAAGAATTCACACTGGAACTGGCCCCCGTGTGGGTCCCGAGGGAGATAAGAAAGACCCACAGCTTTCCCAAGGTGCTTGAGGGGTCTTCGTGGCTCATTAGGTATAGCGTTGCTCAATCCGAACAGCCTTCCACCAATGGGTCGCGGGTTCGAATCCGACTCAGTCCAAAAAAAATGGAAAATTTTCTGACTGGGTTTTCACTAGAACGACCTATGTGGGATGGTTACTAGTTACCAACGGAAGGTATTGGGTTTCCTCCGGACACAGAGCCCGGTTTCCTCCCTCAATAAAACTGGCAAAGCCGCCATATAAGTGAAATAAACTTGAGCGCGGCGTAAAACACCAAACAATCAATCAACCAAGGTGCTTGACCGTAAGAGGCGACTAATCCTTGGGCCTCCGCGTGGGTTTCGGAGGATAAGAATTGGCCCACAGCCCCAGGCAGGCTTGATCGTAAGAGGCGACTAACCTGGATCAAATTTTTCCTTATTATGCTATAGACCGATCTGTTAAAATGACTCTACGACAACCTAATATATTTATTTTCAATGGTTTGTATTATTGAAAAATAGTTATTTTAATATATAAATCGTTTACATTTTTATTTGACCTACTCCATATATTGTTACTGTTTAGGGTTAATTGTGTCTTACCAGTTTTTACTGATTTTTGTTGATATCATTTTTCAGTTTTAATGTATTTTTGATGTGGAAAACATTGTATGATTTACCTTCTTTTCGCCTCCATATAAGTGAAATAATCTTGAGCGCGGCGTTAAACTCCAATCAATCAATCAATCAATCAATCAATCAATCAATCAATCAATCAATCTATCAATCTATCAACCAATCATACTGGCACTGGGATATTTACAAGAATGATCCTTTTAACTATAAAAGCTAGGTAAGTTTCTCTCTACATGAACGTTCTTTGTAATTATAAAACATTTTTAAGATACATCAAAAAGTAAAATAACGGACGCGGATATGTAGTAACACATGACAAGTTTTTGACCTGTGAATAATTAATGGACATCTGGAATGAAGTCGATTTCAATGATTTATACCAGAAACTTATTCAGTAATAATCCCTCTTGTGTTTGATTTAGGCTTTTGCTCGCCCTTTCTCACATATGATGTATATGTATTTATACTTTCTGGAAAGGGGGTAGGGTTGACTGCGTGAGATTTTTAATGTTTCTTGATTTTTTGGATTGTGTTTGATCTGCACCCTGAACATGTGCTAAACTATGTCTTCATTTGATTGATTGATTGTTTGGTGTTTTACGCCGCGCTCAAGATTATTTCACTTATATGGCGGCGTTGCCAGTTTTATTGGGGGAGGAAACCGGGCTCTATGCCCGGAGGAAAACTACGACCTTCCGCTGGTAACTGGCAACCATCCCACATAGGTCGTTCGAGTGAAAACCCAGTCAGAAAATTTTCCAATTTGTTTTTGACAGAGTGGGATTCGACGCCGCGACCCATTGGTTGAAGACTGTTCGGATTGAGTGTCCAACGCTCTACCTACTGAGCCCGGAGGCCCCGGCGTCTTCATTTGAAGACTCTCCACTTACTCGAAAGTATATCACACAAGCGGTGTATAAAATAAAGCGAAACAGATAAAGGAGATATGCCACACGAAAGAAACCGTACATAAAGTTTGGAATCTTTTTGCACAAACCTTGTCATTTGGGGCACAATCTAAAGCCATATGTAGATCTAAAGCTACACAATACGATTTGAATAATTTTTTAGGATACACAAATGGTATGCCCTTAATCTCAATCTATCGCGATGTGTAGACCATTGGTTTGGTAAACGTTAAGAATCCACAACAAGCCATCATCAAAAATAAACAATGAAAACGAAAATTGGTTTGCTCTACCCTGAATCCAGTTTCATAAAGCCGCCTCATGCCGTCACTGGGGTCAACGCTTTGACAATCGATCTTAATAGAAAAATATACCTCTGATAAAACGGCCAGTCATTTTACTAGCCAGGGACAAAGCATCCATCGCTGGCGGTACAGTGAAAATACTTATTGAACTACCTCTCAAGTATATAGACAAGGTATTTATTGATGTAGGCTTCAAACGAGATCAACCGTAAGTCCATAAACTGTAAAATTAGACATGGCCTAATTTGATTTTACCGGAGAGTCTCCATCCTATAGGGAGCGGAAGTATTTTATGAATTCCACACATTTCCTGTCACCGACACTGCATTATGTATGTGACTGAGCGTTTTTCGTTCTAACATGACGTTTACATCTCACGTTATGCAGCAACATACGTCAAATGGAATTGCAACGTCACCAAAAACGTTCTTAATAGTGTCATCTGTTACCGTAACAAATCTTACGAGCCTAGCGCTCCCTATATCAGGTTGGTAGCAAATCTTTTATACAAAAAAAAATCATTTTTAGTCACCAGTTGCAGCATAATACTTTGTGGAAAGCTGATACGCAACAGAGTCTTTTTTCTTTTTTTATGCAATTCTCATAAAATGACATCATGAGCTTCCAAAATGTTGATATTTTGACGTTAAAACAGAATGTTGAAATTAGTGGCTATTTTTCTCAAAACGTATAATTAAGAAGTTTTTGTTAGTGCTTCTGGTCTCGAAAATGTACGATAAAGTATTGTTTTGAACTAACTTTGGTTTAGAAAGAATGAATGGTCGTCCCGGTTATTTAAATTTTGTTTACTTTTCGAGCACGTTTTCGGTTCGTACAGGCCACATACTGTATTGATTTTCCTCATTCCAAAGTCAATCATTTAGTTTTTAGATGGCCTTCAAAGCCGTGACGATCAGAAATTATAACATTTGTTTTTAATTCTGGCAGCTCATGCCACTTTAAGCAAAATCTGTACCACCCGTCCATCACTTTCTTGCAATGTTGTCATGGGACATACGTGTAATGTTTTGCCCTAATTGATTAAATGACATCAAGATTATAGGGCACACTCAAAGTGTTTATGTCCTTGGAAAGTCAGAAGGACGCCTCACAACGAAGCATGACAACGCATAGATAACCTTTAGCGTCGTAGTTATACATGCAAACCGTGTGAATATTCCGTTTTGTGCTATGTATCCATTACTTACTGTAAAACGTTGTATATATTTTACTTTCTTTTATATGTTTTTATTGTTTTTGTCTTAACTGTAGGTTGTGGGATGGAGTTTATAACCTTGTTGATTGTTAATTGTTATGAGATGGATTTTTGTTATCCTCTTAACTCTAGGTTGTGAGATGGAGTTTATAACCGTATTATTTGTTAATGGTAGGTTGTGAGATGGAGTTTATAACTGTGTTGTTTGTGTATTGTAGGTTGTGAGATGGAGTTTATAACTTTGTTTGGTAATTATAGGTTATGAGATGTAGTTTATAACCATGTTGTTTGTTATGACTAATTGTAGGCTGTAAGATGGAGCTTAAAACCATATTGTTTGTTATAACTGTGCTAGTTTATAACCATGTTGTTTGTTTTAACTGTGCTGTTTTGTCATAACCGTGCTGTTTGTTAATCATAGGTTATGAGATGCAGTTTATAACCTTGTTATTTGTTGGTTGCAGGTTATGAGATGGATTTTATAACCTTTTTGTTTGTTGGTTGCAGGTTATGAGATGGATTTTATACCTTTTTGTTTGTTGGTTGCAGGTTATGAGATGGACTTTATATCTTTGTTGTTTGCTAGAAGTAGGTTATGAAATGGGTTTTATAACCTTTTTGTTTGTTGGTTGTAGGTTATGAGATGGAGGTTATATCTTTGTTGTTTGCTAGAAGTAGTTTACGAGATGGAGTTTATAACCTTGTTGTTTGTTGGTTGTAGGATATGAGATGGAGTTCATAACCTTGTTGTTTGCTGGTTGTAGGTTATGGGATGGAGTTTATAACCTTGTTGTTTACTAGAAGTAGGTTATGAGATGGAGTTTATAACCTTGTTGTTTGTTGGTTGTAGAAATGAGATGAAGTCCCTAAACTTGTTGTTTGCTAGAAGTAGTTTATGAGATGGAGTTTTTAACCTTGTTGATTGTTGGTTGTAAGTTATGAGACGGAGTTTAAAACCTTGTTGTTTGCTAGAAGTAGGTTATGAGATGGAGTTTATAACCTTGCTGTTTACTGGTTGTAGGTTGTAAGATGGAGTTTATAACCTTGTTGTTTGCTAGAAGTAGGTTATGAGATGGAGTTCATAACCTTGTTGTTTGCTGGTTGTAGGTTATGAGATGAGTTTATAATCTTGTTGTTTGCTAGAAGTAGGTTATGAGATGGAGTTTATAGCCTTAATGTTTACTAGAAGTATGTTATGAGATGGAGTTTATAACCTTGTTGTTTGTAGGATATGGGATGGGGTTTATAACCTTGTTGTTTGCTAGAAGTAGGTTATGAGATGGAGTTTATAACCTTGTTGTTTGTTGGTTGTAGGATATGAGATGAAGTCCCTAACCTTGTTGTTTGCTACATGTAGAAGTAGGTTATGAGATGGAGTTTTTAACCTTGTTGATTGCTGGTTGTAAGTTATGAGACGGAGTTTATAACCTTGTTGTTTTCTAGAAGTAGGTAATGAGATGGAGTTTATAACCTTGTTGTTTGTAGGATATGGGATGGGGTTTATAACCTTGTTGTTTGCTAGAAGTATGTTATGAGATGGAGTTTATAACCTTGTTGTTTGTAGGATATGGGATGGGGTTTATAACCTTGTTGTTTGCTAGAAGTAGGTTATGAGATGGAGTTTATAACCTTGTTGTTTGTTGGTTGTAGGATATGAGATGAAGTCCCTAACCTTGTTGTTTGCTACATGTAGAAGTAGGTTATGAGATGGAGTTTTTAACCTTGTTGATTGCTGGTTGTAAGTTATGAGACGGAGTTTATAACCTTGTTGTTTGCTAGAAGTAGGTAATGAGATGGAGTTTATAACCTTGCTGTTTACTGGTTGTAGGTTGTAAGATGGAGTTTATAACCTTGTTGTTTGCTAGAAGTAGGTTATGAGATGGAGTTCATAACCTTGTTGTTTGCTGGTTGTAGGTTATGAGATGAGTTTATAACCTTGTTGTTTGCTAGAAGTAGGTTATAAGATGGAGTTTATAACCTTGTTGTTTACTAGAAGTATGTTATGAGATGGAGTTTATAACCTTGTTGTTTGTAGGATATGGGATGGGGTTTATAACCTTGTTGTTTGCTAGAAGTAGGTTATGAGATGGAGTATATAACCTTGTTGTTTCTTGGTTGTAGGATATGAGATGAAGTCCCTAACCTTGTTGTTTGCTACATGTAGAAGTAGGTTATGAGATGGAGTTTTTAACCTTGTTGATTGCTGGTTGTAAGTTATGAGACGGAGTTTATAACCTTGTTGTTTGCTAGAAGTAGGTAATGAGATGGAGTTTATAACCTTGTTGTTTGTAGGATATGGGATGGGGTTTATAATCTTGTTGCTTGCTAGAAGTATGTTATGAGATGGAGTTTATAACCTTGTTGTTTGTAGGATATGGGATGGGGTTTATAACCTTGTTGTTTGCTAGAACTAGGTTATGAGATGGAGTTTATAACCTTGTTGTTTGTTGGTTGTAGGATATGAGATGAAGTCCCTAACCTTGTTGTTTGCTACATGTAGAAGTAGGTTATGAGATGGAATTTTTAACCTTGTTGATTGCTGGTTGTAAGTTATGAGACGGAGTTTATAACCTTGTTGTTTGCTAGAAGTAGGTAATGAGATGGAGTTTATAACCTTGTTGTTTGCTGGTTGTAGGTTATGAGATGAGTTTATAACCTTGTTGTTTGCTAGAAGTAGGTTATGAGATGGAGTTCATAACCTTGTTGTTTGCTGGTTGTAGGTTATGAGATGAGTTTATAACCTTGTTGTTTGCTAGAAGTAGGTTATAAGATGGAGTTTATAACCTTGTTGTTTACTAGAAGTATGTTATGAGATGGAGTTTATAACCTTGTTGTTTGTAGGATATGGGATGAAGTTTATAACCTTGTTGTTTACTAGAAGTAGGTTATGAGATGGAGTTTATAACCTTGTTGTTTACTGGTTGTAGGTTGTAAGATGGAGTTTATAACCTTGTTGTTTGCTAGAAGTAGGTTATGAGATGGAGTTTATAACCTTGTTGTGTGCTGGTTGTAGGTTATGAGATGAGTTTATAACCTTGTTGCTAGAAGTAGGTTATGAGATGGAGTTTGTAACCTTGTTGTTTACTGATTGTAGGTTGTAAGATGGAGTTTATAACCTTGTTGTTTGCTAGAAGTAGGTTATGAGATGGAATTCATAACCTTGTTGTTTGCTGGTTGTAGTTTATGAGATGAGTTTATAACCTTGTTGTTTGTTAGAAGTAGGTTATGAGATGAAGTTTATAACCTTGTTGTTTGTTGGTTGTAAGATGGAGTTTATAACCGTGTTATTAGCTGGTTGTAGGTTATGAGATGGGGTTTATAACCTTGTTGTTTGCTGGTGGTAGGCTATGAGATGGAGTTAATAACCTTGTTAATTGCTGGTTGTTTTGCTTGTTACATTGTTTTGTCTGTGCCGGGGGGGGGGGGGGGGGTGAAGGGAGCGAAATTTATTGGGTTCAATCTCAGTCCACCGATGTTCTTTCCATAGTTAAGATGCGTAATCATTGTCAATGTGTTGCAAAAGAATTCCAGAAAATTCTTCTGACGAAGGCTCAACTCCTGTCAGTCGTCAACCTAATGAAAAAATACCATAGGTTTGATTTGTTACAAGAATTTATGGCGTATAAAAGTCTAAATGATATACCTCTTTTTAACACAATTAGAAACTTGTCTCCATGGTTATTTTAGACATTAAGATTTTCCCTGTGCCCGTGTGTTTTAGTGATCATAAATATAAGTAACGCGGTGTTTCAATGCAATATAATCCCAAAGCAACATTGGCCACATGCACTATAGTTAGTATAAAAATATTCTTGTCTAAAATAACCCTAGAGACAAGTTTCTAATTGTGTTCAAAAGAGGTAAATCATTTAGTATATCTAGGCCTAATATATTATTGCAGGCTGCGGTTGTTTCCGGGTTAGGATAATTCGACAACGACCTTGGACCAAATGAAAAGGCTAACTTGTCGACATTCTTCAAGTTATATTTATTTGAATTTGACTCGAGCTATGCATAATGCAAACAATAAAATTATCTTGTTTTCTTTTAAACTGGTCTTGTAATTAAAGAAATGTATATTTTTGTGAATATAAAGCATTACATTGAAGCAAACGAACTGGAACCTTTTCCTTTTCAAGATTTCATAGCTTATCGTGCATGTTGGGAGTTAGTTCACAGGTGAAACGTTCAGAAAAATATCTTCAGGCAAAAATACAGCAATGTTAAAATCCACCATCCAGAAAGCAGTGTAAACACCAAGGGTCCACAGAGTGACATGCTATAGGCTCCGATTTGATATCTATTGGAAATAGAAAAAGCTAAATTCCAAAGATTCAAGGTACATTTGGGGTTCTAATTTTCAAAATTTATATGACCTACAGGAGTCCCTCTTTCCTGAATTAGGTTTTTGGACTTATTTTTAACATTTCTGTCGCAAACTCGTCCTACGTCGATCAACCATAAGTTCCCCATCTTTATTTTCATATATTTTTTTTTGTATTTGATTGATTTGTATATTAAATGTGTGATGTGTGTATTTTTATGGACACTAAACACATGGACACAGAGGAAGTTTCTAATTGTGTTAAAAAGAGGTATATCAATTAGAGTTTTAGACCTTTATACCCCATCATAAATTGGAATAAACTAAACCTATGATATTTCATTAGATTGACGACTGACAGGCGTTTGGGCTTAGTCAGTAGAATTTTCTGGAACACTTTGTTATACTTTGACTATGTTTACGCATCTTAAGCTATTGCAAGAATATCACCGGACTGAGATTGCAACCCATAGGGTCATGGGAAAAGACAGTGAAAATTTTGCCCCCCCCCCCCCCCATTTTCTTTTCAGAAAAACAGAGGTAGAAGACAGACAGGGGAGTTTAGCCCTGACCAGTATGTCTTTCAAACCCTTGTTCTTTTTATAAGCCTTTGGGTCAGAGGTCGAGCAAGTTTACTTTGAAGTAGTTTGTATAGTTTTTTCACGACATCTTCCCGGGTCCGACGTATTGTTTGCGACATTTTTTTGCACGTGATAACATACACGATATTAGAGGAGTCGCAATTAAGATTTTCTGCCATTGGATATTTGTCGCGAGATTGTTCTCCGAAGAAGCTTCCGCGATCTGGCACGTATACATTGAGTTTGCATCGCGTCTTTTGGCATTTCATTGATGTACCTGAGAGAAATGTTGGGCGGTAATGGTCATCTCGCGAAGGAGAAGCAAGCGTATCGGGGGCTGTAAGGGGGAAAGTGATTTGTCTTAATATGTCAGATTTGAGCCTCCTGAGTAACTTAATAGAATACCTCATAGGGAGAAGAGCTTTAAAAAGAACAAAACAAGCCTGATTAAAAAATCTAAAGAACTACAGTTTCAAAAGAATCTAAAAATCTGAGACTTAATGGCTCCCTTGAAAGTGTAGTGAGGATGGTATGAACCAGCATGCAGCAGCTGATGCGTGTCAGTAGGTTTGAAGAATACTTTGTAATCTAGATACCCAGTAGTATGAAATGTATGACCCTTGTAAATAGTTACATCCAAAATATCCACAGAAGTGTGATCATTAGTATGCTGTAGTTCAATGCTGGGGCCGTAAGAATTAAAAATATCAATGGAAATATGAAGGTCTTCCAACGTATGCTGCTAAATGATAAAAATGTCATCCAGATACCGAAGGTAAATGAAAGGTTGTTTGTGACATTTGTGAAGAATACTACTCTCCAACTAAGCCATAAAAGATAGCCATAGTTTGAGTTTAAAATCTCTTCATAAATAACAATTCGCAAAAATGTAATATTATTTCCGAGACGTGCTTTCGGAAAAAACATTAGAAAAATTGTCTGCTGTTGCAAATTAGAAGGCTTAGTCAATTTCGAGCAAGAATACAGGTACTAAAAGTGGCATGGGCTGCAAAATATAGGGAAAAAAATTTTGAAACAGGATTTATTTATTGTTTGTCATTTTTTATCAAAAATAGCTTTCGTTTGATACCAATCTTGCAGATTTACGTTTTGGGAGTTTGATAAGCAACAGAATTCCTGCAAAGTGAATTTAGTCCATTATTAGCAGGCATCTGCGGTTCCTACGACTTTATTAATAAATTTTGTTTCCACGTGAGTTCTTTAGTTTTTTAGAGTACTTCAAACGCTCAACTTCTCCTAACAGTATGAATTTATGAAAAAAGAAAATCGGAACTGCCAGTGTGAAGCTAGTGTGTAGACGCAGAATTAATTGACGCCTAAAATGAATGAGATAATCGTAATAAGTAAATTTTGCTTATTTTTCGCTCACATGTTCGTTTCCTTCAGTTGTCAGATTATATGGCATTTTTCATCGGTGAATCATTTGTATTTATGGTAATTTAAGTTTGCAATGAAATTCCCTTCTCTTGACAAGCATTTTATGTAAATATATGTAGTCCAAATTTCTTGACACTGGATGAAAAATTGAATCTTATTAAATTATGTATCAAAACTTTCAAAGGAAAAAGGACCTTGGAGTTAGCTTATATCGGAAAACCATTTTGTTAAGGACACAAATCAGTATTAAAAACTTTCAGCAAACTGTTAACTATTTCATTGTCTCGCTCAGCAAGGTTGTACGAAAACTTGTTTGTCGAATTACAAACAGCCTTAACCTATGACTTCCATATATATATAGGGTTAAAGATACGTACATGTGCTTTGACAGTTAAAGAAACGTAATTTTAAATTATGATGCGTCTGATATTTTGCATATAGTTCATGTTATGATGATAGTTCCAGATAGGCTTAAAGTATTTTTTAACAAGTTTCTGTTCTAAGATAACACAAGCTGTATTTACAGACCACCTAAACACACTATTTTATACAACACCAATTAAACTCCCTAGCTAGGTTTATAATTAGACATAGCAATTTACAATTAGCCTCGGGCTCTAGTAAGGCATTTTGTTCAACAAAAACTCGTATTCTTTACGATAAAATCTTTCGAAATTTCAGAAGGCCAGTTTTGTATCTTTCAATAATTCTGTAGGTCACATAGTTCTATTTATGGCTGTACAATTATGGGCTTAATTAAACAGATACTGACTGGCCAAACAGGTAAATATGATTGGGCAGCAATGTATATATATATATATAGGCCTGGTTTATATACCCGTATATATCTGTGTTTATCTTATGGTTGCAGATGTAAATAAACGAAGAATGACGCTGAATGTTAGCCGAGTACCCCGTTGGAGGTCGGGGGTTCGTCAGATGGACCAGTCCGGTTTTTGTTTCCCCAAAAAATCAATGATAATGTCAATATATAACCTAAGAGACACCATTACTTAATTGATATCCAAAGAGACACCCCCCCCCCCCCCCGCGAACAAAACATGGGAAACGTGTAATAGAAAGCAAATTAGACAAGTTGCAGCTTTGGATCATTGCTAATTAATACATGAATCACAACGACATTAAATGGTAACTTTAATTATATTTTTTAACACTATAACACACGGGCGCAGGGAGAATCTTCTTGACTAAAATAACCACGGAGACAAGTTTCTTATTGTGTTAAAAAGGGGCATGTCATTCAGACGTCTATACCCAATCATAAGTTATTATAATAAACAACCACAACCCATGATATTTCATTAGGTTGACGACAGGCAGGAGTTTGGCCTTAGTCAGTATAGACTTTTGTGGACAAAATAATTTGGCAACAAATCATCAGTATTTTTGGTAAAGCTAACATGCCGATTTGGTATAGGTTTTAGATACTTATAGTAATCAATTAGCTTTGAAATTTTTCAACGTTCACTACCGAAGGTATGTTTAAGGGTTTAATACCGCCGTAGCGGTGTTTGTTGCGTAACCCGATACCGCTGAACGTTGGTTCGTACCGAGTCAAACCACGAGAATGCGCAGCATTCGAGGGGTTTGACGAGGTGCGAACCAACGTTCAGCGGTATCGGGTTATGCAATAAACACCAAGACGAAGGTATTAAAGTCGATTCTACCCCGATAATTGAGAAAAATGAGGAAAAAGTGACCTGTTGTTGATTGCGGTTCCTTTTCCCTCCCTCGGGACAGGCTGGGAACTTTTAACCAATCAACGATAAGCTTTGGTCACGTGCAACGGTTGACCCAGATATTTTGAAGCAGAATGACATAATGTCACTATGGCTACCGCTTTGACAGGCTGGGTTGCTGACGACGCTATCGGGGGAAATGTTGTGAAATCAACCCTTTGATGACTGTATACGTTCATGACAGCCCAGTTTTCAATATAAAAGGACAGAATATAACCACACTCACAACATTATCAGGTTAAATCCTTCATTTTGTATGATAACAAGCAAAATATCACTTCGTCCGGGGGACGTAAACCGACCAGCCGATGTTGCACTACAGACTCGATGCTGTTTGAAAAGTCATCTCTACTTAACATGTATATTTGCACACGGCACGCTCATGCAGGAGGGGTAGAATACTTGTTTCAATTGTTCTCCAGGCATTTATGCAGCATTGTGCAAAAGGCACTTTTCATTGTGCGTGTTACCTTAAAGCATAACAAAGTCATAATTTGAAAAAGGTATTTCAGCTTGTGCTGCAGGTGAGCATATGAGTCATGTTTACCTTCAGTGTTCATGTAAAATAATGCACAATGCATGGTCTTGTAAACCTGAATTATGAGTACATGTAGGTTATTTGATGTGGAAAAATTATAAAAGATTTTCGAATCATTTCTTAAATTCTATGTGACATGAGCTGCCAAAATTCGGATTTTTCTTATAAATTCCGATTGTCAAGAGGAGTTCAGCGTTTGAGATACCTTGAAGAACTAAAAGATTGACGTTGAAAAGAAAATGATAAAGTCAGTAGCCCCTTACGAACCGAAGACGTGTGTTGATAACGGATAAAATTCAAATAGCCGGGATGTATGAGTTTATGTTGGGGTTATTTTCTGTTTATAAAACTACTTTAACGTACATCTTCAAGATTTGTATCAGCGGAAAGCTTGTATTTGCACTTTTTGATAATTCTGTTTCAAGGAAATTTCCCTTATATGATGTATTTGGAAGCTCATGTCACTTAAATATACATCCTTAAATTGGTGTCACTAAAAACTTAAAGGCCCACTTGTTTCCGTAGCCTGTTTTGCATTTGTTAAGAAAACCAATTTGCATGAGCTTACTACAGCTAAAACCACTAAAGTTAAACATAGCACAATAAAGCATGGCCAATTAGGTTTATAATGTATAAATGAGGATGAAAATCAAACGAAGAATCGACACCGACACCGATCAGTGTTGGTTAACTTAAGTGTTGGATTAACCTCATTCAAGCGTTTTTGTCTGTGGTTTGCACTCGACAGGCTTTTTTAGTTCCTCTTACTCGATCGTTAGTATGTATTTCTTAGATAAAGTTCGTAAAATTATACTGTGTCGTTAGATCGCACACACGACCCAAACCATTACGGCACTTGTGCACACGATCAGGTTCGAAGTTTGTTGACATTGCGGGTACCTGAAAAATCTGTTTTTCAATTTCAAATTAAAAAATACTAAATGATGTCAAAACTTTCAATTTCTGGTAAAAATAGAAAGTTCCTAACTTTTTCTGTGTGGGAAAAATACAGAAAACCGTCCACAGTTTTTAATGTAAACAGTCTTCTGGATTTTCGCGGCAAGTGTGCCTTTATGCTTGAGCATCTTTGAAAAAAAGCTGAAATTATTGGATAGACGGAACAAGTAAATAGCAGCAACCAATTCCACAAACAAAAATCACAGCTCTTTGATTTTTTCCGAAACATTTCATACAATTCAATTCTACCGAAACGACTACAGTACAAGGGGGCTTTCCATAACAAGGCCTCGGACTTCATTCTTTTAATAGCTATGAGTACCAGACTTTCCGTTTTCATTGCAAACTATCCGTCAAAGGATCGGTTTAAACAACATCGTTTACATTGCAAACATTATAAAAACCGCCTTAACAAACAAGAACGGCGTGTAGATTTTGATTAATGACATTCTTTATTTTAAAAAATACCCTGAAAAAATAACTGGTATTTTCTTCTTTTTCGCTTTCTAATTAATACCCCCTTAAAGTGACTAAGCTTCAACATTTAAACAGAAAATAACGTGATCTTCGGAAGTTAGTACGTCATTCATTTATCGAAGTTGACAAGTGGAGCAGGATTTTTTTTCATTTACCGATAGCTTGATGATGTCACTTGGAATTCACTTGCAAAGCATTTCGGAGGATTGAGGGGAGTTCACATAATTTGACAAAATGGCGGAAGGAATAATACTGTATCGAGAAGAAGACGTAAAAGGCGGCGGAAGGTTAACATAAAAATGTGTGGATAAAAACAGGTTATGTCACTAATGCTTTTAGCGGCTAAATTTTATAATTGGTCGGATTTGAAGAGTTGTTGAAGCAATATAGATCTGATTTTTTACATAAGATAGGGTTAATCATATGAAGATAAATTCTAGTTGGAAATTGTTTATGAAAATATTGAGGTTTCATTTCTGATTCGGTACATGCACCAACTCATTCTATTTCGTGTATTTCCTCAGTATTGGCCGGCAACTTTAAAGCTTATTTGTTTAAAGATATGACATGCTTTTGAAGTTAGCTTCACCGATTTTTTTTGTAATAAAAATAGACGTATCTCAACAGTACAAGAAGCTCGATAAAAACCTACATCTTCATCTACAATCAATCCATCATCTTGGATAACCCTTTAATAATAAAAAAAAGTAATTTATATGAAGCTTACATATGTATTTAGACTATATGTTGTCAATTTCTCTGTTACATTTGTAGATACTATTACATGTTGTTAGACATTATTACATGTCTGTTAACACTATTACATGTTTGTAGACTATTTGCATTGTTTGGAGACTCTTTTACATGTTTGTATGTACCTTTTTACATGTTTTAAACTATTTTAAATGTTTTAAACTCTATTGCCTGATTGTGAACTCTTTTACATGATTGTGTTAAAACCTGTTATCTGTTTAAACACTCTTATACATGTTTATATACTCTAATTCTGACGCAGCCGTTCCAGCGATTGTTCGCAGGTACCATTCCCACCGAAAGCAATACAATTGAAAATTTTAATAGTGGGGTTTTCACTTAGTAGCAAGAGTTCCCAGGTACTCTCGGAAAGCTGACATTTCCTTCGGACAAAGGCCCCGGTATCCTTTCTCACTTAAGCAAGACTCTTATACACACCCGTACACTCTTTCACATGCCTGTATACCTTTGTACATGCTTGTAGACCTTTTTACAGGCATGTAGACCTTTTTACATGCTTGCAAACCTTTCTTCATGCCTGTAGACCTTTTTATGCCTGTAGACCTTTTAACTATTATATATTTGACGCGTACCCCAAAGAAGGGCGCCAAATAACGAATTTATCTCCACCCATTTGCTTACCTAATTTACTTAAAATTTAGTATAATCTCTTGACGAAAGTTCACTAAATGAAATCCACGCCAGCGTCTATTTGATTACCAAACAACATTCTAAACTGACGTCACGAGAGGGATTTTGTCTTGACTCAAGAACTCTGTGACACAAAAGATCTTTAGTCCGTTGCAATATCATCGAATGAGACCTTAAATCTGGGGTGATACAGAATCAAATATCTATACAACCGAAAGCATTCGGATATAGACACATTTTGGGCATTTCGACCAATCAAATGTCTAGACATTTCTGTGGCTGGTGATAGACCTTTTTACATGCCTGTATTGGTATGATGTTATCGTTTTTCTTTTTTCTTTTTCATTGTTTTAATACACTGCCACATATTTGGTGTTTTGTACAATAAAATTGAATTAAAATGAATTGAATTGTAGACCCTCACACATGCTTTGAGACATGTATATATATATGAACACTAAAACACACGGGCACAGGGAAAATCTTCTTGTCTAAAATAACCATGGAAACAAGTTTCTAACTGTGTTAAAATAGGTATATCATTTATACCCCATCATAAATTGCTGTAATAATCTAAACCTATTATATTTTATTGATATTATGTAGGCCCTATATCTGTGTGTATTACAGGATTAACCCGACGCACAACAGCTCCCTACACGCGATACAACCACGTCGTAAAATGAAGATTTTTTTCAATTAATTTATTTATGCTAACATGTTTACATCACATTAACCCACTGTACTTTCTGCTAATTAATTTATGTACACATTTTCGTAACAGATAAGCCTACGGAGTAGAAGTCAAAATTTTATATTTTTAGAACTTCAAAGATTATTCCTTTTTTCCAAATTTATTGCTATATTTGTTTCGAAACATAGAAGAAAAAAAAACGAGACAGCGATACAATTTTCTTTAATATCTTTTATATATATTTTATTATTAAAATACGTCAAACAATACTTTCGGATATGAAAGAAAAATGGCGACGGATTAAAAATATTGTATATTTTTTGTATTTTCACATGTTTCAGTTGTACATCAACCAGGATTGCATAACATGTTGTAATATAAACTCAAATTGTTGAAACTCTCTTTAAAGTGGCATGAACTGCCAAAATGTTGATATTTTGACGTCAAAACAGAATGTTGAAAGTATTAGCTAGTTTTCTCAAGACGTATAATTCAGAAGCTATTTAGTGCTTCTAGTCTCCAAAATGTACGATAAAGTATTGTTTTGAACTAACTTTGGCTTAGAAGGAGTGAATGGTCGTCCCGGTTATTTAAATTTTGTTTACTTTTCGAACACGTTTTCGGTTCGTACAGGCCACATACTGTATAGATTTTCCTTATTCCAACGCCAATCATTTAGTTTTTCGATGGTCTTCAAAACCTCTTGCTTTCGTGACGATAAAAAATTATGAAAAATGTGAATATTGGCAGCTCATGCCATTTTAAACGTGGCTTCCATACTAATGAGAAATGATTAAGTAAGTTTTTTGGGAACTTCGTGGTGGTACCCTAAAATTGTTTTAATATGAATTTGGTACATGGTTCTAAAGGTCAAGAAGATTTTCGTTATGCCCGTGTGTGTTTATAAATGTGTATATATTTATAAACACTAAAACACACGGGCACAGGGAAAATCTTCTTGTCTAAAATAATCATGGAGACAATTTGTTTTCTAATTCTGTTATAAAGAGGTATATCATTTAGACCTTTATACCCCATACATTGTTGTAATAAACTAAACCCCTGATATTTCATTAGGTTGACGACTAGATAAAAGCTGCAGAAAACTGCCTTTGTGTGTGTCAAAATATATTATGTTCAGAGAGAATATTCGTTGGGTGTGGTCTGATCTATTTCATTGCTGCAGATGAGTATTTGATTGAGACTGGTAGATCGCTATACATGTAACTGTGTTTATAAAGATTTGCCTCTTATACCCATCAACTATTAGACAAAATATAAACTATTAGACAAAACAGAGGATGAAAATAAATATTGAATATGTAAATGAGAAATACAAATTCTACTAACGATATCAAACCCAGTACAAGAGATATGCAAAGAATTTAAAAAAAAATTAGCAAAAAATAGAAATATTACATCTAACTGGCACATATTTTCTCTCTCATTGGAAAATATTCTAACAATTATATTAAACATTGTAAGACAATAACGTAAAAAATAATATAAATCTAAATGTTTTTGTTGGGTTAGATTGAAGGCATCTTTAAAGTGGCATGAGCTGCCAAATAAATGGGAAATTTTGTTGAAAAAGAATAAGCTAATTTTTTGTCATTTTTATAAAAAAAAGTGAAAAATAAAAGCGCTCTGTCAATCTTATAGATGAACGTTTATAGTTAGTTATATTAGTCACGAATCACCCAAAATTGAACTCATACATCCCGGCTGTCTGGGTGCTGTTATGCTAAGTTCAACAACGACGCCATTTCAGTGAGGGTAATTCTTTTTCAAGAATAGCCCACAGTCAATGTAAACAATTTTAAAATTAAAAAACGACTAAATTGAAATAATCAATTTGGACACAGTATACTAATTACAATTGTCTAATTAAAAGTCATCTGGCAAATGTCAATTTATACATTTATATATTTTCCAATATATTTATGTTTTTTTTATGGAATTCTATGATGAATTTCTGAAGCAAAGATGAGTCGAATATTTTTAACGTATCATCAATCCTCTATCAAGGATGCATTTTACCGCAGAAAGCTTCAAACAAGCAGGAAACGAAAACTAGTAACAATTTAGCCGTTTAGAATTTCTAATAATAGAAACTAAATATTTATCTCAGAAAAAGACCTTTTTGTTTTGAAAAGATCAACAGCCGAGTTGTTTTATTCAAACAAATTCGCAAGCAATTGAGATAATTATAATTCTCGTACTTATCTATAAAATGGCTGATGGAAAAAAATCCGCTGCGATGAAAACCGTTATGCCATCTGTGCACATAGCGATAACTCTATATGTCTATAGCATGTAGGTTTCGTCAGTCTCACAGCCCTTAACATATATACTAACGTGTATCGTTTTAGATACGAAATTAGATTTAGCCGCCGGCTATTCACGTCATCCATTGGTTGTTCAGCAGGGCCGAAACATGTATAGTTAATAACCATTATCTTATACTTTAAACCACTGTTTCAGATAGCGTTCAACAGCAGTACAATAGATAAGCATCCCATTGGTCACAGCTGTTGCTATGGCTACGAGTTTGTATGGGCTTTGATTTATATGTATCAAGATAGACAAAAAGATAAACCCATATATAACCCTTTGTATATATTCTTTGTAACATTTCAGTTGAAGCATACATTACAGTTTAACTTTACACATGCAGTCTAGCTCCCAGAAAAAAAATTCTACCAAAAAAAAAACCCGATAACAAAACAAACGGTTGTATACGATTTGACATTTTAAATCCAAACGTGACTTTTACCAGTCAGCAGGGGAATAATAACTTGACCGTTTTAATAATAATTGTAATAATAATTGTGTATACCATTTATTTTAAATTTACGAAGGGATGCTCAATGCATTATGCTCACATTACACCTGGTTGGTTTCTTATCATGACACTGTCACAGGAGCTGGCATAATTAGCATATTTAGAAGAAAAATGATCAGAATTTTTTTTCACGTTCCAATAAGAAGTTATATGCTTTTATTCAACCACCTGGAAAGACTATACCATACAGTGCTTTGAAAAAAAACAAAGAAGTTGAATGTGTGCCCATGCAGGTTTTTCGAATTTTGTCCGTAACACGTTCGCCTCGTCTGGCTGCATGCACAATACATTTTTTCTTATGCTGCTATTTTTCTTAAGAAGTACAATTTAGAACGCTTTTTTAGTGTTTCTTGTCTCGGGAATGTACGCGAAAGTATTGTTTTGAACGAAGGATTAGACCGAATGAGCACTCGTCCCGGATTTTGTTTAATTTTCGAACACTATTTTGTTTCATGCATTTCATACGGACTGTATGGACATTCCTCATTCCAATATAAAACATCTAGCTTTTTGGAGACCTTCAAAGCCTCCTGGTGTCGTGATAATCAGAACCTATGAGAAAATTCGAATTTTGGCAGCTCATGCCACTTAAACTTCAACCATTCAGTGCCACCGTAAAACAGCAATCAACCATTTAGATTCAATTCTGAATCTCATATGCCTAGCTCTCTTGACAAAACCGCAAAAGAAAAATGGTAAATTACGCAATTTATGTTTTGTGTGTAAAATTACTGTGATATAAAATGGCGTACATCGTTCATACCAATGGACGCGCCAATAGGCTACACCAACCAACCAATCAACTGTGAAAAAATGATATCCTAGTTGATATGCTGCACATACTGTACGTCTTAATCCCCTACGTTATGGATAGAATTATACAAACTGGACACTGGTCATAAGCAGCCTGACTGTATTGTTTCTATGGCGATATGGCTAAACTCCTTTATCCTCGTAAAATGAATAAACGCTTATAAAGCGGCAGGCATATCAGTTAACCTGGTCTAACTACCCGGGGATTGCCAGTGATCAACTTATTTTTAAGTACTCTAAAATATAATTCGAATGCTAAAATATAGATCCTTTCACGCATATTGTTCTACAAGTTAGTCCATAATGTCAACATCGAAGTAGCGTGAATCTCGTTGCACCAGATTTAAGGGTTAACATGGCGACTCATTCTTCTTGTGTCTGAGGTAAATCCAAAAGCTAGTATAATTGACCGATTTTTTGTATATGACACTTCGAAATAATACAATATAAAGATAACACAAGAAATACGAAGAAAGAGGAAGAAGAAATAAAAATTAGACGCAAAAGGTTTAACATGAAAGTGGTTTAAAATATGGCTTTTCGAAAGAAAAAGGTCGAAGGGTGCAGGGTTTTGATTGCACCTAGTCACCCCTACGCACTTGTGGTACAATTTCGGACGATTGATTTTTGTGGAAAGCTTCGATCTCTTCCGGCAATAATATAGTATAACGAGGTTTCTCCTCTATCCCCTTAGGCAAGTTACACCAGCTGATGGAACCATTGCGTGACTGGGTGTTAGACTTTTAACATTACCCACATGGAATAGTTCAAAGCGAACTTAATTTGGTTTAGCTAAATATATATCTCTTAAAAATGTGCGCGGTAAGTTTTTCCTCAGACTTATAAAACGGGAAATTGCTAACCAAAGACGGTAAATAAATCTTGAACTTTAAGCAACCAACTGTCTCTATCATAAAAATAACGTCCAAATTTGCGCCATCCGTATGTGGTTGACTCTTTCGATTTGCCTTCCCTCTTGTCTAAACTAATTTTTGGAGTTAATTTTGTTCATGTATAGGTCTCGAATTCCAGAGAATATATAGTACTTATGGATATATTTCAAAAAAATATTAATTCTTGTCTATTGTTTTGCGGGAATTTTTCATGATATTTGTTAGCATATTGTATTGTATTGTTTTTATATGAAACTCAGAAATCCCTCTCCTCATAGATAGAAAGTTTTTGGATATAATTTTTGATGCAAATTTCCTGTATAGTGTAGCGACACAAGAAATGTTTTTTTCTTCAAGATTTGAAAAGAACGGATTTGCGCTGTTGATTCTTTTGGATGGTGAATTTTGCCAAAACTATTTCTGTATGGAATTATTTATATAACCAGGCTACTTTTCATGATCCAGTTATGCAACATCTCTTATTTACTAAAGCTCAGCTTGCAAACACCCTTAGAATCCTATCGAAAAACATTTAATTGAAAATTTCAGCATTTTATTTGATTTTAAGCTATTGACAACCGGGCCCGAATAATCTTAGCGGCTGTTATTCATAAGAAATTGTTCGTCATCTTTCTAAAGAAAATCTTAAATTTCAACATTTGATTAAACTGTATGCAGATTGATCAGGATGAACCAAACGTATTTATAATCCCATGATGGGATGTGTTCAAAGTTCAGAGGTTTGTTGTTGTTTACAAAATAGTTTTTTTTAAAAATGTCAAAAGTCATTTGGTGTACCCTGGTAAATTGGATAATCATTAACTCAATGAAGCGTGATAGTTTTTCACTGTTGATTTCAGATTGATGACTGTCTGCATGATAACTTTACCGTGTACCACAAACACGACCGGAGACATCGAGTCCACACCTACAGGGCGTGAATCAGATATAGCCCTCAGCCTCTATAATCAACATTACCCAGGGAACATAAATTCGATATGACAGTAGGTAGCGACACCCATACAGTTGTTATTAATTAATACGGCGATACAGAGAAAGTAGATATCAGGGCTTTACTGAATATTAACCGTTATTGATTTCTGATAATCACTTTCACGTGTATAATTGACTGGATCCCACTCATTGTCTGTATAAGCAAGCTGTAGGTATATTGGTTCATCACTTAATGTGTACAATGGAATTGCCAGTTGAAATTATCTGATGAAATCGATTTGTTGGCTGATATCGATAACGAACCATTATCGCAAGTTCATTGGTTGAAATCTATATAGTCTACCGATTGGTATGTTGACTGTTGGGCTTTTTCTTAAGAAGCTGAAGTAACTTACGTCGGACGTCAGCCGAGAAATCTTGTCTGTGTGGTTTTCTTGTGGTGCAAACGTCAGGGTTGATTGATTTTTGGATGTTTTACGCCACTTTTATGGCGGCGTTGCCAGTTTTATTGTAAGAGGAAATCGGGCTCTATGCCCGGAGGAAACTCACGACCTTCTGGTGGTAACTGGCCAAACGTCAGGGAGTGTATGCTAGATTCTCAGCACCATAGATGCTGATTGTTCAGGCTAGTAGGACGTTAATCATCCTCAAAACTGGTGCAAAGATGCGCTGATCGAAGCCTACAGCATGGCTATAACCAGGATAGTTTTAGCATTGACAGCGCTCTTGGCCAGTTCTAAACAAAATCCGTTTCGGACGCCATCTTAGAAACAAGCACAATTCGTATTCATCAATTATGTAATGCTAATGTTCCTGTTTAGAAATAAGTTCAGATTTTGTTCTTTGTATGTGTAAACTATGAGTAGGCCTAAATCTGACTTAAGTTTTAAAATTTATCTTTGTGTATAAATACTGGCCTTGGAGTTAAAGTGGCATGAGCTGCCAAAATTTTATTTTTTTCATAATTTCTGATCGTCACGACAGTAAGAGACTTTGAAGGCCATCGATAAACTAAATGATTGGCGACCGAAAAACTAAACGATTGGCGTTGGAATTAGGAAACTCCATACAGTACGTGGCCGATACGAACTGAAATAGTGTTCGAAATAGCGTTTAAATAACAGGGACGACCATTCATTCATTCTAAGCCCTAGTTAGTTCAAAACACTACTTTATCGTACATTCTCAAGACTAGAAGCACTAAAAAGCTTCTGAATTCGTCTAAACGTCTTGAGAAAAATAGAAAATAGGCTTTAAAAAATACACCGCCTTAAAGTAGCATGAGCTGCCAAAATGTTGATATTTTGACGTTCAGAATGTTGAAATTATATTCTATTTTTCCCAAGACGCCTAATTCTGAAGCTTTTTAAGGCTTCTAGTCTCGAGAATGTACGATAAAGTAGTGTTTTGAACTAACTATGGCTTAGAAGGAATGGATGGTTATTTGAATTTTGTTTACTTTTCGAACACCATTTCGGTTCGTATAGGCCACATTTTCCTCATCCTAACGGCAATCATTTAGTTTTTCCATGGCATTCAAAGCCTTTTACTGTCGTGACGATTAGAAATTATGAAAAAGTGTGGATTTTGGCAGCTCATGCCACTTTAGGTTGTTGGGATTATCCGTTGGCCTTAAGATTAGTAGAAAAATAAAAAGCGAGCAATCCTTGAAAAAAGATTGAGAGTCTATTCTATTTAGGAGTTGTTTGCGGAGATCCCTGTCGCTATGGTTTTCTGTCTAAAAAGTCAGTTTAAAAATAACAAACAGCCGAGAATGCACCACACGCGCAGCCACAAACAGCCTTATCGATTCTTAAAGGCCACTTGCCGCCGTAGCCTGTTTGGCATTTGTTAAGAAAACCAATTTGCACGAGCTTACTACAGCTAAAACCACTAAAGTTAAAGGCACACTTGCCGCGAAAATCCAGAATACTGTTTACATAAACAACTTTATGCGGTTTTCTGTATTTTTCCCAGACAGTAGAAGTTAGGAACTTTCTATTCTTACCAAAAATAGAAAGATTGGGCATCATTTAGTATTTTTAATTTGAAATTGAAAATTAGATTTATCAGGTACCCGTAATGTCAACAAACACAAGCGCCCCCTAATGGTTGAGTCGTGTGTGTGATCTAACAGCACAGTATAATTTTACGTACTTTATCTGTGAAATACAGACTGGCGATTGGGTAAGACTGACCTGAAAGCCTGCCGATAATTTTTGGAGCGTAAACCACAGATAAAAAGGCCTAGAATGAGGGTAATTCAACCGCTAAGTTAACGGACACTGATTGTTGTTGCTGTAATCAGGCTTCGATTCTTCGTTTGTTTTTCACCCCCATTTCTATATTCTAAATCTAACTGGATATGTTTTATGTGTTCTATGTTTGATTTTAGTGGTTTTAGTTGTAGTAAGCTCACGTGAATTGGTTTTCTTAACAAATGTTTAACAGGCTACGGCGGCAAGTGGGCCTTTAAACATAGCACACATAAAGAATGTCCTATTAGGTTTAAAATGTATAAATGAGGGTGAAAAACAAACGAAGAATCGAAGCTCGATTACAACAACAACACCGATCTGTGTTGGTTAACTTAAAGGGGCATGAGCTGCCAAAATGTTGATATTTTGACGTTAAAACAGAATGCTGAAATTATTGGCTATTTTTCTCAAGAGGTAGAATTCAGAAGCTTTTTAATGCTTCTAGTCTCGAAAATGTACGATAAAATACTGTTTTGAACTAACTTTGGCTTAGAATGAATGAATGGTCGTCCCGGTTATTTAAATTTTGTTTACTTTTGAACACGTTTTCGGTTCATACAGGCCACATACTGTATGGATTTTTCTCATTCCAACGCCAATCATTTAGTTTTTTGATAGCCTTCAAAGCCTCTTACTGTCGTGACGATCAGAAGTTATGAAAAAACTGCGAATTTTGACAGCTCATGCCACTTTAAGTGTTGGATTAACCTCATTCAAGCGTTTTTGTCTGTGGTTTGCACTCGGCAGGCTTTTATAGTCCCTCTTACTCGATCGTTAGTATGTATTTCTTAGATGAATTTCGTAAAACTATACTTTGTCGTTAGATCGCCCACACGACTCAAATCATTACGGCACTTTCGCATACGATCAGGTTCGAAGTTTGTTGACATTGCGGGTACCTCAAAAATCTGTTTTTCAATTTCAAATTAAAAATACTAAATGATGTCAAAACTATCAATTTCTGGTAAAAATGGAAAGTTCCTAACTTTTTTTGTCTGGGAAGAACACAGAAAACCGTCCACTGTAAGGTAAACAGTCTTCTGGATTTTCGCGACAATTGTGCTAAATGACCAAATAAATCTCACTACCCAATGGTCCGTGGGATCTAGGAAAGTTACCAAAGACCCGAAATATAGTCGCTGGGAATGGTAAAGTCCCTACATGTTTGACTTCGAAATTCTTGGAAGTCTCTTTCGTAACTTTGTTTAGCGATAAAAAGGAAAATAATTTTATATGGATATAGCAGCATCTTGGTATATTGCGGAGCACCTTTTCGGCCCAGCACTTAGGGCGGCATTAAGTTGCTTTACAATATATACCAAGAAGCTGCTATCCATATTTAATTGTTTTCCTTCTTCTAGCATATTACAACTTTGAAATGATTAATAGCATTACGATACCCCTCGGGGGTGGGGGGGGGGGGGGGGAGCTACAAACAAAGTCGCTCCACGTCTGGGGTATATGGGTATATGGGCTTGGTTTTCACGCTGTTATAAAACAAAAGGCATTCAACATCATGAAACAGACGTTTTTTCTTGCTGTAAAAGTCTCGTTGCAGACGGAGTTAAATTGCGTATCTTTCAAATGTACGCGTTAATCCATATCGAGTTCACTGTGGTTGAGGGGCCTCGATAAGTGACTTACTGGGCAGAGAGAGAGAGTCTCTGGCAATACCGATGTAGGTCAATGGCTCTACTACAATCGGCAAGGATAAGAAGAAAATAGTAAAATAACTTTAAAGGCACACTTGCCGCGAAAATCAGGAATATTGTTTACATTAAAAAAGAAAGTCGGTATTCTGTATTTTTCCCTGACAATATAAGTTAGGAACTTTCTATTTTTACCAAAATTTAAAAGTTTGAACGTCACTTTGTATTTTCAATTTGAATTTGAAAATTTTAATTGTTAGGTGCCTGTAACGTAAACAAACCCAACTGCCCCCTATTGGCGATTTTATGTTTCAGTCGAGTGAGTGAACTAACGGCACAGTGTAATTTTACATAGGCCTATTTATCTGAGAAATACAGACTGACGATCGGTTAACAGCGACTGGAAAAGCCTGCTGATAATTATTTGAGTGTAAACCACAGATAAAAAGGCCTGAAATGAGGGTAATCCAACACGAAAGTTGACCGACACTGATCGTTGTTGTTGTAATCAGGCTTCGATTCTTCGTTTGTTTTTCACCCCATTTCTACATTCTAAAGCTAACTAGACATGTTTTATGTGCCCTATGTTTAAGTTTAGTTGTATTAGTCGTAGTAAGCTCATGTAAATGGGTTTTCTTAGCAAATTTAAACAGGCTACGACAGCAAGTGGGCCTTTAAGATTATGGATATGCATAAATAAAATGGACTGCTGCTAGCACGGTTTTGATTGGTGGATTGTGATTGATGTTTTTCGACACACTCAAGATTATTTTACGTATAGGCCTATGTCGGCGTTGGCAGGTTTAGTGGGGAGTGAACTGAGATCTTTGTCCCAAATAAACCACGCACATTACACATAGTGCAATCGAGTGAAGATTGTTTTTTTTTAATTTTTCTTTGGACGGTGTGGAATTGGAACGTACGACCCATCAATTAGTCGGACTGTGTCCGATTGATTGACTATGACAGTGATGGTTCCGATGTTCGGCTTCTCACCTATAGGGCCCAACATATAACCAACGAACCAGTTTTCCCCACGCGGAGAAACTTTCAGGAAAATCTGCGCCCCCCTTCTTTTTACCATTATTTACATGTAAAAAGGACTAACAACTATAGTTATTGTATAAAGCACCCCACTGAGTGTTTCTTACATTCGATAATATTTGACGTTCGTTGAGAGCCGACCGATAAATATCTGAACGTAAATATCGAGGTACTTTAATAGTGTAGATTTAGCAGGTACTTTAATAGTGTAGAATACTTTAACAGTGTATAATTAGCAGGTACTTTAATAGTGTAGAATTAGCAGGTACTTTAATAGTGTAGAATTAGCAGGTACTTTAATAGTGTAGAATTAGCAGGTACTTTAATAGTGTAGAATTAGCAGGAGATACACTGTTCTCTTATTTCGTTTTTAAAGAACGAAGCCTTGGCTCTCTATCAATTTGATGATGTAACTCCTCCTGAAGGCACTTTCGTGCAACAGACAAGAAAATTCTGCAAGGACAATTTGAAAACAACGCCAAGGGCTTTCATAAATCCTGGATGACATAAACCTGGGATGTTTCATCTCAATACACTACATGTACCTTGTTAGTACTGATCCAACGTATTTATTATAAAATTTTTAGCACAAAAGGCGATTTGCCAATTACTTTCGATTGACGTAATTCAGTGACGTCCCAATTGCGACCCTAAGTGGTAGACTGCTCAAAGCATCCGTCTTATTTAACTCTAAATTTTGGAAGCCGGGGCTGGTTTCACAAAGCAGTCGCATCGCAAACGAATCATAGTTGCCAATGGATACCATAGTGAAGAGATACGACTACGACGTCATGGGGTGTGGTGTGGGGGGGGGGGGGGGGCTTCATTTTGATACAAGGCCTCCGGTGGCTCAGTAGTTAGAGCATTGGACGCTCAATCCGAACAGCCTTCCACCAATGGGTCGCGGGTTCGAATCCCACTGTCCAAAAAAATTGGAAAAGTTTCTGTTTGGGTTTTCACTCGAACGACCTATGTGAGATGGTTGCCAGTTAACAACGGAAGGTCGTGGGTTTCCTCCGGGCATAGGTTTCCTCCCACAATAAAACTGGCAACGCCGCCATATAAGTGAAATAGTCCTGAGCGCGGCGTTAAACACCAAACAAACAATCAATCATTTTGATACCTTTAAAGGCACACTTGCCGCGACAATCAGGAATATTGTTTACATTAAAAAAGAAAGTCCGTTTTCTGTATTTTTCCCAGACAATATAAGATAGGAACTTTCTATTTTTACCAAAATTTAAAAGTTTGGACGTCACTTTGTATTTTTAATTTGAATTTGAAAATTTGAATTGTTACGTACCCGGAACGTAAACAAACCACACTGCCCCCTATTGGCGATTTTATGTTTCAGGCGAGTGAGTGACCTAACGACACAGTGTAATTTTACGTAGGCCTATTTATCTGAGAAATACAGACTGACGATCGGTTAACAGAGACTGGAAAAGCCTGCTGATTATTGTTTGAGTGTAAGCCACAGATAAAAAGGCCTGAAATGAGGGTAATCCAACACGAAAGTTGACCGACACTCATCGTTGTTGTTGTAATCAGGCTTCGATTCTTCGTTTGTTTTTCATCCCATTTCTACATTCTAAAGCTAACTAGACATGTTTTATGTGTCCTATGTTTAAGTTTAGTTGTATTAGTCGTAGTGTGCTCATGTAAATTGGTTTTCTTAGCAAATTTATACAGGCTACGGCGGCAAGTGGACCTTTAAAGACATTACGTGGCGCGGATAAATCGGTCACGTGATACACAAATATCCCACCGAAGAAAGTCGTTCGATTTACAGTTTCCCGTTTTCCGCGTACGCCGAACGCATAATCGAACTCGACCCAAGGTCGAGTTCGATTATGTGTTCGGCGTACGCCGAGGTTAATATCTGACGATTGCAAAATCAGTTTGGTCTTCAGTGTTAAAATCGAACGTGCTGGCACTAACGGAAGTAAGAAACGTCATGGTTGCCATGACTACTTGTTTATCTGCATATGAATAACATGGACGCCATCTTGAAATCCGAGTGCACCCTGGCTACTTGGGGATTACGTGGCGCGGATAAATCGGTCACGCGATACACAAATATCCCACCGAAGAAAGTCGTTCGATTTACAGTTTCCCGTCTTCCGCGTACGCCGAACGCATAATCGAACTCGATCCAAGTAGCCAGGGTGCACTCGGATTTCAAGATGGCGCCCATGTTATTCATATGCAGATAAACAAGTAGCCATGGCAACCATGACGTTTCTTACTTCCGTTAGTGCCTGCACGTTCGATTTTAATACTGATAACCCAACTGATTTTGCTTACGTCAGATATTACCCTCGGCGTACGCCGATCACATAATCGAACTCGACCAGTGTGTGGGGTCTTCTAGAACTTTTGACACGGTTACGTGGCTATGGTAGAGAGGGCCAATTGGCAGTTCAATTCTCTCTCTTTTTTCTCCAAAGTATTAGTTCGATTTACTTTGGAGAAAAAACTCGAACAAACTAACAACATGTGCAGTAGCAAGGTAACTCCGAATAAATTTAACAAACGCATATTGACGATTTCAATATTTCGACAAAGATATATTTGTCATCTTCAGGAAAATATATCTTTGTCGAAATATTGAAATCGTCAATATGCGTTTGTTAAATTTATTCGGAGTTACCTTGCTACTGCATTATGCGAAGCTATTTAGTGGATCAACAAACTTACAACATGTATTAGTGTTTTTTGTTAAAATGGCATGAGCTGCTATAATTTGGACTTGTTTCCACTCAGAAGGCTGTTTAATGTAATGAGACACAGAGTGCTTAATGTAGGCCAACCTTGATAAACTAAAAGATTCAATTGAAATTAAAAAAATGCAAATAAAACCATTAACCGGAGGTTCAATTAGAGTTGTTGTTGCTTATAAAAAAACTACCGTAACATACATCCACATGTTTGGTATCAGCCAAAGCTCTTAATTTGTACTTCTTGACAATAAACACTAACAATTAGTTAATTCAGTTTCAGCAACTCTTTTCTTGTATTTGACAGCTCATGTCACTTTAAGCTTGGATGAGAAGATTTTGTAGTTTCTCAAATCAGGGTCAGCAAATATTAAATTATGACCAACACTTCTCTCATGATGGGTTAAATACTTATATGATCTGCTTATATAAGTATATAATGCTTATACAATTATTTTGAAATTACAATCAAGATGTAATAAGACAAAATATGAAATTTATTAAAACGAAACTTAAAAAAATAAGAAAAAAGTTTTATTTGAACAAATATATATACAATACTTTTAACAATAATTTGATATAGCTTCAGATCTTTGAAATTTCTGTGAAGTCTTATTATATTAAATTGATGGTAATGCCTCTTCTTAGTACCATTTTTTTCAGATTGAAAATTTTTAAATCCTGCACGACATTTGAAAATTGGGTCATAAAGAATCTACAGCGTTTCATACATTTTATTTCAGCCAAAAGTGGTAAACAGATAATAAATGAAATAAGAGGCAATCAAATAAAAATATACTCATTAACAAGAGGGGTCATGACACATCACCATGTATATAGCGAGTCATAAACCAAATATCTAGAACTTTATCTTTGAAACAGCAAGAGTTATAGCTCAGGGGCTGGTTGTAGGCTTAATAGGTATAAATTTGTCACAATAGGTGATTTGCCAATTACTTGAAAACAATGACGGCCATATGGGGTAGACCGGACAAAGCATCCGTCTGTTTTAAATTAAAAATTTTCAGCATTTTTACAACATATTTTAGAAAAGAAACCCAGTATTTTGACAGCATATGTCTGAAATAATCAAGTAATGCGAAAAAATCTTACATAAACCATTGAGACCTGTATTAAGCCTAATACACTTTTAAACAACTCAACCCAGACACTCAAAATAATCTAACAAAATGTCATATGAAAATTAGCAAAGTCAATATTGATGTCATCAAGTTTGTTTCATCAAACGTGGGCATCTCTATAACTATATTCGTATAAAAAAGTTGTTATTTTTATCTGAAAAAGCCTCCCAAATCTCAAGAATGCCATGTTAATTTTTTGCATAATAAGACCTCCTCAAATTGAACCAGAACACAAACGTACCAAGTTTAGGACTATGCCTCTCCAATTTCAACAAGAGTACCAAGTTAGTTTTCATGATTACCAATCCTTAATTCAACAAGAATACTAAGTTATTTTTCATGATTATGCCTCCTCAATTCAACAAGAATAGCAAGTTATTTTTAATGATAACGCTTTCATAAATTCAACAAGAATTCAAAGTTATTTTTTATGATTACGCCTCCACAATTCAACAAGAATAGCAAGTTATTTTTAATGATAACGCTTTCATAAATTCAACAAGAATTCAAAGTTATTTTTTATGATTACGCCTCCTCAATGCAACAAGAATTCAAAGTTATTTTTTATGATTACACCTCCTCAATTTTAACAAGAATAGCCAGCTATTTTTTGTGATAACTCCTAAATTTTAATAGGAGTACTAAGTTATTTTTTTAAGATTACGCCTCCTCAATTTCAACAAGAACTCCATTACAATCTTTAGGATGTAAGAACACAACAGGTTTTCCATGGGCTCCAATTTTTGCCTCTTCGCTCAAAAGTCGAATATTTTTAGACTTCAAATCCTCCATAGCTGTCTGTATGTTCTCTACCTGTGGTGAAATAACACTGAAAGTTGTACAAATCTTTTTTTTTTACTTTTTCGAGTCTCATAATGTTTGTACTCTTGTTATAAACAGGCAAAAATGGGATGCACAAGTTATTTCGGAAAAAATCTAAACCTTTTAAAGATAAAAATAACCCAGGTTTTCACTGTAATTACATGTAGATCATTTTGGGTGATGTCTACATGTATAAACATTCAGTGTTTGGTGAGGAGTTTTATGCCTTGTTTTGAGACTTCAAAAGTATTATGTAACTACTATGGAGGCATTATTGCTAGCAGCTTAGGTTGGCTGAGACCTTCCTGTAAAGAATGACTTGCTTAAGAAATCACTTTTTCCTCTGAAATAAAACTAAAAAACATATGTTATTCATCAAAAATCGCAGACTCTTTTCCTTTACTACCTACATGTACAATGAAAGTACACATGTATATTGTCTGATTAATTTCATACTTACTTCCAAACAAATGTGGTGCATTCCTCCATTTTTATTCTTCTCCAAAAACTTGGCAATAGGGCTGTTGTCACCCATTGGATAAAGGAGCTAAATGGAGATAAGTGACAATGAGACAAAGTATTTGCGGAACTGTCTTCCATTGATATATATTTATAATCACTAAAACACACGGGCCACAGGGAAAATCTTCTTGCCTAAAATAACCATGGAGACAAGTTTCTAATTGTATTAAAAAGACGTATATTATTTAGACCTTTATACCTCATAAATTGTTGTAACAAATCAAACCTATGACATTTCATTAGGTTAACGACTGACAGGAGCTTAGCCTTAGTCAGTAGAATTTTCTGAAATCCTTTTGTAACACATAGACAATGGTTGCGCATCTGAACTATGGCAAGAACTTCGGTGGAATCAGATTAAACCCCATAAATTTGGCTTCCTCCACCTCATACATGTACATATACTAGGAGAAAAATTTGTTAAGGGGAGGCAAATGGCAAATTTTTGCCACATATATTAGTTATTGGGAGTAGTGTCCCCTTCGACATACATGTAAGTTAAAGGAAGATAAGACAGTGACACATATACAAGTTATTTGTCTTATATTGGACTGTCCCTGTCGCTTCAAAAAATACCTCGAAATTAGGGACTTTGCCACAGACCAGTAACATTCAAGGTTTGAAATTTCATAGAATATCTTTTAGAGTATGATCATCAAAAAAACATACCTCTATTTTGGTGTCGCCCAACTTGACAAAAACAGTATAAACACCATGCTCCGGTTGAGGCTGAAATACAATGCAAAATTATTTCACTTAAATAGGAAGAATTTCCAAATATAATAGAGCAGGAAGTCAGCCGCTGTGCCTACAGAAATTATGTAACATTCTAGTGGTACCCAAGTCTGACAACCATTTTACATCAAGTGATAACCACATCTTAGCCAGAAATGAAAAATGTTGAAATGTTTCTTTGGGGAGGAGGGAATGGGAGTGGGATTTGAACCCACAACCCATCGATGGATTTAGGCTGGCTTCATTATGAGCATTTAGTGCTTCAACAAACTGAGCTACAGATTTTGCTTGTATCGTACAAATATCTGACATGTTCATAACACATACATTGTACATATCGATCAGTCGGATATCTAACACTACCTTGTGGGGCAGCAAAAAAAAACTACAAAAAGTTGCACTTACATGTATTTTTACACCTTTTTGGAAAAATTTAATATGATTGAGTGAAGTTAATTGAAAACTGACATAGAAGTTAAGTTTTTTATGAAAAGGACAGCCCAGTTCAAGCTTAAACCCAATATGGCAATTTAAACTCAAATTTCTCAAACTTACTATTTTGTCACTGACATTTGCCCCCATAACATCTCTGTATAAACCAGCAGCCTTCTCAATATCAGGAACAGCTATGGCCACATGGTTAATCTTACCAACTTTCCATTTAGCCTGAATTGAGCAAGAAACAAAGAATGTATTTTTAAAGTGACATGAGCTGCTAAAATGTTGATATTTTGCCCTATTAACAGAAGGTGGAAGCTATTGCCTATCTTTCTGAAAAAGTGCAATTTAGAAGCTTTTTATTGCTACTATTCTCAAGAAAGTACGCCAACTACTTTAGGCGTAGAATTAATGAACGTTCGTCTCTGTTATTTAAATTTTGTAACTTTTCGGACCATATTTTAGCTCATACAGTAAGAAGACTGTATGGACTTTCTCCAATCGAACGTCGCTCAATTAGTTTTTTGATGACTTTTCAAAGCCTCTTACTGTTCAGACAATCAGAATTTATAAAAAAAAAGTTTGAATTTTGGCAGCTCATGACACTTTAAGTTACTATATTAACGTTCAGTGAGGTTCAATATCTATACTGTATAAACCAGGTACATTTCCTGTCTGTAGTTCAATCAAGGGTAAGAGGAAATAATGTCTGTCCATCATACTTAAGATCATTTTCCTCTGACTAGTTATGTGGAGAGATAAACTGAACAAAACATAACCACCTTATTGGGCTAATAAATTATTCCACTAGGCTTATTGGAAAAAAATTAAACATAAAAGGAGACAACATTTTCATTAAACAAAGCATCTACCTACCTGATTTTCAGCAATATGGATACATCTTCTCCCAAATCCCTGTAAATGGAATCAAAACAACACAGATGAGCATTTTTCAAAGAAACCTTTGATGATGCTTACATGTACATATTCTACAATAACTTACAGGCAATCAGAGAGGGCGGTATCTGTTTTATTTGGACAAACAAAATACGTGTAGATAGCCTATATAAGATTAAGAAGCTCTCTTGTAAGAGTGACACCCAGACTTTTTCTATAGTACCATCGCGTCATGGGTTTTCGTGGTATTAGCGTATCATTCGCTGCGCACAGAGAAACGCTAGCTTAAAAGAGAAAAGCAACAACATTTTATGAAAGTCAGTTTACTGTTCTCTATTTCGATAGTAATATTACGCTGATAATAGTTTCCAAAAAATCCAAACATTGCCCCTAAAGTTTGGAAGCCATTGTCTTCAGCTTTGAAATGACGTCACATGTTTTCGTGGTATATGTTATGGGGTCAATCTATGGAAGCCTGTTGGCACAATATTATCATTTTCATCTGTTCCTGTATGCTAGAGACCTGTAATTTCCTGTCAAAATCCACTGAGTGTTCATACACAGCCAAACCAACAGAATTTTAGATAAAATTTTACTGTTATTATATACACCCATATGATCCACTGTAACATCAGCCCACCAAATATGGCATGCTTCAAGTTCAATTTAGAACAATTTACACATATTTACAAATTTATTCACCGACACATCCTTCTCTGTCACCTCTTGGTAAGCACCATGTAGTTTGGTAGGACTGAAAGCCCGATAGGAACTTTGTTTTCTATATGGGAAATCTTATTTATAATTAAAAAACAAATAAGATTTAACCCAAACACTCTTCCTTATATTTTTTATTTAGGTCAACTCTTGCATATTCATATCACGTGATAAATGTTGACACATACGTCTGCTTACCTATACATATTCATTACTCAACTTTGGAGAGAAATTTACAAAGCACGAGCTGTTTAAGTTCTACCAAAAATATGGCATTATGTTAAAAGACGCAAAAATAGAATATTTGGGCAAATTGAGAAAAAAAGTACACAGACTGAAGAAATACAGAACATTGTCACTCAGCAAAGTAACAGACGTCTGCAAAGTGAAATGACACTGATTGGTGCAGCTTATCGGCCCGCGATCGGGAAATACAACGAAATAAATAGTTGCCACGAAAACGAGAGTACCACGAAAACGTGTGACGGGACGGTACTTATATTATTTAATCCTGGATAGGCCTGATAAAGGCCAAAACCCCAATTTAGTTTGAGCCCTCATATAGGGCCAAACCAAACCGATCTGTGACTATACTCTATACAGTCACGCGCCCTAAATCGGGACAACCCTAATTCGGGACAACCCTAATTCGGGACAACCCTAATTCGGGACAGTTAGGACTTCTACTTTATTTTTACAGTATTTTATTTGATTGTTTACCTTTACAAATCAACTGTTTGTTGCTGTTACATTGGACTTTCATCTTCAAAAATTTAAAACATTTTGCATCAAGTTTTTTTAGCGTTGTAATCCGTTTTCTGAAGCAAAGTAAATAGTGGTTTTGCAGTCGGAACACGTGATTTATCGTCTGTAAGCATTGACGCTCGTAAAAACTTGTCAACTTCCGAAACTTGTCTTGAATTTCTTCAGATATTGCTTTACTAATCTTTTATCTGCCAAGGCATGAGCCATTTACGAATAATACTACCGAATTAAAACCACACAGGCAAAATTTGTGCAACATGATTTTTTCCTAAATCAGGACAACCACTTTACAACATACGACACTGCCGTAAAACGGCGTATTCTGCAGTGATTGGAAGTATGCAATCGCCAAATACAAGACACGGTGTTTTGAGGCCGATCAAGCTAACTTTTTCGAATTTATTGGTGATTTCTTTCTTAAATGGATTAGAAATGTTTACGGTTTCATGCAAATATTCGAAGTTGCGAAATGGAAATTCCATTTAGTCATGAACCGTAACTTTTGTGGATGAAATTCCATGTCCCGATTTAGGAAGGGTTGTCCCGTTTTAGGGGAAATAGTCAAATTTTTTAAGACGATTTTTGAAATAGTAAGCTGCTCAGAGTTAGAGAGACAAAATCCTTGGATTATTTAATCATTAATAAAGTCTATAATTTCAGAATATAAAAATTGGAACTATTTGTTTTGTATTTTGAATCTTGCGATGAAAAATAGAAAAGTGTCCCGATTAAGGGCGAGTGACTGTACTTATAGTAGGCAGGTCGGTGACATCATCAAATGTTGGTAGGCCTACAAGGTATTTGATTATAAAAGTTAAAAAACAAAAGTGAGTCTCAAAAGTTACAAATAAAACAAAAAATCTAGTCTGTATATTTTTTTAGGGCCCTTTCACTGGACCCTGTTTGCTCATTTTGGCTTGAACAGAAAAATAACTAACATTCATAAAAAATGCTTCGAAAAGGCCCATATTTAGAGACATAAGTTGTCTCCCCTGATTTATTAAATATCATTTTTCTTAGCCCCAGGTGACTATCCTGCCATTCTGTTGTATAGTCACAGATCGGTGCCATTTGGCTCTGTAGGACGGTTCAAAATTTTGGTCTTGTAGCTTTATTAGACCTTTCTATGATTAAATAACATACTTTATTGACTGTTTGGGTGTCCCGCTTGCATTCCCAATCGTAAAAATCCAAATAAAAGTTTAAAAACTCTTTCTATGGTCCATTTTGACCTACGATATCGTTTAAAACAGTTTTGTCAAACAAATATGGCGACCGTTAATTTCTGGAGATTGTCACCGTTTCGTATCTCAGACTGAAATTTTACTGTGGAGCGCATGCGTGCGCATGTGTATTGTGCCAGATTTTATACGAAACCACAGTACTTTATACAGAACTAGCGGTCACCATTTTGTTTTCATCAGATATGTTTAGGGGTATCGTAGGTCAAAATGGACCATGAAAAGAGTATTTAAACTTTTATTTGGATTTTTACCATTGGGAATGCAAGCAGGACACCCAAACAGTCAATAAAGTATGTTATTTAATCATAGAAAGGTCTAATAAAGCTACAAGACCAAAATTTTGAACCGTCCTACAGAGCCAAATGGCACCGATCTGTGACTATACAACAGAATGGCAGGATAGTCACCTGGGGCTACATTTTTCTTAGTAAATATGAATATACATATGGAACTGAATACGAATTACATCTTATAACCATGTGAAGAATAGTTTGGTATAGGTTTTAGAAACAAACTATGGATGATTAAAATTGACCCGACCTGCCTACAGTTATAGTCTAGACAGTCACCTGGAGTTGTACTGATGTCATCACGAAAACTGAACCCTCAGTCGTTGATTGGTCCTGGAATACCAACAGCTATGGTTCCCATTTGAAAAGTTGATTTTTTCGAACTACATAGCTTTTATATTAGCAAAGTGTCAATGTATAAGTAAAATATTTACACAACATTAAGCTAAAATTCACAGAAATTACCCCTCGAAAGACATTTCCACACAATCGACCAAGCGGTATCAAGGACATCGCTGCTGTCAAAATCTGTATTTCCAGAGTTAACTCCCTTCGTTCTAATCTCACTTTCAATTTGGCGAGGCTCCGGACTATGGCAAGCCTAGTTCAATTTACCGAACTTATGGTGATATTACATATACCAACGTTCGGTATACGAATTAGAAATACAAGGTGGAAATGATGCTTAAATTGCAAGCCATGAAAATATTATTGTAACTCCTCTGTATGGACGATTCTACGGAAGCCTATTGGTGCCAAGTTAAAAATATTTTTTTTGAGATTTGTTTTTCGAAATATTTTTTTTTCTTTAAAAAAAAGTCGTAATTACGAGAAAAAAGTCGTAATTACGAGTTTTTGTTTTTTGAATTTTTTTTATTTTACTTTGAAAAAAGTCGTAATTACGAGAAAAAAAGTCGTAATTACGAGTTTTTGTTTTTTTGAATTATTTTTATTTTACTTTGAAAAAAGTCGTAATTACGAGAAAAAAGTCGTAATTACGAGTTTTTTTATGAAACCATGTAAAACCCTAACGCATGCGCGTAGCTATAAATATGGATATAGTGTGATTGAAACGACTGAAGTTGTTGCCCCCATCCCATTTTTGTATTCCCCATTCCCTGTTCCAAGTTCTTTCTTCGAAACGATATAATTTTGTTTAATGCTAATAATTCATAACTAATTAAGTCAGTCATCAACCTAATGAAATATCATAGGTTTAGTTTATTACAACAATTTATGATGGGGTATAAAGGTCTAAACGATATACCTATTTTTAACACAATTAGAAACTTGTCTCCGTGGTTATTTTAGACTAGAAGATTTTCCCTGTCCCCGTGTGTTTTAGTGTTCATAAATATACAGTATATATGGATTTGCATGGATTGTGGAAAACAATAAATATTTGCCAAACTTTTGATCTTCGGATTCTGGTCGAGTTGATCTCCATCAGACCTTTTTTTAAGAACCCTTTTTAAATAAATATCACGAAAGAAAGGCAGTATGTTAGTTTTTAATTCACTGCTGTAGTTTTTCTCAAGAAGTAACTTGAAGAAAATGTGATCAAACTAAACCCCGTCTCCCCTTATAGGTAGAATCAAAGCCTTAATTAGTTGTTATTATTAGCATTAAACAAAATCGCTTCGAACAAAGAACAAAGGGAATTAGGAATAAAAAAATGGGATGGGGCAACAACTTCAGTCGTTTCAATCACACTATATCCATATTTATAGCTACGCGCATGCGTTATGGTTTTACATGGTTTCATAAAAAAAAACTCGTAATTACGACTTTTTTTCTCGTAATTACGACTTTTTTCGAAGTAAAATAAAAAAAATTCAAAAAACAAAAACTCGTTATTACGACTTTTTTCTCGTAATTACGACTTTTTTTCTCGTAATTACGACTTTTTTCAAAGTAAAATAAAAATAATTCAAAAAACAAAAACTCGTTATTACGACTTTTTTCTCGTAATTACGACTTTTTTCTCGTAATTACGACTTTTTTTTAAAGAAAAAAAAATATTTCGAAAAACAAATCTCAAAAAAATTATTCTTAACTTGGCACCAATAGGCTTCCGTACGATTCCTACCTCAGACTTCTTTAAAAAACATAAAAGATTATTCTTGTCCGCTTTTATTACATGTAGCTATTCCAAAGGGCGTACAACTGGTCTTAAACAACAATAAACTGTCATTTCTTGGAGACTTTGCCGCCATTTTGCGCGACGTTCGAACTGGGTCAAACGGTGCATGTCAAATAAATAAAATAAATAAAAATAAATAAAAGAGGAAAGAATAATCTTTGATGAGTTCTAAAGAAGTCTGGAGTAGGAATTGTCCATACAGAGCAGTTACAATATTATTTTCATGGCTTGTAATTTCCGACAAAAGTTTGTCGGAGTTTTCCGAGCAGCATTTCAGAATTCACAGACTGAACGTTGGTATATGTAATATCACCATAAGTTCGGTAAATTGAACTATGGCAAGCCGTGTCGGCCTATTTAACATATCTTGAATTCATTTCCACATATGTGCAATTCAATTCCCGATATGTACATAGCAGGGACATATGTGCAATTCAATTGCACATAATGATATGTGCATATCTGAAATAGCACTGGCTTCTTGATATGTGGGTTGTTAGCCCGAGGTGACTATCCTGCCATTCAGATCTGTTGTATAGTCACAGATCGGTGCCATTTGGCTCTGTAGGACGGTTAAAAATTTTGGCCTTACATAACATACTTTATTAACTGTTTGGGTGTCCTGCTTGCATTCCCAATGGTAAAAATCCAAATAAAATTCTAAATACTCTTTTCATGGTCCAATTTGACTTACGATATCGTTTAAAACAGTTTTGTCAAACAAATATGGCGACTGTTAATTTCTGGAGATTGTCACCGTTTCGTATCTCAAACTGCATGTGTATTGTGCCAAATTTTATACGAAACAACAGTACGTCATACAGTCGCCATTTTGGTTTCCTCAGATGTGTTTAGGGGTATCGTAGGTCAAAATGGACCATGAAAAGAGTATTTAGAATTTTATTTGGATTTTTACCATTGGGAATGCAAGCAGGACACCCAAACAGTTAATAAAGTATGTTATTTGTTCATAGAAAGGTCTAATAAGGCTACAAGGCCAAAATTTTGAACCGTCCTACGGGTATCAATTTGTCGACAAATCAACAAAAAAAACAAGATATAACTGCTAGAGTTTTATTATTATTTATTATCTCTTTTTTTAGAAATGACAACATTTTGATTCGTAAAATTAAAAAAGTTCTGTATTAGTGTATAATATATGCAATTCGTCAACATATCCCTGTTGTAGCAAGAGAACTTGGCTTTCAATGTGGTACGATAGGACTTGGGTACGAGATGACTTGGGTACGAGATGACTAGGGTACGAGATGACTTGGTACGAAGTGACTTGGGTACGAAGTGACATGAAACCCCGATCAGTTATCGTACAGAACCAATTATCGTACACCCAACACTTATGCGTCTTTAACCCAAGCGATCGGGTTTTCCCGTCGATGACAGCCAGCTTACTCATCGAGGCATCTTCTTGCAAAATTTCAACCTCCAAATATAAATAGAACTTTTTATGAAGTTACATTTGTCAGGCGATGTAAGAATAGTCGCCTTTGGCCGTGTCGGGGAATTTTCGAACACGAAAGATGACGTCACAACAGCTTTAACGTTGGGTGTACGATAACTGGTCCCCGTCACTCAACAAAAACACGCAGACGAGCGGGTGAATGTCCGGTCTCTAAAAAATTATTTCACAGTCTTGGGAGAAATTAAACTATTATAACAAAAGTCGGCTGAGCCCAGCTTCACTTCTGTGAAATTTCTTGTCAATGCAAACACTGATGTAAATTTTAGCCTTGAAAAACCGGCAAAAGTGTACGATAACTGATCGGATACCCGTACAGAGCCAAATGGCACCGATCTGTGACTATACAACAGAATGGCAGGATAGTCACCTGGGGCTAGTGGGTCGTGTATTTAACATAGGCCTATGTTGAATTCATTTCCACATATATGAAATTCTATTTAACATATCTTGAAAGGCCTTAATTTACATTCAACATATGTGCAATTCAATTCCACATATCTGAAATTCCGCCGCGTTGTAGAAATCATAATCACCGCTCCCTGGGCGGAAGTAGAGAAGGTAATTATACACATGCGCGGTGACCCACAACGACGGGCAGCGCCAATGAACTATATGCGTGGAACGGAGGTAACGTGGTGCTTGATATGCTTCGAATGCCGCCATTAGGCCTATACCAGGAGATAGTGGAGCGTTCATCCAGATCTGTTCTGCACGCGCTTATCAACTGTCAATGGCGGCACATTTTACAAAGTCCGATCCAAACCAGCCAATGAGACTTGTCCATTCCACGCATATAGTTCATTGGGCAGCGCGATGTTGAGAGCATCGAGATCTAAAAATAACTAGAGAGCTCATTGGCCTCACAAGCTGACACCAGACAGGCGCCATTTTCAACTACCCCAGTTAGCCGTAATCGCCAACTATAGTAATGGAAGCTGATAGAGTTTCGGATGCTTCACGCTTCGTTTTTGTATGGATATTTAACGATTGTACGTGTAAGTATTCGTCAGATATATCAAATACCTTTTATTTAGCATTAAATTACTGAATACATTATATTTGGTTTTACAATTTACTCAAATAAGTGAGTAGCCTACATTTGACTTGAACATTTGTACAACTATACAACTTACTGCAAAAGTCACAATTTGTTGTTTGAACTTGTTTTGAAAAAAGTTAGTGAAAATGAAATGCACCATAAATCCCAATATATCTGGTAAATTTACAAAAATTTTACTTTGATTTCAGATTGTTTTGAGAAGTTATTACTTTTATTAATAATTTAATTCAAACATTAATTTAAAAAATCACCATCAAATAATTTTCCATCTAGCCTATACTATACTATTATAGTATAGAATACTAATTAATACTCTATAGACTACTAGTAGTACATGTATTACTAGTACTTAGTAGACCATATGGCATATATCCAAGTTTATTATTATTATTAAATATCATTAATCTTAGTTTGCTTAGGTATACTGTATATAACTTATAAATATAAGTATAAATTAATTGAGGCTGATGCCTATTCTCTTAAATAGTTTATACAATCCATTTAAAAAAAATAAATACAGTAATTAATACCATTCACCACCATCGAGAATAGGGCCTGTACTAGATAGGTATATAATAAAGTATAGTACTAATATTTCTATTAGTAAGATTGACTTGACTTCATACTGAATAATGTAGGTGACCATCATTTCATTATTTCAAATATATTTGAGACTTTTGCTATACACTATTTATCAACAGACAACAATAGATATATGCTTGCTGGGGAATTATTAACAATGATGTAATGTTCTTTATGGATTGATTGATTGAGGTTTTTAGCTGCATTTAAGCTTAGGCCGTTAAGCAAAAATGACCAATATAAATATTAAATAGTTATTTAGATAAAAAGTTACTAATCATAGGCCTACTACACCACTAGAAAGAGGCAAATCAATCATATAGACACTACAGTTTTAGTAAATAGTAAAAATGACATGTCACTTCTAAGATACTTGTATTTTTTTTTTTTTTTTGCACACTAACAATGTATCTAATTATTGCGATAAGTGAAAGTTAAGGAAAAATGTGAATTTTGGCAACTGACAGAGAGACAAACACCCAGAAGTCATTTTAATATATGTTCATTGGACTTAAAGCTAGACTTAATTACTGATGCATAAATAGAATGAGTTTGGATAATTTTTTTCGAGTCTTCTCATGACTGATATTGATTCTTCTGATAACTGTTGTTATAATTGTTTGTAAAAGATGTTTTCCGTGTGGTAAATTTCCTTTTGATTTGCTGATTATCTGATTAATGCATTTTTCAGTTTGACAGCATAAATTAATCACATCATTTGCTGGTTTTATAAGACCACCCCTATCTTTGAACTTGACTTAATTGCTTTCACAGTGATGATTATCTGTAAGAGCATCAATACACTCAAAGCACACTATTTGTTTTTTTACCATCCGAACAACATAGCCAGAGATGTACCCAACAACTGATTCCTGAAACTCTGATAAAATAGGCTTGGATATATCAGGTATACCTGAAAAATAATTGTGGTCATCATTCATGGGCAAGGGTTTCTTCACCATCCAAATTATATCTTCGAATAATATGAATATTATTTACTGATTTTTCTTCCTCATTAATGTTCATAATATCCCCTACAAACAAAGCTTTTGTAGCATCTAATTTGGTGCAGTTTCCTTTCCCACCCTCTACACTTCTCACTAAAAGTCTTATATATGCCGAACAGAACTGTTGAGCTGTAGGATTGTTGTTTGTTCCCCCACTCGATCTGATAGCAGCAAAAAATAATTCAATATGATCTTGGCTAAATTTATAAGTTAGCAAGTAATCTAAGGTATGGGTTTCTGTTATTAATTTTCTTAAGATGCCTTGGAAGCTTTTGATTGCAACCAAGAAACCAATGAAACCAGTTTTCTTTCTTGTTGAGGTCATAAGTACACCGGTTGTTGTCTGAAGGCCAGAGATATAACCAAAAGCATAGAGCAAAAATGAGTTCCAATGTGTAAAATTACACTTTCTTAAAGGGGATTTCAAACCTTTTTGGGAGTTATTTTTGGAATTAAATAAATCAAATAATTTGTAAAAAATTCTAATAAATTCAACAGTGGCCATACAATCAGCAAACTTCTCTAACTTTAAAATTTGACTGCAGTATTCTAAAGCAACGGCAACACTTGAGCTTAATATTTGAGCAGCCAAATTTACTTTCATTTTCTGTTGTTGGAAGTGAATATGCGAGTTTCTTATTTTATTTGCAAGTCTTAACCCTTCTGTATTTTGTAGTTGGTTGAGTTCTACAAAATATTCCCACCTGATTATGCCACCGTCTTTGTTTTTAATGATCCCTCCACTGGTGATAGTATTCCTTACCAGCTTCAGCATATGACATATATCAAGCAATATATACACGTTCTGATTGTCATCAGAGGGATGAGGAAAATAAGTTTTCAGACTTGGTAGATGGGGCTTAGTTCCAAGAGCTTCAAACATAGAGAAATGACAAGAGGGCCCATCACATGTAAGATAATTGACTTTCACACCAACAGAATGAAGTCTTTGGAGACATTCTGACACCAAATTGGCTCGCTCCTCTCTATTTAAGCCATCTATCAAGAAATAGGCACATGACACCTTCCAGTGGCCATTCACCACAACAACCATGAAAACTAGAGCATCTTTGGCTTGTGACGTGCTGTCATCATCATCATTGTGTTGCGAGCATCCCATATCGACATACCCTCTGAACCTGTTCCCATCCCATTGGACATGTTTTCTGATCGACATCTCATCTATCATCAGAGCACAAATCACTTCCTTGTTTAGCTGTTTTGTTGCTTTAACCTTGGCCTTAAGAGCAATGAAACTATCCTCTGTGAAACCAGGGTCGGCAGGGATTTTGGAGTACCAACGACGAATAGTGTTGGAATGTGGGAGAGCAAAATCAAAGGTCTTCCTAACATATTTGTAAGCTTTGGCTGAATAAAACTGCAGAGTCATTGCAAATGACCGAATTTCGGGTGAAAAGTATTGGAACCCTTCAGTTGTTTGTGCCGGTTGGATAACATTTTTTTCATGACCTTTTGAGGTAAGCCACTAAATGAGCTTTCAAGTAATTCTGCACAGCTGTCTGTTATCAACTTCTTATTTTTCAAATTATCCACTACTGTCTGTAAGGTGAAATTTTTTTTCTCAATCTTCTTGTTTTTAGTTAGGATGTTTTTAAGTTTTTTTTAATTTTGTAATTTCTATATCATGTTTTCTTTTCAAAGATGATGCTGTTTCCTCTGGAAATGTGTAGGAGTGATCAGATACAGATATATGGTCAATATTATCTGGGATCCTTTCAAAAGAATGCCTTTCAGTTGGAGCTTTACGAGGTTTAACCTACAAAGATAAAAGGATATATATGTAATATTCTAATAGATATATATTATATATATTTATATATATGTACATATATATATATATATATATATATATATATATATATATGCATATATATATACATATATATATATATATATATATTTATGATCACTAAAACACACGGACACAGGTAAAATCTTCCTGTCTAAAGTATATAATAAATATATCAATCCTTCAATGATTAATGTAGCAATTAATGATTATGTAGCAATGAACAGAAAGCAAGTACCAGGATCATAGCTTATTTATAATAATAACAGAACATGGATGACATTCGTTACAAGACTATCGGAACAAAAATGTTGTGAGAGTGGCCTGTGGATAAAAATAAAACAGTATGAGAACAAATAGAGTTACCAAAGTTAGAACCTATTTTCCAGATATTGAAAACTCACATGTTTCTGTAAATGTGGTGGCAGGTCAAACAAGGTGGGTATGGCCCCATCTCTCAATGTCACTTTGGAACCAAACCGATACAAGTGTTTCTCTTCAAAATGTTTCGAACAGACAACTGAACTGGCTGGTGGAATAAAACCGTCCCTGTGTATTTTAGTGACCCATTCCTTTGTCATTTCACGGTCACTGATGGGAAACCTGAAGAAAACACAATGAATGAAATCTGTGTGAATGGGAATGGTGGGGGATAAATAGCAACATTACTTGGATATAATTTGGTGCTAGATTTTTTTATGGTTTTCAGAAAGAAAAGTGAATGGTGTGAGGTTGGGGCGGGAGATAAAAAGAAATACAAAGATACGACAAGCATACAGACAGAGACATACAGACAGAGAGAGACACACCAACTTACAGGCTGATAAACAAACATACACAGAGGTTAAAAGCTGGAAGTAGCTGAAACAATCGGAGGCACCCATCTTATGGCAGGATTTGATCCAGGCATCACGCCACCTCCTTTGACATCAAAGTGACTTCTTAAAGATGTATTGTTCAGACTTTATCATGAGAATAAAACATCCAAATCTCCATAGTGAAAGTAAAATAGGGAGTGAAATAAATGACAGATTTGAAGAGCCCTATCACACATTACACAAAGATGTTTTATTGCACTTAAATTGGCCCAATGAAATAGATCAGACATTAGCCGAGAAATCTGGGGGGTATTTCATAAACAGGTTTAGACCGCTAAACTGACCTAGCCGACTAGAATAGCACTGCTTTAACATTACTGCCTAGTCGGCTATATGTGGTTTATGAAATACCCCCCAGGGCTCTGCCGAATTTTTGTTTCTGTCTTCGTCAGCCAAATATGAAATAAGCCCTCTAGACCGAAATTCCGGGCTAGTCAGACATGGGAGGCTGTCTGGGAAATGGGAAAACAAGTAACATATAAATATAATCATACTCATAGAGGGTGTTGTAGATATAGATTATTTAATTAACTGTTTGATTGATTGTTTGGTGTTTTACGCCGCGCTCAAGATTATTTCACTTGAATGGCGGCGTTGCCAGTTTTATTGTGGGAGGAAACCGGGCTCTATGCCCGGAGGAAACCCACGACCTTCCGTTGGTAACTGGCAACCATCCCACATAGGTCGTTCGAGTGAAAACCCAGTCAGAAAATATTTTGGGACTGAGTGGGATTCGAACCCGCGACCCATTATAGATTATTTAAAGAATATTGTATTCAAATGTTTAAAAGATAAAGAGAACCACATGTAATTACCGCAAATATTCAAGAAACTTCAGTTAATAGTAGTTACAGGTCTAGCCTAATAAGGAATTCAAATGCTGTACCATGTCAGATAGTTATTATATACTAGACTCAAAACATATTGTACATGTAAACTGTAATTAAATTATTGTTTTAATACAGGCTTACAGGGTGCATATAATTAGAAATAACTGGGTATTAATGTCACTGTCTGACTTATGTCAACCAGTTAAATTCCGCTTGTTATTTCCATTTTTATATTCAGTATAGTAAAAAAAAATTGTCATTTACATGTCATGTAAATTCATTATTGTGTATATTTCTGTGTGACCTCCTTGTGTGTTGGAACATTTATTGTTTTGGAAATAATTGTAATATATTATTTTATACTCTAAAAATATTTTAACAATTGTTTTACCTACACCAGGCAGTTTTACAAAGTTTTGTTGCTGCCATTTTTTGGTTGTAACAATATTTCTTTGATGTTAAAATGGCTTTCCCATTAAACTTCTTTTCACTGCCTTATAAGTGAAACAACCTTGAGTTAAACTTCAACTAATCAATCCATTTAGTATTTTTGGTATTTGGTATTCACGACATAATATTAATAACCAGATTATAATAATATAAACCAAGGTGGGAGGTACCGGTATGGCGGTAATGAATTCTACATGCATGTTGGTGAATTATAATTTATGTCACTCAGTTCGTAGACATGTACTTCGTTAAAACTATGTTTCAATATTTATTATAGGCTCCTAATCGCTAAACATCATTGATAATGATTAAATTATTATTATTTAATAAATATTGACGTCACTAAGACTAGTGTCAGTGTCACTGCGGTAGGCCGTACATCATTACATTTACAATGTCAACAGTAACACAAACAGTTCGATTCATCGTTCAACCTGAGGCTTTTCTGATAAGAATTTTATATTCAAGGCCAAATTAAAGCCAGTCGCCATGTATCACTCACCTACTTTTCCAGGCTTGTTTGAGCAGTTGTAAGCTACACAACAAGGCATTTTGACAGACGACACTACTGGGGTAGTTGAAAATGGCGCCCTCGCCTTCTACTCAATCTAAAATAGAGATTGATCCTTCTGCCATTCGTTGAGATATCAACTCTAAAACGATTGAGTGACATGTTGCTTTATCACAAAGGGAGACCACTGCTGTCCACGTCCTTAAAATTGTAAACAACGACACGTGACACTGATAGTTGACTCGGTTGTGTAGAGAGATATTCGATATAATTCTGGTAGGTAACGTTTAAGCCGCCGACAACCTGTTTTGTTATATTGATTGCTACTCTCCTAATACATATAATATACCTTGAAATACCTTGAAGTCCATATCATATTTTGCCTTGACATCCATGGGCGCTGCCATCTTGTTTTAGAATGTATTTAAGAGCTGATGTAGTGCCGATTATATTTTTGATTTTTAACAAGTATTTCTGCCCTAAGAACCTGCACTGCAGCATATTATGATAGGGTTACATGTTTGCGAACAGAATAGAACAGAGAAATAAATAGTTTATAGATTAAAAATTCTCAGTAGATTTCTTGCAGTTAACTATGCGCAAAATGGAGTGCGACGGCTCTCGAGCCATGTCGCGAGTTGAAGATCTCGTAGAATGGCACGAGATCTCGATTGGCTTCTACTGTGGCGTCAGACCTTTGCATTGCTCTGATTGGGCGATGCTCACTCTAGTTATTTTTAGATCTCGACGGTTGAGAGAGGAGAGGACAAATAAAGTTGGCGCGAAGTGACACGTGTGGTAACACACTCGGGGAGCATGCATTTTCTTTACTAAAACAACCCGGCGAATGTAAGGCACATATCACAAAAATAATTGCAGATATCTTAAATAGGCCTAGACGTGTAATCAAGATATGTTGAATTCATTTCCACATATCTGGAAATGAATTCTACATATCTGAAATGTCAATTTTTGATATGTGCAGCACAAGATTATTTCCAGATATCTTAAAATGATTTTCACATTTGTGCAATTCAATTCCCGATATGTACATATCGGGAATTGAATTGCACATATGTGGAAATGAATTCAAGATATGTTAAATAGGCCGAAACGGCTTGCCATACCGGACATCGGTAGGTCAAGTGCAAATATGTGTGGATCAGAACATAAGCCTAAATTTCTGTACATTGTTTAATGAGAGGTGAGAGATTTATTGGATAGAGGCCAACAAGAAATATTCAATGACCCTGCATCTTTGGCGAAAGAGAGTGTGACTACGTTATTGCCTGGTGTCAATAACAAACTTCCACTTTGAAATTAATTGATTGATTGATGTTTTAGACTTTTACGCCGCACTCATGATTATTTCTATTATATGCCAGGTTTAGTGGGGGTAGGGGGGGGGGGACTGGGCTCATTGCCCGGAGGAAGCCCCCGACCTTCGCCGAGTAGCCTACCTGGCAACTCTTGCACATACTAAAATGAATTAAAAAAAATATACCCAGCTATGTTTTTACAAAAGAAACAAAACAAACAAACGAAATTTTAAACATTACCTCTACGGAAGGGGATTTTTTTTTGGGAGGGGGGCTGATATATTTCCACCAGGTCAGCATGGGAAAAATAGATAATACTATTTCAACGATTATGCCACTTTAACTACCATTCATTCATTGTAAACTAATTAAAAAGCTTCAGAATTATACGGCTTAAGAAAAATAGCCAATAATTTCAACATTCTGTATTAACGTCAAAATATCAACAGTTTGCCTGCTCATGCATAAAACCCCCCTGCAATGTAGCCTGCCTACGCATACATCCCGGATATTCGGATTTGCGTCCGTTAATTAGCGCTAGTTTTTTTAGGTACCCCAAAAGCTCAACTTGTCTTGACAATCTGAAAGTATTTAAGAACCCCCCCCCCCAAAAAAAAAAAAAAAACCGTCCAATTTAGCAGCTTATGTCACATTCAACTGATGTATATAACATCTACTTTTTAATGCAGAATGTCAACTTGTACCATGGATCCGCCAATATTCCAAACTATATTTATGATCCACACGATATCGACCATTCCCTTCATCGAGAGACCTAAAGCGTATTCGTACCATGTCTCGAGAAAATTAACTATTGTCGGATGTCTTGCGCTTTTAATATATAGACCGTTTGTTTCACGTTACGAATCAGTTGTGTTGAATTAATATAAAGGAATAGAAACTGCATGTCAAGGCTGGAGAATGTGCCTAATGATTTTAACCGAATACAATTAGGCCTACGAGTATATTGTATGTTTTTGCTTTTGTATAACTTCCAAGCTCCAGGTAGGCCCACATATATTGGCGTGAGGTGTATTTCATTCAGAAGGCCAGCGACCAAATGTGACGTAGACGACTAAATACCAATTTTTATATTTTCACTTCCTGTTTTATAAAGATTGAAAGAATGTTTTAGACCAAAGCTCCCTTTGTCGTTTGTGTGCATGTTCTGTAGAGTTATGGAGGCATGGGTATCTAAAGTTTGTGTGCATGTTCTGTAGAGTTATGGAGGCATGGGTATCTAAAGTTTGTGTGCATGTTCTGTAGAGTTATGGAGGCATGGGTATCTAAAGATTTAAAGGCTTTATAACGTAAAATACGTAGGACTACAGCAAGTTTCTCTTGAAATTTTGCGAAATGCGATGACTGCTGCAGGGCCGACGTTATTGCGATTTGAAAACCGTCTTCGGAGAAAGACAGAAACGTCATCATTAAATAAACCTAGAAGTGTGTTACCCATACGAAAGTCTTACGTTACTCGTTATTGTGAACGTTTTGATGGTGTTGCAATTATATTTAAGACTCAAGGTTAAACAACGTCTAAATTGACTGTAACAGTTCACATGCACACTGACTACACAGAAGCTAGCAATTAAAACTTTGTGGAGTTATCGCGATAACTATGGCTTAGATTAACATCATGCTCTGTAACCTTAAAGGCACACTTGCAGCGAAAATCCAGAATACTGTTTACATTAAAAACAGTGGACGGTTTCTGTATTTTTCCCAGATAGAAAAAGTTAAAGGAGAAGAAAAGGAAAAAACTGGGTAAATACAGTACAGGCGCGACACATTTTCCTTTCTAACGGTACCAAAACCATATTTCTACGATTTTTCCTCGCCCAACTGTGCTATAAGAATGTTAACAATCGTTATCAGAGAACGTCTAAACTGACTCGGCAGCCATCTTCACAGCAGAGATTAGCTGTGTGTCTCGATCGGCCAATCAACATACGCCTGGCCACCTTTCACTCACTAGCGTAAGAGAAATTGGTCAACTCTGAAAGTCTCCCATTTAAACCTAGGTTAATTTTGATCATTTCGACGCGCTAATAAGAGAAGATAAACACTCTAACAGCTCTGAAATGTACACTTGCTAGTAAATCAACCTTTTGGGAAGACGTGACCGGCTGCTATGTTGTCTCGACTTGTGGGGATCGTTGTAGAATTTTCAAAAAGGTAGCCTTACCGCTTACATTGCAGGTTATAATCATACAAGATATAATAAGCTCGCAAGGGAAGTAATCTACTAATACTTTTTCCGGTCAATTTCAAACCGTCAATGGCGCGCTCCACCGACAATCAAGCACGAGCTTGTCGGGCAGATTCATTTTCATTGTATTTTCACACCGTAAACCGCGTGCAAGACTCACACACATGAATACGATGGTCTATAGGAGCCCGTTCGATACAATGGCATGTTGTTTTTTTGTTTTCTCCTCCAGAAATTGAAAGTTTAAGCATCATTTAATATTTTTAATTTGAAATTGAAAAACAGTACCCGCAATGTAAACAAACTTTGAACCTGAGCATGCGCACAATTGCCCTAATGTTTTGAGTCGTGTGGACGATCTAACGACACAGTATAATTTTACGAACTTTATCTAAGAAACACAGACTAACGGTCGAGTAAGAGGGACTATAAAAGCCTGCCGAGTGCTAACAACAGACGATATAACGCTTGAATGAATGAGGGTAATCCAACACTGAATTTAAAGGCCCACTTTCCGCCGTAGCCTGTTTGACATTTGTTAAAGGGACATGAGCTGCCAAATGTAAGGAAAATTTCGTTGAAACAGAATTAGCTAAGTGTGGGTTCTTTTTATCGGAAATAACAAAAAAAGAACTTTCAGTTGATACCAATCTTGAAGATGTACGTTAAGGTGGTTTTATTAGCAGCAAAAGTCCCAAAAATGAACTCATACATCCCGATTTTCGCGGCAAGTGTCATCATGATTGTCACAGTTGTCATCAACAACTTTGTCTCGTGTTTCAGTTCAATTAGCTCATTTGGCTAGGTCGTGTCACTTCAGATCGATTAGTTGGTGTTTTATGCTCACTCTAAATTCGAACCCGCGACTCATCGATGGAATATAAGTGTCGGCGTGAGAGAAGAGACTTCCATCGTCACAATTCGCAGTCGTCGTACTAGCCCAGCCCACTTCATCTGTTAACAACCGAATTGTGATGTAATTAGAATTACCAGCTAATGACAATCCACGGTCTTTGTTGTCTATACAAACTCCACTGTCGTGAATTAACGATTTGACTCTAGGAAAATCTTTTATTCATGATGTACATTTTTACTATTTTTCTCTATACTATGAATTTCTTTTTCTATGATAAGATCCTGTTGTCTTGTGCATATTCTCTCAATTTGAATTTGCCCAGATCGCTGAACTATAAATTAATAGGTTGTCGAGGCGCTTAATTTTGAAACAAATAAACTTCAAAACACTGATATGAAATTATTTATCCAGAACCCATTTTAAAACATACGGCAGCCAGTATGGTTTATAGCCAATTGTTGACATAATTGTCAGCAAGATCGACATTATATTTTTTTCTTGACTGCCATTATCAACATTTTTATTTGCCATATCGACCAAAGAGTTACCTTGCGGTTCATTTGGGAAAGGACGATTAGGATCATTAGTAATAAATCATGTTAACATTTTCTGTTTTCAAACATGAAGCTCTACAATTTGTTTATAACACATTTAATTCATCAAACTACTGAAACACTAACAATTTAAATGACACTTTGTCGGCTCCATGTTTACTTCCATGAACAAAATTGCAGAGAGTGAGCTTATCGAAATTGCTTGTTATTCGTCGAAATTGCGTGTTATTCGTCGAAATTGCGTGTTATTCATGCCTGCTGTTAATCTGTTTAAATTTGGTGGTGGTAGCAAAATGGAATTAAAAGTAAACCACCAGATATAAGACAGATTAAAGTGTAGATTAAGTAAAGAGAGGCCAATGTCAGTGTATCGTGATGTTTCTTGAGATCATTGAAAACATGCCGAAGAGAACAAAGCAATTGCCGCTCTTGATAATATGGCGTGCGTTAATTTAGTGTTTACTATCATAACACAATTACGGCAGTATGATAAACCATCTTTTTCTCTACCACTATCCCAAGGTTGAGGCGAAGGATCAATTTCATCTTTGAATAATTCAAGGGGGCTTTTGGTTATGAGCCAAGGACCTTTAACAATAGAATGACGTTCCGTAATAATCGGTCAACATTGAACCTTAGTAGGCCCAATATATACTATATTCTAACGACCAGTTCTGCAACTTGTCTTCCTCTTCAAGATTCAATGCACGTTACCTGTAACTGACGAGGGGTGACGTCGGGGACTTTCAATATAAAATTTTGTCTTCAATGGGGTGAGATCAAAGTATCGGATATTCTAATTCCACTAATGCCATTTTATTTATAGAAGTCTTTGGTCGAACCTAGCTGTATTAACACATAATAAGCTTTGTGTCGCTGAGTTGACAAGCTCTTTTGAATGTGTTCCAGTGGTTCTACAGGAATATCCCCACTGTTATCTATTAGGGCGGATGAAGGTGATATAACAAGTCAGCCGAATAGTTGTCTGTGGTTGCCTTACACATATATGTCCATACAAAACCAATTCCGTGCCACACAATTGGGTACCACTTGAGAGAGTTATAATATCGCCTAAGACATATCAAAATTTCGGGAATACCTTGACGACCTTCATTATTCATTAGAATGAACAGGGTTGTTTTCCGCCCAAAAGGCATTCTTTATTGCAATTTCAATCTAAAATGTAACCGAATTGTATCGCACTGTTGAAAAATGCTCCCTAAGGGTAGTCCGGGTTTCTGACTCCAAAATTACTATTTTTTATACTGACGGTCGTATAAAATACGGCCGTAATTTTGGAATCAGAAACCCGGACTACACTAAGGGTTGTTTAAATTGATTACCTGTTAATGCGATTGATGTTTGGATCGTCAATGGTTAGAAACAGCACTTTGATTTACTCAGCTAACTTCCATAAACAGTTAGGTCGTCATTTACTAGTCTTTGACCACCCACCCTCATCCCCTTGGGGGAATTAATCTATCCACTAACCTGTTTTAATTGTCGGATCATTTGTCTTAGAGTACAACCAGATGAACCTTTGTGCTATGCTTACGCTTTTTTGGGAAGATTAAAATGGCGATAGGATACAAATTCATCACCGTTTTAATTTTGCAATTTTATTGTCAACATTGTTTTTGCCCTAGTGATAAATGATGAAAAGTGTAAAAGCTCTTGCAGTATCGGTCTGTTGGCCTTTTAACATGTTCTCTTACTTAGTTTTGAAATAGAATTTAAAAAGACGTTTGCAAATTCTACTAGGCCTGGTTCTTAAAATGTTATCGACGCCTACGTTATGTATATACGTACAGGTTAATGGTGTTTCCAGGAAGGTACGCGGACTGCTGTTTACTGTTTGTCGTCACAGCTTGGACTTTCCCTACAGGTACATATGTCAAATTTATCAGTTGTAAGAAACTTTTGTATCATCCTCTTCAACCAATTCCATCCGGTGAAGTTAATATCATAGTTATATGATTTCTCTCTTTGTTGTAATTGATTTTGATGATCTGTGATTTCAGGTGGGAACATTCAATTTTCTGCTGAAACATTCAGATTTGGGGACAAATATTTTGTCGTTTACCCAGAGCTATTAACCTGGGACCAGTCCATCACAGCCTGTCAGGAAAAGGGTGGGATACTTGCAATGATGAAAAGCGATCCTTCCTTGTCGGATTTCATTCGAACCATACTCGTATCATTTTATCGTCTGGATACAGAGAAATGTATGTGGATAGGTGCCTCTGATAAACATAAAGAAGGTCACTACAGGTGGGTAGATGGTAAGTATCGAGAGCACGAACAATTAATCCGTGAAAGAGGCGCGATCTGTGGAAATTGTGATCTTTTTCATTCAAAAGTATTTGGAAATTAATGCCATTATGGAGCCGTTGACATAGAAGATTTTAATATGCATAAAGTGTAGTCGAAATTGATATGTTTATTTAATATTCACGGGTTGGTTAATGGAATGGATAAGTTGGTAAAATGTTGTGTACATATAAAGTCAATTAAAACTCCAAAAAATGGGCCATAATTTAAAACTAAAAACCCAGGTAGCCTGTAACCGGATGTGATCAAAGACCGGGGCAACATCCGGTGAATCCGTGCAGGTTTTTCTGAATTAAAAACGTTATTTTTTAGCATAGTCTAGATAGATGTTTTGGCAAAGAAATCTTCATTTTCTTTTCTTTTGCTTTGACCAAAATTGTTTGAAAATTATAATGAAAATAATACAACAACGTATCTAAAAGTGCATGTATCAAAGGGAAAGTTGCTACATGGGTTTACTCTCTAATATCTGAGATTCCGCTCCAAATAAATAAGCCAAAGGATTTGTTTATAGCGACAGATTAAAATCGGTTTTATAAATATTGTTTTATTATTTGATCTTATATATTTGATCTGAAATTGCAATTGGTTTAAACACTGAAGTCTTTTTTCAAGTGCTCATGGATTTATGATTTCAGGTAGTACAATACCATCCTTAGGGATTGAACATGAATTAGGTAGTTTCTTTGTCAACTGGTTTTCTGATTGTGGGTCAATATGCATTGATGTCACTGACATTTTCCATTTTGGAACGTTGATTTCAATGAGAAGTTGTAACTTCGTGTTTTCTTTCATTTGCCAATTCGGTAAGTTAATTTCTTTTTTATAGAACACGTATCTTTATGCAATTCAATTAAATATGGGCATATGTCGCTATCATGCACTTTGAGCACCGATATCGCCTAAGCGATGGGCTCGATGCACCATAAAAGTTTCATAACGATATAGAAGAGTAACCTCGAATCCTTATAGTTTGAGAGTAAAGTTGCTGACAAATGTATCAAATAGTTCCGTAATATTAAAAAAATATGTGACGATCTTTCGTGCACATACCTGGTGTAGTTCTGAACCATCAGCTTTGGGTGATACATGTATGTTTGTGCATCAAACTGGCACATTGGCTTCCAGTAAAACACCCCCACAGCTTCTCTAGGTGCTTGATCATAAGAGGCGACTAATCTTTGGGCCTCCGTGTGGGTTCCGGAGGATAAGAATTGGCCCATAGCTTCCAGGCAGGCTTGATCGTAAGCTTGAGGCGACTAATCTGGGTCAAATTTGTAATTATGGTGTAGACCTATATTTTGTTGTAATTACTCTATGAGAATTATCTATATATATTTGTTAACAATTTTGTTTAATTGAAAAAAGTATTTTTTTATATAAATTGTTTATATTTCTATTTGACCTACATATATTGATGCTGTTTTGGATTAAATGTGATATATCCTCTTTTATATTCCAAAAATGGTTTACACTTCTGTTTTATCAGTTTTTACTGATTTTTTTGGTTTCTGATGTCATTTTCCGTTTCAATGTATTTTTGATGTCAAACATTGTATGATTTACCCCCTTTTCGCCGCCATATAAGTGAAATAATCTTGAGAGCGGCGTTAAGCTCCAATCAATCAATCAATCCAGTAAAACAATTATAACGAACGAGCCTCTTATTAAAGCCGGTCATCTCACGTATTTGTATTGGTGGAGACGGAAAGACGACCGTTGACGTTATTTAGTGCAATACGTTAAAAGGGCACCGTGCGTCTGAGGCAAATTACAGATAAAACAAAATCTCCACATTTTATTGTCTTCCACTTATTGGGACGGTGTTAGGATGACCACTGGTAAACTTCTTTCTCCTCATAGACCGTTAAATGACGGGTTTAATACGATTACCGAATTCTAGTTTGAACAAGACAGAATTATTGAACACGTACAGTCTAGTAGCTCATGTCTTCGCCTTCTGTCTTTTTTGTGGATTTTTGTCATTCTAAAATGTACAAATAAACTAAAAAGAGAAAACATAAAGAAAAATGTTTGCAATAATACACGGTTAGTCCCTTTAAAGCATACTATACTTCAGCTGCTCATCAAGAACTTACAACAGAAACTTGTATAAGCGCTTCTGTATGATCGATGATTAAAACCAAAACAATGGTCGACAAAACTTTTCCCGTTTTCTTGTTCGCGCCAAAAGTTGTCAATTGTGACAACCTCTAAGAAAATGTAATTAAATCCTGTATTAGGTTTGGGTAGCGGGATTTGGAGTCCATCAGTGAACTATTCGATATTATGAGTTCTTATACAACTTTTTTCATTCGCCCTTTCTCTCTGGCATCGTTTATTGTCAACGTTTGGGTACATAAAGTTGTGTTAGTCTTTAATTGGGTTATTTATTGCTAATTCTCACACTACACCCTCGATAATTCCACTCCCAGGCTGTTTGTTATTTTCATCATAAACAAGTGAAATTATGGTCCAACTTACTGCTGATTGGTTAATAAACATTATTTTCCAAGTTCAACTAGTCATGTAATGGTTTATATAGAACGGACTACATTTATGCAAAATAGTATGATTTTCCCACGATCACGTCATAGCTACTTCCATATAAGGAAAGCTATGCTTTCGTTTTTCTAACAAATTACGATTGGATACGAATATATCATAGCCGTACAATTAAAACTTTCAATCAATTAATCTACCCAAACTGGCGTCTCGCAGCTTTCTGAAGATGCATTGACCTAGTTATCGTAATTGTGTCGGTGTAGAGGTCAAGGCAAAACCTGACTTCGTCATCGGATTGCAGACATTGAACTATTGATATGTTTATTTTTGTTTTATTCTAAGAAGTGCCATTCATTTGTATGATAAATATTTTATCTCTTTATTCTAAAGAATTCGTGAGCAACAAAACTGTTTGATTTTAGAGACCTTTCTTGTGTAGCGTAATGAAAATAGTCTCCATGTCAACGTGGTAAAGCGGTCTGACCTCATTAGAATCAAAGAAATGTTGGCTAGATTGAACGATGTGATGTGGAGCTGCATTTCAGAATAAAACGCAATATTTTTGTGTATTGTGTGAAAAAGATTAACCAACTCGAGTCCGTTTGTTACGATGAGTATCACTCTCATCTATTAATTTTCAAGGTCACTCGGCAGAGGCTCGTAGCTTTGAAAATTAATAGACTCGGGTGATATTCATCGTAACAAGCGGGCTCTCGTTAGTTAACCTCTATTTACAGATCGATTTTCAAAATATTTTAATTAGAAATTAGTCTGGATTAGTGGCCTATCCCGATTAAACTTTTTTAGGGTGACAGCCTGAATTCACTACTGGTAAGGGTCTTTATTATAAATTACACGGGGTGACATTTAGTTGATTGGGCCAGAGAAAACGTACCTGTCCCACATTCCATTTCCACGCAAAGATGTTCAAAAACAATGTTATCTAAATGTGTGTATAGTTACTTATTTAAGATAGAATATGAATATTGATTTACGCGTATTTTAGAAATCCCTTGAGACTCTATAATATATCATTTGACATTTGCTCCATTCAGACACAACACGGAATTCAACGATTTTGACAACCCTTACTACTGAAACTAAAGAGATCACGACAGATTCTTTCGCTATGACGACATCATCTTCGGTAAATGACAAGTGGACATCTTCAATATCAGAAACTTCAAGGTCGCAAAAGGTCATGGCTGGAACTAAACAAAAACAAAATTCTAAGCACACTCGCCCCCAGATAAGCAGAAAACAAAACACTGGTAAGTGTTCATTTCTTCAATATGTCAGCTCAATTATTATGTTTTGCAAAACATTTTTTATTTCATTTCAACGACAATTTTGCACTTGGTTTCAGAATAGGGTTTTTAATTTTTCTTGTAACTTTCCTCAGATAATGAAGTGTTATTGCCAGAGGTCAACTGTCAAAGGTACCTTTGTACAGCTGGAATACTGCACTCTTATAAGTGGAGTTCGGTGAGATAAATCACTCATAATACTTGTTGAAATGTGTATTTCTGTGACATCACCCTAATTACTCCTGCTATTAATCAATTTGATTTCACAGATCTCTTTATTCAACTTACAAAAAATCTAAATATGTTTAAAGAACGAATTTAATTTATTTTTAAAAAGTAAAATATTTAATTTTAACCAAATTGTTCACTTCCTCACTCAATAGTTCGTACTTAACGCTTAGAAACAAACTATACGGTATACCTGTAACATATACCCAAGAGACACCTGCTAAATCAGTTTGGACCTCCGTGGCTCAGTCGGTTAGAGTTATATTCCCTCAATCCGACACAAGCCTTCCATCGATGCGGCAGAGACCAAATTAAAAATTGAAAACGTTTGAGTAGAATTTTCACTCGATCGCCGTATGTGGAAGACTTGCCAAATTCTCGCTGAAGGTTGGGGGTTTCTTCCGGTCAAAGAGTCTGGTTTTCTCTCCCACTAAACTTGGCAACACCGCCATGATCCTGAGCGCTGCGTAAAGCAAGCAATCAATCTAAATCAGTTTATAAAGTATATACACTTTAACTTTCAGTGATCCTCAAGGTGGATGGCGAACTATTTGTGACTACTCAACCCATGTGGACCAAACAAGTGTACTCTCTTACAATGTGTGCAAGACAATGTACCAGCTCACAGATACAGTGTAATTTGGTTAACTATAACAGGGTCACGATGGAGTGTAGAGCGTTCAGGTCAGTGAGAACCCTGGATGAAATGAAGAATGTCAACTGGGAATTATGGACTATATCCAGATAAATACTTTCGGCTTTTTTGTGGCTAATGGCAATTACTCACTTGGATATAATTTATTGAGAACAAGTGGCCATCAAGGCTCTTTTTGACCAACCTTTTCACGGACTAAAAGCTCTGTCACATTGTATGAAGCTATATTACCAGATAGGCTTACTTAGGTCATGGTTGTCGGATCGGATTGCATTTCTTGCTACACAATGTCCTTTGCTTTTAGTATTTGGGTGAATAGAGCCGAGGGTTGAAGTGAAAGGAAAACAGCGAATATATACAATCGACTTGAATATAATAAACTTGCAGCAATTTGGAAATACTGTGTTACAGAGGGGGTGTGTTACAGCACGGTGTAACTGCCATGGTAACATATGCCGTCAACGTTATTTTACGACCATGCGCAATTTTGATATTTAACCATGTAACATAAACTATAGCGATTAAAAAGCTTAAATCAACCAATCGTTGAAATCAGACGCGTTGGCGACCAAATTGGGACCTTGTTTTGGATTTTACAATAAATATTTTGCATGATTTGCAGCTGACCATTTGTCTCAAATAAGAATCAGAGTTCCTGCCAAGAGTTCGGATTTTGAAGCATATAAAAACTAGAGATTAAGTGATTGCAACAAATCACTGGAGATGGCTCCACGAAGGAGGGGAACTGATTGACAAGGGTATTAGAACCGGCAGTGTGGTTTGAGAGGTGACATAAAGAAGAAATAAAACAATAAAGATGATGTATGATATTCTTGGCATTAATTATTTTAAAAGATGGCTGCCATCTTTAAAAATCAAGATGGCTGAAAACTTATAACAAATAATGCCTTATCACAAGTTTACTCCCGATAAAATATTGCTCATAATCTAATATGCTTCATGGCAGCCATATTGTATTGGGCACATTGCTGAAAATTGATCCCGATCGCCCTTTCCTCAATGTTAAGGCACACCCCAGGTTTGATATTGGATTGCGCAGATTGCTGAAAATCAATCCCAACCGTCCTCTCAATAATGTCAAGGCGCAACCCAAGTTTGAAGTTGATCGGATCAATCATGCACAAGTTATTGTCCGGACAAGAAAATCATGCTCATAGTCCAATATGACGGATAGTGGCCATATTGTGTTGCGCACATTGCTGAAAATCAATCCCAACCGTCCTCTGCCCGATGTCAAGGCACATCCTAAGTTTGAAGTTCATCGGATGAATCATTCATGAGTTATTGTACGGACAAGGATGGAAAGACGGACGGACGAACAGACGAACGGCCATATTGAAAATCAATCCCATCCATCCTCTTGCCAATGTCAAGGAACACCCCAAGTTTGAAGTTCATCGGATGAATCATCCACAAGTTATAGCCCGGACTTCTAACGGTACTTCTAAGACTCTTAGAGGACTGGAAGAAAGCCGTAGACGAAAACAAATTTACTGCTGCCATAATCATGGATCTATCGAAAGCTTTCGATAGCATACCACATGACCTACTTCTTCTGAAACTTAAAGCTTACGGTATCACAAACTCTTCTTACTCGTTAATTTCCAGCTATTTAAGCGGTAGAAGACAACGAGTTAAAATAACTCCCCAAAAAAGCTCCTGGGCTCCATTAACACAAGGTGTGCCCCAAGGCTCGATCTTGGGACCGACAATCTTTAACATCTTTTTGAACGACATATTTTATGTTACAAGTAATTGTGACAGCATCCTATACAATTACGCTGATGACAACACATTGTCCTGCTCGCATACAGACATAAACACTCTAAAAACAAATCTAGAAAAAGACTGTAAAACAATCACTAACTGGTTCAAGGTAAACAAAATGCAAGCCAATCCGCACAAGTTTCAAGCGATAACGATTGGAAATAAAACTAAAGAAAAAAGCATAAATATACAATTTGACGACCATGATATTCCATGTATCGATGAAATCCAATTGTTGGGAGTTACAATTGATTACAAATTAAGTTTTGATAAACATATATCTAAAATGTGTTCGAAAGCATCTCAACAATTAATACTTAAGCGTATTGGAAATCACCTGAACGCAAAGACCAGGTTACTAATTTACAAATCATTTGTTTTATCTAATTTTAATTACTGTCCAGTGACATGGCACTTTTGTAGTGTAAAGAACTCTACAAAAATAGAGAAGATTCAAGAGATTGCCCTTCGTTTTGTTTATAAGGACCACCAAAGTAGTTACGATAACCTCCTAGTAAAATCCAAGTTTCCAACTTTGAAAATACGTCGTCTACGGGCGATAGCGGTGGAGGTCTTCAAAATTCTGTCCAAAAGCTCACCAGTTTACCTGCATGACCTAGTCGTGCCTCATACTTCTTCATATTGTTTTCGTTTTACAAATGTTGTTGAGTTACCAAAAGTTAAAACAAATAAATTTGGACAAAGAAGCTTCAAATATACAGCTGCAAAAATATGGAACGATTTACCAGAGCACATGAGGACTGAAACTGACTATAAATGTTTTAAGTCACAGATACATACATGGACTGGTCCGAAATGTAAATGTTCTTCATGTGTTTTGTGTAAATATTAACTACTGCCACTCAAACGTAATTATATTACAATATTTTATGTATTTCATATTCTTTATTAAACCTTATCAAAATCTAAAACTCTACCAAAAAAACTTATTTGAAACTCTTGTACATATAACCTTCTGTATATTTACTTCGATAAACACTTCGATGTATCTCATATTTATAATTTCTTAAATGACCATATCCCGTCTACTTTATTCGTCAAATGTTTAAAATCATTTATATAGTTAAGAAACAAAAATATTTTACATACATGTATATACCTTGTACAGATACTTTATGTTTTATTATATGTTTCAATGTTTTAATATTATTATACAGAAGACGATCAATAGCTCTTTAGAGCTAATGTTTATTTTTATAACCAATCGTCTAGAAATAAAGCTTACTTTAACTTTAACTTTAACAAGAAAATCATGCTCATAATCCAATATGACGGATAGCGGCCATATTGGATTGCGCACATTGCTGAAAATCAATCCCAACCGTCCTTTGCCCGATGTCAAGGCACACCCCAAGTTTGAAGTTCATCGGATGAATCATCCACAAGTTATTGCCCGGACAAGAAAATCATGCTCGTAATCCAATATGACGGATAGCGGCCATATTGGATTGCGCACATTGCTGAAAATCAATCCCAACCGTCCTCTGCCCGATGTCAAGGCACACTCCAAGTTTTAAGTTGATCGGATGAATCATTCATGAGTTATTGTACGGACAAGGATGGAAAGACATACGGACAGACGAACGGCCATATTGGACTGAGCACATTGCTGAAAATCAATCCCATCTATCCTCTCACTAATGTCAAGGCACACCCAAAGTTTGAAGTTCATCGGATGAATCTGGATTGCGCACATTGCTGAAAATCAATCCCGACCGTCCTCTGCCCGATATCAAGGCACACCCCAAGTTATTGTAAGGACAAGGATGGAAAGACGGACGGACGGACGGACGAACGGACCGAAGACCCGAAAACATAATGGCTCCGCTTTCGCTTTGCGGAGCCATAAAAAACAAATAACAAACCCAACATTGTTGCTGGTTTTAGTAAAATAATAAGTGGTCTCTCGCTGGTTTATGTTCACGGTCATTTCATAAACCTGTTATTATATGTAAAGTGCATTACTGAATACCGTCGCTTGTCTAATTCTTTAAAGTGGCACGAGCTGCCAAATGTTGATATTTTGATGTTAAAACAGAATGTTGAAATTATTGGCTATTTTTCTCAAGACGTATAATTCAGAAGCTTTTTAGTGCCTCTATTCTCAAAAATGTACGATAAAGTGTTGTTTTGAACTAACTTTGGCTCGGAATAAATGAATGGTCATCCCGGTTTTTTAAATTTTGCTACTTTTCGAACACGTTTTCGGTTCGTATAGGTCACATGCTGTATGGATTTTCCTCATTCCAACGCCAATCATTTAGTTTTTCAATGGCCTTCAATGCCTCTAATACTGTCGTGGCGATTAGAAATTACTAAAAAAGTGTGAATTTTGGCAGCTCATGTCGAACCTACACAAACGTGTTGCCCGAGGTCCAACCTTCTTCCAATGCTGGTATGTGACTATTGCGCCTCGATCCCGCACTTACAAATCATTTTGAATCGATGGCAGTGTCAGATTTCTCAGCTCGTTCGGGAGAATAAACTTACATTTTCATTCCCTGCGACATAACATATCCCAAATACATTTCTACTCTTCTCACATTCAGAGCAGATAATAACATAACAAGCTCATAACAGAGCATAACAAGCGTACGGTTTTGGTTCTTACATTGAGTGAGTATCTGAGACACTTTTTGTCCAGATGGTCTAAGTATGAAGATATACAATTCAGATCCCTAATACCTCGGAAAACCAAGCTTACAGTTGTTCAATAGTTTGGCGGGGTATAAAAGATATTTTGAGAGCATGATCGACTGGGTTAGCATTTTTAAATGTCTTACGGACAAACACACACATCGCCATTCACACGTATACATCGAGTTTGCATCGAGTTTTTAGGAGAGAGAAATGTTGGGCAGTAATTGTACATGGTTTATAGATGTACGTCATACGCCATATACCTGTGATAACTTGTCACGATAGGCTTAACTTAAAGTGGCATGAGCTGCCAAAATGTTGATATTTTAATGAAAAAACAGAATGTTGAAATTATCGGCTATTTTTCTCAAGACGTATAATTCAGAAGCATTGTAGTGCTTCTAGTCTCGAGAATGTACGATAAAGTATTATTTTGAACTAACTTTGGCTTAAAATGAATGAATGGTCGTCCCGGTTATTTAACTTTTGTGTACGTTTCGAACACTATTCCGGTTCGTGTAGGCCACATACTGTATGGATTTTCCTCATTCCAACGCTAATCATTTAATTGTTCGATGGCCTTCAAAGCCTCTTACTGTCGTGACGATCAAACATTATGAAAAAAGTGTGAAATTAAGCAGCTCATGCCACTTTAAACAAAATTAAATCATAAGTAATGGTGAGATTGAACGTTTCAATTTTTGGGGAAATTACGTTTTTATTCTTAAAAAATTGAGCAAAATGGTCCTTGGGAAAATGGCTCAAGCTTGTTGAACATCTCGGTCCAAAAAACAGGTTTAGCTCTGATGACTCCATTGCAGCACATCGAAAATGTAGAGTCGTAGACCACAGTACCGCAACACTGTGATCGGCTGTTACTTTTAGATCTGACGACGCCATTGCAGCAGATGGAAAAGGTGGAATCGTAGACCACAGTACCGCAACACTGTGATCGGCTGTTCCTTTTAAATCTGACGACGCCATTGTAGCAGACGGAAAAGGTGGAATCGTAGACCCCAGTACCGCAACACTGAGACCGGCTGTTACTTTTAGATTTCATTACGCCATTGCAGCAATTGAAAAGGGCAGAATCGTAGACACTCGTACCACAACACTGAGACGGGCCTTTGCTTTTAGATTTTATTACGCCATTGCTGAAGATTGAAAAGGCAGAATTGTACCGTCTCCCATTGTAGTTAACTGAAACAAATAATAACGAGAACTAGTGCATGATACATTGAAGCGTTAAACTGACATAAGCTGCCCAAAATGTTATCGTTAAGGCAGAGTTAGAATTTTTCCTTATAACTAGGATAATTAGACGTCTTACTTATGGAGGCCTGTTAGTGTCATGCGTTGAAATTTGATATTACAGGTGTTTTTCCCCTTATCGGAACCTTACCCCTGCAGTAGCTTCGTTTTTAAACCTTGTTCTCTATATGTTATAGAAAATCGAGGGGACATAAAAACATACGTCTAACTAAAACGTTCTGTAGAGAAATTCGAAACTCCCATGTGAACTGTCAAATCACAAGGAAAACATTTCCACCGCGAAGAAAAGGTACCCACCAAGAGGAAAACATTTGTCCTCTGTGGAAGGATTAATTAATCTGTGGAAGGACTATTCCACTCAAACTCGTAAATCGAACAGCGGCTTTTGATTTAATGCGAGTAAAACGTCTCGCAGCTAATCAAAACCTTGCACACTTACACACTTCGACCAGCAGAAAAGTAACGTAATGGCGGCTGTATATACTTTGAGCTTTTGTTTAACTAGTGCTGATTGGCCAAGACTCTCACATTGTGCATGGAAAAGTACCAAACCTTGGCAAGTATGTGCCGAAATACAACTACGACGCTATTAGAGATGCCAAAGAAAAAAACTGGTTTAGTGCCTATGGCTTGTTATATAATAAACTTCAAATTGCTTCTTCCTCTAGACAATCTGAATTTAAGAAAATATTCTAACTTTGGTTACTCATACCGCTTTAATTTAGTGTTTAGATTAAAAAAATGATGTCAAACAACCGGTTCAATAAATATTCTATTCCTTGTTACGTTGCCCAAGGAATTGGTATCCAGCAGCGAGTTCGAATAACTAATCACTAATTCAGGAACAGGTTAGTTACTCGAATAACTAATAACTAGTTCAGCAGCGGAACTAATCACTAATCCAGCAGCGAGTTCGAATAACTTATCACTAATACAGGTATGGGTTAGTTATTCGAATAACTAAAAACTAATTTAACAGCGGGTTAGAAGTAATAAAAGCCAGCGGTGTTTGTTGTGTAACCATATAATCGTATCTCGTTCCGAATCCAATCCTGAGAATGCGCATTATTTGAGGGATTTGACGAGGAAAAAAAATACGATTCAAAAGTACGTGAAGCATTTTCTAGTCAAGGAATGAGATACCTGTGTGATTGATTTGATTCGATTGTTGCTTTACGTCATACTCAAGAATATTTCACGATGACAGCCAGAATAGATTGGAGGAGGAAAGTGGAGTACCCGCGGTAAACCACCGACCTTTGGCGAGTATCCTTGTGTACTCTCCCGAATGTAACACCCTCGTATGAAGGGTTATATAACTCCTCTTGATACGAAAGTGTGTCACAGTGGTGGAAGACTGGAAATGATCACGCAGTTTATAAAAGGCAGCTATTAATTAAAAACAACTGTGTTTTGTTAATGTAAATCGTGCCTTCTACCAACTAAATTGGCCCATAAAGACGTATCTTTCCCTGTAATCACCCCTTTCTATTATGTATCATATGTAACTGTCATTTTCCTTGAAATCTGTAAATGCATTTAGAGGCAAAAACATTTTTAGCCCGCCATCATTCTGATGGAAGGCTATTAAAATCGCTTTTCCGTGGTCCGTCGTCCGTCCGTTAACTTTTCGCTTGTTACCTTCATTCCAAGAAAACTACCAGTCCAATCTTAACCAAACTTAACATACATCATCACCCTATGGTCTAGTTGTGCATCGTACATTTTCATCTCATTTGCATTTTCAATATGGCCGTCAGGGGGGCGATATTGATTATTTTTTGTTACCTGTATTCCAAGAAAACTACCAGTCCGATTTTCACCAAACTTTCCCCACATTATCTCCCTATGATCAAGTTGTGCACCCTACATTGTTATCTTATTTGCTTATTAAATATGGCCACAGGAAGCAATGTTGTTTTTGAACCAAATTTGAATGAAACTTCTTATCATTATTCCAAGAAAACTACTGATCCGATCTTAACCAAACATGACACACATCATCCCCCAAGTTCTAGCTGTGCACCGTACATTATCAACTGATTAGCATATTCAACTTGGCTACTAGGTGGCAATGTTGTTTTCAACCAAAATTTCAAGGGGAGCTTACTTTGTAATTCACAATTTAATTTTCCTCAACAATAGTAATCTCACTGGAATAAGATTTTATTATTTATGTCCATAATATAATATATACATTAAATGCACTGTCGTCCCCAATTCCTATATCCAGTTATAGCTGTAACAATCTTTAATATTGATAGATGAACGCGGGCGTTAAGATCCCTTTAAGGGATCTCTTGTTTATCTAAAGACATAGACTGAGAAAATGCAAACTACATATGGCGTGAAAGAGCATTGATTACAGATTCCAAATATGGGTTCTTTAATTTTGTACGATGTTTTGTTCTTGTGAAAAATGAAAATAAAAGCCAGAATCTACGGCGAAACCGTTGGACCATTGACACATACTTGTTCGTCAAAGATGTCACGAAATATTTCAGACGCTAAATATGATATGCTGGCTGCTGTTGTAAGAAAGGGCCTAGTTGACACTCATTTTACCAACTAGACCCTTTTTCGCAACTGCAGCCAGCATGTAATATTAAGTGTCTTAAAAGTTGCTTGACGTCATTGACGAACAAGTAAGTGTAAATGGTCCAACTGTTTCCCCGTAGATTCTTGTTTTCATTTCTCTCAAGAACAAAACATGGTACACAATTAAAGAGCCCATATTTGGAATCAATAATAGATGCTCTTTCACGTCATATGTAGTTAGCATTTTCCCGGTCTTTGCCTTTAAATACTTTTCATCCTCGCGATTCCCCAGATGGGTGAACTTGCAGCTAATAACTGCGCGTCACTTCACGTCAAGTTCCTGGCAACTTGGCATGTCCCATTCAAGGTTTGTTTATATGCTGACAGTTAAAGGACAGATAAAAAATAAAACCCTCCGTCAAACTTTAAGACCCTTTCTGCAATTGTATGTATGCACTCTCCCTTTCTATGTGTTGACAACACAGCAGTTTGGGAAATTCACGGCCAATCAGTTAGACGTGTTTTGTGTTTATATCCTTGTAGTTGGAATTTTCTTATCTAATTCTGCTAAAACTGTGGTGCATTTTGCTACTTTTGAAAACATTTGCATGATCAGTCAGAATAAAACCGTTACTATTTTTCACCACACTTTTGTCACCGTTGACGGATTAGTGAAAAACTAACACCTTGCTGTATTTCTGATTCGATGTTCGAATCATTGACACTCTAGTGAAAAGTCACTCGAATAAACACTCTAGTGATTAGCTATTCGAATAACTAACCCTCTGCTGGATTAGTGATTGGTTATTCGAGTGTGATTTGGGTGATTAGCTTTTCCACGCTATAACCCACTGCTGAATTGATGCTCAGCATTTCGAATAACTGATATGCTGCTGGATTAGTTATTAGTTATTCCAATCACCAACCCGTTGGTGAATAACTAACCCGCTGCTGGATTAGTGATTAGTTATTCCAATCACCAACCCGTTGGTGAATAACTAACCCGCTGCTGGATTAGTGATTAGTTATTCCAATCACCAACCCGTTGGTGAATAACTAACCCGCTGCTGGATTAGTTATTAGTTATTCCAATCACCAACCCGTTGGTGAATAACTAACCCGCTGCTGGATTAGTGATTAGTTATTCCAATCACCAACCCGTTGGTGAATAACTAACCCGCTGCTGGATTAGTGATTAGTTATTCGAATAACCAGCCCGTTGCTGAATACCTAACCCGCTGCTGGATTAGTGATTAGTTATTCGAATAACCAGCCCGCTACCGAATAGCTAACCCGCTGCTGAATTAGTTAATAGTTATTCGAATCATCAAATCGTTGCCGAATACCTAACCCGTTCCAGAATTAGTGATTAGTTATTCACCCGCTGCTGAATTAGTTATTAGTTATTGGAATAACCTAATCTATGATTAGTAATTCAAATCCTAATAACTAAGCCGCAGTCGAATTAGTGATTAGTTATTCGAATCACCAACCCGCTGCCGAATACCTAACCCGCTGCTGAATTAGTTATTAGTTATTCCAATCACCAACCCGTTGCCGAATAACTAACCCGCTGCTGGATTAGTGATTAGTTATTCGAATAACCAGCCCGCTACCGAATAGCTAACCCGCTGCTGAATTAGTTAATAGTTATTCGAATCATCAAATCGTTGCCGAATACCTAACCCGTTCCAGAATTAGTGATTAGTTATTCACCCGCTGCTGAATTAGTTATTAGTTATTGGAATAACCTAATCTATGATTAGTAATTCAAATCCTAATAACTAAGCCGCAGTCGAATTAGTGATTAGTTATTCGAATCACCAACCCGCTGCCGAATACCTAACCCGCTGCTGAATTAGTTATTAGTTATTCGAATCACCAACCCGTTGCCGAATAACTAACCCGCTGCTGAATTAGTTATTAGTTATTCCAATCACCAACCCGTTGCCGAATAACTAACCCGCTGCTGGATTAGTGATTAGTTATTCCAATCACCAACCCGTTGCTGAATACCTAACCCGCTCCTGAATTAGTGATTAGTTATTCGAAACCGCTGCTGAATTAGTTATTAGTTATTCGAATAACCAACTAGTTCCTGAATTAGTGATTAGTTATTCGAACCCGCTGCTGGAATAGTTATTAGTTATTTGAATAACTAACCCGCTGCTGAAATAGTTATTAGTTATTCGAATAACTAACCCGTTGCTGAAATAGTTATTAGTTATTCGAATAACTAACCCGCTGCTGAATTAGTTATTAGTTATTCGAATAACTAACCCACTGCTGAATTAGTTATTAGTTATTCGAGCCACTAATAACTAATAACTAACCCGCTGCTAACTTCCGCATGCTGTTTTCGCTTGGGAAAGAAATGACGCTGTAACCAATATAACAAGCTATAACTCTGTAGTTGCTGGAAAAGTTTCAAAATTCGACTGCCTATACAACCCCAAGCCCTTGCATAATTAGGTAACAGTTTAAAGAGTCATCTCCGGGTAACCTTATTTTAAATAAAAGTCGGATGTCTAGAATTACTCTCCTGGCAAAATAAAGTCCATCGGACATATATTATGTAATAAAGACGAGTAGCTTAACTCGAGACAAATACACATAAAGAAACATCGAGCTTCGTCGACGTATACACTCTCCGACTAACGATTTACACGTCAACAAGATAATGTCATTCACTTCTAAGCCTCCACCGCATGCCCCCCCCCCCCCCCCCCACACTCACGGCCATTTAGTTATTGAAAACGTTGAACTTTACTGTTTACCAAAGATATTGCATCCACGTTTATGTATAGAGGAAATTTAATACCAACTCTTTGATTTCACAATACTCAGATTTACCGAGAAAATTTGCTTTCATTTCGGATAAATCGCTAAGGGACATGGATAATGGTTCTGATCAGAAGTGCTATATAGGACTTTTTCTGAACTTATTTTATACAGACCTCTCCTACCTATACCTTGACGAGTATTGAAAAATAACCCAGCAAATTTTGGTTTAACATTTAAACGTGTATGTGCGGTGTAAACAGTTATTCGGTTAGCGGTTTGGTGATTCGAATAACTAATCACTAATTCAACAGGGGGTTAGGTATTCGGATTTGAATAACTAATCATAGATTAGGTTATTCCAATAACTAATAAATAATTCAGCAGCGTGTTGGGTATTCGGCAACGGGTTGGTGATTTGAATAACTAATCACTAATTCAGCAGCGGGCTAGTTATTTAACAGCGGGTTGGTTATTCGAATAACTAATTACTAATCCAGCAGCAGGTTAGTTATTCGGCAACAGATTGGGGATTGGAATAACTAATAACTAATTCAGCAGCGAGTTAGTTATTCGGCGAATAATTTATCACTTATCCAGCAGCGAGTTCGAATAACTAATCACTAATTCAGGAACAGGTTAGTTACTCGAATAACTAATAACTACATGTAGTTCAGCAGCGGGTTAGTTATTCGGCGAATAACTAATCACTAATCCAGCAGCCAGTTCGAATAACTTATCACTAATTCAGGAATGGGTTAGTTATTCGAATAACTAATAACTAATTCAGCAGCGGGTTAGTTATTCGAATAACTAGTAACTATTTCAGCAGCTGGCTAGTGATTCGAATAACTAATAACTATTTCAACCACGGGTTAGTTATCCGAATAACTAATCACTAATCCAGCAGCGGGTTAGTTATTCGAATAACTAATCACTAATCCAGCAGCGGGTTAGTTATTCGGCAACGGGTTGGTGATTGGAATAACTAATAACTAATTCAGAAGCGGGTTAGTGATTCGGCGAATAACTAATCACTAATCCAACAGCGAGATTGAATAACTAATCACTAATTCAGGAACGGATTAGGTATTCGGCAACGGGTTGGGGATTCGAATAACTAATTACTAATCCAGCAGCTGGTTAGTTATTCGGCAACGGGTTGGTGATTGGAACAGTCAAAGTTAAAAGACTAACCAAACATTATCAAACATTGTCTAAAGTGGTTAGAAGTAATAAAAGCCAGCGGTGTTTGTTGTGTAACCATATAATCGTATCTAGTTCCGAATCCAATCCTGAGAATGCGCATTATTTGAGGGATTTGACGAGGAAAAAACATACGATTCAAAAGTACGTGAAGCATTTTCTAGTCAAGGAATGAGATACATGTGTGATTGATTTGATTCGATTGTTGCTTTACGTCATACTCAAGAATATTTCACGATGACAGCCAGAATAGATTGGAGGAGGAAAGTGGAGTACCCGCGGTAAACCACCGACCTTTGGCGAGTATCCTTGTGTACTCTCCCGAATGTAACACCCTCGTATGAAGGGTTATATAACTCATCTTGATACGAAAGTGTGTCACAGTGGTGGAAGACTGGAAATGATCACGCAGTTTATAAAAGGCAGCTATAAATTAAAAACAACTGTGTTTTGTTAATGTAAATCGTGCCTTCTACCAACTAAATTGGCCCATAAAGACGTATCTTTCCCTGTAATCACCCCTTGCTATTATGTATCATATGTAACTGTCATTTTCCTTGAAATCTGTAAATGCATTTAGAGGCAAAAACATTTTTAGCCCGCCATCATTCTGATGGAAGGCTATTAAAATCGCTTTTTCGTGGTCCGTCGTCCGTCCGTTAACTTTTCGCTTGTTACCTTTATTCCAAGAAAACTACCAGTCCAATCTTAACCAAACTTAACATACATCATCACCATATGGTCTAGTTGTGCATCGTACATTTTCATTTCATTTGCATTTTCAATATGGCCGCCAGGGGGGCGATATTGATTATTTTTTGTTACCTTTATTCGAAGAAAACTACCAGTCCGATGTTCACCAAACTTTCCCCACATTATCTCCCTATGATCAAGTTGTGCACCCTACATTGTTATCTCATTTGCTTATTAAATATGGCCACCAGGAAGCAATGTTGTTTTTGAACCAAATTTGAATGAAACTTCTTATCATTATTCCAAGAAAACTACTGATCCGATCTTAACCAAACATGACACACATCATCCCCCAAGTTCTAGCTATGCACCGTACATTATCAACTGATTAGCATATTCAACTTGGCTACTAGGTGGCAATGTTGTTTTCAACCAAAATTTCAAGGGGAGCTTACTTTGTAATTCACAATTTAATTTTCCTCAACAATAGTTATCTCCCTGGAATAAGATTTTTTATGTAGGTCCATACTATAATATATACATTAAATGCACTGTCGTCCCCAATTCCTATATCCAGTTATAGCTGTAAGTGCTGTTGTAAGAAAGGGCCTAGTTGATAGTCGTTTTACCAACTAGACCCTTTTTCGCAACTGCAGCCAGCATGTAATATTAAGTGTCTCAAAAGTTGCGTGACGTCATTGACGAACAAGTAAGTGTAAATGGTCCAACTGTTTCCCCGTAAATTATTGTTTTCATTTCTCTCAAGAACCAAAACATGGTACAAAATTAAAGAGTCCATATTTGGAATCAATAATAGATGCTCTTTCACGTCATATGTAGTTAGCATTTTCCCGGTCTTTGCCTTTAAAGACTTTTCATCCTCGCGATTCCCCAGATGGGTAAACTTGCAGCTAATAACTGCGCGTCACTTCACGTCAAGTTCCTGGCAACTGGGCATGTCCCATACAAGGTTTGTTTATATGCTGACAGTTAAAGGAAAGATAAACAAAAAAAAAACTCTGTCAAACTTTTGAGCCTTTCTGCAATTTTATGTATGCACTCTACCTTTCTTTGTGTTGACAACACAGCAGTTTGGGAAATTCACGGCCAATCAGTCAGACGTGTTTTGTGTTTATATCCTTGTAATTGGAATTTTCTCATCGAATTCTGCTAAAACTGTGGTGCATTTTGCTACTTTTAAAAACATGATCAGTCAGAATAAAACCGTTACTATTTCTCATCACACTTTTGTCACTGTTGACGGATGAGTGAATAACTAACACCTTGCTGTATTTCTGATTCGATGTTCGAATCATTGGCAGTCTAATGAAAAGTCACTCGAATAAACACTCTAGTGATTAGCTATTCGAATAACTAACCCGCTGCTGGATTAGTGATTAGTTATTCAAATTCGGAGTTAGTGATTGGTTATTCGAGAGTGATTTGGGTGATTAACTTTTTCACGCTATAACCCACTGCTGAATTGATGCTCAGCATTTTGAATAACTGATATGCTGCTGGATTAGTTATTAGTTATTCCAATCACCAACCCGTTGCCGAATAACTAACCCGCTGCTGGATTAATGATTAGTTATTCGAATAACCAACCCGCTGCCGAATAACAAACCCGCTGCTGAATTAGTTATTAGTTATTCGAATCACCAAACCGTTGCCGAATATCGTACCCGTTCCTGAATTAGTGATTAGTTATTCGAACCCGCTTCTGAATTAGTTATTAGTTATTGGAATAACCTAATCTATGATTAGTTATTCAAATCCTAATAACTAAGCCGCAGTTGAATTAGTTATTAGTTATTCGAATCACCAACCCGCTGCAGAATACCTAACCCGCTGCTGAATTAGTTATTAGTTATTCCAATCACCAACCCGTTGACGAATAACCAGCCCGCTGCTGGATTAATGATTATTTATTCGAATCACCAACCCCTTGCTGAATATCTAACCCGTTCCTTCATTAGTGATTAGTTGTTCGCACTCGCTGCTGAATTAATGATTAGTTATTCGAATAACTAACCTGTTCCTGAACTAGTGATTAGTTATTTGAACCCGCTGCTGAATTAGTTATTAGTTATTGGAATAACCTAATCTATGATTAGTTATTCAAATCCTGATAACTAAGCCGCAGTTGAATTAGTTATTAGTTATTCGAATCACCAACCCGCTGCAGAATACCTAACCCGCTGCTGAATTAGTTATTAGTTATTCGAATCACCAACCCGTGGCCGAATAACTAACCCGCTGCTGGATTAATGATTAGTTATTCGAATCACCAACCCGTTGCTGAATACCTGACCCGTTCCTGAATTAGTGATTAGTTGTTCGAACTCGCTGCTGGATTTGTGATTAGTGATTCGCCGAATAACTAACCCGCTGCTCAATTAGTTATTCGAATAACTAACCCGCTGCTGAAATAGTTATTAGTTATTCGAATCACCAACCCGTTGCCGAATCACCAACCTGTTGCTGAATACCTAACCCGTTCCTGAATAAGTGATTAGTTGTTCACACTCGCTGCTGGATTAGTGATTAGTTATTCGAACTCGCTGCTGGATTTGTGATTAGTTATTCGCCGAATAACTAACCCGCTGCTGAAATAGTTATTAGTTATTCGAATAACTAACCCGCTGATGAAATAGTTATTAGTTATTCGAATAACTAACCCGCTGCTGGAATAGTTATTAGTTATTCGAATAACTACCCCGCTGCTGAATTAGTTAATAGTTATTCGAATAACTAACCCGCTGCTGAATTAGTTATTAGTTATTCGAATCACTAATAACTAACCCGCTGCTAACTTCCTCGGGAAAGAAATTACGCTGTAACCAATATAACAGGCGGCCGTCTGTATAAATCTGTCCTTACTGGAAAAGTTTCAAAATTCGAATGCCGAGATAACCCATAACAACAGTTTAACGAGTCATATCCGGGTAACATTATTTTAAATAAAGGTCGGATGTCTAGAATTACTCTCCTGGCAAAATAAAGACTATCGGACATATATTATGTACTAAAGACGAGTAGCTTAACTCGAGACAAATACACATAAAGAAACATCGAGCTTCGTCGACGTATACACGCTCCGACTAACGATTTGCACGTCAACAAGATGATGCCATTCACTTCTAAGCCTCCACCCCATGCCCCCCCCCCTCCCCCCCCCCCCCCCCCCCACACACACACTCACGACCATTTAGTTATTGAAAACGCCGAACTATACTGTGTTTATTTATAGAGGAAATTTAATACCAACTGTTTGATTGCACAATACTCAGATTTACCGAGAAAATTTGCTTTCATTTCGGATAAATCGCTAAGGGACATGGATAATGGTTCTGATCAGAAGTGCTATATAGGACTTTTTCTGAACTTATTTTATACAGACCACTCCTACCTATACCTTGACGAGTATTGACCCAGCAAATTTTGGTTTAACATTCAATCGTGTATGTGCGGTGTAAACACATTATGTTTATATCCACAAACACAAAACTCCAAACAAACTCACCTTTTGTTGAGATTTTGACACAAAATGTTGCTCAGCATGCGTTATTTCACGAAGTACATAAAAACAGAATGGCACCGAGGACAGATCCTTGAGTTATACCATGTTTTACGAGGTAAAAAAGGGAAACTGTAGACGTATATTCGGAATTAGCTGGACTAACGTCTCTCTGTTTTTTATTCTTAAGTGGCACGAACTGCCAAATATCGTGATAATTCGTTGAAATTAGCTAATTGTTCGCTATTTGCATTTATAAGTACACTATACGAGCGTTTTGTTAATATCATCCAGAAGATGTATGTTAAGGTAATTTTTAAAACCAACAAAGACACTGAAATGCACTCATACATCCCGGCTATTGGAATTTCGTCCGTTTTATCACACATCTTCAGTTCGTACGGGTTACTGGTTTTACCGATATTTTTTATTTCAACGTCAATTTTTAGGGTTTTTAAGTCATTTTAAACAATCGGTAAAACCTCCAAGGGAGCACACGGCTTTTATGACTGCTACCACCACACATTTCGGTTCGTACTACTTAGTGGCTTACCGATACTCTTTTTGATTTCAACGTCAATCCTTTATTTTTTAAAGGTATTTTAAATGTTCAAAGGGGCCTCGGTGGTCAAATGGCCCTCAGTCCCATACAGACCTTCCATCGATGCGGCGCGTGTTCGAAGCACCAAATACAAATTGAAACTTTTCTGAGTGGATTTTCCACTCGGTCGTTGTATGTAGAAGAGTTGCCAGGTACTGCCGAAGGTCGGGAGTTTCCTCCGGGCATTGAGCCTGGTTCCCCCCCCCCCCCCCCCCACTAAAACTGGCAACGAAATAATCTTGAGTGCGGCGTAAAATCAATCAATCAATCAAACGTTCAACTTTTCTGACAATCCAAATTTTGGAGCATAGTGTCTCTGCTTTAGCCATGTATGCTGACTCCAAGCAGGAAAATTAAGTATACCAAACACATTAGCCTTCCTGACGTTCTATGGTCTGTGGAGCCTCCTGTCCAAATTTAGATGTGGGTTGGTCATTTGTGGGGAGGGTGATCCTTTGGTCTGTTGGTACTTTTATTGCCATATAACCTTAGCTGTTGAGTGCGACGTTAAGCCCCAATCAATCAATCAATCAATCTATCTATCAGTAAATTAGTCCATGTTATGGACTTCTCCAGAATTATAGGTATGGCTGATATCTAGCGAGATTCAAGTGGGGGTAATCGAGCCGTTTAAACGAAATGTCTGGCTCAGTGATTGTATTGTTATTTATACCAATATTCAAGACAACTTTCTCAGGTTTGGGACCTTGATACGTTTGAATTAGTGTCTGAAAGGAATTGAAGTTGGCACCAGGAAAACATTCAATCTGCATATCAGGGTGGGGTCGAAGGTTAATTCTAGACAGATTAGAATCCCCAAGTAATAGAACTGTTTTAGTTACATTAGGAATGTGCCATTTAGAGGGGGTATGCCAAAATTTCCAACACTTAATAGAATAAGCCAAGTTATTCCGAGGGTTGAGCTGATCCCTGGAGAGGGGATGGAGAAGAAGAGACAGTGTTAGCAGTGCGTCTTCACGGTAGCTTATAAACATCGGAGTTAGTGTATGACGTAGCTTTTTTCCGAATACTTACGAAGAATATATGACTATTCCCATTCCCCCAACGCTTTCTTTGACAATCTGGCAGTTAACACTATAGACCGGGAGCCCATGGAGATTTGTTTAGCATTGTGAGTACAAAAGGTTTGAAGCTGGCAACATGAAGGGGGAGGCCGTGGGACCTTCAAGTAGCCATTTTTAAGTTCCATCTCTTGTACCAATCCTGGCAGCGACCCCTCAAAGTATCCGAAATTCATGTTTAATTAGCATAGTCGAGTACATCTAAGAAACCAATGCTAAAATGTCCATATTGGTGGTGGGAATCAAGATCTATCATTCTTAAGTTCCAAACCATGTACCTTACTTACTTAAGAACGCCCGCAATTAGAGCTAATTAACACTTTAATTAGCATGATTTAGTACATCAATGAAACCTTTGTAAAAATAATCATTATTGTTCCTTCAATGAGGATATGCAGTTCTTAAGTGACAAAGCCTGTACCAAATCCACTTAAGAAAAGGTCAAAGGTCGTGATTAGCATCAAATAGTTTTAATTAACATGATTGAGTACATGAATGAAAGCTATGCTAAAATGTCCCTACTGGTGGTGGGAATCCATATCTATCATTCTTAAGTTCCAAACCATGTACTTAATCACCTTAAGAATGACCATATTTAAAGCTAATCACCACTTTAAAGGCCCACTTGCCGCCGTAGCCTGTTTAAATTTGCTAAGAAAACCAATTAACATGAGCTTACTACGACTAATACCACTAAACTTAAACATAGGACACATAAAACATGTCTAGTTAGCTTTAGAGTGTAGAAATGGGGTGAAAAACAAACGAAGAATCGAAGCCTGATTACAACAACAACGATCAGTGTCGGTCAACGTTCGTGGTGGATTACCCTCATTTCAGGCCTTTTTTTCTGTGGTTTACACTCAAACAATTATCAGCAGGCTTTTCCAGTCGCTGTTAACCGATCGTCAGTCTGTATTTCTCAGATAAATAGGCCTGCGTAAAATTACACTGTGCCGTTAGTTCACTCACTCGACTGAAATGCGCCCCAGCGAGCAGTTTGGTTTGTTTACGTTCCGGGCATTATGGTTCCTTCAATGAGGATATGCAGTTCTTAAGTGACAAAGCCTGTACCAAGTCCACTTAAGAAAAGGTCAAAGGTCGCGATTAGAATCAAATAATTTTAATTAGCATAATTGAGTACATGAATGAAACCTATTCTAAAATGTCCCTACTGGTGGTGGGAATCCATATCTATCATTCTTAAGTTCCAAACCATGTACCTTACTTACTTAAGAACGCCCGCAATTAGAGCTAATTAACACTTTAATTAGCATGATTTAGTACATCAATGAAACCTTTGTAAAAATAATCATTATTGTTCCTTCAATGAGGATATGCAGTTCTTAAGTGACAAAGCCTGTACCAAATCCACTTAAGAAAAGGTCAAAGGTCGTGATTAGCATCAAATAGTTTTAATTAACATGATTGAGTACATGAATGAAAGCTATGCTAAAATGTCCCTACTGGTGGTGGGAATCCATATCTATCATTCTTAAGTTCCAAACCATGTACTTAATCACCTTAAGAATGACCATATTTAAAGCTAATCACCACTTTAAAGGCCCACTTGCCGCCGTAGCCTGTTTAAATTTGCTAAGAAAACCAATTAACATGAGCTTACTACGACTAATACCACTAAACTTAAAGGGGCATGAGCTGTCGAAATTCGCACTTTTTTCATGATTTCTGATCGTCACGACAGTAAGAGGCTTTGAAGGCCATCGAAAAACTAAATGATTTGCGTTGGAATGAGGAAAATCCATACAGTATGTGGCCGGTACGAACGGAAAACGTGTCGAGAAGTAAACAAAATTTAAATAACCGGGACGACCATTCATTCATTCTAAGCCAAAGTTAGTACAAAACAATGCTTTATCGTACATTTTCGAGACTGATAGCACTAAAAAGCTTCTGAATTGTACGTCTTGAGAAAAATAGCCAATAATTTCAACATTCTGTTTCAACCTAAACATATCAACATTTTGGCAGCTCATGCCCCTTTAAACATAGGACACATAAAACATGTCTAGTTAGCTTTAGAGTGTAGAAATGGGGTGAAAAACAAACGAAGAATCGAAGCCTGATTACAACAACAACGATCAGTGTCGTCAACGTTCGTGGTGGATTACCCTCATTTCAGGCCTTTTTATCTGTGGTTTACACTCAAACAATTATCAGCAGGCTTTTCCAGTCGCTGTTAACCGATCGTCAGTCTGTATTTCTCAGATAAATAGGCCTGCGTAAAATTACACTGTGCCGTTAGTTCACTCACTCGACTGAAATGCGCCCCAGCAAGCAGTTTGGTTTGTTTACGTTCCGGGCACCTAACAATTCAAATTTTCAAATTCAAATTAAAAATACAAAGTGACGTCCAAACTTTTAAATTTTGGTAAAAATAGAAAGTTCCTAACTTGTATTGTCTGAGAAAAATACAGAAAACAGTCTTTCTTTTTTAATGTAAACAATATTCCTGATTTTCGCGGCAAGTGTGCCTTTAATTAGCATAATTGGGTACTGTGGCTATATTTTTGTTCTTCTGAGTTGTTTAAGTTCAGGTAAAGGGTCAACTTATTTCTTTTTCTTTGCCCAGACTCGGGCGTGTTGTTGAACAAGCCTGTTAAATACTACAGCGCTCCTTACTACTTTCTCAGTATATTTTAGTAATTCCTGCTTCAGCATACTACAGCCGTTCTGATTTTGGTTTGGTGAATTTCAGAGCTTTTATTTTGAGCATTCAGTTTTCCAGGAAAATTGAGAGACCTGACTGAGTGGCTGAGTAGGTAGAGCACTCAATCCGAACAGCCTTCCACCAATGGGTCGCAGGTTAATCCCGCTCAGACCGAAGAATATTGGAAAATTTTCTGACTGGGGTTTAACCCGAACAACCTATGTGGGATGGTTGCCTGTTACCTCCGGAAGGTCGTGGGTTTCCTCCATGCATAGAGTCCGGTTTCCTCCCAGAAACTAGGCATGTTGCGATGGGTAATGAAGTAATTGGTTCATAAATCCTTTAAAATATATTTTGTTAGAGGCTATAACTGGACAAGCAAGAACGCATGTCATAGCTGATTGAGCTGATTTGTATTGGTCATTTGTTAATTTAAATGGACTTTTTTTTCATAAATTTCGAGAATCAAGAGAAGATACACATTTAAAGTACCTTGAAAGACTAAAACAAAAGTCGAATTTTGAAACTTTTCCAGCAAGGACAGAGTTTTACAGACGGCCGCGTGTTAAATTGGTTACAGCGTCATTTCATTCCCAAGCGAAAACACGCTTAAGAACAATTGCTATGTGGGCCCGTCTGTTGTCTGTTCTCATAACTTTGATCTGTTTTGTGTGCACAGATGGGTACAGGGGTAAGTTTGAACTTTGGCTAGTCATTTTATAGGTAAGACGTCTAATTATCCTAATTATAAGAAAAATTCTAACTCTGGCATGAGCTGTCAAAATGTTGATATTTTGACCTTAAAACAGAATGTTGAAATTATTGGCTATTTTTCTCAACACGTAAAATTCAGAAGCTTTTTTTGTCCTCTTAACTGTAGGTTGTGATATAAGGTTTATAACCGTATTGTTTGTTACTTGTAGGTTGTGAGATGGAGTTAATAACCGTGTTGTTTGTTAATTGTAGGTTGTGAGATGGAGTTTATAACCTTTTCGTTTGTTAATTGTAGGTTAGGAGATGTAGTTTATAACCGTGTTGTTTGTTTTGACTAATTGTAGGTTGTGAGATGGAGTTTATAACCATGTTGTTTGTTATCACTATTTTGTTTGTCATAACCGTGTTGTTTAATTGTAGGGTATGAGATGTAGTTTATAACGATGTTGTTAGTTATAACTGTGCTTTTTTGTCTTAACCGTGTTGTATGTTTATGTTAGGTTGTGAGATGGAGTTTATAACCATGTTGTTTGTTAATCGTTGGTTGTTTGTTATCACTGTGCTGTTTTGTCATAGCCGTGCTGTTTGTTAATTGTTCGATTTAAGATGTAGTTTATAACCATGTTGTTTGTTATAACTAATTGTAGGTTGTGAGATGGAGTTTATAACCGTTGGTTTGTTATAACTGTGCTGTTTGTCATAACCGTGTTGTTTGTTAATCGTAGGTTGTGAGATAGAGTTCATAACCGTGTTGTTTGTTAATCGTTGGTTGTTTGTTATAACTGTGCTGTTTTGTCATAACTGTGCTGTTCGTTAATCGTAGGTTGTGGGATGTTTATAACCTTGTTGTTTGTTAATTGTAGGTTGTGAGGTGGAGATTTTAACCGTATTGTTTGTTAATTTTAGGTTATGAGATGTTTTTTGTTTGTTACATAGGTTTTTCTGTGCCGGGGGGGGGGGGCAAAATTTAAGGGGTTCAATCTCAGTCCACCGATGTTCTTGCTATAGTTAAGATGCGTAACCATTGTCAATGTATTACAAAAGAATTCCAGAAAATTCTACTGACCAAGGCTAAGCTCCTGTCCGTCGTCAACCTAATGAAATACCATAGGTTTAGTTTATTACAGAAATTTATGAGGTATAACGGTCTAAATGATATACTTCTTTTTTACACAATTAGAAACTTGTCTCCATGGTTATTTTAGACAAGAAGATTTTCTCTATGCCCGTGTGTTTTAGTGTTCATAAATGGAGGTCTTCCAACGCATTCTGACATATGGTAAAAATGTAGTCCAGATACAGAAGGTAAACTAGAGCTTGTTTTTCCTCTTAGCCATCAAATAGATGCAACGTTAGGACTAGATCTCCCCGCTGAATTCGGTGGTCAGCGTATCACTGGAATGTTGATTTTATGAATTTTAGACGCATGTCTATGTCAATGTTTGTATACATAGACTCCACATCCAGTGGAACCAAAATCGCTAAAAGTGGGATGAATTTCTCAGATGATTTTGCTAACAAGTCATCAGTATTTTTGATAAAGCTAGGGTGCCCACTCGCTATGGATTTTAGATAGTAATCAATTGGCTCTGGTATTCTATAACATTCACTACCACAATCCGACATAATCTGGGGGCAGTGTAGACTTGGGCCATTTTTCAATGGGTTTGTGAATTTTCGGAAGAATATAGAAGACCCTGTTTTTAGAGTTAAGATCAGATTCCAAATAACGATACTGTTTTTCATTTCGATAGCCTTTTTCTTCAAAAGAAAAGAGAATTCTATTGAAATTTCTAACATTTTCAGGCCAATTAGTATGGAACCCACGTTTAAAGAGAGTTTCAAACATTTCTTACATTACTATTGTTGTGACAAATACACGAACAACGTTGAGCCAGAGCGTCTTCGTGGTTGGTTGAAAGGACATCGACAGTGTTCAAATGTTCAAATATCCATAGTTTTAATCGCCGTTTCTTTGATACACTGGGACCTTATAGGAACTTCGTTTTGTTTCAGCATTTTGTTTTTAGATACACTTTTAGTCAATTTACAATAACAAATCACTGCAATAAATGATGCATTTTTTCTAGAATTGAACAGTTTAATTTACGACCAATCTCTGCAGAAACTATATGTAAAATCTAATTAAAAACTAATTTCCCCCAATCGCATTCAATGTGCTTGATCGAATTCTAATCTTGAGTATATGGCATGTATTAACCAGTGACATGTTTTGCTATGTTGCTCTGTTTTTACATCAGATATTGGTCATGTTTTAAAGAATGTTCAGTTTCACTATTTGATATCAGCGCCGCCAGCTTGAATACGGTAATTGTTAAAGTGACATGAGCTGCCAAAATGCACACTTTTTTTCATAATGTCTGATCGTCCCGACGGTAAGAGGCGTTGAAGGCCATCGAAAAACTAAATGATTGGCGTTGGAGTGAGGAAAATCCATACAGTATGTGGCCTGTACGTACCGAAAATGTGTTCGAATAGTAGCAAAATTTAAATAACTGGGATTTATTCTAAGCCAAAGTTAGTTCAAAACAATACTTTATCAATTAGGAAATTATGTTTCAACAGAATTGTACCTATATTTGGCAGGTCATGCCACTTTAATTAACTCAATATTTCTGTTTCATATAATTAGTCGAAGGGTTGAAAGCTAATTAAAAATCTGTTCTTCAAGTGGAATGTGCTGCCAAAATGAAGATATTTTCATCATGAATTAAAATTGTATTTGTTATGAGAAAGGCTGAATTTACAAGTCATTGAAAAACTCAACCATGCAGTCTCGCAGGATAAAGAATGACTTATCGAGTGTTTTTTCTATTTATTAACTCGAAGAAGTTTACCGCTGTTTTTTTTAACCGAAAGAAGGCTGTTCATTTTGATTCTCGTGGGATGTCTCCTTATCATGATCACATCCTCCAATCATTAGCCTGAGATTGGTTATCATTACCGGGTAATAATCTTCCAAAGCCACCCATATTTGACCAAACGGATTCAAATATATTGTAACGTCACTCGATATATCCGTCATATTGATGGTGAACAGTCCTCAGGACATTTTACTTTGGTAAACACAAACAGCTCTGCAAATGATATCAACTCGAATTTGAACCCTATTTTAAACTTAGTTTGTTACACCTGGGATTAAAGTTTAACGCGGGGTTACGCTGCATGGCATGCATTTAAGTGGCACGAGCTGCCAAATTTAGGTAAACATTTTGTTTAAACGGAATTAAAATGAAATGGGCTTCCCAAATGGGACATTTCCAGAACGACCGAAAAGAAGATTAGGGCCTACTTAAATGTGTCATTTTCTACTACTGTTTATATAAATATGACGTTTCCAGACGACCATTGGTAACTTTCGCATCTCCCATGGCCGCTGGGTAATGAGTTTTATTAGGAAATTTCCTTGGTAGTCTTTGTTTGGATTATAAGAATTGAGCGGGCTTAGTTGAACATGTTTATACCCTATTTAGCTATAAATCGGTCCGACATCAATCTGACTAAAGTCGAGATGCTTATTGGAAATTTCCAATAAGCATCTCGACTTTAGTCAGATTGGTCCGACATATACACCCTGGCGATCTAATTCAACTGAGACTCCACTGGTTCTCGCCAGTTGAACATGTTCTAGCACTAAAGACTCGACTCGTCTCATCTCAACAAGTTGAAAGCGTCGTATGCGCTCTACCGATTGGCTGAAACCGAATCCAGCCAATCTGTACGCGTATAGTTCAGTTCAATTCGTTTTACTTCATGAACTCTTTTCTCATTGTTGAGTAAATGGCTTCACATGTTTCTGGGACTATTTCCCCAATGGTAGACGATCCAGGTCGGAAAGAGTAGGACAAACTTCTGTAGGACTCACCTGAAATTATTTTTTCTCGTTATCCATCATTTGTTGTATGAAATTATGCAAAATTAAACGTATCGTTTATCAGTATTAAGCCCTTGGGGAATTTATACAAATTTAACTAAACGGCACACTCACCGCCAAAATGTCGAAAACTGTTTACATATACCAAAGCAAAACACGTGTTTTTGTACTTTTCAAAACTTAAATATGTTAAACGTTCTCATATTTGGGGAAAATCGAAGGTTCATAACTTCTTGTTTCTGAAGAAAACAACACAGAAACCCATGGATGTTTTGGGCTAAATGTAACCAGTTTTCGACAGTTTGGCGGTGAACGTGCCTTTAATTTCTTTAAATTTATTATATAGGGCTGTTTGCTTACTAGTACTGATTTCATATTTCTATTCGCCGCCATATAAGTGAAATAGTCTTGAGCGCGGCGCAAAACACCAATCAATCAATCAATCATATTTCTAAAAATATTCTAAAATTGAAAATGACTTTAATTTGATTGAATCGACAGATAAACCAGATGCTAGTGAGATGCAAGAAAGTGTGGGTTAACTAAAAAATATGCAAACCTACACTGGCGCCAAAATCTGATCAAACGTTATGTCAAGGTCATTCGGTCAAGGACCATTTTGAAATCATGCCTATTGAGAAAATCCCATTTCTCACTTCCGCTGCAGATACGAAGCACAAACGTTTGGAAAGGGAAAGTTTTTGGATTCAAACATTACAAACTATTTATCCTTTGGGTTTGAACTTGGACCCCGGAAGATGTCGTGAAAAAACTATAATACCATTTGTGTTTCAGTATAACAAAGCTAGCATCGCTATGGCCAAGATTATAGTAGAAGAATACAAACTACTTCAAAGTAAACTTGCTCGACCTCTGACCCAAAGGCCAGTCATTGCTTATAAAAAGAACAAGAGTTTAAAAGACATACTGGTCAAGGCTAAACTCCCCTGTCTGCCTTCTACCTAGGTTTTCTGGGAAAGGGTATGGGGGGGGGGGGCATACTATATAGTCTGACGATATTCTTACTATAGCTTAAGATGCGTAAGCATTGTCAATGTAATACAAAGTGTTCCAGAAAATTCTACTGACTAAGGCCAAGCTCCTGTCAGTCGTCAACCTAATGAAATATCATAGGTTTACTTTATTACAACAATTTATGATGGGGTATAAAGGTCTAAATGATATACCTCTTTTTAACACAATTAGAAACTTGTCTCCGTGGTTATTTTAGACAAGAAGATTTTCCCTGTGCCCGTGTGTTTTAGTGTCCATAAATATATATATTTGCCTGTGCCAGGGGTTCAAAATAACCATTGTTTTAAAACAAAAAACTATCCACACATTTGTACACGGTTGGAAGCAGTCTGCAGCATTGTTGAACTTTCTTGATATATATTTTACTTTTATCTTCTAATATTACCTTCCATCTTCAAACACTTCATTAGTTTTCATTTAAAATTATTATTTATCGTTTGAATTCTGTCTTTTAACGTTTAAATATTTTATTGCATTCAATATACAATAGGCTAGGTGTTCCCACCCTAGATTTCTTCTCCTACCTTATATTGTTTCTCTTCAGTTACTGTAATTTCCTTTTGATTTAAGCTCCTTTATTTCAAAACCACAGGATATTTATACCCCAGCTCTCTCTAACCATATGACCTTTTATGTCTAGACTTAACCATACCTCCAATGGTTATGAGTATAAACTAACTTTATCAAGCTTCCATGCTTTAGTTAAATGTTTTAATAGCTTAATCTTCCCTAGTTTACAAAAATATTCTTTAATCACCCAAGCCCTTTTTATTTCCTGTCATTTTTCCATATAAACACAAGAAATTCAACATAACTTTAGACTTTTTTCTACGGCTATTGATAAAGGACAGCAAATCCGAAAGGCCTCTAGCAAAACCGTGTGCGATCCCGTTTTCTGCTAAGTATTCTTTGCTTACTGTAAAACGTTGTATATATTACTTTCTTTTATATTCCTCTTATACCTTTTTCATCTCTTTATATATTTTCATTATTTAGGCTTACTATTGTTTTGCCCTTTTATTTATGATTTAACCTTATCTTCCATTTACAGCCCTTGTATATTTTTCTTCCAAATTTTATTTCTAGGACTTCATTATTATTTCCTGTTCCAATTGTACATTAATTTTAACCTTAGTGTCTTATTAAGTTGTTTTTCCTTCCCGCTCTATTTAGTCTTCCTATGCTTATATATCTCACAATTTGTGACTAGATTTATTACCCTTTTTACTTTAGTCCTTCTGTCTCCAGACACATTTTATTCTTTATCTCTGCCTCTTTGTAACATATATTTTCCAAATTCCATCTTTTTTGTCCCCTAAGTCAGCCAATTCAATTAGGTCCTTTTATCTCTAGTTTGTATCAATTCTTTTGGTTTCCCGACATATTTTTCCTTTCTATCTCTGTCTCACTTTCCCAACTCCATTTTCCCTTTTCATCTAGTTAGACTAATTAAGTATATTGGCATTTAGGCAGAATGGCAAAACAAGGGCGTGGTAACAGAAGCAGGCAATTTTCAGTTAGCAATAGGCATGGAAATTCAAAATCTAAAAGTCCCCAATATTCAGAATTCTCGGCTCTGGTGAAAGCCCTTTTCAAAATTTTACAATGTCTTCACCACATTGGCATCCTTGAGGGACATTTACGTGACCAAACCCTCCCAAATTCCTTAAATAATAAAATTAAAGAGCTTAATTCTTTTCTTAAACCGGCTCAACGCAATCGGGAAGTTGATATTGCGTTTGACCATGTACACAAAAATTGGGCCCATAGGATCATACAAGAGATGATTTCACATTATGCGGCTTGTTTAAATAGATTAAAAGCACAGGTGACTTCTGCCAGGTCATCCAATGGTCTAAACTTTGACAGTGCTTTCAATAATGCTTTAAAATGGGGCAAACAGAATTATAAAGGTAAATTACAACTTTCGACCATTCGAAATTTTTATTCTTTTCTTTCCATCACTAAATCTGTCACTTCTGCTGCTACTACTCAGTTTAGTCCACCATCGTCTCCCCAACCCCATCCGCCTGTCAGTCCGTCGACATCTGTTATCTCACCTCCAACTCTGCAGTCACAGACTCCTAGGTCTGTAACTTTACCTTCTGTTTCCCCTTCGCCTTTCCCTACTGGTACTCCCCCCCTTAGACCTACTACCTCTGCCCCCTCTTTTTCTTCCCCTCAGCCCCCCTCCCCTAGACCTAGTAGAACATCTGTCCCCTTTCGTCCTCCGTCCTCTCCAGTTTCTACTAGGGTCTCTTCTCCTAGACCTAGTACATCTAGTCCCTCTGCTCCTCCCCCATCCCCAGTTTTGTCTGTCCATTCTCCTATGAGATATTCAGATGCAGTGAGATCCCCTCCGAGGGGTCAGCGCAACCCTCGGAATAAATTAGCTAATTCTAAATTTTGGAAATTTCGGCACACCTCCTCTAATTGGCACCTTCCTAATGTAACTAAGAAAGTTCTTTTACTTGGGGATTCTAATCTTTCTAGAATTAACCTTGACCCCCACCCTGATATGCAGGTAGAATGTTTTCCTGGTGCCAATTTCAATTCATTTCGGACTCTAATTCAAAAGTATCAAGGTCCCAAACCTGAGAAAGTTATCTTGAATATTGGTATCAATAACAAGACAACTACTGAGCCAAACACTTCGTTAACTCAAATGCGCAACATGATGACAGCGGTTAGGAAGACTTTTTCCAACTCGCTCATCTACTTTGTAGAGATCCAGTCATCCACTAAACTGCCGGCCAGTGAAGTTTCGAACCTGAACCTATATAACTCTTCTGCTTCCAGGATGAAGAGAGTTATGGTCATACCAAAAATCCCCAATTCCAAATTTAGAGTATCCACGGACAAAATTCACTGGACCGAAGATACAGCAAATTGCTTGTATACCCACTGGCTTCAGACACTAGATTTAAACTAAATTTGGGACAGGGCATGTGCCACCCTACTTTCGGCTTAGGAAGTAATATTGTTAATCTTAGTAACGAGGAACTCACTGCTGATGATATATCTCTACTCAATAGAGGACTCTCATTTGTGCCTTGCCCTAAAGCATTATCTGATAGGGACTTTTCTATTAGTAAATTAGTGCATGTTATGGAGTTCTCCAGAAATCTTAGTCTGGCTGATATCTACCGAGATTCTAGTGGGGTACGCAAGCCGTTTACATCTAAAAGCGGCTATACACCTCCTTCTCACATGTATGATCCAGAAATAAACATTAGTCGTGACTCTGTATCAAGGAAGTTTGATGCTTTAACTAATCAGAAAAACCAACATAACCTTACTCATTCAGAATGTCTTGCCTTAAGTAAGCTAAGGAGAAATCCAAACATAGTTATTAAACCTGCTGATAAAGGTTCGGCAACAGTTATTATGTCAAAACAGGATTATATTGAAGAGATAGAACGGCAGCTAAGCAACCCTCTTCATTACAAAAAACTTGATAAGGAAATTTGGCCTGAAAATGTTAGGAAGTTTAATAAAATTCTTGTTTCTCTTCAAGATAAAGGCTTACTTAATGAAAAACAGTATCGCTATTTGGAATCTGATCATAACTCTAAAAACAGGGTCTTCTATATTCTTCCAAAAATTCACAAACCCATTGAAAAATGGCCGAAGCCTACAATGCCCCCTGGGCGTCCTATTATCTCAGATTGTGGCAGTGAAAGTTATAGAATATCAGAGCTAATTGATTACTATCTAAAACCTATAGCGAATCGGCATCCTAGCTTTATAAAGAATACGGATGATTTATTGGCTAAATTGTCTGAGAAATCCATCCCACAAGATGTGATTTTGGTTACTCTGGATGTGGAGTCTATGTATACAAACATTGACATAGATTTGGGTCTTAAATCCATAAAATCAGCATTCCAAAGATATCCTGACCACCGTTGCTGGAACTTAGCTTAAAAGGTAACGATTTTGAATTCAATGGGGAGATCTTTCAGCAAATTAAAGGGTGTGCTATGGGGAAACGTTTTAGTCCTAACTTTGCCTCTATTTTTATGGCTGAGTGGGAGAGTGATATTCTTCACAAATGTCACCTACAACCTTTTATTTACCTTCGGTATCTGGATGACATTTTTATCATTTGGCAACATACGTTGGAAGACCTTCATATTTTCATCGATACTCTTAATTCTCACGACTCAAGCATTAAATTACTGCCTACTATTGATCACACTTCTGTGGATTTTTTGGATGTAACTATTTACAAGGGTCATACATATCATACTACTGGGTATTTAGATTACAAAGTATTCTTCAAACCTACTGACACGCATCAGCTACTACATGCTGGGTCATACCATCCTCCTCACACTTTCAAGGGGGTCATTAAATCTCAGATTTTTAGATTCTATAGAAACTGTAGTTCTTTAGATTTTTTTAACCAGGCTTGTTCTGTTCTTTTTAAAGCTCTCCTCCCTAGGAAGTATTCTATTAGATTACTCCGAAGGATGAAATCTAACACAGTAAGACAAATCATGTTTCCCCCTTCATCCCCCGATACGCTTACCTCCCCTTCACGAGTGTACCACTACCGTCCAACATTTCTCTCAGGTACATCAATGAAATGCCTTAAGACGCGATGCAAACTCGATATATACGTACCCGATCGCGGAACCTTTTTCGGAGAACAAACTCGCAACAAATATCAAATGGCAGAGAACCTTAATTGTGACTCCTCTAATATCGTGTATGTAATCACGTGCAAAAAATGTCGCAAACAGTACGTCGGAGAAACTCAGAATTCTCTACGACAAAGAGCAGCCAACCATTTATCTAGCATAAGACTTAAACATGATGTACCCGTGGCACAACATTTCAATACTCAAGGTCATTCGGTCAAGGACCATTTTGAAATCATGCCTATTGAGAAAATCCCATTTCTCACTTCCGCTGCAGATACGAAGCACAAACGTTTGGAAAGGGAAAGTTTTTGGATTCAAACATTACAAACTATTTATCCTTTGGGTTTGAACTTGGACCCCGGAAGATGTCGTGAAAAAACTATAATACCATTTGTGTTTCAGTATAACAAAGCTAGCATCGCTATGGCCAAGATTATAGTAGAAGAATACAAACTACTTCAAAGTAAACTTGCTCGACCTCTGACCCAAAGGCCAGTCATTGCTTATAAAAAGAACAAGAGTTTGAAAGACATACTGGTCAGGGCTAAACTCCCCTGTCTGCCTTCTACCTAGGTTTTCTGGGAAAGGGTATGGGGGGGGGCATACTATATAGTCTGACGATATTCTTACTATAGCTTAAGATGCGTAAGCATTGTCAATGTAATACAAAGTGTTCCAGAAAATTCTACTGACTAAGGCCAAGCTCCTGTCAGTCGTCAACCTAATGAAATATCATAGGTTTACTTTATTACAACAATTTATGATGGGGTATAAAGGTCTAAATGATATACCTCTTTTTAACACAATTAGAAACTTGTCTCCGTGGTTATTTTAGACAAGAAGATTTTCCCTGTGCCCGTGTGTTTTAGTGTCCATAAATATATTATCTAGAAAGCTCATTTATATACTTGTCTCCATAGTTATTTTAATTTAGTCAAGAAGATATTCCCTGTGCCAGTGTGTTTTAACTTTAAAATATATTATCTATAAATATTCGTACGTCGGCTTTATACGGCACAATGAACCAAAAATGATTAAAAGGAATACATGTGTTACCGTGTATCTGGGCGCCGCCATTTTTCATCAGCCACGTGTTATGTGTCTGCCGACGAGTAATCTCAGTGACATATGCTGCTTGAGCGATCGGTTCTATCCAGAGGCGGCAAATCTTTCCGAATCGAAGGATTGGCCCCGGTAACCGACCTATGCACTCGAAAAACTAGTTGAGTCGAGTCGAGTCGAGTCTTCGAATCGCGGCGACCTGACACGGCCTTTAGGCGGCGTGTTCTTTAAACGAAAAGATATTGCACTTAAAAATAAATTTTAAAATTACGACTGATTATATGAAACAAACAATAAGGATTAACATTTGGGATATACATAAGATCTAATCTGTACGCTTTGAATTTGACATGACAGCACAAATATCATAACGGATTAAACCTGCCAAGTTAATCTTTTAATCCGTAGAAATTATATGACATTGTTGCAAAGGTTAATATTGTAGTAGCTTATGTCTATTCAAACGGACCTTTGTGCTCATTCAAGCATGATAGAGTGTAAATAACAGTCGTGATATTATTCTGACAAACACAAAGATTATTATACAAGGGCACCCTAGCAAAAACAACAATGGCGTTAGTTACGGTTCTTCTGATAGATTGCAACCGATTTAATGTTGGTGTTTCGGCCTCTTGGGTGGTATATGAGCAAGGCTGTTTGCGAATTTACACTTCTAGCAACTGTTGACACGTTCGGACAGAAAACGGACATACATTCAGTATATAATAACACTTTTCCGTTTCTTTAATAGTGTCTAGTGTAAAGTGAAATGTTATCATAGTCGTTTATACTAGATGTAGAAAACCGATAAATATAAAACCCTTGAAGAAAAGTGAACTTAACAAAAAACTCATTGGCAATAGACATACCTTGGCAATAGAGATATGGAAGGAAGATCTTTACACTGGCACGACAAATGTCAACGTTACATTTGCTCCTTGCAGCGTACCGGTTCACAGTCTACCAAATTGGAAGACGACGAAGCAGATGGACGACAACAGGAAAAACTCAAATGTACATATTTGACAAATGGCAAATATAATGGAAACTCGAAAAGCTTATCTGAGTTGGCAATGTGTATAGACTTAAACGGTATCGCTTTCGCATTTAGCTGTAAAAATTGGATTTCCAAACTCGCTTGGATTGTGCTATGTCTCGCAGCTTGTGGAATATTTTCCTATTTTGGTTATTTGTTCGTCTTGGATTATCTAAAGCTGGAAAACATCGCTGTGTTTTACCCGGATACAAAGGTTTTACCAGAAAAGTTTCCTACCGTATCATTGTGCAATTTGAACCGACTCAGACGAAGTCAGTTAAAAGGTAGCTTCTATGAAAATTTGACTGTTTTGGATGACGTACCTATAGAAGAAAATCATAATGTATATGGCGTTAACAGCAGTACCGATGCTGTTCAGAATTTCAACCGCCTTGCTCTCGACTTTAGTATCATAGATTTAAACTATATATCCGCTTCACTTGAAATGACTGAATTTAAGCAACGATTTAAATCACTTTCATCGAAACTCCAGGAAAATACCCAAGTTGTTGATGATTTCAGTTGGTTGAACTTATATAAATCACCCCTTCTAACCGATTTCATTGATCTTAAAAAATTCATTCGTCCTACTAAAGCCGAATTCCTGAAGTTTGGTCATAAGTCATCTGAACTGATACATCGTGTACATTATGATGGAGTCCCATTGGCAAATGCGTAAGTAGAAGTGAAACCTTTCAATTACCGCCGAGCCTGATGACGTCACATAGATTTACGCAAAGCTTTCTGGTGTAAAATATACCTCAGCTCGCCATTTTGTTTATTGGTACTTAGCAAGATGTCACTTTTTGGGGAAAACATTGATGACATAAGCTGTTCTAATCCACATAATTTTCTGGTAACTTTAACGTCTTCCTCTCGATACAGTATTATTTCTTCCGCCATATTTACAAATTATGTTAAGATCCCTTAATCCCCCGAAATGCTTTGCGCGTAAACTCCAAGTGACGTCATCAAACAATCGGTCAATTATCACACTTACAGCCACAACAACAACACCACGCGCATGTTTCGATGTCAATGTTTACGTAAGCACTTGCTTTTCTACACTGGGTATATTTTCAAGTCTTGATTATGTGGCTGTGTATTACTTATCTTTTAAACATGTTACAATATTATATGAAATCAGTCAGAACTTATTTAATTTATTACAAATGAACTGAAATACATGTATCACGTTTCTCTTATAGTGATTTTAAACGCAAATCATTGTCAGTAAAACAAATATTATATTCATTCATAAAATCAAACGATAAAAACTGTCATTTTCACAAATTAAAACTTAATGTTTTATTTCAGTGGATTAAATGAAAGGGTCTCCGCTAATTACGGAATTTGTCCTGCTGTTTCTATCCAAGATTTAGGATTTTCTAATCTGAACGGTAGGATGATATTTTACTTGTTAACACCCCCCCCCCCCCCCCCCGGGCCCCCTAACCTGAAAAAAACCCTCAATTTACTGCTTAAAGTAGCTATAGAAGCAGCGTTCAGCCCAATATAAATTTATCTCGGTTTAATAAATGACGGTATTGAGAGATTCATTGATAGTAGCTAGGAGAACGTTCCCACTGGGATACAATTCCTCGTTACTGGGTCGTTTGAAAGGCCATTCACATTATTTGCACCCGATTATTTGACAGTTTTAGAACCAAGAGTTATATTTCCCTCTGACAACAAAATTGTTAGTTCATTAAAGGCACTCTCGTCGCTAAATCCAGAATATTGCTTCTTTTAAAACGGCAGATGGTTTCCTTTTATATTCCCAGACAGTCCAATTTGGACATTTAAGCAGAAATGGACATACAAAAGTTGTCCCATGTTAAATGTTAGTGGTAAATTCGATTTCTAAATTAATGTTAGCTACGGCGGCGAGCGTACCTTTAGTTTCAAGAACTGTGAAAACAATTGATAGAGATTGTTGAATTTAAAATTTTATCCGGAAATCATTATTTTGTTTCAGGGAAGTTAGAATTGACGTTGAATTTCGAGTCGGATGAATATATAAACTTCCTAACACCAATAGTGGGCGGAGTCTTATATGTTAATGACTTGGAGGAGGCGTTTATTGAAAATCTGCTAATTTTGCCAGGGAAGCGAGTGCATATAACAATAACTACAGTGAGTATGTATTAACAGTATGTACAATATACGTCTTGCGTTTTACGTGTTTAGTTTTCCATTTCTTAATTTGAATTTGTAAAAATGATAACTGGTAAAACGGTTGTCAGGGACACCAGTTGCTTACGATGGCTGTTTAAAACCAGCTAGTGATGTAAATTGCCGGACGTTAGCTGTTGTTAATTTAATATAGGGCCCATCTTTTAAGGACACCCATATAACTTTGTTATATAGAAAAAACACATCTTCATTTGTATACCAGAGTTGTAATGTCTCGCATTTTTATCTGACCAGACATAATTTGTTAATAATGCAAACATGTGTAATTGTAATGGGAAACCTGTGAAAGTGGAGAGTGTGAGATATATGTCATCTGCAGGCACGAATCATACTTCGTACACTCAGGTCTAAATTGTTTCATGCCAATAAATCAGTTGTCAAATAAACACCATTGCCTGTGGTGTTTACAGCGAAAATGATATTTTTCTGTGATAGATTTGTTGTCTTTGTATTTATCTTACTTCATACATGTTACGTTACTCTAGGATATGTCAGAATACTAATTTATACTAGGTGGTTTATAGGAAGGGAACCAACATTTACCTTCTCATCACATTTGTTAAATAATAAAATCTCATTTATACATGCAGATGAGATTTTATACAAATATACCAATATATTTCAATCACCCGTACGCGGTACCTTTTTCCGAGAACAAACTCGCGACAAATATCAAATGGCAGAGAATCTTAATTGTGACTCCTCTAATATCGTGTATGTAATCACGTGCAAAAAATGTCGCAAACAGTACGTCGGAGAAACTCAGAATTCTCTACGACAAAGAGCAGCCAACCATTTATCTAGTATTAGACTTAAACATGATGTACCCGTGGCACAACATTTCAATACTCAAGGTCATTCGGTCAAGGACCATTTTGAAATTATGCCTATTGAGAAAATCCCTTTTCTCACTTCCGCTGCAGATACCAAGCACAAACGTTTGGAAAGGGAAAGTTTTTGGATTCAAACATTACAAACTATTTATCCTTTGGGTTAGAACTTGGACCCCGGAAGATGTCGTGAAAAAACTATAATACCATTTGTGTTTCAGTATAACAAAGCTAGCATTGCTATGGCCAAGATTATAGTAGAAGAATACAAACTACTTCAAAGTAAACTTGCTCGACCTCTGACCCAAAGGCCAGTCATTGCTTATAAAAAGAACAAGAGTTTGAAAGACATACTGGTCAGGGCTAATCTCCCCTGTCTGCCTTCTACCTAGGTTTTCTGGGAAAGGGGTATGGGGGGGGGGGGGTGAGGGGGGAATTTTCACTGTCTTTTCCCATGACCCCATAATATATAGTCTGACGATATTCTTACTATAGCTTAAGATGCATAAGCATTGTCAATGCAATACAAAGTGTTCCAGAAAATTCTACTAACTAAGGCCAAGCTCTTGTCAGTTATCAAGCTAATGAAATATCATAGGTTTACTTTATTACAACAATTTATGATTGGGTATAAAGGTCTAAATGATATACCTCTTTTTAACACAATTAGAAACTTGTCTCCGTGGTTATTTTAGACAAGAAGATTTTCCCTGTGCCCGTGTGTTTTAGTGCTCATAAATATATATATTTGCCTGTGCCAGGGGCTCAAAATAACCATTGCTTTAAAACAAAAAAACTATCCACACATTTGTACACGGTTGGAAGCAGTCTGCAGCATTGTTGAACTTTCTTGATATATATTTTACTTTTTTACCTTCCATCTTCATTAGTTTTCATCTAAAAAATTATTTCTCCCGTTTGAATTCTGTATTTTAACGTTTAAATATTTTATTAGTTTTCATCTAAAAATTATTTTTATCGTTTGAATTTTGTATTTTAACGTTTAAATATTTTATTGCATTCAATATACAATAGGCTAGGTGTTACCACCCTAGATTTCTTCTGCTACCTTATATTGTTTCTCTTCAGTTACTGTAATTTCCTTTTGATTTAATCTCCTTTATTCCAAAACCACAGGATATTTATACTCCAGCTCTCTCTAACCATATGACCTTTTATGTCTAGACTTAACCATACCTCCAATGGATATGAGTATAAACTAACTTCATCAAGCGTCCATGATTTAGTTAAATGTTTTGATAGCTTAATCTTCCCTTGTTTACAGAAATACTCCTTAATCACCCAAGCCCTTTTTATTTCCTGTCATTTTTCCATATAAACACAAGAAATTCAACATAACTTTAGACTTGTTTCTACTGCTATTGAGAAAGGATAACCAAGTTTTCTGCTAAGTATTCTTTGCTTACTGTAAAACGTTGTATATATTACTTTCTTTTATATTCCTCTTATACCTTTTTCATCTCTTTATATAATTTCATTTTTTTAGGCTTACTATTGTTTTGCCCTTTTATTTATGATTTAACCTCATCTTCCATTTACAGCCCTTGTATATTTTTCTTCCAAATTTTAATTCTAGGACTTCATTATTATTTCCTGTTCCAATTGTACATTAATTTTAACCTTAGTGTCTTATTAAGTTTTTTTTCCCTTCCCGCTCTATTTAGTTTTCCTAAGTCTTCACAATTTGTGACTGAGATTTATTACCCCTTTTACTTTAGTCCTTCTGTCTCCAGACACATTTTTATTCTTTATCTCTGCCTCTTTGCAACACATATTTTCCAAACTCCATCCTTTTTTCCCCTAAGTCAGCCAGTTCAATTAAGTTCTTTTATCTCTAGCTTGAATCAATTCTTTTTGTTTCCAGACATATTTTTCCTTTTTATCTCTGTCTCACTTTCCCAACTCTATTTTCCCTTTTCATCTAGTTAGACTAATTAAGTATATTGGCATTTAGGCAGAATGGCAAAACAAGGGCGTGGTAACAGAAGCAGGCAATTTTCAGTTAGCTATAGGCATGGAAATGGAAGTCCCCAATATTCAGAATTCTCGGCTCTGGTGAAAGCCCTTTTCAAAATTTTACAATGTCTTCACCACATTGGCATCCTTGAGGGACATTTACATGACCAAACCCTCCCAAATTCCTTAAATAATAAAATTAAAGAGCTAAATTCTTTTCTTAAACCGGCTCAACGCAATCGGGAAGTTGATATTGCGTTTGACCATGTACACAAAAATTGGGCCCATAAGATCATACAAGAGATGATTTCACATTATGCGGCATGTTTAAATAGATTAAAAGCACAGGTGACTTCTGCCAGGTCATCCAATGGTCTAAACTTTGACAGTGCTTTCAAAAATGCTTTAAAATGGGGCAAACAGAATTATAAAGGTAAATTACAACTTTCGACCATTCAAAATTTTTATTCTTTTCTTTCCATCACTAAATTTGTCACTTCTGCTGCTACTACTCAGTTTAGTCCACCATCGTCTCCCCAACCCCATCCGCCTGTCAGTCCGTCGACATCCGTTATCTCACCTCCTACTCTGCAGTCACAGACTCCTAGGTCTGTAACTTTACCTTCTGTTTCCCCTTCGCCTTTCCCTACTGGTGCTCCCTCCCTTAGACCTAGTACCTCTGCCCCCTCTTTTTCATCCCCTCAGCCCCCCCTACCCTAGACCTAGTAGTACCTCTGTCCCCTTTCGGCCTCCGCCCTCCCCAGTTTCTACTAGGGTCACTTCTCCTAGACCTAGTACATCTAGTCCCTCTCCTCCTCCCCCATCCCCAGTTTTGTCAGTCCATTCTCCTATGAGATATTCAGATGCAGTGAGATCCCCTCCGAGGGGTCAGCGCAACCCTCGGAATAATTTAGCTAATTCTAAATTTTGGAAATTTCGGCACACCTCCTCTATTTGGCACCTTCCTAATGTAACTAAGAAAGTTCTTTTACTTGGGGATTCTAATCTATCTAGAATTAACCTTGACCCCCACCCTGATATGCAGGTAGAATGTTTTCCTGGTGCCAATTTCAATTCATTTCGGACGCTAATTCAAAAGTATCAAGGTCCCAAACCTGAGAAAGTTATCTTGAATATTGGTATCAATAACAAGACAACTACTGAGCCAAACGCTTCGTTAAGTCAAATGCGCAACATGATGACAGCGGTTAGGAAGACTTTTTCCAATTCGCTCATCTACTTTGTAGAGATCCAGTCATCCACAAAATTACCGGCCAGTGAAGTTTCGAATCTGAACCTATATAACTCTTCTGCTTCCAAGATGAAGAGAGTTATGGTCATACCAAAAATTCCCAATTCAAAATTTAGAGTATCCACGGACAAAATTCACTGGACCGAAGATACAGCAAATTGCTTGTATACTCACTGGCTTCAGACACTAGATTTAAACTAAATTTGGGACAGGGCATGTGCCACCCTACTTTTGGCTTAGGAAGTAATATTGTTAATCTTAGTAACGAGGAACTCACTGTTGATGATATATCTCTACTCAATAGAGGACTCTCATTTGTGCCTTGCCCAAAACCATTATCTGATAGGGACTTTTCTGTTAGTAAATTAGTGCATGTTATGGAGTTCTCCAGAAATCTTAGTCTGGCTGATATCTACCGAGATTCTACACCTAAAAGCGGCTATACACCCCCTTCTCACATGTATGACCCAGAGATAAACATTAGTCGTGACTCTGTATCTAGGAAGTTTGATGTTTTAACTAATCAGAAAAACAAACATAACCTTACTCATTCAGAATGTCTTGCCTTAAGTAAGCTAAGGAGAAATCCAAACATAGTTATTAAACCTGCTGATAAAGGTTCGGCAACAGTTATTATGTCAAAACAGGATTATATTGAAGAGATAGAACGGCAGCTAAGCAACCCTCTTCATTACAAAAAACTTGATAAGGAAATTTGGCCTGAAAATGTTAGGAAGTTTAATAAAATTCTTGTTTCTCGTCAAGATAAAGGCTTATTTAATGAAAAACAGTATCGCTATTTGGAATCTGATCATAACTCTAAAAACAGGGTCTTCTATATTCTTCCGAAAATTCACAAACCCATTGAAAAATGGCCGAAGCCTACAATGCCCCCTGGGCGTCCTATTATCTCAGATTGTGGCAGTGAAAGTTACAGAATATCAGAGCTAATTGATTACTATCTAAAACCTATAGCGAATCGGCATCCTAGCTTTATAAAAAATACGGATGATTTATTGACCAAATTATCTGAGAAATCCATCCCACAAGATGTGATTTTAGTTACTCTGGATGTGGAGTCTATGTATACAAACATTGACATAGATTTGGGTCTTAAATCCATAAAATCAGCATTCCAAAGATATCCTGACCACCGTCGTCCGGATAAAGACATTTTAGAATTGCTGGAACTCAGCTTAAAAGGAAACGATTTTGAATTCAATGGGGAGATCTTTCAGCAAATTAAAGGGTGTGCTATGGGGAAACGTTTTAGTCCTAACTTTGCCTCTATTTTAATGGCTGAGTGGGAGAATGACATTTTTATCATTTGGCAACATACGTTGGAAAACCTTCATATTTTCATTGATACTCTTAATTCTCACGACTCAAGCATTAAATTACAGCCTACTATTGATCACACTTCTGTGGATTTTTTGGATGTAACTATTTACAAGGGTCATACATATCATACTACTGGGTATCTAGATTACAAAGTATTCTTCAAACCTACTGACACGCATCAGCTGCTACATGCTGGGTCATACCATCCTCCTCACACTTTCAAGGGAGTCATTAAATCTCAGATATTTAGATTCTATAGAAACTGTAGTTCTTTAGATTTTTTTAACCAGGCTTGTTCTGTTCTTTTTAAAGCTCTCCTCCCTAGGAAGTATTCTATTAGATTACTCCGAAGGATTAAATCTAACACAGTAAGACAAATCATGTTTCCGCCTTCATCCCCCGATACGCTTACCTCCCCTTCACGAGTGTACCATTACCGTCCAACATTTCTCTCAGGTACATCAATGAAATGCCTTAAGACGCGATGCAAACTCGATATATACGTACCCGATCGCGGTACCTTTTTCGGAGAACAAACTCGCGACAAATATCAAATGGCAGAGAATCTTAATTGTGACTCCTCTAATATCGTGTATGTAATCACGTGCAAAAAATGTCGCAAACAGTACGTCGGAGAAACTCAGAATTCTCTACGACAAAGAGCAGCCAACCATTTATCTAGTATTAGACTTAAACATGATGTACCCGTGGCACAACATTTCAATACTCAAGGTCATTCGGTCAAGGACCATTTTGAAATTATGCCTATTGAGAAAATCCCTTTTCTCACTTCCGCTGCAGATACCAAGCACAAACGTTTGGAAAGGGAAAGTTTTTGGATTCAAACATTACAAACTATTTATCCTTTGGGTTTGAACTTGGACCCCGGAAGATGTCGTGAAAAAACTATAATACCATTTGTGTTTCAGTATTACAAAGCTAGCATTGCTATGGCCAAGATTATAGTAGAAGAATACAAACTACTTCAAAGTAAACTTGCTCGACCTCTGACCCAAAGGCCAGTCATTGCTTATAAAAAGAACAAGAGTTTGAAAGACATACTGGTCAGGGCTAAACTCCCATGTCTGCCTTCTACCTAGGTTTTCTGGGAAAGGGGTATGGGGGGGGGGGGGGGGGGTGAGGGGGGAATTTTCACTGTCTTTTCCCATGACCCCATAATATATAGTCTGACGATATTCTTACTATAGCTTAAGATGCATAAGCACCACCTCGGGCATCAACGCAATCAGTACATCTGCGACGCAAGGACCTGGTGGGTGTGGCTATTCTGTGCTGTGGGATCCAGTCCCACTCTTCCTGAACTACCTTGATCAATTCACGTCGGTTGCGTGGCCTGGGTTGACGTTGTGCAACGGCATTCTTAAACTGATCCCACAAGTGCTCTATGGGCGATAGATCGGGGGAGTAAGCTGGCCATTTCATGATGTTCACATTGTTTTGTTGCAAGGTCTTGTGTCAACCTTGCAGAGTGTGGGCTCTGATGATTTCGAGCCCATCGTAAACGGTGTTGGCGTGCGGCGGGTGTCAATATGGGCCCTCGGTAGGGGATGCGTGCATGCATCTGTATCTGTTGGAGACGGCATCGGATGGTGCTGCGGCTTACCCTGGGCCTTCCAAGTCCCACTGTCTCACGAGCAGTCTGTGTCGCGGTGCGAAATCGGTCACTTGTGTGCAACAAACCGATGTACCGATCCTGGCGGGCTGTAGTGACTCTTGGCTGACCAGGGCGTGCTCGGTCGGCAACATTGCCAGTTTCATGTTCCCTGATTCCGAGGCGACTAATTGTGGAGGGATGACACTGCATTTGACGTCCTACGGCGGCACAACTGAGACCCGTCTGTAACATGCCAATGGCACGTCCCCTTTGTTGTGGCGTAAGTTGGGGCATGGTAACGTTTTCTGATTTTTTTTCGTCTTTATGTTGAGCTTCGTGTAAAGTGTTGAACCCACGACAAATGAGCCCTAAAAGCTGTTCTCAGTGACGGTGAAACACTCAATGGACGTTATTAGGTATTATTATATAACTGGAGTGAGTGTTGCAATTTCATTGGTCAATAGGCGGTCACATGACAGTTAATATTATCTTTTATTATATAATTAGTAGTGAGATATTGAGTTATACAGCTCTGATATAAGTGATATCACCACTTTTACCGATAACGTTTATATCATCACTGCCAGTGCCGGAACTATTTCCATTGGAATATTATCTTTTCATTATTAAATCTTTAATTTGTGAAAATTGCCAAAATTTGTAATCAATTCTTAATTTATAAATTATCGAACATTATTAATTGGCTGTTAAATACTTTTACACAAACCAAATATATTTTTGGCTTTGGCCTTTCTGTGGTGCTTGCCGTATTATATTTATACTATAGCCTAGGCCTAGCACAGTAGCAGTGCTCAGGACTCTCTAATTAACAAGAAAACGTGAAGTAAATCCACCCCACTCTAAAATGTAAATAAAACTGTTAGGCCTACAACTGGAGCATTACAATTGCTTATTTTTTAACAAAATGTATCGAGAACTGACGCAAATAATAGAAAACGAAGACTGTGGGATACGGCAATCAGTACTTGCTGATCGTTGCGCTCGCTCTAGCAGTCTAGGGTAGTACTACTACTACTAGTAAAGTCTACTGTCACTGTCACCGTAGAAGAGCCGACTCGATTGATTTTGGTAACAAACAAAGATCTAATTTACCGTAGAACATTTCAACACACATTCAACACACAAATCTTCATTTTAAAATAATAAGACCTTGGCACTTAAAATTTTAATATAAAACAAAACAAAAGAAAATGTCAAGTTCAACTTCACCAACGATGACAGACCTCGATGTTTGTCGTCGCGCGCACACCATGTGTCCTTCCGCGCAGACAAACGCAGGTTTTTCCTCCGAAATAAGTATACTATTCGAACTGTAATTTGTCAATCGTGAAAATACAGATTTTTTATCCACTCGATGAAATATAAATGGTATTTACCGATAAACAACAAATATCCGCTATATATTACATGACTTGCTGGTTAATATAAGATTTGACGCCACATTCTCTTTGTTGCGCAACATAATTTGTTTTTAGTGTAGCTTTATTACTATGACGTCATTCCGATGACATCAGATTTGAGCGTTGAAACGTAATCCACATGACGTAATTTAACCCATTGCATTTGTGATCCACGACAGGCGCGTCGGGAACACCACAGGTTATCCAGTTATTGCAACTCAACTCGAACTAACAATAAACAACAAAACGTAAATGACCAATTGCCTTACTGGGGTAGAAACATAAAACTCAACCGTGCGTTTTTAATGGCGCTAAGTACATGTATATGTAGCAGACGTTCGACGTTTATTCACATATTTCGCTATTTGAGCTTATCCCAAACATTATAGAGTTCACTGACCATTTGTAAAACAACAGACGATCACTGTTTTGCTTTATTTTTTAATATCTTACCTGTGTCCAATTAAAATAACTTATTTTGGTCATTTTTATTTCCTAGCAAGAGATCCACCGTCTTACTCTGTGTAATGAAGAAACCGGATATTCAAGAGATGTAAGATACATTCTAACCCAACAATTTTCATCTCGTACTTCAATATCTTGTTGTGTGGAAGAGTTTCCATGTACTCGCCGAAAGTCGTGGGTTTCCTCAGGGCATTGAGCCCGGTTTCCTCCCCTACTAAACCTGGCAATGCTGCCATATAGGTAAAATAATCTTGAGTGCGGTTTAAAACATCAATAATCAATCAATATCCTGTTGAGGGGCCTCGCTGGATCAGTCGGTTAGAGTGATAATCCGTAAGTCCGCCACAGTCTTCGGTCGATGCGGCGCGGGTTCAAGACCAAACACAAATTTGAATTTGTCAATTTTCATTGGGTCTGAGTGGGACTCAAAGCTGTAAGATTAGAGGCTTAACACATGTGTGTAATTTATTTACCTTTTTGTTTTGTATGATTTGCAAGAATAGTAGGCCTACACGTTTTTACAAATAAGATATATTTTGATTCTTGGTAGGAACTTTTTCTACTGACTGCGAACTATATACCCCTGTCTGTTTCAGAATTGCCAAAGAAGTTGCCTGCAGCGGTTTGCCTTTGAGCTATGTGGATGCAGTTCAGCGTTTGAGCAAAACGTTTACAGAAGATGTGATATAACGGACACAGACGATTGTAAGTGCTGTGTATTATATCATATGTGTACTTTCAATATGTCACAATCAAGGGCGCCATTCGTAAAACCGCAGCAAACGGATTGATTTTCAGCAATGTATGTTGTCTCTAGTGAGTAAATATTAAAAAAAAAAGAATTTAAGAAGAAATTGAATATACCATAATACGACTGACTTTTAAAATCGGGCGTATTAATATTATGTTTACCACACGCATATGTACGTTCATTGTAGGTATAGCAATGTATCAGTTTTTAGTTTCTATGCGATGGCGAAATATGATCGTGTTCTCGTTTAGCGTTATGCTTGCATTCGGCGTAAAACATCAATTAATCAATCAATTTAACTGCATGATTCATAATCGACCACCATCGTCTCATTTATTCTTATATTGTCTACATTGGGCATTTAATTCCATGTATTTAAAATGTGAAGCAACTGTTGACACTGATATCACTTTTTGATTTAAGATGTGTGCATATCATTGCTGGATAAATTAAAACAATCCAAGAAATTGCCTTGTAATTGCCAAGAAAAATGCAGGTATGAATTTTCGTTAAAAGTTAATCTATTTCTTAGAATGCCATCACCATTTTATTAAGCTGGTATCCTTTGGGTGCGAATATAGTCCGTCGCTTACAACTTCAGGAAAAAATGTGCTCTTTCCCTTTCAAAACTCCTTGTTAAAATAGTGGTTTGATGAAATTTTCTTGGTTTAACAAGTTCGTTTATTTGAAATAAGCCAAAACTCAGTGATCAATGGCCGAGTGTGATGACAAAATCACGAACATTGAAAGTGACGGGCCAATTCTATATTCTGTATTCTCGTTATTTTGGGATTACACTTTCTTGAAAATATGGTAGAAATTCTTCCACCGATTTTTGGGTGACGCCCGAAACGGGAATCGAACCCAGGTCCCAGAGTATGGCACCTATCGCCAGCACTAAATGCCGGCTGAATTATCCATTCAGCCAACATCCCTCCTCTAAAAAATGAGGTAGTTGACTGGTAGATACTACAGCGGAAGGGTTTTGGTTAGCGCAGCTTCATGTTTATTTTGTACCTGCATGTTATCCAACTCTCCTTTTCAACCCATTTGCACGTAAAACTTGGTTACTGGCATTTCCGGATAAATTTTTCTGCCTTTAACCTTATCAAGTTAAAGGAGGGGAAATCTATAGAAATACATAGGGATTATCGTCGATAACAACCTTCAAAGTGCTTAAAACATTTCACGTCAATTACCTCCAGTGACCCTCAAGCTAATAAAACAGACAGAAGTATGTCCTTTCAGTGGCTTATGTGTAGCCATTTTCCGTTTTAGGATGACGAAATGTTGGTGTAGCTATTTTTAGATCAATAATGACGTATTTTTACCGCTCTCTAATGTATAATGGTAGATTTAGGTCAAAAAAAACATGGCGACAAACTTGAAGTGGGAAGATTGTCTCCAAATATATAGGTCAGTATGCAACCGCACGCCATTGCTTAGCCAGCCATTGTCTAAATTGCATCACATGACTACTCTATAACGCACTTAAATTTTCATTCAACAATAATTGGATAAAACTAATGAAAAAATGGTGGCGGCCTTGTGAATGTATGATGGCCGAGAAGGGACATCCCGTTTTACTTTCAACTCTTCCTTCAATCTTAGTTACAAACACGATAAAAATGCAATGGTAAAGCGATGGTTAATATTTACCATCGCGTTTCCATCGTGTTTGTGATTTTCTTTCAAAACCCAGTCCATAAAGTAAGCTGCAGTGATAATCCTTTCGATCCTAATTTCTATCGCAAAATACGTATAGAACCAAGCTTTATTCAACTGAGAAACACGATAAAAACGCGATGATAAAAATTTACCATCGCTTTACCATCGCATATCCATAGTGTTTCTGAGATCAAAATATAGCCGGTTTAATAAGTAAAACGCAATGATATGTATTTTTCATCGTGTTTTACTTAGCAAGTGAGCCATTTCATAAAGTATAACACGAAAATAAATCTTGCTATATTTTTCATCGCGTCTTAGATTTTGATTTAGCCTGGTTGAGTATGTATAACGCGATGTCCCTTCTCGGCCTGATAAGATTAAAATAATAAAAGTGTAACTCGGTGGAAATTGCAAAGTATTTCGCGGTGCAAATTCCGAAGCATTACGCAACGGTAATCATAAAGTAAGACGCTATAGAAATTCCAAAGTAAAACGCGATGGTAAAGCGATGAAAAATCCTTTCGCTCCTCCCCCACAAAAGAGCACACAGCTAACGAACTTTCATTTTCTGACAGTAGTTCGTGGTTAGCAGGTCGTTATTCGAGAGGGAGCAGTCATTTTTCTCTCTGATATACCGATTGGCTTATTAATGCAGATAAAAAGGTTTAATTCACTACACATACTTACAAGGGCGTATACTATATACACTAGCATCTTTACTTCATAGATTACCCACCAGGGAGGGCTTTTTGAATAACTGTCTGGATACTGTCCGGATTGTTATTCGCTTATTATTCAAGATAGAAAGTCCAAATTTGCTACACATACTAGCGGTGACGTATACTATATAGTAGTAGCTTTAGTTTATGGATTACCCACCAGGGGGCGCTTTTTTAATAACTGTCTGGATACTGTCCCGATTGTTATTCGCTTATTATTCAAGATAGAAAGTCCAAATTTGCTACACATACTAGCGATGACGTATACTACATAGTAGCCTACTAGCTTTAGTTGTATTGACCACGAACTCAATTGAGGCTGTAATAAAACATTGTAGATCTGTGTTCCTTCATCAGAGTTATATTTCCGCGATGTGTCCGTGTTTGTATACATTTGTTAGCTGATAATCTCACCAAATGCAAAAACTGGGCTGCTGATCGCATGTACTAAACGTACAACGTTTATTTGTTAATTACTATTTTAATTACACGGGTGGTATTTGGTAAAAAAATAATATCAAATACAGGCATGATACGCCATAACCTGTCCGGGTTTTGCCAAATGAAGAGATTTTCAGCCTAATGCATTCATAAACACAGGAATTACGAGAAGAAAGACAATGCATGTAGAAAAATATTATGCCAGACTTTAAAATATAATTACTAGTTACTGTCAGAAGTTTACTAAGGATTACCTGAATACTTTAAATGAATCCTTATAATTAATCGTTTTTAACAAGTAGGCTAAGCTATAGAGTGTCGTTAGTTTACGTTTTGTGAAATTTTCCAAGGATAAATTATCACTGTCAGAATAAGTTTATGTGGAAGTCCGAGATATTAATTGAAAGACAAGATTAGAGAAGCGAGAGTGCGTCAAAGTCTGGCTTTTTTGGGACGTTTTCTCAATGTTCCTGTGTTTATGGTTATTACTAGATGAAAATCTCCATACTTGGCCAACATCGGCTGCTTGTGATGTTTACCAAGATTCATTAAAGTAATTAATGCTTAGTTTTTTAGTTATTCGTGATGAAACAGGAGAGGGCGATTTGTTGTCCACACGATATGGTTTTATATCAGATCCCATGCAAATGGTTGATATTGTTGATTTATGGTTTTGTCGTTGATTTCAAAGTATTTAAAAGTTAATATATTGATCTGATGGTTGATTTTTGAAGTGGTTTTGTAATTGATAACCGATATAACATTTTAACAGCGTTGCAAAATGATCACCATTGCAATGTTAGATTTGGGACTTGTAAAAGCAAAAGCAGGCTGATGACCACATGTACTAAACGTGAAGCGTTTGTTTTTTAATTATTCTTTGTAATTGCACAAGTGGTATATTGGGTAGAAAATTGAACAAAAAAAGAGATGGCACCTCTAAGGCTCTCAGAAATTTGATACGCCATAACCTGTCATTTTTTTGTTGGCCAAATGAGATTTTCAGTTTAATGCATTCATAATCACAGGAACTGGAAGGACAAAAAAATGCAAGTAGAAAAATATGATGGCAAACTTTGAAGTACAATTACTAGTTACTGTCAAAAGTTTACTAATGATTTTTGAAGTGGTTTTGTAATAGCAACCGATATAACGTTTACTGAGGATTTTTGAAGTGGTTTTGTAATGGCAACCAATATAACGTCTTAACTTTGTTGCTAATTGGTCACCATAGTAATGTTAGATTTAGGGTTTTTCGTTTGCCCTAACTCGGGGATTACCAAATGGTTACCATGGCAATGTTAACTGTTTTTCAACGTTTTTGAGTGGTTAAAAATTGTTCATGAAATTTCACAGATTTACCAGAAAGTAAAAAGACTAGCTGTGCACTTCTATATGAATTAAAGTTATATTAAAAAAATGTATTTGTCTTGTGCCCAGCCCTTCACATCGAGCACTGTCGAACATAGCTTTGATTTGTACCTATTTCATAATTTCAAAAAGTTAATACTGGGTAAAAGCTATCGGCCTAAGCATTCGGACTTTCTATCTTAAATAATAAGCGAATAACAGACCAGACAGTTATTCAGACAGTTATTTAAAAATGACGCCCCTGGTGGGTAATCCATAAACTAAATCAACTACGGCATAGTATACGTCATCGCTAGTATGTGTAGCATATTAGGACTTTCTATCTTGAATAATAAGCGAAAAACAGACCAGACAGTTATTCAGACAGTTATTCAAAAAAGCGCCCCCTGGTGGGTAATCCATAAACTAAAGCCACTACGGCATAGTATACGTCATCGTTTGTATGTGTAGCAAATTTGGACTTTCTATCTTGAATAATAAGCGAATAACAGACCATAGTTATTCAGACAGTTATTCAAAAATGCCGCCCCTGGTGGGTAATCCATAAACTAAATCTACTACGGCATAGTATACGTCATCGCTAGTATGTGTAGCATATTAGGACTTTCTATCTTGAATAATAAGCGAAAAACAGACCAGACAGTTATTCAGACAGTTATTCAAAAAAGCGCCCCCCCCCCCCTGGTGGGTAATCCATAAACTAAAGCCACTACGGCATAGTATACGTCATCGTTTGTATGTGTAGCAAATTTGGACTTTCTATCTTGAATAATAAGCGAATTACAGACCATAGTTATTCAGACAGTTATTCAAAAAAGCGCCCCCTGGCGGGTAATCTATTAAGTAAAGATACTAGTGTATATAGTAGACGCCCTTGTAAGTATGTGTAGTGAATTAAACCTTTTTATCTGCATTAATAAGCCAATTGGTATATCAGTAAGAAAAATGACTACTCCCTCTCGAATAACGAACTGCTAACCACGAACTGCTGTCTAACTTATCATACGTCATTTGCTGCCGGCATATGCAAAGCCAAGAGCTCTTCTTTTTTGGAGGCGAGAAAGGATTTTCCATCGCTTTAACATCGCGTTTTACTTTGGAATTTCCATTTGGAATCGAGTTACACTTTTATTATTTTAATCTTATCAGGCCGAGAAGGGACATCGCGTAATAGCTACTCAACCAGCCTAAATCGAAATCTTAGTCGCGATGAAAAATACAGCAAGATTTATTGTCGTGTTATACTTCATGAAATTGGCTCACTTGCTATGTAAAACACGATGGAAAATATTTTTCGTTGCGTTTTACTTACTAAACCGCCTATATTTTGATCTCAGAAACTCTATGGTAAAGCGATGGTTAATATTTACCATCGCTTTATCATCGCGTTTCCATCGTGTTTGTGGCTTATCCTAAAAAAAGAATTTGTAAAATAAAATGCAACGGTAATCCCATAAAAAGTCTTTTTTGTCGCATAGTGCAAGTGAAATCAGACTTTATTGGACTCAGAAATACTATGGAAATGCGATGGCAAAGCGATTTTAAGTATTTACCATCGCTTTACCATCGCATTTCCATAGTGTTTCTGAGATCAAAATGTAGGCGGTTTAGTAAGTAAAACGCGATAAAAAATATTTTTCATCGTGTTTCCATCGTGTTTTACATAGGAAATGAGCCAATTTCATAAAGTATAACACGAAAATAAATCTTGCTATATTTTTCATCGCGTCTTAGATTTCGATTTAGCCTGGTTGAGTATCTATAACGGGATGTCCCTTCTCGGCCATCATATGAATGGCCTATGGAGCTTATTCTCTATTGTAACGCCACCTTCAAATTTCAATTATTCGCTTACGAGGGGATAAAACATACATTGGATAGTTGTTTTGGACTAAATGAACTCTACTCTTTCCATCTAAACTAGTCTAAAGCTTAGATTTTCTTTCCCTTTAAGCAAAACGGAATTTGTTTTATTTGCATATAATCTTATTGCCTCCAATTGACTTTCTGTGAATTTATAACTAACGACTCGACTAGACCCAATCGACGAGGCCCTCTTCTCCATTTACGCAGAAACTTGACCGTAAGCAACCATTTTATTTAATGTATGTCTTTGATTTGGTTGATACAGAATTAACATCTACAATCTTAAGGATATTAAATTAGTTTAAAAGCAATGACTTAAGTTTTAACCCAATCTCACACTCTGCGCACCAAAGGCTAGATTAGTAATAGGATTGTATCATTTTTGGAACAATAGCTCTGTGGTATATTGTTATTAGTCTATAAAAGTAATCTTTGCAATTATTTCATCCCGAATTGACAGAATTAGGAATCAGAAAGCATGTCAAAGAGCATGGTTTATCAATATCCCAGAACCCCCCCCCCCCCCTCTCCCTACTAAACACGACAACGCCGCCATATAAGTGAACTAATCTTGAGTGTGGCGTAACACATCAATGAATGAATCAATTCAAAAACAAGAAACTGAAATAATGTTGAAAACGCCGTTAAATTCTTATCAACATACAAATATAACTATTTTTTCGTTACAGAGAAACCAAATATAAACTTACCAAGAGTGAGATGGATTGGCCTTCAGATGGACATATGGTGGGTCACACGTTTGTGTATAACACATCTTCTGAGACAAGATCATGAAATACTGTTTTAGTATCAGTTATTATTTGTTTCCGTGAATTTGTGACGATTGCAATTTTTAAAGATGTTCGAATTTCATACAGCGTTTCCGCTTCAATCTATATACCTGTATTTCAATATATAATTCGGGGACCTCCGTGGCTCAGTCGGTAGAGCGTTGGACGCTCCATCCGAACAGCCTTCCACCAATGAGTCGCGGGTTCGATTCCCACTCAGTGCAAAAGAAAAATCGGAAAATTTTCTGAACGGGTTTTCACTTGAACTACCTATGAACGACCCATGAACGACCTATGGGTTTTCACTTGAACGATGGTTGCCAGTTACCAGCGGAAGGTCGTGGGTTTCCTCCGGGCATAAAGCCCGGTTACCTCCCACAATAAAACTGGCAACGCCGCCATATAAGTGAAATAATCTTGAGCGCGGTGTAAAACAGCAAACAGTCAATTAATCATTCAATCAATATATAATTTTGTTTAGGTGGGTTGAAGGTGAGATAACGTCTGGTATTTTTGTCACCAATTAATATTTTGCTTTTAAGGGTGAAGTTATGTTTCAATCAATCGATCAATCAATGAACATATGACCAATCAAATTGAATCAATATAATAATCAATATATGATAAATCCATTTATGACTAGCCAATATAGGATCAACCTAGACGTGTAAATAATCAGTACAAAATGTAATGGTCTATCAGTTACATATCCTTTTCGTTTATCAGCGTTGACATTTGGTCATTATGTTGTTAATTTATTAATTAGTGAACAAAATATTACTTATCTTTTAAAGCCCCATTTCCAAGCACAGCTTAAATCACATGGATTAAAACTAGACCAGACACATATCAGGTAAGTTAAAATTAAGAGATAAAGGACATTGACGTTACTTTAGAATGTTTCTTCCAGAATTTAATAAGTTATTAATAAACATAGGGGATTTTCTTCCGTGTGCAAATCCCAATTTCCTCGCCAAATGAACTGGTTCTATGTGTATCTGCAAATGTATATGCGTGTGCACTTCATGCTGTTGAATATCCTAGCAATGAATAAAAAATATAAATAAATATTTTCCTTAATTAATAAATCGATTGAATACATGACTAACATTTTTAGAGAATTCAGAAAAGGTGACTGTTTGGGTTTGCTGTTTATTTTATATTTTTTGATGCGTTGGGATGAGTTTTTTTATGTACGTATTGTTGATCATCAAACGTCATTAACAATTTCTGGGATACGTCTGTTCTTACATGATTTTTTATCATTATGTGAAGTGTTTCTGTGATAGGTCTGTCTTGTATTGTTTGTTTAAATATTAAACTACCTATGTGGTATAATGTTTGGTGTTTTTTCTATCCAGGAAAAATTTCGCTCAGGTATCTATTGCGCTTCATCCGGGACCTGTGGAAAAGATAGTGGTCTCTCCCAAGACCAGTGTAAGTGTTTCACTTCCAAAATCTTTGAATCGTTTTCTGTGATCAAAATATATTTATGAACACAAAAAATACGGGCACACGGAAGTCGTCTTGAATAAAACAACCGTGGAGACAAGTTTATGATTGTGTTAAAAAAGGGGAGGGGATATATTTATCATTTAGACCTTTATACCCATTCATAGGTTGTAAACCAAAACCCATGGTATTTCATTAAGTTGAATGGATCTTCAGTATGGCAAGAAGTCGGGTAAACTGAAATTAAACAAACTATGCTAATGTGGAAAGGAAGTTAAAATATGCAATGGGAGCTAGTCCTACTAGTATATCTTACAAACCCTTGTTTTTTTATAAGTAATGGCTTGTCGTTGGCTCAGAGGTCGAGCCATTTTACTCTGATCACTATATAGTAGATTTGCTTTTGGTCCTACAACCATATTGATATGACAAGAGTAGCATTAATGGAATGCGGAAAGAGGGACATTCCCATTATTGAATAAACCTATTTACTTGTAGGACTCACGGAAATATTGATTTACCCCTTGAACAGTGACATATTGCAAATATACTTAATGGTTTATTTTTAACAAACATTCTCCCCTCACCCATATAATCACGGATCCTGATAAACTGTTTGTTTAAATCAACATGGTGATAGTTCGTTAAATAAATCGATCGTTCCAAATTAAAGCATAAACTTTGAATAATAAATAATCATTTAAATCAATGGTAAGTATGTAAACTATTGTCTCAGCAACAATCGTAACCCTAACAAACTGACTATAGTTAAATAATTGAATGAGAAATTAAAAAACAAACTTCGCTTGGCTTCATATTTCTAAATTAAACCCTAACTTAGATGTACAAATTTCATCAATTCCACCTGGTTTATTTAATGTCCATTAAGGAGTATACGCATGTGCTTATCCCAATGATACACAGCACCCCACCCGACTCCTGGTGTTATCTTGTACATATCCCGTTGATTTGTTCCTTTGTGGCCTACTTTTGCCAGATTCTATTTACTCATACATTTTAAAGTATATACTGTGTTCATTTTTCTATCATATATATATACCTGTGTAAAATTTTTTAATTGTAAGCTGTAATATCTCATGATGAGAGTTGTAATATGTCTTTAATCATTTTTTATGAATTAAGTAAAGGTAGCTTTAAAATTGAAGTTATTTGCATTGAAACATTTTCGACGTTTTTATAACCCTCTATATAGATATGTATTCATATCTTAAAGGTGACCTATCATAATATTTGGGAGAAAAATCTACGTTTGAAATAAAAAATCTTTCTTTTATTTTCTTCTTACAGTTTTTCGAGCTATTAGTGAAAATAGGAGGCATATCAGCTCTGTTAGCAGGGATATCGATCATAACTATCCTAGAAATCCTGTGGTGGTTTTGTATGGGAATCTCCCGATGTTGTCAACGTCTAACTACCAGGTAGGCGTCCATTGACCATTATATATGTATATATACAAATTAAACAAAAATAGCCTGCAAAATACTGAAGGATAGAAAGTAAAATATGCCGTTGGAGATGGTGGTGCAGATGAGGGAATTTGTTTGGAAAACAAAATGGCGTCCTTTTATTGACTGGTTATCCATAGTCCATTTTGTTCATTGACAGTGGTCTTTTATAACATTAGGGTTTAATTTTTTTTTTCTCAGAAAACGAAGCAATACGAAGTACCAAAGGCATGTTCCTCAAGATACTCCAAACACGAATCCAAGAGTCGGAGTTCTTCCCGAAAATCGGCAAGATACCAAGATAACGATTCATTCTGAGAAGACGGACAGCCCAGTCTATCCATTGTTTCATCGACGTGACAGTCAGCTTCTTCGTCGACCAAACTCAAGAAAGAGACTTGGTGCCAACAGACGCGCCTCACGGAAACCAAAATCACCAACATCAGAAAACGGAATTTTTATAACTCCGGTTTTTACAAGTACAGTAAGGCCAGTCTCCAGGAATCTGAGTGCAGAATCCAGCGGTTCCCAGCTGATTAGGCATACGGGTTCTTCTGATGAACTCCGTAATCCGACTGGAAATTGTCGTATGCGGTACGGTTCCCAAGGTTTTTCTGGTAATACAGTGGTACCACGCCTCAATTTGGAGGCGATAACGGGTGTGTCAGTTACGGAACCCAGCTTTAATATCGGTAGATCACATTCATTTAACCGTAAACCAGTATCCAACCCAACTGGAATGCTTTCAGTTTTCAACGAAATCCGTCGACACCGTTCCAGCGTGGATTACTAGCTGGTCTTTAACAAGAAATAAGCGAAATCCCACGAAATGACATAAGATATATACAGATCTTTCATATTTATTTTTGTAAGCTGAGATAGAAAATCTTTTCACAATTATGTTGGGTGTAATGAGCTTAATTGGCGCCAATATAGGCCTATACATTACATAGCTCTTGATTAATTTGTTCTTTTAATGGATGGGAAGATGACGTAACTCACCATTAACTTATTCTTTATTCACACAAAAGGGTGCAAGAAAAAAGTGTTTCACAGGTTCTAGGTTGTAAAAATGCAAAGTACATTTATTTAACAAATATTGTTACAACCATTTATTTGTTGATGGACCAATATTATGTTGAAAAAACATTATGTATTTTGTTTACATATTTTATACTTGCTTATTCTTGGAGATATGAAAATAAAGACCAGCAAAATGCCTACACATATTCGTATTTATAGCTTTTGTATTTCGTTTATCTACCCAATCCACAGATATGCAATGCATTGAACATCAACATTATAACCTTTGCATTTTATAAATGCATTTTTGTACTATGGGTAAGGCTCGAGTCCAGTGTAGCCAAGAAATCTGGGCTCTGTCGAATGTTTTTTCCGTATTCGTCACATTACCACGCCGATATAATACAAGTCGCCCTTAGACCGAAAATCCGGGCTAGTGTCCAATGTAATATTCCCTTATCACTCTGCTAACGAATTAAGATAACATTTTAAACAAACCAGCCGTCTGTTCAGAAGAATAGCTATAAAGGTGGGCAAACTCCTGTCGTGTTTTCAACCTAGGTAATGAAATTAAAAAGGTTTTGGTTTTACAACAGCCTACGATTGAGTATAAAGGTCTAAATGACATATCTCCCTTTTTAACACAACTAAGAACTGGTTTCTATGGAAGACGGATGAGGACACTCGCGCCGCGTTTTGGCGACCTGTAACAACACGCGGCACGAGAAAACGAGAAATCGCCAAAACGGCGAATTCTCTAGAGATATTGCCGTTTTGGCGTTTTCTCGCTCCGCGTTTTCTCGACCTATTTAAAAATAATAACACGCTAAATTGAAATGTTTCGAGATTTTTAAAAATCTGCTCTTTTTGTTTTCTCGCATAACTTTTTTATCCAGGGCGAGAAAACGCGGCGCGAGAAAACGCCAAAACGGCAATATCTCTAGAGAAATTGCCGTTTTGGCGATTTCTCGTTTTCTCGTGCCGCGCGTTTCTTAAAGGGGCATGAGCTGCCAAAATGTTGATATTTTGACGTTAACACAGAATGTAGAAATTATTGGCTATTTTTCTCAAGACATATAATTCAGAGGCTTTTTAGCGCTTCTAGTCTCGAGAATGTACGATAAAGTATTGTTTTGAACTAACTTTGACTTAGAATGAATGAATGGTCGTCCCGGTTATTTAAATTTTGTTTACTTTTCGAAACGTTTGCTGGATTAGTGATTAGTTATTCCAATCACCAACCCGTTGGTGAATAACTAACCCGCTGCTGGATTAGTGATTAGTTATTCGAATAACCAGCCCGTTGCTGAATACCTAACCCGCTGCTGGATTAGTGATTAGTTATTCGAATAACCAGCCCGCTACCGAATAGCTAACCCGCTGCTGAATTAGTTAATAGTTATTCGAATCATCAAATCGTTGCCGAATACCTAACCCGTTCCAGAATTAGTGATTAGTTATTCACCCGCTGCTGAATTAGTTATTAGTTATTGGAATAACCTAATCTATGATTAGTAATTCAAATCCTAATAACTAAGCCGCAGTCGAATTAGTGATTAGTTATTCGAATCACCAACCCGCTGCCGAATACCTAACCCGCTGCTGAATTAGTTATTAGTTATTCCAATCACCAACCCGTTGCCGAATAACTAACCCGCTGCTGGATTAGTGATTAGTTATTCGAATAACCAGCCCGCTACCGAATAGCTAACCCGCTGCTGAATTAGTTAATAGTTATTCGAATCATCAAATCGTTGCCGAATACCTAACCCGTTCCAGAATTAGTGATTAGTTATTCACCCGCTGCTGAATTAGTTATTAGTTATTGGAATAACCTAATCTATGATTAGTAATTCAAATCCTAATAACTAAGCCGCAGTCGAATTAGTGATTAGTTATTCGAATCACCAACCCGCTGCCGAATACCTAACCCGCTGCTGAATTAGTTATTAGTTATTCCAATCACCAACCCGTTGCTGAATACCTAACCCGCTCCTGAATTAGTGATTAGTTATTCGAAACCGCTGCTGAATTAGTTATTAGTTATTCGAATAACCAACTAGTTCCTGAATTAGTGATTAGTTATTCGAACCCGCTGCTGGAATAGTTATTAGTTATTTGAATAACTAACCCGCTGCTGAAATAGTTATTAGTTATTCGAATAACTAACCCGTTGCTGAAATAGTTATTAGTTATTCGAATAACTAACCCGCTGCTGAATTAGTTATTAGTTATTCGAATAACTAACCCACTGCTGAATTAGTTATTAGTTATTCGAGCCACTAATAACTAATAACTAACCCGCTGCTAACTTCCGCATGCTGTTTTCGCTTGGGAAAGAAATGACGCTGTAACCAATATAACAAGCTATAACTCTGTAGTTGCTGGAAAAGTTTCAAAATTCGACTGCCTATACAACCCTAAGCCCTTGCATAATTAGGTAACAGTTTAAAGAGTCATCTCCGGGTAACCTTATTTTAAATAAAAGTCGGATGTCTAGAATTACTCTCCTGGCAAAATAAAGTCCATCGGACATATATTATGTAATAAAGACGAGTAGCTTAACTCGAGACAAATACACATAAAGAAACATCGAGCTTCGTCGACGTATACACTCTCCGACTAACGATTTACACGTCAACAAGATAATGTCATTCACTTCTAAGCCTCCACCGCATGCCCCCCCCCCCCCCCACACTCACGGCCATTTAGTTATTGAAAACGTTGAACTTTACTGTTTACCAAAGATATTGCATCCACGTTTATGTATAGAGGAAATTTAATACCAACTCTTTGATTTCACAATACTCAGATTTACCGAGAAAATTTGCTTTCATTTCGGATAAATCGCTAAGGGACATGGATAATGGTTCTGATCAGAAGTGCTATATAGGACTTTTTCTGAACTTATTTTATACAGACCTCTCCTACCTATACCTTGACGAGTATTGAAAAATAACCCAGCAAATTTTGGTTTAACATTTAAACGTGTATGTGCGGTGTAAACAGTTATTCGGTTAGCGGTTTGGTGATTCGAATAACTAATCACTAATTCAACAGGGGGTTAGGTATTCGGATTTGAATAACTAATCATAGATTAGGTTATTCCAATAACTAATAAATAATTCAGCAGCGTGTTGGGTATTCGGCAACGGGTTGGTGATTTGAATAACTAATCACTAATTCAGCAGCGGGCTAGTTATTTAACAGCGGGTTGGTTATTCGAATAACTAATTACTAATCCAGCAGCAGGTTAGTTATTCGGCAACAGATTGGGGATTGGAATAACTAATAACTAATTCAGCAGCGAGTTAGTTATTCGGCGAATAATTTATCACTTATCCAGCAGCGAGTTCGAATAACTAATCACTAATTCAGGAACAGGTTAGTTACTCGAATAACTAATAACTACATGTAGTTCAGCAGCGGGTTAGTTATTCGGCGAATAACTAATCACTAATCCAGCAGCCAGTTCGAATAACTTATCACTAATTCAGGAATGGGTTAGTTATTCGAATAACTAATTCAGCAGCGGGTTAGTTATTCGAATAACTAGTAACTATTTCAGCAGCTGGCTAGTGATTCGAATAACTAATAACTATTTCAACCACGGGTTAGTTATCCGAATAACTAATCACTAATCCAGCAGCGGGTTAGTTATTCGAATAACTAATCACTAATCCAGCAGCGGGTTAGTTATTCGGCAACGGGTTGGTGATTGGAATAACTAATAACTAATTCAGAAGCGGGTTAGTGATTCGGCGAATAACTAATCACTAATCCAACAGCGAGATTGAATAACTAATCACTAATTCAGGAACGGATTAGGTATTCGGCAACGGGTTGGGGATTCGAATAACTAATTACTAATCCAGCAGCTGGTTAGTTATTCGGCAACGGGTTGGTGATTGGAACAGTCAAAGTTAAAAGACTAACCAAACATTATCAAACATTGTCTAAAGTGGTTAGAAGTAATAAAAGCCAGCGGTGTTTGTTGTGTAACCATATAATCGTATCTAGTTCCGAATCCAATCCTGAGAATGCGCATTATTTGAGGGATTTGACGAGGAAAAAACATACGATTCAAAAGTACGTGAAGCATTTTCTAGTCAAGGAATGAGATACATGTGTGATTGATTTGATTCGATTGTTGCTTTACGTCATACTCAAGAATATTTCACGATGACAGCCAGAATAGATTGGAGGAGGAAAGTGGAGTACCCGCGGTAAACCACCGACCTTTGGCGAGTATCCTTGTGTACTCTCCCGAATGTAACACCCTCGTATGAAGGGTTATATAACTCATCTTGATACGAAAGTGTGTCACAGTGGTGGAAGACTGGAAATGATCACGCAGTTTATAAAAGGCAGCTATAAATTAAAAACAACTGTGTTTTGTTAATGTAAATCGTGCCTTCTACCAACTAAATTGGCCCATAAAGACGTATCTTTCCCTGTAATCACCCCTTGCTATTATGTATCATATGTAACTGTCATTTTCCTTGAAATCTGTAAATGCATTTAGAGGCAAAAACATTTTTAGCCCGCCATCATTCTGATGGAAGGCTATTAAAATCGCTTTTTCGTGGTCCGTCGTCCGTCCGTTAACTTTTCGCTTGTTACCTTTATTCCAAGAAAACTACCAGTCCAATCTTAACCAAACTTAACATACATCATCACCATATGGTCTAGTTGTGCATCGTACATTTTCATTTCATTTGCATTTTCAATATGGCCGCCAGGGGGGCGATATTGATTATTTTTTGTTACCTTTATTCGAAGAAAACTACCAGTCCGATGTTCACCAAACTTTCCCCACATTATCTCCCTATGATCAAGTTGTGCACCCTACATTGTTATCTCATTTGCTTATTAAATATGGCCACCAGGAAGCAATGTTGTTTTTGAACCAAATTTGAATGAAACTTCTTATCATTATTCCAAGAAAACTACTGATCCGATCTTAACCAAACATGACACACATCATCCCCCAAGTTCTAGCTATGCACCGTACATTATCAACTGATTAGCATATTCAACTTGGCTACTAGGTGGCAATGTTGTTTTCAACCAAAATTTCAAGGGGAGCTTACTTTGTAATTCACAATTTAATTTTCCTCAACAATAGTTATCTCCCTGGAATAAGATTTTTTATGTAGGTCCATAATATAATATATACATTAAATGCACTGTCGTCCCCAATTCCTATATCCAGTTATAGCTGTAAGTGCTGTTGTAAGAAAGGGCCTAGTTGATAGTCGTTTTACCAACTAGACCCTTTTTCGCAACTGCAGCCAGCATGTAATATTAAGTGTCTCAAAAGTTGCGTGACGTCATTGACGAACAAGTAAGTGTAAATGGTCCAACTGTTTCCCCGTAAATTATTGTTTTCATTTCTCTCAAGAACCAAAACATGGTACAAAATTAAAGAGTCCATATTTGGAATCAATAATAGATGCTCTTTCACGTCATATGTAGTTAGCATTTTCCCGGTCTTTGCCTTTAAAGACTTTTCTTCCTCGCGATTCCCCAGATGGGTAAACTTGCAGCTAATAACTGCGCGTCACTTCACGTCAAGTTCCTGGCAACTGGGCATGTCCCATACAAGGTTTGTTTATATGCTGACAGTTAAAGGAAAGATAAACAAAAAAAAAACTCTGTCAAACTTTTGAGCCTTTCTGCAATTTTATGTATGCACTCTACCTTTCTTTGTGTTGACAACACAGCAGTTTGGGAAATTCACGGCCAATCAGTCAGACGTGTTTTGTGTTTATATCCTTGTAATTGGAATTTTCTCATCGAATTCTGCTAAAACTGTGGTGCATTTTGCTACTTTTAAAAACATGATCAGTCAGAATAAAACCGTTACTATTTCTCATCACACTTTTGTCACTGTTGACGGATGAGTGAATAACTAACACCTTGCTGTATTTCTGATTCGATGTTCGAATCATTGGCAGTCTAATGAAAAGTCACTCGAATAAACACTCTAGTGATTAGCTATTCGAATAACTAACCCGCTGCTGGATTAGTGATTAGTTATTCAAATTCGGAGTTAGTGATTGGTTATTCGAGAGTGATTTGGGTGATTAACTTTTCCACGCTATAACCCACTGCTGAATTGATGCTCAGCATTTTGAATAACTGATATGCTGCTGGATTAGTTATTAGTTATTCCAATCACCAACCCGTTGCCGAATAACTAACCCGCTGCTGGATTAATGATTAGTTATTCGAATAACCAACCCGCTGCCGAATAACAAACCCGCTGCTGAATTAGTTATTAGTTATTCGAATCACCAAACCGTTGCCGAATATCGTACCCGTTCCTGAATTAGTGATTAGTTATTCGAACCCGCTGCTGAATTAGTTATTAGTTATTGGAATAACCTAATCTATGATTAGTTATTCAAATCCTAATAACTAAGCCGCAGTTGAATTAGTTATTAGTTATTCGAATCACCAACCCGCTGCAGAATACCTAACCCGCTGCTGAATTAGTTATTAGTTATTCCAATCACCAACCCGTTGACGAATAACCAGCCCGCTGCTGGATTAATGATTATTTATTCGAATCACCAACCCCTTGCTGAATATCTAACCCGTTCCTTCATTAGTGATTAGTTGTTCGCACTCGCTGCTGAATTAATGATTAGTTATTCGAATAACTAACCTGTTCCTGAACTAGTGATTAGTTATTTGAACCCGCTGCTGAATTAGTTATTAGTTATTGGAATAACCTAATCTATGATTAGTTATTCAAATCCTGATAACTAAGCCGCAGTTGAATTAGTTATTAGTTATTCGAATCACCAACCCGCTGCAGAATACCTAACCCGCTGCTGAATTAGTTATTAGTTATTCGAATCACCAACCCGTTGCCGAATAACTAACCCGCTGCTGGATTAATGATTAGTTATTCGAATCACCAACCCGTTGCTGAATACCTGACCCGTTCCTGAATTAGTGATTAGTTGTTCGAACTCGCTGCTGGATTTGTGATTAGTGATTCGTCGAATAACTAACCCGCTGCTCAATTAGTTATTCGAATAACTAACCCGCTGCTGAAATAGTTATTAGTTATTCGAATCACCAACCCGTTGCCGAATCACCAACCTGTTGCTGAATACCTAACCCGTTCCTGAATAAGTGATTAGTTGTTCACACTCGCTGCTGGATTAGTGATTAGTTATTCGAACTCGCTGCTGGATTTGTGATTAGTTATTCGCCGAATAACTAACCCGCTGCTGAAATAGTTATTAGTTATTCGAATAACTAACCCGCTGATGAAATAGTTATTAGTTATTCGAATAACTAACCCGCTGCTGGAATAGTTATTAGTTATTCGAATAACTACCCCGCTGCTGAATTAGTTAATAGTTATTCGAATAACTAACCCGCTGCTGAATTAGTTATTAGTTATTCGAATCACTAATAACTAACCCGCTGCTAACTTCCTCGGGAAAGAAATTACGCTGTAACCAATATAACAGGCGGCCGTCTGTATAAATCTGTCCTTACTGGAAAAGTTTCAAAATTCGAATGCCGAGATAACCCATAACAACAGTTTAACGAGTCATATCCGGGTAACATTATTTTAAATAAAGGTCGGATGTCTAGAATTACTCTCCTGGCAAAATAAAGACTATCGGACATATATTATGTACTAAAGACGAGTAGCTTAACTCGAGACAAATACACATAAAGAAACATCGAGCTTCGTCGACGTATACACGCTCCGACTAACGATTTGCACGTCAACAAGATGATGCCATTCACTTCTAAGCCTCCACCCCATGCCCCCCCCCCCCCCCCCCCCACACACACACACACACTCACGACCATTTAGTTATTGAAAACGCCGAACTATACTGTGTTTATTTATAGAGGAAATTTAATACCAACTGTTTGATTGCACAATACTCAGATTTACCGAGAAAATTTGCTTTCATTTCGGATAAATCGCTAAGGGACATGGATGATGGTTCTGATCAGAAGTGCTATATAGGACTTTTTCTGAACTTATTTTATACAGACCACTCCTACCTATACCTTGACGAGTATTGACCCAGCAAATTTTGGTTTAACATTCAATCGTGTATGTGCGGTGTAAACACATTATGTTTATATCCACAAACACAAAACTCCAAACAAACTCACCTTTTGTTGAGATTTTGACACAAAATGTTGCTCAGCATGCGTTATTTCACGAAGTACATAAAAACAGAATGGCACCGAGGACAGATCCTTGAGTTATACCATGTTTTACGAGGTAAAAAAGGGAAACTGTAGACGTATATTCGGAATTAGCTGGACTAACGTCTCTCTGTTTTTTTATTCTTAAGTGGCACGAACTGCCAAATATCGTGATAATTCGTTGAAATTAGCTAATTGTTCGCTATTTGCATTTATAAGTACACTATACGAGCGTTTTGTTAATATCATCCAGAGGATGTATGTTAAGGTAATTTTTAAAACCAACAAAGACACTGAAATGCACTCATACATCCCGGCTATTGGAATTTCGTCCGTTTTATCACACATCTTCAGTTCGTACGGGTTACTGGTTTTACCGATATTTTTTATTTCAACGTCAATTTTTAGGGTTTTTAAGTCATTTTAAACAATCGGTAAAACCTCCAAGGGAGCACACGGCTTTTATGACTGCTACCACCACACATTTCGGTTCGTACTACTTAGTGGCTTACCGATACTCTTTTTGATTTCAACGTCAATCCTTTATTTTTTAAAGGTATTTTAAATGTTCAAAGGGGCCTCGGTGGTCAAATGGCCCTCAGTCCCATACAGACCTTCCATCGATGCGGCGCGTGTTCGAAGCACCAAATACAAATTGAAACTTTTCTGAGTGGATTTTCCACTCGGTCGTTGTATGTAGAAGAGTTGCCAGGTACTGCCGAAGGTCGGGAGTTTCCTCCGGGCATTGAGCCTGGTTCCCCCCCCCCCCCCCCACTAAAACTGGCAACGAAATAATCTTGAGTGCGGCGTAAAATCAATCAATCAATCAAACGTTCAACTTTTCTGACAATCCAAATTTTGGAGCATAGTGTCTCTGCTTTAGCCATGTATGCTGACTCCAAGCAGGAAAATTAAGTATACCAAACACATTAGCCTTCCTGACGTTCTATGGTCTGTGGAGCCTCCTGTCCAAATTTAGATGTGGGTTGGTCATTTGTGGGGAGGGTGATCCTTTGGTCTGTTGGTACTTTTATTGCCATATAACCTTAGCTGTTGAGTGCGACGTTAAGCCCCAATCAATCAATCAATCAATCTATCTATCAGTAAATTAGTCCATGTTATGGACTTCTCCAGAATTATAGGTATGGCTGATATCTAGCGAGATTCAAGTGGGGGTAATCGAGCCGTTTAAACGAAATGTCTGGCTCAGTGATTGTATTGTTATTTATACCAATATTCAAGACAACTTTCTCAGGTTTGGGACCTTGATACGTTTGAATTAGTGTCTGAAAGGAATTGAAGTTGGCACCAGGAAAACATTCAATCTGCATATCAGGGTGGGGTCGAAGGTTAATTCTAGACAGATTAGAATCCCCAAGTAATAGAACTGTCTTAGTTACATTAGGAATGTGCCATTTAGAGGGGGTATGCCAAAATTTCCAACACTTAATAGAATAAGCCAAGTTATTCCGAGGGTTGAGCTGATCCCTGGAGAGGGGATGGAGAAGAAGAGACAGTGTTAGCAGTGCGTCTTCACGGTAGCTTATAAACATCGGAGTTAGTGTATGACGTAGCTTTTTTCCGAATACTTACGAAGAATATATGACTATTCCCATTCCCCCAACGCTTTCTTTGACAATCTGGCAGTTAACACTATAGACCGGGAGCCCATGGAGATTTGTTTAGCATTGTGAGTACAAAAGGTTTGAAGCTGGCAACATGAAGGGGGAGGCCGTGGGACCTTCAAATAGCCATTTTTAAGTTCCATCTCTTGTACCAATCCTGGCAGCGACCCCTCAAAGTATCCGAAATTCATGTTTAATTAGCATAGTCGAGTACATCTAAGAAACCAATGCTAAAATGTCCATATTGGTGGTGGGAATCAAGATCTATCATTCTTAAGTTCCAAACCATGTACCTTACTTACTTAAGAACGCCCGCAATTAGAGCTAATTAACACTTTAATTAGCATGATTTAGTACATCAATGAAACCTTTGTAAAAATAATCATTATTGTTCCTTCAATGAGGATATGCAGTTCTTAAGTGACAAAGCCTGTACCAAATCCACTTAAGAAAAGGTCAAAGGTCGTGATTAGCATCAAATAGTTTTAATTAACATGATTGAGTACATGAATGAAAGCTATGCTAAAATGTCCCTACTGGTGGTGGGAATCCATATCTATCATTCTTAAGTTCCAAACCATGTACTTAATCACCTTAAGAATGACCATATTTAAAGCTAATCACCACTTTAAAGGCCCACTTGCCGCCGTAGCCTGTTTAAATTTGCTAAGAAAACCAATTAACATGAGCTTACTACGACTAATACCACTAAACTTAAACATAGGACACATAAAACATGTCTAGTTAGCTTTAGAGTGTAGAAATGGGGTGAAAAACAAACGAAGAATCGAAGCCTGATTACAACAACAACGATCAGTGTCGGTCAACGTTCGTGGTGGATTACCCTCATTTCAGGCCTTTTTTTCTGTGGTTTACACTCAAACAATTATCAGCAGGCTTTTCCAGTCGCTGTTAACCGATCGTCAGTCTGTATTTCTCAGATAAATAGGCCTGCGTAAAATTACACTGTGCCGTTAGTTCACTCACTCGACTGAAATGCGCCCCAGCGAGCAGTTTGGTTTGTTTACGTTCCGGGCATTATGGTTCCTTCAATGAGGATATGCAGTTCTTAAGTGACAAAGCCTGTACCAAGTCCACTTAAGAAAAGGTCAAAGGTCGCGATTAGAATCAAATAATTTTAATTAGCATAATTGAGTACATGAATGAAACCTATTCTAAAATGTCCCTACTGGTGGTGGGAATCCATATCTATCATTCTTAAGTTCCAAACCATGTACCTTACTTACTTAAGAACGCCCGCAATTAGAGCTAATTAACACTTTAATTAGCATGATTTAGTACATCAATGAAACCTTTGTAAAAATAATCATTATTGTTCCTTCAATGAGGATATGCAGTTCTTAAGTGACAAAGCCTGTACCAAATCCACTTAAGAAAAGGTCAAAGGTCGTGATTAGCATCAAATAGTTTTAATTAACATGATTGAGTACATGAATGAAAGCTATGCTAAAATGTCCCTACTGGTGGTGGGAATCCATATCTATCATTCTTAAGTTCCAAACCATGTACTTAATCACCTTAAGAATGACCATATTTAAAGCTAATCACCACTTTAAAGGCCCACTTGCCGCCGTAGCCTGTTTAAATTTGCTAAGAAAACCAATTAACATGAGCTTACTACGACTAATACCACTAAACTTAAAGGGGCATGAGCTGTCGAAATTCGCACTTTTTTCATGATTTCTGATCGTCACGACAGTAAGAGGCTTTGAAGGCCATCGAAAAACTAAATGATTTGCGTTGGAATGAGGAAAATCCATACAGTATGTGGCCGGTACGAACGGAAAACGTGTCGAGAAGTAAACAAAATTTAAATAACCGGGACGACCATTCATTCATTCTAAGCCAAAGTTAGTACAAAACAATGCTTTATCGTACATTTTCGAGACTGATAGCACTAAAAAGCTTCTGAATTGTACGTCTTGAGAAAAATAGCCAATAATTTCAACATTCTGTTTCAACCTAAACATTTCAACATTTTGGCAGCTCATGCCCCTTTAAACATAGGACACATAAAACATGTCTAGTTAGCTTTAGAGTGTAGACATGGGGTGAAAAACAAACGAAGAATCGAAGCCTGATTACAACAACAACGATCAGTGTCGGTCAACGTTCGTGGTGGATTACCCTCATTTCAGGCCTTTTTATCTGTGGTTTACACTCAAACAATTATCAGCAGGCTTTTCCAGTCGCTGTTAACCGATCGTCAGTCTGTATTTCTCAGATAAATAGGCCTGCGTAAAATTACACTGTGCCGTTAGTTCACTCACTCGACTGAAATGCGCCCCAGCAAGCAGTTTGGTTTGTTTACGTTCCGGGCACCTAACAATTCAAATTTTCAAATTCAAATTAAAAATACAAAGTGACGTCCAAACTTTTAAATTTTGGTAAAAATAGAAAGTTCCTAACTTGTATTGTCTGAGAAAAATACAGAAAACAGTCTTTCTTTTTTAATGTAAACAATATTCCTGATTTTCGCGGCAAGTGTGCCTTTAATTAGCATAATTGGGTACTGTGGCTATATTTTTGTTCTTCTGAGTTGTTTAAGTTCAGGTAAAGGGTCAACTTATTTCTTTTTCTTTGCCCAGACTCGGGCGTGTTGTTGAACAAGCCTGTTAAATACTACAGCGCTCCTTACTACTTTCTCAGTATATTTTAGTAATTCCTGCTTCAGCATACTACAGCCGTTCTGATTTTGGTTTGGTGAATTTCAGAGCTTTTATTTTGAGCATTCAGTTTTCCAGGAAAATTGAGAGACCTGACTGAGTGGCTGAGTAGGTAGAGCACTCAATCCGAACAGCCTTCCACCAATGGGTCGCAGGTTAATCCCGCTCAGACCGAAGAATATTGGAAAATTTTCTGACTGGGGTTTAACCCGAACAACCTATGTGGGATGGTTGCCTGTTACCTCCGGAAGGTCGTGGGTTTCCTCCATGCATAGAGTCCGGTTTCCTCCCAGAAACTAGGCATGTTGCGATGGGTAATGAAGTAATTGGTTCATAAATCCTTTAAAATATATTTTGTTAGAGGCTATAACTGGACAAGCAAGAACGCATGTCATAGCTGATTGAGCTGATTTGTATTGGTCATTTGTTAATTTAAATGGACTTTTTTTTCATAAATTTCGAGAATCAAGAGAAGATACACATTTAAAGTACCTTGAAAGACTAAAACAAAAGTCGAATTTTGAAACTTTTCCAGCAAGGACAGAGTTTTACAGACGGCCGCGTGTTAAATTGGTTACAGCGTCATTACATTCCCAAGCGAAAACACGCTTAAGAACAATTGCTATGTGGGCCCGTCTGTTGTCTGTTCTCATAACTTTGATCTGTTTTGTGTGCACAGATGGGTACAGGGGTAAGTTTGAACTTTGGCTAGTCATTTTATAGGTAAGACGTCTAATTATCCTAATTATAAGAAAAATTCTAACTCTGGCATGAGCTGTCAAAATGTTGATATTTTGACCTTAAAACAGAATGTTGAAATTATTGGCTATTTTTCTCAACACGTAAAATTCAGAAGCTTTTTTTGTCCTCTTAACTGTAGGTTGTGATATAAGGTTTATAACCGTATTGTTTGTTACTTGTAGGTTGTGAGATGGAGTTAATAACCGTGTTGTTTGTTAATTGTAGGTTGTGAGATGGAGTTTATAACCTTTTCGTTTGTTAATTGTAGGTTAGGAGATGTAGTTTATAACCGTGTTGTTTGTTTTGACTAATTGTAGGTTGTGAGATGGAGTTTATAACCATGTTGTTTGTTATCACTATTTTGTTTGTCATAACCGTGTTGTTTAATTGTAGGGTATGAGATGTAGTTTATAACGATGTTGTTAGTTATAACTGTGCTTTTTTGTCTTAACCGTGTTGTATGTTTATGTTAGGTTGTGAGATGGAGTTTATAACCATGTTGTTTGTTAATCGTTGGTTGTTTGTTATCACTGTGCTGTTTTGTCATAGCCGTGCTGTTTGTTAATTGTTCGATTTAAGATGTAGTTTATAACCATGTTGTTTGTTATAACTAATTGTAGGTTGTGAGATGGAGTTTATAACCGTTGGTTTGTTATAACTGTGCTGTTTGTCATAACCGTGTTGTTTGTTAATCGTAGGTTGTGAGATAGAGTTCATAACCGTGTTGTTTGTTAATCGTTGGTTGTTTGTTATAACTGTGCTGTTTTGTCATAACTGTGCTGTTCGTTAATCGTAGGTTGTGGGATGTTTATAACCTTGTTGTTTGTTAATTGTAGGTTGTGAGGTGGAGATTTTAACCGTATTGTTTGTTAATTTTAGGTTATGAGATGTTTTTTGTTTGTTACATAGGTTTTTCTGTGCCGGGGGGGGGGGGGGGGCAAAATTTAAGGGGTTCAATCTCAGTCCACCGATGTTCTTGCTATAGTTAAGATGCGTAACCATTGTCAATGTATTACAAAAGAATTCCAGAAAATTCTACTGACCAAGGCTAAGCTCCTGTCCGTCGTCAACCTAATGAAATACCATAGGTTTAGTTTATTACAGAAATTTATGAGGTATAACGGTCTAAATGATATACTTCTTTTTTACACAATTAGAAACTTGTCTCCATGGTTATTTTAGACAAGAAGATTTTCTCTATGCCCGTGTGTTTTAGTGTTCATAAATGGAGGTCTTCCAACGCATTCTGACATATGGTAAAAATGTAGTCCAGATACAGAAGGTAAACTAGAGCTTGTTTTTCCTCTTAGCCATCAAATAGATGCAACGTTAGGACTAGATCTCCCCGCTGAATTCGGTGGTCAGCGTATCACTGGAATGTTGATTTTATGAATTTTAGACGCATGTCTATGTCAATGTTTGTATACATAGACTCCACATCCAGTGGAACCAAAATCGCTAAAAGTGGGATGAATTTCTCAGATGATTTTGCTAACAAGTCATCAGTATTTTTGATAAAGCTAGGGTGCCCACTCGCTATGGATTTTAGATAGTAATCAATTGGCTCTGGTATTCTATAACATTCACTACCACAATCCGACATAATCTGGGGGCAGTGTAGACTTGGGCCATTTTTCAATGGGTTTGTGAATTTTCGGAAGAATATAGAAGACCCTGTTTTTAGAGTTAAGATCAGATTCCAAATAACGATACTGTTTTTCATTTCGATAGCCTTTTTCTTCAAAAGAAAAGAGAATTCTATTGAAATTTCTAACATTTTCAGGCCAATTAGTATGGAACCCACGTTTAAAGAGAGTTTCAAACATTTCTTACATTACTATTGTTGTGACAAATACACGAACAACGTTGAGCCAGAGCGTCTTCGTGGTTGGTTGAAAGGACATCGACAGTGTTCAAATGTTCAAATATCCATAGTTTTAATCGCCGTTTCTTTGATACACTGGGACCTTATAGGAACTTCGTTTTGTTTCAGCATTTTGTTTTTAGATACACTTTTAGTCAATTTACAATAACAAATCACTGCAATAAATGATGCATTTTTTCTAGAATTGAACAGTTTAATTTACGACCAATCTCTGCAGAAACTATATGTAAAATCTAATTAAAAACTAATTTCCCCCAATCGCATTCAATTTGCTTGATCGAATTCTAATCTTGAGTATATGGCATGTATTAACCAGTGACATGTTTTGCTATGTTGCTCTGTTTTTACATCAGATATTGGTCATGTTTTAAAGAATGTTCAGTTTCACTATTTGATATCAGCGCCGCCAGCTTGAATACGGTAATTGTTAAAGTGACATGAGCTGCCAAAATGCACACTTTTTTTCATAATGTCTGATCGTCCCGACGGTAAGAGGCGTTGAAGGCCATCGAAAAACTAAATGATTGGCGTTGGAGTGAGGAAAATCCATACAGTATGTGGCCTGTACGTACCGAAAATGTGTTCGAATAGTAGCAAAATTTAAATAACTGGGATTTATTCTAAGCCAAAGTTAGTTCAAAACAATACTTTATCAATTAGGAAATTATGTTTCAACAGAATTGTACCTATATTTGGCAGGTCATGCCACTTTAATTAACTCAATATTTCTGTTTCATATAATTAGTCGAAGGGTTGAAAGCTAATTAAAAATCTGTTCTTCAAGTGGAATGTGCTGCCAAAATGAAGATATTTTCATCATGAATTAAAATTGTATTTGTTATGAGAAAGGCTGAATTTACAAGTCATTGAAAAACTCAACCATGCAGTCTCGCAGGATAAAGAATGACTTATCGAGTGTTTTTTCTATTTATTAACTCGAAGAAGTTTACCGCTGTTTTTTTTAACCGAAAGAAGGCTGTTCATTTTGATTCTCGTGGGATGTCTCCTTATCATGATCACATCCTCCAATCATTAGCCTGAGATTGGTTATCATTACCGGGTAATAATCTTCCAAAGCCACCCATATTTGACCAAACGGATTCAAATATATTGTAACGTCACTCGATATATCCGTCATATTGATGGTGAACAGTCCTCAGGACATTTTACTTTGGTAAACACAAACAGCTCTGCAAATGATATCAACTCGAATTTGAACCCTATTTTAAACTTAGTTTGTTACACCTGGGATTAAAGTTTAACGCGGGGTTACGCTGCATGGCATGCATTTAAGTGGCACGAGCTGCCAAATTTAGGTAAACATTTTGTTTAAACGGAATTAAAATGAAATGGGCTTCCCAAATGGGACATTTCCAGAACGACCGAAAAGAAGATTAGGGCCTACTTAAATGTGTCATTTTCTACTACTGTTTATATAAATATGACGTTTCCAGACGACCATTGGTAACTTTCGCATCTCCCATGGCCGCTGGGTAATGAGTTTTATTAGGAAATTTCCTTGGTAGTCTTTGTTTGGATTATAAGAATTGAGCGGGCTTAGTTGAACATGTTTATACCCTATTTAGCTATAAATCGGTCCGACATCAATCAGACTAAAGTCGAGATGCTTATTGGAAATTTCCAATAAGCATCTCGACTTTAGTCAGATTGGTCCGACATATACACCCTGGCGATCTAATTCAACTGAGACTCCACTGGTTCTCGCCAGTTGAACATGTTCTAGCACTAAAGACTCGACTCGTCTCATCTCAACAAGTTGAAAGCGTCGTATGCGCTCTACCGATTGGCTGAAACCGAATCCAGCCAATCTGTACGCGTATAGTTCAGTTCAATTCGTTTTGTTTGTATAGGGACCGCAAGTCACGTGTGAATTCTACATATTTCCTGTCACCGGCACTGCATTGCGCATGTGATTGAGCGTTTTTCGTTCCAATATGACGTTTAAATCTGACGTTATGGAACAAAATGCGTCAAATGGAATTGCAACGTCATTAAAAACGTCCTTAGTGGCGTCATCTGTCACCGGATATCACAAAATCTCGTAATAATTCTTATGAGACTTGCGCTCCCTATTAGAAAAGAGGTTACTTCATGAACTCTTTTCTCATTGTTGAGTAAATGGCTTCACATGTTTCTGGGACTATTTCCCCAATGGTAGACGATCCAGGTCGGAAAGAGTAGGACAAACTTCTGTAGGACTCACCTGAAATTATTTTTTCTCGTTATCCATCATTTGTTGTATGAAATTATGCAAAATTAAACGTATCGTTTATCAGTATTAAGCCCTTGGGGAATTTATACAAATTTAACTAAACGGCACACTCACCGCCAAAATGTCGAAAACTGTTTACATATACCAAAGCAAAACACGTGTTTTTGTACTTTTCAAAACTTAAATATGTTAAACGTTCTCATATTTGGGGAAAATCGAAGGTTCATAACTTCTTGTTTCTGAAGAAAACAACACAGAAACCCATGGATGTTTTGGGCTAAATGTAACCAGTTTTCGACAGTTTGGCGGTGAACGTGCCTTTAATTTCTTTAAATGTATTATATAGGGCTGTTTGCTTACTAGTACTGATTTCATATTTCTATTCGCCGCCATATAAGTGAAATAGTCTTGAGCGCGGCGCAAAACACCAATCAATCAATCAATCATATTTCTAAAAATATTCTAAAATTGAAAATTACTTTAATTTGATTGAATCGACAGATAAACCAGATGCTAGTGAGATGCAAGAAAGTGTGGGTTAACTAAAAAATATGCAAACCTACACTGGCGCCAAAATCTGATCAAACGTTATGTATATCTATATTATCTAGAAAGCTCATTTATATACTTGTCTCCATAGTTATTTTAATTTAGTCAAGAAGATATTCCCTGTGCCAGTGTGTTTTAACTTTAAAATATATTATCTATAAATATTCGTACGTCGGCTTTATACGGCACAATGAACCAAAAATGATTAAAAGGAATACATGTGTTACCGTGTATCTGGGCGCCGCCATTTTTCATCAGCCACGTGTTATGTGTCTGCCGACGAGTAATCTCAGTGACATATGCTGCTTGAGCGATCGGTTCTATCCAGAGGCGGCAAATCTTTCCGAATCGAAGGATTGGCCCCGGTAACCGACATATGCACTCGAAAAACTAGTTGAGTCGAGTCGAGTCGAGTCTTCGAATCGCGGCGACCTGACACGGCCTTTAGGCGGCGTGTTCTTTAAACGAAAAGATATTGCACTTAAAAATAAATTTTAAAATTACGACTGATTATATGAAACAAACAATAAGGATTAACATTTGGGATATACATAAGATCTAATCTGTACGCTTTGAATTTGACATGACAGCACAAATATCATAACGGATTAAACCTGCCAAGTTAATCTTTTAATCCGTAGAAATTATATGACATTGTTGCAAAGGTTAATATTGTAGTAGCTTATGTCTATTCAAACGGACCTTTGTGCTCATTCAAGCATGATAGAGTGTAAATAACAGTCGTGATATTATTCTGACAAACACAAAGATTATTATACAAGGGCACCCTAGCAAAAACAACAATGGCGTTAGTTACGGTTCTTCTGATAGATTGCAACCGATTTAATGTTGGTGTTCCGGCCTCTTGGGTGGTATATGAGCAAGGCTGTTTGCGAATTTACACTTCTAGCAACTGTTGACACGTTCGGACAGAAAACGGACATACATTCAGTATATAATAACACTTTTCCGTTTCTTTAATAGTGTGTAGTGTAAAGTGAAATGTTATCATAGTCGTTTATACTAGATGTAGAAAACCGATAAATATAAAACCCTTGAAGAAAAGTGAACTTAACAAAAAACTCATTGGCAATAGACATACCTTGGCAATAGAGATATGGAAGGAAGATCTTTACACTGGCACGACAAATGTCAACGTTACATTTGCTCCTTGCAGCGTACCGGTTCACAGTCTACCAAATTGGAAGACGACGAAGCAGATGGACGACAACAGGAAAAACTCAAATGTACATATTTGACAAATGGCAAATATAATGGAAACTCGAAAAGCTTATCTGAGTTGGCAATGTGTATAGACTTAAACGGTATCGCTTTCGCATTTAGCTGTAAAAATTGGATTTCCAAACTCGCTTGGATTGTGCTATGTCTCGCAGCTTGTGGAATATTTTCCTATTTTGGTTATTTGTTCGTCTTGGATTATCTAAAGCTGGAAAACATCGCTGTGTTTTACCCGGATACAAAGGTTTTACCAGAAAAGTTTCCTACCGTATCATTGTGCAATTTGAACCGACTCAGACGAAGTCAGTTAAAAGGTAGCTTCTATGAAAATTTGACTGTTTTGGATGACGTACCTATAGAAGAAAATCATAATGTATATGGCGTTAACAGCAGTACCGATGCTGTTCAGAATTTCAACCGCCTTGCTCTCGACTTTAGTATCATAGATTTAAACTATATATCCGCTTCACTTGAAATGACTGAATTTAAGCAACGATTTAAATCACTTTCATCGAAACTCCATGATTGATGATTTCAGTTGGTTGAACTTATATAAATCACCCCTTCTAACCGATTTCATTGATCTTAAAAAATTCATTCGTCCTACTAAAGCCGAATTCCTGAAGTTTGGTCATAAGTCATCTGAACTGATACATCGTGTACATTATGATGGAGTCCCATTGGCAAATGCGTAAGTAGAAGTGAAACCTTTCAATTACCGCCGAGCCTGATGACGTCACATAGATTTACGCAAAGCTTTCTGGTGTAAAATATACCTCAGCTCGCCATTTTGTTTATTGGTACTTAGCAAGATGTCACTTTTTGGGGAAAACATTGATGACATAAGCTGTTCTAATCCACATAATTTTCTGGTAACTTTAACGTCTTCCTCTCGATACAGTATTATTTCTTCCGCCATATTTACAAATTATGTTAAGATCCCTCAATCCCCCGAAATGCTTTGCGCGTAAACTCCAAGTGACGTCATCAAACAATCGGTCAATTATCACACTTACAGCCACAACCACAACACCACGCGCATGTACCGATGTCAATGTTTACGTAAGCACTTGTTTTTCTACACTGGGTATATTTTCAAGTCTTGATTATGTGGCTGTGTATTACTTATCTTTTAAACATGTTACAATATTATATGAAATCAGTCAGAACTTATTTAATTTATTACAAATGAACTGAAATACATGTATCACGTTTCTCTTATAGTGATTTTAAACGCAAATCATTGTCAGTAAAACAAATATTATATTCATTCATAAAATCAAACGATAAAAACTGTCATTTTCACAAATTAAAACTTAATGTTTTATTTCAGTGGATTAAATGAAAGGGTCTCCGCTAATTACGGAATTTGTCCTGCTGTTTCTATCCAAGATTTAGGATTTTCTAATCTGAACGGTAGGATGATATTTTACTTGTTAACACCCCCCCCCCGGGCCCCCTAACCTGAAAAAAACCCTCAATTTACTGCTTAAAGTAGCTATAGAAGCAGCGTTCAGCCCAATATAAATTTATCTCGGTTTAATAAATGACGGTATTGAGAGATTCATTGATAGTAGCTAGGAGAACGTTCCCACTGGGATACAATTCCTCGTTACTGGGTCGTTTGAAAGGCCATTCACATTATTTGCACCCGATTATTTGACAGTTTTAGAACCAAGAGTTATATTTCCCTCTGACAACAAAATTGTTAGTTCATTAAAGGCACTCTCGTCGCTAAATCCAGAATATTGCTTCTTTTAAAACGGCAGATGGTTTCCTTTTATATTCCCAGACAGTCCAATTTGGACATTTAAGCAGAAATGGACATACAAAAGTTGTCCCATGTTAAATGTTAGTGGTAAATTCGATTTCTAAATTAATGTTAGCTACGGCGGCGAGCGTACCTTTAGTTTCAAGAACTGTGAAAACAATTGATAGAGATTGTTGAATTTAAAATTTTATCCGGAAATCATTATTTTGTTTCAGGGAAGTTAGAATTGACGTTGAATTTCGAGTCGGATGAATATATAAACTTCCTAACACCAATAGTGGGCGGAGTCTTATATGTTAATGACTTGGAGGAGGCGTTTATTGAAAATCTGCTAATTTTGCCAGGGAAGCGAGTGCATATAACAATAACTACAGTGAGTATGTATTAACAGTATGTACAATATACGTCTTGCGTTTTACGTGTTTAGTTTTCCATTTCTTAATTTGAATTTGTAAAAATGATAACGGGTAAAACGGTTGTCAGGGACACCAGTTGCTTACGATGGCTGTTTAAAACCAGCTAGTGATGTAAATTGCCGGACGTTAGCTGTTGTTAATTTAATATAGGGCCCATCTTTTAAGGACACCCATATAACTTTGTTATATAGAAAAAACACATCTTCATTTGTATACCAGAGTTGTAATGTCTCGCATTTTTATCTGACCAGACATAATTTGTTAATAATGCAAACATGTGTAATTGTAATGGGAAACCTGTGAAAGTGGAGAGTGTGAGATATATGTCATCTGCAGGCACGAATCATACTTCGTACACTCAGGTCTAAATTGTTTCATGCCAATAAATCAGTTGTCAAATAAACACCATTGCCTGTGGTGTTTACAGCGAAAATGATATTTTTCTGTGATAGATTTGTTGTCTTTGTATTTATCTTACTTCATACATGTTACGTTACTCTAGGATATGTCAGAATACTAATTTATACTAGGTGGTTTATAGGAAGGGAACCAACATTTACCTTCTCATCACATTTGTTAAATAATAAAATCTCATTTATACATGCAGATGAGATTTTATACAAATATACCAATATATTTCAATCACCCGTTCGCGGTACCTTTTTCGGAGAACAAACTCGCGACAAATATCAAATGGCAGAGAATCTTAATTGTGACTCCTCTAATATCGTGTATGTAATCACGTGCAAAAAATGTCGCAAACAGTACGTCGGAGAAACTCAGAATTCTCTACGACAAAGAGCAGCCAACCATTTATCTAGTATTAGACTTAAACATGATGTACCCGTGGCACAACATTTCAATACTCAAGGTCATTCGGTCAAGGACCATTTTGAAATTATGCCTATTGAGAAAATCCCTTTTCTCACTTCCGCTGCAGATACCAAGCACAAACGTTTGGAAAGGGAAAGTTTTTGGATTCAAACATTACAAACTATTTATCCTTTGGGTTAGAACTTGGACCCCGGAAGATGTCGTGAAAAAACTATAATACCATTTGTGTTTCAGTATAACAAAGCTAGCATTGCTATGGCCAAGATTATAGTAGAAGAATACAAACTACTTCAAAGTAAACTTGCTCGACCTCTGACCCAAAGGCCAGTCATTGCTTATAAAAAGAACAAGAGTTTGAAAGACATACTGGTCAGGGCTAATCTCCCCTGTCTGCCTTCTACCTAGGTTTTCTGGGAAAGGGGTATGGGGGGGGGGGGGGGGTGAGGGGGGAATTTTCACTGTCTTTTCCCATGACCCCATAATATATAGTCTGACGATATTCTTACTATAGCTTAAGATGCATAAGCATTGTCAATGCAATACAAAGTGTTCCAGAAAATTCTACTGACTAAGGCCAAGCTCTTGTCAGTTATCAAGCTAATGAAATATCATAGGTTTACTTTATTACAACAATTTATGATGGGGTATAAAGGTCTAAATGATATACCTCTTTTTAACACAATTAGAAACTTGTCTCCGTGGTTATTTTAGACAAGAAGATTTTCCCTGTGCCCGTGTGTTTTAGTGCTCATAAATATATATATTTGCCTGTGCCAGGGGCTCAAAATAACCATTGCTTTAAAACAAAAAAACTATCCACACATTTGTACACGGTTGGAAGCAGTCTGCAGCATTGTTGAACTTTCTTGATATATATTTTACTTTTTTACCTTCCATCTTCATTAGTTTTCATCTAAAAAATTATTTCTCCCGTTTGAATTCTGTATTTTAACGTTTAAATATTTTATTAGTTTTCATCTAAAAATTATTTTTATCATTTGAATTTTGTATTTTAACGTTTAAATATTTTATTGCATTCAATATACAATAGGCTAGGTGTTACCACCCTAGATTTCTTCTGCTACCTTATATTGTTTCTCTTCAGTTACTGTAATTTCCTTTTGATTTAATCTCCTTTATTCCAAAACCACAGGATATTTATACTCCAGCTCTCTCTAACCATATGACCTTTTATGTCTAGACTTAACCATACCTCCAATGGATATGAGTATAAACTAACTTCATCAAGCGTCCATGATTTAGTTAAATGTTTTGATAGCTTAATCTTCCCTTGTTTACAGAAATACTCCTTAATCACCCAAGCCCTTTTTATTTCCTGTCATTTTTCCATATAAACACAAGAAATTCAACATAACTTTAGACTTGTTTCTACTGCTATTGAGAAAGGATAACCAAGTTTTCTGCTAAGTATTCTTTGCTTACTGTAAAACGTTGTATATATTACTTTCTTTTATATTCCTCTTATACCTTTTTCATCTCTTTATATAATTTCATTTTTTTAGGCTTACTATTGTTTTGCCCTTTTATTTATGATTTAACCTCATCTTCCATTTACAGCCCTTGTATATTTTTCTTCCAAATTTTAATTCTAGGACTTCATTATTATTTCCTGTTCCAATTGTACATTAATTTTAACCTTAGTGTCTTATTAAGTTTTTTTTCCCTTCCCGCTCTATTTAGTTTTCCTAAGTCTTCACAATTTGTGACTGAGATTTATTACCCCTTTTACTTTAGTCCTTCTGTCTCCAGACACATTTTTATTCTTTATCTCTGCCTCTTTGCAACACATATTTTCCAAACTCCATCCTTTTTTCCCCTAAGTCAGCCAGTTCAATTAAGTTCTTTTATCTCTAGCTTGAATCAATTCTTTTTGTTTCCAGACATATTTTTCCTTTTTATCTCTGTCTCACTTTCCCAACTCTATTTTCCCTTTTCATCTAGTTAGACTAATTAAGTATATTGGCATTTAGGCAGAATGGCAAAACAAGGGCGTGGTAACAGAAGCAGGCAATTTTCAGTTAGCTATAGGCATGGAAATTCAAAATCTAAAAGTCCCCAATATTCAGAATTCTCGGCTCTGGTGAAAGCCCTTTTCAAAATTTTACAATGTCTTCACCACATTGGCATCCTTGAGGGACATTTACATGACCAAACCCTCCCAAATTCCTTAAATAATAAAATTAAAGAGCTAAATTCTTTTCTTAAACCGGCTCAACGCAATCGGGAAGTTGATATTGCGTTTGACCATGTACACAAAAATTGGGCCCATAAGATCATACAAGAGATGATTTCACATTATGCGGCATGTTTAAATAGATTAAAAGCACAGGTGACTTCTGCCAGGTCATCCAATGGTCTAAACTTCGACAGTGCTTTCAAAAATGCTTTAAAATGGGGCAAACAGAATTATAAAGGTAAATTACAACTTTCGACCATTCAAAATTTTTATTCTTTTCTTTCCATCACTAAATTTGTCACTTCTGCTGCTACTACTCAGTTTAGTCCACCATCGTCTCCCCAACCCCATCCGCCTGTCAGTCCGTCGACATCCGTTATCTCACCTCCTACTCTGCAGTCACAGACTCCTAGGTCTGTAACTTTACCTTCTGTTTCCCCTTCGCCTTTCCCTACTGGTGCTCCCTCCCTTAGACCTAGTACCTCTGCCCCCTCTTTTTCATCCCCTCAGCCCCCCCCCCCCCTACCCTAGACCTAGTAGTACCTCTGTCCCCTTTCGGCCTCCGCCCTCCCCAGTTTCTACTAGGGTCACTTCTCCTAGACCTAGTACATCTAGTCCCTCTCCTCCTCCCCCATCCCCAGTTTTGTCAGTCCATTCTCCTATGAGATATTCAGATGCAGTGAGATCCCCTCCGAGGGGTCAGCGCAACCCTCGGAATAATTTAGCTAATTCTAAATTTTGGAAATTTCGGCACACCTCCTCTATTTGGCACCTTCCTAATGTAACTAAGAAAGTTCTTTTACTTGGGGATTCTAATCTATCTAGAATTAACCTTGACCCCCACCCTGATATGCAGGTAGAATGTTTTCCTGGTGCCAATTTCAATTCATTTCGGACGCTAATTCAAAAGTATCAAGGTCCCAAACCTGAGAAAGTTATCTTGAATATTGGTATCAATAACAAGACAACTACTGAGCCAAACGCTTCGTTAAGTCAAATGCGCAACATGATGACAGCGGTTAGGAAGACTTTTTCCAATTCGCTCATCTACTTTGTAGAGATCCAGTCATCCACAAAATTACCGGCCAGTGAAGTTTCGAATCTGAACCTATATAACTCTTCTGCTTCCAAGATGAAGAGAGTTATGGTCATACCAAAAATTCCCAATTCAAAATTTAGAGTATCCACGGACAAAATTCACTGGACCGAAGATACAGCAAATTGCTTGTATACTCACTGGCTTCAGACACTAGATTTAAACTAAATTTGGGACAGGGCATGTGCCACCCTACTTTTGGCTTAGGAAGTAATATTGTTAATCTTAGTAACGAGGAACTCACTGTTGATGATATATCTCTACTCAATAGAGGACTCTCATTTGTGCCTTGCCCAAAACCATTATCTGATAGGGACTTTTCTGTTAGTAAATTAGTGCATGTTATGGAGTTCTCCAGAAATCTTAGTCTGGCTGATATCTACCGAGATTCTACACCTAAAAGCGGCTATACACCCCCTTCTCACATGTATGACCCAGAGATAAACATTAGTCGTGACTCTGTATCTAGGAAGTTTGATGTTTTAACTAATCAGAAAAACAAACATAACCTTACTCATTCAGAATGTCTTGCCTTAAGTAAGCTAAGGAGAAATCCAAACATAGTTATTAAACCTGCTGATAAAGGTTCGGCAACAGTTATTATGTCAAAACAGGATTATATTGAAGAGATAGAACGGCAGCTAAGCAACCCTCTTCATTACAAAAAACTTGATAAGGAAATTTGGCCTGAAAATGTTAGGAAGTTTAATAAAATTCTTGTTTCTCGTCAAGATAAAGGCTTATTTAATGAAAAACAGTATCGCTATTTGGAATCTGATCATAACTCTAAAAACAGGGTCTTCTATATTCTTCCGAAAATTCACAAACCCATTGAAAAATGGCCGAAGCCTACAATGCCCCCTGGGCGTCCTATTATCTCAGATTGTGGCAGTGAAAGTTACAGAATATCAGAGCTAATTGATTACTATCTAAAACCTATAGCGAATCGGCATCCTAGCTTTATAAAAAATACGGATGATTTATTGACCAAATTATCTGAGAAATCCATCCCACAAGATGTGATTTTAGTTACTCTGGATGTGGAGTCTATGTATACAAACATTGACATAGATTTGGATCTTAAATCTATAAAATCAGCATTCCAAAGATATCCTGACCACCGTCGTCCGGATAAAGACATTTTAGAATTGCTGGAACTCAGCTTAAAAGGAAACGATTTTGAATTCAATGGGGAGATCTTTCAGTAAATTAAAGGGTGTGCTATGGGGAAACGTTTTAGTCCTAACTTTGCCTCTATTTTAATGGCTGAGTGGGAGAATGACATTTGTATCATTTGGCAACATACGTTGGAAGACCTTCATATTTTCATTGATACTCTTAATTCTCACGACTCAAGCATTAAATTACAGCCTACTATTGATCACACTTCTGTGGATTTTTTGGATGTAACTATTTACAAGGGTCATACATATCATACTACTGGGTATCTAGATTACAAAGTATTCTTCAAACCTACTGACACGCATCAGCTGCTACATGCTGGGTCATACCATCCTCCTCACACTTTCAAGGGAGTCATTAAATCTCAGATATTTAGATTCTATAGAAACTGTAGTTCTTTAGATTTTTTTAACCAGGCTTGTTCTGTTCTTTTTAAAGCTCTCCTCCCTAGGAAGTATTCTATTAGATTACTCCGAAGGATTAAATCTAACACAGTAAGACAAATCATGTTTCCGCCTTCATCCCCCGATACGCTTACCTCCCCTTCACGAGTGTACCATTACCGTCCAACATTTCTCTCAGGTACATCAATGAAATGCCTTAAGACGCGATGCAAACTCGATATATACGTACCCGATCGCGGTACCTTTTTCGGAGAACAAACTCGCGACAAATATCAAATGGCAGAGAATCTTAATTGTGACTCCTCTAATATCGTGTATGTAATCACGTGCAAAAAATGTCGCAAACAGTACGTCGGAGAAACTCAGAATTCTCTACGACAAAGAGCAGCCAACCATTTATCTAGTATTAGACTTAAACATGATGTACCCGTGGCACAACATTTCAATACTCAAGGTCATTCGGTCAAGGACCATTTTGAAATTATGCCTATTGAGAAAATCCCTTTTCTCACTTCCGCTGCAGATACCAAGCACAAACGTTTGGAAAGGGAAAGTTTTTGGATTCAAACATTACAAACTATTTATCCTTTGGGTTTGAACTTGGACCCCGGAAGATGTCGTGAAAAAACTATAATACCATTTGTGTTTCAGTATTACAAAGCTAGCATTGCTATGGCCAAGATTATAGTAGAAGAATACAAACTACTTCAAAGTAAACTTGCTCGACCTCTGACCCAAAGGCCAGTCATTGCTTATAAAAAGAACAAGAGTTTGAAAGACATACTGGTCAGGGCTAAACTCCCATGTCTGCCTTCTACCTAGGTTTTCTGGGAAAGGGGTATGGGGGGGGGGGGGGGTGAGGGGGGAATTTTCACTGTCTTTTCCCATGACCCCATAATATATAGTCTGACGATATTCTTACTATAGCTTAAGATGCATAAGCATTGTCAATGCAATACAAAGTGTTCCAGAAAATTCTACTGACTAAGGCCAAGCTCTTGTCAGTTGTCAACCTAATGAAATATCATAGGTTTACTTTATTACAACAATTTATGATGGGGTATAAAGGTCTAAATGATATACCTCTTTTTAACACAATTAGAAACTTGTCTCCGTGGTTATTTTAGACAAGAAGATTTTCCCTGTGCCCGTGTGTTTTAGTGCTCATAAAAATAAATATATTTCAATCAAACAATCACTGTAAGACCAGGAGTCAAAATCGTACATGTATGTGCCGAGAGTTGTGATTACATATATACTTAGCGCCATTAAAAACGCACGACCCAAAGGATGTAAAATATTGTAAGTACTCTTAAATTCAAGAACAAGGCATTGGTCACAATGAGACAAAGAATTGACAATATGTGAAACCCTGGTGACTTTTATTCCTTGCAAACAAATCGTTGATACAGAAATTGAAGGTGTCATCATTCAATAATGGGTATGTCCACCTCGGGCATCAACGCAATCAGTACATCTGCGACGCAAGGACCTGGTGGGTGTGGCTATTCTGTGCTGTGGGATCCAGTCCCACTCTTCCTGAACTACCTTGATCAATTCACGTCGGTTGCGTGGCCTGGGTTGACGTTGTGCAACGGCATTCTTAAACTGATCCCACAAGTGCTCTATGGGCGATAGATCGGGGGAGTAAGCTGGCCATTTCATGATGTTCACATTGTTTTGTTGCAAGGTCTTGTGTCAACCTTGCAGAGTGTGGGCTCTGATGATTTCGAGCCCATCGTAAACGGTGTTGGCGTGCGGCGGGTGTCAATATGGGCCCTCGGTAGGGGATGCGTGCATGCATCTGTATCTGTTGGAGACGGCATCGGATGGTGCTGCGGCTTACCCTGGGCCTTCCAAGTCCCACTGTCTCACGAGCAGTCTGTGTCGCGGTGCGAAATCGGTCACTTGTGTGCAACAAACCGATGTACCGATCCTGGCGGGCTGTAGTGACTCTTGGCTGACCAGGGCGTGCTCGGTCGGCAACATTGCCAGTTTCATGTTCCCTGATTCCGAGGCGACTAATTGTGGAGGGATGACACTGCATTTGACGTCCTACGGCGGCACAACTGAGACCCGTCTGTAACATGCCAATGGCACGTCCCCTTTGTTGTGGCGTAAGTTGGGGCATGGTAACGTTTTCTGATTTTTTTTCGTCTTATGTTGAGCTTCGTGTAAAGTGTTGAACCCACGACAAATGAGCCCTAAAAGCTGTTCTCAGTGAAGGTGAAACACTCAATGGACGTTATTAGGTATTATTATATAACTGGAGTGAGTGTTGCAATTTCATTGGTCAATAGGCGGTCACATGACAGTTAATATTATCTTTTATTATATAATTAGTAGTGAGATATTGAGTTATACAGCTCTGATATAAGTGATATCACCACTTTTACCGATAACGTTTATATCATCACTGCCAGTGCCGGAACTATTTCCATTGGAATATTATCTTTTCATTATTAAATCTTTAATTTGTGAAAATTGCCAAAATTTGTAATCAATTCTTAATTTATAAATTATCGAACATTATTAATTGGCTGTTAAATACTTTTACACAAACCAAATATATTTTTGGCTTTGGCCTTTCTGTGGTGCTTGCCGTATTATATTTATACTATAGCCTAGGCCTAGCACAGTAGCAGTGCTCAGGACTCTCTAATTAACAAGAAAACGTGAAGTAAATCCACCCCACTCTAAAATGTAAATAAAACTGTTAGGCCTACAACTGGAGCATTACAATTGCTTATTTTTTAACAAAATGTATCGAGAACTGTCGCAAATAATAGAAAACGAAGACTGTGGGATACGGCAATCAGTACTTGCTGATCGTTGCGCTCGCTCTAGCAGTCTAGGGTAGTACTACTACTACTAGTAAAGTCTACTGTCACTGTCACCGTAGAAGAGCCGACTCGATTGATTTTGGTAACAAACAAAGATCTAATTTACCGTAGAACATTTCAACACACATTCAACACACAAATCTTCATTTTAAAATAATAAGACCTTGGCACTTAAAATTTTAATATAAAACAAAACAAAAGAAAATGTCAAGTTCAACTTCACCAACGATGACAGACCTCGATGTTTGTCGTCGCGCGCACACCATGTGTCCTTCCGCGCAGACAAACGCAGGTTTTTCCTCCGAAATAAGTATACTATTCGAACTGTAATTTGTCAATCGTGAAAATACAGATTTTTTATCCACTCGATGAAATATAAATGGTATTTACCGATAAACAACAAATATCCGCTATATATTACATGACTTGCTGGTTAATATAAGATTTGACGCCACATTCTCTTTGTTGCGCAACATAATTTGTTTTTAGTGTAGCTTTATTACTATGACGTCATTCCGATGACATCAGATTTGAGCGTTGAAACGTAATCCACATGACGTAATTTAACCCATTGCATTTGTGATCCACGACAGGCGCGTCGGGAACACCACAGGTTATCCAGTTATTGCAACTCAACTCGAACTAACAATAAACAACAAAACGTAAATGACCAATTGCCTTACTGGGGTAGAAACATAAAACTCAACCGTGCGTTTTTAATGGCGCTAAGTACATGTATATGTAGCAGACGTTCGACGTTTATTCACATATTTCGCTATTTGAGCTTATCCCAAACATTATAGAGTTCACTGACCATTTGTAAAACAACAGACGATCACTGTTTTGCTTTATTTTTTAATATCTTACCTGTGTCCAATTAAAATAACTTATTTTGGTCATTTTTATTTCCTAGCAAGATATCCACCGTCTTACTCTGTGTAATGAAGAAACCGGATATTCAAGAGATGTAAGATACATTCTAACCCAACAATTTTCATCTCGTACTTCAATATCTTGTTGTGTGGAAGAGTTTCCATGTACTCGCCGAAAGTCGTGGGTTTCCTCAGGGCATTGAGCCCGGTTTCCTCCCCTACTAAACCTGGCAATGCTGCCATATAGGTAAAATAATCTTGAGTGCGGTTTAAAACATCAATAATCAATCAATATCCTGTTGAGGGGCCTCGCTGGATCAGTCGGTTAGAGTGATAATCCGTAAGTCCGCCACAGTCTTCGGTCGATGCGGCGCGGGTTCAAGACCAAACACAAATTTGAATTTGTCAATTTTCATTGGGTCTGAGTGGGACTCAAAGCTGTAAGATTAGAGGCTTAACACATGTGTGTAATTTATTTACCTTTTTGTTTTGTATGATTTGCAAGAATAGTAGGCCTACACGTTTTTACAAATAAGATATATTTTGATTCTTGGTAGGAACTTTTTCTACTGACTGCGAACTATATACCCCTGTCTGTTTCAGAATTGCCAAAGAAGTTGCCTGCAGCGGTTTGCCTTTGAGCTATGTGGATGCAGTTCAGCGTTTGAGCAAAACGTTTACAGAAGATGTGATATAACGGACACAGACGATTGTAAGTGCTGTGTATTATATCATATGTGTACTTTCAATATGTCACAATCAAGGGCGCCATTCGTAAAACCGCAGCAAACGGATTGATTTTCAGCAATGTATGTTGTCTCAAGTGAGTAAATATTAAAAAAAAAAGAATTTAAGAAGAAATTGAATATACCATAATACGACTGACTTTTAAAATCGGGCGTATTAATATTATGTTTACCACACGCATATGTACGTTCATTGTAGGTATAGCAATGTATCAGTTTTTAGTTTCTATGCGATGGCGAAATATGATCGTGTTCTCGTTTAGCGTTATGCTTGCATTCGGCGTAAAACATCAATTAATCAATCAATTTAACTGCATGATTCATAATCGACCACCATCGTCTCATTTATTCTTATATTGTCTACATTGGGCATTTAATTCCATGTATTTAAAATGTGAAGCAACTGTTGACACTGATATCACTTTTTGATTTAAGATGTGTGCATATCATTGCTGGATAAATTAAAACAATCCAAGAAATTGCCTTGTAATTGCCAAGAAAAATGCAGGTATGAATTTTCGTTAAAAGTTAATCTATTTCTTAGAATGCCATCACCATTTTATTAAGCTGGTATCCTTTGGGTGCGAATATAGTCCGTCACTTACAACTTCAGGAAAAAATGTGCTCTTTCCCTTTCAAAACTCCTTGTTAAAATAGTGGTTTGATGAAATTTTCTTGGTTTAACAAGTTCGTTTATTTGAAATAAGCCAAAACTCAGTGATCAATGGCCGAGTGTGATGACAAAATCACGAACATTGAAAGTGACGGGCCAATTCTATATTCTGTATTCTCGTTATTTTGGGATTACACTTTCTTGAAAATATGGTAGAAAGTCTTCCACCGATTTTTGGGTGACGCCCGAAACGGGAATCGAACCCAGGTCCCAGAGTATGGCACCTATCGCCAGCACTAAATGCCGGCTGCCTTATCCATTCAGCCAACATCCCTCCTCTAAAAAATGAGGTAGTTGACTGGTAGATACTACAGCGAAAGGGTTTTGGTTAGCGCAGCTTCATGTTTATTTTGTACCTGCATGTTATCCAACTCTCCTTTTCAACCCATTTGCACGTAAAACTTGGTTACTGGCATTTCCGGATAAATTTTTCTGCCTTTAACCTTATCAAGTTAAAGGAGGGGAAATCTATAGAAATACATAGGGATTATCGTCGATAACAACCTTCAAAGTGCTTAAAACATTTCACGTCAATTACCTCCAGTGACCCTCAAGCTAATAAAACAGACAGAAGTATGTCCTTTCAGTGGCTTATGTGTAGCCATTTTCCGTTTTAGGATGACGAAATGTTGGTGTAGCTATTTTTAGATCAATAATGACGTATTTTTACCGCTCTCTAATGTATAATGGTAGATTTAGGTCCAAAAAAACATGGCGACAAACTTGAAGTGGGAAGATTGTCTCCAAATATATAGGTCAGTATGCAACCGCACGCCATTGCTTAGCCAGCCATTGTCTAAATTGCATCACATGACTACTCTATAACGCACTTAAATTTTCATTCAACAATAATTGGATAAAACTAATGAAAAAATGGTGGCGGCCTTGTGAATGTATGATGGCCGAGAAGGGACATCCCGTTTTACTTTCAACTCTTCCTTCAATCTTAGTTACAAACACGATAAAAATGCAATGGTAAAGCGATGGTTAATATTTACCATCGCGTTTCCATCGTGTTTGTGATTTTCTTTCAAAACCCAGTCCATAAAGTAAGCTGCAGTGATAATCCTTTCGATCCTAATTTCTATCGCAAAATACGTATAGAACCAAGCTTTATTCAACTGAGAAACACGATAAAAACGCGATGATAAAAATTTACCATCGCTTTACCATCGCATATCCATAGTGTTTCTGAGATCAAAATATAGCCGGTTTAATAAGTAAAACGCAATGATATGTATTTTTCATCGTGTTTTACTTAGCAAGTGAGCCATTTCATAAAGTATAACACGAAAATAAATCTTGCTATATTTTTCATCGCGTCTTAGATTTTGATTTAGCCTGGTTGAGTATGTATAACGCGATGTCCCTTCTCGGCCTGATAAGATTAAAATAATAAAAGTGTAACTCGGTGGAAATTGCAAAGTATTTCGCGGTGCAAATTCCGAAGCATTACGCAACGGTAATCATAAAGTAAGACGCTATAGAAATTCCAAAGTAAAACGCGATGGTAAAGCGATGAAAAATCCTTTCGCTCCTCCCCCACAAAAGAGCACACAGCTAACGAACTTTCATTTTCTGACAGTAGTTCGTGGTTAGCAGGTCGTTATTCGAGAGGGAGCAGTCATTTTTCTCTCTGATATACCGATTGGCTTATTAATGCAGATAAAAAGGTTTAATTCACTACACATACTTACAAGGGCGTATACTATATACACTAGCATCTTTACTTCATAGATTACCCACCAGGGAGGGCTTTTTGAATAACTGTCTGGATACTGTCCGGATTGTTATTCGCTTATTATTCAAGATAGAAAGTCCAAATTTGCTACACATACTAGCGGTGACGTATACTATATAGTAGTAGCTTTAGTTTATGGATTACCCACCAGGGGGCGCTTTTTTAATAACTGTCTGGATACTGTCCCGATTGTTATTCGCTTATTATTCAAGATAGAAAGTCCAAATTTGCTACACATACTAGCGATGACGTATACTACATAGTAGCCTACTAGCTTTAGTTGTATTGACCACGAACTCAATTGAGGCTGTAATAAAACATTGTAGATCTGTGTTCCTTCATCAGAGTTATATTTCCGCGATGTGTCCGTGTTTGTATACATTTGTTAGCTGATAATCTCACCAAATGCAAAAACTGGGCTGCTGATCGCATGTACTAAACGTACAACGTTTATTTGTTAATTACTATTTTAATTACACGGGTGGTATTTGGTAAAAAAATAATATCAAATACAGGCATGATACGCCATAACCTGTCCGGGTTTTGCCAAATGAAGAGATTTTCAGCCTAATGCATTCATAAACACAGGAATTACGAGAAGAAAGACAATGCATGTAGAAAAATATTATGCCAGACTTTAAAATATAATTACTAGTTACTGTCAGAAGTTTACTAAGGATTACCTGAATACTTTAAATGAATCCTTATAATTAATCGTTTTTAACAAGTAGGCTAAGCTATAGAGTGTCGTTAGTTTACGTTTTGTGAAATTTTCCAAGGATAAATTATCACTGTCAGAATAAGTTTATGTGGAAGTCCGAGATATTAATTGAAAGACAAGATTAGAGAAGCGAGAGTGCGTCAAAGTCTGGCTTTTTTAGGACGTTTTCTCAATGTTCCTGTGTTTATGGTTATTACTAGATGAAAATCTCCATACTTGGCCAACATCGGCTGCTTGTAATGTGTACCAACATTCATTAAAGTAATTAATGCTTAGTTTTTTAGTTATTCGTGATGAAACAGGAGAGGGCGATTTGTTGTCCACACGATATGGTTTTATATCAGATCCCATGCAAATGGTTGATATTGTTGATTTATGGTTTTGTCGTTGATTTCAAAGTATTTAAAAGTTAATATATTGATCTGATGGTTGATTTTTGAAGTGGTTTTGTAATTGATAACCGATATAACATTTTAACAGCGTTGCAAAATGATCACCATTGCAATGTTAGATTTGGGACTTGTAAAAGCAAAAGCAGGCTGATGACCACATGTACTAAACGTGAAGCGTTTGTTTTTTAATTATTCTTTGTAATTGCACAAGTGGTATATTGGGTAGAAAATTGAACAAAAAAAGAGATGGCACCTCTAAGGCTCTCAGAAATTTGATACGCCATAACCTGTCATTTTTTTGTTGGCCAAATGAGATTTTCAGTTTAATGCATTCATAATCACAGGAACTGGAAGGACAAAAAAATGCAAGTAGAAAAATATGATGGCAAACTTTGAAGTACAATTACTAGTTACTGTCAGAAGTTTACTAATGATTTTTGAAGTGGTTTTGTAATAGCAACCGATATAACGTTTACTGAGGATTTTTGAAGTGGTTTTGTAATGGCAACCAATATAACGTCTTAACTTTGTTGCTAATTGGTCACCATAGTAATGTTAGATTTAGGGTTTTTCGTTTGCCCTAACTCGGGGATTACCAAATGGTTACCATGGCAATGTTAACTGTTTTTCAACGTTTTTGAGTGGTTAAAAATTGTTCATGAAATTTCACAGATTTATCAGAAAGTAAAAAGACTAGCTGTGCACTTCTATATGAATTAAAGTTATATTAAAAAAATGTATTTGTCTTGTGCCCAGCCCTTCACATCGAGCACTGTCGAACATAGCTTTGATTTGTACCTATTTCATAATTTCAAAAAGTTAATACTGGGTAAAAGCTATCGGCCTAAGCATTCGGACTTTCTATCTTAAATAATAAGCGAATAACAGACCAGACAGTTATTCAGACAGTTATTTAAAAATGACGCCCCTGGTGGGTAATCCATAAACTAAATCAACTACGGCATAGTATACGTCATCACTAGTATGTGTAGCATATTAGGACTTTCTATCTTGAATAATAAGCGAAAAACAGACCAGACAGTTATTCAGACAGTTATTCAAAAAAGCGCCCCCTGGTGGGTAATCCATAAACTAAAGCCACTACGGCATAGTATACGTCATCGTTTGTATGTGTAGCAAATTTGGACTTTCTATCTTGAATAATAAGCGAATAACAGACCATAGTTATTCAGACAGTTATTCAAAAATGCCGCCCCTGGTGGGTAATCCATAAACTAAATCTACTACGGCATAGTATACGTCATCGCTAGTATGTGTAGCATATTAGGACTTTCTATCTTGAATAATAAGCGAAAAACAGACCAGACAGTTATTCAGACAGTTATTAAAAAAAGCGCCCCCCCCCCCCCTGGTGGGTAATCCATAAACTAAAGCCACTACGTCATAGTATACGTCATCGTTTGTATGTGTAGCAAATTTGGACTTTCTATCTTGAATAATAAGCGAATTACAGACCATAGTTATTCAGACAGTTATTCAAAAAAGCGCCCCCTGGCGGGTAATCTATTAAGTAAAGATACTAGTGTATATAGTAGACGCCCTTGTAAGTATGTGTAGTGAATTAAACCTTTTTATCTGCATTAATAAGCCAATTGGTATATCAGTAAGAAAAATGACTACTCCCTCTCGAATAACGAACTGCTAACCACGAACTGCTGTCTAACTTATCATACGTCATTTGCTGCCGGCATATGCAAAGCCAAGAGCTCTTCTTTTTTGGAGGCGAGAAAGGATTTTCCATCGCTTTAACATCGCGTTTTACTTTGGAATTTCCATTTGGAATCGAGTTACACTTTTATTATTTTAATCTTATCAGGCCGAGAAGGGACATCGCGTAATAGCTACTCAACCAGCCTAAATCGAAATCTTAGTCGCGATGAAAAATACAGCAAGATTTATTGTCGTGTTATACTTCATGAAATTGGCTCACTTGCTATGTAAAACACGATGGAAAATATTTTTCGTTGCGTTTTACTTACTAAACCGCCTATATTTTGATCTCAGAAACTCTATGGTAAAGCGATGGTTAATATTTACCATCGCTTTATCATCGCGTTTCCATCGTGTTTGTGGCTTATCCTAAAAAAAGAATTTGTAAAATAAAATGCAACGGTAATCCCATAAAAAGTCTTTTTTGTCGCATAGTGCAAGTGAAATCAGACTTTATTGGACTCAGAAATACTATGGAAATGCGATGGCAAAGCGATGGTAAGTATTTACCATCGCTTTACCATCGCATTTCCATAGTGTTTCTGAGATCAAAATGTAGGCGGTTTAGTAAGTAAAACGCGATAAAAAATATTTTTCATCGTGTTTCCATCGTGTTTTACATAGGAAATGAGCCAATTTCATAAAGTATAACACGAAAATAAATCTTGCTATATTTTTCATCGCGTCTTAGATTTCGATTTAGCCTGGTTGAGTATCTATAACGGGATGTCCCTTCTCGGCCATCATATGAATGGCCTATGGAGCTTATTCTCTATTGTAACGCCACCTTCAAATTTCAATTATTCGCTTACGAGGGGATAAAACATACATTGGATAGTTGTTTTGGACTAAATGAACTCTACTCTTTCCATCTAAACTAGTCTAAAGCTTAGATTTTCTTTCCCTTTAAGCAAAACGGAATTTGTTTTATTTGCATATAATCTTATTGCCTCCAATTGACTTTCTGTGAATTTATAACTAACGACTCGACTAGACCCAATCGACGAGGCCCTCTTCTCCATTTACGCAGAAACATGACCGTAAGCAACCATTTTATTTAATGTATGTCTTTGATTTGGTTGATACAGAATTAACATCTACAATCTTAAGGATATTAAATTAGTTTAAAAGCAATGACTTAAGTTTTAACCCAATCTCACACTCTGCCCACCAAAGGCTAGATTAGTAATAGGATTGTATCATTTTTGGAACAATAGCTCTGTGGTATATTGTTATTAGTCTATAAAAGTAATCTTCTTTGCAATTATTTCATCCCGAATTGACAGAATTAGGAATCAGAAAGCATGTCAAAGAGCATGGTTTATCAATATCCCAGAACCCCCCCCCCCCCTCTCCCTACTAAACACGACAACGCCGCCATATAAGTGAACTAATCTTGAGTGTGGCGTAACACATCAATGAATGAATCAATTCAAAAACAAGAAACTGAAATAATGTTGAAAACGCCGTTAAATTCTTATCAACATACAAATATAACTATTTTTTCGTTACAGAGAAACCAAATATAAACTTACCAAGAGTGAGATGGATTGGCCTTCAGATGGACATATGGTGGGTCACACGTTTGTGTATAACACATCTTCTGAGACAAGATCATGAAATACGGTTTTAGTATCAGTTATTATTTGTTTCCGTGAATTTGTGACGATTGCAATTTTTAAAGATGTTCGAATTTCATACAGCGTTTCCGCTTCAATCTATATACCTGTATTTCAATATATAATTCGGGGACCTCCGTGGCTCAGTCGGTAGAGCGTTGGACGCTCCATCCGAACAGCCTTCCACCAATGAGTCGCGGGTTCGATTCCCACTCAGTGCAAAAGAAAAATCGGAAAATTTTCTGAACGGGTTTTCACTTGAACTACCTATGAACGACCCATGAACGACCTATGGGTTTTCACTTGAACGATGGTTGCCAGTTACCAGCGGAAGGTCGTGGGTTTCCTCCGGGCATAAAGCCCGGTTACCTCCCACAATAAAACTGGCAACGCCGCCATATAAGTGAAATAATCTTGAGCGCGGTGTAAAACAGCAAACAGTCAATTAATCATTCAATCAATATATAATTTTGTTTAGGTGGGTTGAAGGTGAGATAACGTCTGGTATTTTTGTCACCAATTAATATTTTGCTTTTAAGGGTGAAGTTATGTTTCAATCAATCGATCAATCAATGAACATATGACCAATCAAATTGAATCAATATAATAATCAATATATGATAAATCCATTTATGACTAGCCAATATAGGATCAACCTAGACGTGTAAATAATCAGTACAAAATGTAATGGTCTATCAGTTACATATCCTTTTCGTTTATCAGCGTTGACATTTGGTCATTATGTTGTTAATTTATTAATTAGTGAACAAAATATTACTTATCTTTTAAAGCCCCATTTCCAAGCACAGCTTAAATCACATGGATTAAAACTAGACCAGACACATATCAGGTAAGTTAAAATTAAGAGATAAAGGACATTGACGTTACTTTAGAATGTTTCTTCCAGAATTTAATAAGTTATTAATAAACATAGGGGATTTTCTTCCGTGTGCAAATCCCAATTTCCTCGCCAAATGAACTGGTTCTATGTGTATCTGCAAATGTATATGCGTGTGCACTTCATGCTGTTGAATATCCTAGCAATGAATAAAAAATATAAATAAATATTTTCCTTAATTAATAAATCGATTGAATACATGACTAACATTTTTAGAGAATTCAGAAAAGGTGACTGTTTGGGTTTGCTGTTTATTTTATATTTTTTGATGCGTTGGGATGAGTTTTTTTATGTACGTATTGTTGATCATCAAACGTCATTAACAATTTCTGGGATACGTCTGTTCTTACATGATTTTTTATCATTATGTGAAGTGTTTCTGTGATAGGTCTGTCTTGTATTGTTTGTTTAAATATTAAACTACCTATGTGGTATAATGTTTGGTGTTTTTTCTATCCAGGAAAAATTTCGCTCAGGTATCTATTGCGCTTCATCCGGGACATGTGGAAAAGATAGTGGTCTCTCCCAAGACCAGTGTAAGTGTTTCACTTCCAAAATCTTTGAATCGTTTTCTGTGATCAAAATATATTTATGAACACAAAAAATACGGGCACACGGAAGTCGTCTTGAATAAAACAACCGTGGAGACAAGTTTATGATTGTGTTAAAAAAGGGGAGGGGATATATTTATCATTTAGACCTTTATACCCATTCATAGGTTGTAAACCAAAACCCATGGTATTTCATTAAGTTGAATGGATCTTCAGTATGGCAAGAAGTCGGGTAAACTGAAATTAAACAAACTATGCTAATGTGGAAAGGAAGTTAAAATATGCAATGGGAGCTAGTCCTACTAGTATATCTTACAAACCCTTGTTTTTTTTATAAGTAATGGCTTGTCGTTGGCTCAGAGGTCGAGCCATTTTACTCTGATCACTATATAGTAGATTTGCTTTTGGTCCTACAACCATATTGATATGACAAGAGTAGCATTAATGGAATGCGGAAAGAGGGACATTCCCATTATTGAATAAACCTATTTACTTGTAGGACTCACGGAAATATTGATTTACCCCTTGAACAGTGACATATTGCAAATATACTTAATGGTTTATTTTTAACAAACATTCTCCCCTCACCCATATAATCACGGATCCTGATAAACTGTTTGTTTAAATCAACATGGTGATAGTTCGTTAAATAAATCGATCGTTCCAAATTAAAGCATAAACTTTGAATAATAAATAATCATTTAAATCAATGGTACGTATGTAAACTATTGTCTCAGCAACAATCGTAACCCTAACAAACTGACTATAGTTAAATAATTGAATGAGAAATTAAAAAACAAACTTCGCTTGGCTTCATATTTCTAAATTAAACCCTAACTTAGATGTACAAATTTCATCAATTCCACCTGGTTTATTTAATGTCCATTAAGGAGTATACGCATGTGCTTATCCCAATGATACACAGCACCCCACCCGACTCCTGGTGTTATCTTGTACATATCCCGTTGATTTGTTCCTTTGTGGCCTACTTTTGCCAGATTCTATTTACTCATACATTTTAAAGTATATACTGTGTTCATTTTTCTATCATATATATATACCTGTGTAAAATTTTTTAATTGTAAGCTGTAATATCTCATGATGAGAGTTGTAATATGTCTTTAATCATTTTTTATGAATTAAGTAAAGGTAGCTTTAAAATTGAAGTTATTTGCATTGAAACATTTTCGACGTTTTTATAACCCTCTATATAGATATGTATTCATATCTTAAAGGTGACCTATCATAATATTTGGGAGAAAAATCTACGTTTGAAATAAAAAATCTTTCTTTTATTTTCTTCTTACAGTTTTTCGAGCTATTAGTGAAAATAGGAGGCATATCAGCTCTGTTAGCAGGGATATCGATCATAACTATCCTAGAAATCCTGTGGTGGTTTTGTATGGGAATCTCCCGATGTTGTCAACGTCTAACTACCAGGTAGGCGTCCATTGACCATTATATATGTATATATACAAATTAAACAAAAATAGCCTGCAAAATACTGAAGGATAGAAAGTAAAATATGCCGTTGGAGATGGTGGTGCAGATGAGGGAATTTGTTTGGAAAACAAAATGGCGTCCTTTTATTGACTGGTTATCCATAGTCCATTTTGTTCATTGACAGTGGTCTTTTATAACATTAGGGTTTCATTTTTTTTTTCTCAGAAAACGAAGCAATACGAAGTACCAAAGGCATGTTCCTCAAGATACTCCAAACACGAATCCAAGAGTCGGAGTTCTTCCCGAAAATCGGCAAGATACCAAGATAACGATTCATTCTGAGAAGACGGACAGCCCAGTCTATCCATTGTTTCATCGACGTGACAGTCAGCTTCTTCGTCGACCAAACTCAAGAAAGAGACTTGGTGCCAACAGACGCGCCTCACGGAAACCAAAATCACCAACATCAGAAAACGGAATTTTTATAACTCCGGTTTTTACAAGTACAGTAAGGCCAGTCTCCAGGAATCTGAGTGCAGAATCCAGCGGTTCCCAGCTGATTAGGCATACGGGTTCTTCTGATGAACTCCGTAATCCGACTGGAAATTGTCGTATGCGGTACGGTTCCCAAGGTTTTTCTGGTAATACAGTGGTACCACGCCTCAATTTGGAGGCGATAACGGGTGTGTCAGTTACGGATCCCAGCTTTAATATCGGTAGATCACATTCATTTAACCGTAAACCAGTATCCAACCCAACTGGAATGCTTTCAGTTTTCAACGAAATCCGTCGACACCGTTCCAGCGTGGATTACTAGCTGGTCTTTAACAAGAAATAAGCGAAATCCCACGAAATGACATAAGATATATACAGATCTTTCATATTTATTTTTGTAAGCTGAGATAGAAAATCTTTTCACAATTATGTTGGGTGTAATGAGCTTAATTGGCGCCAATATAGGCCTATACATTACATAGCTCTTGATTAATTTGTTCTTTTAATGGATGGGAAGATGACGTAACTCACCATTAACTTATTCTTTATTCACACAAAAGGGTGCAAGAAAAAAGTGTTTCACAGGTTCTAGGTTGTAAAAATGCAAAGTACATTTATTTAACAAATATTGTTACAACCATTTATTTGTTGATGGACCAATATTATGTTGAAAAAACATTATGTATTTTGTTTACATATTTTATACTTGCTTATTCTTGGAGATATGTTTGAAATAAAGACCAGCAAAATGCCTACACATATTCGTATTTATAGCTTTTGTATTTCGTTTATCTACCCAATCCACAGATATGCAATGCATTGAACATCAACATTATAACCTTTGCATTTTATAAATGCAATTTTGTACTATGGGTAAGGCTCGAGTCCAGTGTAGCCAAGAAATCTGGGCTCTGTCGAATGTTTTTTCCGTATTCGTCACATTACCACGCCGATATAATACAAGTCGCCCTTAGACCGAAAATCCGGGCTAGTGTCCAATGTAATATTCCCTTATCACTCTGCTAACGAATTAAGATAACATTTTAAACAAACCAGCCGTCTGTTCAGAAGAATAGCTATAAAGGTGGGCAAACTCCTGTCGTGTTTTCAACCTAGGTAATGAAATTAAAAAGGTTTTGGTTTTACAACAGCCTACGATTGAGTATAAAGGCCTAAATGACATATCTCCCTTTTTAACACAACTAAGAACTGGTTTCTATGGAAGACGGATGAGGACACTCGCGCCGCGTTTTGGCGACCTGTAACAACACGCGGCACGAGAAAACGAGAAATCGCCAAAACGGCGAATTCGCTAGAGATATTGCCGTTTTGGCGTTTTCTCGCTCCGCGTTTTCTCGACCTATTTAAAAATAATAACACGCTAAATTGAAATGTTTCGAGATTTTTAAAAATCTGCTCTTTTTGTTTTCTCGCATAACTTTTTTATCCAGGGCGAGAAAACGCGGCGCGAGAAAACGCCAAAACGGCAATATCTCTAGAGAAATTGCCGTTTTGGCGATTTCTCGTTTTCTCGTGCCGCGCGTTTCTTAAAGGGGCATGAGCTGCCAAAATGTTGATATTTTGACGTTAACACAGAATGTAGAAATTATTGGCTATTTTTCTCAAGACATATAATTCAGAGGCTTTTTAGCGCTTCTAGTCTCGAGAATGTACGATAAAGTATTGTTTTGAACTAACTTTGACTTAGAATGAATGAATGGTCGTCCCGGTTATTTAAATTTTGTTTACTTTTCGAAACGTTTTCGGTTCGTACAGGTCACATACTGTACGAATTTTTTTCATTCCAACGCCAATCATTTAGTTTTTCCATGGCCTTCAAAGCCTCTTACTGTCGTGACGATCAGAAATTATGAAAAAAATGTGAATTTTGGCAGCTCATGCCCCTTTAAGTCGCCAAAACGCGGAGCGAGAAAACGCCAAAACGGCAATATCTCTAGAGAATTCGCCGTTTTGGCGTTTTCTCGCCCTGGATAAAAAAGTTATGCGCCAAAACGGTTCGTTTTGGCGCATAACTTTTTCTCGTTTCCGCGTGTTCTGTTAGGTCGCCAAAACGCGGCGCGAGAAAACGCCAAAACGGCCGGAAGCTCGTACATTCTCGGGTTAACATTTTTTTTACCGAACAACAAAAAGATCACATGCAAGGTGCACAACTCTATTACGCTGTTAATAAAATGAATTAAATCATTACTACATCAATCAATACTTATCCAGGGCGAGAAAACGCGGCGCGAGAAAACGCCAAAACGGCGAATTCTCTAGAGATATTGCCGTTTTGGCGTTTTCTCGCTCCGCGTTTTGGCGACTTAAGAAACGCGCGGCACGAGAAAACGAGAAATCGCCAAAACGGCAATTTCTCTAGAGATATTGCCGTTTTGGCGTTTTCTCGCACCGCGTTTTCTCGCCCTGGATAAAAAAGTTATGCGAGAAAACAAAAAGAGCAGATTTTTTAAAATCTCGAAACATTTCAATTTAGCGTGTTCTTATTTTTTAATAGGTCAAGAAAACGCGGCGCGAGAAAACGCCAAAACGGCAATATCTCTAGAGAATTCGCCGTTTTGGCGTTTTCTCGTGCCGCGCGTTATTACAGGTCGCCAAAACGCGGCGCGAGTGTCCTCATCCGTCTTCCATAGGTTTCCATGGTTATTTTAGTCAAGAAGATTTTCCCTGTGCCCGTGTGTTTTAGAGTTCATAAAAACATACATTTATGAACACTAAAACAACACACGGGCACAGGGAAAATCTAACTGTGTTCAGGTGGTTTACTTTAAAGTTACCCACATTCTCTATCTGTTTATTACTTTGTGGGATAGTTACCACCGGTAGGTCGTGGGTTTCCTCCGGGCATAGAGCCCCCCCCCCCCCCCCCCCCACATACACACACAATAAAACTGGCAACGGCGCCATATAAGTAAAATAATCTTCAGTGCGGTGTAAAACACCAAACAATCAATCTATCTGTTTATTGAGTGCTTTAACTTTCCTCTTGCCAATTTTAGGGTTAACAAAAACACGCCTGATATTACTCAAATTTATATTCCTTGCAAAGTTTCCAATAAAAAAACAACAACAATGCGAATATATTTAACACTTTTATTAACGAAATATTGTATTCTATATAAATTTGTTTATCTTTACTGAATTTGTCATGTAATTTCCATGAAGCCTGCCATTGATTCGAGTTCTACAATGAACAGTGTATCTAAAATAATTGTTAAATACAATAAAATAAATTATTGAATTTTAAACATTCAATATGTTTTACTAAATCGTCAGCTCATTCTTCAGGGCATGTTCTGGAAATACGTACTCCCGCCTTAATACAATTACCCCAAAATACTAATAATCCTTCTGAAGTGAAAATTACAGGATATTCTCGCTGATTTCTCACACTAAGAGATGTACATTAGGATTTGAAAGGGTTAAGAACCACGCCAAAACCTGGCATTGGAAAAAATCACTGTTATTCCACGGGTTTAATAATGAGACACGTGCCACAGAGTCAACATATTTGTTTTACTACTTGAATACCAGAATGAAGGACGTGTCTTGTTAAAATGGCACATAGAGGCAAAGACATTACTGTTATTTAATTAACGGCTTCCTCGTACAAGATATCAAAAACAAACGCAGTTAGTTTAACAAAGCTAAGCTACCTTTTCTAAAATAGCATACACTCAACACTTCCAAGCACCATATATGCGATAAAGAGCTGCTTGTAATATAGTTTGTATTCATTCACATTAAATTGCAGTGAAGTTATTCCAGATATCGAAACACTCCTACCTACATGTAAATGAAAGCTGATTGAAAAAGGAAATTAAAGTAAAATGTTTTAAATTTTTTTTAAAAAGACGGACTTTCTAATCTATTTTTCGCGAAATTTGATTTAGAGAGTTCGTGCTACTGCTAGTTAACAAAAGCGTCATTGCAACTGCAAGTTTTTTTCCGTAAGAAAAGTATTCATTTTCCATTTATTGTTTAGCCGAAGTCGGTAAACTTCTGTCCAAATATAGACTGATACCCTGGTACCCATATATAAATTATCAACATACAGAAGACTAAAAACGAAAGCTCTTTCACGATAAAGTTCTTCATTAATGGTCTAGATTGGCAATGTGGTAATTCACCTAACTCTCAGATATTTTCTATACATAACGGCTTTCTGCATATAGCTTTTTATACTTGCTCTCGTGTAAAAAGCAGTCCATCTCGGCAATTGTAAACAAATTCTTGTTTCAAAGTGTTTTAAAAGAACTTTTGAAAAATCTGCTTTTGGTTTCTAGCTTGCAAGCAAGTGTAGATGAGCCAAGTTCAAAAGTTGGCTTGAGGTATATATATTTTGGCTGCAGTTTGCAAACAATGTCGATAGTGCCAATTCTTTGTAGACTTTCATAATTTGGTGAAGATTTTCCTGTATTGACATCCTTTTTTATCCGCAAGCAAATCGCTTTATAATGCCAAATCCAATAAATGAAATATTTTCTTGAATACTATGATGAGGAACAGCTTCCTTGTAACGTTTACCAACTGTACTTATGATTCAATGCGAATTAAGCCGTTCAGGAATAAACTGAGTTCAGTGTATTAAGCTACCAACATACGACGCTTTTTTCTTGTTAGGATATCCATGTAATCGTTTGTTTTTACTTCCTCTTTTAACAAACCAAGCCCCTTGTACATTCAGACATGATTTATATGCTTAAAAGGATTCAAAAAGCACACAATAAAGAATACACTAATGGGATACTTTCGAAGGCAGTATAATAAATAGGTACGACTGGCCAAAATTGTCGATAACTTGTAACCTTGTTAGCCCAAGGTAACTTTGCTGAATGGTCCTATAAAGCAACCGTGCATCGTTGTTAATCTTGTGGTGGCCTATACGGGTAAATAGGCGTAGTTCCCCGACCGACAGGACGCTTAGATCTCAACTTGAAGAAACCATATTGAGCAACCGAGATGAAAAAGTCCAGTATCTCGCCCAGTGCTAAAACGGAAACACCCAGCCATAGACCAAGTTGTCCCCCTAGGTCGCTTACTACATTCTGAAACTGAAATTACGTTACACGTAGAAATGTATGTTGGTTCCAGTTTATAAAATGCATTTACTTTGGATGTTATAAAAGAATGTAATTATCAAAATAAGCAGTTTGGGCTTTCTGAAAGTTACAAAAACAAAAACACTAAGTTTCTGAATGCAAACATTTTAGCGTTTGTATGGAATAATAATGTTACTGAATTAATTAAACGATTTATAAACAGGGTTTAAATCCGGGTTGTGTTTGTATATGGACTAAACGCTCATTTGAAAAAAAAACAACATAAGTTTAAACGAAATATTCTTCCGTTCGTTCTCCCGAAGTTTCCATTGTAGCTGTTCCCAAAAACTCGCAAAAATTGTGTACTGACACACAACAGAGATAGTGCATTACGTCATCCCTCTGGGGGTACGGTCACAACGGAGGCCGTGTCTGACATGTTACTGAGCTAATTAAATTTCGTAACTATCGTAGGACGGTAAATGTAGCAGTGAATTTTGTATTTACTGCGTCCAAAACTAAATTTTCATTTTGGCAAAACTGGTTAAATACATATTTTATGACGCACTTATATCAAATTAGAAAATATTGTCAAAAGTTGTTCATAAATCCTTTCAACCATCACTTTGCAACATCGACCCAACACAGAACTTTTGCATAAGGTATATCAGAAAACATAATTTATGCAAGTTCATTGGAGAAGTTGACATTATCAAGTCTGGAAACCAATTCCTGTAGCGCCATGACTGTGCTTTCCAAACGTCGTTTTAGATTTCCACGGGTTAAATATAATAGACCTGATACGTTGGACATTGTTGCCGAAGATCACCCATGCGCCAAAAAGCAAACAAAGTTTTGGACAATCAAAATACACTTACTATTCCGTGCAGTGACTGTACATCATATCTATATGTCGCGCAATATTAATAAACGTGTATTACATGAATAGTCTGTACTTTTATACAGGCAATTGACCCTATTTCTGTAGATTTGTTTTGTTGACAAATTTAAGACGTACGTAAAATTTCGAAACGGCTTTGGATTACACCAATGTCTTTAATTCAATTTAGGTTTGATGTAAAAATACTTAAACTTTGTTTCTTATACCACAACCTAAAGTTGTTACTGGCATTTGTATTCTGGGTTAATGTAGCATGGTATATAGCAAGTTTGCTATAGTTGAAATTAAAAATTAAAAAAAAGAGGAACTATTTCTCGAGTTTGATATTTTGGCATCAGTGATGTACAGAGACGTGTTCCTTGCGCCTCCGGAGTTCCTTAATCCTAATTAACCAATTTTGATTTGTTGTGCTAGTTTGATATATATCTATAGCATTTCGCATTCAGTTATCGCCTATGTAATCCCGTTTGCCCGAATAACACGTCCAAGTTATCATAAATTCTTGATATTTGCCTCACTCACCTCATATGACTTCTTTTGCTCAATTTTCTGGAAATTCAGTTCCTGATAAAATATTTCCAACTTTGCAGTGTCTTCAACGCTGTAGACAAAATATTAAATTAGTTATGAGACATTGACTAACCATTTAAAAGTTAAAAGAAAATATAACAGAGACAGTTTGATTCTAAAGAAATGATTACTGAAATCAATAACACGTTTGAAAATAATGGTATAGTCTTTAGCAAACATTGGCCTTTAGACCTGGTGTAGCGCGGCTTTGCTGTATAGTCCTACTTCCTGGAGCGACATTGATTACAGGGTGTGCTGAGCATTCTGCTGAGCATTCTGTCGAAATAAAGGGTGGGTAAAATAGTTTAATTGGCTGTGTGGTACATTTCTTGCCCAATAGCCTAGAGACCGAAAGCTCTAGTTAAATCCCATCAAATCCAAAAATCGCAAAATGTTTCACATGGTTCTAGAAAATGTTATTCAACGTCAGGAAATCTTGGTTAAACCGTGTTTATAAGCTGATGACGTGAATCAAATTTCAAGGCACGTTCCCGATACAATGCACGTGTATTTAAATACACAGTCGAAATCTAACTCGTTCGTACATTTTTTCGAGAAGATTTTTTAATGGATGGTGAACTGGATAATAAAATTTCATAATCTTGTCTGTACACGATTCTATTCTCGTCGAAAGATATTTGACAACGTATGATTTTCTTCAAATGTATTATCTCATTTTTATACTATGGTTCATAGATTGAAATATTACGAGAAACATTAAATGTTTTTTTTATTAATTTACTCCCACCGGTTAGAATGATAGTCCATCAGTCCGACACAGGCCTCCCACCGATGGGGCGCGATTTCTAATCCCACTCAGACCAAATAAAAATAGAAAATTTCTGAGTGAGTTTTTTTCACTTGATCACAGCGAGGAGAGTTGTCAGGTACTCACTGAAGGCCGGGGGTTTCCACCGAGCAAAGAGCCCGATCACCCTCCACTAAACCTGGCAACGCCGGCATATAAGTGCAACAATCTTGAGTGCGACGTAAAACATTAACCAATCAAAACATACCAACATTTTTTTTCATAACCTTATAACTTTTTGCTGTTTGTTTTGCGTCAAACATGAAAATGGTTTCATTCAGTGCCCATGACATCTTTTGAAATCCAGATGACATGATTGAAATTTTCGCGAATATTTGTATGTTTAAGTATTATGTAACCATGGACTACGTGGCTAATCCGCTATTTGGTGATGGACTACGTGGCTAATCCGCTATTTGGTGGACAATCAATTAACAATGAACTGTCCACATTTTTGAGCCAACAGAATGTCAACGCTTACTGCATATTGCTATTCGCTAATGGACATCAGTCAAAAGTTCACGCGACATAAACGCGACAAGATAGCCAATACCGCGCCTCTTAACAGACACCAGCAATTAGTGATCTGAAAATCTCCGATAACAGCTATCAAATACCACGCTCTAGAATTCCAATCAAGTGGAACTAAATGTACTTTAGTTTGTTATCGTTAACAGCATTTCGGCCTAGACACTATTCCGTGTCCTCGGATCGATACTAGTCAGGTATAATCGCTAATCGTTTGAGGTATAACAGTTTGATTGTGGCTTATACCCATCATCAACAAGCCGATTCAGTTAGACTGACATAATCCCATCCTATAACACAGGTAAACAGGTGCGTTTAGCACTTCTTATAGCGTAAAAAAAAACACACTATTCAACTCCAGCTCTCAAATAAATGCGTACAGATAAAGCATCTGTCCAGCTTACCAAAACAACTGTGTAAACTTTGGCATCATATTTCACAGATTGACGTGATTAAAACATGGAATTATCTCGTTTGTTGTCATTCTTGAATAACTATGCGAGTCTCGTCAGCTAGTGTAGTTACTTCAAAGCAATGTTGTTTTGAACCATGAGCCGCATATTAAATCAATTCCGTGGCAAAAACAAAATTCATCACTCTACCTTTGTTTCATGGAAACATATCCTAGACAATTACGTAAATCTTCTTTTGTTGCATAGAAACATATTTTAGACAAGTATGTCAATCTACTTTCGAAGCATGGAAATATATTTTAGACTATTACGTCAATCTACTTTCAATGTATTGACATATATTCTAGACAGCTTTTTTGTCATACTAAAGATATGTATCCCTTACACAAATTCAATTTGAAAAACGTGTTGATCATAGAAAAAAGGTAACAATTAAACCATGATTTAAACAAAATGCAACTTTTAGTCTTTCCGTCTAAAGACACACTCGCCGCTTTAGAATGATGCCTATATTAAAAACAGCAGACGGGTTTCTATGAGCTGCCGTTTATGACAAAATTGTATAGATGTTAGAAATAAATTTATTTACGGTATATATTTTTACCCTAAAAAATATAAATTATTCCATAAAATACAAATGTTTGACACAACTAAGGACACGTCTCATGGATTGGTTTGGATCTGACATGTAAACAGTGCCGCCATTGCTGACTGATGAGCGCCTGCATGACAGATCTGGATCTACGTAACTCCATCTTTTAGTAATGGCGGCGTTCGATACACATCAACTACCACGTGATCTCCTTAGTATATTGAAGAAATACGTTTTAAGTGACATGAGCTGCCAAAATACACCCTTTTTTTCATAATTTCTGGTCGTCATGACAGTAAGAGGCTTTGAAGGCCATCGAAAAACTAAATGATTGGCGTTGGAATGAGGAAAATCCATACAGCAAGTGGCCTGTAAGAACCGAAAACGCGTTCGAAAAGTAAACAAAATTTAAATAACCGGGACGACCATTCATTCATTCTAAGCCAAAGTTAGATCAAAACAATACTTTATCGTACATTTTCGAGACTAGAAGCACTAAAAAGCTTCTGAATTATACGTCTTGAGAAAACTAGCCAATAATTTCAACATTCTGTTTTAACGTCAAAATATCAACATTTTGGCAGCTCATGCCACTTTAAAGGAAGTAAGAAAATATGCTTAAACGAAGTTCAATGTGCGCAAGTCACAATTGATATATCATGTTTACTACCGTAGGCCTATACTTCAGACTATTTTCGCCCTACGCCTGACAATGATTGCTTATCTGAAGGTTCCCAAACAATCTAAATTATCACAATAAATTTGCAATTTATATTATATCAAAAATGAAGCTAATTTTCTGACTGAATGGTACCTGACATGAATGCAACATAAGCAATTTTTCCATTTCTAGACATTTTGATGTTAAATCGATATGTTTTACTCCAAACTTGTGATTATATCACTTACATAATGACATGCAGGTGGTATAGGGAGAGGCAGCCAGGCTCATTCTCTGGACACCCTTCCGCCATTGGGTCGCGGGTTCTAATCCCACACAGTGAAATTTTTTTTTAAAGTTTTCTGATTGGGTTTTCACTTAGACGGCCTATGTGGGAGGGTTGCCAGTTACCAACGGAAGGTCGTGGGTTTCCTTCAGGCTTTAAGCCCGGTTTCATCCCACAATAAAACTACCACAGAAGTAAAATAATCTTTAGTGCGGCGTAAAACACCAAAAACAATCAATCTTCCGGCTCAGTCGGTTAGAGTGGTAGGCCTAATCCCTTAGTCAAACACAGGCTTGATCGATGCGGATTGGGTTCGAATCCCACTCAGACCTTATAAAAATTGAAAAAGTCCTCAGTGGATCTCCCTATACGGTCGCCGTACGTTTTTGGGTTTACAGGTACTCTCCGAACGTCGGGGATTTGCTCCGGACAAAGAGCCCGGTTTTCTTCCCCATATACAATGGCATGAGCTGCCAAAATGTTGACATTTGGACGTTAAAACAGAATTTCGGAATAATTGGCTATTTTTGTCAATACGTATAATTCAGAAGCTTTTTAGTGCTTCTAGTCTCGAGAATGAACGAATAAGTATTGTTTTGAACTAACTTTGGCTTCGGATGAATGAATGGTCGTCCCGGAAAAACATCTTTAGTGCGTCGTAAAACATCAATCAATCTTTCGCCATAAACTTGCCGTCTCTTCCTAATGATTTGCTTAATTATTGCTCAAACAGCGTTTTATATATTATCAATTTTTTTGTCTGAAGAATTGGTATGAAGGGAGACGTCTCAATCTTCAAGTCCAATCAGATGTTATTTCCGACCCGTGGCAGACGCTCAGTTTATGTTCAACCACCCAAAACGATAACATCTGTGCAAAAGATGCAGTTTATACCCAAAAAGAGTTGCAAATTTGATGCTAAATCGAGTTACTATATTTAGAAACACAGTATTACAGCACGAACAGTAGAAACTTGACATATCAATTGTGCGCACACTGGACTTCCTTTAAGCGTGTTTTCTCACTTCCTTTAAACGTATTTCTATAAAAAAATATTTATACAACTTTTTCGTTTATTTTTGCAAACGACACGGACTTTTTTATATTCAATAATTTTTTTTTATTCAATAATTATATATATATATATTAATAAATAATCTTTGTTTGAATAAAGGTGGTTAATTTCTAAAAGAATAAAAAAACATTGCAGGAGAAAAAAAATTGTGTGTGTGTTTTTTTTAACATTAGTTTAAAAATACTTTTAGGAATGAATTATATTTTAAGCCTAAACATATATTTATAACAAGTAAATTTATTTCCAGCATGCATACAATATTGTCCTAAACGGCAGCTCATAGGTTTCGTATTTTTCTCTGACAAAAGAAGCTAGGAAAATTCTTTTTTTTTTGCCAGCTTTTGAAAAATTTGCCATAATTTGGAATTTGTATTATGGAATCGAAAATTTGATTTGTTATGTACCCGTAACGTAAACAAACTCCGAGATTAGGCATGAAGGTTCAGGTGTGAGGCATACAGAACGCCAGCCAAGAAAGTTGAGATTGTAAACTACATGTATGGTCAGAAAGATCTGACTGGAGGGTAATCAAACACTGAAGTTTTCCGGTTTCTGGTCGTCGTTGTTGTATTCCGGATTCAAGAGTACGTATGCTTTTACACGCCAATTTCGACATTTTTAACTGCACGGAAATACATGTTTAATTTAAGTTTTTGGTTTTATTTGTAGTATGCTCCGAAAGTCTACGGTGGCGAGTGTACCTCCAAATAGGTATATATATCAATTTTAAAACAAAATCTTGGACATATTTTTACCTTTGTCCTTTCATAACAGATCTCATCAATTTAGTACTGGACCGCATCATTTTTGTCTCGAAGTTCCTCTGGAAATATATATTTCGGAACACTAAATCACATGGGCACAGATAAAATCTTCTAGTCTAAATTAACCATGGAGACAAGTTTCTAAATTATCTCATTTAGTTTTTTATACCCCATCATAAATTGTTGTAAAAACTAAACGTATGATATTTCATAAGGTTGACGACTGACACGAGCTTGGCCTTAAAAGAATTTTCTGAAAGACTTCGTAATACATTGACAATGCTTACGTATCTTAAGCTATGGCAAGAGGAAATATAAATATGTATGTCGATGTATAGTACCATCGTTGACTTAACAAAAAAACATTTCTCCGAAAACACACTGTTAAGATGAACCTTTGCAGAGAAATTAACCATGGGTATCCGACGATACCAACCATTAAAATGCCCTTTACATTAAGTAAGCAATGCAAACAATACACATCAGTTTTTGCCGAACGTATTAAATGTACGTTACCTGGTATCCAATCGACGGCCATACCGCTGTGGAGATAGTTAAAGAGAAAGCCTCGTCGCTGGAAGAATGAAATGTTAAATATAAGATGCTATGGTAAACTCTTAACTAATTTTATACAATTATAAACAGGATAAGTAATGGTTGCTTAAATCGAAACCTATGTGTCACCGCGTGAATTCGTCATTGGCGCAAGCGCGCAGTTAACCCTACAGTTTCTTGTATTTGTATCTCCTTACCACGCATGCGCAGACACAATAACAAACGTTTCCCATACAACCAGGCTTTTAGGTACATTCCTTAGACCGAAACTGATGAAACGTGTTTTTTTTAATTAAAAGAGTTTATTATCTACTTTTAAAATCCCGTGTTTAAAGTATTTTATTAATTGCACATTTCAAAAACTAAATAAGCTTAAAGGCCCACCAGCCGCCGTAGCCTGTTTGACATTGGTTAAGAAAAGCCAATTTGCACGAGCTTACTACCGCTAAAACCACTAAAATTAAACATAGCACACATAAAGCATGCCCAATTCCGTTTAGAATGTATAAATTAGGGGGGGGGGGGGGGGGAACAAAATAACAATCGAAGCTCGATTACAACAACAACCCCGATCAGTGTTGGTTACCATAAGTGTTAGATTACCCTCATTCAAGCGTTTTTGTCTGTGGTTTGCACTCGGCAGGCATTTATAGTCCCTCTTACTCGATCGTTAGTATTTATTTCTTAGATAAAGTTCGTAAAATTATACTGTGTCGTCAGATCGCCCATACGACTCAAACCATTACGGCACTTGTGCACACGCTCAGGTTCGAAGTTTGTTTACATTGCGGGTACCTCAAAAATCTGTTTTTCAATTTCAAATTAAAAGTACTAAATGATGTCAAAACTTTTAATTTCTGGTAAAAATAGAAAGTTCGCAACTGTTTCTGTCTGGGGAAAATACAGAAAACCGTCCACTGTTTTAATGAAAACAGTCTGCTGGATTTTCGCGGCAAGTGTGCCTTTAATAAGAAATATCCTTTGTGCCTGTGGATGTTACAAACCCAGAATGAGTGCGTACACAAAAAAAAAAAACACTAAAAAAGAATACAGTTTTTCCTTCAAGAAAGATTGGTTAATAAATTCTAGGCCCGGATGATTATCATCTATCTGACTACTGGTGCAGGGTTACCCTTTTTTATACTGCACTACCAGATCCAGTCGTGTTGGTCATTTACTGCTTTTGAAATTTCGCTAATGACGACTGCTTTTGTCGCTTATACTGTTTTACAGAAAATGTTATCCGTCAGATGATTATTCAATGTTTTTACTTACCTACATGGTAGTGGACATGCCATATCACAACCTAAACTATCCTTTTTAAACTCGTCTTCGACCGAGACAACACACGGTACTACAAACAAACAAAAAGTTAATTGGACCAAAAAAATATGTTTCCGCGAAACCATAAAGGCCTCAGTGGCCCATTTAGCGTGGCGTGTCTCTAAATACTTTAGAAGCCATTAATGGATTGGTCCTTGTGTGAATCCCACTCAGTCATATGACAAATTTTAAAAGTCTTTAACTCCAAGTTCAGTGGTTTCTCCCTTGCAACGGTCCCCCCCCCCCCCCCCCCCAAAAAAAAAAATAAATAAAAATAAACCTGGCAACGCTGTGTGAAATAATGTTGAGTACAACGTAAAATATAAATCTACCAGCAAAGCAAACCATAGAGAGAACTGCCCAAAGTCAGCCATTGTCAAATTGTGAACTGGTTGAGTGACAAAACATACAGCCTCCTAAACTTGACAACAGAGAAATTCCATCAAATGTCATTGAAATAGTAAAAAAAAAACTGCGTCAAGTAGACTTGATTCAGACAAACAGTCACCAAGCGAGAGAACTGAAACACAGATAGCAATTTTTGATCAACTAACTACAGAGATGTAAATCCATTACTTATTTGAACTATTACTCACGCTGTTCAGGCTGGCATACGGACACGTTGTAAGGTATTGGGTATGATGTTAATCCACATTCGCATCTGTCGATGATTTTCTGCTGGTAACATGACTTTGTGCACGCCTGTTTAGAGTACAGGGTGTTTTCGTCGTCGTAAAGAGACTCAATCTCTTCAAACGTATTGGAACAGTTACCATGGGGATCAGGTAGCCGGGTTATCGAAGTCTGAAAAGAATTCAACATTTTCCTTTTACCATATTTGTGCCTAGCTATTCCGAACGCCATAACAGATAGATGGTTCTGATACAAAGATAGACTTAAGGACAAGAATAGAATTTCATTGTAGCCAGAAGATTGATTGATTATTTGGTGTTTTACGCCGCGCTCAATATTATTTTACTTATTTGGCGGCGTTGTCCGTTTTATTGTGGGAGGAAACCGGGCTCTATACCCAGAGGAAACCCACGACCTTCCGGTGGTAACTGACAACCATCCCAAATAGGTCGTCCGAGTGTAGCCAGAAGATGCTAATGCTACGATGCATTAGATTATACCTAAATGTTTGATATATTGCAGTATTAATTAACTATTAACTATTGAGTCGAAACCCAGAAGTCGAAACCCAAAACTAAATTTCCGTTACACATCTTCTAACGAGTTTATTTTTATAAACATTATTTTTATAAACATGAACATTGTTTACAATAAAGAACGGGTTGTATTGAATAAGACGCGTTAGCTCACAAGCAGAAGATATCGTAATGTTAATACATATGCATCTTAATTGGCTAGGAAACTTTAAAGGGGCATGAGCTGCCAAAATGTTGATATTTTGACGTAAACACAGAATGTTGAAATTATCGGCTATTTTTCTCAAGACGTATAATTCAGAAGCTTTTTAGTACTTCTAGTCTCAAAAATGTACGATAAAGTATTGTTTTGAACTAACTTTGACTTAGAATGAATGAATGGTCGTCCCGGTTATTTAAATTTTGCTACTTTTCGAACACGTTTTCGGTTCGTACAGGGCACGTACTGTATGGATTTTCCTCATTCCAACGCCAATCATTTAGTTTTTCGATGGCCTTCAAAGTCTCTTACTGTCGTGACGATTAGAAATTATGAAAAAAGTGTGAATTTCGGCAGCTCATGCCCCTTTAAGCTGACTAAATCTTTTTAAGAAATAGACGCTTTTCACCTTTCGCATGCCAACTGATGTCAAAAATCCTGGGGAAATTGTAAAACCCTCGTCCTCCGGAAAAGGTATTTTACCCCTTGAGTGGATGACCACACGAGCTCCGGCCTCTTGTGACACGGCAGGTGTGTACTCGTCCTGTTCAATGAACAGTTCCAACTCTAAGCCTAAAACAAACATTTGCTTGAATAAAAAAGGTAGCATTATTTGGTAAAAACAAGTGTAAGCCGTTTGCCCGTTATGTTTTTTTTAGGCAAACAAGAACAATATTTTGTGGAGCATTAACTATTTAATTTTTTCAAATAAGTGCGCAGTTTAGGCAGTTAATCTTTTTGGGCTGCCTTTTTCTAAACAAGGTAAACATTTCAAGTTGTGATGTGTCTGTAGGAATTATCATTAACAGAATGCGTTGTCAATATATCTTTCTAAGATATTAGTAGTTGTTGGCCCATAAGACTTCAATTGGAGAGCTTTTACCAAGGTGTCGAACCTAGCACTATAAAACGTCATAAAACAAGACGAATCCGGTCTTTATTAAGATTTTTACTTTCATGGTTAAGCCATGGAATTCAGTTTATGTATCGGACAGAGGACGGTTTCTCAACACACTTACGCTCGACGTAAGTCCAATGCAAGGCCTGTCATGTTAACATTTACCTTCAACATTACGTTATAACTAGGTAACGTCGTTGGGAGAAACATCCCTGAGTTTATTATCGCATCTTTGCTTGTAATACAAGAAGACATCCATATATACTCAAAAATATGAATTGATTTATAGTCCTATGACTAAAAGATTTCTCCGAATGTTTTTTTATTAGCACAAATATGAAGAAAACATTCCATTATCAAACGAAAAAAAACATAACTATAAATGCTTAAAAGTAATACATTTAGGTTTAAGAATGATACTATTCTCTCCAAAACGCATTTAAGTAAAATTTGTATAAGTTATATAACAATTGTTGTATGATAACATCATACATGTTCATATTCCTTCCGAATGTGGAGGGGTATTATCACCAATCGTGATGACGTCACAGAGATTTACGCAAAGCTTTCTGGGTAAATTATGTATCGCAATTCGCCATTTTGTTTACCAGTACTTGGCAAAGGTCACTTTTTTAAAAAACATAGGTGACATAACGTGTTTTTATCCACGCATTTTTATGGTGACTTTGCTCCTTTTACGTCTTCTTCTTGATACAGTATTATTCCTTCCGCCAACTTTTAACATTATGAGAGCATCCCTCAATCCCCCAGAGGCTTTGAGCGTAAATTCCAAGTGACCTCATCAAGCAAACGGTCAATACGGTCATAAAAATAGTGCAAATATTATAGAGAATAGTCATGTTTTAATACGTTTAATGCTATATACGTTCGACATGCTTCAATGGTTTTGCTGATCGATAAACATTGTATGGGTAATGCATGCTAATATTAATAAATCACGTGAAAAATTGTTATGGCTAAACGGCCGGTATCCATACCATATAGTGGGCCAGGGTTATTTGTCCGGAGTCCAGCTTTATTCTCGGATACATTAACCAGGGCGTTGAAAGTGAAACAGTTCCCGTATTTATAATTGACAAACGAAGTGAAATTTCTGAAAAACGAAACAAACAAAAAAAACACAACAAATGATTTCCGATATCGAGCACTGTGTTTAATTAATTGCGTCATATGGGCATCCATCTAAAGGGTGCGATGACATAAATATGTAATACATGCACACATGTTTTTATTCTTTGAAAAACAATATAAAGAAATTGTTGTTGTTGTTCCCATGAGTTCAGGTATCAGTGTCGAGTGATGCGATGGGACTGCTAAAAAGGAACCTTTATTAAAACGTTACAACGTTACTGCTGAAAATAACGTCGGTTCGTACACGCCACTTGTCCAAGGAGTATTGCTTATAATTTCAAAACCAATCGCTTACTTTTTTCATGGACTTTAGATTCCCGTATTGCCGTTATGATCGAAACATATTAATATTGTGCTGCTAAAACCAAATTTGGAAATTATCGGCTATTTTGCACAAGGAATGCAATTTATAAGCTCTTTAGTGCAACCAGCCTCAACAACGTACGTTAAATATTTTCAACTTACTTAAGCCCAGAATGAATGAACGTTCGTCACGGTTTTTTCATTTGTGTTTACTTTTTAGACAGCATTTCTGTTCGGTGACTGTATGGTTTTTCTTCATCCGAACTTCAGTCATGTGGTCATTCGACGAACTTCAAACGCGTTTATTTTCTTGGTAATCAGAATTTATAAAAAAAATGTTCATTTTTTATGTTCATGCTACTTACACTTGTAAATCTCACTTACTTTGGTGAACATGGGTAACCTTGCCACTTGCAGGACATGATGAAGTCCTTTTTCTTATGGCCCATACTCTTCACAATCTCAACATCCATTTTCGCAACAATTTGGGAAATGATATCGACGGCCTGATGTTGGGATGACATCGTGTTGTAGAACTCCTCCTCCATTATCTCGTCCAAATATTCCCATTGGTTGTAAGTGGAATTGGATAGTAGAGCAGTGATATTTTCAGCCATGGCTGAAAATAGAAGAGAACAGTTTTAACAAATTTGATTCGTACGTTGATCTTCAAAGATGAATTGTTTATATAGGCCTAGTGTTTCCTTTCTCATCGTTTCCAACTCTTTTCATTTTCGGTTTCTCAGCAGGTCGTTCAAGGGACAGGGATTCACTCCTTCGATAGAAAGAACATTTTCCATCTCACTTGGGCGGGTTAGGCGAGCAATTTAATTAATACAGCCCCATCGGATGTCCAAGTATCGACAATTTTTTCTTAGATTAGTTCTTTTAATTAGAAATCTGATTTAAAGGGAAATGATATAGAGGGTAAAATGTCAGTGGGCGTGAAAAAATATTAATCATTTTTCCCATTATCGTTGGATGTGGTCGTGGCGACACAGAGGGATAAACGTGACGTTGGACTTCTTAGTGACGTCACTTGACTGATTGATCATGTTTGTGGAAAACAGTCTTTATGTCATATAAAATTACTGGAAAACTGTCATATTGTCCATGTTTATGAGATCAACTGGAACATTTGTCCACATGTCAAGCTTAGTCTGTGACACTGCACAAAGAGATTACACTTGCAAACAAATTTGTAATAAACTTTCAAACTTGTGACGTATTAGTCGAGACGAAGATATAAAAAAATGACAAATGGCAACCTTATGCTTGCCCGTGTAGGGATGAACCTCCTGAAGTCCAGAGCGGTGTCTTGAGATACATCTTCCCAAGGACATGGGACTCATTTCATTCATATGGGTTATTCACTGATTCGGGCATTTAGTTGATGTTGATTTTTCCTTTACATATTCTGCGTACATAACCTTAAAACGCTCAACAGATGTACTTACAGGTCAGTGATGTAGTATTGGTTGTTTCTCTCCGTGTCCGTCTGTGATTCACTGTTGTTAAACTTCCGTCGGCTTCCAATGTACTCCTTCGTTTCCTTCGTCGTACATCGGTGGGTGGCGGAGATGCTGACGGGTTTGTTGGTTTTGGAAAGGGCGGATTTGTGGCACTTGACGAGGGTGGATTTGTCGGAGTTCGGGGAGGGGGTTTGGGGGAAGATGGAGGGGGTTTTGGGGCTGTTGGCATCGGCATATCTGGTTCGTTTACCTCCGTTGCCATGCCTCCAGGATATTCGCCGTCGAATTCGCCTATTGGATCTCCCGGATAATCTGGCTGAGCTGTGTGAAAACATGTGGTATCGTTGTTTAAGTAAGAATTTATATTATAAAGATCACAGTTATAACTCCGAATATTTCGGTTTATATATTGCTTTATAAAACATAAAATTTGAATAATAAGACACGTGTCATGCTTATAAATCCCTACATGCAATTACACTTATCCCAGATCTCTGTTAAATGGTATTTAATATCAAACTCATGATGTTGCGGGCGGGATCGCTATTGGAATTTTTTCGGGACCTCGATAGTCCAGTGGGTTAGAGTGATCGTTCCTCAGTCCCACACAGACCTTCGATCGTTGCGGCGCGGGTTCAAATCCCTTTCAGACCAAATGCAAATTGAACAATTTCTTCCGGACACTAAATCTGGCAACGCCGTCATATAAGTGAAATAATCTTGAGTGCGACGTAAAACAACATCTATCAATCAATCAATCAATCAATTCAATGTGTTCAATTCAAGTAAAGTAATTGTCATGTGGTTTTGTTATTTTAACATTTATTTCTCTTAGGCAAATTTAGAATTTCGCATTTGAAATTTAGACAGTAGCCTGATGTTTTCCTCACATTAACAGTGAGGTCTCATCGATTGATCCAAACATTTGGATTTTGTTTTAAAATTATCAAACCTGTGACATTGATTTTTCAGATGCTTTATAAACATAAAATATAACGAATCATCCTGAAACCACATACGTTTGATACTTTTTACGAGAGCGACTAAAAACCCGTATCAAAATGGCCACAGGTGAACTGATATAATTTGCTAGGGTTTTTTTTACTGAAAAGGTACACAAATAATTCGCAATGGTCTAAATGTGAGACATATTTCAAAAATACCTTGAAACAAAAATAAAATGTGTTTAAATGGGCTAATCATTTAAAACCTTTAATGAAATACTTACGCGGTCCATAATATTCGAGTGATTCTTCGCTTTCAGAACTTGGGAAATGTTGGCGTCTGAAGGACTGATACATCGGATCGTCACTGCCGTCATCTATTAAGTCATCAAATAGTTCTCCATACGGACTCGCTTGTAACTTTTTCCACTTAATAGGGTTCAGGTTGCAGATGGTCACGCTGGGGAACTCTAGTTGAGGCGAGAATTCTAATTTGATGTTAACCTCTGAAGGGTAGGATAAGTAAGTGTTAATCAAAGTGCCACATTGGTACGCCATGTAACCGAACAGTGTAAATGATACGATGACCCAAGCAAACTTCTTCCAAACAGGACCTGCTCGATAAATATGAGCCACAGGGGTAAAACTGGTGCCACTACAGAAATCAGCAAATTTACCCTTCAAGGAGTCTTTGTTCTTCTCAAACTCTTTAAAGTCCACGTCTGATGCATAGCTCAGGTTTGTCTGTGTTCTGATAAAACTTGGCCGCCTTTTTTCCATGTTGATGGCGCTGTTGGCGCGTTATTTAACGCCGATTACTGAAAATGGTAGGCCTAACCCGTCGTGTCACCTAGGGAAACTCTAGTTAAAAGTTTCCCACACCACGCCCATCTCTATCATTTGATGTTTATCCTAGCATGTGCATTGTCTGACCAAAGCTAAAATGTTTACAGACCTCATTTAGAAAATCGATTTTCGCATGCGTATAGCCAACCATAACTATTTAACGACGTGCATCCCACCTTTCACACAGTAGATCATCAAATTTATGTTTGTGGTCAAACTCATTGTCTGACGATATGAAGCACATCCAATCAATATGGAAAGAAATTCAAATAGAGATATACCTAGCCATAATCAGTATTGCTATAGTGACGAACCGATTACATTGACCGTGTTAAAACTAGATTTTGCTCTTAATGAAGGAATGTTGGTTTAGCGGGAAATATGGTCAGCGTTGAACAAAGCCCATTGTTTCAATGTTTTGTAAAGTGCTCGCTCAGGTAATTCTACTGTCGGTACTGAGCATCAAACAAAATGTTAATCACTTGTAACAGCAGAGGCAATTTGAGGCTTTATTTTTTAACTGTAAACTGTGACGCTAACAGTGGAAAAAAGCTAAGAACGTATGGCTTAGTTAAAAAAATACCTTAAAGAACCGGACTATATCTCCCATATTAAACTTGAAAGCCACAAGCGTACTACGAATTTCCTGATTCATTTTTTAGCCAAAACTGTCTGAAGATTGACATCTCAAAGAATATATTTGTATCTGTATATTTTCTCACCATTTTCACTCGTATTTCGTAAGCAAACTAATCTCCTATTAGTCAAAGGATAGAATTGTTCTGAAATATTTGTACAATTAAACGAGACAGTTAAGTTTCCTCAGTTAATTACCTTGGGAAGTTGAAGTTTGGTTGTAATTATGTCGAGCTATCAGTGTACATAGGGATAACACGAGAATGCGGAGGCGATCACGTGACTTCATACTTCAAAGCATTGAATGGACAAGGAACATACAATAATGCCATTGGGTGGGGTGATTCTTACTGGGTGGGCGTGTTATCCCTATGTACACAGATAGCTCGACATAATTACAACCAAACTTCAACTTCCCAAGGTAAGTCTCGTTTAATTGTACAATTATGTCTCGCTATCCTTTGTACAACGGGATTCCACGAGATGTCCAAAGTCCTTGTACATTCAGCAAATAAAACAACAATAAACACAGAAATGTACCAAGAAGCTATATTGAAAAAGTAACACAGTGAGGCCACGCTTGGCCAAGAGATATATTGACTTTTAGATATAATGGTGATTTATCTTAGTCATGTAAACTAACTTAGCTATAAATGTTAATGGTCATGGTTATCGTCGTTAACCTTCCAATATTGCCACTGAAAAGTTATCATCCATAGACGCCGGCTTTTTATAGAACTTGGAAAAGGTAGACTCTTTTCTCCAACCTGCAGTTTTCCTAATACTAGCCCTTGGTAATGACACGGCAGCCTTGGATGTTGAGGCTGAACGAGTGGAATGCGCTGTGAAAATTGATGTATCTATACCAGACATGATAAGTACAGTTTTTATCCACCTGGATATGGTGGCCTTTGTCACAGCTCTGTGTGGTTTTTGATAGCTTATAAACAATGCAGTTGCCTCCCCTCTATGGGCTCTGTGCGTTTCAAGTATTCAGATAAAAATGTTACAACACAAACGCTCATATCTGGACGATAAGAAGGAAAAATAATTTCACTTTGATGCCTTCCTGGCTTCCTAGTTTTTAAAGTATCTCCATTTCTAATTCTGCAAGTTGAGTCTTTTATAGTCATATTTCTAATATCAAATAAATGAATACACTGGGCTCTCTGCCCAGAAAGAATTGCCATAAGCATTACAAGTTTAAGAGACAGTATTTTCAAAGAAATTCCCTCGACTGGAGGGGGTAAACGTAAATATTGTAATACTTATTCAGTATCCCATGTTACATTTGTTCTTGGCAATACAGGTCTCGTTTCAAATATACATTTCAATAATCTTATTACCAAAGGGTCCGTACCAATCGACAACCCATTAGTTCGGAAAACAAATGTAGAGAGAGCAGACCTAGCAGTATTTATGCCACTATATCCCAATCCGCCATCAAAAAGTTTTGTCAGGAAATCTAGGACGAGTCCCACATGCGGCGAAAAGGGATCACTTTCCCTCTGACGACAGTACTCCAACCATTTGAGAATGTAGCACTTATATAGTCGCTTGGTTGTTGGCCTCCATGACTGCATGATGAGCTCACTAGCCCTTTGTGAAACTTCTCTGCATCTGAGGAACTCCAGATAGCTGGCATACCATCAACCTCATCTTGGGAAGGTTGGCTTCCCTCCCACTTGGGTGACACAATACTCCTCCTCCCCTGGAAAGCAAAAGAGGACTTTCAGTTAACATGAACATGTGTTTGGTAAACCATGACTGTTTAGTCCAGTATGGGACCACTATTAAGCCTTTCGCTTCGTAATTTTCTATTTTTTGTATCACTTTCCCAATCAAGCAGAAAGGTGGGAATGCATAGAAAAAACTTGGGCTCCATGCTACTGAGAAGGCATCAACATATAGTGCCTCAGGATCAGGCCTCCGTGCTATATATGGCTTCAATTGATGATTTAACCTGGAGGCAAATAAATAAATTTCTGGCTTTGGAAAAATTTTACAATTTTCATTAAATACATCTGTACAGAGCATAAATTCTGAATTGCCGATTTTAAGCCTTGACTGTTTGTCAGCTTCAATATTTTCAATGCCTGGCAAATAGGAGGCCTGAAGCCAAACAGTTTGGTCTATGTTACAAACCCATATGAGGCGTGTAATTGTATTACACTGAGTTGTTTTTCCCCCCATGTTATTAATGTAAAACACTGCAGTGGTGTTGTCAACTTGAATTTTGACATGCTTGTTCTTTAGTTTAGGGCTGAAAGATCTTAAAGATAGCCATACTGCCATTAGTTCAAGACAGTTTATGTGCCATTGAGCTTCCACAGATGACCACATGCCACCTGTTGATTGCTCCCCACATACTCCTCCCCAGCCTGTATTAGAAGCATCAGAGGATAGGGTTATTTCAGGTTTCCTTTTAGAATTCGGTTTTTAGCAGTTCTGATATTGTCAATCCACCAAGTGAGATCAGCCTTAGCCTTTTTGGAGATAACCATTGTTTTGTCATAATTACCGTATGAACTTCTTAGTGCGGCAGATTTCTCATTATCCAAGATCCTGTAAAAGAGAGGTCCATACGTTATGGCTGGGAAACTTAAAACTAATAGGCCTATAACCTCTGCCAGTTGGCGAATAGTAAACGAATGTTTCCTTTGGAAAGCTAAGCAAGACTGAAGTATTTTTATTGCCTTTTCTTCAGTTAATGCAATAGTCATACTGCTAGAATCCAATATAAACCCCAAATATGTAATTGTATGAACAGGGTTAAATACAGATTTAACTGGATGGATGGTGAAACCTACTGTAGAGAAAATTCTAACAGTGTCATATACAGCCGATTTGCATTCTGTTTCTGATTTTCCAACTATGAATGTATCATCGATATACCCAGTAAGCATGTGTCCTTGTTGTCGGAGTAAGGAATAGAGCGGTTTAAAAATTTTCGTGAACAACCTCGAGGCACTACACAGCCCATTTGGCAAGCATGCGAACTGAAACAATTTGCGATCCCAATGCAATTTCAGATATTTCTTAATCTTAATCCGGTGTTCGATGTCGACGCTCTCTTCGTCTTCTTGACCCTGTCTTACGAAGCTGGCGTAAAGTTGCGCATAGGCCTACAACATGGACCAGTTGCGACTACGGCGTAAGTTCCTATAGTTTTAACACTGATTTACGTCCGACGTAACTTACGCCAGCTTTATATGGCAGGGCCCTGGGCGACACAGTTCTGGAGAGGCTCTCGAGGGACCCGGCCTTTGACCATAATCTGAATAATCTAGTCTCTTTTAGTCTCTTTCAATATCCATTTCGACATCTGAATCAGACACATAATGTTGACCAATAGAAAAACGTTCTAATTTTGCCATTCGGTCATCCATTTCCCCCAATTTTTGTAGAACTAGACCCAGTTGTGAATTTTCATTCGGGCCTGGCGACGGTGTCGCTAGTATAAGATGAGTTTTACTCACTTAGTCAGTTTTACCCATTTTGGTACCAATATCAGCTTTCACGCTTTTGGCAGAATTTTGTCGTTTGACACTATTTGTAGGGGTGCCTAAATGTTCAACGTCGGACTTTTTGGTTTTTCTTGCTTTCCGTTTTGTTCAGTTTGACTTAATGCTACATGTATCTGTCTCAGAAAAGACAACCTCAGCGAGGTTAAATTCATCCGGCCTGGCCATTTGGCAATTGAATGTGACTTCGAGAATCCCAATCCGTTTAAATCTAGCGATTGGATGATAATACTTTTACACACTGAGTGCAGTATGTATAAATAAAGGTATAGAAGTGACTTTGTTTCACAATTATGCGAAGCAAAAGGGGTAATTATACTACTTTAATCACAAAGCGGTCGGTCTGATTACAGACACGACCATCTAAAAAGATCGCCATACACGCTATGAAGTCACGTGATCGCCTGCGCATTCTCGTGGAATCCCAATGTACAAAATATAGCGAGAAATAAATCCCTTTTACATATAAATATTATTTCGAAAATAAAACAAACTTCTGATGTGAGAATAAAGTGCTACCTGTAATATGTATGTGTATATAATTTCTTAAGCAAAAGGAATTTTTATTGGGTTTATGGACGTACGTAACAATATTGATTCGTTACGCAACGGCTTTCAGTTACAAAATATATGGATTCAGTGAGCTGTTTGCTCAACAAAACAAAAGTGATATCATCTATTACAACACTGCAACTCAGTGCTCAGTAATATTGTCTTCATGCCAGGCTGATAAAGAAACAAAACACATTGTGCTTTGTCTAAATCAGCTGACTTTGCCCTTTTCAAATAATGGATGGTTCACGAACTAGTCGGTGAAATATTATGAATGAATGGGGATTGATTGATTGATTGATTTTTTATTCACCAGATGTATATGTGCAATAGAAGAAGATAAAACAGATACAGAAAAGTTAAATAAAGATAAATCAGTTAAGAATATTTTTTATCTAGCGAGAATAAAGTCTCAGAGTGGTTTATTAAAGGTTGAGTGCCATTCTTTATGGGCAGTAACTGAAAGTGAGTAGTAGGAAGGATTACTGTGGTAAAAAGGTCGGACAAAGTCGAGGATGGATCTGGCTTGGTGTGTATAAGAAGATGACTCGATGGAAAAAAATCTGGACGCATGGGAAATACAGCCAAATGTTCATTCTCTACAAACTCAATTGAACGTCCAGCGAGCTGCTTATGCTCTCAGAGCATATAGATTTAAAGGCACTGATCGCCTTGGTTAAATTGTGTCGCCCTTGCGTTCTGGCATGTATTAACCATTATTTGTAAGATATATGTACTGTCCTAGTTTTCGTTTGCATACTTTGGATTAACGTTGTTTTAGTCCATTAATCCCACATTACTGATTTTAATAACTGATTTTAAATTTTCGATTCTGTCACGTTATAGCCCCAGGCCCTATTAGGCCTATTATTTGCGAAATGTAGGCCTACACTTACCTGTGCATAGTTCTGGTTCTAATTATATTGCTTTGGATTTGTGAACATTGCGATTTCCATCCCAGGGGGCCATTTCACGAAGCCGTCGCACAGTGCGATCATTTGCCATGACGTCGTATCTCTTAACTATGATATCCATTGGCAACTAGGCTTCGTTTGCGATGCGACTGCGTTGTGAAACGAGCCCCAGTTTTCTATAAATATTTTCCTTTATAACTTCAAACAAAAGTGGGATCTCGGCGGTTAAGTGCTAATCTCTCATCACTACATAGACCTTTTGTCGTTTGGTTGCTGGTTCGAATTCTCTCTCTATATATATATCTATAATTTGCCAGGATACTATGATATGACAAATTGTCACACTTTGCGTCTTTCGGTTGTCCTAGCAACGGTTGCTATCGAGCCAAATCCTTGTTTTAAAGGATGTAAATTAATTGAATTGTGCGGGAAATTTAGCAGTCCGAACTAAAAGATATACCATCAAAGAGAATCCATAGACGGATTATAAGAGGTTTAAAATAGATATATTTCTATTTACAAGTTTGACATTAACAGTATAAACAAATATGCTGAATTGACCTTCCATCCGTTTACATGATTTTTTGTATATTCATTTTACGCTTCTGGTAATTCGAAGACAATTTATTGTATTTTGCTTCACAGTTTTCCTTTTCTCAATATTTGCTTCAGTCGTCCTGTACAACACAATAGTTAGCTTACACCACTTTTACCGCTAGCCACAAATTAAAAAAAAATTAAAAACGACCGGGTGACCAATGTTGTTTTTAACGGCGCCATAAGTTAAACCGTAAACAAAATCATCCGTTCTGATAACTGCAAAGAATATGACGCACGCTTCGCACTTTTCACGGTAACTTGGAACGTGTTAGTCCAGCCGGATATGGTTCCACAAACTTCAATTTCGGAAAGCAGGATTTCGCTTATACGCGATATGTCTTCTGAATTGATCTCTCAGTGTCAATTTGAACTTCTCTATCAATATGACTTTCAAAGCGTTTTTAAGTAAGCCATCCCTTATTGAAAAATTGTGGTATTTCTCTGAGCATTAGCTTATAATGGGAACATGTTTGGAAACTGGATACTGGAGTTGTGCACGATAACCGCGATATTTGACTACTTGTCTATAAAAACCGGAATTTAATTCGAAATGATGCAATTTTAAAAAGTAACATGTTGTTTAGTCATAGGATGCCGTATGCAAAATTTGAAAATCGTATGTATACCGATACTTGAGTTATCCTGCTAACGTATCCTGCTAATTTGACGCTACCGATCGACGGACTGACCGACAGACAGACCGACCGACAGGCAAAGTAACTTATAGAGCTGCTGGCTGCAGCTAAAAGCTGACAAACAAATCTCATTATAAATTATGAATGATCAGCCGTGTAGCAGTAGTTTGGCTTTATACCTGAAACAAATTAGACTGTTAAATGCTACATCATAATTCTATTTCCATTGGTAGAACTCACCCTCGTGTTGCAGCTTTGTGGTTCTGATTCAGCCAGTTATGCTGATCAATGAAATAGGAACACTAAGTATACCAAATACATTAGCTTTCTTGACGGTCTGTGGAGCCGATTGTCCAAATTTATATGTGGGTGAGTGGGTATGTGGGGAGGGTGATCTTTTAGTCAGTTGGCACTCTTGTCATCATATAACTTCAGCTGTTGAGTGCGTCCAATCATCAATCATTAGTAGAACTCTTCAAATTGGAGGTGCATCTGGTGGTGTTAGTGGAGCAGTCGTTATAATGCATTCGAATACAAACGACGAAAGGGATATATATACAGATAATTCGTTTGGGTTTTAATGAAATTATTAGACGTCTCTCCAAAGAAATAGTTTGATTAAATGGCCTGTCTAAAGTTTTCTGTACAATTTACCATTCATTAAACAATACACCTGTCCCAGAAAATCCAGAAAGAGTGGGACAATTATTCTTCCTTTCAGTATAGAGCAGGATGACGGTGGAAACGTTTCCTGAATGGAAATACAATGTATTCGCGAACAACTTCAGGGTTTACATGTTTATCAATACGAAACAGCGGCTCATAATTCAGTTAACCTCAGTTCTGTCAGATGGGAAACAACTCTGGGAGCAGATCTTCAAAGTTATCTCCCATAATTCATGAATAGGTAAATCCTAACCCGGTAAGACTGTGCGAACATACACAACCATAAAACGTTATTACATTTCAATGTTATAACTATAAACATGCAATAAATATAGAAAATAAATACAGTGAGACCTGTTTAAACTGACACCTTAATGAACTAAAAAAATGTCAGATTTTATTTGGTATAAAAATGTATGCTAGATAACCTTGTTAAACCGGCATCTTTGCAAATCAGGATGTTCTACATTTATAGTTTACGGGTTTCACTGACTTTGAAGATCTATATTAAGTATCTCCCTGAAACCTGACTATGTTGAAGAAAAGAATAATGTTAATACTACCATACACGAACCTAACTTTATATTACACAGGAGCATTGTGAAAGTGGCACTAGCTCACCTAATCACACGAGCTCACATAGTGGAATGACGTAATAGTGACATGAACCACAAATCTATATTATCAAGAGAAGGGTGATATTTGAAGTTTACCAGAAAACTAAATATATCACATAGATGTTGATTTCACAGGTGCTTCTTTATTACCTTATCAATCTATTTGAGATCATCACGTTGTGTATAAGTTAATCATTAACAATCGACGAAGGAAAACCAAAATACGTGTCATCGTCTTGTGTACATCTCCCAATTAACCATCGCTGTATTTTTCGTCTCCCACTGTACTATAGACCATATCGTGTTCGCACTGTTGCACCATTCTGCCAAAACAAATTACATCAAGCGTAATTCAACGACAGGAAAACCGTAATCTTGGAGTTGGGTATTAATGAAACCTTCTCCATATTCAATTAATAGCTGTATTTGGTTATTTTTAGATATCTGTAAACGAAGCTGGTCGATTCAAACAGAATTATCTTGTTACAACCTCTCGTGAGAGAGTATTCTGCAAATGCTTAAATGGTAAATCTAATAATAACTCCCCGCTGTTGGTTTGGAATTATCGTAAAGTAGTGACTCGCGGAACTGGAGACGTCTGTTTAATAAATGTCACGGATTTTATAATTGTGTCGACGTTTCTGCTTTCCAGCCATCGAGAGGCCGGGCATTAAATTTGCCGAAATATGTGTTCAAACTGGAATATGTTTTTCCACAATATCTAACGGATTCGATTCCCAATGTTGGCATCACCCAAAATTGGTAGAAGAATTTCCAACCACTTTTGCCAAGTATCACGACAATGCGGTTATACCCATGTACGAGCCAAAAAAGTTAAAACAACATTATATAACTTTTCCGGCGAATCATACCTTCGTGTAGAAATCCCTAGCTTCTTTAAAGCTTCCAGAATGTAGATATTTTTTACCCAAAACAAAATTTGGAAATTATCGATTATTTCCCCCCCAGAAAAAAAAAACAAATCAGGAGCATTTCAGTTCTTGTAGTCTGGAGAATATACGTTAAAAAGTGCATCGAACTGAAGCTGGTCTAAATGAATGAATGTTCGTTCCTGTTAATTAACTTGTGTTTACATTTAAAACACTATAACGGCTACATATTGTACGGATTTTCCGTATTCAAACGTCATCAATTTAGCTTTTTCGATAATGCTATCTTTGCATCGGAATTTATGAAAAAGTGCAAATTTTGGCAGCTCATGACATTATTACGTACATTTCGGAGCTGTGTTAATAAAGGGTGGATGAAGCACTTCACTTATGGATAAACTTAACTAGTTTGTTACATTTGTACATATTCATGTACCAATGGATAACTATAATGGTTATCAGTAAAATATATGTATCAGTGTAGAGGACGATGATTTATAACTGTATCAAGCTAGGTTGCATTTGTGAGAGAAACACACAAAGGCTTTAAAGGGATAAGCCGGGAACAAAGATCGTTTAAATGTGTGCTATTCGACTGTTGTTTATATAAGATTAGGTTTCCAGATGGCCATGGGTAACTGTCCTAGCTTCCACTGGCCGCTGAATAGCGAGTTTTAATTGGGGAATTCTTTATCTGCTTTGTTTACTGACTGAGAATGGTTGGGGTATTTGACAGAGCCACTCAACAGATATAGCTCGACAGTTTTCTTTGTATAAGCAGATACAGTATACGCTACCATAAAAATCATTTTTTACGTTCTGGTGGTAGTACACTTTCTATTAAAACTAGATGGTGCCATTCTTATGATGGCCGAGAAGGGACATCCCGTTATATATACTCAACCAGGCTAAATCGAAATCTAAGATGCGATGAAAAATATAGCAAGATTTATTTTTGTGTTATACTTTATGAAATTGGCTCATTTCCAATGGAAAACACGATGGAAACACGATGAAAAATACTTTTCATCGCATTTTACTTACTAAACCGCCTACATTTTGACCTCAGGAACAATATGGAAATGCGATGGTAAAGCGATGGTAAATACTTACCATCGCTTTACCATCGCATTTCCATAGTATTTCTGAGTCCAATAAAGTCTGATTTCACTTGCACTATTCGACAAAAAAGACTTTTTATGGGATTACCGTTGCATTTTATTTTACAAATTCTTTTTTTAGGATAAGCCACAAACACGATGGAAACGCGATGATAAAGCGATGGTAAATATTAACCATCGCTTTACCATAGAGTTTCTGAGATCAAAATATAGGCGGTTTAGTATGTAAAACGCAACGAAAAATATTTTCCATCGTGTTTTACATAGCAAGTGAGTCAATTTCATAAAGTATAACACGACAATAAATCTTGCTGTATTTTTCATCGCGTCTAAGATTTCGATTTAGGCTGGTTGAGTATCTATAACGCGATGTCCCTTCTCGGCCTGATAAGATTAAAATAATAAAAGTGTAACTCGATTCCAAGTGGAAATTCCAAAGTAAAACGCGATGGTAAAGCGATGGAAAATCCTTTCTCGCCTCCAAAAAAGAAGAGCTCTTGGCTTTGCATACGCCGGCAGCAAATGACGTTTGATAAGTTAGACAGCAGTTCGTGGTTAGCAGTTCGTTATTCGAGAGGGAGTAGTCTGTTTTTGGTCTGTTTTTCGCTTATTATTCAAGATAGAAAGTCCTTATATGCTACACATACTAGCGATGACGTATACTGTGCCGTAGTAGATTTAGTTTATTGATTACCCACCAGGGGGTGCTTTTTTGAATAACTGTCTGAATAACTGTCTGGTCTGTTTTTCGCTTATTATTCAAGATAGAAAGTCCGAATGCTTAGGGCCGATAGTTTTTACCCAGTATTAACTTTTTGAAATTATGAAAAATAGGTACAAATCAAAGCTATGTTCGACTGTGCTCGATGTGAAGGGCTGGGCACAAGACAAATACATTTTTTGTAATACAACTTTAATTCAGATAGAAGTGCACAGCTAGTCTTTTTACTTTCTGGTAAATCTGTGAAATTTCATGAACAATTTTTAACCACTCAAAAACGTTGAAAAAAAGTTTACATTGCCATGGTAACCATTTGGTAATCCCCGAGTTAGGGCAAACGAAAAACCCTAAATCTAACATTACTATGGTGGCCATTTGGCAACATAGTTAAGACGTTATATTGGCTGCCATTACAAAACCACTTCAAAAATCCTCAATAAACTTCTGACAGTAACTAGTAATTGTACAAAGTTTGCCATCATATTTTTTACTTGCATTTTTTTGTTCTTCCAGTTCCTGTGATTATGAATGCATTAAACTGAAAATCTCATTTGGCCAACAAAAAATCGACAGATTATGGCGTATCAAATTTCCGAGAGCCTTAAAGGTGCCATCTCTTTTTTTGTTCAATTTTCTACCCAATATACCACTTGTGTAATTAGAAAGAATAATTAAAAAAACAAACGCTTCACGTTTAGTACATGTGGTCATCAGCCTGCTTTTGCAAGTCCCAAATCTAACATTGCAATGGTGATCATTTTGCAACGCTGTTAAAATGTTATATCGGTTATCAATTACAAAACCACTTCAAAAATCAACCATCAGATCAATATATTAACTTTTAAATACTTTGAAATCAACGACAAAACCATAAATCAGCAATATCAACCATTTGCATGCGATCTGATATAAAACCATATCGTGTGGACAACAAATCGCCCTCTCCTGTTTCATCACCAATAACTAAAAAACTAAGCATTAATTACTTTAATGAATCTTGGTAAACATCACAAGCAGCCGATGTTTTCCAAGTATGGAGATTTTCATCTAGTTATATTCATAAACGCAGGAACATCGAGAAAACGTCCTAAAAAGCCAGACTTTGACGCACTCCCGCTTCTCTAATCTTGTCCTTCAATGAATATCTCGGACTTCCACATAAACTTATTCTGACAGTGATAATTTATCCTTGGAAAATTTCACAAAACGTAAACTAACGACAGTCTATAGATTACTTGTTAAAAACGATTAAGTATAAGAATTCATTTAAAGTATTCAGGTAATCCTCAGTAAACTTCTGACAGTAACTAGTAATTATATTTCAAAGTCTGGCATAATATTTTTCTACATGCATTGTCTTTCTTCTCGTAATTCCTGTGTTTATGCATGCATTAGGCTGAAAATCTCTTCATTTGGCAAAACCCGGACAGGTTATGGCGTATCATGCCTGTATTTGATATTATTTTTTACCAAATACCACTCGTGTAATTAAAATAGTAATTAAAAAATAAACGTTGTACGTTTAGTATACATGCGATCAGCAGCCCAGGTTTTGCATTTGGTGAGATTATCAGCCAACAAATGTATACAAACACGGACACATCGCAGAAATATAAATCTGATGAAGGAACACAGATCTACAATGTTTTATTACAGCCTCAATGGAGTACGAGGTCAATACAACTAAAGCTAGTACTATGTAGTATACGTCATCGCTAGTATGTGTAGCAAATTTGGACTTTCTAACTTAAATACTAAGCGAATAACAGACCAGACAGTTATTCAAACAAGCCCCCCCCCCCCCCCCCCCCCTGACGGATAATCCATAAACTAAAGCTACTGCGGTATAGTATACGTCATCGTTAGTATGTGTAGCAAATTTGTACTTTCTATCTTGAATAATTAGCGAATAACAGACCAGACAGTTATTCAGACAGTTATTAAAAAAAGCGCCCCCTGGTGGGTAATCTATAAACTAAGGCTACTGCTATATAGTAGACGTCATCACTAGTATGTGTAGAAAATTTGGACTTTCTATCTTGAATAATAAGCGAATAACAAACCGGACAGTTATCCAACAGTTATCCAAAACGCGCTCCCTGGTGGGTAATCTATGAAGTAAAGATACTACTTTATATAGTATAGAGAGAAAAATGACTGCTCCCTCTCGAATAACGAACTGCTATTTGTCTTGTGCCCAGCCCTTCGCATCGAGCACAGTCGAACATAGCTTTGATTTGTACCTATTTCATAATTTCTAAAAGTTAATACTGGGTAAAAACTATCGGCATAAGCATTCGGACTTTCTATCTTGAATAATAAGCGAATAACAGACCAGACAGTTATTCAAAAAAGCGCCCCCTGGTGGGTAATCCATAAACTAAATCTACTACGGCACAGTATACGTCATCGCTAGTATGTGTAGCATATTAGGACTTTCTATCTTGAATAATAAGCGAAAAACAGACCAGACAGTTATTAAAAAAGCGCCCCCTGGTGCGTAATCCATAAACTAAATCCACTACGGCACAGTATACGTCATCGTTAGTATGTGTAGCAAATTTGGACTTTCTATCTTGAATAATAAGCGAATAACAGACCGGCCAGACAGTTATTCAACACAGTTATTTAAAAAAGCGCACCCTGGCGGGTAATCTAAGGAAAGATACTACTGTATATAGTATACGCCCTTGTAAGTATGTGTAGTGAATTAAACCTTTTTATCTGCATTAATAAGCCAATCGGTATATCAGAGAGAAAAATGACTGCTCCCTATACCGGTACGTCAGAAAATGAAAGTTCGTTAGCTGTGCGCTCTTTTGTGGGGGAGGAGCGAAAGGATTTTCCATCGCTTTACCATCGCTTTTTACTTTGGAATTTCCATAGCGTCTTACTTTATGATTACCGTTGCGTAATGCTTCGGAATTTGCACCGCGAAATACTTTATAACCCAACTCTTAGACATTTACCATGACCTTGCAAATGCTTTGGATGATGGAAAGGAAGTGGTCTTTGTATTTTTCGACATATCCAAAGCATTTGATCGAGTGTGGCATCGTGGTTTGTTGGCAAAGCTTAAATCACTCGGAATTGACGGATGTCTATTAAATTGGTTTAAGAGCTATTTGAGTAACAGGAAACAGCGCGTTGTGCTAAATGGTTGTCAATCTGAGTACCTCCCACTCAATGCCGGAGTACCTCAGGGCTCAGTCCTGGGCCCTCTTTTGTTCTTAATATTCATTAACGACTTGCCGGAAAAAATAACTAACAAGATCAAACTTTTCGCGGACGATACCTGTTTGTACATATCATCTAACGACTTACTAAGTAACGACATTAAGGACTCTATTGACAGCGATCTAAAAGAAATTGAACAGTGGGCAAGCAGGTGGTTAGTCGACTTTAACACTTCTAAGACAAATAAATTACTATGTTCACGACGTAGACAACCAAGCAATACTAATCTTACATTCCTAGCACACACCATAGACAGTTCTGATACCCATAAACACTTAGGCTTAACATTTAATAAGAACGGCACTTGGACCCACCATATAAATAATCTGATATTGAATGCAACAAAAAAGATTTCTATGCTCCGTGGCCTAAAGTATCGCCTCAGTAGGAAGAGCCTTGATATTATGTATAAAAGCTTTATACGGCCATCACTTGAGTACGCAGATGTTGTCTGGGACAACATAAACGAAAACCAAATAACTGCTTTAGAGAACCTGCGGAAAGAATCAATAAGAATAATCACGGGCCTCACAAAAAGTACCGCGACAGTCCTGCTTTACGAAGAATCAGGTCTGGTAAAGCTGAAAACACGTCGCTTAATACACAGACTAGTTATGTTTCAGAAACTAATTCATGATCCTTCAAACCACCACCTCAGCACAAAACTACCACTGCTAACTGAATCCAGAAATCCTTACCCCGTCCGTTCTTCAAATATTCTAACACCATATTTTTGTAATACAGCCACCTTTAGCAAATCCTTCCTTCCTAACACCCTCAAAAGTTGGAACGCACTACCAGGCCCATTAAAAGAATTAGTTAACCCTAAGCAATTCAAAACAAACCTGGAATGTATATATCGCCCAACTCGACCTCCAAGCTGGTACTATTTTGGGGATAGGTTTGCCAATATACATCTTTGTAGACTTAGAAACGGATGTAGTAATTTAAATGATGACCTGTACAATAATTTTATTATTGACTCACCAAATTGTATTTGTTGTGACAAATTAGAAACAGCTGATCATTATTTTCTTAATTGTAAAAATTATTTCAGGGAACGCAGGGTCATGTTGGAAAATGTTATAAATCATGGATACGATAAGCCGATTTCTACAACCACTCTTTTATACGGTGACACTGAGGCACCAAGTGCTGTAAATATTCAAATTGTGACAGAAACTTGTAGATATATTTTATCTACAAAACGTTTTCAAAAAACATAATATCTGTATTTTTTTTTTTTACTATTATTTTTCTTGATTATTTTTTTATGTTTCATTATTTTTTATTATCATTTATTCCATATATATAATTGTGCATTAAACATTTATCCAACTACCAACCTGTCTGATGGTCCTACCGGAGACCTGAAAGTGGCCAATCTCCTCCCTTCTAAAGAGACACTTGATGTGTAAAGTTAACATGCGTTTTTTGTTTTTCTTTTTGTTTTTTCTTTTTTGCAAAACAATACCATTTTGTTGTAAGTTATGTCATTTTTGTCCTTGTACAGTACTTCTTTTCACTTGTTCCATCCCTCAATAACATTTTGTGTCTTCCATATAAATGCTGTAAATTATTATTGTATAAATATCTCGCACAGTATGAGCCCTTGGCTTAAAGTGTCGAGAAAGTGTACTCTTGTGCAATAAAATACGTTTAAAACAAATACTTTGCAATTTCCACCGAGTTGCACTTTTATTATTTTAATCTTATCAGGCCGAGAAGGGACATCGCGTTATACATACTCAAACAGGCTAAATCAAAATCTAAGACGCGATGAAAAATACAGCAAGATTTATTTTCGTGTTATACTTTATGAAATGGCTCACTTGCTAAGTAAAACACGATAAAAAATACATATCATTGCGTTTTACTTATTTAACCGGCTATATTTTGATCTCAGAAACACTATGGAAATGCGATGGTAAAGCGATGGTAAATATTTATCATCGCGTTTTTATTGTGTTTCCCAGTTGAATAAAGCTTGGTTCTATACGTATTTTGCGATAGAAATTAGGATTGAAAGGATTATCACTGCAACGTACTTTTTGGACTGGGTTTTGAAAGAAAATCACAAACACGATGGAAACGCGATGGTAAAGCGATGGTAAATATTAACCATCGCTTTACCATCGCATTTTTATCGTGTTCGTAACTAAGATTGAAGGAAGATTTGAAAGTAAAACGGCATGTCCCTTCTCGGCCATCATACATTCTACATTCCGTCTAAGTTTCCTTAATTTACATATTGCTTACGTATGCACACTAATATCTGTTCTGTTGTGTTATATCGGGAAGGGTGTATATAGTAAAAAAATGTCACTAGACACAATTAGGAACATTTGCTAACATTAAGCAGCTTCTATGTTTTAAAAGTTACGAAAAATACGTCAGTCATCATGGTATATTTCATAGAAGTTTGTCGCCGTTACCAACTGGAGCGGTAAGTCAACAAAACCGTTTACCATAGGTTTTACGGACTACTTCAATAAAATAACTTTAATCCATCTTCGTTTCATCGAATTTAACACGGGAGCCTGCCTTTCAAGAAAATGTGTTCAATGCCTGTGTACAGTGTAACCCACACCCAAGAAGATTGCGTGCACCAATGTGTTAGCGTTGAACGAAACATAAAATGCGATTGAATGCCGAAGCGTTACTTCCTAAGATTGGGTTTCTTTTGGGCGATATAGGTCAAGAATAAAAAAATCTGGGTTTCGAGTTGAGATTCGGTAGTCAAACTTCTGAATTTACGACGACGCAAGAATCATTTGACTCCGTGAGGGCAATAAAATGAAACATTGGTCGATTCATTGCTTTACGTAAGTGGTGGAGGGGGAGGGATACGGCATTCAGTTGAAGCGATAGGCTATCGACCAAGTCATTTGTGCAAATTTTGTGTGTCCGAAGATTCCAATTATTTGTCAGGGTACTATACTTAGTAACAAAATACTTTAGATTCTGGTTTTAAAAAAAATGAAATGTTGATTGCTGTGCCACTGTATTATGAAAAGCTTTTACTTCCTAGGTTTGTAAAGTATGTTAAAGTGGCATGACTTGCCAAAATGCACACATTCTTTATAAATCTTGATTGTTGCGAAAATAAAAGAGGTTCAAGGTCATAGCAAAACTAAATAATTTATGTTAAAATGAGGACATTTCATTCAATTTGAGGCCGGTATGAGCCGAAAATTGTCCGAAAGGTAAAACAAAATTTAAATAACTGAGACGAACGTTCGTTCTTTCTGGACTAAATTATTTCAAAACACTACCCCAATCTACATTCTTAAGACTAGAAGCACTAAAAAGTTACAAAACTACTTCTTGAGAAAAGTAACCAATATTTAAAAAAACAAAAATTTTGGGCAAAAATATCACCATTTTGTCAGCTCGTGTCACTTTTAAATTCTTGTACGGCGTGAAGCTACAATTCATAAGCCATTCTGAGGGATATGGTTGTGCGATACACTACGTTTGTATATTTGCAATCGTTAAAACCGTTAATATTGCCAATGTAGATAATTATTAACGGATACATCAAAAATTGCAGAAAATCATGTTTGGTTGCACATATTTGTAGAGTAACTTTGTGTCACTTGAGTGGCAATTCTCCTAAGTTGTATATAGCTTTCTGACAGCATACGGACTGTCAAAAATAAAGTTCTTTTAAACAGAATAACCTAATTGTTCGCCAAATTGTTATAATCTCGAGTATGCACGCTAAGGTAGTTTTATAAGAACCAAAAACCCTTAAATACGCTCGTGCATCCTAGCTAGTTGAATTTGGTTTGTTATTAGCACACATATTCGGCTCGTATTCAAATTGGGGGCGTTATCGATATTTCATTTTTTCCACGTCAATTGTTTAGCTTTTCAATGTGCACCAAACGCTGACAATTGAGAGTGAGTCCCTTAAGCAACGAGGAACGACCTCGACGAGGAGGCTTAAAGTCAACGACCGAGCGATGTGGCCGAGATTCGTGTCGTAACGTATAGTCTTGTGACTGACTTAGTCTTTTTTTCCTATTTTTTATAGCATTAGACAGGTATATGTACTAAAATTGCATTCAGGTTTGCATAGATTGTACACAGTGAGTTTATACTAGTGTGAGGTTAGTGTTAGGTTGTTTTATTGTACAAGTACAGTTACTCTGCACTACTAATAAAAGGCTTCTTTTGTCTACTACTGTGCTGAGAGTCGCCCCTCAGCAGGAGCTCCTTTAAACTTGCAGTAGCTTATTGTCTTTGCTCTATTGCACCGGGCTTTTCTTTACAATAGAGTAGAAGTCAGACCACTTCTCCTTATGGTAGGCACTCCAACCTCTAAAGGCGCATCCTTCATGCGCATATGAAATAACAGGTGTCCACTTCCGGTATTGAATTAGCTGGATTCTGCTTATCCTTGAATAAAAATTAATTTTCGAAACTAAAAATAGCATACGTTTACAGGGCAATGTGAACACACTACAACAACAACATCAGTTCTTCGGACTAAAATGATTTTCATTAACCAAAACATTCATCAATTTATAAATACCTATCCCAATGCAGTCCACGTTATCTGAGGACAAGAATGTATTTCTTCATGCCGCATTTAGCCGCTTACACAGACGATAGCATTAGTGTAAAAACATATTTAAACTTCCCTGCTAACTTTCTCCTTTTGTCTCCGTCATTTCCATTTTATCTATAGGTCACGTGGTTGTATATTAGGGGCCGTCTCAACGTCTCTAATTATATTGTGGCAAACATGTTCAGAAATCTGAATCTGAGCCAATTGGATAGTTGTAATGGCCCCTAAGTAATTGTTAACTCCCTTTGAACTTTTCTTAAAAGTTAGCCACCAGATGGCGTTTCCGAATTGCTGTACTAGAGAGCTCTGACATCCATTTTTTTATCTGCAGAGCAAGTGAGTGACCCACATTTGTTTGTTTAGCCGTAATAGCTATTTGGCCTTGTTTTTTTTATTTCCAAATTTTTATGTGAAATAAAGGGCACATGATTTACGTATATGTTGCTTAAAATTACTGATAAAGTACAATGGGCATTTCGGTGTTGGAGTGCCTACTATTGGGGACAAATCTCTTTCTAAGATAAATACTCTGCGTCTTGGTCTTGAGCTGCACAAAATAATAGGCCACAATAGTGGTACAATAAAATGTGTGAAACGGCCTCCTGCAGGTAACATAACTGTTGAATGTTATAATGACCGTCAAGTTTTAGCTCTTCTTTCATGTACTAACATAGGTGATATACAAACAAAATCTTATCAACAAATACAATCAGTGTGGAAAGGGGTAGTTTATGGTTTAGAGCCAGATATTGATGTTTCAGAACTAAAAGATGCTTTAAAAGAGTACAAATGTTGTAAATGTTGAGAGATTGACAAGAAGAGATAAGTCACCATCTTTATCTGTTCTTTTGTACTTCAATTCAAAATCATTACCAGAAGAAGTATGTATAGGATTTCAGATGTTTTCTGTTAAAGTGGCATGAGCTGCCAAAATTCACACTTTTTTCATAATTTCTGATCGTCACGACAGTGAGATGCTTTGAAGGCCATCGAAAAACTAAATGATTGGCGTTGGAATGAGGAAAATCCATACAGTGTGTGGCCTGTACAAACCCAAAACGTGTTCGAAATGTAAACAAAATTTAAATAACCGGGACGACCATTCATTCATTCATTCTAAGACAAAGTTAGTTCAAAACAATACTTTATCGTACATTTCCGAGACTAAAAGCACTAAAAAGCTTCTGAATTGTACGTCTTGAGAAAAATAGCCAATAATTTTAACATTCTGTTTTAACATCAAAATATCAACATTTTGACAGCTCATGCCACTTTAAGGAATATATCCGTCCAGCTCTTCGTTGCTTTAAATGTCAAAAAATGGACCACATAGCAGCGGAGTGTAAATCTAAAAGACGTTGTTCTCGATGTGGTGATGACCACGAATATTCAGAATGCCCAAATTTAGAATCACCGCGCTGTTGCAATTGCCATGGCAACCATTTGGCGGCTTATGGCGGTTGTCCAGTCAGAAAAGAGGCTAATAAAGTCCAATATGTCAAAACTAAACAAAAGTTGTCTTTCGCAGATGCTTTGCGTGTAGTACGCAGAGAAGCCCAAGAGGGCCATAGTGTGACGTACGTACCTAAGCAAAATACACCCGAGCAAATCATTTGCCATACACCTTTGTTAAATACTAGGATAATTCATTCCAAACCACCGATCCCGCTAGGTGTGATAATACTCAAATTATAAACATCGTAACCTTTTTGGCTACTGAAACTTTATTTATTTTTCTAAAGGTTGAGAAAAGGGGAGATAATCTGAAGCAAATCCTCAGCTCTGCTAGCAGGTATTTGGGCGAAGGAACTATTTCATTCTCTTCAATATTGAAAGTCTTAAAGTCTGGTAACAAGGAAACGCTTAATGGATAAGGTATACGCATTACTAATTATGACTCTTTACTTACTACATCATAATATCCAGAGTGCATATGCACATGGACAAGAGTTAAAAAACTATATTTATAATCTTGAAGATCCCCCAAATGTAATTTGTCTACAGGAAACATTTTTGAAGAAGCCATACCAGTTTAGACTAAACGGATATACTGCTATCCGGGCTGATCGCTCTGGGACCAGAGGTGGTTTGATTACTTTTATATAAAATGGTATATCCTACACAGAGTGCCAACTGCCTCCTTTAAATTCTATAGAATGTCCATGTGTAAACGTGTCTTTGAAATGTAACAAACCCCTTTCTATTGTCAATTTATACAATCCATGCAATCGTCTTGATGTATGCGATTTTGATAACTGCTTTCTCATGTTTCTAACGATTTAATATTGTGTGGAGATTTTAACTCTCATAGTAGATCTTGGGGTAGTGAGAATACTGATACAAATGGAAGGGTGGTAGAAAGTATAATTGGGAACCATGATCTTGTTCTGCTTAATGATGTGTGGGCACAAGATTGAATATACAATCAGGTAAACTTTCTTGTATAGATGTAACACTGATTATTAATTGACTGTGCAAGTTATTGCCCGAATACGACCTTCGCGGCCGGGTAATATCAGCAGACGAACCAAGTTCGTATTAGCCGTAGAGCTGTATTGGCCGAGTTCAAGTCATATTGGCCGAGTTCAAGTCATATTGGCCGAGTTCACGGAGTGCGGCTGGAAGGCGCAATAAACATGTGACGTCCCAGAGTTCGACAGAAGCAGACGACAGATGTTGACATCAAAATGTCGACACTAGAGCCTGTTGTACAAGCTCTTATTGACAGGATAGAGGTGACAGTGTTAGAAGAAAAAACTGTTGTAAGTGAATCCGATTGCCGTTTTAGGACAGCAGAAGAAGAAGAAACTTCTCTACTGATCCAGGAACAAAAAAAACACAGAACGCAAAAAAGGTCGGATATCAATTTGTTTAAGTCATGGATTTAATGTCCAGCGGGCGACATCCTGTTCAACTTGACAGCTTGCATAAAAATAACTTCTACAGTCTATTAATAAAAATATTATGAATCGAGTGTTTTCGTATTACTTTGGTATTGGCCTTCGGGTGGTTGCATTGACCCTCGGCCTGCGGCCTCGGACCAATGCGGCCACCCTCAGGCCAATACCAAGGCAATACGAAAACACTCGATTAATAATAAAAGGTAGTCCAGGTATAACCACTGGATTTAATTGGTTCGTCGATCATGGAAACTCTTGTGGTAGTGACCACTTTCCTGTACATGTTCAATTTGGGATGGGGGTGTTCAACAATAATATAAGAGGACCTGCAAAATGGAAGCTTGGGTTATCAAATTGGGGAACATTTAAAGAAGAATGTATGCAAAATATAAATAGTGAAACTGTGAATGTAAATGTAGACATATTTAACAATAATATAACATTAGCTATCCAGGAAGCCGCTGCGAAAAGCATTCCAAAATCCTCTGCCAATACACACAATAAACCTTGTGTCCCATGGTGGAATGAAGAATGTAAGGATGCTATAAATGCTAGAAAAAAAAACTAAAAATAGAGCATCAAGAACTGGATTTTACCCTGATATTTTAGACTACAAGAAAAAGAAGGCACGAGCCCAAAAAATAATTAAATGCACTCAGCGGTCGTATTGGAGAAACTACTGCTCCACATTGAGTTGTCAAACTCCGTTAACAAAAGTATGGAAGTCAGTACGAGCCATGTGTGGTCGCAGTCAGAAAGGGACCACTCCTACTCTACTGTATAACGGAGAGAAGTATACCAGTAACAAAGAAAAGGCTGATCTATTAGCTCAAAGTTTTTCATTTATAAATAGCTCCGACAATTATGATAAGGCGTTTGTGTCACATAAAAATGAAGTTGAATGTTCAGTTTCTTTCTCACAAATTGCTGTGGGTGATAATCCAATAAACGAAGAATTTACTTTGACAGAGTTAAAACAAGCTCTTACAGAGACGAAGGACACTTCACCTGGAGAAGATGGGATTCATAATAAAATGCTGCGCATGTTACCTAGCCCATGCCTAAAGGTATTATTGTTACTGTTTAACATGATATGGTCCTCTATGACAATGCCCGTGGCATGGCAAAAGGCTATAGTTATACCTGTCCTTAAGCAAGGCAAGGACCAGTCAAACCCAATGTCATACCGCCCTATCTTGCTCACAAACACTCTATGTAAATTACTGGAACGCATGGTAAATTCCAGGCTAGTGGGTTTTTTAGAAAGGAAAAATTTACTTTCACCTGCTCAAAGTGGCTTCCGTAGAAAACGTTGTACTTTAGATCATGTGATCTGCCTAAAAACGATATTAAGAATGCTTTATACCACAAAGAGTTTTTAGTCGGCGTCTTTATAGACGTCGAGAAAGCTTATGATATGATGTGGAAGACTGGGTTGCTGATAAAACTTAGGGCTATGGGTCTTGGCGGAAATCTGTTAGCATGGGTAAGACATTTTCTTAGTAATCGGGCTATCCAGGTGAGAATTGGACGGAACGTATCTAAGGTTTTCAAGTCTGAGAATGGTACGCCCCAAGGGAGTGTTATTTCTCCCACCTTGTTCAATGTGATGGTGAACGACCTTTTGTCTACATTAAATCCTGAACTAAAATCCTCTTTGTTTGCTGTCGACTTGGCTGTGTGGATTTCATCTCGAAATGTTAAATATTTGCATAGATATATTCAGCAGGCTATGGATGATATTTACAAATGGGGTAACTTATGGGGATTCAAGTTTTCTTACAAAAAAAGTAAGTGTGTGATATTTACCAAAAAAAAACACTCTGTTCCAAATTGGGAGTTTTTGTTGGGGACACAGAAATTAAGAATGTCTCCTTTTTTCAAATTTCTTGGCTTTATATTAGATCAAAAGCTAACATTTGCAACGCACATTGAATATATCACCAATAAATGCTTCAAAGTCATTAATCTCATGAGGTCAATCTCGGGTAGTTTCTGGGGGGGGGGGGGGGCAGACAAAACCAGTCTGCTCCTTTTGTACAGATCTTTAATAAGGTCTAAAATTGATTATTGTTCAGAAGTTTACCACGCATCAAGTAAGTCTGTAAAAGCAAAGCTGGATTCAGTTCGATACAAGGCCATACAAGATAAGTACTGGGGGCATTAAGGGGACACCACTCTGTGTGCTACAGGTCGCTTGTGGAGAAATGCCATTGGAAATTCGGCGAAATTCAAAATTTTCTTTAAAATTACAAACTTCCTCCAACAATCTAGGCTTTTGAAAGCATCCTATTTTGATTATCTTAATACCAAGCGGGATAACCCAAGCGCCAGTATCAGATTACGTAATGCTTTAAATGAGGTAAATTGTGATGTTACATCTTTAACCAAAATATTTATCCCCCCCTTCACCACCCTGGCACCTAATTCAACCCAGTGTCTGCCTCCAGGTACATCATGAAATCTCAAAAAGTGACAACGCACCATTAACCAGACTCTCATTTAATGAGTATGTTCGCACTAACTGGACCGGTATTTTACAGATCTTCACAGATGGCTCGAAGTGCCAAGACACGAGTAAGTGTGGAACGGCTTTGCTGTACCAGAATTAAAATATTCACAATGCTATAGACTACGTAACGGCTTGTCTGTATTCACATGCGAACCCGTGGGTATTTTGTCGGCTTTATTTTGACCAAACTCGAGCCAACTTTTATGTGTTTTCTGATTCTCTGAGTGCCTTGCAAATTACACATGGTATGACTCGTCTCCCATTATCTTTGACATTTTAAAATACACCTCGAGTTTGTATAGAAATGGCACTAGCGTATGTTTAGCATGGGTCCCTGCCCATGTCGGAATTGAGGGCAATGAAAGGGTTGATAATATGGCCAAAAGAGCTCTAGATTTTACCCAAATATCTTTTGGCTTGGGTATAAATGTTAAAGAAGCCATTTCTATGTATAAGCCTTTTTATAACTCGCTTTGGCAATATCAATGAGAGACCACTATGGAAGGTAAATTTTATCGTACCTACCAACTCAGTGTACATAACTGGTTCTTACAGGTACAGGGACGTCGTAATGATGTGTTATTATTTCGTTTTATTTCAGGTGTGATGCCATTAAATAAAAGGTTGTTTACAATAAATTGTCATGTGTCAGGGCTGTGGGATGCCTGTCAAGTTGATGAATCTGAAGATCACTTTCTTTTACATTGTACTAAATACACTACTCAACGCACCCACCTGTTTTCGAAACTCAACCAGTTGGGTATTCACGACAAAAATCTGTTAAAAATTTTAAACCCAGCAAACAACAAAAAGAAAGTCTATGGGGCGGTAGCTCAGTTTATAATTTCTACTAAACGGTTTTAACCTGCCAAGCTATGAGCTAAGCATGTATGAAGGTATATATACATATATATAATTTTTTTTTTCTTTTTTTTTTTAATCCGTGATTATCATTTTTAAGACATGGCCATGTTGTGGCGTAAATCAGACCTGCAATGGTTTGGAAAACGCCAAAAAATCAAACAAACAAACCAAACGCTGAACTTGTCTTTTCAAACTTTATGAAAGTACGAATTATGGCAGCTCATGCCACCTTAAATAGACAGACAGGCAATGGCATGTTATTGCCCGTCCTGATTTGGGGAAAGCTCTTGAGAAGAAATCAATAGATTGGGTATTAATCTTTTTATGTGTTGATTGAAAGACATTTTTACTTAACACATGGGTGCGTTCGGAATGTTGTTCCAGGCAGAGTTGGCAATTCTAAATTACTGGTGCTGATGGACGAGGGTAAAATTATTGTTTGTAAAATATGGCCACTCTATTTATGGCATACTAATGACTACAGATATAGCGTGCAGCATAACCAAAATCCATTTTGGTAATATCAATTTTAATATTTTCACATTTGCTTTATTTACATATCATCAGGTTATAACTGTGTAGGACCAGGGCTTTACTATTTATTGGAATTTTCAGTCTGTCCTATCTATTTGAAAAAAACTATATTAGAAATTTTCTGTTCTCATGGAACAATAAGATTCCATAATGGTATTTATATCCCGTCAAAGCTATGGTCATCCCAGTAAATTTGAGAGAGGCGTTCAGAGGCGTTTTTTCTGAGCCCGAATTTCTTTGAATATAGTTTTGAAAAAAGTTCTTTGATTGAGGTAGTTTTTTTCTTCTTCCTAGCGAGTCAGCGACTAGACCGATAATTTCCAGATGACTGAAAAGAAATGGTTTTATATGTCTGGCCACAGAAAATAATCGAAAATATCTCTTCAGGACTTTAGAAAAACAAGGTTGCCCCCGGCGACAGACAAGTCATCGAAATGTGAGATCGCTGACAAATGTTTTTGCTTCTATGGTAACTAAAGGCCCGGTCACACAGCCCTCCGCGAGTTGATCGCGACTGAATCGAGGGGAAAAAATGGCAAACGCCAAGTAAACGCTGTAAAACGCTAATAGCAAGTGAATAAAACGCGTAGCAGTCGCGAATTACAAGTGCGCACACGCGGGGACAATTTTGCACGCTATGGGGTCGCGGAAAAAGTTTTGAACTGTTCAAAAATTTGGTGCACGGGTCACCGCGAGTGGTACAAGTGGTACAGACGCGGTTCAGACGCGGAGCAAACGCGATGACAAGTGCTACGGTAGTGGATAACAAGTGGTCAATCGCGTTAACACGCGAAAGATTTGCGTGCAATCGCGTGTAATCGCGACGGGAGCACGTTCCAAGCACGTGTGTTTAGCGTTTGTACCCCGTCCCCAGCACTTGTAATAGCGTGTGGGCAGCGTCTAACATATTTCTCCGCTATTACAGCACTACTGAATCGCGTCTGAATCGCGTTTTTTCGCGTTCAATCGCGACTGAAGCACGACCCAAGAGAGTTTAGTCCACTACCCAATCACTATTGTATCACTTGTGATTTCGGCTATATAAACGCCGCGTTTTGCCGAGAATTCATCAGTTGTGATCCAGACGTCGCGGATATGATTCCTACAACCGGACGTCGCGGCTTTTATACACGCGGATGACTAGTGAAGGTCAGGTGATTCACACGCGCTTGGCACGCGGATCAGTAGTGCTACAAACGCGGAGCACACGCATCACACGCGGATCAGCAGTGATCGACACGACGTCACACGCGGACGATTGACCCCATTTTCCGATCAATCGCGCTCACAATTGCTGGACAAGTGCGTTTGATCCGCGTTCCAATCACTTGTGTAGCGCTAGTAACCCAATTTTGCACATTTTCGACCACTAGCCACCGCGTGTAGCAAAAAATGGCAAAATATGGTCAAATTTTACACGCGATCAGGACGCGGAGGGCTGTGTGACCGGGCCTTAAGAAAGACGTTTGTCAAAGTGTCATCAATTGGTCCGAGCCTTGCTTTCAGGACAAACCCAAAACGTGTTCGAAATGTAAACAAAATTTAAATAACCGGGACGACCATTCATTAATTCATTCTAAGCCAAAGTTAGTTCAAAACAATACTTTATCGTACATTTCCGAGACTAAAAGCACTAAAAAGCTTCTGAATTGTACGTCTTGAGAAAAATAGCCAATAATTTTAACATTCTGTTTAGCATTTAACATCAAAATATCAACATTTTGACAGCTCATGCCACTTTAAGGAATATATCCGTCCAGCTCTTCGTTGCTTTAAATGTCAAAGAATGGACCACATAGCAGCGGAGTGTAAATCTAAAAGACGTTGTTCTCGATGTGGTGATGACCACGAATATTCAGAATGCCCAAATTTAGAATCACCGCGCTGTTGCAATTGCCATGGCAACCATTTGGCGGCTTATGGCGGTTGTCCAGTCAGAAAAGAGGCTAATAAAGTCCAATATGTCAAAACTAAACAAAAGTTGTCTTTCGCAGATGCTTTGCGTGTAGTACGCAGAGAAGCCCAAGAGGGCCATAGTGTGACGTACGTACCTAAGCAAATTACACCCGAGCACATCATTTGCCATACACCTTTGTTAAATACTAGGATAATTCATTCCAAACCACCGATCCCGCTAGGTGTGATAATACTCAAATTATAAACATCGTAGCCTTTTTGGCTACTGAAACTTTATTTATTTTTCTAAAGGTGGAAAAAAGGGGAGATAATCTGAAGCAAATCCTCAGCTCTGCTAGCAGGTATTTGGGCGAAGGAACTATTTCATTCTCTTCACTATTGAAAGTCTTAAAGTCTGGTAACAAGGAAACGCTTAATGGATAAGGTATACGCATTACTAATTATGACTCTTTACTTACTACATCATAATATCCAGAGTGCATATGCACATGGACAAGAGTTAAAAAAATATATTTATAATCTTGAAGATCCCCCAAATGTAATTTGTCTACAGGAAACATTTTTGAAGGAGCCATACCAGTTTAGACTAAACGGATATACTGCTATCCGGGCTGATCGCTCTGGGACCAGAGGTGGTTTGATTACTTTTATAAAAAATGGTATATCCTACACAGAGTGCCAACTGCCTCCTTTAAATTCTATAGAATGTCCATGTGTAAAGGTGTCTTTGAAATGTAACAAAACCGTTTCTATTGTCAATTTATACAATCCATGCAATCGTCTTGATGTATGCGATTTTGATAACTTGCTTTCTCATGTGTCTTACGATTTAATATTGTGTGGAGATTTTAACTCTCATAGTAGATCTTGGGGTAGTGAGAATACTGATACAAATGGAAGGGTGGTAGAAAGTATAATTGGGAACCATGATCTTGTTCTGCTTAATGATGTGTGGGCACAAGATTGAATATACAATCAGGTAAACTTCCTTGTATAGATGTAACACTGATTATTAATTGACTGTGCAAGTTATTGCCCGAATACGACCTTCGCGGCCGGGTAATATCAGCAGACGAACCAAGTTCGTATTAGCCGTAGAGCTGTATTGGCCGAGTTCAAGTCATATTGGCCGAGTTCAAGTCATATTGGCCGAGTTCAAGTCATATTGTCCGAGTTCACGGAGTGCGGCTGAAAGGCGCAATAAACATGTGACGTCCCAGAGTTCGACAGAAGCAGACGACAGATGTTGATATCAAAATGTCGACACTAGAGCCCGTTGTACAAGCTCTTATTGACAGGATAGAGGTGACAGTGTTAGAAGAAAAAACTGTTGTAAGTGAATCCGATTGCCGTTTTAGGACAGCAGAAGAAGAAGAAACTTCTCTACTGATCCAGGAACAAAAAAAAAAAACACAGAACGCAAACAAGGTCGGATATCAATTTGTTTAAGTCATGGATTTAATGTCCAGCGGGCGACATCCTGTTCAACTTGACAGCTTGCATAAAAATAACTTCTACAGTCTATTAATAAAAATATTATGAATCGAGTGTTTTCGTATTGCCTTGGTATTGGCCTTCGGGTGGTTGCATTGACCCTCGGCCTGCGACCTCGGGCCAATACGGCCACCCTCAGGCCAATACCAAGGCAATACGAAAACACTCGATTAATAACATATATTATTAATTGACTTTCAATGTTATTGGCATAATACGGAGAAACAGTCACACTCATACAGGGCTTACCAGGGCCAATACGAACAAACTGGGCTAATACGAACAAACAAGGATAATACGGACTGGGCCAATACGAAATCGAACATGGCGACCGTTTCATTGCTATCACTTCGAAATCCAAACGCTATTTTTCTTGAATTCATCAACAGAAAAAAAGAAAATAGCCAATGTTCAGTTAAAGAAAAACAAATATTCCGTCTATTTCATTAGATAAATTAAAAATTTCATTAATAACAATTTGTAAAAATAAAGAAATATGTTCCTATGTTTTATGTACAAAAGGGGGACAACTCTTGGTACACTACGTCTAGATTTTTTTAAAGAAATTTTTAAGAAAATAATGGTCAACTTTCCTTGCAAATGTGCCTATTAAAACACTATTAATTTTAAATTACACATATATTTTATGCAAAAAAAACATTGAAAGCCAATTAATAAAATTTTCATTAATCAGGATATTCCCTATTGGCATTGTCACAAGTCCTCGCAAAGCCGTATTAGCCCTCGGCCTTCGGCGTCGGACCAATTCGACTATCCTCGGACCTGTAACAGTGCCAATAGGGAATATGCTGATAAATAACATTATAGTAGTCCAGGTATAACCACTGGATTTAATTGACCGATTGTTTGATGACGTCACTTGGAATATACGCGCAAAGCATTTCGGGATATTGAGGGATCTTAAAATAATTTTTAAATATGGCGGTTGGAATAATACTCTATCGAGAAAAAGACGTAAAAGGCGTTAAGTTATCCGAAAAATGTGTGGATAAAAACAGGTTACGTCATCAATGTTTTCCAAAAAAGTGACCGCTTGCTATAAGTACCAATAAACAAAATGGCGAACTGAGGTATATTTTACCCAGAAAGCTTAGCGTTAATCTATGTGACGTCATCAGGCTCGGCGGTAATTGGTTCGTCGATCATGGAAACTCTTGTGGTAGTGACCACTTTCTTGTACATGTTCAATTTGGGATGGGGGTGTTCAACAATAATATAAGAGGACCTGCAAAATGGAAGCTTGGGTTAGCAAATTGGGGAACATTTAAAGAAGAATGTATGCAAAATATAAATAGTGAAACTGTGAATGTAAATGTAGACATATTTAACAATAATATAACATTAGCTATCCAGGAAGCCGCTACGAAAAGCATTCCAAAATCCTCTGCCAATACACACAATAAACCTTGTGTCCCATGGTGGAATGAAGAATGTAAGGATGCTATAAAAGCTAGAAAAAAAAAACTAAAAATAGAGCATCAAGAACTGGATTTTACCCTGATATTTTAGACTACAAGAAAAAGAAGGCACGAGCCCAAAAAATAATTAAATGCACTCAGCGGTCGTATTGGAGAAACTACTGCTCAACATTGAGTTGTCAAACTCCGTTAACAAATGTGTGGAAGTCAGTACGAGCCATGTGCAAGGACCAGTCAAACCCAATGTCATACCGCCCTATCTTGCTCACAAACACTCTATGTAAATTAATGGAACGCATGGTAAATTCCAGGCTAGTGGGTTTTTTAGAAAGGAAAAATTTACTTTCACCTGCTCAAAGTGGCTTCCGTAGAAAACGCTGTACTTTAGATCATGTGATCTGCCTAAAAACGATATTAAGAATGCTTTATACCACAAAGAGTTTTTAGTCGGCGTCTTTATAGACGTCGAAAAAGCTTATGATATGATGTGGAAGACTGGGTTGCTGATAAAACTTAGGGCTATGGGTCTTGGCGGAAATCTGTTAGCATGGGTAAGAAATTTTCTTAGTAATCGGGCTATCCAGGTGAGAATTGGACGGAACGTATCTAAGGTTTTCAAGTCTGAGAATGGTACGCCCCAAGGGAGTGTTATTTCTCCCACCTTGTTCAATGTGATGATGAACAACCTTTTGTCTACATTAAATCCTGAACTAAAATCCTCTTTGTTTGCTGACGACTTGGCTGTGTGGATTTCATCTCGAAATGTTAAATATTTGCATAGATATATTCAGCAGGCTATGGATGATATTTACAAATGGGGTAACTTATGGGGATTCAAGTTTTCTTACAAAAAAAGTAAGTGTGTGATATTTACCAAAAAAAAACACTCTGTTCCAAATTGGGAGTTTTTATTGGGGACACAGAAATTAAGAATGTCTCCTTTTTTCAAATTTCTTGGCTTTATATTAGATCAAAAGCTAACATTTGCAACGCACATTGAATATATCACCAATAAATCTCATGAGGTCAATCTCGGGTAGTTTCTGGGGGGGGGGGGGGGGGGGGGGGGCAGACAAAACCAGTCTGCTCCTTTTGTACAGATCTTTAATAAGGTCTAAAATTGATTATTGTTCAGAAGTTTACCAAGCATCAAGTAAGTCTGTAAAAGCAAAGCTTGATTCAGTTCAATACAAGGCCATACAAGATAAGTACTGGGGGCGTTAAGGGGACACCACTCTGTGTGCTACAGGTCGCTTGTGGAGAAATGCCATTGAAAATTCGGCGAAAATTCAATACTCTGAAATTTTCATTAAAATTACAAACTTCCTCCAACAATCCTGCCTCTAGGCTTTTGAAAGCATCCTATTTTGATTATCTTAATACCAAGCGGGATAACCCAAGCGCCAGTATCAGATTACGTAATGATTTAAATGAGGTAAACTGTGATGTTACACCCTGGCACCTAATTCAACCCAGTGTCTGCCTCCAGGTACATCATGAAATCTCAAAAAGTGACAACGCACCATTAACCAGACTCTCATTTAATGAGTATGTTCGCACTAACTGGACCGGTTTTTTACAGATCCTCACAGATGGCTCGAAGTGCCAAGACACCAGTAAGTGTGGAACGGCTTTGCTGTACCAGAATTAAAATATTCACAATGCTATAGACTACGTAACGGCTTGTCTGTATTCACATGCGAACCCGTGGGTATTTTGTCGGCTTTATTTTGACCAAACTCGAGCCAACTTTTATGTGTTTTCTGATTCTCTGAGTGCCTTGCAAATTACACATGGTATGACTCGTCTCCCATTATCATTATATTTTAAAATACACCTCGAGTTTGTATAGAAATGGCACTAGCGTATGTTTAGCATGGGTCCCTGCCCATGTCGGAATTGAGGGCAATGAAAGGGTTGATAATACGGCCAAAAGAGCTCTAGATTTTACCCAAATATCTTTTGGCTTGGGTATAAATGTTAAAGAAGCCATTTCTATGTATAAGCCTTTTTATAACTCGCTTTGGCAATATCAATGAGAGACCACTATGGTTTATCGTACCTACCAACTCAGTGTACATAACGGGTTCTTACAGGTACAGGGACGTCGTAATGATGTGTTATTATTTCGTTTTATTTCAGGTGTGATGTCATTAAATAAAAAGGTTGTTTACAATAAATTGTCATGTGTCAGGGCTGTGGGATGCCTGTCAAGTTGATGAATCTGAAGACCACTTTCTTTTACATTGTACTAAATACACTACTCAACGCAACCACCTGTTTTCGAAACTCAACCAGTTGGGTATTCACGACAAAAATCTGTTAAAAATTTTAAACCCAGCGAACAACAAAAAGAAAGTCTATGGGGCGGTAGCTCAGTTTATAATTTCTACTAAACAGTTTTAACCTGCCAAGCTATGAGCTAAGCATGTATGAAGGTATATATACATATATATAATTTTTTTTTTCTTTTTTTTTTTAATCCGTGATTATCATTTTTAAGACATGGCCATGTTGTGGCGTAAATCAGACCTGCAATGGTTTGGAAAACGCCAAAAAATCAAACAAACAAACCAAACGCTGAACTTGTCTTTTCAAACTTTATGAAAGTACGAATTATGGCAGCTCATGCCACCTTAAATAGACAGACAGGCAATGGCATGTTATTGCCCGTCCTGATTTGGGGAAAGCTCTTGAGAAGAAATCAATAGATTGGGTATTAATCTTTTTATGTGTTGATTGAAAGACATTTTTACTTAACACATGGGTGCGTTCGGAATGTTGTTCCAGGCAGAGTTGGCAATTCTAAATTACTGGTGCTGATGGACGAGGGTAAAATTATTGTTTGTAAAATATGGCCACTCTATTTATGGCATACTAATGACTACAGATATAGCGTGCAGCATAACCAAAATCCATTTTGGTAATATCAATTTTAATATTTTCACATTTGCTTTATTTACATATCATCAGGTTATAACTGTGTAGGACCAGGGCTTTACTATTTATTGGAATTTTCAGTCTGTCCTATCTATTTGAAAAAAACTATATTAGAAATTTTCTGTTCTCATGGAACAATAAGATTCCATAATGGTATTTATATCCCGTCAAAGCTATGGTCATCCCAGTAAATTTGAGAGAGGCGTTCAGAGGCGTTTTTTCTGAGCCCGAATTTCTTTGAATATAGTTTTGAAAAAAGTTCTTTGATTGAGGTAGTTTTTTTCTTCTTCCTAGCGAGTCAGCGACTAGACCGATAATTTCCAGATGACTGAAAAGAAATGGTTTTATATGTCTGGCCACAGAAAATAATCGAAAATATCTCTTCAGGACTTTAGAAAAACAAGGTTGCCCCCGGCGACAGACAAGTCATCGAAATGTGAGATCGCTGACAAATGTTTTTGCTTCTATGGTAACTAAAGGCCCGGTCACACAGCCCTCCGCGAGTTGATCGCGACTGAATCGAGGGGAAAAAATGGCAAACGCCAAGTAAACGCTGTAAAACGCTAATAGCAAGTGAATAAAACGCGTAGCAGTCGCGAATTACAAGTGCGCACACGCGGGGACAATTTTGCACGCTATGGGGTCGCGGAAAAAGTTTTGAACTGTTCAAAAATTTGGTGCACGGGTCACCGCGAGTGGTACAAGTGGTACAGACGCGGTTCAGACGCGGAGCAAACGCGATGACAAGTGCTACGGTAGTGGATAACAAGTGGTCAATCGCGTTAACACGCGAAAGATTTGCGTGCAATCGCGTGTAATCGCGACGGGAGCACGTTCCTAGCACGTGTGTTTAGCGTTTGTACCCCGTCCCCAGCACTTGTAATAGCGTGTGGGCAGCGTCTAACATATTTCTCCGCTATTACAGCACTACTGAATCGCGTCTGAATCGCGTTTTTTCGCGTTCAATCGCGACTGAAGCACGACCCAAGAGAGTTTAGTCCACTACCCAATCACTATTGTATCACTTGTGATTTCGGCTATATAAACGCCGCGTTTTGCCGAGAATTCATCAGTTGTGATCCAGACGTCGCGGATATGATTCCTACAACCGGACGTCGCGGCTTTTATACACGCGGATGACTAGTGAAGGTCAGGTGATTCACACGCGCTTGGCACGCGGATCAGTAGTGCTACAAACGCGGAGCACACGCATCACACGCGGATCAGCAGTGATCGACACGACGTCACACGCGGACGATTGACCCCATTTTCCGATCAATCGCGCTCACAATTGCTGGACAAGTGCGTTTGATCCGCGTTCCAATCACTTGTGTAGCGCTAGTAACCCAATTTTGCACATTTTCGACCACTAGCCACCGCGTGTAGCAAAAAATGGCAAAATATGGTCAAATTTTACACGCGATCAGGACGCGGAGGGCTGTGTGACCGGGCCTTAAGAAAGACGTTTGTCAAAGTGTCATCAATTGGTCCGAGCCTTGCTTTCAGGACAAACCCAAAACGTGTTCGAAATGTAAACAAAATTTAAATAACCGGGACGACCATTCATTAATTCATTCTAAGCCAAAGTTAGTTCAAAACAATACTTTATCGTACATTTCCGAGACTAAAAGCACTAAAAAGCTTCTGAATTGTACGTCTTGAGAAAAATAGCCAATAATTTTAACATTCTGTTTAGCATTTAACATCAAAATATCAACATTTTGACAGCTCATGCCACTTTAAGGAATATATCCGTCCAGCTCTTCGTTGCTTTAAATGTCAAAGAATGGACCACATAGCAGCGGAGTGTAAATCTAAAAGACGTTGTTCTCGATGTGGTGATGACCACGAATATTCAGAATGCCCAAATTTAGAATCACCGCGCTGTTGCAATTGCCATGGCAACCATTTGGCGGCTTATGGCGGTTGTCCAGTCAGAAAAGAGGCTAATAAAGTCCAATATGTCAAAACTAAACAAAAGTTGTCTTTCGCAGATGCTTTGCGTGTAGTACGCAGAGAAGCCCAAGAGGGCCATAGTGTGACGTACGTACCTAAGCAAATTACACCCGAGCACATCATTTGCCATACACCTTTGTTAAATACTAGGATAATTCATTCCAAACCACCGATCCCGCTAGGTGTGATAATACTCAAATTATAAACATCGTAGCCTTTTTGGCTACTGAAACTTTATTTATTTTTCTAAAGGTGGAAAAAAGGGGAGATAATCTGAAGCAAATCCTCAGCTCTGCTAGCAGGTATTTGGGCGAAGGAACTATTTCATTCTCTTCACTATTGAAAGTCTTAAAGTCTGGTAACAAGGAAACGCTTAATGGATAAGGTATACGCATTACTAATTATGACTCTTTACTTACTACATCATAATATCCAGAGTGCATATGCACATGGACAAGAGTTAAAAAAATATATTTATAATCTTGAAGATCCCCCAAATGTAATTTGTCTACAGGAAACATTTTTGAAGGAGCCATACCAGTTTAGACTAAACGGATATACTGCTATCCGGGCTGATCGCTCTGGGACCAGAGGTGGTTTGATTACTTTTATAAAAAATGGTATATCCTACACAGAGTGCCAACTGCCTCCTTTAAATTCTATAGAATGTCCATGTGTAAAGGTGTCTTTGAAATGTAACAAAACCGTTTCTATTGTCAATTTATACAATCCATGCAATCGTCTTGATGTATGCGATTTTGATAACTTGCTTTCTCATGTGTCTAACGATTTAATATTGTGTGGAGATTTTAACTCTCATAGTAGATCTTGGGGTAGTGAGAATACTGATACAAATGGAAGGGTGGTAGAAAGTATAATTGGGAACCATGATCTTGTTCTGCTTAATGATGTGTGGGCACAAGATTGAATATACAATCAGGTAAACTTCCTTGTATAGATGTAACACTGATTATTAATTGACTGTGCAAGTTATTGCCCGAATACGACCTTCGCGGCCGGGTAATATCAGCAGACGAACCAAGTTCGTATTAGCCGTAGAGCTGTATTGGCCGAGTTCAAGTCATATTGGCCGAGTTCAAGTCATATTGGCCGAGTTCAAGTCATATTGTCCGAGTTCACGGAGTGCGGCTGAAAGGCGCAATAAACATGTGACGTCCCAGAGTTCGACAGAAGCAGACGACAGATGTTGATATCAAAATGTCGACACTAGAGCCCGTTGTACAAGCTCTTATTGACAGGATAGAGGTGACAGTGTTAGAAGAAAAAACTGTTGTAAGTGAATCCGATTGCCGTTTTAGGACAGCAGAAGAAGAAGAAACTTCTCTACTGATCCAGGAACAAAAAAAACACAGAACGCAAAAAAGGTCGGATATCAATTTGTTTAAGTCATGGATTTAATGTCCAGCGGGCGACATCCTGTTCAACTTGACAGCTTGCATAAAAATAACTTCTACAGTCTATTAATAAAAATATTATGAATCGAGTGTTTTCGTATTACTTTGGTATTGGCCTTCGGGTGGTTGCATCGACCCTCGGCCTGCGGCCTCGGACCAATGCGGCCACCCTCAGGCCAATACCAAGGCAATACGAAAACACTCGATTAATAATAAAAGGTAGTCCAGGTATAACCACTGGATTTAATTGGTTCGTCGATCATGGAAACTCTTGTGGTAGTGACCACTTTCCTGTACATGTTCAATTTGGGATGGGGGTGTTCAACAATAATATAAGAGGACCTGCAAAATGGAAGCTTGGGTTATCAAATTGGGGAACATTTAAAGAAGAATGTATGCAAAATATAAATAGTGAAACTGTGAATGTAAATGTAGACATATTTAACAATAATATAACATTAGCTATCCAGGAAGCCGCTGCGAAAAGCATTCCAAAATCCTCTGCCAATACACACAATAAACCTTGTGTCCCATGGTGGAATGAAGAATGTAAGGATGCTATAAATGCTAGAAAAAAAAACTAAAAATAGAGCATCAAGAACTGGATTTTACCCTGATATTTTAGACTACAAGAAAAAGAAGGCACGAGCCCAAAAAATAATTAAATGCACTCAGCGGTCGTATTGGAGAAACTACTGCTCCACATTGAGTTGTCAAACTCCGTTAACAAAAGTATGGAAGTCAGTACGAGCCATGTGTGGTCGCAGTCAGAAAGGGACCACTCCTACTCTACTGTATAACGGAGAGAAGTATACCAGTAACAAAGAAAAGGCTGATCTATTAGCTCAAAGTTTTTCATTTATAAATAGCTCCGACAATTATGATAAGGCGTTTGTGTCACATAAAAATGAAGTTGAATGTTCAGTTTCTTTCTCACAAATTGCTGTGGGTGATAATCCAATAAACGAAGAATTTACTTTGACAGAGTTAAAACAAGCTCTTACAGAGACGAAGGACACTTCACCTGGAGAAGATGGGATTCATAATAAAATGCTGCGCATGTTACCTAGCCCATGCCTAAAGGTATTATTGTTACTGTTTAACATGATATGGTCCTCTATGACAATGCCCGTGGCATGGCAAAAGGCTATAGTTATACCTGTCCTTAAGCAAGGCAAGGACCAGTCAAACCCAATGTCATACCGCCCTATCTTGCTCACAAACACTCTATGTAAATTACTGGAACGCATGGTAAATTCCAGGCTAGTGGGTTTTTTAGAAAGGAAAAATTTACTTTCACCTGCTCAAAGTGGCTTCCGTAGAAAACGTTGTACTTTAGATCATGTGATCTGCCTAAAAACGATATTAAGAATGCTTTATACCACAAAGAGTTTTTAGTCGGCGTCTTTATAGACGTCGAGAAAGCTTATGATATGATGTGGAAGACTGGGTTGCTGATAAAACTTAGGGCTATGGGTCTTGGCGGAAATCTGTTAGCATGGGTAAGACATTTTCTTAGTAATCGGGCTATCCAGGTGAGAATTGGACGGAACGTATCTAAGGTTTTCAAGTCTGAGAATGGTACGCCCCAAGGGAGTACTATTTCTCCCACCTTGTTCAATGTGATGGTGAACGACCTTTTGTCTACATTAAATCCTGAACTAAAATCCTCTTTGTTTGCTGTCGACTTGGCTGTGTGGATTTCATCTCGAAATGTTAAATATTTGCATAGATATATTCAGCAGGCTATGGATGATATTTACAAATGGGGTAACTTATGGGGATTCAAGTTTTCTTACAAAAAAAGTAAGTGTGTGATATTTACCAAAAAAAAACACTCTGTTCCAAATTGGGAGTTTTTGTTGGGGACACAGAAATTAAGAATGTCTCCTTTTTTCAAATTTCTTGGCTTTATATTAGATCAAAAGCTAACATTTGCAACGCACATTGAATATATCACCAATAAATGCTTCAAAGTCATTAATCTCATGAGGTCAATCTCGGGTAGTTTCTGGGGGGGGGGGGGGGGCAGACAAAACCAGTCTGCTCCTTTTGTACAGATCTTTAATAAGGTCTAAAATTGATTATTGTTCAGAAGTTTACCACGCATCAAGTAAGTCTGTAAAAGCAAAGCTGGATTCAGTTCGATACAAGGCCATACAAGATAAGTACTGGGGGCGTTAAGGGGACACCACTCTGTGTGCTACAGGTCGCTTGTGGAGAAATGCCATTGGAAATTCGGCGAAATTCAAAATTTTCTTTAAAATTACAAACTTCCTCCAACAATCTAGGCTTTTGAAAGCATCCTATTTTGATTATCTTAATACCAAGCGGGATAACCCAAGCGCCAGTATCAGATTACGTAATGCTTTAAATGAGGTAAATTGTGATGTTACATCTTTAACCAAAATATTTATCCCCCCCTTCACCACCCTGGCACCTAATTCAACCCAGTGTCTGCCTCCAGGTACATCATGAAATCTCAAAAAGTGACAACGCACCATTAACCAGACTCTCATTTAATGAGTATGTTCGCACTAACTGGACCGGTATTTTACAGATCTTCACAGATGGCTCGAAGTGCCAAGACACGAGTAAGTGTGGAACGGCTTTGCTGTACCAGAATTAAAATATTCACAATGCTATAGACTACGTAACGGCTTGTCTGTATTCACATGCGAACCCGTGGGTATTTTGTCGGCTTTATTTTGACCAAACTCGAGCCAACTTTTATGTGTTTTCTGATTCTCTGAGTGCCTTGCAAATTACACATGGTATGACTCGTCTCCCATTATCTTTGACATTTTAAAATACACCTCGAGTTTGTATAGAAATGGCACTAGCGTATGTTTAGCATGGGTCCCTGCCCATGTCGGAATTGAGGGCAATGAAAGGGTTGATAATACGGCCAAAAGAGCTCTAGATTTTACCCAAATATCTTTTGGCTTGGGTATAAATGTTAAAGAAGCCATTTCTATGTATAAGCCTTTTTATAACTCGCTTTGGCAATATCAATGAGAGACCACTATGGTTTATCGTACCTACCAACTCAGTGTACATAACGGGTTCTTACAGGTACAGGGACGTCGTAATGATGTGTTATTATTTCGTTTTATTTCAGGTGTGATGTCATTAAATAAAAAGGTTGTTTACAATAAATTGTCATGTGTCAGGGCTGTGGGATGCCTGTCAAGTTGATGAATCTGAAGACCACTTTCTTTTACATTGTACTAAATACACTACTCAACGCAACCACCTGTTTTCGAAACTCAACCAGTTGGGTATTCACGACAAAAATCTGTTAAAAATTTTAAACCCAGCGAACAACAAAAAGAAAGTCTATGGGGCGGTAGCTCAGTTTATAATTTCTACTAAACAGTTTTAACCTGCCAAGCTATGAGCTAAGCATGTATGAAGGTATATATACATATATATAATTTTTTTTTTCTTTTTTTTTTTAATCCGTGATTATCATTTTTAAGACATGGCCATGTTGTGGCGTAAATCAGACCTGCAATGGTTTGGAAAACGCCAAAAAATCAAACAAACAAACCAAACGCTGAACTTGTCTTTTCAAACTTTATGAAAGTACGAATTATGGCAGCTCATGCCACCTTAAATAGACAGACAGGCAATGGCATGTTATTGCCCGTCCTGATTTGGGGAAAGCTCTTGAGAAGAAATCAATAGATTGGGTATTCATCTTTTTATGTGTTGATTGAAAGACATTTTTACTTAACACATGGGTGCGTTCGGAATGTTGTTCCAGGCAGAGTTGGCAATTCTAAATTACTGGTGCTGATGGCAGATGGTAAAATTATTGTTTGTAAAATATGGCCACTCTATTTATGGCATACTAATGACTACAGATATAGCGAGCAGCATAACCAAAATCCATTTTGGTAATATCAATTTTAATATTTTCACATTTGCTTTATTTACATATCATCAGGTTATAACTGTGTAGGACCAGGGCTTTACTATTTATTGGAATTTTCAGTCTGTCCTATCTATTTGAAAAAAAAACTATATTAGAAATTTTCTGTTCTCATGGAACAATAAGATTCCATAATGATATTTATATCCCGTCAAAGCTATGGTCATCCCAGTAAATTTGAGAGAGGCGTTCAGAGGCGTTTTTTCTGAGCCCGAATTTCTTTGAATATAGTTTTGAAAAAAGTTCTTTGATTGAGGTAGTTTTTTTCTTCTTCCTAGCGAGTCAGCGACTAAACCGATAATTTCAGGATGACTGAAAAGAAATGGTTTTATATGTCTGGCCACAGAAAATAATCGAAAATATCTCTTCAGGACTTGCCCCATGCGACAGACAAGTCATCGAAATGTGAGATCGCTGACAAATTTTTTTGCTTCTATGGTAACTAAGAAAGACCTTTGTCAAAGTGTCATCAATTGGTCCGAGCGTTGCTTTCAGGACAAACAACTCTTTTTTCTGTCTTTGCAAGCTGTTTTCAGACCTGGGCGAATGATATATTGCAAACATCAGTCTAGTTGTGATTTTGTTTACAAATAACGCCAGATTTTAAGTATATTGCATCTGCTTATTCTTCATATCATAATTTAACTTTTTAATTAAGCAAAAATTGTGATGAAATAAACGATACACTTTGTTTAGTAATTCACTTATTTATTTCATATAGCCAGGTTGACGCCATGTTTCCTATAAATGCATAAGAAACACAGATTTTTACGCACAGACCTTAACTTTTTTACGGGTTTAATTTTAATTTGATTCCCTGAACTCTTGTTTAACTTAAAGGTCGGCATTATATTTATGATGCTCTTGCTTCTCTTCGAATATCAGCATATTGATTCCCTTAAGACACATTTGCAGCAGATAATTGCGCCGTTAAAACAATAATAGCTTTTGGCGAATTCCTGGATGATTTGGGTAAACTTGATCTAATGATTGATTTTAGAGCCCAATGAGACGTGTTTTAGCTATTTTATGAATTCAAAAAGTTGAATTCTAGCATAAATACTTCACTTTGTGTCATTTTTGATCCACCAGCTCGATTTTCTGGCTTCAATATAAACTTTTTTCATGAAAGAGGCATATTTCATAAGACAGTTGAGACAGCTAAACCCAATTTGCCCATTGTGCCATCTTTTAACAGTGTCGCTTAGTCAGCTTTGTGTTCTTAGTCGGCTAAATAAGTTTTTGGTGGATATGAATATTTTACCCTTAAAAATAATTCGTTGTCATTTTTTTAAAATGTAATGTTGAAAACTGAAAAACCATATAAAGTTGAATCAAGAAATCAATAAAATTCTTTATGCAGGCTCTTGGGGGCAGAATATTATTTCAGCATCCATTTGATGTCCTTGCATGCGGATATTCAAATCCATATATTTGATCAATCTAAATTTAACTTGTTTTTTTAAATAGTGACACCTTCATCAAAATAACATATATTTGTTGTTTTTAAATAAATTTCAATTGATTTTCCCTGTCCAAATTACGGAACTAAATTTACCCTTGAACTATTATGAGTGTTCTTGATAAATGACGAAATGGTCTGTATCATTGGGGTTGAGTTAAAGTGGCATGAGCTGCCAAAATTCGCACTTTTTCATAATTTCTGATCGTCACGACAGTAAGAGGCTTTGAAGGCCATCGAAAAACTAAATGATTGGCGTTGGAATGAGGAAAATCCATACAGTATGTGGCCTGTACGAACAGAAAACGTGTTCAAAAAGTAATCAAAATTTAAATAACCGGGAAGACCATTCATTCATTCTAAGAAGCACTAAAAAAAATAGCCAATAATTTCGTCAAAATATCAACATTTTGGCAGCTCATGCCACTTTAAGCAATCCAGTAATCTTATTTCGAGATGAACGCAACTCGAATTTTCTGGCGGTATAAATCGGGACATAATACATAAAAGTTATTTTTTCCTTATACAGCATTCCTGTGTCATTTAACCCCGGACTCGATTAGTTCCACTGAGAACACAACGACAATATATGATTCCCTATCTGAATCCATATCGATTTGCTATCTGTCAAAATATTACAGTATTTGGTGGATATGAATATTTTACCCTTAAATCCGTATCGACACAATGTACTTTTTATTGTTTCAATACCATATTAAAAGGAGACATCGCTTCAAATTGTGTACCTTCAGATTATTAGAAAAATACATTGATTAATCTCGAATAAAAAGCTGCAAGTCGACGTTCCGACAAAAATATACATTTATTGAGTTAGTTTGGGAACCCCTTTTGCTATTGTTTTCTGTCGGGCAGCCAGTAAACATACAGCCGAAAGTAGACCACACACGCAAAACTCCCTATTACCAATGACCATCTGGAACCTGATCTTTAAATAAACAACAATAGAATAGCACACGTTTTAATGATATTCGTTCCGGGCATATCGATTTAAGCAAGGTTGATATCGTAGCCCAGGTGGTTCAACTTAATACAGTTTTTGTATGTGTAATACTTAGCATTCTTATCCCTCTCTCCACTACAAAAAATCATAAAACATTATATTAACATTATCACCATATTCTGTAGTGTACAATGCTATAGAATTATGTTTCGATATCAAGAAGCTTAATTTTACCAATTCTAAATTCACTTTAATCTGGGCAGTAGTAACGCCAGCTGCGATGGAATTGTTAATACTAACATCAGTATCATTAGCCTATTTGCCCGTACTATTGAACTGAGTAATCTAGAAAAATAGTCAACAAGATATAATAAATATCGTATGGTATTCATACCTTTCAAGACCATCATTCTTTTTGAAAAATGGTATTTGTGATTATGAATCGTTTATGTCAAACTCACTCGGGATGGATACAGACTATTAAAAGATAAAGTGGACAAGAGATTAATATTGCAAACGTCAATGCTTCCGCAGCCAAGAAAAAACTGATTGATTAATTGATCTATGACAACGCAGTCAACATCATGTTACCTTTATGGCAGCATTGCCAGGTTTAGTGAGAAAGGAATCCTGGCCCTTTGTCCGGGGAAAACTCCCGACCTTCGACAAGCAACTGTTCCACGTACAGCGATCGAGTGCCATTGACGGAATTTTGGCATACACGTATTTTCGTACTAAACCAAACTACCGAGATAAAAGAATGTAAATGTATCAGCTTCCAGCCTTTTGGATGATATAAGTGTTTTGTTTCAGCCCAGATAAAAACAACTTTTTTTCACGAGTAACTACTTATGACTCCATACATGATTCTATACAACTTTGAGCACTGAGGGCCACGTTATAAAAATCTATCAGCACGTGATACAGGCCAGACTGCAAGACCTGGGGCAAACCACTTCAATGTTCATGTCCGAACAATATACCACCTGCAGCAACAGGTTCACGCCACTGGACGCACAGCAGTGGACGACCGCCTGTAACAACGTTGAGGCAAGATCGACAGATTGTCCGTCAACACCTGCAAAACCGCTTCGATACAGCTGCGGAAACTGCAAGGACAACCACCACAATCACCACAGACGACAACACGGTGAGCAGGCGTTTGAGGCAGGCAAATGTCAGATGTCACAGACCTTACAGGGGTCCGATCCTCACTGCTCGACATCGCCGCGCTCGTCTGTAATGGGCCACACAGCATCGGAATTGGCGTCACCGGGAGTGGAGAACTGTAGTCTTCTCCCATGAAAGTCGGTACTGCATCTCGACGGTTGATGAGCGAAGTAGAGTGAGGCGTATATGAGGGGAGCGTTTTGCAGATGAGTGTGTTCTGGAAAGAGACGCGTGGGGAGGTCCCAGCATTATGGTATGGGGTGCTATAGCACTAAATAAAAAAACTAGGCCCTATGGTATTCTAGAATGTTGGTCCTTTGTAGAGGAAATGGTGTAACAGCTACCCGTTACATCGATCAGGCGATGAGTCCTTCATCGTGTCCCATTTTGCTCGTCATGGAAATCATGTCTTCCAGCAGGAAAACGCACAAGCCCATACTGCCAGAGCAATGAGAGACTTCCTCCGTCAAAACAACATAGAGACTCTTCAATGGCCTGCTCTCAGTCCAGACTTAAATCCGATAGAACACTTGTGGGACGAGATTCAGAGGAGGCTCACTCCGTCGTATCACCCAAGTTCCTATCATCTTTATCAACCGTCTCATCCACTCAATGTTCAGACGATGCAACGCCGTTATCAACGCCCATGGTGGTCATACGCATTATTGACCTCCAGATCCACTGTGGCACCACCTGTCCTCACTTTTACTTAAAATTATCTAACATTTGTCTGCCAATGATGATAATCAATCATGTCAAATTTGGAATCATTCCGTTGATAAGTGTATTGTTTACATCTATTTGAAATACACTGATTATCAATATCCAAAAAGGAGTGACGTTTTTTTTTTGCGGTTCAGTTTACATTTATTTTTGAAACTGATAATACATTGCTCTATTTTAAACCCCTAGTTAGTGACTTATCAGCATGTCATTTAACTACATTTCTTTGTTTCAAAATCGCATATTAATCGGAGATCTCTATATTATCACTCCAACTGATAGGGATTTACTGACGTCTCAAATCGTAGAAACAAACAGTCAGTAGAAGAACAAAAAAACAACTTAATAGTTAGGCTACAAAACCTTATTACCTGAAGACAAACATTGCGACAAGGGAAAAGATAGTTCAAGTCGTTCTATCGGGTAATAAAACGAGGACAACTACATGGGCACATAGAAGCTAATCGATTCAAACTAGGTTATCACATTCTCTATCCTGAGACTAAATGTACTCCACAGTTTGAACATCCAAGACTTTCCACAGATCGTAAATGTAATTTTAGATACCAAGAAGAATCATTACACATATGTTTTAGGGTTTATTGCACTATTATAGAGAAATTCCCCCATTAATTGGAACTTCTCGCCATCGAAGGTTATTTTCAGATACCTCGAATAAAACAATGTAGAATAATCAAAGAGTTGTGCTGTGTTAAGACCTAAATTCATAGTTTTTCAAACTGATCGCTTGGGATTCAGGTTTTACAATAAGTGGCTTACACAGCTAGCATTTGCTGTTCGTCTTCTGATCATTTTTTTAATAATTACCACCTGTACCCGTTATTCTTCCTTCAATGTCCCATCTTAGGCTTGGGACACAGCGAGAGAAGCTTTATTCTGATAGTTTGGGGACGACTCCCCCTAAGAGACTTGCTATCTTCCACAAAAGTGACAAGAGAGCAGACCCAGTTGACCTAATTTTCAAATTGCGCATGCTCGTCACAGCTCCATCTCGCGGTACCGAACAAACGACTGGTGACGTTTGTAAAGAAGAAGATCTGTCACTGGTGCAGGGCGGAAGTAGGTCATGACTGAAGATATATGAGTGACGTATTTCTATGACGCCACGCCCAGTTTAACTGTTCGTTTAAATATTTTACTACGGCGGTTATGTCAGGTGAAAGCCAGTGGACTTCGAAACAAATATTGACTGCATAAGGGAAAGTTTACCACTTTACAGCGGCGTAATTTTGACAATTGTTAAATTTGTGCTGCCGTTTTTTCGATAGAACAAGTTAAACAAATATCGTTTTTCCATTATGGAAGTAATCTGGGCTATGACGAATACGGAAGAAATAATTCAGCAGAGCCCAGATTTTTCGGCTCTACCATAGGCTAAATAATTCACTTCTTTCAGGACAAAATTATCCAAGGAATTTAAATGCTTTATGTTTGACTATATATGGACAGATCATAAATACTAAAGATTGAGGGATGGCAGGAGGTTTCAATTCGGAATTTCGAATTGTGCGTTGTCGGCAGTCTTTTGAAAAAAAAATAATTCCGACGGAGCCATTAGAGGAAATCTCTTGAGTGATATATACGGTTATAGAAAACACAAATTCAGTAGAAATATGTTGTTATGTTATGTTAACCAATGCTTTGTGTTCTTATCATGTAGTCAGCTTCTTGAGCGAAGTTGCTCATCTATGCTTAACAATCGTACCTTAATAAACGAAAAACAAAATTCACCCAATCCATTTTAGTGATACCCTAACATAGCGACACATCCTTTTTTCTGTTATGACTTGTAACGTTTTACAATGATGACGCCAAACCTCATTTTTGTTGAGCTAGTATTGTATGAGGAACAAGTAGTTCTATTGTAAGATTTTCACAATGTTATTTTATTTTAGTTATCCTTCCTTTTTCAACAAGAGTCATCAGAAGATGCCGTATCCCCCCGGCCCGACATAAGATTTATTATTAATATTAAGTTTTTATAAGATATCTATGCTGTACTGTTGGAAAAGGGCAGTAACTCTGAAAAAAATGAAACAACGCAGTCGAAATAGGAGGTGCACTTTCTTAATTGATGTCCAGCATGTCAACCAAGTTTCGAAAAAATCCACAAAAAAACGTTGGAGGAGATGCGATGACAAGCGTCCATTGTCTACGCCCTCCTATACTGTCGGAAAAGGGGAGTAACTCTGAAAATAATTAGACCAGCGCCATCAAAATATGAGAGGGACAACCTTCCATGATATCCAGCATATCCACTAATTTTCAAAAAAAATCTTATAAAAACTGTGGGAGGAGATGCGATGACAAGCACTAATTGTCTATGTCGTCTTATACTGTCGGAAAAGGGCAGTAACTCGAAAACTAATGAAACCAGCGGAACAAAACTACGAGGTGCACATCCTCGAATGATATCCAGCAAGTCAACCAAGTTTCGAAAAAATCCGATAAAAACTGTGGGAGGAGATGCGATGACAAGCACTAATTGTCTATGTCGTTTGATACTTTCGGAAAGGGGCAGTAACTCTAAAAATAATGAAACCAGCTCAACCAAAATAGGATGTGCACATCCCCAAATGATATCCAGCATGTCCACCAAGTTTCAGAAAAAAATAATAAAATCTGTGGGAGGAGATGCGATGAGAAGCACTAATTGTCTATGTCGTCTTATACTGTCGGAAAAGGGCAGTAACTCTAAAAAATAATGAAACCAGCGCAACCAAAATAGGAGGTGCACATCTTCGAATGAAATCCAGCAAGCCCACCAAATTCCCAAAAAACTGATAAAAACCGTGGGAGGAGATGCGATGACAAGCACTAATTGTCTATGTCGTCTTATATTGTCAGGAAAGGGCAGTAACTCTAAAAATAATGAAACCATCGGAACCATAATAGGAGGTGCACATCCTCAAATGATATCCAGCATGTCCACCAAGTTTCGAATTTTTTTTTATAAAAACTGTGGGAGGAGATGCGATGACAAGCACTAATTGTCTATATCGTCTTATACTGTCGGAAAAGGGCAGTAACTCTAAAAATAATGAAACCAGCGGAACCAAAATAGGAAGTGCACACCCTCAAATAATATCCAGTATGACAACCAAGTTTCGAAAAATCCGATAAAAACTGTTGGAGATGCGATGACAAGACATGATTACGGACAGACAGACAGACAGACAGACAGACAGTCAGACAGACAGACAGACAGACGGACAGACAGACGGACAGACAAGCTGATCACTATATCCCCCCGCATTATATGCCGGGGGGGGGGATAAAAAGCTGTGTTTGCTATACACACCTCTGCTAGAGTATTAAGTACATTTTGTTACAGCTACTGGCATTGCCAATCACGGAAACTCCATTTATTTGCTGGTATGTTGAAAAAATACCCATAAGAAAATTAGATGGTTGATTATTGATTTATTTGTCCAATGAATATTTCGGTTTTTATCTACGGGCTTTCAAGTGCAAGGTTTTGAGAGGTTTGTCTGTCAAAGCTGCCAATCAAAAAGTACCACAGGTCTTTGATGTACTATAAAAAAGATTTTAGTCAAGGACGAAATTATTTCTTCACAAAGCCCCTCTGTATACATTGCTTCGTCGCTCTTCTGTCATATTCCTGATCGTAAATGCCATACAATAATCCTACCAGCGGCTATTGACCATTTATATTAAATAGGCAGTAGTAGATGATGGTAGGGTAACGAGAAGTTGTAGGTTCCGTACTAGAACATTACATATAGGCCTACTGAACACAGCATCCGAAACTATTTTTGAAACACTCGCAAACAATATTACCAATTTCTTAGCCGAAACGATTTTATAAAACACAGAGGAAAGCGATCTCTTTGCCTATGTGCACGAAACGTCTTTTTGTTTTTTAAATACAATATGTGATTGTTAAAAAATACTAACATTTCATTTTTTAAAATAATTTCCGCTATTTAGATGAGCCAAACAAGCCAGAGTAGTTTAAGCGGCGGGGATATGTGGGGGAGGGGGGGGGGGGGTGAGGGGTATTAAATAGGACTCTGTTAGTCCTTCCTTTTTTGTTTCCGGAGCAGGGTTTGAGAATTATTGGACATAACTCAATGAAACTTGGTGTGTAGAATAATCATTATGTGACAGCAATTTCATATCCGGAGCGGAACTCGACATTTCTCTCCATATAAACAACCGATTTGAACAAAACAAAGTTAAAAGGTATTTACATTGGTGCGTGGCTTTTTCTGCAAATAGAGTCTGGCTTTTTCTGGCAATAGAGTATGGCTTCCTCCTAATTTCCAGATCACATTGGCAATCTATCCAGAACGAGAACAAACCTCTGCAAATGACGTTCTTCAGTGTAGCCGGAATCACGGACCATTCCTGAACGTTTGTAATGCTGTCATTCTTGGAAAGTTGGCTGGAATATGAAAAAAAGAGAGCATACCCATCACCTCATATAATCAAATTTTATGTTACAGCCAATTTTCTCGAGCTAACTTTCTTATTCTAGAGGCTATATATATTTTGCACGCATGCTTTCCTTTCCAATCAGCGTTCAGACTGTAAACTTCACTTTTGTACAGTAAATACAATAAAAAAACTGCTGCAGTTATAATTGTTTTTCTGGACGAGGGCACTTAACTTCTTGGGATTAAATGGAGTGTACTTAACACAAACTGCATTCGCCACTTAAATGTATTGGCAGGCATTCAGCCGCTAAGAAATGTTAAATTTAGTTCCAGATTCAGACAATATTGTTCAGAACAAAGCCCAACTTTTCGTAGCTCTCTTTAGCTAATGTCATGCCATAGACATCCAGAAATGCATAGCCAACTTGCATCAAATCAAAAGTGACAAAAAGAGATAAAAAGAGACAATGTACTTGAAGGAAGTTTACATTATCAAATTATTAAAACGGTTTACAGATTGGAATGTCACTGCAGGCTGCTTATGGTATGTTTTATTTCATAAAGTTGGCATTGATTATATATCCAGGCCGTCTGCTTGTATTGGATATTAATCCATTTCCTGATTCATCTCAATCTAAATGTATTTTGCTGACATCTTAGAAATCAGACTTTGCCTTCCCGATAAAAATGTTAGCACAAAAACCTTTTAAGCCAGACATCTAATTTAGCTCGGGTCAAGCTAAGTTAAACATATTCCACGGAAATACATAGAAGAAATTCTAACATGAAGTCAATGGTTATTACGAGAGTTATCTGACAAAAACTGAACTAACATTGACGTTTATATTGATTCTCGTTTTAGAAACCTGGATATTACATTGTTGACTCTCACTCTTAGACAGTATGCTATTGTTGTCTTCTTACACTACACCCCTGATATTACCACTCCCAGACAGTATGCTATTGCTATCTTCTTACACTACACCCCTGATATTACCTCTCCCAGACAGGATGCTATTGCTATCTTCTTACACTACACCCCTGATATTACCACTCCCAGACAGTATGCTATTGCTATCTTCTTACACTACACCCCTGATATTACCTCTCCCAGACAGTATGCTATTGCTATCTTCTTACACTACACCCCTGATATTACCACTCCCAGACAGTATGCTATTGCTATCTTCTTACACTACACCCCTGATATTACCACTCCCAGACAGTATGCTATTTTTATCTTCTTACACTACACCCCTGATATTACCACTCCCAGACAGTATGCTATTTTTATCTTCTTACACTACACCCCTGATATTAACACTCCCAGATAGTATGCTATTTTTATCTTCTTACACTACACCCCTGATATCACCACTCCCAGACAGTATGCTATTTTTATCTTCTTACACTACACCCCAGACAGTATGCTATTTTTATCTTCTTACACTACACCCCTGATATTAACACTCCCAGACAGTATTCTATTTTTACCTTCTTACACTACAAAGGGGCCTCCGTGGCTCAGTAGATAGAGCGTTGGACGATCAATCCCGAACAGCCTTCCACAAATGGGTAGCGGGTTCGAATCCCACTTAGTCCCAAAAGTTGGGACATTTTCTGACTGGGTTTTCACTCGAACGATCCATGTGGGTGGTTGCCAGTTACCACCGGAAGGTCGTGGCTTTCCTCCGGGCATAAGGCTCGTTTCCTCCCACAATAAAACTGGCAGCGCCGCCATATAAGTGAAATAATATTGAGCACGGCGTAAAACGCCAAACAACAACCAACTCACACTACACCCCAGGTGTTTCCACTCCCAGACAGTATTTTGTGTTTATCCTCTCGCACTACAAGTCTGATATTACCACTACCAGACAGTATTTTATTTTTATCTTCTATATATCTCTAGTATATTTACTCCAAGACAGCATTTTATTTTCATTTGCCTGTAATGAAGTTACTTTGTATGTTTTTTAATATAAATCAACATTAGTACGTAAAATCTGCTGCACTTATTTTCATTATTATTTGATCATGTAACAATCATAATAACCCTTTAAAGTTATGGTCCAAGTAACACTATGGCAGCCCAAACGAACTTTAAAATCGGACGTTAAAATAAAACATCCAGACGCAACCATCTATTGAAGGATCTTGGACCTTGTGGCTTTGTCCTGACATTGCACTTTTCAATCTTTCTTCAGACAGCCATTATTGAAAATAGCACCTCATCGCATATTTTTCTTTGATAAATTTGTGCAGTCTCGAGCTAGTGTTTTAGAATGTATATCACTCTCGTTTAGTAATTCCCAGTCTTATCACCAGAGGTCTGTGAAAGAAAATTTGTAACACACTAGCTCTCGTTAGATAACCTCTATTCATTTTTCCAAAACATAATAATAAAAATGAACAAAAATAATATCCACAGTGCTATTAAAAAATCTAAAAAAAATATGCTGTCTGTCAAACTATAGATTTGCTTAACCGTTTGTAGCAAAAATCCCGTTGCTATGGTCTGAAATTGGAGTCCTCCAATTAATAGGATTAAATGGAGTGCACTTAACATAAACATCATTTAGCACTAAAATAAATTGGCAGGCCCTGAAAACCCATTTTTCAAAGCATGCAAAAACAAATCCTCAGAAGAAAGTCAAGTGATTGATTATCGATTTTTTACATTTAACTTTTGGGTAACTTTGGCTCAGTCCCACTTAGGCCTTAGGTCGGTGCGTCGCGGGTTCAAATCCCACTCAGACCAAATGCAATTGTCATTTCTAAATGGACTTTTCACTCGATCACTGTATATCGAAGAATGTCAAGGTCCCGCTGAAGGTCGAAGTTTCCTCTAGACAAAGAGCCTGGTTCCCCCTCACTAAACCTGACAACGCCGCCATATAAGTGAAACATTCTTTGGTGAAGTGCAAACATCGATAAATCAATCAATCTGAAGATAACATTCATCTTCTTTTCTTTTTTTCCTGTGATATATATATGGGACAACACAGCAAGGCGTCACGATTTGCTTGCAACATATTCAAACTTAGTGGTACATGGCCCACTTTCAGATAACATTTTGCAGGATGTGCATTAACATTTTAACAAACAAAATAACATATGGACGTTAACCTACGCATTTAAATGATTGTCATTTTCCAGCATATATAAATTTTGCAGTTGTTTTCTGTTTCCATTGTGTGAAAACATTTACGTCGTATGGCTAAAAGAAAATTATGTTAGACGCCTGGTCTAAAAGGCACAACTCCGCTCATAAGATTAAGTTATTCTTGCCATAGAAGAAGATCCGTTCAACCGTATATTACAAAGTGTTCCAGAAAACTCTACGGACTAATAAAGCCGACCCCACTGTCCGTCTTCAACTTAATCAAATAACATGAGATATGGTTTATTACAACTTATGATTGGGCATAAATGTCCAAATTGCATACACCTTTTTAATACGATTAGAAACTTGTCTCCAGGGCTATTTTAGTTAAGAATATTTTCCCCGTCCATGTGTATTTTAGTGTTCATAAACATAATCAAAATAATCAGCGTTCAATCTGTAAATGGTTTCATTTAACTGAAACATGTTACGTAAGACGGGTAGGGGCTTTTGACTCAAGATTATAATTTGGTGCCTAATTCTACTGAGAAGCTTAAACAATTTCAGCGTGACGGCGTTGTGATGTTAAAAATGCCATGGCTTCACAGTTTAGATTCGCTGATTGTATTTGACCCAGTTGAGTGGTTTTGGTGTAAAGTTTATTTGAAATGCACTGCAAGATTTACGTTTGCGAAATGTGTCAAAAAAGAAAAAAATCTCCATAAGGTTTCAATTAAGTTGATTGTCGATCTTGTCGCTTTGCTATCAGCTTGAAATAGGCGTCCCTGCGTGTCAAACGAATAAAAGGTGACAACCTGTCGTTTAAATTAAGTTGAGTGCACTTGACTGACACTAGTTATGGTACTTTAACGGATTAGCGACAACCTTATGTTTTACTTCTATGAACGCTGTCCGAAAAAAGACACGAGTCGTAGATTTGGCGTATCGGCCAGAAAAACTTTGATCAAAGAAGTTGATTTTTTCCTTGGCAAAACGTCCAAACGGTTCGTTAATCAACTACTTTAGAACACTTGAATACATTTCTGCCAAAGGAGTTCAATTGTGTGTTACAACAAAGCCTGAGGATAGCTAAAGTGAAGTCAAACAGTGATTTTCTGTAGAAACCAAGTTAATTTTATTATTTTCTGTGATGGTTAGAGTTGCTTCTTTCAATCCATGAGAGAACCGCATATACTAGAGGCAAAGGCATCGTTCCTAAAACGTTTAGCAATGCGTGATCATTGAGAGTCCTTAAAGGATAAATGGCAAGTTTAAGCCAATGCCTTCTATTTGGTAATCAATTTGTTGAAAATAAAAGCCAAAACGAAAAAGGAGTTTTCAGACACAAAACCTTCAAAGGTCAAGGCATACTTGTTCTTTCTACAGCCGGGATCAGGAAATTAATTAGCTTTAGCGTCGTGGCGTCATAGTTGACATCTGACGTACATTATTATCTACAATCCTGTGAGAAATTGGTTAGTTGCAATCTTTTTACAAGTCTTTTTATGTTGATTTGGAATATGTGGTCAATAGAATACGCTGTCATTAAACAAATGGAAAATTGATTATCTCCGAATAATAAAGCTGGCTTAACTACATAACTGAAACACGACTCCATTAGCGGCTGATCCAGTTACACAGTAGTAGCTTTAATGGCCCCTTTTCAATGCCGCATGGTAATTAGTTTACTATAATAGATTTTGATCCATAAAATTCAAATTGGTCATTATGGAATTTTATAACAGCAATTCCGCATTAAGATGTCAGTATTATATACATAATTATTGCAGCTCCCCATATAATGATTTATAGTTATGGTATTTTAGCCGGGGAATGCTGTGTTTATTTATTGGTCCGAAATTGAATTGACAGTCATCTAATTCAGGTACCTCGTATATCAAGTTTGAGAAATTAGAGCCAATCAAAAGCTTAACCATGGATTACTGCAACACAAAAGATAACTTCAGTGTCAACATTTTACAATGGAATTGGATTGAATAAATGATATATTTAGAAACATACTTTTATCAACATGGAAGCTGTAAAATGATCGGATTGGGTGAAATCTTCCGAGTTTGTTAATAATTCAACTGACTTATTTCGCCAAGTAGTATACACATGATGGTCACATGCGAAATGAAAAGATGGCAAATGAAACACCCCACAGGACTTCATTTATTCCAGAATATAAGAACATCAACTGAATTGATATGGTCTGCAACTACATCTTATCGACTGGGTATTAAATGTTTTATTGCTTTTGGTTTTATAGGACCCATTGTACCAAGTGTATAATTTTACATTCTTTTTAAATCCTTCATTCTTCTCAGTTTTATTATGATTCTGACTTTCCCATCATTTTTTTTTCAAATATAGCTTGGAGTTACGTGATGTTAGTTTCTTCCCCTATATTCTAGCGTGTCAGTGACCAGCAAGATCATTTCTACTTGACTGAAAAGGAATGATCTTATATGCCTGGCAACAGAAAGTAATTGGAAATTTCGCTTCGGGATTTACAAAAAAAAAAGGAAAAAAAAAGACTATACTTGAGTAAGCTGCAGATAGACGTGTCTGTAAATCTGTTAAGAATGGTGATTTAAAAAAAAGTGTCTGTAGTTGAATTGAAAACTGGAGACAGACATGTCTACGACGTGTAAGAACACTTTTTATTTGCAAAAAAAAAAAATGTTTTTCATTATCGTCGGTAACAAGGAAAGAAGTTTGCCAAACGAATCTCCACATGGTGTGGACATGTCTTTTGGGATTACAGCATTTTTTTTCTCTTTTCAGAATTGATTACCGACGAGAATGCGGAAATATACATGGAAACCCATAACTGAATATTTAATTAGATATGTTGACACGTAAAGCCCCTTTCACAATTGAGATACGGCGGGTTTCCGGCTCTTGCGGTCATGAATTTTGGCCTTCCGTACGATGGACCGCAGCCTTCCTTGCGGGCAACCGCACCTTACCGCGCGGAATTGTTGTGCCGCAAGAGCCGCAAAAAAGTTTGGTGTGCACATGGAATCCAATTTTCGGCCGTGCGAATTTTTTTATTACCTCTGATCCGTGCGGGCGCTAGTACGTTCACCGTAAACCGTTGTATCTTGACGCGCGGTTGTTGCACGATTTTTTTGTGTCGTAAGATGCTCCGTACGGTGAAATTTTTTGCTCCGCCAACCTTGCGGCAGTCGTAAACCGTTGAACGATTCGCCGTCTCGGTTTTGCACCGCCTTGCGTTCACCGTGCGAAAAATACCCTCAGGTGTGCTACAGGTATATATTTTTGGGTGCTTCATTTTATCTCACAACAGTTGAAGCTTTTGCCTTGGTCTGCTTCTTGGCGGGCATCGTGGTGATCTTCCTCAATGGATTGACGTTCTTTTTCTAACGGTTTTTTTATCTATGCGCCTTTTTATACTGCAATTACGTCTGCGGAGCCCAAAATCGCCGCACGATTTGACAAAACGCCGTAAGGCGCCCGCTCATTGGTGCGCGGCGAAAAACAATGACGCACGATGCATCTTGCGGCACGCCGCACGCTCCAACGAATCACGTAGCACCTCCGCGCAACTGTCTTACGGAGCACGTGCGCTAGACGTGCGTTGCTTGCGTCACTCGCGCGGTTCGCCGCAAGAGATTCGTGGATTAAAACGTGCGAGAACCTTGCCACGCCCTTACGATGGCCCGGCCAATCGTAAAATGGATTATTTTCTTGCGGTAATTTTTCCGATTCTACTGCGGCCCGAAAAATTTTATCTCCACCGTGCGGTCGATTTCAGTATTTTGACCGTGCGGCGAAAGTCTCAATTGTGAAAGCCCCTTAAAATTGGATACCTTAAAAATGCCCTAGCAGGATTGATTGATTTATGTTTTACGCGACACTCAAGATTATTTCACTTATAATGTGCTGTTGCCAGGCTTAATGGGGGAGAAAGCACTAGCATCTCTTTCCCACACGACCATCGATTTAAAACCCCATATTTTCTCAATTATCCAAGTATTTCTACTATTGCCTATCAGATTTAAAGGGGCATGAGCTGCCGAAATTCACACTTTTTTCATAATTTCTGATCGTCACGACAGTAAGAGGCTTTGAAGACCATCGAAAAACTAAATGATTGGCGTTGGGATGAGGAAAATCCATACAGTATGTACCCTGTACGAACCGAAAACGTGTTCGAAAAGTAGCAAAATTTAAATAACCGAGACGACCATTCATTCATTCTAAGCCAAAGTTAGTTCAAAACAATACTTTATCGTACATTTTCGAGACTAGAAGCACTAAAGAGCTTCTGAATTATACGTCTTGAGAAAAATAGCCGATAATTTCAACATTCTGTGTTTACGTCAAAATATCAACATTTTGGCAGCTCATGCCCCTTTAATTAGTTGCAAATCTGAAAACTGACTCAGATCGTTTTAATTTAAACCTATATTGTGTAACAAACTAAATTATATGGTTCAACTTTTGCCAAACTGTATAATAACTCTGGGCTCAGAGGTGTGTCTCGTTTGTCTGATACGTAAGTCGCCTAAAAGCCCACTAGAGAAACTGTTAGACTCTGAAACTTTGCAATTTAATCCTTTGTTAAAATTCAATCATTCAGAGCTTTTGACATTTAAAGACAATTACTTTGAGGTCTCTAAAATATACACTGATTTGCCAATCAACCTTTTAAGAAAGTGTGACAGAATGTGTTCAGTGTCTTCACAGTTTGAAGAAGTCGTTGTAGAAATTAGGATTCTTACGGTTAATACGGCGAGTAATACAAGATACGAGAATATCAAAAAGGAAGTCAATTTATACCAGAGGTTCCACTGACGATTGAACTGACAGATTTGACAGATACATGTTCAGTTATGTGATAAATCTAACTGTAGGAAGTAAATAAAAAAGTCCAACTATCGATCCCCTCTATACAAAAATCAACTAGAAAAAGTATTTGTTAATCAGAATCACATGTTCAACTTTTTAAGAGCAGATACATACCTTTGTATATAATTTATAGTCAATCCCAACATAAATATCATTCAAACCAAAAAGCCGATCGCAAATTCGTAATGTTGTTAAAGCGTCGTGAGCTGCCAAAATGTTGATATTTTGACGTTAAAACTAAATGTTGCAATTGTTGCCTATTTTTCTCAAGACGTATAATTCAGAGGCTTTTTAGTGCTTCTAGTCTCGAGAGTGAACGTTAAAGTATTGCTTAGAACTAACTTTTGCTTAGAATGAATGGTCGTCCCGGTTATTTAAATTTTGTTTCACTTTTTGAACACTATATTTTGGACCCGACTGAAGTTGGTTCCCTATTCCCAGTTCCTTATTCCCAGTTCCCTATTCCCAGTTCCTTATTCCTAGTCCCCTATACCCAGTTCCTTTTTCGAAATAATTTTCTTATCATAGGTGTAATTAATCACAAATAAGACTTTGGTTCTACATATGGACAAAATTATTCCGGTTATGTTTTTTTTTTCAAGGTTTGTTGGCTGATTTGATGCCTTTTTAGTACACACCTAAAACGTTTTCGGTCCATGACACAAATTAAGTTAGAACACAGGTTTAAACTCGAATTAGAAAACAATATACGATCCTTAACTTTGCGGCTTACAGGGCAAAACTAATATTGCATAAGTCGATAACGAAGTGTACTTTAATTTGGCGGTGCATCTCTCCCGGCACAGGACTTGTATCCGCCGGCACAGGCAAAAATGTATATTTTTCTAAATTCCAACTTACATATGTAGGTAATGAAAACACGGTACGAGTCTAAACTATTGTCTGTGCCGGGCAAAACAAATATTGCATAAGTAGACAACAAAGAGTACTTCAATTTGGGGTTGCATTTATTCCGGCACAGCACTTGGATCTGTCGGCACAGGCAAAAATGTATATTTTTCTCAATTCCAACTTAGGAATTGAAAACAAGGTACGAGTCTAAACTATTGTCTGTGCCGGGCACACGGCATAGATCCACAGGCACAGGTGAAAACTTAAAGCTCTTTATATTCTGTTAGATTATGCAATTTTAAATAGGGAAGCAATGTATGAGCCCTAACTAAGCGGCGTGCCGGGCAAAATTATAATAGCATACGTAGACAGTAATGATTACTTCATTTTGGCGTTGCATATCTTAAGATATCAATAATCTCATTTCGAATAAGGAAACAATGTACGAGTCTTAACTATTGTCTCTGCCGGGCAAAACAAATATTGCATAAGTAGACAACAAAGAGTACTTCAATTTGGCGTTGCATTTATCCCGGCACAGCCCTTGGGTCTGTCGGCACAGACAAAAATGTATATTTTTCTCAATTCCACCTTAGGTAATGAAAACAAGGTACGAGTCTAAACTATTGTCTGTGCAGGGCAAAATGTATATAGCCTGAGTAGGCATTGGACAGCAAAACCTGTTTACGTTGCTTGTATCCCGGCACACGGCACAGATTCACAGGCACAAGCGAAAACTTAAAGCTATTTATATTCTGTTAGATTATGCAACTTTGAATAGGGAAGCAATGTATGAGTCTTAACTAAGCCGCGTGCCGGGCAAAACAAATATTGCACAGGTAGACAACAAAGAGTACTTCATTTTGGCGTTGCATTTATTCCGGCACAGCACTTGGGTCTGTCGGCACAGGCAAAAATGTATATTTTTCTCAATTCCAACTTAGGTAATAAAAACAATGTACGAGTCTTAACTATTGTATGTGCTGGGCACAATGTATATGGACTAAGTAGACATTGGGCAGCAGAACTTGTTTACGTTGCTTGTATCCCGGTACACGGCACAGATCCACAGGCACAGGCGACAACTTAAAGCTCTTAATATTGTGTTAGATTATGCAATTTTGAATAGGGAAGCAATGTATAGAAAGATGACCTCAGAACCATTACAGATCTCACTTGTAGTGTCTCTTTGGAAAAACTATATTTTGAATCAGGCTTTTCTAAATTATCTACACGGCGTAAAACACACCGACTTCTTATGTTTTACAAAATTATAAAAGGAACATCACCAGAATCTTTATCAGAACATCTGCCTCCTGTAACCCGTGTACGTAACACATACAATGTCCGCAATGCAGAGCTTTACACGCCTTATCAGTGCAGAACTGAGCTATTTCGTCAGTCCTTTTTCCCTTCAACGTATGCTGCCAAATGATAAAAATGTCATCCAGATAACGAAGGTAAATAAAAGGTTGTTGGTGACATTTGTGAAGAATATCACTCCCCGACTCAGCCATAAAAATAGAGGCAAAGTTAGGACTAAAACGTTTCCCCATAGCACACCCTATAATTTGCTGAAAGATCATATTTCCAATATTTTTGGAATGCTGATTTTATGGATTTAAGACCCAAATCTATGTCAATGTTTGTATACATAGACTCCACATCCAGAGTTACCAAAATCCCATCTTGTGGGATGGATTTCTCAGACAATTTGGCCAACAATATATCATATTTTCATTGATACTCTTAATTCTCACGACTCAAGCATTAAGTTACAGCCTACTATTGATCACAATTCTGTGGACTTTTTGGATGTAACTAATTACAAGGGTCATACATATCATACTACTCGGCATCTAGATTACAGAGTTTTCTTCAAACCTACTGACACCCATCAGCTCCTACATGCTGGGTCATACCATCCTCCTCACACTTTCAAGGGAGATTTTTAGATTCTATAGAAACTGTAGTTCTTTAGATTTCTTTGACCAGGCTTGTTCTGTTCTTTTTAAAGCTCTCCTCCCTGGGAGGTATTCTATTAGATTACCCCGAAAGATCAAATCTAACACAGTAAAACAAATCATGTTTGCCCCTTCAGCGCCCAATACGCTTACCTCCCCTTCGAGGGTGTACCATTACCGCCCAACATTTCTCTCAGGTACATCAATGAAATGCCTAAGACGCAATGCAAACTCGATATATACGTACCCGATCGCCGAACCGTTTTCGGAGAACAATCTCGCGACAAATATCAAATGGCAGAGAATCTTAATTGCGACTCCTCTAATATCGTGTATGTTATCACATGCAAAAAATGTCGCAAACAGTACGTCGGAGAAACTCAGAATTCTCTACGACAAAGAGAAGCCAACCATTTATCTAGTATTAGACATAAACATGATGTACCCGTGGCACAACATTTCAATACTCTAGGTCATTCGGTCAAGGACCATTTTGAAATCATGCCTATTGAGAAAATCCCATTTCTCACTTCCGCTGCAGATACCAAGCACAAACGTTTGGAAAGGGAACGTTTCTGGATTCAAACATTACAAACTATTTATCCTTTGGGTTTGAACTTGGACCCAGGGAGATGTCGTGAAAAAACTATAATACAATTTGTCTTTCAGTATAACAAAGCTAGTATCGCTATGGTCAAGATCATAGTAGAAGAATACAAACTACTTCAAAGTAAACTTGCTCGACCTCTGACCCAAAGACCAGTCATTGCTTATAATAAGAACAAGAGTTTGTAAGCCATACTGGTCAGGGCTAATTTTCACTGTCTTTTCCCATGACCCTGCAATATATAGTCTGAAGATATTCTTACCATAGCTTAAGATACGTAAGCATTGTCAATGTAATACAAAGCGTTCCAGAAAATTTTACTGACTAAGGCCAAGCTCCTGTCAGTCGTCAACCTAATGAAATATCATAGGTTTACTTTATTACAACAATTTATGATGGGGTATAAAGGTCTAAATGATATACCTCTTTTTGACACAATTAGAAACTTGTCTCCATGGTTATTTTAGACAATAAGATTTTCCCTGTGCCCGTGTGTTTTAGTGTTCATAAATATAATATATTGAATTACACCATTTGTTTATTATGAGTGTGAACAATGCGGTGTGCCGGGCAAAACTAATAAAACTAATATACAGGATTGGAATTTTATACTTTTCGTTTTACTTTTCTGTAACCACCCAGACTCAAATCCTAAATTTTAAAAAAATTATGCGTATCACTAACCCTGGAAATAAGGTCAGATTAGAAAAGCTTTAAGGATTATTCAAAACCAAATTATTACAAAGAGTCCTGTATAAGGGCATATTAAAAAATACACAGTATGCTTAATATTTCTGTTGAATAACGATCCGATGTATTTCTGAGAATATTATTTTGATTTGGTTAATGACTTTTTAATGACATCATTCCAATTTCAGCAAAACAATGCTTTTTTTTTTTAAACGAATTGGTCTGAAAATTTGATCTGCAGGCAGGAAATTATTGTCATTCTAAGAGTTCCAAAACAAGCAGGACATTAATAACATTCTTACATAACAATAAGTACCTACAAATATCCAATAAGACAGAATGTAAAATACCCGAAAAAAACCCATAAAATGTATATTCACTTCTGTATTCCACCTTCCAAAACCAGGCGAAGGAAAAAAGTAGTTAAGCGTTTGTGCTTTTCTAAATACGGATACACTGAATCCAGGTTTTAATCAATTTTCAAAACGAGATTAACTAGAAAACATATATGGTGCATGGTCAACTTGCTAACTTAGGCATGTCTTTGCAATAACTATTCACTGAAATCTAGGATCAAGATCTTTTGTTTAAAAAAGTACTAGAAGACGATGTAAGTGAATATTACAAAAACGGGATAAAGATAATTGAATATGAACACCCATCAAAGACTTACAAACACGGTTACAACACATGATCAAGCACATGATCAACTTGCTAACTTAGGCATGTCTTTTTTTTTTTTTAAACGTATCTTTATTGCACAGAAGTACACTTTCTCTACACGGTACGCCAAAGGCTTATATTGTGTGAGATATTCATTAATAATACAATTTGTAGCATTGATTTACAAAATATTTCTAAGCATGTCTTTGCAATAAATCTAACAGAATATAAAGAGCTTTAAATTTTCGCCTGTGCCTGTGGATCTGCGCCGTGTGCCGGGATACACGCAAAGTAAACAGGTTCTGGTGTCCAATGCCTACTCAGGCTATATACATTTTGCCTGGCACAGACAATAGTTTAGACTCGTACCTTGTTTTCATTACCTAAGTTGGAATTGAAAAAAAAATAGACATTTTTGCCTGTGCCGACAGATCCAAGTCCTGTGCCGGGATAAATGCAACGCCAAAATGAAGTACTCTTTGTTGTCTACCTGTGCAATATTGTTTTGCCCTGCACGCCGCTTAGTTAAGACTCATACATTTCTTCCCTATTAAAAATTTGTTTTGCCCGGCACGCCAAATTGCGTTTAAGTTTTCGCGGTGCCTGTGGATCTGTGCCGTGTGCTGGGATACAAGCAACGTAAAAAAGTTCTGCTGTCCAATGCCTACTCAGGCTATATACATTTTGCCTGTGCCGACAGATCCAAGTGCTGTGCCGAGATAAATGCAACGCCAAAATGAAGTACGCTTTGTTGTCTACCTGTGCAATATTTGTTTTGCCCGGCACAGACAATAGTTAAGACTCGTACATTGTTTCCTTATTCGAAATTAGATTATTGACACAGTGTACCTTTAGACTTTTGCCTGTACCGACAGAATCAAGTCCTGTGCCGGGATAAATGCAACGCCGAAATGAAGTACTCTATGTTGTCTACCTCTGCAATATTTGTTTTGCCCGGCACGCCGCTTAGTTAAGACTTATACATTGCTTCCCTATTCAAAATTGCATAATCTAACAGAATATAAAGAGCTTTAAGTTTTCGCCTGTGCCTGTGGAGCTGTGCCTTGTGCCGGGATACACGCAACGCAAACAGGTTCTGCTGTCCAATGCCTACTCAGGCTATATAGATTTTGCCCGGCACAGACAATAGTTTAGACTCGTACCTTGTTTTCAATACCTAAGTTGGAATTGAGAAAAATATACATTTTTGCCTGTGCCGACAGATCCAAGTGCTGTGCCGGAATAAATGCAACTCCAAATTGAAGTACTCTTTGTTGTCTACTTATGTAATATTTGTTTTGCCCGGCACAGACAATAGTTTAGACTCGTACCGTGTTTTCATCACTAAGTTGGAATTTAGAAAAATATACATTTTTGCCAGTGCCGGCGGATACAAGTCCTGTGCCGTGATAGATGCACCTCCAAATTAAAGTACACTTCGTTATCGACTTATGTAATATTAGTTTTGCCCTGTAAGCCGCAAAGTTAAGGATCGTATATTGTTTTCTAATTCGAGTTTTAGCCTGTGTTCTAACCGAAAACTTTTTAGGTGTGTACTAAAAAGGCATTAAATCAGTCAACAAACCTTGAAAAAAAAAACATAACCGGAATAATTTTGTCCATATGTAGAACCAAAGTCTTATTTGTGATAATTACACCTATGATAAGAAAATTATTTCGAATAAGGAACTGGGAATAGGGAACTAGGAATAAGGAACTGGGGATAGGGAACTGGGAATAAGGAACTGGGAATAGGGAACCAACTTCAGCCGGGTATATTTCGGTTTGTATAGGCCGTATACTTTATGGATTTCCATCATTCCAACGTCAATCATTTAGTTTTTCGATGGCCTTCAAAGCCTCTTACTGTAACGAGGATCAGAAATTATGAAAAAAAGTGTGAATTTTGGAAGCTAGTGCCACTTTAAGAGAAAATGGGAAAGCGTCAATACTCTGTATTAAAGTGACATGAGCTGCCAAAATGTTGATATTTTGACGTTAAAACAGAATGTTGAAATTATTGGCTATTTTTCTCAAGACTTATAATTCAGACGCTTTTTAGTGCTTCTAGTCTCGGGAATGTACGATATAGTATTGTTTGAACGAACTTTGGCTAAGAATAAATGAATGATTTAAATGAATTATTTAAATTTTGTTTACTTTCAGAATACGTTTTCGGTTCGTAAAGGCCACATACTGTATGGATTTTCCTCATTCCAACGCCGATCATTTAGTTTTTCGATGGCCTTCAAAGTCTCTTGCTGTTGTGACGATCAGAAATTATTAAAAAAGTATGAGTTTTGGCAGCTCATGCCACTTTAACTCGAATGAATTTATCCCTGTGTATTTTGAAACTGAACGCAAACTCGTCATTTTGCTTCCCAAGTATGATGCGGCTTTCCCAAACGGTTTTGCCTGCAGTCACCTTTCTTTCCGCTGAGAGCACACCGAGAATACATTCTAGTATAATGGACATTTATCGCAATATCTTATCGAAATTAACGCCTTGTTTTCGTCGTAGGACAGAAGATGATTGCTTAAGTTGACGTTGTTGCTGTTTATTTACATAGCCAAGGTTGTTTAACTTTTAGCTGCATATGTACATCAGCACGCCCTCTGGTTTTGGGATGACAGCCTTAAAGCTCTTTTAACTTAACGTTGTTACTTATAAGTGTCGAGGGAATAATAACAAACTAAATTTTTATCCGAATTTTTAGATGCTACTTATAAACACGATTTAAGGATGTTTGACCATGATTTATGATAAATGATAACCGTAGATGTTTTAAGCTCAAAGGAGAGATATTTTGGCTGCTCTCCTACGCGACATGGTAACATAAGTTCTAAAACACATGGCAACGAAATTTGAGAGCTTTGCTTCTCTGTTGGCTTGTTTGAACAAAACTAACTTAATTATGATTGTCAAAGGAGTAAGAGCTAACCGAACTTGTACAGGATTTGTTTTAGATCTTGTTCATAAAACATGTTTTTGATGAGGGACGTAAGAAACGATGGCTGATGAATAAATCATACCATTTAGTAAAAAGTCTTTCTCGGATTGAGTTTTAGAAAGTACATTTTCCATTCAACTAAGTAAAACAAGTCGTAATTTGCTTTGATTAAACATCTTTTTTTAATTCACACAGTAAAATAGACCAAGTATAACATAGCATTAAGATTTCGAGTTGATAAATAGTTGATGAATATTTCATAGTATACATGAGGTGATAGAACTGAATGGATCCCACAAACAATTCCTGCCACTTTTTATAGCTTCATATTGTACTCATTCTCTTTTAGATGAAACGACCTCTCTGGAATGAAACGTCTCTTTAAAATGATTATGATTTGACAGCAGCTTTTGTATTCTTGTCAACCTTCTCTTTCTATACAAAACAGGCCTGGAAATATTATTCCACGATGGAGGTTTTGACGGTTGTAATTTTCTTTTCCAATTCCAATATCAACAAACGTATTAAACGCCTTCATTAAAGATTAAATTGACAAGTTTATAAATATTTATGGAATCTAACAAAACAAGGAAACTTAATTCCGTTTTAGAGGCCTAATTTTGTTTTTGGATATAAAAAATAACAACCAGACTTTGGAGACTTGCTTCAAGGCCATTTCTGATCTTGTTATTTTCTCAGTGTCTTAAAAGTTTCGCTTGATTGCCCATAATCCCAAACCACCAATGTCAAATCTGAAAGCTCCTCACCAAAAATATCAATTTAGTTGCGATTTTTAACCAACCGTCCAATTGTTAGCCCAAACAAGTGACATTATTCAAGAAACAAGGCTGATTTCCCCCCTAACAGAGTCCGGAAAGCAATTTAATTGGGTAGTCGCCGAAGTCAAAGTTGTATGACACAACGCATTGGCGTCATCTAATTAAGTCCATAATTAAGTCGTAATTGTTAAACAAACTGAAATATCAATTACATTGTTTTCTTTCTTTGAAGGTTTGACTGTGGCCTATTAGGCAAAATTAAAAAAATTGGGTATAGATTCTAATCTAAGTTGTTGGATGTCACATCTGTAAATGTTTCTTTCTCTGCTGTTTGAATGTAATGCTGACCTCAAACTAGTAAACCGATCAAATCGTTCAATGACATTTAGAAGTTGAACAGTTACAGAATAAGGTGAAGAATTACTTATGGATAACGACGTTGTCGCGGAGTTCGCGATTCCTTTGACAATGACAAAAAATAATATATACTTCCGTAGAGTGGAGATTTGCTTAAAGTGGCATGAACTGCCAAAATTCACACTTTTCTCATAATTTCTGATCGTCACGACAGTAAGAGATTTTGAAGGCCATCGAAAAACTAAAGGATTGGCATAGGAACGAGGAAAATCCATACAGTATGTGGCCTGCCCGAACCGAAAACGTGTTCGAAAAGTAAGTAAAATTTAAATAACCGGGACGACCATTCATTCATTATAAGCCAAAGCAATACTTTATCGTACATTTTCGAGGCTAGAAGCACTAAAAAGCTTCCGAATTATACGTCTTGAGAAAAATAGTCAACAATTGCCAACAATTGCAACATTCTGTTTTAACGTCAAAATACATGTATATCAACATTTTGGCAGCTCATGCCACTTTAAGCCCAAATAGTGGAGAGTGATAAATGGCGTGTGAGTCTGTGCGTGCGCGTGAAGAGAAACAAAATAGTTCCGACAACTGTAGAGTATGGTTGAAGTTAAACTTTTACCTAAAACTTGTTTTTATTTTCCTTAGGAAGCCTAGCCAATGACTTTGATAACTATGTAAGATAACCACTCAATGATGTTGATACACCATCAATACATCAATTCTTTGCCATGTAGTAAACCGATATCAAATTATTGATGATGAAAGTCACTTCATAGAATACTACCATTGGTAAGTAGTAGGATCGGTTAAAGCTGAACTGGTTCGCATCTGTTTATTCTAAGAAGGTTTAGTTTTAGTTTTAGTTTTAGTTCCATTCGATAAATATTGAATTGTAATCTTCTTATGTGAATTGCTTTTCAACGGAGTGCTAATCGGGATGTAATTTTACAAAGCGTAAAAATAAATTTATGGTACGAAATTCAATTATCTAAAGTTGACCAATGGGAATTAATGGCTATAGAATTTTTCCAGTTTCTTTTCAAATAGGAATATTCGTGTCCGTTATTTTTTCGCTGACTACAAATGATTCCACAAATCCCATCAAAACTGGTACAGAAGGCTAACTGGCATTTGTGTCTCAATTACATGGGTTTTGTAATTGTCTGATACAAATGCCCCGTTTACCAAACTCGTTGACCTGCCTCTAGCTACCCAAATAAAGTATTTTCTAAATGTGTGTACCACTATCCTAGATTTGACCTATCGTACTTGGATTATATATAAAAGCAACGTAAAACACTAGTCAAACAACATAAAACCCCATAAGTATACTGACACTGGTAATACTCAATAAACCAACTATATCTTACGAGTGTAATAAAGTTGTTATGGCAGACACTTTGGCGATTGTAATTTGTTACCAGTACTAAGTAAATGCCATCGTCAGGAAATCACACAGAACAAACCATTAACCATGTCGCGATAACGATTAACTGACACAACTATAAAGAGATCTACGGCTTTTGGTAATGGAGTACAAATAGCTTTGGCAAAGCTCTAAAGAAAACACGACAGGAATTCAATATAGGGAATTTGAACCATTTGTCTTGACACAGTTACACCGGAAAACGGTTATTACACTCTTCGATGAGAACACCACTGCTCCCACAAAGATGTACATGTCTTTCGTCAATAACCTGGCATCTAAAGGACAAAGTTATGTTCTTGTGGTTGGGATTATTTAAGCACACACAATTCTTGGCAGTGGACCCGCTTAATCACAAATGGTAAAACAGTTGCTACGCCAAATCATTGGCAATGTCGATTTCCCTGACACTCGCATTGCATTGCATTGTACCATATGGCAGTGGCATTTAAGTGGCATGAGCTGCCAAAATTCACACTTTTTTCATAATTTCTGATCGTCGCGACAGTAAGAGGCTTTGAAGGCCATCGAAAAACTAGATTATTGGCGTTGGAATGAGGAAAATCCATACAGTATGTGGCCTATACGAACCGGAATAGTGTTCGAAAAGTAAACAAATTCAATGGCTATAGAATTTTTCCAGTTTCTTTTCAAATAGGAATATTCGTGTCCGTTATTTTTTCGCTGACTACAAATGATTCCACAAATCCCATCAAAACTGGTACAGAAGGCTAACTGGCATTTGTGTCTCAATTACATGGGTTTTGTAATTGTCTGATACAAATGCCCCGTTTACCAAACTCGTTGACCTGCCTCTAGCTACCCAAATAAAGTATTTTCTAAATGTGTGTACCACTATCCTAGATTTGACCTATCGTACTTGGATTATATATAAAAGCAACGTAAAACACTAGTCAAACAACATAAAACCCCATAAGTATACTGACACTGGTAATACTCAATAAACCAACTATATCTTACGAGTGTAATAAAGTTGTTATGGCAGACACTTTGGCGATTGTAATTTGTTACCAGTACTAAGTAAATGCCATCGTCAGGAAATCACACTGAACAAACCATTAACCATGTCGCGATAACGATTAACTGACACAACTATAAAGAGATCTACGGCTTTTGGTAATGGAGTACAAATAGCTTTGGCAAAGCTCTAAAGAAAACACGACAGGAATTCAATATAGGGAATTTGAACCATTTGTCTTGACACAGTTACACCGGAAAACGGTTATTACACTCTTCGATGAGAACACCACTGCTCCCACAAAGATGTACATGTCTTTCGTCAATAACCTGGCATCTAAAGGACAAAGTTATGTTCTTGTGGTTGGGATTATTTAAGCACACACAATTCTTGGCAGTGGACCCGCTTAATCACAAATGGTAAAACAGTTGCTACGCCAAATCATTGGCAATGTCGATTTCCCTGACACTCGCATTGCATTGCATTGTACCATATGGCAGTGGCATTTAAGTGGCATGAGCTGCCAAAATTCACACTTTTTTCATAATTTCTGATCGTCGCGACAGTAAGAGGCTTTGAAGGCCATCGAAAAACTAGATTATTGGCGTTGGAATGAGGAAAATCCATACAGTATGTGGCCTATACGAACCGGAATAGTGTTCGAAAAGTAAACAAATTCAATGGCTATAGAATTTTTCCAGTTTCTTTTCAAATAGGAATATTCGTGTCCGTTATTTTTTCGCTGACTACAAATGATTCCACAAATCCCATCAAAACTGGTACAGAAGGCTAACTGGCATTTGTGTCTCAATTACATGGGTTTTGTAATTGTCTGATACAAATGCCCCGTTTACCAAACTCGTTGACCTGCCTCTAGCTACCCAAATAAAGTATTTTCTAAATGTGTGTACCACTATCCTAGATTTGACCTATCGTACTTGGATTATATATAAAAGCAACGTAAAACACTAGTCAAACAACATAAAACCCCATAAGTATACTGACACTGGTAATACTCAATAAACCAACTATATCTTACGAGTGTAATAAAGTTGTTATGGCAGACACTTTGGCGATTGTAATTTGTTACCAGTACTAAGTAAATGCCATCGTCAGGAAATCACACTGAACAAACCATTAACCATGTCGCGATAACGATTAACTGACACAACTATAAAGAGATCTACGGCTTTTGGTAATGGAGTACAAATAGCTTTGGCAAAGCTCTAAAGAAAACACGACAGGAATTCAATATAGGGAATTTGAACCATTTGTCTTGACACAGTTACACCGGAAAACGGTTATTACACTCTTCGATGAGAACACCACTGCTCCCACAAAGATGTACATGTCTTTCGTCAATAACCTGGCATCTAAAGGACAAAGTTATGTTCTTGTGGTTGGGATTATTTAAGCACACACAATTCTTGGCAGTGGACCCGCTTAATCACAAATGGTAAAACAGTTGCTACGCCAAATCATTGGCAATGTCGATTTCCCTGACACTCGCATTGCATTGCATTGTACCATATGGCAGTGGCATTTAAGTGGCATGAGCTGCCAAAATTCACACTTTTTTCATAATTTCTGATCGTCGCGACAGTAAGAGGCTTTGAAGGCCATCGAAAAACTAGATTATTGGCGTTGGAATGAGGAAAATCCATACAGTATGTGGCCTATACGAACCGGAATAGTGTTCGAAAAGTAAACAAATTCAATGGCTATAGAATTTTTCCAGTTTCTTTTCAAATAGGAATATTCGTGTCCGTTATTTTTTCGCTGACTACAAATGATTCCACAAATCCCATCAAAACTGGTACAGAAGGCTAACTGGCATTTGTGTCTCAATTACATGGGTTTTGTAATTGTCTGATACAAATGCCCCGTTTACCAAACTCGTTGACCTGCCTCTAGCTACCCAAATAAAGTATTTTCTAAATGTGTGTACCACTATCCTAGATTTGACCTATCGTACTTGGATTATATATAAAAGCAACGTAAAACACTAGTCAAACAACATAAAACCCCATAAGTATACTGACACTGGTAATACTCAATAAACCAACTATATCTTACGAGTGTAATAAAGTTGTTATGGCAGACACTTTGGCGATTGTAATTTGTTACCAGTACTAAGTAAATGCCATCGTCAGGAAATCACACTGAACAAACCATTAACCATGTCGCGATAACGATTAACTGACACAACTATAAAGAGATCTACGGCTTTTGGTAATGGAGTACAAATAGCTTTGGCAAAGCTCTAAAGAAAACACGACAGGAATTCAATATAGGGAATTTGAACCATTTGTCTTGACACAGTTACACCGGAAAACGGTTATTACACTCTTCGATGAGAACACCACTGCTCCCACAAAGATGTACATGTCTTTCGTCAATAACCTGGCATCTAAAGGACAAAGTTATGTTCTTGTGGTTGGGATTATTTAAGCACACACAATTCTTGGCAGTGGACCCGCTTAATCACAAATGGTAAAACAGTTGCTACGCCAAATCATTGGCAATGTCGATTTCCCTGACACTCGCATTGCATTGCATTGTACCATATGGCAGTGGCATTTAAGTGGCATGAGCTGCCAAAATTCACACTTTTTTCATAATTTCTGATCGTCGCGACAGTAAGAGGCTTTGAAGGCCATCGAAAAACTAGATTATTGGCGTTGGAATGAGGAAAATCCATACAGTATGTGGCCTATACGAACCGGAATAGTGTTCGAAAAGTAAACAAATTCAAATAACCGGGACGACCATTCATTCATTCTAAGTCAAAGTTAATTCAAAACAATACTTTATCGTATATTCTCGAGACTAGAAACACTAAAAAGCTTCCGAATTATACGTCTTGAGTAAAATAGCCGATAATTTCAACATTCTGTTTTTACGTGAAAATATCAACATTTTGGCAGCTCATGCCACTTTAAGGAATCAAACACGAAATATGTGCAGGAATCCGGTTGTTTAAAGTGGCACGAGGTGTCAACATCTTAATATTTTGACGTTAAAACTTAAAATGAATGAATGGTCGTCTCGGTTATTCCAATTTTGTTAACTTTTAGAACACGTTTTCGGTTCGTACAGGCCACATATTGTATGGATTTTTCTCATTCCAAAGTCAATTATTTATTTTTCGACGGCCTTCAAAGCCTCTTATTGTCGTGACGATCAGAAATTTTGAAAAAGTGTGAATTTTGGCAGCTCATGCCACTTTAAGATACGATTATACGTCTTTCGTTGTTAGATATTTATGTGCTTTTAGATTGAAACATCGATAAACGGCCTATTCCGGACGTAATGCACAATGTCTTGTATTTTAATTCATAGAAACTTAGCCATTTACGTTGGTTTAGACTCACAACAGATGTGCTAATACCGGAGAAAAATACCGGAGATATTTGAGGAATTTGTGTTATTCTTACATTGTACGTTTGTTATAGATTTCATCCTTGTAGTTATTGCTTTTGTAGCTGTTGTAATTATAGTTCCAATGAATACCCGGGGGCCTCCGTGGCTCAGTAGGTAGAGCGTTGGATACTCAATCCGAACAGCCTTCCACCAATGGGTCGCGGGTTCGAGTCCCACTCAGTCCAAACAAATATGGGAAAATTTCTGATTGGGTTTTCACTCGAACGACCTATGTGGGGTGGTTGGCAGTTACCTCCGGAGTATCGTGGGTTTCCTCAGGGCATAGAGCCCAGTTTCCTCCCACAATAAAACTGGCAACGTCGCCATATAAATGAAATAGTTGTGAGAAAAGTAGACGAAGGGGGACTTAGTTACCAGGATATTGAAACTAAAGCTAAGTCATTTCGTTTAAAGTTTCTTGCTAAGTTTTTGAACCCCCAGATAAACACCGTGTGGAAGAAGTGTTTAAGTTTTTTTCTATTACAGTGTGGGGGGGTTCAAGCTTTTTTTTGAGCTTCTTTATATGTCATATTGCAACACCTTATTTAATCAGCTGTCGAAGCTTTACAAAGACATGCTTCGAAGCTGGAGCGAATTAACGGGTTGTATATTATTACTTATCAATTCAAGAGAGCTTGTTTTTTATTCAAAAACCTAAGAATCAATGTTACCGGTCAATATTTGAATTCAAAGCTGTTTATTGGTGCAGGTGTGACGCTCTTTAGACACTTGCAATATGAGACTGTGCCAGGTTATCTCCCGGTAACCGGTATCTGTGAGATTATAAAAGACCATTTTCCAGAGGCGGACGACCAGAAGGTAGCTGCGATGTATACTTTGATAAAGTCCTGTATACCTGGCCACTGGGGCAAACTCTGAACATTTGATACGCCATATCGGGGGGCTGAGGTAACAGTAATTATAAAAATATACCCACTCCTGTTAAAACCTTAAGTACAAAAGATTTCTATTCGGTTCTAATTACGAAAATATATCAACCAATCAACAGTCTGGGAAAATGGTATATTGTATTTCCAAATCTTAATCTCCCATCTTATTGGAAACTTTGTTATCTTCAAATTAAACCTCCTGAATGTCGAGATATTGACTTTAAAATATTCGATTATGTCTTATTTACTAAAGTCAAATTATATAAAATTGGTAAAGCTGATAGTGAAATGTGTTTACTATGGGGGTTTAGTTCTCTTTAAATCTGCTCCTGTAAGTTATCTAAATAGAATAGATTACAAAACTTTAATTTTGTTCGGATACTCAGGGAAGCATCCCAAAGTTAACGGAAGCTTTATTAATTTCATATGCTCTTGCGCGAGATATTGTATTTTCAAAAGTAGTAAAATGTATATGTACCATCAGAAAAGAATACAAATCAAGCCATTGTTTGTTTATTATTGTTCTAAAACAAGTAACGAGAGATATGTATACTATAAATATCACGCATTAATTCCAAAATTCGAAATTGATTGTGCTCGTATGAATCCTGTGATCAATACTACAAGTGATAGACAGTTGATTATAAAACTGTAATTTATTATTCACAAACCCCTAATTTCACTGTGATATATACATGTTTTTCTTAGTATTTTAGTTGGGGTTGTGTGTCACAGATCTATTGTATAACGGCATATTGATGAATAAATATTGAGAAAAAAAAGCGTTTAACGCTCAATCCGATCAGACTTCCACCAATGGGTCGCGGGTTCGAGTCCCACTCAGTCCAATACAAAAATTGGAAAATTTTCTGACTGGGATTTCACTCGAACCACCTATGTGGGATGGTTGCAAATTACCACCGGAAGGTCGTGGGTTTCCTCTGGGCATAGAGCCCGGTTTCCTCCCACAATAAAACTGGCAACGCCGCCCTATAAGTGAAATAATCTTGAGCGCGGCGTAAAATGCCAAAACAATCAATTAACCAATCCGAGAGAATGGAACAAACTACACACTGACTTGAAATGTATTTTGTTTATACAGTGTATATCGTTTTAATTCTCGCCTTAAAGGCCTCTTGCCACACGAACTTTGGAAAGTAACTATTCATGGGTTTGATTCGGCAGTTTGTAATTCTTTCAGGTAATTGTGATATATTTTTTCATCTTGCAATTATATGATGGATTTCATAATCTTTATTTGCTTATTATAGGATAGACTAAGCCATTGGCCATTGCCTTTATTCTCGCCCCCATGGACTTCTATTGTGTAGAACAATTATAATTGGTTATCATGGTGAACAAATACAAAGAAATCAAACTGTAAAATACTTCGGTGTGCGAAAAATCTCTCCCCAAATTTAATCATAGAAATCCAAAGCACATACGCCAGGTTATTTTTTCTAGCCCGTCTGAAAATTGATTTTTGTTATTATGTCACTGTGAAATATTGTTCATTTAACTCCCTAAGCTCGAGGAATTTAACCGGTATAGTGTTGAAACAATGAGAGCCAAATATCATTGTGTTGGATTTATGATTGTATTTTAATATAAGACAGCTTTTGAGGATGTCAGAATTGGTGCAACGTAAGTATAACATACAGTTAGACATTCCATAGTTAAAAGAAGAGACCCCAACTCTTGGTTCAGTTATAGCATCCTTTGGAATCGACAGCAGCGATGTTTTTTTATGACGGAACGGAATTTATTAGAGTGGTGGTATCTGCTTCCGCTTACTTTTACTTTTCCCATATTTATAATGGCATTGCTTTTGTCTTGGCTGTACATGCTAAATACATGTATATCGAACAATGTGACCTAAAATATTCAACAACTGGTACCATTTAAGATCTTAAAGGTAAGAAAAAGGCATTGAAGTATTCCCTTGTTGTTTAACCGAGTCGCCGTTTCCTTCATTTCCTGACGACGTTATGTAGCTGGAACTACTTTAAAATCCCTGGTGACTGTTCTCTTGTGTGAGAAGGTAGATTAGCTGGCAAGCAATCTTAAATGTAGCTAAATCATTCACATAGCTGTATAACGTTGTTAAAATAACCCTCTCATAATTTTTATAATCGTTAATTGGTTTTAAACAGTGATGATGACTGCAGTTTTGTTATTGGGCCCTGAAGTGTACTTTAACTTAAAATACGACGACACACGAACGGAAATTGTATAAAAATCAGTGCGGATAAAATCATTGGTGTAGGGAGATTGTTGGCAAACTGATATTGCAGAAAAGATTGTGATCATATAGGGCATCGTTCTGGCGATCATCATTAAAGGCAATAAGCTATACAGTTTATTCAGGATATCGTTAGCCAAATCAAAAGTGTATTTTAACAAAATAAAAGGATGCTTGTAAATATCCATCTGGCTTCACAGGGCGAACATATTAAAGTAAAAAAGTCTCTTTGAGTGTGTATAACACATTCCTATAGCGGAAGGTCAATAGCGCGTATAGCCTCCAGTTTTATCTATCCAGTGATACGTCGGATCTGTTGAAGGGGTAGCTGCGCGAATTTGAATCCTTTAGAGCACTTTTCGGATAAGATGGACAGAAACATTCAAGCCCTGGAGCCTCCTGTGCAAAATCTGCAGGAATTGGAAGCCGCAATACATCGGTATTGGCGACAGTTACCCCTGAGAAAGTCAGTTTATACTGTACTATTATTGATTATGACGATCAGTATGCACTACACTATTATTGGTAAGGGAAAGTCAGTTTATACTATATTACTTTTGAAAAGGAAGATCTGTTTATACATTATGGTTATTGAGAAGGTCAGATTATAATATACTACATTGAACCGCAAAAGAAACGTCACCTTATTCAAATGTTGCTAAATGCATATGTTATCATAATTGTCAATATTTTTTCTCTTTTGATATCCTTGCTAGACCTGGTTTGAAGCCAGTGATCAAGACAGTTTGGTTTCTGATCATGTTACTAATATGCAGAACACGTCGTCAAAGCACAGTTAATAAAGTAATGATGGGGTTTTTTTTTCGGTTCGTTTTGCCTGAAGGTCACAATGTACGTGTGTTGCGAGGTGTCATCCCTATAAAAAGCCACCGAGCATGTACATAATCATTCACAGTTTTACAGTAATGACATGCCACGACTGTCACGGGAGCAGAGAGACCAGGCCTTTGGAAGACTTCATGCTGGTCGGACTGCAAGAGCTGTGGCAAACCACTTCAATGTTCACGTCGGAACAATATACCGCCTGCAGCAACGTGTTTAAGCCACTGGACGCACAGCAGATCGTCCTCATAGTGGAAGACCGCCTGTAACAACGTTGAGGCAAGATCGACAGATTGTCCGTCCGTCAACACCTGCAAAATCGCTTCGCTACAGCTGCGGAAACTGCAAGGACAACCATTGACAACCAGAAAAAAATCGGCGACGACACGGCGCGCAGGCGTTTGAGGCAGGCAAATATCAAATGTCACAGGCATTTGTCTCTCGATTTGTAGTTTGGCCAAATTACTCGTGAATATTTTCAATAAAAATGATTGATTGATGTTTTACGCCGTATTATTTCACGTTAATATTGGCGATGTCAGGTTTAATGGGGGGGAGGAAACTGTGCTCTTTCTCCGGTATCTGGTAACTCTTCCACATACGGCAATCATAAGAAAAGTCTACTTATCAAATTTGTATTGGTCTGAGATTAATTCGACATCGCACTGCACCGATGGAACGTCGGTGTCGGACTGAAGGATCAATTTAACCAACTGATCCACCAAGGCCCTTTTAGGTAACAATGAAAAAGCATCTTCTTAAAGTTTCATGAGCTGCCAAAATGCACACTTTTTTCATAATCTCTGATCGTCACGAAAGTTAGAGGCCTTGAAGGCCATCGAACACATAAATAATTGTCGTTGGAAAGAGGGAAATCCATAAAGTCTACGGCCTTTTTGAACTGAAATAGTGTCCGAAAAGTAAACAAAATTTAAATAACCGGGACGACCATTCATTCATTCTAAGCCAAAGTTAGTTCAAAACAGTACTTTATCGTACATTCTCGAGACTAAACGCACTAAATTGTACGTCTTGAGAAAAATAGTGAATAATTTCAACATTCTGTTTTAACGTCAATAAATCAACATTTTGGCAGCTCATGCATCTTTAATAATAATAGTTATCGTGTAAAATAGAAGGATTATACTGGGATATCAAAGAGGCTAAAAACAGTCATCAAACACCACTATGGTGATGCTAGACAAACCGTATCGACTGAGTGTAAGAAAATGTCGGTAGCAGACACTTTGGCGATTGTAATTTGTTACCAGTACTAAGTAAATACCACCTTAATGTCAAGTCCAATTGTCAGGAAATCACACAGAACAAACCATTAGCCATGTCACGATAACGATTAACTGACAGAACTATAAAGAGATCTAAGGCTTTTGGTAATGGGGTACAAACAACTTTGACAAAGTTCCAGAGAATCCTGACAGAAATCCAATATAAGCAATTGGAAGCATCTCTATGGACACAGCAAAAAAGGAAATCGTTACTTTACTCCACAGTGAGAAAACCGCTTCGATGAAAATATGTGTTTTTTACGAACAACTGGACATCTAAAGGCCATAATTAACCATTATAATTACTCAAGTACACAAAATATTTTGATGACTCACATTTATTGCAGACTGCTAAAAATAACACACCGTCTTAGTTTGCCCTCCGTTCGTCTTCAGATTTGTACAAAAAGAAAGAAGGGATTAATGTCGGATGAAAGGCTGCTATACGACTTACAACCTGAACCACCAAAGTATTTCTGATGAATTATTTCGGGAATTACTTGTTACTGTTTCTTGCCTGGTAATAAGTAAACAGACAGCCAAGAACCACCTCACGCACGGCCACAAAGGGCCTATGTCACCCAGCTAATCCAGGTGGTTGCTTATTACCACAACAAAGATGAATTCCATATAAAACGCCCTACCCAGCGGTCGATGGGAGTTGAGAAAGTGAGCAATGGCCATCTGGAAACCTCATAATTATATACACAACGGCCATCTGGAAACCTCATAATTATATACACAACGGGCATCTGGAAACCTCATAATTATATACACAACGGCCATCTGGAAACCTCATAATTATATACACAACGGCCATCTGGAAACCTCATAATTATATACACAACGGCCATCTGGAAACCTCATAATTATATACACAACGGCCATCTGGAAACCTCATAATTATATACACAACGGCCATCTGGAAACCTCATAATTATATACACAACGGTCGAATAGCACATATCTGGCTCTGGACATGTTCCTTTAAAAGGATAACATCATATGGATTCCCAATACTTCTTTGTTTTATTCCTTGCTGTGATTTATTTTCCCAAAAAATACGTAAAAGATAAGTGAACATTGATTTATCGCAACGACAAATACCTCCGGTAACGGACGTCCAATGTCTGGAACCGTTAAGTTTAGGTGAATATTGGATGGACGTATCTATTCTTTGTAGTAAAAGTATCTATTCATGTGCTGATCAGCACAGATAGAATGTGCCTCACGTTGAAAAAAATGTAACTTATAACAATTACCCCTGTTTTCTCTGATTTTCTCCTAATTTAAGCAACGCAACCAGCCAAAATTCTATGTGTATCTCAATCGATTCTTTAGTTCATTGCTCACACAAAAAAGCCGTTCAAAAACGGAAATGTACTAGTTCAGTTTTCAACGCGGTATACTTCCCAACGTCAATGGCTGGCACAACATCAATATACTTTGGCCATTTCGTTTGCGTGTTCCCAAACAAGTGATTATCAAATTCTACTTCAATAAACATATATTTTGCACAGGGAATCGATAAATTCTAGCTTTTAAGATTAAATTGTAGTGATTTAATTGGCAAATGTTTGTGTTGGTGGGTTTCGGCAAATTTTTGGTTAATCCCATTTACTAAAATCACACCCTGAAGAGCGACATATTAAACTGCCCATTCTGGACGACACGCTCAAAAAACAGTTTAGTGTTATTTTAATCAATAAGAATTTCGGCATACACGTTGATTTGAATAAAAACTTATTTTTGTTTGCGGTACCGAATTCAATGACTCAGAACAAATGTTCTACACATCTAGGTACATATTTAGGATAAGACATCTGGGGAATTCATGCTTTGTCCATGTTTCTGCTTCGTCCTTCGCGTTGTAATTGTAATGTAAAGTTAGTTCACAGAATTAGATATAAACCAAGACGCTCCATTCACTTTTTGGATTACTTTTGTGCTTGGTGTGGGTATTTAGAATTTTGGTAAGGATCTATCACAAGACAGAATACATCTATCTGTAGACAGAACCATTATAATCCGATGTCCTTATCGACCTGTCTAGATAGATTGTCCCACAGAACATTAGTCGATATTGGTCATATCTAACCTAGACATCTGGATGTCTTATGATGACCACTAACGACCGGGATGGAGTTAATATACTGACTGCACATTAAAGTGTTGCCTTCATTTTATCTTAATGATATCAACTTGAATTGGGAACACTATGCAAACTTGGTCTGTTAGCATGAATGGTTTAAGCAAAACGATTTCACTTATAAGTAAATGTATTCAGCTTACAAACGTGCGACTAAATAATGAAACGGAGAGAGATTTTACTAATAAGACAAAATCAACGAAACGGCACTCTGACGTAATGTTTTTTTAAACTTCACAAAACGCCACAGTGGATTAAGTCTTGCCCACATGGCGATGGTGGATAGGTAAATTGTATGCATTAAGAATAGAATTTTGAAATATTTACTTGAGGTGCTTCTCTTCCATTTTGGTGGGCCTTGCGGTGGCTCAGTCGACAGAGTGATAGTTGTTTATTCCGACACAGGGCTTCCATCAAAGTGTTGTGGGTTCGATTCCCACTCAGGCAAAATATATAAGATTAAAACATTTTTGCGTGGGTTTTTCCCTGGATCGCTGTATGTGGAAGAGTTGCCAGAGACTCATCGAAGGTCGGGGGTTTCCTCCGGGCAAAGAGTCCGGTTTCATCCCCTACTTATCCTTGCAACACCGTCATATAAGTGAAATAATCTTGAGTGCGGTGTAAAACATTAATTGACCAATTAATTGTCTTATTGTCTTGATAATCTGAATTTTGGGATTTCCGGTTTGAGAGTCGAGGTAGGAAGACGTGTTCACAACTCGCTCTCAAAATGGAATATGTTGTTGTTGTTTCCAAAACCGGTTATTCTTGATAGTACGCCCAAGCATCTATAGGTGAACCATACAAATGTCTAGTATGGCTTCAAGCACTAGATCTGAAAATCTAAGAAGTTTGAATTCGAGAAGGTCCTATCTAAAGGAACATACTTTGAAGGTGATCGTGAACAGTGAAACGGTAACAGCTGGCGATATTATTGAAGCTGTGGAAAATGAATGTGGACTCGGGTCCATAATAGCATGTGTATCCAAACCGGAGTATTTTGAAATAACAGTTGTAGATAAAGCAGCAGTTGATATCCTAAGCAATGGCCTTGAGGTACGGGATGTGATGTATGCAGTCACTAACTTATGTCAAAAAACCGTGGTTGTCTCGATCATGGGACTTCCTTCTTACACCAACGATTATGAAATCAGGGAAAAATTGTTGGACATGGATGTAACAACCTTGTCGGATGTTAAGAGGCGATACCACAAGGGTACCCATGTGGCTGATGGAACAAGGTTTCTGAAAGTTTTATTGCCCCCCGGATTGAAGTCTTTGCCCTATGCCATGAAATTTGATACCGCCACTGGTCCGGAGTATTTTAGGGTGATACATGACGGACAAGTGAAAGTGTGTTCGATTTGCCTATCTGATGAGCATTTGCATAAAAAGTGTCCCCGTTATTTCTGTCACAAATGTCACATTCAAGGGCACCTATTGAGGGCCTGTAGAACCCCTCCTTGTGATGAATGTGGAAAATTTGGGAAAAAATGTATATGTTCAGATAGGGCTTCCATACTTTGTGATCGCTGTGGAGATAACAGTCAAGCGTGTAAATGTCACGCTGACCTGCCAATGCAGTCAACCGAGGCCTCCACACTGACTGATTCTGAAGGTGTAGGTGAAACAGGAATGCCGTCCGAAGAAGTAGGTGAGGATATTCCCATTGTGACCGGACCCCCCAGCGTCGGAGTCATTGAGCCTGAAGTCAAAGAGCACGTGCTTCCCAGTGACAACTCCGATAAAAACATCTCCCAAAACATTGGATCGTCTGTACAGGATTCCGTGTGTATCAGTGAGAGGCAATGTGAATCGACAACTGAGCAGGCTGTGTCTGATAACAGTTTGACTGACGTTGAGAGCACGTATACAACGGTGACCCGTAGACGGAGCCGTCGGATTAACCATTCACCGAATGTTGGGAAAGTGAGAATGACACCTTACAGTAAGAAACCTTCTATAGACTAATACAATTGACTCAGTTTATTTTTCTTTTTTCTGTTTCTACAATGATTTTATTAGGTTCGTTAAACTGTAATAGCCTTAGAAGTCTAGATAAAATCGATAAAATTAAAGCATTGTTTTCAGTTTGCCATACTGATATTTTTTTCTTACAAGAAACTCATTGGGATCAATCCTTTGTTACCAACTACAAACATGTATTTGAGGGTGAGGTTTTCTTCAGTAATGGAACTAATAATAGCTGTGGCGTAGCCACGATTGTATCAGATTCGCTAAAAAGCAGCGTGACAAATTCTAAAACAGATACTTCTGGCAGGATTGTTATGATTTCTATTCTGCTTGACAATGAAGAAGTAGATATTATAAATGTTTACGCCCCAAATACTGTCTCTGAAAGATGTACATTTTTCAAAGATCTCTTCAATTTAACAAGACCAGATAAAAAAACAATAATTGTTGGAGATATCAATATCTGTTTTTCTCCATTAGATAGAGCGAATAGAAGGTTTGATAGTGACCGATCAAGGTCCATGTTTAGCAGATTAGCTTTAGAATGTAATATAAGAGATATTTGGCGGTACCTTCACCCTGATAAAATAAGTTTCACATGGCGTAGGTCAGTTCAGGGCATACTTCAACAAAGTCGAATAGACCATTTTTTCGTCAGTGGGAATATAATGCAGTTTGTGAAATCTGTTTATCACAGACGCAATAGCTATAACGATCACAGCACCATTTTTCTCCGTTTAGACTTCTGTTCTGTTGAAAGGGGCCCTGGTTTATTTGTTTTTAATAATTTATTGCTGAAAGATAAAACTTTTTGTGAAAAAGTCAAAGACACAATAACAAGGGAAAAAACTAACCCATTATTTATTAACGAGAAAGCTATTTGGTGGGACAACATAAAATATAAATTTAAACGTTTGGGGATATTACATGGTAAGAGAATGAAACAAGAGAGAAATCAAACCATGTTCACTCTTCAGTGTCAACTGGAGGGTGAATACAGAAGAGCTTCTGCAATTGACAATTATGATCAGTCTGTAATTCTCAAACTTGAAGAAGAGTTAAGGGTTCTGGAGGGAGAGATATGCAAAGGGGCAATTTTAAGGTCTAAAGCTCAATGGGCAATGGAGGGGGACAGAAACACCAGTTTTTTCCTCAATTTAGAAAAACAGAGACAAACAAATAAAAACATAACCAGTCTTGTGTCAAAATCTGCTGCCATTATTTGCGAAACTGAGAGCATTATTGAAGAAGTAAAAAGTTTTTATAGCGAATTGTACAGTGAGGATGAAGTCGATAGTGAGGCCGTTGAGGAAACTTTATCTTGTATCACAACTCGCCTGGCGGGAGAAGACAAACTATTCTGTGATCAGGATATTACTAAGCAAGAGCTTACCTCCGCTGTTAAAAATCTTTCGAGGGGGAAAAGTCCGGGCAATGATGGCCTCACTGTCGAGTTTTATTCTCACTTTTGGAAAGAATTATCTGATATATTTTTTCAACTTTGTCATGATATATATTACACTAAGTCATTAACGAGGTCCATGAGGACAGGCGTGATATCTCTGATCTATAAAAACCGAGGGGACAAAAATAATTTGAAAAACTGGAGGCCAATCACTTTATTGAACGTTGACTATAAAATTCTTGCAAGAGTCATATCTAACAGACTCAGAATGGTGATAGGCAGTATTATCTCCCCTTCCCAGAGTTGCTGTATTCCAGGGAGGGATATTGCTGACACTATTGCCAGCGTCAGAGATATCATGACCTATGTTGAAGAAGATAATCTTGATATGTTTGTTTTAAAATTGGATCAAGAGAAAGCTTTCGATAGGGTATCTCATTCGTTTCTCTTTAATGTTTTGAAAAAGTTTGGCTTTGGTGATTCATTTATTGATTGGATGAAAAAATTTTATTTTGATATTAGAAGCGCGGTCAAGGTCAATGGTTTTGTTACCCCCTTTTTTAAAGTTGGCAAATCAGTCAGACAAGGGTGTCCAATATCAGCTATGCTATATGCATTGACCGTGGTACCCCTCGGGGAACTTCTAAGAAAATCTAATATGATTAAAGGTATCCCAATCCCTGATAGTAACGTCACTGTCAGCTTTCAACACGCGGATGACATAACATTGACTTTGTCTGACGTTCAATCAATCAAGAATTGCTTAAACATTGTTGACTTATATTGTAAAGCGTCTAATGCCCGGATCAACTTGGATAAGACTGAACTTATGTATTTAGCCACAAGAGAGCAGTTTTGGTTTCAGCCACTTTTTAAAAACCCACGTATTCAGGTAAATGGCAAATGTTTAAACTCATACATGTTTGAAAAATCTGGAATAACACTTGTCAGACATTTGTTATATGAGACAATACCGGGTTATCTTCCCTTGGCTGGTATCCTGGAGATCATCGAGGATAAATTTCCCGATGCCGACCAAGGGAAGATTGAAGCAATGTATATGGTAATTAAATCTTGCATACCAACTAAATGGTTTCGATTATCCAAACACGATACTCCTTGTGGCGAATTAGAAGTAGTGATTCGTGATAAAGGAAAACTATTACAGGTTAAAAACCTTAAAACCAAAGATTTCTACTTAGTACTTATAAGCGATGTATATAAAAACTGTTCAAGTTTAGAAAAGTGGTCGGTTTTATTCCCATCTCTGGACTTTTCACCCTTCTGGTGTGTGGTTTCATTGAATGTAAAAGCCCCAGAGTGGAGGGAATTAGATTTTAAAATATGTCATAATGCCATATTTACAAAGGTAAAATTATACAAACTAGGTAAAACAGTGAATGAAACTTGTGACTTGTGTGAAACTGATAGAAAAACTCTCACTCATATTTTTATCTCCTGTCCTATTTTATTCGATTTTACATCTTACATAGGCGAATTAATACAAGTCCTTTTTCGGTTTTCACCTGTAAGCTACTTAAACCTATTTGATTACCAAACTTTAATTCTTTTTGGGTATGTAGGGAAGCATCCATGTGTCAATAGTTTGTTTGTAAATTTAGTGCTCTCGTGCGCAAGATTCTGTATTTTCAAATGCAGAAATATGTACATGTACCATGGGAAAACTGTAAGACTCAAGCAATTTTTCATTTACTATTGTTCAAAATCTGTTCAGGAGAGATATTTGTATTACAAGACAAAAGAGCTAAACTTAAAATTTGAGAGGGACTATCTCTTGTTTAACCCACTCATCAAGGTCAGTGAAGAGGACAAATTAATCCTAAAGCTGTAATCTGGTCATATTGTAACCAACAATCTCCCCTAAACTTCTGTGATATGTCTGTTTGTTTGTTTTTAATATGGGGATTTTCTGGAAATTTCATGTAAATGTTGTATGAATTATCGTGCAATAAACATTCAAAAATAAAAGTGATAGTTGTTTAGTCCGACACAGGGCTTCCTTAAAGTGTCGTGGGTTCGATTCCCACTCAGGCAAAATATATAAGATTAAAACATTTTTGCGTGGGGTTTTCCCTGGATCGCTCTATGTGGAAGAGTTGCCCGAGGGACATCGAAGGTCGGGGGTTTCCTCCTGGCAAAGAGTCCGGTTTCATCCCCTACTTATCCTTGCAACACCGTCATATAAGTGAAATAATCTTGAGTGCGGTGTAAAACATTAATTGACCAATTAATTGTCTTATTGTCTTGATAATCTGAATTTTGGACGCTCGAGCCACTTTAAAGTTCTATTAACAGAATACTTAATTTCACTATAAAATCAAACAGAGTAAAGCAACAAATATGTTTTGTAATAGTTGTGTTTATTACAAGTCTGAGAATTTCAGCTTTCAGCTAGTACTTTTTACCCATTTCTATGTCTATTTATATGTCGTAACGGCAAACCTAAATTAAATTAAACTTAGCAAACATTTTTCCCATCATATATAAATTTAATTATGTTCAATGATTAAAATGTTGCAACACTCAAGATTATTTCACTTATGTGGCGGTGGGTCGAAACGCTTAGTTGTTGAGGAACTAGGTCTTACTATTGAATGGAACTGTCTTACTTCTAAATAAATGAGGCGCATTGGCGATGGCAACATTTAATACTTCAAGGTACTCTGACGGTTTTGATGAGGGTTGCGATAGAAATTTAATTTTGTTGATTTTCGATCTTGCCCTTTTGTCATTAACTACATGTAGTAGACTATGCATTGTACAGTCAAGGCGTTTTCAAGTGCACTGGAGGACACACTTAAGTTTCGACACTTAAAGCAGTTATTAACTTGAAGTGCAAATTGCATCTCTACAAACGCTGTCAGAACAAAATCTTTGTGTTTATCGCCATTCATTGTCGTTGGTCTACATTCGTATTTTTCTGCCGAACAGGAAAGGTTTACATTTAAGGTTCACACATTCTCCTTTGTGAAACATTTCTTGATCAATTACTCCATCAGTTTCCTGACTAATATAATAATTGTAAAGTCAAAGATCGCCCTAATGATGTATCACTCAGTGTTGTGTTTCACAGTTATTAGAAAATGAAATATAAGTTGGATTCGCACAATATTAAGTGTTCTGCATTTATAATTACTTTTAAATCACGTGACAGAAATCACAGTTTTCACAGTGTCATTCACAACACACCTCAGTCTGCGTCTCTACGGTTTGAGACGCCAGTATCAAAAAGATGGTAGACCGCAAGTGTAATGTGCACCAGGCCAGCATGGTAACACACATAGTTGCTCAGGCAGTCTGTTTACGGTGCATATTATCCAATTTCCAAATTCATCTTCAATCGAACGGGTTTTATTGGCATCTCTGTAATCAAGTCTTGACACTCCATAAAAGTACTCAATAAAACGCTTTTATCGCTGAACCATTAATTCGCTTTATAGCTAAACGTATTCTACTGATAACATAACGATCAACCAATTATTATGGACTTGTTCATGTATCACATCAACCCGTTGATAAGTTTGCTATAAGGATAATTGTATCAAATTAATCTAAAAATCTCAAACTAAGTTTGGATAGTTGATTCTCTAACTGAATAACTAGAACAAGATACCACTGATGACCGATATTAACCCCTATATAAGTATTTTTGAAGATTAAGCAATTTATGGATAATGGTTAATGACAATTGATTTATGTTAATACACCCTGAATTATGGGATTCGATTGTCTCATTATTTTTATCTACTCGAAAACATGCTGTGTTCATTTGTATCTGCGACTCTTAGATAAAACAGTTAATAAATCAAATTGCCAACCTAAAGCACAGATACCAAAACTGCACTATATAAATCATAAAATAAGAAACTTGTCTCCGTGGTTATTCCATGGTTATTACAAGAAAATGTTCTTTGGGGTAGTGTGTTTTAGTTTCCATAAATATATAAATCCATGTATTATACAATTATATAAGAGACGCGGGTACAAATTAACTCACTTGGATAGTAGTCTTTTTAAAACCCCCAAAACTAGTGCATAAGGTCCAAACGACCAACACAAATGCATTATTTTTAAGCAATCGTTCAAAGGCCATCTAATGGGTTGATTGCTTATATGTTATACTATGCCACATTATATACAGTTATATTAAACTGCTGTAGCTTCACCTAAGTTTAATATTCATTTGCGTCGACACAGCAAGAACCAAATAACCTTAGTAACGGATTTATGGGATACCCTTTTTCAATGTTGGAATAATTTACGAAAATGTTGCATTGGATGGCTTTATAACAGTTACTCGAAAAAAGAGCTTGAGGAATTGCATCTTTCGTTTGGCTGAGCAAATGGGACGAAACTCAATTTGAACTTCAGTTTCAACATCCATTGGAACCGACAGTAGTTAAGTTTTTATGTTTTAAAAAAGAATGTGTTGTCACCATCTTCAGGATTTCTGGAAAGAACGCATCAGATCTTCCATCTATGCGGCGCGGGATCGTGTCATACTCAGACCAAATAAAGAAAACGAATTATTTCTGACTCTACAATAATTCCTATATACATATAGTGTTTAATGCTCTTCAATAATCGGTGATGTTTTTTTTACTTAAAAGTCAATATACCAAAAACTCAAGTGTTTGGAACAAAACGATATAAAGGGGATTTCCAATGGTCATATGATAATGTTTTGTTAGAACCAGTAGATTCATTCTGCTACCTTGGTATTATGTTTAAATATAATTTATCAATGAATGAAGCTGCCAAGCTAGTTTATGAAAAGGCTAAAAATAATATGTAAACATGTTAAAACAGTGTTTTAAGCAAATCTTGCTAGACTTAAGTCTGAAAATTAAATTGTTTGACAAAGTTGTAAAACCAATCCTTTTGTATGGTTCTGAGCTTTGGGGATTCGCCAAAAATCAGAGTATCGAAGTGGTTTACACTCAGTTCCTTAAATATTTACTTGGTGTACCAAAATATACCCCAAATATTCATATCATATATTTATATCAAACAAAGGTACATTGTAGATTAAAGTCTATATATAACTGGAGCCACGAACTTAAGATAATGCTAGATAGATATGGTTACAGTTTGCTATATGTCGATGGATCCAATAAGTGTTCCCATTTGCGATTAAACCAGACCGTCCAGGACTGTTTTGTCCAAAACTGGAGGGTTGACTTATTAACCTCCAAAAGGTTTGAAAGTTATGTGGATTTCTCAGAACCTGACTTTGTCAGATCTGCCTATCTACAATTTAGTTACATAGTTAACTGGAAATTATGTAAAATAGTTAACCGCTTTCGACTAGGGTACAATGGGCTGGAAATTGAAAATGTCCGTTGCCTTAGCATTCCTACATTTTACAGAAAATGTAGAAGCTGCAAGATGGGAGTAATTGAAGACGAATTCCATGTTATGCTTGTTTGCCCAAGATACCGTCATTTAAGAAATAGTTCATTACCCAAAAAGTTTGTTTCATGAACAAATCTATACAAATTTCAGAACCTGATGAACCCTTGAAATATAAAATCATTAAGGTGCCTCGCAAAATGTATAATAGCAGTGCTTGAGGAAAGAAACGCCGCTAACACCATCTAATATATGTTTGCTAACTTCCCTGTACATTTGGGAATCCAATTTGTAATATTTTGTCTCAGTATGATTTCAATTTTTTGTCTTCTTTTCTTTGTTGTAATCTTGTCTTACTGTGCTTGCATGTATTCTGTCTGGGAGAGAAGCCGATAGGCTTATCCTGTATCAATAAACTGTAAACTGTAGTATATTAATTTCTTTTTGGTTTCGATTTAAGTTTTGGAAATTGTCTCCAAAGACTTTTAAATCAGACTGATCAATCATATAGTCAGGAACCTTTCTTCTGCGTAAAATGGAGAATTGCATGTTTTAAATAGTTCCAGAAGCAAAATGAGTCCCTTTTATTAAACGTGTAACGGTTTGCTCACCCCCCCCCCCTCCCCCCCCCCCCCTTCATTTGTCTGCTTACTAAGGTAAGACATTATTAATGGTTAACACATTTTGAAAAGATAGTTTTTATATTCTGGAACCAATAAGTGTATGGGCTGATTCCATTCCTTGTTGACAAAAAAGCACATTATAAATTTTAGATTCTATTACAATTATTTAGCTAATCACGTCATTGAAAGTATCAAATGTTTACATGAAAAACCCATCGGTAAGTTTTCCCTTTTCTCGCCATCCCATCAGTAAGTTCTCATTTCCCACGCTATCCCATTAGTACGTTCACATTTTCTACGCCATCCCGTCAGTAAGTTCTCATTTCCCACACCATCCCATCAGTAAGTTCTCATTTCCCACGCTATCCCATTAGTACGTTCACATTTCGCACGACATCCCATCAGTAAGTTCTCATTTCCCACGCCATCCCATCAGTAAGTTCTCATTTCCCACGCCATCCCTTCAGTATTAAGTTCTCTAACCCACGCCATCTCATCAGTAAGTTCTCATTTTCCACGTCATCATATCAGTAAGTTCTTATTTCCCACGCCATCTCATCAGTATTAAGTTCTCTAACCCACGCCATCTCGTCAGCAAGTTCTCATTTTCTACGCCATCTCATCAGTAAATTCTCATTTTCCACGCCAGCCCATCAGTCAGTTCTCATTTCCCACGCCATCCCGTCAGTATTAAGTTCTCTAACCCACGCCATCGCATCAGTAAGTTCTCATTTTCCACGCCATCCTATCAGTAAGTTCTCATTTCCCACGCCATCCCGTCAGTATTAAGTTCTCTAACCCACGCCATCGTAAGTTCTGATTTTCCACACCACTCGAGTGTTTCTATCAGTAGATTGCAGGTCGATTAAGACTCGACAAAGAAAATCCAGACAAAAATTTGGGTGAAATAGCCGCTGGTTTACCACAGTCCGTCGAATTGCAACCATTACCTAAACCAACACCAACGCTATCCAAACAGCCCTTGATATGGATGGTAAGATGGGGTTCAGGTGGATAATAAACTCTTATTGGGAGAGCTTTGGCAAATCCATCGATATTGGATTATCCTTTAAAGTGAATATTGCTATGTCCAGATGAAACAAAGGCAGGCCAAATTGCTTCCTTATGTCGTTGTTTCATTATACGACTTTGTTGTTCTTCATTGTAAAAAAAACATGCGTTACTACTGGGAACGATGACGCCCCCGTCACAAGAATAATCATGTGCACAGGTAGAAGAATATCGTGTCAAAGTTACCAAGTTTGGAAATCTGGAATGTTTTGTTTTAAATAAAACTGTCGCTCTGTCTAAGTTGACTCACACATACTTTACAGAGAAGAGTATTCAACGCAAAATGAACCTGTCATTCAAAAACCAATGCTTTGATGTTGAAGAACACCTTGGACGAGACCGTCTATTCAACGAAACTGTCACAAAAAAGGGTAGAATTCTATGATCAGAGTTTGACAGTTATATCATGTAATCCCTATACACGTATATCATTTCCAATTTCGAATTCAACTTACATCTAGAATCGCTATAGAGTAATTGTTAAATCTGACAGGTTCATAAATATTCAACAAAAAAATAACCAACTTTCTATAGTATCAACCATTAAGCTGTAACTCTTGCTTGCATTCTTGTAGCTTCCCCTATGTTTGATATTGCCCAAACCATTGGAGACATATAACAATTTATATTATTAGGAAATCAGACGGATTTATACTATGTTTGATGCTATCAAATGAATGACGGATCGACGGGTGTTCATCTTATTACCTATTAAAGTTAGCCTAATTTCTGTTTAGGGAGCCCAAATGGTTAACTACTTAGATATTGAAAGATACTTTGACATTGCTTTTTGGTGAGGTGTTAATGAGACTATCAATCCAGAACACAAGTCGATGATACGGGGTCCAATTATGTTAGGTTTATTAAATAGGGGACAATGGCTTTCGAGGTAAAGGAGAGTCGCATAATGGATGCTTTCTACACGGGCACGGGGAAAATCTTCTTGGGTGAAATAACCATGTAGACAAGTCTGTAGCTGTGTTAAAAGAGGATGTGCAATTTAGACCTTTACACCCAGTCATAGGTTGTTGCAATAGACCAAAAACCAAAACCCATGATATGTCATTAGGTTGAAGACATGTCAAGGTACATGCAGATACGGATAACACGTTTTATATTTATTTCATTGTAATTAAGTGCAGAATCAACGAAATCAATAACCCTTCTTGTAAAACAGTACCTCTTACTCACATCATACATTTTCTAGTTGTCATTTTATCACTTTTCTTTTGATCCAAGGTGGATATTACAGAATCGGATGGAATCCTTTGATACCTATATATAAATCGACCGTCGATCGAGATTCTTCACACAATATATTCAAAATCAATCACAAGGAAAGTTTCTCCTTCCTTTTCCACGAAAGAGTGTAAACAGCTTTTAGGTCGTTGAGATAAAACTATATGAAAACGGTGGAAGACGCTAATCCAACAATATCCACAACTTGTGACTAAATTGTGCAATTCAAATGTCATAAAGTGACACTGGTGGACACCCTAATGATTGCAATTTATTACCGGTCCTGGGAACCATCTTGATACCAAGTCAAGTTGTCTGGAAGTATGACATTGAACAATCCTGTTTCTAAATCAACATAACAACTAACTGACAGAAGATGGCGAGAGATCTACGGCCTTTGCTAACGATGTCTTAAGATGATGTAAACAGATTTCAAGGTGTAAAAATGTGATATGATGGAAATTCGTTATTGGCCACGGGAAGTTCTCTCCTCGAAAATAAAAATACATAAGGCGAACCCTTTAATGTTACCTCGCTAAATAAAAAACAAACAAATCTGATATTTGTTCGTTTTAAGCAACTGGACACCCTGTACTGAAGGGTCATATTAATATGATTATAATAATTCAGACGCACGAAGTGCAAACTTGCCGATTTCTAATATAGAGCTGACTGAATCACCAATGTCCACTTCAGATTATCTGTTATATGATTTGGTCGATATTGGCCACACACGCTATGATCATCTTTCAGCCCATTTGTGGTCAAGGAATCTGAATTCTTATTAACCTGTACTGACCTCACCGTGGATTAAATGACAGTATATATTAATAACCTGACTAATTCATTGAATTCAGCTTGTTGTGAGGGAATCTGCACACACTTTGAAATCGACGCTTTTACAACAACGGTGCAAACATTTTCGAAAGATATAGGAGGCCAAAGCTATGGAAGACGGATAAGGCCACTCGCGCCGCGTTTTGGCGATCTGTAATAACACGCGGCACGAGAAAAAGAGAAATCGCCAAAACGGCTAATTCTCTATAGATATTACCGTTTTGGCGTTTTCTTGCGCCACGTTTTCTCGACCTATTAAAAACTAATAACAAGCTAAATTAAAATGTTTCAAATTTTTCTTAAATCTGCTCTTTTTGTTTTCTCGCATAACTTTTTTTATCCAGGGCGAGAAAACGCGGCGCCAGCAATATCTCAAGAGAATTTGCCAGTTTGGCGATTTCTCGTTTTCTCGTGCCGCGCGTTTGTTAAGTCGACAAAACGCGGCACGATAAAACGCCAAAACGGCAATATCTCTAGAGAATTAGCCACTTTGGCGATTTTTCGTTTTCTTGTGCCACGTATTAATTATAGTCGCCAAAACGATTCGATTTGGTGAATCTTGTTTCCGCGTGTTCTGTTAGGTCCGGAAAACGCGCAGCGAGAAAACGCCAAAACGGCCGGAAGCTCGTACATTTATGTCTTTTCAGCCGAACTGTTGCGAGAGGACAAAATGTAGCAACAGTAGCCAGTCCAGAATCATCTGTAGGGCATCAATTTCAGGGCTTTGACCAATATCACTTCTCGGGCTTTCACGACGCGCACATTTTAACATGAGCAAATATTAAAAATCGTAACTTGTTTCACAATTGAAATATGATCAAATAACCCATTTTTAGACATTTTTGAAAAGGTGTTTTATAATTGTAACGATGACTACATCGCGAGTTGTGGATAGCTTCAGTTTAAATATCTACTCTCAAAACTGAATAAAGATTTCCTTGAAAATATAACTGGCCTCTATGTAGGACGTACAGGTAGCTAAAAAAAGAATTGAGAAGTAATCGAGAATTTGTTGGGCATACAATAATGTAATCAGATATTTTTTTGCGATATTTAATGAGAAATATTCTGTTTTAGTAATAAAATTTACAAAAAAAAAACAATGAGATAGAGCCCCAAAAGAAACGAACAGCCCCCACGACAGGTGATGTTGGGCACCAAAGTGCGTTGAAGGTTGAAGTGTAAGTTGAAGGATACCCCTTAGTTTTCTGTCAATTGATAACACTTATAAAAGTGTATTGCTAACTTTTTTTAGTTATAAGAATCTCTTAAAATCATGTATTGCCCAACAAGTGAAGAACAGCCCCACAGGTGAGGTTGGACACCAGAGCGCATCTGGGGGTAATTTAATGGACACCAGTGAGCTTGTTCAGTTGATAACACTTACAAAAGTGATGAAATATGTAAATCGATTTATGGTGTTGTTTGTATTTGTGTCTGAACAAAAACTCTAGCCAAATTCCCGTTTTCCTGAAACCGTATCAGATGTAAAGTAAGGTAGATTATTGCATAGCAAGAATACAAATTAGTTTTTCCGATCGCTTACCAAAAATAGAAATCAATGCGTAATGTTTGCCATCGAGTGAGGAGTTTAAGTACATGCGTGTGTGGTACTTGGGACATACAGGGCCGCATTACTAGAACCCGGACCATCATAAACGCTGTCCATGGACATCCACTAACTGTTTTTTATTCTATTTATTATACGAATGAGTATTTTTTGTTCTTGGTTATTAGTTTTAATACAGATCTACAAAAGTATACTGCTGCCAATGATATGGAAGACATGTATCAACCGTGTTTCAGGAGTGGACACATTAATGATGTTAAGTTGTTAATGGTACCTAGTTAATATCACCTTTTTACTTCAATATGTTCGCCTTGTGAAGCCAGATGGACTCTGACGTTTCAAACTTACAATCATCTTTAAATTTTGGCAAACGATATCCTGAATAAATTGTATAGCTTACTGCCATTAATGGTGATTTCTTATCGCCAGAATGTTGCCCTTTATGATCACAATCGTTTGTGCAACATCAGTTTGCCAACAATCCCCCTACACCAATGGTTTTATCGGTCGGTGCAAACTTTCCACGAGGATGCTTCACTTTTGTCCTTGTGTTTTGTCCATTGTGGTCATCTTCGGCGGAGTACAACTCGTTATATGTTTGTCCAAAATTTAACAAGCATCTATGCTTAGTCATGTCTCTTTGGTTGCCCATTATTTGTGGTTTCGCTGAAACAAGTTGTTACACTGCTGATAATGATTACTTTAGTTCAACTTTCTGTCTTGTATATAACACGGAAACTACGTTAAAGGATACAAGTCACTTAATGAGGTTGTGTGATCAGTCGAGATACTACATGTACATTTATCTTGTGATCAACTAACTGTCTAGACGTGATATCCCGCCTGGCTTTTTGAATACTTTATTAGTAACTAATCGGTGTTGCGGATTTCTAAATAATACATGGCTGCTTGAGAAGCAATAATTTGGCTGGTATCTGAGTACCTGAGTACTAAAGAAGATGAAAGTATGATGTGTGGCCATGGGATAATGGTCACTATATGACCAAGGAGGAAAAGAATCAATGCGACCACCAATTACGCACCGTATCCTTTCACTGGCAGCTTTGCACTTTGTTTTGAATCTGTGCAACCGTAATTGTAGAAATTACGCTGACAAACACGTAAGATTGACGCTGTTGTATAACTTGTTTTCAATCCCTCTTGTATAATTTTGTGCAATAAAATATGTTTAAACTAGATTGACGCTTAGATCCCGATTAATACGAACGTTTTAAATCCCTGTTTTCGTGTCTTTCAACAAAAAAGTATTGTTTTATGCCTAATTTTACTAACGTCTAGTTATAAAACAGTTCTTATACCCTAGTGGATATATCTGTAGGTTGCCGCCGATATTGGACGTATAGTGGTTCGTTGCTGATGCTTCATAGGATTCTATTAAGTCAAAACTATTGGTTGACTGTACCTGTGTGATCTGGTAGTCATCCAGTTATTTAAATGGAACTTTATTTAAATGGAACTTTGACTATCAAAACGTTCTACACTCCAGGACTCTATTGACACCCAGTTTAACTAGGATCAACCTTTTCCAGAAGAACCAGATCATTCCTCATCATCCCTATCAAGTAGTGATTTGGTACACCACCATGCTATACAAGATCAGAGTTATACGCTACAAACGGTTTTAACATGGGTAATCTCCACATTGTAAATTTTGCGAATCCATCTGTACTTTCATTCAATCATAAGATTACAATAATTTAAAATAAGGCCTCCTAAGAGAAGTAATTCTTGAAATTCCATTAATACTATCAAATGTATACATGACAATTTGTCAGTAGATACATAAGACTTACAATATAATATGATTAATAGATTTTTTCTACCTCATCCAATTGTTTCTATCAGTTGTTTGCAGATCGAATAATGTACACTCGATGAAGAAAATCTAGACGGAAATCTTGGTGAAATAACCACTGGTTTACCACAGTCCGTCCAGTTGCAACGATTGACATCAATACCAAGTATAAGATAGGGTTCAGGCGGATATATGTTAAGATGATAATGGTACATAATGGCAGTCAAATAGTTATATTTAGTGTTATTCGATATTTCCAGACAAAGCCATACATCTTACGCATTTCTTTAAAAGTCGGGATCAATAATAAACTCGTATTTGGAGAACTTTGGCAAATCCATCGATATTGGATTCTCCTTTAAAGTGACACGATGCCATGTTCAAATGAAACTAAGGCAGGCCAAATTGCTTCTTTATGTCGTTTCATTATACGACCTTGTTGATCATCTTTGTGAAAAAAAAATGCGCTACTATTCTAAACAATGACGCTTTATATTTTTTATAACATTGTATATGTCATTAAACGATATCATAGACGAATGAATTTTTGAACGAGGGAGTATTATTTCCCCTTTGTTAAACTCCGACTGGATCGGTTTGGATTGATTGTTACCTATTCTGGCCTTTATGTTTTATGAATTTGGAACAAAACGTATCCTTTTTTTCTTTAAGAGGAAATATTTGCATTTAAATGAAAACTGAAATATTTTACAAATAATAAACAAATAGTCTAGCGCAAATAGTTTGCGTTTTTATCAGGTGCATCTTCTTTATAGCTATCATTAAACGCTCATTCGGATTCACAGAAAAACTCATGGCGTTCTTACGTCTTTGACAAAAACCCTGACTCTTAGCCGAATCATTACACGTCCACAATACTTCATTCTCGGTTGAAGAGCTGCATTTGTGGAGTTTTGATAACCAGGCGTAACTAATCGATACATTCCAGTATAGTGTTGATTGTAGTCTCGGAGAACACACTGATATTTACACATACCCGATTAGCTCAGGGAGGTATCGATTTGAGAGATGCGGGTGATCTTGTTCTGTGAGATGTCTATTGCACAGATGCTGCTTTTTCTTCTGTTTCATTCCCAGTATAATTGGCCCCTTTAACGAAAATCACATTTCTACGGTAGACCCCCCCCCCCAAAAAAAAAAAAAAAAAAAAAAAACAAAAAAAAAAACAACAACAACAAACAAAAACAAAACCATATCAAATAGGAACCGCGTTTAAATAGTTAGTGTCTTTTATAAAGTGACTATAACAGTATTCTGGACTACTTAACTTTAAAAATTTACCGAAATAGTACAGTAGGATTTATAGATTATAAAAATACGTCAGGTGTTATTTACTCATTTTCAAACCGGATAAAATTCCACTTAAAACACAGCTTCGCTGGAAAGAGTTTACAATGGCTACGCCACTGCTAATTGGAAAGCATGGGTTACATTGGCAGCATTTCATTTCCTACTATTATATTTCCTAAAAAAATAAAAAATTTTCGATTCGTTTTTTACCTGATAGAAGAATTTGGTGTCAAAGTAACCAAGTGTGGAAATCTGGTTAGTTTTGTTTTAAATCAAACTGTCGCTCTGTCTAAGTTGACTCACACATACTTTCCAGAGAAGGGTATTGAACGGTAAATGAACCTGTCATTAAAAAAGCAAGGCTTTGATGTTGAAGAACACCTTGGACGAGACCGTCTATTCAATGAAACTGTCACAAAAAAGGGTAGTTAATTCTATGATCAGAGTTTGACAGTTATATCATCTAAACCCTATACACGTTCATCATTTCCAATTCCACATTCAACTTACATCTAGAATCGTTATAGAGTAAATGTCAAATCTGACAGGTTCATAAATACTCAACAAAAAGATAACGAACTTTCCATAGTATCAACCATTAGAGGGGCAGCGTGGGCATAAGTCATATTAAAGATCCAAAATGTCCGATATTTTACTGTTGTTCACATATTGGGAAGGTGTTGGGATGGTCACTGATAAAATTATTTCCCTGATAGACCGGTAAATGACGAGTTTAATGTGATTTTTGAATTCATTTGCAGCTGATATGTTTACTTTTATTTTGCAGCCAGGCTAGAGTTTCTAATAAAGACTCCAGATGGAGGAGTTGCACGCCTATGACCTGGCGATCGTTTCGTCGTCTTCTGACTTTTATGTGTTATTTGTTGTCCTAATCATATAATAGAAATAAACGTAGAAATAAACTAAAAATGTCTGTTCTTTACAGTTTATCAGATAGATGAATAATAGTAACGCTTTCACAACTTACTACAGTAGGGTTGATCGGTTAGAACCTCCGTTTACATTAACCCAAGAGCGTGTGTTAGACAGTAATCAGAATACCACAAAGTTGCACTAATTTCTCGTTAATTCTACATTTTTCGCTGAAAATCGACCTAGCACCTTTCATCCGAAGTCAATCAAATCGTATTTATCTATTAAGCAGAAGTTTTAGAACAAATGTAACCAATTCTAAACAAGCAGCCCCTTTAAACTGTCATTTTTGCTTGCACTGTTGTAGCTTCCCATATGATTAATAATGTTAAACCCGTGGGGACATATACATATAATAATCAATATTATTAGGAGGCTAAAGTTCAAGGATGTGCCCTATGTTTATTGTTAGCCAAAAACAAAAAAAGTGTTATTTCTGTCAGGGATGGTGTGTTCAGTCTGATTTCTGTTGAGGGAGCACAAATGGGTAGCTACTTAGATATTAAAAGATAATTATTTAAAAGAGAGTCCCGTATTTAATGCATTCTACACTTCTGACCTTTGAACGTATTGCATAGAAATGCTTCTCGTTAGTTTAGTGGACATGGAAATGTTTGAAAAGTGTACCTTACCAAAAAAAAAAACAAAAAAACAACAGGGAATAGAAATAGTCCTTATAAAGCTTGGGCACGCAAGAATTTGATTTATTGAAATTTAACCATGGTATCAGAATTATACCTTGATTTGTAAACACTTATGTCAGACAGGGTCAAGCTACACACATGTGCAGATACCGATAACGCTTCTTACATTTATTATAGTAGATAATCAAAGCAATAAAATAACCTTTCTCTTGTCAAATATTAAGACCAATTGTCTGGAAGTATCACATTGAACCAAACTTTTTTTAGATGAAAATAACGACTAGTTGACAGAAGAACCGTGAAAGATCTACGTCTTTTTGTGATAATGTTCTAAGAGGATACAAATAGATTTGACGGAGTAGAAAAGTGATATGACAGAATTTCAATACACTGGAAATTCTCTTCTCGAAAAAAATACATAAGGTGAACCAGATATTGTTAGCCAACTGCACACCCTATACTGAAGAATCATATTAATATGATTATAATAATTCAGACGCACGAAGTGCAAACCTGCTGATTTCTATTAATATACTGCTAGGGTATGATATGCTACAGAACACACCCATCTTCTGACTGAACCACCAATGTCCACTTCAGATTATCTGTTATATGACTTGGTCGATATTGGCCACACACGCTATGATCATCTTTCAGCCCATTTGTGGTCAAGGAATCTGAATTCTTATTAACCTGTACTGACCTCACCGTGGATTAAATGACAGTATATATTAATAACCTGACTAATTCATTGAATTCAGCTTGTTGTGAGGGAATCTGCACACACTTTGAAATCGACGCTTTTACAACAAAATGGCAAAATTGTTCGAAACGCATCGGTGGCCAAAACAGACATTATGCTTTCGTCTCATTTTAGTGTTGTCTGGGGGTTTAACTTGTTAGGGGTGGGGTGGGGTGGGGGGGGGGGGTGGTTAAAATTGCAATTCGATTGTATGATGTTGCTTGTATTTGTTCTGAAAAAAACTCTGGCCAGATGTGAAGTAATGTAGATTATTGCATAGCACGAATACAAATGAGTTTTTTTGCGATCGCTTATCAAAAACAAAAATCATTGCGTAATGTTTGCACTCTACAAACGAGTTTAATTACATGCGTGTGTGGTACTTGGGGCATACAGAACCGCATTACTAGAACCCGGACCATCATAAACGCTGTTCTTGAACATCCACTAACTGTCTTTTATTCTACTTATTATACGAATGAGTATTTTTAGTTCTTGTTTATTAGTTTTAACACAGATCTACAAAAGTATACTGATGCTGCCAATGACATGGAAAAAATGTATCAATCGTGTTTCATGTGTCAGGTGTAGACACATCAATGATGGTAAGTTGTTACTGGTACTTACAGTGTAGTTAGTATCACTTTCATATCAGGCCCAATCGTCAGACAGTCACATAGAACAAATCATTTACTAGACAGCAATTAACTGAAGGGGTAATTGAAAGATCTACGGATTGAAGCAATATAGGCCGAAGAGGATACGTTTATAGCTTAGATAAAGTGCAAAAGCACCGTGACGGAAATTCAATACATTGGTCTTGACGATTGTTATACTTATATAGCAGCATCAGCAGATTTAGTTGAAGAGGAAACCAACTCTGCCAGGCGAAAACCCTTGACCCTTGGAGGGTATTAAAAACATCATAAGTTTTCTTCATGAGAAAGACATGTGATGTAATCTTTAATTTTATGTTACGGAATGACAAATAACCAATTTATGTTTATCCAGTGCACATAGCTCGTGTTACTAAGATTCATATATTTCAGACTCCAGAAATGTTAAGGATGGGACAAGTCAAGTGACACCTTGCATTATATATATATTCCATGCTTTTTGGCAATGCACCGCCATATTGTTGGAATAAAAACCATAAACATTGCTCGTTTATATCCACTCTCAAATGTTTTCTCATTTGATGAATAAGTATATTTGTTGTATTTAGTGTACAAGAAATTATTTTTAATAATTTAATTTTTAGCTTGAAAATATTTACAAAAACGAAATTGTCTTAATGAATCCGCTGCTCCCGGTTATATTGAATTGGTTTATCGTAGATAGAGATTCTTTGTCATACAAAGCAGCTATCTGATTAAAAATATTTTGGGATATTTGCCCAAATGTACAATCGTAGTGTCATTTTTATCGAATGGCTATTTTGAGGTAGTCTTCATTAGAATTACCAAATACACAGAGGATATTGCCCACGAGGCACGAATAATAATCTGTGTTTTTTTTTTGTTACGTTATTTTTAAAGTTGGAAATGGTTTGCAAAGCAAAAACTTATAGATTACACAAAGATAGTTCTCTGCAACCTTATGACGGATTAGACTGCACTGAAACATGAATGTTATAAGCGAGGGAAGTCCATATTATTGGCTTTTGTTTAAGGGTTTAATACCGCCGTAGCGGTGTTTGTTGCGTAACCCGATACCGCTGAACGTTGGTTCGTACCGAGTCAAACCACGAGAATGCGCAGCATTCGAGGGGTTTGACGAGGTGCGAACCAACGTTCAGCGGTATCGGGTTATGCAATAAACACCAAGACGAAGGTATTAAAGTCGATTCTACCCCGATAATTGAGAAAAATGAGGAAAAATTGACCTGTTGTTGATTGCCGTTCCTTTTCCCTCCCTCGGGACAGACTGGGAACTTTTAACCAATCAACGATAAGCTTTGGTCACGTGCAACGGTTGACCCAGATAATTTGAAGCAGAATGACATAATGTCACTATGGCTACCGCTTTGACAGGCTGGGTTGCTGACGACGCTATCGGGGGAAATGTTGTGAAATCAACCCTTTGATGACTATATACGTTCATGACAGCCCAGTTTTCAATAGAAAAGGACAGAATATAACCACACTCACAACATTATCAGGTTAAATCCTTCATTTTGTATGATAACAAGCAAAATATCACTTCTTCCGGGGGAGGTAAACCTACCAGCCGGCAGCCGATGATGCACTACAGACTCGATGTCGTTTGAAAAGTCATCTCTACTTAACATGTATATTTGCACACGGCACGCACATGCAGGAGGGGTAGAAATAAATATACAAAAAGAAAAAAGTTAAGCACCCCCCCCCCCCCGTGAAAAGTTTTCACGCCATCTTATCAGCAAGTTCTCATTTCCTACGCTATCCCATCAGTATTAAGTTCTCTAATGCACGTCATCTCATAAGTAAGTTTTCGTTTCCCACGCTATCCCATCAGTAGTTTCTCATTTCCCAGGCCATCTCATAAGTAAGTTTCCCAAGTTATCCCATGAGTACGTTCACATTTCCCACGCCATCCAATCACTAAGTTCTAATTTCCCACGCCATCCCATCAGTAGTTTCTCATTTCCCACGCCACCCCATCAGTAAGTTCTCTAACTCACGCCACCCCATCAGTAAGTTCTCTAACTCACGCCATCCCATCAATAGGCTTTCATTTTCCACGCCTTCTCGTCAGTACGTTGACATTTCCCAAACCATCTCTTCAGTAACTTCTCATTTCCCACGCCATCTGATCAGTAGGTTCAAATTTCCCAAACCATCTCATCAGTAAGTTCTCATTTCCCACGCCATCCCATCAGTATTAAGTTCTCTAACCCACGCCATCTCATCAGTAAATTCTCATTTTCCCCGCCTTCTTATCAGTAAGTTCTCGTTTCCCACGCCATTCCATCAGTATTAAGTTCCCTAACCCACGCGATCCTATCAGTAAGCTCTCATTTTCCACGCCTTCTCGTCAGTAAGTTCTCATTTCCCACACCACTCAATTGTTTCTATCAGTTGCTTGCATATCGAATAAGATACACTCAAAGAAGAAAATCTAGACGTAAATTAGGGTGAACAAACCATACAAAGTTGTATCATGGTTGCGGCGTTTTTCTTTTGATGAGCAGTCCTGGACAAATCCGATACCCAATGGACAGAAAGTGTGCGTGGCTTAAAAGCGTTGAATAACTTCCCGATCTGGAAGTTATCGTATGGCTCTCTTGACTGGGTATCACGACCCTCTGAATTCAAATTTTTCCCACGGCAAAAAAAAAAAAGTTGCCGCGGAAAAGTTTATTTTTCACGGCAAAAGTGATTTCACCACGGCATTTTTATCCAAACAATTCGCACTGCTCTGTTAACTAAAAGGTGCATTGACAAAAGAAAAAATGGCAAACACTGTTCAAGAAAAGCAGAACCGTTGACATCATATTCAAATTAGAAATTAAACACTTAATTGTTCTGCCCCCCCCCCCCCTCCACCTTTTGCAAGACATTTTTAAATAAAAAATAGGCCTATATTAACTGCTTGGGAAAATGGAAAGTTCAATAACGTCTTCTTTCAGAGAAAAATACAGAAACATGTGGCTTTCGGCCTCTTCTACTTGTAAAGAAATAGATTCTTTCGGAAAATCTTTTCCCAAATTTTCACACAACTGCTCTTTCTCGTCTGGTTGTAGAGTAAAATCCCCATACATCTCATTCCCCGTATCTCCATCACTTAACTCATACATTTGGATTGTCTGTGTTAGGCTCATACTTTCAAATCCTTCGAAAATAGCATGCCTATCCTCTATCTCGGCACAAATCTGAGATAATTGTATGTCATAACCACCCTTTGTTTGATCAAACAATTCGATATATGCGAGGACATCTTGATTTTCTATTCTGAACTAACATCTGGCACGAAATTTCATCTTGGCCAATGTCTTAAACTTTTCTGATTGGCCAGCTTCACACCTGGACACCTTCAGAATATCTTCCATACCCTCGGAAAGCCATTCAATAACTCCAACATGTACCACGGTCCGTCGAATTGCATCCATCAACTACACCAATACTAACGCTAACCAAACAGCCTTTGATACGGATGGTAAGATGGGATTCAGGCGGATATATGTTAAGATGATAATGGTACATAATGGCAGTCAAATATTTAGTGTTATTCGATATTCCCAGACTAGGACATACATCTTACGCCTTTCTTAATAAGTTGGGATCGATAATAAACTCTTATTGGGAGAACTTTGGCAAATCCATCGATATTGGATTCTCCTTTAAAGTGAATATTGCTATGTCGCGATGAAACTAAGGCAGGCCAAATTGCTTCCTTTTGTTTTTAAAATATTTTACAGATATTTTGTACTAGTAAGTAATTAACACATAGTCTAGCGCAAATAGTGTGTGTTTTTTGTCGGAAGTATCTTCTCCGTTGCTATTAGTAACCGTTCATTGAGATTCACATAAAACCTCATCTATTTCTTACGTTTTTGAAAAAAAATGCGATTCTCGAGACTAGAAGCACTAAAAAGCTCCTGAATTATACGTCCAGAGAAAAATAACCAATAATTAGAACGTTCTGTGTTAACGTCAAAATATCACGATTTTTGGCAGCTCAGCTCATTATTTACATATATTCTTCGTCAACAGATGCCGAACGCTTACAATATGATTTATAGATTATAGACAATACGTCAGGTGTTATTTCACAGTTTTGAAACCCGATAAATTTCCACTCAAAACGCAGCTTCGTTGGAAAGAGTTTCCAATGGTACGCCGCTGATTATTGTAAATCATGGGTTGCAATGGTAGCATTTCATTTCATACTATTATATTTCTTCAACAAAAAACATGTTATAAATTTTCAATTTCATTCTTTGTAACTGATAGGAGAGTTTGGTGTCAAAGTTATCAATCGTGAAAATACGGTTAGTTTTTAAATAAAACTGTCGCCCTCTCTCAGTCGACTCACACTTGCTTTAGAAAGAAACAAACCAAGGATTTGGTGTCGAAGAACACCTTCGACGAGACCGTCTATTCAATGAAACCGTCACAAAAAGGGTAGAATTCTACTAACTGAGTTTGACAGTTATATCATCTAACCCCTAAACGGGTTTATCAGTTTCAATTTTAAATTCAACTTACATCTAGAATCGCTATAGAGTAAATGTCAAATCTGACAGGTTCATAAATATTCAACAAAAATATAACCAACTTTCTATAGTATCAACCATTAAGCTGTAACTCTTGCTTGCATTCTTGTAGCTTCCCCTATGTTTGATATTGCCCAAACCATTGGAGACATATAACAATTTATATTATTAGGAAATCAGACGGATTTATACTATGTTTGATGCCATCAAATTAATTACGGATCGACGACGTGTGTTCATCTCGTTACCTAATTTAGCCTAATTTCTGTTAAAGTTGCATGAGCAGCCGAAATTCACACTTTTTTAATTATTGTTTATCGTTACGACAGTAAGAGGCTTTGAAGGCCATCGAAAAACTAAATGGTTGGCGTTAGAATGAGGTAAATCCATACAGTTTGTGGCCTATACGAACCGGAATAGTGTTCGAAAAGTAAACAAATTTAGATAACCGGGACGACCATTCATTCATTCTAAGTAAAAGTTACTTCAAAACAATACTTTATCATACATTCTCGAGACTAGAAACACTAACAAGCTTCTGAATTATACGTCTTGAGAAAAATAGCCGATTATTTCAACAATTCGTTCTTACGTCAAAATATCAACATTTTGGCAGCTTATTTGACATACTGTATGATACTTTCCGATTGCTTTTTGATGAGGCTATCAATCCATAAGACAAATCGATGATACAAGGTCCAATAAGGTAAGGTTTAATTAATGGCTGACAGTTTCTTTAGAATTGTTTGGACTTAATAACTTAATTTAGGCGATGTTTGATGCTTTCTATACCTCTGACCTTTGAACGTATTGCATAGAAATGCTTCTCGTTAGTTTAGTGGACATGGAAATGTTTGACAAGCGTACCTTAGCAAAAAAAAAAAACAGCAGGGAATAGAAATAGTCTTAATGAATCTTGGGCACGCAAGAATTTGATTTATTGAAATTTAACCATGGACATTTTGTGTGAATTCAATCGTCAACGATATTATAGGATTTTCATTTAAATTCCCCCAACGGAAATATATATTTTCTCTGTACGGTGGTTACAAGTCTTACAGACATCAGCTCGTAGTTTTTTGTGAAAGAAGTTACATTGCACTGAGTTGGTGTATTTTGTCATGTTAGATATAGAACGCTGGTAAGATCGTGAGTTCAGGGGATGACAGGAATTTGATGTTTGTTATTAGAGTAATACACAATTGGTTGGTTGGTTGTTTTAGCTTATCGGCGCGTCCATTCGTATGAATGATGTACGCCATACTAGTGAGTAATTATTACTTTGGGCGAGTAAGAAAACTGTGATGTTTGAACACAATATATTGAATGACTCTGTGCAGGAGTATATGTTAGTACGTTTGAGATCTACTTAACCTCTTAAGATGTAAAAACGTGCAATACAATTGAGCTTACACCCCCGTATACGATTTACAGATAAGCAAATATACAGAGGTGAGAACTGGAAAGATAGGTCGATATTTGTTAGTCATACAATGTATATACACTCATAAAATATACAATTATACTAAAATCGGTGTGTATTTATAATGTATCTAGCTACAGCCAGATATACCTTGTTGGTATTTTTAGAAGGACCTAGAACATTGTTCATGTTGGGTTGATTAATACCCAAACCAATGAGATCGGTGAAAAAATCATTTCTTTGATGAGCGTACCTGATGCAATTAATCAATTGCAACTGACAATTTCTTTAGAATTGTTTGGACTTAATAACTTAATTTAGGCGATGTTTGATGCTTTCTATACCTCTGACCTTTGAACGTATTGCATAGAAATGCTTCTCGTTAGTTTAGTGGACATGGAAATGTTTGACAAGTGTACCTTAGCAAAAAAAAAAAAACAGCAGGGAATAGAAATAGTCTTAATGAATCTTGGGCACGCAAGAATTTGATTTATTGAAATTTAACCATGGACATTTTGTGTGAATTCAATCGTCAACGATATTATAGGATTTTCATTTAAATTCCCCCAACGGAAATAAATATTTTCTCTGTACGGTGGTTACAAGTCTTACAGACATCAGCTCGTAGTTTTTTGTGAAAGAAGTTACATTGCACTGAGTTGGTGTATTTTGTCATGTTAGATATAGAACGCTGGTAAGATCGTGAGTTCAGGGGATGACAGGAATTTGATGTTTGTTATTAGAGTAATACACAATTGGTTGGTTGGTTGTTTTAGCTTATCGGCGCGTCCATTCGTATGAATGATGTACGCCATACTAGTGAGTAATTATTACTTTGGGCGAGTAAGAAAACTGTGATGTTTGAACACAATATATTGAATGACTCTGTGCAGGAGTATATGTTAGTACGTTTGAGATCTACTTAACCTCTTAAGATGTAAAAACGTGCAATACAATTGAGCTTACACCCCCGTATACGATTTACAGATAAGCAAATATACAGAGGTGAGAACTGGAAAGATAGGTCGATATTTGTTAGTCATACAATGTATATACACTCATAAAATATACAATTATACTAAAATCTGTGTGTATTTATAATGTATCTAGCTACAGCCTGATATACCTTGTTGGTATTTTTAGAAGGACCTAGAACATTGTCCATGTTGGGTTGATTAATACCCAAACCAATGAGATCGGTGAAAAAATCATTTCTTTGATGAGCGTACCTGATGCAATTAAACAAAAAATGTTCTAAGGTTTCCTGAATATTACAGACATCACACAAGTCTGTGTCAGACAGATGGAATCTGAATAGGTAAGATTTTAAGGGAATATGACCACATTGGAGTCTGGGGAATGTGTGGAGAAATTAAGCCTTGGTGATGAAATTCAGGGATTGAAAAAAAATTGAAATAAAACCTTCCCTTGTCAGAATCATTCCACTGTTTCTGCCACTGTTTCACAAAATATGACTTAGCCTTAAAGGGGCATGAGCTGCCAAAATGTTGATATTTTGACGTTAAAACAGAATGCTGAAATACTTGGCTATTTTTCTCAAAAGGTAGAATTCAGAAGCTTTTTAATGCTTCTAGTCTCGAAAATGTACGATAAAGTACTGTTTTGAACTAACTTTGGCTTAGAATGAATGAATGGTCGTCCCGGTTATTTAAATTTTGTTTACTTTTGAACACGTTTTCGGTTCATACAGGCCACATACTGTATGGATTTTTCTCATTCCAACACCAATCATTTAGTTTTTCGATAGCCTTTCAAGCCTCTTACTGTCGTGACGATCAGAAGTTATGAAAACACTGCGAATTTTGGCAGCTCATGCCCCTTTAAGTAAAATATCGGTAACGGTAAATGGAAATCTGATGGATATGCTAGTATGTAAAATAGCTTATTTGGCTGTAGTATCAGCAAGCTCATTTCCTCTTAGTCCTACATGAGCAGGTACCCATGTAAATGTGACGCTCACTCCTTCCTTAAATAAAGTGGTATATAAATATATAATTTCTAAAACAAGAGGATGATAGTTGCTATAGTTGAAGAAGTTCAAGGCTTGTACAGTACTTCAGGAGTCGGAGCAGATTACAGCAAACTATCGGGGCTGGTCCAATTGTCTGGAAGAACCGTGAAAGACCTGTGTCTTTTTGTAATAATGTTCTAAGAGGATACAAATATATTTCAAGGAATAGAAAAGTATGGAAGACGGATGATCCCACTCGCGCCTCGCTTTGGCGACCTGTAATAACACGCGGCACGAGAAAACGAGAAATCTCTAGAGATATTGCCGTTTTGGCATTTTCGCATAACTTTTAGTCTCATCACTAAAAAAGCCATCAATACACTTTTGTAAGTGTGGCGAATTGAAAAAGCTCATTGATATCCTTCAACTTACCCCCAGATGCACTCTGAAGTCCACATCAACTGTAGGGCTGTTCGTCACTTGTGGGGCTAAACATAATTTTTGTAAAATATCTGATTAGATTCTTGTATGCGCAACAAATTCTCGATTACTGCTCAATCTTTTTTTAGCTACCAGTACGTCCTACATAGAGGCCAGTTATATTTTTAAGGTTTTCAGTTTTGAGAGTAGATATTTTGATTGAAGCTATCCACAACTCGCGATGCAGTCATCATTACCATTACAAAACACTAGTCCAAAAATGTCTAAAAATGAGTATATTTCAATTGTGAAACAAGTTACGATTTGTAACATTTACTTACATTAACAATGTGCGCACCGAGACAGCCCGAGAAGTGATGTATACATGTAGGTCAAAGCCCTGAAAACGATGTCCTATGCAGATGATTCTGGGCTGGCTACATTTTGTCCTCTCTCGCAACAGTTCGGCTGGAAAGATATAAATGTACGAGCTTCCAGTCGTTTTGGCGTTTTCTCGCGCAGCGTTTTGGCGACCTAACAGTATACGCGGAAACGAGATATCGCCAAAACGAACCGTTTTGGTGACTAAAATTAACACGCGGCACGAGGAAACGAGAAATTGCCAAATCGGCTAATTCTCTACAGCTATTGCCGTTTTTGCGTTTTCTCCTGCCGCGTTTTTGGCGACTTAAGAAACGCGCGGCACGAGAAAACGAGAAATCGCCAAAACGGTAATTTTTCTAGAGATATTGCCGTTTTGGCGTTTTCTTGCCCTGGATAAAAAAGTTATGCGAGAAAACAAAAAGAGAAGATTCAAGAAAATTTCGAAACGTTTCAATTTAGCGTGTTATTAGTTTTCAATAGGTCGACGAAACGCGGCGCGAGAAAACGCCAAAACGGCAATATCTCTAGAGAATTAGCCGTTTTGGCTATTTCCCGTGCGGCTTGTTATTACAGGTCGCCAAAACGCGGCGCGAGTGGCCTCATCTGTCTTCCATAGAAAAGTGATATGGAAATTCTCCTCTCGAAAAAAATTACTTAAGGTGAACCAGATATTGTTAGCCCACGAAATGATAAACAACCAAATCTGAAATATGTCCGGTTCGAGCTACTGGACACCCTATACTGAAGGATCTTATTAATATGAGTATAATGTTTCAGACGCACGAAGTGCAAACTTGCTGATTTGTAATAGAAACGCGGCGCGAGAAAACGCGAAAACGGCAATATCTCTAGAGAATTAGCCGTTTTGGCTATTGCTCGTGCCGCTTGCTATTACAGGTCGCCAAAACGCGGCACGAGTGACCTCATCCGTCTTCCATAGAAAAGTGATATGGAAATTCTCCTCTCGAAAAAAATTACATAAGGTGAACCAGATATTGTTAGCCAACGAAATGATAAACAACCAAATCTTAAATATGTCCGGTTCGAGCTACTAGACACCTTATACTGAAGGATCTTATTAATATGAGTATAATATTTCAGACGCACGAAGTGCAAACTTGCTGATTTGTAATATAGTGCTAGGGTATGATATGCTTAAGGGTTTAATACCGCCGTAGCGGTGTTTGTTGCGTAACCCGATACCGGTGAACGTTGGTTCGCACCGAGAACCAACGTTCAGCGGTATCGGGTTACACAACAAACACCAAGACGAAGGCTTTGAAGTCGATTCTACCCCGATAATTGAGAAAAATGAGGAAAAAGTGACCTGTTGCGGATTGCCGTTCCTTTTCCCTCCCTCGGGACAGAGTGGGAACTTTTAAGCAATGAACGATAAGCTTTGGTCACGTGCGACGGTTGACCCAGATATTTTGAAGCAGAATGACAGAAGAGTTTTCGCCAGCGAGGGAGATGTCTGTGTTAGCGGAAATGTGTGCTAAATCGCAACTTATGTCATCTCGATATAGGTCAGTAATAGTGTATGTTCACGATTTGAAAAAATGTGCCGATAGGTTTAGTGATTTTGACGACTTGGTTTACCGTATTTTGGTACAGAGCATGCTGACATATGGCAAATTTGGCATGGAGTTGGTTAGCCATGGTTTCCAAGACAAGATAGAATTGGTAGCAGCAGACGATGCTTGTGTTTTATATTTTTTAATTATTTTTATTTTGATTAAATATAATCTATATATTTTGACGAAGGAAAAAGTGTTAATTTCAGTTTGTGATGATGCCCTTATTTGACCTTTACGAAAGTTACATTTTATCTCAATGTTGTGAGATTGACCTAGTTCTGCCGCAGTATCTGTCACTATGGCTACCGCCTTGACAGGCTGGGTTGCTGGCGACGCTAAAGTGGGAAATGTTGTGAAATCAACCCTTTGATGACTGTATACGTTCATGACAGCCCAGTTTTCAATACAAAAGGACAGAATATAACCACACTCACAACATTATCAGGTTAAATCCTTTATTTTGTATGACAACAAGCAAAAGATCACTTCTTCCGGGGGAGGTAAACCTACCGGCCGGTATGTTACACTACACACTCGATGTTATCTGTTATATGACTAGGTCGATATTGACCATACCCGCTATAATCATCTTTCAGCCCATTTGTGGTCAAGGAATCTGAATTCTTATTAACCTGTACTGACCTCACCGTGGATTAAATGACAGTATATATTAATAACCTGACTAATTCATTGAATTCAACTTATTGTGAGGGAATCTGCACACACTTTGAAATCGACGCTTTTACAACAAAATGGCAAAATTGTTCGAAACATATAGGAAGATAAAACATACACAATGTTTTTGTCTCATTTTAAGTGTTGTTCGGGGGTTTATAATTCTTCTTTTTTATTTATTTCTTTATTTGTTTTCGTGGAGGGGGGGGGGGTCAAGCTTTCTGTATGACAAAGACATGTGGTGTAACTTTAAATTTTATGTTACGGAATGACAAATAGCCAATTTACAAGCGAAGCCTATGCAGTGCACACAGCTCGTGTTACTCAGATTCTTTGATTTCAGACTTAACGAATGGGCCAAGTTAAGTCACACCTTGCGTAATATTCCATGCTTTTTGGCAAAAACCGCCATATTGTAGGAATGAAAAACATAAGCCTTGCTCACTGATATCCGTTTTCAAATGTTTCACCCATCTGACGAATGAGTATTCTTGTTGTATTTTTATTAGTTTATTGCATTATTAGTTTTTATCGTTTGTCAATTTTAAAGGGGCATGAGCTGCCAAAATGTTGATATTTTGACGTTTTACCAAAAATTTTGAAATTATTGGCTATTTTTCTCAAGACGTATAATTCAGAAGCTTTCTAGTGCTTCTAGTCTCGAAAATGTACGATAAAGTATAGTTTTGAACTAACTCTGGCTTAGAATGAATGAATGGTCGTCCCGGTTATTTAAATTTTGTTTACTTTTCGAACACGTTTTCGGTTCGCACAGGCCACGTACTGTATGGATTTTCCTCATTCCAACTCCAATCATTTAATTTTTCGATGGCCTTCAAAGCCTCTTACTGTCGTGACGATCAGAAATTATGAAAATTGGGTGAATTTTGGCAGCTCATGCCGCTTTAATTTTCAACTTATAAATATTTACAAAAACGATGTCTTGATGAACTTGTTGCTTCCAATTATATTGAATTGGTTTATCGTAGATAGAGATTCTTTGTCATACAAAGCAGCTATCTGATTGTAAATATTTTATTCTCTAATGTTCAATCATTGTGTCAATTGTCTAGACGAGATATCGCTTAACAAAATTAGGTGATCTTCATCGGAACTATCAAATACACAGCGGATATTGTACAGATGTGTCTCTACAGCACACACATTTTAGTGAAAAAAATTGGGGAATTGGTAGACCATTTATTGTGAAACAAGATGTTACACTGCTGATGATAGTTACTTTAGCTCAACTTTCTGTCGTATATATTTACGAAAACTATGTGATTAGTCCGAAATGTCCTGATACTACATGTACATTTATCTTGTGATCAGCTAACTGTCTAGACGTGATATCCCGCCTGGCTTTTTTATTAATTTGTTAGTAACTAATCAGTGTCGTAGATTTCTAAATAATACAGGACTGCTCGAAAAGCAAGAATACGGCTGGTATCTAAATACTTGTTATCCAAATAAAAAAGATTGTTTGATTGTGTGGCGTTTTACGCCGCTCAAGATTATTTCACGTATATGGCGGCGTTGCCAGTTTTATTGTGGGAGCAAACCGGGATCTGTGCCCGGAGGAAACCCACGACCTTCCGCTGGTAACTGGCAACCATCCCACATAGATCGTTCGAGTGAAAACCCAGTCAGAAAATTTTCCAATTTTTGTACTGAGTGGGAATCGAACCCGCGACCCATTGGTGGAAGGCAGTTCGGATTGAGCGTCCAAGGCTCTACATACTGAGCCACGGAGGCCCCGCAAATAAAAAAGAGGAAAGTATGATATATGGCCATGGTATAATGGTTATTATATGTAAAGAAAAGAAACAATGTGCCAGGCCAATACGCACAATCCAGTCAATTATCCAACGGAACACTTGGACCCTGTCTTACAAAGCTGCCGTAAGTTACGTCGGACGTAAATCAGTGTTAAAACTATACTTAACACCACTAAAAACGCACGACCCAAAGAATGTAAAATATTTTGAGAAATGTAAAGTGTAAAATATTGTAAGTTGACAATATGTAAAACCCTGGTCACTTGTATTCCTTGCAAACAAATCGTTGATACAGAAATTGAAGGTGTCATCATTCAATAATGGGTATGTCCACCTCGGGCATCAACGCAAGCAGTACATCTGCGACGCAAGGACCTGATGAGTGTGGCTATTCTGTGGGATCCGGTCCCACTCTTCCTGCACCACCTGGATCAATTCACGTCGGTTGCGTGGCCTGGGTTGACGTTGTGCAACGGCATTCTTAAGCTGATCCCACTAGTGCTCTATGGGCGATAGATCGGGGGAGTAAGCTGGCCATTCCATGATGTTCACATTATTCTGTTGCAAGAAGTCTTGTGTCAACCTTGCAGAGTGTGGGCTCTGATGATTTCGAGCCCATCGTAAACGGTTTTGGCGTGCGGCGGGTGTCAATATGGGCCCTCGGTAGGGGATGCGTGCAACCATCTGTATCTGTTGGAGACGGCGTCGGATGGTGCTGAGGCTTAGCCTGGGCCTTCCAATTCCCACTGTCTCACGAGCAGTCTGTGTCGCGGTGCGAAATCGGTCACGTGTGTGCAACTGACCGATGTACCGATAATGGCGGGCTGTAGTGAGTCTTGGCTGACCAGGGCGTGGTCGGTCGGCAACATTGCCAGTTTCATGTTCCCTGATTCTGAGGCGACTAATTGTGGAGGGATGACACTGCATGTGACGTCCTACGGCGGCACAACTGAGACCCGCCTGTAACATGCCAGTGGCACGTTCCCTTTGTTGTGTCGTAAGTCGGGGCATGGTAACATTTTCGGATTTTTTTTCGTCTTTATGCTGAGCTTCGTGTAAAGTGTTGAACCCACGACAAATGAGCCCTGAAAGCTGTTCTCAATGACGGTGAAACACTCAATAGACGTTATTAGGAAATGTTGCGTAATGTTCACGACAGGCGCGTCGGGAACACCACAGGTTATCCAGTTATTGCAACTCAACTCGAACTAACAATAAACAACAAAACGTAAATGGCCAATAGCCTTACTGGGGTAGAAACATAAAATTCAACCGTGCGTTTTTAATGGCGCTAATAATATAAGAACTTATGCCTTGGACGCAACCGTCTTTCAACAAAAAAGTAGTGTTTTATGCTTATTTTTACTAACATATAGCCATGAAGCATTTCTTATACCCGAGCTGATACATACTCTCACAAAAAAGAAACGAAACATTCGATTTTTGTTCTTCAAAATATGAATTTTAAACATCATTTTTACAAAAATAAGCCTACATTACACTGAAATTTGGCAGACTGGATGTTCAGACTTGTTGTTGTAAAGCTCATTCACATGTAAAAATGTATCACATTAAAGTTCATAGCGCTCAGATGACGTCACTGCAACGTCAATATCTGTTGTGCCCACCATTAACCTGAAACACAGCATGGATCCGTCTCGACATAGACACAATCAATCGACGAATACGGTTTTGCGGAATTGTCCTCCATTCTTGCTCAAGAGCCTGCTGCAGTTCTTGCAGAGTTTGCGGCGCTGGATGACGACTGCGCACGCGTCTATCCAAATCATCCCACAAATGTTCTGTTGGGTTTAAATCTGGTGATTTTGACGGCCAGGGGAGCACTGTTACGTTCTGGTTGGCTAGAAATTCAACAGTAGCACAAGATGTATGCGGAAGAGCGTTGTCGTGCTGAAAAATTGTCCTACGGAGGTCCATTACGGGCAGCATATGTGATGTCAAAACCTCATCTGTGTATCAAACGGCGTTACGGTTGTCGGGAATGTGCACCAGTTGAGTTTTTCGGGCACATGATATGGCACCCCACACCATCACACTTCCTTCGCCGAAATTGTCGACCTCAAGTACGCATTTCATTGCGAACCTCTCATTCCGGCGTCTATAAACTCGTGTGCGACCATCTCTTTTCTGTAGCTGGAATCTTGATTCATCGCTGAACCAGACTCGCCTCCAGTTTCACAGATTCCAGTCCCTTAACCTGTTGCACCATCGGACCCTTGCAAGTCGATGCTGGAGTATCGGTACTACGCCAAAGTAAGGACGTCTGGGTCCGGTTTCACAAAGCGGCGTAAATGAATTTTTTGCGTAACTTTCATACTAACGTATCTCTACAGTATGGGTTGCTATGACAGTTACGTGAAAACGTACGCTACGCCGCTTTGTGAAACAGGCTCCTGGCGCGTAAGCCGTTTTGACGGAGACGGAGACCTGGGATATTTGATGCTGTTTCTGTTGCTGTTTTGGTCCGGTTTCGCAGGTGAAGTAACCGGACGTAGCGATCTTGGGCTGCTGGTGTGATCCTAGGTCGGCCAGAACGTTGACGATCAGCTGTTGAACCGGATTGCTGGATCCGTTGGAACAGTCTGGAAATCGAGCTCCGGTGAACATTATAAAGTCTAGCGACTGCATTCTGCACTCGCCGGCCAAGAGACGACCCATGACGACATACCGGGTAGCTGCGTCTAGTCTTGACATATTGTAGCAAAACAATTTAACGACTGAATTCAATTGAACGGTTGTGTGTCTTTTATACCCATTAAACCCGCTTGAAGATAAGACGTGATTCGCACGTGCAACTGCCCTACGTTTTTCCTTACGCCTTCCTTGTGTAGCGTTAAACAAAGGCTGACCCGAAAGTCACTTGTGATCAACAGCCACTATTAGGGGCTCAAATTCAATTATCGGACATTTACATTATAACATGATCCTGTTGTCATGTGTCAATCACGCACATTTTTGGAAAAATTCATGTTTGAAAAAAAAAATTGGATGTTGCGTTTCTTTTTTGGGAACGTATATTTGTAGGTCCGCCAACATGGGGTGTATAGGCTGCGTTACTGGTCCGTCATGGGATTCTAAAAAGTCAAAACTATTGACTGACCATCCATGTGTGATTTGGTAGTCGTCGTCTGTTTAGACTCCAAAGCTATATTGACCAGCCCCGATAGCTCAGTTGATAGAGCGTCCGCTTTAAGGCTGGGAGATCCAGGTTCAAGCCCATCCTCGGATAGCCAGGGTAAATTCTTAGCAAGCTCACTTTTTAACCCTGGGCCACTGTGACTGAAAGTCTCGTTTTCTGCACGCCCATTTACTGTCGGACCAATCAAAAGTTCTCTTATAAACTTTGTAACTCTTCAGTTTGGATACATGTTTATCGAATTGTCCATCTTTGTTTTGAACACTGCATAGTTGCTTACGTAACCCGGATTCTAATTGGTGAAATTTCCACCACAGTTTTGTGGCGGAACCAATCAAAGTCAACATGCATATTAAATTAGAAACGACGGATCTGCTTCCACTTGTCCCACGGGTAAAGTGAGCGTGGGCGTAAATTTTAATCGTTCAAGCCTGGGTCGAGTCAGACCAAACACTTTAACGGGAGGAGCTGCTGGTGCTCTCGCTTGGCGCTCAGTAATAAGAGTTAGAGCAGCGACTGGCTGGCCCGTTGTCAGTATACTGTGACTGGGTGAGGGGGCTTGCTGGTTGTCTTCGGCAAGTCGTCTCGGTGAGGCAGCACCTAAAGGAGCGGTGGAAATCCTCCCTACAACAAGGAGACAACGTCTTCAGTTAACTGAAATACTGTTGAGCAGGATGTAAAACCCAAATCACTCACTCACCCGAAGCTATATTGACACCCAGTTTGTCTCAGATCAACCTTTTCCAGAAGAACTCAATCATCCCACATCATGCATATAAAAGGAATGATCTTGGTGCACCACCATACTGTACGGGATCAGACCATACGTTACAAACGGTTTTACCATGGGTAATCTCCATATCATGAATTTCGGGGGAAAATTTATCGAATCACAAGCTTACAATAGTTTAAAATAAGGCATCCTAATGGAGCAATTCGTTTAAATCTGTTTGATAATATAGTTGTTTTTGTTTGGAAAAAGCGAAAATCACTCATCGCTATAAAGGTAGGATTACGCGTTTTCACTTGAAGCGTGCGATCGGATCGATCGGATGAAGCGTACATAGATCGGTAATAGATCTATACTATACCATTCCTTGAAAAAGATGATCTGCAATGATCTTTCTCTTCTGACCTTTATTAGGTGCTCTACTGGTTAAAGACTATTAGACCACTTAGAAAAGAGATTTAACGGCAAAGTAAAACATACACACATATCAAAATACGCATTACGGGTTTGTATAATTAAAGACATTATGTAAGAACAGGCTACTGCATCTTGGCTTTTACTGTTGCTTTTCTCTAGTGAAACATTTGAACTTATTTTTAATCTAGCCTCTAACTGTCGCTAAGAAAACAGTTTATTTTTTAAAAAACAATCTAAAAACAAGATGGTGTTTTTAACTGACGCCTAAACCAAAACACGTAATATGAACAAAACTAGTTTGGAATTATGTCAATAGGGAGTCTTATATGTAAAAGCCAAACAAATGTCGCTTTTAAAAGCAACTTCACGTTTGTATTGATATTTAAGGACACCTTAACACACGGACACAGGGACATTTTCCCTGAATAAAATAACAATGGAGACAAGTTTTTAATTATGTTAAAAAGCGGGGTATATCCATTACACTTTTAAACCCAATCATAAGCTGTTGTTATAAACCAAAAACATGATATACTTGTATTTTGAATTCCAGTTCGGAAATGATCGGTTGAAAAGCTGCCGCTACAATGTATTTTGGTTTTTGTAGTTCGATTGACCATACTGGGATGCCGGGTCTCTCTTGTACCAAGTCATTGCCTCCTTTTAAACCCTGTAAAATCTCCGAGTAACGATTTGACAAGCCTTGTTCCCAATTTTCTGTCCTTCGGATAATCAAAAGAGACCGTTCATTTGCTCTAATGTTCAACCGTGGTGCCATTTGTCTTGCAGGGCTCTCTAGAGGATTGATTGATTGTTTGGTGTTTTACGCCGCGCTCAAGATTATTTCACTTATATGGCGGCGTTGCCAGTTTTAGTGTGGGAGGAAACCGGGCTCTATGCCCGGAGGAAACCCACGACCTTCCGTTGGTACTCTCTAGAGGAAGCCTTGATTAGAATTACCAAATACACAGATGGTATTGCGTTGTGACTGAAAAGTACATATGTTTGAGTGAAAGAAAGGGAACAACCCAGGAGGCGCGAATAATATATTGTTTTTGTTACGTTATTTTAACGTTAGAAATGGTTTAAGTAGCTCATAATTATCATAGTTGTTAGACTGCTGGTAATAATTATTTTAGTTCAACTTTGATTTGATTTATTGATTGATTATATATTCACCAAATAAAATATACAATGAGGTTTATCTAAAATTTTTGTTCTGAATATTGGCGGGCATAAAGCTTTTAAACAAAGCTTGTTCTATCCCTCAATGGTAAAGACAATTAAAATTATTTGGCGGAGAAGCGGTACATACTAATCAATCGTAACCATGTATATATATAATTGTACATCAAAGCGAAGCAGAAGGAAAGACGGGGGTAACAATGATTAAAATATAGTACAGGCATGATTGATGGAATCATAAGTTCTCTATTAGATATTTATGAACACTAAAACACACGGGCACAGGGAAAATCTTCTTGTCTAAAATAACCATGGAGACAAGTTTCTAATTGTGTTAAAATTAGAGATGTTTTTAATTTAGATTTAAAGAGAAAAAAAGATTTTATATTTCGTAATGTGTTTGATAACTTGTTCCATTCCCTTTGATCCGATATTTTAAGGAATAGGACAGGTTGCTGTTATGGGAGAGTCTAGTAAAGTTTAAATTTTGGTCTGTGGTATTGTAACCATGGATGGTCATTTGCTTAATAAAGTAATTAGAGAAAGATTTCGGTATTAATTCAGGATTGTATAGAAACTTATGAGAGAAGAGTAAGATTAGGAAAGTGTTTATCTGGGGTAGTGAGAGAAGTTTAAGACGTTTGGAAAGGGGTTCAGTGTGTTCTTTACGGTGTGAGAGAGAGAGAGTAATGGTGCGAATAGCTCGTTTTTGTATAATAACCAATGGTTTAAATAAATAATAAATTTAAGATTATCCCTAAGAATTTATGATTTGACACGTGCTCTATATTGTAGCTCTGCAAAGTTAAATTAAATAGAAGAGATGCTATTTTTTTAAAGTGAGGATGAAAAATCATGTATTTGTCTCGTATATAACACGGAAACTACGTTAAAAGATACCAATCACTTAATGCGGTTGTGTGATCTGTCCGAGATTCGCTGATACCACATGTACATCTATCTTGTGATCAGCTAACTGTCTAGACGTGATATCCCGCCTGACTTTTTGAATACTTTATTAGTGTTGCAGATTTCTAAATAAGACATGGCTGCTTGAAAAGCCAGAATACGGCTGGTATCTGAATACTTGGATGGTATCTTAATGAAAAAGCCGAAAGTATGATATGTGACCATGGGATAATGGTTACTATATGTAAGGAGAAGAAACAATGCGCTAGGCCAATAGGGAGCGCAAGTCACGTGTGAATTCCACATATTTCCTGTCACCGGCACTGCATTGCGCATGTGACTGAGCGTTTTTCGTTCCAACATGACGTTTAAATATGACGTTATGGAACAAAATACGTCAAATGGAATTGCAACGTCATGGAAAACGTTCTAAATGGCGTCATCTGTCACCGGATATCACAAAATCTCGTGATGATTCTTATGAGACTTGCGCTCCCTATACGCTCAATATCCATTCAACTGTATACGCCGGAACACCTGGGCCCTGTCGTACGCAGCTGGCGTAAGTTACGTCGGGCGTAAATTAAACTATAGGATCTTACGCCTTGGATGCCACCAATACCGATGTAATGCGGCTTCCGATTCCTGCAGATTTTGTACAGGAGGCTATAGGGCTTGAATATTTCTGCCCATCCTATCCCAAATGTGCTCTAAAGGATTCAAAATCCGCGCAGGTACCTCTTCAACAGATCCGATGTCTCACTGGAGGGGCGAGACGTAGGTTGGAAGCTAATAGAGGTTATACGCGCTATTGACCTTCTGCTCCAGCGATGTGTTCTACACACTCAAAGTGACATTTTTACTTCAATATGTTCGCCCTATGAAGTGAGATGTTTCATACTTACAAGCATCGTTTTATTTTGTTAAAATACACTTTTGATTTGGCTAACGATATACTGAATAAATTGTATAGCTTATTTCAATTATTCATGATTTCTTATCGCCAGAATGTTGCCATTTATGGTCACAATCGTTTCTGCAACATCACTTTGCCAACAATATCCATACACCAATGATTTTATCGGTCGGTGCAGACTTTCCAGGGGGGGGGGGAGGCTTGGCATTTTCTTTGTGTATATTATGTGAGAACAGGTTATTGCATTTTGGCTTTTACTGTTTCTTTTCACTAGTGAAACATTTTGACCTATTTTCAAACCAGCTTTTAACCGCCACTAAGAGAACGTATAACTTATCAATCAAACACAAACGAAAAACAAGATGATGATCATCATCGACATCTAAAACAAAAAAAAACGTATTACAAAATCAGTTTATCGTTTTTACAATATAGAATCTTATTAAACGCGAAACATATATGTAAATGTCATGTTTGTATTGGCATTTATGAACACTAAAACGCACGGACACCTTGGGGTAAATTCCTAATTGTGTAAAAGACTGAGTATATCCTTTCGACGTTTAATTTCAATCATAGGCTGAAATAAACCGAAACCCATGATGTTCAGTAGGTTGAAGAAAGCTTCAGTCAGAAGATTTTTTGGGAATACTTTGCAATACAAGATATCAGTTCAAACTGTTACTAGGCGACGTGATCGTTGTCTTTGACACGTTAAGAGGTTACCTAGTTCTTCTCACTACAGATCCAATTCTTCTGGGTTTTCCGAAAGTCATTTGTTTGTGATATCAAAATTAGCTTGTTAATGTGATCTTAACTTACCTTATAACTGACATAATCGGAAAATCATTAAACATAAACCGATTACATTAGGTTAACTTGAATTACTTGACGTTTCAATGAAGACAGAATTAACGAGAGCTTTTTTTCTCACCCAACTAATATCAAATAACACAATATCAACTGCTTATCCGAGATTCCAGATAAAATGATAATTACCTGCTGACGAAACCAAACATATTGCAAAAGAATCTACCTTTGTCTGTTGAACAAAGAGGACAATTTTTACAGTATATTATACACGTTTAAGATTATTATTACGGCAACAATAAATTTAAATATGTCAGCAATATTTTCCAAAACAGAACAATTATCGTGTTGAATGTTTGAATGGTTTCGTCATCATGGTGTCGGTGTCTGACGTTACTGATAACAATTCACACGGCTTAAAATATCATTAACCAACACTACGAAATAGATGTCCATTGTCAAGCTAGAATATATCTAGGCGTCTAAATAAGGTGTTTTTTTTCAGATTTAAATTTGTTCCTTTACTCCATTGATGGATTGTTTTGTGTATAACGTTATTTTAATTATATGATCGCACTGCCAGCCTTAGTGGTTGAGGAAACCTGACTTTGGGGTAATACCTGGCTCCTATTCCATATAAAGCGAAGGAGTGAAAAGTCCACTCAGCATTTTTTTAAATTTTTGTTTTGTCTTAGTTGGAAAGGAACCGTGCCACATAGATGAACATTCTGTAAACTCCGCTGACTGATATATGTATACTTAAACCTGATAACCAGGATAATATCAGTCTTTAGGGCGTTAACATAAAGAAAAATGCTTTTAACATGTGTCTTGTGCCAGCATAGGTTATTTATGAAAGGAGGGAAATTGAAGCCAAATTTTAGTAACCAGAATGAATATCCGTTCGTGTAAAACACTGCCTTCGTAGTCATTGTTGACTGTTGTCGCTGAAAGTTTCTTATTCGGACTTTTTATGAAAAAGGTTAAATTCTCCAAAATTTTGTTTCTGTATTTTCTTATTCTGATTCGCAATTGTGTAGGCTGGATAGTTCTCTTAATACATACAATTATAGTCAGTTAGGATTTAACACAAAGTTTGAGGGTGATGGTTACGTCGGCTTCAAGTATACGTGTACTACTTTAAAGTGGCATGAGCTGCCAAAATTCCCACTTCTTTCATAATTTCTGATCGTCACGACAGTAAGAGGCTTTGAAGGCCATCGAAAAACTAGATGATTGGCGTTGAAATGAGGGAAATCCATACAGTATGTGCCCTGTACGAAACGAAAACGTGTTCGAAATGTAAATAACCATTCATTCATTGTAAGCCAAGTTAGTTCAAAACAATACTTTATCGTACATGTTCGAGACTAGAAGCACTAAAAAGCTTCTGAACTATACGTCTTGAGAAAAATAGCCAATAATTTCAACATTCTGTTTTAACGTCAAAATATCAACATTTTGGCAGCTCATGCCACTTTAAGCCAGCCATTTACTGTATTCACATATACTTAGCTTATCAATTGACATATACGCACCCGAACACACCACCAAGTATTAAATCGGATCCAGTTTACCATTGTGATAATGTTGTTAAACGCTTTCAACTGTTTGACACTTTTCATACTCCAACAAAACAACTTGATTTCCGTGGCCCGGATAAAAAATGCGCTATGAAACGTTTCCACATATTGAGTCTTCCAACGCACAATATTTTATTAAATATAAATTTTATATGCTATTTTTTAATAGCATATAAAATTTATATTTAATAAATGATTTTTTTCTTTCGCATTGAGGTGTAATATGTGTTTGTAACGTGGCATGTAAAAATTGCAAAATTTGTGCTTTGCTAGTCAACAGGAAAACACATTCAGAAACTAGGATATTAAAGATTACGCTTTATTGCATTCAAAATACTTTTTGTTTCTTAAAACATTTATGTGCAAAAAATTAGTTAAAGATATATGTTTGAGTTGTTGTCAAATTGGACATTTACATTGAGCTTTATATACGAAAATACTTAACGTACTGTTACCCACTTTGCGTTTTTCTGTTCTGCAGTTAGACGTTTTGTTTGTAGACCTTTTTACAAATGGAAATATATCATGTAAAACTGAACAACGTATATTTTTCTTTCTGCTTCTCGAAGCGTACGATTCAAACTTGTGCCAGTATGTATTTGACTTACATATATTAATACTGTAACTGTTTTGTAAAGTATCCAATGAATTACATGGGACTGGCACCATACCGCCTTCAAACGGTCGGAAAACAAGTGGAAAGACGTCACATTTTCTGTAAGTAAATTCCCCTTGATATGAAGGTAACTCATCCCAAATGTGGGTTGAATTTTCACGGAAGAAAAATATATCTATGAAAGGCCATCGGTAAGGTTTGTTAAAAATGGCAGCAAGCGAAGACTCATAAAATTTCCATTGTCTGCCTAGTGGTGAATACAAACTATAAAACGGTATATCGTTCAACACAGCCATAGCTTTTCCCCTCTCGGAGGCATTCACCATAATATCAATATCATCATCCCAGGGTACAATACCGTGATGTCGGTAAACTCCAAGGTGACTTCCACCATACAAAAAGAACGTTACATTAGCTTTAACCAACGCCTCTGCCAGAGTATAAAATGTTCTTAATAGTATTGTGAACTCCATTTCCGAAATGATCGGTTGAAAAGCTGCTGCTACAATGTATTTTTGTTTTTGTAGCTCGATTTGCCATATTGGGATGCCGGGTCTCTCTTGTACCAAGTCGTTTCCTCCTTTTAAACCCTGTAAAATCTCCGAGTAACGATTTGACAAGCCTTGTTCCCAATTTTCTGTCCATCGTATACTCAGAAAAGACCCGTCATCCCCACAGTTTAGAACTTTCCTATTGCTTTTTATTTGCCATTGGTTTTTGTTGGTTGCTTTGGTAAAAGTCGATATTACTTCTAGCCCCTTGATATCCCTGAACGATTTAGGATAATGTTTCTTAGGATAAGTAGAGGTTTGGGTTACATATGTAACATTTGGGAGATTGTTGAATAAATCTCTTTTCGAGTGTGGGTTTATTTCCATGTCCAAATCAGAGTGTCCCAGAATAAGAAATATTTCAAAGTAGCTGAGCAGAAGCAATACTGCAACGGTGAATCCTATGAAATACGTCCGAAGGCTTTTCCCTGTCAATAAAATGTGGCTTTTAATTGCCATGGAGTTAGAAAACACTGTCATCTTTAAGTGTACATTTAGAATACCCTGTGACCTATTAGTGTAGAGCTAGGGCACAATGTCGGCCTTAAGTACGCTAATTGAACACTCTTTAATCCATATGTGTATAGTTAGAACACGATGCCAGCATTAAATGTAGAGCTATGACACACTGCCGTCATTGGGTAGAGTTAGAACGTACGGCTATCCTAGTGCAGAATTATAACATTCTGGCATCGTTAAGTGCAGAGGTAACTCCCAGTTCAATCCTTATTGTAGAGATAGAAAACTTTTTCTTCCATCAGTGTATAGTTAGACCACACCACAATCATTAAATGTAGAGTTATGACACACTGGCTTCCTTAAGTGTAGAGCTAGAGCTGTAAAATTAAAACACATTGCACATTTCTCAATTGGGGGTTAATGAAAACGTCGAACAAATGAAATCAGCGTTGAATAGGAACTCTTTTAGTTAACAAAGCGATAACAAATTAACGTTACTGATATCCAATAGTCTTCTAGTCAACTAGCAATAGTTGCCTATGAAAAAGGACACACCTGATGCTTGGATGAAACTCGGTTGCCAAGGCATAGTTAGCTTGAGCTGTTTGGGATTTATACGAACTAATATCACAGCACGTTAACAATAGAACCTTTCATACCGGTGACTAATTGCACCATTTGGAGCTTGATTACAGGTCAAATCAAATCGATAATTTTCATCAGATATCTGACTGCACCATTGATGATTAATAATAATACTGGTGATCCAAGTATTTTACTGCAGTAACCGGGGCAAACTTTCATCCAACGCAAGTATCGGTATATGCTAGACAATCTCAATTCTTTAACTGTTATCTTCACCGAAATTGGAGGGCAAAATCCGTTTAACTCTGATTTTGGGACATGTTCATAACCAGCCGTAAGTCCAAACACTCCACTTTCAACTCACCGAACTGTTAATTATAAGACATCTGAGTTATTCTAACCACATATCAAGCCTACCTCAATTGCGTATGCGTATGTAGGCTCTCTTTCTCTCTGATCTTACTTCGATGGAATCCATGGACGAATCCCCGGGTAGCGGAGATGTTTACTGCTCTCTTCCCTAAACACCAATGCCGGGACATTCTGATATCGTTCTTAAATAAGCGAGATACCATTCCTTTCTGTTTATGGCGAAATGTCAGTTCGGAGGTAGATCGATAACTGGCATGCGCACAACAGGCGCTTCCACTTTCAACCAGACCTGTACTTGCAGTGGAAGGCCTTACAGTTCTGACCACTCTGTTGGATTGCTCGGTGAACAATCACATTATGTTGGTAACTTAATAAAGTCACAGATATGTGACAGACTATTAAGTATTGCATCCCTTACTAGCTTACTATCTGTTTGATATTGATTGTATTATTCCTAAATCATCTTAAAGGTATCATATACATCTCGTCTTTTCCTGGAGTCAGGGCTTTCTGTCTGTAAGTTTTGCTGTCTAGCTATAACAAATGATCATGTTTGAGTTGACAGCAATCGAAACATCATCGGATGTAGAGAATGCAAATTTATTGGACTATATCAAACGCAGTTTACACCTCCGGTATACTATGTATAAATGGTATATCGAATTTGAGCAGATAGCAAACATAAAATCATTTTCTGCGAAAATTGCTTTAGCTTAAATTGTTCAGACAATGTTTGTTGCTTTTTCCAAAAAGTACAAAAATTAGTCTGTTAAGTTACAGTTTTAGCAGATGCAATCCTAAGGGAATCGGTTAAGACGATGCACAGACTTACACAAAACATTCGAGTTATTTGAATAATGTCGCTTAACTTAAATGCCTCATGTTTAACAATATTGAATTACTTTTTTAAAGTTTCCAGAGAATTACATAGTTTTTTCAATAGAAACATACATAGAAACTAAAACTTAATACTATCAAACTGTCCATTTAGACAACTTATGTTGCTACATTCTTCATTTACGATTGAAACGCTCGCCACAAAATTCACAGTGCGTATAAACTAATCATATTTGAGCTCGTAATATAATGTATAAATAATCCGATTTGTCACTTTTATCTAGTTTTTCACTCGTTTCTGAATCTTGTAACAATAATTCTGATGTTAAAAATAAAAACTGAACGACAAGCAATTAGAATGCAATCTTCATTTATATAGATATGACAACATGTTATGGATTTTCGATCAATCACTTTAACCCTCAACAAAATAAGATTAATTGACAGGTAATATATCACAACATTTTGTCAAAGAAAAAAGTTCGATTTTCTCTATCCACGTTTAAGTTGTATAGACTTTGACAGTGCAGTGCACTCTCTCAAAATGAACCTTTTCACGACCATGTAATTTTAGAACTATTGCTAATCTCTTGAAAAGAAACTAACCAAGGGCACGACAAGTTCAGTTAGACCAATGTTGGTGTCTCTACAAAATACGGATAAATGATATGTATTGCCAATGGGTTTACATGAAATTACCTTGTAAAACAAACTTAAAAATAACAAAAAACTATGCGACGATAGATAAGAAAGCATCATTAGGATTTCTACTATGTTTGACTAAGGCTTAAAGGGGGAGATGACAAAAAATCACTTTAGGGTTCCGAAGAAGCGCACTAACTTTTCCTTTCCAACGATACCAAACACATATTTTTGCGATTTTTTACTCCTAACAGCGAAGTTAATAAAATTCCACAATAAGAAAAAGAAATTGGTCAACTTTCAAAATCTCCCATTTAAGCCTAGGTTAAATTCATCTTCTTCAAGGCCTTCGTAATTCACCAATATGGCACGCATACCATGTTTTTGCTAGTCACCTTTTTCCCAAAACTTCTTTTGTAATTCAATATAAGTTTCGTGAAATTGAAAGCAATTTGCTGGACACAGTAATACTTTAAAGAGTGAAATTAACCTGGGTTTAAATGGGAGATTTTGAAAGTTGACCAATTTGTTTTGTGTGTGTAACATAATACGGTATTTTATAAACTGCATCATGTCCCATGAAAAAATCGCAAAATTATGTGTTTGGTACCGTTGGAAAGGAAAAACAAGCGCGCTTGTTTTGAACCATAACGTATTTTTTGTTTTTATGTTTTGTGTAAACGTGTGATTGGTTGCTGATTTTATTTCAGTCACACTACGTTTTGTGTAAACCTATATATGTTGACTGTTATGCTTTGCCTCATTAAACAAATAAACTAAGTGCCTACTTAAGAGACAATTTTACTTTTACGGGTCCATAAAATAACAGATGTTAAGTAAAAGGACAATTGACCTTTCCTGTTAACACAATTACTTAATTAATTACCTCTTTTGACTACCTATCTTGCCATCTTTAGATGCAGCATCCTACCCATTATTGGATTTATACGCAACAGCAATGCTCTTTAAAGCAGATACTCTCTCTTCAAAATGACACTCTGTTTGGTGAAAAAATAAAAAAGACACCTGGCTATGCAGTTTTGTGTCCTTGTTTTGCAGTTTTATGACATCGTTAAACAGCATTGTGAGTTGAATACACGATTCCTACTACTGAAAACATTGTAAAGTTACAAAACCTGTCCGGATTTATATATCTTTTGCCACTTTGAGCGGTACACCCGATCCCATTCGCATGTCCTTCGGGCTCATTGTGCATTTTAGCACCCGACAATGTGAACTTGTGCACTGTTGTCTGCCATGTATTTCATTTTGACTGATATGTTGTAGAGGTGCTTATAGTTGGTAACATTGCGGATTCAGTCCAAAAAGTGTTCATTTCAATTCTATCTCTACGAAATGGTTGTATTTTAACTTCAAATATCAATTTGCTTCTTAGAAATGTGCAATCAGAAATAATTCTGGCAGTTAACGCTATGTTTATGCAGATAGACATGTGTTTACCGACACTTTGAAAAACCGGAATACTCTCCACACCAACAGTATACCAAATTTCACTCAGCATAAAAATGTGATTTAAACAAACTTGATAAACTGATACTTGTCTAAACCGGGGTTTTTCTTCCACTAATAGGTACTCACCGAAGGTCGGGGATTTCCTCCGGGCAACGAGCCCGGTTTTCTCCCCACTAAACAAGGCATCGCCGCCATATAAGTGAAATAATCGTGAGGGTGGCGTGAAACATCCAACCAACCGTAAGACGAGTAGGGGAAATATAGGCATTCTGGAACCTCTTTTGAGGAGGAACCCTCTTTCCTGATGAGTGAAGAAGAAAGATGCGTAGGCGAGAGGAGGAGTAAACCTCTTTCCGGATGAGTGAAGGAGAAAGGTGCGTAGGCGTTGAGAGTAGTCGATTTGAAAAAGAAAAAAAAGCTAGGAGTTTAAAATAGAATCCAACCGCAGAAATACTTGTTAAAAATCAAAAATATAATCGGCACTACATCAGCTCATAAATACATTCTAAAACAAGATGGCAGCGCCCATGGATGTCCAGGCAAAATATGATCTGGACTTCAAGGTATTTTATATGTATTAGAAGAGTTGCAATCAATATAACAAAACAGTTTATCGGCGGCTTAAACGTTACCTACCAGAATTATATCGGATATCTCTCACCACAACCGAGTCAACTATCAGTGTCACGTGTCGGTGTTTACAATTTTAAACACGTCGACAGCAGTCGCCTCCCTTTGTGTTCAAGCAACATGTCACGCAATCGTTTTACAGTTGATATCTCAACAAATGACAGTAGGATCAATCTCTATTTTAGATTGGGGTTAAACATATTTGCAACTGCGTATCGTTTTAGCGAGTAAATTAGGGAGCCGTAGATGAAATGAGAATCACCAAAGCATGCAAGTGTTTCGTTATTCTTTCTATAAAAAGCTGTTTTGCGTACGTTTAAGTTGTATAGACTTTGACAGTGCAGTGCACTCTCTCAAAATGAACCTTTTCACGACCATGTAATTTTAGAACTATTGCTAATCTCTTGAAAAGAAACTAACCAAGGGCACGACAAGTTCAGTTAGACCAATGCTGGTGTCTCTACAAAATACGGATAAATGATATGTATTGCCAATGGGTTTACATGAAATTACTTTGTAAAACAAACCTAAAAATAACTCCCCACTAAACAAGGCATCGCCGCCATATAAGTGAAATAATCGTGAGGGTGGCGTAAAACATCCAACCAACCGTAAGACGAGTAGGGGAAATATAGGCATTCTGGAACCTCTTTTGAGGAGGAACCCTCTTTCCTGATGAGTGAAGAAGAAAGATGCGTAGGCGAGAGGAGGAGTAAACCTCTTTCCGGATGAGTGAAGGAGAAAGGTGCGTAGGCGTTGAGAGTAGTCGATTTGAAAAAGAAAAAAAAGCTAGGAGTTTAAAATAGAATCCAACCGCAGAAATACTTGTTAAAAATCAAAAATATAATCGGCACTACATCAGCTCATAAATACATTCTAAAACAAGATGGCAGCGCCCATGGATGTCCAGGCAAAATATGATCTGGACTTCAAGGTATTTTATATGTATTAGAAGAGTTGCAATCAATATAACAAAACAGTTTATCGGCGGCTTAAACGTTACCTACCAGAATTATATCGGATATCTCTCACCACAACCGAGTCAACTATCAGTGTCACGTGTCGTTGTTTACAATTTTAAACACGTCGACAGCAGTCGCCTCCCTTTGTGTTCAAGCAACATGTCACGCAATCGTTTTACAGTTGATATCTCAACAAATGACAGTAGGATCAATCTCTATTTTAGATTGGGGTTAAACATATTTGCAACTGCGTATCGTTTTAGCGAGTAAATTAGGGAGCCGTAGATGAAATGAGAATCACCAAAGCATGCAAGTGTTTCGTTATTCTTTCTATAAAAAGCTGTTTTGCGTACTGTTTGTCGCTCTTTCACGATAGGCGTTCTGAGACGACGGATTTAACAGAAAAAAAATCGAGCGAAGTAAATCGGAATTAAGGGCAAAATGTATACCGGTAGAAGATGAAGAGACGTTTACAGTGCTGACTGAATTTGGGCCAATTAAATATCGATACATTACTCCCGATCAGCAGATGATCGAACAGGCTGAAGCTGAGCTAAGAACAAAAAGAGGGCGAACTCAATTACTTACGGAAAAAACATCCCATCAAAATGAGACAACGAGTAGAAGTTTGTTAGTGCCAGATTTAAACCATGGCGGTTATGGAACATTAGGAGAGGGACTAAACAATCCAAGAAAGTGCGGCGATAATTCAACTAGATTCTCTGCGGAGAAAAAAATTCTCTTGTGGAATGTGTGAGACCGCTTTTACCCGCCGCCATGATAAGAAAAGACATATGCTGAAAACACATGACCTGGATACGTTCGCCGCTTCAGCGACATAGTCATTTTACAACTTACTATTAGTTTGTATATGAATTCGAGTCAATAAAGACATTAACACGACCTAATTGTGTTGTCTTAGTCTGTCAGTGTTAGGTTTGAAGCCTAATCTCCAATTTGATATTCCTATAATTCGGTGCAATTTATGAATAAACCACTGACCACTCTATTGGTCTTAATAAATATTAATTATTGCGGCCGCTACGGACGTAAGGTTTCTATACAAAATATTGTAAAATTTATATTATATCTAGAGTCTAATTTCTATGTATATCAACCAAAATATACCCTGATTCATAGTTTTTATGTCGATGCTCATTACATGCGTCGACCTTTGGCGTGAATTAAAACATCGCCAAAACATTGCGGCAATAACCTTCTAGCCAAATGATGTTTAATTAAGAAAACAGTGGGAAGCCGGGGCGATGAAATATAGGTGTTAAATAAGACACTTGCTAAGGACACAGGACACTCCCAGTGGTTTTGAATGCAAAGTGAAGTCTTATCTATCTACTCATCTTCTCTAGCCAAGTTAAAATCTGCATGTTCCTATTCCGTGTTTTACCTTGGCGGACTACTCCACTTACATCAATCTTACGTTGAAAGCATTCCTTTTATCTGTATCGTAATGCGCTAGATGCATAACATCGACAGCGAATCAAAATGGGCGCAACGTCGATGTTATATAAACATCATGGAATCTTGTTCTAAACCGAATTGCCTAAGTGTTACACGCAACTCCATTGTGTAGAATGTGTGGTGAAGAGTGAAAACCAATCACGGGATGTAAAACCGTTGTCTAAACTAATTACTTAATAAAAAAAACAACGAAACCAAAGTAAACATCAAGACATATGAAGACACAGACAGTTGTTATAAGCATTTTTTTTAATTCCTCGTTAACTCTTCCAGGGTAAGCTGAAGCAGCTTTTCCAGGGTAAGTTGAAGCAGCTTTTCCAATTTACCCATAGCCCTCCTGAGGTCACTCCCATTAGGCTCACATATTTCACTGGAACACAAAAAAAATTAAAATAGTAATAGTTTTTACAGTTTAACTCCATATAGATGAGGGGGCCTCCGTGGCTACTCCTCGACTAGTCTATTTAAGGTCTCTTGACATTGTGCAACATACATCATCCCTATAAAACGAAAGCTTGAGACAGGATAGTTGTAACAACTATTACAAAGAAGAAGATTATCTAAAAGACATTCCAGTTCTGTAAGTTAAATTCATTAATTTTCTGTGAATCCAAGTAGTAATGTTTCCAAGCATCAACCAAACAAAATCCTAACATAGGTTTTTCTGTGCAAATTAAGTCTATATTCATAGCATATTACAAATAGTTCGAAAAATTGACCACAGTTTACAACCAGTCTATCTTGGTTGACTGTACAGCGTGTTCACCTAGCAACAGTGACTAAAAACCGCTTATGGCTATCAAAATAACGATGATTTATTTAAGACTTCTATGATTTTTTTGAATTGAATATGGCGTTATCTACTTAATAAGACGACAACTGTTCCATATGCTCACAATACTTAAGGATTTGCAGCCTACTACTCAGAGCCCAATTAACGAACCCGTGACCCGTCTAGCATTATGACGGGATGGGGGCTTGAAGTTCATCAGAAAATTAAATAAGGGTATAACGCTAAGTAACCAACAATCAACGATTATTAAATGGCTGATTGGTTGAGGCTTAACGTCACACTCAACATCATAGGTCATATGGTGACAAAAGAATCATCCAACCGAAAGATCCTACCCTCCTCCATCCCACCTACATTTTCACATTAAAACCTTCACGTGAGTTTGTGTATGAATATAATATTAGGACAAATTAGTAGGTTAGTGTTATGTATTGATGTGTAAGATCATTCTAAATTGGGCTATTTAACCTAGTTAACTCTGTTTTTGTTGTAGGTCTCAAATTTATCATGTCGAAAACAACAAATGTTATTGACTTAACAAATTGCTCGTAAGTGGATTTCTCACTTTTTCGGGTCAAGGTAAAATCCGAGAAAACGTTTGTAATCCTCTAATTTGTTTTTCTCTTATTTATAAAATTGATACCTTTATACTTATTTGTATTTTACATAAAACCTCTGATAGATACTTAAGTCAGCCGCTATTCAAATTCTGTATTCCAGGGACAGTGAAGATGGAGAACCATCTTCTACTTCCAATGTCAATTGGTGAGTGATATAGCGCTAAAAGCGGGTTAAAACGAATACATTAATTCAAACTCTAACCTACTATAGGGGTCAAACTTGGAGATTTATCTTTAGAATTTTCGGCTGTTTAAGTCCCTCGGATGTTTTAAATATTTTCCACATTCCATATATCTGAAAGTCGGTCAAATGTTTCGAAACTATAATACATCTATATGGTTGATTGATTGATTGATTGATGTTTTGCGCTGCACCCCCGACTTTCGACGATAAACATGGCACTGATTGACGATTACTCTAACCAACTGGACCACCACATCTATATGGATTGATTGATTGTTTGGTGTTTTACGCCGCGCTCAAGATTATTTCACTTATATGGCGGCGTTGCCAGTTTTATTGTGTGAGGAAACCGGGCTCTATGCCCGGAGGAAACCCACGACCTTCCGTTGGTAACTGGCAACCATCCCACATAGGTCGTTCGAGTGAAAAACCCAGTCAGAAAATTTTCCAATTTTTTGGACTGAGTGGGAATCGAACCCGCGACCCATTGGTGGAAGGCTGTTCGGATTGAGCGTCCAACGCTCTACCTACTGAGCCTACATCTACATCGATCATATGCTGTCGACATTTTGCTTTGTATTCTTCAGTAGAGAAAGCGTAGGGTATCAAATTACATGTATTAACACACTGGTTACTTAGGCATATACTTGAAAATCCCTTGAGTGCGTTGAAAAATGACAGTCAATCTATCAATCAAGTACTATGATGATGGAGTTTGTATTTAAACCTTTTTAATTTTTTTTTGTGTTCCAGTGAAATATGTGAGCCTAATGGGAGTGCCCTCAGGAGGGCTATGGGTAAATTGGAAAAGCTGCTTCAGCTTACCCTGGAAAAGCTGCTTCAGCTTACCCTGGAAGAGTTAACGAGGAATTAAAAAAAATGCTTATAACAACTGTCTGTGTCTTCATATGTCTTCATGTTTACTTTGGTTTCGTTGTTTTCTTTATTAAGTAATTAGTTTAGACAACGGTTTTACATCCCGTGATTGGTTTTCACTCTTCACCACACATTCTACACAATGGAGTTGCGTGTAACACTTAGGCAATTCGGTTTAGAACAAGATTCAATGATGTTTACATAACATCAACGTTGCGCCCATTTTGATTCGCTGTCGATGTTATGCATCTAGCGCATTACGATACAGATAAAAGGAATGCTTTCAACGTAAGATTGATGTAAGTGGAGTAGTCCGCCAAGGTAAAACACGGAATAGGAACATGCAGATTTTAACTTGGCTAGAGAAGATGAGTAGATAGATAAGACTTCGCTTTGCATTCAAAACCACTGGGAGTGTCCTGTGTCCTTAGCAAGTGTCTTATTTAACACCTATATTTCATCGCCCCGGCTTCCCACTGTTTTCTTAATTAAACATCATTTGGCTAGAAGGCTATTGCCGCAATGTTTTGGCGATGTTTTAATTCACGCCAAAGGTCGACGCATGTAATGAGCATCGACATAAAAACTATGAATCAGGGTATATTTTGGTTGATATACATAGAAATTAGACTCTAGATATAATATAAATTTTACAATATTTTGTATAGAAACCTTACGTCCGTAGCGGCCGCAATAATTAATATTTATTAAGACCAATAGAGTGGTCAGTGGTTTATTCATCTTCTACCGGTATACCTTTTGCCCTTAATTCCGATTTACTTCGCTCAACCGTCTCCTGGGCTTTTGAAACAATCGTTAAGACTGGAACATCGAACATTTTTCCGGCTATTTCACCTATTGTAGTAGTACGATTTTTTTTCTGTTAAATCCGTCGTCTCAGAACGCCTATCGTGAAAGAGCGACAAACAGTACGCAAAACAGCTTTTTATAGAAAGAATAACGAAACACTTGCATGCTTTGGTGATTCTCATTCCATCTACGGCTCCCTAATTTACTCGCTAAAACGATACGCAGTTGCAAATATGTTTAACCCCAATCTAAAATAGAGATTGATCCTACTGCCATTTGTTGAGATATCAACTCGAAAACGATTGCGTGACATGTTGCTTGAACACAAAGGGAGGCGACTGCTGTCGACGTGTTTAAAATTGTAAACAACGACACGTGACACTGATAGTTGACTCGGTTCTGGTGAGAGATATCCGATATAACTCTGGTAGGTAACGTTTAAGCCGCCGATAAACTGTTTTGTTATATTGATTGCATTTCTTCTAATACATATAAAATACCTTGAAGTCCAGATCATATTTTGCCTGGACATCCATGGGCGCTGCCATCTTGTTTTAGAATGTATTTATGAGCTGATGTAGTGCCGATTATATTTTTGATTTTTAACAAGTATTTCTGCGGTTGGATTCTATTTTAAACTCCTAGCTTTTTTTTTTCTTTTTTTAAATCGATTACTCTCAACGCCTACGCACCTCTCTCCTTCACTCATCCGGAAAGCTTCTCCTCCTCTCGCCTACGCATCTTTCTACTTCACTCATCCGGAAAGAGGTTTACTCCTCCTCTCGACTACGCATCTTTCTTCTTCACTCATCCGGAAAGAGGTTTCCTCCTCGAATGCCTATATTTCCCCTACTAAGACGGACTGGTATATAGAGGTTTCATTGTACATACAGCTGCAAGTTTGGCATTTTTGTTATCATCTACAGAACGCAATAAACAAACCTTAGTTGCATTTGTTTGAGATCTCCTGTCACATTTATCACTTAAACCCTAAACATTATATCGAATTACCAGCTGCTGTTATACTTTATTAGTTTGATTTATTACATTCAATTGGGAGGCGCACGTATATAAGTCTGTTGTATATAATATTTAATCTACTCGTGATTTTTTTGGGATTCTTAAAATATCTGTTAAGATTTAGGTCAGGGAGGTAAAAATCAATTGTACTGTTCTTTTTATAAACAACTGTTTCAAGTCATATGGGTTTTAACTCGATCATCTGAAGGGGAATGAATGCTAGATATTTAACAGAACCTTTCCCCCAACGAAGATCGCCATACACCTGAAATAAATTGTAAGGTGGCGTAACACATCAGTCAGTCAGTCGAAGAAATCCACAACATCCAGTGTATAAAACCCGAAATATTCATTGGAAAACGGATTTTCGTTCATACTATTACCTGCATTGAGTGTGTCATTGGTGTACAGCCAATTAAACTATAGAAGAAAACTGCAATCTAAACAGAGAAGTTAATCTTCGAATGCGAAGGGGAGGTAAGCATGTGGGCACGGTTGAAGAAAACTGACAAAATATACTTATGTTCAAAGAGATGTTCAAACTTAAACTTTATGTACATCTCAAGTGTGTTTTCTTTGGAGTCGTCGTTTCCTTTCTAGTCCCGCCTGGGATTTAATACAATATCAGCCGTATCGATTTTGAATCCATCATTGTCAGCAGTTTAATTGAGCAAGTCTGAATGCCCTTCAGGTGAGAATTAGGTACTTACAATGATCTCTAAACATAGTAAACCCAACACCTAGTACCAATGAATACTAATTTCTTCGCTGTTAAGCAGCTCACAAAAGTGTCCACAAATAGCGTGTTCTCCAAGTTGATAATTCTCTGCAGTCTTTTAATTGCAGATAGCGTTTCCAGATTTGCTTACCTTTACTTTTGCACCCTACACACTCGTACAAACATTTTGGGATAAAACTGACATTCGTACTTTGAATAGTTCTTGAATTTCTATTTGCATTTAGAGTATGCCTCCAAATAACACTTCTAAAAGTTCCGATCACATAAACCTTGCCTCTTTTAAGCATGCTTCAACATTGCCACTACTGCGGAGAATCAACATTTGACTGACACCTTTTTTAATCAGCACATGTCAGTTGCTAAGCAATTATTACTTGTTCGTTTTAAACGTAACTGATTCTACGAGCGAAGCAACTTTAATTCTACTCTTTAGTAAACATCTAAAAGTGAGATTTCCCGTTAGTTTGAAGTGTGGTTCTTGTGCCTGGTTGAAGACTCCAACATACCAGTTGCTGATAAATGGCGGATATCTGACACGTGATCAGGATCGTTATAATCAAGAAAACACACGCGTCTTCCCCGTGACGTTGTTTGAATCGTTTTGAAAGAAAAAGAGCATTTTTCCTGATGTTGTAATTTTATTTCCAGAATAGGAAGTCAGAATTTAAATTCTACAGTAATATCATTCTCAACCGAAAGTATTGTGGGTCATCATTCAACAGAATGAAGCCTCCAAAGAATCGACTAAAGGCCCACTCACACGGTGCGATTAGTCGTACCGACTTGAAGCATGCGATAAAAATGGATGTATTTGATTGGTTGACAAATCGTATCCACCAATTAAAAGCATCCATTTTAATCGCATGCTCTACAAGTCGGTACGACAAATCGCACCGTGTGAACGGACCTTTATGAATGCAAAGACAACATATGCAGCAAATATTGTAAAACGTATACTTTGTTAAGTGATTCAATTGCAATATTGTACCTCACGACAAAGTCAATATATACATGTAGGGCAGTTGGTCTAATTATGGAATATGTGCATGTAGTATTTTCTCAAAACAGTTGTAATACAACTTTGGGATATGTCATCGCATTCATTCTGAGTTGTATTTTAAATATTGTCGGATTCGTGGTATCGCTAACTAAACTGCTTTATCATAGCGTCATTCTGCATATTTCTTATTTAAAGATAACGATATTAAAAATATGAAAGGTCCTATTCTGTTCAAGATGATAACGTTTGACCGTATACTGGTAAAAACTGCAATTAATACAAAAGCTTCTATTGATTTCACTAAACAGAGTGATTTGTTTGGCTAGTATTCCGCCATTGATACATAGAGGTAGAAAAAAAACATTGATATATTGAAACCAACATTCTTCTATATCAAAACATATTCTGAAAGAAAAACATTTGGAAAAAATACGTTTTGGATTTCATAAAGTAAATATTACTGAAATATGCCGTAGAGTATTTTTTCTCAATAAGTGAAGATAATCTCTTAAAATAGCTACGAAATTGACTAATCAAAAGTCTCGTCTCTATTCCAGTAATAACCGGGACGACCATTCATTCATTCTAAGCCAAAGTTCATTCAAAACAATATTTTATCGTACATTTTCGAGACTAAAAAGCACTAAAAAGCTTCTAAATTATATGTCTTGAGAAAAAAACCCAATAATTTCAACATTCTGTTTTAACGTCAAAATATCAACATTTTGGCAGCTCATGCCACTTTAAGAAATTCCCGTTGAGAACCAAGGCTATTTCTGAGAATGACCTGAGAAAAGAAAACAATATACTTTTACCCCAATGTTTGACGACATAGATACAGGCTTAATGCTATTTCCTCATATTACACTGCCAAACAAGTGTTTACCCCCCGCCATAACCACCACCACCATACTTATGCCAATGGTACTGCACTGCAGAATGTAAAAACAGAATGATCATTAACAGTTTATGGGCGGCACATGATGCGTACTAAGACCTTTTGGTATGCATAAAAATAAAAAAAAACGATAACTCAATAAGTATGGTGAAATCTCAAAATATAATGTGAACATAGCTAGGCCTATAACTAGAGATTAAAAGTCACATATAGTGACAATAGAAGCACAATGACTCAATATCAAAAGCCTTCAACCAAGCACGTGAATAACAGCTTCCATCCGCGACGTATGCGCCTCATAAGACTTCCAAGTCTTCACTCCAATCCAGTCGTAGTCAAGTGCGTGAGGTGGAATTCGACCTGACACCAAATGGTCATTAGGGTCAGAAAACCCCTTCAATTACGTCCTGATTAGCAAAATCCTTCGTCCGTTACCTCGTCTGATGCTCCATTCTCCGTCCGTTAATGCGTGCATTAAAAACTATCTGACTGAACATAAAAACACTATAGCGTAATTCTGTAGTTCCCATTATTTTTTTTATTTTTTTTTTGGGGGGGGGGGGGACTCGAAGCAGATAGATGCCCCTTACAAGTGTTACGAAACAACATATTTAACCAAGAGGTAACGGCGATTTTATGCACGAATTTTTTTAGACGAATAGTGCAAATTAGGACTGACAATTCCTGTTAGAAAACTGTTATCCGAGAACTCACAAAGTTCACTTGTAGGAATAGCTGTATAGATCCGATGATCATGAATTAAAATCCTAGAAGCACAATTGTCAATTCTTTGCCCAAATCAAATAATTCAAAGATCACACAAATAAATGTTATATTTATAAATGTTCCCGAGCTAATAACTAACACATCTATATGGAAGCTTATTGAAACAATAAATATCAGATGTTAATGTGGCTGCTAAAATGAAGATATTATCATGAATTCCGAATGTCAAGAGAAAGAGAGAATTTGCAGCTCACTGAAAAACTAAATCAACCATACAGAATAAAAAAACGATTCAATTAGTCTACACTTTGATTTTACTTAAAGAAATTTATCGCAGTTTCGCCTGCTAGTCCCTTGTCTATCCTCGGGAGCGCAGCGAGAATACTTTCTAATGTCCTGGACTATTTACCCGATAATTGAATAACTACCTTCAAAACACGTTGTTTTGTGGTGAATATCGCAGGTAATGTCCCATCTCAAGTCAGACGCAATGTTCGAATCTGTTCCCGGTGTGAACAAAACTCAATATAGCCGTCAAAGACATTTGCTTTAGGCAAGATTGGCGTTCTATTTACCGTTCCTAATGATTCATCTAAATACTTCGCCATTTCTTGATCAAAACCTTCTCGACATTCCAACTGTGTAAATTAAACTGCTGACAGTGATGGATTTAAAATCGACATTGTTGGTATTACTTTCCACACCTTTAAGGGTCATTTGGGAACTGACGGTCTAAGAAAAGACGAGGAAGTTTAAACTTTGAATTAATGCGGCGTTTTGCTCTCCAGTGGAAGCTGTAAGAATATATAACCAAACTTAACGTTTATTTATGCATGTTATGTGTGTTTGTAATTACATAAATTACAAAAGAAGTTTGTAAAGAATATTAATAAGAAATGACGCTCTTCTTCTGCTATCACAACTGTTTTATCGCCAGGTTGAAGGTTGCAGCAGCGTCCAAAATCTTGATATTTGGGAGCTAAAGCAGATCTGAAAACATTATTGTTAAAACCAGCCTCTGGAAATTTTAAGGTCATACAGAGTTGAAACTTAGTCGTGTTTGCTTTGCTTATTCGTGTTTAAAGTAGCATGAGCTGCCAAAATGGTGATATTTTGACATTAAAACAGAATGTTTCAATTAGTGGCTATTTTTCTCAAGACGTATAATTCAGAAGCTTTTTAGTGCTTCTAGTGTCAAAAATGTTCGAAAAAGTATTGTTTTGAACTAGCTGTGGCTTAGAATGAATGAATAGTCGTCCCGGTTATTCAAATTTTGTTTACTTTTCGAAGACGTTTTCGGTTCGTACAAGCCATATACTGTATGGATTTTCTTCATTCCAACGCCAATCATTAAGTTTTTCGATGACCTTCAAAGTCTCTTACTGTCGTGACCATCACAAATTATGGAAAAGTGTGAATTTAGGCAGCTCATGCCACTTTAAGCATAAGTTCTTTAAGAAATATATCAAAGACAAATCAAAAGCTTAAAGGAAACCAGATGGATAGAGGTTTCTAAAATGAAGAGAAAATGTGTATTTCATCGACAAACAAACTTTACCAGGATTGCACAGCGTTTGTGTATATATCAAGTAAATGTTATTGCTGAAATATAGCATATTGATACATACTTAAACTTTGGCGATTTGATGTTGAAACAATTGGGTCGTGCAAAAGTCCGATATAAACCGGCACTACATCTCACTGGCATTTGGCGAACTTGCCAGATTTCCCCGTTATTTACAGAGATAATCCATGATGTGGTCAGTGGTAATTACTAGTCCGGTCTTTAATGGCCATCACGAGGCGTCAATATGTCTGGGCTAGATTCTACCAATATCGATGTACGTTCTGACGGACAATCTACAATAGACAGTCTGGGCCCGTATAACACTTGTCAATTCAATTTTCATTTTATCGTATTGCACAAACATAAAACAAAAAATGAAAATTGACCGTCAATTTGACCGTCAATTTGACCGTCAATCTTGGAAAATAGAAAAACGACGGACTCTTTGTAGACTTAGAAACGGATGTAGTAATTTAAATGACGACCTGTACAATAATTTTATTATTGACTCACCAAATTGTATTTGTTGTGACAAATTAGAAACAGCTGATCATTATTTTCTTAATTGTAAAAATTATATCAGGGAACGCAGGGTCATGTTGGAAAATGTTATAAATCATGGATACGATAAGCCGATTTCTACAACCACTCTTTTATACGGTGACACTGAGGCACCAAGTGCTGTAAATATTCAAATTGTGACAGAAACTTGTAGATATATTTTATCTACAAAACGTTTTCAAAAAACATAATATCTGTATTTTTTTTACTATTATTTTTCTTGATTATTTTTTTATGTTTCATTATTTTTTATCATTTATTCCATATATATAATTGTGCATTAAACATTTATCCAACTACCAACCTGTCTGATGGTCCTACCGGAGACCTGAAAGTGGCCAATCTCCTCCCTTCTAAAGAGACACTTGATGTGTAAAGTTAACATGCGTTTTTTGTTTTTCTTTTTGTTTTTGTTTTTTCTTTTTTGCAAAACAATACCATTTTGTTGTAAGTTATGTCATTTTTGTCCTTGTACAGTACTTCTTTTCACTTGTTCCATCCGTCAATAACATTTTGTGTCTTCCATATAAATGCTGTAAATTATTATTGTATAAATATCTCGCACAGTATAAGCCCTTGGCTTAAAGTGTCGAGAAAGTGTACTCTTGTGCAATAAAATACGTTTAAAACAAAAACGACGGTCAATTTTCATTTTTCAATTTTGTTTTTTGCATGTCACATAAAACAAAAATTGAAAATTGAAAGCTGGTAACGTTCGGCCAAACTTTCAGTTGGTTTTTTTTCTTCTCTCCCTGTCGCTGTACTTTGGACTGAAGTGGCCAGCACTCGGAACTCCCTTCGGCTATCTTCGCTCGCTACCGGTCGGCTTTGGCACGCCTCAGTCCGCGCACCGTATTTTTGGGCTGAATAAAAATGGCGTCGAAAGTAATATCAAAATGTTTTAATGCAGACGAAAAAATAAATAATTATAAATTTATCAAATGCTAATATCATTTAGAAAGATATTTGTTTATATATTTTATTTAGCCCGGTAAACCACATGTTGTAGACAGACGCAGTTTTGGTACATATCAAGAATCCTCCAATGCTTCAATTATATAACTGATCGAGGCTGAAAGTTAACAAAGCATCTAGTACATGTTCAGGAGTGTGAAGGAATTCGCTCTAGCTTTTATTTTTCAACGATGCTAGAAGACTTCCGGTTTTGCGCAATGAAAAACTAACAAAACGCGCGGCACAAGAAAACACGCTTTCAGACCTAATGGTGCGATTTTTTTTAAAACGAGAATTTTTTAGCAAAAACTCGCGAGATTAGCAAAAACCGCGCGTTTCTTAATCTTAAGCCGCGGGTTTTACAAAACGCGCGACACGAGATTAAGAAAGAACGCCAGTTTTACTTAATGTAGCCTAATGGCGCATTTTTATTTTTTTTGCAAAAACTCGCGAGATTAGCGAAAACCGCGCATTTCTTAATTTCGAGCAAAACACGCCACGCGAGTACTAGAGAACACGCGGAAATGCAGACGCGTTTTCTCGTGCCTAATCTCTATTTCTCAAGCCGCGTGTTTTTTTTTTTTGTCTTTGTTGATAAGTCGAGAAAGTTCGAGATGTTGCTAATACCGCGCGCGGTTTTTGCCTAATAGCGCATTCTCGTGTTTTCGAGTCACGTGTTCTATAGGGCGCGGCCCGCGGCCGCGAATGACCGCATCCGTCTTCCTCAGCAGAATTAAATTGCACACGTTTTGTCCCTTTAAAAAGAATGAAGATTTTGTCTTTAGGGTCTTGTAGTTGCGGCCCAAACATATCCGGCAACTCGTCAAGCTCGACGTCCATTTTCGACGGATGGTAGACCAGAAGTCGACGCATGTGCGCTTGAAATGACGAACATGTGGTTTGTTGCGCGTGCGCAAATTCTCCGAAGTTGGAAGAAAAAAATAAACGAATTGAAAGTTTGGCCGTACGTTACCAGCTTTCAATTTTCAATTTTTGTTTTCTCTGACATGCAAAAAACAAGATTGAAAAATGAAAATTGGCCGTCGTTTTTTCAATTTTTTAATTAAGTTTTAGATAAATTGAAAATTGACGGTCAATTTTCATGTTTTGTGTTATGTTTTTGCAAAATGATAAAATGAAAATTGAATTGACAAGTGTTACACGGACCAGTCTGGCCAGGACGCTGATTGTTTGGCGAGTAGAATAATGTTTTGTGTCGCGATGCGAATTCTGACACTGATTTTTGGTAAGTCATTGGCAGACAAGGAAATATGTTCTATCCTCGATTCTTATGGTTATAATGGTTTCAGTAAGAAGTTTAATATCTATATATATCTCAAATCTAACGCCCTTTATATTATTGTACACTTACATGACATAAAAAGATTGCATAGAAAAACACAAAAATGGATTTTTGTGTTATGTTTGAACTTGGGAGTCAATGGTGACTTCTATGTTGACCAACTTGATGTATCCTGGCGATAGATGTCTGCATTTAGTTTTTTTTTTATTGTTAGATCCTCTATGTTAATTAGAAATATCAGAAAAAATGGATACTGGTATTTATAGAACATAATCTAGTAACCCTAGGACTTTCAGACAAATATAGTTTTATGTAAATTGGTTGCATATTGTTTTCAATTACTCAAGTCGCAATTTAAAAAGTGACAACGCAAATAGTTCCAAATCGAAAATGACACACCACAAGCAATATACCCTAAAGATGGATTTGAAGAAAGGCTTAACAAATGTTCTTTAAAAAGTTTCCATTCAAAACATTATGTGTTTTATTTGACTAATTATGCTTTTGTACCGTTTTGATATTATGTAACATTGTATGAAATGGTTGATCTTGTTCCCAGGACACAATAACGCATTACGCTGAATTAATTGTTCCAGACTAGAAGAAATATTTGTTCAAGTTTTGTCCAATTACACATTACTTTTCAATAAAATAACAAACTAGATGTATTCTAACATTGTTTTTAAAAAAGATATCGGCTCTAAATGTCAGTCTTTAGGGCGTGGTTTGAATAAAGGGAATTTTCCAAAAGTTTGCAGAATTTCACAAACACAAAGTATTTATCAAATACATTCTAATTCTTTGGCGTTATATTTGCTAAATAAGAAATCTGTGGCCGTCATTCATCTGCATTAGGCATGAGTTATTATATAGTGATATTTGATGCTTCCTGTTTTTTCATAGAAGTCCCTGCCATGATAAACTGCAAGATTCTAAGTGACACATTACAGCTTCAGATCATTTTCTTTAAATCACCATATTTGGAAATCAGGCTACATGATTTTTATTAACTCATGAAAAAAGATGTAAGAAATTCCCAGTTCAGAACCTGATCAAACAGCCAATTTAATCTGACGGTTGTTTGTAATAGATAAATATGAAACATATTGCTGACATGTTTATGGGATTTAACAATGTGTAGGAAGATGAGACGTACAATGTTGAATCCGAAATAGAAGAACAGAAGCTAGTGCTAGAACTAAACTAGATCTAACTGCAAAACTTATATAGCCAATCTCGTTGTGTGGCTCCATTGATTTCCAGTAGTTGTTGTCTTTGTCGTAAAATGAAACTTTGTCTTAAAACACAGACGTAAAAGACAATCCATATTTTTTCAATATATGTTTTAAAGTTTTAAAACCGTTGATATACATGTAGACTATCACACACATACGCTAACACGTAACGCGAACGTTTTTCTTGGGGGGTGATTTCGCAACATAATTGGGCAATTGAAGCTTAACCATTGATGATATTCCCTATGGGCACAACTAAATTACCAAATCACAAAATTCTGCAAAAATAGCACTAAAGTATACAATCGCTGTGCTTCTACCGGTTATCTATGAGCAGCCTGACATCTTCATTTCACCTGTTTGTACACTTAAAATAATGCCAAGCTCCGGATAAAAAAGTATTAATATTACCCAAAGCGTGTTTGAAATACAGGTAAATATTGTTTTTAAAACAAGGTTTAATATAGTTTTGGTCAAGAGTTCACTTTAAAATGTAAGCCATGAAATAGCAAAGATGGGTTCAAAGCATCAAATCATTCCACTATTTACAGAGTTAATTGGCTGTGTGGTCAATAGGTTAATTGACATTTCCGTCTTTACTGGTCATCATGAGGTGTCAAGTTGCCAAGTTTGGTATGACCAATATCGATCTATGTTCTGACGGACAATCTACAACGGACAGTCTGATGGAGACACTTATGCTTCAGTCAGCTGATTAATGTTCCTGTCGTCAGGCAGATCATTGGTAGATATTTCAAAGTAAGACTTTTTCCAAAGACAGAATTCACTTTGCGGTCAGTATGATACTTTCGAGCCCAGTACCAACTTGTACAAAGCGCTCTTAACTTAAAATGACTCTTAGGATATCTCTACAACATGGGAAGTTTATGTTGTAGACATGCTGTAGACAAACGCTAAGAGTACCCTTAGTTAAGAACAATTTGTTTTTCGTTGAAAAGATTCTGTATTGAAATTCTATTACGGTAATTGCTCACTTTGTTACAGATACCTGTTTATACGTCATTACAAAAAGCCACAAATCATTCGCTACATCAGCCAGTCATTAGTTCACATCTCTGTCAAGGTAATGTTGGCTTTGTGTGATTTCCTGGCAATTGGACTTGGCATCAATCAATAGTTACTGAGAACTAGTAACTAATGGCAGTCGAGTGTATATACCATGGCACTTAACCATTACATTGTAACCTATAGCTATTAGCAGTGTCAGAATTTGTCTGGGATTGCAATGTTTGGACTAGTGCATTCTACCACTTTTATGTCATAGTTTATGTCTGTGAATAAACTTGCTAGACATTATTGAGAACTTTATGCAAATGCTTTTTGTATACCGTGGCAAAGTGCTCGACACAACGCGGATCACAATATTTAAAAATATGTTCTTTAATGTTGATTGATTGTTTGTTCTGTGTTTTACACCGCGCTCAAGATTATTTCACTTATAACGGCTTTGCCAGTTGTATTGTGTCGGAAATCCGGGCTCTATGCCCGGAGGAAACCCACAACCTTCCGGTGGTAACTGGCAAACATCTTACATCAGTCGTTCGAGTGAAATGTTTTTTTTTTTGACTGAGTGGGATTCGAACCCGTGGCTCATTGATGTAAGGCACATTAACACCTCATCAAATAGCAATCTCCATTTCGATAAAAACAATATAGCAATTAGATGGATAATTGAGCCTTTGTCAAATCAGACCAAAGATCACGAGAGAATAACAATACTTCCCCTTTTCACACCCAATCGAACACATACTAAAACGAAAACAATCGATGTTTATAGTTACTTATTTTTCTTGTCTTTTCGAAGATGACACAGTCACCAATGGCATACTCTAAAGTAGAATATAAGTTTTTCCTATCATATATGGTATATATGAGAGGATGCGGTCTTCGGGCGATCGAAAGCAACCTTTTGGCCTCCAAAAAATTCATACATAGGACTACGTGGATTTCTTGTTGTATCGGATGACCATAACTTTGTTTACATAACTGACGTAACTTTGAATCTGTAATCTAAAGCTCCAAAGCCCTTTATTACAAATTCTTATTGTTTGGCTGATCCTCCCCGGGTTTTACTGTCCTCGCTTCTGTTCTCGAATCAACTGAACATTAATACAAGTCACCATTTATAATTGAAAAAATAGACAAAATCACATTCATTCGAAATTGAAATTTTCTACTACATTTTGCAAATCTCATTTATGAATCGAAATACAACCTAAGATTTGGTACATTAAAGGATTTGAAGGCAATACCAAGCATGTCGATTTCGAATCCATCAGTGTCAGCAGTTTAATTTACTGAGTTCGAATATCGAGAAAGTTTCGATTAGGAAACAGCGGAGTGTTCAGATCGATCATTAGTGATTGTAAATAGAGCTCTTGCGTTTTTCTTTCGAAAGTTACTGTGTCATTTTCTAACTGGCTTCAACAACAAAAACAGCTCGAGAGTAGCCTGACACTTTACTAAGGAATGTTTTGTCATCTTTGCTGCGCCACATCGACGTTGTGCAATCTGTAGTATAATATATATCCAACATCCACGGCTGTTGTCCTTGTGACCTTTGTCCTGAAAGCCAAAATAACAGGAACTTCTTTTTAAAGCTATACAAAAACTTTGGCATTTAGTCAAAAATAGAAAGATACCGGGTACAGTTATTTTTTGCAAACACGCTTAATCCTGTGATTGAAACATCTGAATAAAGTTGTCATCTTAATGTTTTAATTATACCAAAGCAAATTTCTGTCAAATATCGATACAATTCTGTCATAAATCTTTGGTATTTATTTATTCCGAATTACACATTCTGAAAATTTAAATTCGAATGAGCCCTATCGGTTTTCGTTGATTCGAACCCACGACGTCAATAATCAACGCAACCCCCACTAAACCTAGCAACGCGGCATATGAAAGGGAAATGATCAACCAATCATTCTTAGGGACGTGCTTATATAGGAACAGATACAATATCCTGTATACATCATCATTTGACAATACTGAGCACTTTGCAGAGCTCTATCTTCATAATACATTTCCATTTTGACTGACTATTGGTGGCAGACCTTGGTATCGAAAATCTATCAAACACATTTGCGGCTTGATTATAACAAATCAGAAAGAAAATTTGACAATCACTCCACCTTCAATAGATTTTGGCAATGGGCCACGATGGGACCTCACGTGGAAAGGCGTATAAGTTATTTCAAATGCTGAACTTCCCCTGACAATCAGAAAATATGGTGTAAAAACGAATTTTGGCACATTATCTGACGACACTTTGTTATCGGTTTTTGTAATAGTGAATAAATTCATATTAAGTAGTACTACTTATTGTATGTTTAATGAACCTTACAATTATACTCTCTGCAGTTGTGGATTCAACAAGCTTGCCATTTCATTTGAAACCATAAGGAATTAAGATCGAAAAGTCGATTTTATAAATAAAACAAACTTCCTTTACGCGTACTTACGAATTTCCGTTTTATACATCTATTCGGCAATTAGCTTCCCTGGTTAAAACTTTCTTTTCTCTTATTATTAAGCTAAATTTCAAAGTCAAATAACATTCAACCAATGAGATTAATTCAATCCTTTCCTTTTTATTATTCACACTTATGTACATTTCAAGTCTCGGTGATGATTAACCTGCCGATACTGAGCCCCTTTTGATTTTTTTAGAGACACTTGTGAATGGGGGTGTATAGCATACGATTAATTGATACCCGATTACAACAATAACGACCAGAGACCAGTGAATTTGGTTTACTCTCATTTCAGACCTTTTGCCGTCAACTGTTTCAATGTAAACAGTAATTTGGATTTTCGGCGTATGTGCCTTTAAACGGTAGAGCACACATTTCCACTCGGCGTTTTCTTCAAACATTTGTTGTTTTGTGCTTCACATTTTGGTTAATAAATATATTCAAATCGTGACAAGTTTTAACGTTAAGAAACGTTTTTTTAGAGAAGGGGTCATGCGATTAGCTCACAAAAATGAGTTACCAGGTAATAAAACCAGGTGAATATTCTATTTTATCCCTAAGCAGAGTCATTTAGAACAGAAAGCGCCATATAGATAATCCTAGTTACATCAAAATCCTATAACATGGAAGATGTTACCTCTTAAATGTGACAACATGGGAGGTTAAATTGGGTAGTTGTTTAAGTAATGTTGTTAGCAGCAAGGATCAGTCGTACTTTTACTCACCAACCTATATTTAAATGGGCCGTGAACAGCCAAGTGAAGTCTAAGCTGTCTAATTTATTTGACAATGAAGAAGAAAATATTAGAATCATCAACAGCTACACAAGGTGCAGGGCGGTTTAAATCGATTCAGCAACAGCAAAAGTAGTTCGACACTTTGAGCTCAAGTTTATTCAATGCAAAGTCCATTGATTTTTTCATTACAAAATGCAGTTTGCAGAGACATCAGATATTTTTTTTCATATTTATTATGTGGTATTGATTACCATTCTAGTCAGATGCCAACACTGGGCTATCTGTAGTTGTCATTCTAGTCAGATGCCAACACTGGACTATGTGTAGTTGTCATTCTAGTCAGATGCCAACACTGGACTATCTGTAGTTGTCACTCTAGTCAGATGCCAACACTGGACTATGTGTAGTTGTCATTCTAGTCAGATGCCAACACTGGACTATCTGTAGTTGTCATTCTAGTCAGATGCCAACACTGGACTATCTGTAGTTGTCATTCTAGTCAGATGCCAACACTGGACTATCTGTAGTTGTCATTCTAGTCAGATGCCAACACTGGACTATCTGTAGTTGTCATTCTAGTCAGATGCCAACACTGGACTATGTGTAGTTGTCATTCTAGTCAGATGCCAACACTGGACTATCTGTAGTTGTCATTCTAGTCAGATGCCAACACTGGACTATCTGTAGTTGTCATTCTAGTCAGATGCCAACACTGGACTATCTGTAGTTGTCATTCTAGTCAGATGCCAACACTGGACTATCTGTAGTTGTCATTCTAGTCAGGTACCAACACTGGACTATGTGTAGTTGTCATTCTAGTCACATGCCAACACTGGACTATCTGTAGTTGTCATTCTAGTCAGATGCCAACACTGGATTATCTGTAGTTGTCATTCTAGTCAGATGCAAACACTGGACTATCTGTAGTTGTCATTCTAGTCAGATGCCAACACTGGACTATCTGTAGTTGTCATTCTAGTCAGATGCCAACACTGGACTATCTGTAGTTGTCATTCTAGTCAGATGCCAACACTGGACTATGTGTAGTTGTCATTCTAGTCAGATGCCAACACTGGACTATCTGTAGTTGTCACTCTAGTCAGATGCCAACACTGGACTATGTGTAGTTGTCATTCTAGTCAGATGCCAACACTGGACTATCTGTAGTTGTCATTCTAGTCAGATGCCAACACTGGACTATCTGTAGTTGTCATTCTAGTCAGATGCCAACACTGGATTATCTGTAGTTGTCATTCTAGTCAGATGCCAACACTGGACTATCTGTAGTTGTCATTCTAGTCAGATGCCAACACTGGACTATCTGTAGTTGTCATTCTAGTCAGATGCCAACACTGGACTATGTGTAGTTGTCATTCTAGTCAGATGCCAACACTGGACTATCTGTAGTTGTCACTCTAGTCAGATGCCAACACTGGACTATGTGTAGTTGTCATTCTAGTCAGATGCCAACACTGGACTATCTGTAGTTGTCATTCTAGTCAGATGCCAACACTGGACTATCTGTAGTTGTCATTCTAGTCAGATGCCAACACTGGACTATCTGTAGTTGTCATTCTAGTCAGATGCCAACACTGGACTATCTGTAGTTGTCATTCTAGTCAGATGCCAACACTGGACTATCTGTAGTTGTCATTCTAGTCAGATGCCAACACTGGACTATCTGTAGTTGTCATTCTAGTCAGATGCCAACACTGGACTATCTGTAGTTGTCATTCTAGTCAGATGCCAACACTGGACTATCTGTAGTTGTCATTCTAGTCAGATGCCAACACTGGACTATCTGTAGTTGTCATTCTAGTCAGATACCAACACTGGACTATGTGTAGTTGTCATTCTAGTCACATGCCAACACTGGACTATCTGTAGTTGTCATTCTAGTCAGATGCCAACACTGGACTATCTGTAGTTGTCATTCTAGTCAGATGCCAACACTGGACTATCTGTAGTTGTCATTCTAGTCAGATAACAACACTGGACTATCTGTAGTTGTCATTCTAGTCTGATGCCAACACTGTACTATCTGTAGTTGTCATTCTAGTCAGATGCCAACACTGGACTATGTGTAGTTGTCATTCTAGTCAGATGCTAACACTGGACTATCTGTAGCTGTCATTCTAGTCAGATGCTAACACTGGACTATGTGCAGTTGTCATTATAGTCAGATACCAACACGGGACTATCTGCAGTTGTCATTCTAGTCAGATGTCAACACTATTAGTTACATGGTTTGTTCGAGGGGGGATACGGAAATATATGGGGTCAGTAAACCGATATACTGTTTTATACTGGCCCCATATATTTCCGTATCCCCGCTCGAACAAACCCTGTAACGAATTTATCCCACCGAAAACTTAACTTGTACGATATTCAAGCCTTCTTTCTGAAAACTGGCTTTCATAAAAGGCAGAAAGTGAACTCCGACAGGTATTTTCTAATGTGTATGGCACGAACAGACACGACTAACAAGCGTCTAGACATGACGTCATAAGCCATATATGGTTGTCGCCCTGTATGGATCAGCACGGCGACGTAATATGGAACTTTACAGGTTCTCCACGTGACTGGTTTGAACCAATCAACAGGAAGTATTCAGTGTGAGGTGGGATAATGGACTATGTGTAGTTGTCATTCTAGTCAGATGCCAACACTGGACTATGTGCAGTTGTCATTCTAGTCAGATGCCAACACTGGACTATGTGCAGTTGTCATTCTAGTCAGATGCCAACACTGGACTATGTGCAGTTGTCATTCTAGTCAGATGCCAACACTGGACTATGTGCAGTTGTCATTCTAGTCAGATGCCAACACTGGACTATGTGTAGTTGTCATTCTAGTCAGATGCCAACACTGAACTATCTGTAGTTGTCATTCTAGTCAGATGCCAACACTGAACTATCTGTATTTGTCATTCTAGTCAGATGTCAACACTGAACTATCTGTAGCTGTCATTCTAGTCAGATGCAAACACTGGATTATCTGTAGTTGTCATTCTAGTCATATGCCAACACTGGACTATCTGTAGATGTCATTCTAGCCAGATGCCAACCCTGGACTATCTGTAGTTGTCATTCTAGTCAGATGCAAACACTGGATTATCTGTAGTTGTCATTCTAGTCATATGCCAACACTGGACTATCTGTAGATGTCATTCTAGTCAGATGCCAACACTGGACTATGTGTAGTTGTCATTCTAGTCACATGCCAACACTGGACTATCTGTAGTTGTCATTCAAGTCACATGCCAACACGGGACTATGTGTAGTTGTCATTCTAGTCAAATGCCAACACTGTACTATCTGTAGTTGTCATTCTAGTCAGATGCCAACACTGGACTATCTGTATTTGTCATTCTAGTCATATGCCAACAATGGACTATGTGTAATTGTCATTCTAGTCAGATGTCAACACTGGACTATGTGTAGTTGTCATTCTAGTCAGATGTCAACACTGGACTATCTGTAGTTGTCATTCTAGCCAGATGCCAACACTGGACTATGTGTAGTTGTCATTCTAGTCAGATGCCAACATTGGACTATGTGTAGTTGTCATTCTAGTCAGATGTCAACACTGGACTATCTGTAGTTGTCATTCTAGTCAGATGCCAACACTGGACTATGTGTAGTTGTCATTCTAGTCAGATGCCAACACTGGACTATCTGTATTTGTCATTCTAGTCATATACCAACACTGGACTATGTGTAGTTGTCATTCTAGTCAGATGCCAACACTGGACTATGTGAAGTTGTCATTCTAGTCAGATGTCAACACTGGACTATCTATATTGGCATTCTAGCCAGATGCCAACACTGGACTATGTGTAGTTGTCATTCTAGTCAGATGCCAACATTGGACTATGTGTAGTTGTCATTCTAGTCTGATGCCAACACTGTACTATCTGTAGTTGTCATTCTAGTCAGATGCCAACACTGGACTATGTGTAGTTGTCATTCTAGTGAGATGCTAACACTGGATTATGTGGAGTTGTCATTCTAGTCAGATGCAAACATTGGACTATCTGTAGTTGTCATTCTAGTCAAATGCCAACACTGGACTATGTGTAGTTGTCATTCTAGTCAGATGCCAACACTGGACTATCTGTAGTTGTCACTCTAGTCAGATGCCAACACTGGACTATGTGTAGTTGTCATTCTAGTCAGATGCCAACACTGGACTATCTGTAGTTGTCATTCTAGTCAGATGCCAACACTGGACTATCTGTAGTTGTCATTCTAGTCAGATGCCAACACTGGACTATCTGTAGTTGTCATTCTAGTCAGATGCCAACACTGGACTATCTGTAGTTGTCATTCTAGTCAGATGCCAACACTGGACTATCTGTAGTTGTCATTCTAGTCAGATGCCAACACTGGACTATCTGTAGTTGTCATTCTAGTCAGATGCCAACACTGGACTATCTGTAGTTGTCATTCTAGTCAGATGCCAACACTGGACTATCTGTAGTTGTCATTCTAGTCAGATGCCAACACTGGACTATCTGTAGTTGTCATTCTAGTCAGATACCAACACTGGACTATGTGTAGTTGTCATTCTAGTCACATGCCAACACTGGACTATCTGTAGTTGCCATTCTAGTCAGATGCCAACACTGGACTATCTGTAGTTGTCATTCTAGTCAGATGCCAACACTGGACTATCTGTAGTTGTCATTCTAGTCAGATACCAACACTGGACTATTTGTAGTTGTCATTCTAGTCTGATGCCAACACTGTACTATCTGTAGTTGTCAATCTAGTCAGATGCCAACACTGGACTATGTGTAGTTGTCATTCTAGTCAGATGCTAACACTGGACTATCTGTAGCTGTCATTCTAGTCAGATGCTAACACTGGACTATGTGCAGTTGTCATTATAGTCAGATACCAACACGGGACTATCTGCAGTTGTCATTCTAGTCAGATGTCAACACTGGACTATCTGTAGTTGTCATTCTAGTCAGATGCCAACACTATTAGTTACATGGTTTGTTCGAGGGGGGATACGGAAATATATGGGGTCAGTAAACCGATATACTGTTTTATACTGGCCCCATATATTTCCGTATCCCCCCTCGAACAAACCCTGTAACGAATTTATCCCACCGAAAACTTAACTTGTACGATATTCAAGCCTTCTTTCTGAAAACTGGCTTTCATAAAAGGCAGAAAGTGAACTCCGACAGGTATTTTCTAATGTGTATGGCACGAACAGACACGACTAACAAGCGTCTAGACATGACGTCATAAGCCATATATGGTTGTCGCCCTGTATGGATCAGCACGGCGACGTAATATGGAACTTTACAGGTTCTCCACGTGACTGGTTTGAACCAATCAACAGGAAGTATTCAGTGTGAGGTGGGATAATGGACTATGTGTAGTTGTCATTCTAGTCAGATGCCAACACTGGACTATGTGCAGTTTTCATTCTAGTCAGATGCCAACACTGGACTATGTGCAGTTGTCATTCTAGTCAGATGCCAACACTGGACTATGTGCAGTTGTCATTCTAGTCAGATGCCAACACTGGACTATGTGCAGTTGTCATTCTAGTCAGATGCCAACACTGGACTATGTGTAGTTGTCATTCTAGTCAGATGCCAACACTGAACTATCTGTAGTTGTCATTCTAGTCAGATGCCAACACTGAACTATCTGTATTTGTCATTCTAGTCAGATGTCAACACTGAACTATCTGTAGCTGTCATTCTAGTCAGATGCAAACACTGGATTATCTGTAGTTGTCATTCTAGTCATATGCCAACACTGGACTATCTGTAGATGTCATTCTAGCCAGATGCCAACCCTGGACTATCTGTAGTTGTCATTCTAGTCAGATGCAAACACTGGATTATCTGTAGTTGTCATTCTAGTCATATGCCAACACTGGACTATCTGTAGATGTCATTCTAGTCAGATGCCAACACTGGACTATGTGTAGTTGTCATTCTAGTCACATGCCAACACTGGACTATCTGTAGTTGTCATTCAAGTCACATGCCAACACGGGACTATGTGTAGTTGTCATTCTAGTCAAATGCCAACACTGTACTATCTGTAGTTGTCATTCTAGTCAGATGCCAACACTGGACTATCTGTATTTGTCATTCTAGTCATATGCCAACAATGGACTATGTGTAATTGTCATTCTAGTCAGATGTCAACACTGGACTATGTGTAGTTGTCATTCTAGTCAGATGTCAACACTGGACTATCTGTAGTTGTCATTCTAGCCAGATGCCAACACTGGACTATGTGTAGTTGTCATTCTAGTCAGATGCCAACATTGGACTATGTGTAGTTGTCATTCTAGTCAGATGTCAACACTGGACTATCTGTAGTTGTCATTCTAGTCATATGCCAACACTGGACTATGTGTAGTTGTCATTCTAGTCAGATGCCAACACTGGACTATCTGTATTTGTCATTCTAGTCAGATGCCAACACTGGACTATGTGAAGTTGTCATTCTAGTCAGATGTCAACACTGGACTATCTGTAGTTGTCATTCTAGCCAGATGCCAACACTGGACTATGTGTAGTTGTCATTCTAGTCAGATGCCAACATTGGACTATGTGTAGTTGTCATTCTAGTCTGATGCCAACACTGTACTATCTGTAGTTCTCATTCTAGTCAGATGCCAACACTGGACTATGTGTAGTTGTCATTCTAGTGAGATGCTAACACTGGATTATGTGGAGTTGTCATTCTAGTCAGATGCAAACATTGGACTATATGTAGTTGTCAGTCTAGTCATATGCCAACACTGGACTATGTGTAGTTGTCATTCTAGTCAGATGCTAACACTGGACTATCTGTAGCTGTCATTCTAGTCAGATGCTAACACTGGACTATGTGCAGTTGTCATTATAGTCAGATACCAACACGGGACTATCTGCAGTTGTCATTCTAGTCAGATGTCAACACTGGACTATCTGTAGTTGTCATTCTAGTCAGATGCCAACACTATTAGTTACATGGTTTGTTCGAGGGGGGATACGGAAATATATGGGGTCAGTAAACCGATATACTGTTTTATACTGGCCCCATATATTTCCGTATCCCCCCTCGAACAAACCCTGTAACGAATTTATCCCACCGAAAACTTAACTTGTACGATATTCAAGCCTTCTTTCTGAAAACTGGCTTTCATAAAAGGCAGAAAGTGAACTCCGACAGGTATTTTCTAATGTGTATGGCACGAACAGACACGACTAACAAGCGTCTAGACATGACGTCATAAGCCATATATGGTTGTCGCCCTGTATGGATCAGCACGGCGACGTAATATGGAACTTTACAGGTTCTCCACGTGACTGGTTTGAACCAATCAACAGGAAGTATTCAGTGTGAGGTGGGATAATGGACTATGTGTAGTTGTCATTCTAGTCAGATGCCAACACTGGACTATGTGCAGTTTTCATTCTAGTCAGATGCCAACACTGGACTATGTGCAGTTGTCATTCTAGTCAGATGCCAACACTGGACTATGTGCAGTTGTCATTCTAGTCAGATGCCAACACTGGACTATGTGCAGTTGTCATTCTAGTCAGATGCCAACACTGGACTATGTGTAGTTGTCATTCTAGTCAGATGCCAACACTGAACTATCTGTAGTTGTCATTCTAGTCAGATGCCAACACTGAACTATCTGTATTTGTCATTCTAGTCAGATGTCAACACTGAACTATCTGTAGCTGTCATTCTAGTCAGATGCAAACACTGGATTATCTGTAGTTGTCATTCTAGTCATATGCCAACACTGGACTATCTGTAGATGTCATTCTAGCCAGATGCCAACCCTGGACTATCTGTAGTTGTCATTCTAGTCAGATGCAAACACTGGATTATCTGTAGTTGTCATTCTAGTCATATGCCAACACTGGACTATCTGTAGATGTCATTCTAGTCAGATGCCAACACTGGACTATGTGTAGTTGTCATTCTAGTCACATGCCAACACTGGACTATCTGTAGTTGTCATTCAAGTCACATGCCAACACGGGACTATGTGTAGTTGTCATTCTAGTCAAATGCCAACACTGTACTATCTGTAGTTGTCATTCTAGTCAGATGCCAACACTGGACTATCTGTATTTGTCATTCTAGTCATATGCCAACAATGGACTATGTGTAATTGTCATTCTAGTCAGATGTCAACACTGGACTATGTGTAGTTGTCATTCTAGTCAGATGTCAACACTGGACTATCTGTAGTTGTCATTCTAGCCAGATGCCAACACTGGACTATGTGTAGTTGTCATTCTAGTCAGATGCCAACATTGGACTATGTGTAGTTGTCATTCTAGTCAGATGTCAACACTGGACTATCTGTAGTTGTCATTCTAGTCATATGCCAACACTGGACTATGTGTAGTTGTCATTCTAGTCAGATGCCAACACTGGACTATCTGTATTTGTCATTCTAGTCAGATGCCAACACTGGACTATGTGAAGTTGTCATTCTAGTCAGATGTCAACACTGGACTATCTGTAGTTGTCATTCTAGCCAGATGCCAACACTGGACTATGTGTAGTTGTCATTCTAGTCAGATGCCAACATTGGACTATGTGTAGTTGTCATTCTAGTCTGATGCCAACACTGTACTATCTGTAGTTCTCATTCTAGTCAGATGCCAACACTGGACTATGTGTAGTTGTCATTCTAGTGAGATGCTAACACTGGATTATGTGGAGTTGTCATTCTAGTCAGATGCAAACATTGGACTATATGTAGTTGTCAGTCTAGTCATATGCCAACACTGGACTATGTGTAGTTGTCATTCTAGTCAGATGCCAACACTTGACTATGTGTAGTTGTCATTCTAGTCAGATGCCAACACTGGACTATCTGTAGTTGTCATTCTAGCCAGATGCCAACACTGGACTATCTGTAGTTGTCATTCTAGTCGGATACCAACACTGGACTATCTGTAGTTGTCATTCTAGTCAGATGCCAACACTGGACTATCTATAGTTGTCATCCTAGCCAGATGCCAGAACTGGACTATCTGTAGCTGTCAGCTGCCAACACTAGACTATGTGTAGTTGTCATTCTAGTCAGATGCCAACACTGGACTATCTGTAGTTGTAATTCTAGCCAGATGCCAACACTGGACTATCTGTAGTTGTCAGCTGCACACACTAGACTATGTGTAGTTGTCATTCTAGTCAGATGCCAACACTGAACTATATGTAGTTTTCATTCAAGTCAGATGCCAACACTGGACTATCTGTAGTTGTCATTCTAGTCAGATGCCAACACTGGATTATCTGTAGTTGTTATTCTAGTCAGATGCCAACACTGGAATATCTGTAATTGTCATTCTAGTCAGATGCCAACACTGGATTATGTGTAGTTGTTATTCTAGTCAGATGCCAACACTGGACTATCTGTAGTTGTCATTCTAGTCAGATGCCAACATTGGACTATGTGTAGTTGTCATTCTAGTCAGATGCCAACACTGGACTATGTGTAGTTGTCATTCTAGTCAGATGCCAACACTGGACTATCTGTATTTGTCATTCTAGTCATATGCCAACACTGGACTATGTGTAGTTGTCATTCTAGTCAGATGTCAACACTGGACTATCTGTAGTTGTCATTCTAGCCAGATGCCAACACTGGACTATGTGTAGTTGTCATTCTAGTCAGATGCCAACATTGGACTATGTGTAGTTGTCATTCTAGTCTGATGCCAACACTGTACTATCTGTAGTTCTCATTCTAGTCAGATGCCAACACTGGACTATGTGTAGTTGTCATTCTAGTGAGATGCTAACACTGGATTATGTGGAGTTGTCATTCTAGTCAGATGCAAACATTGGACTATGTGTAGTTGTCAGTCTAGTCATATGCCAACACTGGACTATGTGTAGTTGTCATTCTAGTCAGATGCCAACACTTGACTATGTGTAGTTGTCATTCTAGTCAGATGCCAACACTGGACTATCTGTAATTGTCATTCTAGCCAGATGCCAACACTGGACTATCTGTAGTTGTCATTCTAGTCGGATACCAACACTGGACTATCTGTAGTTGTCATTCTAGTCAGATGCCAACACTGGACTATCTATAGTTGTCATCCTAGCCAGATGCCAGAACTGGACTATCTGTAGTTGTCAGCTGCCAACACTAGACTATGTGTAGTTGTCATTCTAGTCAGATGCCAACACTGGACTATCTGTAGTTGTAATTCTAGCCAGATGCCAACACTGGACTATCTGTAGTTGTCAGCTGCCAACACTAGACTATGTGTAGTTGTCATTCTAGTCAGATACCAACACTGAACTATATGTAGTTTTCATTCAAGTCAAATGCCAACACTGGACTATCTGTAGTTGTCATTCTAGTCAGATGCCAACACTGGATTATCTGTAGTTGTTATTCTAGTCAGATGCCAACACTGGAATATCTGTAATTGTCATTCTAGTCAGATGCCAACACTGGATTATGTGTAGTTGTTATTCTAGTCAGATGCCAACACTGGACTATCTGTAGGTGTTATTCTAGTCAGATGCCAACACTGGACTATCTGTAGTTGTCATTCTAGTCAGATGCCAACACTGGGCTATCTGTAGTTGTCATTCTAGCCAGATGCCAACACTGGAATATCTGTAATTGTCATTCTAGTCAGATGCCAACACTGGATTATGTGTAGTTGTCATTCTAGTCAGATGCCAACACTGGACTATGTGTAGTTGTCATTCTAGTCAGATGCCAACACTGGATTATCTGTAGTTGTCATTCTAGTCAGATGCCAACACTGGACTATCTGTAGTTGTCATTCTAGTCAGATGCCAACACTGGACTATTTGTAGTTGTCATTCTAGTTAGATGCCAACACTGGACTATCTGTAGTTGTTATTCTAGTCAGATGCCAACACTGGACTATCTGTAGTTGTCATTCTAGTCAGATGGCAACACTGGACTATGTGTAGTTGTCATTCTAGTCTGATGCCAACACTGTACTATCTGTAGTTGTCATTCTAGTCAGATGCCAACACTGGACTATGTGTAGTTGTCATTCTAGTCAGATGCTAACACTGGACTATCTGTAGTTGTCATTCTAGTCAGATGCCAACACTGGACTATCTGTAGTTGTCATTCTAGTCAGATGCCAACACTGGGCTATCTGTAGCTGTCATTCTAGTCAGATGCCAACACTGGATTATCTGTAGTTGTCATTCTAGTCAGATGCCAACACTGGGCTATGTGTAGTTGTCATTCTAGTCAGATGCCAACACTGGGCTATCTGTAGCTGTCATTCTAGTCAGATGCCAACACTGGGCTATCTGTAGCTGTCATTCTAGTCAGATGCCAACACTGGACTATCTGTAGTTGTCATTCTAGTCAGATGCCAACACTGGACTATATGTAGTTGTCATTCTAGTTAGATGCCAACACTGGACTATCTTTAGTTGTCATTCTAGTCAGATGCCAACACTGGACTATCTGTAGTTGTCATTCTAGTCACATGCCAACACTGGACTATCTGTAGTTGTCATTCTAGTCAGATGCCAACACTGAACTATCTGTAGTTGTCATTCTAGTCAAATGCCAACACTGGACTATCTGTAGTTGTCATTTTAGTCATATGCCAACACTGGAATATGTGTAGTTGTCATTCTAGTCAGATGCCAACACTGGACTATGTGTAGTTGTCATTCTAGTCAGATACCAACACTGGACTATCTGTAGTTGTCATTCTAGTCAGATGGCAACACTGGACTACGTGTATCTGAAGTTGTTGTGCTCCTGCTTACTTTTCTTTAAAAAATTAAACGATACTTCTTAAATTAGAGGACTTTTAGTGTCTAATTTACATTGTAGTGTGTTTACAGTCAGATCTCTTGATTTACTGCATGTCAACAAAAATTTAATTTCAAGTTTAAAAGTGATTGATCAACAATCAAAAGTCAACTGTCTGTAGGAATGAAGACTGTATTCTATGTTAAAATCCATTCGGGCGTTCGTTTTACCACCTTGATCATTGTTACAAGATTTCTATAGATTAAAAACTAGATAAAAAAATGGTATATCAGATTATCCATTAAAATACGACCTCAAAGATGGTCAGCTATGGATTGGGAAGAAATATCCAGAATACTGTTTACATATAAACAGTAGGCGGTTTTCTGTATTTTCCCCAGACAGAAAAAGTTAGGAGCTTTATATTTTTACCAAAATTTTAATCTTTCGCATCATGTAGTATTTTTCATTTGAAATAGAAAAACAGATTTTCAGTTACTCACAATGTAAACGGAACCTGAGCATGCACACGGGCGCCCTAATGTTGTGGGTCATGTGAGCGTTCTAACGACACAGTATAATTTTACGAACAATATCTGAGATAAATTTAGAATGTAACCCACAGACAAAAACGCCTGAAATGAAGATAATCCAAAATTAAAGTTAACCCACACTGATGGCTGTTGTCGTAGTTGAGCTTCGATATTTCGTTTGTTTTTCATCCCCATCATTTATGCATTCTAAACCTAAATGAACAAATTTTATGTGTGCTTTGTTTAATTTTAGTGTTCTTGTAGTAAACTAGTGTAAATGGGTTTTCTTAACGAATATCAAACAGGCTACGTCGACCTTTAATAGTTTTCGCTTAACTACCGGTATTTGAACACAAACGTCATTTTCTATGGAACCATAAAAAGTCTCTATATTGCAAAACATAAAGCATTAGGGTGATCAGTTCAGGGATATTATTCAAATAAATCTAAGCCCACCCGAACATTTGGTAAGAATGGTTTTTAGCGAGTTTGTATTCTAAGAGAAACCAGCTAACATTGGTCTAATACTATATGCCCTCTGTTCTCACTAAAATACTTTGGGTAAATAATGGTTTCATATATGCCGTTAGCTCAAATATGATGTGAAATTTAATTATGATAGCCGAGGTTTAATCAAGCTGCATTTAATTCAGCTTAGTTACATAACATTTTCTACATTTAAGTTCTTAATGATAGTCGTTATATCCAGTTTTCTGATGTTTCTGACAGAAACCCGTGGTTTCCGGACAAGTACATGGTCCCTTTAATACGGTCCAGGAAAAATACTTTGGGGATAGTGCAAAAGTAGTAAGAGAAGAAATACTTAGTAGCCAGTCACATCTCTATGATGTTATCAAGTTACAGACACAATCTGCGTGTTCACCGAGCAATACGACTGAGTAGTCAGAACTGGTGATTAACCTTTATGTCTTTGACTAGAAGCAGAGGTCTGGTTGAAAAGGAGGAACCTGTAATGCGCATGCCAGTTATCGATCTACCTCGTGACTGATAGTTCGCCATAAACTAAAACGAATGGCATCTCGGTGAGTTAAGAACGCTATCAGAATATCCTGGCAGTGTTATTTAGGAGGGATAACGGTCAACATCTCCATCACCCGGAGATTCACCCATGGATTCCATTGTAGTAAGACCAGAGAGAATGAGACAGCACAACAAACCATTTAAACATTAAACCGGTTAATTGAGATAAACTTGATACATATGCGTTTATATAAGAAGAACTCGCATACAGAACAATTTGCAGTGATATGTTTGAAAGTAAATTATTCGGCATCGTGACTGGATATGATTATATGTCGGATTTCATGGTATTTGGTTTTTTTTTTTTAAGATGCTCTGATTCACCAAAGCTACAATAATCTTTGACATAACATTTTGATATATATCATACTTAAAGAATTGTGTTTTAGCTCGAGAGATATCGGCTTCAATAGACATCTGACAGTGGCCCCTGCAGAAGTACATCTATCGCCACTACAAATTATACACGCGTGAATGTCCACGGTGCAGTCAGATATCGAATGAAAATTATCGATTAGTTATGTCTGGTAATCAAGCTCCAAATGGTGAGATGTCATTGGAATTGGACATTTTTTTTTTTGGTGCTGTGATTTTGTGATTTTCCGAATTCAGGGCTTAGACGTACAATAACGTACCTTCACTTCCAGGCTACGAACACCATTATATGAAAGACTAAAGTTAATGTAATCAACACTAAGTTGTGTCACATGTTTACCCCAGATAAGAGTGTTTTAAATCTATCACTAAGGATGGTAGTGCGTTCTACCTCTACACTTGGTTGTGCATTAATTGGATGTGTATTAATGCTATGGCAATAATAAGGCACATTGTATTGACAGTGAAAAGCCTTCGGACGTATTTCTTAGGATTTACGGTTGCAATATTTCTTCTGCTCAGCTGCTTGGAACTATTTCTGGTTCGTAGGCCCTCCAAATTGGACATAGAACTAAACCCTAACACGAAACAAAATTGTTCAAACAATGTCCCAAATGGTACACATGCAACCCATCCCCATTCTTATGCGGAGAAGGAAATTGTAAATACCGAAGAATTCAAAGTGGAATCGACTATCACAAGATCAACTGCCGAGTTCCAATGGCAAGAGAATACCTATAGAAAAGTGGTCAAATGCGCCAAAGAATCGTCATTTGTGAGTATCCGATGGACAGACAATTGGAAGCAAGGCTTATCAAGTCGTTACTCGGAAATTTTACAGGGTTTAAAAGGAGGCAATGACTTTGTACAAGAGAGACCCGACATTCCAATATGGCAAATCAAACTACAAAAACAAAAATACATTGTAGCGACAGCTTTTCAACCGATCATTTCGGAAATGGAATTCAAAATACTACTGGGCATGTTTTATTCCTTTGTTAAGGCGCAACTCAATAGGCTGTCCTACCCCCCCCCCCCCCCCCCCCCCCCCCCCCTTTTTGTTAAAGCTAATGTAACGTTCTTTTGGTATGGTGGAAGTCACCTTGGAGTTTACCGACATCACGGTATTGTACCCTGGGATGATGATATTGATATTATGGTGAATGCCTCCGAGAGGGGAATAGCTATGGCTGTGTTGAACGATATACCGTTTTATAGTTTGTATTCACCACTAGGCAGACAATGGAAATTTTATGAGTCTTCCCTCACTACCATTTTCAACAAACCTTACAATTGGCCTTTCATAGATATATTTTTCTTTCGTGAAAATTCAACCCACATTTGGGATGAGTTACCTTCATATCAAGGTGAATTTACTTACAGAAAATGCGACGTCTTTCCACATGTTTTCCGACTGTTTGAAGGCGGTATGGTGCCAGTTCCATGCAATTCATTGGATACTTTACAAAACAGTTACAGTATTAATATATGTAAGTCAAACACATACTGGCACAAGTTTGAATCGTACGCTCCGAGAAGCCGAAAGGAAAATATACTTTGTTCTGTTTTACATGGGATTTTTCCATTTGTAAAAAGGTCTAGAAACAAAACTTCTAACTACAGAACAGAAAAACGCAAAGTGGGTAACAGTACGTTAAGTATTTTCTAATATATAAAGCTCAATGTAAATGTCCATTTTCCTATCAACATAGAAATAAATCAATTGTTATTTCTCGAAACTTTTTATAGATTTGTTGCACGCAAACAATGCAGTATCATGGCAGTTAGACGTAGTTTAAAAATCCTGCGTTTGAATTATTGTGTTGGTTAACTCGCTGAAAACCAAGTCCAAAGCAAAAAATCAAATATAATACCTATTACATCATTTCCACTAGAATCCCCGATATCAATCACCTACCATGTACTTATGAAAAAAATCAGGCCTAGTTTATGCATATATAATTATTAAAATAATGTTATGATTTGGAAGGCTAGATGAGAAGTTCTGACGTGTATTATAAAATGCAAGTTTAGCAAAGTCAAGTCTACGGATGTATACGTTAAAGCTAATGTAGCCAAAAGGTCCACGTGGACTTTCCCTCAACTTCTGATCCTTAACTGTTGATAAATTTCAAAAATAGCATAGATAAGAAATACATTTCTCATACGTGCCTGATAGTACCGCAATCGTTAGTGCACTTTCGAGAATTTTATGTTTCTAGATATTTCGATTTATCAAGATTACACCGTCTTGATTCCTAATTGCGTTACGAGCAAATCAACCGCTCTATTTTACCTCGCATATTTTATTCCATTGATTTTTTAAAAACAATAACAAGAACGACATGTGCATCTCGCCTTGTTGAAATCCACGAGCTGCCTAAATGTTGGTAGTATCCAACAACTTAGAAAACCAGTCGATTTACTCCATAAAGACCAAATACGACTGGTTTTCTGTCATACCGGTCAATGATGTCCGATAAGGCAGTGTTTAAAAATAATAAATACGCGTTGTGGCTGTTTAAAGTGATATGAGCTGCCAGAATTCAGACTTTTTCATTATTTCTGATCGTCGCGACTGTAAGAGGTTTTGAAGGTCATCGAAAAACTAAACGATTTGCGTTGGAATGAGGTAAATCCGTACAGTTTGTGGCCTATACGAACCGGAATAGTGTTAGAAAAGTAAACACAATTTAAATTACCGGGACGAACACTTTTAAGCAATTTGATTAAATGGTATTATGTAAGGCAAGGGAGATAATAAAGTTAGGGTTGCCTCCCCTTTGAGTTCCACTTCCATAGTGTTTGCCCTAGGTTACAGGTATGCGCAGCAGCCGGCTCGTACATCGGACACGGGACAAATCTGTGGTATCGTTTGAACACATTTTCTCTCTATTTTAGCTGGAAAGTTTTTAACAGTAAGAGTCCTTTAGTCGTGTCCCGATCCTTTTAATAGTTGGAATGCCTAGACCAGTGCGACGAACCGCTGCGGCGAGGAGACGAGCAACTTTGGTCAGTCGTAAAACACCTGCTGAAACACATGGCCGTGGAAAGGCAGCTTGCCGCCGGAAAACACGTGGAGTAGCTGCAACAACAACAGCAACAGCGGTCACACCTCTAAGTTCTCCAGCAGAACTTACGGGTTATACAGGTTTTAGTATAGATTCAATTAGCAATGTTAACGCTAGAAGTATTAGTAATACAGGCGTATTTCCTTCTCAGAATCCTAGTAGTACTAGTAGTACGCATGTTACTGGTACATGTAGTTACAGTCCTTCAACTCCTTGGCCTTACACTATGCCTATGGTCAGTAGCAGCATTGGGGCTCAGAATAGCTGGCTGCCAGCAAATACCATGGGGCCCCAATTGAATATTTATCCTGAAACTCCAGTTAGTTGTAGTGTAAGTAGCATTCCTGATCCTACAAACATAACGTTTGCGGCCTCCTTTGTCCACCCAACACCTTTGTTAAGTGTTGGGGACGAGCTGAATGCTCATGTGCCTGGCCACCTTAAGAACAGAATATGGAAGGGTAAGTACATTGAGCTGGGTACGTTACTTAAATCTGGAACTGAATTAGAACAGGCAACTTGTACCCTAGCTGTGGGGGGAGGGGTAGGACAGCCTATTGAGCTGCGCCCTAAATCAGGGTGCAAGCGCTTAGAGTCAATTGACAGCTGGTCCTCTGCCTTCCAATTGAGGCAACCTTTAAGGGCCCGTGCGATGTTAAAATATATGAGCACTGTAAGGGTTTTGGCCTCTCGCACTAAGGGATACGCATGGAGGTATTATGACGAACAGTTTCGTCTAAAAATGGCCCGTAACCCCAGTAGCCCTTGTGGGATAGTGGATGGTGAATTATGGCTGATGAGTATTTGACACCAGAATGCGGCTACCCATGTTCTGAAACAAGAGAATCGAGGAAATACTGTCCAGGCATTTAAAGGAAATAGTTCTAAAGGGCGTAATAGCGGGATATGCTGGAAATTTGATAAAGAGGGGTGCACCAGGGCCAATTGTCGTTTTCGCCACCAATGCAGTAAATGCAACGGTAAGCACAGCGAAAAGCAATGTGCCAATCAAAGTCAATAGAACAAAGGACATTAAATATAAATCTAACACAAATAACTTATTTGTGAAAGCCCCATTTCCCATAAATATTTCAGTACTTAACCATTGGCTAAAAAATTACTGATATTCTTAAACAAGGTTTTATGGAGGGTTTTCGCCTCTGTTACACAGGGCCTTGTTTTCTAATAACCTGCTTTCGGCTAGAGGAGCCCCTGAGATTTTAGCTATTAAGATTGAAAAAGAATTGTCGTTAGGTAGGGTGGCAGCGCCTTTTGATGCCAGACCCATATCAAATTTACGCATTTCCCCGTTAGGTATTGTTCCTAAGAAGACGTTAGGCGAATTTAGAGTTATCCACCACCTGTCTTACCCTGACGGCCAGTCAGTAAACGATTTTATTGATCCACACTTGTGTTCTGTTTCATATTCCAGTTTTGATGAAGCCATATCTATGATCCAAAAACTTGATCCAAGGCTCTTACCTAGCTAAAGTTGACATCAAATCTGCTTTCAGGCTTTTACCGGTACATCCTGGAAATTTTGATATCTTAGACTTTAAATACATTTGCTTGAGTGGCATTTAGAAGCTGAAGAATACAGTAACACAATGGAGGCTATATGGATTACAAATTACAAAAAGCGAATTAAAGAACATGAAGCTTCTGCCAAATATGGTGACACAAAGTCTGCTATCACCGAACACTTAATTTCTCACCCAAATCACCAAATTGTCTGGAAAGATGCAAATATTCTTAAAACAAACATCAGTAACACCACCACCAGGAAACTTATGGAAGCCTTCTTAATAAGAAAAACAAAACCAGAACTAAACCGAGACCAGGCCTTTTTTATCCCTACTGCTTATGATGACATTATCAACAATACCCCCCGCTAGTGTAATTATCTCCTTGAGACCATTACTGTAAAACCATAGACCATTCACCCCTAACCATGAAGCCAGTTGTTAATTTTAATGTTTATAATCCTGCTGTTTCTCACTGTGTATATTGTACTTATCTTGGTTTACCTGTCACTTTGCTTGATAAAGATGTTAGTATCTACATCGAAACGTTGCAACCCAATAAAATGAGAAGTTGTAATCCATATAGCCTCCATTGTGTTGCTTTAAATACAATAACAAATTTTACTTTGATGGGTGCTTCAATCTCTTGTGCTTACTTTGAAAGGTTTAGTACATTTCTAGAATGGTGCGTAAGGTGTTGTACAATGTCTAAAGATATTCAACATTTTCTTGACGATTATATTATGGGTGAGGGTAACAGAACTTCATGCCAATATTTAATTGACAGTTTCTCAGCCTTTTGTTCACAGCTCGGGGTACCCCTGGCTGAAGAGAAAGCTGAAGGCCCCTGCCAAAGGCTTACATATTTAGGTTTGGAATTGGACACAATATCTATGATTGTTAGAGTTTTTCAGGATAAAGTGGTTCAACTTAAGGAAATGCTAGTTGAAATGCTAAGTCACTCTTCGAGAATTACAGTCTACAGTTGGCTCATTGAATTTCATATGTCGAGCAGTCTCGCCAGGTGCGGCCTTTTTACGTCGCTTAATTGATGCTATTGCAAAAATTTCTAGACCCCAACATTGCATTCGCATAACTGAAGAAATAAAAGCTGATTTAGTTATGTGGTTGACTTTTCTTGAGAATTGTAATGGGGTTATTGTGTTTTTAGATAGGCCCTGGTTAGATAGTGAAAGTTTTCAGGTGGTCATGGGATGGGGGCATTTTTTCAAGGTAAATGGTTCTGTGCTAAATGGCCTAAAAATGGCATGCATTAGATGTAACAAAGGATATAACCTTTTTGGAATTGTTACCAATAACTCTTTCAGTTGTGCTTTGGGGTAAGGAAATAGCTAATAAGAAAATCTATTTCCATTGTGATAACATGGCAGTTGTACAGGTTATCAATAAACAGACTTGTAAGTCAAAAAGGGTTATGAAACTCGTCCGACACTTATATAGAATATAACATAATGTTCAAATCTTGTCATGTAGCTGGTATTCATAATGAAATAACCGATGCTTTGTCCCGCTTTCAGTTTCAACGTTTCCGGCGGCTAGCCCCCCAGGCAGAGAAAGAGCCTACTCCACTGCCGGACTGGATATGGGAGCTTTGTTGAGAGAAGCTGACAGATTGTTATACAATTCTGTATCTCAAAACACACACAAGGCCTACGACGCAGGACTTTTATCTTTATTTCGTTTATGTAGCTTGATAGGGTTTCCTTGTACCTGGCCTGTTCCAGTATATTTCATACTGCTCACATATAGGCATGGCAGCAGCAACAGTGACCACTTACTTGGCTGGAATTAGTCATAAACAAAGAATTCATGGCCTACATGACACAACGCAAACATTTATTGTGCGAAAGCTTTTGGATGGCATGCGACGCTCGCGTCCACAAAAGGATATAAGATCGCCTATCGCCCTTCCTGTTTTGCGCTCCATACTATCAGCATTGCCATTTGTTTGTGACACCCCTTTTGAAGTCCAGCTGTTTACAACAGCTTACTTATTTGCATTTTTCGGCTTTTTTCGGATTGGCTAGTTGGTTTCCAATAACAAATTGAATACAGAGGGTAGAGCCCTCTATGTATCTGATATACATTTAGACCAGAATTTGACTGTTAACTTAAGGTTTTCTAAAACTGATCAACTAGGAATAGGTACTGTCCTACATATACCGAGAATGACCGAAATTATGTTGTGTCCAGTTAGGGCTATGGAGAAATACTGATCACTTCGCCAGCATTTAATTTCACCTGTCCTTCTCTGCCACTGGGGTAGTTCTTTGCTGACACGTTACCAGTTTTCAGCAGTCCTGTCTAAATGTCTGCATAGAATGGGCATAGTGACAAACAAATATTCCCCTCATAGTTTTAGAATAGGAGTGTCTACCACTTGCTCAATACTAAATCTGTCTGATGATGAAATTAAAACTTTTGATCGTTGGAAATCCTCAGCCTTTCAACGCTATATACGTCTGCCAAAATTAGTGTAAATTCCCTTCACTTTAGCCATTTACAATAATATACAATGATTACTACTTTATATGATTATTTGTTACATTGTAATGTCATATTACATAGTTGCTTCTTTGTTTTTACAGCAACAAAATCTGTGGTATGGATTGTAGGATCCAGCATCGTATATTGGGCTCATCAGAGGGCTATAATTAGACCTGGAGGAGCCTGTCTGGGCTTACAGAGTCGGTTAGGGGTGTGGATCAGGTGGTTTGGTATGAGGGGCATGAGGTTGCACCAGCTAATTCCATACCTGAAACATCTGTTGTCTGTTGATCGACTCCCTGCTCCAAATATCCTTTTATTACATTTAGGTTCAAATGATTTAACTCAAGTCAAGGGCATCCAGTTGGTATTCGACATAAAGAAGTGACTTAGATCTTATATCCTCCCTGCTTCCTAATACGAAATTTGTGTACTCAGCTATACTCCCACGAATTTCATGGAGGGGGGCGAGCAAACCAGAGGGTGTAGAGGCGGAACGCAAACGCATCAATCGTTCCATCAAGCGTATTGTTAAACAGAAGGACGGATATTTCCTAAGACACCCAGATGTTGTGACAACTCCTCATCTCAGTGAACTTTTCCAGAAAGATGGTGTTCACCTGTCTGCCATAGGGAATGACATTTTTATAAATATGCTGCAGAGTGGTATTGAGGTCTTTCTTTCAATTCCAATTTTACAGTTTAATGACACGCTTTGTCATTTTTTCCTTGGTTTTGTATTCTACCTGTGGTATGCCTTTGGCTTGGGTGAAGTATAAAGTAGGCTAGTATTCTGGGGAACCTTCGATCCTGGGGCGAGCACTTGCGATTGCTCGTTTGGCGGGACTTTCGGAGGGAAACTTCTGGATATTGAATTTATCTGGGTGCTGCAGTATTTATCGGCATCACAGGGTCTACTTGGTAGTAGGCGGACACCCTGAGTGACTCTTAGGCTCTGTGTATGTGGTTACCCCTTCAGGCCTTGGGCTTATATGACATATGCGTCATTAACTTTTCCTTGAAGTCTTGTTGGATCGTGTTAGGTTCCTTGAATAAAGCTATGACAAGTTTATGCCAAATTAAATTATCTCGTTCAGAGTTGTTCTTTCATGTGCTTGTGTTTGAAAGCGACATTGGTCTTTACATAACCATTCATTCATTCTAAGCCACAATAAGTTCAAAACAATACTTTATCGTATACATTCTGGAGACCAGAAGCACTAAAAGGCTTCTGAATTATACGTCTTTAGAAAATAGTCGAAAACTTCAACATCCTTTTCTTTCGACAAAATATCAACATTTTGGCAACTTATGCCACTTTAAACTTTGTTTAATGTTTTAGACGTTTCATCAATAACAATTAAAAAAAAAATAGCCGCTAATTCCAGAATTGTTTTAACGGGAAAACATAAACATCCTGTCACTTTAATACGGCATGTTTAAATCTATATAACAACTTAATCCTGGTTTTAAAAGCCACACGTGATATTTGTCTTTTTAATTAATTATACAATATTCCTATAACATCCTGACTTTTTAAGATGTTGGGTATAAGATATCCAGATGACTGATCAGTTATCCAAGTCACTGATCAGTTATCCACATCGCTGATCAGTTACCCAGATCACTGGCCAGTTATCCACGTCACTGATCAGTTACCCAGATCACTGGTCAGTTACCCAGATCACTAATCAGTTATCCACATCGCTGATCAGTTACCCAGATCACTGATCAGTTATCCACGTCACTGATCAGTTACCCAGATCACTGGTCAGTTATCCACGTCACTGATCAGTTACCCAGATCACTGGTCAGTTATCCACGTCACTGATCAGTTACCCAGATCACTTGTCAGTTACCCAGATCACTAATCAGTTATCCACATCGCTGATCAGTTACCCAGATCACTGATCAGTTATCCACGTCACTGATCAGTTACCCAGATCACTGGTCAGTTATCCACGTCACTGATCAGTTACCCAGATCACTGATCAGTTACCCACATCGCTGATCAGTTACCCACATCGCTGATCAGTTACCCAGATCACTGATCAGTTATCCACATCGCTGATCAGTTACCCAGATCACTGGTCAGTTATCCACGTCACTGATCAGTTACCCAGATCACTGGTCAGTTACCCAGATCACTAATCAGTTATCCACATCGCTGATCAGTTACCCAGATCACTGATCAGTTATCCACGTCACTGATCAGTTACCCAGATCACTGGTCAGTTATCCACGTCACTGATCAGTTACCCACATCGCTGATCAGTTACCCAGATCACTGATCAGTTATCCACATCGCTGATGAGTTACCCAGATCACTGATCAGTTATCCACGTCACTGATCAGTTACCCAGATCACGGATCAGTTATCCACGTCACTGGTCAGTTACCCAGATCACTGGTCAGTTATCCACGTCACTGATCAGTTACCCAGATCACTGGTCAGTTATCCACGTCACTGATACGTTACCCAGATCACTGGTCAGTTATCCACGTCACTGATCAGTTACCCACATCGCTGATCAGTTACCCAGATCACTGATCAGTTATCCACATCGCTGATGAGTTACCCAGATCACTGATCAGTTATCCACGTCACTGATCAGTTACCCAGATCACGGATCAGTTATCCACGTCACTGATCAGTTACCCAGATCACTGGTCAGTTATCCACGTCACTGATCAGTTACCCAGATCGCTGATCAGTTATCCACATCGCTGATCAGTTACCCAGATCACTGATCAGTTATCCACATCGCTGATCAGTTACCCAGATCGCTGATCAGTTATCCACATCGCTGATCAGTTACCCAGATCACTGATCAGTTATCCACATCGCTGATCAGTTACCCATGTACAGAACGTACTTAAGATGCAAGACGGGATATCACGTCTAGACAGTTAGCTAATTACAAGATACACGAAGTATTAAGTACATGTATATCGGAGTGATTACACAAGACCATTAAGGGATTGGTATGATTTCCACATTGTTCCTTTGCTCTATATGCACAAATAGCTAGTTGGTAAGCGACCAATTTGTCAAGGAATTTTAATTTTTAATGATTTCCAAGCAGAAAGCTAAATTCGACAAATCATACCAAATATGCAGATTCAAATTACGGATTTGTAATTCCGTGTTAAGTCAAGTAATCGAATAGAAGAAATACCTATTCATGATATGGGTAGAATCAAAATGACATAATGGGTATCCACATGTAATGCTCATGTTTTAGTTCCAATACTGTGATGATGCATGCCCGGATATATCATTTGACTTGTCACATTCCACAGTATTACAATTTAATCAACACTTTCCTCTTCCATGGCATGTTCACTTTTTTGCAGGAGGCGTCTCTAGTGAATTGGTCTTTTTTATTCGGTGGCTTTAAACTAACGGGTTTTCACCTTATGTCTCGCACAGGAAGAAAGCTTTCAGTAGACTTAATTGAATTTCTATCATGTTTCTTTTGCATTTTGTCAAAGCTTTTTGCATCCTATTCAGACTGCATTACCAAAAGCCGTAGATCAACTGATCTGTCAGTTAATCGTTATCTTGGTCTAGTTAATGTGTGCGACTTCCTCTTCCTGACAATTGGACTTGCCACCGAATTGGTATTTACTTGGTGCCTGTAACAAATTACAATTATTAATGTTTCCACCTCTGACACCTCTGAAACTAGACTGATACAGTTTATTTCTGCATCATTGACAACATCGGTGTAATTTTGTTTCTCCCTGTTAAGAGCAAAAGAGACTCATCCATAAGTAAAATCAAACGCAACGCGCCGTTTGTTTTAATTGCAGGGGTAGGAGGGGCTCTAACAATCGCGATGTATGGTTAAAGTACTGACTACGCATGCGTTAACCGTTCACAGTCGAATGCAAACTTTGTACATGCACGTTGTTTTGTTGTGCTTTTTTAGGTGTGGGGAGGGGAGGCTTCCTTTTGGTAAACTTGGAATATAACTTGCAATTTAATGGATCATGCAAACTGGTTTATAACGGAAGTATGTTATATTCCACGAATACATTGATGCGACACACATCCTAACAAACAATAAAATATTCATTGCATTACAATGGTCATATATTCCCCCTGAAAGTTTAAAACTAACATCAGCAGTATTAGAGTAAATCGTTGGAATTTCTTATTTGGTTTGTTTGTATGCCACTTTTTGTTCCATATATAGCTATCATATTTTGCACAGGCGTAGTGTCGCATTAAATAAATATGGGCTTACATTTCCGTGCAATAAATTGAATTCAAAATTGGTCCAGTCGTGAGCATAAATCGTTATTTACTAACTTAATATACATTGATGTTGGTAAGGAAATTGTCATTCAGGTCTTGCTGCTCCACAAAATGTCTTTAAAGCAAGTTTATCAAACATGGATTTACATTCTGACCGGGAGTGCACATGAGATAATTTATGAGTGTGCCGATGGTTAGCCAGGAGACTGATGTATTCCGTATCCCAGCTTGACTATAAATGTGAAATTTACATTTTGAAAGTCATCGAATCCTCTGAACATGCGCGGAGGTTAGACATGTTTCGTGGAAGCTCGTGCGCCTGACCATCCACACCAACCATGCCGAAGGTTACACAGTAACGACCCTATATTTTACCTGAGCTACCTGGGATCATTTTCATTGCTTGGCTATCGAATTGGCTGGGTACCACCCGTATTTACTGAAAAATGCCTTCGAAAAAATCATCCAAACGCGGTGATAGCAGCCCAGACTTTTTCAACCTGAGTGAGGAGTTAGAACTGGTCTCCCCACGTGGCGAGGACATGCCGAAAAACATGCAGGACTTCATGCAAAAACTTGTAAAATTGGTGAGTGACATTCAACTTTCACTGAATCGCCTTGAACGAAATCAACTAGAATTTACGTCAAAAATATGAGACTTAGAGAAGAAACAAAATGAGCAAATCCTTCTGACGGAAATGAACAGAGAAGAAATAGGAGAAATGAAAAAAGTAACAATAATGCAGTTGGAAGAAACAAATTCAGAGCTTTCTGAAAGTCTACTGAAGTCAAGAGCAGAGGCCAGACAGGGTACTATAAAGTAGGTAAACTTGTTATTATTGATAAACCGCATGACACTGATCTATTTACATTGAAACGTCAACCACAACGTGTAAGAACACTCGCGACAAGACAGGCCTTCGGTAACCAAAACATGACTGAAACAGGGGCCCCCAATGATGACAGCTATGACAGCGGCCATAGACTCAATGTTATTAATATCACCACCAATGCTAATAATTCGTTTGATTACAATTTGAGGTGTTTATTTTGGAATGTGAAGGGTTGTTGTCAAAATTCAAGGACCCCGATTTTTTGTACTACATAAGCACTTTCCATGTTATTTGCTTTTCAGAGACTATGTCTACCCTTAATGGAGCAGAGCTTGAAAGTTATTTACCTGACAAAGGTCGTTATTCAGGTGGTAATTGTGTTTACATTCATCCAAACTATTCTCATTTGTTTAAAGTAATTAAATATCTCAAATTTGGCATATCTTTTTAAATCGATATCAACCATTTTCCTTAAGAAAAAGTCACCATATTTGGATCCGTTTATGTCCCCCCTAAGGGAGCTAAATGTTACCAAGAAACAGAACTCAGCAATGGCATATTTATTCTCGAAAACATTCTAACTGACAACTTATCTACCAAATCAAATGACATTGCTTTTATTATTGGTGGCGATTTCAATTCCAGAACGGCAAACTTGAAGCCAACAAGTTATATAGATCCCTTTGATATGCATGAGTGTGTCTTATACGATCATTTAACTCCTGACAGATTTTCTCAGGACCAAACTGTCAACTTTATTGGAGAGCACTTTTTACAATTGTGCAACAATTTCAATCTACAAATACTGAACGGTATGTAAAAAACATTTGAAACCGGTGTCTTTACATACCTATGTTACAAGGGAGCTAGCGTTAATGACTACTGTGTTATCTCAGAAATTGTTGGCCCACTAATAGACCAGTTTGAAATTGAAAACCGAACAGAATCGAAACATCTGCCCCTTTCTGTTACTTTGGAATGCGCTAGACAACAGGAAGACGCTATTCAAAACACGATACACTACAAATGGCGCGAAAACTTTAGTAATGATTTCATACACAACTTAAAACATACGAAAGCATAAATAATATTGAAAGCGCTAATATAGAACTTCAAAACAGCCTGGATAGAAGTTTAGAAATATTTGTTAATACAATTAACAAAGCAGCAGAAAGTTTTCAGACAAAATATTCGGGGAGAACAAGTTCTTTGAAACACAAGTGGTATGACGTAGAGTGTAAACAAACTTTTAAGATTTTTTAGAAATAATAGAACTGAAGAAAAACGCAATCAGTATCGAATGGTACATAGATAATATAAAGAAAAATTAAGATCAAAAGAAAAACAGTATAAAAACAAGCAGTTATATTTATTACAAAACTCAAAACAGTTTTGGAACATATTAAGTCAATTCGCTGCAATAAGAATACTACTTTAATTCAAGCCGATACTTGGTTTGCATATTTCTTGGAGCTTTTCAACCAGCCACATAACCCAGCTGATGACGTCATGCCCGATCAAGTGGCCCGACATGTGCATAATATGGATCAGTACGTCCAGGAAACGCTTAATATGCCTATTACGGAGCTGGAACTTGCAACGGCAATTGATCAGTTAAAGAGAAACAAGTCACCAGGTATCGACGGTCTGTTAGGCGAATTTGTTAAATACCTGCTAATGTACATCACTATCTCTTGAATCTTTTTAATCACATCTTCGAAACAGGAACATTCCCAAATGAATGGAAAACGGGTATTACTATTCCATTGTATAAGAGTGGCGATGCTAAAGATCCAAATAACTATAGAGGAATATCTTTACTTAGCATCCTAAGCAAAGTGTATACGTGTATCTTAAACAAAAGGTTGACCGACTGGGTTGACACCTTTGATATATTGGACGAATCCCAGTGTGGCTTTCGTAAAGGTTTGGTACTATTGATAACCTATTTTCTCTGTATGCTTGTATAGAAAAACATTTATGTATACACAAAGGTAGACTGTACATATCTTTTATTAATTGATTGTGCAAGTTATTACTCGAATACGACCTTCGCGGCCGGGTAATATCAGCAGACGAATCAAGTTCATATTAGCCGTAGGGCTGTATTGGCCGAGTTCAAGTCATATTGGCCGAGTTCAAGTCATATTGGCCGAGTTCACGGAGTGCTGCTGAAAGACGAAATTAACAAGTGATGTCCCAGAGTTAGACAGAATCAGACGGCATATGTTGATTTCAAAATGTCTACACCAGAGCGCACTGTACAAGGTCTTACTGACAGGATATTAGAGTTGAAAGACGAAACTACTGTAAGTAAATCTGATTGCCGTTTTAGGACAGTGAAAGAGGAAGAAACAAGCATAACTTGGTCGGATTGATAAAATGTCCAGAGGGCGACCAGCGGCTTCCTGAAAACATACCTCTTGTTCAACTTGACGGCTTGCATGGAAATAACTCCAACAGTCTATTAATAAAAATATTATGAATCGAGTGTTCTCGTATTGCCTTGGCATTGGCCTTCGGGTGGTTGCATTGACCCTCGGCCTGCGGCCTCGGACCAATACGGCCACCCTCAGGCCAATATCAAGGCAATACAAAAACACTCAATTAATAACATATATTATTGCTTTTAAAAAGGCCTTCGATTCAGTAAATAGAGGAAAGCTTGTTTTTCTCCTTTCGCATTACGGCTTGAGGGGGGAGATACTCTATTGCGTAAAGAGTATTTACCAGGAAGTTAAAGTGGCATGAGCTGCCAAAATGTTGATATTTTGAAGTTACAACAGATTGTTGAAATTATTGGCTATTTTTCTCAGGACGTGTAATTCAGAAGCTTTTAAGTACTTCTAGTCTCGAAAATGTACGATAAAGTATTGTTTTGAACTAACGTTGGCTTAGAATGAATGAATGGTCGTCCCGGTTATTTAAATTTTGTATACTTTTCGAACACGTTTTCGGTTTGTACAGGCCACATACTGTATGGATTTCCCTCATTCCAACGCCAATCATTTAGTTTTTCGATGACCTTCAAAGCCTCGTACTGTCGAGACGATCAGAAATTATGAAAAAAGTCTGAATTTCGGCAGCTCATGCCACTTGTGTACGAAATGGTAATGGTCTTACTGAAGAGTTCTTTTGCCCAGTGTGCTTGAAGCAAGGCTGTGTACTTAGTTCTCTTTTGTTCTCCCTCTTCATTAACGAGTTAAGTACAGATGTCAATAAGCTAGGTAAAGATGGCGTACAACTTTCTCCTGATCTTTCTGAGATCTTAATTCTTCCTTTTGCCGACGATGTAGCCTTAGCTTCTTATACTATCTCTGGCTTACAGAAGCAGTTCGATATTCTCCATTCATACTGTGAAACGTGGGGTCTCAATGTTAATTTATCTAAGACTAAGGTCGTTGTGTTTTGAAAAGGTGGGAAGATAAAGAGGAGTGAAAAATGGCGGATTGGCAGAGAAATCCTTGAAGTAGTTAGCAGCTATAAATATCTAGGAATTGTATTTTCCTCCAAACTTAGTTAATCAATTATCAGCACAGGGAAACCGTGCATTGACAGAAATTCTGCGCACATTGTGGTGCTTAGGTGAGGTGGCAACATTCCCGTTTTTTAAATTGTTTGATTCAAAAGTCAAGCCTGTTCTTCCATATGAATCAGAGTTATGGGGTTATCAAAAATATGAAACTGTCGAGAGAATCCAAAGTAAAGCCTGTAAACAGATTTTGAAAACTGGTGTAACACCAAATATTATGGCTTTGGGAGAGTGTGGTCGTCATGCAATATTTTGGGATTCTGCACTAAGATGTGTAAAATATTGGTTGACTCTTTTAGATATGGAAAACCATAGATTCCCTACAAAGGCATATGCCATGTTGTATCATTTAGATAGCAAAGGTTACAGTACATGGGCAACAAAGATTAAAGATTTGTTAAATAACTTAGGACTAGGGTATGCGTATGCCGATCAGTTTGTAAACCATTCAAACCACTTTTTGTATATTGTCAGACAGCGCTTAATGGATAGTAGTAGATACGACCTGTACAGGATGTTTAAGGTAGATCTTGTATTAGAAAATTATGTCTACATTGTCACCAATTCTCGCCATAGACAAGCCCTGGCCGCGTTAAGAGTAGCCACGGCAGGTCTAGCTGTAGATAGTGGGCGATTTGTAGATACCCCTCGACCGTTGAGAAAATGTTCCTTTTGCTCCTTTAAATCTGAAATGATTTCTCATAGAGATAAATTTAGGGTGAAGATACTCCTGGCGCGATAATTCGTAGGCAGGGCATATCATAACAAAGTGGTACATATGCTCGATGGAGCTTAAGGAGCAAAAGGAACATTTTCTTCTAATGTCCTCCAGGAACGAATTTGTAATTAAGGGGCTTGCCAAGTTTTGTTTCCAAGCGCTACAGTCGAGAACTTTCTGAAAAGAATTATGTGAACCTATCCAGGCAAAGATGTCTAATACTTGATATTCTCAAAGGTCTTCCAGTTAGCGCCCTTGTGACAGAGGTTGTGTGTTGTATAATTTTATATATCCAAAAAATCAATTTAACCTGGCAGCACAAGCTGCCACGATGACTGTGTTTAGTCATTTTCAAGAGCCAGAAAAACGGCTTTGGCCATAATATGCCCGTACATCTCACCGGCTATTGTCGGCGTACTGTACGTCCCTTTCAATTAACAATGTGTTTTTTTTTGTGTTTATCTTAAATTTTGTTTTTACTGACCGCCATTTCTCAAACTCGTTATCAAAATGCCCATATGATTCATTTTATTTTCATATAATTTGCCAGGCATATTTTAATGACATGTGCTATGGATTACTGGCATGAATTACCGTTTGTAGACTTTGACGAATCATTCACAACAGAACAAGACACTGTGCCTGATCTATATATATGGCTGGGTTTGAAGACTTGTGTTTTAACCCACTCCTGTTGAATGATCCGGACGATCCTTCATATCCAACTGATGATAATGATAATGAACAGCCGCTGTGGGGTTCCATAGCAAATCATCAGTCAAAGTACATGTACTACATGTAAAATAAATTGAACTCTATATTACCCCATAAACAATTAAACGATAACAATATGTCCGTATTTCATCTCAATGCTAGGAGCTTTAAAACACACGAAACTGAAATACTAGCCCTCCTGAATTCTTTTTATCATCAATTTAGTATTATTGGATTTACTGAAAGTTGGTTAAACTCGTCTATTGAAGATATATATGATATTCCAGGGTATAACCATTATGCATTGTCTAGAGATAATCATGTTGGGGGAGGTGTAATACTGTATATTAAAGACGATATTACCGACTGCAAAATTAGACATTATATATCCCTCGTTGGTCCAGAAGGTCAATATGAAATATTGTTTTTTGAATTTCACTGCGGTGATAAGCCATTTATTGTTGGTATTACTTATAGATCACCCACCAGGTAAATCTGTTATCAATTTCAACGAGGCATTATCTGAATTACTATCAAAATGGCTTTAGTAAAACCAGTATCTCAATTGATATCTGTACCTCTGTGTCATGTCTTCAATCTGTCCTTGCAATCAGGTATTGTTCCCAATAGTTTAAAAATCGCTCGAGTTACCCCGATTTTTAAAACTGGTGACCAAAATGTCATATCGAATTACCGTCCAATATCAGTTTTCCCGTGTCTCAGTAAGATCCTTGAAAGGCTTGTAAACAACAAAATCTCTACTTTTTTCGAAGAAAACAACACCATTTGTAACAATCAGTATGGTTTCCGTCGTTACCATTCTACTTCATCAGCCATTCTTAATCTGTACGATACACTTCTTACAGCGAAATATTTAAAACAATATAGTTTAACGGTCTTTTTAGACTTGAGCAAAGCGTTCGACACAGTAGACCATGAAATACTCTTATCCAAGTTAGCACATTATGGTATACGCGGTAGATGTAATGATTGGTTTAGAAGATATTTAAATAACAGAAAGCAGTCTGTTAATAATATATTGTCAAATGAGCAGCTTGTAAAGTGCGGGGTGCCCCAAGGCTCAATTTTGGGACCGACAATGTTTTTGTTATATATAAATGACATTGTCAATGTAAGTAAAGCACTCGATATGATCTTATTCGCTGACGATACAGCAGTTACTTATTGTGATTCAAATGCACAAGTCTTATATGACACAATGCACAATGCACTTCTGAATCTCCAGGCTTGGTTCTACTTCGTCATTGTCTACGTCACTTGGGGACCCCGTGAGATAACCCGTACTAACCAAGCTTTACTTGATCCGCTAGCTAATCAACAGTAAGGACGTGAAAAAGATATCAGACACTGATATCCAGTTCACGCTATCATCAAACAGACACTGTTTGGTTGGAAGTCCTTCCATACAGTAGACCCTACTGTTCTATATCTAGGCTAAGCTATTCGTATATTCATTTAAAAGTCCCATATTTAATATTGGGAGAATATGCTGGAATTGGACAGTTGTGAAATGGAGACAACTGAAAAGCAGGGGTCCCCTGCTGAGCAGGCAAAGCTGACCTCTCCTGGTCAAACTGGTATTTCTAGTACCTTGAGCTCTCTTGAACGCACGCTTCCAGTCATATCAGAGACTATGCTGAAACTAGCGGCGCAACACGAAAACAGGCAGCCCGACACGGGTAAAACTGAAAATAAACGGAAAATTGAAGAATTGTCAGAGAGCGATGAAATTACGACAGAAGTCGAAGATAGCGACCTTTTACTATCAGGTAAACCTACCCCGACAGCTTCCACTGAAGGACTAGAGTTTGAGGGGAATTTTTTAGAGGGCATAGAAAATGACCTAAATTCTAACAACCAAACAGGGCCTCCAGTTGACAGCAGTTTGGCTAAGATCATTAATAAAAGATGGTCTAACTGCCCCGAGAACAGGCTTTCTGTCAAAATTATTAAAGAAAAAATGGAAAAATACATGAGGCCCGAAAACTGTAATTATCTATTGGCCCCCAGAGTAAACGAAGATATTTGGTCTAAAACTAATCGTACAGCCCGATCTCTGGACTTGAAACAAGTCCACATCCAACAAGCACCTGTTGCTGCAGGATCGTCCATGGCTTCTGTCACCACTGATCTCCTCAAATGCCGAGCTGAGGACAAAGCCCCAAATTTAGAAGCTCTTATCAAACAACATGTTGATTGTTTGGCATTGTTGGGGCATGTTAATACTGAGTTGTCTCAACGTCGCAGATATGCTCTTCGGCCTCATATGAATATGAAAGCCAATCTCTGTGTCTGCCCAATGTCCCAATTACTGAATATTTATTAGGGGACGATATTGAGAGACAACTCAAGAAAATCAAAAATTCTAATAAAATAATGACCAGCCTCCAAAGTTGCTCTCAACAGAGCTCTTCAAAACATAAGAGAACATACTACCCGCCTCAGAAAAAATCTGACGGTGGGAGAGGGCAGTCTTTTTTGTGGAGAGGCAGGTCGAACAAAAGAACTTGGAAGGACGAAAAGAAGTCCAACTACAGCAACAGGAAATAGAAGCTGATAAGAATATTTTTCCAACGACCTTGTCTCAAACAGTAAGTGATTTTGAAGGCTATTTAAATCATATTTTGTCATATATCCAATATAAAGTGGCCAATTTCCAAGCTGGGTGTACATCTAAAAATGTGTTCCATTGGAATACCTTGACATTTGACAAATCAGTTATGGAAACAGTGTGGGGACAGACTATTGAGTTTAACTCCCAGAAACCGTTTAAACAAATATTACCTAGGAAAATTCAAATTAGCCTGGAAGATAAACCCATCATTTATAGCGAAATTAAAACTTTATTGACTAAAAAGGTAATAGAGAAAACCGTTTGTGAACCGGGGCAATTTATTTCTCCATTTTTCGTAAAGAGGAAAAAAGATGGAAGTCACAGGTTAATCCTTAATCTGAAAAAATTTAACGAAAATGTTGAATACCAACATTTTAAAATAGACACCGTTTGGTCAGCTATTAAACTTATGAAGAAAAACTGTTTTATGGCTGTTTTAGATATCAAAGATGCATATTACTCAGTAAACATTGCTCAACAGAGCAGGAAATATCTAAAATTTTCTTGGAGGGGACAACTCTATCAATATGCATGCTTTCCGAATGGTTAAGCTTTTTGTCCCCGAAAATTTACCAAACTTATGAAGCCTGTATTTAACAAGCTACGTTGTGAGGGTCACCTTTTCTCGAACTATATTGACGATGGCTTCCTTCAAGGGGATACCTACCAAGAGTGTAAGGAAAATGTCGTTGCTCCATTTATCTTGCTGGACAAGTAGGGCTTTGTTATACATCCCGGAAAATCTGCTTCATCTCGAAACAAAAAATAACTTACCTAGGATTCGATTTAGACTACTCAAGCATGACGGTTTCCTTAACTCAAATCAAAGCACTTAAAATTAAAACTGCTTGTGAAAAGTTACCTAGGAGTAATCTCCCCCTGATAAGATCAGTGGCCAGTGTTGTCGGTTCACTTACCTCGAGTTTTCCTGGCGTCATGCTGGGTCCTCTTTACTACAGACACCTAATAAGGGTAATTTTGTCAGCAATATGGTTATATCAGCCGCCTCTAAAAAAGACTTACATTGGTGGATTGATAATATTGAATCAACCTCTAACCCTATTAATCATGGCCAACCTGATTGTACCATTAACTCAGATGCCTCCAATCGAGGCTGGGGAGGGGTTATGAATACCCACAAATGTGGGGGCTCTTGGACAAAAATGGAGGCTGCCAACCATATTAACTTTTTATAACTTTTGGCGACTTTCTTAGTTCTGAAATACAACTGCAGTATCTGCCATTCAACGTATGGGAACTTGTCATTCTGACAAAATAAATGAACTAAGTAAGGAAATTTGGATTTGGGCAATCAACCATAATATATGGCTTAGTTCCAGTCATGTACCTGGGCATCTTAATACTATTGCCGACACTGAAAGTAGTTCAGAGGCGTGAGACGGAATGGATGTTAGATACAGATGTCTATAACCAGTCATTAACTTTGTTACAAATAACACCGAACCTTGATTTGTTTGCCTCAAGACTCAATTACAAACTTAAACCGTTTGTTTCTTACAGGCCTGACCCCGAGGCTTATGCAATTGATGCTTTTACCTTAAATTGGAAGAATTTTATTTTCTATGCCTTTCCACCTTTCAGTGTGATATCCAGAACTCTGCAGAAAATCCAGACAGAGGAAGAACGGGGCGGGGGTCTTAGTAGTTCCATATTGGCCAACTCAGGTATGGTTTCCGCGATTAACCAGCATGCTGACAGATGCACCAGTGCTAGTAAACCACCAAAAATTCAAACACCTACTTACACTACCTCAGGAGCAGAGCTGCCATCCACTTCACAAAACTCTCCGGCTACTAATCTGTGCCTTGTCCGGGAAAGATACAGAGGTGAAGGATTTTCACAACCGGCTACAGAACTCTTACTTAAGGCCTGGAGGGGGGGGGGGTACCGGTAAACAGTATGACGTCTACCTACAGAAATGGCAACGTTTTTGTGAAGAATGGGATTTCAATACCCTTTCACCATCTTTAAATCAAGTGGTCAATTTCTTGGCTTTTTTGGCCGAAACCAGTGGTTATAGTGCCGTGAACACTGCTCGGAGTGCTTTGTCTAGCGTTATCGTACTGGATGGAGTACCTGTGGGAAATCATCCCTTCGTGAGGAGACTTTTAAAGGGAGTTTTTGAACAAAAACCAACTTTGCCGCGTTACCATGAGCTATGGAACGTGAAAGATGTCTTTAATTATATTAAAAGTACAGGTAATATCGAGTTATTAAGTTTATAAAAGGAGATAACGCAGAGATCGGCTATGCTTGTGGCCCTACTAAGTGGACAACGATGTCAAACGATTAAAGCACTAAACATTGGACATATGAATCTTACTGAAGACAGGTGTGTCTTTAAAATCAATACACTTTTGAAATCATCTAAGCCAGGTAGGCACTTACGTTCTATTGAGTTCAAAACGTACCCTGCAGAAAAATCCATTTGCGTTGTAAACTATCTTCATGAATATGTGACAAGAACTGCCGGGCTTCGAGGGGAGACTACCCAATTCTTTATTAGTTTTCAAGAACCTCATAGGGCTGTTTCAGCGGACACTATTGCTTGCTGGTTAAAGGAAGTTATGTTCAGGTCGGGTATCGATACAACCAAGTTTAAAGCACACCGTGTTAGAGGGGCTTCAGCCTCATCTGCAAAAACTTTAGGCGTTCCTATCGATATTATTTTAAATTCAGCCGATTGGGCATCTGATAGAACTTTTGCTAAGCATTACGACAAACCAATTCTAGAGCATAAAAACTTTGGAGAGGAATTACTGGAAAGTTGTAAAAAACTGTAAATTGTTGATAATCTTTGTAATGTATGGTTTATAAACTGACCATTACCTACCTCCGTCTTCGTTGCATCTATATTAAATGTAATTAACCTTTCTTGAATGGCAACACTTGCGCTTTAAAATCTCACGGGGTCCCGAAGTGACGTAGACAATGACGAAGTAGAATCACAAAATTAAACGAGACTTACCTGTAAGGTGAAGTTTGATTGTGATTCTGCGAGTGTCAGGAACGGAGGGATCACGTGCCCACCTCTTTGCTTTAATTTATAAAATTGTTATTTCCCTCCCATCAAACATGCAAGTCTTACCATTCCTAATTAAAGAGTGAAGCTTGGTTAGTACGGGTTATCTCACGTGATCCCTCCGTCCCTAACAATGACTCGCAGAATCACAATCAAACTTCACCTTACAGGTAAGTCTCGTTTAATTTTGTGATTTTCCTGTAATAAACTGTCACTCAATACTGGCAAAACTAAAATTATGGTGGTAAAGCCTACTGCTTCCCGCCCAGATATACCAAAACTTTCTATTAACACAGAAGAAATCTAACATGTCTACCAATTTAAGTTCTTGGGTATCCACGTCAATGATAAATTAAACTGGACAAGCCATATTAATTATCTTTGTGGCAAACTGCCGAGAAATATTGGCGTCATAAATAATATCAAACATTCCTTAAATCGCAGATCTCTGTTAACCCTATATTACTCAATGTTTTATTCATATATCAGCTATTGTAACGTTATTTGGGACAACACGTATCCATCCCATCTCTCGCCAATTGTTCGCCTTCAGAAGAGATTAATACGTGTTGTGACAAATAACGAAAAACTTGCCCACACTGGTCCTCTTTTCATTCAAATGATATTTTACCATTTTGTGAAGTTAACAAATATATAACCTTGACAATAGTTCATCGTTTTTTTTACAAACGATATATCCTCCCTTTTACAACTTTACAGTTTTTTCCCGATTGTCTAGTGTACATAACTATCCTACTAGGGATGCGACCTTAAAATTATACAGGCCATATGTTAATACCCAAACCAGGTTTTATTCATTACCAGTGTTGGGTCCCAAATTGTGGAATGAATTGTCAAACTGTCTCAAACAGGTAAATTCTGAATCTTTGTTTAAAAGAAATTTAAAGTCATTGCTATTGTATAAGACTTAGTGTTATACCTATTTTTTCCTCTCTTTTTTCTCATATTCAACAACACTGTGTCTGAAAGAAACTATGATGAAACCATTTAAAAAGGGTTTGGCTGAAAACGACTTCTTACTTAAATATATGGGCTAACATTTTTTTTTTTTTTACATTTTTTTTTTCTTATCTTTTTTTTGCGGCAGTTAATTAAAAATGACTTTTCATCATTCAAATGAATTTTTCACCTCATGCTTATATTGATAGACTAATCATATTTATACTTTTGGGATAAAACAAGTCTTTTGGCTTTATTCACGCCAAATAACCTTATCTATAATACATCTGTAATAAGATTTGTAAATTGGTGAATAAATACTACTGTACTGTTTCACTTGGCCAAAGCTATTTCTGTCTTGTTCGGAATTCATTACCAAAAGTCACAGATCACGCGGTACTTCCGTCAGTTAATGGTTATCTTAATTTGCTTACTAGCTTGTTCTGTTTGCTTAAATAGCAATTTGACTGGGCATCAAGCTGCCATCTACCCAGTACCAGTAAATTAATGCGTCTACCACTGTCACTTTATGTCATTTGAATGACACAGTGTCCATGCGAGTAGTTGTCACTATCGATTCATCTTTGGTGTGTTACGTCGCTTTCGTATATTTATACCAAACAATCCTGAAAGGCACTATTTGTGTAGAATTGTTTACAGTTTTGTTAAAACTTCGGGTAACCAGATTAATAAGATTTACTTTGGATGAAAAGTGGTGGTGGATTTTCAGCGAAAATGTACAATTAAACGAGCAATTAGTGCGAATTATGTGGTACATTGTTTACTGTCTGACGGACGATTTCGGGTTATTGTAAACAGAGGTCCTATATGGGTCAACCCTAAAGTAGTGGGTTGCGAAAACGCTTTTAATATCCATCTATCTGATGAACTGTACAGAGCCGTCATTCTTTAGTTTATATCTACATTATGTAATGGGGACAACAAAAACACATAAAAGTCAGAAGACAACTAAACGATGGCCCAGGCTGTAAGCGTTCGGCGGGTCGCTCCTGAGCCTGTTAGAAAACTCAGGCCTGACTGAAATTAAAGTAAACATATCAGCTACAAATGAATTCAAAAATCGTAAAAAAAAAACTCGTCATTTAACGGTCTGTCAGGAGAAGGAAGTTTACCCGTGACCATCCCAATTCCTTCCCATTATGTGTACGGCATAAAATGTCTGAATATTTTGGATCTTTAATTTGCCTCATACCCCATAAGCTACGGATTTATAGAAAGAAACAATTCAAGTGAATAGGGGCAACTAACTTCCCTAACAAAGATATCCATCAACATTTTCACGCGATGTCAATAGAATCTCGGTCGTTCATTGAATGATTTTAAAGTATCATACGAAGTGATTCGAATATATGATTTAGTAATTACCACGTTGAACCAACTCATTTGACAAAGCCACAGAGAGGGAATGACAGGTAAAGGAAATATCGAAAAGTAATGTACGTACCATACGAGGAATTTTAGTTGACGATAAGAAAGTGATTTATAATGTTTAAAAAGATGTACATCGCTCAAGTTTGTTGTGGTTCTCCGTTGGCCTACAGATTATTAGAAAAAATAGAGAGTGATCAATCTCGGATAAAATGTTACGTTAGGGTGGGGTCCTGGAATTTTGACGTGCGTCAACACAACACCAATGTAAAATTCAATCGTTTATTTTCATAAACACAAACAACACGTGACCAAACAGGTAACCACAAAAATGTAACCATAACAGTAACCAGGGAAGTAGGCTTTGGCTACCCTGTAAGTACAAAGTATAAGGAAGTTTAGATATGCAGTATTGAACAATAATCTCATCAACTATTAACTCTTCGTATATGTGTGTCCAGATAGAGAATTTGCTATGGCAAGAAATAAATTTCAATTTGATACATTACAGTGAGGGTTATTATGACCACTTCCACAACCAGTAACCACGGCAATTCAAATACCTTGGCCGGGGACGCACAAATATTAACAACAAGCTAACCGTGGACCATATTATCACACAGAGCTACCTAGTTCAACTGCAACCAGTTTATTAAACTACCAAATAAGTTATGAAACAAGCGCAAAGAAATATAACATGATATACTTTTTATGTTGACTTGTCTACAATGTACTCAATTAACTTGCAAAACTTTAAGGGCGTTGCCAATACTACGTAAACACTGCGTAACAAGTTATAAAGTTTAAAAAATACAAAATTAGGGTAACAAACCTCAAAACCCTGAGGGCTGACACCTAAAATACATGAATCTTGCATCTACCGTTCAACAACAGCGTATCCTAAAAGAAGGACAAGGTTACAGTGAATGCTTAAAGTGGCATGAGCTGCCGAAATTCCCACTTTTTTCATAATTTATTTCTGATCTTCACGACAGTAAGAGGCTTTGAAGACCATCAAAAAACTAAATGATTGGCGTTGGAATGAGAAAAATCCATACAGTATGTGCCCTGTACGAACCGAAAACGTGTTCGAAAAGTAGCAAAATTTAAATAACCGGGACGACCATTCATTCATTCTAAGCCAAAGTTAGTTCCAAACAATACTTTATCGTACATTTTCGAGACTAGAAGCACTAAAAAGCTTCTGAATCATACGTCTTGAGAAAAATAGCCAATGATTTCAACATTCTGTGTTTACGTCAAAATATCAACATTTTGGCAGCTCATGCCCCTTTAAGGAGAGAACTGTCAAAATGGACTTATTACGTATGCCGGAATTAATACCGAAAATAAATTCACTAACAAAAATAACTTCACTAACACTGTGTGAAAACAATTAATACATGCTTCGGAGAAGTGTGAGAAAAATGTGCAACAAAAGCTATTGTCTTAAATACTAGGCGGTCAGTGTATGGCAAATTACCGGATGAGTAATGCTAAAAGCCTACCGTCAACCGCGTCCTTCACAGCCGAAGACAACACATCATAGGGCGGTTCAAGGCCGCTTGACAATAACATAAAAATACACTGCAACAGCGTCTGTTTACTTATACTAAAGTTTCCAAATAAGTTTAGCTATCCAAAACTAACAAGAACTGACGTTAAACTATCAACTGCACACACCGCAATCATAGAAACCTAGCACAACAAACTACGTCGAGTCAACGATGTTCGAGATTCTTCTAAACGTCGCATTCTACCTCCTCCTCAGGAGAGCACTTTATGTAAACAGGCTAAAAATAGGCATCGCTACACAATATACCAATTGTTGCGAAATGTCTAAAAATTACAAAGAAAAACAACAAAGTTGTGACCCGTCACAAAAAGGTTACAAGTCGACTTTCCGCAAAAATTTACATTTTACGCGTTATTTAGGGAATCCCGTGTTGCCATTATTTTGTTTCGGACAGTCAGTCAACAAACAAACAGCCAAAAGTAGACCAAACGCAAAGCCAGAGAGTGCTCTACTGCGCACTCGATTTTTACGACAACAAAGCAGACACTGGAATCCTCAATACTCCCTATCCCGTGGTCCGTGGGAGCTGGGAAAGTTACCAATGGCCATCTAGAAACCTCATCTTTACATAAAAAGCGACAGAATAGCACATATTATAAAGATATTCGTTTCGGGCACGTCCCTTTCAACTAAATTGGATGTGAAACATGTTATACGGATGGATACTGAATCTAGTTTGTGTATCTCTAAAAGTTTGTTATATTAAAGTGGCATGAGCTGCCGAAATTCACACTTCTTTCATAATTTCTGATCGTCACGACAGTAAGAGGCTTTCAAGGCCATCGACAAACTAAATGATTGGCGTTGGAATGAGGAAAATCTATACAGTATGGGGCCTGTACAAACGGAAAACGTTTTCGAAAAGTAAACAAATTTTAAATGACCATTCATTCATTCTAAACCAACGTTAGTTCAAAACTGCATTATCGTACATTTTCGAGGCTAGAAGCACTAAAAAGCTTCTGAATTATACGTCTTCAGAAAAATAGCCAATAATTTCAACATTCTGTTTTTAAGGAAAAATATCAACATTTTGTCAGCTCATGCCACTTTAATTGCACGTAAATCCATGCTGAAAACCTACCTTGCTTGGTCACGTTGGATATGGGCGTGTTTGCAGTGTCCTTGAAACATTCAAAATGTAAATAAAAAACAATGCATCTAATTGTGTGTGTTTCTAATAGATAGCTTCTTTTAATAAACATGTATTGCTAATCAACTAAACTAGGATACGTTATTTTATTCCAGGTTCCGTCTCTGTCGGTAGAAATGCAATCGTACGTGTCTAACAGGCTCGTAAAGTAAGGACTGAAACTTCGATCATCTTACATCAGATTCATTCTTTTGGTGTGGCCGAATGAATTGGAGAAAAACATGTCTATATGTATTCTTGTATTACAATAAACCTATGAATTGCGTGCCCATGGTTCATTTCGATTGCTACTATTCCTTGATTGTTTTGGGTAGGACACATTTGTCATAACATTTTTTTTAAAAGACTGAGAAAAGAAGAAGTATGGACAATAGACACGTTAAAATGTCAAAGGTGTAGATTGCACTCAATGAAAAACTCTCTTGAACTGAACCAACTATGTCGAAACGATTCAAAAGCAATTTTCTCCCATTTACTAAACCTTGGATAATTGAATCCAGGATCATCGATTTACGATTAAAAGCTTTGAATTGATAACCATGTTAACACCTCATCAAAGAGCAATTTTACCTTCATTGAATGCGTCTTGCAAAACCTTAATTTTGCAGCTAATTCGCTCTTCCTCAACAGGAATTTAGCTGTACACACGATTCATTGTTAATAATGAAACCTCTTTGTACAAAAAATGCGTTGCCCAATGGTTCATTTTCCAATGCATCATTTTTTCACCAATGGTCGTTTATATCAGCGACGTCTGGCATTCTTATGATGCGAATTATAATATGACCCCGTTGGTTTGGGACAACATTTAACCTTAAAAAAACAGACGACAGGGAAAAGCTAGAATAATGGCTGGATGGTTGATCAGATGGTAACTTTGTTGTCTTAAACCATGAACATTATGAAGCTGCCATTCATGGTATTTAGTGTATAGCTATTATGTATGTGACACAAATTAGATAGGAAAAGCGAGTGGAGTAAAAAGATCCAATACTGATCGAACAAGTTAAACTCGCTAAGGGTTGTCTTGGAGGATCAAGAATTGATAGCAGTTTGGAGTATGTAATCCTCATCAGATTATGTACTCAGGAAGCCACCCACATCAAAGAAACCAAACTCAGCAAGAACAGACAGCTAGGATTATGTATTATTCCAAACTGCTATGACATCTTGATCCTAAGAGCCAATCCTCATCTAGCCGAACTCATACTTAATTATATTGTCACAGTTCGTTACTAATTAAGGTTATTTTGTACCTGCCACAACCTGTAATTTTCTCAACGGCTATATAAATAGAGTGTTATTTGCTGTATGTCGCTAACTTTGATAACGATGTAAAAAGTACATCAAAACGTGCAGATTGCTGAGTGTATATACCGATCATTTCAATTATGGTAACAGTTAGCAAAGACACTAAATAGACCTAGGATCACTGAAAAGTTTTTCTTTCAAGGCAAACCATTCAACTTCAAACGCCGAACTTTTTATTGCAAATGCGCATAATGTAACTACATGACGTGTTAGCATATACGAATTTAAAGGAAGTTCCAAAAGGTCAAAGGAATCATTCTTATTTCCGCAAAATGGATAACCTCTCGTCCAATTTTCTTAATAGTCTATTCTTTAAATAAGAAACTAGAGCTTTATAACGATGTAGAGCTTGTAAACATTTAAATATATATTTTAATGGCTGAAATTGGCCACCGTAGAAACGTGATTTAGTTTTTTGCAGGGGCTGGAAGAGAAGATAAAGCAGCATTTGTGAAATGACCTCACCACAGGATAGATTTAAAGCGTCCACATGACATCGATTCCTCAATAAGCTAATCGGTTCCAGAAAACAATTGTGTTCCCCGAGACTGTAGTTCACAATCTGCTGAAATATATAGATTAGTTACTTCTGATTAGCAAACTCCACAACTACGGTATTTAAACCGACTATGAAGTATCGCGAACGTGTAATGATTCCGCCAACAGTCACATTTCTTTTGAAAGACTAACGGGAAATGAACGAGGTGCTGTGTGAAGCTGAATAGCGGGTAAGTAACAGAAGATTGCATCATTTGGTAGCGATTCAATAGACAATTCACAAAAACTCAGACTATGCCACATTACTTGAAATTAGACAAGTTACTTCCTACTACAAAAACAACCTGTAAAATACGTAAGCTGAATGCGTAGTTTGTTACAAATGCATAACAGAAGAGACTTTGTACCAATCTCCATATAGTAATATTTAAATGATGCCAGTTATAATACTTAAAGACGTTCTTTATTCAATATTAGTTAAAGTGGCATGAGCTGCCAAAGTTCGCAGTTTTTTCATAACTTCTGATCGTCACGACAGTAAGAAGCTTTGAATGCTATCGAAAAACTAAATGATTGGCGTTGGAATGAGAAAAATCCATACAGTATGTGGCCTGTATGAACCGAAAACGTGTTCAAAAGTAAACAAAATTTAAATAACCGGGACGACCATTCATTCATTCTAAGCCAAAGTTAGTTCAAAACAGTACTTTATCGTACATTTTCGAGACTAGAAGCATTAAAAAGCTTTTGAATTCTACCTTTTGAGAAAAATAGCCAATAATTTCAGCCTTCTGTTTTAACGTCAAAAAATCAACATTTTGGCAGCTCATGCCCCTTTGATGTTTGTCGCTTTAGGATAAATATATATAACGCCCAATGTTTGCACTGAGTATTCGCGGACGTCGACGGGATATAAAATGAGGAAAAATAATAGCAACATAGGCCGTCGCACTTTCTCAAAGTCTTTCGTCTGTGATAGAGTTTGATTGGTTAATACATGTTTTACACCACAATTATTTCATTCATATGGCAGCTTTGCAGGGTTTAGTGGAAGAGGAAACTGTCCTCTCTGTCCGAAAGAAATTCCCGAGCTTTGGTGAGCACTTGGCAACTCTTCCACATACGGCCATCGAGTAAAACATCCACTGAGATGTTTTTTCAATATTTAATTTCATAGTAGAAAAAATGTTTATTGAAGGCTTAGGCATATGAGCCTCTCGCCATAATAAAACAAAATACACAATTAGGACAGAACAATATCAATATTAACAATGATGTCATTGAGACAGAAAGTAGTTTAAACTATAACCTTTGCTGCATGGCGTTATGTATATATTTAGCTAGCTTCTTTTGTATAATTTTTTAGGATGACTGCATATAAAGTTGAACAGATTGAAAGACACTTGGATGACGCCAGTAATATGATGGGATTAACAGTTTTCTGAGCGTAGCATAAAATGGATAAACAAGTAGAAAATGATATGTTTACTGCCAGTCCTGAGACCTACAGTTGCAGCATTTTAACCGACTTGAAGCGCAATAAAAAACCCAAAAGACAGACTTACGCTATATACTCACTGTTTAGGTATAACTAATTTACTTGGCGAAAGCATAGGCTGCAACATGTAGAAATTTAGTTAACCGGTACGCGCCGTAGTAGTCCCTAACCTTGTGTTCATCGTTTATAATAGTGTCGATGTGAAGACCCCTTTCAATGATGTAGCCAACTCAGGCTCCCGCCACTTTCTTTGTCCCCAGACAACGCATTTAATATCGGCAACATGATCCTTTCTCCTCTAACTTCTTCGTATTTCCAAATAATTTCTGCATGCTTCTGCAGGGATTACTTTGTACGGTACATCCTCAACACTCATGAGAACTCCGACGACTGAGCGAAATGTCAAACTGACACTCGACATGTTACACGACAGTGCGCATTTGCGGAAATGTTCCCCTACATGGAGGACTAGAGGCGGTGCTTCGACCATCGTATGATTTTAGTGACCGTGACAAATATTTATTTCGTTCTGGAAAACCTATGTTAGAATTTTCATGAAATTTGCACAACAGATTCGTCTAAGTTTAGTGTTTACGAGAAAAATAATACCAAGTGTGACGAAATTCGTTTACACTAACTTTTAGTCACTCTCGTGGCCCGTCCAGCTTTAAAGAAACATGTTTTCGACCGCGATACGAGACGCAGAATAACACTAGACAATAATTTACACATGGTTTTATCCAAGCCATTAAGGCGTAGATCTAAATAAAACATCGTTTATGGTCATATAAAAAATATCCAACGAAATTTTAACAAAATAGATGATGATTTAGCACAGTCTGTTCTATTACAATCATCAACTATATTGTCTTTGTGCTTGAATGCTATGATGAGACATAGTTATCTCTCCACCGAGCTTACACGTGTTATAATTACTCCCATTGTTAAGAATAAATCTGGGGATATCACAGCCTTAGATAACTATCGCCCCATTGCGGTGGCCTGTATAATATCTAAAATTCTTGAATGTTTCATTTTACGTCAGTGTGAGAATCAGCTCTATAGCTCTGACCATCAGTTTGGCTTTAAAAAAGGGGTAGTCCTGTGTTTATATGCTTCCTGGATGCCAGTAAGGCCTTCGACAGAGTAAACCACTGGACTTTACTCAAAAAATAGATCAACAGGAAAGTTCCCCTTGCTATTGTGAAATTGTTGCCGACATGGTATAGAGATACATTTTTTACTGTCAAATGGGGGTCCACTATATCGTCTTTTTTCACAGTTCGCAATGGTGTAAGACAAGGTGGCGTCTTATCTCCTTTTATTTTTGCTGTGTATTTTCACGACCTTGACACAAGCCTTACCGCAGCTGGTGTTGGCTGTAACATTTAAGGTATTTTTATTAACCACTTGTTGTATGCTGATGATCTTTGCCTTGTGTGCCCTTCTGAGAAATCTCTGCAGACTCTCCTAAATTCATGTTCTGCTTATGCTAATTCCCATGATGTGATATATAACACTAAAAAGAGTCAGTGTATGGTAATTTGTCCTGAGAAGTATGGTAAATTTATTCCACCAAATGTTAAGCTATGTAGTGCTACGTTAACTTATGTCACACCTTACACTTATCTTGGACACATTTTAACATCGGATTTTTCAGACAAAGAGGATATTGAATCTCAACAAAGAAAACTTTGTATTAGAGCAAATGTGTTACTTAGGAAATTTGCGCTTTGTACATCCTCTGTAAAAAAATGTTTGTTTAAGGCTTACTGTTGCAATGTTTATTGTTGTCAATTATGGGGTGTTTTTAACAAATCTGTTATTCTAAAGATGCGGACGCTATATAATAATGCTTTCAGGTGGCTGCTTCACTACAAATATAGTTGTAGTGCCAGTGCTATTTTTGCTCTGAACGGCGTTCCGTCGTTTGATGAAGTTTTGCGAAAAGCAATTTTTCGATTTCGACAAAGAATCCGATGGAGTAGCAATTTGCTTGTTACCACTATTTTATCGTCGGATTAACAATTACCTCTATTCTGCATAAGAGATGGCACGATATGTTGTATTAGGTCTACCCCTACCTTTTTTATCCATATAGTATATTGATAACATATTATGTTTAGAATCGGTCTTGTGTTTAGTAATACCGTTCTTTTTTTTTTCACTTGTTTATTGTTGTTGTTTTTTTTTTTGTATTTTTTTTTCTCTTTCTTTTCTTGTATCACGTTAATATGGACTAAGTGGTCTGAAATAAAAGAAATAATAATAATAAAATAATAAATGCCAAAGATTGGCTAACAAATTCCCCCTTCGTATCTCCATTACGAACGGTAGATTTGCTAATGAATCATTAGCATTAATAAAGTTGACGAGAGCAACGGAAAAGCTTCCTGTGTGAGTATTTCCCTTGACCATTTAGTCAGGTTTCCTCCAGCCAATAATCGCTTTATTGCGCTAATAAACTATATGCTCCCAACCTCATTTTTTTCTGCTTAAGGAACAGGAAAACTACAGTTACAGATATGATTTCGAATGGCGACCTGCAAAAAATGTCCAACTTAAGAAATGAACTAAAAACAACAAACCAGACTGTTATTCAATGATATGTATATCATGCCCTATTTACCGTGGTATTTTGTCCCTGAATGGTTTAAGACATTCTTGTGACTCTGGAGACGCTATGGTTAATCTATGTTTCGATCTGAAAACAACTGATCCACACAAACGAACACTCAGCTGTGGCTAAATGTCATCGATTTGTCTGGGAAATGAGAACTTACTGATGGGATGGTCATGTATAAATTTGATACCTTTGACTTTTCTGCATGTAATTTTCACTCCATCGCCCATCTTTTCTAGCCAAGATAAAACCTTCATGTCCCCATTCCGTGTTTTACCTTGACGGACTACTCCATTCAAGCCCGTAAATTGAACAGCGCCTTTTGATTGGATGCAAGTAGAACTTCTCGCAGCTAATCAAAACCTTGGACATGTACTCTCTTCCACAAGCGGAGAACTAACGTAATGGCGGCCTTATACACGTTGTGCTTTTGTTAAATTAGCGATGATTGGCCAAGACTTTGTATGGATAGGAAAGACAACTCTCGCAGTCCCACCAGTGGGCGCTGTTCAATTTACAGGTTGGAATGGAGTAGTCCGCCAAGGTAAAACACGGAATGGGGACATGGAGGTTTTATCTTGGCTAGCGAAGATGTCCATCGCCGTATGTGGAAGAGTTATAAGCTGTACGCCGAAGGTCGGGAGTTTCCTCCTGGCAAAGAGCCCGGTTTCTCCATACATCAAACCAGGCAACGACGCCATATAAGTGAAATAATCTTGAGTGTGGCGTAAAACATCAAACGATTAGTCGATCGGGGGAACGCAACGGGGTGCCGAGGCATTATAAAAGACATTTTAATAGTAGAGTAGATAGCAGTCTGAAATTTGGGGGTATTTACGAGCGTGAAATACATTTTGATGGACTGCATGTCATTCTGAATGGAGCGACCAAATAGTAAACTGCCCTATGCATGTCAAAAGTCGACCGGTAACGAGGGAATGTTAATTAGCATTGGAGTTCATTCTGTGATCTTTAGATTAGAGCGTAAAACGTCTTCATTTGTCATAAGGGAGTTAAGATAGCCAAATAGTGTTATATTATTGTAATACGGCTTAGTTGACTATCTGCTGTTGAAAAGCTTGACGAGTTTTATGGAATAGTTCCCAGTTGAAGGTTTTTACTGGGCTATGTATGCTTGAAGGCATTTTATGTGTTGAACTGAGGGGCTTTTGTTGAAACATCCCATCGCTGCAATGTGTTTTAATTACATTTGCGTGTAATTTTTAAATTAAATAACTATGTCCTCCTCCGAACCATATTGTAATTATCATTAGCTAATTTGTATGTCGACATCGACTAATTGAGAATGACATCGATCTCCAATTAAAACACTATGCTACTCGCAGAGTGATAACCCTGCACATATATTGAACAACGCTGACTTTTACAAACATCAATGGTCTGTCCTATTTTTAGCTAGATCTAATGTATATATTTATGTTTATGAACACTAAAACACACGGGCACAGGGAAAATCTTCTTGTCTAAAATAACCACGGAGACAAGTTTCTAATTGTGTTAAAAAGCGGTATATCATTTAGACCTTTATACCCCATCATAAATTGTTGTAATAAAGTAAACCTATCATATTTCATTAGGTTGACGACTGACAGGAGCTTAGCCTTAGTCAGTAGAATTTTCTGGAAGACTTTATATTACATTGACAATGCTTACGCATCTTAAGCTATGGTAAGAATATCATCAGACTATATATTACAGGGTCATGGGAAAAGACAGTGAAAATTTGCCCCTCTCCCCCCCCCCCCCCCCCCGCCCCTTTCCCAGAAAAACCTAGGTAGAAGACAGACAGGGGAGTTTAGCCCTGAGCAGCATGTCTTTCAAACTCTTGTTCTTTTTATAAGCAATGGCTGGCCTTTGGGTCAGAGGTTGAGCAAGTTTACTTTGAAGTAGTTTGTATTCTTCTACTATAATCTTGGCCATAGCGATGCTAGCTTTGTTACACTGAGACACAAATGGTATTAGTTATTTACGACATCTTCCCGGGTCCAAGTTCAAACCCAAAAGATAAATAGTTTGTAATGTTTGAATCCAAAAACTTTCCCTTTCCAAACGTTTGTGCTTGGTACATGTATCTGCAGCGGAAGTGAGAAAAGGGATTTTCTCAATAGGCATGTTTTCAAAATGGTCCTTGACCGAATGACCTGGAGCATTGACATGTTGTGTCACGGGTACATCGTGTTTAAGTCTAATACTAAATAAATGGTTGCCTGCTCTTTGTCGTAGAGAATTCTGAGTTTCTCCGACGTACTGTTTGCGACATTTTTTTTTATTAAGATTCTCTGCCATTTGATATTCGTCGCGGGATTGTTCTCCGAAAATCGTTCTGCGATCTGGTACCTATATATCGAGTTTGCATCGCGTCTTAAGGCATTTCATTGATGTACCTGAGAGAAATGTTGGGCGGTAATGGTAGACTCACGCGTGAAGGGGAGGTAAGCGTATCGGGGGCTGAAGGGGGGGGGGGAGGGGCGATATGATTTGTCTTACTGTGCTAGATTAGATCATTTGGAGTAATGTAATAGAATATCCCCTAGGGAGGAGACCTTTAAAAAGAACAGAACAAGCCTGGTTAAAAAAATCTAAAGAACTACAGTTTCTATAGATTCTAAAAATCTGAGACTTAATGACTCCCTTGAAAGTGTGAGAAGGATGGTATGACCCTGCATGTAGCAGCTGATGCGTATCAGTAGGTTTGAAGAATACTTTGTAATCTAGATACCCAGTAGTATGATATGTATGCCCCTTGTAAACAGTTACATCCAAAAAATCGACAGAAGTGTGATCAATAGTAGGCTGTAACTTAATGCTTGAGTCGTGAGAATTAAGAGTATCAATCATCCGCATTTTGATAAAGCTAGGATGCCGATTCGCTATAGATAGTTTTAGATAGTAATCAATTAGCTCTGATATTCTATAACTTTCACTGCCACAATCTGAGATAATAGGACGCCTAGGGGGGGGGGGGGGCATTGTAGGCTTGGGCCATTTTTCAATGGGTTTGTAACTATTCGAAAGAATATAGAAGACCCTGTTTTTAGAGTTATGATCAGATTTAAGCTAAGTTCCAGCAATTCTAAATTGTCTTTATCTGGACGACGGTGGTCAGGATATCTTTGGAATGATGATTTTATGGATTTAAGACTTAAATCTATGTCAATGTTTGTATACATAGACTCCACATCCAGAGTAACCAAAATCACATCTTTTCAATGGGTTTGTGAATTTTTGGAAGAATATAGAAGACCCTGTTTTAGAGTTATGATCAGATTCCAAATATCGATACTGTTTTTCATTAAGTAAGCCTTTATCTTGAAGAGAAACAAGAATTTTATTAAACTTCCTAACATTTTCAGGCTAAATTTCCTTATCAAGTTTTTTAAATGAAGAAGGTTGCTTAGCTGCCGTTCTACCTCTTCAATATAATCCTGTTTAGACATAATAACTGTTGCCGAACCTTTGTCAGCAGGTTTAATAACTATGTTTGGATTTCTCCTTAGCTTACTTTTGGCAAGACATTCTGAATGAGTAAGGTTGTGTTGGTTTCTAGGATTAGTTAAAACATCAAACTTCCTTGATTTCTCAGTCAGGACTTATTTCTGGGTCATACATGTGAGAAGGGGGCGTATAGCCGCTTTTAGATGTAAACGGCTTGCGTGCCCCACTAGAATCTCAGTAGATATCAGCCAGACTAAGAATTCTGGAGCACTCCATAACATGCACTAATTTACTAATAGAAAAGTCCCTATCAGATAATGATTTTGGGCAAGGCACAAATGAAAGTCCTCTATTGAGTAGAAATATATCATCAGCAGTGAGTCCCTCGTTACTAAGATTAACAAAAAGCCGAAAGTAGGGTGGCACATGCCCTGTTCCAAATTTAGTTTAAATCTACTGTCTGAAGCCAGTGTGTATGCAAGCAGTTTGCTGTATCTTCGGTCCAGTGAATTTTGTCCGTGGATACTCTTTTTGAATTGGGGATTTTTGATATGACCATAAGTCTCTTCATCTTAGAAGCCGAAGAGTTATATAGGTTCAGGTTCGAAACTTCACTGGCCGGTAATTTAGTGGATGACTGGATCTCTACAAAGTAGATGAGCGAGTTGGAAAAAGTCTTCCTAACCGCAAGTGTTTGGCTAAGTAGTTGTCTTGTTATTGGTACCAATATTCAAGATAACTTTCTCAGGTTTGCGACCTTTGGGAAATGAATTGAAAGTGGCACCAGGAAAACATTCTACCTGCATATCAGGTTGCGGGTCAAGGTTAATTCTAGATAAATTAGAATCCACAAGTAAAAGAACTTTCTTAGTTACATTAGGAAGGTGCCAATTGACCTTACGCGACGCTCCGCCTACTTATGCTAATGAGGTCACCTCGGACAAACATTGACAGAAACATGGCCGCTAGTGTGGTTGTTGGTTGAACTGTGCACGGTTCTTACCAATGAACTATATGCGTGGAATGGACACGTCTCATTGGCTGGTATGGATCGGACTTTGTAAAATGTGCCGCCATTGACAGCTGATAAGCGCGTGCAGAACAGATCTGGATGGACGCTCCACTATCTCCTGGTAATGGCGGCATTCGAAGCATATCAAGCACCACGTGACCTCCGTTCCACGCATATAGTTCATTGGTTCTTACCGATAACTTTCTGTCTGCAGTTCTCCAGAAGCGCACGACTGTATTATAGTATAACAAAACTGTCTGGGGAATATATATGCACGATGTACTGGTGAAAATATCATTCACAGCGAGTGAAATCCATGTGCCTTCGAGTATTTCGGCAAGGTGAAGACTGAAGGTGTTTTCGATGATTACTCCATCGTACGAAAAAGTGAATCATGAGATTTCAACCACCGATATACATCTGACAGTGGCGCTATGTAGATGTGCGATTGGGTAAGTAGATTACAAGAAAGATAATTAATGTATTCTAAGTCATTGAATAAATACTTAAGCTTAATGCTGTTCGCTTACGGCTCAGTGACGCAGCGTCAAACGGTTGATACCGGTACAACAACAACTGTCAATGTATTGTATTTGTAATCCTGCGTAGACATGCCTCGTAGACCTGCTGTCATCAGTTTTCCTCTTACTAATCAAGTGTTTTGTAAGTCATTTGGCCTGCCTAGTAAATAGATTATTTTCGTATTATGAGAACTAGGTCGTTCAGCTGTTAGTGTTACTGTTAGTGGTGATGTATAAAACTTATAATTGAATGAATACTCTCAACACAACATTTGTTAATGTCACTGTCAGTCATAATTTAAAAATATAATACTCCAAAATGATATATTATTGCCGATATGTGATATTACAGAATAATAACTCCAAAGGATTAAACTCACAAAGTTGCTGAGCCCAACTTAGAGAAAAAAATTACATGTCAGAGCACACTTGTAATTTGCTTATTTTGCTTTTTATTTCCTTATAGCCCCCCTTGGTATTGCCAAAAGGCGACGTTTCCTTAAAACGAGAGGTGCCTCGGCCTAAAGTACAATATCGTAAAACACGGAGACTGGCAGGAAAGTGGAGGAAAATACAACTTACAAGTGTTCTTTGATACCAAAATAGGTCGGAGACTTTGACGGTCTCGAGTTTTCCAAAATGTAAAACCCCAAAGCTAATAGGGATTGAGTATCAAAATAAACTCCCTTTTGATGACTAGTTTATGGAACGCTTACAGATAGAATCACCGGCGAGGTGTTCTTCTAGGAGACTCAGACTAGGCATCATATTCATGACTGGCCTCAAGATATAACCTGACTTTTAATTTCTATGAACGTTTTTTGATGCAAAAGCCATAATTGTGAAAACCAGATTCTGCACATTTCACAATTCATAAAGAAATCCCTGTCTGAAAACTGCTCCCAAATATTTAAAAGACATTTTGCCAACAGAATAAATAAGGTGTAGAGCTGATTCAACATCCTGAACATTTCACATAAATACTCGTCAATTTGTACTTACTGTTCTCCATTCTGTGATTGAATTGTTTACCAGTATTGAAATAATTCAATCTAATCTCGATTTTATGCAAAATATATTTTTGTTTTGAATTCACAGATTTTTATTTTGACTTTGTTGGCATGAAATAAAGTTGAGCAGGATAAATTAAAATACCATAAATCCAATCAGGCAGATAGGCATTAACCATGCTTAAGGAAGTATGTCTTTATATATGTACCATGGCGTGGAGGAAAATAATTAAATTTAATATGTGTGATATGTTTTTCTTTTAATAAATTTGTTGGTCACCAGTTTGAAAACTTGTGCTTACAGCATTGTATCCAGAGTGTAGATTCCATAGATGAAATCTAACTGAGGTTTTAGTGACAGACCTACAATCTGAAAAGCTGCTTGACTTCCTGAAGTTCCTGGTATATTTTAGTTGGTCGCCATCCTGTCAAGCTTTAGATTGATGGACAGATTTATTGATAGATGTTTTATTTTCGGCATGCTGAAGATTATTTCCCTCTAGATAGTGTTTGCCAAGTTTAATTTAAAGTGGCATGAGCTGCCAAAATGTTCATATTTTGATGTTAAAACAAAAAGTTGAAATTATTGGCTATTTTTCTCAAGACTATAATTCAGAAGCTTTTTAGTGCTTCTAGTCTCGAGAATGTAAGATAAAGTATTGATTTGAACTAGCTTAGAATGAATGAATGGTCGTCCCGGTTATTTAAATTTTGTTTACTTTTCGAACACTATTCCAGTTTGTATAGGTCACATACTGTACGGAATTTCCTCATTTCAACGCCAATCATTTAGTTTTCGGATGCCCTTCAAAGCCTCTTTCTGTGGTGACGATCAGTAATTATGAAAAACGTGTCAATTTTGGCAGCTCATGTCACTTTAATTTAGGTCACTAAGTAATACTAGTACCTTCTCGGCATGCCCAACAACAAAACAAAGTATTGAAAAACCTCACAATCTGAATCAGTGAATGTTCGTATATAAACGGTATATATATTTGTACAAATTGTGTACCTTTCATGTACTGGTATGTGATATCCACAGTCCATAGGGAAAATGGCAACCTCACCAAAACTTACTCTTTCATTCATATTATGAAATTAGCCTTTATTTAGTCCAAGCTGAATCTTTTTTGTCAATGACGACAGATTTCCGTTTAAACTTAGTTAAATCTAACTCGAAGTGCCATTTTTTTTTACCGTAGGCCGTCACGTCTTCACATTTTGGGGTATTCTAAAACTTAGTAAAACTAAAAGTTTTTATCCACTTTCGACAGCGAAATATCGGCAATATAAAATGTGGCTTTAGCTACGGGGTGGCGGTGAAAATAAACTACCGTACCCTAAGTATAATTACTAAAATAGACTATCTATCTATACTCCTTGATCGTACCGGTACCCTATGATACGGTCGAAATATCGACTGTCCGAGGGTAACAACCGTTAACAACAGTGTGTAATCGTTTTTTCTTGGTGTGGAAATGATCAATGATCATCATCCGACTAAATACTTTGCCGTGTCAAAAAGTAAATAGCAGATAAACGTAATTTCAGGAGAATCCGTTTGACACGCATAGCATTATTCGATCGCCATTTTTCGATTTTGTTTGTCCGAGGTCGGTCAGGAGCTGGAGGTGTGGCGGAATTCTGGCAAGCTGATTGGTCGATTCGCTCGTGAGGGGCGGAGTCTGCGTAGGGTCAATTAGAGGAGGTGTGCCGAAATTTCCAAAATTTAGAATTAGCTAATTTATTCCGAGGGTTGCTCTGGCCCCTCGGAAGGAATCTCACTGCATCTGAATATCTCATAGGAGAATGAACTGACAAAACTGGGGATGGGGGAGGAGGAAAGAGACTATATGTACTAGGTCTAGGAGAAAAGTTTTAGTAGAAGCTGGGGAAGACGGAGGACGAAAGGGGACAGAGGTACTACGAGGTCTAGGGGAGGGGGCTCAGGGGATGAAAAAGAGGGAGCAGAGGTACTAGGTCTAAGGGAGGGAGCACCAGTAGGGAAAGGCGAAAGGGAAACAGAAGGTAAAGTTACAGACCTAGGAATCTGTGACTGCAGAGTTGGAGGTGAGATAACGAATGTCGACGGATTGACAGGCGGATGGGATTGGGGAGACGATGGTGGACTAAATGTGCAGCTTGCATTAGGACAGCTATATTTTTATATCTATATACCAATGGGATTTAAACATAATGCTTCTAGATCCCATTCAAAGCATTTTTTTTTTTTTTTTTGAAAATGGTTTATTTTGATAACATATGAATATTTAGTTTCGATTATCCTTTTTTGTTTTCGTTTTATAATTATTAGCGAATTTATTTTTTGCAACCTTGAAACAACATTTGCCTACCTTGGCTTAATTGTGACTTTTTGATTCTTATGTTTGGGTCACAGGAACAAGGACGGATCGCAGTTGGGAACGCTCGGAGCATATCGTATTTTAGATGTTGACTGCAAACGGGCACCCGATGACGATGTACTTTGAGGTAAATGTAGAATCCGACAGAAATCGGAATTTTGATTTGCTTAAAGAGTAATAAATAACATTTTCTAAGGTGTAAGTGTGTTTAACGCCCATACCGTTTTTATTTTTGCAAAGTTTTGAAATTAAAATGGCTATATTAGGTTGTAGTTTTAATTTCAATATTTCAAAACGTTCGATATAAAAATTACGAAATAACGACTCGAATTTTTGAATTATGGTAAATAGCTTAACCCAAGAAATTTGTTACAACAATTTTAAATTTGTTACTGATACATCGACTTTTAACGAGGCATAATATACGCTTCCGACGTTCTATAATCTGCCATAGACCACCAAGGACTTAGCCAAAACAAGGCACAGTCACGTCCCTTAGCCATAGATATCTTATAATAACAAGATCGGCTAAGTGATATGCGCTGGCAAGATGGCGGTCTATCAAATTAACATTACATTCCACAACGAGGCTAACGCTTGAGAAACATGTCTTGTCGTTGTTGTTGCACGATAGTCAAGACATATGCCCTATTAAAGTCACTTTTACACGTTTACAAGTCGTCATTCGCGAAGAATTTAATCCATTCTCTAAAGAATGGCAGAAAAGTTCACATTGGACTAAAAACAACTTGGTAACGCCAGTTAAAAATGGCAAGATGGCGACTCATTTGCCGAAAGTTGCTTGTCATTAGCCTATCTAGTTGTTATACAATTTCTATGAGTCAGTCGTTCACATTTAGCATGCATGGGATAGGGCAAATGACATATTTTCTAAAATAAAATCTTTTTTTTTTTTCGAAAATAAAAATCAAACTTTTACAAATAGCTGGCAATGATTTGTTCTCGGCCATATTGAAGTTTAAAGATTTAAAGATCGCATACTCAATCTAAAATAGAGATTGGTCCTACTGCCATTCGTTGTGATATCAACTCTCAAACCATTGCGTAACATGTTGATTGAACACAAAGGGAGGCCACTGCTGTCGACGTCGTTAAAATTGTAAACAACGACACGTGACACTGATAGTTGACTCGGTTGTGTAGAGAGATATCCGATATAATTCTAGCAGGTAACGTTTAAGCCGCCGATGATCGGTTTTGTTTTATTGATTACTGCTCTCCTAATACATGTAAAATACCTTGAAACTTATTTCCTCATCCATATCATATTTTACTTGGACATCCATAGGCGCTGCCATCTTGTTTTAGAATGTATTTATGAGCTGATGTAGTGCGAATTATATTTTTATAGTATTTCTGCCCAAAGGTCTTGTGATACAGGTTATTATTGTAGGGTTACATGTTTGAGAACAGTATAGAACAGAGAATTAAATACCATGCACATTAGAAATTCCCATTAGGTTTCTTACAGTTCACTATGCGCGAAAATGAAGGCAACGGCTCTCGAACCATGTATCGTGTTAAAGATCTCGTAGAATGGCACGAGATCTCGATTGTCGCATACTTTCCCTAAGGGACATAACTCTGTAATGAGGGAAAAGTCCTAACTTTCTGCAGTTGCGCAGTAGACCGCCTACCTCGGCGAAGGTGAGAAAAAAGTCAACCGAAAATCTTTTGCAGAAGAAGTCTAGAGATTAATGTGATTGTGAGCTCTCTGTGGGCTTGGGTAAAGTATAGTAGGTATCGTAAAAGTTGCGGTCAGTCAACTCATTGATAAACAATCTAAACAGAGAAGTTAATCTTCGCATGCGAGACTTAACTAAAGCGAAGGGGAGGTAAGCATGTGGGCACGGTTGATTGATAAAGTGGCCCCACTGTGCGTAAGGCGTGGCTGTGGTCGATGACTGTTGGCCTTTGGCACTATGCCAGCTCTTCAGAGACGGAGGGTCACTACGGTGTGCCAGCTTTTTTTATTGACAAAGCGTCAAAGACGAACCTAGGATTAGGGACGGGGTTTATTGACAGAATAAGGTTAGGTTTTGGAATCTTTTATTGACAACGCTAAAGACGGACTTAGGGTTAGGGACGGGGTTTATTGACAGGAAAGGGTTAGGTTTAGCCATGTTTATTTACATAACCGAAGGATCCTCTTGGATTCGTCCAAATACGTCATCGCAGGTCAAAGGGTATATAAACATGAAGTGCGCATGCGTGCATCGCAGTTCAGGTAACACATAGAAATTTAATACCTCTAACGCTGTGTTGGAAATTAGTCTAGTGGAAAGATGCTACGGTCTAATTGAATGCGCATGTGGTTCTGCGCAGCTTCAGATTGGAAAGGTAGGGGTTCGAGACCCGTTGAGTTCAGATTTAAATAGAAAAATAGATAATCCAATAACTTGGGTGTGTTGCAGTTAAGGGAGTTGTCTACCGTAAGGCGTTAGGTGGCGCTGTTGTATACACCAAGAAGATAGGATGAAAGGAACAGTTGACGCTTCCAAACGTCCCCGTATACTACTTTTGTTACTGTCATTTAGTTTAGTCAAGAACCAATGAATGCAAGCCAATTAAAAACTTTCCCACGGTTGCTCCGCCCACATTGGCTCACCATGTATTCTTTATCATTCCCCTAATCAGGTTTAATTATTTTGTATACCATTAATGAGATAATATTATTGCTTTTTCAATATTTCAGCTTGGATTTTGATATCCGTTATTAATGAAACCTAAAATCGTACTTTGATGAGTGGTTTTGACCGAGGCATCACTATGCAATATACTGTGCTGTAGTGACCTACAGCGAACCCCATGCCTGCCTCATATTGGCCAACACTTTTCTACTTTTTGAAGTTTCACCATCATAGATAATACAGGTGAAATAAAAAAACCTTATTCTAATATTTTGCGATTTTTTTTATGAGAGTAGGGATGTGCAGCATAAAATTAAAATACACTTTTTGTATTAAATAATGGATGGACATGAATAAGCAGATGCCAAAATACCTTACGATTAATCATTTATACCAAAACTTGACAGGCAAACTCTAGGAAAGATCAACAAAGTGTCCCACTTAAGTCTCAGCTTGCTAATGCAGAACTGATTAAACACATAAGAGTTCCAAATATGTCAATAGTTCTCCACACAATATTCTTGGACAAAAATTATATGTTGAGAGCACAATTTCATTGGCCTTAAAGTGGCATGAGCTGCCAAAATTCACACGTTTTTATAACTTCTGATCGTCACGACAGTAAGAGGCTTTGAAGGCCATCGGAAAACTAAATCATTGCCGCTAAAATGAGGAAAATCCATACAGTATGTGGCCTGTACGAATCGAAAACGTGTTCAAAAAGTAAACAAAATTTAAATAACCGGGACGACCATTCATTCATTTTAAGCCAAAGTTAGTTCAAAACAATACTTTATCCTACATTTTCGAGACTAGAAGCACTAACAAGCTTCTGAATTATACGTCTTGAGAAAAATAGCCAATAATTTCAACATTCTGTTTAAACGTCAAAATATCAACATTTTGGCAGCTCATGCCACTTTCAGTTCACAAGGAAGTGTGAGGGTACAAATGAAGGGACACATTTACTGTTTAGGAATGTCATATCACAATTCAAAGTTGTCCCCTCATTTAGACCCTCTCCTGAGACAGAATGTTTTACTCTAGCTTCAAAATGGAACAACTATAAAAAGACACAGGTTAAAGTCGCCAATTAATCCAGCCAGCATACCCTTTGTTGTTTATTGGTGGTATCAGTTTGGCAATGTCTGTTTGGATTTACATATTGACTGTGAAAAAAAATTGTCTTGCTTGGCCTAGACATTGTATTTCAGATCCAAAGACCGAATGTTTATTATTATGTTGTTGTTAGATTCCATGTGTACAATGACTGTTAACAAATCCTAACAGTCCGCATGTAATCAAGAAAATAATTTCAGTTAAAGACTATTTTTGTATGCAAATGAACTCATGTGACCGTGGAAGCCTCTTTTTGAATTTCACATTATTCCCATTCAACTCAGAAACAACTATTAGCTGGCAGATCTATCCAGGGTGAGCATCCTTAATGAGATTGAGTGTTTTAAATTGTCTATCAGCAGCCAGCCACTACATTTCGCCAATGTGTCGCTTGTTCGAATCGCACAGTTATCAACCATGTGTTATATTCTGCCTGGGTTTATCATCGATTAACCAATGTGGAATCTTTGTCGTTATTCGGAAAATAACCATTTACCTTACAATTTTTATAGTAAGTAAGAGAAGATTTAACGTCGTTTAGAAATGTCTGTAACTAACAATACACGATTTCATATGTTTATATGTTTTTTAGACCTTTTTACTGAAATAAAATTATTTCAAGTAAAACGGATAAATGTTGTTTTGTTTTATTTATTTATCGGTTAATATCTTTGCATTCAGACCCATATATACCCCAACATCCACCTCAGTATTCGTGTTTACCCAATACACCCGGATTAGTGTGTACACAAGACCTCAGTATTCGTGTGTACACAAGACCTCAGTATTCGTGTGTACACAAGACCTCCGGATTAGTGTGTACACAAGACCTCAGTATTCGTGTGTACACAAGACCTCAGTATTCGTGTGTACACAAGACCTCAGTATTCGTGTGTACACAAGACCTCAGTATTCGTGTGTACACAAGACCTCAGTATTCGTGTGTACATAAGACCTCAGTATTCGTGTGTACACAAGACCTCAGTATTCGTGTGTACATAAGACCTCAGTATTCGTGTGTACATAAGACCTCAGTATTCGTGTTTACCCAATACACCCGGATTAGTGTGTACACAAGATCTCAGTATTCGTGTGTACACAAGACCTCAGTATTCGTGTGTACACAAGACCTCCGGATTAGTGTGTTCACAAAACCTCAAAATTAGTGTGTACACAAGACCTCAAAATTAGTGTGTACACAAGACCTCAGGACTAGTGTGTAAACCAGGACCTCAGGATTAGTTTGAACACAAGACCTCAGCAAAACCAATTCCTTGTAAAATGCGAGAATCATCCATCGAGTAAAGTTCTATATTGTTTTAAACCGAGGGTTCATCTAGGATAAACGTATATCTTATCTAAATATAACTACAAGACAAACAGTGTTTGGCTTTCCCCCTTATTTACCAGACAATTTCAAGGACATATAGTTAAACAGTTGATTATCTTGGTAGAATTCACCCTAGAATCCAATGTGTAACATGAATGCATTAAATGTATTAACTAACTCATTTACACGGACCTTGTTTTAGTTTTAATTGAGGAACAATCGTTAAATATGTGTTACGAGAGTAATATTTGAAATTTAATGTTTTTGTTTAATTGATGTCCATTAGTATTGTATGTTAGAACCGGTTTCAAGTTTGTGTAACAGATTGAGTTTCTGGATGGGCGTGACGTGCTGGAACTTAGACAAGCATGGGTGACATCTTTATGGCGGCTTGATTTCATTGGTTAATAGTTTGGGTTGAGATTTGATTGGGCAACTAGTTAGGTAGTTTGGGGTTACATAAGAGAGGAGGTAGATTCAAAACGAGAGAATAAGAGAACAACCAGAGGAGAGAACAACGAGGCAGAACAATCAGGGGTGAGAGCAGAAGAGACAAATATGGGAAGTATAGTAATGAATTAAGAACTTAGGAAAACTAGTGTTAAGAGATACAGGGGGATAATCACAAAGTATAGAACTGGATATGATTTTGATAGACTGGGAGCAGATTTGTAACAAAGAAAGGTTTGATAGCTAGAGTTTACTTAGAACAGAAACAAATGTAATTGTGGGTAAATCTTGATTTTCGGCTTTTCACTGGGTATAATTAGTATAGTTTATGGGATTAACAAAAGCCGCCCTGGAGAGTCAACCGTACACGTCTGATTTGTGAGTAGACATATATTTTGTATTCATTGTTAATTAATTATATATCTATATTGAAAATACTGAATGAGAAGTTGTGTTGTTTGGACGATTCACTTTATTAATAGTTTATTTGGTTATATTTATGATACGTTCGTCTACGTGGGTTAATATATAATTTATGAGGGTTGGGCCCAGCTCGTGAATTGTATTGCGTAACTCTGGTTATTGGACGAGATATAGTTATCATCTGGGTAGTAAGATAATCGATGGTATTATAATATATATTAAGTTAAGCAGAGTAAAAAGGAACGATATATAAAACCTTGATCGTTTCAATTGGTAGCCGAGCGTGGGTTTATTTAATTCTCTTCAATTTACGAGGGTTGGACCTTTTTCGTATCATATGTCTTAAAATTACTTTTAACATCAATCAATCGTATAAATCGTTATTTGTGTGATTACACTTTCTTAAAAAGTTTAGTCGGTATTGACGATAAGTGATATACTCTGGGACACGGGTTCGATTTCTGTTGCGGTAAATACATTTCTGCCAATAAAATTCTATCCCACAAGCAGCGGGAATATAGATTTAACTTGTTAAACAAATATACCAGTTGAAACATTCGCATAGGAATGCTTGTTACTAAAACAAACCTGTTTTCAATTTAAAGACAATTGTGTTCCATCTTCTTGTTGGGCAAAGTCCTAATCTGTAATTATCGAACACTTCTTAAAATATAATAATTGTGAGTTACAGGTCACCAGTGTCTGCTTATGTGTAAACAGTCTCATTCATACATGCATCTTGATATTAAAACTAAGCCTTAACAAAATCCAGTATGAAAATGGTAGACCAAAGAATAGAGTTGGACGGATTAGGTTACTCCTGATGTGTTAAATGACAGAAGTTAAAAATCTATCTGTTTTGTAATTATACACATATGCTTTTCTCACTATTTAGTTTTGCCAGAGGCTTTGTTTCTGTGGTTTCTTATCATGTGTTATATTGTGAGCTGAAATACTCTCTGTCTAATGAAAAGTTGGGTTTTACTCCGAACAAAGAACCTTTTCTCTCCCACTAAACCTGCAAAAGTCACCATGAAAGACAAATCGTATGGAGTCCTGTGTAAAACATCAACCAATAGACTATTTTTAGTAGATGATGTATTTAGAAACTAAAAGATAAATCTCCTGTCCATCAAATTCAAAAACGTTTTTGCTAGATTCAGAATATATGATATAGTCAACCGGTATTCTACCGTTTTTCAGAAAGTCTAATTAAATATGGAAAAAATACTGTTTTTTTTAAATATTGTTCATGTTCAATTGTACAATGTTTGGGATTCTGACATTCAGGAACGTGGGTCCGACAAGGATATTGATTGATATGTCACCCGGACATTGTTATCCTTTATTCATTTACCGACAGTATATCTGCTTGTCTTTGTCTTATAATATCTTTATAATAGCCACGTTCAAATGGCCCGGAAGGTTAATTCATTTTTTGATGTGCAACCTTTTTAGTATATGAAAAAAAATCATGTTTAAACCAAACTTAACTTCATGACACTTTTTAGGAATAGGTATTTACACGATAATTTTTTAATCAAATTTTATCTTTTGTCATATTACAGAGAATTCATATCACAAAAAACAATATTGGCGAGAAGACGTAATTCCCGTTTGGGTTGTTGAGACGAAATACAGAAAACTGGATTGAAAACAGAAGAAAACGTTTTCTGAATGTGTCCTTGGAAGTAATCTGTCCAATATGCCTGCCTTCGTGTTTTGATTTAATAACTAGGTCCGTCTGACAAATGGCACGATCTCACGAACACAACTACTTGACTTAAACATCTTTTTGCATCCGATTTCAATATTTCTTTTCTTCCCGAGGAACATTTAGAGGGTTTTTATGTTCAAATGTACCCACAATTCACATCTAAGCATTATAAAGAAATATTGAAACTTGATATTGCGTGTTTGTTGAGGGTAACAGTTGGCCAAACCCTATTACATGTACCATTTTGGGTAACTTGTCACGTATATTTATACAATTTCAGTGTCTGAAACATTGTCAACATGGACTGATATATTTTATGAAACCGTGTTTACGAAAAGGTCCTTGCGATTGTGAAACACTTCTTGATATTTTAAAGACAAGTTACTTTTTACGGGTGGGATAATTGTGTCAACCCGCCGGCACTCGGGGGTTCCTTTGAACAACAAGCCCCACTTTGCACAGCACTGACGGCATGTAGACAAAGCAATCTTGTACCGTATAAAATATCTGTCAATGGTTTTCTAAAGCTAGTAGGTAGCCTGCTTATATTTATGCCCCATCAGCGATTTGGGAATAAATGAAAGACATAGTGCCATTTAGTTGGCTCTAAATAGGTTCTTGTGTGAAAAGAGCTAATTAGAAATTTTAAGCACCCAACCCTTCCACCGTCTGCAAACATTGTAGTCAAAGAGATGGATCAATAGCTGATAGTCCAGTCTTTTCTGTAAAGGAATTCCCTTTCTGGGAGATAACATTGAATCGGCCTAATGGAAGGTTTAAGCCACAAAGGACTAGCTCTAAGAAATGCCGTCTGTAATCGAATATCTACGCTTTCCTTTCTTTTGTATTAGGACAAACGTATTTTCGTGAATACACAGGAAAACGAAAACTTAACAGTTAAAACCAACGCTAACGTACGAAAAAAGATTATTTCCAAATGACTCAAAGAGCAGAATGGGATCTTAGTTCCATTATATAGGGAGGCTAGTATTAGTGCCGTTCATGGGAATTTCGTAGTTTTATTTGTTTCGTCTTTTTAGAAGATTTATACCATTAGGAACTCTTGAAACGAGATATTCTCTTATTACATCAAACAATCAGTCAGTCAGTCGATTAATCATTCTTCAAAATTGGGTCGGAATGGTAGGCATAAAATATAGTTAATCGGAGAGATTTGTCCTGATGTGTTAAATGACTAAAGTTAAAGATCTATCTGTTTTATAGTTTATACACAATACTTTTCTAGTTACTATTTAGTTTTGTCATCGGATTAGTTTCTGTAGTTTCTTGCCATATGTTTTATTGTGGGCCAAACGGCACTCTGCCTAAGGAAAACCTGAGTTTTACTCTGGACAAAGAACCTTTCGCCTCACATTAAACTTGCAAAAGTCGCCATCTAAGAGAAATAATATGCAGTGTGATTTAAAACATCAGTCAATAAACTGTTGTTTTTCTATATGATGTATTTAGCTCCCTTGAAACTAAAAGATAAATCTCATGTCGCAAAGACGCTTTTGCTGGATGTATAGTATAGTCCGCATCCGCTATTTAATATAGCCCATAACATCGGAAGTGGGCTCTATCCTTTTTAAGAAAGACATTAAAAATAAGGAAGAAATCCTAAATTTTTCTTATATTGTTCATGTTGAAATATATAATTGGTCAAAACGCATGGTACCGTTTTTCGGAAAGTCTTATTAAAATATGGAAAAAATACAAAAATTTTCAAATATTGTTCATGTTCAATTAAAGGCGTATGAGCTGCCAAAATGTTGATATTTTGGCGTTAAAACAGAATGTTGAAATTATTGGCTATTTTTCTCAAGACGTATAATTCAGACACTTTATAGTGCTTCTAATCTCAAAAATGGACGATAAAGTATTGTTTTGAACTAACTTTGGCTTAGAATAAATGAATGGTCGTCCCGGTTATTTAAATTTTGTTTACTTTTCGAACACGTTTTCGGTTCATACAAGCCACATACTGTATGGATTTTCCTCTTTCCAACGTCAATCATTTAGTTTTTCGATCGCCTTCAAAGTCTCTTACTGTCATGACGATCAGGAATTATGAAAAAAGTGTGAATTTTGGCAGCTCATGCCGCTTTAAACAATGTTCGGGATTCTGACATTCAGGAACTTGGGTTCGACAAGGATATTGATTGATATGTCACCCGGACATTGTCATCCTTATTGTTTATTCATTTACCGACATTATACCTACATGTCTTTATCTTATAATATCTATTTAATAATTACGTTCAAATGGTCCGGCATGTGCAACCGTTTTAGTAAATGAAACATATACAAACCAAACTTAACTTTATGACACTTTTTAGGAATAGGTTTACGGGTTTAATACCGCCGTAGCGGGGTTGGTTGCGTAACCCGATGCCGCTGAACGTTGGTTCGCACAGAGACAAACTCCGAGAAGGCGTAGCATTCGAGGGGTTTGACGAGGTGCGAACCAACGTTCAGCGGTATCGGGTTACGCAACAAACACCAAGACGAAGGTTTTAAAGTCGATTCTACCCCGATAATTGAGAAAAATGAGGAAAAAGTGACCTGTTGCGGATTGCCGTTCCTTTTCCCTCCCTCGTGAGAGAGTGGGAACTTTTGACCAATCAACGATAAGCTTTGGTCACGTGGGACGGTTGACCCAGATATTTTGAAGCAGGATGACAGAATGTCACTATTGGCTACCGCCTTGACAGGCTGGGGTGCTGCCTGCTGGCGACGCTATCGTGGGAAATGTTGTAAAATCAATCCTTTGATAACTGAATATTCATCAACTCCATACATGGCATCATCATCGGCAAGGTTTGATTTAGATCGTTTAAACTCATTGAAATTCACTCCTCTCCAGATATCTGATAGCAATTCTGCAGGTAAATATAATACCGATGATAGTGAACATGAAATCTCTCACTGGCGTAATATCGCTACTCATCAATGTCACTACCTATCGTCTGATGGTTTTCACAATATTCTGGATGCCCAAAATATCACGGAACTTAACCAACTCTCATTTCTTCATATTAATATCCGTAGCATAAATAAACATCACGACGAGTTGTTAGCTTACCTTAACTCATTTAACCATAAGTTTACTGTTCTTGGATTATCAGAGAGTTGGCTTAGTCAAGGCACCGAGTGTCTATACGAGATCCCTGGGTACCGTTCCTTCTCCATATCAAGGAATAATAAAAAGGGTGGGGGAGTAATGCTTTTCATTTCCGATTGTGTGCAGACTTGTACTCTAAGGGCAGATCTATCATTTGTCGACTCTGCGGGACTCTTGAAATGTATTTTTGTAGAGGCGCAAGTTATCTTGTTGGAGTGCCCTATCGGCCTCCAGGCAATTCGATCCATGCGTTCAACCAACAAATTACTCCTATTTTACAATCGCTGCCATCTAACAGAAGATGTGTTCTGATGGGAGATTTCAATATCGACCTTAATAAATCGAACTCTCATCAATACTCAAAAGATTTTATTGAAACGCTGAAATCCAATTTTTTCTTCCCACAGATCACAAAACCTACTAGAGTAAGTGACAGCTCAGCTACAATCATAGACAATATTTTTACTAACTTTCCCAATCAAAATATTTTATCAGGCATTCTGCTAACCGATTTAACCGATCACTACCCCATCTTTCATATAGTTAACGATGTTCTACCTACCAAATCTTTTACTCAATCCCTTTTTCGAATTCAATCCCCAGCCAACGTCGAGAAATATAAACATGCCATTGCTACTACCTCCTTGGGAAGGGATTATGTCTAGTAACAATATTGAGGATTCGCTTGAGGAATTTGAGCAGATCATATCCGATATTTATAACTCTAGTTTTCCCATTGCCACCCACTACTCAAAAAAAAAATACGTAAACCTAGGATAACCCCAGCACTAATCAAATCAGTCCACGAAAAAAATAAATTGTATCGTAATCAACTGAAATCTGGAAGATCTGATGACCGAAGCAAATATCTACAGTTTAGAAACAAACTAACTCACCTTATTAGGCTCTCTACAAAAAACACTTTGAAAATAAATTTAATGATAGTAACAGTAACATAAAAAAAACATGGAGAATAATTAATGAATTAACTGTTCGAGCAAATCAACAGGATGTCACCGACCATATCAGTGAAAATGGTGAGGAAATACGAGACAATCGCGAGACAATCGCTCAATCTTTTAGCGATTAGTTCAGCTCGTGTGCAAGGAAGCTTGAAGCAAAAATCCCTTTATTTCCTATCTACTTTTCCGAATATCTGGGTCATCCAAGTCCGGATACTTTTAAATTGTCTCCTGTAAACAGTGATCTCGTCATATCAACCATCATGAAACCCAAGTCATCTGCCCCCCGGTGCTGATTGTATCCCAATGGCATACATTAAAATAATTGCCTCCCACATTGCACAACCATTGACTCATTTATTAAACCTTTCATTTCTGTGTGGCAGAGTACCGGGGTCTTTGAAGTTTGCCAAAATAGTTCCAATCCATAAGTCTGGACCCAAGAATGAAATATCAAATTATCGCCCAATTTCAATACTCCCATGCCTCAGTAAAGTTCTAGAAAAACTTGCAGCAAAACAGATCAATGAATTTCTTGATCTAAACGATTTGATCTCTCCGCATCAATATGGGTTCGGCTCCTTTCACTCCACTGTCCATGTCGCTACGGTTCTTCATGATCACCTTATCACCACAAGAGACAGAAAACAATTTAGTGCGCTCGTATTCCTTGATTTATCTAAAGCCTTTGACACCGCAAATCATCTTATTCTTTTAGATAAACTTTCACATTATGGTTTTACAGATAATTCAAATAATTGGTTAAGTAGTTATTTATCGGGTCGAAATCAGGTTGTTTTTTGGGAGAGTTATAAATCATCATCTTGTAATATCGAATGCGGTGTCCCCCAAGGGTCAATTCTAGGGCCAATTCTTTTTTTGATTTATATAAATGATATAGTAAATTCATCAAATAATGTAAAATTCACCCTCTTTGCCGATGACACAAGTATATGTTCGTCTGCTGAATCATTATCCAGTGCCGTCGACGGAGCTGGAGAAGATATGAGTATGGCTGGCCGTTAATAGGCTCTCTCTTAATGTCTCGAAGACTACACTTATTGTTATCTCCCCTTCAAAAAACTGCCCTGAGATACCAAACCTTTTTGTTAACAATAGTCCCATAGATCACGTAAAGGAATTTAAGTTTTTAGGACTTGTTTTTACCAATAGCCTTCAATGGTTATCTCATATCAGTTTTGTTTGTAGGAAAGTATCTCAAAATATAGGTATTTTAAAGCATATTAAAAAAACATACCTTATTTATTCTTTACCACGCCTTAATTCATCCTTATCTTTCATATGCAAACGCTCTGTGGGGAAGCACTTATCATTCTCATCTCCAGTCTCTTCACTTACTTAAAAAAAAGCTGTCCGAGTCATTACATTCTCTCATCGACGTCAGCACACCGAAAACTTGTTTAAATCGCTAAAAATACTTCCAATCCATTTGATGAATAAATTCTGCTATCTTACTACCATACATAAATTCATGCATCACTCAGTTAAAGGGGCATGAGCTGCCAAAATGTTGATATTTTGACGTTGATAAAGAATGTTTAAATTATCGGCTATTTTTCATAAGACGTATAATTCAAAGACTTTTTAGTGCGCCTAGTCTCGGGAATGTACGTTAAAGTATTGTTTTGAGCTAACTTTTGCTTAGAATGAATGAATGGTCGTCCCGGTTATTTAAATTTTGTTTACTTTTCGAACACGTTTTCGTTTCGTACACGCCACATACTGTATGGATTTTCCTCATTCCAACGCCAATCATTGAGTTTTTCGATGCCCTGTAAAGCCTCTTAGTGTCGGGGCGATCAGAAATTATGAAAAAAGTGTGAATTTCGGCAGCTCATGCCACTTTAATCTTCCCATATCTTTTCAAAACATTTTTTCGCGACAGTCAACCATTCATACCTACCAAACAAGGACTTTAAATTTGAACCTATCTCGGCCATTTTATCATTCAAATCTCTCATACTATTCCATACGAGTAGCCGGTCCACGGGAATGGAATAGACTACCAGTAGCTTTAAAATCAATCAAATCTTTGTCTCTTTTTAAATCATCAATTAAAGACTTTTTATTAGATCTGTAGGCCTCCTTCATCACCACATCCGCGTTCCGCTTTATCTATAAATATATGTAATTTAGGTACTTTTAAAATGTATCTTTTATTTATAACATAACTTTGATTTCTTCTTTCTTTTCGTTATAAGAATTGATGTTTCTGTAAAAAAAAAATACTTTTTAAGTCTACAGCACCTGCGACGTATGCCCCTCAAACAAGTTATCCAAAGTCTTTATGGCCCCTCAAACAAGTTATCCAAAGTCTTTATGGCCCCTCAAACAAGTTATCCAAAGTCTTTATAGACCCTCAAACAAGTTATCCAAAGTCTTTATGGCCCCTCAAACAAGTTATCCAAAGTCTTTATGGCCCCTCAAACAAGTTATCCAAAGTCTTTATGGCCCCTCAAACAAGTTATCCAAAGTCTTTATAGCCCCTCAAACAAGCTATTAATTTATAACATGCTTTTATTACTGGGATATAACAAGTCCATTGGACTTTATTCCCGCCGACTAATGACCTCAATTATTATTTTATTTGTAACTTTTTCAAAGGTGAATAAATGAAATGAATGAATGACTGTATACGTTCATGACAGCCCAGTTCTCAATAAAAAAGACAGAATATAACCACACTCACAACATTATCAGGTAAAACCCTTTATTTTGTATGACAACAAGACCGGTATGTTGCACTACACACTCGATAATGTTAGAAAAGACACGCACATGAAGGAGGGGTAGACACATGTATATACACGATATTTTTTTAATTGACTTAAACATCTTTTGTATCCTGAGGAACATTTAGTGGGTCTTTATGTTCAATTGTTCCCAACAATTCGTGTCTAAGCATTGTAAAGAAATAATGAAAATCGGTGTAGCGAGTTTGTTGAGAGTAACAGTTGGCAAAACCATTTTGGGTAACTTGTCACGTATCTATACAATTTCAGTTAGTGAAACATTGTCAACATTGACTGATTTCTTTTTATGGATTTGTGTTAAATTTAAAGTTCCTGCGATTTTGGAGTTTTAAAGAGAAGTTACTTCTAAGGGGCGGGATAATTGCGTCAACCCGCCGAGACTCGGGTGTTTCTTCAAGCAAAAAGCCCCACTTTGCCCAGCACTGCCGCCATGTAGACAAAGCAATCTTGTACCGTATAAAATATCTATCAATGGTTTTCTAAAGCTAGTAGGTAGCCTGCTAATATGTATGCCCCATTAACGATTTGTGGATAAACGAAAGACATGTTGCCATTTAGTTGGCTCTAAATAGGTTCTTGTGTGAAAAGAGCTAATTAGAAATTTTAAGCACCCAATCCTGTCATCGTCTGCAAACATTGTAGTCAAAGAGATGGATCAATAGCTGATAGTCCAGTCTTTTCTGTAAAGGAATTCCCTTTCTGGGAGATAACATTGAATCGGTTTAATGGAAGGTTTAAGCCACAAAGGACTAGCTCTAGGAGATGCTGTCTGTAATCGAATATCTACGCCTTCCTGTCTTTTGTGTTGTCATAGGACAACCTATATACAAGAAAAGGAAAACGTCTGAGTTGAAACCAACGTCAACGTAAAAATGTCACTATTTCAAAATGATTGAAAGGCACATTATATATTTAGTTCCATTATACACGCATACGGAAGCCAATAATACTGTCGAGCATGGGACTTTTTTTTCAGAAGATTTATCCAGTAAGAACTATTGTTTAAGACAAGATCTTCTCTTATTTTATCAAACAATTAATCAATCGATTAATCACACTTCTGATTCATACCTTTGATAAAAACCATTTACAGAGAAAGTTACCTGAACCCAATCAACTTACAAATAAAATGTTTCTATCGCGGAGAAACCCCTTCATACGTGCATTATAATACATATCAATGCGATTCTCAGGGGCCTCCGTGGCTCAGTAGGTAGAGCGTTGGACGCTCAATCCAAATATCCTTCCACCAATGAGTCGCGGGTTCAATTCCCACTCAGTCCAAACAATTGTAAAATTTTCTGACTGGGTTTTCACTCGGACGACCTATGTGGGATGGTTGCCAGTTACCAACGGAAGGTCGTGGGTTTCCTCCGGGCATAGAGCCCGGTTTCCTCCCACAATAAAACTGGCAACGCCGCCATATAAGTGAAATAATCTTGCGCGCAGCGTAAAACACCAAACAATCAATCAATCAATCAAAGCGATTCTCAAAGGTTAACATATCATACGAAATGTATTCAACGTAATCCTTTATAATAAGTGTATGATAAATCATTAGATCCTGGAAGTAGTTGTAATGTTTGATTCGCCATAGTCTTAGGTTGGATAGGTAACATTGATTAGCAGAAAGTAATAATACACAGCCACCTGTGACTCCCTCATATGTTATATTTACAGAACAACGCCAGTAATCTCTGCATAGGCTCTTTGCTTTTTTTTTGGGGGGGGGTCTCTTTTTTTTGGGGGGGGGATCTCTTTTTTTTTTTTGGGGGGGGGGGGTCTCTTTTTTAACATTTCTTTGTTCAGAGTTTTTTGTTTATCTGTATAATTGTTATAGCAAGTTGTAGAATATCAAACGTGCTCCAGCTGTCAGCTTTATCGCTATCTTATTCTAATCCTAAGGTTTGGAGCCTCCGACGTCTGGACAATTTGCCATGACATCGGGATGGCATTTATAGAGAGCAGGTTACAAGTTATATCCGTTTGTGCTTTCGCCACTGGCGTTTTACGTTCCTCGACCAGACACTTGCAGAACGATTACCATTGTCAGTAAATGTTGACTATAAGAAAAACGAAGTGTTTTCATGTATATGTGGGTAGTTCTTTGCCATAGCTGAAGACGGGTAAGCATTATCAATGTATTACAATGTGTTCCAGAAAATTCTACTGACTAAGGCCAAGATCCAGTCAGTCGTCAACCTAATGAAATATGATGGGTTTAGTTTATTACAACAACTTATGATGGGTATACATGTCTAAATAATATCCCCTTTTAACACAATTCAAAATTTGTCTCCGTGGTTATTTTAGACGAGAAGATTTTCCCTGTGCCTTATGTACTTTACACCACGGCCATATACATTGCTCATTTGACGTCATATAATGATAACGAAATTTTAAGATTTAATGTTTTATACTCATTTGCTACCGGCAATAGTATTTTTAAACCCATAGACGGCCCTTCGCTTCTTAACTCAAATCATTGGTGCAGATGTAACTAGTGTAATCTCTTTCTAAATGTCCAGTCTTATTCAGTACCCGCTGTGGTCGATTGGGCAAATATGATTTATACAATATCATACTCTAAAAAAATAGAATAAATAAGACCAGTCGGTAAAAACAGTGAAGTTTTTAACTAGTTTACTAATTCTCTTTTCTTTTCATTCTGGAGACATTTATTGCAAGACCATTTCATTGTTCTTATCCCATGTTGTATCGCGGAATTTCAGTGAGTCCCATGCAGGCCTTCCACTCGATCGGCGTATGTGGATGAGTTGCCAGGTACTCGCTGACGGTTGGGGGTTTCTTCCGGTAAATGAGCCCGGATTCCTCTCCCATTAAACCTGGCCAAGCCGCCATATAAGTGAAATATTCTTAAGTGCGGCGTGAAACTACGCTAAAACTAAATCAGGTAGTAGTTCGTCCTTTTATTTTTAAAAATTACACACTCAGAGCTCCTCGTTCAAACCAATTGTAGAGATGAAAATGAACTCGAACATTCGACATCCGGGCTATTTGACTTTAGTGGTTTTTTACTCGAACTCCAATCTGCAAAAGTGAGAATTGAAAAATGATATTCCACTCGATCGCCGTATGTGGAAGAATTGACAGGAACTCGTCGAAGTTCGAGTTTTTCCCCCCGACACGGAGCCCAGTTCCCCCCCCCCCCCCCCCCTCTAAACCTGCAAGACCGACATACACCTGAAATTATCTACAGTGCGGCGTAAAAGATCAATCAACGAGCTTATTTTTTTATTAAATTTGCTATCAGTAATTGGCAACATGGGTTTCCGACAAGGCTTGACAAATAGTCTAAACCACGGCGATCCTATACCGTAAATCATTTTTCTCCTTGAAGCGAACCATATGAATTTTTCCTTTCCCATTTCAAATTAATTTACGCCCGGTCTGGGGTGAATATTAAAAATCGATATGCCGTGATTATTGGTGTAACATTTGCCCAAAGCAGCTTACGGTCTTGGATAGCTTACCGCGTACTTGTACAGAAGTAGATTTTCCCCCAAAAATATATGGACTGATATGAAATAAACGTGTTGTTTTAGGCTGTTTTTAAAGTGACATGGGCTGTCAAAGTTTCTATTGAAACAGAAATACCGAGCTGTCCGCCTTTTTTATCAGAGAAGTGCAAATTATGAGCTTTCCTACAATACAAATCTTGGAGATTTACGTTAAAGTAATTTTATGAGCAAGAAAACCCCCAAATTAAAGCTCATTTGAATTTTTTCCATTTTAGCAGACATCTTCGCTTCTTACGGGTTGCTGATTTTACTTTTTTTTTCTTGTTTTTTTTATTTCAACGCAAATCTTTTAGTATTTCAAAGTTCAAGTTCTCTTGACGTGTGGAATTCAGGAATAAAAAAATCAAAACCATACGTGACAGTAAAGCGATACATACTCATAATAAACCGTCGATTGCTGGGTTATCCCCTTTAGTTTTAGTAAGGAGTAGTTGCTATGTGAAATAGACATAGAATCTGATGACATCACATTTTAATAATATAAAAACACACGCAGTAATGGCTTTAACGCTTCTCTCATAACAACATTACAATAAGTAAAGGGTTGAAAAAACCAATATAGACCGCCTATTTCTAATATAAGTAATGAGTTCAGGGTTTTCTGAAATTTGTGTTGACTTGTGTGCCTGTTCAATGATGCCCATAATCTGTATGCTCATCCAGCATAAAGTGTCGCTTTCTGATTAAACACGAGACCTGTTAACCTTTCATTCTCCACTTGATAACCCTCTTGCGTGAAAGAAGTATTAATATTATTTGTCGGTACCAAACGAAATGTCACTCTGAGGTTAAAACTAAAGTTTGTCTTACACTTTACGGCAAAGTTGGCTTTTATACCTTAATCGTTCAATTAGTTTTATGAAATACATGAAGGTCCCGTGGAGCCTATATTTCATAAATAAGTTTAGACAGGTACATGTAAATAACATTGAACCTGTTCTAAAGAATGTGAATTGATGCACTCTCCCGAGCACAGCCCAAGGCCCCCGTGTAGGAGTTTTGTACATAATTGCTTTCGCTACTCGTTTTTGAATGTTGAGGATGTCTTCTAGGTTTATTTTTTATTGAATATAGACCACAACTTTCTATTCAATATTGCGATGGCAAGTATTCAGTACCGCGGTACCTTACGTGAAAATATAAATTTCTTGTAAAACAGATGGCGGATTTAAATAAAATAAAGCGGTAGAAGAAATATTTTTTGGAATCTGTATATATGGTTCTGATTTTATTACGTGCTGTTTTAATACCCTTATTTCATCGAGCATTTTGTAACAGGCTTTGTATCTGCGTCATTGTAGCTCATGTATAAGTGAATGTCAAAGATAGGATATAAATCACGTCTCTGTGTGCCTCTTTGTCGGGCCTTGTGACAGATAATATGGTCGAATTCTATATAAAATCTGCTCAAGAAGGAATCATTCATCTAATATTATCTGTCAGATTTAGTCAGATAACAAAGAATGAATGTATTACCCTTCTCTGTTCATCCCGGAATAACTCAGTTCATCAGTGTTCATTGCAGTATACCTCGTCAAGATTGGCGTGGGTTATGGGGCAGTGGAAAATGTTCACTGTGTATTATGTTATACTTGTTGCCAACTGGTTTAAAGCTTGTTAACATTCCGTAAGTATAAAAGATACTTTAACATCACGAGAAGTGACACACAATATGTAAATGTCGTGATATGCAGTCAATCTTAATACGTGATTAGCTGTTTATATTATTAGTGATTGAGAGAGCCCTGGTGTTTTGCATGCTTGATATCGGCTCTCCCACAACCTGTGCATTCTGCTGTCAACAAAGCAAACGCAAAATAACTCTTCCAACATCTCGGGTAATTGTTTTTGCTCTTATTAGCAGACATCCTCAGTTCGTATTGGTTATTGGCCTTACCATTTGTTTATTACATTGGCGTCAACCCTTTAGTTTATCTAGGTACTTCAAAAGTTCATCACAACTTTTAAAGGAAGTCCGAATTTTGGTAACTACTGCATGTTTAATGTAAGTGACTGAGTGGATGAAAAAATTGGACATTTGTGTTTGTGTTGTTTTTATTATGACTTGACATGTCTACTATAAACTAATTCCATTCCGTTGAACGTTCAGGGTGATTGCTGAAGAATCAATATCCTGGTATCATTACGAACTAATTACGAACAAGAAGAACTAACGTACAGAGAATGTGCTATAACTAAAATGTTCTTTGACAAGAGGTCAAACAACTACAAGTAAAACGTCTCCTGTCATCATATTGCCCATTTCTTACGCAAGTATACAATCTTAAGCTCTTCTTGGGACTGTATGCCTCTTACATGAACATGTTAAAAGTCCTGCACAATCCGAAGTCTGAGAAAATTACTGTCAGTTTCAATCAGATTAATGTCATCAAATAAGAAAGGACCCTTCTGTGATTGGAATTAAACCACGTTAATTCCTTTAACTTCTTTTCTGCCAAAGGGAGAATATGTAGCGAATTCAAAGAATCCCAAGAATACGTTTGACAGGCTATGGACATGTCTTTAACTTAGACTGCCATGAGCTGCCAAAATTCACACTTTTTTCATAATTTCTGATCGTCACGACAGTAAGAGGCGTTGAAGGTCATCAAAAAACCTAAATAAATCGATGCGTCGCGGGTTCGAATCCCACTCAGACCAAATTAAATTTAAAAATTCCCGAATGGCCTTCTCACTCGATCGTCGTATGTGGATATCAGGTATATTTGCCGAAGGCCGGTTTCTTCTCCCACTAAACCTGTCAACGCCGCCGTATAAGTGCAATAATCTCGAGTGCGGCGTGAAACGTCAAACAACCAATCAACCAGATATATAGTCTCGTTTGGCTACTCCAATAAGAATTCTGGTTATGCCGCCATATATTAGGTGATTTAGTCTTAGGTGCAATCAATGGATGCAAAATGTTTCCACTGGGTTTCGATTTCCAATCCATCTCTGTCAACAATTTAATTCTCTAAATGTTCAAAAAGTATCGATCAATGGAGAACGAGATACTTACATGGATCATTTAACACAGGCAATAGATCACCTATTGTTACCTAAATACAAATATACGTCAAGATAACAATAGCAGACCAAAGTTAAACTTTCCAAAATTGTGCGCACTGTTACCATGCAATCTGTTGACCATAGGTATCAATTGTATCAAATTAAATGGTATGACCTTCGCTTGTAAAACCCTCCGTGCACAATGATTTGACAGAGGCTGCAAGTTATACTATTAACAGGAGCTATGTTGAGAAAGATGGGCAACTTTAAATGGTTCAGATCATCTTATTAATATTGTGTTTAGTGTATCTACTCACTTTTTAAAAAATGAAATTTCTCTTTCTAATGGCAAACATGTTAGTTTAAAACTAACAGTCTAACTTGCTACGTTGAGGTTAATATAGTGCCATCGCCCTTTAATTCCAGTCTTGAAAACATCAGTAAAACAATAAAGTAACACTTTAACAAAATAACTGTTTTGGGGTTGAATGGCCCCCTGGTACCACACGACACCTGGGAGTAATTAACCTAAAACTCATTTTTTTTTTATGTGCATAAAATATTGTACTGACTTAAACTTAGATTGAGTTTCAGACGACAACGGGTATCTAGCCCAGCCATCAGTCATTAGTAGTGAAGAAATTGATCTTACCTGAAGTGCACATTACAATACGCCTAATATTTTGTTACCCCCAAATGATAGCTAAGGGGAAGAAAACAACTTACTTTTGATATTTGAAATTTTTCCCCGTCACGACGACAACTGGGAATTGCCAGAAGGAATAAAAAGCAGAGACAAAAATAAATTACTTATTAAATCTCAGAAATTGAATGCACAGTTAAAAAAAAATCGAATTCAAATGGAGATTTTTTATTATCTGCAAAAGCAAAATTGGACCCATCAAAAGTTATGCCTCTAGGACAATGATTTGTTATTTAAAACCCCCAAAACATTGCGCAAATAGCATTCAGCGATCTGTGATTGGCAAGTTTAGATCAAAGGTAAAATTTATAATGAGTGGAAAGTTTTCAATTCCGTGTCGCATCTGGGTTTCTTTAAAATGACAAAAGCCAACACAGTGAATGGTAAAATTGAATACAATCGCCAAGAGGAATTGTCCTGTAAAATATAAAAAAATGTTTTGTGAGAATTCACATCTGTAACTACTACTCAATACAATTGTAACTGAAAGAGGATATTCCTTTTTAAAGATTTTGCTTTTTTAAAATCTAAGCGTCTAATTAACAGTGCCTGGGAATCCAAACAAAACGTCATCGAAATTCAGACATTTCATAGTGCTGCTGGCAATGAAGGATTCAAAATCCACAAGGTTGTCCTTGACTAGATTGGTTTGATTGATGTTTTAAGCCGCACTCAAGATTATTACACTTATATAGCGGCGTTTCTAGGTTTAGTGGTGAAAGGAAACCGGACTCATTGCACAGAGGAAACCGCTGACCTAATGGCGATCGAATGGGATATCCTCTAAGAAATTTTTCAATTTTTATTTGGTCTGAGTGTTATTCGAACCCCGAGGCGCATCGATGGAAGGTCTCTGAGAGACGATCATTTAACCCACTGGACCACCGAGGCCCCGTCATTGATTAGAGACCATTGGGAAGTAGACAGGTTACAAAGTCCAAAGATAGCCTATACATTGAAGACGGAGATTTGTTTTCACCTTATAGTGCTTTTTGAAAGTGGCCATGCGTCAAACTTCTGAACAGGCATTTCCGACAGTGCTCAAATCTTTATAACGACAAGGTGCAAAACAATCCCCAGTTGCCCATATTCCACATTGCAATAAAATAAATCAACTTGCAGTTCCCTTTCGTTGGAAATGGTGAAGTAATAAGAGATTATCAAATTATTCAGCTTAGTTGGATAATGGACGCAACGAATAACTCGTCTCTGGATGAAAACGACCCTTGACTGAACAATATCAAATTTTAAAGGCACGCTTGCCGCGAAAATCAGGAATATTGTTTACATTAAAAAAGAAAGTCTGTTTTCTGTATTTTTCCCAGACAATATAAGTTTACCAAAATTTAAAAGTTTGGACGTCACTTTGTATTTTTAATTTGAATTTGAAAATTTGAATTGTTAGGTGCCCGTAACGTAAACAAACCAAACTGCCCCCTATTGGCGATTTTATGTTTCAGTCGAGTGAGTGAACTAACGGCACAGTCTAATTTTACGTAGGCCTATTTATCTGAGAAATACAGACTGACGATCGGTTAACAGCGACTGGAAAAGCCTGCTGCTAACTATTTGAGTGTAAACCACAGATAAAAAGGCCTGAAATGAGGGTAATCCAACACAAAAGTTGACCGACACTGATCGTTGTTGTTGTAATCAGGCTTCGATTCTTCGTTTGTTTTTCACCCCATTTCTACATTCTAAAGCTAACTAGACATGTTTTATGTGTCCTATGTTTAAGTTTAGTTGTATTAGTCGTAGTAAGCTCATGTAAATTGGGTTTCTTAGCAAATTTGAACAGGCTACGGCGGCAAGTGGGCCTTCAAGCTTTTATTACCGTCATGATTTGGGTATAGGCAAAATAAGTGAAACAGACGATAACCCGCCAATGTTTTTTCTTCTTCAGTAAAATGGTTCCCTTGCTATTCAGAATTTAAAAACAATATATTTTGTGCTGGAAAAAAAGACAGGGAAAATTTCTCAAACTGAAGATTTAATAAAATTTCGGATCAGATTTTCCACAAATAACTTGTACAACGACAAATGGTTGTAAAGGTAAACGAGGTATATGGTAATGCTCAGTGAGTGGTTTACTGGGATTTTTTAATTAACGTTGCAACACAACCTTGTAATTAAGTGATATAATCTTGAGTGTGTCGTAACACACAATCAATCAGCAAGGATTTCTTAGTGGATGGTGTTTGGTATACAATTATTAAGATGAGAGAGGCTCATGCTGACGGAACTGTTTGATCTATGGGGTAGCTTTTAACCCAATCTCCCCTTTGTATCGTTTACAAAACGAGTATAACAATATTCTCGTTATTTTTGGTATTACACTTCATTTTCCTTTTGTATTATTTACAAAAATTAGTGTAACAATATTTTAGTTATTTTTGGTATTACACTTTCTTGAAAAAATGACAGTAAGTAACGCATTTATGGTCACTTCCGGACTGGGAATTGATTGATTGTTTGGTGTTTTGCGCCGCGCTCAAGCTTATTTCACTTATATGGCGGCGTTGCCAGTTTTATTGTGGGAAGAAACCGGGCTCTATGCCCGGAGGAAACCCACGACCTTCTGTTGGTAACTGGCAACCATCCCACATAGGTCGTTCGAGTGAAAACCCAGTCAGAAAATTTTCCAATTGTTTGGACTGAGTGGGAATCAATTGCTGGAAGGCTGTTCGGATTGAGCGTCCAACGCTCTACCTACTGAGCCACGGAGGCCCCCGACTGGGAATTGAACCTTCACTGTAAAGCGCCTTCCACCAGTACCTACTACAGGAGACCACTGGACTGACTAGATAACTTCCGACATTAAGGTTCTATGCTGAGGACACGGGTTCGTTTGCCAGCATGGGCCTCACTCAACAATCGGTAAAAGAATTTCTGTTATGTTTCGCCTCCATCCCTGATAAAACATTATTTGGAACAGAGTCATAAACTGGTATCTTCGGGTGGAATTACAAATGACGACATTTTGTATCACAAGCCGTAAGCCGCTGTTGGCGAAAACGTAATTTCAAGACCATGTTATGGTATATTACTAAAAATGTCCGACGCCATAAAACAAAATAAAAAACGAACCAACCATATAATCAATTTCAATATTTTATCACCGCTAGATACCTTCGTGTATTTGCCTTGATGGAAGACTAAATTAACCTTATGCAGGTCACGTTTTGTCCATGGAAAATGGTCGGTATCAGTTTCGTTTTATTACAACAATTTAGATATTTTATAAGATAAGAGTATCATCGTATTACCTATTTTGGATTCCAATTTATGTTTATCGTAACAAATGCCATTTATTTGATGAAATTACACACTTGTGATTGAGTTAGTTGTGTACTTTATTGTGTATTTTATTGTGGTTAGATAACAAGGCTGTCTTCATCGATGTATATAAATAAAAAATTGGTATAGCCTAATTCATTCTGAAATATAGTCCTTACATCAACAATGTCTTTAAAGTAAAATGTATTTAGGATAATCTTCTCCATGGCTAGTTTTAAGACAATCTAAACAAATAATTTTATCTCTTCAGAAAGGTATTACCCTACAACACTAACGTCAGCAGTTTACTTTCTTCTTAACTTGTAGTTCGATTCCCACTCAGTCCAAAAAATTGGAAAATTTTCTGACTGGGTTTTCACTCGAACGACCTATGTGGGATGGTTGCCAGTTACCAACGGAAGGTCGTGGGTTTCCTCCGGGCATAGAGCCCGGTTTCCTCCCACAATAAAACTGGCAACGCCGCCATATAAGTGAAATAATCTTGAGCTCGGCGTAAAACACCAAACAATCAATCAATCAATCTTAACTTGTAACCATTACATAAAAAAATCATTATAGTAGTGATGAATTTAAATCTATATAGTAAGAATAGAAGTAAATCTGTACGTACCATCGTAAAATGATACACATAACTATATCACTGGTTTCATATGCGTTTAACAAGGTTATATCCAGAAGTTAATGGTTATTTTATTCCCCGGTCGTTAAGTGTAATTCCAGTCACGTCCAGACGTAAAAATGTCCATAAAAGTTATATCTGATCAATAGACATGCAATAGGCTGGTATTCTTTATGTGTATCAATTTTCAAACAATTTCCTCCGTAGGCGTTAAATTCAATCCCATACGTTTATTCAAACTTTGAATGTCCAAATCAATTTCTATTTCCAATTATGTATCCGACTGAAGGTGGATTTCAGATAAAAATGATAAGCGTGTTTAAGTAGAACACGCTGTTAAAGTTTGATATATTATCGTCTAGTAAACAAAATTTAAATAACCGGGACGACCATTCATTCATTCTAAGCCAAAGTTAGTTCAAAACAATACTTTATCGTACATTCACGAGACTAGAAGCATTAAAAGGATTCTGAATTATACGTCTTGAGAAAAATAACCGATAATTTCAACATTCTGTAGCTCATGCCACTTTAAATAATTGGTGTTTAGAAATATAGAAAACACACCAATATGACATTCAGGCATCCCGGGTGATTTATTCATTACAAAACCAGGGGACTTGTCGATCTCCGTATATAGATCACAGCTAAACTGTAAGATCATGATGAGAATACAACAACTTAAGCAAATCAAGTTATTCGAGGAAAATATGACTTTAAAATCAGTAAGAAATATCGGGGGAATGGTCCAGAATATTATGAGGTTAGTATATGACTTCGAATCCAAAATGGATATTTATTGTACGAGTCGTCGTTCGGTTGAAAGTCGATATTTAATCGACTTTCAACCCAACGGTGACGAGTACAATCAATACTCATATCGGATGCGAAGTCATATAATAATCTTTTTATTATACATATGCAATCAAACGCCAACAACAATTATTTCAATTTCAACTTAAAACAAGCACAATAATTTATTTCAATATTCTATTCAACGTATTCCCAATTATTAGAAAAGAAAGCCCTGCAAGAGCCAAATTTGACAAATTACGGTACATGCCGCATAGTAGTTCGACAAATTTATCTATATCAGCATCATCTAACATCTTGCAGATATATCAGGGTTCTGACAAAACGACAGGAGCAAAGCAGACGACTCCGCGGTGACGTCAGATTCGAACGTTACACGTCATCAAACTGACGTAGTCGCTCTTCTCTCTGTCGATACATAATGTACCCGGTTGAAAATCCAATAGCACTATCCAACATCGAGTTCGGCTCCAATATCGACTGATATATGATGTATAACAAAAGGAGGTATTCTCAGTGCGCTCTTTGGCGGTAGACTGACGGGTAAAACTGCTCCAGAGAGATTAGCCACATCGCCTGGCACTTAAGGAGCAAGATGGCTCGATTTCTGTATGTGGAAGGGTTGCCAGATACTTGCTGAAGGTCGGGGGTTTCTTCCGTGCAAGGGGTTCGGTTTCATCTCCCGCCATACCTGGCAACTCTGGCATGAAATTATCGTGAGTGCGGCCTAAGACATTAATCCTGCAACCAATTGATGTCGACCAAAGATCTGGCAGATCGGCCAATGATTGTTATCTAGCAGAATGGGAATGACTATCGTTAATTTGTAAAATGATTTCGATTTTAGTAGCTCTTGGACATTCACCATTAACCATTCAACTTGTTCATCATGTTATCTGATGCACACAAATCTTCTTAATTATGTTAATGTATTGTGTAAGTGGATTACCTCGAAGTAGGTCTACTGCTTTTAGATTTCTAATTGAGTTAATCATTATCAGAGATTGATCTATTGATTATATTAGACAATTGTTAAGTAGAAATCAACCCATTGAGATAGTGGAAGCATCCATAAACATACCCCCATGTTCATATACAAGTCATTTTTTTATACATGCTTTGCAATCCTATATGCGTTTTCTATTTGTATCCGTTTCAGTAAAGACTATAAAGCGATTGTCAAAGATCAGATATAAATCTTGACTTAACGAGTCATTCGGGAGTATTACATGATAACTGGTAAGATTGAGTTCAGTGTAACAATTACTCCACATCGGATATCTTAAAAACTGTCATATCGAGTATGAAATAAGGAATGATTAGGTCCTTTAATTTGGAGGCTGTCAAAATTATTATGCCTGTCGTTAATAAGACGCGCCCATATAAATCTGTAAAATCATAGTAGTTATAAAATTTGAAATCAAAACACATGTAAAACTATCCAAGTGATAAACCAACTGTTCAAAGCCTACTGTCTTGTATTACCTCCGTATATAATGGAGTTCGGAACCTCTTGGACTGTCGTTTTACTGTGGCCATTCTGGACAACGTGTTCTTATGATCAACAATTGCTTTATTTATTGGCACTTTTATATAATCTTCCCCAAAACGATTGGGTTTTAGTACATGTAAATTTACTTATGACGAAATTCCTAAAACATTAGCTCAAATGTATAAAAGACTGAAGATTACTTTTTTTTTTTAAATTATGCTTGGTACGGTTTTTAAACGCCCGGCTTGAAAAGCGGGCTGTATTATGGCATCATCTCCGTCCGTCCGACTGTTCGACGTCCGCTTTCCCTTCCGCCCCATAACTTCTAAAGTTTTGATTCCATCTGCACATTTTTTTCTGAGTATATACCTTATGGGTAGAAGGTGTGTCGCAAACTATTTTTAACATAACTGGTTACATAATATTGGAGTTATAATGGATTATGTAATATTCCCTTCCACTCCATAACTTCTAAAATTTTGATTCCATCTGCACAATTTGTTCTGAGAATATACCTTATGGGTAGAAGGTGTGTCGCAAACTATTTTTCACATAACTGGTTACATAATATGGGAGTTATATTGGATTATGTAATATTCCCTTCCGCTCCATAACTTTCAAAGTTTTGATTCCATCTGGACAATTTTTTCTGAAGATATAGCTTATGGGTAGAAGGTGTGTCAGCTTATTTGGATATTTTAGTGATAGCTATGGTGGCCAAAACCTAAAAAGTTTAGAATTATAATTATTTCTCTGTTTTAAAGGCTCTTCAATTCAGTTTTATTATCCATGTGGTAAAGCAAATATAGCTGCTTAAAGATATGTTTGACAATATTCATAAACCTGGTTGTAAGTGTAAACAGATAAGATTTGTATATTTACACACCATTGACCATCTCAGAGATTAGGCTCTGTTCAAATATACCTAGATATAAAATGTGGCAAACATCCTGGTCAGTGATGTCTTCAGCAAGTGATTGACCTCACTGACCAGTCAGAATTAGCTGGACTCCAAGCTGAAGACCTGGACATTCAACACCAGATGAGATTTTATATTTGAAGGACCCATTGCGTATATTCAAAAATATATATACGGAAGGATTTGTTTTGGTATGGCTGCAGTTACTGTGCATTTCCGGGCGTATATTGGGTTTCCCGAAACTCTTGTTAATAAATTACGTTCTGTCTATAGAAGGAATTACTTTCTAAATTACCACCAATCCCTCACAAACAATAAATTACTTTAGTGTTATCCAAATGTAGAAATGTTTCTCTTATAAACAATTCCTGGACTGCACAACTGTTTTGCAATCGTATCCTGAGTGCCAATTATACTCCAGATTTTAATCCAGAGAACACAAACAATATTTTCAGAGCGTGCCCAAAAAGGTAATCATTTTAATATATCTGCGTTTGATTTATGGTTTAATAACAAGACTAGTCTTAAAAAATGACACGTTCTCACGAACCCAAACACTTGTTCGTTTTATGTGCAAACACATTAAATATATCGCAAGTCACTCTCTTCTTCGACAACATGATTGGATCACTGATACTCCGAATGAGCCAACTGAAATCGATCAAAAGTTTCGATGTAACCTCTATCGAAACATGATTAGAGGTTCACCATTTTAGGTCGCCTATCACGTACAAATAGGTCCACTCTTCCGGTGCCTGATCGTTAAAAAGCATGCAATGGAATCGTAAACAAGAACAGTTTGTGCCAGACAATCTTTTCAATTTTCAAAGCAGTAGAATTTATCAAGTTTTTTTCATTTTTTAAGATAAACGAGCGGCTCTGGAAGGCAAGGGCTATTATTTTTTCTGTTGATCAATATGGTACACATCCTATACTCTGTGAAACAACAGAAACTAGGGTATAATTTCGATAATTTTATGTGAGGTTAAATCTCTGTTATGTGTAACTTTGTGCCAGCTTAGTAAAAGGAGCCCCTTATGTTCTTGGGTTAGGGCTAATTAAGAAGTTTAAGAGTCACTGTGCGCTGATATTACCGTTGTTGGGAAAGGTCGATGGTTCATAGCTCTGGAATTCTTCAGATTAGGCATACCCTCTCTTGGAGATAACATTGAATTCGCAATCGGACGATTCTATTCACAAAGGATGAGTCTGCATTGAGGTTATCTGTAACCAAATATATCGGTTTCCTTTTACCATTACATTGCAATATGTCTAAAGGTTTCCACATTTGCATCTAGCAGAATGAAAATCAAAACAGCGAAACTCCGAAAACATTAGCCGTCTTTACAAACCACACCCACTCAATATCAAATCAGTACTCATGTTATTAAAGACGTATTCTAGGTGGTAGACAAGGGACTGTCGGGGAAAAACTGCTCGGAAAAGATTCGCTACGGTGGACGATTTTTTCTAACAACCATTTCGATGTTCCATTCTGCGCACGCGTTAAACCAGTAGGAAGTAAACAGACAGTGGCGAAGGCACATGGCTATTGTATTAGGCCTACACACGTGTTATTTACGCTCTTTCTTTCGGTGCCAAGTTATTTCCAATTAGATATAATTTGATTGTAAGCTATGTTCGATGAATTGATGTTACAATTGTCTGATGGTGAATAATGGAGTCAATTTTTATAAGATAAAGAAAGTTTTTTATAAGTTAAATCCTATTATCAGATAACAATTTACATGCAGGCCTACTAATGTAGGCGTGTGTTTTAGTGTTCATAAATATATATAAGATTATAACTGTATACACCATATGGTACCCGGTATTCTACATATGGGCCTACTAATTAGCCTATTTAATATTTAGCCAAAACTTTAACCATATTATTGACTTTTGGCTATTTAATATGGTACGGTATAACCAGATAACTATTTTACTTGCTGTCGACGTATTCTTTGAAATAGGCAGTTACCGTATTTAACAGAGGTGCTGCAAGTTAATTGGCCAGGTCTAGGTCATAATTACCCCAAGCAGAGCCCGGTTTCCTCCCCCACTATACCTGGCAATGCCACAAAACAAGTGAAATTAATTTTGCAAGCGGCGATAAACATTATTCAATCAAAACCTAACGTACTTATGTTTCCTGGTACCTAGTCTGTTTCCAGGTATGTCCAGACACAAGTTCTTGGACCATTAAAAATTGGAACCACACACCCTAATCCAGAGAAGCATATGCGCCAAGAACAATAGGTATCGAGAAACATACATGTAGGTACCATGAGATATAGGTATCGAGAAATATAGGCATCAAGATACATAGGTATCAAAAGCATAGGAACCGAGAAACATAGTATCGAGAAATATAAGAACCAGGATACATAGGTACGGGGAAACATAAGTATCGAGAAACATAGATACTTAGATACATAACATCGAGTAACCTAGGTACCTGGACACCTAGGTATAGACAAACATAGGTATCTGGACACATAGGTATAGAAAAACATAGGTACATGTACCGGGGCACATAAATATAGTGAAACATAGCTATATGTACCTGGACACATAGGTATAGTGAAACATAGGTACATGTACCTGGGCACATAGGTATAGTGAAACATAGGTACATGTACTTGGACACATAGATATAGAAAAACATAGGTACATGTACCTGGACACATAGGTATAGAAAAACATGGGTATATGGGCACATATGTATAGTGAAACATAGGTCCATGTACTTAGGCACAAAGGTGTAGAAAAACCTAGGTGTCTGGGCACATATGTATAGTGAAACATAGGTCCATGTACTTGGGCACATAGGAATAGAAAAACCTAGGTAGCTGGGCACATATGTATAGTGAAACATAGGTACATGTACCTGGGCACATAGGTATAGTGAAACATAGGTACATGTACCTGGACACATAGGTATAGAAAAACAAAGGTACATGTACCTGGACACATAGGTATAGAATAACATAGGTATCTGGGCACATACGTATAGTGAAACATAAGTACATGTACCTGGACACATAGGTATAGTGAAACATAGGTACCAGGATATATATATTTATAAACACTGAAACACACACGCACAAGGAAAATCGTCTTTTCTAAAACAACCACGGAGACAAGTTTCTAATTGTGTCAAAAAGAGGTATATCATGTAGACTTTTACATATATGTACCAGGATACATAGGTAGCGGGACACATAAATATTGAGATACATGGGTATGACGATATACATACATGTAGGTATCGGGATACATGTACATTGTACATAGGTGTCAGGATACACGCACGTAGATACCGGGATAAATGGGTACCGGGATGCATAGGTACCGGGATACATGCACATAGGTACCGGGACACATGTACATAGGTACCGGGATACATAGGTACCGGGATACATGTACATAGGTACCCGGATACATGTACATGGGTACCTATAGGCACATGCGTATCGAGATACATAGATACGGGGATACATAGGTACAGGGATACATGCACATGGGTACCGGTATACATAGGTGTGGTCCGGGATACATATGTACAGGGATACATAGGCCCTGGGATACATAGGTACGCTACTACGGAGACACATGTATGGGGATACACAGGTACTGCAATACATGGGTATGTGGATACGTAGGTATGGGGATACATAGGTACGGGGATACATAGGTACAGGGATAAAAAGGTAACAGGATACATAGATACGGGGATACACATGTATGGGGATACACAGGTACTGTGATACATAGGTATGGGATGGCATAGGTATGCTACTACTAGTAGGCCGTCTACCACTAGTACCATTACAGTAATATATTAACTAGTATTACATTTACAGTATTAGTTGTAGGCCTAGATCAAGAGGATAAGGATGATAATTTCCTGGTTTTGCTGAGATGAACTCCTCCGTTTAAGAAGTTGGAATATGTTGAATTGGCCGGTGAGGCTATAAACATTTTGTTTTTCAGAATTAGCACGTTTCCAATTCGATTAAAACAATCTAGAATACTGTTAGTGTAAACATCCATTCAGATCGAGTAGCGATGACCTACTAATTTCTATATAGGTCAGCACAACTCCACGCATGCGGGGAGCGGGACATGGTAAATAGCCTACCATTAGCTACATCGCCTAGCACTTAGGGCGCAAAATGGTTCAAAGTCTATATGTGGAAGACTTGCCATATACTTGCTGAAGGTCGGGGGATTCCTCCGGGCAAGGCATTCGGTTTCATCTCCCACCATACTGGCAACTCCGGCATGAAATAATCGTGAGTGCGGCCTTAAACATCATTCCTTCAACCAATTCATGTCATCCAAAAATCTGGCAGATCGGCCAATGATTGTTATCTAGCAGAGTGGGAATGACTATCGTTAATTTGTAAAATGATTTCGATTTTAGTAGCTCTTGGACATTCACCATTAACCGTTCAACTTGTTCACCATGTTATCTGATCCACACAAATCTTCTTATTTATGTTAATGTGTTGTGAAAGTGGATTACCTTGAAGTCTTTTTGATGTACTCATAATTCTCCTGACCATGACTTAATTAAAGTCGAAATATTGAGATTACACCATGAATATTTTCGGAGTTTCCTTACTACTTTAGTAAATTTTTAGTGTTCTAAATGTAAACGACATTTGATAAACGGGAACGAACGTTCATTCAATTCAGGCCGGTTTCAGTTTAAAAGATTTGTGAACACTTAAAGTGGCATGAGCTGCCAAATTGTTGATATTTAGACGTAAAAAACGAATGTTTAAATAATTGGTTATTTTTCTCAAGACGTATATTTCAGTAGCTTTTTAGTGTTTCTAATCTCGAGAATGTACCATAAAGCATCATTTTGAACTAACTTTGGCTTAGAATGAATGAATGGTCGTCCCGGTTATTTAAAATTTGTTTACTTTTCGAACACTTTTTCGGTTCGTACAGGCTACATACTGTATGGATTTTCCTCATTACAACGCCAATCATTAAAGCCTAGCGCAGACGAGAGGCGCCGGCTGAGCTACAAGGCACGCGTGGCCAAGGGAGCAGCTACAGATTTCAGCGCAGACGACGAGCTCTCGGCTGAGGCAAGTTCCTGGTCACCCAAGTTCACTAAGCTATATGAATGTCACTACCCGTGTTACGTCATATAAAGTGGTCATGTGTTTCAATAGGTACACACGATTCTAATTCAATCGTAATTTGTTAGAAAAACGGAAACATGCAGACGAAGTATTTTGTTTATGCCAAGAAGTATGTACGTTCAACAGCTTTCCATATATTGAAGTATGACGTGATCATGGGAAAATCATACTCTTTTGCGTAAATGTAGTCCGTTGTATAGCCTAGCGCAGACCAGAGGCGCCGGCTGAGCTACAAGGCACGCGTGGCCAAGGGAGCAGCTACAGATTTCATAGCCTAGCGCAGACGAGAGGCAAGTTCCTGGTCACCCAAGTTCACTAAGCTATATGAATGTCACTACCCGTGTTACGTCATATTCTAAGTGGTCACGTGTTTCAATAGGTACACACGATTGGCCTTTTCCTCCAGCTTAGCTCAGCCATGCGTGGTCGGTAGCTCAGCCGGCGCCCCTCGTGTGCGCTAGGCTTTAGTAAACCATAACATCATTCGCATAGTTCACATAACATGATTCACATACAACCGACTCGCATAATTGTGAGTTATACTGCCAATCACGCTGAGAATGCAAGCTTGTGTTTTGATTAGTTAAACTTCGAAAATAAAGTGATTATGAAAACATCAACAAACAGCTTTGGAGGTGAAATATCGGGGGAAATATCTATAATTTATGATTTACATCCAATTTGGTCGATACAAACGCAGCATTTTAAAGAAAACTTATAAAATATCAAACAGTGAATTGTAGTAATGTAACACTAGAACACTGACGAGAATAAAAACTAAAAATAAAAATACACTAGACGTTTCATTTATGTTATTAACGCTATCCATAGCGGGGGTTTGTGTATGAGCTCGTTTTTAGACTTGGTTTTGAAAGGGGACACCTTTAGAGGCAATAAATATTCAGCTAGCAAATCAGTTTATTTTCTTTGAATCTACACATCAAGACAGTTAACGTCCTTCAGAGTACAACAGACATCATTCTGACGAGGACAGGAGTAGCGGGTTGGGAGTAAATCATTAGCTCCTTTGATTCTCAAACAACGCTCAGTTGAACTCATACAATAGCGAACTTTAGTGTTTCCTTCACAGTCTGAAATATAACCAAAAGAAAAACATTATACCCCAACTGTAGCTGATCGTATCAAATCTTTCAATGGCATTTAGAAGTTGAAAGGTTACAATAAGGTGAAGAAATACTTTTTTGGGTGACGACGTTTCGATGTAGTTGTTAAAGACTACTGACATTGAAAACGATGTAAGAACTACATCTAAACGTCGTCACCCAAAAAAACCAAAAAATTGTTATCCATAAGTAGTTCGTCACCTTATTGTTTCTGATCGCTCAGATTCGTGAGTTTAAGACATAAAAATATTGATTATTCCATACAGCTACAGTTTATGAACGGCGTAACCCTCATTACAAATACATCTTTCACAAAACCTATTTTAATGAACACTAAAACCACGAGCGCAGTGAAAATTTTCTTGTCTAAAATACCATTGGAGACAAGTTTCTAATTGTGTTAAAAAGCTGTGGAAACATATTAATGTTCGTGTTGTGTAGGGCTTAACATGATCCAGCAGAATTATACGGGCTTATGATGTAATCCTCCTTGTTTTGTTAAACATTGTATGCTTAAGGTCGGTTTTTTTCGATTGGCTACAAATCATTGTTCGCTGAACCTATTCGGCAAAAAGAAAACACAAAGAATTTGTTCTAAAACATGTTAAAGCATTGCATTTATTAAAATTGATGGCCTTTAGAAACGTAAATCTTTTTTAAACGTGATGTAAAGGATAGTTTTCTTACCGATTAGTTCTTCTTCTCTTTTAAACAGCTCATCAGACCCGCATGCTGCTGCGATCAAACAACAAGCGAAACCCACAAGGACAAGAATGATGCAGGAGTTCATGACGGCACCAGATATGGGATAAAGTTGCCAATAATTTCCTGATACTTATTTAGCAGTAAAAGAGCATCTGTTGGATGACATTGTATATAAGTAGATTGACATCAAGCTCAGTTACGAGTTGTAATTACTTTGTTCCACAGACATTTTGATATCACACAGACAAGTAAAATTCTATCATAAATAACAACGAAGGTTTTTCAAATTTCAAAGCAAAAGTTTCTCTCTTATCTTCGTGTTATTTCCGCAGGGTGTAATTAGAATTTAATAGAAACATTAATCAATAAACTATCACAAACACTTTTGCCCTAAGAAATAGCCTAGCAACAGATGGTTGATAAAATGTTATGTCAATTAAATTTTAGGTAAACGGTAAAGTTAGATGTTGTCGGTCTCAACGGTTGTGGCTCGGTGCGTTAGAAGTCCAATTGTATTCTCGCGATATCTCCTTTAGACGTGGCTATAAAAATAAACCACGTACGCCTTTACTTGATAAAACGCAGGAATTATCACATTCCAGCTTGGTTAACATTTAAAAGTTATCAAAAAAAACCCATTCATCGCGCTTTACGTGAATATTTACTTGAAATTAAAAGAAATAGTAAAGAAGTAGCGAAAACTGATTGTCAATTTTCCAAAGTAGTTCCATTTTACCAAAATCAGGCAACATGGAGTCGTTTCTTCACCTTGAACGGACCATTGTTTTAAGTAATACGTTTGAAATGTTGAACGTAACGATATCCCTAGCTAAGTGTGGGAGAGAATTGTCAGGGCCGGCAACGCCAAGTTGAATTTCATAATGCTACTGTTTTTTCGGATGATTGTCACATGATTAGATGACCTCCGGGGTGAATTATCCAACCCAAGCCTATATTTGCTTTATGTGGCCGGCATTAGCGTTAGATGTCACTTCATCACATACATACATCCGTACATTTTGCTCTGGCTGCTTTAGGGGACGTGTAATTTTGGTTGATTGTTTGATGAACTGATGTTTTACGCCGCACTAAAGAGTATTTCACTTGCAAGGTTTGGCGGGGGATGAAACCAGGCTCTTTGCCCGAAGGAAAAACTTCGACCTTCGGCGAGTAAATGGCAACTGTTCTAGACACCGCGATCGAATGAAAGATGACGTGTAATCCCTCTCGTCACTGTTTCCTTTTGTTAGGGCGTGATGCGTAACACATACTTCTATAACCTGCCAAACATTTTAAGGAGATGATGTAAATAAATTCGAGTTTATTTTGTAACTATGTGCTTAAGTCTAATTGACTTCTAAGATGGCTGAAGAAATGGCAGTCTTTACTCTCAGTCGTTACTGAGAGGATATGTAGAACTGTTACTATCTGGTACCTTATTCAAATGGAAAGGAACGGTCAACCGTCTTGTTTTCTTCAGCCTAACGTATTTTAATTATAGTCTCATACGTTGTTGCAAAAATATCTGAGACATATACATGTATGTAGTTAGTGTTACTGGGCAAAAGAAACGATACCACAAGTTTGCAACGACATAAAAAAATAAGCAGAAGTTTAAGTTTGGTGTTATTCTTGTGAGAAATATTTCCACAACCTCTGAACCAAGCTTGATTTCAATCAAATCATTACAATCAATATGGAAAGCTTTTAAAGATGGGTGGGGTCGAAAAATGAACATTTCGTTAGAGTACTGATCACGGAAACAACGTAAAATGTCACACCAGACGCCTCGAAGTCAAGTCAGTAGCGAGTATGTCCACCATGAGCATCAATACATGCCAGAACGGACCGATGACGTCAAACGTCTGATGAATTTGGGAGTGACGCGTTCCCATTCCTCGAGGAGACATCGTCCCAAGTGCCTGGGCCCTGTCTTACAAAGTTGACGTAAGTTACGTTGGACGTAAATCAGTGTTTAAGCTATATGAACTTACGCCCTGGTCGCAACTGATCTATTTTGTAGGCCTATGTGCAACTTTACGCCAGCTTCGTAAGACAGGGGCCAGTCTTACAAAGCTGGCGTAACTTTACGTCAACTGTAACTACTATGACAACGTATCTTTTAAGTGTTGTGACGCCATGGTAATTGCGTCGGGTGTAGCTTGTGACTGCTTTGTAAAACGGGCCCCAGGACGTTGACTGGAGGCTCGCGACGCTGTCTGATTTGCCGATCGAGGTGGCCCCATAAGTGTTTGGTAGGATTAATGTCCGATGACCATGGCAAAACCTGTACGTTGGACGTCGAACTCGCCTGGGGTCTGTCTTACGAAGCTGGCGTAAATTTGAGCATATGCCTACAACTATAGTTTTAACAATGATTTACGTTGGACGTAACCTACGCCAGCTTTGTAAGACAGGACCCTGGTCCGTATCAATATGTCGTTCCTGTCGGAGAATGAGCCCGCTCAGGTCGAGTTAAGATCTGATGCGATTGTCGGCGAGTGAATCTTAAGACCGTTCATGTCGACTGAGACTGGTTCTTCCTTCAGCCAAACGAGTTCCAACTGATAAGTCTTACGCCCCGCTTAGGTCGATGCGATCAATTGATCGGATGGGAACTTCGTCGTCATATAAGGCAGACTGGGACGCGACTAGGAGTGACGTAACAAAAAACGTCACCGAAACGCCGAGAAAAAATGATCACGTGAAGTATAGGTTGCTTTTAGGCTGCGACGTTAAGATTGATCGGGAGAAAATAGAACATGTTTCTATCCTTACGATCGTAAGACTGATCAGTCTAAGACCGATCTGAAGAGTCTTAACGCCGTTCATGTAAAAAAACGTTCTCCAACTGACTGATCGCAGATTCGCTACGGACTGGATCTTACGACGATCGGATCGGATCGGATCTTAACTCGATCTGAGCGGGGTTTAATGGCCCAGTCACAATGTCGGCGATCTGTCGGGATTAGTTTTGGCCGGGGGTCGTCGTAGAAAATAAAGAATCCTTGAGCAATCCTATCAATAATCCTAATAAAAGTGGAGCAGTCACATTGTCTGAGATTTTTTCAAGGATTTTGACCTGGTTTTGTCGAAAAATCGTGGGATTAGCCTCCGCTCGGCTCCGATTGCATCGGAGGCGATCGGAGACGATATCTGCGAGGGTCTTTTCTTTTAATTTTTCCCCACCTTGGGTATATACAGAATCTTGCGACTAGTCTCAGATTTTTCGGAGGACGCCTCCGATTAATCGGAAGGCATCGTAGGTCATCGGAGATTGTGTCTGGGATGGCCAAAATGGGTGAAAAATCTTGCGAGCAATCTTAAAAATTTAAGTTCAAAGTTGGGGACCGCGACAGCTGTGGCGATGCCTAAAAATCTGCGACAAGCCGCAGGCGTCCGGAGAGTGCCTCAGACGGGTGCAAAATCGTGAGATCTGTCTCAAGATTTTGTTAAAATTTCCCGGGTTTTATCCATTGCCGACGCATCGCAACTGATTTGTGACTGGCCCATAAGGAAAACACCATTTTAAAGTGTCAACGGTTCCTATAATGCAAAGGTTTATGGATTATTGACCACATCAAAACTGACCACCGCATGGGTCGAAATTAGGTTAATATGTTCCTGTCCCAAGATGTCGTGAAAAAACGATATTGACGTTGCAGTGACGTCATCTGAGCGCTATGAACTTTAATGTGATACATTTTACATGTGAATGAACAACCAGTCTGCCAAATTTCAATGTAATGTGATGCTTATTTCTGTATTAAAAATGATGTTGAAAATTAATATTTTGAAGAACAAAAATTGGATGTAGCGTTTCTTTTTTGGGAGAGTATATTTTATTTGAACTCTAGCAGTAGAGGGCAATATGGGCGTTGAGACACACTTCAAGTGAGTCAAATGACGTCACAATACCTTTATAAAAAATTTGCCGCGAGGCATTGACCTAATTACATATGCACCCAGTCTAGTGCAGGTCTATTAAGGGACGTGCGCATCAGTCACGGAAAAAATATGCTTAGTAATGCAATACTGGTCTAAAGGATCAATTAAACCGACTGACACTGGTGATAGACAATAGATAATAAACGAATGTATAAATAACCTTGGACAGTATTACCTCAACGTATAGATCATATCGGTAAGTATGTGTACATCAGAGCCGAACGGCCTCGGGGGGCAGATGCATCGGACCGTATCCAATTAAGTCGACTGCCAAAGAGACGTGTGCGTCCAACCGTAACAAATTAACGGAATAGAATATGTCGAGTAATGCAGTCCTGCCTAAGGGCACCAGGCCACGTTTAAGGCAATCCTGGTTAAAATGCCCCGAGGTGTTTGTCTACGTCACTCAAATCTAAACGACACATTTATATATTTAGGTATCAACCAATCAAATGATTGCGCCTTCCCGAAAAAAATATATGCATATCAAAAATATACTATGTATAATACTTAAGTCTTGACCACTGGTCATCAACCCGGAAGTGAACCGGAAGTGTACCGGAAGTGACTGGAAGTTACCGGAAGTAACCTGAAGTGAACCGGAAGTGACCCGGAAGTGAACCGGAAGTGTACCGGAAGTGACTGGAAGTTACCGGAAGTAACCTGAAGTGAACCGGAAGTGACCGAAAATAACCCGGAAGTAACCGGAAATAACCCGGAAGTCACCGGAAGTGAACCGGAAGTGACCGGAAGTGACCGGAAGTGACTGGAAATAACCCGGAAGTTACCGGAAGTGGACCGGAAGTAACCGGAAGTGACCGGAAATAGACCGGAAGTGACTGGAAATAACCCGGAAGTCACCGGAAATGGACCGGAAGCAACCGGAAGTGGACCGGAAGTGACCGGAAATAACCCGGAAGTCACCGGAAGTGAACCGGAAGTAACCGGAAGTGACCGGAAATAATCCGGAAGTGGTCGGAAGTAACCGGAAGTGAGCGGAAATAACCTGAAGTGAACCAGAAGTGAACCGGAAGTGACCGGAAATAGACCGGAAGTGACCGGAACTGAACCGGAAATAACCGGAAGTGAAGTAATTGAGCCAAAAATAAGTTCCAAGCCCGGCAGTAGCCAAATTCTAACCGTATTCGGTCGTGTTACATATCAAAGTAAAGTTATTTCATTAATAATTTCATTATTTTTTGTTTTTGTTTTAGAGCTTAGGGACTAACGCCATTCACCTTTAAACGGTCCGACCTCGAACCGGAAGTGACGTCATCGAACCGGCAGTTCTCCGTAATTTCGTTATTTTTTTTGTCCCACAGCCTAGGTACTAACGCCATTCAACCCGTTACGACATCATATCCGCTATTGTGCGGCGTAAAACACCAAACAATCAATGACTCTAAGCAGTCGTCCTACATCATGCGCTTTTCACCCCAGAACTATATTGTGAAAGTCTCAACCAATGCATTAACATAAAGAAACATAAGACATCGTTCGTTCTGATGAGCATTTTATTATCTTCATGGTGAACATTCTTCAAGTACATCGTTTCCGGTTTTCGTAAGGGTATTCGTCCGGTAAAACCTTATCAAATAACATATAGCGTATTTTGATCGCGTTCGCTAATGCCTCGTCAATCGGTAGGCCAATTACTCCGCGTAAAAAATCCCTAGTTTTCACAATTTCTCGGTGAAGCGGGTCTCTCATTAAATGCATCCAAATAGTGTTGTACTGTCCGTATATAGTCATCAAGGTTTTCTTTATTTCCGGCCTACGCCGTCGGTATTCTTCCTGCAAACTGCAGCCGTCAACAGACATATGAGTTTGAATAGCTTCCTTCACAATGTCGTCCCACACGTCGGAAACTGTATCAGCCATACCGCTAGCGGGCGTAATGCTCCTCGTTAGAAAAACTTAACGGTCGCTTCTGGCGTTCAGCGGGCGCGTATCATAAAGCTTTATATAACGAGCTATCATCGTACTTCGACAACACTCCTTACGCAGACGGTGTCTGTAACGTTTAAACATGTCGAACGTGGATAAATTGGTGCGTTTTTACCGCAATATGGAAAAGGGTAAAATACCCATGAATGAAGGTGTAATGAGAAAGAGAGGCTCGCCCCTCGGCCAAGCATTCAGAAGTAGAAGCACGCTCATCCCTCTGGAACCCTATTGCCGTGAAAGCTCTCCCGACCGTGAAAAGATGGATCCGCCGCAAATTGACGCCGACCATGCGGATTTACCGCAGATAGATGTGGTGTCTCCCGCACAAGCGGTGGAAATGATCAGATCGGAGGTCAGACAGGAACGCAGAAAAAGTGGTACGCCACAAAGTCAAGCCTTTAAACGAAGAAAAACTGTCGAGCCCTATTATCGCGAAAGCTCCCCCAACCGTGAAAAGGCGGATTTGCCGCGGATTATTGCCGTATCTAACGCACAGCAAGCAGTGGAAATGGCTAAGTCGGAATTGGAGGCAAGACAGAAGCGTATAAAAGGCGGCGCGTCCTTCACATTGGATTAGACCGACCGCTGAAATAGCGCTATAAATTATATTCCGCAGTGGGTGAAACAAAATGAGATTCAATTGTCACGTTTGTAACAAGACTTTTAGTCGCCGACATGACGTGAAGCGGCACGTTTTCAATAAACACAAAACCGATTCGCAGAATACTGAGATGACAGGGCATCCCTCGGATGAAAATACTTTAGAAGATGACCGTCAAGTTTTTCTAACGAGGAGCATTACGCCCGCTAGCGGTATGGCTGATACAGTTTCCGACGTGTGGGACGACATTGTGAAGGAAGCTATTCAAACTCATATGTCTGTTGACGGCTGCAGTTTGCAGGAGGAATACCGACGGCGCAGGCCGGAAATAAAGAAAACCTTGATGACTATATACGGACAGTACAACACTATTTGGATGCATTTAATGGGAGACCCGCTTCACCGAGAAATTGTGAAAACTAGGGATTTTTTACGCGGAGTAATTGGCCTACCGATTGACGAGGCATTAGCGAACGCGATCAAAATACGCTATATGTTATTTGATAAGGTTTTACCGGACGAATACCCTTACGAAAACCGGAAACGAAGTACTTGAAGAATGTTCACCATGAAGATAATAAAATGCTCATCAGAACGAACGATGTCTTATGTTTCTTTATGTTAATGCATTGGTTGAGACTTTCACAATATAGTTCTGGGGTGAAAAGCGCCTGATGTAGGACGACTGCTTAGAGTCATTGATTGTTTGGTGTTTTACGCCGCACAATAGCGGATATGATGTCGTAACGGGTTGAATGGCGTTAGTACCTAGGCTGTGGGACAAAAAAAAAATAACGAAATTACGGACAACTGCCGGTTCGATGACGTCACTTCCGGTTCGAGGTCGGACCGTTTAAAGGTGAATGGCGTTAGTCCCTAAGCTCTAAAACAAAACGAAAAAAATAATGAAATTATTAATGAAATAACTTTACTTTGATATGTAACACGACCGAATTCGGTTAGAATTTGGCTACTTCCGGGCTTGGAACTTATTTTTGGCTCAATTACTTCACTTCCGGTTATTTCCGGTTCAGTTCCGGTCACTTTCGGTCTATTTCCGGTCACTTCCGGTTCACTTCCGGTTCACTTCAGGTTATTTCCGCTCACTTCCGGCCACTTCCGGATTATTTCCGGTCCACTTCCGGTTGCTTCCGGTTCACTTCCGGTTACTTCTGGTCCACTTCCGGTGACTTCCGGGTTATTTCCGATCACTTCCGGTTGCTTCCGGTCCATTTCCGGTGACTTCCGGGTTATTTCCAGTCACTTCCGGTCTATTTCCGGTCACTTCCGGGTTATTTCCAGTCACTTCCGGTATATTTCCGGTCACTTCCGGTGACTTCCGGGTTATTTCCGGTAACTTCCGGTTACTTCCGGATCATTTTCGGTCACTTCCGGGTCACTTCCGGTTCACTTCAGGTATCTTCCGGTAACTTCCAGTCACTTCCGGTACACTTCCGGTTCACTTCCGGTGGTCAAGACTTAAGTATGAGGCTAGAATACTTTGAGATATTGAAAGAGTGACCTCCCTTGGGCACTGCGGCCATTCGTATTAACCGGGGATTCCCCGTGTAAAACCCAGACAGGTCTTATTGCACAACCGCTATGGAATGGGGATTTCCCATGACGTCAGGAGAACGGTCGTCGCTTTAGGACAGTGAGTGATAATGATGAGGGTTGATAGTGTTTCTATTATTAAATCTATAAACGTATACTCCACATGCATCGATAGAGAGATTGTGTAAAGCAGCATATTAACACTACTTAAAGCTATGATCTAGTATGTAGTAAATGTAACCAGCATGTTTATCATTCTAATTGCCTAGCACCCCGACAAGTCTGGACAGGCTTTGTTGTTTTGTTTATCGAGTTTAGACACGATTGTATAACGTAGTTACCTCCACTCTGGGTTACAATATTATCATACACTCACAATTAGCTGCGTTAACGGTCGCTTCTGGCGTTCAGCGGGCGCGTATCATAAAGCTTTATATAACGAGCTATCATCGTACTTCGACAACACTTCTTACGCAGACGGTGTTTGTAACGTTTAAACATGTCGAACGTGGATAAATTGGTGCGTTTTTACCGCAATATGGAAAAGGGTAAAATACCCATGAACGAAGGTGTAATGAGAAAGAGAGGCTCGCCCCTCGGCCAAGCATTCAGAAGTAGAAACACACTCATCCCTCTGGAACCCTATTGCCGTGAAAGCTCTCCCGAACGGGAAAAGATGGATCCGCCGCAAATTGACGCCGACCATGCGGATTTACCGCAGATAGATGTGGTGTCTCCCGCACAAGTGGTGGAAATGGCCAGATCGGAGGTCAGACAGGAACGCAGAAAAAGTGGTACGCCACAAAGTCAAGCCTTTAAACGAAGAAAAACTGTCGAGCCCTATTATCGCGAAAGCTCCCCCAACCGTGAAAAGGCGGATTTTCCGCGGATTATTGTCGTATCTAACGCACAGCAAGCGGTGGAAATGGCTAAGTCGGAATTGGAGGCAAGACAGAAGCGTATAAAAGGCGGCGCGTCCTTCACATTGGATTAGACCGACCGCTGAAATAGCGCTATAAATTATATTCCACAGTGGGTGAAACAAAATGAGATTCAATTGCCACGTTTGTAACAAGACTTTTAGTCGCCGACATGACATGAAGCGGCACGTTTTCAATAAACACAAAACCGATTCGCAGAATACTGAGATGACCGTTTATGGAGGCCATCCATCGGATGAAAATACTTTAGAAGATGACCGTAAAGTTTTTCTAACGAGGAGCATTACGCCCGCTAGCGGTATGGCTGATACAGTTTCCGACGTATGGGACGACATTGTGAAGGAAGCTATTCAAACTCATATGTCTGTTGACGGCTGCAGTTTGCAGGAGGAATACCGACGGCGCAGGCCGGAAATAAAGAAAACCTTGATGACTATATACGGACAGTACAACACTATTTGGATGCATTTAATGGGAGACCCGCTTTACCGAGAAATTGTGAAAACTAGGGATTTCTTACGCGGAGTAATTGGCCTACCGATTGACGAGGCATTAGCGAACGCGATCAAAATACGCTATATGTTATTTGATAAGGTTTTACCGGACGAATACCCTTACGAAAACCGGAAACGATGTACTTGAAGAATGTTCACCATGAAGATAATAAAATGCTCATCAGAACAAACGATGTCTTATGTTTCTTTATGTTAATGCATTGGTTGAGACTTTCACAATATAGTTCTGGGGTGAAAAGCGCCTGATGTAGGACGACTGCTTAGAGTCATTGATTGTTTGGTGTTTTACGCCGCACAATAGCGGATATGATGTCGTAACGGATTGAATGGCGTTAGTACCTAGGCTGTGGGACAAAAAAAAATAATGAAATTACGGACAACTACCGGTTCGATGACGTCACTTCTGGTTCGAGGTCGGACCGTTTAAAGGTGAATGGCGTTAGTCCCTAAGCTCTAAAACAAAAAATAATAATGAAATTATTAATGAAATAACTTTACTTTGATATGTAACACCCAGAGTGGAGGTAACTACGTTATACAATCGTGTCTAAACTCGATAAACAAAACAACAAAGCCTGTCCAGACTTGTCGGGGTGCTAGGCAATTAGAATGATAAACATGCTGGTTACAGTTACTGCATACTAGATCATAGCTTTAAGTAGTGTTAATATGCTGCTTTACACAATCTCTCTATCGATGCATGTGGAGTATACGTTTATAGATTTAATAATAGAAACACTATCAACCCTCATCATTATCACTCACTGTCCTAAAGCGACGACCGTTCTCCTGACGTCATGGGAAATCCCCATTCCATAGCGGTTGTGCAATAAGACCTGTCTGGGTTTTACACGGGGAATCCCCGGTTAATACGAATGGCCGCAGTGCCCAAGGGAGGTCACTCTTTCAATACCTCAAAGTATTCTAGCCTCAGATTATCTCCCTTTGACTGTTTCTATACTACTCAACACTACTTTGCAGATTTATACAGACTGTTATTTTTACAAAACCTATCCATACTGCCCTAAGGTGATGGCCGAAAGTGACCTAAAGTGATGACCGAAAGTGATCGTCGAAACTGCCCTAAAGTGACCGGTGAAACTGCCCTTAAGTGACCGGCGAAACTGGACAGCAGTGACCAGTAAAATGTTGCCACTGCCACTGTTTTTCAACAGTCAAAGTTATATCTACTTCTAGCAAAAGTGGGTCGATAGGTAATTCAATTCTTGGTTTAAAATTAAAACCATTTGTTGTCATCTATGATGTAATCGAGTTCCTCTGTGTGACATATCATTGTCAATATAACACACAATTTTCAATCCGTTAATGACCTTGATATCAATCTTTGGACACACATTGTCATGCAACAGATGTTCTTTCTACGGCTATATAAACTCAACCGAATGGTTGAATCTTTACTCGGTGTTTGACGCCATCATGAAATACATAATTATACTTGTCGTGGTTGGCTTCGCATGTTGCCTACTCACAGAAGCAAATGTAGCCGAAAAGCTGACCAAAAGAGCGGACGACCTAATCGGTAAGAGCATTAATCTATAAAAGACAAGCTTAAAGATCTTATTTTTATAAAGCCATTAGGGCAGGTTGATTGAGTGATTCATGTCTTACGTCAAACTCCAGATTACATGTATAATCAAGATATATTGACAAATTATATACAAGCTTGAAAGCTAATAAAGAATGTGTTAAAGGCAAATCTCATCCGAAAGACTCTTAAAATCCGTACAACGCACAACTAGAATGTTTATGGATAAAGTTTAAAAATCAGTATTAGTTTATAACGCTGTACTCCTAAAATTTAAACTTATGACTCACGTACGGCATCATTATCAACACTACACCTTATAGATATGGTTAATGTCGTATACAGCTACTTTTGACTTTGTTATTGCCACAGATGTGGGCTGATGTTTTTTGGTTTACATTTCAGAATGTGAAGGCGCCAAAGTTCGTTATTGTATGAGTTCAACTGAGCGTTGTTTGAGAATCAAAGGTGCTAATGATTTACTCCCAACCCGCTACTCCTGTCCTCGTCAGAATGATGTCTGTTGTACTCTGAAGGACGTCAACTGTTTTGAAAAGTAGATTCACACGAAATAAAGTGATACCTTCAACTTTGTTTGTTGTTGTATAATGTTACCACCGAAATGACTCTGAAAAAGGCTCTTTTGAATATGTGCGATCTCTTATGTGCGCAAATCCATTATTACGCGGTCACAAGAATACTTCAAAAATGCTGAAGACTGACGAAGTGATCGGGTTTTAAAATAAAGATAATTGACTCTCTTCACATGCCATGAGCTGCCATAAGTCAAGGGTTTCCATAAGTCAAGGGTTTCCATAAGTCAAGGGTTTCCATAAGTCAAGGGTTTTGATAATAATAACCAACAAATAGCTAATTCTATCTCGGCGAAATGTTCCTTATATTTGACAACTTTTGCCACTTTAGAATGAAAATAACTCAAACTCTTGCGGGCGACGTTCTATAATTAAGTAATTGAACGCCTTGATGTAAAATACATTGTAACTTAAAGTAACATACATGTATGCTACCAATATATACGTCCTTTTTCATCAAGACACATAAAAAAGCTTTTCCCTGATCCCAATCTCGATGATGAACGTCAAAGCAGTTTTCATTAGTAACGAAAACCCTAGCATTGACTCAAACATTTTTATATATCATTTTTGATTATATTTATGTCAGAATATCTCAGTCAGTATGGATTTTTGCCTAATAAATCCACGGTATCACAATTGTTAGATCTGTATAATGATATTGTCAAAGCTCTGGATACCGGGAAAGAAATGTTCCTCATTTTCTTTGAAATATCCAAAGCTTTTGACAGAGTATGGCATAATGTTTTTTTTTTTGTTAAATTTGAGTCTCTTGGGATAACGGGTGGTCTTTTGATGTGGGTAAAGAGTTACATAACAAATAGGAAACAACGAGTTGTCTTGGGATGGGTGAATTCTTTGACTATGGCCTTGTCTGCAGGCGTTCCTCAAGGGTCAGTCCTGGGGCCGTTATTTTTTTCTAATTTATACTACCGATCTACGTCAGAACATTGTAAACAACATGAAACTATTTGCAGATGACACATGTTTGTACCTTATATCAGATGAAATAAAAGATACTGTTCCCTCCATACAAACTGATTTGAAATCATTGAAAGACTGGGCACAAAAATGGCTCGTGGACGAGTACCTTAAAGAAGAAGAAGACCTCCTTGAAACATGTCCAGCACATTTGAAGGTTGCCAAATTGAGCTAGTACCCTCTCATAAACATCTTGGGTTAACATCTAACTCTTCTGCTAATTGTAACCAACAGATAGATAAAATAATGAATCGGCCAATAAAAAAGTGTCAATGTTGAGGGGTTTGAAATACCACCTTCCTAGAAAAATCATATAAATTATGGATAAGAGTTATATTTGCCCGTCTTTTGAATATGCAGATGTAGTATGTGACAACATCACTCAAGGATATTAAAAAAGAATGTATCCGTACTATAAAATGACTAACCCGAAGTGTTGCAACTACCGTATTATATCAGTCCGGTCTGCATAAACTCACCAAAAGACGTAAAATACCACTCGGAACATCCTTCGGCTATTTTCGCTCGCTACCGGTCGGCTTTGACACGCCTCGGACAGTCTGCGCTTTTTATACGGTAAATCACCGTATTTTGGGACTGAATAAAAATGGCGTCGAAAGTAAATATCAAAATGTTATACTACAGACGAAAAAATAAAATAAAAATAATTATTAATTTATTAAATGCTAATATCATTTAGAAAGATATTTGTTTATATATTATATTTAGCCCGGTAAAGCACATGTTGTGTAACGCAAAGAAGAGACGCAGTTTCGGTACATTCCAGGATCCTCCAATACTTCAATTAAAAACTGAAAGTTAACAAACACAGTATTTCGGTCGCTTACATTATCACGGGGACACTTTCGATGGGCCCTGAAGAGGATATGGAAATTGTACGTTACACGGCTACCTTTTTGGTCGCCACATTCAAAATGACCTGCAGTCTATCAGAGGGTATTTCACGCACGTAAATCCCCGAAGTTATTAGAGTGGTAAAATCGTCGCCTGTTAACTTTTTATTCTAGCCATAACAACCCAGACAGCACACTAAATACAATTATACCGCCTTTAAAGTGGCACGATCTGCCAAAATTCTCACTTGTTTAATAATTTCTGATCGTCAAGACAGTAAGAGGCTTTGAAGGCCATCGAAAAACTAAATGATTGGCGTTGGAATGAGGAAAATCCATACAGAGTGTGGCCTGTACGAACCGAAAACGTGTTCGAAAAGTAAACAAAATTTAGATAACCGGGACGACCATTCATTCATTCTAAGCCAAAGTTAGTTCAAAACAATACGAGACTAGAAGCACTAAAAAGCTTCTGAATTATACGTCTTGAGAAAAATAGTCGATAATTTCAACATTCTGTTTTAACGTCAAGATATCAACATTTTGGCAGCTCATGCCACTTTAACTTACGTCCGTAATCCTTATCCTGTCAGAAAAGCCAACCAGCTAACCACTGTCAGATGTAAAACAGCCAGCTATAGCAGGTTCTTCTATCCGCAGACTTTGCGAGATTGGAATGAATCTTGTTTTGCAATAAACATGGTTCCTGTTTAAACAGACAACCACCTCCAATCTTAGCAACGGCTTACATTATTTTTTTATCATACGGTAAGAATTCCGCTAATTCAAGTACTCAAAACATTACGAAAAGCACTCTAAAAGTTTGAGACTTTTCGTTGGGTGTCTTACCTTCTGCATGGAGCGACCGATAATCCTATCGAGCAATCACTATTGTTGTTGTTTTAGACCAAACATTGCAGAAAGCAGTCTAATAATTTGTTATATTCACATTGCTCCTCCTTGAATTAGCTGAATTCTTACCGTAATCCGAAAAAAACGTAAGGTTTGCTCTTAATATGTGAGGGCTTAAGGTATTTGTTGAAGTGACCCTCTTGTTTCAAACCCTTGTATAGCGACACACAGGACCGCATGCCTACACGACCTTGTTCAAGAGAGAACACAGGAAAGTAATGGCATGTGTCATTGGTTCCGTCAACATTTCACTGCTTAAAATCGCTAAGTTGTAAGTTGAGACTGCTTTAATATTTAACCTATTAGATGCTATAATACAAATTTCCTTGAGGAAGAAAAGATAACGTTTTCCCCTAAAGGTAATACCTTCAGACACAGGATTTAGAATTCAAAATGTCCACTACATTGAATAAATAGCCAATGCTCAGATACTATATGTTTCTGGTGTGCAGTCGATTGGATCTGCGACCATGTCTGTCAGCAAATTACTCTTTATGAAATATCATTTGTGTATAATATACCCTTTAATGTCCCATTTAACATCTTCAAAAAGATATTAGTAATATCAGGAAGAGGAGTTCGACTCTGACGTCACCGGTATGTTGTATTATTAACATTAGTACGTGTAGATATCGTTTATATGTCAGTTCAAAGCAGGCCAGATTTAACAAAATAAAGATGCTGATTCCGTTGAACAAATTTCCTACTACGATTTTATACCCAGTCAATACAAGGACTGAACTTATTACTTAGTAACAAGAGCTGCCGAAATTCCGAGTTAAGAAATGTTCTCAGAAACTTACACAGGCTTATTATTGTTTTGTGAGGAATTTTGATATTTCTGGTGTTTTGGGGCCATTATCAGAATTTTACCCTTGTAGAAATTTCGTTTTGAAACGTTGTTCTCAGTATGTTATAGAAAATCAAGGGGTATCGTAAGAAATATACTAACTAAAGCGATTCACGTAGAAATTCGAAACCTGCATTTGAACATCAAAATGTTCCCACCGCGGTTGACTTTTAAATTAGTTCTAGGCATCATGGGATTTATCACCGCAGTCAAACTGTTCCCATCGGTTTACACCGAAGAGAAAAACTTGTAATCCAGCAAAATACCAGTGTTTCTCTTGAGATACATTTGGGTTTCCTCTGACATCAAATCTCCAGCATCCCAGCGATAAAAGTGAAATAATTTAACGCGCAATGTAAAACTTGAATCAATCACACTCTCATTGATGTACTTTTAGAACTCATTGTTCTCCATAAAACTCCCATACACGTACATCGCTTACACTTTACTCTCCAGTAAAACTCCCATACACGTACATCGCTTACACTTTACTCTCCAGTAAAACTCCCATACACGTACATCGCTTACACTTTACTCTCCAGTAAAACTCCCATACACGTACATCACTTACACTTTACTCTCCAGTAAAACTCCCATACACGTACACCACTTACACTTTACTCTCCAGTAAAACTCCCATACACGTACATCACTTACACTTTACTCTCCAGTAAAACTCCCATACACGTACATCACTTACACTTTACTCTCCAGTAAAACTCCCATACACGTACATCGCTTACACTTTAGTCTCCAGTAAAACTCCCATACACGTACATCGCTTACACTTTACTCTTCAGTAAAACTCCCATACACGTACATCACTTACACTTTACTCTCACGTGGAACAGTTCGGGCAGCCATTGTTGAGTTATACTTAACGTGGGTTTGATTTACCCCACCACAACAATCACGTGAGCTAATACAAAAACGAATATGAATATAGGTTGCTCTTTGATATTTGATCGTCTTAACGCAATGTTGGCTTTCAATAATTGGCAATTGTGGTGATTTGGGGACTGTATAAATACGTGAAAGTTTTCCTCTTCCTCGGCGTTTCCACTTGTGTGGATACGGCGGGGAAACCGAAAGCTCTACCGTAGGTTATGCGGCGCGTGTGTTTCCATTTGTGCGATTGTCCGTACGGCATCTGGATATTTTCTTGTACAAAATACCCATGTAGTTACCAAATCTGATAGACTTTTCTTGATTAAGAAAATTATTTTTTCCTTCGAACTATGTAGACCAAAACAAGCTTCGCTGGATTAATTCTGTTTTATCTATGTATTCTTAAGATAAAGGATTTATGTCTTACATAAACTTGGTATGCTATATATAAACGCATGTTTGTGAAAGTCTGATTTCCATGATTTTTTTTATTCTAAGAGCAACAATCCCAGCTTTTTGTGAGAGAAAGGGACTTCCACAGTAGGCTTACCTGATTTAATATGGAAATCACCATGCGGTTCCGCATTGGCGCCGCGCCGATCGCTACATGGTCCGGTCAGTATTTACCCCACCCGTACAAGTGGAAACACCTGCTATTTAAAAGAGTATTGGACGATTTTTGCCTCACCCATATCCGCACAAGTGGAAACACCTGTTAAACCTTAGTGGCACATCCCTCTTATAATCTGATTCGCAGAGGAAATCATTAACTTTTGGTACCAATAGCATGAGAAATATCGACTTGAAGACAGCGTTTAAAGAGAATTTTTTATGTTCAAGAAGTTGATAGAAAAATATTAGTTTTTGTGAACAAAAATCATGAAAAGAGAACGAATTATTTGCAGGCCAGTTGATCAGATTTATTTCCAGAATAACCATCAGAACGCATCTCCGGCCGTCTGGGTCCCAAGAGCTTACATGGCCTAGGCGGCCCCTGGACCCTCGCCTGTTGTGCTGTGATAGTTGCCCCCCCCCCCCCCCCCTACACTTTTAATTACGTTCCGATGGTACTGTACTGCAGAATGTAAAAACAAAATGATCATTAACAGTTTATGGGTTATACATGATGCGTACTAAGATCTTTTGGTATGCATACAAAACAAGAAAACGATAACTCAAAAGGAAGTAGAAATCTTAAAATATGATGTGAACAACGCTAGGCCTATAACGAGATCACATATGGCGAAAATAGAAACAAATTGACTCAATATCAAAAACTTCAACACGTTAATAACAGCTCCCATCTGCCGTCTTATACCCCTCACATGACTCCCAAGTCTTCACTCCAATCCAGTCCTAGTCGTGTGCGTAAGGTGAATTTCGACCTGACAGCAAATGGTCATTAGGGTCAGAAAACCCCTTCAATAACGATTAGCGAAATCCTTCGTCTGTTATCTCCTCTGAAGCGTTAAAAATTGGACAAGCTCCATTCTCCGTCCGTTAATGCGTGCGTCATTATCTGACTGGCCATGGAAACACTATAGCGTATTTGTGTAGTTCCCATTTTTACAAATTAGGACTGACAATTCCTGTTAGAAAACTGTTATCCGAGAACTCACAAAGTTCACTTGTAGGAATAGCTGTATAGATCCGATGATCATGAATTAAAATCCTAGAAGCACAATCACACAAATAAATGTTATATTGATAAATGTTCCCAAGCTGAAAACTAACACTCCATATAGAAAGCTCTATGTGGTAGCTTATTGAAACAATAAATATCAGATGTTAATGTGACATGAGCTGCTAAAATGAAGATATTTTCATGAATTCTGATTGTCAAGAGAATTTGCAGCTCACTGAAAAACCAAACCAACCATACAGAATAAAAAACGATTCAATTATTCTACACGTAGATTTTACTGAAAGAAATTTATCGCAGTTTCGCCTGCTAGTCCCTCGGGAGCGCGCCGAGAATACTTTCGAATGTCTTGGACTATTTACCCGATAATTGAATAACTACCTTCCAAACACATTGTTTTGTGTTGAATATCGCAGGTAATGTCCCATCTTAATCTATACCAAAAATACTAAGTCAAACGCAATGTTCGAATCTGTTCCCGGTGTGAACAAAACTCAATATAACGGTCAAAGACATTTGCTTTAGGCAAGATTGGCGTTCTATTTACCGTTCCTAATGATTCACTTAAATACTTCGCCATTTCTTGATCAAAACCTTCTCGACATTCCAACTATGTAAATTAAACTGCTGACAGTGATGGATTTAAAATCGACATTGTTGGTATTACTTTCCACACCTTTAAGGGTCATTTGGGAACTGACGGTCTAAGAAAAGACGAGGAAGTTTAAACTTTGAATTAATGCGGCATTTTGCTCTCCATTGGAAGCTGTAAGAATATATAACCATACTTGTACTTATGCATGTTGTGTGTATTTGCAATTACATAAAATAATGTTGAGAAGAACTGACGGTCTGCTATCACAACAGTTATATCGCCAAGTTGAAGGCTGCAGCAACCTTTAAAAATCTTGATACTTGCAAGCTGAAGAAGATCTGAAAATAAAGGTCATTTTACATTAGTGTTAAGGCCTTGCAAACGTTTGTGATGCTTGATTAGCTTATTCATGTTTCATCATAACTTGTTTTATAAACATAATAAATCAAAAGCGAAATCAGAAGGATAAAGTTTCTAAAATGAAGAAAGATTGTGTATTTCATCGACAAAGTGATCACTTTAATATGATTGCACAGTGAATTGTATTGCTGAAAAATATACCACTATTGCTGATACATACTTTTACTTCGGCGATTTGATTTGGAAACCATCGGGTCATACAAAATCCGTTAAAACCGGCTCTACACGTCACTGGCATTTGTTGAACTTGCCAGATTTCCCCGTTATTTACAGAGATAATCCGCGGTGTGGTCAGTGTGTTAATTGCTAGTCCGGTCTTTACTGGTCATCACGAGACGTCAATATGTCTGGGCTAAAGTCTACCAATTTCGCTTCACGTTCTGACAAACAATCTACAATAGACAGTCTGATCAGGCCACTGATTGTTCAGTGAGTAGAATAATGTTTTGTGTCGCGATGCCAATCCTGACTCTAAACTTCAAATTATGATTTTGCCATTACTCTCGATAGGTCAACGGCAGACAAGAAAATATTTTCTTTCTTCGACTCGTATCCATGGGCTAAAATGGTCTTAGTAAGACGTTTAATATTTATATATACCTCAAAGCTAACTCACATTATATCAGCGTACACGCATGTGACATAAAAAGATAGCATATAGAAAAACACAAAAATGGATTTTTGTATTATGTTTGGACTTCGGAGTCAATGATGACTCGAATGTGCAAGACTTCTATGTTGACCAACTTGATGTGTCCTGGCGATAGATGTCTTTATCCCATAAATGAACCATTTTTGGTGTAATAAAGCTAGTGCATAAATTTTCGATATGCCCCACGGGCAATAAATATCCTGGGAATTTGATTGGTCCGGCAAAACTCATTCATCACGATTAGCCAATGAAAAGGTACAAACCCAAAGCCGGACTACTTTTTAAAAGTGGACAAAAAAGGAGCTGGGCGAGTGAAACAATTTACAGATAACCATTTAGTTAAAGTTCAAATAATCGGTATAGATTTTGACATAGAACTGTCGCCACGAAGATTGACAAGAATACCTTCAACGGTTACATTGGCGTCCGACATCGGTCAAGGTAGGCCTATGGAATTATTTAAGTAACTTAAATTTAAAATATCTGAAATACTTTCGCATATAATTTTTTAATGTTACGTGGTACTTCGATTTGCGAGCAAGTAAAAAGACATTATTTTTATTTCAAAACAGATTACATCCAAGGGACCGATGACAACGGCCGGTTAAACGAAGCTGGCGAGCAAGGCGCCGCCGGAGAGAGGCCTCAATCCCGGGTGACTGACTGCGCAGACAGGACGAAAAACCGTAGGCTTACTCCCGTCAACGAAGGAGATGTGTTCAACATCATACGAACCGAAGAAAATCAAAACACGGCAAAAAAGACATCGTATGATATGAAACTCTTAAAACAATTTCTTCAGATGACAAATAATGGAGATATGCGAGAAATTTATGACATTCCTCCAGGAGAATTATGCAAAATTCTGGGTAAATTTTTCGTAAGCGTACGTGAACCGGACGGCGAAAACTATGAGCCCTCCTCTTTAAGATCGATGTTAGCCAGTTTCGAAAGGTATCTGAAGAGACATGGTTATCAAAGTTCACTAATCACTGATATGCAATTTTATACTTTATGCGAAACAGTGAAATCTAAACAAAAAGAACTTAAAAGAGACGGTAAAGGTAACTTACCCAAAAAGGCAGATCCGGCTACTGATGAGGAGATTGAGCATGTGGACATCAGGCCATAATTAACACTCTCTGGTTTTTTGCCACAGTACACTTTGGATTGAGAGGTGACACAGAACATAGGAATATGTGCTGGGGAGATGTAACTCTTTGTACAGATATTGACAATAGGGAGTATTTGGAATTTTGCGAGAGGCAAACTAAAACGCGCACCGGATCAAATCCCAAGGACACTCGCACGGTAAAACCCAAAATGTTGGATGTACCCACTAATTCATCGAGATGTCGAGGTTTCTGTGTACAAGAAATACAGTTTACTCCGACCGGCACAGTTTTCAAGACAGTTTTATAGACTATATTGCCACTCCCACAACACGTGAAATTCCTATCTCCGGCGAACAGTGGTTTAGAAGACAACCAATATGTAAAAACAAAATAGGCAGTTTGATGAAAAACATGGCCGTAAAGGCAAATTTGTCGTCTAGCAAAAGATTAACAAACAGCAGCGCGAAAACGCCTTCTTTAGAAACTAAATGACGAAAATATCCCACCGACACAAATAATGCAAATTTCAGGTCATCCCAACATTCAATCTGTAAATAATTACAGTTCTATTTCTGAAAATCAGCACAGGGAAATTTCAGGCATATTAAACTCAACGTCATCTGTTCAAACTCAATCTGCAATCAAAGCCGTTGAAAATGACTCCCGAAATGTTATCTCCAGTCAGCAATCCATGTCTCGAGTATCGAGTACAACCACAGCCTCAAATGTCGCGCCAATATTTGGAGGTCAAATTTCTGGAGGAGTATTCAACGTTCATGTTCATAATCATTACAATTATGAAGCACCCAAGCGTAGCAGAATTCGTGTCATCGAATCTTCACAATCTTCAGATTGATCCGCTGTTTTACACTGAACTGTTGCCGATATTAACTGTTCTAATCTGCTGTTAGATTCTTTCTCAAGTTTCAGCGCGCCATGTTTACGATTTATGTTTACCTGAAGAATGGCGTGTTGACACTGTTGTCTGTTGTCAGTTTTGAAATATCCCTTTGGAAAGTTTACTGAATTACAGTTTATTGTTTTTACTTTGTACAATAAAACTAATTTGCTTTAAAAATGATTTGTATAAGTCGTATCATTTATGAATGCTATAATTATACAATTAAACATATTTGTATTGCACTGTTTTTCTTCCGCTTTCAACTGTGTACTCAGCACGACTGTTTACTCTGATCGCATTCTAGTAAATCAATGCGCGTTATCTATAGTTTCACTGAGAGACGACGGCGACAGTTGGTTTAGTCTGGGAGCCCATGGAGATTTGTTTAGCATTGCGAGTACAAAAGGTTTGAAGCTGGCAATATGAAGGGGGAGGCTGTGGGACCTTCAAATAGCCATTCTTAAGTTCCATCTCCTGTACCAATCCTGGCAGCGACCCCTCAAAGTATCCGAAATTCAGGTTTAATTAGCATAGTCGAGTACACCGAAGAAACCAATGCTAAAATGTCCATGTTGGTAATGGGAATCAAGATCTATCATTCTTAAGTTCCAACGCCTGTACCTTATCTACTTAAGAACGCCCGCAATTAGAGCTAATTAACACTTTAATTAGCATAATTGAGTACATCAATGAAACCTTTGTAAAAAATAATCATTATGGTTCCTTCAATGAGGATATGCAGTTCTTAAGTGACAAAGCCTGTACCAAGTCCACTTAAGAAAAGGCCAAAGGTCATGATTAGCATCAAATAGTTTTAAATAACATGCTTGAGTACATGAATGAAAGCTATGCTAAAATGTCCCTACTGGTGGTGGGAATCCATATCTATCATTCTTAAGTTCCAAACCACGTACTTAATCACCTTAAGAATGACCATATTTAAAGCTAATCACCACTTTAATTAGCATAATTGGGTACTGTGGCTATATTTTTGTTCTTCTGAGTTGTTTAAGTTCAGGTAAAGGGTCGACTTATTTCTTTTGGGGCGTGTTGTTGAACAAGCCTGTTAAATACTACAGTGCTCCTTATTACTTTCACAGTATATTTTAGTAATTCCTGCTTCAGCCGTTCTCATTTTGGTCTGGTGGATTTCAGAGCTTTTATTTTGAGCATTCAGTTTTCCAGGAAAATTGAGAGACCTGACTGAGTGGCTGAGTAGGTAGAGCACTCAATCCGAACAGCCTTCCACCAATGGGTCGCAGGTTAATCCCACTCAGACCGAAGAATATTGGAAAATTTCCTGACTGGGGTTTCACCCGAACGACCTATGTGGGATGGTTGCCAGTTACCTCCGGAAGGTCGTGGGTTTCCTCCATGCATAGAGCCCGGTTTCCTCCCACAATAGAACTGGCATCGCCGCCATATAAGTGAAATATTCTTCAGCGCGGCGTAAAACATCAAACAATCAATCAACCAGTCTCCAAATAGGTATGGTAACTGTGGGTTCATTCAGCATCAAATACAAGGGCCGGTTATGTAACAGACGAAAGTCTTTTAGTACGCCTGTATCGCTTACATGTAAATCCATTGTGCTGGATAAAATAAAGTTCAAGTTAAAAGGCATCAAAAAATATATAAAAAATATCTTTAAAATCATTTGGATATTGCCTTTCGATGGATTTATTCACTGGTAATCTGCTCCAACAGAGGGCGCTAATTAATTCTAAACCATTTAAGCATATATCAGTCCTATTTGACCAGGTACAGGATTTCGGTAAATACTTTTAACTATTCAAAATGGAGACACACTGGTTTTAGCTGTTCTGAGTGTGTGACAAATGTGGATCTGGTTAGATAGAGAACGAATTTCATTATATTCTTGCTTGTCCACCTTATCAAAACTTGAGAACAAAATATACACAAAGAACAAAGTAAGCACAACCCCCCCCCCCCCTGAAAAATCTGCAACGACAGATAAAATCATTGGTGTAGGGAGACTGTTGGAAAACTGATATTGCAGAAACGATTGTGATCACATAAAGGGCAACATTCTGGCGATAAGAAATCTCCATTAATGCCAATAAGCTATACAATTTATTCAGGATATCGTTAATCAAATCAAAAGTGTATTTTAGCAAAATAAAAAGATGCTTGTAAATATGAAACTTCAGAGTCCATCTGGCTTCACAGGGCGAACATATTGAAGTAAAAATGTCACTTTGAGTGTGTAGAACACATCCCTAGAGCAGAGGGTCAATAGAGCGTATAGCCTCCATAGTCAGAATGATAGCTCCTTACCTGCGTCTCATCCCTCCAGTGAGACGTCGGATCTGTTTAAGGGGTACCTGACGCCAATACCGATGTAATGCGGCTTCCAATTTCAGTAGATTTTGCACAGGAGGCTCTAGGGCTTGAATGCTTTTGCCCATCCTATCCCAAATGTGCTCTAATGATTCAAATCCGGACTCACGGCCAGCCAAGCAGAGTTGTTACAGCTTTGTTTTGGAAGTAGGCTATTACTGCCCGGGAACGATGAGGTCTGGCATTGTCATCCATGTACACAGGTCTTGAGCATAACGGGTGGTTCTTAAAATGAGGCACGACAACTGGTTGCAGAACCTCCCGAATGTACCGGGGCCGCAGGTTTCCTCGTGTAGTGACCAAGTTCAGTTTGCAGTCGTGAGAGATGCACCCCAAACCATTACAGAGCCCCTTCCATAAGCTGTGTTTCGATGCCTCCAAACCCTCTCTCGTCCATCCGTGACGTTGAGCAAGAAACAAATTTCGTCCGACCAATGGATTCTTCGTCAGGTCCTCAAATTCCAACCTCGTCGTGCTAAACACAAAGCCAAACGTATCCGTTGATGGCGATCTGACAATGGAGGTCTTTGGTGACTCCTTGCCCTCAGGCATGCAGTCGGTTTCTCGCGGTTCTTGTGCACAGGCGTCGGTTAGGTAGCCATTGCCGCTTCAAAGATGGACTTGATGCAAATGCAAAACACCGTACCAGTCGGATCAGTGCCCTATCTTCACGCTGTGATGTTACAGGTGGTCGCGGCGAGCGTGGTCGGTCTTTCACAGCACAAGTTGCACCGTGTTTTCTCACAAATCTGCTTATCACTGTATAATGGTACCCTAATTGACGCCCGATAGATCTGTACATCCCTGTGGAGTGTATACCGACAATTTGCCATTGTTGCCCCTCTAATATCCTCCTTCGTGCCATGTTCACAGAAGATGAGTCTACGTTGCACAAAACAGGCCTTAAGTACAAAACATTTAAGGGGAAGCATACTGAATTTGCGTAATTACACGAAAAAAAAAACAATTTTCCTGTCGCATTACAGGCAGTTTTTGCGTTACTGCCAACATGAATTGCCACAATTATTCAATAGAACATCATTCTTATCATCATCAAAACTGGCCGTACAGTTAACATTAATGCAGATTTATAATAATTAAATTTAGCATGGGGTGCTTAAGTTTTACCTTGTGTGTATTTAAAGCTGTTATACAGATGAAACACAACTATATCTAAGCTAGTACAAGTTTAATACACAAACAATACGAAAGAACAGTCATTTTTGTATACCTTATCCTTTGCATGCTTTATCTATTTTTAACGTGCCCTTTCTCGTAACCTCCCCCCCCCCCCCCCCCTTCCTCTCCTTCCCAAAAAATGTCCAGGGACATCAACCAGGTCTCTCAATTTTTGTGGAAAACTGAATGCTCAAAATAAATGCTCTGAAATTCACAGGCCAAAACGAGACCGGCTGTGCAGTATGCTGAAACAGGAATTACTTAATATCCTAAAATTAGAGACCATGCTGAGAAAGAAAAAAAGTATTGTTTTACTCGAATGTATCAGACGCTGAATGCACAAATGTAAACCTGATATAGTACTGCATTTATATAACATGTACAATAAAGGAGGCTGATGAGAAACCCAAGCAAGTCCAAATCGTTTACGTCGGAGAAACACCTTGTCAGCGAGTATTACAGAAACAATTATTTCTTATTCAGGGAACCCTAATAAAAACCTTTGCAAAGGTTCCATTGGTGAACCCAATGATGCTAATTAAAGTGGTAACTAGCTTTAAATATGGTCATTCTTAAGGTGATTAAGTACATGGTTTGGAACTGAAGAATGATAGATATGGATTCCCACCCCCAGTAGGGACATTTCAGAATAGGTTTCATTCATGTACTCAATTATGCCAATTAAAATTATTTGATTCTAATCGCGACCTTTGACCTTTTCTTAAGTGGACTTGGTACAGGCTTTGTCACTTAAGAACTGCATATCCTCATTGAAGGAACCATAATGATTATTTTTACAAAGGTTTCATTGATGTACTCAATTATGCTAATTAAAGTGCTAATTAGCTCTAATTGCGGGCGTTCTTAAGTAAGTAAGGTACATGGTTTGGAACTTAAGAATGATAGATATGGATTCCCACCACCAGTAGGGACATTTTAAAATAGGTTTCATTCCTGTACTCAATTATGCTAATTAAAATTATTTGATTCTAATCGCGACCTTTGACCTTTTCTTTAGTGGACTTGGTACAGGCTTTTTCACTTAAGAACTGCATATCCTCATTGAAGGAACCATAATGATTATTTTTACAAAGGTTTCATTGATGTACTCAATTATGCTAATTAAAGTGTGAATTAGCTCTAATTGCGGGCGTTCTTAAGTAGATAAGGTACAGGCGTTGGAACTTAAGAATGATATATCTTGATTCCCATTACCAACATGGACATTTTAGCATTGGTTTCTTCGGTGTACTCGACTATGCTAATTAAACCTGAATTTCGGATACTTTGAGGGGTCGCTGCCAGGATTGGTACAGGAGATGGAACTTAAGAATGGCTATTTGAAGGTCCCACAGCCTCCCCCTTCATTTTGCCAGCTTCAAACCTTTTGTACTCGCAATGCTAAACAAATCTCCATGGGCTCCCAGACTAGTTTGTTTTTTGTTGAATTTAGATCTCTGGTATTTATGGGATAAATAGGATCTCCACCTCGAGTAGTAATTTTCATTTGTTCCTCGCCAGAGGCTCGAAACAAATGACAATTACTACTCTCGTTTAATAAATCTGATATCACAGGGTCACTCGGTGGAGATCCTCATGTATTTAAGTTTTTTATTGTTAGATCTATTAATCAGAAATATCAGAAAAAATTGGATACTGGTATTTATAGAACATAATCCAGTAACCCTAGGACTTTCAGACAAATGTAGCTTTAAGTAAATTAGTTGTATATTTTTTTCAATTACTCTAAAATTGAAAATTTGCAATTTAAATAGTGACAACGCAAATAGTTCCAAATCGAAAATAACCCACCACAAGCAATATCCCAAAAAGATGGATTTCAAGAAAGGTTTAACAATGTTTCTATAAAAAGTTCCCATAAACAACATGATGTGTTTTATTTGACTAATTATGCTTTTGTACCGTTTTAATATTTTGTAACATTGTATGAAATGGTTGATCTTGTTCCCAGGACACAATAACGCATTAAGCTGAATTAATTGTTCCAGACTAGAAGAAATATTTGTTCAAGTTTTGTCCAATTACACACTACTTTTCAATAAAATAACAAACTAGATGTATTCTAACCTTGCCGTAAAAAGGAATCTGTATACATGTCAGTCTCCAGGACGTGATTTAAATAACGGAAGTTTTCCAAAAGTTTGTAGAATTTCAGATACACAAAATATTTATCAAATACATTCTCATTCTTTGGCGTTATATTTGCTAAATAAGAAATCTGTGGCCGTTATTCATCTGCATTAGGCATGAGTTATTATATAGTGATATTTGATGCTTCCTGTTTTTTCATAGAAGTCCCTGCCATGATAAACTGCAAGATTATAAGTGACACATTACAGCTTCAGATCAATTTCTTTAAATCTCCAGATGTGGAAATCAGGCTACATGATTTTTATTAACTCATGAAAAAAGATGTAAGAAATTCCCAGTTCAGAACCTGATCAAACAGCCAATTTAATCTGACGGTTGTTTGTAATAGATAAATATGAATTCTACCCCTCCTGCATGTGCGTGCCGTGTGCAAATATACATGTTAAGTAGAGATGACTTTTCAAACAACATCGAGTCTGTAGTGCATCATCGGCTGGTAGGTTTACCTCCCCCGGAAGAAGTGATATTTTGCTTGTTATCATACAAAATGAAGGATTTAACCTGATAATGTTGTGAGTGTGGTTATATTCTGTCCTTTTATATTGAAAACTGGGCTGTCATGAACGTATACAGTCACCAAAGTGTTGATTTCACAACATTTCCCCCGCTAGCGTCGTCAGCAACCCAGCCTGTCAAAGCGGTAGCAATAGTGACATTATGTCATTCTGCTTCAAAATATCTGGGTCAAGCGTTGCACGTGACCAAAGCTTATCGTTGATTGGTTAAAAGTTCCCACTCTGCCCGAGGGAGGGAAAAGGAACGGCAATCAACAACAGGTCACTTTTTCCTCATTTTTCTCAATTATCGGAGTAGAATCGACTTTAATACGTTCGTCTTGGTGTTTATTGCATAACCCGATACCGCTGAACGTTGGTTCGCACCTCGTCAAACCCCTCGAATGCTGCGCATTCTCGTGGTTTGACTCGGTACGAACCAACGTTCAGCGGTATCGGGTTACGCAACAAACACCGCTACGGCGGTATTAAACCCTTAAACATATTGCTGACATGTTTATGGGATTTAACAATGTGTAGGAAGATGAGACGTACAATGTTGAATCCGAAATAGAAGAACAGAAGCTAGTGCTAAAACTAAACTAGATCTAACTGTAAAACTTATATAGCTAATCTCGTTGTGTGGCTCCATTGATTTCCAGTAGTTGTTGTCGTAAAATGAAAGACAATCCATATGTTTTCAATACTGTTTTGGTATTCACGCTTATGTACATTCCAGGTCTCGATTATGATAAACCTGCAGGTACTGAGGCTCTTTTGATGATCCATTACGTAAAATGGACCATACAGTTGAAAGCACACTCCACGTCCTAACCTACCTCTGTATTTTTTTTGATAAAGCTGGTAAAATGATACTGTAATGTTAGATTCTGGACAAAAGTTAAAAGTGCCTAGCTTATTCTGTCTGGGAGGAAAAACCCGTTCATTGTTTTTTTTTTTTATGTAAACAGTGTTTTTGGAATTTCGCGGCATATGTGTCTTTACACCATAGAGTATACATTTTCCACTCTAGATTTTCATCCAACATTGGCTCTATTTTGCTTCTCATGTTGGTTAATGAATATATTCAAATCTTGACAAGTCTTGACGTTAAAGTGGTATGAGCTGCCAAAATGTTGACATTTTGAAGTTGAAACAGATTGTTGAAATTATCGGCTATTTTTCTCAAGACCTATAATTCAGAAGCTTTTTAGCGCTTCGAGAATGTACGTTTTGTGTTTGAACTAACCTTGGCTTAGAATGAATAAGTCGTCCCAGTTATTTTGTTAAATTTTGTTTACTTTTCGAACACTAGTCCGGTTCTGGTCCATACATACTGTCAAAGCCTCTTCTGTCATGACGATCAGGAATTATGATAAAAAAATGTAAATTTTGGCAGCTCATGCCACGCTTTTTTAGAGAAGGGGTCATGTGATTAGCTCACAAAACTGGGTTACCAGGTAATAAAAGCAGGTGATTATTCTATTTTATCCCTAAGCAGTCATTTAGAACAGAGAGTGTCTTATAGAGAATCATACTTACATCAAAATCCTACATCATGGAAGATGTTACCTCTTAAATGTGACAACATGGGAGGTTAAATTGGGTAGTTGTTTAAGTAATGTTGTTAGCAGCAAGGATCAGTCGTCCTTTTACTCACCAACCTATATTTAAATGGGCCCTGAACAGCCAAGTGGAGTCTACGCTGCCTAATTTATTTGGCAATGAAGAAGAAAAATGTCGTAATCGTCAACATATATTGGCTACACAAGAAACATTTACAAGGCGGTTTAAGTCAATTCAGCTACTAAAAATTCTTAGTGACTTTTTAACTCTTGCTTTCGAGGATTTTTTTTAAGGACAAAGTACGCTGACATTTTCAGGACAAAGTACGCTGACTTGTACATAACTTGTACATTGATAATTATCGAGAGAATATTTTAATAAACATTGATAATCTTTCTATTCCGATGCCAACATCTGTAGTTGTTGCGCTCCTCCTTACTTTCATTTCAAAAACATTAAACGATACTTCGTAATTTAGAAGATTTTTTAAGGTCTAATTTGCATGTAGTATGTTTACTGTCAGATATTGAATTTCTCAGTTAATTTTAAAAGTGATTGGAGAAAATAAAAACATGTGTTAGTGGTTCGTTATCATAGAATGTCATAAGACTGTAGGCCTACTCTATGTTAAAATCCATTTGGGCGTTCTTTTTACCACGTCAATTATTTTACAAGATTCTCATGGGGTTAAAAACTAGAAAAAATAATTAAACAAAATGGTAGATCTGATTATCCATTAAATTACGACCTCCAGTATGGTCAGCTATGGACTGGGAAGTTTTAATTTGAATACCTAAAGTGGCATGAGCTGCCAAAATGTCGATTTTTTTACGTTAAAACAGGGTGTTGAAATTATTGGCTATTTTTTCAAGATGTATATCTCAAGAACGAACGATAACGTTTTGTTTTGAACCAACTTTGTCTAAGAATGAATGAATGGTCGTCCCGGTTATTTAAATTTTGTTTACTTTTCGATCACTATTTCGGTTCGTGTGGGCCATATACTGTAAAGATTTTCCTCATTCCAACACCAATCATTTAGTTTTTCGATGGCCTTCAAAACATCTTACTTTTGTGACGATCAGAAATTATGAAAAAAGTTTGAATTTTGGCAGCTCAAGCCACTTTAGACTGCAACATTAACTGTCTGAATAAACATTTTTAATAGTTTTCGATAAACTACTGGTATTGGAACACGAAAGTCATTTTCTATGAAATCATAAAAAAACGATATTGTAAAACTTAAAACATTTGGGTGATCACTTCAGGGATATTATTTAAGTAAATCTAAGCCCTCTTGAACGTTTGGTGAGAACGGTTTTAGAGAGTTTTTATATTGTATGCTGTTAGTTCAAATTTGATGTGACATTCAAATATAATACACGAGGTTTAATAAATTTGCATTTAATTCAGCTTAGTCAAATCGCTTTTTTACATTTGAATCCATTTTGATAGCCATTATATCAAGTTTTCTGATATTTCTGACGGAAAACCTTGGTTTCCAAACAAGGAGAAATATACCAATATGGACCCTATAATGCGGCCCAGGAATAATACCGTGATCATAGGGCAAAAATAGTAAGAGATGCGATACTAAGCGCCAGTCACATCTCTATGATGTTATCAAATTACAGACACAATCTGCGTGTTCACCGAGCAATACGACTGAGTAGTCAGAATTGGTGATTAACCTTTATGTCTTTGACTAGAAGCAAAGGTCTGGTTAAAAAGGAGGCGCCTGTAATAAGAACTCGCATACAGAACAATTTGCAGTGATATGTGGTATAGTAAATTATGCGGCATCGTGGCTGGATATGATTATATGTCGGATTTAATTGTATTTGGTTCTCTTTTTTAGGATGCTCTGATTCACCAAAGCTACAACAATCTTTGACATAACATTTTGGTATATATAACACTTTAAGAATTGTGTTTTAGGTCGAGATATCTCGGCTTCAATAGAAATCTGACAGTGGCCCCTGCAGTCAAGTACATCTATCGCCACTACAAATTATACACTCGTGAATGTCCACGGTGCAGTCAGATATCGAATGAAAATTATCGATTAGTTATGTCTGGTAATCAAGCTCCAAATGGTGAGATTAGTCATCGGAATTGGACATTCTATTTTTCTGGTGCTGTGATTTTGTTATTCTCCGAATTCAGGGCTTAGACGTACAATAACGTACCTTCACTCCAGGCTACGGACACCATTATATCCATGATTATATGAAAGACTAAAGTTAATGTAATCAACACTAAGTTGTGTCACATGTTTACCCCAGATAAGAGTGTTTTAAATCTATCACTAATGATGGTAGTGCGTTCTATCTCTACACTTGGTGATGACTGTATTAATGCTATGACAATCATAAGGCCTTCGGACTTTACGGTTGCAATATTTCTTCTGCTCAGCTACTTGGAATTATTTCTTGTTCGTGGGCCCTCCAAATAGGACTAAACTCTAACACGAAACAAAATGTATCAAACAATGTCCAAAATGGTACACATGCAACCCAAACCTATTCTTATGCAGAAAAGCAAACTGTAAATAACGAAGAATTCAAAGGGGCATCGACTATCACAAGATCAACTGGCGAGTTCGAATGGCAAGAGAACTATACCTATAGAAAAGTGGTAAAATGCGCGAAAGAATCGTCATTTGTGAGTATACGATGGACAGAAAATTGGAAACAAGGCCATGTCAAATCGTTACTCTGAGATTTTACAAGGTTTAGAAGGAGGCAATGACTTGGTACAAGAGAGACCCGACATTCCAATATGGCAAATTGAACTACAAAAACAAAAATACATTGTAGCGACAGCTTTTCAACCGATCATTTCTGAAATGTAATTCAAAATACTACTGGGCACGTTTTATTCGCTGGCAGAGGCATTTCTTAGAGCTAATATAACATTTTTCACGTACGGTGGGAGTCATCGTGGAGTTTACCGACATCACGGTATTGTACCCTGGGATGATGATGTTGATATTATGGTGAATGCCTCCCAGAGGGGAAAAGCTACGGCTGTGTTAAAGGCACACTTGCCGCGAAAATCAGGAATATTGTTTACATTAAAAAAGAAAGTCCGTTTTCTGTATTTTCCCCAGACAGTTAGGAACTTTCAATTTTTTCCAAAATTTAAAAGTTTGGACGTCACTTGGTATTTTTAATTTGAATATGAAAATTTGAATTGTTAGGTGCCCGTAACGTAAACAAACCAAACTGCCCCCTATTGGCGATTTTATGTTTCAGTCGAGTGGATTAACTAACGGCACAGTGTAATTTTACGTAGGCCTATTTATCTGAGAAATACAGACTGATGATCGGTTAACAGCGACTGGAAAAGTCTGCTGATAATTGTTTGAGTGTAAACCACAGATAAAAAGGCCTGAAATGAGGGTAATCCAACACGAAACTTGACCGACACGGATCGTTGTTGTTGTAATCAGGCTTCGATTCTTTGTTTGGTTTTCACCCCATTTCTACATTCTAAAGCTAACTGGACATGTTTTATGTGTCCTATGCTTAAGTTTAGCGGTATTAGTCGTAGTAAGCTCTTGTAACTGTAGGACAGAAAAACGTAAAGTGGGTAACCGTACGTTAAGTATTTTCTCATATGAAGCTCAATGTAAATGTCCAATTTCATAACAACTCAGAAATAAATCACTTGTTATTTTTTTCGAAACTTTTACAGATTTGTTGCATGAAAAAAATGTATTATTATGGCAGTTAAACGTAGTTTAAATATCCTGCGTTTCAATTATTGTTTGGTTGACTCGCTGAAAACCAAGTCCAAAGCAAAAAGTCAAATATAATACCTATTACATCATCTCCCATAGAATCCTCGATACCAAACACCTATCAATCACATATGAAAAAAATCAGCCATAATTTAGATGCATATATAATTCTTATTGTATATAATATTGTGCTTTGGAAGGCTTAATGGGAAATTCTGACGTGTGTTATAAATAAGTTTAGTGTAGTCAAGTTGGACTACGGAAGTACACGTTAAAGCTCATGTAGCCAAAAGGCCCACGCGGACTTTTCCGAAACTTCTTGATTCTGAACTGATGATCGTATATAAAGAGCATAAAGAGAACTATTTAGACTAATCACTTTCAAATCGAAAGAAAACAAGCAGTAAGTCTGATTTATTATTTAAACCTTACCAATTAATAAAGAATGACCACAGACTATCAGAAGGCCAGGTTTAAGAAAGTACATGCATGTTCTACGCACAATGTCAGTTCCCTAACGGTCATAGCTGAGATGTCTTCAAACAATGAGTTCGTTTGGATGCTTTTTAAACATGTATGTGTCATATTTCCATAGTTTATAGTATCGCGATTTTGACCACGACAGCACATCTACGCCAGTTTGCTCTTTTTATACACGATTGTTTGGGCGTTTTGAAATCCTATAACAAATGCAAAAGGTGAGAAAATATACAAGGCCTACATTCAGGGACTCGTGAATTTTTTTAAAAATTACATAGATAAGAAATACATTTCTCATACATGCCTGATAGTACCGCAATCGTTAGTGCTCTTTCGAGAATTTTATGTTTCTAGATATTTCGATTTATCAAGATTACACCGTCTTGATTCCTAATTGCGTTACGAGCAAATCAACCGCTCTATTTTACCTACGCATATTTTATTCCATTGATTTTTTTAAAACAATAACAAGAACGGCATGTGCATCTCGCCTTGTTGAAATCCACGAGCTGCCTAAATCCAACAACTTAGAAAACCAGTTGATTTACTCCATACAGATCAAATACGACTGGTTTTCCGTCATACCGGCCAATGATGTCCGATAAGGCAGTGTTTAAAAATAATAAATACGCGTTGTGGTCGTTTAAAGTGGTATGAGCTGCCAAAATTCACACTTTTTCATTATTTCTGATCGTCACGATAGTAAGAGGCTTTGAAGGTCATCGAAAAACTAAACGATTAGCGTTGGAATGAGGTAAATCCATACAGTTTGCGGCCTATACGAACCGGAATAGTGTTCGAAAAGTAAACACAATTTAAATAAACGGGACGACCATTCATTCTAAGCCACAGTAAGTTCAAAACAATACTTTATCGTATACATTCTGGAGACCCGAAGCACTAAAAAGCTTCTGAATTATACGTGTTGAGAAAAATACTCGATAACTTCAACATTCTGTTTTTACGTCAACATATCAACTTATGCCACTTTAAACTTTTTATTAATGTTTTAAACGTTTCATCAATAACAATTTTAAAATATAGCCTCTAATTCCAGAATTGTTTTAACGGGAAAATATAAACACCCTTTAATACGACATGTTTAAATCTATATAACAACTTAATCCTGGATTTAAAAGTCACACGTGATATTTGTCTTTTTAATTAATTATACAATATTCCTATAACATCCTGACTTTTTAAGATGTTGGGTATAAGATATCCAGATGACTGATCAGTTATCCACGTCACTGATCAGTTACCCACATCGCTGATCAGTTACCCAGATCACTGATCAGTTACCCACATCGCTGATCAGTTACCCAGATCACTGATCAGTTATCCAGATCACTGATCAGTTATCCACATCACTGATCAGTTACCCAGATCACTGATCAGTTACCCACATCGCTGATCAGTTACCCACATCGCTGATCAGTTACCCAGATCACTGACCAGTTACCCACATCGCTGATCAGTTACCCAGATCATTGATCAGTTATCCAGATCACTGATCAGTTACCCACATCGCTGATCAGTTACCCAGATCACTGATCAGTTACCCAGATCACTGATCAGTTATCCAGATCACTGATCAGTTACCCAGATCACTGATCAGTTACCCAGATCACTGATCAGTTACCCAGATCACTGATCAGTTACCCACATCGCTGATCAGTTACCCAAATCACCGGTCAGTTACCCACATCGCTGGTCAGTTACCCAGATCACCGGTCAGTTACCCACATCGCTGGTCAGTTACCCAGATCACTGGTCAGTTACCCAGATCACTGGTCAGTTACCCAGATCACAGTTATACACTGTACATGTAAACAAAGTATTTAAGATGGACATCACGTCTAGACATTTAGCTAATTACAAGATACACGAAGTATCAGCTACATGTATCTCGGAGTGATTACACAAGACCATTAAGGGAATGCTTTCATTTCAACAATGTTCCTTTGTTCTATATGCACAAATAGCTAATTGGTAAGCGACGAATTTGTCATGGAAACTCCAAGCAGAAAGTTAAATTCGACAAATCATACCGAAATGCAGATTCAAATTACAGATTTGTAATTCCGTGTTAAGTCAAGCAATCGAATAGAATAATATACCTATCAATGATGTGGGTAGAATCAAAATGACTTAGTGGATATCCACATGCAATGCTCATGTTTTTGATCCAATACTGTGATGATGCTTGCCTGGGTATACAAGCAATATGCGTTTGTTAAATTTATTCGGAGTTACCTTGCTACTGCATTATATACATGTAGTATTGGACTCTCACACTCTACAGTATTACAATTTATTTAGCATTATCCTCTTCCATGGCATATTTACCTTCTTGCACAAGGCGTCTCTATTGAACAGGTCTTTTTTATTCTATGGCTTTAAACTAACAGTTTTTCCCTGGATGTCTCTCACAGCAAGAAAGCTTTCAGTAGACTTAATTAAATTTCTATGATGTTTTTCCATTTTGGCAATGATATTTGCATCCTATTCAAATTGCATTACCAAAAGCCGTAGATCTCTCGATATTTCCGTCAGTTAATCGTTATCTTGGTCTAGTTAATGGTTTGTTCTGTGCGACTTCCTGACAACTGGACTTGACACAGAAGTGGTATAATTTACTTAGTGTAGTAACGAATTAACATCGTTAATGTTTCCAACTCTGACATCTCTGAAAGTCGACTGTTATTTCTGCGTCATTTGCGACATCGGTGTAATTTTGTTTCTCTGTGTTAACTGTCTTTTTAACAGCCGAAAATCTCATCGATAAGTAAACTCAAGGGAGGGGGGGGGGGCTCTAAAAATATGGAGTTGTATGTTTGAAGTACTGACTACGCATTCTTTAAACATTCACAATCGAAGGCAAACTTAGTACATGCACGTTATTGTTGTTTTGTATGTGTTTTTTTCTTTGAGGGGAAGGGGAGGATCCTTCTTTTTGGTAAACCTGGAATATAGCTTGTAATTTAATGGATCATGCAAACTGGTTTACAACGGAACTATGTTATATTCTACGAATACATTAATACGACATACATCCTGTAAACCACGAATTCGACAAGAAATTTAAACGTATAGACACGCAATAAACTATTCATAGCATTACAATGGTCATATATTCCCCCTGAAAGTTTAAAACTAAAGCCAACATCAACAATATTAGAGTGAATCATTTGAATTTCTTATTTGCTTTGTTTGTATATCACGTTTTGTTCCAGACATTGCTATCATATTTTGCACAAGCGTACTATCAAACTAAATAAATGTGGATTAATATTTCCGTGCAATAAATTGAATTCATTAGAATTGGTCCAGTGGTTAACATAATTCGTATTTACTTACTTAATATATATTTATAAATACTAAAACACGGGCACAGGGAAAATCTTCTTGTCTAAAATAACCACGGAGACAAATTTCTAATTGTGTTAAAAAAGAGGTATATCATTTAGACCTTTAATACCCCATCATAACTTGTTGTAATTAACTAAACCTAAAATTTCAGTAGGTTGACGAATTGCAGGAGCTTTGTCTTAGTCAGTAGACTTTTCTGGAAAACTCTGTAATATATTGACAATGTTAACCCATCTTAAGCTATGGCAAGAATATCGTCAGACTGAGATTGAACCTCATAGGTTCATTGGGAAAAGACAGTGAACATTTTTCAGCCTCATTCAGTAATTTCCCTGGTGATGATTGCAGCTTGTATTCTACATTATTACTGTACTGTTTCACTTGGCCAAAGCTATTTCTGTCTTGTTCGGAATTCATTACCAAAAGTCACAGATCACGCGGTACTTCCGCCAGTTAATGGTTATCTTAATTTGCTTACTAGCTTGTTCTGTTTGCTTAAATAGCAATTTGACTGGGCATCAAGCTGCCATCTACCCAGTACCAGTAAATTAATGCGTCTACCACTGTTACGTTATGGCATTTGAATGACACAGTTTCTTTGCGAGTAATTGTCACTATCGATTTGTCTTTGGTACCAAGCGTGTTACCTCCCTTTCATATATTTATATCAAACAATCCTTAAGCAACATCCAACGAAATCCATCGATATTTTTATGCTATTCTTGGTAAAATATATCTTAAAAAGAATCTCGATCGACCAATGAATGATATTATAACGCATGGTAGGAAACAATTGGTCAAATCAATTTCACGTATGTGGCGGCGTTGCCATGGTTGGAAGGTCTGTGTGGGACTGAGGGACGACCAGTCTAACCTACTGAACCACCGAGGCCCCCAGGTCTGTGTGGGACTGACGGACGATCACTCTAAGCCACTGGACCACCGAGGCCCCCAGGTCTTTGTGGGACTGACGCACGATCACTCTAAGCCACTGGACCACCGGGGCCCCCAGGTCTGTGTGGGACTGACGGTCGATCACTTTAAGTACTGGACCACCGAGGCCCCGTATACGGATGGATACTGAATCTAGTTTGTGTCTCTTTAAACGTTTGTTATATTAATTACACTTACAGCAATGCTGCAACCTAACCTAACATGCTTGGTCACGTTGGACATGAGCTTGTTTGCAGTGTGATTGAAACATTTAAAATATAAATAAAAAACCATGCATCCAATTGTCTGTATTTCTAATAGATTAACATACATTTAAACTTATTGCCAATCCACTAACCTAGGATAGTTAGGATAATACAATTGTATCCACAACGTGAAATGTACGGTCTCAATCCTGGCTAGTGACTTCATTCATCTTTGATCAGAATTAGATTCATTTTTGTCGGGGTTTTATATGGCAAGAAAAACAGAATCGTGTAGTCATTTTGACCGAATGAAAAAACAGTTCTGTTCTTGTATTAAAATAAACCTATGAATTGCGTGCCCATGGTTCATTCCGATTGCTACTATTCCTTGATTGTTTTGGGTAGGACACATTTGTCAAAATATTTTTTTAAGAGACTAAGAAAAGAAGAAGTATGGACAATAGACACGTTAAAATGTTAAAGGTGTAGATTGCACTCAATGAAAAACTCTCTTGAACTGAACCAATTATGTCGAAACGATTCCAAAGCAATTTTCTCCCATTTACTAAACCTTGGATAATGGAATCCAGGATCATCGATTTACGATTAAAAGCTTTGAATTGATAACCCTGTTAACACCTCATCAAAGGGTAATTTTACCTTTATGGAATATGTCTGGCAAAGCTTTAATTTTGCAGCTAATTATTCGCTCTTCATCGACAGGAATTAAGCTCTTCGCACGATTCATTGGTTATAATGAAACATGCGCTGTGCAATGGTTCGTTTTCCAATGCATTATTTTTTCACCAATGGTCGTTTATATCAGCCAAATCTGGCATTCTTAAAATACGGATTATAATATGACCCCGTTGGTTTGGGGCAACATTTAACCTTAAAAACAGACGACAGGGAAAAACTAGAATGATGGCTGGATGGTTGATCAGATGGTAACTTGATTATCTTAAACCATGAACATTATGAAGCTGCCATTCATGGTATTTAGTGTATAGCTATTATGTATGTGACACAAATTAGATAGGAAAAGCGAGTGGAGTAAAAGGATCCAATACTGTTCGAACAAGTTAAACTCGCTAAGGGTTGTCTTGGAGGATCAAGAATTGATAGCAGTTTGGAGTATGTAATCCTCATCAGATTATGTACTCAGGAAGCCATCCACATCAAAGAAACCAAACTCAGCAAGAACAGACAGCTAGGATTATGTATTCCAAACTGCTATGACATCTTGATCCTAAGAGCCAATCCTCATCTAGCCGAACTCATACGTAATTATATTGTGACAGTTCTTTACTAATTTAGGTTATTTTGTACCTGCCACAACCTGTAATTTTCTCAACGGCTATATAAATAGAGTGTTATTTGCTGTATGTCGCTAACTTTGATAACGATGTAAAAGTACATCAAAACGTGCAGATTACTGAGTGTACGTCCCGATAATTTACATTATGGTAACAGTTCGCAAAGACACTTAATAGACCTAGGATCACTGAATAGTTTTTCTTTCAAGGCAAACCATTCAGTTTTTTTATCAACTCAAACGCTGAAGTTTTTATTGCAAATGTACATAATGTAACTACATGGCGTGTTAGCATGTAAGAGTTTAAAGGAAGTTCCGAAAGATCAAAGGAATCATTCTTATTTCCGCAAAATGGATAACCTCTCGTCCAATTTTCTTAATAGTCTATTCTTTAAATAATAAACTAGAGCTTTATAACGATGTAGAGCTTGTAAACATTTAAACATATATTTTAATGGCTGAAATTGGCCACCGTAGAAATGTGATTTAGTTTTTTGCAGGGGCTGGAAGAGAGAAGATAGAGCAGCATTTGTGAAATGGCCTCACAACAGGATAGAATTAAGCGTCCCCATGACATCGATTCCTCCATAAGCTAATCGGTTCCAGAAAACGATTTTGTTCTCAGAGACTGTAGTCCACAATCTGCTGAAATATATAGATTAGTTCCACAAATACGGTAGTGTAACTGACTATAAAGTATCGTAAACGTATAATGATTCCACCAACAGTCACGTTTCTTTTCAGCGACTACCGGGAAATGAACGAGGTGCTGTGTGAAGCTGAATAGCGGGTAAGTAATCGCAGATTGTACCATTTGATAGCGATTGAATAAACAATCGACAACAATACTCATACTATATTTGCGCCCGACTACTTTAAGGACAAGATTATCAGTTCCTTCCTACTATAAAAACGACCAGTAAAATACATTAGCTAAATAGGCGTGGTCTTTTGTCCATGTGAGGTTCAAGACATTCCTCTGACTCTGGAGACGCTATGGTTAATCTCTGCTTCGATCTGAAAACATCTGATCCACACAAACGGACACTCAGCTTTGGCCGAATGTCATCGATTGGCTGGGAAATGAGAACTTACTGATGGGATGTTCATGTATAAATTTGATACCTTTAATCAGGTTACGCTTTTGTGTTTGGATGTTTACTCTATCCCCGTATAGCTACTCACCGAAGGTTTGGAGTTTACTCCTGGCAAGAGCCTGGTTTCTCCATTCATCAAACCAGGCAACGACGCCATATAAGTGAAATAATCTTGAGTGTGGCGTAAAATATCAAACGATTAATCAATCGGGTGAACGCAACGGGGTGCGGAGGCATTATAAAAAACGGAAAATGGAAGTAAATGGAAGTCTGAAACTTGTGGGCATTTACGTGCGTGAGATACCCTTTGATGGACTTCGTCATTTTGAATGTGGCGACCAAAGTGCAAACTGCCCTATCCATGTCAAAAGTCGACCGGTAACGAGGGAAGACAGCCTAATTTTGTTAATTAGCATCGGAGTTTATAGCGGTAAACGTCTTCATTAGTCATATGGGAGTTCTGATAGGCAAATACATGTAGTGTTATACTGTTGTAATACGGCTTAGTGGACTATCTGCTGTTGAACAGCTAGATGAGTTTTATGGAATAGTTCCTGGTTGAAGGTTTTACATTTTACTGCTTAAAGGCATTTTATCTGTTGAACTGAGGGGCTTTTGTTCCATGAGAGCGTCCCTTTACAAAGCTCCTATTTATGGCCGCAATGTGTTTTAATTACATTTACGTGTAATTTTTTTTCCTTGGATAAAGCTTCATTTTGTCACGCAAGGACGTGTGCAAGTACATGTAACCTATACCACAAACAGCAATTTCGCTAAATTGAATTATTATGTCCTCCTCAGAACCATATTGTAATAATTATTAGCTAATTTACTTAATTAGTATGTCGACATTTACTAATTGAGAATGACATCGATCTCCAATTAAAATACTATCATCTATGCTATTCGCACAGTGATAACCCTGCAAATATACAACGCTCACTTTTCGACAAAGAAACAACAATGGTTGGATTTTTAGCAAGATCCAATGTATATATTTATGTTTATGTGCAGCTTGCATTCGGACATCTATATTTCCATATGTATATATCAATGAGATTTAAGTAATAATGCGAAAAATTTGCTTCTGTTTCCTATTTCCCATTAAACAACTCCTCTAGATCCCATTCAAAGCTGGGGTTTTTGTTTTGAAAATGGTTAATTTCCTGAATTTAGATAAAATATGAATATTTAGTTTCGATAATCATTTTTTGTTTTCGTTTTATAATTATTAGCGAGTTTATTTTCTGCAACATTGAAACAACATTTCCCTAACCTTGACTTAATTCTGACTTTTGGATTCTTATGTTTTGGGTCACAGGGACAAGGACTGATGGCAGTTGGGAACGCTCGGAGCATTTCGTATTTTAAATGTTGAGCCTACTGCAATCGGGCCCCCAATGACCGGTGTACTTGGATTTAAATATAGAATCCCCTAGAAATTGGTATTTTGATTTGCTTTAAAGAGTAATAAATAACATTTTCTGAGGTGTAATTGTATTTAACGCCTATACCGTTTTTATTTTTTCAAAGTTTTGAAATTATAATGTCTATATTAGATTCTAGTTTTAATTTAAATGTGTTACTGATACATCGACTTTTAACGAGGCATAATATACGCTTCCGACGTTCTATAATCTGCCATAGACCACCAAGGACTTAGCCAGAACAAGGCTCAGTCACGTGCCTTAGCCATAGATATCTTATAATAACTAGATTGGCTAAGTGATATGCGCTGGAAAGATGGCGGACTATTAAATTAACGTTACATTCCAGAACGAGGCTAACGCTTGAGAAACATTTCTTGTCGTTGTTGCTTCACGATAGTCAAGACAAAGACCATATTAAAGCCACTTTTACACGTTTACAAGTCGTCATGGACTAGGAATTTAATCCATTCTAAAAAAAAAATGGCCGAAAAGTTCACATTGGACTACAAAACAACTTGATAACGCCAGTCAAAAATGGCAAGAAGTTGCTTATCATTAGCCTATCTGGTTGTTATAAAATTTCTATGAGTTAGTCGTTGACATTTAGCATGCATGAGATAGGGCAAATGAAATATTTTCTAAAATAAAATAATTTTTTTTTCGAAAATAAAAACTAAACTAGCTGGCAATGATTTGTTCTCGGCCATATTGAAGTTTAAAGATTTTTGCTGCAAGGCGTTTATAATTACAACCAAAAAACGGATTTTCATCCATTTGACGTCAACGTTAAGTCAATCGCATACTTTCCCTAAGGGACATAACTCTGTAATGCGGGAATATTCCTAACTTTCTGCAGTTGCGCAGTAGACCGCCTACCTCGGCAAAGGTGGGAAAAAGTCAACCGAAAATCTTGTGCAGAAGAAGTCTAGAGGCATCACTATGCAATATACTGTGCTGTAGTGACCTACAACGTACTCCACGCCTGCCTAATATTGGCAAACATTCTACTTACCGAAGTTTCACCAGCTTCGACAATTAAAGTGAAAAAAAGCCTTATTCTATTATATATTTCGAGATATTTTTGTCTGAGAGTGTTTTAAATTGTCTATCGCCACTACATTTCGTAAATGTGTCGCTCGTTCAAATCACACAGTAGGCAGGTCGGGTCAATTTTAATCATCCATAGTTTGTTTCTAAAACCTAGACCAAACTATTCTTCATATAGTTATAAGATGTAATTAGAATTCCGTTTGACATGTATAATCATATTTACTTTGAGAAATGATATTTAATAAATAAGGGGAGACGTTTATTTTTAACTTTTGAGACTCACATTTGCTTTTTAACTTTTATGATCGAATACCTTGTACCAACATTTGATGACGTCACCGACCTGCCTTACGCACAGTTATCAACCATGTGTTATATTCTGCCTGGGTTTATCATCGATTACCCAATGTGGAAGTTTTGTCGTGTAGCTGTCATTGTTTGGAAAAAAGCCATATACCTTAAAATGAATAAGTGAGTGAGAGAACATTTTAAACATTGCGTGGAAATGTCTAAATAACTATACACGGTTTCATATGTTTTTGAGACCTTTTTAACTGAAATAAAATTAAATCATTGAAACATTTCTTCGTGGATTTCTCACTCGATCACCCGAACTGAAAAATATGTCAAGTACCCACTAAGTGCCGGGGTTTTGGCCGGGTGGGGGGGGGGGGGGGGGGTCCAGTTTCCTCCCTTAAACCAAAACAACATAGATATGAGAATGGCATTCTGTATTTCAATACCTCAGCGACAATTGATTGATGCATTTGCATTGTTACTAGAATATTGTTCAACTCAACTTAAAGCTGGTCGCATGGTATCACGTGTAAAAAGTGCCATTTGATATAGACATTTGATAAAATCAGGGTACCCTGTTCGGACTTAACCATGATTCAATTTATGTTTTAGCCACACATAGGAAATTACAGTTTTCGTTGAAATGTTAATTTTGTTCTTTTCTCTTTCAGAGTGGATAATTGGTGTGTACACAAGACATCGGTGTTAGTGTGTACACAATACTCCAGTGTTAGTGTGTATACAAGACTTCAGTGTTACTGTGTACACAAGACCTCAGTAAGCGTGTGTACACAAGACCTCAGGATTAGTGTGTATACAAGACTTCAGTGTTACTGTGTACACAAGACCTCAGTAAGCGTGTGTACACAAGACCTCATGATTAGTGTGTATACAAGACTTCAGTGTTACTGTGTACACAAGACCTCAGGTTTAGTGTGTATACAAGACCTCAGGATTAGTGTGTATACAAGACCTCAGGATCACTATAACTACTAGACAAACAGTGTTTGGGTTTCCTCCTTATTTACCTGACAATTTCAGGGACATATAGTAAAAAAACAGCTAATTATCCTTGTAGAATTCAACCTGATTTGAGCTGCTCTGGCCTAAATAAATTTAACATTCCGTTCCGTGTTATACGTGTAGCGTGATTGCATTAAATGTATGAACTAACTCATTTATACGGACCTTGTTTTAGTTTTAATTGTTGTGTCTTATAACTTTGGAGGAGGAACAATGTGTCCTAAAATTAGTTTTAGAGACATAAGTTGAGGGCTAGGACATAAGGTGAAATTCAATTTGTTCGACGCTTAACATCTATAATTTGAACAAATGTGAGATGGTACACGGCAGGATATTGATTAGTATCCAATCATCTCTTATAAATCAGAAGACCTAGGTGGCTCTGTCAGTTAGAGTGATAGTCCATTAGTCCGACACAAGTCTTCCATCGATGCGGCGCGGGTTAGAATACCACTCAGACCAAATACAAATTTAAACAGGTACTCGCCGAAGGTCAAGGATTTCCTCTGGGCAAACAGCCTGGTTTCCTCCCCCACTAAACCTGGCAACGTCACCATATAAGTGAAATAAACTTGAGGGCGGCGTAAAACACCAATCATTCGTATAAACTAGTTTTTTTTTGTCTTTTCGAAAGTAAATCGAACAGTATTCTCATTATTTGTGTGATTACATTTTCTTGAAAAGTATAGTCGGCATTTAGTGTTGACGATAAGTGACTCCGGGACCCAGGTTCGATTTCCGTTGCGGTAGTAAAATATCTGCCATGACTCAAGAAAATGCAATCCCACGGGCAACGAGAATGTTTATATAAACCAGTTAAACAAATATACTAGTTGAAACATTCGCATAGTAATGCTTGTTACTAAAACAATAAACCTGTTTTAAATTTAAAGACAATTGTGTTCCATCTTCTTGTTGGGCAAAGTCCTAATTTTTAATTATCGAACACTTCTTAAAACATAATAATTGTGAGTTATAGGTCACCAGTGTCTGCTTATGTGTAAACAGTCTCAGTCATGCATGCATCTTGATATTAAAACTAAGCGTTAACAAAATCCAGCATTGAAATGGTAGACCAAAGAATAGAGTTGGACGGATTAGGTTACTCCTGATCTGTTAAATGACTTAAAGGCACACTTGCCGCGAAAATCCAGAAGACTGTTTACATGAAAACACAATGGACGGTTTTTTTTTGTTTTTTTTTCCCAGACAAAAAGTTAGGAACTTTCTATTTTTACCAGAAATTGAAAGTTTAGACATCATTTAGTATTTTTAATTTGAAATTGAAAAACAGATTTTTGAGGTACCCACAATGTCAACAAACTTCGAACCTGGTCGTGTGCAAAAGTGCCGTAATGGTTTGAGTCGCGTGGGCGATCTAACGACACTGTATAATTTTACGAACTTTATCTAAGAAATACATACTATCGATCGAGTAAGAGGGACTATAGAAGCCTGCCGAGTGCAAACCACAGACAAAAACGCTTGAATGAGGGCAATCCAACACTTAAGTTAACCAACACTGATCGGTGTTGTTGTTGTAATCGAGCTTCGATTCTTCGTTTGTTTTTCACCCTCATTTATACATTCTAAACCTGCTTTATGCATGCTATGTTTAACTTTAGTGGTTTAAGCTGTAGTAAGCTCGTGCAACTTGGTTTTTTTAACAAATGCCAAACAGGCTACGGCGGCAAGTGGGCCTTTAAGTTAAAAATCTATCTGTTTTGTAATTATACACATATACTTTTCTTACTATTTAGTTTTGTCAGAGGATTTGTTTCTGTAGCTTCTTGTCGTGTGTTATATTGTGAGCTGAAATAATATAATGAAAAGTTGGGTTTTACTCCAAACAAAGAACCTTTTCTCTCCCACTAAACCTGAAAAAGTCGCCATGAAAGAAAAATAGTATGGAGTCCTGTGTAAAACATCAACCAATAGACTATTTTTAGTAGATGATGTATTTAGAAACTAAAAGATAAATCTCCTGTCCATCAAATTCAAAGACGTTTTTGCTAGATTCTGAACATATGATATAGTCAGCAACCGGTATTCTACTGTTTCTCAGAAAGTCTCATTAAATATTGAAAATACTAGCTTTTGTTCAAATTTTGTTGATGTTCAAATTATACAATGTTTGGGATTCTGACATTCAGGAACTTGGGTACGACAAGGATATTGATTGATATGTCACCCGGACATTGTCATCCTTATTGTTTATTCATTTACCGACATTTTACCTACATATCTTTATCTTATAATATCTCCATAATAATTACGTTCAAATGGTCCTGCATGGTAATTTTTTGATGTGCAACCGTTTTAGTATATGAATAAAAAACATGTTTAAACCAAACTTAACTTTATGACACTTTATAGGAATAGCTATATACACGATACATTTTTAATGAAAAATAATCAAATTTTATCTTTTGTCATATTACAGAGAATTTATATCACAAAGAACAATATTGATCAGAAGACGTAATTTCCGTTTCGGTTGTTAGGACGAAATACAGAAAACTGGTTTGAAAACAGAAAAAAAAACGTTTTCTGAACGTGTCCTTGGATGTAATCTGTCCAATATGACTGTCTTCTTGTTTTGGTTTAATAACTATGTCCGTCTGACAAATGGCACGATCTCACGAACACAAATACTTGACTTAAACATCTTTTTGCATCCGATTTCAATATTTATTTTCTTCCTGAGGAACATTTAGAGGATCTTTAAGTTCAAAAGTACCCAACAATTCGTGTCTAAGCATTATAAAGAAATAATGAAAATCGGTGTAGCGAGATTGTTGAGGGTAACAGTTGGCAAAACCATTTTGGGGAACTTGTCACGTATCTATACAATTTCAGTTAGTAAAACATTGTCAACATTGACTGATTTCTTTTTATGGAACTGCAGAGAAAACAATCTTGCACGTTACAAAGTAGCAATCAATGGTTATCTAAAGCTAGTAAGTAGCCTGCTTATATGTATGCCCCATCAACTATTTGTGAATAAACGAAAGATATATTGCTATTTAGTTCTTCCTAAATAGGTTCGTGTGTGAAAAGAGCTAATTAGGAATTTTAAGCACCCAACCCTTCCATCGTCTGCAAACATTGTAGTCAAAGAGATGGATCAATAGCTGATAGTCCAGTCTTTTCTGTAAAGGAATTCCCTTTCTGGGAGATAACATTGAATCGGTCTAATGGAAGGTTTAAGTCTCAAAGGACTAGCTCTAAGAAATGCCGTCTGTAATCGAATATCTACGCCTTCCTGTCTTTTGTGTTGTCATAGGGCAAACGCATTTTCGTTTATACGGCGGAAACCGAAAACCTCTCATTTGAAACTAACTTTAACGTAGGAATCTCACTATTTCCAAATGACTGAAAGGCGCAGTATAATTATATTTAGTTCCATTATACATGTATACGGAGGTCAATGTTAGTGTCGAGCATGGGACTTTATCCAGTAAGAGAGATCTTCTCTTATTTTCTCAAACAATTAATCAATCGATTAATCACACTTATGATTCATACCTTTGATAAAAACCATTTACAGAGAAAGTTACCTGAACCCAATCAACTTACAAATAAAATGTTTCTATCGCGGAGAAACCCCTTCATACGTGCATTATAGAACATGTCAAAGCGATTCTCAAAGGTTAACATCATACGAAATGTATTCAACTTAATTCTTTATAATAAGTGTGTGGTAAATCATTAGATCCTGGAAGTAGTTGTAATGTTTGATTCGCCATAGTCTTCGGTTGCATAGGTAACATTGATTAGCATAAAGTAATACTACTTGTTTTGCAGCGACCTGTGACTCCCTCATATGTTATATTTACAGAACAAACAACGCCATTAATCTCTGTTTAGGCTCTTTGTTTGGTTGTTTGTTTTTTGTTTTTACATTTCTTTGTTGAGACTTTTTTGTTAATCTGTAGGTTTTGCTTTATCGCCATCTTGTTCTAATTGTAGGCTTTTAAGCCTCGAACGTCTAGACAATTTGACGTGACATCAAACTGGCATTTATAGAGAAGAGGTTATAAGTTATAACCGTGTGTGCTTCCGTCACTGGCGCTTCACGTCTCTCGACCAGACACTTTCGGAACTATTACCATGGTCAGTAAATGTTGACTATACGAAAAGCAAGGTGTTCTCATGTATATATGGGTGATCTGAAGATGGGTCAGCATTATCAATGTATTACAAAGTGTTCCAGAAAATTCTACTGACTAAGGCCAAGATCCCGTCAGTCGTCAACCTTATGAAATATGATGGGTTTAGTTTATTACAACAACTTATGATGGGTATACATGTCTAAATAATATCCCCTTTTAACACATTTAGAAATTTGTCCCCATGGTTATTTTAGACAAGAAGATTTTCCCTGTGTCTGTATGTTTTAGTGTTCATAAATATACATGGGTAGACCTTTTGTACTTTACGCCACGGCCATATAAATTGCTCATTTGACGACATATAATGATAATGACATTTTAGGATTTAAAGTTTTATACTCATTTGCCACCGGGAAATATTATTAAGCCCATAGTCTGCCCTTCGCTTCTTAACTCAAATCATTGGTACAGATGTAACTAGTGTAATCTCTTTCTAAATGTCCAGTCTTATTCAGTACCCACTGTGGACGATTGGGCAAACATGATGTATACAATGTCATACTTTAAACTCTAAAAAAAAAGACACAGCCGTCCGTAAAAACAGTGAAGTTTTTAACTAGTTTACTAATTCTCTTTTCTTTTCATTCTAGAGACATTTATTGCAAGACAAGTTTAATGTTCTTATCCCATGTTGTATCGCGGGGATCTCGGTGATCCATTGAGTTAGAGTCGTCCTTCAGTCCCACGCAGGCCTTCCATCCTTCCACTTGGTCACCGTATGCGGAAGAGTTGCTAGGTACTCGACCACGGTCGGGGTTTCCTCCGGGCAATTAGCCCGGTTTCTTCTCCCACCAAACCTGGCAACAAAGTGAAATATCTTGAGTGCGGCGTAAAACATCAATCAATCAGTCAGCCAATAAATTAAACCATATATTGTATCTATGACATTATTGTGCATAAACATAACACTATAGTTATTGATAAACATTATCAACAGGCATATCTGTTTAGCAAAGAAGTCTTTAGTAGAATCGATAACGCTTTCTTAAAGTGATCTGACTTATAGGCTAACACTGAATTAGGTAATAGTTCGTCCTTTTATTTTTAAAAATTACACACTCAGAGCTCTCCGTTCATGCCAGTCGTAGTGATGTTTTTTAAGCGAAAATGTACCCGAACATTGGACATCCGGGCTATTTGGCTTTAGTGCGTTCTTACTTGAAAAATGATATTTCACTCGATCGCCGTATGTAGAAGAATTGACAGGGACTAGTCGAAGGTTGAGGTTTTTCCCCCGACATGGCGCCCAGTTTCCTCACCCTCCAAACCTGGCAACGCCGACATACATGTACACATGAAATTATCGTCAGTGCGGCGTAAAAACATCAATCAACGAGCCTATTTTTTATTAAATTTGCTATCAGTAATTGGCAACATGGGTTTCCGACAAGGCTTGACAAATAGTCTAAACCACGGCGATCCTATACCGTAAATCATTTTTCTCCTTGAAGCGAACCTTATGGATTTTTCTTTTCCCATTTCAAATTAATTTACGCCCGGTCTGGGGTGAATATTAAAAATCGATATGCCGTGATTATTGGTGTAACATTTGCCCAAAGCAGCTTACGGTCTTGGATGGCTTACTGCGTACAAGTACAGAAGCAGTTTTTCCCCCCAAAATATATGGATTGATATAAAATAAACGTGTTGTTTTAGGCTGTTTTTAAAGTGACATGGGCTGCCTAAGTTTCTGTTGAAACAGAAATACCGAATTGTTCGCCTTTTTTTTCAGAAAAGTACAAAATAAGAGCTTTCCTACAATACAAATCTTGGAGATTTACGTTAAAGTAATTTTGTGAGCAAGAAAACCCCCAAATTAAAGCTCATTGATCCCGTCTATTTGAATTGTGTCCGTTTTAGCAGACATCTTTGCTTCTCACGGGTGGCTGATTTTACTTTTTTTTATTTCAACGCATTTTTTATAGATGTTCATCAAACGTTCATGTTCTTTTGACATGCGAAAATTAGGAAAAAGAGTCCGAGTTTTGGTAGCTCATGCCACTTTATATTTTAGTGATCTTGAATCTGTTTTTAATTTTGTTTTATCTCAGGTCTTTGTTCTTTGTGGATAATGGAGATGTTTTATAATGTGTCCGTTGTCATTCTCATTTCGAAGATATTAACTTTAGAGACATTCTACTTTGATAAGATTTACTTCCATTTCCCTTAATTCATCGGTAAGGAAATACACATAATTGATTGTGGGCTCATTGCGGAGAGGAAACCACCGACAATCGGCGAGTATACTTGCAACTCTTCCACATGCCTAAATTACGGAAAACGAATAGCTTATAGAGTCAATCCAGAGTCTTCGTCTGTGACACACCTTTCTATTGAACCGGTTCTATGTCATTTACCTGTCTAAACTCGTTTATGAAATAGACCCCAGGAATCCTATTATATACAAACTAATTTAACCGAGTTGGGTCTAAAAGCCTACTTAGCTGTAATGTTTAAGACTAATTTTTAACCGATTTAGTACTTAATAGACATTTCGTTTGGTGCCGACACCTCACAATAATGCTTCTTTTACACAAGAGGTTATCAAAAGTGAACTAAACATTATGAAAATTATTGAAGAGGCACACAAGTTGACATTTACAAGAAATTCTCGCGAAACCTAGGAGCCATTACTTATATTAGAAATAAGCTCTCTATATTGGTTTATTCCACCCTTTACTTATTGAAATGTTATCTTCGTAGATGAAGTCATTACTGTATGTGTTTTTATATTATTAAAATGTGATTTCATCAGGTTCTATGTCTACTTAAAACAACTATTTAACTAAAACTAAATGGGATAACACAAACCAGTCTACGATTTCTTATGAGTATGTATCACTTACGCAAATGTTGTTGATTCAATTATTCGTACGCCGAATGTGGTTCCTCTGTACTTTATGCATATCGGGGGTTTCATAGGGGCAAATAAAACGGGTTTCTTCCCACCTGACAGCGCCGCTATATATGTAAAATAATCATGAGTGCGGCGTAAAACATAAATCAATCAATCAATCCCGTAGTTTAGTAGGGCAGTATGTCCCACACGATATTCCCGCACGATGCACAAGGAACCACGACACAGTCCAATCCCTGATGTGTAGGTTTTGTACATGATTGTCATCGCAATTTATTCTGGAATGTTTGGGAAAGTTTATTTTTAGCCCGCCATCATTCTGATGGAGGGCTATTCAAATCGCTTTTCCGTGGTCTGTCGTCCGTCGTCCGTCGTCAGTCGTCCGTCTTCCGTCGTCCGTCGTCCGTCGTCCGTTAACATTTTGCTTGTTACCTTTATTCCAAGAAAACTACCTGTCCAATCTTAATCAAACTTAACATACAACATCAACCTATGGTCTAGTTGTGCACCGTACGTTTTCATCTCATTTGCATATTCAATGTGGCCACCAGGGGGCGATATTGTTTTTTTGTGTTACCTTTATTCCAAGAAAACTACCTGTCCGATTTTCACCAAACTTAGCTGACATTATCTCCATATAGTCTAGTTGTGCATCCTACATTTTCATCTCATTTGCATATTCAATATGGCCGCCAGGGGGCGATGTTGTTTTTTCTTTGTTACCTTTATTTCAAGAAAACTACCTATCCAATCTTAATCAAACTTAACATACATCATCACCCTATGGTCTAGTTGTGCACCGTACACTTTCATCTCATTTGCATAAACAATATGGCCGCCAGGGGGAGATGTTGTTTTCCTTTGTTACGTTTATTGCAAGAAAACTTTCGGTAGTACCTTTATTCCAAGAAAACTATTCGTCCAATCTTAATCAAACTCAACATGCATCATCACCCTACGGTCTAGTTGTACACCGTACATTTTCATCTCATTTGCATATTCAATATGGCCACCAGGGGGCGATATTGTTTTTTTTTGTTACCTTTATTCCAAGGAAACTACTTGTCAGATTGTCATCAAACTTGGCTGACATTATCTTCATATAGTCTAGTTGTGCATCCTACAGTTTCATCTCATTTGGCCACCAGGGGGCGATGTTGTTTTGTTGTTGTTACCTTTATTCCAAGAAAACTACCTGTCCAATCTTAATCAAACTTAACATACATCATCTCACCCTATGGTCTAGCGGTGCACCGTACATTTTCATCTCATTTGCATATTCAATATGGCTGTCAGGGGCGATATATTTTTTTTGTTACTTTTTTCCAAGAAAACTACCAATCCGATTTTCACCAAACTTGGCTCACATTATCTCCATATAGCCATGTTGTGTACTGTACATTTTCATCTCATTTGCATATTCAATATGGCTGCCAGGGGGCGATGTTTTTTTTCTTTATCTTTGTTCCAAGAAAACTACCTGTCCAATCTTACTCAAACTTAACATACATCATCTCACCCTATGGTCTAGTTGTGCACCGTACATTTTCATCTCATTTGCATATTCAATATGGCCGCCAGGGGGAGATGGTTTTTTTCCGTTTATTGCAAGAAAACTTTTGCTTGTTACCTTTATTCCAATAAAACTATCAGTCCAATCTTAATCAAACTGAACATACATCACCCTATGGTCTAGTTGTGCACCATACATTTTCATCTCATTTGCATATTCAATATGGCTGTCAGGGGCGATATATTTTTTTTGTTACTTTTTTCCAAGAAAACTACCAATCCGATTTTCACCAAACTTGGCTCACATTATCTCCCTATAGCCATGTTGTGTACTGTACATTTTCATCTCATTTGCATATTCAATATGGCTGCCAGGGGGCGATGTTTTTTTTCTTTATCTTTGTTCCAAGAAAACTACCTGACATTAATCAAAATCAACATAAATTATCACCCTATGGTCTAGTTATGCACCGTTCATTTTGATCTCATTTGCATATTCAATATGGCCGCCAGGAAGCAATGTTGTTTTATAACCAAATTTGAAAATGAAACTTATTATCATTATTCCAAGAAAACTACTGACCTGATCTTAACCAAACATGACACACATCATCCCTCTAAGTTCTAGCTGTGCACCGTACATTATCATTTCATTAGCATATTGAAGATGGCTACCAGGTGGCAATGTTGTTTTCACCCAAAATTTCTAGAGGAGCTTAATTTTGCAATTCACAATTTAATTTTCCTCAACAATAGTTATCTCCCTGGGATAAGATTTTTTATGTAGGCCCCAATTCCTATATCCAGTTATTACTGTAAGTGAAATAATCTTGAGCGCAGCGTAAAACACCAAACAATCAATCAATCAATTTAATATGAATAGATGAACGCGGGCGTTAAGATCCCTTTAAGGGATCTCTTGTTAATAAATATAGACCATAAATTTCCATTCATTTTTGCGATGGCAATTATTAAGTACCGCGTACCTTATACAGTTCTTGTAAAACAGATGGCGAATTTAAATAAAATAAATCGGTAGAAGAATATTTTTTAATCTGTATATATGGTTCGGATTTTATTACGTGCTGTTTTAATACCCTTATTACATCGAGCATTTTGTAACAGGCTTTGTATCTGCGTCATTGTAGCTCGTGTATAAGTGAATGTCAAAGATGGGATATAAATCACGTCTCTGTGTGCCTCTTTGTCGGGCCTTGTGACAGATAATATGGTCGAATTCTATATAAAATCTGCCCAAGAAGGAATCATTCATCTAATATTATCTGTCAGATTTAGTCAGATAACAAAGAATGAATGTATTACCCTTCTCTGTTCATCCCGGAATAACTGAGTTCATCAGTGTTCATTGCAGTATACCTCATCAACAATGGCGTGGGTTATGGGGCAGTGGAAAATGTTCACTGAGTATTATGTTATACTTGTTACCAACTGGTTTAAAGCTTGTTAACATTTTATGAAAAGAATATTTTACTTTGACAATGATGGTGACTAGATGTGTAAAGAATAATCCCGAGTTGAAGTTTGAGTATCCCACAGTTGAAGCTTATACAATTTGAACATAAACACCACACCAATGCTGTGTACTGAATACTGGATACTCATCGACTGCGGTGCTACCTGTAACTGAAAATTGTTATCGTTCTATAAAATTTACTATTAATGCTAGTCCAAGGCTTTTGCGGTGAAAATATTCCAAACACTAATGTTGAAAAACGTTTATAAATGCAAAGCACAAAGTGTTCCACCCAAAATGGAAACCAGTAGTACATTAAAAATCATTCGAAACTGTGTTTTGAAGGAAGTTTTTCAAACAGGATCTGGGTCTGAATCCGCTATATAGTCCCTAGGAACCCTAAAAAATCAAAGCATGTGAATTTGCATGACCAATAAAGCCTTTCTCCAACAGCCTTATCCACTACAACAAACCACGCATTGAAGGGGCATAAACATGTTTAAAGTCCTGCACAATCCGAAGTCTAAGAAAATTACTGTCAGTTGAATCAGATTAATGTCATCAAATAAGAAAGGACCCTTATGTGATTGGAATTAAACGACGCTAATTCTTTAAACTTTTTTTCTGCCAAAGGGGGTATATTTAGCGAATTCAAAAAATCCCAAGAATATTTTTGACAGGGTATGAACATGTATTAGACTTAAACTGGCATTAGCTGCCAAAATTCACCCATTTTGTTATAATTTCTGATCGTCACGACAAGTAAGAGGCGTTGAAGGCCATCAATAAAAACTAAATGAATCGATGCGTCGCGGGTTCGAATCCCACCCAGACCAAATACAATTTAAAAATTCCCGAGCGGCCTTTTCACTCAATCGTTGTATGTGGATATCAGGTATATTTGCCGAAGGCAGGTTTCTTCTCTCACTAAACCTGGCAACGCCGCCGTGTAAGTGCAATAATCTCGAGTGCGGCGTAAAACGTCAAACAACCAATCAACCTGATATATAGTCTCGTTTGGCTACTCCAATAAGAATTCTGGTTATGCCGCCATATATTAGGTGATTTAGTCTTAGGTACAATCAATGGATGCAAAATGTTTCCACTGGGTTTCGATTTCCAATCCATCTCTTTCAACAATTTAATTCTCTAAATGTTCAAAAAGTATCGATCAATGGAGAACGAGATACTTACATGGATCATTTAACATAGGCAATAGATCACCTATTGTTACCTAAATACAAATATACGTCAAGATAACAATAGCAGACCAAAGTTAAACTTTCCAAAATTGTGCGCATCATTTAACATAGGCAATAGATCACCTATTGTTAGCTAAATACAAATATACGCCAAGATAACAATAGCAGACCAAAGTTAAACTTTCCAAAATTGTGCGCATCATTTAACATAGGCAATAGATCACCTCTTGTTACCTAAATACAAATATACGTCAAGATAACAATAGCAAACCAAAGTTAAACTTTCCAAAATTGTGCGCACTGTTACCATGCAATATGTTGACCATAGGTATCAATTGTATCAAATTAAATGATATGACCTTCGCTTGTAAAACCCTCCGTGCACAATGATTTGACAGAGGCTGCAAGTTATACTAATAACAGGAGCTATGTTGAGAAAGATGTTAGTTTCTTGGGCAACTTTAAATGGTTCAGATCATCTTATTAATATCGTGTTTAGTGTATCTACTTACTTTTAAAAAATGAAATTTCTCTTTCTAATGGCCAACGTATCTAGCCCAGCCATCAGTCATTAGTAGTGAAGAAATTGATCTTACCTGAAGTGCACATTACAATACGCCTAATATTTTGTTACCCCCAAATGATAGCTAAGGGGAAGAAAACAACTTACTTTGATATTTGAAATTCTTCCCCGTCACGACAACTCCTGGGAATTGCCAGAAGGAATAAAAAGCAGAGACAAAAATAAATTACTTATTAAATCTCAGAAATTGAATGCACAGTTAAGACATTTTTTTGAATTCAAATGGAGATTTTTGATTATCTGCAAAAGCAAAATTGGACCCATCAAAATGTATGCCTCTAGGACAATGATTTGTTATTTAAAACCCCCAAAGTATTGCGCAAATAGCATTCAGCGATCTGTGATTGGCAAGTTTAGACCAAAGGTAAAATTTATAATGAGTGGAAAGTTTTCAATTCCGTGTTGCTGCTGGGTTTCTTTAAAACGACAAAAGCCAGCACAGCGAATGGTAAAATTGAATAAAATTGCCAAGAGGAATTGTCCTGTAAAATACAAAAATGTGTTTTCTGGGAATTAACATCTGTAACTACTACTCAATACAATTGTAACTGAAAGAGGATATTCCTTTTTAAAGATTTTGCTTTTTAAAAATCTAAGCGTCTAGTTTACAGTGCCTGGGAATCCAAACAAAACGTTCTCAAAATTCAGACATTTCATAGTGCTGCTGGCAATGAAGGATTCAAAATCCACAAGGTTGTCATTGACTTTAGATTGGATTGATTGATGTTTTACACCGCACTCCAGATTATTTCAGGAAACCGTCGACCTTCGGCGAGTACCCGGCAACTCTTCCACATAGGCGACCAAATGGAAAATGAACTAAGACATTTTTCAATTTTAATTTGGTTTCAGTGTGATTCGAAGTGGAAGGTCTGTGTGGAACTGAGGGACGATCACGCAAACCCACTGGTGACTGGACCACCGAGGCCCCGTCATTGATTAGAGACCATTGGGAAGTAGACAGGTTACAAAGTCCAAAGATAGCCTATACATTGAAGACGGAGATTTGTTTTCACCTTATAGTGCTTTTTGAAAGTGACCATGCATCAAACTTCTGAAGACAATAGCATTGCCGGCAATGCTCAAACCTTTATAACGACAGGGTACAAAACAATCTCCAATTGCCCAATTTCCACATTACAGTAAAAGTAAATTAACTTGCAGTTCCCTAACGCTGGGAATGGTGAAGTAATAAGAGATTATCAAATTATTCGGCTTGGTTGGATAATGGGCGGCATCGAATAACCCGTCTCTAGATGAAAAAGACCTTTGACTAAACAGTGTCAAATTTGGGGGTTCTATAACCGTGATGACTTGCGCAATGGCAAAATAAGTGAAACTGACAATGTTTTTTTATTCTTCAGTAAAATGATTCCTTTACTATTCAATATTTAAAAACAATATATTTTGTACTGGTCAGGGAAAATTTCTCAAACTTAAGATTTCATAAAATTTAGGGTCAGATTTTCCACAAATAACTTCGACAAATTGTTGTAAAGGTAAACGAGGTAGATGGCAATGCTCCGTGAGTGGAAGACATGGATTCATTAACAATACGACCGTATAGTTAAGTGTGGCGTAATACACAATAATTCCCCCAATCTGTGGGGTGTTTGGGTTACAATCAGTAAGATGGGAGAGGACCTTGCTGACTGAAATGTTTGATCTTAAACTAAATTTTCCTTTTGTATCATTTCCAAAAACGAGTATAAAAATATTTTGGTTATTTTTTGGTATTACACTTTTTTGACAAAAATGACAGTAAGTAACGCATTTATGGTGACTTTCGGGCTGAGAATTGAACCCTCACTGTAAAGCGCCTTCCACCAGTACCTACTACAGGAGACCGCTGGACTGACTAGATAACTTCCGACATTAAGGTTCTAGGCTGTGGGACACGGGTTCGTTTGCCAGCATGGGTCTCACTCAAAAATCTGTAAAAGAATTTCTCTCATTTTTCGCCCCACCCCTGATAAAACATTATTTGGAACAGTGTCATAAAACTGGTATCTTTGGGTGGAATTATAAATTACGACATTTTGTATCACAAGCCGTATGCGACTGTTGGTGAAAAAAGGATTTCAAGAACAAAATGACGCTCGTTCAATACTTCTCTTGGCCGCCTTCCATTTGGAAAAGCTTTGATTATATCCATTACCTGCTGAATTAAAAATTAGCAAATTACATTACAGAAATTTTCCTCAACATTATATTCTACAAAATGACATGTAAAATTTCGATGCATTTACTTGGAATGGCTATAAATGTCCCTCCATTCTCGAATTGAATCGTTTTTAGACAGCTTGACGAAATGCTTAAAATAAAACCGATTTAATAGTAATATCTTTATGTTATGGTATATTACTAAAACTGTCCGACGCCATAAAACAAAATGAAAAACGAACCAATCATAGCATCAATTTCAATATTTTGTCACCGCTAGATACCTTTGTGTATTTGCCTTTATTAAAGACTAATATACAAATTAACCTTATCCATTTCACGTTTTGTCCATGGAAAATGATCCGTATCAGTTTTGTTTTATTACAACAATTTAGATATTTTATAAGATAAGAGTATCATCGTATTACCTATTTTGGATTCCAATTTATGTTTATCGTAACAAATGCCATTTATTAATTAATAAGTTAGTTGTGTTCATTTTATTCGGTTAGATAACAAGGCTGTCTTCATCGATGTACATGAAAACAAAATTGGGATAGCCTGATTCATTCTGAAATGTAATAGTCCTGACATCAACAATGTCTTTGAAGTAAAATGTATTTAGGATAATCTTCTCCATGGCTAGTTTTAAGACAATCTAAACAAATAATTTTATCTCTTCAGAAAGGTATTACCCTACAACACTAACGTCAGCAGTTTACTTTCTTCTTAACTTGTAACCATTACATAAAAAAGCATTATAGTAGTGATGAATTTAAATCTATATAGTAAGAATAGAAGTAAATCTGTACGTACCATCGTAAAATGATACACATAAATCAGTGTTTTCATATGCTTTTAACAGGGTTATATCCAGATCCTGTTAACGGTTCTTTTATTCCAAGCAACCAATTTCTACAGCCGGCCGTTAAGTGTAATTCCAGTCACGTCTAGACGACAAAAATGTCCATAAAATTTATATCTAATCAATAGACATGCAATAGGCTGGTAGTCTTTCTGTGCATCAATTTTCAAACAATTTCCTCCGTAAGCGTTAAATTCAATCCCAGGCGTTTATTCATGTCCAAACTAATTTCTATTCCCAATTATGTCTGTGACTGAACGTGGATTTCAGACAAAAATGAGCGTGTTCTACTTAGTAGACTGTTTTATTCACTGATATTTTCTTAACAATTGCACACGAGAAACTTTAACTTGTCTAGTAATTACCATTTTAAAGTATTGGAGTAAGGAGGGGGCTAAATTAAAGAATTATTCGCCCAAATACTTTAACTTTTAGTTTTTTAACATAGTACCGCCTCATATAGTGGCTGCTAACATATTGGCATTTTTTTCAAATCATCGCGAATGACGAACTTTTAAGTGATTGTTTAGAATTGTAGAAAACACCTCAAGATGACACTCAAGCATCCGGGGTGATTTATTCATTACAAAACCAGCTAAAACTGTAAGATCAATACGAGAATACAACAACAACTTGCTTGTCAGATACTTGCTGAAGGTCCATAAACATACTCCAGTTTTCATATATAAGTCGTTGATAAATCATTTTTGATACATGCTTTGCCATTCTATACTTGTTTTCTATTTGTATCAGTTTCACGAAAGAATAAGCGATTGTCAAAGATCAGATATAAATCTTGACTTAACGAGTCATTGGAGAGTACTACATGACAGCTGGTAGGATTGAGTTCTGTGTAACAATGATTCCACATCGGAAATCTTCAAAAATGTCATATCGAATATGAAATATAGAATGATTGTCATTTATTTTGGAGGCTGCTGAAATTATTATGTCAGTAGTTAACAAGACGCACCCATATAAATCTCTAAAATCATAGCAGTTATGAAATTTGAAATCAAAACGCATGTAATACAAACCAAGTTATAAACCAACTGTTCAAAGCCTGCTGTCTTATATTACCTCCGTATATAATGGAGTTCGGAACCTCTTGGACTGGACTGTCGTTTTACTGTGGGTATTTCACGAAAATACACATATTACATGTGTAGGTGTATTTTGTTCTCGGCCCGGCTTCAAGGAGTTCATTTCCACATTATTTCATCAATCATTCTGAAACCCAATTTTTACCCTGGCAGGTGGAGGACATGAATACATATCTGTCAAAGATCAGATATAAATCACAATTTAATTCGTCTGTTTGACACACGGAGTGATATACAATGTGATAAAATTCGATGTTAGGATCGCTCCAGGAATCTTCTATCCTTTATTATATGTCAGATTTAGTCAGATCTGATAGTATCAAGTTTTACGGCATCATTCAGATATACTCGTAGACGTCATCCGTGTAGGCGTTGGGTACTTTATTCTGCTCAACATGTTCTTTTTATCAAAAACAATTGGTTTATTTATTGGCACTTTTATATAATTTTCCAAAAACGTTTGTGTTTGAGAACATGCAAATTTACCTCTCATTTCTAAAACAATAGCACAAATGTATAAAGACTGAATATTCCCCTTTTTTACAAAGTTATGCTTTATAAGTTGGAAATAAATTACATTTTTTCAACACTGATGACTATTTGGAGTTATTTTAACCTTGCCGATTGGGTTCGTATTGTGCCCTTTCACACAATTAGTCAACCACGGCAATGATGCAACAAGTTGTTACCAATTATTCCACAAAGGAAAGAGCTTATGGATGCAATGTATCTGTACATAAGGCATAACCAAACGTATATAATGCATTTAATCTTTATTTGCTTTTGATATGTTGTCAGTTTTTGACAGACATTTGATATCAAATATATAATACTATATTCAGAGTTATCTAAATGTCGAAATGTTTCTCTTGTTAAACATTCATGGACTGCAGAACTGTTTTGCAATCCTATCCTGAGTGCTAATTATGCTCCCTTGTGACATTTTAATACAGATAACACAAACAATATTTTCAGAGCGTGCCCAAGAAGGTAATCGTTTCAATATCTCTACGTTCGATTTATGGTTTAATAACAAGACTACTCTGAAAAATGACACGTTCTCACGAACCCAAACACTTGTTCGTTTATGCCCAAACACATTAAATATACCGCAATTCACTCTCTTTCTCGACAAAATGTTTGGATCACTGATGCCCAAATACTTTGAATGAGCCAACTGAAATCGATATGCCAAAAGTCACCCATCACGTACAAATAGGTCAACACTTTCGGTGCCTGAAAATCGTTAGAAGCATGAATTAGCTGGTTGTTGGTTGTTTCAGCTTCTCGTACGGGAAAATCTCGTTGTTTATGCGCTCGATTTTCAAATTTCAAAATGATTCAGGTACGACATCTCATGATTATTATGCCATAAATGCCCTCGATGTGATTGGTTGATAAGGTCGACGAAATTGTCATTGCTGGTATATTGTTTTAAAACAATGCATTGTTTTGCATTCTATGAGAAAAAATCCGTCTTGTTTCTGGTTTGATGTTTGGGCCATACAGACAATTTGTAACGTCTGTAAAAGAACACACTGCTGAAGTTTGTTGCAAATATTCGTTGGCCCTCAAATTAGTAGAAGCTAACGAGGCTGTTAACTTGCATAGCTAAACCCAAACCTAGGCGAGAAGCTTGCATAGCTAAACAGCTAAACCCAAGCCTAGGCCAGAAGGAAAAACTCGCTACTCAGCGGTCAATGGGAGCTACGTATGTAAATTACCAATGGGCATCTGGAAACTTCATCTTTGTATAAAATGCAGTAGAAAAGCACAATGTTTAGCGATTTTCTTCTCAGTCTCTCTGGAAATGTCCGTTTAAATCCGCACGAATTTTAATGCTAGAACACAATGGGATTGCAGATTATTCATATTCTCTTACAATTTCTGAAATTTGGGAAGGATCGATATTTGGAAATCAATATTTGTACTTAATCAAGGCGCGCAGCATGTACTGAATACTCCGCTGTTGACATATTTTTTATTCGACTGTGAAAATTTAGTTAACGATTCACCCTCCATCACGTTCCATTAAATACCGCCAACAATAACAAATTGCACTTACAATGACATGACTGTAAGTAATCGCACGGACATTAAAATAAAACTTAATGTTTTTTGTTTTATTTTTTTTTCTTTATTGTGATAACATTATCGCTCAATCATAACCATTTACTTGATATACTGGCATTAGTGACATGTTATAAGTTCATCCTGGATGAAGTGTTGATGTTTAAGTGGAATCAATGCCTATATATTTAGTTCTCTCATGATAAACTATTTGGTTTGGGTTAACTAAGAAGTCCTTAGCTTCAGCCAGCGTGTGCTCATGTTGTGACATAAAATACCCACGTATGATAATCCTGGAATCATTCGCATTAGGCATTCTTTTTCTGGGATTAAACGTCGATTTGGTCTAATGGTCGAATCTAGTCACAACGACATTTAGCTCCGGTTTGACATTAAAGAGCGACCTGTTATCAAATCTTTTCTATTGCATTAAAAGATGTTTCATTTACACAGAGCAGAACGAACAAGACAAAAAAACAAGGAATACTTAGAATGAGAACCCCTTTTATTAAAGATCAATGACGAAGATTTTTAGGATAACTATCAGTTATCTTTATCTTGTATAGGTATTTAGACATAAGGAATATTTGTGCTGCCCGCAAATCCATAAAAATAATAATAAAACCAAATGCTATTGCATAATATTCATATAAAGCGTCTGTTGAATTTTTGGGGAATATTCGATATCTTCGAGCTATTATTTGTACTTAGTGAAGACGTAGTGATAATTTGCCATTGATATAACTTTGGTTTAACTCTGTTAATCCTCATCTAAATTTAGTTAACGGTTCATTATTTGCCATTGTCTGTCAAATATTTCCTATGACAAAGTTCTAATGAGTAACAAATCATATTCACCATTCCTTAGAAATTTCAATATAATGACATTAAAATCTAACCCATGAAGCTACATGTTCCTAATTAACCAGAAGGTTGTCCAACCCCGTGTGCATTTTGCTTATCCCATCGCATCCCTGAAATCACATCACCCAAACCTCTTCATTTACTAAAACTATTCCCATAGTCTTTATGTATGACCCAGAAAAGCTTTGTGATTCAACACAGGATCTAATTCTATTCTGTTTACTCCTAAATTGATTTGGTCAACACAGGCGTAATTAAAGGTTTAGGCAGTCAGTCATACATCAACGTTTGAAAACACTATTGATAGATCGATGATACTCTTCATATAGAGGCATCAATATATCCATCTCCCCAACTTCTGCAGACTACATACCCTTGGTGCCTTATTCTGAGGCCACATATCACATCGAGAAGGCAGAAATATGGACCCATCACGGAGGTTGTTATTAATAGATTTCATCGTGTATGTATCATTGGTCATCATTGAACAACAACTACAAACAGTTGAGTCACGTGCCCGGGTTTATTCAATCATAAAATGTGCCACATTTTGAAGTATTTTTACGACCAGCTCTCTGATTGCAGTGTTTTGATTGACAGTAGCTAGTTTGGCTCCCTTCCCCGACAGCGTAATAATTGGCAAGATCCAAAACCCCATGATAAAGAGTAGACCGATGGCTGAAAGCCCAGTTCTTTTTCTGTGAATGAATTCCCTTTCTGGGAGATAACATTGAATCGGTCTAATGGAAGGTGAAAGTCACAAAGGACTTGCCTGAAAAGATACCGTCTGTAATCGAATGCCCTTGCTTTTATTCATTTGTTATTTTTAAAGGTCAAACAATTTACACGATTACACAGCAGAGAAACAGGAACCACCTCGGTTTAAAATGACGTTAAGCCGTGGAAAGAATAGTCATGTTTCCGAATGATTTGATTAAAGGGCAAAATGTATTTACAAGTCGTAATTTTTACCTATTGGTATGGTTCATCTCAAGTATCTTAGGTAGGGCATATTTAACTTTTCCCAGCGATAAATGTAGTCTAACGGACACGAAATCATAAAAATGGAAAAGAAAACAAAAGCTAAGCACCCCCCTGTAAAGTCTGCACCGACCGATAAAAGCATTAGTGTAGGGAGATTGTTGGCAAACTGATGTTGCAGAAACGATTGTGATCATAAAGGGCAACATTCTGGCGATAAGAAATCACCGTCAATGGCAATAAGCTATGCAATTTATTCAGGATATCGTTAGCCAAATCCAAAGTGTATTTTACACTGTAAAAAATGTGGTTGTAATTTTACAGTTCGCGGGCAATCGTAGGACAAGTAAAGTTTGCTGTAGATTTACATCTGTGTGAATATGTAAATTTACAGTGTGGTGTTGGTAGATTTACAGTGAAACAGTATATTTACTGGACTTCGTGCGTTCTTCTGTCCTTAAGTACAAGTATATTCTCCGTTAATCTACCAAGATTGTTTGTAAATTAACCAAAAAGAGTAAAATTACCGAAATGTGTTACAGAGTGACATGTAAAACAACAATACTTAGGTATTCTTACAAATCTGTGAATATTTACTGTGTGTTTACGTAAATTTACATGAGAGACAATATAATAACATCGCACTTAAGGGTAAAACGTTTACAGCAAATTCTCCTGTGATGAAATACAAAGGTTTCTCTTGTAGTTCTACAAACATTTTTTGCCGTGCAGCAAAATAAAAAGATGCTTGTAAGTACGACACTTTAAAGTCTATCTAGTTTCACAGGGCGGACATATTGAAAACGTTGGGCTTTGTTATTTAATTTTTATTATACGGAGAATATAATTTCGGTTCGTACATCCCACAGATTGTACAAACTACCCTTATTCCAAGGTCCATACTGTCTCATTCTCTGAACAACCAGAATTTATGACAATAAATATAATTTTTTGCACTTTTGAGTGGCATGGGCTGCTAAATAATTGATATTTTATGTTAACACAGATTGTGAAAATTATCAGCTATTTTTATCAAGATGCGCATTTTTAGAGCTACTAGACTACAGAATGTATTTAGAAGTATGTTTGGACTACCTTAAGCTAAGAATGAATGAACGTTCCTCGCGGTTTTGCTTTTCTGGCACTATTTTGGTACGCACAACACACAAGACTGTATGGATTGTATTTCAACTAACGTCAAGAATACAGTTTTTCGGTGTCTTTTAAAACGTTTTACTGGCATGAGAAGCAAAATCATGAAAAAAGCTTTTTTGGCAGTTCATGCCACTTTCAGTTATAAAAATGATCGGCACACGTATTTATACATGAAAAAAGACACATGCATAAGTTGTTCATTTTGTCAGAATGGGCATTTACATTGCGTATAACTATTATACGAGAAGCTGCTTAAAGTACGATTACCCACTTTACGTTTTTCTTTCCTGCACTTTGAACTTTCGTTTCTGAATCGTGTAACAAATGGAAAAATCCCATGTAAAACTGAACAAAGTATGTTTTTCTTTCTGCTTCTCGGAGCGTACGATTCAAACTTATGCCAGTATGTATTTGACTTACATATATTAATACTGTAACTGTTTTGTAAAGTATCCAATGAATTGCATGGGACTGGCACCATACCGCCTTCAAACGGTCGGAAAACAAGTGGAAAGACGTCACATTTTCTGTAAGTAAATTTATCCTGATAGGAAGGTAACTCATCCCAAATGTGGGTTGAATTTTCACGGAAGAAAAATATATCTATGAAAGGCCAACGGTAAGGTTTGTTGAAAATGGTAGTGAGGGAAGACTCATAAAATTTCCATTGTCTGCCTAGTGGTGAATACAAACTATAAAACGGTATATCGTTCAACACAGCCATAGCTTTTCCCCTCTGGGAGGCATTCACCATAATATCAATATCATCATCCCAGGGTACAATACCGTGATGTCGGTAAACTCCAAGGTGACTTCCACCATACAAAAAGAACGTTACATTAGCTTTAACCAACGCCTCTGCCAGTGTATACAATGTTCCCAATAGAATTTTGAATTCTTGTTCTGAAATGATCGGTTGAAAAGCTGCCGCTACAATGTATTTTTGTTTTTGTAGTTCGATTTGCCATTTTGGGATGCCGGGTCTCTCTTGTACCAAGTCATTGCCTCCTTTTAAACCCTGTAAAATCTCCGAGTAACGACTTGATAAGCCTTGCTTCCAATTGTCTGTCCATCGGATACTCACAAAGGACGGTTCATTTTCGCATCTTATGGCTTTCTGATTATCTGTTTTATTTCGTTCTGTGGGTGGTTGAATTCGAGTCTGTGCGATATGGGATCCAGTTGCGTTCAGTGCATAGTGAAATAAAGACATTTTCGCATAAACAGATATTGGAAACCCATAAGTAGAATTTGCAGCATTAATAAAGCTGTCTTTCTTTAAATAAGAGGCTTGTTTTGATTTCAACTTAGGCTGTATTGGAACTAGGAATATTTCCAAATAGCTAAACAATAGAAGTATTGCTATAGTAAATGTTATGAAATACGTCTGTATTCTCTTGCCTTTCATCCTATTTGCCGTGATCCTTGCTAAAGGTCTAACACACAGTGTCATTTTGAATCGATCTGTATGACTTGCCAAACCTAAATTGGGCTGGACAAATGGGAAGTACCTTTCAAACAAAGCATAATATGTACGATCTTGTCTAGTGTCATCGTCACTCTGCTTAATAAATAACCATTTAATATCTAAGTAGTTTTCCTGATATCATTTGATTAACACAGTAAGCCTTAGACGAAAATATTTGTTTTGAAAACTCTCCGTTGATCGTGAAACGAGTTATTTTTCACTGCTATCCGTGTTAAATAGTCGAAGCACTATCCATTAAATCAAAGGGACCTTAACAATGGAAATCCTATTCTGGTGACTAATATCATAAGATTTGGAGCTTGATTACCAGACATAACTAATCGATAACTTCCACCTTGGTGCCGAGTTTAACTCCACAAGCCTATAGTACATCAATGCTCACAAGCCAATATGACTGGCGATGGGGATAGAAGACTGTGTTGTGTCGACTTATCACAAACAAACCTGCGTTCCAGTGCGCTTATGAGTGTATTTCCATTTACATGTAGAAGAATCACATTTCACAACGTGTCATTTCCACACACATACATTTGAATTAAAAAGACGTGTTTTGTGCCTTTTAGATTTTGCTAGGACATATCCAAGAACCTGGTTTCAGTCACATTATAATTGTCCTGTATAAACAATCAAGCAAGCTGCTTTCAATAGTCGATTATACAAACTGCACGATTTTCTAATCACTAATTCCGAAATGGAACCTGTATTTCACTCCATGGTTTGTCCGTCTGATTCTGCTTCGATGGAATTCGGGGGTAAATCTCCGGGCAGTCGAGGTGTCTACCGCTCTTTCGTCTATAAAGCACTGCCGGGACATTCTGGTATCGTTGTTAACTCAGCGAGATGCCATTTGTTTCAGTTTATGGCAAAATGTCAGTCATGGTGTAGATCGATAACTGACATGCGCGCTACAGGCGCTTCGCTTTTCAAGACCAGAAGGTTAATCACCAGTTCTGACTACTCAGTCAGATTACTCGGTGAACAAGCAGATTATTTAGGGAACTTAATAACGCCATATAGCTGTTGAAACGTAACAGCTCTAGATAAGCCCCATGTTCGTGGAGTCACACCCCTTTTTTCTGTATATCTCCACTACACGGTTAGCTCAAATAAATTAGTATACTCAAAAGGTGTAAAATCAACAATATCTTTTAAATTCCCTTTCGTGTTACCTAACAATAATTTTCACGATTTGTAACCACTGCGTGTGCGGCTGCGTATACCAGTGGACATCCAATTAGTTCCGTCAAAGCATTGACTTTACACACAACGTATGACAACACGCCAGTTTCAAATTTGTTAGGAAAGCAGAGTTTTTTCATTATTTATTCATTATCCTGGGAGCAAAGAAAAGACCAACCAAAGACAAAAAGTTAATAAGGCAGAGAGTCGTCATAAAGACCAATCCAACTACTTATTTTTACCAGCGCCGTTAGACGAGCAAGTTTTAAAAATTATTTCCATCAACTCTGTGCCATACTGTCGTTAAGCTTCAATTATAGTAAAACTTAATTTGACGTCAGTGCTTGAAATTCAAAGAACACGTTTGATTGAAGGTTGGATAATATTACAGCTACTGAAACCATTGTACCCACAGAGAAGACGACCAAAACGGGGTTAAAGTCCGCCAGTTTAATTCCCTGCATGGTTTTTCTACGCAATTAATTTATTTGTAAAATACTAAATTTGTGAAGGTACATACAATACTGGTTTAGATTGTTTGCTCATGACGAATGCCCATTAAAAACAACAATTTGTTAAACCTGCAAATACATTTATCCTAAATATCTGTTTGATTAACATATAGTGTATACATTCTGAACATACCACACCTTATAATTTAGTTTTTAAACACATTACGCAGCAGTTGTACACAATCATACCTTCATAGTTAAACCATTGTGTGAAAAATATAAGCATTAAGCCAGGCAGCTGTTCACATATTCCGTGTTGACAATACTGTGGCAAAAACGTGCCAAACAGCTTCAATGGCAATATAAAGGCTGGCTAACCTGAGTATTAAGGAGACATGATTAAGGCACTTACTTCAAGGTGATGTCTTAATCATTTCTCCTTAATATTTTATTTAACATTTGTTCAGTCCGTATTTGATATACGTTCGTGAACAGATGAAATAGGACAGACTATGTATTTCGTATTTTGACAAATTGTGGTTTACATCTTTATTTCTTTTATCGAAACACTGTATTTCTTTTATCCACAGGACTGGGCTCTGATGAACGTACTTACACGATTTAAACCGTCCACTAATCCTGGCCACGCTGCCATGTGAGAGAAATAATATTGAGTGCGACGCGAAACATCGATCAATCTAATGCGCACAAGGCAATTGACCAAATTACCCTTTCAAGGAAACAAAGCCTGTGCATGAGCAAATAATAACATATTTCGTTAAACAAACTCTTTCTGGATTTACAACTTCTGTTATATTTAGGCACAACGTTGCAATGTCTATTCGGACATCGTTTTCAAGCATATGATGTCCGAATAGACATTGAAACGTTGAGCCTAAATGCCCCTCAAACAAGTTAACCTTTTTCGTCTTATTCATCTTAAAAAGCCTAGGATTTCGAAGTTAATATTTTGTTTTGGATAACTACAGTTACTACTCCTTCTGGGTTTGCCAGCAGATTATAGAATATCAATACTCGAAAGTAAAGCCTAGACCTACAAGAGTGAATGCCACTTTCCCACCCCAATCAATGTTTCATCCAGCCAAAGGATTACCTTTATTGGCAGGGGTGCGTCGTATTAGTTCAAAACCTGTCAGTCTACCACAGAAACTACTTCACAGAACTGCTGCCAAAAATCCCTGACCATCAAATGTCACTAGTCTGCGGGAAATAAATAAATAGCATTGATGGTTTGTCTGTTGAACTAACCCATGTCTAAAATGCAGGAACGTTCGTCCCGTATATTTAAATTTTGTTTACTTTTAGAACACGGTTTCGGTTCATCCAGGCTTCAAACTGCGTATCGCTTTCCCCCCATTGCAATCATTTCATGATTTCAATCATTTCATGATTTCAATCATTTCATGATTTCAATCATTTCATTGTCAATCATTTATTTTTTCAATGAGCTTCAAACCATGTTACTGTCGTCACAATCAGACTTTTTGACAAAACGAAATCAACATTGTTCGAATTTTTTTGAATTTCCGAAGTTTCCGAAGTTTTGTTTTCCATAATGGATTTTTTAAAGTAATACGCTTGGTAAATTGGCAAAGTTACGGTGGGTTGAAAAGGAAATTTATATTTTTTACTTTTAAGTTACGACATTATATTTTTGCTTTTATTGTTTTTACTTTCCACTTTGTTAGATGAAATGCGTGCTACATACGATTGTTCGTTTGTTCTACATCTGTCGGTTTTGTGGTTGTTGGGCCTTTTTTGAAGCATTCAAACCGACAGCCAAAGCATGTATTTACAAAATTGAATGCTCATGCGGAAACCATTACATTGGAGAAACTGGACGGCCCCTACAGAAACGGATACAAGAACATAGAACGTCATCAGAAACTTTAGGTTGAAAATCTGCAATTTCAGACCATCTGAGAGATAATCCTGAGCACAAAATTAACTGGGACAATGTTAGACCACTGATGGTAAATGTTACAAACACCACAGCAAGAAAATTCTTTGAAGCTATAGAAATCCGGAGATTTCAAACTGTAGTGAGCCTTGAGAAAGTTATTGGGAAACAAGTTCAGCAACAACTAGATACACTACTAGCCCAGGTCGTCCAGTCAGCTTTACAGCCTATCCACCAACTACTACAGGTGAGTGACAGTAAAATATCTAAACTGTCTAATGATCTTCACGAAGCTATGAACAAACTCGAAGAAAGAGACAAACTTATTTCGGAATTCCAACACAAAATTGCCGATCAATCTATTGAGATAACCCAGTTAAAAAGTGACCAAGCAAAAACTGCCTCTTTAGTTGAGAGCTTGAGATTAGAAAACCTTGAATTGCACGACAGATCAGAGCAGTATTCTCGGAGAGAGTCTCTTAGAATCTCAGGATTAAATTTGTTACAAAATGAGTCAACAGATGAAGCTGTGTTACGTGTTGCTAAGTCGATAGATGTAAAGTTAACATTATCCGAAATCGCCAGATCTCATTTCACTAACAAAGAAAAAAGTCAGATTATTGTCAAGTTTTCTTCCTACAGAACGAGATCACGATTCATTTCAGCCAGATCAAAACTAAAAAACAATGTCGATCTGGGACGGGTATTTATTAATGAAGACTTAACTAAAGTTCGTTACCAACTCTTTAGAGATATGTTGAAACTAAGGAAGGAGAGGATTATTTACAGCGCTTGGACATACGACGGTAACGTATTTTACAAGTTAACCGAGGGTGGTGAACGACGTCAGATTTCCAGGGAATGTGACATTCAAAAACTAAAGTTGACCCCCCAAACTCGCGCCCCAAATACCTAAAATATCTGCAGCTTATAAAATGTCTGTTATGTCTCAATATTGAGACTGTCATCCGAAATCTTTATGCTGACTAAGCCTTTAATTGGATGTTAAGATAAACTCCAGTTGTCATTGTTCATTAAGCTCTAACTTACAACATACAAAATGCGTAATTAGTTTATAATGTATTTGATAACCAAACTTTTCATTACCTTTAGTAATTAATCCATCACTTGTTTTAGCGCATGTTGCCTTGCCCTTTCGACAAGTTCTGCACTGGTCATGAAAGTGTCAATAGGTATGTATAAACGCATGCATGTTATTGTTTATATTATCGTTGACGTATTCTAGCTTCTCTCCCTTTCATATCCCCATGCCTGATTTCATTAGGATTCCGTATGTAATGTAATGCATGTTTACTATATATCTGCATGCTTTATCTTTGTGCTTACTCTAATATTCTACCCAACATGAAACACGCTTGAGTTGGTTGATGTATGCCTTAGTCCTAACATATGTCTATCTATGCTGCATGATTCTATTGTCTTTTAATGACGTTATTCTAACAAATCCATGTGGTGTAACCTAAAGTATGCCCCTACTTACTTTGATGTAAATTCCAGGCAATGTTGCAAATTAAATGTTCTCCATGTCTTACTTATAGTAATACCTCTGGGCCTTGTTGCGAGGAGGTGTACTGTGCTAAGGTCGGACTTGATTGACATTATAAAGGAAACTAATCGCTGCTTTTTGCGGATTGGGTCTGGCTTGGGTTTCGTGCACCTTTTTGCAACCGGGCCCTGGGGTCGGTTATTCAGGGCACTGTTAGCTGACGGTGGGTAGATCGACGACGCGTCACAAAAGATTTTCTCTGTGACGTGGCGTCACTTGGTCTCCCGCTGAGCTGATTTCATTCACCACATATTGGCGTTTAACGTTTTGTTTTAAAAACTATGCATGTATTAATATTAAGATTTATTGGTTTGCACCTGTGTCTCCATTCGTCTTTTGTCATAGTGTTTTGTTTGTTTGTTTTCTTTTTTGGTCTGTTGTTTCTTATTTTTGTATAATTAATGTCAATAAGTCTTGAGTTAGGTAATACACTGGTTTGTGATGTTGTTTGACTAGAGCATTAGCTCCTGATTATTACAATTAACACCTAATCCATACACAATCTCCCGATGCATGCAACATAATGGTATTGTCTCTGATGTATACTTGCCATGATATCACTATAATACCACCTGATGGGTGCTCGTATTGTCATTGGTGTGCATCGGTTTGTTGTTGAATGGTTTTGTGTTTGATATATACCTAACACCTACATGTATCTATGAAAAGTGATGTAGGTCTGTATTGTGTGTGTTGTTCTCTCATTTGTATGTACATGATTATACTAGTGATGTAGGTCTGTATTGTGTTTGTTGTTTTCTCATTTGTATGTACATGATTATACTAGTGATGTAGATCTGTATTGTGTTTTTTGTTCTCTCATCTGTATATACATGATTATACTAACTGATACATGCATGTTTACACTATTCTGGTGCATGTCTTAAATAACAGAAGAAGTGATCCATGCCGTATTTTGCATATTCTTATTGAATTATTAAGTAATTTGTTTGTATTAAATCCGATCCATATTTTATTGAATGGCGAATATTTCAATTCATTCATTTCCTCACCCCATTCTCACTCAACTAAACATCTGCCTCCTCAAACCACAATTACTGTATATATGTATTTTTGTTCTATTTATGTTCGTTTTTCTCCTTTGTTTGATCCCACTCTTTGACTGTTTTAAATACTACGATTTATGTACGAATGTACTTAATATGCCACACTGGACAGGGTTGTTGATGGTCGCACGGACTTATAGACGCTATTATCTCGACAATGGGTAACGATTTGGCAAGCTACCGTGCGTCCATAGGCCTCTTTGGGTTGGTTCTAGGTTCTTTACAACAATATGTATTAAAAAAAACATCCATTTTTTGTGATTTACTAAACGCTCTTAAATTGTTACAGTGCCGTTTAAAGCTCGATCAGACTGTGCAATCTATTGAAATTGTAAATATTTTTCTGCTACTTATTCATTTTCTTATTTTGCTATCCGGCGATGTTGAGTCAAACCCCGGTCCTCAGAATAATAACAATTACTCATTTTCATTCGTTCATTTGAATGTATGTGGGATTAAAAGCAAATTAGACTTAGTTTTGGCCAACCTTTCAGACTTCGATATGCTAGCTTTCACAGAGAGTCACCTGACCGCAAATGTTCCTTGTTACTCCATAGCTCTACCTGGCTACCACGAACCATTACGGCGGGATCGGGATCAAGCTTGGGGCGGCGTCTGTATTTATATATCTGAAAGATTGTCATTTCGTCGTCGGCCTGAGCTTGAACACCCAAACATCGAAATGATCTGGATTGAAGTTTTCGACAATCCCCCTTCATTGATATGTGTTATTTACAGACCACCAAGTAGTGCGGTGGAGCTATGGAGTGACTTGGATAATAATATTTCAGACGCGACTGACTCCAACAAAAATCACACTATTTTAATCGCAGGTGACCTTAATGAAAATCTATTAGATAATACAAACCGCCATTTGACTAATATTATTCTTTCCCATGGTTTGACACAATTGATAACAGAGCCCACGAGACCCATTTCAAATACTTTGCTGGATCCTATTGCCTGCAGCCATAGGTCTTTAGTAAAAGAATCCGGTATATTGCCAAACTTTTGCAGTGATCATTGTCCTGTATTTGTTATATTTCAATCTACTGTCCCGGCTCTCTTGTGTTATAGACGCCATGTTTGGAATTACAAAAAAGCCAATTGGGATCTCTTTCGCAATTTATTAGATCATATAGATTGGGACCGGGGTTTGGGGGATGATGTGGATGTCGACGAGATGTGCTCTTTTTTCAGTAGTGCTATAGTGGAGGCCGCCAATCAAGCAATACCAAATCATTTCGTAAGAATTAACCCAAGGGATAAAGCATGGATAACAAAAGAAATTAAGACTGAAATAAAAATTAGAGACAACTTATTTACACGTTCGAGAAAATTTAAGACAGTTGAAAACATAAATAAATACAAATTACAACGGAACTACGTTACATCAATTATTAGACAGGTGAAGCGCATTCATGACGAGAAAATTGCGACGCAAATTTCAAATGGCAACACTAACAAAAAATTTTGGTGGAAACTGTGCAAAACATATCTGAAAAACTCTAACGTTAATTTCAACCAAATTCCGCCATTAAAAAAGCCGTCTGGTGAAATTTGTTACCATGCTGAACACAAAGCACAGCTTCTCAATGACTACTTTGCAGATATTTGCACAGTTGATGAATCGAATTCTGATGATCTACAATATTTGCCTGACAGTGCTGGTAACCGTTTATGTGACATAGTTATTTCAGAAGAAGATACTCTGAAGGAACTTAACGCTGCTGATACCAGTAAAGCTGTAGGGCCTGATGAAATCAGTCCGAAATTATTATTTGAAGCACGCTCAATTTTGACACCATGTCTAACCAAATTGTTCAACCGATCATTGCAATCTTGCAAATTTCCCACACAATGGAAAACAGCAAATGTGACTCCTGTTTTTAAATCTGGTGATCCAAGCTGTGTTTCAAATTATCGTCCCATTTCTCTATTGAGCTGCTCGAGCAAAATATTTGAAAAAATAATTTTTAAGTATGTGTTTGAGTTCATTAAAAACAGTATAGCACCATGCCAATATGGTTTCCTTCCAGGTAAATCCACTGTTCACCAACTCTTAGATATCTATTTTGATTTAATTAAAGCACTTGACGAAGGCAAAGAAGTGATTTTCTTATTTTTTGACATATCTAAAGCCTTTGATCGCGTTTGGCACAAAGGATTGTTATTTAAACTTCGCAATATGGGCATTCATGACAACTTGTTAGAATGGATTGCAAATTATTTGAAAAATCGAAAACAAAGAGTTGTTCTCAATGGATTGAGATCAACTTCAAATAATTTACAAGCAGGGGTTCCCCAAGGATCCGTCCTTGGGCCACTCCTGTTTCTTGTATATATTAACGATCTCCCCAGCTCTGTACTAAATTCAATTCAGTTGTTTGCAGATGATACATGTCTTTACATTATTTCGGATGACCTTCTTCATCCGGACATCTCCTTGTCAATTGATCAAGACCTCCAGTCCATTCTCTCTTGGGCTGAGCGGTGGAAAGTATCGTTTAATTCTAAAAAGACAGAAACTTTATTGTGCTCTAGGCGTCGCCAGCCCTCTGCTATTGATATCTCTTTTATGGGCAGCAGACTTACTCCCTGTGCTACGCACAAACATTTAGGTCTGACCTTTAACCATCTTGGGAACTGGTCAAACCATATTGAAAATCTGATAACTTCTGCACATTTGAAAATATCCCTCTTTCGAGGAATAAAGTATCGTTTGAATATAAAATCTTTAGAAATTATGTTCAAAACATTTATACGACCCTCTCTAGAATACGCTGATGTAGTCTGGGACAATCTCACAGACTTTCAGGTGAATTCCCTTGAAATGCTGCAAAAGGATTGCCTCCGGATTATCAGTGGCCTAACTAAAAGTGTAGCCAGTTCTCTTCTTTACGAAGAGACGGGATTTCATACACTTAGTATGCGTCGTAAGATTCATCGCTTGAATGTGTTTCACCTGGTGGTTACGAACCCTACTAATCACAATCTCCACAGTAAGTTACCCCAACGTGTATCAACAAGAAATCCTTATCCACAGAGGTCAAACAATAATTTTACCACTTTTTTCTACAGAACAGCTTCCTTTAGTAAATCATTCTTTCCCTCTACTTTGCGTGACTGGAATAGCCTCCCTGAGGATATTAAATCAATAATAAACCATTCAGAATTTAAATCAAAACTTTTTCGTGTGTTTCGTTTAAACCGGCCTCCCCTCTGGTACTACGTAGGAGACCGTCTTGCAAACATCATCCTCTGTCGCATGAGAAATGGCTGCAGCTCACTCAATGATGATTTATTTAACAATTTTATTACCGATTCGCCAAAGTGCCTTTGTCAAATCTCAATTGAAACAGCCGACCACTATCTTCTTCATTGTCCTATGTATACTGTCCAACGCTTAAAGCTAATTACTGATATACAAAATGGTGGACTTATTGATGATATAAGCACAACGCTCTTGTTGTGTGGCTCTGCTGAGCTAACATTTCTACAAAACAAATTAATAATGGAATCGGTGTGCACATATATTATAGCTACCAAACGCTTTACATAGCCACCCCAAAGGGGCCCTCTTCTGACCTTGTCCAATGTTTTATATTTCACCTGGAATGTACAAATCTATGTTTTCGTGTAATATTATTTCTACTTTTCATCATTTATGCTTATATTGTATATATGTAATAATTCAGAATGGATAGAATTATAATAATTTATTTATATAATTTTATATTTCTTTTAACGGATCAAACAATTGTAAATACGTTCTTTGAAAAAATTAAATGTCATCACGGTACACAGCATAAGCCTACGGCTTAAGTGTACAGCCATTTATTGAACAATAAAGATGTTTAGAAAAAAGAAAAAAAATCCGGAGATCCAAACCACAGATTAACAGAGATCAGGGCTTCCTAATCCCTACAGCCTATGACTGGATCATATAATGATAACCCCAACTGTGTCAAGCCTTGTTAACCTGTGAAAGCCTGTGAAACCATATTCTTATTGAAACTCACTGTCCAATGAAAAATAAGTAAATGTAAAAAAAAAAACAATTTTGTGTGGCTATGTATAAATTCCATGTTACTTGTTGAATGTTTATTATGCTTGATAAAAGTACTAGAATCTGGACCGAAACGTCGCTTTACAAATTAACAGAAGTTGCAATCCATAAACCTCTTGAGTTAATATTGTTACCTCAACTTCTAAATGCCTCTTAAAGAAGTGTATATGTCGATTTTGTGTTTATTTCCAAACCATCCAGTAAAATATAGATAAAGAAAAGAGTTAAGCATCCAAGTCTGCCCCAACCGATAAAATCATTAATGTAGAGAGATTGTTGGCAAACTGATGTCGCAGAAACGATTGTGATCATAAAGGGCAACATTCTGGCGATAAGAAATCACCAGTAATGGCAATAAACTATATAATTTATTCAGGATTTCGATGAAATGCTACGAATTACTTTTCAAACAATCTGTGTGATACATATCTTTGTGGTGTTTTCGTATCATTTAATGAACTAGGAAATTAATTTAAGAAGTACCAAGCTCGTTAACTTAGCAAAAGCTACGGTATCTGGAAAAATGACATTTTCAGTTGTTTTTACTTTTAGCTTTTTTTTTCTGGGTTCGAAAAAAAATTAAAAAGAAATTTCTCAGTGGATTTTTCATTTGGTCACCATATGTGGAAGAGTTGCCAGGTACTTGCCGAAGGTCGGACGTTTCCTCCGGGCATTGAGCCCGGTTTCTTCCCACACTAAACCTGGCAACGCGGCCATATAAATGAAATAATCTTGAGTACGACGTAAAACATCGACCAATCAATCAATTTTAGCTTTATTAGTATATTTTAGGTTTTTTAACGTTCAAGTTTGTTTAACTTTTGAATTCTGTTTTAGTGTTAACTTTTAATTAATTTAAAGTCACATGATTTTCCACCTTGATAAAAAGTCATGTGACTTTTAAGAAGATGAGGAGCAAAATTCTAATATAATTGCGGCTTTCTAAATGTTTTCAATACAATTTAGTATATTATCATCTATTGCTCCCAAGAAGTATTTTAATGATACCAGTCTTTCAAACGATCAGGCCTTAATTGAAATATCCATACATGGTCATTAAGTTTAGCATGTTCGAAGTCCCACTGGGATACTTCCTGTGCCTTTGTTGAGAATACGCTCTATTTCCAGTAGTAGAACTCTTCAAAGTGGAGGTACATTTGGTGGTAGGAATTGGACAGCCTCCTTCTCGTTATAATGCAAAGCAATACAAAGAATGAAGGAGGTCTATTTACAGATAATTTCGTTAGGTTTTGATGAATTATTTATATCTTTGCATTTGCGTTTTGACTATCTGAGGTAAAATCCAAAGAAATAGTTTGATCTTATAGCCTGTCAACAGTTTTCTGTACAATTCCCAATTCATTTCTCTTATACAAGGCCCGTCTCAGAAATATGGCCAGAGTGGAGAAATGCTACCTCCTTTCAATAGAGAGCACAGCAGGGGGGACTTTTTCCTTAATGGAAATATAACCTATTGGATTATCCATTAAAGGGAAGAAGCCAGACAAAGTAATAGTAAATCGGATTGAGACCAACACTAACTCGTGTCCCCTGCTGCCGTCAAATCGTTTTAACTTATACTTCAATATGGAATAAAAATGTCTCCACAATACCCTAGAGGGAGATTCATTCAACCCTCATCCAGAAAGTGTTAATTACTTAAAAATGGTATTTTCAAAAATTGATTTAAAACTAATCAACAAACGCGTTAAGCGATACGTTTCCTACAAATACATCCAAGGTAATCCGTACCCATGTCTTTGATAGCTTGGGGAAACTGGTTGCTTATGATGGGTGCCATATTTTATTAAAGTGTGCCTTGTTTAGTTTTGGAATTATTTGTGATAAAAAGGGGGTCCACTTTTTTGTCCGCTCGAACCATTAACTGTTGGTTAGAACGGTGAAGGTCCCAATTTGCATAAAAAGTACGAAATGAAGCGTTAATGGCTTATCCCTTCAAAGTACACCAGGGGGGGGGGGAGGGAGCTCAAAGGGAAAGTCGGGTGTGTGATAGTCTCCCAAACCAACATAAGCCTCCAATCGATGGGTCAAACAGGTCCGAATGCAATGACGAAAGGAAGATAACAAATCTGATTAGCTGTTTCATTTGACCGCTCTATGTGGAAGATTCACAAAGTACTTGGGCAAAGAGCCCCGTTTCTTTTCCAACAAACCTTACAACACCGCCATGTAAATGAAACATCCATCACCACCAAGTAGCCTACACCAGATATTATATTTCACTGTATATATTAAGACGTCTAAAGGTCAAACAGATAACATGTTTTAAACATTTACAAGAGACTAAACACAGATGCGCATGCGCTATGAATTTTGAGTTATTATTCGCTAGCAAAAATCCAGAAAGCGCTAACGTGGACCTTGTTGTCATGATGGATGTCCAATGTAATTGTCAAGATGGGTGTCCAATCCTGTTGTCAAGATGGGTGTCCAATCTTGTTGCCATGATGGATGTCCAATCTTGTTGTCAAGATGGGTGTCCAAGCCTGTTGGCATGATGGGTGTTCAATCCTGTTGACATGATGGATGTCCAATCCTGTTGCCATGATGGGTGTCCAATCATGTTGTCAAGATGGGTGTCCAATCATGTTGTCAAGATGTATGTCCAATCTTGTTGTCATGATGGGTGTCCAATCTTGTTGTCAAGATGGGTGTCTAATCTTGTTGTCAAGATGGGTGTTCAATCTTGTTGTCAAGATGGGTGTCTAGTCTTGTTGTCAAGATGGGTGTCTAATCTTGTTGTCAAGATGGGTGTCTAATCTTGTTGTCAAGATGGGTGTCCAATCCTGTTGTCATTATGGGTGTCCAATCTTGTTGTCATGATGGGTGTCCAACCTTGTTGCCAAGATGGGTGTTCAATCTTGTTGTCAAGATGGGTGTCTAATCTTGTTGTCAAGATGGGTGTTTAATCTTGTTGTCAAGATAGGTATCTAATCTTGTTGTCAAGATGGGTGTTTAATCTTGTTCTAAAGATGGGTGTCCAATCTTGTTCTCAAGATAGGTATCTAATCTTGTTGTCAAGATGGGTGTTTAATCTTGTTCTAAAGATGGGTGTCCAATCTTGTTCTCAAGATGGGTGTCCAATCTTGTTGTCAAGATGGGTGTCTAATCATGTTGTCATGATGGGTGTCCAATCTTGTTGGCATTGTGGGTGTCCAATTCTGTTGTCATGATCGGTTTCAAATCCTGTTGTCATAATGGGTGTCCAATCTTGTTGTCATTGTGGGTGTCCAATCCTGTTGCCATGATTGGTGTCCAATCCTGTTGCCATGATGGGTGTCCAATCGTGTTGCCATAATGGGTGTCCAATCTTGTTGTCATTGTTGTTGTCCAATCCTGTTGCCGTGATGGGTTTCCAATCTTGTTGTCATGATGGGTTTCCAATCTTGTTGTCATGATGGGTGTCCAATCTTGTTGTCATTGTGGTTGTCCAATCCTGTTGCCATGATGGGTGACCAATCCTGTTGTCAAGATGGGTGTCTAATCTTGTTGTCAAGATGGGTGTCCAATCTTGTTGTCATGATGGGTGTCCAATCTTGTTGTCAAGATGGGTGTCTAATCTTGTTGTCAAGATGGGTGTCTAATCTTGTTGTCAAGATGGGTATCTAATCTTGTTGTCAAGATAGGTATCTAATGTGTTGCCAAGATGGGTGTCTAATCTTGTTGTCAAGATGGGTATCTAATCTTGTTGTCAAGATGGGTGTTCAATCTTGTTGTCAAGATGGGTGTCTAGTCTTGTTGTCAAGATGGGTTTCTAATCCTGTTGTCAAGATGTGTGTCCAATCCTGTTGTCATTATGGGTGTCCAATCTTGTTTTCATGATGGGTGTCCAATCTTGTTGCCAAGATGGGTGTTCAATCTTGTTGTCAAGATGGGTGTCTAGTCTTGTTGTCAAGATGGGTGTCTAATCTTGTTGTCAAGATGGGTATCTAATCTTGTTGTCAAGATGGGTGTCTAATCTTGTTCTAAAGATGGGTGTCCAATCTTGTTCTCAAGATGGGTGTCCAATCTTGTTGTCAAGATGGGTGTCCAATCTTGCTGTCAAGACGGTTGACCAATCGTGTTGTCGTGATGGGTGTCAAAGTACACCAGGGGGGGGGGAGGGAGCTCAAAGGGAAAGTCGGGTGTGTGATAGTCTCCCAAACCAACATAAGCCTCCAATCGATGGGTCAAACAGGTCCGAATGCAATGACGAAAGGAAGATAACAAATCTGATTAGCTGTTTCATTTGACCGCCCTATGTGGAAGATTCACAAAGTACTTGGGCAAAGAGCCCCGTTTCTTTTCCAACAAACCTTACAACACCGCCATGTAAATGAAACACCCATCACCACCAAGTAGCCTACACCAGATATTATATTTCACTGTATATATTAAGACGTCTAAAGGTCAAACAGATAACATGTTTTAAACATTTACAAGAGACTAAACACAGATGCGCATGCGCTATGAATTTTGAGTTATTATTCGCTAGCAAAAATCCAGAAAGCGCTAACGTGGACCTTGTTGTCATGATGGATGTCCAATGTAATTGTCAAGATGGGTGTCCAATCCTGTTGTCAAGATGGGTGTCCAATCTTGTTGCCATGATGGATGTCCAATCTTGTTGTCAAGATGGGTGTCCAAGCCTGTTGGCATGATGGGTGTTCAATCCTGTTGACATGATGGATGTCCAATCCTGTTGCCATGATGGGTGTCCAATCATGTTGTCAAGATGGGTGTCCAATCATGTTGTCAAGATGTATGTCCAATCTTGTTGTCATGATGGGTGTCCAATCTTGTTGTCAAGATGGGTGTCTAATCTTGTTGTCAAGATGGGTGTTCAATCTTGTTGTCAAGATGGGTGTCTAGTCTTGTTGTCAAGATGGGTGTCTAATCTTGTTGTCAAGATGGGTGTCTAATCTTGTTGTCAAGATGGGTGTCTAATCTTGTTGTCAAGATGGGTGTCCAATCCTGTTGTCATTATGGGTGTCCAATCTTGTTGTCATGATGGGTGTCCAACCTTGTTGCCAAGATGGGTGTTCAATCTTGTTGTCAAGATGGGTGTCTAATCTTGTTGTCAAGATGGGTGTTTAATCTTGTTGTCAAGATAGGTATCTAATCTTGTTGTCAAGGTGGGTGTTTAATCTTGTTCTAAAGATGGGTGTCCAATCTTGTTCTCAAGATGGGTGTCCAATCTTGTTGTCAAGATGGGTGTCTAATCATGTTGTCATGATGGGTGTTCAATCTTGTTGTCAAGATGGGTGTTCAATCTTGTTGTCAAGATAGGTATCTAATCTTGTTGTCAAGATGGGTGTTTAATCTTGTTCTAAAGATGGGTGTCCAATCTTGTTCTCAAGATGGGTGTCCAATCTTGTTGTCAAGATGGGTGTCTAATCATGTTGTCATGATGGGTGTCCAATCTTGTTGGCATTGTGGGTGTCCAATTCTGTTGTCATGATCGGTTTCAAATCCTGTTGTCATAATGGGTGTCCAATCTTGTTGTCATTGTGGGTGTCCAATCCTGTTGCCATGATTGGTGTCCAATCCTGTTGCCATGATGGGTGTCCAATCGTGTTGCCATAATGGGTGTCCAATCTTGTTGTCATTGTTGTTGTCCAATCCTGTTGCCGTGATGGGTTTCCAATCTTGTTGTCATGATGGGTTTCCAATCTTGTTGTCATGATGGGTGTCCAATCTTGTTGTCATTGTGGTTGTCCAATCCTGTTGCCATGATGGGTGACCAATCCTGTTGTCAAGATGGGTGTCTAATCTTGTTGTCAAGATGGGTGTCCAATCTTGTTGTCATGATGGGTGTCCAATCTTGTTGTCAAGATGGGTGTCTAATCTTGTTGTCAAGATGGGTGTCTAATCTTGTTGTCAAGATGGGTATCTAATCTTGTTGTCAAGATAGGTATCTAATGTGTTGCCAAGATGGGTGTCTAATCTTGTTGTCAAGATGGGTATCTAATCTTGTTGTCAAGATTGGTGTTCAATCTTGTTGTCAAGATGGGTGTCTAGTCTTGTTGTCAAGATGGGTTTCTAATCCTGTTGTCAAGATGTGTGTCCAATCCTGTTGTCATTATGGGTGTCCAATCTTGTTTTCATGATGGGTGTCCAATCTTGTTGCCAAGATGGGTGTTCAATCTTGTTGTCAAGATGGGTGTCTAGTCTTGTTGTCAAGATGGGTGTCTAATCTTGTTGTCAAGATGGGTATCTAATCTTGTTGTCAAGATGGGTGTCTAATCTTGTTCTAAAGATGGGTGTCCAATCTTGTTCTCAAGATGGGTGTCCAATCTTGTTGTCAAGATGGGTGTCCAATCTTGCTGTCAAGACGGTTGACCAATCGTGTTGTCGTGATGGGTGTCCCATCCTGTTGTCATTGTGGTTGTCCAATCCTGTTGTCGTGATGGGTGTCCAATCGTGTTGACATGATGGGTGTCCAATCCTGTTGTCATTATGGGTGTCTAATCGTGTTGTAATGATGGGTGTCCAATCCTGTTGTCATGATGGGTGTCCAATCCTGTTGTCATTGTGGGTGTCCAATCTTGTTGTCAAGATGGGTGTCTAATCGTGTTGACATGATGGGTGTCCAATCCTGTTGTCATGATGGGTGTCTAATCGTGTTGTCATGATGGGTGTCCAATCATGTTGTCATGATGGGTGTCCAATCATGTTGTCATGATGGGTGTCCAATCGTGTTTTCATTGTGGGTGTCCAATCATGTTGTCATGATGGTTGTCCAATCTTGTTGTCAAGATGGTTGACCACTATTGTTGTCAAGATGGGTGTCTTATCTTGTTGTCAAGATGGGTGTCCAATCTTGTTGTCAAGATGGGTGTCCCATCTTGTTGTCAAGATGGGTGTCCAATCTTGTTGTCAAGATGGGTGGGTAATCTTGTTGTCAAGATGGGTGTCTAATCTTGTTGTCAAGATGGGTGTCTAATCTTGTTGTCAAGATGGGTGTCTAATCTTGTTGTCAAGATGGGTGTCTAATCTTGTTGTCAAGATGGGTGTCTAATCTTGTTGTCAAGATGGGTGTCTAATCGTGTTGTCAAGATGGGTGTCCAATCTTGTTGTCAAGACGGGTGTCTAATCTTGTTGTCAAGACGGGTGTCTAATCTTGTTGTCAAGATGGGTGTCCAATCTTGTTGTCAAGATGGGTGTCTAATCTTTTTGTCAAGATGGGTGTCTAATCTTGTTGTCAAGATGGGTGTCCAATCATGTTGTCATGATGGGTGTCCAATCGTGTTTTCATTGTGGGTGTCCAATCATGTTGTCATGATGGGTGTCCAATCCTGTTGTCATGATGGTTGTCCAATCTTGTTGTCAAGATGGTTGACCACTATTGTTGTCAAGATGGGTGTCTTATCTTGTTGTCAAGATGGGTGTCCAATCTTGTTGTCAAGATGGGTGTCCAATCTTGTTGTCAAGATGGGTGTCTCATCTTGTTGTCAAGATGGGTGGGTAATCTTGTTGTCAAGATGGGTGTCTAATCTTGTTGTCAAGATGGGTGTCTAATCTTGTTGTCAAGATGGGTGTCTAATCGTGTTGTCAAGATGGGTGTCCAATCTTGTTGTCAAGATGGGTGTCTAATCTTGTTGTCAAGACGGGTGTCTAATCTTGTTGTCAAGATGGGTGTCCAATCTTGTTGTCAAGATGGGTGTCTAATCTTGTTGTCAAGATGGGTGTCTAATCTTATTGTCAAGATGGCTGTCTAATCTTGTTGTCAAGATGGGTGTCTAATAAGGTAGTAAGGAAACTCGGTAAATATTCATGGTGTTATCTCAATATTTCGACTTTAATTAAGTCATCGTCAGGAGATTTATGAGTACATCAAAAGACAGTGTGCATTTCTATAGAAAAGACAGAATACAAGGGTGGTTGACACTAAGAAGGCATGGGAGATAAAAAAAAACAATCATAATACTTAGCCAGGCTAATAAATTAAGTAAACATCTGTCACTGAAATCACTGCTAGGTCCTATGCACAACGTACACATTAATAATTGGTAAAGTTTGAAAAAATAAAATACACGTTTGTATGTATATAAAGATATATATATATATATATATATATCTGTAATAAGCAAAACAAGGAAGAGAGAAAAAACAGACTTGGTAAATTAAAAGCGTTAATTAAAATCATATATTTATTATGTATAAGCAATAGAAAGGGTAACAGGTCTTGAAAAGATGGTAATAACGAACGAGTTTAAATAAAGGATTATTACAAGCTCACTTCTGGCGATAGGTGGCGTATTGGAATAAAGTACTTAGTAAGTTATAACAGAGATTGACGAAATAAAGAGAGTTCTTTTGTAGCCATAATTCCGTGATTGATGGGCGGTTTTAGTCTCCTGATAGAGAGAGCTTCCTTAAATAATAACTCATTCCAGTTGTTTGGTGAATCAATTACTTTGGTATTTTGGGCTAAAAATGATTTACTTGGGATAGGTTTCAGGTTGTCTATGTTTGAAGGTATATTAAGTAAACGTTCAGTGAATTTAAGTTTTCACATTGTTGGAGTAAAAATGGATAACGATACAAATATTCTCTGGATACTTATATCCGTACAAAGAGCGTCTGTTGCGTGGCATTGCTTGTACAAACGTGTGCATTAGGCCTACTTGTATCAAATTTCTAAAAGAATTGAAATTAGTGAGTTATATAGCTATCTAAAACGATTATGACGAATTCAATTCTGCCATCATTGACTGCAAAAGATTTTAAGTTGAAATCAAGAGTTTATGTCTGATCGCAACAGTTTTCCCTGGATTTCAATTAAACGTAAAAGAAAAATGTTCAAATATAGTTAGTACCCAGCCGATTCTGCCTTACGGAGAAGTAGCATTTGAGATATAGTTGATAAAATATTGCGTAAAATAAACTTCTAGCCTTCGGTAAATTGAATTCTTGTCAGATTTGATCAGGCCTTGTTGTCACCAGCTGGCGAAAGTGGTGACAGCAGGAGTCAGTACACAGTTTTAATGTTTCATTTTTGGATAACTATAGATCAAACGATATGCAAGAAATCGTTTGTGTGTTTTCGTTATTTTTCCCCTTTGGTCCTTGCGCCTTCAAGCTGGAACATCTTGGTTCTGTATGTATGCTGACCCAGCAAGGAGGAACATTAAGTATGCCACGTACAATAAGCCTTCCTGACGTTCTATGGTACGTGGAGCCTAATGTCAAAATTAAAATCTGTACGGGTGAGAGGGGTGTGCGTGTGGGCGTGTGGGTGGGTGGGGGTGAAGGGGGGGGGGGGGTGCACCCGACATATTTACACACACTTAACCTACTTTTTGTCTTTTTGGGGTTTTCAGCCCTGAAGACGCGAACGCCTTCTATCTCCGACCGCTCAACAAACCCACAACTGATATTTGGTTCAGTAAACAGCCAATCGGCAAACATACTTTAGCCGCCACAGTTGGGAGACTTTGCAAAGCGGCTAGAATTCCGGGTTTTAGGACCAACCATTCTCTAAGGGCGACGGCTGCTACCCGCTTATATCAGGAAGCCGTCGATGAACAACTAATCACTGAAATAACTGGCCATCGAAGTCTCGCCGTGCGCGAATACAAACGAACCGAAGATTGTCAGCGATGGCTCGGCAATTCCATTGTCGCTGGCCGAGAGCGAGAAAGTTGCTCCTCGCCAAAAAATAAAAAAAACTATACCCCTGTCATAGCATTACCATCAATCTAAACTTGAACAGTGCCGGTACATTCGAGTAAAATGATACCCTTTTTTCTCGGCATGGTCACCTAATTTAAAGTGGCATGAGCTGCCGAAATTCACACTTTGTTCATAATTTCTGATCGTCACGACAGTAAGACTTTGAAGGCCATCGAAAAACTAAATGATTAGCGGTGGAATGAGGAAATTCCATACAGTATGTGGCCTATACGAACCGCAATAGTGTTCGAAATGTAAATAAAATTTAAATGACCGGGACGATCATTCATTCATTCTAAGACTAAGCTAATTCAAAACAATACTTTATCGTACATTTTTGAGAAAAATAGCCAATAATTTCAACATGCTGTTTTAACGTCAAAATATCAACATTTTGCAGCTCATACCACTTTAAGGATGGAAGGATTATTTCTCTGTGCAGCCCTGTAATTTGAGTTAATAAAGTCAGGCTGTAATATCCTTAGCTTTTTAGCATGGTGTTTTAAATAAAGCTTCACTTAATTGGGCGACTTTCCTAAGAAATAATGTCTTGTTGGAACAATAGCGTGACGTCACAACTATCGTACGACGAGATAGATATATGGGAGTTTGTATGAAAGCCGGATAAAGATATTGCATTTTGCGGGCTTCCTAACTCCGCCAGACTCATCAAACGCTTCAATTGATGCTTTCTTTACCCACTCAAACTCGCCGAAAATGCAAACCACGTCTATTGATTAAAGGGAAAGAAAATCAAAGTTTTAGACTAGTTTAGATGGAAAGAGTAGAGTTCATTTAGTCCAAAACAACTGTCCAATGTATGTTTTATCCCCACGTAAGCGAATAATTGAAATTTGAAGGTGGCGTTACAATAGAGAATAAGCTCCATAGGCCATTCACAAGATCGCAATCATTTTTTCATTAGTTTTATCCAATTATTATTGAATAAAAAATTTAAGTGCGTTATAGAGTAGTCATGTGATGCAATTTAGCCAATGGCTTGGCTAAGAAATGACGTACGGTTGCATACTGACCTATATATTCCGAGACAATCTTCTTACTTCAAGTTTGTCGCCATGTTTTTTTTTTTACCTAAATCTACCATCATACACTAGAGAGCGGTAAAATACGTCATTATTGATTTAAAAACAGCTACTGCAACATCACGTCATCCTAAAACGGAAAAATGGCTACACAGATAAGCCACTGAAGGGACATACTTCTGTCTCTTTTTATTAGCTTGAGGGTCACTGGCAGTAATTGACGTGGAATGTTTTAAGTACTTTGAAGGTTGTTATCGACGATAATCCCTATGTATTTCTAGAGATTTCCCATCCTTTAAATAAAAAGATGTCATTTTTTATATTTTTACTCGCGCCCTTCGCTACCCTGGTACCGGCAAGAAGGTTTCTAATTAATTCGCGATATTCCCGACCATGTCGAGATCGCTTAAAAGATACGGGGCAGCAAAGATCGCGAGGGACGCAAATGTATTGAAAGTTCAGAGAGTAGATTGACTACTCTGTTTGGTGAAAGTGGCCAATAGTGAGAGAGGGTAATTCCTTACCACTGGCGTGGTTGGTGACCTTTGTACCCTTCCCAACTTCCTGTCTCCCATCACCTTCCTAAACGATTAATAATAGTAATTTTATTTCCTTGATTAACTTGTTCGGTGGGTTTGACGTGGGTTGGGAACCTGTTTCCATAAGTCTGTGTCTTTAGGAGGAATACGTCAGATACGTCTTCCTTTGCAAGTCACATGTTAACATTTCGAGACGAGAGTCTGTCCAATAAAAAGATCGTGTACATTGTTTAAATTAAAGAAAAGTTTTTGAAACGGTTTCAGTGAACGTAATTTAAAAAAAAAATGTTGAAGAAATGCACTTTCTATGTTTGCACTTGATAAAGGAAAAATACCCACCTTAATCCATTTATATTCCTTATCAATTACATACGTTAAACATTGACGTGCACCATGCAGGCGTGTATTCTTTGATTGTAAATTTAATGGAGATTTACAAGAACATCGGTCCCTTAACATTTTTTCGATTTTCTGCTTTAGTGAATTTTTATTTCACATTTTGCAAATCAAATATTGCATAATTTGTTTTACAAAGTTTTGCTACATACTAATTTTAAGTTGACTCTGGTATGAAATGTTATCGTCATAGAAGGTCAAATATGTATCGCCAATGCTTTGGGGCGAAACGTTCTACATATAAAAGTTCGAGGGCGATGGGAGAAAAAACATGTCGTAGTTTTTATTATAGGTTAAAAGTGTATTTCACTTCCAAACGTCAACTAAGATATAATAAAAGTGAGAGATATTATGAATCTTTTTAACAATTGTTTTTTTATTGAAAAGGGATAAATTGATTTCTGCATTTTTACCAGTTAGAAAAAGTTAGGAGCTTTCATTTTTGCCAACATTCAAAACTTTTGACATCATTTAGTATTCTTAATTTCAAAAAGAAAAATTCTTAGGTATCCACAATGTAAAAAAAGGGCAGGTCAGGCAATGCGAGTATGTATAAGCGTCTCAAAAAGGCTTAAATGACGATTTTTAATTCAGCTAGAAAATGACCTAATATTTGGAACTAACCAAATACAAACGGTTGTTTAGATTTGAGGGAAACAGAAAGACCTTCAGATATAAATCTGAGGGTTTAATTAAAAACAAAAACATCTTAAATTAGTTTAATCCAACCTAGAACTGTTTGGTTTGTGGTCGATGTTGACGGACTCGTTTGGAGTTTTAGGTAAACATATAAGCCTTCATTTACTAGTTTTAAACCTAACTGGACATGTTTTAAGGGTCACATGTTTGATTTGAGTGATTTCATCAGCCGGTATTCATGTAATTGCACTTTCTTCACAAATGTCAGCAACGATGGAGAGTGTGCAATCAAATAATATTTCTAAATCTACTTTAGTGATCATATCTAGTTTAATTCCAGGCATGGGATTTCCCTGTATTTTGGTCAGCTGGGAAATGACTTCGCTCTTACAGAACAAATGGATCAGACGGGACAGATATATCTCCAATCTACGGCTTGATGGGAATATGATGGAAATCTCCAGACCTTTGATTTGTGACTAGAATAAATCATTAATCGGTATATTTCCCTTATAGAGATCTGGATTCATATTCAGCCGACCCAATGCTACTGCAGAATACATGCATTTTGTACAGGATTTTTTACACTAAAACACACGGTCACAAGAAAAATCTTCTTAACTAAAATGACAATAGAGAGTTTCTAGTTGCGTTAAGGGGGTGGGTAGGTCTTTTAGACCTTTATACAGTATTGATCGGCTTGATTTGTGTGATTAGGTAATGAAGCTTGAGGAAAGATGGTTTCAGATGCAGAATATAGCTCTGCCTTCTTCTTATTCTTAGTGGATGGATTTGTTACAGTCATATTGATCTGACATTGGAAATACTGAATTAAGTTAATCTAAGAGGTGCATGGGACTAATACCACAAAGCCCGAGCAATTAACAATTGTTATTTACATTTTACTATCGATAAACGTCTTGCATGGTAGCCAACATCGTTCCATCTTGCTCTTAGGACCCTCCTTTCAAGATATATCCACAAAGTTAACAATACACCCAGTGTTTAGCATTTTTTTAACTTCTCACATTGTTGCCGGAACAATTGTCTAAGTAATTGGGAATGGTGCCAAATATTATCATACAATACGCTGTTAAAATCTGCTTTTTATCCGAATGAGGTAACAATTTTGGGGCTCTTTTCTTGTCAAGTTCTTTAATTGACGGCCCCAATAAATTTGAATTACATTGGTTTGATCTGACGTAATTAGAGCCATTGAGGTTCCCAATATAATGTTAATACTTAATTCGCTTCTGCATAAACCAGAATTGTGTCACTTGCAGGTAAAATACTAAGCAGACTTTATCCCGAAAGGGAATACTTTTAAACGAATTCGTGTATAGGGGTGGGGGTGTAAAAAATAATAGCCGTCTATAGTTTTTTGAAGTTTTAGATCTAGACACCTTGGGCTAATTAGACATTTTCCTAGACTGATTTATCCTAGTGTCAAGGGTTTGTTGAAATGAGATATTCTCTTCATCGTCTATGCAGTTTACAAAGTTCTACAACATCTGATCGGGTTTACATATTACATTTAATAATCGTTAACTCACAACCGATTGTCAACGGTATGTCCCGATCTAAAATGGATCATCACACAGCCAATCGACATTGTCGTTTTATCTCTTGAACAATAACATTGCAGTTATTTGCTAAATGCCTAGAATAGTTCTGCAAAACCTAAAAGGAAAAAAGGCACATTTAATCACGCTGGATATGTTTATCAATGATATATTATATTCATTCATTGAGTAACATCGTGGCGTAAACATTTGACAGAACAGTTGTAATATCCGGTATCCCGAATACCTTGTTAGAGTTTGATAACATATTTTTTTCTCGTGGAATGAAGGAATGAAATGTGGAAATTTCAAATCTCCAATAACAGCATTTTCCTTGAGCATACCACATATTTTATGGTTCTGATGTGTTTTTCAGGGTTGATTATGTCTATTGGAATCCAAGGAAAGAATTTTCTCAGTGGGCAATCTATTTTAGCCGCTCATTTTATTGGGGATTTGATGCAGGAATGCTACAGCGTCCCTGAGCGGAGATTAATTATCTATCAGGAAATTTAGCGATAGTACATAATCTGTCAAACAATGTGATGTTTTATAAGTGAAATATTTATATTTCAGTTATTTCAAGCCTTATGAAGAAGGGACAGAGCAAATAGTCGTCTAATCAAATATATGAGACATTAAAATTCAAAAGATGAAATACATATAATCTGGGTTGTGTCACAAAATCACAACACAAGAAGACGAGGGTGCAGGGGGCGCCTGGGCACAGGAACTTTTGCGCCCTGGGTGACCGAAGATACGTTCTAAGCCATTTTCAGCACTTAAGTGAATAGTTTTTCTCGAGAAAATTGTTAGGGGCTTTTTCGCGGCGAGGTAACGCATATGGGACATTGGGTTGGTTATCTTAAATTATACTGACGTAGTGCGATCGTTTCATGAAAGTGACAGAAAGAGACAAACAAAGATAGTTTAACACATATTTCATCTTAACTGAAAAAAAAACTTTTACTTTGATAAATATCTTGATTCTATTGGTCCAGAAGATCGGTCTAGGTCTTTGTTTCGGCTCTGCTGGTCTGTTATATACAGAAAAGTGGCTGAGGAGGAAGGGACATCGCACCATTCATCTCTTGCTACACTACTTTTCATACGACGTATTTTTTATAAAGCAGCATTAGCTAGATATGTACCAACATTGGAATTGTTTCGTTAAAAATCAAATCGCCATGCTGCTCGAGTATTGAAGTGTAGCAATAGAGAGATCACAAAAGGAAAACAAGCGTCGGTAGAAATAATGCAATTCGATCAGAGCAAAATCTTTAACACTGCTTTTTCAAAGTTCAGAATTAAAAAAAATAAAAACAGTATTTTTTTTTTAAAAATGTCTCGTTAGTTAAAAGTTGTAGCTATTATAGTTTGATAGAATGTTTAGAGCAGCCCAATACTGGACAACAGATCATGTTCAAACTGTAAACACGCAGCAAATGTATATGTCACTATCATAATATCCTAAAATAACAATAGGCTACCCGCTATAACTTCATGTTAGCAGTCTGTTGAACACACTTTTGATTCATAAACTTTTACCCTTGTATCTTATGCATACATATTAAGTTCGTTTTATTCCGTTTACAGCAGGGAGATTTCGTTGGAACAGAAAGCATCAGTTCGACAAAGAAGAAGGCTCAACAAAGCAATTGGTAGCTCAAATAACCTTGGTTAAGCAGTCGGCAAACTAATTGGAAGAAGATTGTGAATATTAGTCACTATATACCAGTCGCTTGGTAGATGGTCACTTTATATACCAGTCGCTTGGTAGATGGTCACTTTATATACCAGTCGCTTGGTAGATGGTCACTTTATATGCCAGTCGCTTGGTAGATGGTCACTTTATATGCCAGTCGCTTGGTAGATGGTCACTTTATATACCAGTCGCTTGGTAGATGGTCACTTTATATACCAGTCGCTTGGTAGATGGTCACTTTATATACCAGTCGCTTGGTAGATGGTCACTTTATATACCAGTCGCTTGGTAGATGGTCACTTTATATGTCAGTCGCTTGGTACATGGTCACTTTATATACCAGTCGCTTGGTAGATGATCACTTTATATACCAGTCGCTTGGTAGATGATCACTTTATATGCCGGTCGCTTGGTAGATGGTCACTTTATATGCCAGTCGCTTGGTAGATGGTCACTTTATATACCAGTCACTTGGTAGATGGTCACTTTATATGCCAGTCGCTTGGTAGATGGTCACTTTATATGCCAGTCGCTTGGTAGATGGTCACTTTATATGCCAGTCGCTTGGTAGATGGTCACTTTATATACCAGTCGCTTGGTAGATGGTCACTTTATATACCAGTCGCTTGGTAGATGGTCACTTTATATGCCAGTCGCTTGGTAGATGGTCACTTTATATACCAGTCGCTTGGTAGATGGTCACTTTATATACCAGTCGCTTGGTAGATGGTCACTTTATATACTAGTCGCTTGGTAGATGGGCACTTTATATACCAATCGCGTGGTAGATTTGTTCTGTTTTCGAATTTCTTCCAAGCAAAATTGGCCAATCGTGAACCTGAAAATTGAATCTATTGATTGTTGTTTTACGTCGTACTCAAATGCAATTTATTTATATTACGTTGTTGCCAAGGTCTGACAGTAGACACCAAACCAAAGATCCTTGCCAGGAAGAACCTCTCGGCCTCTAGACGATACTTGATTTTTAACCATTGACACAAACATGGGTGATTGGGCGAAAACCAACTCAGAAATTCGTTCATTTGAATTATTTGCAATGAGTGGAAATTGAACCCGCAGCCCATCGATGGAAGGCTTAAGATTTATAAGCTTGACTTAGGTATATGGAAGCTTTATAAAGGAATTAAGTTGTTTATCACAACATAGCGTTTCGTCTGAAGATGTACAAATATTTTGTTAACAGATTATACTCCCGAATAAGGAATACTTCTGAAGTTGGAATAGATAAAACTGACGCCAACACGAGCGCCATAATCAGATTAGCAAATAGTTGACTGTTAGGGATTACTATCTATAAGGGTGATGAGATTTCGTCTGTTCGTCATTCACTAATCTACTATGTTAACAAAGTAGTAATACTGCACGGATAAAAACAAGTGACCAAAGCACTGTTGTATTAGCCTTTTCACCGATATGATAATTCCTCTATAAGAAATTTGCCTTCTCTAAACGGAAAATATGTCGTGAATGTTTTTCTCGGATGAATCCAATCATATATTAGAACTGAGGTTCCAAGGCAGGTTATATATACATTGTAAAAATAAAAATAAAATGTTCGCAAACGGTTCAAAGTGGCATGAACTGTCAAATGCAGGTGCTTGTTTCAATGACACAAACATTAGCTAATTGTCGGCCAATTCTATTGAGAAGTAAAAGTTTTTATAAACAACAAATACCCTTAAATGCACGCATACATACCAGCTATTTGAAATTCGTGTGTTATAGGCACACATTTTCGGCTCGTACGAGTTAGTGGATTACCAATATGTTTTATTTAAAGGTGATTCATTGTTTTTCAAGGTAAATCAGAAGCTCAACTGAGTAATGTGACAGTTCCCTACAAGTAAATACAGGATGAATTATTGCACAATTATAGTTTTCTGGAAACACCAGTGCCAAGTCAATCATATTTGCAAACCCACATTACCAGCCCCTCTTCAAATCTATTGGTATGATTTTCTGAATATTGTGGTCCGGCTGGGAAATTAGTTTGCCCTTACAGGACTAAAAGATCAGACGCTACGGATTTATCTTCGACTTCTGACTTAAAGAGGATATGATGAAGATTCAGCAATAATAATCAATATCTTTACAGAAACGGAAACAGGGCGATTGTCTAAATCAACCATAATATATTCATCTTCGTTTTTGTGTTGGCTCACGTGATTGGTGTGGTGGGGTAAATCAAACCCACGTTAAGTATAACTCAACAGTGGCTGTTCCACGTGAGAGTAAAGTGTCAGTGATGTACGTGTATGGGAGTTTTACTGGAGAGTAAAGTATAAGCGATGTACGTGTATGTGAGTTTTACTGTAGAGTAAAGTGTAAGCGATGTACGTGTATGGGAGTTTTACTGGAGAGTCAAGTGTAAGCGATGTACGTGTATGGGCGTTTTTCTGGAGAGTAAAGTGTAAGCGATGTACGTGTATGGGAGTTTTACTGGAGAGTCAAGTGTAAGCGATGTACGTGTATGGGAGTTTTACTGGAGAGTAAAGTGTAAGTGATGTACGTGTATGGGAGTTTTGTTGGAGAGTCAAGTGTAAGCGATGTACGTGTATGGGAGTTTTACTGGAGAGTCAAGTTTAAGTGATGTACGTGTATAGGAGTTTTACTGGAGAGTAAAGTGTAAGCGATGTACGTGTATGGGAGTTTTACTGGAGAGTAAAGTGTAAGTGATGTACGTGTATGGGAGTTTTACTGGAGAGTAAAGTGTAAGTGATGTACGTGTATGGGAGTTTTACTGGAGAGTCAAGTGTAAGTGATGTACGTGTATGGGAGTTTTACTGAAGAGTAAAGTGTAAGCGATGTACGTGTATGGGAGTTTTACTGGAGAGTAAAGTGTAAGTGATGTACGTGTATGGGAGTTTTACTGGAGAGTAAAGTGTAAGCGATGTACATGTAAGGTAGTTTTATGGAGAACAATGAGTTTTAAAAGTACATCAATGAGAGTGTGATTGATTCAAGTTTTACATTGCGCGTAGAATCATTGCACTTTTATGGCTGGGATGTGAGAGGAAACCGAAATGTATACCAAGAGAAACACTGGTTTTTCGCTGGATTAAAAGTTTTCTCTTCGGTGTAAACCGGTGGGAACAGTTTTACTGCGGTGAAAAAGCACATGATCCCTAGAAATAATTTAAAAGTCAACCGCAGTGGGAACATTTCCAGCGCGTTGACTTGTGATTTGACAGTTTACATGCAGGTTTCGAATTTCTATTCAAATCGCTTTAGTTAGAAGTATATTTCTTATGTTGCCAACAACGTTTCAAAACGAAGTTACTATAGGGGTAAAATTCAGATAATGGCCCCAAAACAGCAGAAATTTCAAACTTCCACCATGGCACTAGTAAGCCTGAGTAACTCTTCTCTAAGGAAATATCGGAATTTCGGCAGCTCTTGTCACTAAGTAATAAGTTCAGTCCTTGTATTGACTGGGTATAAAACCGTAGTATAGGAAATTCGTTTAACAGAATGAGCATCTTTATTTTGTTAAATCTGGCCTGCTTTGAACTGACATATAAACGTATCTACATGTACTAATGTTCATAATACAACATACCGGTGACGTCAGAGTCGAACGTCTTTTCCTGATATTACTAATACCTTTTTGAAGATGTTAAATGGGACATTAAAGGGTATATTATACACAAATGGTGTTTCATAAAGAGTAATTCGCTGACAGACATGGTTGCAGATCCAATCGACTGCACACCAGACACATTTAATATCTCAGCATTTGGAATTCTAAATCTTGTGTCTGAGGATATTAAGACCGATAAGAGAAAATGTTACCTTTTCTTCTTCAAGGAAATTTGTATTAGAGCCTCTGAAAGGTTAAATATTGAAATGTTGACGAAATCAATGACACATGCCGTTATCTTTCCTGTTTTCGTGTAGGTTATACTGTCATGTGTCTCGGTGTCAAATACACGGAACATTTCGGCGAGATAGAATTAGCTATTTGCTGGTTATAATAACCAGCAAATATCAAAAAGTTTGAATGAAGACCCTTCCGCTGATACCAAACTTGAGGATGACCGTTGACATAGTTCTATAAGCAACTACATATACACTCCCAACACTGAATATCACGGCTATTTGAATTTTGTTCCTTATTATTACACGTCTTCGGATTCGAACGGGCTTCTGGTTTTACCAATATGTTTTTATTTCTCAACTTCAATACTTTAGCTTTTCAAGGTACACTGAACTTCTCTTGACAGTCAGCATTTATGGGAAACCTTTGACTTATGGAAGCTCATGTCATGTGAAGAGAGTCAATTATCTTTATTTGAAAACACGGTCACTTCGTCAGTCTTAATCATTTTTGGGGTATTATTGTTACAGCGTCATAAGAGATCGCAAATATTCAAATGAGCCCTTTTCAAAGTCATTTTGTTGGTAACATCATACAACAACAATAAAAAAAAAACGATTGTACATTCAATTAAGGTATCACTTTATTTCGTCTGAATCTACTTTTCAAAACAGTTGACGTCCTTTGAGTACAACAGACATCATTCTGACGAGGACAGGAGTAGCGGGTTGGGAGTAAATCATTAGCACCTTTGATTCTCAAACAACGCTCAGTTGAACTCATACAATAACGAACTTTGGCGCCTTCACATTCTGAAATGTAAACCAAAAAACATCAGCCCACATCTGTGGCAATAACAAAGTCAAAAGTAGCTGTATACGACATTAACCATATCTATAAGGTGTAGTGTTGATAATGATGCCGTACGTGAGTCATTAGTTTAAATTTTAGGAGTACAGCGTTATAAACTAATAAAGAGTTTTAAACTTTATCCATAGATATTCTAGTTGTGCGTTATAAGGATTTAAGAGTGTTTCGGATTAGATTAAACACTTTCTTTATTATAAGGTGAAGAATTACTTATGGATAACAACTTCTTGGTTTATTGGGTGACGACGTTTGGATGTAGTTCTTACATCGTTATCAAAGTCAATGACAAACAACAAAAATATTCATTTATATATAGCAGATGAGAGAATTACAAGTTGGGGCAGGTACGTAATAGTATAAATTAATTAAAAAAAGTAACAATAGAATTAAGCATGGTGAGTTAAGATCGCTGAAGATTTTCTTGGAGGATCAAAAGGTCATCGCAGTTGGGGATATATAATCCTTGGTCTCTGTTAATGCTGGGCTTGGTTTTCCTGATGTGGATGGCTTCCTGCAGTTTTCTCTTCTTCCAATGGTGCTGGTTGACAGATAGTGTTGTAGTGGTTCCCATTTGATGTGGTTACTAGGGTTGGAAATTATGTGTTCAGAAATGGCAGATTTGTAATCAAGTTTGTTAACAGATGTTTGGTGTTCTTTTAGTCTAATGTTGAGGGGTCTGCATGTTTCTCCAATGTAATGAGCATTCCAACTACTCCTTTAGGTTCTGCTCCTGAAATTCCTCTTCCTGTGGCTTGCATGTGAGTTTTAAGTGTTTTGGTTGATTTGAATGTAGTATTTTTACCTGTTTTAGTTTTAATATTCTTTATTAGCTTCCAAGTGTGTGTGTATTTTGTCGCTATATCTTGATTATACATGTAATCTTGAGTTTGACGTAAGGCCTGAATCACCCAATCAACCTGCCCTAATGGCTTTATAAAAATAAGATCTTTAAGCCTGTCTTTTATAGATTAAACGGGGCCTCCGTGGCTCAGTAGGTAGAGCGTTGGACGCTCAATCCGAACAGCCTTCCAACAATGGGTCGCGGGTTCGATTCCCACTCAGTCCAAAAAATTGGAAAATTTTCTGACTGGGTTTTCACTCAAACGACCTATGTGGGATGGTTGCCAGTTACCAACGGAAGGTCGTGGGTTTCTTCCGGGCATAGAGCCCGGTTTCCTCCCACAATAAAACTGGCAACGCCGCCATATAAGTGAAATAATCTTGAGCGCGGCGTAAAACACCAATCAATCAATTTATAGATTAATGCTCTTACCGATTAGGTCGTCCGCTCTTTTTGTCAGCTTTTCGGCTACATTTGCCTCTGTGAGCAGGCAACAGGCGAAGCCAACCACGACAAGTATAATTATGTATTTCATGATGGCGTCAAATACCGAGTAAAGATTCAAACATTCCGTTGAGTTTATATAGCCGTAGAAAGAACACCTGTTGCATGACAATGTGTGTCCAAAGATTGATATCAAGGTCATTAACGGATTGAAAATTGTGTGTTATATTGACAATGATAAGTCACACAGTGGAACTCGATTACATCATAGATGACAACAAAATGATTTTGATTTTAAATCAAGATCTGAATTATATTTAACGACCCCCTTTTCCCTCGACTTCAATTGAAATAAAATAAGATATTCTAAAACAAATTTAATACACAGGCAATTCTGCCTGGTTCAACCTCACAATATACGGACTACAAAATAATACGTAATTTGCAGGTTTAGACAACAAAGTCTCTCTCTGTCTGTTTATTATTCGTTTGTGTTTGCACTCAGGATTTAGGTCACAATTTCCTGATATTTGCCCTCCCCCCGTCTTTTTGTCCATTTCTTATTAAACTTATTTACTTCTTTTTACCAGGACTATCCCTGTTTGGTTTTGGTGGGTGCAATTTGGTTCTCATGACAAGGCTTGTAAGCAATTTGATATACAGGATTTTTGTGGATCCCCAACAAAAAGACAATAGCCGAGGGACTTTCTTCTCTGGTTTTAAGCTTTCTATTACACTTATGAGCCTGAAAATCAATCTTGGATACAAGAAAAACACGTTTCGTTCAGGCGGTTTATATTTGCACACAGCTTAATGTAATTCAACAGGTATAAAAGGTAATCAAAAACACAATATGTTTTTATAGGGAGCCACAAAAGATATCTATTTTCCTTAGCTAAGCATTTTACTGTAGAACATTTTGTAGACTTCAAAAGATTTAACAGACTTAGTTCACCGGCCAGAGTCCTTGGTATGGTCTCTTACAGGTGGCTTATTTTTGCTTTTCTAGTGGTCATTCCAAATTCCTTCAAGTCCAATGTGTAAGTTTTAAACGAGATTTAAGAAAGGTTTTACGTCTGACGGGTTTTAGTCCACGATTACCTACTTTCTCTTCTTGTTAAGAAAAAAAGTTCCAGATATTTTGGTGTAGTTTTTTTCTATGCACTTTTTCAGTTTTTACGAAAGAAAGGGTTTGAGTTTCTGTCCGAAAGCGATTTGTGAAATGGATTGAGATCAGTTTAGATGGATGGTGCTGTTTACTTCCTGTTTACAAGTATATTCACACTGAATCTTATTTGTTTTTAAATACTTCTAAAAGAATGTTCAAGGTCCCCATCGAATGTCATGGCTAAACGAAATTTAAAGGGAAGGTGTGGTGATAAAATATCAACATTACCGGAAATGGTAAATTAAATTGTGTCATGCTGCTACAGATGGCGTGAGTTGAAATACAGACCGTCTCCATCATTCATCAATCAAAATAAAGTTAGATTAAATAAAAATAATATCCATTCCACAGCAGACTTTTGACTTTTTAACAAGTAAGACCAATAGAAGAACAATTCTCAAAGAAATTAATTGTTAAAATTTGAATGATTTCAAAGATATTTAAACAGGTCACTTAAAGTGGCATGAGCTGCCAAAATTCACACTTTTTTCATAATTTATGATCGTCACGACAGTAATAGGTTTTGAAGGCCATCCAAAAACTAAATGATTGGCGTTGGAATGAGGAAAATCCATACAAACCGAAAACGTGTTCGAAAAGTAAACAAAATTTAAATAACCTGGACCACCATTCATTCATTCTATTAAAGGCAAAGTTAGTTAAAAGCAATACTTTATCGTGCATTTTCGAGATCAGAAGCACTAAAATGCTTATGAATTGTACGTCTCGAGAAAAATAGCCAATAATTGCAACATTCTGTTTCAACCTCAAAATATCAACATTTTGGCAGCTCATGCTTTATGGTTTTGGTTGCAGAACGTATTAAATCATTCTTTCCATACATAACAGCATCCCTGAACTGTCGTGACTTACAAAACTATATTTATAGAAAACAGGCAAAAATACCAGAAAAGTAAACAATACAAACCAAAGTTTGGACCCATTGATAGATAGTAAGTCATCCGATCATTCAATCAATATTATCAGAAGTCTATGAACAGGGAAGTGTGAAATGTCGCATTACCCCATATTCAGGGCACTGGCGCTTTCAGCCTGCTTATACTACACTATGTGACGTTTATGCGCGGTAGATTTTGAAATTGTCAACGGTTGCGCAATTTCAAATCAGAAAATAAATTCATTCTCCACTTACTGCATCTATCGGCAATTCCAGTAACCGCAGTTCGGAGAATGCATTGGTTTTTATAAAAGCTTTACCGAACATGCGACTCTGATATCTCCATTTCGACTCAAATCGTTCCAAACAAGTCTTCTTGTCTCATTTTCAACTATATGAAGTTCTTCGGAAACTTTAACTTTTGCTCCGTCAAGTACTGTTATCATATCTAAAACGTTCGCCATGTTTTTTCTTATGCATCCCATAATAATTCATAGGAGAAAGTGAAGAAAAGCCACGCTTTCTGACTAACCGAGAGAGGGCTCTGTGTATGGTGACCTCTGGGTTAAAAGGCGCCAATGCCCTGAATACTATGTAATGGGACGCTTCACACTTCCACATTCATAGACTTCTGATATTATATGTTCAGGCACATCAGAACTTCATTATTTTATACATAACATTAATAACAAAAATATTTGAGATATTGTTCACATAAAGTATGAGGGTCTGAATAGCTGGGGATATTCTGTAATGTTTATCGATTGATTGATGTTTACGCTCATGGTTATTTCCCTTACATGGCGGCGTTGCGATCGTTGTTACATCTAACCTCCCCTATTTTTCTAAAGGTCGACACCAAGGGCGGAAAACTCTGTTTTACCAAAACATTTTGTTTGCAACCCTAATGCACAGAACAAGGTCAAATAAACAACAGTTGTTACAGACAGACAGACGATATGTAACCTTACTTAAAAGTTTGGACCCATTGATAGATAGTAAGTCATCCGATCATTCAATCAATATTATCAGAAGTCTATGAACAGGGAAGTGTGAAATGTCGCATTACCCCATATTCAGGGCACTGGCGCTTTCAGCCTGCTTATACTACACTATGTGACGTTTATGCGCGGTAGATTTTGAAATTGTCAACGGTTGCGCAATTTCAAATCAGAAAATAAATTCATTCTCCACTTACTGCATCTATCGGCAATTCCAGTAACCGCAGTTCGGAGAATGCATTGGTTTTTATAAAAGCTTTACCGAACATGCGACTCTGATATCTCCATTTCGACTCAAATCGTTCCAAACAAGTCTTCTTGTCTCATTTTCAACTTTATGAAGTTCTTCGGAAACTTTAACTTTTGCTCCGTCAAGTACTGTTGTCATATCTAAAACGTTCGCCATGTTTTTTCTTATGCATCCCATAATAATTCATAGGAGAAAGTGAAGAAAAGCCACGCTTTCTGACTAACCGAGAGAGGGCTCTGTGTATGGTGACCTCTGGGTTAAAAGGCGCCAATGCCCTGAATACTATGTAATGGGACGCTTCACACTTCCACATTCATAGACTTCTGATATTATATGTTCAGGCACATCAGAACTTCATTATTTTATACATAACATTAATAACAAAAATATTTGAGATATTGTTCACATAAAGTATGAGGGTCTGAATAGCTGGGGATATTCTGTAATGTTTATCGATTGATTGATGTTTACGCTCATGGTTATTTCCCTTACATGGCGGCGTTGCGATCGTTGTTACATCTAACCTCCCCTATTTTTCTAAAGGTCGACACCAAGGGCGGAAAACTCTGTTTTACCAAAACATTTTGTTTGCAACCCTAATGCACAGAACAAGGTCAAATAAACAACAGTTGTTACAGACAGACAGACGATATGTAACCTTACTTAAAAGTTTGGACCCATTGATAGATAGTAAGTCATCCGATCATTCAATCAATATTATCAGAAGTCTATGAACAGGGAAGTGTGAAATGTCGCATTACCCCATATTCAGGGCACTGGCGCTTTCAGCCTGCTTATACTACACTATGTGACGTTTATGCGCGGTAGATTTTGAAATTGTCAACGGTTGCGCAATTTCAAATCAGAAAATAAATTCTTTCTCCACTTACTGCATCTATCGGCAATTCCAGTAACCGCAGTTCGGAGAATGCATTGGTTTTTATAAAAGCTTTACCGAACATGCGACTCTGATATCTCCATTTCGACTCAAATCGTTCCAAACAAGTCTTCTTGTCTCATTTTCAACTTTATGAAGTTCTTCGGAAACTTTAACTTTTGCTCCGTCAAGTACTGTTGTCATATCTAAAACGTTCGCCATGTTTTTTCTTATGCATCCCATAATAGTTCATAGGAGAAAGTGAAGAAAAGCCACGCTTTCTGACTAACCGAGAGAGGGCTCCGTGTATAGTGACCTCTGGGTTAAAAGGCGCCAATGCCCTGAATACTATGCAATGGGACGCTTCACACTTCCACATTCATAGACTTCTGATATTATATGTTCAGGCACATCAGAACTTCATTATTTTATACATAACATTAATAACAAAAATATTTGAGATATTGTTCACATAAAGTATGAGGGTCTGTATAGCTGGGGATATTCTGTAATGTTTATCGATTGATTGATGTTTACGCTCATGGTCATTTCCCTTACATGGCGGCGTTGCGATCGTTGTTACATCTAACCTCCCCTATTTTTCTAAAGGTCGACACCAAGGGCGGAAAACTCTGTTTTACCAAAACATTTTGTTTGCAACCCTAATGCACAGAACAAGGTCAAATAAACAACAGTTGTTACAGACAGACAGACGATATGTAACCTTACCTAAGGCTTGATGTTTAATTTACATACTCTGACATTATATCCACCATATCTGTTATGAGACTATTTCTTAAGACAGAATCGTTTGCGATAATATATATGTATTGATTATTGTTTCTAATTAGGGTCGGGGAAATAAGGAAGAAAACCTTACGTTGAACTTACAGTAGTTGGATGTTATTTATGATAGAATCGGATTTGTCTGTGTGATATCAAATTGTCTGTGGAACAAAGTAATTACAACTCGTAACTGAGCTTGATGTCAATCTACTTATATACAATGTCATCCAATAGATTTTCTTTTACAGCTATATAAGTATCAGGAAATTATTGGTACTTTTATCCCATATCTGGTGCCGTCATCAACTCCTGCATTATCCTTGTTCTTTTTGGCTTCGCCTGTTGTTTGCTCAAGGCAGCAAATGCATCTGAAGAGCTATAAAGTTAGAAAGGGTTTACAATTTTAACACCAAAGAGGAAGAATAGGGGTATGCTTAAATAAAAACCATTTTGTAGCCATGAATATCTGAGAACAAATTCTCTGGAACTTCTTTCCCTAGAATATCACAAAAGAACAATTTACTTATTAGTCGTCAAAGCCAAAGAGCCACTTTTGATCGAAGTAATCGAATCCGTGTTCGTTTAAGTCGCCATTATGAACCACGTTTAATTTTGCTTAACCATATTAAGGCCTCTATAACTAGAACAATAATCCACTCTTCTTAAAAGATATTCTAGTAATAAGGTCAAAGTGGTACAAGTTTAGCCAATAAGGGAAGTGAGAGTGGGGTGGGTAACATCTGGTAATCTTGAGCGCAGATTAATCGCATTTTATGAAGAAACACTCTAATAATAATGGAAGGAATAGTCTTTGTTTTAACAAATTTCATCTTTTTCGTAAAACAAGGTGACATCCATAGACATTCAAACCAGCCATGTACTTTGATAGCCCGTGGTACATTAAGATATCCCAATGAATATTGCACAAAATAAATTTTAAAAAATATTACCGTTCGGCATAAATGTCTCATACTCATGAATCTGAGCGACCAGAAACAGCTGTGGTGAAATCTTTTTCTTTTGTTTACATTCCAGACTTGTAAGAGTTCAACTGAGCGTTGTTTGAGAATCATAGGTGCTAATGATTTACTCCCAACCCGCTACTCCTGTCCTCGTCAGAATGATGTCTGTTGTACTCTGAAGGACTATTTCATAAACAGGTTTAGACGGCTAAACTGACCTAGCCGACTAGAATAGCAATGCTTTAACATTACTGCTTAGTCGACTATCTGACCGTAGTCGGCTATATGTGGTTTATGAAATACCCCCCTGTTTTGAAAAGTAGATTCAGACAAAATAAAGTGATACGCTAACTGAAAAAAGACTTGTTTTTGTTTATTGTTGTATGTTCAACGTTAGCCATATAAACATTTTAGTTTTTGTAGACGTACATTAAGATTGCTTGGCATACGCTGAACAATGTATTTATTACAATATGCATTGTATAGCTGTCGGTGAAGGGATGTGTTATGATATTATATGATTTTTAAAACATTGACCAAGACAGATATATTACCGCTTGTGTGGAATTCCCAAACGCAATGACGTCATAACCCCTCTTCGTTATGACTCAGTAGAACACTAACGTCATTCAAAATTGCTATCGCACTTAGTAAGTTACCAAATTGAGCAATAATTTGAAAATCGTCCGGTATTTTTTTTAGGGGTATTTTATTGTCTCAGGAGATCTCTTTAATGTTTAACCAGTTGAAGGTGTATTAAAATATAAGATAAACTGTCACACGTTCCACCTGTAATGTGCCTCCAAAACGCATTCAACATTATTAATATGTAACTTAACTGGTATGTGTTAACTAAACGTTACATCATATACGAACAGAAAGAGGTCACATCAGGGCTAACTCCCTGATCAGGAGGTGACATGTTACAAGAGAGTTCGTGATACCGGTACCACACATATTACTCTGGAACCGCGCACACAATACGGCAACCGCGCACATAATACGGGAACCGCGCACACAATACTGGGACCGCGCACACAATACTGGAACCGCGTCCACAATACTGGGACCGCGCACACAATACTGGGACCGCGCACACAATACGGGAACCGCGTCCACAATACTGGACTAAGGTATCATAAAAATGTATGACCACCCTTCAGAATGAACAGACATTTAAATGGAGTCGTGTTGGACATTGCCGGGAAGAACCTCCAAGTCAAAACCTACAACATACTGTCACAGAGTTATAGTAACATGGTTTAGCAATAAATTTACAGTTCTCCCTCCGGTGCTTCACTTTACCCGACTCATCCCTAAAGCGGCCTACACACGATCAAAATTTTTGACCAAAAAGTTGACATCAATTTTTTTGACGGGTTTATTGACCGTCTGTAGGTGATATTGACGGGCGAAAAAGGTTGACAGCAAATTTTGATGAGATCAAATTTAGTAGATTTTATTTGCGCAAACTTGTGGTTGTGAAACCTGTTTTGACCCGTGTGTGTCAACCCGTCAAAATATTGCGCAATCTTTCATTTTCCGCCTGGACAGAGTCGCGTGCACATCGGCATGGCTCCAACAAAAGAAGAGAAAAAATTCCTACTGGAGGTTATTGAGCAGTACAGGCAGCTCCTTGTCCGATGCAATTTCGCTTTTTCCGGATCCAAAGCTAGTGCAAGGGCCAAGGCTGTAGGTCCATCCATGTCGAAAGTTTGGCGTACACTGAATATTGCATCAATAATTTTGTGTCATGTGTGGCTGTCAAAAACTGTCAAAAAAATTGATGTCAACTTTTTGGTCAAAAATTTTGATCGTGTATAGGCCGCTTTAAAAAGCTTTCTTAAATAGAGATCAGAAGAATCACATTAGCATAATAATAACAGTAAGGACATTTCACCCAAGCTGTCCAACAGGTACGGTATGCAAATCGGTTTGCAAACTTGTCGTCCAGACAGACAACTGACCGCAGACAGTCAATTAACTAAAACCGCAATTCGTTCAACCATTTTAAGGTGATAACCCACAGAGAGCAAAACCACAATCAATCAATGACATCTGCCTTCTCATGTTGGAATGATTTGAAATAAAACACATACAATAGAAAATCACTTCCTAGCACAAGTTTTTAATTGTGATAAAAGAGGTACATCATTTAGACCTTTATACCCATCATAAATTGTTGTGATAAACTAAACCTATGATATTTCATGAGGTTGACGACTGACAGGAGCTTAGCCTTAGTCAGTAGAATTTTCTGGAATGCTTTGCTTGTAATCAATTGTTACGTAATTTGTTAAAAGCAAAAGGTTTGTAAAAAAATCTTTCAGTTGTCATCTGCCTGGCAAAATATATTTTTTTTGGAAACACCAGTGCAAAGTCAATCATATTTTTTAAACCCACATTCCCAACCCCATTTCAAATCTATTGATATGATTTTCTGAATATTTTGGTCCGCTGGGAAATTAGTTTGGCCCTTACAGGACTAAAAGATCAGACGCTACGGATTTATCTTCGACTTTTGGCTTAAAGAGGATATGATGAAGATATCCAAACCTTTAGCTTGTAACTAGAATAAATTTAGCAATAATAATCAATATCTACAGAAACGGAAACAGGGCGATTGTCTAAATCGACCATAATATATTCATCTTCGTTTTTGTGTTGGCTCACGTGATTGGTGTGATTCGGTAAATCAAACCCACGTTAAGTATGACTCAACAATGGCTGCCCGAACTGTTCCACTTGGAAGTAAAGTGAAGAACAGTGGGTTTGGAGAACATCGATGAGAGTAGGATTGATTCAAGTTTTACGCTGCAATTAAAAGTATTTCACTTGTATGGTGGTGATGGCAGAGATTTAATGTGAGAGAAAACCGAACTGTATTGCAAGAGAAACACCGGTATTTTGCTGTATTGAAAGTTTTCTCCGCGGTGTAAACGTTTCCATCGATGAGAACGAGTGAGAACATTTCCACTGAACCTTTTCTCGGCGTTGGAAACATTTCCAGAAACTTAGAATTAGTATCTGAGCATTGGCTAGTCGATGTAGGCGACATTTGGAAATCTAAATCCCGTGAATCAAGTATTTGTCTTTATCAACCCAATTTTAACGAAACTTAAGAATTGAAAAAAGGCAAATTATTGATGGTGAATTGTAAATTTACGAACATCACTAAAACAATTCCACTTAACTTTTCATCACATTTTGATTTAATGGTAGATTAGAGCATTTGGGAATATATTGGAGAATTTGAGAATATATTGTAGCATTTGAAAATACATTTCGGCAATTGAGACTATATCCATACAGAAAGGAAACTACTATCAATAAACTGCAGAGGCAGACTGTTAAAACCATTTTTGATCAATCGTACAGTGAGACGTTTTCCGTAAACTTTGTAGGAAAGGATTCAAGGCTATCGATAATTCTCCAATAATTGCCCCCTTACGGGACCTAAGTGTCGAATGATCCCTATGAAGACTCGACATTTCCTGATTGATTTGTTCTGAACATTCTTGTGTTAATGTACATCTTGACATTGATACATTGAAGATCGATCTTATCAATTATGACCAGGAAAGACTTAGCCCACTAAAAATACCACACTGACTGCTGGGTTAGAGCTACCAGTTAAAAAAATGGATTTGTTTGTTTGTTTGAAAAGGAACTATCACGCTTACAAAGTTGATACTTGTGAACATGTTCTAAACTTGTATTTCATTTCAGGGACCTCGGTGGCTCAGTTGGTTAGAGTGACAGCCACTCAGTCCGACACATGTCTTCCATCGATGCAGACAAAATAAAAATTGATCGATCATCGGCTAAGTAAGTAAACCAGGATACAGACACACGAGTGCGGCTAATGGAAGAGTTGCCAGGTATTAGCCGAGTGTCGGGGGTTTTCTCCGGGAAAAGATCATCGTATGTAGAGTTGCCAAGTACTAGCCAAACGTCGGGGGTTTTCTCCAGGAAAAGATCATCGTATGTGGAGTTGCCAGGTACTAGCCAAACGTCGCGGGTTTTCTCCAGGAAAAGATCATCGTATGTGGAGTTGCCAAGTACTAGCCAAAGGTCGGGGTTTTCTCCAGGAAAAGATCATCGTATGTAGAGTTGCCAGGTACTAGCCAAACGTCGGGGGTTTTCTCCAGGAAAAGATCATCGTATGTAGAGTTGCCAGGTACTAGCCAAACGTCGGGGGATTCCTCCAGGAAAAAATCATCGTATGTAGAGTTGCCAGGTACAAGCCAAAGGTCGGGGGATTCCTCCAAGAAAAGATCATCGTATGTAGAGTTGCCAGGTACTAGCCAAACGTCGGGGGTTTTCTCCAAGAAAAGATCATCGTATGTAGAGTTGCCAGGTACTAGCCAAACGTCGGGGGATTCCTCCAGGAAAAGAGCCCGGTTTCCTCTCCCCCTAGACCTGGCAACACCTCCATTTCAGTGAAATAAACTTGAGCGTTGCGTAAAACCACAAATAATCAATGTATTTCATTTTGTGCAGGGACACAATCTGCTAGAAAAAAGAACATTAAATGGTTTATCTATCTAAATGAACTAATATAAACCTTTATATGGACTTAATCTTTCAATATGATTAAGGACAATCGAGTTGGTTTTAAAGAACGCGGTTTTGGATAGATCGTTAGGTGTTCTATCGGTGGCGCAAATTTCACAACAAATAACCAAAGAATAACAAATTCTCCATTACATTCCGATAGTATAAACCACAAAGAATGAATTTGTCAAACTTATGTGGCTGTAAAGTGGTAAACATTCCATTATGCAGTCAATATTTGTTTCGAAGTCCACTGGCTTTCAACCTGACGTATGGCTTTCAACCTGGGGTATTATTGTGACATAATGTGAGTCATAATGGATTTACGCACATAAGAGATCACAAATATGCAAAAGAGCCTTTTTCAAAGTCATTTCGTTGGTAACATTATACAACAACAAACAAACAAAACAAAAACGATTGTTCATTCAATTAAGGCATCACTTTATTTCGTCTGAATCTACTTTTCAAAACAGTTGACGTCCTTCAGAGTACAACAGACATCATTCTGACGAGGACAGGAGTAGCGGGTTGGGAGTAAATCATTAGCACCTATGATTCTCAAACAACGCTCAGTTGAACTCATACAATAACGAACTTTGGCGCCTTCACATTCTGAAATGTAAACCAAAAAACATCAGCCACATCTGTGGCAATAACAAAGTCAAAAGTAGCTGTATACGACATTAACCATATCTATAAGGTATAGTGTTGATAATGATGCCGTACGTGAGTCATAAATTTGAATTTTATGTCGATATATCTTGATTATACATGTAATCTTGAGTTTGACGTAAGACATTAATCACTCAATCAACCTGTCCTAATGGCTTTATAAAATAAGATCTTTAAGCTTGTCTTTTATAGATTAATGCTCTTACCGATTAGGTCGTCCGCTCTTTTTGTCAGCTTTTCGGCTACATTTGCTTCTGTGAGTAGGCAACAGGCGAAGCCAACCACAAGTATAATTATGTATTTCATGATGACGTCAAATACCGAGTAAAGATTCAAACATTCTGTTGAATTTATATAGCCGTAGAAAGAACACCTGTTGCATGACAATGTGTGTCCAAAGATTGATATCAAGGTCATTAACGGATTGAAAATTGTGTGTTATATTTACTATGATATGTCACACAGTGGAACTCGATTACATCATAGATTTTGATTTTAAATCAAGAATTGAATTACTTACCGACCCACTTTTCTTAGAGTTCAAATAAAATATTCTAAAAATAAATTACATACGGAAAGGATTTTGCTTGGTTCAACATCACACCATATATATTTTTATTTGTTTGTACCCAATCATAAGCTAATGTAATAAATTAAAACACATGATATGTCATTAGATTAACGGCAGAGAGGAGCTTGACTTTAATCCGAAGACTTTCCTGGAACACTTTGTAACACATTGACAATGTTTGTGCATGTTAAGCTATGTCAAGAATATCGGTAGACTGAGAATGAACCTCATATGATCATAGAGAAAGAGAGTGAAAATGTTGGTTCCCCCAGAAAAACCTAGGTAGAAGACAGAGAGGGGAGTTTAGACCTGACTGGAATATCTTTCAAACACTTGTTCTTTTTATAAGCAATGCCTGGCCTATGGATCGGATCAGAGGTTGAACTATTACTTTGAAATAGTTTGTATTCTTGTACTATAATCCTGGTCATAACGATGCTGGCTTTGTTATACTGAAGCACAAATGCTACATGTATTATAGTTTGTTTTCACGACATCTAGGGACAGGAACATATTAACCTTATTTCGACCCATCCGGTGGTCAGTTTTTATGTTGTCAATAATTCATAAACCTTTGAATTTATAGGAACCGTCGAATGTAAGTAGACATTTTAAGATGGTGTTTTCCTCAGGTCGAGTTAAGATCCAATCCGATCGTCGGAAGATTTATTCCGCAGCGAATCTGCGATCAATCAGTCGGAGAACTTTGTTTTTTACATGAGTGGCGTTAAGACTTTTCAGATCGGTCTCAGGCTGATCAATCTTACGATCGTAAGGATAGAAACATGTTCTATTTCCCCCCGATCAATCTTATGGTGGCAGCCAATCAGCGACCTATACTTCACGTGATCATTTTTATCTCGGCGTTTCGGTGACGTTGTTTTGTTACGCCACTCCTAGTCGTGTCCCAGTCTGCCTAATATGACGACGAAGTTCCCTTCCGACCGATTGATCGCATCGACCTGAACGAGGCTTAAGACTTATCAGTCAGAACTCGTTTGGCTGAAGGATGAACCAGTCACAGTTGACATGAACGCTCTTAAGATTCAGTCGCCGACAGATTGATATGGGCCAGGCGAGTTCGGCGTCCAACCTGTACGGTTTTGCCATGGTCATCAGACATTAATCCTATCGAACACTTATGGTACTACCTCGATCAGCAAATAAGACAGCGTCGTGAGCCTCCAGACAACGTTGACTTGGAACGATGTCTCCTCGAGGAATGGAAACGCGTCACTCCCTACTTCATCAGACGTTTGACGTCATCTGTCCGAAGGCGTGTTCTGGCATGCTCATGCTGGACATACTCGCTATTGACTTGACTTTACTGGTGTGACATTTTCCGTTGTTTCTGTGATCAGTGCTCTAACGAAATGTTCATTTTTCGACCCCATCCATCTTTAAAAGCTTGCCATATTGATTGTGATGATTTGATTGCAATGAAGTTTGGTTCAGAGGTTGTGAAAATATTTCTCACAAAAATAACACCAAACTTAAACTTATGTACAGCTTAGTTTTTTTATGTCGTTGCAAACACGATGTATCGTTTCTTTAGGACACTAGTGGGGCCTCTGTGGCTCAGTAGGTAGAGCGTTGGACGCTCAATCTGAACAGCCTTCCAACAATGGGTCGCGGGTTCGAATCCCATTCAGTCCAAAAATTGGAAACTTTTCTGACTGGGTTTTCACTCGAACGACCTATGTGGGATGGTTGCCAGTTACCAGCGGAAGGTCGTGGGTTTCCTCCGGGCACAGAGCCCGGTTTCCTCCACGCCGCCATATAAGTGAAATAATCTTGAGCGCGGCGTAAAACACCAAACAATCAATCCATCAATTTAGGACACTAGTGTATATGCCCAGTAACACTAACTACATATATGTCTCGGATATTGTTGCAACAACGTATGAGACTATAAGTGAAATACTTTAGGCTGAAGAAAACAAGACGGTTGACTGTTCCTTTCCATTTGAATAAGGTACCAAATAGTCACAGACTTTGATGGACCCTCTCAGTAAAGACTGGCATTTCTTCCGCCATCTTAAGTTAATTAGACTTAAGCACATGGTTACAAAATAAACTCGAATGTATTTACATCATCTCCTTAAAAAGTGTTTGGCAGGTTATAGAAGTATGTTTTACGCATCACGCCCTAACAAAAGGAAACAGTGGCGAGAGGGATGCGAACATTACACGTCATCTTTCATTCGATCGCGTTATCTAGAACAGTTGTCTTTACTCGCCCAAGGTCGAGGTTTTCCTTCGGGCAAAGATCCTGGTTTCCTCCCCCGCCAAACCTGGCAAAACCGCCATACAAATGAAATACTCTTTAGTGCGGCATAAGCATCAGTTAATCAATCAATCAATCAATCAATCAATCAACCGACCGACCGACCGACCGACCGACCGATCAAGCAATCAATCAACCAACCAACCGACCAACCAACCAACCAATCAAGCAATCAATCAACCAACCAACCAACCAACCAACCAATCAATCAATCAATCCAGCAATCAAGCAATCAAGCAATCCAGCAATCAATCAACATTTAACGTCCCCTAAAGCACCCAGAGCTTGTGATATCGTTACGTCCAACATTTCAAACACTATTAACGTACTACTTAAAACAACTGTCCGTTCAAGGTGAATAGAGTCAACAAGAAGCGACTCCATGATGCCTGATCTCGGTAAAATGGAACTACTTCGGAAAATAGACAACCAGTTTTAGATACTGGATTACTATGTCTTTTAATTCCAAGCAAATGTTCGGGCATAGCTGACATAAGGATTGCTTTATAACTTTTTAAATGTTAACAAAGCTGGTGTGTGGTAATTTGTGCATTTTCATGAGTAAAGGCGTACGTGATCTATCTTACCCACGTCTAAAATAGATATGATGAGAATATCAGAGTGTGTCTGTCACCTTCTAATGCAACATCCATTTAACCTTATTTGTTACTTAAAGTTAAATTGACATAACATTTTATCTACCACGTCTGTTATAAGGCTATGTCTTAAGGCAAAATTGTTTGTGATAGTTTACTTATCAATGTTTCTATTAAATTTTAAAATATCCCCGAGGAAATAATTTCAAGATAAAAGATAGACTTCTGCTTTGAACTTTTAACATATTTCGTTTTCATTTATGATAGAATCGGATTCGTCTTTGTGATTTCAAAATGTCAATCTACTGATAAATATTGTCACCCAACAGATGCTGTATTACAGCTATATAAATATGAAGAAAATGTTGGTAGTTTTATCCGACGTTTGTCCCCATCATGAACTACAGCATTAGCTTTGTCCTATTTGGCCTCGCCTGTTGCTTGCTCATTGCAGCACGTGGGTCCGAGGAGCTGTCTAAAAGAGAAGAGGAACTGATCGGTAAGAAAACTATTCTTTTAGAAATACATTTCTAAAGGCCATCAATTTAAATAAATACAATGCTGCATCCTGAAAGATGTATTTGTAATGAGGGTTAGGCCGTTCATAAACTGTAGTTGTATGGAATGATCAATAATATTTTCATGTCTTATACCCATGAATCTAAGCGATCAGAAACAATAAGGCGAAGAATTACTTATGCATAACAACTTCTTGTTTTTTTGGCTGACGACATTTGGATGTAGTTCTTACATCGACTTCTTACAAAGTCAATAGTCATTAAGAACTACATCAAAACGTCGACACCCAAAAAAACAAGAAGTTGTTATCCATAAGTATTTCTTCACCTTGTTGTAACCTTTCAACTTCTAAATGCCATTGAACGATTTGATACGATCAGAAACAGTTGGGGTATAATGTTCTTCTTTTGGTTATATTTCAGACTGTGAAGGAAACACTAAAGTTCGCTATTGTATGAGTTCAACTGAGCGTTGTTTGAGAATCAAAGGTGCTAATGATTTACTCCCAACCCGCTACTCCTGTCCTCGTCAGAATGATGTCTGTTGTACTCTGAAGGACGTTAACTGTCTCGATGTGTAGATTCAAAGAAAATAAACTGATTCGCTAGTTAAATATACGATTTTTACATGCTTGTTTTGTTGCTCCTAAAAGTGTCCCCTTTCAAAACCAAGTCTAAAAACGAACTCATTCACAAACCCCAGGGTTAATAATGGAAATGAAATGTCTAGTGTATTTTTTTTAGTTTTTATTCTCTTCAGTGTTTTATTGTTACAATGCTACAATTCACTCGAAAATGTCACTACTGTTTGGCTGATAAACTGTGTGATATTTTATAGGTTTTTATAAATGCTGCGTTTGTATCGACCACATTGGATGTAAATCATAAATTATTCGTATGTATCACAAACATAATTAGTTCAACTTATCCAGATTTAATGTGACAATTCGAAATTATATATCTTTGAAACCAAGTAGAAAATCATCTGCACATTTTTCATTGACGCGTGTCAGGACATTGTTAATCACGTATGTTATCCTAATATTTTACGAAATTTCTCTTTCTAGTAAATACAAGAACTTACTGATTTATCGATTGAAGAAACAGCATTTGTACCCCGGTGAACTTACAATGAAGTTTTAAAATAAAGTTTAAAGGCTCATTTGCCGCAGTAGCCTTTCTGACATTTGCGAATAAAGTGATTGTAACGAGGTAGTAAAATCGCTCAAAGTATAGAGCATGGGACACATACAAATGTCCAGGTATTTTTAAAATGTGTAAATGGTGCTGCAGTCCGAATGTCAACCTAGATGAGAAACCCTGTATGTTCTATGTTGGAATACACTTATTTCAGATCTATTAGTTTTGAATTTACAATATCAAATTTATCGGGAGGACTTTCCGTGTCCCTCAAAGCAACACACCCGTCTGCATTTCTCAGGTTAGAACTGACGATTGGGCCCATACCAGCTGGCCGAACCATTCACGATTCAAGCCATTTACAGCGGTTATATATGCGCATTGCCTGGCGCATTTTTGAATGTTGGCAAAATTAAAGTTCCTCACTTCTTCTTACTGCAAAAACCACAGTTAGCCGTCTTTCTTATATTTAATGTAAACAGTTTTCTGAATTTTTAGAGCGGAACCCGTCTTTGATGTATTTTAGCCCAGGTTTCCACCTTAAGTAAACTTCACACCTCTGCTGCCACAGATTATACCCTTATGTCCGACTTACTGTGCTATTTTTTAAACAGACAAAGAGATGACGCCATCAACAGCATTTTGTTGTGTGGCGTTCTTTGTCAATACAATACTTACTGAAAACTTTGTTGCTTGATTCTTGCTAAAGATGCTCTTACTTTTGCTATTCTTTGAAAATCCCAATCAAAGTTAATTCTTTTGAAATCTTTCAATGGCATTTAGAAGTTGAAAGTTTATAATAAGGTGAAGAATTACTTATGAATAGCAACATCTTGGTTTATTGGGTGACCTCTTTCATTGTGTTTGCGTTAAAGCTTTCTCTGTATGTACGTCTTCCGGATGCCTGTATTGGATATCTATGAAGTTGCCCTATTTGTTTCCCATCGCGACTTCCTAACCAAAACTCGAAGATCTCTCGGTAATTTGAACAGGAAATCGTTATCTCGATATAGTTAATGTCATGAACCGTGTGAACGTCAGTAGTTCCAGACAATTTGACTTGACATGATGGCTGTATACTTACTGAAGACCGGTAACAAATTACAATTGTTAATGTGTCTTCCATTGGCTTTTACACGTCGATCAGCAGAATATGTTCTTCAAGCATCGGTTTCATTGTGAGTTCAGGTAAACTTTTACAAGAATTTTGGGTAGGTTGGCTACCTTATAAAATACCGTACTCATTCGCTAAAGCCAAAACACAACTCGTACTATATTATATCTGACGATGAGGGTAGCTACTCTTGAAAGCTCATAAGTATACACCATCATGTACAGTATAGTAGGAGTTGTCCTTTGTGTTTTGGCTTTAGTAAAACCACTCAATAGTAGAATTTATCATTCGACAAAGATGTAATCGACGTTTCTTGACACGACGCTATGGCCGAGGTCTGAGTTTCGCTTTAGGTGTTGAGCAACACGGTGGGGTTGTTCTTTTTATGTTACAATGTCACAACGTGTAACCCGGAAGTGGTTATTCTAATTCTGCTTCTCTATAGTTAGTTAAGTCTGATATACTGAATTTATAATACATATTACCGCAAGGAGGGTACATTAGTTTAAAAAAAACTAACAAATTATTTTTTAAGAAAAAGAAAAATAAAATCTATTTTTTTTTGCATAAGGCTCTTTCCCTAAGGGGTGAGGACGAGTTTTTGGTTTTCAAAGCAGTGCCGTTGATGGGTTTGTATTTCAGTCCATTGGTCAAAGTGGAGTTCGTAATCCAACAGACTCAAAACCCGGGCGATACCTATGTCGTCAAGCTACGCTATTGATAGCAAGGATTGTGTGGTTGGAAATCGACACGATCTCACCAAAAGAAAAGTAATATTTGTCGGAAAATCCGAGTGACCTGATGATCTCAAACGCATTGCACTTTTTCACTTAATAAAACACAATGCCTGCCATGTGCGAACTAATTCACTTTGAAAGTCTTTTATTATCTAGTTTAAACAAATATCAAAATTAAAAAATTTCAGAGAAATTTAGTCGCTGCAAAAGTCATTACCAATTGATCAGTACTAGTTGATAACATGCATGTGTTTGTTCAGTTTCGTAAGGGATGCTATTTCTACATAACCCAAAGGCTGTTTATTGTCGTTTCAATGAACGATTTATGATAATGTGTGGAATTTGCATATTGGAAAATTCTGCTAGTTTATAACCTTGTGACCTGGTCTATTGGAAAACTAGATGAGATAAAACAAAACTTGTGATAAGTTTCTTTTCATATAAGAATTTTTAAAAGTAAATGAATAAAAAATATGTACATTCATTCTTTGACTCATGTCATGTGTTCTTATAGATAAGCAGAGGAGAGGCGGGGGTGGGGGCGGGTGTTCTGTTTACCGAATTAGAAAAACGTTGACAGTATAGGTGGGGTGTGGTGGGTTGTCAGATTTACATTTTCTTAGCTTTAAACAATCAGAATTCATGAAGACAGTCTGGAGTTTGGACGTTCATACCACTTGCAAAATTGCAAGAACTCTGTAAAGGATTGACAATTTTTGAAAACTTGTCAATCTATGACTCGGTTATATTACTTTTCTGGTTCGGTATTTCCAGACTGCTTTGACCCCTTTTCGTTTTTGTACAACTATTGATCAGCTAATGATTATAAAAAATGTCACTGAGATTATATACGAAAAACAGCAGCAGCATATAAACTGGTCAGCCGTTGATGCCCGGATAGAACTGATGTTTCTGCTGCTTCAAAGAATAACAAAGAGGTACTTTTTTTTAGGAAAACAAGCGTGGTTATATTGCCAAAACATATCTCCTGATAAATGTCAACAGCATGGAACCCGAGGTGGTTTTGGTTCATAGCAATTACTCCAATTGTAATGGGTTAAATTGGTCTTATTAGTACGGATGTAATTATTCCAATGGCTGGTAATGTAACATCCCTCAAGCATTTCGTGAAAAAAATCCCGATTTGCGATTGTTAAGTTGAGATAAAAACCTTAGAATATAGTTAAGAAAGGAGAGGGTACAATTTTTTGTCGCTGCAGGATACTTTAGACGTAACAAGCATATACTACTCAACTCTTAGGATAAAAAAATATTGAAATGTCTTGATAATTTTTTTGAAGATATCATGGAGGAAAGTAAATACTTCCTCTTTATTATATAATTAGTAGTGAGATATTGAGTTATACCGCTCTGATATAAGTGATATCACCACTTTTACCGATAACGTTTATATCATCACTGCCAGTGCCGGAACTATTTCCATTGGAATATTATCTTCTCATTATTAAATCTTTTGTGAAAATTGCCAAAATTTGTAATCAATTCTTAATTTATAAATTATCGAACATTATTAATTGGCTGTTAAATACTTTTACACAAACCAAATATATTTTTGGCTTTGGCCTTTCTGTGATGCTTGCCGTATTATATTTTTAACCTAGGCCTAGCACTGCAGCAGGACTCGCTAAACGAGAAAACGTGAAGTAAATCCACCCAACTCTAAAATGTAAATGAAAGTGTTAGGCCTACAACTGGAGCATTAAAATTGCTTATTTTATTAAACAAAATGTATCGAGAACTGACGCAGATCATAGAAAACGAAGACTGTGGGGTACGGCAATCAGTGCTTGGTGGACGTACGCTCGCTGCCTAGAGTCTACTGTCAGTGTCACCGTGTAGAGCCGACTCGATTGATTTTGGTAACAAACAATTAAAGATCTAATTTATCGTAGAACATTTCAACACACATAATCTAGTAAATCTTCATTTTAAAATAATAAGACCTTGCCACTTAAAATTTTAATATAAAACTAAACAAAAGAAAATGTCAAGTTCAACTTCACCGACGATGACAGACCTCGAATGTCTCGATGTTTGTCGTCGCGCGCACACCGTGTGTCCTTCCGCGCAGACAAACGCAGGTTTTTCCTCCGAAATAAGTATATTATTCGGACTGTAATTTGTTTCATGAAATCATTTTCCATCAAAAAATTGGAACTGCAACATGAAAATAAGAACTTTGGATGCAAAGTTATAAGTTTTTATTGTGTTGAGCCCCCAAACGGTGCGCTATTTTACCCTACGCCGTACATGTATATGTGTGATGAGCCCAAATGTAGGTCAACTGACGACAGCGAATTGTTCAGTTTGTCGCAGAAAATACACGAAAATCTCACTAATAATTAAATAATAAATAGAATATTTGTTGTTTTATCGGTAAATATCATTTATATTTCATCTCGTGGATAAAAAAATCTTGTATTTTCACTCTTGGCTTCGCCAATCGTGAAAATACGGATTTTTTATCCACTCGATGAAATATAAATGGTATTTACCGATAAACAACAAATATCCTCTATCTATTTTTTTCCAAGAAAAGAAAGCAGAGTATGTTTGAATGGATACTCATCAAGTGCTTCAGATTGGCCGACAAAGCAAATAATTTTGAATGAATTCAGTACTAAAAGTAATGTTACTGTGACCAAACCCTTTTTAGCTCTATTAGTTTGAGAGTATTACGGATCCAACCAACCGTGTCTGTGTTTCATTTATATCACCATCGTAAATCATTTCTGACCCAACTCGCTAAAACCTACGTTGGAACTTAGGGTTTCTTTGGTCAGTTGACAGAGTGGTAGCGGGTTTGAATCCAACTCCGAACAAGTAAAATTGATTTTCCACTGGAACGTTCTATGTGGAAGAGTTGCTTGTCACTCGCCGGAAGTCGCCTTATAATGATGTGCGGAGTAAGACACAAAAAGCATGAGCTAAAACTAAGGGTGAACCAGTCTGGGTAGCCTAGGCCGCCAAAGTATCAATGGTTTCCTATAAGTACGTAATTACTTTTCCACACATGACCCTGACTCACCTAGTCAAACCATACGACACCCGCCCGTCTCACACAAACACACTCGGGCCATAAGAATGGAAGATTCTGCTGACCAATGTTTACTGTATGCTAACGTCCGACTCTCTACAACTTCCTCAATTTTCATTTTTAGTGGATGATTTCAGCAGCCAAAGATTGATTGGGGCTTAACGTCGCACTCAACAGCTAATGCTAAATGGCGACAAAAGTACCAACGGACCAAAAGACACCCCCCCCCCCCCCCCGCCACACACACACACGCGCACACGTTTGTGCAAGCAATGCCACGCAACAGACGCTCTTTGTACGGATATAAGTATCCAGAGATTATTTGTATTGTTATCCATTTTTACTCCAACAGTGTGAAAACTTCAAATTCACTGAACGTTTACTTAATATACCTTCAAACATAGACAACCTGAAACCTATCCCAAGTAAATCATTTTTAGCCCAAAATACCAAAGTAATTGATTCATTAAACAACTGGAATGAGTTATTATTTAAAGAAGCTCTCTTTATCAGGAGACTAAAACAGCCCCTCAATCACGGAATTATGGCTACAAAAGAACTCTCTTTATTTCGTCAATCTCTGTTATAACTTACTATGTACTTTATTCCAATACGCCACCTATCGCCAGAAGTGAGCTTGTAATAATCCTTTATTTAAACTCGTTTGTTATTACCATCTTTTCAAGACCTGTTACCCTTTCTATTGCTTATACATAATAAATATATGATTTTAATTAACGCTTTTAATTTACCAAGTCTGTTTTTTCTCTCTTCCTTGTTTTGCTCATTACAGATATATATATATATATATATATCTTTATATACATACAAACATGTATTTTATTTTTTCAAACTTTACCAATTATTAATGTATACGATGTGCATAGGACCTAGCAGTGATTTCAGTGACAGATGTTTACTTAATTTATTAGCCTGGGTAAGTATTATGAGTGTTTTTTTTTTATCTCCCATGCCTTCTTAGTGTCAACCACCCTTGTACTCTGTCTTTTCTATAGAAATGCACACTGTCTTTTGATGTACTCATAAGTCTCCTGACGATGACTTAATTAAAGTCGAAATATTGAGATTACACCATGAATATTTACCGAGTTTCCTTACTACCTTATTAGACACGCATCTTGACAACACGATTAGACACCCATCTTGACAACAAGATTAGACACCCATCTTGACAACAAGATTGGACACCCATCATGACAACAAGATTAGACACCCATCTTGACAACAAGATTAGACACCCATCTTGACAACAAGATTAGACACCCATCTTGGCAACAAGATTAGACACCCATCTTGACAACAAGATTGGACACCCATCTTGACAACAATAGTGGACACCCATCTTGACAACAAGATTGGACAACCATCATGACAACATGATTGGACACCCATCATGACAACATGATTGGACACCCACAATGACAACAAGATTGGACACCCATCATGACAACAGAATTGGACACCCATCATGACAACATGATTGGACACCCACAATGACAACAAGATTGGACACCCATCATGACAACATGATTTGAAACCCATCATGACAACAGAATTGGACACCCACAATGCCAACAAGATTGGACTCCCATCATGACAACATGATTAGACACCCATCTTGACAACAAGACCGAAGACCCATCTTGACAACAAGACTGGACACCCATCTTGACAACAAGATTAGACACCCATCTTGACAACAAGATTAGATACCCATATTGACAACAAGATTAGACACCCATCTTGACAACAAGATTGAACACCCATCTTGACAATAAGGTTGGACACCCATCATGAAAACCAGATTGGACACCCACAATGACAACAGGATTGGACACCCATCTTGACAACATGATTGGACATCCATCATGACAATAGGATTGAACACCCATCATGCCAACAGGATTGGACACTCATCTTGACAACATGATTGGACACCCATCATAACAACATGATTTGAAACCCATCATGACAACAGGATTGGACACTCATCTTGACAACAAGATTGGACATCCATCATGACAACAAGATTGGACATCCATCATAACAACATGATTTGAAACCCATCATGACAACAGGATTGGACACTCATCTTGACAACAAGATTGGACACCCATCATGCCAAGTTTTCCGTAATCTTTCTAGGAACGGATTCAAGGTTATCGATAATTCTCCAATAATTCCCCCCTCACGGGACCTAAGTGTCGAATGATCCCGATAAAGACTCGGCATTTCCTGATTAATTTGTTCTGAACATTCTTGTTGTGTTAATGTACATCTTGACATTGATACATTGAAGATCGATCTTATCAATTATGACCAGGAAAGACTTAGCCCACTTAAAATACCACACTGACTGCTGGGTTAGAGCTACCGGTAAAAAAAAGCATTTGTTTGTTCGTTTGAAAAGGAACTATCACGCTTACAAAGTTGATACTTGTGAACATGTTCTAAACTTGTATTTCATTTCAGGGACCTCGGTGGCTCAGTTGGTTAGAGTGACAGCCACTCTGTCCGACACATGCATTCCATCGATGCGGCAAGAAATCGAATCCAACTCAGACAAAATAAAAATTGAAAAAATTCTATGGAAGAGTTGCCAGGTATTAGCCGAACGTTGGGGGTTTCCTCCAGGAAAAGATCATCGTATGTAGAGTTGCCAGGTACTAGCCAAACGTCGGGGGATTCCTCCAGGAAAAGATCATCGTATGTAGAGTTGCCAGGTAGCCTACTAGCCAAACGTCGGGGGATTCCTCCAGGGATTCCTCCAACAACATGATTTGAAACCCATCATGACAACAGGATTGGACACTCATCTTGACAACAAGATTGGACATCCATCATGACAACAAGATTGGACATCCATCATAACAACATGATTTGAAACCCATCATGACAACAGGATTGGACACTCATCTTGACAACAAGATTGGACACCCATCATGCCAACAGGATTGGACATCCATCATGACAACAAGATTGGACATCCATCATGACAACAAGATTGGACACCCATCGTGACAATTACATTGGACATCCATCATGACAACACGGTCCACGTTAGCGCTTTAGGATTTTTGCTAGCGAATAATAGCTCAAAATTCATAGCGCATGCGCATCCGTGTTTAGTCTTTTGTAAATGTTTAAAACATGTTATCTGTTTGACCTTTAGACGTCTTAATATATACAGTGAAATATAATATCTGGTGTAGGCTACTTGGTGGTGATGGATGTTTCATTTACATGGCGGTGTTGTAAGGTTTGCTGGAAAAGCAGGGGGCACGAGTTAGTGTTGGTCTCAATCCGATTTACTATTACTTTGTCTGACTTCTTCCCTTTAATGGATAATCCAATAGGTTATATTTCCATTAAGGAAAAGTCCCCCCCCCCCTGCTGTGCTCTCTATTGGAAGGAGGTAACATTTCTCCACTCTGGCCATATTTCTGGGACGGGCCTTGTCTAAGAGAAATGAATTGGGAATTGTACAGAAAACTGTTGACAGGCTATAAGATCAAACTATTTCTTTGGATTTTACCTCAGATAGTCAAAACGCAGATGCAAATATATAAATAATTCATCAAAACCTAACGAAATTATCTGTAAATAGATCTCCTTTATTCTTTGTATTGCTTTGCATTATAACGAGAAGGAGGCTGTCCAATTCCTACCACCAAATGCACCTCCACTTTGAAGAGTTCTACTACTGGAAATAGAGCGTATTCTCAACAAATGCACAGGAAGTATCCCAGTGGGACTTCGAACATGCTAAACTTAATGACCATGTATGGATATTTCAATTAAGGCCTGATCGTTTGAAAGACTGGTATCATTAAAATACTTCTTGAGAGCAATAGATGATAATATACTAAATTGTATTGAAAACATTTAGAAAGTCGCAATTATATTAGAATTTCGCTCCTCATCTTCTTAAAAGTCACATGACGTTTTCCGTAATCTTTCTAGGAACGGATTCAAGGTTATCGATAATTCTCCAATAATTGCCCCCTCACGGGACCTAAGTGTCGAATGATCCCGATAAAGACTCGGCATTTCCTGATTAATTTGTTCTGAACATTCTTGTTGTGTTAATGTACATCTTGACATTGATACATTGAAGATCGATCTTATCAATTATGACCAGGAAAGACTTAGCCCACTTAAAATACCACACTGACTGCTGGGTTAGAGCTACCGGTAAAAAAAAGCATTTGTTTGTTCGTTTGAAAAGGAACTATCACGCTTACAAAGTTGATACTTGTGAACATGTTCTAAACTTGTATTTCATTTCAGGGACCTCGGTGGCTCAGTTGGTTAGAGTGACAGCCACTCTGTCCGACACATGCATTCCATCGATGCGGCAAGAAATCGAATCCAACTCAGACAAAATAAAAATTGAAAAAATTCTATGGAAGAGTTGTCAGGTATTAGCCGAACGTTGGGGGTTTCCTCCAGGAAAAGATCATCGTATGTAGAGTTGCCAGGTACTAGCCAAACGTCGGGGGATTCCTCCAGGAAAAGATCATCGTATGTAGAGTTGCCAGGTAGCCTACTAGCCAAACGTCGGGGGATTCCTCCAGGAAAAGATCATCGTATGTAGAGTTGTCAGGTACTAGCCAAACGTCGGGGGATTCCTCCAGGAAAAGATCATCGTATGTAGAGTTGCCAGGTACTAGCCAAACGTCGGGGGATTCCTCCAGGAAAAGAACATCGTATGTAGAGTTGCCAAGTACTAGCCAAACGTCGGGGGATTCCTCCAGGAAAAGATCATCGTATGTAGAGTTGCCAGGTACTAGCCAAACGTCGGGGGATTCCTCCAGGAAAAGAGCCCGGTTTCCTCTCCCCCTAGACCTGGCAACACCTCCATTTCAGTGAAATAAACTTGACCGTTGCATAAAACCACAAATAATCAATGTATTTCATTTTGTGCAGGGACACAATCTGCTAGGTAAAAGAACATTAAATGGTTTATCTATCTAAATGGACTTATATAAACCTTTATATGGACTTAATCTTTCAATATGATAAAGGACAAACGAGTTGGTTTTAAAGAACGCGGTTTTGGATAGATCGTTAGGTGTTCTATCGGCGGCGCAAATTTCACAACAAATAACCAAAGAATAACAAATTCTCCACTACATTCCGATAGTATAAACCACGAAGAATGAGTTTGTCAAACTTATGTGGCTGTAAAGTGGTAAACATTCCATTATGCAGTCAATATTTGTTTCGAAGTCCACTGGCTTTCAACCTGACGTATGGCTTTCAACCTGGGGTATTATTGTGACATAATGTGAGTCATAATGGATTTACGCACATAAGAGATCACAAATATGCAAAAGAGCCTTTTTCAAAGTCATTTCGTTGGTAACATTATACAACAACAAACAAACAAAACAAAAACGATTGTCCATTCAATTAAGGCATCACTTTATTTCGTCTGAATCTACTTTTCAAAACAGTTGACGTCCTTCAGAGTACAACAGACATCATTCTGACGAGGGCAGGAGTAGCGGGTTGGGAGTAAATCATTAGCACCTTTGATTCTCAAACAACGCTCAGTTGAACTCATACAATAACGAACTTTGGCGCCTTCACATTCTGAAATGTAAACCAAAAATCATCAGCCCACATCTGTGGCAATAACAAATTCAAAAGTAGCTGTATACGACATTAACCATATCTATAAGGTGTAGTGTTGATAATGATGCCGTACGTGAGTCATAAGTTTAAATTTTAGGAGCATAGCGTTATAAACAAATAATGATTTTTAAACTTTATCCATAAACATTCTAGTTGTGCGTTGTACGGATTTTAAGAGTCTTTCGGATGAGATTTGCCTTAAACACATTCTTTTTTTGCTTTCAAGCTTGTATATAATTTGTCAATATATCTTGATTTAGCATGTAATCTGGAGTTTGACGTAAGACATGAATCACGCAATCAACCTGCCCTAATGGCTTTATAAAATTAAGATCTTTAAGCTTGTCTTTTATAGATTAATGTTCTTACCGATTAGGTCGTCCGCTCTTTTTGTCAGCTTTTCGGCTACATTTGCTTCTGTGAGTAGGCAACAGGCGAAGCCAACCACAAGTATAATTATGTATTTCATGATGGCGTCAAATACCGAGTAAAGATTCAAACATTCTGTTGAGTTTATATAGCCGTAGAAAGAACACCTGTTGCATGACAATGTGTGTCCAAAGATTGATATCAAGGTCATTAAGATTGAAAATTGTGTGTTATATTGACAATGATAAGTCACACAATCGATTACAGCATAGATTTTGATTTTAAATCAAGAATTGAATTACTTACCGACCCACTTTTCTTAGAGTTCAAATAAAATATTTTAAAATATTCTAAAAATAAATTTCATACGGAAAGGATTTTGCTTGGTTCAACATCACACCATATATATTTTTATTTGTTTGTACCCACTCATAAGCTAATGTAATAAATTAAAACACATGATATGTCATTAGGTTAACGGCAGAGAGGAGCTTGACTTTCATGGAGCATTTTGTAATACATTGACAATGTTTGTGCATCTTAAGCTATTCCTTTGTGTTTTGGCTTTAGTAAAACCACTCAATAGTAGAATTTATCATTCGACAAAGATGTAATCGACGTTTCTTGACACGACGCTATGGCCCAGGTCTGAGTTTCGCTTTAGGTGTCGAGCAACACGGTGGGGTTGTTCTTTTTATGTTACAATGTCACAACGTTTAACCCGGAATTGACCGATTGCTTGATGACGTCACTTGTAAATTACGGGCAAAGCATTTCGGGGGATTGAGGGATGTTAAAATAATTTTGAAATATGGTGGAAGAAATAATACGGTATCGAACAGAAGACGTACAAGGCGTAAAGTTACCAAAAAAATGTGTGGATAAATACAGGTTATGTCATCAATGTTTTCCCATAAAAGAGACATCTCGCTAAGTACCAATAAACAAAATGGCGAACTGAGGTATATTCTACCTAGAAAGCTTTGCGTAATTTTATGTGACGTCATCAGGCTCGGCGGTAATTGGTTATTCTAATTCTGCTTCTCTATAGTTAGTTAAGTCTGATATACTGAATTTATAATACATATTACCGCAAGGAGGGTTAAAAAAAAACTAAATTATTTTTTAAGAAAACGAGAAAAAAAATATTTTTTTTGCAGAAGGCTTTCCCTTAGGGGTGAAGACGAGTTTTTGGTTTTCAAAGCAGTACCGTTGATGGGTTTGTATTTCAGTTCATTGGTCAAAGTGGAGTTCATAATCCAACAGACTCAAAACCCGGGCGATACCTATGTCGTCAAGCTACGCTATAGATAGCAAGGATTGTGTGGTTGGAAATCGACACAATCTCACCATCAGAAAAGTAATATTTGTCAGAAAATCCGAGCGACCTGATGATTTCAAATGCATTGCACTTTTTCACTTAATAAAACACAATACCTGCCATGTGCGAACTAATTCACTTTGGAAGTCTTTTATTATCTAGTTTAAGCAAATATCAAAATTAAAAAATTTCAGAGAAAATTAGTCGCTGCAAAAGTCATTAACAATTGATCAGTACTAGTTGATAACATGCATGTGTTTGTTCAGTTTCGTAAGGGATGCTATTTCTACAGAACCCAAAGGCTGTTTATTGTCGTTTCAATGAACGATTTATGATAATGTGTGGAATTTGCATATTGGAAAATTCTGCTATTGGAAAACTAGATGAGATAAAACAAACGTTTCTTTTCATATAAGAATTTTTAAAAGTAACTGAATAAAAAATATGTACATTCATTCTTTGACTCATGTCATGTGTTCTTATAGATAAGCAGAGGAGAGGCGGGGGTGGGGGCGGGTGTTCTGTTCACCGAATTAGAAAAACGTTGACAGTATAGGTGGGGTGTGGTGGGTTGTCAGGTTTACATTTTCTTAGCTTTGAACAATCAGAATTCATGAAGACAGTCTGGAGTTTGGACGTTCATACCACTTGCAAAATTGCAAGAACTCTGTAAAGGATTGACAATTTTTGAAAACTTGTCAATCTTTGACTCGGTTATATTACTTTTCTGGTTCGGTATTTCCAGACCCCTTTTCGTTTTTGTACAACTATTGATTAAAAAAAATGTCACTGAGATTATATGCGAAAAGCAGCAGCATATAAGTTGCAAAAACTGGTCAGCCGTTGATGCCCGGATAGAACTGATGTTTCTGCTGCTTCAAAGAATAACAAAGAGGTACTTTTTTAGGAAAACAAGCGTGGTTATATCGCCAAAACATATCTCCTGATAAATGTCAACAGCATGGAACCCGAGGTGGTTTTGGTTCATAGCAATTACTCCAATTGTAATGGATTAAATTGGTCTTATTAGTACGGATGTAATTATTCCAATGGCTGGTAGTGTAAAATCCCTCAAGCATTTCGTGAAAAAAATCCCGATTTGTGATTGTTAAGTTGAGATAAAAACCTTAGTTAAGAAAGGAGAGGGTACAATTTTTTGTCGCTGCAGGATACTTTAGACGTAACAAGCATATACTACTCAACTCTTAGGATAAAAAAATATTGAAATGTCTTGATAATTTTTTTGAAGATATCATGGAGGAAAGTAAATACTTCCTCTCTATTTTTTTCCAAGAAAAGAAAGCAGAGTACGTTTGAATGGATACTCATCAAGTGCTTCAGATTGGCCGACAAAGCAAATAATATTGAATGAATTCAGTACTAAACGTAATGTTACTGTGACCAAACCCTTTTTAGCTCTATTAGTTTGAGAGTATTACGGATCCAACCAACCGTGTCTGTGTTTCATTTATATCACCATCGTTGACAGAGTGGTAGCGGGTTTGAATCCAACTCCGAACAAGTAAAATTGATTTTCCACTCGAACGTCATATGTGGAAGAGTTGCTTGTCACTCGCCGGAAGTCGCCTTACAATGATGTGCAGAGTAAGACACAAAAAAGCATGAGCTAAAACTAAAGGTGAACCAGTCTGGGTAGCCTAGGCCGCCAAAGTATCAATGGTTTCCTATAAGTACGTAATTACTTTTCCACACATGACCCGAAAAATGCCTGTTTAGTCTTTAAAACGTTAGCTTGAAATTGTGCTTAACATGTACGAACTCACCTAGTCAAACCATACGACATCCGCCCGTCTCACACAAACACACTCGGGCCATACAAATGGAAGATTCTGCTGACCAATTTTTACTGTATGCTACCGTCCGACTCTCTACAACTTCCTCAATTTTCATTCTCAGTGGATGATTTCAGAAGCCAAAGATTGATTGGGGCTTAACGTCGCACTCAACAGCTAATGCTAAATGGCGACAAAAGTACCAACGGACCAAAAGACCCCCCCCCCCCCCCGCCACACACACACACGCGCACACGCACGCTCACACGCACCCATCTCACCCGTACAGATTTTAATTTTGACATTAGGCTCCACGTACCATAGAACGTCAGGAAGGCTATTGTGCGTGGAATACTTAATGTTCCTCCTTGCTGGGTCAGCATACATACCTACAACAGAACCAAGATGTTGCAGCCTGAAGGCGCAAGGACCAAAGGGAAAAATAACGAAAACACACTAAAGATTTCTTGCATTTCGTTTGATCTATAGTTATCCAAAAATGAAACATTAAAACTATGTACTGACTCCTGCTGTCAACACTTTCGACAGCTGGTGACAACAAGGCCTGATCAAATCTGACAAGAATTCAATTTACCGAAGGCTAGAAGTTTATTTTACGCAATATTTTATCAACTATATCTCAAATGCTACTTCTCCATAAGGCAGAATCGACTGGGTACTAACTATATTTGAACATTTTTCTTTTACGTTTTATTGAAATCCAGGGAAAACTGTTGCGATCAGACAGAAACTCTTGATTTCAACTTTAAATCTTTTGCAGTCAATGATGGCAGAATTGAATTCTTCTTAATCGTTTTAGATAGCTATATAACTCACTAATTTCAATTCTTTTAGAAATTTGATACAAGTAAGCCTAATGCACACGTTTGTACAAGCAATGCCACGCAACAGACGCTCTTTGTACGGATATAAGTATCCAGAGAATATTTGTATTGTTATCCATTTTTACTCCAACAGTGTGAAAACTTCAAATTCACTGAACGTTTACTTAATATACCTTCAAACATAGACAACCTGAAACCTATCCCAAGTAAATCATTTTTAGCCCAAAATACCAAAGTAATTGATTCATTAAACAACTTGAATGAGTTATTATTTAAGGAAGCTCTCTTTATCAGGAGACTAAAACCGCCCCTCAATCACGGAATTATGGCTACAAAAGAACTCTCTTTATTTCGTCAACCTCTGTTATAACTTACCAAGTACTTTATTCCAATACGCCACCTATCGCCAGAAGTGAGCTTGTAATAATCCTTTATTTAAACTCGTTTGTTATTACCATCTTTTCAAGACCTGTTACCCTTTCTATTGCTTATACATAATAAATATATGATTTTAATTAACGCTTTTAATTTACCAAGTCTATTTGTTCCCTCTTCCTTGTTTTGCTCATTACAGATATATATATATATATATATATATATATATATGTACATATATATATATATATATATATATATATATATATATATATATATATATATATATGTGTATATATATATATGTGTATACATATATATATATGCATATATATATATATATATATATATGAAAAACGAAAAGAAATGACTCTGACAACGAAAATCCGTTACCGGTTTCACCACGTCATTGGTGGCTCATCAGACGTTTAAAAAATCCAGGGATTATGAGCCACCTGATTATGAGCCGTCTGATGAGCCACCAATGACGTGGTGAAACCGGTAACGGATTTTCGTTGTCAGAGTCATTTCTTTTCGTTTTTCATATTTAATCCTGGGCAGATATCTATCTTTTATTTATCTATATATATATATATATCCATATATATATATATATATATATATATATATATCTTTATATACATACAAACATGTATTTTATTTTTTCAAACTTACCAATTATTAATGTGTACGATGTGCATAGGACCTAGCAGTGATTTCAGTGACAGATGTTTACTTAATTTATTAGCCTGGCTAAGTATTATGAGTGTTTTTTTATCTCCCATGCCTTCTTAGTGTCAACCACTCTTGTATTCTGTCTTTTCTATAGAAATGCACACTGTCTTTTGATGTACTCATAAGTCTCCTGACGATGACTTAATTAAAGTCGAAATATTGAGATTACACCATGAATATTTACCGAGTTTCCTTACTACCTTATTTGACACCCATCTTGACAACAAGATTAGACACCCATCTTGACAACAAGATTAGACACCCATCTTGACAACAAGATTGGACACCCATCTTGACAAAAAGATTAGACACCCATCTTGACAACAAGATTAGACACCCATCTTGACAACAATATTAGACACCCATCTTGACGACAAGATTAGACACCCATCTTGACAACAAGATTGGTCAACCATCTTGACAACAAGATTGGACCCCCATCTTGACAACAATAGTGGACACCCATCTTGACAACAAGATTGGTCAACTATCTTGACAACAAGATTGGACACCCACAAAGACAACAAGATTGGACACCCATCATGACAACAGAATTGGACACCCATCATGACAACAAGATTGGACACCCATCTTGACAACAGGATTGCTCAACCACCATGCCAAAAGGATTGGACACCCATCATGACAACACGATTGGACACCCATCATGACAACAGGATGGGACACCCATCATGACAACAAGATTGGACACCCATCTTGACAACAAGATTGGACACCCATCATGACAACAAGATTGGACACCCATCTTGACAACAATATTAGACACCCGTCTTGACAACAAGATTGGAAACCCATCTTGACAACAAGATTGGACACCCATCTTGACAACAAGATTGGACACCCATCATGACAACAAGATTGGACACCCATCTTGACAACAGGATTGGACACCCATCATAACAACACGATTGGATACCCATCATGACAACAGGATGGGACACCCACAATGCAAACAGGATTGGACACCCATCATGGCAACAGGATTGGACACCCACAATGACAACAAGATTGGACACCCATCATGACAACATGATTAGACACCCATCTTGACAACAAGACCGAAGACCCATCTTGACAACAAGACTGGACACCCATCTTGACAACAAGATTAGACACCCATCTTGACAACAAGATTAGATACCCATATTGACAACAAGATTAGACACCCATCTTGACAACAAGATTGAACACCCATCTTGACAATAAGGTTGGACACCCATCATGAAAACCAGATTGGACACCCACAATGACAACAGGATTGGACACCCATCTTGACAACAAGATTGAACACCCATCTTGACAACAAGATTAGACCCCCATCTTGACAACAAGATTAGACCCCCGTCTTGACAACAAGATTAGAAACCCATCTTGACAACAAGACTAGACACCCATCTTGACAACAAGATTGGTCACCCATCATGACAACAAGATTGGACACCCATCTTGACAACATGATTGGACATCCATCATGACAACAGGATTGAACACCCATCATGCCAACAGGATTGGACACTCATCTTGACAACAGGATTGGACACCCATCATAACAACATGATTTGAAACCCATCATGACAACAGGATTGGACACTCATCTTGACAACAAGTTTGGACATCCATCATGACAACAAGATTGGACATCCATCATGACAACAAGATTGGACACCCATCGTGACAATTACATTGGACATCCATCATGACAACACGGTCCACGTTAGCGCTTTCTGGATTTTTGCTAGCGAATAATAGCTCAAAATTCATAGCGCATGCGCATCTGTGTTTAGTCTTTTGTAAATGTTTAAAACATGTTATCTGTTTGACCTTTAGACGTCTTAATATATACAATGAAATATAATATCTGGTGTAGGCTACTTGGTGGTGATGGGTGTTTCATTTACATGGCGGTGTTGTAAAGTTTGCTGGACAAGCAGGGGGCACGAGTTAGAGTTGGTCTCAATCCGATTTACTATTACTTTGTCTGGCTTCTTCCCTTTAATGGATAATCCAATAGGTTATATTTCCATTAAGGAAAAGTCCCCCCTGCTGTGCTCTCTATTGGAAGGAGGTAACAGGTAACATTTCTCCACTCTGGCCATATTTCTGGGACGGGCCTCGTATAAGAGAAATGAATTGGGAATTGTACAGAAAACTGTTGACAGGCTATAAGATCAAACTATTTCTTTGGATTTTACCTCAGATAGTCAAAACGCAAATGCAAAGATATAAATAATTCATCAAAACCTAACGAAATTATCTGTAAATAGATCTCCTTCATTCTTTGTATTGCTTTGCATTATAACGAGAAGGAGGCTGTCCAATTCCTACCACCAAATGCACCTCCACTTTGAAGAGTTCTACTAATGGAAATAGAGCGTATTCTCAACAAAGGCACAGGAAGTATCCCAGTGGGACTCCGAACATGCTAAACTTAATGACCATGTATGGATATTTCAATTAAGGCCTGATCGTTTGAAAGACTGGTATCATTAAAATACTTCTTGAGAGCAATAGATGATAATATACTAAATTGTATTGAAAACATTTAGAAAGTCGCAATTATATTAGAATTTCGCTCCTCATCTTCTTAAAAGTCACATGACGTTTTCCGTAATCTTTCTAGGAACGAATTCAAGGTTATCGATAATTCTCCAATAATTGCCCCCTCACGGGACCTAAGTGTCGAATGATCCCTATGAAGACTCGACATTTCCTGATTAATTTGTTCTGAACATTCTTGTGTTAATGTACATCTTGACATTGATACATTGAAGATCGATCTTATCAATTATGACCAGGAAAGACTTAGCCCACTTAAAATACCACACTGACTGCTGGGTTAAAGCTACCGGTAAAAAAAAAGCATTTGTTTGTTCGTTTGAAAAGGAACTATCACGCTTACAAAGTTGATACTTGTGAACATGTTCTAAACTTGTATTTCATTTCAGGGACGTCGGTGGCTCAGTTGGTTAGAGTGACAGCCACTCTGTCCGACACATGCCTTCCATCGATGGGGCAAGAAATCGAATCCAACTCAGGCAAAATAAAAATTGAAAAAAAATTCTATGGAAGAGTTGCCAGGTATTAGCCGAACGTTGGGGGTTTCCTCCAGGAAAAGATCATCGTATGTAGAGTTGCCAGGTACTAGCCAAACGTCGGGGGATTCCTCCAGGAAAAGATCATCGTATGTAGAGTTGCCAGGTACTAGCCAAACGTCGGGGGATTCCTCCAGGAAAAGATCATCGTATGTAGAGTTGCCAGGTACTAGCCAAACGTCGGGGGATTCCTCCAGGAAAAGATCATCGTATGTAGAGTTGCCAGGTACTAGCCAAACGTCGGGGGATTCCTCCAGGAAAAGATCATCGTATGTAGAGTTGCCAAGTACATGTACTAGCCAAACGTCGGGGGATTCCTCCAGGAAAAGATCATCGTATGCAGAGTTGCCAGGTACTAGCCAAACGTCGGGGGATTCCTCCAGGAAAAGAGCCCGGTTTCCTCTCCCCCTAGACCTGGCAACACCTCCATTTCAGTGAAATAAACTTGAGCGTTGCGTAAAACCACAAATAATCAATGTATTTCATTTTGTGCAGGGACACAATCTGCTAGAAAAAAGAACATTAATTGGTTTATCTATCTAAATGAACTAATATAAACCTTTATATGGACTTAATCTTTCAATATGATTAAGGACAAACGAGTTGGTTTTAAAGAAAGCGGTTTTGGATAGATCGTTAGGTGTTCTATCGGCAGCGCAAATTTCACAACAAATAACCAAAGAATAACAAATTCTCCATTACATTCCGATAGTATAAACCACAAAGAATGAGTTTGTCAAACTTATGTGGCTGTAAAGTGGTAAACATTCCATTATGCAGTCAATATTTGTTTCGAAGTCCACTGGCTTTCAACCTGACGTATGGCTTTCAACCTGGGGTATTATTGTGACATAATGTGAGTCATAATGGATTTACGCACATAAGAGATCACAAATATGCAAAAGAGCCTTTTTCAAAGTCATTTCGATGGTAACATTATACAACAACAAACAAACAAAACAAAAACGATTGTACATTCAATTAAGGCATCACTTTATTTCGTCTGAATCTACTTTTCAAAACAGTTGACGTCCTTCAGAGTACAACAGACATCATTCTGACGAGGACAGGAGTAGCGGGTTGGGAGTAAATCATTAGCACCTTTGATTCTCAAACAACGCTCAGTTGAACTCATACAATAACGAACTTTGGCGCCCTCACATTCTGAAATGTAAACCAAAAAACATCAGCCACATCTGTGGCAATAACAAAGTCAAAAGTAGCTGTATACGACATTAACCATATCTATAAGCTTAAAAGGAAACGATTTTGAATTCAATGGGGAGATCTTTCAGCAAATTAAAGGGTGTGCTATGGGGAAACGTTTTAGTCCTAACTTTGCCTCTATTTTTATGGCTGAGTGGGAGAGTGACATTCTTCACAAATGTCACAAACAACCTTTTATTTACCTTCGGTATCTGGATGACATTTTTATCATTTGGCAACATACGTTGGAAGACCTTCATATTTTCATTGATACTCTTAATTCTCACGACTCAAGCATTAAATTACAGCCTACTATTGATCACACTTCTGTGGATTTTTTGGATGTAACTATTTACAAGGGTCATACATATCATACTACTGGGTATCTAGATTACAAAGTATTCTTCAAACCTACTGACACGCATCAGCTGCTACATGCTGGGTCATACCATCCTCCTCACACTTTCATGGGAGTCATTAAATCTCAGATATTTAGATTCTATAGAAACTGTAGTTCACTAGATTTTTTTTAACAAGGCTTGTTCTGTTCTTTTTAAAGCTCTCCTCCCTAGGAAGTATTCTATTAGATTACTCCGAAGGATTAAATCTAACACAGTAAGACAAATCATGTTTCCCCCTTCATCCCCCGATACGCTTACCTCCCCTTCACGAGTGTACCATTACCGTCCAACATTTCTCTCAGGTACATCAATGAAATGCCTTAAGACGCGATGCAAACTCGATATATACGTACCCGATCGCGGTACCTTTTTCGGAGAACAAACTCGCGACAAATATCAAATGGCAGAGAATCTTAATTGTGACTCCTCTAATATCGTGTATGTAATCACGTGCAAAAAATGTCGCAAACAGTACGTCGGAGAAACTCAAAATTATCTACAACAAAGAGCAGCCAACCATTTATCTAGTATAAGACTTAAGCATGATGTACCCGTGGCACAACATTTCAATACTCAAGGTCATTCGGTCAAGGACCATTTTGAAATTATGCCTATTGAGAAAATCCCTTTTCTCACTTCCGCTGCAGATACCAAGCACAAACGTTTGGAAAGGGAAAGTTTTTGGATTCAAACATTACAAACTACTTATCCTTTGGGTTTGAACTTGGACCCCGGAAGATGTCGTGAAAAAACTATAATACCATTTGTGTTTCAGTATAACAAAGCTAGCATTGCTATGGCCAAGATTATAGTAGAAGAATACAAACTACTTCAAAGTAAACTTGCTCGACCTCTGACCCAAAGGCCAGTCATTGCTTATCAAAAAAGAACAAGAGTTTGAAAGACATACTGGTCAGGGCTAAACTCCCCTGTCTGCCTTCTACCTAGGTTTTCTGGGAAAGGGGTATGGGGGGGATGGGTAATTTTCACTGTCTTTTCCCATGACCCCATAATATATAGTCTGACGATATTCTTACTATAGCTTAAGATGCATAAGCATTGTCAATGCAATACAAAGTGTTCCAGAAAATTCTACTGACTAAGGCCAAGCTCCTGTCAGTCGTCAACCTAATGAAATATCATGGGTTTACTTTATTACAACAATTTATGATGGGGTATAAAGGTCTAAATGATATACCTCTTTTTAACACAATTAGAAACTTGTCTCCGTGGTTATTTTAGACAAGAAGATATTCCCTGTGCCCGTGTGTTTTAGTGCTCATAAATATATAAGGTATAGTGTTGATAATGATGCCGTACGTGAGTCATAAGTTTAAATTTTATGTCGATATATCTTGATTATACATGTAATCTTGAGTTTGACGTAAGACATTAATCACTCAATCAACCTGTCCTAATGGCTTTATAAAATAAGATCTTTAAGCTTGTCTTTTATAGATTAATGCTCTTACCGATTAGGTCGTCCGCTCTTTTTGTCAGCTTTTCGGCTACATTTGCTTCTGTGAGTAGGCAACAGGCGAAGCCAACCACAAGTATAATTATGTATTTCATGATGACGTCAAATACCGAGTAAAGATTCAAACATTCTGTTGAATTTATATAGCCGTAGAAAGAACACCTGTTGCATGACAATGTGTGTCCAAAGATTGATATCAAGGTCATTAACGGATTGAAAATTGTGTGTTATATTTACTATGATATGTCACACAGTGGAACTCGATTACATCATAGATTTTGATTTTAAATCAAGAATTGAATTACTTACCGACCCACTTTTCTTAGAGTTCAAATAAAATATTCTAAAAATAAATTACATACGGAAAGGATTTTGCTTGGTTCAACATCACACCATATATATTTTTATTTGTTTGTACCCAATCATAAGCTAATGTAATAAATTAAAACACATGATATGTCATTAGATTAACGGCAGAGAGGAGCTTGACTTTAATCCGAAGACTTTCCTGGAACACTTTGTAACACATTGACAATGTTTGTGCATGTTAAGCTATGTCAAGAATATCGGTAGACTGAGAATGAACCTCATATGATCATAGAGAAAGAGAGTGAAAATGTTGGTTCCCCCAGAAAAACCTAGGTAGAAGACAGAGAGGGGAGTTTAGACCTGACTGGAATATCTTTCAAACACTTGTTCTTTTTATAAGCAATGCCTGGCCTATGGATCGGATCAGAGGTTGAACTATTACTTTGAAATAGTTTGTATTCTTGTACTATAATCCTGGTCATAACGATGCTGGCTTTGTTATACTGAAGCACAAATGCTACATGTATTATAGTTTGTTTTCACGACATCTAGGGACAGGAACATATTAACCTTATTTCGACCCATCCGGTGGTCAGTTTTTATGTTGTCAATAATTCATAAACCTTTGAATTTATAGGAACCGTCGAATGTAAGTAGACATTTTAAGATGGTGTTTTCCTCAGGTCGAGTTAAGATCCAATCCGATCGTCGGAAGATTTATTCCGCAGCGAATCTGCGATCAATCAGTCGGAGAACTTTGTTTTTTACATGAGTGGCGTTAAGACTTTTCAGATCGGTCTCAGGCTGATCAATCTTACGATCGTAAGGATAGAAACATGTTCTATTTCCCCCCGATCAATCTTATGGTGGCAGCCAATCAGCGACCTATACTTCACGTGATCATTTTTATCTCGGCGTTTCGGTGACGTTGTTTTGTTACGCCACTCCTAGTCGTGTCCCAGTCTGCCTAATATGACGACGAAGTTCCCTTCCGACCGATTGATCGCATCGACCTGAACGAGGCTTAAGACTTATCAGTCAGAACTCGTTTGGCTGAAGGATGAACCAGTCACAGTTGACATGAACGCTCTTAAGATTCAGTCGCCGACAGATTGATATGGGCCAGGCGAGTTCGGCGTCCAACCTGTACGGTTTTGCCATGGTCATCAGACATTAATCCTATCGAACACTTATGGTACTACCTCGATCAGCAAATAAGACAGCGTCGTGAGCCTCCAGACAACGTTGACTTGGAACGATGTCTCCTCGAGGAATGGAAACGCGTCACTCCCTACTTCATCAGACGTTTGACGTCGTCTGTCCGAAGGCGTGTTCTGGCATGCTCATGCTGGACATACTCGCTATTGACTTGACTTTACTGGTGTGACATTTTCCGTTGTTTCTGTGATCAGTGCTCTAACGAAATGTTCATTTTTCGACCCCATCCATCTTTAAAAGCTTGCCATATTGATTGTGATGATTTGATTGCAATGAAGTTTGGTTCAGAGGTTGTGAAAATATTTCTCACAAAAATAACACCAAACTTAAACTTATGTACAGCTTAGTTTTTTTATGTCGTTGCAAACACGATGTATCGTTTCTTTAGGACACTAGGGGGGCCTCTGTGGCTCAGTAGGTAGAGCGTTGGACGCTCAATCTGAACAGCCTTCCAACAATGGGTCGCGGGTTCGAATCCCATTCAGTCCAAAAATTGGAAACTTTTCTGACTGGGTTTTCACTCGAACGACCTATGTGGGATGGTTGCCAGTTACCAGCGGAAGGTCGTGGGTTTCCTCCGGGCACAGAGCCCGGTTTCCTCCACGCCGCCATATAAGTGAAATAATCTTGAGCGCGGCGTAAAACACCAAACAATCAATCCATCAATTTAGGACACTAGTGTATATGCCCAGTAACACTAACTACATATATGTCTCGGATATTGTTGCAACAACGTATGAGACTATAAGTGAAATACTTTAGGCTGAAGAAAACAAGACGGTTGACTGTTCCTTTCCATTTGAATAAGGTACCAAATAGTCACAGACTTTGATGGACCCTCTCAGTAAAGACTGGCATTTCTTCCGCCATCTTAAGTTAATTAGACTTAAGCACATGGTTACAAAATAAACTCGAATGTATTTACATCATCTCCTTAAAAAGTGTTTGGCAGGTTATAGAAGTATGTTTTACGCATCACGCCCTAACAAAAGGAAACAGTGGCGAGAGGGATGCGAACATTACACGTCATCTTTCATTCGATCGCGTTATCTAGAACAGTTGTCTTTACTCGCCCAAGGTCGAGGTTTTCCTTCGGGCAAAGATCCTGGTTTCCTCCCCCGCCAAACCTGGCAAAACCGCCATACAAATGAAATACTCTTTAGTGCGGCATAAGCATCAGTTAATCAATCAATCAATCAATCAATCAATCAACCGACCGACCGACCGACCGACCGACCGATCAAGCAATCAATCAACCAACCAACCGACCAACCAACCAACCAATCAAGCAATCAATCAACCAACCAACCAACCAACCAACCAATCAATCAATCAATCCAGCAATCAAGCAATCAAGCAATCCAGCAATCAATCAACATTTAACGTCCCCTAAAGCACCCAGAGCTTGTGATATCGTTACGTCCAACATTTCAAACACTATTAACGTACTACTTAAAACAACTGTCCGTTCAAGGTGAATAGAGTCAACAAGAAGCGACTCCATGATGCCTGATCTCGGTAAAATGGAACTACTTCGGAAAATAGACAACCAGTTTTAGATACTGGATTACTATGTCTTTTAATTCCAAGCAAATGTTCGGGCATAGCTGACATAAGGATTGCTTTATAACTTTTTAAATGTTAACAAAGCTGGTGTGTGGTAATTTGTGCATTTTCATGAGTAAAGGCGTACGTGATCTATCTTACCCACGTCTAAAATAGATATGATGAGAATATCAGAGTGTGTCTGTCACCTTCTAATGCAACATCCATTTAACCTTATTTGTTACTTAAAGTTAAATTGACATAACATTTTATCTACCACGTCTGTTATAAGGCTATGTCTTAAGGCAAAATTGTTTGTGATAGTTTACTTATCAATGTTTCTATTAAATTTTAAAATATCCCCGAGGAAATAATTTCAAGATAAAAGATAGACTTCTGCTTTGAACTTTTAACATATTTCGTTTTCATTTATGATAGAATCGGATTCGTCTTTGTGATTTCAAAATGTCAATCTACTGATAAATATTGTCACCCAACAGATGCTGTATTACAGCTATATAAATATGAAGAAAATGTTGGTAGTTTTATCCGACGTTTGTCCCCATCATGAACTACAGCATTAGCTTTGTCCTATTTGGCCTCGCCTGTTGCTTGCTCATTGCAGCACGTGGGTCCGAGGAGCTGTCTAAAAGAGAAGAGGAACTGATCGGTAAGAAAACTATTCTTTTAGAAATACATTTCTAAAGGCCATCAATTTAAATAAATACAATGCTGCATCCTGAAAGATGTATTTGTAATGAGGGTTAGGCCGTTCATAAACTGTAGTTGTATGGAATGATCAATAATATTTTCATGTCTTATACCCATGAATCTAAGCGATCAGAAACAATAAGGCGAAGAATTACTTATGCATAACAACTTCTTGTTTTTTTGGCTGACGACATTTGGATGTAGTTCTTACATCGACTTCTTACAAAGTCAATAGTCATTAAGAACTACATCAAAACGTCGACACCCAAAAAAACAAGAAGTTGTTATCCATAAGTATTTCTTCACCTTGTTGTAACCTTTCAACTTCTAAATGCCATTGAACGATTTGATACGATCAGAAACAGTTGGGGTATAATGTTCTTCTTTTGGTTATATTTCAGACTGTGAAGGAAACACTAAAGTTCGCTATTGTATGAGTTCAACTGAGCGTTGTTTGAGAATCAAAGGTGCTAATGATTTACTCCCAACCCGCTACTCCTGTCCTCGTCAGAATGATGTCTGTTGTACTCTGAAGGACGTTAACTGTCTCGATGTGTAGATTCAAAGAAAATAAACTGATTCGCTAGTTAAATATACGATTTTTACATGCTTGTTTTGTTGCTCCTAAAAGTGTCCCCTTTCAAAACCAAGTCTAAAAACGAACTCATTCACAAACCCCAGGGTTAATAATGGAAATGAAATGTCTAGTGTATTTTTTTTAGTTTTTATTCTCTTCAGTGTTTTATTGTTACAATGCTACAATTCACTCGAAAATGTCACTACTGTTTGGCTGATAAACTGTGTGATATTTTATAGGTTTTTATAAATGCTGCGTTTGTATCGACCACATTGGATGTAAATCATAAATTATTCGTATGTATCACAAACATAATTAGTTCAACTTATCCAGATTTAATGTGACAATTCGAAATTATATATCTTTGAAACCAAGTAGAAAATCATCTGCACATTTTTCATTGACGCGTGTCAGGACATTGTTAATCACGTATGTTATCCTAATATTTTACGAAATTTCTCTTTCTAGTAAATACAAGAACTTACTGATTTATCGATTGAAGAAACAGCATTTGTACCCCGGTGAACTTACAATGAAGTTTTAAAATAAAGTTTAAAGGCTCATTTGCCGCAGTAGCCTTTCTGACATTTGCGAATAAAGTGATTGTAACGAGGTAGTAAAATCGCTCAAAGTATAGAGCATGGGACACATACAAATGTCCAGGTATTTTTAAAATGTGTAAATGGTGCTGCAGTCCGAATGTCAACCTAGATGAGAAACCCTGTATGTTCTATGTTGGAATACACTTATTTCAGATCTATTAGTTTTGAATTTACAATATCAAATTTATCGGGAGGACTTTCCGTGTCCCTCAAAGCAACACACCCGTCTGCATTTCTCAGGTTAGAACTGACGATTGGGCCCATACCAGCTGGCCGAACCATTCACGATTCAAGCCATTTACAGCGGTTATATATGCGCATTGCCTGGCGCATTTTTGAATGTTGGCAAAATTAAAGTTCCTCACTTCTTCTTACTGCGAAAACCACAGTTAGCCGTCTTTCTTATATTTAATGTAAACAGTTTTCTGAATTTTTAGAGCGGAACCCGTCTTTGATGTATTTTAGCCCAGGTTTCCACCTTAAGTAAACTTCACACCTCTGCTGCCACAGATTATACCCTTATGTCCGACTTACTGTGCTATTTTTTAAACAGACAAAGAGATGACGCCATCAACAGCATTTTGTTGTGTGGCGTTCTTTGTCAATACAATACTTACTGAAAACTTTGTTGCTTGATTCTTGCTAAAGATGCTCTTACTTTTGCTATTCTTTGAAAATCCCAATCAAAGTTAATTCTTTTGAAATCTTTCAATGGCATTTAGAAGTTGAAAGTTTATAATAAGGTGAAGAATTACTTATGAATAGCAACATCTTGGTTTATTGGGTGACCTCTTTCATTGTGTTTGCGTTAAAGCTTTCTCTGTATGTACGTCTTCCGGATGCCTGTATTGGATATCTATGAAGTTGCCCTATTTGTTTCCCATCGCGACTTCCTAACCAAAACTCGAAGATCTCTCGGTAATTTGAACAGGAAATCGTTATCTCGATATAGTTAATGTCATGAACCGTGTGAACGTCAGTAGTTCCAGACAATTTGACTTGACATGATGGCTGTATACTTACTGAAGACCGGTAACAAATTACAATTGTTAATGTGTCTTCCATTGGCTTTTACACGTCGATCAGCAGAATATGTTCTTCAAGCATCGGTTTCATTGTGAGTTCAGGTAAACTTTTACAAGAATTTTGGGTAGGTTGGCTACCTTATAAAATACCGTACTCATTCGCTAAAGCCAAAACACAACTCGTACTATATTATATCTGACGATGAGGGTAGCTACTCTTGAAAGCTCATAAGTATACACCATCATGTACAGTATAGTAGGAGTTGTCCTTTGTGTTTTGGCTTTAGTAAAACCACTCAATAGTAGAATTTATCATTCGACAAAGATGTAATCGACGTTTCTTGACACGACGCTATGGCCGAGGTCTGAGTTTCGCTTTAGGTGTTGAGCAACACGGTGGGGTTGTTCTTTTTATGTTACAATGTCACAACGTGTAACCCGGAAGTGGTTATTCTAATTCTGCTTCTCTATAGTTAGTTAAGTCTGATATACTGAATTTATAATACATATTACCGCAAGGAGGGTACATTAGTTTAAAAAAAACTAACAAATTATTTTTTAAGAAAAAGAAAAATAAAATCTATTTTTTTTTTGCATAAGGCTCTTTCCCTAAGGGGTGAGGACGAGTTTTTGGTTTTCAAAGCAGTGCCGTTGATGGGTTTGTATTTCAGTCCATTGGTCAAAGTGGAGTTCGTAATCCAACAGACTCAAAACCCGGGCGATACCTATGTCGTCAAGCTACGCTATTGATAGCAAGGATTGTGTGGTTGGAAATCGACACGATCTCACCAAAAGAAAAGTAATATTTGTCGGAAAATCCGAGTGACCTGATGATCTCAAACGCATTGCACTTTTTCACTTAATAAAACACAATGCCTGCCATGTGCGAACTAATTCACTTTGAAAGTCTTTTATTATCTAGTTTAAACAAATATCAAAATTAAAAAATTTCAGAGAAATTTAGTCGCTGCAAAAGTCATTACCAATTGATCAGTACTAGTTGATAACATGCATGTGTTTGTTCAGTTTCGTAAGGGATGCTATTTCTACAGAACCCAAAGGCTGTTTATTGTCGTTTCAATGAACGATTTATGATAATGTGTGGAATTTGCATATTGGAAAATTCTGCTAGTTTATAACCTTGTGACCTGGTCTATTGGAAAACTAGATGAGATAAAACAAAACTTGTGATAAGTTTCTTTTCATATAAGAATTTTTAAAAGTAAATGAATAAAAAATATGTACATTCATTCTTTGACTCATGTCATGTGTTCTTATAGATAAGCAGAGGAGAGGCGGGGGTGGGGGCGGGTGTTCTGTTTACCGAATTAGAAAAACGTTGACAGTATAGGTGGGGTGTGGTGGGTTGTCAGATTTACATTTTCTTAGCTTTAAACAATCAGAATTCATGAAGACAGTCTGGAGTTTGGACGTTCATACCACTTGCAAAATTGCAAGAACTCTGTAAAGGATTGACAATTTTTGAAAACTTGTCAATCTATGACTCGGTTATATTACTTTTCTGGTTCGGTATTTCCAGACTGCTTTGACCCCTTTTCGTTTTTGTACAACTATTGATCAGCTAATGATTATAAAAAATGTCACTGAGATTATATACGAAAAACAGCAGCAGCATATAAACTGGTCAGCCGTTGATGCCCGGATAGAACTGATGTTTCTGCTGCTTCAAAGAATAACAAAGAGGTACTTTTTTTTAGGAAAACAAGCGTGGTTATATTGCCAAAACATATCTCCTGATAAATGTCAACAGCATGGAACCCGAGGTGGTTTTGGTTCATAGCAATTACTCCAATTGTAATGGGTTAAATTGGTCTTATTAGTACGGATGTAATTATTCCAATGGCTGGTAATGTAACATCCCTCAAGCATTTCGTGAAAAAAATCCCGATTTGCGATTGTTAAGTTGAGATAAAAACCTTAGAATATAGTTAAGAAAGGAGAGGGTACAATTTTTTGTCGCTGCAGGATACTTTAGACGTAACAAGCATATACTACTCAACTCTTAGGATAAAAAAATATTGAAATGTCTTGATAATTTTTTTGAAGATATCATGGAGGAAAGTAAATACTTCCTCTCTATTTTTTTCCAAGAAAAGAAAGCAGAGTATGTTTGAATGGATACTCATCAAGTGCTTCAGATTGGCCGACAAAGCAAATAATTTTGAATGAATTCAGTACTAAAAGTAATGTTACTGTGACCAAACCCTTTTTAGCTCTATTAGTTTGAGAGTATTACGGATCCAACCAACCGTGTCTGTGTTTCATTTATATCACCATCGTAAATCATTTCTGACCCAACTCGCTAAAACCTACGTTGGAACTTAGGGTTTCTTTGGTCAGTTGACAGAGTGGTAGCGGGTTTGAATCCAACTCCGAACAAGTAAAATTGATTTTCCACTGGAACGTTCTATGTGGAAGAGTTGCTTGTCACTCGCCGGAAGTCGCCTTATAATGATGTGCGGAGTAAGACACAAAAAGCATGAGCTAAAACTAAGGGTGAACCAGTCTGGGTAGCCTAGGCCGCCAAAGTATCAATGGTTTCCTATAAGTACGTAATTACTTTTCCACACATGACCCTGACTCACCTAGTCAAACCATACGACACCCGCCCGTCTCACACAAACACACTCGGGCCATAAGAATGGAAGATTCTGCTGACCAATGTTTACTGTATGCTAACGTCCGACTCTCTACAACTTCCTCAATTTTCATTTTTAGTGGATGATTTCAGCAGCCAAAGATTGATTGGGGCTTAACGTCGCACTCAACAGCTAATGCTAAATGGCGACAAAAGTACCAACGGACCAAAAGACACCCCCCCCCCCCCCCGCCACACACACACACGCGCACACGTTTGTGCAAGCAATGCCACGCAACAGACGCTCTTTGTACGGATATAAGTATCCAGAGATTATTTGTATTGTTATCCATTTTTACTCCAACAGTGTGAAAACTTCAAATTCACTGAACGTTTACTTAATATACCTTCAAACATAGACAACCTGAAACCTATCCCAAGTAAATCATTTTTAGCCCAAAATACCAAAGTAATTGATTCATTAAACAACTGGAATGAGTTATTATTTAAAGAAGCTCTCTTTATCAGGAGACTAAAACAGCCCCTCAATCACGGAATTATGGCTACAAAAGAACTCTCTTTATTTCGTCAATCTCTGTTATAACTTACTATGTACTTTATTCCAATACGCCACCTATCGCCAGAAGTGAGCTTGTAATAATCCTTTATTTAAACTCGTTTGTTATTACCATCTTTTCAAGACCTGTTACCCTTTCTATTGCTTATACATAATAAATATATGATTTTAATTAACGCTTTTAATTTACCAAGTCTGTTTTTTCTCTCTTCCTTGTTTTGCTCATTACAGATATATATATATATATATATATCTTTATATACATACAAACATGTATTTTATTTTTTCAAACTTTACCAATTATTAATGTATACGATGTGCATAGGACCTAGCAGTGATTTCAGTGACAGATGTTTACTTAATTTATTAGCCTGGGTAAGTATTATGAGTGTTTTTTTTTTATCTCCCATGCCTTCTTAGTGTCAACCACCCTTGTACTCTGTCTTTTCTATAGAAATGCACACTGTCTTTTGATGTACTCATAAGTCTCCTGACGATGACTTAATTAAAGTCGAAATATTGAGATTACACCATGAATATTTACCGAGTTTCCTTACTACCTTATTAGACACGCATCTTGACAACACGATTAGACACCCATCTTGACAACAAGATTAGACACCCATCTTGACAACAAGATTGGACACCCATCATGACAACAAGATTAGACACCCATCTTGACAACAAGATTAGACACCCATCTTGACAACAAGATTAGACACCCATCTTGGCAACAAGATTAGACACCCATCTTGACAACAAGATTGGACACCCATCTTGACAACAATAGTGGACACCCATCTTGACAACAAGATTGGACAACCATCATGACAACATGATTGGACACCCATCATGACAACATGATTGGACACCCACAATGACAACAAGATTGGACACCCATCATGACAACAGAATTGGACACCCATCATGACAACATGATTGGACACCCACAATGACAACAAGATTGGACACCCATCATGACAACATGATTTGAAACCCATCATGACAACAGAATTGGACACCCACAATGCCAACAAGATTGGACTCCCATCATGACAACATGATTAGACACCCATCTTGACAACAAGACCGAAGACCCATCTTGACAACAAGACTGGACACCCATCTTGACAACAAGATTAGACACCCATCTTGACAACAAGATTAGATACCCATATTGACAACAAGATTAGACACCCATCTTGACAACAAGATTGAACACCCATCTTGACAATAAGGTTGGACACCCATCATGAAAACCAGATTGGACACCCACAATGACAACAGGATTGGACACCCATCTTGACAACATGATTGGACATCCATCATGACAATAGGATTGAACACCCATCATGCCAACAGGATTGGACACTCATCTTGACAACATGATTGGACACCCATCATAACAACATGATTTGAAACCCATCATGACAACAGGATTGGACACTCATCTTGACAACAAGATTGGACATCCATCATGACAACAAGATTGGACATCCATCATAACAACATGATTTGAAACCCATCATGACAACAGGATTGGACACTCATCTTGACAACAAGATTGGACACCCATCATGCCAAGTTTTCCGTAATCTTTCTAGGAACGGATTCAAGGTTATCGATAATTCTCCAATAATTCCCCCCTCACGGGACCTAAGTGTCGAATGATCCCGATAAAGACTCGGCATTTCCTGATTAATTTGTTCTGAACATTCTTGTTGTGTTAATGTACATCTTGACATTGATACATTGAAGATCGATCTTATCAATTATGACCAGGAAAGACTTAGCCCACTTAAAATACCACACTGACTGCTGGGTTAGAGCTACCGGTAAAAAAAAGCATTTGTTTGTTCGTTTGAAAAGGAACTATCACGCTTACAAAGTTGATACTTGTGAACATGTTCTAAACTTGTATTTCATTTCAGGGACCTCGGTGGCTCAGTTGGTTAGAGTGACAGCCACTCTGTCCGACACATGCATTCCATCGATGCGGCAAGAAATCGAATCCAACTCAGACAAAATAAAAATTGAAAAAATTCTATGGAAGAGTTGCCAGGTATTAGCCGAACGTTGGGGGTTTCCTCCAGGAAAAGATCATCGTATGTAGAGTTGCCAGGTACTAGCCAAACGTCGGGGGATTCCTCCAGGAAAAGATCATCGTATGTAGAGTTGCCAGGTAGCCTACTAGCCAAACGTCGGGGGATTCCTCCAGGGATTCCTCCAACAACATGATTTGAAACCCATCATGACAACAGGATTGGACACTCATCTTGACAACAAGATTGGACATCCATCATAACAACATGATTTGAAACCCATCATGACAACAGGATTGGACACTCATCTTGACAACAAGATTGGACACCCATCATGCCAACAGGATTGGACATCCATCATGACAACAAGATTGGACATCCATCATGACAACAAGATTGGACACCCATCGTGACAATTACATTGGACATCCATCATGACAACACGGTCCACGTTAGCGCTTTAGGATTTTTGCTAGCGAATAATAGCTCAAAATTCATAGCGCATGCGCATCCGTGTTTAGTCTTTTGTAAATGTTTAAAACATGTTATCTGTTTGACCTTTAGACGTCTTAATATATACAGTGAAATATAATATCTGGTGTAGGCTACTTGGTGGTGATGGATGTTTCATTTACATGGCGGTGTTGTAAGGTTTGCTGGAAAAGCAGGGGGCACGAGTTAGTGTTGGTCTCAATCCGATTTACTATTACTTTGTCTGACTTCTTCCCTTTAATGGATAATCCAATAGGTTATATTTCCATTAAGGAAAAGTCCCCCCCCCCCCCCTGCTGTGCTCTCTATTGGAAGGAGGTAACATTTCTCCACTCTGGCCATATTTCTGGGACGGGCCTTGTCTAAGAGAAATGAATTGGGAATTGTACAGAAAACTGTTGACAGGCTATAAGATCAAACTATTTCTTTGGATTTTACCTCAGATAGTCAAAACGCAGATGCAAATATATAAATAATTCATCAAAACCTAACGAAATTATCTGTAAATAGATCTCCTTTATTCTTTGTATTGCTTTGCATTATAACGAGAAGGAGGCTGTCCAATTCCTACCACCAAATGCACCTCCACTTTGAAGAGTTCTACTACTGGAAATAGAGCGTATTCTCAACAAATGCACAGGAAGTATCCCAGTGGGACTTCGAACATGCTAAACTTAATGACCATGTATGGATATTTCAATTAAGGCCTGATCGTTTGAAAGACTGGTATCATTAAAATACTTCTTGAGAGCAATAGATGATAATATACTAAATTGTATTGAAAACATTTAGAAAGTCGCAATTATATTAGAATTTCGCTCCTCATCTTCTTAAAAGTCACATGACGTTTTCCGTAATCTTTCTAGGAACGGATTCAAGGTTATCGATAATTCTCCAATAATTGCCCCCTCACGGGACCTAAGTGTCGAATGATCCCGATAAAGACTCGGCATTTCCTGATTAATTTGTTCTGAACATTCTTGTTGTGTTAATGTACATCTTGACATTGATACATTGAAGATCGATCTTATCAATTATGACCAGGAAAGACTTAGCCCACTTAAAATACCACACTGACTGCTGGGTTAGAGCTACCGGTAAAAAAAAGCATTTGTTTGTTCGTTTGAAAAGGAACTATCACGCTTACAAAGTTGATACTTGTGAACATGTTCTAAACTTGTATTTCATTTCAGGGACCTCGGTGGCTCAGTTGGTTAGAGTGACAGCCACTCTGTCCGACACATGCATTCCATCGATGCGGCAAGAAATCGAATCCAACTCAGACAAAATAAAAATTGAAAAAATTCTATGGAAGAGTTGTCAGGTATTAGCCGAACGTTGGGGGTTTCCTCCAGGAAAAGATCATCGTATGTAGAGTTGCCAGGTACTAGCCAAACGTCGGGGGATTCCTCCAGGAAAAGATCATCGTATGTAGAGTTGCCAGGTAGCCTACTAGCCAAACGTCGGGGGATTCCTCCAGGAAAAGATCATCGTATGTAGAGTTGTCAGGTACTAGCCAAACGTCGGGGGATTCCTCCAGGAAAAGATCATCGTATGTAGAGTTGCCAGGTACTAGCCAAACGTCGGGGGATTCCTCCAGGAAAAGAACATCGTATGTAGAGTTGCCAAGTACTAGCCAAACGTCGGGGGATTCCTCCAGGAAAAGATCATCGTATGTAGAGTTGCCAGGTACTAGCCAAACGTCGGGGGATTCCTCCAGGAAAAGAGCCCGGTTTCCTCTCCCCCTAGACCTGGCAACACCTCCATTTCAGTGAAATAAACTTGACCGTTGCATAAAACCACAAATAATCAATGTATTTCATTTTGTGCAGGGACACAATCTGCTAGGTAAAAGAACATTAAATGGTTTATCTATCTAAATGGACTTATATAAACCTTTATATGGACTTAATCTTTCAATATGATAAAGGACAAACGAGTTGGTTTTAAAGAACGCGGTTTTGGATAGATCGTTAGGTGTTCTATCGGCGGCGCAAATTTCACAACAAATAACCAAAGAATAACAAATTCTCCACTACATTCCGATAGTATAAACCACGAAGAATGAGTTTGTCAAACTTATGTGGCTGTAAAGTGGTAAACATTCCATTATGCAGTCAATATTTGTTTCGAAGTCCACTGGCTTTCAACCTGACGTATGGCTTTCAACCTGGGGTATTATTGTGACATAATGTGAGTCATAATGGATTTACGCACATAAGAGATCACAAATATGCAAAAGAGCCTTTTTCAAAGTCATTTCGTTGGTAACATTATACAACAACAAACAAACAAAACAAAAACGATTGTCCATTCAATTAAGGCATCACTTTATTTCGTCTGAATCTACTTTTCAAAACAGTTGACGTCCTTCAGAGTACAACAGACATCATTCTGACGAGGGCAGGAGTAGCGGGTTGGGAGTAAATCATTAGCACCTTTGATTCTCAAACAACGCTCAGTTGAACTCATACAATAACGAACTTTGGCGCCTTCACATTCTGAAATGTAAACCAAAAATCATCAGCCCACATCTGTGGCAATAACAAATTCAAAAGTAGCTGTATACGACATTAACCATATCTATAAGGTGTAGTGTTGATAATGATGCCGTACGTGAGTCATAAGTTTAAATTTTAGGAGCATAGCGTTATAAACAAATAATGATTTTTAAACTTTATCCATAAACATTCTAGTTGTGCGTTGTACGGATTTTAAGAGTCTTTCGGATGAGATTTGCCTTAAACACATTCTTTTTTTGCTTTCAAGCTTGTATATAATTTGTCAATATATCTTGATTTAGCATGTAATCTGGAGTTTGACGTAAGACATGAATCACGCAATCAACCTGCCCTAATGGCTTTATAAAATTAAGATCTTTAAGCTTGTCTTTTATAGATTAATGTTCTTACCGATTAGGTCGTCCGCTCTTTTTGTCAGCTTTTCGGCTACATTTGCTTCTGTGAGTAGGCAACAGGCGAAGCCAACCACAAGTATAATTATGTATTTCATGATGGCGTCAAATACCGAGTAAAGATTCAAACATTCTGTTGAGTTTATATAGCCGTAGAAAGAACACCTGTTGCATGACAATGTGTGTCCAAAGATTGATATCAAGGTCATTAAGATTGAAAATTGTGTGTTATATTGACAATGATAAGTCACACAATCGATTACAGCATAGATTTTGATTTTAAATCAAGAATTGAATTACTTACCGACCCACTTTTCTTAGAGTTCAAATAAAATATTTTAAAATATTCTAAAAATAAATTTCATACGGAAAGGATTTTGCTTGGTTCAACATCACACCATATATATTTTTATTTGTTTGTACCCACTCATAAGCTAATGTAATAAATTAAAACACATGATATGTCATTAGGTTAACGGCAGAGAGGAGCTTGACTTTCATGGAGCATTTTGTAATACATTGACAATGTTTGTGCATCTTAAGCTATTCCTTTGTGTTTTGGCTTTAGTAAAACCACTCAATAGTAGAATTTATCATTCGACAAAGATGTAATCGACGTTTCTTGACACGACGCTATGGCCCAGGTCTGAGTTTCGCTTTAGGTGTCGAGCAACACGGTGGGGTTGTTCTTTTTATGTTACAATGTCACAACGTTTAACCCGGAATTGACCGATTGCTTGATGACGTCACTTGTAAATTACGGGCAAAGCATTTCGGGGGATTGAGGGATGTTAAAATAATTTTGAAATATGGTGGAAGAAATAATACGGTATCGAACAGAAGACGTACAAGGCGTAAAGTTACCAAAAAAATGTGTGGATAAATACAGGTTATGTCATCAATGTTTTCCCATAAAAGAGACATCTCGCTAAGTACCAATAAACAAAATGGCGAACTGAGGTATATTCTACCTAGAAAGCTTTGCGTAATTTTATGTGACGTCATCAGGCTCGGCGGTAATTGGTTATTCTAATTCTGCTTCTCTATAGTTAGTTAAGTCTGATATACTGAATTTATAATACATATTACCGCAAGGAGGGTTAAAAAAAAACTAAATTATTTTTTAAGAAAACGAGAAAAAAAATATTTTTTTTGCAGAAGGCTTTCCCTTAGGGGTGAAGACGAGTTTTTGGTTTTCAAAGCAGTACCGTTGATGGGTTTGTATTTCAGTTCATTGGTCAAAGTGGAGTTCATAATCCAACAGACTCAAAACCCGGGCGATACCTATGTCGTCAAGCTACGCTATAGATAGCAAGGATTGTGTGGTTGGAAATCGACACAATCTCACCATCAGAAAAGTAATATTTGTCAGAAAATCCGAGCGACCTGATGATTTCAAATGCATTGCACTTTTTCACTTAATAAAACACAATACCTGCCATGTGCGAACTAATTCACTTTGGAAGTCTTTTATTATCTAGTTTAAGCAAATATCAAAATTAAAAAATTTCAGAGAAAATTAGTCGCTGCAAAAGTCATTAACAATTGATCAGTACTAGTTGATAACATGCATGTGTTTGTTCAGTTTCGTAAGGGATGCTATTTCTACAGAACCCAAAGGCTGTTTATTGTCGTTTCAATGAACGATTTATGATAATGTGTGGAATTTGCATATTGGAAAATTCTGCTATTGGAAAACTAGATGAGATAAAACAAACGTTTCTTTTCATATAAGAATTTTTAAAAGTAACTGAATAAAAAATATGTACATTCATTCTTTGACTCATGTCATGTGTTCTTATAGATAAGCAGAGGAGAGGCGGGGTGGGGGCGGGTGTTCTGTTCACCGAATTAGAAAAACGTTGACAGTATAGGTGGGGTGTGGTGGGTTGTCAGGTTTACATTTTCTTAGCTTTGAACAATCAGAATTCATGAAGACAGTCTGGAGTTTGGACGTTCATACCACTTGCAAAATTGCAAGAACTCTGTAAAGGATTGACAATTTTTGAAAACTTGTCAATCTTTGACTCGGTTATATTACTTTTCTGGTTCGGTATTTCCAGACCCCTTTTCGTTTTTGTACAACTATTGATTAAAAAAAATGTCACTGAGATTATATGCGAAAAGCAGCAGCATATAAGTTGCAAAAACTGGTCAGCCGTTGATGCCCGGATAGAACTGATGTTTCTGCTGCTTCAAAGAATAACAAAGAGGTACTTTTTTAGGAAAACAAGCGTGGTTATATCGCCAAAACATATCTCCTGATAAATGTCAACAGCATGGAACCCGAGGTGGTTTTGGTTCATAGCAATTACTCCAATTGTAATGGATTAAATTGGTCTTATTAGTACGGATGTAATTATTCCAATGGCTGGTAGTGTAAAATCCCTCAAGCATTTCGTGAAAAAAATCCCGATTTGTGATTGTTAAGTTGAGATAAAAACCTTAGTTAAGAAAGGAGAGGGTACAATTTTTTGTCGCTGCAGGATACTTTAGACGTAACAAGCATATACTACTCAACTCTTAGGATAAAAAAATATTGAAATGTCTTGATAATTTTTTTGAAGATATCATGGAGGAAAGTAAATACTTCCTCTCTATTTTTTTCCAAGAAAAGAAAGCAGAGTACGTTTGAATGGATACTCATCAAGTGCTTCAGATTGGCCGACAAAGCAAATAATATTGAATGAATTCAGTACTAAACGTAATGTTACTGTGACCAAACCCTTTTTAGCTCTATTAGTTTGAGAGTATTACGGATCCAACCAACCGTGTCTGTGTTTCATTTATATCACCATCGTTGACAGAGTGGTAGCGGGTTTGAATCCAACTCCGAACAAGTAAAATTGATTTTCCACTCGAACGTCATATGTGGAAGAGTTGCTTGTCACTCGCCGGAAGTCGCCTTACAATGATGTGCAGAGTAAGACACAAAAAAGCATGAGCTAAAACTAAAGGTGAACCAGTCTGGGTAGCCTAGGCCGCCAAAGTATCAATGGTTTCCTATAAGTACGTAATTACTTTTCCACACATGACCCGAAAAATGCCTGTTTAGTCTTTAAAACGTTAGCTTGAAATTGTGCTTAACATGTACGAACTCACCTAGTCAAACCATACGACATCCGCCCGTCTCACACAAACACACTCGGGCCATACAAATGGAAGATTCTGCTGACCAATTTTTACTGTATGCTACCGTCCGACTCTCTACAACTTCCTCAATTTTCATTCTCAGTGGATGATTTCAGCAGCCAAAGATTGATTGGGGCTTAACGTCGCACTCAACAGCTAATGCTAAATGGCGACAAAAGTACCAACGGACCAAAAGACCCCCCCCCCCCCCCCCGCCACACACACACACGCGCACACGCACGCTCACACGCACCCATCTCACCCGTACAGATTTTAATTTTGACATTAGGCTCCACGTACCATAGAACGTCAGGAAGGCTATTGTGCGTGGAATACTTAATGTTCCTCCTTGCTGGGTCAGCATACATACCTACAACAGAACCAAGATGTTGCAGCCTGAAGGCGCAAGGACCAAAGGGAAAAATAACGAAAACACACTAAAGATTTCTTGCATTTCGTTTGATCTATAGTTATCCAAAAATGAAACATTAAAACTATGTACTGACTCCTGCTGTCAACACTTTCGACAGCTGGTGACAACAAGGCCTGATCAAATCTGACAAGAATTCAATTTACCGAAGGCTAGAAGTTTATTTTACGCAATATTTTATCAACTATATCTCAAATGCTACTTCTCCATAAGGCAGAATCGACTGGGTACTAACTATATTTGAACATTTTTCTTTTACGTTTTATTGAAATCCAGGGAAAACTGTTGCGATCAGACAGAAACTCTTGATTTCAACTTTAAATCTTTTGCAGTCAATGATGGCAGAATTGAATTCTTCTTAATCGTTTTAGATAGCTATATAACTCACTAATTTCAATTCTTTTAGAAATTTGATACAAGTAAGCCTAATGCACACGTTTGTACAAGCAATGCCACGCAACAGACGCTCTTTGTACGGATATAAGTATCCAGAGAATATTTGTATTGTTATCCATTTTTACTCCAACAGTGTGAAAACTTCAAATTCACTGAACGTTTACTTAATATACCTTCAAACATAGACAACCTGAAACCTATCCCAAGTAAATCATTTTTAGCCCAAAATACCAAAGTAATTGATTCATTAAACAACTTGAATGAGTTATTATTTAAGGAAGCTCTCTTTATCAGGAGACTAAAACCGCCCCTCAATCACGGAATTATGGCTACAAAAGAACTCTCTTTATTTCGTCAACCTCTGTTATAACTTACCAAGTACTTTATTCCAATACGCCACCTATCGCCAGAAGTGAGCTTGTAATAATCCTTTATTTAAACTCGTTTGTTATTACCATCTTTTCAAGACCTGTTACCCTTTCTATTGCTTATACATAATAAATATATGATTTTAATTAACGCTTTTAATTTACCAAGTCTATTTGTTCCCTCTTCCTTGTTTTGCTCATTACAGATATATATATATATATATATATATATATATATATATATATATGTATGTATGTATATACGTATATATATATATATATATATGTGTATATACATATATATATATATATATATATATATATGAAAAACGAAAAGAAATGACTCTGACAACGAAAATCCGTTACCGGTTTCACCACGTCATTGGTGGCTCATCAGACGTTTAAAAAATCCAGGGATTATGAGCCACCTGATTATGAGCCGTCTGATGAGCCACCAATGACGTGGTGAAACCGGTAACGGATTTTCGTTGTCAGAGTCATTTCTTTTCGTTTTTCATATTTAATCCTGGGCAGATATCTATCTTTTATTTATCTATATATATATATATATATATATATATGTATATATATATATATATATATATATCTTTATATACATACAAACATGTATTTTATTTTTTCAAACTTACCAATTATTAATGTGTACGATGTGCATAGGACCTAGCAGTGATTTCAGTGACAGATGTTTACTTAATTTATTAGCCTGGCTAAGTATTATGAGTGTTTTTTTATCTCCCATGCCTTCTTAGTGTCAACCACTCTTGTATTCTGTCTTTTCTATAGAAATGCACACTGTCTTTTGATGTACTCATAAGTCTCCTGACGATGACTTAATTAAAGTCGAAATATTGAGATTACACCATGAATATTTACCGAGTTTCCTTACTACCTTATTTGACACCCATCTTGACAACAAGATTAGACACCCATCTTGACAACAAGATTAGACACCCATCTTGACAACAAGATTGGACACCCATCTTGACAAAAAGATTAGACACCCATCTTGACAACAAGATTAGACACCCATCTTGACAACAATATTAGACACCCATCTTGACGACAAGATTAGACACCCATCTTGACAACAAGATTGGTCAACCATCTTGACAACAAGATTGGACCCCCATCTTGACAACAATAGTGGACACCCATCTTGACAACAAGATTGGTCAACTATCTTGACAACAAGATTGGACACCCACAAAGACAACAAGATTGGACACCCATCATGACAACAGAATTGGACACCCATCATGACAACAAGATTGGACACCCATCTTGACAACAGGATTACTCAACCACCATGCCAAAAGGATTGGACACCCATCATGACAACACGATTGGACACCCATCATGACAACAGGATGGGACACCCATCATGACAACAAGATTGGACACCCATCTTGACAACAAGATTGGACACCCATCATGACAACAAGATTGGACACCCATCTTGACAACAATATTAGACACCCGTCTTGACAACAAGATTGGAAACCCATCTTGACAACAAGATTGGACACCCATCTTGACAACAAGATTGGACACCCATCATGACAACAAGATTGGACACCCATCTTGACAACAGGATTGGACACCCATCATAACAACACGATTGGATACCCATCATGACAACAGGATGGGACACCCACAATGCAAACAGGATTGGACACCCATCATGGCAACAGGATTGGACACCCACAATGACAACAAGATTGGACACCCATCATGACAACATGATTAGACACCCATCTTGACAACAAGACCGAAGACCCATCTTGACAACAAGACTGGACACCCATCTTGACAACAAGATTAGACACCCATCTTGACAACAAGATTAGATACCCATATTGACAACAAGATTAGACACCCATCTTGACAACAAGATTGAACACCCATCTTGACAATAAGGTTGGACACCCATCATGAAAACCAGATTGGACACCCACAATGACAACAGGATTGGACACCCATCTTGACAACAAGATTGAACACCCATCTTGACAACAAGATTAGACCCCCATCTTGACAACAAGATTAGACCCCCGTCTTGACAACAAGATTAGAAACCCATCTTGACAACAAGACTAGACACCCATCTTGACAACAAGATTGGTCACCCATCATGACAACAAGATTGGACACCCATCTTGACAACATGATTGGACATCCATCATGACAACAGGATTGAACACCCATCATGCCAACAGGATTGGACACTCATCTTGACAACAGGATTGGACACCCATCATAACAACATGATTTGAAACCCATCATGACAACAGGATTGGACACTCATCTTGACAACAAGTTTGGACATCCATCATGACAACAAGATTGGACATCCATCATGACAACAAGATTGGACACCCATCGTGACAATTACATTGGACATCCATCATGACAACACGGTCCACGTTAGCGCTTTCTGGATTTTTGCTAGCGAATAATAGCTCAAAATTCATAGCGCATGCGCATCTGTGTTTAGTCTTTTGTAAATGTTTAAAACATGTTATCTGTTTGACCTTTAGACGTCTTAATATATACAATGAAATATAATATCTGGTGTAGGCTACTTGGTGGTGATGGGTGTTTCATTTACATGGCGGTGTTGTAAAGTTTGCTGGACAAGCAGGGGGCACGAGTTAGAGTTGGTCTCAATCCGATTTACTATTACTTTGTCTGGCTTCTTCCCTTTAATGGATAATCCAATAGGTTATATTTCCATTAAGGAAAAGTCCCCCCTGCTGTGCTCTCTATTGGAAGGAGGTAACAGGTAACATTTCTCCACTCTGGCCATATTTCTGGGACGGGCCTCGTATAAGAGAAATGAATTGGGAATTGTACAGAAAACTGTTGACAGGCTATAAGATCAAACTATTTCTTTGGATTTTACCTCAGATAGTCAAAACGCAAATGCAAAGATATAAATAATTCATCAAAACCTAACGAAATTATCTGTAAATAGATCTCCTTCATTCTTTGTATTGCTTTGCATTATAACGAGAAGGAGGCTGTCCAATTCCTACCACCAAATGCACCTCCACTTTGAAGAGTTCTACTAATGGAAATAGAGCGTATTCTCAACAAAGGCACAGGAAGTATCCCAGTGGGACTCCGAACATGCTAAACTTAATGACCATGTATGGATATTTCAATTAAGGCCTGATCGTTTGAAAGACTGGTATCATTAAAATACTTCTTGAGAGCAATAGATGATAATATACTAAATTGTATTGAAAACATTTAGAAAGTCGCAATTATATTAGAATTTCGCTCCTCATCTTCTTAAAAGTCACATGACGTTTTCCGTAATCTTTCTAGGAACGAATTCAAGGTTATCGATAATTCTCCAATAATTGCCCCCTCACGGGACCTAAGTGTCGAATGATCCCTATGAAGACTCGACATTTCCTGATTAATTTGTTCTGAACATTCTTGTGTTAATGTACATCTTGACATTGATACATTGAAGATCGATCTTATCAATTATGACCAGGAAAGACTTAGCCCACTTAAAATACCACACTGACTGCTGGGTTAAAGCTACCGGTAAAAAAAAAGCATTTGTTTGTTCGTTTGAAAAGGAACTATCACGCTTACAAAGTTGATACTTGTGAACATGTTCTAAACTTGTATTTCATTTCAGGGACGTCGGTGGCTCAGTTGGTTAGAGTGACAGCCACTCTGTCCGACACATGCCTTCCATCGATGGGGCAAGAAATCGAATCCAACTCAGGCAAAATAAAAATTGAAAAAAAATTCTATGGAAGAGTTGCCAGGTATTAGCCGAACGTTGGGGGTTTCCTCCAGGAAAAGATCATCGTATGTAGAGTTGCCAGGTACTAGCCAAACGTCGGGGGATTCCTCCAGGAAAAGATCATCGTATGTAGAGTTGCCAGGTACTAGCCAAACGTCGGGGGATTCCTCCAGGAAAAGATCATCGTATGTAGAGTTGCCAGGTACTAGCCAAACGTCGGGGGATTCCTCCAGGAAAAGATCATCGTATGTAGAGTTGCCAGGTACTAGCCAAACGTCGGGGGATTCCTCCAGGAAAAGATCATCGTATGTAGAGTTGCCAAGTACATGTACTAGCCAAACGTCGGGGGATTCCTCCAGGAAAAGATCATCGTATGCAGAGTTGCCAGGTACTAGCCAAACGTCGGGGGATTCCTCCAGGAAAAGAGCCCGGTTTCCTCTCCCCCTAGACCTGGCAACACCTCCATTTCAGTGAAATAAACTTGAGCGTTGCGTAAAACCACAAATAATCAATGTATTTCATTTTGTGCAGGGACACAATCTGCTAGAAAAAAGAACATTAATTGGTTTATCTATCTAAATGAACTAATATAAACCTTTATATGGACTTAATCTTTCAATATGATTAAGGACAAACGAGTTGGTTTTAAAGAAAGCGGTTTTGGATAGATCGTTAGGTGTTCTATCGGCAGCGCAAATTTCACAACAAATAACCAAAGAATAACAAATTCTCCATTACATTCCGATAGTATAAACCACAAAGAATGAGTTTGTCAAACTTATGTGGCTGTAAAGTGGTAAACATTCCATTATGCAGTCAATATTTGTTTCGAAGTCCACTGGCTTTCAACCTGACGTATGGCTTTCAACCTGGGGTATTATTGTGACATAATGTGAGTCATAATGGATTTACGCACATAAGAGATCACAAATATGCAAAAGAGCCTTTTTCAAAGTCATTTCGATGGTAACATTATACAACAACAAACAAACAAAACAAAAACGATTGTACATTCAATTAAGGCATCACTTTATTTCGTCTGAATCTACTTTTCAAAACAGTTGACGTCCTTCAGAGTACAACAGACATCATTCTGACGAGGACAGGAGTAGCGGGTTGGGAGTAAATCATTAGCACCTTTGATTCTCAAACAACGCTCAGTTGAACTCATACAATAACGAACTTTGGCGCCCTCACATTCTGAAATGTAAACCAAAAAACATCAGCCACATCTGTGGCAATAACAAAGTCAAAAGTAGCTGTATACGACATTAACCATATCTATAAGCTTAAAAGGAAACGATTTTGAATTCAATGGGGAGATCTTTCAGCAAATTAAAGGGTGTGCTATGGGGAAACGTTTTAGTCCTAACTTTGCCTCTATTTTTATGGCTGAGTGGGAGAGTGACATTCTTCACAAATGTCACAAACAACCTTTTATTTACCTTCGGTATCTGGATGACATTTTTATCATTTGGCAACATACGTTGGAAGACCTTCATATTTTCATTGATACTCTTAATTCTCACGACTCAAGCATTAAATTACAGCCTACTATTGATCACACTTCTGTGGATTTTTTGGATGTAACTATTTACAAGGGTCATACATATCATACTACTGGGTATCTAGATTACAAAGTATTCTTCAAACCTACTGACACGCATCAGCTGCTACATGCTGGGTCATACCATCCTCCTCACACTTTCATGGGAGTCATTAAATCTCAGATATTTAGATTCTATAGAAACTGTAGTTCACTAGATTTTTTTAACAAGGCTTGTTCTGTTCTTTTTAAAGCTCTCCTCCCTAGGAAGTATTCTATTAGATTACTCCGAAGGATTAAATCTAACACAGTAAGACAAATCATGTTTCCCCCTTCATCCCCCGATACGCTTACCTCCCCTTCACGAGTGTACCATTACCGTCCAACATTTCTCTCAGGTACATCAATGAAATGCCTTAAGACGCGATGCAAACTCGATATATACGTACCCGATCGCGGTACCTTTTTCGGAGAACAAACTCGCGACAAATATCAAATGGCAGAGAATCTTAATTGTGACTCCTCTAATATCGTGTATGTAATCACGTGCAAAAAATGTCGCAAACAGTACGTCGGAGAAACTCAAAATTCTCTACGACAAAGAGCAGCCAACCATTTATCTAGTATAAGACTTAAGCATGATGTACCCGTGGCACAACATTTCAATACTCAAGGTCATTCGGTCAAGGACCATTTTGAAATTATGCCTATTGAGAAAATCCCTTTTCTCACTTCCGCTGCAGATACCAAGCACAAACGTTTGGAAAGGGAAAGTTTTTGGATTCAAACATTACAAACTACTTATCCTTTGGGTTTGAACTTGGACCCCGGAAGATGTCGTGAAAAAACTATAATACCATTTGTGTTTCAGTATAACAAAGCTAGCATTGCTATGGCCAAGATTATAGTAGAAGAATACAAACTACTTCAAAGTAAACTTGCTCGACCTCTGACCCAAAGGCCAGTCATTGCTTATCAAAAAAGAACAAGAGTTTGAAAGACATACTGGTCAGGGCTAAACTCCCCTGTCTGCCTTCTACCTAGGTTTTCTGGGAAAGGGGTATGGGGGGGATGGGTAATTTTCACTGTCTTTTCCCATGACCCCATAATATATAGTCTGACGATATTCTTACTATAGCTTAAGATGCATAAGCATTGTCAATGCAATACAAAGTGTTCCAGAAAATTCTACTGACTAAGGCCAAGCTCCTGTCAGTCGTCAACCTAATGAAATATCATGGGTTTACTTTATTACAACAATTTATGATGGGGTATAAAGGTCTAAATGATATACCTCTTTTTAACACAATTAGAAACTTGTCTCCGTGGTTATTTTAGACAAGAAGATATTCCCTGTGCCCGTGTGTTTTAGTGCTCATAAATATATAAGGTATAGTGTTGATAATGATGCCGTACGTGAGTCATAAGTTTAAATTTTATGTCGATATATCTTGATTATACATGTAATCTTGAGTTTGACGTAAGACATTAATCACTCAATCAACCTGTCCTAATGGCTTTATAAAATAAGATCTTTAAGCTTGTCTTTTATAGATTAATGCTCTTACCGATTAGGTCGTCCGCTCTTTTTGTCAGCTTTTCGGCTACATTTGCTTCTGTGAGTAGGCAACAGGCGAAGCCAACCACAAGTATAATTATGTATTTCATGATGACGTCAAATACCGAGTAAAGATTCAAACATTCTGTTGAGTTTATATAGCCGTAGAAAGAACACCTGTTGCATGACAATGTGTGTCCAAAGATTGATATCAAGGTCATTAACGGATTGAAAATTGTGTGTTATATTGACAATGATAAGTCACACAGTGGAACTCGATTACATCATAGATTTTGATTTTAAATCAAGAATTGAATTACTTACCGACCCACTTTTCTTAGAGTTCAAATAAAATATTTTAAAATATTCTAAAAATAAATTACATACGGAAAGGATTTTGCTTGGTTCAACATCACACCATATATATTTTTATTTGTTTGTACCCAATCATAAGCTAATGTAATAAATTAAAACACATGATATGTCATTAGGTTAACGGCAGAGAGGAGCTTGACTTTCATGGAGCATTTTGTAACACATTGACAATGTTTGTGCATCTTAAGCTATGTCAAGAATATCGGTAGACTGAGAATGAACCCCATATGATCATAGAGAAAGAGAGTGAAAATGTTGGTTCCCCCAGAAAAACCTAGGTAGAAGACAGAGAGGGGAGTTTAGACCTGACTGGAATATCTTTCAAACACTTGTTCTTTTTATAAGCAATGCCTGGCCTATGGATCAGAGGTTGAACTATTACTTTGAAATAGTTTGTATTCTTGTACTATAATCCTGGTCATAACGATGCTGGCTTTGTTATACTGAAGCACAAATGTTACATGTATTATAGTTTGTTTTCACGACATCTGGGGACAGGAACATATTAACCTAATTTCGACCCATCCGGTGGTAAGTTTTTATGTTGTCAATAATTCATAAACCTTTGAATTTATAGAAACCGTCGAATGCAAACGGACATTTTAAGATGGTGTTTTCCTCAGCTCGAGTTAAGATGCAATCCGATCGTCGGAAGATTTATTCCGCAGCGAATCTGCGATCAATCAGTCGGAGAATTTTGTTTTTTACATGAGTGGCGTTAAGACTTTTCAGATCGGTCTCAGGCTGATCAATCTTACGATCGTAAGGATAGAAACATGTTCTATTTCCCCCCGATCAATCTTATGGTGGCAGCCAATCAGCGACCTATACTTCACGTGATCATTTTTTCTCGGCGTTTCGGTGACGTTGTTTTGTTACGCCACTCCTAGTCGTGTCCCAGTCTGCCTAATATGACTACGAAGTTCCCTTCCGACCGATTGATCGCATCGACCTGAACGAGGCTTAAGACTTATCAGTCAGAACTCGTTTGGCTGAAGGATGAACCAGTCACAGTTGACATGAACGCTCTTAAGATTCAGTCGCCGACAGATTGATATGGGCCAGGCGAGTTCGGCGTCCAACCTGTACGGTTTTGCCATGGTCATCGGACATTAATCCTATCGAACACTTATGGTACTACCTCGATCAGCAAATAAGACAGCGTCGTGAGCCTCCAGGCAACGTTGACTTGGAACGATGTCTCCTCGAGGAATGGAAACGCGTCACTCCCTACTTCATCAGACGTTTGAGGTCATCTGTCCGAAGGCGTGTTCTGGCATGCTCATGGTGGACATACTCGCTATTGACTTGACTTTACTGGTGTGACATTTTCCGTTGTTTCTGTGATCAGTGCTCTGACGAAATGTTCATTTTTCGACCCCATCCATCTTTAAAAGCTTGCCATATTGATTGTGATGATTTGATTGCAATGAAGTTTGGTTCAGAGGTTGTGAAAATATTTCTCACAAAAATAACACCAAACTTAAACTTATGTACAGCTTAGTTTTTTTTATGTCGTTGCAAACACGATGTATCGTTTCTTTAGGACACTAGTGGGGCCTCTGTGGCTCAGTAGGTAGAGCGTTGGACGCTCAATTTGAACAGCCTTCCAACAATGGGTCGCGGGTTCGAATCCCAATTCAGTCCAAAAATTGGAAACTTTTCTGACTGGGTTTTCACTCGAACGACCTATGTGGGATGGTTGCCAGTTACCAGTGGAAGGTCGTGGGTTTCCTCCGGGCACAGAGCCCGGTTTCCTCCCACAATAAAACTGGCAACGCCGCCATATAAGTGAAATAATCTTGAGCGCGGCGTAAAACACCAAACAATCAATCAATCAATTTAGGACACTAGTGTATATGCCCAGTAACACTAACTACATATATGTCTCGGATATTGTTGCAACAACGTATGAGACTATAAGTGAAATACTTTAGGCTGAAGAAAACAAGACGGTTGACTGTTCCTTTCCATTTGAATAAGGTACCAAATAGTCACAGACTTTGATGGATCCTCTCAGTAAAGACTGGCATTTCTTCCGCCATCTTAAGTTAATTAGACTTAAGCACATGGTTACAAAATAAACTCGAATGTATTTACATCATCTCCTTAAAAAGTGTTTGGCAGGTTATAGAAGTATGTTTTACGCATCACGCCCTAACAAAAGGAAACAGTGGCGAGAGGGATGCGAACATTACACGTCATCTTTCATTCGATCGCGTTATCTAGAACAGTTGTCTTTACTCGCCCAAGGTCGAGGTTTTCCTTCGGGCAAAGATCCTGGTTTCCTCCCCCGCCAAACCTGGCAAAACCGCCATACAAATGAAATACTCTTTAGTGCGGCATAAGCATCAGTTAATCAATCAATCAATCAACCAACCAACCGACCAACCAACCAACCAATCAAGCAATCAATCAACCAACCAACCAATCAATCAAGCAATCAAGCAATCAAGCAATCCAGCAATCAATCAACATTTAACGTCCCCTAAAGCACCCAGAGCTTGTGATATCGTTACGTCCAACATTTCAAACACTATTAACGTACTACTTAAAACAACTGTCCGTTCAAGGTGAATAGAGTCAACAAGAAGCGAGTCCATGATGCCTGATTTCGGTAAAATGGAACTACTTCGGAAAATAGACAACCAGTTTTAGATACTGGATTGCTATGTCTTTTAATTCCAAGCAAATTTTCGGGCATAGCTGACATAAGGATTGCTTTATAACTTTTTAAATGTTAACAAAGCTGGTGTGTGGTAATTTGTGCATTTTCATGAGTAAAAGCGTACGTGATCTATCTTACCCACGTCTAAAATAGATATGATGAGAATATCAGAGTGTGTCTGTCACCTTCTAATGCAACATCCATTTAACCTTATTTGTTACTTAAAGTTAAATTGACATAACATTTTATCTACCACGTCTGTTATAAGGCTATGTCTTAAGGCAAAATTGTTTGTGATAGTTTACTTATCAATGTTTCTATTAAATTTTAAAATATCCCCGAGGAAATAATTTCAAGATAAAAGATAGACTTCTGCTTTGAACTTTTAACATATTTCGTTTTCATTTATGATAGAATCGGATTCGTCTTTGTGATTTCAAAATGTCAATCTACTGATAAATATTGTCATCCAACAGATGCTGTATTACAGCTATATAAATATGAAGAAAATGTTGGTAGTTTTATCCGACGTTTGTCGCCATCATGAACTACAGCATTAGCTTTGTCCTATTTGGCCTCGCCTGTTGCTTGCTCATTGCAGCACGTGGGTCCGAGGAGCTGTCTAAAAGAGAAGAGGAACTGATCGGTAAGAAAACTATTCTTTAAGAAATACATTTCTAAAGGCCATCAATTTAAATAAATACAATGCTGCATCCTGAAAGATGTGTTTGTAATGAGGGTTAGGCCGTTCATAAACTGTAGTTGTATGGAATGATCAATAATATTTTCATGTCTTATACCCATGAATCTAAGCGATCAGAAACAATAAGGCGAAGAATTACTTATGCATAACAACTTCTTGTTTTTTTGGCTGACGACATTTGGATGTAGTTCTTACATCGACTTCTTACAAAGTCAATAGTCATTAAGAACTACATCAAAACGTCGACACCCAAACAAACAAGAAGTTGTTATCCATAAGTAATTCTTCACCTTGTTGTAACCTTTCAACTTCTAAATGCCATTGAACGATTTGATACGATCAGAAACAGTTGGGGTATAATGTTCTTCTTTTGGTTATATTTCAGACTGTGAAGGAAACACTAAAGTTCGCTATTGTATGAGTTCAACTGAGCGTTGTTTGAGAATCAAAGGTGCTAATGATTTACTCCCAACCCGCTACTCCTGTCCTCGTCAGAATGATGTCTGTTGTACTCTGAAGGACGTTAACTGTCTTGATGTGTAGATTCAAAGAAAATAAACTGATTCGCTAGTTAAATATACGATTTTTTACATGCTTGTTTTGTTGCTCCTAAAAGTGTTTCCTTTCAAAACCAAGTCTAAAAACGAACTCATTCACAAACCCCAGGGTTAATAATGGAAATGAAATGTCTAGTGTATTTTTTTTAGTTTTTATTCTCTTCAGTGTTCTATTGTTACAATGCTACAATTCACTCGTATAAGTCACTACTGTTTGGCTGATGAACTGTGTGATATTTTATAGGTTTTTATAAATGCTGCGTTTGTATCGACCACATTGGATGTAAATCATAAATTATTCGTATGTACCACAAACATAATTAGTTCAACTTATCCAGATTTAATGTGACAATTCGAAATTATATATCTTTGAAACCAAGTAGAAAATCATCTGCACATTTTTCATTGACGCGTGTCAGGACATTGTTAATCACGTATGTTATCCTAATAGTTTACGAAATTTCTCTTTCTAGTAAATACAAGAACTTACTGATTTATCGATTGAAGAAACAGCATTTGTACCCCGGTGAACTTACAATGAAGTTTTAAAATAAAGTCTAAAGGCTCATTTGCCGCAGTAGCCTTTCTGACATTTGCGAATAAAGTGATTCTAACGAGTTAGTAAAATCGCTCAAAGTATAGAGCATGGGACACATACAAATGTCCAGGTATTTTTAAAATGTGTAAATGGTGCTGCAGTCCGAATGTCAACCTAGATGAGAAACCCTGTATGTTCTATGTTGGAATACACTCATTTCAGATCTATTAGTTTTGAATTTACAATATCAAATTTATCGGGAGGACTTTCCGTGTCCCTCAAAGCAACACACCCGTCTGCATTTCTCAGGTTAGAACTGACAATTGGGCCCATACCAGCTGGCCGAACCATTCACGATTCAAGCCATTTACAGCGGTTATATATGCGCATTGCCTGGCGCATTTTTGAATGTTGGCAAAATTAAAGTTCCTCACTTCTTCTTACTGCGAAAACCACAGTTAGCCGTCTTTTTTATTTTTCATGTAAACAGTTTTCTGAATTTTTAGAGCGGAGCCCGTCTTTGATGTATTTTAGCCCAGGTTTCCACTTTAAGTAAACTTCACACCTCTGCTGCCACAGATTATTTTTTGAAACAGACAAAGAGATGACGCCGTCAACAGCATTTTGTTGTGTGGCGTTCTTTGTCAATACAATACTTACTGAAAACTTTGTTGCTTGATTCTTGCTAAAGATGCTCTTACTTTTGTTATTCTTTGAAAATCCCAATCAAAGTTAATTCTTGTGAAATCTTTCAATGGCATTTAGAAGTTGAAAGTTTATAATAAGGTGAAGAATTACTTATGAATAGCAACATCTTGGTTTATTGGGTGACCTCTTTCATTGTGTTTGCGTTAAAGCTTTCTCTGTATGTACGTCTTCCGGTTGCCTGTATTGGATATCTATGAAGTTGCCCTATTTGTTTCCCATCGTGACTTCCTAACCAAAACTCGAAGATCTCTCGGTAATTTGAACAGGAAATCGTTATCTTGATATAGTTAATGTCATGAACCGTGTGAACGTCAGTAGTTCCAGACAATTTGACTTGACATGATGGCTGTATACTTACTGAAGACCGGTAACAAATTACAATTGTTAATGTGTCTTCCATTGGCTTTTACACGTCGATCAGCAGAATATGTTCTTCAAGCATCGGTTTCATTGTGAGTTCAGGTAAACTTTTACAAGAAATTTGGGTAGGTTGGCTACCTTATAAAATACCGTACTCATTCGCTAAAGCCAAAACACAACTCGTACTATATTATATCTGACGATGAGGGTAGCTACTCTTGAAACCTCATAAGTATACACCATCATGTACAGTATAGTAGGAGTTGTCCTTTGTGTTTTGGCTTTAGTAAAACCACTCAATAGTAGAATTTATCATTCGACAAAGATGTAATCGACGTTTCTTGACACGACGCTATGGCCGAGGTCTGAGTTTCGCTTTAGGTGTTGAGCAACACGGTGGGGTTGTTCTTTTTATGTTACAATGTCACAACGTGTAACCCGGAAGTGGTTATTCTAATTCTGCTTCTCTATAGTTAGTTAAGTCTGATATACTGAATTTATAATACATATTACCGAAAGGAGGGTACATTAGTTTTAAAAAAACTAACAAATTATTTTTTAAGAAAAAGAAAAATAAAATCTATTTTTTTTTTGCATAAGGCTCTTTTCCTAAGGGGTGAGGACGAGTTTTTGGGTTTTCAAAGCAGTACCGTTGATGGGTTTGTATTTCAGTCCATTGGTCAAAGTGGAGTTCGTAATCCAACAGACTCAAAACCCGGGCGATACCTATGTCGTCAGGCTACGCTATTGATAGCAAGGATTGTGTGGTTGGAAATCGACACGATCTCACCAAAAGAAAAGTAATATTTGTCAGAAAATCCGAGTGACCTGATGATCTCAAACGCATTGCACTTTTTCACTTAATAAAACACAATGCCTGCCATGTGCGAACTAATTCACTTTGAAAGTCTTTTATTATCTAGTTTAAACAAATATCAAAATTAAAAAATTTCAGAGAAATTTAGTCGCTGCAAAAGTCATTAACAATTGATCAGTACTAGTTGATAACTTGCATGTGTTTGTTCAGTTTCGTAAGGGGCGTTATTTCTACAGAACCCAGAGGCTGTTTATTGTCGTTTCAATGAACGATTTATGATAATGTGTGGAATTTGCATATTGGAAAATTCTGCTAGTTTATAACCTTGTGACCTGGTCTTTTGGAAAACTAGATGAGATAAAACAAAACTTGTGATAAGTTTCTTTTCATATAAGAATTTTGAAAAGTAACTGAATAAAAAGTATGTACATTCATTCTTTGACTCATGTCATGTGTTCTTATAGATAAGCAGAGGAGAGGCGGGGGTGGGGGCGGGTGTTCTGTTCACCGAATTAGAAAAACATTGACAGTATAGGTGGGGTGTGGTGGGTTGTCAGGTTTACATTTTCTTAGCTTTGAACAATCAGAATTCATGAAGACAGTCTGGAATTTGGACGTTCATACCACTTGCAAAATTGCAAGAACTCTGTAAAGGATTGACAATTTTTGAAAACTTGTCAATCTTTGACTCGGTTATATTACTTTTCTGGTTCGGTATTTCCAGACCCCTTTTCGTTTTTGTACAACTATTGATTAAAAAAAATGTCACTGAGATTATATGCGAAAAGCAGCAGCATACAAGTTGCAAAAACTGGTCAGCCGTTGATGCCCGGATAGAACTGATGTTTCTGCTGCTTCAAAGAATAACAAAGAGGTACTTTTTTAGGAAAACAAGCGTGGTTATATCGCCAAAACATATCTCCTGATAAATGTCAACAGCATGGAACCCGAGGTGGTTTTGGTTCATAGCAATTACTCCAATTGTAATGGATTAAATTGGTCTTATTAGTACGGATGTAATTATTCCAATGGCTGGTAATGTAAAATCCCTCAAGCATTTCGTGAAAAAAATCCCGATTTGCGATTGTTAATTTGAGATAAAACCTTAGGATATAGTTAAGAAAGAAGAGGGTACAATTTTTGTCGCTGCAGGATACTTTAGACGTAACAAGCATATACTACTCAACTCTTAGGATAAAAAAATATTGAAATGTCTTGATAATTTTTTTGAAGATATCATGGAGGAAAGTAAATACTTCCTCTCTATTTTTTTCCAAGAAAAGAAAGCAGAGTACGTTTGAATGGATACTCATCAAGTGCTTCAGATTGGCCGACAAAGCAAATAATATTGAATGAATTCAGTACTAAACGTAATGTTACTGTGACCAAACCCTTTTTAGCTCTATTAGTTTGAGAGTATTACGGATCCAACCAACCGTGTCTGTGTTTCATTTATATCACCATCGTTGACAGAGTGGTAGCGGGTTTGAATCCAACTCCGAACAAGTAAAATTGATTTTCCACTCGAACGTCCTATGTGGAAGAGTTGCTTGTCACTCGCCGGAAGTCGCCTTATAATGATGTGCGGAGTAAGACACAAAAAAGCATGAGCTAAAACTAAAGGTGAACCAGTCTGGCTAGCCTAGGCCGCCAAAGTATCAATGGTTTCCTATAAGTACGTAATTACTTTTCCACACATAACCCGAAAAATGCCTGTTTAGTCTTTAAAACGTTAGCTTGAAATTGTGCCCAACATGTACGAACTCACCTAGTCGAACCATACGACATCCGCCCGTCTCACACAAACACACTCGGGCCATAAGAATGGAAGATTCTGCTGACCAATGTTTACTGTATGCTAACGTCCGACTCTCTACAACTTCTTCAATTTTCATTTTTAGTGGATGATTTCAGCAGCCAAAGATTGATTGGGGCTTAACGTCGCACTCAACAGCTAATGCTAAATGGCGACAAAAGTACCAATGGACCAAAAGACACCTCCCCCCCCCCCCCCCACACACACACACGCACACGTGCACACACACACCTTACCAATAAAAACAAAAATACCCACAAAACGATAACGACCGTAGCGTGATATGTGGCGTTTATATACTCCATATGTTTCCTAAGACCTAAGCTAAACCATATCTTTAAGACTTCTGTTTGGCAAATCATGTTACGCTCTGCATTTTCCCAAGTAGATGCTTTGAGCATAGTATTCCTACATCAAATCTCCAGGCAAACGAACAATTACTTTGAAGATGGAATCAATCTGCCCACTGAGACAAAATCCTTTCCCTGTAATTACATCCGTGATCATCAACGCAAGAAAACACATTAAGAAACTAAAACCACGTGGGAAGCAATGAAAAAAATAGTAACCTTTGAGATTTTAAATTGCCACAAGCCCTTTCTTCTCTAGCGAAAAAAATATCTCACCATTGTCTCACAAGACCGGGATAAACAGTGTTATATCGGGCAATATATTTACATTGAACATTTGCAGTGTATTTGCAGTGTATCTCAATTTGTTAGTCACGGAAATTAGTTTACAGACTTATATCAGACATCTCTGAGATTGTTCCACATCCTATACAGATGAACATTTACCTCAAGAAAAGAGGTGTGTGTGGGGTTTGGTGGTGGTGGGGGGAGCTTTGAAAATCTCTTATTTTTGGCATCATCCATTAGTTAGAATCAACTTGCATATAAACCCTATCCATTACTGAATTTCAAGCTTCCCTAAAGCACAAATATTTATAAAACTTCACAAGAATGTTTCTCAAACGCCCACTGTTATGTCTGGCTAATTTTAAGTCAGTATTCCAACTTGCAAATTACAGTTTATGCCAGCTCCCAAGTAGAACCGATTGAATGATTAGGCCCTTGTCAACAAATCTGTCTGAAAGTTTTTCTCTTTTGGGCAAAGGCTGTTCATCTTTTCGCTTGAAGGTTGAAAAAAGGCAATCGAATTTTGCTGAAAAATCGATCCTCCTTTGCCGTTCCCTGTGCAAGAATTGCATTATGAGCATAAATCACTTTCATGCCGTCAGATCAAAGCGGGGCAACGTAAATTTATTAAGGCTGCAAATTGTTCTCCACAGTTGAAATACCAGCCAATACAGAACTAAAGGTCACATGTTTTTACTTAAAGGAACTCTCGCCACGAAAATCGGAAAACTGATTCTACTTGAAACTAGGAGCCTCGTTCAGAATATGTTCGTCAGTGAGGCAACTGTTTGTCAATTCTTGGCCAAGCCATTGGCTTAGTTACGTCACGTGACTACAATCTGTATTGCATCTCGATTTTGTTCACCATTGATTGGGAGCACATTTAAATTTCAATTATTCGTTTACAACTCATTGGGTCAATATTCCACTATATAAGCACTATACTCTTTCAATATAAACTAGTATGTAGAATGGAGTCGCCACTCAAATTTTAAAAGAAGAAGAAGAATATAAACCAGTCTAGCGTTGTAAGAAATGTTTGAAACTCTCTTTTAAACGTGGGTTCCATACTAATGATAAACCTGTACCGGTGTCTTCGTCAAGTGTAGTATTAAAGGAACTCTCGCCACGAAAATCGGAAAACTGATTCAACTTGAAACTAGGAGCCTCGTTCAGAATATGTTCGTCAGTGAGGCAACTACCCTGCAAATACCTTTAACCTAAATATTCTAGAAGCGCATTAGGTTCATTTGACAAACGTCCTGATCTGGTTCCCGCAGAGATACCGATTATTGTTTGTTTAGATTAATTCTGGTCACAAGCGAAAGGTCTGCAAATCTCCATTACGTTCCCATCTAGATAGAAATATCTAATCTTTGTGACTAAAATATACATTGATGCGCTGGTCACAGAGATTAGATTAGTAACTCGTTAATAAATATTATGAACAGAGAGTTTATTTTTTCTGATTTTCTCCTTATTCAATCAGAGTAGAGTACCCAATTGAAATCCTATGGGCATACCAATCGAAACCTTTAGTTTGCTACCAACACCAAATTTCACGCTAAAGCGGATTCTTAACGACATAGCTTGAATCTAGGAACACTTGGCAAAACGTAACCAGATTTCATACTTGTGGGACAAATCGACCATATTCGTATAAAGAATTTACGTTGTTTTATCAAGAGATTTTCATAGAACCAAGCAAGTAGAGTTCTGCTTATCTCGACATGAAATAAATATACAATTGTCATCAGACATTGCTCGCAAATATGCACATGTTAACTGCGGGCTTCCCATGCCCTTGATTGTCTTAAAATCTGTTAACTCGTTTCTTGTTGATGGAAGTAAAAGCCTCCACGTTTTACTGTTCTTATAGAAAGTGACTTTCAAGTAGAAGCGAATTACCGGATTGTCTAAATCGTATCAATAAAACGTTCTTTCAAGGACATAAAGCTAGACTTGCCCCATGACCAAATCACTGTTCATATCGAGTTTTTTGACAAAATTTGCTGATTGAGTATTGCGTATTTCATATCAGTATTACATTGTATATCTTGCTTTACACCAAACCTATTGCCCACCTTTGTTTTTGGTTTCCTGGTTTTGGAGAGTTTTACAAGAGGTTTACGCTCCGTCAAAACGTTTGCACCATGATGTACTGATATCGAATCTCGTTGATCAGGAAGTCAGTAGAAACATAATTAACCCATCGAGACTGCTATTACAAAATCCAACGCTCTGTTCGTCAGTGTAGATCAGTATAAGGGTGCGATCGGCTGGTGGTGTTACGATTTATCGACCTTTTGTGGAAGTTTTGAGTATCTGCTACAATCTCAATAGCAGAAAATGTGGTATTTTCTAAAATTGGGTCAATCATAGTTGCCATGAACTGGTATCTCTACTGCATGTGTCATCCATTTGCATATTGGGCACATTTGTGATGCAAATGCTTTGTGAAACGATCCCCAGGCACGTATTGCCACTTAAGATTAACCGGCGCCATTCGGAAGGGTAAATTGTCGGATGCCAGAATCCCCCAATGTAGCAGTTGACAAAAATATCTAGTGGTTGGTAGGTCTTACAGTGGCATGAGCTGCCAAAATGTTGATATTTTGACGTTAAAACAGAATGTTGAAATTATTGACTATTTTTCTCAAGACGTATAATTCAGAAGCTTTTTAGTGCTTTTAGTCTCGAAAATGTACGATAAAGTATTGTTTTGAACTAACTTTGACGAAGAATGGATGAATGGTCGTCCCGGTTATTTAAATTTTGTTTACTTTTCGAACACGTTTTCGGTCCGTACAGGCCACACACTGTATGGTTTTTCCTCATTCCAATGCCAATCATTTACTTTTTCGATGGCCTTCAAAGCCTCTTAATGTTGTGACGATCAGAGATTATGAAAAAAATGTGGATTTTGGCAGCTCATGCCACTTTAAGGTAGAGGATTTCCACCTGATAAACAGTGCGGTTTCCACTCAAGTTATACATATAACGTGACGTCATATAAGAAATCGTTTGCATTCTTGGAAATCAAAATTGAGGTCACCGTGATTTTTGGTATATTTGATTTTATGTTGGCTAATGAGACTTCTATGACATTCTGGCTGGATTTAAGGGTTAACGATTTCTTATTCAACCAAATATCTCTCTGAGCTGAGCTAGAAATAATTCCCAAAGGGATGTTTTCATCACTGCCATCGGTCTGGATAGCTATGAACCATTGTGGATTCCAAAGCTTGTCTTGATTGAATGATTACTCTGATAAAAAAATCATTTCTGAGGGGAAGATTGCTTTTTCAGGTCAGACTATTCTCCATAAGTTACATTTACTTTTCTATGATTGAATATCGATCATTTAAGAACCGTTTTTTGTCTTCTCCCTCGCAGTCTATAACACACTTTTAAGTGTTTCAAAAGTGACACCGGCTGGATTTTGTCTGATTGATTGACGGGAACTCTTTCACATGTCTAATTAATAAATGTTTTTTCTTTTGTTTTTTTTAATGAAGTTTCGAATCATGAATAATTTTTAATGCATCTTAAGAAACATAAAGAGCTGTGTTGTTAACATAATGAAAATGTACAAAAATGTTCCGAGTATCTTTGTACAGCTTGATAATTCCGTATTGTTTGAATGACCTTCAGTCGCATTTACTTTTAAAAAGCTAAACCTGTCGGCCTAGTTAATTTAGTCCAGCAGGTCGTCGTGTTTGTTTGTTTTTTTTTTTTTAACAATATAATAATATTACCGCTAACCGCCAATTTCGTTTTATTGTAGTTCTTAAATGACCTCAGGGTTTAAGAACACGCCTAAAAATATTGGATTTCTCACCAAAGTTATTTTGGTTGAGTGTGTTTTTCTTTATTTGAATTATACAACAATAGACTAAATGCGACCCTTTGTCGGACAATTCCATCCCTCAGATTGTAAATCATAAAAAGCATATATGACCTTAGAGAAAACACCCACTATAGATATTAATATACCACTCTCTCTCTCAGAAGCCATGTCCTCCATTAAGAGCACATTCCTCCATATCTGGCAACAAGAATGGGAAGTTTCAACAAAAGGTCGTTTTTTCACAATCACAATAAATCTGTTTTGAATAATAATATTGTTTCACTCCCTTTCAGAATAGCCGATGTTATATGTACAAGATTACGATCAGGGCATATTCAAACCAAAACTTACTTGAAAAAATTTAATCTCGTTGATTCCGATCTATGTTTGACTTGTCAGATTCCGGAAACACTCGCACATATTTTATTTAATTGCCCGACTTTCACAACTGAGAGGCGAAAGTTCCTTACTGATTTATTGAGTTCTGGTATCACAACTCCAAATTTAGAGAATATATTTAAGCCATCAAAGATTCACCTAAAAACCATGGATGCCACATGTAAATTTCTCTACAGGACCATAGGGTCCAGGCTGAGAGTTAGATAAAGTCAATCCCTCACATGATTAAAAAATAATAACTTAAAAGATTTATGAACAGGATTTAAAGCTGGTTTGTGTTTGTTTATGGACTAAATGCTTATTTGAAAAACATCAGTTGAAACGAAACAACCTTCGCGTTAGTTCCCCGGTTGTCAAAAAAAGAACTGATAGGAAATATGCATATTTTCAGTATTTTTCGTAACTACTAGAAAAACTGACGTCATACACTACCTTCGATGTGTACAAACCAATGAACTATATGCGTGGAATAGAGGTCACGTGGTGCTTGATCTGTTATGCACGCGCGCTTCAACTATCGATGGCGGCAAATTTTACAAAACGTAGCTTGAAATTTGTATGTTTCTGCGACAGAAATTTAATTTTCTTTTTGGTCAGACTTTGAAAGTACCGTTCATATTTTACAACACACATAACGCAAATTAGAAAATATTAGAAAAAAAGCTCTTCGCTCGGTGTTTGTATTAAGCATTTGTCTATTCTGGTGATCAGACAACTTCTAGATTTCATGTGTAAATGAAATGGTGTCGGCATAATCTGAACTCTGATAAAAACTGGGGTTTTTTTTGTAATTTTGGAAAAGTATTTAGTATAAATATTTTCAATAAATATACCCCGATGTGTGATTGAATATCATGGAAACTGAAGTGATACTTAATTTGTCGATCATATATAAAATGGGATGAAGCGTGTTCTAAATACTAAGTATAGAAACATATTCTTAAGCATAGTATATTGTCTGTTTTATTTTTTCTATTTTAAAAGTCACTGACGCATGCAATATCTTTAGTGCAAGGTTTAATTTATTAACGGTTGATGAAATAGACACGCAACAACTAAAACCCATACCTTCCGTTATCCTCGGGCCCCATGCTTATAACCGCAAGCAGTCTCATAACTTCGGGGATTTACGTGCGTGTCAAAGCCGACCGGTAGCGAGCGAAGATAGCCGAAGGGAGTTCCGACTGAACCGCAAGCTCATGCACATTTAGCGTAAGTGTAAGTTACGACGATGCCCTTCCGTTTGCTTAATCCAAAAGTTGCACGTAGAATTTCCAGTTTCAACAATTTTCTTGCGTGAGTCTCACTGTAAACGATTTGTTATTCGTAATGATAAATCTACTTTTCTAAAACGCCTAAATGCATTGACTTATTTCTCTCTGAACACTGAGCATTATATCATCACGGTCTTAAAGCAAGTGTTCTTCTTGCATGTGCACTATTTTTTTCGTGAATCTGACAGAGCCTGTATTCTACCGGCATGCATGGAACGCCAATAACTGAAATAAATCAAAACAGGCTCCCGGGTTCAAAAGATAATGTATTTTACTGACTCTAACCTCTCTCTCTCTCGTTTTCTGGGGCTTATCTGATTAGAAACTGATTACATTTTCTCCTTGTCAATTGCAGATATAATTTTGGGAAACTTTTTATCTAAAATATTAATAGTCTTTGTCTGTCTCAACCAAAGCTTAATCAAGAATATGCCAAGGATTTGGCTGATGGATTCCCCGTGGTAAAAATGCCCTTGTGGTATAATTGAAGCACTGCCGAAAACCTCTTCCCCGCCCCTGTTTGGCTATTCTTTTCACTGATGGTCTGTGGTTATCCGTGGCTTTCAGTCACGCTATATTTTTAAATTTTTACATTTTCAATTAAAAAATATATACCTGGTGTTTATGACTTTTTAATCATAAATGTATTTTAGCTAAATAAATCTAAATACAAAATATGATGGGTATAGCAGTGGTCACCATTCTAGTCCATTAAATGTGGTGGCTTGTATCTGTGAAACTTTAAGAAAAGTCGCGATTTATTGAAAGGTTCCAATAAAATTGCACGCAAAACATCTGTAAGCTCAAAAACCCAGTCAAAATTTGTCTTTTAATGAAACAAAAGAAACATTTTAGCAGCTCAAGCCACTTTTATAAGGCCCCAAATCTAGCAACAATTTGTCATCATGACGCATTATAGAAGATCTCTGTTTATAGATTGGAGGCTTCTCTGCCATCTTTATCACATCACTCCAAACATCCTTACGTAACGCTAACCCGGATTGGTTATCTTTCCTCAGCTGGGTTACGGAGCCAATCAAACTACCATGCATGGCTAATTTGAATCGACGTTTTTAAGCCAGTTTGCCCAGGGGAGCACGATGACTTCAAGAGTTACTACTTGTTAGTTTGCTGAGACACATACATGTATATAAGGTCCAACCAGAGTTTGAAGATCAATATATGATCCAACCAAATCGGAAGATGTATAAAAAGGTCAAGAAGTGTGATTTCATCTAATATTATGTTGCGTTTATATTTTCCAAAATATATCCCTTAATTAGCTTTCTATGGGTGGAATTTTTATATATTTGGTGTTATTGGGCCGTTGTTGGAATTTTACCCCTACGGTAACTTCGTTTTGAAACATCTTCCAATGTATGTTACAAAACACCAAGGGTGTGTCATAAAAACACGTCTGCCAAAAACGATTTGCAGGGAAATTCGAAACCCGCATGTAAATTGTCAACCTCACAAAGAAAAACAATTCCACTGCGAAGGAAAGCTTCTCACCGCGGTGGAAACATTGTGCTTGTACATGTGATTAGCGGATTTCACGTGTTTTCGCATTTCTCTGACAATTGTGTTACTTAAAGGTATGGGTTTAAGGGTTTAATACCGCCGTAGCGGTGTTTGTTGCGTAACCCGATACCGCTGAACGTTGGTTCGTACCGAGTCAAACCACGAGAATGCGCAGCATTCGAGGGGTTTGACGAGGTGCGAACCAACGTCCAGCGGTATCGGGTTACCCGGTACGCAATAAACACCAAGACGAAGGTATTAAAGTCGATTCTACCCCGATAATTGAGAAAAATGAGGAAAAAGTGACGGACAGATTGGGAACTTTTAACCAATCAACGATAAGCTTTGGTCACGTGCAACGGTGATGCACTACAGACTCGATGTCGTTTGAAAAGTCATCTCTACTTAACATGTATATTTGCACACGGCACGCACATGCAGGAGGGGTAGAATTTATAATTCATTCCTGATTTTCTTCGAGATACAGAATCTCTCATCTGAAAACCGAGCTTCCAATTGGGTAAAATTCTGTTAAAGACTGAAGAAAAAAACACTGGAAATATCAAGATTCCGCCCATATTACTATAATAGGCCTCCGTGGTGGGTTGAGATGATTTTGGGAAAAGTTTTTCGACATGAATTAGAGTGTCAGTTGCATGGAATCAATTATTTCGGACAGACAAACTTTGCTTCATCGGGAAGGATATATGGTCTGTCTCCAGGAAAGTCGGAATGGTATCCAGAATACACAGTTTGGTTTCCAATGCTTAGTGGTTACATGGTTTCTACTGTAATGTACACAATATGCATCTACGCCAAAACTGTCAGAATTACACGCGCTATAATACAGAAAACACAAACCTGTGCAATTAATTTGACGCCATTTAAAGTGGCAAGAGTTGCCAAAATTCGAACTTTTTTCATAAATTCTGACAATAAGACAATACATCGAAAAACTAAATAATTAAAGTTGGAATGAGGAAAATCCACAGTCGAAATCTGTACGAACGAAAATAGTGTCCGAAAAGTAAACAAAATTCGAATAAGCGGGACAAACGGCCTGAGTTATTTAAAAACACTGTTTTAACGTGCAGCCTCGATACTAACAGAAATATAAAGCTTCTTAATTGCACCTTTTACAGATTTCAAAAGTTCGTTTTTACAGAGAAATATTTTTGACAGCTCATGCCAATTTAACATAAGTAACTAGCAACTAAATGCAAAGACTAAAAGGAAGTCTTTCACCAGCAAGAGTCCGCGCTTATAGCGATTTATTCTCGCTTTAAGTGATTTCGGACTTTCAGTCTGGCGTTATAAAGTGAGTGCGACAGTTAGTATTCTTGTTATTTTATTTTTTTGTTGCGATTTCTCACTCTTGAAAAAGGGCTGAAATTCTTCTACTATTTTGGGGTGACGCCCGGGACTTATTGCAGTATTCTCGATCGAAGGGTGCAGAAAGGATGTTTGTGTAAAAACGGCGTATCCACCAGGCAAGACATCTCTTCCAAGAAAATTCCATCTGTGTGATCAAAGATTAATTCGAGGAAATGTTCTTGATATAGCACAAAAAAACTGTCATGCGAGGTTATAGATTCTTGAAGAAGAAAAAGAAGAAGAAGAAGAAGAAAAAATCAGTGAAAAATAAAAAGGTTGGTTGTATGAAAAGAGAACTACGGAAGCCCTGGAGGCTCATTTTATCTCTTTTTTTTCACTTCTGACTTCCGACTTCTGACTTCAGAGTTCTAAAACGTTCCATACTGTACATGTGAGTGCAAATATGGCGACTGGTGCGTCAGGAAAAGAGGTAGGGTCAACACGCTTATAAGCGCTCTAAAAATTGCATTTATAATTGTATACGGTTTGAATATGCTTCGAAGGTAATCGACGTAAGTCCTGTCCTAAATCGAAAGTAACAGGCCGACAAATTTTATTTTCATGAAGTGCCCGCACAACAACAACAACATAGGCACGCTTGATGTTATTATAGCCTACACTTATTGTTATTAACTCGCATCGGACTCATTAGCTTGGCCGAGGGTACGGAATTCATGGTAATGAGTATCCGCAGATCTGTATCCCATAGTTCAGCGAAGCGATAACTTTGCGCCATGTTTGGGTAGTGAAACAGACGACAGATAGGCCTATCACGTGATCAGGTATATTCATACAAGACTGCGCGTATAATGACGTCATATAAAATATCTGTTTCGGACTCCTCTGTAGGTCATACATCGAAAATATTGACCGGTCACGGGGTACGTTTACTGACCAATAGAATGGGAGTAAAGCCTAATGAATATTAATGAGGTATAATAATGTTAGCTAATTCATCCGGAGGTACCCATTTAAACCTTGCACACTTTATAGGCCCATACAATCTGTCTTTAAATAGGTCCTTAGTACCAGGTCGATGAGTCAGTAACTTACAAGTGATAGAATTATAAACATGTAACTCAGAGACGCTATAGAATGACTCACATAGGCCAATTCGAAAGATTTTCAGGGGGGAGAATTTGAAGTTTGTTTCTAAAGAGTGGATGTGCTGATGTGGGTGGGAGTAGGCCCTATTCTAGGCAAATATGGTAGGCATAATGGGCTGCTGAAAATCTCCTGGATGTCTCGTTATTTTAGTTTTCAGTTCTGACTTCCGAGTTCTGAGTTCTGACTTCCGAGTTCTGACTTCCGAGTTCTGACTTCCGAGTTCTGACATACGAGTTCTGACATACGAGTTCTGACTTCCGAGTTCTGACTTCCGAGTTCTGGGTGTATCCCAGACAAATCAATCTAATGCATGCTCAAGTCCCCTGGCCTATTTCATAAAGAAGTTTGCCATGATTCACCCTTACAGATTAGCAGACTATCTGTCACAAGTCGGCTAAATATGTTTTATTAAATGCCCCCCCAGGGTTCCACTTCTAACCTCGGACTTGTAGCATCGGACTTCCAGCTTATTACTTCGTATTTCTGAACATTTCTGACGGACTCCGCATCGCAGATTGTACGTCCTTGATCAGTATAATTTACACTCACAATTAAGATTTCATGTATTATGGAGAAATGCAGGAGATCTGCTGCATAGACAAAATGTGAAACACGGATAACCTTCGAAGTCTTGAAATAAATGGGAAATAAAATTTAGCGTGTCTCCTTTTGCAGATCCAAACCAGCAGAGGCCTACAAAAGATGGAAAATGCCATGACTACACAGCAAGCATCTGGTATGTCCATAAATTTATCCCACCTCACACTGAATACTTCCTGTTGATTGGTTCAAACCAGTCTCGTGGAGACCGTGTATATTTAAGGGTTTAATACCGCCGTAGCGGTGTTTGTTGCGTAACCCGATACCGCTGAACGTTGGTTCGTACCGAGTCAAACCACGAGAATGCGCAGCATTCGAGGGGTTTGACGAGGTGCGAACCAACGTCCAGCGGTATCGGGTTACGCAATAAACACCAAGACGAAGGTATTAAAGTCGATTCTACCCCGATAATTGAGAAAAATGAGGAAAAAGTGACGGACAGATTGGGAACTTTTAACCAATCAACGATAAGCTTTGGTCACGTGCAACGGTGATGCACTACAGACTCGATGTCGTTTGAAAAGTCATCTCTACTTAACATGTATATTTGCACACGGCACGCACATGCAGGAGGGGTAGAATTAAGGGTTTAATACCGCCGTAGCGGTGTTTGTTGCGTAACCCGATACCGCTGAACGTTGGTTCGTACCGAGTCAAACCACGAGAATGCGCAGCATTCGAGGGGTTTGACGAGGTGCGAACCAACGTCCAGCGGTATCGGGTTACGCAATAAACACCAAGACGAAGGTATTAAAGTCGATTCTACCCCGATAATTGAGAAAAATGAGGAAAAAGTGACGGACAGATTGGGAACTTTTAACCAATCAACGATAAGCTTTGGTCACGTGCAACGGTGATGCACTACAGACTCGATGTCGTTTGAAAAGTCATCTCTACTTAACATGTATATTTGCACACGGCACGCACATGCAGGAGGGGTAGAATTCCATATTACGTCGCCGTGCTGATCCATACAGGGCGACTGCCATATATGGTTTGTGACGTCATGTCTAGACACTTGCCAGTCGTGTCTGCTCGTGCCATACACATTAGAAAATAGCTTTCGGAGTTCAGTTTCTGCCTTTTATGAAAGCCAATTTTCAGAAAGAAGACTTGAATATCGCACAAGTTAGGTCTTCGGTGGGATAAATTCGTTACAGGGTTTGTTCGAGGGGGGATACAGAAATATATGGGGTCAGTAAACAGTATAAACAGTAATATTCGTTTACTGACCCCATATATTTCCGTATCCCCCCCCCCACCCCTCGAACAAACCCTGTAACTAATATTATCCCACCTCACACTGAATACTTCCTGTTTTACGCCGCACTCAAGATTACTTCACTTATATGGCAGCTTTGAAAATTTTCCAATTGGTGAAAATTGGTGGAAGGCTGCTTAGATTGGGCACCCAACGCTGCTCAGGTAAACAAAATAAACCTTAGAGCCACCAGAGTGACTTAACATGATTTTCCTCACATTCAGTACCATTTTAGCTGTGACGACGAAATTAAGACGATGCTGACGTCTAAATTTCATGAAAATCACAAGATAGGTGTTCTCGTTCAAATTAAAATTATATTGGTGATTCGCCAAATATTACACTCTACTTGGAAAAACGGCCTCAATCCATGACCAGGCTGCCTTTATTGCAGGAAATGTTCTTCTGGCAACAAGGACTAAACAAGGTCTCTCCACTTTCAAAATAACGATGATTGAAACGCAACTCATTTATTAAAGAATATTATGCCTTTTCTGAATAAAATATGTACACATAAAAATAAAATAAATATCCCTTTCTAAATCATATGTTTACATTTCAGATAACTATGACTCAACAAAACGAAAAGATAGGATACAGTCCCTGATAAGTAATATAAATGGGATGATGGCATCAAAACAGAAAAGACCGAAATCTCATGGAAGGCACAAAGTTCACAAACTCTATATAGGCTGGAGGCACAGCGAGGGGGTGGACAGGCCATTTAAAATGGTCCGGTTTAAAGACGGAGGTGGTGTACGTTGTATTGAGTATCCTGTAGATCAGCCACAGTCAGTCTCCAGCATCACACAGCTTGGACTTAAACTTTTTTTCCCTGAAGGGAAAAACCAATTCGGATCACTTGAAAATTTAGAACTATCACTCGGAAATTTTTCTGGGCGTTTTATAGATGAGTTTAAAGATACTGAGGGACAACCCTGTACATTTCAGGAATACCTTCATTCCTATGGACTTTTTTCTTCAAAAACTCACGTTTATATTCTGACGCAGGTAAAAGTTGACAAACATACAACCCAAAAAGAAACCACTTCATCTCAGTGTGCGTTTGAATTCCACACAGACAATGAGACAGCGATTTCCGCCCAGACAATGTTGGAGGAGCTTTGTTCAAGTTCACCAAGAAAGGAAAGTTATAATAAAAGATTGAGAGTTCTCAATCCCAAGTCACCTGGGAATTTGCAGATCAAATACCTGGCACAAACAGAAAGCTCATTTTCAGAAGTGATCACTCGAATAAGTTGTCACAGTTGGTCACAATGCAGGGAAATGTGTTTTTCTTCTGAAGTACACGACGGGGATTATAACCCCCTTTTGAATGGATACAAGGTACTTTCCATCGAGAAAGGAGGAAAACAATTACTGGACTATGATTACAAAGAGGATGGTTCAATCAAGTTCAAATTTCCCTCCTCATCAGACCAAGAGCAAATCATCCTCCATGGGCCTGGTGAAGTTAGTGGAACGGAGGAGCAAAGCGATATTGTTATCCTTGGGGTGGTTGCTTCCTGTCACGGACAGGGTTGTCAGTATACCTGGTTTAAAAACGGACTTGAATATGTTACAAGCCCAGATCTGTCTTTATTAGAGGTTAAAGAGCCAGGTACATACGGAGTGTGCGTTACATTTGGTGACTCTGTAAATGTCTGTCAAGAAACCGTTACTGTGGATGATGCTTCATATCCATCATCAGAGGAATCTGCCAACATCAATGACATAAAAGAGGACTCTGGCAGCACTTCACCACCATCAACAGGGAAAACAGTCCGAGGCCTGGGCAGAAGCGTTTCTTCCACTATGAATGTCGCCCACCTTAACAGTGCTGCTATTAATCCCCCGCATGAAGCACATAGAGTCAATGTTGCCATACCATTCATTGACAAAAAAGACGTATCCTTTGCCGACGCAGTAGAAATAGGGAAGGGATCGTTTGGCAACGTCTTTAAAGCAGTGTGGATTGGCACCCCGGTAAAGGAAATTCGAGTAAAGAGGATGAAGGTGTTAAGAAATGTCGTCCATGGAGAGATTCAGCTACAAGGTCGCGTACGTCATCCTAATATTGCGCTTTTAATGGCGTACGCGATCGAGAAGTCACACGTATACATCTTATCAGAATATGTAAATGGCCCAAATTTAGATGAAATTTTGTTCGGATGTGCTGAAGACACCAAGGGTGCGGACTTCGTCCTTACATTTCCACAAAAGATTGTCATCACAGAAGATATACTTAAAGCTGTAGCTTACTTACATCATCTACGACCTCCAGTTATTCACACCGATATAAAACCAGAAAACATTATCGTGCACAGACAATCTTTAACCGCAAAACTCTGTGATTTTGGAGTAAGTCGGGTTAAAGGTATTGAAAGTCAAGTATGCACCGGTGGAAATCTTTCACCTGGAACCCCTATGTACCAAGCTCCGGAGGTGTTGCTAAAAACGGAGAAATCATGTAAGGCATCTGACGTTTGGAGCATGGCTTGTACTCTTACAGAATTATTTGCAGAAGAGTCTATTTGGTCTGTAGATATAACATTAGAATCCACAGATATTGCCCAAATCAAACATAAGATGCACAACAAGGAAGTTCCGTCGGCTTACCAGGTGCTTATCAACAAACCTGGCTACGATGCATCTGTGTGCGATCTTCTTGGGTCAGGTTTAAAGTACCCGCCAGATGATAGATCATCGGCCTTTAATATGCTCACGAATGTCCAGAATTTTCCAGGGCAGTCACATGTAAATTAGATACAACCAAAACTGATACTGCAAGCGGGTTTGGAAATGTGAAAGTTTTACCCTGTTAAAGTTTTTGTTCACCTTTCTGTCCAGGTTTCCATTTAAGGTTATACTTTAGTTTATTGATAGCTGAATTAGCTGCCTTTTATATTCATTTATTAGACTATTTTTGAAAGCGATATTCACTGTATTGATAACATTTTCCGCGTTACTACTTGTTTGGGGTATTAGGTTGCCATTTGGCCTTGGGTGAAGTAAAATAGTATCTTTAAGAGACACTCGTCGCCAAAATGTCGATAACATTAACAAAACAAAACCCACCTGTTTCTGTATTTTTCTCAGAACTTAAGTTATGAACTTTGCCCAAAACTTTTCAATTAGAAGTTAAGAGCTTTTGAGACCAAAGGACAGTTCATAACTTCTTCTTTCTTAGAATGATACAGAAACACGTGCTCTTTGTTGAAATAAATCTTTTTCGACATTTTTCCAGGTCTTTGCAGCAGTTATGCATGCAGATGTTTTTTGAGTGGTGTATGCAATGACTTAGCAGAGATCATTGGCTCGTTTGTTTTTGTCCTTTAATAATAACTTGAACTATTTCTTGTCAGTCTCAGTGTGCTGTTTTACTGTTATCGTTCCAGCTTTTATAAGATTTCATAGGCTAAATTTGAGTTGCGAATATGGAGTTCTATACTATTATTGTTTTTTTTTATTTTTGTATAGATTTATTTTGTTCGCACAGAAACAGCCAAGCAGGATGATTTGGTGCTATTCTTTATTATTTGAATTTTATCCGTTAACAAAGTTTAAATGTTTCAGGTTTTATTGTCAAATTCTTTAGTTCAATCGCATGCTCAAAGCATAGCATTGTCACGAGAAAGATAATATAATATTAAATTTCGAGTTTTTATTTTGATATTTGTTGTGTTGTTTGTTTGTTATATTACAAAAAATGATTTACGAAAGGAATCTAATTTACATTTTAATGTCCCGTCGAGTGTTTAAAAGAGTCTTTATCATATCAAACTTTTCAAAATTTGCTTTATGAAAGAATTATTTTAAAGTAAAAACCAAAACAGCTGAAAAGTGAGTGACAACTGAAACGTAGGCCTCCATCATGTTAACTGTTTAACTGTTCTTAACAGCATCGGTCAGCTTCAAAAATAAATCTAGCGCTTCCTCCACAGAATTGGGAATTTTCAAATTTGGATGTAGTAAATAAGCTAACTCTACAAATTGATGGCAGCAAGGTTGTAAAAGCTGTTGCGGTGCTCCATACAGTTCAAGACAGGTTAACACATCTTCTGTGTCAATACTTGTTCCACAGTTTTCTGTGCCATATAACTGTGGCATGAAATACATAACATCGGGTTTTCCGGATGGCAGCTCTGCGTTTCTGTTTTTCCGTATCATGTGCAAATTCCAGTGTCTAGAAATTCGGTCCAGTTCAAGCTGTAGCACATTCATGAAACAAAATTTTAAACACTCCCTATGTATAGGGTTAGCATCGAGAAAAATGTCAGTGGATCTCATGTCTTTAAACAAGTTTATCCACCAGTTTAAACCTTGTTTTCGTAGAATTGACCAAAAAGCTTCAATGCGTTGATTTGAAGTACTCTTTCCCAGTACAAAACTGTTTAAACAAGCTTCTGGGTCAGTTTCATTACAATTAAAAAATGGTTGGAGAATTTTCAACCCCGAGTTTTCTGTTCCTAAATCGCATCTAAGCTTTGATGGAGCAAGTCCAGTATCCCGGAGCGTTTCGAGGTAGTAGGTGGATATAATTGTTGGATTATTGTTACTTTGACCGACCCGTAGCCAAAGCACACGCCGGCTAAATCCATCAATGCATCCATGGATGCAGAAACCAAATGGTTTAAGTTTGTCGTAACCATCCACATGCCACACTGCATTTGGTCCTGGACAGACGTACTTCCTCCTCTTTAACCGATTTCTTTTCCTCAGAGCAACACCATCTGGGTCCACCAAGCGCATAATTTCCAAAATCTTGTTTCTAGGATATCGTATACCATAGTCAATGCTTAATCGGCGCCAAATGGCTCGGTGTCCCAAACAACTACCGCTATGCTGCATTTCAGTTATAACGGCGACTGCAACATCTTCAAGACTGATGCTATCCCTCCTCATGCGTCTTCTTAATCCCATTTCTCTCAGTTTCCTTTTAAGGTGACTGAGACTTATTGTATATCCATGGACAAATGTTATCGCTGCTAGGATCTCCAAGTTGGAAAAACCATTCCTGAAATATTGTTCGATTAACTCATTCGGACTTAGTAAGTTGTCGTTAAGACATGGGAGATAAGCTTGTGTCCTTGTAACAGTTCCCGACGGCAAGGTATCCATGGCATTAACACTTATGGTCAGATAATTTACACCTGTAAAACAAAAACACATTTAAAATTTCATACCCACAACCCAGAATAAAACGGTTGGAAATATTTATAAAAGGCTATTTATGCTATGTTTAATAGGCCTATGTTACATGAACGCATTGTGACTTGTTTGTTTTAACAGCTGTAACCGACTAATCAACTATATTGGGAATTGATTTGCCTCGGAAAGTCTATATAAATAGCCACCTTTGAATGAAGGTGTATGTTTAATAAGTCGGAAGTCAGAACTCGGAAGTCAGAAGTCGGAAGTCAGAACTCAGAAGTCAGAACTCAGAAGTCAGAACTCAGAAGTTGGGACTCGAAAATCACAATTTGGCTTAACACCACTCCGATCGACCAAATTTATGAACTGACAGAAAGATATACCTCTCGACAACAGACTACCCTATTAGACATTTTTAACGTTCCCCAAAATACATTCTTATAGCGTTCCCCGTTAGTAAGCTGATAGAAAAGTCATGTTGCCCTAGCCGGAGGGCTCCGACAACAAAATTAGAAATTGAATGTGAAAAACAGGGGTTTGCTACAGTCATGTTATCTACCAGTTATTAAAACATTCTTAACTCGATAGCTCGATTGGGATTCAGAGGAGCTCGCTTAAAGAATTCAATTATTTTACAATTATAAATGATCCAAAAGTAAGCATCCTATGTGTGAAATCATTTGAAATACTGCTCTTGCTCTCTGAAAATACACTAATTCCAACCGTGCTCACCTCACTCCAGATCACGTCCGCCATGTTGAATACAGAAACATTGAAGTCAGAAGTCGGAAGTCAGAAGAGAAAAAAAAAAAGATATAAAATGAGCCTCCAGGGCTTCCGTAGAGAACTTATCTCTGCCGGACACAATGGGAGGGGGAGGACTGTAGGGGTTTGGTTGCCCCAGACAAGACATAGGCCTAAAAATCACATTAATGAGGTTCGGGGGGGGGGGGGGCAACTTAATCAGACATTTTATTTATTTTAACAGGGTTTCACTTGATTGACTTTTTGTTTAAGCTTTGCCACTCAACGAAAACTTGGCCGGTCCGGGTGACGGACCTTGCACTAACCATAGAACATGAAATTGTTATCTTGTTGGTGAAATTCGTTTAGCCACACCCAGCAGCGCGGTGTCGGTCGGTCGCCTTCGATGCATCGCTATGAAAGACACCATAGTGGCCAGTCGGAACTCCCTTCGGCTATCTTCGCCCGCTACCGGTCGGCTTTGACACGCCTCGGGCAGTCTGCACTTTTTATACGGCAAATCACCGTATTTTTGGGCTGAATAAAAATGGCGTCGAAAGTAAATATCAAAATGTTTTACTACCGACGAAAACAGAAAATAAAAATAATTATAAATTTATTAAATGTTAATATCATTTAGAAAGATATTTGTTACTATATTTTATTTAGCCCGGTAAACCACATGTTGTAGGCAGACGCAGTTTCGGTACATATCAGGAATCTTCAAATACTTCAATTATATAACTGATCGACGCTGAAGTTAACAAAGCGAGTGTTTCAGTCCCTTACATTGTCACGGGGACACTTTTGTGGGGCCCTCAAGGGGGTTTGGGATTTGTACGCTTCACGGCTACCTATTTGGTCGCCATATTCAAAATGACCTGCAGTCTATCAGAGGGTATTTCACGCACGTAAATCCCCGAAGTTGCAGAGTGCATAGTGGCATGAGCTGATGATTTTAAAAAAAAAACAAATTAGTAAATTATTGGTTATTTTTTTTTAAAAAAGGTAGAAATTTAAAGTCTTTTATTCACACCATGCTCTTTAATGTACATTTCAGTTGTGAATAGAAGTAACATAGGCCGAGAATGAATGGATGTGCATATTGAATATTCAAATTTTGTTTAAATTTTTGCAGATAAAATTCGCTTCTCGCGTGCGACATGCTTAATTTTTTTTAATGAAAGTGGGTAATCAATTTTTCAAATAACTGTTAATATTTAGATTATTGTGATAATCCAACGGGGTGTTGTTAACAGAGACTGCTCGCCTGTGTGTCAGTTTATTCCCAACGACGCCAGATTGAAACAATCATTGGTGAAGGGATGTCACCCAGCTAGAAATGAATCTAGAAATTATTACAGTTGTCTCCCTTCCACCGGTAGAGTAACTGTTGTCGGAATAAAAGATGCATTTATTTTTGGTATGAAATGTTTTTGTTATATACATAAATCCTTCAGTTTGCTTGCAGTTACATAACTTTATATTCAACATTGTATTTGATATTTGGTCTAAATTTGCTTTTAACTGTTCTTCATTTACAAGTAAAAAGAGCTCGATCACCATCTAGCCTAGTATACGAGCAGAACATGATGTACGTATTTAAATTAGTTCAGCTCTCCCCGTATATTAACTTGGCAACGTCGTCGAATAAGCTGAATAATCGAAAAAAAAAACTATTAAGTACCTAGCGGAGGCCCATCTGTGTGTATATAGGCCGGTTATTATAGCCCTTAACTGCTTACGCTTTACATTTTTTTTTCAGGTCCATTTTGACAACAGAAAATAAAAATTGTGTGTGTAAATGTGTATTCCCCGTCGATTTGACGGATGTTACTCATATGCGTATAGGCCTAGTCAACGTGTAAACCTCTATAGGATATGGATGTATAATTTGAAACGGTAAGCATATATAGAGGTAAAAAAAATCTAGCGTTTTGTGGATATACTATATATGTCTTATTTTCAATTATAAAATACATTATAAAGACGTTCAAACGATGTCATTCCTGTCCTTTCGATCAAAACAAGCTAAATCTGTTCACTGTGTCATGCTGCGCTCTATTCAACCCCAGCCAATCTACTCTCGACCTTCTGTGCCATTCGAATGTCACTGCTTGTTCGGCCATGCGTAACCACGTCAGATAATTAAACTATATACCGTACATTACAGGAATAGTACAGTTCAACGCAGCCTTGGCCGATGGTTATAAGCAAATAAGAAAATCAGGTTGTGTGCGTAATCCTTTCAAATCTTATTTATAGTTCATAGGCCGACTTCACAATACAAAACAGACTAGCTAATTAGTTTATTCTCTAATGATTTTATAACCGACATATGATCAGGGGGATGTCACTATTAGGCTTTACCTTATTTGTCATTAATTCTCCCCTGACTTGTCTGCATTGTGACGTAGGACTTCACGGTTAACATGTAAGCTACATTCATTTTTTTTAAATTATAAATTGTATCCAGAGTCCCCCCCCCCCCCCCCATTCAAAAAAATATATATAAAATGATAATAATATAAATAGTAAATCCTATTGATGATAATTGAAATTAAGAAAAGTATAATTATATATTTATGATCACTAAAACACACGGACACAGAGAAAGTCTTCTTGTATAATTATATATATATACATATATATATTTATGAACACTAAAACATATGTGTGTGTTTTTGTTCGTTTTTTTTTTTTTTTTGGTTATGTGTGTGTTTATGTGATGGGGGTGTGGGGTGGATTCAAGTACGGGTAAATTATCCTATGTCAATTCAATCAATAATAATTGATTATATCCATCACTCAAACCAATAATGTAGCTTTCATATCAGAAACATAGAAATGTTTATTTCGCTCTCTCTCAATAATATCCCTTCTAGTGGCTGGCTACCATTTCCAGTTAAAGTGGCATGAGCTGCCAAAATTCACACTTTTTGCATAATTTCTAATCGTCACGACAAAAAGAGCCTATAGGCGGCTTTGAAGGCCATCGAAAAACTAGATGATTGGCGTTGGAATGAGGAAAACCCATGCAGTAGGCCTGCACGAACCGAAAACGTGTTCCAAAACTTTAAATAACCGGGACGGCAATTCATTCATTCTATGCCAAAGTTAGTTCAAAACTACTTTATGCCTTCTGGTAGGCCTACATTTTCATTTTTTTTTTTCAAGACCAGAAGCACTTAAAAGCTTCTGAAATGTACCTCTTGAGAAAAATAGCCAATAATGTCAACATTTTAGCAGCTCATGCCGCTTTAAATTTTCTTTTCTATTTCTTTGAATTTTATTTATTTGTTCGCTATTTATTTTTTTTTATTTTATTTTTTTTTAAGGGGGGTGAGGTAATCTATATTTTGTTGGGTGAGTTGAAACACACAAGCAGACTGGAAGAGCCTAAGCTTCACAAAATCCCTTTAAAAAAACCCCAAATGGGTCTTTAAACTAGTTTTTGTAATGCTAAATTTAACAGCTGGCTTTTGAAACTTCTACTAGTGTTTCTGGAAAAGCACAGCCCACCGATCCGATCATGTCGAAAAACCCACCTGTCAACCTTGTTCCGAATAACCATAGTCACTGAGGCATCCGGGGATGAAAGACAGCGATTGGACGAAACAACAGTGAACAGGAAGTACACATAGGTCTGGGGTTGGCCGTCAGACGTTCGCCAGACCCAACATGGCGGCTCTGGTTGAAGGCCAGGAATATGGGCTCTCCTCAAGAAACGCCGCTTCTGGCTCAAAAAGTGTCATCCAGTTGAAATTAACAGATTCTTCGTTAAAAGCTTTTGAAGAATTTGCTAAAATTAAGGTATGTTTTATGTAAAAATACAGTTTAACCTCAATATGAACCCGAAAACAAGGTCGTATGTGTGAGATAAAAATGTGCAAGCTTCGCAGTTTACTGTCCCTCAAAGGTCGAGTCACTTCTCTTAAAACTCGTCTTTTCTCATTTTCTTTCTTCTTATTCCTTTTAGCCTACATTTAAAACATTCTCAACAGGACATTTTACATATTTCTAGTAAAAAATGTCCCAATTTTTCATAAGAATACGAATTTTGCCGACTTCATTTCTCACCATATGTTTTGATGCTGATAATGATAGTTAAGTTACACTGTATTAAGTGGTACAGTGAGTCCACTCACTCAGCTCAGTGAGTTTGTGTTCGAAGGTTTTTAACCTCAAAAAGCACAACACAAAGTATGCAAAATGTTTGTATATGTAGGAAACTGAAATAAAGTTGTAATAGTACTAATACTTAGATACAGAAAGTAAAAAAACAAGGTTAAAGGTAGAAAGTTGAGTAAACCACAGGACATAAACATTGAAAACTGTCTGTTGATTATAGTTATGAGACATTTTTTGTGGAAAACATTGACTACTACAACAAGCCATGGGAAAGTTGTCCATCATTTGGTTCACTATCTGTTAGGTGACTGGTTAAGAGTAGGTAAACGATCTGTCCACTCTTACGCTTCCATAGCCGCACACATATGTCTCATCCTGGTTTACTTACTTTATCGGTCAGGAAGAGCCACACAATGTGCCGCCATTATATCAGTATCGACAGACGTTTCAAAATCCAGCAGTGATGTGATGATTCCGTTGTGAGTCAATCGTTCAAGCCTATGAACAACTACAAGTATGAGTTAGTCGAATTTGATTGGGGTCGTGTGCAAACGATTTTGGGAAAGCCCTCTAAAAAAGCCACGTGACTAGGGAAATCCTTAGCCAAGCTCTGGATCATGGTGTCGTTGTTCGAGGAGACTTTTAAATGTCGGACAAATTTTTTACACTGTGTTTCACAAAGAGGGATTTAGCAGATTAACATCGAAATTCAAAGAAATCAACAGGTACATTGAAAAGAGGAATGTTTCTAAGGTATGATACACTGTAGGTGGTAAAAGCTATAAGGCAAGTGCGATTAATGATAGTTTTAGACTTACCAAAAATCTGAATAGCGCACTCCACCGACCTGGGAGTCTCCTCAGAGGCTCTACGATATCTGACAGATGACGTTTTTTTTATGACGTCTGGTCCATTGTCGTTTTTTGCTCTGGAAGTCACATTCATGTAGGCTTCCCATGTGCCCAAGTGTAGCGCCCGGTGACAGGAAATTTGTGGAATTATCACAATACTCTTTCTCCCTATAGTCCTACAGGTATCTGCATGTATTTATGGTCCACTTTATTCTCGTTATTTTTGGGATACACTTTCTTGAAAAATGGCTGAAATTCTTCTACCGATTAAGAGGAGGCCGGTTGGCAGAATGGATGACAGCCGGCATTTAAAGTTGGCAATAGGGCCCATGCTCTGGGACCCGGGCTCGGTACCCGTTTTGGGAGTCATCCAAAATGGGTAGAAGAATTTCTGCCATTTTTCAAGAAAGTGTATCCCGAAAATACTGTTAAACTCACTTTCTAAATGACACTAAATAATTACCTTATATGATCAACTTCCCGTATCTATACATACATTTACAGTTTCTTTCCAAGTTTAACCTGCCAATGTTGACACATAAGAAAAACTATTTGTTGATGTCTGACCAGGTGCCTGGGCAACCAAAACAAATAATAATGTGGCAATCAAATTTAGATTTTCTGCTGAAGAATAAGAAGATGACCTCAGTGCATAAGAGCTAAAAGTCTCACGCATAAAAATACACAAAACTATGTGCTAATATTTCTCTATATAAAACATCAGATAGGATATACATTTGTTCATATATAATGAATGTGAAGTTAGTGTGACTGTCCATGGTTGGTTATAAGCTGGTGACATATGGAATTAATAGGACAGCCTAAGCAAGGATTAATTATTGTACAACATGGGCATGTATCATATGTAGATCTGACTTAAACTGTTAATGCATTGTACATTTATTGTTCAAGTACATTGTATCACTATCAAAACCATCTACAGGAACTGAAATGTTTGCTATAATCTTTTATGTCGAAAAGAAAATAATGAAGAAGTACTGGTTGAGTGTTGATAGCCATACTGCTCTTCTTATTTTTAGTATACATGTAACTGTTTACATTTACTTGGATTGTTGTGGTGTATTTCAGTCGCCATTCCAGTATTATATAGGGTCTACTAGCACAGAGTATCATGTTGGACATATATTGACCTTGCCTGTCAACAGATGAAGCTTAAGGGGAATTAGACTTATTAAGTCTTCTAGACCACTTAAACATCAAAAACATTGCTTTAAAATTTCCAGATACGTAACGATACATGTACCTGTGAGTCATTTTCAAATCTGAATTAACACACATCAATGATCATCAGATTCATTGCATTACTTGGTAGTGTAATACTTGTCTCTCAATCCAACACAAGCCTTCCATCAAATCCCACTCACTACAAAGAAAAATTGAACAATCTTGAGCGGGTTTTTCACCATCAGAGCATTCTATGTGAAAGGTTTTCGGAGGAGCCCGCTAAATGTTGGGGTTTTCCCATCGATATATCTTCCAGCACTAAACATGTCAATGCCACCATTTATGTATAAATAACACATCAACCAATCAATCATCACGTTGCTTGTAGACTGTAGCTTATTGAGTGTAATGTGAAAAAAAAAACAGTAGAATTGATCTGCCAGCCTCCGCTTAACGTGTAAAAACTCCATCTGATCACAAAAATATTTTGCCTGCTGGGATATAACATATTAAAGCTATTTGCAACTTAATTCTCACTTCAAGTTGATTTTATACTTGCATATTTCTGACATCTTCTGAGGCATATTCAAAAATATGCTCTCAGTAGACACAGTATTGAACACTATGGGGATACCCAGTTTGAAATATAGCTTATACAGTACCCTGTATCTGGGATGGGAGATTAACCACAGTTACGTAATCTCACTCTCATAAATGAATTGGTTTGCTGACCTGGTCACCGCTGTAAAAAAAATTCTTTAAGACACCCTGATTTCTGTTAAAAACTGTAGTGCTATTTAAATAGGATTTATCAACAACTTTGCTAATATATATCGTTATTTGTTATAAATTGATTTTTTAGCATAAACTAAAATTGACACTGAATGGAAAATAAGGTATGAAAACGTAAAATTCAAGGCTTTTATTGCCACTTCATTTTGTTGACGGTTTGAAAAAATTGATTAGCTCAGACTCGGTCACTCAGAGTTATGCAGACCTCAGTTTTGCATGCACACTCACAGTGATGGCATCCCAGTATACAAGTGCATCTTCAGGGTAGCTGGAGAGACGATGATGACAAATGCTAGAGTAGAAGATAATTTATCAACTAAAGAAACTGATCATGTACACATCAAAGGCTGTATATGACCCCACTTGTGAGTTTTTCAGATTAGTTACTGAAAATAAGCTATTTTCTCCTTGTTCTATTTGACCTCAGAGGGAGATACATGTACATGCATTCAACACTTCAGGTTGTTTCATTTCATCATGATCTGAATGCTTTTTTAGTCCATATAAATGCAAAGAAGCTTCAGGTTTGGATTTAATCATTGTTCATTAATCCGTGATTGCAGGAAAGTTAAAAGTTTGCCGTTAAAACAAAATGCTAAAATCATCAACTATTTTTCTCAAGGCGTACAATTCTGTATTTCAGAAGCTTTTTAGTGGTTCTAACCGCTAGAATGTGTTGCTAAACTAACTAGTGTTTTGAACTAACTTACGCTTAGAAAGAATGGACGTTCGTCTCGGTTATTAAAATTTAAAAAAAAATTGTTTACTTTCCAAACACCATTTCGGTTCTTATAGGTCATTCTAGTCAATCGTTGAGTCTTCTAATGACCTATCCTTCAAAGGCTCTTACTGTCTTGACTATCAGAATACATGAAACAAGTGATAATTTTGGCAGCTCAAACCACTTTTACTGGTTACCAGTTACCGACGGAAGGTCGTGGGTTTCCTCCGTGCATAGAGCCTGGTTTCCTCCTGGTTGTGTGTTGAGTGCACTGTTAAAACATTTAAACATGTTAAGTTCATATCTGATCTCCATTGAGTTTTCTGTGTTTTAGACATAATAGTTTAAGTAATACTGGTCTGTCAGCATTTGTCATCACCTGTTGGTTGTATTACTATGACACACTTGTGGTTGTATGGATATGACCAGTTTTTTCATGTCCTATTCAGCTCAGCTGGATAACATGTCAGTGTCACAGTGAACTTTGCAGAACTCAGAAAAAAATGTATGTGTTTATTAATGTAAGTGTTCTAACCTTGTTTGGCTATTGCCACTGTTACAGCTGATATATAGATTAATAACATCAATTATTAGTTCACCGTCAAGCAGGTGAATTTGATATTACCACTTTTTTATGGAGCATTTGGCGCACCACTATTAATGTATACTTCCCCAACATACATTTATGAACATTTACATGTATGACATACATCAATTAGTTAATCTTTTAGGTGGTTGTTGTTGGCATATATATATGACAATCACATACATGTAAACAAAGGGCTAGGGCCCCTATGAAATAAGTCATTGAATGTGGAAATTTAACCATGCACTCTTTCTTTGATGCATCTCCATGCATCTATGGCATGTACAACTACATTGATCTGGTGTTGACCCTCATGGCTTTGTCTGTCGTGACCTTCAGGGCATAAATAATGATCAGCTGTTCTGTGGGTTGAATGTACCAGGTAGTCTTACTGTCAATTGCTTCTTGTTAAATAGATCTGTTGGGGGCTCTTGCCTGTTTTAGCAATGACCAATCAATACAGATACACATACAGGCCTTGGAAACTTCTTGTTCAAATAGCATTTTGCTTACCTGACTTCTACAGATTTGTCCACACTGGAACCATAAAACATTTTAACAGATTAAAAACTTTCAAATTACATAAGAACCAAGGTTGTGTTTGTTTTTGGTGGGTAAGCTGCCCTACATGTAAGTGCATGTACATGTATGGCGTCAAACATCAATCAATCAATGAAAAGGGAAGTCTATGAACCGTTGAATATATGCTTCAAGTGACATAAGCTGCCAAATAAGGGTAAAATAGCGCCGAAACAGAAAAAGCTAATAATTTGTTATTTATTTTAAGAAAATTTTTTTACAACCAACATAACGTCTAAATTTCATGTCTATTTCAATTTTGATTGTTATCAGCTTACATCTTTGCTTCTTCAATGTGTTAATGAATGTAGGCCCTACCAATATTTTCTTCAATCCTTTAGATTTTTTAATTTTGACAGCTCATGCCACTTTATAAATGCATATATATATATATGTAATTGTATGTATGACGTACATGTACATATGCATTCAACTTAAAAATCAGAAGGAATGATAAGTATGCTATGAATGGATGCAGGAAGTTACTCTCAGACAAAGCTTTATACAGCAGGAAATTCCACAGGTTTCTCTGGCACCAAACAAGCCTATCAATCTTCATACTCAGCTCAACTGAGATCCTCTGTTTATTTTAACACAATGTACAACAAAAATAGCAGGTCTTTGCGGATATACCGGAGAATTACAACAATTATTGGCCAAGGAGTTTTCACGCTTGACAGGGGTTTTCTTCTTCCAACAAGAAGGTGTTTGCCAATACCCTGTCAATGGATTTGCAACACCCTTTATTCAGCAATTTAAGTGTGCATGGGATTCATTTTAATATTAAAAGCTTGATGAATTCAACTCTCTCTTAAAAAAAAAAAACGAAATTTCATCAAAACTTAAACTTCAGTAGATTGCATTCAGGTACAGTGTAAATTGTAGTCATCCAGTTTACATGTACAAACTCAAGAAAAGCCTCTGAATGTATTATGTATTACATGATGTCGTTTGCTGCTAATATGTGGGAACTCTTTATTATGTAAACTTTAAAGCTTGATCCCATTTAAGAAGTTTTTATGCTCGGTTTTCATTTCTATGAGTCACACAATCTGCTCTGTACACACTGTATTGCTCTTTGGAATCTGTCCTTAAGTGAAACAGGGTACTCTATATTTCAAAAATACACAAACCCATTGAAAATGGCCCAAGCTTTCAATGCCCCAAGGGCGTCCCTTTATCTCAGATTTTGGTAACGAACGTTAGACATCAGAGGTGATTGATTACAGTTAACTATCTAAACATATAGCAAATCAGGGTGTTAGCTTTACCAAAAATACTGATGATTTGTTGCCAAATTATCTATTCCGAAAAATTCTGCTGACTACGGCCAAACTCCTGCCTGTCTTTAACCTAATGAAATATCATGGGTTGTGGTTTATTATAACAAACTTATCATTGGGCATAAACATCTAAACTATACACGTATGCCCCACTCAATTAGAAACTTGTCTCCATGGTTATTTTAGACAAGATTTTCCCTGTGCCTGTGTGTTTTAGTGATAAATGTCTCAAAATACATTCTTTTGATCACATGTAACAAGTTGACCTCACTGTGTATTTGTAAATGTAGTGCACGGTGCAAATTCTTAATACATGTATACTATATCCTGTCTGTCTTCAATCTAATGAAATATCATGGGTTTTGGTTTATTACTTTAATTGGCTATACAGGTCTAAATGTCATGTACTCTCTTTTAACACAATTAGAGTCCTGTCTCCATGGTTATTTTAGTTACTGGCAAGAAGAAATGTTATGTACTATGACACACAGAAATTTCTCAGTCAATTCGCACAGGTATAAAGTCAAAGATTATTAGTTATTTAAATTGTAAGTCCCACAACCTTAAAGTCCCTATTTTAAAAAACGAATTGCCAAAGCCAAACGAGTGACGAGTCAGCCAGCCATATATAGGTCAACTCTTCGCTCAGGGACTGATCCAGGGAAAGTTTGGGCATACCATTTCGGTTCAAAATGTTCCAACATGAATAAGACAAAAAACAACATCTCTGGCCCAAAATTCAACATTAAATGCTATTGTGACATTAAAATCTGTTGGTTTTAAGAATTTGGGCGGATTTTTTGCTTGTGAGTTTGGGCGCCCATACCTGTATACAGGTATCAAAATGTTTCTGGATCAGTCTTTGTCACTGTAACTGGAACGCAGGCTAGTTGTGACCTAGATAACTTCAGAACGAATTTTAACGAAATCTTTGTTCTAGCTGTGTCTAATTTATATTTGTTGAAACTAGTCTGCGTTTTATCCTAGAAATTCAAGTGGATCTAATTGACTGTTTCGGCGGAGAACTTCCCCGAACTCAGCAGTGCTGCGGCTGTTGTCTATAGTATTTATAGCTTCTAATGACGTTACGATTGGTACAATTTTCAATTAGTTTTCTTCGTTTTTCAAGTTAAGTTATGCGATAAACAGAATCTCACACTCGTAGTCATTAGATATGAAAACTTACGAAACTCTTTGGTTAAGTTTTAAATATGTTTCCCGCTGAAGCTCGCAACATATTGTGAGATCCTCTATCCTCAAAAATGTCACTTGGCAATTATGAATTGAGCTCTTCTTTTTTATTGTAATTTGATCCATTATTAAACATGTTGACCATGGTATAATTCATTTTATCTATTTCAAATTCAGGGGTGGTTTGTGAGTGACCGTTGATGGCCCAAGCTTTTAATACAAGGCTGTCATAGGTTGAAAACGGTCCCTGCTTCCCTTACTAAAATTTTCACCACCACCATATAATTGATGTCTGTTAAAAAATTCAATCAAACAAATTCAGTTTATAACATGTTTAAGATCTACGTTTACATACATGCACATTTGAAGCTTGTCCTATCTAAGTTAATAGAAATATTTAGCGTCACTGAACCCTCTCACCCCCCCCCCCCCCCACCCCCACCCCCTTGCCCTATTGGAGGACAGTAACAAACATGTACATGTTGATGTAGGCACCAGATAATTGTTTGAAAATAATTTTTGGGAGAAACAAATTTGACATTTTCATTATTCATTATCTTCCTGCTGTTTAGGGATAAATAATGTTACATATGTATTTCAATACTTGTTTTCTTTTATTTGTACAATTCTTTTAATTACTGATTTGAAAGTGTCTATCATATGTCATTGGTGGTCATTGTCTGTACTATATATATACATTGATGTATTTTCTATATAAATTACAATGGTACCGGTATGTCTATTTAATTTGTACAGAATATTATAGACGTGTGGCTTCAAGTTGTCAGCTATTCAGCCTATTGTTCGTCCAATACTCATTATTTCATATCAAGATCCACATAGCAGTCCACTAAATGTATAATAGATCTGTGCATAGAGAAGTGTAATCATTCTGCTGGTATTAATTAACTAGCTTAAGGCTTACTAATGAAAAAGCCATTGACTCCAACAGGCAATCTGATAAGAGGAGTTAATTTGTAAGAGAATATATGTAAGTGTAGGAGACACCAGGTAGTGTTGGGTACTTGTGTTGGCTCCTGGGGCCAAATGGGAAGTGGGAGGGCAGGGTTTAATTACCTTACCCTGAGGAAGATGATCTAACTGGGACTCCTGGTCACTGGCTAGTCTGTGTTTAATATGGGGACATGGGTTACATCATCTGTTCACTACTGCTATTAGTATGTGCTACACTTTGAAAGGGTAAACTTTCAATTCTTCAGAAGCATACAGCTATAAACCTTCTAAAGTCTTTCATGTTCTGCTAGTTTTTTTTATAGGCCTGACAATTTTGCTGACAGTGAGAAAAGTTTAATCAGTTTTGTACTCAATTGGTACCGGCGTTTGGCCTTACATGTACGTGTACGTGGTGGGTAACTCAAATAGATCATTACCATGAAATCCAGCTGGTGATTTACCCAGAAATTGAAAGCAAAAAATAAAATGGTTGTCTCAGTTGACCTACATTGTACATGTTGGTATACAGTTGGTAGAGCGGTGGGACGGTAACCCTAAGTCGTGAGTTCGATTCTCACCCTGGCCCGGAATTTTTTCCGGGTCAATTAGTGTCGGTTATTTACTAATTCAGTATATATTATTGTATTGTACTTTTGCATCTGAGCCATTCTGATTTGGACCTTGGGGTTGGGGCATTGTGGCTTTGTTTTAGCCATGTTTACTGAACTAGCCAGGAGAAGTACACTTCTGAGCATTAAAACACACGGGCACAGGGAAAATCTTGTTGTCTAAAATAGCCATGGAGACATTGTCATTGGTTACATGTATGCCTAACCAGGTCTGTGGAGCCTTACATGTACATGTATGTCAAAATTTAGGTAGAGAGTTTGTTGATCTTTTGTTTGGTTTTGACAATCATGATCATTTGACAAGTATTTGCGAGACAACTCTCTGGCATTGTTATATAGAGTACAAAACTATACATTCTGTTTTTTTTCTTCTGGAATAACCATTAAAAGGTTGAGGTCTGGAATCAAAATCTCCTTTCCTCCCCTGACTATCATAGCCTGATGAAACTGCAATATTTATAAGTGAAATACATTTAACCTTGAGTGCGGTGTAAAAAATCAATAAATGTAAACTCTTCAAGATGACAGATCTGAAATTCGTTTTGTTTTTGTTTGGTTCCTTTCTAGATGGGGGCCTCTGTGGCTCAGTAGGTAGAGCGTTGGACGCTCAATCTGAACAGCCTTCCACCAATGTGTCGCGGGTTCGAATCCCACTCAGTCAAAAAAAATTGACAAATTTCGGTCAGAAACATTGAATCGGTTCCGTGTATTGAAATGCAGGGCATCAACTGGTACCGGTTTTAGTTTCGGCTTTATTGACGTGTAACAGATTTTCATTTGTGTAGTTTTAGAACAACAGGCTGGCGGAACCGACCGTTACCGTGAAAGCCTATGGCCTGAATGCTGGTATATATGCTTTTGACAGAAACAGTCCTTATGTTTCTCAATGAAAGGCTATTTTAGGTAGCTTTGATGATACAGTTGAAAGTTTGTTAAACATTGGGATCAGATTACATAACCTTACTGTGTATTAGAATGTTTACAGTACATGCCCACCACCCTCCTGCCACTGCCCTGTGAAATGTGTTAAGACTACACACTGTCATAGCCTTTGAGTTACTGTAACCCCCTACCACACTTAATTACAACACAAAGCTCTTCACTTCTATAACAGATCATGCCTCCTACCCTAGAGAGCTCCAATAACACACATGTGGTGACTGCTCATGTTCAAGTCATAAACAAAATTGAGCCAAAGTCCTAGGAAGTAGATAATCTACAATGTACTACATATGGATGTTACACTGATTGTAACAAATGTATCTGCTTGATCTTTGTTTACCATAAAAGTCCTATGACCTACTGCTACAGCACCCCTCCCCCATTTCCCACTCTTTGAAGACATTCCACCTTGCACACCAGCATCACTACCACTGCCATTACAAACAATAATCTTGACTGTGCTGTTAAATACTAAACAATCAATCAATCACAACACATTATTGATCATCCGCAGCAGCACATACAAAATTGTTATGTTTAACGTAACTACTATGATGGTTACAAAAGTTCATTAGCTCAGTGACCTCAAACACGACCTCCCTTGTGTATGTACTCTCTACATGATGATGTAATACACAATCTCTGCTGTGTCAGTGGGTCCTATGGCATCTTGCGCACATTGATTGATGTTTTATGCAGTACTCAAGATTATTTCACTTATATGACAGCATTGCCAGGTTTAGTTGGGGAGAAAACCGGGCTCATTGCCCGGAGGAAACCCTGACCTTCACCGAGTACCTGGCAACTCTTATACGTATAGTGATGTAGTGAAAAATCAACTCAGAAATTTTTCAAATCTGCACATTGAAGCCTTGTGATTTTTTTAGGATATGTATTTCTTCCTCACTCTTTTTTTTTTTTGACTACCGATGAGCTTAGTTTGCGCTCATCCTTATGCCTGAATCACTGATAAGCTTCGCTTAATAAACTAAAGTGAGCAATCCAAAGGATGTCCTGTCACTCAGTTTGACTCTATATATAACAGTGCTGGAACTTCTCACTTGTTAACTTCTAGCCCTGTGTTGGTTTATTGAACCAATCCTGAAGATGAGGTGTGATTCAATAAATGGAAATATCAAGTGGAAATCAGTAACCTGTCAATATTTGTATTGCTAACTGTGCCTGGTCACCTTTCACCTCACCCAAAGCTGAAACTCCGCATTTAAAGTGGCTTAAAAAAATAGACTACATGTACCTACATGTACATGCAAGTTTACATGTACATCCCTTAAAGATAATTTTGTTTTGTGGCATCAGTTTGGCATTGGTGGTACATGTATCAAATAAGGTGGGGAAACAAATAAGACTTGAGGGCTGCTGTAAGGAAAGAATTTATACAAATGATAAAACTTGACCTAAAATGTATGTAAATAGGTATAGGCACAAGTAAGTTGAAGAAACTATTGGATTTCGATAGTCCAGAAAAATAGACTACCTACATGCAAGTTTACATGCGGCTGCCTTAAAGATAATTTTGTTTTGTGGCATCAGTTTGGCGTTGGTGGTATTAAATAATGTGGGGAAACAAATTCAAGGCTGCTGTGTGGAAAAATTACCTTAACACGGTTTTTATTTATTCATGAACACTAAAACACCGGCGCAGGGAAAATATTCTTGTCTAAAATAAGTTTTTACTGTTTTTATTTATTATCAGAAAGCGCTGTTGTAATGAATTGTGAATGTAGATTGTTTTTGAGCTTTTTGCATTAATTATAAATTACAGTCTTTAACTTCCAGAACATGTTTGAAAACATGTTAAAAACATTGTATAAAACACATCACATGACAAAAACAGGATTTGAAAAACAAAAGACTCAGTGTCATTTTACAATTGATTTTTTTTTAATTTATTTAAGATAAAAACAAGTGAATGTGAATGTTTGGAGGACACTGAATGGCTGTCATTAATGACGTTGGTTGTTGTCCATAAAACTAAAATAAAACAGGATGTATTTATAGACAGTGTAGCTTAGGGCTGTTATTTCCATGTCTACCGTACTGCCATGTCTCTTCTTCTAGATTCAGATTTTATTAATATTTTCAATTTTATCTATTCTGTAAATAAATGTTATAAACTAAAGAAGTTTTAATGATAAAAATTGAACTACGTGTATATCGCATTTGGAAATACTTTCAACTTTGTAAAACTAAAACAGTCTCGTTTTATTTGGAGTTAGTCACACATACAAATGAGTAAGTTGGCGTTTTTATCCACACATTTTTCTGGTAACTTCTTGATACAGTATTATTCTTTCTGCCATATTTTAAAATTATGTGAACATCCCTCAATCCCACGAAATGCTTTGCGCGTATATTCAACACTAGTCAAACCCTGTAAAAAATACACTGTAGTTACTTTTATGCAGTTAACCATTGTAACATGGTTGCAAGAAATCAGTGGAAGGCGGAGGGTGTCTGTACACATACAAGCACAGCTTTCTCCCCGCAATCATGAATGTTGCCCAAACCAACCATTGTCTTGATACATGTAAGTGTGGCAACACATCGGTGTAAATGAAATGTACAACACATAACAAATAATACAGTACTTTTTCTCAGCAAAAATTTTTTTTTATATTGACCCGGAAAGGACAAGGACATTAGTTTCAGAAGAGCGATTCATCATCCTCCCTCATTTGGCTACATGTACATGCATTTATAAAATGCTTGACTGTTTTAATAAGAAATTTTAAGCCAAAAAAATCTGTTATAACATCCAATAACCTGATGTTCTCTCGAGATCTTAGGCCTTTAATTCAAGATGTGATTTTTTAGGAGATGGATCACTCTCCCACTGGTTATCTAGGAGAGGCATTGGAAGCTCCCCTGTATTTTGCTAATGCTAAAAACTGTTGTGCCGAATCTTATTGAGAACTTTCTTTCCAACTGCATGTATGAAAGCATGTGACTTGTCTGCTGATTTTGATCAGGGTAGCTCAAGCTTCTTATCTAACATTGTACACATATTAATTATTTTTTCTTTTCTGCTTATAGGATGGGACGAGTCGAAGGCCAACCATTCAGTTTCAAGGCAACAATGGGGTAGGTGGCTTATTAATACAATTTCCAATTATGCTCAGCCTTTTAGATACATATCTACATGTACATTGTTTTTGGGTAAAGGCTAAATGATTTTTTTTTCCTTAACAATTTGTACAATATGACAAAATTATGTAACAACCAACGAACAAAACAACCATAAACTCCAACCATCTACAAGGTTATATACTCCATCTTACAACCAGCAAACCATAAGGTTATCAACTACATCTCATAGCCTACAACCAGCACAAAAAAACAAGGTTATAAACTCCATCTCATAACCTTTTTCTAGCAAACAACAAGGTTATAAACTACATCTCATAACCTACAACCAGCACAAAAAACAAGGTTATAAACTCCTTCTCATAACCTATTTCTAGCAAACAACAAGGTTATAAACTACATCTCATAACCTACAACCAGCACAAAAAACAAGGTTATAAACTCCTTCTCATAACCTTTTTCTAGCAAACAACAAGGTTATAAACTACATCTCATTACCTACAACCAGCAAAAAAAACAAGGTTATAAACTCCATCTCATAACCTTTTTCTAGCAAACAACAAGGTTATAAACTACATCTCATAACCTACAACCAGCACAAAAAACAAGGTTATAAACTCCTTCTCATAACCTTTTTCTAGCAAACAACAAGGTTTTAAACTACATCATAACCTACAACCAATATATATTTGTAATATAGGGGTAAATTGCTATTTTAATATATTACATATCATACATAAATATATTATACCCTGAATATATGATGTATTAAGACTTGTACTGACGTCTCATTAAAAAGGAAAATGTTTTTTTAGCTAAGAAATCTGTTGCTATCATTTTTTTTTTTATATATACGTACAATATATCCCAAAAAGGCTTAAGACAGGGATGTGTTTTCTCTCCATTTTAATACTCGTTTTTTCCTGCTACTCCCTTTTAAATCCTGCCTTTTGGCTCTTTTTCTGGCTTAGTCTACGTGCTAATAAACACTTGTGTACACAATCTCTTTTGTAAACATGAGCCAGTGTTTCTAAGTATATAATGCATCAAATTATATATTGCTGCAGCTTTACATATAACTTTTGTATCCGTACAATTTTAATTTCATACGAAGGGCAGACCTCAAATTTCGAATCCCACTCTGACAGTCCAAAAATATTGGAAAATCTCCCGACTGGGTTTTCACTCAAACAATAAAACTGGCAACGCCGCCATACAGTATAAGACACCAAACTAAAAACTAAAACTAACCAAACTAAAAAACACCAAACAATCGATCAAATTTGTTAAAATTAAGAGCACCAATTTTTGGGGCGTGTTTACATTTGTCCTTAGCTAGATGAAATAACACAGACAAAAGCACAGATTCCAGTAGTGTGGGACTGGGTATTCAGACAAATCAGGCACTGACCTCCCTCAAATTTGAATTTGAGACCAGGACAGGGTTCTGTTGCCTTACCCTGACTCCTATGGAGTATGGAGAGCATTTGATTTTTCTGTGAACACTTTGCTTGTTCACCAATAGAACTCTGGTTCAAATATGTACATTTTCAGTCTTGCAGGGCTTTTCTCGGCAACATTTTGTGGGAATCCAACCACACGGCTGACCTTGTTTTAATTTGCCAAGATAAAATAAATTTAACATCACTAGACTAGTGTACTTTGAATTTCTATTAGAATCCAATTAGATTCCCAACCTTTGAATCATTTACGGGATCATCACATGAATCCGATCCCCACATTCCAGTTGAAAAGTGAGCCCTGGTTTATACTGGTATAGTAGCACTGTGAGGGGTTTCCCGACGACAAGGCGCCCAATCCCTCCCCCACCCTATCAACTACATGTATGTAGAGTGGTTGCCAAGTTCAGTACCTGGCGAATGTGGGTGGTTTCTTCCAGGCAAAGAGCCAGGCTATGCCACGGTATAAGTGAAATAATATTGGGAGTGTCACTGTGGCATTAGAACATCAATCAATCCACCCAATAAACCTGACCACTGTCATAACATTGAACACTGTACCATAAAAATATTGTTACCATTAAAACAATTAGGGATGCTGCAGATATCAATAATTATGTGCACATGTACCTTGTTAATTTATGAAATACATGTAAGGTTTTGTCATCCTGAGGTTAAGTGGGCAGAGTGGTGGTCTCTCAGAACTGTTTGAGACTGTTCTGAAAAATGGCATGAGCTGCCAAAATGTTGATATTTTGACGTTAAAACAGAATGTTGAAATTATTGATTATTTTTTTCCTATAATTCAGGATCTTGTATGTGCTTCTAGTCGCGAGAATGAAAGATGAAGTATTGTTTTGAACTAACTTTGGCTTAGAATGAATGGCCGTCCCGGTTGTTTAAATTTGGTTTACTATTCGAACACTATTTCGGCTCGTATAGGTCACATACTGTTTTGATTTTCCTCATTCCAACGTCTATCTTTTAGTTTTTTAATGACTTTCAAAGCCTCTTACTGTCGTGCCGTTCAGAAATTTAGGAAAAAAGTACGAATTTTGGCAGCTCATGCCACTTTAAACATGGCTTCCATTCTCATGAGTGTGGGATGGTTGCCAGTTACCAGCGGAAGGTCGTGGGTTTCCTCCGGGCACAGAGCCCGGTTTCCTCCCACAATAAAACTGGCAACGCCGCCATATAAGTGAAATAATCTTGAGCGCGGCGTAAAACAGCAAACAATCACAATCAATCCATTCTCATGAGAAATGATAACATCGCTGTGAAAAAAAACCAACTGTGTGATGTCACTTACTCTAATCATGTTTGATTTGCATCGATGTAATGTCTAACATTGTAACGATTGCTGGCTGATTGCTCCTAGTTGTCTAACAAGTCTAGTTCATATAATTGAAATTTTAAATGTGGCCTGCCGCCATAAAATAAATCAAAATTTAAAACATACATTTATACATTGTTTATGTACAGTATAGAAAAGGTGAATAAGATTTCTTCATGCATTTCACTGACTGCTAATATATATAGTAGCACCCATGCAGACTTACTGAATGAATGTCAGGGTGGGATATCAGATAAGCTACAGCTGGGGCCATTTGCCTTAAAACCTACTTAACCATGTCCATGAAAATTAGACAGCTAATCGGATATTGTCAGACCTGAATTTATCCGCTTATTTAAAAGTTATTGATGTATGGATTTTTATTTTAAATCCATTGGAATGGATTGTTTTTGATTCACATGTTGACATACAAGTACTGTGTATTCTTTGCACATACATGTAGTTGTAACTTGTACATGTCACTTAATTTCACGGCTTATTATGATTTATCATGAATTTCAATTTATGGGTTTTAAATTCAAAATTGAAAAATCAAGAAAATTAACTTTCCTGAAACACGAGGCTGTGCATGTGTGAATGTATAATCTACTGGCTATCAGTGAATTTAAATCACAGTAAATGTTTTGAACATGAATAACAACTGTATTGTAAATTTGCTTATCTGCAGTTGTCTGATCTGCACTAAGTCCTTAATTAGACCAGGTCAGATGTTGTCCAGTCTGTATAAATTACCATACCAGTCTCATCATTATAGACTACGGATTTCCCCATATATTTCTCTGTTTAACACACATGATTATTTACCATCGATCCCGAGTAAATTTGTTTTGTTTTTTGACATAACTTATATCTTAATTACATTAAGTGTTATATTTATGAACACTTCCAACACACAAAATAACCATGGAGTGATATACATGCACATGTACATGTAAGCCTGTTTTAACGGATCATCAACTTTGCATGGTAGTCCTGTTACCTGTTACAGGTTATCTTTTTTTATCTCTAAAAAGCTAGCGTTTTAATTTCTAACTGCCAATTGTTAAGAGCACACAATAAACATCTTGTGAACGCTGGTAATAATTTTTTATGTATTTTTTGTTTGTCTTTCCCTGTGAGTTGGTTCAGTGACAACCCGCTACTGGACATCAGCACTCCTTATTCATTAACACTACATGTACTTATTATAAAATAATGAATTAAGAGGCATCTTCAAGAACCAAGCCCATTATTCTGAGTCCTTGTAGCAAATTGTATACACGATATTAAATCTTATGTTAAGTTTGTGCGGGGATTTACCGGACCTGTAAAACCTGCATCTCTGACCCTCATTTTCTCACTTGGACCCCAAAATTGCAATGAGAAGGGTCCCATGATATGCAAATAAATAGCAAAATATTATACAATAATGCATATTTAAACACTTATTGGACCCAACCTAATGTATATGGGACCCTACTTTTTATCTGATGGGGGTCCAATGGACCCCAACATTTTGGGAGCCAGGGAAAACCCTGTTTGTGATATATGCTGTACAAATCTGTATCAAAATATAAACCTATGGATATCTGTAGCCTTGAGGCTTTAGCTGAAGATGAATGAGATGTTGAGAAAGGCTAACATTATAAGAGAGGTGTAGGAACTGCTTGTAACCCCTGTCTACTCACACTCCTGTTTATCTTTTTTACCCCTGTGTACGACAGAAGTGATGTGAATCTGCAACAATCAACATGGCCACTGTGTGTCAATACAGACTTAAACCCACATTCTCCGACGCCTATGTCAATATCTTTCTCACCTCAATTTCGCCAAGCGTCCCCATTTCATTCAGCCTGTTGGATTTATTGATTATCGTCTACCCCCACGCCAAGGCAAAAAATTTCTCAAAAGCCTACATGTATTTACGTAGTTCTAGATGTATATATCAAAAAGCCCATCCCCGCTAAACGAATACATTTAGAGAAGTGCTATAAAGTTCCCTTGGGAAATTAAGATTAAATATCAGCCTACACATGTATTCCCATTCTAATCATTTCTTGAGTTTTCCAGGCCCCCATGGAACAAAATCATTCATTACAACAGCCTTCAGAATATTTCACTGCAGCTTAAACATTAATGCAAACTACCCCAGTTTTCTGCAGAATTTACTAACTGTTGAATATGTGTATAAATAAGATAAAAAAAACATTCAGCTATTTAAAAAAAAATTGTTAAGTATTGTAAAAAGATGAAAATTCTCTGATAAATCTAAAAAATAACTGCTAAATATTGTAAAAAGAATGCTAATCAATCCAAAAAAATATCTCAATATTGTATTTAAAAAAAAAAAAAAAACACCAATCAATCCAAACAACTGTTGAGTTTTGTAAAAAGAAGGAAAAAATCAATTATCAGTTAACAAATAACTGAGTATTGTAAAAAGAAGAATAAACACTGACCAATACAAAACAAATTCTCAGTATTGTAAAAGAAGAAAAAACACTAATCAATCCAAAAATAACTGTTGAGTTTTGTAAAAAGCAGAAAACCCCATGGTTTTTGTTTCTTTCTGTAATTATTGATATCCTTATAAAATTTAGTTTTATTTTTTCAGCTCATCCAGATACCAGACAAGAAGTGCTCTGAGGATCCACATGCCATGCGTGCATTCCATTTTACCCTATCTGCCTTCCAAGGGGATCTCAACGGCAGCATCGACTGTATACAACAAAATAACAACAAGTAAGACTTGTTCTTTTATGCCTCTTTATTTAGTCTAATTCTTATGGTTTTAATTTCAAATTAATTTTGTTCATATACATGCTATATAATGAAGTACATTAGTGAAATAACCAACTCATTCATATAAAAGTCCCCATTCAACAATCATTCCCACATGCCTTTCTCACATTCATAATCCCATAAACTGAAAGCTGGTAACTTGGGACCATTATCAAAAAACTCCTGTTACTCAATCTGGAATGACTTTATAGATTTAATGCACGATTTTAAAGCCCAGAAGTTGTTCTGGATGTTCACCGTACTCATGATTTGTCTCGTCTTTCTCTAACAGATATGGCCGCACGACCATGGATGTACTGGGGAGCATGTCTCACAAAGTTGTGGTCCATGCCACAGAGGATGTGTATAAAACCACTCGTCAACGGATGACCCAGGCAGAAGAAGAAAGTAAAAAAGTCTGGTACGTCAAATTTCTGTTTTTTTAGGAAAATACATTGTAGCTACTACTTAAGGTTTATGGCGGGAAATCTGATTGTCGTTAATATTGCTGCTGGGTTATCCAACAATAAATCCACATGACTTCCTACCAAAAATCCAAACGTAGAGCTTTTTTTTCAACAGGAATCCTCACTCTGATTGTAGAAAATACTCCTGGAAATTACAGGAATTCCTGCCAAAAATCTAAATTTCATCTGAAAAAAAAAAGATGGTTGAGGATAATATTTTATACATGCATCTTTGCTGGTGAAACACAAACAAGGAAGCAATGTGAACTTATGTAACCAAACTTACAGTGATGGGGTGATTAAATATCTCCTGAGTTTTGTTTAATATGCACTTTCTTGTTCAGCAAAATTAAAGGATAAGGTTGGAGTGCAGGAGCCTGTTTCACAAAGCAACTTACATAACTGCCATAGCAACGTATCTCTACAGTATAGATTGATATGGCAATTCCGTGAAAACTTACGCTAAGCGGCTTTGTGGACTCCAGCTGAATAGGCCTGAAGCTCAAGGACGTCACTTGAAAAGTTATGGAATATTTGAGAGGTTTTAAGCCCTTATAGCCATACTCATTACTTATATTCTTTTTTTGTGTAGAATATTTTCAGGCGGCGATGTTGGCCCCTCAATATGTGATATGATTTGTAACCAGTCTTCATATAGTTTATATATAATCCATTTTGCCACAGCCTGATTCAAGGAAGAATCAGGCAGCATTTTACAGACGTATGTCTGGTCAGAAATAATACTGTTGGTTCCTCTCCCACTAAACCTGGTATTTCCAAGTAATTACAAATATAATCTTGATTGTGGCGTTGAACATCAATGCACCCTACAGTGTATATTGTCCAAAAGGGAAATCTTTGCAAGTAATGGGGTTAATGTATGTATACAGAGTAACTGTACAGCTGTATTTGAATTTGATTACACCTCATTTGAATTTTAATTTATTCCCTTTCCTCAAGCCATTTTTTTCTGCTCCGGGAAAATAACAAACCCTTTGTTCATAGAAGTTGTTTGGCCAGTCAGAATTTCACTGTATTTCAAAGCACATGCATAGACACAAGTAGTAACGTCTATTTTAGTTGTGAAATGTACAACATTCTCGCAGGCTAAGATCATGACATGAAATATATCATCATAACTTTTCAACATGTTTTCGTTACTAATCTTGGAAAGCTGGCTTAATTTGGATTTCATGTTTTTACATGATTTACCCCCTCCTTTCTCCTGAAAGAAAATGAAATTGGAAATTGTGTATGATAATTTTAAGTTGTGCTACTTGCCTGCAGAGTTTAGTTTTTTTTTTTTAAATATATATTTCAATTCTAAATTCATTTCAGTTTTTTAATTTATACTTGACATTTTGAGGTACAGGTAGATACAGTATTCATTCTAAAATTTGGCCCTCGGTGGCTCAGTCTGTTAGAGTGATAGTCCCTCACTCCGACACAGTCTTTCCATCCTGGAAAAGAGCCAATTCCCCCCCCCCCCCCCTCCCCCCGCACTAAACCTTACAAAACTGCTAGTGAAAGTGAAATAATCTTGAGTGCAGCTTAAAACATCAATCAATCAATTTTCAGGACAGTCCTATTTTTAACATGACATGTCAATTGAAAATCTGAAGACTCAACAAAATAACACAAATATATGACTGTATATGGTTTTATAATAGAGCTTTCAAAGCAAACCGGATAGACTCAAGTGTTGACTTTATTCCCAGCCCTGCTTTTAACTGGATGATATTTATAAAAATAATTATTGTAAATTGTGTATGGTGTAGGGTGAAGAGGCAATAAAGCTATGCTTCACTAAATGCATAAAGAAACTAAATCTTGTTATTGAATTCCCACCCCCTTGGTGGGTTTTAATGGCAATATAGATATGCCCCACTTAGTAAACAGAGTAACTATTAGTCTTCGGTTGAGTTTAAACTTACATGTCTGATATGAGGACCATTTTGTTAAAACGGAATTAACTACATGTATTTTGTCATCATTTTTAACGAGAAATACAAAATTAAAGATTTCTGTTTATGTCTCAGGATGTTAATTCCTCTGGCCAATGAGCCCGGTTTCCTCCCCCACTAAACCTCAGGATGTTAATTCCTCTGGCCAAGGAGCCCGGTTCCCCCCCCCCCCCCCCCCCCCCCCGCTATACCTCAGGATTTTATTTCCTCTGGCCAATGAGCCGGTTTCCTCCCCCCACTAAACCTCAGGATGTTAATTCCTCTCACCATTGAGCCCGGTTTCCTCCCCCGCTAAACCTTAGGATGTTAATTCTTCTGGCCAATGAGCCTGGTTTCCTCCCCCACTAAACCTTAGGGTGTTAATTCCTCTGGCCAGTGCGCCCGGTTTCCTCCCCCACTAAACCTCAGGATGTTAATTCCTCTGGCCAATGAGCCCGGTTTCCTCCCCCCACTAAACCTCAGGATGTTAATTCCTCTGGCCAATGAGCCCGGTTTCCTCCCCCGCTAAACCTCAGGATGTTAATTCCTCTGGCCAATGAGCCCGGTTTCCTCCCCCACTAAACCTCAGGATGTTAATTCCTCTGGGCAATGAGCGCGGTTTCCTCCCCCACTAAACCTCAGGATGTTAATTCCTCTGGCCAATGAGCCCGGTTTCCTCCCCCCACTAAACCTCAGGATGTTAATTCCTCTGGCCAATGAGCCCGGTTTCCTCCCCCACTAAACCTCAGGATGTTAATTCCTCTGGGCAATGAACCCGGTTTCCTCCCCCACTAAACCTCAGGATGTTAATTCCTCTGGGCAATGAACCCGGTTTCCTCCCCCACTAAATCTGGTAACGCCGCCATATAAGTGAAATAATCTTGAGTGTGGCGTAAAACACCAATCAAGCAATCAGGATGTTAAAATAGTTCTTATTAGCACCCAAAACCCTCAAATGTATTCCTACTACCCATCTTTTTGAATTTGTCAGTTGGTATGTCATCTTCAGTTTGAATGTCAATGATAGGCAATCCTTTAGTTCTTTTCAAGGTACTTCAACCGCTCAATTTCTCTCGACAAACAAAGTAAAAGTTTAGTAGAAGCTTAAATTTTGTTTGTTTTTGAAAAACTACTTTATATTTATTTTTAACACAATTAGAAACTTGTCTCCATGGTTATTTTTGAGCAGGACGTAAAACCCAAATCACTCACTCACTCCATGGTTATTTTAGACAAGAAGGTTTGTCCCTTTGCCCCTGTGTTTTAGTGTTCATGAATAATAGTTGATGTGGTTATGTTTAGGTTTTTAAATGTTTCAAGGAAATCCATTCATAGAAAAACACCTTAAATTTGAAAAGAGGAATTGATGATGGAGACAATTATTGTGGACCTACAATTTTCATACAAGAATATACTAGGTTTTAGCATACAGTGACATGTATTTAATTTTAGAATTAATTAGAAAATTGAACATCTTTAACATTATGAAAAATAAATCTGTTTTTGTCCATTCCATGTCAAAACCTATACATTATTTGAACTCAAATCAGATCCACTGCTTATACAGTATATTCAGATAATTGATTTACAAAGTTTAAGTATTAAGTAAAGTTTCGTTGGCCTTGAGCTCTGTTAAGGTGAGGTTTGTTTTATTCAATATAAACATGTTTGGATATTGTACATACATGAAGCTGTAACCCATTTGACTGCTCCTTGTTAAAAGAAATCCCACAACCTGCAAACCATTTTCCACCCCCTTAAAAACTATGTTGAACGGATCGATAGCTAATTAAATTGTTCACAGTGGTTGTTATTTGTAGATGTTTATATACCTTGCTTGTTAAAGCTCTATTTCTAGCACGCAATCTGTTTATTTCCTCCTCAGACTCACTTAAATAGCTTTTCATTATTTGTTGTAATTCACAACTCAAGTGTCCACAGACATATTAGTGTTAAGCCAGAGCATTTATCTCTGACAGCATGATCTTTATATGCTCTTATTTTTTTTATTCTTATTTATTTTCTTTGAGTGAGTGGGTGGGTGGGGGTTACAATAAATGTGCCGGAGCGAAAAACACAAAAAACAGACAGTGTCTGCCCCTGAACATTTATTCTGTGAGAGGTTTGCCTTTTACAAAGGTCCATATAATTGATAACCTAGATTTTGGCTGATCAGGGGACAGTACTCTGATACCAGGGCAATAAGCTGAATTATCCCCCCCCCCCCTCCCACTTTCACTTTTGGGGGGATTACAGCTTTTTTATCAAACTGGGTATTTGAATACTTCAGGTTGCCATCCTGCTTTAGCTGGGAATCATTCTTTGATATCCTGAAATTTGTAATCTCCCAAAACCACCTCTTTTGGTTTGTCTAACCTGTTTGACAGTTTATCTGTAAAGGGGGGGGGGGGAGGGGACTCTGTCAGCAAGAGCCTGGCCCTAGACTGTTCAATTTATCTGTTACAAAAGGCCATGTCCATACAATATCAATGTTCTGTCCTAGTTCCTTAGTAATGAAATTGTTTATATATATCTATATACATATTTTAATAGGGTTAGTATATCACAACAATTTATGACCAGGTATAAAGATCTAAATGATACTCTAAATGCCTTTATATTTGCGGGTTTAAAATTTCCCGAATTCGGGAAAAGAACAAGTACGCGGGTATGAATTTTCACGATTGGCTATCAAAAGTGAAAGGGAATTCCACATTTAACATAGCACGCATGAATTATCCATTAAAGGCACACTTGCCGCGAAAATCCAGAATACTGTTTACATAAACAACTGCAGGCGGTTTTCTGTATTTTTCCCAGACAGTAGAAGTTAGGAACTTTCTATTCTTACCAAAAATAGAAAGTTTGGGCATCATTTAGTATTTTTAATTTGAAATTGAAAATTAGATTTATCAGGTACCCGCAATGTCAACAAACCCCAAACCTGAACATGCACACAAGCGCCCCCTAATGGTCAAGTCGTTTGAGTGATCTAACGGCACAGTATAATTTTACGTACTTTATCTGAGAAATATAGACTGGTGATTGGGTAAGAGTGACTCGAAAAGCGTGCTGATAATTTTTGGAGTGTAAACCACAGATATAAAGGCCTGAAATGAGGGTAATTCAAACACTAAGTTAACCGACACTGATTGTTGTTGTTGTAATCAGGCTTCGATTCTTCGTTTGTTTTTCACCCCCATTTCTATATTCTAAATCTAACTGGACATGTTTTATGTGTCCTATGCTTGATTTTAGTGGTTTTAGTTGTAAGCTCATATAAATTGGTTTTCTTAAATGTTTAACAGGCTACAGCGGCAAGTGGGCCTTTAATAAAACAAAAATTAACATTGGATTTATCATAAACTTGTCTAGACTTGTGAGTTGCTAGTTAATTCATCTAGATACAACTTGATTATACAAAAAACCCTAATCGGGCTAAATATTTAATCCTGTGAGTGTAAACAGAGATCAACAGACTTTACGTCTGTGTCCGAGGCGATAGCCCACTGCGTAAAAACTCACTTCCTTGTCCACGCCGCACGCGTTTTGAATTGAACTCAACACAAACCCAATTAATAATTTCTGACATATAACTCCTATGATGTTTGCTTTATTCAAATTTCTTCTAGATTATATCGATTCATTAGGTTTTTAAACTATCGCTAGTACTGAAAAAATTCCAGACTCTTTAGTGTTAACCGACCTTTGAGCCCGTCGGTCATCTGCTTGAAATGGCGGTCTCAGAGGCTGAATTTTCACCATGTTTACGTTTTTCATCGATTCCGACATGGACATACAAATTACCCACGATAAAAAAGCACGAAACCAATTTAAATCAAGTTTCTACCAAGTAAGTCTTAGTAAATAAGTAAAGAAATGATCGAATGTTTTGCCGACAATTGTGCCATTAAACGCCTTTACTGTTGCCGTCAGTTTAGCGTCAGAGGCACTTGCAGCCTACATGCATTCGTAAAGGCACATAATATTAGACTTATAAATTTGACGGTTTTAATTTCCGCGGAAAATTCTTAACCACGAAATTCTCGAAAATAAGGACCGTGCGAATATAAAGGCATTTACAGTATGCCTCTTGTTAACACAGTTAGAAACTTGTCTCCATGGTTATTTTAGACAAGAAGATACTCCCTGTGCCCGTGTGTTTTAGTGTTCATAAATACATAATTAACATTTGGTTGTTTTCAGTTGATATGTATATAATTTGGCAGTCAGTTGCTCATTTCTTTCTTGTTCTTTTTTTTTTCCAGTACAAAAGTGATCAAAATTAGTGGACAGAAAATCAGCCATAAAAGCAAGAAAGTGATAAGAGATAGCTCACTCAACATAGCCAATCAAAAACCAGCCAGTAGCCGTATCCAGAGTAGTAACTTCGCCCACAAGTTCAGCCATAACAGCCAGAGTCAGTTCAGTGCAATAAACCGAAATGTTAAACCACTTACGTCCAATCCAAACCATGGTAACCATAGCAATCCAACAAGTCGCCCGTTGGCAAACTCAACGTCTTCCTCGCCCAAATCATCAATACCCAACTCGTCACATTCTTCCACGACGACCCCGTCATCTGGGAATAGCGGACACCTCCAAGGGTCAAGGGTTCATAACCATTCCCCCAACCCCTCGGGACAACAACAACAACGTTCAACCCCATCCCCTTCACCTCTTATGAACTACCCATATAGGTGAGTCATCGGGGTTTTCGTGGACAATGTTTTAATTGGGCAGTTTGGCATTCTGTAGGTCCGAAGGTTGTGTAAGGCTTAGTTAGAGAATCTATTCACAGTCAGCAGGTAGCTGATGAGGGTGGAGGTTTTCATCCATCCGTAAACCTGATTTCCTCCTAATAAACACGAAGAGTCACAATACGTTATATTTCCATCAAGGAAAAGTTACTTCCCTTGCTGTGCTCTCTATTGAAAGGAGGAAGCATTTCTCCACAACCCGCGGGATTTCTGGGATGGGCCTTGTATTAAATGAATGGGGAGTTGTACAGAAAACTGTTGATCAAACTGTAAGATCAAAATATTTATTTGGATTTTACCTCAGATAGTAAAAATGAAAATGTAAATATATGAATAATTCATTAAAACCTAAGGAAATCAGATAGTAAAAATGAAAATGTAAATATGTGAATAATTCATTAAAACCTAAGGAAATTATGTCAATAGATCTCTTTCATTGTTTGTATTGCTTTGCATTATAACTAGGAGTCTGTCCCACTCGTACCACCAAATGCACCTCCATTTTGAAGAGATCTACTAATGGAAATATAGCGTATTTTATATAACCATTATGGACGTGAAAAGCACCTTTTGTAACATATATGTAACTGTTTATCTAGCTTCTGTGTTACAAAGGTAGATAATTCTTACAGATTGATTCATGCTCTTCAAGAAGGATTTTATCCCTTTATTTTTTAGAGAGAGAATTCTACATTTATTAGCAGTCCGACCATATAAAAAACCAGAGCTATTAGTTAGATTAACAAAAGGTAAGTTCTTTATTTACTTATTTATCTTTAGGTTTTTGTGATATAGGGTAGATTAGAAAAAATGATGTTGAATACCATGCAGCCCAAAGAAGATTTGAAAACAAATCTGAGTGGGTTTTCACTCAATTACACTTTGTGGAAGTGTTTGTAAGGTATCCACTGGTCCGAGAACCCTAGCTAAACCTGCCATTCATTTTGAGAATCGTAAAACCTCAATCAATCAATCAATCAATCAAAATCTCTGATTTTTCTTCAACATAACAATTTTTTTTTTTTTTACTATCTCTAAAATTTGAAATTGATAGAAATGATATCCACTCTGAGAGGGACACTGGAAAAAGTTGGGGATTTTACCATTTTTCAAGATCAATTAACTTGAGTATCTGAATCAGCACTCTAAAAAGTGTTTTAATTTGTTGTTTCAGATGGTATAAAAGATAAAGACAAGAATTGTCTGAGTACAGTTTTACAACAGGTGGCTACGTTCAGTGCTCGGGATAACAGATTTACTCTCGCTAAACACGCTTATCCAGAGGTCAAAGTTGATTGGCCATTTTATTCTGAAGCTGATCGTATGCTGGTGAAGCGGTAAAGTTCTATTGTCCACTGTACATAAAGTATATTACAGGGAAACCTGTGTTCACCAGCACACCTTGCTGTCATACAAACAAGACAATAATAATATCATAGATTCTGGCCACAACACTAAACAATTTAGTATGACCAAATAAGTGTGACCTAAATTCCCCTCAGTCTACAATCCGATTTTCTTTATCATACTTTTACAATACTACAATATTTGTGTGCTATTTGTTAACAGGAAAGTAGCTGATTTCCGCAATTCTTCTGTCTCTCCGGCGTCCTCTCCAGCTAACAGTAATCCAGAAAGCCCTTCCAATTCTCAAGTATGCTTTTCTTCAAACAGTTTCTGGTGGATACATTGATTTTCATATTGTTTAAAAAACGTGCTGATAGAATAGTTTCACAGATTGGTGCCATGTTTCCTGCAGGCTTTCCTCCTCACAATGAGCACAGGTTCCTCAATCACTAAATGGGTCGCGGGTTCGAATCCCACTCAGTCCCTAAAAAATTGAAACGTTTTCTGGCTGGGTTTTCACTCGAACGACCTATGTGGGATGGTTGCCATTGACCACCGGAAGGTCGTGGGTTTCCTCGGGGCATAGAGCCCGGTTTCCTCCCACAATAAAACTGACAACGCCGCCATATAAGTGAAATAATCTTAAATGTGGCGTAAAACATCAATCCATCAACCATATAAATGATATAATCTATGCGATGTAAAACCTCAATCGATCAATCATTTGTGTGTTTGTGTTTTTTTTTAGAAACGCCCGAGTGATAATTACTCCAATCCTCAACCTTCCAAGAAACAAAGGATCTCTCATTATGTTAAAAAAGAAAACAAAGATATTTACCAGTCAAGTCAGCCAGAAAAACAGTCTCCAACTTCCACAACCTCTCCTGAATCTAGTCACTCCATTAAAGCTAAGAATGAAGGTAAACAATATACCTTCCTGTTCAAATGACTATGGGTCGCCAGTTTGAATCACTTTACGTCCACAATTAGGGATTGGACAGGAAGGCACTCTGTCACTCAATGACTGTGGCGCTCTGAAATAAGTCTTTGCTATGGGTCGACAGTTTAAAATTCTGGCGGGATAGCCCCATGCAGAATGGTAGCCAGTACTATTAAATGGCTGGGGTTTTCATGTGCGCTGAAACCCCCAATTTCCTGCTAAAACTACATTGAGAGCTGTCAGAAGTGATGTTAAAATCATGTATATTTGTATCAATCATTATTTTTATATCGATGGCTGGGGGTGGGAAGGGTTTTATCATGGTATCACTAAGCTTCCGGTGTGGCCCTGATTTACCATTGACAAACTGTTGGCCTGTAGAGTGTTACATCCAGTATTATAAGATAGCGAGACCATTTAATATTTATTAATTCAATGTGCAAATTTACAGCTTTTCATGCTTTATTGATTGTTGTATTTTCTTTCATATTATTTTAGATATTAGTGCTGTTGCTCATTCCACATCCAAAACTCCTGAATACCAGATGTAAGTTTTTAAATCAGTTGTATTGCTTTTGTTTTATGTTACAACACCTACATGTATCCTAGCAAATAATATAGACAATTTAGCATGAAAATTTGTCTTTCTTAAATCTAGCAGCAGTTGTCATGTATAGCTCTACATGTTAACCTGGCTAAACCGCTATAAAAGATTGTCCTTAATCTATCAGTGTCGTCACAAAGCCTGTGTTTTTTAATGGACAGAAGATTTAAAAAGCAATAATTGTCTAGACCTTGATACCTGTGTTACCTTTTACACTTTCAAATCCAATACACTCAAAATGTCAGGTATGAAATAATCTAGAGTGTGGCATAAAACATCAACCAGGTGTCTTTTTATCTAGGTTATTTCACATGCATTTTACTACAAATAGAAGTTGAGTATGTGTTGTTTGGGCTAATGCTCTGGGTTATTAAGGTGACTACATGTGTGTAAGAATTTGTATCTTGTATCTTTTTCCAGGAAATATAAGCAAATATCGGATAAAGATCAACGGCAGAAATACAAACAGGACTTTAACCGAGAATATGAAGAGTATATGATTTTACATGCTAACATTGATAAAGTCACCAAAACCTTCGCTTCATTAGAAGAGAGAATGAAACAAACAAAAGAAGGTAGCGATGACTATGAGGTAAGATTCACCAGGTCGCATGGAGGGACAAAGATGGAACTTTCTCTTTCAGAAATTCTGATTATGAAGACAATAGAAGTCTTTGAAATTCAGTATTGATGTTGGAATAAAGAAAATACCAACAGCTTGGAAGAACCAAAATAATTTCAAAATGTTGTTCTCTGGCAAAAATATCAACATTTTGAAGGTGTCCTTCCACTTTTATTATTGAGAATTAATTTTTGAATGACCATGGACTAACTAAATGTGTCTTCCACCATTCATTACAATATAAACTTTAAGTCATTTAACTTGGTTTCCAGCCATTAAACTGTGTGAATTGTTTGTCACTCAAATGATGGCTTGTTGTCTTGTTTTTGGGTCTTATTTGCATCTAAATAAGAATTGCATGTATTTCTTGTTTTTTAATCTTGTATATGAGTTTAAATTAGTTTTATAACATTTATTAACTTTTATGAATTACAAAATTTTATTGTAAAGGAATCACTGAAAAAAAATTTTATGTCATATTTTTTTTTTTTTTTGATTTTCACCGAAAGACATTTTCGGGGCAATTTTTGTATTGATGCTCTTTTCTCAGTTGCGATATCTTCTCAATCTTTCTTTGTCTCTTCTCTTTTCAGAATTTGAAAAATTTGATTTTAAAGGAATACAAGAGTCGGAAGAGTGATCAGAAGTATGTTGAGCAGAAGAAGCGCTTTGAGTATCTCCATAAGAAATTAGGTCACATCAAACAATTGATAGTAGAATACGATCAAGCTCAGTTGGCAGCATGATGTTCAGGCAGAGAAAGATACCTTTACTTTGAAATCTATATTTTATGTACTATATATTTATCGATGGTCGTTTACCAGTCCTATGCCTCCAAGTTTAAAGGGCCCAATGCCTTTATGTGATGTTTTACAGCGTCCGTACGAGTTGCGGCTTGATGCGCTGTTGTGATATGCATGTATTGCTCTGCTTGCAAAAGTGTTTTATTCAAGCAAAGGGAGATAACTTGGCAAACAAGGGGAAATAATTCCACATTCAAAGCCAGCATTATTTGTTTTTATTGTCATAAGGGGCCTTTGTATTGATTGTATGCCTGTTGAAGCTGTATGATAATTTTATTGTTGATGACTGCTCTCTTTAAATTTCATTTTACAAATTATTGAAACAATCAAAACCTAATTTATGGGAAAGTCACCCTTGTTTTTTTGTTTTAGAAAATAGTGTCTTTGAACCGAGGTGAATATTTTGTAAATATATCAATGACTGAGTTCCATTCCATTATATCCATTCTATCTTTTTTTTTTTACACTCATGGTGATTACATATCTACGGTTCATGTACGGTGGCACATTGCCATATTGACTTTATTTCTGTGAGAAGATTTAAGAGGATCTGTTGTTTTGTCTCATTCATTAAGAGAGACTTTGCATATATTGATAGTTAGGACACATACATGGCATATTTTTCAAAACAGAGCTGCAAAATCTGCCAATCATATTTTTTTTTTTTTTTTTTTTTTAATTTCTCCTCGGTGAATGAAAACGTATTTGACAACAGTATTAATAAAAAATCTCTTCATTGTTCAAAATGCATAAATCAAACAATCACTCACTCAACTGCTGTTTCTTTTATTAAAAAGGGAACATTCAAAGATGATATCTAATTACAATTGTTCTTTACTCCAAGTGTCATTGGATCACATGTATTTCACCTGTTTGTGTGTTTACTATCATATATAATGCAAGCATTGATACCTGAATTATGAAGCTAAAAGCAGGTGCCAAGTCAAATGAATCAACTTTCTGATTGCAGGTTAATGTAATTAACAAGTGCTATGGTCTATGCAACAATAATTCTGCCTGCATGTATGTTACCTTGTGCCGTGATATCTCTTGTGATTTTCTATGCTTGGATTTTTTTTTTTTTTTTTTTTTTTGCATTTGACCGATATCTTCAATGCACGGCATAAAGGCCTTTTTTGCGATGAAACAAAAACCTTCACCTGTAAGTTATGTGGGAGTTGGGATCTGGAAGCGTTAATTTAAACTAAACAATCAAAGCATTTTTATTATCATACTTACATGTTTATTTATTCTGTATATTGTGCTTTGTCTCTTCAACCATTCAATACCTAGACCATAACTTCAATCCTATAATCTTAAAAATTTCGACACTTGTAAACGTTTTCAAGGTTTACATCAAGTGCATGAAAAATGTTTGTGTGTGTGTGTGGGGGGGGGGGGGGGGGGGGTTATCTGGTACATAATCAGCTTTCTACCTACTAAAATTCCCAAAGCCACAACCTACATGTATATAGTGGAAATAATCATAAGGTCTTTAATAGCATCAATCAATAAACAACATTGAGATTCTACCAACTAAAATTCCCAGTTGCACCACATGTATGTAACAAATAATTATACAGTCTTTAATAGCGTCAATCAATATACAATATTTCAAGCTCTGCTCTTGAAGGCCACATCAATGTTATAAACCTTGCATCTACTCTTCTTGGGGTAATCCATTGCCACTCAGTTAACAATAATCTGGGTATTTAATCTGTGCTTTTGTTCGATCGGAATGTGTTTGTCAGTTGACATATACTAACAGAAATTCCTCTCATACATATTTTTCTCTAGACAACTTGTGAAAAAAACACTGATATTGCGGACTAGAACTACGATTACATTATTTAGTTTATCCAACTGCAGCACAGTCACTGCAAGGAATCGCCTAAAATAATCCAGGTATTAACTAAACATCTGTGTTTTGTCAAACATAAATCAGAATTAACCTTTGAATCTTCATTAAAATGAACCCCTGTAACAAATCTCATTATGGATATGTTAAATTTACCCATGCCTTAATTTACATTGGCCCTCTACTTACATGTACACAGAAAATTCAAATTTTATTATCTTTATTATGGCATGAGCTACCTAAATGTTGATATTTTGAAATTCACAAACTATTTTTCTCCAGGGATATCTCTCCTTTTTACATCAATAATTTAGTTTTTTGATGAACTTCAAACCATTTTTTTGTCTTGACAATTTGAATCTATGATAATGGTCTGAAATTTGACACCTCGTGACACTTTACGGACCTATGAAAATTTATTTATAAATTTGTTAAAATACATTTGAAATAATAAATCCATGGTAAACATAAAAGCACCGAAAAAAAATTAGCAAAGATGAAGAATTTGAAAAAAAAATATATCAGGTGAGGTGAAGGGATGAGGTGTTCAACTTTCTGTTAAATTCTGGTTGAAGCAAAACTAGTTTCCATGAACATAAATATAGAACTTTTTGTAAAAATATAAATCCATATATGCCATAATAGAGTAATTGTGTTAAGTGTTTGGGGGGGGGGGGTACAGGACATGGGCACTAAATGATATTGAATAAGTTATTTCTAATACTGTTGGCACATCTATTAGTTCCAGTTATTGTGACAATACAAACAATCCTTCCCTTGTCCCCATTCTGCTGTGTTAATGATATTCACTATTTGTTCAAGGAATCGGTGAGGAACATCAGGCTTTTTAACACATGAAAATGCACCAGTGCATCATGGTCTTTTATAGAACAAAAAATCATAAAATAAACCCTCTATTAATGTCATTGATTCTAACCTTGTATTGCCAATAGCATTGTTTTTTTCTGAGATTAAGTTTGAAAAAGATTTCTGGTAACTTATTACTGAAAATTGTTTTGTCACTCAAACATTGTAGCTTTCTTGAACTTGTGTACTCGAGAAATTAATCCCCACTAGAAACAATCTCCTCCAGAAACAATTGTGATTTCTTTTACAAGAACAGCTGACTGATTTCAATCTCATCTGCAGAAAACAAATTTAGTCATCCTAAATTTAAGAAATAATCTGACTTTTTATTTATTTGAAATTGAACATTTTATTACTAAGGGATTTGCAAGGTAATCTACCATAAAAAATGCACTTTTTACCCTATATAATTTTAACCAGTTATGTTGTAATGGTTTGATGGAGTTTGAAGGCTATACTGTAAACTATTAACGAAAATAGCTGGAATGTGTGAATATAAAATACGCTCTCAGTATGATAGTTCATGTATGTCAATTTGGCTTACGGCTTTACACGTATACTCACATGAACAATTTTACTTTATTGAGTTCCTATAAATTCAATAACTTGACAATTATTTGAAAGACTAGGGCAACATGTGTGCCTTTTAGTCGTATTAAATATCAGTATAGATTTGACTGAATTTCAGCTTGATCTAGTGAAATTATCCCAAAAACAAATCGTTAGAAACTGTATATGTATTTTCTTCCTCCTATTTATTGTTGATTCCCCCCCCCCCCCTCCTTCAATGGGACCTGCTGTGTAAAATATTGTGCCTTAATAAATGCTACAACCCAAAATTATTTACTATACTAATGAGCTGTTTGCTGCAAAATTTAGAATTTTTACTTGTTCTTGACATTTTAAAAGATAAAAAAGAGCTTTTTCTAATGGAAATATGAAGGCTCAACCGGCCCTTTGTGAAGGCCGTCTAGAGTTTACTGGAAGGTTGATTACAAGATCGTTTGTTGGGACTCTTCTAATTTTGGCTGGATTTTATTTTATACTCCCAAGTGAAGAAAATCTCTTCATTTTGCAAACCGTATCACTTAAACTAACGTGTCATCAACCAGTTGTCAGTTCTCCATGTGCTGAAGACTGTTCTAAAGATTCCACCATGAACAAGTTTAGTAAGAAAAGAAAATGTGACTGGTTTATAGGGGTGGAGGGTTTAATGGCTAACCTATTGTTTTTCCCAAATAATGAATGGGGTTTAGTATTCACCACATGACATCTTCATATCAAACTTCATCATATAATATAACAAAACCTTGCAATGTGCCTTTTATGCAAAAATGATGTGCCTACTTTTAATCCTTTCTTTTTTATTTAACTTCAACTTAAACTATTGCTACGGTATTTAAAGTCATTATGTAATTTATTCCTGTTTTGTTGTATTTATTCATTTCTGTACATTTTGTGATCAGTAGCCGTTCGAATCCCCCCTTTGTTAAGATCTTTGCTTTAAAATTCATCAAAAAAGCTGTGCGATCTGAGTTTGTTTTTTGTTTTTTTTTCTTGAGAGAAGTCGAGAGACACTTTAATCTTATCATTTTGATACATGATCTGTAAATATATGACTAGTATTGGAGAGGGGTCATTGTGAGCCATGTTATTTTCAAGTGATTGGCCCAGACAGAGAAATATTGTCTCTGCCCACACCATACATGTAGCCCTCATATTTTATTAGTTTGACTAACCCATAATAAACTCTCCATATTTCACCCCCCAAAAATCTGATTTTGCATCTATGGTTAAAAGTTGCTGAAGATTTCTTAATTTTTTGTAATGAAAAAAATACAGACATATAAGCTATTTGAATCCACCTAAATGTAAATACTGTATTTCTTCTTGAGATTCAGGCACTTTTTTCCTCATAAGGATTCAACCCTTAGATAAGAAATATGCTGAATGAGGCCAGACAAATTTGCCCATTAGAGGGAATTTAAGGCAATATGACCCACCGTGCAGTGTGTGGAAATGGTTATCCTGAAACACAACTCCACGTCTCCATTTTTGTCTGACTCAATGGAAAATTTAGGCCATTAAGAATGGCTGAATATTTAGAAGAAATATGGTAGATTTAGAATGGGAAATTTAAACCTAGGGTAATGATTACATAGAAAACTGCTTGTAAAGACTTGCTTATTAGGGTAAGCTTTGCTCTGATTTCTGTGATATAAATTTTTTATTCTATTTAAAAACTGTTCGAAAAAGCAATCTATACGGTAGTATAGATTGTCTGATCTATACAAAACGAGTATTGTTCATTTGAAGTTGTGATTATTCTGTTTTGACCATTCTTTTTTCCAATTCAATTAGGAGATTTGAATGTGTTTATATCAAGCTCATCTCTGTTGGGAGCTCTCACCCCCTCGCTTTTCAACCTAAATATGCTGATTTTCATTCATGTTTTTTTATCATCCACTTCTGTATTTTGGTGTTTCAGATATTATTATCATTATAATATTTTTGTATTGCTACTCTTGTCAATCAAAACAAAACTCAGTAGATTTGAATACTGTTTGCCTTTATGAATACTCACTCGAAGAAAAACTTGTTAAACTGGTCATATCAAAGGGGAAGTAACTCTCAATTCCCAATGGCAGTTTGCACTGTCTACAATCTGGAGTTACTTCCCATTGTTTAATCTCATCAAAATGCTTCATATCCCTCAATTGTTTGTTACCTTTAGTCCATGTCTTGAAATCCGGGCTGAAAAAATCCTTATGTCTTTCTACCCTGTGTATTCCACCAATGTTTTTCCACCCTGTACCTGTTAGCTTTCAACCAAGTTAGTCTTGTTATGTTTATACTATGTACTTAACGAAAAATATTTTGACATTTTGTCTACAGTTGCCTCAATGCTCATGTATTTATTGCTATCAAAGGTCTTTAAGCTGTTCAGGATTTGAAAAGCGCATAAAAGCTACATTTATTTCAAATCCAATTATGCCCCTAAGCTAGTTAAAATATCACTCCTGAATATGAGTGAAATAATCCGATCGATGACAAAAAAATACCAATCAATCAGACAATACCTGAGGATGTTGGACAAAAACACTGCCTGTTTTTTTTGTTATCAATTACAATGTTAAATGATCCATGATTTCTATCAGACCATACTTCTATCAGACCATATTTCTATCAGACCATATTTCTATCAGACCATATTTCTATCAGACCATACTCCATTGTGGTGCTTTTCTGAATATCAAACCAAAATATTTTGTATGCAACTTTGCTTATTTGATGCAATGTGTTTTTGTAATTATAAGGCTTCCAATCCTCGATTGTTGATATAGAGAACATTCCCAGTTTTCTATAATATCTGGTTGTACAAAAGTTCCCCTCAATATAAAGGCACTTAGCACCAGTACTGAAAGTCGGCTGTCTCAATGTTGCCAACAAAAAAAGTCGGACCATTAAGACCCAACGATGAACAAGTAACCCGTGTAGACTTACAACATGAGCTGCCAAATATAAGGAAATTTAGTTGAACTAGAATTGGTTAATTGTTTGGTGTTTCTATTAAGAAGTATAAAACTAGAGTTTTCTGCTGATACCAATCTTTACCAACATTAAGCCTAAAATGTTCTCCTACATCCCGACTATTTGAATTGTGCCCGTTATTAAAGCACATTTTTGGTTTGTAGGACTTATCAACTATACTGACATTTTTCATTTCAATTTCAACCCTTTAGTTCTTGATAATCAGAATTTCTTCTTTTTTTTAAGTTTGAATTTTAGCAGCTCATGCCACTTTGACAAATGATAAAAATGCTACTTTTTCATCTCTATCCAGATCCTTAATCTTCATTAACTGAAAGGTTTTGCACAGGGGATTACTGCCTGATACGGAAAGATAATCTGCATCCCCAATCCCAATCATAAGTTATAAAACAAATGGACAATCCTGCTCTAATCCCTTGTTATGCACAGACAAAGTTCATTATATTTATTTGATTACTTTTGGGCTTGGAGATTGGGGCTCACTTACACTTTATGTTCATTCTGCTTTAATACATTGTATGAAATAATATAACATTGTTAAAACAAAGTTCATAAAAATCTGCATGATCTGTGCACCATTTTATATGTTTATGAACACTAAAACACACCAGCACAGGGAAAATCTTCTTGTCTAATTTCTGGTTGTATTAGGTATTTGGGTTTCAATAGTAATCATGTTTAAGGGTCTCTGATCTGTGTACAATTTTATCCATGGAGTTAATGTGGCTTTCAAAGTTATGGGTCTCTTTCAGAAAACGTTTTTTGTTGATAATACACTGACAGTGTGACTAATTGATCTTCTATATGAGAAACGCTGCTAAATTGTCTGATTTCCCTAATGCACAGTGAGCTGGTTTATGTGCTATGTTACAAAAAAGTGATCTGTCTATGCAAGCATAATGTCAGGAGATCTAGGAAAGAATGGTATTAAATATCACCATTACTGGCACGCATAAGAAATTTCTACTACTTTTCATTTAATTTTTTGCTTTTATTGTATTTTTTTTTTTTTTTTTTTTTTTTTTTTTAGTTTGGGGTAGATCTGTTGACCATTTCATTCCGAAAAAAGGGTTGACACTTTCTATTGATCTTTTGAATTTTTTATTGCTTTCATTGATTTAATTTCAAATTTAACTTATTTTGAATTTAAAACGCTATTTTAGATTTTTATTATAGCTTATGTGTATAATTTTGCCAACCTGTGGGTTGCTAACTACTAATAAGCCTGTGTTCTCTAAACGGTGATAATTGAATCGGAGAATACACCTTAGAGCATCCTTGTCTGCCTTTATGCTTAGGTCCATATGAGGAAAATTCAGTAAAGGGACTGAACTAATGTGAGGTTGATGGTCAAAGCTATTCATCAATTTTCCCCATCATATCGTCCAGGGATTACATTAGTCAGCTGGAGTTGATTAACAAAGTATATGTCGTTATTATTTGATGATTTCTGAAGAAATTATGTTCTATTTATGAGTATTAATACTCTGTGTTCCAATTAAAACATATGGCGAATTTGTCACGGCATATAATGATAATATTAATAAATCCATCATGCAATTATCTATGTATCTTGTTTGTTTACTTTCTTGAAATTTTTCTCTTGACCAAAGTTTGATTTTGTCTGTTAGTTTTAGATTTCATGATTTGATCAGAGACCTACGATAGGGATGAATATTTTGTTCTATTCAAACCTGTACGAATCCATTCAAATGAGCTGTTTTTAGAAAATAATAAAATTCTAAATGGATTACACCATTTGACCAATGTGAAATAGTTGTCCGGTGTTCCCTCCAGACAAAGGGCCCGGTTTCCTCCCTCCACTAAGCCTGGCAAGATTACAAGTTGATTAAAGCGTAAAACATTAATCAATCAATCAACTAATCGATCACATCAGATGTCTGTCTGGTGCCACCGAAAGGTTGGTGGTTTCCTTTGTTTCTTATCCAACTGACTTAGATCGGATAACTGCCTGGTATCATGGGAAGGTTGGTGGTTTCCTTCGGTTCTTATCAAACTGACTTAGATCGGATAACTGCCTGATATCATGGGAAAGTTGGTGGTTTCACCCGTTTCGTATCGAACTGACTTACATCGGATAACTACCTGGTATCATGGAAACTTTGGGGGTTTCCTTTGTTTCTAATCCAACTGACTTAGATAGGATAACTGCCTGGTATTATGGGAAGGTCGGGGGTTTCCTTCATTTCTTATCCAACTGACTTAGATAGGATAACTACCTGGTATTATGGGAAGGTCGGGGGTTTCCTTCATTTCTTATCCAACTGACTTAGATAGGATAACTACCTGGTATTATGGGAAGGTCGGGGGTTTCCTTCATTTCTTATCCAACTGACTTAGATAGGATAACTACCTGGTATTATGGGAAGGTCGGGGGTTTCCTTTGTTTCTTATCCAACTGACTTAGATATGATAACTACCTGGTATTATGGAAACTTTGGTGGTTTCCTTCGTTTCGTATCCACCAATGGGTCGCGGGTTCGAATCCCACTCAGTCCAAAAAAATTGGAAAATTTTCTGACTGGGTTTTCACTCGAACGACCTATGTGGGATGGTTGCCAGTTACCAACGGAAGGTCGTGGGTTTCCTCCGGGCATAGAGCCCGGTTTCCTCCCACAATAAAACTGGCAACGGCGCCATATAAGTGAAATAATCTTGAGCGCGGCGTAAAACACCAAACAATCAATCGTTTCGTATCCAACTGACTTAGATCAGATAACTGCCTGGTATTATGGGAAGGTCGGGGGTTTCCTTCGTTTCTTATCCAACTGACTTAGATAAAATAACTGCCTGGTATCATGGGAAGGTCGGGGGTTTCTTTTGTTTCTTATCCAATTGACTTAGATCGGATAACTGCCTGACATCATGGGAAGGGCAGAGATTTTCTCCTTTCCTTTTCTGTCTTACATAGGAGGACTGTGGTGTAATATCTGACTGTCTCACATAAGAGGACTGTCGTTTATCATGGGAGGGTCCGGGGTTTTCTCCATTCCTTATCTGACTATCTTACATAGGAGGACTGTCGTGTATCATGGGAGGTTCCGGGTTTTCTCCGTTCCTTATCTGACTATCCTACATAGGATGGCTGTCGTGTATCATGGGAGGGTCCGGGGTTTTCTCCGTTCCTTATCTGACTGTCTCACATAAGAGGACTGTCGTTTATCATGGGAGGGTCCGGGGTTTTCTCCGTTCCTTATCTGACTATCTTACATAGGATGGCTGTCGTTTATCATGGGAGGGTCCGGGGTTTTCTCCGTTCCTTATCTGACTATCTTACATAGGAGGACTGTCGTGTATCATGGGAGGTTCCGGGTTTTCTCCGTTCCTTATCTGACTATCCTACATAGGATGGCTGTCGTTTATCATGGGAGGGTCCGGGATTTTCTCCGTTCCTTATCTGACTATCCTACATAGGATGGCTGTCGTTTATCATGGGAGGGTCCGGGGTTTTCTCCGTTCCTTATCTGACTATCTTACATAGGATGGCTGTCGTTTATCATGGGAGGGTCCGGGGTTTTCTCCGTTCCTTATCTGACTATCCTACATAGGATGGCTGTCGTTTATCATGGGAGGGTCCGGGATTTTCTCCGTTCCTTATCTGACTATCTTACATAGGATGGCTGTCGTTTATCATGGGAGGGTCCGGGGTTTTCTCCGCTCCTTATCTGACTATCCTACATAGGATGGCTGTCGTTTATCAAGGGAGGGTCCGGGATTTTCTCCGTTCCTTATCTGACTATCCTACATAGGATGGCTGTCGTTTATCAAGGGAGGGTCCGGGATTTTCTCCGTTCCTTATCTGACTATCTTACATAGGATGGCTGTCGTTTATCATGGGAGGGTCCGGGGTTTTCTCCGTTCCTTATCTGACTATCCTACATAGGATGGCTGTCATTTATCAAGGGAGGGTCCGGGATTTTCTCCGTTCCTTATCTGACTATCTTACATAGGATGGCTGTCGTTTATCATGGGAGGGTCCGGGGTTTTCTCCGTTCCTTATCTGACTATCTTACATAGGATGACTGTCGTTTATCATGGGAGGGTCCGGGGTTTTCTCCGTTCCTTATCTGACTATCTTACATAGGATGGCTGTCGTTTATCATGGGAGGGTCCGGGGTTTTCTCCGTTCCTTATCTGACTATCCTACATAGGATGGCTGTCGTTTATCATGGGAGGGTCCGGGATTTTCTCCGTTCCTTATCTGACTGTCTCACATAAGAGGACTGTCGTGTATCATGGGAGGGTCCGGGATTTTCTCCGTTCCTTATCTGACTATCTTACATAGGATGACTGTCGTTTATCATGGGAGGGTCCGGGGTTTTCTCCGTTCCTTATCTGACTATCTTACATAGGATGGCTGTCGTTTATCATGGGAGGGTCCGGGGTTTTCTCCGTTCCTTATCTGACTATCTTACATAGGATGGCTGTCGTTTATCATGGGAGGGTCCGGGGTTTTCTCCGTTCCTTATCTGACTATCCTACATAGGATGGCTGTCGTTTATCATGGGAGGGTCCGGGATTTTCTCCGTTCCTTATCTGACTGTCTCACATAAGAGGACTGTTGTGTAGCATGGGAGGGTCGGGTTTTCTCCGTTCCTTATCTGACTGTCTCACATAAGAGGACTGTTGTGTAGCATGGGAGGGTCGGGTTTTCTCCGTTCCTTATCTGACTGTCTCACATAAGAGGACTGTCGTGTATCATGGGAGGGTCCGGGATTTTCTCCGTTCCTTATCTGACTATCTTACATAGGATGACTGTCGTTTATCATGGGAGGGTCCGGGGTTTTCTCCGTTCCTTATCTGACTATCTTACATAGGATGGCTGTCGTTTATCATGGGAGGGTCCGGGGTTTTCTCCGTTCCTTATCTGACTATCCTACATAGGATGGCTGTCGTTTATCATGGGAGGGTCCGGGATTTTCTCCGTTCCTTATCTGACTGTCTCACATAAGAGGACTGTTGTGTAGCATGGGAGGGTCGGGTTTTCTCCGTTCCTTATCTGACTGTCTCACATAAGAGGACTGTTGTGTAGCATGGGAGGGTCGGGTTTTCTCCGTTCCTTATCTGACTGTCTCACATAAGAGGACTGTTGTGTAGCATGGGAGGGTCGGGTTTTCTCCGTTCCTTATCTGACTGTCTCACATAAGAGGACTGTTGTGTAACATGGGAGGGTCGGGTTTTCTCCGTTCCTTATCTGACTGCCTCACATAAGAGGACTGTTGTGTAGCATGGGAGTTTCCGGGGTTTTCTCCGTTCCTTATCTGACTTTACACGGAATGTCTGCCATGTAAGTGAAACAATCTTCAGTGCTGCGAAAAACATCAATCAATTAACTGATTAACATGAATAGTTCACTGTTCCATTCAATGGCCAAGTTGGACAGAGATTGATTGATTGATGTTTTACGCCGCACTCATGATTATTTCACCTATCTGGCGGCGTTACCAGGTTAAGTAGGGGATGGAAATCTTTGACCAGAGGAAAACCCCGACCTTTGGCGAGTAGGCTACTCGGCAACTCTTCCACATACGGCGATGGAATGAAAAGTCTACTCAGAAATTTTCAATTTTGATTTGGTCTGACTATGGTCTCGAACCCGCGTCAAACCCAACCACTAATATTGAATGGCTAGCTGAGAAGATTAATTTGCGGTTTATATCCGATGATTAATAATCTTAAACTTATTATCTTAAAATGTGTCTGAGTGAGTTTTCCCTCGATCTTAAGAGAGTTGCCATTTACTCGTCAAAGATCGGGGCTTACTCTTGGCAGAGCCCGGTTTCCTGTCCCACTATATCTGGCAACGCCGCCATATAAGTGAAATAATCTTCAGTGCCTCGAAAAGCATCTGGCAGCAATGGAATAGTTCTACGTGTATTAAAATCAAGTTGACCCAGATAATATATTTCAATAAAGTGATGTCCTATTAAGAATAAGCCTTTAAATTCAAGAAATAAAAACTAAATTTTTCAACAATTTGAAGTTTTATTGCGTGTGATAGAGAAAGTAAGCTTGTTGCACTTGAGTGAAATATCAGAATGTAGTCGTGCGTGAATGTCATACAAAGGCCAATGTTTATGTATATTTCCGTGCGGTAAAAATAAAACCCCTTACAACGTTAAACCACCTTAGCAGGACTCCTTCTTTGAGAAAAAACAACTGCATGAATGACCCTTTCTTGTATAGTTATATTATTAAATGCGCCAATAGTCCGAGTTTCTTGCTCTAAAATGATTTTTTAGCAAATTATTCACAGAGCATAATATGATAATGTAGTTTTGACCGTTTTATGGGGTTTAAACGATCTGGCGTTAGACGCCCTTTAATGGCATATTTCAAGAAATACGTACACGACAGAAGACGTAAGTAGCCTGATGATAAATTTGAAATTGTAAAGATAAAAACATTTCAAGTGAGTGTAATCCAAACTAAGTTACTCGGTTTCAACTTCATCGGACCGACCATTTTGGTCGTTTAAACATAGTTGGGCATATATAATGTGCCGCACGTTCATTTTTAGTCGTTTTATTTTAACAAGCTCAGGTTATTTCACTTTCTTCTCAAACGCTAATAAGGCTTAGTCTACGAGTGTGCCATTAAAAAGTCCCTTTGAGTTGTCAGTATTAGTGCGCTAAAAGGACGCAATTATGCAACCTTCGGCTTATAACGCTCCAACAAATGTGTGTTGACAATCGTGATCTAACCACTTTCTTATCTCCCTTGGGTCTTAATGTAACGGATTTTCTTCCCTGATTAGATTAAAGAAAACAAAAGTTTTGAGAAGAAAATCTCGTGAGAGAAACAGCAAATTTAACTGTTATCAACGGTTTTTACACAAAAACGTCTGAAAGATATATTGCATATTGCGTCTAAGTTTGAAATCATCTGTTTGGATCTAATGGAAGAAGCAGCCAGAGAGTAAGCTTCACAAACTGCTATTTATCTGGGATGGTTCTCGGTAGTTTACTAAGATTAAGAATGTTCCTTAGTTCTGAAACAGATTTTCACTTTACCTATGGTTCCCAAGGATACATTATCCTTTGTCTTTTAGAGGACACATTTTTTAAGTCATTATCCGTGGCACTATTGCATCTCTTCGAATCTCTCTCGTATTAAAAGTGAAAATAAGCGATCTTTTTTTCACACGTTTCGCTTTATATGCCGATGGTTCTTAATATGTTCATATTCCATCAGGCACAGATTAACAGTTGGTGAATCTGACTAAATCGGCATGATCAAACTCCAGAGGATGAATGTCTGAACGAGACTAAGCATAAATAAGTCTGTAACCTGCACAGTGGACGTTCACATTTCTGAATGTCTTCAAAACCGTAGATCAGTAAGTACACATGAATGTTTGGCGGGGCCATGTTTTGCAATTGTCATACAGAAATGCTTGTTACACGAGGACACAGAGCAATAACAATGTTGTTGGAAAGTGTAAGTTGATAGAGAATCACATATAAATATACAAAAGTCATAGGCTGAAAGTTTTACAATTTCAAGAATTACTAGACGCTCTTGTACCTCTCGTTTCGCATTGGCCCTCTTCTGCCAGTAACTTCTGTTTTTGTGGAAATGTCCCCAAAATTATTGAGTTTCGATATGATAGTGTTGAGTTCTAGATTGTGAAACTTGAAGGTTGTTTGAAGGCCGTCTTCGGCAGGATCTCGGGAAGACAGGCCTACAGTTGGCGTACTCAGATATTTCCGTACGTCTTGCTGCCCTCGGAACATTTGCTCAACATTGTTATGTTCTTTGCTTTCTCTGAGATTTTTACCCTGAGCTAACAGCTTATCCTCTCTCTCAGAGATTAAGTTTAATTTCTCTGATATCTTTTCCTTTTCCTTGTCTATTGCGATGTCACACAACTCCAAGATTTCTTTCTCGCGTTCCTCGAGAGACGTTCTCAGGGTAGAAAAACTCTGCTCTACGTTTAGGAACAAAGTGTGTCGCGATTCTTCTAAATCTTTGGTTGCTGACTCCAAAACAAAACGTCGTTGCTGCATAGTAGAAGCTTCTTGTTCCAAGGCCTCAATCGTGGTATCAATTGTCGGTACATATTTCTTCAGAGCGTGCTCCATATCCATGACAACGTGTCCTTTATATTCCTTGTGGTCAATGACGGTACAGTCACGGCAGACAGGTACGATACAGGTCTCGCAGAAGAAGTTAAGGGCCTGTAGATGATGCTTGGAACAGAGATTTACCGTGTATCTGTTGGTTCGTTTTAGAAAGTCCATTAGTTGCACTACACGATAATCGGTTGAGAGCGTTTTCAGGTTCTCTTCCGTTGCCAGGAATCCGGATCGGCAAGATGGACAGTGGATGGTCACTGGGTTGTTTAGTCGGCGAAACAAGGGAGAGTAACTCTGACGATGCTCACCTTCGGTACGAACCATCTGTGTCAAGCACTGCAAACAGAAAGTATGGTGACATGGAAGAAGTTTGGGCGCTTTGTCGTCACTCTCGTACCGATCTCGACATATAGCGCATCTCAAAAAGGCCTCTTCAAATGTTTCTTCATCAAGGACTAGACTATGTCGACTGGCGTGCAAAGAACTGCTGCGGAGTCCGGGTGGCGGTGAAGGGGCCTCTTTTCTTCTCCAAGACATATCACCTGAGGAAGCAAACAAATCCACACGTTCACTATTTAGCGGAAGAATTTACACATTGTGTTAGTGTGTATATAAACACTCACTTAATGTCCTGTCAACTAGATGTAAGTGAGCATAGAAATGACTTGTCCTGGTTTCTGACTTACACTTATATTATAGACGTTAACCTTTGGTATTCTGATTTGTTCTAGAATATATCAAATATAGGGAAATTATGGACTTGTTAGGGCACGTTCTTGTGTTAAGGCTAATGATGCCGATTCTTAGAAATAATTTCACCACATCTGTTCTTATCAAGACTGATTTATCCCCTGATTAAGATGTCCCCCTTTATTTATAAACGAAACTGACATAAGTTATAAAGGGTCATATTTGAATTATTCGGAAGGACAAACAATGACCGTCGCAAGACTTGCGGGAATTTGCTTGATATTGACCAAGTCCATATCATCTAAGCGCAAGTTGATAGAAAAATAGATTATTCCCTCAAAAATAAACTTTTAGTCTCTAGGGAGGGTGAACAGAGAGAGTTGGCGGATTTATAATCAACCGACATCAATTCAGTTTGCACCAGTAACCTGAAAACATTTGATTATAGTTTCGTGAATCTGTATAACGACAAATGTCAAAATTTTGGCAGTTCATGACTGCAGCTATCGTTGTCCTCGACCGCCAGGATTGCTGCTCTTCAGACTACCAAATGGCTTGTCGTTGAACACGAGCACAGGGCTAAGAACTTAGGTATATGATAAAATATAGAAACAGGTAGAGACATGTTGCCTTGCTGTCGTAAAAATTTACCATTTGTGACCGTCCTTTTGAAAATCGCATTTCGAAATCGGAAAAATCTTTGACAAAGTAAAAAAAGGAATTAGATGAAGGTTCGTTCGAGAGTTAATGACCTAACATTGTTGGTTCTGAATTTTTTTTTGTCAGTCAATGTGTTACGTCTATCCACATATTCGTGCCTAATAAATTTTCCAGTTCTCTCTTGGTGGTTTGTCAACATTTTTCCTGTCAAAACTGGCCTAATATGTGACACTAATGTCTGGATATTCATTACATTTCTCGCCTTTGGAGAAGGTTGTAAGAAAAATTATTTACAAAGACAAAGAATCTTTGTTCTGAGTAAATTAAACAAGTAGATTATATCGGGATGGCTTATAAGGAAGATCTAATTCTATCTTACAAAAATGCTGCGCAATCAAAATGGCAGTCCTATTTGTAAACGGTCACTAGGTCACGGAAAAGTTGTCCAATCGTAAGAGCATTATCCATCGTTTTATACATGCTTCAAAAATGATATTGGAAATATTCAATTATATAAAGATCTCTTTGTGGCCAAGATGTTATAGCGCTCTGGGCGCTCACACTGAACAGACAGACCATTTCAATCAATGGGTCGGTGGTTCGAATCGCATCCAGTCTCAAAAATTGGGAAAATTTGGTGTGTGTGTGTGTGTGTTTCCCCCGATACCTATATGGGGTGGTTCCCAGGTACCATTGGAAGGTCAAAGGTTTCCCCTCTCCCAATATAACTGACAGTGTTGCCATTAGGCAAAAGAAGCTTGATTGTGTCTCAAAAATCAAATGAACAATCATTCAATGCTTTCAATGATCGAGACACATACGTCAGTCTTTATCAAAACTGGGTAACTAGTTTTATCGTCACTATCTGATACTTAAATAAAGACGTAAGAAATTTCTATGCGTGCTTTTTTTTTTTGCTCTTCATGGTCCTCAATAATTATTTTACTCGTTGATGACATTACGTAACTGGATATTCCTGTCTGTAACAGGTCTAATTATACACCCAATATTTAAGCAATTTGTTAGGGAAAGGTTGGTTAAGACCCATAGTTCTAATTACACATCACAAGAATGTTAAAAATAGATATTCGTCTGCATGTTGTTCGATCCGTGTGAACTTTTATGTTATTTATGGTGACGTTCCCTGATGGACGGTGAACGAACTCGATAAAACTTAATTTCGTTATAACCCGGTGATTGATTGATTGTTTGGTGTTTTACGCCGCGCCCAAGATTATTTCACTTATATGGCGGTGTTGCCAGTTTTATTGTGGGAGGAAACCGGGATATATGCCCAGAGGAAACCCACGTCCTTTCGTTGGTAACTGGCAACCATCCCACATAGGTCGTTCGAGTGAATAACCCGGAGAAGACAGTCCCTGTCGTGTCTTTGATAGCGTGTGATAACTGTCTGTATTGTCATTAAAGTGGCTAGAGCCTCCAACAGTTGCCATGTTATTTAATTCTCATTGTCGAGACAGTAAGAAGGGTTGAATTGAGATCTAAAAAGCAAACCTTGGAATAAGGAAAATTCATTTAATCACTGAAACGTGCGAAAGTAGATAGTGTTCAAAAAGTAACCAAATTGTAAATAACCGGGACTAACATTCATTTATTTTAAGCCCAAGACAAAAGCACTATACTTTACACCGAGCGGCCAAAATTCCTATTAGCACGAGAAGCTTGTGGTTTGATGTAGCTTGAAAAACTATAGAGGATTAAAGTTGAAATTTAAAAATTATCGGTGAAGTCGGTTGCCCGTCCGGATGATGAGGGCTGGTAACCGTCAAAATTCAAATAGTCGGAATGAGAAGCCTACATTTTCCTTTGTTCTATTGCTTATAGGAACGACCTTAATCTTTAAGATTGGTATCGGTGGAAAGCTCATATAATGTACCTGATAAAAAACCACAACAGTTAGTTTTAACAAAGTTTCTCTATCAACTCAAACGTTCTTGAGATACCAATAAAAAGCTTGAAAAACTAAAGGATTGACTTTGAAATAAAAAGTATCTGTAAACACACGCTGTAACCGCAGGATCGAAGATGTGTGCTAATAACGGACAGCATTTAAATAACCGAATGTATGAATAGTGTCCGAAAAGTAAACAAAATTCAAATAACTGGGACGAACGTTCATTCATTCTAAGCCTAAGTTAGTTCAAATTATATTACTTTAACCTGGGATGAATATTCATCCCAGCTTTAACATACAATTTAGAGACAAGTAGCACCAAAGTGCTTTTGAATTGCGCGTCTTGAGAAAATAGCCGAAAATTTTCACATTCTGTTTATACGGAAAAAAATCTCCATATGTTGCCACTCATGTCACTTTAACTTACATTCCCGAGATAAGTATTAACAGTTAGTTCATATTGTCTACTTCTTGGTATATATACGAACAATAAGCAAACTACATTTCAACGAAATTTTCTCTATATTCGACAGCTCGTGCCACTTAAAGTTAAACCGAGGCCTTCCGTTGTTATCAAACAACAACGTTGCATCTACAGGACGATCAGAGAGAACTATTGTTTCAGATATCATATCCAGGGTTATTTCTATGGCCAAATTTAAAAAACGACCTTTTCGTCTTGGCCATAAAGTCAATGCTTTGTAATGGATATTAATTAGTGTTATTTGTAAGCTTTGATAACATTCAAAATGATAATCTACGATAGTCTCATTATTTCTACAGTTACTTCCAGATATCTTAATTCTGGCAACTGTCATCCGTATATCCATAGCTCTACATTAATATTCTTTTGTGGATTTGTGAAATCTTTCATACACGGGGCAAGTGACGCAAAAACCCCACTGGCTTGAACACAACTATGAATTCCAGATAGTTACAGGCATATTTCACTGGAGTAAAGTAATAAAATCTTATGAAAGCACCTAATCATATATAAAACAAATCTGAGAGCTAGTTTTCAAAATAGTATACAGTGTATGGTAATTTGTATCTTCCATTACAAGAACAAGAAAGATAAATATAAAGCAGCTTTATACGGTCTATACTAATGGTTATGCGTGAAAATATGTATATTCTACGCATTTACATATCCTTTAATTCCTCTCAGTGTATATTATTTGGTTTCCAAGATACACGATCAGTTATTTTGGAAAAGCGTTAGAAGCCAAAATTTGTATGTTTCTGTTATAAACTCCGATTATGCAGACAAGTTCATCGATAAAATATAACATATACGTTGAAATTTTAAGGGCCTACTCATATTTTCTGATTTTGCGAAAAATAGATAAAACTAGGTTACCGAATTTTCCAAATTCTTTAAAGTCTGTTTTAACGAATAATGTCTTTTTTGCTTGGTTGATCATCCCTATGTTCACTCAAAGCATTTAAGATCATTTTTAAAAAGTTTATAATTACCCTCGGAGCTGCCTCTTGGGGTTTCCTCAGCAAAACAAACAGAGTTCATATTTTCTTGTCTCGGACTGCAGGACTCTCCAAGGCGACCTGGAAAAGACAAGCAAGTTGCGGTTAATATCTAATTCCTTCTTACAAAGGACTGATTGTCAGCAGTAAGTCTGTCCCAGTGACCCGCTTCCACTAGACACATGTATCATCTGTCTCACCATATAAGTAATATGCCAACTTCATCAAACTTTTTAAAAACTCTGCTTAAGTCCTCGTTTTAGACAGATCGGAATTCGGGATTCCCAGCATTGACCTACATTTTAATTCTTACTTTGTTCTTTTGTGTGTTGTTTCCTTGATTACTTTGGAACTTTATAACTTCGCCAAATAATCATACATCATCAGTTTGCAGTCTCAGTTTCAAGCATGCAAAATATCGTTTTATCGCTGTGATCTTTAGAGAAAAAATTAAATCGGACGGCATATCTAACATGCACTAGAACAACACGTTGTCCATCTCTATGACTGATTGATTGGTTGATGTTTTACGTCGCATTCCAGATTATTTAAGTTCATATAGCGGCGTTGCCAGGTTTATTGTGGGAAGAAACCGGTCTGTTTGTCTGGAGGAAACTTATATTACGTTTGAGTGAGATTCGAACCCGCGACCTATCAATGGAAGGCGTGTGTCGGCCTGAGAGATTATAATCATTAAGACAAAATATATTAAATCTTAGGTCTTGGTTAGAATACCTCATTGATAAACAACTTCCCCGAAAACTTTCCGTTAAACGATTCCACGGGTTGAATTTGGCTAGATATCGAACCCGCATCCATTGCTGAATTCCTTGCCTTTACGATCGGTGGAGCAGTTTTGAATACTTTAATGTGTTTCCAATTAAGTCATCCGATTTGCTACCAGACAAGTATCGGTATGACAACAGAGTAAAATGTTCCATTTTGAAAAAAAACTTTTGGGACAATAGTCCGAGTGCCCTTTACATCTGAAAAGTTATGTTTTCATTTTACCAGAGGATAATAAAACGGCGAAAAGAAAAAAAAACAATTGGAGACAAAACTATAGTAACTTAATTAGAACTTGTGGGAGTAACTTTTAATTAACTTCCCAGACTGAGTTCATTAAACAAGTAAAGTGATGAATGAAACGTTTTCTGGAGCTGACCTTTTGAACTTTCTATATTTATTGTGGTATTGTGTTGTGTTTTAATTCGGTGACTTTTTATTTCCGAAACACAAAAGAAAACATATAGCCTGGTCAATTGATTTAACTCCTAATCTACTGCAAATCAACTTTAGATTTCTAATAAGTGTGTTCGATTGCAGCTACTGAATATGACACATAACTTGTTTTTAAACCAAACATATGTGCTAAGAGCGACACAGGACTAGTAAAAGGCACAATAAGCTCTCCATGAGAAATGTGTGATATTTATTCCAATATGTTTATTTACCGGGCTATATGATTCTATAAACGAACAGGGCGTTCAGGTGGCAGAACGATAGTTTCTCAGCCCGATAGTCTCAGTCCTCCACTGGCCACATCGCCATATACATGAAATAATCGTGAATGCGACGTAAAACACCAATCAATCAATCTGAATTGAGAAACACCATAGTTCAGCAAAGTGCCATCTCAACACGGCAATGATGTACGTGAAGGATGGATAGAAAATAAAGTTGAATCCATCCCGATACGTATAGCCTGTCTAAAGTTAAGTCGAAAATATGCCAATTACTCGACGTGTATTATAATTTTCTACACGATTTTTACGCGCAAAATAAATTTTGTCTGGTGTAATTTACGTGAACTAAGTATTTGTATAGAAAGGTCGACAGAGCGCATTGCAATTCTTTTGAAAGAAACTATTAACAAACAATCTATTTAAGAAAAATTATGTTCATGCATGCAGAAATGAAGACAACCTAAACCATGCAAGCACAATGTGCCCCACCTACAATTCACGACAGGTTTGAAATGTACTGTTCCAGACGCGGCTGTCACGAACAACGAATAGATTCAGCTACAAATGCGATTGCCTAACAATAAACAAAAGCAATAAACAAGTTAGTTTTTTTTAAAGATCACAAAAAAGAGGTACCTATAGACTTGAAAGATACAATTTTAACACCTTTTCGCGAAATCTCTCGGTAGACTCCTGGGCCCCATAGGCTTACAAAGCTCACAACCGTCTAAGTATCAAGAATTTTTTTCATTTCTTTTGCTTCAGTTTAACGCCGACCATAAATATTAAAATGGCATGAGCTGCCAAGATTCAGACAGATGTATGAGTACATTTAAGGGTTTTTGTTTCTTTAAAAAACGATTCAAGTACAATCCCAAGATTGCACAGATCACATGAAGCGGTTTGATAAAAAGGAACAATTAACTAATTCTGAAAATATCCCTATATAGGCCTATAGGGCAGAACATTGCATTTTGATATTGGATAGGCCTAACTGCAATGCTCATGGGAGGGAAACCAGACAGTGTCAGAAGAAAACTTCCAACCTCTCGTCGCTACATGGCATAAATATGGAAAAGTGATTTAGAATACACAAAATGGGGATGAATATGAAGTCTATACGCTGGTCGTCTTGGGAAAATGTTTTATTAAGGCATAAAATGTATTGGTGTGGTCGGTCGGACCTGTCCAATCGTGATACACTTTCGATGAACTTTTCGCCCTCGGTATAGTTGTACTTAAACTTCACTCATTTGCAAACCATCCCATTTTGAGACTGCCGGTTTTTTGAAAGCCAGTTAAAACGGGACAAAAACGGGACTAAAAGTCTTAAGTTCTAACAATGTATTACATTAATTTCCCTGTCACATTCGAGACAAAAACAGACGTATCTCACCCTTAAGTCTAAGTGGACAAATTTTAAGAATGGACAAATAATTAGGTAGAACTTGTTCATCGTCTTTCACATTCCTGTCACGGGATTTGTAAAGTCTGGCGGAGACAGAGTGTATGCTTTAAGTACCACCACCTGTCCGCAAACTATACGAGATGCGTCATAGCGCACTTTATAAGAAAAATACCTCTATAGGTTAAGTTTAATTTAAGAGGGATGAGAAGTAAAAAGGTGGAATATTTTCGTTTGGCAGGAAAAATGTTCGCCGATTTTCTTTTTAAAAAATTCAGATTGGGATCCAAGAATGTACTTTGGCGTAACAAAAACAAAGTATTTGAATATGCATCGAGTTAGCCCGGATTATCGGTCTTACGGCGACTGGTATTATATGGCTGCTAATGTGTCTTGACGAACACGGAGAGAAAATTCGGCATAGCCCAGATTTTTCGGCTAGCATCGAGTACATTAAATTTTTGCATTTGAATTGAGCTGAGTCGTTTCTCCGCTTTCCTAGTTCCTAGTTTGGTGTTTTACGCCGCGCTCAAGATTATTTCACTCATATGGTGGCGTTGTCAGTTGTATTGTGCGAGGAAACCGGGCTCTTTGCCCGGAGGAAACCCACGACCTTCCGGTGGTAACTGGCAACCATTCCACATAGTTCGTTCGAGTGAAACCCCAGTAAGAAAATTTGTCAATTTTTGGGAGACTGAGTGGGATTTGAACCCGCGACCCATTGATGGAAGGCTGTTCGGATTGAGCGTCCAACGCTCTACCTACTGAGCCACGGGACCCCCCCCCCCCCCGCCCCCTCCCCCTAGTTCTTTTAAAGGGTCGTTTTAAAAATGAAATTGAAATTTCTATTTGGTTCAAGCAATGTCAGCAAACTATATCATGAGTATGCACACAAGTGCCCTAAATGATATCAGTACAGTTATGTCTCTAAACTAACTATCCGTAGACCAATTACATGAACTTTATCTTTAGAAACACCTACAAAATATGCAGTTAAAAGCCTCTCGATGAGATTAAGATTGTAAACTAAAAGCAAATAAAACTGAAACTAATGTAATCCAAAATAAAAGTTGTAAACACAGTTTCTGTTCGATCGGTGTTCGAACTTAGCCCTGACAATCATTGTTTTGTAGCCAATAAAAGAAACGGAAATAACAGTGCAAACAAAACGCCACCTCCAGATGTTTGTATAGTTATACTATTAACAAAAACATACTAAGGCATACACCTTAAATCTTTTCGGTAAAAATCCAGTAAATGTGTTGTCACAATACGGCCTTCTTATAACTCCTGGGAAAACACGTAAGGTTTATTTTTTGCTGTCTCTTATTATGCTTATCTGTATTTCAAGCAAACTTTATGACGCATACCAGCTGCTGTATTTGTCGATCATTCTATTTGTACATGTAAATTGATACTATTCAAGTCCGGGCTGTGTTATAATATGCAACCCTCATAGTTACATGTAGTCTTGACATTTATGAATGTGATATATGAAAAACAAGCAATTCAAAACAGCTCCAATTTCTCATCAGACCTTTATTATAATGAAAGTTATAATGTCAGGCAGTTCGCTGATTCAGGGATTGTTTTAATGGTGTAATTATATGTTTGTTTGGAAATTACTGCCATACTCATGATTATTCTCCTTTCCTTATTGGGGTTTCCAGGTTTCCTGGGACTTTAAAGGTGAAACCGGAAACCAGAGCTCATACAACGCATAACCACCACAATGAATGAAGTATATAGTCATTTTCAAAATTCAAATAGCTTTAAATGTTAAATTTAGCAATTAAACTGGCGCCCAGCGCTTTCAACTCCGATCAGTAAAATCTGAACTGTCACGTCACTTAGTGAAATCATACACGTATTATAAATAAAGGCCATGTACACACGCATGATTGGCTTTTTGACAGATCCAAAGGTATGCTGTTACTTTGATTGATTTTTATAGTCAACGGACAAATGTTTATATGCTGAATAGAAAAGCTCATCTCACAGAGAGTTATGGTGCATTTTGCCTTAAATAAAAATATTGAGCTGTGAACAGAGTTTTGTTTACTCACGTGAACATATGTCACCAAGCTAATTCAGACCTTTTTCTAGCAAAGAAGTTCAGTGTGATATGATTCCTTTCGGAGTATAGAGAGGGTATTTGTCGGGAAGGACCAAGAGATAAAATATGCGATATATATGCGTGTATTAAATGCTGAGAAAATTTAAACAAGAGATCCCTTAAAGCGATCTTAACGCCCGCGTTCATATATTCATATCAAAGAATGTTACAGCAATAACTGGATATAGGAATTGGGTCCTACATAAAAAATCTTATTCCAGGCAGATAACTATTGTTGAGTATAATTAAATTGAAAATTACAAAGTAAGCTCCCCTTGAAATTTTGGTTGAGAACAACATTGCCACCTGGTAGCCATCTTCAATATGCTAATGAGATGATAATGTACGGTGCCCAGCTAGAACTTAGGGGGATGATGTGTGTCATGTTTGGTTAAGATCAGGTCAGTAGTTTTCTTGGAATAACGATAATAAGTTTCATTTTCAAATTTGGTTCAAAAACAACATTGCTTCCTGGCGGCCATATTTAATAAGCAAATGAGATGAAAATGTAGGGTGCACAACTAGATGATAGGGAGATAATGTGGGCCAAGTTTGGTCAAAATCAGACCAGTAGTTTTCTTGGAATAAAAGTAACAAAAAAAAACAATATCGCCCTCCTGGTGGCCATATTTAATATGCAAATGAGATGAAAATAAACGGTGCATAACTAGACCATAGGGTGATAATGTATGTTGAGTTTGATTAATGTAAGGTAGTTTTTTTGGAATAAAGATAACAAAGAAAAACAACATCGCCCCCTGGCGGCCATATTGAATATGCAAATGAGATGAAAATGTACGATGCACAACTAGACTATATGGAGATAATGTGAGCCAAGTTTGGTGAAAATCGGACTAGTAATTTTCTTGGAATAAAGGTAACAAAAAAACAATATCGCCCCCTGGTGGCCATATTGAATATACAAATGAGATAAAAATGTACGGTGCACAACTAGACCATAGGGTGATGATGTATGTTAAGTTTGATTAAGATTGGACTGGTAGTTTTCTTGGAATAAAGGTAACAAGCAAAAAGTTAACGGACGGACGACGGACCACGGAAAAGCGATTTGAATAGCCCTCCATCAGAATGATGGCGGGCTACAAATCTTAAGTCAAAGTGGCATGAGCTGCCAAAATGTTGATATTTTGATGTAAAAACAGTATGTTGAAATTATCGGCTATTTTTAGTGCTTCTAGTCTCGAAAATGTACGATAAAGTATTGTTTTGAACTAACTTTGACTTAGAATGAATGAATGGTCGTCCCGGTTATTTAAATTTTGTTTACTTTTTCCGAACACTGTTCTATCATTTAGTTTTTCGATGCCCTTCAAAGCCTCTTACTGTCGTGACGATCAGAAATTATGAAAGAAGTGTGAATTTTGACAGCTCATGCCACTTTAAAAAACACACTGGCGTCTTTATGGAAAAAACATAGCATGCAAGTGTTTGACAGTCAGGTTCCACCGGAGCCTTTGTCGTCTTGTCCTTAATGTATATTCTATGTAAAGGGTCCGCAGCTACCTTACGGAAGCTACCTTGAAAAAACATTGATTGTTTGTTGCATTTAAAAATGGGTAAATTATAGAATAACGCAAATACTCTTGTCTTTGTTTTACTGTATAACCTTGATATACTTTTCTGGGTCTGCGTGTAAAAACACAGTTATAGACATAGGAATAGAAAAACCGTTTTGAAGTTTATGTATGAATAGGATAGCCTAGGGCAAATGTAAATGAAATTCTCAAGCAATTCTATCAGGTTGTGTAAAAAATAAGTTAACCTTACAAACTTCACGCTATTTTGAATAAATTACATATAGCAAAATTTTGTTGCATATAACTGAACGTAATGATATGTCTAGAAAACGCCCTGGGAAAGTTAAAAAAAACGTATTAAAGATAAATTCCTTCGGGGATCAATTAAACTATCTAGGATTGGTCTTTTCACAACTGTAGCAAATTTAAAAAGAAACTGTTGCTGATGTCATCTCTTATAAATCATTCATTTCTTTTTGTTTCGTGTTTACGTTTCATTGACCTTTCACATCAATGCATTATAAATCTCAATATGCATTTCAAAACAAATTTTAAATTGTTTGAATACTGTAATGCATTATTTAACAATGAAGTAATTTTATTTTTATATGGTGGGGCCTCGGTCGCTCAGTGGGTTAGAATGATAGTCCCTTAGTCCGAAACAAGCCTTCCGTCGTTGCGGCGCTGGTTCGAGTCTCACTCAGACCAAATAAAGATTGAACAATTTCTGAGTGGATTTTTTCTCAATCGCCGTATGTGGGAGAGTAACCAGGTACCTGCCGAAGATCGGTGGTTTCTTCCGGCCAAAGAGTCCGGTTTCCTCCCCCAGTAAACCTGACACCGCCGCCATTTAAGTTAAATAATCTTGAGCGCGGCGTAAAACATCAATCAATTCGTCAATCTTTATATAGGCCCATATATTGTCCGATAAGAGTAGGATAATGATATACCGTGATTCAAAGAAAAACTTTTAAACTTTTTTCAAGAGCACTTTCAAAAACTATTTCATAATGTGTATCCAGAAATCAAAATGACAAATTTTGTTCGAGACTTTTTAATTCTTGAGTGCAAATGTTAAATTACAAAATTGAATCGACGATATGGCAAAGAAACTTGAACAGGTTTCGAGTTGCAATCAAAATTGTTCTGTTTCATGGTGGCAGAGGCTGCTTGTGGATAATTAGTAACAGGACTGATTGGACTGTCGCCATGTTTTATGAACAGACTTTTTTTTTATGCGATTTAAGCCTACTCCCTACCATTCTTAATATTTATGTCAAATTTGAGCAAAACTTAAGTGTAAGACGTTTTATGAATATGGCTGAAGTTTTTTTCTGAAACTTAAGTCAGATTTTGGAAAACTGACTAAGTCTAAAAGTGAACTTAAGTTTCTTTGTGAACACTGGCCCAGGACGATAACTTTCAAATTTGTTTTCTCAAAAGTATAGCCTATGTTAATTCTTCACAATGAAATAGGGGCCTCCGTGGCTCAGTAAATAGGGCGTTGGACGCTCAACCCGAACAGCCTTCCACCAATGGGTCGCGAATCCAAAAAAAAATTTGAAAATCGAACAAACTATGTGGGATGGTTGCCAGTTACCAGCGGAAGGTCGTGGGTTTCCTCCGGACATAGAGCCCGATTTCCTCCCACAATAAAGGCAACGCCGCCATATAAGTGAAATAATCTTGATCGCGGCGAAAAACACCAAACAATCAATCAATCACAATGAAATACAAGAGAAGCACCTAATTTACGCTCTAGAGATAGACAGATAACATTCTCTTGATTCTTAACAAAATAAGTATAAAAAATAAGCCCAATTAAATTGTCACACATTTTAGCCCGGAAACCAACGTTGTCATTGTTAGGCCAAGTAAGAGCTCATGTATTGTGCCATTTGAAATAAGACACAGGCCTTAAGCCAACCAAGTATCTATCCGGCGAAAGACAAACAACACCTTGTGTATTTTTCTTTGCTTGTGATAAGTAACCTGATGAAAATGAGTTTTGATATACCTACATGTTACAAAGGATCGACATTTTGAAGGAAGCAGTGACGTAAAAGAATATGCAAATTGAATAATTTACATTTTAAATGCAGGCGAGTTGAATATACATAATATAGCGGATATCCGGCCAACCAAGTTTGCTGTACTGTTTATATTTTCAGGGAAATCACCCAGCTCAATAATTATTATAAAAAAGAGAAAATATCAGTCTAAGACCCCTTGAACTGACATCCAAGTGTACATCCGTCACAAAGCATGGCTTATTAGAACCGGTTTTGTTGCATTTCTCAACACCAAGCCTTCTTTGGTGATGAGGTCTGAGTTTCACGTTCTTCAACTTGTATGCTTTGAATACCTAATACCTAATAAATAGATAAACTGTTGATCAAAAGCACTCTATGAGTATGTCGTATGTATAAAAACACGCCGAATGAAAGACATGGCAGAGGTTAAACTGAAAACATGAGAGCGCCCCCTTGGTTCTTTTCTATGGTGTTTAGTGTTTATCACAATCCCGTATGTCGTACAACGACTTCTTTATCAAAAGCTGTTAACAAAGTGATCTTGAAAAAGCAATATATATATATATAGCCTTAGTAGTTTAAAGCTAAAGCCATTTAGATAAGTAACATCGTCGTACACGGATTTCCTTGACACCCAACGCCACCTGGTGGTTCTGGAAAAATGTAGAGTGAGCAAAAAGTTCGTTCGTGATAATAGAGCAGAGATGACGCTATAGATATGAAGTAGTGTAGAGGACATACAATTTGTCAAGGATTTTGGTTTCTAAATCTGTCATTAATTATTTGTTATTTATATCAAGTGTTGTTGCAGCAAAAACACGTCACTACACCCACGCCCTGTTCTATTTAAAGTACTATTTTTTCTCACTTTTATAGACAAATACTGTAGAAACTGGACCATTGAAACAACAAAGAAATTTCTAAACTATTGACATAAGATCTGGTTTGAATAAAAAAAAACTCAGAGTACACGTTGGTGTAATTTTAAACTAGCCACGCAACTGATAAATGAGCTCAAACTGGTTTATCGCTTTGTCGTCACACCAATGCAAACATAAAGATTACACCTTGCTACCTGTGTCTAGACCTGTGTTGAGAAGGTCTTGCTTTCCTCTAAAGGATGGTCATGTATATATATTATATATATTGTATAGATTGTTAACTAGCAAACACTTGATGTCTACCTAAAGCTATCAATAGTATAGATTGAAGAGGAATCATTGGAACCGAGTTTATCGATCATAGCGATTGTCTAACAAAAACTGGATAGATTGTTTTATGTTGTATGCTAATTGAATACATATTTGCTTCCTAAATACTCATTCTTAATAAAACAAGAATTATTTGGGTTTTCTTGAATCTTGAAGCTTATAACAAAAAGTCCTAAAAATCTATAAACTCATGCCAGTTGATTTCCAAATATACTTACGAAAGAGAACTGATTTTGACGATATACAGTGCACATCTGCTCAGGAAAGTGCACTGGTTTATAATAAATTCTAATTTGAGATTTAAATACCCCAGGTAAACAAGGTAAAGCCTATATGCCAGAGGCTTGCGTTCCAGTATAGTTATCCTTGAAACAAACGATTTTCATTTTATATTTTATATAGATTTTTGGGGGTCAAGAAAAAGTGATTAAAACCCCTACACGTTTGACATACATAGCTACATGTACACATTAGGGTGCATGTATCTACTGTATTCTAACCATTTCTCCTGAAGATGACAAATAAAATTTTGTCGAAATATTGAGAACGTCAGCAATGCCTCGTCTTACTTTATTCGGAGTATCTATGCTTTTGCACCTTGCTAAGCTAGTTGGTGGATAAACAAGATTTTAAGGTGCAATGTTTTTCAAAACCTTTGAGATTTATCCCAAGAAGAATCGTGACACTAAAAAGTATGGAAACATCTTTTGCTGGGTCTTTTTCTGACCTTGTGAGTTATTTGTGTTGTGTGGATTGCCAATGCCCCTACCTAGCAAGGATGACCTTAGCCGTGTATCTACATGTCCCTTCATTACATGGTTTGCACATGTCCTTGGTTCTGTAGCGATCACGGAAATCACCCTGAATTTAATCGTTATGTTAATTGGCTATTCTGTCTTGTTATTTAAAGTGGCATGAGCTGCCAAAATTTTGACATTTTGACGTTAAAACAGAATGGTGAAATTATTGGCTATTTTTCTCAAGACGTATAATTCAGAAGCTTCTAGTCTCGAAATGTACGATAAAGTATTGTTTTGAACTAACTTTGGCTTCGAATGAATGAATGGTCGTCCCGGTTATTTAAATTTGTTTACATTTTGAACACGTTTTCGGTTCGTACATGCCACATACGGTATGGATTTTCCTCATTCCAACGCCAATCATTTAGTTTTTCGATGGCCTTCAAAGCCTCTTACTGTCTTGACGATCAGAAATTATGACAAAAGTATGAATTTTGGCAGCTCATGCCCCTTTAACTACCCTTCTTGAGCTAAGCTCTCATAACATATTGGCTAGATACCTGCCCTTCAAGGATCATGGGAGTCGTGGCTTCTCCGATATACCATGTGGGGAAGCCAATGACCAAAACCTTGTGAGCAATACATGTAACACTGTAATCTATCACAGCATAATGATATTCATTTATTACTTTTATTAATGCTCAGGACGAACAGGAAATAAACATTTTTCGTAAAAGTTATTATAAATGAGCAAAATTATTATATCCTCTGATTTTGGATGGCGAAAAACTGACCTACACTCGAAATAATTGTACTTGACAAGTCCATGTCGAGACGCTTTTTGTGATTTAGAGGAAACGAAAGTGTCTGCTGCCTAACTTATTCTAAAAGAATGTGAAAAAATAGAATCATTTAGATTTTAAGGAAAACACTCCAACTAGATTTTACAAGACAAAACAAAAAATGTCATGTAACGTTAAATGCAAATGCATTTTATGAAGCCGGTGTGATACAATATACAGTGAGGCTTCAAAATACCCCTGTATTGTTGATTTAAGAAAATCTAACAAAGAGAAATGCAAAACCGTCTGTCTGTCAGGATTATTTACAGGAGAAAGACATAAGATAAATCCAATTTTCGGAGTAAATGGTATACGGGTGTAAGCTCAATTGCATTGCATGTTTTAACATCTTAAGGGGTTCAGTAGTTCTCAATCGTACTAACATGTATACAGAGACGTTCAATATATTCTTATATTGTGTTCAAACATCCCAGTTTTCTTAATCGCTCAAAGTAATAATTACTCACTAATATGGCGTACACCATTCATACGAATGGACGCGCCAATAAGCTGAAACAACCAACTAACCAACCAATTTTCGGAATTTTACGGATGCCTACCTTTACCGATATCATTTACTTCAACGACAATCCTTTAGTTTTTTAAATAACTTCAAACACTTAGCTTCTTATGACAATCCGAATTTATGAAAAAATCCCTAATTTTGGGCCAAAATTAACTACAAAACAACACACCAAAGATACAATACAATCTATTTGATCCACTGAACAACTTAACATAATTCTCCTGACGATGACTTAATTAAAGTCGAAATATTGAGATTACACCATGAATATTTTCGGAGTTTCCTTACTACTTTAATACAATACAATTCTTCCCTTAATGTTCAATTTTTAAATCATTCGTGTGGAATATATGTTGCCGGTGTCCTACCATGGCCACACAGTGAAAGGTTACATATACAGTGTTAAAAATATATACAGTGCACAGTTAAATATACAGTTTACGGTTACACACACTGGACTTTCTTCAGGTTTATTTTCAGTATTGGGTGTAATCATGGTTTTGACAGAAAATGATATTACAAGGCACTTTCGTTCTAAAAACTTTTGGGCTTATCGAAATGCTCTGTGTCCATCGCGAAATGTTTTCATAACTTGCAAATCGTTCACATACCCTTGGTGGATGTTGTCAAAACTGATAACGGTATCGCAGCTATTTATGTATAACTGACTTGCTACTTAAAGCTCGAGACAAGATAAGCTGCTAGGAAATTCAGTTTGTAAAATCTTTTGTCTTCAAAAAGATGTTGTATGCTTATACCTTCTGAGTTTAAAACATTGCTTTTAAAATACGTTGAACTGCACAGTTATTGTTTTTATTGCAATACATATTCAAAAACTCCATGCAGAGAAGAAGATACTGTAACTTGTATTGCCTACGACCGGTGAAGGAAATACAGATAATTATAACTATTTGTGCATTACTTACCTACATCAATGTCATTTCAAAAACACTGTATTATACACGCTGTGGTGTAGATATATATATGCAATATGTATACAACGCCAAGCTAAGCGTGACAACGAATAAGGACTCAGGCCTCCCACTGTATATGCTGTTCAGGTGATGTCGGGCGTTTTGTGTCGGAAGCACCCACGCTTTATATAGTCCCTCAATGTAAAAGGCTCGACTTAAAAACCGTTAAAAATATTTACCTTTTTTAAAGCAGACTTAATCAGTAAGGTCAGGACTTCACCATCTTCACATCATCGCGCAGGCGTCAAATTGATTTAAATCCCGAGGTAACCAGCCGTTGCCGAGAGCGGGAACAAAGCAACCGTACTTCGATGACCCGATTTCAGAAGCTGCTTTTCTATGTGCTTACATATCTAGAGGTGAAATAGCATGCAGAGTTATAGACCCTCATTTGAGCTATTGAATTACACTTTGATCTGACGGGCGGCTTTTAGCACCTTATTAAAAATGAAAGTCAACGGCAACGGAACAAATTTTAATAAATTCCTTAGACGTTTTCAAAATTAAAACAAGGACGAATGTTTGCATATTCACCTTTAATTCACCCCGTGTAAAATAAAAAAAAAAGTGTTTTTTCACATAATGGCATATATGTCTTCAAAATGCCTTTTATAAATACATAGCGGATATCAAAAAGCTTAACTTGTCTGTCAAAACGAAAATAGAAAGTCATTAGAACTTCTGATGTCTATAAACTTGTCATTATGATTAATGGTTGAAAATAAGCCGGTTTTGGATCCATTCTGTCATATATATAAGTTATTATTTTTAATTAGAATATTCTTAATACCGTTTAAAGAAAACCTGATCGGCTATAACGGTTGCAAATAGCAGTAAGGATTTTTTTTGTCACCAAGGTCACCAAATGAAAAAAACAATACTCCTTAGATCTATGTAGCCGATAAGGTCACGCGCTATGGTGGCATTCACTAAAACTCTGCAACCAATACCGTCGTCAGAAATAAAAAAGCTTTCATTTTGGGGCGGAGGGGAGACTTTGTTCGAGCAAACCCCTGACTTTGCCTTTGGGCAATATTTATCCATTTGCGTTAAATGTGTGTTGTAAAACATGTATTTTACAAGTCTGACCAAAACGAAAAATAAATTTCGGGCGCAGCGCATACAAAATTAAGTGCTACATTTGCAGCTATAGCATGGTTACGTATGGTCGTGTATATGGCGTCAATTTTCCCAATAGTTACGAACCATACGGAAAATATACATAGTTTTTCCACGTTCCTTTTTTGACTTCCATGGAACTAACGCGAAGATTGTTTCGTTTCAACTTATGTTTTTCAAATATACATTTAGTTCATATACAATCACAAACCGTGTTTAAATCCCTTAGCGTTAGGGTTAAATCCTTTAAGCTATCCCATATCAGTTAGATTTTCTCCTTTCAAAAGTGGACCGAGTAGAGTTCGAACCCACAGCCAATAGCTAGAAGGCACTTGAGATCGAGTGTCCATCGCACAAGTCGCACAAGACCCCCCCCCCCCAATCCAAATCCAAATATGCACGTGCAATATTGGCTTTTGGTTTCGTGACATCATATCCTTTTGTGGATGTTCTTGGTGCCAAATTTCAAGATGGCATGGTTAGTCATCCGTAAATCTTCAATTTGATGGATTCAGGTCATGCGGACTTATTTATGATAAATAACGTGTCCTATATTTATATATATATATAAGAGCAGATGTTGCAGTGTTCTATTTTCTGATGTTGATCTAGGCACCAATAACGCTCTATTGTTACGGCATTCGAGATAATTCACCGTACAATATGTGAATAACCTAATGTTTGTCATCAGCGGCATTTGCTGCCAGCTAGTTTTGGTACTTATATTCAAAATGAACTATAAGGTCTACAAAAATGTCATCTATAATGCCAACACTTGTCAAGCGTTAACAGCTTGCAAACAATATCCCACGAGAACTAGGTCGAGTATATAGGCTTGCATATTAATAAAGTCTATATAATTAGGTCAGAATCTTTCAACCCAATTGAGGGAACAATTTCCCTGAAAATTTGTATAGTTTGACAGTTCAATATTTCTGAGCATTTCAGTTTCCTCTGGAATGGAATGGAAGAATTCCGAGCCCCTGGTTCTCACGATGTTGATTTGGGGCATTTTGGACTCTGCATTAGAATAATTCGGGAATGCAAATATGACAGGAGAGATAAGAGGCCAAACTACTTGAAATATTGACGTTTGTAGAAATAAGATTAGAAAATCGGAAGATTTTTAAAACAGCACGGGCAACTGTTTTAGAGATATTGTAACTCAAATTAGAATGACAATTTCCCAACCGAAATGATGAAAGTTTGGCATCTGTGCCATGGTCAAATTAGTTCCTTCAATGTTTGTATTCCGGATTACCTTCAAAGGTACTTTATTTTAGTTTATTTGATTAACGTCTTCAACAACACTCCTGTATTGAATTATACGCTTATTCTGGTTCATTCTGACTGAAGTCGGAATGTTTATTGAAAAGATTCGATGAACATCCTGACTTCAGTCCGATTGATTCTGATCCGGAGTTCAACCCTTCCACTTCAAATCAGAATTATTATTATTACAGAACGCAACGTTCAAGCAACAATCTAAGTGGTATATCACCACCACTAAGATCAGATTCAACGAACGATCTGGTATATCACCATCACTAAGATCAGATTCAACGAACGATCTGGTATACCAACATCGCTAAGATCAGATTCAAAGAACGATCTGGTATATCACCATCACTAAGATCAGATTCAAGGAACGATCTGGTATACCAACATCGCCAAGATCAGATTCAAGGAACAATCTGGTATACCACCATCACTAAGATCAGATTCAAGGAACAATCTAGTATACCAACATCGCCAAGATCAGATTCAAGGAACAATCTGGTATACCAACATCGCTAAGATCAGATTCAAGGAACGATCTGGTATACCAACATCGCCAAGATCAGATTCAAGGAACAATCTGGTATACCAACATCGCTAAGATCAGATTCAAGGAACGATCTGGTATACCAACATCGCCAAGATCAGATTCAAAGAACAATCTGGTATACCAACATCGCCAAGATCAGATTCAAGGAACAATCTGGTATACCAACATCGCTAAGATCAGTTGCAAGGAATGGTCTGGTATACCACCATCTCTAAGATCAGTTTCAAGGAATGGTCTGGTATACCACCATCGCTAAGATCAGTTTCAAGGAATGGTCTGGTATATCGCCATCGCTAAGATCAGATTCATGAAATGGTCTGGTATACCACCATCGCTAAGATCAGTTCCAAGGAATGGTCTGGTATATCGCCATCGCTAAGATCAGTTTCAAGGAATGGTCTGGTACATCACCATCGCTAAGATCAGATTCAAGGAATGGTCTGGTATACCACCATCGCTAAGATGAGTTTCAAGGAATGGTCTGGTACATCACCATCGCTAAGATCAGATTCATGAAATGGTCTGGTACATCACCATCGCTAAGATCAGATTCATGAAATGGTCTGGTATACCCCCATCCCTAAGATTAGATTCATGGAATGGTCTGGTATACAATCATCCCTAAGATTAGATTCATGAAATGGTCTGGTATACCCCCATCCCTAAGATTAGATTCATGGAATGGTCTGGTATAACCCCATCCCTAAGATTAGATTCATGGAATGGTCTGGTATACAATCATCCCTAAGATTAGATTCAAGGTCTTTATAGCGGTTAGTGATTTTTACATTTTTTGAAACGTAAATTTCTAATACCATGAATATTCCATCAAATAGCTCAAAATGTCTTATTTTAAGATATCGTTAGTTATTTAAATGACGATTCGATGAAATCTTCCTTGTATAACAAATTACATTCTTCGATAAATCCTCGACATGGACCGCTTGAAGTGTACGATCCAGTCGAATATGGGATGGTGGTATATCATGACCTGGCTCTTCCTGAGCGGTTTGATCTGAGTTGTATCTGGTGTCGAATGAGATAATAATCCAGAACACGTTTTGTAAAGGGGTAGGATCGTTAACAGTAATCTAATGATTGAAGGGTAAGAACAAATAACAAGCAATCGATAATTTAATAGATGATATGTCAAATAGACATTAGTTTCCTGCTAGAATGTATTGACGTTTTACGTGAATTCACAATTTAAAGTCATACAGTCTGACTTTCCTCAAAAATATTCTGATTTGTTTAAACACGCAACTTTGAAAACTCTTTTTTGCACTAAAAAAACTAAGGAACAGTTACTTAATTCTGTTTCGACGTATGTTGTACGATATGTGGCATCTTTGTTTTTTTTTTAAACACAGAAAAGGAATGATAGTCATGTAAGTTTTAATTGTATAAGTTAGTGTGCCAGTTAGGGGAAATTGAAATCAAACATTAACCCAGAAAAAGTTCCATTAGACAAGAAACAAGTGGTCACTTAGGCGAGTTTATTGGGACGGTAATTCCTCAAACAATTTTGTGACCTCAATAATTGTCCCAATTTCAATGGTTTCACTTAGTAAGGATTCGTTTCAATAAATGACAGGTGACAAATTTCGTGCACTTAATGGAGTCCGTTGAAACGTATAACAAATCCACTAAACTGTATGGTCACTTGGTGAGCCATGTCCAGTTAACGCTGACCTATTTTTTATTATCCTGAACATTTAACTGGGGCAATACAATAAAGTGTTCCGTAGTAAATGGGCCAGGGTGTATACATTTATAGAAAGTATGTTTAATGGTTGACCATACTGTCAGCAAAAGCTGTTGAATATCGAGTTTTTTTGCTTTACAAGAGAGCGGCGATCCTAGCGCTCGAGGATGTGAAGTAAGGCAGCACCAGAGGGCGGAATCTTTAAAAAAAATAGCATAAAGGCACCTTAGATGATCAACACTAGAGAAAACTTTGAGCTGGACTTGGCATTGTATATAATATGCACAGGCGTGCTTTACTGCCATCGTCTATTACTGTATGAAGTTTGTAATAGTGTGGTATACGCAGATGACTTCCATGAAGAGAAAGTTCGGCATAGTTCATTCAACCAGTACATATGCTGGGACATCTGTAGACTTAAAATACCTATATCAGTGACTAAAATATATTTATAGCTACGGGAAATGGCTTCAAGATACTTTATGTATACTGAAAAACCTCCTTTAATTCTAGATCCAAGCGAGAGTATTTGAGACAACCCTTATTTTATTGGGAGTTATTCCCCCTGCATGTCGTCTGGTCGCGTTTAAAGATATCATGAGATTAGGCTACTGAAGGAAAATTAAAGTGACATGAGTTGCCAAAGTTATGAAGAAATATTCTTTATTATAAAATTAGGTAATTATTGATTATTTATTTCACGAGGTACAAGCCATACTGACGACTTTGCACACATCTCCTATTTTGTCCACTGGTCCACTCAGTTGGAGTGATCGTCCCTCAGTCCCACACATTCTTCCTGAGTGGATTTTTTACTGGGTCGCCGTATGTGGAAGGGTTGCAAGGTACTCGCCGAAGTTTGGGGGTTTCCTCCGGGCAATGAGCCCGATTTCCTCCCCACTAAACCAGGCAACTGCGCCATATAAGTGAAATAATATTAAGTGCGACGTAAACATCAATCAATCTATTTGTACGGGTTACTGACTCAGTCGATATTGCTTATTTCAAAGCCAATCATTTTTAGGTACAAACGCTCTCAATCAATTGATAATTGGAATTCTCCACAAAAATTCTAAATTCGGCGGTTCGTGCCTTAAAGGAGAAGAAAACAAAAAAATACATTATAGTTCAGAAGAAGCGCGCTTATTTTTCCTTTCCAATGGTACTAAACACATATTGTTGCTATTTGTTCATGGGAGATGATGCAGTTTATCAAATACCGTATTATGTTACATACACAAAAGAAATTGGTCAACTTTCAAAATCTCCCATTTAAACCCAGGTTAATTTCACTGTCTCCAAAGCATTCCTATCTCCAGAAAATTGTTTTCAGTTTCTCAAAACTTACATTAAATTATAAAGAAAGCCTTCAGGAATATGTGGCTAGCACAAAAATGGTATGCGTGGTATATCGGAGAGTTACGAAGGCTATGAAGAGGATGAATTTAACCTAGGCTTAAATGGGAGATTTTGAAAGTTGACCAATTTGTTTTACTTATTGGGGTCTTTTATTAACTTCACTGTCAGGTGTACAAAAATCGCCAAAATATGTGTTTGGTACCGTTGGAAAGGAAACATTAGCGCGCTTTTGTTGTTTTTGTTATCCAGACTTAATAGATCAACTATTACCCCCATTGCTTTCATGTGCTATACAGTTAATAAAATAAAATTGAAAACCCTTTCAAAGCTTCGGGAGTATGACTGAATAGGAACTCTTGAGCGAAAATATATTTTATTTTATCTTAAGTATTCACCGGGCCCCTCAAACCAATGTCGTATCCCGCATCGCGAGTTTCGAACGCAACTAAAAAACTGGATCATGGTGAAGGGAATCAATAACCGCAGTTAAATGTTGACATATACAAACCTAACCAAAGTAATCGAGGATCAATCTTTCAACAATAAGACAAGATAAGCAATCAGTTAAACGGCTCCATATCTAACACATTTTATGTGAACGTTCCTGTGAACCACGGGCACCGTTGAGACTCCGTCCTCCCCAATAAACAACGTCATCTTGTGAATCTGAAGAACCTTAGGTTGCATTGTGAAAGGTAACCCGTAACCTATAGAACAAAGCTATATTTTTCACGGTAATTTACATCTAGGCAAAAAAAATAAAGTCAGACAAAGGGCGTAATTATGCCGTATTTCTTATTGTAGTTGATGATACTGTCTATTGTCAAGTACGTGTTTTTAGAGAGTAAGCCTACTCGTTAATGAGAAAATATGTGTAACAACAGGGCCCCTTGTGTTACCTGAAGGATCGCTCGATATGTGACAAAGCCTCAAAACATCATAAAAAATACTGACAAATCGTAAGAATAAAAGGAACCCTTGTATAAGAAATAGTTTCTTTTCGTTTCTTGGCATCTTTGGGTCTCTTTTTTTTTGTCGTCAATGTAAATATTAAAATCTCGTTTTCAGTTTAGATACTTAATCAGATTCAAGTTACATTGTTAAAAGAATGTTGGAAGATACTATTAATCCTTCGACTGTACATCACAAGCTATAAGCAAACTCCCTCGTTATTATCTTTTTGTATACACTGAACATATTTTAGCAGATAAATTCACCTATTTCAGGGGAAGGGGGAAGACAAAGACCCCACGTACACGGAGCTTCATTTTCCTCACAATCTGTATTATAGCCAATATATCACAAAATGAATTTAAATGATGCTTATTCAGTAAGTAAGCTTGTTGAGTTAAGATAAATAATGAAATTATTCTCTAATAAACTACGCATTATAATTGTTGAATATATTCTACCTTATCTATATGCAATCATTCATGTGGTCAGAATAATAAACAACCTTCCCATGGATATCATCGCGGAAGAAACAGCATTATAATAGCGATGGTGAAGTATCAAAAGACCCGACATACCTACAAAGACATTAATTACTCCCCTACCGGCGAAGCCGAAGGGGACTATAGGTTTGCGCTCCGTCCGTCCATCCGTCAGTCCGGCAAGTCAGTTTTCCGAACTTTTTTCTATATGCTTTCAGATATTCAATTTATTTTTGGTATGTGGGTTTACCATGTTGGGTTACAGATCAAGTTTAAGCTTTATTCAGCTTGGCGCATTTTTTACGCAACTATCACCCTTGGACTTCAAACTTTTATACAAATAACAGTTTTTTTTCTGACTATTGTGCTAAATGTTCACACTCATTCAAATTGTTGTTAGTATGTGAGTACAACATGGTTGGTTACAGATCAAGTTTACGTTTTGTTCTGCTTTGCGCCTTTTTACAGAAGTTATCAAACTTAGGCTTTAGAAATTTCTTATAAATGACAGTTTTCCGGACTTCTTTACAAAATGTTTCTAGACATTTAGCTGATTTTTTGGTATATATATGAGTAAACCATGTTGGCAAATAGGTCAAGTTTAGGTTTTATATGTCTCTCTTCATTTATTTCTTAGTATTTTACTGATCAATTGTCAATTTAGAACTTCTTATGATGAGTTTTAAGGATTTCAGGGATCTCCCTGGACAACTTCTAGATACGCATAACCAAGATGGCCGCACAATATGTACTATAAGGTAATCCGACATGAGAGTGGCAACTCTGAAACTCAGGGTATTTATGTACGTGAAATATTCGACCGATAACGAGCGAAGATGTGTTCCGATCGGACAGCGGCATCATAGAAATGAAATGAACGTGATTTAAACTAATAAGATGAGTCAACTGAGCAAATTAACGTAACAATGCGTATGTAAACTCCAGAATGAGTCTCAGGATGGTCCTCCAGACATTTAGATTATTTTGCTAATATAAGTTGGACTTCGAAACGCCAATGTGGTGTATTTCGGCTTTACAAGTCGCCAGTCGCCACTCCGGAGATATCCTGGCACAGATTAATCATTGCAACGTTATTTTCATGTGAGATAAAAAAGTGAGAAACATTTCAGAGTTACAGCTATTGTAAGAGGACAAAGGGTGACAACCTGTACGAACCACGTTGTGAACCTCGTCTCCTCTGTTATTTAATCAAAACCAGTTTCGTTACATTACAAGCCTGTCTATTGAGTGAAGCGGATATCTTATAACCATCAGTAAATAAGACTCTCATGAGATACTTAGTTTCACAAACGCAAGTCTTTTAAATCTTTTAAACGAATTTCAAATCAGAATCTGTGGATCATTAACGGTCTAGTAAGGGGTTAGCTTTGGCTATGCAACAAGAGTAGTGTAGCTGCGTAACATGACATTACAGTTTAAAAGTGTGTCAAATTGTTTTCATTTCTTACGTTTGCTTGTTGAGTGGGAGTGTTACCGTTTGTGTATATTATTGGAATGTCTGGGTAAACCGACAACCACAAAACTTAAATATTAGTTTCAAGACAAATTGTGATTAGCAAAACTAATTTTGTAACCAATGGGGCAACATTTTTTGGAAAAATAAAACCGTTTTAGGTAAATAAATTTGAATTTCAGTTCAATGCTCAGTATTTTTGTAGAATTAGTCCAATGCTCAGTATTTTTGTACAATCAGTACAATTATCAGTATATATGACTGAACAATCAGTACAAAGCTCAGCATGTATGTACAATCAGTACAATGCTCAGTATTTATGTGCAATCAGGACAAAGCTCGGTATGTATGATATGTAGGCTACAATGCTCAGTATATATGTACAATCCGTCAAATGCTCAGCGTTTATGTACAATCAGTTCAATGCGCAGTATTTATGTACAATCAGTACAATGCTCAATATTTATGTACAATCAGTACAATGCTCAGTATTTATGTACAATCAGTCAAATGCTCAGTATATATGTACAATTAGTACAATGCTCAGTATTCATGTACTATCAGTGCAATGCTCAGTATTTATTTACAATCAGTCAAATGCTCAGTATTTATGTATATCAGTTCAATGCTCAGTATTTATGTACAATCAGGACAACGCTCAGTATGTATGTACAATCAGTACAATGATCGGTATTTATGTGCGATCGGGACAAAGCTCGGTATGTATGTACAATGGTCATTATATATGTACTGTTAGTACAATGCTCAGTATTTATGTACAATCAGTTCAATGCGCAGTATGTATGTACAATCAGTTCAATGCGCAGTATGTATGTACAATCAGTTCAATGCGCAGTATGTATGTACAATCAGTTCAATGCGCAGTATGTATGTACAATCAGTACAATGATCGGTATTTATGTGCAATCGGGACAAAGCGCAGTATGTATGTACAATCAGTTCAATGCGCAGTATTTGTGTACACTCGGTACAATGTTCTGCACAGTAGTTCTCTGAGAGAAAACCTTGTTAAGATGTAGTTCACGTTTCATCTATACACGAGATGCCTTACCTCTTTGATCTTGCACAATTGGAATCGACAAACAAGGACGTATGAACAAATCTTAATTGTACAAGTTAGATTAAGCTGAATAAAATTCTTAAAGATATCAATCTAATCGGTAGATATGAGTTACTTATAAACAAAGAACTTGAGCAAGCGTGCGCATAACAGATCAGTTATCGTGATAAGCAATGAAAGCGTATATAGCCTTGATAGAATTAACACGAATTTCTGTAGGAATACGCTCTAAGCATATCAACCCAAATACCTGAAACAATATGCAAACAGTTTTTTTTTCAAATTCTGGAAATGATCAGACAGATTAAATTATGAAAATTAAGCACTTATTTTATATCTCTCCATTAGCAATTTAATCCAGGTTTGATCCGTCCAGAATGAATGAAAAGTACGCACCTTCGGGTAGAGATGGTGAGACGGCAGCAGAGGAGCTTGCCGTCCTGCTGGGGCGCCCGAAGATGTCACGTCGGCAGTTGAAGCTGCTACTTCTAGGAGACGAGCGAGTAAATCGGCTTGGATTATCTGAGGACATTTCTCTGTGTCGTAGTGTGAACTATTCTGTCTTCCTCGATTACAGTTACTAATCACACTACTAATCGCCTTTCAAAAAGGGTTACATTAACGACGTCACCAGAGGTCGTTTCCTTTGTTCTACTTCCAGGTGACCGCCTCATCCAATCAGCGTCTTGCTGGTATATCCTCACACTATGTGTTTCTTCATATTTAAGTATCATCTGTCTGATATATTTTCGTATGCCCACACCTGCAGCATTTTTCAGGATGTAAAGTAGGCCTAGTATTCATTGCTTTATTATGTATACGGATGAGAAGTATGCATGGCTTTCCGGTCACGACGCAACATGTACCCACAGAGATTGTTTATTTTGGTTTTTGTCATTGTAATTTTCTTTTTGTGTACAATAAAGAGACAACGGGCTTTCCTAACTGGAGAAACAGTTGCTCTATAGCACTAATTATGAATGCGTGTATATAGGCCTACTTTGGATTTGTTTAGCATTGATAAGATCTACTTTCTTAAGCATTACGTGTGCCCAAATTCATTATCCCTATACCTGGCTATCTCTTTCTGAACTATCAACACATGTATTCTTTATCCACCACCAAGTTCGGCAATCAATTCTGGAAAATATACGATTTTGAATCCAACTAGAAATAGTACATTTCTAAGAGTATCAGTTTAGTCGTTCTATTGTCACTAGCCGGTACTTTGTTAATGTATTATATTCTTGACTCCCTATGTGGGCCATGGTTTTCCTCCGGACAAACATTTCAGTGCTGCCATTTAAGTGTGGCGAAAGCCATGAATCAATCAATCATATTCTACTTGAGTAACTAACCCTCTTCCAGAAGTTACTCGGGTACAACCCAGGTCCTTCGTATCTGATAGTAGCTGGAGTTGTCATTGTTCAATCCTGTGAGAAACGTAATTATCCCTGGGACAGTATGATAAAAGGGTAATCAGACTGAGTGTAATTGACTCATTAAGATGTTTAATTAAGGCTGGGGGACAATCTGGGAGCGAAAAGACTTCTTGGTATGAAAACCTTTTGCAATCTTTTTTCTTCTCATTTGTACTCTGAGCTTGCCGAACTGTTATTTGTCTTTAGGCTGGAATGTTATTTATACCTTCTGTATGTTTGGAATACAGATAACAAGGACAGTCCTTGAAAGCAATATTTAGAAAAGAATCAAATAAAAATGAGAGCTTCAAGCGTTCTGTTGCTGATTTTCAAGTCCACATGTCGATATTGACGATATAAAATGGACACACAATATACTCTCTGCTGAAGTCTTTGTTTCTAGAACGTCTCATAATTTTCAATCGTAAACGGGGTGCTTCCCAGGCCTATTTAACATTGCATGCGTTCAAATGATGATGGTAATGTAAATATTGTCTGAAGAGTGCTCTTTACACACCTTCGATCAAATTGCAGAAATTCTATAATTTTAGCGAATTTAGAACTGATAACCCAAGATAAAAGCGGGAGTCAGAAAGTGTGAATTCAACTGAGAATAATACGATATAACAAATAGTGAACGACATTATCAGCAGTAATCCAAAAAATCCAATGTGGCTAGGGCTGATATTTTTACGTAAAACAGAATTTCAAGATTGTTACAATACAACAGCAACATCACCTCAAGCAAGTTAATTCCAGCCATTTTACAGTCAGCAAGAAATACCAACAATGATCCAGGACATAAGAAAGTATTCTCCGTGCGACAAGCGAAACTGTTTGGTAGAGATCAGCCCCATCGCCCAGTACTTACGAAGAAAAATTGGCCGCCTTCTCTCACTTTCAAAACAAACATCGATAAATTTCGTCGATTTGATACAAAGTATACACTCATTGGATAATTTTTGGTTCTGTGTGGCTGGTTCAGTTGTTCAATGAAGTACAAATTCTGTGTGGCTGGTTTAGTTGTTCAATGCAGTACGAATTCTGTGTGGCTGGTTTAGTTGTTCAATGAAGTACGAATTCTGTGTGGCTGGTTTAGTTGTTCAATGCAGTTCGAATTCTGTGTGGCTGGTTTAGTTGTTCAATGAAGTACGAATTCTGTGTGGCTGGTTTAGTTGTTCAATGAAGTACGAATTCTATGTGACTGATTTAGTTGTTCAATGAAGTACGAATTCTATGTGACTGATTTAGTTGTTCAATGAAGTACGAATTCTGTGTGACTGATTTAGTTGTTCAATGAAGTACGAATTCTATGTGACTGATTTAGTTGTTCAATGAAGTACGAATTCTATGTGACTGATTTAGTTGTTCGATGAAGTACGAATTCTGTGTGGCTGGTTTAGTTGTTCAATGAAGTACGACTTCCCTCTTTCATTGCCCAATCTGAATATATGAAAATGGCTTTAATTTTGGCAGCTCATACCACTTCAACTTTAACAAGTATCGGTAGAAAATCATAATGTTATTATACAGTGAAAATCGTCACAAAACTAGGAATGGAATCCTCAAAACATTTGATGGAAAATGAGAGCGATATACGGGGAAATCAGTCATCCCAACGTGGGTCAAATAATTAACTCATGCACTGATATGATGTCCCATGTTCACACAATGCATTGAACACATGTAGACCAGAATGTAGCGAAATATTCTTTCTGAACAAGTTTGTATAAAACACATAACGATGATGTGATTTTACACCTTACGAATTTCTATTCATGCACCTCAAATAGATAATGATAAATCATTACTCACCATTGGAACCCAATACCCAGTCATGAAATGGAAGCACCATTCCGAATTCGACCGACTGGCATTGTGGCAGGTATGTTAATTAAAATAACCTTTATTTTCTCCCTGGACTTTTTAAGTAAATCAAACATTGCACTCGATAGTTTCTTAGCTTCAAAATCTCGAACTGACCCACCCCATTTTCAAAATCTGCCCACAATTACCTTGTATTCATTCTTCACTCACCAAGTAAAGGCAAGTTGACGTGAATGGTGATTTAGTTGGCTATGATTATAATCATGGGTGATTGATTGCAGATTATAATATGTAAATATATAGGCCTACTATTTATAAATGTTAGCCTCGAAATCTATAACTGATCCCCTCCATTTTTAAGATCCGTCCATAAGTAACTTGTATTCATTTCCCCCCACCAAGTAGAGCGATGCTGTTAGTAATTTGTTTTTGTCCAACGGTTTTAATAAAGTTTAAGTGTAAAAGTTATACATCAAGCAGAAGGATTAGGTAATTACAAGGGAGGTTACTCCACTCGGTCAACACGTCGAGGATTCCTACAGCCATCGATTGTGTGCAGCATGTGTCCACACTTCACTGTACTCGCGATGAAATGATTTGGTAATGATTTTACGTCTCTCCCTTTAGCTGTTTGCTGCTCTAGTTGATTGTCGATAAATAGCTCAGACTGTGACACAAACTAACGGAACCATGAACATCAAAATTGTTTGTATGAAATACATTTGAACTGTTTACGAAGGTCTACTCTGAGAAGAACGAAAAGAAAAGACTTGTTTCCAGTTCTAATTATTACAAATACATCTACGACTGTTACGAGTGCAAATTTTGGGCTGTATTTTATACGATTTATTAGTGCACAAACTGAAAGCTCACAAGGGGTTTTGTTAATTGATCTGAATTTTAATACAGTATCTTATCTGTTGTAAAAAAATTATAAAAATTCCAAGAATGAATGTAACAATTCTATTGATGGGTGATGTATGCATCAATCAATTATTCTAGATTTGATGACGGGGGCTCGTCCCCAAAAGCAGTCGTAAAGGAGCCCCAGTTGTCATTAGATACCGGGGGCCTCCATGGCTCAGTAGGTAGATTGATGGACGCTCAATCCGAACAGCCTTCCACCAATGTGTCACTGGTTCAATCAATCAATCAATAGATACCATATACTGTCGCGATATAACGCCATGGCAACTTGGATGGATCACTTTCTGTGACGGCTTCCTGAAGCAGGACACTGGCTTGGTAAATATTTGGCGTTTGGCTGCCCATATCTTGTAAGATCTTTACATTCTTTGTTAAGGACAATGTTGGTCATACGCCTAACGTATTTATGTGTTTAAAAAAGAGCAATTAAGCATTTGAAGATGGGGTGACTTTTCGTCAATAGAGGAACAATTTCTTTGCATAGCAAATTACTACACATTTTATGGAATATTTTGTAAACCCTTTCATTTTATTTTTGCCAACTTAAAACCCAATTGAAAATATGAGTTTGAAATATATACCGTAACACAACATTTGAATTTACTGTCGATTGGACTGACCGTCTTGGTGTACTATTTTACTTGATATATGTGTTCATATTTCTCTTTAGTGTTTTAGAAAATTCTACTTGCTTGCTGTCTCCTACAATTTTACTCTTTTCTCGCACAATCAAAATGTTCTACAAACTTCGATTTAATTTAAATATGTCCAGAAGGTAAACGATTAGCTCTAGAATGTTCCTTCACCATTAGACCTACTGCAATAGGTCATCATATACAGAGGTTTCAATTCGACTAAATAAACAAGTATATTTCAGTGCACTAGACATTCGTCATAGAGTCAATTCATACACTCGCCGATCCTATTTTGTATCCGATGGCCTAAATGGGTCATAATAACAACTTTTTTATAAAGTACAATAGAAGCCTCGACAAATATGGTCTTTATATTCCAATGAACATTAAAATGGAAAGAAACTAGTTCTGTCATTTGTCCAAGTCAAAATATTCGGTAGAGAAATAAACCCTACCTGACGACCTTTGGTGTCTTTTGTCCTCGAGGTCAGAAGGTCAGTAAAAGACAAGGTACAATTGTAGTTTATTCAGCTCTTGTCAATTTCATGTTTACTGGTCGCGTGATTCTCGAAACCCGAATTACCATTTTATTTCCATTAGAGAGGCCGATTTGTCAATATAAAAGCTCTCCCTAAAGTACCTGTACAAAGTCATTTATGATCGGCCAAAGTTGACTGCGTTATGCAATTTGAGAGACTTGTTCAAATATATCTTCTTGTTTGAAAAAAACGATACTTTTGAATACTGCCCTTGTTGCCATATTTTCAAATGGTGCGATTCTCTCTTTTTGGTTGTTCCCAGTAGAACCATAGCCGTATATTGGGCAATCGGATCTTTTTATCTCTTTTTACTGGTAGAGAAACATATCAGTGATAAACGTTTGTATTAATATCCAGATGGACCTCGGTGGTCCAGTGGGTTAGAGTCTCAGTCTCACACTTTCCATCGATGTGGCGCGGGTTCGAGTTGCCAAGTACTTGCTGAAGGTCGTGGGTTTCCTCCGGGTAATGAGCCCGGTTTCCTCCCCCACTAAACCTGGCAACGCCGCCATATAAGGGGAATAATCTTGAGTGCGACGTAAAAACATCAATCAATTAATCAAGCAATAAATGTATTAATATCCCGTTATACGAGTATCTAGTATACAAATCAAAAGAAGGTACTTGTATTTCTGAGATTAATGAACGCTTTTACCAATATATATTTCAAGCTTACAACTCATCTTCCTTGAAACCTCAAGATTTTTTGGATTGTTACAGGAAGCCATAACATCGAATCGAGATGGGAAGGATAGATAAGCTTCAACCGTGCGTTTAAAATTCATCAATTCTACCCTTGATTATTGATGTTGTACACTCACAGGTATTTCACTAATATGGCTGCGATGCGCGGGCTTGTGTATGGATGTTGAGGGGGGGGGAGCAATTTGATGAAGTTGTACAAATCAATATTAAAACCTTGTACTCAGAAAAACATTTTCACCAAAACTTACTTCGTGGGGATTATTTCTCATTAGAATGGAACCCAGGTTTAAAAAGAGTTTTTCAAACGGTTGAGGATAAGTTTTTCTTTTCTTTTTACGGGAGTTTGTAACTTCTTATCTTAATATCAGCTTTTAAATTCCTCCAAAACACGGGGTGAAAATGAGTGCTACGGACTGATGACTTATGTTAAATGGACGTTTTATTAAATAAGAGCCTTGAGTCTGTTTCACAAAACCATCGCATATTGCAACCATTCCCACTTTGCATGATATTGTATCTCTTCACTCTGGTATCCAGTGGTAACTCAGGTTCGTTCGGGATGCGACAGCTTTGTAAAACGAACAAGATAAGAGTTTGCTCAAATCGTCTTCATAAAATCTTCATTATCGCTTTCAGTCGGGTATGGTATTTTACTTCAACGAAAAGTACCACAACTCTGTGTTTCTCAAGGCATTATCAAGTGGCAGTTAAAATAAGGTATTGGTTATACCGAAAAAAACAACTCTCAGGCAAAATATGAGATTACCTCGAGCGGGGATCGACACAAAAAACCTCCAAGTAAAAGCGGAACACAAATCTTGAGCAAACAAAATATATTGAGGCATACAACACGTTTTCTTGAAATGTGATCTTGAGCGCCTCTGATAACATGCACAAATTAACCAATCGGATACTAGTCTTGCTGATGGCGTTCGTGAACTGGAAGAGCATAGTCACCGTGAAATTTGGTTCATTCAACTGGCCTGTACGGCCGAAATTGTAACCTTTGACTCTGACCTTTGGCACCAACAATGATACATTTTTAAATGCAGAAAATTGAGTTACTTTTAAACAATTTAGTCCAGTCGTAAGACATTATCGTAAAACGTACAATATCCACTCTGGTATATCACTAAAACGCTTTTAATTTGCAATTACCGCCGTGCCTGATGACGTCACATAGATTTACGCAAAGCTTTCTGGGTAAACTATGCACCTCAGTTCGCCATTTTGTTTACCAGTACTTGGTAAGACTTTACTGGAAAACGTTGGTGGCATAATGTGGTTTTATCCACGCATTTTTCAGGCGACTTTGTGCCTTTTACGTCTTCTTTTCGGTATATAATTACTCCTTTCGCCATTTTGTAAAATTATGTAAACATCACTCAATTACCAGAAATGCTTTGCGCTTAAGTGACGTCATCAAGCAATCGGTCGATTTGCATAAAACATATATAATTTCTATTTTCTTTTATTTTTAGTTAACTTTATGAGTAATAGCACTTTTTCAAAAAAGATCCAGTCTGTGAGAGTTGAGGCAACCTTTGAACTAAAAATTAACGAATAGGCACAAATGACGATATAAAACCTCGTTATTGTCATATACGTGATGGATGCTGAACGGTTTTTTATCAATACATTATCAGTAGCTGTCATATAAAAACATTGATGTCATTTTTTTTTCATGTGTACTATTTCACTACGCACCATAACGGTAATTATCGTGATAAAAAAACAAATGAAAAATCACCATGCAAGTAGAATGTTGAGCGCTGATAAAAAGCTATAAGAGAGTTGACCGTGTCCCTTGTCGTAAAGTTATGCTATCCAACATATAGCAATTATTCGCAATGATATAGTCAAAAAATGCCACTTTAAATGTACATTAATCAATTTTTACATTAAAAAAACTTAAATTGATTGTCCGATTGATGTTTTACTGCGCACTCAAGGTTATCTTACTTATATGGCTTTGTCAGGTTTAGCGGGGAAGGAAATCGGACATTTGCCCAAAGGAAACCCTTGACGTTCTGCGAGTACCTGGTAACTCTTCCACAAAAAAGCGATCAAGTGAAAACCCTCTTCCGAATCTCGTTGTTTGCGTTGGGTTGAATGGGTTGCATGCGAACGCCCGACCCTTCGATGGAAGGCCTTTGTACTGAGAGACTATCGCTCAGCCGATTGAGTCATCGCTCTTTGAGGTCTAAATGATAAAACTAAGATAACAATTCTAAGAATGTATGCAGGTTTAAGCGTTACCACATTTCATTCTTTTACTTACTTAAAGTGGCATGAGCTGCCAAAACTCGGACTATTTTCATAGATTCTGATTGTCACGGCAGTAAGTGGCTTTAAAGGTCATCGAAAAACTTAATGATTGGCGTTGGAATGAGGAAAATCCATACAGTATGTGGCCTGTACGAACAGAAATAGTGTTCGAAAAGTACAGTGTAAACAAAATTTAAATAACCGGGACGACCATTTGTTCATTCTAAGTTAGTTGAAAACAAAATAGCCGATAATTTTATCATTCTGTTTTATAACCAAATATCTCAATTTTGGCAGCTCATATACTTAACAGCACATACATGCGTTGTGCGCCAGGCATGCACTTAATGTTTAGCCCGCAATGTTTTACTTTCTTTATACCCTGCATATTGCCCTTTGGAAAAGTTTTTTGAAGGCTCTAATCCCGCATAAGCCCACAATAATAAACAAAATATGAACCATCCTCTCTTGATAAGTTAGCATTTACAAATGTTTCTAATCAGTGGTCATGTGATATACACTCTGTTTCTCCATTACCACCGAGGATATTTGGTCTACTTAGAACGGTTGTAAAAAGAAATCATGTGCAAACGGTTACATTTTAGGATTGTTCCGTTTGTATACGGATCTTAGCGTTACAAATGAAACATGTCCCTAAATTCGAACCTCAGAATTGGTAAAAAATAGACAAAATCATCCTTGTAAATCAGACAAGTGTAAAGCTGTTTAATTGACAGATGAGAGTACAAGCTTTTACATAAACTATACGCCTAAAAAGACAGATCTTTGTTATGATAAAGGGAAACTGAAAATAGTGATTTCGGATATCATTATATTTATCTTGGATGAATGGTATGCATGGAATGTAGTCTAAATGCTTGACAAGAAATTCATCAATGCATGAAGGATTTTCTTACAGGAAAACACACTGAAGTTTCATAAATACATATACAGAGAGATAGGGATATTAGGCCTATAAATGTTCAAAGATAACTTCACCAAATTCAGACAATTTAAATATCACATTTGTTTGCTCGGTGTCATCGAAATCGAGATTTGCTGAAAAGTCATTGTCCAGTAGTTTGTCAGGGACAGCTAGCTCCTCCTGAACAAGGGCTTTTAACTTTTTATGTCTGGTATACACTTGTTCAACATTCTCCTCGTCTTGGGAAGATTTCAGATCTGCCTTCATGGATTGGAGATCATGGCGCCTTTTTAAGACGAGTTCTAGGCACTTGCTGAGGTCACCTTTTTTACGCCCGATTTCTCTCTGGGAAATTTCTGCCAGCTCTTCCTCTCGGTCTTGTGCTGCTGTCCGAAATTGTTGAAAGGTTTCTTTCAATTTGTTCATCACTTCGTTTCGGTTAGTGTCTAAAGTGTGGATGGCACCTTCCAGAATGGTCTTGGACTCCATCAACTCTGAAGCATGGTTGGATAACTTGTTCAAACATTCTTCAATCAGTGGCTTATACTTGTTGAGAGCTCCCTCTATATTCATGACAACATGGTCGTCCGATTGCATATGGTCCAAAACGGTACAGTCACAACACACTGGCTGAATACACGTCTCACAGAAAAAATTCAAAGGTTGGGTTTGATGGCGAGAACAGTAATTTACAACACAAGATTCTGAATGGACGACAAGGTCTAGAAGGGACAACACTGTACGGTCATTAGCCATTTTCTTCAGATCTTGCTGGGAGATGATTTGAGAGTCCCGACAGGTCGGACAACCAATCCGTACAGCTGATGGCAAACGGTTGTGATATACACTGACCATCGATTGTCTTTGCTCTATCTCAACCCGAAACATTTCCAACAAACATGACAAGCAGAACGTATGGTGACAAGGCAGGAGCTTTGGGGCCCTGTCGGTGCTGTTAAAAATATCGCCACATATGAGACACTTCAAAAACATCTCTTCCAATTTGGTTTCGTCTAGGATTAGTTTCTTCTTTGCTGCGGTACTCTTGGAACCCTGTGGTAACGTCCCAGCTAACATCTTTGCTCGTATCGCCTTCCTTTGCTCTGTAACAGTCAGATAAAGAGTGCGGTTATAATTACATGTTTCATAGAGCGAGATACTCAGGGTCAGTTGTAATTGCAATTTTTACATTTGAAAGCATAGTAATTTTAAGAGAACAATATGTTTGCTTACTCCGCAATTCACATACAGACAATCATGCTCAATTTGAATGATAGAGAGAAAGCGTGGTTTATTATTTCTTACGAGACATTATATAACGGATTAATTCAACGCTTAAAGTGCCATGAGTTGTCAAAATACACACTTTTTGCATATTTTCTATCATCACGACCGTAAGAGGCTTTGAAGGCCATCGAAAAACTAAATGATTGGCGTTGGAATGAGGAAAATCCATACAGTGTGTGGCCTTTACGAACTGAAAACATGTTCGAAAAGTTAAACACAATTTATATAACCGGGACTACCATTCATTCATTCTAAGCCAAAATTAGTTCAAAACAATACTTTATCGTACATTTTCGAGACTAGAAGCACTAAAAAAGCTTCTGAATTATACGTCTTCAGAAAAATAGCCAATAATTTCAACATTCTGTTTTAACGTCAAAATATCAACATTTTGGCAGCTCATGCCACTTTAAGCGAGTTCTTTGGTTTGGGTCTTACAGGGAGACAATTTCTCCCCTGTTTTATTGGTCTTTTATGAATCATTTATTAGCACTTTTTCTGTTCCCATGATGTATTTTTCTAAGCAGCTTAAATATATTCTTTCAATGTGTTAAATGAAGATATCTCAAACGGACTATACGTTTTATACAGTTTTAATTTCTATAATACACATCAGTAAGCGAAAGTCTTCGTTTGACATTTATAGCTTCCCAATTTTGTGTCGAACAACTTGTTGAATTGTAAGGCTGTTAGGCTCAGTGTAGGTTTCGTGAAAGGTTAACTAGACCTTTGCCTAATATAGAACGTGGCAAATAAAAACCAAATAGAGAGATGTATATAGAGAGAGAAGTAAGGTAGAGATTCAGGTCATAGAAGGTACTGTGGGATTCAGTGTGTGTGTGGAAATAGATCGGTTTTAAAACCGGTGTTCAGTTGACATTCAGCTTGGGGCGGTATCCAGTCTTCGACATGAGTCACATTAGATTCTAACTGAGAGTGAAAACTTCAGTTACAGCTAAACTATGTCGAATATACTGTTATGCACATAGGCTGTTCCAATATAGTATTACGCGAATAATAATACATTTTACAATTCAATTCTAAACATTGTCACAATAGCTTTAACTTGATGTATCTTATAATTCAGTTCTAAACATTGTTACAATAGCTTTAACTTGATGTATCTTATAATTCAATTCTAAACATTGTCACAATAGCTTTAACTTGATGTATCTTATAATTAAATTCTAAACATTGTCACAATAGCTTTAACTTGATGTATCTGACACCTCTGAAATTTATATCAATGCTATTCTCTCCTATATATGTGTAGAGCATGTGTATATAATCGATGGTGAACTAAAATAACTGCGACAGACCCTGTTCGTCGAGACGATGAATAGACAGTCTGTTTTAAGAAGAAGACAATGTCTGCTTTTATATCTTTCGTCATATCACAATTGATATATTGAATGGTTGAAGTCAGATTCACAATGATTATCGGCTATAAAATGTTATTGCGGGTTTTATGCGTGTATGTTAATATTGGTTCAAATTTAATACATAATCCAATTTGCATCTAACTGATCTCTTAATTAAACTGAAAATGTACAATTTTAATGTATTCAATTAGTACTCAGAAATAAGGTATTAATAAACTAATACCTATTTGTGTGTTATTATATTTCCCTAGATATTGAAAACATAAACATTTACTAAAAATGTATTGGAAAAGTGCTTTAATTCACATTTAATTATATTTCTTTCGATGTACCAAATTGACTATTACAGGTACCGAATGTACCAACGTCATATTGAAGATCGATTGATTGATTGATTGGTGTTTTACGCCGCGCTCAATATTGTGAATATCGAAGTCCCTGTAAGTTGACTTTGACTAGTGTTTATGTAACGTGTAAATGCCAGGGCCTAGTTAATCAGATATAGACATCAATGTAACCAAACAAGTGTATCCGCTAGTATCAAGGCAATCTTTTACGTGTAGAGGTCAATTAAACCACCAGGGCATAACGGTTATTATTTTGAAAAAATGTCATGTGACAATCGTGTTGATACAAGGTCAGTAAGTATGTATGTCACTTTTTCACAGTTTATAAAAGTCCAGAACTTTCTATTAATGGTTGGTGACAAGCGATATTGTTAAGGAACAGTTCACATGGGGATTTATTTAAAGACGTTTAACCTATTTCCATAAATAAGCCTACCTTCTACATTTTATGTTTGAGAAAAAAACTCTTGAATATTTAATGTACAGAATTTTGAATAAAATTAATATGTTTTTTCAATTTCATTTACTCTACTATATTAAAAGGTATATTTGTTGTACCATTTAGTCCTTGTTATATTGTCTGGTAAAATATGTCTGATTTTATTTCAATTAAATGTACTGTTTTTTTTTTAATTGTGAAATTATAGTTACCTGAGGTGATATGAAACCATATTTATTGCTACAAAACTTTAATACGCCTATGTTTCTTGATTCTTCCATATAATTATATACTAAAGGTACAATAATAAAAGTACTGTGATGACATTTATGTCTTATAAAGGGTGATTATGATGAAGGGCTAAGGTAGATTAAATTGTATCATGATACATTTCAAGTGGCATGAGTCACATGCTTGGGGAAATCAAGAGTTCACCTTGAGGCTCTATGGAAACCAAAGAGTGACAGGATATAAGTGGTGATATCTAATATCACACAGAAAATGTATCTACGTGACATAAGACAAGGAGTGTCAACAATCCACATAAGTCTTTTCATTGAGGGGTTTCATTCATTTGTTTAAGAAACCCTTATAAGTTGTACACATTAAGGAGATCATGCTTATCAATTTAATGTAGCAAGTTCTAGATTTATATACCAGCAATGCTTAAATCAAGAAAGACATTAAGACCATTTATGAGACATTAAGATAAGTAAACATTATAAAGCTAAGGTTTATACTTTTGATTATGAACAGAATTTGGTTTATCCAGGCGTATGTAACAACATAATAAATGAAGGGACACGTAATAATTTGGTGGTTAAACGAGTAAATAAGGATTTAGTAAGAATATGTGTTTTGAGTTGTTTTTGATCTGAGCCGTTGGTTGTTTTACATTTAATATAATATTAATGAAGGTCAGGTAAACCTGGTATCTAACCAGAGGGAAACCTCCGACCTCCTGCTTACACCTGACCACAATCAGGAATTGAGTCTTGCAAACAGGTTGACCAGGGAAAGTTCAACAATTCTTGTGCTGACTGAGCAGTTTAAAAGAAAGGTTGGCAATTAATTATCTCACCTTTTTGTTCTTCTGTTTCTATATTCTCTTCCTCTGTCGTTTCGTTTCGAGGGCCTTCTTCATCTCCGGTTGGTGTGGGATTCCTCCTGCCCGGGGGTGGGGAGATGGACTTCGGAGGGTTCAAGGTGCGGGCTTCTCGATCCTCCGCTCTCTGAAGAGCTTGTCGAGCATAAGACATTGTTGGTGCTGAAGGAGCCGAAATGTCAGAGTTCGAACCCACTCTATCAGAGTTATAGCTTGAATAGTTGAAGTCGATAGGTTGGGTATTGTACCGTCGACTAGTCGTTCTGTCAGGACGCATACGATTGGGTCGAGAAGCTATAGCTTCGTCAATTCTCCTCTGAGTATTATGGACGTAGTCGTCCCTTCTACTTGTAGTACTGCCAATATCTGGAGAGTATCTCCCAGTACCGGTGCCTTCACGGTATCCAATAGCGGGTCGGGGAGCAGGATAACTACTGTCGTAGCCGTCGTACAAATCTTCTTGAGACGACCATCGACTACCTCTTGGCTGATAGGCACTAGTTGGTCTTGCTGAACGTATGTCCTCTGTACCTCGAAACCGACTCCATGTGTCCCTAGCGGGTCGTGGTTCGGGTGTTCCTCCACGTAACGCGTTAAGTCTCCCTTGAAGTCTTGACCGACCACTAAGTCTAGATGGAGGGTCTTGGCCATAACTTCTGGGCGCATAACCCGGTCCCAAATCCCCTAATCCGGAGTCCAGTGGGTGGGGTGGTTGTAGTAACGGGGATATTGTTCTAGCTGGTTGACTTGGAGCTCGTAACGACGACACATCATCCCGTAATATATCAAACAAACTGAAAGGTACATCCGATCCCGTGCCTGAACTCGATCCGTAGTTTCTATCCCGACCATAATCTCTATGACTTTGACCAAAGTCACCTGTGAATTCTAATCGGCTTCCAGGGGATAAGTTGTTAAGGTCAGTGGTCCCGCTTCTACCGGCTGGTACTAAGGTACCTGAATTCGAATTCATGATAGAATTTACTTCGTCGTCGTAACCGAAATCGCTGTCTTGGTGTTCACCATTAGAGGCTGTCACACTCTCACCGGTCGGTGAATAAACCTGTCTGTCTTGCTCGACTGAAACTATTTCAAGCTGGTGATTATTAACAGCCTCGCTCTCAACTGGGTCGATTTGTAATGGCGGTTTACACTGGGATTTGTTAGCCTTCTGTCTCTGCTCACTGTGCCTTTGTCTGACTTTACCTTTGCGTGAGATACAACGTATAATACGGTTCAGCGACTTTGTACTTAGTGGTTTGTCCTCATACCACTCCCGAGCCGAGTTTGAATGATTCAACAGGGGCTGTAAATACATAGGAGAGCGCGGGCGACGTGTTCTAAAGGACCTGCGCTGAATGAACGCCTCAAAAAGTAGCACGGGATCTTTCTCTTCTGACCCACCTTGAAAAACCAGTTTGGGTTCGAACGATCCATAATTGTCAACTCCTAGTGTTGGTATAAGCCGAGATGCATTCCCTTCAATATGACCACGAGTCAAACGAGGGTCAAATTCTAAGTAACGAATATTGCCATCTCCAGAACGCAAAACCACGTCACCGAAACATAACGCTTTGTGGTCTGCTTTTGTTTTTAAGTCAAAGAACTTGGTGAAATAATAAACGAGCGTGGCATTTAAAGACGTCCCGTCTATAGCGCCAAAATGACCTTTAAGCCAAAGAAGATCTTCTCTCTCTGGTGATACTCTATCTAATTGGATTTGAGGTCGTTTGAGAACTCCCTTATTTTCCAAGACCTCTTGTGTCCCTCGAAATAGTGTGTCGGTTAGTTTTGCCTTATAATTCCGATCTTGTAAATACTTCTTGATGCTTTCGAAAATATTTTTGAAATGTCCCAAATCTTGGTTTGAATTTTCTTCAGATAAGGTGGTGGAAAAGAAGGCAGATAAAAATCTATTCAGCTCTTCCGGTTCCATCATTTCAAGACATCTCGATTCGTGTTTCTCTTGGAAAAGCCAGTTTTGAATATCTTGAATATCTTGGAGATAATTTAACGTTTCACTTTCAGTTGACATTCTGGTGTATTTGTTGCTTCTTTCGCAAAATATCTGAGAATAAAAAAAAAAATAAAATAAGAGATAGTTATAAAAATCTAATAATTCTTAAATACTTAAAGTGGCATTGGCCAGTGGACTTTGGAAAATGTCTTTGAAACAGAATTTTCTTTTTGTCAGCCATTTTATAAAGAGGGTACGAAAAAAGAGCTTTCCGCTGCTGTCAGTCTTGGGGACATACGTTAGTAGTTTTTTATAAGCAATAAAAACCCCAAACTGGAACTCATACATCCCGGCTACTTAAATTTTGTCCATTATTAGCACACATCCTCGGTTTGTATGCGTTACTGGCTTTACCAATATTTATTTTTATTTCAACATCAATCCTTCAGCTTTTCAAGGCACTTCAAATGCTCAACTTCTCTTGTCAATCGGAATTTATGAAAACATCCGAATTTCGGCAGCTGATGTCACTTTAACTTTTTTTTTACCGAAAATAATCACCAATATTCCAATGGATATGTTTGTATCTCTTGTCTTGTTATCCGTAGCCCTTTAGATTGATTCTGTGTAACTGATTTAAATTTATCGCTCAGCCGTTACCCGTTCATTCATAATACACACATATAAGCTATAGGGACCTACCAGTATATAACAGATATATATTACTATTCATAATTTTATTATTGATTTTCAGTTGTTTCCTTCGGCACAGACCTATATATAACGTCAGTTGTACAATGTACATATCTACAAGTATCAACTGTTAGTAAGATCAAGCCGGTATTTTGTCAACGACCTTTGTTTTGGAAACAAATATACCCGGTAACAGAATATTGTTTTGTCTGGTATCTGATATACAGTTGAATGTATAGGTTTATTTGTGTGTATGTTTTCTCAATTCCATAAACATTAACATTCTTTGTTTGTATAGCATCTCCATTAATATACTACATACTATATTTTAATTATGCTAACATACGAAAATAGCTTTTCGATGACGTATTTAAGATGACAAGAATAATACATTTGAATGCTGCAGGTTGGCCATCAACCTGAGAGTTTGTTGATGTTAACAAACCAATACATGCGCATACAGTCTGCCAATTTATCCTATAAATCAAACTGAAATAGGAATTGTTCACGATACTTTGGGTAGTACAACCCATAAAGAGCAATTTAATGTAACATTATAGTTGGGATTTCTGACCATGGGTTTGATGGGATAGATGGCAGGTACATTGAACTAGCTAAATTTCACGACCCCTCACTTCCAGTAGAAAATTCGTTTCCCTCCACAATAAACCCATTAAGCCCCCTCCCCTCCACCTCTCCAAAACAGATAAGCTAATCTTCAGTATGACTATAGGAAAATGTATATATATATTTTTGGACAGAGAGCCTCTGAAGAAGGTAGCAGATTATTGTTCCAAAGATGTAAGCCTCTTGGACGTTAGCCTAAATTCTTGTATAGGTATAGGTAGTCGTCTTTATAACGATTAGCATTGACATCACAACACATCTTTTCTTGTTGGAACTAATGCGTTTTGACCATGGCTATCACCTCACAGTTAGCCATGTGACTCCCAAAATAAGGTAGATAGATGAATACGAACTGCTCACCGAGGCTGTACATTGAAACGTGAGTATGTAAAACATATTGGGATTTACGCACAAGTGTCGACATTCCTGCCCATACAACATTTGTTCACATTCCGAGTTTCGAAAATGTGATATCACGAAAAATGGGATGGGAAGTTTAGGTACTTGTTAGGCTACAAATCAAACGCTATACATGAAAAAAACTACATTTCAACTTGCTGAACAGGTGTGAGAAGAAATTGAAACCACCTTCCTATATAAGTTTTTATAATATTCAATGTAAATGTCTTTGGTACGTTACATTGAAAAAAATATGAGAAAGAGTATATTAATAAATATTCAGTTAAATTACTTATATGATTTTTGGCACGATGGCTTATAATTTTTTTTTTATCCTATCAGAATTTATAACTTAAACGAAATTGAGCTTATCATGTGCTGGGACTGTTTGCATTCTTGTCCAACCAGTAGATTTGTAACTAGCAAGACTGAACTTTGTTACCTCCCTTGTCACAAGCCTTGCTAATCTGTTCAACTCAGCGAATACTCATCCAAATTACCGAGAAAACGGATAGGGTTTTCTGATTTGCTATGTCTTACAATGTCATGACGACCTCAGCTGATGTATATATTAAACATACGTTTTAGATTCAACCACTCAAAGTTCACAAATTGCTTAAAATTTTCGGGAAACACTAACATGTGTAATATTGAGAACCTTCCCAGTTCAAGTTTTTTGATGACACATTTAGGATTATTGCCATTGCATTGAGGACATAGCAAAATAAGAAAAGGGTGATACAATCTCCGGTCGATGTTAGGACAAAAAGTTCTGATACTTCACTATAACCAACTCTGTTTCATATCACATAGGCCTAGTTTGACTCCCTACGCACTCTTATCTAAAACTAGAAACCTCTAACTCCAAAGTCGACCATTTTGATCTATTCAATCCAACACAGATGTCAAAGGATCATGTGATTTTTAATCATTTTACAAACCAATACCCATGCTTTTTTATTCCTCTGAGAACACTGACCAATTCAAACTGATGCGAGTCGGCATGGAGGATTGCCATCTTGCCTGATTTCGTCAAAATGGACTACTTCGGGAGTGTCGTGTATAATAGGCGTACGAGGTCTATCTTAGCCGAATCCTAAGGAGATCTCGCGAGAATATGATCGATATGCCCCCCCCCCCCCCCCAAAGTGATAATACCATTTTAAGGATTCCATGTAAAAGAATTCATGGGCTACGGCTACAAAGGGTTACTGTTCTTACACCAATTCAAAATGGTGTCGTAACGGCGGCTTGTCTTTTTGATTATCGTCTTTCGTGGATTTTGAAATCTTGAATGTCTCACAAATACCACAGCGTAAAATTACATGTACATGTAGCCAAAAGTATATAACAAGTTTTCCTTCGGTTAGGGGGTATGGGAATACATCAACTGAGATGCTTTTTATGAAAAATAAAGCCACTGTTTCTGCACTCGACCGTCCCTGGCCTGAAGGTGTTCGTTCTCTTTAGTTAACCAAACTCACGCAAGATTGGGAGGTTGTGCCAATTTGTGTGTTAAGGTAAATCAAGTCGACGTATTGTATTTTTTAAGAAATTAAAAGATGAGAAATATCTGGAAAGGCACACGGTTTAACTTCAAGCAACCACCAAAGTACTTAATTGCTGCCCGTGACTCTCAAACTAATAAAAGGAGACCGAAATATAAAGTTAAGTTGCATCACGTGATCAGTCTCATTCTATATGGATACAGGTCACAGTTTCTGATTTCCGAATTTTCGGATTTTCTAGGGCCGAAAGAAGTTCCAGATATTTTTGTGTGTTTTTTTATTATTTTTTCCTGGCCCCCTGCATTTTTTTCTGGGCATTTTTGTAGTTTTTATGAAAGGACAGGGGTTGAGTTACTGTCTGGAAATGATTTTAGAAGTGGAATGGGACCATTTCAGGTGGAGGGAGATCTGGTAGTTAGGCGTGCTTTGGCTTGTTTACGTGCAGCGGAGTATGTGCAAAGTGACCCCTACCCGCATTTTCTGGTCGTAGTTTAAAATTTCTACCTTCAACCTATGAAAACATTTTGCTTAAAATTACTCCCAAAGGACTGTTTAAGGCCCCCACCGAAGGATTTGGTTCAACGAAAGTTAGGGAAGGTGCTGTGAGAGCAGACATTGACATTACCGCAAATGGGAAATGAAGGAAAATGAAACTGTGACCTGCTGCCATATTATTGCGATACATTCAAATTTACGAGAGAGAAAAAACGCATCGGACTATCGATTTATTTAGAAAATCATCGCCAAGGTAATATACGTATCTGAATCAAACAACACCTTGAAATTCAACTCAACCTATACTAGCATTTAATCTAAAATGAGAAGACGGCTAACGCTAAAGCCGACACATTTAATCCATCGTATCCAACCCGGATGTCAAGGATCATGTGACGTTTAATTATTTGACAAACCAATTCTCGCATTGACCCGATTTTTGTTTCCTCCGCTAGACCTGGCTAGGGATATTGTTAAATACACTCAACATTTAACACTATATTCTTAAGATGTCTATAAGTCTATATTATTAAGATGTTTACTATATAGTTTCTGGGAGATAATTTATCTATGCATCGCATAAATCTAGCAATGTTTTATAACAAAATACATACTTTTGATCCACAAGCAGAAAATTCACACCCGTCCAATATCATACGTCACTCCAATACATCTGTGACTCTAACTTAACAAACATTGGCCATAAAGCGATATGACAATACAACCGCATTTTATTAAAACAATTCTATTGTTGTACCAACATTTACAAAATCTCTATCATGTTAACTCTAACTGTGCTAAGTGTAGCAATATTGAACATCACGTGACTTGTTTTACTCACATTTAAAGTTTGATTTGAACACAGAAAGCTTTGTTTGATGATTGTGTCCTATATAAATTATTTAACCTGTTTAATGGTGTTGGCAGGTATCCAGTAGTTCCACTGATTAGTTTAACGTAATACACAAGTAGTGTTAGTCCGAAAAACGAAAACTTCATACTGACTCAATATTTCGACTTAATTCAGTCTTCATCAGGATTGAGGTACAATAGCAATAAAATTGGTATACAAACCTGTATATACACCAACGCTGTTGCTATTGTGCCTCACTCCTGATGATGTTTGAATAAAGTCGAAATATTGAGTCAGTATGAAGTTTTCGTTTGTCAGGTATATTGGCTAAAAATCCAGCCTTTCACCGGTACCAAACATACGCGGGTGGATCATATGTCATCACAGTATCTGATCGGTCGATGGATAACCTTACATTGGTCGATTGCATCCCTTGGGTTCGTATCGGTCGATTGATACCCTGGGGTTTATAGTTGATTGATAACCTTGGGCTGGTCGATTGATATCCCTAGATTGACAGAATGTTGAGACCTTAAAGTATAACATGGGCTGCAATAATTCGGAATTTTTTAACTTTCAAGACAATAATGTGATGTGAAATTCATTGCTTTGTAGAACACAAGACAGTTTTGAAAAGCATTCGCTCTCTGACTGTAATATTTGTACACCTATGATTTGGTAGTTGGTACAAATCACATCTATCAATGAGACTAAATCATTGCACGTACATGTGTCATCAATTGAATTCTTTCTCTGAGTACTATTACTATTCTTTCGCCAAATCATGGTGTTCTGTTTCTAGTTACGTTGCGTGGACACGTCATGTCTATCAAAAAGACTGACTCATTGGATGTACTGGGGCGGGAAATTCAATTATATCTTGTTTACTAAAGTAATATATTAACCGACACTGATTGACCCGGAAAAAATTCCGGGCAAGGGTGACAATCGAACTCACGACTTAGGGTTACCGTCCCACCGCTCTACCAACTGAGCTACCCGGCCCTGTTGGGAACGGTTCGCTCGTTAGATTCTCTTATACACACAGAGCATCAAGCCCATTAGAATATGTATATTTAAATTTTCATACGTGATGAAGTCAGTGTTTCGAAAGCAAGCTGCCATCATCATCCCTGATGATGATTGCAGCTTGATATCTTGTTTAGTTTTCCTACTTATGTCTGCAAACCTCTCCGTAGTTATTTTCGTCCAGAGGGTATTTACCTGGCGCCAGTGTAATTTAAATCCGAAAATAAATAAAGAGTGTTAAATATACTAAATTTAGCCATAGTAAAACTTGTCGATTAGTACAATGTATATCAAAATCTATATAAGTCCCATGCTATGGCTTGCAAAGGACACAAAGATTGAGTTTTGCATCTTAACTAAGTTTTCTCTGGCAGGTTACAGCAAGTCTCGACTGACTTATTAGTTTGTCGTAAATTTACGACCTTAAATCCAACAATGTAAACAGAGTCTATGTCTTTTCAATATGTTATCTCGTCTCTAAATTGGCTTACACTAATACCATACTTAGCGGTGAGCAAATATTTCTTGACCTTAACTTTCGAGATATTTGCTGGGGTAAAACTGAGAGCAAATAAATCGTCAGGTTAGACAGTTTACAGACTACTACCTTCATGTTTGAAACGTGGCATCCTTTAATAGAATTTAGCTTATTAAATTGAACTAAAAGTGAAAATGTGAAGTTCCCCAAGTGTTCTGTGTTTGTCTATTTTAAATGTTGGCATCCGGTAAAATTGACCCCCCCCCCCCCCTCTCGAGTTCTGCAAAGAATATGGATATAGTAAAATGTAGCTCTATTGACCGATTGCTTGATGCCATCTGAGAACGATTGGATTACGAACGATATTTGGACAAGCTCCCGAAGCATAATTCTTTGGTAACAAACATATCCAAATTGTCAATATTTTAAGTTAGATATGCAATTAAAAGTCTAAAAAGCTAATGGCCATTGCATTTGCAATGAAGGACCCCATCAAAATCATCTTACGCAGGATTGTCAGACTTTTAGAGCAAAACTAAATTTCAATTTTGCTTGTTAGAGACTACTCCTTTTAATAAATCTGGTTCTGTAATCTAAATATTCAAGCTTTCAAGAAAAGGGGTTTTGGGGGGCTCTCAGTTCGTGGCTGAAGATGGTGACTTAATGATAAACATGAAATCAATATTTGATTTATTCTATCTTACCTTGAGTATTAAATATACTTCGATAGAAAACTACCTGTCCAATTTCTATTATTCTCTGTGATCAATGTTTTTGTTTAAAGGTTAGTTAAACCGAAATACACTGATACTCTGAACATTGACACTTTCCACTTTTGTGCCAGACGTATCCATTATCCCTTGATTAACAGTAGCTCCATACTATACAAACAATATAACACAAGGCCACGTTTTGTCAGTCGAACTCTCAATGGGCAGTATGCGTAACAAGTCGTCGGGTCGCCTTTTAGTCTTAACGCCTTGGACCTAAGCCAATTTTTTTAAGCCTATCTGCTTTTTATTCAGAATACAGTCTGAATATATCACACGTGACCTTCCATAGGTGTTTAAAATTAGCTCATCCCCCTGCAAATCTGTCAACTGACGATTTCGTATTCCTGGCCATTGATATAACGCATTGGAAAAGACAATGGTTGGTAAGGTGTACCTTAAACAAACAATGGAATCGTCCTCCACTCGACTCTCGTTACCGTTTTTAACTGGTTCACTTTTAACAACAGTTTGAATAATTATATCCCGGTCCGTGTAACCTTCGTTTATTCAATTTTCAATTTCGCAAAATTAAATTTGGAAATGACCATTTTTAAGTTCAATTTTTCATTTCCATGTTCTACTTCTTGAAAAGAAAAAATGAAAATTGAAATTTGACGTTCAATTGTTGTTTTTGCTCTTTTCAACACACACATTAAAAATAGAAAAATGACTTTAATCAACTGAAATGGTAGTAAATAAGGAAGTACAGATAAACGTCTCTTTAACAGTTTGAAAATGCAATTTTTGTTTGCCTCAAAATGAATGGGAGGGGTGCCTCAAAATGAAGCGTCTGTTCGCTTTTGACCTATATGGTTCAGCTATTAAAATATAACAACCCTCTTCTGTTCGAACGTACCGGATTCCCGTCTAGATTACACTGACATAAGTATTGTAGCATGTGGCCTAAATGTCAGTCTACACACTCAATATACGGTTATGAACAGGGTATGTTGTGCAGTCATTTACTTTGAACCCAGTCCCTTTACTAATTTACCTTTAATTCAGAAAGGTTTGGACTAAAGCCAGTTTTTGGAAACAAAACTCATTTCTGTACGAGCTACGTGTAGGCCTATGCTCTAATACATGTACATAGTAACTTTGAAAATATATAATTTAGAAAATAAAGTCCCACTTGTACAGGGACATTAACAAGAATCATTTTTTTAGGTAGAAAAGCTGTCTAGACAAGTTAGTATAATTGTCTTACATTGTTCATCAATTATAATGTCCACAGTCGTATTTATGCAGTGCTAATTCCGATAACTAACAAGATAGTACTGAATAGTAAAAGCCTTTGAAAAATGGTTAGATTGGCAAGGAATGTAAATCACAAAGCAAAGCGTAGAATTTTTTTTAAATATCAACACAATAGTGCCTTTCAGACTATGGCTTTATAGAGGCAGTATTCAAACGATTGATTGACCGTTTATTCAATTTCATTTTAATAGACATAGGTTTATTCAACGTTGAGTGTCCAAAGAATACATGGTCTACCGTTACGTTAAGTAGCTTGTTGTCAACCAGGTACACACTGCTGACAGTCTCGTGAGATTCATAACCTCAATAGAAACTAGTTACTTGAATAAATTATGATCATATTTACATGAAAGGTTTTGAATAAGCGATAACCCAACCCTCAACCAACGGGATTCTGGCAGAGTCGGAATCGAATTTCGAGCAAACAAATGAATACAGCCTATGCCCGAAGACTTAGTAAGAATTCTCTCTCTTTTAACCCCGACAATAGTACGAATATCATCTCTGTATTGAATAGTAATTGGATATTACACCCCCCCCCCCTCCCATCCCACCACCGCCTCTTTATTGATACTGTTATAAGATTAGATATCACTCTGTATTGAGGCAATTTGTTTAGTTAAAGTGACACGAGCTGCCAAAATTCACACTTTTTTCATAATTTCTGGTCGTCAGTAAGATGCTTTGAAGGCCATCGAAAAACTAAATGATTGGTGTTGGAATGAGGAAAATTCATACAGTATGTGGCCTGTACGAACCGAAAACGTGTTCGAAAAGTAAACAAAATTTAAATAACCGGGACGACCATTCATTCATTCTAAGCCAAAGTTAGTTCATAACAATACTTTATCAAATATTTTCGAGACTAGAAGCACTAAAAAGGTTCTGAATTATACTTTAAAAAAAAATAGCCAATAATTTCAACATTCTGTTTTAGCGTCAAAATATCAACATTTTGGCAGCTCATGCCACTTTAAGTGTGTAAGTAAAACAGTAAGAATATACCAAGACAAGTGTAGTGTATTATTTACATCAAACACTTGTTACTAGATATATCAAAGTGAGTCGACAAAAAGATCAAATAAAATATCGCTTGTCAATAGAACCACTATGCCTTATACAATACAAAGAGTTAGTACATGACTAAGAAAGAACTTTTCACTTGATCTACGAAAAGGTTTACGGTCTAATTCTGTTGTCAATAAACCACTTTCTAGTCCAATTGTGATGACGCGACTATCGATGCATATCAAGACTAGCTTGTCAGTACCTGGGTACACAAAGATGGGCTCGTCATCACGATTGTCCCACGATATCGCGCGAGACAAGTGTTTAGATGTGTATTTCACAGAACGGCTGCTAGATCAGCTGTTAGACTGTTGTTTTATCTGTGATTCTGTGACTTTTTACCAAAGTCTTTTTCTCAGATGTATAAAGATATATACATAGCTATTAGATACATTTTTGACCGCCAAAAAAACAATTCTGCTATATGCGATAAAAATATGTTTATCGACTGTCTGTCGAAAATATCTCAACTGATAGCTTCAAATATATCTTGGTGTGTATCAGGGGAAAAATAGGATAAAGCTAATTATTTTTAAATAAAGGATCAACGCCAAAATGACAGGGTAACGGCCGATCTCCGTAAGCGGTAATGTTAAATGAACGGCTGATCAGTCAAAGTTATACCCCTAAAATCGGGTATCGCGTGATCTGGCGTGATTTTGACCAAACTCGAAATTGATTGTCAAAATTCATGACAACATGGGTTCCGGACGAAACCCAAGAAAATCCACTCTGCATGCTAGTATATATATATAGTGCTTTCGATTAGTGGGGCCCTAAAACCTCAAAAATTGCCATTTCAATCATTTTTGTCGTCCAGTTTGTGGAGTGGAATTGAGTGCAATCGAGTGGCAGATTTGTTTGATCCTGTTTGGGAGCATTTAGATTGTCAGCAAAAAAATTGTCAGCAGCCGTTACCCCAGTCAAGTTTACCTCCCATCAAACTGACAAAACGTTGTGTGCCCCTATCGGATTTAATGGCTCTAAAAATTCTCACATAAAAATGCTTAGAATTCTTATATTCATATGAAATGACCCCTACATTATGCTTTTGGTATTAGCCCACCAACGAAGAAAGTTTAACGACATTTGACATCCATTTTATGAAGGCCAAGACAGAAGTACTAATGCAGTAGTTAACATTCGTTCGTACCATCATTATATATTTTTTAAATAAATATAAACTGGCACAGGGACATTAACACTATATAGACAAGTTTCCATAATTGTCTTACGTAGGTAAGTCATCATTGACATATACACCTTTAAAGTTAGGTTGTTCGATTTAACGTGAGTGTTTGGTGGAAAGGAAAGAAAGGGTTCGCTGTGCAAGAGTTCAATTGGTAGGTCCTGGGCACCCATTGAGCCAGCCTCCTTGATAACCACGATCTATACTGTCAAAGTCACAATTCCTATTAGTTTAAAAATCAAATTATTTTGACATTATGGAAAAAATGAAGATGATATCATCTGTAATCAATCCTATAGACAAGGGAAAGACAAACTGGTAGATATAAATGATGGTAACGGCGCTTTTACTAATTAATATGTCTTGAGACTTGCTTTTCTTAAAAGCTACAACCTGCCTGTGACTAATGGGACTAGCCATAGTTGATTGAAGTACTTTATATTCTTTAATTAGTACGTGTCTTTTAGAAAGTGATTTTATATTCGTTTATTAAATAATATAAGTCATGGCCAAACTTGGTTTACTAAAAAGGAAAAACAAAGGGCATTATGTTCTTCTCTTACATCTACCAGGGTTAAAATCTATTCCTAATGGGTATCTAATGTGAAACCGATATCTCTATCAACGTTTGTGTTAAGTATCTTAAACTGAATCAGATTGTCGGATTTTATAAATTGGCACAATTTCAAAATAATGTAGAGAAGAACTGTAAATGTAGATACAACAAATCAACTAACGTTAGAAAGGACGCCTTGTCGTTTCTAGTATTTTTGTTTCCCGACCAATCCCCATACTGGGAAAAGGGATTGATCTTAGTTGTATCTACCATTGTCACCTCAGCTGATTTCATTTTGACTCGAAACAAAGTTCAGTGAAGCTTAGAGGTCTTTATACTGCTTGTCACAAGTTTTGTGAACGACTTTAATTACATGTATACCTTCAACAGCCCAATCTTTTCCAATTCTATATGTGCTCTATTTTACACAGACACAATGGCAACGTTGTGAAAATACATCACCATTTATTGTTAATAATCTAAATGGGCAGGCAGCCAGCCAATGTTCCGATAAACGCAATGACCTTTACTGGGCTTAAGCTCAATAGTACGAATATATACACTATTTTTTCTGGTTAGGTTTATTGACTTTCCGAAAGCAAATGTTTAGTAACTGAAAAATTTAGCTGTTAAGAATATTAACTACATAAAATCATATTTTGAATGGTCGAAATAGCAAAAGAAACTGGCGTCGGCCTGTACAATTCTTAGCACAGGGTCCGTTTTACTATCCTGACAGAACGTACGCCTTGTTGCAAATGGGAGTGTTTGAACTCACACCTGGCCGTATGTTTTGAGAGAGAACTGTCTGTATGCGATATACATGTTATGTAAACGCCTAATCTCAATCCTAGCTTATTAAACTGTCATACGTTGAGACCATCTCTAAATAACACCAAAATAAGTTGAACTATGAAACTTTCACTGACTGTCATAAATTTGAATAATGCAATATAAATGTCCCTACAGAATCAAACTTATCTAACAGAGGCAGCGACTATACCACCAAATCACATACTGCATATAGCTGATAATCCAGTAATGACAATTTTAGTGAAACATTCGTCAGATTTTGTCCAAACTGCGATAATAGTAGTAACCCACAAATACAATGTAGAACCTTCGCCTTAATCTTGCTCATAAAATGAACTATACAATAACTTTTATGGGTGAAGGCATTTGAAGCTGTTTTATACAGTAATTTTATTCTGTTGCCCGAAGCGATCGAGTAATTGTTTAATAGGCCATCAGTAGGACCATTGTTAAGCTATATAGACGTGTACAGTCTACAGGACTAAAGGTATGCGATAGTGTAAACATACAGTGGCTTGAAAAAGAACCTACATACATTTTTATGGTGTGATACAAACATGAACCGGCTTAACATATCCCTCTCTACAAGGTTAACTCCAATAAAGGTCGCACATAGCATCATAGTATCATTTTTTTAGTTAAAGTGGCATGAGCTGCAAAATTGTTGATATTTTGACGCTGAAACAGAATGTTGAAATTATCGGCTATTTTTCTCAATACGTTTATATCAGGAGCTTTTTAGTACTTCTGGTCTCGATTATGTTCGATAAAATATTGTTTTGAACTAACTTTGGCTTAAAATGAATGAATGGTCATCCCGATTATTTAAATTTTGTTTACTTTTCGAACACGTTTTCGGTTCGTATAGACCACATACTGTATGGATTTTCCTCATTCCAACGCCAATCATTTAGTTTTTCGATGGCCTCCAAAGTCTCTTACTGTCGTGGCGATTAGAAATTATGAAATAAGTGTGAATTTTGGCAGCTGACTTATCTATGGCCAGAAACACACATTATACAAATACTTTGTTTCCTCGACGAAATTAAGGCATTGCCCTAGCTCCGGTATGTAGCGTTATTGTGAAGCCCGAATGGTCACCGCTCCCAGCTGGTTAGACCATTGTTTTCTACATTTAGGCATTACCCCATTTTAATGCCAAATAACGCAACATATGTTTTGCATTTTTTGTGAAGAAAGAAGTCCAATGCAATGAACACAGATTAACATCTATAAGCGGAACCACACGCACGGAGAACACCTGTCCACTGAAACCTTGTAATAAAAATAGCATTGCCAGTGAGGGAAATATTGTCAATAATTGTTCAATATAGAAAAAAATTCTTACCTTATTAAAACTCTTTCAAGAGTGTACAAGGACCCGGCGTTTCAGACATGAATATATCACCGGTTTTAATTTCCAAACAACCCACGGGTAAATTCCAGGTAGTACAGACTTGGGTTTTACACATAGCCGCACAAACAGGCGGTCTGAATAGTTAAAGAGCGAAATAGTTCAAATCTTAAGTCTTTAAAACCCGGGGTAGTTTGCATACGGTGGATCGATACAAACTCACTGCAGCATCAAGGTTTGTCGCCGACACAGTACTTCATATCCAACCTACATCAGTCCGGGTCAGTCTGTCTTCAATTTCAGCCAAACACGTGACGTTTGCAAGTTCTAGGCGTTAAATGAATCGAAGGGCGTCCGTTCAAGCGTAACGTTTTTGTGAACGGTTGATACAATCGCCGGAGAAAATATAATAGTCCATCAACGACTTGTAACACCTTGTAAAACACCTTTCCAAATTTTCGCACAATCTTGATTCTCTTTGGCTATTTGCACATATCTTGAAAATATACTTTTTAGCGAAATTTGGTTAGGTGTACTTATCACGGAATCACAGTAAATTTAGCTGGTATTACATCCGCACTCTGAAAACCAAATCCTCAACCTTCTCTTTTCCATGACAAATGTGTACTATACAAGGTCAGACACAACATGTGTACATGTAACCAATGTTGAATAGGTCTGGTTAATCGGTGTTTTTCGAGTCCATTGTCGCGGAACGAGGGTGTTGGTTTTCGGATAACTCTGGTTAGGCGGATTACCTACTGTGGATAAATGTCCGCTCAGGTAAGCACAGGTCTAAAACGCGACTATGAATAAATCTGTCCTACAGGTGAAACTTGATAAAACTGCCAAGCCTCTTATCCGAAATACGACCAGGGTAGTAAAACATGCGAACCAAATTGGCATACTGCAAGGTGCGTTTCTACCTCCAATGCGTTTTACATCTAGTTTAGACTATACAGTGGCGACATCAGTTACAACAAAAAAATCCGATAAAAAGCAAAATGTCAGATTATGAATATACGTGCTAGAATAAAGTTACCGACCTATTTCGACATATGCAAGCTGGTTACATTTTTTTCTCATTTTTTATTATATATGAGATGACACCTGTGGCGATTAAAGTCTCTCATAAGGTCTTTAATGTCCCGGAAACTTTTTAAATAACACAGGTAATTGGGCCTCCACATTTCATTTCATGCTCCTCGTTCTACTATTGTTGTCTAGTTAATTAGATGCATTTTAATTTCCCTGTCATATTTTTAAGAGTAAGGAGACAGTAATAGCAATTAAAACCTTTAAAAACAGAACAGTCTCTAGGGCGTAATTTGTTTCACAAAATCTCAAGAAAATAAACTGCAAAACGCCCGGATTCGGCAATACCCTTTTCTTGTATGAATACAAAATATATTTTATTTGTGAGAAACACTTATAATTTTAGTTTCAATCAGCCCAAAAGGTTAATTTTATATCTATGGGTGATGTTTAACCCCCATATTACTAATAAATGAAAAAGGTGACTTGTCAGCTAGCATAACGTGTTAGATAGGACAGATTTACATACAGGTGTCTCTAACAATGTATATATATAATTTGTAGTTCCGTTTCACAGGCTACAGATTATTTTCAACAACCTTTATCCTCAGTTAAAAAGTAAACAGAGTTGACACCTCGTCGAAATTCTATACCCACCCACTCCAATACAACAAAACAGGCTTGAACAGTACTACAAGGTGTGGTTAATGACACGAGGTCACGTGATTTTGATCTGAGATCGCTCTGAGGGTTGAAGTGAAGCCTTCTGGTGAATAAATTATATAAAGTCAATACATTTCTCCAAGCGCAAGGCAGTTAAGGTATTCCGGCGGTGGAACAGTTCTGTGCATTTGCACAACGCTCTTGCTAAGCTTACAAAATCACCCAGCGCCCATTTTGAAAGCGGTTCAGCGTTAATTAAAAACGTGATCTAAATGGTGCTGATGGCATCGCATCTTATACTATTAACTGGCATCGCATCTTATACTATTAACTTTAAAGGGGCACCAAGGGTATGAAGAAAATTAAAGATCCTTGTATTCTTGTACACATATTGGGAAGGTTTGGGTTGATCAGTGTTAAACTTCTCTCCCCTGACAGACCGTTAAATGACGAGTTTAATACGATTTTTGAATTCATTTGCAGCAGATATGTTTACTGTTAGTTTCTAACAAAGGCTCCAGAGCGAGCCGTTGCACACTTACAGCCTGGCCGATCGCTCCGTTGTCTTCTGACTTTTATGTGTTTAAATAATGTAGAAATAAACTATAAAAATGTCGGTTCCTTACAGTTTATCAGATAGGGTGGCCTAGGTGGATATTAGCAACGCTTCCACAACTCACCACAGTAGGGTTCACCCATGTAGGACCTCTATTTACACTAACCCGAGACTGTCTGCCAGGCAGGAAACAATGTACCACAGAATTCGCACTAATTGTTCGCTAATTGTACATATTTCGCTAAAAATCGACCTACCACCTTTCATCCAAAACCTTATTTATCTATTTAGCAGAAGTTTTAGAAACAATTCTACACAAATAGTCCCTTTAATATAAGTTTGACGGAAATTGTAACTTTCAGGGTCAGGTTCAACTTGTTTTGTTTAGGCTGAACTTACAGTATTTCTATCATGTTTTGTATTTTGCTAACGTTTTGTTGACTTATGGAAGGTTCAACTGATTAATATTTTTCCCGTGAGTGGAGGACAGCGTTGGACGTTTTTTATGAAGTTTGATTTAATTTTGCCAGGTTCTAGATTTTTGCATTTAAAATATTACAGCTGCATGTAGGGGAGACTCGGGTAATGTCGGACAACGGGTAATGCCGGACACTTCGTATTTGCCCATTTCCCGATAGAGGGCGCTTGTTTCCTCTTACACAGGAAAGGACATTCGCCCGGGGAACTCGAACAACAGCGAAAAAGAGATCAGCATATCTCAGCGTTTTTAACAGGAAGGTCGAAGGTAAATCAGTCTCATTTTTTTAATTTTTGTTAAAGCCCCCATTGGTCTGTCTGTGTCTATTTCATTATGTATCAGACGCTTCCTGTCTTCATGTGGCAGTCGAGGCATCAGTCTATCAGTTCAAAACATAACGAGCATCTGCTTGCTGCCTAAGTAGGTCAGGGTGTAACAAGTACTCCACGTGGTCGCTCGGGGTAATTGCGGACGCTTGTCCGGCATTACCCCAGCCCTGTCCGAATTTACCCCACTAAGGTAAATCTGTGTTGAATCTTACAATAATGACGGGAAAAGAAATGAATGATATGCATCCCGTATATATAAGAATTCTAATGTTTATCCTATACTCGTAGGCCTATATCTAATTATAAATCAACATTTTTTTTTCCACAGATGCCGCGAAAATATATTAAAAAAACGCACCGTGCAGAATGGTCAGCCACCGACCTTAGATCTGCTGTGCGTGTGGTGGAAAATAAGACGATGTCTTTAAGAAAAGCGAGTGGAGTTTTTGGTATTCCTCGTTCAACCCTTTTTGATGCCATTTATAAACCCCCAAGTAACCCAAGATATGAACCAGGACATCTTGGAAGATACAGTGTATTCAACAAAGAGATGGAGTCCGAACTTGCTCGTCATGCTAGAGATATGTGCAATCGCTTTTTCGGACTTACATCGATTGAATTTAGAAAGCTTGCCTTTGACTTCGCGGAAATCAACGCAATTGTACATCCCTTCAATAAAGAAAAGAAACGCGCGGGGAATGAGTGGCTTTTTGGTTTTTTTAAACGAAACACCGATGTGAGCCTTCGACAACCTGAATCAACAAGTTTCTCCAGGGCTATTGGGTTTAGAAAATCCGAAGTAGACAGATTCTTCAATAATCTGAAGCAGGTCATGGATGTCGAACAATTTGACCCATCCCGTATTTACAATGTCGACGAGTCGGGGTTCACAACTGCCCCTGAACCCACAAGCAAAGTCATGGCACCAAAGGGACAAAAGCAGGTTGGGAAGTTGTCCAGTGCTGAACGGGGAATCACTATTACAGTCGAGTGCGCAGTGTCAGCCACAGGAAGTTATGTCCCCCCTATGCTCATTTTCCCTCGTAAGAAAATGAATGAAAGTTTGATGAATGGGGCTCCCCCTGGATCTATTTGGGGTGTGTCCGATTCTGGTTGGATAAATGGCGACCTTTTTGTTAAATGGTTGAATCATTTTATATCGGTTGTTGGTGCCACTCAACAGAACAAGGTACTCCTGATACTAGACAGCCATTCCTCTCACATTTCTTTGGAGGTTTGGAACATTTGTAGAAACAATGGCGTCGTCCTTCTGTCAATTCCACCACATACATCCCATAAACTTCAGCCCCTTGATAGGACAGTGTACGGACCCCTAAAACGAAGCTACAGAAAAGGCTGTGACCTGTTTCTTAAAAGCAATCCAGGACGGCGAATAACTCCTTATGAAGTTGCCTCTCTGTTCGGTTCAGCGTACACCAGCACGGTTACATTAGAAAAGGGAATCAATGGCTTTAAATGTACTGGAATTGTCCCTTTCAACCCAGAAATTTTTGGAGAGGAGGACTTCGCCCCATCTTTGAGCCTCTTGAGGCCTGTCACAGAGGGAAACGAAGCAGAGGGAAATCACCAGACCACTGTTACAAATGCTGAAATGGAAGAAGTGGTGGACGTAGACGAGGAAATGATTGTGGCGCCAATTATTTCTCAACCCGCTGATGATGATGATACTGAACCCTTAGTGAATAACAGTTCAAAATCGTGCCCTAGGGAGGAGTTACTCGCACAGGCCTTGGTTACAACTACCGACACTCCAGCTGACAACAGGCCCAGAGAAGTTATTCCGCCGCCTAGTCCTTCATTTATATCCGTGTATAACGTGTCGCCACTGCCCCAAGCACCACCCAAAGCCACCAAATCACAAAACAGAAAAACTATGCGATCACAGATCCTTACCAGCACACCAATTAAAATATCTCTTGAAGAGAAGTTTTCGAAAAATAAAGTTAACCTAAAACAAAAAAAGAAAGCATCTTCTACTAGAAAACGTCTACTCCCACAAGAAAACTCATCAAAAGGAAACAAGACAACAAGAATGCACGGAAACACCGACAAAAAAGCAAAGGTAAACAAACGAGGACAAAGGAGTGGCTTTGTATATTTTGTGCTGAGCTGTACGCGGAGCCCCTGACAGAAGACTGGATCATGTGCTACAAATGTATGCAATGGGCACACGAGAACTGCACGGACGGCCAATCCACATCGAAAGGCTATCTGTGTGATTTTTGTCGGAATGACTAACTGACCCGTGAGTTGAGTGGTCATCAGTTTTATAATTACTGTTTTGGATTTGCTGTTTATTATACAAATGTGACGTTTCTGAGTTTCGAGTTCCATTGTTGGTTTCAATTGATTACATACTGACTGTATTGTCCTCATGTGACTGCATCATTATCCAACTCCACAATTAAAGTTACAAAGCCATCGTTTTTTATCATAATTTACCATAAACTGTATTGGCCGGAATTGCCCCTGGACCGATGGGGAAAAACCGGACACCATCAGTTTTTATTTTGTCTATAAAAATGTATCAAACATGCCTTTTGTTCAAGTTTTTTTTATAGAAATGAGGGATAAGCGATGGGCGATACTTCCCAATGCAAATTTGTTTGGGTATCATTGAAAGCCATCAATATATGCCCGTCGAAACTTAGGCGGCCGGTATTACACCTGTCTCTATATGCCACATTTTATAGACACCCTATCACTGCGACGATCCTTTTTCTCCCAATCAATCAATCAATCGTCTTGGTAAGCAGTCAATTGCCCAACATGTATAGAAGCTGCACGGCTCTTTTCTGCAGTTTTTGGTTTCTTGTGCCATTTTGTCGGTCTTCAGCTGGTTGTTTGTCAACAGCTTTGGTGTTTTTCAACAGCGATCGGTTTGTGAACTGTGTTGTAAATGGTACCCAAAACATTGAATTGATACCCAAACCAGTGCCCGCTGATTATAAACCCTAGTCCGGGTTTCTTTCTTCAAAATGTCTATTTTTCATACTGACAGTCGGTGTTTGTAGTCAGGGTTCATTGCAATCAAAAGGCCGGAGTAGACTGTCAGCTTCTGAGCGGGAAGTATGTAGTCAGATTTAAACAGTGAAATAACAACATATACCTACTCAAATAGTTTCAACACGGCCATAATCCCGTGTGAAATGGACCAGCAGGTAAATGTTATTCGTCCCCTGGAATCACTTTTGCCTCCCAGAGTCTCAAACTTTCCCCGCCATTGTTTATGTCACACTCTTTTGCTGTTTTTCGGTTTTTAAACGTTAAATTCACTTTCAGAAAGCTAAATTATTCACGAACGTCGTTTTACCACTATTTGAGTAAATTATTTTGTTATTTACTGTCTATATCTGACCACATACTGCCCGACTTTTTGATTGAATGAGCCCTGACTCCAAAATACGGCTGTCAGTATAGAAAAATAGTCATTTTGGAGTCAGACACCCGGACTGCCAAGGGAGCTAACTCGTCAAGCTCTTCGAGATACTTGAAACTTTCTCGAGGACGTCATTTGGACATCATCACATCACGTTCGTCAAATAATCCTGGCATCACACCATCCATGTACAAGAGTAACAATCTTTTAAGAACCAGGCAAAAATTAGATGATGTTTTTTAGTGTGTACCCAAATAAGACATTTGTTCTACTGGAGAATATCGCGACAAAGCATGGTATCGGAAGAGAAAATAAATAGACAAATGTCTAGCGGGACAAACAAGTATCAAAGAAGCAATCATAAGAAGGCCAAATATCCATAACTTCCTCTGTGAATAGTTGATTCGATGAAATCTTATAGAAAGCGTTTTGCTATAAAATTATATGACAAGGCGTTATCAGAAAGTAACTGACAGATCTATTCGAACTGTTAGGTCCTAATGACTTCATATTGACATTATTAAGCCTGAAACTCATAATTTATTTGCTTTAACAATAGACTTTATTTAAGAAATACAACCAGTGTAATACAATTTTCATTTATTTACAAAATTAAAAAAACAGAATAATGTACAGTTTTAAGTATTATAAAAAATAAGAGCTCTATTTTTACATCTAAGCAATATGGCGACAATATTTTTGATAGCGTGGGTAGTAAATCGGAGTTTGCCGAAGGCTCAGTTTCAATAATCCAGTAGACTATCGCAGTCATCAAAATGTCGTTCAAAAATGTAGGCCAAGTAAATATCTTTCTATCTACATTTGGGATGAATGGTTTTCACGTTGTATTTTAAGTCCTGTTTTAGTATACCACGCATGCGCACAGTTTCAGGACAATTACCGTGGAAACATGAGAAGAGTTGACTATCAGGTCATTCCCATCACAGGAGATAGTCTTGTGATAGGCTTAAAGTTGACATTGTCACTGTCAATCTGGGGTAAAAAAAAATCGCACCATATTAATGGTTAATATAGCATAATAAAAGTATATGCCGTAGATCTACAACATAATTCTATTTCAGACATTTTTCACATGAACTTTCTTAATGATACACATACATGCAGAGATGAACAATATATATTGGATAAACCAAGATATATATATATATATATATAACAACTTTTTCGCAAAGGTTTTGATCAACCACGTACACTTAAAAAATATTGTTAGAACGTCCTTTTTAATTTTCATAACATTAGGACCTCAATATCTTTACTGTAGGTTGTATTAAACATCTTAACGTCACTTTAAGCTTGAGTATCAAATGATAAGGCATTATTTCAGGGAATTAGATGTAGGCTGTTAACAACCGAGTATGTATCACTTTAAAAAGAACCTTCAAAGAGGGTATAGGTTATAGCACAAAGGGAGACATGTACACCCAACAATCAGGCATATATATAGCCCTTAAAGATAAGGACAAAATATCCGATTTTTTAATTTATCACGAAGTTACTTGTCATCCAAATTATAGTGTACGAGGAATGCTATTAAAATGGAATTTCTTATCACAGAACAGCTTATTTAAATTCTTGAAAAATGTCCGAAAAATATGTTCATATTACATGCATCTCTGATTACTGTTGATGTGTTTTGTTTCTCTTCATTCACTATCCTTTTATCTGTTAACGAGTTACTATACATCTGAAATTAAGTCCTTCAGTGATTATCTATGCAAGCTTATATTGATACAGCAAAAAAAAGATGAACAAAAGGAGAGATTCCAGCATCAATTCCGATACATTCTACGTAAGAAAGCTACATACGGAACATTGTATAAAAAACGACTATATATAAACATAATTATGGAATACTGGAGATTCTGTTTATCTACTTGACTAATAAAGAGCTGTACACTTAATAATGATGACTAAAATGCTGTTAGAAAAATACTTTTATATAAACGCAATAGTTCATAGCGATTTCAAACACTCATTTTTTAAATGTTCTGGCAAAAGGCAACCGCTCTCCCTTCTTGACAGCAATCTCTCTATATACGTGGAATTTGCTCAGAAGAGCTCGGAAAAAACTCTTATTTGTATGATTCATTCTATTCTAACATAGATCTTAGCACTTCCTGTTATTCTAGCATAGATTATCATCATTTACTTTTGAACTAACACAGGTCTTCAAGATCTCATTTTATTCTAACATAGATCTTCAGTATTTATTTTTATTCTAACATAGAAGCCTGTTATTATTTTGATGTTCGCTTGTAATAAAAAAGCCACCATCCAAATCTATATTGGAAACCAGAACTATACAACTCTGTATGTGATAACCTTTCTTCTCTACAATAAATTGCAAATACCGAGATCTTAAATAAAAATTGGGCAGTCATTTCTCAAAATATTATGGATTCAACATGTGATATCATATAACAATGTCCGTTCAATTTGATCTGCATGGCACTGAAGAACGTCAAATGTATCTAATAACGTGGCATGAGCTGCCAAAATGGGATGACTTTCGGTAAAACAAGGTTTCAATTTAGAAGTAAAAGTTAGCAGATTTTTTAATGCCACATACAACAAAGTAGCAAAATACGAAAATCGGAAAATGCGTCCGGGTTATTCAAATTAAGCCAGTTAGTATCATGGCACATGCTACAATTACATGTTCTTCCTTAAATGAAAACGACATACTATTAAGGCTTTATCTCGGCAAGCTGGGGGGGAGAATATACGAAAACAATCCACATTTGGGCAGCTCATACCACAGAAAAATATAAAAAGAATTTGTTTCTTTTAACTTTGGAAAGTCATCATTCCATGATCTGATACTGTGTTCATTATGTTAGCTCTGTCACGCTTCTCGTAAAAGAAGGCAGCCTTAATATTTTGCTTGGGATCTTTTGTAACCTCAAAATTGTTCTTAAACATTTCTCTGGCATTTTGATGGGCTGTGAACATTTTTTCCACGTCTTCATCTTCCTGGGCTTGTTTCGTTGTTGTTTGCGTCTTTTCGATGGTCTCCATCCTTTTATTAACTTCTTCAAGCTCTCCAGAGAATTCCTCGCGTCTCTTTCCCATTTCGTTTTCAATTTTATCCAGCAATTGGTCTTGCCTATTATTGATTGCAACTTTGAACTTGTCGAAGGTTTGACGAATAAGTTTGTCGGAACTCTCCAACTTTCCGTCAATAACCTCAATGGCGTTCTTTAGCTTGGATTCCATGTTGGCAAGTTGTCGGTCTTCAGCATCTACATCTCGCACAGTTATCATCGCCTTGTTCGCATAAAGACGAAGAGCTTCTTCTCTCGAATATACTGTGTGGCCATCTTGTTCTCTGTGATCTAGAACTTTGCAGTCGGTGCACACGGCTTGTAGACAGGTTTCACAAAAATGGTCGGTGATCTGCGTACGATGGGTTCTACAATATCCCAGACTACCTTTATTGGGACTGGCTGAAATTTCAAGAAGCTCCAAAAGTTTGTGATCTGATTTGTAACTCTTAAAATCTTTGTCGGTAATCATATGCGACGCTCGGCAAGTAGGACAATGGATGGTTACAAAACTCGGTGCGTTGTCCCGGTAAACCGTGACCAGAGCCTGTCGGCTTTCTGACTCCACTCGGAACATTTCTTTCAAACAATCCAGACAAAATGTATGATGGCATGGCAAAAGTTTGGGCGTCCTCTCCTCGGTATCATATCTGTCCCTGCATATAATACACCGTAAAAACATCTCTTCCATCATTTCTTCATCCACAATAATGGTTCTCTTCCGGGCCACCGGTCGTCGTACATTAGCATTTCGCGCTGAAACAACAACAACAACAAAATGTTAGAATAAGTTGCACATACAAAAAAGTGCCTATAATGAACAATTATATGCCATATGAATGTTTATAAAGTAAATACGAAAAAACAGTATTTTCGTTGCAAAAATACATATTACGTCATGGGTGGAGTTAAAATTTACATTAGGGGACATCTTTTCTCCAAATTCTGAAGAAACCAAAAAGGTACAAAAAAGCTCATGACAAGATCGCACATTGACAATGTTTGCACATCCGAGATAGATTAAAGAAAAGTAATAACGAACATTGAAGGGGAAGCTTAAATTTCTACGGTTTAATTGTAACCTTTTAAGAAAAGTTTAAGAGATCTATACCCACGCATGTGGTTTAGGTTAAACACTGGTGACTTTCTTTAATCTTATGAAATCACGCGGGTTTAGATAGCGACAAAACCATTGACCGATTAACTAAAATATCATTGTACATGTATATAATAAAAATCTAAGTGGCATACCTGTTAATAACTCAATTAGAGACATGTGTTCATGCTTATTTTTGTCTAAAAGATGTTCAATATGCAGACGTTGTACATTGTTTGCTTTTGTAATTTTCTTAGAGATGTATTTGACAATATAAAAGGACTGCAACAAAGCACAAGCATGTATACCTAAATATTTTCTATTTGGCCGAGTAAGGTGCTCAACTCTAATATTACAGTTCCCAATACGACGTTCTGTTAATAATGTCCATCCCTAGCATTACAGCTCCCCATTCCATTCATAATGTTCATCTATAGCATTACAGCTCCTGGCACCCCGCTTCTGTTCATAATGTTCCCGAAACCCCTTTAGTTTTTCTCTAGCATTACAGTTCCCGACACTCCCTTCTGTTTATAATGTCCATCTCTAGCATTACAGCTCCCGACACCCCGTTCTGCTCATAATGTTCATCCCTAGCATTACAGCTCCCGACACCCCGTTCTGTTCATAATGTTCATCCCTAGCATTACAGCTCCCGACAACCCCCTTCTGTTCATAATGCACATCTCTAGCATTACAGCTCCCGACACCCCGTTCTGTTCATAATGTTCATCCCTAGCATTACAGCTCCCGACACCCCGTTCTGTTCATAATGTTCATCCCTAGCATTACAGCTCCCGACACCCCCCCCCCCCCCCCATTCTGTTCATAATGCACATTTCTAGCATTACAGCTCCCGACACCCCGTTCTGTTCACAATGTTCATCCCTAGCATTACAGCTCCCGACACCCCGTTCTGTTCATAATGTTCATCCCTAGCATTACAGCTCCCGACAACCCCCTTCTGTTCATAATGTACATCTCTAGCATTACAGCTCCCGACACCCCGTTCTGTTCATAATGTTCATCCCTAGCATTACAGCTCCCGACACCCCGTTCTGCTCATAATGTCCATCTCTAGCATAACAGCTCCCGACACCCACTTCTGTTCATAATGTTAATCTCTAACAATACAGCTCCCGACAACCCCTTCTATTCATAATGTTCATCTCTAGCATTACAGCTCCCGACACCCGTTCTGCTCATAATGTTCATCCCTAGCATTACAGCTCCCGACAACCCGTTCTGCTCATAATGTTCACCCCTAACATTACAGCTCCCGACAACCCCCTTCTGTTCATAATGTTCATCCCTAGCATTACAGTTCCCCATTATATTTATTTTGTTCATCCCTAACATTACAGCTCCCCATTCTATTCATAATGTTCATCCCTAACATTACAGTTCCCCATTCTATTTATTATGTTCACCCCTAGCATTACAGTTCCCCATTCTGTTTATTATGTTCACCCCTAGCATTACAGCTCCCGACAACCCGTTCTGCTCATAATGTTCACCCCTAGCATTACAGCTCCCGACAACCCGTTCTGCTCATAATGTTCACCCCTAGCATTACAGCTCCCGACAACCCCTTCTGTTCATAATGTTCATCCCTAACATTACAGTTCCCCATTCTATTTATTATGTTCATCCCTAACATTACAGCTCCCCATTATATTCATAATGTTCATCCCTAACATTACAGCTCCCCATTCTATTAATAATGTTCATCCCTAGCATTACAGCTCCCCATTCTATTCATAATGTTCACCCCTAGCATTACAGCTACCGACAACCCCTTCTGTTTATAATATTCATCTCTAACATTACAGCTCCCGACACCCCCCATCCTTCATAATGTTCATTTCTAACATTACAGCTCCCGACCCCCCCCCCCCCCCCCCCACATCCTTCATAATGTTCATATCTAACATTACAGCTCCTGACACCCTTTTTCTTTTCATAATGTCCTCACCAACAATACAGTCCAAACATACCATTCTGTTCGATTACCATTGTCAGGAACTAAAATATCATTCACTGGCAAAACGAGGATAGAACATATCAATAAGTTGAATACTTGAGATGTAATATTTCTAAAGGAATTTGTATATCAAATATGCGCCTCTAAATCGGAACATATGTGGCTAGCCAATGAATTGTCGTCGTGTTTAATGTATTACAAGTCTTTTTTGTCGCAATAATATATTGTATGCAAGTGAAAGGATGTGATACACATAACATAGGTTTTGTATATTACCGGTACGCATGTCACTTTGACCGGCTGGTCTATTTTAGAAACGAACACCAGAGGGGGTAAAAGGTTGCCTGTTTAAATCCCCATGACGACAGACGAGACTACTGTGGGATAGGCTAGCATAATTTGAGCATTACACACACTGATGACTTAATAATTCGTGAATTTCTGCAGCTTATTGTCCTCTTTTTTTTACAAAAAAAATGAATTCTTCTCTAACGCCTACACTCTGTTCTATTTCAAAATAAAATGAATTTTACAAATGAACATAAAAAAGTCAGCAAAGTCTTTCTTTTTGGATGATAAACACGATTTAGTCACAGTAGGAGCCCCCCAAGTAAAGAGCCATTGGAGTTAGTCGCATGAATGTTATTTCTGGTATAATCTGCCATATCTACCATGTATTAAAAAGACAGATTTTGACGCAAGACGGATTTCATCGAACGTGTTTCAATAACCCCAGAAAAAAACATTTCTTTACCCTTGTTGAGCTATTGATGTACAGCAACATCAATAATACCGTATGATGTGATTAGGAAGCAAAAATGAGTTTTAAGGTTAACTTGACTTTCTCACACCAAATCATTTTATCCAGCATGTAAAAAGTGACTCCAAAAAGTCTTGACATTTTTTTAGTTCTGCCGATACATATTTTTTTCGTATTGATTCTTTCTTCCCCTTTCTAAATCTTTTCGTTCTAATCAATTTGCTCAATAATAACTTTCTTCTTTGTGAATCGCCAATATCATATGATTTCAAAAAGTTCTAAAGAGCTAATCTGATGATGAAGATCGTTCGTTTTAACGCAGTACACTAGTCTTATTTCATTTTCAAAATAACAAATGTAATTTAAGATGACTCCACGCCCACACTGACTCCCTTCACCTTATTTGAAAGTATTCAGGTTTGTACAAAGCATGACAAAGCTTTTAGTCGAGTGAAGTCATCTGGCTACCGGAAGTGGTTTTATGACCTTGGGGTTAATGGTAAAAATGGATAACAATAGTTGTTTCACTGAGCAAACTTAACAGTGAGAACATAACACCGGTTACCAGCCTCTATCCATCCACTCTGAATTTATCCACACACTTCTGTTCTAGAACAAAGTTCATGAACTTGATATTCACATTATTTCCGCCCAAATGACGACGGGATATTACACGTATTAAAAGGAATCACTTTACCACGGGAAAAAAGTTGCTCAATCTTAAACCTTATAAATGTATGCATCAATTTTAACAAATTCTCCTTTGCCTTCTATTAGTCCATCAGTATACCACGTGGAGGGTCCATAAATACTACCTTAGCCATCCAAATCATCAGTGTCGAACGGGGAAAAGTTGTCAACATGTTTTTAATACCCTATCAATAGCGGCCGATGAGAAGGAAAAACGTTGTCCATTATAAGACTCTTTGTCCTAATTTTTACATCAAATTTTAGAGAACTGATTAATTTGCTTTGTGATACTATGGGTAGATAATTTATGATCAGAGGTCTTTTTTTGCCAAGCTTTATTTAAAAACAGGGTTTTTGCTTCTATTTTAGAGCCAATATGGGTTTGACAGTATTTTCTTCCAGAACCAGTTCATCCACTTCAATTAAACTTTATTTAGCAGCTTTATAGGCAACATTTTAATTTTAGACAAAACTTGGATATCTGTAAAACTGGATAAACTGCATAAAAAACTAACTGAATAAATAAGGTTTTAAGTTTTTTGTGTCATTTGTTGTATCTGTCAATTTTGCAGCTAGTGTGACATTTTGGAACATGGTATTGTAGCACTACTGGAGAGACACTGACGCAGTGTTTTCAATAATTCTTAAAACGAAAGCAAAATGTTGCCTAATTGGGACCTTGAGATTTTAGAAACAAAATCTTTATACAGGATTATTTAGTAGAAAACATCTTTTTACTACAATAACTATGTACGTTGTATCTTATTTATGAACACTAAAACACACGGGCACAGGGAAAATCTTCTTGTCTAAAATAACCATGTAGACAAGTTTCTAATTGTGTTAAAAGGAGGTATATCATTTAGACCTTTATACCCCATAAATTGTTGTAATAAACTTATTATATATTTCAGGTTGACGACTGACATTGGTCAGTATAATTTTCTGGAATCATTTTGTAATACATTGACAATGGTTACTAAGCCAAATATCTACTCGTGATTCCAATTCTAATACATGTACATGCATACCCTCTTCTGCATAAATATATACACATAACAAGGCATTATATACATATATATTAGTAATGCCATGTCACTGTGCAATTACTCCTTCATTACCCAGTCATGCAAATAACGATATCTAATTAACCTGCTTGATAATGTGCAAAGATTAAATTGTTATCAGATAAAATGGTATTTGATTAAGTCAAATGAATGTAACATGCATATCAACTTTCCTAGATGATTTCCAAACAAGTATATCTGAAGGTGACTACATTGCATCAAAACTAACTTGAATGCTTTTCTTTTTTTTCAAATTGTTTCAAATGATAATACAGAGAAAGGTACCCGACTTTGTATCCAGGTATTATGAGATATAGAAAGTAGACCCTATACCGGACTATTCAGATATTCAGTGTATGTAAGTGTAGACCCACATTAAGACGTTATTAAGGAAATCTACTTATTACATACGTAAAAATCTATATAAAACTTATAACGAATTGAGCTTGTCAAGACCGGGTGCCATTTCTTAGTTCCAGTCCTTTTCAGGATTCACACCTAGACGTTTTATGAGGGTCATAATATATATATTTTCCCCGCTGAGCTGTTGGACTGAAAAAAAACTCTTTGACTTGAGGATGTGGATATCATCAGAGAATGCAAGAGTGTGTGCTTTAGGCTAGAAGAATGTTATACGTTATGTGTCTCTATCTTGTATTTGTATTGAATTATCACATATACATAATCGTTCTTTGAAATGTAGCTGAGTAAATTTAAAATGTATAGGCCTACTAGAAAATTTACTAACTCAAACCAGCTTTATTTTTAGATGCACTTAATCCAGAGGTTAGGGAGTTAGCACTAGGCCATACACTATATCTACCTATTGTAAGTGTTACTATGGCGACGAGTTATTTGTGTTACCGAGTAGCATATGTCAACAAAGATCTACGTTTACACAGCTATGTGGTAGAGTGTAATAGAATGTAATGAAAATCGTTTGCTTGCGTTGGAGTGAATCGATAGAGGCATACTAACACATGTATACAGCACGAAATGTTATTGTCAACCTTAAAAGATATAATATTATCAAAGTTAACACAATTATTTAAAATTTAACGCTAACTAATAGCTCAATAGAAATGATAATTTGTCTTACCTTGCAATTGTTGTCGGGCTTTAGCGATTGCCTGTGATTGTTGCTCGGGAGTAAGTCCGTTTTCGTCCCCTTCCACATCCTCAGTATTCCTAACCATGGGTAATGTGGCATGAAACCCACTGTTTGCATCAATATTCATGGCTGACGGATGATTCTCTATGGCAAATGGTTCAACTTCTTTCTCCCCAAGTCGCCCTTGTATGGCGGCCAATATCACTGCCTGGTCCTCGGCTGAAACTGTCCCAGAATTCCTTTTAAAACTTTCACTTGTAAACGAAGAGCTGGATGATGCTGTTCGTCTTGCAGATTGAGCTTGTGAACGCTGTTGAACCCTTTGGGTCCGTAATCCACCTTCATCAGATATATTTCTCGTCACCCCACGGTCTAAGACACCTCGCTGTCTTTCCTCTGATAAATTGATTGTCCCTTCTCTATCAGTGCGAGTAACAGAACTTTTCAATAACTCCGCAGCTTTGTTTTCATGAACGATGGTTTCATGATAATGGTCATCGTTATCGTTATTGTCATCATCTGAATCCTGTTTGGTAAATCTGTCTACAGTTGAATTACTTGGTCCTCCCTCGATTTCGCGTTTATTCGAAGGCCAATCGTCGTCGGAGTCGTCCGAGTCAAATCGAACAGCATTTCGTAGACTATCGTCCCCTGAAAAACTGCCACCGGATGTTCTACTGCTACGGGTAACTTTGGAACTCTTAAAATGTCTTTCCTGGCGTTTTGAAACTCTAGAATCTCCAGATTCTTCTACTCTCGATACCTGAGCTGATTCCGACTGAGAGGTGGAAGACTGTCTAACTTCCCTACCGTCTTTTTTAATTTCGGATTGTAATTGTCTGTCCTCGTGTTTATGTACCTGTCGATCTTCTCTCACTTTGGAAACGTCAACTCCGCCTGAAGAATTTTCTGTTTTGTGTTCTGTGTCTGTGCGACTTCTATCGACAGTGTCGGTCACGTCCCTGGATCGACTTAAGTCCCCGTCTTTAGAGACCTCTATACCGGCAGCTTTTCGTGTCGAGGTTTGTCCCGCATGAATTTGTCTTAATTCCGACCTATTACCTGGCGTGTCGTTAGTTTGTACCATTTCACCTGTCCGCTGAGTCTCTGTTTGCGAAAGGGCCAGAGCACGCCTAAGGTCTTCTTGTTCAGAGGCCAGAAGGCCCGTGACATTTCTACGAGATACATTCCCACTGTAATAAATTCCACCCCTTCTCTCGCTTATCTGGTTGTTCGACATGCTCTCTATCTCAGAAAAACCTTTAGTGTCTGTATTGCTATTTAACAACCCGTCGTCCTGGTCTAATGACTCACTTGTTGAACTATTTCCCAACAGTTGTGTGGCAGGCGCAGCTCGCGATGTTGTTGATACAGTGTCAAGCCTTTCATTTGCACCAAGCTGAGTTTTTTCACCTACACTGTATACATCGCGGTCTGAGGTTTGAACGTCAGATCCGTCTCTCGTGACCTCTTTGCGCTTTTCTTTGTTAGATGTATTGCTGGTAAGATCTGAGCCAGTTTTACTTAATGGACTCAACTCCGGAGAGGTCGTGTCATTCTCTCTATTTGAATTTCCACTACTGTATGAATCGCTGGAGTCTCTAGCTAAGGGCTTAGGTGAACTGGAGGTTGAATATAGTTGGTATGGCCTTTTGCTTGTCCCTGGTTTAGCCTCTTGAGTCAGCTGATCTGAATGATATAAACGCTCCTCTCTGCTGTTTTGTCTCCCGTCAAGCGTGACCTTATGGGTGGAAATTTGACTACCCGTCCCGGTATCTCCATGCTTTTTGTCCTGGTTGTCAATAAACTTAGTTGTAGACTGCACACTTTCAGACGATGCACTTTCTTCTCTTTTAATGCCATCATCGGGGGGTTCAGTTACATAGTAAGGTGTATTATATTTGCTAGAATTAGTCCCAGCTGTTGACAATATCTTGTCGACTTTATGTGTCTCTTTTGTACTTTCTCTATTAGATACGTGACTGGACCTGTCATATTTTCGATCAGTGTTTTGAAACTTAGATGAGTCACTTCGACTAGAAAATTCTGGACGATTTCTTTGATAACTTGACGTGAAGGCACCTTTATTATCCGACGGACTGGAATATTTAGAATTCGCTGCCTCAGTTTTGTCAGAATTGTCCACTTTGAATGTAGGCGGCGAGAAAGGAATTTGCAAAGTCTCTGTTACAACAGTTTGTTTATCTCGCTGGGATTTAGACTTGTCCCTATCGAACCCAGAAATTAAATTCATTCTTTCCGTGTATAAATTCATGGCTGTATGGGTGTTGTCACTGGAGTGTTTATCACCTGTAGTCCGACCAGAGTTATGTCCCTTGGATACATATGAAGACGTGGAAGGACCAGGTGAATCTGGCCCTGAGTTTGCCGATTCATATTTTGAAGGACTAACACTTCCTGCTGAAGATAACGAGGTTGATCTATTTGGTATATCCCGTGAATAACTGCGGCTTTGGGTAGACAAGCCACTGGCTGTGTTTGATTTGTCTGGAGCGCTGGTTTTATATGGCGTTGTTGTAGCAGATGTCGCAGAAGCAATGTCGGATTTCGGAACAGTAGTTGTGGTAGTAGAAACGAACTGATCGCCAGGACTCTCCTCTTTCACCCACTGTCCGTCTTTAAAAACGAACGATGCCGTCGATTCGGTCAAAACATAATCCTCTTCTTCACTCCTGTGACGATTTCGAAAACTATCCCGTCTTCTATCTTGCCTGTCCATGTTGGTTTGTGTGTCCTCGTCGGCTGACGCGGATGACTGAGTCGACTGTACATTCGCGCCCATGCTTTGCGGCCACGCTTTAGTTGTCACACTTAAAAGAGGCGTACAATAGTTGTTAGAGTCCGTAAAATGTTTACTGGTCTCGCGTGTCTGTTTTCCTGTAGTAGTTTGACTTAAATTCTGACTCGAATCAATATTATGAGAAATCTGTCTAGCAGATGGTTGTTCTGTATATTGATGTTTAGAAATCTTCTTATCTGCCGTCGTTTCTCTAGAAATGTAATTTTCTGAGCTTAAATTCGTAGATTCATCCGTCCGTGACCATATTTGTCTATTATGTATTTGCCTGTTTTGTTTTTCTGGTTGTGTATTTAACTGAAGTTGGCTGACAACTTTCTTACTGTCATGAGGCCCATCCTGTATCTTATTAGCCGACCTCATTGAAGTAGATGACTTGTCATTGTTCTTATCTTGTCCCATCACCTCGTTTGACCTAGAAGTTTTTTTCTCTGGATCAGTTTTGTCATAATTCATATCCAGGTACAGGCAACTAGTTACTTTGTTGTCTTGTCCGTCCATATTCACTCCACTATCTGAGCGTGTAGAATTTGTACTAGAATATTTCCTGCTATTTCTACTAAATGGTGCATTATCAACAGGGTACTTAGAATTACTATCGAACTTGCTGGTCGTATTTTCACTAGAATAATCCATTGTGTGGCTGTCAGTGAATTCCGTGTCAGAGTTTTTTGCACTCTGACTTAGAGTATTGTCCTCTGTGACACCTGATCGGTTATTGTCTGAACTTGGCACATTTTCTGCAGTATTGGACCTGGTATACGGTAGTGTTGTCCGATAGGAACTAGATCCGGTATTTGAATAATGATCTCTTGGTGCATAGTCGGTGCTATAATACGACTTGTCACTGCCAAGAGATGATGTTCGTCTAAGACTAGAGCTTGAGTATGAGGTATCTCGTGGTCTGCTGCCGTAAGAAATGGACGATATCATCGTAGGCCGAGAATATGATGTTGATCTTTGAGTATAAGATGGACTTCTGTATCCCAGTGCAGAACTAGACGTCCCTCCCGAGTATCGTCTGTAGGTGCTGTCACCCGAAGAGCGGCCATACCCGTATCCATACATATCAGCCTGGTTGTTTTCTACCTTATTTTGCAAGTAAAAACTACCAGGTGAGCTGTGTGTATGCTGGGCAGGTTGAGAGTTACAGGTCTGATATCGACTTTCGTTCAAACTGTCCTCATCCACATATGGACATGTTAACGTCTGAATATCAATAGGACAGCTACCTTCCACAGCTGTGACAAGTTTGACCTTTTCACTATTTAACGGTAAACATTGAGAGTTCTGTACTGCCGAGTCTACACACCCTACACCTATATGTTCCCTTGTAAATAATAAAGTTGACTGTTTTAAGTCGGTTATACCGTTGTCACGTGGGGGATCAATGTTGTGTCTACTATTACCACTTAGCTCTTGGTAATGCTTGGCTAAGCCTGATTGTTTCTCAGCCAAGTTCTTATTCAAAACAGTTTTCTCGGCCTTAGCACTTCCAGAATTCTTGATTGGGCTTGCATCGATAATTCCACTCGAGGTGTTTGCAAGTTTGAGGTGTTCGCCAGTTTTCGTTAGGTTTCGGAAAGTCCTGTCCGGAACTTCAACTGGCTTACCTTTCGAAGAAATGGTATTGCAGTCACACCTTTGAAGCTGAGACATCGTGTCGTTGACTGAATCCGCTGTCGTTCGCGGCTCCCTGTAGCCACCTGACACTACATCAGTACTAGATTTTCCTCGAGGACTATCATCAGCGAATGTCAATTGGTAATAGTCCCATGTTTTCTTTGGGCCTAATGGCGATCTTAAGATGACATCGTCTAAAACCTTCCCCAGAGCTTCCATATCAATCTCCAGAGGTTCGTCCATTTTGTCAGATCTTCTCTGAGCTGTGAAAGGATAAACACAAAAAATGAACGCCACAATTCATGGATTGACACAAATAATGAGTACAATGTACGCGGTTTCTGTCACTGCCTTCGTAAAAACCCAGAGAGTTGGACACTGAGGATGGTGGCGATATAAAACTAAACAGAAACATTAGAAGAAAATAGCTCTCAGTGTGTAGGTCACTCACATTGAAAGTACTGACCCTCAAAATAATTCAAGTATGACTACAAATAAACCGCTTAACAAACTATGTACACTAGAATATCATAAGAGTATCCTAGTTTATTTAGAACTTCACGGTTACGGTACCTACATGTATAAACCCATAGGAAAAGAATATTAACCTCGGTGCTTATAAAGATTAACAACAGCTTAGCTAAATCGCCTCGAATTCCAATAGATTAACAACATGGTCAATAAGCTGTGAATATAACTCATATTCAGAATAATCGAACGAGTTTTATTCGTGTATATTAAAAAGCAAACATATGTTGCATCCAATGTTAACCGCAGATAATATCTGATAACCAATACTTACGTGAGTAAAATTGAACTTCATAACCCGTCAGCAATTAACCTTGATAAACGTTAACTTCACAACATGCGTTTGGTGTTTTGTGTTTAACAACATATTTCTATACAAACACTTTGCTATGTAGATAAGCTACTGTTATTATTAATGTATCTTTATAAATATTCTCATTAATCCGTACAATAACACGGATTCACGCTGAAAACAAGTTTTGTTATTAAAGACTGAGCTGTAAAGGCGTTATTATGGGTACTATACCTTAATGTAGTCAGTTCTCACTCATTTCACCTGCTATCCTGCAATCAACTGCAACAGCTATGTCTCGCATAAACCAATGTTTTTTCATATGTGCAAGTCATAAAGTTTACAAACATCCAGTTTTGTTCAATTGGCAGTTTATATATTCGTCTTTTTTACTGTTTTCTGACGATATAATAGTCCACTCATGTTGACGTAAACCAACAGTGACATATGCTTAACGCTACGGTAATCTTCATTCGGAATACCTGAAACCTTACTAATGTGACATTTGAATCTGCCTCCTTGCATGGGAACACAAAGTAAGATATATGCCCTAGCTACTAAGGCACTTGTCATGATACACGGTATCTGCGGATGATTGAGGAAATTCGATAACTGTTGCAGGTTGGTTCATGTGTAGATTATAGATCGCGTGGCATTTTTACCTGCTTCAGTTGAACAAACTTTATCTCCGAGCGCTATATATAATTTATCAACGTTGTAAATCGCCGTAATTGGTTGTATAGCTCCAAAGGGACGCACGAAAGAACTGAAGTCACATGGACTGTCACTTTTTTCATAAAATCCGATTGAGACTACAATTTCAGAGTTTAAAGTTTATCAGAAAACTTAGAACTTATTGCATTGAAAGCAACAAAACCAGCACGTGTGTTCTCTAAAAGTAGACACAATTTGAAAAATAAGTATACATCTTCATTCATTTTAGGCCAAAGTTCCTTTTAGACATTACGTGTACTTTACTAAGGTCGGGCGTTTCCCCCCGGCAAAGAGACTGGTTTCTGCAACCAGTAAACCGGGCAAAGCCGCCAAAGGAAATAACCTTGAGTGCGTCGTCAACATCAAATAAGGGAACATGGCGGTAAATGTCAAACACACTTACCTCTGTTACTACAGCAGCCCATTTTGGCCGAAACTACATCTGAAAACAAAAACACAAGAATTGAACTAAAATACAACAGGAGTAGTGTAACTCTGCAATATGTAGGTGAGTAACTATGGCTTAGTCAGTAGAACAATGGTCTCTCAGCCCGATACAAGCCTTCCATTCGTTGGTCACCAATTCCATTCGGTCCAAAGATAAAAATAGGACGAAAGTAAATTCTTCGTGAGGTTTTCACTCGATGTCCCCATATTTGGAATTATAAGTGATCGAGGCAATTACCCCCCCCCCCCCCTACCACGACCTACCACCCCCCCCCCCCCCCCCCGCGCTAAACCTAGTAAATTTACCATATAAGATAAATAAGCTTTAGCGCAGCGTAAAGAATCAATGAATTGACCACAACACATATGACTGGTATTTGCAGATCTTTACTTCCTAATGAGGGAGAAAAAACGAGTCGCATGAGTTGTACGTTTTACAGAATAATGAATTCAAGCAGTATATGTGAACGTAGTTTATATCATTTTTATTACGAAAAAGGGATGGATGTAACACTTTTCTCTGCTTGTGCCATATATAATTTCCGATTAATATAAACGCATATAGCTTATAAGAAATAGGTCATACCTGGATGCTTTTATATTTTTTTTTTTATTTCATCCCACTGGTTGGTTAGACAGTCCATCATTTTTATTCTCCATGTTAACTTCAAAGGCGATAAATGGAACAGCCTCCTTGGGATTACCTTAATATGTTTACATGGACTATCGTCATTCGGAATATTTCATCTTCCTGAAGTTAATGCTATATTTCCTTTGGGTGGGTCAGAATGAAAATAATCTTGATTGTGGCGAAAAGCACACAGCAACCAATCGACCACAATTACCTCACAGTATATTTGATGCAGTCATGAAACTAGTGCCGAAAACTGAAACTTTTAAGCTGCGTACAATTTCACTGAGGTTTCTATGATATTGGCCTGGTTTGAATCTATTGGTTTGGATGCATCGCAGAAAGTATTCGTCACCAGTATATCATTCTAGAACATCTCGGGGGTTTCTACACCAGCGGATTCTAAAAACGCAATCTCGCAAAGAAAAGAAGATGAACACACGACGTTAAATATCTTGAAGAAAATAACGGGATTTAAACACGATATAGGTTAATTAGGGGAAAGTTTTCAAAATAGGCCAGAGAAACTCAGAGAAACTCAGAGAATACAGCTTATGATTTTATTTTTGAGTTATGACAAAATGCTTTATGAATCTTCAAATTTATGACACAAGAGAATCTTAATTACAGCATCCACTTCGTGCTAGTTAATGCAAGGTCTCTCTTGAAGGTATTAAACACCATTAGCAGAATTCAATTTAAGCATCAACTTAAAGGCTAACTCGTCCATAACTCCATAATGCTGTTTATAACAACAAACGGTTTGCCTTATTTTCCCCGGACACAAAAGTTAAGGAACTTTTTTATATTTGGCAAAATTCCAAAATATTGGCTTCATTTTGTCCTTTTTATTGGAAAATTTAAACACCGAGTCTGGAGATGCACAAAAACACTCCAATGGTTTTAATCATGTTTTTTTTTATCATGTCTAGAGTTATTTTAAGGCCATGGTCTGAGAATCTTCGATACAAGATTGGGTTTACGGGATGCATAACGACCTACCTATAAATTCGAGATGGCACACTCAAAACCAAAAGACTTGAAATTGTAATCCAAAGCTGAAATCGAATCAATCGGTTGGTGCTCGAGCTTCGTTTATACATATAAAACCTAACTGGGCACATATCCTACATTTAAGTTGAGGGATTTTACTGATAGTGGGCTCGTGTCAATTCGCTTTCGTATTCCACGTCAGAATGGCTACATCGGTGAGTGAGCCTTCAGTGGTCCTGTTGAAGTTAGAAAATAAGATGCGAGGTTTTTACTATAATGTTTAAAGCTAGGTTTAGGATTTTTCCGTCGTCAAGATAAACTGAATTAAGGTGCGTTGCAAAAATGTAATCAGTAGCCTGCAGACGAAAACAAAACTCGACAGGGCAAATTTAGGTTACTATAAACTTAATAGCTTAGTCTTGGGCTGCCTTTGTGCCTGGCCGTAACGTAATGTTGTAGGTATATGGTGGCCTTTCATGGGACTTACGTCGGGCGTAAATATATTGAGAAACAACAGGCTCCTGTAATGACCAAGGCATAAGTCCTGGCACAGATAGCTTACACCGATTCAAGAAGAACACATGCATTGCCCTGGAACCTGATCACGTGTCTCGCTTATGGAACAGAAGAAACGGTTCGCTAAAATGACCAGGCTAATCAGTCTTATCGACAGAAACGTGAAGATGTAAACTGCGTCACCACAAACCGAGAGCAGACGTTATTGCCTTGAAAACGATATCAGTTCTTAGTTTAAATCTAACAAAACGTTGTCTTTCAGATTAAGTAGCTAAGACCATTTTAGTAGAAAATATTGCAAACCAAATTAATTACTTACCAAAAGTTTTGAACTGCGGATTTCCACAACTACTCTTTCCTTATACACATAAAGTTTCCAGGGTAATATTTAAGGGCTTAATCTTCATTCATAGTAGGGACAAGGCTGGTCCTATAATATCTCAATTAGAAAAGATAATTGCCGTGGTCATAAAAAATGTACGTCGTGGTGAAAAAACAACACAATGCAATTGCCTGTCAATAAATTAAACTGAGTTTGACGTAAAACAAAAGGCCTCTTAACGTGCGTTCTGAATTGACTCATTTCCAAGCAAACTAACATTTATTATTTAGTCCTTTTGTTTGGGTGACTGGTCATTACACCGACGATATCCTAGCCAGATAATATACCTGGAGGTATCTCGTTATTTTCTTGTATCGTAATTCCGAGGATATAAGTTTTGGAGCGTTAAAAGTAATACGATATATTACTAAAGCTATGATTAGATGTAGGTATAGGCCTACATGACCAGCATGTGTACCTACTCTAACGTAAAACACAATACTGACGGGAAAATAGGAAATCAATGAAAAAACCCATTGCAAATACAGACTTTCGGGTCAGCCCTCGAATCGAATCTATATTATACGAAGTATTATACTAGTATTGCAGATCGTTATTAAATCACACATTAAGTTTTTACATGTAACAATGGTACTGAAGTATCTGGGTCGCATTTAAGGATTGATTGATTGATTTATGATTTACACCCCACCCGGGGGTGGGGGTGGGGGGGGGGTCTGGCTGGATCATGTGTGATATTTACCCAGGCTCAGAACACCGTCTCCTCTCCGACTTACCTGGCATAACCACTATGTAAGTGTAGTAATCAGATCCCAATCAATCGATCTTTTTTAGACAATTGGTCTCCATGGTTATAAGAGGATTTTCCTTGCGCCCGTGTGTTTTAGTGTTCATAAATAAATAAATGGATGTTTTTTTTGTTTTACTACTCAACAACACTGGAACATCGCCGTATGTGGAAGAGTTACCATGTTCTCGCCGAAGGTCTTGGGTTTCTTCCGGTAAATGAGCCTGGTTTCCTCCCCCACTAAACTTGGCAACGCCGCCATATAGGTGAAATTGCCTTGAGTACGGCGTAAAACATCAATCAATCAATCCAAATAATAGATTTATGTTATTAGTAAGGTCACTTAAATTTAACATGGTGCACCTTACAAGCGTTTGAAAGATATAGGGCCGACTGGTCAGGGCTAAACTCCCTTGTTCTGGGTGAGTCATGATTTTCACTTTCTGTGGGGTTCATTCTCAGCCTTCCGATATTCTTGCCATAGCTGAAAATGCGTAAGCATTGTCAATGTATTACAAAGCGTTCCAGAAAATTCTACTGACTAAGGCCAAGCTTATGGAAGACGGATGCAGCGCCCTATAAAATACGCGGCTCGAGAACACGAGAATGTGCTATTAGGCCAAACCCGTGAGCGATTAGCAACATCTCGCACTTTGTTAATCTCGACTTATCAACAAACAGAAAAACACGCTGCTCGAGAACACGAGATTAGACACGAGATTTCCGCGTGTTCTCTCTTATGATTGGGTATAAAGGGTATAATAGGCCTACCTCTTTTAACACAATTAGAAACTTATCTCCATGGTTATTTTCGCCAATGGGTCGAGGGTTCGAATCCCACTCGGTCCACAAAAAAATGGAAAATTTTCGGACTGGGTTCTCACTCGAACGACCTATGTGGGATGGTTGCCAGTTACCAACGGAAGGTCGTGGGTTTCCTCGAGACATAGAGCCCGGTTTCCTCCCACAACAAAACTGGCAACGCCGCCATATAAGTGAAATAATCTTGAGCGCGGCGTAAAACACAAAACAATCGATCCGTGGTTATTTTAAACAAGAAGATTTTACCCGTGTGTTTTAGTGTTCATGAATTATACGTGCTCTCCTATGTTTAGAATTGTTTTGGTAGTGTAAATGAATATGTCAAAACGAAACCAAAAAAACAACGGATAGATCATTTTTAGTTTACAATCTCCAATTTATCAGCTGACCGTTTCGCATTCCTCAAACTAATTCATTCGCCTTTATTTCTCAGATTATAAAATAGCTCGTTTATACGACATAACCCTAAATCTGCTTATACACAGGCTTGACGTTTGTGGAACATTGCCGATAACAAATCAAATTTTTAAGTGAAATATACATAATTATGCCAAAGCTATATTAAATGTTGGCAGAAATAGAAATTTCTTATCTTCTCCTGCCTTGGGGAAAATCCAGAAACCCGTCTACTGTTTTTAATGTAACAGTATTATCATTGACTTCTGGCATTAGGGATTTATCGATGAATGTACCATTATTTATTCAAGTTTATGTCATGAAGGGGCGACCTTCAACCATCAAATCTTCCGCCCGATTCCGTATAGTCATGCTTTTTCAAGGTTTATATTAAAGGCACACTTGCCGCCGTAGCCTGTTTAAATTTGCTAAGAAAACCAATTTACATGAGCTTACTACGACTAGTACCACTAAACTTAAACATAGGACACATAAAACATGTCTAGTTAGCTTTAGACTGTAAAAATGGGGTGAAAAACAAACGAAGAATCGAAGCCTGATTACAACAACAACGATCAGTGTCGGTCAACTTTCGTGCCTTTAAAGTGGCATGAGCTGCCAATATAATGATATTTTGACGTTCAAACAGAATGTTGAAATTATTGGCTATTTTTCTCAAAACTTATAATTTATAAGCTTTTTAGGGCTTCTAGTCTCGAGAATGAACGATAAAGTATTTTTTTGAACTAACATTGGCTTAGAATGAATGAATTGTCGTCCCGGTTATTTAAATTTTGTTTACTTTTCGAACACTATTTCGGTTACTATAAGCCACATACTGTATAGATTTTTCTCGTTCCAACGCCAATCATTTAGTTTTTCGACAGAAATTATGAAAAAGTGTGAATGTTGGCAGCTCATGTCACTTTAATTAACTATAAAATCGATGCCTGTGTTTAGACAATGTCGCTTGAGATTGGCGGTCTGAATGAAGGCTGTGTCATTCCGAAATTTAAACTGTGAATAAGAACAGGATATATTTAATTGAATTTAATAAGTGTTCGGCGAAGATGAAAGACTGTTTGTAACCTATCGACTGCACTTAGTGACCCACACGGAAGGGCACGATGTACCTGTTTACGTCAATCTCTCTTTGTTAAAAAACATTTGCCTTTTTTGTTTATGTGGAAGCGTATGTTACAACCAAGTTCGCTTTGTTTTAATGTGGAGTCCAGCAGGGAGAACTTTTAGACCCTTTATACTTTATGTTATATGTTTTACGCAAGTATACATTCATTTCGTCTCACCTTATACAACTTAAGTTATTAAATCTTAATCTCGTTTTTTTCAACAAAATAATTGTTTAAAGGTCATATGAGCTGTTTATTGAAATGACATGTACACTTCCTGAACGCTTTACAGAAGTTTTTGTAAAGAATGCATAATAGACCAAGAACGCTTTTTTATTGCTATTCTCAATCAATTAATCTCTCGCATCAATATATATTGGGTTTGAGTTGTTATTTTCTTATTTATCGACACTAAAATGATTGTATTTACAGATAAAACTACGGAAGCGTATCAGGGCCAGGGGATTTTTTCATAATACTGAGTTACTATCTCCTAATTTGGAAATATTAACTCCGAATTAGAGCGCTTTATTCTCCGTATTAGCCGCTAATTTGGAGTTACCAAGACCGAATTAGCTTATTCGGACTTAGTAACTCAGAATTATAAAGAATTTTTTCCATCTGACCCTAATACGCTCCCGTGTAAAACAAAACGTTGTTGTACATAAGTAATTCTTCGCCTTAATGGTTGTGTTTTGACTAACGTTATTGGCCAAAACAATTTGTTTCCTTTCAGAGCGTGTAAGCATATACATTTGTACGATCAACCTAATGTTTCACTATGTATTTTGGTATAAAAAAACAATTGGGCGTTTCTTGAAATAGTGACTTTTTGTCTGAACTTGAGGGAAATCCGTCTCTATTTTTATATCTCTCTTCATTAACAGCCATTCCCACTGTCATCAATCTTTTTCAACTAAAACAGGACACACCGAATTGAATTTCTCTGAAGCTAAGTTTAATCAACCCTATTATCCACTTAAGGAAATGGGGAGAAAGTTTTTAAAAGGCTTCATCACAATACCGGTTTGACTACATTTTTATCAGATTATTTTATAAGACAATGTTAAAATACTCCTATAATGATGTATTGTCCGAAAACGGATCACGATATCCTATAGTTAAATGTTACATGTTAATAATTTCGACTAAGACTTCATACAATGGTTAAGTTGAACATATACATCATTGAAATTATCTTTGGAGCTTTTTGCTGGTTACTTGCACACATCTTCGGTTAGGGCCGGTTTAAAAATTTGAGTGTTTGGCAGCTTATGCAACTTTAAACCAAGGGAAGGGAGGTCACCGTTTGTTTTCTTATCGCTGTCCACATTTGTTCGCACATGGCCCAAATGGCGCAGTATTAAACAACCAACCCTGTAAGTCTTCCACCAATGTGTGTGAGTTCATGTCCAGTTTCATAGCCCTTGTCTCCAAATGAACACATTTTCTGAATAGGTTGATAATGATGGACGCATGTGGACAAGTGGCCAAATCTAAACATGAACTACATGTATTTTGCACTCTAACTAACATGCAATGATTTGTTCCCAGAGGCATCCGTGACTCAGACGTGAAGCCTTCTGCCGATGGGTCACGAGTTCGAATCCCAGTTTGTCCAAAAAGAATGAAAAATATAGTGACTGATCACCCTGTGTGGAGTGGTTACCAGGTACCGCTTGTACAAAGCGCTTAGCGCTGTGTTCTTAACTTTGGATGGCTCCTGGCGTACCCCTACAAAATGGGGCAGTCGCCAGTCCTAAGTCTCATGCTGTAGACATGCGCTAAGAGTACTCTTAGTTAAGATCGCTTTGTGCAATCAGATCTGTCGGTGGAGACTATCCCGAGAGGTAGCCCGGATCTCTACGCTGCTCAAGTAACCATCCTACATTACTGATTGATGGAAATAACCATCCTACATTACTGATTGATGGAAATAACCATTCTACATTACTGATTAATGGAAATAACCATCCTACATTACTGATTGATGGAAATAACCATCCTACATTACTGATTGATGGAAATAACCATCCTACATTACTGATTAATGGAAATAACCATCCTACATTACTGATTAATGGAAATAACCATCCTACATTACTGATTGATGGAAATAACCATCCTACATTACTGATTGATGGAAATAATCATCCTACATTACTGATTAATGGAAATAACCATCCTACATTACTGATTAATGGAAATAACCATCCTACATTACTGATTAATGGAAATAACCATCCTACATTACTGATTAATGGAAATAACCATCCTACATTACTGATTGATGGAAATAGCCATCCTACATTACTGATTAATGGAAATAAAAATCCTACATTACTGATTAATGGAAATAACCATCCTACATTACTGATTGATGGAAATAACCATCCTACATTACTGATTGATGGAAATAACCATCCTACATTACTGATTGATGGAAATAACCATCCTACATTACTGATTGATGGAAATAACCATCATACATTACTGATTGATGGAAATAACCATCCTACATTACTGATTGATGGAAATAACCATCCTACATTACTGATTAATGGAAATAACCATCCTACATTACTGATTGATGGAAATAACCATCCTACATTACTGATTGATGGAAATAACCATCCTATATTACTGATTAATGGAAATAACCATCCTACATTACTGATTGATGGAAATAACCATCCTACATTACTGATTGATGGAAATAACCATCCTACATTACTGATTGATGGAAATAACCATCCTACATTACTGAGTGATGGAAATAACCATCCTACATTACTGATTGATGGAAATAACCATCCTACATTATTGATTGATGGAAATAACAATCCTACATTACTGATTGATGGAAATAACCATCCTACATTACTGATTGATGGAAATAACCATCCTACATTACTGATTGATGGAAATAACCATCCTACATTACTGATTGATGGAAATAACCATCCTACATTACTGATTGATGGAAATAACCATCCTACATTACTGATTGATGGAAATAACCATCCTACATTACTGATTAATGGAAATAACCATCCTACATTACTGATTGATGGAAATAACCATCCTACATTACTGATTGATGGAAATAACCATCCTACATTACTGATTGATGGAAATAACCATCCTACATTACTGATTGATGGAAATAACCATCCTCGGACTCCAGGGTTAAAATCATCTCACTTTTATCCAAGGGCAAACTGAACGCTCATTCACTGACTGGCCAATCAGACTCTTTGCTTCATTTTGGCGATAAGGCAATCTTGTCGATTTTTAAGACAGGCTAAGAACTAACAGACTGAAATGTTTGCTCGACTCTTTTTAAAAAGAGATAGGCGCCTCGCCCTTTAAAAAGTTAAGAAATGGTTTTCTCTTCAAAGGCTTCCCCTATATAATGGAAAAGTCGTTCACAACCGACATGTTTAAGTAGCGCGGATGTGATTGGATATGGCGGAACCAATCAAGCATTGTTCGTCAATGGAAAGCGGCCTTTAAGTTAGTGACACTACATGTACATGTATGTAACTTCGAGTCTATTAATAGGTAACCGATTTTCAACACGTGCCATCTTCTCTATGTTAATGAAATTTACTATAACAAGAAGGTCTTATCCAATCACTATCTAAGTAACAAATGATAGCGTAAAATATTAAATCGACGACGCCTTCTTGGTATAACATAGACCCTTTTCTTGAAAAACCCTATCCATTACAACTGCCCAAGACGCAATGGGCAAAAGATCTCTTGAAAAACTCGCACTCCTACCACTTTCTTGTTAACACAGTTAGAAATTTGTCTCCATGTTTTTAGACAAGAAGATTTTCCCTGTGCTCGTGTTTTTTAGGATTCTTAAACTCGTGTGTTTTAGGGTTCATAAATATAAAATAATGTTTATTTTACACAACAACACCGGCTCATCAGGATGTTTTCAGATTGAAACCTTTGTCTTCTGACCTGAGAGGGATTGTCACACGCTGTCATACGTTTCATTGAATAGCAAACTCATATTATTCTTCGTTTAAAATACAATTTTTACCAGATTTTGATTATTTCTGAGACGAAAGCTCTATGAACAATCAATCACAACTCCGGGGAAAGATGTGCACATATTTCTGTGACTTGACCTTTGCCAATAAGCAATCACAACTCTGGGAAAGATATGCACATATTTCTGTGACTTGACTTCTGCCAATAAGCAATCACAACTCTGGGAAAGATGTGCACATATTTCTGTGTCTTGACCTTTGCCAATAAGCAATCACAACTCTGGGAAAGATATGCACATATTTCTGTGACTTGACCTTTGCCAATAAGCAATCACAACTCTGGGAAAGATATGCACATATTTCTGTGACTTGACCTTTGCCAATAAGCAATCACAACTCTGGGAAAGATGTGCACATATTTCTGTGACTTGACTTCTGCCAATAAGCAATCACAACTCTGGGAAAGATGTGCACATATTTCTGTGACTTGACTTCTGCCAATAAGCAATCACAACTCTGGGAAAGATATGCACATATTTCTGTGACTTGACCTTTGCCAATAAGCAATCACAACTCTGGGAAAGATATGCACATATTTCTGTGACTTGACCTTTGCCAATAAGCAATCACAACTCTGGGAAAGATATGCACATATTTCTGTGACTTGACCTTTGCCAATAAGCAATCACAACTCTGGGAAAGATATGCACATATTTCTGTGACTTGACTTCTGCCATTAAGCAATCACAACTCTGGGAAAGATGTGCTCATATTTCTGTGACTTGACTTCTGCCAATAAGCAATCACAACTCTGGGAAAGATGTGCACATATTTCTGTGACTTGACTTCTGCCAATAAGCAATCACAACTCTGGGAAAGATGTGCACATATTTCTGTGACTTGACTTCTGCCAATAAGCAATCACAACTCTGGGAAAGATGTGCACATATTTCTGTGACTTGACTTCTGCCAATAAGCAATCACAACTCTGGGAAAGATGTGCACATATTTCTGTGACTTGACTTCTGCCAATAAGCAATCACAACTCTGGGAAAGATGTGCTCATATTTCTGTGACTTGACTTCTGCCAATAAGCAATCACAACTCTGGGAAAGATGTGCACATATTTCTGTGACTTGACTTCTGCCATTAAGCAATCACAACTCTGGGAAAGATGTGCACATATTTCTGTGACTTGACTTCTGCCAATAAGCAATCACAACTCTGGGAAAGATGTGCTCATATTTCTGTGACTTGACCTTTGCCAATAAGCAATCACAACTCTGGGAAAGATATGCACATATTTCTGTGACTTGACCTTTGCCAATAAGCAATCACAACTCTGGGAAAGATGTGCACATATTTCTGTGACTTGACTTCTGCCAATAAGCAATCACAACTCTGGGAAAGATGTGCACATATTTCTGTGACTTGACTTCTGCCAATAAGCAATCACAACTCTGGGAAAGATATGCACATATTTCTGTGACTTGACCTTTGCCAATAAGCAATCACAACTCTGGGAAAGATATGCACATATTTCTGTGACTTGACCTTTGCCAATAAGCAATCACAACTCTGGGAAAGATATGCACATATTTCTGTGACTTGACCTTTGCCAATAAGCAATCACAACTCTGGGAAAGATATGCACATATTTCTGTGACTTGACTTCTGCCATTAAGCAATCACAACTCTGGGAAAGATGTGCTCATATTTCTGTGACTTGACTTCTGCCAATAAGCAATCACAACTCTGGGAAAGATGTGCACATATTTCTGTGACTTGACTTCTGCCAATAAGCAATCACAACTCTGGGAAAGATGTGCACATATTTCTGTGACTTGACTTCTGCCAATAAGCAATCACAACTCTGGGAAAGATGTGCACATATTTCTGTGACTTGACTTCTGCCAATAAGCAATCACAACTCTGGGAAAGATGTGCACATATTTCTGTGACTTGACTTCTGCCAATAAGCAATCACAACTCTGGGAAAGATGTGCTCATATTTCTGTGACTTGACTTCTGCCAATAAGCAATCACAACTCTGGGAAAGATGTGCACATATTTCTGTGACTTGACTTCTGCCATTAAGCAATCACAACTCTGGGAAAGATGTGCACATATTTCTGTGACTTGACTTCTGCCAATAAGCAATCACAACTCTGGGAAAGATGTGCTCATATTTCTGTGACTTGACTTCTGCCAATAAGCAATCACAACTCTGGGAAAGATGTGCACATATTTCTGTGACTTGACTTCTGCCAATAAGCAATCACAACTCTGGGAAAGATGTGCACATATTTCTGTGACTTGACTTCTGCCAATAAGCAATCACAACTCTGGGAAAGATGTGCACATATTTCTGTGACTTGACTTCTGCCAATAAGCAATCACAACTCTGGGAAAGATGTGCACATATTTCTGTGACTTGACTTCTGCCAATAAGCAATCACAACTCTGGGAAAGATGTGCACATATTTCTGTGACTTGACTTCTGCCAATAAGCAATCACAACTCTGGGAAAGATGTGCACATATTTCTGTGACTTGACTTCTGCCAATAAGCAATCACAACTCTGGGAAAGATGTGCACATATTTCTGTGACTTGACTTCTGCCAATAAGCAATCACAACTCTGGGAAAGATATGCACATATTTCTGTGACTTGACTTCTGCCATTAAGCAATCACAACTCTGGGAAAGATGTGCACATATTTCTGTGACTTGACTTCTGCCAATAAGCAATCACAACTCTGGGAAAGATGTGCACATATTTCTGTGACTTGACTTCTGCCAATAAGCAATCACAACTCTGGGAAAGATGTGCTCATATTTCTGTGACTTGACTTCTGCCAATAAGCAATCACAACTCTGGGAAAGATATGCACATATTTCTGTGACTTGACCTTTGCCAATAAGCAATCACAACTCTGGGAAAGATATGCACATATTTCTGTGACTTGACCTTTGCCAATAAGCAATCACAACTCTGGGAAAGATATGCACATATTTCTGTGACTTGACCTTTGCCAATAAGCAATCACAACTCTGGGAAAGATATGCACATATTTCTGTGACTTGACTTCTGCCATTAAGCAATCACAACTCTGGGAAAGATGTGCTCATATTTCTGTGACTTGACTTCTGCCAATAAGCAATCACAACTCTGGGAAAGATGTGCACATATTTCTGTGACTTGACTTCTGCCAATAAGCAATCACAACTCTGGGAAAGATGTGCACATATTTCTGTGACTTGACTTCTGCCAATAAGCAATCACAACTCTGGGAAAGATGTGCACATATTTCTGTGACTTGACTTCTGCCAATAAGCAATCACAACTCTGGGAAAGATGTGCACATATTTCTGTGACTTGACTTCTGCCAATAAGCAATCACAACTCTGGGAAAGATGTGCTCATATTTCTGTGACTTGACTTCTGCCAATAAGCAATCACAACTCTGGGAAAGATGTGCACATATTTCTGTGACTTGACTTCTGCCATTAAGCAATCACAACTCTGGGAAAGATGTGCACATATTTCTGTGACTTGACTTCTGCCAATAAGCAATCACAACTCTGGGAAAGATGTGCTCATATTTCTGTGACTTGACTTCTGCCAATAAGCAATCACAACTCTGGGAAAGATGTGCACATATTTCTGTGACTTGACTTCTGCCAATAAGCAATCACAACTCTGGGAAAGATGTGCACATATTTCTGTGACTTGACTTCTGCCAATAAGCAATCACAACTCTGGGAAAGATGTGCACATATTTCTATGACTTGACTTCTGCCAATAAGCAATCACAACTCTGGGAAAGATGTGCACATATTTCTGTGACTTGACTTCTGCCAATAAGCAATCACAACTCTGGGAAAGATGTGCACATATTTCTGTGACTTGACTTCTGCCAATAAGCAATCACAACTCTGGGAAAGATGTGCACATATTTCTGTGACTTGACTTCTGCCAATAAGCAATCACAACTCTGGGAAAGATGTGCACATATTTCTGTGACTTGACTTCTGCCAATAAGCAATCACAACTCTGGGAAAGATATGCACATATTTCTGTGACTTGACTTCTGCCATTAAGCAATCACAACTCTGGGAAAGATGTGCACATATTTCTGTGACTTGACTTCTGCCAATAAGCAATCACAACTCTGGGAAAGATGTGCTCATATTTCTGTGACTTGACTTCTGCCATTAAGCAATCACAACTCTGGGAAAGATGTGCTCATATTTCTGTGACTTGACTTCTGCCAATAAGCAATCACAACTCTGGGAAAGATGTGCACATATTTCTGTGACTTGACTTCTGCCATTAAGCAATCACAACTCTGGGAAAGATGTGCACATATTTCTGTGACTTGACTTCTGCCAATAAGCAATCACAACTCTGGGAAAGATGTGCTCATATTTCTGTGACTTGACTTCTGCCATTAAGCAATCACAACTCTGGGAAAGATATGCACATATTTCTGTGACTTGACCTTTGCCAATAAGCAATCACAACTCTGGGAAAGATGTGCTCATATTTCTGTGACTTGACTTCTGCCATTAAGCAATCACAACTCTGGGAAAGATGTGCACATATTTCTGTGACTTGACTTCTGCCAATAAGCAATCACAACTCTGGGAAAGATGTGCTCATATTTCTGTGACTTGACTTCTGCCATTAAGCAATCACAACTCTGGGAAAGATGTGCACATATTTCTGTGACTTGACTTCTGCCAATAAGCAATCACAACTCTGGGAAAGATGTGCACATATTTATGTGACTTGACTTCTGCCAATAAGCAATCACAACTCTGGGAAAGATGTGCTCATATTTCTGTGACTTGACTTCTGCCATTAAGCAATCACAACTCTGGGAAAGATGTGCACATATTTCTGTGACTTGACTTCTGCCAATAAGCAATCACAACTCTGGGAAACTCACACGAAAAAACGAAAAGATCAAAGCTCATTCAATTGAAACTACAGCAGTCATTTATTTTCTTTCACGAATGGAATAAGAAAACACTTGAGAATAATAGCAATTATAATCATAGGAGAACACTTATAGGGTTGACAAGAATCACTTTATGACCAGAAGATTTGTCGTCCATCCCGGTTCGTGTATAATAAACAGTAAATTAAAAATAGTACATCAGGAAATAAACTTCTACACATCTTAGCCTCGGTTTTCAACTAGTTTTGAGAAGACTATTGACGCTTTGTTCGTATACAGTAAGTATTCAACTACAGAATTATTTATACAATTGTGATTGGTTATACACCAAGTTTTCCCGCTGTACTTAAGGTTACTCTACTTATATGATGTAGGGGAGGGGAGCAACCAATCCACATCAATCGATAGGATAAACATCAAATAATTTTCTATTTTTCTCGGTTGGGGAGAGGGAGGAGATAAACATTCCAAAACACAAGTCGTCAATTCATGGAACTTCCAGTTACAAGAATGGGATTGAAATATCCTCATCGTCGATTTAAAATGCACGAAGAACTTATTGTCTTTAGGTCTAAAACAAAGTGTTGCAAATTTATTAGTGAAGGGTGTTATTCTAAAAATAAACTGCACGGCGTTAATAACACAAGAGTAGGACTAACCAGGGGGGGGGGATGTTTCTCACATTTACGCCTGACGTAAGTCCAATGCAAGGCCTTACTGTTATAACAACATATGCCTTCAACATAACATCACGACCAGACACAATGTTACTTCTGGCATAAAAGTGTCGAGAAACAGACCAAAGATCATCAGATGACATTTGCTATTATCACAAAATCTCAAATGTATTGTAATCAGTTGACCATTGTCCATGTCCTAAATTAACAGGTATTTAGTTATATACATGTGTAATTCAATACTAATAATATACAATACTACAATACAATAATATAGAAAGGCTCGTGTCCCTTACTCAAGCAGATAATTTAACTTCCTGACATCGAGAGTTATTCCCCTTTCAATAGCCAAGTTTTTTTCATTTGTCAGAATTTCCTTCGTTATTGCTTTGTGATTGGAGGGATTTCAACTCTTATTTTTAAATATTATTACAGTTCGACCAATTTAACAATCTTATCATTAATTTATAACTATACGACATCAAAATGCTTGGTTTTGTCGAAAGCCTTTTTATGGAGCACTACAAAGTTTAGCACTTTATACAGAGCTCGCCTGTGTGGGACGAGTAGTTTGAATGTTTGATAATCATCATCAAGTGCAGTCAATCATTTGTAGCTTTCAACTTGTACCGAGCGCTCCGCTGGTAGTTACCTTGGCATTTTGAAATATAGTCCAAACCTACACAAATGTACGTCATTGTTGACTCTAAAAGACTTGGAGATCACGTGGTATTTGATTTCCATTGAACGCCACCATTTCTAAGAGATGGTGCAATTTCGATCCAGATCGGTTATGCACGCGCGTTTCAACTATCGATGGCGGCACTTTTTTTTACATAGTCAGATCCAGGCCAGCCTATGAGACCCATTCTACACGAGTGGTCTACCTACAGCAGATACCGAAAGCCGGTCAATTCGTTCAGGTTATATGATCATTTTAGTACCAAGCTTGTTAACCTTTGATCCACTTTCAAAGACACGATTCATTCTTTGACAGCTGTGTCGATCAAAAACAAACTAGCCCAAAATATACCCTACAGTAGCTTGTCCATCAAATGGTATAGACCCAAACAAGCCCGTTCAATGTTACTGTTTAGTTTTAACTTAGCATAATGCACAGCCGCATCAGATAGTCTTTTTTAGGTTACACCAATATCATCGTGTGTCATATATGTGTCATAAACGTGTCTATATTCACAAGTCTATATACAAATCACAACACTGTTTCATTATGCGGCGTAATGGCATGAGAAAACATTTGACCGCTTTTATCCCATATATATGATACATGTTATATGACCAAAGGCAAATACTTGTTTTTGTACAAAGCGGCTAATATATATACCCGGCAAGTCTATATGCAAATATGTATAGTTTACAAAACCTTGATCACATGCAATTGTGTAAAAACTATTGGAAATTGTGTATAACGTCACTATGTAGCTCTTGACAAGTGTCCTGCTGTTGTACATAAACGTGTATACTTATAAGTATATGCGATTGAAGATCATAGAATATTTGGCACTCTGGCACCTCAAAATCAGTTACCCATCAATTTCTGAAGTTACAAACGCTCCAACAACCGAATTTCTATGAATTCTCGAAAGTTACATCACCAAAATTCTTCATAGTTGAAACGGCTTGTTCTTGGTCGTTTGATTCAAAACGAAACAGCGCAGAAAACGTTTCGTCGCTGTACTCTGGGAGTTCCACTGGAGTTTCCAAGCTTTCTTTAATAGCTTTGTGTTGTCTGAACATATGATCAACATCTTCTACTTCCTTGGCTTGAACGAGTTCATCACGAGACGAACACATTCGACTTTGATGACGTTTGACGGCTTCCAGTTTTTCTTCCAAAACTTGTCGTTTTCTGTTGATTTCTCTTTCACAAATATCCACCAAATCCTGTTCTCTTTGAGTTGCAACGGTGTGAAATTTTTCAAAAGTAGCGCGAATGTCGTTAACGATTTCCGTCTCTGCTATTTTCAGGTTTTCCAAAGCGGTTTCCAAGGCGGCACGTGCCTCAACCACCGATCCCGTTTGATTTTCGAGTTGTGTGAGAGTCCCGTCAATTTCTGGGGAATATTTCGACATGGCGTCTTTAATATTAAGGACGATGTGCCCATTTTGGATGACGTGCTCATGTTTGGTACATTCGGAACACACTGGTTTCATGCACGTATCACAGAAGAAATTAAGTGGTTGTACTGAATGGCTCGGGCAAAAGGAAACGGTACAGCATTCGGCTTCCGTGGCGAAATTAGTTAGTTGAAGAACCGTTATATCCTTCGGTAATTTCCGGATCTCATCTTCGCCAATAATAAAAGAATCTCTGCAGCTTGGGCACTGGATTTTGACTGCGGATGGTAAATGTGACCTGTAGGCTGATGTTAAAGCCTGTCGAAATTCACATTCTACGCGAAACATTTCAAGAAGACAAGACAAACAAAACGTATGATGACATGGGAGCATTTTTGGTGTTTGCGTATGTGCGTCGTAGTTTTCCCGACATATAGCACATTTTAGAAAAGTTTCCTCAAATCGATCTTCATCTAGAATAAGCCTCCGTCGTTGATCCTCGATGGCCTTTGGTTTTATTTCTTCTATGATTAGTTGTTCTGAAAAAACAAATGTAACGGTCATTTAAGTAAGAATATAAATCTTATGCAATCGGAATTTTAAATCGTTCACAACAGAACACACAGGTAAGCTTACTTAAAATCTAGATATACACGAAAGAAAATGTATACTGCCATGTGTTGCTGTAAACATGCAGACATCAAAAAATCTGTTAACAACGAAAATTACATTTTTCAATGTGGTCTGTGCAGTCTGGTAGAAGTATCAAATAGCACATCCCGAACTGTTTAGCCTGAGAGTTTTACCCTCAGCTGTATGGGGACAATTAAGTGTGTTACGTTTGGCGATTAAGCTGGATTAAAATGTTACAACCTTAAGCCCGTGCAGGTCTTCTAATAAGCAATATTGTTTTCAATAAGCGATGGCTATATCTGTACAGTTGCATGGGTTCACTGTATGCACAACCCAGTAAATAACTTGTTTTAAATTACACAGCAAAGTAATACTGGCAGAATCTCAGCTACCAATCGGTCCAGCCCAAGTCTAAACAGTGTTGCAGAGACAGACACTGATGGTCAGTACTGTACGTTAATCCACTGAACTAACTTGTGTCAAGGACTAACAGTTAGCATGGACGACATCTGCCTTTGGATTTCTCTGAGACAATTGCCACCATCTTCATGAAAATGGTTTCTAAACTGGATTGATTGAGTGATTGACTGTCCGATGATGACAGAATTCAGACAGCAACCAAAACTATGGGATGCTTATACTATTCCAATGACTATTACATATTGCAGAAGACTGCCTTTGTATTTGAACAACTGGTCCTTACCTTTTTCAGGTTCTTCCGGTATTGTTTCCTGGACACTTGAGATGACCTCGCTTGTGCTGTAACCTTGTGACCTCGACATGGTTATCCCGTCAGAGTTTGTGTTACTGTTCGTCAACATGGACGAGGTTTCCAACATGCTGATACCTACTGTAGAATACATTGTGACGACGGTCTTACCAAGGTCTGTTCCCCTTACTCACATCAAAGCTTGAGAACTGAAAAGTAATAACAAAGAGAATGGCGCATTATTTTCTTAACCTTCCAATATTCACAAGCCCACAGACTGCATCCAAAACAGAAAAAGGATTGTCATCTCTAGGTTGCTGATTTAAAAAATAACTTCATCACTGGTCCCTGCAACAGGTTTAATAAATTAACAAATTCATGCAGTCAACTGAGCATAACGCACAATGTCATCAGTGTATATTGTTGAGTTAAAACAAAATGTTGGGCAAGCTCGGTAAAGTTGTATAATTAATCAACTAAACAATCAGAGCATACAGATAGCATGTTTGAGTAAAACCCAAGGACCAATCCGTACCAAAGACCCACCGACTTCTTAAGACAAAAGTTTATGTGATGCTAAAAGTTCGTGTAATGCTTATGATAATAAGTTCCTGTTATTCGCCACGCAACGTTACTTTTCTAAGGTACCAATAATATTTGACAAAGCTTCTCAAACGTCATCCATTCCTGGAGAAGGCAACACATCCATTGTATCGTGATTCGTATAGAAATTTGTATTTTACACGAGTTTACGTAGCAGAGACAGAAAAAATGTCTTATTAATAGCTTGTCTTGCAAAAAATATATTAAGCTTATAATATAAAAGGCAACATGTCTGTAGCTAACCCATGTAGTTGAATCATATGATAATAGCATGTATGATTAATTATTTATTTCATTCGTTTTGACAAGTTTTGCTTGCTTAGTCATGAACAGCTTTCTGAAGACAAATTATATAGATATATGAACCAAGCCTGCTTGAGGCATCATTAACACTGTCTTATGATAGAATTGAAAAGAAAAATGTTGTCTAACTCGTCCGTCCTGTCACAGAGTAATCTAGAACATAGCCACGTGAAGATGAACTTATCTGATTCATTTGGATTTAGAAAGACAAAGCCAATCCTACAAATAGCACACGTTAATTTATATTTAGCTGCCATCGGTGAACAAAAGGTTTAACACTCGTACATTTTAATCAAACCGAAAAAAAGAACAACACTGTTAATGAGCTACAAATGGTTTGATTAGTCAAATAATCCAGCGAGTAAAGAGAACAATTCGGGGTTTTAAAGCATTGGCTCTAAGGAAGTGGTTTTTTGTTTGCTGTTTAATTTTACATTGGTCTTAATTTAGTTGTTAACTAAATTTTTCGTCTATTTGAATTGGCGTTGCAAAATTTAGCCAAATGTTTTAGACATCACATCTCCGATTTGTGGGTTGGTTTCAAACAAACTGATTTGCCAATTTATTCGATCTCACAATGACATTTAGTTTACACTTGGACAAAAACACCAAAGTCTAACACACCGCTATTATATCGAAGGCTTGGAAATTTCGAAAGACGATTTACGTGTACCTTCATAAAATCTCGATTGATCAAAAGCATTTTTGGACAATAATTCTGCACATGGACTCAGTTTATAAGCTAAAATGTATTATGGTAAAGCTGTATTTCTTTGAATCTAGCATATAAATGCCATGATACAAAGCTATTGATGTTAAGGTCGAGTCTAAACGTGTTCCAAATGACCCAGAGCTTAAACAAATTGCCGCATACAACACCGTTTAAGTTCTTTGTCGCTGGTACTAAAGCAAAAATGCCAAAGCAATTATCATATCTTTGGGACATTTTTCACGCGGCCGATTGAGGTTAACAATATCAGAAGCATTAACGTCATTACACAGTTCACATACAAGAGATATCCGACCTTAAGTGTTTGACCGACTGCCAATGTATATACGTTAAATATCTTAATATATCCTCGAACGTTATGTGAGTTCTTTTAACACGAATATATGTAAGAAGAAAATTTATTAAAATTAGAACTTACAGACAATTCTGCAGATATCTCGATGGTCATTCAATCCTATCGTAGTAATCATGATATTTTTGTTAAAACAGAAGTTTGAAGTTATACGCTATGTTTCTCAAGACATGCAAATTGTAAACTAGTTTCGGTGATGTACGTTAAAGTTGTGTTGAGAAGTAATTTAGACATAGAAAGAATAATTAACCGTCTCGGTTATTCAAACTCTGACAGTCATTCCTTCTTCCGATAACTTCAACCCTTGATTGTTAATTAAATAATCATATTTTTGTAAACATCAAAATTTCTGGGGAAAAAAAGATAAAATTGGCAGCGTATACCACTATTAATTGGGCTGTACTTGAGCAAGGTATCACAGAAAGTATTCAAGTAAGACAAGACAGACATTGCTTTCAGTCTTGCAAAACCCAATTACAACTTGTTACTGATTGAGTAAATATAATACGTCTTTACGTGGTGTGTCGTGACTCTCAAGTTCCAAATAAGTCTCCTGTCTGACATTTAGCATCCGTCAGTGACATTTCGCTGCGGTTCTCTGTAAAGGTTACCTTTTTTAAAGCAATGCAACTGTATCAGTCTGTTCACAGGGGAAATAACTTCACATGTTGGCTTATTTTGGGCTATGCAAAATAAAAGACCAATATGTTGTCTTTAAACCAGCTTTAGCTAATAGCATACCAGAAAAATGGCACAGTAGGGTAAATTCAAACAAAAAAAAATTATTATTTTTATTTAATTTTCTATCCACGAACTACCCATTTTCTATTCACGAACTACCCATTTTCTATTCACGCACTACCCATTTTATATTCACGAACTACCCATTTTCTATTCACGGACTACCCATTTTATATTCACGAACTACCCATTTTATATTTGGAACAAGGTCGTTTAAAAAGGTAAGTTTTGGTTTCAGACTGTTTGGACTGATTGGGTTTCCATTAAAACTATGACCCTGGGGTCAATTAATTTGGTGGTGAATTATGATAGGCATTCTAAAATAGACCAATATATTATTCTTGGATCCAATTTCATTAAAATTTGTAAATTGGTGTTATTTTCAACACAGGACAAAATCCCTGATCCTAATTTCTAACATTTATACTTCACAGCTCATCCTTAAAAATCCGAAATTTTAATACCGGAATATCGAGAGTCTCGTTGCACCGAACGACACACAGACACATTCTACTCGTGCCTTCAATAAATCACAAAAATCTCGTATGCATGATTTATCTCACCTATAGGACATTCATATCTTAAATTTAATTTATTAAAATTACGAATAAGCCCTCCTTTAGAGTTGACAATTCGCCAATCCTGCTTGGACGCTATTTTTGTTTTGGTTATGTAGGCTTAAGACGTATTAAGCCTTTTAAATGGATACTGGATAGCATTGCTGTCGTAAACATTTCGCCCATGACAGCCATTCATAGATTATGAATAAGTACCACCCACCCAGATGTATGTGGGGATAACTGCTATTGTAAAACCAATACGTTATTTACCAAACCTATAAAAGTGTTTGATTACTTAGGCCTACGTACTAACATGGGCTAAATCCGCCCTCCCACACACTCTCGGTCTGCCCTCTTCAATTCCATATGATTATACAGTTTGACGATACATGTTACAATGGGTTGGTCAAACTATAGTAATCCCCTCAAGATTGAAAAGAAACCTTAATATAATACTTCGGCTTCAGGATACATAGCGATTATCAGCATGGAAACATTATCTTGTATAGCTAATATATACGAACCTGGTATTAAGTGGTTCTAATTTTTGCATGTCGAATCAAACGCTGGGTGTTACGTTATGTTGTTACATGTAAAGTGTCTCTTTGTAAACCATGCCCTCAAAAAGACCTAATCTAAAACGTGAAATCATTTTTATAGAAGTGAGTGTTCATTGTATAGGAGGATAGAAATAAGATTTGAGGGGAATTCCTATATGCTATTTTCTTTTTACAAAAAAAAGCTTTTGAACACTAAAACACACGAGCACAGGGAAAATCTTCTTGTTTAAAATAATCATGCAGACAAGTCTCTATAGTTGTGTAAAAAAGACAAAAATGTATGTATGTTGGGCTCATAGGTGGAAGAGGGACATGTATTCTTGTAAAGATTCTCAAATATATAAGGGGAACGAATATCACCCACGGTTTGTTGATATCCTCCCATAGACATGCATTTTATAGAAAGACATTCCAAACAGCTTTATAACAAAGAGTGGTTAACAATTGTACAATTATTCCCTGTCACGGATGATACGCCATGACAGGTTACGACATCCGGGTCATCAGTTGTATTGATAACATGAAGTGCAGGATTGGCGCGAGCTACAGTCACAAGCCGGAGGTCTAAACTTCCGGTTAGAAGAATCACGCCAATGTGCTTGTGGATATTTCCATAAACATTGTTAGGCTCATTTCAAAATAATGGTTCTAAAGCGTAGTCGAAGGTTATCGAGTATTTTGACTTTGTAAATTGCTAATATAAAAAGATAACATGCCAATAAATTACCCCCAAATTTAGTTAAATGAATGAATCCATATTATATCTCAGAGATCAATAAAACTTATCTTTCCATTATAACCTAGTCCGAAATATCTGCGCTGATGATGTAAGACATTTTTTGACAGATAGGCCATCATCAGCGTCAGAACGCATTTGATAAATTTTCTGGGAATTTCTTGCCACCCTTCGAGGTGGCAAGACCACCTCTCGTTTCTCATCAAAAATATCAAGATTCTCTTCATAACTTTTAAAAAATAAAATTGCTAACCCGTACTTTAATGATTTCCCTTTCTCCTCGCACCAATCTGAAGTCTGTACGTCGACACCAGCCATAGACCTGCCCGGTTAAATTTCAAACTGTATTACCCTCTAGCAGGCGATATAGTTCATTGGTCGTGTTGGTTCACGTGACTTCAGCAAAAAAGCAACACGACCAATGAACTATATCGCCTGCTAGTGACAGATTGACCTTTCGCGCATATAGTGACGTATCAATGAGAGTATGCAGATGGCGACTTTTGTAAACTAAGGGTTTGGTACAGTTTGAAATTTAACCGGGCAGATCTATGGCTTGTGTCGACGTACAGACTTAAGATTGGTGCGAGGAGAAAGGGAAATCATTAAAGTACGGGTTAGCAATTTTATTTTTTGAAAGTTATGAAGAGAATCTCGAAATTTTTGATGAGAAACGAGAGGTGGTCTTGCCAGCCCGAAGGGTGGCAAGAAATTCCCAGGAAATTGATCAAATGCGTTCTGACGCTGATGATGGCCTATCTGTCAAAAAATGTCTTACATCATCATCGCAGATATTTCGGACTAATTATAACCATAATCAACTCATTATATGATAAACACATTATACTTGCTATTGCCATACGATGGGTATTCAAAAGTGAAATCAGTTCGATGGAAACTGAAAATGATGAGTGACATTACCACCAGACGCCTGATTCGAAACTGTCATAAAATATTTCTTCTTCTTTTCGAAATCAGACACAAAATTTTCCTTCGAAATGTCATATAGGATATATAAAGAAGCTGTTATGTAATTCACAAAGACTCATTCTTCTATCAAGCATAAAATTACAGAAATGTCAAGTTAACCAGGGAGATAGAATACCAATAGTATAAGTATCCAAAAAGACAGCTGACGAAGAACACCTAATCTATTTTGAATTGAATGATTTACGTACATATTTTGACATAGGTAAACCTTGAATTGGGTAAGTAAGTACGTTTATATCAGTGATGGCAGAATTAACTTTGAGTCGAATACAAACATTATAACGAAATCACAGTGTCAAATCTATTAAATGTTTGAGAATATGGATGAAGCAGAACAAGTGGAAAGGAAAATGACCTTTATGTTTATTAACCACACAAAAACAAACAGAAGTTGGTATCTAGCTGTTAGAACCAAGGAATATGAGATTCCAAAAATTAAAGCAGAAACGGCTATTTAAATACATTACGTTCCCTTAAAGTGGTATGAGCTGCCAAAATTCACACTTTTTCATGATTTCTGATCTTGACAACAGTAAAAGGCTTTGAAGGTCGTCAAAAAACTAAATGATTGGCGTTGGAATGAGAAAAATTCATACAGTATGTGGCATGTGCGAACCGAAAACGTGTTAGAAAAGTAAACAAAATTTAAATAACCGGGACGACCATTCATTCATTCTAAGCCAAAGTTAGTTCAAAACCGCACTTTATCGTACATGCTCAATACTAGAAGCACTAAAAAGCTTCTGAATTATACGTCTTCAGAAAAATAGCTGATAATTTCAACATTCTGTTAGTACGTCGAAATATCAACATTTTGGCAGATCATGTGGTTTTAACAAGAACTTAATAATGTCACATTCTTTGAATACTTTTCTTTGAAAGTCTCTACACTGATATGTAAGAAATTATTGATTTTATTACCTACCTTTTGTTGTTAATAAGTGTTATGTATACTGGCCCTAAACTGGTTCTTCATAAACTTCACCAACTGACGACATACACCAGGATCAACTGAGTATGTCCGTTGGAGTAAATTGAAATAAACCTGAGATCACATGTGTGTCTTTCTCTGTTTAGCTTGTATTATTCACACAAAATTTACTCATTCGAATAGGGCGTCAGACAAGGCTGACTGCTTGCTCTACTTTGAAAACCAAGAAAGTACGTAGAATTTTATTGGACATAAATACGACATTAACAGCCAACTGCGATGGGTGTTACAAGAATGACTTATTCCCGCTAGAGCGTTAAGTCTTGAGGCAATATTTGAAACGTCTTTCAAAGAGGCCTGTCAAGGGATTATTTGTTAATTGCTAAACACCCAAATGAACAAATGTAGCTAATGAAAGTTTTTGTTTTTTGCAATCAATTAGTTTGCAAATGATATACAGTCACCATTACCAAACATTGTGTATTTCTAAACAAAGTTACTGTGAAATCAGGTGTGTTGTATGTTTGTTGATTCTTGGTTAAAGAAAAATATAAATAGCAAAGTTTCCAATCCTTGTAAATAAAAGCTTCCATAACACTTTGATACGAATAACATTGTCACCCTTGTGTTTCAAAAAATTAACTTGTGAAGTCAAAACGGTAACGGTATGTACATTTTCCTACTACAGAAGGTTAAACTGAACATAAACATACACTAAAATGAAAGATATTTAATCGTTTTATTTGAACTGCATGCATCCACCTGCCCGTAATCGATGAATTATCCTTAAGTCTCCTATTAGAATAGGGCTATATATTTCGGTTTCAATGTGATATTTAATTTTTTTTTAGCAATACAATTCGACAAAAAATAGTAATCTATCCCTGGCTGCATTGCCTCTTTATACGATCTTCTTTTGTACAATTCGAAAGTTCAGGCAAAGGGCGAGTCTGTATGAATAAGTGCACTTCAGGGGTCCCCTTCAAACCGACCCTTCAGCCGATGACTCATTCTCTCACAAACTCGTTACAGGTAAAAATTCAAATCTTGTCCTAGAAAAGAATCCTCCCGAAAGACGGCGGTACTTATCAATAGATTATCAAGGCGAAGATCTCTTCACTGTTCACTATGACTGTATTATATGGGACCCCAACAGTAATTACACCTTTACCCGTGTGCCGATGTGGCATTAATACAAAATGCATTGCCTCAATTTAACTGAATTCTTTGTGCATTATTTTTTTTGGTCGATATATGTGTTTTTGTCATTTTGGTAATTTGTTTATTTCATCTGCGGTTTGATTGATCGAAGTTAATCAATTGATTGACAAATCGATATTTAGCTAAGACTGATACGAAAGTGAGTCGATGGGATGAGTTATTAATTTATAGTTATCGATGAATGAATCGATCGATTGACTGACTGTTTGAGTGGTTGTTCGATTAGTTTATCAGCCGCGTGTTTGGTTTTCGGTTAAAAAAAGAACGAAGGTCGAGTATCGATCCATCCATTTTTTTGTTTTTAAAAGAAATGATAAACGTATATGCGCGCACTTACTCGCTTAAAAGGTGAACAGGCATTCGACTTCTGTTTTGCTCGGCGTCAAATGGAGCTTTCATAGGACACTCTGCAAAACAGTATTTATTGACTGGCGTCATTTGCACGAACACGCGTTAGAATATACTGTTTTCATTTATACTGCAAACTAGGCCAGTGATGCTCAAATAAATACAGCCATCTGTGTATACTTTGTCGCTGAATGTGGTGAAATTGAACGTAAGGCCACAAGTGTTTTGATTTCAGCACGTTCTGGGACTCTTGTAACCGTCTAATACAATGAACCGAACCAGTATATACCGTTAATGTTTTGGAGCTCAATTAAACATATATATGTGTGTGTTGGGTAACAAACGTACAGGTGGAATCTTTACAAAGAAGCCATGTGTAATACTAGATTCAAGTCAAATTTGGTTTTCGCAAACATTTTCTTTGGCTCTTTTAACGTAATAAAATACTTAACTTAGTAATTGTCGCGCATCTGTAGGTGGGAGCTAATTAGTTTTCTAATGATATTGCTTTTTATCACTGAAGTATCGGAAAATTCGATGCAAAAAAGACGAGAATTCACACATTCGCCAATATTGTGCATGCACGAGTTATTGTAAAGTTGCCTGATGTCGTTCAACCAATGTTAAACTTTACGCTTTTCAAATACTTGTATAATTAAAGTGGCATGAGCTGCCAAAATGTTGATATTTTGACGTTTTCCTCATTCCAACACCAACCATTTAGTTTTTCGATGACCCGCAGAGCCTCTTACTTTCCTCCCGCAAACAAATAGTCAATTAAGTTGCCTTCCTCCTTATAGCAAGCAGTTCGTATCCAGGTGTTCTGGTATTAGCAATATATCGAAGAACACTTAAACACACGAGCTTAGGGAAAGTCTGCTTGACTAAAATAATCATGGACATAAAGATCAACAAAAATCCTAAAACAACGAAACAACAGTTCCACGTTGTTTTATTACCGTTAATCACAAATGGCTGACTTTTGTTGTACATTGGCTATGCCTTTTTTATATAAACTGATCTTTATTGGCATTTTGTTTTCTATTTCAGATCACATACAGACTTTCTTTATCCATGCTTCATGAGTATCATATTGAAACATCAGTAATAAAACGAAACATTATATGGCAGCAGGTCACAGTTTAATTTTCCTTCATTTCCCATTTGCGGTAATGTTAATGTCTGCTCTCATAGCACCTTCCCTAACTTTCGTTTAACCAAATCCTTCAGTGGGGGCCTTGAACAGTCCTTTGGCAGTATTTTAAGCACAATTTTTTCATATGTTGAAGGTAGAAATTTTGAGATACGAGTAGAATCAGCTGATAGGGGTGTCTTTGAACGTATACCTCCGCTCATAACAAACCAAAGCACCCCCAACTACCAGATCTCCATCCACCTGAACTGGTCTCATTCCACTTCTAAAATCATTTCCAGACAGTAATTCAACCCCTGTCCTTTCATAAAAACTACAAAAATGCCCAGAAAAAAAATGCAGGGGGCCAGGAAAGAATAATAAAAAAAACACACAAAAATATCTGGAACTTCTTTCGCCCTAGGAATTTCCGGAAGTGACAAACTGTGACCTGTATCCATATATAACATTACGCAAGATCTACTTACTAGCACAACAACAAGCGTTTCATTCCACAAAACCAGGGCCCGTTTAGATACACAAATATTCCAGTACCTAATTAGGTAATACCCGGGAGAATTAGATATGCCACACAACGTATAGTCACAAACTCAGTTTTCTAATGGTTAAATATAAACTGAATAGTTCTGAAGCTCTGTTCATAAACTAACCTAAGATAAGGCAGATATTATAAAAGCAGTATCCATATTAATCACTTCCCATGTCATAAAATATGATTTTGAAGTTTATTTTAGTAAAACGAAATTTAAATTCGCACTGTCACAGATTCTATTTTCTTTTTTACTTCAACAGTCAAATTTGGGTTTATGAAATGGTGAGAAACTCTTGCAGTTCTTGTCCCATGGTTGGTCGGAATATAACCTAAATAATCTCATTTCAACTCCTTGATAACATAGCCAACAACCATGTCACATTCTTCAATCATCCAAATGATTTGTACAACCCATCATGTTATTTGTGTGAAATCAACCAAGATTTATTAGCTATACAAAAAAGTACAAACAATTATTTATAGTCAGAAAAATTATTTTCCCAAGGTCTACAGATGAAAGTTTTGCTAGAGATGTTCTTTTTTTCTGGTACCAATTAGGCTAAACATATAACTGGAAAATGAACTGAAGAAAATCAACAACAAAAAACATCTTATTTTCTCATGTGCTTGAAGTGTGTACATAACAGCGTCTGTTGTTATCCATGCGAATGATGCGAGTAAAATCAAACATTAACGGTCGAACTGCAACTCTCGTTGATTGATTGATTGCGCTCAAGATTATTTCACTTGTATGGCGGCGTTGCCAGTTTTATTGTGGGAGGAAACCGGGCTCTATGCCCGGGGAAAACCCACAACCTTCCGTTGGTAACTGGCAACCATCCCACATATAGGTTCTTGTTCATTGAGAAAGTCTGACATATACGTAACATCTCCTCTCATTGCCAAGTGGCACTCACCAAGTACTGTATTAATTTTGTAAAAACGTTAAGCTGATACTTTGTTATTTTTTTTTTCTTTTCCGCTCACTCCTTTTTTGTATGTACTATGGACATTTATAGTCTGATATAAATAATATTATTATTATTATTATAGCAACTTTCAAGTTAATAAGCCTCTTTCGAGTTTGGCTAAAACCCCGCGAGATCACGCGAGAAATGAGTTTAGGGGTATAACTCAGTCTGATAACTTCGGGGATTTACGTGCGTGAAATACCCTCTGATAGACTGCAGGTCATTTTGAATATGGCGACCAAATAGGTAGCCGTGAAGCGTACAATTTCCAAATCTTCTTGAGGACCCCACAAAAGTGTCCCCGCGATAATGTAAGGGACCGAAACACTCGGTTTGTTAACTTTCAGCTTCGATCAGTTATATAATTGAAGCATTAGAGGATTCCTGATATTTACCGAAACTGCGTCTGTCTACAGCATGTGGTTTTCCGGGCAAAATAAAATATATAATCAAATATCTTTCTAAATGATATTAGAATTTAATAAATTTATAATTATTTTTATTTTCTTTTTTCGTCTGCAGTGAAACATTTTGATATTTATTTTCGACGCCATTTTTATTCAGCCCAAAAATACGGTGATTTACCGTATAGAAAGCGCAGACTGCCCGAGGCGTGTCAAAGCCGAACGGTAGGAAGCGAAGATAGCCGAAGGGAGTTCCGAGTGGGGTATAACTTTCACTGACTGTCCGTTCATTTAACATTAGTGTCTATGGTGATCGACGGTTATCGTGTGGTTTTCTCTTTGATTCTTTATTTTTAAATCATTCTTTTAATCCACATTTTTTTGTGAAACACACTAGAAGCTATCCCCTAAACACGGGTCTCGTGTGATCTCGTGGGACTTCCGCCAAACCCGAAAGGGGCTTATAGAATAAAGTTTGCACTGAGCGTTCGTGGTGCACTTACATAACTTATAGAAACTTGGTACAAACGTCAGAGTAGTCTTGTTGGAGACTTAATGGTTGCTATACATACAATGTATTGTTGTCAATAAATCTACACACTAATGTCAATACTCACAACTTAACAATGGTAATTGGATATCTCAATAGATAATACATGATAATGGAAAGTTAAAGGTCATATGAGGGCGAACGAAATGCTATAGCTATAGTATCTATAAAAAGGTATACATTATCTACAACTTTTGTATCAAAACGCTTTATACGCAGAGAAAAGACAGTCAGATTTTTGCTTGTTTTCAAAATTGTCTTCCTATTTTCTATGGAATACCTGAGGGTTGATTGATTCACCAGACGTATATGTACAATAGAAGAAAATACAACAGATACAGAAAGTTAAATAAACGTAAAACAGCTCAGACTTTTTTTCTTGTTCTTTTCAACATTGTCTTCTCAATGAAATGCTTTATATATTTTAAAAATGGAGAAAACAAGGGAGTCTATTAAAAGGATCTGTAAAATAATGATGGTTCAGCCATAAAAATGTATTTTCTATTACAAATAAACTGTATTCTCGTTATTTTTTGGGATTACACTTTCTTGAAAAATAGCAGAGATTCTTCTACATGCAATTTTGTTTTTCGCTTTAAAAGGTATTCCCTGTGCCAAAATATGTTTCTTCAATTTTATCGACCTGAGTTTGTAATCTTTATCAGTTAGCACACATTCTCAAAACAGCTGGTGGTGTTTTTAAATTACACATTCTTATCTCACTCTAGACATTTGGTTCCGAAAATAACTAAATTATCCGATCGATTTATGGATTCCTTTGAGGGGTAAATTTACAAACCTTTGACTCACACCGTTAATATTGTCGTCATGTGTTCTGGAAAGAGAGGCCTGGGTTGACTGCATAGTTATTACATCTCTTCATCTCTACGGGTGTTTTTTTTATTTTTACTTTGCAGGCTGATTGATTGATTGACTAATTGCCACTGATCGATTATTTTATTGATTAGCCGATTGATATAATCAACCATTCATTCATCTTTTTCATTAAAATCATTTTAAGCCTTTTGGAAAGGGTTTTCACCATCCTATTTTATCGAAGCTTTGTTTTTAATGTCAAAAGATCGAACACTGAATCCTTAACCCGTTTAACTTTGCAACTTTGCCGTTTGAGAAACAACAAATGTTTTTGAAAAAACATCTCACATTGTATTCATCAATCAGCATTGCAGTTTATTTATAACGATTTCTTCCCTTAATAAGTTTACTGCAATTGAACGGTTTTACCAGTGATCTATATTTCGTCCAGACGCTATCCCCTGTGTCAGCGGGTTTTAATTATAAAATATTTAGAAGGGGGTTATAACAGGGCTGATGAAATCAAACCAACAATGACACTATAGGCTATAGAATATAGACCAGGGTCAATTAATATTATGAAAAAAGTAATGACGAGTTCAAACCCGACCGCTAGTTCCCTAATATTTATATACTAAAATACACGAGCACAGGGAAAATCGTTTTGTCTAAAATAACCATGGAACTAAATTCATTTAATATTTATGTTTCTGGTCTCTTTGATTGTTTTTAGGGGGTGTGATACAGTGGTTTATGTAAAAAAAACGCAGGAATTCTGTATGTTTTGTTGTTTAACTACATATTCCAAATCATTTATACTGTACTTTCTGTCAGCCTACATGTAGGCCTATTCACGGTTCCAGTGACCCAATTAAAACCTGCAAGTCGGATTAAGCATGCATGAGTTCTTTCTCGCTTAACCGTGTCTTTTTATACCAGATCGTTAACTAAGTATAGGTCTTGAGGTATGAGTTACTAGTAAATGAACTAGAGCTTTTTGACACCATAGCATTTAAGTCATTATAAAGGCTAGTTTAAAAAACTTATAAAACTCGTGATATACAACTAAGAGCAAAGCACTGCTGGCGATATGCAGACAGCAGTTCCGGCGAAAGAAAGTATTAACAAGCCTAAATAGACCTGCCGGCTGCCGAATATCAGCTATACCATGAACTGTATGGCTGCTGTGTGGAAAGGTTTCTACGGATTGTTTTAAGAAATTATTGTTATGATTTTGTTGTATTTAAGCCAACTAAAATTGTATAAACATAGATGAAAATGAAGGAACATTATAACAATATGCATGTAAAACAATTGGTGGATCAATATTATAATAAAATGGTTTGTTGTCAGACTTCCAACCAAATCTCACAAGGCAGACATATCTTTGTGTAGCTCACCAAGAAAATATATTTTCTAGAAAAAGAGACTAGGAATTCCCATCCGTAATGGTAGTAAACCATTATCCGAAGAACCTCAAAGCAAAATTGAACGCTATACATACATGTATCGCAGCTAATACCAGGAGCCTGTTTCACAAAGTGGCGTAGATGTATTTTTTGCGTAACTTTCATACTAACGTATCTCTACAGTATGGGCTGCTATGGCATTTACGTAAAAACTTACGCTACGCCGCTTTGTGAAACAGGCTCCAGGTGTGAAACTGAACAAGCTTGACTCATATCAGAGTTGGGTTTTTCGCTTACTTTGCCAGGTAAACCGCAATGTGCATGTAAACAGTATCGATTAGAAACAGATGTTGGTTAATGGTTACGCTTGTCTGCTCTATGCATGTATACATACAGGGAAATATCAGTAAAATAGCCGGACACATTCTCTCAGTGTAACTCTAAGTGTATAGCCCATTAAAATAATTTTACACGTAATTCAGATCGGTATACTTCTAACAAGTTGTGTACTAACATGTCAACACGTGTACAGCGTTTACCCAAGGGGAGAGGCTCAATCAAACGATTGAATCTTCTCGGATACATGCAGTGACGTCGGGAGAGCTATGTGACAGCTCCTAGTTCAAACTACCGTTACACTCGGCAGTTGATGAGATGACTTCTTTTCTCTTTCTATTAATACATTCTGTGTGACAAGATGTCTACGTTGAAACTTGTTTTCACATTCAAATGGCTCGTCCCTCAACGGCCATGTACTAATAATATTCTCTATTTGAGTCTATTGTATGTTATAGTCTGCCAGCTCGACCCTATGAGCTCGAAAGGGCAAAAAGTGACTTAACACACAGAGAACTGGTTAGACAGGGGTGACTGCTCAGCCGCCGACTAAATGCATACTGTCACGTGACGACATTCGACGGGTGTTCTATTATAAAGCGCATTGCTTTATAGAAGTATTAACTGAATATACAAGTATATACCCGTATAACAAATTTGAAAAAAGGCGGGAAACAAGACCACGAGTTCAAGTAACGAACATTACAATTTTGAATAAATATCCAAAAGCGGTATGATCTGCCAATATTCAGACTTTTGTTCATAAATTTCGATTGTTAATAGAAGATGAGCGTTTTAAGTATCTTTAAACACCAAATGATTGACAAAGCCAGTAACCCGAACGGGTGAAATTCAAACAGCCGGGATGTATGAGTAGGCCTACATTTTAGAGGCTTTCGATGCTTTTAAAACTTCCTAAACGTACATCTCCAAGATTTTTATGAAAAGCAAGCTCATACCACTTTAGGAACATTAATATTTTCTACTTCAGTGGAGGTATTATGTCGTATTAAACTCCGATTCGAATTTTTTCTGAAACCGATTTACCCATTCCGCAATAAATTAACGATTGCCTGGTAAATATTAAATTTTCGGTGAAAATTCGGGGGGGTTTCCAAAGAAAAATCGAAGTCTGCTGAAGAATGCATATTTTATTGAGAATCATTGTTGTTTTGTTTGTTTCTTACAGATTTATTTTTGATAGCCTTTTGCACTGGTAACGCCATCCAATGCTGTATATAAACGTTGGAGATGTTTGTGTGTAAGGGGTTGGGGAAGGGGCTTGACGAATTATTCCAATTGCCTACTGATGTCATTGGGGGCAATGTGAAGGGAAAACATGGCGGACAGTAATTATTCTGCACTGAGAATTATAGGCGTTAAGCCTTTATAAGGGCTTGTCTAATAACGGTCACTTCAAAATAATGTGTGCGCGTGTGTGTTTGGGGGGGGGGGAGTCCAGTGGGTTAGAGTGATCGTCCCTCAGTCCCACACGGACCTTCCATCGATGAGGCGCGTGTTCGAATCCTACTCAGACCAGTTTAAAAAATTAAAAAAATTCTGGGTGGATTTCACTCGGTCGCCGTATGTGGAAGAGTTGCCAGGTACTCGCCCAAGGCCGGGGGTTTCCTCCGGGCAATGGTCACTGTTTCTTCCCCCACTAAACCTGGCAATGCCGCCATATAAGTGAAATAATCTTGAGTGCGGCGTAAAACATCAATTAATCAATCATTGTCCGGAGGAAACTGAGCCCTGTTTCCTCCCCCAATAACCATGGAGACAAGTTTCTAATTGTGTTAATATATATGCTGGTGTTGTCCGGTTCACTGTGAGACAAATTCGGGCTTTGTGCCCAGAGAAAGCCACAACCACACAGCCGGTACTTGGCAACAGTTTGCAATGGTAGGAACGCCAATATCAATATAAGATTTATAGTCAGAAAGTTCTCCGTTATCATTCAATATCTCAATAGAAGGTGGTTTAAGACTTGATATATAATGTCACGTGATTATTAATAGACATAACAGATGTATGAATCACAATAACCCGGAGCGATATTTTCTTATAATATGAATAAGCCAACTCATCGTTATAGATACAGACGATTTACATTATATCACTGAGTTTGAAAAAGACGTTAGATTCAGTGGCACATATAATATAACATGTGTTTGCAGGAAATCCTTTTAACGAGTTTGGAGAGTTATTTGTTATTCCTATAAAGGGAATTGCAGTTTTAACACAAATTTACCCTAAATACCATTTTCTAACTGTACCATGGTTTTACCACAATTTACCTTACTTAAATATTGTTTACCAAAGTTGCCATGGTTTGATCACAATAATATCTTAATTGACCACGGTTTGCGGCAGAATACTTTACCACAATTAACCACAGATAATCTAACTGTATACCATGGTCTTACCATTGTTAACACAGTGTTTTTTCACATTATCATGGATTTCACATAGTTTACATAATTTGAGGGTAGTTTTACCATAGCTTACCTTTCATCTTTACCATGGTTCACCACAGTTTTAGATTACATTACCATCATTTTAAGACAGTTTACCTCATTTTACCATCGATTTACTACAGCTAACATTATCTTGCCATGATTTTCCACAGTTCACTTTATGTTTCTACGGTTCTACCACATTTTATTTTACTCTACCATACTTTTACCACTGTGTACCTTATTTTTGGCACGGTTTTCCGTGCTTTACCGCTCTTCGTGTTGCCACGTACTCGCCAAAATTCGGGGGATGGGTGTCTTCGGGTAAAGAAGCAGCCCCCCCCCCCTGTAACACTTGTCACCGATGTAATACAAATGAAATAATCTCGAGTGTGACATAATGCATCTGTCAATACTTGGTTTTAGCTTAGTTTATCTAACTTTACCTTAGTTTTACCAAAGTTTACCTTTCCGTAGTTCAGATAAATTTTAGATTTACCATCATCCTGGTTGTACCACCGTTTTACCTTACTTTACAATGGTTTTACTTACTTTACAATGGTTTTACCATACTTTACAATGGTTTTACTTACTTTACAATGGTTTTACTTACTTTACAATGGTTTTACTTACTTTACAATGGTTTTACTTACTTTACAATGGTTTTACTTACTTTACAATGGTTTTACTTACTTTACAATGGTTTTACTTACTTTACAATGGTTTTACCATACTTTACAATGGTTTTACCATACTTTACAATGGTTTTACTTACTTTACAATGGTTTTACTTACTTTACAATGGTTTTACTTACTTTACAATGGTTTTACTTACTTTACAATGGTTTTACTTACTTTACAATGGTTTTACTTACTTTATCATATATTTACCTTCGGTTCAAATGATTTTACCTTTGTCTCAGGTTTAACTTACACCACCACGGTTCGCATACAGATTATCTTTCATCATTTTATCAAATTTTAACTTTCTTTTACTTTTGTTTTCCCAACGTTTTGCCTTACTTTAGCATAGTTTCTCCCCAGTTTACCTTACTCAAGAATGGCTTCACCACAGTTTTACCGTTACTATAGTTTTACTGAACTTTTTATCTTAATTAGCATGGTTCACGTTTTTTTTTCTTTGATAAAATTTATTCCATAAATAAACTTGATACATCCTATATATTGAGTGTAAACTTTTCACATATTTAAGGTATACATAGTCATTATTTAACAAACATTGTTAAACTTTGCCACAACATGTAAACGTCATAAATTAAAACAAAATGATAACCTGGGCACATCCAAACTTGAGTGCGGGGGGGGGGGGGGGGGATTTAAACCTCTATTTCTTTCACCTAAAAATACTGATATCGAAAACAACTTATATGGAGATATGGAGGAGAAGGCAGAGGTGTCTGTCCTTAAGGGATTATGCCTTGGGGGTAAGTGTAGTGCCCCACCTCCAATCTTGAGAGGGTGAATCCTTTCAAGGATGGACGAGGCAAAGGAAGACATCATCATAACGTTTGACATAGTTGACATTCAAAGTACTAAAATTGAAACCAAATACACAATTTCTTTTCAATTGTTAATACTTAAATAAAAAAATTATAGAGATATTATATTAGCAATTGCACCATGTTTCGTAACTGACACTCTCTATTGAACAGAATTTCTAAATTAGGATGCTTCCCATACTGGAATTTACTAATACATAGTTTTCCAATTAAGATAAGTTTGTTAATAAAAATGACAGATGCGCCATAGAGGCGGTCCGTAATCCCTAACGTTACATCAATGGCGGACAGAACCATGTTTTTGATACAATTCGCGTTACTTAAACATGTCGGTAATGAACAAAACAAAGATGGACGACTTATCGATTACATGCGAAAAGCCGTGCTGCAAAAAACAATTTCTGAACTTGAAAGGCAAAGACGCCTATATTGTTTCTTTCTTTTATCTCACCCCAATTAAGACTGTCTGCGAAAAATGGTCTGAAATGCGGGTAGCCGCACTCATGTGTCTCTTTCCTGTGTTATTTACTTGCCGGTCAGGAAGAGCCACACATTAAACCACCATTAAAAGGTAATTCAATAATATTAAATGTCTACGGGTACCTCGTCATTTATTATATGTTATTAATCGAGTGTTTTCGTATTGCCTTGGTATTGGCCTTCGGTTGTTGCATTGACCCTCGGCCGCAGCAATACGAAAACACTCGATTCATAATATTTTTATTAATAGACTGTAGAAGTTAATTTAATGTAAGCTGTCAAGTTGAACAGGAGGTCGCCCACTAAACATTTAATCCATGCCCTAAACAAAATGACGTCCGACCTTTTTTGCGCTCTGTGTTTTTTTGTTCCTGGATCAGTAGAGAAGTTTCTTCCTCTTCCGCTGTCCTAAAACGGCAATCGGATTTACTTACAGTATTTTTTTGTTCCCACTATAATATCCTGTCAATAAAACCTTGTACAACGGGCTATGGTATAGACATTTTGATATCAACATCTGCCGTCTGCTTCTGCCAAACTCTGGGACGTCACATGTTTATTGCGTCTTTCAGCCGCACTCCGTGAACTCGGCCAATATGACTTCAACTCGGCCAATATGACTTGAACTCGGCCAATATGACTTCAACTCGGCCAATATGACTTCAACTCGGCCAATATGACTTGAACTCGGCCAATATGACTTGAACTCGGCCAATATGACTTGAACTCGGCTAATACAGCCCTACGGGTTATACGAATTTGATTCGTTTGGTGATATTACCCGGCCGCGAAGGTCGTATTCGGGTAATAACTTGCACAGTCAATTAATAAGTTTGGATATCTATGGTCGGTACCACGATCGGCTCCGGAAGTATGCACACAGGATGTAACATGGAGTGGATTAAGGTCGACGAGCATAAATGTCAGAATAACGGAGTAAGACTTATTATAGTGAAGTACATTAAAAGGGTGAGATAACTATTCTCTATCAACAGACTTTTGAAAACTCCGCAGTCATGTGATGCGAAAGTTACGTTGTCATCAAACTGTCCAGCTATTGAGGAAATTCTCGGACATACTGCTACCATGTGACAGGTTGTCATTGTACGAGGAGAGTTTGAAATCTGTCAGGCCAATTTTTGCTTTCTTATGAAGGTGGATTTGCGAAAAGCTCTGCTGCGAAAAACAATTTCTCACCCCAATTCAGACTGTCGGCGAAAAACGGTCCTGATATGCGGGAGTCAAGTAAACATTCCAGGCTGTCGATCGCTTGTTGCAAACCTATAGCAAAGTGTCTGCTTGTGAATCAGCGTTTCTGGGAAAACGACGAAATTCTGTTGAGTTTTCCCAGGGGTGAGCGTATAGCGATTTTAACCTTGGGGTTCGAGGGTGGGTTTTACCACAGTTTATCTTACTTTACTGTAATTTTACTAGTTTTGTCTTACTTTGCCATGGTTTTACTTTACTTTGCCATAGCTTTACAAGTTAACTCTTAATTTAATATAGTTTTGCGAGATTTACCTAACTTTAACTTGACTTTACCAGTTTTACTTTAATTAAGCATGACTTTACCAGTTTTACCGTAGTTCAACATAACTTTACCAGTTTTACCGTAGTTCAACATAACTTTATCAGTTTTACCGTAGTTCAACATAACTTTATCAGTTTTACCGTAGTTCAACATGACTTTACCAGTTTTACCGTAGTTCAACATAACTTTATCAGTTTTACTTTATTTTACCATAGCTGCTTTACCAGTCTTACCTTACTTTACCCTGGCTTTACCAGTTTTACCTTACTTTACCCTGGCGTTACCAGTTTTACATTACTTTACCCTGGCTTTACCAGCCTTACCTTACTTAACCCTGGCTTTACCAGTCTTACCTTACTTTACCCTGGCTTTACCAGTTTTACTTTACTTTACCCTGGCTTACCAGCCTTACCTTACTTAACCCAATCTTTACCAGTCTTACCTTAATTTACCCTGGCTTTACCAGTTGTACCTTACTTTACCCTGGCTTTACCAGCCTTACCTTACTTTACCCTGGCTTTATCAGTTTTACTTTACTTTACCATAGCTGCTTTACCAGCCTTACCTTACTTTACCCTGGCTTTACCAGTTTTACCTTACTTTACCCTGGCTTTACCAGTTTTAGCTTACTTTACCCTGGCTTTACCAGCCTTACCTTACTTAGCCCTGGCTTTACCAGTCTTACCTTACTTTTCCCCCAGTCTTACCTTACTTTACCCTGGCTTTACCAGTTTTACCTTACTTTACCATGGCTTTACCAGTTTTACCTTACTTTACCCTGGCTTTACCAGCCTTACCTTACTTTACCCTGGCTTTACCAGTCTTACCTTACTTTACCCTGGCTTTACCATTTTTACCTTACTTTACCATGGCTTTACCAGTCTTGCCTTACTTTACCCTGGCTTTACCAGTTTTACCTTACTTTACCATGGCTTTACCAGTCTTACCTTACTTTACCCTGGCTTTACCAGTTTTACCTTACTTTACCATAGCTTTACAAGTTGACTCTTAATTTAACATAGTTTTGCGAGATTTACCTAACTTTAACTTGACTTTGCCAGTTTTACTTTAATTAAGCATGACTTTACCAGTTTTACCGTAGTTCAACATAACTTTACCAGTTTTACCGTAGTTTAACATAACTTTACCAGTTTTACCGTAGTTCAACATGACTTTACCAGTTTTACCGTAGTTCAACATAACTTTATCAGTTTTACCGTAGTTCAACATAACTTTACCAGTTTTACCGTAGTTCAACATAACTTTACCAGTTTTACCGTAGTTCAACATAACTTTATCAGTTTTACCGTAGTTCAACATAACTTTATCAGTTTTACCGTAGTTCAACATGACTTTACCAGTTTTACCGTAGTTCAACATAACTTTATCAGTTTTACTTTACTTTACTATAGCTGCTTTACCAGTCTTACCTTACTTTACCCTGGCTTTACCAGTTTTACCTTACTTTACCCTGGCTTTACCAGCCTTACCTTACTTTACCCTGGCTTTACCAGTTTTACCTTACTTTACCCTGGCTTTACCAGCCTTACCTTACTTTACCCTGGCTTTACCAGTCTTACCTTACTTTACCCTGGCTTTACCTTACTTTACCCTGGCTTTACCAGTCTTACCTCACTTTACCATGGCTTTACCAGTCTTACCTTACTTTACCCTGGCTTTACCAGTTTTACTTTACTTTGTCATAGCTTTAGAAGTTTCCCTTAATTAAACATAGTTTGCGACTTTTAGCTAATTTTTACTTGACTTAACCAGTTATACTTTAATTAAGCATGATTTTACCAGTTTTACCTTAGTTCAACATGATTTTATCAGTTTTACTTTACTTTACCATAGCTTTACCAGTCTTACCTTCCTTTACCATGGCTTTACCAGTCTTACCTTACCTTAGCATGACTTTACCAGTTTCACGTTGCATGAACATGGCTTTGTCAGTTTCTCCTTATCAAGGCTTTTCCAGTTTCATCCCACTTTAGCATAACTTTACCAGTTTCGCCTTACTTTAAAATTGACGTACCAGTTTTAACTTACTTTACCATGACATTACCTTATATTAGCAGGAGTTTAGCCTGTTTAAACAAGCTTTATATTAATATTTGTGAAAACTTTGAGATTTGTGAAAACTAAAACACAGCTTTATATTAATATTTGTGAAAACTAAAACACAGCTTTATATTTAGATTTGTGAACACTAAACACAGCTTTATAATAGTGTTTGTCAACATTAAACACAACACAGCTTGATATTAGCATTTGTGAACATTAAAAGACCACTTTATATTGATATGTGTGAACACTAAAACACAGTATGATTTACCGTGGCTACTTAAGCATGTACATGTACTTACCGTTGTTACGTATGCTTTTATCTTTACCATAGATTTAGTTTATTTTAACTTGAGTGTACATTATTTTTCCATTTTTACACATACGCTTTACCATGGATTTACCTTATTTTACCATCAGTTTACCTTATTTTACCATGGTTTTACCTTTTTACCATGGTCTTGCCCTATTTTGCCATGGTCTTGCTCTAGTTTGCCATGGTCTTGCCCTAGTTTACCATGGTCTTGCCCTAGTTTACCATGGTCTTGCCCTAGTTTGCTGTGGTCTTGTCCTGCTATACCATGGTCTTGCCCTAGTTTGCCATGGTCTTGCCCTAGTTTACCATGGTCTTGCTCTAGTTTGCCATGGTCTTGCTCTAGTTTGCTGTGGTCTTGCCATAGTTTGCTGTGGTCTTGTCCTGCTATACCATGGTCTTGCCCTAGTTTACCATGGTCTTGCCCTAGTTTGCCGTGGTCTTGCCCTAGTTTGCTGTGGTCTTGCCCTAGTTTGCCGTGGTCTTGCCCTAGTTTGCCGTGGTCTTGCCCTAGTTTACCATGGTCTTGCCCTAGTTTACCATGGTCTTGCCCTAGTTTACCATTATCTTGCCCTAGTTTGCCATTATCTTGCCCTAGTTTGCCGTGGTCTTGCCCTAGTTTGCCGTGGTCTTGTCCTGCTATACCATGGTCTTGCCCTAGTTTGCCGTGGTCTTGCCCTAGTTTGCCGTGGTCTTGCCCTAGTTTGCCGTGGTCTTGCCCTAGTTTGCCGTGGTCTTGCCCTAGTTTGCCGTGGTCTTGCCCTAGTTTGCCGTGGTCTTGCCCTAGTTTGCCGTGGTCTTGCCCTAGTTTGCCATGGTCTTGTGAACACTAAACACAGCTTTATAATAGTGTTTGTCAACATTAAACACAACACAGCTTGATATTATCATTTGTGAACATTAAAAGACCACTTTATATTGATATGTGTGAACACTAAAACACAGTATGATTTACCGTGGCTACTTAAGCATGTACATGTACTTACCGTTGTTACGTATGTTTTTATCTTTACCATAGATTTAGCTTATTTTAACTTGAGTGTACATTATTTTTCCATTTTTACACATACGTTTTACCATGGCTTTACCTTATTTTACCATCAGTTTACCTTATTTTACCATGGCTTTACCTTTTTTTACCATGGTCTTGCCCTATTTTGCCATGGTCTTGCTCTAGTTTGCCATGGTCTTGGCATAGTTTGCCATGGTCTTGCCCTAGTTTACCGTGGTCTTGCCCTACTTTACCATTGCTTTAAAGATTTGCCATGGCTTTGCCTTATATTTCTAGCACGGTCTTACCATAGCTTAATCCTACTTTAGCATGGCCTTGTCCACCTTGGTCTCACCCTACATAACCATGAGCTAACCCTACTTTACCATGGCCTTGTCCTCCTTGGTCTCACCCTACATAATCATGATCTAACCCTACTTTACCATGGCCTTGTCCTCCTTGGTCTCACCCTACATAATCATGATCTAACCCTACTTTACCATGGCCTTGTCCTCCTTGGTCTCACCTTACATAATCATGATTTAACCCTACTTTACCATGTCCTCCTTGGTCTCACCCTACATAATCATGATCTAACCCTACTTTACCATGGCCTTGTCCACCTTGGTCTCACCCTACATAATCATGATCTAACCCTACTTTACCATGGCCTTGTCCTCCTTGGTCTCACCCTACATAATCATGATTTATCCCTACTTTACCATGGCCTTGTCCACCTTGGTCTCACCCTACATAATCATGATCTTACCCTACTTTACCATGGCCTTGTCCACCTTGGTCTCACCCTACATAATCATGAGCTAACCCTACTTTACCATGGCCTTGTCCTCCTTGGTCTCACCCTACATAACCATGATTTATCCCTACTTTACCATGGCCTTGTCCACCTTGGTCTCACCCTACATAATCATGATCTAACCCTACTTTACCATGGCCTTGTCCACCTTGGTCTCACCCTACATAATCATGATCTAACCCTACTTTACCATGGCCTTGTCCTCCTTGGTCTCACCCTACATAATCATGATCTATCCCTACTTTACCATGGCCTTGTCCTCCTTGGTCTCACCCTACATAATCATGATCTAACCCTACTTTACCATGGCCTTGTCCTCCTTGGTCTCACCCTACATAATCATGATCTAACTCTACTTTACCATGGCCTTGTCCTCCTTGGTCTCACCCTACATAATCATGATCTAACCCTACTTTACCATGTCCTCCTTGGTCTCACCCTACATAATCATGATCTAACCCTACTTTACCATGGCCTTGTCCTCCTTGGTCTCACCCTACATAATCATGATCTAACCCTACTTTACCATGGCCTCCTTGGTCTCACCCTACCTAATCATGATCTAACCCTACTTTACCATGGCCTTGTCCTCCTTGGTCTCACCCTACATAATCATGATCTATCCCTACTTTACCATGGCCTTGTCCTCCTTGGTCTCACCCTACATAATCATGATTTAACCCTACTTTACCATGTCCTCCTTGGTCTCACCCTACATAATCATGATCTAACCCTACTTTACCATGGCCTTGTTCTCCTTGGTCTCACCCTACATAATCATGATCTATCCCTACTTTACCATGGCCTTGTCCTCCTTGGTCTCACCCTACATAATCATGATTTAACCCTACTTTACCATGTCCTCCTTGGTCTCACCCTACATAATCATGATCTAACCCTACTTTACCATGGCCTTGTTCTCCTTGGTCTCACCCTACATAATCATGATCTATCCCTACTTTACCATGGCCTTGTCCTCCTTGGTCTCACCCTACATAATCATGATTTAACCCTACTTTACCATGTCCTCCTTGGTCTCACCCTACATAATCATGATTTAACCCTACTTTACCATGTCCTCCTTGGTCTCACCCTACATAATGATGATCTAACCCTACTTTACCATGGCCTTGTCCTCCTTGGTCTCACCCTACATAATCATGATCTAACCCTACTTTACCATGGCCTTGTCCTCCTTGGTCTCACCCTACATAATCATGATCTAACCCTACTTTACCATGGCCTTGTCCTCCTTGGTCTCACCCTACATAATCATGATCTAACCCTACTTTACCATGGCCTTGTCCTACTTGGTCTCACCCTACATAATCATGATCTAACCCTACTTTACCATGGCCTTGTCCTCCTTGGTCTCACCCTACATAATCATGATTTAACCCTACTTTACCATGGCCTTGTCCTCCTTGGTCTCACCCTACATAATCATGATCTAACCCTACTTTACCATGGCCTTGTTCGCCTTGGTCTCACCCTACATAATCATGATCTATCCCTACTTTACCATGGCCTTGTCCTCCTTGGTCTCACCCTACATAATCATGATCTAACCCTACTTTACCATGGCCTTGTTCGCCTTGGTCTCACCCTACATAATCATGATCTATCCCTACTTTACCATGGCCTTGTCCTCCTTGGTCTCACCCTACATAATCATGATCTAACCCTACTTTACCATGGCCTTGTCCTCCTTGGTCTCACCCTACATAATCATGATCTAACCCTACTTTACCATGGCCTTGTCCTCCTTGGTCTCACCCTACATAATCATGATCTAACCCTACTTTACCATGGCCTTGTCCTCCTTGGTCTCACCCTACATAACCATGATTTATCCCTACTTTACCATGGCCTTGTCCACCTTGGTCTCACCCTACATAATCATGATCTAACCCTACTTTACCATGGTTTAAGCCCATAAATGCAGCCTTGTCTGTAAGAAGACATCAACACACACCTTCAAATAAAAGATGCTGGAAGTAAGGAAATTTAATTTAAGTTATTGTTTTATTTCAAATTCTTAGAAGTCAAGCATGATGAAAGCAAGCACCTAAAAATTATTTCATAACATTTTGTACAACTTTAAATGAAATTTATTAATATATATTAAACTGAAACAAATCCTTACCTAGATCTCCAGTTCATTAAGAGAATCTTTAACAAAACCTTTTTAGTAATACACGATTTTTTGTTGTTAAATTGACTTTTTATAAACCAAAAATAAAACATAGAAAAAAGACTAATGTTGAAATATACAACATTGCAAACTTTAAATTTTGTTGATAATTTTTTGAATCCGGTATTAATTTTACAGTTTGAAAAACGCAGAAATCAAAAACGACTTAACAAAAACAATTACACATGGTATAAAACAAAAACCCTGGACAAAATTAATTACACACAAAATAACAATCTACATCAAGTAATTTGTACAGGATGCCATTTTTTCAATAAATTTATCATATTTAACAAAGGAGTTGAAAGGGGACATTTTTATAGGACATGAATAACAGAACAAAATATTGCATGAAAAGTTTTAAATATATTTTTACAAGCCATGGAGAAAAGTTGTAAGTAGAGTTAGGGTAGACAAAGCAATGGACTGACAGTAACATATTTGTACATAAATTGAAAAGATTATATTCTGTATAAACCCCTGCTTTTACAAAACCCTTGTAACCTAAAGGATATCTCTATGAAATATAACCAATGTTAATCAATTTTATGTTTCACGGAAATTGTTTCAAGATAATTAAACTTACAATTTGACATTTGTGGTGGATTGATGGATTGTTTTGTGTTTTACGTCGCGCTCAAGATTATTTCACTCATATGGCAGCCATGTCAGTTTTATTGTGGGAGGAAACCGGGGTCTATGCCCGGAGGAAACCGACAACCTTCAGGTTGTAAATGGCAACCATCCCACACAGGTCGTTCAAGTGAAAACCGAGTCAGAAATATTTTTTTGTGGACTGAGTGGGATTCCAACCTGCGACCCATTGGTGGAAGGCTGCTCGGATTGAGCGTCCAACGCTATACCTACTGAGCCACGGAGACACCCATTTGTGGTGGAAGAAGCGGACTGTGCAGAAGAAACCCCTGCCCTTATTTTCATTCCTGTCAATCATCACAATTCACTTAAAGAATCTGAATAAGCTATTTTTTCAAGGTCGACGGATTATTTTATGTTTTTATGCCACACTCAAGATTAATTCACTTATATTGAGGCGTTGCCAAGTTTAGTTGGAGAGGAAACCGGGCTCTTTGCCCACAGAAAATCCACGTCCTGCAGAGAACACCTTCAAAATGAAGGCCAGTGTTCAGGGATTTGAGCCTGCGGCAATAAATAAGCTAGTTCAAAGTCTTGCTGACAGCAGTGCATTCTGGGCGTTAGGGTGGATAAACAAACCTAAAGTGCATACTTCATACATGGAATGGAAACAAATAGGTGGAAGTTTTTGTACAATAATTTTTCAGAGAAATACAACACATCGGTAGCTCATAAAACCTGCTAAAACTTAAACAATTTGAGTTCTTATGTTTGCATATATTTGTAGACAGTTAATTGGCTTTGAAAAGAGTATATTGACTTCTTTATGGTAGAATTTGGGCAGATTCTTTAAAAATTGAGAACTATCACTTGTCTGATAAGGCACTGGTCAATAAAACCAATCAAAAAAATCCAAACTGATCAAAGAGATATCTTTATAAGCAGACTTGAAAGTTACAAGAGTATTTCTGACATGAGGAGGTGTAACATGAGAGTACTTTCCAATGTTGCTGCTCTTCAATAGCTTCAGCGGTATATGAAAAAAGAGTACTCCTAAGTCACGAATAACTGAAGCAAGCACACTAAGAGGTTTGTAAAACCAGAGCAAATATAATGAGATAAATTTCTAGGGTTTACATCTCTCTAAGAATCGAGGGTAAAGACAAACTTCTCGAATGTGTTGACGGTTGAGCAACCAGCATAAAAACCTTTCTAAACCAAGACCATAACCTCCGTGTGGACAACTTCCAAACTTTCTCTGTAAAAAACAAACAGAATAGTATAACTAATGTTGCTGAAATACATGCAGTTCTTAGCTTGTCATTGATTGATGGATATTTTATGCTGAGCTCAACATTATTTCTCTTTTACAACTGTGAGGGAAGTGGTTTAGCCATGTTTGCTGATCAGCCTTCGACGTTCTAGGATTTGTGGAACTTAACACGTTGACTGCCGACTACGAGATTACTCGAAAGTGCGAGGGCTCTCCCATTTGCCATTCAAGATTGTTACGCGTATGGCCAATGTCTGTTTACTGTGCTATTTTTAGCAACACAGAGTGGTTTCCCTTGATGCTTTGCGAGAAAACCCTGTACGAGATATGTCGTATCTGGCAGTGAGATTTAACCATTACATTCATTACGCCAAGAAGTATAGTTATTCTAAAAGATATCTATGTAGTCGGCAGTCTAGTAGGTACCTTTGTCATCCTATAACCTTAGCTGTTGAATGAGTTGTTAGGCCCCAAACAATCATATTTCCATTGGACAGGCCAATTAAAAAAAAAAACCTGTTTAAAATTTTTCAGCATTTTGGGTGTGGGGCGGACTGGGTTGTATTGAAAACCAGAGCCCATTGATAGAAGGCTGGATTCATCAATGCTTTATGCCACGCTGAAGATTATTTCACTGATATGGCACCGTAGGGTTTAAACCGTCGACCTGTTGATGGAAGGCCTGCGTCGTCCAGACCGTCTATGGACAGGACATCAGTTCATTTGTTAGTCAAGTTAAAATGATCATGTGATAAGTAAACTCTATAGTTGACAGTATCCTTATTAATTAACATAATTAATCTCATGACAAATGCCACCATAGATTCTTGTTTAGTAGCCAGATTACTGGAAAAGGAATCTAGTTGTCCCGTCACCATATCCCCATTAATGGGGGACAAAATCAACTATTGTCCATTTCATATTTCCCAAGTTTGGACACTGATTAAAAATGTTTTACACTGCATGAATTAAAGACAAAGTTTGACAATTTCGATTAGATATCATTAAGATGAATCTGACAAAACTTTTATTTATGTTCAATGCCATGAGGACTGAATATATTGAGTGACAGTACATTTAGCCCACACACATTTGATGATCATGTCACTTGATATATTGGTCATTAAGACATTTAACATAGGAAAACACAAACAGTTCTGTCAAGTTATTTATGCTATTATATCAAATGGACATTTGAGACCCATGTCTAACTTTGTTTGTTACACTGCATATGAAAACAAAGATTTCATTTCAAAATTAAAATTTAATCAACTTCCAAACTTGATTTATTAAATGAAGTGAACAATAGTAAATTAACTTATTATACTTGTTCACTTACTTGATCAGTGTACCAGTAATATGGAGTGGGGTCGATTCCTTCCCGTTTATAACCTTCTAACAGTTCCTGATGATCCCAGATCCTCATGGACCCGCCAACAATCTCACCTACACCAGGCATTAATACATCCACCTGCAAATATTGATTTATCGATCGATCCATTGATTGATTGACAGATCGATTGACCAATCCATTGAGTGATTGACAGATCGATCCATTGATTGATTGACCGATTGCTTGATTGACTGATTGCTTGATTGATTAAAAGACACTTATTATCACTTATTCATTCTACTTTTAATTTGACTTCTATTCACTGTTTGGAGTTTTCAGTTGAACTTAAGATTGTTACACTAAATGGTGGTGCCAGGTTACAAGTAATTCAAACAGGTTGACAGATTAAGTGACCATGGTTAGTACCCAGTGACATTCACTCATCGTTTGATCAAGGAAAAACACTGAAAATTCCCATAATCTTTTCTGATGAGGAGGTACTTGATACCCAGGTTATTCATTGGATCCCCCTTGTGTGGACTGAGTGGGAATCAAACCTGTAACCCAATGTTGAATGGTGTCGTGATCCCACAGTACAGATTAAGATTGATAGATTGATGTTTTAAGCCGCACTCCAGATTATTTCACTTATATGGTGGCGTTACCAGGTATAGTGGGTGAGGAAACCGGGCTCATTGCCCGGAGGAAACCCCCGACCTTCGGCGAGTACCTGCCAACTCTTCCACTTACAGCGACAGAGTGAAAAATGCACTCAGAAATTTTTAAATTTTTATTTGGTCTGAGATTGATTGGAACCTGCGCTGCATCGATGGAAGGTCTGTGTGGGACGATCACTCTAACCCACTGGACCACCATACACATTCCCTGTTTTGGGGAGGTGACAATACTTACGGATTCAGTGAGTCTCCGGTCTTCAGGACATCTAGGCATATAAAAAGATTTAATCTCTGCCGGGAATCGACAGAGTAAGATGGGTTCGTTTATTTGGTCCGTCATCTTTCTCTCTGGGGCTTCTGGGATGTCCTGGCCAGAGAAAATTAAATGGGTTAATATGGCCATAAAATTATTATTTTTGTTGTTGATTGATTGATTGATGTTTTCAACTCACTCAAGATTATTTGACTTATATGAGAGCATTGTCAGGTGTAGTGGGGAAGAAAACCAGGCTCTTTGCACAGGGGAAATCCCTATTAGTAATTACCTGGCAACTCTCCCACTGAAGTTGATCAAGTGAAAAGTCCACTCAGAAATTTTTCAATTTTCCTTGATCGGAAAGAGATTCGCACCCACAACCCATGGATTTGAGGCTTCAGTCTGGCGACATGAAATGTGGCTCTATGCCACAGAAGTACAAGTAACCTACCTTCCTGCCAAGAGGCTACCAAGCTAAATAGTTGATTCCAATGATTTTTTTTAGGGGGGCGGGGGCTTAAAGGAATGGCATAACCAGGTTTAGGGAGGAGGAAGACCGGGCTCCTAGTCAGAAGGAAACCCCACGACCTGTGACGCGTACTTGGCAACTCTTCCACATATAGCGACCCAGTAAAAAATGTATTAGTATAGGGGTTCAAACCCAAGCCACATCGATGGAAGACTTGTGTTGGACTGAGGCTACAGGGAAAAATAACACTGAGCCACAATGGAATTTTCTGATGCCATTGCAACATTTGACACCCCATTTATTTCACTTATATGGTGACGTAGGCTGGGTTTTATTTGGGGAGTGGAGGGGAAATCTGTCTTTTTGAAAACTGATTAACTAGCAGCCCTTCCATGTAGTATAATCGCGCATGAAATCCATCTTAGCAACAAAGGAAACAAAAACGGCCAAAATCTAATCACATCCTGATTTGTATTTAAAACTAAGCTGCATATAATGATTGGGTCTAAATATCCCAGTGAAAAACAAAGTTAATATGATAGGAAACAATGGATCTTTCAGAGGTACCTTGCATCCATTTCACATACACAGATCATTATTTAGTGGAATGATGAAAAGTTTGTGTTAGCAGAGGTGTCTATGACTTTAACTGACTGATGTACATGTATGAAGGTCTCGTCAATTGATTAACTGGTCTCAAAATTGTAAAAAAAAAAAAATACTTACATCGCCAAACTCATAGAGTGAGCCATCTTCTTTACGAATGTCATGAGTTTTTAAATATTCCAAAGCATCTGTGTAGTTTATCCTCTTAAAAGGGCGCTTTGGGGGTTTGAAATCCTAATGAAGAGAAATGGGGATAAGACACATTGAAATAATTAGCCAAGGGGAAGATAACTCTGGTTCAAGTTATTTCCCTTAGCAAGCAGTCCATGAAACTAATTTTGCCTTCCATGATTCTTACATCTTGCAGTAATATTTGGGATTTGTCAACAGCACGAGTAAAATGTGCAGTTGCGTTCAAACCCGGAACATAGAGTTACAAAACTCTCACAGCATTACTATTGATCATTTGGCCTCATTTTAGAGATAGGTACAAAAACGACAGAAGATGAAACTACTTGTTGAAATTAGACCAAATTCGTATCAGTTTAAAAAACCAACATAACCTTACTCATTCAGAATGTCTTGCCTTAAGTAAGCTAAGGAGAAATCCAAACATAGTTATTAAACCTGCTGATAAAGGTTCGGCAACAGTTATTATGTCAAAACAGGATTATATTGAAGAGATAGAACGGCAGCTAAGCAACCCTCTTCATTACAAAAAACTTGATAAGGAAATTTGGCCTGAAAATGTTAGGAAGTTTAATAAAATTCTTGTTTCTCTTCAAGATAAAGGCTTACTTAATGAAAAACAGTATCGCTATTTGGAATCTGATCATAACTCTAAAAACAGGGTCTTCTATATTCTTCCAAAAATTCACAAACCCATTGAAAAATGGCCGAAGCCTACAATGCCCTCTGGGCGTCCTATTATCTCAGATTGTGGCAGTGAAAGTTATAGAATATCAGAGCTAATTGATTACTATCTAAAACCTATAGCGAATCGGCATCCTAGCTTTATAAAGAATACGGATGATTTATTGGCTAAATTGTCTGAGAAATCCATCCCACAAGATGTGATTTTGGTTACTCTGGATGTGGAGTCTATGTATACAAACATTGACATAGATTTGGGTCTTAAATCCATAAAATCAGCATTCCAAAGATATCCTGACCACCGTCGTCCGGATAAAGACATTTTAGAATTGCTGGAACTTAGCTTAAAAGGTAACGATTTTGAATTCAATGGGGAGATCTTTCAGCAAATTAAAGGGTGTGCTATGGGGAAACGTTTTAGTCCTAACTTTGCCTCTATTTTTATGGCTGAGTGGGAGAGTGATATTCTTCACAAATGTCACCTACAACCTTTTATTTACCTTCGGTATCTGGATGACATTTTTATCATTTGGCAACATACGTTGGAAGACATTCATATTTTCATCGATACTCTTAATTCTCACGACTCAAGCATTAAATTACAGCCTACTATTGATCACACTTCTGTGGATTTTTTGGATGTAACTATTTACAAGGGTCATACATATCATACTACTGGGTATTTAGATTACAAAGTATTCTTCAAACCTACTGACACGCATCAGCTACTACATGCTGGGTCATACCATCCTCCTCACACTTTCAAGGGGGTCATTAAATCTCAGATTTTTAGATTCTATAGAAACTGTAGTTCTTTAGATTTTTTTAACCAGGCTTGTTCTGTTCTTTTTAAAGCTCTCCTCCCTAGGAAGTATTCTATTAGATTACTCCGAAGGATGAAATCTAACACAGTAAGACAAATCATGTTTCCCCCTTCATCCCCCGATACGCTTACCTCCCCTTCACGAGTGTACCACTACCGTCCAACATTTCTCTCAGGTACATCAATGAAATGCCTTAAGACGCGATGCAAACTCGATATATACGTACCCGATCGCGGAACCTTTTTCGGAGAACAAACTCGCAACAAATATCAAATGGCAGAGAACCTTAATTGTGACTCCTCTAATATCGTGTATGTAATCACGTGCAAAAAATGTCGCAAACAGTACGTCGGAGAAACTCAGAATTCTCTACGACAAAGAGCAGCCAACCATTTATCTAGCATAAGACTTAAACATGATGTACCCGTGGCACAACATTTCAATACTCAAGGTCATTCGGTCAAGGACCATTTTGAAATCATGCCTATTGAGAAAATCCCATTTCTCACTTCCGCTGCAGATACGAAGCACAAACGTTTGGAAAGGGAAAGTTTTTGGATTCAAACATTACAAACTATTTATCCTTTGGGTTTGAACTTGGACCCCGGAAGATGTCGTGAAAAAACTATAATACCATTTGTGTTTCAGTATAACAAAGCTAGCATCGCTATGGCCAAGATTATAGTAGAAGAATACAAACTACTTCAAAGTAAACTTGCTCGACCTCTGACCCAAAGGCCAGTCATTGCTTATAAAAAGAACAAGAGTTTGAAAGACATACTGGTCAGGGCTAAACTCCCCTGTCTGCCTTCTACCTAGGTTTTCTGGGAAAGGGTATGGGGGGGGGGGGCATACTATATAGTCTGACGATATTCTTACTATAGCTTAAGATGCGTAAGCATTGTCAATGTAATACAAAGTGTTCCAGAAAATTCTACTGACTAAGGCCAAGCTCCTGTCAGTCGTCAACCTAATGAAATATCATAGGTTTACTTTATTACAACAATTTATGATGGGGTATAAAGGTCTAAATGATATACCTCTTTTTAACACAATTAGAAACTTGTCTCCGTGGTTATTTTAGACAAGAAGATTTTCCCTGTGCCCGTGTGTTTTAGTGTCCATAAATATATAATTGATTGCAATCGACAGTATCTGGTTTCTGCTCCACATAAGGTGATATAAGGAAAACACGGTTTAATTTTTTTTCTCCTCAAGTTTTTGGGGTATTTGATAGATTGGGATACGGTTGTCAGAGAATGGTTGATTGATTGATTGATGTTTTACGCCGCACTCAAGGTTATTTCACTTATATGGTGCCATTGCAAGGTTTATTGGGAAGGAAATCGGGCTCATTGCCCCCAGGAAACCACCGACCGGCGAGTACCTTACAAGTCTTGCATATAAGGCCACCGAGTGAAAAATCCAGAAATTTTACAATTTTCATTTGGTCGTCTGAGTGTGATTCGAACCCCCTCTGCATGGATGGAAGGTCACTGGACCATCGAGTACCCAATCCATCAATGGTAAGCTTGTTTGAGGATTTATTGCACTCATTTAAATTAAATGGGGGCGTTGCCAGGTTTAGAAACAGGCCTTTTTGTTCGTTGGGAAACCCCATATCTGGAGACTTTCACAAAGGGTGAAAAATACACTCAGAAATATTCAATTTATTTAGTTTGGGTGGGAATTCCACCCGCAACCCATCACTTTGCCAACTTGAATACTTACAGGGTTAAGTTCTTTTACCACACTAGCGTACGGTGATTTTAAAACACGATCAACAACTTCACAAACGAGATCTTCTAGTCTATCTAATAAATCATCAAATGTTATAAATGGACATTCAGCTTCAACATGGGTATATCTGTAAACAATCACAAAATGAAAATGTATATAAAAGTTTGCAGTTGGGGACGATTGTGATTGATTGTTTGTTTGGTGTTTTACACAGCGCTCAAGATTATCTCACTTATATGGCGGCGTTGCAAAGAGGAAACCCATGACTTTCCAAATTTTTTTTTTTTTTTGCACTGAGTGGGATTCGAATCTGCGACCCATTGGTGGAAGGCTGTTTGGATTGAGCGTCCAACGCTCTACCTACTGAGCCATGGAGACCCCCCACAATTTAGTAATTTGAAACACAAAAAATACAGTATAGCAATCATATAGGGGTTTGTTGGTAGCAAAATGAATCATGCAAACTTCATTTCTATCAAAATCTGCCGTGATTTGAGATCACAAACTCTGATCTTAATCAACGAAAATGCCAAAACCATCTGCCCCTGGAAGGGGACAATAAAATAACCCTAATCCAAAAGAAAATTGGATTTTAGAGTACAATTTGCAAACTTTATTGCAGAAGGCAACAGAAGTATATGGGGTCTTCTAAGCATCAGATATTTCTTCCTTTGTTTATCTCACCCGGTGACGGACAGCTTAGCATTGCAGCAGGAGTTTGTTGAACAAGGAGAAAAATACCCGCTGCTTATGGGCCATAGGAAACTTTATTTGGAGATCTCCAAACTCTGTGGCCAAAGTATGGGCTTGGAGGACCTGCCATATTGAAACATGTACATACAGAGAAACAACACATTTTCTCTCAATTTCTCTTAATTTACGCAACGCAACCGGCCCAAACTTAACACACATTCAATTCGATCATTTAATTCACCGTTTGATCCGAAAGCGAGGATCAGAGGTCAACTTGTGTTCTTACATTTCCCAAGTTCATTTTGAAGGAAACAAGGAGGCTAGCGGGAGATTCGGGCTGTCCTTGGAAAAACGCTGAGGATGCACACACAAAGATGAATGTTTGAACGCTTTTTTTTTTGTGAAACGGCGAACTAAAAGATCGAATCGAATGTGTGTAAAGTTTTAGAAGAAATTGAGAGAAAATCTGTTGTTTCTCCAAATGTACATGTTTCAATATGGCAGGTCCTCCAACTCTGTTGGTCACCCATCATCAATATGTTTTGGCCACAGAGTTTGGAGATTACCAACTAAGGAAACTTACTGGTACACCTAACCATTAAGGCAGTCTCAGATGTACCAATGACTTTCAGAAATATATATCATAGTTATTTGATCATTGAAGATAATAAGAGGAGGCTTTATGCACAAATGCAAATTTCCCAATGTGAACCAAATAAAGAGGACTTACTCTGCTAAATGTCTCCTCGTTCTAGATTGTTCTGCTCTGTAGGACTGTGCTAAACAAAACACATCCCCCATGGAAGGTATACAGGTCTCCAGGTACAGTTGGGAGGACTGGGTTAGATAAGCCTGAAACATAAGTAATTGATACTTTGTATTTGATTCATTTCATCTAATAAGAAATAATAAATGCACCACCACAAAGTGAGTTTCTGTTAACACTACAAGCTTCCCACACCTATGCCTATTTCTTTAACAAGTGCAATTGAATTTAACATTTCAAATTAGGCATATTAATACTAAATCAAAAAATGAATATGCAATATGGCCAATCTTTTTATTTAGTATATAAATTCATGTTTTCAAATATTAATTTGATTCCTACCTGGCAACTCTTCCACATAGGGCCACCAAGTGGAAAATCCACTCGGAATTTTTTTTATATGGTTTGAGTGGGATTAGAACCTGCGTCGCATTGATGGAAGGCCTGTGTGAGACTGAGGGACGATCACTCTAACCCACTGGACCATCAAGGCCACCTCAACATTATTTAATATCTCATGGTAATGGAAAATAAAAGGTTGATTGATGTTTTGCACTAAGATTATTTCACTTATATGGTAGCACTACCAAGTTTAGTGGGGGAGGAAACCGGGCTCATTGCCAAGAGGAAAAAAATAAGATGACTTCAGTGTACACCTACCTCTTCACTGAAGTATTTCAGTTTAAATAGAGTCGAGCCTCCTTCTACTTGAGTTTGAACTAATGTGGGAGGCGTTACCTGTTTACAAAATCACAAGAAATTAATGCTCAGTATTTGGTGAATAACATAATAAAGGACCAAAAGGTCCGTTGTTGTATAAAGATTTTTAATTAAAAAGTTTAATACTACATGTATTTTGCTGGTCATTTGAAAGCCAAACTGAGTATAATGACACAACCTGTTTATGAGTTTCTAGACAACCTGTATGTGAGTTTCTAGAGTTGATTACTGACCTCAAAGTAACCTTTGCTAAAGAAATGTTCCCTAAAACATTGCATAACCACGGATCTCATCTTCAGTACTTTAGATGTCTGAAACAATAGAAAACCATTCATTTAATATGTCATGCTCAATATTATTTCACACATATAGCAGACTTGTCAGCTTAATTGGGGGGAAGGAGAAAATGTATATAGAATATGATAGAACAGAGAGTTTTTTTAGGTTCAAAGTGGCATGAGCTGCCAAAATGTTGATATTTTGCCATTAAAACAGAATACTGAAATTATTGCCTATTTTTCTCAAGACGTTTCATTCATGAGCTTTTTAATGCTTCTAGTCTCGAGAATGTAGTACTACGATAAAATATTGTTTTGAACTAACTTAGACTTGGAATGAATGAATGGTCGTCTTGGTTGTTTAAATTTTGTTTACTTTTCAAACACTATTTCTGTTCGTACAGGCCAAATACTGTATGGATTTTCCTCATTCCAACGCCAATCATTTAGTTTTTCGATAGCCTTCACATCCTTTTACTGTCATGACGATCCGTAATTATGAAAAAAGGTGCAAACTTTGGCAGCCCATGCCACTTTAATTTTGTATTTTATATAGATGATACAACAAATTCTTGTGTTTTGTGGAATTACCCTTTCTTGAAAAAAGCCATAAATTCATTATTGCATAGATTTCTGAGACATCATCCAAGGAGGTCACAAAAAATAATCTTAACTTGTTTTGGGACCAGGTCGATATTAGATTTAGAGTGAAATATTCTACATTTTTATTTAAAAGATTTCCGAAATACACAAAAAGTTGTAATCCGCAAAATGACAGTTTCATTTTTACTCAGTATTTCATCATTTAATATTTCAACATCTCAGAGTCCAAAAGACTGTTGTTTATCAGGTTAAAACTACTTCTGTATTACAATGGAACTAATGCATTGAAGATTTCCTGTTAGCTAATATCTATCATATGAAATTTGATAAAGCGTTTGATTAATAAACTAAATTTAAATATTTTTATAGGTCCAGAGATTGGTTAATAAATTTGATTGATCACATTTTAGAAGGTAAATGTTTAATTGATTGATTTATGTTCTAAAGCACACTCAAGATTATTTCACTTATACATTAGCTTTGACAGTTTTACTGGGGAGGAAAACTGGCTTTTTCCCCCGGTAGTATCGATCAAATCTACAGAGCCATCTCAGTGGATTTTTCATTCAATCGCTATATGTGAAAGAGTTGCCAGGTACTCGCCAAAGGTCGGGGGTTTCCTACGCACAAAGAGCCCCTTTTCCTCCCCCACTCAACCTAGCAACGCTGCCATATAAGTGAAATAATCTTGAGTGCGGCATTAAGCCAAAATCAACAACCAAACACAGGATAATATGACACAGAGCTTCGCTTAATGAGATCGGTTTATTATAGTTTACAGAAATGTCTAACGATGCACAGACATAAACATAAATAAATATTTAGAATGACAAAACAATATTTCTTACATTTTCTCCTCTTATCATCATATGTCTGTTGTCTAGTTGGACATCCACATGAGCTTCCTGCAAAGAAACCATAAAAAAAATTATTTTTTAAACCGTCTTGGCTGATCAAGAAAAATATATAGTGAATATTTTTCATGTATAACATTTTATACTCATACGTTATCATAAGCAAGCTTTGTAAGACAGGGCCCAGAAATGTAGAATTTGAAAGTAACGTCCAATTTGAGTATTTTATTATCCTGGTCAACCATAAGTGAATTCCGGATAACACGGTCAAACGACAAATCCGTCATCAAATTGCCACTCAAACATTAACGGCCGCAAATTCAAGTATCCAACAGCCATTTTCTTAAATGGCTGATAAAATCAGCAGTTTATTAAGAAAATGACTGATGGATATTTAAATTCGCGGGCGTTAATGTTTGAGTGGCAATTTGGTGTAGAAAGTGTATTAAGTAAATAAATCAATTTCTCAATTCTTAAGTAACTACGATTTAGTAATCAAATTGACTCATAATTAAAAAAAAACGAAAGGAAAATAAAGTACACCACTAAAATTCAGTTTTTATTAATAGATAATGTCTTGGAATAGAAATAATAGATTAATTCTCTGTATATGAGCTGTGAAAAATTGTCCGGCAATGGACAGTTATCAAAGCGTATACGCAGAAAAAATAAATCCATTTATCCTAAATTCATCCTCCCTTAAGGTAGACCAAAGAAAGTAAGCCAATAGAAATAGCGGCCAACTTAGTACTGACCTCATTGAGTAGGTTGTCTGCCCCGCCAGCAGGAGAGTGACCCACAGGTTCCCAGTAGTCTACCACCATCTCATGGTTGTCCGGGGCCTAAAACATCAACAACAGGCCTGTCATTATCAATCCCATTCCAAGGGAAATAACCCCAACTAACTTTCCATATGTCAGATTCAATGAGTTGTTTTGAAGATATCCACGCACAGTCAAAAGTTTATGTTAAATACATGTACATTGTATGTCTTACATTTCATAGAAAATACACACCAATTCAGGCACCCAGGGCCTAATCTAGGCCGATTTTGCAGTTTGGGCGCCCAAACCAGGTTATGAGAAAAAAATTGCTTTGAATATTGAATACAAGCAAAGACTGCTCTGCAAAGTATTTAAAGCATAAATATTAGGGACATATTAGACAGAGATGCTGGTTTAAAGTAGGAGTTCTCTCCTCCTGACCTTCATGAACTCTGCGATGGTATTAATATGGGTGCCCAAAGTTTTGTCCTAGATTATGCCCAGGGCATCACTTCCTAAATTTTACAATTCAAAATTCAATTAAATACACACAAAACAGAACCAAATTTAAAATAGGTTTTCATTGTTTTACTACAGATAGATAAATAAAAGAATACCGTTTTTCCCTCCGGTAGCTTGGCTATAACTCCATGCACACAGATAGTGGCTTCAGTGGCAAGAAGTAAGGCATCATACGTCTGACACTGAAACATAAAGTACACAAATTAATCTACACCATTCACTTCATCATTGTTAAATGTACATCTGACAACTTTCGGATTAACTACTAATGTATACCTTTTCTAAAAATTTATACTTGATCTTAGCCCAGATTATCTGTCTAGGGGTATTATCTGGCTGGTAATGTGTCTGATCACCTGATGAATATGGAGGAGACAAAATTTGGCAGAGCCAGATTTCTCAGCTAACTTGATGTTAACAGAGATTGGTGTTAAAATGACACATTTCCAGTACAGTTAGACTTTGCCTTAAACTTACACCAGCCTAAATGTTTTGAGAAAGAGTCCCCATGTTTTATTTAAACTCATTGAAATCATACTGACTCGGAAAGAGATAAAAAAATGGCAGTGGCATTGTGAATGGCCTATAGAGGTTATTCTCCATTGTATCGACACATTCAATTTTCAATTTCAGCCGTACGAAGGGATAAAACATACACTGGACAATTGTTTTAAACTAAATCTACTCTTTCCATCTAAACTGGTCTAAGATTTAAAGATTCTTTTCCTTGAATATATTTACCAGTTTATCATTCATAACACACTGGAGAAATCCTGTTCCATCTCGTAACACACAAAACATCAATGTCTTCCCTGTTGATGGAAAAAATACAGAACATTATTGACACGAGCCCAGATGAAAGGGAAATAAATATTGAAAGAATATCATTTAAAATAATACATTTTGTCACATATGGATATCTTTTGATTGATTGATGCTTTACGCCACACTCAAGATTATTTCACTTATATGGCGGCCTTGTCAGGTTTAGTGGGGGAGAAAACCGAGCTCATTGCCCGAAGGAAACCCCCAACCTTCGGCATGTACCTGGTAACTCGTTCACATACGGCGGCCATGCGAAAAATCCACTCAGACATTTTTCAATTTTTTAAGCTCCCGAAAACTTTCAGGGGAGCATATAGCCGCCGCTTTGTCTGTCCGTGCATCCAGATTTCTTGTCCGGGGCATATTTCTGGTAATATTGTCAGGATTGGTACATCCATGGAGCAGCCATCAGTTTTACCAGAAGTCTATGAATGTGGAAGTGTGAAGCGTCCCATTACATCATATTCAGGGCATTGGCACCTTTTGACCCAAAGGTCACCATAAACAGCGCAGTCTCTCGGTTAGTCAGAAAGCGTGGCTTTTCTTCACTTCCTCCTATGGACTATTATGGGATGCATAAGATAAAACATGGCGAACATTTTAGATATGACAACAATACTTGATGGAGCAAAAGTTAAAGTTTCCGAGGAACTTCATATAGTTGAAAATGAGACAAGAAGCCTTGTTTAGAACGATTTGAGTCGAAATCGAGATATCAAAGCCGCGTCTTCGGTAAAGCTTTTATAAGAACCAATGCATTCTCCGAACTGCGGTTACTGGAATTGCCGATAGATATTGTAAGTGGAGAATGAATTTATTTTCTGATTTGAAATTGCGCAACTGTTGACAATTTCAAAATCTACCGCGCATAAACGTCACATAGTGTAGTTTAAGCAGGCTGAAAGCGCCAGTGCCCTGAACATGGGGTAATGCAACATTTCACACTTCCCTGTTCATAGACTTCTGGTTTTACTGATACTTTTCTTGTTGTTAATTTGGTCTGAGTGCGATTCGAACCCGCATTGCATCGATGGAAGGTCTGTGTGTGGCTGATGGACGATCACTCTAACCCACTGGACCACCGAGGTCCCGTTGATTTCTTTTGACTTTCCAGTAAAATCTCCATGTCAGCCGTATAAGCCTTGTGTAAACTCAGTCAAACACTCTCCTAACTGACTGAGCCGTATAAGCCTTGTGTAAACTCAGTCAAACACTCTCCTAACTGACTGAGCCGTATAAGTCTTGTGTAAACTCAGTCAAACACTCTCCTAACTGACTGAGCCGTATAAGCCTTGTGTAAACTCAGTCAAACACTCTCCTAACTGGCTGAGCCGTATAAGCCTTGTGTAAACTCAGTCAAACACTCTCCTAACTGACTGAGCCGTATAAGCCTTGTGTAAACTCAGTCAAACACTCTCCTAACTGGCTGAGCCGTATAAGTCTTGTGTAAACTTACCTTGTCGTCGTAATCGGTGAACCCACCCATAGATTTTCACTCTACTGTCACGGTTAGGAATACTCTCACCAATTCTAATCTGCAGGTGAAAACAAAACATGAATGGTGTTAGCGGGAATAAAAATACACAAAAATCCAAAGTCGGTCTTCTCTACCTTAAAGTACCATGAGCTGCCCAGAATAACAGAATGTTCAAATTATCGGCTATTTTTCTCAACACATACAATTCAGAAGCTTTTCAATGCTTCTAGTCTCAAGAATGTACGATAAAGTATTGTTTTTAACTAACTGAGGCTTAGAATGAATGAATGGTCGTCCCAGTTATTTAAATTTGGTTTACTTTTCGAACACTATTTCAGTTCGTATAGTCCACATACTGTATTGAATTTCCCTCATTCCAACGCCAATCATTAAGTTTTTCGATGACCTTCAAAGCCTGTTACTGTCGTGACAATCAGAAGGCGTGTGTCAAATTGATAGACTATGACTGCCTACTGAGTTACCATGTCCCTCTTGAGAATTAATCAAACAAATAGCAATAGAATATATTTGTACTATACCCGTTTAGCTTCTGGTAGACTAGTATCCTGCTGAATAACAATCTTTTTAGCATCTTCCAAATTTTTCTCCCTTCTTTCAGCATCTTCTGCCTTTGGAGATAAAGAAAATGAAAGATTAAGTTTTGTAAAAAAAAAAGCCCCGTTGCAAGTGAATGATTTATTGTTAGTTGTACAACAGAGTTGGTATTACTCTAGCCATATGATCATGTTGTAAGGTATGTGGAAAACCCCTGATAATTGACCTCTTCCACAGTGCCACAAACCAAAAGGTTAGACAAATACAGCAGGATTTTGTTACATTACAAAAGTCATGACATAAGACAGCCGTTTCGCTGAAATTGTTTAACCTTTTCCCAATGTTTGGATTGACCACAAGGCTGTCAGAGAGAGGCCACATTGGCATATGGCATTCTACTCCATATATTCTATGTCAATCCTACGGGATTATATTCTATATTTTCTATGGCATTCTATTCCATATACTCTATTCTACATGTATATACTCTATGGCATTCTATTCAATATATTCTATGTCAATCCTATGACATTCTGTTCAACATGTATATACTCTATTGCATTCTATTCAATATATGCTATGTCAATCCTATGACATTCTATTCTATATATTCTATTCTATGTATTCTAAAGCATTTTATTCCATACATTCTAAAGCATTTTATTCCATACATTCTAAGGCCCAAAGAAACAAACATCTTCAGAAGATGTCTAAATACATACAGCTAAGATATATAGGTAAGAAATTAAGATTGATCTTTTTGACTGGAAGAGTTACATGTAGATCCTACAAACCTTGTGTTCATTGGGAATGATTGGTTGATTGATTGATTGATGTTTTACATCGCACTCAAGATTATTTCACTTTTATATATGTGGCGTTGCGAAGTTTAGTGGGGGAAGAAATCGGGCTCATTACCCGGAGGAAAACTCTTCCACATACAGCGACCGAGTAAAAAATCAACTGGTCTAAGTAGGATTCGATCCCGTGCCGCATCAACAATATGATAGGACAGGTCTTGCTATGCCTTCAAAGAACTCTAACACCTACCTCTTTCTTGGCTCTGTCTGCGGCCTTTGCCTGGTCTCGCTGGAAAATTTTCACTTGTTTCTTTAGTTGAGCTTTAGCTACAGGTTCCCATTGCTGTAAAAACATTGTAAAGACTAAGTCTTAATTTGTACAGTTTATCTTTGAGGTAAGATTTAAATGTTTTACCTCGTATCCAAGATCATTTCATATCGCAGTGTTGACAGCTTCTGCTAGGAAAGAAACCAAACTGTTTTCATCCGGAAACAGTGAATCGGTTCCGTATATCGAAATGCTGGAAATCAACAGGTACCTATGCTAGTTTCGTTATACATCATACAATACACTGACTTTCATGATGGGTAACATATTTTCCTTTCCGTAGTTATGGAGCAACAGTAACAACAGGCTACCGGAACGGATTGTTACCGTGAAATCCTATGTCCTGTGAAAACCCCCAGTCTTTGGCAGGTACCAGAGAGCCCAACGAATGAAAATCATATTTTGATTAATAGACTGATTGTCTAATGACATCATCAATTGTTAGACTCGTGGGACAGTTATGTGAGATGTGATATTGCGAGAAAAGTAAGTTTAAAATAAGTGACTGTCGCCATCAGGACCCCTTGGGTCTGGGCCAAAGTAACCGAAGATATATTTATTTTCCAGACAATTTGTTGCGAGTGAAAAAGAAGGTTTTTGGGCGACGGTTATGTAAGGGGCCTCACTTTGAGCGCGTTGATTTTCAATAGGTTTCTTGTACTTGCTGTATTAAACAAATGTGTGAAGTTTCAAAGTTGTAAGTTAAAGACTTTTTTAGATAATTTGTTTACAAGACTTTTTACAGCAGCGGTAATGTAAGGAGCATAACTCTGGGGAAAAAAACGTCTGAGCGCGTTGATTTTAAATAGGCTTCTTGTACTTGCTGTATTGAACAAATGTTGTAAGTTTTAAAAATGTGAGTGAAAATTTTTTTTAGATAATGTGTTACAAGACTTTTTACAGCAGCGATATTTTTGATAATGTAAGGGGCATAACTCTTGAATAAAAAACATCCTAGCGCATTGATTTCGAATAGGCCTCTTGTACTTGCTTGATTGAACAAATATAGGAAGTTTTAAAAATGTGAGTGAAAGACTTTTTTAGATGTGTTTACAGCGGCGGTAATGTAAGGGGCATAACTCTTGAAAAAAACATCTTAGCGGGTTGATTTTGAATAGGCTTCCTTTAGTTGCTGTATTAAACAAATGTGTGAAGTTGTAAGTTAAAGACTTTTTCAGATAATGTGTGTTTACAAAATTTGTCCGAGGGGTAAAAACTACAAGAAACAAGGTCTTTTGAATTGTTTTAATAGATAATAAAATATAACCTGTGCTAAAATGTTTCAGCATATCTTATCAATGCAGGATGCTTGTATATGAGTACATTTGTTTACACCATGGATCAAAGAAAATGATCAAATGGCAGACTTTTTTTAAAGTCCCCCACAATGCAACTTGTTTAGTTCTATGTGGCGTCTGAGTGTGAAAGGGCAAGGCCCGGAACAAGCGAAAAGAAGATCGTTCAAATGTGTGATATTCTACTGTTGTTTATATAAAGATGAGGCTTTCAGATGGTAACCAAGGCCTGCTGGATAGGAAGTTTTAATTGGGGATTCTTTCGTCTGCTTTATTGAGGTAAAAAAGAATCAACTAAGCAGTAAGTCCCTTTGTGGCTGAGCATTTTACATGGCTGTTTTTTTTTACTGACAACTTTTTGGTGGAAAGTCGACTAGCAGCCTTTCATTCGAGATTGATCAGTACCTATTTTTCTAATACTTTGAAGGTCAACGAAGAATCACAACAAACTGAGTCAGTGTGTCCTTTTACAGGGTGGCTTGTGTCGGCATAAGACACTATAATACTACTGAATGAGCCACCAAGGCCACTTTTAATGGAATCCGGAATCTTCTTAAATTATGAATTTGAGTCTGAACAAATCTTGAACAGTATTTTTGTCATCTTAACTTTGATGCAAATACACCAACATATTCAAAAGACTGTTTGACTTTAACACGTTGACTGCTGACTACGAGATATCTCACAATGGCAGGCGCACCGGATTCTGCTGGTACGAATTATCTTGTAGCTTAACATAGATATCTTTTAGAATAACTATTCTTATTGGCGTACTGAATGTAACGGTTAAATCTCACTGCCAGATACGACATATCTCGTACGGGGTTTTCTCACAAAGCATCAAGGGAAATCACTCTGTGTGTTGCTAAAAATAGCCCAGTAAACAGACATTGGTCATACGCGTAACAAGCTTGAATGGCAAATGGGAGAGCCCCCGCACTTTCGAGTCAACGTGTTAAAGTTTGATTGTCGTTCCTACTTTTTCTTTTACTTGTATAACCATTGACATGACTATCTAGGAGGAATACACAACACTTTGGTAGAGAGTTGCACATGTATTATTTGGGCCTCTAACACGGCCCACAAAACACCCAGCCAGAAGTTTCCAGAAAGACCATTAACAATGAAATCATCATAAAATCTCACCTTTTCATCTTTACCATCCACATATATAGTTGGAAAGGGTTCCTGCCCAGCTTGTTTCAAAGCCTGTAAAATCCATAGCTTTATGTTAAAAAAACACATCATAAGACATATATATTTATGAACATATAGATGGAGAAAGGGATTGAATCTGTGCATAATATTAGAGTTAACAGATCTCTCCGTCAGCATCAGGTGTCCAGTCCAAGCGTTGGAAGAGGACAGACAAGCTCAGCAAAATAGCCTTGTGATGTCATGATATTTGCAATGTCACAAAGCCAACCTTTTGGGTTTGTCAAACCTTCTGGAACATTTGAGTAAAACATGTGGCACTGGCAGATAGATCAATTGTGAGAAAAACAATGTCTATTATAAAGTGATTGTTTCTTCAGTTATAGCTTCTTCATAGCTTTATACCGCCATGTAAGTGAAATAATCTTGGGGGAGGCCAAACCCAGCAAACAATCATTGCTTTCTAGCTTAAATAAATATATGACTTGTTTGCCATACCCTGGGTGTTTTTAGAATGTCGTCATGCACTCAGTAAAGATAATATGTAAATCAACTTGGTTTTATAATATAGGTACCTGGAGAACTGTTTTTAATGGCTTAGCCTCTGACCCATCCCCCGTCTCATCACTGCCAGCCTTCTCAGACGTGTACAACTCTTCTGAAAATGAGATGAGGAGAATAACAATGAAAGGATATTAAACGTCACTTTCTTGATTGTTATAATATTATTTTAGGCTACAGGATTTCGCAGAAAAGATCGGTTCCGGTAGCCTGTTGTTACTGTGGTTCTAAAACTGCTGAAACAAAAATCTGCTACCCATCATGGAAGGCAGTATGTGGTATGTTGTATAAGGAAACTGCCATCAGTACCGGTTGGTTCCCTGCATGGTTTAAATTACAGGTTGTTAAATTTCAATCACTTCAGCGCACACAGCAAGTTGACTTGAGGGTAGACCTAGCCATTCACAACAAGCTTGGAACATGCACTGTTGTTGTAGAACTTGACCATTTGGCGAAAACGCAGCAGATAGAAAGGAAAATGCCATCTTTGTCCAAACTTTATTCACCAAATGGTGGGGTCTATTCTCCGTCATCCGGCAGCAAAGCAGCTGTCTGGGGTTCTGACTCCAAAAGAAGAGAACAGGGATAATTTTGATCTAGGTTTGACATTACATGTATATTATTATTATTAGTAGTTTTTTGTCAAACCTTATTTTTTTCTTGGAATGCATACCTTCAGGAAACAATAAACATTAAATTGAATTTTTTGTAACTTAGATTTTAACTCAATTTGAACCCTAAAATGGTCGGTAAATTTTTTAAAAACAGTACTCAATTCCTTCTTCTAAAAAACCCATTTTTTTAGTTTCGGTTCGTAAATTTTGGACTTCTATGAATCCCTGTTTTCAATGCTAAAATTTACATCAGTGTTAGCATTGACAAGAAATTCCACAGAAGTGAAGCTGGGCTCAGCCGACTTTTGTTGAAATTCTCGGTTTCGGACATCGGGGCACTTACGCGTAAGTATATTTATGATCACTAAAACACACGGGCACAGGGAAAATCTTCTTGTCTAAAAATTACGCGTAAGTATACATGGGGTACTCATGGTCACTTGGTCTTCGCTTTGCCGGCAAGCTAGATGGACGCCAATCTGAAAATTGATTTTGATCGTCTATGCCTAAAAGTTGTGTTGTCTTTGCTTGTACAGATAACGACCAAAATTATGACGGTCTCTCTCTTAGCCACACTCATGCGTCTCTTTCCTGTGTTACTTACTTGCCGGTCAGTATTAGTAAGTCAAAATGGCGTCGTCAAGCACTTGTTTTCACCTATATGCAAATTAGGAGCTTTGTTGTCAGGGTTTTGACCTCACGCCTAAATCTTAAATCTAAGTTTTAGGGGCGGGACATTCACCGGACATGTTTTTGTACAGTGACGCAAACCAGTTATCGTACATTCAAAGTTTAAGCTGTTGTGACGTCATTTTCCGTGTTCGAAAAGTCCCTGACACGGCTGAAGGCTACTATTGTTGGGTCGGTTGACAAATGCAACTCAAATGTTTTATTTGTATTTGGAGGTTGAATTTTTGCAAGAGGATGCCTCGATAAGTAAGCCGGATGTAATCGGCGGGAAAGCCTGATCGCTTGGGTTAAACACGCATAGGTGTTGGTTGTACGGAAATAGGTTCTGTAGGATAACTGTAGGCAGGTCGGGTCAATTTTAATCATCCATAGTTTGTTTCTAAAACCTATACCAAACTATTCCTCGCATAGTTCTAAGATGTAATTAGAATTCCGTTTGACATGTATAATCATATTTACTTAGAAAAATGATATTTAATAAATCAGGGGAGACAACTTTTGTCTCTAAATATGGGCCTTTTCGAAGCATTTTTATGAATGGTAGTTATTTTTCTGTTCGAGCGAAAATGAGCAAACAGGGTCCAATGAAAGGGCCCTGAGAAAATATACAGACTACACTTTTTGTTTTATTTTTAACTTTTGAGACTCCTATTTGCTTTTTAACTTTTATGATGGAATACCTTGTACCAACATTTGATGACGTCACCGACCTGCCTAAGAACTGATCGGATACCCGTAGTTATTTTGGGGTCGGGCCGGCGACTTTCCTCAACCTCAGACCTGATCAAGTTGAATTGTATACTTACTTAAACTCATCCCTGTAACCTCACTAGCAACGTCAGCCATAACAATAAGTTAAGAAGAGTTAATGAATGTAGGGAAAATCCGGCACAACAATGAGTATTAATACGCCTAGCCGGTATGTTATTTCCAACAGTCTGCTTAGATTTGCATCATCCACATGTCCGTTTTCCTAGTGAAAATATATCCTAAGAAAGTTTCAGCCTGTTAACAACCTGTATGCTTTTGGTAGCGTCATCAATAAGTGATAACTTTAAGAAAACTACTCATAAAAATATTTTTTTTCCTTTCTGTATAAAATGAATGTCTTATGTTTTTCTCGGATAAGGAATAATGTAAGGATAACGTAATAACTGATCAATAAGTGAGTAAACAAAAAAATGAGCTAGAAAAAAGGGTCAATAAAATTTATCCTACACAGAAACCGATGACGTTGAGAATATTGTCTCCTTTGAAGCTTCAAATTCTTTCCATATTGTTTATAGACCGACATTTTTGTAAACAGTGCACGAACTCTGCGAGATGAAAATTGATCAACCGGAGAATAATTTCATTTCTGCTTTATCGCAGATATTTTGATACGGTCTAGTAGAGACGCAAACATGTGTGATCAAATTCAAATGGTTTGTGCAGTCTGTCATATCGGAATTTACTCGGTGAGATGTTCGTCTCGATGATTTTTAATTTAATATTAGAGATGTGCAGCATAAAATTTAAATTAAATACACTTTTCGTATTAAACAATGGATGGAAATGAATAAGCAGATGCCAAAATACCTTACAATTGACCATTTATACCAAAACTTGACAGACAAACTCTAGGAAAGATCAACAAAGTGTCCCACCTAAGTCTCAGCTTGCTAAACACACAAGAGTTCCAAATATGCCCATAATTCAGTTATCCACACAACATTTTTGGACAAAAAAACGGCTTGGAATCGTAGGTAACATAAAAGTTGCAGTCCGTCAACTCATTGATAAAGTGGCCCCGCTGTGTGTAAGGCCTTCGGCACTATACCAGCTCTTCAGAGACGGAGGGTCACTACCGTACGGTGTGCCCCAATTGTCAACGACTTTTTTTATTGACAAAACGTCTAGACGAACCTAGGATTAGGGACGGGGTTTATTGACAGAATAAGGTTAGGTTTTGGAATCTTTTATTGACAATGCTAAAGACAGACTTAGGGTTAGGGACGGGGTTTATTGACAGAAAAGGTTTAGGTTTAGCAATGTTTATTTACCAAACCGAAGGATCCTCTTGGATTTGTCCAAATACATCATCGCAGGTCAAAGGGTATATAAATATGAAGTGCGCATGCAGAGATATGTAGAGATCTCGCGTCTTGCAGGCCCCAGGCTTGCTGATTTAATACATTTGCATAGCATAGACTCCAGACTCACTGATTCAATACATTCATATCTCACAGGCCCCAGGCTCACTGATTAATACTTTTTTGCATCTCACAGGCCCCATACTCCCTGATTTAATACATTTGCATCTCGCAGGCCCATGTTTACTGATTTAATACATTTGCATCTTGCAGGCCCCAGGCTCACTGATTTAATACATTTGCATCTTGCAGGCCCAGGTTAACTAATTGTAACTTAATGTATTCGCATCTTGCAGGCCCCAGACTCACTGATTTAATATATTCACATCTTGCAGGCCCCAGGTTCTCTGATATTTTATATGCCCGCTCTTAAAGGGAGCGTATATTGGTATACCATTGTCTGTCTGTCTGTCCGTCCTGGGTTCGTGTCCGGTCCATAACTTAAAACATATTGCCTGCATTTTATTTTTTTCTTCTGATATCATATATAAAGCTTGTGGTTAGACGATGTGTCATGTACCAAAATTAAATTGGGGTTTTGATATTTGTGGCGACCAAAACAGTCACCAGCCTTTTGGCATTGAGTAATTCTGGAACTATTGCATGGATTTTTAATTTTTTTTTCAGCTACATGTATAACTAGCTTATGAGTATATGGTGTGTACCATACCAAAATTAAATTGCAGTCTGGATATTTGTGCCGACCACAACAGTCACCCAGCCTTTTGGCATTCAGTAACTCAGGATTCGTCAGGAACCACATGTATTGCATGGATTAAAAAAATTCAGTTATAACTGTTATCGTTATATTTGTCAACCATATATTCCACATATAGCCTTTTAGCATTCAGTAATTGGCTGTTAATCTGTCTGTGGTTTCACGGTTGAGTTTAATTATATTAAGTTATTAACATGTACAAACTTTATGTTTTAGATATTCCGTAGACTAGGCTGTGTACCAGAACAAGTGGAAAAACCAGAGTTTAGCATCCTGTGTGTGGGTCTGAGTCAATCGGGTAAAAGTTCTGTGTTGGCTTTATTGACTGGGGAGAACAAAGATGGTATAGAGCCGACTGTTGGTGAGTATATACACTGTATATGGAAAGGTTACTGAACAAGAAACACTGGAGGCAAATACAAATATTTTTAGGGGGGCCTTGGTGGTCCAGTGGGTTAGAGTGATCATCCCTCAGTCCCACACAGATCTTCCATTGATGCGGCACAGGTTCGATCACACTCAGATCACACTTTATAATTTCTAAGTGGCTTTTTGTCCAGTGGATTGGAGTGATCGCCCCTCTGTCCCAAACAGACCTGTGGGGCTCAGTTGTCCAGTGGGTTAGTGACCGTCCCTCAGTCCCACATAGACCTTCCATCAATGCGGGTTCGAATCACACTCAGACCAAATAAAAATTGTACAATTTCTAAATTTTTCACTCTGTCGCTGTATGTGGAAGAGTTGCCAGGTACTTGACGAACGCCAGGGGTTTCCTCCGGGCAATGTACCGAGTTCCCTCCCCCACTAAACCTAGCAACGCGCCATATAAGTGAAATAATCTTGAGTGCTGCATAAACATCAATCAATCAATCCATGGATCATCGATGGGTAGTGGGTTCAAATTAAAAAATATATATATAAACATTTGTGAGCATGCTTTTATTCAAACACCCTGTGTGAAAGGATTGCTAGTTGCCTACAGAAGGTTGATTATTTTCTTGAGCAAAGCATGGTTACACAAAAAGCCATCAGATAGGAGAAAACTCCTGAGTCATATAACATCAATCTATCAATCAATCTGAATATCCCATAGATATAATTGTAATGATCTTTACTTTGCCTTCTATTTTCACAGGATTCAGTATAAAGGCAGTCATGTTGGATAACTGTGTTCTTAATGTGAAAGAATTAGGAGGTAAGACATTTGTTGTTAAAGATTCTTTTATAAAGCAAAGCATACAAATTGGGTGACAGGTGGCTGGAAATTCAGCTCAAGAGATAACAAGATGATTTCACCGTTTAGACATCATGCAAGAGCCCCGCTCTTAAGGCCCGTCTGGTAGGATTAATGCCATATATATTTTCAAGTTCTCCCACCCTTTTACTTCCTAAATTACTGCCAAAATTTCAGGGTTGATGGATTATCGCTTAGTTTCTTTGACTTATGAAGTTCAACTCAACTGAACATGGCAATAGAAAGCCAAAGTGTGACGTTACCATAGCAACATTTTAAACAATGGCTGCTATCATGGTATCACATCAAAATATATCAATCAACAATATACCCTTTCGGCTTAGAATGACATTTTATAACGTTGTTCTAATTTTATGGCATTGACGTCATTCCTTTGTTGCTGGTGCTGTGACACGCATCTATCGCATTGCGTCATAGACAACATGAGCAGGATTCCGACGTGTCACGTCAGATTGATCCAAAAACTGGATGAAGCGTCATTTTGCCATACATAGAGGCTGCTCCCAGGCAATGTAATGTTATATTTGTTAATTGTAGTCAGTATATTAGTCAATAACTTTGTATTATGAGAAAACATCCAAAATAACAACGTGGAATATCCAAATAACCAAAATTTAAAAAAATTAACAAACCAAAATGAAATGGTGATTATACACGGCATTTGTCTATAGTATAGTGCATGTTACAAAGTATATGTATAGGCCGTCTGAACCAAGATGTTGCCAGGGGCGTTATCACTTTCTATTAAACCGGGAAAAAATGCATTTAACTTGGATAGTCTCCAGAAACCCTTAAATGTATAGAGTTATTTTGGGAATTCCCTACTGATATTGTTTTCTGACTGACAGTCGGTAAGCAAACAGCTTAAAATGCACCACATGCGCAGCCACAATGGGTCCATACCGCGCATCTTATCACAAAATGGCTGAAGAAGGAATTCTCAGAAAAAAACTGCCTATCCAGCGCTCAGTGTGGGCTTGGAAAGTTACCAGATCTGGAAATCTCATCTTTATATAAATGCCATTCAAATAGCACACATTTTAAGGTTCTACGTGTCGCTGGTTCCGTACTTGTCCCTTCAAGAAATCCCTTGCTCAGTGGCTCTCCATATTAATCCAATGATCTTGACTGGGGCATAATCACATTAGACATCATTACAAAAACCAACAGAAAAACTTGAAAAACTTTAGCAACTTTGAATTTTGTTTTGACGTTGATAATCTCAATATAGCTTGTTTCCAACTGCTACACAGTTAAAATATTTGCTTAAACAACTGTCTGTTGCCATAATTATCCTTTTACTTTTGTCTTTGTAGGTTCTGACACAATCCGACCATACTGGGAAAGATATTATCAGGGGTCGGAGGCAGTAATTTATGTAGTGGCCAGTTCCTCAGACAAAATGGAAGAGAATAAAACGGAATTCCATAAAGTGGTCAATCATTCCAGAATTAAATCACTTCCTCTTTTAGTTCTCATAACAGGAGAGGAAAAAGAAGGGGGAAGAACTCCAGATGAGGTAAGACAGCTTCTCAGATTGTTTGCCACTTGTCTCAGTAGCCAATTGTGAAGAAAGAAAATCTACTGTAAATAAAACCACTCAAATTAAGCATGAGGCACATTTTATTGGACAGAAATTCATCTAAAATATTGGCACCGCTGGTAGGATTCTAACCTATGCAGGAAGATCCCAATGGATTCCTTATAGCAGTATGGAAGAAAGATATTGTGGAATCAATCCAGCTGAATAAAATGACGGCGCAAATTTGTCAACAAATAAGAAGAGTCTATTTACCACCACAGTCTGATAGGTTATGAAATGCTTTGTCTTGCTGTGTGCAGTCGAAAACCCAGTTTGATTTGACTGGCTTTCTGTTTGACATTTTCTGGCATGAGCTGTTGATACCAGTGGACCGTCTATCACTTGATGTTGGCCTGATTTGAGTCTCCGCGACAGATAGGCGGAGCTGATTCCCATATATTGGATCAATGACGTTCCATCATTTTCAACATTAATTAGACAAAACGCATAGATGTCTTTAAAGTAAAACAAAGTGTCAATTCACTCATATCAATTTCCAAAGAACGTGTGTTTCGGGGTCTAGGGTGCCAACCTCAGGGAGTGTATGCTAGATTCTTCCTGCTATATAAGACACTGCTTGGGGCTGAAGAGGCAGATTGTGGTGATTTTCCACCCAAAAAAGTACATTAAAATAGTTACTTATGGAGTTTCATGCTGTTATTGTTGTTGTCTGACAGACAACTGCAGATAATAGATGTATTCCAATAAATTTCTTTTTCTATTTATGAATACTAAAACACAGGTACAGGGAAAATCTTCTTGTCTAAAATAACCATGGAGACAAGTTTCTAATTGTATATCATTTACACCTTTATATCCAATCCTAAGTTGTAATGAACTGCAACCCATGGTATTTTGTTAGGTTGGTACTGATAGGACAGGAGCTTGACGCTGGTCAGTAGAATTTTCTCGAGCACTTTGTAATACATTAGCAATTCTTTTTTCTGATTGTAGATTTCCCAGATGTTAGAAATTCCATCCTCCACTGATAAAAGACCAGTTTTCATAGAGTCGTGTAAAACTGAGGACGTGCTTTCCTTGAAGTCAGCCTTCCTCAAGCTCAGTAACGTATTACTGGATAAAAACAACCCTGTAGCCTCCAAAGACAATGATGTAGAAATCAACAGGGTTTGAGAAAGCACCAGTATTTGACACAGTATACGCTTACAGTCGAGATTGCAATGTATAGTTCACTCCGTAGCTCACGGCTGACCATTGGTACATCTATATGGAAGATGATTGACAACGCAGACTATTTCTTTGGAATATTTCTGGACATGAAATCGTCACGTTTTGCTCAAAAGCATAGTGGATACTGAATACATGATGTGGCACTGATGACATTTATGGCACAAATATTTCAATTTTTGAAAGTCTATATTAATGCTCATTATAACTTAACTGCAGGGATCGTGATGACAGGGTCTGCGGATTGACAAACATACACATCACACACTACGTAAAGATCATGTCATATTATACTATTGTAACAGAATATGGGATGTATTTATAGAACAAGATCTTTTAAAGTGTTTCTGTATATAGTCTACTCAACTTTATTGAGTATAGATCTGCATACTCCATTAGTCTAAGTTTCATCGATGCGCGAGGGTTTGAATCACACTCAGACCAAATAAAAACAGATTGAAAAATTTCTAAGTGGATTTTTCACTCGGTTGCCTTATATGGAAGTTCCATCGATGCGCGAGGGTTTGAATCACACTCAGACCAAATAAAAACAGATTGAAAATTTTTTAAGTGGATTTTTCACTTGGTTGCCTTATATGGAAGAGTTGCCAGGTACTCGCCGAAGGTCGGGGGCTTCCTCCTGGCAGTGAGCCCGGTTTCCTCTCCCACTAAACCTGGCAACGCCACCTTATAAGTCAAATAATCTTGAGTACGGGGTAAATTATAAATCAATCAATCAATCTAAGCGATACGATATGATCAGCTCAGTGAAATTGAAATCTCCGCCAGGGCCACATGTCCAGTACAAACATTCACGTAGGTATATAGACACGCCCGGTGAAACAGCTCTGTGACGTCAGGGTATTTATAAAGTCAGAATACCAACACTCTCGGTTTGTCTAACGCGCTGCCGGGAAGGTCAATGGGCCTTATGAACAAGTGCTTTATGTTTCAAATGTATTGTTTAACTATTTTTGTTGTCAATTTTATTTTCATTGTTTAATTTATTGTTGCTCAGATGAGCCGTCACCAAACATTTCAATTATTTATAAATATTCATGTTCCGTCCAATATAGTAAAAAGAGACATGTCACATATGGATTGACAGAAAGCTTAAATATAACACGCGTATGTATTGAGATAGACAATGTTCTATGAATATACATTCTAGTGTAATATATTTTGAGTGTTTTCTTATGGAATACTGATCATCTGACGTCTCGGCCCATAGAGCGAAAGTCTCTCCTGCTGACGGAAGCTTTCCATCAATGGGTCGCCAGTTTGAATCTCAAGCAGTTCAAAGAAAAAATATTTTTTTAAAAAATGGAGTGGCTTTTACTCTCACCCAGGTACCCAGCACCCAGGCACCCAGCTCTCCCCCAGGTAGCTGCCTAAATTCGGTGGTTTCTCTCATGCAAAGGGCCTGATTTTCTCTTTGACTCAACCTCACAAGGCCACCATCAACATGAAATAATGCTGATTACACTGGGGTGTGAATCATCAATCTATCAATCATGGTGATCATATTATGGAGTTCAAAGAAGAATTGGCTGATCAATGGATTCTCTGGCATATTAAAGAAAACGTCTGAGGTCCCAGTACTTAAAGGGCATGATCTGTCACATCTTCTCAAGCCAAAACATTCATGACCCCATTCCGTGTGTTTTATTTTGGCGGACTACTCCACTTAAACCCGTAAATCGAACAGCGCCTTTTGATTGGATTCGAGTTAAACTTCTCGCAACTAATCAAAACCTTGGACTCTTATGCACTTCCATAAGCAGAGAAATAACGTAATGGCAGCTGAATACACCTTGAGTTTTAATTGTTTAACTAGTGCCAATTGGCCAAGACTATGTAAGGGTAGGAAAGACAATTCTCTCTTTCCCACCTGTGGGCCCTGTTCAATTTACAGGCTGGAGTGAGGTAGTTCGCCTAGGTAAAACACGGAATGGGGCCATACAGATTTTAACTTGGCTCGAGAAGATGGAGCTGCCAAAAATACCTGGGGTTTTTTTACATTCAAACAACTCGATTAATGAAAAGATTTAATCTTGCCAGCTCATTCCTGGCCTGTTCGAATCCCACCCAGTCGAAAAAAAAGTTTTCTGACTGGGTTTTCACTAGAACGACCTATGTGGGATGGTTGACATTTACCACCGGAAGGTCGTGGGTTTCCTCCGGGCATAGACCACGGTTTCCTCCCACAATAAAACTGGCAACACCACCGTGTAAGTGAAATAATCTTGAGCGCAGCGTAAAACACCAATCAATCAATCATTCCTGGCCCATCCATTCTCAAATAAAGGATGATTATTGTCTCCATAAACTTAGTCATGCTATAGATGTATGTATAAATTATTTTCTCATTTATTTATTATTTCACTTTAGTCACTGATGTTACTCTATGAAGTTAGTTTTATTTTCATCTCACAGTTCATATTTGATCAAAGTACAAAATAAAATGTAGCGCGTTAAATGTTTAACCAATTTTCATGAACGTAGTAACAATTTATTGGGGTGTTTACTTTGGTTTTATTTTCATTAGTTAGTGAATCGCAGTTTTGATTTAAGATAGGTTTTTTTTTCTAAATTTTATCTACCAAGTATTCAATTTTTTTTTTTATTTTATCCATGTTAAAGCTGATTTATACTACCCGGTATTAGTCAACTAATTAAAGTTGTATGAGTTGCCAAATATAGGGAAAAATTCAACAAAACCGAACTAGTTAATTGTTCGTCATTTTTATTAAAAAGTACAAAATAACATCTACAAATCTTGGAAATGTATTTTAAGATAGTTTTTACAAGCAACAAAAAGCAATAGGTATACCGGTACTCTTACATCCCGGCTATTTGAATGTTGTCCGCTATTAGCAAAGATGCAAATCTCATTTGGGCTACTGGCTAGGGCTTTACCAATATTTTGTATCCAAATCAAACGTCAACAGTTTAGTTTTTCAAGGTTCTTTAAACACTCAATTTTTCTTGACAATCAACATTTCTGAAAAAATAGTCAAAATTTTGGCAACTCAAAGGGATTGTGTTAAAAGTATTTAGCTTTATGAAAGAGGCCCTGGTTAGAAATATGTTATAGCTATAAGTTACAGCTACCTGATTATCTTCTTATCGCCGAAGGGCGGGGTTTTCTCCCCCACTAAACCTGGCAACGCCGCCATATAAGTGAAATAATCTTGAGTGTGGCGTGAAAAACATCAAAAAATCAATCCTTTTCTCAACAGATCACCCTTATTCAAAATGGCATAACATTTTTCAATTTAAGTTTCTATTATAGCATGTTGTGTGAGGTCTGAAATCATCAAAGTTAAATGTTGTCGTTCTTTTTTTATTTTCTGATATTTTGTCAAGTCCCAATAAATGCCAGGCTATATACATGTAGAATAAGGAGTAAGACTGTGACTGTAAATTATATGAATTCCTAGTGTGATTCTGGTACATGCAACTTTTGTTCCTATATTAAACATAAAGCTAAACTGTGGTTTCAGTGTATATTTCTTTTTTCTATAAACACATTTTACAATGAGTATCACCAGGGCTGTAAGAGAGAGGGAAGTGATAAGTCATATTAGATTATCTCCCTTGATACGTGGATTATGCCCCCTTGATTTCTAATTTATGTCCATGTATCATAATGCTAATACAAGTAAGATCCCTTCAATGTTGATTGATTTTGTTGTATTTGATTAGCCCGTAATATAGGTTGTGAATTCCAGATTGATTGATTGATGTTTAACGCCACAGTCAAAATTATTTCACGTATAAGCCCGGCATTGCCAGGTTTAATGGGAGAGGAAACCCTCAACCTTTGGCTTTTACCTGGCAGCCCTCCCACACACGGCAATCAAGTGAAAAATCCACTCAGAATTGTTTCTATTTGATCTGAGTGGGATTCGCCACATCGATGGGAGGACTGTGACTGACTAAGGGACTACCACTCTAACCGACTGATCCACCGAGACCCTGTTAAATTAACGAAGCCAGCATATTGAAGCTAGAGTTTGATGCCTCACTCTAGATTAGCCCTTATATTGTGACTTTGACAGACTTATTTGTGAATGAAACCACTTTGTGACTGGAGAGAAACCAGTGATACTTGTAAACCACACCCCATCCTCTCAAGAAACCACATTGTTTATGCAGTCATCTGTACCCCTCTGGCAACCCTTGTCAACTGCTAATCACGTTTGTGAAGACGAGGGAAAGATATCTTTCTTAGATTGTTCTTCACAAATTGTTGGATCATTATGAATGTTTCCATTAGTTCCACTGATCAGTTTTGCATAATACACAAGTAGTGTCAAACGGAATAAAGAATGTTGTGAAATATAATTTCCACTATTTTGTCTTTCATAATGAAAAACATAATCATTCCTATGACTGATGTCAGATTCCCAACCTTTGATGAGCAAATATCTCATTGATTGATGTTTTATGCTGTACTGAAGATTATTTTACTTATATGGCGGCGTTGTCAGGTTTAGTGGAGGAGGGTTTAGTGGGGCTCATTGCTCGGAGGAAACACCCGACCTTTGGCGAGTACCTGGCAGCTCTTGCATATACGGCCACCAAGTGAAAAATCCATTTTTCCATTTTTTTTTCTAATTTGGTCTGATCGTGATTCAAACCGACGCCACATCCATGGAAAGTCTGCGTGAGGCTGACCCACCTGATCTAACCCACTGAGGCGCCTCATTGATGGAGGTTTTATTATGCACAATTATTTCACTTATATGGTAGTATTGGTGGGCTCTTTGATATCTTATTTATGTGGTAAAAAAATGAAATTTGATGATTTTAGGAAACGAAGGTCAAATGTTAACAGCTACCGGGTATGTGGAATATAATGAATCAATACACAGTTTGGCAGAAACCAAATGTATGAGAATTTAAGTGTAATATTTTTTTTCCTTCGCCCCTCTAATTTATTTCCTGGAAGCTGTCTGAATAGAAGGCTGAAAATAATTTTAGATGTTTAATCAGACCAGGTTCGGTAGCGCTTTAGTCTGTTGACATTTCAAAAAACATTTCAAATGGCCCCTGTAAAATGTTTTTGTCTGTCATTAAAATGTGGACAAGTTTTAGTTGGTGATGAGAACACCAAGTATCAACACACAATGGTTTGATTTATCTGTCAGACCTTTCTCATGATAATTTCACTCATATGTCCAGGTATAGAGAGGGGAAGAAAACAAGATCTTTGTTCAGAGGAAGCTCCGACCTTCGACCAGTGAGATTTCAATCCATAACACATCAACGGAAGACTTTTGTTGGACGGAGAGACTAAAGCTCCGCCGACTGACCCACCCAGTCCCCTGACAACGTGTAAGAATATTCATGGACCAAACTGAATGAACATAACAAACCCCGACAATAAATTCATAGTAACAGCAGTATAACAAAGACATAATTATTTTGGAAGCTTTTAATAGTGGAGACTGGATAAATAAATGATTAAACAAAACCAATATAGCTACCAGCAATATAGTCCGCAATATGTTGAGTGGATTGAAGTTATTCTGATATACGCCCTCACAGGCTTCTTCAATAGTGTATTGAAACATATTGTCGACTACTGGTAGTCACTAATCTATAACACGGTCATACAGGGCTCTCAACCAAATGTATGTATGCGTGATGGAAAATAAGATATTTTCATTGCATAGTCATAACATGCAAAATAAAAAATAAGAACACAAAAAGTGTTATCCGTAATAAAACACAAAAAGTGTTATCCGTAATAAAACAAAACTATTTATACCTCGATATTTTGACTTTACTCAGATTAATTGATTGATGTTTTACGCCTTACTAAAGATTATTTCACTTATATGGAGGTGTTGCCAGGTTTAGTGGAGGAAACCGGGCTCTCTGCCCCGACGAAACCCCTGACCTTCAGCGAGTACCTGGCAACTCTTCCACAGACATTGATTGAGTGAAAAATCAATGGTCTGTATGGGATTGGAACCCGCGCCGCATTGATGTGAGGCTTGTTTTCGACTGAGGGACTATCCGACTGAGCCACCGTGGCCCCACTTTTATTCAGTTATCATTCCCAATTTGGAATCAGTTTACAGTTTTGCAACTTGAAGTGAATGGGATTGCAATGAAATATAAATCGGATGCAAAATAATTCAAAGTCCAACGTCACAGTACCAAACAGTTCATTTGTGATAGTAAAACCTCCATAGATGCTATAAAAATAAGGTAGAAGTCGTAACTGTCGTGGACTCTGTCTTACCAAACTGGCATAAGTTACGTCGGGTGTAAATCAGCGTTAAAGCTATATGAACTTACGCCCTAGACGCAACCAGTTCATGTTGTGGGCCTATGCACAACTTTAATAACACCAGTTTTGAAAGACAAGTCCCTGATTTTTTTTCAGATTAAAACTTCCTAGGTATTATGTAAAACTAATCAGTGGAACTACTGGATGTGCACATAATCCATAGAATTATTTCAGCTCAATATATATTTTTTTTTAAATTCAGTGATTTGATTAAATATTTAATCTTTAAACTATACATCCCACATTATAGATGATTTTCTCCTTGATAACATAAATTGTTTACTAATGGCATCTAATATTTGTAAAGATGGATAATTATCAAAAAAATATTTTTTTGTAATGAACCCAAATTCTACAAAATTAAAAGATTTGACCTTCAAAATCTTAGGGTTTTTTTTTGCCGAGTCCTTCAACATAAACAAAAAGAAATTCTTCACAAAATATATAATAATTAAGCCACTGGTTATAATAAATTTCTTTGTGGAAAATAAATCACAAAATAAATCTTATCACAGATAAAATTCACGGAGAATGTAACTGCATTGTATCTAATTGTATAAAATATTAAATAAATAAAATTATTGATCAAATAATATAAATCTACCCTGCTATACAAACATATAATTTGTAACAATTCAACATTTTTATTTTTCAAGATTGCTCATGGGTTTAAACATTAATTATAAATAAAATAAAGCAATTATTGTTAACACTGCCAAAGATTCAAAATGATAAAAATATCATCTATTTTTTTTCTTCAGATTTATCCAAAAACATTCATAACAGTTGTACATGTTAAAATCACAGTAAGAGATATTTGAACATAAGTGTTTACTTACATTAAATAAAAATGCAGGCAAATAGAATTGGATAATTAAAATTACTTAAAGTGGCATGGGCTGCCAAAATTCTGATCGTCACGGCAGTAAGAGGCTTTCAAGGTCATCGAAAAACTAAATGATTGACGTTGGAATCAGGAAGATCCATACAGTATGTGGCCTGTACGAACCGAAAACGTGTTCGAAAAGTAAACAAAATTTATATAACCGGGACGACCATTCATTCATTCATTCTAAGCCAAAGTTAATTAAAAACAAAACTTAATCGTACATTTGCAAGACTAGAAGCACAAAAAAACTTCTGAATTATACGTCTGGAGAAAAATAGCCAATAATTTCAACATTCTGCTTTAACGTCAAAATATCAACATTTTGACAGCTCATGCCACTTTAAACAAGCAATATTTTCTTGTGATAATATTCATTCATTTTCATAAAATATAAATTTCTCTATTTTATGAACAAACAAAAATTATAGAAAATCCAAAATATATTTAGCGTAAATTTATAAAAATAACAATGTTAATTAAATCTATTTGCTATCACAGCTGAGCTTTATTTTTTTTTTATCTATTTTTTTTTAATGGCACAAGAAAAAACTTCCATTGGATTTGTGTAAATTGGTCCCCTTTCACATGGATACCAAATTCAGAATTGGGTCAATAAATACGTTCAAATTAAAACACAGCCGGGCACACAGAATACCCTGTGCCTGCGAGCTAAAATTACTATGGAAGCGAGTTCCAAAAAGAAATGGACTTCTATTGTAGCCCCTCCCCCCCCCCAAAAAAAAAATAAAAGCAAGAAGAAAAACAAATCAAAAATACAAAGAATAAGTTATTTGTAAACAAAAAGAGGCCAGACAGAATTCAATGGACATCCATGAAACAGTCTTTGTCCCTAAATAACTTGCGTTAAAATTTATGCCAGTTTAAATCGTATAAAGATAATGTATTACATAATTTTCCAAAAGGCTGGGCCGAAGGTTTCAGGAGATTGGTTCTTATAAATGACGGAATTCTACTGTGATGCCAAGGAATAAAACCTTGTCTACGTGTGATACACTGGATCATGGCAACCATCCCACTTAAGTAATTGGCGTCAACCTTTCGCTACGAAGAAAAGATTTGAAATATGGCTTACATTCTTCCATATTAAGGATTGTCTTGTATATGTATTTTATGGCTCATCGAACTTTATCTCATTTACTGTCTGGTTTTCTGCTGAGAAGAAACCCCAAACTTCTGTTGGTATCTCGTAACTGCCCAACTTAAGAAGGTAAGGAAAGAACCCATATTAGTCCCTGTGAAGTTGCTGTGACGACAAGTAATCAAATTACATGTGCATTTCATTGATTGACAGTTTCATTCAGTGTGACTCATCATAGCGTAAAAAAAAGGTTGAAAGAAATCAGGAATGTGTAGGCGTATAATTACAATAAAATGTTATGTTCAATTCGCATGAACAAAATAGATTGGATTTTGTGTTTTTTTTCTTACAAAATACCAATATTTAACAATTGATAAACATATGCATGAGCCTGTTACCCCAGTAGAAAGGCATGGTACTCAATTAGAGAAAATAAATGTAGAAGAAGTTAAAAGCTGTTTTGTACCACAGACAGTGGGCTGACAAGTGTTCTCCACAACATGCTTTCAAAACCAGCCAACAAGATCCCTTTCAAACTCGTCCTCTTATAAGGAAACTTCCTCTCCTCTGTAACAATCGCCTCGGCCAGGGTGCTGATAAGTCAGAATAGTTTTTAGTTAACTTGTTATAAAACAAATTCGATTTCCATCCCCTCCATCCATTCTACATCAAGATTAACCGAATATTTGAGTTACTCAACAGGCGGTGGTTTTGGACGGCAACTTCTCTGATGTACCATGAGTCTATCGGGTAGAAATGTCCGGCCACAGTTTGGACACGGGACTAAGTTACTCTGAGCACTGTGCCACGCCGCTTCATTCATTGCCTCAACATCATAGCTACCTTTAGCTGCAAATAAAAATCAAATGGGCATCAAAACCAAATGAAATTATTTGTTTTGATTGTTACATTATGATTTTAATTCAGCTTAAAAGCACCGAAATCTGCTTTAAAATTTGAAGCAGCTCCGTGTTAAAATTTATCAGGGAAATTGCTTTGGAAAAATGATCTGAAAACACAAGAGCTTTTGGGTGCAAAGATACATGTTCACTGACAGAGAATACTGGACTAATATGAGGGCGTTAAAAGTTTATTTATTTTACACACAAAAAAATACAAACCTCCAATAGAACGAACTTCAGGTTTTTGGGGTTCTGGGCGTCGCATATGCCGGGGAAGCTGTTCATTCTCATTATGCCATTTGACCAAACATTGGGGCTCGTGGATAGAAATAGATTTAGTTCCAAATTCACGACCACAAATGTAACAGACGACAGTGGGTGGGCGGCGAACGACAGGCGGAGATTTCTTTTGGGGAGGCTTCTGAAAACATAAATATTTGCAATTGTCAGTTTTGATTGGTTCAGATAGGCTTTGGTTAAGGTAAGAACTATAAATAAACAAAGGAGAGCATATTCATTTTTCAGAAGCCCAAAAAATTATTTCATTACTTTGCTGATTGATTGATGTTTTTTCGCCATATTCAAGATAATTTCATTTGTATAGTGCATTGCCAGGTTGAGCAGGGGAGGAAACTCTTTGCCTGGGTGAAACCCTTATGTTTGGTTAGTGCCTGGCAACTCTTCGTTTGAACAAGCCCGTGCGTTGTGATTCCAACCCACTTTGGACTTTGGTAGGCAACCATTCAATAAGGCAAAATAAACACATTGTCCTTAGGATTAAAACAATTATGAATTTTACATTACCAACAGCAACAATATTTGATGGATTTTTTTCGTTTTTAATAAATATATACCCCTTCCTTTCAATTTTCAGAATATACCTGAGGTGAAGTCTGTTTATCTATATTACCCCCAGGGGTGACCACCGATGGTTTAACAGTCTTTGCACCCGGCTTGCATGCCCTTTGATGAACAGCTAGACGATCAGGGTTAAAAGTCCGTCCGCAATTCTCACAGGGTACCAAGTTTGCCTGGGCTTGATGCCAGGCAGCTTCATTCATCTCTTGTCTTCAATACAAATGTTTTACATAAATAATATGAAGGCTGAATTTAATAGAAAGATAAATTTAGATAAATAAAATCCTCTCTTTGATAGACGAAAACAAATGACCGACGTTTTTTGCCACACACAAGATTATCTAACTTAAATGACGGCATTGCCAGGTTTAGTGGGAGAAGAAACCGGAGTCTTTGTACCTAACTTTAGCGAGTACCCGGTAGCTCTTCCACATACTGTGATTCAGTGATCAAGTGAAAAATCCATTCAGAAATGTTAACATTTTTATTTAGTCTGATTGGGATTCAAACCATGCCCCATCAAAGGAAGGCCTGTGTCAGACTGAGCGACTTCCGACTATCACTCTCATAGGTTTGGAACCTATGAGTGAGGAAGCCTCTACTGCTATATCCTTTGAGCCACACAAGCCTTCTGCAGAAATGTTTTCCAAGTATTCTAACATAAGTACATTGGCTGGTATTTAGAAGTTGGGATAAGTACGAAAAGAAAATAGGCTTGCTCACTGTTAAAAACTTAATGGCCTTTCTTAGTTTTGTTTTCCAAACCTGCAGACATACCTGTTGGCACCACTTCCTGCGCCCGGAAGCCCTTGAGGTTTTTTGGGTACTGGGCGTCTTTGTTCTTTAGGTAATTGCTTATTTTGTACTTTCCATTTCTCCAGGCATTGTGGTTCATGTATAGACAATGATTTGGTTCCAAATTCCCGACCACAGATATAACATACCAGAGTCCGTGGACCTTTGGATGGACTTGTAGGAGAGCTTGCTGTAGGCGGAGAGTTGCCTCCCTTTGGTGCCGAACTCGTCCCTCCGGTGGGTTTACATGCTCGCTTGTGAACTGCCAATCTATCTGGGTTGAAGGTACGACCACAATTTTCACACGGAGCTAAAGCACTTTGAGCACTTTGCCAGGCTGCCTCATTTTGAGCAGCGACACTTGCACCAGCTGGTAACCCCTGAGGCTTCTTAGGGAGAGGGCGCCGCTGTTCTCGGGGCAGTTGATCGTTTTCTGTTTTCCATTTTTCAAGGCACTTAGGTTCGTGAATGCTGATTGATGCGGAACCAAACTGCCGGCCACAAATATAACAGATAACAGATTTGGGTCCTGGGTTCATGCCTACAGACGGTTTTTTCACTGATAAATTTCTCTTGGTTCCGTCACCGGGTTTCTCTGTGGATGTAAATGTCTTTTCTCGTTGAATATTACTTCTACTTTTGGAGGGTTGGGTTGAGTGTGAACTACTGGAGTCAGTAGCGTTGGAATGTACAGAAGAATTTGATCCTGATTTTAGAATCTTAGGGCTGATTAAAGTTGCCGTGCTTGGCCGGCCTTGTTTACTATCAGGAGTGTCTGTCCCCGAGTTCTTGGAGTTATTTGTCCGCAATGGCTTCAGTGGTTTTCCTGGGCGACAACTCTTCTGATGAACTTGAAGACGATCAGGATTAAAAGTTCGGCCACAGTAATCACAAGCTACTAAATTACTCTGAGCCGCTTGCCAAGCTGCCTCGTTAAATCTATTTATGTCAGAGTTTTGATTTCCTCCTATTGATGGTAGGAATTGTGGTTTCTGGGGTGGCTTTCGTCGGAGTTGCTTAGGGAGGTTTTGGTTTTCGCTATGCCATTTTTTAAGACACTGAGGCTCGTGGATTGAAATAGATTTTGTTCCAAATTCACGACCACATATGTAGCACACAACTGACGGGGGACGCTTGAAAGACATTATTTTCTCCAAGGCTGCCCTGAAAAAAAAATGAATCAGTTAAGATGCGAGAATGGTAAAGAATATCAGGTGAACGTACATGTATGTATGAACTGATATAAATACATCAATGCAGGCGAAGCAGCTGTGGGAAAGTTTATTAATTTGTTTGCTTTCATAGGCACTAAACCGGGGCTTCAGCTTGGATATATAAGGGGTATTTAAAAGTGGTAGAGGGCAACGTCTGCAATTGTCAACTGCTTCTTTCGTTGCTTCTTCTTGCTACAAAGCTTAAGTGCAGCGTAAAACAGCAATCAATCCATCTTGCTGCATAGAGCAGCACTACCTGCCGTCTTCATTTACTCCCTTCATTGTAACACACATAAGTTAATAGAATACTTTTTTTTCCTAACTTACATCCGCACTCAACAAGTGTCAAACCTCTATCGTTTCACACAGGAGCTGAGCAGTACCACAAGACCCCACAAAAAGACCGTATCATCTTACGCCTAGACTTACTACCAACACAGAGTTACACATAGTCAATCTCTATATGTTACCTGAACTACGATACACACATGCGCATTTCTGATTAACATACCCAGTTAGACCAGAGATGACATAGATTAATCACTTTACATAACCATTTTCCCACCTGTACATTGGATAGTTTACTTGTAATTTTTAGTTGCCCAGATTATTTTTTTATTGCTCTCGCCTGGAGATCAGGCAGACTTATATGTGAGCTCTTCAGAGCATTTGAAATTGATTATCTCCCCACCAAAGTTTTAATTCAACAAGTTAAATCAGATTATCATTATTATTATATTAATCTAAACAAGGAGGCAGGTAGCTTAAAGTGGCATGAGCTGTCAAAATTCATACTTTTTTCATAATTTCTGATTGTCACGACAGTAAGAGGCTTTGAAGGCCATCGAAAAACTAAATGATCCATACAGTATGTGGCCTGTATGAACCGAAAACATGTTCGAAAAGTAAACAAAATTTAAATAACCGGGACGACCATTCATTCATTCTAACTAAGCCAAAGTTAGTTTAAAACAATACTTTATCGTACATTTTCGAGACTAGAAACACTAAAAAGCCTCTGAATTATACGTCTTGACAAAAATAGCCAATAATTTCTACCTTCTGTTCTCACGTCAAAATATCAACATTTTGGCAGCTCATGCCACTTCAAGTATTCACTTTTGGTGAATTACCCAGAGTTCTAGAATTTAGAACTGCATGTAAATGTATTCTTACCATTATTATCTAAGAAATCCATCACAAGCTAGTAAAGGACAAAAACATATTAAAAACGGATTTGGTCGTTATCTAGGACCAAAACACTAACAGAACAGCATCTACAGATGTTGTTGTTGTCAAACTCATAGGACAAGTGCGACCATGTTGCCATGGGATACGGCTAGCTTTTAAAGAAAATTTACCAAATACTCACCAACAGAAATACAAATACCCACCCTAATAGACTTATAAAATAGCAGTTATTAGCAACATCCTAAATATAACAAAATCAAACAACTTCTTCGCTGTTACCATAGTATTTACAACAACAAACCAGTTTAAACAACAACAGTCAGCGGGCGGTTAAAATGTGAGTAGTACGTCATCAATTTTCAAGTGTAAATGAGTGGTCGAAAATAGTCCCCTGGATAGAACTCAACGGGTAAAATAAAGTTCTAAATAAATCAAGGGAAGTAAATCGTCCTTTAAAAAAAAAATCTTTTTTTATTTTGAAGTTATGTCCCTTTCGTCACTGAGCCAGCAGTGAGCTATATTGAATTCCTTTAGGAATACCTTACGTGAGAGTGAAAGTAAAAACAATTGTAAAATTCCCAGCAAAATGAAGTATCTTTAAAAGACATGGATATTGAATTCCCGTTTGAAATACCTTGAAAACTAAACGATTCACGTTGAAATAACAAAACAACAGTAGGCTTACAGTAACAAGTCGGAACGGAAGTGTGTTAAAAACGGAAATTCTAATTGCCGGGATGTATTTATTTATTTTTGGCGGGTGTGCTGTTTATAAATCTAGGTAAACGTACATCTGAAAGATTGGTATCAACGGATCGGGACCTCTTATTTTTTTACTTTTTGATAGCAAACGATTTGCAAACTTTCTTTCAATTTTCCGGAATATTTGGCAGCTCAAATCACTTGAAACCTGGTTCCATCGTTGAAACCCACTCATGCCACTTGGAACCCACTGTTGAGCATGTGGCTGGACATTGTAGTTTTGCTCCATTGAGTAGATATATTCTTGTAGGAAATGTTTGAAACTCTCTTTAAACGTGGGTTCCATACTAATGATACAAAATTAAGACATCACCACGCCGTCAGTTGTTTTTGAACAACACAAGCTTTCGACACCTGTGCCGGTGTCTTCGTCAAGTGTAACAGCTATATTCTTGTTTAGAGTTATTGCCCTGTGTTCGTATTTCTTCCAATTTGTTGGGCATATATCTGGGATGGTACGTCAGGCAGCATCCAGCAGTTTTACTCATACTTTCCTTGTTTATATATTTTGAAATATCAAGGACGGCTTGTTAGCCCCCGAGATGTGTGCACTAAGCAACACTCACAGCCAATTCTCACACCTTACTATATGGTCAGAATAAGTTGTGAGACACGGTAACGGTTTCTGGAATCCTCGAAAGACAAAACTCTCAGCGAACTTACTTAATGTGCAACCCCGCTCCCCTTAATTAACACCACGCCTTCTTCAGTCCCAGTCTTCAAAATTTTGTTAAAGTGGCATGAGCTGCCAAAATTCAAACTTTGTTCATGATTTCTGATCGTCAAGACAGTAAGAGGCTTTGAAGGCCATCGAAAAACTAAACGATTGGTGTTGGAATGAGGAAAATCCATACAGTATGTGCCCTGTACTAACCGAAAACGTGTTCGAAAAGTTAAAGGCACACTTGCCGCGAAAATCAGGAATATATTGTTTACATTAAAAAAGAAAGACCGTTTTCTGTATTTTTCCCAGACAATATAAGTTAGGAACTTTCTATTTTTACCAAAATTTAAAAGTTTGGACGTCACTTTGTATTTTTAATTCATTCATTCTAAGCCAAAGTTAGTTCAACACAATACTTTATCGTACATTTTCGAGACTAGAAGCACTGAAAAGCTTCTGAATTATACGTCTTGAGAGAAATAGCCAATAATTTCAACATTCTGTTTTAACGTCAAAATATCAGCATTTTGGCAACTGACAGCAACGGACGTCTGTTTACACGCTTTGAGTATTGCCCTAATTAACAGTGTTCCTGATATCGACATAACTTCTCAAAATCTCAACAAAGAATTAATATTCTAACACATGCGTGATTTCCCTACATGTTGTGAGATAGGACAAAGCTGGCGTATAAACTAGCATATACGCAGAGAACGTTTTCATTGTGACGTCGAACGCCCTGACACTGAACGACGTCATCATTTTTAAATTTTGGTGACGTGATGGAACACGACGTCACTGGATGACGTCCTCACCTAAACTCGAGTGGGGATGTTGGGCTGTTGTGTTTGCCTTGTATTTCGCTTGTAAAACTAACTTATAAACGCAGGACAATGTTAATACTCGACGGGAAGACTTGAAAGTGAACTTCCATAAGCTGAAAGTGTATATATATCTTTAAAAAGTTATCAGGTCTGTTAGAAGACTAAAAATGGTAATACATAAAACAGTTGTTTGAAGCTAGCACCCCTATCATTTTTTAGATATAGATCCGCCCACGAGGCAATCAGGGAAAAACTATTTAGCTTTAACGTAGGGGTTGCCAATTTTTAGTTTGATGTAGAAAATAAGGCAAACTACTAAAATTCAGTTTTTCTTTACATTAAAGTTTATGTGTTAGAATAGAAATAATGGATTGATTCTCTGCGTATACGCTGTGATAACTGCAAGAAAAAAGGAAGTGTCCACACTTTTTGAACTCGGGCCTCTGGCCCTCGTCCAAAAACAATGGACACTTCCTTTTTTCTTGCAGTTATCACAGCGTATACGCAGAGAATCAATCCATTATTTCTTAATTAACTTGTGGAGTTTTGTAATTTATCTTATGACAATGAACTTTTATATAATATATAGTCAGTATGTCGGGTATATTCTCCATTTCCACCCCATTCGTTGGGAACTGACCAGGGATGTATACTTGTCAGAACAGCTGATGTTCCCCTGCCACTATCGATATCTCCAGGCGCAACCCGGCTGCTGTTCAAACTCTTCCGGCAGCCTTCTCCGACTGGCAGATTTAATACGATGTCTGTCCTGTCATGCCAGAACTTGGCAGCTGAATTTACCATCCGCCTTATTCAAAGCGGAAGCATTTTGAGAAACATTTTAACCGTAAAATGAAAAGTAAATATAATCTATACAGCCTACTACATCTCCCGTAAAAACAATACATGCACTGACAGGTTATCGTATGTTATATGCCTGAGCCTTCAGGTGTATTCGAATAGGCTACGGTTACCACTTCTTATCCAAGACCCGATCGAGTCCAATCCTTTTTTTTTTTTTTTTACCGGTCCCGGTTATTTACATCTTCTATTCAGTTTTCGTGTCTTTTTTTTTAAATATTTTCTGGTTTCAAAACTTTTTGTCCAAAACTTGGATAAAAACAAAAAAATGATTATATATAAATAAACGCCCCTCGACCCAAAAAACAGTGTACGCACTCCGAAAAAATTCCATCAATGGAAAAAAAGTCATCATGGAAGATATGTTCAGCTAGAAATATTGGAATTTCCATACAATTATTTGCACTGACTATATGTGTATATGAGTGATGGGATTCCGTGATCCATTAAATAAGCTCTTAGTAAATATCCTGACAAAAAGAGATCGGTGAACCAAATTCTAGAGCCTCTTGAATCAAGTCTTAAAGGTAACGATTTTGAGTTCAACAATAACATTTACCCGCATATTAAGGGGTGTGCTATGGGAATACACTTAAGTCTAAACTTGGCGTCCATTTTTATGACAGAATAGGAACAAGCCGCCCTTCTTAATTTACCTGAGACTTTTAGATGATATTTGTATATTAAGACAGCATTAAACAGACGACTTTCAGGCTTTTTATAGACTTAATTAAATCCCATGACCCTAATATCAAGCTACAACCAATTAACCCCAGTTCTGGTTGTTTTAGATAACTTTTGGTAACTGGTTACAAAGAAAAACATTCATAGAGCAGGCTACATGTTTCTTGGTTACAACGTTGTCTTAAAACCAACTCTCCATGCTGATTCTTATCATCCAAAACTTGCATTTAAACGCATTATTAAGTCACAAAGTTTTAGATTTTACAGACATTCTACCAGAAGAATTCAATGGTGCATGTATGACACTGTTTAATGCTCTCCTACCCAGGGTGAATACAACCCGAGTTGATCGTAAGATTAAACCTTCCACTGTTAAACCAGTGAAGGTCATCCATTCATCCTACTCCATTATATCACAACTGTCCTTCCTCTCGGTTAATGCTGTAAATCCCGATCGTTAAATTATCATGAGCTGCAAAAATTCGCACTTTTTCCGTAAATTCTTATTGTCACAGAAGTGAGAGGTTTTGAAAGCCATCGGAAAACTAATGGATTAAGGTTGTGTCCTATACCAACCGAAATAGTGTTGGAAAAGTTAGTTCAAAACAATACTTTCTGACTATAACTATGAACCCCCCCCCCCCCCCCCCCTCCCTTCGCCAAAGGCCGGTCGTAGATTTTTAAGAAAAAAAGTCTCAAAGACATATTAGTGAAATCGTGGTTAACATCATTGTCTGTCTGTTAGTCTTTCTATTTCTATAGTCTTGTATACATCATCTTCATTTCCCCGTAATCTGAACACAATTTGTTTTAAACTAATACGAACTTTGGGTTTGGCAGTATGAGCAGGCCATGGCTATCAAAGAGACTAAATCATTGGATGGGCAGGGGGTATCAACTGAAGTTCATTTAAGGATACTATTTCTTTCCTTTCTAACAGACACTCACATTAAGTTGAACAATGGTTTATAGGTCAAAGATGATTTATTGCAGTAGTAAGGAAACTACGTAAATATTCATTGTATAATCTGAATAATTCGAGTTTAGTTAAGGATTACACCACAAATATTTACTACTTTATTATGTTGAAATGTTCAGTGGATCAAATAAAGATGACCAATTCAAGATAATTAGCTTTTTTAGTAAAAAAAAAGACCAATGTTATTAATGTTCCTGTGCCAGTGTGACTTTCCTTTCAAACATATAAAACAGAGATTAGTATATTACGTCACAGACGGACACCGCTGTGTCTCTCTTATCTTCTAAATATCATCTTTATTAAAAGATAAATGACAAGTTATTTCTGAACACCACGCGGTGATTTGTAACTCTAAATTGACTAGATATGTATTTTAAAACATAATTTTGAAACAAAACCAGCTTCCTCTAAAGTCCCAAGGGAAATCAATGGAAAATATGGATACCATACGCCATAAATCGGAAATATCTTCGTATTTGACGTCATACTTGACATTTGAACGATTTCGTCAATTCAACCAGTCAAGAACACGCCTGGGCTCTGTCTTACAAAGCTGGCGGAAGTTACGTCGAGCGTAAACCATTGTTAAAACTGTAGGAATTTACGCCCTTGTCACAACTAGTCCATGTTGTATGGCAAATGCGCATCTTTGCATCAGTGTTGTAAGACAGGGCACTTGTCTCAACGGCCGAGTACAACAATGGTAATGTACTAATGATAAGAAATTAAGACATCACCACTCAGTTTGTTGTTTTTTAACAACACGAGCTTTCGACACCTGTACCGGTGTCTTCGTAAGTGTAACTTGATGAAGACACCGGTACAGGCGTCGAAAGCTCGTGTTGTTAAAAACAACTAACTACGTGGTAATGTCTTAATTTCTTATCATTAGTATGGAACCCACGTTTAAATGGTAATGTATATATCAACTATGACGTCACGGCGCTAAACTAATTAATTTCCGAATTTTTCTCGTAGAGAGTAAAAGAGTGCATTGCATTTGAAGGTTTTGTGTCAGAAATCTCATTTTCTTTTTGGCCGAGTTTGTACAGTATATGTTCTTTAAAAAAAAATTGATTATAAATAAGGAAGTATTGTCTTCAACTTCGTGTTTGTCTTCTAAAACTTCTTTTTTTCTTTCTTGAATTATAAATATGCTTTTTAGTTTGATCGGAAATATGGCCGTTGTTGATTTGATCCCCTGTCACATGTTGTTTGTGAAAACCTGAATTGTACTGAATACAGACCCAGAATGAATTCAAATGATTTAAACGAGTATAGTAATTAAATGTCAGTTTGTGATACCCCAGTATAAACTAATCCATTAAGTCAATTACGGATTCATATATAGCTGCTCGACAAAACAATGCCGAAATCAAACCGGGAAAGCTTTTTGACAGAAGTTACTTAATCAAACTCCAATGATTGGCACACGAATACAGAATACGTTATAATACGATAGGTAAAGTCAGATATCAATGGCAGCCTGTCAGATTGATTGTGAAGGAAAAGTGGAGACGCTGGTTAAATATTCGAATTATTTCTGCCAGAAGAAAAAGCGACTGTGTTTTGGAAAACTGAAGCATAAAGGGACAATTGTCCTTCGATCTGACACTGACAGTATTGACAATGAGAAATAGTTACATGTACGGCTACGAACAAGATAAAAAACGTTACATGGGCCGTCAAAGGGGATAAAACACGTCAAAATGTCTTAACGAGCTGACGGCTTCATGAGTTAAGAAGATGCTTTTATGTGTATTTATATCTTCTAGGCTATACTTGATGAATCGCGTTGTCTATATCGAGAGCTGTAACATGTACAGTAGATATATATGTATAATTCTCAATACAGTTGGTATATATGTTTCGGCTACTACTGCTCCTTGTCTGCCTGTCTGTCTGTCTGTCCGACTATGCGCCTGTCAAAGCTACAGAGCAAATACCTTATTGTGGAGATACCCTGGGTCCACTTTTACGAATCCTCCTTAAGCTAAGGACACCTTAATTTTTCTACCATGGATACGTCAAGGCTTTGGTGCTATTTTACGAAACCCTTTTACCTTAAGATCATCTTAAATTTAAGAGAATTTTTAAGGCTGCCTCAAAGGCACACTAAACGTCACCTGAGCTCAATTTACAGCATATATGACATGAGTGCAATTATTATTGTGGGATGGAATAGCGAGGAGACTCTTCAACAGAATCTTTTCTTATTTAATTTAACTTCATAACAAATGCATTTCCGTGCATGATTTACACCCATTTGGAGAGTTATTATGCAATCTACTAAAATGACAAAAGGCTTTACCCGCAGGATTTCGTACAAACTTACACAACGCTGCTTTGTGAAAAAGATCCCAGCTGACCAAACTTTACTCGTGTCCGACATAAGGAGTATAATAGGACATGATGTTAATATATCAATTTATCTATTCATTACCTGATTGATTGAATTTTGGACGGGGTGATTGCTTGATTGGTTAGTGACTAATAAATTGATGTCATGAATAATAGATTGGCTACACGGCTTATTGATTGGTTTCAGGTCAGATTGATTGACTTCAGAACCGATTTATTGGCTTCAGGACTGATGGATTGACTTCAGGACTGATCGATTGGCTTCAGGTCAGATTGATTGGCTTCAGGTCAAATTGATTGGCTTCAGGACTGATAGATTGACGTCAGGGCTGATTAATTGGCTTCAAGACTGATTTATTTGCTTCAGCACTGATTTATTGGCTTCAAGACTAATTTATTGACTTCAGGGCTGACTAATTGGCTTCAAGACTGATTTATAAATTTCAGGACTGGTTGATTGACTTCAGGACTGGTTGATTGACTTCAGACCCGATTAATTGGCTTCATAACTGATTTATTGGCTTCAGGAATGATCGATTGGCTTCAGGACTGATTTATTGACTTCAGGATTGGTTGATTGACTTCAGGACTGATTGATTGGCTACCGTACAAAGAGTGCTTGGCTTCAGGACCGATTTATTGGCTTCAGAACTGATTTATTGGCTTCAGGAATCATTTATTGGCTTCAGGTCAGATGGATTGACTTCAGGACTGATCGATTAGCTTTAGGACTGATTGATTGGCTTCAGGACTGATTTATTGACGTCAGGACTGATTAATTGGCTTCAAGACCGATTTATTGACTTCAGGACTGGTTGATTGACTTCAGGACTGATTGATTGGCTACCGTACAAAGAGTGCTTGGCTTCAGGACTGGCAGATTGGCTTCAAGACTGATTTATTGGCTTCAGGACTGATTAATTGGCTTCAAGACCGATTTATTGACTTCAAGACTGGTTGATTGACTTCAGGACTGATTGATTGGCTACCGTACAAAGAGTGCTTGACTCCAGGACTGGCGGATTGGCTTCAGGACTGATTGATTGACTTCAGGTCAGATTGATTGACTTCAGGACTGGCGGATTGGCTTCAAAATTGATTGATTGGCTTCAAGACCGATTTATTGACTTCAAGACTGGTTGATTGACTTCAGGACTGATTGATTGGCTACCGTACAAAGAGTGCTTGACTCCAGGACTGGCGGATTGGCTTCAGGACTGATTGATTGACTTCAGGTCAGATTTATTGACTTCAGGACTGATTGATTGGCTTCAAAACTGATTTATTGGCTTCAGGTCAGATGGATTGACTTCAGGACTGATCGATTGGCTTCAGGACTGATCGATTGGCTTCAGGACTGATTGATTGATTTCAGGACTGATTTATTGACTTCGGGACTGATTAATTGGTCTCAAGACTGGTGTATTGACTTCAGGACTGGTTGATTGACTTTAGGACTGGCGGATTGGTTTCAAAATTGACGACTGATTGATTGACTTCAGGACTGTTTTATTGGCTTCAGAACTGATTTATTGGCTTCAGGACTGATTTATTGGCTTCAGAACTGATTTATTGGCTTCATGTCAGATGGATTGACTTCAGGACTGATTGATTGGCTTCAAGACTGATTAATTGACTTCAGGACTGGTTGATTGACTTCATGACTGATTGATTGGCTTCAGGACTGATTTATTGGCTTCATGTCAGATGGATTGACTTCAGGACTGATTAATTGGCTTCAAGACTGATTTATTGACTTCAGGACTGGTTGATTGACTTCAGGACTGGTTGATTGGCTTCAGGACTGATTTATTGACTTCAGGACTGGTTGATTGACTTCAGGACTGATTGATTGGCTACCGTACAAAGAGTGATTGACTTCAGGACTGGTTGATTGGCTTCAAAACTGATTTATTGGCTTCAGGTCAGATGGATTGACTTCAGGACTGGTTGATTGGCTTCAGGACTGATTGATTGGCTTCAGGACTGATTGATTGACATCAGGACTGGTTGATTGACATCAGGGCTGATTAATTGGCTTCAAGACTGATTTAGTGATTTCAGGACTGATTAATTGGCTTCAAGACTGATTGATTGGCTACACGATTGATTGATTGACTTCAGGACTGGTTGATTGGCTTCAAAACTGATTTATTGGCTTCAGGTCAGATGGATTGACTTCAGGACTGGTTGATTGGCTTCAAAACTGATTTATTGGCTTCAGGTCAGATGGATTGACTTCAGGACTGGTTGATTGGCTTCAGGACTGATTGATTGGCTTCAAGACTGATTTAGTGATTTCAGGACTGATTGATTGACATCAGGGCTGATTAATTGGCTTCAAGACTGATTTAGTGATTTCAGGACTGATTAATTGGCTTCAAGACTGATTGATTGGCTACACGATTGATTGATTGACTTCAGGACTGGTTGATTGGCTTCAAAACTGATTTATTGGCTTCAGGTCAGATGGATTGACTTCAGGACTGGTTGATTGGCTTCAAAACTGATTTATTGGCTTCAGGTCAGATGGATTGACTTCAGGACTGGTTGATTGGCTTCAAAACTGATTTATTGGCTTCAGGTCAGATGGATTGACTTCAGGACTGGTTGATTGGCTTCAAAACTGATTTATTGGCTTCAGGTCAGATGGATTGACTTCAGGACTGATAGATTGACTTCAGGACTGATAGATTGATTTCAGGACTGATTGATTGACTTCAGGACTGATAGATTGACTTCAGGAATTATTGATATATTGACTGTAATAATTGATTCATCTGTTAGTTCTATTTGACGAGACATTATAACTAATGCTGTATTTTATGGCAATCATTGCTTGTGCTTGACTTCATAAGTAACATCTATACAAACAGAACAGTATGTAGACTGTAGAGACTAATAAAGACTTATATTGATCATTTTCTGATATCCAGTACTCAATGAAATATATACGAGGACCAGCTGTGAAAATACAATAACGTCAATAATATTTCTCTATCGACTCCAATGCTAAGAATTAATCCACGCCTGTCTCCTGTCGTCCTTCCAAGATCTAGTTTTCTTCTACAGGAAATGAATTTCCAGGACAGTTAATATTAACTATGTGTTACCTTGGATGAAAATCCATATATTTCCTAAGTGTATGTTTCTATTCGGTGTCTCTCCCTGTCTGACTTAATCATAGGCTATATCTTTGAGATTTACGAACCCAATTTCTTTATTAATATCGATATCCCTATGTTTCTGAACATCGAGCATTGGTCTGCAAAACATACCATTTAAAATGCTCGGATAATTTGAAGTATACAAGGCAAAATTTTAATATTGTTTTCAAAACAGATGTGGATATTGTTGAATAACAGACTACCCGGTTACTTTAATTTGTGCATGAATCATAGAACACGGGTTTGATGTAGGTCAAAGAATGAATACAGTGGACAGTTCGTAGAAACAGAATTAGCTAACCGTTTATCATACATCTGGGCTTTTTAAATTTCGTCCGTTATTAGCCCACATTTTGTCCGTTATTGGCACATATTTTTCCGTTATTAGCCCACATTTTGTCCGTTTATTAGCACACCTTTTGTCCGTTATTAGCCCACATTTTGTCCGTTATAAGCACACCTTTTGTCCGTTTATTAGCACACAGCTTGTCCGTTATAAGCACACCTTTGGCCGTTATTAGCACACCTTTTGTCCGTTATTAGCACACCTTTTGTCCGTTATTCGCACACATTTTTTCAGTTATTAGCACACCTTTTGTCCGTTATAAGCACACCTTTTGTCCGTTATAAGCACATATTTTGTCAGTTATTAGCACACAGTTTGTCCGTTATAAGCACACATTTTATCCGTTATTAGAACACATTTTATCCGCTATTAGAACACATTTTATCCGTTATTAGAACACATTTTATCCGTTATTAGTACACATTTTATCCGTTATTAACACACATTTTATCCGTTATTAACACACATTTTGTCTGTTATTAGTATTGTCGGTTCATACAGGTTACTGGCCTTAATTGTGGACATATTTTGTTTCAACGTCAATCATTTTAAATAGCTTTTGAAGGTACTTCAAAGGGCTAAACATCTCTAGTAACATCTCTTGACTAAACGTTTCGTATAATAAAAGGATGTGCAGCATAATTAAATTGATTAATACAACGGACCTCCAGTCCCAATTTCTTTTCCCTGGTTCCCATGTTTTGTCTTTTTCCCTGTTCAATCTGTTACATACAAATCCAATTTTGTCCAGTTCATCTTTTTTGAAACAGTCTTACTGTAAATATGTCCAATTTTCGTTTCATTAATGAAAATGTTTATTTCTATTATTTGTATGTATTTCTATTAGGGAGACACATATAAGCAAATTTGCTTAATTTGAATCACGAAATCACTAAATTCTGTATAAGCCAAAAAGAAATTGGAAAGATTAGGTGGAACAGTCTACAACATTCATCCCATATAAAACAGACTATGCTATATTCACAACTTCTCATTGTTTATGCCATATCTGACCTTTAAAATCGGGTACAGAAATCTATGTAATATACCTGACAGCTTTATACACTATCAGCATTTATTTCCTGGCAATAATGTATTTTGTACACCGCCTGTCACTGGTATATTAAATGTTTTATTTTTTCTAATAAAGACAGGATGTCGACGAGTCTTATGAGATATAAAGAAGCGTTTATGAGAGTCAGTGATTTATAGCAAAATCTTGTTCCATTAAACGAAGAGGCGTGCTAAAGGTCTATTTATATAAAACATGGGGTTGATTGACAAATGCATTCTAGCTAAAAGCAGGCTTGTGAATAACGATAATGTCTACAGTCATTGTTTTCTTCTGTGAATTCATCGCCTCTTCACCAAACCGGCCATTTACAGCCACATGGCAACGGTTGTCAATATTTAGGTGGAATAATCTTCAGCAAAAAGCAAAGTGTATAGACAGCCGTCGATTTGTATTCGTTAATTGGTTGCTTAATATAACTTATCAATTTATTTACTTATTTATTTATATATCTATTTATTTATTTAATTGAAAATGTCAACGACTTCGTCTGACATCCAGTTGCAAACTTACTTTATCTTGGTTTTGATTCTATCGGCGCTAGTGAGGATGATTTCGTTTCGTTGAAAAGGAATAAGCGCATTTTTCGTTATTATCATTGTCAAGAAGTACAAAATAGGAGCTTCCCACTTCTGGTCGTTTTGATAAGCAGCCCACAAATTTATATGCACTTATACATTGCGGCTTTTTTTCATTTTGTTCGCTAATAGCACACATCTTAGGTTCGGAAGGGTTATAGTGACATTTTTTTATATCAGCGTCAATCCATTACTCTGTAAAAGTATTTCAAACACTTTAAGTGACATGAGCTGACAAAATTCACATTTTTTTCATAATTTCTGATCGTCACAACAGTAATTAAAGGCCCACTTGCCGCCGTAGCCTGTTTAAATTTGCTAAGAAAACCAATTTACATGAGCTTACTACGACTAATATAACTAAACTTAAACATAGGGCACATAAAACATGTCTAGTTAGCTTTAGAATGTAGAAATGGGATGAAAAACAAACGAAGAATCGAAGCCTGATTACAACAACAACGATCAGTGTCGGTCAACTTTCGTGTTGGGTTACCCTCATTTCAGGCCTTTTTATCTGTGGTTTACACTCAAACAATAACCAGCAGGCTTTTCCAGTCGCTGTTAACCGATCGTCATTCTGTATTTCTCAGATAAATAGGCCTACGTAAAATTACACTGTGCCGTTAGTTCACTCACTCGACTGAAACATAAAATCGCCAATAGGGGGCAGATCGGTTTGTTTACGTTCCGGGTACGTAACAATTCAAATTTTCGAATTCAAATTAAAAATTTTGGTAAAAATAGAAAGTTCCTAACTTATATTGTCTGGGAAAAATACAGAATACGGTCTTTCTTTTTTAATGTAAACAATATTCCTGATTTCCGCGGCAAGTGTGCCTTTAAGAAGCTTTGAAGGCCGGCCATCGAAAAACTAGGCCTAAATGATTAGTGTTTGAATGAGGAAAATCTATACAGTATGTGGCCTATACGAACCGAAATAGTGTTCGAAAAGTAAACAAAAATTAAATAACCGGGACGACCATTCATTCATATTAAACCAAAGTTAGTTCAAAACAATACTTTATCGTACATTCTCGAAACTAGAAGCTTCTGAATTATATGTCTTCAGAAAAATAGCCGATAATTTCAACATTCTGTTTTTACGTCGAAATGTCAACATTTTGGCAGCTCATGCCACTTTAACTTTTCTTGACAATCGGAATTAAGATAACTCGTGCCAATTTAATGTCATAGCATAAATAATCTTTACGGATTAATTATAGATATTTCATAGCCTATATATACCCCGGAACAGTAATTTATGCACAAAATCTGCAAAAACAACTGGACGGGATTCTAATGCATGAACCCATTGTAAGTGTTACTATATTTATCTGTTTACCTTTGGCATAACATGAGAGATGGAAATCATCAAGCCTTTATTAATAGGCGATGTTTTGAGACAAATTTCAACGGCTATCTTGGCAGAGTTCCTATAGGGTAATTTCCGAGCAGGAAATTTCCCTTCAGTTCTTGTTACGCTTCAAGTCTCAACTTGTGTATTGACGTGACATGGACCACCCTGAGTGGTTTACATGCGGATAAAGTCTAATAGATCGTCTGATGCAGTTATAATACCTCGGTAAACCCATAGATCGTCTGATGAAGTTATAATACCTCGGTAAACCCACAATAATCTGTCCACAGATGCTAAATGCTGGAATCATATAGGTGTTCAGAACACGAAACTTTGACCATAGCCTTTAGATCTTTACTCAAAAGTTAATAAACTTGAATTCTCAGTCAATGTGATTAACAAAGATTTCGACATCGATTAATTTAAAGTGGCATGAGCTGCCAGAATGTTGATATTTTGACGTTAAAACAGAATGTTGAAATTATTGACTATTTTTCTCAACACGTATAATTCAGAAGCTTTTTAGTGCTTCTAGTCTCGAAAATGTAAGATAAAGTATTGTTTTGAACTAACTTTGGCTTAGAATGAATGCATGGTCGTCCCGGTTATTTAAATTTTGTTTACTTTTCGAACACGTTTTCGGTTCGTACAAGCCACATACTGTATGGATTTTCCTCATTCCAATGCCAATCATTTAGTTTTTTTTGATGGCCTTCAAAGCCTCTTACTGTCGTGACGATCAGAAATTATGAAAAAGTGTGAATTTTGGCAGCTCATGCCACTTTAAGTGGCATGAGCTGCCAAAATGTGGATATTTTTCCGTTCAACCAAAATGTTGAAATTATTGGCTATTTTTCTCAAGACGTACAATTCACAAGATTTTTAGTGCTTCTAATCTCGCAAATGGGAAAGTAGGGTTTTGAACTAAAATGAATGAAGTTAGTTCCTGTTATTTAAATTCTGTTTACTTTTCGGAAATTATTTCGGCTCTTACGGGTTCCACACTGAATGGATTTTCCTCATTCTAAGTTGTTTGAATTTTCGTTGATTTTTAAAGCCTTTTGCTATTGTGACAATCAAACTTTATGGACAAGTACAAATTTCGGCAATTCATGCTACTTTAGATCCTCGGATACCCAGGGTTAAATTCTCAACAAGCTCACATTTTACCCCTGGACCAACTCCGATTCAAAGCCTCGTTTTCTGGGAACGCCCATTTACTGTCGGACCAATCAAAAATTCTCTTCTAAACGTTGGAACTCTTCAGTCTTTGAGACACGTTTATCGAATTGAAGTGTAACCCCAAAAGTCGTCCATCTTTGTTTTGAACACTGCCTGGATGCTTGCGTAACGCCGATTCTGATTGGTGAAATTTCCAACACAGTTTTGTGACGTAACCAATCAAAGTCTACAGGCATATTAAATTAGAAACTACGGATTTGGTTCCACCTGTCCCACGGGTAAAGTGAGCGTATATTTTAATCGTGGGTTTCGACGATGGCTACTTTAGTGACTCACAACTTCTGAATATCGTTAAACCCAATGGAGGTAAAGGGAACGCCGATGACGCTATCCTCCAAAAAATCCTCAATCCATAAGAAGGGCTACCATTTAACTTATCTCTTACCAATGACTTTAGGCTCATATGTACTAACGAATTTGTGCAAAACTTTTCTGAACAGGATTGTTGTGTTGGTTTTTTTCCCACGCGTGTCAAAGCCGACCGGTAGCGAAGATAGCCGAAGTGTGTTCCGACTGATCCAACATCTATGGATATCATTGAATGATTTCGAAAAGAAAACTTTGAAAATAAAGCGAACACAAATGTTTTGAACCAAGTTTCCCTTTGTCAACCGTTAAGTCATCCAAAATAATTCAAGTGTTATATGCTGCCATTTTTTTTAATACTAGATTTCTTACAGGGATGTTTTCATCAACACTGTTTGTACCGGTGAGTTAAAGACAAGTTGCACAATGCATTCCGTCTGACGCCATTTTGACATCTCGTATCGTCTTGTGTAACACTGTATGGTCGATGAGAGACACGTGCCCCCCAAAAGTTAACTGATTAAGTTGGTTCGGTTAGAAGGGAATAGCTTGAACTTCACAACCAATTAGTATAGGTTTACGTTGATGCGGCTTTATAACGTATGGTTAGCTCTACAATTGTGTTCCATTCCATGACTTTTCGTAATTGTAGAAATTAAAACTTTTAAAAAGCCATTATTTGAAATAATGACTTTATAAAACCTTTATTTGAAAGATAACCAAATAAACCTTTTAAATTACCAGGTACCTCATTAAAGGATATAGATAAAAACGTTTTTTGTCGAGGGAGTTAATTGTCAAACTTCAAAGATTTTCTTTCGGTCTCAAATCCAACCTTTTACGAGATATGTCTGCAACAGAGCCCCGTGGAATGACGCGAGCTTTTGGTTGACTTTTAATCTTTTCCTAGGTTACAAATAGAGAAGTCGGTTTACTTCAGGTATGCTTTTGGGTGAAATTTGAGGATGAGCCGAACACGGACTATGTTATCAGTGTTGAAATAATAACAAAGCTCTTCCAATCCAGTTACGAAGTATGTAGAATAAGTGACGGTTTTAAACACACCCTATCGAATGTTCAAAAGGATATAAAGAATCTGTTGCTGAAAGGTCTGTTTTGTGTCAACGCGTCGGAATGTTAAAAGCCATACGATTGACGGAAAACTTTTAACAGAATGTTTTATTTACGAGTGCAGGAGACAACACGATTTTCGTCATCGCCTTCAAAAGGGGAAGAGTTATTGGAGCAGTGATTTACCAACCCACTGTCAACACTTTAAATACCCTGTAATCATGTGAAGACTCAAGCAGGATCTATAACACACAAAAAAAACGACTCACGTTACAAATCTAACTTAGGACTTTAATCTAACTTGACATCAAAAGAAAAACAATAAGTAGAAATAATCTATTTTTGGACCAGTAAGACTTGTTGTTTTCGGATGTTTTCTTTCTAATAGAGCGTCCGTATGTTTAGTGGACATGCAAACGACAAACATACTTAAATACATCATTGATTAACTTTAAAAGCGAAACATTTGCTTGTTCAAAGGTTCCATTTGTCTTTTTCTGTCTAATACAACCAGAAGAATCCTTTGATGTCTGAAGAATGCCTTCAAATGAATGCCACAGTAACTTCTTTACTACATGTAACCAGAACAGCTTACGATTTTAAAACTATAGCCTGTATTTAGTTCATTGTCTATTGAGTAACTTCAAATAACAGCATCATTTATCTGGTTATTTTAGACGCGATCCGAGTCCGCTACCAGAAATATCTCCATAATCTACGCGTCAGTATATATCATATCGCTTCTGTTTCCGACATGTTTTTCAGAAATGTGAATTATAATGAAACAAACAAGTATGATAGCTATAAAGAAAAACGTACACTACAATGAAAGTTTCTATTTATTCCTTGGCCAAAGATTTTTGTGTAAATTGCCTCTGTTACGCCTCTGTATTTGATGACATTTTATTGCTGGCTGTAAGAGTTTGTCCGTCAGCTTCAACTCCCATGGGTTACATTGAATCGGCCTTCACGATGTATTACTAAAGTGCGATTGATTGCCCTAGAGGGAATGTAATAGCTTTATCTGTCTGCGGGGTTTACATGAGAAATGTCTTGCACCAGGTGGGTGCTTGACCGATGACGTTTAACAACGGTATTCGTTATTCCACGAGTTAGCACAAGCACGTTTTGCGAAGACGTTTTCTGAAGAGTTTAAGCTTTTTATATATTCGCCATCAAAACTCATCTGTTTTGTCACAAAAAGAGCCCTCTAAGAAACAAATAGATTTTCATTTTGAAGCCTGGCTGAATAACATGGCTAAGATAAATGAGAGTGATGAGTTGGATATGTCCATTAGTGGATTCCACTTCTGTTACTACAAACATATTTTGCCGGGCTGTCTCTCTATAGGTACAAAAGGTGTCAGTGAGTTTTAAAGTAATAAACGTAAACAGAAACATTCGGTGGTAAAATGACGGCAGGTTAAAAAAAATGCTTCGCGATGTCATATAACCTGACTAGAAGCACTAAATAGCTTCTGAATTATACGTCTTGAGAAAAATGGCCAATAATTTCAACATTCTGTTTTAACGTCAAAATATCAACATTTTGGCAGCTCATGCCACTTTAAGTGTCATGAGGTTGTAAATATAACGAAAATTTCGTAGAAACAGAATTATATGAATGTTAGCTAATTTTATCAAGAAATACAAAGCTTTCCCTTGATACCAATCTCGAGTAGGCTACCTTGGAAAAGATTGACAAAATTGAAAAGAAAATCGGTAAAGCAAGTAACCTTATGCGAACAGAATGGGGGGTCTTTAAACTACCAACTTTCTTTTCTGAGTACTCTTCTGGGGACGGTTTCTAAAAACATTTATGCCCGACCTAAGTCCTATGTAAGGCCTAACTGCCATGACAGCATATACCTTCAACCTTACGTTACGACCAGGCGTAAGGTTATGACGGGAGTAAGTGTGTTGAGAAACAGCCCCCTGAATATGATTTGCTTGTTGGTGATTATGGGCAATTCATTCAAATCTTTTATGACATGTTTGATAATTTACAGGAATATTGTCCCAGTCAATTTTACCAAAAATATATAACCTACATGGGTGAATTTTCAAAACCTTTATGCCCAACGTTTAAACTTTGCGACAAGTCCTAACGTAATGTTCCCATGACCGTTTCTCCTACTCTTAGCGCTAGATTTGAGAACCTGATTATTTAGTTTGTAAGGAAACAGTCAATGAAACAATGTGGTAAAAATAAAAATTTCTGAAATGTTAGAGATAATTGTTGTAAGGTTGACGGATATAGTTGTACTAATGACGAACATCGTTGTAATCTTTTCTGTCATAGTTGTACTAATGACGAACATCGTTGTAATCTTTTCTGTCATCGTACTTATAACGAACATTGTTGTAATAATGAAAAACATTGTTGTGATGTTTACTGTCATCATTGTACGAATGACTAAAGAAAATTAGTGTAAAATCGGCGGACATTGCCGTAATGTTGATGAACATTGTTGTAGTGTTTAAGGATTTTGTTGTAATATGGTCAGACAATTGATGTGATGTTAACGGACATTATCTTGACTGTTATCTTTGTAATGTTGAAGGAAATTGTTGTAATGTCGATGGACATTTTTGTAATGTTGACGGACATTGTTGTAATACTGACTACACTACTGTAATGTTAATGGCCATTGGTGTAATGCTGACGAACATTGTTTTAATGTTGGCAACGTCGCCTAAAATTCCAACGTAAACTTTGCTAATTCGTTGTAAAGTTGAAGTCATTCCTTTCCAGCCTCGACAACTTAATCAGTTAACTTTTCGGAGGCATATCTCTCTCACCGACAGTACAGTGTTACACAATACGGTACGAAATATTGGATCAGCGTTTCAAACTGTCAAAATGGCGTCAGATAGACTTCGCTTTGCAACTTGTCTTTGCTTCACTCAACAGACAGTATAATCGGAAGACATACGGGCAAGAAATATGCCACTGAAGAAAATAGATAAACAGTATTTCTATGAATTGATAATGACATGGTAGCTCAGTTCGAAACGTTTTATTTTTTGTCTTTTTTATAATGGGATTTTCTTCCTCAAATTACCCCTACCGTAAGTCGGACTTTATTCAAAAAGTCCGATTGCCACGATAAGCTCAACGTTTGAAGTAGGCCTACTTTGAAATCTAAAGGATTGGTATTGAAATAAAAATTATCGATAAAGCCAGTATCCCGAACGAACCAAAGACAAAGTTCAATAAGATTCAAATAGCCGGAATGTATGGTTGTATTTTAAGATTTTCGTTGCTTATAAAAACTACATTTACGTGGCATTGGCCGCTAAATTGAGAACAAATTTTATGGAACATTTTTTAGCTAAGTGTTTGTCGTTTTAAGCAAAAAAAAAATAAAAAAGAAGAGCTTTCCTTTGACATCAATCTTGCAGATGTATGTGATAGGTAGTTTTATAAGTATGGAACCCTCAAAATGTACTCATACATCCCGGCTATTTCAATTTTATCAATTTTTCTGATTCGGATGGGTTACTGGCGCCACAAATAGTTTTTATTTCAATGTCCATCAATGACTCGGAATTTATGCACTGTAAAATGTAACCCGTAAATTTTACGGTAGAATACTGGCAGCTGGGCTGCCAACTTTCTACCGTAAAAATAAGGGTAGACCGTAAAATCAACAAGCCACATTCCTAATCAGTGAATGTGAAAAAACATTATGAAATCAGCAAGCTAAGAAATACAGGACTTTAAATCGTCAACCCCAGCATGGATCTGTTAATGTAGATTTTCAAATGTTATGTACCCCCAACGAAATAGTAAAACTGACGACTTCTGCAAGTTGACAAACATATATTTATTTGAAAAGATGCTGTTGAAAATTCTCACTTAGGTCAGGTATCTCAATCTACGCGTTCAAATACAGCTATGTTAAATTAACTATCTTAGCCTATAATGACAAATTTTTCTTATATTAAATCGCCTACGGCGGGATTCGAACCTCTAACCTCCCATACAGGAGCTGCACAGAACTATATGTGCACTAGCCTTTAACCACTACACTAACTACAAATATGACAGGATGGTGGCAACATTTCCATGCCTTACTAGCGCTTCGGTGTGCGCATGCGCACTTCCGTTTTTTCGCACCCTTTGATCCGCAATGACGTATTTTGGACGAATCCTTCACGGAAACAACCGAGGAGATCAGATCTCGTTAGCTCGGAAACGACAACTCTGTCTCAAAGTTATTTTACGGTACACGACCGTAAAGCTTCCACTGAAGTATAAAACTGCAATTTACCGTTAATTTTAAAATATTCTACTGTAGAATTGACGGTAAACAGTTACAGTGTGCAAAAGAAATCCGAATTTGGCAGCTCGTGTCACTTTAACGCACATCTCCAGGGTTGATATCCGTGGAAAGGTCTTATTTTGTAAATCTGATATAAAAATAATGAACAATTAGCTTATTCTGATTCAGCAAAATCGTCACTATATTTGGCAGCTCATGGTACTTAAAATCGTACATAGAACGCGCGATCATCACCACTCGACGGGAAAGAAATCCGCTATCTCACTTACAATCTTAACTCTCTTCCAAATTGGAAATTAATAAAATATCTAGGTAGCATTGAGTTCGCATAAATACTAGCAAGAAAACAAAACAAAATGTTTTGAAGAGTTTTGCAGTCGTGTCCGACTTTGAACCGTTTCCGGTAAGATAATTCTGTAGATCACTTACACCACGTTGCCACGGCTTTGCATTCTGATTAATATCTCCGCCCTCTGAAGGTCAACCTAATGATCTCGTTTAAGTTGTGTGCAGATCAACTACTCGTGTCGCTTACCTTGGTTGTTGAATAGCCGTGGTAAGGTGATCCTCAAAATGGCTGACTGGGACCGGAAGTGACGTCAGGTGTAAGTGATTTCTAGGGCTGGATGGGAAATAGGGCTGGATGGGAAATAATGTACCTCGTGTAAATTTACGATTTCTTTGAGAATAAGGTTAGCCATAAACATTCAACATTATAAAAAAGCGTATATTATCGAGATCGTTTTGTCCTTTAATATGTCCGGAAACAATGCCCACGACATCTATAGACTAAATAATTATTCTAATCACATATATGAGCTGACTGATCTAAATGAGCCATGATTGCCCCCCCCCCCCCCCAATTTCCAATGACTCGGAATTTATGCACTGTAAAATGTAACCCGTAAATTTTACGGTAGAATACTGGCAGCTGGGCTGCCAACTTTCTACCGTAAAAATAAGGGTAGACCGTAAAATCAACAAGCCACATTCCTAATCAGTGAATGTGAAAAAACATTATGAAATCAGCAAGCTAAGAAATACAGGACTTTAAATCGTCAACCCCAGCATGGATCTGTTAATGTAGATTTTCAAATGTTATGTACCCCCAACGAAATAGTAAAACTGACGACTTCTGCAAGTTGACAAACATATATTTATTTGAAAAGATGCTGTTGAAAATTCTCACTTAGGTCAGGTATCTCAATCTACGCGTTCAAATACAGCTATGTTAAATTAACTATCTTAGCCTATAATGACAAATTTTTCTTATATTAAATCGCCTACGGCGGGATTCGAACCTCTAACCTCCCATACAGGAGCTGCACAGAACTATATGTGCACTAGCCTTTAACCACTACACTAACTACAAATATGACAGGATGGTGGCAACATTTCCATGCCTTACTAGCGCTTCGGTGTGCGCATGCGCACTTCCGTTTTTTCGCACCCTTTGATCCGCAATGACGTATTTTGGACGAATCCTTCACGGAAACAACCGAGGAGATCAGATCTCGTTAGCTCGGAAACGACAACTCTGTCTCAAAGTTATTTTACGGTACACGACCGTAAAGCTTCCACTGAAGTATAAAACTGCAATTTACCGTTAATTTTAAAATATTCTACTGTAGAATTGACGGTAAACAGTTACAGTATGCAAAAGAAATCCGAATTTGGCAGCTCGTGTCACTTTAACGCACATCTCCAGGGTTGATATCCGTGGAAAGGTCTTATTTTGTAAATCTGATATAAAAATAATGAACAATTAAAGCTGCTAAAGCAGTTTCCGGGGTCCAAGCGGAAGTCGTTTAGTTGTTTGCTTACATCTGCAGACAATGACGGTCATATATGTCAAGATTTGGTTTAATCCGATTTGTACTTTTTGAGATAATGCCCGAAAAAGAAACATCACAAAATCACAATAATATATTAGGGGAATTAATTCTTTCGTCTTGACACACTGGATCATCTCCCTTGTGTTTGGCCATAGATAATGCACCAAACAGACATCAAAGGACATCTCTATACAGCTTATCAGTTAATGTACTCAATAGCCTCAACTGTGGCCAGCTGGTCTTGACGGGCCATAAATCTTGAGGCAATAACTGCCTGACTGAAAAACTAAAAGCCTAAAAAAACATAAGATCGGTTAAGAAATCTGTTTTATTTATTACATATTCGAACAAGTAAAGCGATTTAGCATATTGTGATATATTTTTCATTTCTGTAAGTGCATTAGAAGTAAAGATACAAATAAATTAGCTAAAAGCCTAATTATCGAACTAATGAACTTTAAAATAAGTACACACGTTCTTTTAATATAGCACTACTTATATATCAAGTTTCAAGTAGATATGTCTAAGCATTACAGAGTAAGAGACATTTAAACGTTTTTTGACTTTATGCTAATTTTGACCTATGGCGAGCTCCGTAGATATTGATCTCATCAAAATCGTTTAGGAATTAGATTTTAGGTCCATACCCGCACTACATAAAAATCCAAGTTTGACATATGTAGGTCCAGTTGTTTCAGAGAAGAAGTCGTTCAAATATTTTATTTTTTTGGACGAAAATCCAAGATGGCCGCCTTACCATGTGACCTATGACGTCATACTTGTTTCGTTTGCATCCCTAGTCTATAGCAGTCCTACATGTAAAGTTTGAGTTTTATCAGACGAATACTTTTTGAGATATTGTCCAGCAAAAACCCATCAGAAAATAATAATAATAATAATAATAATAATTAAAGCTGCTAAAGCAGTTTCCGGGGTCCAAGCGGAAGTCGTTTAGTTGTTTGCTTACATCTGCAGACAATGACGGTCATATATGTCAAGATTTGGTTTAATCCGTTTTGTACTTTTTGAGATAATGCCCGAAAAAGAAACATCACAATAATGTATTAAGGGGAGTTAATTCTTTCGTCTTGACACACTGGATCATCTCCCTTGTGTTTGCCCATAGATAATGCACCAAACAGACATCAAAGGACATCTCTATACAGCTTATCAGTTAATGTACTCAATAGCCTCAACTGTGGCCAGCTGGTCTTGACGGGCCATAAATCTTGAGGCAATAACTGCCTGACTGAAGAACTAATAACCTAAAAAAACATAAGATCGGTTAAGAAATCTGTTTTATTTATTACATATTCGAATAAGTAAAGCGATTTAGCATATTGTGATATATTTTTCATTTCTGTAAGTGCATTAGAAGTAAAGATACAAATAAATTAGCTAAAAGCCTAATTATCGAACTAATGAACTTTAAAATAAGTACACACGTTCTTTTAATATAACACTACTTATATATCAAGTTTCAAGTAGATATGTCTTAGCATTACATAGTAAGAGACATTTATACGTTTTTTGACCTTATGTTAATTTTGACCTATGGCGAGCTCCCTAGATTTTGATCTCATTAAAATCGTTTCCAAATTAGAATTTAGTTCCATACCCGCACTACATAAAAATCCAAGTTTGACATATGTAGGTCCAGTGGTTTCAGAGTAGAAGTCGTTCAAATATTTCATTTTTTTGGACGAAAATCCAAGATGGCCGCCTTACCATGTGACCTATGACGTCATACTTGTTTCGTTTGCATCCCTAGTCTAAAGCAGTCCTACATGTAAAGTTTGAGTTTTATCAGACGAATACTTTTTGAGATATTGTCCGGCAAAATCCATCAGAAAATAATAATAATAATAATAATAATAATAATAATAACCCTTACAAAAATAATAGGGTTCCAAGCCATTGCTTGGACCCCTAATTAAAGCTGCTAAAGCAGTTTCCGGGGTCCAAGCGGAAGTCGTTTAGTTGTTTGCTTACATCTGCAGACAATGACGGTCATATATGTCAAGATTTGGTTTAATCCGATTTGTACTTTTTGAGATAATGCCCGAAAAAGAAACATCACAAAATCACAATAATATATTAAGGGGAGTTAATTCTTTCGTCTTCCAGTCTTGACACACTGGATCATCTCCCTTGTGTTTGGCCATAGATAATGCACCAAATAGACATCAAAGGACATCTCTATACAGCTTATCAGTTAATGTACTCAATAGCCTCAACTGTGGCCAGCTGGTCTTGACGGGCCATAAATCTTGAGGCAATAACTGCCTGACTGAAGAACTAATAGCCTAAAAAAACATAAGATTGGTTAAGAAATCTGTTTTATTTATTACATATTCGAATAAGTAAAGCGATTTAGCATATTGTGATATATTTTTCATTTCTGTAAGTGCATTAGAAGTAAAGATACAAATAAATTAGCTAAAAGCCTAATTATCGAACTAATGAACTTTAAAATAAGTACACACGTTCTTTTAATATAACACTACTTATATATCAAGTTTCAAGTAGATATGTCTTAGCATTACATAGTAAGATACATTTATACGTTTTTTGACCTTATGTTAATTTTAACCTATGGCGAGCTCCCTAGATTTTGATCTCATCAAAATCGTTTCCGAATTAGAATTTAGTTCCATACCCGCACTACATAAAAATCCAAGTTTGACATATGTAGGTCCAGTGGTTTAAGAGAAGAAGTCGTTCAAATATTTCATTTTTTTGGACGAAAATCCAAGATGGCCGCCATACCATGTGACCTATGACGTCATACTTGTTTCGTTTGCATCCCTAGTCCATAGCAGTCTTACATGTAAAGTTTGAGTTATATCTGACGAATACTTTTTGAGGTATTGTCCGGCAAAGAACATCAGAAAATAATAATAATAATAATAATAACCCTTACAAAAATAATAGGGTTCCAAGCCATTGCTTGGCCCCCTAATAACCCTTACAAAAATAATAGGGTTCCAAGCCATTGCTTGGCCCCCTAATTAGCTTATTCTGATTCAGCAAAATCGTCACTATATTTGGCAGCTCATGGTACTTAAAATGGTACATAGAACGCGCGATCATCACCACTCGACGGGAAAGAAATCCGCTATCTCACTTACAATCTTAACTCTCTTCCAAATTGGAAATTAATAAAATATCTAGGTAGCATTGAGTTCGCATAAATACTAGCAAGAAAACAAAACAAAATGTTTTGAAGAGTTTTGCAGTCGTGTCCGACTTTGAACCGTTTCCGGTAAGATAATTCTGTAGATCACTTACACCACGTTGCCACGGCTTTGCATTCTGATTAATATCTCCGCCCTCTGAAGGTCAACCTAATGATCTCGTTTAAGTTGTGTGCAGATCAACTACTCGTGTCGCTTACCTTGGTTGTTGAATAGCCGTGGTAAGGTGATCCTCAAAATGGCTGACTGGGACCGGAAGTGACGTCAGGTGTAAGTGATTTCTAGGGCTGGATGGGAAATAGGGCTGGATGGGAAATAATGTACCTCGTGTAAATTTACGATTTCTTTGAGAATAAGGTTAGCCATAAACATTCAACATTATAAAAAAGCGTATATTATCGAGATCGTTTTGTCCTTTATTATGTCCGGAAACAATGCCCACGACATCTATAGACTAAATAATTATTCTAATCACATATATGAGCTGACTGATCTAAATGAGCCATGATTGCCCCCCCCCCCTCCCCCTCCTGGAACCAATCGACCTAAAGGCTTCTCATGGCGACACCATCGCCCGAGCGATTGAGCGAACGAGGCTCCAATACTCAAACAACTTGTTTATGTACAAGTTCAACAGTTGGGACAAACGTGGGAAATCATTTGCAGATATGCTCAGAGCAATTTATTTATATTTTGAATCTTCGTAATTCTTTAAAATTTACTTGAAGCCATTGGTGATCCTGTTAGAATCATTGTGAATGTGTCCCGAAGCCTGGGATCTCTTGGAGATTCCCAATTACGACGAATCTGATAATATACCGGTATGCTGGAAAACTTGGAAGACGGCTAATCTCTTTTGGGGCCCTATTTACGAATACTTGTAACTATTTTGAACCTTCTTACTAATACTTGTGAACCTTTCGACCCCCATTAACGAATAGTTGTGAACATTTTGGAACCGTGTACGAATAATGTTAACATTTCGGGCCCTATTTAGGAATACTTGTGAACATTTAGAGCCCTATTTAGGAATATTTGTGAACATTTAGAACCCTATTTAGGAGTACTTGTGAACATTTAGAACCCTATTTACGCATATTTGTGAACATTTTGAAACCTATTAACGAATATTTGCAAACATTCCAACCCTTTTTTAGGGGTATTTGTGAACATATGGAACATTTACGAATATTTGTGAACATTTCTAACCCTATTTACGAATATTTGTGAACATTTCAAATCCTTTAGAGCTCTATTTACGAATATTTGTGAACATTTCGAACCCTATTTACGAATATTTATGAACATTCGAACCCTATTTACGAATATTTGTGAACATTCGAACCATATTTACGAATATTTGTGAACATTTCGAATCCTATTTACGAATATTTGCAAATATTTGTAAACATTTCAAACCCTATTCATGAATACTTGTGAAAATTTCGAACCATTTTTGTTACGATTATTTGTTAACATTTAGAGCTTTTGTGTGAACACTTGTGAACATTTCGAACTATTTTTGTACAAGCGCGTGAATCTCCTTGCGAATACTTGCAAAGCGTTTGTCTTCTAGTGCGAATATATCTGAATCTCATTTCTAGAGCCACAGTGGCATCAGTTAGCAATTAATTGACCTTTAACCTTTAGTGGTTGTAGCATAAACCAACAATATTCTTAAAGAGAAGAGTGGGCCATTGGTTAATCACGTGTGGGAGTACCCATAGGTCAAACCGATATAGCTTTTAAATAAAACTCACGGAGCCACCTGTGACTTTTCGACAGTTAATCGCATATAGGATATAGTCCGAATTTTTCCATAAATTCGAATTCTTTCTATATTGTTTTTAATTCTCAAGGCCAATCATCACAGGTCATCTAGCATAATTTGAATAATTCACATTCGTCATTTGGTGTTCATAACGTGATAAGTAGGAGTGACCTTGCATTTGTAATACTTTGCTAAATGGTGATGGTGATCTTGTCAAATCGCTTTTATATGTCGTCCGTTAACTTTTCTTGTCATCGTGAATTATAGCACGCTACTAGATATTTGTCACAATTTTCTACTTTTTTGGATTTGGTATAGAAGCACTGTCATCGGCGACATAACCCCTAAATTGTACTCGTACATCCCGGCTATTTGGATTTTGTCCGTTATTAACACACATCTTCGGTTTGTCTGGGTTACTGGCTTTACCGAATTTTTTTCACTTCTCGGGACAGTCTGAATTTCCGGATTTTGGCAACTGATGTTACATTATTCTGTAATTTATGAGATGTGGTTATGCTTCATGTAAACTGTTTTAGTTACTGTCTTTTTATACAAAAATTATATTCTCATGAAACAAAAAACTTCACTGGTAGAAAACTTCTCATTGTCTCTATTTTATTATTTAATATAACAGATAATATTTGTTTAAACTGAAGTCAGGATCATCTGATAGTGATCCGTACATTTATCGACAAGATATAATATTTAATTAGGTCCCTAATAAACGATATCAGAATGTTAATGAGCCAAGTCTCTTGTTATTATTCATATCATATCTAGAAATATAGGTTATGGGAAAGAGACAGCTAGCGATTCAGTTCACACAAAATACGAAAGTTCACAAAACAACGTCGCTGGCTGAAGAGTATAGCTTTCCGCAGCAAACAGAGAGTGACCATCAAGACGTCAAAGCTCTGTTGATGTTGGTTTTTTTTTTCAATCTTGAAAATTGTTTAATAAATGTTTAGAATACTCCTCTTAAATGATAAATGACAAGTTTAAGGCAATGCCTTCTATTTCAAATCAATTTGTTTACGTACTCATACTGTGCAAACTCGGCCAAAAAAAAAAAAAGATTTCCGGAGCAAAACCTCCGAAATTCAGCCATTCTTTCAAAAGTTAAGTATGACGTTAAATAAGTACAAATTTCCGATTGTGACGAAAGATTTGTACATTTTCAATCACCTTTACTTTGACGCCCTGACACCTTAAAAGAAGCATGTTTTGTTTAAAAGTTATGTTTTCTAAATACATATTTAGTCAATTTAAAGTCACAAACCAACGCTAGGTGTTCATAAAGAACTTGACATCTGTCCCTTATATTACTCATTATATTACATTAATTATTCGACATTTTAATATTAGCGCCTTCACGTGTATTGTAGCATAAACAATATATTGGAAACAGTAAAATATTTTCGCTCCTATTACATATGAAGACAAATGCGTCCTAGAGGCCTCCTTAAAGGTTTTGGCTTGATTGAGCAGAGTGAGAATGAATTAAGACATGAATAATTCAGTAGAATTTGTCTGGCTACTTCCAATCTATACAATCCAATCCTCTCACTGCGGATTCCTCCCACTCGGTAATGTACCTCTACAAATCACAGTCTATCGCAACAATCAGTTTGGTACAAGATGGTCAAAGAATATTTAGGAAACTGGGGGCTGTTTCTCAAAACATTTACGCCCGTCGTAAGTCCGACGCAAGGCCTAACTGTCCTGGCAACATATACCTTCAACATAAGGTTACGACCAGGTGCAAAGTTACGACGGGCGTATAAAGTGCATTGAGAAGCAGCCCCTGGTACGCTTGGAACGGGAAAGGGATCAGAAGCTAGATTGCTTAATGTTTTACGTGGGACTCGAGATATCCTTGCAACTCTTCCACATACGGCGATCGAATAACACCCCCACACAGAATATGCTAAATCATTGGACGGTTGGTTGGTTGTTTTAGCTTATTGGCCCGTCCATTCGTATGAATGATGTACGAATCTTTGGACGGTCTGTGTCCTACTCAGGGATTATCTCCTGGGAGCTAGAGACAATTACCGAACAGCTACCCCAGCAAAAGGTTCGGGGCAAATTTTATACTGGCGTTTCCGCTAATGGTTCTACACGACAAACGAGAACAGCATATTGTACATACATAATCTAGTAGGTTATTCCGCTAAACAGAAGTGCTCAAAAGTACATACCGCCTATGTTAGTGGTTGTTGATGTAGGGCCTATTACGATGCGCCACAAGCGCAGCTAGAGTGTGAACATCAACGTGCGCAGATAAAGCTGATCCATTGCCACGCAGACAACAAAGAAAAAAAAGAAATTGCCAAATAAAACTTGCTATGGAACGGTCCATTTTTTGTTAATTCGGAACTTTTGGAGATAAATACATTATCAGGAGGATTGTTATCTAAATGAGCGACACACAATAGCGTATATTGATGAGTTTTTGACCTGTACAGAAAGTTGAGCTCCATGTCGGCCAAACCCCAAATACCGGAGACCATCTATTACATTTTACCTCTGAAGATTTCAGATATCCGGCTTGTCCACCGCCTATGCCATCATCTCCATTTGGGCACAACTGATTCACAATTAGAAAATATACGCTACACGGGGTCTTACTTGGTATACTCTAAAGTGGAATGAGCTGTCAAAATATTCAAGAAATACAAATAAAAACCTTGTTAGTGCAACCAATTTCGAGATTGGTTAAGTTCTGTTCTAACTTAAGCCGAAAATGAATTAACGTTCGTCTTTTATAACGTACTTTTTCTATACTATAGACTGTATGGATTATTCTTATTCTGACGTCAATTAGTTTTTCGACGTACTTGAGAGCTTCATTTTGTCCTGACAATCAGAACTTCTGCAAAAATTGTGATTAACGTTCGTCTTTTATAACATACTTTTTCTATTCTATAGACTGTATGGATTTTTCTTATTCTGACGTCAATTAGTTTTTCGACGTACTTGAGAGCTTCATTTTGTCCTGACAATCAGAATTTCTGCAAAAATCATGATTTATTGCAGTTCGTGTTATTTTACCAATAAATTATTTTAAAAAAATGCTCAATAAAATTTTGCAAAACATTTCTTTTGATTGGTCATTCGCAGAGTCTCAACTTTGTCTCCATGGCAACAGAGCCGATTATCATAAGCTCGTGACTAATATGTTTTAGAACGTTATTTTTTCCGCCAGCTTTAGTTACTAAACGTAGATGTGTAGATACGCGTTTCACACTGAGTTTTCCACAGTAATTTAATGAGCGTTGGTGAAATATGGTACTTGTTTAGATTTTCACCAAGGGCTGTTAAGTTCAACTCCCCAAACAATATTTTCGTCACTTTATCTCGTAGAGTGTAATTCTCCTCGACAACTGTCGACCAGACCTTTCAGAAATAACTGGTGCTAAAAATTACTCCTGGCATTTACTAATTACACGAAGATAAGGTTCACTTCAGCAGACTGGATTGATTACGCTGTCCGCATGGTTTTATCCTAAGAGTTTATGTGTGTTTAAATGTCTAGTTTTACGTAACTCATTTTAGTACCTCTTGCATCGGGCTATTTTATCGCCCATATAGGGTTTTATCCTCGAGACTCGGTGGAACAATATTGCTCAAATAAAGTTTTTTTTAACAGTTGTAAAATAGCATCATTCTTGGCTCACCAGCACTTTCATGATCATTGTTTTACTATATCTGTCGTAACCGGGGAAAGCATTTTAACATTTTACGTTATCTGCCGTAATCCTGAAAATCATACTAATCCGAACGATGGGGCAAAGCTATAACATCTGAACAACTAAAAGGTCTTAGCAGTTGTTATTTCTACTCCGGAGCACAAGTATTACCTCCCCTTGCCACTTTGTTTTACAAAGAAAAAAAACAACGGCAACGATGAAAAAGGGACATTGGTATACTGGATATCTTTAAAAAGGTTTCTAGTATCTTATTAAAAACAAATTATCTTGGGAAGCTAACTGGTCGATGAAAAAGGGACATTGGTATACTGGATATCTTAAAAAAGGTTTCTAGAATCTTATTAAAAACAAATTATCTTGGGAAGCTAATTGGTCTTGAGTAAGGCATCTTTGAACTTTCACAATACAGCTTGATTTTTTTTTCTCGAAATTATTGATTATTGCATTATTTTAGCTATGCATTTTCTCACTGACTCTCACAGTAAAACATGTCAGTAAAACTATGTCAATAAAACTATGTGTAAGAGGGTTAGCAAGGTCACAGAGAAATAATATATTCAGAAGATTCCCTCAATTATTCAGCCAATAAGGGGACCTCGAAGGCTCAGTTTCTCAGTCCGACACAGGATGGATCGAGGCTTCGAATCCTACCCAGAACAAAATCTGAATGGAGTTTTCACTCGATCGCTCAATGTGAAACAGTTGACAGATACTCGACGAAGGTCGGGAGTTTCATATGGGCATAAGGCACGCTTTCATCCTACATAAAAGATGTCAACACCATACAAGTGAAATGATACTAAGGGCGATGAAGAACATGAATCAATGAACAATCAGTCAATGGATCAACATATGTTTCCGGTGATCGAGCTGACTAAGACCCGTCAAAACAGAACTTTATCCCAAGACAAGTAAGTAGACGGAAAGTAGACACTGTAACAAAGTTGGCTAGGCACTTGGCGATTATTTTTCCACTGTTCCTAACATCAACATCAAGTCGTCTCTGATGTAGTCATTCCACGCTGCGAAAACGTTGTTTTGGCGACGTGCCAAACACGCCTAGGTCAGAGGGCAAGCTGGCTCCAAAGATCGCTCTCGCGAAATAACTTGAGTTTCATTGAAACCATCTGAGGAGCTACCTGAACTGTAGATGTTAGATCTGGCTCGATGTTTAATAGTGAAGAAGCTAATATAGTTGATTAAGACAGTTCTGTAGGATCCAGAGAGACCGGGAGAAATTGTAGCAAGGAAGGAAACCGCTTGATGGCATTTAGTCCTTTGACCCAACTCCGGCAAACCTCATTCTTCTAGCGTAACACTTCGCGGCGCGTTAATTGAAACAATATTGCATTCCGTTTTTGAGAGAGATGTACCGTGTGATATGTATCAACGTGAGTGAAGTATTTTTACACAGGAAGTGTGTACACAAGTAATATTTTGTGTATAAACCAGGCAAGTAAACTTTGTCTTGAAGGCGGTGTGTGTTTATATCTTCATTGGGGATCAGACGTATCGCTTTGATTAGTTAACACTGTCCTGCTGTTTAGCTACATTCTTCTGTTGGGTCTCTTTCCCCTAACCTTAAAGTGTGGGAAACTGAACAAAGACTCTGGCATTACTGAAGCATTTCCTTGTTTTTATATTTTAGGTAAACAGAGGTCCCGTCGTGATCGGATTGCACTGGAGGGCTGGAGAAAATATGAAAACAATTTAAATTGAAACACTGCTGAATACGAACAGATTAGGCTGTTCCACCAAGAACGGTTTAGACTAGTGTCCTTCCTTCACTTATACCATTCATATGACATTTACGCAAAATCGTTCATTATTAATCAGCAATGTCTTTGCGTAATCTATATATTCGGACAAAAGGAGATTTATGAGCTGCCTAATTCTAAAATCATCGCATGAATTCATATTGTTACATGAACTTAAGCGTCGATGCTAACTGATAAAAACAAAGCGTTATACATGTAGGCTATAATTACAGAAGCAGTTTCACCTCATTCCAACCATCATTACAAAAATGCTACAGTATTGGTATAAATTGTTAAATGGTAGACGGTATGTCCTCGAAACATTTATTTGCTCCATGTTATTGGATCACAAAAAAACATATTTATTACGGAAAAGTGCAGAAATAAATTGCAATATCGATTGCGATTTATTTCTGCTTTTTTCCGTAATAGATAGGGTTTTTTTCTCCTGATTAGAAAGCATGCTTTATAGTCAAAGTAGTAGAACCAATATATTGTTGATATAATCTTATAAGCTACCAAATTTGCATCTTCTTGAGCCAAGTTAAAATCTTCATGGACCCCATTCCGTGTTTGGGCCCCATGACGATTTTATCTTGGCTCGAGAAAATGCCAAATTCCAGGAATTTAAAACGAATTTTAGGGATTTTAATAAAAACAGAATTAGCTGATTGTTGGTTCTTTTATAAAGAGGTACAAAATAACTTTCCACTGAAACCGGATTGGAGATGAAGGTTTAGGCAGTTTTCTAAGACACGAAAGCCCCAAAAATGTACTCATACATCCCGACTATTGGAATTTTCTCTCGTTCATACGGGTTACTGGCTTGGCCGATATTTTGCAAGGTACTTCACATGCTGAACTCTTGCCAATCGAAATTTATGAAAAAGTCAGGATTCTGACAACTAATGCAACTTTACCGATGAAATACAAAAATCAATAAATCGACACATTTCAACCAAGGAAGTCATCAATTGCTCTCTTATTGAAAAATGTATTTTATTTGAAAGATTCTGTCCATGGTTCGTAGCGTTGGCTGTTGAATGAGTGTCCTTTGCGTCTGTATTTGCTTCATATACCACAGTGACCATTTACATATAAAGTTTGTGTCCTTGGTAAATGAGACTATCGGCGACCAGTTGATATTCCCGCTGGGGAAAAACACTATAGGAAAGATCACCCTTAAAATCAATACAGATAATGGATTTTCTCATCCCGAGGAACACAAATAGCTACACTGTCACAGTTGGCTTTTACGATCTACTCAGAACGAAGCCTGTGTGACAATTGTATTCTATAAAAACTTCTTGGTATAGTATCTCTGGTATCATTTACGGTACAATAGGCTTGACCTGATCATTTCACATGTATAAGATGATGGGATCACATTATTAAAAGCATGATTTCTATATTGCAATTATGGACATATATTGATTCATATTATTATGAAAAACTGCCAAATGTAGTGAACATTTCGTTGAAATAGAAACTTTTTGTTCGTCATTATATTATTGTTATAACAACGCTCAACAGAGAGCTTTCTCTTTCCTTGTCTCTGAGATTCCTTATTGAATTCGAATATTCCATAGCGACGTTTTGATCACCCTGTCTATCAAAATCCGAACATGCGATCTTGAGGATATTAGTTTAGTCTAAACGGGCTTTGTCTTTCTGTCCACGGGCGTATGTTCATGAATGCAAAATCCTTATATATGGCCGAGAAAACCAATCCTAGATTGGGCCCAAATACCTCCACAGCAGTAGTTCCTTTGTCATTCTTCAAACTATCATTAAACAAATTCAACATAATCTTAGAAAATAGTTGGTCGATTATAAGAGATTCATTGGAACACGGCATGTCCCCAAAACACATTTTTGTTAAGGATTATGTAAGTTCGTTCTTGCTTGCGCCCTTCCGCATTGTCTGAGAAATCTGTTACGTGTATATTGTTAAAGATTCGTGCAGAATCTTCGTCTACAGATCCAAATAGTGGGGGGGGGGGGGGGGGCTCCGTGGCTCAGTAGGTAGAGCGTTGGACGCTCAATCCGAACAGCCTTCCACCAATGGGTCGCGGGTTTGAATCCCTCTCAGTCCAATTAAATTGGAAAATTTTCTGACTGGGTTTTCACTCGAACGACCTATCTGGGATGGCTGCCAGTTGCCACCGAAAGGTCGTGGGTTTCCTCAGGGCATAGAACCCGGTTTACTCCCACAATAAAACTGACAACGCCGCCATATAAGTGACATAATCTTGAGTGCGGCGTAAAACACCAAACAATCAATCAATCAACCGAATATGTGATCTTGGTCGGTTGACATTGGATTGGTAAAAAGAGGCTTTGTTTCATCGTTCACAACCATGTTCCACTTACATTTCCTGTCCACGATTGGTTGTTCATAAAACTGATCCGTATTCCCACCAAATGTAGGAATTCTGGTTCAGCTAAGAAGGATTTATTTGAATCTCGCTATAATAATATAATGTAAGTGGAACAGGAAAGCTGAAGTACAGCTATATTACGACCAAACACGGACACGCCATTTTCTTCATCACATGATCCTTCATAAAAATATATTTATGGACACTAAAACACACGGGCACAGGGAAAATCTTCTTGTCTAAAATAACCACGGAGACATGTTTCTAATTGTGTTAAAAAGAGGTATATCATTTAGACCTTTATACCCCATCATAAATTGTTGTAATAAAGTAAACCTATGATATTTCATTAGGTTGACGACTGACAGGAGCTTGGCCTTAGTCAGTAGAATTTTCTGGAACACTTTGTATTACATTGACAATGCTTACGCATCTTAAGCTATAGTAAGAATATCGTCAGACTATATATTATGCCCCCCCCCCCCCCAAACCCTTTCCCAGAAAACCTAGGTAGAAGGCCGACAGGGGAGTTTAGCCCTGACCAGTATGTCTTTCAAACTCTTGTTCTTTTTATAAGCAATGACTGGCCTTTGGGTCAGAGGTCGAGCAAGTTTACTTTGAAGTAGTTTGTATTCTTCTACTATAATCTTGGCCATAGCGATGCTAGCTTTGTTATACTGAAATAAAAATATAGTGTGTATGTTTGACAACTACTTGCGGATTATAGACGTGGCATGAAAGACGTTATTTTTTTAAAACACATTTCGAAGATCTTCGGTTCTGTGCTGAGACATGACATGGGAATTGGAAGTTGTTTTCAAAATCTAGACTCATTTTATTTTCATGATTAAAAGAGGTAAATTTTCCTTCGAAAAATCCCTCTTTTGTGCCCTAGATGTATAGAATAACTATATAATCAATAAAATTAATCATAATCACAATATGGTATACTTTTGAAACGCTGAATCAGACTATCTACGAAAAAAATATTCCCTTAGCAAATTTGTATTCGGGGTGACCTTATATTTCGGTAATACCTTTTAGAGTTTGACATCTTTTCTTTTACGTGTGTTCAAATGCCACAGCAACCATTTACTAAAGGTCATATACTCACTTACTGGCACAAAATCCAATAAATGATACTGACTAGTTGAACTGCCCACTGGATAAAACGCTATATGAGATTCGTCATTTTAAAACAATACAGATAATATACGTTTTGATCCGATCTGGACATTACAGACAACTGACTGAGGCTTGCATAAAAAATAATTAAATAAATGTCTCTATTAAACAAACTAAACAAGATCCTTTTGTTCACGTGTACGCTATGTTTTCCTGTTTTGTTTTCCTTTTCATAATTAGATTCGACCTTGCCATTTATATTTTCCTTAGAGTAAAGATCATCTGGGATAGCACAAGCCCCTTGGGGTTTCTTTTCCCGCCAGAACAGGCATTAGTTCTCTTTAATCTCTATGCTACTTTATCTTTAACGTTATTTTGTTCTTCTTTACATGGTTGTACATATTTTCTGGTGAATAAAATGAAATAAAATGGAATGGAATGAAATAACTCAAATATAACAGGTTAATTGGAGGATGGAACTTGTTGAACACTATAGGTTCTGGTACAGTGTCTTCGTCTTTTGCATCCTACTATATGATTGATTGATTGGGTTTTTTACGCTGCTCTCAAGCTTATTTCACTTATATGGCAGCGTTTATAGGCTTATTGAGAGAGGAAATCGGGCTCATTGCCCGGAGGAAACCGCCGACCTTTGGCGAGTAACTGGCATGCATTTCTTCCATATACGCGATCGAGTGAAAAGTCCACTTTCTATTTGGTCGGAGTGAGATTCGAATCCGCGCCGCATCGATGGAAGGTATGTGTTGGACTGAGGGACGATCACTCTAACCAACCGGGCCACCGAGGCCCCATCTTTTTATGAAAAGCGTAGCACATGCCTGCCACAAAAAAAACTAATCTTGTCTGAATCCAATAAATGATCTTATTATTAAATATTACAAAAATCCATTTTGGAGTCTCTCTTGTTTTCATTGCAACTCGTAGGCAGCAGACTTACAAATAAAGAGTTGAAAATCTTCTGAAAGATTTACTTGAAAGAAATAAAATCCACCCCAAAAATCATTTTGACTGAATTCTAAAGAATACTTTCAAAGCAGGTCTAAAATATCCAGCGTGCAACTCACATTTTTACGTCTAAAGAAGTTGGCTTTTCAATCAGTATTTTCGTATCAAGTACCATGCTTACCATTTCCATAAGGTCGTGTCCTCAGTAACTGACACGTTTAAGCGATCAGTTGATATTCCCACCGGGTAAAATCTCTATAGGAAAGATAGGACTTCAAATCGGTACGAATAATCCACTTCCTGAATGGGCCGAACATAAATAGGCCTAACTACAATGTCAAGGTCCTGCTTGTAAATTGCTTGTTATGTAAAAGTCTGACTGCAGTAATTATAGGTTTTACACTTTGAACAGTTGATCGTTTTGTTTTTTTTTTCCTTCTTTTCTTTAGTGTATAGGACATAAAGAAGAGTTATTATTTTAACAATTTCATATGGTCCTAAACAAAGAGCATTATTCAGCATATTCCCGCGTCACTTCCGAGATTCCCGTTTGACTTCCGAGATTCCCGCGTGAGTTTCGAGATTCCCGTATGGCTTCCGAGATTCCCGTTTGACTTCCAGTGCGATATCCTCACTTTAATAAGCATATGTCTGGGAAAAGAGCTAAAGCAGCCAACAACATTCTGGATCTGTAACAAGGGATGACGGATGGAAAACAACCCATAATCATAGACATTTAAATTGAAGAGCTCTGGGGCAGTGATATACATATATATATATATATGGTATCCTGGTTAAACCTTCGATAGTGATATGTATGTCAGGGTCTGAATTCAAAATCAGTTTGTGTTAGATTAGCTATGTATCTTCTACTCTTCAATATGATTTGTTTCCAGCAATATGGTGCTTGTCCCAGTCTCACTATAGAGAGCGGAAGTATAGTGAGAACTCCACGAATTCCCTGTCACCGGCGCTGCCATTGCGCATGTGTAAAGCCTTTAGCGTTCGAATGTGACGCTCAAACAAAAAACGTCAATCGACGCAACAATATCACCAAAAAACGTCATTTCTCACCGGATATCGGGCCCTATAAACACTATAAATGTGTTTTATGTGATTATTACGCTGTTTAATTCCTAATTAGTCACTGTAACGTTAACGTGCTTTAAATAATCTTGAGCAAAAAGATAAAATAAAAAACTGACAGTACTCACTGTTTTAGCCAAACAAATTGTTAAAATTTCTTAACTCATCTATATGTTCTTGTCAATGTATTACAAAGGCAATTTTACTGACTAAGGCCAAGCTCCTGCCAGTCGTCAATCTAATGAAATACCATAGGTTTGGTTTATTACAACAACTTATGATTCAGATTGGGTACAAAGGTCTAAATGATATACACAATTAGAAACTTGCCTCCATCGTTGTATTAGACAAGAAGATTTTCCCTGTGCCCGTGTGTTTTAGTGATCATAAATATATATATGTTCTGCACAGACCATTTTCACAAAGTCTTTTTTCTTCGGAATCCAATTTCCAAAAAAAATCTCCAAAATAGATATTTGATATACCCTTTGAAAGTTATGCTTAAATCGCTTCTACTGATCTTAAACGCGAGAGGATCGTCTTTTTAAGTGCTGTAATTTTATTTGATTGGCTGATGATATGCCTGGTTGATTATATAATAAGACGTACTATAGAGCAGTGTCAAGGTCAACGCAGGATTAGTTTCCCCTGATTTTGTCAGATCGTTGTATGAATCTGGTATAATGTCACTCACTATATCTTATCTAACCGCCACTCTCTCTCTCTCTCACTCCAGCTGCCACGGATGAAGTCAGCAAGCATTTAAGATTCACTTCCGATACGGCTTATTTATTGCCAACAAATGTTACGTGCGACAGAAAAAGTTTAGATTGGTAATTGGCGATGACCCTTTTTTCCTCGCCAGATTTGTTCGTCGGTAATCAACATAGAAGATAAGGAGAAAGCCGGGAGCTAAGATTGTATTTTAAAGGCTATTTGTTACTAGAATTTTAGAGAGCGGCGAAGAAACGTGGTTACGCGTGATCGAGATTCTAATACACCAATTACCAAACAGCACTGTAGAACGAATTGTGGAAATAATAAAAATCGAAAGGACAACTAGCATTACAAAAGACATGTTGGCCTATACATGTAATACTTGCTTCTGAAAAACTGTGAATTACTGTGGCGATATACTTCCAAAACCTTTTGTGGAAGTGTTGCCAGCCACCTTAGGCTATCTAAATTATATTTATCAAAACTAAAAAACACGGGCACAGAAGAAATCTAATATTGTTAAAAAGAGTGTATGTCTTTTAGGCCTTACTGTGTGTTCAGTCACATGACCATGACCTCATTTTGAATTTTCAAAAAGTTATATTATCGATTTGGTGATATAAACACACGTAGAACGGAGCTCTATTGTTTCAGATTGTAAGAGAGCACTTTACTGCACCCGTATGCACTGAGAAGGAATGGGAGGTCTATCTGATTATACAATTGAACCACAAGACTGATCAATTTGTTATATTCCAGTAGCTTAGTATAGGGCAATTTTACAAAACAATGTTACTTTAGGTGCTAGCCGAGAAATCGTGACTATGACGAACACGGAAAAAAAAAATTCGGCAGAGCCAAGATTTCTCGGCTACTTTAGGTGCATACTTCAATTGTTAAAAGTGTTATTTTTTTATGTCCATCGATCATATTATATCAAGGAATTTGTTTGTTGGCTATTTTGACTGTTGAGCAGGACGTAAAACCCACAATCACTCACTCACTCACTCATTTTGAACTTTTTTCGAAAAGTAAACAAAATTTAAATAACCGGGACGACCATTCATTCATTAATTCTAAGTCAAAGTTAGTTCAAAACAATACTTTATCGTACATTTTGGAGAACAGAAGCACTAAAAGCTTCTCAATTATACGTCTTGAGAAAAATAGCCAATAATTTCAACATTCTGTTTTAACGACAAAATATCAACATTTTGGCAGCTCATGCCACTTTAAAGCAAAAAGCAATTTTCTATGTTATTATCTTAATAATATAACATTGCACTATTAAAACCCATCAACAGCTTTTGCCTTGCGTAAATATATTCGGATGAATTTCTTTAGTGTAAAGATGGATTGGAATGAAGGGATTTTATCTGCTGCGCCAATTACTATGCTCTACTACTAGGTTTAATGATGCAATATGCTCTAGAGAGAGTTGTATCCAGTAAATCTGAACGCCCACTCAATTCGGCGCTTTTACCAACAGAAATTTAACGCTAAGTATATATTTTTGAACGCTAAAACACACGGGCACAAGGAAAATCTTCTTGTCTAAAATAACCATGGAGGCAAGCTTGTAGTAGTGTTAAAAAGAAGTTTAGTGAGGCCTCAGTGAGGCCTCAGTTACAGTCCATGGAATTGCTCAATATCGAAACGAAAGTATTTTTGCTTGAATATACACGTATAGAAAACAAAACTTAAATCTCATAGTCAATCAAAACGTTTGCATTTACTAGACGTCTGTAAGTGATAAAATCATGCATACTCAGCTGTTGGCTCGGAGAAAAAGAAGGCTGAAAAACAGTAGAGATAAGAGTTGATTTGCCTTAACGGTTATGTGGCTGGAAATGATCCGTAAGGTGTCAGCTTATCACTTCAAATTGTCTGGGAGTCAACGGTTCTATATGTCTATGAGCGAAATGAAGGCTCTCCGAACAGACGTTAACCATTCCTCGACTTACACCGAAAAAGAGACCTGCAAATTTTATAGAGCCGGCGGATAGATACTTGGAATGTAATTTAGCGTTAAATTAAAACTCATTAAAACCCCATTTCACTAGTCTACAATATTATAAGGGTTGATCAACATCCAATTTGTACTATTAGTACAACAATATTAATAAGCTTTGTCATTTTAGGTCGGTCCATTATACAGAAGAAAAAGAAGTAATACACTGTAAAATGTAACCCGTAAATTTTACGGTAGAATACTGGCAGCTGGGCTGCCAACTTTCTACCGTAAAAATAAAGGTAGACCGTAAAATCAACTAGCCACATTCCTAATCAGGCTAAGAAATACAGGACTTTAAATCGTCAACCCCAGCATGGATCTGTTAATGTAGATTTTCAAATGTTATGTACCCCCAACGAAATAGTAAAACTGACTACTTCTGCAAGTTGACAAACATATATTTATTTGAAAAAATTTGAAAAAATGCTGATGAAAATTCTCACTTATGGCAGGTATCTCAATCTACGCTTTCAAATACAGATATGTTAAATTAACTATCTTAGCCTATAATGACAAATTTTACTTATATTAAATCGCCTACGGCGGGATTCGAACCTCTAACCTCCCATACAGGAGCTGCGCAGAACTATATGCGCACTAGCCATAACCGTATCCTTTAACCACTACACTAATTTCGAATATGAAAGGAAGATGGCCACATTTCCATGCCTTACTAGCGCTTCGGTGTGCGCATGCGCACTTCCGTTTTTTTCGCTCCCTTTGATCCGCAATGACGTATTTTGGACGAATCCTTCACGGAAACAACCGAGGAGATCAGATCTCGTTAGCTCGGAAACGACAACTCTGTCTCAAAGTTATTTTACGGTACACGACCGTAAAGCTTCCACTGAAGTATAAAACGGCAATAAAGAAAAGAACAAATGTGTTAAGTGGCCAATCAGTGAATTATTTTCAAACATTTCTTAACTATCATTTTGTTTAACATTGCAGACTATATGAAGACTTTCATCTGTGTTCTCATTACGAAGATTTACCAACAAGATTCTCGCCACCTCAACATTCACTTTTTTTAAGAATAATACGTGATCTCGGAGAGTTCCAAAAATACGACAAAAAAACGAAAATTATGAAAAAAAAAGCATGGCGACATAGCCTTATAGAGTCAAAATTTCAACTAAAATAATATGTATAAATTTGTTTTCGTGTTTAGAAAGCTGTCTTCTCATCCAACAAAACAAATATATGTATGTACTCTTTCTCTTTTAAGAATATAAAAGACAAAGAAGTATCTATTCCATTCCTAAAAGGCACCTGTGTATTGTCTGGAGATCAGGATATTATTTGACATGTTAGTAGTTTATTTTTAGGAGCAATTTATTTTACTTTTTCTTACTTTGAGCTTTCGTTGTTATGGCTTTGATTTTTCAGATCAATTAGGGTGGCTCAATCGGCTCAAACCTTCCATCGATGCGTCACGTGTTCGAATCCCACTCAGCTAACATTGAGCATGATTGGCGTTTTCACTCGATCGGCATATGTGGAAGAGTTGCCAGGTGCTCGCTGAAAGTCGAGTCCGGTTTCCTCCCCAAATGAATCTGGCGGTGCCGCCATTTAGGCCAAACAAATTGTAATCTTAAGATGGGCATAAAATATCAATCAACCAATCAACGCGACCCATTAGCGGTTGACAACGAAAATAATTGGATTGCCCAGAATAAACGAACGAACTCAACGATAAACAAAATGATTCGTTGTGAATTAAAAAAAAACATTACAGAACTGAGCGGTGGAGGAATCAATGGAATTCAGACAATCGATTGCACATTCACATTTTGAAAATTGTCTTTTATGTGAAATATGGTTTTAGCAATTTCGTTTTGTTTTAACCAATACTACAATGTATATTTAAATTTGAGCACCTCCCGGTAACCAAGGTTAGAGGATCTCCCGGCTGATTTGAGAAGCTGATGACTAACGCAAGCGTGAAAAGTCAGCCAATCAACTTGCAGGAAATGCTGATGGCCGTGAATATGACCTGGGCTGATTTCATTGCTTGGGGACAATATTCACTTATCTCTTCTCCGAAGGCAGACTAATTTATGTGGTTAAAACGTCTAATATTGAGTTAATTAATTCTCCGCACGGCTTTAACACAGGCAATTTCCTCTCTAAGTCATTTTTATGTACGCAAATTTTACTTCGGGTCGAGTCACAAAAAAATGTAGGTTGTTTTGTTCTACGAAGCATACACCCTAGTTCTTAATTTTCTTCTCTTTATTTGTGCTATATTAAGGTGTTATAACGTAGCATGGCAGAGTTCATTCCTTATAAAAACCATGTCGCTGTATTCGTGAATGAAACATATTTAGGCAATAAAGTTGTCTAAGCCCGCCCATTCAATTACCATAATTTCACCTGCAATTATCTTGTTAAGGAAATGAAGGTATAATAGCTTATAGCACATGGTCTAATTCGGATCCATTAATCATCAGCAAGCTAAATACAATTATATTAAAAAAGAGTCATGAAAATAATTGGGCATTTGTTATATTGACATTAAAATTGAACAATAAAAGGAAAGAAAATTCAGCCAATCGTGTACAATCACTAAACAGAACCACTTTTACGCTTTAAATAGAAGTGTATGGTTTATTCCTAGGATTTTGTTTTGCTGATTTCTGAAAGATTTTTACATTCAGCATTAGGTGTATAAGCATGTTGATTTCTGCAGATCGAACAATAAAAGCGTAATTTTCTTGGAAGGGAAATTAGTTTTTTGCAAGATATTTATGATCAACTCTAATCATTAAGTCCGTTTTCTTTCTTTTTAAACATATTGGAAGCTCTGCGATGTAGGATTTGTTTTTAATTTAACCTGACATGCGTGACCATATCTGTACAGAGCACCGGACAGGCCCCCAATCAAGTAGCCTTTGATCGATACCTTCCAGGTTTAACATCCACTATAACATTTTGCTTGTGGTTAAAGGGTAGGCCTTATATTAAAGTTACTGCAAATATCTTTCTAAAATAGTGTTCGAAACTGTTTAGGGCTCTGTTATTTTTGTTGAAATGTTGACCCTAAAAAGTTGCTCGCTATGTCTTGTTGTTGTGAACAATGCTGTTTCTGAATACCCAGATCAAATGCTGTTTGAAGGTTTAACAAATTTCATGAGTGTTAAATTGTCTCTGAGACGTCTTAACATCAATACCATCACATCTTACCCTATAGGGCCCAAAATCATTGAACTCGTAATAATCATGTTACCCATCAGTTGGAAGATGGGCGGAGGCGCGATAGTATCGACTGTCACCGATTTTTTATCTAATGCGAAAAATGTGATCGCGCGTTATTTTCCGTCAGTGATTAGGATCGTTATTCTTTTATCTCATTTTGAAGTGCGTGTGTGGAACTAAATGGCCTTGTAAATGATAGAACGAACAGAAAATAAAAACTGGAATATCCTTCAAGTCCCACGCTCAACAAAAGTGTGAACATTTTTCATGAACTGAGTTAAGTATAGATAAACTGTAAATCATCCATTAAAAAGTGCAATCAAACTGCTTTTACTATTAATAAACTCTATACTTAAACGTACATTCGTGAATTTGTCAAACACAAACAGTTCCTGATTTACACTTCCATCGTGGAAAGTAGTCATGCAATCATTTCAATCATGCAATCGTTTCAAAACGAAACAAGTTCCATTTTCACAGCCCATGTTACTTGGATCTTTCCTGCATATCTACATGTAGTTCCAGTGCAGTTCCAGTGCGCATTTAGGGGCGCATATAGGGCTATGTTATTTTTGTTGAAATGATGACCCTAAAAAGTTGCTCGCTATGTCTTTTTGTTATGAGCAATGCTATGTTGTTTCTGAATACCCAGATGTTTGACCGAATGCTGTTTAAAGATTTAGCAAATTCCATGAGTATTATATTAAATTGTCTCTGAGACGTCTTAACAACAATACCATCACATCTTACCCTATAGGGCCCAACATTATTGAACTCTGTAATAATCATGTTACCCATCAGTTGGAAGATGGACGGAGGCGCGATACTGTCGACTGTCACGTATAAAAGGTCGCCTCCCACCGATGTTCTTATCTGCACTTCTGCAAGTTGACAAACATATATTTATTTGAAAAAATTTGAAAAAATGCTGATGAAAATTCTCACTTATGGCAGGTATCTCAATCTACGCTTTCAAATACAGATATGTTAAATTAACTATCTTAGCCTATAATGACAAATTTTACTTATATTAAATCGCCTACGGCGGGATTCGAACCTCTAACCTCCCATACAGGAGCTGCGCAGAACTATATGCGCACTAGCCATAACCGTATCCTTTAACCACTACACTAATTTCGAATATGAAAGGAAGATGGCCACATTTCCATGCCTTACTAGCGCTTCGGTGTGCGCATGCGCACTTCCGTTTTTTTCGCTCCCTTTGATCCGCAATGACGTATTTTGGACGAATCCTTCACGGAAACAACCGAGGAGATCAGATCTCGTTAGCTCGGAAACGACAACTCTGTCTCAAAGTTATTTTACGGTACACGACCGTAAAGCTTCCACTGAAGTATAAAACGGCAATAAAGAAAAGAACAAATGTGTTAAGTGGCCAATCAGTGAATTATTTTCAAACATTTCTTAACTATCATTTTGTTTAACATTGCAGACTATATGAAGACTTTCATCTGTGTTCTCATTACGAAGATTTACCAACAAGATTCTCGCCACCTCAACATTCACTTTTTTTAAGAATAATACGTGATCTCGGAGAGTTCCAAAAATACGACAAAAAAACGAAAATTATGAAAAAAAAAGCATGGCGACATAGCCTTATAGAGTCAAAATTTCAACTAAAATAATATGTATAAATTTGTTTTCGTGTTTAGAAAGCTGTCTTCTCATCCAACAAAACAAATATATGTATGTACTCTTTCTCTTTTAAGAATATAAAAGACAAAGAAGTATCTATTCCATTCCTAAAAGGCACCTGTGTATTGTCTGGAGATCAGGATATTATTTGACATGTTAGTAGTTTATTTTTAGGAGCAATTTATTTTACTTTTTCTTACTTTGAGCTTTCGTTGTTATGGCTTTGATTTTTCAGATCAATTAGGGTGGCTCAATCGGCTCAAACCTTCCATCGATGCGTCACGTGTTCGAATCCCACTCAGCTAACATTGAGCATGATTGGCGTTTTCACTCGATCGGCATATGTGGAAGAGTTGCCAGGTGCTCGCTGAAAGTCGAGTCCGGTTTCCTCCCCAAATGAATCTGGCGGTGCCGCCATTTAGGCCAAACAAATTGTAATCTTAAGATGGGCATAAAATATCAATCAACCAATCAACGCGACCCATTAGCGGTTGACAACGAAAATAATTGGATTGCCCAGAATAAACGAACGAACTCAACGATAAACAAAATGATTCGTTGTGAATTAAAAAAAAACATTACAGAACTGAGCGGTGGAGGAATCAATGGAATTCAGACAATCGATTGCACATTCACATTTTGAAAATTGTCTTTTATGTGAAATATGGTTTTAGCAATTTCGTTTTGTTTTAACCAATACTACAATGTATATTTAAATTTGAGCACCTCCCGGTAACCAAGGTTAGAGGATCTCCCGGCTGATTTGAGAAGCTGATGACTAACGCAAGCGTGAAAAGTCAGCCAATCAACTTGCAGGAAATGCTGATGGCCGTGAATATGACCTGGGCTGATTTCATTGCTTGGGGACAATATTCACTTATCTCTTCTCCGAAGGCAGACTAATTTATGTGGTTAAAACGTCTAATATTGAGTTAATTAATTCTCCGCACGGCTTTAACACAGGCAATTTCCTCTCTAAGTCATTTTTATGTACGCAAATTTTACTTCGGGTCGAGTCACAAAAAAATGTAGGTTGTTTTGTTCTACGAAGCATACACCCTAGTTCTTAATTTTCTTCTCTTTATTTGTGCTATATTAAGGTGTTATAACGTAGCATGGCAGAGTTCATTCCTTATAAAAACCATGTCGCTGTATTCGTGAATGAAACATATTTAGGCAATAAAGTTGTCTAAGCCCGCCCATTCAATTACCATAATTTCACCTGCAATTATCTTGTTAAGGAAATGAAGGTATAATAGCTTATAGCACATGGTCTAATTCGGATCCATTAATCATCAGCAAGCTAAATACAATTATATTAAAAAAGAGTCATGAAAATAATTGGGCATTTGTTATATTGACATTAAAATTGAACAATAAAAGGAAAGAAAATTCAGCCAATCGTGTACAATCACTAAACAGAACCACTTTTACGCTTTAAATAGAAGTGTATGGTTTATTCCTAGGATTTTGTTTTGCTGATTTCTGAAAGATTTTTACATTCAGCATTAGGTGTATAAGCATGTTGATTTCTGCAGATCGAACAATAAAAGCGTAATTTTCTTGGAAGGGAAATTAGTTTTTTGCAAGATATTTATGATCAACTCTAATCATTAAGTCCGTTTTCTTTCTTTTTAAACATATTGGAAGCTCTGCGATGTAGGATTTGTTTTTAATTTAACCTGACATGCGTGACCATATCTGTACAGAGCACCGGACAGGCCCCCAATCAAGTAGCCTTTGATCGATACCTTCCAGGTTTAACATCCACTATAACATTTTGCTTGTGGTTAAAGGGTAGGCCTTATATTAAAGTTACTGCAAATATCTTTCTAAAATAGTGTTCGAAACTGTTTAGGGCTCTGTTATTTTTGTTGAAATGTTGACCCTAAAAAGTTGCTCGCTATGTCTTGTTGTTGTGAACAATGCTGTTTCTGAATACCCAGATCAAATGCTGTTTGAAGGTTTAACAAATTTCATGAGTGTTAAATTGTCTCTGAGACGTCTTAACATCAATACCATCACATCTTACCCTATAGGGCCCAAAATCATTGAACTCGTAATAATCATGTTACCCATCAGTTGGAAGATGGGCGGAGGCGCGATAGTATCGACTGTCACCGATTTTTTATCTAATGCGAAAAATGTGATCGCGCGTTATTTTCCGTCAGTGATTAGGATCGTTATTCTTTTATCTCATTTTGAAGTGCGTGTGTGGAACTAAATGGCCTTGTAAATGATAGAACGAACAGAAAATAAAAACTGGAATATCCTTCAAGTCCCACGCTCAACAAAAGTGTGAACATTTTTCATGAACTGAGTTAAGTATAGATAAACTGTAAATCATCCATTAAAAAGTGCAATCAAACTGCTTTTACTATTAATAAACTCTATACTTAAACGTACATTCGTGAATTTGTCAAACACAAACAGTTCCTGATTTACACTTCCATCGTGGAAAGTAGTCATGCAATCATTTCAATCATGCAATCGTTTCAAAACGAAACAAGTTCCATTTTCACAGCCCATGTTACTTGGATCTTTCCTGCATATCTACATGTAGTTCCAGTGCAGTTCCAGTGCGCATTTAGGGGCGCATATAGGGCTATGTTATTTTTGTTGAAATGATGACCCTAAAAAGTTGCTCGCTATGTCTTTTTGTTATGAGCAATGCTATGTTGTTTCTGAATACCCAGATGTTTGACCGAATGCTGTTTAAAGATTTAGCAAATTCCATGAGTATTATATTAAATTGTCTCTGAGACGTCTTAACAACAATACCATCACATCTTACCCTATAGGGCCCAACATTATTGAACTCTGTAATAATCATGTTACCCATCAGTTGGAAGATGGACGGAGGCGCGATACTGTCGACTGTCACGTATAAAAGGTCGCCTCCCACCGATGTTCTTATCTAATGCACAAAATGTGATCGCGTTATTTTTCCGTCAGTGATTAGGATCGTTATTCTTTTATCTCATTTTGAAGTGCGTGTGTGGAACTAAATGGCCTTGTGAATGATAGAACGAACTGAAATAAAACTCGAATATCCTTCAAGTCCCACGCTCAACAAAAGTATAGATAAACTGTAAATCATCCATTAAAAAGGGGCAATCAAATTGCCTTTACTTTTAATAAACTCTATACTTAAACGTACATTCGTGAATTTGTCAAACACAAATAGTTCCGGATTTACACTTCCACCATGGAAAGTAATCATGCAATCATTTTCAAAACGAATCAAGTTCCATTTTCACAGCCCATGTTACTTGGATCTTTCCTGTGTGCATATCTGGTTCCAGTGCGCATTTAGGGGCCATTGGAATGTGACTGAGGACTTCGAGCCAAGGGTTTGCTAAAGTAGTTTATTTACGTTAAACTTCAGTTCTGATTTAATCGGCTTTACGTCGTTCTGTTTGTTCGGACGACAGTGCAGAGATAATTGAAAACAAGATTGAGTTGAATAAGTCCCTCTAATCTGTGAAATAGCACGGACGATCTGACATGGATTCCACACCGTCAAACTGTAATCCAATATCTCTGACAACAAACTTTGCTATCTAATCCAAAGTCTTTTCTGTCTGTTTCTAGTTTTACTATGTAAATTTGATATAGATTTCTTTTCCGTGCGACAGGGACCTGCGTGACACGGCCTTGGTGTTTGAAAAAACAAAATCATTATATCCACTCATTCTGAGTTATATATACTCTTCTTGCTAATATATATCTCTACCGAAAGAAATGCCGGCAGATTTATCGCCATCAAAATATAACGAAATGTCACGGAACGTTGGTTCCTGACAGTTGGTTCCTGGTGACTTTTCTTAAGAATTTAAAAAACTCCGACTGGCCACACCAATTAATCAGTACCGGTGGCCTAAAGTTTGATGATTTATTGGGTGGAAGGGCAAGAATAGAAAGCGTTGCCCATGTACCGATTGCTTAATTACGTCATTGGGGTATACGGAGGGATCGACATCCATGAGTGTCGCTACAAGGGCGCCGTCACTTCAAACAAGATCCCGTAAAGCCTAGCGCACACGAGAGGCGCCGGCTGAGCTACAAGGCACGCGTGGTCCAGGGAACAGCTACAGATTTCAGCGCAGTGAAATGAGTGACCAGGAACTTGCCTCAGCCGGGAGCTCATCGTCTGCGCTGAGATATACTGCTGCTCCCTTGGCCAAGCGTGGCCAGCAGCTCAGCCGGCGCCTCTCGTGTGCGCTACGCTTAAGCTGCATACAAGTCACTACCTGTGCTACGTAATATTCTATAAAGTGGTCACATGATTTAACAGGCACACGCGATTGGACTATCCCTACTTTCATCTCAGCTGGCAGCTCACGTTGTGCGCACACGGTGAGATTCTTGCCACGAGAGGCAGAAAATATCAAACATGCTAGATACCTTCCTCACCGCTTCCTGAAAATCTCACCAAAATTTACGCGCAGACGGGGGAAACAGCTTAGCTCAAGACTTTAACATGCCATCATCAAGTGAAGTCATTGAGCGGCAAACCTATTTGGTTTGTTCGTGTTCTTCAGCCTTGCATCGTCTAAATGAGAAAGTAAAAACAAAATAGACACAAATATAGTAAATTAGTGATACAGAGAATCCAGAGAATCAAACTCACCAAATGACCCACCGAACCAAGCTGGGAACAACTCGCTTGTAAGATTCTCTTGATTTCAATTCTCATCCTGGCTCGGATTTTTGTACGGGTCCTTCGATGTCGATAATTTATTAATTCAGTAATTTCCCTGACTATGATTGCTGTTGAATATATACACATTCTTAGAAATCAGTAAATAAACTAAGTTCCTTTACAATACATGTATATGGATTTGTATTTAATAACGCAAACGACGCAGTTAAAGCATATCTATTTGTAATCACATATGAGGCTTGTAGTTTTGTTTACTTTCTGAGTGCTTTGATTTTTTACGAAAGGAGAGATATCACTCCATGAGACATTACGTACTTAACAAAACCCTTCCCTGCTGTATTTGTAAAGATTTCAAATGACACGTGCTCGAGTACTGCCAATCTTTATTACGTTTTAGTGAGACAACTGTAGAGTGTGTATCGAATATCAGATGATGTGAACCCCGATCACACCTGCAAAAACAAACAGGGATTCTTGTGCAATAAAGCAGGCCACTTGGATAATAAAACTCAACTTAAAAACATTTCCTGTTAAATGCATGGTTTTTTTTTTTGGCTTTCGTGTAACTTTTCAAACAAATGTATAGCGGCCATTCTCTGGGCTTTTCTATTGCCCAATTAAGCCAGACAGCCAAAAGTAATGTCCTGTATTTACATGTATCTCCCCAACAAACTAAAAATGAAGAGTGTGTGAGTGAAGATTTAACGTCACTTTCAACATCATTTCAGCTGTGTCGCGACCACTGAAAGTCTAGAACAAGTTAATATTAGTTTTCTAACGACTGATTAGACTGATTAGACTTAGATTCAGCGAATCTTGGATTCGATATATGTACATAAGCAACAAGAAAACTAAAACATACTCATACATCTCGACTAGTTGAATTGTTTACATTATCAGCGCTTCGGTTTGTATGGGTTGCTGTATTTACCGATAGTTTTAGTTCAACGTTGATCCTTTAGTTTTTCAAGGTACTTCAAACACTGGACTTTTGGCGATCGGATTTTTTGCAGCTCACGCCACTTTAATGAGATACTAAGAGAACTCCCAGAGCGCTTAGAAGCCGTGAAGTAATAAAATAACAAACCATCTAATCAAGGAAACAAGCAAGCTTTCGATTGATCGATTTAAATTCATTGGTGTTTTACGCCGCACTCAAAATTATTTCACTTAAATGGCGGCGGTGCCAGGTTTAGTGGGGAAGGAAACAGGGCTTCGGCGAGTACCTGGCAGCTCAGTACAAGCATTTGAACACGAAAGCAAACAGGTAAACAAACTATAGCAAGAGGTAAATATAAACAAACAAGTTGATGGGTTGATTAGAATTGATTTAATTGATTTGCTGATAATTGATTGATTGACTGATTGATTGAATGGTAAATGTATGACCTGGTTGATTGATGTGCCAATGATTTATTGACTGATTGTTTTTTTATAATTAGTTTTAATATTTTCTTGTTGCGGACTGATTCATACTGAAAGAAACCTTTCGATTGATAGTCAGGTGAGAATGTCAAATAAAGGAATATTATGTACCTAATAAATCAAAAGTTGTTGACTAGTTTTGAATAGAGTCAAAGAGTACGTCGTCGATAGATGTAATTTAACTCCGTTAACAGTATGGTATACGGTAATTTAGCGTGCTTTCAAATTATCCTCTCCTCTCAGGACGTAAGAGTGTGGTTCACACGAAAACAACAAGCCATAAACTAACACAAGACACTTAAACTAATGCCATGGGCACTGAAAAACATTTCAAGGCTATTTAATGCGACACCGCCCTAATTGCCCCATGGAACCGCGAGAAGAGCGCGGATAATTTGATCCGATAAACGCTGAAAGGGAGTTTATACGAAAAGTCGGATAATGAAATAAAATAGCCGCACTGACGTATTCAGCGAAAACAGCAATCTTATTAACAGGTAGGCCTATCATATAAGACGAGTATTTTCCCCCGAGGCTTGTGTAAGACGAACAAGACTCTTTTGAAATAGATCCGTGACCCGGAAGCTAGAATACAGGTCAAGAATTAATCGTGTCAACTTGTTTTGATCACCAAACTCAAATGTCACGCGAACTTGGGGTTCAATTGATCATATTCTCGAACGGAAAATCACAGCAAGCTAAACCGAGGATTCTTGTCTCTCTGTCAATGGCATCTTTCTAAAAAGCATCTGTTTTTGGCTTAAATAAATTTAAAATACTTTATTCAAGAACACTTTTGTTTAGTTATTCTCATCATACTTTATGTCTTCAGAATCTATCCCGCAGGTCCAGAAGATCCAAGTCCTTCAGACACCAAACCATCAATTCTTGAAAGCTGGTGTGGGAAGTCAAACGTGTACAAATATTCTGGTATCTCCGTTAAATCAAAACCAATTCAAATTCATGGTGATTTCATAACCATTATCCGTTAGTTTAGGCATGGTTTAATGTGCACAGTTCTTTTATGACCAAAAACTAAACGGGCGGAATCTAAGTTTAAATTTCGTTGAAACAGAATTAACGAATTGTTCGTTATTTTTATCAAAAAATGCAAAATAAGAGCTTTCTGATGATACCCGTCTTACAGATATACGTTTAGGTTTTATAAGCAAGAAAATCCATACATCATGGCTATTTGAATGATTATTTGTACACATCTTCGCAAGGGCTACTGGCCTTACCAATATTCAGTCTTTGAGTTTTTCAATGTACTTCAAACGCTAAACTTCTCTTTTGACAATCGGTAAAAACCTAAATTTTGTCAGCTCATGCCACTTTAATAGGAAGTTGTCCGCATTTGTTTTAAGTTCCGAATGTGAAAGTGCGTCGTATTAACAGGACCGTTCTACAAGATGAACTTCAAGTGGCCGTACAATATTTTATCCTGGCAGCTGCTATAAGCTAAATGATATCTACAGATATTTCAGTTGCAATTTATAGACAGGGTTGGATTTTCAAGTGCAGTTATTAGCGATACGCCGTGTCAGTTTAAACGCGCTTTTAACGACATGAATTATTTCCTTACACTGTTTCCGTCAATTCATCTCGACTACGCCATCCATCAACTGGCAGCTAAACGTCCGGAAACAGACACATAATAAATAGCCGACACCACATTGTTACCCCGTTACATGTATTCCCTAATGTTTTATCCCCCCAGCACATAATATGAATGTTATAAGGCGTATAAACGTATTATGTAAGTTATAGTTAAGCCCGTCTCATACCTATCAGTGTATAAACCGGTTTCAGTATTAGGAATCGTCCTGTTCAAATACACGGAGTTGCGAACTAATATGTCATAATGAGTATATTAATATTTCCCCAACTCGAAGTAACCGTAAAGATGATAAAGACTGTAAATACCCCGACAAATTTCTCCGTTTGTTTGCTGATTTATATAACACGCTGAGCATTCCTTCGCGGACATGCTGTTGTTGTCAGATACTCGCAACCATCATGCGTCCGCTAATTAGAAAATTGGAACAAAACGTGGGTTCCCATAAAGAAAAGGACAAAATGAAGTAAGGCTTGAATATTTTAGAAATTAAGTGAGGATAGAAAACCCTTAAGAAAAGTCTCGAATGTTGCTAGATTTTCTACCGAGTCAGCCACAGGTACCCACCCACCAACACCGCCCCCCTTGTACCCTCTTGCCCCCCCCCCCCCCAGGCTTCCCCTGTCCCTTGCTTAGAATTGCATCTTTATCAGACTTAATATATATTAGAAGCTGAATATGGAGACCCAAACTGTGCGTTCATTGGAGTAAATCTAACGAGAGGTTCTCTCCATCCTCATCTCTTAAAGTGACATGAGCTGCCAAAATGTTGATAGTTTGACGTGAAAACATAATGTTGAAATTATTGGCTATTTTTCTCAACACGTATAATTCAGACTGCCGATCAGTAATTATGAAAAAAGTGTGAACTTTGGCAGCTCATGCCACTTTAACGAACATACTTGAAATATAAGGGTATAATATTTTGTAACACCCAATACACACAATAACTTGGTTCACCTACAAGACCGATTCCATGGAAATGACTCTTTAAATACGATGATCCTTTCTGAATAGTTTTACATGACTTGACCTAAGTTGAAACTTCAAGAAACAACACGTATGCATGTTGAGTTTTAAGATTTCGGTTGTTATTATTATTCGAGAATCCATTTGTACCACTGATAAGTTTAACATAGTACACAAGTAGCGTAACTCCGAAAAATGTAAGACCCATATTTGACTCAATATTTCGGAACTTTATTTCGCCATTATCAGGAAATAAAGTGCCGAAATATTGAGTCAAATATGGGTCTTACGTGTTTGGAGTTACGCTACTTGTGTACTGTTATTATCCGAGGTTCTTTATATCTGCTGTACATTGACTTCAAGTTAGAGATACGATTTAATGACGTAATGCCGGATATGAGGGGATACTTGATCTAGTTTTATCTAACGTCTAGCGACTAAGATTATTTAACTCGTGTCGAAAATGGTTAAGTAATCGACTGTGTAATATAGCCGGACAGAATAAGGTCCATCAGGTCGTAATTTTTTTCTTCTGACAGACATGTAATGCCTGTCTGAGATTGTGTAAAAGGCGAGAAACCAATTACTCTCCAGTTTAATACCGTGAGACGGCTCCCCGAGCACTGTGTACAAGCATTACACCACTATCATATAACAACGGTATATAATCATGTCAGTGGACATATATTAGAATTTTAAATAATATAATCTCACACAATGTAGATAGAAATAAATGTTAAAGGCCAACTTGCCGCCGGAGCCTGTTTAAATTTGCTAAGAAAACCAATTTGCATGAGCTTAGTACGACTAATACCACTAAACTTAAACATAGGACACATAAAACATGTCTAGTTAGCTTTAGAATGTAGAAATGGGATGAAAAACAAACGAAGAATCGAAGCCTGATTACAACAACAAAGATCAGAGTCGGTCAAGTTTCGTGTTGGATTACCCTCATTTCAGGCCATTTTATCTGTGGTTTACACTCAAACAATTATCAGCAGGCTTTTCCAGTCGCTGTTAACCGATTGTCAGTCTGTATTTCTCAGATAAATAGGCCTACGTAAAATTACACTATGCCGTTAGTTCACTCACTCGACTGAAACATAAATGCGCCCCTGCGAGCAGTTTGGTTTGTTTACGTTCCGGGTCCGTAACAATTCAAATTTTCAAATTCAAATTAAAAATACAAAGTGACGTCCAAACTTTTAAATTTTGGTAAAAATAGAAAGTTCCTAACTTATATTGTCTGGGAAAAATACAGAAAACGGTCTTTCTTTTTTAATGTAAACAATATTCCTGATTTTCGCGGCAAGTGTGCCTTTAAATCTAGAGTTAACAAAAAATATCTATCAAACTTATGATTGGGTATAAACGTCTAAATGATATGCCTCTTTTTAACGCAATAAGAAACTTGTATCGGTGGTTATTTTAGACAAGAAGATTTTCCCTGTGCCTTTAGTGTTCAAAAATAGTTACAACTACGTAGTTACACCGAAAGAAACCGTCCATCTTTATTGCAAAACCTCGCGCTGGCGTTTCGTTGCCACACAAATGGTTTATCGCCATTGGCCAATCAATCCGACATCATCAAATGTTGGATTTCCAAGACCATTAACGATCAATCTGTATTAAGTTTACATACCTTAGGCCAATGTTCGATTAAGTGAACAAAAATAAGCAATGTCGTAACAGCCACAACCAGAGGTGTTCAGCTCATCCAAGAGTTCATCGTTCAAGACGATATCTGTCGTTCATGATGGAGCGAACGTTAGGAAGCCGACAGCGTAAACGTGCCGCCCAGAGACAGTCCAATGGCGATAGGACTGATCAAACCACGTCGGCCTTGGTCCACTTTGACCAATCCGACAGATTCATGAATTCCCAAATATGGATGTGAAAAATGTCTCAACCTTGGCAAGATGGTAACACGCGATTTGTTTTATTACACAACACAATGTCTGGTCTTCTGACTTGCTTTACATCCAATATTTGTGGAAAAGTTGTCAGGTCCTCGCCGAAGGTCAGGGGTTTCCTCCGGACAAAGAGCCCCCCCCCCCCCACACACCCACACACACATACTCACACACTAAACCTGGCAACGCCGTCCATATAAGTGGAATAATCTTGAGCGCGGCATCAACCAATCAATCTAATATTCGTCGTCAACCTAAAATATATTTTATTACAAAAACAAAATACATTTACTGGTTCGTAGTCAATGGTGTCCAGTACACGTTAACATATAATATATAATGGCTATGTGAGCATGTATTATTCTTTTTTTCTTTGCAAAACATAGGCCCTTTGACGTTCTGAATGACATGCCTTTGAAAAGCACAATTAGACCTCATTTAAAGCTGTTTTACTCAAAAAGATTTCCCGGAGCCAATGGCCAGCTGTCCAGCAAGGAACTATCCGTTGGGCAACTGCCCTTTGGACTGCCCAGCGAGCAACTTTCCGAGAAGCAACAGTTATACTCTCAGTGTTTAAGATAGTATGGTGCTCGGATTTTCAAGTATATATTTATCCCTTTGAAAGTAGGAAGACTTTACCATCAGTTTTCCAAGAATTTTAGTTTAATCTCTCTCCATAGGGATTTGTGGTTATGCAATGAAAAGCCGTCAAAGCCTTGGAGAACATAAGAACTGGCACTTGGACAGTTTTATCCCCTTTTCTATTAGGTTTAATGGCTTCTTTTACAACGTTACGAGACATTTAGGCCATAGTTTTACAGCTACTTTTCGAGGAATCGTCAACGTTCTCAGAAAGGTTTAATGTTTCGTTTCGAGCTTTCTGTACTAAAAGAATGCGTCATGAACATTTCAATCAACAAACAAAGCTTTTTTTTATTTTAAATAATTTAGTACTTTCCGGATGATGAGGATTGCAGAATACCAGAAATGTTCAAACCCGAGACACATTTTGTGAGTTTGGATTGAGTCCCTATGTTCTTCTTACTAAACCGGAGCTTTATCTGCTATTTAGTGAAGGATATATGTGTTTCACTCTAACAGACATAATCTCATCTCCAATGATGATGAATTAAGCTCGAACCATTTTAGCAGAACTGAGGTTGATTTTGACAGGCTGGCCAGTTTCTTCTATAAAACGGAAGGCACATCGGTCCTTTCTCCCTGGCAATTCTGTTCCTGGTAAAAGACAAACCAAATAAAATTGCAACTTGTCTTAATAGCCAAGAGTCTCGAAGTGTTTTAATTTTACAAAGTATTCGGAAGTTACATGTTAATAACACGGTTTCTGGGCTGGAGAGAGGAGTGATGAAAGGGGTACACTAACAATGTTTCCTTTTTTCTAGAAAGGGCTTCAGAGGCATCAAGATATTTTACTCGAGAAGGAGAGTCTTAATTTCTGTTATTTTAGTGTAAGTCTTGTTTTTGCTCAGGGGGAGTATTTGCCGCAACGAAAGGAAACTCGTGTGCACGTGTTGGGAAAATTCTATCTTGTTTGTGTAGTAGGGGTAAAAGCTGCAAAGGCTGCCAGTGTTTCTGTCAGAACAGCCGACCAATAACCCTCGAACAACAGTTCCGCCAGCTGTCTCACATTTGCTCGGGGCAATTTTTTGCAGCCATGTGATTTGGTGCGCTCAGTACACAAAAAAGAAGTAATGAAATATAGTTAGTAACCTCAGAGGTCGAGTAGATAGACTACGTCAAATCTTTCATTCACCCAAAGTGTTAACATTTCACTCTCCTCTGAAAAACCTAATTCTCTCTAATAAATAGAAAAAGAACACGTGGTGTTTGGAGAAAACGCTTTATTAATAGGTACTAGAAGCTGTAACATAAAAATGATGCATACGGTTTAAGTCAGAGGGCCAGAAATGGGTCATTATATTTTCGTTTGATATACACTCTTTTCCTATACAATATATACACGCATATAACCCCTTACATATGAGCAACTCAATCACACGAGGTGGTTATAAAGTTTAGGATGGAAAACAGAGAAGGGTGGGATTTCAAATACAATTTTTATGATTAAATGACTTCGTTGTATTTCATCGTCATTTTCAATTCGATACTCCCTTCAAAGTTTTCCAGCGAAAAAACATGAAACATTCAAAGACCTTTAAACTGCATTACATATGATATTATATCTTAAGTCAACCAGGAATAAAACGACCAGTTACCCTTTTATTGGAATGTACAGTGGCATAAGTTGTACATAATGGAATTTTTCATTGAAACAAAACGGAAGCATTATTTGCTGGGTTTTTTTTAGAAGTCTTATAGGTCAAAAAAATACGTTAAAAGTGGCATGAGCTGTCCAAATTCGCAGCTTTTTTAATAAATTCAGACAGTCGCGACCGTAACAGACTCTGAAAGTTATCGAAAACCTAAATGATTGACGTTAGAATGGGCAAAAACATAGCATGTGGCTTGCACGAAGCACAATAAGCCTTGTGTCCGAAAAGTAAACAAATTAAAATAACCCAGACGAAGCGATTTTTCGAGCCAAAAGATCCATATGCTAAGGCCATAAACCTTAAAGGACACTAACACTGGCTTTGATAACCATGTGAGAACTACATCGAAATGTCGTCCCCCAATAAACTAAGAAGTAATACAGGGAAATAATCTTTTGGTGTCCCAACCGGAATCAAAAATATTATATCAGATAGAAATCAGAAATCTCGAGTCAAAAAAAGAATTTATAAATTCCACACGTACATAGAATGTCTCAACTTCCCCTTTGTTTTGTTTTTTGTTTTGGCATTGTGGTTAATCTCGTACGTTTGTTGTCTAATCCGTTAATGGCACTACATGTAATTAAGCGGTTAAAAGCCAGAAACACGTTCCTGTAAAGCCGCTTCCAAATTAATGGAAACAAGAGATGACCTTTCCAGCAAAATCAAAACATGTATCTGACCAATTTCGGTCGTCCTGATTGTGAGAAAGAAATAGTTGCTTTCCCAGTTTTTTCTAATTCGCCATCTAACATCTATCATAGAAAAATAATTTTAGCGTCTTCTTAAAAAGAAACTAAAACAAACTACTATGTTGAGCTAACAGGCACAAGCCTTTGCTTTGAGACAACTGGCACAACCACTTGCTTTTAGAGAAACAAGCACAATCGTTCGCTTTGAGGAAACAAACACAACCAGTTGGTTTGAGGAAACGAACACAACGACTTGTTTTGTGGAAACAAACACAAATGCTTGCTTTGTGAAGCTAACCAACCACTTGCTTTGTGGGAAAAAACGCAGCTACCTGATTTGAGGAAACGAACACAACGACTTGTTTTGTGGAAACAAACACAAATGCTTGCTTTGTGAAGCTAACCAACCACGTGCTTTGTGGGAAAAAACGCAGCTACCTGATTTGAGGAAACTAAGACAACTACTTATTTTAAGGAATCTAACACTAACCTACTTATTTCAACGCAGCTGCTTGATCTGAAGAAACAAAAACACAACCAGTTGTTTTTTTGGAAACAAACTAAACCACGTACAATGAGGAAATGAACATAGTAAGCTGCTTTGAGGGAAAGAAGGAGAACCATTTACTTTGAGGAAATAAACACGAGCTCTTTCTTTGAAGAAACAAAGACAACCATTTGCTTTGAGCAAACAAACACAAGCAATTTCTTTGAGGAAACTATCACAAATACTTACTTTCTTGGTTGATCGATTAATGTTTTACTTCGCAGATTATTCCACTTATATATTTATGATCACTAAAACACACGGCACAGGGAAAATCTTCTTGTCTAAAATAACCATGGAGACAAGTTTCTAATTGTGTTAAAAAGAGGTATATCATTTAGACCTTTATAACCCATAAATTGTTGTAACGAAGCAAACCTATGGTATTTCATTAGGTTGACGACTGACAGGAGCTTAGCCTTAGTCAGTAGAATTTTCTGGAATCCTTTTGTAACACATTGACAATGATTACGCATCTTAACTATGGCAAGGACATCGGTGGACTGAGATTAAACCTCATAAATTTTGCCCCCCCCCCCCCAGCACAGACAAAACTATGTAACAAACAACAAACAAAACAACCATAAACCCCATCTCACAACCAGCAAACAACAAGGCTATAAACTCCATCTCATAACCTACCACCAACAAAAAACAAGGTTATAAACTCCATCTCATAACCTACAACTAACAAACAAACAGCAAGGTTATAAACTCCATCCTACAACCAGCAAACAACAAGGTTATAAACTCCGTCTCATAACCTACAACCAGCAAACAACAAGGTTATAAACTCCATCTCATAACCTACCACAAACAAACAGCAAGGTTATAAACTCTATCTCATAACCTACAACCAACAAACAAACAACAAGGTTATAAACTCCATCTTACAACCTACAACCAGCAAACAACAAGGTTATAAACTCTGTCTCATAACCTACAACCAGCAAACAACGAGGTTATAAACTCCATCTCATAACCTACAACCAGCAAACAACAAGGTTATAAACTCCATCTTATAACCTACTTCTAGCAAACAAAAAGGTTATAAACTCCATCTCATAACCTACTTCTAGCAAACAACAAGGTTATAAACTCCATCTTATAACCTACTTCTAGCAAACAACAAGGTTATAAACTCCATCTCATAACCTACAACCAGCAAACAACAAGGTTATAAACTCCATCTCACAACCTACAACCAGCAAACAACAAGGCAATAAACTCCATCTCATAACCTACAACTAGCAAACAACAAGGTTATGAACTCCACTTGCTTTGAGGAAACTAACACCACTTGTTTTAAGGAAACACACTATAAGATAACATTTATTAGGAAATGTGAATATTTTTCTGAAGTACTGGTTTTTAAAAGGTATTTTACACACCTCAGAGTGCTAACGGCTTGCACTTATTGAATGTTTAGTTTGTTATAACCCCTCGATGGGCCAAAACATGGCAACCCGATATTGAAGTTGCAACAAAAAGGGAAAACTTGAATGACATAGCTTTAATGTGTTTGTACCGCTTGACACGTAAAACAAAGGATTTGTTAAAAAACATGATCCGTGTGTAAATAAAAATAAACAAAACATCTTTTGTTTTAAGACATGGGATGTATAAGCAGGTGTTTCTGACAATATCGTGGCTATTTAAAGGATGGAGTTGAATGCAGTTGAATGCAAATTCAACACAGTAGAATTTTTTTCAATCGTTTTCCAAGAGAATCATCTAGTTTTATGGACTGCCGTACATTTGCTTTTTCCAATTGTCAATTGATTACCGTTTATATCTTTTAGACAAGAAGATTTTCCCTGTGCCCGTGTGTTTTAGTGTTCATAAATATATATATATTTATTTATTTTTTTTTTTTTGCTTCTATCTTTCTTTACGCGATTTCTATAAACTTTCAGGGGGCCTCCGTGACTCAGTAGGTAGAGCGTTGTACGCTGAATCCAAACAGCCTTCCTCCAATGGGTCGCTGGTTGGAATCCCACTCAGCCCCCCTCCCCCCCCCCCCCAAAAAAAAAAGAACGCGGCGTAAAACACCAATCCATCAATCAATAGCATATGATTGGTTATAATGGTCTAAATGACATATTTCCCGTTTTAACTTAAAGTGGCATGAGCTGCCAAAATGTTGATATGTTGATGTTAAAACAGAATATTGAAATTATTGGCTATTTTTCTCAAGACGTATAATTCAGAAGCTTTTCAGTGCTTCTAGTCTCGAAAATATACGATAAAGTATTGTTTTGGACTAACTTTGGCTTAGAATGAATGAATGGTCGTCCCGGTTATTTAAATTTTGTTTACTTTTCGAACACGTTTTCGGTTCGTACAGGTCACATACTGTATGGATTTCCCTCATTCCAACGCGAATCATTAAGTTGTCCAATGGCATTCAAAGCCTCTTGCTGTGATGACGATAAAAAAATTATGAAAAAAGTGTGGATTTTGGCAGCTCATGTCACTTTAATTAGAAACTTGGTCTCCATTGTTATTGTAGTCAAAAAGATTTTCTCTGTGCCCGTGTGTTTTGGTATTCGTAAATGTATATACCACCTATGTAAAATAATAAAGGCTTGTTTTCGACTAAAATTAAAAATTCGATTATGTTCCAACAGAGATCGATTGTAAGAACCCAGAATCACACAAAGAATGTTTTAGCTCCCTCCGTACAACCAAAACATGGTTACATATAAAACTTGTTTCTGTACATGTATTTATAAATGAGTCTTTTTATATTGTTTTCGATGAATTCGAAACGATAAACAATCCACTTAAAAATCTATGTACCTGATGAACTGAACTTAGTGTCAAGTGAACCTTCATCGTTTTTATTTCACCAGGATCATTTGACGTCATTGAAATCTCATACGATAAAAAATCTCAAAGCCGAATTCAAACGGCGGGTATTTGCGGATTGTAGGTAATAGAAAAACCTATAAGAGCCGAGATAGATAATGCGCATATCCAGATTTTAAAATAAGCCAAGCGGATATTCAAGTCGGGTATTCTATAGCTTACAATATATACTCTCGAGGGTTTATAAAAAACGTATTGAAGGCATGATGAAGCACTGGACTGTGTCGTTTGATGGACTGCTTGTCAAAAGATGTTTTCTACTCCGCTTTAAGTTATATCTGGCGGAGAGAATTTCGGGTCGTGTCTCTGTCGACTAGTCTACACCGAATCTCTATTGGCGGTGTCAAACTGACTGACACCTTCACACACTGATAGACTTCGGGGACTAAATAGTATCGGTGTCTTACACCACATAGAGCAAGGTACCAGTCTATAGTCATAACAATCATATAGTCCATTGTTTCTATTCACACTCCAGTGGGTAGCTAGAAATCGCTGAATACAACTTATAATGTCAACCATATAGAATAACACATCTTAACCAAATAGCAGTCTAAACCATATAAAAGACTTAGCGGGATGTTTTTATTGCCAGTAAATTCTTGAATATAGAAAACTAGAGCCCTTTTTTAATGTTTTGCAAATTGTCAAGAAATCGCATCCCTTACTATAGACTTTTGAGTAGTGGGCTGACAATAGTCTATAAAGTCTATACAGATATTTCTAAAGCATTAAATTAAATTTTGTGACAGCTCGAGATTAAATTTGGATAGAAATGTCACCAAAATGGACTTAAGTATATATCAAAGCCTAGACATGGAAACTATTAAAATTGATGCCAACCATATTAAATATCAACATTACAAACTATTTATCCTTTGGGTTTGAACTTGGACCCCGGAAGATGTCGTGAAAAAACTATAATACCATTTGTGTTTCAGTATAACAAAGCTAGCATCGCTATGGCCAAGATTATAGTAGAAGAATACAAACTACTTCAACGTAAACTTGCTCGACCTCTGACCCAAAGGCCAGTCATTGCTTATAAAAAGAACAAGAGTTTGAAAGACATACTGGTCAGGGCTAAACTCCCCTGTCTGCCTTCTACCTAGGTTTTCTGGGAAAGGGTATGGGGGGGGGGGGGGGGGCATACTATATAGTCTGACGATATTCTTACTATAGCTTAAGATGCGTAAGCATTGTCAATGTAATACAAAGTGTTCCAGAAAATTCTACTGACTAAGGCCAAGCTCCTGTCAGTCGTCAACCTAATGAAATATCATAGGTTTACTTTATTACAACAATTTATGATGGGGTATAAAGGTCTAAATGATATACCTCTTTTTAACACAATTAGAAACTTGTCTCCGTGGTTATTTTAGACAAGAAGATTTTCCCTGTGCCCGTGTGTTTTAGTGTCCATAAATATCAGAGAAGATTGTTAAGCGCGTCATGCAATTCATCTGACAACGAATATTTTATTACACTTGTGAATTTGCAGTTTACTTACAAAACGCCTTTTATTGGAAGAAATGATGTCGACGTGCAGTTATCATATATTGACTTTCATAAAAACAGTAAATCTACAGAATAGAAGTCTTCTAACTAAGGAATAATTTTCAAAAGTCTAAAGTGTATCCCAAGGAACATAAATATCCGGGTTTTTGTGTGTGCGTGTGTGTGTTTTTTGTCGTTTGTTTTTAGGGGGGGGGGATGAAAATTTACATATAAAAAGGTATAGATCATGCTACATTTAAAAGGCATGAACTGAAACATGGTGACATTTTTTCCGTTCGACCAGACTTAAGATGAAAAATGTTTGGATATTTTTCATAAGCTTTGAAGTCCAGTACTCGAAAATGTAGGTAAATTAGTATTTTTACCACTCGGACACTACTTCAATTGCTATAAACCACCGACTGCATGGCATTGTCCATCATTGAGTTGTTTAATCGCTACTGTCTTGACAAGCATAATTCATGAAAAAGTGTCAATTTTGGCAGCTCTTACCACTTTAACCCAATCCAACCGCTAGAAATAAGGTATGACTATAGACAGTATATTTTTGGTTTTGTAAATAGTTTCACATATTAGATCTGTTTTTATTCTCTTACATTAAGTGTTGAAAATTACACAAAAAATTAATTTTCATATATTTTATTTTCCATGACTTTATCTATGACGCAATGTTATAATCTTGTTACAGAGATGTATCAATCTATGTCTATCTGCCGGGAGTATTGAGGAATCTTGTTCAAATAGAAACGCGTCGAAATGCATCAGACTGAAGTTCTTCAACATGAACAAAGATAGTAAAGTATAAGTATTCCAACGAAAGATAAATACTTCGCGAGTGGGCCAGACGAAGGGGGGACGAAGTACAAAACTGCTAAATAAAGAACTTTCCAAAAAAACAACAAGAGTCCGAGTTTATATAGTCTTTGAAAGATCCGGGCTTCGTTCGCTCCCTGACCCGGCTTGTGCTGCGGACAATGGAGAACGAGTCCGTGGTAACTCCCATCGATACAAATACCATGACAGCCCGACAGAGAAGCTTGTTAAAACACATGTTCTCCATTCAACTCGTAACCAGAGCTCTATTCAATCTATAAAGAATTGCCTTTCCTTTCAATTTTTGTGCATCTTTTAAGGGGCAAACCGGGTTTACATTTTTCAATTTCAGAAAATCCCTGTATGTATTGAATCGGGCATGGCACATCTCGTTTTAACACCTGGAATTTGAAAAGAAACAGACGGAGGGAGTCTAACTTATTTACTTTGCTGCATTCATACCGGTTCGAGTTCGCTGTCCTACAATTTAGTCTTGAGGACTTAGACCGACTGTATTAACCCATGTATAAATTGTAAAAGGGTGTGTGATCTACACGCTGAAGTTACGAGTGACGACGGGATAAATGATTCTTCGCTGACTAAAATTACAACTTAAAGCTCTGTCCCTTTGTCAGGTATCAAACACACCCTGATAAAGGCTCCGACGGCACGTTCGCTGGATTTGGCTGGGCTGAAGTTTAGTCTTATTTAATTAAAACTGTAACAGTAGAAGTGGAAACCTGGCCGTTTGAACTAGGATACAGTTCATGTTTAATTCACAAAGATGACATCTGAACTTTTGTAGCAAGGCAAAAAATAACGAGTTCCACAGTTGGCTGCTAATCCTATTAGATTTTTCATCTTTTGGAACGAAAATCTGGTCTCATCAACCATGCGTCTTAAATTGGGTTTTAAGTACATTTTTTCCTCTCTGATCTAATCGGATCATACTATTAAGATGCATTTGACGGCTTGTCTTTTTCCCTGGCAACACATATCCATGTGACTTGACCTATAGGCAACAGTTGAGATGGCGTGCGTGTAGTATTGTTTCAAAAGAAATACCGTAGCACTAGGTTTCGATGGTTGTGATATTATTAATCCAAAAAAATAATAAAATAATGATAATCTTTTAAGCGATATATTCCACTTCTTATTTTCTTATTTAAGGATATCCGAGAGGACAGTAAGTTCCAATTAAGGGTTACCGTTCGTATAGTTATATTGTTTCCCTGAAAACAAACGTTGACATGAGTAAGACTAAACTGTGCCTCCTTTGTGATTTTGCGTGTTTTAAATATTTGTTCACAAGTTTAAGTAAGACAAGCTTAATTTTATTTTGTATCCCAGGGCAAGCTTAAATTTTATTTCCACTGAACTGCATTAAATTGTCTAATTTGCATGACATTTTATTTCACTTTGTAGAATGTTAATAAGCTATTAAGGTTGTGTTAAAGCTTTAGGTTATACCGCAATAAAGCGCCTTGTAGTACGCATGCAGAATGCGGCGACACAAATATATATTTACACAAAAAATTCATACTTTACACGCTATTTATAGTTACCCATTACTTAATGTTATAAAAAATAGACATAAATTACGGAACGTATCTTTAAACGTGTTAAGTCAGACATTTCCTACGGCAATGTAAGGACATCTTACAAATAAAGATTTCCATATAAAGGGTACATCTGATAATGATCTTTTGCCTGTGGTGTTTCTGGAGGTATTAAAGAAAATGCCGATTTTGTAACTACTTGAAAACACCTGCGTAGATTGCATCATTTTTGTTTTCTACAATTAGACCGATATTGTTTCGATCGTGTAAATGTAAAAACGGACCCAAAAATTAAGAGCCGTAAAAAAACTACACTGCAATCTTAGTAAATCTATAGCCAACTAATAAAAATATATTCCATGATAGCTATAAAATATACTGCAAATATTGTACCTGTCAATATTTTTAAAAAACTTAAATTGTAAGAATACGTAAAGTATTAGAAACTTGTCTCCATGGTTAATTTAGTCCAACAATTAAGAACCGTACAACAAGTTTTCATCATAAATTGTCATAACGACAATTTATAGTAAGTAAATCATATTGCCCTGAAACATTGAATTGAATAGGGTTTCATTTTAGACTTGCAATGACCCCCAAGGCAATCACCTCCGCCATGTCATATCTTCAGTAACCTTATTAAAATGAGCTAGTTTATTAACATAATATATTAAATGTGGATCCATGCTGGTGGCAATGAGGCTATAGACGTGTGTCAAATGCTACTGGCAATTGCTCTTTGTACGTAGTTGAATGAAGGAAGTTTTACGGTTTGTTCCAATGCTATTCATCATTTGACAGCTTTTCTTGAATTGTAACCGCTACGCGATATCATCTCTGTGGAGTTTGAATCCCCCCTTTTGTAAATTTGTACTGTATATTTCTGATAAGGTGAATAAATAAAAAAAATATTCATTTTCCAAAACGGCAATTTAAGTAAAACAAATATAACATAAACATTGATAATGAGGAAATATCTTGAACATATATTGGATTGATATCAATATTTCTAGCAGAACTGACATAGGTATATTTAAAGATGTATTTATCTGACAGGTAGATATAAAGGTATATTGGGTAAAGATGATTAGTCGGTTGATGGAGGTTTTGCAAGTTACGTCGTTATCAAAATTCCAATTATAGGGCCGCGTTTAATATGGGCTGAAACTTGAGGCTGTTGATCAAAACATTTACGCCCGATGTAAAGTCTAATACAATGTGTACCTGGCATTGACACATATACCTTCAACAAGACCGGTCGCAAAATCAAACCGGACGTAAACTCTTTGAGAGACACAGCTCCATGGTTCTGTGCCTGGAAGAAACCTTCAACTATATTGGCGAATGTCAGCTATTGCCCATGTTGGGGGGATGTTAAAGTGACAAACAAAATGAAATCTTCACAAAACATTCTAATAGAGAGAAGCATGATGATCATCGTTGGGGAAAATAAACAGGTTTAAGCCAACAACATTTTCTGAAGCAACCAATTTCATAACGTTCAGACTGGGTATTCTCGTTATTTTTGGGATTACACTTCCTTGAAAAATGGCAGAAATTCTTCTACCAATTTTGGGTGACGCCCTAAACGGAAATCAAACCCGGGTCCCAAAGTATGGCATCTATCGCCAGCACTAAATGTCGCTGTCTTATCCATTCAGCCAACCGGCCTCCTCTTAAAAGGAGGTAATTGACTGATAGATACTACAGCGTGATGCGGCCGGTTCGCCGAATGGATAAGACAGCCGGCATTTAGTGCTAGCGATAGATGCCATACTCTGGGACCCGGGTTCGATTCCCGTTTAGGGCGTCACCCAAAATCGGTAGAAGAATTTCTGCCATTTTTCACGAGAATACTATTAAAACTCACTTTATAAATGACACTAACTGATTAACCTCGTCCAGACTGGGGTTCCGATTTTACCCATATGTGTTAGAGAACCTTTTTTCATTTCTCATTTGCTGAAATAGTAAGGTTTCAATTTATTGCTAAATAACTAAATCTCGTTGAGGCTTTTCAAGACATGGGCATGTGACCTATATCTTGCAGATAAACTCGCTATAAAATTCGCTATGTGGATTAAGGCACACTCTGCAGATAAACAGAAACTAATACAAATATGCGAATTGGACAGACAGACACCAAAGGTGGAACAGTGAACTGTGAATAAAATAGTCCGCTGGTGGTTTTGGGGTTAACCTGAAAAACAGCAACAACCAAACAAAACAGTTGAATCTTGAAGGAAATGAACGAATAGACAGACACCGAAGTTTTAATAAATTCAAAGGACCCCACAAATACGCTTTAGCTAAAATTTTGGACAATTCTGCCCATAGACAGTACAAACAAAGACTGTGATGTGTTGGGGAGACTGACATAAATAGCAGTTTGAATTGGATTGATTGATTGTTTGGTGTTTTACGCCGCGCTCAAGATTACTTCATTTAAATGCCCGGAGGAAACCCGGAGGAAAGCCCGGAGGAAACCCACGACCTTCCGGTGGTAACTAACAATCATCCCCCATAGGTCGTTCGAGTGAAAACCCAGTCAGAAAATTGTCCAATTTTGGTTTGAATTGGAACACTTGTCCTTAATGAAATGAAACAAAGATTCGTCTGCAGGATAAAGCGTTTAATAATCTGAAAGTTTTTAACAACAATTCATCTTTGACAAAAAGTATTTCGATTCTATATACTTTCAAATGAGCACTTAGATCGTTAGCATTTAAACAATATATCATTTGTTACACGCCCTATCAACTCATAATATATATGAGATTTTTAGACACAACAATGAGACAAATATACACAAATACGGGAACAAAATGTTGCAGGCACGACAATACAACGTGTGTAATTTTCATAAATACAAATACGTGCAACTTCTTCAACGCACAAAAGGTTTTAGGCACAATTGTACAACGTGTGTAACATGTATATACAACATCCGCAATACACAAAATGAACTCTGTATGAACACACATATATATATACATATAATTGGAATGTTCAAAATATAAATAATTTATAGAAGAATCCATTTAGTTCGTAATACATTTATGTGATTCTGAACAAATACTGAAAAATTACGTTCTTTATTACAGAGACAACTTGACACCATAACAATTTGTCTACGCATAATTTCTTTCCAATGATCTGTTTTGTACATATTTTTCTAGATTTAAAAAGCTTTTATATACATGTAAAAAATGATAAATTTGTGCAAGCAAAAATACTCTAGGCTATAAAATAATTTGTTAAAAGCATGATTTTTAAACAGCCAAAAATAGCGATAAAGCCTAAGATGGCAGTCAAAGTCTAGTTTTGAGGAGGGAAATGATGTCAGTTTTCCAAATAGTGAATCGAACGTAAGCTATTTGATAGGCAAGACAATGAAATAAAATGATATGTCTAAAAAAACTTTTAAAAACTTTGACACTTGACATTTGAACCAAGCAGTTCGTATTTTTACCCTGTATTGGCCATTCTATAGAAACGTTTGTCCCATCATGTGAGATCACAACATGAGCATGTCCAGACATAACAACATGCATACAAATACTAAATTTCTTCAAATGCTATAAAAACAACCAAGGAAACATTTTAAATCTAATTCATCCATATGGATGGTTTGGAAGTTAAAATTTGTTTCCCACAATTATCTCTTTATTGTCCGTATATATCATATTTCAAGTATCCTTCCAGGGCAACTGAAAGCTGATGATCGTTTTGGTTACATATATTTTTGGATAGAAAAAACGAGGGTATAAACGACTAATAAACGACTTCCGAATTTGATAATGTATTTTGATACATTAGTAGCTTATCAGAGGCAATCGTTATTTAAAAATATCCGATAGTCGTACCAAATAGTGATATAGCTCAAACCTTAAAAAACAACCAATATTCTAAAGGAAAGTTCAGCCATTCGACAACCCATTAACATTTTGATGAGATATGGGGTTTACAGTGAAACACGGGCGGACTTTGGTTGTATTCTATGCCAGATAACATATGGAACTGCTCACAACAACAAGGTTACAAGCCAGGAAGTTACGTGAAAGCATTTCAGCGGAGACATTTGAGGACAGTTACCTAACTGAGTATTGAATATAACGATCGCAAATCGTACATGCACACATCTATGTTTTTGGGAATAGGCATATATACATACACAGCTTGGTTTCTAGAATAAAAGGACTTACATGATTAACTTGTTTGGTGGGTTAATGTAAATAACCAAGTTATAAAACCAAATCGTTCAATGGCATTTAGAAGTTGAAAGGTTACAATAAGGTGAGGAATTACTTATGGATAGCATGGATGTCGCTCAATAAACCAAGAAGTTGTTATCCATAAGTAATTCTTCACCTTAAAGTTATGAAACATTCACAAAAAAATCTATATATAGCAGTTAAACAAAGAGTCATGCTGGGTTTATGATGCTTTTATAAGCAAAACGACTCTTAGAAGACTGGCCCTAATGGATTTAATGCCTACAGATTGCAGTATTTTTTCTAATGTTTTATTATTTGTACATCCTCACTGTATGCTTAGCCTAGCTGACATCTTTGATAGCATCTATTGATAAAACAATTCATAAAATATACAAGTGGACATATTAAACGCATTGGCTTGTAAAAGGGTTTGTTTTTCCGGTGTATGAATGTACAATTGTCGAATAAACAATTTATTCGCAATTCGTCAACAGTTCTAACCCTTAGAATGCCTATTAAACCTTGGCACACGTGTTATCCAGACAAACGGTCTCAAATATGTCTCTCTCTGCTTCTAGACCAGGGCCTTTCTACTACAATGTCAGAGCATCTTAATTCACGTGGTAATCATTACCAAAGAGAGATTTTGTCACGAATACCAGAGAGCTTAGAGGCTTATTCTGGGCTAAAATACACAAGTAAGGGTTGCTCTTAACACTTGTCACTCTTCTCAAACAATGGAGTCCAGTAGACGAGTTCGTATGTATGTTAAAATGTCTGTAATGGTTCATGTCCTTTAGTAGCCAATGGACGATCCACAAACTGATAAATTTCGCCTCTTACTGGTACTAAATTTAAGGAAACCAAAGTGAAAAGGTAGCAGTTCTCAATCCTAAGAAAACGCAAAGCAAATGTTTAATGTAAATACGAAACTATAGTTGCTAATCATGAAAACAAGTAACTGAAACTGAAAATTAATCTCCACTTTGTTTTTTGAAAAATCAAAAGAAAGTTTGTAGATTACAAGGCCAGTTGCTAAAGACGTCTACAATCTTATTGTCCAGTAAAATAGTTCTTTGTGCGCTTTTAAGAACATAACTAACATTTTGGGGTAAAAGTGTCAAGATCGGGTTGGGAAGCAGTTTTTGGTTGACGTGCACTGTCTCTATCGCGAGACAAGTTACTGTTCTGTACAAATAAAAAATATAATCTACAAGTTCTTTGTCTGACTGAGAAGATACTTTGATGGTATACATATCTTTCTTTCCTTCTCTTTATTTACGTGTCTTAATGTGATTAGTATTTACTTACATAGACTAACTAGAACGCAGGTGTACTTAAAGTATGTCTCCATTTTAAAGTGGGTCCCCTTTAAAGTGCCATGAGCTGCCAAAATGTAAATAATTTCTCATTAAAACAGAATATTGAAATTATCGGCTATTTTTCTCATGGCATGCAATTGATGAGGTTTTTAGTGCTACTGGTTTCGAGAATGTACATGTACCTTAAAGTAATGATTTGAGCAAACTTAGGCTTAAATGAATGAACGTTTGTCCCGGTTATATAAATTGTGTTTACTTTCGCACACTATTTCGGTTCATACATGCAGACCACGGGCTGCATGGGTTTTCCTTATTCAAACGACAATTATTTACTTTTTGAGTGAATATCAGATCCTCTTACTGTCGTGACAATCAGGATTTATGCAAAAATTGTGAATTTTGGCAGCTTATCCCACTTTAACTTTAAGACAGAACGCGTAGCAGCCGTAAAATGCAAGATACACACACATATATGGATGGTTTGGCAGTGTTATTTTGTGGAAGAAACTTGACCTCTGTGAACTTTTCAGCGCTGTTCCAATCTTGGTCCCGTATCTTCCATTGATGCTGAGATCTGGTCCACTCAAGTGTAAAGAGTGTTTTTCGGCCATGATGTTTTTCATTAGCATAGAGGAGCTTGGACTAGTTTGACATCCGGCAAACTTAGGGTTTTGGAGAAAGGGGCCGTTGATGCCTTGATTGAAAGCACAGCTGGGATGCGCTGAAACAAAAATAAAAAAATTAAGCCATAGAAAAAAAGGAAAGTAAGTTAAAGTTAAGTTAAAAGAAGTTGTTCAAGGATGACTTTGTACAAGCCCCAAATGAAACAGCTTACGAACAGCTGTGGGCGTTTGGCTGAGGAAGAAAGGCCGGTAAAACTGCAGATAGATGGGGAATATACCGTAAACCTGTCACAACACAAGGCAAAAATCCCCTACCCTGCATCCTTTACACTAACACAAATAACCCGTTTCTGACCCATTACGTATGTATAGCTCATATGGCATCGCCTAAAATTAACTTAACTTTCAAAAACACGGTTTACAGCCGTTGGCTCGAATTACGTGTAATGGCCGTAGTATATCAAACGTATATCAAAGTCTATTTATACAAACCTGGGCGATGTGGTTTTCTTGCGCCGCAGATTTTCATAAACATATACTCAGAGATATGGGGAAATTTTCCTATACATGTACCAGTAGACTTGCTTTATAATGAAAAATTCAGCCCTGGGGCACAGCTTCCTGATTTCTAGCTTAATTGCTCGACTTAGACTGGACCTAAGTGTCATCTAGTGGATATAAGCCTTCTCTCAAACATAGAGAGACCACTAAGTGATTTTCCGCCACAGGGCAAAATCACTATCCAACTTAAACGGTTTGACCCCAATACAGACCTTGTATCAGCGAAAGATGGACAACCGTTAATGTTAAGATTGATTTGATTGACTGAGACCCAACCACGTGAACGATGAATATGTTGAGCACTTCTTGAAGAGACAATTGTTTACAATTACCATAGTGGCATATACAACGGAAAAACTCATTTTTCGGAAATTTCGATTGTCACAACAATTCTGCAGTTCATCGAAAAACAAACAAATCCATGAAGAAAAGATAAACATTCAATGAGTTTGTGTTTGAGTAATGTTCAGAAAATGTTAATAACATAGATTATTTTCCTTACTTATAGACACTAAGACTCCTAAACTTGTACATGTATTCTGATGTTATTTGTATTTTGTCCACCATTAATTTAGCACATACGTTGTATATTAAACACATACGCTGTATATTAAACACATACACTGTATATTAAACACTTCCTGGGTTTGTTCCAGCTATTGTCTTTACCGATATTATCATTTCAATGTTCATCTTTTAATTTTGCAATGTACATCAAACGCTCATATTCTTAAAATTATGAATTTTGGTAGTTCATGAACATTCTCTATCTAGATTGATGTCTTCTTCCAAGTTGCACTGTGGGGGGGGGGGAAGAAAAGTGATCATTTCCTGATTTGTTTTTATTATTAACGAAACAATATCTAAACTTTGGCAATTGATGCAATTAAAGTTAAGTTAATCTTGAAGAAAAATATCCCATGTTAAGCGGTTCATGTCCCAGCAGGTTTTTTTAAGTAGAAGTCAGCTGAAGCTATAAACGTAAATCATGTCTATGAATTACAATATCAGCGGGTCATTATGATAAATTGACACAGGGCTTGGGGTTAGTTCACCACTCAAAAACGTAGACATTTATTGGAATTATGCAGACATGTTTTTTAAACGAATTGCTTAATTAAAACGCTTGTAAGAGGCAGGTGATAGGACCGCTTCCGGCAACGTACATATTAGTCCCAAAATCAAGTCACCAGTAAACATGTCCGCCTTATAAACGAAATTTTAGTTTTCCTCAAAACTTAATTCAAAATATCACACAAAAGGCTTTCAGCAGGCAAATGCAAACTTTTTGAGAGGATTTTCGTCTATTTGGAAAAATGTACATTGTTGAGCATCGACACCTTTATTGCATTAACTGATTCATTCAATTACGATCCATGAAATAAGATTTGGGAAAAAAAACTTTTTTTTTGTTTGGCCCCTGAAGTTCAGATATCATAGTTGTTAGGCCTGGTTTGATAAAACGATGGATGGACTGAATTCCGATTAAGTGGATATTTGTGCAATATCGTCATTTCTAAAGACTAGATTCCATTTCTGACCAAATTCCACATCAAGTATTTGAGAAAAACGTTTACATTTTACACATCCAAAACCACAATAACGTTCCAAAATTAGGCACAAGTTCGTAACTTTGAACAAAGTCTATGATGCACAAATCAACTTCTGTGGACAAAACTAATTAATTCAAATGCATTTTATGAACACGTATTAAGAGATGCAGGAGTCAGATACTTTATATAAAGATAATCCTGTTAGAATTCTATGAGTAAAACTGATTAATCTCAACAGTTAATCAAAGTTACAGATGCCTATCATTGGGTGTTATCAGGAAGAAAAGAAACACTTAAACCATATTTCCTTCATGTACCTTTTTGAAATGAAATTATATTAAATTGACATTAATCACAAATGTTAATGACGTGAACACCTGGCCCGTTCACATACCCATATCTATACGGCCCGTGGCATCAAAGCTGCCGTTATCTGAATTTGTTTCTAGGCGATGTGTTGAAATAATTGTTTTTATAAGTTTATGTCGTATATATTTGAATAGGGCTTGAGAGGCAGATGTTTGTGGCAATTATCACAGAGTTTCTTAGCTTGCCCTGGAGGTCTTAACTTTTATATATACAAATACATACACCTTAGTGCTAGCTAATTGTTACCGTAAATATGCTGGAGCTATAGAACCATTTCGTTGGGATTGAATGCTGCACCGTCATCGACACACCTTTGTGAAGACAAACGACGCTTCTTTCATGACCAATCAAACGAATGCTTACTCCATCCCTTTTCAGAGGCACGAGCTGTCAAAGTTTTGGACTTTTAACAATCAATTTCGATTGTTCAAAGAAAAGGGACTTTCAAAGTTCATTGAAAATCGATGTAATTTACGTGGTAGTAAAATAAAAAGGCTGTCGAGTGTGGGGACAGAAATTGTTCGATCCATGGACAGTTCATTCCCCGCACTTCTAGAGACGTAAAACCTACCGTTTCTCCTTGTGTTTTACAAGTTGTCCTTATTTTGGCAGCTCGCTTCACTCTAAAGATGCATGAATCCATTATATAACGGTTATATTCACGCTGCTCCCAGTTTTTAAAGAATTCGTATGAATGTAAAATATTAGTACTGATTGATACTTGGTCCTAACTCTAGAACAAGTTGTAGATTAATTTTAAATATTAATTTATATGTAGCTGGATAAAAGTTATTTAGAAATCCGAATTTTGGGAGACATTGTCATTTCCTCAAAATCCAATACAATAACAAAATACACAGACCAATTCTCATTAATCCTATGTTCGCGTGTCTTTTCCGATCTTTTTTTTTTGTTAACGTCTCGCATGCCGAAAGCCTATAAAACCATAGCATTCCGTGCCGTTACATTACCGATCCAGTTCTCGCCTTTCACTGACGAATTGTTTCGAAGCTAAAGAAAGTCGTTTCCAAGGGATTTATCTAGGAGATTTATAAAATAATTGAGTTTGCACACCTTTCGAGATTTCGAGTAAATGGTGACGTGAGGCACTTCTTGAAGCTACATAGAGCTTGCCTAACAAATACTGATCGATGTTTCACGCCTGTTGTTGCACTTGGCCGCGTTGCCAGGTTTAATGAGGGAAGAAACAAGGCTTTTTCCTGAGAAATCCCCGATCTTTGTTGGCCAATGTATACATTTAATTTAATACGATACCATACTTGCATGATGTTCCCTTTACTCAAGATTATCTACTTAAATTGCAGTGTTGGCATTCCGTGAAAATACCTTGGCGATTCCCTACAATGCGCTTTGGTCAGACAACGGCATAGCCGCACGATAGGATGACATTATTCTTTTTCCAAACTGCTATACGTTAATTGTTCAGATATAATATGTAATCAGAATGGGGGCTGTACAGATTATTTCAACAAGCGTTGAAATTAAAACGTTAAATATAAACTAAACGTCTTTCTATAATTTCAAAAAATGTTTTCAAAATAATTATTAGATAAGCAGATTGTTTACCTTGTTTACTGTTATTCTATTTCTTGTGGGGGTTTTTTAAGTTTTTAATTCTCTTTCTGAGAGTATTTATTTCTTAACCTATTCTATTTAAAATGTTTTAATTTTCTACACGAACTCAAAATATTTGCAGAATTGTATAACCAATCATTGAAATTAAGGAACACATAAGGTTTAAATTAATTTACTCATCTTCAGAAATTTAAAACATTTAAAGTGGCATGAGCTGCCAAAATTCACACTTTTTCCTTAATTTCTGATCGTCACGACAGTAAGAGGCTTTGAAGGCCATCGAAAAACTAAATGATTGGCGCTGGAATGAGGAAAATCCATAACCGAAAACGTATTCGAAAAGTAGACAAAATTGAAATAACCGGGACGACCATTCATTCATTCTAAACAATACTTTATCGTACATTTTCGAGACTAGAAGCACTAAAAAGCTTCCAATAATTTCAACATTCTGTTTTAACGTCAAAATATCAACATTTTGGCAGCCCGTGCCACTTGCAAATTTGAAAATTAACAGAAACGATTAAAAGTTCAAACTATTATCAGTTATTCCGAAAATTAATGTCACTTAATGTTCTTGTCTTGTCGATCATTGAATTAATTTGATAGCCAGTGCGGGGAGAGTTAAGGGGGAACATAATTAACGACTTGTATGTTTCTAACAGACTACAGGACAAATATGGGGCAGTGTGAATGGAAAATTAATTACACGCTTTATTAACATGTAGATGCATATAAGTTAACAATAAAAAGGTCAGAGTTCAAGCAACGATAAGACAATATATAATGTACGAGTCAGTACCAGTTAACATTAATTTATCCTTATAAACCAAATGAACATAGCGTAAATCTTTTTACAAGCCCCATATCGAGAGTAATTAACCTTTCACGATAGACTAGAGAGATTTCATTTCTTTAACTGAAATTAATTAGGCTTACAATTGACCTAGAAATTTGTGTTACGGTACTTAACTAGCCCTTGATTCAAAATACGTTGATTTGGATAGTCAAAGATATGTAAATTTCAAACACTCTGAAAATTCGTCTCAGCAATGATAAAATTGAAATTTTGTTACGCACGACTACAATAAAAATTGAGATAACCTTGGAATAACTTAATGTTAAAAATAATTCAAGGGCAGAGACGCTTATATAGTTGCCTAAAATCGCCTGAATAAACGTTTACTTTGGTTTCCGTTTTACGAATAGGCATGGTGTGAATTGATTACGTGTAGTTTTCATACGATTAATTGATATTTTACGCCGCACTCAAGATTATCGTACTATGGGGTTTCGCATATAGCGATTTCTATTGAAACCTTAAATAGCCGTCATGAAGAGGTCACCGTCTTCACGTATGAGGCAACTTGGATCAAATCGTTATGCAATCTTTATTTACATTACCGCTTCCACGTAGAGGTAAAAATTGATCAGAGTCCCCTTTCAATGGAACATGGCCCTGGGGCCCGGATTACACAAGGTATCACGTAATGCAAAGCTAATCGTTGAGCTAAATGGAAAACCTATATTCGATTTCGCTAAGTTGTTTTGTATTCCTACAGCTCATCTAATTTCGGGATTAACTATGGCAGTCTAGAGGGTCAAGTGATTTGCGCTTGTGAGCTGATAAAACTGTCTAGCTTTAGACTGACATATCTCATACGTACGCCCGTATCACTATACACTTTAAATCTACTTTAAATATCCTATGAGTTTAAATAGAGATGGTTTTAACGTATCTGTTGAACGTTTGCTCTGAGAGCCCGGGGCGAAGTCACTCCAGATGCGATGGCAGATAAAATACATTTAGACTTATTTTCACCTAAATTTATCTATAACGTTTCGACATCAAAGGTACGCTTATACTTCTGTACTCTATAAAATTCTTTGTAAATCCCAGCGAACATGTGAAATATAAGATCTCTATACACAGATACATAGATATACAGACATTTATGTACATAATGATAAAGAAGGTTTAAGCCTTCCGCCCACTACAAGTGTAGGAAAATATGTGACAAACGGAGACGTACCAGGTAGTCGTAGTCTAAAGCAGGGAGTCCCTTATTAACCCAGGTGATGTCCTCGCGAGGTTGTGTTCGCGATTAGTTAGTATTCAGTAGATATATGATCATAACTGGGTAAGAACTACTGGACATCTCGAAAATTTCTGACTGGCATAGGTATAAGTCTTTTCCCAGAGTAAAGCACTTTGCTAAAAAGATGGTCTTGAGGCCGAGCTAAGTAAACCAAATTTAGTAAATAACCGACACTAATTGACCCGGAAAATATTCTGTCGGTTATTTACTAATTCAGTTATTTCCCTAATGATGATTACACCTTGCTTTCTAAACCATATTTGTTGAAACCGAAAGTCGAAAATGTGCAGCCTGAAGTGGCCGAATCTTGCATGCACCAAGTTAGGAAGAACTGAATGCACATAGTAGACTTCGTTTAAGGTATTCAACAAGTACTGACTTGATGAGGACATATTGAGTAAAACCCGATTTAATGAAATTTGAGCATATGTGTTAAAGGATAAGATGTTCAGTAGAAATCGCCCCATGTAGTGACAAGATCAATTATAACATGCAATTGAACATATACTGCCTCAACGATTGCGCAATATATAGGTATAGATGCAGCCAACATTCAGAAAGCCATCAACATATTTTCGATGGAATTGCAACAAAGGAAAAACCATGAAAACGTAAGTTAAACAGCTACTACTGCAACAACGGGATTGGTAATAGGTGTCTGTCTGGTTGTAATACCAAAGGGGAGCTTTGTTGAAATTCATAGTCGCTGAGCGATTTGCGGCTAACTGCTGGGATTATACCATTCGCGCATCGCGCGCGTTATCATTTATCAGACATGTGTACACACATGAAGCAAAACAGCTAAAAAAATGAATGCAATGAATAATTTCAATAGTACGATTTGTTTTGGTTCAGAACACAATTGCTTCTCTCTAGTCCCTTAATGTAACTAGTCTGGCAGCCGACCAGGGCGAATGAATTAGTAAGCATCAGGTCTACATGAACGTTATTGTACGGAACCGAGTCGCGAAAAGACCACAGCAGATAAAACTGTTATGTTGTCTTGTGCAATGTTCTTGTCTTTGGGGCAAGCATATATGTTATAAATATTTCTCAATAAGTCAGCTGCTCTTAACAAAAGCTTCAAGAGAAAAGCGTTGGTGTTATTTTGGATGATGCACGAGCAACAGCAAATTTATATAAACTCGTACATTTACAAAAGTAAAGCACGAATTATTTTCATGAGCTATATATAACAATCAGTATTGCTGTAACATTTGATGATGCAAACAGAACAACTGTTGGGCGGATGAGGATGCAGTTAACACAGCCTCGACTTTCACACGTTGTCGACGAGCCCTGCTGCTCGGATGGTCTGTTCTTCTGCCAGACAGTACACACAGAGACAGTAATCACTTAGAAGTTGCCAATATAAGGTTCTCTGTCGTCAAAAGAAAATCAGAGTGAACGATTCAAATGAGCTGGCATCTTTGACCTTGTTTATTGAACGACATGAAGCAATACTCTCTGGTCGATAGTAAACAAGCAATCCCAATAAGATCTCCATGAGAGAGGTATATTGATATCTAGAATATTTCTCGTCAAAGGGTTGGCAGGGACCTTTGAAAGCCAAATATTCCGTCTAATTAGGGAGGTGTTGATGTATTGACAGACCCTGGCCATTTATTCATCGATCAAAACTCTCAACGCTTGTAACAGGAGCATGTGCAACCAAAACATCCGCCTTTAACAAGTTGCTATAGCAAGAACAAATAAACAACTGCACAGCACCTAATAATGTTAGCTTAATCTTTTCTAAATATCAGTGTGCTTTCTCACAAAGACCATTTCAAAAGCTGTTAAAACAGAAAATAAAGAACTAAATTTACCCCACAACGTTTTCTTTGTATAACTGAATGAATAGGGAAATAAGCCATACCGATGGACCCAGAAAAAAATACAAGTCAGGTGAGAATCGAACTCACTACTCAGGGAGGAGGACCTTTAGATTTGTAGATTGAAACATTGTTAGGTGGGTTAGACTGCCTTTAAGATTATTCCACTTATACAGCGTATTTTGGCAGAATTAAGAATTATTGGGGGGAGGACAAAAAAATCCTGATCAATTTATTGGAAAAGTTGGTCAGATAGAAACGCAGTTGGAAAGTCTGTCGAAGACGACGTCTCACTTTCAGCAGGCAAGATCAACAAAGGCAACTGGAGATGGTGTTATTGATATCCCAATCATGGGTTATCCGGGAGATGACAGGCGCCTTTCAAAGCCGGTCATTCAGACTAATTAGGGGGCTTTCGAGGTTTCTCGAGATCAGTGGTCGTTTACGTTGGACCGGAACAGTGGCCATTTGGATATGAATCGATACTTGAGACAATAAGTACCGTTATATATCACACTGGTAAAAAGCGGGCAGATCTAAAAGCAGAGAGCAATTATTTTTAACCAAGCTTCTAAAAGTTTCCTTTTCATTTCAACCTTTAACTTCCACATATTCGACTTTGAATGGTCTATTATTAAAACAATTTGTTTATCTTGTTAGGGTTTTTGTAAGACTACTAAATGGTGACTTGATGGATTATCAATATGTTAAAGTGGAAGGGCTTTGATTTTTGGCCTAACTGATAAACCTAGTTGCAATCATCATCAGGCAAATTACTAAATTAGTAAATTAACCGACACTGATTTACCCGGAAAAAAATCCGGGCCAGGGTGAGAATCGAACTCACGACTTAGGGTTACCGTCCCACCGCTCTACCAACTGATAAACCTGCATTGTTGCATTAGCACATGGGTACGAAAGGTACATAGAAATAAAATAAATAGTTTAAAAAACGAGGTGATAAACATGCTTCCGTGCAGCTGTTTTACTCAAGTTACGCATATATGAGGATAAAGCACGGTTTTAAACTGGACATTGAAGAAGTCGGTCGCAAAAAAACTTAATGATCTGGTAAATACTGAGTAGACTCCGACCGGGAAATTGGTTACAAGTATTTCAGCATTAATCCACGTCGCCATCACCAAGAGTCAAGTCAAAGGAAAACTTATTAAATAAGGTCATAATTCAAACAATAAGCCTACAGTGCAAATAGAAACTGTAAACTGTCGCATTATCAGATTAGCAAAAGTGTTATCTTCTCCCTAAATTCCATCATAGATATAGGCCACTTTGTTTCGAAATGTCCGACTCCTGTCTGCAAATCTTTGGGTCGGGTATTTCTTAACCCAACTTTTAGATATAAAAGAAAAATCCATAAGCATTTCTGAAACCATAAATTTGAATAAGTTCAATGTTAACAAGTATTTGTATCAGATGTACCTTTTTCTGTCCAGGAAATGTACTTCCTAATTAGTTGTATGATACTGACTTCTAAGTTTAGGGGCATGGACATTTTAAATGACAATTTTCGTGTCCTTAAGACACGCTTTCCGAAACTGTCTTTAATGTACTCGTTAGATTTAATGAGATTAGTGAATAGCTAGATTTGTTGTAAACTGTTCACGTTCTTGAAATATGGTTTTAGAAACTGTGTTTATGGATTTGACTTGTTCAGATAATTATCAAAATACCTGTGCTATAAACTTAATTATATTAAAGGCACTTATTGCATGCAACGAAAATGTTGTAATACTGTTGTATGGGAGCTTAAATATGATCTACTTTATATCACTAATAGACTATATATTGCGCTATGAGTCTTTCATGGAAGGACCAGACGTTCATTTTTAATGTTCGGTTATTTAGACTCTATTATACGTCACCAGTATTATCTACACTTATATGCTGTGCCCTCTCAATTCAGCCTGTCGATATTTATGAATTTAAACCAAAATACACTTCCTAACTTAACTTGATTCATTCTCCACAGCTGAGTCATGTTTTTACAAGAAAAAATAAAACGGATTGGAAGGATGGAAAGAGATTTATTGCCAAGGCTAACGTGGAGATGTATAGAATGACAGGCGGAATGATTGTTTTTGAGACGAACTTCTTACATAGTTTTGTTTGTAACCTGCGACGTTCATACAATTTACTTGCGGTTTGTTTTTCGCCAAACGATTGAAATATAACGGGAAACATAGTCTTTTCATATGTGAATTTTTTTAAAAATATTCAACTTTCTTCAGAAAAAAAAATGTTTTATTTTAGCCCAGTAGCACCCTGTGTCATTTTATCAACATACTTTCTCGTTCTGTCTTATAGATAAGCTGCATGGTTATATTTGTATAATTAAATAACTTATTCAATCGTTCATCGAATTATTGATATTCCATACAACTGTAAAGTACTGACTGAAAACTTTCATTGAATCATCATTCGCAACAGTCAAATGAATAAAGACTAAAACATTCAATATTTGATTAAAGCACGTTATTGTCTGCCATCCGGTCGCAAAAATGGAATTTTGTCAAGAGCTTATTGACCTATAGTGGATAAAACAGAGGCCATTCAGAACTGGGTTAGGAATGAGGTACTTAATATCGGTGACAAGAACTCCATCCTGGATCAGTACAAGAATTTCTGTCCGTTATTAAGAAGTATAATTCCCATAATAACGAGGAAACCATATTTCAGTATTTGATTCGGGTAAACAACCAGGTTAGAGGCATGACACAGCTGACAGCCTCACTGGTTGAGATATATTTTGAAATGTCGAGGGGTGGTGATTAACAAGGGAAAATCACATGAACTGTGATGGAAGGAGGGGTGTCCAGTTACAAACTAACACTGACACTAAAATGCTGCTTTACCCAGGGTACTGTTGAGTTGTTTAGAACATAAAACTACTTTAAGTACAGAGTAGGGAAAGCCATTATTCCTTAAAAGGCAGTTACTGGGGTGATTTGAGAGATACTAGCCGGTTCACTGGAAGGTAAAATCTGTCAACAGTGGATAATCGTTTCCACAGTTTTATTTTTCTCTGCTGAAATTTTATAGATGGCATTCGGCTACACTAAAAGTATTATTCAGGAGCTAGATATACTTTAAGTGACATGAGCCGTCGGATTAAATTCTTTTCTCGTGGATTCAGAATGTCAAAAGATTGAGAGCTTTGACGTCAAAATAAAAATATAGGTTCAATTTACACACAAAGGCAAACATTTAGTAGGAGTACCAAAAGTAAACACATTTTTATAGTTGGGATGATCATCATTTCAGGTCATCGCTACTTCACTACCTGCCTCCTTACAGTGTTTCTATATTAGTCAAAGTATAAGATAAATTTGCTTACAAGAGGGGACATCGATCACACTAATCTATTCGTCCATTCACCATGGAATCAAATTCAGAGATGAATGGAAACATCTCCGAATAAGGTTTTGAAAAGTGATTTTTTGTCAGGGTTATACGTAAATACTTACCATTATATTTATCCATTCTTGGCTCAGATAGTATTTGGAAAAAACATACACTAAACAACATATAATCAATGTAAGTGAGTCCGAGATAGGACAAAGAATATCACAAAAGAAATTAAAAGCGTTATTTCACTTGTTGTTAAAACCATGGAGTTGCTCCAGGCGTTTGGACTTTTCTGTTCATAACTATATCCGTGACCCCTACTGTTCAACGGTTTGCCAGGCTGGTCACTCGAGGGTCTCTGTAAAGGACTTTTATTGAAACATAGTCTCTCCGTGTTGTCTTTGACGGCCTGGCAAATCTGTTTAGTTGCCGGGTCGTCACACTCGCACGTTCTCAACTTTTTCGCTTTGGTCCTGCCGTAAAGAATATCTAGACTGTTATTACAACGGTGATTACAATAATCTGGGGAGCCGTCAAAGAACTCGGAACAGTACTGACGATAGAAATTCCAGGCTGCTAGACAAGAGGTATCCGCCTCGCATATCCATTGAGCCAGAGAACAACTTAACGGAGTCGTGTCATCGTTAATACTTTCCATCGCCTTCAAAACATCCTGGGCGCAAACTTCTACATGGTTTTTGGAAGCTAAGCAATGCTTATCTCCTTCGCAGTCACAATTAATAAAGGCAGCCCCCAGTTTATCCTCAGTCGACAAGAGAGATATTAAAGCTTGTTTACAGGGTTTCGTGCATCCTCCACCTTTTCCCTTCATAACAGTGTCACAGGCAATATAGAAATTATGAAGTGCCATGCCACATCCCACTCTTCGAGAACATGTATCTCGAGTCCTATCACAACTTTTACGGGATGCTTCGTTGGCGAAACTACTTCTAGCGTCAATGAGACAAAAGAAACAAGCCGCTATGTAACCATAGTACAGTCCAAAACGACCCAGTGACATCCTATGGTAGAGGGCAGACCGGCTGCGGTACTCAAGGCCCGTTTACCCAGATGCTCTTAGAGTTTGTTGACGTTTAGACAAGGGACCTACTACACACTAATACAAGAGAAGTGTATGGTCCTTCGCGTGTACCAGTTATCATTGGGTGTAAAACGAGTCCAGTATGTATACTCACATACATTCTGTGTCCCTCACAATACTACGCCGCTGATCCAAAATACTTACAAAGGATACAAGGTCCTGTTAAAATGACCTATCCACGCTCATCGCGATGAACAGTAACTTCTCTGTCCCACTGGAAAGATTTCTTTTAAGCGGGGGAAAGGATTGTACGAACTCACAGTAGCTCACTCTTCAAGCGGGCTGTGTAAACAACACAATATTCCATGATATACGATACGATATAGCCTCCTGCCTCCCTTTAGCCGCTCTCACCCTGGAAACCGGTCATAGCTTAACTCACTGCTAGCCGGTCCGTGTATAAGGAATGATGATAAGCTTCAAATCTGTCGGAGTTTAACTCCATACAGCTGAACACATAAGTCTGCTCGCCAAGTGCCTTTCGCCTAGACGTTTGACAGGCAACTAACTCCGACTGACTGCTGTGCGCCGGAGTCTATCCTTAGCGTTTTTCGGTACAAACTCTCCACGACTGGCTGATAGCCCCAGGCTGTGCCGAGGCGATTGGTAGATGGATATCGGCCAGTGATTCCCCTTTCTACGACACTCTATCCCTCATGTGACGCCTCTGTATTATTGCTGAGTGGAGTTCAGAAACAAAGTGGTGCGCATCAAATACCTGGCACCTCGCAGATCAACGGCTAAATTTGACCCGTACGTCTTTCACTGAATACGTTTATTTCAGTCACGACAAGCGACTTGTAGCCGTGGAACATGCCTGTGAATACGAGCAGTGTAACAATGTATGTTCGAGAGAGCGGGACCAGCCCCCGAGAAGACTGAAACACACAACAGAATAGGAAATAATACACTCTGCTGATTGTTGTTGACATGTGATTGACAGCTCAGCCTACTCTTCGACTTGCTCTGTTAATTTCATACTAAGCAACAATCTTGTTTTACTAGAAGAAATGAAAATATTTTCTTCACGCTTGTGTGTGCTTATTATCGACTTAATCCATTTGTTTCTAACCAATTTTCCACAACATATAGTACAGCTACAAGTGCTACCATTATACATTGAAATACACTGACACGGGACATATATTTACAAACACTAAAACATAGAGGCCCAGGGGAAATCTTCTTGTCCAAAATATGACACTGGACATATAGATAGTTTAGAAAGTGATGTATATGGGTTAATTTATAAATTAAAGTGGCATGAGCTGCCAAAATGTTGATATTTTGACGTAAAAACAGAATGCTGAAACTATTGGTTATTTTTCTCAGGACGTATAATTCAGAAGCTTTTTAGTGCTTCTAGTCTCGAGAATGTACAATAAAGTATTGTTTTGAAATAACTTTGGCTTAGAATTAATGAATGATCGTCCCGGTTATTTAATTTATGTTTACTTTTCGAAAACTATTCCGGTTCGTATAAGCCACATACTGTACGGATTTACCTCATTCCAACGCTAATCATTTAGTTTTTCGATAGCCTTTTCGATGATGAAAAAAGTGTTAGTTTTAGCAGCTCGTGCCACTTTAAGACGACACTTGGCGTATCCATTTAGCTATTATTCAACAATTGATAGATGCCATTTTGAAACCTAAATCTCAATTATTTTTTTAACTTCTGATTCCACGACTGTAGCAGCTTTACCTAGAACAAAAACGCACAGCATATTGTATAGTACCGGAATTAGATATTCAATTAAAAAAATCCATTTCAACTCGAATTGTTCAGAATTTATTGATTTTTTTCAATAAATTCAAACTTGGTCCAAATATTTTTGTTAGTTGATGAAATGGAGTCATGACATGTGTTGAATTATGCAACAAGCCGGTATTCAATAAAATACTGTAGTAAATATATTATACTTTTGTAATAAACAAAACAGGTTTTAAACCAATACAAGACAGATTTATACATGGAAAGTTTGACCTTACCGTGGCAAGTAATTCAAGATAAATATATACATTCTAAAATTAGATTGATGATTCTACCTTGTATTGAAATCCAGTATCTGTCTAGGACAGAAATTCACGTAGAATAGCGCGAGATCTGGAATGATATATATCAAATATAAAACCAACACAACTGTGCTTAAATAGAATATTTTGTCTGTATTCTTGTTATTTTTGGGATTATACTTTCCTGCCGACTGTCTTTACATCAATTCAACCAACCAGCCTCCTCTATAAAAATGACGTCGTTGGCTGGTAGATACTACAGCGGACATTTAGAACCTATTTGGTAACGTAATTGACACCGCTCCTATTACTGAATGCATACACATACGTAAGGTTAACTAGTTAATGTCATTTGGAAAGTGAACATTTTAGAGGAATCCGGTTGGTTGAACGGATAAGACAGTCGGCATTTAGTGCTGACCATAGGTGCCATACTCTGGGACCCGCGTACGACCCCCGTTTCGGGCGTCACCCAAAATCGTTAGAAGAAATTCTACCATTTTTTCAAGAAAGTGTAATCCCCAAAATAACGACAAACGTTTAGAAAGGGAAAGTGTTTAACACAAGGGTTTAGAAAGGGAAATTTTTGGGATTTAAACATTACAAACTATTTATCCTTTTGCTTTGAACTTGGAACTTGGGAAGATGTCGTGAAAAAACTATAATACCATTTGTGTTTCAGTATAACAAGGCCAGCATCGCCATGGCCAAGATTATAGTAGAAGAATACAATCTACTTCAAAGTAAAATTGCTCGACCTCTGACCCAAAGGCCAGTCATTGCATATAAAAAGAACAAGTGTTTGAAAGATATATTGGTCAGGGCTAAACTCCCCTGTCTGTCTTCAACTTAGGTTGTTCTGGGGGGAGGGGGGTTGAAATGTTGAAATTATCGGCTATTTTTCTCGAGACGTATAATTCAGAAGCTTTTTAGTGCTTCTAGTCTCGAGAATGTACGATAAAGTATTGTTTTGAACTAACTCTGGCTTAGAATGAATGAATGGTCGTCCCGGTTATTTAAATTTTGTATACTTTACGAACACTATTCCGGCTCGTATATGCTACATATACTAACGATAATCATTTAGTTTTTCGATTCCCTTGAAAGCCTCTTACTGTCGTGGCGATCAGAAATTATGAAAAAAGTGTGAATTTTGGCAGCTGATGCCACTTTAAGATGCGTAAGCATTGTCAATGTTTTACAAAGTGTACTAGAAAATTCTACTGACTAAGGCCAAGCTCCTGTCAGTCGTCAACCTAATGAAATATCAAAGGTTTAGTTTATTGCAACAATTTATGATGGGGTATAAAGGTCGAAATGTTAAACCTCTTTTTAACACAATTAGAAACTTGTCTCCATGGTTATTTTAGACAAGAAGATTTTCCCTGAGTCCGTGTATTTTAGTATTCATAAATATATTTGTCTGTGTGTGTGTTTATAGACAGTAAAACATACGTACAGACACACAGGGAAAATCTTCTTGACTAGAATAACATTTTTCAGTAGCAACAGATTGACCATGGGAATGTGTGCCACAAGAAAGTTACATCAAACATAAGGGACATAACCCTTCTTGCTAATTTCAGCTTTGATTAGTGAAATTAGAGTTGTTTCCTCTTGGATGCTTTCTGAGCTATAAAGACACCTGACAAAATTTACGGCAATGTTGACGGCTACCCACAATGCACCTTCCCTAATTTTTGTTGAACCAAATCACTTGATCGCCTTTAATTGTCCAATGGGGATATTTTAGGAGAGTTCGAACAAAGTGTCATTAAATGACAACTTACCTACAAACTGTAGCAACAAACAGGTGATAACTGTCGTCATACAGTAATTCCAATTATAGATGCATGGTAGGTCTTATCCCAACAGTTTTCAGATCTTCATAAAAATAACATGCTTTCTTTTCAGTTCTGAGATTTAAAACTTAAATTTAACTATTTTTGTTTAAAAAAAAAATAAAGTGTGATTTTTTCAAGAAAAGCTTTTAGGGGTTAGGAAAAAATAAATAAGACGTGGGCCTACTTAAACATCACATTTCTTTCCTTATCTGAATACGGAACCTGTTTTATGTGACTTGGATCCTACCAATCTAATTGCGCCATCAGTGACAATCGGAAACCATATATAAGAATTAAACTATCTTAACCATTTTACAAGTAAGAGAATTGAAAAGCTGGACCCTCGTCTAAAATTCAACACCGAATACCGCCTGCAGTCCATTATACAGTAGGCTAGTGTCACACACAGTACGCCGATTCAATTTGATAAAATTAATTCCGCTGTAACGATTGAATGTTTTACAATTTACAAGATCAGATATCTTCATTAGTTCATTAGCTTTGAGTTAAAGCCCCCCCCCCCCCCAACCCCCTGCCCTTCCACACTCACTCAATAAACCTGAAAAGCTGCCATTTAGGTGAGACAATATGGTTTGTAACGGGAAAACCCCAAAAATCAATCAATCTAATCAATAATCCCAGTTCACAAAGAACACTGACTGCTTGTTTGGATAATGAAATATTTATTTGTAAAACAGCAAAGTCAATGCAGTTAAAAATATTTAAAACCAAAGAATCTAAAAAATCTGATTTTATGAGAGCTTATAACATTTCAATCCAACTCTTGCAAACGCTCTCTTCAATTTTTGTCCAACTGTTTTCTGTTTCTGTAACAGGCATTCCTGGTGTTCTACAAAAAAATTATAAAGTTTATTATTTCTGAAAATCTGAAAAATCTATGAAAATAAAATAAAATGCCCCTCCAAATTTCTCTATGAAAATACTAACTCACAATTTTACGTGTAAAATTTATTCCAGGAAGGTATAAAACAACTAAAGAAATGTACATCTGACAAGAATTTCAAACAAACTTACCAAGTTCGGCTTTCTCAATGTCCCCTTTGAAGTTAAATTCCAATTCTAACTCTCCCAGTTCCATTATCTGAAGTTAAAATTGGAGGATAATAAGCTGTGTATCCTTAATTCAAAAGTTATGCTCGTCAAATTTTGGTAACTCCAATGGGTGATTAGAATAGCAATGCAAGAGCAGAGATTCCCATATAGTTTCCACGCAGGACAAGGCTTTGTCTGGAATTTAATATCTTTAACACTTCATTAGTACGAAAAATATATGTGACGTTTATTGTCCTGTGTGAGTTATAAGGCATTTTCAAACAAGTTTTAGCTGTTTTATTTCATGGTAATGAATCAATATAATTTCTGCCCCTTCTGTGTATGATGAATATCCAAATAATAATATTGTATCTACCTCACTGGTATCCATGGCAACAGGGGGAATCTTAGCTTTGTGGACACGCCCTTTGAAGTATTTCAACATTCTGGTCAATAGTTTGAACTGTTCAGAAAAAAAAGGATAATATGTTAATTCCACAAAAAAAAACATACATGACTCCATATTTTGCATAATGTTTCGTCAATATTTGTTTTGCGTTCTGGATAGATACATGGATATGCTAGGTCATTCCAAAAACGGAATGGTCGACCATGTAGTAATTTAGCTTGTCTCGAGAAAATACACACGCGATAACTAGACACTGCCAGGATAACGGGGATAAGTTTATCATCTAGCCAAAGTAGCGGCAATATATGCCACTTTTGTTTCAAATCAGAGATTATCCAAACCATGGAAAGAAGTTAATGACCCAGCAGATAAAGTAACCCTTGAATTCACATGGTAGCTAGAACTGCATCCCAAATTATTTTCTGTTTACATTCTATAGATGCTGTAAGCTACATAATTCGTCTTTCCATTATCAGTTGGCCTACCTTTGGTGTTTTCTCATCGTCAATCATTCCAGTAGTTGTCTTTCCGTCAGATAATGTTTGTTCAGTTTTGATCAAGTCATCTTTTCTAGTGCCAAGGAGAACCGCGTCGCCATTGGGTACAAGGGAGGTCTGCGATGACGGTGTCTTTAACATGGCCGGAAGGTGAGACTTCAAGGTCGTCTCAATGTAGGTTAGCCCTTTTGGAGATTGATTCGGTTTCGTCGCTTTTTTATCACCCTTACTATTGGAATGAAATTCTTCATCTTTCTTATTCCAACGCTGAAAAATAACAATGATGAACTCTAATATATGTTTGGTTTGGATTAGTTGTTTGATAGGAACGTTTTATTCTGAAAAACAACAACCCAAGCAATAAGGTATGAAAATTGAAACTTTTTTTTTCAAAACTCTGAATGCCCTAAACAGACAACGTTTGGATTTTATTCAAAATTAAATCGTTCAAGTTGGGGGGGGGGGATGAAATATCTTGCAAATCTGTGGCCCTTAAAGTGCCAAAATGTTGATATTTTGACGTAAAATGTTGAATATTGAAATTATCGGCTATTTTTCTCCAGACGTATAATTCAGAAGTTTTTTAGTGCTTATTGTCTCGAGAATGTACGATAAAGTAATGTATTGTTTTAAACTAGCATAATAGAATGAATGAATGGTCGTCCCGGTTATTTAAATTTTGTTTACTTTTCGAACACTATTGCGGATTGTATAGGCCACATACTGTATTTATTTTCCTCATTCTAACGCTAATCATTTAATTTTTCGGTGGCTTTCAAAGCCTCTTACTGTAGTGACGATCAGAAATTATGAAAAAAGTGTAATTTTGGCAGCTCATGTCACTTTAAACAATATACAATCATTCGTAGCACATGCGGTGACAACTATAACAAGCCTACGCAAAAACATACCCAGATTTTATATTTCTTTGTTTTTTTGTCCTTCAGTTTTGTCATCAGTGCAAGATCTTTGTCTTTGGCTGTCTGTTGCAGATGACCTTTGACATCTGGAACAATGACACTGGCCACCGGAAGTACACATTTCAAAGCAGCAGCGATACCAATAGAGGATGGTTCAGAAGAACTTCCTCTTTCTTTTTTCAAATCACTCCGCCATGTCTGACTGAAATCCTTGTCTGTCTTCGTTGCCTTCTTTTTAAACTACATAAATATAAATTCATTTCATTAAAGAGGTAAAACTTTATGAAGAATTTAGAAAACCTTTATCTAAATATACAGAATGAAACAAGTTTTTTTTTTTAAATGTTTTTATAGGCAGAATCGGTATAAATCTTGAAATATGTTGACATACCAGTTAGGAAACAAAAGACAATCACTGGGAAGCTATTGATAATACAGGTCTTGTAGTTATTACCTGGGGAGCTTTCAGGCTCCGGCACAAAAATGACTCTTTTGTGCTGGTATCTTCATTATCAGCTCCCGGGTATGTTCTTAGACCTTTATCAAAAGTTGGGCCATCAGCGGCCTTGGGAACAACCAGGTTACTGAGGGGAATGATGTCTCCCAAGGCCTTACTGGGTGTCGGTAGTTTATCTCCGCCATTACTCACAAATGAAGGTATAGGCAAAACCTCCTCACCTCTGTGGATTCCTGGTACTGTCAAACGTGAGAGAAAACAAACATTTATTCTCGTGGATTTTGAGGATTAAACTCTTTAAAAGGTTCGAAAATCCTCAACTGATTTCGAACCTGAAAATGACCCTGCGTCCTAAGTAAGAAAAACCGTGTCTATGTTACTGGGCATAAAAAAGATCGAGTAATGGTTAAGACGTATTCTCTTGGATCAACACACGTGTGTTGTTTCGTTCATGATTACCAACACAATAGGATCATTTCACAGATATGAAAGCGTTGGCAGGATTTTTAAACGAAACCTCCAGCCTTCTATCGAGTCCAGGTTTTTGTAAAATTTAAAACTCCAGTACGTAAATGGTCAGACTTTCTTACCATCAGAGCTATCGTAGATTTATGTTTTTTTATATGGATGAGTTGACAATCGAGGGAGAACATAATCAATTGTTTACCATTGTTTGGTGTCATCCATGGTAGGCTAGTTTGGATGTCACCGTCTTCCGCTTAATCTACTGAGTTTCGAAGGTTCAAGGTTGATTCTCGTTAAAGCACTATAAGTCCAATATTAATGAACAAAAGTAATTTTAAAAACTCAAACACTTACCGGAGTCATTTTTCCATTGGTTTTCTAACCGGCTTATAACGCTGTCGACCAATCCATGATAAAAGGTCTCCGCGGAGTCTGAAATCAATTCATATTAATAAAACTACAACAAATTGGGAGGAAATTACGCCACGATTCATGCATATGTGACGTCATTACCTTAGTACTAATTGATGAACACTTGTTGATCGATTCGTCATTTATCGAAGTAGTTTTTTGATCTATTAGATAATTTGTTGATTGATTTGTCCATTGACGGCTTGTTGTTTTAAATTGCAAATTGTTGAAATTGGATCCATAGGCTAGCACCAGTCAACTTAGCAACCAAATAGGTCTACCCGATGACAACGTGTTCTGAAATAGAATTAGTTACCTTTTGCTCTCTTTTCTTTCTGTTCTTCATCCAACTGAACAACTCGGTCTAAAATTCCTCCCAGGAATGACTCGACCGATCCTGTAATGTTTAACATACAAATAGTTAGAAAAGCTTCGATTCTGCAAATTAAATCAATGAATCTTTAAATGACAGAGAGAGAGAGAGAGATAAAAAGTACACTTACTTCTAATACCTATTTCATCTCCTGTCTCACAACTGTCCGTAAAATCACACATTTTAAATAACGCTTTTTGTCAGATACGCAAAAACACGTCTTCACACAGATTATGTTTCTCTGCAGTGAAGATGATTGTTTACGTCACCGTGTTTGTGACGCCATTCTATACTTTGTTACGTAGGACTCGGTGACGCCATATTAAATGCAGCGTAACGTCATAGTGCATGACATAAACTGCCAAAATGTAGGTATTTTCGGTCAAAACAAAAATATGAAATTGTTGGCTGTTTTTCTCAAAAATTAAAGATTAAAAGCTTTTTGATAATATCAATCTCTTGGGGTAGCCTGTGTTCACACCATAGCCCCTGGGCTCTGTGCATCAAAAGGATGCACGGAGCTCAATAATAACACTTTAAAATTCTTTGCAAATATAAATTAACAAGAAATGCATTCCATGAACAGGGATTGTACTGTACCAGTTTTGCTTTTGCCTATAAATATGAGGTTATTAAACTAAAATCCGTGTATATTTACAAAGTTCACTGTATATATTTATGAACACTAAACACACGGGCACAGGGAAAATCTTCTTGTCTAAATTAACCACGGAGACAAGTTTCTAATTGTGTTAAAAAGAGGTATATCATTTAGACCCTTATACCCCAGCATAAATTGTTGTAATAAACTAAACCTATGATATTTCATTAGGTTGACGACTGACAGGAGCTTAGTCTTAGTTATTGGAATTTTCGGGATACATTGACAATGCTTACGCATTTTCAGCTATGGCAAGAATATCGGTAGACTGATATTGAGCCCCATAGAATCATGGGAAAAAACAGTGAAAATGTTGGTCCACCTTTAGTTCATGTTCTTTAAAGTGGCATGAACTTTTTTCATCATTTCGGATCCGAAAACGTGTTCGAAAAGTAAACAAAATGTAAATAACCGGTACGATCATTCATTCATTCTAAGCCAAAGTTAGTTCAAAACAATACTTTATCGTACATTCTCGAGACTAGGAGCACTAAAAAGCCTCTGAATAATACGTGTTGAGAAAAATAGCCAATAATTTCAATATTCTGTTTTATCGTCAAAATATCAACATGCCAATTTAATGCATTGGTATGAATTGATTTCAGACTCAGCGGAGACCTTTTATTATGAAGTAATCGATACGGTTATTAGCCAGTTAGAAACCCAATGGCAAAATGATTCGGGTAGGTCTGGATTTTTATAAATTACTTTTGTTTATTAATATTGGGCTAACTATGAATGCATGCATAGCAATCTATTTTGAGAATCATCCTGGGACCTCCATAGTTGAGTTGGTTAAAGTTCTTAAACAGAAAAACGCCGACACTTACTAGCCTCCCATCTAACGGTCGCGCGCTCGAATCTCAGTGACAAATAGCAATAATCGGACTGGATTTCCCCTCGATTGCCCAAAGTGTATAAATAGGTTGTCAGACCACTAAACGGTCTGAGGTGTCCACAGTCTTCTCAATAAGCCTGACCAGGATGCACCAACTTGAAATAATATAAATTGAGGCTTACTCTCACAATCATGCACTCTCTTAGCCGAGCAATCTGGGCTCTGCGGATTTTTTTTTCTCCGTGTTCGCCATAGGCGACAAGACACATTAGCAGCCATATAATACCAGTCGCCGTAAGACCGATAATCCGGGCTAGCACTCTTTGTATATCTGGTCACTTAATTTTTGGATTTAATAGGAGTCTGGAGGGTAATTAGAGCTTTCGATAAAAAATCCTGCCAAATTTTAAATACGTGATCATTATTGTTGGGGGTAATAATATACAAAGCAATCAAACTATTTACACCAATGTAAAAATTGATTTAATCAGAAAACCAGACCAATTCCTGATCCGGGTATCAGTTAAAGAATTTCAAACATTTTTAAGAATTTAATCCTCAAAATCCACTGGTATGAATTCTTATTTTCTCTCACATTTCACAGCAACAGTAATTAATAGAGACGTGGAGAGTTTGTCTACACCCCCAGTTGTAAGAAATGCAGATAAACTGCCAGTAGGCCTACTCAGTAAGGCCCAGAAAGAAATCATTCCCGTCAGTGCTGTTATTCCCGAGGTGACAGATGGACTTACTGGTCTAAAAACGGACCAAGGAACTGACGTTGAGGGTCATAGCAGAAAGCAGTCATTTTTGTGCAGGAGACTCAAAGCTCTCAAGGTAAACTAAATAATACATGCACTATCAAGACAAAAGCTACCCAGTGATTTTTGTTACGTTTGATGACCTTGGTTGAAACAAGATTTATAGTTCGCTGATGACCTGCCAGTAAAACACTTTTAAAAACTCGTAGGAATATAGTATTTGTAGTAAAACAGATCCTTCTATATAGATACTAAAAGTTGTTTTTTTCTTCAACAAGTTTTCCCACTTTTTAATGAAATTATTTGTATTTATGTAGTTTAAAAAGAAGGCAACAAAGACAGACAAAGACTTCAGTGAGACAGGGCGGAGTGATTTGAAAAGAGAAAGAGGAACTTCTTCTCAACCATCCTCTATTGGTATCGCTGTTGCTTTGAAATATGTACTTCCGGTGGCCAGTGTCATTGTTCCAGAGGTCAAAGGTTATCTGGAACAGACAGCCACAGACAAACAAACTGAACTGGTGACAAAACTGAACGGCAAGAATACAAAGAAATATAAATTCAGGGTAGGTTTTTACGGAGGCTCGTTTTAAAGTGGCATGAATTATGATTCAATCAATTATGAATGTTTTAGGACGATGTTGGCCATTTTTCATTCAAGGTTGAAACCCTGATACTAATTTTGATTTTGATAAGACTATACAACTTCGTTTTTCGTTTTATATTCTGTTACTCCTAAAGACTGAAGGCTCGTGTGAGCAACTTTATCACAAAGGCGAATGAGTTTACAAACACTGTCTGCTTCAAATCTTATTCTTTGGACTTATTCTTTCGATCGCACAAAAAAGGGATTATCGTTCATCTTTTTTTTAGAATTTATGACAAAACGTTATTTTTTCACAATTTGTTCATTGTACCTCTTTATTGTTTTGTTTGTATGAAGAGGAAATTATTAAAGTTCATCAATTGTCATTTTTCAGGGTTGGAATAAGAAATATGACGAAATCCATTCCAATAGTAATGGTGACAGAAATGTGACGAAACCAAGCCGAGCACCAAAAGGGCTAACCTACATTCAATCGAGATCTCGTGCCATTCTACGAGATCTTCAACTCGAGACATGGCTCGAGAGCCGTCGCACTCCATTTTGCGCATAGTTAACTGCAAGAAATCTACTGAGAATTTTTAATCCATATACTATTTATTTCTCTGTTCTATTCTGTCCGCAAACATGTAACCCTATCATAATATGCTGCATTGCAGGTTCTTAGGGCAGAAATACTTGTTAAAAATCAAAAATATAATCGGCACTACATCAGCTCTTAAATACATTCTAAAACAAGATGGCAGCGCCCATGGATGTCAAGGCCAAATATGATATGGACTTCAAGGTATTTCATGGTATATTATATGTATTAGGAGAGTAGCAATCAATATAACAAAACAGGTTGTCGGCGGCTTAAACGTTACCTACTAAAATTATATCGAATATCTCTCTACACAACCGAGCCAACTATCAGTGTCACGTGTCGTTGTTTACAATTTTAAGGACGTGGACAGCAGTGGTCTCCCTTTGTGTTAAAGCAACATGTCACTCAATCGCTTTAGAGTTGATTTCTCAACGAATGGCAGTAGGATCAATCTCTATTTTAGATTGACCTACATTGAGACGACGTTGAAGTCTCACCTTCCGGCCATGTTAAAGACACCGCTATCGGAGACCTCCTTTGTACCCAATGGCGACGAAGTTCTCCTTGGCACAAGAGAAGATCACTTGACCAAAACTGAACAGTCTGGCGGAAGGACAACAACCGGAATCATTGACAGTGACAAAACACCAAAGGTACGGATCAAGGAAAGTTTAATGATGTAACATACAACTTGGTTGCCACTGTGCTCAACACTAGTATATTCTCTTTAAAAATATACTAAAAACACAGCCACGTTACAAGAAAATGTCAGATATTTCTGCGGCTAACCAATGTACGAATATTGCACTATGCGAAACATAGAACATATGCCTTTGTGGAATTAACATATCTTTTTTTCTGAACAGTTCAAACTATTGACCCGAATGTTGAAATACTTCAAAGGGCGTGTCCACAAAGCTAAGATTCCCCCTGTTGCCATGGATACCAGTGAGGTAGATACAATATTATTATTTGGATCTTTTCCCAACACGGATCATATGGTTTCAGTACTATGGAATAAAACCTCTTCTCTTATGTCTTGGTAAAAAAATCTATCTTTGGGCGACAGCTGTAATTAATATTTAATATATAAAAATTTAGGAAGAAAATACCATTTATTTCTCTCTAATTTTAACTTCAGATAATGGAACTGGGAGAGTTGGAATTGGAATTTAACTTCAAAGAGGACATTGAGAAAGCGGAAGCAGGTAAGTTTGTTTGAAATCCTTGGAAGGGGGGGGGGGGGGATTCTGACAAAAATGCATATTGCAGCTTTTGATCTCTATCTTTATATTATTTTCTCCAAGTCTTCATAAATTCATAATAAACATTATAACTGATTTGTTCTGTTTTTGTAGAGCACCAGGCATACCTTCAACAGAAAAAGAAAACCGTTGGACACAAATTGCAGAAAGCCTTTTCAAGAGTAGGGATGAAATTTAAGAAGCCACACCTTTAAATAAATCTACATTTCAAAAAGTTTTTTCTGTATTTTTCCAACTGCATCAAAGTTCATTTTTACTAAATAATGTTTTTATTTTCATACAAGCGCTTTGTGTTCTTTTGATAATTGACAACGTAATAAACTGCCCTATGGTTCGTATTGATTGATTATATTGGCTTTTCCGCCGCATACAAGGTCATTTCACTCCTGATCAGCAGCTTTACTGAATGACAGTAAGAGGAGGCGGCTTTGGTGGTAGTAGTCGGGTACTTCGATTTTATAGGCGCATGGAACTTCAAACCCGGCAATGGACGGTTGACATTTTTTCCAGACGGAGAGCTCAGTTAAACCTAGCAACCAACCTGACGGCGTGTTCGCCTCCCCGCACTTGGAATTGTCTATAGAGATATTGACGTTTTTTGGGGACTTTTTCTTCCTACATTTTCTCAATCTAGGCTACCCAAAAAAGTAAAACCGTGCTAAATTGAAAGGCCCTAAGAAATTAACATTCTTATAGTGTTTGTTCTCTCACCCCTGGTGTTTCCTAAAAGACGAGAAATGGCGGCGCTAGAAAACGCCTTAACGGCCGTTCTGACGATTTCTCGTCCGATACAACTCTCGTCCGATTATTCCCCTCAACATAAACCATGCAGAACATTGCATAGATCATACCTTTGAAAAAAACAAATTATCTGTATAGGGCGGATTTCTCGCTTGACACGTCGCGTGCTGTGTGTTATCTTTAGTCGCCAAAACACGGAACGGGGGGAAAGACATAATTATAGGCTATTATTGAGATTTATTTTGGCGATTTCTCGAGCTGCGTTTGTAAAGTCACGAAAAGGTTTGGTTTGGTGGAAAAAATTCAATATGCCAAGCCCTTTACAAGTCAAATTCTTTTATGTGCAGAATACTTTTCGTTGGCCATGTTGATCTCTCAATATACCCCAATGACGTCATCAAGCAATCGGGTCTATTGGAATTTAATACTGACAGTTTGTTACCGAATGTCACAGCTGCAAGGTTTTGATGCTATTGTAGTTACGACCCTGGTCACAATTAGCCGAGAAATCTTGGCTCTGCCGAATTTTTTTTTTCCGTGTTCGTCATAGCCAAGATCACTTCCATAGTAAAAGAAGGATATATGTTAAGGAGACCCGCCGAAAAAATCGGCGGCGCAAATTTCACAACAAATAAGCAAAGAATAAAATATTTACCACTGCATTCCGATAGCATAAACCACGAAGGAGTTTGTCAAACTTATGCCGCTGTAAAGTGACTAAAGATATATGATTGAAGTATTTCTACGACGCCCCGCACAGTTTAACTGGTCGTTTAAATGTTTTACTATGGCGGTTACGTCAGGTTGAAAGCCAGTGGACTTCGACACAAATATTGACTGCATAAGGGAAAGTTTACCACTTTACAGCGGCGTAAGTTTGACAAACTCCTTCTTCGTGGTCTATACTATCGGAATGCAGTGGTAAATATTTTATTCTTTGCTAATTTGTTGTGAAATTTGCGCCGCCGATTTTTTCGGCGGGTCTCGTTAACATATATCCCTTTTTTACTATGGAAGTGATCTTGGCTATGACGAACACGGAAAAAAAAAATTCGGCAGAGCCAAGATTTCTCGGCTAGGTCACAATAAGCAACTTTGTTATTCGGGTGAGAAAGAGCACCCGATCCTCGCGTTTTTAGCAGCTATAGGTTACATGATACAGTTTCATTTCCCATTTGCGGTAATGTTAACGTTTTGATTTGTGGCTAATTACCTAAATCTCGTTAAGACTTTTCCTAACCATTTTCAAATAGATCAACACATGAGAAATCCTTTACAACCAAATAAAGTTGACATAGTGCATGCCGGTTTCAAGCTACACACAATTTAACATGGGTACCGCCATTTTGACAGTTTTAGGCTTACTTATTCTAGCCAAACTTTGGTATTTTCAAAATTGAGTGAACATTAAAAAAACACACACAAAAATCTGTTATCAGGCATTGATTGAAAGCTTAAAGTATGTACAGTAGACCTATGTTAGTTTCAATCCAATATTCAAATAACCCAGATACCAAACTATCACTATGTAGCCACCTTCTAGCTCCTGTATAACCGAAGTCAATTTTCATTGGCTGAGAAAACACAAACTGGGTGTTGTGACCTATAACAAGGATATAGTTCCTCGAAATTTGTCAAGTTTAATAACTTTGCTTTTATTAACCAATATCAAATTGAATTTCAAAAGATCAAAGCTTTTCGGCCAGTCGTTTTGAATTTGCGAGGTAATTTACACACCCACCCCCTTCATGTTTCCAGGCTTATATTTTAAAGTTTTTCTGAGGACCAATTCAAAATGTTATTCCTCGCTATAAAAAGGTGAATCATCAAATACCCTTCAAATTTGCTGGAAATGATGGGTTGTTGGTTGTAGTTTACTGTTAGCATCTGTCCGGGTTAGAGACTGCCATAAGGGCAGAGCCAGGGGAGATAACCCACCCCACCCGTCCAAAAAATGTCTGATTTCTTAACATTTGGACTGTTTGAAAGCTAATAAAACTTCTCCAGTGATTTAAAAACTGTCCAATTCAGGGCCACAGTCATGTCAGCTTACCTGTTAAGATATAAAAAGGGCAATTTGTACAGATTTTATAATTTCAGACCCACAGGGAAGGGGGTGGGAGGGGGGGGGGGTCTGGTTATTTTGCATCAATAGCTAATGAGCTTGAAATAATCATTTGCTTTGAAAAACATTAATAATTCCAAGAAGTGAAATGTCATTCCTAGACCTCATTGATGGAAATGGATCACTACTGAGGCATATACAAGTATTTTACACCCTACAATAAGAGTCTTGTGGTTGCTCAAACCTAGCCCTGGTCCACAAAAGCCTGTTTTTCAGAAAAAGTGGTAAATATTAAAATTTTTTTACTGAATTCATTTATTTTATATTTCAAATATGTAGTCCAGATACAACGGCACCAAAAATGGTGGTGGTTTGAAAATTTAGAACAAAATACTTACTTTTCACACTTCACTATAGGTTACATGATACAGTTTCATTTCCCATTTGCGGTAATGTTAACGTTTTGATTTGTGGCTAATTACCTAAATCTCGTTAAGACTTTTCCTAACCATTTTCAAATAGATCAACACATGAGAAATCCTTTACAACCAAATAAAGTTGACATAGTGCATGCCGGTTTCAAGCTACACACAATTTAACATGGGTACCGCCATTTTGACAGTTTTAGGCTTACTTATTCTAGCCAAACTTTGGTATTTTCAAAATTGAGTGAACATTAAAAAAACACACACAAAAATCTGTTATCAGGCATTGATTGAAAGCTTAAAGTATGTACAGTAGACCTATGTTAGTTTCAATCCAATATTCAAATAACCCAGATACCAAACTATCACTATGTAGCCACCTTCTAGCTCCTGTATAACCGAAGTCAATTTTCATTGGCTGAGAAAACACAAACTGGGTGTTGTGACCTATAACAAGGATATAGTTCCTCGAAATTTGTCAAGTTTAATAACTTTGCTTTTATTAACCAATATCAAATTGAATTTCAAAAGATCAAAGCTTTTCGGCCAGTCGTTTTGAATTTGCGAGGTAATTTACACACCCACCCCCTTCATGTTTCCAGGCTTATATTTTAAAGTTTTTCTGAGGACCAATTCAAAATGTTATTCCTCGCTATAAAAAGGTGAATCATCAAATACCCTTCAAATTTGCTGGAAATGATGGGTTGTTGGTTGTAGTTTACTGTTAGCATCTGTCCGGGTTAGAGACTGCCATAAGGGCAGAGCCAGGGGAGATAACCCACCCCACCCGTCCAAAAAATGTCTGATTTCTTAACATTTGGACTGTTTGAAAGCTAATAAAACTTCTCCAGTGATTTAAAAACTGTCCAATTCAGGGCCACAGTCATGTCAGCTTACCTGTTAAGATATAAAAAGGGCAATTTGTACAGATTTTATCATTTCAGACCCACAGGGAAGGGGGTGGGAGGGGGGGGGGGTCTGGTTATTTTGCATCAATAGCTAATGAGCTTGAAATAATCATTTGCTTTGAAAAACATTAATAATTCCAAGAAGTGAAATGTCATTCCTAGACCTCATTGATTGAAATGGATCACTACTGAGGCATATACAAGTATTTTACACCCTACAATAAGAGTCTTGTGGTTGCTCAAACCTAGCCCTGGTCCACAAAAGCCTGTTTTTCAGAAAAAGTGGTAAATATTAAAATTTTTTTACTGAATTCATTTATTTTATATTTCAAATATGTAGTCCAGATACAACGGCACCAAAAATGGTGGTGGTTTGAAAATTTAGAACAAAATACTTACTTTTCACACTTCACTATAGGTTACATGATACAGTTTCATTTCCCATTTGCGGTAATGTTAACGTTTTGATTTGTGGCTAATTACCTAAATCTCGTTAAGACTTTTCCTAACCATTTTCAAATAGATCAACACATGAGAAATCCTTTACAACCAAATAAAGTTGACATAGTGCATGCCGGTTTCAAGCTACACACAATTTAACATGGGTACCGCCATTTTGACAGTTTTAGGCTTACTTATTCTAGCCAAACTTTGGTATTTTCAAAATTGAGTGAACATTAAAAAAACACACACAAAAATCTGTTATCAGGCATTGATTGAAAGTTTAAAGTATGTACAGTAGACCTATGTTAGTTTCAATCCAATATTCAAATAACCCAGATACCAAACTATCACTATGTAGCCACCTTCTAGCTCCTGTATAACCGAAGTCAATTTTCATTGGCTGAGAAAACACAAACTGGGTGTTGTGACCTATTAGCTCAGTTCTGTTATCGCTTTTACCCCGTTACAAGCAGGTAAAACGGACAGGCCGTAGGCCGTGCGGCCCACCAAAGTATAACAAATCCAGCTTCAAGCTTTAACTTTCCTCGGTAGTCAACGATTGGCTGGTTCCCAGTCAGCTCTCCTGTTGCACCATGGGTACAGTACCCAGAAGCGGCGACAGATAAGATGGTGAGCCGCAAAAGCAATCTCATTCTCGCGAGATCCCCTGCTACTACGTGAACGCGAAGGACCTCTCAGGCCGTCCCAAGCCATTTGCCTTAGTCTGATAAGGGGAATCCCCTTTTGCCGGTGCTGCGGAGGAATACTCTCACTACAATCACATGATGTAGACATACAAAATTGCATGTTATACGCTGGCCTGTTCACAATCGCGGAGGTTAGAAATATAGTCCCTGTATTTCCTCAACGATAATTCAAGACTTAAGGGCGTGTACCAAAAACGAAATACAAGCCAACATATAGAATCAGGTAAAGATCACGTACAAATCAATTTTGGAAGTAAGTTATATTACCCAAATTTTGGGTAAAATGGCTTGGGACGGCCTGAGAGGTCCGTCGCATTCACTTAGTAGCAAGGGATCTCGCGAGAATGAGATTGCAGCAAAAGAGGCATTGTGGCTGGACACATTTTATTCCCTCCAGCGAAAAAAGATTCCCCCGAAAAACTATCATAGGCTGTGGTAGGACGGTACGCTTTACTTCGCTTGAAGCGTATGATCTGATCTCATATGAGATGGTAATATATCAGATCACCCCTTGAAGGGCAAATTGTTAAATGATCTGGTTCTTCTTGAAGGCAGTGATCTGAGTTGTATCGGGTGGGTGTGTTGACTTTCGTGCGAAATAGAACAAGAGTCATCAGAGAATGACGTATCCCCCGGCCCCACATAAGATTGTTTTTCTGACTGGGTTTTCACTGGAACGACCTATGTGGGATGGTTGCCAGTTACCAGCGGAAGTTCGTGGGTTTCCTCCGGGCACAGAGCCAGGTTTCCTCCAACAATAAAACTGGCAACGCCGCCATATAAGTGAAATAATATTGAGCGCGGCGTAAAACACCAAACAATCAATCAACCTGTACAGTCGGAAAAGGGCAGTTACTCTGAAAATAGCAAAACCTGCGTAAAACGCATGATATCCAGAATGTCCACTTAGACAAAAAATTCGATACCAAACGTGGGAGAAGATGTGATGACAACCACCTATTGTCTATGTCAATTAAACCAGCATAACCAGAATTAGAAGGGGCAGATCCTCGCATAATATTCAACATGTCCACCAAGTTTCGAAGAAATTTGATGAAAACTGTGGGAGGAGATGCGATGACAAGATATAATTGTCTAGGTCTGCGTATACTGTGAGAAAAGGGCAGTAACTTTAAATTAATGAAAGCAGCTTAATCAAAATAGGAGGTGCACATCCTCGCATAATATCCAACATTTCCACCAAGTTTCGAAGAAATTTGATGAAAACTGTGGGAGGAGATGCGATGACAAGCACTAATTGTCTATGTCTTCGTATACTGTCGGAAAAGGGCAATACATGTAACTCTAAAAATAATGAAACCAGCGCAACCAGAATAGGAGGTGTAATCCTCGCATGATATCCAGCATGTCCAGCAAGTTTCTAAACAAATTTATGAAAACTGTTGGAGGAGATGTGATGACAAGCACTATACAATGTAATTGTCTAGGTCTTCGTATACTGTCGGAAAAGGGAAATAACTCTGAAAATAATGAAACCAGCGTAACCAGAATAGGAGGTGCACATCCTCGCATGATATCCAACATGTCCACCAAGTTTCTAAAAAAAATGATTAAAACTGTGGGAGGAGATGCGATGACAAGCACTAATTGTCTATGTCTTCGTATACTGTCGGAAAAGGGAAATAACTCTGAAAATAATGAAACCTGCGCAACTAGAATAGGAGGTGCACAACCTCGCATGATATCCAACATGTCCACCAAGTTTCGAAAATAATTGACGAAAACCCTAGGAGGAGATGCGATGACAAGCACTAATTGTCTACGTCTTCGTATACTGTCGGAAAAGGGAAATAACTCTGAAAATAATGAAACCAGCGCAACCAGAATAGGAGGTGCACATCCTTGCATAATATCCAACATGTCCACCAAGTTTCGAAAAAAATTGATGAAAACCCTTGGAGGAGATGCGATGACAAGAAATGATTACGGACAGACAGACATGCTAATCGCTATATCCCCCCGCATTATATGCCGGGGGGGGGGGGGGGGGGGGGGGGGGGATAAAAAGCAACAACAACTGAAGATCACAAAACAACACGACAGGTTCCACAGGAAAACAAAACACTTCATTAAGAGTCAAATTCTAAATGCAGAATGACCCATACGAGATTCTAGCACCTTCGGAATTGAGATTTGCCGAAGGCTCGAGTACAATGCATCTCCACATTTATCAACTTCACCCCCCCCCCCCCCCCCCCCCAAGATCAAGGTATACAAGATTCTCGCCACCTCGATATTTGCATATTGAACTGTATTTTAGAGATATGTATGTCAGAAAGGAAAAATGCCATAAAATATTTCAAGCAATTACGAGTGTTTTTTTTTTAAATCCGAAGATTTGAAACATCAACGTCAACATGGTGGACTATATAAAGTTGATTTATTGATGTTTTACGCCGCGACTATTTCACTTATATGGTGGCGTTGCCAGGTTTAGTGGGGGAGGAAACCAGGCTCATTGCCCGGAGTAAACCCCCGACGATCGGCGAGTACCTGGCAACTCATCCATATACGGCGAAGGGTAAAAAATACGCTAAGAAATCTTAAAAAAAATTTAAATTTGGTCGGAGTGTGATCCGAACCCGGCCATATCGATGGAAGGTCTGTGTGGGACTGAGGGAGGATCACTCCAACCCACTATGATATAGCTTAAGATGCGTATAAAGCATTGTCAATATATTACTAAATGTTCCAGAAAAATTCTACTGACTAAGGCCAAGCTCCTGTCAGTCGTCAACCTAATGAAATATCATAGGTGTAGTGTATTACAACAATTTATAATGGGGTATAAAGGTCTAAATGATATACATACCTCTTCTTAACACAATTAGAAACTTGTCTCCATTGATATTTTAGACAAGAAGATTTTCCCTGTGCCCGGTGTGTTTAAGTGTTCATAAATAAAGCATAGATGATGTATGTAGTTTTGCACTTCATTTTAGAATGTGGCGTATGTGGTGTTTGACTTTCGCTGCTCCAATCTAATCAGTGAAATTAATATTGGCAAGCTCGACTTTAGAGCAGAAGCAAAGGGAGGTAAGCATTGATTGATTGATTGTTTGGTGTTTTACGACTTGTTCAAGATTATTTCACTTATATGGCGGCGTTGCCAGTTTAATTGTGGAAGGAAACCGGGCTAGGAGGAACCCACGACCTTCCGATGATAACTGGCAACCATCCCACATAGGTCGAGTGAAAACCCAGTCAGAAAACGGAGAATTGCGAAAACAAAGAACAAGTAGACAAAGGTTATCTGAAGTATTTATCTGTTAGAGTTATGTCCCCGTATTGCTGAAGGTGCATGGGAATCCTGATTTTCCGTCTCTAGAACTTCTTGAATCAATGGGCAATCTCCAGCATTTACGAAAAAGGTACTTAAAATTGTATAAGTGCATTTATAGCGTTTTTCCGGTTTCATAAAATTAATTTCCTAGGTATTAAATGCAAGGAAATTGAAGGTTGAAAGAATAACATTAGGATGCAAGGGAATATTTATTTATGCCTGTGGCGTACCAAATTGTTATCTCACTGATTTCCCGCAGAAAAAAACCGTTTCAGGGATGATCGCATCTTCTTACGTTTGAACTAGGTACTGCCATGTAAGCTTTGTCATTGACTGATTTATTGATTGATTGGTGGTTTACGCCGCACTCCAGATTATTTCACTATATGGCGGCGTTGCCAGATTTAGTGTTCGGGGGGGGGGGGGGGGGGGGGGCGGGCTCACTGTCCCGAAGAAACCTGGCAACTCTTCAATATACGGCGACATTTGTCCTTGGAGTTTGTAAGCTAATACGATTGATTAGTGTTTTACTTGATTGATGCGACTAATCTGGAATAACTAAGCTGCCGAGAAAGCCTCGCACTCGCAGCTAGAGAGTATGTATAGCAGGTGCAGCTAAAGCAGACCAATTCTCAAAGCGACAACAAAGAAGGAAAATGAATTTCCAAATAAAGCTCATTATCCATAGGAGTAACCAATGATCATCCGGAAGGCTCTTCTTAAACACAGTGGAATACCACTTAGTGAACGAACTTTTAGTTGGTCGTTATTGCTATACCCTCTAATGCCTTTGGCGACGTTGTTATCTTAATATTTTTAGAACTTTCCATTGATTTATATATGGACACCCATACACGCCCATTTGAAAGCTTTTTTCGAGTTTTCACAGTGATAATAAAAGCCTTTAATATATTTTGAATTTTTTATTTATGTTCAAAAAATTGACAATTTGATAAATTCCGTTCACTCAATTTGAACAACCCACTTCAGATATGGACTCGCCAAGATTATAATGATACGAATGATCAGAGCCTGGTTAAGATTAACTGTCAAACGGGGTTGACTCAGTTCAAAAAGAAAAATGGAAACATTTCTGACTTGGTTTTCCACTCAAGGGTTTGTGGAAGGGTTGACAGGTACCCTCCCTCAATATACTAGTGTGAGATTTTCCTTATCTTGTTTTGTTAGTTGGAGGTTCCACCAAAACCGCCTTTCATTAACGGGGACGGTTGGTAACAAATGTACCAACAAATTAATTGATTGATTGATGTTTTGCGCCGCACTTAAGATCATTTCACTTATATGGCGGCCTTGCCAGGTTTAGCGGGGATTGATTGATTGTTTGTTTTTTTACGACGCGCTTCAGCTTATTTAACCTATATGGCGGCCTTGTCACTTTTAATGTGGGAGGAATCCTGGCTCTATGCCCGGAAGAAATCCACGACCTTCCGGTGATAACTGGCAACCATCCCACATAGGTCGGTCGAGTGAAAACCCGGTCAGAAAATTTTCCAATATTGTTTTTTGGACTGAGTGGGATTCAAACCCGCGACCCATTGGTGGAAAGTTTAGTGGGGAGGAAATCGGGCTTATTACCTGGAGGAAGCCATCGAACCTTCGGCGAGTACCTGAAAACTTTTCCACATATACTGCGAAAAATCCACTCGCCGCATCGATGGAATGCCTGTGTCGGACTGAGGGACAATCCCTCTAACCAACAGAGCCAACGAGGCCACTCATGCCAACATAAAGGCGAGGGTTTCATCTAAGCATTGAATAAATTTTGCAACGCTTCCTAAATAAGGGGCATAATCTTAAATGCTAAACAATCATTAAACCAATATGTCCTATGAGTGGGATGGTTGCCAAATTTGTACGTGTTGATGGCCCGCGGTTTCCTCCTATATAGAAATTCAAGAAAGTCGAAGACATACAACCCCTGTCAAATCGGAGCTCGGAGCAGATAAACAGCCATGCAACCTCATTCTGAGAGAGCCATCTTTATATATACCCCCCCCCCCTCCCCTACCAACACACAATCCCTGTCCAATCTGATTTTAAAACAGATTAAAACGAAACATTTCAAACAAACACATGAATACAGTTATATTTACGCCGTATGGTTGACAGAAGTGGCGGCCTTCCTTCCTCGAGATATTAGCCTATGAACTAGTGTACCCGGCCAGGAGACAAATTTGCCCCCCTCCCCCCTCCCACCGACACACCTTGGTTCAGATCTCACACCACTCATTGAACAGTTTTTAACTTACCTTTGCGCAATCGCACAGATTGTGTACAACAGTTGCCCTTAGGGATAGCCAATGAAATTGGTCGCCTTGCTTTTTACGCGCGCTTTTCTCCACCGATTTTTTCACAATTGGTTTAGATTTCGTCGTGGAATGACGTCTTGTTTGTCTCTCGGTCGACCAAAATTCGGGAAGGACAGGCTTGGATTCTTTAAAGAGAAAACCCCAATAAGTAGGCCTTATATATATTAAACGTTAGGACTAGCTATAGGGTTTATATACTCATAATAACTAGTGTAGTCATGATAACTAGTGTTGTAGCTTGTAAACTGATTTGAATGGATTCAAGTTGTGTCCGACCTGTTTGGAAGGCCACGTTAGCACAAGCACTGGCGACATACACTTGCCGTTTGGCACGAAATCTTGTTCTTATTGTCATAATTTCAACTATTTTGGCTGGATTGTTGGTTAGGTGGTGTTAATGTACCAGTGTCGGTGTACAGACTGGGTGGTTTTATTTATTGCATTTCACCGAGTTTTGATGTGTGTTTGTGGTGAACACTTCTGTGTTTTTCTGTCTTCATGGTTTGTTTGGATTCAGTGTCTAGTTGAGTTTGCTATTGTCTGGGTCTGGCGACCATTTTCTTTCCCATAAGTGGTTATTCTTTGTCTGTTATCCAGATCCCTGTTTCTATATTCACAAGCTACAAAATTCTCTGCTTGTATCAGTCTTTTGGGGGGCATTTGCAGGATCCATCCAGTCTAGCGAATGCCTTTACAAACCCAACACTGTAATACATCAGATGCCCTTTTCACGTTATGTGCACATTTTGCTCGGCTTTAATGGACTTCTTCTCGATCCAGTTTTACATACAGGCGTCTGTCTGCTTCTAAAAGCCTAATCTTTTACAGTCCTCTTGATTTTATACATTTTCGGATTTCCAACACACACACGCACTCCTACCGCTCGAATATTTAATTTAATCCCAAGCACTGCGTTTGAAAGAAGATTTCTGTTATTATGGAACCATATAGGTCACCGATGGATTAATACGCAACGCATTTGGAATCCAATGCTGACTGTTGCACCAAACTGACAAGAGTTCATTTATTATATTGTTTGTTTGTGTAACATTTTTTGTTTGTGTTCATTAACTAATGGTGGTTATGTAAATATGTTAATCTAATTTTTTAAAATCTCAACTTTAAAAATCGAGATATTTTTAAAATATATAAATTCCGTTGAGAGCAATTATTTACGCTTTTCTAAAAAAAATCATTAAACCGTCAATTACTTGTCACATATATCATCTCCAACAGCCATTTAACAAGGACATAAACTTTTCAAAGGTAAATGTATTTTTCGCTAAATCTGTAGACATTATTCAGCCTCTTGGCTTTTTGGTTGAAGTTAACATGAAGTTAGCATTCCCGTTGTCTCTCACTGGGAAGGGTGGAGTTTTACCATTGTCGTTTCAGGATGACGGAGACTAGTTGGTGCCAATGTCTTCAAACGATGCGGAAGAAAAGATGTCCGGCTTAGGTAACTTTAATCTATATGACACTTATATACTAAAACTCAGATTATTCGCTATTTTTCTTTGTACCTGCCTCCGTGGCTCAGTAGGTAGAGCGATGGACGCTCAATCCGAACAGCCTTTCACCAATGGGTCGCGGGCTCAAATCCCACTCAGTCCAAAAAAAATTGGAAAATCTTCTGTGTTTTCACTGGAACGACCTATGTTGGATGGTTGCCAGTTACCACTGGAAGGTCGTGGGTTTCCTCCGGGCATAGAGCCCGGTTTCCTCCCACAAAAAAAAAACTGGCAATGACGCCATATAGGTGAAATAATCTTGAGGTCGGCGTAAAACACCAAACAATCAATCTTTGTACCTCTAAAGTTAGGTTACCAAGCCTGCTTCTTGGATTTATATAGTTTTGCTATTGTTTTAGATTACCCACTCGAGATAATCTTTTGACGGAAGGGAGGGTGAAATATATACTGTTTGATGGAAGAAGATCTGCCATGAAAACAATAGACAGAAGGGCTCGTCGAAGTACTGTCCAGCTGATGAGAGTATGAACATCCAAGGAGCGCAATTGGCGGAATGCCCCGTGGAAGTATTGTCTTTCCGATGGAGGGTGTACTGTACACATGATAAAAACGGAGGGCAAGTTAAAGAAAACAATGATATGAAGAGTGTAAGCGAGCTAACCATAGAATCGTTCTACGGACTTATCTTAGAAATACCCCGGATTTGGTTTGAGGGACACAAAAAAGCCTGCTGGTTGTCAGCTGTGAACTTTTGAGACTTTAATGTAAAGAAAAGGAACTAAAATTATAGTGTACTCCACCACTGATTTGAAAGCCTCTCCGGTTGATGCGTTTGTTTGGGGTTCAATTCTATGTATGCTTTGGCACCATAATTTAGACATAACTGGACATACGTAATGTTCCCCATGATTAATTTTAGTCCTTTACTTTTAGTAAGCTCGTGTAGACTTTCTTCGCGTGTGTGAAAATGTGAGGTGTGAAAATGTCCGTCCGTCCCGGATTCCCTTCAGCTCCACAGCCGGATCTTTACAGTTCTTTCAAAACATATACACAGTAAAAAATTTTTGTAAATCTACACCAAAAAGAAATGTATTCCATGACAAAGAAATGCACTGTAAATATTTTACGTCTGAACATGATGTTATTGTATTGAAATTGGTATATATTTACAAAATTCACTGTAGATATACATATATATATCTTTATATATGTGCAAAAAATACCCAAGTGTTGTAGTTTTACAGTTCATACTAGTATAAAGCGTTTTGTTAACTATAATTGTTGAGAATATTATTATCTTGGATCTATGTTGAAAATTGAATTTTTTATTTGAATCTAATGACACTCAGATCGTTCCTGCATGTGACATCAAGGGGGGGGGGAGATCTAAATTTAGCTGACTTTAAGTATATATCTGTTAATCATATACTTTAGTTAAAACGTTTGATTATGTAGACCCCCTTCGTTGAACTGTACCTGTTTAGTACCAGATAGAAACTGATTCTTCATAATGTAATTTTCCAACAATGACCCAATTGCATGGGCACTACTATGGTAGGCTGACCACTGGTTCTAGCCATATATATGATGCCTGGCTAAAAGGCAAATCTCGTATGGATATTCTAAATAAGCTCCAACCTCAAACCAAACACTAATGCAGACTAAAACATTACTGTAATTATACAGGAAGTCGCTCTAAAAGAACAACCAAAACTACTGTGAACTAACAAACATAGTATTGTACTTCTACAAGATAATTATTTGTAAAAATACACGATACTTTATGCTGTAAATTTACATCAAAAAGTGCTGGTCACCCATTTGCCAGCGCTTTTTGCTGTAAATTTACAAATTATTTTTTACCTTATGGGTAAAAGGTGTGTCATGAACCATTTATGACATCTTCGGTAGCAAAATATATCATCTACATTGGATTATGTGATATTCTCTTTTAGGCTATCTGGGTTCCCTTCTGCTCTATAACTTGAAGAGTTTTGATCCGATCTTTACAATTCTTTCACAACATATATCGTATGGGTAGATGGTGTGTCATGAATCATTTATATCATCTTCGGTTGCATAATATGGCATCTATATTGGATTATGTAATATCTCTTTAGTCTATATCTTCGTTCAGTATCGTTCCATATCTTGAAGAGTTTTGATACAATCTTTACAATTCTTTTACAGCACATACCTTTTGTGTAGATGGTGTGTTGTCGGCCATTTATAAATATCCGGTTACATAATATGCCATCTTTAATAGATTATGTAATATTCTCTTTTAGTCCATATCTTCTTTAGTTTTAGCCTGATCTTGACAATTTTGTCAGTGTAGATACAACAGTTAAGGGTAGATGGCTTTTCTGGAACCATTCAAGACATCCCTGGTTTCATTATACAGCATCCATATTAGATTATGTAATATTCTGTTTTAGTCTATGTCTTGGTTGCTTGCGCTCAATAACTTTTTCATCTTTGGAATTATTTAACAGCATTCCCTTATTGGTAGATGGTGTGTTGTCAGCCATTAATGACAGTTTTGGTTGCATGATTGCATTATACAACATCCAAATTACATTATGTAATATTCTCTTTTAGTCCCAATCTATTTTAGTATTGACCTGATCCTGACCGTTTTTAGAGTATATATACCTAACGGGTAGATGGTGTGTCAGGACTCATTTCTGGTTAACTCAAAGCAGTTAATATGACCCTTCAGTACACCTAAAACAGAAAATAAAAAAATATGTTAATTTTTAATCCTTTTGCCATTTTTAATCAAGCATTATTTCTTAGGACAAAATTGAACTACTTTCTATCTTCGGCTCAGATCAGTAACTAAAGGCCTGACTAACCTTTGGAAACTGATCAAAATCATTATTTTCTGAAAAATTATTTACTTTTTAATCAAGTGCTTTTCAATCTTACATAGCGTTTTAATTAATCAGTAGCCTACATAAGTAATTTATGCAAACGCCAAAACCATAGCCTACATGAATTATTATGAAGTTTTCAACTGATATTTCGTTGTTTGTTTTCCATTTTTATGCCTCTCTGAGGCTAATTTACTAAACCTGTTCCTGGGAAGGACAGAATTATGTTTTTTCTCGTTTTAGATCAACCAATGGAGATTATATTTTGGTAGAAGGAAGACATCCCAATGAAAGGAAACATGTACTCTACAGTTGATGGATGGTCAAGTAACATGATGAACGGAAGGCTCTGTTTAGGAAGGATGTACAACAAGGTTACTGAAACAGGCAGGTCGATGGAGAATACCCGAAACAAACTGATGGAGGAATGGTTTACCAAATTGATAAGATGATGAGCGACAGTTTTCACCTAATATTTTGTTTTTTGTTTTCCAATTGTATGCCTCTCTGATTGATAGATTGGCGTTTTACGCCGCGCTCAAGATTATTTCACTTATATGGCGACGTTGCCAGCTTTATTGTGGGAGGAAACCGGGCTCTGTGCCCGGAGGAAACCCACGACCTTCCGCTGGTAACTGGCAACCATCCCACATAGGTCGTTTATGCCTCTCTGAGGCTAATTTACTAAACCTGTTCCTGGGAAGGACAGAATTATGTTTTTTCTTGTTTTAGATCAACCAATGGAGATTATATTTTGGTAGAAGGAACACATCCCAATGAAAGGAAACATGTACTCTACAGTTGATGGATGGTCAAGTAACATGATGAACGAAAGGCTCTGTTTAGGAAGGATGTACAACAAGGTTACTGAAACAGGCAGGTCGATCGAGAATACCCGAAACAAACTGATGGACCAATGGTTTACCAAATTGACAAGATGATGACAACAGGTTCCACGGAAGGATCGCCAGACCAATTGTTTAACAGTGATGCGCTAATGAACCGAAAGAGGCAGTTTAGATGGGTTAAGTTAAACAACTGACAGATGACAACTCACACAATAGCCGGAAAAAAAGACCCAGATGATGGAAGAAAGTATACAGAGCCGACAGTAGAAAGATTACAAGTTCATGGAAGAAATGGCAGCCTAAAGGCATATATTTAATTCTTTGAGGAGAACGTTGACTTTATTCAACTTATAATGTTAGGACGATATTACAAAATTATCTATTAGCATGGATAAAATGTGAGCAATACATATAAAAGTAAAGTTAATGTGACCCATGAAAACCCCTAAAATTGAACATAAGAAATCTTGTTAATTTTTAAATCCCTTTGCCATTTTAAATCGAGCTTGATTTCTTAGGCCAAAATTGAACTACTTTCTATCGTCTGCTCAACCATAGAAGGTAGTTCAGATCAGTAACTAAAGGTTTGACCAACCTTTGGAAACTGATCAAAATTATTTTCTGAAAATTTATTTACTTTTAAATCAAGTGCTTTCCAATCTAACATAGCGTTTTAATTAATCAGTAGTCTACATAAGTAATTCATACATACACCCAAACCATAGCCTACAAGAATTATTATTAAGTTTACAACTGATACTTCGTTGTTTGTTTTCCATTTTTATGACTCGCTGAGGCTAATTTAATAAACCTGTTCCTGGGATGGGCAGAATTATGTTTTTTCTCGTTTTAGATCAACCCATGGAGATTTTATTTTGGTAGAAGGAAGACATCACAATGAAATGAAACATGTACTCTACAGTTGATGGATGGTCAAAATACATGATGAACGGAAGGCTCTGTTAAGGAAGGATGTACAACAAGGTTACTGAAACAGGCAGGTCGATCGAGAATACCCGAAACAAACTGATGGACCAATGGTTTACCAAATTGACAAGATGATTAGCAACAGGTTCGACGGAAGGATCGCCAGACCAATTGTTTAACAGTGATGCGCTAATGAACCGAAAGAGGCAGTTTAGATGGGATAAGTTACACAACTGACAGATGACAACTCACACAATAGACGGAAAAATAGACCCAGATGATGGAAGAAAGTATACAGAGCCGACAGTAGAAAGATTACAAGTTTATGGAAGAAATGGCACCCTAAAGGCATATATTTAATTCTTTGAGGAGAACGTAGACTTTATTCAACTTATAATGTTAGGACGATATTACAAAATTATCTATTAGCATGGATAATATGTGAGCAATACATATAAAAGTAAAGTTAATGTGACCCATGAAAACCCCTAAAATTGAACATAAAAAAAATAGTTAATTTTTAAATCCCTTTGCCATTTTAAATCGAGCTTGATTTCTTAGGCCAAAATTGAACTACTTTCTATCATCTGCTCAACCATAGAAGGTAGTTCAGATCAGTAACTAAAGGCTTGACCAACCTTTGGAAACTGATCAAAATTATTTTCTGAAAATTTATTTACTTTTTAATCAAGTGCTTTCCAATTTAACATAGCGTTTTAATTAATCAGTAGTCTACATAAGTAATTCATACGTACACCCAAACCATAGCCTACAAGAATTATTATTAAGTTTTCAACTGATACTTCGTTGTTTGTTTTCCATTTTTATGCCTCGCTGAGGCTAATTTAATAAACCTGTTCCTGGGATGGGCAGAATTATGTTTTTTCTCGTTTTAGATCAACCCATGGAGATTTTATTTTGTTAGAAGGAAGACATCACAATGAAATGAAACATGTACTCTACAGTTGATGGATGGTCAAAATACATGATGAACAAAAGGCTCTGTTTAGGAAGGATGTACAACAAGGTTACTGAAACAGGCAGGTCGATGGAGAATACCCGAAACAAACTGATGGAGGAATGGTTTACCAAATTGATAAGATGATGAGCGACAGTTTTCACCTAATATTTTGTTTTTTGTTTTCCAATTGTATGCCTCTCTGATTGATTGATTGATTTTTTGGTGTTTTACGCTGGCTCAAGATTATTTCACTTATATGGCGGCGTTGCCAGTTTTATTGTGGGAGGAAACCGGGCTCTGTGCCCGTAGGAAACCCACGACTTTCCGCTGGTAACTGGCAACCATCCCACATAGGTCGTTTATGCCTCTCTAAGGCTAATTTACTAAACCTGTTCCTGGGAAGGACAGAATTATGTTTTTTCTCGTTTTAGATCAACCAATGGAGATTATATTTTGGTAGAAGGAAGACATCCCAATGAAAGGAAACATGTACTCTACAGTTGATGGATGGTCAAGTAACATGATGAACGAAAGGCTCTGTTTAGGAAGGATGTACAACAAGGTTACTGAAACAGGCAGGTCGATCGAGAATACCCGAAACAAACTGATGGACCAATGGTTTACCAAATTGACAAGATGATGAGCGACAGGTTCCACGGAAGGATCGCCAGACCAATTGTTTAACAGTGATGCGCTAATGAACCGAAAGAGGCAGTTTAGATGGGATAAGTTACACAACTGACAGATGACAACTCACACAATAGATGGAAAAAAAGACCCACATGATGCGAGAAAGTATACAGAGCCGACAGTAGAAAGATTACAAGTTCATGGAAGAAATAGCACCCTAAAGGCATATATTTTATTCTTTGAGGACAACGTAGACTTTATTCAACTTATAATGTTAGGACGATATTACAAAATTATCTATTAGCATGGATAAAATGTGACCAATACATATAAAAGTAAAGTTAATGTGACCCATGAAAACCCCTAAAATTGAACATAAAAAAATAGTTAATTTTTAAATCCCTTTGCCATTTTAAATCGAGCTTGATTTCTTAGGCCAAAATTGAACTAATTTCTATCGTCTGCTCAACCATAGAAGGTAGTTCAGATCAGTAACTAAAGGCTTGACCAACCTTTGGAAACTGATCAAAATTATTTTCTGAAAATTTATTTACTTTTAAATCAAGTGCTTTCCAATCTAACATAGCGTTTTAATTAATCAGTAGTCTACATAAGTAATTCATACATACACCCAAACCATAGCCTACAAGAATTATTATTAAGTTTACAACTGATACTTCGTTGTTTGTTTTCCATTTTTATGCCTCGCTGAGGCTAATTTAATAAACCTGTTCCTGGGATGGGCAGAATTATGTTTTTTCTCGTTTTAGATCAACCCATGGAGATTTTATTTTGGTAGAAGGAAGACATCACAATGAAATGAAACATGTACTCTACAGTTGATGGATGGTCAAGTAACATGATGAACGAAAGGCTCTGTTTAGGAAGGATGTACAACAAGGTTACTGAAACAGGCAGGTCGAACGAGAATACCCGAAACAAACTGATGGACCAATGGTTTACCAAATTGACAAGATGATTAGCAACAGGTTCGACGGAAGGATCGCCAGACCAATTGTTTAACAGTGATGCGCTAATGAACCGAAAGAGGCAGTTTAGATGGGATAAGTTACACAACTGACAGATGACAACTCACACAATAGACGGAAAAATAGACCCAGATGATGGAAGAAAGTATACAGAGCCGACAGTAGAAAGATTACAAGTTCATGGAAGAAATGGCAGCCTAAAGGCATATATTTAATTCTTTGAGGAGAACGTAGACTTTATTCAACTTATAATGTTAGGACGATATTACAAAATTATCTATTAGCATGGATAATATGTGAGCAATACATATAAAAGTAAAGTTAATGTGACCCATGAAAACCCCTAAAATTGAACATAAAAAAATAGTTAATTTTTAAATCCCTTTGCCATTTTAAATCGAGCTTGATTTCTTAGGCCAAAATTGAACTACTTTCTATCGTCTGCTCAACCATAGAAGGTAGTTCAGATCAGTAACTAAAGGCTTGACCAACCTTTGGAAACTGATCAAAATTATTTTCTGAAAATTTATTTACTTTTTAATCAAGTGCTTTCCAATCTAACATAGCGTTTTAATTAATCAGTAGTCTACATAAGTAATTCATACATACACCCAAACCATAGCCTACAAGAATTATTAAGTTTTCAACTGATACTTCGTTGTTTGTTTTCCATTTTTAGGCCTTGCTGAGGCTAATTTAATAAACCTGTTCCTGGGATGGGCAGAATTATGTTTTTTCTCGTTTTAGGTCAACCCATGGAGATTTTATTTTGGTAGAAGGAAGACATCACAATGAAATGAAACATGTACTCTACAGTTGATGGATGGTCAAAATACATGATGAACTAAAGGCTCTGTTTAGGAAGGATGTACAACAAGGTTACTGAAACAGGCAGGTCGATGGAGAATACCCGAAACAAACTGATGGAGGAATGGTTTACCAAATTGATAAGATGATGAGCGACAGTTTTCACCTAATATTTTGTTTTTTGTTTTCCAATTGTATGCCTCTCTGATTGATTGATTGATTTTTTGGTGTTTTACGCCCTGCTCAAGATTATTTCACTTATATCGCGGCGTTGCCAGTTTTATTGTGGGAGGAAACCGGGCTCTGTGCCCGGAGGAAACCCACGACTTTCCGCTGGCAACCATCCCACATAGGTCGTTTATGCCTCTCTGAGGCTAATTTACTAAACCTGTTCCTGGGAAGGACAGAATTATGTTTTTCTCATTTTAGATCAACCAATGGAGATTATATTTTGGTAGAAGGAACACATCCCAATGAAAGGAAACATGTACTCTACAGTTGATGGATGGTCAAGTAACATGATGAACGAAAGGCTCTGTTTAGGAAGAATGTACAACAAGGTTACTGAAACAGGCAGGTCGATCGAGAATACCCGAAACAAACTGATGGACGAATGGTTTACCAAATTGACAAGATGATGAGCAACAGGTTCGACGGAAGGATCGCCAGACCAATTGTTTAACAGTGATGCGCTAATGAATCGAAAGAGGCAGTTTAGATGGGATAAGTTACACAACTGACAGATGACAACTCACACAATAGACGGAAAAATAGACCCAGATGATGGAAGAAAGTATACAGAGCCGACAGTAGAAAGATTACAAGTTCATGGAAGAAATGGCAGCCTAAAGGCATATATTTAATTCTTTGAGGAGAACGTAGACTTTATTCAACTTATAATGTTAGGACGATATTACAAAATTATCTATTAGCATGGATAATATGTGAGCAATACATATAAAAGTAAAGTTAATGTGACCCATGAAAACCCCTAAAATTGAACATAAAAAAATAGTTAATTTTTAAATCCCTTTGCCATTTTAAATCGAGCTTGATTTCTTAGGCCAAAATTGAACTACTTTCTATCGTCTGCTCAACCATAGAAGGTAGTTCAGATCAGTAACTAAAGGCTTGACCAACCTTTGGAAACTGATCAAAATTATTTTCTGAAAATTTATTTACTTTTTAATCAAGTGCTTTCCAATCTAACATAGCGTTTTAATTAATCAGTAGTCTACATAAGTAATTCATACATACACCCAAACCATAGCCTACAAGAATTATTAAGTTTTCAACTGATACTTCGTTGTTTGTTTTCCATTTTTAGGCCTTGCTGAGGCTAATTTAATAAACCTGTTCCTGGGATGGGCAGAATTATGTTTTTTCTCGTTTTAGATCAACCCATGGAGATTTTATTTTGGTAGAAGGAAGACATCACAATGAAATGAAACATGTACTCTACAGTTGATGGATGGTCAAAATACATGATGAACTAAAGGCTCTGTTTAGGAAGGATGTACAACAAGGTTACTGAAACAGGCAGGTCGATGGAGAATACCCGAAACAAACTGATGGAGGAATGGTTTACCAAATTGATAAGATGATGAGCGACAGTTTTCACCTAATATTTTGTTTTTTGTTTTCCAATTGTATGCCTCTCTGATTGATTGATTGATTTTTTGGTGTTTTACGCCCCGCTCAAGATTATTTCACTTATATCGCGGCGTTGCCAGTTTTATTGTGGGAGGAAACCGGGCTCTGTGCCCGGAGGAAACCCACGACTTTCCGCTGGTAACTGGCAACCATCCCACATAGGTCGTTTATGCCTCTCTGAGGCTAATTTACTAAACCTGTTCCTGGGAAGGACAGAATTATGTTTTTTCTCGTTTTAGATCAACCAATGGAGATTATATTTTGGTAGAAGGAAGACATCCCAATGAAAGGAAACATGTACTCTACAATTGATGGATGGTCAAGTTACATGATGAACGAAAGGCTCTGTTTAGGAAGGATGTACAACAAGGTTACTGAAACAGGCAGGTCGATCGAGAATACCCGAAACAAACTGATGGACGAATGGTTTACCAAATTGACAAGATGATGAGCAACAGGTTCGACGGAAGGATCGCCAGACAAATTGTTTAACAGTGATGCGCTAATGAACCGAAAGAGGCAGTTTAGATGGGATAAGTTACACAACTGACAGATGACAACTCACACAATAGACTGAAAAAAAGACCCAGATGATGCGAGAAAGTATACAGAGCCGACAGTAGAAAGATTACAAGTTCATGGAAGAAATGGCACCCTAAAGGCATATATTTTATTCTTTGAGGACAACGTAGACTTTATTCAACTTATAATGTTAGGACGATATTACAAAATTATCTATTAGCACGGATAAAATGTGAGCAATACATATAAAATTAAAGTTAATGTGACCCATGAAAACCCCTAAAATTAAACATAAAAAATCTTGTTAATTTTTAAATCCCTTTGCCATTTTAAATCGAGCTTGATTTCTTAGGCCAAAATTGAACTACTTTCTAGATAAGATGATGAGCGACGGTTTTCAACTAATATTTCATTGTTTGTTTTCCAATTTTATGCCTCTCTGAGGCTAATTTACTAAACCTGTTCCTGGGAAGGACAGAATTATGTTTTTCTCATTTTAGATCAACCAATGGAGATTATATTTTGGTAGAAGGAACACATCCCAATGAAAGGAAACATGTACTGTACAGTTGATGGATGGTCAAGTAACATGATGAACGAAAGGCTCTGTTTAGGAAGAATGTACAACAAGGTTACTGAAACAGGCAGGTCGATCGAGAATACCCGAAACAAACTGATGGACGAATGGTTTACCAAATTGACAAGATGATGAGCAACAGGTTCGACGGAAGGATCGCCAGACCAATTGTTTAACAGTGATGCGCTAATGAACCGAAAGAGGCAGTTTAGATGGGATAAGTTACACAACTGACAGATGACAACTCACACAATAGACGGAAAAAAAGACCCAGATGATGGAAGAAAGTATACAGAGCCGACAGTAGAAAGATTACAAGTTCATGGAAGAAATGGCAGCCTAAAGGCATATATTTAATTCTTTGAGAACGTTGACTTTATTCAACTTATAATGTTAGGACGATATTACAAAATTATCTATTAGCACGGATAAAATGTGAGCAATACATATAAAAGTAAAGTTAATGTGACCCATGAAAACCCCTAAAATTGAACATAAAAAATCTTGTTAATTTTTAAATCCCTTTGCCATTTTAAATCGAGCTTGATTTCTTAGGCCAAAATTGAACTACTTTCTATCGTCTGCTCAACCATAGAAGGTAGTTCAGATCAGTAACTAAAGGCTTGACCAACCTTTGGAAACTGATCAAAATTATTTTCTGAAAATTTATTTACTTTTAAATCAAGTGCTTTCCAATCTAACATAGCGTTTTAATTAATCAGTAGTCTACATAAGTAATTCATACATACACCCAAACCATAGCCTACAAGAATTATTAAGTTTACAACTGATACTTCGTTGTTTGTTTTCCATTTTTATGCCTTGCTGAGGCTAATTTAATAAACCTGTTCCTGGGATGGGCAGAATTATGTTTTTTCTCGTTTTAGATCAACCCATGGAGATTTTATTTTGGTAGAAGGAAGACATCACAATGAAATGAAACATGTACTCTACAGTTGATGGATGGTCAAAATACATGATGAACGGAAGGCTCTGTTTAGGAAGGATGTACAACAAGGTTACTGAAACAGGCAGGTCGATGGAGAATACCCGAAACAAACTGATGGAGGAATGGTTTACCAAATTGATAAGATGATGAGCGACAGTTTTCACCTAATATTTTGTTTTTTGTTTTCCAATTGTATGCCTCTCTGATTGATTGATTGATTTTTTGGTGTTTTACGCCGCGCTCAAGATTATTTCACTTATATGGCGGCGTTGCCAGTTTTATTGTGGGAGGAAACCGGGCTCTGTGCCCGGAGGAAACCCACGACTTTCCGCTGGTAACTGGCAACCATCCCACATAGGTCGTTTATGCCTCTCTGAGGCTAATTTACTAAACCTGTTCCTGGGAAGGACAGAATTATGTTTTTTCTCGTTTTAGATCAACCAATGGAGATTATATTTTGGTAGAAGGAAGACATCCCAATGAAAGGAAACATGTACTCTACAGTTGATGGATGGTCAAGTTACATGATGAACGAAAGGCTCTGTTTAGGAAGGATGTACAACAAGGTTACTGAAATAGGCAGGTCGATCGAGAATACTCGAAACAAACTGATGGACGAATGGTTTACCAAATTGACAAGATGATGAGCAACAGGTTCGACGGAAGGATCGCCAGACAAATTGTTTAACAGTGATGCGCTAATGAACCGAAAGAGGCAGTTTAGATGGGATAAGTTACACAACTGACAGATGACAACTCACACAATAGACGGGAAAAAAAGACCCAGATGATGCGAGAAAGTATACAGAGCCGACAGTAGAAAGATTACAAGTTCATGGAAGAACTGGCACCCTAAAGGCATATATTTTATTCTTTGAGGAGAACGTAGACTTTATTCAACTTATAATGTTAGGACGATATTACAAAATTATCTATTAGCACGGATAAAATGTGAGCAATACATATAAAAGTAAAGTTAATGTGACCCATGAAAACCCCTAAAATTGAACATAAAAAATCTTGTTAATTTTTAAATCCCTTTGCCATTTTAAATCGAGCTTGATTTCTTAGGCCAAAATTGAACTACTTTCTATCGTCTGCTCAACCATAGAAGGTAGTTCAGATCAGTAACTAAAGGCTTGACCAACCTTTGGAAACTGATCAAAATTATTTTCTGAAAATTTATTTACTTTTAAATCAAGTGCTTTCCAATCTAACATAGCGTTTTAATTAATCAGTAGTCTACATAAGTAATTCATACATACACCCAAACCATAGCCTACAAGAATTATTAAGTTTACAACTGATACTTCGTTGTTTGTTTTCCATTTTTATGCCTCGCTGAGGCTAATTTAATAAACCTGTTCCTGGGATGGGCAGAATTATGTTTTTTCTCGTTTTAGATCAACCCATGGAGATTTTATTTTGGTAGAAGGAAGACATCACAATGAAATGAAACATGTACTCTACAGTTGATGGATGGTCAAAATACATGATGAACTAAAGGCTCTGTTTAGGAAGGATGTACAACAAGGTTACTGAAACAGGCAGGTCGATCGAGAATACCCGAAACAAACTGATGGACCAATGGTTTACCAAATTGACAAGATGATTAGCAACAGGTTCGACGGAAGGATCGCCAGACCAATTGTTTAACAGTGGTGCGCTAATGAACCGAAAGAGGCAGTTTAGATGGGATAAGTTACACAACTGACAGATGACAACTCACACAATAGACGGAAAAATAGACCCAGATGATGGAAGAAAGTATACAGAGCGGACAGTAGAAAGATTACAAGTTCATGGAAGAAATGGCACCCTAAAGGCATATATTTAATTCTTTGAGGACAACGTAGACTTTATTCAACTTATAATGTTAGGACGATATTACAAAATTATCTATTAGCATGGATAATATGTGAGCAATACATATAAAAGTAAAGTTAATGTGACCCATGAAAACCCCTAAAATTGAACATAAAAAAATAGTTAATTTTTAAATCCCTTTGCCATTTTAAATCGAGCTTGATTTCTTAGGCCAAAATTGAACCACTTTCTATCGTCTGCTCAACCATAGAAGGTAGTTCAGATCAGTAACTAAAGGCTTGACCAACCTTTGGAAACTGATCAAAATTATTTTCTGAAAATTTATTTACTTTTTAATCAAGTGCTTTCCAATCTAACATAGCGTTTTAATTAATCAGTAGTCTACATAAGTAATTCATACATACACCCAAACCATAGCCTACAAGAATTATTAAGTTTTCAACTGATACTTCGTTGTTTGTTTTCCATTTTTATGCCTTGCTGAGGCTAATTTAATAAACCTGTTCCTGGGATGGGCAGAATTATGTTTTTTCTCATTTTAGATCAACCCATGGAGATTTTATTTTGTTAGAAGGAAGACATCACAATGAAATGAAACATGTACTCTACAGTTGATGGATGGTCAAAATACATGATGAACTAAAGGCTCTGTTTAGGAAGGATGTACAACAAGGTTACTGAAACAGGCAGGTCGATGGAGAATACCCGAAACAAACTGATGGAGGAATGGTTTACCAAATTGATAAGATGATGAGCGACAGTTTTCACCTAATATTTTGTTTTTTGTTTTCCAATTGTATGCCTCTCTGATTGATTGATTGATTTTTTGGTGTTTTACGCCGCGCTCAAGATTATTTCACTTATATGGCGGCGTTGCCAGTTTTATTGTGGGAGGAAACCGGGCTCTGTGCCCGGAGGAAACCCACGACTTTCCGCTGGTAACTGGCAACCATCCCACATAGGTCGTTTATGCCTCTCTGAGGCTAATTTACTAAACCTGTTCCTGGGAAGGACAGAATTATGTTTTTTCTCGTTTTAGATCAACCAATGGAGATTATATTTTGGTAGAAGGAAGACATCCCAATGAAAGGAAACATGTACTCTACAGTTGATGGATGGTCAAGTTACATGATGAACGAAAGGCTCTGTTTAGGAAGGATGTACAACAAGGTTACTGAAATAGGCAGGTCGATCGAGAATACTCGAAACAAACTGATGGACGAATGGTTTACCAAATTGACAAGATGATGAGCAACAGGTTCGACGGAAGGATCGCCAGACAAATTGTTTAACAGTGATGCGCTAATGAACCGAAAGAGGCAGTTTAGATGGGATAAGTTACACAACTGACAGATGACAACTCACACAATAGACGGGAAAAAAAGACCCAGATGATGCGAGAAAGTATACAGAGCCGACAGTAGAAAGATTACAAGTTCATGGAAGAACTGGCACCCTAAAGGCATATATTTTATTCTTTGAGGACAACGTAGACTTTATTCAACTTATAATGTTAGGACGATATTACAAAATTATCTATTAGCACGGATAAAATGTGAGCAATACATATAAAAGTAAAGTTAATGTGACCCATGAAAACCCCTAAAATTGAACATAAAAAATCTTGTTAATTTTTAAATCCCTTTGCCATTTTAAATCGAGCTTGATTTCTTAGGCCAAAATTGAACTACTTTCTTGATAAGATGATGAGCGACGGTTTTCAACTAATATTTCATTGTTTGTTTTCCAATTTTATGCCTCTCTGAGGCTAATTTACTAAACCTGTTCCTGGGATGGGCAGAATTATGTTTTTTCTCGTTTTAGATCAACCCATGGAGATTTTATTTTGGTAGAAGGAAGACATCCCAATGAAAGGAAACATGTACTCTACAGTTGATGGATGGTCAAGTAACATGATGAACGAAAGGCTCTGTTTAGGAAGGATGTACAACAAGGTTACTGAAACAGGCAGGTCGATCGAGAATACCCGAAACAAACTGATGGACGAATGGTTTACCAAATTGACAAGATGATGAGCGACAGGTTTGACGGAAGGATCGCCAGACCAATTGTTTAACAGTGATGCGCTAATGAACCGAAAGAGGCTGTTTAGATGGGATAAGTTACACAACTGACAGATGACAACTCACACAATAGACGGAAAAAAAGACCCAGATGATGGAAGAAAGTATACAGAGCCGACAGTAGAAAGATTACAAGTTCGTTGAAGAAATGGCACCCTAAAGGCATATATTTTATTCTTTGAGGACAACGTAGACTTTATTCAACTTATAATGTTAGGACGATATTACAAAATTATCTATTAGCACGGATAATATGTGAGCAATACATATAAAAGTAAAGTTAATGTGACCCATGAAAACCCCTAAAATTGAACATAAAAAATCTTGTTAATTTTTAAATCCCTTTGCCATTTTAAATCGAGCTTGATTTCTTAGGCCAAAATTGAACTACTTTCTATCGTCTGCTCAACCATAGAAGGTAGTTCAGATCAGTAACTAAAGGCTTGACCAACCTTTGGAAACTGATCAAAATTATTTTCTGAAAATTTATTTACTTTTAAATCAAGTGCTTTCCAATCTAACATAGCGTTTTAATTAATCAGTAGTCTACATAAGTAATTCATACATACACCCAAACCATAGCCTACAAGAATTATTAAGTTTACAACTGATACTTCGTTGTTTGTTTTCCATTTTTATGCCTCGCTGAGGCTAATTTAATAAACCTGTTCCTGGGATGGGCAGAATTATGTTTTTTCTCGTTTTAGATCAACCCATGGAGATTTTATTTTGGTAGAAGGAAGACATCACAATGAAATGAAACATGTACTCTACAGTTGATGGATGGTCAAAATACATGATGAACTAAAGGCTCTGTTTAGGAAGGATGTACAACAAGGTTACTGAAACAGGCAGGTCGATCGAGAATACCCGAAACAAACTGATGGACCAATGGTTTACCAAATTGACAAGATGATTAGCAACAGGTTCGACGGAAGGATCGCCAGACCAATTGTTTAACAGTGATGCGCTAATGAACCGAAAGAGGCAGTTTAGATGGGATAAGTTACACAACTGACAGATGACAACTCACACAATAGACGGAAAAATAGACCCAGATGATGGAAGAAAGTATACAGAGCGGACAGTAGAAAGATTACAAGTTCATGGAAGAAATGGCACCCTAAAGGCATATATTTAATTCTTTGAGGACAACGTAGACTTTATTCAACTTATAATGTTAGGACGATATTACAAAATTATCTATTAGCATGGATAATATGTGAGCAATACATATAAAAGTAAAGTTAATGTGACCCATGAAAACCCCTAAAATTGAACATAAAAAAATAGTTAATTTTTAAATCCCTTTGCCATTTTAAATCGAGCTTGATTTCTTAGGCCAAAATTGAACTACTTTCTATCGTCTGCTCAACCATAGAAGGTAGTTCAGATCAGTAACTAAAGGCTTGACCAACCTTTGGAAACTGATCAAAATTATTTTCTGAAAATTTATTTACTTTTTAATCAAGTGCTTTCCAATCTAACATAGCGTTTTAATTAATCAGTAGTCTACATAAGTAATTCATACATACACCCAAACCATAGCCTACAAGAATTATTAAGTTTTCAACTGATACTTCGTTGTTTGTTTTCCATTTTTATGCCTTGCTGAGGCTAATTTAATAAACCTGTTCCTGGGATGGGCAGAATTATGTTTTTTCTCATTTTAGATCAACCCATGGAGATTTTATTTTGGTAGAAGGAAGACATCACAATGAAATGAAACATGTACTCTACAGTTGATGGATGGTCAAAATACATGATGAACTAAAGGCTCTGTTTAGGAAGGATGTACAACAAGGTTACTGAACAGGCAGGTCGATGGAGAATACCCGAAACAAACTGATGGAGGAATGGTTTACCAAATTGATAAGATGATGAGCGACAGTTTTCACCTAATATTTTGTTTTTTGTTTTCCAATTGTATGCCTCTCTGATTGATTGATTTTTTGGTGTTTTACGCCGCGCTCAAGATTATTTCACTTATATGGCGGCGTTGCCAGTTTTATTGTGGGAGGAAACCGGGCTCTGTGCCCGGAGGAAACCCACGACTTTCCGCTGGTAACTGGCAACCATCCCACATAGGTCGTTTATGCCTCTCTGAGGCTAATTTACTAAACCTGTTCCTGGGAAGGACAGAATTATGTTTTTTCTCGTTTTAGATCAACCAATGGAGATTATATTTTGGTAGAAGGAAGACATCCCAATGAAAGGAAACATGTACTCTACAGTTGATGGATGGTCAAGTTACATGATGAACGAAAGGCTCTGTTTAGGAAGGATGTACAACAAGGTTACTGAAATAGGCAGGTCGATCGAGAATACTCGAAACAAACTGATGGACGAATGGTTTACCAAATTGACAAGATGATGAGCAACAGGTTCGACGGAAGGATCGCCAGACAAATTGTTTAACAGTGATGCGCTAATGAACCGAAAGAGGCAGTTTAGATGGGATAAGTTACACAACTGACAGATGACAACTCACACAATAGACGGGAAAAAAAGACCCAGATGATGCGAGAAAGTATACAGAGCCGACAGTAGAAAGATTACAAGTTCATGGAAGAACTGGCACCCTAAAGGCATATATTTAATTCTTTGAGGACAACGTAGACTTTATTCAACTTATAATGTTAGGACGATATTACAAAATTATCTATTAGCATGGATAATATGTGAGCAATACATATAAAAGTAAAGTTAATGTGACCCATGAAAACCCCTAAAATTGAACATAAAAAAATAGTTAATTTTTAAATCCCTTTGCCATTTTAAATCGAGCTTGATTTCTTAGGCCAAAATTGAACCACTTTATATCGTCTGCTCAACCATAGAAGGTAGTTCAGATCAGTAACTAAAGGCTTGACCAACCTTTGGAAACTGATCAAAATTATTTTCTGAAAATTTATTTACTTTTTAATCAAGTGCTTTCCAATCTAACATAGCGTTTTAATTAATCAGTAGTCTACATAAGTAATTCATACATACACCCAAACCATAGCCTACAAGAATTATTAAGTTTTCAACTGATACTTCGTTGTTTGTTTTCCATTTTTATGCCTTGCTGAGGCTAATTTAATAAACCTGTTCCTGGGATGGGCAGAATTATGTTTTTTCTCATTTTAGATCAACCCATGGAGATTTTATTTTGTTAGAAGGAAGACATCACAATGAAATGAAACATGTACTCTACAGTTGATGGATGGTCAAAATACATGATGAACTAAAGGCTCTGTTTAGGAAGGATGTACAACAAGGTTACTGAAACAGGCAGGTCGATGGAGAATACCCGAAACAAACTGATGGACCAATGGTTTACCAAATTGACAAGATGATTAGCAACAGGTTTCACCTAATATTTTGTTTTTTGTTTTCCAATTGTATGCCTCTCTGATTGATTGATTGATTTTTTGGTGTTTTACGCCGCGCTCAAGATTATTTCACTTATATGGCGGCGTTGCCAGTTTTATTGTGGGAGGAAACCGGGCTCTGTGCCCGGAGGAAACCCACGACTTTCCGCTGGTAACTGGCAACCATCCCACATAGGTCGTTTATGCCTCTCTGAGGCTAATTTACTAAACCTGTTCCTGGGAAGGACAGAATTATGTTTTTTCTCGTTTTAGATCAACCAATGGAGATTATATTTTGGTAGAAGGAAGACATCCCAATGAAAGGAAACATGTACTCTACAGTTGATGGATGGTCAAGTAACATGATGAACGAAAGGCTCTGTTTAGGAAGGATGTACAACAAGGTTACTGAAACAGGCAGGTCGATCGAGAATACCCGAAACAAACTGATGGACGAATGGTTTACCAAATTGACAAGATGATGAGCGACAGGTTTGACGGAAGGATCGCCAGACCAATTGTTTAACAGTGATGCGCTAATGAACCGAAAGAGGCTGTTTAGATGGGATAAGTTACACAACTGACAGATGACAACTCACACAATAGACGGAAAAAAAGACCCAGATGATGGAAGAAAGTATACAGAGCCGACAGTAGAAAGATAACAAGTTCGTTGAAGAAATGGCACCCTAAAGGCATATATTTTATTCTTTGAGAACAACGTAGACTTTATTCAACTTATAATGTTAGGACGATATTACAAAATTATCTATTAGCACGGATAATATGTGAGCAATACATATAAAAGTAAAGTTAATGTGACCCATGAAAACCCCTAAAATTGAACATAAAAAATCTTGTTAATTTTTAAATCCCTTTGCCATTTTAAATCGAGCTTGATTTCTTAGGCCAAAATTGAACTACTTTCTATCGTCTGCTCAACCATAGAAGGTAGTTCAGATCAGTAACTAAAGGCTTGACCAACCTTTGGAAACTGATCAAAATTATTTTCTGAAAATTTATTTACTTTTAAATCAAGTGCTTTCCAATCTAACATAGCGTTTTAATTAATCAGTAGTCTACATAAGTAATTCATACATACACCCAAACCATAGCCTACAAGAATTATTAAGTTTACAACTGATACTTCGTTGTTTGTTTTCCATTTTTATGCCTCGCTGAGGCTAATTTAATAAACCTGTTCCTGGGATGGGCAGAATTATGTTTTTTCTCGTTTTAGATCAACCCATGGAGATTTTATTTTGGTAGAAGGAAGACATCACAATGAAATGAAACATGTACTCTACAGTTGATGGATGGTCAAAATACATGATGAACTAAAGGCTCTGTTTAGGAAGGATGTACAACAAGGTTACTGAAACAGGCAGGTCGATCGAGAATACCCGAAACAAACTGATGGACCAATGGTTTACCAAATTGACAAGATGATTAGCAACAGGTTCGACGGAAGGATCGCCAGACCAATTGTTTAACAGTGGTGCGCTAATGAACCGAAAGAGGCAGTTTAGATGGGATAAGTTACACAACTGACAGATGACAACTCACACAATAGACGGAAAAATAGACCCAGATGATGGAAGAAAGTATACAGAGCGGACAGTAGAAAGATTACAAGTTCATGGAAGAAATGGCACCCTAAAGGCATATATTTAATTCTTTGAGGACAACGTAGACTTTATTCAACTTATAATGTTAGGACGATATTACAAAATTATCTATTAGCATGGATAATATGTGAGCAATACATATAAAAGTAAAGTTAATGTGACCCATGAAAACCCCTAAAATTGAACATAAAAAAATAGTTAATTTTTAAATCCCTTTGCCATTTTAAATCGAGCTTGATTTCTTAGGCCAAAATTGAACCACTTTCTATCGTCTGCTCAACCATAGAAGGTAGTTCAGATCAGTAACTAAAGGCTTGACCAACCTTTGGAAACTGATCAAAATTATTTTCTGAAAATTTATTTACTTTTTAATCAAGTGCTTTCCAATCTAACATAGCGTTTTAATTAATCAGTAGTCTACATAAGTAATTCATACATACACCCAAACCATAGCCTACAAGAATTATTAAGTTTTCAACTGATACTTCGTTGTTTGTTTTCCATTTTTATGCCTTGCTGAGGCTAATTTAATAAACCTGTTCCTGGGATGGGCAGAATTATGTTTTTTCTCATTTTAGATCAACCCATGGAGATTTTATTTTGTTAGAAGGAAGACATCACAATGAAATGAAACATGTACTCTACAGTTGATGGATGGTCAAAATACATGATGAACTAAAGGCTCTGTTTAGGAAGGATGTACAACAAGGTTACTGAAACAGGCAGGTCGATGGAGAATACCCGAAACAAACTGATGGAGGAATGGTTTACCAAATTGATAAGATGATGAGCGACAGTTTTCACCTAATATTTTGTTTTTTGTTTTCCAATTGTATGCCTCTCTGATTGATTGATTGATTTTTTGGTGTTTTACGCCGCGCTCAAGATTATTTCACTTATATGGCGGCGTTGCCAGTTTTATTGTGGGAGGAAACCGGGCTCTGTGCCCGGAGGAAACCCACGACTTTCCGCTGGTAACTGGCAACCATCCCACATAGGTCGTTTATGCCTCTCTGAGGCTAATTTACTAAACCTGTTCCTGGGAAGGACAGAATTATGTTTTTTCTCGTTTTAGATCAACCAATGGAGATTATATTTTGGTAGAAGGAAGACATCCCAATGAAAGGAAACATGTACTCTACAGTTGATGGATGGTCAAGTTACATGATGAACGAAAGGCTCTGTTTAGGAAGGATGTACAACAAGGTTACTGAAATAGGCAGGTCGATCGAGAATACTCGAAACAAACTGATGGACGAATGGTTTACCAAATTGACAAGATGATGAGCAACAGGTTCGACGGAAGGATCGCCAGACAAATTGTTTAACAGTGATGCGCTAATGAACCGAAAGAGGCAGTTTAGATGGGATAAGTTACACAACTGACAGATGACAACTCACACAATAGACGGGAAAAAAAGACCCAGATGATGCGAGAAAGTATACAGAGCCGACAGTAGAAAGATTACAAGTTCATGGAAGAACTGGCACCCTAAAGGCATATATTTAATTCTTTGAGGACAACGTAGACTTTATTCAACTTATAATGTTAGGACGATATTACAAAATTATCTATTAGCATGGATAATATGTGAGCAATACATATAAAAGTAAAGTTAATGTGACCCATGAAAACCCCTAAAATTGAACATAAAAAAATAGTTAATTTTTAAATCCCTTTGCCATTTTAAATCGAGCTTGATTTCTTAGGCCAAAATTGAACCACTTTCTATCGTCTGCTCAACCATAGAAGGTAGTTCAGATCAGTAACTAAAGGCTTGACCAACCTTTGGAAACTGATCAAAATTATTTTCTGAAAATTTATTTACTTTTTAATCAAGTGCTTTCCAATCTAACATAGCGTTTTAATTAATCAGTAGTCTACATAAGTAATTCATACATACACCCAAACCATAGCCTACAAGAATTATTAAGTTTTCAACTGATACTTCGTTGTTTGTTTTCCATTTTTATGCCTTGCTGAGGCTAATTTAATAAACCTGTTCCTGGGATGGGCAGAATTATGTTTTTTCTCATTTTAGATCAACCCATGGAGATTTTATTTTGTTAGAAGGAAGACATCACAATGAAATGAAACATGTACTCTACAGTTGATGGATGGTCAAAATACATGATGAACTAAAGGCTCTGTTTAGGAAGGATGTACAACAAGGTTACTGAAACAGGCAGGTCGATGGAGAATACCCGAAACAAACTGATGGACCAATGGTTTACCAAATTGACAAGATGATTAGCAACAGGTTTCACCTAATATTTTGTTTTTTGTTTTCCAATTGTATGCCTCTCTGATTGATTGATTGATTTTTTGGTGTTTTACGCCGCGCTCAAGATTATTTCACTTATATGGCGGCGTTGCCAGTTTTATTGTGGGAGGAAACCGGGCTCTGTGCCCGGAGGAAACCCACGACTTTCCGCTGGTAACTGGCAACCATCCCACATAGGTCGTTTATGCCTCTCTGAGGCTAATTTACTAAACCTGTTCCTGGGAAGGACAGAATTATGTTTTTTCTCGTTTTAGATCAACCAATGGAGATTATATTTTGGTAGAAGGAAGACATCCCAATGAAAGGAAACATGTACTCTACAGTTGATGGATGGTCAAGTAACATGATGAACGAAAGGCTCTGTTTAGGAAGGATGTACAACAAGGTTACTGAAACAGGCAGGTCGATCGAGAATACCCGAAACAAACTGATGGACGAATGGTTTACCAAATTGACAAGATGATGAGCGACAGGTTTGACGGAAGGATCGCCAGACCAATTGTTTAACAGTGATGCGCTAATGAACCGAAAGAGGCTGTTTAGATGGGATAAGTTACACAACTGACAGATGACAACTCACACAATAGACGGAAAAAAAGACCCAGATGATGGAAGAAAGTATACAGAGCCGACAGTAGAAAGATTACAAGTTCGTTGAAGAAATGGCACCCTAAAGGCATATATTTTATTCTTTGAGGACAACGTAGACTTTATTCAACTTATAATGTTAGGACGATATTACAAAATTATCTATTAGCACGGATAATATGTGAGCAATACATATAAAAGTAAAGTTAATGTGACCCATGAAAACCCCTAAAATTGAACATAAAAAATCTTGTTAATTTTTAAATCCCTTTGCCATTTTAAATCGAGCTTGATTTCTTAGGCCAAAATTGAACTACTTTCTATCGTCTGCTCAACCATAGAAGGTAGTTCAGATCAGTAACTAAAGGCTTGACCAACCTTTGGAAACTGATCAAAATTATTTTCTGAAAATTTATTTACTTTTAAATCAAGTGCTTTCCAATCTAACATAGCGTTTTAATTAATCAGTAGTCTACATAAGTAATTCATACATACACCCAAACCATAGCCTACAAGAATTATTAAGTTTACAACTGATACTTCGTTGTTTGTTTTCCATTTTTATGCCTCGCTGAGGCTAATTTAATAAACCTGTTCCTGGGATGGGCAGAATTATGTTTTTTCTCGTTTTAGATCAACCCATGGAGATTTTATTTTGGTAGAAGGAAGACATCACAATGAAATGAAACATGTACTCTACAGTTGATGGATGGTCAAAATACATGATGAACTAAAGGCTCTGTTTAGGAAGGATGTACAACAAGGTTACTGAAACAGGCAGGTCGATCGAGAATACCCGAAACAAACTGATGGACCAATGGTTTACCAAATTGACAAGATGATTAGCAACAGGTTCGACGGAAGGATCGCCAGACCAATTGTTTAACAGTGGTGCGCTAATGAACCGAAAGAGGCAGTTTAGATGGGATAAGTTACACAACTGACAGATGACAACTCACACAATAGACGGAAAAATAGACCCAGATGATGGAAGAAAGTATACAGAGCGGACAGTAGAAAGATTACAAGTTCATGGAAGAAATGGCACCCTAAAGGCATATATTTAATTCTTTGAGGACAACGTAGACTTTATTCAACTTATAATGTTAGGACGATATTACAAAATTATCTATTAGCATGGATAATATGTGAGCAATACATATAAAAGTAAAGTTAATGTGACCCATGAAAACCCCTAAAATTGAACATAAAAAAATAGTTAATTTTTAAATCCCTTTGCCATTTTAAATCGAGCTTGATTTCTTAGGCCAAAATTGAACCACTTTCTATCGTCTGCTCAACCATAGAAGGTAGTTCAGATCAGTAACTAAAGGCTTGACCAACCTTTGGAAACTGATCAAAATTATTTTCTGAAAATTTATTTACTTTTTAATCAAGTGCTTTCCAATCTAACATAGCGTTTTAATTAATCAGTAGTCTACATAAGTAATTCATACATACACCCAAACCATAGCCTACAAGAATTATTAAGTTTTCAACTGATACTTCGTTGTTTGTTTTCCATTTTTATGCCTTGCTGAGGCTAATTTAATAAACCTGTTCCTGGGATGGGCAGAATTATGTTTTTTCTCATTTTAGATCAACCCATGGAGATTTTATTTTGTTAGAAGGAAGACATCACAATGAAATGAAACATGTACTCTACAGTTGATGGATGGTCAAAATACATGATGAACTAAAGGCTCTGTTTAGGAAGGATGTACAACAAGGTTACTGAAACAGGCAGGTCGATGGAGAATACCCGAAACAAACTGATGGAGGAATGGTTTACCAAATTGATAAGATGATGAGCGACAGTTTTCACCTAATATTTTGTTTTTTGTTTTCCAATTGTATGCCTCTCTGATTGATTGATTGATTTTTTGGTGTTTTACGCCGCGCTCAAGATTATTTCACTTATATGGCGGCGTTGCCAGTTTTATTGTGGGAGGAAACCGGGCTCTGTGCCCGGAGGAAACCCACGACTTTCCGCTGGTAACTGGCAACCATCCCACATAGGTCGTTTATGCCTCTCTGAGGCTAATTTACTAAACCTGTTCCTGGGAAGGACAGAATTATGTTTTTTCTCGTTTTAGATCAACCAATGGAGATTATATTTTGGTAGAAGGAAGACATCCCAATGAAAGGAAACATGTACTCTACAGTTGATGGATGGTCAAGTTACATGATGAACGAAAGGCTCTGTTTAGGAAGGATGTACAACAAGGTTACTGAAATAGGCAGGTCGATCGAGAATACTCGAAACAAACTGATGGACGAATGGTTTACCAAATTGACAAGATGATGAGCAACAGGTTCGACGGAAGGATCGCCAGACAAATTGTTTAACAGTGATGCGCTAATGAACCGAAAGAGGCAGTTTAGATGGGATAAGTTACACAACTGACAGATGACAACTCACACAATAGACGGGAAAAAAAGACCCAGATGATGCGAGAAAGTATACAGAGCCGACAGTAGAAAGATTACAAGTTCATGGAAGAACTGGCACCCTAAAGGCATATATTTTATTCTTTGAGGACAACGTAGACTTTATTCAACTTATAATGTTAGGACGATATTACAAAATTATCTATTAGCACGGATAAAATGTGAGCAATACATATAAAAGTAAAGTTAATGTGACCCATGAAAACCCCTAAAATTGAACATAAAAAATCTTGTTAATTTTTAAATCCCTTTGCCATTTTAAATCGAGCTTGATTTCTTAGGCCAAAATTGAACTACTTTCTTGATAAGATGATGAGCGACGGTTTTCAACTAATATTTCATTGTTTGTTTTCCAATTTTATGCCTCTCTGAGGCTAATTTACTAAACCTGTTCCTGGGATGGGCAGAATTATGTTTTTTCTCGTTTTAGATCAACCCATGGAGATTTTATTTTGGTAGAAGGAAGACATCCCAATGAAAGGAAACATGTACTCTACAGTTGATGGATGGTCAAGTAACATGATGAACGAAAGGCTCTGTTTAGGAAGGATGTACAACAAGGTTACTGAAACAGGCAGGTCGATCGAGAATACCCGAAACAAACTGATGGACGAATGGTTTACCAAATTGACAAGATGATGAGCGACAGGTTTGACGGAAGGATCGCCAGACCAATTGTTTAACAGTGATGCGCTAATGAACCGAAAGAGGCTGTTTAGATGGGATAAGTTACACAACTGACAGATGACAACTCACACAATAGACGGAAAAAAAGACCCAGATGATGGAAGAAAGTATACAGAGCCGACAGTAGAAAGATTACAAGTTCGTTGAAGAAATGGCACCCTAAAGGCATATATTTTATTCTTTGAGGACAACGTAGACTTTATTCAACTTATAATGTTAGGACGATATTACAAAATTATCTATTAGCACGGATAATATGTGAGCAATACATATAAAAGTAAAGTTAATGTGACCCATGAAAACCCCTAAAATTGAACATAAAAAATCTTGTTAATTTTTAAATCCCTTTGCCATTTTAAATCGAGCTTGATTTCTTAGGCCAAAATTGAACTACTTTCTATCGTCTGCTCAACCATAGAAGGTAGTTCAGATCAGTAACTAAAGGCTTGACCAACCTTTGGAAACTGATCAAAATTATTTTCTGAAAATTTATTTACTTTTAAATCAAGTGCTTTCCAATCTAACATAGCGTTTTAATTAATCAGTAGTCTACATAAGTAATTCATACATACACCCAAACCATAGCCTACAAGAATTATTAAGTTTACAACTGATACTTCGTTGTTTGTTTTCCATTTTTATGCCTCGCTGAGGCTAATTTAATAAACCTGTTCCTGGGATGGGCAGAATTATGTTTTTTCTCGTTTTAGATCAACCCATGGAGATTTTATTTTGGTAGAAGGAAGACATCACAATGAAATGAAACATGTACTCTACAGTTGATGGATGGTCAAAATACATGATGAACTAAAGGCTCTGTTTAGGAAGGATGTACAACAAGGTTACTGAAACAGGCAGGTCGATCGAGAATACCCGAAACAAACTGATGGACCAATGGTTTACCAAATTGACAAGATGATTAGCAACAGGTTCGACGGAAGGATCGCCAGACCAATTGTTTAACAGTGGTGCGCTAATGAACCGAAAGAGGCAGTTTAGATGGGATAAGTTACACAACTGACAGATGACAACTCACACAATAGACGGAAAAATAGACCCAGATGATGGAAGAAAGTATACAGAGCGGACAGTAGAAAGATTACAAGTTCATGGAAGAAATGGCACCCTAAAGGCATATATTTAATTCTTTGAGGACAACGTAGACTTTATTCAACTTATAATGTTAGGACGATATTACAAAATTATCTATTAGCATGGATAATATGTGAGCAATACATATAAAAGTAAAGTTAATGTGACCCATGAAAACCCCTAAAATTGAACATAAAAAAATAGTTAATTTTTAAATCCCTTTGCCATTTTAAATCGAGCTTGATTTCTTAGGCCAAAATTGAACCACTTTCTATCGTCTGCTCAACCATAGAAGGTAGTTCAGATCAGTAACTAAAGGCTTGACCAACCTTTGGAAACTGATCAAAATTATTTTCTGAAAATTTATTTACTTTTTAATCAAGTGCTTTCCAATCTAACATAGCGTTTTAATTAATCAGTAGTCTACATAAGTAATTCATACATACACCCAAACCATAGCCTACAAGAATTATTAAGTTTTCAACTGATACTTCGTTGTTTGTTTTCCATTTTTATGCCTTGCTGAGGCTAATTTAATAAACCTGTTCCTGGGATGGGCAGAATTATGTTTTTTCTCATTTTAGATCAACCCATGGAGATTTTATTTTGGTAGAAGGAAGACATCACAATGAAATGAAACATGTACTCTACAGTTGATGGATGGTCAAAATACATGATGAACTAAAGGCTCTGTTTAGGAAGGATGTACAACAAGGTTACTGAAACAGGCAGGTCGATGGAGAATACCCGAAACAAACTGATGGAGGAATGGTTTACCAAATTGATAAGATGATGAGCGACAGTTTTCACCTAATATTTTGTTTTTTGTTTTCCAATTGTATGCCTCTCTGATTGATTGATTGATTTTTTGGTGTTTTACGCCGCGCTCAAGATTATTTCACTTATATGGCGGCGTTGCCAGTTTTATTGTGGGAGGAAACCGGGCTCTGTGCCCGGAGGAAACCCACGACTTTCCGCTGGTAACTGGCAACCATCCCACATAGGTCGTTTATGCCTCTCTGAGGCTAATTTACTAAACCTGTTCCTGGGAAGGACAGAATTATGTTTTTTCTCGTTTTAGATCAACCAATGGAGATTATATTTTGGTAGAAGGAAGACATCCCAATGAAAGGAAACATGTACTCTACAGTTGATGGATGGTCAAGTTACATGATGAACGAAAGGCTCTGTTTAGGAAGGATGTACAACAAGGTTACTGAAATAGGCAGGTCGATCGAGAATACTCGAAACAAACTGATGGACGAATGGTTTACCAAATTGACAAGATGATGAGCAACAGGTTCGACGGAAGGATCGCCAGACAAATTGTTTAACAGTGATGCGCTAATGAACCGAAAGAGGCAGTTTAGATGGGATAAGTTACACAACTGACAGATGACAACTCACACAATAGACGGGAAAAAAAGACCCAGATGATGCGAGAAAGTATACAGAGCCGACAGTAGAAAGATTACAAGTTCATGGAAGAACTGGCACCCTAAAGGCATATATTTTATTCTTTGAGGACAACGTAGACTTTATTCAACTTATAATGTTAGGACGATATTACAAAATTATCTATTAGCACGGATAAAATGTGAGCAATACATATAAAAGTAAAGTTAATGTGACCCATGAAAACCCCTAAAATTGAACATAAAAAATCTTGTTAATTTTTAAATCCCTTTGCCATTTTAAATCGAGCTTGATTTCTTAGGCCAAAATTGAACTACTTTCTTGATAAGATGATGAGCGACGGTTTTCAACTAATATTTCATTGTTTGTTTTCCAATTTTATGCCTCTCTGAGGCTAATTTACTAAACCTGTTCCTGGGATGGGCAGAATTATGTTTTTTCTCGTTTTAGATCAACCCATGGAGATTTTATTTTGGTAGAAGGAAGACATCCCAATGAAAGGAAACATGTACTCTACAGTTGATGGATGGTCAAGTAACATGATGAACGAAAGGCTCTGTTTAGGAAGGATGTACAACAAGGTTACTGAAACAGGCAGGTCGATCGAGAATACCCGAAACAAACTGATGGACGAATGGTTTACCAAATTGACAAGATGATGAGCGACAGGTTTGACGGAAGGATCGCCAGACCAATTGTTTAACAGTGATGCGCTAATGAACCGAAAGAGGCTGTTTAGATGGGATAAGTTACACAACTGACAGATGACAACTCACACAATAGACGGAAAAAAAGACCCAGATGATGGAAGAAAGTATACAGAGCCGACAGTAGAAAGATTACAAGTTCGTTGAAGAAATGGCACCCTAAAGGCATATATTTTATTCTTTGAGGACAACGTAGACTTTATTCAACTTATAATGTTAGGACGATATTACAAAATTATCTATTAGCACGGATAATATGTGAGCAATACATATAAAAGTAAAGTTAATGTGACCCATGAAAACCCCTAAAATTGAACATAAAAAATCTTGTTAATTTTTAAATCCCTTTGCCATTTTAAATCGAGCTTGATTTCTTAGGCCAAAATTGAACTACTTTCTATCGTCTGCTCAACCATAGAAGGTAGTTCAGATCAGTAACTAAAGGCTTGACCAACCTTTGGAAACTGATCAAAATTATTTTCTGAAAATTTATTTACTTTTAAATCAAGTGCTTTCCAATCTAACATAGCGTTTTAATTAATCAGTAGTCTACATAAGTAATTCATACATACACCCAAACCATAGCCTACAAGAATTATTAAGTTTACAACTGATACTTCGTTGTTTGTTTTCCATTTTTATGCCTCGCTGAGGCTAATTTAATAAACCTGTTCCTGGGATGGGCAGAATTATGTTTTTTCTCGTTTTAGATCAACCCATGGAGATTTTATTTTGGTAGAAGGAAGACATCACAATGAAATGAAACATGTACTCTACAGTTGATGGATGGTCAAAATACATGATGAACTAAAGGCTCTGTTTAGGAAGGATGTACAACAAGGTTACTGAAACAGGCAGGTCGATCGAGAATACCCGAAACAAACTGATGGACCAATGGTTTACCAAATTGACAAGATGATTAGCAACAGGTTCGACGGAAGGATCGCCAGACCAATTGTTTAACAGTGGTGCGCTAATGAACCGAAAGAGGCAGTTTAGATGGGATAAGTTACACAACTGACAGATGACAACTCACACAATAGACGGAAAAATAGACCCAGATGATGGAAGAAAGTATACAGAGCGGACAGTAGAAAGATTACAAGTTCATGGAAGAAATGGCACCCTAAAGGCATATATTTAATTCTTTGAGGACAACGTAGACTTTATTCAACTTATAATGTTAGGACGATATTACAAAATTATCTATTAGCATGGATAATATGTGAGCAATACATATAAAAGTAAAGTTAATGTGACCCATGAAAACCCCTAAAATTGAACATAAAAAAATAGTTAATTTTTAAATCCCTTTGCCATTTTAAATCGAGCTTGATTTCTTAGGCCAAAATTGAACTACTTTCTATCGTCTGCTCAACCATAGAAGGTAGTTCAGATCAGTAACTAAAGGCTTGACCAACCTTTGGAAACTGATCAAAATTATTTTCTGAAAATTTATTTACTTTTTAATCAAGTGCTTTCCAATCTAACATAGCGTTTTAATTAATCAGTAGTCTACATAAGTAATTCATACGTACACCCAAACCATAGCCTACAAGAATTATTAAGTTTTCAACTGATACTTCGTTGTTTGTTTTCCATTTTTAGGCCTTGCTGAGGCTAATTTAATAACCCTGTTCCTGGGATGGGCAGAATTATGTTTTTTCTCGTTTTAGGTCAACCCATGGAGATTTTATTTTGGTAGAAGGAAGACATCACAATGAAATGAAACATGTACTCTACAGTTGATGGATGGTCAAAATACATGATGAACTAAAGGCTCTGTTTAGGAAGGATGTACAACAAGGTTACTGAAACAGGCAGGTCGATGGAGAATACCCGAAACAAACTGATGGAGGAATGGTTTACCAAATTGATAAGATGATGAGCGACAGTTTTCACCTAATATTTTGTTTTTTGTTTTCCAATTGTATGCCTCTCTGATTGATTGATTGATTTTTTGGTGTTTTACGCCGCGCTCAAGATTATTTCACTTATATGGCGGCGTTGCCAGTTTTATTGTGGGAGGAAACCGGGCTCTGTGCCCGGAGGAAACCCACGACTTTCCGCTGGTAACTGGCAACCATCCCACATAGGTCGTTTATGCCTCTCTGAGGCTAATTTACTAAACCTGTTCCTGGGAAGGACAGAATTATGTTTTTTCTCGTTTTAGATCAACCAATGGAGATTATATTTTGGTAGAAGGAAGACATCCCAATGAAAGGAAACATGTACTCTACAGTTGATGGATGGTCAAGTTACATGATGAACGAAAGGCTCTGTTTAGGAAGGATGTACAACAAGGTTACTGAAATAGGCAGGTTGATCGAGTATACTCGAAACAAACTGATGGACGAATGGTTTACCAAATTGACAAGATGATGAGCGACAGGTTCGACGGAAGGATCGCCAGACAAATTGTTTAACAGTGATGCGCTAATGAACCGAAAGAGGCAGTTTAGATGGGATAAGTTACACAACTGACAGATGACAACTCACACAATAGACGGAAAAAAAGACCCAGATGATGCGAGAAAGTATACAGAGCTGACAGTAGAAAGATTACAAGTTCATGGAAGAAATGGCACCCTAAAGGCATATATTTTATTCTTTGAGGACAACGTAGACTTTATTCAACTTATAATGTTAGGACGATATTACAAAATTATCTATTAGCACGGATAAAATGTGAGCAATACATATAAAAGTAAAGTTAATGTGACCCATGAAAACCCCTAAAATTGAACATAAAAAATCTTGTTAATTTTTAAATCCCTTTGCCATTTTAAATCGAGCTTGATTTCTTAGGCCAAAATTGAACTACTTTCTTGATAAGATGATGAGCGACGGTTTTCAACTAATATTTCATTGTTTGTTTTCCAATTTTATGCCTCGCTGAGGCTAATTTACTAAACCTGTTCCTGGGATGGGCAGAATTATGTTTTTTCTCGTTTTAGATCAACCCATGGAGATTTTATTTTGGTAGAAGGAAGACATCCCAATGAAAGGAAACATGTACTCTACAGTTGATGGATGGTCAAGTAACATGATGAACGAAAGGCTCTGTTTAGGAAGGATGTACAACAAGGTTACTGAAACAGGCAGGTCGATCGAGAATACCCGAAACAAACTGATGGACGAATGGTTTACCAAATTGACAAGATGATGAGCGACAGGTTTGACGGAAGGATCGCCAGACCAATTGTTTAACAGTGATGCGCTAATGAACCGAAAGAGGCTGTTTAGATGGGATAAGTTACACAACTGACAGATGACAACTCACACAATAGACGGAAAAAAAGACCCAGATGATGGAAGAAAGTATACAGAGCCGACAGTAGAAAGATTACAAGTTCGTTGAAGAAATGGCACCCTAAAGGCATATATTTTATTCTTTGAGGACAACGTAGACTTTATTCAACTTATAATGTTAGGACGATATTACAAAATTATCTATTAGCACGGATAATATGTGAGCAATACATATAAAAGTAAAGTTAATGTGACCCATGAAAACCCCTAAAATTGAACATAAAAAATCTTGTTAATTTTTAAATCCCTTTGCCATTTTAAATCGAGCTTGATTTCTTAGGCCAAAATTGAACTACTTTCTATCGTCTGCTCAACCATAGAAGGTAGTTCAGATCAGTAACTAAAGGCTTGACCAACCTTTGGAAACTGATCAAAATTATTTTCTGAAAATTTATTTACTTTTAAATCAAGTGCTTTCCAATCTAACATAGCGTTTTAATTAATCAGTAGTCTACATAAGTAATTCATACATACACCCAAACCATAGCCTACAAGAATTATTAAGTTTACAACTGATACTTCGTTGTTTGTTTTCCATTTTTATGCCTCGCTGAGGCTAATTTAATAAACCTGTTCCTGGGATGGGCAGAATTATGTTTTTTCTCGTTTTAGATCAACCCATGGAGATTTTATTTTGGTAGAAGGAAGACATCACAATGAAATGAAACATGTACTCTACAGTTGATGGATGGTCAAAATACATGATGAACTAAAGGCTCTGTTTAGGAAGGATGTACAACAAGGTTACTGAAACAGGCAGGTCGATCGAGAATACCCGAAACAAACTGATGGACCAATGGTTTACCAAATTGACAAGATGATTAGCAACAGGTTCGACGGAAGGATCGCCAGACCAATTGTTTAACAGTGGTGCGCTAATGAACCGAAAGAGGCAGTTTAGATGGGATAAGTTACACAACTGACAGATGACAACTCACACAATAGACGGAAAAATAGACCCAGATGATGGAAGAAAGTATACAGAGCGGACAGTAGAAAGATTACAAGTTCATGGAAGAAATGGCACCCTAAAGGCATATATTTAATTCTTTGAGGACAACGTAGACTTTATTCAACTTATAATGTTAGGACGATATTACAAAATTATCTATTAGCATGGATAATATGTGAGCAATACATATAAAAGTAAAGTTAATGTGACCCATGAAAACCCCTAAAATTGAACATAAAAAAATAGTTAATTTTTAAATCCCTTTGCCATTTTAAATCGAGCTTGATTTCTTAGGCCAAAATTGAACTACTTTCTATCGTCTGCTCAACCATAGAAGGTAGTTCAGATCAGTAACTAAAGGCTTGACCAACCTTTGGAAACTGATCAAAATTATTTTCTGAAAATTTATTTACTTTTTAATCAAGTGCTTTCCAATCTAACATAGCGTTTTAATTAATCAGTAGTCTACATAAGTAATTCATACGTACACCCAAACCATAGCCTACAAGAATTATTAAGTTTTCAACTGATACTTCGTTGTTTGTTTTCCATTTTTAGGCCTTGCTGAGGCTAATTTAATAACCCTGTTCCTGGGATGGGCAGAATTATGTTTTTTCTCGTTTTAGGTCAACCCATGGAGATTTTATTTTGGTAGAAGGAAGACATCACAATGAAATGAAACATGTACTCTACAGTTGATGGATGGTCAAAATACATGATGAACTAAAGGCTCTGTTTAGGAAGGATGTACAACAAGGTTACTGAAACAGGCAGGTCGATGGAGAATACCCGAAACAAACTGATGGAGGAATGGTTTACCAAATTGATAAGATGATGAGCGACAGTTTTCACCTAATATTTTGTTTTTTGTTTTCCAATTGTATGCCTCTCTGATTGATTGATTGATTTTTTGGTGTTTTACGCCGCGCTCAAGATTATTTCACTTATATGGCGGCGTTGCCAGTTTTATTGTGGGAGGAAACCGGGCTCTGTGCCCGGAGGAAACCCACGACTTTCCGCTGGTAACTGGCAACCATCCCACATAGGTCGTTTATGCCTCTCTGAGGCTAATTTACTAAACCTGTTCCTGGGAAGGACAGAATTATGTTTTTTCTCGTTTTAGATCAACCAATGGAGATTATATTTTGGTAGAAGGAAGACATCCCAATGAAAGGAAACATGTACTCTACAGTTGATGGATGGTCAAGTTACATGATGAACGAAAGGCTCTGTTTAGGAAGGATGTACAACAAGGTTACTGAAATAGGCAGGTTGATCGAGTATACTCGAAACAAACTGATGGACGAATGGTTTACCAAATTGACAAGATGATGAGCGACAGGTTCGACGGAAGGATCGCCAGACAAATTGTTTAACAGTGATGCGCTAATGAACCGAAAGAGGCAGTTTAGATGGGATAAGTTACACAACTGACAGATGACAACTCACACAATAGACGGAAAAAAAGACCCAGATGATGCGAGAAAGTATACAGAGCTGACAGTAGAAAGATTACAAGTTCATGGAAGAAATGGCACCCTAAAGGCATATATTTTATTCTTTGAGGACAACGTAGACTTTATTCAACTTATAATGTTAGGACGATATTACAAAATTATCTATTAGCACGGATAAAATGTGAGCAATACATATAAAAGTAAAGTTAATGTGACCCATGAAAACCCCTAAAATTGAACATAAAAAATCTTGTTAATTTTTAAATCCCTTTGCCATTTTAAATCGAGCTTGATTTCTTAGGCCAAAATTGAACTACTTTCTTGATAAGATGATGAGCGACGGTTTTCAACTAATATTTCATTGTTTGTTTTCCAATTTTATGCCTCTCTGAGGCTAATTTACTAAACCTGTTCCTGGGATGGGCAGAATTATGTTTTTTCTCGTTTTAGATCAACCCATGGAGATTTTATTTTGGTAGAAGGAAGACATCCCAATGAAAGGAAACATGTACTCTACAGTTGATGGATGGTCAAGTAACATGATGAACGAAAGGCTCTGTTTAGGAAGGATGTACAACAAGGTTACTGAAACAGGCAGGTCGATCGAGAATACCCGAAACAAACTGATGGACGAATGGTTTACCAAATTGACAAGATGATGAGCGACAGGTTTGACGGAAGGATCGCCAGACCAATTGTTTAACAGTGATGCGCTAATGAACCGAAAGAGGCTGTTTAGATGGGATAAGTTACACAACTGACAGATGACAACTCACACAATAGACGGAAAAAAAGACCCAGATGATGGAAGAAAGTATACAGAGCCGACAGTAGAAAGATTACAAGTTCGTTGAAGAAATGGCACCCTAAAGGCATATATTTTATTCTTTGAGGACAACGTAGACTTTATTCAACTTATAATGTTAGGACGATATTACAAAATTATCTATTAGCACGGATAATATGTGAGCAATACATATAAAAGTAAAGTTAATGTGACCCATGAAAACCCCTAAAATTGAACATAAAAAATCTTGTTAATTTTTAAATCCCTTTGCCATTTTAAATCGAGCTTGATTTCTTAGGCCAAAATTGAACTACTTTCTATCGTCTGCTCAACCATAGAAGGTAGTTCAGATCAGTAACTAAAGGCTTGACCAACCTTTGGAAACTGATCAAAATTATTTTCTGAAAATTTATTTACTTTTAAATCAAGTGCTTTCCAATCTAACATAGCGTTTTAATTAATCAGTAGTTTACATAAGTAATTCATACATACACCCAAACCATAGCCTACAAGAATTATTAAGTTTACAACTGATACTTCGTTGTTTGTTTTCCATTTTTATGCCTCGCTGAGGCTAATTTAATAAACCTGTTCCTGGGATGGGCAGAATTATGTTTTTTCTCGTTTTAGATCAACCCATGGAGATTTTATTTTGGTAGAAGGAAGACATCACAATGAAATGAAACATGTACTCTACAGTTGATGGATGGTCAAAATACATGATGAACTAAAGGCTCTGTTTAGGAAGGATGTACAACAAGGTTACTGAAACAGGCAGGTCGATCGAGAATACCCGAAACAAACTGATGGACCAATGGTTTACCAAATTGACAAGATGATTAGCAACAGGTTCGACGGAAGGATCGCCAGACCAATTGTTTAACAGTGGTGCGCTAATGAACCGAAAGAGGCAGTTTAGATGGGATAAGTTACACAACTGACAGATGACAACTCACACAATAGACGGAAAAATAGACCCAGATGATGGAAGAAAGTATACAGAGCGGACAGTAGAAAGATTACAAGTTCATGGAAGAAATGGCACCCTAAAGGCATATATTTAATTCTTTGAGGACAACGTAGACTTTATTCAACTTATAATGTTAGGACGATATTACAAAATTATCTATTAGCATGGATAATATGTGAGCAATACATATAAAAGTAAAGTTAATGTGACCCATGAAAACCCCTAAAATTGAACATAAAAAAATAGTTAATTTTTAAATCCCTTTGCCATTTTAAATCGAGCTTGATTTCTTAGGCCAAAATTGAACCACTTTCTATCGTCTGCTCAACCATAGAAGGTAGTTCAGATCAGTAACTAAAGGCTTGACCAACCTTTGGAAACTGATCAAAATTATTTTCTGAAAATTTATTTACTTTTTAATCAAGTGCTTTCCAATCTAACATAGCGTTTTAATTAATCAGTAGTCTACATAAGTAATTCATACATACACCCAAACCATAGCCTACAAGAATTATTAAGTTTTCAACTGATACTTCGTTGTTTGTTTTCCATTTTTATGCCTTGCTGAGGCTAATTTAATAAACCTGTTCCTGGGATGGGCAGAATTATGTTTTTTCTCATTTTAGATCAACCCATGGAGATTTTATTTTGGTAGAAGGAAGACATCACAATGAAATGAAACATGTACTCTACAGTTGATGGATGGTCAAAATACATGATGAACTAAAGGCTCTGTTTAGGAAGGATGTACAACAAGGTTACTGAAACAGGCAGGTCGATGGAGAATACCCGAAACAAACTGATGGAGGAATGGTTTACCAAATTGATAAGATGATGAGCGACAGTTTTCACCTAATATTTTGTTTTTTGTTTTCCAATTGTATGCCTCTCTGATTGATTGATTGATTTTTTGGTGTTTTACGCCGCGCTCAAGATTATTTCACTTATATGGCGGCGTTGCCAGTTTTATTGTGGGAGGAAACCGGGCTCTGTGCCCGGAGGAAACCCACGACTTTCCGCTGGTAACTGGCAACCATCCCACATAGGTCGTTTATGCCTCTCTGAGGCTAATTTACTAAACCTGTTCCTGGGAAGGACAGAATTATGTTTTTTCTCGTTTTAGATCAACCAATGGAGATTATATTTTGGTAGAAGGAAGACATCCCAATGAAAGGAAACATGTACTCTACAGTTGATGGATGGTCAAGTTACATGATGAACGAAAGGCTCTGTTTAGGAAGGATGTACAACAAGGTTACTGAAATAGGCAGGTCGATCGAGAATACTCGAAACAAACTGATGGACGAATGGTTTACCAAATTGACAAGATGATGAGCAACAGGTTCGACGGAAGGATCGCCAGACAAATTGTTTAACAGTGATGCGCTAATGAACCGAAAGAGGCAGTTTAGATGGGATAAGTTACACAACTGACAGATGACAACTCACACAATAGACGGGAAAAAAAGACCCAGATGATGCGAGAAAGTATACAGAGCCGACAGTAGAAAGATTACAAGTTCATGGAAGAACTGGCACCCTAAAGGCATATATTTTATTCTTTGAGGACAACGTAGACTTTATTCAACTTATAATGTTAGGACGATATTACAAAATTATCTATTAGCACGGATAAAATGTGAGCAATACATATAAAAGTAAAGTTAATGTGACCCATGAAAACCCCTAAAATTGAACATAAAAAATCTTGTTAATTTTTAAATCCCTTTGCCATTTTAAATCGAGCTTGATTTCTTAGGCCAAAATTGAACTACTTTCTTGATAAGATGATGAGCGACGGTTTTCAACTAATATTTCATTGTTTGTTTTCCAATTTTATGCCTCTCTGAGGCTAATTTACTAAACCTGTTCCTGGGATGGGCAGAATTATGTTTTTTCTCGTTTTAGATCAACCCATGGAGATTTTATTTTGGTAGAAGGAAGACATCCCAATGAAAGGAAACATGTACTCTACAGTTGATGGATGGTCAAGTAACATGATGAACGAAAGGCTCTGTTTAGGAAGGATGTACAACAAGGTTACTGAAACAGGCAGGTCGATCGAGAATACCCGAAACAAACTGATGGACGAATGGTTTACCAAATTGACAAGATGATGAGCGACAGGTTTGACGGAAGGATCGCCAGACCAATTGTTTAACAGTGATGCGCTAATGAACCGAAAGAGGCTGTTTAGATGGGATAAGTTACACAACTGACAGATGACAACTCACACAATAGACGGAAAAAAAGACCCAGATGATGGAAGAAAGTATACAGAGCCGACAGTAGAAAGATTACAAGTTCGTTGAAGAAATGGCACCCTAAAGGCATATATTTTATTCTTTGAGGACAACGTAGACTTTATTCAACTTATAATGTTAGGACGATATTACAAAATTATCTATTAGCACGGATAATATGTGAGCAATACATATAAAAGTAAAGTTAATGTGACCCATGAAAACCCCTAAAATTGAACATAAAAAATCTTGTTAATTTTTAAATCCCTTTGCCATTTTAAATCGAGCTTGATTTCTTAGGCCAAAATTGAACTACTTTCTATCGTCTGCTCAACCATAGAAGGTAGTTCAGATCAGTAACTAAAGGCTTGACCAACCTTTGGAAACTGATCAAAATTATTTTCTGAAAATTTATTTACTTTTAAATCAAGTGCTTTCCAATCTAACATAGCGTTTTAATTAATCAGTAGTCTACATAAGTAATTCATACATACACCCAAACCATAGCCTACAAGAATTATTAAGTTTACAACTGATACTTCGTTGTTTGTTTTCCATTTTTATGCCTCGCTGAGGCTAATTTAATAAACCTGTTCCTGGGATGGGCAGAATTATGTTTTTTCTCGTTTTAGATCAACCCATGGAGATTTTATTTTGGTAGAAGGAAGACATCACAATGAAATGAAACATGTACTCTACAGTTGATGGATGGTCAAAATACATGATGAACTAAAGGCTCTGTTTAGGAAGGATGTACAACAAGGTTACTGAAACAGGCAGGTCGATCGAGAATACCCGAAACAAACTGATGGACCAATGGTTTACCAAATTGACAAGATGATTAGCAACAGGTTCGACGGAAGGATCGCCAGACCAATTGTTTAACAGTGGTGCGCTAATGAACCGAAAGAGGCAGTTTAGATGGGATAAGTTACACAACTGACAGATGACAACTCACACAATAGACGGAAAAATAGACCCAGATGATGGAAGAAAGTATACAGAGCGGACAGTAGAAAGATTACAAGTTCATGGAAGAAATGGCACCCTAAAGGCATATATTTAATTCTTTGAGGACAACGTAGACTTTATTCAACTTATAATGTTAGGACGATATTACAAAATTATCTATTAGCATGGATAATATGTGAGCAATACATATAAAAGTAAAGTTAATGTGACCCATGAAAACCCCTAAAATTGAACATAAAAAAATAGTTAATTTTTAAATCCCTTTGCCATTTTAAATCGAGCTTGATTTCTTAGGCCAAAATTGAACTACTTTCTATCGTCTGCTCAACCATAGAAGGTAGTTCAGATCAGTAACTAAAGGCTTGACCAACCTTTGGAAACTGATCAAAATTATTTTCTGAAAATTTATTTACTTTTTAATCAAGTGCTTTCCAATCTAACATAGCGTTTTAATTAATCAGTAGTCTACATAAGTAATTCATACGTACACCCAAACCATAGCCTACAAGAATTATTAAGTTTTCAACTGATACTTCGTTGTTTGTTTTCCATTTTTAGGCCTTGCTGAGGCTAATTTAATAACCCTGTTCCTGGGATGGGCAGAATTATGTTTTTTCTCGTTTTAGGTCAACCCATGGAGATTTTATTTTGGTAGAAGGAAGACATCACAATGAAATGAAACATGTACTCTACAGTTGATGGATGGTCAAAATACATGATGAACTAAAGGCTCTGTTTAGGAAGGATGTACAACAAGGTTACTGAAACAGGCAGGTCGATGGAGAATACCCGAAACAAACTGATGGAGGAATGGTTTACCAAATTGATAAGATGATGAGCGACAGTTTTCACCTAATATTTTGTTTTTTGTTTTCCAATTGTATGCCTCTCTGATTGATTGATTGATTTTTTGGTGTTTTACGCCGCGCTCAAGATTATTTCACTTATATCGCGGCGTTGCCAGTTTTATTGTGGGAGGAAACCGGGCTCTGTGCCCGGAGGAAACCCACGACTTTCCGCTGGTAACTGGCAACCATCCCACATAGGTCGTTTATGCCTCTCTGAGGCTAATTTACTAAACCTGTTCCTGGGAAGGACAGAATTATGTTTTTTCTCGTTTTAGATCAACCAATGGAGATTATATTTTGGTAGAAGGAAGACATCCCAATGAAAGGAAACATGTACTCTACAGTTGATGGATGGTCAAGTTACATGATGAACGAAAGGCTCTGTTTAGGAAGGATGTACAACAAGGTTACTGAAATAGGCAGGTTGATCGAGTATACTCGAAACAAACTGATGGACGAATGGTTTACCAAATTGACAAGATGATGAGCGACAGGTTCGACGGAAGGATCGCCAGACAAATTGTTTAACAGTGATGCGCTAATGAACCGAAAGAGGCAGTTTAGATGGGATAAGTTACACAACTGACAGATGACAACTCACACAATAGACGGAAAAAAAGACCCAGATGATGCGAGAAAGTATACAGAGCTGACAGTAGAAAGATTACAAGTTCATGGAAGAAATGGCACCCTAAAGGCATATATTTTATTCTTTGAGGACAACGTAGACTTTATTCAACTTATAATGTTAGGACGATATTACAAAATTATCTATTAGCACGGATAATATGTGAGCAATACATATAAAAGTAAAGTTAATGTGACCCATGAAAACCCCTAAAATTGAACATAAAAAATCTTGTTAATTTTTAAATCCCTTTGCCATTTTAAATCGAGCTTGATTTCTTAGGCCAAAATTGAACTACTTTCTAGATAAGATGATGAGCGACGGTTTTCAACTAATATTTCATTGTTTGTTTTCCAATTTTATGCCTTTCTGAGGCTAATTTACTAAACCTGTTCCTGGGATGGGCAGAATTATGTTTTTTCTCGTTTTAGATCAATCCATGGAGATTTTATTTTGGTAGAAGGAAGACATCCCAATGAAAGGAAACATGTACTCTACAGTGGATGGATGGTCAAGTTACATGATGAACGAAAGGCTCTGTTTAGGAAGGATGTACAACAAGGTTACTGAAACAGGCAGGTCAATAGAGAATACCCGAAAAAAACTTATTGAGGAATGGTTTACCGAATTGATAAGATGATGAGCGACGGTTTTCAACTAATATTTCATTGTTTGTTTTCCAATTTTATGCCCCTCTGAGGCTAATTTACTAAACCTGTTCCTGGGAAGGACAGAATTATGTTTTTTCTCATTTTAGATCAACCAATGGAGATTATATTTTGGTAGAAGGAACACATCCCAATGAAAGGAAACATGTACTCTACAGTTGATGGATGGTCAAGTAACATGATGAACGAAAGGCTCTGTTTAGGAAGGATGTACAACAAGGTTACTGAAACAGGCAGGTCGATCGAGAATACACGAAACAAACTGATGGACGAATGGTTTACCAAATTGACAAGATGATGAGCAACAGGTTCGACGGAAGGATCGCCAGACCAATTGTTTAACAGTGATGCGCTAATGAACCGAAAGAGGCAGTTTAGATGGGATAAGTTACACAACTGACAGATGACAACTCACACAATAGACGGAAAAATAGACCCAGATGATGGAAGAAAGTATACAGAGCCGACAGTAGAAAGATTACAAGTTCATGGAAGAAATGGCAGCCTAAAGGCATATATTTAATTCTTTGAGGAGAACGTTGACTTTATTCAACTTATAATGTTAGGACGATATTACAAAATTATCTATTAGCATGGATAATATGTGAGCAATACATATAAAAGTAAAGTTAGGGACCGTTAACATAAATCGTTCGTGAATCAATCGTGATTTTAGCCTGAAAATCACGATATCATAAAATGTGAGTGTTCGTGAAATTGCTCATATCACCGTCTTAAATCACGATTGTTTCACGATTGAAACTGGTGAATCGTGATTTTTTTCACGTAGACGTGAAATGCGACTCCGCTCAGTGTCAACCCAAATCTCCGTAAGGAGGGGGGGGGCGAGTTCAGATCACGCCCGCTTTTGTTGAAGTCCGCTGTGAGAGGTTTACCACACGTGGCGTCGACCGGCTTTGAGCTGGTCTTTTGCTAGAGCGATCTTTGGTTTCTAATAATTGACTGTTCGTTTGTTAGCTGTTTATACTTGAGAATATTTCTCACTTTCGTAATTACTAAAATGCTTTTAATGACAATGCGATGTCTTTCATTCCGTAAAATAAACCCAAATGTCTCAACCCTCGCAATTTACTGCGGCAATCGGTAATGCCGCAGAGTTTGCCGTCGTAAAACTGCCGACAAAAAAATATTCATCTTGGGAAAAGCTGCTGGGTCATAATACTTTATATGTTTGGGGATTTTTACAAGTAAGAGTTTTACCTTTACTTCACTCGTTGTACAAGGTGTATTTAATATAAAAACCACTCATTTGTTTGTATTTAATCTGGCCACAACAAAGCCAAGTACAGTGACAAAACCCAGACAACTTTGTAACAAAGCTTTATTCTCCAATTAGTACTCCCGAGTTCTCATTGGTCCAGATTGTGCTATAGCACTACAAGGTGGCGCCAGTGATTGTCAGTTAAGTCTCGTTGAGTGAACTCTATTCAATGTTGATAGGGATGTTTACTGTTGTTCGAGAAAAAGAGTAATTTAATTTTTTTTAAAGCAAAAACGCTTTACATAGGTTCTAACCCAATAATAAATATATTTCTTATTGATCATACTTGTAAATAAAAACCTTCAAAACTTTCACTCCACAGAAAGGTTAGAGATGGACTCAACCATGCTTTTTGATCGACCGTGCACTTGTCTGTATTTATGTTTTAAACTATATGCAGTATTACACAAACGGTGGCTATAACCGTTATGTTTTAGAGATTTATTGGAATAAACAGCTTTACCCAGTGAAGTGACTAATCACCAGGAATATACAATTAGCAACCAGTTATTTCCAAATACAAGATATTTCATGTGGATTTATTTAAAAGCCGTCTGCCTTTTCGCCTGTTGACGTCGTCAGTAATGTGGCCGTAGCACTTGTTACATCGCTATTGGGCATTTGTTTTGTCTGTGTCGCGAATCCATATCATTGTTTATGAAGACTATGATCAAATAAATAGTTTAAAACTTTATAAAATTTGACCAAGAGCTGTTTGCATTGATAGCGGTGTTCAGACCTGTTTGCAAGTGCCATAATGAAGAGCCGGATTGATACAGTGAGGCACCAGGGTAAAGATTGTGAAGAGGTGCCTTTGGGGATTTCTGAAAACCGCAACATCTGAATAAGAGTGCCAAATAATGTAGACCGCAAGCCCGGTAGCCTACATCATGAAATTTCACATTCTTATCTAATACAAAGCGTATGCTATATACGACGCTGTAGACTCTCAAAATCACAGCGACATTTAGACCTAATAGTTGTAAGGTTAGTCAAAGTATTAAATTAATCGACGCTCTGCCGGTAGTCCTACACTCACTGAAGGGCCTCTTTTGCCTCAGCATGTTGTCTGTTGAGAACAAAAGACAGTTTTTACACAGGCCGTCTATTTGCGCATGGGGAGAGTAGGAGGGGGACACATATGCTTCTGATAAATACATTTCACGATATCGTAATTTATAAACACGATTCAAATCGTGATCCATGAAACTTTAGAGAATAAACAAAAATCGATATCGTGAAAAAAATCACGATGCTATCGTGATTTAATCGCAAAATTTGAGAAAAAATCACGATGTTTTCACTCACGATTTAGTGGAACGCTCCCTTAATGTGACCCATGAAAACCCCTAAAATTGAACATAAAAAAAATAGTTAATTTTTAAATCCCTTTGCCATTTTAAATCGAGCTTGATTTCTTAGGCCAAAATTGAACTACTTTCTATCATCTGCTCAACCATAGAAGGTAGTTCAGATCAGTAACTAAAGGCTTGACCAACATTTGGAAACTGATCAAAATTATTTTCTGAAAATTTATTTACTTTTTAATCAAGTGCTTTCCAATCTAACATAGCGTTTTAATTAATCAGTAGTCTACATAAGTAATTCATACATACACCCAAACCATAGCCTACAAGAATTATTAAGTTTTCAACTGATACTTCGTTGTTTGTTTTCCATTTTTATGCCTTGCTGAGGCTAATTTAATAAACCTGTTCCTGGGATGGGCAGAATTATGTTTTTTCTCATTTTAGATCAACCCATGGAGATTTTATTTTGGTAGAAGGAAGACATCACAATGAAATGAAACATGTACTCTACAGTTGATGGATGGTCAAGTAACATGATGAAATAAAGGCTCTGTTTAGGAAGGATGTACAACAAGGTTACTGAAACAGGCAGGTCGATGGAGAATACCCGAAACAAACTGATGGAGGAATGGTTTACCAAATTGATAAGATGATGAGCGACAGTTTTCACCTAATATTTTGTTTTTTGTTTTCCAATTGTATGCCTCTCTGATTGATTGATTGATTTTTTGGTGTTTTACGCCGCGCTCAAGATTATTTCACTTATATCGCGGCGTTGCCAGTTTTATTGTGGGAGGAAACCGGGCTCTGTGCCCGGAGGAAACCCACGACTTTCCGCTGGTAACTGGCAACCATCCCACATAGGTCGTTTATGCCTCTCTGAGGCTAATTTACTAAACCTGTTCCTGGGAAGGACAGAATTATGTTTTTTCTCGTTTTAGATCAACCAATGGAGATTATATTTTGGTAGAAGGAAGACATCCCAATGAAAGGAAACATGTACTCTACAGTTGATGGATGGTCAAGTAACATGATGAACGAAAGGCTCTGTTTAGGAAGGATGTACAACAAGGTTACTGAAACAGGCAGGTCGATGGAGAATACCCGAAACAAACTGATGGAGGAATGGTTTACCAAATTGATAAGATGATGAGCGACAGTTTTCACCTAATATTTTGTTTTTTGTTTTCCAATTGTATGCCTCTCTGATTGATTGATTGTTTTTTTGGTGTTTTACGCCGCGCTCAAGATTATTTCACTTATATGGCAGCGTTGCCAGTTTTATTGTGGGAGGAAACCGGGCTCTGTGCCCGTAAGAAACCCACGACTTTCCGCTGGTAACTGGCAACCATCCCACATAGGTTGTTTATGCCTCTGAGGCTAATTTACTAAACCTGTTCCTGGGAAGGACAGAATTATGTTTTTTCTCGTTTTAGATCAACCAATGGAGATTATATTTTGGTAGAAGGAAGACATCCCAATGAAAGGAAACATGTACTCTACAGTTGATGGATGGTCAAGTTACATGATGAACGAAAGGCTCTGTTTAGGAAGGATGTACAACAAGGTTACTGAAACAGGCAGGTCGATCGAGAATACCCGAAACAAACTGATGGACCAATGGTTTACCAAATTGACAAGATGATGAGCGACAGGTTCCACGGAAGGATCGCCAGACAAATTGTTTAACAGTGATGCGCTAATGAACCGAAAGAGGCAGTTTAGATGGGATAAGTTACACAAATGACAGATGACAACTCACACAATAGACGGAAAAAAAGACCCAGATGATGGAGAAAGTATACAGAGCCGACAGTAGAAAGATTACAAGTTCATGGAAGAAATGGCACCCTAAAGGCATATATTTTATTCTTTGAGGACAATGTAGACTTTATTCAACTTATAATGTTAGGACGATATTACAAAATTATCTATTAGCACGGATAAAATGTGAGCAATACATATAAAAGTAAAGTTAATGTGACCCATGAAAACCCCTAAAATTGAACATAAAAAATCTTGTTAATTTTTAAATCCCTTTGCCATTTTAAATCGAGCTTGATTTCTTAGGCCAAAATTGAACTACTTTCTATCATCTGCTCAACCATAGAAGGTAGTTCAGATCAGTAACTAAAGGCTTGACCAACATTTGGAAACTGATCAAAATTATTTTCTGAAAATTTATTTACTTTTTAATCAAGTGCTTTCCAATCTAACATAGCGTTTTAATTAATCAGTAGTCTACATAAGTAATTCATACATACACCCAAACCATAGCCTACAAGAATTATTAAGTTTTCAACTGATACTTCGTTGTTTGTTTTCCATTTTTATGCCTTGCTGAGGCTAATTTAATAAACCTGTTCCTGGGATGGGCAGAATTATGTTTTTTCTCATTTTAGATCAACCCATGGAGATTTTATTTTGGTAGAAGGAAGACATCACAATGAAATGAAACATGTACTCTACAGTTGATGGATGGTCAAGTAACATGATGAAATAAAGGCTCTGTTTAGGAAGGATGTACAACAAGGTTACTGAAACAGGCAGGTCGATGGAGAATACCCGAAACAAACTGATGGAGGAATGGTTTACCAAATTGATAAGATGATGAGCGACAGTTTTCACCTAATATTTTGTTTTTTGTTTTCCAATTGTATGCCTCTCTGATTGATTGATTGATTTTTTGGTGTTTTACGCCGCGCTCAAGATTATTTCACTTATATCGCGGCGTTGCCAGTTTTATTGTGGGAGGAAACCGGGCTCTGTGCCCGGAGGAAACCCACGACTTTCCGCTGGTAACTGGCAACCATCCCACATAGGTCGTTTATGCCTCTCTGAGGCTAATTTACTAAACCTGTTCCTGGGAAGGACAGAATTATGTTTTTTCTCGTTTTAGATCAACCAATGGAGATTATATTTTGGTAGAAGGAAGACATCCCAATGAAAGGAAACATGTACTCTACAGTTGATGGATGGTCAAGTAACATGATGAACGAAAGGCTCTGTTTAGGAAGGATGTACAACAAGGTTACTGAAACAGGCAGGTCGATGGAGAATACCCGAAACAAACTGATGGAGGAATGGTTTACCAAATTGATAAGATGATGAGCGACAGTTTTCACCTAATATTTTGTTTTTTGTTTTCCAATTGTATGCCTCTCTGATTGATTGATTGTTTTTTTGGTGTTTTACGCCGCGCTCAAGATTATTTCACTTATATGGCAGCGTTGCCAGTTTTATTGTGGGAGGAAACCGGGCTCTGTGCCCGTAAGAAACCCACGACTTTCCGCTGGTAACTGGCAACCATCCCACATAGGTTGTTTATGCCTCTGAGGCTAATTTACTAAACCTGTTCCTGGGAAGGACAGAATTATGTTTTTTCTCGTTTTAGATCAACCAATGGAGATTATATTTTGGTAGAAGGAAGACATCCCAATGAAAGGAAACATGTACTCTACAGTTGATGGATGGTCAAGTTACATGATGAACGAAAGGCTCTGTTTAGGAAGGATGTACAACAAGGTTACTGAAACAGGCAGGTCGATCGAGAATACCCGAAACAAACTGATGGACCAATGGTTTACCAAATTGACAAGATGATGAGCGACAGGTTCCACGGAAGGATCGCCAGACAAATTGTTTAACAGTGATGCGCTAATGAACCGAAAGAGGCAGTTTAGATGGGATAAGTTACACAAATGACAGATGACAACTCACACAATAGACGGAAAAAAAGACCCAGATGATGGAGAAAGTATACAGAGCCGACAGTAGAAAGATTACAAGTTCATGGAAGAAATGGCACCCTAAAGGCATATATTTTATTCTTTGAGGACAATGTAGACTTTATTCAACTTATAATGTTAGGACGATATTACAAAATTATCTATTAGCACGGATAAAATGTGAGCAATACATATAAAAGTAAAGTTAATGTGACCCATGAAAACCCCTAAAATTGAACATAAAAAATCTTGTTAATTTTTAAATCCCTTTGCCATTTTAAATCGAGCTTGATTTCTTAGGCCAAAATTGAACTACTTTCTATCATCTGCTCAACCATAGAAGGTAGTTCAGATCAGTAACTAAAGGCTTGACAACCTTTGGAAACTGATCAAAATTATTTTCTGAAAATTTATTTACTTTTTAATCAAGTGCTTTCCAATCTAACATAGCGTTTTAATTAATCAGTAGTCTACATAAGTAATTCATACATACACCCAAACCATAGCCTACAAGAATTATTAAGTTTTCAACTGATACTTCGTTGTTTGTTTTCCATTTTTATGCCTTGCTGAGGCTAATTTAATAAACCTGTTCCTGGGATGGGCAGAATTATGTTTTTTCTCATTTTAGATCAACCCATGGAGATTTTATTTTGGTAGAAGGAAGACATCACAATGAAATGAAACATGTACTCTACAGTTGATGGATGGTCAAGTAACATGATGAAATAAAGGCTCTGTTTAGGAAGGATGTACAACAAGGTTACTGAAACAGGCAGGTCGATGGAGAATACCCGAAACAAACTGATGGAGGAATGGTTTACCAAATTGATAAGATGATGAGCGACAGTTTTCACCTAATATTTTGTTTTTTGTTTTCCAATTGTATGCCTCTCTGATTGATTGATTGATTTTTTGGTGTTTTACGCCGCGCTCAAGATTATTTCACTTATATCGCGGCGTTGCCAGTTTTATTGTGGGAGGAAACCGGGCTCTGTGCCCGGAGGAAACCCACGACTTTCCGCTGGTAACTGGCAACCATCCCACATAGGTCGTTTATGCCTCTCTGAGGCTAATTTACTAAACCTGTTCCTGGGAAGGACAGAATTATGTTTTTTCTCGTTTTAGATCAACCAATGGAGATTATATTTTGGTAGAAGGAAGACATCCCAATGAAAGGAAACATGTACTCTACAGTTGATGGATGGTCAAGTAACATGATGAACGAAAGGCTCTGTTTAGGAAGGATGTACAACAAGGTTACTGAAACAGGCAGGTCGATGGAGAATACCCGAAACAAACTGATGGAGGAATGGTTTACCAAATTGATAAGATGATGAGCGACAGTTTTCACCTAATATTTTGTTTTTTGTTTTCCAATTGTATGCCTCTCTGATTGATTAATTGTTTTTTTGGTGTTTTACGCCGCGCTCAAGATTATTTCACTTATATGGCAGCGTTGCCAGTTTTATTGTGGGAGGAAACCGGGCTCTGTGCCCGTAAGAAACCCACGACTTTCCGCTGGTAACTGGCAACCATCCCACATAGGTTGTTTATGCCTCTGAGGCTAATTTACTAAACCTGTTCCTGGGAAGGACAGAATTATGTTTTTTCTCGTTTTAGATCAACCAATGGAGATTATATTTTGGTAGAAGGAAGACATCCCAATGAAAGGAAACATGTACTCTACAGTTGATGGATGGTCAAGTTACATGATGAACGAAAGGCTCTGTTTAGGAAGGATGTACAACAAGGTTACTGAAACAGGCAGGTCGATCGGGAATACCCGAAACAAACTGATGGACCAATGGTTTACCAAATTGACAAGATGATGAGCGACAGGTTCCACGGAAGGATCGCCAGACAAATTGTTTAACAGTGATGCGCTAATGAACCGAAAGAGGCAGTTTAGATGGGATAAGTTACACAAATGGCAGATGACAACTCACACAATAGACGGAAAAAAAGACCCAGATGATGCGAGAAAGTATAAATAGCTGACAGTAGAAAGATTACAAGTTCATGGAAGAAATGGCACCCTAAAGGCATATATTTTATTCTTTGAGGACAACGTAGACTTTATTCAACTTATAATGTTAGGACGATATTACAAAATTATCTATTAGCACGGATAAAATGTGAGCAATACATATAAAAGTAAAGTTAATGTGACCCATGAAAACCCCTAAAATTGAACATAAAAAATCTTGTTAATTTTTAAATCCCTTTGCCATTTTAAATCGAGCTTGATTTCTTAGGCCAAAATTGAACTACTTTCTAGATAAGATGATGAGCGACGGTTTTCAACTAATATTTCATTGTTTGTTTTCCAATTTTATGCCTTTCTGAGGCTAATTTACTAAACCTGTTCCTGGGATGGGCAGAATTATGTTTTTTCTCGTTTTAGATCAATCCATGGAGATTTTATTTTGGTAGAAGGAAGACATCCCAATGAAAGGAAACATGTACTCTACAGTGGATGGATGGTCAAGTTACATGATGAACGAAAGGCTCTGTTTAGGAAGGATGTACAACAAGGTTACTGAAACAGGCAGGTCAATAGAGAATACCCGAAAAAAACTTATTGAGGAATGGTTTACCGAATTGATAAGATGATGAGCGACGGTTTTCAACTAATATTTCATTGTTTGTTTTCCAATTTTATGCCCCTCTGAGGCTAATTTACTAAACCTGTTCCTGGGAAGGACAGAATTATGTTTTTTCTCATTTTAGATCAACCAATGGAGATTATATTTTGGTAGAAGGAACACATCCCAATGAAAGGAAACATGTACTCTACAGTTGATGGATGGTCAAGTAACATGATGAACGAAAGGCTCTGTTTAGGAAGGATGTACAACAAGGTTACTGAAACAGGCAGGTCGATCGAGAATACACGAAACAAACTGATGGACGAATGGTTTACCAAATTGACAAGATGATGAGCAACAGGTTCGACGGAAGGATCGCCAGACCAATTGTTTAACAGTGATGCGCTAATGAACCGAAAGAGGCAGTTTAGATGGGATAAGTTACACAACTGACAGATGACAACTCACACAATAGACGGAAAAATAGACCCAGATGATGGAAGAAAGTATACAGAGCCGACAGTAGAAAGATTACAAGTTCATGGAAGAAATGGCAGCCTAAAGGCATATATTTAATTCTTTGAGGAGAACGTTGACTTTATTCAACTTATAATGTTAGGACGATATTACAAAATTATCTATAAGCATGGATAATATGTGAGCAATACATATAAAAGTAAAGTTAGGGACCGTTAACATAAATCGTTCGTGAATCAATCGTGATTTTAGCCTGAAAATCACGATATCATAAAATGTGAGTGTTCGTGAAATTGCTCATATCACCGTCTTAAATCACGATTGTTTCACGATTGAAACTGGTGAATCGTGATTTTTTTCACGTAGACGTGAAATGATCGTGAAATGCGACTCCGCTCAGTGTCAACCCAAATCTCCGTAAGGAGGGGGGGCGCGAGTTCAGATCACGCCCGCTTTTGTTGAAGTCCGCTGTGAGAGGTTTACCACACGTGGCGTCGACCGGCTTTGAGCTGGTCTTTTGCTAGAGCGATCTTTGGTTTCTAATAATTGACTGTTCGTTTGTTAGCTGTTTATACTTGAGAATATTTCTCACTTTCGTAATTACTAAAATGCTTTTAATGACAATGCGATGTCTTTCATTCCGTAAAATAAACCCAAATGTCTCAACCCTCGCAATTTACCGCGGCAATCGGTAATGCCGCAGAGTTTGCCGTCGTAAAACTGCCGACAAAAAAATATTCATCTTGGGAAAAGCTGCTGGGTCATAATACTTTATATGTTTGGGGATTTTTACAAGTAAGAGTTTTACCTTTACTTCACTCGTTGTACAAGGTGTATTTAATATAAAAACCACTCATTTGTTTGTATTTAATCTGGCCACAACAAAGCCAAGTACAGTGACGAAACCCAGACAACTTTGTAACAAAGCTTTATTCTCCAATTAGTACTCCCGAGTTCTCATTGGTCCAGATTGTGCTATAGCACTACAAGGTGGCGCCAGTGATTGTCAGTTAAGTCTCGTTGAGTGAACTCTATTCAATGTTGATAGGGATGTTTACTGTTGTTCGAGAAAAAGAGTAATTTAATTTTTTTTAAAGCAAAAACGCTTTACATAGGTTCTAACCCAATAATAAATATATTTCTTATTGATCATACTTGTAAATAAAAACCTTCAAAACTTTCACTCCACAGAAAGGTTAGAGATGGACTCAACCATGCTTTTTGATCGACCGTGCACTTGTCTGTATTTATGTTTTAAACTATATGCAGTATTACACAAACGGTGGCTATAACCGTTATGTTTTAGAGATTTATTGGAATAAACAGCTTTACCCAGTGAAGTGACTAATCACCAGGAATATACAATTAGCAACCAGTTATTTCCAAATACAAGATATTTCATGTGGATTTATTTAAAAGCCGTCTGCCTTTTCGCCTGTTGACGTCGTCAGTAATGTGGCCGTAGCACTTGTTACATCGCTATTGGGCATTTGTTTTGTCTGTGTCGCGAATCCATATCATTGTTTATGAAGACTATGATCAAATAAATAGTTTAAAACTTTATAAAATTTGACCAAGAGCTGTTTGCATTGATAGCGGTGTTCAGACCTGTTTGCAAGTGCCATAATGAAGAGCCGGATTGATACAGTGAGGCACCAGGGTAAAGATTGTGAAGAGGTGCCTTTGGGGATTTCTGAAAACCGCAACATCTGAATAAGAGTGCCAAATAATGTAGACCGCAAGCCCGGTAGCCTACATCATGAAATTTCACATTCTTATCTAATACAAAGCGTATGCTATATACGACGCTGTAGACTCTCAAAATCACAGCGACATTTAGACCTAATAGTTGTAAGGTTAGTCAAAGTATTAAATTAATCGACGCTCTGCCGGTAGTCCTACACTCACTGAAGGGCCTCTTTTGCCTCAGCATGTTGTCTGTTGAGAACAAAAGACAGTTTTTACACAGGCCGTCTATTTGCGCATGGGGAGAGTAGGAGGGGGACACATATGCTTCTGATAAATACATTTCACGATATCGTAATTTATAAACACGATTCAAATCGTGATCCATGAAACTTTAGAGAATAAACAAAAATCGATATCGTGAAAAAAATCACGATGCTATCGTGATTTAATCGCAAAATTTGAGAAAAAATCACGATGTTTTCACTCACGATTTAGTGGAACGCTCCCTTAATGTGACCCATGAAAACCCCTAAAATTGAACATAAAAAAAATAGTTAATTTTTAAATCCCTTTGCCATTTTAAATCGAGCTTGATTTCTTAGGCCAAAATTGAACTACTTTCTATCATCTGCTCAACCATAGAAGGTAGTTCAGATCAGTAACTAAAGGCTTGACCAACATTTGGAAACTGATCAAAATTATTTTCTGAAAATTTATTTACTTTTTAATCAAGTGCTTTCCAATCTAACATAGCGTTTTAATTAATCAGTAGTCTACATAAGTAATTCATACATACACCCAAACCATAGCCTACAAGAATTATTAAGTTTTCAACTGATACTTCGTTGTTTGTTTTCCATTTTTATGCCTTGCTGAGGCTAATTTAATAAACCTGTTCCTGGGATGGGCAGAATTATGTTTTTTCTCATTTTAGATCAACCCATGGAGATTTTATTTTGGTAGAAGGAAGACATCACAATGAAATGAAACATGTACTCTACAGTTGATGGATGGTCAAGTAACATGATGAAATAAAGGCTCTGTTTAGGAAGGATGTACAACAAGGTTACTGAAACAGGCAGGTCGATGGAGAATACCCGAAACAAACTGATGGAGGAATGGTTTACCAAATTGATAAGATGATGAGCGACAGTTTTCACCTAATATTTTGTTTTTTGTTTTCCAATTGTATGCCTCTCTGATTGATTGATTGATTTTTTGGTGTTTTACGCCGCGCTCAAGATTATTTCACTTATATCGCGGCGTTGCCAGTTTTATTGTGGGAGGAAACCGGGCTCTGTGCCCGGAGGAAACCCACGACTTTCCGCTGGTAACTGGCAACCATCCCACATAGGTCGTTTATGCCTCTCTGAGGCTAATTTACTAAACCTGTTCCTGGGAAGGACAGAATTATGTTTTTTCTCGTTTTAGATCAACCAATGGAGATTATATTTTGGTAGAAGGAAGACATCCCAATGAAAGGAAACATGTACTCTACAGTTGATGGATGGTCAAGTAACATGATGAACGAAAGGCTCTGTTTAGGAAGGATGTACAACAAGGTTACTGAAACAGGCAGGTCGATGGAGAATACCCGAAACAAACTGATGGAGGAATGGTTTACCAAATTGATAAGATGATGAGCGACAGTTTTCACCTAATATTTTGTTTTTTGTTTTCCAATTGTATGCCTCTCTGATTGATTGATTGTTTTTTTGGTGTTTTACGCCGCGCTCAAGATTATTTCACTTATATGGCAGCGTTGCCAGTTTTATTGTGGGAGGAAACCGGGCTCTGTGCCCGTAAGAAACCCACGACTTTCCGCTGGTAACTGGCAACCATCCCACATAGGTTGTTTATGCCTCTGAGGCTAATTTACTAAACCTGTTCCTGGGAAGGACAGAATTATGTTTTTTCTCGTTTTAGATCAACCAATGGAGATTATATTTTGGTAGAAGGAAGACATCCCAATGAAAGGAAACATGTACTCTACAGTTGATGGATGGTCAAGTTACATGATGAACGAAAGGCTCTGTTTAGGAAGGATGTACAACAAGGTTACTGAAACAGGCAGGTCGATCGAGAATACCCGAAACAAACTGATGGACCAATGGTTTACCAAATTGACAAGATGATGAGCGACAGGTTCCACGGAAGGATCGCCAGACAAATTGTTTAACAGTGATGCGCTAATGAACCGAAAGAGGCAGTTTAGATGGGATAAGTTACACAAATGGCAGATGACAACTCACACAATAGACGGAAAAAAAGACCCAGATGATGGAGAAAGTATACAGAGCCGACAGTAGAAAGATTACAAGTTCATGGAAGAAATGGCACCCTAAAGGCATATATTTTATTCTTTGAGGACAATGTAGACTTTATTCAACTTATAATGTTAGGACGATATTACAAAATTATCTATTAGCACGGATAAAATGTGAGCAATACATATAAAAGTAAAGTTAATGTGACCCATGAAAACCCCTAAAATTGAACATAAAAAATCTTGTTAATTTTTAAATCCCTTTGCCATTTTAAATCGAGCTTGATTTCTTAGGCCAAAATTGAACTACTTTCTATCATCTGCTCAACCATAGAAGGTAGTTCAGATCAGTAACTAAAGGCTTGACAACCTTTGGAAACTGATCAAAATTATTTTCTGAAAATTTATTTACTTTTTAATCAAGTGCTTTCCAATCTAACATAGCGTTTTAATTAATCAGTAGTCTACATAAGTAATTCATACATACACCCAAACCATAGCCTACAAGAATTATTAAGTTTTCAACTGATACTTCGTTGTTTGTTTTCCATTTTTATGCCTTGCTGAGGCTAATTTAATAAACCTGTTCCTGGGATGGGCAGAATTATGTTTTTTCTCATTTTAGATCAACCCATGGAGATTTTATTTTGGTAGAAGGAAGACATCACAATGAAATGAAACATGTACTCTACAGTTGATGGATGGTCAAGTAACATGATGAAATAAAGGCTCTGTTTAGGAAGGATGTACAACAAGGTTACTGAAACAGGCAGGTCGATGGAGAATACCCGAAACAAACTGATGGAGGAATGGTTTACCAAATTGATAAGATGATGAGCGACAGTTTTCACCTAATATTTTGTTTTTTGTTTTCCAATTGTATGCCTCTCTGATTGATTGATTGATTTTTTGGTGTTTTACGCCGCGCTCAAGATTATTTCACTTATATCGCGGCGTTGCCAGTTTTATTGTGGGAGGAAACCGGGCTCTGTGCCCGGAGGAAACCCACGACTTTCCGCTGGTAACTGGCAACCATCCCACATAGGTCGTTTATGCCTCTCTGAGGCTAATTTACTAAACCTGTTCCTGGGAAGGACAGAATTATGTTTTTTCTCGTTTTAGATCAACCAATGGAGATTATATTTTGGTAGAAGGAAGACATCCCAATGAAAGGAAACATGTACTCTACAGTTGATGGATGGTCAAGTAACATGATGAACGAAAGGCTCTGTTTAGGAAGGATGTACAACAAGGTTACTGAAACAGGCAGGTCGATGGAGAATACCCGAAACAAACTGATGGAGGAATGGTTTACCAAATTGATAAGATGATGAGCGACAGTTTTCACCTAATATTTTGTTTTTTGTTTTCCAATTGTATGCCTCTCTGATTGATTGATTGTTTTTTTGGTGTTTTACGCCGCGCTCAAGATTATTTCACTTATATGGCAGCGTTGCCAGTTTTATTGTGGGAGGAAACCGGGCTCTGTGCCCGTAAGAAACCCACGACTTTCCGCTGGTAACTGGCAACCATCCCACATAGGTTGTTTATGCCTCTGAGGCTAATTTACTAAACCTGTTCCTGGGAAGGACAGAATTATGTTTTTTCTCGTTTTAGATCAACCAATGGAGATTATATTTTGGTAGAAGGAAGACATCCCAATGAAAGGAAACATGTACTCTACAGTTGATGGATGGTCAAGTTACATGATGAACGAAAGGCTCTGTTTAGGAAGGATGTACAACAAGGTTACTGAAACAGGCAGGTCGATCGAGAATACCCGAAACAAACTGATGGACCAATGGTTTACCAAATTGACAAGATGATGAGCGACAGGTTCCACGGAAGGATCGCCAGACAAATTGTTTAACAGTGATGCGCTAATGAACCGAAAGAGGCAGTTTAGATGGGATAAGTTACACAAATGGCAGATGACAACTCACACAATAGACGGAAAAAAAGACCCAGATGATGGAGAAAGTATACAGAGCCGACAGTAGAAAGATTACAAGTTCATGGAAGAAATGGCACCCTAAAGGCATATATTTTATTCTTTGAGGACAATGTAGACTTTATTCAACTTATAATGTTAGGACGATATTACAAAATTATCTATTAGCACGGATAAAATGTGAGCAATACATATAAAAGTAAAGTTAATGTGACCCATGAAAACCCCTAAAATTGAACATAAAAAATCTTGTTAATTTTTAAATCCCTTTGCCATTTTAAATCGAGCTTGATTTCTTAGGCCAAAATTGAACTACTTTCTATCATCTGCTCAACCATAGAAGGTAGTTCAGATCAGTAACTAAAGGCTTGACAACCTTTGGAAACTGATCAAAATTATTTTCTGAAAATTTATTTACTTTTTAATCAAGTGCTTTCCAATCTAACATAGCGTTTTAATTAATCAGTAGTCTACATAAGTAATTCATACGTACACCCAAACCATAGCCTACAAGAATTATTATTAAGTTTTCAACTGATACTTCGTTGTTTGTTTTCCATTTTTATGCCTTGCTGAGGCTAATTTAATAAACCTGTTCCTGGGATGGGCAGAATTATGTTTTTTCTCGTTTTAGATCAACCCATGGAGATTTTATTTTGGTAGAAGGAAGACATCACAATGAAATGAAACATGTACTCTACAGTTGATGGATGGTCAAAATACATGATGAACGGAAGGCTCTGTTTAGGAAGGATGTACAAGGTTACTGAAACAGGCAGGTTGATGGAGAATACCCGAAACAAACTGATGGAGGAATGGTTTACCAAATTAATAAGATGATGAGCGACAGTTTTCACCTAATATTTTGTTTTTTGTTTTCCAATTGTATGCCTCTCTGATTGATTGATTGATTTTTTGGTGTTTTACGCCGCGCTCAAGATTATTTCACTTATATGGCGGCGTTGCCAGTTTTATTGTGGGAGGAAACCGGGCTCTGTGCCCGGAGGAAACCCACGACTTTCCGCTGGTAACTGGCAACCATCCCACATAGGTCGTTTATGCCTCTCTGAGGCTAGTTTACTAAACCTGTTCCTGGGAAGGACAGAATTATGTTTTTTCTCGTTTTAGATCAACCAATGGAGATTATATTTTGGTACAAGGAAGACATCCCAATGAAAGGAAACATGTACTCTACAGTTGATGGATGGTCAAGTAACATGATGAACGAAAGGCTCTGTTTAGAAAGGATGTACAACAAGGTTACTGAAACAGGCAGGTCGATCGAGAATACCTGAAACAAACTGATGGACCAATGGTTTACCAAATTGACAAGATGATGAGCGACAGGTTCCACGGAAGGATCGCCAGACCAATTGTTTAACAGTGATGCGCTAATGAACCGAAAGAGGCAGTTTAGATGGGATAAGTTACACAACTGACAGATGACAACTAACACAATAGACGGAAAAAAAGACCCAGATGATGGAAGAAAGTATACAAAGCCGACAGTAGAAAGATTACAAGTTCATGGAAGAAATGGCAGCCTAAAGGCATATATTTAATTCTTTGAGGAGAACGTAGACTTTATTCAACTTATAATGTTAGGTCGATATTACAAAATTATCTATTAGCATGGATAAAATGTGAGCGATACATATAAAAGTAAAGTTAATGTGACCCATGAAAACCCCTAAAACAGAACATAAAAAAAATAGTTAATTTTTAAATCCCTTTGCCATTTTAAATCGAGCTTGATTTCTTAGGCCAAAATTGAACTACTTTCTATCGTCTGCTCAACCATAGAAGGTAGTTCAGATTAGTAACTAAAGGCCTGACTAACCTTTGGAAACTGGTCAAAATTATTTTCTGAAAATTTATCTACTTTTTAATCAAGTGCTTTCCAATCTAACATAGCGTTTTAATTAATCAGTATTCTACATAAGTAATTGATGCATATGCCAAAACCATAGCCTACATGAATAATTATTCAGTTTATAATGTTAGGACGATATTACAAAATTATCTATTAGCATGGATAAAATGTGATTAATACATATAAAAGTAAAGTTAATGTGACCCATGAAAACCCCTAAAACAGAACATAAAAAAATCTTGTTATTTTTTAATCCTTTTGCCATTTTAAATCGAGGTTGATTTCTTAGGCCAAATTTGAACTACTTTCTATCGTCGGCTCAACCATAGAAGGTAGTTCAGATCAGTAACTAAAGGCCTGACCAACCTTTGGAAACTGATCAAAATTATTTTCTGAAAATTTATTTACTTTTTAATCAAGTGCTTTCCAATCTAACATAGTGTTTTAATTAATCAGTAGTCTACATAAGTAATTTATGCATACTCCAAAACCGTAGCCTACATGAATTATTATTAAGTTTACAACTGATACTTCGTTGTTTGTTTTCCATATTTATGCCTTGCTGAGGCTAATTTAATAAACCTGTTCCTGGGATGGGCAGAAATTATGTTTTTTCTCGTTTTAGATCAACCCATGGAGATTTTATTTTGTTAGAAGGAAGACATCACAATGAAATGAAACATGTACTCTACAATTGATGGATGGTCAAAATACATGATGAACGAAAGGCTCTGTTTAGGAAGGATGTACAACAAGGTTACTGAAACAGGCAGGTCAATGGAGAATATCAGAAACAAACTGATGGAGGAATGGTTTACCAAATTGATAAGATGATGAGCGACAGTTTTCACCTAATATTTTGTTTTTTGTTTTCCAATTGTATGCCTCTCTGATTGATTGATTGATTTTTTGGTGTTTTACGCCGCGCTCAAGATTATTTCACTTATATGGCGGCGTTGCCAGTTTTATTGTGGGAGGAAACCGGGCTCTGTGCCCGGAGGAAACCCACGACTTTCCGCTGGTAACTGGCAACCATCCCACATAGGTCGTTTATGCCTCTCTGAGGCTAATTTACTAAACCTGTTCCTGGGAAGGACAGAATTATGTTTTTTCTCGTTTTAGATCAACCAATGGAGATTATATTTTGGTAGAAGGAAGACATCCCAATGAAAGGAAACATGTACTCTACAGTTGATGGATGGTTAAGTTACATGATGAACGGAAGGCTCTGTTTAGGAAGGATGTACAACAAGGTTACTGAAACAGGCAGGTCGATCAAGAATACCCGAAACAAACTGATGGACCAATGGTTTACCAAATTGACAAGATGATGAGCGACAGGTTCCACGGAAGGATCGCCAGACCAATTGTTTAACAGTGATGCGCTAATGAACCGAAAGAGGCAGTTTAGATGGGATAAGTTACACAACTGACAGATGACAACTCACACAATAGACGGAAAAAAAGACCCAGATGATGGAAGAAAGTATACAAAGCCGACAGTAGAAAGATTACAAGTTCATGGAAGAAATGGCAGCCTAAAGGCATATATTTAATTCTTTGAGGAGAACGTAGACTTTATTCCACTTATAATGTTAGGTCTATATTACAAAATTATCTATTAGCATGGATAAAATGTGAGCGATACATATAAAAGTAAAGTTAATGTGACCCATGAAAACCCCTAAAACAGAACATAAAAAAATAGTTAATTTTTAAATCCCTTTGCCATTTTAAATCGAGCTTGATTTCTTAGGCCAAAATTGAACTACTTTCTATCGTCTGCTCAACCATAGAAGGTAGTTCAGATCAGTAACTAAAGGCCTGACTAACCTTTGGAAACTGATCAAAATTATTTTCTGAAAATTTATTTACTTTTTAATCAAGTGCTTTCCAATCTAACATAGTGTTTTAATTAATCAGTAGTCTACATAAATAATTTATGCATACTCCAAAACCGTAGCCTACATGAATTATTATTAAGTTTACAACTGATACTTCGTTGTTTGTTTTCCATATTTATGCCTTGCTGAGGCTAATTTAATAAACCTGTTCCTGGGATGGGCAGAATTATGTTTTTTCTCGTTTTAGATCAACCCATGGAGATTTTATTTTGGTAGAAGGAAGACATCACAATGAAATGAAACATGTACTCTACAGTTGATGGATGGTCAAAATACATGATGAACGGAAGGCTCTGTTTAGGAAGGATGTACAACAAGGTTACTGAAATAGGCAGGTTGATCGAGTATACTCGAAACAAACTGATGGACGAATGGTTTACCAAATTGACAAGATGATGAGCGACAGGTTCGACGGAAGGATCGCCAGACAAATTGTTTAACAGTGATGCGCTAATGAACCGAAAGAGGCAGTTTAGATGGGATAAGTTACACAACTGACAGATGACAACTCACACAATAGACGGAAAAAAAGACCCAGATGATGCGAGAAAGTATACAGAGCTGACAGTAGAAAGATTACAAGTTCATGGAAGAAATGGCACCCTAAAGGCATATATTTTATTCTTTGAGGACAACGTAGACTTTATTCAACTTATAATGTTAGGACGATATTACAAAATTATCTATTAGCACGGATAATATGTGAGCAATACATATAAAAGTAAAGTTAATGTGACCCATGAAAACCCCTAAAATTGAACATAAAAAATCTTGTTAATTTTTAAATCCCTTTGCCATTTTAAATCGAGCTTGATTTCTTAGGCCAAAATTGAACTACTTTCTAGATAAGATGATGAGCGACGGTTTTCAACTAATATTTCATTGTTTGTTTTCCAATTTTATGCCTTTCTGAGGCTAATTTACTAAACCTGTTCCTGGGATGGGCAGAATTATGTTTTTTCTCGTTTTAGATCAATCCATGGAGATTTTATTTTGGTAGAAGGAAGACATCCCAATGAAAGGAAACATGTACTCTACAGTGGATGGATGGTCAAGTTACATGATGAACGAAAGGCTCTGTTTAGGAAGGATGTACAACAAGGTTACTGAAACAGGCAGGTCAATAGAGAATACCCGAAAAAAACTTATTGAGGAATGGTTTACCGAATTGATAAGATGATGAGCGACGGTTTTCAACTAATATTTCATTGTTTGTTTTCCAATTTTATGCCCCTCTGAGGCTAATTTACTAAACCTGTTCCTGGGAAGGACAGAATTATGTTTTTTCTCATTTTAGATCAACCAATGGAGATTATATTTTGGTAGAAGGAACACATCCCAATGAAAGGAAACATGTACTCTACAGTTGATGGATGGTCAAGTAACATGATGAACGAAAGGCTCTGTTTAGGAAGGATGTACAACAAGGTTACTGAAACAGGCAGGTCGATCGAGAATACACGAAACAAACTGATGGACGAATGGTTTACCAAATTGACAAGATGATGAGCAACAGGTTCGACGGAAGGATCGCCAGACCAATTGTTTAACAGTGATGCGCTAATGAACCGAAAGAGGCAGTTTAGATGGGATAAGTTACACAACTGACAGATGACAACTCACACAATAGACGGAAAAATAGACCCAGATGATGGAAGAAAGTATACAGAGCCGACAGTAGAAAGATTACAAGTTCATGGAAGAAATGGCAGCCTAAAGGCATATATTTAATTCTTTGAGGAGAACGTTGACTTTATTCAACTTATAATGTTAGGACGATATTACAAAATTATCTATTAGCATGGATAATATGTGAGCAATACATATAAAAGTAAAGTTAGGGACCGTTAACATAAATCGTTCGTGAATCAATCGTGATTTTAGCCTGAAAATCACGATATCATAAAATGTGAGTGTTCGTGAAATTGCTCATATCACCGTCTTAAATCACGATTGTTTCACGATTGAAACTGGTGAATCGTGATTTTTTTCACGTAGACGTGAAATGATCGTGAAATGCGACTCCGCTCAGTGTCAACCCAAATCTCCGTAAGGAGGGGGGGGGCGAGTTCAGATCACGCCCGCTTTTGTTGAAGTCCGCTGTGAGAGGTTTACCACACGTGGCGTCGACCGGCTTTGAGCTGGTCTTTTGCTAGAGCGATCTTTGGTTTCTAATAATTGACTGTTCGTTTGTTAGCTGTTTATACTTGAGAATATTTCTCACTTTCGTAATTACTAAAATGCTTTTAATGACAATGCGATGTCTTTCATTCCGTAAAATAAACCCAAATGTCTCAACCCTCGCAATTTACCGCGGCAATCGGTAATGCCGCAGAGTTTGCCGTCGTAAAACTGCCGACAAAAAAATATTCATCTTGGGAAAAGCTGCTGGGTCATAATACTTTATATGTTTGGGGATTTTTACAAGTAAGAGTTTTACCTTTACTTCACTCGTTGTACAAGGTGTATTTAATATAAAAACCACTCATTTGTTTGTATTTAATCTGGCCACAACAAAGCCAAGTACAGTGACGAAACCCAGACAACTTTGTAACAAAGCTTTATTCTCCAATTAGTACTCCCGAGTTCTCATTGGTCCAGATTGTGCTATAGCACTACAAGGTGGCGCCAGTGATTGTCAGTTAAGTCTCGTTGAGTGAACTCTATTCAATGTTGATAGGGATGTTTACTGTTGTTCGAGAAAAAGAGTAATTTAATTTTTTTTAAAGCAAAAACGCTTTACATAGGTTCTAACCCAATAATAAATATATTTCTTATTGATCATACTTGTAAATAAAAACCTTCAAAACTTTCACTCCACAGAAAGGTTAGAGATGGACTCAACCATGCTTTTTGATCGACCGTGCACTTGTCTGTATTTATGTTTTAAACTATATGCAGTATTACACAAACGGTGGCTATAACCGTTATGTTTTAGAGATTTATTGGAATAAACAGCTTTACCCAGTGAAGTGACTAATCACCAGGAATATACAATTAGCAACCAGTTATTTCCAAATACAAGATATTTCATGTGGATTTATTTAAAAGCCGTCTGCCTTTTCGCCTGTTGACGTCGTCAGTAATGTGGCCGTAGCACTTGTTACATCGCTATTGGGCATTTGTTTTGTCTGTGTCGCGAATCCATATCATTGTTTATGAAGACTATGATCAAATAAATAGTTTAAAACTTTATAAAATTTGACCAAGAGCTGTTTGCATTGATAGCGGTGTTCAGACCTGTTTGCAAGTGCCATAATGAAGAGCCGGATTGATACAGTGAGGCACCAGGGTAAAGATTGTGAAGAGGTGCCTTTGGGGATTTCTGAAAACCGCAACATCTGAATAAGAGTGCCAAATAATGTAGACCGCAAGCCCGGTAGCCTACATCATGAAATTTCACATTCTTATCTAATACAAAGCGTATGCTATATACGACGCTGTAGACTCTCAAAATCACAGCGACATTTAGACCTAATAGTTGTAAGGTTAGTCAAAGTATTAAATTAATCGACGCTCTGCCGGTAGTCCTACACTCACTGAAGGGCCTCTTTTGCCTCAGCATGTTGTCTGTTGAGAACAAAAGACAGTTTTTACACAGGCCGTCTATTTGCGCATGGGGAGAGTAGGAGGGGGACACATATGCTTCTGATAAATACATTTCACGATATCGTAATTTATAAACACGATTCAAATCGTGATCCATGAAACTTTAGAGAATAAACAAAAATCGATATCGTGAAAAAAATCACGATGCTATCGTGATTTAATCGCAAAATTTGAGAAAAAATCACGATGTTTTCACTCACGATTTAGTGGAACGCTCCCTTAATGTGACCCATGAAAACCCCTAAAATTGAACATAAAAAAAATAGTTAATTTTTAAATCCCTTTGCCATTTTAAATCGAGCTTGATTTCTTAGGCCAAAATTGAACTACTTTCTATCATCTGCTCAACCATAGAAGGTAGTTCAGATCAGTAACTAAAGGCTTGACCAACATTTGGAAACTGATCAAAATTATTTTCTGAAAATTTATTTACTTTTTAATCAAGTGCTTTCCAATCTAACATAGCGTTTTAATTAATCAGTAGTCTACATAAGTAATTCATACATACACCCAAACCATAGCCTACAAGAATTATTAAGTTTTCAACTGATACTTCGTTGTTTGTTTTCCATTTTTATGCCTTGCTGAGGCTAATTTAATAAACCTGTTCCTGGGATGGGCAGAATTATGTTTTTTCTCATTTTAGATCAACCCATGGAGATTTTATTTTGGTAGAAGGAAGACATCACAATGAAATGAAACATGTACTCTACAGTTGATGGATGGTCAAGTAACATGATGAAATAAAGGCTCTGTTTAGGAAGGATGTACAACAAGGTTACTGAAACAGGCAGGTCGATGGAGAATACCCGAAACAAACTGATGGAGGAATGGTTTACCAAATTGATAAGATGATGAGCGACAGTTTTCACCTAATATTTTGTTTTTTGTTTTCCAATTGTATGCCTCTCTGATTGATTGATTGATTTTTTGGTGTTTTACGCCGCGCTCAAGATTATTTCACTTATATCGCGGCGTTGCCAGTTTTATTGTGGGAGGAAACCGGGCTCTGTGCCCGGAGGAAACCCACGACTTTCCGCTGGTAACTGGCAACCATCCCACATAGGTCGTTTATGCCTCTCTGAGGCTAATTTACTAAACCTGTTCCTGGGAAGGACAGAATTATGTTTTTTCTCGTTTTAGATCAACCAATGGAGATTATATTTTGGTAGAAGGAAGACATCCCAATGAAAGGAAACATGTACTCTACAGTTGATGGATGGTCAAGTAACATGATGAACGAAAGGCTCTGTTTAGGAAGGATGTACAACAAGGTTACTGAAACAGGCAGGTCGATGGAGAATACCCGAAACAAACTGATGGAGGAATGGTTTACCAAATTGATAAGATGATGAGCGACAGTTTTCACCTAATATTTTGTTTTTTGTTTTCCAATTGTATGCCTCTCTGATTGATTGATTGTTTTTTTGGTGTTTTACGCCGCGCTCAAGATTATTTCACTTATATGGCAGCGTTGCCAGTTTTATTGTGGGAGGAAACCGGGCTCTGTGCCCGTAAGAAACCCACGACTTTCCGCTGGTAACTGGCAACCATCCCACATAGGTTGTTTATGCCTCTGAGGCTAATTTACTAAACCTGTTCCTGGGAAGGACAGAATTATGTTTTTTCTCGTTTTAGATCAACCAATGGAGATTATATTTTGGTAGAAGGAAGACATCCCAATGAAAGGAAACATGTACTCTACAGTTGATGGATGGTCAAGTTACATGATGAACGAAAGGCTCTGTTTAGGAAGGATGTACAACAAGGTTACTGAAACAGGCAGGTCGATCGAGAATACCCGAAACAAACTGATGGACCAATGGTTTACCAAATTGACAAGATGATGAGCGACAGGTTCCACGGAAGGATCGCCAGACAAATTGTTTAACAGTGATGCGCTAATGAACCGAAAGAGGCAGTTTAGATGGGATAAGTTACACAAATGACAGATGACAACTCACACAATAGACGGAAAAAAAGACCCAGATGATGGAGAAAGTATACAGAGCCGACAGTAGAAAGATTACAAGTTCATGGAAGAAATGGCACCCTAAAGGCATATATTTTATTCTTTGAGGACAATGTAGACTTTATTCAACTTATAATGTTAGGACGATATTACAAAATTATCTATTAGCACGGATAAAATGTGAGCAATACATATAAAAGTAAAGTTAATGTGACCCATGAAAACCCCTAAAATTGAACATAAAAAATCTTGTTAATTTTTAAATCCCTTTGCCATTTTAAATCGAGCTTGATTTCTTAGGCCAAAATTGAACTACTTTCTATCATCTGCTCAACCATAGAAGGTAGTTCAGATCAGTAACTAAAGGCTTGACAACCTTTGGAAACTGATCAAAATTATTTTCTGAAAATTTATTTACTTTTTAATCAAGTGCTTTCCAATCTAACATAGCGTTTTAATTAATCAGTAGTCTACATAAGTAATTCATACATACACCCAAACCATAGCCTACAAGAATTATTAAGTTTTCAACTGATACTTCGTTGTTTGTTTTCCATTTTTATGCCTTGCTGAGGCTAATTTAATAAACCTGTTCCTGGGATGGGCAGAATTATGTTTTTTCTCATTTTAGATCAACCCATGGAGATTTTATTTTGGTAGAAGGAAGACATCACAATGAAATGAAACATGTACTCTACAGTTGATGGATGGTCAAGTAACATGATGAAATAAAGGCTCTGTTTAGGAAGGATGTACAACAAGGTTACTGAAACAGGCAGGTCGATGGAGAATACCCGAAACAAACTGATGGAGGAATGGTTTACCAAATTGATAAGATGATGAGCGACAGTTTTCACCTAATATTTTGTTTTTTGTTTTCCAATTGTATGCCTCTCTGATTGATTGATTGATTTTTTGGTGTTTTACGCCGCGCTCAAGATTATTTCACTTATATCGCGGCGTTGCCAGTTTTATTGTGGGAGGAAACCGGGCTCTGTGCCCGGAGGAAACCCACGACTTTCCGCTGGTAACTGGCAACCATCCCACATAGGTCGTTTATGCCTCTCTGAGGCTAATTTACTAAACCTGTTCCTGGGAAGGACAGAATTATGTTTTTTCTCGTTTTAGATCAACCAATGGAGATTATATTTTGGTAGAAGGAAGACATCCCAATGAAAGGAAACATGTACTCTACAGTTGATGGATGGTCAAGTAACATGATGAACGAAAGGCTCTGTTTAGGAAGGATGTACAACAAGGTTACTGAAACAGGCAGGTCGATGGAGAATACCCGAAACAAACTGATGGAGGAATGGTTTACCAAATTGATAAGATGATGAGCGACAGTTTTCACCTAATATTTTGTTTTTTGTTTTCCAATTGTATGCCTCTCTGATTGATTGATTGTTTTTTTGGTGTTTTACGCCGCGCTCAAGATTATTTCACTTATATGGCAGCGTTGCCAGTTTTATTGTGGGAGGAAACCGGGCTCTGTGCCCGTAAGAAACCCACGACTTTCCGCTGGTAACTGGCAACCATCCCACATAGGTTGTTTATGCCTCTGAGGCTAATTTACTAAACCTGTTCCTGGGAAGGACAGAATTATGTTTTTTCTCGTTTTAGATCAACCAATGGAGATTATATTTTGGTAGAAGGAAGACATCCCAATGAAAGGAAACATGTACTCTACAGTTGATGGATGGTCAAGTTACATGATGAACGAAAGGCTCTGTTTAGGAAGGATGTACAACAAGGTTACTGAAACAGGCAGGTCGATCGGGAATACCCGAAACAAACTGATGGACCAATGGTTTACCAAATTGACAAGATGATGAGCGACAGGTTCCACGGAAGGATCGCCAGACAAATTGTTTAACAGTGATGCGCTAATGAACCGAAAGAGGCAGTTTAGATGGGATAAGTTACACAAATGGCAGATGACAACTCACACAATAGACGGAAAAAAAGACCCAGATGATGCGAGAAAGTATAAATAGCTGACAGTAGAAAGATTACAAGTTCATGGAAGAAATGGCACCCTAAAGGCATATATTTTATTCTTTGAGGACAACGTAGACTTTATTCAACTTATAATGTTAGGACGATATTACAAAATTATCTATTAGCACGGATAAAATGTGAGCAATACATATAAAAGTAAAGTTAATGTGACCCATGAAAACCCCTAAAATTGAACATAAAAAATCTTGTTAATTTTTAAATCCCTTTGCCATTTTAAATCGAGCTTGATTTCTTAGGCCAAAATTGAACTACTTTCTAGATAAGATGATGAGCGACGGTTTTCAACTAATATTTCATTGTTTGTTTTCCAATTTTATGCCTTTCTGAGGCTAATTTACTAAACCTGTTCCTGGGATGGGCAGAATTATGTTTTTTCTCGTTTTAGATCAATCCATGGAGATTTTATTTTGGTAGAAGGAAGACATCCCAATGAAAGGAAACATGTACTCTACAGTGGATGGATGGTCAAGTTACATGATGAACGCAAGGCTCTGTTTAGGAAGGATGTACAACAAGGTTACTGAAACAGGCAGGTCAATAGAGAATACCCGAAAAAAACTTATTGAGGAATGGTTTACCGAATTGATAAGATGATGAGCGACGGTTTTCAACTAATATTTCATTGTTTGTTTTCCAATTTTATGCCCCTCTGAGGCTAATTTACTAAACCTGTTCCTGGGAAGGACAGAATTATGTTTTTTCTCATTTTAGATCAACCAATGGAGATTATATTTTGGTAGAAGGAACACATCCCAATGAAAGGAAACATGTACTCTACAGTTGATGGATGGTCAAGTAACATGATGAACGAAAGGCTCTGTTTAGGAAGGATGTACAACAAGGTTACTGAAACAGGCAGGTCGATCGAGAATACACGAAACAAACTGATGGACGAATGGTTTACCAAATTGACAAGATGATGAGCAACAGGTTCGACGGAAGGATCGCCAGACCAATTGTTTAACAGTGATGCGCTAATGAACCGAAAGAGGCAGTTTAGATGGGATAAGTTACACAACTGACAGATGACAACTCACACAATAGACGGAAAAATAGACCCAGATGATGGAAGAAAGTATACAGAGCCGACAGTAGAAAGATTACAAGTTCATGGAAGAAATGGCAGCCTAAAGGCATATATTTAATTCTTTGAGGAGAACGTTGACTTTATTCAACTTATAATGTTAGGACGATATTACAAAATTATCTATAAGCATGGATAATATGTGAGCAATACATATAAAAGTAAAGTTAGGGACCGTTAACATAAATCGTTCGTGAATCAATCGTGATTTTAGCCTGAAAATCACGATATCATAAAATGTGAGTGTTCGTGAAATTGCTCATATCACCGTCTTAAATCACGATTGTTTCACGATTGAAACTGGTGAATCGTGATTTTTTTCACGTAGACGTGAAATGATCGTGAAATGCGACTCCGCTCAGTGTCAACCCAAATCTCCGTAAGGAGGGGGGGGGCGAGTTCAGATCACGCCCGCTTTTGTTGAAGTCCGCTGTGAGAGGTTTACCACACGTGGCGTCGACCGGCTTTGAGCTGGTCTTTTGCTAGAGCGATCTTTGGTTTCTAATAATTGACTGTTCGTTTGTTAGCTGTTTATACTTGAGAATATTTCTCACTTTCGTAATTACTAAAATGCTTTTAATGACAATGCGATGTCTTTCATTCCGTAAAATAAACCCAAATGTCTCAACCCTCGCAATTTACCGCGGCAATCGGTAATGCCGCAGAGTTTGCCGTCGTAAAACTGCCGACAAAAAAATATTCATCTTGGGAAAAGCTGCTGGGTCATAATACTTTATATGTTTGGGGATTTTTACAAGTAAGAGTTTTACCTTTACTTCACTCGTTGTACAAGGTGTATTTAATATAAAAACCACTCATTTGTTTGTATTTAATCTGGCCACAACAAAGCCAAGTACAGTGACGAAACCCAGACAACTTTGTAACAAAGCTTTATTCTCCAATTAGTACTCCCGAGTTCTCATTGGTCCAGATTGTGCTATAGCACTACAAGGTGGCGCCAGTGATTGTCAGTTAAGTCTCGTTGAGTGAACTCTATTCAATGTTGATAGGGATGTTTACTGTTGTTCGAGAAAAAGAGTAATTTAATTTTTTTTAAAGCAAAAACGCTTTACATAGGTTCTAACCCAATAATAAATATATTTCTTATTGATCATACTTGTAAATAAAAACCTTCAAAACTTTCACTCCACAGAAAGGTTAGAGATGGACTCAACCATGCTTTTTGATCGACCGTGCACTTGTCTGTATTTATGTTTTAAACTATATGCAGTATTACACAAACGGTGGCTATAACCGTTATGTTTTAGAGATTTATTGGAATAAACAGCTTTACCCAGTGAAGTGACTAATCACCAGGAATATACAATTAGCAACCAGTTATTTCCAAATACAAGATATTTCATGTGGATTTATTTAAAAGCCGTCTGCCTTTTCGCCTGTTGACGTCGTCAGTAATGTGGCCGTAGCACTTGTTACATCGCTATTGGGCATTTGTTTTGTCTGTGTCGCGAATCCATATCATTGTTTATGAAGACTATGATCAAATAAATAGTTTAAAACTTTATAAAATTTGACCAAGAGCTGTTTGCATTGATAGCGGTGTTCAGACCTGTTTGCAAGTGCCATAATGAAGAGCCGGATTGATACAGTGAGGCACCAGGGTAAAGATTGTGAAGAGGTGCCTTTGGGGATTTCTGAAAACCGCAACATCTGAATAAGAGTGCCAAATAATGTAGACCGCAAGCCCGGTAGCCTACATCATGAAATTTCACATTCTTATCTAATACAAAGCGTATGCTATATACGACGCTGTAGACTCTCAAAATCACAGCGACATTTAGACCTAATAGTTGTAAGGTTAGTCAAAGTATTAAATTAATCGACGCTCTGCCGGTAGTCCTACACTCACTGAAGGGCCTCTTTTGCCTCAGCATGTTGTCTGTTGAGAACAAAAGACAGTTTTTACACAGGCCGTCTATTTGCGCATGGGGAGAGTAGGAGGGGGACACATATGCTTCTGATAAATACATTTCACGATATCGTAATTTATAAACACGATTCAAATCGTGATCCATGAAACTTTAGAGAATAAACAAAAATCGATATCGTGAAAAAAATCACGATGCTATCGTGATTTAATCGCAAAATTTGAGAAAAAATCACGATGTTTTCACTCACGATTTAGTGGAACGCTCCCTTAATGTGACCCATGAAAACCCCTAAAATTGAACATAAAAAAAATAGTTAATTTTTAAATCCCTTTGCCATTTTAAATCGAGCTTGATTTCTTAGGCCAAAATTGAACTACTTTCTATCATCTGCTCAACCATAGAAGGTAGTTCAGATCAGTAACTAAAGGCTTGACCAACATTTGGAAACTGATCAAAATTATTTTCTGAAAATTTATTTACTTTTTAATCAAGTGCTTTCCAATCTAACATAGCGTTTTAATTAATCAGTAGTCTACATAAGTAATTCATACATACACCCAAACCATAGCCTACAAGAATTATTAACTTTTCAACTGATACTTCGTTGTTTGTTTTCCATTTTTATGCCTTGCTGAGGCTAATTTAATAAACCTGTTCCTGGGATGGGCAGAATTATGTTTTTTCTCATTTTAGATCAACCCATGGAGATTTTATTTTGGTAGAAGGAAGACATCACAATGAAATGAAACATGTACTCTACAGTTGATGGATGGTCAAGTAACATGATGAAATAAAGGCTCTGTTTAGGAAGGATGTACAACAAGGTTACTGAAACAGGCAGGTCGATGGAGAATACCCGAAACAAACTGATGGAGGAATGGTTTACCAAATTGATAAGATGATGAGCGACAGTTTTCACCTAATATTTTGTTTTTTGTTTTCCAATTGTATGCCTCTCTGATTGATTGATTGATTTTTTGGTGTTTTACGCCGCGCTCAAGATTATTTCACTTATATCGCGGCGTTGCCAGTTTTATTGTGGGAGGAAACCGGGCTCTGTGCCCGGAGGAAACCCACGACTTTCCGCTGGTAACTGGCAACCATCCCACATAGGTCGTTTATGCCTCTCTGAGGCTAATTTACTAAACCTGTTCCTGGGAAGGACAGAATTATGTTTTTTCTCGTTTTAGATCAACCAATGGAGATTATATTTTGGTAGAAGGAAGACATCCCAATGAAAGGAAACATGTACTCTACAGTTGATGGATGGTCAAGTAACATGATGAACGAAAGGCTCTGTTTAGGAAGGATGTACAACAAGGTTACTGAAACAGGCAGGTCGATGGAGAATACCCGAAACAAACTGATGGAGGAATGGTTTACCAAATTGATAAGATGATGAGCGACAGTTTTCACCTAATATTTTGTTTTTTGTTTTCCAATTGTATGCCTCTCTGATTGATTGATTGTTTTTTTGGTGTTTTACGCCGCGCTCAAGATTATTTCACTTATATGGCAGCGTTGCCAGTTTTATTGTGGGAGGAAACCGGGCTCTGTGCCCGTAAGAAACCCACGACTTTCCGCTGGTAACTGGCAACCATCCCACATAGGTTGTTTATGCCTCTGAGGCTAATTTACTAAACCTGTTCCTGGGAAGGACAGAATTATGTTTTTTCTCGTTTTAGATCAACCAATGGAGATTATATTTTGGTAGAAGGAAGACATCCCAATGAAAGGAAACATGTACTCTACAGTTGATGGATGGTCAAGTTACATGATGAACGAAAGGCTCTGTTTAGGAAGGATGTACAACAAGGTTACTGAAACAGGCAGGTCGATCGAGAATACCCGAAACAAACTGATGGACCAATGGTTTACCAAATTGACAAGATGATGAGCGACAGGTTCCACGGAAGGATCGCCAGACAAATTGTTTAACAGTGATGCGCTAATGAACCGAAAGAGGCAGTTTAGATGGGATAAGTTACACAAATGGCAGATGACAACTCACACAATAGACGGAAAAAAAGACCCAGATGATGGAGAAAGTATACAGAGCCGACAGTAGAAAGATTACAAGTTCATGGAAGAAATGGCACCCTAAAGGCATATATTTTATTCTTTGAGGACAATGTAGACTTTATTCAACTTATAATGTTAGGACGATATTACAAAATTATCTATTAGCACGGATAAAATGTGAGCAATACATATAAAAGTAAAGTTAATGTGACCCATGAAAACCCCTAAAATTGAACATAAAAAATCTTGTTAATTTTTAAATCCCTTTGCCATTTTAAATCGAGCTTGATTTCTTAGGCCAAAATTGAACTACTTTCTATCATCTGCTCAACCATAGAAGGTAGTTCAGATCAGTAACTAAAGGCTTGACAACCTTTGGAAACTGATCAAAATTATTTTCTGAAAATTTATTTACTTTTTAATCAAGTGCTTTCCAATCTAACATAGCGTTTTAATTAATCAGTAGTCTACATAAGTAATTCATACATACACCCAAACCATAGCCTACAAGAATTATTAAGTTTTCAACTGATACTTCGTTGTTTGTTTTCCATTTTTATGCCTTGCTGAGGCTAATTTAATAAACCTGTTCCTGGGATGGGCAGAATTATGTTTTTTCTCATTTTAGATCAACCCATGGAGATTTTATTTTGGTAGAAGGAAGACATCACAATGAAATGAAACATGTACTCTACAGTTGATGGATGGTCAAGTAACATGATGAAATAAAGGCTCTGTTTAGGAAGGATGTACAACAAGGTTACTGAAACAGGCAGGTCGATGGAGAATACCCGAAACAAACTGATGGAGGAATGGTTTACCAAATTGATAAGATGATGAGCGACAGTTTTCACCTAATATTTTGTTTTTTGTTTTCCAATTGTATGCCTCTCTGATTGATTGATTGATTTTTTGGTGTTTTACGCCGCGCTCAAGATTATTTCACTTATATCGCGGCGTTGCCAGTTTTATTGTGGGAGGAAACCGGGCTCTGTGCCCGGAGGAAACCCACGACTTTCCGCTGGTAACTGGCAACCATCCCACATAGGTCGTTTATGCCTCTCTGAGGCTAATTTACTAAACCTGTTCCTGGGAAGGACAGAATTATGTTTTTTCTCATTTTAGATCAACCAATGGAGATTATATTTTGGTAGAAGGAAGACATCCCAATGAAAGGAAACATGTACTCTACAGTTGATGGATGGTCAAGTAACATGATGAACGAAAGGCTCTGTTTAGGAAGGATGTACAACAAGGTTACTGAAACAGGCAGGTCGATGGAGAATACCCGAAACAAACTGATGGAGGAATGGTTTACCAAATTGATAAGATGATGAGCGACAGTTTTCACCTAATATTTTGTTTTTTGTTTTCCAATTGTATGCCTCTCTGATTGATTGATTGTTTTTTGGGTGTTTTACGCCGCGCTCAAGATTATTTCACTTATATGGCAGCGTTGCCAGTTTTATTGTGGGAGGAAACCGGGCTCTGTGCCCGTAAGAAACCCACGACTTTCCGCTGGTAACTGGCAACCATCCCACATAGGTTGTTTATGCCTCTGAGGCTAATTTACTAAACCTGTTCCTGGGAAGGACAGAATTATGTTTTTTCTCGTTTTAGATCAACCAATGGAGATTATATTTTGGTAGAAGGAAGACATCCCAATGAAAGGAAACATGTACTCTACAGTTGATGGATGGTCAAGTTACATGATGAACGAAAGGCTCTGTTTAGGAAGGATGTACAACAAGGTTACTGAAACAGGCAGGTCGATCGAGAATACCCGAAACAAACTGATGGACCAATGGTTTACCAAATTGACAAGATGATGAGCGACAGGTTCCACGGAAGGATCGCCAGACAAATTGTTTAACAGTGATGCGCTAATGAACCGAAAGAGGCAGTTTAGATGGGATAAGTTACACAAATGGCAGATGACAACTCACACAATAGACGGAAAAAAAGACCCAGATGATGGAGAAAGTATACAGAGCCGACAGTAGAAAGATTACAAGTTCATGGAAGAAATGGCACCCTAAAGGCATATATTTTATTCTTTGAGGACAATGTAGACTTTATTCAACTTATAATGTTAGGACGATATTACAAAATTATCTATTAGCACGGATAAAATGTGAGCAATACATATAAAAGTAAAGTTAATGTGACCCATGAAAACCCCTAAAATTGAACATAAAAAATCTTGTTAATTTTTAAATCCCTTTGCCATTTTAAATCGAGCTTGATTTCTTAGGCCAAAATTGAACTACTTTCTATCATCTGCTCAACCATAGAAGGTAGTTCAGATCAGTAACTAAAGGCTTGACAACCTTTGGAAACTGATCAAAATTATTTTCTGAAAATTTATTTACTTTTTAATCAAGTGCTTTCCAATCTAACATAGCGTTTTAATTAATCAGTAGTCTACATAAGTAATTCATACGTACACCCAAACCATAGCCTACAAGAATTATTATTAAGTTTTCAACTGATACTTCGTTGTTTGTTTTCCATTTTTATGCCTTGCTGAGGCTAATTTAATAAACCTGTTCCTGGGATGGGCAGAATTATGTTTTTTCTCGTTTTAGATCAACCCATGGAGATTTTATTTTGGTAGAAGGAAGACATCACAATGAAATGAAACATGTACTCTACAGTTGATGGATGGTCAAAATACATGATGAACGGAAGGCTCTGTTGAGGAAGGATGTACAAGGTTACTGAAACAGGCAGGTTGATGGAGAATACCCGAAACAAACTGATGGAGGAATGGTTTACCAAATTAATAAGATGATGAGCGACAGTTTTCACCTAATATTTTGTTTTTTGTTTTCCAATTGTATGCCTCTCTGATTGATTGATTGATTTTTTGGTGTTTTACGCCGCGCTCAAGATTATTTCACTTATATGGCGGCGTTGCCAGTTTTATTGTGGGAGGAAACCGGGCTCTGTGCCCGGAGGAAACCCACGACTTTCCGCTGGTAACTGGCAACCATCCCACATAGGTCGTTTATGCCTCTCTGAGGCTAGTTTACTAAACCTGTTCCTGGGAAGGACAGAATTATGTTTTTTCTCGTTTTAGATCAACCAATGGAGATTATATTTTGGTACAAGGAAGACATCCCAATGAAAGGAAACATGTACTCTACAGTTGATGGATGGTCAAGTAACATGATGAACGAAAGGCTCTGTTTAGAAAGGATGTACAACAAGGTTACTGAAACAGGCAGGTCAATCGAGAATACCTGAAACAAACTGATGGACCAATGGTTTACCAAATTGACAAGATGATGAGCGACAGGTTCCACGGAAGGATCGCCAGACCAATTGTTTAACAGTGATGCGCTAATGAACCGAAAGAGGCAGTTTAGATGGGATAAGTTACACAACTGACAGATGACAACTAACACAATAGACGGAAAAAAAGACCCAGATGATGGAAGAAAGTATACAAAGCCGACAGTAGAAAGATTACAAGTTCATGGAAGAAATGGCAGCCTAAAGGCATATATTTAATTCTTTGAGGAGAACGTAGACTTTATTCAACTTATAATGTTAGGTCGATATTACAAAATTATCTATTAGCATGGATAAAATGTGAGCGATACATATAAAAGTAAAGTTAATGTGACCCATGAAAACCCCTAAAACAGAACATAAAAAAAATAGTTAATTTTTAAATCCCTTTGCCATTTTAAATCGAGCTTGATTTCTTAGGCCAAAATTGAACTACTTTCTATCGTCTGCTCAACCATAGAAGGTAGTTCAGATTAGTAACTAAAGGCCTGACTAACCTTTGGAAACTGGTCAAAATTATTTTCTGAAAATTTATCTACTTTTTAATCAAGTGCTTTCCAATCTAACATAGCGTTTTAATTAATCAGTATTCTACATAAGTAATTGATGCATATGCCAAAACCATAGCCTACATGAATAATTATTCAGTTTATAATGTTAGGACGATATTACAAAATTATCTATTAGCATGGATAAAATGTGATTAATACATATAAAAGTAAAGTTAATGTGACCCATGAAAACCCCTAAAACAGAACATAAAAAAATCTTGTTATTTTTTAATCCTTTTGCCATTTTAAATCGAGGTTGATTTCTTAGGCCAAATTTGAACTACTTTCTATCGTCGGCTCAACCATAGAAGGTAGTTCAGATCAGTAACTAAAGGCCTGACCAACCTTTGGAAACTGATCAAAATTATTTTCTGAAAATTTATTTACTTTTTAATCAAGTGCTTTCCAATCTAACATAGTGTTTTAATTAATCAGTAGTCTACATAAGTAATTTATGCATACTCCAAAACCGTAGCCTACATGAATTATTATTAAGTTTACAACTGATACTTCGTTGTTTGTTTTCCATATTTATGCCTTGCTGAGGCTAATTTAATAAACCTGTTCCTGGGATGGGCAGAAATTATGTTTTTTCTCGTTTTAGATCAACCCATGGAGATTTTATTTTGTTAGAAGGAAGACATCACAATGAAATGAAACATGTACTCTACAATTGATGGATGGTCAAAATACATGATGAACGAAAGGCTCTGTTTAGGAAGGATGTACAACAAGGTTACTGAAACAGGCAGGTCAATGGAGAATATCAGAAACAAACTGATGGAGGAATGGTTTACCAAATTGATAAGATGATGAGCGACAGTTTTCACCTAATATTTTGTTTTTTGTTTTCCAATTGTATGCCTCTCTGATTGATTGATTGATTTTTTGGTGTTTTACGCCGCGCTCAAGATTATTTCACTTATATGGCGGCGTTGCCAGTTTTATTGTGGGAGGAAACCGGGCTCTGTGCCCGGAGGAAACCCACGACTTTCCGCTGGTAACTGGCAACCATCCCACATAGGTCGTTTATGCCTCTCTGAGGCTAATTTACTAAACCTGTTCCTGGGAAGGACAGAATTATGTTTTTTCTCGTTTTAGATCAACCAATGGAGATTATATTTTGGTAGAAGGAAGACATCCCAATGAAAGGAAACATGTACTCTACAGTTGATGGATGGTTAAGTTACATGATGAACGGAAGGCTCTGTTTAGGAAGGATGTACAACAAGGTTACTGAAACAGGCAGGTCGATCAAGAATACCCGAAACAAACTGATGGACCAATGGTTTACCAAATTGACAAGATGATGAGCGACAGGTTCCACGGAAGGATCGCCAGACCAATTGTTTAACAGTGATGCGCTAATGAACCGAAAGAGGCAGTTTAGATGGGATAAGTTACACAACTGACAGATGACAACTCACACAATAGACGGAAAAAAAGACCCAGATGATGGAAGAAAGTATACAAAGCCGACAGTAGAAAGATTACAAGTTCATGGAAGAAATGGCAGCCTAAAGGCATATATTTAATTCTTTGAGGAGAACGTAGACTTTATTCCACTTATAATGTTAGGTCTATATTACAAAATTATCTATTAGCATGGATAAAATGTGAGCGATACATATAAAAGTAAAGTTAATGTGACCCATGAAAACCCCTAAAACAGAACATAAAAAAATAGTTAATTTTTAAATCCCTTTGCCATTTTAAATCGAGCTTGATTTCTTAGGCCAAAATTGAACTACTTTCTATCGTCTGCTCAACCATAGAAGGTAGTTCAGATCAGTAACTAAAGGCCTGACTAACCTTTGGAAACTGATCAAAATTATTTTCTGAAAATTTATTTACTTTTTAATCAAGTGCTTTCCAATCTAACATAGTGTTTTAATTAATCAGTAGTCTACATAAATAATTTATGCATACTCCAAAACCGTAGCCTACATGAATTATTATTAAGTTTACAACTGATACTTCGTTGTTTGTTTTCCATATTTATGCCTTGCTGAGGCTAATTTAATAAACCTGTTCCTGGGATGGGCAGAATTATGTTTTTTCTCGTTTTAGATCAACCCATGGAGATTTTATTTTGGTAGAAGGAAGACATCACAATGAAATGAAACATGTACTCTACAGTTGATGGATGGTCAAAATACATGATGAACGGAAGGCTCTGTTTAGGAAGGATGTACAAGGTTACTGAAACAGGCAGGTTGATGGAGAATACCCGAAACAAACTGATGGAGGAATGGTTTACCAAATTAATAAGATGATGAGCGACAGTTTTCACCTAATATTTTGTTTTTTGTTTTCCAATTGTATGCCTCTCTGATTGATTGATTGATTTTTTGGTGTTTTACGCCGCGCTCAAGATTATTTCACTTATATGGCGGCGTTGCCAGTTTTATTGTGGGAGGAAACCGGGCTCTGTGCCCGGAGGAAACCCACGACTTTCCGCTGGTAACTGGCAACCATCCCACATAGGTCGTTTATGCCTCTCTCAGGCTAGTTTACTAAACCTGTTCCTGGGAAGGACAGAATTATGTTTTTTCTCGTTTTAGATCAACCAATGGAGATTATATTTTGGTAGAAGGAAGACATCCCAATGAAAGGAAACATGTACTCTACAGTTGATGGATGGTCAAGTAACATGATGAACGAAAGGCTCTGTTTAGAAAGGATGTACAACAAGGTTACTGAAACAGGCAGGTCGATCGAGAATACCTAATACAAACTGATGGACCAATGGTTTACCAAATTGACAAGATGATGAGCGACAGGTTCCACGGAAGGATCGCCAGACCAATTGTTTAACAGTGATGCGCTAATCAACCGAAAGAGGCAGTTTAGATGGGATAAGTTACACAACTGACAGATGACAACTAACACAATAGACGGAAAAAAAGACCCAGATGATGGAAGAAAGTATACAAAGCCGACAGTAGAAAGATTACAAGTTCATGGAAGAAATGCAGCCTAAAGGCATATATTTAATTCTTTGAGGAGAACGTAGACTTTATTCAACTTATAATGTTAGGTCGATATTACAAAATTATCTATTAGCATGGATAAAATGTGAGCGATACATATAAAAGTAAAGTTAATGTGACCCATGAAAACCCCTAAAACAGAACATAAAAAAAATTGTTAATTTTTAAATCCCTTTGCCATTTTAAATCGAGCTTGATTTCTTAGGCCAAAATTGAACTACTTTCTATCGTCTGCTCAACCATAGAAGGTAGTTCAGATCAGTAACTAAAGGCCTGACTAACCTTTGGAAACTGGTCAAAATTATTTTCTGAAAATTTATCTACTTTTTAATCAAGTGCTTTCCAATCTAACATAGCGTTTTAATTAATCAGTAGTCTACATAAGTAATTGATGCATATGCCAAAACCATAGCCTACATGAATAATTATTCAGTTTATAATGTTAGGACGATATTACAAAATTATCTATTAGCATGGATAAAATGTGATTAATACATATAAAAGTAAAGTTAATGTGACCCATGAATACGCCTAAAACAGAACATAAAAAATCTTGTTATTTTTTAATCCTTTTGCCATTTTAAATCGAGCTTGATTTCTTAGGCCAAATTTGAACTACTTTCTATCGTCGGCTCAACCATAGAAGGTAGTTCAGATCAGTAACTAAAGGTCTGACCAACCTTTGGAAACTGATCAAAATTATTTTCTGAAAATTTATTTACTTTTTAATCAAGTGCTTTCCAATCTAACATAGTGTTTTAATTAATCAGTAGTCTACATAAGTAATTTATGCATACTCCAAAACCGTAGCCTACATGAATTATTATTAAGTTTACAACTGATACTTCGTTGTTTGTTTCCATATTTATGCCTTGCTGAGGCTAATTTAATAAACCTGTTCCTGGGATGGGCAGAAATTATGTTTTTTCTCGTTTTAGATCAACCCATGGAGATTTTATTTTGTTAGAAGGAAGACATCACAATGAAATGAAACATGTACTCTACAATTGATGGATGGTCAAAATACATGATGAACGAAAGGCTCTGTTTAGGAAGGATGTACAACAAGGTTACTGAAACAGGCAGGTCAATGGAGAATATCAGAAACAAACTGATGGAGGAATGGTTTACCAAATTGATAAGATGATGAGCGACAGTTTTCACCTAATATTTTGTTTTTTGTTTTCCAATTGTATGCCTCTCTGATTGATTGATTGATTTTTTGGTGTTTTACGCCGCGCTCAAGATTATTTCACTTATATGGCGGCGTTGCCAGTTTTATTGTGGGAGGAAACCGGGCTCTGTGCCCGGAGGAAACCCACGACTTTCCGCTGGTAACTGGCAACCATCCCACATAGGTCGTTTATGCCTCTCTGAGGCTAATTTACTAAACCTGTTCCTGGGAAGGACAGAATTATGTTTTTTCTCGTTTTAGATCAACCAATGGAGATTATATTTTGGTAGAAGGAAGACATCCCAATGAAAGGAAACATGTACTCTACAGTTGATGGATGGTTAAGTTACATGATGAACGGAAGGCTCTGTTTAGGAAGGATGTACAACAAGGTTACTGAAACAGGCAGGTCGATCAAGAATACCCGAAACAAACTGATGGACCAATGGTTTACCAAATTGACAAGATGATGAGCGACAGGTTCCACGGAAGGATCGCCAGACCAATTGTTTAACAGTGATGCGCTAATGAACCGAAAGAGGCAGTTTAGATGGGATAAGTTACACAACTGACAGATGACAACTCACACAATAGACGGAAAAAAAGACCCAGATGATGGAAGAAAGTATACAAAGCCGACAGTAGAAAGATTACAAGTTCATGGAAGAAATGGCAGCCTAAAGGCATATATTTAATTCTTTGAGGAGAACGTAGAGTTTATTCAACTTATAATGTTAGGTCTATATTACAAAATTATCTATTAGCATGGATAAAATGTGAGCGATACATATAAAAGTAAAGTTAATGTGACCCATGAAAACCCCTAAAACAGAACATAAAAAAATAGTTAATTTTTAAATCCCTTTGCCATTTTAAATCGAGCTTGATTTCTTAGGCCCAAATTGAACTACTTTCTATCGTCTGCTCAACCATAGAAGGTAGTTCAGATCAGTAACTAAAGGCCTGACTAACCTTTGGAAACTGATCAAAATTATTTTCTGAAAATTTATTTACTTTTTAATCAAGTGCTTTCCAATCTAACATAGTGTTTTAATTAATCAGTAGTCTACATAAGTAATTTATGCATACTCCAAAACCGTAGCCTACATGAATTATTATTAAGTTTACAACTGATACTTCGTTGTTTGTTTTCCATATTTATGCCTTGCTGAGGCTAATTTAATAAACCTGTTCCTGGGATGGGCAGAATTATGTTTTTTCTCGTTTTAGATCAACCCATGGAGATTTTAATTTGGTAGAAGGAAGACATCACAATGAAATGAAACATGTACTCTACAGTTGATGGATGGTCAAAATACATGATGAACGAAAGGCTCTGTTTAGAAAGGATGTACAACAAGGTTACTGAAACAGGCAGGTCGATCGAGAATACCTAATACAAACTGATGGACCAATGGTTTACCAAATTGACAAGATGATGAGCGACAGGTTCCACGGAAGGATCGCCAGACCAATTGTTTAACAGTGATGCGCTAATCAACCGAAAGAGGCAGTTTAGATGGGATAAGTTACACAACTGACAGATGACAACTAACACAATAGACGGAAAAAAAGACCCAGATGATGGAAGAAAGTATACAAAGCCGACAGTAGAAAGATTACAAGTTCATGGAAGAAATGCAGCCTAAAGGCATATATTTAATTCTTTGAGGAGAACGTAGACTTTATTCAACTTATAATGTTAGGTCGATATTACAAAATTATCTATTAGCATGGATAAAATGTGAGCGATACATATAAAAGTAAAGTTAATGTGACCCATGAAAACCCCTAAAACAGAACATAAAAAAAATTGTTAATTTTTAAATCCCTTTGCCATTTTAAATCGAGCTTGATTTCTTAGGCCAAAATTGAACTACTTTCTATCGTCTGCTCAACCATAGAAGGTAGTTCAGATCAGTAACTAAAGGCCTGACTAACCTTTGGAAACTGGTCAAAATTATTTTCTGAAAATTTATCTACTTTTTAATCAAGTGCTTTCCAATCTAACATAGCGTTTTAATTAATCAGTAGTCTACATAAGTAATTGATGCATATGCCAAAACCATAGCCTACATGAATAATTATTCAGTTTATAATGTTAGGACGATATTACAAAATTATCTATTAGCATGGATAAAATGTGATTAATACATATAAAAGTAAAGTTAATGTGACCCATGAATACGCCTAAAACAGAACATAAAAAATCTTGTTATTTTTTAATCCTTTTGCCATTTTAAATCGAGCTTGATTTCTTAGGCCAAATTTGAACTACTTTCTATCGTCGGCTCAACCATAGAAGGTAGTTCAGATCAGTAACTAAAGGTCTGACCAACCTTTGGAAACTGATCAAAATTATTTTCTGAAAATTTATTTACTTTTTAATCAAGTGCTTTCCAATCTAACATAGTGTTTTAATTAATCAGTAGTCTACATAAGTAATTTATGCATACTCCAAAACCGTAGCCTACATGAATTATTATTAAGTTTACAACTGATACTTCGTTGTTTGTTTTCCATATTTATGCCTTGCTGAGGCTAATTTAATAAACCTGTTCCTGGGATGGGCAGAAATTATGTTTTTTCTCGTTTTAGATCAACCCATGGAGATTTTATTTTGTTAGAAGGAAGACATCACAATGAAATGAAACATGTACTCTACAATTGATGGATGGTCAAAATACATGATGAACGAAAGGCTCTGTTTAGGAAGGATGTACAACAAGGTTACTGAAACAGGCAGGTCAATGGAGAATATCAGAAACTAGAATTCAACTGAAGTAGAAGTGTCGCCTGAGAGAATAAATATACAAGGAGAAGGTACATCACCTTTCACAAAAAAATTCACTGTTGTACTTTATTTGTGAATATATGTATATCATGCTGTGTAAGATGTTACCTGAATATGAGATATTAAATAATAATCTGCGTCAGATAAAAATCGAACTTGAGCGGGTATTAAGGTATTAAACTTTCCATTTAAATTTGAAAAAAATTAAGCCAGTGGTTTTCAAGATATTGCACGGAAACCAAGTTATTTGTATCAGCCAATCAAAAACAATAATTAAATATGCGCGGATTTTAGCGAAAGTCGAACTTGAGGGGGGTATTAAGGTATTAAACTTCCCATTTAAATTTGAAAAAAATTAAGCCAGTGGTTTTCAAGATATTGCACGGAAACCAAGTTATTTGTATCAGCCAATCAAAAGCCTGTACAATAATTAAATATGCGCGGATTTAAGCGAAAGTCGAACTTGAGCGGGGTATTAAGGTATTAAACTTCCCATTTAAATTTGAAAAAAATTAAGCCAGTGGTTTTCAAGATATTGCACGGAAACCAAGTTATTTGTATGAGCCAATCAAAAGCCTGTACAATAAATAAATATGCGCGGATTTTAGCGAAAGTCGAACTTGAGCGGGGTATTAAGGCATTAAACTTCCCATTTAAATTTGAAAAAAATTAAGCCAGTGGTTTTCAAGATATTGCACGGAAACCAAGTTATTTGTATGAGCCAATCAAAAGCCTGTACAATAATTAAATATGCGCGGATTTTAGCGAAAGTCGAACTTGAGCGGGGTATTAAGGTATTAAACTTCCCATTTAAATTTGAAAAAAATTAAGCCAGTGGTTTTCAAGATATTGCACGGAAACCAAGTTATTTGTATCAGCCAATCAAAAGCCTGTATAATAATTAAATATGCGCAGATTTTAGCGAAAGTCGAACTTGAGCGGGGTATTAAGGTATTAAACTTCCCATTTAAATTTGAAAAAAATTAAGCCAGTGGTTTTCAAGATATTGCACGGAAACCAAGTTATTTGTATCAGCCAATCAAAAGCCTGTACAATAATTAAATATGCGCGGATTTAAGCGAAAGTCGAACTTGAGCGGGGTATTAAGGTAATAAACTTCCCATTTAAATTTGAAAAAAATTAAGCCAGTGGTTTTCAAGATATTGCACGGAAACCAAGTTATTTGTATGAGCCAATCAAAAGCCTGTACAATAATTAAATATGCGCGGATTTTAGCGAAAGTCGAACTTGAGCGGGGTATTAAGGTATTAAACTTCCCATTTAAATTTGAAAAAAATTAAGCCAGTGGTCTTCAAGATATTGCACGGAAACCAAGTTATTTGTATCAGCCAATCAAAAGCCTGTACAATAATTAAATATGCGCGGATTTTAGCGAAAGTCGAACTTGAGCGGGGTATTAAGGTATTAAACTTCCCATTTAAATTTGAAAAAAATTAAGCCAGCGGTTTTCAAGATATTGCACGGAAACCAAGTTATTTGTATGAGCCAATCAAAAGCCTGTACAATAATTAAATATGCGCGGATTTTAGCGAAAGTTGAACTTGAGCGGGGTATTAAGGTATTAAACTTCCCATTTAAATTTGAAAAAAATTAAGCCAGTGGTTTTCAAGATATTGCACGGAAACCAAGTTATTTGTATGAGCCAATCAAAAGCCTGTACAATAATTAAATATGCGCGGATTTTAGCGAAAGTCGAACTTGAGCGGGGTATTAAGGTATTAAACTTCCCATATAAATTTGAAAAAAATTAAGCCAGTGGTTTTCAAGATATTGCACGGAAACCAATCCGGACGCCGACGCCGACGCCGACAACGACGCCGACGCCGACGCCGACGACGCCGACGCCGACGCCAGACTACGCCGTCAAAGTGATCCCTAAGTGCCCCCTTTCAGGCGACACAACAAACTGATGGAGGAATGGTTTACCAAATTGATAAGATGATGAGCGACAGTTTTCACCTAATATTTTGTTTTTTGTTTTCCAATTGTATGCCTCTCTGATTGATTGATTGATTTTTTGGTGTTTTACGCCGCGCTCAAGATTATTTCACTTATATGGCGGCGTTGCCAGTTTTATTGTGGGAGGAAACCGGGCTCTGTGCCCGGAGGAAACCCACGACTTTCCGCTGGTAACTGGCAACCATCCCACATAGGTCGTTTATGCCTCTCTGAGGCTAATTTACTAAACCTGTTCCTGGGAAGGACAGAATTATGTTTTTTCTCGTTTTAGATCAACCAATGGAGATTATATTTTGGTAGAAGGAAGACATCCCAATGAAAGGAAACATGTACTCTACAGTTGATGGATGGTTAAGTTACATGATGAACGGAAGGCTCTGTTTAGGAAGGATGTACAACAAGGTTACTGAAACAGGCAGGTCGATCAAGAATACCCGAAACAAACTGATGGACCAATGGTTTACCAAATTGACAAGATGATGAGCGACAGGTTCCACGGAAGGATCGCCAGACCAATTGTTTAACAGTGATGCGCTAATGAACCGAAAGAGGCAGTTTAGATGGGATAAGTTACACAACTGACAGATGACAACTCACACAATAGACGGAAAAAAAGACCCAGATGATGGAAGAAAGTATACAAAGCCGACAGTAGAAAGATTACAAGTTCATGGAAGAAATGGCAGCCTAAAGGCATATATTTAATTCTTTGAGGAGAACGTAGAGTTTATTCAACTTATAATGTTAGGTCTATATTACAAAATTATCTATTAGCATGGATAAAATGTGAGCGATACATATAAAAGTAAAGTTAATGTGACCCATGAAAACCCCTAAAACAGAACATAAAAAAATAGTTAATTTTTAAATCCCTTTGCCATTTTAAATCGAGCTTGATTTCTTAGGCCCAAATTGAACTACTTTCTATCGTCTGCTCAACCATAGAAGGTAGTTCAGATCAGTAACTAAAGGCCTGACTAACCTTTGGAAACTGATCAAAATTATTTTCTGAAAATTTATTTACTTTTTAATCAAGTGCTTTCCAATCTAACATAGTGTTTTAATTAATCAGTAGTCTACATAAGTAATTTATGCATACTCCAAAACCGTAGCCTACATGAATTATTATTAAGTTTACAACTGATACTTCGTTGTTTGTTTTCCATATTTATGCCTTGCTGAGGCTAATTTAATAAACCTGTTCCTGGGATGGGCAGAATTATGTTTTTTCTCGTTTTAGATCAACCCATGGAGATTTTAATTTGGTAGAAGGAAGACATCACAATGAAATGAAACATGTACTCTACAGTTGATGGATGGTCAAAATACATGATGAACGAAAGGCTCTGTTTAGGAAGGATGTACAACAAGGTTACTGAAACAGGCAGGTCGATGGAGAATACCCGAAACAAACTGATGGAGGAATGGTTTACCAAATTGATAAGATGATGAGCGACAGTTTTCACCTAATATTTTGTTTTTTGTTTTCCAATTGTATGCCTCTCTGATTGATTGATTGATTTTTTGGTGTTTTACGCCGGGCTCAAGATTATTTCACTTATATGGCGGCGTTGCCAGTTTTATTGTGGGAGGAAATCAGGCTCTGTGCCCGGAGGAAACCCACGACCTTCCGTTGGTAACTGGCAAACATCCCACATAGGTCGTTTATGCCTCTCTGAGGCTAATTTACTAAACCTGTTCTTGGGAAGGACAGAATTATGTTTTTTCTCGTTTTAGATCAACCAAAGGAGATTATATTTTGGTAGAAGGAAGACATCCCAATGAAAGGAAACATGTACTCTACAGTTGATGGATGGTCAAGTTACATGATGAACGGAAGGCTCTGTTTAGGAAGGATGTACAAGGTTACTGAAACAGGCAGGTTGATGGAGAATACCCGAAACAAACTGATGGAGGAATGGTTTACCAAATTAATAAGATGATGAGCGACAGTTTTCACATAATATTTTATTTTTTGTTTTCCAATTGTATGCCTCTCTGATTGATTGATTGATTTTTTGGTGTTTTACGCCGCGCTCAAGATTATTTCACTTATATGGCGGCGTTGCCAGTTTTATTGTGGGAGGAAACCGGGCTCTGTGCCCGGAGGAAACCCACGACCTTCCGCTGGTAACTGGCAACCATCCCACATAGGTCGTTTATGCCTCTCTGAGGCTAGTTTACTAAACCTGTTCCTGGGAAGGACAGAATTATGTTTTTTCTCGTTTTAGATCAACCAATGGAGATTATATTTTGGTAGAAGGAAGACATCCCAATGAAAGGAAACATGTACTCTACAGTTGATGGATGGTCAAGTAACATGATGAACGAAAGGCTCTGTTTAGAAAGGATGTACAACAAGGTTACTGAAACAGGCAGGTCGATCGAGAATACCTGAAACAAACTGATGGACCAATGGTTTACCAAATTGACAAGATGATGAGCGACAGGTTCCACGGAAGGATCGCCAGACCAATTGTTTAACAGTGATGCGCTAATCAACCGAAAGAGGCAGTTTAGATGGGATAAGTTACACAACTGACAGATGACAACTAACACAATAGACGGAAAAAAAGACCCAGATGATGGAAGAAAGTATACAAAGCCGACAGTAGAAAGATTACAAGTTCATGGAAGAAATGGCAGCCTAAAGGCATATATTTAATTCTTTGAGGAGAACGTAGACTTTATTCAACTTATAATGTTAGGTCGATATTACAAAATTATCTATTAGCATGGATAAAATGTGAGCGATACATATAAAAGTAAAGTTAATGTGACCCATGAAAACCCCTAAAATTGAACATAAAAAAAGTTAATTTTTAAATCCCTTTGCCATTTTAAATCGAGCTTGATTTCTTAGGCCAAAATTGAACTACTTTCTATCGTCTGCTCAACCATAGAAGGTAGTTCAGATCAGTAACTAAAGGCCTGACTAACCTTTGGAAACTGGTCAAAATTATTTTCTGAAAATTTATCTACTTTTTAATCAAGTGCTTTCCAATCTAACATAGCGTTTTAATTAATCAGTAGTCTACATAAGTAATTGATGCATATGCCAAAACCATAGCCTACATGAATAATTATTCAGTTTATAATGTTAGGACGATATTACAAAATTATCTATTAGCATGGATAAAATGTGATTAATACATATAAAAGTAAAGTTAATGTGACCCATGAATACGCCTAAAACAGAACATAAAAAATCTTGTTATTTTTAAATCCTTTTGCCATTTTAAATTGAGCTTGATTTCTTAGGCCAAATTTGAACTACTTTCTATCGTCGGCTCAACCATAGAAGGTAGTTCAGATCAGTAACTAAAGGCCTGACCAACCTTTGGAAACTGATCAAAATTATTTTCTGAAAATTTATTTAATTTATAATCAAGTGCTTTCCAATCTAACATAGTGTTTTAATTAATCAGTAGTCTACATAAGTAATTTATGCATACTCCAAAACCGTAGCCTACATGAATTATTATTAAGTTTACAACTGATACTTCGTTGTTTGTTTTCCATATTTATGCCTTGCTGAGGCTAATTTAATAAACCTGTTCCTGGGATGGGCAGAATTATGTTTTTTCTCGTTTTAGATCAACCCATGGAGATTTTATTTTGGTAGAAGGAAGACATAACAATGAAATGAAACATGTACTCTACAGTTGATGGATGGTCAAAATACATTATGAACGAAAGGCTCTGTTTAGGAAGGATGTACAACAAGGTTACTGAAACAGGCAGGTCGATGGAGAATACCCGAAACAAACTGATGGAGGAATGGTTTACCAAATTGACAAGATGATGAGCGACAGTTTTCACCTAATATTTTGTTTTTTGTTTTCCAATTGTATGCCTCTCTGATTGATTGATTGATTTTTTGGTGTTTTACGCTGGGCTCAAGATTATTTCACTTATATGGCGGCGTTGCCAGTTTTATTGTGGGAGGAAACCGGGCTCTGTGCCCGGAGGAAACCCACGACTTTCCGCTGGTAACTGGCAACCATCCCACATAGGTCGTTTATGCCTCTCTGAGGCTAATTTACTAAACCTGTTCCTGGGAAGGACAGAAGTATGTTTTTTCTCGTTTTAGATCAACCAATGGAGATTATATTTTGGTAGAAGGAAGACATCCCAATGAAAGGAAACATGTACTCTACAGTTGATGGATGGTCAAGTTACATGATGAACGGAAGGCTCTGTTTAGGAAGGATGTACAACAAGGTTACTGAAACAGGCAGGTTGATGGAGAATACCCGAAACAAACTGATGGAGGAATGGTTTACCAAATTAATAAGATGATGAGCGACAGTTTTCACATAATATTTTGTTTTTTGTTTTCCAATTGTATGCCTCTCTGATTGATTGATTGATTTTTTGGTGTTTTACGCCGCGCTCAAGATTATTTCACTTATATGGCGGCGTTGCCAGTTTTATTGTGGGAGGAAATCGGGCTCTGTGCCCGGAGGAAACCCACGACCTTCCGCTGGTAACTGGCAACCATCCCACATAGGTCGTTTATGCCTCTCTGAGGCTAGTTTACTAAACCTGTTCCTGGGAAGGACAGAATTATGTTTTTTCTCGTTTTAGATCAACCAATGGAGATTATATTTTGGTAGAAGGAAGACATCCCAATGAAAGGAAACATGTACTCTACAGTTGATGGATGGTCAAGTAACATGATGAACGAAAGGCTCTGTTTAGAAAGGATGTACAACAAGGTTACTGAAACAGGCAGGTCGATCGAGAATACCTAATACAAACTGATGGACCAATGGTTTACCAAATTGACAAGATGATGAGCGACAGGTTCCACGGAAGGATCGCCAGACCAATTGTTTAACAGTGATGCGCTAATCAACCGAAAGAGGCAGTTTAGATGGGATAAGTTACACAACTGACAGATGACAACTAACACAATAGACGGAAAAAAAGACCCAGATGATGGAAGAAAGTATACAAAGCCGACAGTAGAAAGATTACAAGTTCATGGAAGAAATGCAGCCTAAAGGCATATATTTAATTCTTTGAGGAGAACGTAGACTTTATTCAACTTATAATGTTAGGTCGATATTACAAAATTATCTATTAGCATGGATAAAATGTGAGCGATACATATAAAAGTAAAGTTAATGTGACCCATGAAAACCCCTAAAACAGAACATAAAAAAAATTGTTAATTTTTAAATCCCTTTGCCATTTTAAATCGAGCTTGATTTCTTAGGCCAAAATTGAACTACTTTCTATCGTCTGCTCAACCATAGAAGGTAGTTCAGATCAGTAACTAAAGGCCTGACTAACCTTTGGAAACTGGTTAAAATTATTTTCTGAAAATTTATCTACTTTTTAATCAAGTGCTTTCCAATCTAACATAGCGTTTTAATTAATCAGTAGTCTACATAAGTAATTGATGCATATGCCAAAACCATAGCCTACATGAATAATTATTCAGTTTATAATGTTAGGACGATATTACAAAATTATCTATTAGCATGGATAAAATGTGATTAATACATATAAAAGTAAAGTTAATGTGACCCATGAATACGCCTAAAACAGAACATAAAAAATCTTGTTATTTTTTAATCCTTTTGCCATTTTAAATCGAGCTTGATTTCTTAGGCCAAATTTGAACTACTTTCTATCGTCGGCTCAACCATAGAAGGTAGTTCAGATCAGTAACTAAAGGTCTGACCAACCTTTGGAAACTGATCAAAATTATTTTCTGAAAATTTATTTACTTTTTAATCAAGTGCTTTCCAATCTAACATAGTGTTTTAATTAATCAGTAGTCTACATAAGTAATTTATGAATACTCCAAAACCGTAGCCTACATGAATTATTATTAAGTTTACAACTGATACTTCGTTGTTTGTTTTCCATATTTATGCCTTGCTGAGGCTAATTTAATAAACCTGTTCCTGGGATGGGCAGAATTATGTTTTTTCTCGTTTTAGATCAACCCATGGAGATTTTATTTTGGTAGAAGGAAGACATCACAATGAAATGAAACATGTACTCTACAGTTGATGGATGGTCAAAATACATTATGAACGAAAGGCTCTGTTTAGGAAGGATGTACAACAAGGTTACTGAAACAGGCAGGTCGATGGAGAATACCCGAAACAAACTGATGGAGGAATGGTTTACCAAATTGACAAGATGATGAGCGACAGTTTTCACCTAATATTTTGTTTTTTGTTTTCCAATTGTATGCCTCTCTGATTGATTGATTGATTTTTTGGTGTTTTACGCCGGGCTCAAGATTATTTCACTTATATGGCGGCGTTGCCAGTTTTATTGTGGGAGGAAACCGGGCTCTGTGCCCGGAGGAAACCCACGACTTTCCGCTGGTAACTGGCAACCATCCCACATAGGTCGTTTATGCCTCTCTGAGGCTAATTTACTAAACCTGTTCCTGGGAAGGACAGAAGTATGTTTTTTCTCGTTTTAGATCAACCAATAGAGATTATATTTTGGTAGAAGGAAGACATCCCAATGAAAGGAAACATGTACTCTACAGTTGATGGATGGTCAAGTTACATGATGAACGGAAGGCTCTGTTTAGGAAGGATGTACAAGGTTACTGAAACAGGCAGGTTGATGGAGAATACCCGAAACAAACTGATGGAGGAATGGTTTACCAAATTAATAAGATGATGAGCGACAGTTTTCACATAATATTTTGTTTTTTGTTTTCCAATTGTATGCCTCTCTGATTGATTGATTGATTTTTTGGTGTTTTACGCCGCGCTCAAGATTATTTCACTTATATGGCGGCGTTGCCAGTTTTATTGTGGGAGGAAACCGGGCTCTGTGCCCGGAGGAAACCCACGACTTTCCGCTGGTAACTGGCAACCATCCCACATAGGTCGTTTATGCCTCTCTGAGGCTAATTTACTAAACCTGTTCCTGGGAAGGACAGAAGTATGTTTTTTCTCGTTTTAGATCAACCAATGGAGATTATATTTTGGTAGAAGGAAGACATCCCAATGAAAGGAAACATGTACTCTACAGTTGATGGATGGTCAACTTACATGATGAACGAAAGGCTCTGTTTAGGAACTTGAAGGATGTACAACAAGGTTACTGAAACAGGCAGGTCGATCGAGAATACCCGAAACAAACTGATGGACGAATGGTTTACCAAATTGACAAGATGATGAGCGACAGGTTCGACGGAAGGATCGCCAGACAAATTGTTTAACAGTGATGCGCTAATGAACCGAAAGAGGCAGTTTAGATGGGATAAGTTACACAACTGACAGATGACAACTCACACAATAGACGGAAAAAAAGTCGCAGATGATGCGAGAAAGTATACAGAGCCGACAGTAGAAAGATTACAAGTTCATGGAAGAAATGGCACCCTAAAGGCATATATTTTATTCTTTGAGGACAACGTAGACTTTATTCAACTTATAATGTTAGGACGATATTACAAAATTATCTATTAGCATGGATAAAATGTGAGCAATACATATAAAAGTAAAGTTAATGTGACCCCTGAATACGCCAAACCAGAACATAAAAAATCTTGTTAATTTTTTAATCCTTTTGCCATTTTAAATCGAGCTTGATTTCTTAGGCCAAATTTGAACTACATTCTATCGTCGGCTCAACCTAGAAGGTAGTTCAGATCAGTAACTAAAGGCTTGACCAACCTTTGGAAACTAATCAAAATTATTTTCTGAAAATTTATTTACTTTTTAATCAAGTGCTTTCCAATCTAACATAGTGTTTTAATTAATCAGTAGTCTACATAAGTAATTTATGCATACTCCAAAACCGTAGCCTACATGAATTATTATTAAGTATACAACTGATACTTCGTTGTTTGTTTTCCATATTTATGCCTTGCTGAGGCTAATTTAATAAACCTGTTCCTGGGATGGGCAGAATTATGTTTTTTCTCGTTTTAGATCAACCCATGGAGATTTTATTTTGGTAGAAGGAAGACATCCCAATGAAAGGAAACATGTACTCTACAGTGGATGGATGGTCAAGTTACATGATGAACGAAAGGCTCTGTTTAGGAAGGATGTACAACAAGGTTACTGAAACAGGCAGGTCAATAGAGAATACCCGAAAAAAACTTATTGAGGAATGGTTTACCGAATTGATAAGATGATGAGCGACGGTTTTCAACTAATATTTCATTGTTTGTTTTCCAATTTTATGCCCCTCTGAGGCTAATTTACTAAACCTGTTCCTGGGAAGGACAGAATTATGTTTTTTCTCGTTTTAGATCAACCAATGGAGATTATATTTTGGTAGAAGGAAGACATCCCAATGAAAGGAAACATGTACTCTACAGTTGATGGATGGTCAAGTTACATGATGAACGGAAGGCTCTGTTTAGGAAGGATGTACAACAAGGTTACTGAAACAGGCAGGTCGATCGAGAATACCCGAAACAAACTGATGGACGAATGGTTTACCAAATTGACAAGATGATGAGCGACAGGTTCGACGGAAGGATCGCCAGACAAATTGTTTAACAGTGATGCGCTAATGAACCGAAAGAGGCAGTTTAGATGGGATAAGTTACACAACTGACAGATGACAACTCACACAGTAGACGGAAAAAAAGACCCAGATGATGCGAGAAAGTATACAGAGCCGACAGTAGAAAGATTACAAGTTCATGGAAGAAATGGCACCCTAAAGGCATATATTTTATTCTTTGAGGACTACGTAGAGGAATGGTTTACCAAATTGATAAGATGATGAGCGACAATTTTCACCTAATATTTTGTTATTTGTTTTCCAATTGTATGCCTCTCTGATTGATTAATTGATTGTTTGGTGTTTTACGCTGCGCTCAAGATTATTTCACTTATATGGCGGCGTTGCCAGTTTTATTGAGGGAGGAAACCGGGCTCTGTGCCCGGAGGAAACTCACGACCTTCCGCTGGTAACTGGCAACCATCCCACATAGGTCGTTTATGCCTTTCTGAGGCTAATTTACTAAACCTGTTCCTGGGAAGGACAGAATTATGTTTTCCTCATTTTAGATCAACCAATGGAGATTATATTTTGGTAGAAGGAAGACATCCCAATGAAAGGAAACATGCACTCTACAGTTGATGGATGGTCAAGTTACATGATGAACGAAAGGCTCTGTTTAGGAAGGATGTACAACAAGGTTACTGAAACAGGCAGGTCGATAGAGAATACCCGAAAAAAACTGATTGAGGAATGGTTTACCGAATTGATAAGATGATGAGCGACGGTTTTCAACTAATATTTCATTGTTTGTTTTCCAATTTTATGCCTCTCTGAGGCTAATTTACTAAACCTGTTCCTGGGAAGGACAGAATTATGTTTTTTCTCGTTTTAGATCAACCAATGGAGATTATATTTTGGGAGAAGGAAGACATCCCAATGAAAGGAAACATGTACTTTACAGTTGATGGATGGTCAAGTTACATGATGAACGGAAGGCTCTGTTTAGGAAGGATGTACAACAAGGTTACTGAAACAGGCAGGTCGATCGAGAATACCCGAAACAAACTGATGGACGAATGGTTTACCAAATTGACAAGATGATGAGCAACAGGTTCGACATAAGGATCGCCAGACCAATTGTTTAACAGTGATGCGCTAATCAACCGAAAGAGGCAGTTTAGATGGGATAAGTTACACAACTGACAGATGACAACTCACACAATAGACGGAAAAAAGACCCAGATGATGGAAGAAAGTATACAGAGCCGACAGTAGAAAGATTACAAGTTCATGGAAGAAATGGCAGCCTAAAGGCATATATTTAATTCTTTGAGGAGAACGTAGACTTTATTCAACTTATAATGTTAGGACGATATTACAAAATTATCTATTAGCATGGATAAAATGTGACCAATACATATAAAAGTAAAGTTAATGTGACCCATGAAAACCCCTAAAACAGAACATAAAAAAATAGTGAATTTTTAAATCCCTTTGCCATTTTAAATCGAGATTGATTTCTTAGGCCAAAATTCAACTACTTTCTATCCTCTGCTCAACCATAGAAGGTAGTTCAGATCAGTAACTAAAGGCCTGACCAAGCTTTGGAAACTGATCAAAATTATTTTCTGAAAATTTATTTACTTTTTAATCAAGTGCTTTCCAATCTAACATAGTGTTTTAATCAATCAGTAGTCTACATAAGTAATTTATGCATACTCCAAAACCGTAGCCTACATAAATTATTATTAAGTTTACAACTGATACTTCGTTGTTTGTTTTCCATATTTATGCCTTGCTGAGGCTAATTTAATAAACCTGTTCCTGGGATGGGCAGAATTATGTTTTTTCTCGTTTTAGATCAACCCATGGAGATTTTATTTTGGTAGAAGGAAGACATCACAATGATATGAAACATGTACTCTACAGTTGATGGATGGTCAAGTTACATGATGAACGAAAGGCTCTGTTTAGGAAGGATGTACAACAAGGTTACTGAAACAGGCAGGTCAATGGAGAATACCCGAAACAAACTGATGGAGGAATGGTTTACCAAATTGATAAGATGATGAGCGACAGTTTTCACATAATATTTTGTTTTTCGTTTTCCAATTGTATGCCTCTCTGATTGATTGATTGATTTTTTGGTGTTTTACGCCGGGCTCAAGATTATTTCACTTATATGGCGGCGTTGCCAGTTTTATTGTGGGAGGAAACCGGGCTCTGTGCCCGGAGGAAACCCACGACCTTCCGCTGGTAACTGGCAACCATCCCACATAGGTCGTTTATGCCTCTCTGAGGCTAATTTACTAAACCTATTCTTGGGAAGGACAGAATTATGCTTTTTCTTGTTTTAGATCAACCAATGGAGATTATATTTTGGTAGAAGGAAGACATCCCAATGAAAGGAAACATGTACTCTACAGTTGATGGATGGTCAAGTTACATGATGAACGAAAGGCTCTGTTTAGGAAGGATGTACAACAAGGTTACTGAAACAGGCAGGTCGATGGAGAATACCCGAAACAAACTGATGGAGGAATGGTTTACCAAATTGATAAGATGATGAGCGACAGGTTCGACAAAAGATCGCCAACCAGACCAATTGTTTAAGAGTGATGGGCTGATAAAAGAAAGAGGCAGTTTAGCTGAGAGACGATAACTCACACAATAGACGAAAAAAGACTTACTTGTTGGAAAAAAGGTTACAGAGCCGACAGTAGAAAGGTTACAAGTTCATGGAAGATCCAAATTAGATCCAATTTCGTAAGATTAGTGGTTTACTTTTTGGTAGAAATGCAACCCAGCTGATTATAAGCTATGTATATTTATGTTTTTGTCCTTTTAGATCAACCAACGGAGATTATATTTTGGTGGATGGAAGGTAGACGACAAGCTGCGAAGTTGATGGACGAAAAGCTGCGAAGTTGATGGACGAAAAGCTATTAGTTGATGGAAAAAAGCTGCACGTTTGGTAGAAGAATAGTTACACAGTTGATGGAAGAATAGCTACACAGTTGATGGAAGAATAGTTACATAGTTGATGGACGAAAAGCTGCACGGTTGGTAGAAGAATAGTTACATAGTTGATGGACGAAAACCTACACAGTTGACAGACGAAAAGCTACACTGTTGATGGACGAAAACCTACACAGTTGAAGGATGAAAAGCTACACAGTTGGTAGAAGAATAGTTGCACAGTTGGACGAAAACCTACAGTTGATGGAAGACAGATGACCAAGGTGATGAAAACAGAGGATCAGTTGATTGGTAAGTTAAGTTTATTTATATTCAATCTTGTTTAACAGAACTTTAAATAAAGATTTCCAAAGGCATATACCAAATTCTTTTCTTAAGACAACATCAGAAATGCATGTATGATATATGGACATGGACAGAGTCTGAATATTTCACATAATTTAAACAAATAAATGAAATGCAATGATCAAGACATTAAATGTGCTGAAAATTATTATTCAAATTTCTCGGAATCTGTGAACTACGTTCTGCGGACTATGTCACCAATAGAAAGTTGTTTACATCCAATACCAACAGTCCGAGCCGCTGGTGTTGGCCGATCAAAAGAATTTTAAAATGACAGTATGTTCTCTCATAAAGTGTCGACCAATTCAGTCAAGCGTAAGATTGTTGCCAAGCTCCAACAGAAATTTGCAATGTCTTCCAGGTGTAGAGCCAGTACCTTTTACCATGGCAGGAAAATGACAACCACATAAATAAAACTATCTTAACTACAAGGTACAACACAAGCAATTATTGAATTAATGAGAAAAAATCACCACATAATTAGTTAGTTTGTGAACAACATGAGATTTTGACATCTATACCAGTGTCTTCGTCAAGTGTAACACCTAAGTTAGGTGTGGAAAGCTTGTGTTGTTCACAAACAACTACGCAACCCTCGCAATTCAGATTTTTACCACGGCAAAAAAAAAAAAAAAAGTTGCCGTGGAAAAGTCAATTTTCCACGGCAAAAGTGATTTCACCACGGCATTTTTATCCAAACAATTCTAACTCCTCTGTTAACTGTATTTAAAGCGGCAAATAGCAAAAAGTGACATCTAAAAGGTGCATTGACAAAAGAAAAAATGTTCAACAAAGATTTTTTAAATTTCTTCTTTGATTATCATTGAAACCAGCATAGAGAAAAGGCTAACTTTGTCTTACGTCTGACTCGGAAAGGCCGTAATTCTTTCCTCGTAAAATCCACATGAAATATCCTTTATTTGCATGGAAATAATTCCTTGTTAAATGTATATTCCTGGTGATAAGTCACTTCACTCGGCAAAGCATTTCTTTTTCAAATCAATCTCTAAAACCTAGCCACTGTTTGTGTAATACTACATAGTTAAATCCATACAGACACGTGCAACGCTGATCAACGAAGCCTGGTTGAGTCCATCTCTAAAGTTTATGTGGGTGAAAGTTTTGAATGTGTTTATTTACAAGTATAATCGACAAGAAATATATTTATTATTTTGTAAGAACCCCTTTAAATCGTTTTGTTTTAAATAAAAATTAAAACCTCTTTAAATTGTTTTTTTTTTTAAATAAAAATTCAAATTCTATTTCTTGAACAACAATAAACATGTACATGAGGGTAACACCCCTATTAAACTGGAATGGAGATTACCCAATGAGACATAACTGACAGACAGTTGGAGACATTCTGACGCCAACCACCTGCACAGTGAAACTTTGTTTCAATCTTGGTGTGGGAATTACATGTAGCACTTCACATAGGCCAATGTATAGAGCTGTATGTATGTATAGAGTCCTTGGCTTTATTGTGGCCTGATTAGATACAAACGAATGAGTGGTTTCTATATTTAATACACCTTGATTCTGAACACGGTGACGGTCGAAGGTAAAACTATTAGTTGTAAAAATATCCATACATATAAAGTATTCTAGTATAAATATTCTATTTTCCCAAGATGAATATTTTATTTTGTCTGCGGCATTTTTGATTGCCGTGGAAAAGCAGTTTTACGGCGGCAATCTCTGCGGCATTGCCGATTGCCGCGGTGAATTGCGAGGGTTGACTACGTGGTGATGCCTTAATTTTTTCTCATTTGTATGGAACCCACGTTTAAAGAGTTTGAATCATTTCGTACAATTAGTGAATTATCTCTATCTTAAACCAAATTTTAGATTGATCACTTGGAATTCTTCCCAAATGCCATCACCATGTATGCCTTTTTAACATCCCGGAGTCCTTTAAGAAGCAAATGTTTAAAGCACATTTTACATACACTTTTATGTATATATACTTGGAACCGTTATTTTTTTCCACATCTACGTTAAGCTAATATCTATTTTCCTCATTTTGGGAAGGGTATAATTTTATTATTGTCGTTTTAGGTTAACAGAAACGAGTTGGTACTATTTGGTGTGGAAGAAATGAAGTCCAAGCTATCAGAAGGATGGAAAGTGACTTTGGTATATCCTGGATAAAGATAATATGGTTTATATTTTTGAAATTATATAATATTTTATTTATTATAAATTATTGGGCCTACTCGCGCTCCAAAAGATATGCTAAAACACAATATCGCTATAAGAGATGATAGAATCATGATTATCTCAACAATTTATCAATGTTTCAATGTGATGTTACATCTGTTCATTCTTGAACTGTTCTTGTTATTTTCTAATATTTTTTCTTCTAATCACCATAATCTTTGTCCTTTCATTTTATGGAAGGACTTTTTTCTATCTTGCTGTTTTAGATTTACAAGATTCCGAGAATTTAGGTGCTTATGTCACGTTGTATCTATCTCTCTTGGCTGTTGAGAACACGTTGTCTATGATTGAATTCATTCGAGTTTTACCTGTTGTTTGCGATTTCATCTTAACATCCAGGTCTTTAGTCAAACTTATGACTTTTGTGTTGAGGTCCAAGTCTATATAGCTTCCGGATGACTCTTGACTCTGTATCTCTATGAAAATTACTATACAAATAATAAACTTAGGTTAACGCAAACTAACATAAGTATAAATTGTGAGGTTTTTTTTGCTCTTAAATCCTTTTCTGTCTCAAAGTTAATATCTTCCAGTTGAACTAATTTGCTTCGTTTATGTTTCAATTTTAATGAGCTTCGTTTCATGGACTAGTCACCCATGAAAAGTTGTTCATATCAGCGACCAGTGGTCTGAGCAGCCACAGGAAGCTGGTTTTAAATTGGTTTAAATTTTTTTAATTGAATTTATCCAGTCACATTTATGTTCCTGGGATGGGCAAAATTATGTTTTTGTTGTTTTAGATCAACCAATGTAGATTATATTTTAGGTAGAAGGAAGACATCCCATTGAAAGGAAACATGTACTCTACAGTTGATGGATGGTCAAGTTACATGATAAACGAAAGGGTCTGTGTAGGAAGGATGTACAACAAGGTTACTGAAACAGGCAGGTCGTTAGAGAATATCCGAAACAAACTGATGGAGGAATGGTTTACCAAATTGATAAGATGATGAGCGACAGGTTCGACAAAAGATCACCAACCAGACCAATTGTTTAAGAGTGATGGGCTGATAAAAGAAAGAGGCAGTTTAGCTGAGAGACGATAACTCACACAATAGACGAAAAAAGACTTACTTGTTGGAAAAAAGGTTACAGAGCCGACAGTAGAAAGGTTACAAGTTCATGCAAGATCCAAATTAGATCCAATTTCGTAAGATTAGTGGTTTACTTTATGGTAGAAATGCAACCCAGCTGATTATAAGCTATGTATATTTATGTTTTTGTCCTTTTAGATCAACCAACGGAGATTATATTTTGGTGGATGGAAGGTAGACGACAAGCTGCGAAGTTGATGGACGAAAAGCTGCGAAGTTGATGGACGAAAAGCTATTAGTTGATGGAAAAAAGCTGCACGTTTGGTAGAAGAATAGTTACACAGTTGATGGAAGAATAGCTACACAGTTGATGGAAGAATAGTTACATAGTTGATGGACGAAAAGCTGCACGGTTGGTAGAAGAATAGTTACATAGTTGATGGACGATAACCTACACAGTTGACAGACGAAAAGCTACACTGTTGATGGACGAAAACCTACACAGTTGAAGGATGAAAAGCTACACAGTTGGTAGAAGAATAGTTGCACAGTTGGACGAAAACCTACAGTTGATGGAAGACAGATGACCAAGGTGATGAAAACAGAGGATCAGTTGATTGGTAAGTTAAGTTTATTTATATTCAATCTTGTTTAACAGAACTTTAAATAAAGATTTCCAAAGGCATATACCAAATTCTTTTCTTAAGACAACATCTGAAATGCATGTATGATATATGGACATGGACAGAGTCTGAATATTTCACATAATTTAAACAAATAAATGAAATGCAATGATCAAGACATTAAAGGCACACTTGCCGCCGTAGCCTGTTTAAATTTGCTAAGAAAACCAATTTACATGAGCTTACTGCGACTAATACCACTAAACTTAAACACAGGACACATAAAACATGTCTAGTTAGCTTTAGACTGTAAAAATGGGGTGAAAAACAAACGAAGAATCGAAGCCTGATTACAACAACAACGATCAGTGTCGGTCAACTTTCGTGTTGGATTACCCTCCTTTCAGGCCTTTCTATCTGAGGTTTACACTCAAACAATAATCAGCAGGCTTTTCCAGTCGCTGTTAACCGATCGTCAGTCTGTATTTCTCAGATAAATAGGCCTACGTAAAATTACACTGTGTCGTTAGTTCACTCACTCGACTGAAACATAAAATCGCCAATAGGGGGCAGTGTGGTTTGTTTACGTTCCGGGTACGTAACAATTCAAATTTTCAAATTCAAATTTAAAATACAAAGTGACGTCCAAACTTTTAAATTTTGGTAAAAATAGAAAGTTCCTAACTTATATTGTCTGGGAAAAATACAGAAAACGGACTTTCTTTTTTAACGTAAACAATATTCCTGATTTTCGCGGCAAGTGTGCCTTTAAATGTGCTGAAAATTATTATTCAAATTTCTCGGAATCTGTGAACTACGTTCTGCGGACTATGTCACCAATAGAAAGTTGTTTACATCCAATACCAACAGTCCGAGCCGCTGGTGTTGGCCGATCAAAAGAATTTTTAAATGACAGTATGTTCTCTCATAAAGTGTCGACCAATTCAGTCAAGCGTAAGATTGTTGCCAAGCTCCAACAGAAATTTGCAATGTCTTCCAGGTGTAGAGCCAGTACCTTTTACCATGGCAGGAAAATGACAACCACATAAATAAAACTATCTTAACTACAAGGTACAACACAAGCAATTATTGAATTAATGAGAAAAAATCACCACATAATTAGTTAGTTTGTGAACAACATGAGATTTTGACATCTATACCAGTGTCTTCGTCAAGTGTAACACCTAAGTTAGGTGTGGAAAGCTTGTGTTGTTCACAAACAACTACGTGGTGATGCCTTAATTTTTTCTCATTTGTATGGAACCCACGTTTAAAGAGTTTGAATCATTTCGTACAATTATTGAATTATCTCTATCTTAAACCAAATTTTAGATTGATCACTTGGAATTCTTCCCAAATGCCATCACCATGTATGTCTTTTTAACATCACGAAGTTCTTTAGGAAGCAAATGTTTAAAGTACATTTTACATACACTTTTATGTATATATATTTGGAACCGTTATTTTTTTCCACATCTACGTTAAGCTAATGTCTATTTTCCTCATTTTGGGAAGGGTATAATTTTATTATTGTTGTTTTAGGTAAAAAGAAATGAGTTGGTACTATTTGGTGGGGAAGAAATGAAGTCCAAGCTATCAGAAGGATGGAAATCGACTTTGGTATATCCTGGATAAAGATAATCTGGTTTATATTTTTGAAATTATATAATATTTTGTTTATTATGAATTATTGGGCCTACTCGCGCTCCAAAAGATATGCTAAAACACAATATCGCTATAAGAGATGATAGAATCATGATTATCTCAACAATTTATCAATGTTTCAATGTGATGTTACATCTGTTCATTCTTGAACTGTTCTTGGTATTTTTTTATATTTTTTCTTCTAATCACTATAATCTGTCATTCCATTTTATGGGAGGACTTCTTTCTATCTTGCTGTTTTAGATTCACAAGATTCCGAGAATTTAGGTGTTTATGTCACGTTGGATCTATCTCTCTTGGCTGTTGAGAACACTTTGTCTATGATTGAATTCATTTGAGTTTTACCTGTTGTTTGCGATTTCATCTTAAAATCCAGGTCTTGAGTCGAAGCTATGACCTTTGTGTGTTGAGGTTCAAGCCTATATAGCTTCCGGATGACTCTTGATTCTGAATCTCTATGAAAATTACCAGATACCAAAACTTTTGAGCGGGCATATTCCCTCATTTTTACCTCTTTTTGGCCCTGGGTGCTAAAGCATGTCATACTTCAATATATTAGAATGGGTAGTTTCAATTGTGAAAAAATACACAATAAGCAAAAAGTTATGTAACTTTAAAGTTAATGTGAATAAATCTTAACGCAAACTAACATAAGTATAAATTGTGAGTTTTTTTATCGCTCTTAAATCCTTTTCTGTCTCAAAGTAAACATTTTCCAGTTGAACTAATTTGCTTTGTTTATTTCTCAATTTTAATGGGCTTCTTTTCGTGGACTAGTCACCCATGAAAGGTTGTTCATATCAGCGACCAGCGGTCTGAGCAGCCGCAGGAAGCTGATTCTAAATTGGTTTTAAGATGCTTTAATTCATTTTATTTGGTCGAGTGGTCTATACAACATTGACCTTATTTATACATTTACTCATTAATATTACCGTTAAAATCTATCAAAACTGCATTGAGAATCTTTAAATTTCAGAAGATTTACACTTGAATTTCAACGAAATATAGATATAATATTGTTCAAATCTTCTCGTAGAGTATGACATGCTATAACTCCTGAGCCAAAATGTAATTGGTAATCTTCAGAATTCCCTTTTTTTGGAAGACACACACAATTTTTTAATGCTGCCTTACAACAATGTAAGAAGGTCCCAAGCCCTTGTCAGAAGCAGAGGGGAAAACTGTGTTTTTTGTGCAAGCTTTAATTTATCATTAATTTTGGAATTTGGAAATATTGGTGTACCTATTGCGGCTATTGTATATGTTTACTACCTAATGTAATCAAATTTCTATTCTATTCATATTATTTTTTCTCAACCTATTCTTATAGCCTCTAATAGTTAATAGTTCGCTTTGGATAATATCATAATCAACAAAGGCAATATTTCCTATGTTTAACCACTACCTTCATCTTGTTGTTTTATATTTAAGGATTTGATCATTTGATGGAGATTATTAAAAGACAATGAATGAGGCAGATGGGACACATTTTGGTGGAGAATGCTTCCCCCCCCCCCCCCAAACTTTTCAGGGTTTAAGTCCCTGGGTGAAAACATTTTTCATCTTGTTTTAGAATTGATCACTTGTAAGTGAAGTAGACCGACAGGTGTCATTTGGCGATGAAGGAGACAGACAGAGGTCATTTGGCGATGAAGGAGACAGACAGAGGTCATTTGTTGATGAAGGCGACAGATAGGAGTCATTTGTCGATGAAGGCGACAGATAGGAGTCATTTGTCGATGAAGGAGTAGATAGGAGTCATTTGAAAGTAAAGGAAACAGGAGTTATTTGTTGATGAAGGAGACAGATAGGAGTCATTTGTTGAAGGAGACAGACAGATGTCATTTGTTGATGAAGAAGACTGATAGGAGTCATTTGTCGATGAAGGAGACAGATAGGAGTCATTTGAAAGTAAAGGAGACAGATAGGAGTCATTTGTTCATGAAGGAGACAGATAGGAGTCATTTGTTGATGAAGGAGACAGACAGAGGTCATTTGTTGATGAAGGGGACAGATTGGAGTCATTTGTTGATGAAGGAGACAGATAGGAGTCATTTGTTGATGAAGGGGACAGACAGAGGTCATTTGTTGATGAAGGAGACAGATAGGAGTCATTTGTCAGCTTTATGATTGAGGACTCTTAATCGAAATCTCTTAAAAAATTCCCTTTTGATTTTTACAAGAGGGAATTATCTTTTTTTTTCTATTTTATCATATACACTGTACGGTAACCCCCTACATCACAATGGTAATATGGACAGTGATTTTCAAAATCCATATCACCACACTAGCATAGGGTCGTATAACCTGGGAATCTGTATCACCATACTAGCATAGTACACTATAACATTAGGCAGAACTACTTTTTCTGTTATATAATGACGTCAATGTCAACACCAAGGCGGTACAATCGTATTTTTGCAAGATCTCCTTTAGAGTAGACTTGGCTAAGATAGACCTTGTACGCCTTTACCGGACAGAGCGCAGGGATTGTCGCGTCTAGGGTAAAATATAAAAAATCCCTGACATCAGACATCATGTGAATATATACTTTGAATTTAAGAAAACATTATACTAATAAAGAAAACGTAGAGGCCATTTCCCAAAATAGTCCCATTTTGACAACAACAGACAAAATGGCGACGTTTCTGTCGACCACTCACCTTGAGCTGGCCGCTGGGGCGTTCCTAATAGTTTCTAGTGTTTGAAATGTTTAATGTACCCTAGCTGAGTGTACAACAGCAATTGAAAAGCGGGTATATAATGCGAGCAAACACCATGTAGAATTCCACGATGATGTTGTTTTGTTGAATGTTTAAAAGTCACATGATTAGTTGACCTCCAGCCCAATTCCGATAAAAATGGCAACTTTGAGCCTTCGCGGTTAAATCGGGACTTTAGGGCAAGTTCTAATTTTAGATTGCAAGGAGGTATATACCTACTTGATCAACACACTATCTTGGATACAAACTGCTGTCAAATCTATTTATAGTGCCCGTGTGTTTTAGTGTCCATAAATATAGAAAAGCTAACGATCTCTCCCAATATTAAATTAATTATGTAATCTGAAGATAAATTTTAACAAAAGTCATCAAAGGATGACGTATCCCCCATGCACCACATAAGATTGTGGAAGTGGAAATATACTAACAGGCAAAAGTTCATTTCCATACAGGATATCCACATCCTCACTTGTGTGACAGGGTAGATGTTTGAGACTTCTCTTATTTTGTAATTGTTTAATTGTAAATGATTATAGGAAAGAACTATTTTAATGCTCATTGTATGCACTTGTTATTCTTGACCAAAATATGTTTAAGATTCTCTTATTATGATTCACTGGGAGTGTTAGCTGAGGGCAGGGAATAGGATGTACCCAACCCTGTATGTCCTCACCCCAGCTTGTTATCTGATACTGTCATCTGTTTACACCCAAGTGACCCAGGGATTGCCTCTCTAAGCAGAGACTGGACAGTATACTATTTTGCAAAATCAGTGTGGGTCATTTTGATAAGAAACACAAATAGATTGTCCATCAGGAAATGTATCATATCCGGTCAGAACTTCCTGGAAGGTGGGTGTCCCCACTGTATATAAGGAATTGGTCAAGGCAACTCGGTAGTCAGTCATGTAAGCTGCTACTAAGGACTGCCCAGAGCTTTCCTTGGGTTGGAAACACCCAAGGAATGCCAGTAGCGTATTTTTTTTATTGTGAAAGGATATCTTGAACCTATAATGTAGACCAGCCCAACTAATAGTATTCAGTGCTCTTCCCTGGGTTTTTTTATGGTTTCTGTTATGGTTTTTTTCTTTCTCGGTTTCTTGAGTTAAGAATAATAAAACTGCAAAACTTCTGAAAGTGTGCGTGTCAGTTGTTATAGACAGGGAGTCAATACCAGGATCCGCGAACGGCGAGAGATAACGACCATCATCGTCTCTCGAAAACGGCCGTTTAACACTTGATAACAACCATCCTCACCAATCAATGCAATATGTAGGGCAACCATTAATAATTAGACGGTTGCGGGTAACCCGACCGACCCGATTGAAAACGGGCAGACCGAAATGTTTTTTTTTAAAGATTTTCTGAATTTTCATTTTTTTATTAAAGCGAAAACGGGGAATTTGCCCACAGCTGATTCTTGTCTAGTCCCCTTCATGTTGAGTGGATCAAAGTTATTCAGATACGGCCGCACGGCCTTCTACAATAGGCTGAATCTGACTGAATTTTCAACGTTGTGCCGCTCGTTAGACTGGACCCCTGTGTTCATGCAGCACGACCCGGTGTTCGACAACTGAACAGTTCGTACGCCTTATCGCACAGCGAGCAGAGCATGGATAAACTGAGATTTGGTTGTAACTTCAACTCGAGGCAGATTATCTCAATTACAATGACACTGTCTTCAAATCCGATCAGAATTAACGTCTGCAGTCGAGAATGGATAAACAATTTAGCAGATTCTAACCTGTCGATTTTCATTTTGTAATGCTTTTGTGTATGTCCGCGACGGACTTCTCAGAAACCTATTTTCATTGGTCCGAGTATCTGTAGTTTGCAAATTTATGCAGCTAAAACATAGGTCCAGACTGGCCTCATAAAAGTGTTTATTTATGTCACTTGCAATTCGCGAACGATAATTAAATTTCTAAATAAATAACTCGTACTACATAGATTTTCCCGACGTCCGCAAGACATGATCAGTTTGTCATCTACTTTGCTTCAGAGCTCGGTGCTGTTGTTATCAAGGGAGTCCAGCTGTGAAATTGTCAGTGTTTGTCGATGTTTTACCGGCTGAGGAGTGTGCGGTTGCAGTGAAACTATTACTCGTAAAAATTTCAGTACCTGTTCTGACCAGGCAGCTATTCTCAAGATAAATACATGATTGATTGATTGATTGGAGTTTTACGGTGAAAAGAAAATTTAATCAAACAGGTCCATTTACATCAAAATTACAATAAAATAAAAAGGATGGAAATAAATTTATGAAATATGTTAAAAAGAGTGTAAATCACTATTTTGGAGGTTAAAGGGACATGCAATTTTAAAATGATCTCCAAAAATACTATATGAAAATATGTATATTACAATAAAAATTAAAGTTTTATTGTATAAACCAATCCAAGATAAATACAACTTTATTGTCTACGGCATTTTTGATTGCCTTTGAAAAAGTATGTTTAAGACGTCTAAAGTACAATCTCTGGGACATCACTGATTGCCGCGGGGAATTGCGAGGGCTTTGAACGTATTTGTCATGACAAATGTTTGTAAAAAAAATTTCTCTAGCAATCGTAGGCATTACCGACCTCAATGAATATCAAGTGCAACGAGACGCAACTTATGCAAAACAATATAAACGTCAGTATAAAATAAATTTGTTTTAAAAAAACCTGACTGACCGGTCTTCCAAAAGTAAGGCTTGTTACCCCCAACCAATTGGATAAGAATGTAGAGCCTGTAGAGCGATGACATCAACATTCTGGCTAAATTCTATTTATAGTAACAGTGATCTAGTTTTTGACCGCAGGAAGTTGAAACGCGAACTTGTACAAGGGGTGATAGTTGTGAACATATGTATGAAGTTTCGTGACAATCGGATAGGAATTGTGGTCTGTAGAGCGATGACGCAGTTTGGGATACGTACATACAGTCCTATCGCCGTAAGCCGGCAAATGATTTTCGGTAGCTTTCGCGGAAACTGGTCTGAACTCACGCTTATTCTCACAGCTGGATGAGATTTTGTCTGCGGAAGGTATTTCAGAAGTAGTTCAGGTCGCCTGGAGAGGTGTGTATTCACTGCGTCCGAGCTCTCGTAGTGTCTTCGTTAACGCGGAAGCCAGTCCAGTCACTTCAGCTTACATTGGGCTTTAGTCAAATTTACGCCATGCATACTTTTTGTCAACAAAAACCTAATATTTTTAATCAAGAAGCCCATATCGTTACTTGATTTTCCTGATGCATGGTTTGATTACTTTCACGAATCGCGCATCACTATCATTATGGTATATTTTGCCCATGCGCTCTGTTTGAAAACGAGTCCGACTCAAAAGGCGGACTGAATTTGTGAATAACATTTATACAAAAAATGGCTTCTAAAATGTTTAGTACAGAGTAAGGGAAAAATTTTAATAAAATACGATGTGGAAATTCAGAATTCCTAACTTGTAAAACTTTGAACAGTTGTACGACGGTATCTGAAATCGATACCTTGTGCGAAACAAGTGACAAACATTATGAATGTTGGGTCATGGAGATTTAACAGAATATAAGCCCATGTAACACAAAAAATGTCCAAGAACGTCAAACAAAGAGTTTAATTCATACACAAGAGATTGCCGGTAAACAATGCAGTTATTTAATACAGAACATATATCACAATCTAGTCTTGTGTTTTTCTTTTTTGTTTGTTTTAAAATATATCCATATCACTCTGCTGGCAGTATGATTTATATGTTCACGCTGTGTTGAGCAACAGTCCCGCGGCAATTTCCCTTACGTTAATCGCATGCTATTTTCAAGCGCCGGGTAATTAGAGACTATAAATGGTGTCGTTATATAATAAATCCGAACACATGGTGAGAGTATTCACAGCAGTCTTTTATTTGAACTGGGTTATGTTGAAAACAACTCAGAATTAACTCAAGGTAATCAGATGCCCCTTCTTAAATAAACACGATCTGTTCACCTTCATATTTTGACGTAAGTACATGAACTATTAGATTGATTGGTGTTTTACGCCTAACTCAAGATTATTTCATGTATAAGACGGTGTTGTAAGGTTAAGTGGGGGAGGAAATCGGGCTCATCCCCCGACCCTCGGCAAGTACCTGGCAACTCTTCCACATACGGCGACCAAATGAAAAATCCTCTCCGAAATTTTTCAATTTTTTGGGGGGGTCTGAGTGTTTAAATATTAGAAGGAATTAATATTTGGTAAAAAAGGGAATCATATTGAAATTAAATGATTTTTTTTATTTCTTTTCTGGCTTACACATTTTTACTTCAATATATTTTATATTTCAATAACATTAGTCGGATTGTTTATTAAACTTCATTGTTAGTATGATAAAATAATTTACAACTCTTGCGATTCACGTGGCAATCGCCAATGTTGCAGGGATTGCCATCGAAAAATTGCTTTACCCCACTCTAAACCCCACAGAAAAGTTAGAAATGGACTCAACCAGGCTTGATCAACTGTGCATGTGACTTTATTGGGATTTTAACCGTGCACTATCACACAAACGGTGGATATACCATTAGGTTGTGGTTTATAGATTCATTTGTGGAAAAAATACTTTACATAATGAGTGACTAATCACCAGGATTAGATATTTAGGAACCAGTTCTTTCCAATTGAAAGACATTTCATGTGAATTTTAAAAGGAAAGATCTGTGAAACGAATTCATTTGATTACGGGGAAAATGGACTTTTGCGCGGCAACTTTTTTGCCGTAATAAAATAAAAAAATGAGTGAATGCAGGTCTAAGACAACAATAAGCACCTTCCGCGTAAACTGTTAGGGCTAATTGTAATCGATCATCAAGCCATGGGTTTGTCTGCCGCAGGGGAGTAGTCAAAGCTCTGCTGGAGTTCACTGAAGGCACACAGACGGCCTGTCCCAGGGTAAAGTAACACGTTGTGTTCGTGTGTAAGCTGAGTAACAAATCTTAAATAAAGTACTGTTTTATTATGGAAGATTGACAAAAAAGAATAAAAAGACATCTGATGACATTTTCAAACAGAAATAAAGCTTAAACGTAGCCCGTATAGTGAATTTTAAGTCAGACTATTTTCAATCGCGCACTCATCATTAGCCGCTTCACTGAGCCAGTTCAACTCTCGAGGAACCATCCGAAGGCTGTCTACCGCATTGGTCGGCTGGGGATTTGCCGGCTTACGGCGATAGGACTGTACGTACGGGCAGATCCCTATATACCCTCACGACTTTTGTCGCGAGGGTATAATAAAACTAGCGTAACCAGAATAGGAGGTGCACATCCTTGCATGATATCCAACACGTCTCCCAAGTTTCGAAAAAAATGATGAAAACTGAGGGAGGAGATGCGATGACAAGCACTGATTGTCTATGTCTTCGTATACTGACGGAAAAGGGCAATAACTCTAAAAATAATGAAACCAGTGCAACCAGAATAGAAGGTGCACATCCATGATATCCAACAGGTTCATCAAGTTTTGAAAAAAAATGATGAAAACCCTTGGAGGAGATACGACGACAAGAAATGATTACGAACAGACAGACTGACAGACAAGCTGATCCCCCCACCCCCCCCCCCCCCCCCCCCCGCATTATATGCAAGGGGGGGGGGGATAAAAATATTTACAGAACTTAACAATTGGACAAGGGATAAAAGCAACATCAAAATAAAACAAAGTAGGCCTAAATATTTTTCAACTCACGTGCTTGCTTCTGTCATCTGCTTCATCCCATTTTCAAGTACCACTTCAGAATTATTCCTTGATGCTCATCGTGGGCAGATTTCATGAGAAGTTTGTGCTTATATTTCATAAAGTTATTGATTGTTCCTGTACTTTTTTTTCGTTAATTTGTTATTTAATTGACTGTTAAAATGTTCCATAACCATGTACCTGGCTCAGTCTGCGTATTTTAACTGCATGATGAATTTTCGGGCGATGATGAAATTTTTGTTGCTGCTTTGGAGGAGGTCACTGTTGATAGTTTTTCTTCTGCTTGTGTTGACAATGGTTATACTTATAGCGGTAACGAAATCATTCAGCCAAACATTGCCATGGGAAGGAATATTGCCAGTGTCAGTGAAACTGTTGTTACTGCTAATCCAGGGAAATCAAAACAACCAACTTTCATCAATGTGGATATCCAATATCAACAGAATTTCAATACTAAAATATGAAACAAAAACACTGTTAAAAGACGGAAAACACTGTGAAAACTTTTCATACTTTTTTTAAAAGGAAGCCCAAATTGTGATGATCTGAAAGCACATGAAATCCCTCCCAATGATTTTGAACAATTATATTGGAGCTTTCATCCTGTCAGTCTGAAAATCTGACGGGAGAGAGGATGAGCGGCACAGAAGTTCTTGCTTCCAGGAGCAATGGAAAAGTTTCAACAATATTCAATGCAATATGTAGGAGGAAATGCATTTAGAAACCCATATGAGGTGGAATCAAGAAAGATCAACAGGCACAGTCTACTGGAAGGTAACAATTTAGCAGGGCTATGATAAAGAGCATGCAGTGCCCTGAAACACTGTACATGTATGTGATACAGGTGCCCTAAACATTAACGGTTTATTTATTTCAAAGACTGTAACAAAGACAATAGTTTTGTTTTAACGTAGCTTTTAAGTTTAAGCTCAAATTATTAACGTATGAATGATCGTAGGGACCATCTTTATGTACAAAAGTTGAAACTCAACTCGGTTTTCCTGAAGATGTTTAAATTGTATTAGACACAAAATTCCTGTATTAGTTTTCAAGCATAGTTATGTTTCTATCAATGTATGGAAGCCCTTAGAGAGCATACTTACATTTTATGGACAAAACCTACCCCACATTATATAGTATTTAAATTATTGCTTATGGCAATAATTAAGTGGTGAAAATGACAACTTGGCAATAATTAAGTGGTGAAAATGACAACTTTTGGTTGGATGTGTGGATAATATCCAGGGGAATTATTCCCTCTACTGCTTATCCTAGGAGAACATCATGCAGTGAAGTATTAGAAAGAGCAATTTTTAAATTAATTATTTGTTGTGCTATGAGTTAATATTAAGTAACATTATGTTACGGCTTATAAATATGCATAAACATATTTTTCGATAATTATATGGAAGGTCAAACAGACCATTTCGACCACCATCACAAATAACCCAGGTCACAACTTTTAAGATTCTGGAAATTGTTTAAGTAAGCACATGGAGTCAGATTATGTTCAGTTATCCAGAATGTACCGTACTATATGTAGTTAGTTCTATAGGTCACGGCGTTGTTCCAGAAGCCATTGACCAGGACAGCTATGGTTTTCTTAACTTCCGAATAAATCTATTTTATTGTTATTTCAGATACATGGTTGCGTTAATTCATATTAAACGTTAACACGCTCCGACCATGACGAGGGCAATATTTTGGTGACCTCGACGTGATAAGCTTCATCGAGATCAGCTTTAAGATGAAAACAACATGAACAATCATATGAACAACAGTCTGACAGCCAAGTAAGAAAACCACCAAATTTCCAGCATTGTCTTGGTCAACATCATCATTCATCGTCAAGGTAAAAGTCATCTAGATCATCAGTCATCGTCAAGACAACAGTCATCTAGATGATCAGCCATCGTCACAACAACAGTCATCTAGATCATCAGCCATTGTCAAGACAACAGTCATCAGTTATCGTCTAGAAAAAAGTCATCTAGATCATCAGTCATCGTCAAGACAACACTTATCTAGATCATGTCATCGTCAAGACAACAGTCATCTAGATCATCAGCCATCGTCAAGACAACAGTCATCTAGATCATCAGTCATCGTCAAGACAACAGTCATCTAGATCATCAGTCATCGTCAAGACAACAGTCCTCTAGATCATCAGCCATTGTCAAGACAATAATCAACTAGATCTTCAGTTATCGTCAAGACAACAGTCATCTAGATCATCAGTCAATTTCAAGGCAACACTTGAACAGTCATCTAGATCATCAGTCATCGTCAAGACAACAGTCATCTAAATCATCAGCCATCGTCACAACAGCAGTCATCAAGATCCTCAAGACAACAGTCATCTAGATCATCAGTCATCGTCAAGACAGCAGTCATCAGTTATCGTCTAGAGAACAGTCATTTAGTCATCTAGATCATCGTCAAGACAAGTTAATCAGTCATCGTCAAGACAACAGCCATCTAGATCATCAGTCATTGTCAAGACAACAGTCATCTAGATCATCGTCAAGACAAGTTAATCAGTCATTGTCAAGACAACAGTCATCTAGATCATCAGTCATCGTCAAAACAACCGTCATCTAGATCACATGTTATTGTCGACAACAATTATCTAGATCATCAGTCATCGTCCAGACAACAGTCATCTAGATCATCAGTCATCGTCAAGACAACAGTTATCTAGATCATCAGTCATCGTCAAGACAACAGTCATCTAGATCATCAGTCATCATCATGGCAACAATCATCTAGATTATCAGTCATTATCAAGACAACAGTCATCTAGATCATCAGCCATCGTCAAGATTATCAGTCATTATCAAGACAACAGTCATCTAGATCATCAGCCATCGTCAAGACAACAGTCCTCTAGATCATCAGTCATTGTCAAGACAAGTCATCGTCAAGAAAACAGTCATCTAGATCATCAGTCATCCTCACGACTACAGTCATCTAGATCATCAGTCACTATCAAGACAACAGTCATCTAGATCAACAGCGATCATCAAGACAACAGTCATCTAGATCATCAGTCATCGTCAAGACAACAGTCATCTAGATCATCAGTTATCGTAAAGACAACAGTCATCTATATCATCAGCCATCTAGATCATAAGGCGTCTAGATCATCAGCCTTCTAGATCACCAGCCTTCTAGAATATTAGCCTTCTAGAACATTAGCAAACTAGATCATAAGCCTCCTAGATCACCAGCCCTCTAGATCATTAGCCTACTAGATCATCAGCCTTCTAGGTCATCAGCAGTCTAGATCATCAGCCTTCTAGATCATCAGCCTTCTAGATCATTAGCCTACTAGACCATAAGCCTCCTATACCATCAGCCTTCTAGATCATTAGCCTTCTAGATCATTAGCCTACTAGATCATCAGTCTTCTAGGTCATCAGGCTTCTAGATCATACGCCTTCTAGATCATTAGCCTTCTAGATCATTAGCCTTCTAGATCATCAGCTTTCTAGGTCATCAATCGTCTAGATCATTCACCTACTAGACCATCAACCTTCCAGGTCATCAGGCTTCTAGATCATTAGCCTTCTAGATGATTAGCCTTCTAGATCACCAGCCTTCTAGGTCATCAGCCTTCTAGATCATCAACCCTCTGGATCACCAGCCTTCTAGATCATCAGGCTACTAGATCATAAGCCTTCTAGGTCATCAGTCGTCTAGATCATCAGCCTTCTAGATCATCAGCCTTCTAGATCATCAGCCTACTAGATCATCAGCCTTCTAGGTCATCAGCCGTCTAGATCATCAGCCTTCTAGGTCATCAGCCATCTAGATCATCAGCCTTCTAGGTCATTAGCCTTCTAGATCATCAACCTTCTACATTAACATTTTTCTAGATCATCAGCCTTGTTCTTTGCCAAGACAATACATGCACATCATTGTCCCTGTCAATAAAATCGAGAAAATGTCAGAAGATTTGAAAACTCAAACGGAGGGGCTACACAGTGACACCTATAGTGCTGTTTACGGACTAAAAAAAAGTTAACTCATTAACTTATTAAAGTGGCATGAGCTGCCAAAATGTTGATATTTTGACGTTAAAACAGAATGTTGAAATTATTGGCTATTTTTCTTAAGACGTATAATTCAGAAGCTTTTTTGTGCTTCTAGTTTTGAGCTAACTTTGGCTTAGAATGAATGAATGGTCGTCCCGGCTATTTAAATTTTGTTTACTTTTCGAACACGTTTTCGGCTCTCACAGCCCACATACTGTATGGATTTTTCTTATTCCAACGCCAATCATTTAGTTTTTCGATAGCCTTCAAAGCCCCCTACTGTCGTGACGATCCGAAATTATCAAAAAAGTGTGAATTTTGGCAGCTCATGCCTCTTTATATGAACTAAGTGTTGCACACGATGATGACCAATCAAAATCCCAGCTGATCCAAAGCCTTTGTAATTTTCTAGAAGAATACAAAAAGAGTCAACCTCCACACTTCAACTCTATATTGACAGCATTAAAGCAAACTATAGACAATTTCACGCAGCTAGTAGAAACTCACAAATCAGGTAGAGGAAGTTTACTTGTACCTAGTACTTTTGCAGAACAAGATATAAATAAACAGCCTAGTTGACCACCACCATGGAGGAGGAATTTTAAAATAAATGGGTTATTTGGTTTTAATGGACAAAAAGATACTCTGAACTTCTCAAGTGTCTCAAGGCAAGTTGACCAGGGTATGAAAAGAGTTTAATTACCTGAAGAAATCATCGAAGGTGTCATTAGAGCTTTACCTGCTGGAACAAGCTTGAGCAGAACGAAGACCTAACCAGAAACTTTGGAGCATCATCTAAAAGGAAAGTCATCCTCTGACCACTATAATGAGCTGTTAACATTAGTTCAACTGCCAAAAGAAAATTCACAAGACTTTTTGATGAGAGATCTAGACTTGAAACACAAGATACCCAAGTCCAGCTCTGACCAAGAGGCAGATGTGAATTATGAACCTGATCTTGTCCAACGAATATTCCTTCGCTCTTTAAGGCTTAGGCTTCGAGAGGGAACCATCCTCACAGAAATTACGCCACTTCTGGAAAGAGAAAGTTAACCCATTTGAGTCCCTTAAAACTGAGGTCCAGAGTCTACAAGCAGAGAATGGGTTGCGGGTTCGAGTCCCACTCAGTCCAAATATTGGAAAATTTTCTGACTGGGTTTTCACTCGAACGACCTATGTGGGATGGTTGCCAGTTACCAACGGAAGGTCGTGGGTTTCCTCCGGGCATAGAGCCCGGTTTCCTCCCACAATAAAACTGGCAACGCCGCCATATAAGTGAAATAATCTTGAGCGCGGCGTAAAACACCAAACAATCAATCAATCAATCTACAAGCAGAAATTTGACCAGGGCTAGTCTAATTCTCAGAAAAAGCTTTCCAGCACAAAAGAGCGTCCATATGGTTGTCCCAAATGTAGAGACACTCCCAAGTCAAGGCAATGTGACCACTGTTTCATCTGTGGCAGTAGTGAACATTTCATGGCAGCTTGTAAGAAGAGAAAAGCATTCGAAGGTCAGGGTTCGGGAAACGAAAAGCAGTTACAGCAGAGGGACCAGCAGTGACTGAGGTTAAAGCGTCCAAATCCCATCCAATAAAGAGCAAGAGTTCCAATGATATGAACAAGTGCCTGAGTCGACCCGTAGTCTCTACTCAAGATAAAAGAATAACCAAGATAGTGGGAGAGAAGTGTGTGATTTCTTGCAAGTTGGATAATATAGACACTAAAGCCTTATGGGATATCGGTTCACAAGGGAGCGTTCCCAGTTATCGTTTGCTCTTTCAGTAGTATATTTCAGTATCGTTTGCGCTAGCAGTCAACACCCATCGTTTTTTCCTAGCCCGAAATAAACAACTGCTGAACGGTTCAATGCTAGTCCTCGGTCGAGTTCGGCTCTTGTCGGTAAAACAGCGTGTCTTACAGTTTTGCCTCTACCATATAGCTAGGCCTGTGCTGTGTTGTTAGAAGGCAGGCGACCCTCAAGCAGATACATGGTATATTGTATATATTCTTTGTTACGATATTTCGCATAAACATTAAATATACTACCAAACTGTTTGTCCTCCAATTTCCATCTGCAACTGTTTTTCCTCTCTATTTTCTATTCGTTTTTCCAGTTTTACTTGGTGGGTAGTTTCTCACCGAGTTTACTCAATGAGTTTCGCGGTGGGTAGTTATTATTAGACCAAACATCGGATAGTTATGATACTGTTATAATGGTGATGTAACTGTTACCGTCGAAACAGTCGAGTGTATATATTTGGAAAATAATTGCAAAACTACTTAAGTCGATTCTTATTCAATAATGAATACATTTCTTGTTGATGTATAGTAAGTAGATCCCAAATAAAAACTCTTCACCCTACAGAATGGTTAGAGATGGACTCAACCAGACTTGTTGATCACGTTGGCTAGTGTGCATTTAAACTATACTGTATCACATACATGGCGAATCAAGCCGTTAGATTACCTTTTAAAGACCTATATAAAAATGCTTTACTGAAAGAATGGACTAATCATCAAAAATAAATTTAACAACGCAAGGCAGTTCATGGAGATTTAATGAAAAAGAACTGGGAAGATGAATTCACTGGATTTATGAGCATGTCAGTTTCCCGTGTCAGACTCTACCGGGTAGACAAACATACATTTCCTCGTTGTTCAAGGTTGGTTTCTCGTGTGGCAATCAGAAAAGAAAAGATATTGAAAATGTTTCTTTGACAGTGTCTAACATTTTTTTTCTCTTATGCCATGCACTTTTAACCAGTTTGCTATTTATCACCTTTTATAGTAGATCTACCAGAAAAAAACCAGAGGAAAATCAATTTTGTCATTTAAGATGGGCGTTTTGGTGGGACAATTCTGAATGGGGAGGGAGATTGTACCGGTTTCATCGCATTCGATATAAACTAGGTAATGAAGAAGATACTCTGTCTGTAGTTAGGAACTTCTCTGAAAGAAATTATAATACTTTGATAGTTGTTTAATTCAGTAAATATAAAAATGACGGATAAATATGTTTAAGTTAGGCTTGGAACTCGAAGCTGAAAAACGTTTAGTGTGTGAGATCTAAATACATCAGAATACTTTCAACAAATTTGATTTGACAAAGTAACTTTGAAAGTTTATCCTAGATAACAAAATTTTATTGTTTTTAAAAAGAACACTTTAAATATTTGCTCACATTGGTCACTAGAACAATACTCAAACAAAACCAATTGGTCAACCGTAGTCAAGTCAGCCGAAGGTTTATAAGAGCTTGGCTGGTTGTTGTCAAACTGGGCCTTTCATCCAGACCTGCTGCAGAGGTTATGTTATTGAGATCTGCTCACAGGCAGTGAGCGTTTTCACCACGTGGGGCAGCTATCGATCGACTGAACCTAAAACGACCGCTGGCAACACAGTTTTTTCAAGCGTGCATTTTTTCTAAATCAAACAGTAAGCAAACGAGCAATAACTGGGGACACTCCCTTAATCAACAGCTCCTGGGTTAGTGAGGCAAAAAAGCAAGTAAGGCCAATATCTGAACTCTTAAGCAAAGCACTGGTGTTGCAAGCCGCAAATGGAACTGACATTCCTTTTGAAGGCTGGTTAGATTTAGGTTTAAAGAAAGTTTAAGTTTCAAATACCACCCAACGCAATGTAAAGTTTTCTGGAAGAATGTTTCTAGGACATATAGAAGTTATCAGTGAGCTTGTTCCATTACAACCAAGAGAAACAAGTGAAGCAACTGTTTCAACGGTCAAGACACAAATTAATGGGCTCAGTATTTTACTTTTGGTTCACAATTTTTTCCATCATAATTATCTCATGCCATTCCAGTTCCGTCAATATTTTACAAAACTGTCTGATATCCACTGTTATCCTACACGAGAATCTCACCTAAATTTATATCGTCTTCCTTTTCAGTCACAACTATCATTTTATACACCTCATACAAAAGGCCAGGCGACTATTAAGAATTAGATGGTTGCGGGTAACCCGACCGACCCGATTGAAAACGGGCCGACCGAAAAGTTTTTGTTTAAAAGATTTTCAGAATTTTTTTTTTTAATTAAAGCGAAACCACGAGAATTTGCCCTCAGCTGATTCTTGTCTAGTCCGCTTTATGTTGAGTGGATCGAAGTTATTCAGATATGGCCGCACGGCCTTCTACTTTTTAACATTGTGCCGCTTGTTAGACTGTTAGACCCCTGTGTTCGTACGCCTTATCGCACAGTGAGCAGAGCAGGAAAAAAATGAGATTTGGTTACTATGTAACTTCAACTTGAGGCAGATTATCTCAATTACATTGCCACTGTCTTCAAATCCGATCAGAATTAACGTCCGAAGTCGAGAATGGATAAACAATTTAGCAGATTCTAACCTGTCGATTTTCATTTTGTAATGCTTTTGTGCAGGTCCACGACAGACTTCTCAGAAATCTATTTTCATTGGTCCGAGTATCTGTAGTTTGCAAATTTATGCAGCTAAAACATAGGTCCAGACTGGCGTCCACTCATAAAAGTGTTTATTTATGTCACTTGCAATTTGCAAAAGCTAATTAAATTTCTAAATAAATAACACGTACTACATAGATTTTCCAGACGTCCGCAAGACATGATCAGTTTGTCATCTACTTTGCTTCCAACACCCGCTCGGCGCTGTTGTTGTCAAACGAGTCCAGTTGTGAAATTGTCAGTGTTTGTCGACGTTTTATTGTCTGAGGAGTGTGCGGTTACGGTGAAACTATGACTGTAAAACTTTCGGTACCTGTTCTGACCAGGCAGCTATTCCCAAGATAACTACAACTTTATTGTCTACGGCATTTTTGATTGCCTTTGAAGCATGTTTAAGACGTCTAAAGTACAATCTCTGGGATATCACCGTTTGCCGCGGTGAATTGCGAGGGCTTTGAACGTAGTTAATGGTCATGACAAATGTTTGTAAAAATATGTTCTCTAGCAATCGTAGGCATTGCCGACCTCAATGAATATCAAGTACAACGAGACGCAACTTACTCAAAACAATATAAACGTCAGTATTAAAAAAAAAAAAAAAAAAAAAAAAAACGACCGACCGATCGGTCTTCCAAAAGTAAGGCTTGTTACCTGCAACCTAATAATTCTTAATAATCGCCCCTAAGGTCACAACCTTTAAGATTCTGGACATTGTTTAAGTAAGCGTATGGAGTCAGATTAAGTTATCCAGAATGTACCGTACTGTATATAGTTAGTCCTAGGTCACGTCGTTGTTCCAGAAGCCGTTGACCAAGAGAGCTGTGGTTTCCGTAACTTCCGTATAAATCTATTTTAATCTGTTATTTCAGATACATGGTTGCGTTAATTTATATTAAACGTTAACATGATCCTACCCTGTTGAGGGTAACACATGTCATCAGAAACAAGCACCTATTGTTTATGTCTTTCTGTACAGTCGGAAAAGGGAAGTAACTCTGAAAATAGCAAAACCAGCGTAACCCAGGGTAAATTGCATAAGATTAAAAAATTCAATAAAAAACGTGGGAGGAGATGCGATAACAAGCACTAATTGTCTATTTTGTCATATATTGTCGAAAAAGAGCAGTAAGTCTGAAAATAATCAAACCAGCTTAACTACAATAGGAGGTGCACATCCTCACATGATATCCAGCATGTCCACCAGGTTTCGAAAAAAATTGATGAAAACCGCGGGAAGAGATGCGATGACAAGCGCTAATTGTCTATGTCTTCGTATACTGTCATAAAAGGGCAGTAACCGTAACTAGCATAGGAGGTGTTCAGAAAGTTTCGGAAAAAATTGATGAAAACTGTAGGTCAGAAAATACAGTTTTTTTCCCCATTTGCAGACATGTTAACGTTTTTGTTAATTGCTAATTACCTAAATCTCGTCAATTTTTTTCGGTTCCAGTTCCAAGTAGGCTGGTATGTGGGAAATTAAAAAAACACAAGAAAAAGGTACATAGTGCATGCCGATTTCTTGCTGCACTCCTACAAAGATGGCTACCCCCATTGTAAGAGTTTCGCACCCATTGATCCATACAGAAACAGTGTTTTTCTTAAAACATTATAAAAAATCAACCCCTTGTGCAAATTTTTTTTAGTCACCGTTAATTTCATGCCAAAAGGCAGTGGAATTGACCTGCAGTTGTGTCAATTTGCTCATGCACTTTCTTTTTTACTCAACTGTGGCAAACTGATCAAACTTTATAGCTCCAGCATAACCGGGCTTATCTCCCATTGGCTGCAAATGAAAAACTGGGTGACCTACAGTACACCAAAAAAATTGCCACTAATGCTCGCGCGTCTGGTACGGCGACTCGACGCGTCGCCGACGGACATCTCACGCGTCGCTCATTTCCGAAATTTGATCTCCCGAGACAAGTTTTCATTATGGGATACGCGTCGCCGACTTCCGAGTAGTTCCGACTTATGGCAGTTAGCATTCAACATGGCGCCGTAAACATAGAGTAACCGAAACTGACGTGTGTGCTTCAGCAAAAGTCGTTCAGAGAGACGTATCGCGTCGGTTTTATGGCGAGAGGGATGCACGGGGATTAGATGAATAAAAGGGTCGATGAAATTCAGGTTGTCGCCAAGCTTCTCCCTCTGATATTCAATAATTGACATAAAAGTTTGCAGCGATTTGAGTGTTGTTGTTGTTGTAATCAACATCGGTTTGTGAACTCGACATCGACAAATTTCTTGCGAGCGTGTTTTTAAAAGATAATATTCAAGGTGATATGTTTTTACAAATCTCCTTCCTGAAGAATGGCTTTTGAGTTGATCAGCATATTAATCTCAATAAGCCTTTGTTGAAAAGTAAATCCGAACGTCAAGTTGAACTTTTACTTACAGTTACACTCACTGCCTGTTTACTGTTTTTTAAAGAAATTATTCTGACTTGTACCGCATACGTTTTTAATAGCTGAAACAAATAGGAAAGCGGAATTTTGCTGGGGTAATTATACCTCCCTTAGTATGCTCCTGCAGACATTTCTTTGACTGTTTTTTTGGTAGGAAATGTTACTTTGTGCTCTAGAAATGCTATCATATATGCAATGTACACATGTATTCATTGCCACAGACATTTCAGTCTAAAGGGAGTAAAGCCGCGGTTTAAAGCCCACTCAGACCAAAATGAAATATTTAGCAGTGGAATTTTCGCTCGAACGCTGTTTGTTGAAGGTTCAGAGTTTCCTCCAGGCAAAGAGCCTGGTTTTCTCCACCCCTAAACCTTGCCATATAAGTGAAATAATCTTGAGTTTGGCATAAAACATGAATCAATCAAATACAACTATATCATGAGTGGTGACATTGAACGCAACTCGGTCAATAATAAATAGTTTTCTTTTCTCAATTGATCTAAACCAGTTTGATCGAACCATTTAAAGTAAGAGTAAACTGTAATGCGTGACACTATGGATTAAATATTCCCGACACTATACACTGGGAACATCACTATTTATGTGATTGATTGTTTGGTGTTTTACGCAGCGCTCAAGATTATTTCACTTATATGTCGGCATTGCAAGTTTTGTGTGAAGAAACCAGACTCTATGCCCGGAGGAAACCCATGACCTTCTGGTGGTAACTGGCAACCATCCCACATAGGTCGTTCGAGTGAAAACCCAGTCAGAAAATTTTCCAATTTTTTTTATTGATTGGAGTATTTTCAGTACAGGCCAGGTAAAGCTGAGATGCCTTCTACTGGATAGATGGAAAGGACTAGAAGCATGACATCCCCCCGCCCTCTCAAACAAAACAAACAATTGAAAAAGTTGGTTTGTGTTTTAGGCAAGGGACCACTAAAGATTGTTTCACTTTTTTTCTAGCATTTTATTTCAAAGAGAAACCTAGACTCTAGCTTGATTGATTGATGTTTTAGGGCGTACTAAATATTTTATCACTTTTGGCATAGTCAGGTTTAGTGGTGAAGGAAACCAATCTCTTTACCTTGAGAAAAAAACACCCAGATTTTCAACAACTCTTCCACATAGTGAAAAATTCAAGATTCACTGGCATGGGAATGTCTGTTGCTTTATAAAGCAAGTCCTGTAGCGAAAACGAAATCATGTAAACACAAAAACTATTTCCCTTTTTTATTTGTGATATTTGCGTTGGTTCATTTTTATTTTATGCCCAAGATTATTTCCTCAATACACCAGACTGTTCTGTTAAATAAAAATCTACAAGAATACGTGCAAGTTTATTCTCATTTTGACTGAAACAAAGACAGATCTGGATTATTTAAAATTACAGAATCATTTTCCTATTACATACAAGTTTAATGATTTCTCAATGCAATTGAAACAACAATTAACTTTATTTGTCCAACCGTAAAACCTTGAGTTATTTGACTTTGTTATGTATTCTTCATTAAAATTGTATTCTGCAACGATTCTGTTATTTGTTTTCCTCTAGCTGCATTAGAAATATTTAGTAAAATACTGGTTTCTCTATCTAAATGGTTCTTAAGGGAGACAGTAGACCTGAAAATATTACTGGTTACATATGACTAAATTACTTCCAATTCAAGTCAGAATATGCCACAGATAAGATTGTTTATGTCGAAGCTGATATCTAGAGCAAATTGCTGTCAATCAGAAAATTTGTTGATTGAGCAATGTTTTACACTGCACTATGACGGAAAATTATTTCACTTAAAATTAAATGGGTTTCCAGGTTTAGTGCACTGTGGGAGAGTAAACCACGATCTTTGCCCATGGGAAGCCCTCAACCTTCAGCAGCATCCTTTAAACAAAGGACGAGCGAGTACAAATCACACTCCGATTTTTTTCCACATTTTCTGATTGGGTGTGATTCGAACTCTCGGCAAGTCAACCATTCCAGAGGCGGTAACATCAAGTGAAATCCAGTTAAATTTTGGGGGGATTGAGCCTAAGTAACTGTGTTTGAGATCATTTGAAAAACTGTAGACAGGAATGATTGTCTTTTCTATCTGATATTAAGACAGATTTTTTTAGAACAAGTGTTTCAATCACACAATGGAGGTCTGAAAGATAAAAAGGGAGTAAAACATTTTAGTTATATAACTTTAATGTAATGACATTGTTTAATGTAATTTGTACTTTTGAGTTCATATATTGATCTTACGAAAGACTTTTAATACTTTCATTTCAATTCAAAAGGATTAAATAGATACGAAATAAAAATTCCTTTGGCATTACACAACGTGATTTTGATAATTTCACTCAAATAAACGGCCGAAAGAGCTGTGGCGTACTAATGAGGAAATAGTGCCTTTACAACAAAAGTTGATCAGAAAAGTGTTGAGATACCTTGACGTTATACTAACACTAGGGTTGTGGTGAAACAAATGACCTGAAACACAGAAGAAGACTCTATAACTTCAAATAATTCTCCTTAAAATATACATGGCATTTGAAATCAGTTATTAAGTTCAAATTCTTTACAATTATTACCGTTTCGTCTTAAATTTAAAAGATCTAGTAGTACCGTAGCTGAAATTAAAGTGAAAGTTACAAATTTGAGGACTGGTTTGTTTTTTAGCCTTTACCGTACACAAAATATAATTAAAATGTTGCAATTATATCTTACAAAACAGATTTGAAAGAAAACTTTACCAAGAAAGAAATTCACAGCGAAACTATAAGCTGTAACTGCTTTATTTACCTTTATTTCGTTACCGTTCAAGACTGCATCAGTGCACGTAACTTTGATCGCCATGTGCGCTATCGGAGATTTTGACAGTCGGCGCTACCGCAAAGCGGCCTTAATGTCGTAAATACAGTCAAATGTTCAAAAACGTTTCGTTGTCGGACGAAAACGAAAAATAACGAAATCGGCTGACTGCTTATCGATCCATAAACAAGTTTAGCGTATGTTGTTTATGTTGTTATGTTTATTCAAAACTTTTATTTATTTGCGACTTCAACTGGGCTGATGACCGTCCCAGACGCGTCGGGCCCACATTCTGCTGTGGCAAGAGGAGATCGCCGACGCGTCGAATGTGCGTCGCAAACGGAGAGAGTGGCCGCCGGCGATGCGTTTTTTTAGTGGTAATTTTTTTGGTGTACTGTATAGGAGGAAGTGACTTTCATAAAAGTTGTCAAATTTAGATGATTACTGACCATTCATCAATGCTAATTGGAAATGTAGAAAGTTGTTTGTTGTTAGATGGTAGATATTTTACTGTAACTCAATATGTGGCCTAGCCCCCATCCTAAGTAGTGGCTTTAATTTTGTGTACATTTTTGAAGTTGAAACAACTTTGAATTTCATGGTGTGATAAAATAAATGCATGGAATCTACCCAAAAGCTGTTAATGTGGTTTGTAATTCTTTTCTCTATATTAAGCATGGTAAACAGTTTCTGCACACATTCAACTCTGGGCGGCTGTGATGAAAACTTACCCCACCGCTCAAATTCAGTCCAAATTTGATGATGTCCAGATTGTATCAAGGGCAATAACCCATTCCATATTCTCACAAAGCTGTCAAATTTGGTATGTTTTCAAAGCTTTCTTTCCTGTGGACAAAGATCAAACCAGGTTGTAAAGTAATTCTAAGCTTGTAAAAGTTGGGAGTGGAAGAAAGGTACAGGGGGTACCATAGTTCTAAAATCATTCAATATTTATCATAGATCACAATCCTTATCTTTTCTCAACAAGGCGGACTTATAACCTGTCAAACTGACCACTATTTAAGCACCAAACTGAAGACCACTTTATTCAGCTCTATAAAATTAGGCCTGCTGGTAGCTTTAAGTAATATCTTGAAAAAGAAAATGACAAAAGGTGACAGAAAAAGGAAATCACATGGTTTCAGACGAGGCCACGTGAAAGTTCCTAAGACTTCACCAAGTGACAGAGATGAAATTGTCAAGGAAACTAAGTACGTCAGACTTCCCAGAGAATTGTGTGAGATTGTAAGAGAACAAACTCCCAGTATGTGTCCCCAATTACATGTGAAACCAGGTACAAAAGAAGTATGCATTTTGCGACCTGGCCCTAAGACACCCACCCAGGTGGAAATATGTGCAGATACTGTTAACCAAAGGTAAAACCGATTAACTTACTTTTCATTATACATGTTAGTCATTTTTCTAGTACTCTCTTACTGTTTTGATTCTTATAGGGCATATTCAGACACATACATGTATAGGAAACTCCACATGCAAAAAACAGCTGATTTATGGAATGAAGCCATTGTGCAACATATCAACTGTCCGGGAAAACTTGAGTGGGATTTAAGTCGGGAAATGAAATGGGGAGAGTGTTCGAAAGAAGGGCTATGTTGTCAGAGATGTGGTTACAAATCCAAATTAGCTAAACTGTTCCATGAATCGACAGTTCGAAGGGGGAGAGGCCCAGCTGCACCAAACCTTGGCATTCAGGTGGCCCTAAGCCAGTTGCCCCTGGGCTATGCTGGTCTAAGGCCAATACACCTCCCCCACCCTAAAAACTCTGCAAAGAAACGCTGACAATGTATGTAAGATAATTACAGCTGTAAACAAAGACAATATGAAGTCGGAGGCTGAAAAAATTCAGTACATCCAAAGACTGAGGGGCTACTCACCTGATACACCGATAGCGGTTGAAGGAGATGCTTAGTACAACAATAGGCCTTATTCCGGTATTGGTTAAACTCCTTTCCAGCCTGCAACTCAGTGTACATACACAATCTCTGAAAATGTTACAAAAAACAAGAAAGTTTTAGCTCTAAGAACCAAAAATAAGCTGTGTAAAAAATGTATTCAGAGTAAAAAGGGGGATAACTCTCATATCCCTTACTGTGGAAACTGCAGCGCAAATATATCAATGGACACAACAATAGGAAACGAACAGGCTTGGGCATTTGAGAGTCTCAGTTCAGTAGTACAGAATGGACAGCAAGTGGGGGGAATTACTACAGATTCTGACAGTGGTGCTTTTAAAGCGGCTGAAAACTTACATCAAACAGGCAAATTAAAATCTAAACCCATACACTTTCTAGATACTGTTCATCTGGCAAGAAATCACAGGAAACTAATTAAAAATGTAAAAATGTTCCCCGGAAGAACTAAATCTTATACAAACAGGTGCCAAAACACATTTGCTGCAGACTTGGCAATGAGATGCACGGCTGAGTTTTCAGCCTTTAAACATCATGCCGGTAAAACAGCCCTCCTAAAGAGGGACCTGTCATATGCTGCCTAGGCTATCCCTGAGTGTTACAAAGGTACCCACAGAGAGTGTAAGCGTAGATCATTTGTCTGTGCTGAGGGAGAAACACAAAAATTGGTTGGTCAAAAGCTTATGTAACTTTATAATAAATCCAGACAAAGCAGATAGGACCTACCTGCTTCAGTGTATCCAGTACCGGCTCGGACAAGCAATCTTAGACAAAACTAAAATGAACACAAACAGTCAAAAGGCTGAAGCTATCAACCGTTGTTTGCGGCGGTCACTCCCCAGTAATGTAACTTACACAAGAAATTTTGAGGGAAGGGCAAACAGTGCTGTTCACAGCATTAATAATGGCAGGGCTGAATCTCTACTAAAGCTTTGTGATGCTGTTGGTAGTCCTGTCACACCCGGCTCCAGGGTTGCTAAGTCACTCAAAGCCCTACAACAAGAAGGTGAAAAACGTAAACATTACTTTTCCACAAGAAAGGCAAAACAGAAGAGGGCCCAAAAACGCAGGAGAATGTATGCCCTACATGAAAATAAAATGACAAATACATGCAATTTTAAGTCTTATCAAAAATACATAATTGGGCCAAAACTCAACTGCAAAAAGAAATACAAAAACAAAACAAGCATAAAGAACAAAGCTATATAAAAAAAATTGTCCTTGCACTACAGCTACCTGTTTTCATTGAAATAAACATGGTTGCTGGTTACCACATAAACACTTTTTCTGTCTGCTGCATTCATTTCGCTGGTTATGCGATGATTTGGTCTCCAGTGTCAAATGAGTGCCCCTAACACACAGTTTTGAATGGCATAGGTGGCTGACTTCAACAGGCTCATTTTATTCACTGACTTTCGGACTATTTAGAATTTTATGAAAAAGCATGTACCCTACCCTATGTGCATAGATATCCATGTTAACGTTATGGTTAATTGCTAATTACCTAAATCTCATCAAATTTTTCGGTTCCAGTTCCAAGTAGGCTGGTATGTGGGAAATTAAAAAAACACAAGAAAAAGGTACATAGTGCATGCCGATTTCTTGCTGCACTCCTGCAAAGATGGCTACCCCCATTCTGAGAGTTTCGCACCCATTGATCCATACAGAAACAGGGTTTTTTTAAAAACATTATAAACAAGAGATCCCTTAAAGGGATCTTTAACGCCCGCGTTCATCTATTCATATTAAAGATTGTTAATAGCTGGATATAGGAATTGGGGCCTACATAAAACAAGAGTCATCAGAAGATGCCGTATCCCCCCGGCCCCGCATAAGATTTATTATTTATTTTAAGTTATTGTAAGATATCTATGCTATACTGTCGAAAAAGGGCAGTGACTCTAAAAATAATTAGACCAGCGCCATCAAAATAGGAGGTGCACATCCTTCCAGGATATCCAGCATATCCACCAATTTTAAACAAAAATCTTGTAAAAACTGTGGGAGGAGATGCGATGACAACGACTAATTGTCTATGTCGGAAAAGGGCAGTAACTCTGAAAATAATAAAACCAGCGCAGCCAAAATAGAAGGTGCACATCCTCGAATTATATCCAGCAAGTCCACTAAGTTTCGAAAAAATCTGATAAAAATCGTGATAGGAAATGCAATGACAAGCACTAATTGTCTAGGTCGTCTTATACTCTCGGAAAAGGGCAGTTAGTAACTCTAAAAATAATGAAACCAGCACAACCAAAATAGAAGGTGCACATCCTCAAATGATATTGAGCATGTCCACCAAGTTTCAAAAACATTTAATAAAAACTGTGGGAGAAGATGCGATGACAACCACTAATTGTCTATGTCGTCTTTTATTGTTGGAAAAGGGCAGTAACTCTAAAAATAATAAAACCAGCGCAGCCAAATTAAAAGGTGCACATCCTCGAATGATATTGAGCATGTCCACCAAATTTCAAAAAAATTTAATAAAATCTGTGGGAGAAGATGCGATGACAACCACCAATTGTCTATGTCATCTTATACTGTTGGAAAAGGGCAGTAACTCTAAAAATAATGAAACCAGCGCAACCAAAATAGGCGGTGCACATCCTCGAATGATATTTAGCATGTCCACCAAGTTTCCAAAAAAATTAATAAAAACTGTGGGAGGAGATGCGATGACAAGCACTAATTGTCTATGTCATCTTATACTGTCGGAAAAGGGCAGTTACTCTAAAAATAATGAAACCAGCGCAACCAAAATAGGACGTGCACATCCTCGAATGATATCCAGCAAGTCCACCAAATTTCGAAAAAATCTGATAAAAACTGTGGGAGGAGATGCGATGACAAGCACTAATTGTCTATATCGTCCTATACTGTCGGAAAAGGGCAGTAACTCTAAAAATAATGAAACCAGCGAAACCAAAATATGAGGTGCACATCCTCGAATGGTATCCAGTATGTCAACCAAGTTTTTAAAAAATCTGATAAAAACTGTGGAAGGAGATGTGATGACAAAAAATGATTACGGACAGACAGACGGACAGACAAGCTGATCGCTATATCCCCACGCATTATATGCCGGGGGGATAAAAATCTTATTCCAGAGAGATAATTATTGTTGAGGAAAATTAAATTGTGAATTACAAAGTAAGCTCCCCTTGAAATTTTGGTTGAAAAAAACATTGCCACCTGGTAGCCATCTTCAATATGCTAATGAAATGATAATGTACGATGCACAGCTAGAACTAAGGTGGGGGGGGGGGGGGGGTGATGTGTGTCATGTTTGGTTAAGATCAGGTCAGTAGTTTTCTTGGAATAATGATAATATGTTTCATTTTCAAATTTGGTTAAAAAATTAACATTGCTTCCTGGCGGCCATATTTAATAAGCAAATGAGATGAAAATGTAGGGTGCACAACTAGATCATAGGGAGATAATGTGGGCCAAGTTTGGTCAAAAGCAGACTAAAAATAACAAAAAAACGATATCGTCCTCCGGCAGCCATATTGAATATGCAAATGAGATGAAAATGAACAGTGCATAACTAATCCATAGGGTGATAATGTTATGTTGAGTTTGATTAATGTCAGGTAATTTTCTTGGAATAACGATAAAGATAAGTGGCTGTCGCCATCAGGACCCCTCGGGTCTGGGCCAAAGAAACCGAAGATATTTTATTTTCCAGACAATTTGTTGCGAGTGAAAAACTACTCCACATACATGCATTTACAAGGAGGGTTTTGGCTGAGTCATGTAAGGGGCATAACTCTCAAAAAACACGTCAATTTTTAATAGGCTTCTTGTACTTGCTGTGTTGAATAAATGTAGGAAGTTCTAAAAATGTGATTGAAAGACTTTTTTAGATAATGTCTTTACAAGGCTTTTTACCGCAGCGGTAATGTAAGGGGCATAACTCTTGAAAAAAACATCTGAGCGCGTTGATTTTCCATAGGCTTCTTGTACTTGCTGTATTAAACAAATGTGTGAAATTCCAAAGTTGTAAGTTAAAGACTTTTTTAGATAATGTGTTTACAAGGCTTTTTACCGCAGCGGTAATGTAAGGGGCATAACTCTTAAAAAAAACATCCGAGCATGTTGATTTTCGATAGGCTTCTTGTACTTGCTGTATTAAACAAATGTGTGAAGTTTCAAAGTTGTAAGTTAAAGACTTTTTTAGATAATGTGTTTACAAGACTTTTTACCGCAGCAGTAATGTAAGGGGCATAACTCTTGAAAAAACATCCGAGCGCGTTGATTTTCAATAGGCTTCTTGTACTTGCTGTATTAAACAAATGTGTGAAGTTTCAAAGTTGTAAGTTAAAGACTTTTTTAGATAATGTGTTTACAAGGCTTTTTACTGCAGCGGTAATGTAAGGGGCATAACTCTTGAAAAAAACATCCGAGCGCGTTGATTTTTAATAGGCTTCTTGTTCGTGCTGTATTAAACAAATGTGTGAAGTTTCAAAGTTGCAAGTTAAAGATTTTTTTTGATAATGTGTTTACAAGGCTTTTTACCGCTGCGGCAATGTAAGGGGCATAACTCTTGAAAACAAGAGATCCCTTACCGCGTTCATCTATTCATATTAAAGATTGTTAATAACTGGATATAGGAATTGGGGCCTACATAAAAAAATCTTATTCCAGGGAGATAACTATTGTTGAGGAAAATTAAATTGTGAATTACAAGGTAAGCTCCCCTTTTTGGTTTTGGTTGAAAACAACATTGCCACCTGGTAGCCATCTTCAAATCAATATGCTCATGAAATGATAATGTACGGTGCACAGCTAGAACTTAGGGGGGTGATGTGTGTCATGTTTGGTTAAGATCAGGTCAGTAGTTTTCTTGGAATAGTGATGATGTTTCATTTTCAAATTTGGTTAAAAAACAACATTGCTTCCTGGTGGCCATATTTATTAAGCAAATGAGATGAAAATGTAGGGTGCACCTATAGATCATAGGCAGATAATGTGGGCCAAGTTTGGTCAAAAGCAGACTAAAAATAACAAAAAAACAATATCGTCCTCCTGCAGCGGCATATTGAATATGCAAATGAGATGAAAATGAACAGTGCATAACTAATCCATAGGGTGATAATGTATGTTGAGTTTGATTAATGTCAGGTAATTTTCTTGGAATAAAGATAAAGAAAAACAACATCGCTCCCTGGCGGCCATATTGAATATGCAAATGATATGGAAATGTACAGTACACAACAGGGCTATAGGGAGATAATGTGAGCCAAGTTTGGTGAAAATCGGACTGGTAGTTTTCTTGGAAAAAAGTAACAAAAAAATTATATCGCCCCCTGGCAGCCATATTGAAAATGCAAATGAGATGAAAATGTACGGTGCACGACTAGACCATAGGGTGATGTATGTTGAGTTTAATTAAGATTATTCTGATAGTTTTCTTGGAATAAAGGTAACAAGCGAAAGTTTTCTTGCAATAAACATAAAAAAGAAAAACAACATTGCCCCCTGGCGGCCATATTGAATATGCAAATGAGATGAAAATGTACGGTGCACAACTAGACCATCGGATGTTGATGTATGCTAAGTTTGATTAAGATTGGACAGGTAGTTTTCTTGGAATAAAGGTAACAAAGAAAAACAACATCGCCCCCTGGTGGCCATATTGAATATGCAAATGAGATAAAAATGTACGATGCACAACTAGACTATATAGAGATAATGTGAGCCAAGTTTGGTGAAAATCGGACAAGTAGTTTCCTTGGAATTAAGGTAACAAAAAAGAAACAATATCGCCCCCTGGTGGCCATATTGAATATGCAAATGAGATGAAAATGTACGGTGCACAACTAGACCATACGGTGATGATGTATGTTAAGTTTGATTAAGATTGGACAGGTAGTTTTCTTGGGATAAAGGTAACAGCGAAAGTTTTCTTGCAATAAACATATCAAAGAAAAACAACTTCTCCCCCTGGCGGCCATATTGATTATGCAAATGAGATGAAAATGTACGGTGCACAACTAGACCATACGGTGATGATGTATGTTAAGTTTGATTAAGATTGGACAGGTAGTTTTCTTGGAATCAAGGTAACAAAGAAAATCAACATCGCCCCCTGGCGGCCATATTGAATATGCAAATGAGATAAAAATGTACGATGCACAACTAGACTATATGGAGATAATGTAAGCCAAGTTTGGTGAAAATTGGACGAGTAGTTTTCTTGGAATAAAGGTAACAAAAAAAAACAATATCGCCCCCTGGTGGCCACATTGAATATGCAAATGAGATGAAAACGTACGGTGCACAACTAGACTATATGGAGATGATGTATGTGAGGTTTGATTAAGATTGGACTGGTAGTTTTCTTGGAATAAAGGTAACAAGCAAAAAGTTAACGGACGGACGACGGACCACGGAAAAGCGATTTGAATAGCAACTTTGTGCAACTTTTATTTAGCCACCATTAATTTCATGCCAAAAGGCAGTGGAATTGAACTGCAGCTGTGTCAATTTGCTCATGCACTTTCTTTTTTACCCAACTGTGGCAAACTGATCAAACTTTATGGCTCCAGCATAACCGGGCTTATCTCCTGGGTAATGTGACCTTCAACAATATTCAATGCAATATGTAGGAGGAAATATAGAAACCCATATGAGGTGGAATCAAGAAAGAAGAACAGGCACAGTCTTCTGGAAGGTAACAATTTAGCAGTGCCCTGAAACACTGTACATGTATGTGATACAGGTGCCCTAAACCAAACTGATTTATTTCAAAGACTGTAACAAAGACAATACCTAGTTTTGTTTTAACATAGCTTTTAAGTTTAAGCTCAAATTATTAACGTCCAATGATCGTAGGGACCATCTTTATGTACAAAAGTTTAAACTTAACTCGGTTTTCCTGAAGATGTTTAAATTGTATTAGACACAAAATTTCTGTATTAGTTTTCAAGCTTAGTTATGTGTCTATCAATGTATGGAAGCCCTTAGAGAGCATATTTACATTTTATGGACAAAACCTACCCCACATTATATAGTATTTAAATTATTGCTTATGGCAATAATTAAGTGGTGAAAATGACAACTTGGCAATAATTATGTGGTGAAAATGACAACTTTTGGTTGGATGTGTGGATAATATTCAGGGGAATTATTCCCTCTACTGCTTATCCTAGGAGAACATCATGCAGTGAAGTATTAGAAAGAGCGATTTTTAAATTAATTATTTGTTGTGCTATGAGTTAATATTAAGTAACATTATGTTACGGCTTATAAATATGCATAAACATATTTTTCAATAATTATATGGAAGGTCAAACAGACCATTTCGATCACCATCACAAATAACCCAGGTCACAACTTTTAAGATTCTGGAAATTGTTTAAGCAAGCGCATGGGGTCAGATTAATTTCAGTTATCCAGAATGTACCGTACTATATGTAGTTAGTCCTAGGTCACGTTGTTGTTCCAGAAGCCGTTGACCAAGAGAGCTGTGGTTTCGTTAACTTCCGTATAAATCTATTTTAATCTGTTATTTCAGATACATGGTTGCGTTAATTTACATTAAACGTTAACACGCTCCTACCCTGGTGAGGGTAACACATGTCATCAGAAACAAGCACCAATGTCTTCCTGTACTGAAAATAATTAAACCAGCATAACTACAATAGGAGGTGCACATCCTCACATGATATACAGCAGGTCCACCAAGTTTCGAAAAAAAATTATGAAAACTGTGGGAAGAGATGCGAGGACAAGCGCTAATTGTCTATATGTCTTCATATACAGTCGTAAAAGGGGAGTAACTCTAAAAATAATGAAACCAGTGTAACCAGAATAGGAGGTGCACATCCTCGCATGATATCCAGCATGTCCACTAGGTTTCTAAAAAAATTTATGAAAACCGTGGGAAGAGATGTGATGACAAGCGCTAATTGTCTATGTCTTCATATACTGTCGGGAAAGGGCAGTAACTCTTTAAAATAATGAAACCAGCGTGACCAGAATAGGAGGTGCACATCCTCACATTATATCCAATATGTCCACCAAGTTTCGAAAAAAATCGATGAAAATTGTGGGAGGAGATGCAATGACAAGAAATGATTACAGACAGACAGACAAGCTGATCGCTATAACCACACCCCCCCCCCCCCCCCCCCCCCCCCGCATTATATGCTGGGGGTATAAAAAATGGAAAGGCAGCAAGCCATTTAAATCAACACCATTGGCAGAGTCTGAAGATTTAATGTTAAAGGAAAAGGGTCTATTATGATTACTATGCACTTTGGATTTCGTGGAAGTGAAGAAAACAGAAAGTTGAAATGGGGGGACATAACATTTCATACAGATGATCATGAGCCGGGATCCAAATACTTGCAATTTAAAGAAAGGGACACAAAAACGCGAACAGGTCAAAAACCAATCCGCCATGAACGGCCTTTCATGCCAAAACAATTTGCGTTGAGGGACAAATCGGATGACTGTCCAATGGAATTATATGAGTTTTAGTAAGCTCAACATACAGCCTCCGTTATGACTGATTATTCTACATTATAGAACATATTTGTTTAAATTTCAGCAATTGAAATCCTATGTTCATGTGAAAGATTTTCATTTCTCTATTCCATGATTGATTGATTGTTTGGTGTTTTACGCCGCGCTTATATGTTATTTCACTTATATGGTGGCGTTGCCAGTTTTATTGTGGGAGGAAACCGGGCTCTATGCCCGGAGGAAACCCACTACCTTCCGTTCGTAACACTATTCCATGAACATACCTGTATATGGATGCTGTATTACGTAACCAGGGATATCCTAAATTGTCCCCGACAAACCATTTACCCCTTATATATATACTCTAAAATTGTCAGGATCAGGTAAAAACTAAAGAAGATATGGACTAAAAGAGAATATTATATAATCTAATAATGCCGTATTAAGTAACTGAATTTCATAAATGGCCGACAACACACCGTCTACATAAATATAGTAGCCTATATGCTGTGAAAGAATTGTAAAGATTAGATCGAAACTCTTCAAGATATGGAACGGTAGTGAACGAAGATATAGACTAAAGAGATATTACATAATCCAATATAGATGCCATATTATGCAACCGAAATGCACACACCATCATGACACACCAGCTTACCCATAAAGTGTATGTTGTGAAAGAATTGTAAAGATTGGATCAAGACTCTTCAAGTTATGGAGTGGAAGAGAATGAAGATAAATACCATACCATGAAACCGAGGATGTTAAACAGTTATAAATAGTTCATGACACACCATGACCTCCCCATAAAGTATATGGTGTGAAAGAATTGTAAAGATCAGATCAAAACTCTCTAATTTATGGAGCGGAAAGGAATCTGGGACGGACGGCGCTGGTGATACCATAATACCAGCCACTTTGTTTAAGTCGGGTGTATAAAAAGAACAGGTCTCATAGACCATCTGAGACCATCTGATTAATGTTGTTTGAAAACTAGTAGCTCCAGCAAGTAGCGTTTATGTGAGGCCCGAAGCTGGGCCGAACGCTACGGAGGGTAGCTATGTTTCAAAAAGGAAATTCATGAATGGTTGAGACACTGTGATCTTCCCTTATCCCTCTATCTAATACATATAATATATATTAAAGGGAGAGCACTCCGTGTGCCTCTGGTTGAGAATACATGACCGCCGTGTTCGCGGAAAAGTGTTCGAACCAGCTCTAGATATGGAAGTAATGCAATAACTCTGGCCTATATAGTTTGACAAAAGGGAAATGGATATCAAGACAGAAAAGGTTGGTCATTCATTTTAAGGCATTTAGTGCATCAATAAAAGATTGTGGTCTTATTTATGGGAAAGAAGTTGTCCACAGAAAAAAGGGGATAGATAACTTTTGAAAAAAAAGGAAGAATCTGAGGGTGACAGTTCTTAAAATATCGTGTTCCCAAGCAAATTCCCGACTTTTACCTCAATGACCTATATGTGGCCTAAAAATATAGGTCGACATCCCAGAAAATCGAACTTGACCAAGGTCTCTCTAATGTGTCTCCATATACCAACAAGAGATCAGTAAAACTGATCTAGGCGACCACCATAGAACACTGTCAGAAAGTGAGGCTGCTTGTAAACGGATCGCAAATTTGATATGTGAAATTTATTTCTTCGGTTGGTGGCTGGCTGGACAAGAACAAAGTTTCTTCGGTAGATAGTGGCTGTTACATGGCAGCAGGTCACAGTTTCATTTTCCTTCATTTCTCATTTGCGGTAATGTTAATGTCTGCTCTCATAGCACCTTCCCTAACTTTCGTTGAACCAAATCCTTCGGTGGGGGCCTTGAACAGTCCTTTGGCAGTATTTTAAGCACAATTTTTTCATACGTTGAAGGTAGAAATTTTGAGATACGAGTAGAATCAGCTGATAGGGGTCTCTTGGAACATATACCGCCGCATGTAAACAAACCAAAGCACCCCCAACTACCAAATCTCCATTCACCTGAACTGGTCCCATTCCACTTCTAAAATCATTTCCAGACAGTAACTCAACCCCTGTCCTTTCATAAAAACTACAAAAATGCCCAGAAAAATAATGCAGGGGGCCAGGAAAAAATAATAAAAAAAACACACAAAAATATCTGGAACTTCTTTCGTCCCTAGGAAAATCCGGAAGTGAGAAACTGTGACCTGTATCCATATGAAAACTCAAAACCATCTTTCTTTAAGGAGGCCGCACATTTACGCTACTTACCGGAGCTACATAATACATGTACATTGTATGCACACAGGCCAGTCAGTGATATCGCTTGTTTGAGTCCAGTAGGTCTACACAATTAAAATTCTCTACGATTGTACACATGTTACTAAGATGCATGTTTGTTTACAAATCAAAAGATAATGTATATCTGTCAAAAATAGCCCGTGAAAAGTGAAGAATGGGAGACGTATCACTCGTCTGATGTGTTTACAAATATTTACACATGACGAGAAAGTTAGTTTAAAAATTAATGGCAAAAAATGTCCCGATTCGTTCAGAAATTAGTAAACTCTTATCAAAAATCTTCATGCACGATTTGATATAAATATATGATTGAATAAAAACATTTCAGTTAGCCTACTTTATTGGTAAATAGCATTTACAATTGCGAAGTCAGTTGCTGTACATAGCTACCTGAATGCAAATTCGATCGGCAAAATAGTGATTGTACGTGGCCGTGTATTTCATTTCATTTTGAAATATTCCTTCCTTTCACACTCCGAAAAATACAATATGGATCTTCTTAAGTGTCTTAGGGAACACTCTCCATTAAAAATATTTATTATTGTTACATTTTTGGAAAGAATTTAGACGTTTAAAATCCAAATTCGAGAAGGCCATTTTACCGGCTTCAAACAAGCTGTGGGGGGCGGGAACAGGCATAGATAAACCATTTCTTTATATACTTATAGTTATAGTCGCCCTTAGAAATCTGAAAGGAGTCGATTTTTATATGTTTTAAAATGACCCGAGGATTGCAATTTCACACTGGGGTTTATAAAAGCTCCGATAAATGTCTTGTTTTTCACTACTCTGGACTCGGAAATTCCAAAATAACGTCCTCAGTGCCAAAAATTGGGCTTATCTGTCTTTAACTGGGTCATGCTTTTAAAATGCCTGGTAGGGGCCCTGTGATTGACAGCGGGAACTCGCACTAGCAAACTAATTTCAACACCCGATTTTAGCACTTTTTAATTATAGATATTTAAATATGTTACTTCTTTACCGTATACGAAGATTGAAAAAAACAAAACACAAAGCAACCAACAGATGCAACATGTGATTTTATTTGTTCATTTTCAAAATTAGTTGAAGTTGTAAGAAAAAATAACCATACGGCGTCAGTGGGGTTTTTAGCCGACTTTTCTGCTGTCACCATACGATGTCTTCGGTAATGAAGCACTAACGCCATATGGCGACAGCGGTACCGAATGTATTAAATGAAAACATCAACGACGAAATAAATACATGTTGCATAACTTGACCATATGAGGAGGCAACACAAAAAAATTCATCAAGATCCACCTGGTAGTTTTGTTGAGTCCGCGATCACAAACTATGTAGATAGAAATCACAGAAAAAGCTACCGGCCGCCATTTTTATTATGCAAATGAGCAGCGAGTGCATAGTGCGCAACGAGGCCATAGGGTTAACCTGCGTAAAACATTTTACGAACATCTTTTCATTACTTTAGGAGAACAGTGATAATAAAAAAAATGGCCAGTGGCCGCCACTTTGAATATGCAAATGAGCAAAAAAGTGCATTGTGCGCAACGAGACCATATGGCTAACATACGTAAATTAGTTTACGAAAATCCTAGCCTTTCTTTACTTTAGGAGAAAAGTGACAAAAAGAAGAAAAACAAAATGGTCGCCAAGCAAATAAGCAAAAAAGTACATAGTACGCAACGAGGCCATAGGGTTAACCTGCGTACAAATTTTTCGGAATATCCTCTCATTACTTTAGGAGAAAAGTGATAAAAAGTAGAAAAACAAAATGGTCGCCTAGCGGCCATTTTGATATGCAAATGAGCAAAAGAAATAAATGTTGCATAACTAGACCATAGGAGGAACGTGCGTGTGAAATTTAAAGAAGATTCGACTAGCACTTCCCTTGGAATCGCGATCAAGAGAGAGAAAAGTGATAAAAAATAGAAAAACAAAATGGTCGCCTAGCGGCCATTTTAATATGCAAATGAGCTCAGAAAAATAGATGTTGCACAACTAGACCATATGGGGAACAACACAAAAACATTTCATCAAGATCGGCCTGGTGGGTTTCTAGATTCCGCGATCACAAACTATGTAGGTAAAAATCACAAAATGGCCGACAGCGGCCATTTTAATATGCAAATGAGCAAACAAAATAGATGTTACACAACTAGACCATAAGAAGAACATGTCTGTAAAATTTGATGAAGATTCGACCAGTAGTTCTCTTGGAATCGCGATCACAAGAAAAGTTTACAGACTGTGACACCGGACGACGGACCACAGACAAAAAGCGATTTGATAAGACCACCATGAGATCATGGTGGTCTAAAAATGAAGGACCCAAGTGTAACAGTTCCTAAAATATCCCGTTCACAGGCAAACTCTAGAATTTGACCTAAATGACCTGTGACCTACAAATATAGGTTGACATCCCCGAAAATCGAACTTGACCAAGGTCTCTCTAATCATCTAATGTGTTAGCTCCGGTATGTAGCGTTATTGACTATTGTGACGCCCGAAGGGTGGAACGCTACGGGAGGAAGCCATTTTTAAATTTGCGAAAATTAACCATGATTCCACAGGCAATATGGCCGCCTGTTCGCGGGAAAATGTTCCAACCCACTTTCGATATCGATGGAATGCAACAACCCAAGCCTATAGTTCGACAAAAGGGGAATGGATACTAAGCCAGAAAAGGTTGGTCATTCATTTTAAGGCATTTATTGCATCGGTAAACATTTTTTTCGTAGGAAAATTCAAAATAGGGGCCGGAGCTCCAGTATCACCCGGCCTGTAACTACGACAAAATGGCGTCCCTTCTACAATGGTGACCTCTCCCAGCTGGTTAGACCATTGTTTTCTACAATTACTAATGTGTATGTATATACCAGAAATGTAACATCTGCATCTAGCGGTTCTTAAGCTATCATGTTCACAAGAAAATTCCAGGCTTTGATATCAATCATTTCAATGGCCTCTGTGACCTACAAATATAGGTCGACATCCCCGGAAATCGATCTTGACCACGGTCTCTTTAATGTGTCTCTATATACCAAAAATGAAAGATCTGCATCTAGCGCTTCTTAATCAAACTATATTAGACCTATTCACAAGGAAATTCCAGACTTGGACCACAATGATCTACAAATATAGCCATTATTATAGGTCAACATATCCGAAAATCGAACTTGATCAATTAGGTCTCTCTACTCTATGAAAGATCTTAAGCTATCGTGTTCACTAGAAAATTGGGACAGACTATAGAATTGGTCCGTCAGTCTCAAACCGCTATAAATTATAATCTTCAGGCCTGCAACCCCCAGTTTTATTCATTTCTTCTAGAACTTATGACTAATTTAATATTACAACGCTTAAAACTAAACTATCCCTACTAAAAGCTAAAAGAAATAACATCTAAAAGACGAATTTGAGTTATAAACGACGGAACTATTCTATATTTTCACCGAAAAGTGGACGGACGGACGAACGGGCAGCATTTCCAAGTCCCCCTTCCACTGTCTTACATGGTGGGGGACATACATACCTTCAACTGAGAATATCGTGAAAACAATGGCTGAACAGGGTGGTAGAAAAAACAATCAAGACACTAGGTCGACTGAGGGCTGCGGCACTGGGTACTCTTGGTCCGGCAACATTGGTACCGGTAACACAAATTATATAAATTCGATCCATGAAAATCCAGTGAACGTGAACATTCCTGCTTTATATCACAATCTTCGAGCACTCCTGCTTTATCACCATCTAGACCTATGCCATGGCTTCTAACAGTAACACAACTGCCGGTAATGCGGTATGCACTTTGTTTTGAGTTTAAGTTTGAATATTAACTTTGCCACTCGCGACACACATCAGTAATGTAACTTGTAAGCTTTATCCATAATACTTTAATCCATCTCCATGAAATTGAATGTATTCCAAGGTCATTTTTCTCTGGATCAGTCTTTGTCGGCTTTGTTAAACTTAAAATTGAATGTTAACTTGTATTTGTACTAATCCATTTGACAATTCCTCTTTGCCGTTATCATAAAACATTGCAAAAGTCACATCTTTTATCACACATGCAACTTGCAAGGCTTGGAATAAATTGAGTACGGTTAAACTTTAACCGCCTGTTTGACATTCGTCTGTTCACTGTCTGCGGCCGGTTGATTGAAAATGACAGGCGTACATCATTTAAAATCACATTATTGATACATGTTGCAATTTACGTTCTGCTCTAGTCTCGTATTGAATAAAACCGCTCGAAACTAAAAGATAACCCTTAGCGGACTGTTAATATAGTCCATCTTACATGTTTTATACAAACAGTATGCAAGAAACACAAACAGTTAAAAAGATCGTTTTTCAATTAACAATTGCTTGTGTTATTAAAACGATAAAGACTTATGGCCGTACCTTATATTTTTTTAATATTATGATGTATGTCAGGGGCGTGGTGTATCGTGCAGTGATCTGCACAGTGTCACTCACATTCTATTTCTAATAAGGGGGTGGGAATATCTAGACAAACGAACCTGTCCTTTCTGCCATGTGATTTGAAATTGACGGCTTTCGAAGACTGGATATCTTGGGACTTTTTGCTTGTAGAAATGTTTTAGGAAAAATATGGCATCTAAACGGCTTGCATGACACCGAATTTGCCTGAATCAAATGATCGGTTTCGTTAAACAAAATTGCAAATTAAAACAGATATATATGGCCTATAACAGCCCCAAATTTAACCCTTAGTTTGTGGATGTTACCTACATCAACCCATTATTATTAATTTAATGTACGTTCTCGAGTTTGTATTTACATCATCGCCAATCACTAAAAGTGAATATAATAAATAGCCATTATAGGTAGGCAGGTATTATAGGTACCCCTTTACTGGTACCAGAAGTCTATGAACGGGGAAGTGTGAAATGTCGCATTACCCCATATTCAGGGCACTGGCGCTTTCAGCCTGCTTATAGTTATACTACACTATGTGACGTTTATGCGCGGTAGATTTTGAAATTGTCAACGGTTGCGCAATTTTCAAATCAGAAAATAAATTCATTCTCCACAAATTTACTGCCGTTTGTGTCAAAATTAAACATTAAACACTCAACACAAAGTTATTACTTTACTCTTTAATTCAAAACACATAAGTATTCGTGCAATCTCTAACATTTTGCACTCTGTAAATCTTTTCGAATCGCGCGCCAAACATTTTGAACTCTGTAAATCTTTTCAAATCGCGCGCCAAACATTTTGCAATCTCTAAATTTTAAATAGCTTCTACATTATACGTATTGAGAAAAAAAGCCAATAATTTCAACTTCTGTTTTAACGTCAAAATATCAACATTTTGGCAGCTCATGCCACTTTAACTTTTTTGCTTATATATAGTTATGCGGTGTCACTTTTTCTTTCCATGATGGTAATATTTTTAGAGTTACTGCCCATTGATTTGGAAGTCGTTATATTTTGCCCATTCTTTTCGCCCCAGTCATATCTCTTGTATGGGCTTGAACAGGGGCGGCGGAACCGGGGGTGGGGGTAGGGGGCCCTCAATAATCAAAGTAGGGGGAGTCAGGCCTATCTTGCCCCCCCCCCCCCCCCCCCCCCCCTCCTTTCAATAATTATAAAATTATGGAGTTTTCAAACACGAAAGCTTAAGTGCAGTTATAAGTGATTAAAAGGGTAGAACCAGTTGAAAACTGGGATTTAAAAACACGATTTTTTTTTAGCCGCAAATCTTAGATTAATGCAATAAATAAATGCAACAGTTTCTGAGTGTTAAAAGAACAAAACCTCGCCCTACCACCCAATCTGTCTTAATGTTGGGTTGTTCTGTGATAGTCCATATAGTCTGGTCGCAATGTTTGCTACTCTCCGTTTCAGTAAAATTTCTGAGAAAAATCTATATCTTAATATGTCAGAAATGGCTAAGACAGATGTCGGCGATTTAGTACCGGCGAGCTCTCCGGGCCCAGGTAGTCCTTGGTCATTCGCGTGATGTGCTGTGAGTTTGTCTCCCACGTAATCAAATTTTTTCCCCCAACTACGCCCAACAACTCAAAACTGTCTTGCTGTAAGATTATTTTGTTAGTCGATCGCCTTATCACAATATGATACTGTAAATTTGACAATTTCTTTTTGAAATGTCAACTTTTCAATGCCAGAAATGGCCTGGAACGCATCTCCATCAATCGCGAGCCTTGAAGTTGCCGGGGCCCCTGGACCCTCACGTGATTGTGCTGTCATAGTGGCCCACCTGTCGGCAAATTCCTGGCTACGATATTGAGGGAGAGTATAGGCCTACCTATTATCTGAAAGCCTTGAAAGTTTTTTGGGTGCGTATACTTTATCTACTACGTGTCGTCAGTAATTGTTACAGATCCCTAAAATATCTAGCGCAATGCCTTTAACAGATTTTGTCTTCTTCCAAAGTGAGAAGATTTCCAAGTTTACGAGTCAAAAATCTTCTCATCAAATTTGAGCTTTGTTGGGCCTGTACGTTGTGCCTTGAAAATGGCCCAGAACGCATGTATGGTATTGTCCTGTTTCAGAGCTCCTGAACCCTCGCCTGACTAAGTTCAAGCTCCTGTCAGTCGTCAACCTAATGAAATATCATTGGTTTTGGTTTATTACAACAATTTATGATGAGGTAGCCTATAAAGGCCTAAATGACCTCTTTTTAACACAAATTTTAGAAACTTGTCTCCGTGGTTATTTTAGACAAGAAGATTTCCCCTGTGCCCGTGTGTTTTAGTTTTCATAAATATATATGGACTGTTTGGATAATTAAACGCATGACACCAGGTATAAATAAAGTTGCCTTCGGGGTTGAAAAAAATGAAGACATATCTGAGATGGGAGATCGTGGAGCGCCCATCAGTTTTATTGTCTGTGATATTAATATTTATTTACTGTAATATTTTGCATTCATATTTCCCGCAGTTCGAATGTTTTCCTGGGAAACGCATGCGCATCAGCTGGAGTATCGGATGCAAGAAGGATGGCGTTTGCGGATGAAGAAATCGGTTTGTTTTTTATAGTTTTACAAATTTTATTTTCTGTATACATATACATAATAATATATTGATTGTAAGATTTATCACAAATAATAAAAACAGGCTGGGTTAAGTTTAAGGACACATTATTGCTAAATGTTAAGGGCCATTAACATTTACGAAAAACAACAACAACGGCGGGTTTAAATTTCACTTTCTTATCCCAGAATCACAATCATGTTGAAGAAGGCCGGGCGGCCGTATCAGAATAATTTCAATCCACTCAACAGCTCAACATATTGCAGGCTACCTGAACCTCAACCCCTCTCCTTTTCTTTACAAACAGAATTTATGAAGTAGTGTTAATTTTGACCGCTTACACTACAGTTACACTAACTTACAGTTACACCACTTTTTGGACGTTCAATATCCTAGACAGAATTACATTTTATCTTCGAAGATAAACTGGTACAATTACAAACATATTCGGATTCCAACACCAGCTGTTGTAATTTACTTAGTCCGCAATATGTTGAATGAGTGGATTGAAAGATAAATTCTGATACGCCCGCACGGGCTTGGTAAAAACAATGGTATTGAAGAAGCCCGTGCGGGCGTATCAGAATTTATCCTTCATACCACTCATTCAACACATTGCGGACTATAATTTACTCTCTTTTCTTTGAAAATAACTTCCGATTGCCATTTACGGTATCGAAACGATTCGTATATGCATTTGAAGTTGATAAAAAAAGAAGCGACAAAAGCAATAGACTACGTAGGCATATAATTTATAAACTATAAATATTAATTATTATTAAAAAAAAAAAAATTCAACAAAACTGAATTCTTTACCTGCCTCCTTGTTTAATAATCTGATACCGTATTCATTATGTCGATCAGCAAATATCAGAATGGAGATAACGAGTGGGATTTAACTTGTTGAATCACTATAATATCAGATATTAAATGAATAATATTCAAAATTTTAGAAAACTATTAAAATATTTATTATATAATATATCGTAGCCTGGCCTAAAACAGGTGCTATGTATTATTATATATTTAGTGTATACAGTATAGCACTATAGACTATAGTAGTATAGTCAGTATAGGTTGTCCAGTCAACCTCAAGAAATGACTCACAGATAATTTCGGGCGTCTTATTACTCAAGATAAACATAAATGATAACATCATTACAGAAGATAACGAAGAACATTTTGGAAACAGAATTTGTATTTTCCCAAATAAAACCTATCGGCTGCCATTACCGCATTAGGCATTAGTGATCCAGCAATCCATAACAAGGAAAGCTAGAAAGTAGTATCAATATGCTGCACGGTAAGTGAGCTTTTGAATTTTAATGTAACAGTTTTCTGCACACTTGGGCCGGGTTTCTGTCTCCAAAATTACTATTTTTTTGTACTGACGGCCAAAATACGGCCGTTAATATAACAAATAGGAATTTTGGAGACAGAACCCCGGACTATTTGACACTGAGGGCATATGTGCCTTTAACTTTATAACCCCACATGAATGTTATTTAGCATTTTAGGGACTAATAAAGCCTAATTAGAAAATCACAAAATTCAGATTACGGTAAGAACGCATAAGAAGCTATGTGTGTCCCTCAAACCAAATCCTCTGTCTATATTTCTCATATATTATAAAGTTTGTCGCTTACACCGTTCAAACTAGCCGAGAAATCTGGGCTCTGCCGAATTTTTTTTCGCTCTCCGTGTTTGTCGACAAGACACATTTGCAGCCATATAATACCATTAAGATAATCCGGGCTACGTTCAAACCATTTATTAGAGCGTGTCTCACGTAACAAAACCACAGTATGACACAACTGAGCGTTTCATCCTGTTTTTATTTACTTTGCCGGCCAGGTAGCCGTACTCATGTGTCTCTTTCCCGTGTTACTTACTTACCGGCCAGGATGTCGACATTCAACATCGCTCAATCGCAATCACTTGTCTTTTTTTGCGAAAAAGAAAGTGATGGCCCCTTTTGGCCATCAAATTATTGTCAAAATTAGCTGCACACGCGTGTTTCAAGACTTGCTGCGATATTTCAATATGGTGGGGTAGTTGGTGCAGGTCTAGTCCGAAATATCTGCGATGATGATGTAAGACATTTTCTGACAGATAGGCCATCACCACCCCTATCTGTCAGAAAATGTCTTTACATCATCATCGCAGATATTTCGAACTAGTGCAGGTCGGAAGGCCCTGACTTTAACTGAAATTGACAGTGTAAACTACTAAATTGTAAACATGTAATTAGTCCGAAATATCTGCGATGATGAAGACATTTTCTGACAGATAGGCCATAGGATGATGATGGCCTATCTGTCAGAAAATGTCTAACAAAGTTACAACTTACATCATCATCGCAAATATTTCGGACTAACAATAAGTACATGTAAATTGTAATGGACATGTATGTCATCGAAAAGTTCTGGACTACTCTTGCTATTGGCTTTGCAATTGATGATGTGTCACTTTTCAAATGGTAGATTTGCAGTTGAACTTTGAATAAAACTTAGGCTAAACCTGTAATCTTTTTCTAGGTTACTTGTTTGTCTTGACTAAACGGTGGTCATGTTTTAAAAATAGAAATTTGTGACAAGGCCTTGCTTCATTGGACGCTTTCCGTCAAACGTTCACATGACAGTTTCGTAAATATTTAGCTTTTCTTTCCTCGCGGTAAGTGCTGTTATAAAATTAATCAACAGGGTTATGAAAATAATTTGAAGATTTTCTACAGAATCCCAGTGAAGAATAATTCTTATTATGATAGAGACGTTTAAAGTCCAATTTTTTTTTTCACATACGAAACGCGGCTTTCACCACAAGGTCTATATTTTTCACAAACAAAATATTGACGTCCCAGATAAGGTCATCACTCACCGTCAGTGACAAGTTGGTAAGGTAGATTTTATATGCTGAAATATTTTGTCATGTCTGAAGAATAGCTTCTAATTGAAGTCTTGCTAACTTTGCAACCAGTGAAATAACGAATAAGGGACATCGATCGCGTGTATTTCCTTATTCAGCTGTACAGTGTTAGTGTTAGTCACTTGAACTAAGTTGAAGTTCTACTTCTTGTGTAAAATTTAGCTGATACTGTGGCTTGGGGCTAGTTTCACTAAACAGTCGCATCGCAAACAACGCATAGTTGCCAATGGATAACATAGTGAAGAGATACATGTACGACGTCATGGCAACTGTGATTGATTGCACTTTGCGATGGCTTCGGAAAACGGACCCATGGGCTTGTTTCATAAAGCAGTTGCATCGCTAACGAAGCCTAGTTGCCAATGGATACCATATTGAAGAGATGTGACAGCATGGCAACTGCGATTGATCGCACTGTGCAACGTTTTGTGAAACAGGCTCCTGGTACAGTGGTAGCACGGGTTCATGGTTATATTACCTAAGTTCAGTAAAATTGAACTAGGGTTCATCAGTTCATCAACTGTTCATTGCAATCAAAAAGCCGGAGTAGACTACTCGCTTCTGAGCGGCCTGTTTGTGGTCAGATTTAGACAGTTAAATAACAATAGAACTTACACTGTCTAAATCAAACCACTTAAAGCCTGCTCCAAAGCTGATTGTGATGAACCCTGACTCCGTAATATGGCCACCAGTTTAAAAAAGTAGTCATTTCTGACTCCTAGAAACCTAGATTAGTTTACTGGTACTGGTTGTTGGAAACTCCATGGCCAAGGTATATTGATGTTGATGTGGGCAACAGAGTTGGAAGATGTGCCACGTTGAAACATGTAATTCCTAAAAATAAAAACATTTTTCTTCGAATTTATTTTAAGCAATGCAACTACCGGAAACCGGAAACATCCCAATAGATCCTTTAGTTCGCCCTTCACACAAAAAAACTCACATAACTTCACAAAACACTCTTAGCTTAAGGTAAGTAATTTCACTCCACGGCAGCAGTCCCAGCCTCACAGCTTTACTGAGTGGCAGTAAGAGGAGGAGAGTTCTATACAACTCAGATGATGAACCACACAGATCATTGTATAGATCATAAATTATCTGTATAGGGTGAAGTACCATGTGATCTGCTAGGAAACCTTGGTATCTAAGGAGTTTTATCCGTCCACTTAAGGAGGATTCCCTATTAAGTTATCGCTTAGGGGAAAATTATTAATTTGGGATAAATGTGGTTTTGTTAAAGTGACTTAGGTCAATCTTAAAATTTCCCTTAAGTTTAATCGTAAGCGACCAAGATCACCTTAAAAGTGGGTCCATTGTTCAAAAGTGTATATACCGGTAGGCTTAAAGGATTTATGAACAGGATTTAAAGCCGGTTTGTGTTTGTTTATGGACTAAATATATATTTGAAAAATAGAAGTTGAAACGAAACAACCTTCGCGTTAGTTCCCTGGTAGTCAAAATAAGAATGGGGAGGAAATATGCATGTTTTTCGTAACTATTTGAGAAAATTACATCATACGCGACCACAAAGACATACAGAGACAGCAGAAATTGTTTATTACGTCATCACTGTGAGGATTTTATGATAATGTACACAACGGAGGCCGTGTCTGACATAAGTGCCTTAGATAATCAACTTTCGTAAGCATTGTAGATCGACAAATGTAGCTTGTAGCTTAATACGCATGAGTATCAGGATACTGGTCTTTTTATTGGACAACCAGGGGCCTGTCTTACAAAGCTGGTGTAAAGTTGCGCATAGGCTTCCAACATGGATCGGTTGCGCCCAAGGCACAAGTTACTGTAGTTCTAACACTGATTTACGTCAGACGTAATAAATAAGCAAGCTTTGTAAGACAGGGTCCAGGAGATCATAGAACATAGCTCAGTCAGATTCGGAAAGATGGTAATATATGTATGGTATGACCAGCAAATAATAGCTGGCTTACCACAATGGAAATGCAGAAGCAGCTGTACGTAGTTATTGTACAATCTACATTACATGTATAATAGCAAGACTAGCAAAATAGACTTGTTTATGATACAGTGTTTGATTTTGTTTGTTTTCTTTTACAATCTTATCTGTCATTTTTCTCCTATCAACAATCAGTGTTTTCAACCATATTGACAGGTATCAGGAGGGAATATTTACTTCAAACTTATAACATTAAGAACCTAGTGTAATGTCACTGATCCCTGGATGATAATACCGTAGCGAATGTATTCCAATTCTTTTTTCTATTTTTTCATCCTTCGTGGTGAGTGTGTCGATGAGGTGCTCATTTTGAAACCTTCTCTCGGACTATTGTACATTTTTTTAAATTTCAGTGGGGCAAGTCAGTGAAACATTCTTTGATGACACATTATAATGTAAATGATGGCTGAATTTGACTCAGAGAAACAGTCTGAAGGGGCGTGGACTCTGGTTAACAGCAATGGGGAAGAGGAGGTTAGTCTATAATTACCATGCTGCCAACCGACTCTTTTACCTCCCTTGTTAGTGACTCCTTTGTATTCTTTAATTGATTGATTAATGTTTTACGAGGCACTCAAGATTATTTCACTTATATGGCGGCATCGCCAGGTTTAGTTGGGTAGGAAACCGGCTCTTTGCCCAGAGGAAATCCCCGACCTTGGCAATGAGCGAGTACTGTACCTGGCAACTCTTCCGCATATAAGGGTCGAGTGTAAAATCCACTCATAAAAGATTCGCAAACGACCGAACTATAAGTAAACCGTCTTAAAGTGAACACTTTAGGTAAAATACAATATACTATATATCTTAAAGACAATATCTACCTGGTCCCAAAACATGGTTTATTTATTTTTTATGACTTTCCTACAAGAAGCTATGGTTAATTATTCTCAGATGTCTGGTGACTGGATGTCACTGAAACATGTGCACACCTTACAACTGGCAATATGATTGGTTTATTTGACCTAAATACACCAATAGCAGGTTAGCATACCAGGTATGCACATGTTTCAGTGACATCCAGTCACCAGACATCTGAGAATAATTAACCATAGCTTCTTGTAGGAAAGTCATAAAAAATAAATAAACCCTGTTTTGGGACCATTTAGATATTGTCTTTAAGATGAAGTATATTGTATTTTACCTAAAGTGTTCACTTTAAATAAACATGGACATACATGTAGTGACATTTTATCACATAACTGTGTTGTTATTCGGGTACATAAACCCATGTCGTAAATATGGTATGTATTTAGTTACATAACACTTTCAATGAAAATGTATGGCTGAGAGCGTGAGAAAATTATTTGTATGCGCGCCAGTGGGACTTTTTGTTGTTGTTGTTTTCATGTGTTAGCCTGTCTCTGGATTGACCTGTCAAAATGATATGTGCTATGGCACATAGAGATTTCCCAGTCAATTCGCACACGTATAAAGTCAAGAAAGATTATTAGTTATTTAAATTGTAAGTCCCATCACCTTAAAACGAATTGCCAGTCAAACGGGTGACGAGTCCGCTAGGCGTATATAGGTCAACTCTTCGCTATAACTGGAACGCAGGCTAGTTGTGACATAAAAAACTTCAGAACGAATTTTAACAAAATCTTTGTTAGATGAAATTTAATTATATTCTAGTTGTCTCTAATTTGTATTTTTTTAGACTAGTCTGCGTTTTATCCTAGAAATTCTAGTGGAATTGACATGGATCTAATTTATTGTTTCGGCTGAAAACTTCACCGAACTCAGCACTGCTGCGGCTGTTGTCTATTTATAACTTCTAATGACGTTACGATCAGTACAATTTTCAATTAGTTTTCTTCGTTTTTCAAGTTTAGTTATGCGATAAAGAGAATCTCAAACTCGTGGTCATTGGATATGAAAATTTATGAAACTTGTTGATTAAGTTTTAAATATGTTGCTCGCTGAAGCTCGCAACATATTCAATCTCAGGACAATCATGACAAAAAAACACATAGAAGTCAGAATACAACAGAACGATCGGCCAGGCTGTAAGGGTGTTTAACTGTCTGTCAGGAGAAAGAAGTTTTTTTTAATACAAAATGATGCGAAAAATTTTATATAGACAGTATTTTAGCGACGCGTTGTGTAACTTTACTTGGTATTTTCTAAATGATTTTGGATGAAGGAGTGTACATAGAGGGCACGGAATGCATTCCCATCCCTTACAAACCATCCTAAGATATTGTTTCTATCCTCCCTAAAATTGTGTTTGTTTTAGGATGAATACAACAGTAGTAGCTCCTCCTCATCCCTGGATTTTGTCAAACTTGGAGGAGATCTTGTCTCTTATCATCATCACCCAAGGGAGAGAACTGGCAATAACACTGACTCAGGTATGTGCCCATCCTTTGCTTGTCTTCGTTTATATATTGAATTGTCTAACTCTCAATAATTAGGCATGTCACAAGTCATTTGTCAAATTTGGGAGAAAGATCCCAGAAGAACTTGCTCTTCATTAAAGTGAGATTTAAAGCAAACTTAGCATTTAATTTAATTGTTTAAGTTAAATTGCATTATGTATTGTGATGTTCTGGGATAGTGCTTCCAACTTGGACCATGGCAAATTTCACACATCCCATCACATCAATGTTTCCTAGAAGTGGAGTTTTACGGTCGAATATATGATCCAAAATGACTAGAAAAACTCAGTTAACCCCATAAAACCTGAATTACAGTTAATTCACAAAAGTAAACGTTCAATTTCCACTACTAGAATACTCAATTCTACTTGGAATTAACTTAATAGTCGAGTTTGTGAACATCTTCCCCCCCCCCCCCTCCTCCTCGTAATTTTTTGAAAAAAAATTACAACCCTTTTCATAGTACTCATGGTAATTAATATTTTTATCAATGTACATGACTTCTGTTCTATAGGAATTTTATAATGCTGTTTATTTCAGACATATCCAGTTGTAGTGATGATGACGGGAGTGAATCCCCTATTGACTTATCTCTTACTCCAAAAAACACAGACACCAGACATGAAGAGTTGCCTGAAGCAGGGATTTCACACCTCCCTTTACTCCCTGATAACCTATCTTCATCCAGCAGGCCGGGGGATAAAGATGGGCAGGTCAATTCTCTTGGGCAAATAGATGACGGGAGTGTCAGTTCAACCGAGGATTCGGATCTTGAAATAATAATTTCCGCAAGTCAAGAGCAAGTGGATCATCAACCAAAGGAAGGTAGTTCTGAAGACACCGCCCCTCAAGAGACACCCTCGACGAGTACCCACTTGTCTGGAACCCCGAGGTCAGGCTTCTCAGAACCTCCTTGTGATAAGAAACTACCAACTGTCGTGGCAGATGACGAATTCAAACTGACTTCATCCTCTACAGCCTCTCAACATTCTTACAATCAATATAGGTATTTTGTATTTCTTAAAATTTTAATTCATTTTTTTTCAAATTACAATTGAATATCAGAGCTGAAATTCTGAAATAGTATATGTAACTTTTAATGCTTTGGCAGTTTTTTCTTTTTCCGTGAAGTTGACAATAAAGGCAATGTTTGATTATTGTTTATTTGGGGGTTTTTAGGGCCCACACTGAGGATATTTCCTGCATTCCTGTGAGATCAGAATCTGATAGTGGCTCTGGTGAGTTGTACACAAACCTCAAAATCTTCTCAGATGTCTTTGAAAAATATAATGTTATCCACTTGATCTTAGATTTGACTTACTTTTAAACACCACGGATGGTACAGGGCCTGGGACAGCCTTGGTTTTTAATGTGACCCTTTCGGCTTAAGAATTCATGTTGGCGCAGTAGACTTGGTGTATAGCAAAATGACGGTACATTGAGTTTAAGGTTCAATCTGATGCCGGAATCGTGCTTATTTGTTTTTGACGCAATGCGATAGTGTTTCACAGCACCTACAACAGAGGGATGATGTCAATGCCATACTATTTGAACAACGTTGTAAAACATCTTCTTAAACAAAATCTTCTATTTATATTAGGTATAAAGGTCTAAATGATATACCTCTTTTTAACACAATTAGAAACTTGCCTCCATGGTTATTTTAGACAAGAAGATGCTCCCTGTGCCCATGTGTTTTAGTGATCATATATATATTAGGCCTGGAAAAGCCTTGAAATTCAGGAAGATATTTAATCATTGCTATGCCAGGCTGTTTCCATAAGATATGGTCTGCCTAACCAACGAATGGTGATCTGGGTGACTTCCTTTCCCAATAGCTTTGTACATGTGGCTAGTCCATACCATGCTTATACCTTAGTATTAAATGACAGATAACCAGGAAAGATTGAGTTTTTTAGGGTATTTGCAAAGTTCGATGACCTACAAATTAGCAAATCACAAATTTTTGGTCTGGCTAAGTCATGAAATTTAAATTTCGTCAGGTGTACCAAACCCTGTAAAATGTTGAATTTAGCTATATTCTGTTTTGGAAGACTCTGTGTCATTTGTTATGTATTATCAAATGTAAAAACTGACCAAGTTCAAATTGTTCATTTGTCTCTTGTAGATTCAGATTTTTCCCATGTTGAGCCCCAGAGTTGCATTGAGGATGCAGGGCAAATGTCATCAGATGATGTTCAAGATGAGATGGTTTCTTCTGTTGGGGAAGGATTCAAATTTGTACAAGATTATCCTCAATGTAAGATGGCCTCTCTATATCTGAAAGCATTGACTGTAACCATTCACATATATCTACCCAGCATGACATGAATTTGTATATATCAGGGGTGTGAATGGATTTTTTTTATGGTAACCCGTTACAGGTTTCGCAAAATGGGGTATGGTAACCCATTTTTAGGTTTCCCTATAAAAAAACTATGGTAACCTATTTTGAAATAAGGTAACCTACAGTATTTTAGTATTTGGTGAGAAATCAACACAAAAAGACTTCGGACCAGACAGGAAATGAAGAAAACCAGGTAAAAAAAAAATAAAGAGGAGAGTCAGTTTAAAAATTTATCACTAAAAATTATAGGCATACAACAATGAAGGAAAAAATATTCATGGAATTGATCACAAGAGGTATTTCTTTATCAAAAGAAATAGAAATGCCATTTCAGATACAGGTGCAGAAGTTCAAGAGAAACCTTCACCTTGTACTATAAATACTATAATAGTTTAAAACTAATAGAATTTAGATTTAGAAAGCACATGTGTTGTTGTTGTAGATTTAAAAGTATACTGACTTTCTTCAAAATATTCTGTGTGACGGACATGTACAAGTGACACTCGAGTTGTTTCAGTTCTCTTTATTCCCAACTTTTCCTTGAAGCATTAGTTTTGATGTTCTCAAAAGTTAAAGCTGGACAAAATTACTTTGAAGCGTCAAACGGGTGACTGCAGAGCTAAAAACTGCTAAAAATTAAAAGGCCCAAATAAGGGAGAATGCAAGAGCACCGTAAGGTGTTTTGATGGTCACATTACTGTAATGCATTGAATCTAAATTGGGAAGTGAGTTAGTTTGATTCCTTACGGTGCTCACTGCTGATGTCACTTCCTAACAACTGCCATAATTACGTGTAACAGCCACATGCAGTCAAACAAAAGCAAATAAATAAGAAAAAACATGATGAAAGAGTGCTAAATATCTCACAGTAGCTCTGATTAATGATTTCCTTAGTTATTCTTTTCCCGTGGCGAATGAATATTCTTTTGTCAGGCGAACGGTCTCCGTTCCCCCAAAATTGATTTTGCCTAACCTCTTGGCGAACGCGTTCAGCCGTTCGCCATTCATTCGCATGCCTGTATATTGTAGCTTTATTGGCAGTACTTCAGGCCAAAGGCCCGCATACATACATATATTACAATACGCACACATGTGAGTTCATTGCAAATAGGTTATACAAATATATAATTTAAAGGAGCAGATTACGCTTTGTCAATGCCAACTTACAGAACTTCCGCAGGCCATTTAACACATCTTAATGTATATTATTGGATGACATGAATTATGTTACTGTAATGCTGTTCTAACTGCTGCTATAGTGCTACATTTAGTTTTAACTTTCTGTTTTAAAATCTTATTCCCACTAATGAACTTCACTATACATAGAAGTCTAATGTTTGTAATTTCTATTTTTCTTGATGGGTCGTTGGTTCTTATCCTATATAGTCCAAGATTGAAAATGGAACAATCTTTGAGTGATAGAGTTTCCAGGTACTTGCCCAAGGTCAGGGGTTTCAGCCGGGCAAAGAGCCTGTTTCCCTCTGGGTCCCCGCTAAACCTGATAGCACTGCCATATTAGGCAGTGCAGGGAAGAACATCAATCAATCTATCTATGTTTTTATTCCTGAACTAAAAAAGATGTCCTGACATTTTGAAATGCCATTGTAGCATTCTTCTTTTTTTCAGTTGAAAATGAGCGTGGATGTTCTGAGCAGGAAAAGGTAGATCTGGATGAGATGGACAAAGTCAATAAAGTAGAAAATACACGTGTCTGTAACCTTAACAATGATGATGATGCTGCTAGTTTCCAAGGTTACGAGGATGACAACCTTCAACGAAATAACACCCAAGATCATGTGGTAATTAACCAAGAAAATGAAGCCATGGTACCACCCATTGAGCAAGCTGACCAACACGCAGATGTACTTGGTGTGGGATTGAATGTTGACCATGAAGCCCTAGTACCAGAACAAGTTGACCCAGTTGATGGACAACAGGTTGATGATGCTAATCAAGGTCAGAATGAAGCTGGAGGTTATGATGTAGCTGACCCTGGTCAAGATCATGGAGGTCAAGATCATGGAGGTCAAGGTCATGATGATCCTGACCAAGGTCATTATCAAGGGCAAGGTCATGATGACATTCGTCAAGGTCAATGGGAAGTAATTGAGCATCAGGATGAGGCAGAACAAGATGGTGATGACACAGCAACAGAATCTGGGGCAGAGGATGACCGTATTGAATCTGACCAAAGTGAGGATATGGCCGCTGATGCTGATGACAATGATCTGTCTTTTTCTAATATCGGCCTGGAGAACATTTCTCTACATGATGTCACTCGGCGCAAACAATATGTTCACGAGCCTAACCCGAGTCTGAGTAGTACGCTAAGTCTCATCGTCATAATGGCTGGATGGCTGGCTCTGGGACTTGGCATTGGTCATTCAATAGGTAAGATTTGTTTAATAAAAAAGCAAAATGGTTCTATGACCCCGTGGTGTTCATACTGTTACAAAGCCCCCTCAGTTAATGGCAGACAGCAAAGTTTTACAGCAACAGACCTTCAGGATTTAAACAAATTGAAATGATGTTTTGTCAAAATAAAATTTAAAGCAGTATTTGTATCCAAACAAGCTTCAAGAAATATTTAATGAGCCAGTCACATGGAGTACTTTTGTTGGATGTGGTCAAAATGGTGGGTGAAGCTATCTGGCATAAGCAGAAATCTTAGTGGCATGAGCTGCCAAAATTTCTAATCATCACAACAGTAAGAGGCTTTGAAGGCCATCAAAAAACTATATGATTGGCGTTAGAAGGAGGAAAATTCATACAGTATGTGGCCTGTACAAACCGAAATTGTGTTCGAAAAGTAAACAAAATTTAAAGCATTTAAGAATAACCGTTGGAAATATTTTCTAATTTGCGTTAAGTGTGTTGTTGAACATGTACTTTAAAAGTCTGGCCAAAAAGAAAATTAAATTTCGGTCGCAGCACATACAACATTCAGGCTACGTTTGCCGATCTTCAATGCTTACGAAAGTTAATTATCTCAGAGACTTGTGACGTCAAACACGACCTCCGTTGTGTACGTACCCTCACAGCGATGACGTAATAAACAATTTCTGCTGTCTCAGTACGTCTTCGTGGCAGTTTGTACACATCGAAGGTCATGTATGACATCATTTTTCTGAGTAGTTACAAAAAATATGCATATATCCTCCCCGTTCTTTTTTTTGGCTACCAGGGAACAAACACGAAGGTTGTTACGTTTCAACAGTTTTTCAAATATACATTTAGTCCATAAACAAACATATACCAGCTTTAAATCCTGTTCATAAATCCTTTAAATGACCATCACGACCATTCATTCATTCTAAGCCAAAGCTAGTTCAAAACAATTCCTTAATGTACATTTTTGAGACTAGAAGCACTCAAGCTTCTGAATCATACGCCCTGAGAAAAATAGCCAATAATTTCAAAATTCTGTTTGAACGTCAAAATATCACCTTTTGGCAGCTCATGCCACTTTAATTAAGAATTAAAGCAGACCGTGTTGATTGAAAACCAATCATTTCTTTTAAGGTTCTGCCAGATTAAGTGGGGACTCCTCCACCCATATGTTGTGGAAAGACCCCCTTTCAATGCTGGATGGATATCACAATCTACAGTCACTAAACAGACAGGCAAGTAATGATGGTATAAAAACCCCAAAATTTGGATAGCCTGCTCATGAATATGCAAAGATGAGTTTGTAACATGACATTAATTATTCAAATATAGGTGGGAAAATGAATTTCAGTTTGTTATTTTCTGTTTCAATCCTCATTTATCCTTATTTTCGTTATTTTGGGATTACACTTTCTTGAAAATATGGCAGAAATTCCTCTACCAATTTTTGGTTGACGCCTGAAACAGGAATCAAACCACTTACTAATTAAACTCATTTATCCTATTTGCAGGGTAGTGCTGAACACTCTTAATTTTTTTAGAAAAACATACATGGCTTGAAGTTGTAGATGGCACAATGCCTTAGGCTAGAAGATAATGCCAATGAATATATTTATGATGTATGCTGAGACTCAGATCAACTGGGTAGCTCAGAGGAGACTGTACATTCTCCCCCTGGCCCAGAATTTATTCCAGGTCATTCGTGTTGGTTATTTACAAATTCAGTAACCTGACATTTTATGTTGAATATAGCCCCCTTGGCCTAGTTTCACAAAGTGATCTTAGCTAAGTGTGATCTTAACTACCATGGCAACCAATGCTAAAGGTATACGTTGCCATTGAGCTAAGATCGCTTTGTGAAACTGGGCCCAGGTTTCCACTTCAACTATATTCTTAGTTATCGCTTAAGGAGATATTTAAGGAGAGGATCCATCTTGTTCTGTTTTGAGTTATGCAACAGGTTTATTTAGAACTTCTCAATGAAAAAAAGAACTAACATATTCATTGTCTTGATTATTGATATAGGAGTAAAATAGTTAAGATTACACACTAATTAGTTCCCTACCTATGCCAAAAGGAATTAAATTTTTGCTTTCAGTCCGACATTTATTCAGTCGGACAAATCCAGTTTTCTGAACTTTTTTTCTAAACGCTAAGATACTTGTTTTGCTCAGGTTATTATAACAGGAATAGCTGCACTTAACTTCCTGTAGGCAACTATGTATTACCATGCGATACTCTCAGAATGCTTGATTAAATATCAGGGTTTTTTGTTTGTTGTTTTTTAGCTGGTAAGATTGGAATCCATTTATCATACATTTTCTTTCTTCTTCCAGAAACGGCTGTGGAAAATTGAAGAAGAAACACATAACAGGAAAATGAATGGACAGCTTGAAAACATTGACAGAATGAATACAGAGATGTTGGCCTTACAAAGTACATTAAAGATAATGGAAGGAGAAAAACAGAAATTATCTTTAGAGGTAGATCAGTTGAAAACCACATTAGAGGAACACAGCCGCCAAGAAACACAAGATGTAAAAGTTACAGAGGATGTTGACAGAAACTTGGATAAGGACAAACGTGGTATGAAAGAGGAAGTTGTATCAGATTGTACGTTGACAGATTCAGAGCCGTCTTCTAGCCTAGAGTGGGAGAACCAAACTGAAAAACTTCTAGAAGAACTGAATTTTGCTAAAGATCAAGCCAACATGTGGCAAAGCTTGTATTTTACTGAACGTCATCGTCAAAATAAGTTTGCAAACAACACACCAGATTTGTACTCGTGTCTGGCACTGTTTACGCCCAATCTGACGTCCGTCGTCAATGTTATCAACTACACGTTGGCAACTGGTATAGAACGTCTTCAGAATATTACAGAAATGTCATCAATCCTGAACTACACGTCAGACAATGATAGCTTTATTGTCCATGAATTCCAGAATGTTTTTGCAGAAATGTCCAATATTTGGCAGAATTGGATGTCCAATCACAGCAACACGTTTCCCAAAAACGGACAAACTAAGGAGCGTTCAGAAGAGAAATCTCAAGAAGTCCCACGTTGGTCAAAAAGTCTCGGGGATATCTTGAACAGGACTCAAGAATCTGTATCACGAGTGAGTAAAGAAATCAAAGAAAAATGGAAAGTGCTCAAGAATGTTTCACAGGATATGCTCAAAAATGGCCGCTTTGCAAACACAAATTCAACGGAAGGATTTGTGGACAACATTTCTGACATGGTCTCAAATCTTAAAAACAAAATCGGGTCAAAACTGAAATCATTGTCAAGAAATAAAGGAGACAAAAGACATAAAAAACACAAACAGGCCTTCAAGAAAGAGGTTAGAAATTTTTTCAAAGATGTTAAGCTTTCTGGAAAGTATCCGGAACGATATAATGACAAACATTCCACTCTTGTAATGGTCGATCGTTTGGAGAAATTTCAAAGAGAATGTGGTTCCTATTACCGAAAAGGGAAAATAGTTGCTCAAATTAATTGTCAATTGAAATGGTGGAAATGGAAAAGTGGGCTAGACGTGAAAGGGTTTACTTGGAAGAAGTGTGGTAAATATGTCTTTAAGTGGCAAACAAAAGAACTAAAGAGCTTTAAAAAAAGGTCCAGAAAATCGTTGGATGACCATGGATCGAAAAGGAAGACAGGTGTTGACTTTGATGGACCAAAACATCATAAAAGAATAAAAGCTAAAAATGCCCAATTTGCCAAAACAAAAAGGAGAGGGACCAAGGTAGCTCGTCCTCCTTCAAAAAGGCATAGAAATGGTGATGAAAAGGAAGGGTCAAGCAAGAAGTTGATGAAGTATCATCAAAAAAGCAAGCAAGGACGCCAACAAAACTCTAAGAAAGGGGGGAGAAAGATGCCAGTCGTTGACCGAGATACCGGTCCACCACGAAACGACTCTGAACAGGCTGTTTTTAATGGGAAAGAGGATCATGATAGTTCCTGGTATATTCGTAAAAATGAAAAGAAGAGACCTGTAGGTCCTGAATTTGATGGCTCTTGGTTTTTTGAGCGTGGAGAAGAGCGCGACTTTCACCGAAATCGGCCTGATGATTGGTACTTTCGTCGCAGTGAAGAAAGGCGTCGCACCAGCCAAACATACTCTTCCACTAAAAGACAAAAACACGATAAAAATGTTGATGGCAAAACTAAGTATTATGACACCGATGATGATGGCGATGACGATGATTTTGATGATAATATTTTCTGTCATACTCATAGCTTCTTTTGCTTTGGTTAATTCTATTTTTAGATGGTATTTTGGAGAATTTCTATTATTTGAACACGAATATAGAAAACAGTGGAAAATAATGATCATGAAATTCATTTGGAGATCAAATGGTAAATATCCTTTATTGAAAAAAATGATCAGATTACATATTCACTTGTGATTTGCCTGCCAGATTCAAAATTAACCATAGTTTAAAAAAAAAAATGAATTTCCTAAGTTTACACATGGATTGTTTACTAAATTAAATTAAGTTTATGTTGTTTACCGGATTTGTTGCTTGTGTTATTTTCAATTTATAATAATTGATTTTGAAGATTCTGGTGTCCATTTTTTCTTCTTCTTCTTCTCGTTTGTGTGCTTTGGGTTGTAGAATTTTTTCCAAGTTACGTTTATTTTTTCATTATATATTTGAAACTTTTTTTTTTGTCAAATTGAGCTTTGTAAAATTACATTTTTTTGTTTGTTTACGTCGTTTAGGAATAATTTGGATCATTTTGAAGCAAAAAACAATTGTACACATTGGGCTTTTACTTTTTTTACTAAGGTAACCAAATATCTGACTGGCTTCAGAAATTAAAAATGTTACATAAGGTGCACTTTTATGCTATAAATACTTTTTACAGTTTTCCGAAACATTTATTTTAGATTACATGTTACGAAATTTTTTGATGAAATCTTTTTCATTCGATTTTCTGTTAAAATTTAAGAAATCTTGATCTGAATTTTTTAACCAAAAAGTTAAAATTTTACACAGCTTTTACAATACACCATTTTCGGGCCCCCAGGTTTAAAAAATGGACAAGGTGGTAAGAGGGAGCACCAGTGTTAGTTTTAAGCATCAGGGTTCTAACGATGACAATACACAGAGTGATGGGATCATATTTTATTCTTTCTACCATATTGTTTTATGGGAAAATAATTGTTTTTTTTCACTTATGTTATTTTGATAATAAAAGGGCTTTATTCTCTAAATGTGGGTGTGTCTTGATGAGTAGGCTTAGTATATAATACACAATCTCAATCTGTGCGTATTTTACCTAAAAATTTCCAAAATTATATTCCAATTGGAAGATTTTTCGTTTACATTTACATAAACTATAAACTGTCCGGTGTGAAGGTTTTAATTTTACTCCCATGGTTGTAATTTGACAGTTTGTATTATCATTGCCAAACAAGTAAAACATGCTTAATCATATAAAACTCCACCAGGTTTTTGGTTTACCAAGTTTTTATAGCCTAATTATAATGATATATTCATCTTTTTCTTTCAGAATATAACTGTAATTATATTGAAATTATCTCAAGCTGTATTTCTGTTTCTGTAATTTGAGGATGGCTGTGGTTCATATTGATAATAAATTGATTGTTTGGTATTTTACGCCGCGCTCAAGATTATTTCACTTATGACGGCGTTGCCAGTTTTATTGTTGGAGGAAACCGGGCTCTATGCCCGGAGGAAACCCACGTCCTTCCGTTGGTAACTGGCAACCATCCCATCATTAAGTTGACGACAGGCATATGTTTGGCCTTAGTCAGTAGACTTTTCTGGTTTATATGTGGCTTTATTGTCAAATAGCCAGACTTTAAATCATGGATACTCAAACTTTATGGATATCTGGAGCCTGGCTCAGAAAGCGCTTTAGCGTAAATGTTTACATAACTGCCATAGCAACCTGCACAGATATGTTGCAGTGGGAGTTATGATAAAAACTTATGCTACATCTTTTCATGAAACAGGCTCGATCATCTCAAATATCTTAAGTTTGATAACCCAGACTGAACCAAGTGTTATCGGATTGATGTTTTAGGAAACACACAAGATTATTTCACTTGGCGGCATTACCAGGTTTAGTGGGCGAGGAAACAACCAAGCAAATCCAGACGTTTGGCATGTACATTGCAACTCTTCCGCATAAGGCAATTGAAATTTGATAGATTGATTGATTGTTGGCGTTTTTTGATTATTTGGTGTTTTATGGCGCACTCAAGATTATTTCACTTATATGGCGGCGATGTCAGTTTTATTGTGGGAGGAAACCGGGCTTTGTGCCCGGAGTTCACGCCTTGGCCTTCCAGTGGTAACTGGCAACCATCCCATATAGGTCGTTCGAGTGAAAACCCAATCAGAAAATTTTCCAATTTTGTTTGGACAGAGTGGGATTTGAACCCGCGACCCATTGGTGGAAGGCTGTTCAGATGGAGCGTCCAACGCTCTACCTACTGAGCCACGGAGGCCCCCATAGGAATTTCAAAACAAGGCTCTATGGTTGATTTATGTTTTGTGAATCCAAAACAACACATGAAGCCATACCAATGTAAGAAGCAAGCCAAATCAGAGTGTCGTAAAACATCGATTCAATCCTCGCTTCCATAGGAGTGATTTAATTTCAATTAAAGGCACATACTATTTCAAACAAACTAAATTGTGAAAAAAATCTGTAAATTTTGGATATATAAATTTAGACATTGAAACTTGTGGAGGTAATATTTAACATTTTTATTCAATATATTTTCACCGACCAGTTTCCATTAACATAAATCTAAACAGATCAAACAATCTGAAATCACAGATAAACATTGTAAAAACAACTGTTACATGTAGATATATATTTAGAAAATCAATTTCATAAGTAAGGAATGATAAAAGTGTATCACAGAAAACAAAAGATAAAAGAATTCAATATCTACAACCAAAGCATATTTGTAAATAATAGTTTGTTATTTTTTTGATGACAATAGTCTCAAATGTAAAAATAACTAAATATTTCTACAGAACTAAAAAAATTTGCCACTCTGCCACTCTTATAATATTTCAGCAACTTCATGTGAATATAATAATTTTTCTTTCATTCAAATAGCAGCTATGTTAAATTCTGCACCAAAATGAACACACAAGAACAAAGGAAAGTTTTATAGACATAAATAAAATAGGTTCAACACTATCTGTTAAAATAAATATATTTTCTATAAGAAATTCCAGAAATACTACATATTATATAGTAATAAATCAAAAGATGAAAGCTCCTCTTTCTAACAGAAACAATAGTTCTCTTTTCCTGAAACAAATAAGATCTGAAATTTATCTATGCTGAAAGGGTGGATTTCATGGTAGTAAATTCTTTAAATCAACTTTAAAATTTTTTTTTCTCTTTTCAATTTTGAAACACATCTTAAGTTAAATTTCTAAACCAAGAAAAGTGTAGATTTACTTCTACATGTAGCCATGTTTAAAAAGCATGGAATCACATTGGAAGAGAAGTTTGGATGTTTTGAGATTTCCTAGTATGGTGGTTATAAATGTCTAATATCATATTGAGGTACGTCATACCCATAACACCCTCGTGGGCAGGAAGTCGTGATTTTTCTGTGGACTCAAAATATGGACGGAATATTAGTTGATGCCTGTAGTTTGTGGTGTGAGGGGTGTGCGAGTCAGAGCCTGAACTGTTTGAACTCGAGATTATTTCAGTTAAGCCTGCTGCAGACGAGAGCTATCAGCTGAGGTAAATTCCTCTCGAGAAAATTTCATGGGCAATCTCAAAGCTGTTAGCTCGCCGTGTGCGGGGTATTTTTAATGAAATAGTACACTATCTGAAGACAAACATTTTAACAGACTATCCGTGTATATTTTGAAGATTATGTTTGTTTAGTAATTTACAGACACGGTGAGCTGCCAAATACATGGGAAAAATTTTGATGAAACAGAATTAGCTAATTGTAAGTAATTTTTGACAAATAGTACAAAATGCAAGCTTTCTTCATGTATTACTATTTAAGCAAATTTTGTCCGTTATTAGCATTCATCTTCGATTTGTTCGGACAACTAGCTTTACCTGTAGTTTTTATTTCAACATCAATCTAGACCTGTTGACAATTGGAATGTATGAAAAAAGTCTGAATTAGTTTGGTAGCTTCTTTACACCCAGAATTGTATTGTGTTGTATAAAATTAGTTTGTAAACTTGTGCAAATATAAGCTTGAAATAGGCTAGATACGTTAATATTTGTTCATTCCAATATTAATTTGCAAATAAAATTTCATCCGCCATTTTCCTCTCACAGCCATGTGATATTTTCGTTAGTTTTCATTCGTCAACTGTCAAAAGTTAACTGAGCTGATAGCTCAAACTTAAGCGTAAACAGAGCGAGAAATTCAGTAAAAACACCCCGCAAACGACGAGCTAACAACTGAGGGAATTTCCTCGAGAGGATAATACCTCAGCTAATAGCTCTTGTCTGCGGTAGGCTTTATACGGCAGCGTGGCCAGGTTTAGTGGGGGAGGAAATCAGGCTCTTTGTCCGCAGTAAAATCCGATCTTTGGTGAGTTCCTTATAAAAACTGAAACATAGTATGGGGTATTTAGGAGAATAGGATGTTTTCATTTAAAAGATAAGATCTTACAAAAGATATTTTGTCATGGTTGTACCAAGTAAAGCTGCATGACATTTTTACTAATTTTATCTACTCCAAAATGTTGCCTTACTTATGCATTAAATTTTGTTTACATGCCTAGTTTACATCAGGTTTGTGATTATGAATTTTGACAGCCTATTGTGGGAACGTTAAAAGCGACCTTAGTGTAATGATTGCAAGCTGCATACCCACTGGACAGTTGATCAAAATAAAATTAGCATAACGACAGGTTAGATAATGTTGCGGCACAAGGGAATTTCTTTGTTACGCCACATCATTTAACCCACCAGTAATTTTCCTTTAAGCAACAGACCCTAAATACATGTACTTGCAACAAGGCTGCACAAAATCTGCAACTGCAGCTTTAATTGTTAAGAGACATTTGTTCATGGTAACACACACAACTGAATGATAATGATTTTAAAAGTGGTAAGTTCCAAGAAAGGTTGAAGATTACAATCAACCACCTCAGGTAGACAACAGTTCCGATATAGAGACGTTTTTCAGGTTTGTTTGTGGTGTAAAGAGATCAGCAACATTTATCTTGTTTGCAATTCTTGCAGCCACCAAGGAACACTCCATTGCAGCCTGTAACAATTTTAAAAAAATACCAAGGTTAAAGGATAAATGCCAAGTTCTTTCTGAACACCTAGCGCTGATTTGTTATTGTAAATTGAGTAAATATGTATCTAAACGCATAATATTGAAACAAAACGAACTTCCAGTAGGGTCCCAGGGTGTCAAAGAAACAATGATTGAAAATATGCATATCTTCCGTCACCAATCGGAAATATCTTTGTAGGCCTATTTGACGACATTGTTGACATTTGAACGCTATCGACGTCATTTCAACCAACCATGAAGAGGCCCTGGCTTAATGTCGTTTGTGTATGACGTCACAACAATAGTAATGTCTATATCAGATGTCAACTGTGACGTCATGGCCCTAAAGCTAATTAATTTCCACAGCATAGGCTGTAGAGAGAAAAAGAATGCCTTGAATCGTGTAGGTTTGGTGCCTGAAATCTCATTACGTAAGTCTATACTGTGCAAGTTTTTAAACAAATTGATTACCAAATAGGAGGCATTGACTTAAACTTGCCATTTATCGTTTAAATGAATTTTTAATTAGAGGGCCATAACGCAGATTTAAAGACCGTGACACTCACTCCTTGCCCCCTCAAGGATTGATTGGTGGGCAACTGCTAAAGGTTTTTGTTTTCAATTTTGACATCTTCACTCTCCTGAGGCGTGGATGGAACAAAGCACAGAATGGATAGCTGAACAAATCCTAATTAATAACCAATATCAAAACTTATGAAAGTGTGTCACATCCCAAAATATGTCCTGTTTATGCTACAAACCTTCAATTTCCTCCTTGCGTTGAATTCTTTGATGTTTTCCTGTGTGCTATCCATGTGACCATTTTTAGCTGCGACTCCTTTCACCCAGGGATGACTTAGAGCTTGATCAGCCGTCAGCCTTTTCTTGGGATTCTCAACTAATAACTTGCCGATTAAATCCTGAAATTGAAATCGATATATCATACTAAGGATGCAATACATTATACTGAGGATGCAATACATCATACTGAGGATGCAATACATCATACTGAGAATGCAATGCATCATACTGAGGATGCAATACATCATACTGAGGATGCAATACATCATACTGAGGATACAATATATCATACTGAGGATGCAATACATCATACTGAGGATGCAATACACCATACTGAGGATGCAATACACCATACTGAGGATACAATATATCATACTGAGGATGCAATACATCATACTGAGGATGCAATACATCATACTGAGGATGCAATACATCATACTGCGGATGCAATACATCATACTGAGGATACAATATATCATACTAAGGATGCAATACATTATACTGAGGATGCAATACATCATACTGAGGATGCAATACATCATACTGAGGATGCAATACACCATACTGAGGATAAAATACACCATACTGAGGATAAAATGCATCATACTGAGGATACAATACATCACACTGAGGATACAATACATCATACTGAGGATACAATACATCATACTGAGGATGCAATACATCATACTGAGGATACAATACATCATACTGAGGCTACAATACATCAAACCGAGGATACAATACATCATACTGAGGCTACAATACATCATACTGAGGATGCAATACATCATACTGAGGATACAATACATCATACTGAGGCTACAATACATCATACTGAGGATGCTATACACCATACTGAGGATAAAATACACCATACCGAGGATAAAATGCATCATACTGAGGATACAATACATCACACTGAGGATACAATACATCATACTGAGGATACAATACATCATACTGAGGATGCAATACATCATACTGAGGATACAATACATCATACTGAGGCTACAATACATCAAACCGAGGATACAATGTATCATACTGAGGATACAATACATCATACTGAGGCTACAATACATCATACCGAGGATGCAATATATCAAACGGAGGATGCAATACATCATACTGATGATACAATACATCATACTGAGGATGCAATACATCATACGGAGGATGCAATACATCATACTGGGGATGCAATACATCATACTAGGGATGCAATACACCATACCGAGGATGCAATATATCAAACGGAGGATGCAATACATCATACTGGGGATGCAAAACATCATACTGGGGATGCAATACATCATACTGGGGATGCAATACATCATACTGGGGATGCAATACATCATACTAAGGATGCAATATATCATACTCAAGATAAAATACATGATACTGAGGATGCATTCACAACACTGATTGGTCGGTTGGTCAAATTACAACTTGTTTCTATCATTCTTAAAGTGGCATGAGCTGCCAAAATGTTGATATTTTGACGTTAACACAGAATGTTGAAATTATTTGCTATTTTTCTCAAGATATATAATTCAGAAGCTTTTTAGTGCTTCTAGTCTCGAAAATGTACGATAAAGTATTCTTTTGAACTACCTTTCACTTAGAATGAATGAATGGTCGTCCCGGTTATTTAAATTTTGTTTACTTTTCGAACACGTTTTCAGTTCGTACAGGCCACACACTGTACGGATTTTCGCCAATCATTTAGTTTTCCGATGGCCTTTAAAGCCTCTTACTGTCGTGACGATCAGAAATGATGTAAGAATTGTGAATTTTGGCAGCTCATGCCACTTTAAATAAATCAGATATACTGGATTTAAAAAAAAAAAATTAGGCATAAAAAAACAAAATCTCACAAAATGTTGGGGGGAACTCGTCTCCATAGTTATTTTAGCCTAGAAGGTGTTTAACTTGCGCCAACTGAATTCTACAGAAAATACATGATTAAAAACAATACTTTTTTAAATAAATGTGGACAAGAAGGGAGAGGGGATTAGATGGGACTTTCACTGACAAAATCAAACTGTACATACCCTTGCATTAATGGAGATATCCCTCCACCATGCAGGATCAAATTTGTAGTTACATTTCCGGATATTTTTATACTGCTCTGCTTCAGTGTCACCACGAAATGGTTCATAACCACACAGCCTACAATTTATAAGAATTCATAATCTCAAGAGTTATTTTTTGCAATACTCAACTTCAAGATTATTTCAAAAAGGTTACCTCATTGATCACGATGTTGAATGAACATTTATGGAAAATTCATCCATCAAATATGTTAGACAGATGGCTATAGTACTGTACAAAATCCAAAAGCAAAACCCTTTCTCCACAGTATTAGGCAGTATTTTGTCATGCCAATTGGTTGTTTTAAGCCTAGATAATATTAGTCAAAGGGGCCTGTTTCACAAAGCGGCGTAGCGTAAGTTTTCACATAAATGTCATAGCAACCCATACTGTAGAGATACATTGCTATGGCATTTACGTGAAAACTTACACTACGCTGCTTTGTGAAACAGGCTCCAGAGCTTGTTCGAGGGGTGAAACAAAAATATATGGGGTCAAGTGAGATTATTGGGCGAAGACCTAATTGAAGACATTCAGGTCTTCTTCCTAAAAGGTAGAGAGTCAGCTCTGATTGGTTGATGGATGTTTTACGTTGGCAGGCTTAGTAGGAGAAGAAAATGACCTCTTTGACCAGAGGAAACCACAGACTTTACGCGAGTACCTGGCAACTCTTACACTTACACTGTACGGCGATTGAGAAAAATCAACTCGGATAATCACGACAAAAAGTGAACTGTAAAAGTCATTTTCTAAAATGTGTGGTGCAAGCTGACAAGTGTCTACACAAAACGTCACAAGGCATCTTTGGTAGTGGCCTGTATTTATCAGCACAGAGTCTCCACATCACTGGTTTCAACCAATCGAAAGGAAGCATTTGGTGCGATTATTATTTCACTATATCACATATCTGGATTCGCACAACACCCAGGCTTATTGCAGTTTGAACCTGGAAGAAAATCCAGAGGAAAAGCGGAAAAAAACCCTGATCTACGGAGACACTCACCTCTAAAATGAGCGATTGATTTAGCTAATTAAACACATAAGTCTCAATAAAATATTTTCGCTCAGACCAGAAGAGCCTGGTGTCCTCTCAAATTACATTTGGCCACACTGCCATTAGCCCGAATAATCAGCCTCTGTGGTGCTGAGATACTCCATGACGTATGCACAAAAAAGGATTTCTCGGCTACACTGCCATATAAGTGAAATAATTACTAGAGTTGATAAATCAACCGATGGCATAAGCATTTCATAAAATTACACAAAGCAACAAAAGTCTTATTTTCAAACTACATGTACACCGCAGTAATGAAATTCAGAGAGAGTCCAAACTCACAGTATATATGCAATAACTCCGACACTCCACATGTCTACTGCCTGGCCATAACCCTTACCACTTAACACCTCAGGAGCTGGTCACATGGAATGAGAGAAACAGGTACAAAATGAAGGTTAAAAAAATCATACAGTGAATGATCATTTTAAATATGTTCTAAGTAACACTCCTGATTACTTTACAAAAATGCAGAAAAACTGTTAAAATTACAAAACACAAAGATACATTTTTTTCTATACTTTTCTGGGGTAGAAAAAGTTATTGAGATTTCATTTTTGCCATCATTTCGCAGTTGTGATGTTAAAATAATTATGACTACTTGCATTCACACAATATATCTGAACTAGGGTTATGCTGTTTAAACAAGCTAACAGTAGCCTACATCTAGACATATTAAAAGGACTTGGTCTGTTGGACAAATAAGAGCCTGTTAGACATGTGAATTAAAAAAAGGTAACAACCTAAAATGAGTGTCATCTAACATAGACTGATTGTTAGATTGATGTTTTTCACCGCACTCAAAAATTATTTCACTTATATGGGGGATTGCCAGGATGAGGTGGGGTGAATTCAGGCTGTTTGCCCACAGGAAACATCTGACCTTTGACCAGGCCCCTGTCATATAGCAGAATTAACACACTTTCTGCTTAAGTGATGTGTTTGCTGGGGTCAGAAAACCCTACCTTGTGCAACGAGGGAATTGCAAACTGTCAATCATTAAGAAAATCAAACAAATGACCATCAGGGGAGTACTAGACAGTTGACCATCCTCAACGCAAAATAACTTAATTAATCTCTTAGTCAGCACCACATAGCCCAGCCACACCTTTTGAAAATGTTAGAAAAGCCCAGCGTGGAGGCTTTCCAAAAGTTAAATCTTTCAATGGCATTTAGAAGTTGAAATGTTACAATAAGGTGATGAATTACTTTCTTTGTTTCGTCTGAATGTGTCCACGTGTTGCTGAATATGATAACCGATGGTTAGTGTTACCCCCCTGCGCCCCAAATTATCTTTCCACAAGAGTAATTACCACAATAACCAGGTGTTCCACACACAGTTTTCAACTCCACTTGTGGACGTATGATCGTAGACAAACCAAAATCAGCTGAAAAAAATATAAAATAGTTTATAACACCAGGCATGACATCTACATGTAAGATTGATGTTTTAAGCAGCACTCAAGATTATTTCCCTTGTCGAGAGAGAGATTGATTGATTGATTGATTAGGGCTTAACATCACTCTCAACAGCTAAGGTTATATGGCGATAAAAGTACCAACCAACAGACCAAAAGATCTTACCCACCCCCATCCCACCTAAATTTTAACATTAAAACCTCCACAAACCATATGAGCGTCAGGATGGCTAATTTATTTGGCATAATTAATTTACCTCCATACTAGGTAGGCAAAAACCACAAAACTGATCGATGTTTGAAGTTGCACTCTAGATTATTTCACTTGTAGAACATGTGTTTGCCTCCATGGACTGATTGATGTTTTAAGCTTCACTCAAGATTATTTCATGTGGTCGATACATTAGATTAATTCATTAATATTGTGTGTCCATTTCTTATAGCAAGTGTTTTAAAATAGGTAATAAAAGTTTGATTTGCGAATGTACAAAACAAACAAAAGATTATTTAGAGTAAAAGATTAAGAAGTTAGTCATGATGGATTCTCGTACCAACTTTAAGCTTGGATTCCTCCGTGGGTTTTTCATAGAGAAGGTTTTCAGGCTATACAAGGAAAGAAAGGAAACAAACTTTATACAAAAATGGAAAATAGAGCAAGGAAAAATGAGCATGAAAAGTTTTTGAATTAAAATTTGACAATGAAACGATTACCCAATTAACTATAAAGGTGGGGTGGAGAGTGGGGGATCCATGGGGATTTTTCTCTAAGCTTCAATAGCTAATTGCCCATAAATGCTTTCAGGCGGATACTTCATTCGTGAAATTTTATGAACCCAGCAGCAATGAAAGGTTGACTGGATACGCCGGTTTTTTAGGTTTACTTTGTGATACTAACCTTCAAGTCTCGATGGATAACCCCATTGTCGTGAAGATACTACAACATCAAAGATAAAGTTCAATTCCCAATGTGTACATGTCAACATTGATTTCCTAACAATCCCCATGCGTACATGTCAACATTGATTTCCTAACAATCCCCATGCGTACATGTCAACATTGATTTCCTAACAATCCCCATGTGTACATGTCAACATTGATTTCCTAACAATCCCCATGCGTACATGTCAACATTGATTTCCTAACAATCCCCATGTGTACATGTCAACATTGATTTCCTAACAATCTCCATGTGTACATGTCAACATTGATTTCCTAACAATCCCCATGTGTACATGTCAACATTGATTTCCTAACAATTCCCAATGTGTACATGTCAACATTGATTTCCTAACAATCCCCATGCGTACATGTCAACATTGATTTCCTAACAATCCCCATGTGTACATGTCAACATTGATTTCCTAACAATCCCCATGTGTACATGTCAACATTGATTTCCTAACAATCCCCATGTGTACATGTCAACATTGATTTCCTAACAATCCACATGTGTACATGTCAACATTGATTTCCTAACAATCCCCATGTGTACATCACATGTCAACATTGATTTCCTAACAATCCCCATGTGTACATGTCAACATTGATTTCCTAACAATCCACATGTGTACATGTCAACATTGATTTCCTAACAATCCCCATGTGTACATGTCAACATTGATTTCCTAACAATCCCCATGCGTACATGTCAACATTGATTTCCTAACAATCCCCATGTGTACATGTCAACATTGATTTCCTAACAATCCCCATGTGTACATGTCAACATTGATTTCCTAACAATCCCCATGTGTACATGTCAACATTGATTTCCTAACAATCCACATGTGTACATGTCAACATTGATTTCCTAACAATCCCCATGTGTACATCACATGTCAACATTGATTTCCTAACAATCCCCATGTGTACATGTCAACATTGATTTCCTAACAATCCACATGTGTACATGTCAACATTGATTTCCTAACAATCCCCATGTGTACATCACATGTCAACATTGATTTCCTAACAATCCCCATGTGTACATGTCAACATTGATTTCCTAACAATCCACATGTGTACATGTCAACATTGAGTTCCTAACAATCCCCATGTGTACATCACATGTCAACATTGATTTCCTAACAATCCCCATGTGTACATGTCAACATTGATTTCCTAACAATCCCCATGTGTACATGTCAACATTGATTTCCTAACAATCCCCATGTGTACATGTCAACATTGATTTCCTAACAATCCCCATGTGTACATGTCAACATTGATAACCTAACAATCCCCATGCGTACATGTCAACATTGATTTCCTAACAATCCCCTTGTGTACATGTCAACATTGATTTCCTAACAATCCCCATGTGTACATGTCAACATTGATTTCCTAACAATCCCCATGTGTACATGTCAACATTGATTTCCTAACAATCCCCATGTGTACATGTCAACATTGATTTCCTAACAATCCCCATGCGTACATGTCAACATTGATTTCCTAACAATCCCCATGTGTACATGTCAACATTGATTTCCTAACAATCCCCATGTGTACATCACATGTCAACATTGATTTCCTAACAATCCACATGTGTACATGTCAACATTGATTTCCTAACAATCCCCATGTGTACATGTCAACATTGATTTCCTAACAATCCCCATGTGTACATGTCAACATTGATTTCCTAACAATCCACATGCGTACATGTCAACATTGATTTCCTAACAATCCCCATGTGTACATGTCAACATTGATTTCCTAACAATCCCCATGTGTACATGTCAACATTGATTTCCTAACAATCCACATGTGTACATGTCAACATTGATTTCCTAACAATCCCCATGTGTACATGTCAACATTGATTTCCTAACAATCCCCATGTGTACATGTCAACATTGATTTCCTAACAATCTCCATGTGTACATGTCAACATTGATTTCCTAACAATCCCCATGTGTACATGTCAACATTGATTTCCTAACAATCCCCATGTGTACATGTCAACATTGATTTCCTAACAATCCACATGTGTACATGTCAACATTGATTTCCTAACAATCCCCATGTGTACATGTCAACATTGATTTCCTAACAATCTCCATGTGTACATGTCAACATTGATTTCCTAACAATCCCCATGTGTACATGTCAACATTGATTTCCTAACAATCCCCATGTGTACATGTCAACATTGATTTCCTAACAATCCCCATGTGTACATGTCAACATTGATTTCCTAACAATCCCCATGTGTACATGTCAACATTGATTTCCTAACAATCCACATGTGTACATGTCAACATTGATTTCCTAACAATCCCCATGTGTACATGTCAACATTGATTTCCTAACAATCCACATGTGTACATGTCAACATTGATTTCCTAACAATCCCCATGTGTACATGTCAACATTGATTTCCTAACAATCCACATGTGTACATGTCAACATTGATTTCCTAACAATCCCCATGTGTACATGTCAACATTGATTTCCTAACAATCCACATGTGTACATGTCAACATTGATTTCCTAACAATCCACATGTGTACATGTCAACATTGATTTCCTAACAATCCACATGTGTACATGTCAACATTGATTTCCTAACAATCCCCATGTGTACATGTCAACATTGATTTCCTAACAATCCACATGTGTACATGTCAACATTGATTTCCTAACAATCCCCATGTGTACATGTCAACATTGATTTCCTAACAAATGTAAAGAAAACTAAATTCAATTCATCAATATTGAGAAAAGAGTCACATAATATTAATATGTAACTGGCAAATATAAAAAAAATCATTAATCATGATTTCTGATCGTCACGATAGTCAGAGGCTTTGAAGGCCATCGAAAAACTAAATGATTGGCGTTGGAATGAGGAAGATCTATACAGTATGTGGCCTGTACGAACCGAAAACGTGTTCGAAAAGTAAACAAAATTTAAATAACCGGGAAGACCATTCATTCATTCTAAGCCAAAGTTAGTTGAAAACAATACTTTATCGTACATTTTCACGACTAGAAGCACTAAAAAGCTTCTGAATTATAAGTCTTGAGAAAAATAGCCAATAATTTCAACATTCTGTTTTAACGTCAATATATCAACAATTTGGCAGCTCATGCCACTATTAACTGAAACTAGTACTTGAGTCTATAAATACTTACCTTCACTCCAGTTAGAATTTCCTTGACACAGAAAGCAGCATCACGTTCAGTATAATATTTCCGACTTTCAATTCTAAAAGTGAAAGCATATTCTCGTGCCAAAATCAGTAAGATACATTTGTGTTGACTTTTATTGTCCTTAAATTTAGTGATTTTGAGACGACCCTTTTAAACAGACCTTTTTTTAAATGTCATCTTGCATTTATTGCAGGGGGGGGGGGGGGGGGGGGTCCGTCTCTTTGCCCGTGGCCGTTAGAGGTTTAGTATTTACTGGGGTCAGGAAATCAGGCTCTTTGCCTTGGAGAAACCTTTAGAGGTTTAGTATTTACTGGGGTGAGGAAATCAAGCTCTTTGCCTGGGAGAAACCTTTAGAGGTTTAGTATTTACTGGGGTCAGGAAATCAGGCTCTTTGCCTGGGAGAAACCGTTAGAGGTTTAGTATTTACTGGGGTCAGGAAATCAGGCTCTTTGCCTGGGAGAAACCGTTAGAGGTTTAGTATTTACTGGGGTGAGGAAATCAAGCTCTTTGCCTGGGAGAAACCATTAGAGGTTTAGTATTTACTGGGGTGAGGAAATCAGGCTCTTTGCCTGGGAGAAACCATTAGAGGTTTAGTATTTACTGGGGTGAGGAAATCAGGCTCTTTGCCTGGGAGAAACCATTAGAGGTTTAGTATTTACTGGGGTCAGGAAATCAGGCTCTTTGCCTGGGAGAAACCGTTAGAGGTTTAGTATTTACTGGGGTCAGGAAATCAGGCTCTTTGCCCAAGGGGACACCCCTCCAAGAATCCTTCTACCATTACACATGTGATTGAGTGAACTGACACAGAATTTATTAATGAAATTTGCTCGGCATTAAGTGAGATTCAAACCTGTGACCCATTGTTGGAAGGCTTGTACCGTTCTATCGACTGAGCCTCTGAAGTCAACAACAAACAAGAGTTTCGGGAAACCCAAAATACGCCCGGAAAGGCACAGTCACTGCAGCCATACAAAAACAAATCCTTCCATATATATATATTTTTGAATATATGCAATGGGTCCTTCAAATATGAAATCTCATCTGGTGTTAAATGTCCAGGTCTTCAGCTTGAAGTCCAGCTAATTCTGACTGGTCAGTGGGTTAAATCACTTGCTGAAGACATCACTGGCCAGGATGTTTGCCACATTTTATATAGGTATATTTGAACAGCTAGAGCCTAATCTCTGAGATGGTCAATGGTGTGTAAATATACAAGTCTTATCTGTTTACACTTACAACCAGGTTTATGAACATTGTCAAACATATCTTTTAGAAGCTATATTTGCTTTACCATATGGGTAATAAAACTGAATTGAAGAGCCTTTAAAACAGAGAAATAATTATAATTCTAAACTTTTTAGGTTTTGGCCACCATAGATATCACTAAATTATCCAAGGAAGCTGACACACCTACCCATAAGCTATATCCTCAGAAAAAATTGTCCAGATGGAATCAAAACTTTGAAAGTTATGGAGCGGAAGGGAATATTACATAATCCAATATAACTCCCATATTATGTAACCAGTGATGTTAAAAATAGTTTGCAACACACCATCTACCCATAAGGTATATACTCAGAAAAAATTGTGCAGATGGAATTAAAACTTTAGAAGTTATGGAGTGGAAGGGAATATTACATAATCCAATATAACTCCCATATTATGTAACCAGTGATGTTAAAAATAGTTCGCGACACACCTTCTACCCATAAGGTATATACTCAGAAAAAATTGTGCAGATGGAATCAAAACTTTAGAAGTTATGGAGCGGAAGGGAATATTACATAATCCAATATAACTCCCATATTATGTAACCAGTGATGTTAAAAATAGTTCGCGACACACCTTCTACCCATAATGGATATACTCAGAAAAAATTGTGCAGATGGAATCAAAACTTTAGAAGTTATGGAGCGGAAGGGAATATTACATAATCCAATATAACTCCCATATTATGTAACCAGTGATGTTAAAAATAGTTTGCGACACACCTTCCACCCATAAGGTATATACTCAGAAAAAATTGTGCAGATGGAATCAAAACTTTAGAAGTTATGGAGCGGAAGGGGAAAGCGGACGCCGGACAGCCGGACTGCTGGACTGCCGGACTGCCGGACTGCCGGACGGACGGAGATGATACCATAATACAGCCCGCTTTTCAAGCCGGGCGTATAAAAACTAATGGTGTAGCAAATAATAAGACATTTATGAGCAGTTTTCTCGTATGCATCTATTTGAAAGTTGGGCAAGGCAATGATCTATTGATGGAAGAATCAGTTGCTATAAGGTCTGCAGTTCTTTGAGACCAAGGTAGAGGGGCTGAATAGGGACTGCAGTTCTTTGAAACAAAGGTAGAGGGGCTGAATAGGGACTGCAGTTCTTTGAGACAAAGGTAGAGTGGCTGAATAGGGACTGCAGTTCTTTGAGACAAAGGAGAGGGGCTGAATAGGGTCTGCAGTTCTTTGAGACAAAGGTAGAGGGGCTGAATAGGGACTGCAGTTCTTTGAGACAAAGGAGAGGGGCTGAATAGGGACTGCAGTTCTTTGAGACAAAGGAGAGGGGCTGAATAGGGACTGCAGTTCTTTGAGACAAAGGAGAGGGGCTGAATAGCGACTGCAGTTCTTTGAGACAAAGGTAGAGGGGCTGAATAGGGACTGCAGTTCTTTGAGACAAAGGAGAGGGGCTGAATAGGGACTGCAGTTCTTTGAAACAAAGGTAGAGTGGCTGAATAGCGACTGCAGTTCTTTGAAACAAAGGTAGAGTGGCTGAATAGGGACTGCAGTTCTTTGAGACAAAGGTAGAGTGGCTGAATAGGGACTGCAGTTCTTTGAAACAAAGGTAGAGTGGCTGAATAGCGACTGCAGTTCTTTGAAACAAAGGTAGAGTGGCTGAATAGGGACTGCAGTTCTTTGAGACAAAGGTAGAGTGGCTGAATAGCGACTGCAGTTCTTTGAGACAAAGGAGAGGGGCTGAATAGGGACTGCAGTTCTTTGAGACAAAGGAGAGGGGCTGAATAGGGACTGCAGTTCTTTGAGACAAAGGAGAGGGGCTGAATAGGGACTGCAGTTCTTTGAGACAAAGGAGAGGGGCTGAATAGGGACTGCAGTTCTTTGAGACAAAGGAGAGGGGCTGAATAGCGACTGCAGTTCTTTGAGACAAAGGTAGAGGGGCTGAATAGGGACTGCAGTTCTTTGAGACAAAGGAGAGGGGCTGAATAGGGACTGCAGTTCTTTGAAACAAAGGTAGAGGGGCTGAATAGGGACTGCAGTTCTTTGAGACAAAGGTAGAGTGGCTGAATAGGGACTGCAGTTCTTTGAGACAAAGGAGAGGGGCTGAATAGGGACTGCAGTTCTTTGAGACAAAGGAGAGGGGCTGAATAGGGACTGCAGTTCTTTGAGACAAAGGAGAGGGGCTGAATAGCGACTGCAGTTCTTTGAGACAAAGGTAGAGGGGCTGAATAGGGACTGCAGTTCTTTGAGACAAAGGAGAGGGGCTGAATAGGGACTACAGTTCTTTGAGACAAAGGAGAGGGGCTGAATAGGGACTGCAGTTCTTTGAGACCAAGGTAGAGGGGCTGAATAGGGACTGCAGTTCTTTGAGACAAAGGTAGAGGGGCTGAATAGCGACTGCAGTTCTTTGAGACAAAGGAGAGGGGCTGAATAGGGACTGCAGTTCTTTGAGACAAAGGAGAGGGGCTGAATAGCGACTGCAGTTCTTTGAGACAAAGGTAGAGGGGCTGAATAGGGACTGCAGTTCTTTGAGACAAAGGAGAGGGGCTGAATAGGGACTACAGTTCTTTGAGACAAAGGTAGAGTGGCTGAATAGGGACTGCAGTTCTTTGAGACAAAGGAGAGGGGCTGAATAGCGACTGCAGTTCTTTGAGACAAAGGTAGAGGGGCTGAATAGGGACTACAGTTCTTTGAGACAAAGGAGAGGGGCTGAATAGGGACTGCAGTTCTTTGAGACCAAGGTAGAGGGGCTGAATAGCGACTGCAGTTCTTTGAGACAAAGGTAGAGGGGCTGAATAGCGACTGCAGTTCTTTGAGACAAAGGTAGAGGGGCTGAATAGGGACTGCAGTTCTTTGAGACCAAGGTAGAGGGGCTGAATAGGGACTGCAGTTCTTTGAGACAAAGGTGAGGGGCTGAATAGGGACTGCAGTTCTTTGAGACAAAGGAGAGGGGCTGAATAGGGACTGCAGTTCTTTGAGACAAAGGAGAGGGGCTGAATAGCGACTGCAGTTCTTTGAGACAAAGGTAGAGGGGCTGAATAGGGACTGCAGTTCTTTGAGACAAAGGAGAGGGGCTGAATAGGGACTACTGTTCTTTGAGACAAAGGAGAGGGGCTGAATAGGGACTGCAGTTCTTTGAGACCAAGGTAGAGGGGCTGAATAGCGACTGCAGTTCTTTGAGACAAAGGTAGAGGGGCTGAATAGCGACTGCAGTTCTTTGAGACAAAGGAGAGGGGCTGAATAGGGACTACAGTTCTTTGAGACAAAGGTAGAGGGGCTGAATAGGGACTGCAGTTCTTTGAGACAAAGGAGAGGGGCTGAATAGGGACTGCAGTTCTTTGAGACAAAGGAGAGGGGCTGAATAGCGACTGCAGTTCTTTGAGACAAAGGTAGAGGGGCTGAATAGGGACTACAGTTCTTTGAGACAAAGGAGAGGGGCTGAATAGGGACTGCAGTTCTTTGAGACCAAGGTAGAGGGGCTGAATAGCGACTGCAGTTCTTTGAGACAAAGGTAGAGGGGCTGAATAGCGACTGCAGTTCTTTGAGACAAAGGTAGAGGGGCTGAATAGGGACTGCAGTTCTTTGAGACCAAGGTAGAGGGGCTGAATAGGGACTGCAGTTCTTTGAGACAAAGGTGAGGGGCTGAATAGGGACTGCAGTTCTTTGAGACAAAGGAGAGGGGCTGAATAGGGACTGCAGTTCTTTGAGACAAAGGAGAGGGGCTGAATAGCGACTGCAGTTCTTTGAGACAAAGGTAGAGGGGCTGAATAGGGACTGCAGTTCTTTGAGACAAAGGAGAGGGGCTGAATAGGGACTACAGTTCTTTGAGACAAAGGAGAGGGGCTGAATAGGGACTGCAGTTCTTTGAGACCAAGGTAGAGGGGCTGAATAGCGACTGCAGTTCTTTGAGACAAAGGTAGAGTGGCTGAATAGGGACTGCAGTTCTTTGAGACAAAGGTAGAGGGGCTGAATAGGGACTGCAGTTCTTTGAGACAAAGGTAGAGGGGCTGAATAGGGACTGCAGTTCTTTGAGACAAAGGTAGAGGGGCTGAATAGCGACTGCAGTTCTTTGAGACAAAGGAGAGGGACTGAATAGGGACTGCAGTTCTTTGAGACAAAGGAGAGGGGCTGAATAGGGACTGCAGTTCTTTGAGACAAAGGTAGAGTGGCTGAATAGGGACTGCAGTTCTTTGAGACAAAGGAGAGGGGCTGAAAAGCGACTGGAGTTCTTTGAGACAAAGGAGAGGGGCTGAATAGGGACTGCAGTTCTTTGAGACAAAGGTAGAGGGGCTGAATATGAAACGCAAGGCTTGTAGGAATTCCACAAATTTCCTATCACAGGCGTTGCATTACGCACACGGCTGAGCATTTTTCCTTCTAACTTGACGTTTATATCTGATGTCATGGAGCAAAATACGTTGAAAAAATTGCAATGTCACCAAAAACGTTCTTAATAGCGTCATCTGTCATGGATATCATAAAATCCCGCAGGAACTTTACCAGACTTGTGCTCCATATAGTTACATATAGGTGTAATGATAATTGATCAACCTTACAAAACCCATTAACCCTCTTTAGACAGCTTACCTGTCAAACAATTCCCCACCAGTAACCAGCTCTAGAATGAGGTAGATTGTCGTCTGTGTCTCGTATATTTCTTTCAATCGAATCTGAAATAAATATGCATAGAGCAGGTAAGCTTTGGCCAACACGAGAATAAATCACCAGTTGGATTGGACTGAGAACATATCCTGCCACAGAGCAAGGGGCCTCCATGGCTCAGTAGGTAGAGCATTGGACGCTGAATCCCAACAGTCTACCGATGTACATGTAGGTCACCACTCAGTCCTACAAATAATTGGAAAATTTTCTGACTGGGTTTTCACTCGAACGACCTATTTACCAGTTACCAGTGGAAGGGTAAGTGGGTTTCCTCCTGGCATAAAGCTCGGTTTCCTCCGACAATAAAACTGGCAATGCCGCCATATAAGTGAAATCATCTTGAGCGTGGCGTAAAACACCAAACAATCAAGCCACAGAGCTACATTAGCTCATAACATAACACATTTTAGGCCAAGCTAAAGAAATTACATGTACTTTAGTTAAAAATACATATAAGCTGTCTTTTTATACAAAAATTAAAAAAAAAATTAAATTATTGATTGTAACAGTCTCATTTATCATTGCATTTCATACTTAGTAGTTAACTTTTTGTATGACAAATCAATTGGAATCAAATGTAAAGAAATTGTGTATCGAGAGATTTTATTTACGTCCAAATTATTTATAACAAGAATTCCTACTTACAATATTTGCATGATTCATTCGAAGCAGAATGCCCGCTTCTGTCACAACAATTTTTTTATCAATCTACAAGAAAATGACAAATAATGAATTAATTTAGCACTGTAGTTACGTATAGCTTCTTTTTAACTCACGACATATTTAACTCATTATTCCATGTTCTATGGCAGAATTCTAGCAAGGATTGAGGGACGGGCCAATTTCCGCATACAAGAAAATTTGTTTTAACGTTTTTCACTCCATATCAATTGGTTACGATAATCGATCTCGAATCAATCTGAGTTAATTTTAACCTTGTCAAGAAATCTTGGCTCTGCCAAATTTTTTTTTTTTCGTATTCGTCATAGAGGGTGATTCACATTACCAGCCAAATATAAAGTAAGTCGGCCTTTAGACCAAAAATCCGGGCTAATTTTAACCCATCAATTGGTATGGAACAGATGACAGATGTAAATGTTATTTCCTGTACAAGAATGAGAAGCATAGACAGCATTTAAAAAAAATAATAAACCTAGCTTGCACTAATTTGACCTGTTGATTTAACACAAGTTGCGAAAACTCAATTTGATCATAAGACATTGAGAGGTCTTAATTACTTCTCAATAGATTGGAAAGAACATAAAAGAGAGATTGAAACAGCTTTCAAAGTTCAAATCATGAAAAATGCACAAACCTTTTTCTGAATGATTTTAACTGCCCAGCTTTCACCAGTACCCTTGTTTTCACATTTGTGGACTTTAGCCGTTCCTCCACTAAAATATAAACACAAACATTTTGGTTCATCAGCCTACTGATATCCAATTCTGTCCCCTAATAGAGGACTTTTAATGATGGACAAGTTGATTACGTTCTTTGAATTCCTTTGCAAGTTTATTTTGTTTCTAGATGACAGGATTTTCTAACAAAGGGTGTAGAATGAGCAGTTAAAACGCTTACAGCTTTTTCATAATTTCTGATCGTCACGACAGTAAGAGGTTTTAAAGGCCATCGAAAAACTAATTGATTAGCGTTGGAATGATGAAAATCCATACAGTATTGTTACCAAGCTGTTAGACAACATTAGGATTTGTAAATGAATCATCTATCAAATTGTATGTAGTTTAAAGATTATCTAATATTATATGTGTAGTAGACTAGAAAGTAGTAATCACAGTAGGTTACAATGTCATCCCAGCAGTGGTCCCTAATAGATAGGATGCTATAACACAAGTTGTCAGACTGTCCACAATTAATCTTTCCTTATTGTTTATTAATTCTAGAGTACATCACTATTGTATTAAGAGGAACATGTTTGGTTCAGTATTAGAACATGTCCAAGTAAGCAAATCTGACCAAGCTATGTCAAGTATATAAAAGAGAATTTATATCATAGATAAGTAATGAGAACAATGAGAGGAAGAGAGTCAGCAGAATAAGATCATTCAGAGAGAGATTTGTAAAGGGTAGGAGCTGGACGTTAAGAGTTCTATTATGCCAATAGTAGCTAACTAATAAGCCCTACCCAGTGTCAGTTGTTGTACATGTATGTAATTACTTATGTGCCTATGTAAATAATCCTGAGTGCATTTGTATATAAACTATTGTCGTTACATATGGACTTGCGTCATTTATTCTGAGGTCCCAAGTGGTCAAGATTATAGCTAGCTTCCCCGGCTCATTCGATAGGACCCTTGGTGACAACTTGCAGCCCGGACGTGTGACTATTAGTCGATGAGGCTTGATTGTCACAATCAACAGATAACCATCGGGATCGCAATTTGTACAACCTACGTGGGAACAATTAGTGCCACCCGGTTGATAACAATTGGTGGACAACCCCGACCCTGATCGGTTACAGTATGTTGACGGAATAGTATTCGAAAAGTAAGCAAAATTTAAATAACCGGGACGACCATTCATTCATTCTAAGCCAAAGTTAGTTCAAAACAATACTTTATCGTACATTTTCTTGCAGACTTTGCCGCCATTTTGTGTGACGTTCGAACTTGGTCAAACGATGCATGCCAAATAAATAAAATAAATAAAAAAAAAAAAGAAAACAAGAATAATCTTTTATGGGTTCTAAAGAAGTCTGGGGTAGGAATTTTCCATACAGAGCAGTTACAATATTATTTTCATGGCTTGTAATTTCCGACAAAAGTGCTTCGGACTTCACCGACCACATTTCAGAATTCGTAGACTGAACGTTGGTATATGTACTAATATCACCATAAGTTCGGTAAATTGAACTACAGTAGGCAGTACGACAGTAGTAGAACTAGACCAGGCTTTGCCTATTTCATATCAGTTGTTGGATAGATAAAAGTCATTAACAGCAACCCGGCCTCCTCTCGGTTTATTGAATGAGGGTGGGGGTAACAGGGTGTGCAAAAAGTACTGTAATCTAGTTAACCTTTGCCTTGGTTACTGCATTTGTTAAGTTGTTGTTGTACTCACCGTCCTAATTCAACTCCCAAGGTGTATCTGTCTTCAAAGAAAACATCTTTAATGCTCTCAAACAACCAAAACCCTCGACAGACCCCATTCTGTGGCATTGTGTAAGTTCGAAACCTTTTTAAACAATACTATGAATAAAACAAAACAACTCTAGAGTCTTTCTCTGGCTAATGTTGACATAAATGACAGTGTCGTCAACCAAGCACCAACAAGCAGATGACGTCACATGGATCCCAAATTTATCATTTTTATTGAATAAATGTCTATTTTTTTAGAGACATTGTCGCGTCAAAAACAAATAACTTAAGTGTAAATAAAACAAAAATAATTTGTTTCTAACTAATAGATAGGCTAGATATCTTATTTATAATATAAGATATCTGTGTGTTTTTTTAAAACAGGGGAGAGAATTCCAATCACTTAAAGCAAGATTTAGGATTTGTCTGCCCTTTGCACAAGTGACGCATGTGCGGCCTTTGGCGCCCACCTCCAAATATTTTTGCCGCGAAACAAAGCATGTTGTCATGTTTGAGGGGGTGGGGAGAATTTGGTGGGCGCATCGCTGTAATGGTAAGGTTCATGTCATGTTTAAACCTAATTTCTCTCATATGCTTCATTGTTTTTGGAAAAGCAGGCCAGAAATTCGTTACTATAGGCAAAAAGCTGTGTGCACATTTTTGTCTTCTCCATTTTCCTTTGTTATGATGGCAGAAATGAGTCACACAGCCTGGCACGGCAGTCTGGCAGTGAGCTGGTAAAAATGCTGCAACTACAACGAGTTGTTTACATTTTGGGAAAGCAAGTTATAATCTAATTCATGAAGTAAAATTTCAGCCAACATCGATGGGTTGTAGTTTCGAATTTAATTCTAATTTTTTTCCCATAATTCAGGTTGGGGAAATGTGCCGAACGGGAGTGCACTCCTCAACGGGAGTACAGTCACTCGCCCTAAATCGGGACACTTTTCTATTTTTCATCGCAGGATTCAAAATACAAAACAAATAGTTAAAATTTTTATATTCTGAAGTTTATAGACTTTATTAAAGGATTAAATAATCCAATGATTTGGTCTCTCTAAGCAGCTTACTATTTCAAAAATCGTCTTAAAGAATCTGACTATTTCCCCTAAAACAGGACAACCCTTCCTAAATCGGGACACAGAATTTCATCCACAAAAGTTACGGTTTATGACTAAATGAAATTTTTTTTTTTGCAACTTCGAATATTTGCATGAAACCGTAAACATTTCCAATCCATCTAAGAAAGAAATCACCAATAAATTCGAAAAATTTAGCTTGATCTGCCTCAAAACACCGGGTCATGTTTTTAGTGATTGCATCACTGCAGCATGCGCCGTTTTACGGCAGTGTTGTATGTCGTAAAGTGACTGTCCCGATTTAGGAAAAAATCATGTTGCACGAACTTTGCCTGTGTGGTTTTAATTTTACAGTAATATTCATGAATGTTACATGCCTTGATACGTAACAGATTACTTAAGTAAACAGATAGTGAAATCTGCATATCCAAGACAAGTTTAGAAACTGACCCATACTTACGCGCGGCAATGCTTACAGACGACAAATTACGTGATCCGACTGCATAACCTCTATTAACTTTGCTTTAGAAAACTGACTGCAACGCGAAAAAAAATTAATGCAAAATGTTTTAAACTTTTTAAGATGAAAGTCTAATGTCGCAGCATCAAACAGTTGTTTTGTGAAAGTAAACCATCAAATAAGATGCTGTGAAATTAAGGTAGAAGTCATAACTGTCCCGATTTAGGGTTGTCCCGATTTAGGGCGAGTGACTGTAACACTCCGGAACGAGCTATAGACCGCACTCTTGATCGGGAGTAGGGTGGGTGAAAAAAACAAAACACGCCGCCGTTCTCCTCAACCCCTACGGTAATGCACGCTTTGCAGAGCAACAACAACGCAGTAGACTTCAAGCTTTGCCTCCGTGTGTTTTTTTCTTTAAAATTATTTATCGTCGCATGCGCTGACCACTTCAAAGAATTTCACACAAACTGCAAAAAGTGAATTCGCCATTTTCAACAAGCCAAAGCAGCGTCAAAATAAATGTTTACCTTAGCCATTGATGTTTCAAATTAAAGACTGGTGTCTGTATAGTTACGGCTTTTAAATGAATTATTTGGAAGGACTTCGGATTTCAGATTTAAGCTAAGTCTTAACTATCCTTAATCTCAACTACCTTTCAGCTTTTACCGCCTATTATATCTTTGAAACATTCCTCTTTTTACTGAACCAGTTGATTTCTTCGAAATCCGTTGTTAAGCTGTTTAATCGCTCTTTGTAAAGCATAGCTTAAAAATTGACCTAATGACTTTACACGAGTTATCTCACCCGTATAATGGCGGTTTAATGTGTGGCTGTACCTGACCGGCAAAGTAAGTAAACCAGGATAGAGACACACGAGTGAGTCTAGTGTCTGTAGTGGTGCATGCTTCCCACGTGGTGACAGTCCGTCGTTCACCCAAGTCACTGACTCGGACGCGCAAATTTCAGGTCTTTAAATATTGCCAGTCGGCGCGATTATACGGTGGTCATTAGTGACCATCAATGCATTTTTATTCTGCACACATCGTTTTTAATTCCGTCAGTTCAAAGGTCCTATGTGAGCTGAATGACCTTTGAACTGACGGATCTTGCTACAGTTGACCTTTGACCTCTCGGATATGAATAAATTCTGACGTCATCCGACACATTCACTCAGTTTACGGAAAACACGCCTTATGACAAATAACACGAAGAGATGCAAAAAGTCTTGTAAATGTGCTGCCATCTAAAATTTACGATTCAAATTAAATACACAATTAACAAATAAACTGTTTTAGTGCATGAAGTAAATAAAACAGATTTTTATTATCAAACAGTTTTAAAATGAATTAAAAACGATGTGTGCAGAATAAAAATGCATCGATGGTCACTAATGACCACCGTATAATGGCGCCGACTGGCAATATTTAAAGACCTGAAATTTGCGCGTTCGAGTCAGTGACTTGGGTGAACGACGGACTGTCACCACGTGGGAAGCATGCACCACTACAGACACCAGTCTTTAATTTGAAACATCAATGGCTAAGGTAAACATTTATTTTGACGCTGCTTTGGCTTGTTGAAAATGGCGAATTCACTTTTTGCAGTTTGTGTGAAATTCTTTGAAGTGGTCAGCGCATGCGACGATAAATAATTTTAAAGAAAAAAACACACGGAGGCAAAGCTTGAAGTCTACTGCGTTGTTGCTGCTCTGCAAAGCGTGCATTACCGTAGGGGTTTAGGAGAACGGCGGCGTGTTTTTTTTTTTTCACCCACCCTACTCCCGATCAAGAGTGCGGTCTATAGCTCGTTCCGGAGTGTTACTCCCGTTGAGGAGTGCACTCCCGTTCGGCACATTTCCCCAACCTGATAATTAACATTTATACCGGGGGCGAGGGATGATTTTTTTCAAAATCAATTTTTTCAAACCATTCCAAATTTTGTCTTTCAGTAATAACTTTATTACATCAATTATAACTTGTAACTATGAGCTAACGAAATTTAAATTAATTTTTTTTATTATAAATTAAAAAAAATAGTCTAAAACAGCAATTGAGTAAAAAATATGAAGTTGAAATGAAAGATACCAATATTACAATAATAAAGCCTGTATGTGTAACCTGTGTGAACCGAAATTTAAACAGCCGAGATGTTCAGGTACATTTTTGGTGTTTTGATGCTTATATAAAGTACCTTAAAAAGGCTTAAGGCTTAACAACAACGTGCATCTCCAATATTATAGATATCACTGTTTTATCAGCCTTGTTTTAGACTAGTTGCCAACAACTAGGATCTCTACACTTATTCTGTTGGAACGAAATATTCCGTATTTTGGTAAGGCCAAAAAAAAAAATACCTGTGTTTCCGCTTGCAGGCCTAAAAAAAATAGGGTAGGTAGGTAGGGTTTTTTTTTTTTTTCTTTTTTTTTTTTTCTTCGGCACAAGAGATACATGTATGAAACTGGGTGAATGAATGAAATACTCTTACATGTATAAAACATACCATTTTCCATATTTAGTTTCTTTAACAGTCATAATTTCTGATCTATACCTATCAGAGAAGAATGCGATTTATGAAACAAAATCAGAGATGCTTCACTGATAAAGAAAAAAAAAACGAAAATGAACTATTTTGGAATATATACAGAGGACACTTAAGGCATGTTCTTACTGTGTGATTTGTCGTACCGACTTGTAGGATGCGATTAAAATGGCCCTACTCAGTGCTCCAGATAATTATTTTCTCCAGCCAGTACTGTACCCGCCATATAAGTGAAATAATCTTGAATGCGGCGTTAAACATCAATCAATCAATGGTATGGAATATACACATTAATGAATGTGAATGTACATGCAAGTAACTGAAATAAAAAATAAAAATATTATTTATAGAAATTTATTTTTTATTGTAGTTTCTACGCATGGACTTCTTTTTATTTTTTACATTATATTTATTAAGTTAATAAAATATATAATATAGATATAATATCTAGCTGATAAAATTAGATAGTGCCAAAATGATGTCCGTGAAGCTGTCACCCATTACCCATTACCCAGTTCCCGATTCAAAACTAGGTCAATGTAGAGGATTAGTCCATTTGAAAATAGGGGTGAGAGCAAAAACACACGACATCGTACATAAACCGCAATACAGCCTCAGACAAAACAGACGCAGATCAATTGGGTAATTGGTAACAGTCGAATTGGGTAATGGGCTACACAACGCCTACAAAGCGATAATACGCGAACAGGGAAATGGGAGATGGACGAACTGGGTAATGGGTGACAGACAGGGCCGAATTGGGTAATGGGTAATAACTACCAGTCGAATTGGGTAATGGGCTACAGCTACACAACATCTCCAAAGCGATAATACGCGAATAGGGAAATGGGGGATGGACGAACTGGGTAATTTGTGAGAGACAGGGGGCGAATTGGGTAATGGGTGACAAGCGAATTGGGTAATGAGCTACACAACACCTCCAAAGCTATGATACGCGAACAGGGAAATGGGAGATGGATGAACTGGGTAATGGGTGACAGACAGGGGCGAATTGGGTAATTGGTAACAGTCGAATTGGGTAATGGGCTAAACAAAGCCTCCAAGCGATAATACGGAAACAAGGAATAGGAAATAGACGAACTGGGTAATGGGTGACTGGCAGGGGCGAATTGGGTAATGGGTGACAAGCGAATTGGGTAATGAGCTACACAACGCCTCCAAAGCGATAATACGCGAACAGGGAAATGGGTGACAGACAGGGCCGAATCGGGTAATGGGTAATGGGTAACAGTCGAATAGGGTAATGGGATACACAACGCCTCCAAAGCGATAATACGCGAACAGGGAAATGGGGGATGGACGAACTGGGTAATGGGTGACAGACAGGGCCGAATTGGGTAATGGGTAATAAATAACAGTCGAATTGGGTAATGGGCTACACAACGTCTCCAAAGCGATAATACGGGAAATGGGAGATGGACGAACTGGGTAATGTGTGAGAGACAGGGGGCGAATTTGGTAATGGGTAATGGGTGACAAGCAAATTGGGTAATGAGCTACACAACGCCTCCAAAGCGATAATACTCGAACAGGGAAATGGGAGATGGATGAACTGGGTAATGGGTGACAGACAGGGGCGAATTGGGTAATGGGTAACAGTCGAATTGGGTAATGGGCTACACAAAGCCTCCAAAGCGATAATACGCAAACAGGGAATAGGAAATAGACGAACTGGGTAATGGGTGACAGGCAGGGGCGAATTGGGTAATGGGTGACAAGCGAATTGGGTAATGGGCTACACAACGTCTCCAAAGCGATAATACTCGAACAGGGAAATGGGGGATGGATGAACTGGGTAATGGGTGACAGACATGGGCGAATTGGGTAATGGGTAACAGTCGAATTGGGTAATGAGCTACACAACGCCTCCAAAGCGATAATACGCGAACAGGGAAATGGGGGATGGACGAACTGGGTAATTTGTGAGAGACAGGGGGCGAATTGGGTAATGGGTGACAAACGAATTGGGTAATGAGCTACACAACGCCTCCAACGCGATAATACGCGAACAGGGAAATGGGAGATGGATGAACTGGGTAATGGGTGACAGACAGGGGCGAATTGGGTAATGGGTAACAGTCGAATTGGGTAATGAGCTACACAACGCCTCCAAAGCGATAATACGCGAACAGGGAAATGGGGGATGGACGAACTGGGTTATTTGTGAGAGACAGGGGGCGAATTGGGTAATGGGTAATGGGTGACAAACGAATTGGGTAATGAGCTACACAACGCCTCCAAAGCTATGATACGCGAACAGGGAAATGGGAGATGGATGAACTGGGTAATGGGTGACAGACAGGGGCGAATTGGGTAATGGGTAACAGTCGAATTGGGTAATGGGCTAAACAAAGCCTCCAAAGCGATAATACGGAAACAAGGAATAGGAAATAGACGAACTGGGTAATGGGTGACTGGCAGGGGCGAATTGGGTAATGGGTGACAAGCGAATTGGGTAATGAGCTACACAACGCCTCCAAAGCGATAATACGCGAACAAGGAAATGGGGGATGGACGAACTGGGTAATGGGTGACAGACAGGGCCGAATCGGGTAATGGGTAATAAATAACAGTCGAATTGGGTAATGGGCTACACAACGTCTCCAAAGCGATAATACGCGAACAGGGAAATGGGGGATGGACGAACTGGGTAATGTGTGAGAGACAGGGGGCGAATTGGGTAATGGGTGACAAGCAAATTGGGTAATGAGCTACACAATGCCTCCAAAGCGATAATACTCGAACAGGGAAATGGGGGATGGATGAACTGGGTTAGAGCTGACAGACAGGGTTGAATTGAGTAATGGGTAACAGTCGAATTGGGTAATGGGCTACACAAAGCCTCCAAAGCGATAATACGCAAACAGGGAATAGGAAATAGACGAACTGGGTAATGGGTGACAGGCAGGGGCAAATTGGGTAATGGGTGACAAGCGAATTGGGTAATGAGCTACACAATGCCTCCAAAGCGATAATACGCGAACAGGGAAATGGGGGATGGACGTAATGGGTGACAGACAGGGCCGAATTGGGTAATGGGTAACAGTCGAATTGGGTAATGGGCTACACAAAGCCTCCAAAGCGATAATACGCAAACAGGGAATAGGAAATAGACGAACTGGGTAATGGGTGACAGGCAGGGGCGAATTGGGTAATGGGTAATGGGTGTCAAGCGAATTGGGTAATGAGCTACACAACGCCTCCAAAGCGATAATACGCGAGCAGGGAAATGGGGGATGGACGAACTGGGTAATGGGTGACAGACAGGGGCGAATTGGGTAATGGGTAACAGTCGAATTGGGTAATGGGCTACACAAAGCCTCCAAAGCGATAATACGCAAACAGGGAATAGGAAATAGACGAACTGGGTAATGGGTGACAGGCAGGGGCGAATTGGGTAATGGGTGTCAAGCGAATTGGGTAATGAGCTACACAACGCCTCCAAAGCGATAATACGCGAGCAGGGAAATGGGGGATGGACGAACTGGGTAATGGGTGACAGACAGGGCCGAATTGGGTAATGGGTAACCGTCGAATAGGGTAATGGGCTACACAACGCCTCCAAAGCGATTATACGCGAACAGGGAAATGGGGGATGGATGAACTGGGTAATGGGTGACAGGCAGGGGCGAATTGGGTAATGGGTATCGGGTGACAAGCTAATTGGGTAATGAGCTACACAACGCCTCCAAAGCGATAATACGCGAACAGGGAAATGGGGTATGGATGAACTGGGTAATGGGTGACAGACAGGGCCGAATATGGTAATGGGTAATGGGTAACAGTCGAATTGGGTAATGGGCTACACAACGCCTCCAAACCGGTTATACACGAACAGGGAAATGGGGGATGGATGAACTGGCTAATGGGTGACAGGCAGGGGCGAATTGGATAATGGGTAATGGGTGACAAGCGAATTGAGTAATGAGCTACACAACGCCTCCAAAGCGATAATATGCGAACAGGTAAATGGGGATGGATGAACTGGGTAATGAGTGACAGACAGAGGCGAATTGGGTAATGGGTAACAGTCGAATTGGGCAATGGGCTACACAAAGCCTCCAAAGCGATAATACGCAAACAGGGAATATGAAATAGACGAACTGGGTAATGGGTGACAGGCAGGGGCGAATTGGGTAATGGGTGACAAGCGAATTGGGCAATGAGCTACACAAGGCCTCCAAAGTGATAATACGCGAACAGGGAAATGGGGCATGGATGAACTGGGTAATGGGTGACAGACAGGGGCGAATTGGGTAATGGGTAATTGGTAACAGTCGAATTGGGCAATGGGCTACACAACGCCTCCAAAGCGATAATACGCGAACAGGGAAATGGGGGATGGATGAACTTGGTAATGGGTGACAGACAGGGGCGAATTGGGTAATGGGTAAAAGTCGAATTGGGTAATGGGTGACAGTCGAATTGGGTAATGGGCTACACAAAGCCTCCAAAGCGATAATACGCAAACAGGGAATAGGAAATGGACGAACTGGGTAATGGGTGACAGGCAGGGGCGAATCGGGTAATGGTTAATGGGTGACAAGCCAATTGGGTAATGAGCTACACAAGGCCTCCAAAGTGATAATACGCGAACAGGGAAATGGGGGATGGATGAACTGGGTAATGGGTGACACACAGGGGCGAATTGGGTAATGGGTAATGGGTATCAGTCGAATTGGGTAATGGGCTATATTACTGCATGAATCAGAAAACAATGGGGGAAAAAACCAACAATTAAATTGAACAAATAAACAAAAAAAGGACATAGTAGATGATCTGTTTTGGATTTAATACATCTTAAAAAAATGAAACAAAAAATAAATGATCTGACTTAAAAAAAATGATTTCAAATCACAAAACAATACCACGAACACAGGCATTCTGGTGAATGGGTGTTGTGGTGTGGTGTACGTGTACCGGCTCGAGTATGGTTGCCCTTGAAGATTATATAATAATAACAACAGCAACAACAACAACAACAATAATAATATTTATAATAATAATGTAAGTTATTATAAAATAGGTACAATAATATAGATAAAGCTAATAATAAAATAGTTTTAACAGGGTCCATGAATATGATTTAACACTACCATGTAGGCATACATTCCTGTAAATACATACTAATTTAATAATTTAATTAGCTAAGCTCAATAGCCTACCTATGCATGCATATCTGAAGTGCGTTACACAATAAGAATTACACATGTACCCAAGTTATCAATTAAATATCTATACACTTATATATATACAGGGTACTACAAAATAGGTAAGTCGAGTATTAAGGGCTGTATGGACTTAGCTGCAAGTTCCCAACTAGCCCGGCCCCTTGTGACCAAATGTGGAACTAATGGTATGAGTGTGTTGGTGGTGTAGCGCGGTGTATGTATACTAAGTTTGGCGACCTTTACCTTTGACCTTTGAAAGATAAATCTTGTTTATTTCAGGGAAACGACCAAACAGACAAATGGAGCAAATCCAAATCAAATTGGATTTGTTTTGTGGAAGCTATAATTTATATGTCTGCGTATTGTCGCTTTGAAGGCGTTGTGTAGCCCATTACCCAATTCGCCTGTCACCCATTACCCAATTCGCCCCTGTCTGTCACCCATTACCCAGTTCATCCACCCCCCATTTCCCTGTTCGCGTATTATCGCTTTGGAGGCGCTGTGTAGCTCATTACCCAATTCGCTTGTCACCCATTACCCATTACCCAATTCGCCCCTGTCTGTCACCCATTACCCAGTTCATCCATCCCCCATTTCCCTGTTCGCGTATTATCGTTTTGGAGGCTTTGTGTAGCCCATTACCCAATTCGACTGTTACCCATTACCCAATTCGCCCCTGTCTGTCACCCATTACCCAGTTCATCCACCCCCCATTTCCCTGTTCGCGTATTATCGCTTTGGAGGCGCTGTGTAGCTCATTACCCGATTCGCTTGTCACCCATTACCCATTACCCAATTTCCCCCTGTCTGTCACCCATTACCCAGTTCGTCTATTTCCTATTCCCTGTTTGCGTATTATCGCTTTGGAGGCTTTGTGTAGCCCATTACCCAATTCGACTGTTACCCATTACCCAATTCGCCCCTGTCTGTCACCCATTACCCAATTCATCCATCTCCGATTTCCCTGTTTGCGTAATATCGCTTTGGAGGCGTTGTGTAGCTCATTACCCAATTCGCTTGTCACCCATTACCCAACTCGCCCCCTGTCTCTCACACAATACCGAGTTCGTCCATCCCCCATTTCCCTGTTCACGTATTATCGCTTTGGAGACGTTGTGTAGCCCATTACCCAATTTGACTGTTACCCATTACCCAATTGATCTGCGTCTGTTTTGTCTGAGGCTGTATTGCGGTTTATGTATGATGTCGTGTGTTTTTGCTCTCACCCCTATTTGTAAATGGACTAATCCTCTACATTGACCTAGTTTTGAATCGGGAACTGGGTAATGGGTAATGGGTGACAGCTTCACGGACATGCCAAAATGTTCATGTGTTCAACTTTCACGTCAACTTTGACACGATGCCGAATACGATGTATACTATATAGCCTACACAACCTTGTCATGTAGGGCTACACCATAGTTCAATTTACCGAACTTATGGTGATATTACATATACCAACGTTCGGTATACGAATTAGAAATACAAGGTGGAAATGATGCTTAAATTGCAAGCCATGAAAATATTATTGTAACTCCTCGGTATGGACGATTCCTACCTCAGACTTCTTCAAAACTCATAAAAGATTATTCTTGTCGGCTTTTATTACATGTAGCTATTCCAAAGGGCGTACACCTGGTCTAAAACAACAACAAACTGTCATTTCTTGGAGACTTTGCCGCCATTTTGCGCGACGTTCGAACTGGGTCAAACGGTGCATGTCAAATAAATAAAATAAATAAAAATAAATAAAAGAGGAAAGAATAATCTTTTATGAGTTCTAAAGAAGTCTGGGGTAGGAATTGTCCATACAGAGCAGTTACAATATTATTTTCATGGCTTGTAATTTCCGACAAAAGTTTGTCGGAGTTTTCCGAGCAGCATTTCAGAATTCACAGACTGAACGTTGGTATATGTAATATCACCATAAGTTCAGTAAATTGAACTATAATATCACCATATGTTCGGTAAATTGAACTAGGCTACACCACTGCATAAGCCAGAAAAGGAGTATGTTCAGTGTTGAAGATTTCGTACTTTTAGGTCTAGTTTGACTTGTTTTGTTAGAAGTTTCAACACCAAAAAGTAAAAGTGTAAACAATAATGTATAAATCAAGTTGTGAATGTGTGTTTTCGATGAAAACATAACAGAAATGTGTTTCTCACAACTCAGGACAAAAAATGCTATAAATAGCAAAGGGGAGTTAACTTTTGTCAAATAGAAAATTTCAACCAATCATTGATCTCCATTTTCGCAAAGCTTAGTCAATTAGGTCAAAAGTCAACCAATGAATGATGTCCATTCTAGATATTCCTTGGAGGTGACATATTTCACGATCTTCAGCCTCAGGTTTTAAGAAACTTTATGATGGACAACAACTACAAACAATAACATATTCTTTTTAAACCAGATTTTCCTATTTATTTTTTCTGTTGTACTGGCCATATTTGCAATATACCCGTATTTACCGTTTCAGGCAGTATTATAAGTACGGTTAGTTTTCTTTCCTTGTCCGTATTGTGCAATTTTCCCGCCGTATTTACGCGTGTACGGGCCTTATCTGTAGCACTGGCCCTACTCGCAACTCCAAGTACAACTTAAAAGTACAAACGTAAAACGCGTTCGCCGGACATTTTTTTTTTTTTTTTTTTTTAACAGCCGTCTAAAAACTTTTGACTCGGCGTAAATTTGTTTGAGTCGGTCGGAAGACGGAAACACAGGTATTTTTTTTTTTGGCCTAATGGCAGCTCATGCTGCTTTAAAAATAGTGTAACTTCAACTTGAAATTTCAATTTTCGAAACCTTAAATTTTTGTTGAAAAGATACAGAAAAGTTAATATTTGTTTATAATATATTTCAGGCATGAGGGTTTGACTGTTGACTGCAAGGTGATTGACTGATCATGGAGTCTGTAGATCTTCAAATGGACGACATCTTCGGTGATGGTGACGACGATGCTCTGTTTAATAACCACGCCTCAATACCAGATCTCCCTCCCAATGAAGGCTTCACATCAGATCAGGAAAATATTGCCGGCCAAAACACAGGTAACTTGTGTCCTGCCCTTTTTAAGCTTTTTGGTGGATTGACTATTGAATACTGCCCTCCAAATATGTCTTGATGCTGACAGAATTAAGTACCCTTTAATGATCATGTAATCTCTTTTTGTTTACAGCTCTTTACATAAAGACGTAGTTCTTTGGATAACAACTTTTTAGGTTTATTTCTCACAACTTTTCGCTAGAATTACCTCAGGTGTATTACAATCTATGAACTTGGATCAACTTATATACATATTACAAATATTAACATGAACATTTTTATGGGTAATGTTTAGGCTGTGGCTTGAATTGGCTTGTGTGGGTATCGGGGTGCTGGCTGGGTGGAGTGGATGGGCAAATTACTATCTCACAGAGTGTGGGGTGGGGGTGTGTGTGTTATAGAACAAGAAGAGCAAAAAGCATATGCAGCTTTAATAATGGTTATTTTTCCCCTACTTCTAAACGTCTTTCAAAAGTTATATCAAGCTCTTTACATTAAACAGAGAAGTTAACAGAGCCCGTTTCCGTTAACTTCTCTGAGCAGACTAAAATTGCAATGCGTTAACGTTACTGCTCAGGCAGACGTGAATGCAAGCCTAGCTGTGTGGTACCGTGTTGTCATGTATTAAGTTGTGCCAAAATCTGTCCACCAAATCCTTTAACTGAAGCAGACAGAAACATATTGAAGCACTGTCCTATTTCTCTTTTAGAAAACGATGCTGTCCTGGCCAGGTTGAGAGATCTCTCCAAAGGGGCTGCCAAGAAAACTGTTACCCGTGTTCAACCCAAATTAGATCCAGCAAGGTAAGTCATGTAATTCAAGTAGAATCATAGTTAATCTCATCAAAGGTTTATGAATAGATTTTATTTTTTATGGTTATTTTTATTTGGTCTGAGTGGGGTTCAAACCTGCGCCGCATCAATGAAAGATCTGAGGCCCCCTACAGCCAATCAAGCAACTGTTCAGTTTAATTAAATGTCCAACAAATTCTGTTGGTTTTCTCAATGTATTCTAATATTGAGAAAAATATTTACTATTCTCTTGTAGGTTAACTGGAGATCGTGGAATCGGAACTTTACCTAAAGTTTTCAAAGATGTCAAATTTAAGGGCAAGGGGCATGAGGTATAGTGACCTTCATTTCAAACAAACAGCCTTCTAACAAGGAATCTGGTTCTGATTTAAAATAAAGAACAGTTTCTAAGTATGTGAACTAGTTGAGGTGAAATAACGCATGGTCCTTTACGAAAAAGTAGCATATGGATTGCTGTATAACTGAATTAGTCTGAACTAAAGCATTTTTCTTATGTCATTTTTTTTTGTGAAGGCTGATGATTTGAAAAAGGTAATGCGGTATTTGGAACACTGGACTCATCGTCTTTTCCCCAAAATGCCATTTGATGAGGTCTTGGAGAGAATTGAGAAACTGGGAACTAAAAAGGAAGTCCAGGTAAAAGCAGGTGTCATTTCAGGAATATTATGTGTCTTTGAAAGACTAAATATGCCGTCAAGTTTTTTTTTTTTTGGGATTTGTCAATTTCTCCTACGATCTTTCTAATTGTTGGAGATAGTGATAGTCTGAGAGAAGCCTGTCCTTAATTGGTCACAGATCAAATCCCACGGAGTCTAAAAAAAATTTTCAAACGTAGTAGTTTTTTCTCTTGATTGACCTATGTGGGGGAGTTGCCAGGTAGGTGAGGTTTTTTGTTTACAGCCCCCCCACTAAACCTGGCAACGCCGACCTATAAGTGAAGAGAAATTCAGTGTCTAAAGAAAACCTCAATCAATCCATCTAAATATAATATTATTCTAGTATCTCAAATCTGCCACGTTTTCTATTTGCCAATTTCAGACTTACATAAAGCGGATGAGAATGGACATGCCCATACAGCCTGATGAACCAGAGGATGTAGAACAGACGGAAGAAACAGGGGAGGTAATAAGCACTTTTCTAAATTGGACACGGCCATATTCTCTCATGTTGTCCTTAAGACTTGGCTAAGATAGAGCAATGTAATGTCATTTTGTAAAGCAATTAGAAAAACCCTGCAACACTTTGGTACATCAATCTGCATTTAGTATATAATTAAAATTAGAGGAACCGTTTAAAATGGAAGAATTAAGGCGATGAACTCTAAGAAGAAAATTTTATACTGACAAAATGGCTCTTCGAAATTGAAAATGTGATATCACGATAGAAAGTGGGACCCTATGTTTACACTGCAGTGAAATTGGTTATTTTTTTTGGTGGGAAAACTACATTATATGAGCCTGTTTTATTCTTGACAGACAATCTCACACACCTTATTTCATTGTCCTATGTATGAAAATGCTAGTTATTGGAAACTTGTTATTACTACCATGTGACCAACCATTACTTAGAGCTTTAATGTATGCTCTCCAGATGTTATTGTGAACATTAAGAAGGTGTTCAAATGTGTCAGACATCGAATATTATGTGAAAAGTTGATTATACAGGGTAGAATCCATGACTGAATCCAATGTTCCTGGTTGGATTTTACTTGTTTGTCCTCATAATAATTTTGAGTTTTTTTTCATTATGGTCTTTAAGGTACCTTTACAACGATTTCTGTTGTAAAATGGCTTCCATAACTTAAACCAGATACACATTGAATGAATTTATTTTATTGTTTTTAGCAGAAAAGAAGTCAAGTGGGAGAAGATGAAGAGGAAGTTTTGGACGAAATATTCCGAGATCAGCAAGCCAGCCAATCAAATCACACTTTCAACTCAATCAGCCAATCAAATACCACCATGGATTCTATTAACCAATCGGATACAACTAGCTCCATCCAGAACTTAACAGATGCAGAGAGTCAACCCAAGTCATCTACAGTAAGTTAACAATGTAATTCCAATGAAATCACGCCTACTCTATTAGCCAATCAAATCCTTCTTTGGATTAAATCAGATGCAGCCACAATAATCTATCAGCAGTAAGGGAGCATGTGATGGAATCAAATTGAAATCCAAGTTCGAAAACCATGTGTGATATAACACAGCCAATCAAATGAATGTTGTACCCACTCCTGTGCAGTGGCTCAGGTTTAACAGCTGATGAAGCACAACAATAGTTTACCAATTGCGTATATAATTGACATATATTTATGGCCATATGTAAGTTGAAAATTTAACTTAATGTTGCTGATGGATCTACTGTTTAGGCGTGAACTCAATAAGATTTTATTTGTATTGCCAGACTCTAACAGCTGAACAGAAGGAACGTATGGAAGCTAACAAACGAAAGGCTCATGAACGAAGGATGGCAAAACTTGGTATAACAGCACCAGGTGCGTATATTGACATGACACATTTGTCTCTTTTCAGTTTTAGTCATATTAGCGCTTTCCTTATATTCATTGCTTTTAAACAAGCATTTCTGCTGTCTTTAGCTACATGTAGTTAGATTCACTGGCCATGTTGATACAAGGGGACATGTTCATGACAGGCAGCTTCTCATCAATGGCAATCCGACACGGACCTTTTTTCAACGAGTTCTTAGATGGATTTTTGATAGCTCCAGATACAGATAGATTAGAAAGTTTGCTCTCCATGTGGCGAAGAGCAGGTATCCCTCCCTACTAAAATAGGCCTCCATGGTTCAGCGTTGGACGCTCAATCCAAACAGCCTTCCACCAAAGGGGCTTGGGTTTGAATCCCACTCAGTCCCATAAAATTAGAAAATGTTCTGGCTGTGTTTTCACTCGAACAACCTATGTGGGATGGTTGCCAGTTACCACCGGAAGGTCATCGGTTTCCTCCCACAATAAAACTGGCAACGCGTCCATATAAGTGAAATAATCTTGAGAGCAGCTTATAAAATTTAAAAAAAAAAAGATGCCAGGTCTTAAATTTTTAGTTAATGCAAAGCGTGAGCAATGTTTTGCATGTCAGCCAGTCAAATGTCAACACCTTAAAGATGTTGCAGCTGCACCATCCACAGCTGGGAGACTTGGGACTGACATGCTAGATTAATTCATATCGGCATAACAGGACCAGCTGTCATTAGATCAGGCAGACTCGGTAGTAAAAGTGCCGGACATTCACAAATATACTGAAACTAGACACATTCTCTGCTGGAATAACCTTAATCATTCTTTGTCATTCTAAAAATGGGGCCTCAGTGGTCCAGTGGGTTAGAGGGATCGTCCTCAGTCCCACACAGCACTAACATCGCCTTAAATTGGCTATCTGGTCATTCTAAAAATGGGGCCTCAGTGGGTTAGAGTGATCGTCCCCAGTCCTACACAGCCCTAACATGGGGGCCCAGTGGGTTAGAGTGATTGTCCTCTGTACCACACAGCCCTAACATCGCCTTTATTTGGCTATCTGGTCATTCTAAAAATGGGGGTCCAGTGGGTTAATGATTGTCCCACGTATCCCTAACATCGATGCGGCGAAATTGAAACATTTCTGAGTGGATTTTTCACTTTGTCGCTGTATGTGGAAAAGTTGCCAGGTCGGGGGATTCCTCTGAGCAATGAGCCCGGTTTACTCCTCCACTAAACCTGCTAGCACCAAAATAATCTTTTGGCATAAAACCTCAATCATTCAATAAGTAGGTTTCCATTTAGCTGTTAGATAAAGTATCTTCAAGAGCTATAACGTTAGCTTGTCAAAGTGACACAAAAGTTTTTGGGCAAAAAAGTTCTCAACTTTTTCTGTGTGGCAAAATTTTAAAAAAAAATGTATTTTTCAACTTAAACAGTATTCTGGATGTCAGCAACAAGTTTTTATGTATATCTGTTTGTTATCTTGCAGGCACTCCCTCAAATGTGTCGTCAGTCCCAAGAGTTGAAGTGAACACTCCCTTGACCTATCCTAATTCCCCCTCTGCTCAACTCTACCCTGGACCATCTCAGGAAGTGACCTCCAGCACTCCTGTAGGGGCAAGGTCACAGGCACCAGTGCCTCCTTCAATGAGTTTTGAACAATTAACAGAAGATCAGCTAATGCAAGACTTGGAAAATGAAGAAGAATTAAACAATGTTCAGCAACAGGACACGGGGAACAACGAGCAGCAAAGTTCAGCTATTGTATCAACTGAGAACCCAAAAGCTCCCAACAGTTTGACCTCTGACTCTCCAATTGAATGTCAACCTGTTGCCATGGATACTGAAGATGCAGGCTTGTAGCCATAGAACGGACCTGATTTAGCTTCTCAGGGTTACATTTTACTATTTCATTTTCTCCAATCAGAAAACAGGTTATGTATTTTATGTGATTTATTTATTTTGCTTTTTGAAGCTTTGTATTGATTTATCATCTCAAAATGATTGTATAATTACATATTTGTGCTTTAAGAACCATTAGAATTTCATCATATATTTCCATTTTTTTTGTTTCTTCAATAATTGAGATTGTATAGTTTACTTATACTAGTGTTATTTTCCACTCGTTATCGTATTTTAATTGAAACTTTTTTGATTGCTTATATTTTTCCTTATATTGACTGGTTCTTCACATATTTTTCGGGACCTGCTTATATACAAAGGTCATGTTAACACACAATAGCCATCACATTTCAGATTATGTAAACAATGGTCACTCGCATTCATTTTATTTCATCAGAAAATTTGAATTTATCGTTAGAGATTAACTTGTATGATATAAAGTGGGCCTCGAGTGGCAAGGGCATTTCCAACCAAATCAGTGTACCTGAAAATAATGTAACATTTGGCACGAAAAAAGGAAGTTTTTTGGTAATGTTAAAATATTCAATTTCAGTTAACATGTTACACTAAACATTAGCTTTTATTTGGTTTCCTTTAGCATTAATTGTTCCGTCTTGATTCTTTTGTTTCCGTATGTTTCTCAAATTCTGTACGAATTGTTGCTTTCTTATCATTTAAATGACCTTGTATGAACGTAGAATACGAAGCATCAACTATGTGCGAGAAATATTTATTCTGCTCAATACGTAAACAGACAAGTTTAGTCATTAAACTTTGGTCGATATTACTTTTAAGGCATAAGCCGGAACAATCCAGTCACTTTGATTTAGTTGAACACCCAGGCTAACATGTTCTGTGGATTACCGGTCTGCTAACTTGACGATGGTCGAACCAAACGTTCCAAAGATTTGCACATTTAGCTAAATAATAATGTGACGAGATGCTGGCATTTTATTGTTATGCCTCTAAACCCAGACCTTTTTGGGGGTGATAGCTTGCTGCTGGGCTAAATTCCCAACCTGGAAGATCTTTTTCCAATCTGTCAACTTTGCCAATATAAGTGAAATAATCTTGCAAAACAAACTTCAGGATGTGTGCGCTGTATAAGCAAGAAAATCTAAGCTCCATTAATTTAATTAATCGAAAAATGATTTGTATAAAAGATGTTTGTTTGAAAGTATTTGAATGTATGTGAGGAGTGAATGGTTTGTCTAAAATGACCTTACAAAGCAAAGGTGGGAGACTAACGAGTTTAACTGTTTTCATATTCTCTAGTAGATAATGTATAATACCAATAGCTACATCATTTACTCAATAAGCTTCTATTTTAGCAACTTAGTGAACATGTTTGAAGCAATGTATCATAGAGAGTATTTTAAATCGGTTTGCTCATTTGGGTGTATATTCACTTGATAATGTCACCTATGAAAAAAGAAGTGCTATGTCAGCTTTTAAAGCTGGCACTCCCACCGGAGCAACAATTATTTGCATAGGGCTGTCTGCTTTTAATATCTCCTGGAAATCTGAAAGAAAAAAAAAGACCAAAAAAAAAATTACTTTTTTTAGTTAATCATATATCTTTTATAAAATCTACATATGTATTTTGGAGAGAAACAATTCCTACTTTTCAAGGCTCAGATTAAAGGCAGATATATAAAGCAGAAAAATGGCCAAGAGCTATTGTGATATTTGTAGGTGTCGGACATTGTCAGAAAGTGGGAGAGATTGATCAAAAAAGTAAACGATGCTGAAGAAAAGTTTTGAATAAAGTTTGTCTTGATCTCATATGTTGTGTTGACTCTTTTTGTATTGTTTTCTCATATTTGATTGAGGTTGGAATAGTTGGTCGCTGTATGTGGAAGAGTTGCCAGGTACTCGTCGAAGGTCGGGGGTTTAATCCGGGCAATGAGCCGGATTTCTTCTCCACAAAACCTGGCAACACCGCCATATAAGTGAAATAATCGAGTGTGGCGTAGGTCAGTATTTTTCTCGGACTCCGTTAACTTTGTGCCATACTCTGGAACCTGGGTTCGATTTCCGTTGCGGGCGTCACCCAAAAATCGGTAGAGGAATTTCAACCATATTTTCAAGAAAGTGTAATCCCAAAATAACGAGAATACTGGTAGAAATGAACCAAAGAGCAGCGGTTTTCTCTGATCGTCTAGAACTCTTTCGCATTTTCTTGCGTGAGCCGCCAAAATTCACACTTTTTTCATAATTTCTGATCGGCACAACAGTGAGAGTCTTTGAAGGCCATCGAACAAGTAAATGATTGGCGTTGGAATGAGGAAAATCTATACAGTATGTGGCCTGTACGAACCGAAATAGGGTTCGAAAAGTAAACAAATTTAAATAACCGGGCGACCATTCATTCATTCTAAGCCAAAGTGTGTTCAAAACAATACTTTATCGTACATTTTCGAGACTAGAAGCACTAAAAAGCTTCTGAATAATACGTCCTGACAACAATAGCCGATAATTTCAACATTCTGTTTTTACGTCGAAATATCAACATTTTGGCAGCTCATGCCACTTTAAGTGACATTGGCTAAGTCAGTTTGAAATTTATCGAAAAACTAAATGATTGATGTTGGAATAGGAAAATCTGTGGCCTTAACGAAATGAAAGTATTCTAAATGTAAATAAAATTTATATAACCCGGACTTACGTTCATTCATTTAAAGTGGCATGAGCTGCCAAAATTCACACTTTTTTCATAATTCTGATCGTCCCGACAGTAAGAGGCTTTGAAGGCCATCGACAAACTAAATGATTAGAGTTGGAATGAGGAAAATCCATACAGTATGTGGCCTATACGAACGGGAATAGTGTTGGAAAAGTAAACAAATTTAAATAACCGGTACGACCATTCATTCATTCTAAGCCAAAGTTAGTTCAAAACAATACTTTATCGTACATTCGTGAGATTAGAAGCACTAAAAAGTTTCTGAATTACACGTGTTGAGAAAAATAGCTGATAATTTCAGCTTTCTGTTTCAACGTCAAAATATCAACATTTTGGCAGCTCATGCCACTTTAAACGGACATGCCCTGGACGAATGTCGTTAAAATATGTACTATTCTACCGTTTTTACAAAGGTTAGGTTTCCAGATGGCCATTGGTAACTTTCCCAGCTCCCACGGACTGGAAAGGGAGTTTTATTTGATGGTTCTAATGTCTGCTTTGTTTTGGTAAAAATAATCGAGTGCGCAGTAGAGCCATTCGTGGCTGCGCATGTGGTGTCCTTTCGACTATTTGTTTACTAACTGTCAGACAGAAAACAACAGCAACACGGAATTATCTAAATAATTAGTTATATTTACATTTTTGGCGAAAAGTCGACTTGCAGCCTTTTATCCGAGATTGATCACCATTGTTCTATAGTCTGAAAATCAACAGAGAACCACAACAAACTGTACTTTGAGGCCAGATTTAGTTGAAAACATTACTTAAATGTATATTCTCAAGACTATAGTCGCCCTAAAAAGCATATATTGTGTACTTCCTGAGAAAAATGACCCATAATTTTTCTCAACAAATGCAATTTTTAAGATTCTTAGTACTACTAGTTTTCAGAATGTAGCGATTTGAACTAACTTAGTCCTTGAATGAATGAACTTGCGTCCCAGTTATTTCAATTTTGTTTACTTTTGGAACCCTGTTCTGGTTGGTACGGGCCACAGGCTGTAAGGATTTTCCTTATTCCATTTAGTTTTCCATTGGACCTCGTCCCATCTTATTATTGTGAAAATCTAAATTTATGAAAAAGTGTAAATTAAGGCAGTTCATGCCACTTAAAAGATACTACAATCCATACCGTCTTTGTTCCACATATGCTATACACTCCATGCAATATTAGAACTTAATGTTCTAATAGCAATCGGAATTCATTTTTTACAATTCCTGCCACTTTGCGTGCATGTTACACCACAGAAACTTATCTTACGCTGAACATGTTGTCCCTTTTATTTCATTAATCTCCTTTTACACGGCAAAGTGGTGATAATGTAGGTCTTCATCTGCAGAATGAGTGCCCCAGGCTACACGGACTATAGACCCAGGCCTGTACGTGCACTCCGTTCGTTTGGCTGACTGAAACCCCCCACCTGCCGACATCCTAATTAATCTAAGGTTAAAGACATGGTATTTTTTACCTATAGTTCTTATCATTTACTTTATTGCTAGGCCAGCGATCTTATCGGGAGTTTCCCGCCTAAACGATCTGCGTCTTTGTCCATACAAATGTAAAGTATAAATGAAATAACAAAGTTTAGTATAAATGAAAAGACAAGTTTAGTGAGTGATATAGGGATTGATGTTTTATGCTCCGCACATATATATATATATATCTTGAATCTTATATATATATTTGGCATATATGCCCATGACGGCGTTCTCAGTTTTTGTGGGCGAGGAAATCAGGCTCAGAAACCCACTCAGAAGTCTTTTCATATTTTAGTCCGACCTAAGGCAAGTACCTGGCAACTATTCCACAAAGGGCGATCGAGTAAAAAAACACGTTCAGATTTTTGGACTCCGTGGGATTCGAACCCACTACCCATTGATGGTAGGCTTACGTCGGACAGAGAGACTGTCGACTGAGCCATGCACCTATACCCAATAACTTAAGTACTATCGCGATCGGGATGAGGTTTACTTCAGAAGTGCAAAAAAGCCAGGTTTCCCACCAACAAATACACCGGCGACGCTGACATGTTAATTACACAACGCGCGGCGTGAAACAGCAATCAATATCTGCATTGCGAAGTAAATACTGACGAGTGTGTCATTGTTTCCGAGTTGCTTACCTCTGGTACGTGCTTGCCGTGTTTCTATCTTGACATTTTATCACTCTAGTCGCCTATTTGTGATAGAATAATACATACATTAGGAATAAAGGTCTTACTCGCTTTTCCCATCTGAAAGGATAACATCGGAGATTTTACACCTCACTGGTTCTACGTTTACTGTATTGTACACGGAGTTGACAAAGGAACAACGGGAAAAAAAGAGATGCTTAAAAAAGAAAAATGAAGCACCTGCTTTCCCTTGGTCCTTTTTTTATTGGAACAATATACCACAGGTCTGAGATCTTAATTGATAGATCAATACTATATTTAGACTATACACAACAAAGGGCTTTGGAGAATAATATTATATATATATGACTGAAATTAAACTTAACTTTATTTGACAAGTAGGGCCCCCATGTTTTCAACAGGCACTTTGATATGATCGATCTGGCGAACCTTCCGCCAACGTGCTGTGGGAACGTATACCCCACTCACTCCATCCACCCTCCCATAGGCATAAATAAAAAATTCTGACTGAAGATACAAGTATTGTTTAATACGATATAGCCTATAGGCCACTGGCCTATACTTCACCATTTTCGTCCGATCGCATGAGTCTCAAGTTTAAAGGGGCACGAGCTGCCAAAATGTTGATATTTTGAAGTTAAAACGGAATGTTAAAATTATTGGCTATTTTTCTCAAGACGTATGATTCACAAGCTTTTTAGTGCTTCTAGTCTCGAAAATGTACGATAAAGTATTGTTTTAAACTAACTTTGCCTTAGAATGAATGAATGGTCGTCCCGGTTATTTAAATTTTGTTTACTTTTCGAACACATTTTCGGTTCGTACAAGCCATATACTGTATGGATTTTCCTCATTCCAACGCCAATCATTTAGTTTTTTGATGGTCTTGAAATTCTCTTACTATCGTGACGATCAGAAACTATGAAAAAAGTGTAAGTTTTTGCAGCTCATGTCACTTTAAACTATATACGTCTACCCACACACGATGGAAGGGAATGTTGCACAAGCAAGGGGTCTCCTTGTTCTGAATACCTAAACTCCCTATGGCCGAAGTATGTTGATGTTATGCCCGACAACAACGTATATCAGCCGCAGAGAATAGATATATATATATTTATGATAACTAAAACACACGGGCACAGGGAAAATCTTCTTGTCTAAAATAACCATGGAGACAAGTTTCTAATTGTGTTAAAAAGAGGTATATCATTTAGACCGTTATACCCCATCATAAATTGTTATAATAAAGTAAACCTATGATGTTTCATTAGGTTGACGACTGACAAGAGCTTAGCCTTGGTCAGTAGAATTTCTGGAATCCTTTTGTAACACATTGACAATGGTTACGCATCTTAACTATGGCAAGAACATCGGTGGACTGAGATTGAACCGTATAAATTTTGCTTTCTCCACCCCCCTAGTCCGCAATATTTTGAGTGGATTGAAGGATAAATTCTGATACATTCGCACGGGCTTCTTCAATAACATAGGGTGCATTTGAAAAATCTAAGAGTTGCTCTCGGAATTAAAAAAAATAACTCGCAATTTTTAAACATTATTCACCTAAAATTTTGTCAGAAAGCTTCTTTGATAATCCCTCCGTAGAGCTAACCCATAAAAATATAAACCATGCGTACACTGTGCTAAAGAAACCCGACATCAGTCAGTCTCAATTTTATTTACATGTCTTTATTTATGATCGATAATTGGGGAAAATTAGACACTAGATTTACAAATCTACTTATGTGGAATTTTCTTGTAATCAGTTTTATAAGAGATTTCTTCCTTTGAAAACAATCTAAGTTTGATCGGGTCGTATATAGATCGAGTTCCTATAATCCGATTTTGTCTTAATCTCAGCTACTCTTGATCAGGCATGTACAGCAGATCTAACAAGTTTAAACGGGAATGAGTATGCCTATGGTTTCAATGAAATACGATACTGTCCGACGAAATATTTCATTATCTTGATCTTTTGTTTATTTGTTAGCAGAAAAGAGATTATAATTTACGTTAAGGTTTAGGACAATTTGGCATATCCACTAAACGGCTTCTCGAGACAATTGTTTTATTAAATTTATTTTTTAGAACCCTGTTATTTTTTTCTCCTTTGAACATCTCATGTATGTATTTTGCTAGGCATCCTGAATGAAAAACTCCGCCTTAGTTTATTTGTTTTAAAATATGCCAAATTAAATGTATGCTTTACTTACAAAATGTTATTATTTAATTGTTTTCAAAGATAAAAAATATAATTCTTGGCTAGTTAAATTTGCCATTGACCGGGCTATTCCCACAAGCAATAGCTGACTTTGTTTAAAGTACTTACATGTATGAAATAATTGATATAAAATGAAATGTTTATGTGAAAACAAATCATGTATGACGTAATGTTCATTAGAAGTAAATCAGCTGATTTTTGACATCTCAACGAATCAAACTTCCCTCCTCAGTCCCTAATCTTTTCCTAACCCAATCAAATGTCATGCTTTACTCTGATGTCAGTTCCTGTTCTTAGAACGACACGCCCACTGCACGAGGTGAGGCAGGTGAAGCGTTTGTGGTTTCAGTATCCAAAAACATTTGACCAAATACAGACCACGTTTGGTTTTGGTGATTTAGCGGGATTTCATTTATATTCCAAGTTATCCGTTTCAGTCAATTTCTTTTTAGTTAAACGTTTTTCAGTCAAGAAATCGCGCTTGTTTTATCTGGTTCATTGTGAAGGACAAAGGCGCTAAAAAAGAGGGTGTGTTCGTTTACTCTCGTTCTGAACTTGAGTCGACCGATAGATCACTTTGCTACTGTAAACAACATCACATTTGAGACAACTATTTAATGTGACAAACCACGTTTCACATTTATCAATTAGTGGGTTTTATGTCGGAGATAATATGGCTGTACCACCTTCATCAAGAATGGATCATTTTGACACTAATTTAGCTGCCGAGTGTTTGGTCGAGATGTCAGGCATGACAAAGGTTGGCAATTCAATCACACCAGTCAACAATAATAACACGGTGAAAATGTTACCGTTTCCTGACAAACATTCACCGTCAACAGACTATAGGAAATGTTTTTCCTTTCAAGAAGAAAGTGTGCAACAACAAACGGACGCCCATCTCTATATGCTGGCGAGAATTTTGACAGATCTTCGTACCGTCAAACAAGAACCTGTGTATACCGATTTGGCTGAAACCGAAATGGCGGAATTCGATATTAACATGAACAAAAACAATCCTGTGTTTATTAAGAATCTCGACTCTTCCAGAGACGCTGTATTTGATAGATCTAATTCCACCACACCTACAGTGAGCAGTAGCGATAGCGAAAACATCAACACGGAATACATCCAGCTAATACGCCCATCCACAGGTCCAATTAAAAAGATGCACAAATGTCATTATCAAGGGTGCGACAAAGTTTATGGGAAAAGTTCACACTTAAAAGCTCATCTGAGAACCCATACAGGTATGAAATTTTTTTTGGTTGCGATAACCTGATAGCAGCTGTTTCTTTGTTGGGATCAGCGTTTTGTGCCTTATTGTGGAATTTGTGGTGCACTTTATCGCCCACGTGCGACGTAGATTTTGTGGTTTAATCTGTCTTTTGAGTTTGAAAGTACATTTATTTGTTATAAGTTTTACTTCTAAACTAGGTCTTAACACCGTACTTTCTTTTTTTTATTTTACCCTTTCTTTTGCTGACAAGTTTAAGTTTAAGTAAACCTAGCAAAAAAAGCTTTGTTTAAATAGACCCCGCCTCTTGACCCTCTTTATGTAGGTAACCACATTAACAGTAATACACAACAAATCTGTCGTTCAGCCCTTTGATTTCCCGCGGAAAGTTTTGTGACAATTTCATCAGCTGTTCTGAAGGTTTTCATGAAAGTTTATGAAAAGTTTCATAATTTCTATGTGCGTCTGTGAAAATTACAGAATAAAACCAGCATTTTTTTTATCAGTTATTTTTGTAACCTGTCCTTTTCGTTGTTGTCAAATAAAACTGCATGACAAAGCGCACGCGCCACAACGAAGTGGGCGTGGATATTTTTATTTTGTTATCAAAACAAAGCAATTTTGTCTTACCAGCTTTAGAAATGACATTCTATTTAGCCTGTAGTGTAGCCTTGTTAGGTACAATTATCTTTCAGTATGATCCATTTTAATGAATGGCTGTTTAAATAGCATTCAATTTTCAAACCTAGTTTAAATTTTAATTAGGGCGTTTTTTTGCCTTGTTGCAAGTTAACTATCGACGTTGCCACACGACATGTAGTGTGTAAATCTAATTTTTTAAATGATAATTTTCTGACTTAAAAAAAGAAAAGATAAATAAAATGCAAAAATGTTTACTACCTTTATATTAAAAATCAAATTATTTATTTTCTTTAAATTATGTCTTTGATAAAAAATCTACGTGGGTTCACCAATTTATTGATTTTATTGGCGCGTAGATCTAATTTATTCCCAGAGAGAAAGCTTCTGATCAAATTAGCACCTTAATTCAATCTTCCTCAATAACATTGATCCGAAAAGCCCTTTTTAGAAATTTGCATCGAAAGTCTCCTTGACCATTGTCACACTCATGTGTCTCTTTCCTGTGTTACTTACTTGCCGGTCAGGAAGTACCTTGAAGTTGACCATGTCATTCTGTAATCTGCACTAAATTATATTTACCCCCTACTGCTTTGTATGTCATTATATATGAGAATTGGCCTGATTTAGCTGAGCTGGCAGCACAATCTCTAGCTTTGTGACCATTCTCGGCAGTTTGTTTTTATCTGTCAGACGCCAACAATAGCAGGAGAAAATTCCTTGAGTAACTCTTTTAAAGTATGTTTAGTTGTGGTCCGTTTAAGATTGATTACTTGTTATATTTCTCCAGAAACAGTCAACATATAAACCACCACACACTTGCATGGTATGTCCCTTCAAATGGAGCAACATTTATATAATGTGGTGTTAATGAGATAAAAATGTTTTTTTTTTTCATTTTTGGTTATTACCATATGATTTAATTATTTCAAAACACAATAAGAACTTGTCTCCATGGTTATTTTAGACAAGAAGATTTACCTGTGCCCGTGTGTTTAAGTTGTCTTAAATATATAATTATTTGAAAAGATTTCTGCTGATAGCTGAGTAGAAAAGGAGTTCTGCTTTTTCTCTATCCAATATTTATTAGTCCATTAATACATTTTTTTGCTTTCCTGGATTTTTTGCTCAACTCTGAGTACAAGAAATACATACTTTTTCCTTCTTCTGTGTCTAATTTATGTCATAGTTTTTCAGCCTAGATACAATGTACTGTTGGTATAAAAATATATTTGCCTCTTTGTGTGTGTCGGCAATTTTTTCTTGCTTATATTAATGCATTTTTTTCCCATTTACCCATCAGTGTTGGGTCTGTCCATGTAAGCTTTTGTGTCTAAGTTACATTTGTTTACTTTGGACTGTTAAGATTGACCTACTTTCTTTTGTAAGAGGCACGCGACAGCTGGCACTGGGCACATGCCATCTTTATAGCACCCTTTAGTCTACCCAACAGGCAGCAGCCCACTATCACCTGTATTTAAATCAGTCCCTTCTTTATCCAAATCTACACCATCTCCTTGTACCAGTGCAGGTGAAACCAGTGTTCATCTGATCTATTCAAACTAGAAATAGATTGCCTTGTCATTGTGTCTATTGATCAAGCAAGCGTGCATTTCATTTAGCTATAATACACATCTGTGACCTGGTGGTAGAGAAAAAAAATGTGTTGTTGACTTCGGCCCTTGTCCAAAAACTATGGACACTTCCTTTCTTTTGGGGTGGGGCCTCTGTCAGGCTCCGTAGGTAGAGCATTGGACGCTCAATCCGAACTGCCTTCCACCAATGGGTCGCGGGTTCGAATCACTGTCAGTCCAATAAAAATTGGAAAATTTTCTGACTGGGTTTTCACTCAAACGATCTATGTGGGATGGTTGCCAGTTACCACCGGAAGGTCGTGGGTTTCCTCCGGGCATGGAGCCCGATTTCCTCCCACGATAAAACTGGCAACGGCGCCATATAAATGAAATAATCTTGAGCGCGGTGTAAAACACCAAACAATCAATCAACCAAAGATGCATGGAAACGGAGGTAACCTCTCTGAGTGAACCTCTTAATGAGGTCAAATTACACTGCCTGGTAGTGCGTATATTTATACTATAAATGAATCTTTTGGAAATCAATAATTTAAAGAAACCACAGCTCGAGACATTGTTAACATTTTTGATTGTTTCCATTTGACTATAGGAGAACGTCCATTTCCATGTATGTGGTCTGCGTGTGGGAAAAGGTTTGCCAGATCTGATGAATTAGCCAGGCATATTAGAACTCATACAGGTAAGATATGCTAGCTGACATCATCATCAGGGAAATTACTGAATTAGTAAATTAACCGACAGGGTGAGAATCAAACTCGTGACCTAGAGTTACCGTCCCACTGCTCAATTCTCACCCTGGCCCGGAACTTTTTCTTCAATCAGTGTCGGTCAATCAGTGTTGGTTAGTTTACTAATTCAGTAAGATATGCATCTCAACATGTTTTCACACCATTTTCTGAACTTCTGATTCAGATTCAGATACATAGACAGTTTTAAGATTATTTCCCTTATGAGGCGACATAGCTGAGTCAAGTGCAGGAAGCAAAATTTAAAGTTATATGAAAGGATTCTAATAATATTATAAAACAAAAATAATTTAGACTTAGATACAGAGATGGATTTGATATGACTTAGATTTAAACATCTATTTACAGAAACCTCTTTGTAGGCATAAACCATCTTTCCTACCATTCTATATTGTCTAACAAAAGTTTGAAGTATTTTTGTTTTATTTTTTAATCAGGTGAGAAGAATTTCAGTTGCCCGATTTGTGAGAAGAAATTTATGAGGAGCGATCATCTCAACAAGCATGCTCGTCGTCACCCTCAGTTTGAACCTGGCATGTTAAAGAAACGATTTCCTGCCAAAAATGGATCAAACAGTGATGGTGTCTCTGACCAATCAAGTCCTGCCGGGTCGCCCTGAATCAACCAATAAAATTTGCCAATCCTTTATAGGTCACAGGTCTTATCTCAAATGCCCCAGTTCTGTTGTGGGTAATTTTGGAGACTGGCCCGTCTATGTTTGAGGGTACTTAATCGAACAACCAGTAATCCAAACGAAGTCGACCTGTCTCAGTAGTTGTTGTACACTCCTAATTATGAAAACAAGGAAAGGAGTCTGTTGGATGTACAGTAATACATATCGTAGTCACTCATATTTACATCATTTGACATTCGTTTGAATAAGGTGCTAAACTATTTTTATAGATTTCAGCTACATGTATTTAATGATCCATTATTATGCTCATTTTATCCTAAGCTATAAAGTGCTCTTTAAAATCAGTTGTGATTTCTTTCTAAAATCCATGTATTGAACTACTAAATCTATTTTTGAATTAGTCCGTCTTTCATGTAAGAAACCATACTTGTTGGTTCTGTGATTTAAGCATTATGGTGAAAATGTTCAGCACAGTTTTTTACATAGCGCCAGATTTTAGTGGAAGAACTGTTGCCTTCTTTTAAATAGTGCTGGGTTAACTTGTAGCAAACAACTTCATTGCAGGGCTTTGAACAAAAAATAGTGTGAAATAGACAACTTCCACATGAAAGAAATCTGAGATCCCTTTTTATTTGGGTCTTAAAATAATTCAGGGATAAAATTTCACCTACATTGTATTTAGTGATTATTATCGTCATTGACTTTGATAACGATGTAAGAACTACATCGGAATGTCCTCACCCAATAAACCAAGAAGTTGTCATCCATAAGTAATTCTTCATCTTATTGTAAACTTTCAACTTCTAAATGTCATTGAAAGATTTAAATTATTAACGTCGCCTGACATAAGGTTATTGTTTTAGTTCCATACATTCCTCCTGTACTCTATGGCTAAAACAAGGTCATCGGAACTCAAGGGCTGTGCCGGGCCGTAGTGTTTCCTAAACGTATTCAATGAAATAGTAATCATGCTGTTAAATCACATGGAAGCAACTTTGACAAGCACTGAAATATTTAATATTTTAAATAAACTTTTGATATTATTTCTTGATCATTGCACAAGTTGGAAGTTACAATCTGTCTTCCTTATATGGCCAAAGGTTGAAACTTTAACAAAAAATCTAGAAAGAAAAATAATAACGCCACAAATCTTTTTTACAGAATCTCAAATTTGCAGTGTGATTGATGTTTCTTCAATAATATATGAGATACAGTTTGAATCCCTGCCTATTGAGATCTGAATTTATTGATACGACTTTCATTCTTATAACAAAAAATTGTGATTGGCTGTAATTTTGTCACAGATTACAAATTTGCTAAAAAAAATATTCCATTGTTAATTCTTGTTAAGATTTTTCTGCTTGTTTTACGTTTAAAAGTTACAATTGATGAATTCTTGTTTCAAATTTTAAAAAACTCTTTGTGATATAAAAGGATAGATTCTGAATGACCTAATATTAATGACTATCTTGTTAAGAAATCCTATATTTTTTCCTTCTTGTTAGTTTTCCTTCCAATTTGTTTGGTGATAGTGTACATGTAGTTTACTTTAAATATTAGTGCATTTCCTGTTTATCTGTAATACGATACAGTTTTGTTCAAACTGGGCTGGATGTTGAAGTTTCACTATAGGTGAAGCTTTAGACCAGGAACCATGGGGGGAAGGGTGAAAAGAGTTTTGTGGGTGGGAGCCTAGCTATACTCATACAGAGTTTTCTCCCCTAGAAGCAGAAAATGACAACATACTGACAGTTTACAAGAGGAAATGTATATGTAGTTAAGCTGAGAGGTTGCAAGCACACTATTCTTTTAAATTTGTTTATTCAATCTACATTTAAAGATGGTTTATGTGTTTAGTAAAGGGGGGGGGGGGTTAAATAAAACTTTAATACCATATTGAACTACGTAATTGAAAAGGCCAATCATAATAACTTCAATCCACTCAACATATTGTTATCCAGTAAAACCTTAGGATCAGTTGGTCAATCCCTGAAGTGATGAGCTTTTTTGTACTTTATTTAACTCCAGTTAATGAAGAAAAATTAAGTTTAACTTATCAGTACCAATATATACATTCATGTGGCAGTGACAGGCTTTTTAAAATATTGTGAATTTTAACCCAAGAAATCCTTAATGAATACTGAAAGCAGTTTTCAAAACGCTCATAGAAAAGGAAACCTCTCTAAATTGACATGCTAACATTGAAATGTTCTTTTAAATTAAACTGTCTGCACAAAATTTGTGGTTTTATCTTGTGTAATTTTGTCCACATGCATCAGGGTTTTTTTTTGTTTTCTTGTATTGGGAATGCATATTCTACTAGAAAATTTACCAACTAATGTGGACTTTTTTTAATACCAATTTCCCCCTGATTTTCTTTGATTTATTCATATTGCATTTATGTAGACAATAGGAAACATTTGTTTTTTTTTTTCAATAGCATATGGAGCATTTGCTTATGTTAAGATGTAAATATTTGTACATGTAGATTATGTACACTTCATACATTTGAAATTGTTAGTTTGGTTTAATTTATCACTGTGCATGTTATTCGTATTTATATCACATTTGTATGTGTGTGTTTGGGGCTATCAACAGACTTTGAAAGCATTTTATACCCAGAAAAACTAAACGAGGTTTTGTGGCTCTTGAAACTGACCATTCCTATACGTTTTAAATTACCATCTGTTTATAGTACTCCCCTAGATAGTCCAATATGTTGAGTGGATTGAAGTTACTAGTATTCTGGCATGCCCACACAGGCTTCTTCAATACTATTCAATGGTATTGAAGAAGCCCGTGCGGGCTTATGAGAATAACTTCAATCTACTCAACATATTCGGACTATCCCCTAGACTGTCATTTTTTTGTGCTGACGTTACTGTTATAATTATATGATCACATGTTTTCTTTTTAAATAATAATAAAAAAATTATTTATGATCTGATAGTTGGGATTCTGTTAGTTTTTCTGGCTGTTTGAATCTTCCCTCTCCTACCAGCAAACATGCTACAAATGCCCATCCAATAGATTGAATAACGCTTTATGCCTCACTAAGATTATCGTATTGCATTTATAATGTGGCGTAGTTTTAGTGGGGATGGTCCTGTGGCTAGTACCTGGCAACTCTTCCAACACAATCCAATAGAAGCCTAATGCAATAGGTTTAACTGTGAGTTTATACACCACTGTTGGTGGAAGGCTTGTCAACACACCAATCTACTGTATACGGGAGGAAAAACACTAAGATTAAGGAATCGTTTAGTGTGGAACGCTGTATTCAAGATAATTTCAATCGTACGAAGGTGATTTAATAAGGGAAGAAAAGATGGCTTGCGCAAACCGATACCCTTCTGCTTGTCTCCATGGTTATTTAAGAAAAGAAGATTTTCTGTGTGTTTTAGTGTTCAAAAATATATAGCTAATATGTAGTATAGTTAAAAATTAAAGTAGACTGAACAGTGGGTATAAGCGAATTAGTATTTACTGATATTTGCTAAGATCTGCAAGTAAATCTCATAGAGAAAAAAAAATGACTTTATTGCGTACACACAAAAGGAAATAAATAAAAATACTTCAAAATGTAAAATATCAAGCCACAAATACTTTCTAGAAAGTATTAACATGAAGGGACTGTTTCAACACAATAATGAAATATTACATGTACATAAAACATTACATGTACATAAAACATAAAGAAGTTGTCCACTTTACTTAAAAATAGAAATATCCATGCTTTCTTAATATACATGTAAGACTAAAATCGTAACTTCAAAAGAACAAGAAATACTGGTTTCCGAATAAAAAGAGGTATAGAAACAAATAAACAATGTTCAAATAAAATAGGTAAACATTGATTGATATTAGGCAGTGGTTATATATGCACACAAAGAAAAAAGTTGAGCACCCCCTACTGCAAAGTCTGCACCGACCGATAAAATCATTGGTGTAGGGAGATAGTTGGCAAACTGATGTTGCAGAAATGATTGTGATCATAAAAGGCAATATTCTGGCCATTTATGGCAATAAGCTATACAATTAATTCAGGATATCGTTAGCCAAATCATAAGTGTATTTTAACAAAATAAAAAGTTGCTTGTAAGTATGAAACTTCAGAGACCATCTGGCTTCACATATTGAAGTAACAATGTCACTTTGGGTGTGTAGAACACATCGCTAGAGCAGAAGGTCAATAGTGCTTATAGCCTCCATTAGCTTCCAGCCTGCGTATCATCCCTCCAGTGAGACGTCGGATCAGTTGAAGCGTTGACTGCGTGGATTTGAATCCTTAAGAGCACATTTGGGATAGGATGGGCAGAAACAGTCAAGCCCTAGAGCCCCTCTGTACAAAATCTGCAGGAATTGGAAGCCGCATTACATCGGTATTGGCACTCGAACAACCTATGTGAGATGGTAAGCAAAATTATAAAATTTTTGTCATTAGGACAAAAAATTACCATTTCAGAAACTAATAAGTTTATATGCATCCTAAAAATTTTAAAGATGACCTGAAGCCTAACGTGTCACTCATCTGTAAAATGGCACTGTGGGGTAAAAAGGGGTTTCTCTCGTGATTGCTTATTATTGTAGTGAAATGCATGAGTCATGACTGTATGCCTACACCATTCTGTGCAGAATACTCCTGATATCGTGATGACAAATAGTCTGTGTGACAGTGACAAATGTAATCAACATTTGTCAGTTCTTCTTAAAGCTTACATTTGTCAGTTCTTCTTAAAGCTAACATTTTTCAGTTCTTCTTAAAGCTAACATTTTCCAGTTCTTCTTAAAGCTAACATTTTTCAGTTCTTCTTAAAGCTAACATTTTTCAGTTCTTCCCTAAACAAAACTTCCGTATGCAGAGATTCAACTTCAAGCATTTTAATGAGGTCCAGCTCAATACAAAAAAAAAACTTGCTTGCTTGGAACCCTTCTTGGGCCAACTATTGTGTCTCTTGAAGAGAAATCATGTGTGCCCTTTGGTAGAAATACACAGTGTCACATGCATATTGACATTAGCCTATCAAGAAAACAAAAGGAGGGCTAATTTAAAAGATGCACCACCTATTGTAACAAGTTACATCACTGCCAAACATTAATTGAAATTGGAATCTTAAGATTATTAAAGCCTTATTGTTCATGTTTCAAATCTTAGAAAACTTAAAACGGGCTTGGTAATTGGAAGCTTGTTAATGGCTGGTAAAATATCTATCCCATTCTGACATTTCATGAGCTCTCGTCGAATTTTTATTCTACAAACTTCTTGGAGCTGACAAGGTGTTGTCAGATAATTCATTAAAAATGACATCTTTCTTCTCCTCTCCTCTAATTCACAGCCGTCTAACTCTATCTCCCACAATGCCATTCTCTGTTGAAGTTCATTCAGTTCCAGCCAATCGCCATGCTCGGTAGTGTCATATCCAGCCAGCAAAATTAACTCCATGATCTCCTTGCTAATATTTGGTGTAGTTAAAGCAGAGAGCAGTGGATCAAAGTTTTCATGAGGTTCAAGACTTGAACCACATTTGATCAAAATGTAAGTTATTTTCTCTCGGCCTTTTGTTAAGGAGTATATCAGTGGTGAGCGACCAAGGCTATCTAAGTTGTTCATGTTCGCCCCATTTTTTAGCATCACCTTGACAGTTTGAATGGAGTCTTCCGTCTCGACAGCGTTTGTAGCAATGTGAAGGGGCGTGATTGAACATTCATTACCATTATTAACCTCGGCACCATATTTTAGTAGCAAACCTACAATATTTGATTTTCCATGAAATGCTGCGATAGAAAGAGGCGAAAAATGAAATGGACTTGATACAGTTCTTTGATTATTGACATCTGCACCTCTTTCTAGCAGGACCTGCACGATGTCCTCTAGATCACACGAACACGCCATCATCAAGGGAGAGAAGCGAGAACTGTTACCTTCATTAACATCCGATCCATGATCAAGTAAAAGCTTAACCATTTCTATATGATTATATCTAACAGCCAGATGCAATGGTGATGTCTTTGAATTATTCGGGGTCAGTTCAGCTCCATTCTTCAACAAAACTTTCAACACTTCCAAATGACCAGAAAAGGCAGCAGCGTGAACAGCAGTATTCAAATCATCACATAGCCAATTTACATCAAAGCCTTTATCAATTAGTTTCTGAACGAGTTCTAAATCGCCTCTCCTTGCAGCATGATGGAGAGCTGTGAACGAGAGGCGGCTTTCTATATTGTCATCTACAACATCTCGCTCTAACAGTATTTCAAGTAAAGGATGACCAAATTTTGCTGCCTGTACCAGTGGTGTGGTTTGCATTTTCGATAAATATTGCTGATTACATTTCTTTAAATCCGCTCCACATTCAAACAGTAGATTGACCATTGCCATGTTCTTGGATGTAAAACATTCTTTGATAGCCAGGTAAAGTGGGCACACGGGTCCCTCTGGGGTGTAAACATCCTCATCAACCCAGTCTGGGTTAGCTACCAGCAGATATTTCACAGTCTCAACATTGTCTGACAGCAGGGCATTTTGGAAGTCTACAAAGGGATGGACAGCCATCTAAAAACAAAGAAAACGATACCATTTACATTACATACAGACTAGTACAATCTTAGATCCATGGTTTAATTTAAATTTTAATTCCGACCAATCTTAACTATATGTGGTTTCATTTTTACATTTTTAGTATATTGTGTAACCCTAATTTGAGTTAATCCCCAAAAAAGGAAATTCACACCACTTGATTTTATATCTATAGAACACAATATTTTGAATAGATTGAACTTTTTCTGATCCTCCCATAACATTTTGACCACATCAGAATGACTTCAAAATAGTCTATTAAAGATTACATTTCTCTACACATTGGTCGTCATCTATTAACAAGCAATGTTAACAGAACATAATGAAGTATATCTTAGACACAGGGCTCTCCCCTTACCATTCTATCTTATACTGTATAATATAATACACATCATGGGCCTGTGATGTTAGCCAAAGAGATATTTCCAGGCACACAACCGAACGTACAGTCGTGTTTAACTTAGTTGGAGATCTCCAAACTCTGTGGCCAAAATATATTGATGATGGGTCACCCATCATCAATATACTTTGGCCACAGAGTTTGGAGATCTCCAACTATGTGTAACTTAGCCAAAACTTTGACCATACTCAATAGCTCTCGGGTTATCTGTATGCCAGTTATCGTTACCTAAATTGAATTGCTTTTCTTTATCTACCGATAGTACGATTTCTGAAAATATTCAACTAATGCAATCAACAATATATCTTACCTTTTAATCGATAATCAGTTGATACCGCTGATATAATATATGATCGAGTTTTATTCAAGCGATGGACCGGTAAAGACATTTCTTTGTTCTATGGTTTGACGTTTTGCATTAACTCGCCACAACATCCTCAGAGTTGTCGTTCTTTGCGGTAGCTTCTACCAAGATCGAGCCTTGTTCGGGCCGTAGAGATAATAAAATCATACTATTGCCCTTTTTAGACCACCATGATCTCATGGTGGTCTTATCAAATCGCTTTTTGTCCGTGGTCCGTCGTCCGTCGTCCGTCGTCCGTCGTCCGTCGTCTGTCGTCCGGTGTCTGTAAACTTTTCTTGTGATCGCGATTCCAAGAGAACTACTGGTCGGATTTTCATCAAATTTTACAGACATGTTCCCCTTATGGTCTAGTTGTGCAACATTTATTTTGTTTGCTCATTTGCATAATTATATGGCCGCTGGCGGCCATTTTGTGATTTTTACCTACATAGTTTGTGATCGCGGAATCTAGAAATCCACCAGGCCGATCTTGATGAAATGTTTTTATATTGGTTCCCCATATGGTCTAGTTGTGCAACATCTATTTTTCTAAGCTCATTTGCATATCAAAATGGCCGCTAGGCGACCATTTTGTTTTTTCTATTTTTTATCGCTTTTCTCTCTTGTGACCGCGATTCCAAGAGAAGTCCTAGTCGGATCTTCTTTAAATTTCACACGCACGTTCCACCTATGGTCCAGTTGTGCAACATTTAGTTTGTTTGCTCATTTGCATATTAAAATGGCCGCTGGCAGCCATTTTGTGATTTTTACCTACATAGTTTGTGATCGCGGAATCTAGAAATCCACCAGGCCGATCTTAATGAAATGTTTTTGTATTGGTTCCCCATATGGTCTAGTTGTGCTACATCTATTTTTCTGAGCTCATTTGCATATTAAAATGGCCGCTAGGCGACCATTTTGTTTTTCTATTTTTTATCGCTTTACTCTCTTGTGACCGCGATTCCAAGAGAAGTCCTATTTGGATCTTCTTTAAATTTCACACGCACGTTCCTCCTATGGTCTAGTTGTGCAACATGTATTTTTTTTTTGCTCATTTGCATATCAAAATGGCCGCTAGGCGACCATTTTGTTTTTCTACTTTTTATCACTTTTCTCCTAAAGTAATGAGAGGATCTTCGTAAAACTTTGTATGCAGGTTAACCCTATGGCCTCGTTGCGTACTATGTTCTTTTTTGCTCATTTGCATATTAAAATTGCCGCTGGGCGACCATTTTGTTTTTCTTCTTTTTGTCACTTTTCTCCTAAAGTAAAGAAAGGCTAGGATTTTCGTAAATTAATTTACGCATGTTAGCCCTATGGTCTCGTTGTGCACTATGCACTTTTTTGCTCATTTGCATATTCAAAATGGCGGCCACTGGCCATTATTTTTTTATCACTGTTCTAAAGTAATGAAAGGATGTTCGTAAAATGTTATACGCAGGTTAACCCTATGGTCTTGTTATGCACTCGCTGCTCATTTGCATATTCAAAATGGCGGCCGGTAGCTTTTTCTGTGATTTCTATCTACATAGTTTGTGATCGCGCACTCAACAAAACTACCAGGCGGATCTTGATAAATTTTTTTTGTGTTGCTTCCTCATATGGTCAAGTTATGCAACATGTATTTTTTTCGTCGTTGACGTTTTCATTTAACACATTCGGTACCGCTGTCGCCATTTGGCGTTGGAATGTTAGCCTGCTTCATTACCGAAGACATCGTATGGCGACAGCAGAAAAGTCGGCTAAAACCCCACTGACGCCGTATGGTTATTTTTTCTTACAACTTCAACTAATTTTGAAAATGAGCAAATAAAATCACATGTTGCATCTGTTGGTTGCTTTGTGTTTTGTTTTTTCAATCTTCGAATACGGTTAAGAGGTTAAATTTACTTTAACGGACGCGTAATTCTCTGATAACTTCCAACTTTGTCTAGGTTAGAACGGACACCTCAATCATACGTATATAACAAGAAAAGGAATTCCTCATATTTACAGCTTCAGATCTTAATATATATTTCCTTGTCTCCAATATACTGACTATGGGTGAGATATTTAAATATATACGATTAAAAAGTGCTAAAATCGGGTGGTGAAATCAGTTTGCTAGTGCGATTTCCCGCTGTCAATCACAGGGCCCCTACCAGGCATTTTAAAAACACGACCCAGTTAAAGACAGATAAGCTATTTTTGGCACTGATGACGATATTTTGGAATTTCCGAGTCCAGAGTAGTGAAAAACAAGACATTTATCGGAGCTTTTATAAACCCCAGAGTGAAATTGCAATCCTCGGGTCATTTTAAAACGTATAAAAATCGACTCCTTTCAGATTTCTAAGGGCGACTATAACTATAAGTACAAGAAATGGTTTATCAATATGCCTGTTCCCGGCCGCCACGGCTTGTTCGAAGCTGGTAAAATGGCCTATTCGAATTTGGGTTTTAAACGCCTAAATTCTTTCCAAAAATGTAACAATAATAAATATTTTTAAAGGAGAGTGTTCCCTAAGACACTTAAAAAGATCCATATTGTATTTTTCGGAGTGTGAAAGGAAGGAATATTTCAAAATGAAATGAAATACACGGCAACGTACAATCACTATTTTGCCGATCGAATTTGCATTCAGGCAGCTATGTACAGCAACTGACTTCGCAATTGTAAATGCTATTTGCCAATAAAGTAACTGAAATGTGTTTATTCAATCATATATTTACATCAAATCGTGCATAAAGATTTTTTTTATAAGAGTTTACTAATTTCTGAACGAATCGGGACATTTTTGGCCATTAATTTTTAAACTGCCTTTCGTCATGTGTAAATATTTACGCATCAGACGAATGATACGTAGCCCATTCTTCACTTTTCACGGGCTGTTTTGACAGATATATACATTATCTTTTGATTTGTAAACAAACTCTAAATGCATCTTAGTAACATGTGTACAATCGTAGTGGATTTTGTAAATTTTAAAGGCACACTTGCCGCCGTAGCCTGTTTAAATTTGCTAAGAAAACCAATTTACATGAGCTTACTACGACTAATACCACTAAACTTAAACATAGGACACATAAAACATGTCTAGTTAGCTTTAGACTGTAAAAATGGGGTGAAAAACAAACGAAGAATCGAAGCCTGATTACAACAACAACGATCAGTGTCGGTCAACTTTCGTGTTGGATTACCCTCCTTTCAGGCCTTTGTATCTGTGGTTTACACTCAAACAATTACATGTACCAGCAGGTTTTCCAGTCGCTGTTAACCGATCGTCAGTCTGTATTTCTCAGATAAATAGGCCTACGTAAAATTACACTGTGCCGTTAGTTCACTCACTCGACTGAAACATAAAATCGCCAATAGGGGGCAGATCGGTTTGTTTACGTTCCGGGTACGTAACAATTCAAATTTTCAAATTCAAATTAAAAATACAAAGTGACGTCCAAACTTTTAAATTTTGGTAAAAATAGAAAGTTCCTAACTTATATTGTCTGGGAAAAATACAGAATACGGTCTTTCTTTTTTAATGTAAACAATATTCCTGATTTTCGCGGCAAGTGTGCCTTTAATTGTGTACAGGATTCAAACAAGCGATATCACTGACTGGCCTGTGTGCATACAATGTACACATGTATTATGTAGCTCCGGTAAGTAGCGTGCCTCCTTGAAGAAAGATGGTTTTGAGTTTTCATATAACAGCCACTATCTACCGAAGAAACTTTGTTCTTGTCCAGCCAACCACCAACCGAAGAAATAAATTTCACATATCAACTTTGCGATCCGTTTACAAGCAGCCTCACTTTCTGATAGTGTTCTATGGTGGTCGCCTGGATCAGTTTTACTGATCTCTTGTTTTGTTAGCTTAAAACACTATATTTATAGGGACCTTCATTATCGTACATGTTTTCCAGGCTTGTGCTTTGTAAAAAAAACTTCTTCATATTCGCCGCGAAAATCCAGAATACTGTTTAACTTTTAGTTTTATGTTTACATAAAACATAGTGGGCCATTTTCTGTATTTTTCCCCAGACAGAAGAAGTTAGGAACTTCCATTTTTACCAAAAATTGAAAGTGTTGGCATCATTTAGTATTTTTAATTTGAAATTTAATGTAAATGTAAACAAGCCCCGAGCCTTAACCTGTGCACAAGCACCCTAATGTTTTGACTTTAGTCGCGTGAGTGATCTAACGCCGTTTCGGCAGAGTATAATTTTACGTTTCACAAAACGGAGTAGCGTAATTTTTCACGTAACTGCCATAGCAGCCCATACTGTAGAGATACGTTAGTATGAAAGTTACGCAAAAAATGCATTTACGCCGCTTTGTGAAACAGGACCCCGGTACTTTATCTGAAAAATATAGGCCTAGATTGACGATCGGGCATAAAAGGAATCGAAAAGCTTGCCGAAAATGTTATGAGTGTAAACCACATGTAAAAAGGCCTGAAACGAGGGTAGGCCTAATCCAACACCTCAGTTAACCGCAAGAGCCCATATACCTCCTTGGTTAAAGTGGCATGAGCTGCCAAAATTTTGATATTTTGACGTTAAAACAGAATGCTGAAATTATTGACAATTTTTCTCAAGACGTATAATTCAGAAACTTTTTAGTGCTTCTAGTCTCGAAAATGTACGATAAAGTATTGTTTTGAACTAACTTTGGCTTAGAGTGAATGAATGGTCGTCCCGGTTATTTAAATTATGTTTACTTTTCGAACACGTTTTCGGTTCGTACAGGCCACAAACGGTACTGTATGGATTTTCCTCATTCCAACGCCAATCATTTAGTTTTTCGATGGTCTTCATAGTCTCTTACTGTCGTGACGATCAGAAATTACGAAAAAAGTGTGAATTTTGGCAGCTCATGCCCCTTTAACCGACACTGCTCGTTGTTGCTGTAATCAGGCTTCGATTCTTCGTTTGTTTTTCATCCCGTGGGCAATTTCTACGTTCTAAATAGCCGCACCCGTGTGTCTCTATCCTGGTTTACTTACTTTGCCGGTCAGGTAGATACGTTCTTAAATGTTTATTTAGTGGTTTTAGTTGTAGTAAGCTCGTGTAAATTGGTTTTCCCAAATGCCTTAATTTTCTCAGAAAACATGATTGAAATGTTCAACTGGCTACGGCGCCAAGTGGGGTTTTAATAAAATAATTTTATATATTCAGTTACCTTTACATTGTCGCCATCGCCTATTACCGTAATTTTCAGGAATTTTTACTTTTTTGCTTCCTATTGTCACAGACAAAATTATTTTATGAATGTTTCTTAGGCAGGAGAATGGGTACAAAATGGTTGGATAGGATACGGAATGGTTAGAGCGCAAAATGGTTGGGTACGAGCGAATGCATGGTTAGGGTAGCCTACTGAATGGTTAGGGTACAAAATGGTTGGGTACGAGCCAATGGTTAGAGCGCAAAATGGTTGGGTACGAGCGAATGCATGGTTAGGGTACGGAATGGTTAGGGTACAAAATGGTTAGGTACGATCGAATGGGTAGGATACGGAGTGGTTAGGGTACAAAATGGTTGGGTACGATCGAATGGGTGGGATACGGAATGGTTAGGGTACAAAATGGTTGGGTACGATCGAATGGTTAGGGTACGGAATGGTTAGGGTACAAAATGGTTAGGTACGAGCGAATGGGTAGGATACGGAGTGGTTAGGGTACAAAATGGTTGGGTACGATCGAATGGTTAGGGTACGGAATGGTTAGGGCATTAAATGGTTAGGTACGAGCGAATGGGTAGGATACGGAGTGGTTAGGGTACAAAATGGTTGGGTACGATCGAATGGTTAGGGTACGGAATGGTTAGGGTACAAAATGGTTAGGTACGATCGAATGGGTAGGATACGGAGTGGTTAGGGTACAAAATGGTTGGGTACGATCGAATGGTTAGGGAACGGAATGGTTAGGGTACAAAATGGTTAGGTACGATCGAATGGGTAGGATACGGAATGGTTAGGGTACAAAATGGTTGGGTACGAACGAATGGGTATAGGATACGGAGTGGTTAGGGTACAAAATGGTTGGGTAGATCGAATGGTTAGGATACAAAATGGTTAGGTACGATCGAATGGTTAGGGAACGGAATTGTTAGGGTGCAAAATGGTTGGGTACGATCGAATGGGTAGGATACAGAATGGTTAGGGTACAAAATGGTTGGGTACGATCGAATGGTTAGGGAACGGAATTGTTAGGGTGCAAAATGGTTGGGTACGATCGAATGCTTAGGGAACGGAATTGTTAGGGTGCAAAATGGTTGGGTACGATCGAATGGGTAGGATACAGAATGGTTAGGGTACAAAATGGTTAGGTACGATCGAATGGTTAGGGAACGGAATTGTTAGGGTACAAAATGGTTGGGTACGATCGAATGGGTAGGATACGGAGTGGTTAGGGTACAAAATGGTTAGGTACGATCGAATGGTTAGGGAACGGAATTGTTAGGGGAAAAAATGGTTAGCTACGATCGATTGGTTAGGGTACGGAATGGTGAGAGTACAAGATGGTTGGGTACGATCGAATGGGTAGGATACGGAGTGGTTAGGGTACAAAATGGTTAGGTACGATCGAATGGTTAGGGAACGGAATTGTTAGGGGACAAAATGGTTAGCTACGATCGATTGGTTAGGGTACGGAATGGTTAGAGTACAAAATGGTTGGGTACGGAATGGTTAGAGAACAAAATGGTTGGGTAGATCGAATGGTTAGGATACAAAATGGTTAGGTACGATCGAATGGTTAGGGAACGGAATTGTTAGGGTGCAAAATGGTTGGGTACGATCGAATGGGTAGGATACAGAATGGTTAGGGTACAAAATGGTTGGGTACGATCGAATGGTTAGGGAACGGAATTGTTAGGGTGCAAAATGGTTGGGTACGATCGAATGCTTAGGGAACGGAATTGTTAGGGTGCAAAATGGTTGGGTACGATCGAATGGGTAGGATACAGAATGGTTAGGGTACAAAATGGTTAGGTACGATCGAATGGTTAGGGAACGGAATTGTTAGGGTACAAAATGGTTGGGTACGATCGAATGGGTAGGATACGGAGTGGTTAGGGTACAAAATGGTTAGGTACGATCGAATGGTTAGGGAACGGAATTGTTAGGGGAAAAAATGGTTAGCTACGATCGATTGGTTAGGGTACGGAATGGTGAGAGTACAAGATGGTTGGGTACGATCGAATGGGTAGGATACGGAGTGGTTAGGGTACAAAATGGTTAGGTACGATCGAATGGTTAGGGAACGGAATTGTTAGGGGACAAAATGGTTAGCTACGATCGATTGGTTAGGGTACGGAATGGTTAGAGTACAAAATGGTTGGGTACGGAATGGTTAGAGAACAAAATGGTTGGGTAGATCGAATGGTTAGGTACGATCGAATGGTTAGGGTACGGAATGGTTAGGGTACAAAATGATTGGGTACGATCGAATGGTTAGGGTACGGAATGGCTAGAGTACAAAATGGTTGAGTACGATCGAATGGTTAGGGTACGGAAGGGTTAGAGTACAAAATTGTTGGACTACGATGAAACTACGATCGAATGGTTAGGGCACGGAATGGTTCGAGTAGGCCTACAAAATGGTTGGTTACGGAATGGTTAGAGTACAAAATGGTTGGGGCACGGAATGGTCGAGTAAAAAATGGTTGGGTAGATCGAATAGTTAGGGTATGTAATGGTTAGAGTACAAAATGGTTGGATACGATCGAATGGCTAGGGTACTATATATCGATATATCGGTATGAAATGGTTGGGTACGAAATGGCTAGTGTATATCCTACAAAATGGTTAGGGTGGCGACTTCCATAATGCCATGAGAAGAACCTGGCGAGCAAGTCTATTAGATTCAAAATCTGAAGAAATAATGATGCATGTGGAATTTATACTTTATTTTTAGAATACTCTGACTGTTCTGACCTTGTGCACACCGAAATGCACTAAAATGCAACTATAAATGCACAGTCATTGTTTCATATTTATACATAATGGCGAAGATGCCTCCCGATGATCATTTATCGGCTTGATGACTTCCGATAAACGAATGAGTCAACTGCATGGTGAAATAGTGAAAATAAAATGACGGATCTCTATGACAATCAACTAGCCTAGTTTTGTTTAAAGGGGCATGAGCTGCTAAAATGTTGATATTTTGTCGTAAAAACAGAATGTTGAAATTATCGTTTATTTTTCTCAAGACGTATTATTGTGAAGCTTTTTAGTGCTTCTAGTCTCGAGAATGCACAACAAAGTATTGTTTTGAAGTAACTTTTACTTAGAATTAATGAATGGTCGTCCCGGTTATTTAAATTTTGTTTACTTTTCGAACACTATTTCGGTTTGTATAGGCCACATACTGTAGGGAATTCCCTCATTCTAACGCCAATCATTTAGTTTTTCGACGGCTTTCAAAGCCTCTTACTATCATGCCGATCAGAAATTATGAAAAAAGTGTGAATTTTGGCAGCTCATGCCACTTTAAGGGTCGAAATGGAAAGAAAATTGTCAAAATAAACATACAAATATGTCTGTCATTTCATCAGTTTGCCCCAGAAACGCACCTCCAGCAATCGGGCTATTTGCCCCTGGGAAAACCCAGACCTTCGGGAAGTACCTGTCAACTCTTCTACTTTAATACGGTAATCTTGTCATTTTAAGAATTCTATGTAACCTCGGTAGCCACAGGCACAGCAATCTTGTCTATACGAAAGTATATAAATCTGTGGTAAACACTGTATAGAAATAGAATTCGCCATAACTGTAAATTGTATTTTTTTTTTTTTTTACATAAAGTCTGAGACTCAAAGCAACTTCAGCGTTTGAAGTACCTCAAAAAAATAGAGGATTCACGTGGAAATACACATAAGACAATAGACATTTAGTCCTTTTTGATAAAATTATCAAAATTATTATGATCAACAAATGTACATTTAAATTAAGAGGGCAATGAAAAAAGTAGATTTGTATAACAGAAAGTATTTAATAAACGAAAAATCAACAATACATATAGAAATATAAAAATTAACACAAAATAATTTCAAATACAAATTTTAAAAGCAGCCAATGAATTAACAATTATTTTTTTTTTCACGACTCGACACATTCACAGCAAAATGTCACCGCTCTTTCCTCGTACACCCACTCTTGTTCATACTGAGTAGGGCCAGAGCCAAGGTTCGGGACTGGAACACACTGGTCGGATTTTCGTCGAAGGATCTTTACAGTAAACGCCTTAGCTTTACATTGGAAATGGTTAAACCAACACTTGTCCCCCAAACATTGTACTGTTCTCAGAAACCTTGGAAAATGATCGTCACCTAAGTCTTCCCAGACAACTTTAGATTTACACTGCCAGGGGTATTTCGGAGGTTCAGTTGTGGGAGTCTTCAATTTATGACTGCTTGCACTTAATCCGGTTCCGAGAAAACCCGAGAACCTCCGAATTCTCCGTAAAAATTTCTCGGCTGACTTGGTTGGTTTCGGGGCTGATTCCTTTTGAGTTAATTTCTGCTGTTGTTTCTCCCACATATCCATGGAATCGTAAACACTTTCTCTTTGGACATCTCTAGCGAAGTTGCCATCTACCACGAATTCTCTGTGTTTAAAGTTGTCGTGATGTCGAATTTTATTCCCGGACTCATCGCTCTGGAATCCCTCTACAGGTGCCCCGAGACTAACGCTCGCGACCTCCCCTGCAGGGGGTCTCTTCAATGACATGTACCTTGGGTTGAATGCAGGACCCAGCATCAGTTTCAAATTGTCTTTCGTGGTTGGGTCACACAAAATCTTGATGGAACGAGCACTCGGTAAATTCCGCCGATGTTCAGGAGTTTCGGACAAGTCCGGTGACTGAAGCTTAGAACTGTCGAGAGCGCTGGGCATGGACAAAAGATCTGGAAACTGGATGTCTTCTCGTGGTTTGTGGAGGTCGACGTTCTCGGCGAGTCTGTCTGTGGCCAAAAAACCATTGTCTGCTTGCATTACATCATGCGGACTAATATAAGAGGTCGCTGGAAGAATAGATTGAGTTGACGAAGTCGGGAACAAATCCACTAACTGAGGGCGAAAGGTACTGGAAGAGTTCGTTACATTGACAATGACATTTGTCTGATCCTGGCCCAGAGGAGCCACCAAGAAAGGCACAGATATAATCCCAGATATCGTCAGCACTATAAAACACAATCCTGCAGCCGTGGCACCTCGGCAGTATGATCGACAGAGTCCATATTGGGGTTCGTCGTCTTCAGGTTGCACTGTAGTCTCCGCACAATGATCGCCCAAATTTATAGTAACAAACTCCGCCATAGTTCCAAAGACACAACCCTAAGGGATCTCCGATCAGACTCTGCGCGTGTCCTAACACTGGGTAATGGAAACTGAAGACGAGCTTTGAGTATTGGTTCGGGTATTTAGCTTGAAGTGTTGATTGACATCGAATGAAGCGTAACTAATGAAATCACGGTGGAGCGAAGCGATATATAAACCCAGATGTCAACGGCGGCAGATCTGTGATCAAGTCCTCTCCATTGATGCCAGGCTAGCAGGTGGGGAGGGTATAGCCCCGGGGTAGTCCCCTGGAGGGGAGGGGGGCAGTGGGCAGGTTAATCCTCAGACCATCGGGCAGACGTCTGGGAATCCAGCCTTGGGCGAGGTCAAACGCCCTTCTCAACTAGGCACAAAGGGAGGGGGTAGAAATAAATTCAGGGATAAAGGATCGAGTAGACAGCCTTCTGCCTCAGTTCACTCAATCTGACTGAACATTTAAATTACTGATTGAACATTTCTTAAAGCAGGCAGATGATCATAGCAACGGATAAGTTGTCAGTTGGATTATATATCTTTTACTTTGTTTTGACACTCATAAGTTTTAGAGGCAAAAAAAAAATCGGTTATATGTTGAATGTTTATAGACGGCTTATGCATATGAGCCTCTCGTCATAGTAAAACAAAACACACAATTAAGAATTAATGAAGTTATTAAAATTCGAACCCTTTCGATTTATACAATGTGCATATTTCTACTATAAATTCCAATCGCGTAGAAATGGCTGGTAGCGATTATAAAGAAACCGATAATGATACTCGAAATAATGTATTATGATTGGCTCTGTTTGTTAGCTATATATTCAAAAACTAGGCCTATTATATCGTGTTGAGAAAATATATTTACTTCTTTTATTAAAACCCTGTGTGTCAAAATATCCATCAAAGAATATTCCCAGCATCCAGTTATAAATGTTATTGGTCATGATGGAGGTGAAGAAAGAGGGGGGTCTCAATTTACTAATATAGGCCCTATATATACACTCTGTTGGAGGTCAATAGAAACCAGACACCAAACAAACTGGTTTCAGAAAAGAAAACAACGATCACCAAAGAAAGTCTTATCATACGTGATTCTCGCCACTGTAACATTTGTCAAATTAAACTAAAATTGAAACATATTTAGACGTTTGCGATTTTGTTAGTAAGTCGTCTAAACATCAACCAGGAGTTTCTGTTCGGAATGCCGGAGTCTAAATGATATCAGAAGTATGAACGTAAAAGTGGCATGAGCTGCCAAAATGTTGATATTTTGACGTAAAAACAGAATGTTGAAATTATCGAATATTTTTCTCAAGACGTATAATTCAGAAGCTTTTTAGTGCTTCCAGTCTCGAGAATGTACGATAAAGTATTGTTTTGTACTAACTTTGGCTAAGAATGAATGAATTGTCGCCCTGGTTATTTAAATTTTGTTTACTTTTCGAACACGTTTTCGGTTCGTATAGAGCACATACTGTTATGGATTTTCCTCATTCCAACGCTAATCATTTAGTTTTTCGAATGCGGCCGAAGCCTCTTACTGTCGTGGCGATCAGAAATTGTGAAAAAAAGTGTGAATTTTGGCAGCTCATGCATTTGTCAAACTAAACTAAAATATATTTAGACGTTTGCGATTTTTGCTAGCAAGTCGTCTTGGCAAATATCAACCAGAAGTATTTGTCCAGAATCCCCGAGTCTAAATGATATCAGAAACACATGAACTTATCTGATGATGACTAACGTCACAAAATATGTATTCGTACTGGAAATCCAAAACACAAGAGTCAAATTCTTATTTCTTACAAATATACAACGTTTACAGCTTATACGGCCTTGTTTGCGTGGCAATTAGAGGGTGAAGATATAATATAAACAGGAAAACAAAACTGTATGGATTACAACTTCTGAATTATAGGCCTTCGGCCTTGACGAACAATCATCACAATGTGACACAAGGGGGGGGGGGGGGGGGGCAAAACAAAATCCTGGCTAGAACAACCAGTAGACCAACCCTCTGCCTCAGTTCACTCAATCTGACAAACCATTGACTGAACATTTCTCCCTAACGTCGTCTGTCTTCGCTCGTTTCCGGTCGGTTTTGACATGCATACACGGATTTCTACGATACTTCAGTTATTACTGATCACGACTGAAAATTCTAAAATACATTGCTTGGGTTAATTGCGTTATCGCCGTGACACTTTGTGTTCTTTTCGCGGCTACCTTTTTGGTAGATTCAAACTGTCTGAGTCTGTTTAACGTAAGTAAATCCCCGAAGTTCTCCGACCGCATTTCTTCATATCTAACAACCATATCTAACAACCATCTGGGATTTACGTACGTCTTGTCCACAAATTTGCCTAGTGTGTTTATCATAACCGACATCTAAGACATGCCGCTAAATCATGCAATATCATCAGAAAATATCTTAGTTATCTGTTTATTATATCATTCAACCAGCCAAGAAATGACAAGCCCTAAAAGTTGTAAAACAGGAGAAGAAAAAAAAGACTTCATTTCGATGTTTTCTTTAACAATCAAGTTCGCCTCTCCCAAAAAAATAATCAAATACAACGGACTGTTTCTCACCGAATATAGTATAGCTAATCGGATTACCGGATAATCATGTAATGATTGGGAAACAAGAGTGGAGTACTGATAGGGGATTATTGCGGATTAGTTGATGGCATTCTTACACCTGTACAACACGCACGCTGGCACTCTGTTTTCTCAAGAGCCATTTTTAAAAAAGTATAATGCGGGTGAGATTCTAAATCCCGCTGGGTTTAAAAACTCACAGTATGTGACTCGAGCGTAACAAACTGAAAAAACAACGAAATGAACTAGTTTCAAACTTCAATTACAGGCCACTCCAGGAACTAAACAACACCATTGTACTTGCAATGATTCTTAGGGGAAACTGAAGTTTAAAGTGGCATGAGCTGTCAAAATGTTGATATTTTGGCGTTAAAACAGAATGTTGAAATTTTTGTCTATTTTTCTCAACAAGTATAATTCAGAAGCTTTTTAGTGCTTCTAGTCTCGAAAATGTACGATAAAGTATTGTTTTGAACTAACTTTGGCTTAGAATGAATGAATGGTCGTCCTGGTTATTTAAATTTTGTTTATTTTCTTCAAAGCCTCTTACTGTCGTGACGATCAGAAATGATCAACAAAGTGTGAATTTTGGCAGCTCATGTCACTTTAAACAACATTTAAAATGTGCGAAAACGTCACACAGAAATTTATACTCTCTGAAAACTAAACGATCAAAGATAAGAAATCACAATGTTCATTCGTTCCACTGAGTAATGATAACCCGAAAAACGACAGTTTCATGATGACTCAACATTTCCGCATTTATTTTACCATCTTCTGGTGAGTCTCCGTTAATCACAATGTCCCTATCGAAAAAGTGCCTGTGGCTTAAGTATACAAAATAAAGATGTTTAGGAGAAAAAAAAAGTGTCTATCTTGTCAGAATACGATTGAAAATAGGTCACACAGTCAAGAATGCATTTGTCATATGTAAACGAGATTTCGCGAGAATATGATTGAATTCTCTTTACTGAAAACGAATGCACTCCGAAACAGCGACACTAAAACAATATAAACAAAACCCGTGTTAGGTAGAATAAAACCATTTAATAAACAAAACTGTCGAAATCTTATAAATCATCGAATAGCCTTTTTTAAGTAGGCCAATCATATTGGTTCCCAACATAAAATAACATGGGCCTTTGATGCTACACATTCTTTAGTTGGTTATAACCTCTCAGATCTGTTGGAAAAAAGGTCTTGATTGATCTGGTAACCAGTTTAAAATCCATGGCAACTTAAAATACATACACAAGACAATGGAAATTTCAGCTTAACAAATTTCAAATCACCTTAACAGTTGGGCAGGATCATGAAGATGAAGAAAAAGTAAAAACTAAAGATGCAAACCAACCTTAACAAAACATAATGCGGTAAAAATGACAGAGAAACTGTGAATTGTATCTTCAAATAGTCATCACTACAGATGTTGATTTACTTGCAGCAGTTGCACAATACTTATCAGCAGAAGATTTGATAGGAGGGTACTTTTTAAAAACCTTGAAAAAAATCTTGAAAGGACTCAGATAAAAGCCTTACTTATTTACAAAAGTAATCAAAATTACCAAAGAACTGTTTTATGCTGCACTCACCCGTTTTCCCCTTTTAAAAGGAATTGTCAGGTTAAGTAGGAGAGGAAACTGCTGAGGTCTTTGAGCAGAGGAAATGCGTGATCTTTGTTCCCACACCTAACAACCCTTCCACATAGGGTGACAAAGTGAAAAAACCCAGGAAGAAATTTGTCAATTTTTGTTTGATCTGAGAGGATTTGGTTACACAACCCAGTCCCTCAAAATATATACATGTATAATCTCTGTCATTTTTATTGGCGTGGCACTTCAGCTGGCCGTTGTGTTTTTCAGAGTGAAGACATTCTTGCCACAAAAAACCACTCCTTACAAACAAAGTGCTGATTCTAGACCGTAAGGAAGACAAAATCATTTAGCATTTAATAGCATACAGATCAGCCACCAGTAAGAGGAAAATTTGACTAGCTCCAGAACATAGTTTCAAATATTCTAGATATAAATTAGATTGATTGATGTTTTATGCCGCACTCAACATTATTTCACCTACATGTGCCAGGTTGCCGGGCTCCTTGGCCGGATTCCGACCCTTGGCATGTAACTGGTAACTCTTCCACATATGGCGACCGGATGAAAAACCCATGATTCAAACCAACGCTGTATCGATGGAAGGTGTGTGAGATTGAGGGACGATCTGTCTAACCCACTGGACCACCGAGGCCCCAGTAAATTAGAGATAGACAACAAGACCTTGGAAAACAAAATCTCTGATTCTCCCCAACCCATCAACCATGAAACAGTTCACAATATCATATCTTATTTAATCAAATACTTCAGTCTGATAGAAAATGAAATAAATAATGACTTGCTTTTTTGTAACCTATCATCAGGCACAATCCAAGGAAAATCCATAACATAGTATACAGCATGTTTCAGAAATACACTTTATCAATATAATGGATAGAATTATTTACAAAGTCAGAAAAAAGTTTCACAAAAGGAATGATTATCAGATACAAAATGCAAATGCCAACTTAATAAAAAAAAAGACAAATTCTTGCAGAAGACTTTTATTGCCAACAAAACAACTGACAAAATATCATTATATTCTACAAGGCTTTTGTACTTGTAACCAAAACCACTTTTCTTGATGGTTCTTTGAATGATTGATTGATGTTTTAAGCCATACTCAAGCTTATTTCTCAGGCCTCAGGCCAGTACATGGAAACTCTTCCACACACAGTGATCAAGTGAAAAATCTACTCAGAACTTTTATTTGGTCTGAGCGGATGTCTCTTTGAAGATTCGATATCATTTCACCAAATAAGGGTAGTTGTTTTGGCGACAATTTGAAAGGTACATGTAACAACTTTGTCCTAGAGGTCAACCATAAGATTCCTGTTTGAACTAGCTAGGTCATCGGCCTCCATGCTTCCCTCCCTGTGGACAGAAGACAACAAAAACATAAAGAATTTTTGTTAATTATTGATTTATTCACAAATTAATAAGAAGAAAATGACCATTAGACCTTACCTTCAGCCTATCTAACTCTGCTTTCATTGTGTGTACTTTTGTCTTCTCCTTCTCCAGCTCGCCAGTTAGTTCACTCACCTAGTAAGTTAGTCAAAAAGAACCATTAAAGTGGGATAGGCTGCCAAAATGTTGATATTTTGATGTTCAAACAGAATGTTCAAATTATAGGCTATTTATCTCAAGACTTATAGTTCAGAAGTTTTTTAGTGCTTCTAGTCTCGAAAATGTACGATAAAGTATTGTTTTGAAATAACTTTGAATGAATGAATGAATGGTCGTCCCGATTATTTAAATTTTGTTTACTTTCCAAACACGTTTTTGGTTCGTACAGGGCACATACTGTATGGATTTTCCTCATTAAAACGCCAATTCGAAAAATAAGTGATTTTTTTTCAACCAGTATTTAAGACTGAGAGGAATAGAACTGCAACTCATCCATTGAAGGCGTGAGAGATGATCAGCCTTCCAATGGAACTATTGATTGATTGATCTTTTATGGCACACTCAGATTGCGGCATTGCCAGGTTAAGTGGGGGAGGTAACCAGGCTCGACCTTGTGTGGGATTGGGAGTGGGATTTTCTAACTGACTGAGCCACCAAGGCCTACTATTGGTATTGAAAAAAAAAAGGTCCTCGAAAACCGCTCCTCAACAAGAGAAAGCCAAAAGAATCGGCAAGTAAATCAGCTCCTGTCAATGCATGGGTTGAGCGGATCTCATCTAAAACAGCTTTGCAAAACTAAAATAACACTAATAGGTTTCAGGCATATTTCCTTTTGTTCTTTCAATGCTAAAACATTATAGATGATGGCTCAGTGGATTTTTCACTCAAATGCCGTACAAGGAAGAGTAGTACTCGCCAATATCGGTTATTTCCTCCCCAATAAAGCCGCCATATAAGTGAATTAATCTTGAGTGTCCCGTTAAACATCAATCGATCAATATAGTTGATGTCTGAATGAGTAAATACCTGGTCGGTTAATTCATCTTTAACATTTGTGAGTTGTTCCACCTGTATTAATACTTCTGCCATGTCCCTCACTAAAACACACAAAGCAAATAATTCATCATTCATCATTATTATTTTGTTTTTTAACTTCAGTTTAAGATTTTTTCAAAGTTTTTGTGAGCAAATATAAAGTATTTTTTCCAACATTTTGATTAAATATGCAAAAAAATATTCAATAATGACATCACACCAAACTAATTTTGAGGCTGGTTTGCATGAAATTCTGTAGCCATTGATTTATCATCCCAGCCTTACCTGATGTGCCTTCTATCAGGTGACATTCATTCATTATCATTAAAAAGAGATTATCGCCACTCGAAAAGAAAACAAAGGTCTGAGTCAGGTCCGAACCTACGCCCCATTGAATAGAGGGTAAAGTGTTTCGGAAAAGAGGTCCCAGAAATCATTATGGACTGACATTAAATCCCTCTTTGTTTTATGTCAAACAGGGGTGGGGGTGGGGGTGGGTGGATGGATTAAGACTAAGAAAAAGAAACTTACTTTCCCCTTGCCCTAGAATATGACACAATTGTTTATTCCTTTGTTTAACTTGCTTCAACTCATCCTGTGAAATAAGAAGGGAAAAAGATCGATTGATTGTTTGGTGTTTTACGCCGCAATCAAGAGAGGGGGAAAAGAGGCTATTGTGATTAGATTGTTGTGGTTTTTAAACCATACAAGATACATGTAACGTCCCTTGACTGGGAATACCACATAGATTGGATATAGAGGATCATGAAGTCAATGCTCTATTTGGCTTGTCTAGAGAGACAGAAAAGAAGATCATAAACGATTGTGCTTTTCTACTTCTGTTTATATAAAGATGAGGTTTCCAGATGACCATTGTTAGCTTAGCTCTCATGGATCGATAGGTAGCGAGTAATATTTGAGAATTCCTTTATCTTCTTTGTTTGGGTTATGTGAATTGAACAGGCTTAGCAGAGTACACTTGCAGTCTCTTTGGGTGAGTGTGCGGTGCATTCTCAGGTATTAGTTTATCGACTGTCAGACAGAAAAAAGCAGGGAATTTCCTAAATAACTCATTAAATGTACTTGTTTGGATGAAAATTGAGACATCTGAGATTCTTGAGACGCTACAAACTTAGGGGATCTGTCTTTTTAAGGAAACACAAAAAGTAGCCAATGGTTAAATAACCGTAATAAAAAATGTAAATTTGAAAGACACACTTGAATTTGAATAAAAATCGCAATCGGCTGATTTTAAAGATTTTTTTGGCAGCTAGCCAGAAAGAGTTTGGTAGTTTTCACTAGGGCTTCCCCCAATATCCCTACATATATGCCAGGGGCAAGGATTAGGTACTCGCTATAGAGCCTGGGTCTATGGATTCAAACTTTAAGCTTTCATGTAAACAAAGCTGTGCTTGTTCAGTACGAAAAAATCCACATCATTGTTAATTGATGTTTTATGACGGATCAAATCTTTCAATGGCATTTAGAAGTTAAAAGGTTAACAATAAGGTGAGGAATTACTTATGGATAACATGGATGTCACCCAATAAACCAAGAACAAACCAAGTTGTTTTCCATAAGTAATTCTTCACCTTATGGTCATTATGAGGTTAAGATCAAGCATCCAACAGCAACCCTATATCGAAGGGTTTGGGATGCTGTCGTTCGTGACATCATTTCTGGCGTAACAATGCCTTATCAAGTCTTTCTTCAGACAGCCATTCTTGAAAATAGAGTGAAGTCACCAAATATTTTTTTAGTAGACCTCAGTTTTTTAATAAAACGCTGTAGTTTTGTGTAGTCTGAGTGTGTTACATTGAATATCACTCATGTTAATCAATTTCCTAAGTCACTCACCAGAGGCTTGTGGCTTTGAAAATTAATGGACTAGAGTGATATACATCGTAACACAATGGCTGGAGTTAGATAACCTCTATATAACAGTATGAGTTTTAAAAATATTATAAACACCATGAACAGCCTTACAGTGATAATATGATTCAATCATCTACAATAATTATACAAAACTCACCTCTAATTTCTTCACGGTTGCCCTAAGCATTGTGACTTCTTTCTCTTTTTTCCTTTTATCATTTTCATAGTTACGAACTAATGCACTCTCCATAGCATATTGCTGTAACAATTATACAAACGTTTTCAGACATGTACATGTATCTAATCAGTAGGCCTACATGTACACATCTTCTGTAGCCAAGTTAAAATCTTCCTGTAACCCATTCCGTGTTTTACCTTGGCGGACTACTTCACTCAAATCAGGAAATCGAACAGCTCATTTTGATTGGATGCGAGTAAAACTTCTCGCAGCTTATCCAATCCACGGGCACTTACACTGAAAATAATGCAATAGCGGCTGTGTACACCTTGAACTTTTGTTTAACGAGTGTTGATTGGCCAAGACTTTGTAAGTCTAGGAAAGACAACTCTTACATTCCCACCAGTGGGAGCTGTTCGATTTACGGGTTTGAGTGGAGTAGTCCACCAAGGTAAAACACGGAATGGGGACATGAAGATTTTAACTTGGCTTGCGAAGATGACAAGTACACTGTTTCTTCAAAGTTTTAATTAGAGTAATCTAGAATATGCCAGAATTACATTGAAATATGTAGCACACTGGGGCTGTTTCTCAACACAATTCTGCCCGACGGAAGTCCAAGGTAAGGCCTAACTGTCATGGCAACATATAGGCCTACCTTCAACATTACATTACAATCTTCATGAACTGATATTTTTAATTTCAACCCTAATCATTTAGTTATTCAGAGTACTTATAAGTGGCTGGCAAATTGAAATCTAATAAAAAAGTCAGAATTTTGGCAGCTCATTCCATTTTGATAACATCCTTACCTTTTTATATCTCTCATGCATTTTTTCTTGCACAATGATTTTATCTACATCTTGTTTGACCTTATCAAAGAATTTGGTGTCCGCAATTGTGTCTGGAACCCTGGTCTGTAAAGGGGGAGGGGCTGGTGTGCTTTCTTCCTCTGAAAAACAGACAACGAAGATTGATTGATGTCAAATGCCAAGGTCAATGTTATTTCATTTAAAGTGACAAGCTGTCAAAATATTGATATTTGTAGATTAAAATAAAAATTTGAAATTATTGGAAACAGGAAAAGTAGCAGTAAAACTGATGGATGCTCCCCGGTTCCCCATCGCAGATATACGGTCAGCAAATTTGACCAAATAATGAGAAAAGGGCAATAACTCTGCAAATATCCATTTTTCTGGCGATGCTTAAAGAATAAATCATACCGCGCTATATTACTTTGTAAGGATTTGTCAAAGCAGGAGAATGTACAAAAAAATAAGACTATTGATTGGTTTGTAAGGCCATGAGTGGGCCATGCAAGCTTACTGACATTTAAAGAAATTAAACAATAGTATACCAGGTACCGTTCATTTCAAGCCAATCTAAATGCATTCATGGTATGAAAAATATGGCGAAGTCCACTGAAGTGGATGCTCATGTCTGCGCTGTGCGAAATTATTATTAGAACCCAACACAAGTGGAATGTATTATGTTCCGGACAAGGGAGGGGCGGACAAGCAGTCTGGTTAAAATTTGACAAATTGAAGAAACCAAGGGCAATAACTCTAAAAATTATTCTCATCACGGAGAGGAAAGCATAACACTGCACAAGGTCTTGTTAATGATTATAAATACCAGCCAAGTTTCAAAACAATCCTGACAATATTAACCAAGGTATGGCCAGGACAAGAAATCCGGACGGACAAAGTGGCGACTATATGCTCCCCCCGAAAGTTTTCGGGGAGCATAATTAAACTAACAAGAGTTTCGGGAAACCCAAAATACGCCCGCCGGGGCACAGTAACTGCGGCCATACCAAAACAAATCCTTCCATATTTATTTAAATTTAATTTTCAAAATTCAGAGGAAGGAAGTTGAAGCTTGGTAAAAGGTGATGTAATGTCAACAAAATGAAATCTTACCACTAAAACCTTTAAAATCCATCTGTATCAAATTTAAAATGGGCTATTTGGATCAAAGATTATTAACAAGATTTGTACTCGGTACAAGTCATCAATTCTCGCTGCTGTTAAATGGTGATGTCAAACATTGCTTGTTGTCAATATAGTTTGGACTAAAATGTTTCAACTTTTTAGAAGAGTAGTTTATAATTTACTAATCATACTTAAACAAAGGCAATTAATTGGCAATTTTGCAGCTCACACCAATTCAAGTAGATTTGAAAATTTTTCTCATAATATCATTTTTCTATATTATTTGGCTACAAAAAAAAACAGTTGAGCATGGTTGGAGGACCATAAAACTGTCAACACTTGTAGTAATAAGAGACTTAGAGCTTTAGAGTATGTTTAAATAGAGTACCGGTATGTAAATAGAAAAAGGCTGGGTTACTCATCTCTTTGTCTGTAGATAAAACTTTAATCCTTATATGTATTTTTCGTTTGATTAAAATGTTATATATTGATTTAAGAATAGTTTTAATCAATTTAGAAACATTATTGCAATTTGAAAAAATCCTTTTTTGATGAGAATCGGAAAAGTAGAAGCCATTTTATAATTTAAAGATTATTTTCATGAAAATGAAAGTAAGAATAAAAGGGAATGTACATAATCCAATAATTTGCAATAGTTGATATCATAAACAATTTTTTTACACACTGTCTGTTAATATGGTATGTAACATGAAAGATTTGAAAACATCGGATCATATTTGTTAAAGTTATGGAGAGAAAAAGTAAATATTACATAACCCAATATGGCTGCCATATTACGCAATGTATGATGTCAAAAATAGTTCGCGACACACCTTCCACCCATAAGGTATATACTCAGAAAAAATTGTGCAGATGGAATCAAAACTTTGGAAGTTATGGAGCGGAAGGGAATATTACATAATTCAATATAACTCCCATATTATGTAACCAGTGATGTTAAAAATGGTTTGCGACACACCCTCTACCCATAAGGTATATACTTAGAAAAAATTGTGCAGATGGAAACAAAACTTTAGAAGTTATGGAGCGGAAGGGAAAGCGGACAGCCGGAGATGATACCATAATACAGCCCGCTTTTCAAGTTCCACGAAGTTCTATGTAGGGTTCAAAATTTCATTTGCAAGTGTATGTAGGTCTGATAATTATTGTTCTAGCCAATTATGAAGAAATAGACTGTATTTGGAGGACGTTCTTACAACGTCCCATCACTGTCACATATGTAAGTGAACAAATCTGTAGTAGGATGTGAAACTGACATCATCAACCATCAATAAATAAATCAATCAATGATCCATCAGAACTTTTTTAATGGAAAATATTTTTCCTAGCTTATAAGTACCATCAGAACTGGTTTGTTTTGGTTGCGTAGTGTCCATTTGTTTAAACTGCTCTAGACTCATAGGGGCTGGTTTATCCTTCTGTTTCTTTTTCTTCTTCCCACGTTTATCGTCTCCGTTTTCGTTACTGGACTTATCCTGGCTGCCATTTTTCAATTTCTGAAATAGTTACCATGGTGAACATTTATATCAAAATGAATAACTAACTGGCACTTTTTATTGAAAGCCAGCTAACAAGTATCAGATTAAGATGTGTAGTCATACATGTTCGTCTAACATTTATTATAAAGTAAAAATGAAAATAAGAAGATGCAAATCGGTAGATTTATTGATTGGCGTTTAATACTTAGTTCATATAGCCACAAAAGTACCAACCCACCAAAATATTGAATTGGATCTACTATCATTCTAGTTGAGAATAATTTCACAAGAATATGATAAGCAAGTTACCCTAAAAAATTACACCCTGCATTTTCAAATTTAACAGAAACAGAGGATACTCATAATTTGTACTCGATTGATTGGGGCTTAGTCACACTCAACAGCTAAGGTCACATGCTGAGAAATGTAACAACCGAATTAAACATTAACCCCTCATATCGGTTTTCAGTTAAACATTGTCTTGGAATTCGTTTTCTCTTGAATTGAACGTTTTGTGTCCAACAACCCCCCCCCCCCCCCCCCACATTGAAAAAAACATACCCTAAATTTGCATTGCTTTGACCTACCTGTGAAGTTTGTTCAAATTCAAGTTTGCTAGACAGTAATGCCTGCTGGAGGTCTTTTTCAAATGTGTCAGCAGCAAACTGAAATCAAAGAAGGATAAAAATCAAACTGCATTCATTTAGACGTACTTATTTCATGAAAGTAAACAATAACTTAACGCATTGTCCCTCTCTGTTCTTTGAGTTTTCACATTTATGACAATAAGAATGTAATAGAAGCATGCTTTACAATCAGTACTAATTAAATGTGACTGCATATGTGTTGAAATAGGCAGCAATAAGTTTTCATCTTATCTTGAATATGGTATTATGTTATCACACTCTAATTTTTCCAAAAACAATTTTGAATGTTGTTTGGCAGCTATTTTTTAAAGCAAGCCAAGGTACATTAATTTTACCCTGAAAGTATGGTTGTGAATAAGTATTCAGTGTGTGGTATCGGTGTGAGAAATTTATGATTCTAATAACCATTGTTTTTGAATTATTCTAGTGAAAAGAGCAACTGACCTACAAATGAATCATAAACCACTTGGGGTCTCAGTGAAATAGATGACAATGTGATACATGTAGTCTCTCAGTTTGACACAGGCCTTCCATCGAAGTGTTGCGGGCTTAAATCACAGTAGTCGAGAGACAAAAACATTGGTTTTGCACTCGATAGCACTATGTGGAAGAGTTGCCAGGTTCTCTCTGAAGGTCAGGGGTTTTATCTGAGCAAAGAGCTTGGTTTCCTCTCCAATAAGAATGGCAAAATCCACCATGCCCGTGTGTTTTAGTGTTCATAAATATATTACGTGAAATAATCTTGAGTGCAGCTTGACAATTAAATCAAACAAAAAACACTTAAACCCCAAAATTACAGAAACCAAGTTATTTAATACCTCTGAATCTAATTTCTTCCACTCCTCCCACTGTTCCCCAGAGCCTTGGACTTTACACTTTCCACCAGTTGAACTTTGTTTACCCTTGGATACTGGCTGTCCAAATGCCAAATGTTTCAGCTGAAACAGGAAAATAAGAAAAAAATGTTGAATTACTACTATGTAATGAGAGAAAACGACAATGTCACATGGAAATTGTTTCCATAGACATCTAAATTCAGGAGGTATCAGTATTACCTGCCCAAGTGTGTTTTAAATTTAGACAATTAAAGAGTCTTGGTCGGTACAATATGTAATCACTGTGGCGGTGCATCTGACAACATCAAACTGTATGATAACAACTCATTTAACTCAACCCAATGTTCAAAAAAGGATGTAATAAAAAAACAAGTCTACATGTGAATTGTGACTGTGTTTTCTTTTAATTTTTTTCAAGACTTTAATATTAAACGTCAACTCTTTATTAATAATTTAATGTGCATACCATTTTTTCCTAGGGTTGGATAATTAAATTTTGCATTGGTCATTTTGCCAAGCCAGTAGTGTAGTAAGTGCATTTATACCACTGACGTCTTCATTTTTAACTTTTGCTAGTTTTATTCAGGGATTTACCGGACCCGTAAAACCTGTATCTCTGACCCTAATTTCTCGCTTGGACCCCAAAATTGCAATGAGAAGGGTCCCATGGGATGCAAAATTGCAATGAAAAGGGTCACATGGGATGCAAATAAATAGCACAATATTATACAATTGAATAATGCATATTTAAACACGAATTGGACCCCACCTAATGTATATGGCACCCTACTTTTTATCTGATGGGGGTCCAATGAACCCCAATATTTTGGTAGCCAGGAAAAACCTAGTCCACAATATGTTGAGTCAGAGTGGATTTAAGTTATTCTGATACGCCCGCACGGGCTTCTTCAATACCACGCTAACATATGGTGCATTTGAAAAATCTAAGAGTTGCTCGCAGAATTTTTAAAAAATGATAACTCGCAAATTTTAAACATAACTCACCTAAAATTTTGTCCGAAAGCTTCTTTGATAATCCCTTCGTAGAGCTAAACCATCATACATGTATATGTGACCTTAAAATCTGTTAGCAACGAATTACGCTAAGTTTGAATTCCCTTTGTGTTCACTAAAATTTCTCTCGGGCGATCACACCGCCATCTACCGCGAACTTTCAAATCATGCTCGCCACTACAACCGGTAACGGCTGTCGGAGAAGGTCGGTGATAACGCAGAGGGAATTTAAACTTAGCGAATTTCGTTGTTTGGCGATGTGTATGGACACATATGATGGTTTAGCTCTACGAAGGGATTTATATCAAAGAAGTTTTCTGACAAAATTTTTAGGTGAGTAATGTTTAAAAATTGCGAGTTAAAATTTTTTGTAAATTCCGAGGGCAACTATTAGATTTTTCCAATGCACCCTATGTTGACGTGGTATTGACGAAGCCCGTGCGGGCGTATCAGAATTTATCCTTCAATCCACTCAACATATTGCGGACTAGTGAAAACCTAATTCACCAAAGTGAATTCCTTACCCGCCTCCTTGTTCAATAATCGGATTTTCATTATGTCGTCAGAACGGAATTCACTATCCGCCATTGTTTAACTAGTAATGCACTGAACCGACGAGAATCCAATGGGATGGAAATATCTTTGCGCATGATCGAGATCGGTTGCCATGGTTGACTTCGGCGACCCCAATATTCGTAGGGGGTTGAGGTTGTGTTGAAAGAATGTAAAAGTAAAATTATCTGCTTATTTAAGGAAATAAAAAATAAAAAATCTGTCATTTTGCATTTTTGTCAGCCACGTGCTATCGCCAGCTTTAGGGATTTATCGGATAGCTTGAAAGTGTGCAGCAATCGCGAGACTGAACAAGACAATTACCCCCCTTTTGGTAAACGGTTCGTTGTGTTTGTGGCCGTTGTTTTTTTGAAAGACACGATTTGAAATTGTCTGTAACAAAACAACAAATATTTCGGAATTTTACCGATAAAAACCACTAGAAAACTATGACAATCTATAAAACATGTTGTCATCGACACAGGAATCTTAAGAAATGAAAATTCTGACTTAAGGTAAAGTTTCATATTTGTCCAAAACAGCATTAAAGAAAAGGTGTCGGAGATGTTAAATTCCGACGACCAGCAAATGTCAGAATATAGATAACGAGTCGGATTTAACTTGTTGAATTAGTGAAAACCTAGCCCCAGGTGACTATCCTGCCATTCTGTTGTATGGCAGGATAGTCACCTGGGGCTAGTGAAAACCCTGGTTTTAGATAAGGATTTGAATCATGAATAACAACCTTGATTGATGTCTTACAAAGTTAGTCTAAATCTCTGGTGAACTAACCATGGCACTGTCCCCTTGGCCATCCCCTTTCTTCTTTTTCTTATTTTTCTTTTTGGCAGTAGCTTGATTCTGATTGGATTTCTGCGACTTTTCCGATTTAGAATCCGTTTCGTCTTCACTGTCCTCAATCTTTAATAAAGCGAATCTGGACGGTTGAACAGAAAGTTTAGATGCCATTGTCGTTGCAGACGGATTGCTCTACAGATTCTATATTTTCTCCAGTCAAAATTTGATCACAGATCAGTCACACACTCTGCCGACGCCAGTCAGTCACACTCCCTGACTACGGTGAACGATTTAAACGACTGGACAGTGCTTCTGAAATAAGTTTAACAGCTGATTCAAGCCAGCGCGGTCTAAATCAATGGATAATTGAGTTTCACTTTGAATGCAATCAAAGTGAGAAAAATTTCTCAGAAAATCTAATGCGTGATAAGATTTAAAAACAACACAACGGAAGTTAAGTTCACATGGTGTGGACTCGTACTTTACATGACAGTGAAAAGAGGATACGAGTGTATACGACATGCAAAGTTCATGAACAGACACGGTTGAAGTGACACTTGGGACTCAACACCCGCCGGTCTGCCACGAAGCAATCGATCTACCTGCTTTTCTCAAATTTAGTTCTCGTCTTTTCTATTTTGTTTGTCTGTAAACATGGCAGGTGGACATACCAGCTCCAGATCGCCGTCGTTTGTTGTTGTTGGACTTTTGTTTTCATTACTTATTCTTGGGTTTTACTACTGGAGATTATCAACGCAAAACAAGGACTTGGATTTTTTATTGACGCAACAGAAAGCACTTTCCCAGTCTGAGAGGGAGAAACAGTCTGCGTATAGCGATAAGCTGTCGGTATCAGCTAATAATTTAAGAGGCTGTGAGGAGACTGTTAATAAAAAAGAGTCAATAATTCGAGAGAAAGATGAGACTTTCAAAAGTTTATCAGAACAACTGCAGACGAAGGAAGATGAATGTACAGCAAAGCAAAAAGATAACGCTCAATGTCAAGAAAATTTGGTAAGTCACTAGTCGCACTCAGGAGTCTCTATCCTGTTTTACTTTCTTGCTGACCAGGAAGAGCTTTTCTCAATTCCGGACATTCAGGCACTGCGGGTCATAATTGTAGTAAACAATCCTCTAATGAGCTGGAGCTCAGGCCTTCGGGCCTCTCATTAACGCTACATGCCGGAGCAGGTCATCACTGAGTAGTTGTTTTCAACCACCTCGTTTTAACAGCCTAGTTTGCATGATTGTGACATCACGCCGAAATCGAGAATAGCTCCAGGTTACTATCGTACCATTCGCTACATGCAACCGAATGGCAGGATAGTCACATGGGGCTAGAAGAGCCATACATTAAACGACTAAAGTCTCAATCGACACTTTTCAAAACCCCGTAGTCACGAGATGCCAGGGTTCCGTCTGTGTTGTCAAATTCTTCAGCCTATTCTCAGTTTCGGACATGGTCGTGTGGTCTTCGCTCTGCCTGGTAACTAGATGAAAACAACTCGTTCAACACCATTTTGAAAAGTGATTTTGAGCACTATTAAAAGTCATAAAAAAAAGTAAGCTGTGCAAAACATTGACCTTTCCTAAAAGCTGTGTTGCCTCTGGTTGCACAGATAACGATTGAAATTGCGATGGTCTGTCTCAAAATAGTAAGTCAAAATGGCGTCGTCATCGACTTGTTTTCACTTAGATATGCAAATTAGGAGCCTTGACATCGAGAATGGGGAAATTCTCCGCCTACCTGCAGATCCTGTGTCACGTTGTCATTGTATGAGGAGAGTTTAAAATATGTCAGACCAATTTTAACACTGTTTTTTACGAAGAGGGATTTAGCAGTTTTACAATGAAATTTGAACAAATTAACGGGTAAAATGAAAAGCGGAATGTTTAAAATACATGTATGTTTTGTGGTAAAGTCTAAAAGGCAGGTGGGATTTTAGCCGCACACATGTCTCATCCTGTTTCATTCACTTGCCGGTCAGGAAGATAGTGGATCAATGTATATTTCTTCTGATGACTTACAAGCCTTAGACAGTTATCCAAACTTGTCAAGGTGCATGTAAAATAACTTTTCTTCTTAATGTCCCAGCGGCACACTGATTTTATTTTCCAAAAAATATATTAAAGTATACATGCAGGGTTTTCCCTGGTTCCCAAAATGTTGGGGTAACGATTCATTGGACCCCCCTCAGATACAAAGTAGGGTCCCATATACGTTAGATGGGGTCTAATTTATTAGTGTTTAAATATGCATTATTGTATAAAATTTTACTATTTATTTGCATCCCATGGGACCCTTCTCATTGTTACTTGGGGTGCATGTGAGAAAATGAGGGTGAGGTGTAGGTTTTAAGGATCTGGTAAATCCCTGTACATGTATGTATAAATCTTCCTCCAGCAATATAAAAGGGGCCTATTCCTATGATCAGCAAGAAAATGGATCTCCATTGCATTTTTTTACCGGCAATCTTGTCACTTTTGTACAAACTTAGGTTGTAGAGGTCAACTGATCATGTCACTTTAAATTATTTGACTAAACTCTAACATCGTTACATTGCTCACATTTAGCCCATCTTTATTCTTCTTCTGCCCTCAGCTAAGGATAAATCATTAGTTATATACAATATTTCAGACACTACATGTATATAACCTAACACCTTAATATCAGATTGTAAAACTTCAATTCCATCTGACACCTTTGACGTTTTCCTTTATACTTGTAACGTTGAAAATCATTGCATCAAAACATCTCGACAGAACATTGTTCTACACACGGAGTGACATGTTAAATTATAACTTATCCATTCTAGTGTACAGAAATGTTATATTTGTTATGCCAGAAGTAAAGGTTGAGTTACATGTACTACATTTACACCATTAGTTGCATGTACATTTATGAAGACTTAGAGCCTGGTTTCCTTTACCTATAAACCTGGCAGCGCTACCGTATAATTCTAATAATCTTTAGTGAGGCCTGAAACATCAACTAATCAATTAATGGAAGACTTTTCAGTTTGCATACAAGTAGAAATTACTAAACAGCAACTAAAACTGAAATTTGTCAATGATATTTTCAGTGGAGGGTACAATAGAGTACAGCTAAAATAAAAATCTGGTCCCATCATTTTTTTGCCATGCTCTGCTTTTTTAGTATCAACACTCTTATATTGTACTGATTGATTATGTAAAAATGACAATTATCTAATTCTTTTTTTCAAGCAACTTTAAACCAAAGGAGAAAACATCGGTTCTATTTTTAAGTAGCAAAATACATGTATATAATACCTTTTCAGGTAGGTTACCCTATTGAAAACGTTCTATTGTTGCTTGTCCCACTTGCAAAATACAGGTCAACCAAAGCCCAATACTTCTAACTACATGGTAGACTGTACACGTTGCTTACATTGAAAAAAAATCATGCTTAGGCTATTCTTAAAATATGTAGGTTTCCTGTCACATTCGCTCCCAAAAATTAAGTGGGGAGGTACATGTATATCTCAGGACTATTTTGGACAAGAAGATTTTCCCTGTGCCCGTGTGTTTTAGTGATCATAAATATATATCAAAAACAGTCTGACAATATTAATACATGTAGTTCCCAATGTTTTTACTGGTTGTTACTGTAGAAAATAGATAGATTATTTTACATTGCCTTTTTGACTACACAGGACAGAGTAACTGGTTTCTATTTAGTCACACGTAATGTTGCAGACTGTTAAGTATAAGTTGTTTAGTAAGACTTGTCAAAAGAAAGAATTATAAACCAGTAAAATACAGATCACTCTTTCACAGGGCTGTTCCTCAAAAGGTTTTTCTCCTCGACGTGACGTACATTGTACATTGTATATGTAATTCAAATACAAGGACTAGTACATATATTTTACCTTCAACATAATGTTAAAACGAGTCGCAAAGATAAGGCTGGTGACAAGTAAATGCTTAGAAAAAGAAAAACACACGCTGTTACATGTTTTGAAGGATATCCCAAATGCTGCGATATAGATAACTTCATAAAAAATATCTTTTCCTAAATCCAGTAGTACCACTGATTAGTTTAACGTAGTACACAAGTAGTGTTATTCCGAAAAACGAAAACTTCATATTGACTCAATATTTCGACTTTTATTCAGTCATCATCAGGAGAGGTACATATTATGGATAACAATAAACCAAGAAGTTGTTATCCGTAAATTCTTCACCTGATTCTTTATTTGTTTCTGGGCATGTTATCGACACGATTAGTCAATTTTTTATGCTAACCAGTGAGACATACTAACGATGTGAATCTGGTCGAGCGATTTAAGGAAAAAGTTGCAAAAATGACGAATGTATTTTTTATGGGATTGAATTTGAAGCGGTGTCTTCCATGCCGAACCTGTCTGGCAAGACTCACTTCCTTGCTAGGAGAGTACGCTATAGTAAGTTATCACTACACAGTCAAACTATCTACGTTCAGCACAGCAAGCAGCATGATACACAATTACAGGAAATGGAAGTGCAAACTTGTCAAGTTCAAACTTCATAAAACTAAAAGTTTACTTGGCTTTTATTTCAACCAATTTCACACATATGTTTACTAATCAGAGTCACAATTCTTTTTCTTCAATCAAAGGACGCAGATGTATTTATTTTTTCACTAAGATTTTTTTTCATTCAATACCCTTACCCAATAGGCATTTTTGTCGCTGTAATCACCTTTATACAAGTATCTGAGCTAAAACTGCAGGCTGTGTTAATGCAATAAAGCGTTCTTCGCTGACCGGGTTACTTAGAACTATGACTTCACAGCGAGCTTACAAGCACAAGTCAAACTTGAGTGTATATTTCTGAGATCGATGTGTGCATATGTTTATGTAATATTGCCTGGGTGGTTTTTATACGCCCGGCTTGAAAAGCGGGCTGTATTATGGTATCATCTCCGTCCGTCCGGCAGTCCGGCTGTCCGGCAGTCCGGCTGTCCGGCGTCCGCTTTCCCTTCCGCTCCATAACTTCTAAAGTTTTGATTTCATATGCACAATTTTTTCTGAGTATATACCTTATGGGTAGAAGGTGTGTCGCAGCCTATTTTTAATATCACTGGTTACATAATATGGGAGTTATATTGGATTATGTAATATTCCCTTCCGCTCCATAACTTCTAAAGTTTTGATTCCATCTGCACAATTTTTTCTGAGTATATACCTTATGGGTAGAAGGTGTGTCGCGACGTATTTTTAACATCACTGGTTACATAATATGGGAGTTATATTGGATTATGTAATATTCCCTTCCACTCCATAACTTCTAAAGTTTTGATTCCATCTGCACTATTTTTTCTGAGTATATACCTTATGGGTAGAAGTAGTGTCACAAACTATTTTTAACATCACTGGTTACATAATATGGGAGTTATATTGGATTATGTAATATTCCCATACGCTCCATAACTTTCAAAGTTTTGATTCCATCTGCACAATTTTTTCTGAGTATATACCTTATGGGTAGAAGGTGTGTCACGACGTATTTTTAACATCACTGGTTACATAATATGGGAGTTATATTGGATTATGTAATATTCCCTTCCACTCCATAACTTCTAAAGTTTTGATTCTATCTGCACTATTTTTTCTGAGTATATACCTTATGGGTAGAAGTAGTGTCACAAACTATTTTTAACATCACTGGTTACATAATATGGGAGTTATATTGGATTATGTAATATTCCCATACGCTCCATAACTTTCAAAGTTTTGATTCCATTTGGACAATTTTTTTTGAGGATATAGCTTATGGGTAGAAAGTGTGTCAGCTTCCTTGGATAATTTAGTGATAGCTATGGTGGCCAAAACCTAAAAAGTTTAGAATTATAATTATTTCTCTGTTTTAAAGGCTCTTCAATTCAGTTTTATTACCCATATGGTAAAGCAAATATAGCTGCTTAAAGATATGTTTGACAATATTCATAAACCAGGTTGTACATGTAAGTGTAAACAGATAAGACTTGTATATTTACACACCATTGACCATCTCAGAGATTAGGCTCTGTTCAAATATACCTATATAAAATGTGGCAAACATCCTGGTCAGTGATTGAACCCACTGACCAGACAGAATTAGCTGGACTCCAAGCTGAAGACCTGGGCATTTTAACACCAGATGAGATTTCATATTTGAAGGACCCATTGCATATATTCAAAAATATATATATGGAAGGATTTGTTTTGGTATGGCTGCAGTGACTGTGCCTTTCCGGGCGTATTTTGGGTTTCCCGAAACTCTTGTTTAAGTCACCCTCTGCTAATATGAAATGTAATTTCTTGGAAATTGAAGGCATTTGGGATACCCTTTAAGTAATTAGATCAATGAACAAGTGGATAACTCAATATTTCTCACATTACATAAAATGTAGATTAAACTGTAAAACTTTTTGAAGTTTTGAAAACGAAATTTATCTGGTTACCAAACAGGTTTTGATTAATTTTTATCGTGATTCTATCACTAGCTTGGAATTATTCAGTGTTTACGTTTAAACAAAATTATAACGTCTGGTAACTGGTAGCTAACCTACAGAAAACATACAGGGGTTTACAGGACCCTTAAAACTGCATCTCTGACTCTCATTTTCTCCCTTGGACCCCTAATTTGCAATGAGAAGGGTCCCATGGGATGCAAATAAATAGCAAAATATTATACAATAATGCATATTTAGATTTACACACTAATTGGACCCCACCATATATATGTAACCCTACTTTTTATCTGATGGGGGTCCAATGAACCCTAAGATTCTAGGAGCCAGGGAAAACCCTTGCATTGCATATACTTTTTTACTTTATTGCTATTTTTGCAGGATTTTGTTATTTGGTAACAAAAAACTTGTGCCGATAGTGAGTTTAAACAAAAGCTAAACTGTAAATGTCCAGAAGAAATTTAACATTTAAAGCAAACTGTTTTGTTTGCCAGCATAACATTAATTTATTCGCGCACATGTGTATGTTATTTACAGCAATTTTTGGCTATTTTGGCTATTTATAATTCAGAAGCTTTTTAGTGCTTCTAGTCTCGAATAAAGTATTGTTTTGAACTAACTTAGGCTTAGAGTGAATGAATGGTCGTCCCGGTTTTTTTAAATTTTGTTTACTTTTCGAACACGTTTTCGGTTCATACAGGCCACATCCTGTATAGACTTTCCTTATTCCAATGCCAATTATTTAGTTTTTCAATGGCCTTCAAACCCTCTTAATGTTGTGTCAATCAGAAAATCAAATTATGAAAAACGTGTGAATTTTGGCAGCTCATGCCACTTTAATTGAAATATCATAAATGTTATATAAGGTGTTCACTTTAGTTGAAGCAATTGGTCTATTGATTGGTGTTTTACGCCACACTTAAGATTATTTCACTTATATGGCGACATTGCCAGGTTTAGAGGGGGAGGAAACCAGGCTCATTGCTCCGAGGAAACCCTGACCTTTGGCAAGTACCTGGCAACTCAAAACAGCGACCGGGTGAAAAATCTTTGTCTATTGGGCCGGTGGACCTGGGGAGAGAGTGACCTGGGCACATTTATGAACTGGTTGAAATTGAGTAGGGGGACTCTTTATTATTGTCTTTTTAGAGCAGCTGTGGTAACAAATTTATTTAAAATCTGTCTGTTTTTTTTTCCAGAAAAAATGTCAGGGTGATTCCAATGGAGTGGCTGAGGAATTACAAAAAGCCAAAGGTCTGTTCAAGTCTTTATTTGTTTTAAAATACGAGCCTTGAAAGTTAACTATAAGATTTTGTGATATTCGGTGACAGATGACTCTAAATAAGAATGTTCTAGGGACGTTACAATTCAATTCTACTTTTTTTAGCCCAAGAAGTCAGTGTTGCCAGACGTACTCCCTGAAGGTCGAGGTTTCCCTCGGGCAATAAGCCCAGTTTCGTCCCCAACTAAACATGACAACGCTGCCATATAAATGAAATAATCTTGAGTGAGGCGTTAAACATCAATCAATCAATCACCTTCATGCATATCCTATTTTTTAGATGACCTTGCTTCAAAAGATGAAGAAATAAAGGTATTGAAAGCCAGCAACCAAAATTGGTAGGTATCTGTATAACAGTTGGACATCTTTAAGTTTAGTATATGTTAGGCTACCAAGCTGCCCATGGATGGTTAGTTTAGAAATTTGGGCGACATAATTATTCAGGCGACTTGAAAAGCGAACATCTCCATCCGTCAGGTTGTTGGTGTCTGCTTTCCCTTCTGCTTCCTAACTTCCAAAGTTTTGATTCCACCTTGACAATTTTTTTTCTGAGTATATACTTTATTGGTAGACTGTGTGTCTCAACCTTTTTTCGGGGCCTTGGTGGCTCAGTAGGTAGAGCGTTAGACGCTCAATCCAAACAGCCTTCCACCAATGGGTCACGAGTTTAAAGCATACTCAGTTGAAAAAAAAAATTGGAAAATTTTCTGACTGGGTTTTCACTGGAACGACCTATGTGGTTGCCAGTTACCAGCGGAAGGTCGTGGGTTTCCTCCTGGGCATAGAGCCCGGTTTCCTCCCACAATAAAACTGGCAAGGCCGTCGTATAAGTGAAATAAAACACCAAACAATCAATCAATCAAAATTTTTTCAACATCACTGTTTACGTGATATTGCACTGAGCTATATTGGATTATGTAATGTACCCTGTAACCCCAGTTTTGGTGAGATCTGGACAATTCTTTCAGATTTGCATATCTTAGGGTGGTGTGTGACAAACTATTTATGACATCATGAATTGAGAAATATGGAAGCCATATTGGATTATGTAATATAACTCCATAACTTCAACAAATACAAAGTTTTTGATTCTTTCACATTACATGTTCTTACCATATGAACAGAGAGTGTGTCAAAAATTGTTTATGACATCACCTGTTGCACATCACCTGCTCCATAACTGCAATTTTTTTTCAGTTGTGATAGTTGGTGTGTCGCAAACTATTTAAGATCGCATATGTTGTATAATATGGCAGCCATATTGGTTTATGTAATATTTACTCTTTCTCTCCATAGCTTTTAGAAAAATGATCTGATGTTTTCATTTCTTTCACATAATATACCATATAAACAGACGATATATCACGAATTGTTATGACATCACATTTTTGGATATACGACCAATCAAATTTGGTAATGTAGTATTCCCTTAAAATACTTCTTAATTTCCCGGTCTTCTTGACTGAAATAACATATGTAAATGTTTCATTTCTGACAGTAACTGTGACCAGCTGCTACAAGATCAACTGAAATCAATACAAAATATTTTAGAGAAATCTGTGGGACAGCATGCCGTTCAAGCCTTGAGAAACAATGGATATAACTTGTAAGTATTCATTTTGTTAAAAACCATCCAAGAAAAAAATTGTTTCTGTTTCACTAATACGTTTAACACAAATATTTGTAACCTTGAAGAATTACAAAGAGATGGTATAATAAATCAGGTTTTGAATCTGGGATAATTTGGGTCACCCATTGTCGAGGCCATTTTGGCTTTGGTGGTAGGAAATAACCTGGAGAAAGGAAATTGTCTCAAAGGCTAAGCGGGCCACCTGACCTCCTGGCCTTTGATGGAGAGGGATTGGGAAAAAAAAACAAGTACAGACAGTACAGGGGCGATAAATTTCCCTTTCTAACGGTACCCAAATCCACATCTCTTTTCTTCTCCAAACTGTGCTAAAAGAAAGTTGCGAAGCGTTATGAGACTTACTGACTCTGCAGCTATCTTCACAACAAGGCGTAGCGGTGTGTGCCGTTCAGCCGATCAGCAAATGCATAGCTCACCAGTCACTTCATGAAGCAAAAGAAATTGGTCAACTCTACCTAGATCGCGAGTGAAAACATTCAATAACCAATGAACCAAATTTCTCCTTCCTTGAATAGGCCTGGTGGTGCTCAGGGACAACCAGCCAACCAACAACAGCAACCAAATCAAGCGCAGCAACAACCAAACCAACAACAACAACCAAACCAACAACAACCAAACCAACAGCAACCTAACCAGGGACAGCCAGCTGTCAACCAACCTGTTGCAGGTACGTTACATTAAATTTGGATCAATGATATCTTAACTTGTATTAGAGAAGTATCAGTTTAGTTCAAATTGATTGTTTGACTGACTGACTGATTGCAGTTTTAGGATGCTTCTGGTTCTGGAAATTCTCTTCAGTCGTTGGAGGCCTTAATAACTTGACAGTCGTCTCAAACAAGCCTTTCAACGGGCATGTATTTTGTCAGTGTTTTGTCTTGATGGACTGACGTTGAATGACTGCCAGCTTTATGAACCATCGAATGGTTGTGGATTTTATCCGGCAATATTGAATAAACTTTACAATATTGTCCTACTGAGAAGCGGTCTTGAGACCTATGTAAAAAGACCAATTAGTCAATGTCTAATGAGGGGAAACACTAATTAACCAATCCAATCTGTAAACATAACAGGAAAACATTCATCTGAAGATATATTTTGGTTGTTTCTGAACTGTTGTGAATTTTGTATTTTAATTGAACACTGGGAAAAAGTCATAAAATGTCTCTGGTCTTATGTTTTGCTGTGGCTGTAAATTGTCTTACATGTAAGCTGCCAAAATTCACTCTTTTTTATAATTTCTACCTTTCAAGACCATCCAAGGTTTATCCCTTTACTATTAAAGGCCTATGTAAACAGAAATAGCGTTTGAAAAGTCAACACAATTTGAATAACCGAGACAAATGTTCATTTATCTGAATTAAAATTAATACTTAAAGATACATTCTACTTCTAAAGACTAGTATTACATAGATTGATTGTTTGGTGTTTTACGCTGCGCTCAAGATTATTTCACTTATATGGCGGCGTTGCCCGTTTTATTGTGGAAGGAAACCGGGCCCTCATGCCCAGTGGAAACCCACGACCTTCCAGTAGTAACTGGCAACCATCCAACATAGGTCTTTCGACTGAAAACCCAGACAGAAAACTTTCCAATTTTTTTTGGACTCAGTGGGAATCAAACCCGCGACCCATTGGTGGAAGGCTGTTTGGATTGAGGGTCCAACGCTCTACCTACTGAGCCACAGAGACCTTCCTTTTGCACTACTTGATTTTTAAAATTGTTTGTACGAAGAAGTATCTTGATTTCAGCAGCCCGTGTCACTTTAAGTGACATACATGTATGCGGTCAGTTAACAAAAAACAAAAATGCCTTGGTCTGTAGATGTATAGGGCATTATAGCCTGTGAAAGACCAAGTATACCTGTTCAACTTCAATTATGAAAATTATCTGTTGGTTGATGTGGCAGTGTTCGTGTTTTGCAGTTAAATCACCCTTCTTTCGCTAACCGTAACTTTCCAACTAAAATATAACAGTAATTATCCAATAAAACACAGGCTCTGCATTAGGAGGTTCTTAGTGCAATGAGCGTAGGCATCCATGCACTGGAACAGTAGGAGGTTCTTAGTGCAATGAGCGTAGGCATCCATGCACTGGAACATTAGGAGGTTCTTAGTGCAATGAGCGTAGGCATCCATGCACTGGAACATTAGGAGATTCTTAGTGCAATGAGCGTAGGCATCCATGCACTGGAACATTAGGAGGTTCTTAGTGCAATGAGCGTAGGCATCCATTCACTGGAACATTAGGAGGTTCTTAGTGCAATGAGCGTAGGCATCCATTCACTGGAACATTAGGAGGTTCTTAGTGCAATGAGCGTAGGCATCCATACACTGGAACAATAGGAGGTTCTTAGTGCAATGAGCGTAAGCATCCATGCACTGGAACATAAGGAGGTTCTTAGTGCAATGAGCCTAGGCATCCATGCACTGGAGCATTAGGAAGTTCTTAGTGCAATGAGCGTAGGTATCCATGCACTGGAACATTAGGAAGTTCTTAGTGCAATGAGCGTAGGTATCCATACACTGGAACATTAGGAAGTTCTTAGTGCAATGAGCGTAGGTATCTATGCACTGGAACATTAGGAAGTTCTTAGTGCAATGAGCGTAGGTATCCATACACTGGAACATTAGGAAGTTCTTAGTGCAATGAGCGTAGGCATCTATCATCTATGCACTGGAACATTAGGAAGTTCTTAGTGCAATGAGCGTAGGCATCTATCATCTATGCACTGGAACATTAGGAAGTTCTTAGTGCAATGAGCGTAGGCATCTATCATCTATGCACTGGAACATTAGGAAGTTCTTAGTGCAATGAGCGTAGGCATCTATCATCTATGCACTGGAACTCTGTATTTGACTGTTGTCTAGAAATCTTGCAGGCACTTGTTTTTTTTTATTAATCATGTTTGTTTTCATACTCGATTGCACCAGGTTAACATAAACAAATAATTACTACTCTTGTTTGTCAATTTACTAATTAATTAACATAAACTGTTTTTCTTACACAAGGAACAGAAGGTTTATTATCACATTTAAGAAAGAAAAATAAAGAAAATAACAATATTTGAGTATTGAGGGGCCTCCGTGGCTCAGAAGGTAAAGCGTTGGACGCTCAATCCGAACAGCCTTCCACCAATGGGTCGCAGGTTAGAATCCCACTCAGTCCCCCAAAAAATTGAGTTTTCACTCGAACGACCTATGTGGGATGGTTGTCAGTTACTACTGAAAGGTCGTGGGTTTCCTCCGGCGTAAAACACCAAACAATCAATCAATCAAATCCTTGAGAATTTAAAAAAAGAGCATTGGGGATAATATGGGATTTAGTGCCATATTTCAAAGTACCGATTCAAGTCGTTTTTGTTCTACAAACTGGTACTATTGGGTTTTTTTCTTTCAATAAAACCTTGTAAAAGTCCTTAAAATGGCATGAGCTGCCAAAATGTTGATATTTTGACGTAAAAACAGAATGTTGAAATTATTGGCTATTTTTCTCCAGGCATATAATTCAAAGGCTGTTTAGTGCTTCTAGTCTAGAGAGTGCACGATAAAGTATTGTTTTGAACTAACTTTGAAATAAATCAAACAATTTCTGAGTGGGTTTTTCACTTGCCTTGTCCTGCTATCTGGAAGAGTTGCGAGTTACTCACCGAGGGTCAAAGGGTTCCTTCAGATAAAGAGCCCAGTCTCCTCCCCCCAAAATACTGCCAACGTTGCCATTTACATGTAATTGAATTAATATTGGATTTGGTGTTCTACATCAATCAATCATTCAATGTGGCATAATTTGTTACCATAGTATCAGCTACAAACTTTCGACTGTAAGACGCATTGTCAATTAATTGTGGCAGTGAACATGACTGGAGACAGCCAGACAGACACCTGCTTTTCTCCTGAACTGGGGACAGTCAGACAGACACCTGCTTTTCTCCTGAACTGGAGACAGTCAGACAGACACCTGCTTTTCTCCTGAACTGGAGACAGTCAGACAGACACCTGCTTTTCTCCTGAACTGGAGACAGCCAGACAGACACCTGCTTTTCTCCTGAACTGGGGACAGTCAGACAGACACCTGCTTTTCTCCTGAACTGGGGACAGTCAGACAGACACCTGCTTTTCTCCTGAACTGGGGACAGTCAGACAGACACCTGCGTTTCTCCTGAACTGGGGACAGTCAGACAGACACCTGCTTTTCTCCTGAACTGGAGACAGTCAGACAGACACCTGCTTTTCTCCTGAACTGGAGACAGTCAGACAGACACCTGCTTTTCTCCTGAACTGGAGACAGTCAGACAGACACCTGCGTTTCTCCTGAAAACCTATTTGCATTTTTGTTCTAAGATCAAAGCAGGTGGGATATAGTGCTCACGCCTTGTGTGCTTGTTGCCTCGCTATAGGCACATGTGCAGATGTTTTAACTTTGAAACAAATCATTTGAATTTATTCTTCTAGGATATTGGAACCAACGATTTGGTCAGATTAATAAAAATAAGCAATTTGATCCCCGCCTTATGCAGATGAACCAGGATGTCAATGCAGGTATTTGATGGTTTCCAAATTGCATGGTTTGTGTGTGTTGTGCATGTAACAGAATTGGAAAATCATTAGAAGGCCGTGAATTTGGGATAATTTGAGGAGCCAGTTTTGAGGCTTCTTTAGCCTTGACCTGACTAAGAGTTAGTAGGCACAGGGGCCAAGAAGGTGGGCATTAAAAGCCAATGTCCCTTACATTCGAGGCCAAGAGGCCGTGGCCCTGCTTATTGTTGTGATTGTTGGTGTGATCAATTTGTGTGTCATACTAACCTTGAATATTTAACCAAAATAATGACAATTGTGTCTTAATACTTAGAGTGTTGTTTTCGTATTGTTACGGTGTTTTGCTTATTTTCTGTAAAGTACTGAGCAGTGCCTTCATGTAACTTTATTCAAGTCTATGAACTCTACTTATGGAAATTGTGGTTGTTGTGTCTAAAACTTGGTCTTGTCATTATGTTTCAATGTGTGTTAAATCATTTAGATCACTCTTGTGGTTACATTTTGTCTGTTGGATTTGGCCAACACTATATTGCCAAAGCACTTTGCTTACCACAGTTTTCATTGTTGAAAATTGTCATACTGGCACAAGGACATTAAAGGATCTCCCAAATGCTGCATATAGATAATCACTTTTCCTGGTTTTTAAGTACGTATGAGCTTTATTTACATGCAACACATAGTTATGCAAATATTGCAGCAGGAAGTCAACTTTCCTCTCAAAAGATTATTCAGGCTTCATGCCGTTGGGGGAAGGCAGCCGACAGCAATAACATTATTTCTCATTGAACTCTGTATTCTCTTCTAGGCATGTTATCAACATAATTAGTAAATTGTTCGTTCTAGTTTGTTCACCGATGAATCTGGTAAAGTGATTTAAGGAATGGAAGCCAACAAAAAGTAGCAAAACAACAAAAATGTTTCCTACAGAATTGCAGCGGTGTGTGCCTTGCCAAACCTGCCTGGCGAGACTCACTTCCTGTGCAGTGACCTCACAAGAGCAGTAAACCCAAGCCGATGCTACACAGTCAAACTATGTTCAGCGTAGCAACCAACAAAATAGTGAATTACTTTCAAATGGTGTAATTTATCGATGTCACAATTACTGCCCCAATTAGTAGACCGGACAAAGCATCGGCCCATTTTTAACTTCAAATTTTCGGTATTTTACAACAAATTCAAGAAATGAAGACCTATATTTGGATAGTTTATATCCGAATGAATCTAGAAATGGGAAAAAATCGTGGATGAAAAGAAATTTTGACCGAACATGACAAAACTACTATGCTTGTCCTGTGTAAGATTGATGTCGAGAAGTCATTTATTTGTTGCGTGCAAAACTGGCAAATGGTCTGGAATGGGAGCGCAGAATTGTCAATAGGTTAAAACTTCACTATGATATATGTTAACTTCGTGTTGATTTCAACCAAATTTCATAGACCTGTTTACTATTTGATCGTCAGACTGCAAGAAGTCACGCTCGTCTTTTTTCATTCGAACGGCTAAGATACGGTATATATATTTTCAATAAGATTTTTTTTTATTTTTCATCCTATACCCTTATGTGATTGTACAGCCTCATTCATGTAATAAATTATGATGTTATAGGCATTTTTATTGCTTGAAGCATTGTGACATGGCTTAAGCTGATTTAGATGGGGGAAGTTGATATTTTGTGTGGTTGGCACTTTTGATGGGGGAAGTTGATATTTTGTGTGGTTGGCACTTTTGTTGCCAGGTGACCTTAGCTGTTGAGTGTGACGTTGAGTGTGACATTAAATGCAACCAATCAATCATAGCCTGTGCCTCGTTTAACCAAGCTGCTCTAAACCTGGTTCGTGGTTGGCTTGTCTGTGATAGTGACGGCACATGTTTCTCTCCCCAGTTTATAAAACACCTATGTACCAGCTGATTCTGACAGCTTTTTCTAATCTTCTTTGAGATCAATACATATCTACGTGTACATGTATTTTGACATTTATATTGACTTGTACCATACACATACGAGTTGCTGGGCCTAAAGTATTTTATCAATATTTTTTTAATCAATTATTTCATTAAGCTGACATAAAACTTTAAACTTGTACCGGTAAAAAATTGTCTTCTGCATATTAAACATGCTTAAAAAAAGATATGTTTTGCAAGTATTGCATGATAAATCAAAACACTGCCTTTATTAAATTTTCAAGCATTGGATATTAGTTCAGCAGCATCCTCATTTTTAATAGGCCTATACAATTTATTTCTAGACATTATTTCAAAATGAACTGGGGGACCTCGGTGGTTCAGTGGGTTAGAGTAATCATCCCTCAATCCCACACAGACCTTTCATCAATGTGGCACTGGTTTGGATCCCACTCAAACCAAATAAAATGTGGCACTGGTTTGGATCCCACTCAGACCAAAGTTTAAAATTTCTAGGTGGATTTTTCACTCGGTGGCCCTATGTGGAAGAGTTGCCGGGTGCTCGCCGAAGGTCGAGGGCAACGCCGCCATACCGCCCGCTTTCCCTTCCGCTCCAGAACTTCTAAAGTTTTGATTCCATCTGCACAATTTTTTCTGAGTATATACCTTATGGGTAGAAGGTGTGTCGCGAACTATTTTTAACATCACTGGTTACAGAATATGGTAGTTATATTGGATTATGTAATATTCCCTTCAGCTCCATAACTTCTAAAGTTTTGATTCCATCTGGACAATTTTTTTCTGAGGACATAGCTTATGGGTAGAAGGTGTGTCAGCTTCCTTGGATAATTTAGTGATAGCTATGGTAGACTATATTTTAAGAAGTCATGGGAAAATTTCCCCCCCCCCCCCCATACCCTTTTCCCAGAAAACCTAGGTAGAAGGCAGACCGGGGAGTTTAGCCCTGACCAGTATGTCTTTCAAACTCTTGTTCTTTTTATAAGCAATGACTAGCCTTTGGGTCAGAGGTCGAGCAAGTTTACTTTGAAGTAGTTTGTATTCTTCTACTATAATCTTGGCCATAGCGATGCTAGCTTTGTTATACTGAAACACAAATGGTATTATGGTTTTTTCACGACATCTTCCGGGGTCCAAGTTCAAACCCAAAACATAAATAGTTTGTAATGTTTGAATCCAAAAACTTTCCCTTTCCAAACGTTTGTGTTTGGTATCTGCAGCAGAAGTGAGAAAAGGGATTTTCTCAATAGGCATGATTTCAATATGGTCCTTGACCGAATGACCTTGAGTATTGAAATGTTGTGCCACGGGTACATCATGTTTAAGTCTTATACTAGATAATTGGTTAGCTGCTCTTTGTCGTAGAAAATTCTGAGTTTCTCCGACGTACTGTTTGAGACATTTTTTGCACGTGATTACATACACGATATCAGAGGAGTCACAATTAAGATTCTCTGCCATTTGATATTTGTCGCGAGTTTGTTCTCCGAAAAAAGTTCCGCGATCGGGTACGTATATATTGAGTTTGCATCGCGTCTTAAGGCATTTCATTGATGTACCTGAGAGAAATGTTGGACGGTAATGGTACACTATTAAAGGGGAGGTAAGCGTATCGGGGGATGAAGGGGGAAACATGATTTGTCTTTCTGTGTTAGATTTGATCCTTCGGAGTAATCTAATAGAATACTTCCTAGGGAGGACAGCTTTGAAAAGAACAGAACAAGCCTGGTTAAAAAAATCTTAAGAACTACAGTTTCTATAGAATCTAAAAATCTGAGATTTAATGACTCCCTTGAAAGTGTGAGGAGGATGGTATGACCCAGCATGTAGCAGCTGATGCGTGTCAGTAGGTTTGAAGAATACTTTGTAATCTAGATACCCAGTAGTATGATATGTATGACCCTTGTAAATAGTTACATCCAAAAAATCCACAGAAGTGTGATCGATAGTAGGCTGTAGTCTTCCAACGTATGTTGCCAAATGATAAAAATGTCATCCAGATACCGAAGGTAAATAAAAGGTTGTTGGTGACATTTGTGAAGAATATCACTCTCCCACTCAGCCATAAAAATAGAGGCAAAGTTAGGACTAAAATGTTTCCCCATAGCACACCCTTTAATTTGCTGAAAGATCTCCCCATTGAATTCAAAATCGTTACCTTTTAAGCTAAGTTCCAGCAATTCTAAAATGTCTTTATCCGGACGACGGTGGTCAGGATATCTTTGGAATGCTGATTTTATGGATTTAAGACCCAAATGTATGTCAATGTTCATATACATAGACTCCACATCCAGAGTAACCAAAATCACATCTTGTGGGATGGATTTCTCAGACAATTTGGCCAATAAATCATCCGTATTTTTTATACAGCTAGGATGCCGATTCGCTATAGGTTTTAGATAGTAATCAATTAGCTAAGGGGGGATTGTAGGCTTCGGCCATTTTTCAATGGGTTTGTGAATTTTCGGAAGAATATAGAAGACCCTGTTTTTAGAGTTATGATCAGATTCCAAATAGCGATACTGTTTTTCATTAAGTAAGCCTTTATCTTGAAGAGAAACAAGAATTTTATTAAACTTCCTAACATTTTCAGGCCAAATTTCCTTATCAAGTTTTTTGTAATGAAGAGGGTTGCTTAGCTGCCGTTCTATCTCTTCAATATAATCCTGTTTTGACATAATAACTGTTGCTGAACCTTTATCAGCAGGTTTAATAACTATGTTTGGATTTCTCCTTAGCTTACTTAAGGCAAGACATTCTGAATGAGTAAGGTTATGTTGGTTTCTCTGATTAGTTAAAACATCAAACTTCCTTGATACAGAGTCACGACTAATGTTTATTTCTGGATCAGACATGTGAGAAGGGGGTGTATAGCCGCTTTTAGATGTAAACGGCTTGCGTACCCCACTAGAATCTCAGTAGATATCAGCCAGACTAAGATTTCTGGAGAACTCCATAACATGCACTAATTTACTAATAGAAAAGTTCCTATCAGATAATGATATAGGGCAAGGCACAAATGAGAGTCCTCTATTGAGTAGAGATATATCATCAGCAGTGAGTTCCTCGTTTCTAAGATTAACAATATTACTTCCTAAGCCGAAAGTAGGGTGGCACATGCCCTGTCCCAAATTTAGTTTAAATCTAGTGTCTGAAGCCAGTGGGTATACAAGCAATTTGCTGTATCTTCGGTCCAGTGAATTTTGTCCGTGGATACTCTAAATTTTGAATTGGGGATTTTTGGTATGACGATAACTCTCTTCATCAGCAGAAGAGTTATATAGGTTCAGGTTCTAAACTTAACTGGCCGGTAATTTAGCGGATGACTGGTTCTCTACAAAGTAGATGAGCGAGTTGGAAAAAGTCTTCCTAACCGCTGTCATCATGTTGCGCATTTGATTTAACGAATTGTTTGGCTCAGTAGTTGTCTTGTTATTGATACCAATATTCAAGATAACTTTCTCAGGTTTGGGACCTTTTTTGAATACTTTAGAATTAGAGTCCGAAATGAATTGAAATTGGCACCAGGAAAACATTCTACCTGCATATCAGGGTGGGGGTCAAGGTTAATTCTAGATAGATTAGAATCCCCAAGTAAAAGAACTTTCTTAGTTACATTAGGAAGGTGCCAATTAGAGGAGGTGTGCCGAAATTTCCAAAATTTAGAATTAGCTAATTTATTCCGAGGGTTGCGCTGACCCCTCAGGGGATCTCACTGCATCTGAATATCATATAGGAGAATGGACTGACAAAACTGGGGATGGGGGAGGAGGAGAGGGACTAGATGTACTAGGTCGTGGAGAAGTGACCCTAGTAGAAACTGGGGAGGACGGAGGACAAAAGGGGACAGAGGTACTATTAGGTCTAGGGGAGGGGGGCTGAGGAGATGAAAAAGAGGGGGCAGAGGTAGTAGGTCTAAGGGAGGGAGTACCAGTAGGGAAAGGCGAAGGGGAAACAGAAGGTAAAGTTACAGACCTAGGAGTCGGTGACTGCAGAGTTGGAGGTGAGATAATAAACGGATGTCGACGGATTGACAGGCAGATGGGGTTGGGGAGTCGATGGTGGACTAAACTGAGTAGTAGCAGCAGAAGTGACAGTTTTAGTGATGGAAAGAAAAGAATAACAATTTTGAATGGTCGAAAGTTGTAATTTCCCTGTTTATATATGTAATCAGATTCACCAAGTGGTGCATCTGCTGCATTCAAAGTATGTATTTGGTGGGGGGCCCTTCTTTTACTGACCTTGTTATTTTGTTACCTGTTTGCTTCCTGTTCACATCATAGTTCTTGTGTACCAGTGTAAGAGGGTGGGGGTCACATGTAAGTGAAATAATCTTGTACAATGTACACAGAACAGAACTGGTGTCCCCCCCCCCCCCCCCCCCCCCCCCCCCCCCCCCCACTAAATAGATCTCAGCACCTTTCCCGCCTATTCTAGATACGGCTGTTTGAATAAGCCTAGAAATATCTTTAAAGGAGGTCAATCTGAATCATAGTAGGTTAGATAAATATTAACTTAGACAACTTAAATACAAATTCATGGCATTGGTGTTCCAAAGTGTTTTTATGTTCAAGCCGACTACCTTAAACTGACGCGAGGCAGGCCCTTGGTCCAGCCAACTGGTATGCATTAGACAGATTGACTATGGCCATTTCCTTCTTTCTACTATTACATATATGTGGTTGTCACTTTGTACTTATGTGTGGACATTTCCCATTCGTGATAATGTTGACGTTTTAACTTGTGACTAATTACCTTCATCTCGTTAAAACTTTTTCTTTCCATTTCCAAATAGATTAACACATGCAGCATCCTTGACAACGGAAAAAAGTTGACAAAATGCATGCTGATTTAACACTACAAGTACCTCTATTTGGACATTTTCACACCAACATAATCACAACCAAACTGTGGTATTTTTACAATTGGTTAAAAAAGCACTAACATATCTTCACTCATACATTTATTGAAAGCTATAACTGTGTACTATAGATCTGCGTTAGTTTTATTGCAATATTTGAATGACCCAGATACAAAACTATCGCTAAGTAAGTCACTTCCCAGCTCTAGCATAACCGAGATAAATTGTCATTGGCTGAAAAACTGAAACTGGGACCTTTGACTTCTACGACTATCAATGGATCAACTATCATTTAAAATCAAAACTTGCATTTTCATATTCAATTCCCTCCGGTATGAGGAATTATTTTACTTACTGTACATGTATGTTGTGATGTTTTGTTTACTGAGTTCAGAATAGCACTTTCACCCGTCAGCACTGTTTTAATTTTTCCGACTTGTTCTTGTTGCATTGGTTTGCATTTTTTAACATTCCCTACCATAAACTGACCTTCCCCTCCTGTGACCTTTGAACCCTTCACCTTTCACAAGCATAAGCTGGTAAGGCTAAAACTCTACTCATTCCAGACACCGATAACAAGAATGCACCACCAGCGGCAGCCAATGATAACGAAGACAAACAAAAACCTGCTGAAAATCAGCCCGCAAATGGCGGGGAAGAAAACGGAGGAGCTGCGGGTGAAGAGAAAGAGGGGCCTGTTGAGAAAGGAGGGCCTTCTGATGAAGGGAAGGATGAGACCCCCATAAAAGAGACTGCTGATACTGCCAAGGATGAAAACAATGCCGGGGAAGACGAGGAGGAAGAAGATAATGATTTTGTTCGGAAGGTAGGACTTCATTTAGACTTCCAAATGCACAAACAGTTCCCTACCCAAGTGACAGCACCTGCCCTCAATGACATCACCAACTAAACTTACTCCAAGCTAAATAACTGGCATGGAAGGATATAGCCCAGACAAGATCATGGTACCCATGCACAACCTTCAATGGCTGCCTCCCAGTAGAGGACCTTCCTTCCTAAAAGATACAACTTGTCCTTAGTATGTATGACATTGATGACTCGGTACATCCCATTCAAATGACCCGTCTTTGAATGTACTTGAGGACAAAATGACTTACAAATACCACAATTCCGATGGGCCACAAGCACAAAACTTATATGACAGCCGAAGACTGAAGATACATGCCAATCCAAATCATGTATTGTTATACATCAACCAAACTCCAAACATAATACAACAGGGGGTGGGTTGGAATATCACAATTGTTTTTTTATTTTATTACCCTTTGAGGAACGGGTTTCTTCCACCACCAGAGCAGACAATGCCAACATGCATAAAGAGAAATAACCTACAATTCTGAGTGAAAAATCAAGAAAATCAACAACTCCATTGTTAGACCAGCAAGCAAAATCTGTTTAAGCCAAACATGTACACCGTAGAGTTCTCAAACCCTGAGTTTAAGTAGCCCAACTGGAGTTTAAGTAGCCCAACTGGAGTTTAAGTAGCTCAACTGCAGTTTAAGTAGCTCAACTGAAGTTTAAGTAGCTCAACTGGAGTTTAAGTAGCCCAACTGGAGTTTAAGTAGCTCAACTGGAGTTTAAGTAGCTCAACTGGAGTTTCAGTAGCCCAACTGGAGTTTAAGTAGCCCAACTGGAGTTTAAGTAGCTCAACTGGAGTTTAAGTAGCTCAACTGGAGTTTCAGTAGCCCAACTGGAGTTTAAGTAGCCCTACTAGAGTTTAAGTAGCCCTACTAGAGTTTAAGTAGCCCAAATGGAGTTTAAGTAGCCCAACTGGAGTTTAAGTAGCCCTACTAGAGTTTAAGTAGCCCAACTGGAGTTTAGGTAGCCCAACTGGAGTTTAGGTAGCCCAACTGGAGTTTAAGTAGCCCAACTGGAGTTTAAGTAGCCCAACTGGAGTTTAAGTAGCCCAACTGGAGTTTAAGTAGCCCAACTGGAGGTTAAGTAGCCCAACTGGAGGTTAAGTAGCCCAACTGGTAACTCAACACAGTAACTCAATTGCTGCACAAAATTTGATATGTCTAATCCCCATGACAACCCAGAACTCAATCTGATTGGTTAATTTGTTGTGTTATTATTTAGTTACATGTAGCATGTGGGTGGGTCGCACTTTAAGTGGCATTTTTGTTCAATTGCAATGCATGCATTGTATGTATATAGGCATGCTATTGTCTACTTACACTTCAGTTAACTTTGATTTTAGTTTGATTTTTTGTGTTGGTACCGTTCTCAGAATTACTCTAATAATGTAATGTTTTAATTTAGCATGTTTTAAAGTCTTCTTCTTAATTTATAATGAAGAATGCACTATGGACACTTATGTTCTTGATATTTACTATTATGTACATGTGTGGCTATGTCATTATGAGTTGTTGTACTTAAAGCCACCTCATTAACACAATGCTATACTTAAGATACATGTGTGTGCATTGGTAGCAATGCAAGGCCTAGATTTTATCCATATAAGGCCACCTCTTCTCTCATTCGCACAATGCTATACTTAAAAAATGTTGATATTTTGAGGTTAAAACAGAATGTGGAAATTATTGGCTATTTTTCTCAAGACATACAATTCAAAAGGTTTTATCCCTATTGAGTTTGCCAGTAGATAAGCCTTCCTATCTTGGGGCCTGTTTTACTCACCTTGCGTAATGTTTTCCAGTTGCATCCTTAAATTGTCAATCATGCAAACATAGTTTAACACTGATTTACATACATCAGCTTAGTGTAACACTGTCTAGGGGTCTCTCTTGAACCTAATGTAAAAAATATGAAAGTAAGTAAGGTTGGGTTGAGGGGGCTATATGAGACTTCTTCAGTATCACATACATTGGCAATCATACCATAATAACCATATAGTTATGGTATTTATATGTGTGGCAAGGTTTGCCATATAAGTTATATTTGAGACTGCGTTTTCGTAATCTTGTCAAAACTAAGCTCACATTGAAATAAACAGACATTTGTACGATGTCGAACTGATCTGTGCAAATGGAGTGCACCCAGCCAACACGCAACACTATGGGACATCCCTTGCCCCACTGAATTAGATGGGACCATTACTGTATAAGCACACACCTTTGCTTCCTTCGTTATTTTTATGTTTCAATTTTTTTATGCTTCTTCAAACCCTCAACTTCTGGACAATGGGAATTTATGAAAGAGTTTGAGTTTTGGCAGCTCATGCCACTTTAAAAACGAGTTTTGGCAGCTCATGCCACTTTACAAACATAGTAACGTAAAACTTACCTTGCTAAAGCAAAGCACTGATTAAACCAACCAATTTCACATTTTCCACTGTATTAAAATAGGGCACTTACATGTATCTATACCTGCATTGTTTTATTCTCCCTGTGAGGTTCGCGTTTACACAGGTTTCTATTTTACCGTTGAGCCACCTACATGTACTTATTAAAAGTGGCATAAGCTACCAAAATGTTGCTATTTTTGCATGAAAACAAAAGGTTGTAATTATCACTTATTTTTTTCAAGAACTACAATTTATAAGCCTTTCAGTACTACTACTCTCAAGAACATCGTTAATGTAGTGTTTTGAACTAACTTACATTGTAGCCTGACCTGAAAGAACGTTCATCTTATATTTAAATTTTTATTTTCTAGGCTCGTACAGGCCTCAGGACTGTATGGCTTTCTCTCTAGACTCATTCCAACATCAACTTTTATGTAAAACTAAACATCTGACATGTATTTAAAGCATTTAAAATTTTTTTTAGAGATTTTGGAAAAAGGGGGCAGGTAGGGTAACTGTAAATCTGAAGAAAATGTGCACGACACAGTCCCTTCACCATTCTTTTAATTAGATCGAAACATTTGAGGGCCAGTCTAGAAGTGTTGACATAAAACAAACCACTGATCTGCCTGATAAACCATTGGCCATTTACTGATCTGCCTGATAAACCATTGGCCATTTACTGATGTGCCTGATAAACCATTGGCCATTTACTGATGTGCCTGATAAACCATTGGCCATTTACTGATCTGCCTTATAAACCATTGGCCATTTACTGATGTGCCTGATAAACCATTGGCCATTTACTGATCTGCCTGATAAACCATTGGCCATTTACTGATCTGCCTGATAAACCATTGGCCATTTACTGATCTGCCTGATAAACCATTGGCCATTTACTGATCTGCCTGATAAACCATTGGCCATTTACTGATGTGCCTGATAAACCATTGGCCATTTACTGATCTGCCTGATAAACCATTGGCCATTTACTGATCTGCCTGATAAACCATTGGCCATTTACTGATCTGCCTGATAAACCATTGGCCATTTACTGATCTGCCTGATAAACCATTGGCCATTTACTGATCTGCCTGATAAACCATTGGCCATTTACTGATGTGCCTGATAAACCATTGGCCATTTACTGATCTGCCTGATAAACCATTGGCCATTTACTGATCTGCCTGATAAACCATTGGCCATTTACTGATCTGCCTGATAAACCATTGGCCATTTACTGATGAGCCTGATAAACCATTGGCCATTTACTGATCTGCCTGATAAACCATTGGCCATTTACTGATCTGCCTGATAAACCATTGGCCATTTACTGATCTGCCTGATAAACCATTGGCCATTTACGGACCTTTGCTTGAATAAACATTGGCTACTCTGGCTATTAACTGTTTTGCATGGGCAAACATTGACTGATCGGCCAGAACAAACATTATCTATCCACTGATCTGCCAGAACAAACATTGGCTATCCACTGGCCTGATTCCTCAAGCCTTGGCTATCCACTGATCTGCTTGAACAAGCATTGGCTATTGACTGATCTGCCAGAACAAACATTGGCTATCCACTGATCTACCAGAACAAACATTATCTATCCACTGATCTGCCAGAACAAACATTGGCTATCCACTGGCCTGATTCCTCAAGCCTTGGCTATCCACTGATCTGCTTGAACAAGCATTGGCTATTGACTGATCTGCCAGAACAAACATTGGCTATCCACTGATCTACCAGAACAAACATTATCTATCCACTGATCTGCCAGAACAAACATTGGCTATCCACTGGCCTGATTCCTCAAGCCTTGGCTATCCACTGATCTGCTTGAACAAGCATTGGCTATTCACTGATCTGCTTGAACAAGCATTGGCTATTGACTGATCTTATTGAACAAGCATTGGCTATTCACTGATCTTATTGAACAAGCATTGGCTATTCACTGATCTTATTGAACAAGTATTGGCTATTCACTGATCAGCTAGAACAAGCATTGGCTATTCACTGATCAGCTAGAACAAGCATTGGCTATTCACTAATCTCCCTGAATAAGCCTTGCCTATTCACTGTTTTGCATGGGCAAACATTGACTGATCTTATTGAAGAAGCATTGGCTATCCACTGATTCAATTGAACAAGCATTGGCTATCCACTGTTCTGATTGAACAAGCATTGGCTATTCACTGATCTTATTAAACAAGCATTGGCTATTCACTGATCTTATTGAACAAGTATTGGCTATTCACTGATCTTATTAAACAAGCATTGGCTATTCACTGATCTTATTAAACAAGCATTGGCTATTCACTGATCTTATTGAACAAGCATTGGCTATTCACTGATCTCCCTGAATAAGCCTTGGCTATTAACTGCTTTGCATGGGCAAACATTGACTGATCTGATTAAACAAACATTGGCTATCCACTGGTCTGATTCCTCAAGCCTTGGCTATTCACTGATCTTATTGAACAAGTATTGGCTATTCACTGATCTGATTGAACAAGCATTGGCTATTCACTGATCTGATTGAACAAGCATTGGCTATTCACTGATCTGATTGAACAAGCATTGGCTATTCACTGATCTGCCTGGACAAATCCTTGCTAGAAGATCCTTACAACTTTGTCAATATATTACAAAGTATTTCAGAAAAAATGTTAACTGACTAAAGCTAAACTTCTGTCTGGTCTTGAACCCAATGAAATATCATGGGTTTTGGTTTATTACAACAATGAATGATTGGGTATATAGGTCTAAATGACATACCCCTTTTTAACACAGTAAGAAACTTGTCTCCTGTATCCATGGTTAAAGGGGCATGAGCTGCCAAAATGTTGATATTTTGACGTTAAAACAGAATGCTTAAATTATTGGCTATTTTTCTCAAAAGGTAGAATTCAGAAGCTTTGTAATGCTTCTAGTATCGAAAATGTACGATAAAGTACTGTTGTGAACTCACTTTGGCTTAGAATGAATGAATGGTCGTCCCGGTTATTTAAATTTTGTTTACTTTTGAACACGTTTTCGGTTTGTACAGGCCACATACTGTATGGATTTTTCTCATTCCAACGCCAATCATTTAGTTTTTCGATAGCCTTCAAAGCCTCTTACTGTCGTGACGATCAGAAGTTATGAAAAAACTGCGAATTTTGGCAGCTCATGCCACTTTAATTTAGACAAGAACATTGTCCGTGTGCCCGTGTGTTTTTGTGTTCATAAATATAACTCGCTCAAACGACCTATATGGGATGGTTGCCAGTTACCACCCGAAGGTCGTGGGTTTCCTTCGGGCTCTATCCCACTCTAAAATTGGCAACGCTGCCGTATAAGTGAAATAATGTTGAGCGCGGTGTTAAACACCAAACAATCAATCAATCATAAATATAACATTTCTAACAATGTGATTCTGCTTGATCTTACAGGACGAAATTGATGAGACAGATGTACAAGAGGATACAGATTTGAAATTCCATCCAGTAAGTACAAACTAACTTCTTTTTCTTGAAGCAATTTCTCATTTCAGAACAACTGGTTCTCATTTTAGAACAACTGGTTCTCATTTCAGAACAACTGGTTCTCATTTTAGAACAGCTTTACCCTTAGCCTAACTTTGTGAATGTTCGTAGCTCAATGTTTAAGGCATATACATGTATGTTGGCATGAAAGTCGGTCCTTGCATTTGACTTTCAGCAGCCTAAATCTTTTGGGGAAAAAAAACCCAGCCCTCATGTTACAGTGTAACACCTGATGAAGGTTGACGGACTTTTTGGGTATTCATTCATTCACAACACGGGTTAGGCTAGATTTTTAAAACAGGATCACATTTTATATTATTTGGTGCGCACACACACAGAAAAACCGGGCACATTTGTGTGTCTTGTCAATACAAGCTGTACAACTTGATGTTGAGTTTGCGTCTCCGTGTAACTGCCGGGGCCAATCTTACAAGGCTTTAGTCTTCATAAAGCTGTAACATTGAATAATTTATAAGCTATATATAAGGCTTGGTTCATTTACTGATTGTTTCTGGGAAGTTCATTGTACCATACGGAAATCAATAGCAGCTGGGGACTGCATCTCATAAGTTAAATCTTCAATGTAACTGGTCTTGTGGTAAGGCTGTAATGTTGATTATGTTTTCCATGACAGTTACAGCTTGCTTTATGCTTACAGTCCGTTATGGGCGCCCTAAATCTTTTGGGAAATATCCCTTCTGGCCTCCAAAGTGTAACTTTTGTCCAGCTTTACACTTTCTATAAATTTGAACTTAGCCAGAATCTTGACGTCATCGCTCTACAGGCTGCAATTCTTATCCGATTGTCATGAAACTTTTTACATATATTCATAACCATCACCCCCTGTACCATCTTCTCTAGCCAAGATAAAATCTGCATGTCCCCATTCCGTCTTTTACCTTGGCGGACTACTCCACTTGAACCCGTAATCAAACAGCTCGTTTTGATTGGATGCGAGTAAAACTTCTCGCAGCTAATCAAATCCTCGGGCGCTTACACTGAAAATAACATAATGGCGGCTGTGTATACCATGAACGTTTGTTTAACGAGTGCTGATTGGCCAAGACCATAGAGATCTAAAAATACCCCTGTAAGTCTAGGAAAGACAACTCTTACATTCTCACCAGTGGGCGCTGTTCGATTTACGGGGTTGGAGTGGAGTAGTCCGCCAAGGTAAAACACGGAATGGGGACATGAAGATTTTAACTTGGCTTGCGAAGATGCCCCTGTACAAGTTTGCGTTTCAACTTCCTGCGGTCAAAAACTAGGTCACTGTTACTATTAATAGAAATTGGCCAGAATCTTGACGTCATCGCTCTTCAGGCTAATACCCCCTTCCTACCTTTCATTTGGCATTCTATACAACTTCTCATAAGAGGTTGCTTCTCAACCTGTTACGACAGGTCAGAATTCTTATCAGTTGTATGAAGTTTTGTGATAATCGAATTAGCGTTGCAGTCTTTTACTTACATGCATACATACGTACATATGTAGCGGGGATCCTTATATACCCTCGCAACATTACTTATACGACATCGGGATGCGAGGGTATTAGTATCGTCTGCGATGCCTTGTTTAAGAAAATTATGAAAACAGGACAAAATTTGGCAGCTTTTTCTACTGTAACAAAAACTTAACATATATATGGTCTAATTGAATATTATTGTTACTAGAACACACCTTTCAGCTGAAAAAGCCTGCAGGCTCAGGGATATTTTATTGTCATTTTATTGAAAAGCTTCTTAACATGGTTTTAGGGATAAATGGAATATCTCCTGACAACAACACTCAAGTATTGGCATAAAACCCTGTATATTCCCCGAAGTGTTCTTATTGCCTGACTATCTATAGTTGCTGATTATTTCAGTTAAAAAAAAAATAACTGATAATTATATATTTTTTTTAATCTATCAACAGGGAGAAGATGAGAAGAAAAATTAGATGTCTATTGCTTGAGATGAGATGGTGTCTTCATTCCCATCAGATCTCTTTATAAATTTTCTTTATGTGGGAGCTTAAATATTTTCCGGTTAATGATTTAAGTAGGTATTTTTTCATTGCATAATACTGGAGTGTGATAGAACTTGGCTCTAATACTTGGTCAAGGGGTTTACTTGTGTTTATAGAAGGTGAAAATAAAATGGTCGCGACGTTTGGCAAAGTTTCGTCCGGGTGGTTCAACACAGGCCTTGGTTTAAAATCGGGCTATACTTGGCCAACAAGGTTGGTCGTGACTTCATTATTTCTATAAAAATAAATAATAAATAAAAGTTTACTCGCATTCAGGCTTTACAGAAGGGTATAAGATTAACTACATGCAGACTGACTCTAAAGTCTTGTGATTTCCTCTTGCTCGCTTCACGTTTATCAAGCCCATACATGTATCCCAGTAGGAAAGTTGAGCCGTGTCATCAATTGTATATCTAATAAACATTAGACAAGTTTACTTTATGGTATCAGATGAACTAAGAGGGTAACAACCAAGGTAGCATTTTGTGTTCTTTTTTCATGATTTGTTATATAATATTGTGTGTAATTGATTGCGTATTATACTCATACCTGTAGTTTTATTCAGCTTCATAAGTGTATAGAAAGGAAATATTTATAGCCATTTACACAAATGTTGTCATTTTTATTTTTAGGTTTAACATGTATTTTGTAAGCCGTTTTTTGCTTTAGCTTTCTTTGAAATTCCAATATTATTGTTGTATGAGATGTTATATTATATATGTGGGTTTTTTTTATAACCTTTTGCAGGTTGTGCATATTTATGTGGGTAATAATTGCTTACTTGAGTTTATTGCTGTACAAAGCTTTTTGACTGATTTAGGATGTACTGCAGAACAAAACGTTTTTCTCCTACTTTAAGGTATTATTTTGTTCCGTTTTTCTGTCTTCATGTCTTTAAATACTAGGATTGGCCTATCGTCAAATCATCCACATAGCTTAACCCTGTTTGAACTAATATTCTAGTAACTAAATTGGTGCATTTTAACATACATAAGACTGTATTCTGAGGTTCCCTGAATTGGGATAGCGCAGTTTTCTCAAGCAATAGATCCCATTTCCCTCCCTTCAACCTAGAAATCCTGCCATATCAATGGAATAATGTTTAGTGTAAGGTATACATGTACACTGAACAGACTGGGTCCTTTGTAACCCTCATTTAGCTGGTTACTTCTGTGATTCACTCACAACAGTGAGCGTGATTCATTCTTAACAGTGGGCGTGATTCACTCTTATCAGTGGGCGTGATTCACTCTTATCAGTGGGCGTGATTCACTCTTATCAGTGGGCGTGATTCACTCTTATCAGTGGGCGTGATTCACTCTTATCAGTGGGCGTGATTCACTCTTATCAGTGGGCGTGATTCACTCTTATCAGTGGGCGTGATTCACTCTTATCAGTGGGCGTGATTCACTCTTATCAGTGGGCGTGATTCACTCCTATCAGTGAGCGTGATTCACTCTTATCAGTGGGCGTGATTCACTCCTATCAGTGAGCGTGATTCACTCTTATCAGTGAGCGTGATTCACTCTTATCAGTGGGCGTGATTCACTCCTATCAGTGAGCGTGATTCACTCCTATCAGTGGGCGTGATTCACTCTTATCAGTGGGCGTGATTCACTCCTATCAGTGAGCGTGATTCACTCTTATCAGTGGGCGTGATTCACTCCTATCAGTGAGCGTGATTCACTCTTATCAGTGAGCGTGATTCACTCCTATCAGTGGGCGTGATTCACTCCTATCAGTGAGCGTGATTCACTCTTATCAGTGAGCGTGATTCACTCTTATCAGTGGGTGTGATTCACTCTTATCAGTGGGCGTGATTCACTTATCCAATACTCCTGACAATGTCCCACATAAGTAAAATAATATTGACTTAGCTTTCAAGAACAAATACTTGAGCGCGGTGTAGAACACCAAACAATCAATCAATCAATTCAAGAACAAATAGGCGATCACAAATTGTATCCAGTAACCCTTTTGCTTTAAGGAAAATGTTAATGTTTGATTGAGGTTGCGGCAGAGATATACATGTAAGAAGCCATGCATGCGGAAGTTGGTTTTTTTATGAATGGACATGACAAACAAAGCCATAGTAACGAAATAGATTTTCTTTCAAGCTTTAATAAGAATACTTTGAACTTTGTTTTATATATATAAAGCAGATGCTGTTATTTTGGAAATTTTCTTTGTAATTATTTTGATTTTATTAATTAGGGTATAAAGTTTGGTTAAATTGAAATGCAATTGTATGTCAACTTTGTATGAACTTTTTATTTTCATTCCATTTCATTTTTTTGCTCATGAACAAAAACATTCCCTCAGTTTCTCATTGAATAGATAAATTTACAAAAAAAAAGGGTTTCTAGACATTTGTTTTTGGAAACTTTGTTTTACTTTTATAATTTCATTAGAATTATCTCTACTAATAGGAAGTGCCATTCTATTATTGCAATGAAAACTCTTATAATTGCTTTCTAAGAATTTAAATTTTTTAGGGGATACAGATTTGCCTTTTTATTCTATATTTTCTCCCCTGCGCCCCCTGAAATTACCCATGTACATTGCCTCTGGATTTGGCTCTTATCAGAACAAATGGAAAGGTTTAAATTAAAAGAGTTCTGTATCTTCATTAAAATGATTTTCCCTATTGATAACTAAAGATCATAAATAAGTTAATCAAATATTTTGTATAGCTATTGTTACATTTCTAAAAGGATTGCTTGGTTTAATAATTATTATTTTCACTATCAGCTTAACAATGTACATGTAGAAATAACTTTTTCTGGACAAATGTCTCGTAGGATTTTGCCTAAATCGGCAAGACTGTAGTAGCATAAGATGCCAAAATGTTGGTATGTTTTCTTAAAACAAAATATTGAAATTCTTATAATTGAATATTTTTCAAGAAATTCTAATAAGCGCTTTTATGTGTTAACCACTTCTATTGCTTTGGCCTTGTTCACGATGTCTACTTAATTGTTTCTTTCATTGCTGTATGTTATGGGGTTTTTTTTTCCAACCGTCGGACCACTGTACATTTGCAGGGAACTAAAACCAAACCTACGGCCTTCCGCTTAATGGCAGAATTTGTCTGCTACCTCAAAAAATTAATTTGAACATTTTCTGCTCTGTTCCTTAATTTTGGAATAAATATTTAAAATATTAAAAATTTATCGCTGAATCTTGTGCATATTTTTGTTTCATTAATACATGTACATTGTATGTCTACTTTGTTTGTAACCGGATTAATGATCAGAATTGTTCTTGCCATATTTTATCTGCACACTTTCTTCTAGATCACTGGTTTATTATTATATCTCTTTTTACAACCCTGAATGGAAGCACATCAATGTGTTACCTGGTATTATACAGAGAGAGACAAGGCATCCTACTTAATGGTGATGCATTAATGTTACACATCCTACTTAATGGTGATACATTAATGTTATACATCCTACTTAATGGTGATACATTAATGTTACACATCCTACTTAATGGTGACACATTAATGTTACACATCCTACTTAATGGTGATACATTAATGTTATACATCCTACTTAATGGTGATACATTAATGTTACACATCCTACTTAATGGTGACACATTAATGTTACACATCCTACTTAATGGTAACACATTAATGCTACACCTCCTACTTGATGTCACATTAATGTTACACCTCCTACTTAATGGTGATACATTAATGTTATACATCCTACTTAATGGTGATACATTAATGCTACACCTCCTACTTAATGGTGATACATTAATGTTACACATCCTACTTAATGGTGATACATTAATGTTACACATCCTACTTAATGGTGATACATTAATGTTACACATCCTACTTATTGGTGATACATTAATGTTACACATCCTACTTAATGGTGATACATTAATGTTACACATCCTACTTAATGGTAACACATTAATGTTACACCTCCTACTTGATGTCACATTAATGTTACACATCCTACTTGATTTTGGTACATCAATGTTACTCACTCGACTTAATGGCGGCAAATTAATGCTACACATTGTACTTAGTGGTGACACATTACTGAGGCACATTGTACTTAGTGGTGACACATTAATGAGGCACATTGTACTTAGTGGTGACACATTAATGAGGCACATTCTACAGGCACAATCTACTTAGTGGTGACATTTTAAATGTTACTACTTGTTTTTAATGTATCGTTCATGTAGTCTTGTTCTCTGTCATGTAAAGTTTGACTTGTATGGATATTCAATGTTCCGGTCAATTCTCAATATATGTCCCAAACGTCTGACCTTTCTTTAGAAACTCTGCACCTAATTTGTGTACTGATAATGTCCTTGTTGATGTTTCATATACCACCATTTTCCTCTTACCATTGGTTGGGTCTCTGTAGATGTACATGTATCTATATGAAAATGTTTTATACTATTGCTAATTTACAATTTTTGTGGGAGTGAGAAATACATATATAGTGTGTATAATAAGAGGGTTTATTTTCCAATACAAAAATCTTTAAAAATCACATCCAAAATGTCTTCTGTGTTGATTTTCCCTATAACATGGCCGATTTCGCGGCTTGCTTGTCGTATTTTCTCAGCTGCTATAACAATGTCAGTATTTTGTAAAGTGAGGTATTTATTCAGGTGGTAGTAACAGTTTGTAATATGAGTTCTGTGCCTGGCTTGGGTCAGACTTGGAGATCCAGATAGTGGGTCCCCACACCTACAAACATAACAATGTTTAGTTATTTAGATTGATTGTTTGGTGTTTTACGCAGCGCTCAACATTATTTACCTTATATGGCGCCGTTTCCAGTTATATTGTGGGAGGAAACCAGGCTCTATGCCCAGAGGAAACCGACAACCTTTCTTGGCGGGTGGGGACTGAATGGGATTCGAACTCGTGACCCATTGATGGAACGATTATTTAAGTTATTTATTACGTGACCAAATCATATTTTAAGGTCTGTGGTCTCTCCTGCAAAAAACACCCTGTTTTCAACCCTAATAAATGTGGCAAAGCTACATAATCTTGAGTACAGATGATTGATTGAGGTTTTACGCCAGATCAAGATTTTGTCACTAATACGGCACATTGCTAGGTTAATTAATGACAGACTCTGTACCCAGTGGGAACGATTACCCTTCCACTGAAACTAGTCTGGGGGCATTGTGCCTTTGTTTTAGCCATGTTTGCTGACCAGCAATGAGGAACATTAAAGTGGCATGAGCTGCCAAAATTCACACTTTTTTCATAATTTCGAATCATGGTGAATGCGACATTGTGTCCTAATCAGGCATCCAATGAATGATAATAGGCAACTATTCCAAAAAGGTCCAAGTGAAAATCTATCAGAAATTCATGCGAGATTTTAAACATGGACCCGTCAATAGGCCTTCTATGAGCTTGGAAGTGATAGTATCACAGTTTCAACAAAACGGAATAATTTAAAACATGATCAACCATATATTCATTTAGCAAAGGTTCTCACAAAAAGTGACTGGTCGAATACTATTAGACAACTGAAATGATAACAATTCAGCTCACTTTAAAGTGGCATGAGCTACAAAAATGTTGTTACTTTGCGGTTGAATGTTGAAATAATCGGCTAGTTTAATCAAGTTGTAGACCAACAATTCAGATGCATTTGAGAAAGAATGATAAAAATTGTTTTGAACTCACTTAAAATGAATGAACATTCATCTGGGTTATTTCAAGTTTGTTTACTTTTCAGACAATCGTTTAGTTTTTTGATGACCTTCAAAGCCACTTACTGCCGTGACAATCAGAAAAAATGTGCAAATATTGCGAATATTGCTCATGCCACTTTAACTTTTTCACACTTACAAATTTTCAATGTGTTTCCGAAGGACATCTAATAAACAATGTAGGCCATAACCAGTCTGACAGGATAGAACACAGACAGGAAAATCATGTTCATCTTGTAGTCCTCTCAACACTTCCAAATCCCCTTCTTTTAATAAATCAGATTTATTGATAACCAGAATTAAGTCACTGAATCCAGCACATTTCTTTGAAGAAACATTATTTCTGGGTGGAGTGAAGAGATCTTCACTGTTGGAGGTTTTTGTCTTTTGTGATATTTCATCATGACGACTGGGTTGTCTACCTTGAAATAAATCTTTGTTCTGGGAGGTGATTTCCTCATCTGATGTTTCACCAATTCTTGATAATCTACTTTGATTGAAGTCTTCAGTTTTAGAGGTACTTTCAAGCTTCTGCATTTTCTCACTGTCCCTGACACTGTCACTTGACAAACCTAACTCCAGTAAATGATCTCCAATAAATGATTGCAAAGTTTTGGCTGAATCTATGTCAGAGGTTAAACATAAATGGTCAAGTACAAGTATTTTCACGTCGGCATCAGTGGCTCTGCAAACACACAGGTTAAATAGAATCATATACAACATTGGTAGAGCTATCGCAGAGAACAGCGATGGGATAGAACAAGCCTTTCAAGGTTTTATTCCCACCATCTTTTGTTAATATCAGTTTTACACTTCTGTATAAAATTATGTGGTCAATAAATGAAATGAAATGGACTGATTGATTGAATGATGTTTTGCGCCGCACTCAAGATTAATTTACTTATATGGTGGCGTTGCCAGGTTTACTGGGGGAGGAAACCGGGCTCACTGCTCGGTGGAAACCCCCGACCTTTGGCAAGTACCTGGCAACTCCACATACGGCGACCGAGTGAAAAATCCACTCAGAATTGTTTCATTTGTTTATGGTCTGAGTGTGATTCAAACCAGCACCCCATCGATGGAAGGTCTGTGTGGGGCTGAGGGACGATCACTCTAACCCACTGGACCACCGAGGCCCCCCCCCCCCCCCCCCACAGCAATGAAGAAAACCAAGCAAAATATTTGGCATCGCTCCATGTGACATTTCTTGTATCTGAGGGGTTTCTCTCGCTTACAAAATTTGGGTATCCTGTGGTCCCCATCAGGTAAAAAGTAGGTGGAGGCTTCCATCTATAATAGGTGGGGTCCTGTTACAGTCTTTATGTGCATTAAAGTTAAATCCAATGGGACACATCTCATTCTATCTTCTAGTGTCCAAGTGAAACAAGGAAAGTATCAGTAAAACGGATGGATGCTCCCCGGTTCCCCATCGCAGATATACGCTCAGCAAATTATTCTCGTCACAGAGAGAAACACTGCACAAGGTCTTGGTAATGAATATATACCAGCCAAGTTTCAAAACAATCCTGACAATATATTAACCAAGGTATGGCCCGGACAAGCAGTCTGGGTAAAATTTGACAAATTGAAAAAACCAAGGGCAATAACTCTAAAATTATTCTTGTCACGGAGAGAAAAGCATAACACTGCACAAGGTCTAATGGTAATGAGGATATACCAGCGAAGTTTCAAAACAATCCTGACAATATTACCAGAAATATGCCCTGGACAAGAAATCTGGACGGACGGACAAAGTGACGACTACATGTATTTCTCACACTACACCCCCCATAATTTCATTTCCAGGCAGTGTGTTATTTCTGTCATAATCAACTAGTGAAATTATGGTCCAACTTACTGCTGATTGGTTAAAGGGGCATGAGCTGCCAAAATGTTGATATTTTGACGTTAAAACAGAATGTTGAAATTATTGGCTATTTTTCTCAAGACGTATAATTCAGAAGCTTTTTAGTGCTTCTAGTCTCGAAAATGTAAGATAAAGTATTGTTTTGGACTAACTTTGGCTTAGAATGAATGAATGGTCGTCCCGGTTATTTAAATTTTGTTTACTTTTCGAACACGTTTTCGGTTCGTACAGGCCACATACTGTATGGATTTTCCTCATTCCAACGCCAATCATTTAGTTTTTCGATGGCCTTCAAAGCCTTTTTACTGTCGTGACGATCAGAAATTATGAAAAAAGTGTGAATATTGGCAGCTCATGCCTCTTTAACAAACATGATTTTCCAAGTTCAACTAATCAAAACACAAGCTTGCATTCTCAGCGTAGGGATAATACGTTAGACATCCTTGTTAGATTACAAGTGATTGGCAGTATAACTCACTACTACATGTACTTCCATATAAGGAAAGCCTTTGAATGTAGGCTACATGACATACATGTACATATTGACATAAACAAACTACTTCGTCTGCCTGCTTCCGTTTTTCTAACAAATTATGATTGAATACGAATATATCATAGCCGTATTTACTCCTAACTGCAAACGATGACACTTTCTGTATAAATAATTAAACACGGGATAATTATATTCAACCAATCAATCTACCCAAACTGGCGTCTCGCAGATTTCTCAAGGAAGATGCATTGACCTACAGCTGTAGTTATCGTAATTGTGTCGGTAAAGAGGTCACAACAAAACCTGACTTCGTCATCGGATTGCAGACATTAAACTATTGATATGTTTATTTTTGTTTTATTCTTAGAAGTGCCATTCATTTGTAGGATAAATATTTGATCTCTTTATTCTTAAGAATTCGTGAGCAACAAAACTGTTTGATTTTAGAGACCTTTCTTGTGTAGCGTAATGAATATCGTCTCCATGTCAACGCAGTAAAGCGTTTGACCTCATTAGAATCCAGAAAGGTTGGCTGGGTTGAACGATGCGATGTGGAGCTGCATTCAGAATACAAAGCAGTATTTTTGTGTATTGTGAGAAAAAGATTAACCAACTCGAGTCCGTTTGTTACGATGAATATCACTCTCATCTATTAATTTCCAAAGTCACTCGCCTGAGGCTCGTGACTTTGAAAATTAATAGGCTTGAGTGATATTCATCGTAACAAACCGGCTCTCGTTAGTTAACCTCTATATATGCTCCCCGGAAAGTTTTCGGGGAGCATAAAAATCTGGGTATGAGAACATTGCAGGTTTAAATGGCTTTGTAAATCCCCCATCTAGTTTACTATGCCATGATTTTTCATTATAACTTAAAACATTTCTTAAATAAAATTTTATAATGGGTATGTTGTTCAGTATGCTAAACTTGTCCTATGACAATGTTACGATATATATCCATCCAAAAATATGATGACTGGACAACATTAACCAACCCTCTGATCAACGGTCAATGTCATGTAACTTATACTAATATAGGTCAATGTCATGTAACTTATACTAATATAGGTCAATGTCATGTAACTTATACTAATATAGGTCAATGTCATGTAACTTATACTAATATAGGTCAATGTCATGTAACTTATACTAATATAGGTCAATGTCATGTAACTTATACTAATATAGGTCAATGTCATGTAACTTATACTAATATAGGTCAATGTCATGTAACTTATACTAATATAGGTCAATGTCATGTAACTTATACTAATATAGGGAGCATAAAGATCACAATATTCCTGTCACGGGTGTGTCATATGGCTGGGCATTTATAGGTCATTTGAACGCCATATTCAATAATAGCTGATTACCTAGCAATAGCCCTGGTTACTCCTTCTTGTTCCACACTGTCCTCTGTATATCGTAGACCGGCGGTGTCGGCCACAAGAGCAGCATAACCCCCGATATTTATAGCTGTTTCTATTACATCCCGTGTAGTCCCTGCTATAGGAGAAACAATGGCTGCTGGTCTTTGACCTGCATATACAACAAATATTATCATTAAATCACGACTAATCACAAAGCTAAATTTTCTTAGTTAACTAATTGGAAGATTTGCCTGACATGACAGGTTTGTGACATGTCGCCTGGGGGGGGGGGGGGGGGGGGGAGACGCTCCCAGACTATGTGACGTTGATGGGGAGGTCAATTGTGAATTATATCTTACATATTGCATTTAGCAAAGTGCTCTTCCCAACGTTGGGTTTTCCGATAATGGCTACTCGTACACCGGATCTAAGCCGCTCCCCTTGACGATGGTCGTTAAGGTGTGATTTGATATCATCCATCAACTGAATTATCTCATTGGTGGCTTGAAAAAAGAAGAATGAAAGCACAAGATTAGCCAGAAATTTACCTCCTCGTTCAAAACGGTTGGACAAATCCATACATGGCGCTTATGAAAAAGTCAATTGGAAATCAGTTGCTCAAATAGATGTGTTTCAAAGGAGCATTAACTGCCAAATAAAGGGAAAATTCCATTGAAACCGAATTTGTTAATTGTTTGTCATTTTCATCAAGAAATAAGAACTTCCCCGTTGATATCAGCCAAAGGTACATGTATGTCCATGAAGTTAGCTTTTAAAATGAACCCATATAAGGTAGGAGAGAAGTCTAGGGTGGGAACTCTCTGCCTATTTTTACACAGAGGTATCGTTTATAAACAAACCTGAATCATTTAATTTTGTCAATTATTAGCACACAACTTTGATTCGTATGGGTTATTGGCTATACCAATATTTTTTTAATAAATATATTTGTACTGCTGATAAAGTATTTAAAAAAAGTAGATTTACAAAACAGATAATTGTTACAAACTCACACATTTAATTTGGCTAAAACAAGTATATGTAACCCTTATATAGTATTTCTTTTTAAATTCAGGGGAGATCATTGTTAAACCTAAATCACACATTTAATTTGGCTAAAACCAGTGTTTCGATCCCTTACATGATCACAGGGATTTTTGTGGGGCCCTCAAAAGGATATTGAAATTGTATGTGTCACGGCTAACTTTTTGGTCGCCACATTCAAAATGACATGCAGTCTAGCAGAGGGTATTTCACATACGTAAATCCCCGAAGTTCCAGAGTGGGCTAAAACAAGTATATGTGTATAACTGTTATATAGTATTTTTTTTAAAATCCAGCGGAGATAATTGTTAGATCCAAGTTACACATTTAATTTTTCTCAAACAAGTATATTTGTAGCACTCATAATATTTTAACAAAAAAAAAATTCAAAGGAGATAATTGTTAGATTTAAATCACAGTCACACATTTAATTTGTCTGTAACAAGTACCACAGTCTGATAACTTCGGGGATTTATGTACGTGAAATACCCTCTGATAGACTGCAGGTCATTTTGAATGTGGTGACCAATAAGGTAGCCGTGTAATGTACAATTTCCATATCCTCTTGAGGGCCCATCGAAAGTGTCCTCGTGATAATGTAAGGGACCGAAATACTCTGTTAACTTTCAGGCTCGATCATTTTTTTAATTGAAGCATTTGAGGATTCCTAAAATGTACTGAAACTGTGTCTTTTTACCGGGCTAAATAACATATATAAAAAAATATCTTTCTGGATGATTGTGTTCCGACTGTTTGTACCACTCATATAGCATATCAAAAAAAAATTCATGCGAGATAATTGTTAGATCTAACCCTCCCACATAATTTGTCTCACACAAGTATATATGTACCCCTAATAAATTATTTAAAAAAAAATAATTCGAGGGAGATAATTGTTAGATTTAAAATTAAAAATCACACATTTAATTGGGCTAAAACATGTATGTATGTGTACCCCTTTATACATGCATATAGTATTTGATGATTGTTTGAATAGAACTATTGACTGTTATCAAGGTGATGATTGTTTGAATAGAACTATTGACTGTCATCAAGGTGATGATTGTTTGAATAGAACTATTGACTGTCATCAAGGTGATGATTGTTTGAATAGAACTATTGACTGTCATCAAGGTGATGATTGTTTGAATAGAACTATTGACTGTCATCAAGGTGATGATAACTATTGACTGTCATCAAGGTGATGATTGTTTGAATAGATATATTGACTGTCATCAAGGTGTTGATTGTTTGAATAGAACCATTGACTGTCACCAAGGTGATGATTGTTTGAATAGAACTATTGACTGTCATCAAGGTGATGATTGTTTGAATAGAACTATTGACTGTCATCAAGGTGATGATTGTTTGAATAGAACTATTGACTGTCATCAAGGTGATGATTGTTTGAATAGAACTATTGACTGTCATCAAGGTGATGATTGTTTGAATAGAACTATTGACTGTCATCAAGGTGATGATTGTTTGAATAGAACTATTGACTGTTATCAAGGTGATGATTGTTTGAATAGAACTATTGACTGTCATCAAGGTGATGATTGTTTGAATAGAACTATTGACTGTCATCAAGGTGATGATTGTTTGAATAGAATTATTGACTGTTATCAAGGTGATGATTGTTTGAATAGAACTATTGACTGTCATCAAGGTGATGATTGTTTGAATAGAACTATTGACTGTCATCAAGGTGATGATTGTTTGAATAGAACTATTGACTGTCATCAAGGTGATGATAACTATTGACTGTCATCAAGGTGATGATTGTTTGAATAGATATATTGACTGTCATCAAGGTGTTGATTGTTTGAATAGAACCATTGACTGTCACCAAGGTGATGATTGTTTGAATAGAACTATTGACTGTCATCAAGGTGATGATTGTTTGAATAGAACTATTGACTGTCATCAAGGTGATGATTGTTTGAATAGAACTATTGACTGTCATCAAGGTGATGATAACTATTGACTGTCATCAAGGTGATGATTGTTTGAATAGATATATTGACTGTCATCAAGGTGTTGATTGTTTGAATAGAACCATTGACTGTCACCAAGGTGATGATTGTTTGAATAGAACTATTGACTGTCATCAAGGTGATGATTGTTTGAATAGAACTATTGACTGTCATCAAGGTGATGATTGTTTGAATAGAATTATTGACTGTTATCAAGGTGATGATTGTTTGAATAGAACTATTGACTGTCATCAAGGTGATGATTGTTTGAATAGAATTATTGACTGTTATCAAGGTGATGATTGTTTGAATAGAACTATTGACTGTCATCAAGGTGATGCTTGTTTGAATAGAACCATTGACTGTCCTCAAGGTGATGATTGTTTGAATAGAACTATTGACTGTCATCAAGGTGATGATTGTTTGAATAGAACTATTGACTGTTATCAAGGTGATGATTGTTTGAATAGAACTATTGACTGTCATCAAGATGATGATTGTTTGAATAGAACTATTGACTGTCATCAAGATGTTGATTGTTTGAATAGAACTATTGACTGTCATCAAGGTGATGATTGTTTGAATAGAACTATTGACTGTCATCAAGATGTTGATTGTTTGAATAGAACTATTGACTGTCATCAAGGTGATGATTGTTTGAATAGAACTATTGACTGTCATCAAGATGTTGATTGTTTGAATAGAACTATTGACTGTCATCAAGGTGATGATTGTTTGAATAGAACTATTGACTGTCATCAAGATGTTGATTGTTTGAATAGAACTATTGACTGTCATCAAGGTGATGATTGTTTGAATAGAACTATTGACTGTCATCAAGATGTTGATTGTTTGAATAGAACTATTGACTGTCATCAAGGTGATGATTGTTTGAATAGAACTATTGACTGTCATCAAGATGTTGATTGTTTGAATAGAACTATTGACTGTCATCAAGGTGATGATTGTTTGAATAGAACTATTGACTGTCATCAAGGTGATGCTTGTTTGAATAGAACTATTGACTGTCATCAAGGTGATGATTGTTTGAATAGAACTATTGACTGTCATCAAGGTGATGATTGTTTGAATAGAACTATTGACTGTCATCAAGGGGATGATTGTTTGAATAGAACTATTGACTGTCATCAAGGTGATGATTGTTTGAATAGAACTATTGACTGTCATCAAGATGTGGACTTTTATAAGTCAAAGGAAATATCATTTTCCAGATGTGTTATAATATTTTTCCAAAAGATATCAGACAGATACAAAAGTGAGTAAATGACTATTCACCGAATCAGTTTCAACAGGACATAATCCCAGCTTGGAGGTGTTTGACGTAATTACACCAAGCCTTCATTGAGACAAATAGGACAATATTTTCAAACAATTGTAATTTTACCTTGCTGTATTACACCATCTTCAATGTTTTCATCTTCACTAAAATCTATAAAAGCCTCTATATTGGCAAGACACTGTAACAAAAAACAACAGAAAATAAATCTGTGAATTAATGTTCACTAATTTTTAGACCCATAAATATAAGTAGTAAGCCCGTGTAAATTGGCTTTCTTAAAGGGGCATGAACTGCCAAAATGTTGATATTTTGAGGTTTAAACAGAATGTTGAAATTATTGGCTATTTTTCTCAAGACGTACAATTCATAAGCTCTTTAGTGCTTCTGGTCTCGAAAATGTACGATTAAGTATTGTTTTGAACTAACTTTGGCTTAGAATGAATGAATGGTCGTCCCGGTAATTTAAATTTTGTTTACTTTTCGAACACGTTTCCGGTTCTTTCAGGATACATACTGTATGGATTTTCCTCATTCCAAAGCCAATCATTTAGTTTTTCGATGGCCTTCAAAGCCTCTTACTGTCGTGACGATCAGAAATTATGAAAAAAGTGTGAATTTCGATAGCTCATGCCCCTTTAAGTTATGTCGGAAAGGCTACAGTTACGAGTGGGCCGTTTAAGATCTCAAAAGGCAAGAATAAAAAAGTCCACCCTCTATATTAAATTTTGTTTACAATTTATAAACACTTTTGTCTCACAACAAAAGCTAACTGTTTATTTCTTATTGAAGGTGAACCATTCATTTATTCAATGAACAAATATTCAAACTGTCATGGCTATCGGAAAATATGAAGAAAAATAAAATAAAACTCATAGTGGCATGAGCTGCCAAAATTTAGATTTTTTTAAAAAAAAATTCCCATTTACGAGCAGCTGACTGTTTGCTTGAAAAAGTAAAAGATTGAGATTAAAATATCAACAAAGCCAGAATAAACCAAAGATGTTTTGCGTCTCACTCTCACATTTTACTAACACGGCGGCATTGCCAAGTTAAGTAAGGGAGGAAATCGGGCTTTTTACCTCAAGAATCCCCAACTGTAGCAGGGTAATACACCCTGACGAGTAGGGTAATACACCCTGACCAGTAGGGTAATACACCCTGACCAGTAGGGTAATACACCCTGACCAGTAGGGTAATACACCCTGACCAGTAGGGTAATACACCCTGACCAGTAGGGTAATACACCCTGACCAGTAGGGTAATACACCCTGGCCAGTAGGGTAATACACCCTGACGAGTAGGGCAATACACCATGACCAGTAGGGTAATACACCCTGATGAGTAGGGTAATACACCCTGACCAGTAGGGTAATACACCATGACCAGTAGGGTAATACACCCTGACCAGTAGGGTAATACACCATGACCAGTAGGGTAATACACCCTGACCAGTAGGGTAATACACCCTGACCAGTAGGGTAATACACCCTGACCAGTAGGGTAATACACCCTGACCAGTAGGGTAATACACCCTGACCAGTAGGGTAATACACCCTGACGAGAAGGGTAATACACCCTGACGAGTAGGGTAATACACCCTGACCAGTAGGGTAATACACCCTGACGAGTAGGGTAATACACCATGACCAGTAGGGTAATACACCCTGACAAGTAGGGTAATACACCCTGACCAGTAGGGTAATACACCATGACCAGTAGGGTAATACACCCTGACCAGTAGGGTAATACACCCTGACCAGTAGGGTAAGATTGATTTTTTGATTGATATTTATTACACCACATAAGTAATACAAAGTTAGTTGACAATATATTGTGGCGGGATTAAAACCCCATGGGGTTTGTTCTATCCCTTATACAAATACATTATTTGGTTGAGTTTGACATGCGATATTGCAGTGTTCATTTATATATAAGACAAAAAGCAAACAAAAAAAGAAAAAGAGAAAAACAAGTAGCTTTAGTTATTTAAACATTCCACAAATACATTCAATGGGCTATAATTTACTTTACCATGTACGCAAGAAATCTTCAAAGATAAGACAAAATTCCACAAACATCCGACAAGAGTGAATTCAAAAGCTCAATACATTTATCACACAAGCTCATAAAAAGAATGAATAGGCTAAATACGTCATCTTTTTAAGAAATTTACCTTTCTGCAACTAATGGTTCAATAAGTGTTTTTTTAGTGCTGATTTCATTAGTGATTTGGCAGTAATTGTTTTAAGGTTATTGGGTAGTGAATTCCACAACTTCGGGCCTTTTGTATGAGGTGTATAAAATGATAGTTGTGACTGAAAAGGAAAACGATATAAATTTAGGTGAGATTCTCGTGTAGGATAACAGTGGATATCAGACAGTTTTGTAAAATATTGACGGAACTGGAATGGCATGAGATAATTATGATGGAAAAAATCGTGAACCAAAAGTAAAATACTGAGCTCATTAATTTGCAGAAAGGGCAATATTTGATACTGCTCAAATAGTGCACTGGTGTGTGCAAATCTACTCTGACCAGCAATAATACGTATTATTCGTTTTTGTAGAATTTGCAATGGACGAATGTAAGTACTGTAAGTGTTAGCCCATACTATATTACAATAGTTAACATATGGGAAATATAATGAGTAATAAAGAATACAAAGAGTTTTCCTATTTAAATTATGTTTTATATTGTTAATAATTCCAATGTTTTGGGCTAGTTTCAATGACAAATTGTTAATGTGAGTAGACCAACTAAGTTGATCATTCAGATATACACCCAGGAATTTGTATGATGATACATGCTCTATAGGCTGACCACGTAAATATAAATAAGGATCAAATGAGGATGTTCGTTTTGGTTTGATAAATAAAAACTTGGTTTTTTCAAGATTAAGAGATAGTTTATTACATGTGAGCCAGTCTAACAGTTCATTTAAGGCAGCATCCATATCATCAAGCAGTTTCTGTGGGTCAGAATCAGATAGGGTAACAGAAGTATCATCAGCAAATAAAATAATAAACAAAATGTCACTTAAGTAATTAATGTCATTTATGTATAGTAAGAACATTATAGGTCCAAGGATCGAGCCTTGAGGCACGCCACAGGTAATGGTATTGTAATTAGAGAGTGTTTGATTGAATGATACACATTGTGATCTTGAAGACAGATAACTCTCAAACCATCTAAGTGTTATTCCGGTGAACCCATAGTATTTCAGCTTGTCGAGAAGTATGGCATGGTTCACCGTGTCAAACGCTTTTGACAGATCTAAAAATGTTATCATAGAGAATTTACCATGCTCTTTGGATTGGATAAGCTTCTCGTATAATGATAATATTGCGAGGCTAGTGGAGTGATGGGCTCGGAATCCAAACTGGTTCTGGCAAATTATGTTATTGTCTTCAATGTAAGATAAAATTCGTTTTGAAACTATTTTCTCCAATATTTTGCTGAAGCAGGGTAGTACTGATATTGGGCGGTAATTGCTGACAAGTGTTTGTTGACCAGATTTGAATATAGGCGTGACCTTAGCTAGCTTAAGCGGATCTGGAAATACTCCTTGTGCTAGAGATAAGTTAACGACGTGTGATAGGGGGAGTGCGATATGAGATATTATAGATTTTACAACAGACATTTTTATTCCATCGATCCCTGCAGATGTACTTTTTAAGTTTTGAACAGTTTCAATTATTTCATTAGGGTTAGTAAGTTCTAAGGTGCACTGGGCATCGTATGCATGGCTGAGATAAGATTTATAATCTCTATTGCTAGGAGGTAACTTTTGTTCAAGCTTTGATGCAATACTACAGAAATGTGTGTTGAACTCATTGGCAATTAAGTTAGGGTCATCTGTTTCAGTGCCATTGATTTGAAATGAAGTCGGTAGACGTGTTCTTTTGCGACCTATTAACTCGTATAGTATTTTCCAGGTTTCCTTTATGTTGTTATTATGTATGTTAAATTTATTTTCATAATACTTTCGCTTAGCAAGTTTAAGAGTGTGATTCAGTTTATTTCTGTACAATTTATATTTTCTGGTTGATTCTGGACAGTTGGATTTAATGTGCTTACGATACAGATTGTTTTTTTCATTTATTGATATAATAATGGCTGGCGTAACCCAAGGCTTTTTGATTTTCTGTCTCATTTGGGTAATTGTTTGCAAAGGAAATGTCTCGTCGTAAACCGACACAAATACATTTGAAAAGTTTCCATAAGATGAAGAAGTATCGGTAGACGTCAATGTATCCGACCAGTCTACTTCCTTAATCTTATTTTCAAAGATTGTTTTATTTGCAGAGTTGATTTTACGGTATTGGTAACTAGTTTGTTTCAGTGAAAGGTTCATGTGTTGTTTAGTGATGTAGAAGACCGGAAAATGGTCCGTAATATCAGATAACAAAATGCCTGAGCATAAATCATGCTCGTGAAAATTTGAAAAAATATTATCTATTAAGGTTGCTGAGTGAGAGGTGACTCTCGTCGGTTTAGTTATTTTAGGAAATAAGTGAAATGAGGTCATTATTTCATAGAATTGTTCCGAGGGTCCATGTTTGTCAGTTTTAAAAAGGTCGATGTTATAGTCCCCCATGATAAGAATTTTTTTACTCTGTTGAGTAAATGATTGCAGTGACTGTAATAAAAAGTCATTAAAACAGTTCAGATTGTCACCAGGAGGTCGATAAACAATACCGGTTATATATGTATGGATATTGTCATTGATCTCTACAAACAAAGATTCATAAGCACCGTTCTCATCAGAATAGGATAGATCTTCCAATATGCGACAATTTTGAATGGTATCGCTAACGTACAAAACAACGCCGCCACCTTTTCGATGATTTCGAGAAGTAAAAAAAGGGCGGTAACCGGGAATGTGGAATAGATTTTCAGTTGAGGCATCAAGCCAGCTTTCACTGATTCCAATGACAGAAAACTGAAGGTTAATCTGGCTAAGTAGGGTTGTGATTTCAGTAAAGTGCTGCTTGAGGCTACGGGCATTAAAATGAATAAACGATAAAGAATTACTGGCTTTACTTATATTGTTCACAACACAGTTATTAAAGGCCTCTGGAAAATAGTAATCACATTGGGTTGAGTTGATTTCATTCCAGTAAGATAGTTCGAGTTCGTTTTCGTCTGTCACATATGAATTTCTGTTTTCACTGTTGAGATCTAATGGATTAAAACACATAGTTTGGAGGTCACAAAGTTTTAGCTCGCCATGAACTGTCGACAAAATATCAATCTGAGCTTCGTTATAAAATGGCAGTTCACATAACAGAGCCATTGATAGAATTAGTACAGAGACTGTTTAATGTCGGAAATTCTATTTGTAGGTTAAAGCCTACATAAGGTTGGGTTTTACATGTGGAAAATATGTTATGTTGGACGGAATAGTACATGCAAATGGGCTTAGTTATACATGGAAACTGAGGTTTGTGGGAATGTTTGTAGACAAAAAAAGAAAGAAGAAAAAATACATAAGATATAAAAAACATATTTGCTCGGGATTCACAAGTCATGACAAAATATTAGAGCATTAACCCGTGCTCCCTATAATGAATAGCAGATAAGACGGTCCGTGGGAACGGCTTCCTTCGAATGTATTCAAGCCACGCCTTCACAAACTTTTACCTGCCAATGGCATTATTGCGTGCGACTGGTTATTAGGTAAGTCGTTTACCGATTGGTCACTAGCCGCTGCCGAGCTATTGTGGTAGTCATGGGTTTCGCACGCTTTGGAAAGCCGATACCTGTGCATGCTTTAGACAAACACAAGAAAACAAGCTAGGTTTAGTTATGCAAATATATACGAGGAAAATGTGAAGCCCCATGCCGAGGCTAGAGTAAAACAGTGTCACTCGGTACACGGGTATAGAAGCGATTCATAATAGTAGGAGTTATATAATCACACTGACAGCTGTTTACACACGTAGTATTTCAGTGATTTAGTGTCAAGGTCACTCAATCAGTGCATTCATGCTGTTGTTAAATCACTGTATCTAGTTTATACCGTTACGGTAGCGTAAAATAAAGTTGACACTAGATTACACAAAAGAACATCAATCCACCACCGTGGATTTATCAACGTAACTGCCATTCACATACAGTTTGCCTTTAATAAAACGTACTTTCATGCCTTTTTGAAAACAAGAATTCATATACTCCCGAACTTGGTTTTTAGCAGCGCGATCTTCAGGGATAAGGTCCTCAACAACAAACACTTGACTGTTTTTCAACATACTCCTGGCTTTAGACAGTACCTCCCCACGTTCAGGCCGATACAAAAATTTTACAATGATATGCCTATTTCGGTCTTCCACCTTTTTCCCCACGCGATGTGCAATTTCGATATTTACATTTGGAATATGCAGTTGATCATTTATGATTTTCAGTACACAATCTTTGGGATTTTCGTTAGATTGTTCGTTTATTCCTCCAAAGCGTAAATTATAAGATCGGCTATAGCGTTCACTTTCAAGTAACCTTTCCCCGAGAATAATATTTTCACGTTCACAATCAGACATTCTACTTTTAAGTTCAGTAATTATTTTCCCTTGCTTACACTGATCTTGCTTAGTAGTTTCGATCTGTTTACTCATGAATTCCGCGTTACTTTCATACTCTCTATGCTGCCGCTCTATAGCCACAAGTCGTTCCATAAATTCAAACTGCTTTCCTTCAACACGATTTAATGATTTTTGAATGTCACTTACGGATTTAAGCATGAGTTCTTCAAACGCAGATCTTGTAGATGGGCCCGCTTCATTTGCATCTGAACTGATGGTCACTGCCGGGGAGCTATCGTTTCCTTCATTTTTGTCTTTCACATTTGAATTACCCCTCTCAGATCTCCTCATCGTGAAATGTTTTTCTCTAAATATTCCGTTTCAAATTACGAAGGACTAGTGAGAGAATAATTGAGGAAAACTGTTCTTTCAGGGTATTGTCACTGGTCGGTTGGTGTTGGTTAGGGAGCACGGATAAAACACGTCTTCACTCAACGCATGCGCAACTCAATAATTCGGCCCTTTATTTTGCCGTCAGCAGGAGGGTGAACCTGGCAACTCTTAATTACACATGGGTTGATCCAGTGAACTCTTTGGACTGAGGGACTATCCCTATGTTGACCCCCACCTCTTAACTATGCAGTTATTTCAAGATGAAGCGTTATAAGAATACCTTTATCAGTTTCCGTCTCCATTCAGTGTACAGTTTCCCCAAATCTCCTTCCATCTGACGCAGGGCTTGTTTTCGTTGAGATTCGGTTTCTGCTAAAATTAAATCACCCAGACCTTCAACTTCTGTCAAGTCAAGTTTGTTATTCAAGAAAGCTCTGAAAGATGATAAAAAAATGTTCAGACCTGGATTTAAATGAAGTTAAATGAACTTTGTTATAACGTATTGAAAGCGGATATGCCTTTGTATATATACATGTAGGCTTGTAGAATTCTCATTATAGAACCTTAACTTGAGAAACTTCAAAGTTTATCATCTTGGAACTATTTCTCAAAATATTTACACTCGATATAACTTTGGGACTGTTTGTGATATAATGTTGAAGGTATATATTGTGATATAATGTTGAAGGTATATTTTGTGATATAATGTTGAAGGTTTATGTTCTGATGGTTGTGATATAATGTTGAAGGTTTATGTTCTGATGGTTGTGATATAATGTTGAAGGTATATGCTGTGATATAATGTTGAAGGTATATGTTGTGATGGTTGTGATATAATGTTGAAGGTATATGTTGTGATATAATGTTGAAGGTATATGTTGTGATATAATGTTGAAGGTATATGTTGTGATATAATGTTGAAGGTATATGTTGTGATGGTTGTGATATAATGTTGAAGGTATATGTTGTGATATAATGTTGAAGGTATATGTTGTGATATAATGTTGAAGGTATATGTTGTGATATAATGTTGAAGGTATATGTTGTGATGGTTGTGATATAATGTTGAAGGTATATGTTGTGATATAATGTTGAAGGTATATGCTGTGATATAATGTTGAAGGTATATGTTGTGATATAATGTTGAAGGTATATGTTGTGATGGTTGTGATATAATGTTGAAGGTATATGTTGTGATATAATGTTGAAGGTATATGTTGTGATATAATGTTGAAGGTATATGTTGTGATGGTTGTGATATAATGTTGAAGGTATATGTTGTGATATAATGTTGAAGGTATATGTTCTGATATAATGTTGAAGGTATATGTTGTGATATAATGTTGAAGGTATATTTTGTGATATAATGTTGAAGGTATATGTTGTGATACACTGTATAATGTTGAAGGTATATGTTGTGATGGTTGTGATATAATGTTGAAGGTATATGTTGTGATATAATGTTGAAGGTATATGTTGCGACGGTTGTGATATAATGTTGAAGGTATATTTTGTGATACAATGTTGAAGGTATATGTTGTGATATATAATGTTGAAGGTAATAATTATGCCATATAAGACTTACATTAGAGGTTAATGTTTTGATTGATTGGTTGAGTTGTTTTACACTGCAATCCAGATTATTTCACTTACAATGTATGTGAGGGTGTTGTCAAATAAGGAGCTGAAGAAAGTGGGTTCTCCTCCGAGAGGAAACCCCCAACAAAAGCAGTGAAAAAGCCACGCAGAATTTTTCCAATTTTTTGACTGATTTGAATCTGAGACCCGTAGTAGTTGTTCTGAACAACATGCAACCTATCAGTAATACCAGGATCACCATCTTATCTTTGAATGATAACATGCCTTGGTATAAAGAAAGGATACCAGAGTCATATTGCAGGTGGTATTGCTGTAGGTGGGGAGGATCACGATTCAGATGGACCCTTTCTTGGGTTTTTATCAGAGCACACAAATAGGGTTTAGACCAAAAGGTTTGGTTAATTGTTGTACTTTTAATCCACCCCCCCCCCAACCCCCCCCCCCAACCTATATCAATGTCTACTTACCAAACCATCTGGCCCCACCTGATTCTAATGCCCTCCCAACATATCTCTTTATTAGGATATTGACAAAATAAATTGTTGAATGAGTCATCTTGAGTTGTGTTTGGATTTTCAGCCATAAGACAAGCTCAGTATAAGTCTAGGCCTACCACTTCAATGAATTGACAATTTAGTCAATTTATCTGATCATTCTTCCATTTTCTTAACAATACCCATGTTAAACAATCTAAATTTTAAATCCAAGTTCAATTACTCCTAAGAAGTATACCTTTTGGTGAACTCCCCTTGATCAGCTGGCCTGAACCCTGGAATGGTGCCAAGAGCGGCAAGCATCGCCATGACTACAGCCACACCCCCATGCACATGGAACTCCGCACAATCCTCTCCTGTAAAACTCTCTGGTCCTGAGAATATCAGAAGTATACAAGTACAGTACAATATTAATATATGCTTTTAATTTAATGATGATTCAATACATTTCCACCAATATACTAAGGATTACAATAAAGGTTATACAAAATTTTGGGGTAAAAAAAAGCATTGAATTGACCGATTGCTTGATGAAGTCACTTGGAATTTACGTGCAAAGCATTTTGGGGGATTGAGGTACGGTAACATAATTTTAAAGTATGGCAGAAAAATAAAAATGGCTGTGTCACAAAACTTCATTTTTACAAATAATTTTACCGAACCATGAACTGAACAACTGGACGCCTACAGACATGGACACCTCACTTATAAATGTCATTTTACTTGGCAAGTTGCGTTGAGAATTTTCTTTGTTAAAAAAAATGAGGTAGATGTACTTTTGGTGAATTATAAATCAATCTAACGTCCGAATTTACGTTCATTTCATCTATGAACCAATGCAAAAGAGGCGTGTCACAGCGACTGTAACAGAGAGAATAAGTCAATGCCCTACAATTTGAACAACGTACAACGTAATAAAAGCGCCATTCTTAGCCAAGGTGGTCTATTGGGAAAAACAATTTAAAGTGACATGAGCTGTTGATATTTTGACGTTAAAACAGAATGTTGAAATTATTGGCTATTTTCCTCAAGACATATAATTCAGAAGCTTTTTAGTGCTTCTAGTCTCAAGAATGAATGATAATTAAAGTAGGCCTATTGTTTTGGACCAACTTAAGCTTAGAATGAATGAATGGTCATCCCGGTTATTTAAATTTTGTTTTGTATAGGCTGTAGACTTTATGTATTTCCCTCATTCCAAAGCCAATCATTGAGTTTTTCCATGGCCTTCCACGCCTCTTACTGTCATGACGATCAGAAAGTCATGACAGTAAGAGGCGTGGAAGGCCATGGAAAAACTCAATGATTGGCTTTGGAATGAGGGAAATACATAAAGTCTACAGCCTATACAAAACAAAATTTAAACAAAAGAGTGTGGATTTTGGCCACTTTAAATTACAAGTTGAACACCGATTTTACTGTTTAATACAGTAAAACAGTTGTCCAACTTTTACATTTTTTTTTATCTTCAGATTTTTTCTCACCTGGAAACCACATAACTAGCCCTCGATCTATTGTTTCTTGTGATTCGGGGTGAAATAAACTACTTAATGTTGCTTGTCTGGCTTTGGGAAAGGTTTTCATTTTCCCAATTTTTTCAACTGCCACCCGAGCATTTTTTCCTGAAACCCTGATAACAGCTATTCCAGCTCGCCCAGGTGCCGACGACAAGGCGTATATCGTGGTCCCTGTAGTTTGAAATGGTCGACGTGCAGGAGAACAGAAAAGTCGACGACAAATAAAAAACCTTTCCACAACTCGAAATTTGGAAGTGAAGTTCATTGCTAATGGTTTCCAAACTATCAGGTGTATAATGCAAGAGCTAATTTGAAATAGAACACGTTTTCAAAACTGGTTTTGTACTTAGAACATGTATTACGGAAACGAATATTTGAGGGAACAACAAAAGTCACTTATTTCAAGTCTTGCTGTTCATTTTCCGGATGTGCGGAAACCCGGGGATTCCTTTGAAAATTCTCTTCGTTGATTGGCTGTGGGCGGGGATTCCCTCCTCGGGGAATCCCATATTTGTCAAAGCGCTGTTGTTGTTGTTCATGAAAACGGCAATGGGTTGTTTCCAATGTTAAAACTGTCAACTTTATGAAAAAAATGAAGGATGTAAAAGAGGTAAATATATATCCAAAGCCATCCCATTTTCATACTTACAAGCATCTTTTCATTTTGTTAAAATACACTTTTGATTTGGCTATTGAAATCCTGAATAAATTAATACATGTAGGCCTATTATCTTTATCATTACCGCCAATACCGGTAATCAGGTAATGGCAGAAGTCTATGAACAGATGATTTCTTGCGCTTTATGATCACAATCCTTTTCTGCAATATCAGTTTGCCAACAGTCTCCCTACACTTTCAAAATTATCTTATAAATTGATTGATTGATCGATTGTTTGGTGTTTTACGCTGCGCTCAAGATTATTTCACTTATAATGGCCGGGTTGCCAGTTTTATTATGGGAGGAAACCAGGCTCTATGCCCGTTTGAGTGAAAACCCAGCCGGAAAATTTTCCAATTCCGAACCACGGCCCATTGGTGGAAGGCGGATCGGATTCCAATCCACCTGTCACATTATCAGTAGGCCTACCGCTCTTCGGACTAGTGAACCTTCAAACCAGTGATCCCTCTCATTCGGACTATTGAACCTACGGACCTTATTATTAATGAACCCTTTTTTCGGACTATTGAACCCTTCTCAGTAATTTGCCTCAGATGCACTGTGCCATTTTAATGATGTATCTTGTTTGGAGTGACCGCTTCGTCACTAACCCTTGTGGGCTGTGGTAAAATTGACGACAAGTCTACAAGTACGTTTATATATTTTTCGTCATTCATTTATGGACCATTTCAAAATTATGTCTATTGAGAAAATCCCTCTTTTCACTTCCACTGAAATTTCAGTGATATTGATTAGGAGTAGGCCAGTGCCAAAAAAGTATGATATCAGACACACAAATGAGGCGTATCAGGAGGTTTTGTGGTGACAAAAAAATGACAGGTAAATTGGACACTGGTGGCGTAAGTTATAGATGGATATATAGGCCTATTTAGTGCATGGGTTGATAGTGCATAATGAAAGGCATTTATAACTTCTGTTACATCAATATTAATGACTTTATTTTATTTTGCAAATTAGGCTGCTGAAAGTAAAGAAAAAGGAAATCAGTGTATGAAAGATGGAAAGCACACAGAAGCTATCTTGTGGTATACTCAATCTTTGAAAGCAGACCCAAGAAACCACCTATTGTACAGTAACAGATCATTGGCATTTCTAAAAGAACAACAATATTACTTATCCTTAGAAGATGCCAAAAAATGCATTCAGCTGCAACCAAAATGGCCGAAGGTAACTCTTTATGATTTATTTAATTTAGAAACTTAGGGAAGAGAAGTATCTTTTTTCTGTGATATATTATATTGACTCTACAGAATTTTCTTTATATAACAAAAAAGCTGTCTTACTTGCCAGCTCCCCACCCAGCTGTCAATGGGTGGTAGTAAGTTAACAAGGGCCATCATCTGGAAACCTCATCTTTAAATAAACAACAGTGGAATAGTGCACATTTTAATGGTCTTCGTTTCAGTAGCTCCGTACACGTCCCAGTAAAGTGGTACGAGGCCATGAATTTGAACTGCCTAGAATCATTTTTATTTTGTTATTTATTCAAGTACATTCTGCATGTTTGTGCCCCATTTTTCAGCAGCTGATGTTTTTTTCTGACCTTTTGCAGGGTTACTTTAGGAAAGGGGAGATCGAGTTTCAGACTGGAAACTATTTGTTGGCTTTGCAGTCCTACACAGTAAGTAAAGTTTTAAAACTCTATCAATTCCTAATTCCAATTATCCCCCCCCCCCCCTTTTTATGGGTCGAACAAGATGAAGCATGTAATAAATTGTTTTTAATACATTTTTAACTTGGTTCTTTAAAATGTCGCTTCTATTTGACGTCATGTCAATCCAGTTGCGTGTCATTTGTCATACTTCATGTTACTTCTTGTGAAAACTTACTGTTAAGGACATCTTTTTTTGATAATTGATGACACTTTGAGACTGCTTTGTGACTTTTCTACCCTCCATGTTCTTTTTTTCAATCAAGTTTTGGGAACAGCAAGTAGCCCTTGTCCTTGTAAGCAAGACTGGTACCAACAGTTGTCTTTTAATTTGTTATATTGTTATATGATCTATGAGCTGGTTGATATAAAGTGACTGGCCAATCAGATCATTGCCAAACCGTCAGCTGATCAACCAATCCTTCAATACACCAATCACAGTAGCTATAGTTTTATCTACAGTAACCTTTGAACCATTCAAATAATCAATAAAACTCAATCAGCCAACCAATAATCCACCCATTTACATAGTCAGTCGCTCATCCGCCAGCCAGCCAATCAATCAATCATACCAAGTCATTCACACAATCAATAACACAATTATCAATCAACCAATCAACTGATAATTCAACCATACAAGCTCTCTCTCCAACTACATGATTGATTGACTGATTGATGTTTACGCCGCACTCAAGATTATTTCACTTATATGGCGTTCCATTACAAGCATTTGTACAAGCAATTCCACACGGTTGAATCAACATATTCTTTTTGTGCAGAACAATTTCTGTCCATGCCAAATCTCTCCTAAGACCCATAACATATTGCACTGAAGCCGAAGACATCGTTTTGCAATTGGTAGCTATTTCTATACGAACCTTTTATCCGTTATCAGCAAGCTTCAAACTTGGACCCCACAGATGAAGGAATAAAAGGAGCCTTGAATAAAGCTACAAAAGAATTAAACAGAACTAAAAAAGGTCAGTTTTAATGTGGAAATGTTTACTGCAAAATTTTTGTGCTTTCAATCCTTAGTAATTGTTTTTGTGACCCGCTCTCTCCAAGTTACAGGAAATAACTGCATTGGGGGTTTCAGATTTCAACCCCATCAATATATCTTTAAAATCTCCTGACTCCTGACAACATTTTAGCTTCCTTGTGTCCTATTTTAGCCTTTCATTTGTTGCTATTTTCTGGTTAATCCCAGTTTGTAGAAATCAGTGCTGATTTTGAAACCGTCGTCATGTTGAAAATATGTCACAGACTTACAGTCATCTCTCTCCTAAAAACTTGAATTTCGTGGCAGCGATTTTGAAACAGCGATCAAGTGTATAAGTGGGCCTTTTTGTTAGGAAATTAAAGTTCTTGTTGACAAAAAGTCTGACCTCCTCCAAAAAACCTGACACAGCTGCCATATAAGTGAAGGAATCGTAAAACATTAATCAATCAACCAATTATTGACAATCTTCTGGAACAGTTGAAATAACCTGGAATGTGACATAAAACACAAAGCATACGTCAAATTATTTAAATATTTATATGTTCTATATACAGAGAAACTCTGTAAACCTTGATAAACCAAAACCCTGTCCAAACCAATTTCTTCATTAGAATACATATCTAATAACCCTAAACGGACACCTATTGAATACATATATATATATATGATGTCCATTGCTATTGGTTTATTTGGTTACCAGAATGTATTCTCAGACAGGTTTGGTTATTATATTGGTTGTTGTTTGGTCAAAACTACTCGTGACCATTTTGGGAAATATCTTTCTGCAGGCCATCAAGTTTTGTATGTCAGTTTGTTTATCCAATTAACATTTTGAAAACCCTGTTGTGTAATTGTCTATATGTGTGTGTGTAAGGAAGGAGACATGGCTACCAAAACTGGCTCGAGCTTTAAATGTTTTGGATTAAATAAAATAAAATGAAATTGACATTGCTACAACGACATCCTGTAAGTCAGACTATGTTAGAATACAACGATTGCACGGTAACAGCTGGTGTAGGTTTTTTCTTTTGATTCGGATTGGAGAGAAAATCCATGTTGTTATTGATGTTATGTGGTTTGATTTCTCCACAGCTGACGCTCGTCTACCATGGTCTTTCACATTGATCGGGGCTCTGATAGGGATCGTGGTTGTTCTAGCCGATGAATATTTAACTTCAACTCCATCTATGTCGGTAATAAAACTTCTCTTCTCAGTTGTGTAATTTTGTGTTTTAGACAGTTTTAAAACAATAATATACATGTATTTTTCCCTTAATCCTCACTCGGGCAATCCTTTTTAAAAATAATAAAGTGCCCTGCCCCCCCCCCCCCCCCCCCCCCCATAATAATAAAAATAAATTTATATATATTAAAAGAAATAAACGTGAATAAAATATGCTATGTTCTTTCCATATGTATAATATCCCCTTTTTAGCAGAATTAGAAACTTGTCTCCATTGTTATTTTAGTCAAAAACATTTTTCCTGTACTCGTGTTTTAGTGTTCATAAATATATATTTTCTAAATAGGTACAATAAATATGCCGTTATCTTCCATTTAAGATCAGGCTACTAGTCTTGTACATCTTTATATCAAGTACATGTAATAAAATGAAAACACACAAATTTTCAATAATTATTTCTGTTTTTTCTTTAATATAACTCATTTTGATCACAAAATCTGATGTTCTATTTTCAAAGTGTCATTTATCAAAAGTAAATTATTGCTAAGTGGTTATGTTGCCAGCTTTCCTAAAGAGCTATTTGTGATAATACTTATGGCGACAACCAGACTGATGCTTCATTTAGAGTTATAGTTTATCTAACCTAGTAACACAGGCTCACTGATGTTAATGTTGTTTTCAAAACCAATATCTACTGTAGATGTACCAGAATATATTATGTTAAAACAGGTTGTCTGTTTGACATATGGCCGCATACAACTGAATTAAGGAGAAAAGGTCAATCAGTGGAAAGAAAAAAATAAAACAAAGTAAAAAAAATATATAAATATATTTCTGAGGTTTGGTATTTGTACTGTATATTTCAATTTATTTTCATTTGGCATGTACTTGCCGAAGGTCGAAGGTTTTCTCCTGGCAAAAATTTAATGGGGGTAGGGGGGTTGGAACACAGAAGAAAATGAATATTAAATGGCATTGTAAAAGAAGGATAATAAAACACAGAAAAATGAATATTTTACAATTGATATACTGGACACCATTGTAAAAAAAAGGAAAAGAAAAAATAAGACATAGAATAATGAATATATTACAATTCATGCTCAGGAATTTAATTTTAGATTTGACAAGAGATGTATCATTATTGATGTTCTACATTTTCTTTTGTGTCCTCTATCTATTGTAAACAGCTGTATGTCTACAGAAAGTTAACCTGGCATTCACACAGCTTCATGATCTGACATTGCCCTTGTTTTAGATTCATAACACAACATCAACGTTTTGGTTATCCAAATAAGGGTTGCAAATTTATACCTGTTGTGATATTAACTTTGAATTCACCATGGGATTCAGTCGTGGCAGAATGGAATTCAGCAGAGCTCATTTACTAGCCATCATTTTGATTTCACTAGTCTTGTATTGGTGTTGCGGGAATGTTATTCATGCGTTTTTACCTCAGATTATTGTGCTTTTTCAGAATTTTATGCTTAAGATTGCCTTTGTGGGTGTCTGTGGGACAGTAGGAGCGTTAGCTGCCAGAGGATACAGGTACGAAAATATTCACTTTGTTACTCTTAAATTTGGTCAAATTTTGTTCTCCTCACACTCAGTACTTTCTATAAACAGTATAGGTTATTTTAAAATTAGGGAAGATAGAAATGGAATGAAAGGAGACACTTTTATTAATCAGACACTGAGAAAGCTGGCTTACTGCATTTTCAAAACTGCCATAGCAACCCATATTGTACAGATATATTCGTATGAGAGTTACGTAAAAACTTCTTTGTCCTTTCATGTACAAGCAAAATAGCACAGCAGTGTTAACTAATCATCACATGATCACAAGTTTAACTTGCATGTACGAATATAAGCCTGGCTAGCCAGTTATTGTGATGCCATGGTCTCCACATGTCATCCAGCTGAACTCAGCCAATATGATCTCAACTCAGCCAATATGACCTCAACTCAGCCAATATGACCTCAACTCAGCCAATATGATGTCAACTCATCCAATATGTTGTATTGACCCTAGGGCCTATACCAACTTGATCCGTGTGCTGATATTAGTCAACTATATAGGTTGTATTAGGATATTAAATCAATTCTGATTAGGTGGTGTAGTCCGGATTTCTGACTCCAAAATTACTACCGTATTTTTTATACTGACTGGGTTATTTTGGAGTCAGGGCTCATTGCAATCCAAAAGCCTGAGTAGACTGTCCGCATTTGAACGGACAGTTTATGGTCAGATTTAGACGGTAAATAACAATATATCTTAACTGAAATAGTGTCAAAACGACATCCATGAGACTGAAGGAGGCAAAAAAGAATGCAGGGGATGAATTGCATTTACTGAACGACCCTGCTCATCCATATCAGACACTGGTAGGTAGCGAAATTGTTCATGAACCTTTTTGACACGATTTGAGTTGGTTATGTTATTATTTTGCTGTCTAAAGCAGACCACATGTTGCCCTCTCAGAAGCGGTCTACTCTGGCTTTTGGTTGCAATGAACCCTGACTCCAAAATATGTCTGTCAGTATAAAAAATAGTCATGGAGTTAGAAACCCGGACTATAAGTGGCGGTATCCATCCTTGCTCCTTTGGATTATTTAAGTTACAATTCAAATAAACAATTAGTATTTTGCCTTTGAAGATATATGTCAGAAGTACAGAAAGACTCCCTATTGGAAGCTCCACCAGATCTCTTCGGAGGTAAGGTTTATACCATTTTCTTCCCACAGCCGCAATATTTTAATTCCGTGCAGTGTGCTTTTTATTTTTATACCCTAGACTTAAAAAAAGTTGGTCAAATTATGGTATCACCAGCGCCGTCCGTCTGTCCATCCCGGATTCCCTTCCGCTCCATAACTTAAAGAGTTTTGATCGGATCTTTATAATTCTTTCACCACATATACGGTACCTTATGGGTGGAAGGTGTATCATGAACCATTTTTGACATCTTTGATTGCATAATATGGGATCTACATTGGATTATGTAGCATTCTCTTTAGTCTATATCTTCGCTCCACATACTATTTTCCAGTTGAGCTAAGATTTTAAATAACACCCTGTATTTTTAGTGTAGCGTGAGGAAAAGGTTATCCATTTCAAACCAGTGTTTTATAATTGATATCACACTCGTTTATTAATGTTATAGACTAGGGATATTCAGCACAAGACACTGGCTCTCATTACATAACCTCAATATATACATGTATGTAACTCCCTGAAAAGGGTGTCAGATTGAAATTGTACTACAGGAAGATTTAAATTGTCCTACAGGCAGATTGAAATTGTCCTACAGGGAGGTTGAAATTGTCCTACAGGGAGGTTGAAATTGTACTACAGGGAGGTTGAAATTGTACTACAGGGAGGTTGAAATTGTCCTACAGGGAGGTTGAAATTGTCCTACAGGGAGGTTGAAATTGTCCTACAGGCAGATTGAAATTGTACTACAGGGAGGTTGAAATTGTCCTACAGGGAGGTTGAAATTGTCCTACAGGGAGGTTGAAATTGTCCTACAGGGAGGTTGAAATTGTCCTACAGGGAGGTTGAAATTGTACTACAGGGAGGTTGAAATTGTCCTACAGGGAGGTTGAAATTGTCCTACAGGGAGGTTGAAATTGTCCTACAGGCAGATTGAAATTGTACTACAGGGAGGTTGCAATTGTCCTACAGGGAGGTTGAAATTGTACTACAGGGAGGTTGAAATTGTCCTACAGGGAGGTTGAAATTGTCCTACAGGGAGGTTGAAATTGTACTACAGGGAGGTTGAAATTGTCCTACAGGCAGATTGAAATTGTCCTACAGGGAGGTTGAAATTGTCCTACAGGGAGGTTGAAATTGTCCTACAGGGAGGTTGAAATTGTCCTACAGGGAGGTTGAAATTGTCCTACAGGGAGGTTGAAATTGTCCTACAGGGAGGTTGAAATTGTCCCACAGGGAGGTTGAAATTGTCCTACAGGCAGATTGAAATTGTCCTACAGGGAGGTTGCAATTGTCCTACAGGGAGGTTGAAATTGTACTACAGGGAGGTTGAAATTGTACTACAGGGAGGTTGAAATTGTCCTACAGGGAGGTTGAAATTGTACTACAGGGAGGTTGAAATTGTCCTACAGGGAGGTTGAAATTGTACTACAGGGAGGTTGAAATTGTACCACAGGGAGGTTGAAATTGTCCTACAGGGAGGTTGAAATTGTCCTACAGGGAGGTTGAAATTGTCCCACAGGGAGGTTGAAATTGTCCTACAGGCAGATTGAAATTGTCCTACAGGGAGGTTGCAATTGTCCTACAGGGAGGTTGAAATTGTACTACAGGGAGGTTGAAATTGTACTACAGGGAGGTTGAAATTGTACTACAGGGAGGTTGAAATTGTACTACAGGGAGGTTGAAATTGTACTACAGGGAGGTTGAAATTGTACTACAGGGAGGTTGAAATTGTCCTACAGGGAGGTTGAAATTGTCCTACAGGGAGATTGAAATTGTCCTACAGGGAGGTTGAAATTGTCCTACAGGGAGATTGAAATTGTCCTACAGGGAGGTTGAAATTGTCCTACAGGGAGATTGAAATTGTCCTACAGGGAGGTTGAAATTGTCCTACAGGGAGGTTGAAATTGTCCTACAGGGAGGTTGAAATTGTCCTACAGGGAGGTTGAAATTGTACTACAGGGAGGTTGAAATTGTACTACAGGGAGGTTGAAATTGTCCTACAGGGAGGTTGAAATTGTCCTACAGGGAGATTGAAATTGTCCTACAGGGAGGTTGAAATTGTCCTACAGGGAGGTTGAAATTGTCCTACAGGGAGGTTGAAAATGTCCTACAGGAAGTTGAATTCCATCATCATTCCACCCAAATATTACAGGTTCCAGTCACCCCTGAAGGGGAGGGGTACTCCTTAGACACAGGATGTAAGTGAAGTAACTGTCGAACCATTGCCATTGTCTGTAAAGATTTTTGCCTATTTTTTTCTGACAGACGAAAAGAAGAGTGACAACGGAGAGAACATTTCTAACAACTCTTCAACGAAGTCCAAGTCCAGTACAACAAGACAGCGAACATCAAAAAGTACAACCATTTGAAATGCCATCTCACTCTATTGCTCAATCATCTACTGTTCTCCTGTGATCTGTATAAACTTTTATATACCCAAATTTCTTTCGTTTTTATTTCTCGGGATCAGCCAAGTCTTAGCTGGCCTCTTGCAGTCTCTTTTTCAGGGCGAAGGGGAGTCATAGTCGACAAGAATACCGAACAATTCACAATTTTGATTTGTTTGTATCTTAATTTAGAAAGCCAATTTAACAGTATTCTTGTTATTTTTGGTATTACACTTTCTTGAAAAACAGAGTAGAAATTCTTCTACCGATTTTGGTTGACGCCGAAAACGAGAATCAAACGCTGGTCTCACAGTATGGCAGTCTATCTCCAGCAATAAATGCTGGCTGTCGAGCCTGTTTCACAAAGCGGCGTAGCGTAAGTTTTCACGTAACTGCCATAGCAACCCATACTGTAGAGATACGTTAGTAAGAAAGTTACGCAAAAAATACATCTACCGGTACGCCGTTTTGTGAAACAGGCTCCTGAATGGCAGGATAGTCACCTGGAGCCTGTTTCACAAAGCGGCGTATAGATGTATTTTTTGCGTAACTTTCATACTAACGTATCTCTACAGTATTGTTTGCTATGGCAGTTACGTGAAAACTTACGCTACGCCGCTTTGTGAAACAGGGTCCTGGTTTTCAAAGTCTGCATACAACGTAAGCACGTTCTCATTTTTGAACAAGGGAGACAACTTTCCTCAAACTAAATTTATTCTAGAACATAGTTGCCTCCCCTTAATACAATTGACCCGTTGATATCTTATATTAAAGGGGCATGAGCTGCCAAAATGTTGATATTTTGACGTTTCAACGGAATGTTGAAATTATTGGCTACTTTTCTCAAGACGTATAATTTAGAAGCTTTTTTGTGCTTCTAGTCTCGAAAATGTACGCTAAAGTATTGTTTTGAACTAACTTTGGCTTAGAATGAATGAATGGTCGTCCCGGTTATTTAAATTTTGTTTACTTTTCGAACACGTTTTCGGTTCATACAGGCCACATACTGTATGGATTTTCCTCATTCCAACGCCAATCCTTTAGTTTTTCGATGGCCTTCAAAGCCTCTTACTGTCGCAACGATCAGAAATTATGAAAAAAGTATGAATATCGGCAGCTCATGCCTCTTTAACTATTATTATTATTATAAGATATCTATGAATTGAACAGCATGTAGTTTTACCTCTGAAAATGACATAAATATGATATATTTTTACATATGTCACACTCAATCAATTTATTTTGTAAATTCTACTTGCTATTGCCAATGCTATAACCTAAAGTACAGAAACGTCAACTATTTTTAAAATTATAGTAAACATGAATTCGTGCAGGAGTTCCTATTTCCTAAATCGGTCCCAGAAAACATTATTAGGCCTACGCCGCTTTGTGAAACAGGCTCCTGATATGGCTGATATGGATTTTCGGACCTTGGTGAGATATGGGTGCTGTCTCGCTACCGATATCGCATATGCAAAAGACTACATATTATTGATAGGTATATGACAAATGGACTTATCATATACCTATCAATAATATGTAGTCTTTTGCATATGGAGGTCTCGGGCTGATATGGGGTATGATATGAAAAAGGACATGTGATAACTTTTAAATATTTAAGTCCTCGGGCCCGTTTTGGTAAATTACCTGGTTGGCCTTGGATGCGAATGCTTGTTAACCTTGTTGGGTGTGAAACTTTACAATTAAGATAGACAGCCAATGGCAAAAAGTAATAACTGTGAGCTATTACTTTTTCTTCTTTTTCTTACTTTTTAAAATAGCTTCATCTCTGTAGTCACACTTACAAGCTTCGGCTAAAATCTCCCCCAGATATGAAAGCAACTCATTTTCAACCGACTTTACAAGGTGTTATAATCTTTATCGACAGAGATGTAAAACACACCCGTGTATTGCAAGTTTAGCAACCCATTATCATGCCTACTGTACTTCCAATATTAACTGTGCGAGAAAACATATCTATTGTAGGAGCGTGTTTATAAATGCAGTCAGTGCTGGATTTTAAATTGCTTGGAGATCGTCAATGCCAACCGAGTCTCATTCTGTTTGTGCCTCCAAGCTATTTCACTTGCCAGATCCATGTACGTGTTGAAAACTTGCCAGATTGGCCGAAAAGACTTGACCATATCGTGTGGCTGCAAGATCCCTCGAGCTGAATAACCGTTGACCACCGAAGATTTTGCTGAATATTTCAGTAAGTGAATGAGACTTTGTCACTAAACGCGAAATGTCGAAGAAGAGTTGACGAGTTTTTTCGTTTTTTTTTTTTTTCGTTTTTAGCCTAAAAACAAAGTCATTCACTCAGTAGTATAAGCCGGATTGTAACTGCTTTATTTTCAAAAACGTTTCCTCTGTTCACATTTACGAACAAGACAGTTGAAATAAATATTTACACAAAAAATTGTAAACTTGTTGGTCCTCAGAAAACAGTTTTAATATACCCTGCTTCAGGCTACGTAATAAATATCCTTTAACAAAAATAATGGTATACATCTACTATCTCTAATAGATAAATATGTAAGTATAGATTCAAAAAGTATCGTTAATATTAGAGAAAAGGGACAAAATATACCTTGGTAAAAGTCATACAGAAATGCTGCATTAAGTCTGCCTCGATTTTACAACAGTCACATAAACACAAACTGTTGTCAAATATGGACGGTATACTATCAAAATAAACGGCTAAAATGTAAAAAAAAAAGCACTAAGTTCTTTTAAAAAAAATTCCAAGTGTTTGTTTTAAAAAAAAGAACATCCTAAATTTTCTCTTTTTAATTTATAACAATCTCAATAAATTGTGTTTTTAATGTATCGATGCTCGAAAGTTGTGCGAAATAACAGAACTATATTACATGAACCAGTTCTGTACGAAATTGACAGCATCTCAAAATTTAATCTGACTTGGTACACTTTAAAAATGTATAGAAGTCGAAAAAACAAAAGAAATATTAATCTATATAAAAGAAATCCTTTTGTTCTAAAACAAAATCATATAACAATTAGATAAAAACTTCAGCCTTGTTTATCACAGTCAATTTCAAAGCAGGAACCTATGGACGGAAAAGATCATTTGTGTCCTGTTTGGAAAAATATTTTTATAATAAACTACAACGGAAACTAATTTAGCAGTTCAATAGAAAGATGTTTGATTTTCATTTTTTTTTTAATTTACTTTTTCTTGAAAACTTATGTAACGAGTTTATGCCACAGACAGAGCTGTTAATCTCTGCTGTGAATCAGTGTTGCCTCTGGGGAGCTCCGAGACGGTCTCGATCACAGGCTGGTAGAATTTGTGGCCGGTTTGAGCTGTTTCCCTGTAGACGTACTGAGAGACATTGGAATCCAAGAGGCCAGCTGGGCACGGTTCAGATCTCTTTGGTGTGTAATCTATACGATACATCGTATCATCCTCGAACGGAGCATCGCTTTGAACAGCTCCTGATACAGGCTTGTAGGATCTTGCTGGGGGAATAGCGTGGGGAACGAAGTGAGCGGTGTGGGTGGACATGCCTTCAAAAGGTGCCTCACTGGCGATATAATCATTCTTAGGACCTGCCCGTTTAACTTGTTCCATCTGCCATTTCTTGTAATCTTGCCTGTAGTTGGTTGTGCCGTCGAAGGGTCCTCCGCGGACTTTAGCATCCTCCGGCCGCTTAGCCAACGATTTGGAAATGGGGAATTTTCTGAACTGCATTTTGTGCGTTGTGTTCATGTCGAAATCGCCCTCGGGTGTTACGTACGCATCAGGCTGGTGCTGATGTGGTCGCTCTGTGGGCCATTTCTTGTAGTCATTTCGGAACGTAGTCATGCTATCCAGCGGTTTATCCGATTGGAAGGCTTGGGCGTCTGGTTTACAGCTTTCCATACGGGGAGCCACTTGGCCACGATAGTCCCTCTTGAAGGTAGACAAGCCATCGAAGGGAACTCCATTGGGGCGATACTGTTCCTTTTCTTTGGTCCACTTGGGCTGCAGTGGGTGTTTTATATAAGATTCCCTGTAACTTGTGTAATCGTCTATAGGTTCATCGGACATTTTGGCCGCCTCTGCTGGTTTCATACTTTGTCTGGGTCTTTCGTTATACTTTCTGTAATCATCTGTAAACGTACTAACGCCTTCAAATCTTTCTGTAGGGGGTTTCCAGTCGGGTTCTTGACCGTATTTATCTGGTCGACCGGTAATGGGCCATTTACGGTAATCAACTGGAATTAGAAAAGTTAGATGTTAGCTCAAGTTATTACAGAAGCAATTTAGAAGTGCGATAACAACAGTGAAAAACTGCAAGTACAAAAGGCAAAAGTGTTTTCGATGATTTCAACAAACATATTACAAATAGTTTATCGCGAAACCCGGAATAACTAAATTGAAATAGATCTTACAACACTTTCAGACACTACTTTGTCTCAAAGTCACAATGATCCGCCTAACGCCCTTAGTTAAATCAAAATAATTGATTGATTGATTGATGTTTTAACATGTGCGACGCACTCAAGACAAAATAAAATAATTGAATATCAACCAATAGACAGAAGCAGTTTGAAGATTTACCCTTTTAACTGCTTCCAGGAACATTATTGTTGTTGTTGTTTGGACAAGGTAATATTCTTCGAATTGGTTGCTAAATTGGCGTTTGGAAATTGGACATATGAGGGACACGTTTAGACTTGTATAATAATTGTTGCGGTTTTTTTTCTTTGAGGGCGGGGCACATTCAACAAATATATGGTAACAGAATATCTGGGAAAGCCATTCAACAACTCTAATTTATTCATAGTTCAAAAAAAGACGATTATTACTTATTCTTTCGCAAAATGTTTCGGTATGAAGATCCCAAGTTGTTAGACCTTTGACGCGTAATCATATCAAACCTATGAATTGATTGCTGTTTTATGTCGCACTCAAGATTATTGGACTTATAATGCAGCGTCACCAGGTTTAGTGGGCGGGGAAAGGGGGTGGGGGGTCTTCTCCCGGAGGAAAGACCGTCCTTCACCTACTTGGCAATAATATGAATTGAAGGAACCACAGTACATGTATACCGAAACAGAATAACGTCATAAGTTGTTATATACTGGTGAATCCACTGATAGTAACGTTTCACTAATCGCCACAATAACACAAAACTGGACATTTTTTTTCTTGTACAGGGCAATGTTATTGTGGTTCATGTCAAAGGAAAAAATATGCATTCATTTTCCCCCTAAACAGTTTCAAATATATATGCCCCTTCTATTTGGTAGAAATATAAGACATAATCTGTTATATTGGTAAATCAAGGCGTAAATAGGTCAGACATTGTGAGGTGTGCTGACAGTATTTAATAAGGCAGGGTTGGTCGGTTCGGGTTGTGTGGTCGTCAAGGAACACTGGCATATCAATACGTTGACGTAGGGTTGGTATTCCACCGATCAAGACGGGAGTCATGGTCACGTCCATTGTTATTGTCGATCCCACTATACAAGACTCCCCTCACATAATGTACATAGTTTACTGGGTTTTTTTTTTCTTCTTCAGAACGTTTCCATGTTAAACCTATATCCAGCGTGATTTTCTGCGGGGTTGTGGAAGTCACTATTATAGCTAATTTCTAGACCCATCAATTGCTTGTTTTTGTTATTGTTGCTTTATTTTGTCAAGAAAAGATCCCGTCGTCATAGTGTTAATCTGTTAACAGTAATAGAATAAACCATGAGTACATTTTTTACAAGACCAAAGAAAAATGCTTGTCTATTACCAGGTTATAATAGCGGCCAAACAATTAATAGATTTATCATTTTGTTGCAGAAAAATATAAGAACAATCATTTGATTTGATTTTTTAGAACATTAAACTGCACGAGCGATCGGAATTTGGATTGATTTTTCTGAATTTTGCTTGTTCAGTTGAGAGAAAATCGATGTTTTGAGTTAACTAGTCAGAACATTTAGGCTGGATTAAAAACAGATTTTACGATGCACCCAATTGGTGTTGCCAAGTTTAGTTCCGGAAAATCCACTCAGAATGTTTTTAATTTCTATTTGGTCTGAGTGTGATTCGAACCCGCGCCGCATCGATGGAAAGTCTGTGTCGGATTGAGGGACAATAACTCTAACCGAACGAGCCACCGAGGCCTCAATCAATATGAACTCTCCACAATGATAAAGATGTCCAGGTTTTCTTGGGTAGTGTATGGTCATTTTTGAAGTGTTATACATTTATCTGGCTGTTGTTTTTTAAATGCACGGATATAATTAAGACGATGAATCCCTTTCTTTTTAATCTTGGCTAAAATAAAAACATCTTTCGTGGTTTTCAGATTATCTGATAATGTTAACTATACAAACATCTGCGGGATCAATAAGTTTCAATAAGGACCAATGCTTAACATTTCTCCCCGTGTGTAGATTGATTCAGCCCCTAGGATTTTGATTGAAGGAGGAATTAAATCTCTGTACATTCACATTGCTGAATGCAAAATAGGTTATTGCAATATCATTAGGACACTGTTACAATAGAAAAGCGAATCGAGGAAGTAACATCATGGTAACTTTTATAGCTTATAATTGACTTCCGTCATAAGGAAAGTATTCAAAAGGGGTTTTTGGTCAGTTAGGTGGCTTCCTGGTCCGATCTCCGTAAAAGTTGAAGGAATAGGCCGATGTGAACAGGACACAATCGGGAGTTGGGGACAGCTAATAAATACCCTTGCTGTCTTTGTATAGTGGTGGAATTAACTTCGTAAACAGATCAATAAAATCCATATCGCCTTTGGTGATAAAGCTGCATTTCCCTGCCAATCCAAGATTCGTCCATCTCTGACATCGGAAAAGCAGGAAGATAAACTGGGATCGATAAGGTCTTTATTCCATCAGGTCAACATACCTGAGTATGTCACGTTATGGTCACTTATGCTTAGTGGACTGTATTTACTGACAGTAGACTCTATTAAATGATTTGAGAAACCAGAGCAACCGGCCCTTGGCAAAATTTATATCGATAATTTATTTCGAAATCATAAAAAAATAAATGGAAGACATGCAATCAACAGTTACTGGTGTGGTGATCCTAACAAACGATACACTTTAATCTAATAACTATGTTGAATAACAAAACGTTCTTTAAAATATAGCTTTTACCAAGAATATACAATTTGTCATGTCTAAGACGTTAGACCCGTCCTTTCGGGAAATTAGCACACAAAGACGCATGGACATGCTATGTATGCAGTGGATAATCATAAAGGACAAAGTAGAGTATAATCTAAACGCGGTCGATGTCACCATTTTCATTTTACAACCAGGCTTTGTATTCAGAAACTGCTCTTGGCAACGCGCAAGGCGCCAATACACTGAAAATGTATTAATGGTAGGAGTATTAGTGGTAGAAGTTGCCAAAAATTGAGATTCCAATTCCATTGAAATCGAAATAGGATTTTTAAAAATATATTTCCCTTCAGGAGAGCAAATTCTAATCGACAACCATTTTACTGTCGGTTGAACCAAACAGCAAATACACAAGTGAAGAAAGTAAACTCTGTTTCAAGTAAGACGATTTAGATTCAAACTTGACAGAAAGTCCAAGTGTGACCTCATTGGGCATCGTAGAGCATATCTTGGGTTTAAAGGCCCACTTGCTGCCGTAGGCTGTTGGACATTTGTTAAGAAAACCAATTTACTCGAGCTTACTTCAACTAAAATTCCTAAGATTAAACAGAGGGCACATAAAACATGTCCAAGTAGGTATAGAATATTTGAATGGGAGTGAAAAACAAACGAAGAATCGAAGCCCGATTACAACAGCAGCGATCAGTGCTTGTTAACTTAAAATGTTGGATTATCCTTACTCCAGGCCTTTGTGTATGCGGTTTAAACTCTAAAATGTATCGACAGGCTTTCCGAGTCACTCTTACTCGATGGTCATTCTGTATTTTTCAGATTAAGTACTTACTATCATACCTTGATGTCAAATCACTCACACGAATCAAGACATTAGGGCGCTGATGCGCATGATAAGGCTCCGAGTTTGTTTACATTACGGGTACTTGATTAATCTAATTTTCAATTTCAAATTAAAAATATTAAATGATGCTAAAACTTTCAATTTTTGGTAAAACTAGAAAGTTCCTAACTTCGTCTGTATGGGAAAAATACAGAAAACCGCCCACTGTCTTTTATGAAAACAGTATTGTAACTTTGGTTGTGGTTTGTTTTTGCGTGGTTTAGTAGTATTTCACTGTTTATTTGTTGACAATCAAGAATATGTTGACACCCTGTTGAACTACACCATCAAAGATAAGTTCTAGAATTGCCTGTTTCGTAAATTTTTGTCAAAATATATTTGTCGCCGGTAATCTGTCAGATAAATGGCAACATTCCTTCTGCAAGGCAGTAAGGTTATTACTAAACAGACACACGCAGTGTAAGTGTGAGATATATCTAAGACCTTATTTCAACTCGTTGATAATCTATATATTTTTATGATTGATTGTTTGGTGTTTTACGCCGCGCTCAAGATTATTTCACTTATATGGCGGCGTTGCCAGTTTTATTGTGGGAGGAAACCGGGCTCTATGCCCGGAGGAAACCCACGACCTTCCAGTGGTAACTTGCAATACTAAAAGTAAAACACGCGGTCACAGGTAAAATCTTCTGTCTAAAATAACCATGGAGACAAGTTTCTAATACATGGACAAGCCAAGACTTGGGCACTCATGTCACTTTAACCTGATGCGAGATTATAGGAAAAACCGTACAGGACCCTGTCTTACGAAGCTGGCGTAATTTACGTCGGACGTAAATCAGTGTTAAAACTATAGTAACTTGCGCCCTAGACGCAACCTGTCCATGATGTAGTCCTATGCGCAAACTTACACCAGCTTTGTAAGACAGGCCCCTGGTGAAAACAAAGGTCCAAGAAGTTACTTACTTCGATAGGTTGGTTCGCCTTCAAACTTTCCTGGTAGGGATTTTGTGGCATCTCTACGGATAGCCTTCGGAGGTGCACCATATTTTCCTAGAAATCAAAAAGGAAAATACATGTAAAACAGCGGCCAACACAGATTTATATAGATGTATTTCTGAAATTGTCAAAGAATTGTGTATGCGAAACTTTCGAAAACTGCGACCGTTGACTTGCTCAGCTATCTAGTGCGTTTACAATGCGTCTTTTGGCATAAATAATTCCATCGAAAATGAACAGTTTAATTATAGGCTTGTAGCCCACATAAACGGGTACATGGCAATTGCGACTTCTCGCGCCTGCTTCATTAAAGTCCATCCGTTCATAACGTTATATCTTATAAGCAATGTTACAGAACCAATAAACCCTTACCTGTGTAGGTTTGTTTATATGACGTCAGAGTGTCTATATCTCCTTCGGGTTTCTTATACAGCTCAGACGTCTTCTTCCACGGTTTCTCCACTTTGTATGGAACGTAATCCACCCTGTATTGAGAAGGAGTGTATTTAGACGAGCCAGGCTTAATAATTGAACCTACTTGAGACACGGGACGAACATAGTTGCCTCTTTGTCTTGGACTTTCCACCGAGGCAGCTGGGCCGCCAATAGGAGGAAATTTCGTCATGGTCAAATCAATTCCTTAATAATGGCAGTTTGAACAGAAACAAAAGATTACGGGAATATTGTCTTGCTCATCAGACAACGCCCCGTGAACTGAGCTAGGAAAGGTACATATCGTCGTTAGGGCTAACAAACAATAAGGTCCCATATAATCCCCGGCAAGAGACATTTAATCACCCTTGACATAAATAAACGAAGCAGTAAAACTATACCGGGAAAACATTTACAGAAGACACAAGGGACAATAAGGTACGATTTGTCAGACTGCCAGGAAAACGGATCAGAGTGGCAGAGACCCCCGATCCCTCTGTACTGACATATCCAGGAACAGTTGTAGCACAGTAATTAAAGTATATCTTATCTCACGGTAATTAACAGGCCCGGTATATGGGGGGAATCTATAATAGGATCTATCGGTCAGAATCTGAATAAACATATGCCATATGGATGACTTCCACCGATCGATTCAAGTATAAACATTTCCACATTAAATACAACCGGCTCTAAGTGGATCAAGTGTCCAGAGAGCGCTTGTTTTACGACCCTGAACGATAACATGAATATTTCAGTGAGTAATAAGTGAACACAAGTGGACAGACATAAAATACTGGTGATGTTTATGGCCTATAAAATGGAAGTGCACATAGTTGTAAAATGGCAATCGGAAGTATGGAAGATTATAGTTATAAACTCTCTTTAAACGTGCATGGGTTCCATACTAATGATAAAAACTTAAGACATCACCACGCAGTTAGTTGTTTGTGAACACGAGCTTTCGACACCGGTAATGGTGTCTTCGTCAAGTGTAACGAAGACACCGGTAATGGTGTCGAAAGTTCGTGTTGTTCATGAACAACTAACTACGTGGTGATGTCTTAAGTTTTTATCATTAAGATTATAGTTATCCTAAAATTTAAACTTTTCTGCTACCAGCGTTTGTAGAAATAATAACATGGCTTAATTCGTTAATTTTTAAAAGTCACTTGGGGGGGAATGATAAACGCATCACCACGATGTAGCCGAGAAATCTTGGCTCTGCCGAATTTTTTTTTTCCGTGTTCGTCAAACACGGAAAAAAAAATTCGGCAGAGCTAAGATTTCTCGGCTACACCACGATGGCGTTTTTACCAAGTGAACTGAGTTTTGCAATTGATGAAGACATCGGCATAGGTGTCGAAAGCTTGTGTTGTTAAAAAACAACTTACTTCGCGGTGATGCCTTAATCATTTATCATAAGTATGGAACCCACGTTTAAAGAGTTTCAAACCCTTATAGTCACTTAGCGGTCATACCCGGTACCGATCAATACATATCCGGACGTAATTGAAGGGCGCCAGTAGACATTTAACTATATTGAATTTAAAAAGGTCTTCAACCGATGTTGTGAGTTCGAATCCAACATTTCTGACTAGCTTCTGAAACGATTGATTTGGGAGTTACTAGATATAAAATGATTGCTTGTCTCCTCTCTCAAATATCCTGGTCATCTCTCCCTCAATAAAATTTGACAGCGCTATTATATATTTGTATCGTTCTTGTGAGCGGCTTAAAACACCACACAATCAATCATTACACTGTAAACCTTTCACCGTAAATTTTACGGTAAAAGACTGGCAGCTGGGGATGCCAACCTATACCGTAATATTATACGGTGACCGTATTTCTGTTTACGGTAACCGTATAATTAACGTTATTTCACCGTAAAATTATACGGTGGCCGTATTTCTGTTTAAAGGTAACCGTATAATTAACATACTTTCACCGTTTAATTAACATAATTCCACTGTAAAATTATATGGTAACCATATTTCTGTGTATGGTGGCGGACCGTACAATGACTGTATTTAGTTTACAGTGACCATATGTATATTCAACACAATTTCGCATTAAAATTGTTGGGTGCCAATGCACACATATTCTTTCTACGGTCACCATATATTCAGTCAGGCTCAATATTATAAAGCATGAAATGAATCACGGGTATTACAGCATCTAGTCCTCATCCCCAAATTGGTAGCATACGGAACAGGAAATGTCGTATACTGCTGGAAGCGCTGCCTCTCCGTAGCCTACAGCTGGTAACACTGCACTGTCATGATTCTACAGCTGGTAATACTGTAGCGCCCACTCCGCAGCTGGAAACGATGTACCACCAACACTACAAATTGATAACGCTGTACCACCAACACTTCAGCTGGAAATGCTGGACCGCCACCTCTACAGTTGCAAACACTGCACCACCAACTCCACAGCTGGAAATGCTGTACAGCCAATCCCATAGCTTGTTAGGCTGCCTTGTCAATCCGGCTCTCTCTGCTGTCACAGTAACCCATCAGAACTTCCTTAACCGGCAAGTTATCATAGTTACTCACAGAGTCCCGGAACCGGGATACAAACACAGCTCTCCTGGTTTTACCCAGCCATATCATCGGAGTACGCACCATGGACATATGGTTTATACATTCCTCCTCTCACTGTATTGTAAATGATGACTTTATTCTGAAAAGCTACTGTTGAAAATGTGGTTCCTATTGTGTTATTTGGTTCATTATATTGCTTTAATTAATGTAGCCAACTATTAATGAGACCAACAGTTGTATAAGACATGTTAATGGGCATTTACTTAAAGTTATATAAATGAGGTGAAGGTTCGAAAAACAATAAAAAGAAGAGATACTATGTACATAAAATGATAAAGGATGGAAGATCAATGGAGTTGCGGGGTAGCGACATCTTGTCAAACTAATGTTTTAAACAGTAGGCTACTCCAATCTACTTATCACACAAAACAACAGCCGCTCCATGTAAACTGTACGGTACTAAACCAGTTTTGACGTTCACGATCGTTTGTTTTCACCTGTCAAATGCGGGCGCCACCATGTTGAATGTGACGAGAAAGACGTAGGGACTGTTTGAAATTTTCTTGATTCCTTTCTTAGAACAAACTAAACTTGAAAATAAAAACTGGAGTGGAATACACTTATAACCTCTTCGTTTTACTACTCAGTAATTTATTCAAAATCGGACAACCACTGAGACCCAGCGACATCTGGCTAGAACTTGTCAGTACTTGAGTAGCCTAGGCCTACACAAAGATAGGCCCGTAGGGCCACAAATGTTACAGGCGAATACCGTAGTTGTAGTTTTACGGTATGTGACAGTAACATTTACAGTGTTTTGCTGTAAAATCTACGGTAAAGTCTTACAGTGTATCTACCCGATCACTCAGACAAATAATCCATTTGCATCCACTATAATTGCATCCTACAAGTCGGTACGACAAATCGAAAAGGGGGAGAAAAACATTGTACTGGCCAATATTTTATGAATATAGCTCGTCGGGTGGATTTTAATTGACGTATTTTAAACTGGGCAATCAATGATTTCCTTCCTGTTCGATAAACGATATTGAAACCCGATGGCAACGGGCATTCAAGTCACAAGAAACATCGTATCATGTGACACACTGTAAAAAAACGCGACCAAGCATGGAGTGTGTATCGGTGTTAATTCAAACGTAATCGGATATTAATTAAGGTAATTATTCGTGCTTGACTTTGATGGTGGGAAATTACAAAAGCAATGCTGGATTTTACATCGATTTTAACCTGAGCAACACATTGAGAAAATATTTTTGTACACCGTGATCATGATACATACGCAATTAAAGCTATCGAGTTTATACTGCTTGGAGTACATTTTACGAGCTATACAGAAAAAAATATCCTGAAATCCAAAAAGCTAAATGCGAGTAAACGCCAAGTTGAATTTCATGATTCTGTTGTCACATGATCAATTGAACTCAGGTGGGGTTGGTTGATTGATGTTTTATGCATCACTCAAGATTATTTAACTTATATGGTGACGTTGCTAGATTTTGTGGGAGAGGAAACCGGGCGCATTGTCCAGAGGAAACCCCGGCCTTCGACGAGTACCCGGGGGGGGGGGGGGGGGGGGGGGGGGGGTGGGGCTCTCCAACCACAGTCCAATAGCTTAGAACGGCCATTTTTGCCATAGAGATGCCATTTGGACGGAGGTGACATCTAATTTTAGTTTTTCCCTTAGTTTTCCAAATTCTGAATTTCTCTCGACAATAGGAATTTACGAAAAAAGGGCAGAATTTGGGCATCAATAAACCACTTAAAAAAAAATCAACCTTGATTCAAAAAGACAAAAAAGAAATCGTGGACAGTTGGAGGTAAAAAGATATTGAATGAAATTAATAATGAGGTGTTTGTTGTCCTTGGTATTTCAAGAGACCTTTCGGGGCCATGCCATACACTGGCGTAAGTTACGTTCGATGTAAATTTATGTTAAAATTGATGAGCGTACGCCCTCGGCCCTGTCTTACAAACATAGGTCCGTATCAAGAAGCCGTCGATCGATCACATTTGCCCTGACGTCGAATCTGTACAGTTCGCGGCGGTAGTCATACGACTGCTTCCAAGTGCTTTGTGAAACGTAGCCGACAAATCTGGGCTGTGTTACATGCAAACGTCAGCGAGTGTATATGTTAGATTCTCAGCACTGAGGCCGTTTTTTTTGGGGTTATGTTAAAGCAGCTTCTAGCGTACGTTACGTCTGACGCAAATCTGTTAAAACTGTATGAACTTGCGCCCTAATCGGTCAATGCCAAGACGCCGCGCTTTCGGAAAGCCACATATTCTGTTAGTCCGGGTTTCTGACTCCAAAATAACTATTTTTTATATATTGATGGACGTATTTTGGAAAATTCAAATTTCAGGATTGTTTACTACATTTAAAGAGGCTTTTGCTTGAGATTCGCTTTCTGTCATAACTCTACGCCATTCCTGATTCGGGGCCTCCGTGGCTCAGTAGGTAGAGCGTTGGACGCTCAATCCGAACAGCCTTCCACCAATGTGTCGCGGGTTCGAATCCCACTCTGTCAAAAAAAATGGGAAAATTTTCTGACTGGGTTTTCACTCGAACGACCTATGTGGGATGGTTGCCAGTTACCAACGGAAGGTCGTCGGTTTCCTCTGGGCATAGAGCCCGGTTTCCTCCCACAATAAAACTGGCAACGCCGCCATGTAAGTGTAATAATCTTGAGCGTGGCGTAAAACACCTAACAATCAATCAATCTACGCCATTCAAAACCATTATGACAAATACTGATATCTCACAAATAGGAGTGTTTTCGGGATGGAATATTGTTGCTCTGCTTCAGCCATTTACGTTGATTCAACAAGGAGGAAAATCAGGTTACATTATGCCAAATACATTAGCCTAATTTATATAACCTTAGATCTAACTGTTCGATGCTAAGCCCCAATCAATCCTATACTGTGACACTGTAAATAAATACGTCAGGTGGCTGATTATTTTGTAAGTAAAGCCCCTGGGATATACCCAAAAAGAAGAATCTGATTATATTGGCAATATTTCAACCCGGGTCCCATATGATTGGCTTGGGGCTTCCTACTGACAGTTGAACATTCATTGTAATAAGTCAAGTTAATGTCATCCCTGTACCAATGATGGTACTGCATATGTAGAGAAGAAAGGTTCACAAACCGGGTCAAGAAACTCACTTTACTCAGCACTGCCTAACTTGGAAATATAAAATGAAACCTCAAAATTATCTTCCAAATTTAATGATATATAATATATACATGTAAGAAGGCAATATGAGTCAGGCTACTCCACCTTGCCAACACAACTGTTTGAAGTCTTTGGTTCATTAAAGGCTGGTTTGTTTTCCCATCATTCACCCCACCAGCACAACAGCCACCAATGTGTCAAAAGACAAGCTTGAAATTAACATTTATATTTTTTCGGGGCTGATTCTCCTGGGGTGAGGGAAGTGCACAGGTACATGTAGAAGATTGATTGATTGGTGATTTTCAACACACAATATTATTTCACTTTTAACGTCTGTATAGCAACATTAATTGAGGCATTATTACACTGCAAGTTATCCATAACAACTTGGCAACCAGGATACAGAAGAAAACATTAAGGTTAATTCCTGGAAACTCGTCTTATGAGCCACATGTATATGAAATCCTATTGTGACTATAATAATAGCCTTAATGATGGAAATGCCAGTGTCAAATGAGGCCGGAAGTATGATTCAAAGTTTTAAACTCGGTCTTTCCATACCTCTAAGTTATTTTTAAAAAGTGTAAATGTACAAAAAAAACAACACTGTACACTTTTTTTCAACATATACGTAGTACAAAGAAGATATAACAGATAGGAGACAAACCTGTGTGTAGTTTTATCTGCAATAGGTCCTTCCCCAGTCATTGGTACTTGCTGGGGCTTGAAACTGTGTGTTAACTGTACCGGGTGAGCCGGGTACTTTGTGGTGTATTCTGATAGAGCACATGGTTGATCCGATCTGACGGCCCCTGTATACGGACGATGCGGACAGCGATGCCGACTGAAATACACAAAAGAAACAATCAGGAATTAAATTATAATAAATTCCTACATGTACATGTAGTTTACCAAAAAAGATCAACGAAAAGATGACATACTAGACTATAGACAGAAATGTTGAACTTAGAGTTTGAAGCCACGGAAGCCACTGTGTCAATTACCCCCTTGGCAGATAAGCCTGTTTCAACAAAATTGTTGCTTCATTTGGCAGCTCATGTCACTTTAATTTTGGAAAAAACTATGACACACTAGCATGTGTTAACTGATGTATGAAATTGACCAATATAGAGTTTATAGTGTTTATTTTTGCAAGATTTTACATATTGATTTTTTCGTTCTTCACATATCATACACGGATTTGGTTGAAAATATTCATTTAAAAAACAAACTAGCATTTATCCTGTTATATTGATTATTTACCATCATGTATAGTGACACAAAAGAAAGGCTTGTCAATGTGCTTTTATCTGGGAGTCCCTTTTTTCTAAGTTGTTTGTAATTGTTCACCTAGCAACAAGGAAGGTCTAACACTCAAAGGACAAAAGCATCCTCTGACCACACCCAAGTTTCACAAATAATTTTCCAAATAATTATGCCGAAAAATGAGCTGCTGATGTGTTATCTTGTTCAATGAACGGCATATTGACCTACAAACATTGATATTATTGTACATTTCATTCTGAATGTGACCTAATCAGGTCATTAGCACTCAGATGTACGACCCCACAAATCATGTGTTCTGAGTAAAATTTAGCCAGGGTAAAATCATTTTTTTATTTATTTCGTTAAATATAGAGTAAAGATAGGGTAAATGTCATTATCATCCATTTTGTTTTTGTTTTTGTTTTAATTTTTTTATACCATTGAAAATGTTTTGAGTTGTGATTTTGTTGTAAAGAAATATTGTACTGAGTTGAAAAAAAAATAATTAAAAAAGACCGTAGGCATCTAATACAACAAATGAGAAAGGATAGAGAGGGGGGGAGGTGGACAGAAAAAAAATAAGACCGTTTCAGTTCAGAAGATATTCTTACGATGTTTCTGAGATATTTTTACGATGTTTCTGAATTGTACTGCATTGACAACTTCAATGCTTAAACTGAAAGGGTCTATTGCACACTTACATGTGTACTACATGTATGTAACACATTTTATTGAAGAGGGATCCAAATTGCCAATGTTCATATCCCAAAATGTAATTTCAACTTGAGACCAATTATTTACACCAGCTAAGATTTCCCCTGTGTGTTTTAGTGTTCATAAATAAATACACTAGTTCTTTATAATAAGGCGAAGAATTACATGTATGGATAACAACTTCTTGGTTTATTAGGGGAAAACTTTTTGATGTAGTTTCGAAACGTCATCAACCAATAAACCAAGAAGTTTTTATCCATATACATGTAATTCTTCACCTCATTGTAACCGTTCAACTTCTAAATTTTTTACATATAAAATTAGCTTTTTCATGTCTATTGATATTGAACCGTTTGAAAGATCTCAATGAGCAAAACCAAATAATCCACCTTTCAAATGTCTTTCACTTAAGGATGGGTCAATTTCACCCACTTAACCTCCTTTCTCTGCCATTATGACCACGTTTTTTTACGACACATTTTCCTCAAAACTTCCTTTTTAAGACTTTGAGGTAAGGAATATTGACCTGGGTGTAAATTGTGTATTCTAAAAGCACTTTGCTTTTGTCTAGTAGTCTTAGATTGTAAACTTCCTCTCAAGGCCAAAATAAACATGCAAAAATACATATATTTGATATCATTAGTAGGACTATTGTGCACCTAAATGTAAGCCCCTGTAACATGCCTGAGGTCTAGTTTTTAATACTTTAATGTGAACCTTTAATATTGAAGATTGTAAATTTGGCTCAACATCCCTACCGTTATAATGATAAATTTCACACTTTCCTGAACATTTGTGGAATTTCCATATTATTAATACTTAATTCTTTACCTCCTCTGACCTCATCAGTTAGAGCCTATTATAAGTATAATCTGACAAATGTTTCAATTAGGGTTGTTCATATGTCTCTATTAATTTACCGATTTTTTCTAACAAACAGTATGCTGATTCACTAAGTAAATAGTCCTGGTCAAATTTTCCCCTTTGTCTTTCGATATGTATGGGCTGAGACCATATGAATGAAATATAAATGCCAGATAATAAAATATGAATCATGATTGAGGTATCGTTAGATGATTATAAAGTCTATAATAAGTCTATTTAAAATTAAACTCCATTCTAATAAGAAACAATTAGCTTCACAGATGATGAAATCTGACATTATTAAAGTTAAACTAAACATTTACTTATTAATTGGTCAGTGGTGATGTCTTAAGTTTTAAGTTTTTTTTATTAAATTTTAATTGCTTAATTTTTTTCTCGCTGCATTTGTCGTAGTCTCTGTTAAAATCATATACTAGTTACTGCATATGTACAAAACTAAAAAGTAGTGAAATACTAAAAATAAAATGAGGAAACAGGTAAAATTGGGAGTTTTACATTAATTGATTAAACTGATAGTGAGTGATACTGTGATAGCTAAACAGAATAAAGATAGTAACTCTTTTTAATGTCAATATATCGCAAGCAACGAGCTGTTTTAATTTTACATTCAGTTAATTTCAATCAGGCAAATCACTGAGGTTGTACGAATGCACAAGTGTCTAGTTATGACTGGCAGCCACAGTGTTTACGTACGGCCGTAGTGTAAATTGTAATGTTTTTTCGTTGAATTGTTGATTTTTAGATACGAGCAAAAATGTAATACATACCCGCAAGTGCAGATTTGACAGATACACCGCTTAACCATGGTGCTGTGCTCTGTACCACTCAAAAGTTAAATGTTTGAGTGGTTTGTAAGAGAAATTAACAAGGATGATCCGTCAGGTTGTCAATTTCTTGAGGCCGTAACACGTTGTCAAGCGATAGAGTGAAAGCTGTTTATTCAATATGGTGGTTGACAACATCCATAGTTACAACACTTAAGGGTCGTGTGCAAACTTGGAATGGAGGTCACATGGTATTTGATATGCATCGAATGCCGCCATTACTAAAAGATGATACGACTTCGATCCAGTTCTGTTATGCACGCGCGCCTCAACTATCAATGGCAGCACATTTTACTGTCAGATCCAAACCAGCCAATGAGACGTGTCCATTCCACGCATATAGTTCATTGAATAAGCCCCTTTCGGGTTAGCATTGAAACTAAAAAAAAAACATTTTGGGGGGTTTGTTTTATATTTAAATCTAATTGAATTCTAGTATAAAGATATGTTTTGAAATATTCTTTTATGTGAAAGTGGTAAAATTCAAGATTGTTTCCAGTAATGTTGGTTATAGAAAACCTCCTTGTGAAAAGCCATATTTTTTCTTTTGTGTCCACGAGTTGTCTCCCTCGCTTCCTGCTCTCTAACTTCGTAATCCACATGTTTCTCAAAGTGATGACATCTGCCAGAAAAAGATAACAACTGCGTTCTCTCAATGAAAGGTTAAGCTGTCGATTCACTGGTAATTCATATTTAATTGTTTATAGATATTTTTCGGTCAAAAAACATAATGGCCTTGAAATATGTGTTACGAATAATCAAATTCGAAGACTTTCGGTTTCAGTTTACAGACATATTTTTTTTGCAACAACAACATTTGTTTATAAAGCCTTTTGTCAGTTTTGGTCCAGAAAAATGTAAACTTTTTATTAGAGTTCCATATCTTGGACCGGCTTCTATCAAACTTTCAAAAGAATTAAAATCCCTTGGAAATCTTGTTCCTCATGTAGAAATTATTCTAATCAACCAGACTTTCAGTTTCACTTCACTAGTACTAAGTAAGAATAAGATCAAGAAGATGAAAATTTTAGAGGTAACGTTGTTTACAAGGTAACTTGTCACTGTTGTGGCTGTCCTGCCTCTTATATACTATATAGGCCTTACATCTAGGCATTTGATTTAAATGTACAAATTTTATCAATTCCTCTCCGTTTATTTAATGTATAACTGTATGTCTATAAGTCTGTGTTGTTGTCCCAATGTTACAACACACCCACCATGGTTTTCATCTGTACATATACTGTTCATTTGTTCTTTGGTAGCCTAATTTGCTTATCCTACTTTATCATTTTAAAGTTTAACTGTGTTATATATTTCTCTATATACAATGCCTATGGGAAATTGTCTATTGTATGTTGTAATATCTGATGATGAGAGTAGCTACTCTCGAAAGCCCATAAATATACACCATCATGTACAATATAGTACAAGTTTTTGGCTCTAACAACATTTGTCAATCGCACACAAGGAGGTCTATATGATTATCCCATATATCCCGGTTGAAATTTGTTTCTTAAAAGTCTTGAAAACAAATTGCGCCATTTTAAGCATATGTTTTAAAATAAACAGAAATATTATATCGACTCACATGTTTGACCTATCCGCGTGCAACCCACGCTCTGTAGTTTTAAAAATTGATCACAAGGCGTAAAGTCATGTCCTAATCAGGCTGAAATTGTTGAAGAACTGAAAGCGACCTCTGCCGAACATGGACAAGCAAAGGTCAACTGAGGTCATTCAGAAGAGTAACCGGAAGCTCAATGTTAGGGTTGGTCACCCCACCCCAACCCCACAGATGTTTTAAATGTGGCACTTTGTCTTTATTATTTCAGACCCTTGAACCGGCTGTATAATGAGGACTACCACACTAGAAAAGTTAGTTCAACTTCAAAAGCATCCTGCCAACGTGAGAAATATATGTATACTGGCACATGTTGATCATGGTAAACAACAGTCTATTATTTGTTCCTCATCAGTTCAATTGATTTATTTAACTTTTTTGTCAATCCACATTTTATTTTTGTGTGTGTCAAATTTACCCTATAACAAAAGTTTGGACAAATCATACAAATTATTTTAAAACCATTTTTTAAAAGATTAAATGTTAAAGTTGTTTTGTTTTGTTCTTGTTTTGTTTTCACAGGCAAGACCACTATTGCCGATGCTCTTGTTGCTAGTAATGGTATTATATCTCCAAGGATGGCCGGAAAGGTAGTAAACTAAAAATGTTTTATTTCCTTTTCATCACCGATGTCTCATATACAGTGTATGCCATATATTTGTCTGATAATTCTACTATTTTGCAGATTAAGTACTGTCAGAAATTCCCAGGTTCCAGCTGAAATCAACTGAAATATACCTGTTTTTTTTGTATATCTGATCAATTTTTGTTTGTGGGTGCACCCGAACCAATCAATCAATCAAGCACTCAACAAATCAAGCATGCACTCGAACATTAAGTGATCTTGAGTTTTGGTAGAACTCACTGATAAATCTGGCATGATGAGGAATGTTTGTGTGTTATTTCATCCCATAGCTGATTTTGCACCATGCAGCCAACATACATACGTATATGTTAGTCTCTCTCTGGTTTACCCATAGGAAATATAGAAACATATTCTTGCTTTGCCATAAATTTTATTCAAGATCATGAAACCATTTTCTAAATTTATAAACAAGTATTAGAAAAACCTGTCCAAATCATGTTTTGTTGTTTTTGAAAAGTTACGGTATATGGACAGTCGGGAAGATGAGCAAGTTCGAGGAATTACCATGAAATCAAGTGGAATCTCACTTTACCATAATCAAGGTAAGATAAGCTGCTATTTTTATCTATCAGGGATTCAAATTATTTGTTAGGGAATAAAACTGTTTTTTTTAATATTGACATCTTGAAGTTTACAACACCCGACTGCCCCAAGGGAGGGCTGCTAAGGTAAATGTGCTGTATCAATTCCACTACTACATGTAGTCTTATTGTGTTGACTTTATACTAAGTCCATTGGCACCATTAAAACTCCTTTTATGAGTGGGTTTTCACTCATTATGCTTATTTGGAAGATGCACTCTCCGAATTTCGGGGTTCCTCGTGAGCAAAGATCCTGGTATCCTCCCCCTCTTAGCAACACCGCTATAAAAGTAAATAATGTTGAATCTGGCATAAAACATCAATACATTAGTCTGAAATGCTGTGGCTGATATCATATAATAACAAAGATTTGTAAAACCACATACAGGCAATCAATATAATTTTGTTAATTTTTCTTCCAGGAAGTGAAGACTATCTGATCAATTTGATTGATTCTCCAGGACATGTGGATTTTTCCAGTGAAGTCTCCACTGCAGTCCGGTTATGTGACGGAGCTCTGTTAGTTGTGGATGTTGTTGAAGGGATAAGTCCCCAGGTAACCACCATACAAAAAAGGAAAGACAACCATTTGATTGAGATGAATCATGTTTTATGGAACTTGTTTTTAAACCCTGCACAGTTTCTTGAACTTGTCTCCATGGTTATTTTAGACAAGAAGATTTTCCCTGTGCCCGTGTGTTTTAGTGATCATAGATATAGATTCCAGAGCATGTTTTATGGAACTTGTTTTCTAACTCTGCCAAGCAAGTTTAGATTCCAGAGAAACTTAAATTGTTCACTAAGACTATTAGGAATTCTTTTGCCAATGGGTAATTTATTCAAATCCTGTTAAGGGAAGGGTGTGGGGGGGGGGGGGGGGGGTTGGTAAATAATTACGTAAGAAAAGTGAAGACTAATCTAACAAAACGATTGTTTTCAGACCCATGCCGTTTTAAGACAAGCCTGGTTGGAGAACATAAAACCTGTGTTAATCCTCAATAAGATAGATCGCCTGATTACCGAGATCAAAATGGAACCCTTACAAGCCTACATTCATCTTCAGAGGATTCTGGAACGGGTAAGATACAACGCATGGCTGTAGTGCATTAGTACTTACAAATTTATAATTTTAGCAATAATTACATTTCTTTATTATTAGCTGATCAAAGTTCTACAACTCAAAACATTGTTTTTCTTCATTGCGGATTTGCCAGTTATTCAATCAATCAATCAATCAAAACATTTTTGCGCTTATATGTAAGATATTTTGTTGGCTTCCTTCATGCTAAGAACCCAGTTTCCTCTCCGTCTAAACCTGGCAACTCACCATTTAAGTGAAATGATCTTGAGTGTGGCGTAAAACATCAATCAAACTATTGTGCTAGTATTTCTGTTGCTTTTCTTTTTCAGATAAATGTTTTAACAAGTGAACTCTTTACCTCAGAACATTTGGAAAAAAATGCAAATGTAAGTTTGTTTTTTTTCTTCTCGTTTTTGTCAAGGCTATTAATACAAAATCTAGTTGAACTTTTTTCATCCAAACCTTGTTTTGTATCCTACATGTATAACAGCAAAATTTGAAATCTGGATTTTTAAGAGATCATTAATTTTTTAATTATAATAACGAGTGTGTATATGTATTGAGTCTGTCTGAATTAACCTTTATGTTCAAGATTGCAATAAACTGTAGCTACTGTCTGTTTATAACAAAGTATACCTCTACGTGTATAGACTGAACTATTTCTGTTGAAAAGGTGGACTCTGATGTACCTCAGAAATCTCCAGAAGTCTGTAACAACCAAAAAGTAAGTGAGTTAAAAAACATCCTAAAACCAGAATTGGACTTCCTGCATTGCTAGCTTTTATATTCAAATTTAATGTGCGATGAATTGTTTATAGAACCACTATTTTAACCAGTATATATCCCCACATATAGACATCATATATAACAGTGATGGGGCCTTGGTGGTGCAGTGGGTTAGAGTGATCTTCCCTCAGTCCCACACAGACCTTTCATCGATGCGTTGCAGGTTCAAATCACACTCAGACTAAATGAAAATTGAAAAAAAATTTAGTGGATTTTTCTCTCAGTCGTCGTATATGGAAGAGTTGCCAGGTACTCCCCGAAGGCTGGGGGTTTCCTCCAGGCAATGAACCCGCTTTCCTCTCCCACTAAACCTGTATAAGTGAAATAATCTTGAGTGTGGCGTAAAACAGCAATCATTCAATCATGCAATGGTCCCATTTATGAAACCCAGAGTGTTGGTTTTGTTTCAATTGTCTTCCACACGCTATATGACGGAACCAACAACCAAGATCACTATTGGACTGACCAAACAACCTTTCTCACTGCACCTGGCAATGTCGCCACTAAAGGGAAATAATCCAGACTGGGACATACACGTAAAACATCAATCAACACGTAAAAATACAGCCCAATAGGAGAACAAGCTGTCTATGGAAGGCTTGTGTCTGTATTCGTATCATTTTTTAACCTACTAAGTCACAAAGAAACAAACATATCTTTTTTACATTCTTAATTACATATTTTCTCTAAAATTGTGACTGTTTAAGAATTGATAATTTTATTTAGTTCTGCTTGTTTTTGCTTTGATAGGTATATGACTGGAGTATAGAAGATTCAGACGATTCTAATATTTATTTTTCTCCAGACCAAGGAAATGTAATCTTTTCCAGTGCTCTTGATGGATGGGGATTTAGGTGAGTTCTTCAGCGTACCCTTGAAATATCCGTGATTTCATCATTGCAGAGAGCTTGATTTGCTCCCCACCTAACCTTGCAACGAATCTACGTTTACCATCTCTTTGATGCCTCAAAATATTTTACTGAAGTTTTTTTTCTTTTCAGTATCAAACAGTTTTCTGAGCTGTATTCTAAGAAGTTGGAAGTTGACCAGGATGAGTTGTGTAAATGTTTATGGGGAGATTATTTTTACAACGGAAAGATGAAGAAAATCGTCTCAGGAGCTCAGGTGTGGGATTAACCTTATATTGAGGTTTCCGGTATCCCAGGAGCTCAGGTGTGGGATTAACCTTATATTGAGGTTTCCGGTATCTCAGGAGCCCAGGTGTGGGATTAACCTTATATTTAGGTTTCCGGTATCTCAGGAACCCAGGTGGGGGATTAACCTTATATTTAGGTTTCCGGTATCTCAGGAACCCAGGTGTGAGATTAACCTTAAATTTAGGTTTCCGGTATCTCAGGAGCTCAGGTGTAGACATAACCTTATATTTAGCTTTCCAGTATCTCAGGAGTTCAGGTGGGGGATTAACCTTATATTTAGGTTTCCTGTATCTCAGGAGTTCAGGTGGGGGATTAACCTTATATTTAGCTTTCCAGTATCTCAGGAGCTCAGGTGTGGGATTAACCTTATATTTAGGTTTTCTGTATCTCAGGAGTTCAGGTGGGGGATTAACCTTATATTTAGCTTTCCAGTATCTCACAAGTTCAGGTGGGGGATTAACCTTATATTTAGGTTTCCAGTATCTCAGGAGCTCAGGTGTGGGATTAACCTTATATTTAGGTTTCCAGTATCTCAGGAGCTCAGGTGTGAGATTAACCTTATATAAAGGTTTCCTGTATCTCAGGAGCTCAGGTGTGGGATTAACCTTATATTTAGGTTTCCTGTATCTCAGCAGCTCACGTGTGGGATTAACCTTATATTAAGGTTTCCAGTATTTCAGGAGATCAGGTGTGGGATTAACCTTATATTTAGGTTTCCAGTATTTCAATTCATAACTGTATTTACCAGTTTTGACAACAACAATGTTGTGGCATCATGGTAGAAGCATTTAGATGGATTAAGCTCGGCAATCTTTTTTTATTCAGTTTAATTTTCACATTACCAGAGTCACTCGGCCATGTACTGCATCTACACCATTTTTGTGCTTCGCAGTAAACACTTTAAGTGTATCTCTTTGCTTGGTCTTCCACCATAACGCAGTTCTAACTCCACATTTCCCATTCATTAACTTCTGTCCCGACTAATGATGCATATTAAGACAAGTTTTCTTTCTATGTAAAATACCAACAACATTTCTTTCTTCTCAAAGTGTTTTTGTCTTTTCAGATAAAAGCCAAAAAGCCACTCTTTGTTCAGTGTGTGTTGGAGAATATTTGGGCTGTCTATGAGACAGTCTTTATAAGAAAGTGAGTTTCAATGGTTTACCTTTCAAATAACCCTCGGGCTGGGGGCGGTGTGGTTTTTGCCATATCCATTTTCACCTAAACCTAGCATTGAGGAAAATTAAGTATGCCAAATTTATTAGCCTTCCTGATGCTCATGTGGTCTGTGGAGGTTTTAACTCATTCGTCCCTGCGAGCGTTTACACGCGCCGGTACTGCAAGCCGTTTCACCGGCTGCTCCCGAGCAGACTGCAGCCGAGTGAACAGCTTGACCTGCATGGGCTGACATTATCGTTCGTAGTTTCGTTAATTCTTACATTTGAACAATAAAGTTGTGATTTCTGAAATAATTGGTGAAAATTCTATCGAACTATCGTAAATCCGCGCAAAAAAATATTTTGATTAACAAGTTTTGGCCGTTTATTTCCCAACGAAACGAAAAAAAGCAGTGACTCGTGTGCTGTGTCAAAATGTTGACTCACTTGTAAATGCTAGGATTTTAATAATAATATCCCGCACGTAAATAATATGTGTATAGCTGAACTCGCCAGGCATTTTTCTATGGTTCGTATCAATACATTCTCTAAATTAAGTATATTTTTTGTTAAAATTCCAAATATTTGAAAGAGCTACAAACTGGTTGAGCGACGGTTTTATGATTCGGTAAGCAAAACGTTGGTCGGACATTCCGATTTCTTGTCATCAAACAAACACTTCGATTTCGTTCAACTACCAGTGTTTTAAAAAAGTAGAGTATCTTTAAAAAGGTGAGAATGTGATGATTTTAAAAAAGTATTTTATCAAAACTATCACTTTTAAATCCAGTACGTAATTAATCTTTATAATTGGTATGTTTTCTGTTCATCCAGCTCCATTCGACCGCACGATCGACAGCGCTCTCATTGATTGGATAAAGATGACCCAGATGTTTACACGTGGCAGAATCCGAGCCGGCCATTGGTTGTTTCGTCAGTGACAGACCACGCCCATATATAATTTATGTGGATTTTGTATTTTATGATTGAATTTATTTCATCAAGAAACAATAATTTATACAAAATAAAAAATATCAAAATAACCACGAGAAAGCCCTCACTTTTCATTTGAACAAAAGAACTGGGTTTAAAATATTTTATACGGTTTCTGTAGTATAAATCTGATACTGATAGCTTGGATACTGCAAACTTCAAATTTTTATTTTTCAATAATGTTTTTTCATAGGTTTTGAAATAATTAGCTACCCTGGAATGGAGGATCAAGGAAAGGACAAATAATATATAGAATATATTTACAATTGCAATACGTACATTTGACATTTTCCCACATGATAAAGCAGGTTTTTTTCCACTGTAGAAATATTTGTTTAGTTCCCTCAAACCAAGTTCAATCAATGGATTTCAAATTGAAGAACTAATCCCAATAAAGTTAGGGAATCTTATTATTGTTTGTTTTTTGTTTTTTTTAATTGATATGACAAATACTAGAGAAGAATGGTTGCCAAGAACCACACGAAGTGCAACGATTTTACTTTGCGAGGGAAAAATAATTCTTTTCTTGGCTTATAATTATATAAAACAAATAAAGTGAAATCATCTTGACATTTGCCATAACACCGTAAGTCATCAAACCAAATTGTAAATGTGACAGAGACGCTATAAATAAAGACTAAAACATTTTTCTTTACACCAAAATAAATACGACACTTCTAAAACATAAAAAAATTGTTTTTTGGTCTTTTGTTGACTTTTATTTCTCAATGAATCATGAATGAATATATTTGTGTGGGTCAAGAGGGGCCTCATGTTGATGTCTGAAAGACAGTTTCTTCTCAGCTTTTTAGAATTTATTTTTGCGGGCTAGTAGTGAATAACTGGTCCAGTAAAGCTAGTATCAGGACAAATACACAATAACATTTGCGAAAAAGACAGAAATTGTGCAGCATTACTTCGAAAATCCTGCCAAGCCATTTCAAAATATCATTCCTCATGGTGGATACTGATGCCGTGATGGTTGATAGTGATACGTACATTGATGGGTTTTGAGATTAATTTTTAACTTGAATCAATAAATAAATCAAATCAATGACAATACATCTTTCCGGAAGAGTCCAGTTCACTTCCTTTCTCGTCCAAAATCGGCCTGTGTGCTTTGTGAGGTCGCCAACATTCACTATCGAAAACGAAATTTCATCGGCCGTCAACTCAAAGTTGTTGTTGTAGCCATGTCACTTCACAGACATCGGAGTTTTCCTGTTTGACTTTCCGGGTAAAATAACAAAAAATGAAGCTCATTTAAATCCATTTTGATAATTCAGGAATCCATGAAACTGTAGTAGGAGTAGTCAATGCTGTTATCATCGGTAAATCCTTAGAAATCCAACTTTTCCGTAACTGCACACGTCCGCCATTACGTGTCAGAAATCCGGAGAGATCGAGAAGGAAGATTTAAAAAAAATACGTGACGTAAAATTGAATGTTGTTAGCAACAACCAATCAAAATTATTTTAAAACTTTATGAATACGTTCCTTATACACTTGAGAAACTATTTTTCATTGGTTTAGGCGTGAAACCCCGGTTAAATTGATCTATTTACAACTAATAGACGGGCATGTAATTCTGCGCTTCTATGCGCTCCCCGGGAAATGAGACCCTCTAAAAGCTGCGCTTCTATGCGCTCCTCGGGACGAGACGGTGATCTCTGGCTGCGCTTCTATGCGCTCCTCGGGACGAATGAGTTAATGTTGAAATTTAGGTGGGATGGGGGTAGGTAATATCTTTTGGTCGTTTGGTACTTTTGTCGGCATATAACCTTAGCTGTTGAGTGTGACGTTAACCCCCAATCAATCAATCTTTGCAACAGGGTTCGCACTCTACCTTGAAAACCTTGAAAAGCCTTGAAAATGGAAAAAATAAATTCAAGGCCTTGAATTACCTTGAAAAATAAAAAAAATACCTTGAATTTAGTATCAAAGGTCTTGAAGAAAAATCCAGTGTGTCGGTTTTGATTTAAGGTAACGGTATGGCTGCCGATGATCAGCGTGAAAACAAAACTTTGGGTTAGATTCACCCTTGAGACTGCGTGAGCGTTGTTCATCGGACATTATGAAACTGAAACCACTCACTTAAGATTCGGCAAACTCTTTTTGACTTCCCTTGAATTCTGCTAAAAAACTATCCAAAAACTTTGTGAGTGGTTTCATTTGAACACAGTGAGTTCAGTTGAAAAAGAACACTTTAAAAGTATTGAAATTTTGGCATGAAATAAACGGACATGATGTTGCAACAACAACACAGACGTCAAATACATAGTTGTCATCATAACAGTATAAGTTTAATAGAGAAAACTCCATACATATATCAAACATTATTAATAGTTAACACATGTACATGTATGTGAAATTAGCATCAAATTGAAATGTATTAAAATCTAGTGACTCAATTTTTTTTCTCACTTAGGCCATTCATAAAAGTTATTTCGTTTCATGTAACTGTAAGTCTAGCAAAATGTTTTTTGAGACTGGTAGGATATGGTTTCTTTTTTGTGGAGCCTATTTTGTTTAGTCTCTTGAGACCAAAAAATTAGCTTTCATCGGGTTGATAGCTGCAGCTCAGTTGGAGAAAGATTACTTGGATTATTTTTGTTGTTTTTTTTTTTTCAATAGACTGAGATGTAGGCCTAGGTCTATGTTTTTATGTAGCAGTAGCATACACCCTAGCTTTTGGAGATAAAAAAGCAGACTGTCGAGCAATAAAAATTGTATTTATAATTTATAAAACAATTAGTTAAAACACATTTTTAAATTTTTTTTATTTTAGTTATAATTAACTAAAACTGAAGTTTCTGCTTGATGTTTATTATAAAAAGAAAACATTATCAAAATCCAACACAGGTGTTGTGTATGCATGTTAAACAGACAGCTTTATATACTTGGATTCTCACAAAATTTTTCGAAATATTAGCCCTGAAGACCCTTTATCAGCATTGGTCTGATCGGTATGGCTTTTGTGTTATCTTGTGTGACTTCGTCAAAACTGGAAATGGCCATTGCATATGATAACATTCCTTTTATTTTGCATGCTTTAAAGGTCTGATGTTTCATTGTTACATAGTATTTCACAGCCTCAATAGGTTGGATACGGAAGCCCATTAGTATCACGTCTGGAAAAAAAAATAGAAAGTATCTCGAGATCTCGACTTTTTATCTCGAGATCTCGACTTTTTATCTCGAGATCTCGACTTTTTTTCTCGAGATCTCGACTTTTTTTCTCGAGATCTCGACTTTTTATCTCGAGATCTCGACTTTTTATCTCGAGATCTCGACTTTTTTTTCTCGAGATCTCGACTTTTTATCTCGAGATCTCGACTTTTTTCCCTCGACTTAGGGTTACCGTCCCACCGCTCCACCAACTGAGCTACCCGGCCCTCCTGGGAACGGTTCGCTTGTTAGATTGTCTTATACACACATACCATAAATCAAGCACATTAGAATATGTATGTTTAGATTTTCATACGTGATGAAGTCAGTGTTTCGGAAGCAAGTTGCAATCATCATCAGGGAAATTACTGAATGAGTAAATTAACCGACACTGATTGACCCGGAAAAAAATCCGGGCCAGGGTGAGAATCGAACTCACGACTTAGGGCTACCGTCCCACCGCTCTACCAACTGAGTTACCCGGCTCTACTGGAAACGGTTCGCTTGTTTCCGGGTCAATCAGTGTCGGTTAATTTACTAATTCTGTAATTTCCCTGATGATGATTGCAACTTGCGTTCGAAACACTGACTTCATCAAGTATGAAAATTTAAACATACATATTATAATTGGCTTGATTTAAGGTATGTGTGTATAAGAGAATCTAACAAGCGAACCGTTCCCAGCAGGGCCGGGTAGCTCAATAGGTAGAGCGGTGGGACGGTAGCCCTAAGTCGTGAGTTCGATTCTCACCCTGGCCCGGATTTTTTTCCGGGTCAATCAGTGTCGGTTAATTTACTCATTCAGTAATTTCCCTGATGATGATTGCAACTTGCTTCCGAAACACTGACTGCATCACGTATGAAAATATAAACATACATATTCTAATACTAGGTTATGAGATGGAGTTTATAACCTAGTTGTTTGCTGGTTGTAGGTTATGAGATGGAGTTTATAACCTTGTTCTTTGTTGGTTGCAGGTTATGAGATGGAGTTTATAACCTTGTTCTTTGTTGGTTGTAGGTTGTAAGATGGAGTTTATAACCTTGTTCTTTGTTGGTTGTAGGTTGTAAGATGGAGTTTATAACCTTGTTGTTTGCTGGTTGTAGCTTATGAGATGGAGTTAAATACCTTGTTGTTTGCTGGTTGTAGGTTAAGAGATAGAGTTTATAACCTTTTTGTTGGGTTGTGAGCAAAATTTATGGGGTTTAATCTCAGTCCATCGGTGCTTTTGCCATAGTTAAGATGCGTAACCATTGTCAATGTGTCAAAAAGGATTCCAGAAAATTCTACTGACCAAGGCTAAGCTCCTGTCAGTCGTCAACCTAATGAAATAGCATAGGTTTGGTTTGTGTACAACAATGTATGGGGTATAAAGGTATAAATGATATACCTCTTTTTAACACAATTAGAAACTTGTCTCCATGGTCATTTTAGACAAGAAGATTTTTCCTGTGCCCGGGTGTTTTAGTGATCATAAAAATATTCTAATGGGCTTGACTTAAGCTCTGTGTGTATAAGGTAATCTAGCAAGCGAATCGTTCCCAGCAGGGCCGGGTAGCTCAGTTGGTAGAGATGAGGGGACGGTAACCCTAAATCGAGGAAAAAAAGTCGAGATCTCGAGATAAAAAAGTCGAGATCTCGAGAAAAAAAGTCGAGATCTCGAGAAAAAAAGTCGAGATCTCGAGAAAAAAAGTCGAGATCTCGAGATAAAAAGTCGAGATCTCGAGATAAAAAGTCGAGATCTCGAGATAAAAAGTCGAGATCTCGAGATAAAAAGTCGAGATCTCGAGATACTTTCTATTAATTTTTTTTCCTGACGTGATACTAATGGGCTTCCGTAGTTGGACATACACAAGTCACAAAGTGAAAAAAATCAGGCAACAGTTTCAGAGTGATCTTTAAATAGCGCAGAATCGCTACCGCTTTTTCTATCAACGCGCAAGTAATGCCGCCTGAGTATGTCTGATTACGTTTGACAAGGCCTGACAAACTGTAAATTTTGCTTGCAAATACCTTGAAAAAGGGTCTTGAAAAGGTCTTGAAAAAATTTCCGTCTTGAGAGTACGAACCCTGTTTGCAAATATTTTAAATATCAACTTGAGGAAAAGCTAAAAACATTGGGGTTTTAAGTTGATTTCTGTGTAATGCCTTTGAATTTCCCTTTTTATTTGACTGAAAGGCTTTGCTTTGAGGATCTGTAGGCTGAATTTTCCCTTTCTTTTATCAAATGAATCTCTAAAAGTAGAGTCATCTTTAGAGTTTGAAATTTTGTCATTTGTTTTTTATAGAGACAAAGAGAAAATGGAGAAGATAGTGAATTCCCTGGGTTTAAAGATATCCCCACGAGATGCGCGCCACAACGACCCCCGTGTTGGTCTTCAGGCAGTCTTCAGCCAATGGCTTCCACTTTCACAGGCTGTCCTAGGTAGCCATCATATATTCCCTATTGATCTTTACTCTAATATGTCCAGCACGATCTGTCAAGATTTTTTGAAAATTTTCCTGGATGAGACATTTTTTTTTTTTCTGTTATTCTGTCAAATAGTTATTGGCTTAAGTCAATACAAAACTTCCATTGATTGGCCATTGTTTCAAATCACATCCGGTCCAATTAAAGAAAAATCTGGTTTTCACTGTATCGCCAAATGTGTGAAGGTTGTGAGGGACCATCGAAATGTTGAGGGTTGTTGAGCACTTAACCTGAGCTCTCCGTGTTTACAGCTGGCAACAGCTATCATCTTGAGGCTGGTAGAAGATATCAAATTGTTATTTAAAGATTTTTGACAAGACCAATCTTGATGAAAATTGTTCAACTTAAAAAAGAAAATGTTGGTCATCTCACATACAAAGCTTCTCTTTCATAGGCTATACATACTCATCAAATATGGATGCTTCATTTATAAAAAGTGAGATGACCACTACAAACTAAAACGCTCCTGTTTGACCAGCCAAAAATACATTTTTAAGACCTGGGGGTTATTTCATTAAACTCATATAGCCAACTAATAAAACCGATGCACATGCATATAAAGCTTGGTTAGCTCTTCGACAATACTGACAACGCCAGAAAGTGGAATAATCTTGAGCTAACTGATGATGTTTACACTCTTTTTATCATGAAATGTATTTGTTTGTTTGTAGGCATGGTAACAGAACAACTACCATCTCCTCTTGACCTATCAGAAGAGAGGGTTGAGAAATTGATGTGTAGCAGAGCTAGACAGTTTGAATCCCTCCCCTCAAAAACCAAACAGTTAAAACAAGGTCAGTATAAATCATATATAAAATCAGTCCAACCAGGGGGAAACTGATTGAGTGATTTCTCTCTGACTGGGTGTACAGCCTAACCTATGTGGGATGGTTGTCAGATACAAATGCAAAGTCGGGATATCAATCACGCATTCATTCAAAAAGAAAATCACCTCCTTTAAATAATCCTGCATGGAGCGCAAAATAATAAACAATCTATCAAAATCATATTTTGGGGATATACTGCTTGCAGCTCTCAAACTTTTCGCTATTGTAGAAATTTAATTTTTTATAAGTATTACAATTATACAAATGTCATAGATAAAAATGTATATGTTTGACATTTTCAATTACACTGTTAAATACTGCCTCCTGGTTAGTAGACACTTTTCAGCCACTGAGGTTTTTATATTGCAGACTTTCTGGTGTGTAAATCTACAGATGAAGCCCCTGTTATTGTCTTTGTGTCCAAGATGTTTGCCGTAGATAGAAAATGTCTGCCACAAAACAGGCAAAGGTAGGGATGACAAGAGTAAGCTTTTTGTTGATGATTTGTGTTATACACATCTATCGCCATAAAAAAAAAAACAGGCCTCTATATTATCTCCTGGGTGGTTGAACCCTGAAGTGCATTGTCTGCTGCATCACACCAGCCGATCGCTACTTTGTCGTGTTCCGTCGTAAAATTTGGTCACATGACCAACATGTATGGGGTCAAAAGGTTACCACTGGTTTTAAAGGCGCGTACATCGGGGTAGGCCAGTGCGACTGAGTGGAACCAGTGGCGAGAAAGTAGAACAGTTGCTCCCAGTCGCAGGTAGCTTGCTTCGACTGGTTGCTTCCAGTTCTTAGGACGATGTACGCCTGGCTTAAGACATTGAATAAACAACAGACATCCCTTACATCACAAGTAAACTGCTCATTTTGAAGATATATGAATGGCAACATGTTTCACTATGTCTTTGAGGTTCACTTTGGCTCAGTTATTAGAACTAAAGTCATACCAAGACAAGCTGTCTATCAATTGGTTATGAGTACAAATGCCATTCTGTCCAAAGAAGAAAATTTGTAAAAAGTGTCATTTCAGTGGATGTGGAAGACAAGGTTGTCATGTACCTGTCCAACATCTATCAATCAATCAATCAATCAATCCATTATGCCTTTAAAAACAGGTAAACTCAGTATGGACTCTGAAGTGCTGTACATGATATACATAACCCACTTCATCAGCACTGTATATTACCTTCAAATCAAATGGGCTTTCTTTTAATTTTTCATTGACTTTACATCCTTTCTTTCATCTCTTCTTAGGCCTTTGACAGATGCAGAAATCCAACAACGGCGTCTACTGGCCAGACAGAAACATGCAGAAAGGAATACGACAAATACCTCTGAAGACAGCCAAAATACGTCTAGTACAGGTTGATTTCTTGTTTTTTTTTTTTAATTTAGTATTTTGAGACCGAGCTTTAAAACATTCACATTTGCTCTAATATGTGTTTGATTGTAACTCTTGTTGTTCAATGTACGTGAGGCACAGAGGACTTTGGCCAGGGGCGCTGTAAGAGTTTTTTGTTCCTACCGTACTTTAAACATGAAATTCTTCATTTGGTCTTCATTGGGTTTCGACCCAGCGTCACATCGACGGACTACCTGTGTCACACTCAGGGACTATTACTCTTATCAACTGATGGACTCAGGGACTATCACTCTTATCAACTGATGGACTGCCTGTGTCACACTCAGGGACTATCACTCTTATCAACTGATGAACTGATGAACTTATGGACCCCTCAATTCATTGAAAAAAATTTCATTGAAACACATTGAAACACCTTAACTGCGACTTAAGCTTTCTAGTTGTATTGCTGCGAAAAAAGAATAAATCAATAGGGAGCGCAAGTCTCATAAGAATCATTACAAGATTTTGTGATATCCGGTGACAGATGACGCCATTAAGAACGTTTTTGATGACGTTGCAATTCCATTTGACGTATTTTGTTCCATAACGTCAGATTTAAACGTCGAACGAAAAACACTCAGTCACATGCGCAGTGCAGTGCCGGTGACAGGAAATGTGTGTAATTCACACGTGACTTGCGCTCCCTATAGAGGGTTGGGATTGGAGATATTAAAACTCCACCATGTCAACTTGTGTAAAGTCTGCAGTGTAGTGTAAAAACTTTGAACATCCAAACAAACTTTCTGATACAGGTTCTGAAGAAAACGGAGTCCATTATGAGCCTGAAAAAGATAAGAACCCTGCAGAGAATGAGAAGAGAAAGTGTGAATCCGACCAGGTGTTTTTGGCGTTTGCCAGAGTATTCAGCGGAAATGTGCGGAAAAAACAGAAACTGTTTGTCTTAGGTCCAAAACATGATCCTACCAGAGCACTGGAAGAGGTTTGTACATATCAGAAGCCTGTTTCACAATGTTTTTTCGCAACTGCCACAGTAACCCATGTAGAGATATGTTTCTACAGCAGTTATGTAAAAATTTATGCTACGCCGTCGTACTTAAAGTGGTCTAATATGCCAAAATTTTGATAATCCCGAAAATTAGAGGGTTTGAAGTTCCTTGGAAACCAATTATTTTTTTTTCTTTGGAAAACAGCTGATAATTTAAACTTTTTTTAGATAAATATATTTTGCCAGCTCATGCCACCTTAAAGTACCTTAAAAATTTACCATGATTATGAAACAATGACATTTTTCTGACTCTGACTTCTGATTGTCACTGGAGATCTGTGTCTTTCTCAAAACATTGACACCTGACTTGACTTGGGAATTCCTTTATTGTGCTGTAAAACATCAACCAAACTATCCTACCTCAGTAAATCATTATGTACATTTGAAATAATCTTAAGTGTGGCGTTAAACTCCAAACAATAAATCCACAAAACAGTCGCTGTATTATTCTAAAATGCATGTATTATATGCTGTTTTTAGTTGTCTGACCTTAGGGATTCCAGCCTTCCAGATGTGGAGAGTTCTAAATACATCAGTCAGTTTATTGTGGAGGACCTGTATTTATGTATGGGTAGAGAGTTAGAAGATATAACTGAGGCACCAGCAGGCAGCATCATAGGTCAGTCAGCTTCAAAACTCTTAGATACACTATATCTCACCATACTGTGGCTCCGTCTAGTCCCACTCTCTGGCCATACAACCCAGTTTTCTGTCATCAATAAGGTTATGAGATGGAGTTTATAACCTTGTGGTTTGATGGCTGTAGGTTATGAGATGGAGTTTATAACCTTATTGTTTGTTTGTTGAAGGTTGTGAGATGAAGTTCATAACCTTGTTGCTTGTTGGTTGTAGGTTGTGAGATGGAGTTTATAACCTTGTGGTGTGATGGTTGTAGGTTGTGAGATGGAGTTTATAACCTTGTTGTTTATTGGTTGTAGGTTGTGAGATGGAGTTTATAACCTTGTTGTTTGTAGGTTATGAGATGGAGTTTATAACCTTGTTGTTTGTAGGTTAAGAGATGGAGTTTATAACCTTGTTGGGGGGCTAAGCTACTGTCAGTCGTCAACCTAATGAAATATCATAGGTTTAGTTTGTTACAACAGTTTATGATGGGGTATAAAGGTCTAATTGATATACATCTTTTTAACACAATTAGATACTTGTCTCCATGGTTATTTTAGACAAGACGATTTTCCCTGTGCCCGTGTGTTTAAGTGATCATAACTGTATTTATGGAATTAAAATATAAAAAAAATTATATGATTTCTTCTGTAAAAGTGTGCCAGCTTCTATTTTTATTTCCATGTCAACAGGTATTGGTGGATTGGAGGACCATATATTAAAGTCAGCTACGATTTCCAGTACCCTGGCCTGTCCATCCTTCACGGACCTTTACTTTGAGGCCTCTCCCATAGTCAGAGTCGCCCTGGAGCCCACACAAGCAGGTAAGGAGAGTCCATGAGGAGGCTATTCATTATATACCAATGAGATCCAAAACAATTTTTATACTTTTATCCAATTAACTTATGTTGTTTCTGACCAGCACCTTTTAGATAGGAATTTCTACCAAACTAGTTGCTTCCATTTTTCATGAAAAGCAAAAAGGACACTCAGGAAATATTTACCAGGGGTCTGTTTTACAACACTGCCGTAACTTTGCGTCTGGTTGTAACGTAATGTTGAAGGTATATGTTGTCACGGCAGTTAGGCATTGGATTGGACTTATGTAGGTCGTGTTGAGAAACAGCCCCCAGAGAATGATTAGCTAACAGAAGTCATTCCAAAAATCGGTATGCTAAAACTAGCGTTTAAACAAGTGTCTGATTAAATTAAGCGTCTTCTGCTGGATACAAATTTTGAGCAGTTTTGTTTCCAATTACAGATTGATTGATTTATGTTTTACGTTGCACTCAAAACATACAATCCTTTAGAACCAATACTGCTCTGTATCATTGAATTAAATTACAATTGGTTACTACATGGTTATTTCACTTATATGGCGGCATTGCCAGGTTTAGTGGAGGAGGAAACCGGGCTCATTTCCCATAGAAAACCCCCCGACCTTTGGCGAGTACCTGGCAACTCTGCCATATAGTGTGACCAAGGTTACTACATGATCATATTTTGTTTCTGTCTGAAGGTGACATGGCCAAGCTTGTGGAGGGTCTGAAGTTACTGAACCAGGCGGATCCATGTGTGGAAGTTTTAGTACAGGAGACTGGAGAACATGTGATAATAGCTGCTGGGGAAGTACATCTACAGAGGTGTATTGACGATCTCACAGATAGGTTAGATTCACATCATTATCACCCCCACCACTAAACCTGACAACACCCCCACCACTAAACCTAGCAACACCCCCACCAATAAACCTAGCAACACCCCCACCACTAAACCTAGCAACACCCCCACCACTAAACCTAGCAACACCCCCACCACTAAACCTAGCAACACCTCCACCACTAAACCTAGCAACACCCCACCACTAAACCTAGCAACACCCCCACCACTAAACCTAGCAACACCCCCACCACTAAACCTAGCAACACCCCACCACTAAACCTAGCAACACCCCCACCACTAAACCTAGCAACACCCCCACCACTAAACCTAGCAACACCCCCACCACTAAACCTAGCAACGACCCCACCACTAAACCTAGCAACGCCGCTATATATAGAGGTTATCTAATGAGAGCCATTGTGTTAGGATGAATATCACTGGAGTCATTAATTATCACAGTCACACACCAGAGGCTGAATAGCAATAAACGAGAGTGATGAGCATTGTATCACACCAGAGGCTCGTCACTGAATATCAATAAACGAGAGTGATGAGCAATGTATCACACCAGAGGCTCGTCACTGAATATCAATAAACGAGAGTGATAAGCAATGTATCACAATGGCTGAAGTTGGGTAATCAACTTGTGTGTTGTAAAACATCAATTGATAAATATATTTGTCGCTTCTTTACTTGTTGTTCGATTCCCACTCAGTCCAAAAATTGGAAAATTTTCTGACTGGGTTTTCACTCAAACGACCTATGTGGGATGGTTGCCAGTTACCAGCGGAAGGTCGTGGGTTTCCTCCGGGCATAGAGCCCGGTTTCCTCCCACAATAAAACTGGCAACGCCGCCATATAAGTGAAATAATCTTGAGCGCGGCGTAAAACATCAATCAATCAATCTTTACTTGTTTATGCTCTCCCACTTCTATACTCATTGATCACTTAAAGAATTTAAAATCATTTTGACAATTTGGCTGGGCCTTTATTAAGCTATTTATAAGAATTACTTATTGGATTCAGTTGTTATTCGACCAAATTTGAGGTACCGCTTAAAGAAAACCGTATAGTTTCTCTCCACCATAATCCTGAGTACATGTCTTAAGCAAACAAAGGTTTAGACCCTTGAATCCGGCTATCATTTTGTTGAATAATTTGTATATCTTCTGTAAAAAAATCACAAATGTCTGAATAGGCTTTTCACTCGACTATGCTTCAGGCCTGTTAAAGACTTTAACAGTGGTAGCTGTTACTGCTTCGCTTGGCGCTCAGCAATAGGAGTTAGAGCAGCGACTGGTTGGCCCGGTGTCAGTATACTGTGACTGGGTGAGGGGGCTTGCTGGTTGTCTTCGGCAAGTCGTCTCGGTGAGACAGCACCTAAAAGAGCGGTGGAAATCCGCCCTGTCACAAGGAGACAACGTCTTCATATAACCGAAATACTGTTGAGCAGGACGTAAAACCCCAATCACTCACTCACTCACTCACTCGACTATGTGGAAGATTTGCCAGGTACTCATGGATGTTGGGGTTTTGTCTTTTCAAAGAACCTACCTTCCTCCCCACTAAACCTGGCATATAAGTGAAATGATCTTGAGTGTGACGTCAACATCAATCAATCAATATGTATCTTCTGAACACAGATCTATGTCAATCAATCGTCTTTATTTTCTTTAATTTTGATTGTTTCAGGTTTGCAAAGATAAAGATAAATGTGTCAAAACCGATAGTGCCATTCCGTGAGACGATAACCAAACCTCCCAAAGTTGACATGGTAAATGAATCTATACAAGATACAAACCAACCGGTAAAACTCGCCCGTTACCTGGGGTTTGAGGACGACCCGGAAGTAATAGCTCCAGGCTTAGTGGAAATTACCAGCCCAGATAAAACCTGCACCATTCGAATCAAAGCTCTGCCACTTCCTGAAAACGTCACCAAACTTTTAGAACCAAACTCTTTCCTTATTAAAACTCTGGATGATTATAATTCAACCAAGTTTTCTGGAAAGTCTGACCTATCTAAGGCTATGAAATTGAGTGAAGAAATGAAAAAATCAATTTCAGACTTCAGATCAAAACTTTCGCAGGCTTTTTTATCGGCTGGGAAACATTGGAGAGGCAGTGAAAATCAAATCTGGTCTTTTGGTCCACGCCGCACAGGTCCAAATATTTTACTGAACCGTGTTGGAGATTACAACCGACCGTCAATCTGGAACTGTCTGGAAAAGGGTTCCGCTACCAAAACTGAGCTACGGGCTTTTGAAAGTAGCGTTGTGAATGGATTTCAAATGGCAACTCTTGCCGGACCAATGTGTGAAGAGCCAATGTTAGGGGTGTGTTTTGTCATAGAGACTTGGAACTTCCATAACAGATCACCCGCAGACTCTTTATCGGAAAAAAATGTTAGTTCGTCGGGAAATGTTAATGACAGACACCCCCAAAATAATGACGTTTTAGAAAATCATGGCTGTGATAATCTAAGTAAAAACTGTGATTCAGCAAAGCCCAGTATTCCTGACCACACTTCCGCTGAATCAGATATCATTTTAAAAGAGAACACAGACTTAGAGAGTGAAGGCTCGGTGGTAAATCAGCATAAAAATAAACGAAAACTGGAGACGTATGGACCATTTTCAGGCCAACTCATGTCCTGTGTTAAAGATGGGTGCAGAAAGGCTTTCCAAACACAACCCCAAAGACTGTATGTGGCCATGTACAGATGTGAAATACAGGCTACGGCAGATGTACTAGGTGAGTGTCTAGCAGAGATTGATTCTCGGATTATTGAATTCATTTCCTTGAGGATGATTGCATCACTGACTTCATCACGTATGACAATTTAAAGATATCTCTTTCTATTTATGAACACACGAGCACAGAAAAAAATCTTCTTGACCAAAATAACAATAGAGAAATTTTCTTAATTGTGTTAAAAAGGGGGTATTTCATTTAGACTATATATAGTTTTCCCAAATAGTTGTGGTGGGGGCATCATTGGTCCAATTGGTAGTGGGTCTGTGCTTTGTACAGCCGGCCTTTTTGTGGATCATTTCAGTTCAAAGCCCACTTTTTTACTCCTCACCTTTCAAATTGTGTAGAAATCACTTACATGGATGATTGAATCTCACTCCGACCAAATAACATTGAAAGATTTCTGAGTGAATCACCAGATATTAGCCAGAAGGAAGTGGTTTCCTACAGGCAAAGAGCATGATTTCCTCCCCGACTTAACCTGGCAACGCTGCCAAATAAGTGACATGGGAGTGGCTTAAGACATGAATCAATCAAAATGTGGAATGTTAGGCTCTGGGGTTTCTTCTAGTTTGGCCTCAACACCAGCGAATCAAAACATGTATGAGCAACTCTTACTATTGCAAGGATTGATGGAAGTCAATGTATGATGTTCCCATATTACAACTGAAATTAAATATTATTAGGCTAAATCGAATATTTTTCAACCCTTTTAATGCACCTTATAAAAAATAAAATTGTCTCATAAGTTAATACTGGAATGATATCAAACAGCCTTAGTTTCATACCTCTGGAATGGTGGCTAGAAGAAAAGGAAAAAATCACCAAACACTGGTTGTACTGTTGTACATTAAAAAATGAAACAAAACCCGTATTCTGGCATATGCTAAGGGGTTTTCCATCCTCAATATATATTATGTTATAAACATTGGGACTTTAAAGAAGTTCAGATAAAAGTTTAGATTCTGAAAACAAATTTTTTTATCATTTGTTTTTGATTTCAAAGATTTACAATAACTACCTATTTAGTATTAGTGACCTAATTGCAATGTCTTTCAATTTGCAGGTAAAGTGTATGCTGTATTACCTTTTCAATTTCCAGGTAAACTGTATGCCATGTTACCTTTTCAATTTCCAGGTAAACTGTATGCTGTGTTACCTTTTCAATTTCCAGGTAAACTGTATGCTGTGTTACCTTTTCAATTTCCAGGTAAACTGTATGCTGTATTACATTTTCGATTTCCAGGTAAACTGTATGCTGTGTTACCTTTTCAATTTCCAGGTAAACTGTATGCTGTTTTATCGTTTCAATTTCCAGGTAAACTGTATGCTGTGTTACCTTTTCAATTTCCAGGTAAACTGTATGCTGTATTACCTTTTCAATTTCCAGGTAAACTGTATGCTGTGTTACCTTTTCAAATTCCAGGTAAACTGTATGCTGTGTTAGGTAAAAGATATGGTACTGTGTCAGCTGGGGACCTGAGAGAAGGCTCACAGATCTTTAACATTGAAGCCCTACTACCTGTAGTAGAGAGTTTTGGATTTTCTGATGACTTCAGAAAGAAGACCAGTGGATTAGCTCGACCTCAACTCACATTTAGTCATTGGGAGGTAAGATTAACATGCCAAATACATGAGCCTTCCTGACGTTCTATGGTCAAGGAGCCTAATGTTAAAATGGATTTTTTGGATGGCTAGTACTTTTATCACCCTAGGACCTAATCCATTCACTGTGATAAAACTCAATCAATCATTTTTTACAGAATTTCAACTAAAGGCTTTCTACACACAGATCGGGAGTTCTCTCACATATATTTAGTTAAAAAAAAATGCTCCACAAAAAACTTTTAGAAACTGAATATTCTGCTCTCCCCGAATTAACATGGTATTGTCTCCATGTAAATGAAAAAATCTTGAGTAAGGTGTAAAACACTAATCATTCAATCAAATGACCAAGTTAGTCTTGATGGCAGTCTGATAACTTCGGGGATTTAGGTGCCGTGAAAGGTACAATTTCTATATCCTCTTGAGGCACCAACAAAAGTGTCCTCGTGATAATGTAAGGGACCGAAATACTCTGTTTGTTAACTTTCAACATCTATCAACATCTAAAAATATCTTTCTAGATGATTTCAGCGTTTGATTAATGGGCTACAAGTATTTCGATATAATTTAATTTCCAGTGTGTTTACAATGAATACTACAATTTGATTGGCTAATCTGAACGATGAACGAACCAGTTCCGGACTATTTTTACAACGATATACGTGAATCACCGACGAAACAACAATATGCCTACTGCTTTTTACTGAAACGGAGAAAGCAATCAATTTGAAAATATGTTGATTTAATACCTGGTTATATTTATTTTTCATTTCGATCAGATTTCAAAGAAATAAAGAACAACTTTTTATGTCAGCTTACGAAAACGTTTCCACTCATGTTAGCACAGTGCACTGATAGACTCAACGCTATGACGCGAGATGACGTCATCACGTTGTACAGTCCATTTGCCTGTGATTGTGACGTCACTTGGTAGAGATCTTTGACATCAAGTGTAGCTTTGTGCGCGTTGGTTTGTTTTGATTCTTGAAAATAAAATATATCACTCCCTGGGAATATTTTTATTGGTCTACGTAGTATATGTGATAGTTATTAAATTATAAGGATTGGCTTCAATGTTTCTTCAGTTCATGGAGTTATGAACGAACTGGACCCTGTGCAAACTTTTCATAAACCGCTTCGCGGATTTCTTTAGTTTGCACAGGGGCAAGTTCGTTCATTACTGGATGAACCGAAGAAACATTCTTATTTATACTTTCGACGCCATTTGTATTCAGCCCAAAAATACGGTGATTTACCGTATAAAAAGCGCAGACTGTCCGAGGCGTGTCAAAGCCGACCGGTAGCGAGCGAAGATAGTCGAAGGATGTTCCGACTGTCTTGATGGCTCTCGTGTCGACACAAAGAAAACCTTAATTCCATTGCAATGTTCATCGTTCAAATCCTCAAAGAAAAAATTCTGTGTGTTTTTTAGTCGACTGTCTGATGTGAAAGGGTTGCCATGTACCAGTCAAAGCTCGATATGTTTCATCCGTGCCATAAAGCTCATTTCCTTTATCACAAAACGTGACAATGACCCGTGTAAGCGGAAAATCCGAGACTGTTGCGTAAAAATCTCAAACAGTCAAATGACCCTTGTAAATTGAATTTACTAAAATGTTTTAAACTAAAATGGGTGAACCACTGAATTATTGTAATTTTGTTTCTGACAGCTTTTGGACGTGGATCCCTACTGGGTACCTACTACTGAGGAGGAGTTACTTCATTATGGAGAAAAGGCGGACAATGACAACAGAGCGCGTCTGTACATGAACGCTGTACGCAGAAGGAAGGGACTCCATGTGGAAGAGAAGCTGGTAGAGCATGGGGAAAAACAGAGGACGTTAGGCAAGAATAAATGAGCCTAATGAATCTTCATGGAACTACTTTTATTTATAAATTATGACACATCTTAACTGGGAATACGTTTCTAAACTCTCTTAATAATGGACAAAATGAATGGCCATGTTAAACGTCCCGTTGACGATTCTCCACTTCTCATAAATATGCTACTCTTTGTCATATAGGAAACAGTGAAGGATATCTATGAATATAACATGGTGACATTAATTTGTCAACAAATTTATGCCAAGTTTTGTGTTCCTTTTTTGTATAAGAGAATTAATACATCTATTGCCTAATGACGCTATTTAATGTTAGTCTGGTGCATTATGGAATACCAGAGAGGGGGTAGAATATTTACAAGATGGTGGATACCATTATGTTTAACACACTAAGGATGTGAGAGGTGCTATATTGCGGAAAAAGAATGAGACCTGCGGTTGAGATTTATGGTTTGGTTTTATTATACAATAAAATATATCCCAGGCAAAATATTTTTCGCCATATATCCACAATGTAAAATATGTGAAGCTGCGAGTATGTTGTGTACAACACAGATCAAATTAAATGGCCAACTTTAATGGACCCTTCTAAGTTTCCCACAATGCAACTTGATATTTTCATGTGACATCATTAGGCTTCAGGCTTCCTGGGTGAGAGATTTCTCTATACACAGAGCATAATAAACACATAAATATCAAATTGAGTTGTGGGCCTCGGTGGACCGGTGGATTAGAGTGATCGTCCCTCATTCTAACACAGGCCTTCCATCAATGCTACATGGGTTCAAATCACACTCAGACCACATAAAAATTTAGTGGATTTTTTGCTCGGTCGCCGTATGTGGAAGAGTTGCCAGGTACTCACAGAAGGTCGGGGGTTTCCTCCCTGACTAAACCTGGGAACATCACTGTAAAGTGAAATAATCTTGAGTGCGGCTGAAAACAAAAACACGTTTGATCAAGACATTCCCTCCTTAATTCTGGCAGAGGTCCAATCTTTTTAAGTGAAATAATTATTATAAATATTAAACACATTGAAAAATGATTTTAAAAAAATAATAGTTTATTCTTCATAAACTCTCTCAGTATTTCAGCAGATTTTTTTTTGTTGCATGTTGGCTTGACGAATACAGTTTTATTTACTGAGGGATTTAAACATGGGACATTACACCTCAACCTCATTGGTAAAAAAACAAAATTATGGGTATGTCAAATAGGATCGAATTAATTCGGGATTTTTTCATCGCCATTCCTTGATATAGGTGCATAATGTAATGAATACAAAATAAGAGACCTTTGTAGAAAACAGCTGCTGGGGGCATAAATTAGGATTTGCCCTTCATGAAACATGTATTGGAATGCATAATGACAAATGGTTTCCTCGATAGAGTGAGGACTATCATAGACAACCTTGTCACAATACTAATAATTACATTGTTTCTTATGTCTTTTACACTCTTTCAAATGAAATTTAAAGAAAACAATAAGAGACTGTTGTTTATAAAACATAAAAATCTTTACTCCTTTCCATTTCATTTTATGTGATGTTTTTATGTTTTTTACGTTGGTAGAATGGTTAGCACTCTTGGCTCGTAATCATGCAGCCAAGCTTCAACCCTGGCATAAGCCTGTTTGCACAACTGATTTTATAACATGCTACAGGGCATAATATAGGGCAAAGGTTTGGGCACCGACAATACCATCCCACATGGCCCATGAGTGCTGCTGGGAGAGAACTACTTTAAACCACCATTTCTATCGAAATATGTCCCTAATATTTATGTAATAAATAATCTGGAGAGCAGTGTTTACTTGTATTCAATATTTAGAGCAACAATCACAACAATTTGTTTCTCATACCCTGGTTTGGGCCCCCAAACCCCATATACGAGGTTCAAAATCAGCCTGGATTAGGCCCTGTGCTAGGAAGACCGATCAACATTTGGTGATCATGCAGCCAAGCTTCAACCATGACATAAGCCTGTTTGCACAACCGATTTTATGACATGCCAGTAAGACTTGTCAAGCTGTGGCATTCATAGATTCCTCACAAGGAAAACTATCACCATCTTTCGTGGATAGGGAAAGGTCTGTGTTTAAAATAGTCAAGTTCATTTCCATTATGATAAAACATAATTACCGACTAACAAACAATAAAACAAAAAGAAACATTCATCCAAATAAATAACAACAATACTGGTCGACCAAAATATTTTTTACTCTGGGTGGGGAACTCAAATATTGATTATTTTGTGATATCCGGTGACAGATGACGCTATTAAGAATGTTTTTTGGGTACTGTGCTTTGCTTTGAAAAAAAATAATATGTATACCTTGACAAAAATTGACATCAATATAAATTTTCAAGAGATCCGTTCAAAATTCAAGTTTCTAGTAACTCTTACTTTTTGTTTTCTTTAATTAAAATAACCATCCTGACAGTAAGGTAAAATTTTACTTTTAAATTCAACCCTTTTCATCATTGAAAATATTACTCAATTTACTTAGTTGTGCAGTGAAGCAGCCACTACAAAGTCAGACCCCCTTAAAAATATCGCCAGTTTTTCATGACATTATTAAACTCTATTTTTTCAGTCTGAAAAACAAATTTGTCCTTAACTTAGCAAGATAGATGTATTTACTTTCATAACTTAAAAAACAATAATATTTAACTTATATGTAGCCTACAATATACAATACAGAATTCTGGTGTCAAGATTCTTCTTTGCTTTTCAAAAAATTTTGGTTGAAAATGTCTGAGATATTTTGAATGATTTGTGAAAGACGTGCAACAGATCCATAACTGGAAGATTTTGACCCGACGCACATTTTATATTGTGAAGTCTCCAGAGCCGGGTCGCAAATGATGGGATGAAAAATGTGAACAAGCCCTGGATCAACTGAACGAAACACTGTCAAATTACTATTGAGAAATTTCTGAAATAAATCAACATCTTCTTTGCCCCATCCGTGGATATTTTTATCGAAGCCACCCACGGCTAGGTAATCACTTTTATACAATGCTGTGATTCCATAACCAAATTGCCGCCAGTAACCGTAATCTGAAGTTTTTTCATCCAGGTTTTTCCACCCACAGAATTCTTTCTTTCCGTCAAAACATCCGGGAACAGTTTCCGAGTCGTGTTGACTAAACACGATAGGAAAATAGGCAGTTTTGTGTTGCATTGTGTTTACTCTAATCCTCTGAAGTACACTTGAATTAAAATATATATCTACATCAACAAAGAATAAAAGGGCATTTTCTGGGCACTGTTGTGCCCCAAGGTCTAACCCCGCGCCACGAGAAAATGTCCCTGTCGAGAAAATGACTTTTAACCTTTGCTTTTTGTAAACACGTTGATATTCATTTATTAATGCTAGGGTTTGACGAGAATCCAGATGATCGTCGGATTTAAATAGAATCACATACAATATCACATTCTCTTCTGTTTGTAAACACGTTTGATTAAAGTTATACATGAACCGTTCAAAAACTTGAAAACGGCCGGCTAATGGAAGGATGAAATGTATTGTTTCCCTTGGGACTTGGATTTTAAGGGGGTTAATCCTTGAACTTAAACCAAATTTGTTTATAACAGTCTCTAGAAAACTGGGGGGCGCTGAAGTGGGAAGAGAGATTTGTCTTTGCAGATGGAAGTCTTCTTTCAGTTCTATGTCTAAAAAAGTTTGATGTAAATATGCATGACGTCGCACAGGGATGCTCAGTTTAGGCCCTTTGTGTTTACGATATGTCAGTAAAAGATCTAAAATATAGTCTGCACCATAGAGTGGATTCGTTCTACGATATCCATAAAGTATTTCCTTAAAGTCTATACTCCGACCTTTTTGTCGACTATTTTTATTCACGGAAGTCATAACTTGTGTGACAACGCTATCCAGAGAGTCTCTTAAACTGTTTTCTAAACCCCGAATTGGATTGTCATTGGAACTGGAGAAAACTGACTTAGTGAAGAACTCCCACACAAGAGCATCACTGGCATCTTCAGGTACAAACTTTGTCAGAGAAGGTTCTAGTGCTACTTTTGAAACCTGTTTTCTTTCAGGAATTGTATCCGTGTCAGAAATGTAGTAAACAAGGTCCTCAAAATGCACTATGTCTCTCAGAATGCCCAGCTGCTTTTGATACAATTCCATGATTTTCTTTTTCTTGAAGTATTTGTGCATTCTGAAGAGAAATTTTGGTTGTTTAACAGGATGTAGTGTAATGGCTCTGTTGACTTCCTTCAATTCCAGGCTGTGGGTAAAGCTACCCTTTTCTTCTCTGTAATTGTGGTAAAATAGGTGCTGCATCTAAAAAAAAGAGAAAGTCAGATTTAATATACAGGTAAATACAAAGTATACAAGAAGATATTCCCTGTGCCCGTGTGTTTATGTGTTCATAAATATATATTTATAAACACACGGGCACAGGGAAAATCTTCTTGTCTAAAATAACCATGGAAACAAGTTTCTTATTGTGTTAAAAAGGGATTATTTTATTTACACCTTTATATCCCATCATAAATTGTTGTAATAAGTCTTTATTTGATTTTGGAAGGCCTGTTGGCCAAGTGGATAAGCTTCCAATATTTAGAGTTAGGGTACCATTGAAAAGGCAAATGTACTGCGCTTATAAACTACTATATAGATTTATTTATAAACACTAAAACACACTGGCAAAGAGCAAATCTTGTCTAAAATAACCATGGAGACAAGTTTCTAATTGTGTTCTATGTGGGTTGCTTGCCAGTTACCACCGGAAGGTCATGGGTTTCCTCCGGTCATAGAGCCTGGTTTCCTCCCACAATAAAACTGGCAACGCGGCCATATAAATGAAATAATCTTGAGCGAGGCGTAAAACACCAAACAATCTAATTGTGTTTAAAAAGGGGAAGTATGTCATGTAGACCTTTATAACAAATTCTATGTTGTTGTTATAAACCAAAACCCATGACATTTCATTAGGTTGAAGACAGACTGGAATTTGGCTTTAGTAAGTAGAATTGTAATATATTGACAGTAAAAAGTGAAATTGAACAAAATATGATAAGGGGAAAAGAAAGGGATAACATTTTTATTGGGTTCTTTATAGGAAACAATTTTTTTTTCCTATCCCTTTCCTTTAATCATGAATCAATCAATCTATAACTGGTCATAATTTTCTATAACTGGTCATATTTTTCTATAACTGGTCATAATTTTCTATAACTTGTCATAATTTTCTATAACTGGTCATAATTTTTGATAACGGTCATTAATTTACTACAAATATTATAAGTGGTTTTAATTTTTTTGTTCTCATATTAACTAGCCTTATTTTATCAAAGCAGCCTTAATTTTGAAGCTGGCATTTCTAGTATTTCTCTTGACGTGTGACCTAAGATTGAACCTTTTATTGAGATGTACATCTACGCAAAACGGAAGTACGCAAAGTACAATAGAATGGTGAACTCCAACTCCTACTACTGTTTCTTTCCATACACAATATAGGAAGATGAATAGCCAGTCATGAGTGTGGTTTACTGAACTTTGAACCCAGATTAAAGTCCTGCCATTGGATAAATGTACACACCGTATTCAAACTACAACTCCCTATACTACCATGTGGTCCACATATGAACACACTTCAAATCTTTTTACCCCTAAGATGTGATCAATTTCGTTTTACATCAACTTTTGTTTTTTTTATACACGTAGGTACTAACATCAGTTATAAAGATAAACGTAACAAAAAAATACATTTCAATGACTAATGTAATTTTTTTTGGCCGACTTAATCATTCCTTTTTTTAAATTGTATTGATGAACACTGGAACATGATTAAATTGAAGTTATCAGCCAAAACATGTGGAATAGACTTTTAAAGAATGAATTAGTTCAGTGGTTATTACAACAATAGGCCTACTTCAGTCATAAACATGCAAATTTATTTTGAATAAATATTTTGGCATTCCCCTATGCCATCATATTATATTTATGAACACTAAATCACATGGGCACAGGGAAAATCTTCTAGACTAAAATAACCATTGAAACAAGTTTCTAACTGTGTTAAAAAGAGGTATATCATTTAGACCTTTATACCCCATAAATTGTTGTAATAAACTAAACCTATGATATTTCATTAGGTTGACGACAGACAGGAGCTAGGTCTTGGTCAGTAGAATTTTATTCTGGAACCCTTTTGTAACACATTGACAATGATTATGCATCTTAACTATGGCAAGAACATCGGTAGACTGAGATTGAACCCCATAAATTTCCCCTCCCCCCGGCACAGAAAAACTTATATAACGAACGAAACGGTTATAAACTCCATCACATAACCTACAATTAACAAACCCATCATATTATATTTATGAACACACAGGCACATGTAACATCTTCTAGACTAAAATAACCATGGAGACCAGACTAGGGAGGGGATGGAAATTTCATTTAGACCTTTTAACCCATAGGTTGTTGTAATAAACCAAACCCCATGAAATTTCATTAGGTTGGAGACTACCATGTGGTAAACTACCACGTGTACCGAGGTTGGAGACCGACAGGAGTTAGGCTTTAGTCAGGCCACCGTATTACATGTATATACATTGCTGCCATGTAATTGTGGAAATATTGAGTCATTATGATGATTGTGTTAACCATTTTGACTTCTTTCTTTCCTGAATTTATAAATGGTGACTATAAATTGCTGTGACATTTTACACCGTGTCAAATAAAGCTTACATTTAAACTTAATAGGATAACTACTAGCTTCAAAAGAGTGTAATTAATTCAGGGTGATAATTAACACCAGCTCATTAGCATTTGTTCAGCCTCTATTTCACATTAATGAAATTTTCTCATCCAGCCAGAACTTTGGGAAATGTCCTCAAAAAGCTGCCCAGAATAAACTACAGTTTATTTATATTTATGACCAATAAAACACACGGGCACAGGGAAAATCTTCTTGTCTAAAATAACCATGGATACAAGTTTCTAATTGTGTACATGTATGTCAAGAATATAATATATAAAATACAATGGGTACCTCGTAAGGCTTAGCAGGAAAAACATCAACTACATGTATTGTAACTAAATACCAAAAAGATATCATTATATGGATTTTTCTTTCTCAACATTTACAAAAAAGTTTTAGTTAATAGGATTTCACTTTTGATTTTGAAATTGCTGGCATGATTGGTTGGATTGTGAATAAACTTGGGTTCCCTAGAAATTTCAAATTAAAGTCCAAATAGCCTATACAAATGTATGTGTAGCTGGCGAATGTCACAGTTTAGCATGACAATTAGATACCAATTTGTAAAGTTGACTTGAAATTCTTAAAAAAAATTTAAATTGTTGAGCATGTTGTACGTTTTGTTTTCCAGGGTCACCCTTCTTATTTTAACATTCAGATTGAGATATAAAACTGAATATTTTTAAAAAATATATTGATTCAATTGTACATATATAATACCAGATATTCCAGAATCTCTATTCCTACATGTATTTACTGTCTGATGTCTGAATTCCATCTGGCACGGAATTCCACCCGTAAGAAATGTTTGTAATACATAGCATTCATCTTTGAAATCCTTAAGCCTACATCTGTTTCCTGTGTTAGGGGATTTCATGATATATTTCTATCCTTAAGTAAATCTCCCATTATGTAACATGTCTGCAGTTTAAATCCAGGCATCTATCAGATGTGATTTGGGATATATTTGGACCAGGGATACAAAAATACTTGATTTACCAGTCATGTTGTGTCTGCATTCATCATAATGCAGGCTTCCAGATGGCGGGATAAAACAATAGAATATCTACATATAGTCCACCTAATGAAATATCATGGGTTGTGGTTTATTACAATAACTAATGTGTTATGATTGGGTATAAAGGTCTAAATGATATACCTCTTTTTAACACAATTAGAAACTTGTCTCCGTGGTTATTTTAGACAAGAAGATTTTCCTCGTGTGTTTTAGTGTTCTTAAATACATATAGAGTTAATATTATAATAGTCACAGTTTTTTCCTTTATCTAACTTTAAATTTTACTCGTTTTTTTTACAATAATGGCATGTCTAATACAATGATGCTACCCAAAAAAATGACAGTTTCATATTGACTCAATATTTTGGCATAATAAATAACTGTCATTTTTGGGTTAATACTGCTTGTGTATTACAGTAAACCAATCAGTGGACCTAATGGATGATGCTACATGTACCTGCATTGAGTGAATGAATGCAGGAGATAATACCTAACACAAGAGCAGAACTGTCACAAATGAATATTCTTTAAAGTGGCATGAGCTGCCCAAATTCACACTTTTTTCATAATTGCTGATTGTCACGACAGTAAGAGGCTTTGAAGGCCATCAAAAAACTAAATGATTGGCGTTGGAATGTGGAAAATCCATACAGTTTGTGGCCTGTACGAACCAAAAACGTGTACGAAAAGTAAGCAAAATTTAAATAACCGGGACGACCATTCATTCATTCTAAGCCAAAGTTAGTTCCAAACAATACTTTATCGTACATTTTCGAGACTAGAAACACTTAAAAGCTTCTGAATTATATGTCTTGAGAAAAATAGCCACTAATTTCAACATTATGATGTAACGTCAAAATATCAACATTTTGGCAGCTCATGCCCTTTTAAGAGTTTTTGAAGGGCCTGGGTGGCTTAGTGATAGTCCCCCAATCACTCACTCACTCCATCAATGCCGTGCGGGCGAATGCTTCTCAGACCAAATAGAATATCTCAGTGGATGTGGAAGATTTGCCAGGTACCCTCAAAACTTGGCAACGTGGCCATACAAGTGAAATAATACTATGTGTCGCATAAAACACCAATCAATTAGCAGCTTTTTGCTGGATCTTTTTCTTTCAATATTCAAGTTTTAGCTTTTCGTTAATTGTTGCTTTAAACACCACCTGAAGAAATAAGCATTCCTGATCATGATCATACATTGAAATAGTTTCTATTTAATAAATACAGGAGTAGTAATCAACAAAAATTTTCCAAGTCTTATTCTTGCCCTACTTCTAAATGTCATTCAAAAGTCATGCTTCTATTTTGCAGTCGTACTTCTTCAGAAAAATAACAACCATTTTCCTTGGTATTTTTGATAAAAAATATCCTTGTTTTAGCATTTCTTACCACTTAAAAGGCACTCAAATAAAAAAAAAAAGTATCTGTGAGGTCTTTTTTTTTTCGATTGTGAAGAGGGAGGGGGGGGGGGGGCATTATTAACAATGCTTTGACAATATAAACTGCTTAACGTTGTAACCTAATGTCTGTTTCTAAATTAACATTGTTACAAGTTAATTTAAATAGCTGCCATACTGAACAAGCTTTCGAGTGATATAATTCATTTCGTTTAACTTCTAGTAATAAATGAAAAGCTTGGAAGTTCTGATATATGGTCTGTGTTACAAGTACCCGTAGCCATCTTGACAGAAACTCAATTCAAGTTTAAAGAAAGGGGAAAATGTAATTATAAAAAGTCATACGACATAAAACAGGTTAGTGGGTTAGAAAGTCTATTCATTTCAATTTAAAAAAGTTGTGACCCAAAAATACAGACCTCTTTCCTTAGATATTAAACTATTTAGATTGCATGACTGCCAAAAGTGATTTATATGTGTCAGTTTTTATAAACATGCTGGTTTTAAAATCTCAGCAATATTTTTTATGTTAAAAACAAATTATTATAGAGACATTTAATCTAAAAAAAATTTTCGCTAAAGTAATTGCACTTTTGTCCTTCTTGGGAATATAGTTGAAAATTACAAAATTTTGTTTAAACGAAAAAAATCGACATTTTGGCAGCTCAAACAATTTCAGGCCAAGGGTCAATATTTTAATATTGGTAAAGCAAATTGATGGTCCAATCCTAAAAATTCTCCCTTTTTATTTCAGTAAATTCTGCAATTTTGAATCATTTTAAAAGGCCACCTTTCAAGGATTTGATTTCAGGGATCAAGAGATTGATTGATTGATTGATTGATTGATTGATTGATCAATTTATTGGGACTTGGCAACGCACTCAACAGCTAAGGTCATATGGGAGCAAAAGCACCAACCAACCAAAAGATCACCTCCTCGACCACCCATGGCACATCTAAATTTGGACCTAAAGCTCTACAGAAAATAGAACGTCAGGAAGACATTTGGCATACTTAGTGTTCCTCATTGCCAGGTCAGAATACATGGCTAAAGCAGATAGCCACAATGTTCCAGTCTGAGGGTCACACACACCAAGAGAGGCCACCTTTTAGGGATTTAAGTACATAGTATTTCATTGAAGGTCCAGTGTACACTGACATAGCGAACCATTATTATAGCCTTCTCTCCCATGGGATTCCTCGTGAAGAGGAGGTTCTGTTTTCCATTTGGCCACACGAGACCTCTCAATCAATAAGCGATGGTGCAGGTACTGGGATTAACACGGTGTACACATTAAGGGCATGTTGACACAGTTTATCAGGGGTCAGCTGTGTACATCTGGACGTGGTCAACTAAACGGAAACGCAATTCCTTCCTAGAAACCAGAGAATGGTTTTCATACTATATACTCTACCATTGATTCTGAACTATACAGGAACGTCAACATATTTTCCATAAAGATTTTTGGTGGTGCTGGTTAAATTTTTAAACATTTTTTATCCCCATCCTATGTTAGAATGCATTAAGTCTTTATAAAACCTCTTCTATATACAAGAGATCCCTTAAAGGGATCTTAACGCTCGCGTTCATCTATTCATATTAAATTGATTGATTGATTGTTTGGTGTTTTACGCTGCGCTCAAGATTATTTCACTTACAGCAATTACTGGATATAGGAATTGGGGCCTACATAAAAAATCTTATTCCAGGGAGATAACTATTGTTGAGGAAAATTAAATTGTGAATTGCAAAATTAAGCTCCCCTAGAAATTTTGGTTGAAAACAACATTGCCACCTGGTAGCCATCTTCAATATGCTAATGAAATGATAATGTACGGTGCACAGCTAGAACTTAGAGGGATGATGTGTGTCATGTTTGGTTAAGATCAGGTCAGTAGTTTTCTTGGAATAATGATAATAAATTTCATTTTCAAATTTGGTCAAAAAACAACATTGCTTCCTGGCGGCCATATTTAATAAGCAAATGAGACGAAAATGTAGGGTGCACAACTAGATCAGAGGGAGATAATGTCGGCCAAGTTTGGTCAAAATCAGACCAGTATTTTCTTGGAATAGAAGTAACGAAAAAACAATATCGCCCTCCTGGCGGCCATATTGAATATGCAAATGAGATCAAAATGAACGGTGCATAACTAGACCATAGGGTGATAATGTATGTTGATTTTGATTAATGTCAGGTAGTTTTCTTGGAACAAAGATAAAGAAAAAAAACATTGCCCCCTGGCGGCCATATTGAATATACAAATGAGATGAAAATGTACAGTACACAACATGGCTATAGGGAGATAATGTGAGCCAAGTTTGGTGAAAATCAAATTGGTAGTTTTCTTGGAAAAAAGTAACAAAAAAATATATTGCCCCTGACAGCCATATTGAATATGCAAATGAGATGAAAATGTATGGTGCACAACTAGACCATAGGGTGATGTATGTTCAGTTTGATTAAGATTGGACTGATAGTTTTATTGGAATAAAGGTAACAAGCAAAAGTTTTCTTGCAATAAACGAAAAAAAAAACATCTTCCCCTGGCGGCCATATTGAATATGCAAATGAGATGAAAATGTACGTTGCACAACTAGACCATAGGGTGAGATGATGTATGTTAAGTTTGATTAAGATTGGACAGGTAGTTTTCTTGGAATAAACATAAAGAAAAAAACATCGCCCCCTGGCGGCCATATTGAATATGCAAATGAGATGAAAATGTACATACACAACATGGCTATAGGGAGATAATGTGAGCCAAGTTTGGTGAAAATCGGATTGGTAGTTTTCTTGGAAAAAAGTAACAAAAAAAAACATCTCCCCCTGGCGGCCATATTGAATATGCAAATGAGATGAAAATGTACGGTGCACCACTAGACCATAGGGTGAGATGATGTATGTTAAGTTTGATTAAGATTGGACAGGTAGTTTTCTTGGAACAACAAAAAAACAACATCGCCCCCTGGTGGCCATACTGAATATGCAAATGAGATGAAACTGTAGGATGCACAACTAGACTATATGGAGATAATGTCAGCCAAGTTTGGTGAAAATCGGACTAGTAGTTTCCTTGGAATAAAGGTAACAAAAAAAAACAATATCGCCCCCTGGTGGCCATATTGAATATGCAAAATGAGATGAAAATGTACGGTGCACAACTAGACCGTAGGGTGATGATGTACGTTAAGTTTGATTAAGATTGGACATGTAGTTCTCTTGGAATAAAGGTAACTAAGAAAAACAACATCGCCCCCTGGTGGCCATATTGAATATGCAAATGAGATGAAACTGTACGATGCACAACTAGACTATATGGAGATAATGTCAGCCAACTTTGATGAAAATCGAACTAGTAGTTTCCTTGGAATAAAGGTAACAAAAAAAAACAATATCTCCCCCTGGCGGCCATATTGTTTATGCAAATGAGATGAAAATGTACGATGCACAACTAGACCATAGGGTGATGATGTATGTTAAGTTTGATTAAGATTGGACAGGTAGTTTTCTTGGAATAAAGGTAACAAAGAAAACCAACATCGCCCCCTGGTGGCCATATTGAATATGCAAATGAGATGAAACTGTACGATGCACAACTAGACTATATGGAGATAATGTCAGCCAAGTTTGATGAAAATCTGACTAGTAGTTTCCTTGGAATAAAGGTAACAAAAAAAACAATATCGCCCCCTGGTGGCCATATTGAATATGCAAATGAGATGAAAATGTACGGTGTACAACTAGGCCGTAGGGTGATGATGCATGTTGAGTTTGATTAAGATTGGACTAATAGTTTTCTTGGAATAAAGGTAACTACCGAAAGTTTTCTTGCAATAAACGTAACAAAGGAAAACAACATCTCCCCTGCCGGCCATATTGTTTATGCAAATGAGATGAAAATGTACGGTGCACAACTAGACCATAGGGTGATGATGTATGTTAAGTTTGATTAAGATTGGACAGGTAGTTTTCTTGAAATAAAGGTAACAAAGAAAAAACAACATCGCCCCCTGGCGGCCATATTGAATATGCAAATGAGATGAAAATGTAGGATGCACAACTAGACTATATGGAGATAATATAAGCCAAGTTTGGTGAAAATCGGACAGGTAGTTTTCTTGGAATAAAGGTAACAAAAAAAAACAATATCGCCCCCTGGTGGCCACATTGAATATGCAAATGAGATGAAAAGGTACGGTGCACAACTAGACCATAGGGTGATGTTGTATGTTAAGTTTGATTAAGATTGGACTGGTAGTTTTCTTGGAATAAAGGTAACAAGCAAAAAGCTAACGGACGGACGACGGACCACGGAAAAGCGATTTGAATAGCCCTCCATCAGAATGATGGCGGGCTAAAAATAGCATGATGTGCAGAATTTCTATTGAATTCAAGGTTAGATTTGTTTTCCATTTAGCAACGAGACCTCAAAATCAATATGTTTGGCTTTGGCATTGAAGACGTGTATATGTTTCGGACATGTTGACACAGTTCATACAGCAAGCCGTGAGGAAGTGATTGGAATACATTCACTATGGTAACTTAATACCAGGAAATCAACTGGAAAGTCAGATAACCCAAATATTTCACCACCACCTTTATATAATGGTAGATCTGTGATTTTCACACATACTGAATAGCTCTTGCCAGCAGTTCAATAAATGCTAAAAAAAAACAAAACCCAAGAGCATTATGTGAAACCCGAATAGACCTAAATAATTATTTCACTGGGAAAATTATGGAATGTTTGAGAGGGTCTGGTTTTGTTATAGGTCTTTGTAGCAACACAATTTACTTCTAGTGCAAAAATTGTTCCCTTCTGCCATGTTTTCCGTCCTAATATAGAGATTTATGAACAGTTAAGCACAGTGAAAATCTTCTTGTCTAAAATAATTATTTTCACCATTTAGATGTCTAAACATACCTATGCTTAATTATTACTGATTTTGCTCATAGCAAGTTATGTAAATTTGCTTTCTTCTAAAATACTAAAAAGGCTATCGCAGTGAGCGTGCTTCTAGAAGATTTTTTTCTTCTGTTTAATGTATTACTAAACAGCTAAAGACAAAATTGGCCTAAATTCACCTCTTAGCATGTGTTTGACTCTCTTCCTAATGAATACTGTTGGTCATTTATCAAATTCTCTATACTTGAAAACTGACATTTTCCATCGAAGAAAAAAAAAACGTTACAAAACTCTGCAGGAAGTTCAAAGATTAGGAACTCTAGCCATTCCAGGAAAGATTAAAAACCAGTGGGGCAGAAATAAGATTGGTTATTTTTTTTACTTGGTGTTACATTTTTCATAACCTGCTTACTAGGAAATGATGAAAAAAAGTTTGGAAGTTGTGGAAATGGGTCAGTTTGGGTATTTCCTTTTTTAAACTAACCATGGAAACAAGTTTCTAATTGTGTTAAAAAGGGTTATATCATTTAGACCTTTATACCCATCATAAGTTGTTGAAATAAACTAAACTGTTCCCTGATGTTCCCCAAAAACTTTCGTCCTATTAGATGATTGTCTCATGGTCCCACATTAGATGATTGTCTCATGGTCCCACAGAACATATTTGACCCATTAGATGATGGTCGAACGGAACATATTTGTCCCATTAGATGATTGTCTCATGGTCCCACAGAACATATTTGTCAAATTAGATGATTGTCTCATGGTCCCACATTAGATGATTGTCTCATGGTCGAACGGAACATATTTGTCACATTACATGATTGTCTCATGGTCCCACAGAACATATTTGTCCCATTAGATGATTGTCTCATGGTCCCACAGAACATATTTGTCCCATTAGATGATTGTCTCATGGTCCCACATTAGATGATTGTCCCATGGTCCCACAATTAGATACCAATTTGTAAAGTTGACTTGAAATTCATAATTTTTTTTTAAATTGTTGATCATGTTGTATGCTTTGTTTTCAAGGGTCACCCTTCTTATTTCAACATTCAGATTGAGCTATAAAACTGAATATTTAAAAAAAATATTGATTTAATTGTACATATAATATCAGATATGTCTGATTGTGGACTGCCAAAAGTGATTTATATGTGTCAGTTTTTATAAACATGCTGGTTTTAAAATCTCAGCGATATTTTTTATGTCAAAAACAAATTATTATAGAGACATTTAATCCAAAAAAAATTTCGCTAAAGTAGTTGCACTTTTGTCCTTTATTTGTCCTGCTTGGGAATATAGTTGAAAATTACAAAATTTTGTTTAAACGAAAAAAATCGACATTTTGGCAGCTCAAACAATTTCAGGCCAAGGGTCAATATTTTAATATTTGGAAAGCAAATTGATGGTCCAATCCTAAAAATTCTCCTTTTTTATTTCAGTAAATTCTGCAATTTTGAATCATTTTAAAAGGTCACCTTTCAAGGATTTGATTTCAGGGATCAAGAGATAGATTGATTGATTGATTTATTGGGACTTGGCAACGCACTCAACAGCTAAGGTCATATGGGAGCAAAAGCACCAACCAACCAAAAGATCACCTCCTCGACCACCCATGGCACATCTAAATTTGGACATAAAGCTCTACAGAAAATAGAACGTCAGCAAGACATTTGGCATACTTAGTGTTCCTCATTGCCAGGTCAGAATACATGGCTAAAGCAGAGAGCCACAATGTTCCAGTCGGAGGGCCACCTTTTAGGGATTTAAGTACACAGTATTTCATTGAAGGTCCAGTGTACACTGACATAGCGAACCATTATCATAACCTTCTCTCCCATGGGATTCCTCGTGAAGAGGAGGTTCTGTTTTCCATTTGGCCACACGAGACCTCTCAATCAATAAGTGATGGTGCAGGTACTAGGATTAACAAGGGCATGTTGACACGGTTTATCAGGGGTCAGCTGTGTACATCTGGACGTGGTCAACTAAACGGAAACGCAATTCCTTCCTAGAAACCAGAGAATGGTTTTCATACTATATACTCTACCATTGATTCTGAACTATACAGGAACGTCAACATATTTTCCATAAAGATTTTTGGTGGTGCTGGTTAAATTTTTAAACATTTTTTATCCCCATCCTATGTCAGAATGCATTAAGTCTTTATAAAACCTCTTCTATATAAAATAGCATGATGTGCAGAATTTCTATTGAATTCAAGGTTAGATTTGTTTTCCATTTAGCAACAAGACCTCAAAATCAATATGTTTGGCTTTGGCATTGAAGACCTGTATATGTTTCGGACATGTTGACACAGTTCATACAGCAAGCCGTGAGGAAGTGATTGGAATACATTCACTATGGTAACTTAATACCAGGAAATCAACTGGAAAGTCAGATAACCCAAATATTTCACCACCACCTGTATATAAGGGTAGATCTGTGATTTTCACACATACTGAATAGCTCTTGCCAGCAGTTCAATAAATGCTAAGAAAAAACAAACCCCAAGAGCATTATGTGAAACCTGAAAAGCGTAAATAGTTATTTCACTGGGAAAATTATAGGATGTTTGAGGGGGTCTGGTTTTGTTATAGGTTTTTGTAGCAACACAATTTACTTTTAATGCAAAAATTGTTCCCTTCCGCCATGTTTTCCCTCCTAAAATAGATATTTATGAACTGTTAAACACACGGGCACAGTGAAAATCTTCTTGTCTAAAATAATTATTTTCACCATTTAGATGTCTAAACATACCTATGCTTAATTATTACTGATTTTGCTCATAGCAAGTTCATGTAAATTTGCTTTCTTCTAAAATACTAAAAAGGCTATCGCAGTGAGCGTGCTTCTAGAAGATTTTTTTCTTCTGTTTAATGTATTACTAAACAGCTAAAGACAAAATTGGCCTAAATTCACCTCTTAGCATGTGTTTGACTCTCTTCCTAATGAATACTGTTGGTCATTTATCAAATTCTCTATACTTGAAAACTGACATTTTCCATCGAAGAAAAAAAAAACGTTACAAAACTCTGCAGGAAGTTCAAAGATTAGGAACTCTAGCCATTCCAGGAAAGATTAAAAACCAGTGGGGCAGAAATAAGATTGGTTATTTTTTTTACTTGGTGTTACATTTTTCATAACCTGCTTACTAGGAAATGATGAAAAAAAGTTTGGAAGTTGTGGAAATGGGTCAGTTTGGGTATTTCCTTTTTTAAACTAACCATGGAAACAAGTTTCTAATTGTGTTAAAAAGGGTTATATCATTTAGACCTTTATACCCATCATAAGTTGTTGAAATAAACTAAACTGTTCCCTGATGTTCCCCAAAAACTTTCGTCCTATTAGATGATTGTCTCATGGTCCCACATTAGATGATTGTCTCATGGTCCCACAGAACATATTTGACCCATTAGATGATTGTCTCATGGTCGAACGGAACATATTTGTCCCATTAGATGATTGTCTCATGGTCCCACAGAACATATTTGTCAAATTAGATGATTGTCTCATGGTCCCACATTAGATGATTGTCTCATGGTCGAACGGAACATATTTGTCACATTACATGATTGTCTCATGGTCCCACAGAACATATTTGTCCCATTAGATGATTGTCTCATGGTCCCACAGAACATATTTGTCCCATTAGATGATTGTCTCATGGTCCCACATTAGATGATTGTCCCATGGTCCCACAGAACATTTTTGTCCCATTAGATGATTGCCCCATGGTCCCACAGAACATATTTGACCCATTAGATGATTGTCTCATGGTCCCACAGAACATATTTGTCCCATTAGATGATTGCCCCATGGTCCCACAGAACATATTTGTCCCATTAGATGATTGTATCATGGTCCCACAGAACATATTTGTCACATTAGATGATTGTCTCATGGTCCCACAGAACATATTTGTCACATTAGATGATTTTCTCATGGTCCCACATTAGATGATTGTCTCATGGTCCCACAGAACATTTGTCACAAGAGGAAACACATGCACAGAGTAGGTCTACACAGCTGGCAGAAATAGTTTACTGCATAATCTTGAAGCTGGTAAAACTGTCCAATATTGTCCAAATTTCAGTTTTATTCTAGGGTAAAATGTCAAATCAGTATTTTTGCAGCTCCTGTACAGAAAGTATCGGTTATTATTTTCAAAAGACATCGGATTCAGAAGCTTTTTAATGCTTCTAATCTCAAGAAAGAACATGTACATGTATGTTAAAGTAGAATGTAGTGTTTTGAACTTACTTAGAATGAAGGAGCGTTATAGTCCAGGTTATTGAAATTTTGTTGACTTATCGGATACTATTTCAGCTTGTAGAGCACACAGACTGTAGTGATTTTCTCATTACAGAGCCAATCATTTAATTTGTCGATGACTTGTATAATCCCTTAATACTGTTCAGTGTTGTGGCAATCAGAATCTATGAAAAAGTTTGAATTTTGGCAGCTCATGCCACTTAAAAGAAACCTTCTAACAGACCTAAACCAAACAGATATGGAAAAAAAATAGCATCCTGAACTCAATTGATATAACAATTACAGATTATTGACAACTGATGTTGATCAGTCAATATTATCACGAGGAAAATGCCTCCAGCATAGGATCATAGATCAAATATATACTCCATTAAGTACAACACCAGCATAGGATCGTAGATCAAATATATACTCCATTAAGTACAACATCAATCCATTACAATTACCACCCACGCCGTCTCCATTACACAGCTATATTGAGATTGACCGGTTTATTTTGAGACGCCACATGGCAAGCCAGTGAGCCTGTTTGAACTTAACGACTTGAGTATCCTTTGATCAAACCTTGTTTTATACTGATTTGGCTTTAAATGGTGCTGTTTCCATTTTTAGCATTAAAGGAAATTCCCCATTTTTATGCAGTATATAATAACAGAAATTAGAATGAGCTTTTTGGGCTTTGTTTAAAAGAAATTTTCAGTTTTTCAGATTTTATTGTCTTCTTATTAGAAAATTGAGGATAATAAATTTTAAGACAGTTAATATTAAAACATGTAGTTGGTTGTCTGAGTCCTCTATTGCCATTGCTCCCCTCTACAACACCTCCTCCAATATTGTGTTCTGAATAACAGCACAATTGACGCCTGCTCTTGTGTCTGGCTGTTAACATTTTTACTAGACATGAAAAGTGTATAACCCTACTCATGATGGAAAGACAGAGCATGTAGTGTTTAATCTTTATGAGTGACCATTCTCTTCAATTAGAAAGACGAGGTACTTTTATGAGTGACCATTCTCTTCAATTAGAAAGACGAGGTACTGATTCCAGAAAACTTGGTTCTCACATCCTCAAACTTCGGGTTTATGGCTTTCTGAACACTGAACAGATTTGCCTATTGTTTCAAAGTTGACTAACTCCATGACAAAATGGAGGTCATGTAAGGGATGACGTGGCCAGTAGCTCAGAAGGCAGATTTAGGACTTTGTTCATTCTACGATAAATTACAAATCCACATACATTGAAATTTTAACTTTGAAAAATGTTGTGTAAAATTTTCAGATTTTTTTCTAATTTCCAAATTGCAACACTGACTGATATAAGTATTTCATCCTTTGTAGCATCATCTATACAATCCCCTAATATCCTTCTGAAATAATCTTGAGTGCGATGTAAAACATCAATCAATCAATCCTTCTGAAATACAGCATGCAATGCCATTATCGAGGTCGCGATAATCTTTGGTTGCCCCTGATGCAAGGGCAACATGCATTCTACTCGTGTCTTCTGGATCCCGATGGTGAGAGAATTTAGTACGCACACTGTTCGACCAGAATCCACAAATACATTCTTCTCTATGAAGAACTTGTAAATTATTTCCTCAGAGGCCTTTCTCGTTAGCCAACTCATTTGAACTGTTCCCACTAGCCCTATAAATGTTCATCCATTAGCCAACTCATTTGAACTGTTCCCACTAGCCCTATAAATGTTCATCCATTTACCAAATATTTCATTGGGATATTTCAGGAATTATTAGCTTGGATGGAACTGGGTGATAAAACTCCCACCGGGGAATAATACTCTCATCACTATGGTAACAAGATGGCTTCATGTCATCTCATATTACCATAGCAACAGTTGAACACAATAACAGCTCCGGATGACAGCATGAATTCAAATAAACGTCAACTTTGTTAGCCTACTATATATACTAGTACTATTTTTGAACACTAAAACAGTTTAATACAGGCACAGATAAAAATCTATAGAATATGTAGTAAATTTTTTTTTCCCATTTTGGATAGCTACAAGCAGAGAATGATTACATTGTCAGTAACATGTGCCATTCTGTGTCAATACATTAAAAAAATCAAGCAAAAGTCCAGCAAACAGACTAAAATGATTTGAAGATTGGTAGCGTTTGCATCTCATCTGACTGAACTCCGAATGACTAATTTATTGATGTTTTATGCTGCACCCAAGATTTTCACTTACAATATGGTGACGTTGCTAGGTTAAATGAGGGAGGAAACACCGACCTTAGACAAGTACCTGGCAACTCTTCAATACCGCTATCGGGTGGAAAATCTACTCAGACATTTTTCACTTTTTTCATTTGGTCTGAGTGAGATTCAAACCCCTTGCCGCATCGATGGAAGGCATGTGTTGGATTGAGGGACTCTAACTTACTGAGCCACAGAGGCTCCGTCATAACAAAAGAAAGCTTCAATTGGTCACAAAGAAAACATCTATCTTCAGAACACACCAAGTTGTGAAACTTTGACATTCATGTCACCATTGACTCTGAATTACAATAACTTTAGAATTTTTTATCCTCTTTGACATTTGGGAATAATATAAATTCACACAGCTTATGTTTGGAAAAATCAATATATTAAAGATTGGACAGATTAAACACACCCTATAATGCTTAGAATGTCTTAATGGAAGACAAATAATTCATATGCGAAAACGAAGTCCAAACACTATGCATGTATCTATCAAGTCATTTTGTTATTAGTTTACAATCTTAAATTTATCAACAGACTTTTCTGTGTCTCTCAAACCAATGGCTTTATATATGTATTTTTCAAATTAGGTCCCATAAATAGCAAACACCATGCATGTATCAGTGTGATATCTGTCCATGCCATTTTGTTAATAATTTACAATCTCAAATTTATTGACAGATTTCAAACCGACTCTCAAACCAATGGCTTTGTATATATCTATGTATTTCTCAAAATTAGGTCCCATAAATAGGTTAACTGTTACCTCAATCAGGAAAACAAACTGTGATTCATATCTTGTGTGTACACTCATACTCTTTGTTTGCTGACACCTCTGACTCTATAACATTTTACATTTCATTTTAAATAAAGAAGGCCAAATGATGCAATTACTGTCTAGCTCCTTATGTATCTGAGAAATATACAGAAAAAAATGTATACTTCAAAATGTCCATCATTTTCTGCATTTTATCCCAGAGACCACAGTGTGCTTTTAATTTGACTGCCTTTACGCCAAAGTTTATACAAGTTGAAGTGAGGAATGGAGATCGTGTGACGTTTGAGTAGTATCGAGCGCCGCCATTATTATGAGATGGCACTACTGATCTGACGTTACAGAGGAAGCGAAAGAGAACGACATCACTAGCCCTGACACGACGACTCCTTTGTCAACGTCATAACATGATGACAAATCACTCTTGTGACGTCAATTTTGACAGTTCAATCTTAATGTCATAAATTTGTAGGAAAACGTTATTTGCGTTATGAGAGAAACATCCTCCCATAGTTATGACGGCGATTTTAGCACGCTAGATCCAATCTAACCAATGTGACGTGACCATTCCACACATATAGGTCATTGGATAAAACCATCAAATATAGCTCTGTTGAATCATGCACTAATTTCAGCATAAATACTTTCTGTTTATAACACATGCAAGCCATTAAATTAAACACAAAAAACTGCTTTGTTTATTTAAGTTTACAAACCGGACAGTGTTTATTGGGCGATCTATATGCATTGTTAGTAGAAGAGTTATTTAACCTTACATACCAATAGTGTGAGTGTTGTATCTTTACATATATGAGAACCCTATGTCAAAATCTAGACAGAATTCTAATGCTTAATGCAACTGGCTAGATAAAATTGAAATAAAGAGAATATTTATAGCGAGAAAAAGAGCACTGAATTGATGCAGTATGCAGAAAGGAAGAAGAATTGACTTCTAAAAATAAAATAATACAAAAAATGTTTAAGTTAAAAATAGGATATTATTTCAAGGAATGTCTGTATAATGTCTATAATGTTTCTAGCTATATCGAACTATCATATATGCATTTTGTTTCATCATTGGTTGATTGATTGATTGTCAAAATTTGTAATTTTCCTATCTGTTCCATGTTAAAAATGCTGAAAACAGCCCGTCCAAATTGGTTAAATTTGTAAACTGCCCGTCCACTTGGACGGAGGTGGACGGGTAGCTGGCTAACCCTACATGTATATATGTTGTAAGCCAAAAGATAAGATATCTAAAACATTTAAATGGATACACCTTTGAGAAAAAACTTAGAAAACAATTTTGACAGTATCTGCTAGACTGCTACAAACCAGATTTTAAAAAATCATCGTCAGCTTTCAAACTGTGACATTGCCTCGCTGCCAGCATAATATAGGCCCCTATACGTTATTTTAGACAAGAAGATTTTCCCTGTGCTCGTGTGTTTTAGTGTTAATAAATATATACATTTGCAGTGAAATATGAGATGAAGTGTTTAAAATATGTAGGCAATGCTCTATTTAAATATCCTATTTAAAGTGACATGAGCTGCCAAATATCGGGTACATATAGACATATATTAGCTTATCGTTTCTCATTTAAGTGTAAAATAAGCGCTTTCAGTTGATACTTAGGGATGTCCTCGTCTGAACCCACGATTAAAACTTACGCTTATACCTTACTTCAAAAGGCGAGCCTGTTGAAAATCTAACCCTGGGCATCCGAGGATGTAGGGATGTATGTTTAGTTAGTTTTTATAAGCAACAAAAACTTGATTGATTGGAGTTTTACGCCAAACTCAAATTTTTTTTAAACAATCCTCAATTTTGTCTTATCGGAAGACATCTTTGGCTTACAAGTAAGTGACTTGACAGATGTTTTATTTCAATGTCCTACAGTACTGTTAACGCTCAACAATCAAAATTTATCAAAAAGTCCAAATTTTGGCATGCAACTTTAAGCTTATTTCATGGTTTTGAAGGAAGTTTATATTGGGTCAACATTCCAAAGTAAAACAATTAAAATTCATAAACATGAAGATATTACCCCAACAAAACGCAGCAAGGAATGTAAACTGAAAACCAAAGTGTACTAAAACCATAAACTAAAAGTTTCTCACAAAGTGTTTTGGGCAAATAGCTATACTATATCTTAACAACCTTAACCAGTAGGTCTTTAAAATAAGATATGATTCTTTTCCAGTTAGATTTAATGTATTAACACCCTGTCTGTAAAAACATTGATATTGGTGATGTTATCAGGTCATGTTTAACATGATGACTACCAGTCTGCCACTTAACTCCAATATCAACATCTGAGTGGCACAGTAAACAGAGAGTGCTTCTACATCTACCCAAGTCAAAGGTGCTTCCCATATATATCGTATCATGCAGTGCAATTTATAATCAGTGGGTATATATCCACATCTTAGATCTAGGTAGGTTCAAGGCTAGTTGAGCTTTTTTTTTCATAAGAAGGTTATTTTTATACTCAATAATAATTAAACCAAGCTGACAATGAACTCCATGTGAACTTTCCAATAGAAAATAACTTTGTAAAAAACCACATTTGACATAATAATATCATTTTGAAAAAGTTTACTTGAAGCAAGAGGTTTTCAGCAACTTTCAAGGTTTATAATTAAGTCAGCAATAGAAACTTGTCTACATAGCTTTTCAAAATATATATTTATGAACACTTTATCAATAGTAGAACAATTTAAAATTCTTGTTACTTTTTGGCAACAATTGTATCACTTATTTGCATTTTGTTGAAAAAAACTTGATCAATGTAATGCTAATTTACATGTCCATATACTATAAAGTGTATCTTTTACATTTAAATTAATACTATTTTTGCTACAGATATTGATACTATTCTCTAAATAAATGTTAATAATTTACAAGCCATCCTGGCTATAAGGAGAGATATTTAGTGGCATTGGTTTAGTTCCAAGTTTATTTTTTCCACAATTTCCAAATCTTCATAAAGAAGCAAAATATAAAATGACAGAAAAAACAACAAACAATAAAGCTGTTCTCCAAAAGTAGAAGTGGAAATGGTCCAATGGATATGAAACATTTTTTTTTTAATTTGACATTGAAATATCTTTGCTTGGTCTGTCAAAATATCTTGTTTGTTCTGAAAAGTAACGTGCCTGTATGAAACATTTAAAGGAGAAAGATAAAAGGTAAATAGAAGCAAATACATTTCATCCTACCTCGAAAGCCCAGGTGCATGAGATTCCGGCAAAATGCAGGACGCATCTGCCGACTTCTACATCTTCGTGTGTGGAGTAAAAATGTCTGAGACAATAGTTACTGTGCTCGGCAACTCTGGCAAGTGTCTGTCGGCTGAAAACAATTCCTGGCCCACCCATGCAATAGTTTTCGTCCACGTCTAAACTCAGACGTCCGATTTCTTCCTTCATTCCTGTCCCAGCCTGGCCTATGAACTGTGGCTTTGAACTGTTGACTGATCGCAAGAAGTTTTCCAACTTGTCGCCACGTATGTAAATATCGTCGTCCACACGAGCAAACCACTCATATTTGTCAATGTAGTTTCTGTACATGTATTTAAGCATCGTGAAGGACTTTTTCTGAGGGGGATAAGAGTCGTCGATGCCGGGTAAAGCGACAAGCGGCAAGCCATGTGTCCCCTGTGATCCCTCGCTGGAGAAAAATACAACTCTACCTGGAATGCTTTTCGCCCAGGTCCTGTAAGCGGCAATAGCTCGTGTGTTCAGATATTTCTTGGCTGTCATCACTCCGATTAAAATAAACCCTTTATTAAAACTTTCTGGTGCCAAAGTATCTGGCAGTAAACCATTGTCATCGTTGGTGGCGGTTTGTCCTGCAGCATCCCGCCTCAGTTTCCCATCGGAGGCTGGCCAGGCATCTTCCATCATCTTTGATTTTGTCCTATAGCCGGAATTGATACGAGGCAACCATCTGACGGGTTTACCGATGCAGCACTCAGGCAGGCCAATGCCACATGGAAGCAACAGTCTCTTGGTGCAAAACGCAACAAAAACCCCAAGGCAAATGCCCAGTGCTACGTAAACCAAACCACTGACATTGTTTCCTCGGCCGTATTTTCTCCTGGCCATGTTCTTGTTATCCTGTTTGCCATCAAGCAGGTTACGGCTCACCAAAAAGTCCAATACATCGTGCCTTATACGTTAATCATTTTCTTTACACACGTCTTATATTCCCACAAGTTATTAGAAGGTAAAGCAATTGAAACTTACAGTTTTAAAAATTCACGTGTACACCTTGAAGTATGTACACCGATGCTGGTCAAAATGCTAAAGCTCTCCAAGGCCGGCTGCCTCGATCTTAATGCAGCCGGAGAGAGTCAGGCGGGAAGAGACATGTTCTCAATAGCTGTAGCTGACATCTCGGTCCAATGAAAACACAAGTGTGTATGTTTCTGTTGTGTTATGACCCGTCCTCCTCCCATAACATCTTCTTCGATCTGGTATAAATCTAGGAATGGATTAGTGCAGCTTGCATGCATGTGCTCCCATCCACAGCTGGAGAACTGTCATCAACCATCTTGGGTGACATTCGTCACACATTGTGTAGACCGCCCTCTTCACTTATAGGCAGTATACGGTACACAATCACTATATATCGTCCGCTTCGCGTAACCCGACAGTGTGTAACACGGTTTCCTGAATGAAATCTGCTTATCGCGGAAAGTGATTATACCTTTCACGCTGCTATAGAATACAGCCACAAAAACAATAGTATAACAAGAAATCGACCTTTCTACTACTCTACATGATACGGGAAAAGCTCCATCTGTTTTCAGTTGCCTACACTCTGTACCATACTGGGGGTATAATCATTTAAGTACAGAAATTGCTTTTTCTGCGTGTGATCATAATTGATAAAATACTGAGTCGTTAACAATTTATTAGTGCAACATAAAAAAAAACTGTGTGATAAACGTGAAAAACTGCCTTACATGACAAATCAATCAGACTAAAGCCCGGATGTCTATGGTGGCCGAAGGTTGCCAATTAATGAAACATCTCAAGTTTCTGTTAAATTTAGAGAATGTGGAGGAGAGGGGTGGGCAGGGGGGGGGGGGGGGGGGGTGCTAACTTAAACCTACACTTATATATGTTTTATCAGATATACGTACAGGCCCTTATGTATAGTTTACTTAGATAGTGTCTTTTAGAAAGTGAGTATAACAGTTTTCTCGTTATTTTGGGATTACACTTTCTTGAAAATATGGCAGAAATTCTTCTACCGATTTTTGGGTGTTTAACCTTATGTATAGGTCAAACTTAATAGTTTTGTTGTTAAAAAAGGGATTTTACCATCAGATATACTAAATATTTTACTGATATATATTTGAACACTAAAACACACGGGCACAGGAAAAATCTTCTTGTCTAAAATAACCATGCATGAAGGCAAGTTTCTAATTGTGTTAAAAAGGGGCATATCATTTCGATGTTTATACCCCAGTTGTTGTAATAAACCACAACCCATGCTATTTCATTAGGTTGGCGACAAGCATGAGATTGGCCTTAGTCAGTAGAATTTTCTGGAAAAGATAATTTGGCAACAAATCATCAGTATTTTTGTTAAAGCTAATACGCCGATTTGCTATATAGGTTTTAGATAGTAATCAATTAGCTGTGATATTCTTTAACGTTCACTACCAAAATCCAAGATAATTTATTTATGAACATGCACTAAAACACACGGGCACTTGTCTAAAATAACCGCGGAAACAAGTTTCTAATTGTGTTAAAACGAGGTATATCTTTTAGACAATTTAGATCATAAATTGTTGTAATAAACTAAATCCATGGTATTTCATTAGGTTGACGACTGACAATAGCTTGGCCTTAGTCAGTAGAATTTTCTGGAACACTTTGTGTTACATTGACAATGCTTACGCATCTTAAGCTATGGTAAGAATATCGACAGACTATATATTATAGGGTCATGGGAAAAGAAAGTCCAAGTTCAAACCCAAAGGATAAATAGTTTGTAATGTTTGAATCCAAAAACTTTCCCTTTCCAAACGTTTGTGCTTGGTATCTGCAGCGGAAGTGAGAAAAAGGATTTTCTCAATAGGCATGATTTCAAAATGGTCCTTGACCGAATGACCTAGAGTATTGAAATGTTGTACCAAGGGCACATCATGTTTTAGTCTAATACTAGATAAATGGTTGGCTGCTCTTTGTCGTAGAGAATTCTGAGTTTCTCCGACGTATTGTTTGCGACATTTTTTGCACGTGATAACATACGCGATAGTAGCGGAGTCGCAATTAAGATTCTCTGCCATTTAATATTTGTCGCGAAAATGTTCTCCGAAAAAGGTTCCGCGATCTGGGCCTAGTTTCACAAAGCGATCTTAGCTACGGGTGATCTTAACTACCATGGCAACCAATGCTAAAGGTATACGTTGCCATTGGCAATTAAGATCACCTTAAGCTAAGATCGCTTTGTGAAACTGGGCCCAAGTACGTATATATCGAGTTTGCATAGCGTCTTAAGGCATTTCATTGATGTACTTGAGAGAAATGTTGGGCGGTAATGGTACACACGTAAAGGGGAGGCAAGCGTATCGGGGGCTGAAGGGGGAAACGTGATTTGTCTTAATGTGTTAGATTTGATCCTTCGGAGTAACCTAATGGAATACCCCCTAGGGAAAAGAGCTTTAAAAAGAACAGGACAAGCCTGGTTAAAAAAATCTAAAGAACTACAGTTTCTATAGAATCTAAAATCTGAGACTAAATGACTCCCTTGGAAGTGTGAAGAGGATGGCATGACCCTGCATGTAGCAGATGATGCGTGTCAGTAGGTTTGAAGAATACTTTGTAATCTAGATACCCAGAAGTATGATATGTATGACCCTTGTAAATAGTTACATCCAAAAAATCCACAGAAGTGTGATCAATAGTAGGCTGTAACTTAATGCTTGAGTCGTGAGAATTAAGAGTATCAATGAAAATATGAAGGTCTTCCAAATGATAAAAATGTCATCCAGATACCGAAGGTGAATAAAAGATTGTTTGTTACATTTGTGAAGAATATCACTCTCCCACTCAGTCATAAAAATAGAGGCAAAGTTAGGACTAAAACGTTTCCCCATAGCAAACCCTTTAATTTGCTGAAAGATCTCCCCATTGAATTCAAAATCGTTACCTTTTAAGCTAAGTTCCAACAATTCTAAAATGTCTTTATCCGGACGACAGTGGTCAGGGTATCTTTGGAATGCTGATTTTATGGATTTAAGACCCAAATCTATGTCAATGTTTGTATACATAGACTCAAAAATCCAGTGGCAGAGTAACCAAAATCACATCTTGTGGGCTGGATTTCTCAGACAATTTGGCCAATAAATCATCCGTATTTTTGATAAAGCTACAGGATGCCGATTCGCTATAGGTTTTTGATAGTAATCAATTAGCTCTGATATTCTATAACTTTCACTGCCACAATCTGAGATAATAGGACGCCCAGGGGGCATTGTAGGCTTAGGCCATTTTTCAATGGGTTTGTGGAGTTTTGGATTTCCCACTATAATCTCGGTAGATATCAGCAAGACTAAGAATTCTGGAGTACTCAATAACATGCACTAATTTACTAATAGAAAAGTCCGTATCAGATAATGATTTTGGGCAAGGCACAAATGAAAGTCCTCTATTGAGGATATAGATATAGGTCTATCCACCTGTGCATAGATCAAGGTTCGTGGAGGAATATATATATATATATAATTATGAACACTTAAACACACGGACACAAGAAAAATCTTCTTGTTTAAAGTAACAATGGAGACAAGTTTCTAATTGTGTTAAAAAGAGGTATATATCATTTAGACCTTTATACCCATGCAATCATATAAGTTGTTGTAATAAACTAATCCCATGATATTTTATGCAGGTTGACGACTGACAGTAGAATTTTCTGGAACACGTTGTAATACATCGACAATGCTTACGTATCTTCAGCTATGGCAAGAATATCGGTAGACTGAGACAGATAGATATCTTTCAAACAGTTGTTCTTATTTTAAACAATTGCTGGCCTTTGGGTCAAGCCATTTTACTTTGAAGTAGTTTGGATTCTCCTGCTTTAATTTTGGCTATAGTGATGCTGGCTTTGTTATATTGAAACGCAAATGGTATTAGAGTTTGTTCCCGACATCTTCCTGAGAGAAATGTTGGGCGGTAATGGTATACTCGTGAAGGAAAAGCAAGCTTGTCGGGGGCTGAAGGGGGAGAAATGATTGGTCTTAATGTGTCAGAGTTGATTCTTCGGAGTAACCTAATATATAGAATACCCCCCCCCCCCCTCGGGAGAAATGCTTTAAAAAGGACAGAACAAGTCTGATTAAAAAATGTAAAGAAGTACACTTTGTAATACTTTGTAATCTAGAGTATGATATGTATGAAACTTGTAAATAGTTACAGCCAAAAAGTCCACAGGAGTGTGATCAATAGTTGGCTGTTGTTGAATGCTGGGGCCGTGAGCAGAGTATCAATGAAATTTGAAGGTCTTTCAACCCATGCTGCCAAATGATAAAAATGTCATCCAGATACCGAACGTAAATGAAAGGTTGTTTGTGCCATTTGCGAAGAATATCACTCTCCCACTCAGCCATAAAAATAGAGGCAAAGTAAGGACTTAAGCGTTTTCCCATAGCAAATCCTTTAATTTGCTTAAAGTGGCATGAGCTGCCAAAATTCACACGTTATTCATAATTTCTGATCGTCACGACATAAATGATTGGCGTTGGAATGAGGAAACTCCATACAGTAAGTGACCTGTACGAACCGAAAACGTGTTCGAAAAGTAAACAAAATTTAAATAACCGGGACGACCATTCATTCATTCTAAGCCAACGTTAGTTCAAAACAATACTTTATCGTACATTTTCGAGACTAGAAGCACTAAAAACTTCTGAATTATACGTTTTGAGAAAAATAGCCAATCATTTCTACATTCTGTTTTAACGTCAAAATATCAACATTTTGGCATCTCATGCCACTTTAAAATGTAATATTCATTTCTCCTGTCAGATAACGTTGTGCCGTAAATTCATTTATTGTAACATATCGCCATAAATTTACGCCCCCGTTAATAACTTTAATTCTAACATCTAGTATAAAAATCGCAAAACGCACCGAAGCTTTGTTTTGAAATGAGAAGGATATTGCCTATATTGAATGTATATAGCATTGATGTATTTTATATATATCTAAGTAAAGTGCTCATATTAAATACTTTTACACGATTCTGGCATCACCTCCACCCCTATATAACGGACCCGCATTGTTTAAACCTTGTGGCTATAAACGGAAATGGCTGTTTATTTTGTCCTATGCGATTTTTATTTAATATTATCAAGTCGTGTCACTTTTGGGTAGATATATTCATTTATTCTGTTTATTCAGCTGTTATCCTTTAATATATACAAATAAACTTTTGATAAACTTGCCGTACTGCTCTATTATATTGTTTTCTGTTAAGTGCTTGATAAGTACTCTAAGCTGTATAATTCTGTTTTGACCATAAAAGTGGCATTAGCTGCCAAAATTCACACTTTTTTCATAATTTCTGATCGCCACGACAGTAAGAGGCTTTGAAGGCAACCGAAAAACTAAATGATTGACGTTGGAATGAGGAAAATACATACAGTAATGTATGTGGCCAATACAAACCGGAATAGTGTTCGAAAAGTAAACAAAATTTAAGTAATCGGGACGACCATTCATTAATTCATTTTAGGCCAAAGCTAGTTCAAAACAATACTTTATCGTACAATCTCGAGACTAGAAGCACTAAAAAACTTCTGAATTATACGTCTTGAGAAAAATAGCCGATAATTTCAACATTCTGTTTCAAGGTCAAAATATCAACATTTTGCCAGCTCATGCCACTTTAAGGTCCAGAGACGGCTTTTCTATAATCTGGCATATCCGTAATACAAAAGACAGCTCTCATTTATGGTACTTTTTTTAGTTGTTATGCCAAGACTTTTCATCTGTGAATAGTCATGAATATTGTTTTGAGGGTATAAAAATAAAAATTTATACTGGATTACAGAAACTAATTCAACTAATATGTTCCCCCACTCAAATCGTTGGATAAACAACGGAGCAGGAGCCTGTTTCACAAAGCGGTGTAGCGTAAGTTTTCGCGTAACTGCCATAGCAACCCATACTGTGGATATACGTTAGTATGAAAGTTACGCAAAAATACATCTATGCCGCTTTGTGAAACAGGCCCCAGGGTTTTAATGCTATTTATATCTTCGTTGATTGATTGATTGATTGATGTCTATGCCTTACCAGTACTTAAATTTCACTTAATAGGCCTGTACGACGGGCTTGTTTTGTGGCGGAAGAAATCGGACTATTTACCGGGAGGAAACCATCGACCTTCCTGCATGAAAAACCATTCAATAAGGAGTCAGATTATTTATAAATTTTGAGAAGAAAAATGTCACACTGCGATGCAAAATCGATGTTTACTTGTCAGATCGTGGAACATTTTTCGGGGAACATCTCGCAACAAATATCAAATGGCAGAGATTCTTAATTTGCGACTCCTTTAATATCAAGAATGTTATCACGTGCAAAAACGTCAGAGAAACTCATGAATTCTCTACGACAAAGACCAGCCAACCATTTATCTGGTATTAGACTTCAACTACGCCATTCAGTTAAGTACGTAAGCGTCTTATAGGGCCGTGGGGGGGGGGGGGACTCTTAAAAATTATAGCGCCTAATTCGAAGTTACTAAACCCACCTAGCCACGTAGCTTATTCGGACTTGGTAATTCCGAATTAACTCATTCGGACTTAGTAACTCTGAATTAGCTACGTTGGACTTAGTAACTCCAAATTAGCTGATTAGGATAAAGTAACTCCAAACTATAAAGATTTTTTTCTTTTCCCCTAACCCTAAGTTGCTTCCCTAGTTAAGGACCATTTTGAACTCATGCTCATTGAACAAAAATCCCTTTTCTCACTGCAGCTGCAGATACCAAGCTTTTGGAAAGGGAAAGTTTCTGGATTCAAAAGATATGAAAAAACTACATCATTTGTGTTTCAGTATAACAAGGCCAGCATCGTTATGGCCAAGATTACAGTAGCAGAATGCAAACTACTTTAAAGTAAAATGGCTCGACCCCTGTCCTATCTACCTGACCGGCAAAGTCAGTAAACCAGGATAGAGACACACGAGTGCGGCTACCCCTGTCCCAATGTTTTAAAGATATACAGGTCTTTATAACACAATCAGAAGGTTGTCTCCATGGCTATTTTAGACAAAACGATTTTCCCTGTGCCCGTGTGTTTTAATGTTCATGAATAAATATAGCATAGCTATAGATTGAAAATCCAGTTAAGTCATACAGTAAAATGTTGGTTTAAATCCATGCGAATCCCATGCATAAAGAAAAATTGCCGAGTTGGTTTTCTCTGTATCGCCTATACAGAAGTGTTGCCATGTAATTCAATGATATTAAATGCCCGGGTACCTCGTTATTTATGTTTGGAAATGTCCGAAATTATTAAATATTATAACTGAGTAAGTACCATGCATACAGGTACTCGCCCTGGGTCGTGGACTACCTCTGAGGCAAAGAGCCTGGTTTCCTCTCTCATTAAACCTATAACTACGCGCCAAATATTTTTGAATGGGGTGTAAAACATTAATCATTCAATCTGAACTGCGAAATATGCAGTCTGAATTAGTAAATAAAATCTGGATCACTCTGTTGTCGGTCTCTAATATGTAAATGTGTTATCTTAATGGATTATCAACATTTCTAACCTTGTCGTGTTTTGATAAACATGATCAATTATTTTCATCACATGCAGGTTAACATGTATGATAATTTGTTTATGCCATATGCAGAGACATTAGTCAATGATACATATACAACGATCACAAATATATAGGACACCAATGAACTATATGCGTGGAATGGATGTCACGTGGTATTTGATTTGCATCGAATGCCGCCATTGCTATAGATGATGCAATTTCGATCTAGATCTGTTATGCACGCGCGCTTCGACTATCAATGGCGGCACATTTTACAAAGTCAGACCCAAACCAAAATTCGCACTTTTTTGCGATGGGGTTCGATGAACTATATATATAAATGATGGACCATCGCTATCTAGTCTTCCCTACTTGAATGCATATGGTTCCATCTTCGTTTTCTTCTGAAAACTGGAAACAATTTGTTTTAACTAATATGAGCTGCATTGGTCTTGACAGTATCATCTTCTCTAGCCAAGATAAAATCTGCATGTCCCCATTCCGTGTTTTACCTTGGCGGACTACTCCACTCCAACTCGTAAATCGAACAGCGCCCACTGGTGAGAATGTAAGAGTTGTCTTTCCTAGACTTACAGGGTCTTGGCCAATCAGCACTCGTTAAACAAAAGTTCAAGGTATACACAGCCGCCATTATGTTATTTTCAGTGTAAGCGCCCGAGGATTTGATTAGCTGCGAGAAGTTTTACTCGCATCCAATCAAAACGAGCTGTTCGATTTATGGGTTCAAGTGGAGTAGTCCGGCAAGGTAAATCACGGAATGGGGACATGAAGATTTTAACTTGGCTTGCAAAGATGTGACAGTATAGGCACAGATCGTCACTGTCAAAGAGGCTGAATCATTGGATGTGTGGTTCTGCCAACCGAATTCCTTCCCAGGGTATCATTTCTTTTCGTAGCCTATGTGGAAGAGTAGCCAGGTACTCGGGGGTTTCCTCCGGGCAATGAGCCCAGTTTCTTCCCCCACTAAACCTGGTAAGGCCGCTATATATAAGTGAAATAATCTTGAGTGCGGCGTAAAACATCAGCAATCAATCTTTACTTTTCACCAAACACTCTAGTTCAGTTGAACAACTCCCAAGGGTAATAGGTCCAGGATAACTTACCAGCTCAAGAGAGATTTGTCTATAGAGCATTTCTAGTAAAATATATGTTAAGGTGGCATGAGCTGCCAAAATTCTGGGGTTTCCCTCCATTAATATCAATTGCCAATATAAGTTCATCGTTTGAAGTACATTGAAAAACTAAAGACTTGATTTTGAAATGAAAATTATTAATGAAGTCAGTAACCCGTGCGAATCGAAAATGTATATGCAAATAACGAGCAAAATTCAAATAGTATGAGTTCATTGTTAGAGGTTTTATAAAACTAAGTAAATGTACATCTACAAGATTGGTATCAACGGTAAAGCCTTTTTGTTTTACTTTTTCCTAACAAAGGAACGTTATACTTTTTGCTAACGATGGTCAGCTAATTCTCATTCAACGAAACTTTCATTATAACTGTCATTTCGTGTCACTTCAATGTCCCTGTGGTGCCAGTGTGACTTTGTATTTAAAAATATAATTGATAGAAGCTGTGATGGGAAATATCCCCTAAACCGGTGATCTTTAAAAATAGAACTGGGATCATGCACTTCTATAGTTGGGAATATCCAAACGCAATGGCCAAAGTATATTGATATTATGCCGGCTCATCAATATATTCTTTGGTCACAGGGAATGGCTATTTCCATCGTTCAATATATCCAACATATTCTTAAATATAGGCCTACAAAGCCACAGAAGTGTTGCACCTCTAAAAAAACACATTGGTAGGCCTACACTGCCCAATCTAATTAATGCGAAACTGCTTTCGAAGGTCTGGGTTTGGCTTTGGATTTCGATGCGTAATGTTTTCATGAGAAACCCCATGAATTTTGCTGAGCCTTCTTATGGTCAATACCGCCTATGAAAACGTTCTATGGCAGCCTTATACATTGCAACAACAAATGCCGATGGGCGAATGAACAGTAATCGTTCAAATGACGTGACACAGTTTATCCAGAGCAATTTTGTCCACAGCATTCCCTGGCCAGCAATGAGTGCGGAGCTGAATCTTTCTGAGTTTTCGTTTTTCTTAAATTGTCTTGATATCTTGATATTCATTATGTAGGCCTACGTTCATGTAACAACCAATGAACTGTTTTCTTGGTATCCACAAACGTATGGTTAAAAAATTCATTCTGTTTTAATCAAACTATTTTTGCAATACAGCACCAATCAAAAATGTATGAGGGGTGCAACACTTATTAAAAAAGTATATTTCTAAATACTACAGGCTTCTAATTCTCTAGAAGAGATCTATATGGCATTATGCTTGGGCAGTACTTTCTGGCAAGTTTTTTTTTTTAGGGACGAAATAGTGCCTATAAGATTTAATCGATTCAGCATCCAAGCAATATATCTTAATAAAACAGAAGGCTTTTTAAAATACTTAATCGATGATATCTTCACGGTATACCGAATATCAATTTTTTCAAATCCAGAAAAGGGCTTTAAGTTAAAGGCAGGTCGGGTCAATTTTAATCATCCATAGTTTGTTTCTAAAACCTATACCAAACTATTCTTCACATAGTTATAAGATGTAATTAGGATTCCGTTTGACATGTATCATCATATTTACTTAGAAAAATGATATTTAATAAATCAGGGGAGACAACTTTTGTCTCTAAATATGGGCCTTTTCCAAGCATTTTTATGAATGGTAGTTATTTTTCTGTTCAAGCCAAACGGAGCAAACAGGATCCAGTGAAAGGGCCCTGAAAAAATATACAGACTACACTTTTTGTTTTATTTTTAACTTTTGAGACTCACATTTGCTTTTTAACTTTTATGATCGAATACCTTGTACCAACATTTGATGACGTCACCGACCTGCCTACGAAAGTTTAACTGTCAAATCACCTGGCGGTGTAGGGGACACAACTCTTCAAAAGTTCGGCTTTCTGGAAAATGTACGAGTTAAAACGGTTTCTTCACCCCTAAAAATTGTAATTTATCTAAAACAATTAGGTAAATGAATGTTTAATTTAGTGTATTTGGTTGAACAAAGATAATTCTAATCCAACGGCAATAAGATTGGCTGTTTATTAATAATATTCAAACGAGACAACACGAGTTGTCAGCCAAGATGGCGGCATATGCTGGGGAATCAGTTTTGAGGTGTTGGTTTTTGCAAAATAGTTGTGTTTTTCGTAATATTTCACTTACTTAAGATAGATCAAAACACATTTGGTTACATATTTTGCTATTTGCAAGCCTTATTGGTTGACGACTATCTGTGATTAAGTCAAGGCTGGACCTTCAACGTAGATGGTGTTGTTTCATAGCCGGAAAACAACATGGCTGCACTAAACGAAGAGAGTGTTGAGAAGAAACTGCAGAATGTTACAAATACACAGGACAGTATTCAGACTTTGTCACTTTGGCTGATCCACCACAAGGCGCATCATAAAAAGATAGTTCGCCTCTGGTACAATGTGTTGAGGAAAGGTGAGAGCAGACACAGCTTACTTTACAGAGTTAATAATAACAATACCTTAATTAGATTATTAGCCTAATAATATTAATAATATGTTTGGCCTTAGCCCTGGAACCCATGTCGCTGTGGAATAGTAAAAAAAAAATATACTGAAGATGTTTTCCACACCGTCATGGAAACGTCTATTGATCAAATGCCTTACGTGGAAACCCGGTCGCGAAACATTTTCGCAGCGGAACTTATTGGCGTTAAATTGTAAAAAATAAGCAGTATGGGACAACATTATTAAGCGCTTAACAATAACAATAAACATACCGTTTGTCGTTCTGTCAAATGTTAGAAGTCAAAGATTACTAGTTTAAGAGAAATCAACAAATTTCTACAGAACACTTTAACAAAGATGATTTGTCAACAGCGCAGCCATTCGGGGAATGGGGAATCCTCTGACGTATGTTTGCTGCTAGGCGGAGTCTATATGGGGATTCCTCTATCCCTGTTTTGTCGCTAGTATTCCGGGAAAAACGAATGATCAAAGGCTGACCTTATACCTCTGCTGCATTCTTCGCGTGGGTCTTTTGGATGCCACACGTTATTTGAGCTATGGGTAGCCAAACCTGCATTATATAATATATCTCCCCATAGCTTAAAGTTTTTGAGCTATGTTTAGCTATGCCTACAAAAAAAGAACTTTTTTTCAATTCTATTAAATTGTCAATTTGTTTAAAAATATATTTTTTTGTTTACAGCTAAAATGCCCCAACGCTTAACTCTGTTTTATCTATGTAATGATGTAGTACAACATAGTAGGAAGAAAGCTGTTGTCTATTTGGAGAGCTTCAAAGGAATTCTTAAATTAGCTGTGGCCTATGTCAGGTAAGAAGATCTTGTTTCCATTGTTTCTAGGTTATTTGAAACTTAGATGTTTTCTACTAGAATAAAAGCTTTCTAACCAAGATCTGGCAAGGCTGCCATAAAAGGGAAATGACCTTGAGTGGAAACAACAATCAATCTAAGACCTCGAAGAAGGTCACATAGGTAGCCCAAATCCAGCCAATTAATGGTATCCCCTTCTAGAAATAGGAAGGCAAGACAGCCCTTGTTGCAATTAGAGATTGACACCTCGGCAAAAAAATTGCTGAGGCAAAATTTTTGGGCCTCGGCAAAAAGCGATTTGCCTCGGCAATTTTAAAAAATACACATATTGAAAGGATAAAACAACAAACTCTTATCAAGAGTGAAAATAAACTTTAATTTCAGGAAAGTAGCAAGTACTTGATAAAATTGAAAAATTGATAAACAATAGTGAACTCAGTACCGAACATGAAAAGCATTCAGTTTGCACTTTCCTGTCCTAGTATTTTCAGCGTCTCTCAAGCGAATTCAAATACATCAAAATATTACTATACTAGAAAATCTTCCACGGTGGGCCTCGACATAACAGGAGATAAAATGGACGATCGCTGGCCCGATATCCTAAAAATAAAACCGTGGTAATCGCTGATTCATTACCAGGGACTGATCCATGGAAAATTTGGGCATACCGTTTTGGTTCAAAATGTTCCAACAATAAGGGAGCATTCCCATAAATCGTTCGTGATACAATCGTGATTTTTTTGTAAAAATCACGATACATCGAATTTCAGGTGTTCGTGAAATTTAAAAAATACGATTGAAAAATGCGATTGTTTCACGATTGGTTAGTTCAAATCGTGATTTTTTTTCACGATATAGTGAAATGCGATCAGTCACGCTGAGTGTGAAAGTAGTCCGACAGGGCGTCGCGTCAGTTGATAATGACCCGCTGTGAAGTCCGCTTACACATGGTGTGAGCATTGTTTAGCTATGGACGCTCTGTGTCTTATTTTGTAGTGACAAATGTCATGGTTATTTCACTGCATGTAATACGATATTTATTTTATCAGCATATTGTTCTTTTTTAGATTTTGAATAATATCAAGTTTTACTTTAGCTAGATGTGCAACAACAACAACGAAGCTTTGTGACGAAACGGCTCGATGCAGTTGTTCGTACTATTCTCAATGTTATGTTGTCAAAACTAATGTTTGAATGTATATGATTGTTTAAAACATCTAACAAAAACTGACATAATGTTCTAAACTTGTTTTTCACATATAGAGTATTGTGTTCATTATATCTGAAGGTGGTACAAAATCAGAGTCGGTATATTTTGCCGGTAACCGACCTTGGACACGGTGTGTTTGCAGACTGTAGTTTATCGTTTAAATAAATGTTATATGCATACTTTATTCTACAATTTGAAAACAGTGAATATGCTAGTCATTATCATTATCTTTGTCTAATATACATCATTTTCTGGCTTTAAAGCAGGCCCCTGAAACACATATTACAGAATATCTCTTACCCTTTTAAAAACAGTATTTTCCCGCTCTGTCACGAATTAGTGGGGATCATAAATATGATGGCCAACTGGGTTGATAACTTTGCTGAGACATTTCTCGCCGAAAACATGGAAAATTTTAAAGGAAACATATATTGTACACATTTAACTTAACTGGATGTGCCAAACACCTTGAAATATTGTTACAGGTATTGGCCTACTTCAAACAAACATTTTATTCCAGTTCGCCAATCAAAAAAAATGGAGAAATAAGTCAAACGATTCAGTTTATTGCACCTTAATCTAAATAATAGATGTGGAGCTGACTGTTCATAATTTAAACGAGATATTCTCAATCATTAATAATTAGAAGGGAGTAGATTACACAATAATGGGAGAACGACTGGTGAATTTCGAAACAGGTGGGGTGAGTTGTATGGTGGGTCCAAACTTATCTTGGGTGGTTTAGCTCCAGTGTAGTTTTGTTAATCCTTATAATTCGTCCGACTGAGACTTGGTAAGTATTGTTCCCTGATAGATGGGGAAATGTGACTCTGTGAAGAGGAAGGAAGACACCCGCAGAAGAACACCTACGATGATCATGCAGGTTTACTATACCACAAAATGTTGAAATACACACAGATTGTTGATTGATTGTTTCACGTTGCGCCATACTATAGATATTTTACTCCCGAATTCCTGCAAAATACAGTTGATTATTTGATTTTACTAACTCTGTATTGAATCAAGATTATTTAACTTTTATGACGGTGCTGTCATGCTTATTTGGGAAGAAGACCAGGCTCCATACCCAGAGGAAATCCCAGACCTTTCGTGGCTTACTGTAACATTCATAAACATCTATTTGACGAAATACCACAAGTTGCAGGAAAGATACTTACTTTACGTTTTATTAAAACTTGTATCAAGATAAGGATTTACAGGACATGGAATAAAACGTTAAGAGGACACAATATAAGCAACATATGCACAATTTATTTCCACAACAAAACTTGAAAAAGTGAAAGATATTTTCAAAACGTAGGCTGGCTGTTATAAATCTGTTCTTTGGCAAGATCATCTATACCATTGTTTTCTGAAGAAGGAAAAACACAAAGCAACACAAAATGTTATTTGTCAAACATACAGAATGGTAGACAAAGGTTCCTGTTTATATTAGAACAACATTTATAAAATCTCACTTTATGAAAGACACACGGGTTGCCAAAAGTTTACCTATTCAATAGATTTGATTATCGGGACAGAGGTATTTTTTCGGTAAACTGAATGATTGAGGTGAAAATAATTAATATCCATGCAATATGTGGCCTATGATAATTCAACTAAATTCATTTATTTTAGGTCTGAATTAGTTCTAACCATTATTTAAGCGTACATTCTCGACACTGGTATCAAGTCTATTGCCTTGGTAGAATACTAATAAAGAATTAAAAAAATGTTTTGGCAGCTTATGTGTTGAGCTTGTCGTTGGACAAGTTTGGTTTAAAAAAAGTTGTGTCTATCTTATCTTATACTATAAGTTATAGTTACCAAACATGAAAGAGATTAGCCCTACTGATTTTTTTTAAATTATGAAGGTAGACGTTCCAAAAAAATTATTACGGCGGATGGTTTGTGAAATGCAAGTTTTACAGAAATCCGACAACATTGAATTGGTTGTCTCAAAACAAGTATTCCATAACATATGCTCGTTTGATATTTAACCAGTTACAAATTAAACTGGGTTTACATTTGGACAGTCAAAATATGTCGTAAAACCTTATTTCTAGAATGATTTGTGTTTAGACAAATTAACCTCACACGGAGTGGGGAGGGGTATCTCAAAGGTGTCGATCTTTTTTATAAATCTGACGAAAAGGCAGTATGTTCATTGATAACGACATCCTGAGATCAGTCACATTTATTCTTAATCCCCCTAATAAAGGATAAACAGCGTTGAGTTGAGTTCGTAAACCACACTTTTAGTTCACGAAATACCCCATGAAGCAAGCCATCTTTTGTCGACGGGGAAAAGTCTTTTGTCGACGGGGAAAAGTCAGTTGGGGGAGGGGGCGATAAGTCTGTCTGAGCTACCGTTTGGGAAGCCCAATATCGAAATAATACTCCGCAGTATGAACGTTTCAAGTAGACGTTCACAGACTTCAATCTGATGCGTGAGTAGAGTTTCAACCAATTTAAAAAGTACAACAACAACATTTTCAGATTATATTTTCACTGATCAACACGAATCAAAAGGTGGATAGCGAACTATTTAGTCTTGCGCGCTGTGACAAAGTCTGGCAAGTAAACTACATATCAATGCGCGAAAGACAAGCTGATCGTGATTTCTATACATCGTGATTTTCAAGCCGCGACAGTTCAATCGTGATTTTAAAACTTTAGAAAAAAATCACGATTAAATGGAAACGTAAAAAACACGATGCAATCGTAATCTAATCGTGAAATATCAGGAAAAAATACGATCTTTCTCAACACGATTAATGGGAACGCTCCCTAAGACAAAAACAACATCACTGGCCCAAATCTCAACATTAAATGCTATTTTGACATTAAAATCTGTTGGTTTTAAGAATTTGGGCGGATTTTTTGCTTGTGAGTTTGGGCGCCCATACCTATATACAGGTATCAAAATGTCTCTGGATCAGTCTATGATTACACCAACATCAGGAGGCGATCGTATGTCACTTTTGCGAAATCAACTAACATTTGTAATCCAACAGTAGGCCTACTGTTTTCTAACATCGCCGATAACAGAAATTATGCGTAAAGGCTTTATAAAAATTATAGGCCTACAACAAAAAAATTAATTATCCACGACTATAATCTAATGAAAGATCGGCGGATTTTGTAAAAATCATTCTATGTACATGTAAAGTTAAAGTGCTTTGGTTTACGTTCGCGCGAATGACTTCCCAGAAATCTATTCAGCGATAATTGTCTCGATTTGCAATGCTTTCGTACAGGTCCGCGAATTACAAATGACCCGTATGAATTCGTCAGCTGTGACGTATAACAGCCAGCAGTCAGTAGAATCCGCATTTACCTCTCCACTTCAGACTCTTATTCTAATCGTATATCTCCATAAGAAAAAAAAAGCAGTACGTCCACGGAATCATCCATATCAAAATACATGTGTAAAACATCTTATTAGCTGATAAGAAATGTATATTCTCTTGAATTGTTTGTTATAAAACACTCGGTAAAAACCCAGCTTTAAGTCTGTCACAGTGGAAATTTCCACGCCCACGTGTTGACAGTTGAACGCTAATAAGACAATAAACATTGGCTCTCATAGTACCTTTATTATACACAAGTTTACCAACATATCTTTCACCAGTACACCTTTATAATCGTTGATAATTTCTCTACAGAACCTTTAAACTTGAGTGAATAGTTTAATTTCTCCCAAGACTCTGAAATGAAGTTTCAGGGACCGGACATTCAACCGCTCGTCTGCATGTTTTTGTACAGTGACGGGAACCAGTTTCTAGTGTTCGAAAAGTTGCCGGCACGGCCGAAAGCGACTATTCTTGGGTCTGTAAAAAGTTTTAGTTATATTTGGAGGTTGAATTTTTGCAAGAAGATGCCGCGAAAAGTAAGCCGACTGTAATCGGCGGGAAAGCCTGATTGCTTGGGTTAAGCACGCATAAGTGTATTGGTTCTGTACGATAACTGAATAGATACCCGTACGTTAACAGTTACGGCCAAAGCTGAGAAATCTGGGCTCTGCCGAATTTTTTTTCTCCGTATTCGCCAAAAGGCCACCAGACACACCAGTCGGTGATAGACCGCCGGGCTAGTGAACAGTAAATAAGCAATCAATCTGCATTATCAAATCTGCCTCGGCAGTTTTTTTTGCCGAGGCAAATCAAATTTACCACGGCAAACACCTCGGCAATTGCAAATTGCCGAGGCTAATTGCAAGGGCTGCAAGATGTGTTCCAAACACATTCTAGGATTTAAATACATGCCAAAAAATACAATTCTATGACTTATAAGAATGTCATTTTCTTGTCAAGTGCTCAAAAACAAAGGTGTTCTGATTTTTTGCCATGGTAACAACCTTGCTTCAAGCCTGCCACTCAATCCCGCAGTTGTCAAAAATTTGATGTCTGAATTTATCTGATCAACTTGTCTCCCTGTCCATTACCAAATGAAAATGTCGGCATGACATGGTTTCTTCCCCCACTAAACCTGACAAAGTCACCCAATAAGTGAAAATGTCTTGACCCATCGATGTAATGCTATTCTTGCTTTGTATGACTTCAGGGATCCCAGTATACGCCAGTCTGTGTTAAGAATTCTCACAATATGGGGGGAAAGGAATGTATTTAAACCGGCCTATATTGAGGAGCTACGGGCAACTCTGAATTCTGACAAGGAATCGTCAGTGAAAGAAAAGACAGTAACCAAACCGGCTACCAAACCAGCAAGTAAAACATCCACCAAGCCTACAGGTAATTTCTTTTCTTCATATTAGTTTTATTGCTTAATTTCCTTGGCTTCTTCCTTATTGTAACAGCTCACACTGAATAGTCAGTGGATATTATCAACATAATCTTCAGTAAATTTGTTTGAAAACCAGTTTAGTTACTGTCCTATTTGGTAGAGTTGTCAGGTACTTACGTTAGGTCTCCTCCCACACTTAACCATGAACACCTATATTTTCGTGAAATTATCTTCAGTTTTGCGTAAAGCATGAATCAATCAGTCACTCATGTTATCCCATCTTTTTGTTTTAAGGGTTTATTTTAAGTTTTTCTACTCAATGTTTTTTTTTCTTTCTTTTGTAGAGGAACCATCTAAACCCAAAATTGAAGTGGATCAAAAAATACTAGCTGAATATAAGGTATATCAAGTTAATAGCTGCTATTGAATGATAGTTTTGATAAGGCAGTGATCTAGATAGTAATTTGTGACCCCTTGCTTTCTTACCCATCATTGGATCACTGCTTCGAATCCCACTTAATCCAAATATGAATGAATATTTTTTCATGTTGAAGTGTTGAAGAGTTGTCAGGTACTCGCAGAAGGTCGGGGGTTTCCTGTGGGCAATGAGCCCGGTTTCCTCCCTTACTTAACCTGGCAACGCCGCTCTACAAGTTAAATAATCTTGAGTGCGGCGACATCAATCAATCAATCTATGCTGAAAGGTTGTTCGATGATCCTTTGGTCAGTGGGTACTTTTGTCACCATATGACCTTAAAATTTAAAGAAACATTTTGATCTAATGGCCCGTCACCTGTCAACAGATATCGCAAAATCTTTGATTGATTGATTGTTTGGTGTTTTACGCCGCGCTCAAGATTATTTCACTTATATGGCGGCGTTGCCAGTTTTATTGTGGGAGGAAACCGGGCTCTGTGCCCGGAGGAAACCCACGACCTTCCGCTGGTAACTGGCAACAATCCCACATAGGTCGGCAAAATCTTTGAGGAGACTAACTGCCCGTACATAATACCAATCTAAATAGGTATACATTTGACCTTAATCTAATTCAAATGAGGATTGTTTTCTTAACTTTCAGCCACAAAAAGTACTGGATATGATGACAAACTTTAAGCGCTTTGAGGCGGATGTGGATTCCAGGGCCAAGCAGCTGTCTCACCTGAGACTGGATGCTTCAAACATTGAAGCTGTTAAACAATTGAAAGGTAAGCTTCTTATCATAGATATCATTGAGCCAATGTTTATCTCTGTAAAACGTAGGTCAGTCTGTTGTGGAAACTATTTTTCCAACATCAGATCTGGCGGTCTTGATGGCTCAGTTGGCTAGAGTGATAGTCCGACACGTGCCTTCCATCGATGCATCGCATATGCCAATCACACTCAGACAAAATATATACTTTCTCGCCGTTTGTGGAAGACTTGCCTGGTACTCTTCGAAGGTCTGGGGTTTCTTCCTGACAACGAGCCTTATTAAAGCAACATAAAACATCAATCGATCCAACATCAGTTCAAGTTTATAGCTGTAGCACCTGAGCTACAAAGTCCAGTCAGCCAATTATTGAAGCATTCAGCATACTACATTGTCAAAAAATGTTTATAATCTTTTGTTTTTGTTTCACAGTAAAAGTGAAGGATTTCTTGAGGCTTTCATAAGGAAATATTTAAAGTGGCAAAATTTTGATATTTTGACGTTAAAGCAGAATGTTAAAATTATTGGCTATTTTTCTCAAGACGTATAATTCAGAAGCTTTTTAGTGCTTCAAGTTTCGAAAATGTACAAAAAAGTATTGTTTTGAACTAACTTTGGCTTAGAATGAATGAATGGTCGTCTCGGTTATTTAAATTTTGTTTACTTTTCTAACACATTTTCAGTTCGTACAGGTCACATACTGTATGGATTTCCCTCATTCCAACGCCAATCATTTAGTTAAGAGGCCTTCAAAGCCTCTTACTGCCGTGACGATCAGAAATTATGATAAAAGTGTGAATTTTGGCAGCTCATGCCACTTTAATGTAGGCAAATTCGATGGTAATAAATTGAGATAAAATATTGCAATATTCATGACTGTACATGGAGCCCATGAGAATGATATCTCAATAGCGTTGTAGATTCTCATGTAACGGAAATAATCGTTAACTCTGGACAATCAATCAATTGTAGATCGTGCTCACGGAAATGAATTCAAGAAACAATTTGAAGATTCCTGTACTAAGCTGGAGAACTTCGCGGCAAGTTTTGAGAAGAAAGTTTCCGATAGAACGGCCTTGATAACATCATTAGAAGAGGGAGAACTCTTCTATCAAGCCCAGTTTGGGGAAGCCAAAATCGTAGCTAATGTAAGTTTCTAGATTTTTACAAATTTATGAAGTCTTTAAAGAAATATCTTGTAATATATATACAGGTTATGCCCTGTACCGATCAGGAAAGTTTGAATTCAGCTTAAACAGACTGCTCACCAGAAATTAACATGACTAGCATCCCACACTAAACAGATGTGCATAGCTATAGCCTCCCTCTGTCCTGTCTATTTGCTTAATAACTTTAGAACACTGGAGTCTTACTTTGAAACTTGAGTAATATGTTGAGCTCATCGACAGGTGGGATTGCTTTTCACCATTCTGTGAAATTTACGACGGCTTCCACAGCCAATTTACCTTATTCCCAATCTATTATGTGTTGTCCGCTGTATAACTTGAACTCCTTGTCGTATCATTTTGAAACTTGAATAGTGTGTTGAGCTCATGGAAAATATGGATGGGATAAATTCTGTCAGGATACAGTCATAGCCTCTGTCGTACCGTCTGTACATCTGTCCATCTATCTGTCTGTCTGTCGTACCGTCTGTACATCTGTCCATCCATCTGTCTGTCTGTTGTACCGTCTGTACATCTGTCCATCTATTTGTCTGTCTGTCGTACCGTCTGTATACTGTCCATCCATCTGTCTGTCTGTCGTAAAGTCTGTACATCTGTCCATCTATCTGTCTGTCTGTCGTACTGTCTGTACATCTGTCCATCCATCTGTCTGTCTGTTGTACTGTCTGTACAACTGTCTGTCTGTCGTACCGTCTGTACATCTATCTGTCTGTCTGTCGTACCGTCTGTACATCTGTCCATCCATCTGTCTGTCTGTCGTACCGTCTGTACATCTGTCCATCTATCTGTCTGTCTGTCGTACCGTCTGTACATCTGTCCATCTATCTGTCTGTCTGTCGTACCGTCTGTACATCTATCTATCTGTCTGTCTGTCGTACCGTCTGTACATCTGTCCATCCATCTGTCTGTCTGTCGTACCGTCTGTACATCTGTACATCTATCTGTCTGTCTGTCGTACCGTCTGTACATCTGTCCATCCATCTGTCTGTCTGTTGTACCGTCTGTACATCTGTCCATCTATTTGTCTGTCTGTCGTACCGTCTGTATACTGTCCATCCATCTGTCTGTCTGTCGTACCGTCTGTACATCTGTCCATCCATCTGTCTGTCTGTTGTACCGTCTGTATACTGTCCATCCATCTGTCTGTCTGTCGTACCGTCTGTACATCTGTCCATCCATTTGTCTGTCTGTCGTACCGTCTGTATACCGTCCATCCATCTGTCTGTCTGTCGTACCGTCTGTACATCTGTCCATCCATCTGTCTGTCTGTCGTACCGTCTGTACATCTATCTATCTGTCTGTCTGTATGTTGTACCGTCTGTACATCTGTCCATCCATCTGTCTGTCTGTCGTACCGTCTGTATACTGTCCATCCATCTGTCTGTATGTTGTACCGTCTGTACATCTGTCCATCCATCTGTCTGTCTGTTGTACCGTCTGTACATCTGTCCATCCATCTGTCTGTCTGTCGTACCGTCTGTACATCTATCCATCCATCTGTCTGTATGTTGTACCGTCTGTACATCTGTCCATCCATCTGTCTGTCTGTCGTACCGTCTGTACATCTATCTATCTGTCTGTCTGTATGTTGTACCGTCTGTACATCTGTCCATCTATCTGTCTGTCTGTCGTACCGTCTGTACATCTGTCCATCTATCTGTCTGTCTGTCGTACCGTCTGTACATCTGTCCATCCATCTGTCTGTCTGTTGTACCGTCTGTATACTGTCCATCCATCTGTCTGTCTGTCGTACCGTCTGTACATCTGTCCATCCATTTGTCTGTCTGTCGTACCGTCTGTATACCGTCCATCCATCTGTCTGTCTGTCGTACCGTCTGTACATCTGTCCATCCATCTGTCTGTCTGTCGTACCGTCTGTACATCTATCTATCTGTCTGTCTGTATGTTGTACCGTCTGTACATCTGTCCATCCATCTGTCTGTCTGTCGTACCGTCTGTATACTGTCCATCCATCTGTCTGTATGTTGTACCGTCTGTACATCTGTCCATCCATCTGTCTGTCTGTTGTACCGTCTGTACATCTGTCCATCCATCTGTCTGTCTGTCGTACCGTCTGTACATCTGTCCATCCATCTGTCTGTCTGTCTACTCAAGGATTTGAGACCTCTGTCTGTCCGTTGTACCGTCCGTATATCTGTCCATCCATCCATCCATCTGTCAGGATTTGCAAAATTCATCACATCTGTCCATCCATCTGTCTGTCTGTCGTACCGTCTGTACATCTGTCCATCCATCTGTCTGTCTGTCGTACCGTCTGTACATCTATCTATCTGTCTGTCTGTATGTTGTACCGTCTGTACATCTGTCCATCCATCTGTCTGTATGTTGTACCGTCTGTACATCTGTCCATCCATCTGTCTGTCTGTTGTACCGTCTGTACATCTGTCCATCCATCTGTCTGTCTGTCGTACCGTCTGTACATCTGTCCATCCATCTGTCTGTCTGTCTACTCAAGGATTTGAGACCTCTGTCTGTCCGTTGTACCGTCTGTACATCTGTCCATCTATCTGTCTGTCTGTCGTACCGTCTGTACATCTATCTATCTGTCTGTCTGTATGTTGTACCGTCTGTACATCTGTCCATCCATCTGTCTGTATGTTGTACCGTCTGTATACTGTTCATCCATCTGTCTGTCTGTTGTACCGTCTGTATACTGTCCATCCATCTGTCTGTATGTTGTACCGTCTGTACATCTGTCCATCCATCTGTCTGTCTGTCGTACCATCTGTACATCTGTCCATCCATCTGTCTGTATGTTGTACCGTCTGTATACTGTCCATCCATCTGTCTGTATGTTGTACCGTCTGTACATCTGTCCATCTATCTGTCTGTCTGTCGTACCATCTGTACATCTGTCCATCCATCTGTCTGTCTGTCGTACCGTCTGTATACTGTCCATCCATCTGTCTGTATGTTGTACCGTCTGTACATCTGTCCATCCATCTGTCTGTCTGTTGTACCGTCTGTACATCTGTCCATCCATCTGTCTGTCTGTCGTACCGTCTGTACATCTGTCCATCCATCTGTCTGTCTGTCTACTCAAGGATTTGAGACCTCTGTCTGTCCGTTGTACCGTCCGTATATCTGTCCATCCATCCATCCATCTGTCAGGATTTGCAAAATTCATCACATCTTCCACAGTCAATTTACCCCGTTCTCAATCTACAGTGTGTGGTGTCTTTATCATATCACTTTAAAACGTGGATAGTGACTTGAGCTCATGGAAAAGACAGACTGGATTGCTTTCCAGGATTCAGTGAATTTTATGGCAAAAGCCAATTTTCCTTATTCACAAACTATGAATTTGGTGTCCATTCCATTACTAGAGATGGCTTTTTCGTATCACTTTGAAACATGACTATGATTGCTTTTCCCTTATATAAGCCAATTTTTTTTTAAATTGTGGGGTTCTCGTTTGATTTGGCTAACACTGTAGTGTTGTTTAATCGACAGAAAATCCTGTAATTTATCTTCCTTATTTGTTTTACAATGTCAAACTTTGTCTTTCAGGCTTATAAAATATTTGGCACAAAGTTAAATAATTTAAAGAAAAAATTGGATGAGTTAAAGAAGACTTTACCTTCGCCCCCTAGTCCTATTCCTTCACCCACTCCCGATGCGCCCTCCCCGGGCAGTACTCCAACCAATGAGCCAGATATAGAAACTGTAGATATGGAAATGTCTGATGAAGAAACAACAGACAGAACTCAAGACAGAACAATGGATAACAAAGGTAAGCTGGGGCATTGTTTTAAGAGCAAAAATATTGGAGAAAAATATTTAATTTTAGCATTGGTAAAAAAAAAAAACTACAGCTTATAAAACTAGAGTTATTGTTAGTTTGAAAGCTATTGCGTCTGAATCTAGTTGTGTTAGAAAAAGCGAGTTATATTTCTAAGTCTATGGTTTAAGACTTGAAGGCCTGAAATCTTATGAAATTTAATTTTGCTGACTTTTTGAAGCTGATCGTAAAAGGCAAGACAGTACTCGGACGACAAAGTCCATCCCACAACCCATTCCTAGTGTCACTGAAATCCGGATGAAAATCAAAGGTAGACTTATGATCAAAGCTTCTGACGTTGCTACTGTTTTCATGGCCAGTTGTATTTTGAGGCTTTATTTTCGCTTTTGCTTGTTTTAAATTTGTTCATTTACAGTTTGCATATTTGTACATATTTGTTGAAAGCATGACCAGCAGTTTATAATTCTAATAAGGAGCCAATTTGATTAATAATTATAATTTGATCAAATTGAATGGCTTTGACTTGGGAGGAGGAGAAGTGGTACTCTAGCAGCAGCTGTATTAGTCTCTGTGTTGATCAGTAAAAAAGCATGGCCAGCAGTTTATAATTTTAATAAGGAGCCAATTTGATCAAATTGAATAGCTATGACTTGTGGTTGGGAGGAGGAGGAGGGGTCCGTAGCTGTATTAGTCTCTGTGTTGGTCAGTAAAATACACAGCGATCTCTATGGCTCATTCGGTCACCAATGTGAGGGCAAGCACATACATGTAGCAAAGGTCATGTTTGACTTCATGTGTCACAGAGATAATTAACTCTTGTAAGCATTGTAGAGCGACAAATGTGAATTTTGTGTGTTTTGGTCAGACTTGTAAAGTACCTGTTCTACAACACACATTCATAATTAAGGTAATTTAGAAAATATTGCCAAAGGCTGTTCATAAAAGTTATAAAGCCCACTTGCCGCCGCAGCCTGTTCAACATTTGTAAAGAAAACCAATTTACTTGAGCTTACTACGACTAAAACCACTAAAATTAAACATAGGCTACATAAAATATGTCCAGTTAGGTTTAGAATGTAGAAATTGGGGTGAAAAACAAACAAATAATCGAAGCCTGATTACAGCAACGACGATCAGTGTCTGTTAACTTAGCAGTTGGATTGCCCTCATTTCAGGCCTTTTTATCTGTGGTTTACATCAGGCTTTTCGAGTCCCTTACCCGATCGTCAAGCTGTATTTCTCAGATAAAGTATGTGGAATTATACTGTGCTGTTAGATCACTCACACGACTCTAACATTAGAATGCAGGCATACAAGCCGTTTTCATCTACTACTAAACCTGGCATCGCAGCCATATAAGCTGGTGCGGCTTGAAATATCAATCAGTGAATTACACAATATGTCGCACTTACTATTTTTTAGGAGCTGCAAATGTTTAATAAGGTTCTTTTTGGGGGTTGTTAAAGTCTAATAATAAATAAAACAGCTTGAGCCAATGGTTCATCGTGGCTTATTAATGAGCTAAAAAGAAAGCTTTATTCTCAGGTCTCTATCTTCATATTACATCTGAGTAGATTTTTCACTCTGTTGCCGTATGTGGAAGAGTTGCCAGGTACTCACCGAAGGTCAGGGGTTTCCTCTAGGTAATGAGCCGGGTTTCCTCCCACTAAACCTGGCAACGCCGCCATATAAGTGAAATAATCTTGAGTGCGGTGTGAAATATTGATCAATCAATTCATATTGCACATATTACGTTACTATTTCCGCTTATGGAATCGGTGCAATACCCTGAAATGAGACAATTCCAGTATTATTTTAGTCAGTAGATCATTTCCCTAGTCCGACTTGTTCAAATATACTAGGTTGCCAGTTACCAGCAGAAGGTCGTGGGTTTCTTCCGGGCACAGAGCCCATTTTCCTCCCACAATAAAACTGGCAACACCGCCATATAAGTGAAATAATCTTGAGCGCGGCGTAAAACACCAAACAATCAATCAATCAATCAAATATACTATTATAAGCATGATCTGTGTATTTGTTTCACAATAAAACGAGCATAAAAGTTTGTCAGCTTAGCTGTTGCTTTGCTTCATTGATGTGGTTGCATTTATTTTGATACATGTCAAGTTGTTTAACTTTTTGTTGGCTTGTGGATTGGTTTTATAATTGATTGATGTTTTACGAAGCCCCCAAGATTATTTTACTTATATAAATATGGCGGCGTTGCCAGGTTTCACGGGGAAGGAAATCAAGTTCAATGGATGGAGGAAATTGTCAACATTTGACAAGAACCTACTACCTAACAACTCTTCCCAAATAAGGAGATCGAGTGAACCCAAACCCCAAAATTGAAGTGAATCAAAAAATACTAGCCGAATATTTACTTTATTATAAGGTTTATAGCTGCTATTGAATGATAGTTTTGATAATGCAGTGATCTAGATTTCAATTTGCGACCCCTTGCTTAGTAATTTGGAAAACCTGCTCAGTAGTAGTTAAATATTTCTTTGAATGGGGTTGGAACCTGTGACTCCTCTATAGGAGGTTTTCGCTCTGCTGAATGGAGGAGTACTGAAAACTTATTTGTTCTGTAAAAAAAATGATTCATTGTAGCAGAGACGAATATTAACTGTATGAACTGGTAATGTTTGAGTACTTCGTACAAACACATCTATCAAGTGAACAATTCATTTCTCAGAAGTCCTGAAAAAGTGCTGTGCAAAATTGGAAACTTGGAAAGTAATTTAAGTGTGTGGTTTGAGACCTTATTGATAGCCCATGAAAGGCTTTTTCCACACTCGCGTCAAGACTGGTGACAATTTTTATAACACTTAAGACAAAGCAAGCTATAATTACAAAATGACTTGTTTCGACGTGGGGTAACATGCAGCTGGGCGATCCAAATGGTATTTCTCTAATTTTATCCGAACCACAAAGCTGTGTTAGAATATTAATATTTTAATAAAATATCTTGAATGTTTCAATTTCTTTGGTCCGGGTGAGGTAGATTTTAGTCACAATTTTATGTCCCGTTGAACACTTTCAGTAAAATATGATCTGTGTTTAGAAGCTACATGCTTTTGTTTGGGAAACTGGCAATGCTGGCTCATAAAACAAGAATTTGGTTGGGTATCTGACGAGTTACCTGTAAAGCTAGCCTAGGTCAATAAACATATAGCTATGTAGATGGGATGATGATATTAACACCAGTAGTGAGGGGAAACCTTATTCATGGAAAATATCTATCTGGGTTAATTTCTAATGACGATTTTTTTCTTATTTCCAGCTAAACAGGCCAATATGAAAGATTCAGGCATTAAAACGAGATCTGTAGCATTTACCCTACCTGAAAAAACACCCAGTAAGTACATAATGTTACCAATATGAATTAACTTAAACCCATTGCTGAATAGCGTTACATTGAGGTATGTTTGAACTGAAAATGACGGAGTATCTATCTATACTTGGTAAAATAATCCTGTTATAGAATACTTATCAACAACATGTAGCTTAGCTTATCAACAACATGTAGCTTAGCTTATCAACAACATGTAGCTTAGCTTATCAACAATATGTAGCTTAGCTTATCAACAACATGTAGCTTATCAACAACATGTAGCTTAGCTTATCAACAACATGTAACTTAGCTTATCAACAACATGTAGCTTAGCTTATCAACAACATGTAGCTTAGCTTATCAACAACATGTAGCTTAGCTTATCAACAACATGTAGCTTATCAACAACATGTAGCTTAGCTTATCAACAACATGTAACTTAGCTTATCAACAACATGTAGCTTAGCTTATCAACAACATGTAGCTTAGCTTATCAACAACATGTAACTTAGCTTATCAACAACATGTAGCTTAGCTTATCAACAACATGTAGCTTAGCTTATCAACAACATGTAGCTTATCAACAACATGTAGCTTAGCTTATCAACAACATGTAACTTAGCTTATCAACAACATGTAGCTTATCAACAACATGTAACTCATCAACAACATGTAGCTTAGCTTATCAACAACATGTAACTTAGCTTATCAACAACATGTAGCTTATCAACAACATGTAACTCATCAACAACATGTAGCTTAACTTATCAACAAAATGCTTATCAACAATTATCAACATCTAGAATGGGAGCGTAGCTTATCAACAACATGTAGAATGGGAGCGTAGCTTATCAACAACATGTAGAATGGGCGCATTTTTTTATCAACAACATGTATAATTGGGGGCGTAGCTTATTATCAACAACATGTAGAATGGGGGCATAGCTTGTGAACAATGTGTACTGGATTATGTATTAATCTCGAAAGAGTTATTAAAAGGAGTGTGGGTGGGGGATACCCCACATGTACATTACTACCCTTTGGTAGAATTGATGAATCTTTGGTAGATTAGATTACATGTTTTGGTAAGTGGGGTTACATAACAATGGTTTAAGTGAGTTGTCTGCTGGTAGAGCAACGATTCTTCACTCTGAGACAACTAGTTCACTAGGTCAAGGGATAAGAACCCACTCCGTCAAAAAAAGTTTTTAGTGGGATTTCACTGGACAACACTATGTAGAAGGGTGGTCAGGTACCTGTTGAAGGCCTGGATATTCTCCAAGCCATGTTTCCCATCACACTTAACCTGACCTAAAACGTCAATCAATCTTTTTCGGGAGATAATGCCCTGTTATAAAAATAATGAGATGGATATTAATAGAATAAATGTATCAGAAAAGTCACTGATATTGAAGTTAAAACAGAGCCTCATTTGTTTAGTATTATAATGTTATTAATTCTTATGGATTTGTTCATCTATTGTAATTGATTGACGCTATGCTTGAGACGATTCGCTGACCTGAGATAGTTAACTTTTTGACTTGTTGAACATTGCAGGCACTTCAAAGATACCCAGAGATCCATCAGATAACCTTGAGGCCAGGATAGCCAACATGCTACCAGATCTTCCACTTGGTCAGGGGAAAGAGAAGAAGTCTACCCCAGAGAAGGATAGTTCAAAGTGGAACGGCAGCAAACAAAACACCCCATCAAAGTCCAGTGGTCGGGGGGAAAGGTCTGGAACTCAAGGCCATTTTCCACAGTCTACAACTGCTGTGGTACCTGAAGATGGCAGTGCTACACCTCTGAAAGATGAAGGCAGCTCCACACCTGTACAAGATGAAACCCCAGAAGCCCCTCCCGCTTCAAACCCCATAGATTTCCTCACCAAACTCATTTCTCAGACAAAGAAAACCAACCCTCATAGTTCTCATTTTCTCCAGAACTTGGGATTCTTGGCAACAACTATGAAAAGTAAGCCAGAGACGAACTCTTTGTCGAAGCATAGTCCTGAAGAAGCAGAGAATGATAAAGCCCCAGTCCCTCCTCAGTCTTGGTCAGCTTGGAAGGCAAAACAAACTCAAGAGAACTCTCCTGATGCTGTGAATGGCCAGGATGGGGGCTCACCATTTCCCATCCAGCCACCCACTGTTCCTCCCCTACCATCTGCCCCTACACCTGCTATTGTTGGGGCATACGGTAGTTCACCTACAATACCTATCCCAAAGCCACAGCCTATCAATCCGACTATCACGCCAGTTGCTCCACCATCACCTAACATTCCAGGAATTCCGGATATATCCGTGCCACCACCATGGTTACCCCTCGGTCAACCTCCACAGCCCCCTCTAATCACAGAGCCGCCATCTCCTGCTATCTTACCACCCCCAATTCCTCCCCCAAGTTTTGGTGGCATTCCCATGCCTGTACCTGATTATCTTCCCCAGGCTAGTATTGAAGATGCCTCGTCTGTGGATAATGAACCTTGGGATCTGGCTGCGGACCAGTCTTCTCCTCTAGGGGCACCTAAAGGTATCTTACGAAATCGTAATAGTGCTTTACGGGAGGTCCAACTTGTGCCATTAACGGATGACACGATTACATCTGTTTCTTCTATCCCTACAGTATCGGCTGCTAGATCTCACTCCTCATCAGGCAGTTCCTCCCAACCTACAAGTCCCATCTCTGGCCCCAAACCCCCTCCTCATCCTCCTACCAGTGTTGTTACACCGGGTAGACGCACATCAGTAACAGAAGACCAAAGGGAGTTCATCGAAAAGTTAAAGAGAAAAACGTCTCAAACTCCTGGTTCTACTGAACATGATTCCGGTCCGCCAGCTTCCAAATCTCAAATTTTTACACGTGATCCAAGCAGGCCTAATCTAACAACAATAGTTTTAACTGGGGAGGCTGAAAATCAAAAACAATCAAATTCCACGACACAGTCGCCAAGCGAAGAACCAGTGGGAGCCCCTATCAGTACTATAGATCGTATAGGGACTGTTGACCGTTCACAGAGCTTGACCAGGCACAACGAACACTCACTGGAGTCGAGAGAACGTTATGATGATTTGGCACACAGGGGTTATGATTACAGACATAGGGCAAACCCTTATGGTGAAAACCCTGCCTTTTATTTGGATCGGAGACTTCCCCCTCCACCTCCAGACCCATACAGGGACCCTTATTACCTCCCTAGAGACCCTTATGGACAACCCCGTCCCCCTAAACGACCCTATCCAGACCCCTATTATGACAGAGGGAGACCATATTATCCGCCTCGCTATTAAATTTGTTCAAGTAAACTATGAAATGTTTGATTTTAAACTTAACACCCTGCTGTATATATTATGTTATTGTATATATATATATTTTATTTCGTACTTTGACTATTTCGTCAATCTGCGCAGTGCATTTTGTTTTAGTTTTTTTTAAGGTTATTGAATGATACATTGACTGCATAACACGAATTTAGATTTCTGATTGCTAATTATGTTTCCTGCAGAGAGAGAGAGAGAGAGAAGAGTCATTTGGAAGTGTTCAAAATGCTATTTAGCATACATCTGTGCCTGATTTTAACCGCTTGTATGAAAGATGTAAGGTTTCAACCTTAAATGCAATAAATGTGTTACTGAGACCGGTGCTTCTAAAGCATGATGGTTTACTTATATCCTTTCTCTGTTCTTTTCTTCTGCTCCAGGCATTTATATATATTTATTTATTAATAAAGGGAATTCAAGACAGCCCTTCTTATTAAAAAAAAAGCTGGCATAAAACTATTCGCTGTATGTGAACAAGATGCCAGGCACTAGCCAAAGGGGTTCCTACGAGCAAGAGCTTGGTTTCCCACTTAACCTGGCAATGCCGTCATATAAGTGAAATAATCTTGAGTGTGACATAAAATATCAATCCTGTGGCAATAGAGGACTTGCAGTTGAGTTAAGGTCATAACTGTTAGGTAACATTCCATACTGTACAGTGGGCCGAAATCCTCATTATCAGAAGAAAAATGACAGGATGAAAGAAGGCTCTGTTAGACTGCACTTCTATACTTTTCTGTGCAGATTAATTTCCATGCGTTACTTTATCCATTCTTTATTACTCTTGAAGACACCATTGAACAAGATGGTTTTCCTGATTTGACACTAGTGGAGAAATGTGTGTCACCAAGACCACACCTGGTGTGAAAGTTCACTACATCGTTTGATAACGTAGGTCTTCTCTGTGGAATAGCCTCATTGCATTTTCAATCAACTGGCCCCTCCCCTTACAACATAGAACTCTATCTCCGTATGAAGAAGGGGTCTCCGTGGCTCAGTAGGTAGAGCGTTGGATGCTCAATCCGAACAGCCTTCCACCATTGGGTCCAGGGTTCGAAACCCACTGTCCAAAAAAAAAAAAAAACATTGGAAATTTTCTAACTGGGTTTTCACTCGATGTGGGATGGTCGCCATTTATAACCAGAAGGCAACGCGTAAAACACCAAACAGTCAATCAAACCGTATGAAGAAGAGTTGCAACTTAAGGTCCAGAGTTTCCTCCTAGACTAAACCAATGCCTCCCTATAATTTAAATAATCTTTAGTGCGGCTTAAAATCATCAATAAATCAATCCAGAGAATGCCTAATCATATGATCAAAATCTCATTTTAAATAAACTTGGTACATGCCATAGCCCTGTAGTATTCTTTGCATATATAGAATTCCTGGATATGGACATGATTCAGTTGTATGACGAACTTGAACCATTATATTCAGAATTTCTTTGCTACTTCAAAATCTCATTTTTCTTTTGCCACATGTATTGTTTGGCTTAATAATAATGCCTGGCAATGCTGCCATATGATTAAGATAATCTTGAGTGTGACGTAAAAACATCTGTCAATCGAACAGAGAATGTCTGTTTAAACCCTGCAAATGTACATGTGTATAAAATGGTTCAATAGAGCGACTAGTGAAACATTCATCTTAAGCTACACTTAGTGTTATTTTGGTCAAATCACTTTAGCCAACATTAAATGTTGTATGGTAATATACATGTTTGTACTTCGTTATTGATAAAGTCCTGTCATTTAGCTTGCACAGCAGGTCAAAGGATCACAATAATTATACTGGTATAATATGAAGGTCATCTGCAGGGCTGACCTCCACAATGGTAGACACCTAAATATAACCGCCCAGTTTCATTCCCTGCTAGGACTCCAAGCAGTGCTATTTGAGGGAAATCTCAGTGCAGTATTAAAAGTACATCAATTAATTACTGTGATCTTCATGGACACAAAAATTAAGAAAATGAATAAGTTTTGAAATATTGAGAAATGTTCAGTACTTCAAATTGAAATCGCATTATTTGAACCCAGAACTGAGGGATGGCCTCATCAGCGATTTTGTCTGCTTCGGAGTAGTTACATTTATCTCCGACCCCCAAAAAATTAACAAATTTCTGAGTGGATTTTTCACTCGGTCGCCATACATGTATGTGGACGAGTGGCCAGGTACTTGCCGAAGGCCTATGTGGGATGGTTGCAAGTTACGAACGGAAGGTCGGGCGTTTTCTCCGGGCATAGAGCCTGGTTTCCTCCCACAATAAAACTGGCAACGCCGCCATGTAAGTGAAATAATCTTGAGCACAGCGTAAAACACTCAATTTATCAACATGTCATCTGTCCACTTAAATGATCTCCACTAAAAACGCTCTTATTACCAAATTTTACTTGTGTGTCTTTTGTTGGTTTTAAACCTCTAATCATTGTCTGCATAATTTGTGCCTTTGTGGGTTTCCACCCCCAATATACCGGACAATGCCACCCTATAAGTGAAATAATCTTGAGTGCGCATAAAACATCAATCAACCAAATCAATGCAGGTACATGTACTGGCCGAAATTCAACTCTGAACAAATAGAACTGAGTGGTCGCTGTATGTGGAAGTGTTGCCAGGTACTCGCCGAAGGTTCAGGGTTTCTGGGCAATGAGCCCGGTTCCCCCCCACTGAACCTGGCAACGCCGCCATATAAGTGAAATAATCTTGAGTGCGGCGTAAAACATCAATCAACCAAATTCAAGAATCAATGAAATACTTACAGGTGTACAACTTAGAAGTATTAAACAATGATAATATCTGTGTTTCCTGGAAGTTTTGAAGTCAAATTTAATATCTGCCTCAAAAGTAATATTAGAGCAGCGACTGGTTGGCCCGGTGTCAGTATACTGTGACTGGGTGAGGGGGCTTGCTGGTTGTCTTCGGCAAGTCGTCTCGGTGAGACAGCACCTAAAAGAGCGGTGGAAATCCGCCCTGTCACAAGGAGACAACGTCTTCATATAACCGAAATACTGTTGAGCAGGACGTAAAACCCCAATCACTCACTCACTCAAAAGTAATACTTGAGCGCGGCGTAAAACACCAATCAATCAATTAATTAATCAATCAATCAAAAGTACTATGAAAACTCAATTTACCCCATAAAACTGAACTACAGTTAATTAAGCGAGGAATTATTCGATTTCAGGCTACTTTAATACTCAATTTTACTTGGAAATAATTCAATACTCAAGGTTACACCCTCAAATATTCGGACATCTATTAAAAAATCAGAAAATTAAATGGTATTCAGCCTGTGAAATATCTTAGACAAAGCTATTCCTTTAATGGTAATTTTGTTAATTAATGTAGAATTGCAATCCTAAAAACACACCGTATTGCAGCTATTTAAGAAAACTGTAAAAAAAAAAAATCTTCAATAAACTTGGTACATACCATCGCCCTGTAGTATTATTTGCATATATAGAATTCCGGCATATGGGCATGATCATTTAGTTGTACGATGAACTTAAACCATAATATTCAGAATTTCTATGCTGCTTCAAATTCACATTATATTCTTACAACATGTATTGTGCCATGTCGGTAATGAAAATAGAAACCTTGGGGGCTGTTTCCCAAAGCCGTAGCACATTGCAATCAATCGTAGTTGCCAGGACGTCCTATCTCTTCACGTTTGCAATGCGACTGCTTTGTGAAACAAGCCCCAGTATTATTTTGAATTGAGAGTTATTTCAATACACACGACTTGGTCTGTAAATCTTTTCTTGGCTGCAGGCATTCAAATGTTTTGAAATGTTGCTTCATTTTCACTCAATATTGGACTTCATAACTTCTCTCAGACATGGATTCTAAATGGGAAAATATTTGCTTCCAAAATACATGCCTGTTTTTTAACAGAATGATTTTAGCCCAAGTGAAATGTTGTCATATCCTGGCCTTCCATTTAACACTGTTCCTTTCTCAGCACTTCTGTATTATTGCACATCTTTGAAGGGAGACAATCCATGAAGGAAACAAAGGGAGGTCATCATGGGGGATCAGTGGAACTTGTTGACTGAATCTTAGGATCCAAGCAAGATTTTATATAATCTATATTGACTTGGATATTTTTGTGGAAATGGCTGAAAATAACAAAAATCAAGATTTTATATAATCTATATTGACTTGGATATTTTTGTGGAAATGGCTGAAAATAACAAAAATCAAGATTTTATATAATCTATATTGACTTGGATATTTTTGTGGAAATGGCTGAAAATAACAAAAATAAAATAAGGTTTTATGGGTGATCAGAGGTCTTAACACAGAAATTCAGAAAAAATATCAAATTGAAAATAGGAAATGTAAAATCTTGAATTTTGACAATTGTGTTGTTTCTAACCCAATCTGTCACTAGTACCAGACAACATGTTTTCCCTCTTTGATCAGAAATTTACCTACCTAATATTTTCCTCATTCAAGCTACTGATAATATCCTGCATACTGTTTTCCACACATTCAAATTGATAATCACCACTTTCTTCTATTGTCTGAAAATACAAAGATGCGATTTGATCAAAGAACTGGTTACAAAAAAAAACCCACTTGCCAACTATGTGGGCTTCAAAGAAAAACAAAATGAAAAACCTTAGCACAAATTTGAATTTGTTTCATGTTGCATTTTAAACTGAAGACATCTTATAATTATTCAGTCCAATATGATTGATTGATTTCCCTTTAATATATGGTGGCATTGCCAGGTTTAGTGGGTGGAGAAACAGCGCTCTTTGTCCGGAGGAAACCCCCAACCTTTGACGAGTACCTGGCGACTCTTCCACATACGGTGATGGAGTGAAAAATCCGTTCAGAAATTTGTTCAATTTTTATTTCAGTCCAATATGGACAGAGACTTTGTAATTTACAACTTTGTAATTTGTAAATAACAATTCCCTATTCTCTTGATAGTCTTTAATCAATAAAGAAAGTTAAATTCAATTCATGTATCCATGGATGGAATTAGCTGACAGATTACAAGGCTTGCTTACCCGTAGCATGAAAAGCAGACTGGTTAGCTGTTTGATCAACTCCACACACTGATTGCTGGGCTTGATTGGATCTGATAAAACACGCTGAAATGTCAACAGTATCATTTATCTATAATGGGTTCATGAACAGTGCTTAAAGCTGGTTTGTGAGTTTTTATGGACTAAATGTATATGTGAAATAATTCTCGGGTAATAAAAAAAGGAGTAAGGATGCAAAATATGTATACTCTGAAAAACTCGTCAAAAGGAACGTCATACACGAGCTTCCATATGTATAAACTGTCATACAGACAAACTGAAACAGCAGAGATCATGTAATACCTCACCATTGTGAGGACAAGAGCACCACGGAGGCCATGTTTGATGGCATATGTCAAATTTAATTGTCTTTTTGTTCAGACTATTAAAGTACATGTTCTACAACACACTTTATGCAATTTAGAAAAGATTGCCAAAGGCTGTTTATACACCCTTCACTTCCTTTCAGACCTTGAGTCTTGAGTTCTCAATCTGAAGGTGCATACACAATGGAGGTCATGTTTGACGTCACATAAAACTTTGGTAAACATCTAAAAGAGCGGTCAATGTAGAATCGAATTTTGTATTTACTGCACCCGACTTAATTTTCGTTTTGGCCAGAAATGTTAAGCATATATTCTTCAACCCTTGCTTAATGACAATGTTAAAGAACATTTGTTTTTACAGATTGAATTGAATTTTACATATTGCAATCAGAAAGGAAATCACTGAACAAGTAAATAGCTACCATCTAATAATTATTCAAATGTTTACCTGACTTGTTATTTTAACAACAATATTAGCTTCTATCTCACATTGTTTCTGAATATTTGGAGATAAAGGCATTTCTTCCAAATGTTCAACCTAAACATAAAAAGAAGAAGAGAACAAAGTCTAATGGTTAGCAAAGACATAACAAATTTTGGCAAACAACCCAGGGAGGAGATGAAGTGATTGACAGCCCTTAAGAACTGGTCATTTTGATTCCACACAAACTCTGCTGTGATAGCATGGGCGATAGTTAAATATCCTATTCAGGTTCTGTTCCCCCTTTTCATGTACAGATTTGTTTATGTAGATAGTGTAGTCTCCAACATTTCTCTATCAATATTCAGGTATTTTACCTAGGTTTACCTGGGGTGTGTGTGTGTGTGGGGGGGGGGGGGGGGGGGGGGGGGGGGGGGGGGCAAACATTTTCACTTTCTTTTCCCATGATCCCAAGATCCCAATCTCAGTCTGCCAATATTCTTACCATAGCTTAAGATGCGTAAGCATTGTCAATGTATTACAAAGTGTTCCAGAAAAGTCTACTGACTAAGGCGAAGCTCCTGTCGTTTGTCAACCTAATGAAATATCATAGGTTTAGTTTGTCACAACAATTTATGATGGGGTATAGGCCTAAAGGTCTAAATGATATACCTCTTTTAACACAATTAGAAACTTGTCTCCATGGTTATTTTAGACAAGAAGATTTTCCCTGTGCCTCATGTGTGTTCAGAAGTATTCAGGACTGATAAATAATTAAAAAAAGAAATACACCAGCTAGCTATCTTGAATGGTTGGTTGTTTGGTGTTTTACGCCGCGCTCAAGATTATTTCACTTATATGGCGGCGTTGCCAGTTTTATTGTGGGAGGAAACCGGGCTCTATGCCCGAGGAAACCCACGCCCTTCCGTTGGTAACTGGCAACCATTCCACATAGGTCGTTCGAGTGAAACCCCAGTCAGAAAAGTTTTCCAATTTTTTTGGACTGAGTGGGATGCGAACCTGCGACCCATTGGTGGACGGCTGTTCGGATTGAGCGGCCAACGCTTTACCTACTGAAAACCTACAAAATAAAAGCGTAAAATGTAGCTAGTGGTATTACTATTAACAGCGTGAAACTTCAACTATCTTCAGACTTCAAATTTGTCAACATTTCTAGACTGTTGTGTAGCTGTATATTAACAATATGCTAGGGGTCTTATGCTCTTGTAGAAATTATTTCCCTTATACTCTGACATTGGGTTGGGGTGATATTTATAACAAGGTAAAAACAGGTCCAAATGCAGGCGTACAACATATTGTACTAAGTAGATCAATGATCAAATGGCTTACCTCCATAGTTGTATTGATTACAATCTGATTGGGGACTATTTTTTTACCATTTTCAAAAACAATCAATGGCGATGGTTCTTCATTGTTGTCAACCTGGATAGAAAAACACAAAAAACAAACAGTTTTATCAGTTGTCGTACGTGGAAAAGTTGTCCGGTACTCACCAAAAGCTGGGGTTTTCCTCCAGGCAATCAGCCCGGTTTCCTCCCCCACTAAACCAGGCAAAGCTGCCATATAAGTGAAATAATCTTGAGTGCGTTGTAAAACATCAATCAATCTTTCAGTTGTCAACTGTGAAAAAAACCCCAAACAATATAGACTGGTACTATTTGATTTATACATGTAGTATTGATTGATGTTTATGCAGCAGCTATATGGCTGCCAGGTTTAGTGGTAGAGAAAACCATCAGCTATATGGCTGTCAGGTTTAGTGGTAGAGAAAACCATCAGCTATATGGCTGCCAGGTTTAGTGGTAGAGAAAACCATCAGCTATATGGCTGCCAGGTTTAGTGGTAGAGAAAACCATCAGCTATATGGCTGTCAGGTTTAGTGGTAGAGAAAACCATCAGCTATATGGCTGTCAGGTTTAGTGGTAGAGAAAACCATCAGCTATATGGCTGCCCGGTTTAGTGGTAGAGAAAACCATCAGCTATATGGCTGCCAGGTTTAGTGGTAGAGAAAACCATCAGCTATATGGCTGCCAGGTTTAGTGGTAGAGAAAACCATTCTATGTGAGTGACTGCTCATAGGAATACCTCACCTGGATCTGCCCCACATCCATTCCATAAAAAGGTCATTGCTTGAATTTTTTTTCATTTTTGGCCTGAGTGAGAATTGCATTCCAATAAATGGAAGGCCTATGTAGGCCTGATAGACCAGTCACCACCCACTGGCAAACAAGAGGCACAATTTAGTGTAACACAAGCTGCCAAAAGTCACAAAAATTAATGAATTAGCATGGTCAAGAGAATGTTAAATGTTGGGGGTCTTAAAAATATACACATTGCAGCTCACCCATCTCCTGTCAGATAATACAATGTATGCTCGGGGATAGTAACTTCTTATAACAATATACTTTACCTCTACATCATCTTTATGTTCATCCACTTTAACTGATACTTCATTATTTTCAACCTGCACAAATAGAAAATAAACAATTCACAGCTATAGGTTCACAACGCTACAATAGTGTTTTTATTATAGCAATAGATCTATGTGGATTAACATAAAGTAGGGTATTATTTCAGCAGCAAGTGGGGGGGGGGGGGGGGGGGGGCGCTACATTGAAATTGTCTTGCTACAGCTCCCCACCTCAAGGCTGCAGAGGTATTTAGATAGATTGATTAATGTTATGTACACCGCATTATTTCATTTACATGGCGGCATTGCCAGGTTTAGTGTCCGATGAAATCAGACTCTTTGTCCGGAGGAGACCCCTGGCTTTCACAAGTTCCTGGCGACTCTATCACATAGGTCGAGCAAGAGAAAACCCATTTAGAAATTTTCAAATTTTATTTGGTCTGAGATTCAAACCCGTGACCAAACCATGGATAGCCTGAGTTGGAATGAGAGTTAGCTAAAACTTTGATCATACTCAATAACTCTTGTTTCATTTTCGTTTTCTTGTTTCAAAAGTATTATAAAACAAGAGCTATTGAGTTTGGTCAAAGTTTTTGCTAGACTGAGAGTCTATCGCTCTGCCAACTAAGTTAAGTTGGGAAAAAATCACAGAATGAGTGGGATTCAAACCTGCAACCCATCGATGAAAGGCTTTTGTAGGTGAGAGATACAATGCACAAGTCTGAATTCACACCATTTCAAGAATTTAAGTGGCATGAGACTAGAATCACTAAAAGGCTTCTGAATTATACGTCTTCAGGAAAATAGCAAATAATTTCAACGATCTGTTTTAACATCAAAATATCAACATTTTGGCAGCTCATGCCACTTTAAGAACAGCCTAAATTATTGCGACATTAAAAATAAATAGCTCACTCATCTCATGTTAGATGAAAAACAGGGGGATAATAACTGTTATTAAATAACAATATAATTTACCTCTATTTCATCTTTATGTTCATCCACTATAGCTGATACTTCAGCATTTTCAACTACATTTTCAACCTGCACAAATAGAAAATAAACAATCCACGGCTATAGGTTCACAAGGCCTGGACAGTGTGTTGCTTAAATTGTACGAACAGATCTATGTAACTTAGCATTAGCTATATGTATATTTACATGTTAGCAGAATTTACTTATATTCAAAGTCTTGTTCTCAACTTGAGTGTTTTTGTCTATTTAAATAACACATGTCCTTTATACTTAAAATCATGAAAACTTGAACATTTTCCATAGATATAGCCTACCATTTCATCCTTAATCCCTGGATTAGCATCCCGAAGTATGTCCTGGTTTGTACGTCGCCTTTTCTTAGTGGCTGTTAACTTTATATTGGGGGCCCAATCAGGATTGGTGAAATCGTATAAAGCAATTCTCTTTCCTGTGGATATAGAAAGATTTTTTTTTTAGAATATATATAAAAAACATTCTTTAGGTAACATAGATTGATTGATTGATTGTTTTACGCCGCGCTCAAGATTATTTCACTTATATGGCGGCGTTGCCAGTTTTATTGTGGGAGGAAACCGGGCTCTATGCCCGGAGGAAACCCACGACCTTCCGTTGGTAACTGGCAACCATCCCACATAGGTCGTTCGAGTGAAAACCCAGTCAGAAAATTTCCCAATTTTTTTGACTGAGTGGGATTCGAACCCGCAGGTAACATAGAGAAAAGACGTCCAACCAATGAGCAATATAAATCAGAAATTTCTCTTAGATTGATTGATGTTTTTACGCCATACTCAACATAGTCCACTTATATGGCGGTATAGCCAGGTTTAGTTTGGGAGGAAACCGGACTCATTGCCTGGTGGAAACCTTCAGCAGAGGCTTGTGACTTTGAAAATTAATAGATTCGAGTAACATTAATTGCAGCACACTGGCTCTCGTAGTTTATATAATTATAAAAATATCCAGTATTTCAGCTGTTGATCGATGTTATTGTTAAATGCCTCGCTCAAGGTGATTTAATTCACCAAAGTGAATTCCTTACCTGCCCCCTTGTTCAATAATCTGATTTTCATTATGTCGACAGAAATTATCTTTGCGCATGATCGAGATCGTTTGCCATGGTTGACTTCGGTGACCCCAATATTCGTAGGGGGTTGAGGTTGTGTTAAAGAGTGTAAAATTATATACTTATTTGATGAAATAAAAAATAAACAAATCTGCCATTTTGCATTTTTGGCAGCCACATGATATCGCCTGCTTCAGTGATTTATCAGATCGCTTTAAAGTGTGCAGCCATCGCGATACTGAAGAAGACAATTACCCCCCCCCCCCCCTTTTGGTTAAACGGTTGGTTGTGTTTGTGGCCGTTGTTTTTTTGAAAGATACGATTTGAAATTGACTATTTGTGACCAGACAAAACAACAAATATTTCGGAATTTTACCGATAAAGACCACTCGAAAACTGTGAAACACAGGAATCTTAAGAAACCAAAATTCTGACCGAAGGTAAAGTTTCATATTTGTCCAAAACAGTATTACAGAAAAGGTGTCGGAGATGTTAAATTCAGACGACCAGCAGCAAATGTCAGAATGTAGATAATGAGTCGGATTTAACTTGTTGAATTAAAGGTAATTATACTTATAATTAGTCCGCAATATGTTGAGTGGATTGAAGGATAAATTCTGATACGCCCGCACGGGCTTCTTCAATACCACGTCAACATAGGGTGCATTTGAAAAATCTAAGAGTTGCTCTCGGAATTTAAAAAAAATGATAACTCGCAATTTTTAAACATTACTCACCAAAAATTTTGTCAGAAAGCTTCTTTGATAATCCCTTCGTAGAGCTAAACCATCATTTGTCATCATACACATCGCCAAACAACGAAATTCGCTAAGTTTAAATTCCCTTTGTGTTATCCCCGACTTTCCCTGACAGCCGTTACCAGTTGTAGTGGCGAGCATGATTTGAAAGTTCGCGGTAGATGGCGGTGTGATCGCCCTAGAAAATTTTTGATCAACAGACGGAATTCAAACTAAGCGAAATTGGCTGATAACAGATTTTAAGGTCACATATGATGGTTTAGCTCTACGAAGGGATTATCAAAGAAGCTTTCTGACAAAATTTTAGGTGAGTAATGTTTAAAAATTGCGAGTTATCATTTTTTAAAATTCCGAGAGCAACTCTTAGATTTTTCAAATGCACCCTATGTTGACGTGGTATTGAAGAAGCCCGTGCGGGCGTATCAGAATTTATCCTTCAATCCACTCAACATATTGCGGACTAACTTATAATATATGGCGTTGTTGCCGGGTTTAGTGATGGAGGAAAGCTCAATTGTAAGCTGCAATTCACTCTCTGGTTAGCTGTGTATATCTTCAAGTTGAACTCACTTTCACTTCTGTAGAATGTCCGCTGTCAAATTGTTTACACCGGAAGTGAGTGGAATTCGGATAGAACTTAGAACGCCATCTGACGAGAACTCCGTGCGCCACAGTTAATTTTCCCACCCTTGCAATAAAAGTGCGATTGGTAAAAATGAATAGTAAATCGATCCCATTCTGTCAATGTTTGTACCAGTGACACGAATTAAAGGTTCTGTACGATGCTATGGGTAAGAAAGTCAGAAATTGAGAGATGGTCGCCATGTTGGGTTAATTTACACTGTCGACTAGGCTAAGCCAAAGTAGGCCTAAATGCGTGCGTAGGCGTATAAGTCGCCGCTGATGGATATATCTAAAATTATGTTTAGGTTTCTTACCAGAGGTGAAATGGTTCGAACACACTTTTGTGTACATGTATTGTTTATTTTGATCTGGGTATAGGTTTGGCAGATTTAATCTGGTCAGCCATAACTGTCGCCGTTCTGTTGACAACGTTTTCGTATCCTAGGCATAGACAGAATTTTTAAAAACTTGCCTAAATGTCCTTGAATGTCTTGAATAAGGCTCCACGACCACCAGACCTGACTAATTTACACCTTGTAGGTTAAAAACAACCATTAGTTCGCCCAAAATAAGCTCCGATAACCTGAAAAAACAACAATAATTTTGTCACTTGTTAATATAAGGTATTTAGGGGATAAAAGTTAAAACCAATTTTCAACTAAAAAATAACATTCTGCCACAAAGAAAAAAAAGTATTCGGATAAAGCAATGCACAGACTTCTTTTTGAGCTATTTGGAAGACCTGTCCAAAAAAGGAAAGCTTTGAAAATGACTTCTAAAACCCACCTAAAATGTTAAAAAAACTGGCTTATGTCTGGAACTCTCCTGTCAAAGGGAAACAACTCCCACACAGTCCAATTACACACTATGAATATTTACATGGGTCAAAGGTCATCGAGGCTCACTTGGGTTAAAATCAACTGCAGATATCTGGCAATAAAAACAAATGACATTGATTTGATTTTCAATGGTAGAAAAATAACAAAATACAACATTTTAACTTACCTTGATACATGTATATATACAGAAAAAAATATAACGCCTTCTCGTCTTTCTACATTCCGATATACACAATGTAGAAAGTCGAGAATAAACGCGTTATCTTATTTTTATCTATTTAATTTCTTCTTGCCAGGAGATTTCCCTATATCTCTATTAATAGTTTAATAAATAGTATTAATTATTTCGAGCATTTTATACTTAAAATATTATCTAGGAAGCCTTTCTGAAAATTCTTGCAATATTTAAAGCTGCTTTTTAAATCATTAATAAATGTCGTCAAACAAGTTGAAAGGAGAACGAGTGCAATTAAGATAATAAACACGATATTTTAGTGCATTTTAAACAGTGTGCAGCGATATGTTGACAGTTGCAGAAAGTAGAGAAATTAAATAGTTCCATGTGCCATGAGTTGTTATAAACATAGTACCGGGTGCAGATCAAAACAAGTTGAAGACAGCCAACAGTGGCTACTGTGCAAGAACTGGATGAAGTTTGGGGAAATGGAATATGCCTGATGTTTTGGTCGAAATGGCTGATATTTTTCGAAATTTGAGAGAGCAATATGTAGAAATGCATGGAATATGTTAAATGATGAGATGCATGGTCAATTGTTTGGTGTTTTACGCCACACTCAAGATTATTTCACTTATAAGGCGGCGTCGCCAGTTTTAGTGTGTGATGGTTTGGGTTCTATGCCCACAGGAAACCCTCTTAGGACGACCGGATGAAAACTCAGTCAGAAAATTTCCCAATTGTTTAGGGACATAGTGGGATTCGAACCCTTGACCCTTGGGTGAAAGGCTGTTCGTAATGTAAAACGGAATCCACTGGGATGATAAGAAGATGAGTTTCGTAATTAACCGAGTTCTCAACTATGTTAGCAATTACCCGAGCCAATGGTGACGTTTTAAAACTTTGGGTTGATTAATTAGTGCAGAAGATAGGGGATCGATTTCAATAGTTTGAAGCTAACCTACAAATGTTTACAGGACTTCCAAATCTCCATTATGCCAGTCTTTCTCGAGGGCTACACAATATTCACTCTCCTCTCCGTCGTAAATCACATCATAAAGCTGGTAAGAAATTAACGTCTGTTGTGGACTATCCTCTGGGAAGCTGGGTTCCTTTGAAGGAGAACTTAAGGAAAGAACTCGGCCAACATACCACTTGTTTCTTTTCCCTAGTTTCCATCGATGGTTAATGCGGCATCCAACTATATCCGGCATTGGTGCCTTCCGTTTCACACCACGGCATGCTGCTGGATTTGACATATGACGGTCATATGTAGCCAACAAAGATTTCTTTGTCTGTAGGATTTTTTGATGCCGCAAATCTGACGTTGGTTGAGTTTTTACTGGGGCAGGTTCCAAAGAGGCAAGGTGAGTATTTATGACTTCCTTAAGGTTGGAAGCTAAAATGGCGTTCGGAAGTTTTCTGCCACTTTTGGTTACAAAATACAATGATCGATGAACATCGGGTTTTATTACATTTTTGTAAAATTGCAATTGTGTCTTGATTATTTTGGTGATGTCGTCCTCTGATCTTGAGGAGGATAAAATTTCATCAACTTCCGAGATAGTTTTAACTTGTCCACCTGTTTCGAGCACCTGATCAATTGACTTCTGTTGAGTCTGAGCCGCGTTTCGTCTTTTTTCCTCTACCTTGTCCTTATGGGCTTTCATGAGGTCATTTCGTCTTTTTAGAACTTGTTTGTTCCTGGCGGTCCATAAATCCCTAAAATCGATCGTCTTTTGACGGGCTTTTCGGAAAACTTCGGTCCGCTCTTCTGTCGAGAGAGTTTTTAACCAGTCATCTGTTTTATTATATGCCCAAAGGATTGTGGCTTCTAGGTGTTGGATCGAAGCGTTTGGCTTAAAGTCCCTTAAGTACTTTAAAAGGGCAAATTGACTTTCGCCGATCGAGTTGGACTTTGGCACACTCATACATTCGTCCCTTAGTTTATCAGTATCATCTCCACACTCGCCACCCACCAATTGGTGACTGATTTGTCGGGTAAAAGTCACAAGACACGATGTGGCTATCAAACCTAGCGATTCTATTGTCAATGCATTGTATTCGTCCTGTATTTCTTCGTTGGCTGGTACGCATCGAAACATCCCAGAGTTCATAGGCGGCATGTTTGAATCAACTTGAAAATCTGGATTGCTAAAGCATTCTGTTGGATTCAGGCTGAGTTTTTCCAATGTGCATTGTATTTGGATCAGAATTGGCGTTGTGTCTACAATATGACATGCTGGTGAGTCCGGTGACAAAACTAAGAGGTGAAATGGGGCTGTGATGAATTTATGGAATATAGCTATGGCTTTGATAACGGCAATATTTGTTTCATCATGTATGTCTTCTTTCAGAGCTGTAATCAATTGGTTGTCATGGCTGGTTAAACTTAAGAACTGGCGTATGTGTTGAAGATGGTAAAGGAAGGCGACGGCATTGTGTGGGATAATGTTAAAACGATTGTGCTTGAATGGCAGGAAATAAAAGGGGGCGGATATTGATGATAGATAGGCTCTGAAATCCATGGGGACCCCAGCGACTGGATGACCTTTGCTCGACAGTAAACTGCACGCTCGTTTTATTGTTTCTATGGCCTTTGGAGCTTCCCCTGATTCTCGGGTATCATCGTTTGTTAAAATGGCCTCATATTCTTTCAAGGCCGCTACCATTGCATCCGATATTCCAAGAAGAATGTGTAAAAGACAGAACCATTGATTCACATGTGTCATTTTTTCTTTTTCCTCCTTGTCTAAACAGTCCCATTGATTAAACGTATCCTTCAGAATTCTGGCGCGTAGCTCTTCCAGCTTAGTTTTAAACTTTTTGTTTACTATATGCTGGTCTGTCATCATATTTTTAAATGTCATTACTAATTTGTCTGCCATAGATTCAGCTTCATCAGCATTGGGGGAAAGAATTCTAGCATAGTCCGAAAGTATTGTTTGAAAGGTTTTCATCAGTGATTCGGTGTCTTCTTGGACAATTTCTACCATAGCCAGAGACAAGCTTGAAGATGATGACGTGGATGCTTGGAATCCCATAAAATGCTGTTGATGATCGGTGGTTCCGTCTAGGTGAAGAGTAGCATTTTGATTATCTAAAAGGGATTTTCCAACATGTAATTTGCCGATGATATTTGCCTCCATTATGAACCGCCTAATTGTTGTCTCAGATGGAAGCGGACTTACGTTAGCGTGAAACATCTTTTCTCCAATACATTGGATACAAGCAGCTATATTCGCAGTGCTCACTCCATAACTGTGCAGTTGCATACATGTATTTCTAACAGCATCCGTGAATTTGCCATCTTCAAATGAGGGGATAGTCAATTTGTCTTTTACAATTTCAATAACCTCATCTTTGAGTATTTCTAATTCTAATGTTGCTTCTTCAAGCTGCTTCTTGGAACTGGTAGCCTCTTCTTTGCTCATATCCAATTCTTTTTTGTACATGGTGGTCTTACTTTGGTTATGATTGAATCGTTTTTGAAAACGCCGTCTTTGTAATCGAGCTTGGCTGAGTTTTGTCTTAAGATCGTTTATTTCGTTTTTCAGAATATGGGTTTCACTTGTTAAGTGTGTTATCTGTTCCTGTTGTGTTTTTATTTTTTTATTGTACCGCTGTTCACGCTTAGTGACATTTTCCAATTGGAGTCTTTTGTTTGAAGCCGTGAGAGTTTTTATTTCTTCTTCTGCGTGTTTGATTTGATCATTCATTACTTCTGTTATGTCCTGTTCTTTCAAAAAACTTCCCAAAATCATATCTAAGTCCGCTTCAGCCTGTTCCAGCTCCTTTAACGTAGAGTTCTGCATTGCCCGAGTTACCTGCTTCTCCTCGGATAGTATGTATATTTTCTGTTGAAGGTGTTCATTTTTATTCTTTAGGGAAGTGATTTGAGTTTCCAGTTTTTGTGTGGATTGTGGGTCAAGCGTGACCTTGGGTAATTTAACGACCGTTTCGAAGAAGATGTTATTTCTGTCTGTATCGGAGAACTGTCCTCTGGGTAATTTGATTTTCCCCTGATAAACCTTATCGACGATTTTTTGAAGTTGTTTTGGAGGAACGGGTGTTTCACTGTATCCTAAGTTAAATAGCCAATCGCTGAGCACTCTCCATGGTAAATTTTTCTTTAAGAGATACTGTCTCAACTCTAACAAGATGCCGTTTGTGAGGGATTGTGAAGGTACAGATATATCTCCGCTAAGGTTAGAGATAGTAATTTTTGCGATACTGCAATAGGGACCAAGGGTTTCTTCAGTGTGAACTAGCCAAGGAATAGGCGTATTGGGATGGGCCATATATTTTTTCCTACGCAACTGTTCCTTTATGCTGCTTATTGTTGGTATATTCGCTGGAGAGAGATCAGGTTTTAGACAGACTAAAAGAGGCGGGAGATCATATTTGAGAATTTTACCTTGTTCTTCTAACTTTTGGATTATTGCTCTCAGGAGACCAAATGTGATTGGGAATGAATTGCTCCATGTATCTACAAATGCAAAGAATGTTTTTTGGTGGAAAAAAAGGAGGATATACAATAAAGTTACATGCATTCTCTTTTAATGGGATTTGTTTGAATATTTCACCTTGGCTTAAAATATGTCAATATGTGCAGTTTTTTGACATTCAAATCCATTTAAGAGGTCTGAGCATTGGCCATATTAGAACACTTTTTGCCTATTTAATTATTTATTTATTTATTCATAAAGTGCACATTAGAAGTTTTTCGATGATACCACACTCGAGCTAGGCAATATCATCACGGTAATTTAATTTTAGTTCGTACAGATAACATTAACATTGGATTTTATTAACGCCTTTTTTTTTTGGTTGAGCTTCAGACTCATAGTATTTTTGGACAATCGGCAATCACGAACAAGAATTCGGTTAGCTCATACCCCCTCAATAATGTTTTTACTTTTCAATGTATCTCGGACCGGTAATGGCATTGATTTCTTTAAAAAAGAGCTATTACATGTCTTATATGGTTGTAATTATTCTGATGTTCCGTGAAAGAAAAAATCAATAATTTTACCTGGAACAGTCCCGTTCAGTACAAGAGAACTGGCGCATTCATTTAGCCAATCTTTATTTTGCGGTCCATCTTCTGTCGCCATGATTTTGATGACCTATTTCAAAAAAGAAGTTCAAAGTGAATATTTAAGCCCATTCTGTAGGTTTAACTAACAACTGTAATAGGGATAGCATAAATAAAATCTCCATCATGAGTGAAAGCTGCTGTCTAGAACAAGGGTCAATTTAAAAAAAAGATGTTTCTGTAGCAGTTAAACGATTACAGAAATAACGAGAAAAAGTTTTAGGGATTAAAAGCGCAGCATCAAATAACCCCTTGACTTCAGTAAATTGGAAACACTTCTACAGGCATACATAGGATTCAGAAATTCTGATGCCGGAGTTTTTGAAAATAACATTGCATCGGTTTTGTTGTTGGCGGGTTGATGGATTGATTCTAAGAGATCCCTTTAAAAGGAAACCATCAGCCATCTCAATTCAATATTTGATTTCTGTCTCAACCTCCCCCTAAACCGAAACCCAGTCTCGCGATCCAAGTTAAATTTGTCACAGGATCTTTTAAGATAATGCGTCATTTATGTGGCCGTGGAATGTAGGTATAGATTTGATTTACGTGTTAATTGATAGATCATAATTAATCGCAGTATTTCTGGGTGTATGGATTTGGTGAGGATATTTTTCTGGTTTCGTCTGCCATAAAGCTCAAAAGATATATGGTTCACTTAATAGAGCGTTGGCTGCTCAATCCGGCCGGTTTTCCACCAATGTGTTGAGGGTTCGAATCAGACTTAGGCTTTGAAATTTCGGTATGTGCTCTAATTCATGTCAAGGATGGTTGCCAAGAGCCATATCTTTACTGTCATGTACTTCCCACTCCTCAAATAATCAAAGAACCGTAGCAACGTCGCCAACTAACTCTATGTGAAGTAATCATGGCATAAGGAAACAAACAAATGGTTCGTCTGGAACCTCACAGGTGAAATTTGCATGAATAATGTAAGGGTGGAGAAATCGAACCAAATACAGAGATCATACCTGACAGCCACACTTACGTACCTTTTCTCAACTGTAAACCACCACTTTCTGAAATTGTTGATCGCCAATACTAGCAGTGAGCATCTAGCTTCTTGAAACAAGTCCGTGCGTTGAGGGGCTTTGTGTAGTGACACACGGTTGTTGAAGCCCTCACCTGGAAAATCTTGTTTTTACTATCCTCAGTCTGGGGCCACGAAGCTTGAGGTGTCATATTGTAATATGTACTAGAGGCAGCGGCCCTGGAACCAGCTGCTTTAAATCTTATCAAAATAATGTTGACAAATAGAGAAGACCTTTTTTAGTTATGAAAAAAAAGTGTAAATAATGGTATATCTAAATTTTCACTGAAATACACCATCGGATTGTGGTTGTTTTTTTCACCGGTTTACGTCAAATAAATCGCGGCTTCAAAGGGACATGATAGCTCTGTGCGTCTGTGTTACTAGATTTCAAGATGGCGGAAGACGTATGAAACACGCGTAGAGAGTTAATGGAGAGGGTTTGGATGCAGATAACGTGAGTAATTAGCTACTTTGAGACCATAACATGCCGCTCGCAACCACAGGTAGCCCTAACGGTTATCAGTGATCAGTTTTAGACTTCAGAACGTACTAATGTTAATGCATAGGTCCAATACATAGTACCACGATTTCTGGGCATACTGGCTGTGCCTACGTATCCCATCCTTGGTGATATATGATCTTTGGAATTTTGAATAGAGACGCTTTCGTGGCTTTGTACTCACTTCCGCACAGAACACAGACCTTTACCATATCTCTTGGCTCAGCCAAAGATTGGGTTGTAATGTCAATAAGTTGACGGAGAACTGTCAGTTAAAAAAATACAATGTGCCACGGGCCTTAGTTTCCAAGCTGAGCCTGATGACGTCAGAGTAGAAATTTCGCAAAGGCTGCTGGGATCGGGTACATTTATGGAGAAGTCAATACTTATAAAGATTGCTAGTATAACAGGCTGGACTGGAGAAAAAGAATTTCTACTCGTGTGCCAGATTGACAAACGCAAGTAGACAAACTGAATAGCATAGCCAAGCAAGACACCCCACCCCATCCTTCTCTTTTGTGGGGTAAAGTTTGATAAAATAATGTTTGATTTTTTATGCTATAAAAGGTCCGGAACACATGCATTTTGTCATAGAACTTAAACAATTTATACACTATACAACCGGTATATCCGAGAGTGTCTCCATATATTTCTAGGCCTTGTAATCTAGAAATGGAAAACTTTACATAAAATAAATCCAATTTCATTTTAGAGACATCTTCCTGATTCGAAGAAAACATTTGATTATTATTTATTTTTTCGTGAAGACGTTACCATATGATTAAACAAGAAATAATGGATTGATTCTCTGGGCCTACATGATTGGCCTAAACTTTCTTTTTTCTTGCAGATATCACAGCGTATACGCAGAGAATCAATCCATTATTTCTATTCTAACACATTCACTATTAAGTTTACATGCAAGCGTTCAGTTTTGTTGTTTTACATATTTTTGTTTCATTGAAACTGTCATCCCTATGTTTTGGCTGAATAGTCTTTTCCGGCTCGACCCATGGATGAATAGATCCGTTGTTGCAAAATTATCGGAGTGCTATATTCAAACAGTTGCCGTATGTTTTCCGTTTTGTGAATAAATTTCTTAGATGTATTCAAATTTTTAACTGATGGAATTTCGTTGTCAAGTTGTTAACTGTAATGCCAGTTATGATTATGGTAATAATGATGTAAGAACGATTGTGGCAATTCATGTGTGACAGTAACGCAAACCTGCATGTAATGCGACGTGAAATGTTTTTTTGTGCAATTACGCAAATTCAGAATGCTTCCCTTTAAATGTTTTGTACTTAAGGCCGGTTTTGTGCAGTGTGGACTCATTTTCTGTTAACATGGCACGAAGGAGGATATCAGAGGGGCAAAAATGGCAAATTGTCGGTATGCACTCCGCAGGGATGTCGTACAAAGCTATCGGGCCTCAATTAGGTTACCATTATTCGGTGATAAGCAGATTGGCGAGAAAACACGGCGAAACTACATGTAGTGCTGTGAAGGACCGACCACGCTCGGGTCATCACCTGTAACATCGCAGCGTAAAGACAGGGCACTGATCCGACTGGTATACGACGTCATCCATTTGCATCGTCCATCTTTGAAGCGGCAATGGCTACCCAACCGACGTCTATGTACAAGAACCGTGAGAAACCGATTGAAAGCTACAGGCCTGATGGCAAGGAGGGTCACCAAACGCCCCCTATTGTCAGATCGCCATCAACGGATACGTTTGGCTTGGTGTTTAGCACGACGAGGTTGGAATTTGAGGACCTGACGAAGAATCCATTGGTCGCACGAAAGTCGTTTCTTGCTCAACGCCACGGATGGGCGAACGAGGGTTTGGAGGCACAAAAGACAGCGTATACACCCAAGAACATCCATCCATATGTTCCTTATGGAAGAAGCTCTGTAATGGTTTGGGGTAGTCCGGGTTTCTGACTCCAAAATTACTATTTTGTTATACTGACGGTCGTATTTTGGAGTCCGGGTTCAGTGCAATCAAAAAGCCGGAGTTGGCTGCCCGCTCAGAAGCGGACAGTATGTGGTCTGATTTAGACAAAGAAATAGCAATATAACCTACTCAGATCGTGTCTAAACGGCCATAATCACGTTCATGGATAATTTCGCTACCAACCAGTGCCTGATATGGACGAGCAGTATTGGCCAGGAAACATTATTCCTCCCCTAAATTCACTTTTGCCTTCCCCATGTCTCAAACTCAACGCATTGATGACGTAACACTGATTAGCGGTTTTTCAGTTTTTAAAAGTTAAATTCACTTTAAAAATGCTAAATTATTAATGAATGTCGTACTGACTCTATTTGAGTTAGTTATGTTGTTATTTACTATCTAAATCAGACCACAAACTGCCCGATCAGAAGCGGGCAACCAATTCCGACTTTTTGATTGCTATGAGCCTTGACTCCAAAATTCGGCCGTTAGTATAAAAAATAGTAATTTTTGAGGCCGAAGCCCGGACTAGGTTTGGGGGTGCATCTTTCACGACTGCAAACTGGACTTGGTCACTATACGAGGAAACATCATAGGTGACCGTTACATTCGGGAGATCCTGCAACCAGTTGTCGTGCCTCATTTTGAGAACCACCCATTAGGCTCAAGATCTGTGTACATTGATGACAACGCCAGACCTCATCGTTCCCGGGCCGTAATAGCCTACTTCCCAAACGAAGCTGTAACAACTCTGCCTTGGCCCGGAGTTGAATCCTTTAGGATAGGAGAGGTTGGGCAGAAACATCCAAGCCATGGAGCCTCCGGTACAAAATCTGCAGGAATTGGAAGCCGCATTACATCGGCATTGGCGGCAGTTATCCCTTCAACAGATCCGACGTCTCACTGAAGGGATGAGACGCAGGCTGGAAGTTGTAATTCGGACTAATGGAGCCTATACGCGCTATTGACCTTCTGCTCTACACAAAGTGACATTTTTACTTCAATATGTTCGCCCTGTGAAGCCAGATGGACTGATTTGGCTAACGATATCCTGAATAAATTGTATAGCTTATTGCCGTTAATGGTGATTTCTTATCGCCAGAATGTTGCCCTTTCTGATCACAATCGTATCTGCAATATCAGTTTGCCAACAATCTCCCTACACCAATGATTTTATCGGTCTGTGCAGATTTCCCAGGGGGGTGCTTAACTTTTTTCTTTGTGGATATATATTAACTGCATTTTGAAAAATCCACTCAGAAATTTTTCAATTTGTGTCTGAGATTGACCATTGATCTGAGTGGGATTCGAACCCGCGTCGAGTCGATGGACTTTCATTCTAACCGACTGAGTCGCTGAAGACCAGGGAGGGGGAGGGGGCGGCGGTGTCATCCAGACAAAGAGCCTCAACCGGCAACCGGCCTCTCCCTAACCACCTCCATGACATTATATAAGTGAAAACATCGATCAATCATCCAAATATAGAGAAATGGAAAATTGTTTATGTTGAATATATACCAGGTACCATGCAGTCAGAAAATTGTGTAGCCTACATACACTTGAAGCCACGTTCCTTCTTTATATGAACTGACGTACTACTTATTGAAAACGTTTTTGATTATTTGGTCTCCAGATCTGTAGATATAATGGGAGATGTTTCTCGCTGACTCAAATTGGACACTATAATTGCGGGCCAGGGACAGACGCCTCATTATTTGCGCTCAAGCAACCTTCCAAAACCTCAGAGCCAAAAAGCAAATAATACACACAAATATACTCTCCCAAAAAAGAAACGCAACATCCAATTTTTTTTTCAAACATGAATTTTTCCAAAAAATGTTTGTGATTGACACATGACAACAGAATCATGTTATAATGTAAATGCCCGATAATTGAATTTAGCCCCTGATAGTGGCTGTTGATCAGACTTGACTTTCGGGTCAGCCTTTGTGTAACGCTACACGAGGAAGGCGTAGGGAAAAACGTAGGGTAGTTGCACGTGCGAATCACGTCTTATCTTTATGCGGGTTTAATGGGTATAAAAGACACACAACCGTTGAATTGAATTCAGTCGTTTCACGAAGTTGCTACAATATGCCAAGACTAGACGCAGCTACCCGGAACGTCGTCCTTGGTCGTCTCCTGGCCGGCGAATCACAGAATGCAGTCGCTAGACTTTATAATGTTTACCGGAGCACAATTTCCAGACTGCTGCAACGGCACCAGCAGTCCAACAGCTGATCGTCAACGTTCTGGCCGACCTAGGATCACATCAGCAGCCCAAGATCGCTACATCCGGTTACTTCACCTGCGAAACCGGACCAAAACAGCAACAGATACAGCATTGTGGGGTTTTCAAAAAACAGGAAGACGTCTGTTTCCAATTCCAAATATGTATTGTAACACTGAACGTACATAAAACTGAACTCTAACAAACACGCAGCACCCACTAGACACAGTAGGCCTGACTCAACTCGTTACCGTAAATGTTCTAACTCCACAACTCCTCCCCTCTAAGAGGTTACTTTAACGTGGAATGAAATAAGAGAACTTCTTATCTTGAAAACAACTAGAAAACGTTAACTGTTAAACAATTGCGAAATGTGTCAAAATAACATTTGCTACAAGACTCAAACGTAAGAAATGACTGTTTACTTTAACATTAAAGAAAGAATAGTATTCTGTTATGTTATTAAAAGTCATAGTTCATTTAAACTGTAGTATCCGGCACAATCAAGTCCTTGCTCACAATAATGTCTTGACGGTGGTGCCTGTCAGCCTTGTGAATTCTCACAAAGTCACCATACACCTTGGTTACTGTGAAACCTCTTTCGAAATGTTTCTTTCTGAATTTTGGTCCGTTCTGTACTTTAAAGGCAACAGCCTGGTCGACGACGAACTGACGATCAACCCCTTTGTCGGATGAGATTTGACGTTGTTGTTTCGTAGAGATTTGTCTGTCGTGACAAAAATTCCAGATCTCAAGTAATTCCGTCTCTTCCTCCCCTCCAGAAGGTGAGTCGGTGATCAATCGATCGACTGGAGAAGACCGACCAAACATGGCATAAAATGGAGCTATGCCAGTTGTGCGATTAGCCACAGCATTGTGTGCGGCCACAATATCTGGAAGAACCTTATCCCAATCCTTTTCGGTTTCACATGTCTTCGAAAGTGATTCCTTTAACGTTCGATGTGCCCGTTCTACTGGATTGGCTTGTGGTCTGGCTACAGGGGTATAATGGCATTCAATGTTTCGTTTGGTACAATAGTCCACGAAGACCGGTGATGTAAATACGGATCCGTTGTCCGAGTGTAGCTTTTGAGGAGGTCCAAATATAGATACAAGCCTGTCCATAACCGTGGTCGCCGCTACAATCGTAGCAGATCGAAGAGGCCAAGCTAGAACAAATCTAGTCAAATCGTCCTTGTACGTGAAGATGTATTCATAACCTGCTGAAGTACGGGGCAGTGGTCCAACAAAGTCGCAGTGAACCAACTCCCATGGTCGTTGAGCAGTGTTAGTCGTACCCAGTGTGGATTTCTTAACAACATGGGGACCTTCCATACAGTTAATACATTTGGAGATAAAATCTTTCACATGTGAGAGACTAATGGTTTGATCAACTAATCGGGCCAATTCAAGAGTTCGATTAGCACCAAAGTGACCAATTCCATGAGCTTTGCTGATTGTTTCTGTTTGAGATTTTAGGAGTGTTTGAGAACGTGTAACAGCCAATACTGGTAAATCAATCTCAGTATCATCAGTAGGGGCTCTGCTCAAGGTATCACTGACAACATTGTCTTCACCTTTAACATACTCAATGTCATATTGATAGTCTGCTAACTCGAGGCTCCATCGAGCAAACTTGGGAGAGTTTGAAGAATGTATGAATGTGAGAGGTCGGTGATCCGTCCTCAATACAAATTTTCGCCCATACAAATATTCTCGGAACTTTCTGACTGACCAAATTAATCCAAGTGCCTCTCTGTGAATGGTTGAGTAGTTACGTTCGGTCTTGTTGAGTTTCTTTGAAGCGTAACAGATCGGGTGTTCTAGACCATCGTGGTCAGCCTGTAGAAGAACTCCTGCTAGTCCAGTACAACTTGCATCTGTTTGAACTATGAATTTTGGGGAATTAACACTGAAATCGGGATGTTTCAAGACTGGTGGTGAAACTAAATTCATTTTCAGCTGACTGAATGCATTTTGCTCGTTTGCAGTCCATTTGTAACTCCTTGTTTCAACCAGCTTACTCAGCGGAAGAGCTACATCACTGTAGTTTGGGATAAATCTCATAAAATAAGCACACAGTCCCAAAAATGAGCGAACTGATTCCCAGGTTTCAGGAATGGGGTAGTCATGAATAGCTTTCAGACCTTTATCTCCTGGCTGAACACCATTGGCTGAAATTTTGAATCCCAAATAGTTTACATTTTCCATGAAGAAATGGCATTTCTCTGCCTTCAAAGTTAACCCAGAACCTTCAAAACGTTGTAATACTGTTTGGAGGCAGTTTAGATGTTCTTCTACCGTTGATGTGTGGATGCAGCAATCATCCAAATACACCATCACGTAGCTGTTGGTTAATCCAGAGAGAACAAGATGAATAATTCTCTGAAATGCAAGGGGGGCAACTTTCAAACCAAAACAAAGGCGAGAGAATTGATAAACACCTGACGAGGTTTGAAAAGAGGTCAACTGTCGAGAATTTGGGGAAAGTTCCACTTGGTTAAAGGCCGATCTCATGTCAAGCACTGTGAAATACTTAGAGTTTTGGATACGCATGAGTGCCTCATTTGTGGTCATTAAGGGAAACACAACATCTAACAGTTCCTTGTTTAGAGCTCTAAAATCTAAGCAGAAACGAACGCTGCCATCCGGCTTTTTCACCAAAACTACCGGGGAAATAATATCTGAAGTGCTGTTTTCTATAATGCCAGCAGCAAGCATATCTGTTACTTGAGTTTCAATTTGTTTTTCCATAAAAGGATTGTAATGTCTACGACGACCTGTTACTTTACTTAAGTCGGCGTCATTCTTTAAACGTAATGTAAATTGGTAGTTTTTAAGCGTACCTAAGCCACTAAACACAGTCTGTTGATAACGATCTAACAGGTTCATCAAAGATGACTTAGTGTTTTCATCAACATTACCAATATTCCAATGGATGTTTTCAGAGCTAACATTCATGACTTGTCGTTCGACTCTCTCCGAACTTGGACATATTGACTGTTTTTCCAAATCAACATTGTAGGCATATCCAACAGTTTGACATCGATATATTTTCTTTGTGACTGACTCAGGGTTGAACACAACAATATTTGTATCTTTGGATTGAGATACACATCGACCAACTAATAGTCCAGTTCGGGACTCAAAATCTTCACTGCGTTCCAATAACAAAGTCTGTTGGACAGTTTCTACGTTAGATCTAAGCACAGATACTGCAAGAACTTTCTGTGAACGGGGTGGTAAGTGTGTAGTTTTGTTAGCCCTAACCACCACAGGAGAATCATCTGACTGAGACAGATAATCACGTAGTTCAATATCTTTTTCTTGAGGTTTCATAACAACTTTCTTAAACTGACTTAAAAAGTTCCAACCAAGTAGAAAAGTATCATCGTCAGCGTTAAGTACATGCAACACACATGGTAGTAATTGCTGATCAATGTAAATGGTTGTAGATATTGTACCGAGAGACTGAATAGGAGATGATCCCGGACCAGATAATTGTACTTGTGTTTCAGAAAGTTCATAACCGTGTGGGAAAGCTGTTGTCAATAGTGAAACACTAATGCAGGAAACGGCTGCTCCGGAGTCAATAGTCGCTAATGACGTCATCGCACCCAAGGTCACAGATTTTGTGGGACATGGATTGTCTGATGTTATATTGTTAACTTTCTTTTGGGGACAATCACGAGATAAGTGCCCTCTTGACGAACAATTGTAACACTTTGCTGATTTAATCCAATCAGCTTTCGTCTGACCAGAATCACGTTTAGATTGTGGTTTGGGATGCTGATCTTTTTTGTCAGTATTGTCGCGTTTTTTCTTGCGACAGACAAACTCACTATGTCCAGGTTTACGACAGTACGAGCACCGGACACGCATTACAGATTCACTGGGAGTACTGTATTGTTCAATCTTTTCATTATCTACCAGACGCCGTGCTATGTCGATTAGTTTATCAAATTTCTCAGGTTTAGAAGACTGACACTGGACAATATGAAGTTGTTCTCGCACTTTCGCACTGCGAAGACCTTCTAAAAAACGTTGAGCACACAGCTCCTCTTTGTTGGTTTTGGCAAAGGATGGGTATGCTTCTTCTACCTTACGATACAACCTATGTCCATATTCATCAATTGTTTCGTTGTATTTCTGAGAAAGGCGATGGAAGTCAGAAGCCGCAGTTTGGCGTTTTTCGTCAGTCCTGTCCAATTCCTTAATAAGTTGTGTCTTAAGGGCATCATAATTGACCTTATGTGATGAAGGCATATCACGGAACACTTTCGTGCACCAACCAGAAGGAAGGATTAACGCTAAATGGCGTAATTTCTTGTTTGCGTCCCAGTCAAATCCCCATGCTTTGATTTCATAAATGTCCTCAACATATTGCTGGAATGTCATTACCTTAGGATCAAACATAGGCATTTTTAATCTGTCCGAAAACGCCATGGTTGAAATCCTGCTCAGATTATTCGATAATTTACGGTAATAAACTGGAGGACGACTTGACCTCGTTTCACGCTATGTAGAAAAACACTACCCTATCGAAGATTTCCTGATATCTCGATGTATTATTTTACAGAATGAAGTTCACTTATATTCTATTCCAAATTATTAAAACACGTACTGTTACCTAAAGTTCTGGTTTATAAAGGTGCTGGCTGTCTCTTACCAAGATCGACGAACGATTATAGCGAAACAGCTTTTGTGTGGAGAAGAGTGGCTTGACGTTGTCTACTGTCGTGTTGTTGTTGAAACTTCGTGTAGTGAAGTTGTTCAAAAGTTTTTACACCGGCAAATTAGGTTCATCCAAGAAAAGTTACCGCTGCCACCAATTGTGGGGTTTTCAAAAAACAGGAAGACGTCTGTTTCCAATTCCAAATATGTATTGTAACACTGAACGTACATAAAACTGAACTCTAACAAACACGCAGCACCCACTAGACACAGTAGGCCTGACTCAACTCGTTACCGTAAATGTTCTAACTCCACAGCATCAAATATCCCAGGTCTCCGTCGAATATCGGCACAGACAGTCAGAAACCGTCTCCGTCAAAACGGCTTACGCGCGAGACGTCCTTACTTTGGCGTAGTATTGAGACGCCAGCATCGACTTGCAAGGGTCCGATGGTGCAACAGGTTAAGGGACTGGAATCTGCGAAACTGGAGGCGAGTCTGGTTCAGCGATGAATCAAGATTCCAGCTGCAGAGAAGAGATGGTCGTACACGAGTTTACAGACGCCGGAATGAGAGGTTCGCAAGGAACTGCGTCCTTGAGGTCGAGAATTTCGGCGAAGGAAGTGTGATGATGTGGGGTGCCATATCCTGTGCCCGAAAAACTCACCTGGTGCACATTCCCGGCAACCTTAACGCCGTTCGATACACAGATGAGGTTTTGACACCACATATGCTGCCCGTAATGGACATCCTTACGGACAACGCTCGGCCGCACACAGCTCGTGCTACTGTTGAATTTCTAGCCAACCAGAACGTAACAGTGCTCCCCTGGCTGTCCAAATCACCAGATTTGAACCCAATAGAACATTTGTGGGATGATTTGGATAGACGCGTGCGCAGTCGTCATCCAGCGCCGCAAACTCTGCAAGAACTGCAGCAGGCTCTTGAGCAAGAATGGTGGAGAATTCCGCAAAACCGTATTCGTCGATTGATTGTGTCAATGCCTAGACCGATCGGTGCTGTGTTACAGGTTAATGGTGGGCACAACAGATATTGACGTTGCAGTGACGTCATCTGAGCGCTATGAACTTTGATATGAATTTGTTTTACATGTGAATGAACTTTAAAGTCTGAACAACCAGTCTGCCAAATTTCAATGTAATGTGATGCTTATTTCTGTATTAAAAATGATTCATATTTTGAAGAACAAAAATTGGATGTTGCGTTTCTTTTTTGGGAGAGTAGGCCTATAGTTTATACCGTTGGTAAACTTTAGCATTACAGCAGGCGTCGAGCGACAATAGAACTAAGTGGCTCTACACCTGTGGTATATGGTAATGCTTGTATAATGCTGTGCTAGCTAGGGAAGGAATTGACATTAAGTCTGACATGCGCACTCTGAACTTCCTTTAAGCATATTTTCTGACTATTTATCTAGAACTTTTGTATTTATATAAAAATATTTTTATCTTTTTAAACAACACGGATCTTTTTTTATGTTTTATAATTTTATATATAATAATATATGATCTTTGTTTGAATTCATTTTAAAAGTGTAAAATTTCTGAAAAAAAAATATGCTTTTTTTCTCCTCAAAAATCATTAAAAAAATAATTTTAGGAATTATTTAGATTTTTTAGCCCCAAAAATATATATAGCGTAAGTAAATTTCTTTCTAGCATGTATACAATATTGTCATAAAAGGCAGCTTATAGAGAGCGGTAAGAAAACTTCATTTGATCTAAAAATAGCTGATGCAATTTCACTTCATCTTAAAGGCACACTTGCCGCGAAAATCAGGAATATTGTTTACATTAAAAAAGAAAGACCGTATTCTGTATTTTTCCCAGACAATATAAGTTAGGAACTTTCTATTTTTACCAAAATTTAAAAGTTTGGACGTCACTTTGTATTTTTAATTTGAATTTGAAAATTTGAATTGTTACGTACCCGGAACGTAAACAAACCGATCTGCCCCCTATTGGCGATTTTATGTTTCAGTCGAGTGAGTGAACTAACGGCACAGTGTAATTTTACGTAGGCCTATTTATCTGAGAAATACAGACTGACGATCGGTTAACAGCGACTGGAAAAGCCTGCTGATAATTGTTTGAATATAAACCACAGATACAAAGGCCTGAAAGGAGGGTAATCCAACATGAAAGTTGACCGACACTGATCGTTGTTGTTGTAAACAGGCTTCGATTCTTCGTTTGTTTTTCACCCCATTTTTACAGTCTAAAGCTAACTAGACATGTTTTATGTGTCCTATGTTTAAGTTTAGTGGTATTAGTCGTAGTAAGCTCATGTAAATTGGTTTTCTTAGCAAATTTAAACAGGCTACGGCGGCAAGTGTGCCTTTAAATGGGAGAAAATGGTGACATATTTAAGCCTACAAGGACATACTTTTGTAGTACCCAGAAAACAGAGACCACCTACAACCAAGGGGGTATATTATGTAAATATTGAATTTATTCGAAAACTTTTTTTTTTTACATATTATGGTGAACTGATTCAAAAACAGAACAATAGGCATCTATAGAACAGTGTTTGACAAACAAAATAGTCAAGAAAAGTGTATCAAGAACAAAACCATCTCGAGAATAAATTGCCTCAAGCACAAACTGTTACAAGCACAAAATGTCTCAAGGACGTTGTCTCTATAACAAACTGCTTCAAGAATAAAAAATCTCAAACAAAATGTCTCCAAAGAAAAAGTGTTGAGAACAAAATTTCCCAATGTATAAATGCTTCAAGCACCAAATGTTTCAAGAACATTGAGAGTGCCCCAAGAGCACGGAAGCAAAGGACACTTACATTGGTGAGTACTAGTGTCTCACGAGCAACAGGACCCAATGCCAAATTGTCTCGAGAATAAATTGTCTTAAGAACAGATTGTCTCAAAAACATAATTTAAAGAACAAAGCTTTACCAGAACATTGAAACTGTCAAGAACAAGAATTGAACGATCATGTAAACTAGTATTAGATATATGCACATTGTGGCTAATTCATCCACTAAATACTGGAATAGTTAGCGAGCATTGATGCTGGGTGTCGGTAATCATTTCTTCAATTCGACAATCTAGAACACATATTTTTCCCATTTCATAATGTTTATTATGACTCTTCCTAACCCCTAACATCCAGTAGATAAGATTCTCATTCTTCATTTTATATGCACGATTGATCGATTGATGTTTTACGCCGCCCAAGATTATTTCACTTATATGGCGGCGTTGCCAAGTTGAGAGGGGTTGGAAACCGGGCACTTTGCCTGGAGGAAAGCCCCGACGTTCGGCGAGTTCCACACACGGCGATCGATTAAAAAGCCCAATCAGAGTCGTTGAAGAAGGCTGATGTAACAGTCATTTTTTCTACAAAGAGTAACTAAACACCCACTAGTCTTATTGTTTGCGCCAAAGGCCACAACTATCACATTCAGGTATGAGGGACTATTTTCTGGCGGAGTGTTAATTAGTTAAGCTTGATTGATGTTTTACTTTGTTGTGTAGATTGCTCATTAATATGTGTCGCAACCTTTAGGAAAAATGACCAAAACTAATATGGAAAGATGTTGTGAAATCACCTGAATATAGTTTTGTGTTTAACAAGAAATGTAATGTATTTGATATAAACCATTTACTTCAACCTAAACGACTGAAGTTGATTATGTTTTTCGAGATTCGATCAAAATGCCCCTATTCAAAGTTTTCTAAGAGAAAATCATACGAATCTTCTTCATTTTCTGTGACTGGTATATGACTCATCATTCGTGTCAACGTTCGTGTAGAGGCCCACAAATCCGCTTTAGACTTCGTGCACATCTCCCACTGATCCAATGCTAATGAGCTATCGCAGATCTTTTCGTGGTATAAATGCACAAGACCAGGATCGGCTGCACGAAAAGCACTTAGTGGATGTTTCAAAACTCTTTCATGTAAATCAACATCTTCCTTACCCCAGCCTACAATCGTGGTATTAAAGCCCCCGACAGCCAGGAAGTCAGACTTATAGATACCAACCATTCCATAACCATATGACCGCCATATACCCGAGGCGGCATCCAAACCGAAATCCGCTACAGAGCAGTTTGTCTCGTGGTAGCAAATCAAGGCAGGATCAAATTGTGAAAAATAGACTGGGAAATACACTTGTTTCCCTTGAATTGTATTCCTCTGCACTCGTGTTAAATAATCCAAAGTGAAAATCATATCCACGTCCATAAATAATAACAAAGAGTTATTGGGGAATAAATTAGCACCAATGGTGAGAGCATTGGCTCTGGAGAAGATCTCCCCCGAACGGTTAATAATCCGTATATCACAGGTCGGGTAGGTCTTTTGGAAAGATTCGATTATTTCTATACACTTCTGATGGTCACCCTTCGGGTCCCGGAAGACGATAAACACCATAGTAACAGTGTAAATGGAATGTGGTAACAGATGAAGATGTTTCTTCAGAAATCGCTCCAGGACGGCCGTCTTTCCGGACAGTGGAATAAGCATTCGCATGGGAGAGATAATGCCATGGTCTTTAACAAATGCCCTGAAGTTATCTTTTCCTTCTAAAAATTCGATCTCTGTGAACTTTTGATTAAGTTTTAATGGGGCGATAAATCTGTGCATGTCTTTTGAGAACTTGGACATATACGAGACTCTAAGGCTGATTTCCATTTTAACACCAACTAAAGGGGATACTTGTATGTAAGACGCCAAGCGTTTGTCTAGCTTCATGTAACTGTGAGAGAAACTTTCTCGTAATCGTTTAGAAAGATTTTGAGAGATTAAGGCCACGGATGCTTCATTCGCACGACTGTAAGGTTGGAGTTGTAAATGAACACTTTTATGGGTATAAAACACTCCTCTGTTGAAATATTCCCATACGTAACGCCGATCGTCCGGCGATGACCCACGGTACACACCGCCATTTTGAATTTCTGATTCATTTCGAAGAAAAACACTGTTTAAATCCATATTGGTCATCTTCAGATTTTTCTCAATTAGCCGTATCTCTGTTTGCAACTTGGTGATTTTGTCGTTCATTTCCGCCACATTCCCATTAGATATATAGTTGTGCATTCTATACACGTATGGTCCCAATTTAATTGGATGTAAAGTGTACGCCATTTTCTCCTCCATCCCTAACGCATGCGTAAACGATCCATTCTTCTCTCGGTAATTCTGGTATAAGAGTTTCCTCATCTGCAAATCAAAACGAAGTTTTAAACACGTGTTAATAACGATTAAAGTCTTTTCTTTCCATCTTAAAGTGGCTAGAGCTGCCAAAATTCAAACTTTTTTCACAATTTCTGATCGTAACAGCAGTAAAAGGCTTTGAAGGCCATCGAAAAACTAAATGATTGGCGATGGAATGAGGAAAATCCATACGGTATGTGGCCTGTAAGAACCGAAATAGTGTTCGAAAAGTAAACAAAATTTAAGTAACCGGGACGACCATTCATTCGTCGAGAAAAGAAGCACTAAAAAGCTTCTGAATTATACGTCTTGAGAAAAATAGCCAATAATGTCAACATTATGTTTTAAGGACACAAATATCAATATTTAAGCAGCTCATGCCACTTAAAGTATGTTGTAAGTTTTTTTCTCATATTGAGTTAAAATAAATATCGGCTTTCAAGTATTTTTGGTTATGCAGAAAAAAAGAAGACGTAACTAATTAATAAACATAATCTATAGATCAAAACTCTAATCAATCAAAAATCAATTCGAACAGAATTATAGGTTTATACATTTATAAGTTGATGATTTTACTTCGCTTAATTGATGGGAAAAATCGTACCGCACTGGACGAATCACAAATCAAAGCAATTTAACACAATCGCTTCACCGTGATGTTATAATGAAGAGAGTGGTCACCCTGGCTGAAGGTTTTATTTTATAAAACAGTTTTTTACGTCAGACTGACGGCACTTTGAGAGAAAACAAGACTCATGGATTCAAAATGCTCCATATATACTTTAGAAACGCGAAGTGATTGACAGTAAAATGGTCTTGTCATTTTTGGGAAAACATGAAGCACTTTCAGACGGAGAGCTGTTAACTTGTGTAATAACTACACGTCTTAAATATACCCATCAACGAGTTCAAGTGGCTAAGGCATTACACCGTGTAAAAAAAAATATGACGAATTGTTTGTGTGAGGCAAAGCATATGTTCGAGAGAGAAAATGAATATACTGCCTTTTTGCCACAGAGTTATGCTTGTTATTTATTGCATCTGTCTGATTGTAATGTGTTTTCTGGGTTGTTAAATTCCATGGGCTGGGACCTGACAAGTCTTACACAGTCAGCTGTTTCAAGACAAAATATGTCTGTTCGGCACAAGCAACTGCTATCTCATTTAGCCCTACATATACATTATTGTATTTTGAATGAAGATGACAGAAACCCTTAAACTTAATAAATATTCACATTTATACTAACCTCGTAAGCTGAGGTACAGCCAATTCCAACAGTTTTCTGAATACAGCGACCAACTTCGGTATCTTCATGTTTAGTTGTTACGGACTCCATGCAACTGGGGATGTGAGGACCGAGTCTAACAAGAGCTACGTGACTCAGAAAAACGCCCGGTCCTCCCATGCAATAAGGCATATCTTCGATAAGTCCTAATTTCCCCATCTCATGAACCTGACCCTCTCCACTCTGCCCTAAGTACCAAGGGTTTGAACTGTTAACGGATCGTAATAGATTCTCCATCTTGTCTCCCTTTACATACACATCGTCATCTGCCCGGAAGAACCATTCGTAGTCATGTCTGTAGTTGTTGTACATGTACTGAAGCATCCGGAAAGCTTTCTTCTGAGGTGGATAATCTTCGGCGGGTACATTAGCAAGCCGAATCACGGGTAGTTCACCATGATAAGTTGATCCAGCTCCCACAAAGAACAATACCTTTCCAGGAATGGTTTTTGCCCATGTGTCATAAATTGCCTTAGCTCTGGTGTCGATATATTTATCAGCTGTCATTATTCCGACCAAAATTAAACCCTTCGTTTTTCTATGGCCAGGCTGTGTCCTGTCGTAAGTTTCTGACTGCAATGGATCCCCAAAGTTCCCGATATTGACATTGGCATAACTCTTGCTGTAGGCAATACCTCCATCTAGCAGAGTTGGAAATCGAATTCCCTTCAAACAGATCTTGCGCAAGGTACTAGCGATACAGTAACCGAGCAAGACTGCGGCAAAGAATCGCAATTTAGGCGACATTGCGTTTTTCCTCATCTTGATTGATGCCAATAACTTGGTACATACCATTCTCCGATGTCACTGAAATGAAAAGAAAGACAAAAGATGAACATCATTGTTGAGTGGTTGATATTTAACACCGGACTCCGCTTATCCCGGAATCGAGGAATGGCAGGCTAACTCCGACGTCGTGCTATGAATTACAGCTATTCCACATCAGTAGGTCGACTGAACGGAAGAGGCGAATTTGTCACGTTTTTAGAGCGAGTGAGATTCGAACCACTGACCCCTTAACGGAAGGCTGCCTAGATTGGTGTCTATAGAGGAAAACGTTCACGTAGACCTTCTCTTCTCGCAAAAGGTACCGGCACGAACAAAAAACTCCAAAATTCTTTTTTTTTTTTTTTCAAGGAAAAAATGTCTCACTTATCAAAGCCGCAATAAACTGCGTCCCCACAGTTCTGAGTGAGTGAGTGATTGGGGTTTTACGTCCTGCCCCCCCCCCCCCAGTTCTGAAGGACCCACTTGTGTTGCCTGGTTGTTGGAGCTAGCTACTTGATAAGAACAGACACAAGCTACGTTATAAATTCCCTTATATACGCAGAGCTTAAACCAAGCCTATAAGAACATGAACATTATAAATTTCATACCAGATCCGAGACGGAACGTTCAAACCTCTTTGGTTAAGATTTGTTGCGGTTTACAAGCGAGTCTTTGAAGAACGACAAGCGGCAGTCCAGTTTGATGATGCGTGCAACTTGTTTTTAGAACATTATGGTAACCCTCCAAGTCAAAATATATAGAACATGTTAATGGTAACAGATTCTTCTATGGAGCGGTTTTACTAAAACCAAAACACATAGGACAACTTGTACTACTTTGTACATGGTGATGTTCTGATTCTGATGATGAGAGTAGTTTCTCTCGAAAGCTTATATTAAAACATCACCATGTACAAAGTAGTACAAGTTGTCCTATGTGTTTTGGTTTTAGTTAATGGTAACGTAGCAACTTATTTTATCGTAACGACAACAGAACCTTTCTATAGTTCGCACAGCTTCGATGTACAAAATAAATATCAATTTCAACCACGACAGGAAGCGTTCTTTTTCAAGATAATAAACTACCGAAAATTCCCATCGTTGATGCTTGTTTAATGCTATAGGAAGTCTATTTAATCTACAAACAAACTATGACTTGCATCCGGGATGGAACACCCTTTCAGTGCAGCATACACATACAACAAAAGCCGCCCGAAGAAGAATAGCCATGTGGTTCCACTTTAATGGAAATAATAGGGGGCGCTTTTTCTGTGCTAAAAACTGATACGACCCCGTATACTCTAAAATACTGCATAAAACTATAAATGCACCATTCTTTATAGGGATTATGACTCTATAAAAGACGTTCTCTCTATATCCCGAACTGGAAGTCCACTATGTTTTAAAAACTTATTATTTTTTGTAATTTTTCTCTATCGCATCCCTCGGTTAAGGTGGAATGAGCTCGTGAGGAATTGAACTTGATAAACTAAAAGATTGACGTTGGAATAAAAATATTGGTAAAACCAGTCATCCGTACGAACCGCAAAATATGTGACAATTACGCACAATTCAAATATGAGTATATTTTCGAGTCTGTTGTTTTCTTACTTATATTATATTCCTGACGATGGCATATCTGTCGAAATTTATAATATCGCTCAACTATGGCTCCAGTGTACGAAGTTGTATTTAATTTGCTTTGTACGGGTAGAGTTTGGTCTTTTTGAATACAGAAGCGATGGTTGAATAAACATAAGCCACCAAACTTAGTTTGCTCGTCAATATAGATTATATTATTTAATTTTTTTTCTAGAAAAGTGCAAAACGTTTTTTTAAGTGACACGAACTGGCTACATGTTGACATTCTTTGATTGATAAATGTTTTACGCCATTTAAGTGTTGCCTTAAGGCTACATGTTGATTGTCTTTGATTGATAAATGTTTTACGCCATTTAAGTGTTGCCTTAAGGCTACATGTTGATTGTCTTTAGTTGATAGTTTTACGCCATTTAGGTGTTGTCTAAAGGCTACATGTTGATTGTCTTTAGTTGATAGTTTTACGCCATTTAGGTGTTGCCGTAAGGCTACATGTTGATTGTCTTTGATTAATAAATGTTTTACGCCATTTAAGTGTTGCCTTAAGGCTACATGTTGATTGTCTTTGGTTGATAACTCTTATACGCCATTTGAGTGTTGCCTAAAGTGGAAAAAGAGAAAACCACGACCTTTGCCGAGTACTCATACTGTTTCACATAGCCAAAAATACTCTCTTTTAAGTTCTGTTAATAGTCTCTAAATGTATTCTGGAGTAGCGATTTAAAGTAAGTTCGTAATATAGTAGAGAAGAAAGGCATGCAAGACATATTGACTCAATATGGAGTCAAAAGACCGAAAGCTTAATGACGTCACTTGAAAAAATGGTTTGAAGGAAGAATATGGTTTGTAGTGACCGCTTTGTGAAGTCTTTATAATAGTGGCAAAAAGACACATATGTTAAAAGGAGAATTATCATTTTGAATATAACAGACAGAGCTCCTATAAAAGCTTGACTTTCGCCTTGTTAACATAGCAAGTCATAGATCAAGAAATAACAAATATGTACAACAAAAACCAAACAAAACATGAACTACCAAATTATCTGTTTAAGGACAAGACTTTCGGGAAACCCAAAATACGCCCGGAAAGGCACAGTATAACTACGGCAATACAAAAACAAATCCTTCCATATACATTTGAATTTTATTTCGAACTTCAGACGAACTTTCGCCACATATTATTCTAAAATACGGCCCACAATATGCCCATATGGAGCTAGTCGTGATAATCTCGTTGCCCCTGATCCAAGGGCTTGTTGGAGACGGATTCTACTCGCACATTCAGCAAATCTCGAACCCGAAGGTGCGAGAATCTCGCATGTAATGTCATTTCAAAGTTTCTAATCCTAATCTGCTAATCCTAAACATTACCATTATAAGTACAGTACTGAAGGTTAGGCAAAACAAAGGCGCTTAGCCAATTATCTATGGAACAGTTTTCTCCATCTGTTTTACGAAATATATATCTCAATTTGGACAGACGATGACACCTAAAAGTGACACCAGCTGCCAAAATTAGAAAACTTTTCATAAATTATGATTGCCAGGAAAAGTTGAGCGTTTAAAGTACTACATTGAAAAACTAAAGATTGACGTTGAAATAAAAATCATTGGTAGAGCCACTTACACGTACAAACCTAAAACATGTGCTAATAATAACATTAAATATCCAAAATGTTGATATTTTGACGTTAAAACAAAATGTTGAAATTATTGGCTATTTTCCTCAAGACGTATAGGCTAATTCAGAATCTTTTTAGTGCTTCTAGTCTCGAAAATGTACGATAAACTATTGTTTTGATTTTGAACCAACTTCGGCTTAGAAGGAATGAATGGTCGTCCCAGTTTTTTAAATTTTGTTTACTTTTCGAACGTACATCCTCGAGATTGCATTGACCAAAAAGCTCTAATATTGTACTTTATTTGATAAAAATGGCAAAAATTCGGTTTCCAAAAAAAATTCTCCTATATTTGGAAGCTCGTGCCACTTTGAGCAGCTAGAATATACGCAATATAATTTTGACAAACTATGATTATTATATGTAAAATTACGGTCGAAGATCAACATATTGTCATAAATTCAACCACGATTGGATTAAGGCGTGGTAGAATTCAGTAGGTCATGTGGGGGTTAAATGTGAAAGGTCAAGCTGGATTGTCCGCGTGATGAAGTGGGAAGGGACACAGCGGACCTATAAACACACAACATCTGGCCCCAATACGTCTTATTACAGTCAAGCTGTGGAGGGATGTTAATGACTCCAGTAGAAATGCATTCCAGTTTAATTCATCTTGAGATAGGAGGGGGTTATTATTTACAGCCTATATACTACTGACTGGATTATAGCGTAGGCGAGTGCATTAAATGTATTTACACGTAGCTATATATATTTTCGATAGCAACGTGATGACTTTTAAATAAAGTAGAATAAGTCAGGCCTATTTATGCCAACGGAAGACCACGCTATTAGCAGCTAAATGTCTTACCCCAACACATATATACACCAAAACAAATGTCAAACTTGCACAAACAATGGCTATTATATGACAACAATACATAACTTGTTAAAAGGTGTGCACGATAAACTATACAAGCCATGTTTATCCGCGTTAGTAGAGGGCTGCAACAGATATATATGACGTTAGGGAGTATAACCTACCCATTAACTGAGACCGCCATGTAAGATAAAGAGATCCGTTCATCTAGAAAATTGATTAAGCAGCACTCCGATTCTTAGGAATTTTGGAAATGAAAAAAAAGAAACAGTTGCATTTGGACTTACGTGAATACTGATGGCAGTTAGTGAACTCCATCTCGCCTCTCTCGTAAGGCGGATAGACTCCTTTCTCAAGCGAACCATTCTTAGAAACACATGTCTGTATGGAGTCATCAGCGTATGTCTGTACAGACCGACTGGCTCATTGTGAATGACCCTGTAGCCGGCACCAAAAAACTCTCTTCAACCAACCGACTGTTGCACGTATATATGTTTTGACTGCTGATAACTTAACACGTGTGTTTGGTTTAAAACTACCCCAATCTTTGCGTATATATAAATGCCTCCTCGATCTCAAAAGTCTAACTACCCCGTCTGAACTTCAGTGTAGAATTCATTAAAGTAGGCCACATGGAGAAGGCGATATTTGTACAGTACTAACACTACTATATGTCCTATTCTCCTTTAACTGACTGACACAGTCATGTTCTTACTGACACATTGTTCTTACTGGCTGACACATTGTTCTTTAACTGACTGAGACAGTGTTCCTACTGACTGAGACAGTGTTTCTACTAACTGACACAGTGTTCCTACTGACTGACACAGTGTTCCTACTGACTGACCCAGTGTTTTTACTGACTGACACAGTCATGTTCTTACTGACGGGCACAGTCATGTTCTTACTGACGGCCACAGTGTTCCTACTGACTGGCACATTGTTCCTACTGACTGGCACATTGTTCCTACTGACTGACACAGTATTCCTACTGACTGAAACATTGTTCCTACTTACTGGCACAGTGTTCCTACTGACTGACACAGTGTTCCTACTGACTGACACGGTGTTCTTACAGACTGACACAGTGTTCTTACTGACTGGCACAGTGTTCCTACTGACTGACACAGTGTTTCTACTGACTGACACCGTGTTCCTACTGACTGACACAGTGTTCCTACTGACTGACACAGCGTTCCTACTGACTGACACAGTGTTCCTTCTGACTGACACATTGTTCCTACTGACTGACACAGTGTTCCTACTGACTGCGCATTGTTCCTACTGACTGACACAGTGTTCCTACTGACTGACACAGTGTTCCTACTGACTGACACAGTGTTCCTACTGACTGGCACAGTGTTCCTACTGACTGACACCGTGTTCCTACTGACTGACACCGTGTTCCTACTGACTGACACAGTGTTCCTACTGACTGACACAGTGTTCCTACTGACTGACACATTGTTCCTACTGACAAACACAGTGTTCCTACTGACTGACACAACGTTCCTACTCACTGACACAGTGTTCCTACTGACTGACACATTGTTCCTACTGACTTACACAGTGTTCCTACTGACTGCGCATTGTTCCTACTGACTGGCACATTGTTCCTACTGATTGACACATTGTTCTTACGGACTGACACAGTGTTCTTACTGACTGACACAGTGTTCTTACTGACTGGCACAGCCATGTTCTTACTGACTGACACATTGTTCCTACTGACTGACAGTGTTCTTACTGACTGACACATAGTTCTTACTGATTGACACATTGTTCTTACTGACTGGCACAGTGTTCTTACTGACTGACACATTGTTCTTACCGACTGACACAGTGGTCTTACTGACTGACACAGCGTTCTTACTGACTGGCACATTGTTCTTACTGACTGGCACAGTCATGTTCTTACTGACTGGCACAGTCATGTTCTTACTGACTGACACATTGTTCCTACTGACTGACACATTGTTCCTACTGACTGGCACATTGTTCCTACTGATTGACACATTGTTCTTACTGACTGACACAGTGTTCTTACTGACTGACACATTGCTCCTACTGATTGACACATTGTTCCTACAGACTGGCACATTGTTCTTACTGACTGGCACAGTGCTCTTACTGACTGGCACAGTGTTCTTACTGACTGACACAGTCATGTTCTTACTGACTGACACAGTCATGTTCTTACTGACTGACACATTGTTCCTACTGACTGGCACAGTGTTCTTACTGACTGACACATTGTTCCTACTGACTGACACAGTCATGTTCTTACTGACACATTGTTCCTACTGACTGGCACAGTCATGTTCTTACTGACTGACACAGTGTTCCTACTGACTGGCACAGTCATGTTCTTACTGACTGACGCATTGTTCTTACTGACTGACACATTGCTCCTACTGATTGACACATTGTTCCTACAGACTGGCACAGTGCTCTTACTGACTGGCACAGTGTTCTTATTAACTGGCACAGTGTTCTTACTAACTGGTACAGCATTCATACTGACTGACACAGTGTTCTTACAATATTAGCTTGAGAACGGGGGGGGGGGGAATCCACCCTATTTCTAACCTATCAACACCCAAAGCAAAATTCATATTATAACTGATGCGCCTTGCTATAAAATCGTTTTTGAAAAGATGCACACTGCCAGGGCCAGTTATACTTTTTACTCTGTTAATCTTAATATCTTTATGTAGTTTATGGCACCAGGAAATGGTTTTATTGATTTAGGATATCATGTAATCATTTTACAACATGATTCTCGAAAAGTTGAGTACATGTACCTCTTATATGTTGCGTGAAATACAGTTATTCTGATGCCCCTTTAACGTGGACTCCTTAAATGCCATTTAGCAGCAAGGGGCACCAGAAGAACTTTAATCCACTCATCATACTGATTGATTGATTGGTTGGTTGATTGATTGGGGCTTAGCGTCGCACTTAACAGCTTAGGTTGTATGGTGATAAAAGTACCAACAGACCAAAAGACCCCCCCCCCCCATCCCAACCACCCCCTCCCCAACCACCCACATTTTAATTTGGAATCCACAGACCAAAGGCTAATGTATTTGGCATACTTAATGTTCCTCCTTGCTGGGTCAGCAAACATGGTTAAAACAGAGCCACAATGCTCCAGCCTGAGGGATCATCATATTGAGGAATAGAATAAATGATACCATATAGTATTTTTTGCTTTTATTAAACTTTAAAGTGGCGTGAGGTACAAAATATGGACAAATGTTTCGTTGAAACAGAATAAGCTAAAATATCTGGATTGTACGTTAAATGATTTATGAACAATGACTTAAGCTGGACTTGAAGTTTGTTTGTATTTGTATATGGTTTATTAAAGTGTATGTGTGAAAAAAAAATAAAAAATAAAAAATCGTACGTGTTGGTAGCCAAAACAGAGGTTCGAGATTTCGGTGTACATGCCCTTCACTCTTCATAACACAAGGAAAAACCCCCTTGATATTTGCATTGATTGGTTGGTGTTTCACGCTGCACTCAAGATTATTTCACTTATATGCAGGGTTTCATAAAAGTCAAAATTTGTGAGTTATTTCAAAGTAGAAATGAGTATTTTAGTTGCCAGAAATTGAATATTTCCCTACTGAATTAATTGCAAATAAGTTTTTATGGGAATTCTGCACATTTTGAGGAAGGAAACCCTGATATGGGATCGAGTGAATTGATTTGCATCGAGTCAGAAGGGAACGCCTGATCTATCGATTGTAGGCTTTTGTAGACTAACTGAGCCATCGAGGAACCCCTGTTATTTCGAATAAAAAATCGGTAAAAACTAGTGCAAAGGTAATACATTGTCACACAAAAACTGAGAACCCTGCTTGTCTGTGACAGATTTTCTTTTTTTTAATAAAAGCGTCATATGATACAAACGCCTGGGAGCGTACGTTCGATTGAGACCGATTGTTTAGGTTACCGAGTGTGATATCTCAAAAGTACAGGAGTGTATATGGGCTGGGGAAAATATAATTCGGTTGATTGATTATTTGGTGTTTTACGCCACACTTAAGATTATTTCACTTACATGACGGCGTTGGCAGGTTTAGCGGAGGAGGCAACTGGGCTCATAGCCCGGAGGAAACCCCCGACCTTCGGGGAGTACCCGGTAACTCTTCCGTATACGGCCACAGAGTTAAAAATCCACTCAGATTTCGATTCCGATTTTTATTTGGTCATTATAATTCGGAGCATTAAATTAAGGCTTATTAACTCCAAATTTAAAAGCTCTAAATCAGGATCATTAAGTCATTATTCGGAGGTACTAAGTCCTTATTTGGAGTAAGCAAGTTCCAACTACCTTTTAGTTCAGTCAGTCGGAATCAACTTCGCCCGTCTTCGCTCGCTATCGTCGGCTTTAACATCACTCAGACACAATCTAAAATAGGGATTGACCCCAGTGTCATTCCTTGAAGATCTCGTAGAATGGTACGATATCTCGATGGCCTCAGTCTGAGCTTTTTATACGATAAATGAAATCACTAAATTTTCGGGCTGAATACTAATGGCGATAGGAAGTACATATCAAAATATTTTACTACAGACAAAAAAGAAAATAATTAAAAATTTATTGAATGCAAATATCAATTAAAAAGATATTTGTTTATACATTTTGTGGAACCCGGTAAACTACGTGATTTGACAGACGCAGTTTCGGTACATAGGCCTATCAATGATTCAATTATATAACTGATCGAAGCTGAAAGTTAACAAACCGAGCGTTTGGACACTTTTGGTAAATTGTTCGTTTCACGGGTACCATTTTGGTAGTCCGGGTTTCTGACTCCAAAATTACTATTTTTTTTATACTGACGGCCGTATAAAAACATTTTGGGCCAGAAACCCGGACTACCATTTTGGCCGCCACATTCAAAACGACCTGCACTCTATATCAGAGGATATTTCACGTACGTAAACTCCTGAAGTCATCAGACTGAGGATATTTCACGTACGTAAACCCCTGAAGTTATCAGACTAAGGATATTTCACGTATGTAAACCCCTGAAGTTATCAGACTAAGGATATTTCACGTACGTAAACACCTGAAGTCATCAGACTAAGGATATTTCACGTATGTAAACCCCTGAAGTTATCAGACTAAGGATATTTCACGTATGTAAACACCTGTAGTTATCAGACTAAGGATATTTCACGTACGTAAACCCCTGAAGTTATCAGACTAAGGATATTTCACGTACGTAAACACCTGAAGTTATCAGACTAAGGATATTTCACGTACGTAAACCCCTGAAGTTATCAGACTGAGGATATTTCACGTACGTAAACCCCTGAAGTTATCAGACTGAGGATATTTCACGTACGTAAATCCCTGAAGTTATCAGACTGAGGGTATTTCACGTACGTAAACCCCTGAAGTTATCAAACTGAGGATATTTCACGTACGTAAACACCTGAAGTTATCAGACTAAGGATATTTCACGTACGTAAACACCTGAAGTTATCAGACGGAGGATATTTCACGTACGTAAACCCCTGAAGTTATCAGACTGAGGATATTTCACGTACGTAAATCCCTGAAGTTATCAAACGGAGGATATTTCACGTACGTAAACCCCTGAAGTTATCAGACTGAGGATATTTCACGTACGTAAATCCCTGAAGTTATCAAACGGAGGATATTTCACGTACGTAAACCCCTGAAGTTATCAGACTGAGGATATTTCACGTACGTAAATCCCTGAAGTTATCAAACGGAGGATATTTCACGTACGTAAATCCCTGAAGTTATCAAACGGAGGATATTTCACGTACGTAAACCCCTGAAGTTATCAGACTGAGGATATTTCACGTACGTAAATCCCTGAAGTTATCAAACGGAGGATATTTCACGTACGTAAACCCCTGAAGTTATCAGACTGAGGATATTTCACGTACGTAAATCCCTGAAGTTATCAAACGGAGGATATTTCACGTACGTAAATCCATGAAGTTATCAGACTGAGGAAATTTCACGTACGTAAATCCCTGAAGTTATCAAACGGAGGATATTTCACGTACGTAAACCCCTGAAGTTATCAGACTGAGGATATTTCACGTACGTAAGTCCCTGAAGTTATCAAACGGAGGATATTTCACGTACGTAAACCCCTGAAGTTATCAGACTGAGGATATTTCACGTACGTAAACACCTGAAGTTATCAGACTGAGGATATTTCACGTACGTAAACACCTGAAGTTATCAGACTGCAGGTGTGACACTGACGGTGACTGACCGATGAATGTGAACAGTGCTGCACTGATGTCGTGCAGGTTGAAGAACCATGAGGCCGAACTCAGAAATTGCAGTCTTTTAAGTGCACAGTATGCTTTCACATTGCCAAACCTAATGTTGCCACATAATAGCTCAGGTCGATATGATTGATTGATTAATGTTTTCACGCTGACGTTGCCAGGTTTAGTGTGAGGAGAAACCGGACTGACCATCGGCGATTACCTATTATTTACGAGTAGGCTACCAACTCTCCAACATACGGCGATCGAGTGAAAAAATCCACTCAGAAATTTGTCCATTTTTTATCAGGCAGATTTGAAGTTCAGCGTTGAGCTTTTGACTAGTGTATGCATTACAACCTCTGTGAACATGGCCAGTCATACTAATAACATCAAGTATAAAATGCTCCAAATTATACCATGACTTAATTGAATTTCTTACCTGTGGTTGTAGGCCTACAGAGTTGGTTGGTCTATAACTTCAGCTATTCTAAAGTACCGTTACTTGGCGTTCCTGCTTATGATATGAGTTGAAACTCCCGTGGGCAAGTTACGGTCCGATCGGAATCACCAATGAAGCGTAGAAATTCGTCCGTGAGTTGGAAGCATATAAACACGAGTCGACAGGGTTCAGTGACCTAACAAGCGACACCTATTCTTCAATGAAGAGATACGGATCAGGGCAATACAGGGTGATGTCCCTTGGACGATACACGATAAGAAAAAATATATTGAAAATATTTTCATGTATTCATATGACAATGCCGCGGAAGAGAATGTTCAATGCGATCCATATCAATCCATCCAATGTGACCCCCTCGCCGAGACATGGACAAAAAAGACATTGTAAAAACGAGGACATTTAGACGTTTATACCCAATAATACACTGTTGTAATAAGCTTTAAAGAGGCATGAGCTGCCAAAATTGAAACTTTTTTTCATAATTTCTGATCGTCACAATAGCAAGAGACTTTAAAGGCCATTGAAAAACTAAATGATTGTCGATGGAAGGAGGAAAATCCATACAGTATGTGGCCTGTACGAACTGAAAAATGTTCGAAAAGTAAACACAATTTAAATAACCGGGACGACCATTCATTCATTCTAAGCCAAAGTTAGTTCAAAGCAGTACTTTATCGTGCATTTTCGAAACTAGAAGCACTAAAAAGCGTCTGAATTATACGTCTTAAGAAAAATAGCCAATAATTTCAACATTCTGTTTTAACGTCAAAATATCAACAATTTGGCAGCTCATGCCACTTTAAGCGTTTTCGGTTCGTACAGGCCACATACTGTATGGATTTTCCTCATTCCAACGCCAATCATTTAGTTTTTCGATGGGCTTTAAAGCCTCCTACTGTCGTGGCGATCAGAAATTATGACAAAGGTGTGAATTTTGGCAGCTCATACCACTTTAATCCTATGATATTCCATTAGGTTGAAGACAGACAGGAGTTTGGGTATAGTCAGAAGAATTTTCTGGAATAGTTTGTAATATATTGGCAAAGTTGTACGGATCTTCAGGTATGGCAAGAAGTCCAGTAAACTGGAATCAAACAAAGTATGTCAATGGGAACAGAAAGTGAGAATATGTTCTTTGGTTCCTGGGTAGAGCACAGACAAGAGAGTTGAGGCCTGACTGGTAGATATTTAAAACTCTTATTCTTTTTATAAGCGATGACTGGCTGTTGTCTCAGAGGTCGAGCCATTTAAATCTGAAATAGTTTGTATTCTTCTATTTTAATCTGGGACATATTCTTGCTGGCCTTATTATACTGAAACACAAATGGTATAATAATTTTTTTACGTTACCTTCCCCGGTCGAAGTTCAAATCCAAGGAGTAAAGCGAAAGTGAGAAGAGGGATTTCTATACGCCCGACATAAAAAAGTCGGTCCTATTATGGTATCACCAGCGCCGCCCGTCCGTCCGTCCCGGATTCCCTTCCGCTCCATAACTTAAAGAGTTTTGATCGGATCTTTACAATTCTTTCACAACATATACCTTATGGGTAGAAGGTGTGTCAGGAATCATTTATGACATCTTCGGTTGCATAATATGGCATCTCCATTTGATTATCTATCATTTTGTTTAGTCTATATCTTGGTTCCCTTTCGCTCCATAACTTGAAGAGCTTTGATCCAATCTTTACAATTCTTTCACAACATACACTTTAGGGGTAGCTGGTGTGTTGCACGTGCACGTGCTAACATACACGATGTTAGAGGAGTCGCACTTCTCTGCTATTTGATATTTGTTGCGCGGTTGTTCTTCGAAAAATGGTTTCGCGATCTGGTATGTATACATCTAGTTAACATCTTCATTGATGTACCGGAGAAAAACATTGGGCGGTAATAAAAGGAGTAGCAAGCACGTTTGAGGCTGAAGGGGTGGGGGGGGGGGGGGGGGGGGATTATTTTGTCTTCATGGGTCCGATTGCGACAACTAACAGTGTCCGATTTGACAGAATACCACCGGAGAAAAGAGCCTTGAAAAGGACAGAATAAGCCTGATTAAACGAATCTAAAGAACTATAGTTTCTATAGAATCTAAACCCCTAAGATTTAATGACTCCTTTGAAATTGTGGAGAGGATAGAATGGCCCAGCATGTAACAGCCAATGCACGTCAGTAGGGTGGAAGAATACTTTGTAATCTAGATACCCAGTGGTTTGATATTTACGACCCTTGTAAATAGTTAGATCCAAACGAGCGCAAATCGCAATAGCTGCGACCGCAAGGTTAGTAATACTTGTACGTGCATGGCTTTTGTTGTCAAGAAGGCACCTGTCGTAAGTAAAGATTTCATATGAAAATGTTTTGGGAATGACAAAATGCCTAATGCGTAATATGATTGCCAAAACATTTGTTATAAACTTTTTTCATGTTCAATTTTTAACTGTTGTTTCTCAAATATTACGCCAGCTGTCTTTTTTTGGTTACCCCTGGGCCCTGTCGTACGAAGCTGGCGTAAGTTACGTCGGACGTGTTAAAAGTGTTAAAACTATAGTAGGTAACTTGCGTCTTATACGCAACCGGTCCATGTTGTACGCCAGCTTTGTAAGACAGGGCCCAGATATTAAACCTCAAAGAGCTCAATTTCCTTCACCACTTAACCTGACAATGACGCCATATATTAGCGAACTAATCTTGGGTGCGGTATAAAGCATCAATCGCAGGCGAGTTAACGGCGAAATGGAATCGCTCAGGATTTTCCTCTATTTACTTTATATGTGAACGGACCGCTAATATATGGTTTGAAATCAGCTCGTTTCCATTGTCGATCTATGGAGCATAAGGATGTCAATTCAGAACAGAAACCGACCGGAGTTCTATCAACGAGACTTTATTTACGTTGTCGACTGTATTGAAAATTGGTTACAATTCGAAGCAGTTAATTAAAAAGGAAGTCATCTTAATTCTTGACACGTCCGATGGCTGGGAAAACCAATTCGAAAAAAAAATATTGAGTTACCGGTAGACTTCGAAGGAAGTTCTAAAGCACGGGGCAAAATCACAAAATACTTTCTGCAATATATACTGGGTAGGTTTTATATATAATTTCATTCCACATTGTTTCTATTAACTCTCTACGAGACAGCTCAGTGCGGAGAGGAAGAGCTGATTTCTATAACTATAGGGAAGAGTGAATATTGCTGAAACAGGTAATCGGCTAATCGTGATCTGTTCGGCGTTTGGTACCTGCCGGTTAATAAAAACGCTCCCTGGTTACCGTTGTTGTTTTTAAGTCAAGCCATTAACAAAATCGCCCCATGTGATAGCTGCAAAGAATTTGTTGGGAAACCCTATCAGAATCGATCGATGGTCTTTCTTCTCTTTCTCCTAATCTAGTATGGGGTGCATAAGACAAAAAAGCTGGTGAACGTTTTAGATGCGACAACAGCACCTCAAGGAGAAAAAGTTAGAGTTTCCCAAGAACTTCAAATACCTGAAAATGAGACAAGGAACTGTTCGGAACAATCTGAGTCGAAATGGAGACATCGGAGTCGCGTGTCCACTAAAGCTTTTATAAGTACCAATGCATTCTCCGAACTGCGGTTACTGTGGAGAGTGAATTTATTTTCCGATTTGAAATTGCACAACCGTTGACAATTTTAAAATCTATCGTGCATAAACGCCACATAATGTAGTATAAGTAGGCTGTAAGAGTCAGTGCCCTGAATATGATGTAATAGGAACTTTCACACCTCCTCATTCATAGACTTCTGGTTAGGCTGGTAACGTCGATATTTGACTATTTCTTGATAAAAACTAGAATTTAACTTAATTTGGAATGATGCAATTTTAAATAGGAACGCGGTTTATGACCAAAGTGTGTCGTATGCAAAATTTGAAAACCGTTTCTGAATCGATACTTGAGTTATCCAGCTAAAGTCGATATTTCACATACCGACCGACCGACAGCCGGACAGAGTGACTTATTGAGCTGCCTGCTAGTCGCAGATAAAAATCCACAGAAGTGTGATCAATAGTATGCTGCAGTTTAATGCTGGGGTCATGTGAATTGAGAGTACCAATGGAAACGGGAAAGTCTTCCAACGCATGCTGCCATATGATAAAAATATCATCCAGCTATCTTACATGTATGTATATAAAAGGTTGTTTATTGACATTTACGTAGTATGTCACTCTCCCTCTTAACCATAAAATGGAGGCAAAGTTAGAACTGAAACACGTATTCCTATTGCAAATCTTTTATTTGCTGATAGATCTCCACATCAAATTCAGAAGCATTACCTTTTAAACTAAAAGTAAGTTCAAACAATTCTAAGATGTCTTTGTTGGGAATGCTGATTTTAACGATTTTATATGGATTTTCTACCCAAGCCTATGTCAATGTTTGTATACATAGCCTCCACACCTAGCTTGCGTATCCCATGGGATGTATTTCTCAGATATTTTGGCCAATAAATCATCAATATATTCGATATAGCTAGGATGCCGATTCACTATAGGTTTTAGATAGTAATCGATTAGCTTAATAATCAAAAGTCTTGCGTACCCCACTGGACTCTCGGTAAATATCAACCAGATCTATAATTACGGAGAAGTTCATAACTTAATATAGAAAAGTCTCTATCAGGTAATGGTTTTAAGGCACAAATGATAGTCCTCAATTGAGTAGAGATATATCATCAGCAGTGAGTTCCGGCCCGATACAAAGATAAACAGTATTACTTCCTAAGCCAAAGATATATTATGAACACTAAAACACACGGGCACAGGGAAAATCTTCTTGTCTAAAATAACCACGGAGACAAGTTTCTAATTGTGTTAAAAAGAGGTATATCATTTAGACCTTTATACCCCATCATAAATTGTTGTAATAAAGTAAACCTATGATATTTCATTAGGTTGACGACTGACAGGAGCTTGGCCTTAGTCAGTAGAATTTCTGGAACACTTTGTATTACATTGACAATGCTTACGCATCTTAAGCTATAGTAAGAATATCGTCAGACTATATATTATGGGGTCATGGGAAAAGACAGTGAAAATTTGCCCCCCCCCCCCAATACCCCTTTCCCAGAAAACCTAGGTAGAAGGCAGACAGGGGAGTTTAGCCCTGACCAGTATGTCTTTCAAACTCTTGTTCTTTTTATAAGCAATGGCTGGCCTTTGGGTCAGAGGTCGAGCAAGTTTACTTTGAAGTAGTTTGTATTCTTCTACTATAATCTTGGCCATAGCGATGCTAGCTTTGTTATACTGAAACACAAATGGTATTATAGTTTTTTCACGACACCCTCCGCGGTCCAAGTTCAAACCCAAAAGATAAATAGTTTGTAATGTTTGAATCCAAAAACTTTCCCTTTCCAAACGTTTGTGCTTGGAATCTGCAGCGGAAGTGAGAAAAGGGATTTTCTCAATAGGCATGATTTCAAAATGGTCCTTGACCGAATGACCTTGAGTAGTGAAATGTTGTGCCACGGGTACATCATGTTTAAGTCTTATACGAGATAAATGGTCGGCTGCTCTTCGTCGTAGAGAATTCTGAGTTTCTCCGACGTACTGTTTGCGACATTTTTTGCACGTGATTACATACACGATATTAGAGGAGTCACAATTAAGATTCTCTGCCATTTGATATTTGTCGCGAGTTTGTTCTACGAAAAAGGTTCCGCGATCGGGTACGTACATGTACTAACTGCCCTCTCAGAAGCGAGCAGTCTACTCCAGCTTTTTGATTGCAGTGAGCCCGGACTCCAAAATACTACCGTCAGTATAAAAAAATAGTCATTTTTGAGTCAGATACCGGCTAGGACTAATGTTGAGTAGGCCTATATTATATGAATTAAATTATACTAACTTTGGCCATTTGGAGTTCGGATATTTCCAACTATTAACTTACCCTGGCCTAGGTCTAAAAGGTTAGAATTCTACAGATGACAAGAATAAAAAATAACTGAAAAGTAATATTCACCCAAAATTCATTAGAAAATCGCTTTTTTCAGACGAGAAGTAAATGGCTGTCACAATGTCATCAACAGTGTTGTTGACAATGACAACAGTCAACACGTCGTTCAACATTTTCCTTTCGTTTTCAAACCGAGGCCATATGTCACATTTTAAACCAATCAAATTACGTCTTTAGAAAATAGCGGCAACTCCGCTGTTGTTGGTACTTCGCACTTGAAACAAGTAGCCTAAATATTATATATTATCACTTTCCTCGTTATTGATAAAACCAGGTTTTAAATCTTAATATTCTATCACAAGGACATCATTTCCATTCTGACTATGAGATTTGTAAGCGACATTTTTACAACAAACCTTCTTATGACTAAATTCGGCACGTGTCATACAGACCTGCTTGTCTGCCGAAGCAGGCCTCAGACTGTACGGCACACAGAGTACTGCCCCTTTCCCGGATAGTTGGGTGCCTTCAGAGCAGAATTTAAGTCAATATTTTGTCATAAGTTGTTATAATAAACCCATGATAATTTTCTAGAAAAGATATTTTGGCAACAAATCATCAGTATTTTTGGTAAAGCTAACACGCCTATGTGCTATAGGTTTTAGATATTAATCAATAGGTGATTTGCCAATTACTTGAAAATGACGTTATTTAGCGACGTCACAATTACGCCCTAAATGGTACACCGGACAAAGCATCCGTCTGTTTTTAACTCAATATTTTCAACATTTTTACAACATATTTTAGGAAAGAAACCAGATATTGTGACAGTTTATGTCTGAAATAGTCAAGTAATGCGAAAACATCTTGAATGAAACGCTAGCTCAACTGAATATAGCTAAAGTCTAATTGGAAGCTGGGCTTGTCCTGTCTAGGATTGGTGCCACGACGTCATATCATTAGTTGCGCGAAAAACTGGCAAATGGTCTATTAGCTGTGATATTCTTAAACGTTCACAACCAATTCAAATTCGAGATAATAGGGCGCCCTGGAAGCATTGGTCATTTTTTCAAAGGGTTTGTGTATTTTCGAAATAGGCCTATAGAGTACCCTGTTTTTAGATTCTAAAGAGCAATACTGTTTTTTTTTTTTTTTTATTAATATAGCCTTTTTCTTCAAGGGAACTTTCTTCTATTGCAATTTCCAACATTTTCAGGCCTTATTTCCTTATCAAGTTTTTGGTAATAAGGAGATGTTTAGCTGCCGTTCTGCCTCCTCGATCAAAATTCTGTCTAGACATATACATGTAATAACTAGAGCCGGGCATTTATCAGCAGGTTTTATAACGATATATGTTTTGATGTCCCATTAGCTTACTTTAGACAAGACGTTCTGACTAAGTAAGTTTATACTATGATTCCCACTGAATAATTTTACATGATAGACCACAGTCACAACTCCGAAGAAAGAAAGCATAATTAATGTTCAATATTTCGGTTTATTAAACCATCAATAAATTTCCTGATCATGGTTTAATAAACCGACATATTGAACATTAATTATGCTTTCTTTCTTCGGAGTTGTGACTGTGGTATATTAAGTAAGGTTATGCATGTTGGTTTCTAGGATTAGCTAAAACCATCAAATTTCCTTGATACAGAGTCACGAACTTACGTTTATATATTTGGATCATACGTGTGAGAAAGGGGCGCGTAGCCGCTTTAAGGTGTAAAAAAATTTTGATTATTTCGCGGAACTAAAATTGTAGGCTACCTGGTCACACCCCATCAAGACAGTACGGAAAGCCTATACGGACCCGAGGTCATGTGAATATACATATGATTGGAGAGTTATCGTGAAAGCAAAATATAGCATCAGTGGCATTGGTAGCTCCGGTATGTAGCGTTATTGTGACGCCCGAAGGGCGGAACGCTACGGGAGGAAGTCCTTTTTAAATTTGCGAAATTAACCATGATTCCACAGGCAATATGGCCGCCTTGTTCGCGGGGAAATGTTCCAACCCACTTTCGATAACGATGGAATGCAACAACCCAAGCCTATAGTTCGACAAAAGGGGAATGGATACTAAGACAGAAAAGGTTGGTCATTCATTTTAAGGCATTTATTGCATCGGTGAACAATTTTTTCGTAGGAAAATAGGGGCCGGAGCTAAAAAATCATCGTAATGTAACTACGACAAAATGGCGTCTCCACTACAATGGTCACCGCTCCCAGCTGGTTAGACCATTGTTTTCTACAATTATGGCGTTGGTAGTTTTGCGAAAATAAAATCGTAGGCTTTGAACGAACGCTTACGTGCGGAGGCCTATTAGTGCCATGGGTGGAATTTGGACTTTTCCAGTGTTTTTCAGTCTTTAATGTAACGGTAGTTGTAAGAGTAGGCCTACCCCCAAAGTTATTTTTTAATACGAATAGATTGCCAGTCTCGATTGATGTTGGTCAATGGGGGACAACTCTGTCTGGCATCGGTGACCAGCTCGACAAACGTATAAACCGGGAGCCCATGGAAATTTGTTTAGCATTGCGAGTACAAACGGTTTGAAGCTGGTGATATGAAGGGGGAGGCTGTGGAACCTTCAAATAGCCATTCTTAAGTTCCATCTCCTGTACCAATCCTGACAGCGACCCCTCACACTATCCCAAAATTAATGTTTACTTAGCATAATCGAGTACACCAAAGAAACCGATGCTAAAATATCCACATTGGTGGAGGGAATCAAGACCTTTCATTCTGAAGTTCCAAACCATGTACTTAATCTACTTAAGAACGCCCTCAAGTACAGCTAATTAAAACTTTAATTAGCACAATAAAGTACAACAATGAAACTGTTGTAAAAATGATCATTACGGTTCCTTCAATGATGATTTGCCATTCTTAAGCGGCAACGCCTGTACCAAGTCCACTTAAGAAAAGGACAAAGGTCGCGATTAGCGTCAAATAGTTTTAATTAGCATAATTAAGTACATGAATGAAACCTATACTAAAATGTTCATATTGGTGGTGGTTCATATTAGATCTATCATTCTTAAATTCTAACTCCTGTACTTAATCAACTTGAGAACGCCCGCAATTAGAGCTAATTACCACTTTAATTAGCATAATTGGGTACGCCAATGGAACCTTTGCAAAAGTATTTATTATGGTTCCCTGAATAAGGATTTGTAATTCTTAAGTCTTTAATCCTGTACTGAGTCCACTTAAGAATGGGTTAGCTTCATATAGGTCTTATTCAACACAACCCAGTACATCATCAGAATTCCTACTAAAATGTACCTCTTGGGGTTGTATATGGATTGTTTCTGGTCAGCCATTGAAACAGTTTACATACAGGCTTTGAGCTTCTATCTTCTTGGAATAGGCCTTATCTTAATTGATGGGCAATGTGGCTATAGTTTTGTTGTTCTAAGTTATTTAGTTTCTGGAAAAGGGTCGACTTATTGCTTAGCATTAGCCTAGACTGGGGCGAATTGTTAAATACTTCAGTGCTCCTTATTACTTTCACATTATCTTATCCAGAAATCATGTCGCGCCGAGGATATTATTGTTTCTGGAATACCCGCTGACAAGGTGTTTCTCTGACGTAAACTATTTTGACTTGCTTGGGTTTCTCATGGACTTCCTTTATTGGTGTTATATAAATGCAGTACTATATCATGTTTACAGTTGCGCATCCAACGTCTGGTACATTCGAGTAAAATAATACCTTTTTTTTCTCAGCATGGTCTCTAATTTGAGGATGTAGCCAAACACAAAAATTCCCAAAAGATGACTGTTCTTTGATGTTGTTTGTGTAAAAAAATTGTACTAGCTTGAATATACTGTAGTTGTGTTTCATCTGTGAAGCAGCTTTAAATATTTTGCTCTCAAGTTTTGATAAGGTGGACAAGGAAGAATAAAATGAAATTCGTCCTCTATCTGACCAGTTCAACATTTATCACACGGAGCCGTATTAGTGCCATGGGCGGAATTTTCCAACGCGCTGAAAACCTTGTCTGCAGTTGAAATATTTACACCGCGGTGGAAATATTTCCCTTGTGATTTGACAGTTTGCGTGGGTTTTCCAACTTTCTCCGTAAAGGTATGATTCTTATGATACACGCTTGATTTTCTATGACATACAGAATCTCTCGTCTCAAAACCAAGTTTCCGCTTGTGAAAAATGCTGTTCAAGACGGAAAAACACTGGATAAGTCAAAATTCCACCCCTGACACTAATAGGCCTCCGTACAGAACAGCTAACACCATGGTGTCTCAATTTTGAATAGTTAAAAGTATGTGCCGAAATCCTGTACCTGGTCAAATAGGACTGACATATGCGAAAATGATTCATAATTAATTACGCCCTCTGCTGAAACAGTTTACCAGAGAATAAATCCATTGAAAGACAATATACAAATGATTTTAAAGATTTATTTTTATTTTTGATGACTTAAAGCAGGGGCGGCGGAACGTTTTTCATATTGGGGGGGCCAACTATCCCAGCACAACAGGCGAGGGTCCAGGGGCCGCCTAGGCCCCGGGAGCTCTGAAACAGGAGAAGGCCATACATGCGTTCTGGGCCATTTTCAGGGCCCAACAAGTGAAATTTGATGTAAAGATTTTTGACTTGTAAAGTTTGAAATCTACTCCCTTTGGAAGAAAACAAATCTGTTATAGGCCATTGCGCTGGATATTTTAGGGATCTGTCACAACTGACGTAGATAATGTACGCACCCAAAAAACTTTCAAGGCTTTCAGATAATAGGTATATTCTTACTCAGTATCGTAGCCAGGAATCTGCCGACAGGTGGGCCACTATGGCAGCACTATCACGCGAGAGCCCAGGGGACTCAAAAGTTCGAGATTGCCAGCGATGCGTTCCAGGCCATTTCTGGCATTGAAAACTTGACATTTCAAAAAGAAATTGTCATTGACAATTTACAGTAGCACATATTGTGATAAGGCGATCGACTAACAACATAATTGTACAGCAAGACAGTTTGAGCTGTTGGGCGCAGTTGGGAAAAAAATTTGATTACGTCGGAGACAAAATCGCAGCACAATCACGCGAAGGACCAGGGGCTGTCTAAGCCCGGAGAGCTCGAGGGTACTAAATCGCCGACACCTGTCTAAGCCATTTCTGGCATATAAGATATAGATTTTTCTCAGAAATTTTACTAAAACGGAGAGTAGCAAACAATGCGATCAGACGATGGACTATCACAAAACTTCCTAACATCAAGACAGATTGAGGGGTGGGGTGAGGTTTTGTTCTTTAAAATCCTCAGAAACTGTCAATATAAGATTTGCGGCGAAGCCGCTAAAAAAATTCTGTGTTTCAAAACCCCAGTTTTCAACTGTTTCTACCCTTTAATCGTTTAACTTCCCTTAACTTTCGTGTTTGAAAACTCCACAATTCTTTTAATAGGCCAATTATTGGGGGGGCAAAAGATAGGTCTGGCCCCCCTACTTCGATTATTGGGGGGGCCATGCCCCCCCTGGCCCCCCCGGTTCCGCCGCCCCTGTAAAGGGGCATGAGCTGCCAAAATGTTGAAATTTTGACGTTAAAACAGAATGTTGAAATTATTGGTTATTTTTACCTAGACATATAATTCAGAAGCTATTTAGTGCTTCTAGTCTCGAAAATGTACGATAAAGTATTGTTTTGAACTAACTTTGGCTTAGAATGAATGAATGGTCGTCCCGGTTATTTAAATTTTGTTTACTTTTCGCATACGTTTTCGGTTCGTACAGGCTACATACTGTATGGATTTTCCTCATTCCAACGCCAATCATTTAGTTTTTCGATTGCCTTCGAAGCCTCTTACTGTCGTGATGATCAGAAATTATGAAAAAAGTGTGAATTTTGGCAGCTCATGCCTCTTTAAACTTGAACTTCACTTTGTTTTATCCAGCGCAATGGATTAACATGTCAGGGATACACACTTACTCAAACACTTTCGTGAAATCAGCTTTACATCTGTTACATAACCGGCCCTTGTATTTGAAGCTGAATTAACCCACCGTTAACATACCTATTTGAAGAACAGTATCAACTAGCAGCGCCACATGGGGAACATCAGCCAGGCCTTTCAATTTTCCTGGAAAACTGAATGCTCAAAATAAATGCTCTGAAATTCATAGGCCACAGCTGAAGCAGGAATTACCAAAATGTAATGTGAAAGTAATAAGGAGCACTGAAGTATTTAACAGGGTTACAACAATTGGCCCCAGTCTGTGCTAATGCTAAGAAATAAGTCTACCCTTTTCCAGAAACTAAATAACATAGAACAACAAAAATATAGCCACATTGCCCATTAATTAAGATAAGGTCTATCCTAAGATGATAAGGAGATAGAAGCTGAAAGCCTGTATGTAAACAGTTTAAATGGCTGACCAAAAACAATCCATAAACAACAGGTACATTTTAGTAGGAATTATGAGGCTAACCCATTCTTAAGTGGACTCAGTACAGGATTAAAGACTCTTACAATAAATATCCATATTGGATGTAAGTTCATATAATACCTCATAATATAAAGTATTGAATGAGGGTATTACCTCTTTATTGTTCAGACAAAAGTAAAATAATATCGAGAGTTATGTAAAACGACCAATAACATAGGCCCCTATCGTAGTTTTAGATTAATTTTGTTAAGAAATTTACCCAGATATTAGATCAAGTGTCCTCAACTGCATAAATTAATGTTTTTAAAATATGTGAAGCATTATGGTAACTATTCATTTAGTCGATAAGATTTCACCCCCAATAAATAAATTGTTAAGGGTCACATCTTTAGAACGATGTAATGTTCTGTGTAGCATTCTTCTTTCTTGATAGGCTTGGTCTCGTCTCTTGAACGATGGGGTTGAGCGCTTTTATCCCTGAATAGTGGTTTGGTAGATAATGAGTGATTATCAAAATGGGTAGGGGGCCTCCGTGGCAGGTAGAGTGTTGGACGCTCAATCCGAACAGCCTTCCACCAATGGGTCGCGGGTTCGAATCCCACCTAGTCCAAAAATTGGAAAATTTTCTGACTGGGTTTTCACTCGAACGACCTATGTGGGATGGTTGCCAGTTACCAACGGAAGGTCGTGGGTTACCTCCGGGCATAGAGCCCGGTTTCCTCCAACAATAAAACTGGCAACGCTGCCATATAAGTGAAATAATATTGAGCGAGGCGTAAAACACCAAACAATCAATCAATCAAAATGGGTAAGGGCAAATGGATCGAACACTTCCTGGATGTAGCTATCAGATTGCCTTGTGTATGGTTACCAAGTCCAGCTATGGTAAGAACCATCCCCTTACCATAACAGATCCACCTCCATATGGTAGAGTTGCCATTATGTTTCTTGCTGCAAAAGCATAGCTGTACCAGGAGGCCCAAAATTATAATCCTACCATCAACAGCATGTAGAATGAATCATCACTCGTCGAACCAGTGAACTCTTCTCCAAGATCTCGAGTTCTATCCCTGTGGACACTCTGTCTGCACCAATCCAGACGTAGATTGGCTGTGAGTTTAGTGTGCTTGATCGATCTTTGGGCCTTACTTATATGGCGGCGTTGCCAGGTTTAGTGAGGAAGGAAGCCAGGCTCATTGTCCGGAGGAAACCCCAACCTTCAGCGAGTACCTGGCAATTCTTGCACATGGCGTGTGGAATGTTGGGAGGTCTGTGGTTACTTACGTTTGTTTATGTTTTCGGACCATACGCCTTACTGTGGAGTGGTGATGCCCGATTGTTCTTGTAATCTCCTTGAAACAAAGTCCGGCTTTGTGTAGGCCAATAATCTGACACTTTACTTTTCGATAGTCCCTCTGCCCGGCATTTTCTTTTACTATAGATAAAGCTGTTAGGGAACGGTTTTATAAGCGATATTGACCGAAAGAAGATACTGTACTTTGCAAAATCCATCTCGTATACTTTGAAATTCCAGATTGCTACGTTTGTGCGACCGTGTTCTTCACGAAAAAATAACAGCTGATAATGTACCAATGACTTTCATTTGGAGGTGCAACACTTTTTTGCTATGTATTTCTAAACTGTTGGACATCTCACGTTCGATTCCGGGGACCCTGTGCGTTTTTGATTCATTGATGGATTGAATGATGTAACTTTAAACCAAATGTAGGTAGCTGGTGATGCAAAGTACTTAATTGAAGTTCTCTAGTGTATTTTATGTGACGCCCCCCCCCCCCCCCCACGTCGTTTAAAACATGGGTCTGGGAAGAAACTATAAGTCAATTCATGGGTCTGAGAAGAGACTGTAAGCCAAGAATTGGCAAATTTCTGACAATTTAAAGATACAATACATTAGCTAATATACCCTCATTGGACAAGAAAGACGTTTTTTGTCACATTTTGGTGAATTGATTGAGCAGAAAGCCTCGAACTCTGGCGCACCCAAAGGGTACCAAATAGTACTGGATCAAACATTCGTGACAAGTAATTGATGATATTATTAAAGTTTAAAAAACAAACATTTCCACCAATGAGTCGTGCGTTCGAATCACATCAAATCACGAAAACGAGAAGATCGATCCTGCAATCTTATGGTTATACAAGGTCCGGTGAAGACAAGAAATGTCCATGTGCTTGTATTTGTTTACACCCCTACGTACATACATTTCAATTTTTATTAATATGCTTTAAACAACAAAAGATATATTAAATAATATTTTAACAAATTGATTGATTGTTTGGTGTTTTACGTCGCGCTCAAGATTATTTCGCTTATATGGCGGCGTTGCCAGTTTTATTGTGGGAAGAAACCGGGCTCTACGCCCGAAGGAAACCCACGACCTTCCGTTGGTAACTGGCAACCATCCCACATAGGTCGTTCGAGTGAAAACCCCAGTCAGAAAATTTTCCAATTTATGGACTGAGTGGGATTCGAACCCGCGAACCATTGGTGGAAGGCTGTTCGGATTGAGTGTCCAACGCTCTACCTACTGAGCCACGGAGGCCCCTTAAACAAATGAAGACTGGTGGGAGTAAAGCCCTATGTATGTCTATAATTTAGCCCTCTGAAAGTCGCCCACAGTAAAAAAAAAAGTTGCAATTGCGCAATCGCAAAGAAAAGCAAGTTGTTTCCCACCGTTGTCCATAGAAACAGCCAATGAAATTGACCTCTAGAAAGCGCGGGCATTTCTTGATAAAAATTTTCACAACTGGTCTAGATTTCGTCTTGGGATGACGTCTGGTGTCTGTGATCTATTCGGGAAGGACACACTTTGAATGTTCACAGAAAAACTAATCGAAAAGGTTAGGACTATAGGGTAGATAGGCATAACATAGCTTTAATGGGTATTTCAATGGATTCAAGTTTGCCAACCTGTTCGGTTACCAAGAGAACGTAAACACTGTAGCCAAACCCTTGTCTTCTTAGAACGAAATGTTGTTTTGGCTGTCAGCCATTTTGAATTGATTGGTGGTTATTGAAATTTAAATGCATTGTTTGAAAAACGTTATTTTGGTTTTCGTATTCACTGCGCTTGGGCGTTCTGATGTATGTTTGTGTTGAATAAGTCTGGCTTTTACTGGTTCAGATTCTTTGATTTCAATGCAGCATCTGAGCAAGAACAGCCATGCCTGGTGATTGTGTCATTGGTGTAGGCAGGTCGGTGACGTCATCAAATGTTGGTACAAGGTATTCGATCATAAAAGTTAAAAAGCAAATGTGAGTCTCAAAAGTTAAAAATAAAACAAAAAGTGTAGTCTGTATATTTTTTCAGGGCCCTTTCACTAGACCCTGTTTGCTCATTTTCGCTTGAACAGAAAAAGAATTACCATTCATAAAAATGCTTGGAAAAGGCCCATATTTAGAGACAAAAGTGGTCTCCCCTGATTTATTAAATATCATTTTTCGAAGTAAAAATGATTATACATGTTAAACGGAATTCTAAATACATCTTATAACTGTGAAGAGTAGTTTGGTATAGGTTTTAGAAACAAACTATGGAGGATTAAAACTGACCCGACCTGCCTAATTGGTGACTATTTTCTGTCCGTGGGGCCTCCGTGGCTCAGTAGGTAGAGCGTTGGACGCTCAATCCAAACAGCCTTCCACCAACGCCAACGGGTCGCGGGTTCGAATCCCACTCAGTCAAAAAAAATTGGAAAATTTTCAGACTGCTATTTCACTCGAACGACCTATGTGGGATGGTTGCCAGTTACCATTAGGTCGTGGGTTTTCTCCGGGCATAGAGCCCGGTTTCCTCCCACAATAAAACTGGCAACGCCGTCATATAAGTGAAATAATCTTCCGCGCAGTGTAAAACAGCAAACAATCAATCAATCTGTCTGCTGCTGCTTTTCCACAAGCTACTTTTCCTACTTTTATTTATGATCACTAAAACACACGGGCACAGGGAAAATCTTGTCTAAAATAACCACGGAGACAAGTTTCTAATTGTGTTAAAAAGAGGTATATCATTTAGACCTTTATACCCCATAAATTGTTGTAACAAACCAAACCTATGATATTTCATTAGGTTGACGACTGACAAGAGCTTAGCCTTGGTTAGTAGAATTTCTGGAATCCTTTCGTAACACATTGAAAATTGACCTAATTTTATTTTTATTAATAGTACATTCTTTAATTTAAGAACTTGAATATACATATTTTTAAATTCGTTCTTTAATAATAACCATTCCACTTTTTCGGGTTTCAGATTTATCTTGGCGCATGATGAACAGAAGACTCTCAGTACAAAAGCACAAACCAAATAAAGAACAGAGCTATCTACCGCCCTGTAGATTAATCATTTTGAAACCTTTAACACCAACTACCTGAGAATAGAAATTTACTTCAGATACTTTAAGATAAGTTGCTCCAAATTTTGCCATTTTATTCTTGATTCGGGGTTTTAAAGCTGGACGGACCATGAGAGTGACTAAAAGTTAGTGTAAACGAATTTTGTCACACTTGGTATTATTTTTCTCGTAAAGACTAAACTAAGACGAAGCTGTTGTGCAAATTTCAGGAAAATCGTAACATAGGTTTTCCAGGACGAAATAAATATTTTTCACGGTCACTAAAAGTATACGATACATTTGGGATCATTTGGGTGTTTAGATGGACCGGAGACCGGTCCATCATTGAAAAGGGTCTGTACATCGACATTATAGACGATGAACACAAGGTTAGGGACTACTACGGCGCGTACCGGATAACTCAATTTCTTTCTCACACTACACCCCCGATAATTTTTAGGGTCGCGGATTCGATTCCCACTCAGTCCAAAAAATTGGAAAATTTTCTGACTGGGTTTTCACTCGAACGACCTATGTGGGATGGTTGACAGTTACAAACGGAAGGTCGTGAGTTTCCTCCGGGCATAGAGCCCGGTTTCCTCCCACAATAAAACTGGCAACGCCGCCATATAAGTGAAATAATCTTGAGCGCGGCGTAAAACACCAAACAATAAAAAAAACCCGATAATTCCACTCCCAGGCAGTGTGTTATTTTTTGCATAATCAACGTGTGAAATTATGGCCCAAGTAACACTATGTCCTCACGAAAGATCTGTCAAAACTGACGTCACAAATTAATTACGTCATCAGTCATTATGACGTTTAGATCAAGCGTCCAGCAGCAACTCTATATTGAAGGGCCTGGTATGCCGTCGTTGCTGACGTCATTTCTGGCGTCACAATGCCTCATCAAGTCTTTTTTGGACAGCCATTCTTGAAAATAGAGCGACGTCGCCAAATATTTTTTTTTACTAGTAAAGTAAACAAAACACAGAAAATAAACGTACAATAAACATGCAAGGACTTCGATATGGTGATTAGGTGATAATGTTTTAACATCAAGACTATGTGACTTCAGTATTTAATACACTGTAGCCTAATTATTAAAGATTACTTTTTTTCAAAGGCTGGAAATTGAAATCGAAGCTGGAAATATGTACTATAAGGCTTACTTAGATTTATTGAAGAAAGTGTTAAACTTAGAAGAACCGAAGCAAACATTTAATGCTGCGTGACATGATAAAGGATGTGGGTTATGCAGAAAGGAACTTGAGTGAAGTCTATGGCATAAGGCCAAAATGTTTATACTGTGTAAAGGCCTACATATTTGTGTGTGTGTTTGGTTTAAATAATTAGCGAAAACATGCAAGATATAGATTAATCTATTAGGTTGGTCAACTTGAAAAGACACTGATTGGTTCAAGAAGTTCAATGCTGTCTAAACTTAATTTGGTATTAACTCTTATTAGAAATATTAGTGAGTTAAACATAGAAGATGTATAACCATATACTGTTAACAAGTTTAATTAAAACTAAATTATTAAACCCTGAAATTACTGTATTTCTAAATACTGCGGTGATTGTGAGGGGTTCCACCCCCACCCCTCCCTACTCAAAAAAGAAAGAGAAATTTTAGTGATTTTTTTTTGCATAGAGGGTGGATGGGATCTAAATATTTATAGCCATTGGATGCACAAATCGAAACCACCTTCTACCAATATGTGACATTTAATTTCATACATGTAATTTTGCGAGATTGATTGTCACACTCAACAGCTAAGGTATTATGGCAACAAAAGTAGCAACCGACCAAAAATCACCCTACCATCTAAACTCCAATCAATCCACAGGGTCGACAGTTTCAGGCACTGGCAGAAGGTTAGGATAGTTTGGGGCATGGGGCTCACAATGTATATGAACTTACAGTTTAGAAGTATTACCTTTGGCCCACAATCAATGAATGTGCAATTTAAATTGTGTAAACATTCCATAAAGACAATACATTGATTTAGGTGCAGTGGATATCTTTTTACTGTAATTCATTTAATGAACATTTCACACAAAATATTCTCTTAAAACACTTGAAAATAATATGACTTTCAGCCGAAAATAAATTCACTTTCCAGTTTAGTTAATTTTTTATATCATGAATGACTAACTAAAACATATAGGATAAGCTGTACTATTTTGTACATATACACAACAAGGACAAAACAAATGCAAAAGTTTCTTACTGATAGGTTGTAATTCCTACAGTTAATAACAAGCTAGTGTGTGGGAGGGGAGGGGGTCATATTCTTAAATAATTAAACAGATCAAGAATAAACAAAACTGTTTGTTCTGGCATCCAAATACTGCATGGTTTCTGCAACTGTAAAAAGGGAAAATCTTCCAAGCATATACTTTTCAAGTCTTGTAGGTGGAGGTGGCAAAGTCGGTAGTTTGTGGTACAGGAGGTAGGGCAAGCCTTTCAGTTCGACACATGCTTTCCATTGAAAGTCGGCCTCGGTGGCTCAGTCGGTTATAGTGATAGTCCCACAGTCCAACACAGGCCTTCTTAAATTAGTACATGTAGTTAATTCTTGACATGTAATTGGACCCTTCCCTCTTAGCTTGTACTTATATTTTTACTACAGGAAATTGGAACACAATCATTCTTCCTGTAAATAAATGATGTTTTCCTATTCATTTCCAACGTTTTTTGTTATTATTACTGATCATGCCAGTACTGCTCATGAAAGCTCATATTAAATGCCAACATTTACAAAGAAGTATAGGTTGTCCTATGTGTTGTGATTTTAATAAAGTCATTCCATCGAAAATGACTATTTTATTGATGAACCAAGAACTTGGTAGATAAAATCAAATGTAATCCAGGGGCAAAAAGGTTATCCAGGCACAGTAAAAGTCGCTTACTTGTGTGTTTTGAAACCGTCTTCATAACAACAAATTGTCATTTTTACTTCGACAAATTCCAATATAATCCAGTAGCAAATGGTTATCCAGGTACAATAAAAATTGTTCACTTGGTTATTTTAGAACCCTCCTAATAACAACAAATTGCTATTTTTTTTCCTTACACAAATTCACTGATGCCAATAAATCACTGTTTTAAATAAATAAGAATTTACTTCTGGATGAAAACTGCTCAACTCGGACTATTTGATGATATGGTTTCATTGTGTTTTTATATAGTTGTCACTGATCATCTGTTAATAAACTGGGTGTTATTTACTTTATAACTTTAACATTACTTTTGCTGTCAGCGAACAGTCTACAATCAAAGATGCTGAATAGGCTGAAAAAAATTAATAGAACAGTATAAAACCCCACAATTAAATAAGATGAAATAGTAAGATCATTTGTTTGTAGATGATAAATATCAGATCAGTAGCAATTGAATATGTTCAATTCTTATTAACAGTTACTGGCTTTTAAACGTCAAATATTTGCTTAATATTCATTTCACATCATCAAACAAGGCTTGGTTGATTGATTGATGCTTTAGGAAGGACTCAAGATTATTTTACTAATATGGTGGTGTTGCCAGATTTAGGCAGGAGGAAACCCTTGCCGAGTACCTGGGAACTCTTCAAGATAGGGTGAAAGAGTAAAAACCCCACAGAATTTTGATTTGGTCTGAGTGGGATTGGCCATTCGAACCTGGGTACTATCAATGGATTGATTGCTTGTTTTATGCTGCACTCAAGATTAATTCACTTATATGGCTGCGTTGTCAGGTTTAGTGGGGAGGAAACCTGGCTCTTTGTCGGAAGGAAACCCCCCGCCTTTGGTGAGTACCTTTTCCACATACTGCGATCAAGTGGAAAATCCAATCAAAAATTTTGCAATGTTTATTTGGGCTAAAAAGGATTCGACCCCATCCCGCCTTGATGGAAGGCCTGTGTTGGACTGTGGGACTATCACTATAACTGACTGAGCCACCGAGGCCCGACTTTCGATGGAAAGCATGTGTCTGACTGAAAGGCTATCGCCCTACCGCCGGTACCACAAACAACGACTTTGCCACCTCCACCAACAAGACTTGAAAAGTATATGCGTGAAAGATTTTCCCTTTTTACAGTTGCAGAAATCATGTAGCACTTGGATGCCAGGACAAAATGTTAAACATTTAAAGAATTATATAATTGGCAGGATAAATATATTTATTCACCAAGAAATCTATGCCTTGAGTGCATGGCTCCTCAGTTCTCCCTGTTCCAATGACTGTCTTCCAGTACAGGCAACGTCAGTGTCAAACCTGGCTGTAGTATACAGTTGTATACAATTTGCAAACTGAATGTGCTGGTCTAACCACTAAGGTTATGAGGCGTGCAGCCGTGGAAGCTTCTATATTCACCTTAAAATTAAACAGTTCAGACGATTAATTACAAAAATGGAATATATAAAAGATTCGAATTTAGTTAGGCCCAAAGCAAGATTTAGTTCGTTTTCACCGCTGTTGCGATGACTGGTCAGTGATGGTCTGATGTTGGTTGTTGCCGTGAGCTTCATACACCTCGATTCAGATTTCTTTATGATGATGACATTTAGTATAAACATTAGTAAATCAGTCGACATCAACTCTTCATTTAATAAATTAAACTAATAAGTCCAAAAATAAACATGAAACCAGAATGTTTCAAGTAAAAATCAACTAACTTTTTAACTACTATGGCACATCGTTCCACCTGCTCAAGTGTTTTGACAGTTGTCCGGAAGTCACTTATGCACATGTAACATCGACAAAAATGGAAAAGTGGTAGAGGTGATTGACAGGTGAAGAATACTGAAGAAAGTTAGTTTTTAATGCAAATTACAATTCACAACAAATGAAACATTGCGGCATTTGTTTAATTAGATCTAAATGGTCGTCTGAGGCCAGAAATTATCACGAGCTGAACATCTGATCTTCAAAATCAAAATTACAGACCCTCGTGGGCCGTCCAGCTTTAACAAATATACTTTAAAATAATTTCGGTCAGATTTTCTTCTGGGTACTGGATAATACTGGTAAAAATGACCTTCTGGACTGCTCAACCACAAAAAACAGGTCATGCCAAAGAACTTAAAAAAAAAACGAATTGACAATAAAATATTAAAAATAAAAACACCACTGTCGTTTAATATCGAGAAAGAACCGGGATTTTAGCTGTATTTATGAATGGTTCATTTTTTAATTTAAGAACATAATTATGAATATTTTTAAATGCCCTTTACTAACAACCATTCCACTTTAGGGGGAAAGTGGAATTTTGTTCTTTGTGTTTTAGATTTGACTTGGCCAATGATGAACAGAAGATCCTCAGAAGAAAACCACAAACCAACTGAAAGAAGACCTGCACACAGAGAACAGACCCGCCCTGCATTTTGGAACCTTCAATACAGACTACCTCAAAACAGAAATGTACTTCAGATAATTTAAGATAAGTTGCTCCAACTTTTAAATTTATTATCACTATCGATACCATTTTTTTCTTTCAAACTTGATAACTTCATATATTTTAAATACTGATCTAAATATTTTTGTAACATATTTAAAATTGCTGTTTCATCCAGATGTTAGGGTTTTAACAAATACAGTTTATATAATTTTGGTTAGATGCTTTTTCTAAAATCTGGGTAATAGGTTATGTTAGTTGAAATTAGAGGTACTGGGATAATCCTATTTGGTAAAAATGACCTTTTTCTGGACTGCTCAACCACAAAAAGCAGGTCATGCCAAGGGACTTAAAAAAAACGAAATGACAATAAAATAATAATAATAAAAACACCACTGTCGCCTAATATCGAGAAAGAACTGGGACTTAGCTGTATTTATGAATGGTTCATTTTTCAATTTAAGAACATAATTATGAATTTTTTTAAATGCCCTTTACTAACAACCATTCCACTTTAGGGGGAAAGTGGAATTTTGTTCTTTGTGTTTTAGATTTGACTTGGCCAATGATGAACAGAAGATCCTCAGAAGAAAACCACAAACCAACTGAAAGAAGACCTGCACACAGAGAACAGACCCGCCCTGCATTTTGGAACCTTCAATACAGACTACCTCAAAACAGAAATGTACTTCAGATAATTTAAGATAAGTTGCTCCAACTTTTAAATTTATTATCCCTATCGATACCATTTTTTTTCTTTCAAACTTAATAACTTAATATATTTTAAATACTGATCTAAATATTTTTGTAACATATTTAATATTGCTGTTTCATCCAGATGTTAGGGTTTTAAAAAATATAGTTTATAATAATTTTGGTTAGATTTACTTTCTAAAATCTGGGAAATATGTTATGTTAGTTGAAATTAGAGGTACTGGGATAATCCTATTTGGTAAAAATGACCTTCTTTTTCTGGACTGGTCATCCACAAAAAGCAGGTCATACCAAGGGACTTAAAAAAACGAATTGACAAAATAAAATACAAATAATAATAAAAACACCACTGTCGCCTAATATCGAGAAAGAACTGGGACTTAACTGTATTTATGAATGGTTCATTTTTCAATTTAAGAACATAATTATGAATATTTTTAAATGCCCTTTACTAACAACCATTCCACTTTAGGGGGAAAGTGGAATTTTGTTCTTTGTGTTTTAGATTTGACTTGGCCAATGATGAACAGAAGATCCTCAGAAGAAAACCACAAACCAACTGAAAGAAGACCTGCACACAGAGAACAGACCCGCCCTGCATTTTGGAACCATCAATACAGGCTACCTCAAAACAGAAATGTACTTCAGATAATTTAAGATAAGTTGCTCCAACTTTTAAATTTATTATCCCTATCGATACCATTTTTTTTCTTTCAAACTTCATAACTTCATATATTTTAAATACTGATCTAAATATTTTTGTAACATATCAAATATTGCTGTTTCATCCAGACGTTAGGGTTTTAACAAATATAGTTTATAATAATTTTGGTTAGATTTATTTTCTAAAATCTGGGTAATATGTTATGTTAGTTGAAATTAGAGGTACTGGGATAATCCTATTTGGTAAAAATGACCTTTTTCTGGACTGCTCAACCACAAAAAGCAGGTCATGCCAAGGGACTTAAAAAAAACGAAATGACAATAAAATAATAATAATAAAAACACCACTGTCGCCTAATATCGAGAAAGAACTGGGACTTAGCTGTATTTATGAATGGTTCATTTTTCAATTTAAGAACATAATTATGAATTTTTTTAAATGCCCTTTACTAACAACCATTCCACTTTAGGGGGAAAGTGGAATTTTGTTCTTTGTGTTTTAGATTTGACTTGGCCAATGATGAACAGAAGATCCTCAGAAGAAAACCACAAACCAACTGAAAGAAGACCTGCACACAGAGAACAGACCCGCCCTGCATTTTGGAACCTTCAATACAGACTACCTCAAAACAGAAATGTACTTCAGATAATTTAAGATAAGTTGCTCCAACTTTTAAATTTATTATCCCTATCGATACCATTTTTTTTCTTTCAAACTTAATAACTTAATATATTTTAAATACTGATCTAAATATTTTTGTAACATATTTAATATTGCTGTTTCATCCAGATGTTAGGGTTTTAAAAAATATAGTTTATAATAATTTTGGTTAGATTTACTTTCTAAAATCTGGGAAATATGTTATGTTAGTTGAAATTAGAGGTACTGGGATAATCCTATTTGGTAAAAATGACCTTCTTTTTCTGGACTGGTCATCCACAAAAAGCAGGTCATACCAAGGGACTTAAAAAAACGAATTGACAAAATAAAATACAAATAATAATAAAAACACCACTGTCGCCTAATATCGAGAAAGAACTGGGACTTAACTGTATTTATGAATGGTTCATTTTTCAATTTAAGAACATAATTATGAATATTTTTAAATGCCCTTTACTAACAACCATTCCACTTTAGGGGGAAAGTGGAATTTTGTTCTTTGTGTTTTAGATTTGACTTGGCCAATGATGAACAGAAGATCCTCAGAAGAAAACCACAAACCAACTGAAAGAAGACCTGCACACAGAGAACAGACCCGCCCTGCATTTTGGAACCATCAATACAGGCTACCTCAAAACAGAAATGTACTTCAGATAATTTAAGATAAGTTGCTCCAACTTTTAAATTTATTATCCCTATCGATACCATTTTTTTTCTTTCAAACTTCATAACTTCATATATTTTAAATACTGATCTAAATATTTTTGTAACATATCAAATATTGCTGTTTCATCCAGACGTTAGGGTTTTAACAAATATAGTTTATAATAATTTTGGTTAGATTTATTTTCTAAAATCTGGGTAATATGTTATGTTAGTTGAAATTAGAGGTACTGGGATAATCCTATTTGGTAAACATGACCTTCTTTTTCTGGACTGCGCAACCACAAAAGGCAAGTCATGCCAAGGGACATAACAAAACGAATTGACAAAATAAAATACAAATAATAATACAAATAGTAATAAAAACACCACTGTCGCCTAATATCGAGAAAGAACTGGGACTTAGCTGTATTTATGAATGGTTCATTTTTCAATTTAAGAACATAATTATGAATATTTTTAAATGCCCTTTACTAACAACCATTCCACTTTAGGGGGAAAGTGGAATTTTGTTCTTTGTGTTTTAGATTTGACTTGGCCAATGATGAACAGAAGATCCTCAGAAGAAAACCACAAACCAACTGAAAGAAGACCTGCACACAGAGAACAGACCCGCCTTGCATTTTGGAACCTTCAATACAGACTACCTCAAAACAGAAATGTACTTCAGGTAATTTAAGATAAGTTGCTCCAAATTTTGAATTTATTATCACTGTCGATATCATTCTTTTTTCTTTAAAACTTGATAACTTCATACATTTTAAATACTGATCTAAATATTTTTGTAACATATTTAATATTGCTGTTTCATCCAGACGTTAGGGTTTAAAAAAATATAGTTTATAATAATTTTGGTTAGATTTACTTTCTAAAATCTGGGTAATAGGTTATGTTAGTTGAAATTAGAGGTACTGGGATAATCCTATTTGGTAAAAATGACCTTCTTTTTCTGGACTGGTCATCCACAAAAAGCAGGTCATGCCAAGGGACTTAAAAAAACGAATTGACAAAATAAAATACAAATAATAATAAAAACACCACTGTCGCCTAATATCGAGAAAGAACTGGGACTTAGCTGTATTTATGAATGGTTCATTTTTCAATTTAAGAACATAATTATGAATTTTTTTAAATGCCCTTTACTAACAACCATTCCACTTTAGGGGAAAAGTGGAATTTTGTTCTTTGTGTTTTAGATTTGACTTGGCTAATGATGAACAGAAGATCCTCAGAAGAAAACCACAAACCAACTGAAAGAAGACCTGCACACAGAGAACAGACCCGCCCTGCATTTTGGAACCTTCAATACAGACTACCTCAAAACAGAAATGTACTTCAGATAATTTAAGATAAGTTGCTCCAACTTTTAAATTGATTATCCCTATCGATACCATTTTTTTTCTTTCAAACTTGATAACTTCATATATTTTAAATACTGATCTAAATATTTTTGTAACATATTTAATATTGCTGTTTCATCCAGACGTTAGGGTTTTAACAAATGTAGTTTATAATAATTTTGGTTAGATATATTTTCTAAAATCTGGGTAATATGTTATGTTAGTTATTAGAGGTACTGGGATAATCCTATTTGGTAAAAATGACCTTCTTTTTCTGGACTGCGCAACCACAAAAGGCAAGTCATGCCAAGGGACTTAAAAAAACGAATTGACAAAATAAAATACAAATAATAATACAAATAATAATAAAAACACCACTGTCGCCTAATATCGAGAAAGAACTGGGACTTAGCTGTATTTATGAATGGTTCATTTTTCAATTTAAGAACATAATTATGAATTTTTTTAAATGCCCTTTACTAACAACCATTCCACTTTAGGGGGGAAGTGGAATTTTGTTCTTTGTGTTTTAGATTTGACTTGGCCAATGATGAACAGAAGATCCTCAGAAGAAAACCACAAACCAACTGAAAGAAGACCTGCACACAGAGAACAGACCCGCCCTGCATTTTGGAACCTTCAATACAGACTACCTCAAAACAGAAATGTACTTCAGATAATTTAAGATAAGTTGCTCCAACTTTTAAATTTATTATCCCTATCGATACCATTTTTTTTCTTTCAAACTTAATAACTTAATATATTTTAAATACTGATCTAAATATTTTTGTAACATATTTAATATTGCTGTTTCATCCAGATGTTAGGGTTTTAAAAAATATAGTTTATAATAATTTTGGTTAGATTTACTTTCTAAAATCTGGGTAATATGTTATGTTAGTTGAAATTAGAGGTACTGGGATAATCCTATTTGGTAAAAATGACCTTCTTTTTCTGGACTGGTCATCCACAAAAAGCAGGTCATACCAAGGGACTTAAAAAAACGAATTGACAAAATAAAATACAAATAATAATAAAAACACCACTGTCGCCTAATATCGAGAAAGAACTGGGACTTAGCTGTATTTATGAATGGTTCATTTTTCAATTTAAGAACATAATTATGAATATCTTTAAATGCCCTTTACTAACAACCATTCCACTTTAGGGGGAAAGTGGAATTTTGTTCTTTGTGTTTTAGATTTGACTTGGCCAATGATGAACAGAAGATCCTCAGAAGAAAACCACAAACCAACTGAAAGAAGACCTGCACACAGAGAACAGACCCGCCCTGCATTTTGGAACCATCAATACAGGCTACCTCAAAACAGAAATGTACTTCAGATAATTTAAGATAAGTTGCTCCAACTTTTAAATTTATTATCCCTATCGATACCATTTTTTTTCTTTCAAACTTCATAACTTCATATATTTTAAATACTGATCTAAATATTTTTGTAACATATCAAATATTGCTGTTTCATCCAGACGTTAGGGTTTTAACAAATATAGTTTATAATAATTTTGGTTAGATTTATTTTCTAAAATCTGGGTAATATGTTATGTTAGTTGAAATTAGAGGTACTGGGATAATCCTATTTGGTAAACATGACCTTCTTTTTCTGGACTGCGCAACCACAAAAGGCAAGTCATGCCAAGGGACATAACAAAACGAATTGACAAAATAAAATACAAATAATAATACAAATAGTAATAAAAACACCACTGTCGCCTAATATCGAGAAAGAACTGGGACTTAGCTGTATTTATGAATGGTTCATTTTTCAATTTAAGAACATAATTATGAATATTTTTAAATGCCCTTTACTAACAACCATTCCACTTTAGGGGGAAAGTGGAATTTTGTTCTTTGTGTTTTAGATTTGACTTGGCCAATGATGAACAGAAGATCCTCAGAAGAAAACCACAAACCAACTGAAAGAAGACCTGCACACAGAGAACAGACCCGCCTTGCATTTTGGAACCTTCAATACAGACTACCTCAAAACAGAAATGTACTTCAGGTAATTTAAGATAAGTTGCTCCAAATTTTAAATTTATTATCACTGTCGATATCATTCTTTTTTCTTTAAAACTTGATAACTTCATACATTTTAAATACTGATCTAAATATTTTTGTAACATATTTAATATTGCTGTTTCATCCAGACGTTAGGGTTTAAAAAAATATAGTTTATAATAATTTTGGTTAGATTTACTTTCTAAAATCTGGGTAATAGGTTATGTTAGTTGAAATTAGAGGTACTGGGATAATCCTATTTGGTAAAAATGACCTTCTTTTTCTGGACTGGTCATCCACAAAAAGCAGGTCATGCCAAGGGACTTAAAAAAACGAATTGACAAAATAAAATACAAATAATAATAAAAACACCACTGTCGCCTAATATCGAGAAAGAACTGGGACTTAGCTGTATTTATGAATGGTTCATTTTTCAATTTAAGAACATAATTATGAATTTTTTTAAATGCCCTTTACTAACAACCATTCCACTTTAGGGGGAAAGTGGAATTTTGTTCTTTGTGTTTTAGATTTGACTTGGCTAATGATGAACAGAAGATCCTCAGAAGAAAACCACAAACCAACTGAAAGAAGACCTGCACACAGAGAACAGACCCGCCCTGCATTTTGGAACCTTCAATACAGACTACCTCAAAACAGAAATGTACTTCAGATAATTTAAGATAAGTTGCTCCAACTTTTAAATTGATTATCCCTATCGATACCATTTTTTTTCTTTCAAACTTGATAACTTCATATATTTTAAATACTGATCTAAATATTTTTGTAACATATTTAATATTGCTGTTTCATCCAGACGTTAGGGTTTTAACAAATGTAGTTTATAATAATTTTGGTTAGATATATTTTCTAAAATCTGGGTAATATGTTATGTTAGTTATTAGAGGTACTGGGATAATCCTATTTGGTAAAAATGACCTTCTTTTTCTGGACTGCGCAACCACAAAAGGCAAGTCATGCCAAGGGACTTAAAAAAACGAATTGACAAAATAAAATACAAATAATAATACAAATAATAATAAAAACACCACTGTCGCCTAATATCGAGAAAGAACTGGGACTTAGCTGTATTTATGAATGGTTCATTTTTCAATTTAAGAACATAATTATGAATTTTTTTAAATGCCCTTTACTAACAACCATTCCACTTTAGGGGGGAAGTGGAATTTTGTTCTTTGTGTTTTAGATTTGACTTGGCCAATGATGAACAGAAGATCCTCAGAAGAAAACCACAAACCAACTGAAAGAAGACCTGCACACAGAGAACAGACCCGCCCTGCATTTTGGAACCTTCAATACAGACTACCTCAAAACAGAAATGTACTTCAGATAATTTAAGATAAGTTGCTCCAACTTTTAAATTGATTATCCCTATCGATACCATTTTTTTTCTTTCAAACTTAATAACTTAATATATTTTAAATACTGATCTAAATATTTTTGTAACATATTTAATATTGCTGTTTCATCCAGATGTTAGGGTTTTAAAAAATATAGTTTATAATAATTTTGGTTAGATTTACTTTCTAAAATCTGGGTAATATGTTATGTTAGTTGAAATTAGAGGTACTGGGATAATCCTATTTGGTAAAAATGACCTTCTTTTTCTGGACTGGTCATCCACAAAAAGCAGGTCATACCAAGGGACTTAAAAAAACGAATTGACAAAATAAAATACAAATAATAATAAAAACACCACTGTCGCCTAATATCGAGAAAGAACTGGGACTTAGCTGTATTTATGAATGGTTCATTTTTCAATTTAAGAACATAATTATGAATATTTTTAAATGCCCTTTACTAACAACCATTCCACTTTAGGGGGAAAGTGGAATTTTGTTCTTTGTGTTTTAGATTTGACTTGGCCAATGATGAACAGAAGATCCTCAGAAGAAAACCACAAACCAACTGAAAGAAGACCTGCACACAGAGAACAGACCCGCCCTGCATTTTGGAACCATCAATACAGGCTACCTCAAAACAGAAATGTACTTCAGATAATTTAAGATAAGTTGCTCCAACTTTTAAATTTATTATCCCTATCGATACCATTTTTTTTCTTTCAAACTTCATAACTTCATATATTTTAAATACTGATCTAAATATTTTTGTAACATATCAAATATTGCTGTTTCATCCAGACGTTAGGGTTTTAACAAATATAGTTTATAATAATTTTGGTTAGATTTATTTTCTAAAATCTGGGTAATATGTTATGTTAGTTGAAATTAGAGGTACTGGGATAATCCTATTTGGTAAACATGACCTTCTTTTTCTGGACTGCGCAACCACAAAAGGCAAGTCATGCCAAGGGACATAACAAAACGAATTGACAAAATAAAATACAAATAATAATACAAATAGTAATAAAAACACCACTGTCGCCTAATATCGAGAAAGAACTGGGACTTAGCTGTATTTATGAATGGTTCATTTTTCAATTTAAGAACATAATTATGAATATTTTTAAATGCCCTTTACTAACAACCATTCCACTTTAGGGGGAAAGTGGAATTTTGTTCTTTGTGTTTTAGATTTGACTTGGCCAATGATGAACAGAAGATCCTCAGAAGAAAACCACAAACCAACTGAAAGAAGACCTGCACACAGAGAACAGACCCGCCTTGCATTTTGGAACCTTCAATACAGACTACCTCAAAACAGAAATGTACTTCAGGTAATTTAAGATAAGTTGCTCCAAATTTTAAATTTATTATCACTGTCGATATCATTCTTTTTTCTTTAAAACTTGATAACTTCATACATTTTAAATACTGATCTAAATATTTTTGTAACATATTTAATATTGCTGTTTCATCCAGACGTTAGGGTTTAAAAAAATATAGTTTATAATAATTTTGGTTAGATTTACTTTCTAAAATCTGGGTAATAGGTTATGTTAGTTGAAATTAGAGGTACTGGGATAATCCTATTTGGTAAAAATGACCTTCTTTTTCTGGACTGGTCATCCACAAAAAGCAGGTCATGCCAAGGGACTTAAAAAAACGAATTGACAAAATAAAATACAAATAATAATAAAAACACCACTGTCGCCTAATATCGAGAAAGAACTGGGACTTAGCTGTATTTATGAATGGTTCATTTTTCAATTTAAGAACATAATTATGAATTTTTTTAAATGCCCTTTACTAACAACCATTCCACTTTAGGGGGAAAGTGGAATTTTGTTCTTTGTGTTTTAGATTTGACTTGGCTAATGATGAACAGAAGATCCTCAGAAGAAAACCACAAACCAACTGAAAGAAGACCTGCACACAGAGAACAGACCCGCCCTGCATTTTGGAACCTTCAATACAGACTACCTCAAAACAGAAATGTACTTCAGATAATTTAAGATAAGTTGCTCCAACTTTTAAATTGATTATCCCTATCGATACCATTTTTTTTCTTTCAAACTTGATAACTTCATATATTTTAAATACTGATCTAAATATTTTTGTAACATATTTAATATTGCTGTTTCATCCAGACGTTAGGGTTTTAACAAATGTAGTTTATAATAATTTTGGTTAGATATATTTTCTAAAATCTGGGTAATATGTTATGTTAGTTATTAGAGGTACTGGGATAATCCTATTTGGTAAAAATGACCTTCTTTTTCTGGACTGCGCAACCACAAAAGGCAAGTCATGCCAAGGGACTTAAAAAAACGAATTGACAAAATAAAATACAAATAATAATACAAATAATAATAAAAACACCACTGTCGCCTAATATCGAGAAAGAACTGGGACTTAGCTGTATTTATGAATGGTTCATTTTTCAATTTAAGAACATAATTATGAATTTTTTTAAATGCCCTTTACTAACAACCATTCCACTTTAGGGGGAAAGTGGAATTTTGTTCTTTGTGTTTTAGATTTGACTTGGCCAATGATGAACAGAAGATCCTCAGAAGAAAACCACAAACCAACTGAAAGAAGACCTGCACACAGAGAACAGACCCACCTTGCATTTTGGAACCTTCAATACAGACTACCTCAAAACAGAAATGTACTTCAGGTAATTTAAGATAAGTTGCTCCAAATTTTAAATTTATTATCACTGTCGATATCATTCTTTTTTCTTTAAAACTTGATAACTTCATACATTTTAAATACTGATCTAAATATTTTTGTAACATATTTAATATTGCTGTTTCATCCAGACGTTAGGGTTTAAAAAAATATAGTTTATAATAATTTTGGTTAGATTTACTTTCTAAAATCTGGGTAATAGGTTATGTTAGTTGAAATTAGAGGTACTGGGATAATCCTATTTGGTAAAAATGACCTTCTTTTTCTGGACTGGTCATCCACAAAAAGCAGGTCATGCCAAGGGACTTAAAAAAACGAATTGACAAAATAAAATACAAATAATAATAAAAACACCACTGTCGCCTAATATCGAGAAAGAACTGGGACTAAGCTGTATTTATGAATGGTTCATTTTTCAATTTAAGAACATAATTATGAATTTTTTTAAATGCCCTTTACTAACAACCATTCCACTTTAGGGGGAAAGTGGAATTTTGTTCTTTGTGTTTTAGATTTGACTTGGCTAATGATGAACAGAAGATCCTCAGAAGAAAACCACAAACCAACTGAAAGAAGACCTGCACACAGAGAACAGACCCGCCCTGCATTTTGGAACCTTCAATACAGACTACCTCAAAACAGAAATGTACTTCAGATAATTTAAGATAAGTTGCTCCAACTTTTAAATTGATTATCCCTATCGATACCATTTTTTTTCTTTCAAACTTGATAACTTCATATATTTTAAATACTGATCTAAATATTTTTGTAACATATTTAATATTGCTGTTTCATCCAGACGTTAGGGTTTTAACAAATGTAGTTTATAATAATTTTGGTTAGATATATTTTCTAAAATCTGGGTAATATGTTATGTTAGTTATTAGAGGTACTGGGATAATCCTATTTGGTAAAAATGACCTTCTTTTTCTGGACTGCGCAACCACAAAAGGCAAGTCATGCCAAGGGACTTAAAAAAACGAATTGACAAAATAAAATACAAATAATAATACAAATAATAATAAAAACACCACTGTCGCCTAATATCGAGAAAGAACTGGGACTTAGCTGTATTTATGAATGGTTCATTTTTCAATTTAAGAACATAATTATGAATTTTTTTAAATGCCCTTTACTAACAACCATTCCACTTTAGGGGGGAAGTGGAATTTTGTTCTTTGTGTTTTAGATTTGACTTGGCCAATGATGAACAGAAGATCCTCAGAAGAAAACCACAAACCAACTGAAAGAAGACCTGCACACAGAGAACAGACCCGCCCTGCATTTTGGAACCTTCAATACAGACTACCTCAAAACAGAAATGTACTTCAGATAATTTAAGATAAGTTGCTCCAACTTTTAAATTTATTATCCCTATCGATACCATTTTTTTTCTTTCAAACTTAATAACTTAATATATTTTAAATACTGATCTAAATATTTTTGTAACATATTTAATATTGCTGTTTCATCCAGATGTTAGGGTTTTAAAAAATATAGTTTATAATAATTTTGGTTAGATTTACTTTCTAAAATCTGGGTAATATGTTATGTTAGTTGAAATTAGAGGTACTGGGATAATCCTATTTGGTAAAAATGACCTTCTTTTTCTGGACTGGTCATCCACAAAAAGCAGGTCATACCAAGGGACTTAAAAAAACGAATTGACAAAATAAAATACAAATAATAATAAAAACACCACTGTCGCCTAATATCGAGAAAGAACTGGGACTTAGCTGTATTTATGAATGGTTCATTTTTCAATTTAAGAACATAATTATGAATATTTTTAAATGCCCTTTACTAACAACCATTCCACTTTAGGGGGAAAGTGGAATTTTGTTCTTTGTGTTTTAGATTTGACTTGGCCAATGATGAACAGAAGATCCTCAGAAGAAAACCACAAACCAACTGAAAGAAGACCTGCACACAGAGAACAGACCCGCCCTGCATTTTGGAACCATCAATACAGGCTACCTCAAAACAGAAATGTACTTCAGATAATTTAAGATAAGTTGCTCCAACTTTTAAATTTATTATCCCTATCGATACCATTTTTTTTCTTTCAAACTTCATAACTTCATATATTTTAAATACTGATCTAAATATTTTTGTAACATATCAAATATTGCTGTTTCATCCAGACGTTAGGGTTTTAACAAATATAGTTTATAATAATTTTGGTTAGATTTATTTTCTAAAATCTGGGTAATATGTTATGTTAGTTGAAATTAGAGGTACTGGGATAATCCTATTTGGTAAACATGACCTTCTTTTTCTGGACTGCGCAACCACAAAAGGCAAGTCATGCCAAGGGACATAACAAAACGAATTGACAAAATAAAATACAAATAATAATACAAATAGTAATAAAAACACCACTGTCGCCTAATATCGAGAAAGAACTGGGACTTAGCTGTATTTATGAATGGTTCATTTTTCAATTTAAGAACATAATTATGAATATTTTTAAATGCCCTTTACTAACAACCATTCCACTTTAGGGGGAAAGTGGAATTTTGTTCTTTGTGTTTTAGATTTGACTTGGCCAATGATGAACAGAAGATCCTCAGAAGAAAACCACAAACCAACTGAAAGAAGACCTGCACACAGAGAACAGACCCGCCTTGCATTTTGGAACCTTCAATACAGACTACCTCAAAACAGAAATGTACTTCAGGTAATTTAAGATAAGTTGCTCCAAATTTTAAATTTATTATCACTGTCGATATCATTCTTTTTTCTTTAAAACTTGATAACTTCATACATTTTAAATACTGATCTAAATATTTTTGTAACATATTTAATATTGCTGTTTCATCCAGACGTTAGGGTTTAAAAAAATATAGTTTATAATAATTTTGGTTAGATTTACTTTCTAAAATCTGGGTAATAGGTTATGTTAGTTGAAATTAGAGGTACTGGGATAATCCTATTTGGTAAAAATGACCTTCTTTTTCTGGACTGGTCATCCACAAAAAGCAGGTCATGCCAAGGGACTTAAAAAAACGAATTGACAAAATAAAATACAAATAATAATAAAAACACCACTGTCGCCTAATATCGAGAAAGAACTGGGACTTAGCTGTATTTATGAATGGTTCATTTTTCAATTTAAGAACATAATTATGAATTTTTTTAAATGCCCTTTACTAACAACCATTCCACTTTAGGGGGAAAGTGGAATTTTGTTCTTTGTGTTTTAGATTTGACTTGGCTAATGATGAACAGAAGATCCTCAGAAGAAAACCACAAACCAACTGAAAGAAGACCTGCACACAGAGAACAGACCCGCCCTGCATTTTGGAACCTTCAATACAGACTACCTCAAAACAGAAATGTACTTCAGATAATTTAAGATAAGTTGCTCCAACTTTTAAATTGATTATCCCTATCGATACCATTTTTTTTCTTTCAAACTTGATAACTTCATATATTTTAAATACTGATCTAAATATTTTTGTAACATATTTAATATTGCTGTTTCATCCAGACGTTAGGGTTTTAACAAATGTAGTTTATAATAATTTTGGTTAGATATATTTTCTAAAATCTGGGTAATATGTTATGTTAGTTATTAGAGGTACTGGGATAATCCTATTTGGTAAAAATGACCTTCTTTTTCTGGACTGCGCAACCACAAAAGGCAAGTCATGCCAAGGGACTTAAAAAAACGAATTGACAAAATAAAATACAAATAATAATACAAATAATAATAAAAACACCACTGTCGCCTAATATCGAGAAAGAACTGGGACTTAGCTGTATTTATGAATGGTTCATTTTTCAATTTAAGAACATAATTATGAATTTTTTTAAATGCCCTTTACTAACAACCATTCCACTTTAGGGGGAAAGTGGAATTTTGTTCTTTGTGTTTTAGATTTGACTTGGCCAATGATGAACAGAAGATCCTCAGAAGAAAACCACAAACCAACTGAAAGAAGACCTGCACACAGAGAACAGACCCGCCTTGCATTTTGGAACCTTCAATACAGACTACCTCAAAACAGAAATGTACTTCAGGTAATTTAAGATAAGTTGCTCCAAATTTTAAATTTATTATCACTGTCGATATCATTCTTTTTTCTTTAAAACTTGATAACTTCATACATTTTAAATACTGATCTAAATATTTTTGTAACATATTTAATATTGCTGTTTCATCCAGACGTTAGGGTTTAAAAAAATATAGTTTATAATAATTTTGGTTAGATTTACTTTCTAAAATCTGGGTATAGGTTATGTTAGTTGAAATTAGAGGTACTGGGATAATCCTATTTGGTAAAAATGACCTTCTTTTTCTGGACTGGTCATCCACAAAAAGCAGGTCATGCCAAGGGACTTAAAAAAACGAATTGACAAAATAAAATACAAATAATAATAAAAACACCACTGTCGCCTAATATCGAGAAAGAACTGGGACTTAGCTGTATTTATGAATGGTTCATTTTTCAATTTAAGAACATAATTATGAATATTTTTAAATGCCCTTTACTAACAACCATTCCACTTTAGGGGGAAAGTGGAATTTTGTTCTTTGTGTTTTAGATTTGACTTGGCCAATGATGAACAGAAGATCCTCAGAAGAAAACCACAAACCAACTGAAAGAAGACCTGCACACAGAGAACAGACCCGCCCTGCATTTTGGAACCTTCAATACAGACTACCTCAAAACAGAAATGTACTTCAGATAATTTAAGATAAGTTGCTCCAACTTTTAAATTGATTATCCCTATCGATACCATTTTTTTTCTTTCAAACTTGATAACTTCATATATTTTAAATACTGATCTAAATATTTTTGTAACATATTTAATATTGCTGTTTCATCCAGACGTTAGGGTTTTAACAAATGTAGTTTATAATAATTTTGGTTAGATATATTTTCTAAAATCTGGGTAATATGTTATGTTAGTTATTAGAGGTACTGGGATAATCCTATTTGGTAAAAATGACCTTCTTTTTCTGGACTGCGCAACCACAAAAGGCAAGTCATGCCAAGGGACTTAAAAAAACGAATTGACAAAATAAAATACAAATAATAATACAAATAATAATAAAAACACCACTGTCGCCTAATATCGAGAAAGAACTGGGACTTAGCTGTATTTATGAATGGTTCATTTTTCAATTTAAGAACATAATTATGAATTTTTTTAAATGCCCTTTACTAACAACCATTCCACTTTAGGGGGGAAGTGGAATTTTGTTCTTTGTGTTTTAGATTTGACTTGGCCAATGATGAACAGAAGATCCTCAGAAGAAAACCACAAACCAACTGAAAGAAGACCTGCACACAGAGAACAGACCCGCCCTGCATTTTGGAACCTTCAATACAGACTACCTCAAAACAGAAATGTACTTCAGATAATTTAAGATAAGTTGCTCCAACTTTTAAATTTATTATCCCTATCGATACCATTTTTTTTCTTTCAAACTTAATAACTTAATATATTTTAAATACTGATCTAAATATTTTTGTAACATATTTAATATTGCTGTTTCATCCAGATGTTAGGGTTTTAAAAAATATAGTTTATAATAATTTTGGTTAGATTTACTTTCTAAAATCTGGGTAATATGTTATGTTAGTTGAAATTAGAGGTACTGGGATAATCCTATTTGGTAAAAATGACCTTCTTTTTCTGGACTGGTCATCCACAAAAAGCAGGTCATACCAAGGGACTTAAAAAAACGAATTGACAAAATAAAATACAAATAATAATAAAAACACCACTGTCGCCTAATATCGAGAAAGAACTGGGACTTAGCTGTATTTATGAATGGTTCATTTTTCAATTTAAGAACATAATTATGAATATTTTTAAATGCCCTTTACTAACAACCATTCCACTTTAGGGGGAAAGTGGAATTTTGTTCTTTGTGTTTTAGATTTGACTTGGCCAATGATGAACAGAAGATCCTCAGAAGAAAACCACAAACCAACTGAAAGAAGACCTGCACACAGAGAACAGACCCGCCCTGCATTTTGGAACCATCAATACAGGCTACCTCAAAACAGAAATGTACTTCAGATAATTTAAGATAAGTTGCTCCAACTTTTAAATTTATTATCCCTATCGATACCATTTTTTTTCTTTCAAACTTCATAACTTCATATATTTTAAATACTGATCTAAATATTTTTGTAACATATCAAATATTGCTGTTTCATCCAGACGTTAGGGTTTTAACAAATATAGTTTATAATAATTTTGGTTAGATTTATTTTCTAAAATCTGGGTAATATGTTATGTTAGTTGAAATTAGAGGTACTGGGATAATCCTATTTGGTAAACATGACCTTCTTTTTCTGGACTGCGCAACCACAAAAGGCAAGTCATGCCAAGGGACATAACAAAACGAATTGACAAAATAAAATACAAATAATAATACAAATAGTAATAAAAACACCACTGTCGCCTAATATCGAGAAAGAACTGGGACTTAGCTGTATTTATGAATGGTTCATTTTTCAATTTAAGAACATAATTATGAATTTTTTTAAATGCCCTTTACTAACAACCATTCCACTTTAGGGGGAAAGTGGAATTTTGTTCTTTGTGTTTTAGATTTGACTTGGCTAATGATGAACAGAAGATCCTCAGAAGAAAACCACAAACCAACTGAAAGAAGACCTGCACACAGAGAACAGACCCGCCCTGCATTTTGGAACCTTCAATACAGACTACCTCAAAACAGAAATGTACTTCAGATAATTTAAGATAAGTTGCTCCAACTTTTAAATTGATTATCCCTATCGATACCATTTTTTTTCTTTCAAACTTGATAACTTCATATATTTTAAATACTGATCTAAATATTTTTGTAACATATTTAATATTGCTGTTTCATCCAGACGTTAGGGTTTTAACAAATGTAGTTTATAATAATTTTGGTTAGATATATTTTCTAAAATCTGGGTAATATGTTATGTTAGTTATTAGAGGTACTGGGATAATCCTATTTGGTAAAAATGACCTTCTTTTTCTGGACTGCGCAACCACAAAAGGCAAGTCATGCCAAGGGACTTAAAAAAACGAATTGACAAAATAAAATACAAATAATAATACAAATAATAATAAAAACACCACTGTCGCCTAATATCGAGAAAGAACTGGGACTTAGCTGTATTTATGAATGGTTCATTTTTCAATTTAAGAACATAATTATGAATTTTTTTAAATGCCCTTTACTAACAACCATTCCACTTTAGGGGGAAAGTGGAATTTTGTTCTTTGTGTTTTAGATTTGACTTGGCCAATGATGAACAGAAGATCCTCAGAAGAAAACCACAAACCAACTGAAAGAAGACCTGCACACAGAGAACAGACCCGCCTTGCATTTTGGAACCTTCAATACAGACTACCTCAAAACAGAAATGTACTTCAGGTAATTTAAGATAAGTTGCTCCAAATTTTAAATTTATTATCACTGTCGATATCATTCTTTTTTCTTTAAAACTTGATAACTTCATACATTTTAAATACTGATCTAAATATTTTTGTAACATATTTAATATTGCTGTTTCATCCAGACGTTAGGGTTTAAAAAAATATAGTTTATAATAATTTTGGTTAGATTTACTTTCTAAAATCTGGGTATAGGTTATGTTAGTTGAAATTAGAGGTACTGGGATAATCCTATTTGGTAAAAATGACCTTCTTTTTCTGGACTGGTCATCCACAAAAAGCAGGTCATGCCAAGGGACTTAAAAAAACGAATTGACAAAATAAAATACAAATAATAATAAAAACACCACTGTCGCCTAATATCGAGAAAGAACTGGGACTTAGCTGTATTTATGAATGGTTCATTTTTCAATTTAAGAACATAATTATGAATATTTTTAAATGCCCTTTACTAACAACCATTCCACTTTAGGGGGAAAGTGGAATTTTGTTCTTTGTGTTTTAGATTTGACTTGGCCAATGATGAACAGAAGATCCTCAGAAGAAAACCACAAACCAACTGAAAGAAGACCTGCACACAGAGAACAGACCCGCCCTGCATTTTGGAACCTTCAATACAGACTACCTCAAAACAGAAATGTACTTCAGATAATTTAAGATAAGTTGCTCCAACTTTTAAATTGATTATCCCTATCGATACCATTTTTTTTCTTTCAAACTTGATAACTTCATATATTTTAAATACTGATCTAAATATTTTTGTAACATATTTAATATTGCTGTTTCATCCAGACGTTAGGGTTTTAACAAATGTAGTTTATAATAATTTTGGTTAGATATATTTTCTAAAATCTGGGTAATATGTTATGTTAGTTATTAGAGGTACTGGGATAATCCTATTTGGTAAAAATGACCTTCTTTTTCTGGACTGCGCAACCACAAAAGGCAAGTCATGCCAAGGGACTTAAAAAAACGAATTGACAAAATAAAATACAAATAATAATACAAATAATAATAAAAACACCACTGTCGCCTAATATCGAGAAAGAACTGGGACTTAGCTGTATTTATGAATGGTTCATTTTTCAATTTAAGAACATAATTATGAATTTTTTTAAATGCCCTTTACTAACAACCATTCCACTTTAGGGGGGAAGTGGAATTTTGTTCTTTGTGTTTTAGATTTGACTTGGCCAATGATGAACAGAAGATCCTCAGAAGAAAACCACAAACCAACTGAAAGAAGACCTGCACACAGAGAACAGACCCGCCCTGCATTTTGGAACCTTCAATACAGACTACCTCAAAACAGAAATGTACTTCAGATAATTTAAGATAAGTTGCTCCAACTTTTAAATTTATTATCCCTATCGATACCATTTTTTTTCTTTCAAACTTAATAACTTAATATATTTTAAATACTGATCTAAATATTTTTGTAACATATTTAATATTGCTGTTTCATCCAGATGTTAGGGTTTTAAAAAATATAGTTTATAATAATTTTGGTTAGATTTACTTTCTAAAATCTGGGTAATATGTTATGTTAGTTGAAATTAGAGGTACTGGGATAATCCTATTTGGTAAAAATGACCTTCTTTTTCTGGACTGGTCATCCACAAAAAGCAGGTCATACCAAGGGACTTAAAAAAACGAATTGACAAAATAAAATACAAATAATAATAAAAACACCACTGTCGCCTAATATCGAGAAAGAACTGGGACTTAGCTGTATTTATGAATGGTTCATTTTTCAATTTAAGAACATAATTATGAATATTTTTAAATGCCCTTTACTAACAACCATTCCACTTTAGGGGGAAAGTGGAATTTTGTTCTTTGTGTTTTAGATTTGACTTGGCCAATGATGAACAGAAGATCCTCAGAAGAAAACCACAAACCAACTGAAAGAAGACCTGCACACAGAGAACAGACCCGCCCTGCATTTTGGAACCATCAATACAGGCTACCTCAAAACAGAAATGTACTTCAGATAATTTAAGATAAGTTGCTCCAACTTTTAAATTTATTATCCCTATCGATACCATTTTTTTTCTTTCAAACTTCATAACTTCATATATTTTAAATACTGATCTAAATATTTTTGTAACATATCAAATATTGCTGTTTCATCCAGACGTTAGGGTTTTAACAAATATAGTTTATAATAATTTTGGTTAGATTTATTTTCTAAAATCTGGGTAATATGTTATGTTAGTTGAAATTAGAGGTACTGGGATAATCCTATTTGGTAAACATGACCTTCTTTTTCTGGACTGCGCAACCACAAAAGGCAAGTCATGCCAAGGGACATAACAAAACGAATTGACAAAATAAAATACAAATAATAATACAAATAGTAATAAAAACACCACTGTCGCCTAATATCGAGAAAGAACTGGGACTTAGCTGTATTTATGAATGGTTCATTTTTCAATTTAAGAACATAATTATGAATATTTTTAAATGCCCTTTACTAACAACCATTCCACTTTAGGGGGAAAGTGGAATTTTGTTCTTTGTGTTTTAGATTTGACTTGGCCAATGATGAACAGAAGATCCTCAGAAGAAAACCACAAACCAACTGAAAGAAGACCTGCACACAGAGAACAGACCCGCCTTGCATTTTGGAACCTTCAATACAGACTACCTCAAAACAGAAATGTACTTCAGGTAATTTAAGATAAGTTGCTCCAAATTTTAAATTTATTATCACTGTCGATATCATTCTTTTTTCTTTAAAACTTGATAACTTCATACATTTTAAATACTGATCTAAATATTTTTGTAACATATTTAATATTGCTGTTTCATCCAGACGTTAGGGTTTAAAAAAATATAGTTTATAATAATTTTGGTTAGATTTACTTTCTAAAATCTGGGTAATAGGTTATGTTAGTTGAAATTAGAGGTACTGGGATAATCCTATTTGGTAAAAATGACCTTCTTTTTCTGGACTGGTCATCCACAAAAAGCAGGTCATGCCAAGGGACTTAAAAAAACGAATTGACAAAATAAAATACAAATAATAATAAAAACACCACTGTCGCCTAATATCGAGAAAGAACTGGGACTTAGCTGTATTTATGAATGGTTCATTTTTCAATTTAAGAACATAATTATGAATTTTTTTAAATGCCCTTTACTAACAACCATTCCACTTTAGGGGGAAAGTGGAATTTTGTTCTTTGTGTTTTAGATTTGACTTGGCTAATGATGAACAGAAGATCCTCAGAAGAAAACCACAAACCAACTGAAAGAAGACCTGCACACAGAGAACAGACCCGCCCTGCATTTTGGAACCTTCAATACAGACTACCTCAAAACAGAAATGTACTTCAGATAATTTAAGATAAGTTGCTCCAACTTTTAAATTGATTATCCCTATCGATACCATTTTTTTTCTTTCAAACTTGATAACTTCATATATTTTAAATACTGATCTAAATATTTTTGTAACATATTTAATATTGCTGTTTCATCCAGACGTTAGGGTTTTAACAAATGTAGTTTATAATAATTTTGGTTAGATATATTTTCTAAAATCTGGGTAATATGTTATGTTAGTTATTAGAGGTACTGGGATAATCCTATTTGGTAAAAATGACCTTCTTTTTCTGGACTGCGCAACCACAAAAGGCAAGTCATGCCAAGGGACTTAAAAAAACGAATTGACAAAATAAAATACAAATAATAATACAAATAATAATAAAAACACCACTGTCGCCTAATATCGAGAAAGAACTGGGACTTAGCTGTATTTATGAATGGTTCATTTTTCAATTTAAGAACATAATTATGAATTTTTTTAAATGCCCTTTACTAACAACCATTCCACTTTAGGGGGGAAGTGGAATTTTGTTCTTTGTGTTTTAGATTTGACTTGGCCAATGATGAACAGAAGATCCTCAGAAGAAAACCACAAACCAACTGAAAGAAGACCTGCACACAGAGAACAGACCCGCCCTGCATTTTGGAACCTTCAATACAGACTACCTCAAAACAGAAATGTACTTCAGATAATTTAAGATAAGTTGCTCCAACTTTTAAATTTATTATCCCTATCGATACCATTTTTTTTCTTTCAAACTTAATAACTTAATATATTTTAAATACTGATCTAAATATTTTTGTAACATATTTAATATTGCTGTTTCATCCAGATGTTAGGGTTTTAAAAAATATAGTTTATAATAATTTTGGTTAGATTTACTTTCTAAAATCTGGGTAATATGTTATGTTAGTTGAAATTAGAGGTACTGGGATAATCCTATTTGGTAAAAATGACCTTCTTTTTCTGGACTGGTCATCCACAAAAAGCAGGTCATACCAAGGGACTTAAAAAAACGAATTGACAAAATAAAATACAAATAATAATAAAAACACCACTGTCGCCTAATATCGAGAAAGAACTGGGACTTAGCTGTATTTATGAATGGTTCATTTTTCAATTTAAGAACATAATTATGAATATTTTTAAATGCCCTTTACTAACAACCATTCCACTTTAGGGGGAAAGTGGAATTTTGTTCTTTGTGTTTTAGATTTGACTTGGCCAATGATGAACAGAAGATCCTCAGAAGAAAACCACAAACCAACTGAAAGAAGACCTGCACACAGAGAACAGACCCGCCCTGCATTTTGGAACCATCAATACAGGCTACCTCAAAACAGAAATGTACTTCAGATAATTTAAGATAAGTTGCTCCAACTTTTAAATTTATTATCCCTATCGATACCATTTTTTTTCTTTCAAACTTCATAACTTCATATATTTTAAATACTGATCTAAATATTTTTGTAACATATCAAATATTGCTGTTTCATCCAGACGTTAGGGTTTTAACAAATATAGTTTATAATAATTTTGGTTAGATTTATTTTCTAAAATCTGGGTAATATGTTATGTTAGTTGAAATTAGAGGTACTGGGATAATCCTATTTGGTAAACATGACCTTCTTTTTCTGGACTGCGCAACCACAAAAGGCAAGTCATGCCAAGGGACATAACAAAACGAATTGACAAAATAAAATACAAATAATAATACAAATAGTAATAAAAACACCACTGTCGCCTAATATCGAGAAAGAACTGGGACTTAGCTGTATTTATGAATGGTTCATTTTTCAATTTAAGAACATAATTATGAATATTTTTAAATGCCCTTTACTAACAACCATTCCACTTTAGGGGGAAAGTGGAATTTTGTTCTTTGTGTTTTAGATTTGACTTGGCCAATGATGAACAGAAGATCCTCAGAAGAAAACCACAAACCAACTGAAAGAAGACCTGCACACAGAGAACAGACCCGCCTTGCATTTTGGAACCTTCAATACAGACTACCTCAAAACAGAAATGTACTTCAGGTAATTTAAGATAAGTTGCTCCAAATTTTAAATTTATTATCACTGTCGATATCATTCTTTTTTCTTTAAAACTTGATAACTTCATACATTTTAAATACTGATCTAAATATTTTTGTAACATATTTAATATTGCTGTTTCATCCAGACGTTAGGGTTTAAAAAAATATAGTTTATAATAATTTTGGTTAGATTTACTTTCTAAAATCTGGGTAATAGGTTATGTTAGTTGAAATTAGAGGTACTGGGATAATCCTATTTGGTAAAAATGACCTTCTTTTTCTGGACTGGTCATCCACAAAAAGCAGGTCATGCCAAGGGACTTAAAAAAACGAATTGACAAAATAAAATACAAATAATAATAAAAACACCACTGTCGCCTAATATCGAGAAAGAACTGGGACTTAGCTGTATTTATGAATGGTTCATTTTTCAATTTAAGAACATAATTATGAATTTTTTTAAATGCCCTTTACTAACAACCATTCCACTTTAGGGGGAAAGTGGAATTTTGTTCTTTGTGTTTTAGATTTGACTTGGCTAATGATGAACAGAAGATCCTCAGAAGAAAACCACAAACCAACTGAAAGAAGACCTGCACACAGAGAACAGACCCGCCCTGCATTTTGGAACCTTCAATACAGACTACCTCAAAACAGAAATGTACTTCAGATAATTTAAGATAAGTTGCTCCAACTTTTAAATTGATTATCCCTATCGATACCATTTTTTTTCTTTCAAACTTGATAACTTCATATATTTTAAATACTGATCTAAATATTTTTGTAACATATTTAATATTGCTGTTTCATCCAGACGTTAGGGTTTTAACAAATGTAGTTTATAATAATTTTGGTTAGATATATTTTCTAAAATCTGGGTAATATGTTATGTTAGTTATTAGAGGTACTGGGATAATCCTATTTGGTAAAAATGACCTTCTTTTTCTGGACTGCGCAACCACAAAAGGCAAGTCATGCCAAGGGACTTAAAAAAACGAATTGACAAAATAAAATACAAATAATAATACAAATAATAATAAAAACACCACTGTCGCCTAATATCGAGAAAGAACTGGGACTTAGCTGTATTTATGAATGGTTCATTTTTCAATTTAAGAACATAATTATGAATTTTTTTAAATGCCCTTTACTAACAACCATTCCACTTTAGGGGGAAAGTGGAATTTTGTTCTTTGTGTTTTAGATTTGACTTGGCCAATGATGAACAGAAGATCCTCAGAAGAAAACCACAAACCAACTGAAAGAAGACCTGCACACAGAGAACAGACCCGCCTTGCATTTTGGAACCTTCAATACAGACTACCTCAAAACAGAAATGTACTTCAGGTAATTTAAGATAAGTTGCTCCAAATTTTAAATTTATTATCACTGTCGATATCATTCTTTTTTCTTTAAAACTTGATAACTTCATACATTTTAAATACTGATCTAAATATTTTTGTAACATATTTAATATTGCTGTTTCATCCAGACGTTAGGGTTTAAAAAAATATAGTTTATAATAATTTTGGTTAGATTTACTTTCTAAAATCTGGGTATAGGTTATGTTAGTTGAAATTAGAGGTACTGGGATAATCCTATTTGGTAAAAATGACCTTCTTTTTCTGGACTGGTCATCCACAAAAAGCAGGTCATGCCAAGGGACTTAAAAAAACGAATTGACAAAATAAAATACAAATAATAATAAAAACACCACTGTCGCCTAATATCGAGAAAGAACTGGGACTTAGCTGTATTTATGAATGGTTCATTTTTCAATTTAAGAACATAATTATGAATATTTTTAAATGCCCTTTACTAACAACCATTCCACTTTAGGGGGAAAGTGGAATTTTGTTCTTTGTGTTTTAGATTTGACTTGGCCAATGATGAACAGAAGATCCTCAGAAGAAAACCACAAACCAACTGAAAGAAGACCTGCACACAGAGAACAGACCCGCCCTGCATTTTGGAACCTTCAATACAGACTACCTCAAAACAGAAATGTACTTCAGATAATTTAAGATAAGTTGCTCCAACTTTTAAATTGATTATCCCTATCGATACCATTTTTTTTCTTTCAAACTTGATAACTTCATATATTTTAAATACTGATCTAAATATTTTTGTAACATATTTAATATTGCTGTTTCATCCAGACGTTAGGGTTTTAACAAATGTAGTTTATAATAATTTTGGTTAGATATATTTTCTAAAATCTGGGTAATATGTTATGTTAGTTATTAGAGGTACTGGGATAATCCTATTTGGTAAAAATGACCTTCTTTTTCTGGACTGCGCAACCACAAAAGGCAAGTCATGCCAAGGGACTTAAAAAAACGAATTGACAAAATAAAATACAAATAATAATACAAATAATAATAAAAACACCACTGTCGCCTAATATCGAGAAAGAACTGGGACTTAGCTGTATTTATGAATGGTTCATTTTTCAATTTAAGAACATAATTATGAATTTTTTTAAATGCCCTTTACTAACAACCATTCCACTTTAGGGGGGAAGTGGAATTTTGTTCTTTGTGTTTTAGATTTGACTTGGCCAATGATGAACAGAAGATCCTCAGAAGAAAACCACAAACCAACTGAAAGAAGACCTGCACACAGAGAACAGACCCGCCCTGCATTTTGGAACCTTCAATACAGACTACCTCAAAACAGAAATGTACTTCAGATAATTTAAGATAAGTTGCTCCAACTTTTAAATTTATTATCCCTATCGATACCATTTTTTTTCTTTCAAACTTAATAACTTAATATATTTTAAATACTGATCTAAATATTTTTGTAACATATTTAATATTGCTGTTTCATCCAGATGTTAGGGTTTTAAAAAATATAGTTTATAATAATTTTGGTTAGATTTACTTTCTAAAATCTGGGTAATATGTTATGTTAGTTGAAATTAGAGGTACTGGGATAATCCTATTTGGTAAAAATGACCTTCTTTTTCTGGACTGGTCATCCACAAAAAGCAGGTCATACCAAGGGACTTAAAAAAACGAATTGACAAAATAAAATACAAATAATAATAAAAACACCACTGTCGCCTAATATCGAGAAAGAACTGGGACTTAGCTGTATTTATGAATGGTTCATTTTTCAATTTAAGAACATAATTATGAATATTTTTAAATGCCCTTTACTAACAACCATTCCACTTTAGGGGGAAAGTGGAATTTTGTTCTTTGTGTTTTAGATTTGACTTGGCCAATGATGAACAGAAGATCCTCAGAAGAAAACCACAAACCAACTGAAAGAAGACCTGCACACAGAGAACAGACCCGCCCTGCATTTTGGAACCATCAATACAGGCTACCTCAAAACAGAAATGTACTTCAGATAATTTAAGATAAGTTGCTCCAACTTTTAAATTTATTATCCCTATCGATACCATTTTTTTTCTTTCAAACTTCATAACTTCATATATTTTAAATACTGATCTAAATATTTTTGTAACATATCAAATATTGCTGTTTCATCCAGACGTTAGGGTTTTAACAAATATAGTTTATAATAATTTTGGTTAGATTTATTTTCTAAAATCTGGGTAATATGTTATGTTAGTTGAAATTAGAGGTACTGGGATAATCCTATTTGGTAAACATGACCTTCTTTTTCTGGACTGCGCAACCACAAAAGGCAAGTCATGCCAAGGGACATAACAAAACGAATTGACAAAATAAAATACAAATAATAATACAAATAGTAATAAAAACACCACTGTCGCCTAATATCGAGAAAGAACTGGGACTTAGCTGTATTTATGAATGGTTCATTTTTCAATTTAAGAACATAATTATGAATATTTTTAAATGCCCTTTACTAACAACCATTCCACTTTAGGGGGAAAGTGGAATTTTGTTCTTTGTGTTTTAGATTTGACTTGGCCAATGATGAACAGAAGATCCTCAGAAGAAAACCACAAACCAACTGAAAGAAGACCTGCACACAGAGAACAGACCCGCCTTGCATTTTGGAACCTTCAATACAGACTACCTCAAAACAGAAATGTACTTCAGGTAATTTAAGATAAGTTGCTCCAAATTTTAAATTTATTATCACTGTCGATATCATTCTTTTTTCTTTAAAACTTGATAACTTCATACATTTTAAATACTGATCTAAATATTTTTGTAACATATTTAATATTGCTGTTTCATCCAGACGTTAGGGTTTAAAAAAATATAGTTTATAATAATTTTGGTTAGATTTACTTTCTAAAATCTGGGTAATAGGTTATGTTAGTTGAAATTAGAGGTACTGGGATAATCCTATTTGGTAAAAATGACCTTCTTTTTCTGGACTGGTCATCCACAAAAAGCAGGTCATGCCAAGGGACTTAAAAAAACGAATTGACAAAATAAAATACAAATAATAATAAAAACACCACTGTCGCCTAATATCGAGAAAGAACTGGGACTTAGCTGTATTTATGAATGGTTCATTTTTCAATTTAAGAACATAATTATGAATTTTTTTAAATGCCCTTTACTAACAACCATTCCACTTTAGGGGGAAAGTGGAATTTTGTTCTTTGTGTTTTAGATTTGACTTGGCTAATGATGAACAGAAGATCCTCAGAAGAAAACCACAAACCAACTGAAAGAAGACCTGCACACAGAGAACAGACCCGCCCTGCATTTTGGAACCTTCAATACAGACTACCTCAAAACAGAAATGTACTTCAGATAATTTAAGATAAGTTGCTCCAACTTTTAAATTGATTATCCCTATCGATACCATTTTTTTTCTTTCAAACTTGATAACTTCATATATTTTAAATACTGATCTAAATATTTTTGTAACATATTTAATATTGCTGTTTCATCCAGACGTTAGGGTTTTAACAAATGTAGTTTATAATAATTTTGGTTAGATATATTTTCTAAAATCTGGGTAATATGTTATGTTAGTTATTAGAGGTACTGGGATAATCCTATTTGGTAAAAATGACCTTCTTTTTCTGGACTGCGCAACCACAAAAGGCAAGTCATGCCAAGGGACTTAAAAAAACGAATTGACAAAATAAAATACAAATAATAATACAAATAATAATAAAAACACCACTGTCGCCTAATATCGAGAAAGAACTGGGACTTAGCTGTATTTATGAATGGTTCATTTTTCAATTTAAGAACATAATTATGAATTTTTTTAAATGCCCTTTACTAACAACCATTCCACTTTAGGGGGAAAGTGGAATTTTGTTCTTTGTGTTTTAGATTTGACTTGGCCAATGATGAACAGAAGATCCTCAGAAGAAAACCACAAACCAACTGAAAGAAGACCTGCACACAGAGAACAGACCCGCCTTGCATTTTGGAACCTTCAATACAGACTACCTCAAAACAGAAATGTACTTCAGGTAATTTAAGATAAGTTGCTCCAAATTTTAAATTTATTATCACTGTCGATATCATTCTTTTTTCTTTAAAACTTGATAACTTCATACATTTTAAATACTGATCTAAATATTTTTGTAACATATTTAATATTGCTGTTTCATCCAGACGTTAGGGTTTAAAAAAATATAGTTTATAATAATTTTGGTTAGATTTACTTTCTAAAATCTGGGTAATAGGTTATGTTAGTTGAAATTAGAGGTACTGGGATAATCCTATTTGGTAAAAATGACCTTCTTTTTCTGGACTGGTCATCCACAAAAAGCAGGTCATGCCAAGGGACTTAAAAAAACGAATTGACAAAATAAAATACAAATAATAATAAAAACACCACTGTCGCCTAATATCGAGAAAGAACTGGGACTTAGCTGTATTTATGAATGGTTCATTTTTCAATTTAAGAACATAATTATGAATTTTTTTAAATGCCCTTTACTAACAACCATTCCACTTTAGGGGGAAAGTGGAATTTTGTTCTTTGTGTTTTAGATTTGACTTGGCTAATGATGAACAGAAGATCCTCAGAAGAAAACCACAAACCAACTGAAAGAAGACCTGCACACAGAGAACAGACCCGCCCTGCATTTTGGAACCTTCAATACAGACTACCTCAAAACAGAAATGTACTTCAGATAATTTAAGATAAGTTGCTCCAACTTTTAAATTGATTATCCCTATCGATACCATTTTTTTTCTTTCAAACTTGATGACTTCATATATTTTAAATACTGATCTAAATATTTTTGTAACATATTTAATATTGCTGTTTCATCCAGACGTTAGGGTTTTAACAAATGTAGTTTATAATAATTTTGGTTAGATATATTTTCTAAAATCTGGGTAATATGTTATGTTAGTTATTAGAGGTACTGGGATAATCCTATTTGGTAAAAATGACCTTCTTTTTCTGGACTGCGCAACCACAAAAGGCAAGTCATGCCAAGGGACTTAAAAAAACGAATTGACAAAATAAAATACAAATAATAATACAAATAATAATAAAAACACCACTGTCGCCTAATATCGAGAAAGAACTGGGACTTAGCTGTATTTATGAATGGTTCATTTTTCAATTTAAGAACATAATTATGAATTTTTTTAAATGCCCTTTACTAACAACCATTCCACTTTAGGGGGGAAGTGGAATTTTGTTCTTTGTGTTTTAGATTTGACTTGGCCAATGATGAACAGAAGATCCTCAGAAGAAAACCACAAACCAACTGAAAGAAGACCTGCACACAGAGAACAGACCCGCCCTGCATTTTGGAACCTTCAATACAGACTACCTCAAAACAGAAATGTACTTCAGATAATTTAAGATAAGTTGCTCCAACTTTTAAATTTATTATCCCTATCGATACCATTTTTTTTCTTTCAAACTTAATAACTTAATATATTTTAAATACTGATCTAAATATTTTTGTAACATATTTAATATTGCTGTTTCATCCAGATGTTAGGGTTTTAAAAAATATAGTTTATAATAATTTTGGTTAGATTTACTTTCTAAAATCTGGGTAATATGTTATGTTAGTTGAAATTAGAGGTACTGGGATAATCCTATTTGGTAAAAATGACCTTCTTTTTCTGGACTGGTCATCCACAAAAAGCAGGTCATACCAAGGGACTTAAAAAAACGAATTGACAAAATAAAATACAAATAATAATAAAAACACCACTGTCGCCTAATATCGAGAAAGAACTGGGACTTAGCTGTATTTATGAATGGTTCATTTTTCAATTTAAGAACATAATTATGAATATTTTTAAATGCCCTTTACTAACAACCATTCCACTTTAGGGGGAAAGTGGAATTTTGTTCTTTGTGTTTTAGATTTGACTTGGCCAATGATGAACAGAAGATCCTCAGAAGAAAACCACAAACCAACTGAAAGAAGACCTGCACACAGAGAACAGACCCGCCCTGCATTTTGGAACCATCAATACAGGCTACCTCAAAACAGAAATGTACTTCAGATAATTTAAGATAAGTTGCTCCAACTTTTAAATTTATTATCCCTATCGATACCATTTTTTTTCTTTCAAACTTCATAACTTCATATATTTTAAATACTGATCTAAATATTTTTGTAACATATCAAATATTGCTGTTTCATCCAGACGTTAGGGTTTTAACAAATATAGTTTATAATAATTTTGGTTAGATTTATTTTCTAAAATCTGGGTAATATGTTATGTTAGTTGAAATTAGAGGTACTGGGATAATCCTATTTGGTAAACATGACCTTCTTTTTCTGGACTGCGCAACCACAAAAGGCAAGTCATGCCAAGGGACATAACAAAACGAATTGACAAAATAAAATACAAATAATAATACAAATAGTAATAAAAACACCACTGTCGCCTAATATCGAGAAAGAACTGGGACTTAGCTGTATTTATGAATGGTTCATTTTTCAATTTAAGAACATAATTATGAATATTTTTAAATGCCCTTTACTAACAACCATTCCACTTTAGGGGGAAAGTGGAATTTTGTTCTTTGTGTTTTAGATTTGACTTGGCCAATGATGAACAGAAGATCCTCAGAAGAAAACCACAAACCAACTGAAAGAAGACCTGCACACAGAGAACAGACCCGCCTTGCATTTTGGAACCTTCAATACAGACTACCTCAAAACAGAAATGTACTTCAGGTAATTTAAGATAAGTTGCTCCAAATTTTAAATTTATTATCACTGTCGATATCATTCTTTTTTCTTTAAAACTTGATAACTTCATACATTTTAAATACTGATCTAAATATTTTTGTAACATATTTAATATTGCTGTTTCATCCAGACGTTAGGGTTTTAACAAATGTAGTTTATAATAATTTTGGTTAGATATATTTTCTAAAATCTGGGTAATATGTTATGTTAGTTATTAGAGGTACTGGGATAATCCTATTTGGTAAAAATGACCTTCTTTTTCTGGACTGCGCAACCACAAAAGGCAAGTCATGCCAAGGGACTTAAAAAAACGAATTGACAAAATAAAATACAAATAATAATACAAATAATAATAAAAACACCACTGTCGCCTAATATCGAGAAAGAACTGGGACTTAGCTGTATTTATGAATGGTTCATTTTTCAATTTAAGAACATAATTATGAATTTTTTTAAATGCCCTTTACTAACAACCATTCCACTTTAGGGGGGAAGTGGAATTTTGTTCTTTGTGTTTTAGATTTGACTTGGCCAATGATGAACAGAAGATCCTCAGAAGAAAACCACAAACCAACTGAAAGAAGACCTGCACACAGAGAACAGACCCGCCCTGCATTTTGGAACCTTCAATACAGACTACCTCAAAACAGAAATGTACTTCAGATAATTTAAGATAAGTTGCTCCAACTTTTAAATTTATTATCCCTATCGATACCATTTTTTTTCTTTCAAACTTAATAACTTAATATATTTTAAATACTGATCTAAATATTTTTGTAACATATTTAATATTGCTGTTTCATCCAGATGTTAGGGTTTTAAAAAATATAGTTTATAATAATTTTGGTTAGATTTACTTTCTAAAATCTGGGTAATATGTTATGTTAGTTGAAATTAGAGGTACTGGGATAATCCTATTTGGTAAAAATGACCTTCTTTTTCTGGACTGGTCATCCACAAAAAGCAGGTCATACCAAGGGACTTAAAAAAACGAATTGACAAAATAAAATACAAATAATAATAAAAACACCACTGTCGCCTAATATCGAGAAAGAACTGGGACTTAGCTGTATTTATGAATGGTTCATTTTTCAATTTAAGAACATAATTATGAATATTTTTAAATGCCCTTTACTAACAACCATTCCACTTTAGGGGGAAAGTGGAATTTTGTTCTTTGTGTTTTAGATTTGACTTGGCCAATGATGAACAGAAGATCCTCAGAAGAAAACCACAAACCAACTGAAAGAAGACCTGCACACAGAGAACAGACCCGCCCTGCATTTTGGAACCATCAATACAGGCTACCTCAAAACAGAAATGTACTTCAGATAATTTAAGATAAGTTGCTCCAACTTTTAAATTTATTATCCCTATCGATACCATTTTTTTTCTTTCAAACTTCATAACTTCATATATTTTAAATACTGATCTAAATATTTTTGTAACATATCAAATATTGCTGTTTCATCCAGACGTTAGGGTTTTAACAAATATAGTTTATAATAATTTTGGTTAGATTTATTTTCTAAAATCTGGGTAATATGTTATGTTAGTTGAAATTAGAGGTACTGGGATAATCCTATTTGGTAAACATGACCTTCTTTTTCTGGACTGCGCAACCACAAAAGGCAAGTCATGCCAAGGGACATAACAAAACGAATTGACAAAATAAAATACAAATAATAATACAAATAGTAATAAAAACACCACTGTCGCCTAATATCGAGAAAGAACTGGGACTTAGCTGTATTTATGAATGGTTCATTTTTCAATTTAAGAACATAATTATGAATATTTTTAAATGCCCTTTACTAACAACCATTCCACTTTAGGGGGAAAGTGGAATTTTGTTCTTTGTGTTTTAGATTTGACTTGGCCAATGATGAACAGAAGATCCTCAGAAGAAAACCACAAACCAACTGAAAGAAGACCTGCACACAGAGAACAGACCCGCCTTGCATTTTGGAACCTTCAATACAGACTACCTCAAAACAGAAATGTACTTCAGGTAATTTAAGATAAGTTGCTCCAAATTTTAAATTTATTATCACTGTCGATATCATTCTTTTTTCTTTAAAACTTGATAACTTCATACATTTTAAATACTGATCTAAATATTTTTGTAACATATTTAATATTGCTGTTTCATCCAGACGTTAGGGTTTAAAAAAATATAGTTTATAATAATTTTGGTTAGATTTACTTTCTAAAATCTGGGTAATAGGTTATGTTAGTTGAAATTAGAGGTACTGGGATAATCCTATTTGGTAAAAATGACCTTCTTTTTCTGGACTGGTCATCCACAAAAAGCAGGTCATGCCAAGGGACTTAAAAAAACGAATTGACAAAATAAAATACAAATAATAATAAAAACACCACTGTCGCCTAATATCGAGAAAGAACTGGGACTTAGCTGTATTTATGAATGGTTCATTTTTCAATTTAAGAACATAATTATGAATTTTTTTAAATGCCCTTTACTAACAACCATTCCACTTTAGGGGGAAAGTGGAATTTTGTTCTTTGTGTTTTAGATTTGACTTGGCTAATGATGAACAGAAGATCCTCAGAAGAAAACCACAAACCAACTGAAAGAAGACCTGCACACAGAGAACAGACCCGCCCTGCATTTTGGAACCTTCAATACAGACTACCTCAAAACAGAAATGTACTTCAGATAATTTAAGATAAGTTGCTCCAACTTTTAAATTGATTATCCCTATCGATACCATTTTTTTTCTTTCAAACTTGATAACTTCATATATTTTAAATACTGATCTAAATATTTTTGTAACATATTTAATATTGCTGTTTCATCCAGACGTTAGGGTTTTAACAAATGTAGTTTATAATAATTTTGGTTAGATATATTTTCTAAAATCTGGGTAATATGTTATGTTAGTTATTAGAGGTACTGGGATAATCCTATTTGGTAAAAATGACCTTCTTTTTCTGGACTGCGCAACCACAAAAGGCAAGTCATGCCAAGGGACTTAAAAAAACGAATTGACAAAATAAAATACAAATAATAATACAAATAATAATAAAAACACCACTGTCGCCTAATATCGAGAAAGAACTGGGACTTAGCTGTATTTATGAATGGTTCATTTTTCAATTTAAGAACATAATTATGAATTTTTTTAAATGCCCTTTACTAACAACCATTCCACTTTAGGGGGAAAGTGGAATTTTGTTCTTTGTGTTTTAGATTTGACTTGGCCAATGATGAACAGAAGATCCTCAGAAGAAAACCACAAACCAACTGAAAGAAGACCTGCACACAGAGAACAGACCCGCCTTGCATTTTGGAACCTTCAATACAGACTACCTCAAAACAGAAATGTACTTCAGGTAATTTAAGATAAGTTGCTCCAAATTTTAAATTTATTATCACTGTCGATATCATTCTTTTTTCTTTAAAACTTGATAACTTCATACATTTTAAATACTGATCTAAATATTTTTGTAACATATTTAATATTGCTGTTTCATCCAGACGTTAGGGTTTAAAAAAATATAGTTTATAATAATTTTGGTTAGATTTACTTTCTAAAATCTGGGTATAGGTTATGTTAGTTGAAATTAGAGGTACTGGGATAATCCTATTTGGTAAAAATGACCTTCTTTTTCTGGACTGGTCATCCACAAAAAGCAGGTCATGCCAAGGGACTTAAAAAAACGAATTGACAAAATAAAATACAAATAATAATAAAAACACCACTGTCGCCTAATATCGAGAAAGAACTGGGACTTAGCTGTATTTATGAATGGTTCATTTTTCAATTTAAGAACATAATTATGAATATTTTTAAATGCCCTTTACTAACAACCATTCCACTTTAGGGGGAAAGTGGAATTTTGTTCTTTGTGTTTTAGATTTGACTTGGCCAATGATGAACAGAAGATCCTCAGAAGAAAACCACAAACCAACTGAAAGAAGACCTGCACACAGAGAACAGACCCGCCCTGCATTTTGGAACCTTCAATACAGACTACCTCAAAACAGAAATGTACTTCAGATAATTTAAGATAAGTTGCTCCAACTTTTAAATTGATTATCCCTATCGATACCATTTTTTTTCTTTCAAACTTGATAACTTCATATATTTTAAATACTGATCTAAATATTTTTGTAACATATTTAATATTGCTGTTTCATCCAGACGTTAGGGTTTTAACAAATGTAGTTTATAATAATTTTGGTTAGATATATTTTCTAAAATCTGGGTAATATGTTATGTTAGTTATTAGAGGTACTGGGATAATCCTATTTGGTAAAAATGACCTTCTTTTTCTGGACTGCGCAACCACAAAAGGCAAGTCATGCCAAGGGACTTAAAAAAACGAATTGACAAAATAAAATACAAATAATAATACAAATAATAATAAAAACACCACTGTCGCCTAATATCGAGAAAGAACTGGGACTTAGCTGTATTTATGAATGGTTCATTTTTCAATTTAAGAACATAATTATGAATTTTTTTAAATGCCCTTTACTAACAACCATTCCACTTTAGGGGGGAAGTGGAATTTTGTTCTTTGTGTTTTAGATTTGACTTGGCCAATGATGAACAGAAGATCCTCAGAAGAAAACCACAAACCAACTGAAAGAAGACCTGCACACAGAGAACAGACCCGCCCTGCATTTTGGAACCTTCAATACAGACTACCTCAAAACAGAAATGTACTTCAGATAATTTAAGATAAGTTGCTCCAACTTTTAAATTTATTATCCCTATCGATACCATTTTTTTTCTTTCAAACTTAATAACTTAATATATTTTAAATACTGATCTAAATATTTTTGTAACATATTTAATATTGCTGTTTCATCCAGATGTTAGGGTTTTAAAAAATATAGTTTATAATAATTTTGGTTAGATTTACTTTCTAAAATCTGGGTAATATGTTATGTTAGTTGAAATTAGAGGTACTGGGATAATCCTATTTGGTAAAAATGACCTTCTTTTTCTGGACTGGTCATCCACAAAAAGCAGGTCATACCAAGGGACTTAAAAAAACGAATTGACAAAATAAAATACAAATAATAATAAAAACACCACTGTCGCCTAATATCGAGAAAGAACTGGGACTTAGCTGTATTTATGAATGGTTCATTTTTCAATTTAAGAACATAATTATGAATATTTTTAAATGCCCTTTACTAACAACCATTCCACTTTAGGGGGAAAGTGGAATTTTGTTCTTTGTGTTTTAGATTTGACTTGGCCAATGATGAACAGAAGATCCTCAGAAGAAAACCACAAACCAACTGAAAGAAGACCTGCACACAGAGAACAGACCCGCCCTGCATTTTGGAACCATCAATACAGGCTACCTCAAAACAGAAATGTACTTCAGATAATTTAAGATAAGTTGCTCCAACTTTTAAATTTATTATCCCTATCGATACCATTTTTTTTCTTTCAAACTTCATAACTTCATATATTTTAAATACTGATCTAAATATTTTTGTAACATATCAAATATTGCTGTTTCATCCAGACGTTAGGGTTTTAACAAATATAGTTTATAATAATTTTGGTTAGATTTATTTTCTAAAATCTGGGTAATATGTTATGTTAGTTGAAATTAGAGGTACTGGGATAATCCTATTTGGTAAACATGACCTTCTTTTTCTGGACTGCGCAACCACAAAAGGCAAGTCATGCCAAGGGACATAACAAAACGAATTGACAAAATAAAATACAAATAATAATACAAATAGTAATAAAAACACCACTGTCGCCTAATATCGAGAAAGAACTGGGACTTAGCTGTATTTATGAATGGTTCATTTTTCAATTTAAGAACATAATTATGAATATTTTTAAATGCCCTTTACTAACAACCATTCCACTTTAGGGGGAAAGTGGAATTTTGTTCTTTGTGTTTTAGATTTGACTTGGCCAATGATGAACAGAAGATCCTCAGAAGAAAACCACAAACCAACTGAAAGAAGACCTGCACACAGAGAACAGACCCGCCTTGCATTTTGGAACCTTCAATACAGACTACCTCAAAACAGAAATGTACTTCAGGTAATTTAAGATAAGTTGCTCCAAATTTTAAATTTATTATCACTGTCGATATCATTCTTTTTTCTTTAAAACTTGATAACTTCATACATTTTAAATACTGATCTAAATATTTTTGTAACATATTTAATATTGCTGTTTCATCCAGACGTTAGGGTTTAAAAAAATATAGTTTATAATAATTTTGGTTAGATTTACTTTCTAAAATCTGGGTAATAGGTTATGTTAGTTGAAATTAGAGGTACTGGGATAATCCTATTTGGTAAAAATGACCTTCTTTTTCTGGACTGGTCATCCACAAAAAGCAGGTCATGCCAAGGGACTTAAAAAAACGAATTGACAAAATAAAATACAAATAATAATAAAAACACCACTGTCGCCTAATATCGAGAAAGAACTGGGACTTAGCTGTATTTATGAATGGTTCATTTTTCAATTTAAGAACATAATTATGAATTTTTTTAAATGCCCTTTACTAACAACCATTCCACTTTAGGGGGAAAGTGGAATTTTGTTCTTTGTGTTTTAGATTTGACTTGGCTAATGATGAACAGAAGATCCTCAGAAGAAAACCACAAACCAACTGAAAGAAGACCTGCACACAGAGAACAGACCCGCCCTGCATTTTGGAACCTTCAATACAGACTACCTCAAAACAGAAATGTACTTCAGATAATTTAAGATAAGTTGCTCCAACTTTTAAATTGATTATCCCTATCGATACCATTTTTTTTCTTTCAAACTTGATAACTTCATATATTTTAAATACTGATCTAAATATTTTTGTAACATATTTAATATTGCTGTTTCATCCAGACGTTAGGGTTTTAACAAATGTAGTTTATAATAATTTTGGTTAGATATATTTTCTAAAATCTGGGTAATATGTTATGTTAGTTATTAGAGGTACTGGGATAATCCTATTTGGTAAAAATGACCTTCTTTTTCTGGACTGCGCAACCACAAAAGGCAAGTCATGCCAAGGGACTTAAAAAAACGAATTGACAAAATAAAATACAAATAATAATACAAATAATAATAAAAACACCACTGTCGCCTAATATCGAGAAAGAACTGGGACTTAGCTGTATTTATGAATGGTTCATTTTTCAATTTAAGAACATAATTATGAATTTTTTTAAATGCCCTTTACTAACAACCATTCCACTTTAGGGGGAAAGTGGAATTTTGTTCTTTGTGTTTTAGATTTGACTTGGCCAATGATGAACAGAAGATCCTCAGAAGAAAACCACAAACCAACTGAAAGAAGACCTGCACACAGAGAACAGACCCGCCTTGCATTTTGGAACCTTCAATACAGACTACCTCAAAACAGAAATGTACTTCAGGTAATTTAAGATAAGTTGCTCCAAATTTTAAATTTATTATCACTGTCGATATCATTCTTTTTTCTTTAAAACTTGATAACTTCATACATTTTAAATACTGATCTAAATATTTTTGTAACATATTTAATATTGCTGTTTCATCCAGACGTTAGGGTTTAAAAAAATATAGTTTATAATAATTTTGGTTAGATTTACTTTCTAAAATCTGGGTAATAGGTTATGTTAGTTGAAATTAGAGGTACTGGGATAATCCTATTTGGTAAAAATGACCTTCTTTTTCTGGACTGGTCATCCACAAAAAGCAGGTCATGCCAAGGGACTTAAAAAAACGAATTGACAAAATAAAATACAAATAATAATAAAAACACCACTGTCGCCTAATATCGAGAAAGAACTGGGACTTAGCTGTATTTATGAATGGTTCATTTTTCAATTTAAGAACATAATTATGAATTTTTTTAAATGCCCTTTACTAACAACCATTCCACTTTAGGGGGAAAGTGGAATTTTGTTCTTTGTGTTTTAGATTTGACTTGGCTAATGATGAACAGAAGATCCTCAGAAGAAAACCACAAACCAACTGAAAGAAGACCTGCACACAGAGAACAGACCCGCCCTGCATTTTGGAACCTTCAATACAGACTACCTCAAAACAGAAATGTACTTCAGATAATTTAAGATAAGTTGCTCCAACTTTTAAATTGATTATCCCTATCGATACCATTTTTTTTCTTTCAAACTTGATGACTTCATATATTTTAAATACTGATCTAAATATTTTTGTAACATATTTAATATTGCTGTTTCATCCAGACGTTAGGGTTTTAACAAATGTAGTTTATAATAATTTTGGTTAGATATATTTTCTAAAATCTGGGTAATATGTTATGTTAGTTATTAGAGGTACTGGGATAATCCTATTTGGTAAAAATGACCTTCTTTTTCTGGACTGCGCAACCACAAAAGGCAAGTCATGCCAAGGGACTTAAAAAAACGAATTGACAAAATAAAATACAAATAATAATACAAATAATAATAAAAACACCACTGTCGCCTAATATCGAGAAAGAACTGGGACTTAGCTGTATTTATGAATGGTTCATTTTTCAATTTAAGAACATAATTATGAATTTTTTTAAATGCCCTTTACTAACAACCATTCCACTTTAGGGGGGAAGTGGAATTTTGTTCTTTGTGTTTTAGATTTGACTTGGCCAATGATGAACAGAAGATCCTCAGAAGAAAACCACAAACCAACTGAAAGAAGACCTGCACACAGAGAACAGACCCGCCCTGCATTTTGGAACCTTCAATACAGACTACCTCAAAACAGAAATGTACTTCAGATAATTTAAGATAAGTTGCTCCAACTTTTAAATTTATTATCCCTATCGATACCATTTTTTTTCTTTCAAACTTAATAACTTAATATATTTTAAATACTGATCTAAATATTTTTGTAACATATTTAATATTGCTGTTTCATCCAGATGTTAGGGTTTTAAAAAATATAGTTTATAATAATTTTGGTTAGATTTACTTTCTAAAATCTGGGTAATATGTTATGTTAGTTGAAATTAGAGGTACTGGGATAATCCTATTTGGTAAAAATGACCTTCTTTTTCTGGACTGGTCATCCACAAAAAGCAGGTCATACCAAGGGACTTAAAAAAACGAATTGACAAAATAAAATACAAATAATAATAAAAACACCACTGTCGCCTAATATCGAGAAAGAACTGGGACTTAGCTGTATTTATGAATGGTTCATTTTTCAATTTAAGAACATAATTATGAATATTTTTAAATGCCCTTTACTAACAACCATTCCACTTTAGGGGGAAAGTGGAATTTTGTTCTTTGTGTTTTAGATTTGACTTGGCCAATGATGAACAGAAGATCCTCAGAAGAAAACCACAAACCAACTGAAAGAAGACCTGCACACAGAGAACAGACCCGCCCTGCATTTTGGAACCATCAATACAGGCTACCTCAAAACAGAAATGTACTTCAGATAATTTAAGATAAGTTGCTCCAACTTTTAAATTTATTATCCCTATCGATACCATTTTTTTTCTTTCAAACTTCATAACTTCATATATTTTAAATACTGATCTAAATATTTTTGTAACATATCAAATATTGCTGTTTCATCCAGACGTTAGGGTTTTAACAAATATAGTTTATAATAATTTTGGTTAGATTTATTTTCTAAAATCTGGGTAATATGTTATGTTAGTTGAAATTAGAGGTACTGGGATAATCCTATTTGGTAAACATGACCTTCTTTTTCTGGACTGCGCAACCACAAAAGGCAAGTCATGCCAAGGGACATAACAAAACGAATTGACAAAATAAAATACAAATAATAATACAAATAGTAATAAAAACACCACTGTCGCCTAATATCGAGAAAGAACTGGGACTTAGCTGTATTTATGAATGGTTCATTTTTCAATTTAAGAACATAATTATGAATATTTTTAAATGCCCTTTACTAACAACCATTCCACTTTAGGGGGAAAGTGGAATTTTGTTCTTTGTGTTTTAGATTTGACTTGGCCAATGATGAACAGAAGATCCTCAGAAGAAAACCACAAACCAACTGAAAGAAGACCTGCACACAGAGAACAGACCCGCCTTGCATTTTGGAACCTTCAATACAGACTACCTCAAAACAGAAATGTACTTCAGGTAATTTAAGATAAGTTGCTCCAAATTTTAAATTTATTATCACTGTCGATATCATTCTTTTTTCTTTAAAACTTGATAACTTCATACATTTTAAATACTGATCTAAATATTTTTGTAACATATTTAATATTGCTGTTTCATCCAGACGTTAGGGTTTAAAAAAATATAGTTTATAATAATTTTGGTTAGATTTACTTTCTAAAATCTGGGTAATAGGTTATGTTAGTTGAAATTAGAGGTACTGGGATAATCCTATTTGGTAAAAATGACCTTCTTTTTCTGGACTGGTCATCCACAAAAAGCAGGTCATGCCAAGGGACTTAAAAAAACGAATTGACAAAATAAAATACAAATAATAATAAAAACACCACTGTCGCCTAATATCGAGAAAGAACTGGGACTTAGCTGTATTTATGAATGGTTCATTTTTCAATTTAAGAACATAATTATGAATTTTTTTAAATGCCCTTTACTAACAACCATTCCACTTTAGGGGGAAAGTGGAATTTTGTTCTTTGTGTTTTAGATTTGACTTGGCTAATGATGAACAGAAGATCCTCAGAAGAAAACCACAAACCAACTGAAAGAAGACCTGCACACAGAGAACAGACCCGCCCTGCATTTTGGAACCTTCAATACAGACTACCTCAAAACAGAAATGTACTTCAGATAATTTAAGATAAGTTGCTCCAACTTTTAAATTGATTATCCCTATCGATACCATTTTTTTTCTTTCAAACTTGATAACTTCATATATTTTAAATACTGATCTAAATATTTTTGTAACATATTTAATATTGCTGTTTCATCCAGACGTTAGGGTTTTAACAAATGTAGTTTATAATAATTTTGGTTAGATATATTTTCTAAAATCTGGGTAATATGTTATGTTAGTTATTAGAGGTACTGGGATAATCCTATTTGGTAAAAATGACCTTCTTTTTCTGGACTGCGCAACCACAAAAGGCAAGTCATGCCAAGGGACTTAAAAAAACGAATTGACAAAATAAAATACAAATAATAATACAAATAATAATAAAAACACCACTGTCGCCTAATATCGAGAAAGAACTGGGACTTAGCTGTATTTATGAATGGTTCATTTTTCAATTTAAGAACATAATTATGAATTTTTTTAAATGCCCTTTACTAACAACCATTCCACTTTAGGGGGAAAGTGGAATTTTGTTCTTTGTGTTTTAGATTTGACTTGGCCAATGATGAACAGAAGATCCTCAGAAGAAAACCACAAACCAACTGAAAGAAGACCTGCACACAGAGAACAGACCCGCCTTGCATTTTGGAACCTTCAATACAGACTACCTCAAAACAGAAATGTACTTCAGGTAATTTAAGATAAGTTGCTCCAAATTTTAAATTTATTATCACTGTCGATATCATTCTTTTTTCTTTAAAACTTGATAACTTCATACATTTTAAATACTGATCTAAATATTTTTGTAACATATTTAATATTGCTGTTTCATCCAGACGTTAGGGTTTAAAAAAATATAGTTTATAATAATTTTGGTTAGATTTACTTTCTAAAATCTGGGTATAGGTTATGTTAGTTGAAATTAGAGGTACTGGGATAATCCTATTTGGTAAAAATGACCTTCTTTTTCTGGACTGGTCATCCACAAAAAGCAGGTCATGCCAAGGGACTTAAAAAAACGAATTGACAAAATAAAATACAAATAATAATAAAAACACCACTGTCGCCTAATATCGAGAAAGAACTGGGACTTAGCTGTATTTATGAATGGTTCATTTTTCAATTTAAGAACATAATTATGAATATTTTTAAATGCCCTTTACTAACAACCATTCCACTTTAGGGGGAAAGTGGAATTTTGTTCTTTGTGTTTTAGATTTGACTTGGCCAATGATGAACAGAAGATCCTCAGAAGAAAACCACAAACCAACTGAAAGAAGACCTGCACACAGAGAACAGACCCGCCCTGCATTTTGGAACCTTCAATACAGACTACCTCAAAACAGAAATGTACTTCAGATAATTTAAGATAAGTTGCTCCAACTTTTAAATTGATTATCCCTATCGATACCATTTTTTTTCTTTCAAACTTGATAACTTCATATATTTTAAATACTGATCTAAATATTTTTGTAACATATTTAATATTGCTGTTTCATCCAGACGTTAGGGTTTTAACAAATGTAGTTTATAATAATTTTGGTTAGATATATTTTCTAAAATCTGGGTAATATGTTATGTTAGTTATTAGAGGTACTGGGATAATCCTATTTGGTAAAAATGACCTTCTTTTTCTGGACTGCGCAACCACAAAAGGCAAGTCATGCCAAGGGACTTAAAAAAACGAATTGACAAAATAAAATACAAATAATAATACAAATAATAATAAAAACACCACTGTCGCCTAATATCGAGAAAGAACTGGGACTTAGCTGTATTTATGAATGGTTCATTTTTCAATTTAAGAACATAATTATGAATTTTTTTAAATGCCCTTTACTAACAACCATTCCACTTTAGGGGGGAAGTGGAATTTTGTTCTTTGTGTTTTAGATTTGACTTGGCCAATGATGAACAGAAGATCCTCAGAAGAAAACCACAAACCAACTGAAAGAAGACCTGCACACAGAGAACAGACCCGCCCTGCATTTTGGAACCTTCAATACAGACTACCTCAAAACAGAAATGTACTTCAGATAATTTAAGATAAGTTGCTCCAACTTTTAAATTTATTATCCCTATCGATACCATTTTTTTTCTTTCAAACTTAATAACTTAATATATTTTAAATACTGATCTAAATATTTTTGTAACATATTTAATATTGCTGTTTCATCCAGATGTTAGGGTTTTAAAAAATATAGTTTATAATAATTTTGGTTAGATTTACTTTCTAAAATCTGGGTAATATGTTATGTTAGTTGAAATTAGAGGTACTGGGATAATCCTATTTGGTAAAAATGACCTTCTTTTTCTGGACTGGTCATCCACAAAAAGCAGGTCATACCAAGGGACTTAAAAAAACGAATTGACAAAATAAAATACAAATAATAATAAAAACACCACTGTCGCCTAATATCGAGAAAGAACTGGGACTTAGCTGTATTTATGAATGGTTCATTTTTCAATTTAAGAACATAATTATGAATATCTTTAAATGCCCTTTACTAACAACCATTCCACTTTAGGGGGAAAGTGGAATTTTGTTCTTTGTGTTTTAGATTTGACTTGGCCAATGATGAACAGAAGATCCTCAGAAGAAAACCACAAACCAACTGAAAGAAGACCTGCACACAGAGAACAGACCCGCCCTGCATTTTGGAACCATCAATACAGGCTACCTCAAAACAGAAATGTACTTCAGATAATTTAAGATAAGTTGCTCCAACTTTTAAATTTATTATCCCTATCGATACCATTTTTTTTCTTTCAAACTTCATAACTTCATATATTTTAAATACTGATCTAAATATTTTTGTAACATATCAAATATTGCTGTTTCATCCAGACGTTAGGGTTTTAACAAATGTAGTTTATAATAATTTTGGTTAGATATATTTTCTAAAATCTGGGTAATATGTTATGTTAGTTATTAGAGGTACTGGGATAATCCTATTTGGTAAAAATGACCTTCTTTTTCTGGACTGCGCAACCACAAAAGGCAAGTCATGCCAAGGGACTTAAAAAAACGAATTGACAAAATAAAATACAAATAATAATACAAATAATAATAAAAACACCACTGTCGCCTAATATCGAGAAAGAACTGGGACTTAGCTGTATTTATGAATGGTTCATTTTTCAATTTAAGAACATAATTATGAATTTTTTTAAATGCCCTTTACTAACAACCATTCCACTTTAGGGGGGAAGTGGAATTTTGTTCTTTGTGTTTTAGATTTGACTTGGCCAATGATGAACAGAAGATCCTCAGAAGAAAACCACAAACCAACTGAAAGAAGACCTGCACACAGAGAACAGACCCGCCCTGCATTTTGGAACCTTCAATACAGACTACCTCAAAACAGAAATGTACTTCAGATAATTTAAGATAAGTTGCTCCAACTTTTAAATTTATTATCCCTATCGATACCATTTTTTTTCTTTCAAACTTAATAACTTAATATATTTTAAATACTGATCTAAATATTTTTGTAACATATTTAATATTGCTGTTTCATCCAGATGTTAGGGTTTTAAAAAATATAGTTTATAATAATTTTGGTTAGATTTACTTTCTAAAATCTGGGTAATATGTTATGTTAGTTGAAATTAGAGGTACTGGGATAATCCTATTTGGTAAAAATGACCTTCTTTTTCTGGACTGGTCATCCACAAAAAGCAGGTCATACCAAGGGACTTAAAAAAACGAATTGACAAAATAAAATACAAATAATAATAAAAACACCACTGTCGCCTAATATCGAGAAAGAACTGGGACTTAGCTGTATTTATGAATGGTTCATTTTTCAATTTAAGAACATAATTATGAATATTTTTAAATGCCCTTTACTAACAACCATTCCACTTTAGGGGGAAAGTGGAATTTTGTTCTTTGTGTTTTAGATTTGACTTGGCCAATGATGAACAGAAGATCCTCAGAAGAAAACCACAAACCAACTGAAAGAAGACCTGCACACAGAGAACAGACCCGCCCTGCATTTTGGAACCATCAATACAGGCTACCTCAAAACAGAAATGTACTTCAGATAATTTAAGATAAGTTGCTCCAACTTTTAAATTTATTATCCCTATCGATACCATTTTTTTTCTTTCAAACTTCATAACTTCATATATTTTAAATACTGATCTAAATATTTTTGTAACATATCAAATATTGCTGTTTCATCCAGACGTTAGGGTTTTAACAAATATAGTTTATAATAATTTTGGTTAGATTTATTTTCTAAAATCTGGGTAATATGTTATGTTAGTTGAAATTAGAGGTACTGGGATAATCCTATTTGGTAAACATGACCTTCTTTTTCTGGACTGCGCAACCACAAAAGGCAAGTCATGCCAAGGGACATAACAAAACGAATTGACAAAATAAAATACAAATAATAATACAAATAGTAATAAAAACACCACTGTCGCCTAATATCGAGAAAGAACTGGGACTTAGCTGTATTTATGAATGGTTCATTTTTCAATTTAAGAACATAATTATGAATATTTTTAAATGCCCTTTACTAACAACCATTCCACTTTAGGGGGAAAGTGGAATTTTGTTCTTTGTGTTTTAGATTTGACTTGGCCAATGATGAACAGAAGATCCTCAGAAGAAAACCACAAACCAACTGAAAGAAGACCTGCACACAGAGAACAGACCCGCCTTGCATTTTGGAACCTTCAATACAGACTACCTCAAAACAGAAATGTACTTCAGGTAATTTAAGATAAGTTGCTCCAAATTTTAAATTTATTATCACTGTCGATATCATTCTTTTTTCTTTAAAACTTGATAACTTCATACATTTTAAATACTGATCTAAATATTTTTGTAACATATTTAATATTGCTGTTTCATCCAGACGTTAGGGTTTAAAAAAATATAGTTTATAATAATTTTGGTTAGATTTACTTTCTAAAATCTGGGTAATAGGTTATGTTAGTTGAAATTAGAGGTACTGGGATAATCCTATTTGGTAAAAATGACCTTCTTTTTCTGGACTGGTCATCCACAAAAAGCAGGTCATGCCAAGGGACTTAAAAAAACGAATTGACAAAATAAAATACAAATAATAATAAAAACACCACTGTCGCCTAATATCGAGAAAGAACTGGGACTTAGCTGTATTTATGAATGGTTCATTTTTCAATTTAAGAACATAATTATGAATTTTTTTAAATGCCCTTTACTAACAACCATTCCACTTTAGGGGGAAAGTGGAATTTTGTTCTTTGTGTTTTAGATTTGACTTGGCTAATGATGAACAGAAGATCCTCAGAAGAAAACCACAAACCAACTGAAAGAAGACCTGCACACAGAGAACAGACCCGCCCTGCATTTTGGAACCTTCAATACAGACTACCTCAAAACAGAAATGTACTTCAGATAATTTAAGATAAGTTGCTCCAACTTTTAAATTGATTATCCCTATCGATACCATTTTTTTTCTTTCAAACTTGATAACTTCATATATTTTAAATACTGATCTAAATATTTTTGTAACATATTTAATATTGCTGTTTCATCCAGACGTTAGGGTTTTAACAAATGTAGTTTATAATAATTTTGGTTAGATATATTTTCTAAAATCTGGGTAATATGTTATGTTAGTTATTAGAGGTACTGGGATAATCCTATTTGGTAAAAATGACCTTCTTTTTCTGGACTGCGCAACCACAAAAGGCAAGTCATGCCAAGGGACTTAAAAAAACGAATTGACAAAATAAAATACAAATAATAATACAAATAATAATAAAAACACCACTGTCGCCTAATATCGAGAAAGAACTGGGACTTAGCTGTATTTATGAATGGTTCATTTTTCAATTTAAGAACATAATTATGAATTTTTTTAAATGCCCTTTACTAACAACCATTCCACTTTAGGGGGAAAGTGGAATTTTGTTCTTTGTGTTTTAGATTTGACTTGGCCAATGATGAACAGAAGATCCTCAGAAGAAAACCACAAACCAACTGAAAGAAGACCTGCACACAGAGAACAGACCCGCCTTGCATTTTGGAACCTTCAATACAGACTACCTCAAAACAGAAATGTACTTCAGGTAATTTAAGATAAGTTGCTCCAAATTTTAAATTTATTATCACTGTCGATATCATTCTTTTTTCTTTAAAACTTGATAACTTCATACATTTTAAATACTGATCTAAATATTTTTGTAACATATTTAATATTGCTGTTTCATCCAGACGTTAGGGTTTAAAAAAATATAGTTTATAATAATTTTGGTTAGATTTACTTTCTAAAATCTGGGTAATAGGTTATGTTAGTTGAAATTAGAGGTACTGGGATAATCCTATTTGGTAAAAATGACCTTCTTTTTCTGGACTGGTCATCCACAAAAAGCAGGTCATGCCAAGGGACTTAAAAAAACGAATTGACAAAATAAAATACAAATAATAATAAAAACACCACTGTCGCCTAATATCGAGAAAGAACTGGGACTTAGCTGTATTTATGAATGGTTCATTTTTCAATTTAAGAACATAATTATGAATTTTTTTTAAATGCCCTTTACTAACAACCATTCCACTTTAGGGGGAAAGTGGAATTTTGTTCTTTGTGTTTTAGATTTGACTTGGCTAATGATGAACAGAAGATCCTCAGAAGAAAACCACAAACCAACTGAAAGAAGACCTGCACACAGAGAACAGACCCGCCCTGCATTTTGGAACCTTCAATACAGACTACCTCAAAACAGAAATGTACTTCAGATAATTTAAGATAAGTTGCTCCAACTTTTAAATTGATTATCCCTATCGATACCATTTTTTTTCTTTCAAACTTGATAACTTCATATATTTTAAATACTGATCTAAATATTTTTGTAACATATTTAATATTGCTGTTTCATCCAGACGTTAGGGTTTTAACAAATGTAGTTTATAATAATTTTGGTTAGATATATTTTCTAAAATCTGGGTAATATGTTATGTTAGTTATTAGAGGTACTGGGATAATCCTATTTGGTAAAAATGACCTTCTTTTTCTGGACTGCGCAACCACAAAAGGCAAGTCATGCCAAGGGACTTAAAAAAACGAATTGACAAAATAAAATACAAATAATAATACAAATAATAATAAAAACACCACTGTCGCCTAATATCGAGAAAGAACTGGGACTTAGCTGTATTTATGAATGGTTCATTTTTCAATTTAAGAACATAATTATGAATTTTTTTAAATGCCCTTTACTAACAACCATTCCACTTTAGGGGGAAAGTGGAATTTTGTTCTTTGTGTTTTAGATTTGACTTGGCCAATGATGAACAGAAGATCCTCAGAAGAAAACCACAAACCAACTGAAAGAAGACCTGCACACAGAGAACAGACCCGCCTTGCATTTTGGAACCTTCAATACAGACTACCTCAAAACAGAAATGTACTTCAGGTAATTTAAGATAAGTTGCTCCAAATTTTAAATTTATTATCACTGTCGATATCATTCTTTTTTCTTTAAAACTTGATAACTTCATACATTTTAAATACTGATCTAAATATTTTTGTAACATATTTAATATTGCTGTTTCATCCAGACGTTAGGGTTTAAAAAAATATAGTTTATAATAATTTTGGTTAGATTTACTTTCTAAAATCTGGGTAATAGGTTATGTTAGTTGAAATTAGAGGTACTGGGATAATCCTATTTGGTAAAAATGACCTTCTTTTTCTGGACTGGTCATCCACAAAAAGCAGGTCATGCCAAGGGACTTAAAAAAACGAATTGACAAAATAAAATACAAATAATAATAAAAACACCACTGTCGCCTAATATCGAGAAAGAACTGGGACTTAGCTGTATTTATGAATGGTTCATTTTTCAATTTAAGAACATAATTATGAATTTTTTTAAATGCCCTTTACTAACAACCATTCCACTTTAGGGGGAAAGTGGAATTTTGTTCTTTGTGTTTTAGATTTGACTTGGCTAATGATGAACAGAAGATCCTCAGAAGAAAACCACAAACCAACTGAAAGAAGACCTGCACACAGAGAACAGACCCGCCCTGCATTTTGGAACCTTCAATACAGACTACCTCAAAACAGAAATGTACTTCAGATAATTTAAGATAAGTTGCTCCAACTTTTAAATTGATTATCCCTATCGATACCATTTTTTTTCTTTCAAACTTGATAACTTCATATATTTTAAATACTGATCTAAATATTTTTGTAACATATTTAATATTGCTGTTTCATCCAGACGTTAGGGTTTTAACAAATGTAGTTTATAATAATTTTGGTTAGATATATTTTCTAAAATCTGGGTAATATGTTATGTTAGTTATTAGAGGTACTGGGATAATCCTATTTGGTAAAAATGACCTTCTTTTTCTGGACTGCGCAACCACAAAAGGCAAGTCATGCCAAGGGACTTAAAAAAACGAATTGACAAAATAAAATACAAATAATAATACAAATAATAATAAAAACACCACTGTCGCCTAATATCGAGAAAGAACTGGGACTTAGCTGTATTTATGAATGGTTCATTTTTCAATTTAAGAACATAATTATGAATTTTTTTAAATGCCCTTTACTAACAACCATTCCACTTTAGGGGGAAAGTGGAATTTTGTTCTTTGTGTTTTAGATTTGACTTGGCCAATGATGAACAGAAGATCCTCAGAAGAAAACCACAAACCAACTGAAAGAAGACCTGCACACAGAGAACAGACCCGCCTTGCATTTTGGAACCTTCAATACAGACTACCTCAAAACAGAAATGTACTTCAGGTAATTTAAGATAAGTTGCTCCAAATTTTGAATTTATTATCACTGTCGATATCATTCTTTTTTCTTTAAAACTTGATAACTTCATACATTTTAAATACTGATCTAAATTTTTTTGTAACATATTTAATATTGCTGTTTCATCCAGACGTTAGGGTTTAAAAAAATATAGTTTATAATAATTTTGGTTAGATTTACTTTCTAAAATCTGGGTAATAGGTTATGTTAGTTGAAATTAGAGGTACTGGGATAATCCTATTTGGTAAAAATGACCTTCTTTTTCTGGACTGGTCATCCACAAAAAGCAGGTCATGCCAAGGGACTTAAAAAAACGAATTGACAAAATAAAATACAAATAATAATAAAAACACCACTGTCGCCTAATATCGAGAAAGAACTGGGACTTAGCTGTATTTATGAATGGTTCATTTTTCAATTTAAGAACATAATTATGAATATTTTTAAATGCCCTTTACTAACAACCATTCCACTTTAGGGGGAAAGTGGAATTTTGTTCTTTGTGTTTTAGATTTGACTTGGCCAATGATGAACAGAAGATCCTCAGAAGAAAACCACAAACCAACTGAAAGAAGACCTGCACACAGAGAACAGACCCGCCCTGCATTTTGGAACCATCAATACAGGCTACCTCAAAACAGAAATGTACTTCAGATAATTTAAGATAAGTTGCTCCAACTTTTAAATTTATTATCCCTATCGATACCATTTTTTTTCTTTCAAACTTCATAACTTCATATATTTTAAATACTGATCTAAATATTTTTGTAACATATTTAATATTGCTGTTTCATCCAGACGTTAGGGTTTTAACAAATGTAGTTTATAATAATTTTGGTTAGATTTATTTTCTAAAATCTGGGTAATATGTTATGTTAGTTATTAGAGGTACTGGGATAATCCTATTTGGTAAAAATGACCTTCTTTTTCTGGACTGCGCAACCACAAAAGGCAAGTCATGCCAAGGGACATAAAAAAACGAACTGACAAAATAAAATACAAATAATAATACAAATAATAATAAAAACACCACTGTCGCCTAATATCGAGAAAGAACTGGGACTTAGCTGTATTTATGAATGGTTCATTTTTCAATTTAAAAACATAATTATGAATTTTTTTAAATGCCCTTTACTAACAACCATTCCACTTTAGGGGGGAAGTGGAATTTTGTTCTTTGTGTTTTAGATTTGACTTGGCCAATGATGAACAGAAGATCCTCAGAAGAAAACCACAAACCAACTGAAAGAAGACCTGCACACAGAGAACAGACCCGCCCTGCATTTTGGAACCTTCAATACAGACTACCTCAAAACAGAAATGTACTTCAGATAATTTAAGATAAGTTGCTCCAACTTTTAAATTTAATATCCCTATCGATACCATTTTTTTTCTTTCAAACTTAATAACTTAATATATTTTAAATACTGATCTAAATATTTTGTAACATATTTAATATTGCTGTTTCATCCAGATGTTAGGGTTTTAAAAAATATAGTTTATAATAATTTTGGTTAGATTTACTTTCTAAAATCTGGGTAATAGGTTATGTTAGTTGAAATTAGAGGTACTGGGATAATCCTATTTGGTAAACATGACCTTCTTTTTCTGGACTGGTCATCCACAAAAAGCAGGTCATACCAAGGGACTTAAAAAAACGAATTGACAAAATAAAATACAAATAATAATAAAAACACCACTGTCGCCTAATATCGAGAAAGAACTGGGACTTAGCTGTATTTATGAATGGTTCATTTTTCAATTTAAGAACATAATTATGAATATTTTTAAATGCCCTTTACTAACAACCATTCCACTTTAGGGGGAAAGTGGAATTTTGTTCTTTGTGTTTTAGATTTGACTTGGCCAATGATGAACAGAAGATCCTCAGAAGAAAACCACAAACCAACTAAAAGAAGACCTGCACACAGAGAACAGACCCGCCCTGCATTTTGGAACCATCAATACAGGCTACCTCAAAACAGAAATGTACTTCAGATAATTTAAGATAAGTTGCTCCAACTTTTAAATTTATTATCCCTATCGATACCATTTTTTTTCTTTCAAACTTCATAACTTCATATATTTTAAATACTGATCTAAATATTTTTGTAACATATTTAATATTGCTGTTTCATCCAGACGTTAGGGTTTTAACAAATGTAGTTTATAATAATTTTGGTTAGATATATTTTCTAAAATCTGGGTAATATGTTATGTTAGTTATTAGAGGTACTGGGATAATCCTATTTGGTAAAAATGACCTTCTTTTTCTGGACTGCGCAACCACAAAAGGCAAGTCATGCCAAGGGACTTAAAAAAACGAATTGACAAAATAAAATACAAATAATAATACAAATAATAATAAAAACACCACTGTCGCCTAATATCGAGAAAGAACTGGGACTTAGCTGTATTTATGAATGGTTCATTTTTCAATTTAAGAACATAATTATGAATTTTTTTAAATGCCCTTTACTAACAACCATTCCACTTTAGGGGGGAAGTGGAATTTTGTTCTTTGTGTTTTAGATTTGACTTGGCCAATGATGAACAGAAGATCCTCAGAAGAAAACCACAAACCAACTGAAAGAAGACCTGCACACAGAGAACAGACCCGCCCTGCATTTTGGAACCTTCAATACAGACTACCTCAAAACAGAAATGTACTTCAGATAATTTAAGATAAGTTGCTCCAACTTTTAAATTTATTATCCCTATCGATACCATTTTTTTTCTTTCAAACTTAATAACTTAATATATTTTAAATACTGATCTAAATATTTTGTAACATATTTAATATTGCTGTTTCATCCAGATGTTAGGGTTTTAAAAAATATAGTTTATAATAATTTTGGTTAGATTTACTTTCTAAAATCTGGGTAATAGGTTATGTTAGTTGAAATTAGAGGTACTGGGATAATCCTATTTGGTAAACATGACCTTCTTTTTCTGGACTGGTCATCCACAAAAAGCAGGTCATACCAAGGGACTTAAAAAAACGAATTGACAAAATAAAATACAAATAATAATAAAAACACCACTGTCGCCTAATATCGAGAAAGAACTGGGACTTAGCTGTATTTATGAATGGTTCATTTTTCAATTTAAGAACATAATTATGAATATTTTTAAATGCCCTTTACTAACAACCATTCCACTTTAGGGGGAAAGTGGAATTTTGTTCTTTGTGTTTTAGATTTGACTTGGCCAATGATGAACAGAAGATCCTCAGAAGAAAACCACAAACCAACTGAAAGAAGACCTGCACACAGAGAACAGACCCGCCCTGCATTTTGGAACCATCAATACAGGCTACCTCAAAACAGAAATGTACTTCAGATAATTTAAGATAAGTTGCTCCAACTTTTAAATTTATTATCCCTATCGATACCATTTTTTTTCTTTCAAACTTCATAACTTCATATATTTTAAATACTGATCTAAATATTTTTGTAACATATCAAATATTGCTGTTTCATCCAGACGTTAGGGTTTTAACAAATATAGTTTATAATAATTTTGGTTAGATTTATTTTCTAAAATCTGGGTAATATGTTATGTTAGTTGAAATTAGAGGTACTGGGATAATCCTATTTGGTAAACATGACCTTCTTTTTCTGGACTGCGCAACCACAAAAGGCAAGTCATGCCAAGGGACATAACAAAACGAATTGACAAAATAAAATACAAATAATAATACAAATAATAATAAAAACACCACTGTCGCCTAATATCGAAAAAGAACTGGGACTTAGCTGTATTTATGAATGGTTCATTTTTCAATTTAAAAACATAATTATGAATATTTTTAAATGCCCTTTACTAACAACCATTCCACTTTAGGGGGAAAGTGGAATTTTGTTCTTTGTGTTTTAGATTTGACTTGGCCAATGATGAACAGAAGATCCTCAGAAGAAAACCACAAACCAACTGAAAGAAGACCTGCACACAGAGAACAGACCCGCCTTGCATTTTGGAACCTTCAATACAGACTACCTCAAAACAGAAATGTACTTCAGGTAATTTAAGATAACTTGCTCCAAATTTTAAATTTATTATCACTGTCGATATCTTGATAACTTCATACATTTTAAATACTGATCTAAATATTTTTGTAACATATTTAATATTGCTGTTTCATCCGGACGTTAGGGTTTTAAAAAATATAGTTTATAATAATTTTGGTTAGATTTACTTTCTAAAATCTGGGTAATATGTTATGTTAGTTATTAGAGGTACTGGGATAATCCTATTTGGTAAAAATGACCTTCTTTTTCTGGACTGGTCATCCACAAAAAGCAGGTCATGCCAAGGGACTTAAAAAAACGAATTGACAAAATAAAATACAAATAATAATAAAAACACCACTGTCGCCTAATATCGAGAAAGAACTGGGACTTAGCTGTATTTATGAATGGTTCATTTTTCAATTTAAGAACATAATTATGAATTTTTTTAAATGCCCTTTACTAACAACCATTCCACTTTAGGGGGAAAGTGGAATTTTGTTCTTTGTGTTTTAGATTTCACTTGGCCAATGATGAACAGAAGATCCTCAGAAGAAAACCACAAACCAACTGAAAGAAGACCTGCACACAGAGAACAGACCCGCCCTGCATTTTGGAACCTTCAATACAGACTACCTCAAAACAGAAATGTACTTCAGATAATTTAAGATAAGTTGCTCCAACTTTTAAATTTATTATCCCTATCGATACCATTTTTTTTCTTTTAAACTTGATAACTTCATATATTTTAAATACTGATCTAAATATTTTTGTAACATATTTAATATTGCTGTTTCATCCAGATGTTAGGGTTTTAACAAATAAAGTTTATAATAATTTTGGTTAGATGCTTTTTCTAAAATCTGGGTAATAGGTTATGTTAGTTGAAATTAGAGGTACTGGGATAATCCTATTTGGTAAAAATGACCTTCTTTTTCTGGACTGGTCATCCACAAAAAGCAGGTCATGCCAAGGGACTTAAAAAAACGAATTGACAAAATAAAATACAAATAATAATAAAAACACCACTGTCGCCTAATATCGAGAAAGAACTGGAACTTAGCTGTATTTATGAATGGTTCATTTTTCAATTTAAGAACATAATTATGAATATTTTTAAATGCCCTTTACTAACAACCATTCCACTTTAGGGGGAAAGTGGAATTTTGTTCTTTGTGTTTTAGATTTGACTTGGCCAATGATGAACAGAAGATCCTCAGAAGAAAACCACAAACCAACTGAAAGAAGACCTGCACACAGAGAACAGACCCGCCCTGCATTTTGGAACCTTCAATACAGACTACCTCAAAACAGAAATGTACTTCAGATAATTTAAGATAAGTTGCTCCAACTTTTAAATTTATTATCCCTATCGATACCATTTTTTTCTTTCAAACTTGATAACTTCATATATTTTAAATACTGATCTAAATATTTTTGTAACATATTTAATATTGCTGTTTCATCCAGACGTTAGGGTTTTAACAAATGTAGTTTATAATAATTTTGGTTAGATTTATTTTCTAAAATCTGGGTAATATGTTATGTTAGTTATTAGAGGTACTGGGATAATCCTATTTGGTAAAAATGACCTTCTTTTTCTGGACTGCGCAACCACAAAAGGCAAGTCATGCCAAGGGACATAAAAAAACGAACTGACAAAATAAAATACAAATAATAATACAAATAATAATAAAAACACCACTGTCGCCTAATATCGAGAAAGAACTGGGACTTAGCTGTATTTATGAATGGTTCATTTTTCAATTTAAGAACATAATTATGAATTTTTTTAAATGCCCTTTACTCACAACCATTCCACTTTAGGGGGAAAGTGGAATTTTGTTCTTTGTGTTTTAGATTTGACTTGGGCAATGATGAACAGAAGATCCTCAGAAGAAAACCACAAACCAACTGAAAGAAGACCTGCACACAGAGAACAGACCCGCCCTGCATTTTGGAACCTTCAATACAGACTACCTCAAAACAGAAATGTACTTCAGATAATTTAAGATAAGTTGCTCCAACTTTTAAATTTATTATCCCTATCGATACCATTTTTTTTCTTTCAAACTTGATAACTTCATATATTTTAAATACTGATCTAAATATTTTTGTAACATATTTAATATTGCTGTTTCATCCAGATGTTAGGGTTTTAACAAATACAGTTTATAATAATTTTGGTTAGATGCTTTTTCTAAAATCTGGGTAATAGGTTATGTTAGTTGAAATTAGAGGTACTGGGATAATCCTATTTGGTAAAAATGACCTTCTTTTTCTGGACTGGTCATCCACAAAAAGCAGGTCATGCCAAGGGACTTAAAAAAACGAATTGACAAAATAAAATACAAATAATAATACAAATGATAATAAAAACACCACTGTCGCCTAATATCGAGAAAGAACTGGGACTTAGCTGTATTTATGAATGGTTCATTTTTCAATTTAAGAACATAATTATGAATATTTTTAAATGCCCTTTACTAACAACCATTCAACTTTAGGGAGAAAGTGGAATTTTGTTCTTTGTGTTTTAGATTTGACTTGGCCAATGATGAACAGAAGATCCTCAGAAGAAAACCACAAACCATCTGAAAGAAGACCTGCACACAGAGAACAGACCCGCCCTGCATTTTGGAACCTTCAATACAGACTACCTCAAAACAGAAATGTACTTCAGATAATTTAAGATAAGTTGCTCCAACTTTTAAATTTATTATCCCTATCGATACCATTTTTTTTCTTTCAAACTTGATAACTTCATATATATTAAATACTGATCTAAATATTTTTGTAACATATTTAATATTGCTGTTTCATCCAGACGTTAGGGTTTTAACAAATGTAGTTTATAATAATTTTGGTTAGATTTATTTTCTAAAATCTGGGTAATATGTTATGTTAGTTATTAGAGGTACTGGGATAATCCTATTTGGTAAAAATGACCTTCTTTTTCTGGACTGCGCAACCACAAAAGGCAAGTCATGCCAAGGGACATAAAAAAACGAATTGACAAAATAAAATACAAATAATAATACAAATAATAATAAAAACACCACTGTCGCCTAATATCGAGAAAGAACTGGGACTTAGCTGTATTTATGAATGGCTCATTTTTCAATTTAAGAACATAATTATGAATTTTTTTAAATGCCCTTACTAACAACCATTCCACTTTAGGGGGAAAGTGGAATTTTGTTCTTTGTGTTTTAGATTTGACTTGGCCAATGATGAACAGAAGATCCTCAGAAGAAAACCACAAACCAACTGAAAGAAGACCTGCACACAGAGAACAGACCCGCCCTGCATTTTGGAACCTTCAATACAGACTACCTCAAAACAGAAATGTACTTCAGATAATTTAAGATAAGTTGCTCCAACTTTTAAATTTATTATCCCTATCGATACCATTTTTTTTCTTTCAAACTTGATAACTTCATATATTTTAAATACTGATCTAAATATTTTTGTAACATATTTAATATTGCTGTTTCATCCAGACGTTAGGGTTTTAACAAATGTAGTTTATAATAATTTTGGTTAGATTTATTTTCTAAAATCTGGGTAATATGTTATGTTAGTTATTAGAGGTACTGGGATAATCCTATTTGGTAAAAATGACCTTCTTTTTCTGGACTGCGCAACCACAAAAGGCAAGTCATGCTTAGGGACATAAAAAACGAATTGACAAAATAAAATACAAATAATAATACAAATAATAATACAAATAACAATAAAAACACCACTGTCGCCTAATATCGAAAAAGAACTGGGACTTAGCTGTATTTATGAATGGTTCATTTTTCAATTTAAGAACATAATTATGAATATTTTTAAATGCCCTTTACTAACAACCATTCCACTTTAGGGGGAAAGTGGAATTTTGTTCTTTGTGTTTTAGATTTGACTTGGCCAATGATGAACAGAAGATCCTCAGAAGAAAACCACAAACCAACTGAAAGAAGACCTGCACACAGAGAACAGACCCGCCTTGCATTTTGGAACCTTCAATACAGACTACCTCAAAACAGAAATGTACTTCAGGTAATTTAAGATAAGTTGCTCCAAATTTTGAATTTATTATCACTGTCGATATCATTCTTTTTTCTTTAAAACTTGATAACTTCATACATTTTAAATACTGATCTAAATATTTTTGTAACATATTTAATATTGCTGTTTCATCCAGACGTTAGGGTTTAAAAAAATATAGTTTATAATAATTTTGGTTAGATTTACTTTCTAAAATCTGGGTAATAGGTTATGTTAGTTGAAATTAGAGGTACTGGGATAATCCTATTTGGTAAAAATGACCTTCTTTTTCTGGACTGGTCATCCACAAAAAGCAGGTCATGCCAAGGGACTTAAAAAAACGAATTGACAAAATAAAATACAAATAATAATAAAAACACCACTGTCGCCTAATATCGAGAAAGAACTGGGACTTAGCTGTATTTATGAATGGTTCATTTTTCAATTTAAGAACATAATTATGAATATTTTTAAATGCCCTTTACTAACAACCATTCCACTTTAGGGGGAAAGTGGAATTTTGTTCTTTGTGTTTTAGATTTGACTTGGCCAATGATGAACAGAAGATCCTCAGAAGAAAACCACAAACCAACTGAAAGAAGACCTGCACACAGAGAACAGACCCGCCCTGCATTTTGGAACCATCAATACAGGCTACCTCAAAACAGAAATGTACTTCAGATAATTTAAGATAAGTTGCTCCAACTTTTAAATTTATTATCCCTATCGATACCATTTTTTTTCTTTCAAACTTCATAACTTCATATATTTTAAATACTGATCTAAATATTTTTGTAACATATTTAATATTGCTGTTTCATCCAGACGTTAGGGTTTTAACAAATGTAGTTTATAATAATTTTGGTTAGATTTATTTTCTAAAATCTGGGTAATATGTTATGTTAGTTATTAGAGGTACTGGGATAATCCTATTTGGTAAAAATGACCTTCTTTTTCTGGACTGCGCAACCACAAAAGGCAAGTCATGCCAAGGGACATAAAAAAACGAACTGACAAAATAAAATACAAATAATAATACAAATAATAATAAAAACACCACTGTCGCCTAATATCGAGAAAGAACTGGGACTTAGCTGTATTTATGAATGGTTCATTTTTCAATTTAAAAACATAATTATGAATTTTTTTAAATGCCCTTTACTAACAACCATTCCACTTTAGGGGGGAAGTGGAATTTTGTTCTTTGTGTTTTAGATTTGACTTGGCCAATGATGAACAGAAGATCCTCAGAAGAAAACCACAAACCAACTGAAAGAAGACCTGCACACAGAGAACAGACCCGCCCTGCATTTTGGAACCTTCAATACAGACTACCTCAAAACAGAAATGTACTTCAGATAATTTAAGATAAGTTGCTCCAACTTTTAAATTTATTATCCCTATCGATACCATTTTTTTTCTTTCAAACTTAATAACTTAATATATTTTAAATACTGATCTAAATATTTTGTAACATATTTAATATTGCTGTTTCATCCAGATGTTAGGGTTTTAAAAAATATAGTTTATAATAATTTTGGTTAGATTTACTTTCTAAAATCTGGGTAATAGGTTATGTTAGTTGAAATTAGAGGTACTGGGATAATCCTATTTGGTAAACATGACCTTCTTTTTCTGGACTGGTCATCCACAAAAAGCAGGTCATACCAAGGGACTTAAAAAAACGAATTGACAAAATAAAATACAAATAATAATAAAAACACCACTGTCGCCTAATATCGAGAAAGAACTGGGACTTAGCTGTATTTATGAATGGTTCATTTTTCAATTTAAGAACATAATTATGAATATTTTTAAATGCCCTTTACTAACAACCATTCCACTTTAGGGGGAAAGTGGAATTTTGTTCTTTGTGTTTTAGATTTGACTTGGCCAATGATGAACAGAAGATCCTCAGAAGAAAACCACAAACCAACTGAAAGAAGACCTGCACACAGAGAACAGACCCGCCCTGCATTTTGGAACCATCAATACAGGCTACCTCAAAACAGAAATGTACTTCAGATAATTTAAGATAAGTTGCTCCAACTTTTAAATTTATTATCCCTATCGATACCATTTTTTTTCTTTCAAACTTCATAACTTCATATATTTTAAATACTGATCTAAATATTTTTGTAACATATTTAATATTGCTGTTTCATCCAGACGTTAGGGTTTTAACAAATGTAGTTTATAATAATTTTGGTTAGATATATTTTCTAAAATCTGGGTAATATGTTATGTTAGTTATTAGAGGTACTGGGATAATCCTATTTGGTAAAAATGACCTTCTTTTTCTGGACTGCGCAACCACAAAAGGCAAGTCATGCCAAGGGACTTAAAAAAACGAATTGACAAAATAAAATACAAATAATAATACAAATAATAATAAAAACACCACTGTCGCCTAATATCGAGAAAGAACTGGGACTTAGCTGTATTTATGAATGGTTCATTTTTCAATTTAAGAACATAATTATGAATTTTTTTAAATGCCCTTTACTAACAACCATTCCACTTTAGGGGGGAAGTGGAATTTTGTTCTTTGTGTTTTAGATTTGACTTGGCCAATGATGAACAGAAGATCCTCAGAAGAAAACCACAAACCAACTGAAAGAAGACCTGCACACAGAGAACAGACCCGCCCTGCATTTTGGAACCTTCAATACAGACTACCTCAAAACAGAAATGTACTTCAGATAATTTAAGATAAGTTGCTCCAACTTTTAAATTTATTATCCCTATCGATACCATTTTTTTTCTTTCAAACTTAATAACTTAATATATTTTAAATACTGATCTAAATATTTTGTAACATATTTAATATTGCTGTTTCATCCAGATGTTAGGGTTTTAAAAAATATAGTTTATAATAATTTTGGTTAGATTTACTTTCTAAAATCTGGGTAATAGGTTATGTTAGTTGAAATTAGAGGTACTGGGATAATCCTATTTGGTAAACATGACCTTCTTTTTCTGGACTGGTCATCCACAAAAAGCAGGTCATACCAAGGGACTTAAAAAAACGAATTGACAAAATAAAATACAAATAATAATAAAAACACCACTGTCGCCTAATATCGAGAAAGAACTGGGACTTAGCTGTATTTATGAATGGTTCATTTTTCAATTTAAGAACATAATTATGAATATTTTTAAATGCCCTTTACTAACAACCATTCCACTTTAGGGGGAAAGTGGAATTTTGTTCTTTGTGTTTTAGATTTGACTTGGCCAATGATGAACAGAAGATCCTCAGAAGAAAACCACAAACCAACTGAAAGAAGACCTGCACACAGAGAACAGACCCGCCCTGCATTTTGGAACCATCAATACAGGCTACCTCAAAACAGAAATGTACTTCAGATAATTTAAGATAAGTTGCTCCAACTTTTAAATTTATTATCCCTATCGATACCATTTTTTTTCTTTCAAACTTCATAACTTCATATATTTTAAATACTGATCTAAATATTTTTGTAACATATCAAATATTGCTGTTTCATCCAGACGTTAGGGTTTTAACAAATATAGTTTATAATAATTTTGGTTAGATTTATTTTCTAAAATCTGGGTAATATGTTATGTTAGTTGAAATTAGAGGTACTGGGATAATCCTATTTGGTAAACATGACCTTCTTTTTCTGGACTGCGCAACCACAAAAGGCAAGTCATGCCAAGGGACATAACAAAACGAATTGACAAAATAAAATACAAATAATAATACAAATAATAATAAAAACACCACTGTCGCCTAATATCGAAAAAGAACTGGGACTTAGCTGTATTTATGAATGGTTCATTTTTCAATTTAAAAACATAATTATGAATATTTTTAAATGCCCTTTACTAACAACCATTCCACTTTAGGGGGAAAGTGGAATTTTGTTCTTTGTGTTTTAGATTTGACTTGGCCAATGATGAACAGAAGATCCTCAGAAGAAAACCACAAACCAACTGAAAGAAGACCTGCACACAGAGAACAGACCCGCCTTGCATTTTGGAACCTTCAATACAGACTACCTCAAAACAGAAATGTACTTCAGGTAATTTAAGATAACTTGCTCCAAATTTTAAATTTATTATCACTGTCGATATCTTGATAACTTCATACATTTTAAATACTGATCTAAATATTTTTGTAACATATTTAATATTGCTGTTTCATCCGGACGTTAGGGTTTTAAAAAATATAGTTTATAATAATTTTGGTTAGATTTACTTTCTAAAATCTGGGTAATATGTTATGTTAGTTATTAGAGGTACTGGGATAATCCTATTTGGTAAAAATGACCTTCTTTTTCTGGACTGGTCATCCACAAAAAGCAGGTCATGCCAAGGGACTTAAAAAAACGAATTGACAAAATAAAATACAAATAATAATAAAAACACCACTGTCGCCTAATATCGAGAAAGAACTGGGACTTAGCTGTATTTATGAATGGTTCATTTTTCAATTTAAGAACATAATTATGAATTTTTTTAAATGCCCTTTACTAACAACCATTCCACTTTAGGGGGAAAGTGGAATTTTGTTCTTTGTGTTTTAGATTTCACTTGGCCAATGATGAACAGAAGATCCTCAGAAGAAAACCACAAACCAACTGAAAGAAGACCTGCACACAGAGAACAGACCCGCCCTGCATTTTGGAACCTTCAATACAGACTACCTCAAAACAGAAATGTACTTCAGATAATTTAAGATAAGTTGCTCCAACTTTTAAATTTATTATCCCTATCGATACCATTTTTTTTCTTTTAAACTTGATAACTTCATATATTTTAAATACTGATCTAAATATTTTTGTAACATATTTAATATTGCTGTTTCATCCAGATGTTAGGGTTTTAACAAATAAAGTTTATAATAATTTTGGTTAGATGCTTTTTCTAAAATCTGGGTAATAGGTTATGTTAGTTGAAATTAGAGGTACTGGGATAATCCTATTTGGTAAAAATGACCTTCTTTTTCTGGACTGGTCATCCACAAAAAGCAGGTCATGCCAAGGGACTTAAAAAAACGAATTGACAAAATAAAATACAAATAATAATAAAAACACCACTGTCGCCTAATATCGAGAAAGAACTGGAACTTAGCTGTATTTATGAATGGTTCATTTTTCAATTTAAGAACATAATTATGAATATTTTTAAATGCCCTTTACTAACAACCATTCCACTTTAGGGGGAAAGTGGAATTTTGTTCTTTGTGTTTTAGATTTGACTTGGCCAATGATGAACAGAAGATCCTCAGAAGAAAACCACAAACCAACTGAAAGAAGACCTGCACACAGAGAACAGACCCGCCCTGCATTTTGGAACCTTCAATACAGACTACCTCAAAACAGAAATGTACTTCAGATAATTTAAGATAAGTTGCTCCAACTTTTAAATTTATTATCCCTATCGATACCATTTTTTTCTTTCAAACTTGATAACTTCATATATTTTAAATACTGATCTAAATATTTTTGTAACATATTTAATATTGCTGTTTCATCCAGACGTTAGGGTTTTAACAAATGTAGTTTATAATAATTTTGGTTAGATTTATTTTCTAAAATCTGGGTAATATGTTATGTTAGTTATTAGAGGTACTGGGATAATCCTATTTGGTAAAAATGACCTTCTTTTTCTGGACTGCGCAACCACAAAAGGCAAGTCATGCCAAGGGACATAAAAAAACGAACTGACAAAATAAAATACAAATAATAATACAAATAATAATAAAAACACCACTGTCGCCTAATATCGAGAAAGAACTGGGACTTAGCTGTATTTATGAATGGTTCATTTTTCAATTTAAGAACATAATTATGAATTTTTTTAAATGCCCTTTACTCACAACCATTCCACTTTAGGGGGAAAGTGGAATTTTGTTCTTTGTGTTTTAGATTTGACTTGGGCAATGATGAACAGAAGATCCTCAGAAGAAAACCACAAACCAACTGAAAGAAGACCTGCACACAGAGAACAGACCCGCCCTGCATTTTGGAACCTTCAATACAGACTACCTCAAAACAGAAATGTACTTCAGATAATTTAAGATAAGTTGCTCCAACTTTTAAATTTATTATCCCTATCGATACCATTTTTTTTCTTTCAAACTTGATAACTTCATATATTTTAAATACTGATCTAAATATTTTTGTAACATATTTAATATTGCTGTTTCATCCAGATGTTAGGGTTTTAACAAATACAGTTTATAATAATTTTGGTTAGATGCTTTTTCTAAAATCTGGGTAATAGGTTATGTTAGTTGAAATTAGAGGTACTGGGATAATCCTATTTGGTAAAAATGACCTTCTTTTTCTGGACTGGTCATCCACAAAAAGCAGGTCATGCCAAGGGACTTAAAAAAACGAATTGACAAAATAAAATACAAATAATAATACAAATGATAATAAAAACACCACTGTCGCCTAATATCGAGAAAGAACTGGGACTTAGCTGTATTTATGAATGGTTCATTTTTCAATTTAAGAACATAATTATGAATATTTTTAAATGCCCTTTACTAACAACCATTCAACTTTAGGGAGAAAGTGGAATTTTGTTCTTTGTGTTTTAGATTTGACTTGGCCAATGATGAACAGAAGATCCTCAGAAGAAAACCACAAACCATCTGAAAGAAGACCTGCACACAGAGAACAGACCCGCCCTGCATTTTGGAACCTTCAATACAGACTACCTCAAAACAGAAATGTACTTCAGATAATTTAAGATAAGTTGCTCCAACTTTTAAATTTATTATCCCTATCGATACCATTTTTTTTCTTTCAAACTTGATAACTTCATATATATTAAATACTGATCTAAATATTTTTGTAACATATTTAATATTGCTGTTTCATCCAGACGTTAGGGTTTTAACAAATGTAGTTTATAATAATTTTGGTTAGATTTATTTTCTAAAATCTGGGTAATATGTTATGTTAGTTATTAGAGGTACTGGGATAATCCTATTTGGTAAAAATGACCTTCTTTTTCTGGACTGCGCAACCACAAAAGGCAAGTCATGCCAAGGGACATAAAAAAACGAATTGACAAAATAAAATACAAATAATAATACAAATAATAATAAAAACACCACTGTCGCCTAATATCGAGAAAGAACTGGGACTTAGCTGTATTTATGAATGGCTCATTTTTCAATTTAAGAACATAATTATGAATTTTTTTAAATGCCCTTTACTAACAACCATTCCACTTTAGGGGGAAAGTGGAATTTTGTTCTTTGTGTTTTAGATTTGACTTGGCCAATGATGAACAGAAGATCCTCAGAAGAAAACCACAAACCAACTGAAAGAAGACCTGCACACAGAGAACAGACCCGCCCTGCATTTTGGAACCTTCAATACAGACTACCTCAAAACAGAAATGTACTTCAGATAATTTAAGATAAGTTGCTCCAACTTTTAAATTTATTATCCCTATCGATACCATTTTTTTTCTTTCAAACTTGATAACTTCATATATTTTAAATACTGATCTAAATATTTTTGTAACATATTTAATATTGCTGTTTCATCCAGACGTTAGGGTTTTAACAAATGTAGTTTATAATAATTTTGGTTAGATTTATTTTCTAAAATCTGGGTAATATGTTATGTTAGTTATTAGAGGTACTGGGATAATCCTATTTGGTAAAAATGACCTTCTTTTTCTGGACTGCGCAACCACAAAAGGCAAGTCATGCTTAGGGACATAAAAAACGAATTGACAAAATAAAATACAAATAATAATACAAATAATAATACAAATAACAATAAAAACACCACTGTCGCCTAATATCGAAAAAGAACTGGGACTTAGCTGTATTTATGAATGGTTCATTTTTCAATTTAAGAACATAATTATGAATATTTTTAAATGCCCTTTACTAACAACCATTCCACTTTAGGGGGAAAGTGGAATTTTGTTCTTTGTGTTTTAGATTTGACTTGGCCAATGATGAACAGAAGATCCTCAGAAGAAAACCACAAACCAACTGAAAGAAGACCTGCACACAGAGAACAGACCCGCCCTGCATTTTGGAACCATTAATACAGACTACCTCAAAACAGAAATGTACTTCAGATAATTTAAGATAAGTTGCTGCAACTTTTAAATTTATTATTCCTATCGATACCCTTTTTTTTCTTTCAAACTTGATAACTTCATATATTTTAAATACTGATCTAAATATTTTTGTAACATATTAAAAATTGCTGTTTCATCCAGACGTTAGGGTTTTAACAAATATAGTTTATAATAATTTTGGTTAGATTTATTTTCTAAAATCTGGGTAATATGTTATGTTAGTTATTAGAGGTACTGGGATAATCCTATTTGGTAAAAATGACCTTCTTTTTCTGGACTGCGCAACCACAAAAGGCAAGTCATGCCAAGGGACATAAAAAAACGAACTGACAAAATAAAATACAAATAATAATACAAATAATAATAAAAACACCACTGTCGCCTAATATCGAGAAAGAACTGGGACTTAGCTGTATTTATGAATGGTTCATTTTTCAATTTAAGAACATAATTATGAATATTTTTAAATGCCCTTTACTAACAACCATTCCACTTTAGGGGGAAAGTGGAATTTTGTTCTTTGTGTTTTAGATTTGACTTGGCCAATGATGAACAGAAGATCCTCAGAAGAAAACCACAAACCAACTGAAAGAAGACCTGCACACAGAGAACAGACCCGCCCTGCATTTTGGAACCATCAATACAGGCTACCTCAAAACAGAAATGTACTTCAGATAATTTAAGATAAGTTGCTCCAACTTTTAAATTTATTATCCCTATCGATACCATTTTTTTTCTTTCAAACTTCATAACTTCATATATTTTAAATACTGATCTAAATATTTTTGTAACATATCAAATATTGCTGTTTCATCCAGACGTTAGGGTTTTAACAAATATAGTTTATAATAATTTTGGTTAGATTTATTTTCTAAAATCTGGGTAATATGTTATGTTAGTTGAAATTAGAGGTACTGGGATAATCCTATTTGGTAAAAGGGACCTTCTTTTTCTGGACTGCGCAACCACAAAAGGCAAGTCATGCCAAGGGACATAACAAAACGAATTGACAAAATAAAATACAAATAATAATACAAATAATAATAAAAACACCACTGTCGCCTAATATCGAAAAAGAACTGGGACTTAGCTGTATTTATGAATGGTTCATTTTTCAATTTAAAAACATAATTATGAATATTTTTAAATGCCCTTTACTAACAACCATTCCACTTTAGGGGGAAAGTGGAATTTTGTTCTTTGTGTTTTAGATTTGACTTGGCCAATGATGAACAGAAGATCCTCAGAAGAAAACCACAAACCAACTGAAAGAAGACCTGCACACAGAGAACAGACCCGCCCTGCATTTTGGAACCATCAATACAGGCTACCTCAAAACAGAAATGTACTTCAGATAATTTAAGATAAGTTGCTCCAACTTTTAAATTTATTATCCCTATCGATACCATTTTTTTTCTTTCAAACTTCATAACTTCATATATTTTAAATACTGATCTAAATATTTTTGTAACATATCAAATATTGCTGTTTCATCCAGACGTTAGGGTTTTAACAAATATAGTTTATAATAATTTTGGTTAGATTTATTTTCTAAAATCTGGGTAATATGTTATGTTAGTTGAAATTAGAGGTACTGGGATAATCCTATTTGGTAAACATGACCTTCTTTTTCTGGACTGCGCAACCACAAAAGGCAAGTCATGCCAAGGGACATAACAAAACGAATTGACAAAATAAAATACAAATAATAATACAAATAATAATAAAAACACCACTGTCGCCTAATATCGAAAAAGAACTGGGACTTAGCTGTATTTATGAATGGTTCATTTTTCAATTTAAAAACATAATTATGAATATTTTTAAATGCCCTTTACTAACAACCATTCCACTTTAGGGGGAAAGTGGAATTTTGTTCTTTGTGTTTTAGATTTGACTTGGCCAATGATGAACAGAAGATCCTCAGAAGAAAACCACAAACCAACTGAAAGAAGACCTGCACACAGAGAACAGACCCGCCTTGCATTTTGGAACCTTCAATACAGACTACCTCAAAACAGAAATGTACTTCAGGTAATTTAAGATAACTTGCTCCAAATTTTAAATTTATTATCACTGTCGATATCTTGATAACTTCATACATTTTAAATACTGATCTAAATATTTTTGTAACATATTTAATATTGCTGTTTCATCCGGACGTTAGGGTTTTAAAAAATATAGTTTATAATAATTTTGGTTAGATTTACTTTCTAAAATCTGGGTAATATGTTATGTTAGTTATTAGAGGTACTGGGATAATCCTATTTGGTAAAAATGACCTTCTTTTTCTGGACTGGTCATCCACAAAAAGCAGGTCATGCCAAGGGACTTAAAAAAACGAATTGACAAAATAAAATACAAATAATAATAAAAACACCACTGTCGCCTAATATCGAGAAAGAACTGGGACTTAGCTGTATTTATGAATGGTTCATTTTTCAATTTAAGAACATAATTATGAATTTTTTTAAATGCCCTTTACTAACAACCATTCCACTTTAGGGGGAAAGTGGAATTTTGTTCTTTGTGTTTTAGATTTCACTTGGCCAATGATGAACAGAAGATCCTCAGAAGAAAACCACAAACCAACTGAAAGAAGACCTGCACACAGAGAACAGACCCGCCCTGCATTTTGGAACCTTCAATACAGACTACCTCAAAACAGAAATGTACTTCAGATAATTTAAGATAAGTTGCTCCAACTTTTAAATTTATTATCCCTATCGATACCATTTTTTTTCTTTTAAACTTGATAACTTCATATATTTTAAATACTGATCTAAATATTTTTGTAACATATTTAATATTGCTGTTTCATCCAGATGTTAGGGTTTTAACAAATAAAGTTTATAATAATTTTGGTTAGATGCTTTTTCTAAAATCTGGGTAATAGGTTATGTTAGTTGAAATTAGAGGTACTGGGATAATCCTATTTGGTAAAAATGACCTTCTTTTTCTGGACTGGTCATCCACAAAAAGCAGGTCATGCCAAGGGACTTAAAAAAACGAATTGACAAAATAAAATACAAATAATAATAAAAACACCACTGTCGCCTAATATCGAGAAAGAACTGGAACTTAGCTGTATTTATGAATGGTTCATTTTTCAATTTAAGAACATAATTATGAATATTTTTAAATGCCCTTTACTAACAACCATTCCACTTTAGGGGGAAAGTGGAATTTTGTTCTTTGTGTTTTAGATTTGACTTGGCCAATGATGAACAGAAGATCCTCAGAAGAAAACCACAAACCAACTGAAAGAAGACCTGCACACAGAGAACAGACCCGCCCTGCATTTTGGAACCTTCAATACAGACTACCTCAAAACAGAAATGTACTTCAGATAATTTAAGATAAGTTGCTCCAACTTTTAAATTTATTATCCCTATCGATACCATTTTTTTCTTTCAAACTTGATAACTTCATATATTTTAAATACTGATCTAAATATTTTTGTAACATATTTAATATTGCTGTTTCATCCAGACGTTAGGGTTTTAACAAATGTAGTTTATAATAATTTTGGTTAGATTTATTTTCTAAAATCTGGGTAATATGTTATGTTAGTTATTAGAGGTACTGGGATAATCCTATTTGGTAAAAATGACCTTCTTTTTCTGGACTGCGCAACCACAAAAGGCAAGTCATGCCAAGGGACATAAAAAAACGAACTGACAAAATAAAATACAAATAATAATACAAATAATAATAAAAACACCACTGTCGCCTAATATCGAGAAAGAACTGGGACTTAGCTGTATTTATGAATGGTTCATTTTTCAATTTAAGAACATAATTATGAATTTTTTTAAATGCCCTTTACTCACAACCATTCCACTTTAGGGGGAAAGTGGAATTTTGTTCTTTGTGTTTTAGATTTGACTTGGGCAATGATGAACAGAAGATCCTCAGAAGAAAACCACAAACCAACTGAAAGAAGACCTGCACACAGAGAACAGACCCGCCCTGCATTTTGGAACCTTCAATACAGACTACCTCAAAACAGAAATGTACTTCAGATAATTTAAGATAAGTTGCTCCAACTTTTAAATTTATTATCCCTATCGATACCATTTTTTTTCTTTCAAACTTGATAACTTCATATATTTTAAATACTGATCTAAATATTTTTGTAACATATTTAATATTGCTGTTTCATCCAGATGTTAGGGTTTTAACAAATACAGTTTATAATAATTTTGGTTAGATGCTTTTTCTAAAATCTGGGTAATAGGTTATGTTAGTTGAAATTAGAGGTACTGGGATAATCCTATTTGGTAAAAATGACCTTCTTTTTCTGGACTGGTCATCCACAAAAAGCAGGTCATGCCAAGGGACTTAAAAAAACGAATTGACAAAATAAAATAATAATACAAATGATAATAAAAACACCACTGTCGCCTAATATCGAGAAAGAACTGGGACTTAGCTGTATTTATGAATGGTTCATTTTTCAATTTAAGAACATAATTATGAATATTTTTAAATGCCCTTTACTAACAACCATTCCACTTTAGGGGGAAAGTGGAATTTTGTTCTTTGTGTTTTAGATTTGACTTGGCCAATGATGAACAGAAGATCCTCAGAAGAAAACCACAAACCATCTGAAAGAAGACCTGCACACAGAGAACAGACCCGCCCTGCATTTTGGAACCTTCAATACAGACTACCTCAAAACAGAAATGTACTTCAGATAATTTAAGATAAGTTGCTCCAACTTTTAAATTTATTATCCCTATCGATACCATTTTTTTTCTTTCAAACTTGATAACTTCATATATATTAAATACTGATCTAAATATTTTTGTAACATATTTAATATTGCTGTTTCATCCAGACGTTAGGGTTTTAACAAATGTAGTTTATAATAATTTTGGTTAGATTTATTTTCTAAAATCTGGGTAATAGGTTATGTTAGTTGAAATTAGAGGTACTGGGATAATCCTATTTGGTAAAAATGACCTTCTTTTTCTGGACTGGTCATCCACAAAAAGCAGGTCATGCCAAGGGACTTAAAAAAACGAATTGACAAAATAAAATACAAATAATAATACAAATGATAATAAAAACACCACTGTCGCCTAATATCGAGAAAGAACTGGGACTTAGCTGTATTTATGAATGGTTCATTTTTCAATTTAAGAACATAATTATGAATATTTTTAAATGCCCTTTACTAACAACCATTCCACTTTAGGGGGAAAGTGGAATTTTGTTCTTTGTGTTTTAGATTTGACTTGGCCAATGATGAACAGAAGATCCTCAGAAGAAAACTACAAACCAACTGAAAGAAGACCTGCACACAGAGAACAGACCCGCCCTGCATTTTGGAACCTTCAATACAGACTACCTCAAAACAGAAATGTACTTCAGATAATTTAAGATAAGTTGCTCCAACTTTTAAATTTATTATCCCTATCGATACCATTTTTTTTCTTTCAAACTTGATAACTTCATATATTTTAAATACTGATCTAAATATTTTTGTAACATATTTAATATTGCTGTTTCATCCAGACGTTAGGGTTTTAACAAATGTAGTTTATAATAATTTTGGTTAGATTTATTTTCTAAAATCTGGGTAATATGTTATGTTAGTTATTAGAGGTACTGGGATAATCCTATTTGGTAAAAATGACCTTCTTTTTCTGGACTGCGCAACCACAAAAGGCAAGTCATGCTTAGGGACATAAAAAAACGAATTGACAAAATAAAATACAAATAATAATACAAATAACAATAAAAACACCACTGTCGCCTAATATCGAGAAAGAACTGGGACTTAGCTGTATTTATGAATGGTTCATTTTTCAATTTAAGAACATAATTATGAATATTTTTAAATGCCCTTTACTAACAACCATTCCACTTTAGGGGGAAAGTGGAATTTTGTTCTTTGTGTTTTAGATTTGACTTGGCCAATGATGAACAGAAGATCCTCAGAAGAAAACCACAAACCAACTGAAAGAAGACCTGCACACAGAGAACAGACCCGCCCTGCATTTTGGAACCATCAATACAGACTACCTCAAAACAGAAATGTACTTCAGATAATTTAAGATAAGTTGCTGCAACTTTTAAATTTATTATTCCTATCGATACCCTTTTTTTTCTTTCAAACTTGATAACTTCATATATTTTAAATACTGATCTAAATATTTTTGTAACATATTAAAAATTGCTGTTTCATCCAGACGTTAGGGGTTTAAGAAATATAGTTTATAATAATTTTGGTTAGATTTATTTTCTAAAATCTGGGTAATATGTTATGTTAGTTATTAGAGGTACTGGGATAATCCTATTTGGTAAAAATGACCTTCTTTTTCTGGACTGCGCAACCACAAAAGGCAAGTCATGCCAAGGGACATAAAAAAACGAACTGACAAAATAAAATACAAATAATAATACAAATAATAATAAAAACACCACTGTCGCCTAATATCGAGAAAGAACTGGGACTTAGCTGTATTTATGAATGGTTCATTTTTCAATTTAAGAACATAATTATGAATTTTTTTAAATGCCCTTTACTAACAACCATTCCACTTTAGGGGGAAAGTGGAATTTTGTTCTTTGTGTTTTAGATTTGACTTGGCCAATGATGAACAGAAGATCCTCAGAAGAAAACCACAAACCAACTGAAAGAAGACCTGCACACAGAGAACAGACCCGCCCTGCATTTTGGAACCTTCAATACAGACTACCTCAAAACAGAAATGTACTTCAGATAATTTAAGATAAGTTGCTCCAACTTTTAAATTTATTATCCCTATCGATACCATTTTTTTTCTTTTAAACTTGATAACTTCATATATTTTAAATACTGATCTAAATATTTTTGTAACATATTTAATATTGCTGTTTCATCCAGATGTTAGGGTTTTAACAAATAAAGTTAATAATAATTTTGGTTAGATGCTTTTTCTAAAATCTGGGTAATAGGTTATGTTAGTTGAAATTAGAGGTACTGGGATAATCCTATTTGGTAAAAATGACCTTCTTTTTCTGGACTGGTCATCCACAAAAAGCAGGTCATGCCAAGGGACTTAAAAAAACGAATTGACAAAATAAAATACAAATAATAATACAAATGATAATAAAAACACCACTGTCGCCTAATATCGAGAAAGAACTGGGACTTAGCTGTATTTATGAATGGTTCATTTTTCAATTTAAGAACATAATTATGAATATTTTTAAATGCCCTTTACTAACAACCATTCCACTTTAGGGGGAAAGTGGAATTTTGTTCTTTGTGTTTTAGATTTGACTTGGCCAATGATGAACAGAAGATCCTCAGAAGAAAACCACAAACCATCTGAAAGAAGACCTGCACACAGAGAACAGACCCGCCCTGCATTTTGGAACCTTCAATACAGACTACCTCAAAACAGAAATGTACTTCAGATAATTTAAGATAAGTTGCTCCAACTTTTAAATTTATTATCCCTATCGATACCATTTTTTTTCTTTCAAACTTGATAACTTCATATATTTAAAATACTGATCTAAATATTTTTGTAACATATTTAATATTGCTGTTTCATCCAGACGTTAGGGTTTTAACAAATGTAGTTTATAATAATTTTGGTTAGATTTATTTTCTAAAATCTGGGTAATATGTTATGTTAGTTATTAGAGGTACTGGGATAATCCTATTTGGTAAAAATGACCTTCTTTTTCTGGACTGCGCAACCACAAAAGGCAAGTCATGCTTAGGGACATAAAAAAACGAATTGACAAAATAAAATACAAATAATAATACAAATAACAATAAAAACACCACTGTCGCCTAATATCGAGAAAGAACTGGGACTTAGCTGTATTTATGAATGGTTCATTTTTCAATTTAAGAACATAATTATGAATTTTTTTAAATGCCCTTTACTAACAACCATTCCACTTTAGGGGGAAAGTGGAATTTTGTTCTTTGTGTTTTAGATTTGACTTGGCCAATGATGAACAGAAGATCCTCAGAAGAAAACCACAAACCAACTGAAAGAAGACCTGCACACAGAGAACAGACCCGCCCTGCATTTTGGAACCTTCAATACAGACTACCTCAAAACAGAAATGTACTTCAGATAATTTAAGATAAGTTGCTGCAACCTTTAAATTTATTATTCCTATCGATACCATTTTTTTTCTTTCAAACTTGATAACTTCATATATTTTAAATACTGATCTAAATATTTTTGTAACATATTAAATATTGCTGTTTCATCCAGACGTTAGGGTTTTAACAAATATAGTTTATAATAATTTTGGTTAGATTTATTTTCTAAAATCTGGGTAATATGTTATGTTAGTTATTAGAGGTACTGGGATAATCCTATTTGGTAAAAATGACCTTCTTTTTCTGGACTGCGCAACCACAAAAGGCAAGTCATGCCAAGGGACATAAAAAAACGAACTGACAAAATAAAATACAAATAATAATACAAATAATAATAAAAACACCACTGTCGCCTAATATCGAGAAAGAACTGGGACTTAGCTGTATTTATGAATGGTTCATTTTTCAATTTAAGAACATAATTATGAATTTTTTTAAATGCCCTTTACTAACAACCATTCCACTTTAGGGGGAAAGTGGAATTTTGTTCTTTGTGTTTTAGATTTGACTTGGCCAATGATGAACAGAAGATCCTCAGAAGAAAACCACAAACCAACTGAAAGAAGACCTGCACACAGAGAACAGACCCGCCCTGCATTTTGGAACCTTCAATACAGACTACCTCAAAACAGAAATGTACTTCAGATAATTTAAGATAAGTTGCTCCAACTTTTAAATTTATTATCCCTATCGATACCATTTTTTTTCTTTCAAACTTGATAACTTCATATATTTTAAATACTGATCTAAATATTTTTGTAACATATTTAATATTGCTGTTTCATCCAGATGTTAGGGTTTTAACAAATAAAGTTTATAATAATTTTGGTTAGATGCTTTTTCTAAAATCTGGGTAATAGGTTATGTTAGTTGAAATTAGAGGTACTGGGATAATCCTATTTGGTAAAAATGACCTTCTTTTTCTGGACTGGTCATCCACAAAAAGCAGGTCATGCCAAGGGACTTAAAAAAACGAATTGACAAAATAAAATACAAATAATAATACAAATGATAATAAAAACACCACTGTCGCCTAATATCGAGAAAGAACTGGGACTTAGCTGTATTTATGAATGGTTCATTTTTCAATTTAAGAACATAATTATGAATATTTTTAAATGCCCTTTACTAACAACCATTCCACTTTAGGGGGAAAGTGGAATTTTGTTCTTTGTGTTTTAGATTTGACTTGGCCAATGATGAACAGAAGATCCTCAGAAGAAAACCACAAACCAACTGAAAGAAGACCTGCACACAGAGAACAGACCCGCCCTGCATTTTGGAACCTTCAATACAGACTACCTCAAAACAGAAATGTACTTCAGATAATTTAAGATAAGTTGCTCCAACTTTTAAATTTATTATCCCTATCGATACCATTTTTTTTCTTTCAAACTTGATAACTTCATATATTTTAAATACTGATCTAAATATTTTTGTAACATATTTAATATTGCTGTTTCATCCAGATGTTAGGGTTTTAAAAAATATAGTTTATAATAATTTTGGTTAGATTTACTTTCTAAAATCTGGGTAATAGGTTATGTTAGTTGAAATTAGAGGTACTGGGATAATCCTATTTGGTAAAAATGACCTTCTTTTTCTGGACTGGTCATCCACAAAAAGCAGGTCATGCCAAGGGACTTAAAAAAACGAATTGACAAAATAAAATAATAATACAAATGATAATAAAAACACCACTGTCGCCTAATATCGAGAAAGAACTGGGACTTAGCTGTATTTATGAATGGTTCATTTTTCAATTTAAGAACATAATTATGAATATTTTTAAATGCCCTTTACTAACAACCATTCCACTTTAGGGGGAAAGTGGAATTTTGTTCTTTGTGTTTTAGATTTGACTTGGCCAATGATGAACAGAAGATCCTCAGAAGAAAACCACAAACCATCTGAAAGAAGACCTGCACACAGAGAACAGACCCGCCCTGCATTTTGGAACCTTCAATACAGACTACCTCAAAACAGAAATGTACTTCAGATAATTTAAGATAAGTTGCTCCAACTTTTAAATTTATTATCCCTATCGATACCATTTTTTTTCTTTCAAACTTGATAACTTCATATATATTAAATACTGATCTAAATATTTTTGTAACATATTTAATATTGCTGTTTCATCCAGACGTTAGGGTTTTAACAAATGTAGTTTATAATAATTTTGGTTAGATTTATTTTCTAAAATCTGGGTAATAGGTTATGTTAGTTGAAATTAGAGGTACTGGGATAATCCTATTTGGTAAAAATGACCTTCTTTTTCTGGACTGGTCATCCACAAAAAGCAGGTCATGCCAAGGGACTTAAAAAAACGAATTGACAAAATAAAATACAAATAATAATACAAATGATAATAAAAACACCACTGTCGCCTAATATCGAGAAAGAACTGGGACTTAGCTGTATTTATGAATGGTTCATTTTTCAATTTAAGAACATAATTATGAATATTTTTAAATGCCCTTTACTAACAACCATTCCACTTTAGGGGGAAAGTGGAATTTTGTTCTTTGTGTTTTAGATTTGACTTGGCCAATGATGAACAGAAGATCCTCAGAAGAAAACTACAAACCAACTGAAAGAAGACCTGCACACAGAGAACAGACCCGCCCTGCATTTTGGAACCTTCAATACAGACTACCTCAAAACAGAAATGTACTTCAGATAATTTAAGATAAGTTGCTCCAACTTTTAAATTTATTATCCCTATCGATACCATTTTTTTTCTTTCAAACTTGATAACTTCATATATTTTAAATACTGATCTAAATATTTTTGTAACATATTTAATATTGCTGTTTCATCCAGACGTTAGGGTTTTAACAAATGTAGTTTATAATAATTTTGGTTAGATTTAATTTCTAAAATCTGGGTAATATGTTATGTTAGTTATTAGAGGTACTGGGATAATCCTATTTGGTAAAAATGACCTTCTTTTTCTGGACTGCGCAACCACAAAAGGCAAGTCATGCTTAGGGACATAAAAAAACGAATTGACAAAATAAAATACAAATAATAATACAAATAACAATAAAAACACCACTGTCGCCTAATATCGAGAAAGAACTGGGACTTAGCTGTATTTATGAATGGTTCATTTTTCAATTTAAGAACATAATTATGAATATTTTTAAATGCCCTTTACTAACAACCATTCCACTTTAGGGGGAAAGTGGAATTTTGTTCTTTGTGTTTTAGATTTGACTTGGCCAATGATGAACAGAAGATCCTCAGAAGAAAACCACAAACCAACTGAAAGAAGACCTGCACACAGAGAACAGACCCGCCCTGCATTTTGGAACCATCAATACAGACTACCTCAAAACAGAAATGTACTTCAGATAATTTAAGATAAGTTGCTCCAACTTTTAAATTTATTATCCCTATCGATACCATTTTTTTTCTTTTAAACTTGATAACTTCATATATTTTAAATACTGATCTAAATATTTTTGTAACATATTTAATATTGCTGTTTCATCCAGATGTTAGGGTTTTAACAAATAAAGTTAATAATAATTTTGGTTAGATGCTTTTTCTAAAATCTGGGTAATAGGTTATGTTAGTTGAAATTAGAGGTACTGGGATAATCCTATTTGGTAAAAATGACCTTCTTTTTCTGGACTGGTCATCCACAAAAAGCAGGTCATGCCAAGGGACTTAAAAAAACGAATTGACAAAATAAAATACAAATAATAATACAAATGATAATAAAAACACCACTGTCGCCTAATATCGAGAAAGAACTGGGACTTAGCTGTATTTATGAATGGTTCATTTTTCAATTTAAGAACATAATTATGAATATTTTTAAATGCCCTTTACTAACAACCATTCCACTTTAGGGGGAAAGTGGAATTTTGTTCTTTGTGTTTTAGATTTGACTTGGCCAATGATGAACAGAAGATCCTCAGAAGAAAACCACAAACCATCTGAAAGAAGACCTGCACACAGAGAACAGACCCGCCCTGCATTTTGGAACCTTCAATACAGACTACCTCAAAACAGAAATGTACTTCAGATAATTTAAGATAAGTTGCTCCAACTTTTAAATTTATTATCCCTATCGATACCATTTTTTTTCTTTCAAACTTGATAACTTCATATATTTAAAATACTGATCTAAATATTTTTGTAACATATTTAATATTGCTGTTTCATCCAGACGTTAGGGTTTTAACAAATGTAGTTTATAATAATTTTGGTTAGATTTATTTTCTAAAATCTGGGTAATATGTTATGTTAGTTATTAGAGGTACTGGGATAATCCTATTTGGTAAAAATGACCTTCTTTTTCTGGACTGCGCAACCACAAAAGGCAAGTCATGCTTAGGGACATAAAAAAACGAATTGACAAAATAAAATACAAATAATAATACAAATAACAATAAAAACACCACTGTCGCCTAATATCGAGAAAGAACTGGGACTTAGCTGTATTTATGAATGGTTCATTTTTCAATTTAAGAACATAATTATGATTTTTTTTAAATGCCCTTTACTAACAACCATTCCACTTTAGGGGGAAAGTGGAATTTTGTTCTTTGTGTTTTAGATTTGACTTGGCCAATGATGAACAGAAGATCCTCAGAAGAAAACCACAAACCAACTGAAAGAAGACCTGCACACAGAGAACAGACCCGCCCTGCATTTTGGAACCTTCAATACAGACTACCTCAAAACAGAAATGTACTTCAGATAATTTAAGATAAGTTGCTGCAACCTTTAAATTTATTATTCCTATCGATACCATTTTTTTTCTTTCAAACTTGATAACTTCATATATTTTAAATACTGATCTAAATATTTTTGTAACATATTAAATATTGCTGTTTCATCCAGACGTTAGGGTTTTAACAAATATAGTTTATAATAATTTTGGTTAGATTTATTTTCTAAAATCTGGGTAATATGTTATGTTAGTTATTAGAGGTACTGGGATAATCCTATTTGGTAAAAATGACCTTCTTTTTCTGGACTGCGCAACCACAAAAGGCAAGTCATGCCAAGGGACATAAAAAAACGAACTGACAAAATAAAATACAAATAATAATACAAATAATAATAAAAACACCACTGTCGCCTAATATCGAGAAAGAACTGGGACTTAGCTGTATTTATGAATGGTTCATTTTTCAATTTAAGAACATAATTATGAATTTTTTTAAATGCCCTTTACTAACAACCATTCCACTTTAGGGGGAAAGTGGAATTTTGTTCTTTGTGTTTTAGATTTGACTTGGCCAATGATGAACAGAAGATCCTCAGAAGAAAACCACAAACCAACTGAAAGAAGACCTGCACACAGAGAACAGACCCGCCCTGCATTTTGGAACCTTCAATACAGACTACCTCAAAACAGAAATGTACTTCAGATAATTTAAGATAAGTTGCTCCAACTTTTAAATTTATTATCCCTATCGATACCATTTTTTTTCTTTCAAACTTGATAACTTCATATATTTTAAATACTGATCTAAATATTTTTGTAACATATTTAATATTGCTGTTTCATCCAGATGTTAGGGTTTTAACAAATAAAGTTTATAATAATTTTGGTTAGATGCTTTTTCTAAAATCTGGGTAATAGGTTATGTTAGTTGAAATTAGAGGTACTGGGATAATCCTATTTGGTAAAAATGACCTTCTTTTTCTGGACTGGTCATCCACAAAAAGCAGGTCATGCCAAGGGACTTAAAAAAACGAATTGACAAAATAAAATACAAATAATAATACAAATGATAATAAAAACACCACTGTCGCCTAATATCGAGAAAGAACTGGGACTTAGCTGTATTTATGAATGGTTCATTTTTCAATTTAAGAACATAATTATGAATATTTTTAAATGCCCTTTACTAACAACCATTCCACTTTAGGGGGAAAGTGGAATTTTGTTCTTTGTGTTTTAGATTTGACTTGGCCAATGATGAACAGAAGATCCTCAGAAGAAAACCACAAACCAACTGAAAGAAGACCTGCACACAGAGAACAGACCCGCCCTGCATTTTGGAACCTTCAATACAGACTACCTCAAAACAGAAATGTACTTCAGATAATTTAAGATAAGTTGCTCCAACTTTTAAATTTATTATCCCTATCGATACCATTTTTTTTCTTTCAAACTTGATAACTTCATATATTTTAAATACTGATCTAAATATTTTTGTAACATATTTAATATTGCTGTTTCATCCAGATGTTAGGGTTTTAAAAAATATAGTTTATAATAATTTTGGTTAGATTTACTTTCTAAAATCTGGGTAATAGGTTATGTTAGTTGAAATTAGAGGTACTGGGATAATCCTATTTGGTAAAAATGACCTTCTTTTTCTGGACTGGTCATTCACAAAAAGCAGGTCATGCCAAGGGACTTAAAAAAACGAATTGACAAAATAAAATACAAATAATAATAAAAACACCACTGTCGCCTAATATCGAGAAAGAACTGGGACTTAGCTGTATTTATGAATGGTTCATTTTTCAATTTAAGAACATAATTATGAATATTTTTAAATGCCCTTTACTAACAACCATTCCACTTTAGGGGGAAAGTGGAATTTTGTTCTTTGTGTTTTAGATTTGACTTGGCCAATGATGAACAGAAGATCCTCAGAAGAAAACCACAAACCAACTGAAAGAAGACCTGCACACAGAGAACAGACCCGCCCTGCATTTTGGAACCTTCAATACAGACTACCTCAAAACAGAAATGTACTTCAGATAATTTAAGATAAGTTGCTCCAGCTTTTAAATTTATTATCCCTATATATACCATTTTTTTTCTTTCAAACTTGATAACTTCATATATTTTAAATACTGATCTAAATATTTTTGTAACATATTTAATATTGCTGTTTCATCCAGACGTTAGGGTTTTAACAAATGTAGTTTATAATAATTTTGGTTAGATTTATTTTCTAAAATCTGGGTAATATGTTATGTTAGTTATTAGAGGTACTGGGATAATCCTATTTGGTAAAAATGACCTTCTTTTTCTGGACTGCGCAACCACAAAAGGCAAGTCATGCCAAGGGACATAAAAAAACGAACTGACAAAATAAAATACAAATAATAATACAAATAATAATAAAAACACCACTGTCGCCTAATATCGAGAAAGAACTGGGACTTAGCTGTATTTATGAATGGTTCATTTTTCAATTTAAGAACATAATTATGAATTTTTTTAAATGCCCTTTACTCACAACCATTCCACTTTAGGGGGAAAGTGGAATTTTGTTCTTTGTGTTTTAGATTTGACTTGGGCAATGATGAACAGAAGATCCTCAGAAGAAAACCACAAACCAACTGAAAGAAGACCTGCACACAGAGAACAGACCCGCCCTGCATTTTGGAACCTTCAATACAGACTACCTCAAAACAGAAATGTACTTCAGATAATTTAAGATAAGTTGCTCCAACTTTTAAATTTATTATCCCTATCGATACCATTTTTTTTCTTTCAAACTTGATAACTTCATATATTTTAAATACTGATCTAAATATTTTTGTAACATATTTAATATTGCTGTTTCATCCAGATGTTAGGGTTTTAACAAATAAAGTTTATAATAATTTTGGTTAGATGCTTTTTCTAAAATCTGGGTAATAGGTTATGTTAGTTGAAATTAGAGGTACTGGGATAATCCTATTTGGTAAAAATGACCTTCTTTTTCTGGACTGGTCATCCACAAAAAGCAGGTCATGCCAAGGGACTTAAAAAAACGAATTGACAAAATAAAATACAAATAATAATACAAATGATAATAAAAACACCACTGTCGCCTAATATCGAGAAAGAACTGGGACTTAGCTGTATTTATGAATGGTTCATTTTTCAATTTAAGAACATAATTATGAATATTTTTAAATGCCCTTTACTAACAACCATTCCACTTTAGGGGGAAAGTGGAATTTTGTTCTTTGTGTTTTAGATTTGACTTGGCCAATGATGAACAGAAGATCCTCAGAAGAAAACCACAAACCAACTGAAAGAAGACCTGCACACAGAGAACAGACCCGCCCTGCATTTTGGAACCTTCAATACAGACTACCTCAAAACAGAAATGTACTTCAGATAATTTAAGATAAGTTGCTCCAACTTTTAAATTTATTATCCCTATCGATACCATTTTTTTTCTTTCAAACTTGATAACTTCATATATTTTAAATACTGATCTAAATATTTTTGTAACATATTTAATATTGCTGTTTCATCCAGATGTTAGGGTTTTAAAAAATATAGTTTATAATAATTTTGGTTAGATTTACTTTCTAAAATCTGGGTAATAGGTTATGTTAGTTGAAATTAGAGGTACTGGGATAATCCTATTTGGTAAAAATGACCTTCTTTTTCTGGACTGGTCATTCACAAAAAGCAGGTCATGCCAAGGGACTTAAAAAAACGAATTGACAAAATAAAATACAAATAATAATAAAAACACCACTGTCGCCTAATATCGAGAAAGAACTGGGACTTAGCTGTATTTATGAATGGTTCATTTTTCAATTTAAGAACATAATTATGAATATTTTTAAATGCCCTTTACTAACAACCATTCCACTTTAGGGGGAAAGTGGAATTTTGTTCTTTGTGTTTTAGATTTGACTTGGCCAATGATGAACAGAAGATCCTCAGAAGAAAACCACAAACCAACTGAAAGAAGACCTGCACACAGAGAACAGACCCGCCCTGCATTTTGGAACCTTCAATACAGACTACCTCAAAACAGAAATGTACTTCAGATAATTTAAGATAAGTTGCTCCAGCTTTTAAATTTATTATCCCTATATATACCATTTTTTTTCTTTCAAACTTGATAACTTCATATATTTTAAATACTGATCTAAATATTTTTGTAACATATTTAATATTGCTGTTTCATCCAGACGTTAGGGTTTTAACAAATGTAGTTTATAATAATTTTGGTTAGATTTATTTTCTAAAATCTGGGTAATATGTTATGTTAGTTATTAGAGGTACTGGGATAATCCTATTTGGTAAAAATGACCTTCTTTTTCTGGACTGCGCAACCACAAAAGGCAAGTCATGCCAAGGGACATAAAAAAACGAACTGACAAAATAAAATACAAATAATAATACAAATAATAATAAAAACACCACTGTCGCCTAATATCGAGAAAGAACTGGGACTTAGCTGTATTTATGAATGGTTCATTTTTCAATTTAAGAAAATAATTATGAATATTTTTAAATGCCCTTTACTAACAACCATTCCACTTTAGGGGGAAAGTGGAATTTTGTTCTTTGTGTTTTAGATTTGACTTGGCCAATGATGAACAGAAGATCCTCAGAAGAAAACCACAAACCAACTGAAAGAAGACCTGCACACAGAGAACAGACCCGCCCTGCATTTTGGAACCATCAATACAGACTACCTCAAAACAGAAATGTACTTCAGATAATTTAAGATAAGTTGCTGCAACTTTTAAATTTATTATTCCTATCGATACCATTTTTTTTCTTTCAAACTTGATAACTTCATATATTTTAAATACTGATCTAAATATTTTTGTAACATATTAAATATTGCTGTTTCATCCAGACGTTAGGGTTTTAACAAATATAGTTTATAATAATTTTGGTTAGATTTATTTTCTAAAATCTGGGTAATATGTTATGTTAGTTATTAGAGGTACTGGGATAATCCTATTTGGTAAAAATGACCTTCTTTTTCTGGACTGCGCAACCACAAAAGGCAAGTCATGCCAAGGGACATAAAAAAACGAACTGACAAAATAAAATACAAATAATAATACAAATAATAATAAAAACACCACTGTCGCCTAATATCGAGAAAGAACTGGGACTTAGCTGTATTTATGAATGGTTCATTTTTCAATTTAAGGACATAATTATGAATATTTTTAAATGCCCTTTACTAACAACCATTCCACTTTAGGGGGAAAGTGGAATTTTGTTCTTTGTGTTTTAGATTTGACTTGGCCAATGATGAACAGAAGATCCTCAGAAGAAAACCACAAACCAACTGAAAGAAGACCTGCACACAGAGAACAGACCCGCCCTGCATTTTGGAACCATCAATACAGACTACCTCAAAACAGAAATGTACTTCAGATAATTTAAGATAAGTTGCTGCAACTTTTAAATTTATTATTCCTATCGATACCATTTTTTTTCTTTCAAACTTGATAACTTCATATATTTTAAATACTGATCTAAATATTTTTGTAACATATTTAATATTGCTGTTTCATCCAGATGTTAGGGTTTTAACAAATAAAGTTTATAATAATTTTGGTTAGATGCTTTTTCTAAAATCTGGGTAATAGGTTATGTTAGTTGAAATTAGAGGTACTGGGATAATCCTATTTGGTAAAAATGACCTTCTTTTTCTGGACTGGTCATCCACAAAAAGCAGGTCATGCCAAGGGACTTAAAAAAACGAATTGACAAAATAAAATACAAATAATAATACAAATGATAATAAAAACACCACTGTCGCCTAATATCGAGAAAGAACTGGGACTTAGCTGTATTTATGAATGGTTCATTTTTCAATTTAAGAACATAATTATGAATATTTTTAAATGCCCTTTACTAACAACCATTCCACTTTAGGGGGAAAGTGGAATTTTGTTCTTTGTGTTTTAGATTTGACTTGGCCAATGATGAACAGAAGATCCTCAGAAGAAAACCACAAACCAACTGAAAGAAGACCTGCACACAGAGAACAGACCCGCCCTGCATTTTGGAACCATCAATACAGACTACCTCAAAACAGAAATGTACTTCAGATAATTTAAGATAAGTTGCTGCAACTTTTAAATTTATTATTCCTATCGATACCATTTTTTTTCTTTCAAACTTGATAACTTCATATATTTTAAATACTGATCTAAATATTTTTGTAACATATTAAATATTGCTGTTTCATCCAGACGTTAGGGTTTTAACAAATATAGTTTATAATAATTTTGGTTAGATTTATTTTCTAAAATCTGGGTAATATGTTATGTTAGTTATTAGAGGTACTGGGATAATCCTATTTGGTAAAAATGACCTTCTTTTTCTGGACTGCGCAACCACAAAAGGCAAGTCATGCCAAGGGACATAAAAAAACGAATTGACAAAATAAAATACAAATAATAATACAAATAATAATAAAAACACCACTGTCGCCTAATACCGAGAAAGAACTGGGACTTAGCTGTATTTATGAATGGTTCATTTTTCAATTTAAGAACATAATTATGAATTTTTTTAAATGCCCTTTAGTAACAACCATTCCACTTTAGGGGGAAAGTGGAATTTTGTTCTTTGTGTTTTAGATTTGACTTGGCCAATGATGAACAGAAGATCCTCAGAAGAAAACCACAAACCAACTGAAAGAAGACCTGCACACAGAGAACAGACCCGCCCTGCATTTTGGAACCTTCAATACAGACTATCTCAAAACAGAAATGTACTTCAGATAATTTAAGATAAGTTGCTCCAACTTTTAAATTTATTATCCCTATCGATATTATTTTTTTTTTCTTTCAAACTTGATAACTTCATATATTTAAAATACTGATCTAAATATTTTTGTAACATATTTAATATTGCTGTTTCATCCAGACGTTAGGGTTTTAACAAATGTAGTTTATAATAATTTTGGTTAGATTTTTTTTCTAAAATCTGGGTAATAGGTTATGTTAGTTGATATTAGAGGTACTGGGATAATCCTATTTGGTAAAAATGACCTTCGTTTTCTGGACTGGTCATCCACAAAAAGCAGGTCATGCCAAGGGACTTAAAAAAACGAATTGACAAAATAAAATACAAATAATGAAAAAAAAAAACACCACTGTCGCCTAATATCAAAGAAAGAACTGGGATTTAGCTGTATTTATGAATGGTTCATTTTTCATTTTAAGAACATAATTATGAATTTTTTTAAATGCCCTTTACTAACAACCATTCCACTTTAGGGAGAAAGTGGAATTTTGTTCTTTGTGTTTTAGATTTGACTTGGCCAATGATGAACAGAAGATCCTCAGAAGAAAACCACAAACCAACTGAAAGAAGACCTGCACACAGAGAACAGACCCGCCCTGCATTTTGGAACCATCAATACAGACTACCTCAAAACAGAAATGTACTTCAGATAATTTAAGATAAGTTGCTGCAACTTTTAAATTTATTATTCCTATCGATACCATTTTTTTTCTTTCAAACTTGATAACTTCATATATTTTAAATACTGATCTAAATATTTTTGTAACATATTAAATATTGCTGTTTCATCCAGACGTTAGGGTTTTAACAAATATAGTTTATAATAATTTTGGTTAGATTTATTTTCTAAAATCTGGGTAATATGTTATGTTAGTTATTAGAGGTACTGGGATAATCCTATTTGGTAAAAATGACCTTCTTTTTCTGGACTGCGCAACCACAAAAGGCAAGTCATGCCAAGGGACATAAAAAAACGAACTGACAAAATAAAATACAAATAATAATACAAATAATAATAAAAACACCACTGTCGCCTAATATCGAGAAAGAACTGGGACTTAGCTGTATTTATGAATGGTTCATTTTTCAATTTAAGGACATAATTATGAATATTTTTAAATGCCCTTTACTAACAACCATTCCACTTTAGGGGGAAAGTGGAATTTTGTTCTTTGTGTTTTAGATTTGACTTGGCCAATGATGAACAGAAGATCCTCAGAAGAAAACCACAAACCAACTGAAAGAAGACCTGCACACAGAGAACAGACCCGCCCTGCATTTTGGAACCATCAATACAGACTACCTCAAAACAGAAATGTACTTCAGATAATTTAAGATAAGTTGCTGCAACTTTTAAATTTATTATTCCTATTGATACCATTTTTTTTCTTTCAAACTTGATAACTTCATATATTTTAAATACTGATCTAAATATTTTTGTAACATATTTAATATTGCTGTTTCATCCAGATGTTAGGGTTTTAACAAATAAAGTTTATAATAATTTTGGTTAGATGCTTTTTCTAAAATCTGGGTAATAGGTTATGTTAGTTGAAATTAGAGGTACTGGGATAATCCTATTTGGTAAAAATGACCTTCTTTTTCTGGACTGGTCATCCACAAAAAGCAGGTCATGCCAAGGGACTTAAAAAAACGAATTGACAAAATAAAATACAAATAATAATACAAATGATAATAAAAACACCACTGTCGCCTAATATCGAGAAAGAACTGGGACTTAGCTGTATTTATGAATGGTTCATTTTTCAATTTAAGAACATAATTATGAATATTTTTAAATGCCCTTTACTAACAACCATTCCACTTTAGGGGGAAAGTGGAATTTTGTTCTTTGTGTTTTAGATTTGACTTGGCCAATGATGAACAGAAGATCCTCAGAAGAAAACCACAAACCAACTGAAAGAAGACCTGCACACAGAGAACAGACCCGCCCTGCATTTTGGAACCATCAATACAGACTACCTCAAAACAGAAATGTACTTCAGATAATTTAAGATAAGTTGCTGCAACTTTTAAATTTATTATTCCTATCGATACCATTTTTTTTCTTTCAAACTTGATAACTTCATATATTTTAAATACTGATCTAAATATTTTTGTAACATATTAAATATTGCTGTTTCATCCAGACGTTAGGGTTTTAACAAATATAGTTTATAATAATTTTGGTTAGATTTATTTTCTAAAATCTGGGTAATATGTTATGTTAGTTATTAGAGGTACTGGGATAATCCTATTTGGTAAAAATGACCTTCTTTTTCTGGACTGCGCAACCACAAAAGGCAAGTCATGCCAAGGGACATAAAAAAACGAATTGACAAAATAAAATACAAATAATAATACAAATAATAATAAAAACACCACTGTCGCCTAATACCGAGAAAGAACTGGGACTTAGCTGTATTTATGAATGGTTCATTTTTCAATTTAAGAACATAATTATGAATTTTTTTAAATGCCCTTTAGTAACAACCATTCCACTTTAGGGGGAAAGTGGAATTTTGTTCTTTGTGTTTTAGATTTGACTTGGCCAATGATGAACAGAAGATCCTCAGAAGAAAACCACAAACCAACTGAAAGAAGACCTGCACACAGAGAACAGACCCGCCCTGCATTTTGGAACCTTCAATACAGACTATCTCAAAACAGAAATGTACTTCAGATAATTTAAGATAAGTTGCTCCAACTTTTAAATTTATTATCCCTATCGATATTATTTTTTTTTTCTTTCAAACTTGATAACTTCATATATTTAAAATACTGATCTAAATATTTTTGTAACATATTTAATATTGCTGTTTCATCCAGACGTTAGGGTTTTAACAAATGTAGTTTATAATAATTTTGGTTAGATTTTTTTTCTAAAATCTGGGTAATAGGTTATGTTAGTTGATATTAGAGGTACTGGGATAATCCTATTTGGTAAAAATGACCTTCGTTTTCTGGACTGGTCATCCACAAAAAGCAGGTCATGCCAAGGGACTTAAAAAAACGAATTGACAAAATAAAATACAAATAATGAAAAAAAAAAACACCACTGTCGCCTAATATCAAAGAAAGAACTGGGATTTAGCTGTATTTATGAATGGTTCATTTTTCAATTTAAGAACATAATTATGAATTTTTTTAAATGCCCTTTACTAACAACCATTCCACTTTAGGGAGAAAGTGGAATTTTGTTCTTTGTGTTTTAGATTTGACTTGGCCAATGATGAACAGAAGATCCTCAGAAGAAAACCACAAACCAACTGAAAGAAGACCTGCACACAGAGAACAGACCCGCCCTGCATTTTGGAACCTTCAATACAGACTACCTCAAAACAGAAATGTACTTCAGATAATTTAAGATAAGTTGCTCCAACTTTTAAATTTATTATCCCTATCGATACCATTTTTTTTCTTTCAAACTTGATAACTTCATATATTTTAAATACTGATCTAAATATTTTTGTAACATATTTAATATTGCTGTTTCATCCAGATGTTAGGGTTTTAACAAATAAAGTTAATAATAATTTTGGTTAGATGCTTTTTCTAAAATCTGGGTAATATGTTATGTTAGTTATTAGAGGTACTGGGATAATCCTATTTGGTAAAAATGACCTTCTTTTTCTGGACTGCGCAACCACAAAAGGCAAGTCATGCCAAGGGACATAAAAAAACGAATTGACAAAATAAAATACAAATAATAATAAAAACACCACTATCGCCTAATATCGAGAAAGAACTGGGACTTAGCTGTATTTATGAATGGCTCATTTTTCAATTTAAGAACATAATTATGAATTTTTTTAAATGCCCTTTACTAACAACCATTCCACTTTAGGGGGAAAGTGGAATTTTGTTCTTTGTGTTTTAGATTTGACTTGGCCAATGATGAACAGAAGATCCTCAGAAGAAAACCACAAACCAACTGAAAGAAGACCTGCACACAGAGAACAGACTCGCCCTGCATTTTGGAACCATCAATAGACTACCTCAAAACAGAAATGTACTTCAGATAATTTAAGATAAGTTGCTGCAACTTTTAAATTTATTATTCCTATCGATACCATTTTTTTTCTTTCAAACTTGATAACTTCATATATTTTAAATACTGATCTAAATATTTTTGTAACATATTAAATATTGCTGTTTCATCCAGACGTTAGGGTTTTAACAAATATAGTTTATAATAATTTTGGTTAGATTTATTTTCTAAAATCTGGGTAATATGTTATGTTAGTTATTAGAGGTACTGGGATAATCCTATTTGGTAAAAATGACCTTCTTTTTCTGGACTGCGCAACCACAAAAGGCAAGTCATGCCAAGGGACATAAAAAAACGAATTGACAAAATAAAATACAAATAATAATACAAATAATAATAAAAACACCACTGTCGCCTAATACCGAGAAAGAACTGGGACTTAGCTGTATTTATGAATGGTTCATTTTTCAATTTAAGAACATAATTATGAATTTTTTTAAATGCCCTTTAGAAACAACCATTCCACTTTAGGGGGAAAGTGGAATTTTGTTCTTTGTGTTTTAGATTTGACTTGGCCAATGATGAACAGAAGATCCTCAGAAGAAAACCACAAACCAACTGAAAGAAGACCTGCACACAGAGAACAGACCCGCCCTGCATTTTGGAACCTTCAATACAGACTATCTCAAAACAGAAATGTACTTCAGATAATTTAAGATAAGTTGCTCCAACTTTTAAATTTATTATCCCTATCGATATTATTTTTTTTTTCTTTCAAACTTGATAACTTCATATATTTAAAATACTGATCTAAATATTTTTGTAACATATTTAATATTGCTGTTTCATCCAGACGTTAGGGTTTTAACAAATGTAGTTTATAATAATTTTGGTTAGATTTTTTTTCTAAAATCTGGGTAATAGGTTATGTTAGTTGATATTAGAGGTACTGGGATAATCCTATTTGGTAAAAATGACCTTCGTTTTCTGGACTGGTCATCCACAAAAAGCAGGTCATGCCAAGGGACTTAAAAAAACGAATTGACAAAATAAAATACAAATAATGAAAAAAAAAAACACCACTGTCGCCTAATATCAAAGAAAGAACTGGGATTTAGCTGTATTTATGAATGGTTCATTTTTCAATTTAAGAACATAATTATGAATTTTTTTAAATGCCCTTTACTAACAACCATTCCACTTTAGGGAGAAAGTGGAATTTTGTTCTTTGTGTTTTAGATTTGACTTGGCCAATGATGAACAGAAGATCCTCAGAAGAAAACCACAAACCAACTGAAAGAAGACCTGCACACAGAGAACAGACCCGCCCTGCATTTTGGAACCTTCAATACAGACTACCTCAAAACAGAAATGTACTTCAGATAATTTAAGATAAGTTGCTCCAACTTTTAAATTTATTATCCCTATCGATACCATTTTTTTTCTTTCAAACTTGATAACTTCATATATTTTAAATACTGATCTAAATATTTTTGTAACATATTTAATATTGCTGTTTCATCCAGATGTTAGGGTTTTAACAAATAAAGTTAATAATAATTTTGGTTAGATGCTTTTTCTAAAATCTGGGTAATATGTTATGTTAGTTATTAGAGGTACTGGGATAATCCTATTTGGTAAAAATGACCTTCTTTTTCTGGACTGCGCAACCACAAAAGGCAAGTCATGCCAAGGGACATAAAAAAACGAATTGACAAAATAAAATACAAATAATAATAAAAACACCACTATCGCCTAATATCGAGAAAGAACTGGGACTTAGCTGTATTTATGAATGGCTCATTTTTCAATTTAAGAACATAATTATGAATTTTTTTAAATGCCCTTTACTAACAACCATTCCACTTTAGGGGGAAAGTGGAATTTTGTTCTTTGTGTTTTAGATTTGACTTGGCCAATGATGAACAGAAGATCCTCAGAAGAAAACCACAAACCAACTGAAAGAAGACCTGCACACAGAGAACAGACTCGCCCTGCATTTTGGAACCATCAATAGACTACCTCAAAACAGAAATGTACTTCAGATAATTTAAGATAAGTTGCTGCAACTTTTAAATTTATTATTCCTATCGATACCATTTTTTTTCTTTCAAACTTGATAACTTCATATATTTTAAATACTGATCTAAATATTTTTGTAACATATTAAATATTGCTGTTTCATCCAGACGTTAGGGTTTTAACAAATATAGTTTATAATAATTTTGGTTAGATTTATTTTCTAAAATCTGGGTAATAGGTTATGTTAGTTATTAGAGTTACTGGGATAATCCTATTTGGTAAAAATGACCTTCTTTTTCTGGACTGCGCAACCACAAAAGGCAAGTCATGCCAAGGGACATAACAAAAGGAATTGACAAAATAAAATACAAATAATAATACAAATAACAATAAAAACACCACTGTCGCCTAATATCGAGAAAGAACTGGGACTTAGCTGTATTTATGAATGGTTCATTTTTCAATTTAAGAACATAATTATGAATATTTTTAAATGCCCTTTACTAACAACCATTCCACTTTAGGGGGAAAGTGGAATTTTGTTCTTTGTGTTTTAGATTTGACTTGGCCAATGATGAACAGAAGATCCTCAGAAGAAAACCACAAACCAACTGAAAGAAGACCTGCACACAGAGAACAGACCCGCCCTGCATTTTGGAACCTTCAATACAGACTACCTCAAAACAGAAATGTACTTCAGATAATTTAAGATAAGTTGCTCCAACTTTTAAATTTATTATCCCTATCGATACCATTTTTTTTTCTTTCAAACTTGATAACTTCATATATTTTAAATACTGATCTAAATATTTTTGTAACATATTTAATATTGCTGTTTCATCCAGATGTTAGGGTTTTAACAAATAAAGTTTATAATAATTTTGGTTAGATGCTTTTTCTAAAATCTGGGTAATATGTTATGTTAGTTGAAATTAGAGGTACTGGGATAATCCTATTTGGTAAAAATGACCTTCTTTTTCTGGACTGGTCATCCACAAAAAGCAGGTCATGCCAAGGGACTTAAAAAAACGAATTGACAAAATAAAATACAAATAATAATACAAATGATAAGAAAAACACCACTGTCGCCTAATATCGAGAAAGAACTGGGACTTAGCTGTATTTATGAATGGTTCATTTTTCAATTTAAGAACATAATTATGAATATTTTTAAATGCCCTTTACTAACAACCATTCCACTTTAGGGGGAAAGTGGAATTTTGTTCTTTGTGTTTTAGATTTGACTTGGCCAATGATGAACAGAAGATCCTCAGAAGAAAACCACAAACCAACTGAAAGAAGACCTGCACACAGAGAACAGACCCGCCCTGCATTTTGGAACCTTCAATACAGACTACCTCAAAACAGAAATGTACTTCAGATAATTTAAGATAAGTTGCTCCAGCTTTTAAATTTATTATCCCTATCGATACCATTTTTTTTCTTTCAAACTTGATAACTTCATATATTTTAAATACTGATCTAAATATTTTTGTAACATATTTAATATTGCTGTTTCATCCAGACGTTAGGGTTTTAACAAATGTAGTTTATAATAATTTTGGTTAGATTTATTTTCTAAAATCTGGGTAATATGTTATGTTAGTTATTAGAGGTACTGGGATAATCCTATTTGGTAAAAATGACCTTCTTTTTCTGGACTGCGCAACCACAAAAGGCAAGTCATGCCAAGGGACATAAAAAAACGAATTGACAAAATAAAATACAAATAATAATACAAATAATAATAAAAACACCACTGTCGCCTAATACCGAGAAAGAACTGGGACTTAGCTGTATTTATGAATGGTTCATTTTTCAATTTAAGAACATAATTATGAATTTTTTTAAATGCCCTTTAGTAACAACCATTCCACTTTAGGGGGAAAGTGGAATTTTGTTCTTTGTGTTTTAGATTTGACTTGGCCAATGATGAACAGAAGATCCTCAGAAGAAAACCACAAACCAACTGAAAGAAGACCTGCACACAGAGAACAGACCCGCCCTGCATTTTGGAACCTTCAATACAGACTATCTCAAAACAGAAATGTACTTCAGATAATTTAAGATAAGTTGCTCCAACTTTTAAATTTATTATCCCTATCGATATTATTTTTTTTTCTTTCAAACTTGATAACTTCATATATTTAAAATACTGATCTAAATATTTTTGTAACATATTTAATATTGCTGTTTCATCCAGACGTTAGGGTTTTAACAAATGTAGTTTATAATAATTTTGGTTAGATTTTTTTTCTAAAATCTGGGTAATAGGTTATGTTAGTTGATATTAGAGGTACTGGGATAATCCTATTTGGTAAAAATGACCTTCGTTTTCTGGACTGGTCATCCACAAAAAGCAGGTCATGCCAGGGGACTTAAAAAAACGAATTGACAAAATAAAATACAAATAATGAAAAAAAAACACCACTGTCGCCTAATATCAAGAAAGAACTGGGATTTAGCTGTATTTATGAATGGTTCATTTTTCAATTTAAGAACATAATTATGAATTTTTTTAAATGCCCTTTACTAACAACCATTCCACTTTAGGGAGAAAGTGGAATTTTGTTCTTTGTGTTTTAGATTTGACATGGCCAATGATGAACAGAAGATCCGCAGAAGAAAACCACAAACCAACTGAAAGACGACCTGCACACAGAGAACAGACCCGCCCTGCATTTTGGAACCTTCAATACAGACTACCTCAAAACAGAAACGTACTTCACATAATTTAAGATAAGTTGCTCCAAATTTTAAATTTATTATCACTGTCGATATCATTTTCTTTTCTTTCAAACTTGATAACTTCATATATTTTAAATACTGATCTAAATATTTTTGTAACATATTTAATATTGCTGTTTCATCCAGACGTTAGGGTTTTAAAAAAAAATATAGTTTATAATAATTTTGGTTAGATTTACTTTCTAAAATCTGGGTAATAGGTTATGTTAGTTGATATTAGAGGTACTGGGAATATCCTATTTGGTAAAAATGACCTTCTTTTTCTGGACTGCTCAACCACAAAAAGCAGGTCATGCCAAGGGACTTAAAAAAACGAATTGACAAGATAAAATACAAATAATAATAAAACATAACTGTCGCCTAATATCGAGAAAGAACTGGGACTTAGCTGTATTTATGAATGGTTCATTTTTCAATTTAAGAACATAATTATGAATTTTTTAAAATGCCCTTTACTAACAACCATTCCACTTTAGGGGGAAAGTGGAATTTTGTTCTTTGTGTTTTAGATTTGACATGGCCAATGATGAACAGAAGATCCTCAGAAGAAAACCACAAACCAACTGAAAGAAGACCTGCACACAGAGAACAGACCCGCCCTGCATTTTGGAACCTTCAATACAGACTACCTCAAAACAGAAACGTACTTCAGATAATTTAAGATAAGTTGCTCCAAATTTTCAATTTATTATCACTGTCGATATCATTTTTTTTTTCTTTCAAACTTGATAACTTCATATATTTTAAATACTGATCTAAATATTTTTTTAACATATTTAATATTGCTGTTTCATCCAGATGTTAGGGTTTTAAAAAAATATATAGTTTATAATAATTTTGGTTAGATTTACTTTCTAAAATCTGGGTAATAGGTTATGTTAGTTGATATTAGAGGTACTGGGAAAATCCTATTTGGTAAAAATGACCTTCTTTTTCTGGACTGCTCAACCACAAAAAGCAGGTCCAAGCAGTCCAAGGGACTTAAAAAAACGAATTGACAAGATAAAATACAAATAATAATAAAACATCACTGTCGCCTAATATCGAGAAAGAACTGGGACTTAGCTGTATTTATGAATGGTTCATTTTCCAATTTAAGAACATAATTATGAATTTTTTTAAATGCCCTTTACTAACAACCATTCCACTTTAGGGGGAAAGTGGAATTTTGTTCTTTGTGTTTTAGATTTGACTTGGCCAATGATGAACAGAAGATCCTCAGAAGAAAACTACAAACCAACTGAAAGAAGACCTGCACACAGAGAACAGACCTATCTACAGCTCTGCAGATGAAACATTTTGGAACTTTAATACTAACTACTTGAGAATAGAAATTTACTTCAGATACGCTTCATGTATGATAAATTGTTGATAGGTTGTTCCAAATTTTCAAGTTTTTCTTTCAAGTTTGATATCTTCATATGTTTTAAATAATTATCTAAATATTTTTGTAACATATTTAATATTGCTGTTTCATCCAGTCATGTTATTTTTGTTACCACCTAAACAGTAAATGCTTACACTAATCAATTTATGTCACTGACTGGCCCTAAGTTAAGTTTTCTTATTTAAGTTACCACCTGAACAGTAGATGCTTACAGTAATCAATCTACATGTATGTTTCTATCTGGCCCTAAGTAAAGTTTTTTTTATTTAAGTTACCACTTTAACAGTAAATGCTTTACAGTAATCAATCGTATGTCACTGGCTGGCCCTAAGTTAAGTTTTTCTTATTTAAGTTACCACCTGAACAGTAAATATTTATAGTAATCAGTATATGCCACTGACTGGCCCTAAGTTAAGTTTTTCTTATTTATGTCACCACCTGAACAGTAAATACTTATGGTAATCAATCTATTTCACTGACTGGCCCTAAGTTAAGTTTTTCTTATTTAAGTTACCACCTGAACCGTAAATATTTATAGTAATCAGTCTATGTCACTGACTGGCCCTAAGTTAAGTTTTTCTTATTTATGTTACCAACTGAACAGTAAATATTTATAGCAATCAATGTATTTCACTGACTGGCTCTAAGTTAAGTTTTTTTTATTTTATGTTAACCCCTGAACAGTCTATGCCACTGACTGGCATTCAGTTTTTCTAATTTTATGTTACCACCTGAACAGTAAATGCTTACAGTTATTAATTTATGTCACTGAATGGCCCTAAGTTAAGTTTTCTTATTTAAATTACCACCTGAACAGTAAATGCTTACAGTTATTAATTTATGTCACTGAATGGCCCTAAGTTAAGTTTTCTTATTTAAAAGGGCATGAGCTGCCAAAATGTTGATATTTTGACGTTAAAACAGAATGTTGACATTATTAGCTATTTTTCTCAAGACTTATAATTCAGAAGCTTTTCATTGCTTCTAGTCTCGAAAATGTACGTTTAAGTATTGTTTTAATCTAATTTTGGCTTAGAATGAATGAATGGTCATCCCGGTTATTTAAATTTCGCACACGTTTTCGGTTCATACAGGCCACATTCTGTATGGATTTTCCTCATTCCAACGCCAATCTTTTACTTTTTCGGTGGCCTTCAAAGCCTCTTAGCGTCGTGACGATCAGAAATTATGACAAAAGTGTGAATTTTGGCAGCTCATGCCACTTTAAGTTACCACCTGAACAGTAAAAGCTTTCAGTAATCAATCTATATCACTGGCTGGCCCTAAATTAAGTTTTTCTTATTTATGTTACCACCTGAAGCATAAATGCTTACAGTAATCAATCTATTTCACTGACTGGCCCTAAATTAGGTTTTTTTCTTTTTTATGTTACCACCTGAACAGTAAATACTTTCAGTAATCAATCTATATCACTGGCTGGCCCTAAATTAAGTTTTTCTTATTTATGTTACCACCTGAAGCATAAATGCTTACAGTAATCAATCTATTTCACTGACTGGCCCTAAATTAGGTTTTTTTCTTTTTTATGTTACCACCTGAACAGTAAATACTTTCAGTAATCAATCTATGTTACTGACCGGCCCTAAGTTAAGTTTTTCTTATTTTATGTTACCACCTGAACAGTAAATGCTTACAGTAATCAATCTATGTCACTGACTGGTCCTAAGTTAAGTTTTTCTTATTTTATGTTACCACCTGAACAGTAAATGCTTACAGTAATCAATCTATGTTACTGACTGGCCCTAAGTTAAGTTTTTCTTATTTTATGTTACCACCTGAACAGTAAATGCTTACAGTAATCAATCTATGTTACTGACTGGCCCTAAGTTAAGTTTTTCTTATTTTATGTTACCACCTGAACAGTAAATGCTTACAGTAATCAATCTATGTTACTAAAACTGACCCTAAGTTATGTTTTTCTTATTTTATGTTACCACCTGAATAGTAAATGCTTACAGTAATCAATCTGTTACTGACTGACCCTAAGTTAAGTTTCTCTTATTTCGAGTTATCACCTGAACAGCAAATGCTTACAGTAAAATCTACATGTATGTAACTGACTGACACTAATTTAAGTTTTTCATATCTAAGTTACCACCTGAACAATAAATGCTTACAGTAATCAATCTATGTAACTGACTGACCCTAATTTAAGTTTTTCATATCTAAATTAAGTTAAAGTTTTTCTTTTTTATGTTACCACCTGAACAGTAAACATTTATAGTAATCAATCTATGTCACTGACCCTAAGTGAAGTTTTTCTTACTTAGGTTACCACCTAAACAGTAAATGCTTTCGGTAATCAATCTATGCAAATAACTGGCCCTGAGTTAAGTTTTTCGTATTTAATGTTACCAACTGAACAGTAAATGCTTACAGTAATCAATCTATGCCATTGTCTGGCCCTAAGTTAAGTTTTTCTTTTTTATGTTACCACCTGAACAGTAAATATTTATAGTAATCAATCTATGTCACTGACTGACCCTAAGTTAAGTTTTTCCTATTTCGAGTTGCCACCCGAACAGTAAATACATTCAGTAATCAATCTATATCACTGGCTGGTCCTCAGTTAAGTTTTTCTTATTTTATATTACCACCTAAACAGTAAATCCTTACAGTAATCAACCTATGTCACTGGCTGGCCCTAAGTTAAGTTTTCCTTCTTTATGTTACCACCTGAACAGTAAATATTTATAATAATCAATCTATGTCACTGACTGCCCCTAAGTTAAGTTTTTCTTATTTAAGTTACCACATGAACAGTCTATGCCACTGGCAGCAGGCTGGTTCAAATAAGTTTTCGTTATTTAAGTTACCACCTGAACAGTAAATGCTTACAGTAAAATCTACATCTATGTCACTGACTGACCCAAAGTTAAGTTTTACTTATTTTATGTTACCACCTGAACAGTAAATGTTTACAGTAATCAATCTATGTCACTGACTGGCCCTAAGTTAAGTTTTTCTTATATTAAGTTACCACATAAACAGTAAATGCTTACAGTAATCAACTTATGTTACTGACTGGCCCTAAGTTAAGTTTTTCTTTTTTTATGTTACCACCTGAAGAGTAAATGCTTACAGTAATCAACTTATGCCACTGACTGGCCCTAGGTTAAGTTTTTCGTATTTTATGTTACCAGCTGAACAGTAAATGCTTACAGTAATCAATCTATGTTACTGACTCACCCAAAGTAAAGTTTTTCTTATTCCGAGTTAAATTTAAATACTTACAGTAATCAATCTATGTCACTGGCTGGTCATAAGTTAGGTTTTTCTTATTTTATGTTACCACCTAAACATTTACATGTTTACAGTAATCAATCTATGTCACTGGCTGGACCTAAGTTAAATTGTTCTTTTTTAAGTTACCACCGGAACAGTCTATGCCACTGGCTGACCCTAAGTTAAGTTTTTCTTTTTTAAGTTACCACCTGAACAGTCTATGCCACTGACTGGCCCTAAGTTAAGCTTTTCTTATTTAAGTTACCACCTGAACAGTCTATGCCACTGACTGGCCCTAAGTTAAGTTTTTCTTATTTAAGTTACCACCTGAACAGTCTATGCCACTGACTGGCCATAAGTTAAGTTTTTCTTATTTAAGTTACCACCTGAACAGTCTGTCACTGACTAGCCCTAAATTAAGTTTTTCTTATTTTATGTTACCACCTGAAGAGTAAATGCTTACAGTAATCAACTTATGCCACTGACTGGCCCTAAGTTAAGTTTTTCTTTTTTTATGTTACCACCTGAAGAGTAAATGCTTACAGTAATCAACTTATGCCACTGACTGGCCCTAAGTTAAGTTTTTCGTATTTTATGTTACCAGCTGAACAGTAAATGCTTACAGTAATCAATCTATGTTACTGACTCACCCAAAGTAAAGTTGTTCTTATTCCGAGATAAATTTAAATGCTTACAGTAATCAATCTATGTCACTGGCTGGTCCTAAGTTAGGTATTTCTTATTTTATGTTACTACCTAAACATTTACATGCTTACAGTAATCAATCTAAGTCACTGGCTGGACCTAAGTTAAGTTTTTCTTATTTAAAGTTACCACCTGAACAGTAAATGCTTACAGTAAAATCTATGTCACTGACTGACCCAAAGTTAAGTTTTTCGTTATTTAAGTTACCACCTGAACAGTAAATGCTTACAGTAAAATCTACATCTATGTCACTGACTGACCCAAAGTTAAGTTTTACTTATTTTATGTTACCACCTGAACAGTAAATGCTTACAGTAAAATCTGTCACTGGCTGGTCCTTATTTAAGTTACCACCTGAACAGCAAATGCTTACAGTAATCAATCTATGTCACTGACTGGCCCTAAGTTAAGTTTTTCTTATTTTAAGTTACCATAGACTGATCCAGAGACATTTTGATACCTGTATACAGGTATGAGCGCCCAAACTCACAAGCAAAAAATCCGCCCAAATTCTTCAAACTAACAGATTTTAATGTCAAAATAGCATTTAATGTTGAATTTTGGGCCAGAGATGTTGTTTTTGTCTTATTGTTGGAACATTTTGAACCGAAATGGTATGCCCAAATTTCCCCTGGATCAGTCCCTGGTTACCACATAAACAGTAAATGCTTACAGTAATCAACTTATGTTACTGACTGGCCCTAAGTTAAGTTTTTCTTTTTTATGTTACCACCTGAAGAGTAAATGCTTACAGTAATCAACTTATGCCCCTGACTGGCCCTAGGTTAAGTTTTTCTTATTTAAGTTACCACCTGAACAGTCTATGCCACTGATTGGCCCTAAGTTAAGCTTTTCTTATTTAAGTTACCACCTGAACAGTCTATGCCACTGACTGGCCCTAAGTTAAGCTTTTCTTATTTAAGTTACCACCTGGACAGTCTATGCCACTGACTGGCCCTAAGTTAAGCTTTTCTTATTTGAGTTACCACCTGAACAGTCTATGCCACTGGCTGGCCCTAAGTTAAGTTTTTCTTATTTAAGTTACCACCTGAACAGTCTATGCCACTGACTGGCCATAAGTTAAGTTTTTCTTATTTAAGTTACCACCTGAACAGTCTATGTCACTGACTGGCCCTAAATTAAGTTTTTCTTATTTTAAGTTACCACCTGAACAGCAAATGCTTACAGTAATCAATCTATGTCACTGACTGGCCCTAAGTTAAGTTTTTCTTATTTTAAGCTACCACCTGAAGAGTAAATGCTTTCAGTAATCAATCTATGTTACTGACTGGTCCTAAGTTAAGTTATTCTTATTTTTGTTACCACATAAACAGTAAATGCTTACAGTAATCAATCTATGTCACTGACTGGCCCTAAGTTAAGTTTTTCTTATTTAAGTTACCACCTGAACAGTCTATGCCACTGGCTGGCCCCGAGTTAAGTTTTTCTTATTTAAGTTACCACCTGGATAGCCTATGCCACTGACTGGCCCTAAGTTAAGCTTTTCTTATTTAAGTTACCACCTGAACAGTCTATGCCACTGGCTGGCCCTAAGTTAAGTTTTTCTTATTTAAGTTAGCACCTGAACAGTCTATGCCACTGATTGGCCCTAAGTTAAGTTTTTCTTATTTAAGTTACCACCTGAACAGTCTATGTTACTGACTGGCCCTAAATTAAGTTTTTCTTATTTTAAGTTACCACCTGAACAGCAAATGCTTACAGTAATCAATCTATGTCACTGATTGGCCCTAAATTAAGTTTTTCTTATTTAAGTTACCACCTGGACAGCAAATGCTTACAGTAATCAATCTATGTCACTGACTGGCCCTAAGTTAAGTTTTTCTTATTTTAAGTTACCACCTGAACAGTAAATGCTTTCAGTAATCAATCTATGTTACAGACTGGTCCTAAGTTAAGTTTTTGTTATTTAAGTTACCACCTGAACAGTCTATGCCACTGGCTGGCCCTAAGTTAAGTTTTTCTTATTTAAGTTACCACCTGAACAGTCTATGCCACTGACTGGCCATAAGTTAAGTTTTTCTTATTTAAGTTACCACCTGAACAGTCTATGTCACTGACTGGCCCTAAATTAAGTTTTTCTTATTTAAGTTACCACCTGTACAGTCTATGCCACTGACTGGCCCTAAGTTAAGTTTTTCTTATTTTAAGTTACCACCTGAACAGCAAATGCTTACAGTAATCAATCTATGTCACTGACTGGCCCTAAGTTAAGTTTTTCTTATTTAAGTTACCACCTGAACAGTCTATGCCACTGACTGGCCCTAAGTTAAGCTTTTCTTATTTAAGTTACCACCTGAACAGTCTATGCCACTGACTAGCCCTAAGTTAAGTTTTTCTTATTTAAGTTACCACCTGAACAGTCTATGCCACTGGCTGGCCCTAAGTTAAGTTTTTCTTATTTAAGTTACCACCTGAACAGTCTATGCCACTGACTGGCCATAAGTTAAGTTTTTCTTATTTAAGTTACCACCTGAACAGTCTATGTCACTGACTAGCCCTAAATTAAGTTTTTCTTATTTTATGTTACCACCTAAACAGTAAATGCTTACAGTAATCAACTTATGTTACTGACTGGCCCTAAGTTAAGTTTTTCTTTTTTTATGTTACCACCTGCAGAGTAAATGCTTACAGTAATCAACTTATGCCACTGACTGGCCCTAAGTTAAGTTTTTCTTTTTTTATGTTACCACCTGAAGAGTAAATGCTTACAGTAATCAATCTATGTTACTGACTCACCCAAAGTAAAGTTGTTCTTATTCCAACTTAAATTTAAATGCTTACAGTAATCAATCTATGTCACTGGCTGGTCCTAAGTTAGGTTTTTCTTATTTAAAGTTACCACCTGAACAGTAAATGCTTACAGTAAAATCTATGTCACTGACTGACCCAAAGTTAAGTTTTTCGTTATTTAAGTTACCACCTGAACAGTAAATGCTTACAGTAAAATCTACATCTATGTCACTGACTGACCCAAAGTTAAGTTTTACTTATTTTATGTTACCACCTGAACAGTAAATACTTACAGTAAAATCTGTCACTGGCTGGTCCTTATTTAAGTTACCACCTGAACAGCAAATGCTTACAGTAATCAATCTATGTCACTGACTGGCCCTAAGTTAAGTTTTTCTGATTTTAAGTTACCATAGACTGATCCAGAGACATTTTGATACCTGTATACAGGTATTGGTGCCCAAACTCACAAGCAAAAAATCCGCCCAAATTCTTCAAACTAACAGATTTTAATGTCAAAATAGCATTTAATGTTGAATTTTGGGCCAGAGATGTTGTTTTTGTCTTATTGTTGGAACATTTTGAACCGAAATGGTATGCCCAAATTTCCCCTGGATCAGTCCCTGGTTACCACATAAACAGTAAATGCTTACAGTAATCAACTTATGTTACTGACTGGCCCTAAGTTAAGTTTTTCTTTTTTATGTTACCACCTGAAGAGTAAATGCTTACAGTAATCAACTTATGCCCCTGACTGGCCCTAGGTTAAGTTTTTCTTATTTAAGTTACCACCTGAACAGTCTATGCCACTGATTGGCCCTAAGTTAAGCTTTTCTTATTTAAGTTACCACCTGAACAGTCTATGCCACTGACTGGCCCTAAGTTAAGCTTTTCTTATTTAAGTTACCACCTGAACAGTCTATGCCACTGACTGGCCCTAAGTTAAGTTTTTCTTATTTAAGTTACCACCTGAACAGTCTATGCCACTGGCTGGTCCTAAGTTAAGTTTTTCTTATTTAAGTTACCACCTGAACAGTCTATGCCACTGACTGGCCATAAGTTAAGTTTTTCTTATTTTAAGTTACCACCTGAACAGCAAATGCTTACAGTAATCAATCTATGTCACTGACTGGCCCTAAGTTAAGTTTTTCTTATTTTAAGCTACCACCTGAACAGTAAATGCTTTCAGTAATCAATCTATGTTACTGACTGGTCCTAAGTTAAGTTTTTCTTATTTAAGTTACCACCTGAACAGCAAATGCTTACAGTAATCAATCTATGTCACTGACTGGCCCTAAGTTAAGTTTTTCTTATTTTAAGTTACCACCTGAACAGTAAACGCTTTCAGTAATCAATCTATGTTACTGGCTGGCCCTGAGTTAAGTTTTTCTTATTTAAGTTACCACCTGGACAGTCTATGCCACTGACTGGCCCTAAGTAAAGTTTTTCTTATTTAGGTTACCACCTGAACAGTCTATGCCACTGGCTGGCCCTAAGTTAAGTTTTTCTTATTTAAGTTACCACCTGAACAGTCTATGTCACTGACTGGCCCTAAATTAAGTTTTTCTTATTTTAAGTTACCACCTGAACAGCAAATGCTTACAGTAATCAATCTATGTCACTGACTGGCCCTAAGTTAAGTTTTTCTTATTTTAAGCTACCACCTGAAGATTAAATGCTTTCAGTAATCAATCTATGTCACTGACTGGTCCTAAGTTAAGTTATTCTTATTTTAAGTTACCACCTGAACAGTCTATGTCACTGACTGGCCCTAAGTTAAGTTTTTCTTATTTTAAGCTACCACCTGAAGATTAAATGCTTTCAGTAATCAATCTATGTCACTGACTGGTCCTAAGTTAAGTTATTCTTATTTTAAGTTACCACCTGAACAGTCTATGTCACTGACTGGCCCTAAGTTAAGTTTTTCTTATTTTAAGCTACCACCTGAACAGCAAATGCTTACAGTAATCAATCTATGTCACTGACTGGCCCTAAGTTAAGTTTTTCTTATTTAAGTTACCACCTGAACAGTCTATGCCACTGGCTGGCCCTGAGTTAAGTTTTTCTTATTTAAGTTACCACCTGGACAGTCTATGCCACTGACTGGCCCTAAGTTAAGCTTTTCTTATTTAAGTTACCACCTGAACAGTCTATGCCACTGACTGGCCCTAAGTTAAGTTTTTCTTATTTAAGTTACCACCTGAACAGTCTATGCCACTGGCTGGCCCTAAGTTAAGTTTTTCTTATTTAAGTTAGCACCTGAACAGTCTATGCCACTGATTGGCCCTAAGTTAAGTTTTTCTTATTTAAGTTACCACCTGAACAGTCTATGTCACTGACTGGCCCTAAATTAGGTTTTTCTTATTTTAAGTTACCACCTGAACAGCAAATGCTTACAGTAATCAATCTATGTCACTGATTGGCCCTAAGTTAAGTTTTTCTTATTTAAGTTACCACCTGAACAGCAAATGCTTACAGTAATCAATATATGTCACTGACTGGCCCTAAGTTAAGTTTTTCTTATTTTAAGTTACCACCTGAACAGTAAATGCTTTCAGTAATCAATCTATGTTACTGACTGGTCCTAAGTTAAGTTTTCGTTATTTAAGTTACCACCTGAACAGTCTATGCCACTGACTGGCCATAAGTTAAGTTTTTCTTATTTAAGTTACCACCTGAACATTCTATGTCACTGACTGGCCCTAAATTAAGTTTTTCTTATTTTAAGTTACCACCTGAACAGTAAATGCTTTCAGTAATCAATCTATGTTACTGACTGGTCCTAAGTTAAGTTTTTCTTATTTAAGTTACCACCTGAACAGTCTATGCCACTGGCTGGTCCTAAGTTAAGTTTTTCTTATTTTTGTTACCACCTGAACAGTAAATGCTTTCAGTAATCAATCTATGTTACTGAATGGTCCTAAGTTAAGTTATTCTTATTTTTGTTACCACATAAACAGTAAATGCTTACAGTAATCAATCTATGTCACTGACTGGCCCTAAGTTAAGTTTTTCTTATTTAAGTTACCACCTGAACAGTCTATGCCACTGGCTGGCCCTGAGTTAAGTTTTTCTTATTTAAGTTACCACCTGAACAGTCTATACCACTGACTGGCCCTAAGTTAAGCTTTTCTTATTTAAGTTACCACCTGAACAGTCTATGCCACTGACTGGCCCTAAGTTAAGTTTTTCTTATTTAAGTTACCACCTGAACAGTCTATGCCACTGGCTGGCCCTAAGTTAAGTTTTTCTTATTTAAGTTACCACCTGAACAGTCTATGCCAATGATTGGCCCTAAGTTAAGTTTTTCTTATTTAAGTTACCACCTGAACAGTCTATGTCACTGACTGGCCCTAAATTAAGTTTTTCTTATTTTAAGTTACCACCTGAACAGCAAATGCTTACAGTAATCAATCTATGTCACTGATTGGCCCTAAGTTAAGTTTTTCTTATTTTAAGTTACCACCTGAACAGTAAATGCTTTCAGTAATCAATCTATGTTACTGACTGGTCCTAAGTTAAGTTTTTCTTATTTAAGTTACCACCTGAACAGCAAATGCTTACAGTTATCAATCTATGTCACTGACTGGCCCTAAGTTAAGTTTTTCTTATTTTAAGTTACCACCTGAACAGTAAATGCTTTCAGTAATCAATCTATGTTACTGACTGGTCCTAAGTTAAGTTTTTGTTATTTAAGTTACCACATGAACAGTCTATGCCACTGGCTGGTCCTAAGTTAAGTTTTTCTTATTTTTGTTACCACCTGAACAGTAAATGCTTTCAGTAATCAATCTATGTTACTGACTGGTCCTAAGTTAAGTTATTCTTATTTTTGTTACCACCTGAACAGTAAATGCTTACAGTAAAGTCTACATGTATGTCACTGACTGACCCTAAGATAAGTTTTTCTTATTTAAGTTACCACCTGAACAGTCTATGCCACTGACTGGCCCTAAGTTAAGTTTTTTTTATTTTTGTTACCACCTGAATAGTAAATGCTTTCAGTAATCAATCTATGTTACTGACTGGTCCTAAGTTAAGTTTTTCTTATTTAAGTTACCACATGAACAGTCTATGCCACTGGCTGGTCCTAAGTTAAGTTTTTCTTATTTAAGATACCACCTGAACAATAAATGCTTTCAGTAATCCAATCTATAGGTCGCTGACTGGCCCTAAGTTAAGTTTTTCTTATTTAAGTTACCACATCAACAGTCTATGCCACTGGCTGGCCCTAAGTTAAGTTTTTCTTATTTAAGTTACCACATAAACAGTAAATGTTTACAGTAATCAATCTATGCCACTGACTGACCCTAAGTTAAGTTTTTCTTTTTTATGTTACCACATAAACAGTAAATGCTTACAGTAATCAGTCTAGGCCACTGGCTGGCCCTAAGTTAAGGTTTTCTTATTTTATGTTACCACCTGAACAGTAAATGCTTACAGTAATCAATATATATCACTGACTGGGCCTTAGTCCAGTTTTTCTTATTTAAATTACCACCTGAACAGTAAATGCTTACAGTAATCATCCTTTGCCACTGGCTGGTCCTAAGTTAAGTTTTTGTTATGTTATGTTACCACCTGAACAGTAAATGCCTAAGAAATGAACACAGTTTTTTGATGGGTTGCAACTCCTGGATTTTATTGTACACAACGTTTCGATGTAGAAAGTAACATCGTTTCGATGTAGAAACTAACATCGTTTCTACATCGAAACGTTGTGTACAAAAAAATCCAGGAGTTGCAACCCATAAAAACTGTGTTTATTTCTTAATATCATGATCAACCTAAATGCCACTTAAAGAGAGTAAATCCTAACAGTAATCAGTCTATGCCACTGAGTCGCCCTAAGTTAAGTTTTTCTTATTTAAATTAACTACCTGAACAGTAAATGCTTACAGTAATCAATCTATGTCACTGACTGGCCCTCAGTTAAGTTTTTCTTATTTTATGTTACGCATACTACCTGAAGAGTAAATATTTATAGTAATCAATCTATGTCACTGACTCGCCCTAAGTTAAGTTTTTCTTATTTAAAGTAACTACCTGAACAGTAAATGCTTACAGTAAAATCTATGTCACTGGCTGGTCCTAAGTTAAGTTTTTCTTATTTAAGTTACCGCCTGAACAGCAAATGCTTACATTAATCAATCTATGTCACTGACTGGCCCTAAGTTAAGTTTTTGTTATTTTATGTTACCACATGAACAGTTATGTATCTGCATTGTATATGCAATATTCTTTATCATTGGATGAAAATAACCAATTGTCTTTTTAATGTGAACGTTATGTTATGTATACACCAGTCAGCAATGTTCAAATGTCTTCCACCCTTATTTTCCTGAGTGTGGTCCCCCTAATGAAAATGTACCATAATTTACCATAGTTTACTATAGTAAAACTGAGGTAAACTATGGTAAACTATAGTTTACTATAGTATACTATAGAATACTGTAGTGTATTATAGACTTTTGTAGTAATTCTATAGGAAACTTTAGTGGACTATAGTACATTGTCTGTTACTATAGTATACCATAGATCTTGTATAGTAAAACTGAGGTAAACTATAGCTTACTATAATATACTATGGTACACTATCGTTTACTATAGTGTATTGTAGACTTTTGTAGTCAGTCTATAGTTGACTATAGTACATAACCTTTTACTATAGTATATGATAGATCCTTTATAGTAAAACTGTAGTAAACTGGGATAACTGTAGTCTACTCTAGTAAATTGCAGGTTACTGTATAGTACAACACAGTAAGTTTATAGTCAAAGTGTCGTAAGTATGGTAAACTATAGTTTTACATCTGTAGTATATTATAGGTAGGTACAATAGAGAATTATGGTCATTATATTGCCAAACTGAAGTAAACAGTGGTAAATTGCTATGTGCTGTAGTAAATTATAAGTATGATACATAAGTTAATAGTCAAGTATAGTAAACTATAGATCACTGTAATAGATTACTATGGAGAATCATGCTAATTATATACCGGTACTCAAACTGAAATGAGCTGCACGGTGCTGTAGTAAATTATAGGTAACTTAAACTGTCATAGCACAAGTTTATAGTCACACTGTAGTAAAGTATGGTAAACTGTAGACGGCTCACTATAGTATATATCTATATTAAATGAAATAAACTTCTCCAAATATTGCACTCTATATTTTATCTATTTTAAACGAACGTACTATTAAGAGTATCTAAATACTATGTTCTCACTCAATATAGGACTTATTACCGATCTCTTTTTACAAGAATTCCGTCATATGCGATAATGTGGTTTGAACGGATTGTAATGAGGACAAGATGTACAGTAGTTATAATGTTCTCATTTGTCATGGTTCTGATAGTAAGGGCTCTGACTACACAGTGATTATGAAGAGTTATTTTCTTTAACCACCAGTACAAATTAATATTTTTAACTGACATGATTCTTCTCAGGTTTTTTTCAGGTTTTTTAAAGAGCCAAATCAGTTTTTTTCTACTGACTTCTAGGTTTTTTTTTTTCTATCACAAATCCAGATTTAAAAAAAAAAACACTTCTGGAATGTCAGAATCAGTTAAGAAAAGTAAAGAAAAAAAGTAAATATCAATTATATTGATATAAGAGGACATTTTTTTTTTTTCTAACTTGATGAAATCATTGTCTGGCTGACACGGGACGCGGACGAGTCTAACAAGAAAGTCAGTTTTTTTCTGGGCCTCCAGAATTATGCCTGTTTTAATTCCTTGACACAAATCTCCCATCCTGCGTTTCATGTAAATTTCCGTTTCAAGCGACCCACAATATGTAGGCCTATGTTTGAAATTAATGTTTTTCAGTCTTAGGCCCCTTTCATAATTGATGGGATTATTTACAAGCAGAACATGATATTTTATTTGCCTGCTCAAAAGTAGACCTACAGGTGGTCATCTACTATGCAATAAATTATATAACATAAAGAAAGGATTTTTTAAGTATGTCTTTAATTTCTTAAATCTTTATAAAAATTAATTCAAAATCTGTATTTCTACTATGAAGTCTTGGTGCAAATGGCTCAAATTTGTTTTTCAATTAGCCTACTTTATTGAAGTAGGGCCTAATCCAGTCGAATAACAAGGACTTCAAGTTCAACTATGTAGGCTGTGAGACTGAGAGGGGAGGGGGTGTGGCTGGGCTGACAGGACAGTCACAGCTGAGTGCAAAGCTTGCTTTGAGGTGTTATAAAATTTTATGGCTGACTTTAAAGATTTTCAAGTTGTATGAGTAGGGTTATAACGTTTTCCTTGACAGGCGTAAAGTTTTCATTGATAAGTGTATTAAACTACTTATAGTTAGTTTATTTAACGACTTCTGTGCCGATATAGCATGAGTTATGACAACACGTCAACAAAGTATTTACTAATTTAGTCAACATGTGGACTGGCCGTAAATGTATATGGCTTTACAACTTTTTAACACTTCCCCATCTGGAATAGCAATAAAACAAGCAGTTTATTTCTCTTAAGAAGAAGTTCACGTCTTTGTATTTGTCACTTCCACCAAATGAAAAGATTAAAGTAGCTGTAAGATTCGGACTGATCGACGTTGTTTCCCAGACATCCGGGTATTATGATTACGAGGTCAAGTATTACGGCCGTACGTGTCAACCGCCATCTTTTTCACTGGGACTCTGTCAACGAGAATCGTACCCGTGTTTATATTACGATTGAGAACAATTTAGGATTGCATTCTGGTGTGTTTTCTGATCAACCTGTCCAGCACCATTTGTACACATGACTGGTGAAATGGTCCGAAGCTGGGAGTTACCTCAGAAGTAGGGGCCTACAGATCCCGAACATTGGATTTGGAGTCGACCGACGTGAGTCTGGTTGGATTTGGTAATGTCAGCTGAAGAAAAGCAAACACCAAACTGGGAAACAGGCTGACTGTGACACTGACAGTCTGGGTAGGTTTTGAATTTTTATTTACCGTATGAATATTTGTTTGGTGCGAGTATAGAACTGGTATGTCACGTACAGCTTATGTTTACACCAAAAAGAATGTGCCTTTTCGGTATTCCATTTCAAAACTACATTTATTCATATTACTTATTAGTTTCCAAAATTAAAAGGTGAAATAGTGGTTTTATGAATACAACAAATTTATGGTACATCAAATTTATTTATTTGAAGAACAAAACAAGTAAAAATCAGCTGTAGCAAAAATTGTTAATTATATTCCATACAATTAGAAAATTAGGACGTACAGTTACAGTTGGCTGTACTAACTCTGAATTAGATTTAGAGCGCTTAATTGGGAGATACTAATAATTTGGAGTAACTCCGAATAATAAGCCCTTTTTAGTAAGTAAACCAGGACAGAGACACACAAGTGCGGCTACCTAGTAGTAAGCCCTACACTTCCAAAATAAAACACATCATTCAGTTGTGTATGTATAGATCTATATGCATGTCTACGTACCTGTGAAAGGGTGAAGTGCATTTAAAATGTAATTGTACATTAAACTGCCCCAGTAGGCAGTATGTCTTTTGATCAAGATGAACATTCTTGCATCATTTATAGTAGTTAACAAGTATAACAACCACAATTTTATTTTCAGAGCTCACACATATCTCTTCAAATATGACAATAGGCGATGTACAGTAAATCGGCTCCCAGAAATGAGAATCAACCTATACTACAGTTAACATGGGACACCCTACAACTACAGGAGTTGAAGAATCCTTTCACCGGAAACCAGAGTCTTTCTGAAAATTAGGATACATAATCGAAAAAGGTAGATTAAAATTTAAGTTTTTATGATTACCCGGATAACGCAAAATCTCAATGCCTGTAGGCTTTATTATTATATTTATAGTTATAGGGTAGACTTTAAAATCATAACGGTAACCGGTTTAACAAATGCTGTATATCAAGAAAAAGAGTATACGAGGTAGCAAAACAAAATATTTGCATGGAATTCCCGGTTTTACTATAGGGGCCTACTGTATATATGTAGGTCATTGGTTTAGTGCATCAAACATACATGTATTACAGTATAATATAAAGGTCCCTTTTGGTCGTCTGCTGGTTGGTGAAATATAACATGGCAATGAATGGAAAACAAGCACATTTCGGCTGTAAGGACAGATAAAAAGTCTAACTTGGGTTAATAAAATTTTGGAAACTGTATATTCTTTACCATACTTTTTTTTTGCAGGCAATTGGAAATTACATATCAGAGTAGATTTTTTCTCCATTTATTCCCATGTTAATAGTCAACGGAGGTTCAAAGCAAAGTGAGGTAACAAAGCCTGGGATGACGTCACACAGTGGATTTCTATAAGGTAAATTATTGAAATCAAGATAATACTTCATGGTCACAGTGCAAAATTTGTTTCAATATGTAATACATTGGCTTAATCTTGCTCAGTCAAGCACAGGCCTTCCCGGTTGATGTTATTTATTTATATTTCTTTTGTTTTCTTGTAGTATAAACTGAAGAATGATATCCTAATCACAGAGAGTCATACACCAAACACTCACCAGAACCATAAAAGCAGTCTGGCCTCAAAACAGCGATCTAACCCCAAACAGAAATCAGAGGACCCCCCCCCCCGAAAAAAAAAAAAAAAAAAAAAAAAACCCAACCATTCATAAGTTTAACAAAGTCATTTTGAGAATGAAGAGAAGGAAGGTGTTGTACAATAATATCAAATGTCAGTTTTATCAGATTTTGTGTACAGATTTTTCAACAGTACTTGATGTAATAAACAGCATTATCTGTCTTAAACTAAAGATTTTTTCTTATTATTTTGTATGTTAACTGAAGACCGTCAGCAGTCACTATAGTTTATGTTATTACAGTCACCATGGTTTACTAAAGTTTACTATGCCACTAGTATAGTCGCTACAGTTTACTATAGTCGCCATGGATTACTATAGTTTACTATGGTACTTTATAGTCGCTATAGGTTACTATAGTACTTTTACCAGAAAAGTCGCTATAGACTACTATAGTCGCTATAGACTACTATAGTCTCTATAGTTATCTATAGTCGCTATAGTTATCTATAGTCGCTATAGTTATCTATAGTCGCTATAGTTATCTATAGTCGCTATAGTTATCTATAGTCGCTATAGTTATCTATAGTCGCTATAGTTATCTATAGTCGCTATAGTTATCTATAGTCGCTATAGTTATCTATAGTCGCTATAGTTATCTATAGTCGCTATAGTTATCTATAGTCGCTATAGTTATCTATAGTCGCTATAGTTATCTATAGTCGCTATAGTTATCTATAGTCGCTATAGTTATCTATAGTCGCTATAGTTATCTATAGTCGCTATAGTTATCTATAGTTTACTATAGTCGCTATAGTTTACTATGGTACTTTTGCCACGTTTACTATAGTCTGTTTACTATAGTAAACTACAGTGACTATAGTTTACTATAGTAAACAGGCTATAGTAAAGTGGCAAAAGTACCATAGTAAACTATAGTTTTTTGCTATAGTAAACTATAGTACATTTTCATTAGGGCCGTTACAGGACCAGCGCCAGTTACCTTTTTTAATATTTTGAACACTATAACGCACAGGGAAAATCCTCTTGTCTAAAATAACCATGGAGACAATTTTGTTATTGTGTTAAAAAGGGGCATATCGTTGAGACGTTTATACCCAATCATAAGTTGTTATAATAAACCACAGCCCATGATATTTCATTAGGTTGATGACAGGCATGAGTTTGGCCTTAGTCAGTAGAATTTTCTGGAAAAGATAACTTGACAACAGATCATCAGTATTTTTGGTTAAGCTAACACTCAGATTTACTATAGGTTTTAGATAGTATAGTTTTAGATTCTATAGAAACTGTAGTTCTTTAGATTTTTTTAACCAGGCTTGTTCTGTTCTTTTTAAAGCTCTCCTCCCTAGGAAGTATTCTATTAGATTACTCCGAAGGATCAAATCTAACACAGTAAGACAAATCATGTTCCCCCCTTCATCCCCCGATACGCTTACCTCCCCTTCACGAGTGTACCATTACCGTCCAACATTTCTCTCAGGTACATCAATGAAATGTCTTTAGACGCGATGCAAACTCGATATATACGTACCCGATCGCGGAACCTTTTTCGGAGAACAATCTCGCGACAAATATCAAATGGCAGAGAATCTTAATTGTGACTCCTCTAATATCGTGTATGTAATCACGTGCAAAAAATGTCGCAAACAGTACGTCAGAGAAACTCAGAATTCTCTACGACAAAGAACAGCCAACCATTTATCTAGTATTAGACTTAAATATGATGTACCCGTGGCACAACATTTCAATACTCTAGGTCATTCGTTCAAGGACCATTTTGATACCAAGCACAAACGTTTGGAAAGGGAAAGTTTTTGGATTCAAACATTACAAACTATTTATCCTTTGGGTTTGAACTTGGACCCAGGAAGATGTCGTGAAAAAAACTATAATACCATTTGTCTTTCAGTATAACAAAGCTAGCATCACTATGGCTAAGATTATAGTAAAAGAATACAAACTACTTCAAAGTAAACTTGCTCGACCTCTGACCCAAAGGCCAGTCATTGCTTATAAAAAGAACAAGAGTTTGAAAGACATACTGGTCAGGGCTAAACTCCCCTGTTTGCCTTCTACCTAGGTTTTTTCTGGGAAAGGGGTGGGGGTGGGTGGGGGGCAAATTTTCACTGTCTTTTCCCATGACCCTATAATATATAGTCTGACGATATTCTTACCATAGCTTAAAGGAGGGAAAATCTCTAGAAATACATAGGGATTATCGTGGATAACAACCTTCAAAGTGCTTAAAACATTTCACGTCAATTACCTCCAGTGACCCTCAAGCTAATAAAAACATACAGAAGTATCAAATCTTTCAACTTCCACAGAAGTATGTCCTTTCAGTGGCTTATCTGTGTAGCCATTTTGCCGTTTTAGGATGACGTGATGTTGGTGTAGCTATTTTTAGATCAATAATGACGTATTTTTACCGCTCTCTAATGTATATAGATTTAGGTCACAAACTTGAAGTGGGAAGATATGCAACCGCACGCCATTGCTTAGCCAGCCATTGGCTAAATTGCGTCACATGACTACTCTATAACGCACTTAAATTTTTATTCAACAATAATTGGATTAAACTAATGAAAAAATGGTGGCGGCCTTGTGAATGGCCTATGGAGCTTATACTCTATTGCAACGCCACCTTCAAATTTCAAATATTCACTTACGAGGGGATAAAACATACATTGGTTGATTGATTGTTTGGTGTTTTACGTCGCACTCAAGATTATTTCACTTATATGGCGGCGTTGCCAGTTTTATCGTGAGAGGAACCTGGGCTCTGTGCCCGGAGGAAACCCACGACCTTCTGCTGGTAACTGTCAACCATCCCACATAGGTCGTTTGAGTGAAAACCCAGTCAGAAAATTTTCCAATTTTTGGACTGAGTGGGATTCGAACCCGCGACCCATTGGTGGAAAGCTGTTTGGATTGAGCGTCCAACGCTCTACCTACTGAGCCACGGAGGCCCCCAACATACATTGGACAGTTGTTTTGGACTAAATGAACTCTACTCTTTCCATCTAAACTAGTCTAAAGCTTAGATTTTCTTTCCCTTCAAGATACGTAAGCATTGTCAATGTAATACAAAGTGTTCCAGAAAATTCTACTGACTAAGGCCAAGCTCCTGTCAGTCGTCAACCTAATGAAATATCATAGGTTTACTTTATTACAACTATTTATGATGGGGTATAAAGGTCTAAATGATATACCTCTTTTTAACACAATTAGAAACTTGTATCCATGGTTATTTTAGACAAGAAGATTTTCCCTGTACCCAAGTGTTTTAGTGTTCATAAATATCTATAATTGTGAAATAAACCTTTTTTATGTATTTTTTTTCTTTTTCTTCCTTTTTTATATAAATGCCTAACTGCTGTTGTTCCTTCATTGTATTTCACTAGTCATCTTTCAGTATTATTAGTAACATTTTCTTTTTGGGATAAAACCAGCCCTTTGGGGTTTTATTCCCGCTATAATATTATATTTATCCAACTACAACATGTAATTTATTTTGGTGAAATAAATCAAATTGAATTTAATTTTTCAGATGAAATTCGTTGAAAGTGATTGGAAGTTTAGACTTTTGTGTGTTGAGGTCTAACTACCATGAGGCACTTATTCTGATAAAAATGATTTTATAATACATTTCTTTCTTGCATGTCAAATACGGCTTAAAGAAGTAAAGATGTTCTATTATTTTAGATAACTGTAAATCTGTATTAATTTGGCACAATGTTGGCAAAACAATTACAACTTCCCCTTCTTTTTTGGTCACCATAACTTAATATAAAATTTTGCATAGTTGATTAAAATCTTCTTTGTCGATATGAAATCTCTTCTTATTCAGTACACATATAGGTTTTTGCATTTGTATAAATTTTATTGATGAAAACCTGATTCAAAACAGTAAATACAAAATAAGCAAAATTAGCTTATGACACCTGATGATTAAAGGATGTGTCTACGGAAGTTAGTGGCTTTAACGCTTTTGTTTTGCTTGGGAAGGGGTGGTGGGTGGTGGTAAAAACAGCCGGTTTTATTCAAACATAGTTTTTTTAGATCTGTTTCACATTTCCCACCTTAAAGTAAGCATATCCTTATCAAAGCCTTCATATCAAATTGCAAGTATTCTGTAATGAAGTCATGATCTGTTTTTCCCTGTGGTACAATTATGGTTATGGTACCATAAAAGGTGTGTTCAGTTGACTAATAGCTATCATTTCTTAATCAATTTTAAGATGGGTTTTGTTTATCCGCCATCGTCCACCCATTTGACATGCTTTAACTGCTGGCCAAATCATTGAAGAGAAAAGTAAGACTAAATTTCAAATTTTCAACACACACAATTTTTAATGCTGCCTTACAATACTGTAAGAAGGTCCCAAGCCCTTATCAAAAGCAGAGGGAAAATTTGTGTTCTATAACGTTTTGCTATACATGTTTTGGCATGATAAGTAACACAAATTTATCGGAAAAACTTCTATTTATTAACACAGCAACGTATTCAGTGTCTATACTAACACTGTATTTAAGCTTGAAAATGTGTTACTTATCATGTCTTCATAAACTTCTAGAATTCAAAACGTCTTAATAAATTGTGTCTCCATAGGCGGTCGTTTTCCAATCACATAGGCAGAAAACTGAGAGCCTTTACAACCAGAAAAATATCGTCCTGATAAAAATTTACGTGATTTAGGTAATAAGCAATTAACAAAAACATGAACATGGCCGCAAATGGGGAAATAGACTATATTTTCGGACCATGGGACTATCACAAGGCCGCTACCACATTTCCATTAGTTTTATCCATCCAATGGTAAATAACATCAACATAGATTATTGAGAAGTCATGTGACGTAAGTTTAGCCAATCGCTTGACTAAAACTAACTTTGAATTTCATGGTGTGATAAAATAAATCCATGAAATCTATCCAAAAGCTGTTAATGTGGTTTGTAATTCTTTTCTCTATATTAAGCATGGTAAACAGTCTCTGCACACATTAAACTCTGGGCGGCTGTGATGAAAACTTACCCCACCCCTCAAATTCAGTCCAAACTTGACGATGTCCAGATTGTATCAAGGGCAATAACCCATTCCATATTCTCACAAAGCTGTCAAATTTGGTATGTTTTCAAAGCTTCTTTTCCTGTCAACAAAGATAAAAACAAGTTGTAAAATAATTCCAAGCTTGTAAAAGTAGGGAGTGGAAGAATAGCACAGGGGGGTGCCATAGACGTTTCAGTGTCTATTTAAAGCTTGAAAATGGTGTTTGTATAGACACCGAAACGTTGCTGTGTTAATAAATAGAAGTTTGTTTTCCCATAAATTTGTGTTACTTATCATGTCTTTATAAACTTTTAGAACACCACTCAAACAACTTATACATGGGTTTTTTTTGTGTGTGTTATACGTTGCACTGGTTAAATTGCATATAATGGAAAATACAGTCCAAAAACATAACCAACTTTAGTTTTATTCAATGATACTAAAGACGAATGCCACAATTAAGCTACTTTAATAATGAACTTTCACTGTGCTTGTTTTGGACACTCAATGCATTATGCTTTATCTAAGTAAAGATATCTCTGTGGTTCAGTCTATTAAAGTGAGAGTTGCTTGCGTCGATACCAGCATTCCATCAATAGCTCGCAGGTTTGAATTCCACTCACTACCAAAATATAAAGAATGGGTTTTTACTTGTCCTTCCAATGTGGAAATTCTGTCACTTTTTATGTAAATCCCAATTTCCTCCCTCACTAATTGACATAAAGCTTGCAACACTGTTATACAATTGAAATAAATCCTAAATCATAGAAATCAGTTGACATGGCTATGCTACCAGCAGTTCATTGAAGCACCTATTTTATCAGGACGATATTTTTCTGGTTGTAAGGCTCTCAGTTTCCTGCCACGTGATTGGAAAACGACCACCTACGGAGATACGATATATTAAGACGATTAGTCTGCAGAAATAGGAATAATTCAGGTGAACTCTACATGTATGGCAGCAAAACGGTCACATGTACGACAAGAAATTTGCCTGAATTAAAAACTGAAACTTCAACTTTACAAGTATTAAAGAATGGGGAGTCTCTAGAAATCACACATTAATTACAGCCAGTGGCCCTCAAGCTAATAAAAACGACAGAAGTATGTCATTTCAGTGGTTTATCTGTGTCGTCATTTTCTCCACTTTAAGATGACGTGATGTTGCATCAGCTATTTTTAGATCAATAATGACCTGTTTACTGCTCTTTAATGTATCATGATAGATCTAGGTCCAAAAACAAGGCGCCAAACTTGAAGTGTGAATTAAGATTAGTTCGGTATATATAGGTCAGTGCTACAATTGCACGCAATTTTTTAGTCAAGCGATTGGCTAAACTTACGTCACATGACTTCTCAATAATCCATGTTGATGTTATTTACCATTGGATGGATAAAACTAATGGAAATGTGGTGGCGACCTTGTGGTAGTCCCATGGTCAGAAAATACAGTCTATTTCCCCATTTGTGGCCATGTTTTTGTTAATTGCTAATTACCTAAATCACGTCATTTTTTTCAGATCCAGTTCCAAGTAGGCTGGTATGTGGGAAATTTAAAAAACACAAGAAAAAGGTACCATAAAACCTGCCGATTTCTTGCTGCACTCCTGCAAAGATGGAAACCCCCATTCTGAAAGTTTTGCACCCACTGGTTCATACAGAAACAGTAATTTTTTGAAAAAAATATAAAAAATCAAGCCCTTGTCCAACATTTATTTAGCCAACGTTTACTAAGGAGTGGCTTTAATTTTGTGTTGGAATAACTTTGCATTTCATGGTGTGATAAAATAAATGCATGGAATCTACCCAAAAACTGTTAATGTGGTTTGTAATTCTTTTCTCAATATTAAGCATGGTAAACAATCTCTGCACACATTAAACTCTGGGCGGCTGTGATGAAAACTTACCCCACCCCTCAAATTCAGTCCAAACTTGACGATGTCCAGATTGTATCAAGGGCAATAACCCATTCCATATTCTCACAAAGCTGTCAAATTTGGTATGTTTTCAAAGCTTCCTTTCCTGTCAACAAAGATAAAAACAAGTTGTAAAATAATTCCAAGCTTGTAAAAGTTGGGAGTGGAAGAAAGGCACAGGGGGTGCCATAGTTTTAAAATCACTCAATATTTACCATAGATCACCATCCTTATCTGTTCTCAAAAGGCGGACTTATAACCTGTCAAACCCACCACTATATAAGCACCATACTGTAAATCACTTTATTCAGCACTATAAAATTAGGCTTGCTAGTCTCTTTAAGAAATATTTTGAAAAAGAAAATGGCAAAAGGTGATAGAAAGAGGAAATCACATGGTTTCAGCCGAGGCCATGTGAAAGTTCCAAAGACTTCACCGAGTGACAGAGATGAAATTATCAAGGAAAAAAATATGTCAGACTTCCCAGAGAATAGTGTGAAATTGTGAGAGAACACTCCAAGTATGTGTCCCCCATTACATGTGAACCCAGGTACGGAAGATGTATGCATTTTGCGACCTGGCTCTAAGACACCCACCAAGGTGGAAATATGTGCAGATACCGTCAACCAAAGGTAAAACCGATTAACTTACTTTTCATTTTTCTAGTTCTCTTTCCCTGTTTTGATTCTTTTAGGGCAGATTTAGACACATATAGGAAACTCCATATGCAAAAAAAACAGCTGATTTATGGAATGAAGCCATTGTGCAACATTTCAACAGGCGGTAAAACTTAAGTGGGATTTAAATCGGGAAATGAAGTGGAGAGACTGTTGGAAAGAAGGGCTATGTTGTCAGAAATGTGGTTACAGATCCAAGTTTACTAAACTGTTCCATGAATTGACAGTTCAAAGGGGGAGAGGCCCAAGGGCGACTGAACCAAGCCTTGGCCTTCAGGGGGCCCTAAGCCAGTTGCCCCTGGGCTATGCTGGTCTAAGGGCCACTTATGCACCAATACACCTCCCACCCAAAAAACTCTGCAAAGAAACGCTGACAATGTCTGAAAGATAATTACAGCTAGAAACAAAGACAATATGAAGTCGGAGACAGAAAAAATCCAGTATATCCAAAAACTAAGGGGCTACTCACCGGATACGCCGATAGCGGTTGAAGGGGATGCTTAGTACAACAATAGGCCTTAAACTCCTTTCCAGCCTGCAACTCAGTGCACAAATAACATACACAATCAATTACTACAGATTCTGACAGCGGTGCCTTTAAAGCGGCTGAAAACTTACATCAAACAGGCAAATTAAAATCTAAACCCATACACTTTCTAGATACTGTTCATTTGGCAAAAAATCACAGGAAACAGATCAAAAACGTCAAATTCTCAGCTGATATATTCCCTGGAAGAACTAAATTTTATAAAAACAGGTGCCAAAATACATTTGCTGCAGAGTTGGTAGTCCGAAATATCTGCGGCACTCATGATGAATTACATGTAGATGGCCTAAATGTCAGAAAATGTCTGACATCATCATCCCAGATATTTCGGACTACAGACTTGGCAATGAGATGTTCGGCTGAGTTTGCAGCCACCTGTAAACATCAGGGAAAACAGCCCTCCTAAAGAGGGACCTGTCATATGTCGCCTAGGCTATCCCTGAGTGTTACAAAGGTATCCACAGAGAGTGTAGACGTAGATCGTTTGTCTGTGTTGGGGGAAAACACAGAAATTGGTCGATCAAAAGCTTATGTAACTTTATAATAAATCCCAATGAAGCAGATATGACCTACCTGCTTCAGTGTATCCAGTACCAGTACAAAACTAAAATGAACACAAACAGCAAAAAATCTGAAGCTATCAACTTTTGTGTGTGGCGGTCACTCCCCAGTAATGTACATGTAACTTAGGCTACACAAGAAATTTTGAGGGAAGGGCAAACAGTGCTATTCACCGTAATAATGGCAGGGCTGAATCTCTTAATAAGCTCTGTGATGCTGTCACACCCAGCTCCAGGGTTGCTAAGTCACTCAAAGCCCTATAACAAGAAGGTGAAAAACGTTAACAATACTTTTCCACATGTATGACCATCATGAGAATAAAATGACAAATACATGCAGCTATAAGTCCTATCAGAAAGACATGATTGGGCAAAACCCAACTGCAAAAATAAATGCAAAACAAAAAGGGCAGAAAATACAAAACTATATAAAAATAGTCGGTGCGAATATAGAACTGGTCCGTCACTTACAACTTCAGGACAAATGTACTATTTCCCTTTCAAAACTGCTTTGCCACTCCTTGCTAAAATAGTGGTTTGATGAAATTTTCTTGGTTTAACAAGTTCGTTTATTTGAAATAAGCCAAAACTCAGTGATCAATGGCCGAGTGTGATGACAAAATCACTAACAGTAACATTGAAAGTGACGGACCAATTCTATATTCTGTCCGCTGGTTATTTGATGATTTGGTCTCTAGTGTCAAATGAGAGCCCCTTACACACAGTTTTTAATGGCATAGGTGGCTGACTTCAACGGGCTCATCGCATTCCCTGACTTTCGGAATATTTAAAATGCTGTGAAAAAGCATGTACCCTACCCGATGTGCATAGATATCCGACTTTTTTCCACCATATTTAAAATCTCTCACCATGTCATATCCACTTTTGGGGTGCACATTACCCTGCCATAGCCAACAACCCTCTCCCATACAGACATTTTCTTCAGAAATATTAGTTAAACGAGCCATAATGCTCAAAACAGGCTCTTCACTATCAAACACCGATGCAAATGACACAGTTATAAAAAAAATTAAACTGGACGGAGTTTGAAAGACGTGATGCACAAGCGTTACATTTTTTCCCCATTTGCGGTCATGTTTACGTTTTTGTTAATTACCTTTATCTCATCAATGTTTTTCGGTTCCAGTTCCAAGTAGGCTGGTATGTGGGAAATTTAAAAAAACACAAGAAAAAGGTACATAGTGCATGCCGATTTCTTGCTGCACTCCTGCATGCAAAGCTGGCTACCCCCATTCTGAGGGTTTCGCATCCACTGATCCATACAGAAAGTGTTATTTTCTTATTTAAATTATAAGAAAATGTTATTTAGCCGTTTATTTCATGCCAAAAGGTAAACGTAAGTGGTTCTAGTCTCGAGAATGTACGATAAAGTATTGTTTTGAACTAACTTTGGCTTAGAATGAATGAATGGTCGTCCCGGTTATTTCGGTTCGTATAGGCTACATACTGTTTGGATTTTCCTCATTCCAACGCCAATCATTTAGTTTTTCGATGGCCTTCAAAGCCTCTTATTGTTGTGACGATCAGAAATTATGAAAAAGTGTGAATTTTGGCAGCTCATGCCACTTTAAGCTATTACTATTGATTTTGAGTTGAGTTTTAGTTTATGTAGGTATATCGACCCATCGATACTAACATATTCTCACTTTGCCATTTAAGGCTTTGCCATATAAATTTGCCCATCTAACGTTGGACGGTCAACTAACGTTGAACTCTTCACTCAATCTTATGTCTTATCACAGTTGGGGGGGGGGGGGCCTTGAACGACCTATGTGGGATGGTTGCCAGTTACCAGCGGAAGGTCGTGGGTTTCCTTCGGGCACAGAGCCCGGTTTCCTCCCACAATAAAACTGGCAACACCGCCACATAAGTGAAATAATCTTGAGCGCGGCGTAAAACACCAAACAATCAATCAATCTTATCACAGTTGGCTTATCCCCCCTCTAAATCACACACGCACTGTAGTTCGAAGCAACAGCCAATTATGTTGGTTTCCACCATTATGTTGGTTTCAACCATTATGTTGGTTTCAACCATTGACCAATTGGTCGAACACATCAAACTCATAATGCGACAGAACAGGCTTCTACAATACCGTTTACTTGCAGCTCATACAATTCATAGAGTAAATCTAAGAAAAATTCTTTAGGGTCTGAAGGCTTCTTGTTACCCAAAAATAAGCCAACGATAAAAGGATCACGCGAGGATGACTCTAAAAGTAGTCCTAATATTGGCCAAAATTGCTCATTGCTGCTTTTAAAGAGCGGTAATCCATCGGTACCGAGCTGAAGTTGGATGTTATTTAGCTTTTGGATTTTAAGACCTGAAGTTATTATTTCTATTAGTTTAGATTTCAGCCCAAAGTGATAATTAACTCCTCCTCCTATCTCCTTTATACCGCCTATCTTTCCTGTGGATAGAAGGATACGTGGGTCTTTTGGTAGCTCAGGGTGGACTGGTTTTAAAATAGGCCTACATAACAGGTTTCCTAAAGCTGAATGGGTAATTTCGTTTTCTGTAACCCACTTTGATAATTGTACTTGAAGGTCGTGTAGCGATACTAAACAGTCATCAGAGCTAATGGTCGTAAAACTAGGCGTGAAATTAAAATAAGACGGCAACATTTCTTCATGTTCCCTTTGAATGGTTTCAGAACTCGCGTCTGCAGCTAATTCCGTGTATGCCGTAGGACTTTTTACAAACACGTTTTGTACACCCGAAGGGGCAGTTTCATTTATAATTATAGGCCGAGTGTGGACAATATTTCTAGCAATGCTCACATTTTCAGTTTGTCTTGTTGTATATCATTCAAATGATTTTTAATCTGTTTGTCGGCTCGCCGGCGTTTTGTCCAATAGGACATAATGGACTATGGTAAGTTAATATGTGCTACTTTATCCAAGTCTGCTCCTAAATATCAGATTCTAACACATGCGTGATTTCCCTACATGTTGTGAGATAGGACAAAGCTGGCGTATAAACTAGCATATACGCAGAGAACGTTTTTATTGTGACGTCAAACGCCCTGACACTAAACGACGTCATTTTTAAATTTTGGTGACGTGATGGAACACGTCACTGGATGACGTCATCACCTAAACGCGAGTGGGGATGTCAGACTGTTGTGTATGTAAGGCATTTCGCCTTTAAAACCTTACTCAGAAACACAGGATAATGCTAATAAGCGATGACAAGACTTTAAAGCGAACTTACATAAGCTTAAAGTATAAATATATATTTAAAAATTTATCAGATCTGTTTGTAGACTAAAAATGGTAACACATAAAACAATTGTTTAAAGCTAACACCCCTGTCATTTTTATATTTTAGATATATATAGATTCGTCCATGGGGCAATCAGGGAAAAACTATTCAGCTATAACGTAGGGGCTACCAATTTTTAATTTGAAGTAGAAAACAAAGCAAACTACTCGCATTCAGTTTTCTTTACATTAAAGTTAACGTGTTAGAATAGAAATAATGGACTGATTCTCTGTGTATACGCTGTGATAACTGCAAGAATAAAGGAAGTGTTCACACTTTTTTAACCAAAAACAACGGACACTTCCTTTTTTCTTGCAGTTATCACAGCGTATACACAGAGAATCAGTCCATTATTTCTTAAATATATACCGGTATATAGGGTGCACAATCACCAGCATGAAAAAACATGCTTGGTTGTTGTGGTTGTGAATGTTGGGTGCGAATATAGAATAGGTCCGTCACCTGGAACGTACAGTAAAACACCTAGTTTCCTTTCAAATATTCTGTTTAATACCTCAGGGAACTCCCTAATCGGAAAATCAATCTTTACTTGCACAAAAATCGCTCACATTTACTAAAATCGCCGATTTCACTGTACACACAAGCAATTTCAAACATTCGCCTCGCCATCTTTGCTTTGTACGAGCTTGTCTCTCCGTCAGTGTTCAACTTCAACATACAGGCGATACGGCGATAGGGCTTTTTTTACTCAGTAGTAATACTGTGACTTCTCTTCAGTCTTATTTCTTTTTTAATTTATGTTCGTTATTAAAAATTAAAAAAGAAAAAGAAAACTTGGGGGGTTATAGGGGGGCTTGCCCCCCTGACGATTATAACATATTTACGGTGACTGACCATTTCTAGCCCGTAGGCCTACGCTACAGTAGGCCACAGGCACATGGAGTGCTCTCCCTTATCCACCCTCTGTTATACTATAAATATTTATAGTATAACAGAGGGTGGATAAGGGAGAGCACTCCGTGTGCCTGTAAGTAGGCCTATCGATACACGTATTTCCTTTTTCATTTCCTCTTTATTAAAAATTCATTAAAAAAAGAAAAAGAAATCTTGGGGGTTCTAGGGCGGCTTGCCCCCCTGACAATCATAAACTATTTACGATGACCGACATTTTTTATTGACTGAAGAAGTTTTCAAAGTGACGGACGTATTCTATATCCTGTCCGAATGTTGTTGTTGTGTGAAAATCTATACATTGATCGAAGTGAGTGAAACTTAGGAAATATTAGGCCTACGTGTAATAGAATAAATATAATGATTAATGTAGGCCTACGAACGATCGAGTTTGGGTTAGGAACAAAGTGACAAGGAACACTAAAAGCAAATTAAAAGTGAACTCACATAATACTAATTTCGACGAATGTTAAAATGAATGGCGGCTTTCTAAACTTTGTAGCAGACGAAGTGCTCATGTGCTTTTACCCATAATCCAATGCGACCTCCATATTTGCCGTATTGGCCCTGTACTGGGCCAATAGGGGCCTACGTTATTGCCTTTATGGCCTACATACATGGGCGGATCCAGTAGGAGTGGGGGGGGGGGGGGGGGTCCAGGGGGCCTTTTCTGAGCAAAAAAGAAAAGAAGAGAACAAAAAAAGGAGAAAAAAGGGAAGGAGAGAGAAATAAAGGTAGGGAGGGGAGAAAGGAATTAACACAGATCAAGACGTACCATTATATATGCAATCTAATGCAAGGCCTGCCAGTTCCATGTCATCTTTAGTTTGACGGTAACCACTAACCAGGGTAACTATGGTGATATGTTTCTTCTTGAATATTTTGCACATCATAGTCCGTGTTGCAATGTTAAAGGGGCATGAGCTGCCAAAATGTTGATATTTTGACGTTACAACAGAATGTTGAAAATATCGGCTATTTTTCTCAAGACGTATAATTCAGAAGCTTTTTAGTGCTTCTAGTCTTGAAAATGTACGATAAAGTGTTGTTTTGAACTAACTTTGGTTTAGAATGAATGAATGGTCGTCCCGGTTATTTAAATTTTGTTTACTTTTCGAACACGTTTTCGGTTCGTACAGGCCACATACAGTATGGATTTTTCTCATTCCAATGCCAATCATTTGGTTTTTCGATGACCTTCAAAGCCTGTTACTGTCGTGACGATCAGAAATTATGAAAAAAGTGTGAATTTTGGCAGCTCATGCCCCTTTAAGCATGTTTTCATGGTTCTAGAGCTCCCCCTTCTGCATGCTTTAAAGCGTCACAATGGTTCACTTAAAACTGGGGAACATAACGACTTTACTGTTATTTTTTAAGAATTAAGGAAAGCAAAATCCGGAAATTATTAGCATTTTTAGTAGCAAAACACCCTCAGAACTCCAGAGATTCCAGGGCCTAGGCGGCTCCGAACCCTCACCTAATGCCTATTTTAAATTTGTTATGTTTCTGTAATAGAAGGGCCTGGGACCCCCTCTTTCGTAAAAAGCTGGATCCGCCCCTGTACATATATCTGAGATTATTAATTGACTTTTAATGTTATTGGCAAAATATGGACAAATTGTCACACTCATACTAGGCTTACCTGGGTCAATACGAAAAAAACTAGGCTAATAGTAATACTAAGTTCAAACAAGGCCAATACTGACTGGGCCAATACGGTATTGAACATGGCAATCGTTTCATTACTATCAATTCAAAATCCCAACGCCATTTTTTTTAAATCATCAACAGAAAAAAAGAAAATAGCAGTTAAAGAAAAACAAATATGCCATCTATGTCATTAGATAAAATAAAAATTGCATTCATAATAATTTGAAAAAATAAAGAAATATGTTCCTATGTTTTATGTACACTACACCTAGAGCTCTATTTTTAGTTCTTTATAAACCTGACATCGCCTTTAAAGTGGCATGAGCTGCCGAAATTCACACTTTTTTGATAATTTCTAATCGTCACGACAGTAAGAGGCTTTGAAGGCCATTGAAAAACTAAATGATTGGCGTTGGAATGAGGAAAATCCATACAGTAGGCCTATGCGGCCTATACGAACCGGAATAGTGTTCGAAAAGTAAACAAAATTTAAATAACCGGGACGACCATTCAATCATTTCAAGCCAAAGTTAGTTCAAAACTATACTTTATCGTACATTCCCGAGACTATATGCACTAAAAAGCTTTTGAAATATACGTCTTAGGAAAATTGGCCGATAATTTCAACATTCTTTTTCAACGTCAAAATATCAACATTTTGGCAGCTCATGCCACTTTAAAGTCGTTATCGCTAATAAAGAGTACAATCATCAATCTAAAGATGACATGATATACAGGGAACTTAATCACCTATAAGGGCAACAAAAATTAACAGAAAACAAAAGGGAACTTTTCTTGCGAATGTGTCTATAAAAACACTATTTTTTTAAAGTAATATAAATATTTTATGAAAAAATAACATTGATAGTCAATTAATGAAATTTTCATTAATCAGAGTATTACCTATTGGCATTGTCACAGGTCCCCGGACAGGTATATTGGCTGTAACAATGCCTATAGGGAATATCCTGATTAATTTTTTAACTGTTCCAAATCAGCCAATATTGGGCCATTTGATGGATGTTTGCTGGGATAGTGCATGCCGATTTCTGGCTGCACTCCTGTATGCAAAGCTGGCTACCCCCATTCTGAGGGTTTCGCACCCACTGATCCATACAGAAAGTGTTGTTTTTTTTAAATTATAACAAAATCAACCCCTTGTCCAACTGTTATTTAGCCAACGTTTATTTCATGCCAAAAGGCAGTGGAATTGGCCACTCGAAACATCCTTCGGCTATCTTCGCTCGCTACCGGTCGGCTTTCACGCACGTAAATCCCCGAAGTTATCGGATTGTGGAATTGACCTGCAGTTGACCTAAAATATGCTTCCCCTCAAACACAGTTCTTTGTTGTATAATATTATTATTCAGCTATTAGGTCAACTATTGATTTTGCGTTTTCAGTTTTAGTTTAAGGTAGCGACAGAGGAACTATGAAGTCGGGTCTAACGGAAACCCTTTTAAGATGTGTAAGGTAGAGAAATTCTATCCCCGACCAAGCATTTTTGACCTACCGAATTACAACGCGAAAAAAAACCCCTATAATTTAAACATGAATTCATGTTTGAAATAAATTTATCCGCATCATTGACATTCACCAAAATTGAATGTTGTGTTACGAAACGATTCTGGGAAAGTAACGGCCAAATTCATTTTAACCAAAACATTCCCCGTACCGTTAAGAACATAAGAAATAATAAAGTATAAACTAAGAGACGAAGACAGAATTCCAATTTGACCGATTCATATATTGACCATTGTTATGGGAAACGAATATGGCATAGAAACAATCAAAACAAAACATGCTGCACTGATATGGGGACATTTTAAAAGTACGTGCACAAATCCAGTTACGTGGACGATCCATAGGAAGGTTCCAACGATGGTTCCAGAGAAGAGTGAAGTGGTTGGCGTAACGATGGTTCCAGGGAAGAGTGAAGTGGTTGGCTTAACGATGGTTCCAGCGAAGAGTGAAGTGGTTGGCGTAACGATGGTACCAACGAAGAGTGAAGTGGTTGGCGTAACGATGGTTCCAGCGAAAGGTGAAGTGGTTGGCGTAACGATGGTACCAACGAAGAGTGAAGTGGTTGGCGTAACGATGGTACCAACGAAGAGTGAAGTGGTTGGCGTAACGATGGTACCAACGAAGAGTGAAGTGGTTGGCGTAACGATGGTACCAGCGAAGAGTGAAGTGGTTGGCGTAACGATGGTACCAACGAAGAGTGAAGTGGTTGGCGTAACCATGGTTCCAGCGAAGAGTGAAGTGGTTGGCGTAACGATGGTTCCAGCGAAGAGTGAAGTGGTTGGCTTAATGATGGTGCCAGCGAAGAGTGAAGTGGTTGGCGTAACGATGGTGCCAGCGAAGAGTGAAGTGGTCGGCTTAACAATGGTTCCAGCGAAGAGTGAAGTGGTTGGCTTAATGATGGTTCCAGCGAAGAGTGAAGTGGTTGGTTTAATGAGGGTTCCTACGACGAGTAAAGTGGTTGGCGTAACGATGGTTCCAGCGAAGAGTGATGTGGTTGGCTTAACGATGGTTCCAGCAAAGAGTGAAGTGGTTTGCGTAACGATGGTGCCAGCGAAGAGTGAAGTGGTCGGCTTAACAATGGTTCCAGCGAAGAGTGAAGTGGTTGGCGTAACGATGGTGCCAGCGAAGAGTGAAGTGGTCGGCTTAACAATGGTTCCAGCGAAGAGTGAAGTGGTCGGCTTAAGGATGGTTCCTACGACGAGTGAAGTTGTTGGCGTAACGATGGTACCAGCGAAGAGTGAAGTGGTTGGCGTAACGATAGTACCAACGAAGAGTGAAGTGGTTGGCGTAACGATGGTTCCAGCGAAGAGTGAAGTGGTTGGCTTAACGATGGTGCCAGCGAAGAGTGAAGTGGTCGGCTTAACGATGGTACCAACGAAGTGTGAAGTGGTTGGCGTAACGATGGTACCAGCGAAGAGTGAAGTGGTTGGCGTAACGATGGTACCAACGAAGAGTGAAGTGGTTGGCGTAACGATGGTACCAACGAAGAGTGAAGTGGTTGGCTTAACAATGGTTCCTACGACGAGTGAAGTGGTTGGCGTAACGATGGTTCCAGCGAAGAGTGAAGTGGTTGGCGTAACGATGGTTCCAGGGAAGAGTGAAGTGGTTGGCGTAACGATGGTTCCAGCGAAGAGTGAAGTGGTTGGCTTAACGATGGTTCCAGCGAAGTGTGAAGCGGTTGGCGTAACGATGGTGCCAGCGAAGAGTGAAGTGGTCGGCTTAACAATGGTTCCAGCGAAGAGTGAAGTGGCTGGCATAACGATGGTTCCTACGACGAGTGAAGTTGTTGGCGTAACGATGGTACCAGCGAAGAGTGAAGTGGTTGGCGTAACGATGGTACCAGCGAAGAGTGAAGTGGTTGGCTTAACGATGGTTCCAGCGAAGAGTGAAGTGGTTGGCGTAACGATGGTACCAGCGAAGAGTGAAGTGGTTGGCGTAACGATGGTACCAACGAAGAGTGAAGTGGTTGGCGTAACGATGGTTCCAGCGAAGAGTGAAGTGGTTGGCTTAACGATGGTTCCAGGGAAGAGTGAAGTGGTTGGCTTAACGATGGTTCCAGCGAAGAGTGAAGTGGTTGGCGTAACGATGGTTCCAGCGAAGAGTGAAGTGGTTGGCTTAACGATGGTTCCAGGGAAGAGTGAAGTGGTTGGCGTAACGATGGTTCCAGCGAAGAGTGAAGTGGTTGGCTTAACGATGGTTCCAGGGAAGAGTGAAGTGGTTGGCGTAACGATGGTTCCAGCGAAGAGTGAAGTGGTTGGCTTAACGATGGTTCCAGGGAAGAGTGAAGTGGTTGGCGTAACGATGGTTCCAGCGAAGAGTGAAGTGGTTGGCTTAACGATGGTTCCAGCGAAGAGTGAAGCGGTTGGCGTAACGATGGTGCCAGCGAAGAGTGAAGTGGTCGGCTTAACAATGGTTCCAGCGAAGAGTGAAGTGGTTGGCGTAACGATGGTGCCAGCGAAGAGTGAAGTGGTCGGCTTAACAATGGTTCCAGCGAAGAGTGAAGTGGTCGGCTTAATGATGGTTCCTACGACGAGTGAAGTGGTTGGGCTTAACGATGGTTCCAGCGAAGAGTGAAGTTGTTGGCGTAACAATGGTACCAGCGAAGAGTGAAGTGGTTGGCGTAACGATGGTACCAACGAAGAGTGAAGTGGTTGGCGTAACGATGGTTCCAACGAAGAGTGAAGTGGTTGGCTTAACGATGGTTCCAACGAAGAGTGAAGTGGTTGGCGTAACGATGGTACCAACGAAGAGTGAAGTGGTTGGCGTAACGATGGTACCAGCGAAGAGTGAAGTGGTTGGCGTAACGATGGTACCAACGAAGAGTGAAGTGGTTGGCGTAACCATGGTTCCAGCGAAGAGTGAAGTGGTTGGCTTAATGATGGTGCCAGCGAAGAGTGAAGTGGTTGGCGTAACGATGGTGCCAGCGAAGAGTGAAGTGGTCGGCTTAACAATGGTTCCAGCGAAGAGTGAAGTGGTTGGCTTAATGATGGTTCCAGCGAAGAGTGAAGTGGTTGGTTTAATGAGGGTTCCTACGACGAGTGAAGTGGTTGGCGTAACGATGGTTCCAGCGAAGAGTGATGTGGTTGGCTTAACGATGGTTCCAGCGAAGAGTGAAGTGGTTTGCGTAACGATGGTGCCAGCGAAGAGTGAAGTGGTCGGCTTAACAATGGTTCCAGCGAAGAGTGAAGTGGTTGGCGTAACGATGGTGCCAGCGAAGAGTGAAGTGGTTGGCGTAACAATGGTTCCAGCGAAGAGTGAAGTGGTTGGCGTAACGATGGTTCCAGCGAAGAGTGAAGTGGTTGGCGTAACGATGGTACCAACGAAGAGTGAAGTGGTTGGCGTAACGATGGTACCAACGAAGATTGAAGTGGTTGGCGTAACGATGGTTCCAGCGAAGAGTGAAGTGGTTGGCGTAACGATGGTACAAACGAAGAGTGAAGTGGTTGGCTTAACGATGGTACCAACGAAGAGTGAAGTGGTTGGCGTAACGATGGTACCAACGAAGAGTGAAGTGGTTGGCGTGACGATGGTACCAGCGAAGAGTGAAGTGGTTGGCGTAACGATGGTACCAACGAAGTGTGAAGTGGTTGGCGTAACGATGGTTCCAACGAAGAGTGAAGTTGTTGGCGTAACGATGGTTCCAGCGAATAGTGAAGTGGTTGGCGTAACGATGGTACCAACGAAGAGTGAAGTGGTTGGCGTAACGATGGTACCAGCGAAGAGTGAAGTAGTTGGTGTAACGATGGTTCCAGCGAATAGTGAATTCGTTGGCGTAACGATGGTACCAACGAAGAGTGAAGTGGTTGGCGTAACGATGGTTCCAGCGAAGAGTGAAGTGGTTGGCGTAACGATGGTTCCAGCGAATAGTGAAGTGGTTGGCGTAACGATGGTACCAGCGAAGAGTGAAGTGGTTGGCGTAACGATGGTTCCAGCGAATAGTGAATTGGTTGGCGTAACGATGGTGCCAGCGAAGAGTGAAGTGGTCGGCTTAACAATGGTTCCAGCGAAGAGTGAAGTGGTTGGCTTAATGATGGTACCAACGAAGTGTGAAGTGGTTGGCGTAACGATGGTACCAGCGAAGAGTGAAGTGGTTGGCGTAACGATGGTACCAACGAAGAGTGAAGTGGTTGGCGTAACGATGGTACCAACGAAGAGTGAAGTGGTTGGCTTAACAATGGTTCCTACGACGAGTGAAGTGGTTGGCGTAACGATGGTTCCAGCGAAGAGTGAAGTGGTTGGCGTAACGATGGTTCCAGGGAAGAGTGAAGTGGTTGGCGAAACGATGGTTCCAGCGAAGAGTGAAGTGGTTGGCTTAACAATGGTTCCAGCGAAGTGTGAAGCGGTTGGCGTAACGATGGTTCCAGCGAAGAGTGAAGTGGCTGGCGTAACGATGGTTCCTACGACGAGTGAAGTTGTTGGCGTAACGATGGTACCAGCGAAGAGTGAAGTGGTAGGCGTAACGATGGTACCAACGAAGAGTGAAGTGGTTGGCGTAACGATGGTTCCAGCGAAGAGTGAAGTAGTTGGCTTAACGATGGTGCCAGCGAAGAGTGAAGTGGTCGGCTTAATGATGGTTCCTACGACGAGTGAAGTGGTTGGCGTAACGATGGTATCAACGAAGAGTGAAGTTGTTGGCGTAACGATGGTTCCAGCGAAGAGTGAAGTGGCTGGGCTTAACGATGGTACCAACGAAGAGTGAAGTTGTTGGCGTAACGATGGTTCCAGCGAAGAGTGAAGTGGTTGGGCTTAACGATGGTTCCAGCGAAGAGTGAAGTGGTTGGCGTAACGATGGTTCCAGCGAAGAGTGAAGTGGTTGGCGTAACGATGGTACCAACGAAGAGTGAAGTGGTTGGCGTAACGATGGTACCAACGAAGAGTGAAGTGGTTGGCTTAACAATGGTTCCTACGACGAGTGAAGTGGTTGGCGTAACGATGGTTCCAGGGAAGAGTGAAGTGGTTGGCGAAACGATGGTTCCAGCGAAGAGTGAAGTGGTTGGCTTAACGATGGTTCCAGCGAAGTGTGAAGCGGTTGGCGTAACGATGGTGCCAACGAAGAGTGAAGTGGTCGGTTTAACAATGGTTCCAGCGAAGAGTGAAGTGGCTGGCGTAACGATGGTTCCTACGACGAGTGAAGTTGTTGGCGTAACGATGGTACCAGCGAAGAGTTAAGTGGTTGGCGTAACGATGGTACCAACGAAGAGTGAAGTGGTTGGCGTAACGATGGTTCCAGCGAAGAGTGAAGTAGTTGGCTTAACGATGGTGCCAGCGAAGAGTGAAGTGGTCGGCTTAATGATGGTTCCTACGACGAGTGAAGTGGTTGGCGTAACGATGGTACCAACGAAGAGTGAATTGGTTGGCGTAACGATGGTTCCAGCGAAGAGTGAAGTGGTTGGCTTAACGATGGTTCCAGGGAAGAGTGAAGTGGTTAGCGTAACGATGGTTCCAGCGAAGAGTGAAGTGGTTGGCTTAACGATGGTTCCAGCGAAGAGTGAAGTGGTTGGCGTAACGATGGTTCCAGCGAAGAGTGAAGTGGTTGGCGTAACGATGGTTCCAGCGAAGAGTGAAGTGGTTGGCTTAACGATGGTTCCAGCGAAGAGTGTAGCCGTTGGCGTAACGATGGTGCCAGCGAAGAGTGAAGTGGTCGGCTTAACAATGGTTCCAGCGAAGAGTGAAGTGGTTGGCGTAACGATGGTGCCAGCGAAGAGTGAAGTGGTCGGCTTAACAATGGTTCCAGCGAAGAGTGAAGTGGTTGGCTTAATGATGGTTCCTACGACGAGTGAAGTGGTTGGCGTAACTTTGGTACCAGCGAAGAGTGAAGTGGTTGGCGTAACGATGGTTCCAGCGAAGAGTGAAGTGGTCGGCTTAACAATGGTTCCAGCGAAGAGTGAAGTGGTTGGCGTAACTTTGGTACCAGCGAAGAGTGAAGTGGTTGGCGTAACGATGGTACCAACGAAGAGTGAAGTGGTTGGCGTAACGATGGTTCCAGCGAAGAGTGAAGTGGTTGGCTTAACGATGGTTCCAGCGAAGAGTGAAGTTGTTGGCGTAACGATGGTACCAGCGAAGAGTGAAGTGGTTGGCGTAACGATGGTACCAACGAAGAGTGAAGTGGTTGGCGTAACGATGGTTCCCAGCGAAGAGTGAAGTGGTTGGCTTAACGATGGTTCCAGGGAAGAGTGAAGTGGTTGGCGTAACGATGGTTCCAGCGAAGAGTGAAGTGGTTGGCTTAACGATGGTTCCAGCGAAGAGTGAAGCCGTTGGCGTAACGATGGTGCCAGCGACGAGTGAAGTGGTTGGGCTTAACGATGGTTCCAGCGAAGAGTGAAGTTGTTGGCGTAACGATGGTACCAACGAAGAGTGAAGTGGTTGGCGTAACGATGGTTCCCAGCGAAGAGTGAAGTGGTTGGCTTAACGATGGTTCCAGGGAAGAGTGAAGTGGTTGGCGTAACGATGGTTCCAGCGAAGAGTGAAGTGGTTGGCTTAACGATGGTTCCAGCGAAGAGTGAAGCCGTTGGCGTAACGATGGTGCCAGCGAAGAGTGAAGTGGTCGGCTTAACAATGGTTCCAGCGAAGAGTGAAGTGGTTGGCGTAACGATGGTGCCAGCGAAGAGTGAAGTGGTCGGCTTAACAATGGTTCCAGCGAAGAGTGAAGTGGTCGGCTTAATGATGGTTCCTACGACGAGTGAAGTGGTTGGGCTTAACGATGGTTCCAGCGAAGAGTGAAGTTGTTGGCGTAACGATGGTACCAGCGAAGAGTGAAGTGGTTGGCGTAACGATGGTACCAACGAAGAGTGAATTGGTTTGAGTAACGATGGTTCAACGAAGAGTGAAGTGGTTGGCTTAACGATGGTTCCAGGGAAGAGTGAAGTGGTTGGCGTAACGATGGTTCCAGCGAAGAGTGAAGTGGTTGGCGTAACGATGGTACCAACGAAGAGTGAAGTGGTTGGCGTAACGATGGTTCCAGCGAAGAGTGAAGTGGTTGGCGTAACGATGGTTCCAGCGAATAGTGAAGTGGTTGGCGTAACGATGGTACCAAACGAAGAGTGAAGTGGTTGGCGTAACGATGGTACCAGCGAAGAGTGAAGTGGTTGGCGTAACGATGGTTCCAGCGAATAGTGAATTGGTTGGCGTAACGATGGTGCCAGCGAAGAGTGAAGTGGTCGGCTTAACAATGGTTCCAGCGAAGAGTGAAGTGGTTGGCTTAATGATGGTACCAACGAAGTGTGAAGTGGTTGGCGTAACGATGGTACCAGCGACGAGTGAAGTGGTTGGCGTAACGATGGTACCAACGAAGAGTGAAGTGGTTGGCGTAACGATGGTACCAACGAAGAGTGAAGTGGTTGGCTTAACAATGGTTCCTACGACGAGTGAAGTGGTTGGCGTAACGATGGTTCCAGCGAAGAGTGAAGTGGTTGGCGTAACGATGGTACCAACGAAGAGTGAAGTGGTTGGCGTAACGATGGTACCAACGAAGAGTGAAGTGGTTGGCGTAACGATGGTTCCAGCGAAGAGTGAAGTGGTTGGCGTAACGATGGTACAAACGAAGAGTGAAGTGGTTGGCGTAAGGATGGTACCAACGAAGAGTGAAGTGGTTGGCGTAACGATGGTACCAACGAAGAGTGAAGTGGTTGGCGTAACGATGGTTCCAGCGAAGAGTGAAGTGGTTGGCGTAACGATGGTACCAACGAAGAGTGAAGTGGTTGGTTTAACGATGGTTCCAGGGAAGAGTGAAGTGGTTGGCGTAACGATGGTTCCAGCGAAGAGTGAAGTGGTTGGCGTAACGATGGTTCCAGGGAAGAGTGAAGTGGTTGGCGTAACGATGGTTCCAGCGAAGAGTGAAGTGGTTGGCTTAACGATGGTTCCAGCGAAGTGTGAAGCGGTTGGCGTAACGACGGTGCCAGCGAAGAGTGAAGTGGTCGGCTTAACAATGGTTCCAGCGAAAAGTGAAGTGGCTGGCGTAACGATGGTTCCTACGACGAGTGAAGTTGTTGGCGTAACGATGGTACCAGCGAAGAGTGAAGTGGTTGGCGTAACGATGGTACCAACGAAGAGTGAAGTGGTTGGCGTAACGATGGCTCCAGCGAAGAGTGAAATAGTTGGCTTAACGATGGTGCCAGCGAAGAGTGAAGTGGTCGGCTTAATGATGGTTCCTACGACATGTGAAGTGGTTGGCGTAACGATGGTATCAACGAAGAGTGAAGTGGTTGGCGTAACGATGGTTCCAGCGAAGAGTGAAGTGGTTGGCTTAACGATGGTTCCAGGGAAGAGTGAAGTGGTTGGCGTAACGATGGTTCCAGCGAAGAGTGAAGTGGTTGGCTTAACGATGGTTCCAGCGAAGAGTGAAGCCGTTGGCGTAACGATGGTGCCAGCGAAGAGTGAAGTGGTCGGCTTAACAATGGTTCCAGCGAAGAGTGAAGTGGTTGGCGTAACGATGGTGCCAGCGAAGAGTGAAGTGGTCGGTTTAACAATGGTTCCAGCGAAGAGTAAAGTGGTTGGCTTAATGATGGTTCCTACGACGAGTGAAGTTGTTGGCGTAACGATGGTACCAACGAAGAATGAAGTGGTTGGCGTAACGATGGTACCAGCGAAGAGTGAAGTGGTTGGCGTAACGATGGTACCAACGAAGAGTGAAGTGGTTGGCGTAACGATGGTTCCTACGACGAGTGAAGTTGTTGGCGTAACGATGGTACCAGCGAATAGTGAAGTGGTTGGCGTAACGATGGTACCAACGAAGAGTGAAGTGGTTGGCGTAACGATGGTTCCAGCGAAGAGTGAAGTGGTTGGCGTAACGATGGTTCCAGCGAATAGTGAAGTGGTTGGCGTAACGATGGTACCAACGAAGAGTGAAGTGGTTGGCGTAACGATGGTTCCCAGCGAAGAGTGAAGTGGTTGGCTTAACGATGGTTCCAGGGAAGAGTGAAGTGGTTGGCGTAACGATGGTTCCAGCGAAGAGTGAAGTGGTTGGCTTAACGATGGTTCCAGCGAAGAGTGAAGCCGTTGGCGTAACGATGGTGCCAGCGAAGAGTGAAGTGGTCGGCTTAACAATGGTTCCAGCGAAGAGTGAAGTGGTTGGCGTAACGATGGTGCCAGCGAAGAGTGAAGTGGTCGGCTTAACAATGGTTCCAGCGAAGAGTGAAGTGGTCGGCTTAATGATGGTTCCTACGACGAGTGAAGTGGTTGGGCTTAACGATGGTTCCAGCGAAGAGTGAAGTTGTTGGCGTAACGATGGTACCAGCGAAGAGTGAAGTGGTTGGCGTAACGATGGTACCAACGAAGAGTGAATTGGTTTGAGTAACGATGGTTCAACGAAGAGTGAAGTGGTTGGCTTAACGATGGTTCCAGGGAAGAGTGAAGTGGTTGGCGTAACGATGGTTCCAGCGAAGAGTGAAGTGGTTGGCGTAACGATGGTACCAACGAAGAGTGAAGTGGTTGGCGTAACGATGGTTCCAGCGAAGAGTGAAGTGGTTGGCGTAACGATGGTTCCAGCGAATAGTGAAGTGGTTGGCGTAACGATGGTACCAAACGAAGAGTGAAGTGGTTGGCGTAACGATGGTACCAGCGAAGAGTGAAGTGGTTGGCGTAACGATGGTTCCAGCGAATAGTGAATTGGTTGGCGTAACGATGGTGCCAGCGAAGAGTGAAGTGGTCGGCTTAACAATGGTTCCAGCGAAGAGTGAAGTGGTTGGCTTAATGATGGTACCAACGAAGTGTGAAGTGGTTGGCGTAACGATGGTACCAGCGACGAGTGAAGTGGTTGGCGTAACGATGGTACCAACGAAGAGTGAAGTGGTTGGCGTAACGATGGTACCAACGAAGAGTGAAGTGGTTGGCTTAACAATGGTTCCTACGACGAGTGAAGTGGTTGGCGTAACGATGGTTCCAGCGAAGAGTGAAGTGGTTGGCGTAACGATGGTACCAACGAAGAGTGAAGTGGTTGGCGTAACGATGGTACCAACGAAGAGTGAAGTGGTTGGCGTAACGATGGTTCCAGCGAAGAGTGAAGTGGTTGGCGTAACGATGGTACAAACGAAGAGTGAAGTGGTTGGCGTAACGATGGTACCAACGAAGAGTGAAGTGGTTGGCGTAACGATGGTACCAACGAAGAGTGAAGTGGTTGGCGTAACGATGGTTCCAGCGAAGAGTGAAGTGGTTGGCGTAACGATGGTACCAACGAAGAGTGAAGTGGTTGGTTTAACGATGGTTCCAGGGAAGAGTGAAGTGGTTGGCGTAACGATGGTTCCAGCGAAGAGTGAAGTGGTTGGCGTAACGATGGTACCAACGAAGAGTGAAGTGGTTGGCTTAACGATGGTTCCAGCGAAGAGTGAAGTGGTTGGCGTAACGATGGTTCCAGCGAATAGTGAAGTGGTTGGCGTAACGATGGTACCAAACGAAGAGTGAAGTGGTTGGCGTAACGATGGTACCAGCGAAGAGTGAAGTGGTTGGCGTAACGATGGTTCCAGCGAATAGTGAATTGGTTGGCGTAACGATGGTGCCAGCGAAGAGTGAAGTGGTCGGCTTAACAATGGTTCCAGCGAAGAGTGAAGTGGTTGGCTTAATGATGGTACCAACGAAGTGTGAAGTGGTTGGCGTAACGATGGTACCAGCGACGAGTGAAGTGGTTGGCGTAACGATGGTACCAACGAAGAGTGAAGTGGTTGGCGTAACGATGGTACCAACGAAGAGTGAAGTGGTTGGCTTAACAATGGTTCCTACGACGAGTGAAGTGGTTGGCGTAACGATGGTTCCAGCGAAGAGTGAAGTGGTTGGCGTAACGATGGTACCAACGAAGAGTGAAGTGGTTGGCGTAACGATGGTACCAACGAAGAGTGAAGTGGTTGGCGTAACGATGGTTCCAGCGAAGAGTGAAGTGGTTGGCGTAACGATGGTACAAACGAAGAGTGAAGTGGTTGGCGTAACGATGGTACCAACGAAGAGTGAAGTGGTTGGCGTAACGATGGTACCAACGAAGAGTGAAGTGGTTGGCGTAACGATGGTTCCAGCGAAGAGTGAAGTGGTTGGCGTAACGATGGTACCAACGAAGAGTGAAGTGGTTGGTTTAACGATGGTTCCAGGGAAGAGTGAAGTGGTTGGCGTAACGATGGTTCCAGCGAAGAGTGAAGTGGTTGGCGTAACGATGGTTCCAGGGAAGAGTGAAGTGGTTGGCGTAACGATGGTTCCAGCGAAGAGTGAAGTGGTTGGCTTAACGATGGTTCCAGCGAAGTGTGAAGCGGTTGGCGTAACGACGGTGCCAGCGAAGAGTGAAGTGGTCGGCTTAACAATGGTTCCAGCGAAAAGTGAAGTGGCTGGCGTAACGATGGTTCCTACGACGAGTGAAGTTGTTGGCGTAACGATGGTACCAGCGAAGAGTGAAGTGGTTGGCGTAACGATGGTACCAACGAAGAGTGAAGTGGTTGGCGTAACGATGGCTCCAGCGAAGAGTGAAATAGTTGGCTTAACGATGGTGCCAGCGAAGAGTGAAGTGGTCGGCTTAATGATGGTTCCAGGGAAGAGTGAAGTGGTTGGCGTAACGATGGTTCCAGCGAAGAGTGAAGTGGTTGACTTAACGATGGTTCCAGCGAAGAGTGAAGCCGTTGGCGTAACGATGGTGCCAGCGAAGAGTGAAGTGGTCGGCTTAACAATGGTTCCAGCGAAGAGTGAAGTGGTTGGCGTAACGATGGTGCCAGCGAAGAGTGAAGTGGTCGGTTTAACAATGGTTCCAGCGAAGAGTAAAGTGGTTGGCTTAATGATGGTTCCTACGACGAGTGAAGTTGTTGGCGTAACGATGGTACCAACGAAGAATGAAGTGGTTGGCGTAACGATGGTACCAGCGAAGAGTGAAGTGGTTGGCGTAACGATGGTACCAACGAAGAGTGAAGTGGTTGGCGTAACGATGGTTCCTACGACGAGTGAAGTTGTTGGCGTAACGATGGTACCAGCGAATAGTGAAGTGGTTGGCGTAACGATGGTACCAACGAAGAGTGAAGTGGTTGGCGTAACGATGGTTCCAGCGAAGAGTGAAGTGGTTGGCGTAACGATGGTTCCAGCGAATAGTGAAGTGGTTGGCGTAACGATGGTACCAACGAAGAGTGAAGTGGTTGGCGTAACGATGGTTCCCAGCGAAGAGTGAAGTGGTTGGCTTAACGATGGTTCCAGGGAAGAGTGAAGTGGTTGGCGTAACGATGGTTCCAGCGAAGAGTGAAGTGGTTGGCTTAACGATGGTTCCAGCGAAGAGTGAAGCCGTTGGCGTAACGATGGTGCCAGCGAAGAGTGAAGTGGTCGGCTTAACAATGGTTCCAGCGAAGAGTGAAGTGGTTGGCGTAACGATGGTGCCAGCGAAGAGTGAAGTGGTCGGCTTAACAATGGTTCCAGCGAAGAGTGAAGTGGTCGGCTTAATGATGGTTCCTACGACGAGTGAAGTGGTTGGGCTTAACGATGGTTCCAGCGAAGAGTGAAGTTGTTGGCGTAACGATGGTACCAGCGAAGAGTGAAGTGGTTGGCGTAACGATGGTACCAACGAAGAGTGAATTGGTTTGAGTAACGATGGTTCAACGAAGAGTGAAGTGGTTGGCTTAACGATGGTTCCAGGGAAGAGTGAAGTGGTTGGCGTAACGATGGTTCCAGCGAAGAGTGAAGTGGTTGGCGTAACGATGGTACCAACGAAGAGTGAAGTGGTTGGCGTAACGATGGTTCCAGCGAAGAGTGAAGTGGTTGGCGTAACGATGGTTCCAGCGAATAGTGAAGTGGTTGGCGTAACGATGGTACCAAACGAAGAGTGAAGTGGTTGGCGTAACGATGGTACCAGCGAAGAGTGAAGTGGTTGGCGTAACGATGGTTCCAGCGAATAGTGAATTGGTTGGCGTAACGATGGTGCCAGCGAAGAGTGAAGTGGTCGGCTTAACAATGGTTCCAGCGAAGAGTGAAGTGGTTGGCTTAATGATGGTACCAACGAAGTGTGAAGTGGTTGGCGTAACGATGGTACCAGCGACGAGTGAAGTGGTTGGCGTAACGATGGTACCAACGAAGAGTGAAGTGGTTGGCGTAACGATGGTACCAACGAAGAGTGAAGTGGTTGGCTTAACAATGGTTCCTACGACGAGTGAAGTGGTTGGCGTAACGATGGTTCCAGCGAAGAGTGAAGTGGTTGGCGTAACGATGGTACCAACGAAGAGTGAAGTGGTTGGCGTAACGATGGTACCAACGAAGAGTGAAGTGGTTGGCGTAACGATGGTTCCAGCGAAGAGTGAAGTGGTTGGCGTAACGATGGTACAAACGAAGAGTGAAGTGGTTGGCGTAACGATGGTACCAACGAAGAGTGAAGTGGTTGGCGTAACGATGGTACCAACGAAGAGTGAAGTGGTTGGCGTAACGATGGTTCCAGCGAAGAGTGAAGTGGTTGGCGTAACGATGGTACCAACGAAGAGTGAAGTGGTTGGTTTAACGATGGTTCCAGGGAAGAGTGAAGTGGTTGGCGTAACGATGGTTCCAGCGAAGAGTGAAGTGGTTGGCGTAACGATGGTTCCAGGGAAGAGTGAAGTGGTTGGCGTAACGATGGTTCCAGCGAAGAGTGAAGTGGTTGGCTTAACGATGGTTCCAGCGAAGTGTGAAGCGGTTGGCGTAACGACGGTGCCAGCGAAGAGTGAAGTGGTCGGCTTAACAATGGTTCCAGCGAAAACTGAAGTGGCTGGCGTAACGATGGTTCCTACGACGAGTGAAGTTGTTGGCGTAACGATGGTACCAGCGAAGAGTGAAGTGGTTGGCGTAACGATGGTACCAACGAAGAGTGAAGTGGTTGGCGTAACGATGGCTCCAGCGAAGAGTGAAATAGTTGGCTTAACGATGGTGCCAGCGAAGAGTGAAGTGGTCGGCTTAATGATGGTTCCTACGACATGTGAAGTGGTTGGCGTAACGATGGTATCAACGAAGAGTGAAGTGGTTGGCGTAACGATGGTTCCAGCGAAGAGTGAAGTGGTTGGCTTAACGATGGTTCCAGGGAAGAGTGAAGTGGTTGGCGTAACGATGGTTCCAGCGAAGAGTGAAGTGGTTGGCTTAACGATGGTTCCAGCGAAGAGTGAAGCCGTTGGCGTAACGATGGTGCCAGCGAAGAGTGAAGTGGTCGGCTTAACAATGGTTCCAGCGAAGAGTGAAGTGGTTGGCGTAACGATGGTGCCAGCGAAGAGTGAAGTGGTCGGTTTAACAATGGTTCCAGCGAAGAGTAAAGTGGTTGGCTTAATGATGGTTCCTACGACGAGTGAAGTTGTTGGCGTAACGATGGTACCAACGAAGAATGAAGTGGTTGGCGTAACGATGGTACCAGCGAAGAGTGAAGTGGTTGGCGTAACGATGGTACCAACGAAGAGTGAAGTGGTTGGCGTAACGATGGTTCCAGCGAAGAGTGAAGTGGTTGGCGTAACGATGGTTCCAGCGAATAGTGAAGTGGTTGGCGTAACGATGGTACCAACGAAGAGTGAAGTGGTTGGCGTAACGATGGTACCAGCGAAGAGTGAAGTGGTTGGCGTAACGATGGTTCCAGCGAATAGTGAATTGGTTGGCGTAACGATGGTACCAACGAAGAGTGAAGTGGTTAGTTAACGATGTTTCCAGCGAAGAGTGAAGTGGTTGGCGTAACGATGGTCCCAACAAAGAGTGAAGTTGTTGGCTTAACGATGGTTCCAGCGAAGAGTGAAGTGGTTGGCTTAACGATGGTTCCAGGGAAGAGTGAAGTGGTTGGCTTAACAATGGTTCCAACGAAGAGTGAAGTGGTTGGCGTAACGATGGTTCCAGCGAAGAGCGAAGTGGTTGGCGTAACGATGGTCCCAACGACGGTTGCAGAGGGAACTCCAGCGTTGACTAGATTGGTGGCCAGGCGACATGGTTACGAGGTTCGTATACCGGGTTCCGAGTAAGGGTCTCAAGAATCGCTCATGGTATCAGGCGCTATCACGCACTCATTATGGCATTATGTAGGTCTATCGACCCACCGATCATACTAACGTATTCTCACTTTGCCAGTTTAGGCTTTGCCACATACATTTGCCCAATTAACGTTGGGCGGTCAACTAACGTTGAACTCCTTTGGCCTACTCAACGAAGACCAAACTGTCTCCGAGAGAAAAAAGGAATGAAACTAGACAGGACCACGTCAGTATTTCGTGAATCTCGTGCAAATCGTGCGCTCTGCTTTCCACATGAAAACACAAATGAATGAAGACTGGTTCATCTGAATAACAACACTAAAAGGAATCCAGACATCAAGCATTTGAGTAACAATGTAAGATTCCACAAACGAGACGGTCACATTATTGGTTAACAAAAGTTGTCCGTCTGACCGCGGTTGACCACAAATTGGCCACACAACTCCTTAGGCCGAGTTCGACTGTAACTCGAGGTTCAACTCGGTTGGGTCGAGTCTCACCCGAACTCCAATATTCCCTCGGGTAGCGGCTCTAATGACGTCAAAGTTGACCCAATTCATTACTCGAGTCCAACCCTCAGCCGATCCAGGGTAGAACTCGGTTCACCACGTGACAAAATGGCGACTAACAAGATACCGTGTCATGAAAGTGCCAGGGTTTTTTAATCTGGCTTTAAAATTTTAACATGGTGATATTAAACAAGTGAAAAAATATATTGTTATCATTCTAAATCCGAGTGCTTTGCAAACTGTCTTAAATTTTGTGCCAACAGTTGATTTTGACAGCCCGAACTGGTGGGCAACCTCTCTCATGGATTCTCCTTCATTCGCCATAAACCACAACACATTACAAGCTGTTTTTTGGGAGTGACTGGTTCGGATCCACCAACATTCTTAGTTAGTAAATCACCCCAAAGCTCTGTTAAAAGGCGTTCGAAAACACCTTTCCCTATTCTGAAGTCCATGGTAAAATTCTGCAAACTATATTGCGGTACTACATGTTACACAAATCCTCTGTTTTTGGGTACTGATGACCGTCAACCAAACGCTGCACAGCCGAATAACAATTTATCGTTACCAAAAACGTAGACATTATCATCGTTTTGATCCCAAAACATGTTCAGAAATTCGAAAACAGCAGGCATTGTACTTGCTGCTCTTGTCAAATTGAGTGACCAAACTTTCAGGAAAATTGCAAATGACTGAAGTGAAAGAATTTGAAATTTGGACGAAGTATTTGCACTTTCACAAATGAATTACTTATAACGAGATCGTCTCGGCCAATCTATAAAAAAAGTGTTCCCATGATCCTACGCCAATAGTTAGATAATGTCCTTGTACAAGAGTGTGAAGGATTAACACGGAATATCATCTATGGAGAGCAAGAGCTTTATTCGTAAGCTCAACGAGAACTCAGAAACAACAACTTAACACATGGAAAACTACTGGGGCACAGAGGGTGCATGGGTGAAGTTCAAGGGAAGCCGAAAGCTTACCCCTGACGTCACAATTGAATTCCAGGCGACGTACACACATAACGTCACAATCGGATTACGGGTGACCTACATACATAATGTAAACACTGGCGTGACCTTGTGTTTTTTTTTTTTTTTTTTTTTTTTTTTTTTACAAAATATGTTACTCATATAGCTTGGCTAGCAAATAAGGTTGTTGTCACAGCAAACAAAATTGCAAATAAAAGTAATATCGTTAAAAGTTCAAGGATGGCTGCATGGTTTCAATGGAGAAACCACATTTTCCGTAAGCACTAAGGAACCGTCGTAAGCCATTCTGACCTCTAGTTCCAGGGGATTATTCTGCCCCATCACAGCCTATCTAACAAGCACACCATCACGGGTTGTACTAACCTCAGGGTGCTGGGGATTATTCTGCCCCACTACTCTAAGATGTAATCTTTCAAATGAATAGGTGATCGTTTCCTACGAGAAGATCGTCGTGGCACAGGCAGTGACAGAAGTCTTGTTTCTTCTTGATACACCTCATTATTCGTTGAGTCCAGATAAGACGCATGATCATGTGGTATTGGGTTTTCTGGAATATCAGACTCAGGTGGACACGAGAGAACGGTTGGCACTGGGGGAAGATCTTGAGAATGGCATAAATTCGGGGATGGTTCTGGGTCGTCTTCATCAGATGACTCTGTAGTGACCTGGGGATAGTTGGGTTCTGGACCAAAACTGGGAACTTTGTAGCAATCGGACATGGCAACCATGTAAGTTAAAGAACGAAGTTGTGCACCAGTGAATTTCTTGAGTTCACACGAAGATCCAGCAAGAGAGACAACTAAGTATCGATCGCGAGCACGGGATTTTGAGCTGTCGGAAAAGAGGTATATAAGATCACCAACAGATACATTTTGAGATGGGAGAACAGTTTGTTTTGGACACTTAGACTTTTCGCTGGAGGGATGGTTCAGGGTGCGCAGTTGATGTTGCGCTAGAATAAGACTTTGGTCATTGATGGGGATTTGTTCATTTGTGTATTGGTTGCGTTGAGTCCACATTTCTGCTGCAGAGAGACCTCGAGATCTGGGGCCGATTCCACGAAACTCGACTTAAGTCTAAAACTATGCTTAACTACCCAAAATGGACTTAAGTCGCATAAAAATGACTTAAGTCGATTCCACGAAACTTTCCAAAAGTTTACTTAGCCCAAAAAGGTTGCTTAACTTAAGACACCTCGTAGATTACTTAAGTCCAAAATGAGTTTCCTAAACAAGATGGCGGAAGTATTTTAAGGTCGCACTGGGATACGAATAAATGAGACAAACAATATAAAATATTTCCGTATCGCACTTTAAGTGACGGAAACTGGCGTCAATCCAATTCTTTCAAAATGTAGACAAGCTGCAGCGTCCGTAAGTTTGAGTTATTTAAATACCATAGAGGTAAATCGTGACGAAGCGAGGGAAGCCGAGCACTCGCTGTACCACTGATAAAAAAATGTTGTCCAATATATCGGGTTTATTCTTTTGATGGGATGAAATTAACCTAAGGCTTCAAAATCTATTCCGAAAGAAACTTTCGATTGTTGTCGCCATATTTGTTTACATGCAACGCGAGCGCCGTCTGTACTAATACTATAGCGTGATGAAGAACCATAACTCCAACTGGTACAATGTATATTTCTATCAATTAAATGCGTGTAGTAGTTTAACCAATTCTCCTTTAAATTACAACTACATTTAATCGGCTAGTTAAGTTTAGACATAGAACTAAAACAGTCCTATGTTTTAGATACGGAAAAATTTCCCGATTTATTACGTCAGGTGAGGTGCAGTTAGGCAAGCTGTAGGCCTATATATTGAAAACCATCCCACAACGGTTGAAAACATGTAAAGTCATTTATACGTTTGTTTTTCCTTTAGCCTTCGTGAAGATCAAACAAATTAACTAAAGCTCTAAAGGTAACTAAAGCCAATAGTGGAATACAATAAAAAATGAAAAACAAACCGTAATAAGAATAAGGGTTAAACACATCGACAGAAAGTCAGTGATGCTTGATTGGAAATTCATTATGAAACCCCAATCTTTCCAAAGACAAAAACATTGAAAACAAATTCTGAGTGTTAGTTAACACTATAGGGAACTGGAAGAGTCTACGATCGTTGATTTCCTCCAAGCAAACAGCTCGGTTTCTTCCAGAACTAAACCTGGCAACACTGGCATATCAGGGAAATAATCTTGAGTAAGACATAAAACATCAATCTCCAGTAATTAGAAATGATTGGATATTATAAAAAATATCAAGTGTGTTTGGGATTCATTTTGAAAATTGATATCCTACAGGTGCATAAAAGATCTAAGATATAAGTAAGACTAAAATGAGAGTTTTTCAATTCAGAAATTTCTGCAATCATTATAAGAGAATTTATTTCAAACTGGAATTTTAATAATTTATAAACTTAAATAAAAAGTTTGATAATAATCTAAAAAATATCAAGAGTTGATTTTTCTTGGAGATATAAATAGAATTGAAAAGTAAAATGTAGGAAACTAAAGTTTGTATAAATTATGAAGGTTAAGTCTGAAATCAGCAAAAAGCATATTTTCAACAAATACTACATGTGTACATATGTGTAAAATGTCTAAACCAAGGCAGGATCATCAGCACATGAGTAATAAGAGGAACAGTATAATCAAGTTTCAAATTTAGAGGATCTTGCATACATGGATTCATGTAGCTGTTCGAAAACAGCAAAAGTTATGTAAGGGCCAGAAAAATAAAAGTTTAAAGTTCACCAAAAAATTAATTATGCAACCAACTATAACTTATATAAGTATAAGATTACTGTATAATAAGTTAAGATTGATAATAAATAAATTATTTGATGGTTTAAATTATCTGCATATAGTGAATTTAATAGCACTCATAAATGTTTTTTTCTGGCATTATCAACAAATAAATAAATATTTTATTTAGTATAACACATTTAAAACATATATTTATTAAACATCTAACAAGGTACATATATTGAAATCCTTTCTCTTTTTTTTTTCGCTGATTTAACATCAAATGACAAGTATGGCAAAAGTTGTGTCGTTCACTTCTATTTACTGATGGATGGATTGGCATGTAAGGCCAAGGGTCATGTAAATAATAAAGGCCTTCATTATGGATTACTCATCTTTGTTATTGATTACAACGTTCACCTCATTTTCAAACAAAGCAAAATAGAGAACTAACAGCTATTTTCTTTATAACAAAACTCAGAAGAAATGGAAGTGACAGACCATTTTGCTTATTGGACAAGTATACTATCAAAATGTACTTTACATGTTTTAGATATAAATCCATATAAGTTGCTGATGTGAGAGATGTAGTTTTCAAGTCTTTCGGTAGTTAAATGGAAACTAAAATACTTTGTCATTTTGGTAAAACAAATCCACATGACTTTTATCGTGTACACTTGACATGGTCTCTAACATCTTGAAATGCTCCTTATCTATACAGAAGAAAAAACAGAAAGAAACAGTGAATCAAAAGTTAATTCTCTTTTTAAATAAGACTAAAATAGATACATTAATGACTTGGTTTTATATTCAAAACTCTGGTAAGTAAATGTGCTTTTATTACAACTTATCAATGACAAAATGGCAAACAGAATCAGCATCTGAATTGGTGATTGTAGCTCTATTGTATCAAACTTTGCTTGAGTCAGTATTTTTAGTTTTATGAATACTAAAACACACAGGCACAGGGAAAATATTCTTGTCTAAAATAACGTATTCTTATACAAATAATGCAGAATATACAGCATGTTATTACATTTCTTACCGATGTAATGTTGTGCAATTTTCCATAATCAGCTTGACAATAAAAAGGAGAAATAGATAAATTGCTTACCATCTTTGTTGCCATAGTCTGTAACATATAAAGTTGTTTTGCCTTTCTTTCGATGTTAGGACTGTCACATCAAGCCTGAAGTACAAAAAGAAAAAAATATATTGAATTACTTAAGGTTTTCAGATTAGGTGTATGAAACTTTCAAAAACAATACAAAATTTGAAAAAGCTATTTTCCTCAAATTGACCAAATACAAAGGTCTTTTTCATAAATGCAAGTGGCTTGAGCTGCAAATATTAGTGGGATTTTTCCTCCATAGATTCAGTTTGTCAGAATGTTAAAATTTCACTTAATAATATATATAGAAAGCCAGAAAGAATTTATGTAAATGGGATGCGCAAATTTTGGCAGCTTATGCCACTTATATTATATATATAATTTTGAACACTAAAACACATGGGGAAAACCTTAATGTCTAAATACATATAGATAGATAGATTTAAATATATTTACTACAGCTTAGGCATTTCTACCTGTCACTTAGGGAATTGAAACGCCTACGGTTAAGTGTATAAAAGTCTAAGAGTATACTAAAAACAGTGAGAACTAATTTAAATAAAATCATTATAGCGTGGCATGAAGTTGGCATCACCTGACTTTAAATGCTTAATTAGTAACGGATTTTTAATGAATTATTTGGAAGGACTTTTAGAATGTGTAAATTAAGCTAACATTTTTCGACTTTTTATTGAACAGGATTGAAAAAACTGTTGGCACTTGAACATACTGGGTTGCTTAAAGCAAGTGCTCTCTAAAAGCTTTCATCTGATATTGTTGTAATTTAAATAATTATTATAATAAAGCAATGCACCATGCATCCAACTAGACAATATAAGACGAGTAGTCTTTCTGGTCTAATCAGTCTTTCTTGCCAGGACAACTGGCGAGAACTATATAGTCCCAGTTGAGTTCAATCACTATCAGGTGTGTAGGATAAATTTTACAGAAATCTCAAATCTGGAGGTGATCAAATACGCCCAGCCGTTAACAGCCAGTGGTGTTGGATTGAGTTGGCAAATCAAAGAAAGTGACCTAAGCAACTTGCAGGTAAATGCGGCCGCAAATATAAGGTTCACAACTAATAGACATGGGTCACCCAGAATCAGTGTCAGAAGTTCACCTACTGTGACCATGCTTGAGTCGAGTAGGCCTGTATAGCTTGTAGGGGTTTCCACTGAGCAATTAGACCGGTTTTTCTCTGCACTAAACCTGGCAGCGCCGCCATATAAGTGAAATAATCTTGAGTGCGGCGTAAAACATCAATCAATGAATTATAAATAATTGATAATGATATTATCCTTAGTTTAGACTAAAGTTTTTCAATCGAGGAATTATTTAATGCGCAATTAAATTGAAAAAAAAAAACAACAAACATAACCTAGGCTAACACTAACAGACTATAGAATTGGTCCGTCAGTCTCAAACCGCTATAATCGTCAGGGGGGCAAGCCCCCTGAAAACCCCCCGTTTTATTCATTTCTTCAACTTTTGACTAATGTAGTATTACAAGCTTAAATAAGTTAAATAAAAGTTAAAACTAAACTATCCCTACTACTAGTTCAATTTACCGAACTTATATGTAATATCACCTACTACTTACTAGTACTAAAAGTTTTAAGAAATAACATCTAAAAGACGAATTTGAAGAGGAGTTAAAAACGACGGACCAATTCTATAATTGCACCTATCCAATTAATAACGAACTACTGTAGCTAAGATTCAAACGTTTAACACTGAAAAATAATTTCAACTCACCCGCTGCTCTCCACTTCTGAAACAGGTGCTCCCATCATAATGAATTGAAAAATCAAGGTGCCGATATCGTCATCATTTGAGGCCAAACGGGAGAGCATTACAAAAAAGATCTCAGAAGTGAGACATTCATGTTTCAGCTATCTTAACACGGTCGCTTGGCTGCTTGAAACGGTAGGAACTTGTTGACAGCAGAAGTCAAAATAATCGAAATTACTCGCTGTGAAGCGATGGTTGGAGTCGTCGCCATATTGGAAGGGGTTGATGTACAAAATCTACCTCCAGCTTTTAGAGAGTTCCATTTAAATTTGCTTAGCTAAGTACGATCTAAAATGCTTTGTGGAACTGACTTAAGTCGAAACTCAGAATCGACTTAGCTAAGAAAAAAAGAGAACTTAAGTTTTTAACTTAAGTCGAGTTTCGTGGAATCGGCCCCAGATTCTTGAGTTCAGTCGTGATGTAGCTAAGGAAAGCTGTAAAGATGATAATGTTGTTTGGTGTGGATCTTGACGAAGCAGTTCGGATTCGAGTTCTTGGATTGCTCGCTCCGCAACGGGATTCTTGTTGATGTTTTTGGTCCGACCAAGCTCTAAGGTGATGTTGTACTTTCGCAGTAGGGAGTCATTTACCAAAGATTTGAAACCCGGCGCTGAATCCGTTCTGACCACTGCTGGAACTCCATCGATGTATTTAAGATCCAAGATGAGCTTGAGGATATTATCCTTTAGGGTCTCTGACCGCTCGTTTTCGATGAAGGTTGTCTTAGTAAAAGATGTTAAAGTTTCCCCGAGGACAAGAATAAGCTGTTTAGATCTTTTCAGAACGTCGACAGTATATGATACGCCCACAGACTGTGGAGATGGCATGCAGCTCTGAGTAACAACTTGTCCAGGTACCTTCCGCAAAGAAGCGCACCGGTGGCATCCAGATGTGGTTCTTTCCAACGCTGTGTCAAGGCCTAAAGCGAAGAAAGATCGTCGGAAGACTTGCCGTAACTGGTGTTTGGAAGGATGGTCTAAACGGGTATGTAAGGCGGTTAGAAGGCCTTCAAGGACTTGCCGAGGTACTACAATGCAATCACGAGTGGGGCGGAAAGGATCTTGGCTGCGCGTAACAAGTAATCCATCCTTTGCTATTGTCACAGAGTTTAAATATCTCTTGATATCTTTTATCCTGGTTAGTTTTCTTGATGGGCGAGTACCCTGTTTTAAGTGAGCACAGGTGCGACGAAGGTCGGGACAATCAGCTTGTAACTCCAACCACGCTAACCGGTTGGCAAAAGGCAATCTTTCAGTCCCATTTAACACATTCTCCAGGAAAGAAGCTCGCACAACACAGTCTTCTAATCTGTCAACAAACGAGCATATTTGACATGCTTGAACTTGGCATTCGGGGGCATTTCGACTGGCAAAGTCTGAAGGGACATTAGCAGTTCCCTTTAAATGGCGGATAGAGACTTGGTATCGACTCATTGTGGCTAAAAAACTAGAAACACGAGGGCTTGCAGAAAACTCACCACGGCACAGTTTTTCGTACGCTTGGACACATGGTTTACTGTCCGTCAAGACGCATCCTTTGAGATCTGACTGAATCAAGTATGGACTGAAGTGCTTAGTCGCAGTAGCTATGGATAATGCTTCTACTTCACACGGAAGCCATTTTTGTTGGTGTCCCCTGAGTTTAGCGCTGAAGAAGCCAGCTAGGTGTTGGTCATGATCACGAGTGATATATAATGTAGCTCCAATTCCCTTTTCTTTGACAGACCCATCGGTTACTATCCATAGCTGATCGTCTGGGCGAGGAAGAAAAATGGTCTTCGTTAATGACAAATTAGATTTGGCTTGAGTAAAAGCATGCTGTAGTTGTTCCGTCCAAATTACTTTGGCAGATCCTGAGAGGCCAGCAGTGGCGTCATCAAGTGGGGCCATTGTTTTGGAACATTCAGGCATGACACGAGACAACACTTTGTATGCCCCGATGAAGGATCGCAGGCCTGAAACTGTGTTGGGTCTGCAACAGGACTTTAATGTGGCGATGCGATGTGGGGAAGCAGATAAAGTACCTTGGCGCCACATCCATCCTAGCACGGTTGTAGACGCTGGTGTAATTATAGTTTTGTTGGCTGAAAGGTGAAGACCATTATTACGTAATGCTTGTAGTACTCTCTGCCAGATAGATATCAGGTCTTCAATGGAGTTTGCACCACAGTAAAGATCGTCGGCCAGCTTAACAAGGGACCCTTCAGTCAGAAGATCCCCAAATACCCGGCAGGTGAGTTCCTCGAGTGCGGTCTCTGATCCAGGCATGCCCATGGCAGATCTCGTGTAGACGCGTACACCTTTAAAGGGTGTGGCTACGCCACAGTATTTCATAGAGCACTTTGATAACGGAATTTGATAAAATGCGTTGGTCAGATCCGTTGTTATGATATACTTCCATTTTCCAATTTGGCGCAGGATTGAGTCTACATCTGGTAATAAGGATGGTTGAGGCTTACTATACCTCCCAACGTCTGCGAACGCAGTAACTAGGCGGGAGCCTCCGTTAGGTTTTTTCACAAGAAATGACGGGTTAAGATACTCCACATTAATTCCGACGTCCTCTGGTCGGGCAAAAACGCCTAGAGCTTCTAAGTCATCAAACCTTTGCTGTAATTCCGAGAGATGTGATCGAGGATAGAGGGGGAGGCGACCTTTGCGTTGTGGGGGTTGTACGGGTCCCATATTAACCACAGACTGAAATGGTCCAGAAGACCCATTGTAACCTTTAAAGCTGGGGTCAAATACATCATCATACTCTGTCAACAGAGATTTGAACTTAGAAAGGTGAGTCGTAGGAAGTGTTTTATCGGGGTCAAGGTTGACGAAAGCCGAATGGCAGACAGGCGTTTTGGTAGTCGGGGATACAGTTTTTGCCGCAGGGGTATCATTGTCCAAGGGTGTAGGTGTATAAATAGGTAGAATCTGGCAAAAATGTTCATTAGGTCTTAAAATTTGGGGTGAGTTAGTGTCATTGTGAATCCGAATCTTCCTTGCTACGCTAGACACGATGGTAGGGGATGGCCAAAGTTGAGGAGATAAACTTGGGGACCGGTTATCACATCGAGGTTCTACTGCGTAGGATCCATCTCTAAAATCCGTAGGTAAGTTCATTTCAACAAAGTCACCTGGCCATAAAGTTGTTTTACACCCATTTGACCGAAGTAGATGTGCTCTGCGGACAGAATGGTTATTTGGTTCATTACAAACAGACCCGTAGTAGTGTGTAGAGCCATCTTGGAAGATTATATGGCGTTTGGCAGGGCGCAAAGATATATCATTCTGTTCCATAAAAGGAATACCTCCAAGTATATCTACGTCCAAATGTTCCACAACTAAGCCATGAAAAAGGAAACTGTAGGAATCGCGTGACATGGTGAAATTGACTTCTCCGACCACACTAAGAGGGGAGGAACCGTCGGCTTGGTGAGCGGATTGAGTGCTTTGTGAGATTTTAAGTCCAAGACGGTGAGCTGCTGAGAGACGCATCATGTTGCCTGTAGCTCCAGAATCTAAAATAACGCGAATACCATGGTGGTGATAAAATGCGTCGAAATATGGGGACTGGCGTACTTGTATGCGAAGGCTTGTGTGACTTTGCTCAACCGGCTTACTATGTTGGTCATCGACCACATGTGTGACACTACACAGGTTCTCTGTTTCGTCTTCGTCTTCGATGTCAGGCTGGTCTAGGATGTACGATATTTGTCTAGCTTTGGCCATATATCGTTTGTCTGCTGCTGGAAGATAAAAACATTCGCTTAAAAAATGCCTACATGGGCGGCCGGCTTGTGAACATAGTGGACAATTTTTGTGAGACTGACGAGTCAATTGGTGGGAATGGGGAATCACACGTGTAGACGACGATCGACCATAGTATTTACGTGAATTGTATCCTCCTTTGTGCGCCATTGATCGAAATACTTTAGCATGATCTGATGAATTCAGTTCGTCTAGAAGGGATGTCAAGGCTTGCGATATCTCTGGTTTAATTGTTGCTAATGTTCTGGAGCGTAGCTCAGTGCCATATCGCTGTTTCACAAGTTGAGGGAGGTCGACGTGAATAAGACGCAACCAGGTCAAAACTATAAAATTTTCCATAGACGGAGATACTTCTTCATCGTCGGCCAATATTTCACCATGGTGTGTGAGTAAACAATCGCTTCTTAGCAGATTGTCGTCGACGAAAGCAATTAAGCGTTGGTAAAGATCTTCTGGGCGTTCGTCAGGTTCTAACTTAATGGAGGCGAAGTCAAGAAAATGTGCGCCGGAAGATTGAAATCCAAAATGAAGTCTTATCGTTTGCCATATTTGCCCCATAGATGTAGAGTCACGGACGATAGTGTTCCTTGATATAACCGGGCAGTAGTTGGCAATTTGGCCTAACATCAGTTCTAAAGTGTTTGTTTTTTGTTGGGCGGTCTTTTGATTGGGTGGGCTAATTTCATCGCCATCATCGACGAATCCACGCAAAGGGGTGGCCTTTGACTTTTTAGACCACTGAATCCCGTTTGCTAAATACGGGGAAAAATGACTATCCAAGGATAACGTATATAGTAGGTTTTGACGCCAATTTTCAAATGAATTCACAGTTTCAGTCTTTCCGAGACACCATTGCTTGGGTGCACGGTGGGTACTGGCCATGATGTACAGTTGCTGAACTAGAACAAAATAACAATGCTACTCACAGTCAATGATATCCGCTAATAATCGGTCCTTTCCACCGAATTAATCCGTAACTTTTCGTAACTCACACAAATCCTGGTAAGGCAAGAAAATCGTCCATTTATTGTCGATTTCCGGAGTGAACGTCGATTCGAGATCAAGCTGCCACCACGCCAATAGTTAGATAATGTCCTTGTACAAGAGTGTGAAGGATTAACACGGAATATCATCTATGGAGAGCAAGAGCTTTATTCGTAAGCTCAACGAGAACTGAGAAACAACAACTTAACACATGGAAAACTACTGGGGCACAGAGGGTGCATGGGTGAAGTTCAAGGGAAGCCGAAAGCTTACCCCTGACGTCACAATTGAATTCCAGGCGACGTACACACAAAACGTCACAATCGGATTACGGGTGACCTACATACATAATGTAAACACTGGCGCTATGGGGCTCAATCTCAGTCTGTTGACATTCTTACAATAGCTAGCTTAAGATGAGTAGACATTGTCAATGTAATACAAAGTGTTCCAGAAAATTCTACTGACTAATGCCAAGCTCATGTCTGTCGTGAACATAATGAAATATCATAGTTTTAGTTTATTACAACAGTTAATGATAGGATATAAAGGTCTAAATGATATACCTCTTTTTAATACAATTAGAAACATAGTTATTTTTCCCTATGCCCGTGTGTTTTAGTGTTCATAAATATATTTTAAAAAAACATAGACAATGCTGGAATGCAGTAATGCAAATATGTCATTTCACTTTAATTAGACTTTGGTTGTGAAGTATATATGTCTTTTTATCTCTCGTCGTTATTTATTTATATTTTTCTCTTTCAAAACGCGTGGTTTTATGTATGACTAACACGCCGCAACATGCAAGCAAAGCCTAGACGTCGAAACATCTACTCGACATGCGCAGAGACATGGTGACGTCAGCTATATAGTAACTCTTACCCTACCCGAGTAGAGCACTCGAACTCGGCCTTAGTTACAAACGGTCGCGAACCATTAGTTTGGTTATGTCATTCAATATTTATACATCACAGTTGGCTTACCCCCCCCCCCCCCCCTCTAAATCACGCACGCACTGTAGAAGCCAATTGTGTCGCAACGGCCAATTATGTCGCAATGGCAATTGTGTCGCAATTGGTCGAACACATCGGCCAATTGTGTCGCATTTCGAAATAATTGGCCTAATTGGCTTCTACAACGCACACTCACACACACTCACTCAAAAAATCCTGGTCATTCGATGTTGATTACAGTTTAATGTATTCGTCAACTGGATTTATTACAATGACATGGGCTGCCAAAATTCGGACTTTTTTTCACAAATTCTGATTGTTTCGACAGTAAGAGGGTCTTAATGTCTATGAAAGACTAAATGCTTGACGTTGGAGTGGAGAAAATCCATGCAGTCTGTAGTCTGCACGAACCGAAATACAGTCGGAAAAGCAAAAACGTTTGGAAAGAGAAATTTTTTGAGTTCCTTTGGGTTTGAGTTTGTACCCGAGAAAGCGTCGTGAAAAAGTATTGTAGGCTACAATTTGTGTTTCATTATAATACGGTCAGCATATGACCTAGATTATTAAGGAGGAATACAGACTAGTGCAGAGAGAAATGACTCGACCCCTGAGCCAAGTGTGATCATTGCTTATAAAAAGAACAAGAGTTTGAAATCTCTTTTTTTTCTAGGTAAGTCTATACAAATCCATATAGGCGTGTATTGAGGATAGTCACGAATTTACAAAATGCCGCCAATGTACTTCCCACGTGACCAGGTTGCGCTACACGGCTTGTGTTAATGTTTACACTGGGACTGGTACAAATTACAATAAAACGTTTGTGGAGCAATAGAGTTTGAAACATGTACACGGAAGTGCTCTCCCCTTACCCCTCTATCTAACTATGCTATCCAATCTAAAATAGGGATTGATCCTACTGCCATTCGTTGAGATATCAACTCTAAAACGAATGAGTGACATGTTGCTTGAACATAAAGGGAGGCCACTGCTGTCGACGTCCTTAAAATTGTAAACAACTAGTTGATAGTTGACTCGGTTGTGTAGAGAGATATCCGATATAATTCTGGTAGGCAACGTTTAAGCCGCCGATGATCGGTTTTGTTAAATTGATTACTACTCTCCTAATACATCTAAAATACCTTGAAACTTATTCCCTCATCCGTGTCATATATTGCCTTTATATCCATGGGCGCTGCCAACTTGTTTTAGAATGTATTTGTGAGCTGATGTAGTGCAGATTATAATTTTGATTTTTGACAAGTATTTCCGCCCAAAGGTCTTGCGATACAGGTTATTATTGTAGAGTTACATGTTTGGGAACAGTATAGGACAGAGAGTTAAATAGCATGCACATTACAAATTCTCATTAGGTTTCTTACAGTTCACTATGCGCGAAAATGAAGGGCGACGGCTCTCGAGCCATGTCTCGTGTTGAAGATCTCGTAGAATGGCACGAGATCTCGATTGTATGCTATCAATAAGGGATAAGGGGAGAGCACTCCGTGTGCCTGTGGTCAGGGCTAAATTCCATTGTAATGTACTATTGTAAACATTTAACTGTTGTTTGCTACATTGTTGCCAACTAAGCAATATGCCGTGTACAACCCTGATCACGTGGGCCAGTATATTTGAGGCACTCCTTTGTAAAACCATGGTGTAAACAAATAAACGCCTGGACAAAAAGTCCCTTGTCTGCCATACATGTAGGCATTAATTTTCATATTTTCACTTTTTTACAACCTTGTCAATATATTGCACATTCCATAAAATTCGACAGACTAACGCCGAAACTCCCGTCTGCCTTCAACCTACTGAAATATCATGGGTTTTATTTTATTACAGGAACTTTTGGGGTATACAGGTCTGAATGATATACCACCTTTTTAACACATAAACTTGTCTCCATGGTTATTTCAGTCAATGAGAGTTCCCCTGTGTACGTGTGTTTTAGTGTTCATAAATATACCAAATGGTCGGACTCCAAAACGATTTGCTGGGCATATATGCATGCAATTATGAGTGACCGAATCGATTCAGTGAAAGGCATTGTTGGGTTACCTTTCGTTCAATGTAGTCGTCAATTCTTAATTACATGTAGGCTACATGGACCTATAGACCTGTACTGTGCAATTTAAATACTGGGACGGGTTCATGCTGCAAAGTAAAAAGCTGTTAAATGAGCCGTTTTCCCCCAGCTAAATGGGTTTCAAGTACTGTGGTGTACGCTCATCTAAGTCAGAAATACAAGCAAAGACCAACCGTTTATGAGGATATTGATTGGGTGTAGTTACAAACATACATAATTTGATTATTTGGCGGCTCCATTCTGTTAAATGCTGTGAGTTCGGGTGTTGTTCTTAATATCCGAACTATTTTGTGGAGGCCAGCACATTATCAAATAACTTTGACCATAGAGTAAGGGTATTTCCAACTAGATTAACTGGTGTTTTACGCCGCATTCAAGATTATTTTACATGTATGGCGACGTTGCCAGGGAAGTAAACAGGGCTCAAACTGCGGTCAAAATAATTTCAATTTAAATTTCCACTTATATTTTATTATTTTGACCGAAGTTAAAAAAGTGTAATTAAAAAGGCAAAATACAAAATTTTAAACAAAATCATGGCACTTATCAGCCACCGTAGTTTTCTCTTCAACAGTTTGTTTATTGCATTGATTATTCTATATCTAGCTGAAACTAGCAACATTGTTCTTTAACAACCCATTAACGCGAAAACGGATCATAAAATCCATCCCCGTATTAGCGAGTTGCAAATGGCCGCATAAGTGAGGCTGAGGACAGAAAATTGTTCGTGGTGTTCACACATTTAATGTTTGACCTTCAATAAATTGGTATAACTAAACTGACTATGACCTTAAATCAGATGAAAGTCGATTCCATTTGGGAAACAACGTCAGAATATGTGAGTACCTTTCTCTTTCTTTATTGATAATAGAAGATTTCAAAGATCATACAAATGACTGTAATATCAAAGTTCGACGAATGACAATTAACGCTCCGAAAAAGGTTAAGCAGGGAAATCGTATTCAAATAATAAATAGTGCACTGTAACATTATATGTACATGTAGCATTGCTGCGCCGCTGTGAGCTAAATACAAACACTCGGTACTTTAAAGTGGCATGAGCTGCTAAATTCACACTTTTTATGCAGAATTTCTGATCGTTACGACAGTAAAAGGTTTTGTTGGCCATCGAAAAACTAAACGATTGGCGTTGGAATGAGGAAAATCCATACAGTATGTGACCTGTATGAACCGAAATAGTGTTCGAAAAGTAAACAAAAGTTAAATAACCGGGACGACCATTCTTTAATTCTAAGCCAAAGTTGGTTCAAAACAATACTTAATCGTCCATTCTCGAGACTAGAAGCACTAAAAAGCTTCTGAATCATACGTCTTGAGAACAATAGCCAATAAATTCAACATTCTGTTTTAACGTCAAAATATCAACATTTTGGCAGCTCATGCCACTTTAAATAAGAAATAACAGAACAATCTTATCACTTCGTATAAACATAAATTTGCATAACTAAGCATATATAATCATCTATAAGAATCCACCACCCTATATCATGACACACGCACAAACACATATCTAGGACCAATCAACGGCAACGGGTCAGCCGCTTCTCATAAAGTATGAATATCCTATCAACTTGCCAAAAAATAAATAATAATAAACTATAAAAAGAATATTCCAGATAGTTTAAAAAAAAAATACACGTACAAACTTCATTTGAAAAAAACACAAACATATAGTGAAAGTTTTATTAACATTGGGCTTTTTGCTCCGAGATAAACACTCAGCCATACTATTATCTTTACCTTTAATGTGTATGATGTCAATGTTAATTGTTATACTCTTGGAGTATTATAAGGCCCCATCTTATTATATACCCGATTTTTACCTTTTAACTTGTTAAAAAAACAAGCGGGTTACGATCACTCAAAACAACAATTGCTTCAAAATATCGCAAAGCCCAAATCAATTATAAACATTCATTCTCAATCCTGTCAAGGGGGTCCTCCCAAGTCTCACTGAAGATGATGACGCCATCGATGAAGGCACGCTGTTCTGTTACTGTGAAACTATGTAACAATGTTTAATTTGGTGTGGCCTAGTGGAACTCTTCTGTGTGATAACCGTTGGTTCAGGTCCTTTTGATGTGAATAATCGGCAGGCAAAATACTTCGATCAGTTTGATGATACTTTATTGATCAGAGCATAACAGTACTTCGCACAGACAAACCGCCATTACGCCAAGCGTAAGAATCCCAAAACTAAAAAGTAGTTCTAACCAAATTACTCTATTGTATATAAAGAAAGGGTACCAGTCAGGTTACGACATTCTTCCCTCCTTAAGTTAAATGTCTCCTGACATTTAGAGTCTAACATAACTGTAATAACTTAAGATATCTAAATTTAGACAGTAAATCTTATTTTGAAAACAGACTAACAATTGCTAATGAAAAACTATCAAAGCATTAAAATAACGCAAATCAATAACTTCAACAAGAAAAACTACAATAAAAATGTTCAAAGCAGTTGTGATCTCTTCCAAAACTTTACTGACCGAAACTGAATATTAACCCCCTTCCCTCCTCACATTTAGAGGATTGAGCATCCCATCTACATTATGCAATGGACATGCAATCATCGGAGGTATTTGAGCAAAGTGACTGGTAGGGAAATATTTACTTCTAATTATCTGACGGATCAAACCTACGAATTGGTTTTGGAATACGCGATGAACGACGAAGCGAGGTATTTGTCGATATGTTAGGATCTATGTTAGGGATACGGGTCGTATTCACAGGTTCTTGGCGACTTACCTGAGGAGACGTGGATAGGTTTCTCGATTGTCCCACTGTTTGGGAATCGCATATGTTACTGAACTGACCTTGAAATGCTAAGTTATCTTCAGCTATGTCGGACTCATGGTCTAAAGCACGGTCTTTAGTAAGATAATGAGGTTTCTCTAATGACGGTGTCAATGTCTCTGTCGAGGTGTTTATGTCTGATTCTGTCGGGTATGCACGCTTCAAATTTTTGAAATTTGCAGTAGTTATATGCTCGGTAACAGGGCAGTAAATTTTGTATGTGGATAATCGGCAGGCAAAATACTTCGATCAGTTTGATGATACTTTATTGATCAGAGCATAACAGTACTTCGCACAGACAAACCGCCATTACGCCAAGCGTAAGAATCCCAAAACTAAAAAGTAGTTCTAACCAAATTACTCTATTGTATATAAAGAAAGGGTACCAGTCAGGTCAATCTAAAATAGAGATTGATCCTACTGCCATTTGTTGAGATATCAACTCTAAAACGATTGAGTGACATGTTTTAACACAAAGGGAGACCACTGCTGTCCACGGCCTTAAAATTGTAAACAACGACACGTGACACTGATAGTTGACTCGGTTGTGTAGAGAGATATTCGATATAACTCTGGTAGGTAACGTTTAAGCCGCCGACAACCTGTTTTGTTATATTGATTGCTACTCTCCTAATACATATAATATACCTTGAAATACCTTGAAGTCCATATCATATTTTGCCTTGACATCCATGGGCGCTGCCATCTTGTTTTAGAATGTATTTAAGAGCTAATGTAGTGCCGAATATATTTTTGATTTTTAACAAGTATTTCTGCCCTAAGAACCTGCAATGCAGCATATTATAATAGGGTTACATGTTTGCGAACAGAATAGAACAGATAAATAAATAGTATTTAGATTAAAAATTCTCAGTAGATTTCTTGCAGTTAACTATGCGCAAAATGGAGTGCGACGGCTCTCGAGCCATGTCTCGAGTTGAAGATCTCGTAGAATGGCACGAGATCTCGATTGCAGTCAGGTTACGACATTCTGCATCGAAGGAACTTTCGTTTTTCATTACTCTTTCGTTGAGAGACGCCAGCACACTTTGTGATACCGTGTCAAGCTTCACCAAAACTGTCTTTACACGCTAGCTAACCACGGTGTAAGTACTGTTTTTCTTTCTATAACAGTATAAGGAACTTTCTGTATAACTTGTGATGTTTACAAGGAGCATTGACTTGAATTTATGACATTTAACCAGGCTACAAACCGGCTAGTCCGCAATGTGTTGAGTGGATTGAAGGATAAATTCTGATACGCCCGCACGGGCTTCTTCTTACCACGTCAACATAGGGTGCATTTGAAAAATCTAAGAGTTGCTCTCGGAATTTTTAAAAAATGATAACTCGCAATTTTTAAACATTACTGACCTAAAATTTTGTCCGAAAGCTTCTTTGATAATCCCTTCGTAGAGCTAAACCATCATATGTGACCTAAAAATCTGTTTAAATCTGTTCGCTAAGTTTGAATTCCGTCTGTGTGCACTAAAATTTTTCTCGGGCGATCACACCGCCATCTACCGCGAACTTTCAAATCATGCTCGCCACTACAACCGGTAACGTCTGTCAGGGAAAGTCGGTGATAACGCAAAGGGAATTTAAACTTAGCGAATTTCGTTGTTTGGCGATGTGTATGATCACAAATGATGGTTTAGCTCTGCGAAGGGATTGTCAAAGAAGCTTTCTGACAAAATTTTAGGTGAGTAATGTTTAAAAATTGCGAGTTATCATTTTTTTTAAATTCCGAGAGCAACTCTTAGATTTTTCAAATGCACCCTATGTTGACGTGGTATTGAAGAAGCCCGTGCGGGCGTATCAGAATTTATCCTTCAATCCACTCAACATATTGCGGACTACAAACCGGCCGCCTTTAGTCTAATATGAAGCCGGTCGATCGCTGTGTAGCAAGCCACTAGGCCGGGCGTCGCTAAGCCAGGCTAGAGACCGGCGTGTTGAAGTATTACAGTGACTCAAATCTTTATTTACTTTCCCATGACACTTGTTTTTATCGCTCACGTATTATCTCTCATATATTGTTTGCAAACTAATTTGTGTTGAAAACTTTCATTTTGTGGACACCTACTTTTCATAATTTAACTCTACCTCATATACGCGTAGTAATATACTAAAGCACCGATGCTAAGCCATATGTCCACAGCTGATTTTATATGAAGGTAGTCCGTCACACATATCAGAGATATTTTGCACGAAGTCAACTCTATATATCTAATGCATGCGAGAAGTTTGTGTTTTTATGTTTATTGATATAAGGCCAGTAAATGTAATTGTTTGTTTAAGGGTTTAATACCGCCGTAGCGTTGTTTGTTGCGTTACCCGATACCGCTGAACGTTGGTTCGTACCGAGTCAAACCACGAGAATGCGCAGCATTCGAGGGGTTTGACGAGGTGCGAACCAACGTTCAGCGGTATCGGGTGATGCAATAAACACCAAGACGAAGGTATTAAAGTCGATTCTACCCCGATAATTGAGAAAAATGAGGAAAAAGTGACCTGTTGTTGATTGTCGTTCCTTTTCCCTCCCTCGGGACAGAGTGGGCACTTTTAACCAATCAACGATAAGCTTTGGTCACGTGCAACGGTTGACCCAGATATTTTGAAGCAGAATGACATAATGTCACTATGGCTACCGCTTTGACAGGCTGGGTTGCTGACGACGCTATGGGGGGGGAAATGTTGTGAAATCAACCCTTTGATGACTGTATACGTTCATGACAGCCCAGTTTTCAATATAAAAGGACAGAATATAACCACACTCACAACATTATCAGGTTAAATCCTTCATTTTGTATGATTTTGTCCGAGAGAATTCTGAGTTTCCCCCCAGATAGTAAGCACGTTTTTTGTTTTGCCACAAAAACGATGCAATTATATTATTTAAACAAAAGATTTTTAATAAATACAAATAAATTTATCAAAAAGATAACGTCTTCATTTCTCGTATGGCTTGTCTTCACGCGCCGGAAACAAAATGTTCTCAAATGCGAAAAAATATTAATTTTATCTGAAAAAAGTCTGCTTAAAAATATATAATCAACTTCAATTAAACCAATCTGGTAACAAAGTAGTCAGTCGGCACGCTGTCTGGAGATTAAGAAAGATTGAATATCTTCCTCTCGGTACAACAAAGGCTCCGTCATAAAAACATTACGTAATCGGCAAATATGTAAAATAATTGAATTATATTAGAGTTTACATTAAACATGTCTTTCATCGCTTTTGTCCTTTTACATTTTTGTTTGTATAAAAGATTATCTGAAAGTTTTGCAGCATAAAGGTAAAAAAAGTGGCAGTTACGATTTTGTTTTTCTAAGAGTAGTTATATAATTAGCCTTTGGAAACTTTTTGTTCGGCCTTCATTTTACATTTTTGTTTGTATAAAAGATTATCTGAAAGTTTTGCAGCATAAAGGTAAAAAAGTGGCAGTAACGATTTTGTTTTTCTAAGAGTAGTCCTTTGGAAGCTTTTTGATCGGCCTTCTTTTTCGGAATAATGTCCCTGAACGTATCAAACGATTTGATCCAGCTGAGTTTGTAAAACGAAATTTGTGGCTATTTTTCTCAAGACGTATAATTCGGAAGCTTTTTAGTGCTTCTAGTCTCGAAAATATGCGGTAAAGAATTGTTTTGAACTAACTTTTGCTTAGAATGAATGAATGGTCGTCCCGGTTATTTAAATTTTGTTTATTTTTCGAACACGTTTTCGATTCGTGCAGGCCACATACTCATTTCAACGCCAACCATTTAGTTTTTCGATGGCCTTCAAATGGCCTTCAAAGCCTCTTACTGTCGTGACGAGCTGAAATTATGAAAAAAGTGTGAATTTTGGCAGCTCATGCCTCTTTAAACTGGCATAAGCTGCCAAATATAAACAAAATTAGCTAATTGTTCGTATTTTTAACAAAAAGTACGAAATAGCTTATTAATTGATTGATTCTTTACGCCGCACTCAAGATTATTTCACTTATATTGCAGCGTTACCAGGTTTAGTGGGGGGGGGGGGGAACAGGACTCATTGCCCGGAGGAAACACCCGACCTTCGGCAAGTACCTGGCAAGTTTTCCACATACGGCGACCGAGTTAAAAAATAGTACAAAACAGGAACTTTCCCGATGTATCAATCTTTGATATTTACGTTCAGACATGTTTTTTAAGCAGCTAAACCGAATTTTTACAGCTCATGCCTCTTTAAAGTGGCATGAAGGTGTAGGTGTAACACACAAGGAATGTTGCTGTTGGCTAAGGCCAAATTGCTTATTTTTCATCAGAATGGATCATGGACAAATCGGTCTGTGTGATTCGAACCAGCGACCTACGAATGGAAGACCACTGCCTGTCTGGGCTGATCCCGGCATCCCTTTGTTGACTGATTCATTTATGGGGGCAGATAAGATGACAAAGGGAGGTAACTACTGCACAGTAAAAATAGTATAAAAAAAGAATTCTGGGAAAGAATGTGGCCTCCATGGGCCAAGAGATTTTTGCTTTACTGTTATCGCCAAAAAAAAAAGGTTCTTTTATTTTTTTTACGATTCATTTTTTTTGTTTTGTTTTTAAATGTTTTTTTTTTACATCTCTGTTTCAATCCGAACAAAACTAAATTTACAACCTGGTCTCAATGTGCAACCAACAAATGGCCGCCGTGACCAGCTTTATCCGTCGACAAATGCTTCACAACTAGTCGAGATCGGTCTATCATATTTGATCCAGAAATAATCTGCTTAAATATTGAAATGTATCTTGAAAAGAAATACAATGGTTATGTAAGGAAATCGAAATACAATGGATGAATATTGACTGATTTTGAAAGCGGAAACAGACATCTGAATATTATTCAAATCCAAAAAAACATATATTCTTTCTATTGGCAACATACTGTCTTCTGTTATTTTGCAGATGATGCCAGTTTTCTACAAGCTAATACGTGTGTGATATGAGAAATTCCAGATCTCCTCTCAACTTTTATTATCGTCAACTCATTTTTCTACTCGATTGTTTGTGGTAAGCAAAACGGTTTTTATACGTCCATGATTCCTGTTTGTCGATCTATGATTTGAAAGCAAGTTACCTAACTAAAACGCTTGGCGCTTTTATGGCGCCGCAAAATAAGGTTGGATATGGGTTAATTACGAAGCAAACTGTATATTTTAAGTAAACACACGGCGTAATATATTGATACCAAAACATATTCCTATAAAATTTACTGATTTAGGGGCCTAATCAATCTATAATTGACGATTATAACAAATTTAAATTGAAAAAAATATTCCAAAGAATATACATTGATTTTAAAACCAAATGGCTTCTTTTACCTAAACTAATTCTCAATCCAACCAATAAAATACCGACTAAAGCAAAACAAATATGTCGTTAAAGTGGCATGAGTTGCCAAAATGTTGATATTTTGACGTTGAAACAGAATGTTAAAATGATCGGCTATTTTTCTCAAGACGTATAATTCAGAAGCTTTTTAGTGCTTCTAGTCTCGAGAATGTACATATACGATAAAGTATTGTTTTGAACTAACTTTGGCTTAGAATGAATGAATGGTCGTCCCGGTTATTTAAATTTTGTTTACTTTTCGAGCACGTTTTCGGTTCGTACAGGCCACATACAGTATGGATTTTCCTCATTCCAACGCCAATCATTTAGTTTTTCGATCATCTTCAGAGCCTCTTACTGTCGTAACGATTAGAAATTATGAAAAACATTTGAATTTTGGCAGCTCATGCCACTTTAACCTAATGTAATATCATGGGTTTTGGTTTATTACAACAACTTATGATTGGCTATAAAGGTCTATATGATATACTCCGTTTTAACACAATTATAAACTTTTCTCCATTGTTATTTTAGAAAAGATTTTCTCTGTGTGTGTGTGTTTTAGTGTTCATAAATATAAAAACCTTAGTATAAAACCCTAGCGAAGAAAAAGTAGATTGGCGTTGGCATGAAACACAAATTGGTGGAATCGGTCGCCGGTACGAGTGGAATTGTTTTATAAAAGTAAGTAAAACGTTGATAGCACGAACGAGCATTCACTCATATCTATATATCAGTTTTAATTATAATCTCAAGACTGGCATCACTAATAAACGTCTAACTTGCACTTTTGATAAAAATAACCGTAAAATTCTGAATCGTGTTTCGCCGAAAAAATATCATAATTGCGCAACGAAATAAAAATGTATTTAACCCAACTATTAGCGTGTACACATCGTAGGATGTGAATGACATAAATTCTCTTTTCTGGGGGGGGGGGGGGGGGGGGGGGGTTAGAGGGGTCGTCCCTCAATCCCATACAGACCGAATAAAAATTGAAAAAAATTCTGAGTGGATTTTTCACTCTGTCGCCGAATGTGGAAGAGTTGCCAGGTACTTGTCGAAGGTCGGGGTTTTCCTTCGGGCAATGAGCCCGGTTTCCCCTCACACTAAACCTGGCAACGCGGCCATATAAGTGAAATAATGTTGGGCGCGGCGTAAAACACCAAACAATCAATCAATCAATCATTCTGGGGAGAGTGGTCGTCCCTCAGTCCCATACAGACCAAATAAAAATTAAAAAAAATCCTCAGTGGATGTTTCACTCTGTTAAAGTTAAAGTTAAAGTAAGCTTTATTTCTAGACGATTGATTATAAAAAATAAACATTAGCTCTAAAGAGCTATTGATCGTCTTCTGTATAATAATATTAAAACATTGAAACATATAATAAAACATAAAGTATCTGTATAACGTATATACATGTATGTAAAATATTTTTGTTTCTTAACTATATAAATGATTTTAAACATTTGACGAATAAAGTAGACGTGATATGGTCATTTAAGAAATTATAAATATGAGATACATCGAAGTGTTTATCGAAGTAAATATACAGAAGGTTATATGTACAAGAGTTTCAAATATGTTTTTTGGTAATGTTTTAGATTTTGATAAGGTTTAATAAAGAATATGAAATACATACAATATTGTAATATAATTATGTTTGAGTGGCAGTAGTTAATATCTACACAAAACACATGAAGAACATTTACATTTCGGACCAATATTCAGAATTCTCGGCTCTGGTGAAAGCCCTTTTCAAAATTTTACAATGTCTTCACCACATTGGCATCCTTGAGGGACATTTACGTGACCAAACCCTCCCAAATTCCTTAAGTAATAAAATTAAAGAGCTAAATTCTTTTCTTAAACCGGCTCAACGCAATCGGGAAGTTGATATTGCGTTTGACCATGTACACAAAAATTGGGCCCATAAGATCATACAAGAGATGATTTCACATTATGCGGCATGTTTAAATAGATTAAAAGCACAGGTGACTTCTGCCAGGTCATCCAATGGTCTAAACTTTGACAGTGCTTTCAAAAATGCTTTAAAATGGGGCAAACAGAATTATAAAGGTAAATTACAACTTTCGACCATTCAAAATTTTTATTCTTTTCTTTCCATCACTAAATCTGTCACTTCTGCTGCTACTACTCAGTTTAGTCCACCATCGTCTCCCCAACCCCTTCCGCCTGTCAGTCCGTCGACACCCGTTATCTCACCTCCTACTCTGCAGTCACAGACTCCTAGGTCTGTAACTTTACCTTCTGTTTCCCCTTCGCCTTTCCCTACTGGTGCTCCCTCCCTTAGACCTAGTACCTCTGCCCCCTCTTTTTCACCCCCTCAGCCCCCCTCCCCTAGACATAGTAGCACCTCTGTCCCCTTTCGGCCTCCACCCTCCCCAGTTTCTACTAGGGTCACTTCTCCTAGACCCAGTACATCTAGTCCCTCTCCTCCTCCCCCATCCCCAGTTTTGTCAGTCCATTCTCCTATGAGATATTCAGATGCAGTGAGATCCCCTCCGAGGGGTCAGCGCAGCCCTCGGAATAATTTAGCTAATTCTAAATTTTGGAAATTTCGGCACACCTCCTCTAATTGGCACCTTCCTAATGTAACTAAGAAAGTTCTTTTACTTGGGGATTCTAATCTATCTAGAATTAACCTTGACCCCCACCCTGATATGCAGGTAGAATGCTTTCCTGGTGCCAATTTCAATTCATTTCGGACGCTAATTCAAAAGTATCAAGGTCCCAAACCTGAGAAAGTTATCTTGAATATTGGTATCAATAACAAGACAACTACTGAGCCAAACGCTTCGTTAAATCAAATGCGCAACATGATGACAGCGGTTAGGAAGACTTTTTCCAATTCGCTCATCTACTTTGTAGAGATCCAGTCATCCACAAAATTACCGGCCAGTGAAGTTTCGAACCTGAACCTATATAACTCTTCTGCTTCCAAGATGAAGAGAGTTATGGTCATACCAAAAATTCCCAATTCAAAATTTAGAGTATCCACGGACAAAATTCACTGGACCGAAGATACAGCAAATTGCTTGTATACTCACTGGCTTCAGACACTAGATTTAAACTAAATTTGGGACAGGGCATGTGCCACCCTACTTTCGGCTTAGGAAGTAATATTGTTAATCTTAGTAACGAGGAACTCACTGTTGATGATATATCTCTACTCAATAGAGGACTCTCATTTGTGCCTTGCCCAAAACCATTATCGGATAGGGACTTTTCTATTAGTAAATTAGTGCATGTTATGGAGTTCTCCAGAAATCTTAGTCTGGCTGATATCTACCGAGATTCTAGTGGGGTACGCAAGCCATTTACATCTAAAAGCGGCTATACACCCCCTTCTCACATGTATGACCCAGAGATAAACATTAGTCGTGACTCTGTATCTAGGAAGTTTGATGTTTTAACTAATCAGAAAAACAAACATAACCTTACTCATTCAGAATGTCTTGCCTTAAGTAAGCTAAGGAGAAATCCAAACATAGTTATTAAACCTGCTGATAAAGGTTCGGCAACAGTTATTATGTCAAAACAGGATTATATTGAAGAGATAGAACGGCAGCTAAGCAACCCTCTTCATTACAAAAAACTTCATAAGGAAATTTGGCCTGAAAATGTTAGGAAGTTTAATAAAATTCTTGTTTCTCTTCAAGATAAAGGCTTACTTAATGAAAAACAGTATCGCTATTTGGAATCTGATCATAACTCTAAAAACAGGGTCTTCTATATTCTTCCGAAAATTCACAAACCCATTGAAAAATGGCCGAAGCCTACAATGCCCCCTGGGCGTCCTATTATCTCAGATTGTGGCAGTGAAAGTTACAGAATATCAGAGCTAATTGATTACTATCTAAAACCTATAGCGAATCGGCATCCTAGCTTTATAAAAAATACGGATGATTTATTGGCCAAATTATCTGAGAAATCCATCCCACAAGATGTGATTTTAGTTACTCTGGATGTGGAGTCTATGTATACAAACATTGACATAGATTTGGGTCTTAAATCCATAAAATCAGCATTCCAAAGATATCCTGACCACCGTCGTCCGGATAAAGACATTTTAGAATTGCTGGAACTCAGCTTAAAAGGAAACGATTTTGAATTCAATGGGGAGATCTTTCAGCAAATTAAAGGGTGTGCTATGGGGAAACGTTTTAGTCCTAACTTTGCCTCTATTTTTATGGCTGAGTGGGAGAGTGACATTCTTCACAAATGTCACAAACAACCTTTTATTTACCTTCGGTATCTGGATGACATTTTTATCATTTGGCAACATACGTTGGAAGACCTTCATATTTTCATTGATACTCTTAATTCTCACGACTCAAGCATTAAATTACAGCCTACTATTGATCACACTTCTGTGGATTTTTTGGATGTAACTATTTACAAGGGTCATACATATCATACTACTGGGTATCTAGATTACAAAGTATTCTTCAAACCTACTGACACGCATCAGCTGCTACATGCTGGGTCATACCATCCTCCTCACACTTTCAAGGGAGTCATTAAATCTCAGATATTTAGATTCTATAGAAACTGTAGTTCTTTAGAATTTTTTAACCAGGCTTGTTCTGTTCTTTTTAAAGCTCTCCTCCCTAGGAAGTATTCTATTAGATTACTCCGAAGGATTAAATCTAACACAGTAAGACAAATCATGTTCCCCCCTTCATCCCCCGATACGCTTACCTCCCCTTCACGAGTGTACCATTACCGTCCAACATTTCTCTCAGGTACATCAATGAAATGCCTTAAGACGCGATGCAAACTCGATATATACGTACCCGATCGCGGTACCTTTTTCGGAGAACAAACTCGCGACAAATATCAAATGGCAGAGAATCTTAATTGTGACTCCTCTAATATCGTGTATGTAATCACGTGCAAAAAATGTCGCAAACAGTACGTCGGAGAAACTCAGAATTCTCTACGACAAAGAGCAGCCAACCATTTATCTAGTATAAGACTTAAACATGATGTACCCGTGGCACAACATTTCAATACTCAAGGTCATTCGGTCAAGGACCATTTTGAAATTATGCCTATTGAGAAAATCCCTTTTCTCACTTCCACTGCAGATACCAAACACAAACGTTTGGAAAGGGAAAGTTTTTGGATTCAAACATTACAAACTATTTATCCTTTGGGTTTGAACTTGGACCCCGGAAGATGTCGTGAAAAAACTATAATACCATTTGTGTTTCAGTATAACAAAGCTAGCATTGCTATGGCCAAGATTATAGTAGAAGAATACAAACTACTTCAAAGTAAACTTGCTCGACCTCTGACCCAAAGGCCAGTCATTGCTTATAAAAAGAACAAGAGTTTGAAAGACATACTGGTCAGGGCTAAACTCCCCTGTCTGCCTTCTACCTAGGTTTTCTGGGAAAGGGGTATGGGGTGGGGGGGGGGGATGGGGGAATTTTCACTGTCTTTTCCCATGACCCCATAATATATAGTCTGACGATATTCTTACTATAGCTTAAGATGCATAAGCATTGTCAATGCAATACAAAGTGTTCCAGAAAATTCTAGTGACTAAGGCCAAGCTCCTGTCAGTCGTTAACCTAATGAAATATCATAGGTTTACTTTATTACAACAATTTATGATGGGGTATAAAGGTCTAAATGATATACCTCTTTTTAACACAATTAGAAACTTGTCTCCGTGGTTATTTTAGACAAGAAGATTTTCCCTGTGCCCGTGTGTTTTAGTGCTCATAAAAATATATATCGAGTTTGCATCGCGTCTTAAGGCATTTCATTGATGTACCTGAGAGAAATGTTGGACGGTAATGGTACACTCGTGAAGTGGAGGTAAGCGTATCCGGGAATGAAGGGGGAAAAATGATTTGTCTTACTGTGTTAGATTTGATCCTTCGGAGTAATCTAATAGAATACTTCCCAGGGAGGAGAGCTTTAAAAAGAACAGAATAAGCCTGGTTAAAAAAATCTAAAGAACTACAGTTTCTATAGAATCTAAAAATCTGAGATTTAATGACTCCCTTGAAAGTGTGAGGAGGATGGTATGACCCAGCATGTAGCAACTGATGCGTGTCAGTAGGTTTGAAGAATACTTTCTAATCTAGATACCCAGTAGTATGATATGTATGACCCTTGTAAATAGTTACATCCAAAAAATCCACAGAAGTGTTATCAATAGTAGGCTGTAATTCAATGCTTGAGTCGTGAGAATTAAGAGTATCAATGAAAATATGAAGATCTTCCAACGTATGTTGCCAAATGATAAAAATGTCATCCAGATACCGGAGGTAAATAAAAGGTTGTTGGTGACATTTGTGAAGAATATCACTTTCCCACTCAGCCATAAAAATAGAGGCAAAGTTAGGACTAAAACGTTTCCCCATAGCACACCCTTTAATTTCCTGAAAGATCTCACCATTTAATTCAAAATCGTTACCTTTTAAGCTAAGTTCCAGCAATTCTAAAATGTCTTTATCCGACGACGGTGGTCAGGATATCTTTGGAATGCTGATTTTATGGATTTAAGACCCAAATCTATGTCAATGTTTGTATACATAGACTCCACATCCAGAGTAACCAAAATCACATCTTGTGGAATGGCTTTCTCAGACAATTTGGCCAATAAATCATCCGTATTTTTTATAAAGCTAGGATGCCGATTCGCTATAGGTTTTAGATAGTAATCAATTAGCTCTGATATTCTATAACTTTCACTGCCACAATCTGAGATAATAGGACGCCCAGGGGGCATTGTAAGCTTCGGCCATTTTTCAATGGGTTTGTGAATTTTTGGAAGAATATAGAAGACCCTGTTTTTAGAGTTATGATCAGATTCCAAATAGCGACACTGTTTTTCATTAAGTAAGCTTTTATCTTGGAGAGAAACAAGAATTTTATTAAACTTCCTAACATTTTCAGGCCAAATTTCCTTATCAAGTTTTTTGTAATGAAGAGGGTTGCTTAGCTGCCGTTCTATCTCTTCAATATAATCCTGTTTTGACATAATAACTGTTGCCGAACCTTTATCAGCAGGTTTAATAACTATGTTTGGATTTCTCCTTAGCTTACTTAAGGCAAGACATTCTGAATGAGTAAGGTTATGTTGGTTTTTCTGATTAGTTAAAACATCAAACTTCCTTGATACAGAGTCACGACTAATGTTTATTTCTGGATCATACATGTGAGAAGGGGGTGTATAGCCGCTTTTAGATGTAAACGGCTTGCGTACCCCACTAGAATCTCGGTAGATATCAGCCAGACTGAGATTTCTGGAGAACTCCATAACATGCACTAATTTACTAATAGAAAAGTCTCTATCAGATAATGATTTAGGGCAAGGCAAAGATAGGGTGGCACGTGCAAATTAAGCGTCTGAAGCCAGTGGGTATAAAGGCAATTTGCTGTATCTTCGGTAATTTAAATTTTGATTGGGATATTTTTGGTATAACCATTGATTGATTAATGTTTTACGTCGCCCTCAAGGTTATTTCACTTATATGACAGCGTTGTTTAGTGGAGGAAGAAAGCGGGCTCATTGCCCAGAGGAAACCGCCGACCTTCGGCGAGTACATGGCAACACATACGGCGAACGAGTGGAAAATCCACTTCGGAGGGGATCTCACTGCATCAGTGCCCGGTTTTTCGATGTGGGGGTGTTCCAACTCATCCTTTACCATATTCAAAATATAATAAATCGTCGCCCGATCGAAACGAGATCTCTCTGTTATTTTCTAGTCATTCCAAATTCAAGTGAATTATCTCTATCGACAAAAACTCTCTCTCGTCGCATTGCCCTTCGAAATTCAGCATTTACAAAAGCTGCTTCCATGTTTGTTTTACTATTTAGCCACCTCTGTAGGTGACTAAGGATTTCGGTCTAACTTACCCAGAAATATTTAAGCCCACAGTTTGACTAAAGCATCGCCCAATCAGAGCAATGTAAAGGTCTGACGGGCGAGCGCGCCATTTTGATCTACCCTAGCCAAGGAGAATAGATGGACTAGCTCGCCCTCCACTGTGACGTCAGACCTTTACATTGCTCTGATATATAATAAATCGTCGCCCAATTGAAACGAAATCTCTCTTTTATTTTATGGTCATTTTAAACCTCAAGGGGATTCTCTCTATCGAAAAAAACTCTCTCTCGTCGCATTGCCCTTCGAAATTCAACATTTACAAAAGCTGCTTCCATGTTTGTTTTACTATTTAGCCACCTCCGTAGGTGACTAAGGATTTCGGTTTAAGTTATAATAGCCAGAAATATTTAAGCCCGCAGTCTGATTTTTTGTTGGTGAAACGATGAAGTCAAAAAACTTAGCCAACTACGTCCCATAGCCGGCTAACCTTAGCTTTTAGCGGTTTTATGAAATACCGTAGAAGCCAATTGTGTCCCAACGGCTAAAAATGGCTAATGAGTGTAGACCCTATTTCATCTATAAGTCTCTCTGTATTCTATTAATAATTCTGCTCTTGGTATAATCTTCTGGCTATAGCATGACTTTATTTATGTCGCAAAAAGACCTATATTGTGTGGCACATACCCATACTTACCCTGGAAATATCGGATATACTCACAAATGAAAACAAACAAGTAAAAAATACAGCTCTTTTGATTTTATTCAATCTCAGTTGTATTTCTTTTTTTTCCTTGGATGTCTCGTCTTGATCATGTACGAAATTGTTGCATTTTTGCGACATGACTGGTCAACTCAGGTAGCCAATTATGTCGCAACGGCCAATTGTGTCGCAATACTTATACATGCCTTGAAAGTATATTTTTGTGTAAAACACAGCAAAAAAAATAACGTTTGGACAAACGTAATGTCTCTTGTTTTGACAACATTTCTGACCTATTTGATGATTTTCTTGGGATTTGGTTTTATACCTTATCATTGCATTGTTGTGACACAATAAGCCTCTTTCGAGTTTGGCTAAAACCCCGCGAGATCACGTGAGAAAGGAGTTTAGGGGTAGAACTTTCACTGACTAGCCATTCATTTAACATTAGCGTCTATGGTGATCGACGGTTATCGTGTGGTTTTGTCTTTGATTCTTTATTTCTAAATCATTTCTTTAATCCAAATTTTATTGTGAAGCACACCAGAGGCTATCCGTTGCGTAATAAAAACATTTATATCGCGTGGATACGCTTCGAAGTTGTCAAAAACCAACGGTGAAAACACAACTACGACGTGTTATTTTTGTGTTAGAAATAGTATTATTTTTTTATCCGTCAAAAATAAGTATCTAATGGCTTTGTATATATCTTGATATGTCTCAGAAAAAGACTTTTGTAAAAAGTATAGATTGTAAGCTGAGACATAACAAAAGGGTTCACAGCCGATTTCCATAAGCACTAATGTTAATCACAGCCGATCGGTGAAAGTTATACCCCTAAACACGGGTCTCGCGTGATCTCGTGGGACTTCTGCCAAACCCGAAAGGGGCTTATTGGTCACCCCTCTGGTAGCCAATTATGTCGAAAACGGCCAATTGTGTCGCAATACTTATAAATGCCTTGAAAGTTTATTTTTTGTGTATGTTTTTGGGTGTGTTGATAAACAACCATAAGAATGCGTGTGCGACACAACTGGCCGTTGCGACCTAATTGGCTGTGAGAGAAAGCCAATTGTGTCGCAACGATATAATACACATAATACAACTAAGAAATAAAAATGAAATGGATCGATATCAAAGCACAAATTTTTTAGCTATCAAACAACTTCAGAAATAAACGCACGATAATAAACAAAGCAGTAGTTTCAAGACGGGGTATTTACTTAAACGTGGAAAATTTCGTTCGCGTAAGGGTAAAATGCATCAGCAGTGCTCTAATGTGATGTTGGATCAAAATAAACGCACGTCAGTAAAAATAGAGGAAAAGGTTGTATCAAAATACACAATTCCGATTGCGACACAATTGGTCGAGCACATCGACATAATTGCCCGTTGCGAAATAATTGGCTTCTACACTGGCCTTTAGGTCAGAGGTCGAGCAATTCTACTTTGAAGTAGTTTGTATTCTTCTACTATAACCTTGGCCGTATATTTGACCCTATATGCAAGTCATGTACTGTATATATTTTAAAGGCACAATCGCCGCTAAAAGCCAAAATACTGTTTACAAGAAAAAACAATTTTTTCCCAATCGGGATCTCTTGCCATTTTACGAGATTTTCTACACGAGACATGTCAGTGGGACCAATCTCTATTTTAGATTGTATTTTTTCCCAGACTGAAGAAGTTAAGAAGTTTATATATTTTTTCTAAAAAATTTGAAATTTTAATTTTAATTTCCTTTAATTTGAAATTGAAAATAAGATTTATCAGGTATCCGCAATGTAAAAAACTCCGCACATGATCATGTACACATAATGCTATGATCCTTGTAAGCGATCTTATGGCACAATATAATTTTACGAACTTCATTTGAGAAATACGGGCTGATGATTGGGTTGAAGGGACTGGATACTTTTTAGAATGTAAACTACACAATAAAAGGCCGAAAATGAGGTAAATCCAACACTAAAGTTAACACTGATCTTTTTTGTAATCGAGCTTCGTTTCTTCGTACGGTTCTCAGTCCCATTTATACATGCATTTTAAACCTAACTGTACATGTAAATGCGCCCTATGTTTAATTTTAGTGGTTTTGGTGCAGTAGGCTGGTGTAAATAAGCTTTCTTAACAAATGTTTGAAAGGCTACGCCGGCAAGTGGGCCTTTAAGGGTTTTGATTTGTAGATGACATACCCGCCCTTTTGATACACATAGAAACTCGTTTCCACAGTTATTTTAGTCAAGAAGATTTTCCCTGCGCCCGTGTGTTTTAGTGTAAATATATATTTTAACTCTGAGGCTATCCCATACATCTGAAAAAGTGATATTGTTGTGAAACATTTTAATTGATTTCTTAATGTTATATGTCGGCGTTGCCAGGTTTTATATTGCGAAGTGGGCTAGATAGAAATCCTCGACCTAAGGCGTGTACATCAGAAATCCTTCCACATGCAGATGGAGTGAAAAAACACTCATGATTGATGTTTTACGCCGCAATCAAGATAATTTCCCAAATATGAAAGCAATGTCAGGTTACGCGGAGGACTCTTTGCCTGGAGGATTCCTCCGATCTTCACTGAATACCTGGCAACTATTCCACGTAAGGCCATCGTTTGAATAATCCCCTCAGTAATTTTTCAATTTGTTTTTGGACTGGTGGATTGGAACCCGCGCCTCATCGATGGAAGGCTTATGTTGGACTGAGAGACTATCGCTCTGCCGACAGTCACTGAGTCCCTGATTCAAGAATTGACAGACAATTTCTCTGACCAAACAGATTGAAGTGTATGTGGCTTAATGAATATATTTCAGATTTGGTAGTTTTCCGGGAAGAAAATAATTAAAGGAGAAGAAAACAAAAAAATATTTTATGGTTCCAAACAAGCGCGCTTGGTTTTCCTTTCCAACGGTACCAAACACATATTTTTGCGATTTTTTCATGGGACATGATGCAGTTTATAAAATACCGTATTATGTTACACACACAAAACAAATTGGTCAACTTTCAAAATCTTCCATTTAAACCCAGGTTAATTTCACTCTCTTCAAAGTATTCCTATGTCCAGCAAATTGCTATCAGCTTCACGAAATTTATATTGAATTACAAAAGAAGCTTTGAGGAAAATGTGACTAGCAAAAGAATGGTCTGCGTGCCATATTGGTGAATTACAAAGGCTTTGAAGAGGATGAATTTAACCTGGGCTTAAATGGGAGATTTTGAAAGTTGATCAATTTGTTTTTCTTATTGTGGAATTTTATTAACTTCACTGTTAGGAGTGAAAAAAATCGCAAAAATATGTGTTTGGTATCGTTGGAAAGGAAAAGTTAGTGCGCTTCTTCTGAACCCTAAAGTGATTTTTTGTTATCTCCCCCTTTAAAAAAGAATTACAACATGATTTTAGCACTTGTTTTGAAATGAAGTTAAATATCTTCAGAAGACGAACCCTGATATTCAGGATATATGATTTAGCCTATACCCGCCCAGACCATTTTTTGTTTGTTGATCACTTGGTGTTTATTTCAATCGCAGTATTAAATTATTATACGACACTGTGACTGCCCCTCCTGTTGAAGGTTATGAAATGTGTACGTGCGGTGATGCATGGTTGTCACACATGACCAGTTTTCAAGGTATCCTGTCCGCTGTAGGTTCATTCACAACCACGACCGTCAACCAGGTGTTTATGTCCCCTTAATGCACAGGTATAGGCGAGGCAATCATACAAGTTAGATCACATAAACCTTATAGTAAACAGATGTATACATGTACCTGGTCGCGTGCTGCAACGCCCACGCCACCTTCAACCGAAAGGCAATGGATTCGGTTCAAATGCAATTTTATACTGGTGCTTTGGGGTCGTAAAGAACCCCGAGCGGCGGATAATGTGTTTTTCATGGCCAATTCCACGCACTGCGGTGTCTTTACATTAATGAAATAGTAGCGGATAATGTAATTTATATAAATGCTGTAAAAGATGAATCACATAAACCCATGTATTGAGTCATTGGCACCTCGTTCGTTTGATCATATGCAATTTTGGCCCCTTTTTGGGCGCCCCCAGGGGCCACATGCAGCATATAGGTATCGACGGACGCCCAGATCTGTAAATGCTAAACTAAACCACATATACCCATGTGGTGGCAGTGATGATATTTGCTGGCACTGGCTTTCTTCCACCGGTACTGGATGAGGCACGCCACATCTATATCTCATTTAGTTTAACCCTCCGTTCATCCCATTCATAGACTTCTGGTCACATGCTTATCTCCCTTGGTTTCAGAAGTTAAGTCTCGCATACGAAGATTAGCCTCTCTGTTTAGATTGAGACTTCGGGTTCATCTAAATCAGTTAGTCAATTATTATACTTTATAGACATGACGTGTCCGTGGCACAGCACTTCAATCAATACCCTTGGTCATTTGATTAGGACCATTTTGGACCATTTCAATGCCTATTGAAAAATTTCTCTTCTCATTCAAAACTTTGGAAAGAAAAAGTTTTTTGGATGCAAACGTTACAAACTGTTTACCCTTTAGGTTTAAACAGTGGAGGTGTCCTGGAAAAGAGAATACAAATTTCAGATTAAAATGGCTCGACCGCTGATCGAACGGCCAGTCAATGCTTATAAAAAGAACAAGGATTTGAACGATCTACTGCTAACTACATGTAGTCGATCAGGGCTAAACTGCCATGTCTGTCTTCCACCTAGGAACCAAATGAAATATTTTGATTTTGTTTTCCTTAATCATTTTGTTTTAAATTTCAGTTAAACCTTTTTTTTTAAAGTTTCCGTCTTGACATAGCTCAAGATCCGTTCAATTTTGTCGATATATTGCGAAGTATTTCAGAAAATTCTACTGACTAAAGCAAAGCATCTGTCTGTCTTCAATCTAATGACATATCATGGGTTTTAGTTTATTACAACATCATATGATTGGGTATACAGGTCTAATGATATACCCTCCTTTTTAACAGAATTAGAAACGTTTCTCCGTGGTTATTTTATAGCCCGGATTTTCGGTCTAAAGGGCGACTTGTTTTATATTTGGCTGGTAATGTGAATCGCGTAATGACGAATACGGAAAAAAAAATTCGACAGAGCCCAGATTTCTCGTCAGGTTATTTTAGTGAAAAAGATATTTATTGTGCCCTTTGTCTGAGAGAATTCTGAGTTTCTTTCACACATGGCTGTAAACATTTCCTTCACGAGAGGAGATAAATTATATCAGAGAAATCACTGAAATTTCTGCTATTCGAAATTAAGCTTTGTTTATAATCGAGTTTAGTTGCTTCATCCATCAGCCTTTCACCCCTTCCAGCGGCGAGGTCCAAGTATAGTCGGAACTAGCCCACGTGCAGTTGGCGAGGCGAGAGACTCCACATTCAAATCCTGCCTGGACAATTCCAAACGAGTCCTCAGTGATTTGAGTTTTTGATACGGTATCCAAACTTTTGTTACCAAAACAGCTTCCAAAATACATTTGAACAGTGATAGAAAAGAAAACATTATTTCTTAAACCCTATAGTATTTCCATGGTCAGTCGGATATTTTTTAACGAACGCGTTAACGAACGGAGAATGGAGAATGTGACACGCAAATCGAACGAGTTAACGGACAAGGGATTTCGCTAAGCATGGCGTCATTGAGGGGGCTTTCAAACGCTGATGACTTTTTGTTTTCAGATCTAAATCCACAGAAAACATCGCATGCGTTAACGAAAGTCCGTGGAAACACTTCATCCTATCCGTTAAACAATCGCATGTCACCTCATTGAAACACACCATAACAGTGTCAGATTTTATCGTACAAAGGACAGTATAAACCCTAGGTAAGAGAGCTACGTGCGACATTTAATTTGTCCGGGTTTCTGACACCAAAATGGCTATTTTTTATACTGACAGCCGGATTCCAAAATACGGCAGTATTCCAAAATACGGCGTTCAGTATAAAAAAATGTAATTTTGTAGTCAGAAACCAGAACTACATTGAATGAGTTTTTGAGCTAGAATTTGTGTGAAATCAGCACTGGTGGGTATCGGTTGGTTTGAAGACAATTTTGTAACCAAGAAAATTTTCTTCTTTGTAAAAAGTTACATCTAAAACAATCCGAACTGGAATTTATAGTTGGCTGAAATTGAATATTACGGTCATGGGAGTAAAGTGTGTCTGTAAAAACGTGAAGGTCATATGTGGAATATTGCCATAATATCAAAATATCATCTTAAAACCCCAGGTAAAGGATCGGGCGTTTACTGAATTTAAGAAGGACGACTTGTTCACATTCTGCCATACAAATGGAGGACGCGAAGTTTAAAATAAACCATTTTTCAATAGCACACCCCTTAATTATGGAAGCCGAATACGGACATTTAGTTCGCGTGCTTGGCGACCCTGCCAGACTCGCCAAATCAAATGATTCGCGACTGTCTCTATCCCATGAAACTCGCCAAACACGCCAACCAAGCTAATAAAAAAAACAGTTTTTTTTAAACATAACATTTCTGTAGGTAAAGGTTATCGTTGGACTGAAAATCGTTACCTTTAACACCTACATGTAATTAACCCAAGAAGCCGTGATACAAGTAGCTATGGATGACTTTAGAATGAAAAAACGTGCGGCAGTGTTATTTACATCTTGTATTCATTCTCGGTTCGTATCAGCCAACGAATCACTGGATAGTTTCAACAAATCACTGGATAGTTTCAACGAATCACTGGATAGTTTCTATTTCAACGTCAATGATTTAGGTCATCACTGAGCTTCAGACTCTTGAATTGTATCGAGTTAATGAAAAACGTTCGAATTTGGACTGTTTACACGCTTTTAATGGTATACTTGACTCCTTGGCCGTTCTGGTATTTGGAAAAAATGTACACAAGCTGATATGTAAAATCACCAAATTTGAACATGGGACACATTATATATACATTCAGTTATTACAACTTCTAAGTGCTGTAAAAGCCGCGTGTACGGGAAAACGCAAAGCGACCACAATGCAACCAATGACGGAAACCGCCAAATTTTAATTTTGGATTTCACTCACTTATCGTATTTTTTATTGCAGTTTCCAATCTCAAATTTATGGGGTTTTTTTTGTCCCTCAAACCAAAACCTATACTTGTCCTACAATGAATATACATACGGTTCGCTGTTTTAGTAGACCTGATTAGTGCTTCAAATTATTAACCACGCTTTGGTACATATCCAGGTTCGTGATTTAACAAACAAATCAAACTTTTTAAATCAAAAATACAAATGATGCCCAAAGAAAATTCTCGAAAAAAAAAAACACACACCCGCACACATCGAAAACAGTTTTCTGCTCTTTAGTCTAACTTTAAGTAAAATATTCTGGTGTGCTGTGCTTCTAAAAAACTCTTATCAGCTGATTATCGGGTGATGTTTTCCATTTTGATTGATTGATTGATGTTTTATACCACACTCAAGATTATTTCCCTTATATGGCGGCGGTGCCAGGTTCAGTGGTTGAGGAAACCGGGCTCATTGCCCGCAGGAAACTCCTGACCTTCGCCGAGTATACCTGAAAATTCTTCCACCGAGTGAAAAATCCATTGAAATTTTTCAATTTTATTTGGTTTGAGTGCGATTCGAACCCGAGTCTGTGCGGGACTGAGGGACGATCACTCTAACCGACTGGACTACCGAGGCCCCCTTTTCCATTTCAAAGTGACAGAAATAAAACAGTTTGTATTAAGACTAGGTTTTATATTTATTAGTACAACGTATTGACAAAGACTCAATATAATTGAGAAACAATAATTTATGTTACAAAGTGAATGCATATATTTACACAATTTGAAGTACATTGAAATAATACTGATATAGGTGAGTTTATTTGGCAACTGAAACAATACAATAGATCTCCCCACTGACAGCCCTATCCTCTGGACAGAACCGTCATAATATTCAAAAATAAATAATTTGTGAGATCTAAAATCACTTTAACCTCTTTTATAAGAGACTAAATGTTTTTTTGTTTGTAAATGGCATAAGCAATAGTTCGGTCAATTTATATGGAATATTGAGTCTAATTCTGGCCGTCTCGACAAAAATTATTTATCGAAGACTGAGCCAGAAGGATTCGAGATTCTTCTTTAATTTCCGTCAATCCGTCCAGTTGGAGCAAATGAGATTCTTGTGGATCCGAGGCGAGCTGTTCCAAACACCAGTTTCTGGGATGTCTGTTGGCGTTTCCCCGACCAAGGACTATAACATAAACCTCCGCACTTGTAGTGAGTCGCTCGGCACTGCGAATAGACCGTGGGTTGCAATACTCTCTGTATGTGGTCACGATTAAAACCTCCTTTGTCGCATTGAAGAATAGCCGTACTCCTTTAAAAAATTACATGAACAAATAATTAAATTCACAAACTTTTCAAAATAACACGAGCAAAACAAAATCAGACGTGTTTTATACCGTGAAAGTATAACCAGTTTCATCTCAATTAATTGGGTATCAGTGTGCCCATCTCTCTCTGAATAACACAATCTGTCACATTTAAATTTCATATTACTAACTGTCGAACATATTACCAAAACATAGATCAATCAATAACATTACTAACGGTCTTAGAACGATGCGCAACTATGCATTGCTTTCTTCTTGGCTAGTAGTTATCATGGATTACCTTATTTCAATTCATTATCGACGTATTATGTCACCTTTTTTAAATGCGACCCTCTAATACACGCAAGCTGTACGACGGCTAACCTGACGTATGCCGGGGGAGCCTGGTCCCCCTACCCCCCACTACACCTGACTTAAACGCCACATATGTCTAAGTAAAATGCACTTGAGTAGGGCGTAACACATCAATCTATCTTATCTTCGTGTAAATGAAATCCCGTGAGAATACGTTTGGTAATTTTTTTTATAGACTGGAGACAGCATGACGTCACAACGTGACGCCAGAGATATTCAGATTGAGCTGAACTGACAGCGTGTCTGACATCTATGATCATTGGATCCAGGTAGTAGTTCTTACCTGAGCTTTCCTCAATCAGTTTAGTCCGGGAATAATCAGTTGCACGAAACAAAGTAGACACATCGCTTCTACGCATCTTCAGAATTTCATTTTGAATTTCCTCTCTAACTTGATTATCTGTGAAGGTATGTAGTTCATTTGCGTATAAATCAAATGCAGCTAAAGTGATGCGATTGTCTCGAGGCCTGTTACCAATCTCTCCACAGAATTCACCGACTATGTTAGAAACCAGAGACTTGTAATACGGAAAGATGTCCGAGTCGACTGCCGAGTCCAAAGCCAGAACAATGTCCCTGGAGGGAGTGTACCGTGCTACACCGCCGAGACTATATGATGGGGTGTTGCCAGCCAACAAATTTCCCATGAATTGTTCCGATCCTACAGTTGGTTGAGCTGAAACACAAGCCAATATAATTGAGATTGAACAAAACGCCTTATTAATCATAGGTTAAAGGCATGAACGCCAATAAAATCCAGTGTTGACATCCTTTTGTATTTTTATTTTGAAAATGAAATTTTGATTTGTTAGGTACCCGCAATGTAAATAAACGACGAGGCAGGGGATGCGCATAGGCATTGACCAAATATACCGAAAAACACAGACGGCCGTTTTGATTGAGGGACACAGAAAGATCTGTCGATAAATTTGAGATCGTAAATTTAAGGCAAAAAGATCTAAAATAAATTTAATCCAACAGGGTCGGGTAGCTTAGTTGGTAGAGCGGTGGGACGGTAACTTTAAGTCTTGAGTTCGATTCTCACCCTGGTCCGGATTTTTTCCGGGTCAATTAGTGTCGGTTATTTACTAAAGCTAATCCATGATAGAAGTAAGGCGGTTTCTGGTCGATTCTTGATGTTCGGACTTTAGTTCTAGTTACCCTTGAATCACCACTTTAACATAACAATTTAAACATAACTCAGCCTGAATGTATTTTAAGTGCCCTATTTTTACTTTTCGTGATTTTACAAGCAGGTATAGGTCTCTTTTATAATGAAGGTAGGTAGCATCACTTACCACCCCGACTTCGATACTCGATCCTGTCACCCACACACGGCTGACCACCATTTCTCGCCTGTCTCATAATATCTCTTGTTCGGATTTCGAAACGACCGCTGCTGTGGGGCATCCAATCCGTCCAGACCGAGAAAGCGCAGTCAACAACCCTCCTATAAGTAGTGTAAGCTTCGGTGTTAGAGGCCATTATGCCGAACAGAGCGATAGTCAAAACACCCAGCATCTTAAACGAAAATCTTCTTGCAGTTTAGTTAACTCGTGTATATTGTCACGTTGGCTTCTCAAAGTCAGTATGGAGTTTTCTTCCGTTCGTTCGTATTTATATCAAGAATCGACCGAGATTTAGCTGACCAATGGTATTTCTACTAGACGGATGCGCGGTTGTTGACTCCAATGACATGTTGTTAGGGGCCTAATGATCGCGACATGGAAGGTATCATGTTGCCAAAAGTTTCACGCTGGCTCTTTCGGGGTTAAAGGAGATATGAACAAGATTAAAAGCTGGTTTGTGCTTGTTTATTGACTAAATATATATTTGAAAATTATCAGTTGAAACGAAACAACCTTCGTGTTAGTTCCCTGGTAGTCAAAAAACGAACGGGGAGGAAATATGAATATTTTACGTATTTTTCGTAACTGCTCAGAAAAATGATGTCATACACGACGTTCGATGTGTACAAACTGCCACGAAGACGTACTGAGACAATAGAAATCGTTTATTACGTCATCGCTGTGAGGGTACGTACACAACGGAGGTCGTGTTTGACGTCATAAGTCTCTGAGATAATTAACTTTCAGACTTTTAAAGTACATGTTCTACAACACACCTAACGCAAATTAGAGAATATTTCCAAAAGCTGTCCATAAATCCTTTAAAGGTCATACACCATCACTCACAGTTAGAAACGTAAAGCAAAAAACAAAGTAGATATGGTGTAGGTCATGCATTTATATGGGAATTTCTTCACAATGTGACAGTATTGGGGTATTGATTTTAAGTCGATTACTTTTGGAACGATAGATGATAAATATAAATCGAAAAGTCTCGAAATATTGAGAGCCCACTGTCATATTCTCGTTTGAAACCTTTTTAGGGATAAATTTCCATTTTGAAGATTTTTGTTCAAGGTATATTCACTGTAGTTGTTTTAAATCTCTAAATAAAGTATTCGTACATTAAATATAGCCGGTTATGTTTAAAATGCATTTTAAAATAGTTGATACGCGTTGAAATAAAGTCTATCGCCAACGAATCAAGCAAACGTCGCGTTACTTCTGTATCGAATGCCACTCGTTACAGGTCCGTTTATTTTTACATTTCAATCGGAAATATTTCATTGATGCGACTCTCGATCGCGTCCCACTCACTGACCAAATCAAACTTAACATTTCCAGAGTGGAAACCAGTGTCCGCTTTATACATTTAAGCTGTTTTATATGTAATTAACCACTTCAAATATACTTATACATTCCGGATATTTAAATTTTGTCCGGTATTAATACACATCTTCGGTTGGTATGCGTTCACTGGCTCTATCGATATTTTGTTGATTTCAACATCAGTCCTTCATGGTACTTCAACTTTCAATTTCTCCTGACAATCGGAATTTATGAAAATGATGGATTTTTTGCAGGTCATGCCCCTTTCATAATTTGGTAACCTATACATCTGTGATGGTTTGAGAACACAGATATTTCAAATTCACAGAATCCGATATAGCTTGTTTAGAATCTGTAAAAGAGGTGCTAGTACTTACAGACGGACATTCTAATTGTGGTGCGAATCTGGCTCAAAATGTACGAAGACTTCAAGTCAAAGCTTTTGTATTCGCCCTGGATTTCGTATGCTGATAAAACAATGATGTAAATTCTGATTAATTTATCTATGTAAAAAAACAGACCAAATAACTATGACTTTATGCAATTAATTGAAAAAGGCAGAAACAAAACAAAAAATGGCAATCTACGATCGCCAATTTGTGTGGAAATAAACATTAGATTTGAGAGTTTCAATGCGTTTTTGAGAAAATAAATATGAATCACTTCCCAGCTGAGTACAATCCAAAATGGAGAAGGATGTTAACAATTAAGTTAATTTAAGGGCACTTGATCCTATTGGCCTATAATACTTTCGAATATACTTAATACCCACTCTGAATAGTGAGGACAAATTAACACAAAATGAAACTCATCTTCCGCATGGATTAAATTAGAACACAAACAATATTTATGTCGACGCTCTAAACTATTTCTTCCATGTATTCCTGTTTCAATACGTTATATTTCCATACAGAAAAAAGTTACTCCCTTGCTGTGCTCTCTATTGAAAGGAGGAAGCATTTCTCCACTCTCGCGAGATTTCAGGGACAGACCCTGTGTTAAATGAAGATTATTTCCCTTATATCGCGGCGTTGCCAGGTTTAGTGGTTGAGGAAACCGGGCTCATTGCCCGGAGGAAACTCGTGAACTTCGCCGAGTATACCTGGCAACTCTTCCACCGAGTGAAAAATCCACTCGGAAATTTTTCAATATTATTTGGTTTGAGTGGTATTCGAACCCGAGCGGCATCCATGGAAGGACTGAGGGACGATCACTCTCACCAACTGGACTACCGAGGCCCCCTTTTCCATTTTAAAGTGACAGAAATAAAACAGTTTGTATTTAGACTAGGTTTTATTATTAATACAACGTATTGACAAAGACTCTACAAGAGGCGGTAATATAATCGAGAAACAATAATTTATGTTACAAAGTAAATGCATATATTTACACAATGTGAAGTACATTGAAATAATACTGATATGGGTGAGTTTATTTGGCAGCTGAAACAATACAATGAATCTCCCCACTGACAGCCCAATGGATCTCCCCACTGACAGCCCTATGGATCTCCCCACTGACAGCCCTATGGATCTCCCCACTGACAGCCCTTTTCTCTGGACAGAACCGTCATAATATTCAAAAATAAATAATTTGTGAGATCTAAAACCACTTTAACCTCTTTTTAAAGTTTTTTAGTTCGGTAAATTTATATGGAATATTGAGTCTAATTCTGGCCGTCTCGACAAAAATTATTTATCGGGGACTGAGCCAGAAGGATTCGAGATTCTTCGGCAATTTCCGTCACACCGTCCAGTTGGAGCAAATGAGATTCTTGTGGATCCGAGGCGAGCTGTTCCAAACACCAGTTTCTGGGATGTCTGTTGGCGTTTCCCCGACCAAGGACTATAACATAAACCTCCGCACTTGTAGTGAGTCGCTCGGCACTGCGAATAGACCGTCGGTTACAATACTCTCTGTATGTGGTCACGATTAAAACCTCCTTTGTCGCATTGTTGTATAACCGTACTCCTTTAAACAAATAACATGTAAAAATAATTAGATTCACAAACTTTTCAAAATAACACGAGCAAAACAAAATCAGACGTGTTTTATACCGTGAAAGTATAGCTTTGTAAATACTACTTCATTTGTATATATCTTTTATGGTGAATAAACAAAATCAAAATCAAAGTATAACCAGCTTCATCTCAATTAATTGGGTATTAGTGTGCCCATCTGTCTGTAAAAAACACAATCTGTCACGTTTAAATTTCACATTACCAACTGTCGAACATTTTACCAAACATCAATCAATCAATAACATTACTAATGGTCTTAGAACGATGAGCAACTATGCATTGCTTTCTTCTTGGCTAGTAGTTATCATCAGAAGTCGCCCTTGATAGACTTCTGTTATCATGGATTACCTTATTTCAATTCAATATCGACGTATTATGTCCCCTTTTTTAAATGCGACCTTCTAATACACGCAAGCTGTACGACGGCTAACCTGACGTATGCCGGGGGAGCCTGGTCCCCCCCCCCCCTTCACTACACCTGACTTAAACGCCACATATGTCTAAGTAAAATGCACTTGAGTAGGGCGTAACACATCAATCTATCTTAGCTTCGTGTAAATGAAATCCCGTGAGAATACGTTTGGTAATTTTTTTTTATAGACTGGAGACAGCATGACGTCACAACGTGACGCCAGAGATATTTAGATTGAGCTGAACTGACATCTATGATCATTGGATCCAGGTAGTAGTTCTTACCTGAGCTTTCGTCAATCAGTTTAGTCCGGGAATAATCAGTTGCACGAAACAAAGTAGACTGGGGCACATCGCTTCTACGCATCTTCAGAATTTCATTTTGAATTTCCTCTCTAACTTGATTATCTGTGAAGGTATGTAGTTCATTTGCGTATGAATCAAATGCAGCTAAAGTGATGCGATTGTCTTGAGGCCTGTTACCAATCTCTCCACAGAATTTACCGACTATGTTAGAAACCAGAGACTTGTAATATGGAAAGATGTCCGAGTCGACCGCCGAGTCCAAAGCCAGAACAATGTCCCTGGAGAGAGTGTACCGTGCTCCACCGCCGAGACTATATGATGGGGTGTTACCAGCCAACAAATTTCCCATGAATTGTTCCGATCCTACAGTTGGTTGACCTGAAACACAAGTCAATATAATTGAGATTAAACAAAACGCCTTATTAATCATAGGTTAAAGGCACGCACGCCAATAAAATCCAGAAAGACCGTTTTCTGAATTTCCCCAGTTAGAAACTTTCCTTTTTTGCCAATATTCAAAAGTGTTGACACCCTTTTGTATTTTTATTTTGAAAATGAAATTTTGATTTGTTAGGTACCCGCAATGTAAATAAACGACGAGGCCGGGAATGCGCATAGGCATTGACCAAATATACCGAAAAACACAGACGGCCGTTTTGATAGAAGGACACAGAAAGATATGTCGATAAATTTGAGATCGTAAATTTAAGGCAAAAAGATCTAAAATAAATTTAATCCAACAGGGCCGGGTAGCTTAGTTGTTAGAGCGGTGGGACGGTAACTTTAAGCCTTGGGTTTGATTCTCACCCTGGTCCGGATTTTTTTCCGGGTCAATTAGTGTCGGTTATTTACTAAATCTAATCCATGATAGAAGTAAGGCGGTTTCTGGTCGACTCTTGATGTTTTGACTTTAGTTCTAGCTACCCTTAAATCACCACTTTAACATAACAATTTAAACATAACTGAGTCTGAGTGTAATTTTAAGTGCCCTATTTTTACTTTTCGTGATTTTACAAGCAGGTATAGGTCTCTTTTATAATGAAGGTAGGTAGCATCACTTACCACCTCGACTTCGATACTCGATCCTGTCACCCACACACGGCTGACCACCATTTCTCGCCTGTCTCATAATATCTCTTGTTCGGATTTCGAAACTACCGCTGCTGTGGGGCATCCAATCCGTCCAGACCGAGAAAGCGCAGTCAACAACCCTCCTATAAGTGTAAGCTTCGGTGTTACAGGCCATTATGCCGAACAGAGCGATAGTCAAAACACCCAGCATCTTAAACGAAAATCTTCTTGCAGTTTACTTAACTCGTGTATATTGTCACGTTGACTTCTCAAAGTCAGTATGGAGTTTTCTTCCGATCGTTCGTATTTATATCAAGAATTAAGTTCTCAAACAGGATTTCTAAATCGGATATTGTTTGTTTTTCACAGGAAGGTCTGAGTCACTGACTGATTCCAAATGTAAATATTAGCCCGACAGATGGCACTGTTTGGCCGACCGAGATTTAGCTGACCAATGAGATTTCTACTAGACGGATGCGTGGTTGTTGACTCGAATAACATGTTGTCAATGATAGCGACCTGGAAGGTATCATGTTGCCAAACAGTTTCCCGCTGGCTCTTTCGGGGTTAAAGGTCATACACCATCACTCACAGTCAGAAACGTAAACCAAAAAACAAAGTAGATATGGTGTAGGTCATGCATTTATATGTGAATTTCTTCATTATGTGACAGTATTGGGGTTTTGATTTTAAGTCGATTACTTTTGGAACGATAGATGATAAAAATAAATCGAAAAGTCTCGAAATATTGAGAGCCCACTGTTATATTCTCGTTTGAAACCTTTATAGGAATAAATTTCCATTTTGAAGATTTTTGTTCAAGGTATATTCACTGTAGAAGTTTTTTCTTTAAAATAAGCCCAGGTATTTAAAACTCTAAATAAAGTATTCGTACATTAAATATAGCCGGTTATGTTTAAAATGCATTTTAAAATAGTTGTGTAAAAGTACGCGTTAAAATAAAGTCTATCGCCAACGAATCAAGCAAACGTCGCGTTACTTCTGTATCGAATGCCACACGTTTCAGGTCCGTTTATTTTACATTTCAATCGGATATATTCCATCAATGCGACTCTCGATCGCGTCCCACTCACTGATCAAATCAAACTTAACATTTTCAGAGTGGAAACCAGTGTCCGCTTTATACGTTTAAGCTGTATTATATGTAATTAATCTCTTCAAATATACTTATACATCCCGGACGTTTAAATTTTGTTCGGTATTAGTAAACATCTTTGGTTGGTATGCGTTCACTGGCTCTGTCGATATTTTGTTTATTTCAACCTCTGTCCTTCAAAGTTCAATTTCTTTAGACGATTAAAATGGTGGAATTTTTGCAGATCATGCCAGATTAATTACTTGGCAACTTATATACATATAATAGTTTGAGAACACAGATATTTTATAAAGTAGAGTGAGCAATCTGAACAAAAAACATATAAGACATAATAACTCAATATTTCGGTTTATTATCAAACCATCATCAGAGGTAGTGAATACAATGATTACAACGGTATATATACAGGCAGTAGAAAAAGAGAAAAGCTCTCCTGTCGTTTATGTAGACTTGGGCGCAATATGCATATTTTTCGTAACACTCAATAAAATCCACCAAAAATGACGTCATACACGACCTCCTCTGATTATTAGCACTGGCACAGGTCGTGTATGACGTCACTTTTGAAGAGTTTGAACGAGTTTATTAATTTCCGTAACCGCCGTAAAGCGGGTAAGAAAGCATTACATTTTGCATGTTTTACTCTCAAAATTATATATTTTTTCTGTCTCACTTGAAAAGAACCCAATAACAAGCAAATTTGCCGTGAAATGCAATAAATTAACAAAAGCTGTACATAAAACCTTTAAGGGTATGTACAGCAAGAAAATTAAGGAAGAACATCGTGGGGCATACAGATGACAAAGATGATAAACATGGAAAAGTAAATATAGTACGTTAAGATAACTAGGAAGGTTGACCGTTTGACACAGTAGAGATTGATAAGTGTTTGACAGGTATTTACTATAATGAGGCGAGACAAAATTATTACAGAAATAAAATAAATTGTTTGGTGGCCTTTAGGCCAGTGTTAATTTCAGGGTTGTGTTTCTGATGGCATACGTCTCTTTATAGAGAAGTTCATTCCAATGATTTGATTTGTCAGTAACTTTTTTGTAATTTAGAAGGAATCCTGAAAGATCAATTCTTGCAGGTGCACAATTGTTTGGCATACAAAATACATTCACAATGTAATCGAACTGATCACAGCTATGTTAGTGGTTATACATTTCACTGTTACTGTCGAGCGCATATTGGGATGCACAGAGAGTCAAAAGTCTTTCTGTTTTACCTATGTAAGTGTGGGAACAGCCATGACATGTGAACCGATACACAATCTTGTTTAAAAACTGGACTGGTATTTTATCCTTCATAGAGGTGAAAAATAAAGACTTAGTATTATTAAAGAACACAATAAATTTAACCTTTGAATTAAGCTGTCCATTAATTTTGACAAGTATGTTGTACACAAGACGCTTTCTTTGTCTTCCGGTGTTAACGCTTGATGAAGATTTTAGTTTCTGTTTTTGTAACATCTACTGTGGGTCTAGTTTTTGTTTGCTATTTTGGCAAACTTAAATCAAAATTTTCACAACCAAAAAGTAGACCCACAGTCCAAATATACGGAATTTTTTGATTGAAACATGTGTTCATCTTTTTCGTGAAGAAGTAAAAAATAAGAGCCTCGAGCTCATACCAATCTCGGCTATATACGTTTATGTCGTATGTAATTAACCCCCTAAAATATACTTATACATCCCGGATGTTTAAATTTTGTCCGGTATTAGTAAACATCTTCGGTTGGTATGCGTTCACTGGCTCTATCGATATTTTGTTGATTTCAACATCAGTCCTTCGTGGTACTTCAACTTTCAATTTCTCCTGACAATCGGAATTTATGAAAATGATGGAATTTTTGCAGGTCATGCCCCTTTCATTACTTGGTAACCTATACATCTGTCTTGTGTGCCCGTGTGTTTTAGTGATCATAAATATATACATCTGTGATGGTTTGAGAACACATATATTTCAAATTCACAGAATCCGATATAGCTTGTTTATCATTTCGTCAGAAGCTCATATTATCATGATTATAGTTTTAAAATTAGTCGTCTTGAAGAAATTAGTGGAGTTTCAGTGATTTTTAACATCATATACTCTTTAGTGAAAACTAATTGTTAAACACAATGAGTAAATGAACTTCATCAATGTATGAGTTCCGCCTGAGTGCACATGCACTGCTAACCTGGTAAACCTGGTTTGTTCTTATTCGGGAATTAGTTACAGGCTGTATTTGCATCCCAGGTCAACTTTTGGCCAATGGAATCCTCGATAAGTTAAGTGATAGGTCGACGGCCCCTGACGCCAGCTAAATGACGATTGGGTGGGCAAGGTTTGGTTGTAGGTTAAATCTAGGTTAGATTTGTCCGTCTCTCAAATTTCGTACAGTTTATCAGCCAATAAAACATACCCGAGTGACAATAATATTTACCATATGGTCAAAACCGGATCTTTGTCGCGGAACCGGCATCGCTTAAAGCCTATAAAAGAAACACAGAGAATGTGGTAAGACATAAACAGCGAGTACCCGGCAGTGGTTAAAGCAAGAAAGAATCTTAGAAAAGAAGTTAACGTTTCAACAAAAGTAAGTACGATTCTATTTATTATATACCTTGGAGGCTTAAAATCTTGAGGTTTGTGTTTCAACTTTTAAACAGGGTATAAAGTTTACAACAGACCTAGGCCCGTATAAGTACCCAGAGGTAGATCTATCTACAAAAGAATCCCTATAATGTCCTAATATCCTTCTTGATATTTTTTTTATCCCGGAAACACCCTTTAGTTGCAAGCGTTGCTTCCACCACCTCTAGGCCCTTTAAGGGGAAAAGCATGCGGGGGGCATTTTCAAAGTTTCTTTAAGTTAAAGGGGCATGAGCTGCCGAAATTCACACTTTTTTCATAATTTCTGATCGTCACGACAGTAAGAGGCTTTGAAGGCCATCGAAAAACTAAATGGTTGGCGTTGGAATGACGAAAATCCATACAGTATGTGCCCTGTACGAACCGAAAACGTGTTCGAAAAGTAGCAAAATTTAAATAACCGGGACGACCATTCATTCATTCTAAGTCAAAGTTAGTTCAAAACAATACTTTATCGTACATTTTTGAGACTAGAAGCACTAAAAAGCTTCTGAATTATACGTCTTGAGAAAAATAGCCGATAATTTCAACATTCTGTGTTTACGTCAAAATATCAACATTTTGGCAGCTCATGCCCCTTTAAGCATGACCATCACTACCCTTGATGGTTACACAAGTCACATCTTCGTACGTCGGCATAGTTTGGTGAAACGACCCATACTAATTGTGGTATTTATTCATCTATAAAACTACATATAGGTTCTAGTAAACTCACTGACGTGTTACAAGTTTGTGTAACTCTCGACAAATAGCCCTTATATACAATTAAGATTAATTAGTTAACAACTTTGTAATTTGTTTTTGCAGATTGGACAGGTATGAAGTTGACATTCCTGTTTCTCTCTCTGGCATTGGTTGTCCTGTGCGAAGGTTTCGACTTCTGGGCGAACCGTAAAGTAAATTGTGGCGTATCGGTATGGACGGACTGGTCAAGTCCAGCTTCCGATGGAACACAGACAAGGACGCGAACAGTCGTCCGACAACCCCGTAATGGAGGATCGGCATGCCCTGCCCTGGTGGAAACAAGGGGCGGCTCTCAAAATACAAGTGAGTACTATTTTTAAATAATGCTAAATCAGCAAATAACACATTCACACCTACGGTGATCTTGTAATCACTTCAGTCAAACTGGTTTCGACCAATTTAGTGATCTGTTCATATTTACGGTAACTGGTTATGGGAAATGAGTTATTGGAAAATGTCGTTTCTTTTATGATATTTCAAGGAAAATGATAATTTATTTTGTCGGTTTTGACGGGGAAAGTATTCAAGACTTGCATTAAGGAGGAATTGATTATGTTTATATTTATCTGGATATTTCTATTTATCTTTAGATGCTTGGGATAGGAGCGATCTACCAAAGAAATTCCACAACAAGTTTATGACTGGCCACACCCATTATTACAGTTTTGTCAATGTGGTAAATGGTGTTGCTGGCACTGGTGGGTCAAATGGTTTAACCTTGTTACCCAGAGACTTACTCTTCGTCATTGACATGAGCGGGAGTATCAGGGGCAGGGACTGGACACTAACGAAACGAAAGCTTGCCGATCTCATAGAGCGGCTGTGTGGAACTATCGGAAGTGGAAGACAGAACAACAGAATAGCAATCATCACTTTCTCAAACCGTGTCGTCTTAAATTTCAACTTCAAGACCCATTGGACCATTGCATCAGTTCGCAATGCTATTTTAAATATGCCTCAAGCAGGTGGGACAACTTGTACCGGCGATGCCTTCCGTTATGCCCATTCCTACATGTTCGACCCAAATACAGGTAATATTGGTTTTTTTCCTTGCTAAATTGACGCATATAGTGCGCGTTATTTTCTTCCTTGCTAAATTGACCCATATAGTGCGCGTTACTTTCTTCCCTGCTAATTTTACTCATATAGTGCGCTAACAAGTAAATGGATTAAATTTCTAGGTAGAAAAATGCTTAATAAAAAAGACGATAACTGTAAATATAAGGGATATTAGCATTTAGGTCTCGGGAATTCTTAATGGCACTAAATTTAATCTAATTCAATGCTTTTGTGGAAGAAAAGGGAATAAGTTATTCAGACTGATTTCATTTCTCCTCCATAACTTAGTGGTTTCATTACTTTCTTAAGATCTACTTCTCAGAGCAGCATAAACGAAAGGTTTCTTATTTGCATATTTGATGATTTTTTATGACTCACGGTCAGAGCGGAATACTTCAAGAATTTGAATCCTTTATGAATTTTATTGACTTTGCTTTTTTTTTTTTTGCTTTCAGGAATTCGTTCAGCTACAGAATCTGTAAAAGAGGTGCTAGTACTTACAGACGGACATTCTAATTGTGGTGCGAATCTGGCTCAAAATGTACGAAGACTTCAAGTCAAAGCTTTTGTATTCGCCCTGGCGATTGGAAATTACGGCACTAGTGGCAGGGCTGAAATTGAATCTATGGTATCCAGACCTCTAATTGACCACATTTTCTCACTAGCTAATTTCATCGAGTTTAGACGAATGGTTGACATTATTCTTACCTACCCCGACAAATGCGTCCCCTTTGAGCTCAGTAAATAACAACTTTATGATATTCGCCATCGGTCATCATTACTAGTCCATATAAATATGATCTCAATACAATTCAAATTTACATGAAAGGGAAAAAAGGGAGATTTCACTGTATTCAAAACTGTACATATAAAGGCTTTATTTTTTGTGAACGTTTAAGTTTACCGTATTGAGATTATTTGCTTACTTGTTGTTTAAGTATTATTTCCAAATGTACTATGATTGAATTTCTGATTAATTTATTCATTTAAAAATCTATATAGATGTTTAGTGTACACGGTACGAGATTTACTAAAGGAAACAAAGGCTTTATTTTTTGTAAACATTTTCGTTTATCGTATTGAGATTATTTGCTTACTTGTTGTTTAAGTATTATGTTCCAATTTATCATGCAACCTTTTTAAATATCTGCCCATCCATAGCCAGTCTTTTTCATTTTGTATATATTCTTAGATTGGAAAGTATCTTTATTGTATTTATGTAGGCAGCCACTAATTACAAAGCCATACTGCCTGTAATATCATTTTTATGCTAATTAATTTATCTATGTAAAAAAATCTATATATTTTTTAGTCTACACAGTACGAGATTTACAAATGGAAATAAAACTTGTTCATATATTATCTGATATAAGTATTTCAGTTTGTCATTATTATGCACATTTATGACACAAGATTTATAGTTTGATTGATTTCGTAATCAAATTCTGCTTCTTGCAACAAAGTTTTTACATAGTCAGACCAAGCAACTGACTTTATGCAAATAATTGAAAAAGGCAGAAACAAAACATCCAAAACAAAAAATGACAATCTACGATCGCCCATCTGTGTGGAAATAAACATTAGATTTGAGAGTTTCAATGCGTTTTTTAGAAGATAAATATAAATACTTTCCCAGCTGAGTACAATCAAAAATGGAGAAGGATGTTAACGATTAAGTTAATTTAAGGGCACTTGGTCCTCTTGACCTGCAATACTTTGGAATATACTTAATACCCACTCTGACTAGTGAGGATAAATTAGCACAAAATAGAAACTCATCTTCCGCATGGATTGAATTAGAACACAAACAATATCTATGTCGACGCTCTAAACTATTTTTTTCATGCATTCCTGTTTCAATACGTTATATTTCCATAAAGAACGAGTTACTCCCCTTGCTGTGCTCTATATCGAAAGGAGGAAGCATTTCTCCACTCTCGCGAGATTTCTGGGACGGGCCATGTGTTAAATGAATGTGGAACTGTACAGAAAACTGTTGACAGGCTATAAGATCAAAATATTTCTTTGAATTTTACCTAAGATAGTAAAAATAAAAATATAAAGATATAAATAACTCATTAAAACCTAACGAAATTATTTGTAAATGGAACTCTTTCATTGCTTGTATTGCTTTGCATTCAATCTACAATTAGAAGTTTTCAACATAACTACAACACCATGGAATTTTACATGGCATTTGCTCGCATCTACGTGCTTTTCTATTATTCTCTTACACTTATAGCTAGAGCTATTGTTAGTTACATCGCACATTTAAATACTATAGCAGCTATTGGAAACGCCCCGTGGAACCTATCACAGTGGCCAGTTCTAAGTGAATCGGGTCGACAGGGAACGTCGCCATTTTGCCTGTTTTCGTCAAAATGGGACTATTTCGTGAAAATGACTCTATGTTTTCGTTACTAGTTTAACGTTTTATTAAATTCAAAGTATATATTCACGTACAGCGTGATGTCAGGATTTTTATTTTTATCTGATAACTTTTAAAAATGTTACCGGTAAAGTCGTACGAGGTCTATCTTAGCCCCGTCTAAAGGAGATCTCGCGACAATACGATTGGCTTTGCATTATAACGAGAAGGAGGTTGGCCCACCCGTACCACCAAATGAACCTCCACTTTGAAGAGTTCTACTAATGGAAATAGAACGTATTCTAAGATTATGGGATGATGTTCGAAGTTTACACAGAGCCAATTTAAAATTAGGACGTAAGATACAACTCAAATATTTTTCAAACTCAAAATCTATCAACACATTTTTACATAAAGGTAATTTGGGGGAATTTAGATGAGTTTTCTAATCTTGAACATAGAAATCTCTTAACTATCTGGTAAATAAATACAGAATGTTTGACACGCTGTGGAAATATTCATACATCCCCAAAAGCATACTTAAAAAGTGCAACTTAAACTCAGCGCCCATAAAGTGTGACAAACGTTCTTTCAAACAGTAAAATAGTAAGGAAACTCTTTAAATATCTATGGTGTAATCCTGTAAATTATCCACACTATTATTGGTTAGACTTGTATATGTTATGCATTATAACAGAAATGATTAAAGTCACACTTGCCGCGAAAATCCAGAAGACTGTTTACATTAAAAACAGTGGACGGTTTTCTGTATTTTTCTCAGACAGAAAAAGTTGGGAACTTTCTATTTTTACCAGAAATTGAAAGTTTTGACATCATTTAGTATTTTTAATTTGAAATTGAAAAACAGATTTTTCAGGTACCCGCAATGTAAACAAACTTAGACCCTGAGCGTGTGCACAAGTTCCGTAATGGTTTGAGTCGTGTGGGCGATCTAACGACACAGTATAATTGTACGAATTTTATCTAAGAAATACATTCTAACAATCGAGTAGGGACTATAAAAGCCTGCCGAGTGCAAACCACAGACAAAAACGCTTATATGAGGGTAATCCAACACATTAGTTAACCAACACTGATCGGTGTTGTTGTTGTAATCGAGCTTCGATTCTTCGTTTGTTTTTCACCCTCATTTATACATTCTAAACCTAATTGGACATGCTTTAATTTTAGTGGTTTTAGCTGCAGTAAGCTCGTGCAAATTGGTTTTCTTAACAAATGTCAAACAGGCTTCGGTGGCAAGTGGGCCTTTAACGTTTTGTAAAGTTTGACGTTTAACTTTTTCTTTTCAGCAAAACACACCTCACTAGAGCGATGTGTTAAATACAAATAACGTTTTTGTGATTGAGAATGCCGTGACCAGAAACACATGGCAATACTGTGTGGTTTAGGGTGTGCTGACCTGAGCCCCGCTCTCCTGACACATAATACATTTTAGGTTTAGAATGTATTGACCAGAGTATAACACATAACGACACTTTTTGGTTTAATGTGTGCTGACCAGAGTACCATACCAGTGACACATAACGACACTTTTTGGTTTAATGTGTGCTGACCAGAGTACCATACCAGTGACACATAACGAAACTTTTTGGTTTAGGGTGTGCTGACCAGAGTACCATACCAGTGACACATAACGACACTTTTTGGTTTAGGGTGTGCTGACCAGAGTACCATACCAGTGACACATAACGACACTTTTTGGTTTAGGGTGTGCTGACCAGAGTACCATACCAGTGACACATAACGACACTTTTTGGTTTAGGGTGTGCTGACCAGAGTACCATACCAGTGACACATAACGACACTTTTTGGTTTAGGGTGTACTGACCAGAGTACCATACCAGTGACACATAACGACACTTTTTGGTTTAATGTGTGCTGACCAGAGTACCATACCAGTGACACATAACGACACTTTTTGGTTTAATGTGTGCTGACCAGAGTACCATACCAGTGACACATAACGACACTTGTTGGTTTAGGATGTGCTGACCAGAGTACCATACCAGTGACACATAACGACACTTGTTGGTTTAGGATGTGCTGACCAGAGTACCATACCAGTGACACATAACGACACTTTTTGGTTTAATGTGTGCTGACCAGAGTACCATACCAGTGACACATAACGACACTTGTTGGTTTAATGTGTGCTGACCAGAGTACCATACCAGTGACACATAACGACACTTTTTGGTTTAGGGTGTGCTGACCAGAGTACCATACCTGTGACACATAACAACACTTTTTGGTTTAGGATGTGCTGACCAGAGTACCATACCAGTGACACATAACGACACTTTTTGGTTTAGGGTGTGCTGACCAGAGTACCATACCAGTGACACATAACGACACTTTTTGGTTTAATGTGTGCTGACCAGAGTACCATACCTGTGACACATAACGACACTTTTTGGTTTAGGGTGTGCTGACCAGAGTACCATACCAGTGACACATAACGACACTTTTTGGTTTAGGGTGTGCTGACCAGAGTACCATACCAGTGACACATAACGACACTTGTTGGTTTAGGGTGTGCTGACCAGAGTACCATACCAGTGACACATAACGACACTTTTTGGTTTAGGGTGTGCTGACCAGAGTACCATACCAGTGACACATAACGACACTTGTTGGTTTAGGGTGTGCTGACCAGAGTACCATACCAGTGACACATAACGACACTTTTTGGTTTTAATAGGGTGTGCTGACCAGAGTACCATACCAGTGACACATAACGACACTTTTTGGTTTAATGTGTGCTGACCAGAGTACCATACCAGTGACACATAACGACACTTGTTGGTTTAGGGTGTGCTGACCAGAGTACCATACCAGTGACACATAACGACACTTTTTGGTTTAGGATGTGCTGACCAGAGTACCATACCAGTGACACATAACGACACTTTTTGGTTTAATGTGTGTTGACCAGAGTACCATACCAGTGACACATAACGACACTTGTTGGTTTAGGGTGTGCTGACCAGAGTACCATACCAGTGACACATAGCGAGACTGTTTGGTTTAGGGTGTGCTGACCAGAGTACCATACCAGTGACACATAACGACACTTTTTGGTTTAATGTGTGCTGACCAGAGTACCATACCAGTGACACATAACGACACTTTTTGGTTTAGGATGTGCTGATGAGAGTACCATACCAGTGACACATAACGACACTTTTTGGTTTAGGGTGTGCTGACCAGAGTACCATACCAGTGACACATAACGACACTTGTTGGTTTAGGATGTGCTGACCAGAGTACCATACCAGTGACACATAACGACACTTTTTGGTTTAGGGTGTGCTGACCAGAGTACCATACCAGTGACACATAACGACACTTTTTGGTTTAATGTGTGCTGACCAGAGTACCATACCAGCGACACATAACGACACTTTTTGGTTTAATGTGTGCTGACCAGAGTACCATACCAGTGACACATAACGACACTTTTTGGTTTAATGTGTGCTGACCAGAGTACCATACCAGTGACACATAACGACACTTGTTGGTTTAGGATGTGCTGACCAGAGTACCATACCAGTGACATATAACGACACTTTTTGGTTTAGGGTGTGCTGACCAGAGTACCATACCAGTGACACATAACGACACTTGTTGGTTTAGGATGTGCTGACCAGAGTACCATACCAGTGACACATAACGACACTTTTTGGTTTAGGGTGTGCTGACCAGAGTACCATACCAGTGACACATAACGACACTTTTTGGTTTAGGATGTGCTGATGAGAGTACCATACCAGTGACACATAACGACACTGTTTGGTTTAGGATGTGCTGACCAGAGTACCATACCAGTGACACATAACGACACTGTTTGGTTTAGGGTGTGCTGACCAGAGTACCATACCAGTGACACATAACGACACTGTTTGGTTTAGGATGTGCTGACCAGAGTACCATACCAGTGACACATAACGACACTTTTTGGTTTAATGTGTGCTGACCAGAGTACCATACCAGTGACACATAACGACACTTGTTGGTTTAGGGTGTGCTGACCAGAGTACCATACCAGTGACACATAACGACACTTTTTGGTTTAGGGTGTGCTGACCAGAGTACCATACCAGTGACACATAACGACACTTTTTGGTTTAGGGTGTGCTGACCAGAGTACCATACCAGTGACACATAACGACACTTTTTGTTTTAGGGTGTGCTGACCAGAGTACCATACCAGTGACACATAGCGAGACTGTTTGGTTTAGGGTGTGCTGACCAGAGTACCATACCTGTGACACATAACAACACTTTTTGGTTTAGGATGTGCTGACCAGAGTACCATACCAGTGACACATAACGACACTTTTTGGTTTAGGGTGTGCTGACCAGAGTACCATACCAGTGACACATAACGACACTTTTTGGTTTAATGTGTGCTGGCCAGAGTACCACACCTGTGACACATAACGACACTTTTTGGTTTAGGGTGTGCTGACCAGAGTACCATACCAGTGACACATAACGACACTTTTTGGTTTAGGGTGTGCTGACCAGAGTACCATACCAGTGACACATAACGACACTTGTTGGTTTAGGGTGTGCTGACCAGAGTACCATACCAGTGACACATAACGACACTTTTTGGTTTAGGGTGTGCTGACCAGAGTACCATACCAGTGACACATAACGACACTTTTTGGTTTAATGTGTGCTGACCAGAGTACCATACCAGTGACACATAACGACACTTTTTGGTTTAATGTGTGCTGACCAGAGTACCATACCAGTGACACATAACGACACTTGTTGGTTTAGGGTGTGCTGACCAGAGTACCATACCAGTGACACATAACGACACTTTTTGGTTTAGGATGTGCTGACCAGAGTACCATACCAGTGACACATAACGACACTTTTTGGTTTAATGTGTGTTGACCAGAGTACCATACCAGTGACACATAACGACACTTGTTGGTTTAGGGTGTGCTGACCAGAGTACCATACCAGTGACACATAGCGAGACTGTTTGGTTTAGGGTGTGCTGACCAGAGTACCATACCAGTGACACATAACGACACTTTTTGGTTTAATGTGTGCTGACCAGAGTACCATACCAGTGACACATAACGACACTTTTTGGTTTAGGATGTGCTGATGAGAGTACCATACCAGTGACACATAACGACACTTTTTGGTTTAGGGTGTGCTGACCAGAGTACCATACCAGTGACACATAACGACACTTGTTGGTTTAGGATGTGCTGAACAGAGTACCATACCAGTGACACATAGCGACACTTTTTGGTTTAGGGTGTGCTGACCAGAGTACCATACCAGTGACACATAACGACACTTGTTGGCTTAATGTGTGCTGACCAGAGTACCATACCAGTGACACATAAGGACACTTTTTGGTTTAATGTGTGCTGACCAGAGTACCATACCAGTGACACATAACGACACTTTTTGGTTTAGGGTGTGCTGACCAGAGTACCATACCAGTGACACATAACGACACTGTTTGGTTTAGGATGTGCTGACCAGAGTACCATACCAGTGACACATAACGACACTTTTTGGTTTAGGGTGTGCTGACCAGAGTACCATACCAGTGACACATAACGACACTTTTTGGTTTAGGATGTGCTGACCAGAGTACCATACCAGTGACACATAACGACACTTTTTGGTTTAATGTGTGCTGACCAGAGTACCATACCAGTGACACATAACGACACTTTTTGGTTTAATGTGTGCTGACCAGAGTACCATACCAGCGACACATAACGACACTTTTTGGTTTAATGTGTGCTGACCAGAGTACCATACCAGTGACACATAACGACACTTTTTGGTTTAGGGTGTGCTGACCAGAGTACCATACCAGTGACACATAACGACACTTGTTGGTTTAGGATGTGCTGACCAGAGTACCATACCAGTGACACATAACGACACTTTTTGGTTTAGGGTGTGCTGACCAGAGTACCATACCAGTGACACATAACGACACTTTTTGGTTTAATGTGTGCTGACCAGATTACCATACCAGTGACACATAGCGAGACTGTTTGGTTTAGGGTGTGCTGACCAGAGTACCATACCAGTGGCACATAACGACACTTTTTGGTTTAGGATGTGCTGACCAGAGTACCATACCAGTGATACATAACGACACTTTTTGGTTTAGGGTGTGCTGACCAGAGTACCATACCAGTGACACATAACGACACTTTTTGGTTTAATGTGTGCTGACCAGAGTACCATACCAGTGACACATAACGACACTTGTTGGTTTAGGGTGTGCTGACCAGAGTACCATACCAGTGACACATAGCGAGACTGTTTGGTTTAGGGTGTGCTGACCAGAGTACCATACCAGTGACACATAACGACACTTTTTGGTTTAATGTGTGCTGACCAGAGTACCATACCAGTGACACATAACGACACTTTTTGGTTTAGGATGTGCTGATGAGAGTACCATACCAGTGACACATAACGACACTTTTTGGTTTAGGGTGTGCTGACCAGAGTACCATACCAGTGACACATAACGACACTTGTTGGTTTAGGATGTGCTGACCAGAGTACCATACCAGGGACACATAACGACACTTTTTGGTTTAGGGTGTGCTGACCAGAGTACCATACCAGTGACACATAACGACACTTGTTGGTTTAGGATGTGCTGAACAGAGTACCATACCAGTGACACATAACGACACTTTTTGGTTTAGGGTGTGCTGACCAGAGTACCATACCAGTGACACATAACGACACTTGTTGGCTTAATGTGTGCTGACCAGAGTACCATACCAGTGACACATAAGGACACTTTTTGGTTTAATGTGTGCTGACCAGAGTACCATACCAGTGACACATAACGACACTTTTTGGTTTAGGGTGTGCTGACCAGAGTACCATACCAGTGACACATAACGACACTGTTTGGTTTAGGATGTGCTGACCAGAGTACCATACCAGTGACACATAACGACACTTTTTGGTTTAGGGTGTGCTGACCAGAGTACCATACCAGTGACACATAACGACACTTTTTGGTTTAGGATGTGCTGACAAGAGTACCATACCAGTGACACATAACGACACTTTTTGGTTTAATGTGTGCTGACCAGAGTACCATACCAGTGACACATAACGACACTTTTTGGTTTAATGTGTGCTGACCAGAGTACCATACCAGCGACACATAACGACACTTTTTGGTTTAATGTGTGCTGACCAGAGTACCATACCAGTGACACATAACGACACTTTTTGGTTTAGGGTGTGCTGACCAGAGTACCATACCAGTGACACATAACGACACTTGTTGGTTTAGGATGTGCTGACCAGAGTACCATACCAGTGACACATAACGACACTTTTTGGTTTAGGGTGTGCTGACCAGAGTACCATACCAGTGACACATAACGACACTTTTTGGTTTAGGATGTGCTGATGAGAGTACCATACCAGTGACACATAACGACACTGTTTGGTTTAGGATGTGCTGACCAGAGTACCATACCAGTGACACATAACGACACTGTTTGGTTTAGGGTGTGCTGACCAGAGTACCATACCAGTGACACATAACGACACTGTTTGGTTTAGGATGTGCTGACCAGAGTACCATACCAGTGACACATAACGACACTTTTTGGTTTAATGTGTGCTGACCAGAGTACCATACCAGTGACACATAACGACACTTTTTGGTTTAATGTGTGCTGACCAGATTACCATACCAGTGACACATAGCGAGACTGTTTGGTTTAGGGTGTGCTGACCAGAGTACCATACCAGTGGCACATAACGACACTTTTTGGTTTAGGATGTGCTGACCAGAGTACCATACCAGTGACACATAACGACACTTTTTGGTTTAGGGTGTGCTGACCAGAGTACCATACCAGTGACACATAACGACACTTTTTGGTTTAATGTGTGCTGACCAGAGTACCATACCAGTGACACATAACGACACTTGTTGGTTTAGGGTGTGCTGACCAGAGTACCATACCAGTGACACATAGCGAGACTGTTTGGTTTAGGGTGTGCTGACCAGAGTACCATACCAGTGACACATAACGACACTTTTTGGTTTAATGTGTGCTGACCAGAGTACCATACCAGTGACACATAACGACACTTTTTGGTTTAGGATGTGCTGATGAGAGTACCATACCAGTGACACATAACGACACTTTTTGGTTTAGGGTGTGCTGACCAGAGTACCATACCAGTGACACATAACGACACTTGTTGGTTTAGGATGTGCTGACCAGAGTACCATACCAGTGACACATAACGACACTTTTTGGTTTAGGGTGTGCTGACCAGAGTACCATACCAGTGACACATAACGACACTTTTTGGTTTAATGTGTGCTGACCAGAGTACCATACCAGTGACACATAACGACACTTTTTGGTTTAGGGTGTGCTGACCAGAGTACCATACCAGTGACACATAACGACACTTTTTGGTTTAGGGTGTGCTGACCAGAGTACCATACCAGTGACACATAACGACACTTTTTGTTTTAGGGTGTGCTGACCAGAGTACCATACCAGTGACACATAACGACACTGTTTGGTTTAGGATGTGCTGACCAGAGTACCATACCAGTGACACATAACGACACTTTTTGGTTTAGGGTGTGCTGACCAGAGTACCATACCAGTGACACATAACGACACTTTTTGGTTTAGGATGTGCTGACCAGAGTACCATACCAGTGACACATGACGACACTTTTTGGTTTAATGTGTGCTGAACAGAGTACCATACCAGTGACACATAACGACACTTGTTGGCTTAGGGTGTGCTGACCAGAGTACCATACCAGTGACACATAGCGAGACTGTTTGGTTTAGGGTGTGCTGACCAGAGTACCATACCTGTGACACATAACAACACTTTTTGGTTTAGGATGTGCTGACCAGAGTACCATACCAGTGACACATAACGACACTTTTTGGTTTAGGGTGTGCTGACCAGAGTACCATACCAGTGACACATAACGACACTTTTTGGTTTAATGTGTGCTGACCAGAGTACCATACCTGTGACACATAACGACACTTTTTGGTTTAGGGTGTGCTGACCAGAGTACCATACCAGTGACACATAACGACACTTTTTGGTTTAGGGTGTGCTGACCAGAGTACCATACCAGTGACACATAACGACACTTGTTGGTTTAGGGTGTGCTGACCAGAGTACCATACCAGTGACACATAACGACACTTTTTGGTTTAGGGTGTGCTGACCAGAGTACCATACCAGTGACACATAACGACACTTGTTGGTTTAGGGTGTGCTGACCAGAGTACCATACCAGTGACACATAACGACACTTTTTGGTTTAGGGTGTGCTGACCAGAGTACCATACCAGTGACACATAACGACACTTTTTGGTTTAATGTGTGCTGACCAGAGTACCATACCAGTGACACATAACGACACTTGTTGGTTTAGGGTGTGCTGACCAGAGTACCATACCAGTGACACATAACGACACTTTTTGGTTTAGGATGTGCTGACCAGAGTACCATACCAGTGACACATAACGACACTTTTTGGTTTAATGTGTGTTGACCAGAGTACCATACCAGTGACACATAACGACACTTGTTGGTTTAGGGTGTGCTGACCAGAGTACCATACCAGTGACACATAGCGAGACTGTTTGGTTTAGGGTGTGCTGACCAGAGTACCATACCAGTGACACATAACGACACTTTTTGGTTTAATGTGTGCTGACCAGAGTACCATACCAGTGACACATAACGACACTTTTTGGTTTAGGATGTGCTGATGAGAGTACCATACCAGTGACACATAACGACACTTTTTGGTTTAGGGTGTGCTGACCAGAGTACCATACCAGTGACACATAACGACACTTGTTGGTTTAGGATGTGCTGAACAGAGTACCATACCAGTGACACATAACGACACTTTTTGGTTTAGGGTGTGCTGACCAGAGTACCATACCAGTGACACATAACGACACTTGTTGGTTTATTGTGTGCTGACCAGAGTACCATACCAGTGACACATAAGGACACTTTTTGGTTTAATGTGTGCTGACCAGAGTACCATACCAGTGACACATAACGACACTTTTTGGTTTAGGGTGTGCTGACCAGAGTACCATACCAGTGACACATAACGACACTGTTTGGTTTAGGATGTGCTGACCAGAGTACCATACCAGTGACACATAACGACACTTTTTGGTTTAGGGTGTGCTGACCAGAGTACCATACCAGTGACACATAACGACACTTTTTGGTTTAGGATGTGCTGACCAGAGTACCATACCAGTGACACATAACGACACTTTTTGGTTTAATGTGTGCTGACCAGAGTACCATACCAGTGACACATAACGACACTTTTTGGTTTAATGTGTGCTGACCAGAGTACCATACCAGCGACACATAACGACACTTTTTGGTTTAATGTGTGCTGACCAGAGTACCATACCAGTGACACATAACGACACTTTTTGGTTTAATGTGTGCTGACCAGAGTACCATACCAGTGACACATAACGACACTTTTTGGTTTAGGATGTGCTGACCAGAGTACCATACCAGTGACACATAACGACACTTTTTGGTTTAGGGTGTGCTGACCAGAGTACCATACCAGTGACACATAACGACACTTTTTGGTTTAGGGTGTGCTGACCAGAGTACCATACCAGTGACACATAACGACACTTTTTGGTTAAGGATGTGCTGATGAGAGTACCATACCAGTGACACATAACGACACTGTTTGGTTTAGGATGTGCTGACCAGAGTACCATACCAGTGACACATAACGACACTGTTTGGTTTAGGGTGTGCTGACCAGAGTACCATACCAGTGACACATAACGACACTGTTTGGTTTAGGATGTGCTGACCAGAGTACCATACCAGTGACACAAAATGACACGTTTTGGTTTAATGTGTGCTGACCAGAGTACCATACCAGTGACACATAACGACACTTTTTGGTTTAATGTGTGCTGACCAGATTACCATACCAGTGACACATAGCGAGACTGTTTGGTTTAGGGTGTGCTGACCAGAGTACCATACCAGTGACACATAACGACACTTTTTGGTTTAGGATGTGCTGACCAGAGTACCATACCAGTGACACATAACGACACTTTTTGGTTTAGGGTGTGCTGACCAGAGTACCATACCAGTGACACATAACGACACTTTTTGGTTTAATGTGTGCTGACCAGAGTACCATACCAGTGACACATAACGACACTTGTTGGTTTAGGGTGTGCTGACCAGAGTACCATACCAGTGACACATAGCGAGACTGTTTGGTTTAGGGTGTGCTGACCAGAGTACCATACCAGTGACACATAACGACACTTTTTGGTTTAATGTGTGCTGACCAGAGTACCATACCAGTGACACATAACGACACTTTTTGGTTTAGGATGTGCTGATGAGAGTACCATACCAGTGACACATAACGACACTTTTTGGTTTAGGGTGTGCTGACCAGAGTACCATACCAGTGACACATAACGACACTTGTTGGTTTAGGATGTGCTGACCAGAGTACCATACCAGTGACACATAACGACACTTTTTGGTTTAGGGTGTGCTGACCAGAGTACCATACCAGTGACACATAACGACACTTTTTGGTTTAATGTGTGCTGACCAGAGTACCATACCAGTGACACATAACGACACTTTTTGGTTTAGGGTGTGCTGACCAGAGTACCATACCAGTGACACATAACGACACTTTTTGGTTTAGGGTGTGCTGACCAGAGTACCATACCAGTGACACATAACGACACTTTTTGGTTTAGGGTGTGCTGACCAGAGTACCATACCAGTGACACATAACGACACTGTTTGGTTTAGGATGTGCTGACCAGAGTACCATACCAGTGACACATAACGACACTTTTTGGTTTAGGGTGTGCTGACCAGAGTACCATACCAGTGACACATAACGACACTTTTTGGTTTAGGATGTGCTGACCAGAGTACCATACCAGTGACACATAACGACACTTTTTGGTTTAATGTGTGCTGACCAGAGTACCATACCAGTGACACATAACGACACTTGTTGGTTTAGGGTGTGCTGACCAGAGTACCAAACCAGTGACACATAGCGAGACTGTTTGGTTTAGGGTGTGCTGACCAGAGTACCATACCAGTGACACATAACGACACTTTTTGGTTTAATGTGTGCTGACCAGAGTACCATACCAGTGACACATAACGACACTTGTTGGTTTAGGGTGTGCTGACCAGAGTACCATACCAGTGACACATAGCGAGACTGTTTGGTTTAGGGTGTGCTGACCAGAGTACCATACCAGTGACACATAACGACACTTTTTGGTTTAGGGTGTGCTGACCAGAGTACCATACCAGTGACACATAACGACACTTTTTGGTTTAGGATGTGCTGACCAGAGTACCATACCAGTGACACATAACGACACTTTTTGGTTTAATGTGTGCTGACCAGAGTACCATACCAGTGACACATAACGACACTTTTTGGTTTAGGATGTGCTGATGAGAGTACCATACCAGTGACACATAACGACACTTTTTGGTTTAGGGTGTGCTGACCAGAGTACCATACCAGTGACACATAACGACACTTGTTGGTTTAGGATGTGCTGACCAGAGTACCATACCAGTGACACATAACGACACTTTTTGGTTTAGGGTGTGCTGACCAGAGTACCATACCAGTGACACATAACGACACTGTTTGGTTTAAGATGTGCTGACCAGAGTACCATACCAGTGACACATAACGACACTTTTTGGTTTAGGGTGTGCTGACCAGAGTACCATACCAGTGACACATAACGACACTTTTTGGTTTAGGGTGTGCTGACCAGAGTACCATACCAGCGACACATAACGACACTTTTTGGTTTAGGATGTGCTGACCAGAGTACCATACCAGTGACACATAACGACACTGTTTGGTTTAGGGTGTGCTGACCAGAGTACCATACCAGTGACACATAACGACACTTTTTGGTTTAATGTGTGCTGACCAGAGTACCATACCAGTGACACATAACGACACTTGTTGGTTTAGGGTGTGCTGACCAGAGTACCATACCAGTGACACATAACGACACTGTTTGGTTTAGGATGTGCTGACCAGAGTACCATACCAGTGACACATAACGACACTTTTTGGTTTAATGTGTGCTGACCAGAGTACCATACCAGTGACACATAACGACACTTTTTGGTTTAATGTGTGCTGACCAGAGTACCATACCAGCGACACATAACGACACTTTTTGGTTTAATGTGTGCTGACCAGAGTACCATACCAGTGACACATAACGACACTTTTTGGTTTAATGTGTGCTGACCAGAGTACCATACCAGTGACACATAACGACACTTTTTGGTTTAGGATGTGCTGACCAGAGTACCATACCAGTGACACATAACGACACTTTTTGGTTTAGGGTGTGCTGACCAGAGTACCATACCAGTGACACATAACGACACTTGTTGGTTTAGGATGTGCTGACCAGAGTACCATACCAGTGACACATAACGACACTTTTTGGTTTAGGGTGTGCTGACCAGAGTACCATACCAGTGACACATAACGACACTTTTTGGTTTAGGATGTGCTGATGAGAGTACCATACCAGTGACACATAACGACACTGTTTGGTTTAGGATGTGCTGACCAGAGTACCATACCAGTGACACATAACGACACTGTTTGGTTTAGGGTGTGCTGACCAGAGTACCATACCAGTGACACATAACGACACTGTTTGGTTTAGGATGTGCTGACCAGAGTACCATACCAGTGACACAAAATGACACTTTTTGGTTTAATGTGTGCTGACCAGAGTACCATACCAGTGACACATAACGACACTTTTTGGTTTAATGTGTGCTGACCAGATTACCATACCAGTGACACATAGCGAGACTGTTTGGTTTAGGGTGTGCTGACCAGAGTACCATACCAGTGACACATAACGACACTTTTTGGTTTAGGATGTGCTGACCAGAGTACCATACCAGTGACACATAACGACACTTTTTGGTTTAGGGTGTGCTGAATAGAGTACCATACCAGTGACACATAACGACACTTTTTGGTTTAATGTGTGCTGACCAGAGTACCATACCAGTGACACATAACGACACTTGTTGGTTTAGGGTGTGCTGACCAGAGTACCATACCAGTGACACATAGCGAGACTGTTTGGTTTAGGGTGTGCTGACCAGAGTACCATACCAGTGACACATAACGACACTTTTTGGTTTAATGTGTGCTGACCAGAGTACCATACCAGTGACACATAACGACACTTTTTGGTTTAGGATGTGCTGATGAGAGTACCATACCAGTGACACATAACGACACTTTTTGGTTTAGGGTGTGCTGACCAGAGTACCATACCAGTGACACATAACGACACTTGTTGGTTTAGGATGTGCTGACCAGAGTACCATACCAGTGACACATAACGACATTTTTTGGTTTAGGGTGTGCTGACCAGAGTACCATACCAGTGACACATAACGACACTTTTTGGTTTAATGTGTGCTGACCAGAGTACCATACCAGTGACACATAACGACACTTATTGGTTTAGGGTGTGCTGACCAGAGTACCATACCAGTGACACATAACGACACTTTTTGGTTTAGGGTGTGCTGACCAGAGTACCATACCAGTGACACATAACGACACTTTTTGGTTTAGGGTGTGCTGACCAGAGTACCATACCAGTGACACATAACGACACTGTTTGGTTTAGGATGTGCTGACCAGAGTACCATACCAGTGACACATAACGACACTTTTTGGTTTAGGGTGTGCTGACCAGAGTACCATACCAGTGACACATAACGACACTTTTTGGTTTAGGATGTGCTGACCAGAGTACCATACCAGTGACACATAACGACACTTTTTGGTTTAATGTGTGCTGACCAGAGTACCATACCAGTGACACATAACGACACTTGTTGGTTTAGGGTGTGCTGACCAGAGTACCATACCAGTGACACATAGCGAGACTGTTTGGTTTAGGGTGTGCTGACCAGAGTACCATACCAGTGACACATAACGACACTTTTTGGTTTAATGTGTGCTGACCAGAGTACCATACCAGTGACACATAACGACACTTGTTGGTTTAGGGTGTGCTGACCAGAGTACCATACCAGTGACACATAGCGAGACTGTTTGGTTTAGGGTGTGCTGACCAGAGTACCATACCAGTGACACATAACGACACTTTTTGGTTTAGGGTGTGCTGACCAGAGTACCATACCAGTGACACATAACGACACTTGTTGGCTTAATGTGTGCTGACCAGAGTACCATACCAGTGACACATAAGGACACTTTTTGGTTTAATGTGTGCTGACCAGAGTACCATACCAGTGACACATAACGACACTTTTTGGTTTAGGGTGTGCTGACCAGAGTACCATACCAGTGACACATAACGACACTGTTTGGTTTAGGATGTGCTGACCAGAGTACCATACCAGTGACACATAACGACACTTTTTGGTTTAGGGTGTGCTGACCAGAGTACCATACCAGTGACACATAACGACACTTTTTGGTTTAGGATGTGCTGACCAGAGTACCATACCAGTGACACATAACGACACTTTTTGGTTTAATGTGTGCTGACCAGAGTACCATACCAGTGACACATAACGACACTTTTTGGTTTAATGTGTGCTGACCAGAGTACCATACCAGCGACACATAACGACACTTTTTGGTTTAATGTGTGCTGACCAGAGTACCATACCAGTGACACATAACGACACTTTTTGGTTTAGGGTGTGCTGACCAGAGTACCATACCAGTGACACATAACGACACTTGTTGGTTTAGGATGTGCTGACCAGAGTACCATACCAGTGACACATAACGACACTTTTTGGTTTAGGGTGTGCTGACCAGAGTACCATACCAGTGACACATAACGACACTTTTTGGTTTAATGTGTGCTGACCAGATTACCATACCAGTGACACATAGCGAGACTGTTTGGTTTAGGGTGTGCTGACCAGAGTACCATACCAGTGGCACATAACGACACTTTTTGGTTTAGGATGTGCTGACCAGAGTACCATACCAGTGATACATAACGACACTTTTTGGTTTAGGGTGTGCTGACCAGAGTACCATACCAGTGACACATAACGACACTTTTTGGTTTAATGTGTGCTGACCAGAGTACCATACCAGTGACACATAACGACACTTGTTGGTTTAGGGTGTGCTGACCAGAGTACCATACCAGTGACACATAGCGAGACTGTTTGGTTTAGGGTGTGCTGACCAGAGTACCATACCAGTGACACATAACGACACTTTTTGGTTTAATGTGTGCTGACCAGAGTACCATACCAGTGACACATAACGACACTTTTTGGTTTAGGATGTGCTGATGAGAGTACCATACCAGTGACACATAACGACACTTTTTGGTTTAGGGTGTGCTGACCAGAGTACCATACCAGTGACACATAACGACACTTGTTGGTTTAGGATGTGCTGACCAGAGTACCATACCAGGGACACATAACGACACTTTTTGGTTTAGGGTGTGCTGACCAGAGTACCATACCAGTGACACATAACGACACTTGTTGGTTTAGGATGTGCTGAACAGAGTACCATACCAGTGACACATAACGACACTTTTTGGTTTAGGGTGTGCTGACCAGAGTACCATACCAGTGACACATAACGACACTTGTTGGCTTAATGTGTGCTGACCAGAGTACCATACCAGTGACACATAAGGACACTTTTTGGTTTAATGTGTGCTGACCAGAGTACCATACCAGTGACACATAACGACACTTTTTGGTTTAGGGTGTGCTGACCAGAGTACCATACCAGTGACACATAACGACACTGTTTGGTTTAGGATGTGCTGACCAGAGTACCATACCAGTGACACATAACGACACTTTTTGGTTTAGGGTGTGCTGACCAGAGTACCATACCAGTGACACATAACGACACTTTTTGGTTTAGGATGTGCTGACCAGAGTACCATACCAGTGACACATAACGACACTTTTTGGTTTAATGTGTGCTGACCAGAGTACCATACCAGTGACACATAACGACACTTTTTGGTTTAATGTGTGCTGACCAGAGTACCATACCAGCGACACATAACGACACTTTTTGGTTTAATGTGTGCTGACCAGAGTACCATACCAGTGACACATAACGACACTTTTTGGTTTAGGGTGTGCTGACCAGAGTACCATACCAGTGACACATAACGACACTTGTTGGTTTAGGATGTGCTGACCAGAGTACCATACCAGTGACACATAACGACACTTTTTGGTTTAGGGTGTGCTGACCAGAGTACCATACCAGTGACACATAACGACACTTTTTGGTTTAGGATGTGCTGATGAGAGTACCATACCAGTGACACATAACGACACTGTTTGGTTTAGGATGTGCTGACCAGAGTACCATACCAGTGACACATAACGACACTGTTTGGTTTAGGGTGTGCTGACCAGAGTACCATACCAGTGACACATAACGACACTGTTTGGTTTAGGATGTGCTGACCAGAGTACCATACCAGTGACACATAACGACACTTTTTGGTTTAATGTGTGCTGACCAGAGTACCATACCAGTGACACATAACGACACTTTTTGGTTTAATGTGTGCTGACCAGATTACCATACCAGTGACACATAGCGAGACTGTTTGGTTTAGGGTGTGCTGACCAGAGTACCATACCAGTGGCACATAACGACACTTTTTGGTTTAGGATGTGCTGACCAGAGTACCATACCAGTGACACATAACGACACTTTTTGGTTTAGGGTGTGCTGACCAGAGTACCATACCAGTGACACATAACGACACTTTTTGGTTTAATGTGTGCTGACCAGAGTACCATACCAGTGACACATAACGACACTTGTTGGTTTAGGGTGTGCTGACCAGAGTACCATACCAGTGACACATAGCGAGACTGTTTGGTTTAGGGTGTGCTGACCAGAGTACCATACCAGTGACACATAACGACACTTTTTGGTTTAATGTGTGCTGACCAGAGTACCATACCAGTGACACATAACGACACTTTTTGGTTTAGGATGTGCTGATGAGAGTACCATACCAGTGACACATAACGACACTTTTTGGTTTAGGGTGTGCTGACCAGAGTACCATACCAGTGACACATAACGACACTTGTTGGTTTAGGATGTGCTGACCAGAGTACCATACCAGTGACACATAACGACACTTTTTGGTTTAGGGTGTGCTGACCAGAGTACCATACCAGTGACACATAACGACACTTTTTGGTTTAATGTGTGCTGACCAGAGTACCATACCAGTGACACATAACGACACTTTTTGGTTTAGGGTGTGCTGACCAGAGTACCATACCAGTGACACATAACGACACTTTTTGGTTTAGGGTGTGCTGACCAGAGTACCATACCAGTGACACATAACGACACTTTTTGTTTTAGGGTGTGCTGACCAGAGTACCATACCAGTGACACATAACGACACTGTTTGGTTTAGGATGTGCTGACCAGAGTACCATACCAGTGACACATAACGACACTTTTTGGTTTAGGGTGTGCTGACCAGAGTACCATACCAGTGACACATAACGACACTTTTTGGTTTAGGATGTGCTGACCAGAGTACCATACCAGTGACACATGACGACACTTTTTGGTTTAATGTGTGCTGAACAGAGTACCATACCAGTGACACATAACGACACTTGTTGGCTTAGGGTGTGCTGACCAGAGTACCATACCAGTGACACATAGCGAGACTGTTTGGTTTAGGGTGTGCTGACCAGAGTACCATACCTGTGACACATAACAACACTTTTTGGTTTAGGATGTGCTGACCAGAGTACCATACCAGTGACACATAACGACACTTTTTGGTTTAGGGTGTGCTGACCAGAGTACCATACCAGTGACACATAACGACACTTTTTGGTTTAATGTGTGCTGACCAGAGTACCATACCTGTGACACATAACGACACTTTTTGGTTTAGGGTGTGCTGACCAGAGTACCATACCAGTGACACATAACGACACTTTTTGGTTTAGGGTGTGCTGACCAGAGTACCATACCAGTGACACATAACGACACTTGTTGGTTTAGGGTGTGCTGACCAGAGTACCATACCAGTGACACATAACGACACTTTTTGGTTTAGGGTGTGCTGACCAGAGTACCATACCAGTGACACATAACGACACTTGTTGGTTTAGGGTGTGCTGACCAGAGTACCATACCAGTGACACATAACGACACTTTTTGGTTTAGGGTGTGCTGACCAGAGTACCATACCAGTGACACATAACGACACTTTTTGGTTTAATGTGTGCTGACCAGAGTACCATACCAGTGACACATAACGACACTTGTTGGTTTAGGGTGTGCTGACCAGAGTACCATACCAGTGACACATAACGACACTTTTTGGTTTAGGATGTGCTGACCAGAGTACCATACCAGTGACACATAACGACACTTTTTGGTTTAATGTGTGTTGACCAGAGTACCATACCAGTGACACATAACGACACTTGTTGGTTTAGGGTGTGCTGACCAGAGTACCATACCAGTGACACATAGCGAGACTGTTTGGTTTAGGGTGTGCTGACCAGAGTACCATACCAGTGACACATAACGACACTTTTTGGTTTAATGTGTGCTGACCAGAGTACCATACCAGTGACACATAACGACACTTTTTGGTTTAGGATGTGCTGATGAGAGTACCATACCAGTGACACATAACGACACTTTTTGGTTTAGGGTGTGCTGACCAGAGTACCATACCAGTGACACATAACGACACTTGTTGGTTTAGGATGTGCTGAACAGAGTACCATACCAGTGACACATAACGACACTTTTTGGTTTAGGGTGTGCTGACCAGAGTACCATACCAGTGACACATAACGACACTTGTTGGTTTATTGTGTGCTGACCAGAGTACCATACCAGTGACACATAAGGACACTTTTTGGTTTAATGTGTGCTGACCAGAGTACCATACCAGTGACACATAACGACACTTTTTGGTTTAGGGTGTGCTGACCAGAGTACCATACCAGTGACACATAACGACACTGTTTGGTTTAGGATGTGCTGACCAGAGTACCATACCAGTGACACATAACGACACTTTTTGGTTTAGGGTGTGCTGACCAGAGTACCATACCAGTGACACATAACGACACTTTTTGGTTTAGGATGTGCTGACCAGAGTACCATACCAGTGACACATAACGACACTTTTTGGTTTAATGTGTGCTGACCAGAGTACCATACCAGTGACACATAACGACACTTTTTGGTTTAATGTGTGCTGACCAGAGTACCATACCAGCGACACATAACGACACTTTTTGGTTTAATGTGTGCTGACCAGAGTACCATACCAGTGACACATAACGACACTTTTTGGTTTAATGTGTGCTGACCAGAGTACCATACCAGTGACACATAACGACACTTTTTGGTTTAGGATGTGCTGACCAGAGTACCATACCAGTGACACATAACGACACTTTTTGGTTTAGGGTGTGCTGACCAGAGTACCATACCAGTGACACATAACGACACTTTTTGGTTTAGGGTGTGCTGACCAGAGTACCATACCAGTGACACATAACGACACTTTTTGGTTAAGGATGTGCTGATGAGAGTACCATACCAGTGACACATAACGACACTGTTTGGTTTAGGATGTGCTGACCAGAGTACCATACCAGTGACACATAACGACACTGTTTGGTTTAGGGTGTGCTGACCAGAGTACCATACCAGTGACACATAACGACACTGTTTGGTTTAGGATGTGCTGACCAGAGTACCATACCAGTGACACAAAATGACACGTTTTGGTTTAATGTGTGCTGACCAGAGTACCATACCAGTGACACATAACGACACTTTTTGGTTTAATGTGTGCTGACCAGATTACCATACCAGTGACACATAGCGAGACTGTTTGGTTTAGGGTGTGCTGACCAGAGTACCATACCAGTGACACATAACGACACTTTTTGGTTTAGGATGTGCTGACCAGAGTACCATACCAGTGACACATAACGACACTTTTTGGTTTAGGGTGTGCTGACCAGAGTACCATACCAGTGACACATAACGACACTTTTTGGTTTAATGTGTGCTGACCAGAGTACCATACCAGTGACACATAACGACACTTGTTGGTTTAGGGTGTGCTGACCAGAGTACCATACCAGTGACACATAGCGAGACTGTTTGGTTTAGGGTGTGCTGACCAGAGTACCATACCAGTGACACATAACGACACTTTTTGGTTTAATGTGTGCTGACCAGAGTACCATACCAGTGACACATAACGACACTTTTTGGTTTAGGATGTGCTGATGAGAGTACCATACCAGTGACACATAAAGACACTTTTTGGTTTAGGGTGTGCTGACCAGAGTACCATACCAGTGACACATAACGACACTTGTTGGTTTAGGATGTGCTGACCAGAGTACCATACCAGTGACACATAACGACACTTTTTGGTTTAGGGTGTGCTGACCAGAGTACCATACCAGTGACACATAACGACACTTTTTGGTTTAATGTGTGCTGACCAGAGTACCATACCAGTGACACATAACGACACTTTTTGGTTTAGGGTGTGCTGACCAGAGTACCATACCAGTGACACATAACGACACTTTTTGGTTTAGGGTGTGCTGACCAGAGTACCATACCAGTGACACATAACGACACTTTTTGGTTTAGGGTGTGCTGACCAGAGTACCATACCAGTGACACATAACGACACTGTTTGGTTTAGGATGTGCTGACCAGAGTACCATACCAGTGACACATAACGACACTTTTTGGTTTAGGGTGTGCTGACCAGAGTACCATACCAGTGACACATAACGACACTTTTTGGTTTAGGATGTGCTGACCAGAGTACCATACCAGTGACACATAACGACACTTTTTGGTTTAATGTGTGCTGACCAGAGTACCATACCAGTGACACATAACGACACTTGTTGGTTTAGGGTGTGCTGACCAGAGTACCAAACCAGTGACACATAGCGAGACTGTTTGGTTTAGGGTGTGCTGACCAGAGTACCATACCAGTGACACATAACGACACTTTTTGGTTTAATGTGTGCTGACCAGAGTACCATACCAGTGACACATAACGACACTTGTTGGTTTAGGGTGTGCTGACCAGAGTACCATACCAGTGACACATAGCGAGACTGTTTGGTTTAGGGTGTGCTGACCAGAGTACCATACCAGTGACACATAACGACACTTTTTGGTTTAGGGTGTGCTGACCAGAGTACCATACCAGTGACACATAACGACACTTTTTGGTTTAGGATGTGCTGACCAGAGTACCATACCAGTGACACATAACGACACTTTTTGGTTTAATGTGTGCTGACCAGAGTACCATACCAGTGACACATAACGACACTTTTTGGTTTAGGATGTGCTGATGAGAGTACCATACCAGTGACACATAACGACACTTTTTGGTTTAGGGTGTGCTGACCAGAGTACCATACCAGTGACACATAACGACACTTGTTGGTTTAGGATGTGCTGACCAGAGTACCATACCAGTGACACATAACGACACTTTTTGGTTTAGGGTGTGCTGACCAGAGTACCATACCAGTGACACATAACGACACTGTTTGGTTTAAGATGTGCTGACCAGAGTACCATACCAGTGACACATAACGACACTTTTTGGTTTAGGGTGTGCTGACCAGAGTACCATACCAGTGACACATAACGACACTTTTTGGTTTAGGGTGTGCTGACCAGAGTACCATACCAGCGACACATAACGACACTTTTTGGTTTAGGATGTGCTGACCAGAGTACCATACCAGTGACACATAACGACACTGTTTGGTTTAGGGTGTGCTGACCAGAGTACCATACCAGTGACACATAACGACACTTTTTGGTTTAATGTGTGCTGACCAGAGTACCATACCAGTGACACATAACGACACTTGTTGGTTTAGGGTGTGCTGACCAGAGTACCATACCAGTGACACATAACGACACTGTTTGGTTTAGGATGTGCTGACCAGAGTACCATACCAGTGACACATAACGACACTTTTTGGTTTAATGTGTGCTGACCAGAGTACCATACCAGTGACACATAACGACACTTTTTGGTTTAATGTGTGCTGACCAGAGTACCATACCAGCGACACATAACGACACTTTTTGGTTTAATGTGTGCTGACCAGAGTACCATACCAGTGACACATAACGACACTTTTTGGTTTAATGTGTGCTGACCAGAGTACCATACCAGTGACACATAACGACACTTTTTGGTTTAGGATGTGCTGACCAGAGTACCATACCAGTGACACATAACGACACTTTTTGGTTTAGGGTGTGCTGACCAGAGTACCATACCAGTGACACATAACGACACTTGTTGGTTTAGGATGTGCTGACCAGAGTACCATACCAGTGACACATAACGACACTTTTTGGTTTAGGGTGTGCTGACCAGAGTACCATACCAGTGACACATAACGACACTTTTTGGTTTAGGATGTGCTGATGAGAGTACCATACCAGTGACACATAACGACACTGTTTGGTTTAGGATGTGCTGACCAGAGTACCATACCAGTGACACATAACGACACTGTTTGGTTTAGGGTGTGCTGACCAGAGTACCATACCAGTGACACATAACGACACTGTTTGGTTTAGGATGTGCTGACCAGAGTACCATACCAGTGACACAAAATGACACTTTTTGGTTTAATGTGTGCTGACCAGAGTACCATACCAGTGACACATAACGACACTTTTTGGTTTAATGTGTGCTGACCAGATTACCATACCAGTGACACATAGCGAGACTGTTTGGTTTAGGGTGTGCTGACCAGAGTACCATACCAGTGACACATAACGACACTTTTTGGTTTAGGATGTGCTGACCAGAGTACCATACCAGTGACACATAACGACACTTTTTGGTTTAGGGTGTGCTGAATAGAGTACCATACCAGTGACACATAACGACACTTTTTGGTTTAATGTGTGCTGACCAGAGTACCATACCAGTGACACATAACGACACTTGTTGGTTTAGGGTGTGCTGACCAGAGTACCATACCAGTGACACATAGCGAGACTGTTTGGTTTAGGGTGTGCTGACCAGAGTACCATACCAGTGACACATAACGACACTTTTTGGTTTAATGTGTGCTGACCAGAGTACCATACCAGTGACACATAACGACACTTTTTGGTTTAGGATGTGCTGATGAGAGTACCATACCAGTGACACATAACGACACTTTTTGGTTTAGGGTGTGCTGACCAGAGTACCATACCAGTGACACATAACGACACTTGTTGGTTTAGGATGTGCTGACCAGAGTACCATACCAGTGACACATAACGACATTTTTTGGTTTAGGGTGTGCTGACCAGAGTACCATACCAGTGACACATAACGACACTTTTTGGTTTAATGTGTGCTGACCAGAGTACCATACCAGTGACACATAACGACACTTATTGGTTTAGGGTGTGCTGACCAGAGTACCATACCAGTGACACATAACGACACTTTTTGGTTTAGGGTGTGCTGACCAGAGTACCATACCAGTGACACATAACGACACTTTTTGGTTTAGGGTGTGCTGACCAGAGTACCATACCAGTGACACATAACGACACTGTTTGGTTTAGGATGTGCTGACCAGAGTACCATACCAGTGACACATAACGACACTTTTTGGTTTAGGGTGTGCTGACCAGAGTACCATACCAGTGACACATAACGACACTTTTTGGTTTAGGATGTGCTGACCAGAGTACCATACCAGTGACACATAACGACACTTTTTGGTTTAATGTGTGCTGACCAGAGTACCATACCAGTGACACATAACGACACTTGTTGGTTTAGGGTGTGCTGACCAGAGTACCATACCAGTGACACATAGCGAGACTGTTTGGTTTAGGGTGTGCTGACCAGAGTACCATACCAGTGACACATAACGACACTTTTTGGTTTAATGTGTGCTGACCAGAGTACCATACCAGTGACACATAACGACACTTGTTGGTTTAGGGTGTGCTGACCAGAGTACCATACCAGTGACACATAGCGAGACTGTTTGGTTTAGGGTGTGCTGACCAGAGTACCATACCAGTGACACATAACGACACTTTTTGGTTTAGGGTGTGCTGACCAGAGTACCATACCAGTGACACATAACGACACTTTTTGGTTTAGGGTGTGCTGACCAGAGTACCATACCAGTGACACATAACGACACTTTTTGGTTTAATGTGTGCTGACCAGAGTACCATACCAGTGACACATAACGACACTTTTTGGTTTAGGATGTGCTGATGAGAGTACCATACCAGTGACACATAACGACACTTTTTGGTTTAGGGTGTGCTGACCATAGTACCATACCAGTGAGACATAACGACACTTGTTGGTTTAGGATGTTCTGACCAGAGTACCATACCAGTGACACATAACGACACTTTTTGGTTTAGGGTGTGCTGACCAGAGTACCATACCAGTGACACATAACGACACTGTTTGGTTTAGGATGTGCTGACCAGAGTACCATACCAGTGACACATAACGACACTTTTTGGTTTAGGGTGTGCTGACCAGAGTACCATACCAGTGACACATAACGACACTTTTTGGTTTAGGGTGTGCTGACCAGAGTACCATACCAGCGACACATAACGACACTTTTTGGTTTAGGATGTGCTGACCAGAGTACCATACCAGTGACACATAACGACACTGTTTGGTTTAGGGTGTGCTGACCAGAGTACCATACCAGTGACACATAACGACACTTTTTGGTTTAATGTGTGCTGACCAGAGTACCATACCAGTGACACATAACGACACTTGTTGGTTTAGGGTGTGCTGACCAGAGTACCATACCAGTGACACATAACGACACTGTTTGGTTTAGGATGTGCTGACCAGAGTACCATACCAGTGACACATAACGACACTTTTTGGTTTAGGATGTGCTGACCAGAGTACCATACCAGTGACACATAACGACACTTTTTGGTTTAGGATGTGCTGATGAGAGTACCATACCAGTGACACATAACGACACTTTTTGGTTTAAGGTGTGCTGACCAGAGTACCATACCAGCGACACATAACGACACTTTTTGGTTTAGGATGTGCTGACTAGAGTACCATGCCAGTGACACATAACGAGACTTTTTGGTTTATGGTGTGCTGACCAGAGTAGCATACCAGTGACACATAACGACACTTTTTGTTTTAGGGTGTGCTGATCAGAGTACCATACCAGTGACACATAACGACACTTTTTGGTTTAGGATGTGCTGATCAGAGTACCATACCAGTGACACATAATAATACTTTGTGGTTTAGGGTGTGCTGATCAGAGCCAAATTTTTGTGACACATTTCGGTGTGCTGGCCAGGCGGTTGTTTATCAAAACATTTACGCCCGACATTACTTTGCGACCGGTTTTGGAGTTAAATCGTATCGTTTTAAAACAGATGGGGGTGGTTTAGGTATGTTGATAAAATAAGAGTTATCTTACTCCGAAGTCGTATTACCTCCCTTTAAAAGCATTGAAGCTCAATGTTACAACATTGCCGGTAAGAACGGTTCACTTGTCACAAGTTGCCGTATCCATCGGCGGATCCAAGAGATTAAGAACCCACTCCCCACCCACCCCAATCCCCTTTTTTGTCATAAGAAAATTGAAAATAAAAGAAAAAAGTAAGAGAGAGCGGAGAAAGGTAACTTATTCATATCGTCTTTGGTATGATTGATTGATTGGTGTTTTACGCCGCGCTCAAGATTATTTCACTTATATGGCGGCGTTGCCAGTTTTATTGTGGGAGGAAACCGGGCTCAGTGCCCGGAGGAAACCCAAGACCTTCCGCTGGTAACTGGCAACCATCCCATATAGGTCGTTCGATTGAAAACCCAGTCAGATCTTTAGTTTGACGGTAACCATGCTGATATGTTGTTTTTTTTTAGAATTGTTTGCGGTGTTGCAGTGATAAGCAACATGTTGGTTATAACAATGAACAAGCTGAATTTTAAAAAAATACAATTTCTGGTTGTGAAGAATCACAAAAATTCAGTGAATACACCGTCCCACAAACACATTTTATGCTCTTTAAACTTTATCGATTATCAACACTGAAAATATCCTCTTGACCCGGTCTGGGGAAATATAATTGATTCGCAGCTAAAATATTTATTTGATAGAAATAGAGCACTACAAAACACAGAACAAAACTACATTCATTGATGAGATTTTGATTGATAAACAGAAATTGAGATGCTGTTTTTAATAATATCCTCAAATGAAAAGTCATACCCGGCCCGCGTAACATTCGTTAATTCAATTTTCAATATCGAAAATGAAAATTGGAACGAACTTTACTCGGACCCAAACCGAGGGCGCTTCACCTGTTTGTCTCATGCACACGTCAGGATGCTTCTCAGGCCCTGTGTGGCATAGTCATCCTCTCCACCACATTTCAAAATTGTCATCATCGTGATCTTCATAGTAAACATATTTCCCGACAGTAAAGAGGCTACATTTAGGGCTGATGAAAATAATTTGTACATTCGGAATAAGATTACCAAGTGATTTAAAAATAAAATATTTCTTTGAGAAATTTATAGTTGAGAAATTTGTTAATGATATGGTCACTTATTTCTGTAGGGTATTTAGAGATAACATTATGAGATAGGGTTAAGAGATAACATTTATGTAATCTTTTCAATTTCTTCGCTAAACAATTTGTAGTCGTTAAATATACTCCATGCCTTGTTAAAGTAGTATGAGCTGCCAAAATTGAGATTTTTTTTGGATAATTTCTGATTGTCAGACGAAGTTCAGCGTTTAGAGTACCTTGAAAAACTAAAGGATACCGTAATATGTTACATACACAAAACAAATTGGTCAACTTTCAAAATCTCCTATTTAAACCCAGGTTAATTTCACTTTCTTCAAAGTATTCCTATCTCCAGAAAATTGGTTTCAGTTCTTCGAACTTACATTGAAATACAAAGGAAGCTTTGAAGAAAATGTGGGTAGTAGCAAAAAACTGGTCTGCGTGCCTTATTGGTGAGTTACGAAGACTTCGAAGTGGATGAATTTAACCTAGGCTTAAATGGGATATTTAATAAGGACTAATCTGTCATCATAGGAAGCTGTGCGCTCTTTTGTGGGGGAGGGGAGAAAGGACTTTCCTATATGGGGCCTGGAGGGGGGGGGGATACGTCATCCTCTGTTGACTCTTGTATGGATATTGAGAAGATCTACGACATGGTATAGTGAAACGGGGTTCTTATCAAAATGAAGGAGATGGGAATTGGAGGCCGACTTTTAGGGTCGGTTAATAGTTTCTTTACTGACCGATCAATTAAAGTTAGGATTGGTCGAGATTTTTCTCGCCCAGCAATTCTACAAAACGGGGTGACCCAGGGTAGTGCTATTTAGTATACTCATCAATGACTTACCAAATGTTTTATCCCCAAAACTCAAATACACTCTTTTTACAGACGATCTGGGTTTTTCTCAAGGAATTTAAAGTTTTGTACTTAGCAGATTCAATAAGGATTGGTTAAGATTTTGAGCTGGAGTAAAAAAATGGAGATTTAAGTTCTCTCTGGTGAAAACAAAATCTGTTATTTTTACCTAAAGAAAAATTAAGGATATTTTTATCTCTCTAGATCACTCACAAATTAAGATATCTAACTCATTTAAATATCTTTGCATAATTTAATCTTACCTGGTCTGACCATATTGACTCTGTCATTTAAAACTGTCGGAAGGCTCTCAATCTTATTTCTGGTCGATCTTATGGAGCCAACAGAGTGTGTCTAATTTTGCTGTATCGTGCCTTAATTAGATCCAGACTTGACTACGAATGTGAGGCTGACGATTCAGCGAGTGCGAGTATAAAAGCCAAGCTTATTTCCATCCAATGCATCAAAGCATTAACGATTTCTACCGGAGGCCTAAAATCCACGCCACTCAGCGTCATGCAAGTTTTCTGTCGTGAATGCCTATTATATATGCGTACACGCATGCGTGTGTTAAAGTATAGATTGAAATTAAATGCATCAATTAATAACTCTACAACAGATATATTTCGGCCATCATTTTATGAGCAATTATTTACATAAACTTCAAAAGCACAATTATCCTGTTACATGCGTTCGAATAAAGATTTCTGCTTTTTGTGAAATGATGACCTTAACGTTCAACCTAATTTTGTGCCCCAGTTCCATCCCTGGAAATTAAATCCATTTTATATTTCTATAGAACTGCATCACAGGGTGTCCAAACAAGATCTGTCGAAAATATCGTTATTATGCTGCACCGATTATATTGCCTCTAGCTGGGAAAATTATTTGCATATTTTTACTGACGCATCGAAATGTCCAGATACAAATAAAATTTCTGCTGTGTACTATATCCCCAGTATAAAACATGAAAACTATTTTTGACTTTCCGATTAAGTGTTTGTATTTACTTCAGAGTTATCTGCCCTGCTTTTCGCTTTAATTTTTTTACTTGATTTTATGCCTTCAAGAGCTTTCATATTTACTGATTCCTTAAGCTCGGTTAAAGCTATAGTCAACTACAGCTGGAGGAATATCTTCACCTATATCTGAAATCCTACAATTATGTTCTTCTTTAAATTTTCTGGGCTGTTCGGTGGCAATTGAATGGGTTCCTGTTCACATTGGAATCCCTGATAATAAGAAAACAGATTCCCTCGCTAAGCTTGGGCCTAAATTATCAGAAATATTACATAATATACAGCTGTCAAGTGAAGAGTTATTCAATTCAGTCTTTTACGCCATAGCGAAAATCAGTCATACGAATGGACGCGACAATAAGCTAAAACAACCAACCAAGTTTACGCAAATGTGACAAGAATCATGGGATAAAAACCTTACTGGAAGATTCTTTCATTCACTCAACCACTGATGACTGTGGTGTATCTCTGAATAGTAGGCGAGATGAAATTCTGTTTTTTCGATTAGTATCTGGGCACTTAAATACAAACCAGTATTTATATAAGATCAACCTCCATAATTCTGACCTTTGTAAAGAATGTTATGAAGAGGACAATGTAAACCATTTGCTGTTTAATTGCAGACGTCATGAGGAGGCTAGAGAACATTTATTGACAGGTTTAGCAGTACTAAGCATAATTTACCAAACAAAGAACCAGCTTTTAAATATAAGAAAAAAGTAGCTAATTTCCTTTCGCGGTGCTAAAGGTTTTAAGATTTATCGAAGAAATATAATTCATGTTACTATTTATTTTTCATAATTATTAGCTGACAAACTGATTTAGATGAATAAACTAAATAACATATAGATATGGTGTGCATCACCCAGTACGGATGGGAAAACGCCAGTGCAAATAAATACCACCACCACCACCACCAGAATCTCCACTCTGGGACTTCGGAAGAGCCGTGTGCACAGCAAAAGTTGTGAGTACAGAGTAATAATGCAAGTTGTATCTTGTATTAAATAATGATACCAAAGGTGGACATCTTGGTCCGAACCAGTATCATTTCTTGCTGAGATGCACTGTTTGGTCGAGAGTTACATTAAAGTGGCATGAGCTGCCAAAATGCACACTATTTTCATAATTTCTGATCGTTACGACATTAAAAGGCTTTGAAGGCCTTGGAAAAACTAAATGATTGGCGTTGGAATGAGGAAAATCTATACTGTATGTGACCTGTACGAACCGAACACGTGTTCGAAAAGTAAACAAAATTTAAATAACCGGGACGACCATTCATTCATTCTAAGAGAGAGTCAGTTCAAAACAATACTTTATCGTACATTTTCGAGACTAGAAGCACTAAAAAACACTTCTGAATTATACGTCTTGAGAAAAATAGCCAATGATTTCAATATTCTGTTTCAACGTGAAAATATCAACATTTTGGCAGCTAATGCCCCTTTAAGTGCTACCCGTATTAATTTCTTGAGGTAACAGTAAGTCCGTATTGGACGAAGGAAGCGCATGTCCAATTGCTTACTAGCGCTACGCTAAAGCGATTTACCTGCCATTTCCAGTACATGCGTATAACAGAAGATTACCTATGTTTTAATTACGGAATCGCTGAGGATTATTCACTGACGTCATGGTAGCTCTAACATAGAAATAGAATACACACAGAAACCACACGGGTTATGATACGGGAAGGACTTGGCTGTATATCATATTTAGTCCGGTAACCCAGAGACTTTAGGTACATCCGTGTACTATAATTTATATCAACCTAAAGCATTGCTCGTGCATTAGGCATTGGGTTGGTTGCGCGGCACATTATGAAGTCAAACGAATACCCAGTATAACCAGCCTGCACAGGGGAATTGGCGAGGGACACCCTTAAAGAAGAATTTAAATAACACCACATTGTATGATTCATTACGGTTTTATTCAATATAACGACATACTTTGGAATCAAATCTATACACATTGTTTCAGTTAATTCTGAAAATTTTGCGTATTTCTGGTTTATAACCAACTGTTAGTTGACGCCATTGCGTACTCGTGTCAGATAGCTTGGTCGTAACATATTAGGTTTTTACATAATTCATTGATTGAATATTGACATATTGAAATATATTTACAAATATTTGCATCAACACTTTAGCATTTTCACAATTAAGCAAAAAAAAAAAAAACTGCTATATTGTTCATACACATATGTCTCATGTATTCTTGATGAAAAAAGCCAAAAAAGTTTTTTCTTAAGACACATTGAATGAGAGAAATGTACATGTAGTATAGAGAAGAAAAGGGCGGGGAGTTTGACTGAAAAACGTATACATATCTGTATATGCAAGTTCTGCTTGATGATAAGTTTATTTGTTGACCAAACTGCAACTATGTTCTCAAAGCCAAAGCCAAAGCCAACGTATTACGTCACATCCAATATTGTTTCACTTATGCTACTTACGCGGTGTAAATCTCCAATCAATCAATCAATCTATCAATTGGCTTTGAGAATATACTTGTACCTTGATCTCCAAATATTCTAATAATCAAGCAGATCCTTTCAAATCAAAAGTAAATTGTAAACAAAAATTGACAGAAACACAAAACAGTAAAAAAAAACGTTAGTAAAATATACTGTAAAATATTTGTTAAAATATTTAAAAAAAACCCCGATATATATCACATCTTTTCTCCAAACCAACAAGTATTTTCTACATATAAGTAGGTTATGGAAATATAGCTCTATATATTTAAAATACACATTTAGATACCAAGTCCTCTTTTTTTCCTTTCAATTTTGTTTCATTATGCATTAAACAGAAAGCTGTACTTTGAAAATGTGGTGTTAATTGAAGTAGGTACTGTGAAAATACATAAATAGAGGAACATCTCGACCAAAAGTTGCAAGAGTTCATGAATAACCCAAATAACATTTACGCCATTGGTCGGTATGGTGGCTTGAATAAGACATAATTGAGTTTTAACAAACAACACGGTTATGACAAAACAGCACAGTTATAACAAACAACACGGTTATGACAAAACAGCACAGTTATAACAAACAACCAACGATTAACAAACAGCACGGTTATGACAAAACAGCACAGTTTTAACAAACAACCCGGTTATGACAAAACAGTACAGTTATAACAAACAACCAACGATTAACATACACCACGGTTATGACAAAACAGCACAGTTATAACAAACAACCAACGATTAACAAACAACACGGTTATGACAAAACAGCACAGTTATAACAAACAACCATCGATTAACAAACAACACGGTTATGACAAAACAGCACAGTTATAACAAACAACCAACGAATAACAAACAACGCGGTTATGACAAACAGCACAGTTATAACAAACCAATGGTTTTAAACTCCATCTCACAACCTACAATTAGTTGTAACAAACAACAAGGTTATAAACTACATCTCACAACCTACAATAAACAAACAACACACGGTTATGTATGGACTTCGGCACGTCCCCTGGTATTTGAACGACAAACCTAGATGGGATACATGGTTTATTTTTGTGACTTTTCTATTTCTAAACAATTACTTTGTTGATGGAGTTTTTAGTTTTTGAAAAGGTTTTTCCCCCAGGTATAAAAACCCATGACTATCCAGGTGATAAGTCACGTGACTTTCCACCCCGGTTCAGTGACCCTCAATAGTAACAAGATGGCCGCCAGATTTGGGGTGCGTGGAGCAATAAAGCGGTTTTGCTGAGAGCCGAGAGCCATCTTGACACTGTGGTTGATCACACGACTTATCACTGAGGTAGATAGCCATGTGACTTTTCACTTTGGTGAAAACCTCCTCAAAAACTAAAAAAAGAAAGTAAAAAAGTTTAAAACAACTGAAAACTGAAAATAAAACCCTTAAAATTTTAAAACAAAATGAAAACTAACAAAATTTGAAACTATAAAAAAAATTCAAAACTAAAACAACTAAAATGTCCTGTTCAAGGCATCGTGGTGTGGTACTATAAAATCACAACAATTTCTCGTTTGAACAAATTGAAAGAGTCTATATAACAACCATCTAAACAAAGTACAAACATTGCATGGATATTTGTACAACATTGTATTTTTCGTTTGAACAAACACTCCATATAACAAAAATCATCAGACAATGTTTTCGTTTGAACACAGAGTCTATATAACAACAACCATCTAAACAAAGTACAAACATTACATGGGCATGTGCACAACATTGTATTGTAATAAAAATCACAACAACGTTTTCGTTTAACCAAACACTCTATATAACAAAAATCATCAGACAACGTTTTCGTTTGAATATAGAGTCTATATAACAACAACCATCTAAATATATTACACACATTACATGGGCATTTGTACAACATTGTATTGTAATAAAAATCACAGCAATGTTTTCGTTTGAACACAGAGTCTATATGACAACAACCATCTAAATATATTACAAACATTACATGGGCATGTGCACAACATTGTATTGTAATAAAAAACACAACAATGTTTTCGTTTGAACAAAGAGTCTATATAACAACAACCATCTAAATATATTACAAACATTACATGGGCATGTGCACAACATTGTATTGTAATAAAAAACACAACAATGTTTTCGTTTGAACAAAGAGTCTATATAACAACAATCATCAGAATAAAGACAGTACAACACCATTGTGTCGTGATATTAAATCACAATAATGTTCTAGCTTGAATAATGAGTATACATGTATGTAATTACAACCTTCTACGTATATCACAGACACGATGCCTAGCACAGGCGTGTTTTTTCTGTTGCTGCAAACTGGATATTTTGTTGCCAAAGTCTGTGGTTTAAGGCAACAAGAATTTTGGTCGCCAACAAATTATTCGACAGTTACGTTTTGCTGGTACATAAATCCTGTTTCAACGGCACCGCTCACAGCGGCTGTTATAATTACTTCAATGTTGAAGTAATAAACAACAGGGTAAAGACAGTCCACAGCTTTGAATAGTTGCATACCAATAATTACGAAAATCCACGTTACAACGAAAAATATTTAACAGTTAAGCGGTCAGTTACCGACTTTTCCATTGGGTATAATTGAATCTGGCACCCTCATCTTCACCATTATTTGAAAGTTATTTAAGAAGGGGATTGTTCGATGGACGCTTAAGATTTTTATGCAGCTACACTTTGGACCATCTCCTATATCATGTTGATTGTGTCTTTTCTCAATGTCAAAACTGTTGCGATCCAAACAGTAGGCCTACGTGATAGGTGAACACTGAGAAGAAAAATGACATTCAAAAACGCTTGGATGTTTAATATGGACAGAACTTGTCGTAATACTCCCTATGGATGGGACGTTCAAGTGTAAAGTGCCTTTTTAACGAACGATCTTTCAGAGAACCATTAACTTCACATTTCAGCTTAAGATGTTTGATAACATGTCTACTCTGAAAACCTCTGATTATGGACATGACATGTAATTCACGTCTGTCAGTGACACTGTCCCCTAAAATCAAAAACACAACGACCACTTTAGTTTTGACAAAACTTAATTTATCCATAAAGTACTGGATGTCCTTGGCATTGAAGGAATCGAACTGTATAACTATCGACAAAATTCCTATTTTTATGTATTGCCTCAACAGCTTTGTCGCATAAGGTAAAGGACTTAAATGTAGAAAGGGAATTTTACACCTCCCCATCATAGTTGGGTCAGTGGAAAGTACAAAATACGCTCCAATGTTAGAATGAATCGATAGGCAGGCTTTAACATCCAGCTTGGAGCTTGTGTCGGCCGACTCGTCCCTCACCTCTTCGTATACAATGATAGACCTGGAAGATTCACAAAGTGTAAGTGGCTTGGGGTTGCCAAATATAACCGGTGGGAACTTCATTTTGCACACACTTCTTTCAATGACACTGATCGGCTCATTTTGTGATATCCAACAAAAGACACGTACAAGTTTATCTGATTTGGCCAGCCATAATGTAAATAGATTTTCAATAGCAAGCTGGTCAACCGGTAAATCATACAGAATATCCACCAACCAAAGTCCAAGCTGCCAGATAGCATACCGAAATTCATCTAATCTTCCAAGAACGTGTTCGATGACAAGTTCGGTTTTGTCCAGTTTGGTTAGTACTATGTTCTGTAAGTATTTAGGAAGACCTCGGTTTTTAAATGGGTTGAACCAATTCTTCAAAAGGGGCAAAACTTTCTTTTCGAAATCATTCAATTCCAGTTGATCCAGATAAGAACCACACAGATGTTCTTGAAGTGACAAATGTGGAAAGTAGCACTTTCCAACTAAGCTGAATCTCGACACGATAACATCTTTGGTAAGAATTCCAGACTTGAGAAGATGATCCTGAAAACCGTCTGGACACAGCCTATTCAGGTCTTCTTCGGAAAATACAGTCAACTCTTGCACGCCAAACAACAGGCTGCATTGTATAAACTATCCGAGATGTTTTCTGAATAAATTGAGTTGGGTGTCCTGTCAAACTCTTTATCGGCTAACATACTACACATTTCGCGATCGAATTTTATTGTAGACATGTCAGGACTGGGTTCATCACTAAAATAACGTTCACAACTCTCACTGGGTAGGCCTACACCACTAAAATAACCTTCAGAACTCTCACCGGGTAGGCCTAGACCACTAAAATAAGGTGAATCATTCTGACGGCGTCCACCACTACTATAACAATCACGACTCCCACTATTCATTTTACAATCGACTTCCCTTTGGTACCTTTCATACTCATCTTTCATACGATTCCTTCCATGATGGAGTTCCTTTATATACCTTTCATACTCATCTCTCGTTACATGATGGAGTTCCTTTATATACCTTTCATACATATGTCTCATGTCTTGTTCAGGTTCCATTTGATACTTTTCGTGCTGTTGTTTCATTTCTATATCGAGTTCCTTTAGAATCATTTCATGCCCATGTCTCATACGTGTCATTTCTTTATGGAGTGCATTTAGATTCATTCCATGCTCTTGTTTCATACGATTCGTCGAAAGATTTTGTCCAAGAGCGTTCTTTTTTGCAATATTTTCTTTCTCACGCCCGTGATACCGTTTACAAAGCTGCAGTAGCACTTCGTTGTGAACATCATATGCGTTAGAAGGGATTTCACTATTTTCGTCTTGAGTTAAAAGGCAAAGTAATAGTGTTGTAAATGGATTTTCAGCCAGTTGTCGCAAGTTCTTATCTAGCTTTAATCTCTGTAACAGTTTATCTTTTAATTTACCATTTTGGCCACGAAAAAAATTCCCGATATAGTCTTTGGCATTTTCATAAGAAAACCCTTTCAGTTTGAAATGTGAATTTGCATATTCGATAAACTCTACAGAAGACTCTGATCGACATGTCATAAGTAAATGCATTGAACGCCAATACCTTCCACGAAGAAGATCCATCACAACCTTTTTGCCACCTGTTGTCAGTTCATCAACGCCGTCAATAATCAAAAGGCTGTTGTGTGATCGAATTTGTTCGTATATATCCTCTGGAGAGAGCCGAAAGTCGCATGGGAAGAGCTCTTGTACAATACTTTCTTTTAAGTCTTCAGTCAGACATCGAGCTTCCAGTATGACGACCAAATCAAAATGGCGACCAAATACTTTATATCCGTTCTTAGACCATTTGTAGGCAATATAGCGACATAATGTACTTTTGCTAATCCCTGCTGGACCCTCTATGAAACAAATGCTTCTCTTTTTGGGAGTCACTTCATATATTGTGGAAAGAGTTTTATGAACCGGCCCCGTGCTGACAAAAAAAATCATAGGTATTATTATTGATAAGTAAGAGAAATTATTAACAGAATTCTTATGTTGATTTTGGGTTTTTTTAAGGGTAGAATGTCATGTAGTTGCAGCCACGTGCTACAACAGTGTTATCCAAAGCTCGGTTTCTTCCCCTACTCGTCCTGGCACCCCAATCGTAAAAGTGGAAAATTATTTTGCGCCGAGTAAAATATCAATCAATACATTTTTTGAGTAAACTTGCAATTATGGGCAATAATCTTGTTACTGAACTATCGTATTTAAAGTAATCTCGACATTATGAGTGGGTATCTTAAAATGGCATGAGCTGTCAAATCTATAGGGATAATTTCGCTTAATAGAATTGGCGGACATTTTGTCATTTTTAATCAAGAGGTATTAAAAATAAGAAGAGCTCTCCGTTGATCTTGGAGATGTACGATGCAAAAACATAGATACTCCGAATAAAGTAAGACGAGGCATTGCTGACGTTCTTCTAGATGACAAATCGAAATATTGAGAACGTCAGCAATGCCTCGTCTTACTTTATTCTGAGTATCTATGCTTTTGCATCTTGCTAAGCTAGTTGGTGGATCAACAAGATTTTTTAGATGTACGTTAAGGTACTTCTTGAGCAACAAAACGCTCTTGTTTTACGAATTACTCCCTCAGTCAATCTTCTTTCTTATGGTAAACATTGATATTTCTAACATTTGCATTCACTCATACAAGGGTGTTTTTGTATCCAGCCCCAGAAAGCGGTGTCATTAAAAGTACGTCGTGGGCAAGCTTTTGTTGGTACACATAGGGTGATAATTTTATCTTATTAAAATGTATCTAATAAAGCTGCCGTCTTCCCAAAGTGATTTTTTAAAGAAATAAACAATATGTTTTTCTAATATGTCAGCCAACACCTAATTTTTGGTTTTCTTCAGATATCAACACTTAATATTCCAATCTGAATGATGAATTCCGAAAAGTAAATGTATTAACTCGTTATATTTCGATACATAGATAGTATATAAATGCTGCATATTTGATTTTGTCTTGCGGGGTCATGCTGTGTAAACCGCAGATAAAATGGCATGAAAAGAGGGTAATCCAACCACCGACACTGATTGTTGTTGTTGTAATCAGACTTCGATTCTTCGTCACCAATGTGTCGCGGGTTCGAATACCACTCAGTCCAAAATGGGAAATTTTCTGACTGGGTTTTCACTCGAACGACTTATGTGGGATGGTTGCCAGTTACCAACGGAAGGTCGTGGGTTTTCTCCGGGCATAGAGCCCGGTTTCTTCCCACAATAAAACTAGCAACGCCGTCATATAAGTGCGCGGCGTAAAACACCAAACAATCAATCAATCAATCGATTCTTCGTTTGTTTTTCACCCCCATTTCTGCATTCTAAACCTAACTGGACATGTTTTATGTGTCCTATGTTTAATATTAGTAGTTTTAGTCGTAGTAAGCTCAAGCAAAAGTAAGATGAATGCTATAGCTATATATCATTCAGCTTATTTTGTATATACTCGCCATTTAATGAAACACTATGCCTTACTCTAAACATTTATAACCAATAGTTATGTAGCATTTAAATATTTCAAACAATCAAGAACTTACCTGAAATGTAACGGATATCTTCAACGTAAAATCTTTGCTTTGGTTTGGTCTTTTTCAATACCGACAAATCAACTGGGTGTTGTCTTTGTCGTCTTGGTAGCATTCCTAAAAAAGAATTTTGTCGAGAGTTTGAGTCTAAAATAATTCTTCATTGTGTTCTCCTCGGCAAGTACACACTCTTGTTTAAAATCTTTGAACAAAAAGGGAATTAATTTCAACACACGTAAAGAAATGAAGTATTTCATGACCTTGAATTCTTCCTAATATTTATCATGAAATCTAAAATACAATCCAAAATCCCGATACCGAAGTTGGGATAATCTGATTATCCTAATTTAGGCGCTGAAGATTTAGACATTTTGAAGATGGATCGTGCCTACGACAAATTCCGAAGGTGGGAGAATCTCGTACGGTATAGGTATGGGGCAATGTATTATGGAAATATGTCACGAGAGCCAGTTGCTCAATCTAAAGTAAGAAGTCACCGTTGTACCTTAACAACCAATCTAAAATTAGAAGTTACCCTAGTCCTAAAGTCCAGATCGAACCTCAAAGGCCAATTTTAACGGAAAAATTCATTGGAATGGGGTTGGAGAGTTCATGTAGGAGGTCAACTGATCATGTGGCTTTTAATATGGAAGCCGATAGAGGCCATCTCGCGATCTCGCAATCTCGCCCTTCAAAGCCTAGAGCGAGATCGCGAGACCGCGAGATCGCGAGGCGAGAGTGCGAGACCGCGAGACTGCGAGACCTCGAGACTGCGAGATCGCGAGACTGCGAGGCCGCGAGACTGCGAGATCGCGAGGCGAGACTGCGAGATCGCAAAGCGAGACTGCGAGATCGCGAGGCGAGACCGCGAGATCGCGAGATGGTATATCTCGCAGTCTCGCCTCGCGATCTCGCAGTCTCGCCACGCGGTCTCGCGGTCTCGCCTCGCGGTCTCGCAGTCTCGCAGTCTCGCGATCTCGCAGTCTCGCGATCTCGCAGTCTCGCGGTCTCGCGATCTCGCAGTCTCGCGGTCTCGCGATCTCGTGATCTCGCGGTCTCGCGGTCTCGTGATCTCGCGGTCTCGCGATCTCGCAGTCTCGCGGTCTCGCGATCTCGTGATCTCGCGATCTCGCGGTCTCGTTCTCTCGCGGTCTCGCGGTCTCGCGATCTCGCGGTCTCGCGATCTCGCGGTCTCGCAGTCTCGTGGTCTCGCGATCTCTCAGTCTCGCGATCTCGCAGTCTCGCGATCTCGCAGTCTCGCGGTCTCGCGATATCGCAGTCTCGCGATCTCGCAGTCTCGCGATCTCGCGGTCTCGCAGTCTCGCGATCTCGCAGTCTCGCGATCTCGCAGTCTAGCTGTTTTATTTTAGGGAGGCATTGTTAATTGTTAAATTGATGGCTATAACGCGGTGAGATCTAAGAGTTACGTGTATTTATTTATGACAATTGGAACTGCCAGTATAGGAGAAATCTGGTAGGCTGCATAAACCCAAATCAAACCACAGTTTGTAAGTTTGATGTGGTTTGTTTGACAAGAAGTGAAATTTACACCCTAACCGTAGATCGTGCGGCTTCACACATTTATGGAAGCCTTGAATGAAGCCTTTCAAGAAAATAAAAAATCCAATATAATGTAAGGATTCTGAGATAAGTAAATTCATTGTACGAGAGAATATAAGAAGATATAACGAGATAAGTATAAACTGAATAACAAGATACGTAAACTATATAAATAACGGGAGAGTAAATCAGACTCGTTATATACCTAAGTCATTACTGCAACTAAATTTCTCCTGCTAAGTAAATTTCAATGCATTAAAATTGATAAAAAAAATTGCGTTCTCGTCTTTGAGGGTTATAACAAGGCAAACATGAGGATTATATGGCACTAAAAATAGGTCTTGTCCCTGACCGAAACAGCATAAATGGGTATTAGATAAATACAGTTATTTGCAGATTTTTTCAGTCAGATAGTGGAAAAGGCTCTTCGATGGTCGACATAAATACATGTATAAACTTTTCTCCTCCTTACGATTTCATATCGGATTTATTCAATATATGATGTATATGCCAAGTTGTTATCAGCTATGTACATTGAACACGAAACTACACCGATCATATTTTTTTCTTGCAACCTCAGCGGCATTAAGGGCCTTGGAGCTTCATTGAATTTGCGGACCGTAGATAATTCATACAGGGGCGGATACAGGATTTTGTGAAAGGGGGGGGGGGAAGGGCAAGTTCTAACAGATCGAGTCAGTATTTTTAAATGTGTCTGGAGGTGGTTTGAGGATTGGGAAGAGGGGGGTGCGGGGGGGGGGGGGGCGATGGTGCTGAGAGGGCAATCGAAAATATAGTCACGGGTAAATCAAATTAATTTTCACGAATTTCACTTTGTTAGACCCTACCCGAATTCTTAATGGTCGATGGTCTTAAAGGTGGGGTTCCAGGCCCTTTGATTACAGTAACATAACAGATTCGAAAGAGGCCTGTAGCCCCCCTCCCGCTGTTCTACCTACACATACCATGGTGACTTTCCCGAGCCAATAGGCGAGGGTGCAGGGGCCGCTTAGGCCCCGGAAGCTCAAGGGTTCTAGATAGTCTGAGAAAATTTCTGAGGCTGTTCTGCAAGTAAAATTGCTTAATAATTTTCGGATTTTGCTTTTCCAAATTCTTAAAAAATATCAGTAAAATCGGTATGTTCCATACTGATAGATGAAGCCTTGTAACGTTTTTGAAGCATAAGGAGGGGATGACTGTCCCAAGCCAATAGGCCAGGGGTCGCCGGGGCCCCAGAAGCTCAAGGGTTCTAGATTGCCTGAGAAGCGTTCTGAGGCTGTTCTGCAAGCAAAATTGCAAAATAATTTTCAGATTTTGCTTTCCCTTATTCTTAGAAAATACCAGTTGAATCGGTATGTTCCAAAGTTATAGATGAAGCCTTGTAACATTTTTGAAGCATGAGCATTAGGCGAGGGTCCAGGGGCCGCCCAGGCCCCGGAAGCTCGGGGGTTCTAGATTGCCTGAGAAGTGTTCTGAGTCTGTTCTGCGAGTAAAAGTGCTAATAACTTTCGGATTTCGCTTTCCCTAATTCTTAAAAATAACAAAATAAGACAAGCAGGAGAATCGCCCACGGTTTGTTTTGGACTGACTTTTTTTTTATTGAAAGTGGGAAGGGGGCAGAGTACCCAAACTCAGTAGGCCTATATACAGGCGTGGGTCCACGGGCTGCCTAGGCTCCCGAAAACGCTACGACTACCAGCCCACATCGCTTAATCTCGTGTGGCTTTGCGCCCCCACCACTCTCCTTACCACTTCTCCAAGAACCTGGTGTTTTTAGATGTACAACACACATGGGCACTGCCCGTACCAATGAGGCAATTATACGAAAAATTAAAATCTGATCGTGGTTCCATATAAAGCTTCTTTCTTCATAGTATTGTGATGTAAGATGTTCGTTTTCCTACTCTCTTTTCCTTTTTCTCTCTTCTGTTTTTTTTTTTTTGGCCGGCTGATAGGGGGGGGGGGGGGGGGGTAGGGGAGAATGGATATTTGACATTTAATAATTATGGGTTCCATCGACCAATTTAGAAACTAAAAAAAGTATTTTATCATAATTCAAAACACTTGGCCTATACAATCAGGTATTTCCCATTTCGTTCTACACACCTGCTATTTCATTTGTAAACAGTCCTGGTTGATACTGCAACACAACGCTGCTCAAACGATTTAAAAATCAACCAAAAAGCTTGTCCTACATTAAAACTTTCGAAAACTAATTTTCTCTACTTTAAAGATATTAGGGACGTGGTACTTTTAACCAATAAAAACGGGTACAAATTTTAATAGAAATTCGGAATTCTCAACTATCATTGGTTGATCTCTTAACTGGCCAGCGGTAAGGATTGTTTAGGAGTGGAGCAATGGGTGTGTCAAAGGAAGGGAGAAATGCTTATTTTCCGAAAATTTGTAAAATCTATAAAAAAAATTAATTTATTTCACATATAAAAATACAACCACACTGAAACAGTCATGTAATATAACATACGAAATCATACTGTAGCAGCATTACTGAACATCTGTAAACTGACAGGCTAAATATCGCAAACAGTGCCCTTTAAATAGACCTCTTTAAATTCCAGATCAATCTTATAATAATGTATAAACCTAAATTTACATAACTATTCAAAGTTTACAAATTCTATTCTTCTAGAAAACCCAGTATTCATTTCAACGCAATGAGATATATTTTATTGACCTAAATCTAGGGCGACACTAGGCCTATATATCAACGGCCCAGCCGGTCGGTTTTATAAGGTAAACGGCTGTGGGAAGTATGTCACAAAGTCAACTGCACAGTGAACACATAATTCCAGAAAGGACCATAAAAATAACGTATTGCTAAATTCTATTTCAATCAGTTTTTGGGGTTTTCTGTTTAATTGATTCTGATTGGTACATACTGCTTATCAGCGATGGTGACGGAGTGATGGCGATAGAGCGATGGCTATATTTCGATAGATCGATGGCCTTATATTTTGCTCGGTCAAAGGAAACACTTAAGATTAATAAATACAAAAAAGAGATTATTTTTGTCATGTACCCGCAACGTATAGGGAAACTCCGAGCCTGGGCATGCACAAAAACGCGCTCTAATGGTTTGAGCCGTGTAAGCGAGTTCAGTCGGAACTCCCTTCGGCTATCTTCGCTCGCTACCGGTCGGCTTTGAGACGCCTCGGGCAGTCTGCGCTTTTTATACGGTAAATCACCGTATTTTTGGGCTGAATAAAAATGGCGTCGAAAGTCAATATCAAAATATTTCACTACCGACGAACAAAGAAAATAGAAATAATTATAAATTTATTTAATTTTAATACCATTTAGAAAGATATTTGATTATATATTTTATTTAGCCCGCAAAACCACATGTTGTAGACAGATGCAGTTTCGGTACATATCAGGAATCTTCAAATACTTCAATTATATAACTGATCGAAGCTGAAAGTTAACAAACAGAGTATTTCGATCCCTTACATTATCGCGGGGACACTTTTGTGGGGTCTTCGAGAAGATTTGGAAATTGTACGCTTCACGGCTACCTATTTGGTCGCCATATTCAAAATGACCTGCAGTCTATCAGAGGGTATTTTACGTACGTAAATCCCCGAAGTTATCATATGAGAATTACAGACAGAGGATTTGGTTGGAGGGGCACAAAAAGCTTGCCGATAAATTTGCGACAGTAAACTAAAAACAAGACCTGTAACACAAGGCCAGCAGATTATATTGACAGATTTTTATTTATATTGCAAATAGAGTAGTATATATCAAAATTACGTACTTTTACCAACTTTATTTACTAATAGTTTCGAGATAGAAAACTGTAGACCGAGAATTCAAAGAGAGTAGAAATAGCAGTATCGATCTCTAATAAAAATCAAAGGATAAAATCCTGGAAACACAACTGCTTGCCCGAATAGAAGATTTCACAGATCAAACAAATGACTGCAATATTGACAAAAAATCACAGGCTGCAAGTAAATAAGCAATTATATCGTATTCAAATCATATACAGCATTCCATTGCAGACTGAGCAGTTATTTACGTACTGACTAAATAGACCTCTTCAAATTCAAGAAAAATCATATTTCTACGTACATGTTTATAAAAATAAATTTGCAAAACTATGCAAACTTGACATATTTTGCTTCCATGAGCAATCGAGAAACGTCTACCCGTAATGACAATCATTGAACTATATGTAAATTGACCACCTCTCATTGGCTCGTTTGGATCTGACGTTCTAAAAAAACTCCGCCATTGCTCCGAGATGGGCGAGCGCGTGCCCATCCGCCATCGTTTTTTTAAATTGCCTAATCATTTCGTAGTAATGGCAGCGCTGATCGTAGAGAGGGGGGGGGGGGGAATTCTTGCTGGCAAAGAGCTCGGTTTCCTCCTACATAAAACCTGACAAATTAGTTAGCCTTTGTAAAGTCTACATGTACGTCAATGTAGGCTACACTTCACGTATCCCTTTTTCCATTGTGCCGTAGTCTATCCAAATATCTCGCTGGAAATCTAGCAAGTTGACCGAAACTGGCTGCAAATTTTATTTTAATAGTTTTTTTGTTATTCGTAGTGATCAACTGGGGCCAATTTTTACCATCCATTATATTAAATGTTAAAGGGGCATGAGCTGCCGAAATTCACACAATTTTCATAATTTCTGATCGTCACGACAGTAAGAGGCTTTGAAGGTCATCGAAAAACTAAATGATTGGCGTTGGAATGAGGAAAATCCATACAGTATGTGCCCTGTACTAACCGAAAACGTGTTCGAAAAGTAGCAAAATTTAAATAACCGGGACGACCATTCATTCATTCTAAGCCAAAGTAAGTTCAAAACAATACTTTATCGTACATTTTCGGGACTAGAAGCATTTAAAAGCTTCTGAATTATACGTCTTGAGAAAAATAGCTGATAATTTCAACATTCTGTGTTTACGTCAAAATATCAACATTTTGGCAGCTCATGCCCCTTTAAGGCAAAATACAAATTTAGAAAAAAAAGCCTGGCGTTTAACAGCCACCGTACATTTCCGAAATGACAGACGTGTGACCCAGCCGGGAGAGAATGAAATGTACATGTCAGCCAGGTGGTCGACTTCTCTGATTGAGGCATATCAGAGTGTAGCAAAGTATGATTACAACGCAAACCGACTACACATTGTTTTATAGAACTAGTCAGTTTGATGAATAAAACTCCTTTAATTTCTCAAAGTGAGATGAGCTGCCCAATAAAGTGAACATTTTATTGAGACAGTATTAGCAAATTGTTCGTGATTATTTTAAGAAATACAACGTAAAAGTGGATTACAATCTTGGAGATGTTTATGTACGTGCATGTAGTATTTGTAAGAAAAACAAAAACCTAAAATACACCCATACATCCCGGTTACTTCAATTTTATCCGTTATAAGCACACAGTTTCGATTTCATATGTCATTAGCTTAATTTTATAAGGGAACATCAAACGCCCAACTTCTTTTTACAATCGGAATTTATGAAAGAGTCAGAATTTTCGAAACTTATGCGGCCTCAGCTTTAGCCGTCAATTATGGATTTCTCCCTTAAGCCATGGAACCGCGAGATCGCGAGACCGCGAGACCACGAGACCGCGAGACTGCGAGACTGCGAGACCGCGAGACCGCGAGGTCGCGAGACCGCGAGACAGCGAGATCGCGAGACCGCGAGACCGCGAGACTGCGAGACCGCGAGACCACGGCTTTAGGGCTCACTAAACATTTTCGACAGCTGGGAGTAGGCGGGGTGGGGTGGGGGGGGGGATTGGCGATCCCAAACACATTAAGCGAGTGTCCGGGGTCCGCCTCGATCACGGAAGCTCCGATACCATTGGTGGGTGGAAATACGTTCTGACGGTTTCCACGAGACAAAATCCACAATATATTTCGAGAGGTTTGGGAAAACTGACTGCAAAATGTAAAATAAATTTAGCCAACAGATCCGTTAGCTAATTCAATAACAGACAAACTCAGAGCTGTCGATATTAATGCACAAATGCCTACGCCTAGATTTCTGTTCTTTATCATCACACTAAAAAGACATTGACCTCTCTCATTGATCTGTTTGTAAAACTATCAAAATGCGATAGTTTTAAGAAAAGGAAAGTTTTTAGAAGTATTTATTTAATTAAGCAAATATACTATTTACAGACCATCTATGAGTGTATACTTTTAACTCCTAATGGTACGGAATTAAAAAAAATTAACCCTATGTCCCCAGTGAGAACTTAATAGGCGGTGTATGACAGAAGCGTAGCAAAGCCCTGCTTCAGTGCCCATCATTCAAGCCATATTGTCACACAGACCTAAAATGACCCTTTCAAGTACATGTTAAATCCAGATCGCGAGACCACAAGATCGCGACAGTATGAGACCGCGAGACTGCGAGATCACGAGACCGCGAGATCGCGAGACCGCGAGATCGCGAGACCGCGAGATCGCGAGACCGCGAGATCACGAGACCGCGAGATCACGAGACCGCGAGACTGCGAGATCCCGAGACCGCGAGATCGCGAGATCGCGAGACTGCGAGATCGCGAGACTGCAAGATCGCGAGACTGCGAGATCGCGAGACTGCGAGATCGCGAGACCGCGAGATCACGAGACTGCGAGACCGCGAGACTGCGAGATCGCGAGATCGCGAGACTGCGAGATCGCGAGACCGCGAGACTGCGAGACCGCGAGATCGCGAGACCGCGAGACCGCGAGGCGAGACTGCGAGACCGCGAGGCGAGACTGCGAGATCGCGAGGCGAGACTGCGAGATATACCATCTCGCGATCTCGCGGTCTCGCCTCGCGATCTCGCAGTCTCGCTTTGCGATCTCGCAGTCTCGCCTCGCGATCTCGCAGTCTCGCGGCCTCGCAGTCTCGCGATCTCGCAGTCTCGAGGTCTCGCAGTCTCGCGGTCTCGCACTCTCGCCTCGCGATCTCGCGGTCTCGCGACCTCGCTCTAGGCTTTGAAGGGCGAGATTGCGAGATCGCGAGATGGCCTCTATCGGCTTCCATATTTTAAGCATTCGGCTAAACACCAAATGGAATTTTAGTTGGCATTTGCTCGCATTTACCCTCTTTTCTATTGCTCTCTTACATCGAACATTTTAAACACTAGCAACTATTGGAAACGCATCGTGGAACCTATGACAGTGACCAGTTAACGTCGCCATCTTGCCTGTTTTCGTCAAAATGGGACTACTTCGTGAAGATGACTCTACATTTTCTTTACTTGTTTAACGTTTTCTTCAACTCAAAGTATATATTTACATAAACTCTGACGTTAGGGTTCTAATATTTTTATAGCTTTTAAAAATGTTACCTTAGATGGCACGCGAAATCCCTGCGCTTTGTCCGGTAAAGGCGTACGTGGTCTGTCTTAGCCACGTCTAATGGAGATCTCACCAGAATACTATTACTTAGCAACGTCTAAAGAAGATCTCGAGAGAATACGACTGTTCGTTTCTGGCTCTAAGCCAAAGTGTGGCCGATACAAGTTTGTATGTCTTTTATTATATAATGAGCATACTTCTACGTGGTTACGGCTTTTTATTCATATAGGTCGACCGACTTCAGATTTCCAACAAGTTTTAAATATCCATTAGTCTCACCTGCCTTTTAGCTTTATCCCCAACCCACATTTTACACACAAGCTTGGTATAAGGCCATGTAATGTCAACAAAGTGATATACCGTATAAAACGCGCAGAATGTCCGAGGCGTGTCAATGCCGACCGGTAGCGAGCGAAGATAGCCGAAGGATGTTCCGAGTGAAGTCACCGTTGTACCAATCTAAAATTAGAAGTTACCCTAGTCCTAAAGTCCAGATTGAACCTCAAAGGCCTATTCAATCTAAAATAGAGATTGATCCTAATGCCATTCGTTGAGATATCAACTGTAAAAAAATTTAGTGACATGTTGCTTGAACACAAATGGAGGCCAAGTTTTAAACATCCATTAGTCTCACCTGCCTATTGGCTATTACCCCCAACACACATGTTACACACAAAATGAAATCTTACCACTAAAACCTTAAAGGGGCATGAGCTGCCAAAATGTTGATATTTTGACGTTGATACAGAATGTTTAAATTATCGGCTATTTTTCCTAAGACGTATAATTCAAAGACTTTTTAGTGCGCCTAGTCTCGGGAATGTACGTTAAAGTATTGTTTTGAACTAACTTTTGCTTAGAATGAATGAATGGTCGTCCCGGTTATTTAAATTTTGTTTACTTTTCGAACACGTTTTCGGTTCGTACAGGCCTCATACTGAATGGATTTTCCTCATTCCAACGCCAATCATTGAGTTTTTCGATGGCCTGTAAAGCCTCTTACTGTCGGGACGATCAGAGATTATGAAAAAAGTGTGAATTTCGGCAGCTCATGCCACTTTAAACCGTTTGTATAAAATTCAAATGGGATTTTTGGACAACTAGAATTGTACTCGGCACAGGTTATAAATTATCGCTTGCTGCTAAATCGCGATGTTAAACATTCAGGATGTTGTTTTGTTCACATTGTCTATAAACAAGCATGCAACTGACATTCTAAATATAAAATTATGAACAATAAAAACAGGGGCACAGGGGAAATCTTCTTGTCTAAAATAACCATGGAAACAAGTTTTAATTCTGTTAAAAAGAGGTATATCATTTAGACCTTTATACTTACAATAAGTTGTTGCAATAAACTAAACCCATGATATTTCGTTAGGTTGACGACTGACTGGAGCTTGACCTTAGTCAGCCGAATTTTCTGGAACACTTTGTAATACATTGACAATGCTTACACATTCTCAGCTATGACAAGGATATAAAGGTTAATTGTAGGCTGTGGGATGGAGTTTATAGCTGTAATCTTTGTTAATTGTAGGTTATGAGATGTAGTTTATAACCATGTTGTTTGCTATAACTAATTGTAAGTTGTGAGATGGAGTTTATAACGGTGTTGTTTGCTATACCTAGTTGTAGGTTGTGAAATGCAGTTTATAACCATGATGTTTGTTAGAACTCTTAACTGTAGGTTGTAGCATGGAGTTTATAACCGTATTGTTTGTTAATTGTAGGTTGTGAGATGGAGTTTATAACGGTGTTGTTTGTTTATTGTAGGTTGTGAGATGGAGTTTATAACCATGATGTTTGTTATAACTGTGCTGTTTTGTCTTAACCGTGTGGTTTGTTAATGTTAGGTTGGGAGATGGGGTTTATAACCTTGTTGTTTGTTAATTGTAGGCTATGAGATGTAGTTCATAACCATGTTGTTTGTTAATTGTAGGTTGTGGGATGGAGTTTATAACCGTATTGTTTGTTAATTGTATGTTATGAGATGTAGTTTGTAACCATGTTGTTTGCTATAACTAATTTATGGGGGTAAAATTTATGGCGTTCAATCTCAGTGTACCGATGTTCTTGCCATAGTTAAGATGCGTAACCATTGTCAATGTAGTACAAGGATTCCAGAAAATTCTACTGACTAAGGCTAAGCTCCTGTCAGTCGTCAACGTAATGAAATATCATAGGTTTACTTTATTACAATAATTTATGCGGTATTAAGGTCTAAATGATATACCTCTTTTTATCACAATTAGAAACTTGTCTCTATGGTTATTTTAGACGATTTTCCCTGTGCCCGTGTGTTTTAGTGATCATAAATATATGAATTACTACATGCATTTTTGATAGTTTACCTTTGACAGATTTCTTTCCAAGTCTGTATTTTAAGTTCAACCACAAAAACAACGTAGTATTTTGTTTTGGTGTTTAATACGCACGTGAGCGAGCATTTTGTCTCTCTGAAGTGATCTTTGATGCATTTTTGACTTCTCCAGTACAAAAATGTGTAGACATTTTTGTGCTTTTAATTTATGCTATTATAGTTTTGAGAAATAACTGAAGTATTCTACATAAGCCTATTGGATTTGTAATTAGGCCTAAATGTACAAAATACTTTTGAACATTAAAACACACGGGCACAGCGAAAATATTCTTGACTAAAATAACCATGGAGAAAAGTTCATAAATATGTTAAAAACTCATATCCAGTCATACATATGTTGTACAATGTGTAGACATTTTTGTGCATTTAATTTATACTATTATAATTTTGAGAAATAACTAAAGTATTCTACATAAGCCTATTGGATTTGTAATTAGGCCTTAATGTACAAAATACTTTTGAACATTAAAACACACGGGCACAGCGAAAATATTCTTTGACCCATGGAGAAAAGTTCATAAATATGTTAAAAACTCATATCCAGTCATACATATGTTGTTGTAATAAACCAAAACCCATGATATTTCACTAGGTTTAAGGACAGACATGTTTATATAGGCCTAGATTCTTTACATATCCAACGTTTCATAAATACGTTCCGTGTCAATTGAATTAAAATGTTTGATGTAAATGAATAAACCGTTATGGAATTACAAGCAGTCGTAAGTTCGTAACGACCATAATTGTATTTCCATAACGGTAAAAAATTCCAAGAATTATCGCGACAACTAAGCAAATTACAGTAGGTCCAAATAGAGCACAAACGCGAACGCGGAAAACTGTTGACGGCTTTCGGGGCAGCTGGTCTTTTTCTTGCTGTGAAAGATAAAATTTGGTCGTTTGGAATCATGGCACCGTGTTTTAAAATTGTTGAAACATATAAACTCAAATAAATTTCAATCACATATTTGCCAGTCCCACTTTCTGTCCAATTGCTTTCCATATGTCTCATTTTTTCTTGATGTCTTTGAAATCGTTGTCTGCTTTGTTGTACAAAACAGGATTCTTCTCAATTTCCAGAAGCATGGCTTCTGTGTTGTCCATTATCTTGTCCATTCTTCTTCGCAAAGTAGACTGGCGCTAGTGCCTAGCTTTTTCTTGCAACTGTACAAGTTTCTATTTATGGAAATGATGCAAAGGAAGTACCTGCTGAATGGTTGACAGCAAAAAAATCGTGCGACTTTTTCAGAAAATTCGCTCTGGAGGCAATCAAGGCGGTCGTTCGCGCGAAAAAAAAATTGTTTGCGTTCGCGTTCGCACTCTATATGAACGACATTACATAAATATGACTGAGCTATTCCAGGACGAAAAACCGCGTTCGTTTTCGCGTTCGCGCTCTGTATAACTGGACCTTTAACACTCGGAAAAAACACATGCAATTGCGCCAGAAAAAAAAACATTTGTTTTATTATATATTGAAAAAAACGTTATATTTTGTTACGTAATTACATGAGCCATCTTAATAGCACTAGTTGGCCTAAATAATTAACGTCTTGGGCTTTTTATTTTCATTTTCAAAACGGGAGACAGAATACCCCTACGGCGGCAAGGAATGAGCCTTAAAATATATTACTTGGAATTGTTGTGAATACGGGTTCAGTCTTGATAAGAAACCGTCAGAAATGTTATGTTTCTGTTTGCATTTTCGCGCCAAACTGTAATGTTTGTTCGCGCGAGTTTTTGGGACAAAAATAATATATGCCATGTACATCATGACCATCAGGTTGAATTTTTCGTGGAATTGATGATGAAATGAAACGCAAGTTTTAAGCCTTATTCAAAATCTGTTAGTAGCGCTAAGGCCAGAAGAAAAAAGCTTCAATTTCGCCCTTTAGATCTATGGACGTTCTATGGTTTACATTCTATGGACGATCGCGTAGGGACCATGGTAAAAAATGCTAAATAATAGAAAATAATGAGGACATTTTATTTTCCAACTGGAAATAGTATAGGCCTACCCTACCTATCTCCTCTTCTTACTCGATTCTCATTCCTATTTTCATCAAGGACAGCATACGGTTTAGGCCCATAGGGGGCCACAATTGTAGCTGATTCACAAATGATTCAGCCAGTTATTGACAGCTTTTTTTACTATTTAAGTTGATAGGTTGAAGAGATGGGTTTGAAAATGAAAGAAAATGGTAGGCCCTACCCAAAGGTAGGGGGGACCGGGGCGCATTCAATCTGACTAAAGTTGAGATGCTTATTGAAAATATGCATTTTCAATATAAATATCAGATTAAGGCGCATTGGGCCACTTTGCAAACTTTTGAAGTCTGACAGAAAAATGATGCACATAAAACTAAAAGAAAACATTTATGTCAAACACTATGTCAATCTGATTAATATCCTTGCTTCATTTTGGCTATTTTATGTATATTTACGAGGACAGAGGCATTTACATTTTTTCTAAAAAGTGTCCCAATTTACCCCTTCGGTGGGGCAGTGACAGCCAGTAAGATCACTTCAAGAACAGATATTTCATTTATTTCCTGAATGAATGTTTGCCTCGATCGTTATGGAAATTATTTGAGACGTTTCCAAAGTTCCGAAATCTCTGCAAGCTGTAGTTTTTGTGACTTAGGTAGGCCTATGCCTCTAAATCTCTCAGTTAATTGTATTGGAAATAGGTCAGCACATTTTCCTGATGTCAAGATCTAAACTGTACATTTATTTATATATAGGCCCCTATAGCCTATCTATAAAATATTTGTCATTAAGATTTAGGCTATGGCCGGGGACCCATATCTATATATTAAACCCTCTCAATCAGCATGGTCCGAGGCAATTATAGCAGTATAGGCTTATACGTGTAGCTTTAAAGGGAATAAAATAGCATTAATTTATCTAGGAATAAAACGGAAATATATAACATCTATTTGAGTTAAGTCTAATAGACTGTAGGCCTATGTATATAGCCTATTTTTAACACTGTAACACACGGGCACAGGGAAAATCTTCTTGTCCAAAATAACCACGGAGACAAGTTTCTTATTGTGTTAAAAAGGGGCATATCATTTAGACGTTTATACCCAATCATAAGTTGTTATAATAAACCACAACCCATGATATTTCATTAGGTTGACGACATGCAGGAGTTTGAATCTACATGTAGTTGTGAATTAATTATCTATTAAGTATTATAGAAAGATAATTTACGGCCGTACCTACGTGGTTCGTATTAATTAGCCATTTTTTTTATTTGAGCCAATTTGAAAAAAAGGTTGTAGGCAAAATTCAGGCTAGTTAGCTAATTTGCTAAAATGGCTATTGACAGTATCGGAATACTACCCTTTCGTCAATTTTCAAAATTTTATATTTTTAGTCTAGTATTGGGACCATTCGTATGGGGCCTCAAATGGAAAACACCGGCAGAACACTTCCGTTCCTGCGCATTGTCGTACTCTAGCCAACATGGCAGACAACGTGGCTGAAAAGATGGAAGGAATGAAGATCTCAAAGAAAAAGGCATGACGCTTTATGTATCTGTTGTTGTAACTTATACTGGTGCTGGTAGAGGTCATACTGATGTTATCTCGATTTAGTTTTTTACGCAACAGTGCTAGGATAGGCTTCACTATCGCCTCCAGAATGAGCGGGGTAATAACAAAATAAGTTTGATTGTCAAATTTTGACTCAAAATCGTAAACCTTATGACGCAATCATCAAAAACTTTCAGGTTACATTTAGCCTATCTTATGAGGTGTAGATTGGCGGGAGGAGGGGATGGAATTGTAAAACATTACTTACATACATTTGACTGTCATTGGGCAGTAATATATCGAAACATAATCTAGTCCGAAATATCTGCGATGATTGATGATGTAAGACATTTTCCGACAGATAGGCCATCATCATCGTCAGAACACATCGTCAGAACACACCCCCGAAGGGTGGCAAGACCACCTCTCTTTTCTCATCAAAAATATCAAGATTCTCTTCATAACTTTTAAAAAGAAAATTACTATCCGGGCCGTAGCCTACTTTAATGGTTTCCCTTTCTCCTCGCACCAATCTGAAGTCTGTACGTCGACACAAGCCATAGATCTGATTTCAAACTGTACCAATTTACCAAACCTCTAGTTTACAAAAGTCTCCATTTGCAGACTCTCATTGATAAGTCACTATATGCTCGAGAGGTCAACCTGTCACATGACTACCCCACTGTGAACCAACACGACCAATGAGCTATATCGCCTGCTAGTGGGTAGTCATGTGACAGGTTTACCTTTCACGAAATTCCCCGAAAATTGATCAAATGCGTTCTGACGATGATGATGGCCTATCTGTCAGAAAATGTCTTAAATCATCATCGCAGATATTTCAGACTAAACATAACCAGGTTGGGGAAAGTCGCTTATCGGCGGGTCGTCCACCTATCGGTGGGTAAACAGCTTCAGTACAGGCAGCGAGTTGACTTTCGTCTTTGACAATCTCTCTAGTCATAAATATACTGTAAGCATAACTTCAAACTCCTTTGAATTGGGATTAGTGTTGTTTATAAGCCACAGGTAAACGGTAGTCTATTTTTAGCGTTAAAAGGATGATGCAATCATTTGACATAGTCACTTTTTGTATAAAATGTACTGCCATCATTCGTGTATTGGTGTTTTGAATTAAGGTATAGTAACTAGTGTGTGCTCACATATCTTGTGCCAAATAACGAGATCAATCCGTCTTACCAGCTGTGAAACGAATCAAACGATGGTAGGATTTTATATTCAAATCTTCAGTTCAAGTGTTAGAAAATTGTTGCAAAAGAAAAAATAAGGTTAATGGTCCAAATATCTTATTAGGCAGGTCGGGTCAATTTTAATCATCCATAGTTTGTTTCTAAAACTTATACCAAACTATTCTTAACATAGTTTTAAGATGTAATTAGAATTCCGTTTGACATGTATGATCGTATTTACTTAGAAAAATGATATTTAATAAATCAGGGGAGACCACTTTTGTCTCTAAATATGGGCCTTTTCCATGCATTTTTATGAATGGTAGTTATTTTTCTGTTCAAGCGAAAATGAGCAAACAGGGTCCAGTGAAAGGGCCCTGAAAAAATATACAGACTACACTTTTTGTTTTATTTTTAACTTTTGAGACTCACGCTTGGTTTTTAACTTTTATGATTGAATACCATGTACCAACATTTGATGACGTCACCGACCTGCCTAATCTTATCTATGATTTAATAGTGATTTGCACCTTCTTATAGCTAAGGCCTCCTTAAAGGCACACTTGCCGCGAAAATCAGGAATATTGTTTACATTAAAAAAGAAAGACCGTTTTCAGTATTTTTCCCAGACAATATACATGTAAGTTAGGAACTTTCTATTTTTACCAAAATTTAAAAGTTTGGACGTCACTAATATGATGAAAAATGTCACTATTGGTACCATATTTTTAGACTGAATATAATCTTTAGCTTTTGTGAAAAAGGATATTTTGGTTTAAGAAATGTTTTAAACAATTAGCCAATTCTGTTCGTTACACCAGAATTAATAGCTCTTTGTTTTTCGTTTTTATCAAGAAGTACAAAATAATAGCTTTACTTTGATAACATTCTTGAAGATGTACTTTAAGATTGTTTTTCTATTTTTGTTGTTCAAAAACTTTTATCATTGATATTTTGGTGGTTTGCCATTGAATATGTAAATGAACAGGGGTGTTTAACGGTCATTTTGATCTTGGACAAAACTTTTGGACCATGGCTTCTCCTCGATTTCCTACATAAGGTAGTTTTATCCATATTCTAGGAGTATGCTCAGAGTTCTCATCAGTTTTATTACAAGGTCAATAGCGAGGGGTAAATTGTTTTAATAATTTGTTTGCTGTTTGTTTACTGTAACCATTCCAAAATAACAGCTGGCGGAAGTTCTTCATTTGACGCGCTTTCAAACATATTTTGTGGGCTTGTGATACTAAAGATCTCACCCACACTACTCAAGGCTCAAAACTTTCTGTATCTACATGTTGAGTCTGTTGACATTAGTGTGTAGATTTTCTAAAAATGGAAATGGAATTGGGACTGATACTTAAATCATGGAAATGCACATTGTTATTATCAACAAATTCTTCTCTAGTAAACTTCAATTGGTTGTGAAAGTAATTCAGCTTTTGTTGTATTAAATCATAATGCTCAAGTTTAGCAAGTACCAATGTATCATCAACAAAACTTAAATTAAATTACATAAATTGGTTGTTAAACAGTTTATCCACAATTGCTGGGATTCATAGAAGTCCAAAATTTACGAACCGAAATTAAAAAATTCAGTTTTTTAGAAGGCGAAATTCAGTTTTTTTTTAAATTTACCGACCATTTTAGGATTGAAATTGAGTTAAAATCAATGTTACAAACCAGTTCCAATTCAATATTAGTTTTTTCATGAAAGTATGAATTCAGGTTTGACAAAAAACTAATGATAATAATATATATGTAATGTCAAACCTAGATCAAAGTTATCCCTAATCTCTTCTTTAGGTGCAACAATAAAAAAATACACATTGATTTAATTACAATGAACTATTTGAGAACTATGGTTCAGGGACAGGTAACTATTATCGTAATTTCATGTTGTAAGAGTTGTCTCCCCTTTTATTTTCTATACGACCAAAAACAACTGAATAAATATAACAAGTCGCGAATTATCACGATTATTGTGCGTAATACTCGCCAAAATTTCTCAGTTCATCAAAATCAACTTATTTTAGAAATGTTTAGGTAGTTAAAAAGACTTCCAAAGTGCAAAATAAGCCATGTTGTGGAGACACTGAAAACGAGTATGTTTCTCAGTATCTAAACAACAACAACAACAAGAGAATGACGGCAATGGTCGTTTGACGGCGGTTTCTAAATAAACTTTTTCCTTGAACTTAGATTTTTTTCATCATAAACAGTGGATATCAATCAAATAATATTCAGTTTTTCACGCCCAAATTGAGTTTGGAAATTTTAGTTTTCAAAAGGAAATTTTAAACTGAAAATGTTGAGTTTTTCAACACCAAATTCAGTTTTAAACTCAATTTTACGAACCGAATATCGGTAAGTAAATTGGACGTGTATGAATCCCTGAATTGTCTTTTCCAGTTCTGTCATGATAATAGCAAGTACAGGGCCTAGCGATGGACCCATTGAGACAGTCAGACTCAATCTGTCTGCTAATACAGGGTCTTGTTGCAGATAAGGGGGGTCTTTACACAAGTGTCTTTGATTAGTTTTTTGTGTTTCTTAAAAGTGGGGGTTAGCAATTTCTTTTTCTAAATTCTGTCTTGGATGATATTTATGGTTGTTGTCAAGGCACATCAGTAAAAAGTGATTCTACATCAAAAGACACGAGGCTTCATACAGTATCTTGTCCTATTAAAACTGTTTTTGTTCTGTGGCTCAGGATAAAAACATCTTGGTTTATTGGGTGACTTATTGGTTATCCATAAATAATTCTTCACCTTATTGTAACCTCTCAACTTCTAAATGCCATTGAAAGATTTAAAGACAAATTTCTTTAGGGGTTATTTTGTACCTGCTGAAGATAGAACTTTCCTTCCAGGTAAAGAGCCTGACTTCCTCCCCCACTATATCTTACATTGCGGACAGTCAGATATTAAGTGAAATAATATCGAGTGACAGATGTTGATGAATGCCCTAGACTGTTTTTCTTCCAATTGATTTAAAATTGATTTTTAGTTTCTTTTTATAATTTTTGTAAATTTTTTTACAGACTCAAGAAAAAGGGAAGAAACACAAGGTGAAAGATGCATCTGCAGGTGGACATCCTTTAGAGGTACTGTAGACATTATTTAAGAAAAAACTCTTACATGTGTACATGTATAAATCTTTCTTAATTTTCTTATCTGAACAGCTGATTACAAAAACTACCTGTTTACCAACAAGTCAATACTGCACTCAGCATGAGCTGCCAAATATATAGAAAATTTACTTTGATAACATTCTTGAGGATGTACTCCATGCTCATCTCTGCTTGAGCATACTCCAGGAATTTGGATCATAGATGGATATTATTAAACATTCTCAGAACGTGCTTTGTTTTGGTGATGTTGCAACCTTGTCAAGTCCTCAGCAGTTTGAGCACTCTGATATAAGTAAAATTAAGGGTTTATCATTTTTACCCCTCGGGCAAATTTTGCCCGAAGGGTATTGTCCGTCGTCCGTCTGTCCATTGGTCCTTGTAAACACATTATCTAAAAAAGTCTTTAAAATTGAAACTTCACACATTTATTTAATATAGCAAGTACAAGAAGCCTATTGAAAATCAACACGCTCGGATGTTTTTTTCAAGAGTTATGCCCCTTACATTACCGCTGCTATAAAAAGCCTTGTAAACACATTATCTAAAAAAGTCTTTAACTTACAACTTTGAAACTTCACACATTTGTTGAATACAGCAACTACAAGAAGCCTATTGAAAATCAACGCGCTCGGATGTTTTTTTTCAAGAGTTATGCCCCTTACATTACCGCTGCTATAAAAAGCCTTGTAAGCACATTATCTAAAAAAGTCTTTAACTTACAACTTTGAAACTTCACACATTTGTTGAATACAGCAAGTACAAGAAGCCTATTTAAAATCGACGCGCTCGGATGTTTTTTTTTCAAGAGTTATGCCCCTTACATGACTGTCAGCCAAAAACCTCCTTGTAAATATGATGCATGTATGTGGAGTCATTTTTAACTCGCAACAAATTGTCTGGAAAATAAATATATCTTCGGTTTCTTTGGCCCAGACCCGAGGGGTCCTGATGGCGACAGCCACTTATTTAAAAATTAGTGGAAATAAACTAGGAAACTACTGTTTCACTAACTATCAATAGCAAAACCTTTAGAGTCTGAGTTTGGAGTTTAATAATCCCGGCCCCATGTGGAATGCTTGCTTGGTACCACAGAAAGCTCCCCCCCCCCACCCCCCCCCCCCCAACCCGTCCCTATCCCTTACTTATAAGTTAATTAATATTGAATTTCAAGAGTAACACACCATCAACTAACCACTTTTTTCAGTTAAATCCACCACCAGCTTTCTTAAAGGAAAGAGAGGAGTTATGGAATAGATTAAAAAAGGAACATGATGATTGGCTTGCTGCTCAAGTTTCTCAACCAATCAAAATCACTCTACCTGATGGGAAAGTTGTGGAAGGGGAATCCTGGAAAACTACACCTTATGAGGTGGCAAGGGGAATAAGGTAATTAATATTGCTCAGTATCTACTCTAAGTATTAAAAGGAAACACACTGGTTTTTGTTTTCCGATGACCTTCAAATTAGTAGAAAAATAAGATTGCTTTTGTTTTCTGTCCGAGAGTCCGTAAACAAACAGCCGAGAATGTACCACATGTATAGAATCAATCCCTACCGGGCCCACTGGTCCATGGGAGTTAGAGGTAGGAAAGTTACCAATGACCATCTGGAAACCTCATCTTTTTATAAACAATTGTCAAATAGCATACGGTCTTTATTGCTGTCTCTTTGGGCGTGTCCCTTTAACTCATTTGAACTAATTTTTAGGAAGTGAATAAATTTTGAAAACTTGAAGTTGGCTTTACCCATTTTCCATCCTTAGTTAAGGAATCTATCACCAATTGATAATTGTTCTTGGGGGCCTCAGTGGCTCAATCAGTTAGAGTGATAGTCCCTCTGTCTGACACAGGCCTTCAATTGATGCGGCAAATTCCTTTCGGACCAAATTAAAATTGAAAAATTTTAAGTGGATTTTTTCTCTGTATGTGGAAGAGATGCTAGGTACTCATTGAAAGTCAAGGGTTTCCTCCAAGTAAAGAGCCAGTTCCTCCACTACTTAACCTGGCAAGGCCGCTATATAAGTGAAATACTCGGGAGTGTGGCATAAAACATCAACCAATCAATCTTTATTTGTAACATAAAAACAGACAAATGCAGACTAATTTACAAATGTTGATAAATTTCTCTTGACATATATGTTTGTTGTTTATTGGTGAGCTGCAGTCCAGATCTACTTTTAACATATTTGAAAGAAAATGGCTGTGGACTATCTATTATCTGTGCATAATCTATATTTAAAGCACATTTTAAACACTTTTATCCCATGCCCTGGTTTGGGCGCCCAAAAGAAAATGCAGAAGCCCAAACCCCATATATGGGGTTCAAAATCAGCCTAAATTAGGCCCTGATTATATCAAAAGCTGATTATTGACCTAATTATTGACCTGTTTGTCTGTTTCTAGTCAGGGTTTGGCAGATAACACAGTGGTAGCCAAAGTAAATGATGCTCTCTGGGATTTAGACAGACCCTTTGAAACCGATGCCTCTTTGAAACTTATCAAATTTAATGATGAGGAAGGTAAGAATGTACCTGAGAACAATTTTGGAGAGTTGAACCCAGGGATATTGCAAACTATTCCTTATTGTAAAGCCAAGTCTGCAGTACACAGTTGAACTTTCATTGTACTAGACAGCTTTTGTTTCAAGCCGTTGAATGACATATTTTTTCTAGTAGGCCACACCTTGAGACAACAATATACAAATTATTCTAGAGTGTTAAAGCATGTTTTCAATGCCATGAAACTTTTGTTTTTATACTTTTGACATCAGCTCATCATTAGTTACAAAACTTGACATGTTGCATTGAATCTCATGACTACTGCATGGAACTGCTAGTCTCGTATTTCTTCTAAAGATTCAGCCACTTTTTTCCTTTTAAGGATTCAACTAGATAAGAAAAAAATATGCTAAATGTGGCCAGACAAATTTGCCCATTAGAGAGAATTTAAGGCAATACAACTCGCTGTGGAGTGTGTGAAAATGATTAGCCTTAAACACAACTCCAAGTATCTGTTTTTGTCTGACTCAATGGAAAATTTCAGCCATTAGAATGGCTGAATCTTTAGAAGAAATATGGTACTCTTGAATGGGACGGCGGAGATTATGTAAAGGTTGTTGTTCTAGAACTCTTCCGAATTTTTCTTTGTTAATGCTTTCACTTTTGAAAATTAATTATGTAGCTGTGGTACTCAACAAAGCTTTATACACATTATTTTTTGTTGGTCAAAGTTGTTTTTGTTTCTAATTTTAGGTCAATATGTGTTTTGGCATTCTAGTGCTCATGTACTGGGAGAGGCAATGGAAAGACATTACGGAGGCCATTTGTGTTATGGGCCTCCCATAGATAACGGCTTTTATTATGACATGCATCTTGAGGATAGGTGAGTAAGAATGTGGCCTGTTATTAAAAAGGGGCATGCAGATTATTTTTAGGTCTCTTTCTACTTCGGTTAAGAGGCTTAATAAGGGTAATTCGAAAGAGGAAAGTATACAGAGATCTTTTGTCAGCATATGACCATTACTGTTGATTGCCACATTTAGCCCTATCCAATCAATGATTAACTTGACTGCCCTCAAAATAGGAAACTATGAAGCCCTGAAATATTTTTTGTGAAACTGGTCCCAGAGTAGACCAAAGTTATAACTCCTAGAAACGATAAGCTAAGCATGTCAAGTTTCAAAAACAGACTTATGACTTGCTCTACGTTATTAAACTATTCATTGAAATAGTTCCATGTGCATAAGAAGGTGTTTGGGCACAACTTGGGTGTCCTCATCAGAAAATATTAAGTCAATTAAACCATTCCCGGTTAACGTGGTCAGAGCTGCCAAAATTCACATTGTTTTCATAATTTCTGATCATCATGACAGTGAGAGGCTTTGAAGGCCATCGAAAAACTAAATGATTGGCTTTGAAATGAGGAAAATCCATACAGTATGTGGCCTGTGTGAACCGAAAACGTGTTCGAAAAGTAAACAAAATTTAAAAAACCGGGATGACCATTCATTCATTCTATGCCAAAGTTAGTTCAAAACAATACTTTATCGTACATTTTCGAGACTAGAAGCACTAAAAAGCTTCTGAATTATACGTCTTGATAAAAATAGACAATAATATCAACATTCTGTTTTAACGTCAAAATATCAACATTTTTTATGTTGTATCCGATGAGTCGTAGTAGTTTTAAACACCTTCGCTATGTAAAACTACCGACCGAGCAAGCTTCTGCAAAGTTTAGTGGCAGAGTCTTCAGCAGAATAAATTTCTTAAACTATCTTTCAGTGACCCAATACGGAAATATACGGGGGGAGTAAAACTCAACATGGATTTTACTAACCCTTTTTAGGTCCCTCACAGAGTGTGTTAACTCATAGTGCAGAACTAGTATGTCCTTTAATCCATTCTTGTTTGTCCATCCCAGACAGGTGTCCAGTAATGACTTCCCAGCTTTGGAAACCATTGTCAAAAGTATAGTGAAAGAAAAACAGACCTTTGACAGGCTGGAAGTGAAGAAAGAGGACCTGTTAGAACTCTTCAAGGTTTGATACTTATAATGTACCCCTTTAAGTACAGAAACGTAACACCTGTCCTTAAATGAGCCACTTTGAAGCCAAAAACCTCAGAAAAGTCTATAAGTTTCTTCCAAAATTATGGGGACCGTGGATGTTATTTAAAATGCCATATCATTTGATGGTTTTAATGCAAATCCACAACATCAAAACTGAGAGTCTGATTCAAGCAATAAAAAAAGCAATTTGTTTAATTCTCACGTTACTGAATATCTTGAACAATATTAACAATAAAATGAACTGTAAACACAAGCATATGCGACAAAGCACCATTCAACCGATGCCACTTTCTGAGTGGAATTTTCAATGGATCACAGTATATGGAAGGTTCGCCAGGTACTCTGCGAAAGTCAAAGGTTTTCCTCCTGGCAAAGATCCCTGTTTCATCCCCGACTAAACCTCGCAATGCCACCATATTAGTGAAATAATCTTGTGGCGTAAAACATCAATCAGTCAATTTAACGCTGCTAGGGGGCTCTGTAATGAAATATTTACTCAATCAATAGTACTGCTTTATTTTCACTATGTATCTTTCTAATTTTCAGTATAACAAATTCAAGCAAAGAATATTGAATGAGAAGGTAACCACTCCCACCACCACTGTTTACAAGTAAGTTCTTTTAATTTTCCTAAATTTTACTTGAGGTTTTTTTTTGACACAGCACACAAAGTGTAAGTTGCTTACCACTGGTGTGTTGCATACAGGTTCAATGCTCACTATCCCCCAAAATTGTTCAGATTGTCTGATTGCGTATTTCTATGCTTCACCTATGTGGAGCTTGCAGGTATCGACAGAGTTTTTTTATTGTGATAAAGCCTGGTCAATCTCCCCTGATAACTATTGATGTGAAAGGACAATCTGTGGACAATCAGTGGATCCGTTAAATACTTTTCAATCTCCCCTGATTATTAATGTGATTAAAGAAAGTTTCCGACTTAAATATATAATAATTAAACGAAGAAAGTTGGAAAACTTGCCTTTTGGAATGACAAAGCCATTATCAACAAAGGTTTGTCTTGATATCGTAAATATTTGATATAAAGCTAATGCCAAAAAAAAAGTAGTCTTGTTCCTTCATAGGTATTTGATTAACTTGAGAATCTGTTTTAGATGTGGACCCCTGATAGATTTGTGTCGGGGACCTCATGTTAAAAACTCTGGGAAAATCAAAGCTTTTTCTGTGACAAAGGTAGGTGTTGATCTAGTTACATTTTATTGTGATTTATAGGACAAAATGCTGAGAAGTTTTGCTCATGCAGCCCTTAATCTAGCCCGGGGTCTACTTCATAAGAAGTTAGATAGCTTGACTGACGTAGTGGATTAAAATTTGAATGGTTTAACATTACTGTTTAGTCGGCTCTCTGCTGTTGCTTGGCTAAAGTAGTCTTGTGAAATATCTCCATGGTCAGTACTCTAATATCGCAACCTAGATTAAAAGGCTTTCTGAGATTGTCATTTTGAACAAAAGTGGTTCCGTTCAGTGAACTATGTATTGGTGATTGGTTGATCAGTATTTTACCAGTGTTTAAGGGATTATTTACTGGATTATTTACTCAGTAAGTCTTGCAATGTTGGTAAATGAGTGAACAATCTAGGAGTGAGACGTTAAACACCAAACAATCAATCAGTACAATTGTATTTAATTGGTATCAGATTCTGTAGAACTCAACACTGCTTTGTGTTCAGTTATGCCAGAGAACCCTTGATTAATAAATAAATCCGCGAAGCGGTTTATGGAAAGTATGCACATTGACCAGTTCGTTCATAACTGGATGAACCGAAGAAACATTGAAGTCAATTCGTATTATTTAATTACTATCACATATACTACGTAAAACAATAAAAAATATCTGAAAGAAATGATATATTTTATTTTACAAGAATCAAAACAAACAAACTCGTGCAAAGCTACACACATACTGGTACTGACAAAGCTGTCTACCAAGTGACGTCACAATCACAGGCAAAGACGATTGTACGTGATTACACACACATAATTTTTGTCTTAATACTTGTACATGTAATTAAAATTTTGGACAAAAAAACTGTTTCAGAATTCCTCCACTTACTGGGAAGGTAACTGTGAAGCCGAGTCCTTACAAAGAGTTTATGGAATCTCGTTTCCCGACCCTAAACTCATGAAGGAATGGAAGCATTTCCAAGAAGAGGCTGCCAAGAGAGACCACAGGAAAATTGGCAGAGTAAGATTTACAAGTTTTATAACTTTATTTTTGTTATTATTCATAAAGAAAATGGAAAAAGATCTGAGTGTATTTTTTCTAATAAAGTAGAGTGAGCAATCCGAAGAAAGACATGTAAGACATATTAACATAATAATTCAGTTTATTCTCAAACCATCACCAGGAGTAGTGATAACAATGAAAATAACGGTATATATGCAGGCAGTAGAAAAAGAAGTCAAAACAACACACGAAGTGCAATGAAACGATTAAAGGATATGGTTTTTCTCTTGATTGGCATTTGTGGAAAAGTTGAAAGTTCGAGTTGAAGGCTAGGTGTTTCTTCCAGACAAATAATGCGACCCCCCCACCCCGTCCTGGCCACAGGCAATGTTAGTGAAAGAATCTTGATTGCAGCATAAAACATCAATCAGTCTGTGAGAAACATTTTCACAAGATTTGTTTTACAGCATTAAAGTGGCATTTACCATTGTAAAAGGGGGTGGTTTCATCCAGATGCAGAACCATTTTTCCTCATCCACTTAATCTGGCATATATGCCATTAGTGAAATAATTTGAGTATGATGTAAAACATCAGATACTTTATCTATAAATGGGTGGCGGGTTCAAATCCCACTCAGTCCAAAAAATTGGAAAATTTTCTGACTGGGTTTTCACTCGAACGTCCTATGTGGGATAGTTGCCAGTTACCACCGGACGGTCATGGGTTTCCTCCGGGCAAAGAGCCCAGTTTCCTCCCACAATAAAACTGTCAACGCCACCATATAAGTGAAATAATCTTGAGCGCGGCGTAAAACACCAAACAAACAAAACTCGAAGTACATGTATTTGATGTATGAATGGCTCATGGAAATCTAAAATGCATTATAAATCCTCCCAAAATCAAGGAGATAGATTTGACATGAGTAATATCCCTTATATCAATATACAACTGGTTTTACTTTGAAGCAATATACATTTAGTTTAATTAAAGGGGCATGAGCCTGCTGAAATTTAGACTTTCTTATGAATTCAGATTGGTTTGAGAGAAGGTCAGCGTTTGAAGTACTCTAGAACACTAGAGGATTGACGTTGAATTCAAAATATCTGTATACTCATCAGTGGCTTGCATGAAGATATGCTTATAACGGACAAAACAGCTGGGATGTACAAGAACATTTTAGGGGTTTTGTTGGTTATTAAAGTGGCATCAACTACCAAAATTCACACTTTTTTATAATTTCTGATCGTCACGACAGTAAGAGGCTTTGAAGGCCATCGAAAAACTAAATGATTAGCATTGGAATGATGAAAATCTATACAGTATGTGGCCTATATCAACCAAAATAGTGTTTTAAAGAAAAGTAAACAAAATTCAAATAAGCGGGACGACCATTCATTCATTCTGAGCCAAAGTTAGTTCAAAACAATACTTTATCGTACCTTTTCGGGAATAGAAGCACTATAAAGCTTCTGAATTATACATCTTGAGAAAAATAGTTAATAATTACAACATTGTGTGTTAACGTCAAAATATCAACAGTTTGGCAGCTCATGCCACTTTAAAACTACCTTAACATTCATTATCTAGTTTGGTATCAATGGAATGCTCCTATTTTATTATTTTTTATACAAATGACGAACAGGTTTTTCCATATATTTGGCATCTCATGCCACTTTAAGTAATTCTGTTTCAACGTGTTTTTCCATATATTTGGCCTCTCATGCCACTTTAATATACCTCTTTAATTTCTTTGACAGGAACAGGAATTATTTTTCTTTCATGAGTTGAGTCCAGGCAGCTGTTTCTTTCTACCTAAAGGGGCACACATATACAATAAACTAGTTGAATTTCTAAAGGTGAGAAATTCATGGGTTAATTAAAAGATTGTGTTGCATTTCTGTACTGAGCAGTAATTTATAAGATCTACTGGCTAAAGCCATACTGGCATGTCTTTTTTTTTCCTTCAGAAAGCTATTGGGTTATGATACAGTTTGACACAAGCCTCTAATTGTACCCCACCCCAACACCTTCACCCCCACCCCACCTCTCAAGTAAATGAATAAAACTGACAAGTACTGCAGGTTTTTTTTATTCACTTACCTTCTAGGGGAAAAAAACCTTAACATGGCCATTTAAATGAAACAGTTTTGAGTGCGTCGGAAAACATCAATCAACTTTTACTATGGACCTGGCTATTTCAGTAAATGCTAAAATATGTAGTAAAATATCTATATATTCTAACAATATGTTTGGTATGTCAGAGAGTTTTTCTTTCATCAAATTTATGTATTATTATTTTTTATTTGATTTTTCGTTGTAGGAGGAATATTGGAAGAGAGGCTTTCAAGAGGTGGTCTCCCCCAATATATATAACAGTAAATTATGGGAAACCTCTGGCCATTGGCAGCATTATTCTGTAAGTCTGTTTGATTTTAAAGTAACTTTATACTGTTACAAAACAGTATGTGTCACTGTCTAGATACAACCAAGTACACATATCAATGTATCTCAAGTTTGTCCTAACGTGTATCTTGTATTGATTGGCCAGGTCAGGCATCAGGTCTACAAAATATAATTCAGGATTTTTACAAGAAAAAGTGGGTCATTTTACCATTGGGATATATAATAGTGAAGCTAGGGGTCTTCAGTGGGGTAGCCTAAAGTATAAACAACCGGTGGATGAAGTATATATCTAAACTCCTCGCAGGGATTAGAAATCAAAGTGTTATTTTCTGGGGCTCTCTGTCAAAACGTGTCAACACTGTTACCAACATAAAAAGCTAGAAATACAAAACAGGAAAAGAACAAAAGTCGTCTCCTTTGACATCTCTAAAAACTTCCTAATTGGCAAAGGCTTGAATTGGAAGTAATTGACCGTTATAATTAAAATAGTAGTAGACGAAAGTTTTAACTTAACACCTATTTATAAATCAACATCGAGATGCAGGGATTCCAGAAGAACCGCCTTTGTCGCTGTATGATATTCATGTCCTATTTTGAACAGATGCGTCTTCTGGATTGATTGTATGAGTTGATGCTCTCAAAATATCTGTTAAATGTTTTTGTTTGAAAAAAATAATACTTGTATTCAATGCAATATTTTTATAAACCTAACCTAAAGTCAGAGAGTCAAAAAATGAGAATTTTCGGCAAACAGCCATGCTCCCTCCACCACTAAACCTTTCAACGCCACTATATAAGTGAAATAATCTTGCATGCGGCGTAAAACATCAATCAATTGAAGTTCAGATTTTCTGGGCAATTTTTTGTTGTTGTGGAAATTGAATGTTATTAGGATCACTGCAGCATTGTGTTTTGCTTCACTGAATTTTGAGGGATGGTTTCCTCGCCCATAAAGCCTGGCAACACCATATAAGGGAAATCACTTGAGTGAGGCTTAACACATCACCATATAAGGGAAATCACTTGAGTGAGGCTTAACACATCACCATATAAGGGAAGGGAAATCACTTGAGTGAGGCTTAACACATCACCATATAAGGGAAATCACTTGACTGAGGCTTAACACATCACCATATAAGGGAAATCACTTGACTGAGGCTTAACACATCAATGAGTCAACCCAATCAATCAAACAATCTGGATTTGTTTATGCATCATTTGTGAGAGAGATTGTATTGTCTAAAAAATATATTGAATATAAAAATCAGATTTGATAGGTTTCTCTCCGTTGAATTGTCTGTCTTTGTTTTTCTACAGGACAACATGTTTTCATTTGAAGTTGAGAAAGAAATCTATGCTCTTAAACCCATGAACTGTCCTGGTCATTGGTGAGTTTTTATAAATTGAAATTTTGAATTGATTGATGTTCCCTTTTTGCTATTGTGTTTTCCTCATTACAGTGACCCTTCAACCAATGGTTGATAACTTTAAATCACTCTCACTTCCCATACAATATGAACATTTTATGACATACTGTAAAAGACCTTAATTTTGTAAAAATTTGCAAAAATTAAACACAGTGAATAAATTGTTGAATTGAAATAATTCAAAAGGCAATACATTCCAAACCTTCAGATACTAGGACCAGTATTTTATGTTTTTATTTATTTATCAATATGAGAGACCCTAAAATACGAAATAGCACCTATAGATTTACATGTACTCGGAAGTGAAAATTGAAGATCAACTGTCTTGTAAATTGCCCATGCTGTCAGATTGAAATATAAACAGCAGCCCAATCTTTAGTGTATTTACTGCCTTGTTGATTATCTGTTCGACTAAGGTCCCCCCCCCCCCCCCCCCAATTTTTCCAATTTTAGAATTTGCCTTTTAAAAACCGTAAAAATTAACTTAGTTTTTTTAAAACATTTAAGCAGGTTCATTGCAAATTTATGTTGACTGCTGAACCCCAATCATTCACTTAAACGGAAATCTATTTAACATGATTTTCCAGTTTGATGTTTGACCATCGACCTCGTTCCTGGAAAGAGTTACCTTTGAGAATGGCTGACTTTGGCGTACTACACCGAAACGAGTTATCGGGTGCCCTGACTGGACTGACGAGAGTCCGTAGATTCCAACAGGATGATGCTCACATCTTCTGTAGACAGGATCAGGTATGGGAAAAGCATTTGAAAAAATAGAGAGAACCCCATCAATGATTCCCGGACAATCCGAACAGCCTTCCACCAATGGGTCGCGGGTACGAATCCCACTCAGTCCCAAAAAATTCGAAAATTTTCTGACTGGGTTTTCACCTGAATGACTTGGGATGGTTGCCAGTTACCACCGGAAGGTTGGGGTTTCCTCCGGGCATAGAGCCCGGTTTCCTCCCTCAATAAAACTGGCATCGCCGCCATATAAGTGAAATCATTTTGAGTGCTGCGTAAAACACCAACCAATCAATCAATAAATCAATGATTCCCTATGTTTTTACATTTTACGTCACCCGTCACTCAATTTGTTTAATATTCTATCCTCCACAGATCAAGCAGGAAATAGCAGGCTGTTTGGATTTCTTGAAATGTGTCTACAATGTGTTTGGATTCTCTTTCAAACTGGTTTTGTCAACCAGACCTGAGAAGTTCCTTGGTGTTAAAGAAGTCTGGGATAAGGCAGAAACGGTATGTTTATTTATCCATCATATATTGACACCATGTGAATTAGGAGTTTTTACTCTACTGCTCCACTAAACCTGGAAATGCTGCCATTTAAGTGAAATACTCACGAGTGCTATGTCAAAGTGGCATGAGCTGTCAAAATTGAAAAGTTTGGCCATTATAACAGAATGTTAAACGTTAGTGCTATTTTTCTCAAGACGTACAATTCAGAAGCTTTTTACTACTTATAGTCTCGAGAATGTACGATAAAGCATTGTTTTCTACTAATTTAGGCTTAGAATGAATGAATGGCCGTCCCGGTTATTTAAATTTTCTTTACTTTTCGAACACTGTTTCGGTTCGTATAGGCCACATACTGTATGGATTTCCCTAATTTCAACGCTAATCATTTAGTTTTTCGATGACCTTCAAAGCCTCTTACTGTCGTGACAATCAGAATCTATGAAAATAGTCTGAATTTTGGCAGCTCATGTCACTTTAGACTTCAATCAATCATCTACTGTTTTGTCAAAATGGACAATAAAGATATCATTTTTTTACCATTTTCTCCAGCAATTAAGTGAGAGTTTGGATGAGTTTGGTGAGAAATGGGAATTAAACCCAGGAGATGGAGCTTTCTATGGACCAAAGGTAAAGTAATCCGTATAGAAATAGGAAATATTAATCCAGGATTTCACTGGCCATAACACTGTATTACACGCGTGAAATTTATTAAAGAAATAATATAGAAAACTTTCTGACTGGGTTATTGTCAGATAGACATGTATTTGCAAAGTGAAGAATTACTACTTGGTTTATTGGGCGAAGACGTTTCGATGTAGTTCTTACATTGTCATCAAAGTTGTTATCCAGTTACATGTAGTTATTCCTCGCCTTATTGTAACTGTTCAACTTCTAAATACCATGGGGCCTCGGTGGTCCCGTGGGTTAGAATGATTGTCCCTCAGTCCCATACAGACCTTCCATCGATGTGGTGCGGGTTCGAATCTCACTCAGACCAAATAAAAATTTAAAAATTTCTGATTGATTTTTTCACTCTTTTGCCGTATGTGGAACAGTTGCCAAGTACTCGCCGACGTATATATATATTGAGTGGAACGTAAAACGTCAATAAATCTAAATGCCATTGAAAGATTAGACATGTATCTGCTGGGTTGCTGGGTTTAATTTTTATGCACAAGTGTGTCTATTTCCTGGTCGCAAATAGGAATGTATAAGTAACATTAACTGTTTTCATACATATATTATGTTTGTATTTGGATTAATAAGAGACAACAGCAAGTGATGCAGTGGTACTAGCCGAAGGTTTTGTCCCCCACTAAACCTGGCAGCACCTTTATGTAAGTGAAATAATCATCAGTGCGACATAAAACATTAATAAATTTTGTGTGGTCAGATGAAGCACCATTTTTAGATAGTTTCTCAAATTAGGATTCTTTCACTGTCCATTTTTAGATTGACATCACTGTTAGGGATGCTCTGAGACGGTCCCATCAATGTGCTACCATTCAGCTCGACTTCCAACTGCCAGAAAGATTTAATCTCAACTATAACAGGTCAGTTTCAAATATTTGTTGGGTTACAATCTACCTAATTATGGTAATTGTGCCTAGGTTGAAACCTAACATAAGGGTATGAGATGTTTTTGCTAAACACTCAAGCTGGGTGTGCTATACTCAAGTTTTCTTCCTGGAACGACCTATGTGGGATGGTTACCAGTTACCACCGGAAGGTTGTGGGTTTCTTTTGGGCATAGAACCCAGTTGAGTTTCCTCCCACAATAAAACTGGCGACGCCGCCATATAAGTGAAATAATCTTGAGCATGGCGTAAAACACCAATCAATCAATCAATCTATTTTCCTGGAAATACTGTATAGCCTTCGAAAAATGTCAAAACTAGCTCGAGTGTAGCTTAGAACTACAACTTCAAAGTAATGCTGTCTGACTGTATTCTTTTTCTTGGCATAAAGACCAGGAACCTGTTTCAAGAAAGGGCATAGCGTAAGTTTTTACGTAACTGCAATATCATAACAGTATGGGTTACCGCGAAAGTTACGTAAAAACTTACGTATTCCACTTTGTGAAACCAGCTTCGGATTCCTTCTGCAATAAACCTGATCAAGCTGTCAGTTAAGAATGGTGCAAAACAATAATCAATCGCCCATCATGCTAATCTAGATTTTTAAAAAAAATAACTGATTGTTAACTAGACTGTATTTATGTTGGTGGTCTTGGTTGCTCGGTCAGCAGAGTGACTGCCATAGAGTCTGACATAGACATAGACCTTCCATTGATGTGGCGGTGACTGCGTGGCTCAGTAGGTAGAGCGTTGGGCGCTCAATCCGAACAGCCTTCCACCAATGGGTCGCGGGTTGGAATCCCACTCAGTCCCAAAAAATTGGAAAATTTTCTGACTGGGTTTTCACTTGAATGACCTATGTGGGATGGTTGCCAGTTATCAACGGAAAGTCATGGGTTTCCTCACGCCGCCAAAACACCAAACAATCAATCAATCAATCCATTGATGTGGCACAGTTTTGAATCCCAGTCAGATAAATAAACTTGTGGATTTTTCACTTAATCGGCGTATGTGGGAAAGTGGCCAGGTACACTGGCCAAGGTTGTGGTTTCCTCCCCCACTAAAGCTGGCAAACGGCGCCATATTAGACATCAATCCATTCAACCAATCATTGTGTTTATAGTGCTGGTGAGGCTGGAGAGAAAGAACGCCCTGTGATAATCCATCGAGCCATTTTAGGATCAGTGGAACGGCTAATTGCAATCTTGTGTGAAAGTTATGGAGGAAAATGGTGAGACACCCTTGAGCATGAGCTGCCAGATTATTGAAAATTCTGATGAAGTTAGCTTATTGTTCATCATTTTTATCAGGGGCCTCGGTGGGTTAGAGTGATCGTCCCTCAGTCCCACACAGATCTACCATCGATGTAGTGCAGGTTGAAATCAAAATTAAAAAATTCGGTGGGTTTTTCACTCTTTCACTGTATGTGGAAGAGTTGCTAGGTACTTCGTACAATGACCCTGGTTTCTTCCCCCCACTAAACCTGGCAACGCCACAATATAAGTGAAATAATCTTGAGTGCGGCGTAAAACAGCAATCAATCATTTTTATAAAAGTACAAGATCAGAACTTTCCGATGATATCAATATTAAGGATGTACATTAAGGTACACAAAACTTAAATGTTCTCTTAAATGTTAGTACAAACATTCTTTTCTTTTACTGGTTACTGGATTTTCCTATCTGAATTTAAGAAAAAAAATATCTATTTTGCCAGCTCATGCCATTTGAAACACAAACATCATCATGGGATACTAGAAACAATTATATACCTTGTTTTTTAATCTTCATAGAAATAAATTGCGTTCAATTGGCTAATTTTTATTTTGCTCCTAAACTACATAATTTTATCTTTACAGGCCCTTTTGGCTCTCTCCTCGTCAGTCAATAGTGGTGCCAGTCGCCCCTCCCTTTGATGGATATGCCCAAGTGGTAAATATGGCTACTATATTCACCCACCATATGCCCAAGTGGTAAATATGGCTACTATATTCTCCCACCATATGCCCAGGTGGTAAATATGGCTACTATATTCACCCACCATATGCCCAGGTGGTAAATATGGCTACTATATTCACCCACCATATGCCCAGGTGGTAAATATGGCTACTATATTCACCCACCATATGCCCAGGTGGTAAATATGGCTACTATATTCACCCACCATATGCCCAGGTGGTAAATATGGCTACTATATTCACCCACCATATGCCCAAGTGGTAAATATGGCTACTATATTCACCCACCATATGCCCAAGTGGTAAATATGGCTACTATATTCTCCCACCATATGCCCAGGTGGTAAATATGGCTACTATATTCACCCACCATATGCCCAGGTGGTAAATATGGCTACTATATTCACCCACCATATGCCCAGGTGGTAAATATGGCTACTATATTCACCCACCATATGCCCAGGTGGTAAATATGGCTACTATATTCACCCACCATATGCCCAAGTGGTAAATATGGCTACTATATTCACCCACCATATGCCCAAGTGGTAAATATGGCTACTATATTCTCCCACCATATGCCCAGGTGGTAAATATGGCTACTATATTCACCCACCATATGCCCAGGTGGTAAATATGGCTACTATATTCACCCACCATATGCCCAGGTGGTAAATATGGCTACTATATTCACCCACCATATGCCCAGGTGGTAAATATGGCTACTATATTCACCCACCATATGCCCAGGTGGTAAATATGGCTACTATATTCACCCACCATATGCCCAAGTGGTAAATATGGCTACTATATTCACCTACCATATGCCCAAGTGGTAAATATGGCTACTATATTCACCTACCATATGCCCAAGTGGTAAATATGGCTACTATATTCACCCACCATATGCCCAGGTGGTAAATATGGCTACTATATTCACCTACCATGTTGCGTGTCTTCCTCCGGGTCAACTGTTACTATATGCCAATAGCTATGGAGAGAATCCTGGGAGTAGCTGTGGCTCAGTTGGCAGATTGTTTGTCTGACAGAAGCCTCCAATTGATGGGTCACTGGTTAGAATCCCACTTAACCTAGCTACGCTGTCATATTAGTGAAATAATCCTGAGCACGGCATAAATCATCAATCAATCAATTGTTCAGAGGACGTTTCTGACTCACTAGCTTAGATGCCCATGCATACACAAGCATTACCGTTTAACCCAAATTGAACATTACTTTCTCCACTAAAGAATCAATGAATTTTCATTCTTGTGACAAAAACTGCAGTCAAATGTATTCTATTCAGAGAAATTTGAAAAAAAAACATGTTTTTCTGTTGGGATAATTTGATTCTTCTGATCACTGCATCACTTGCTGTTGTCTCTTATTAACTGCTAGGGCTGCTTATCACTGCCTCTCATCATCCCATCTATGGTTTCATCCATCAGTCTGATACCATTCAAAATAACTTTGCCAATAACCAGGATACAAAAGGGTCATTTCAGAGCACTTGAATTAGAAAATTATCTTTGGTTAATTTTCGCTCCACATATCTGCAATGTGTATGTTTCCTTTCGACAGGTTCAAAAGCAGCTGAAAGAAGCTGGGTTTGTCTGTGACGTGGACCTCGATGACGGAGCCACGATGAACAAGAAAATCCGAAATGCTCAGTTGGCTCAGTACAACTTCATATTTGGTATGTGTTTAATAAGTTTAAAACTTTTACCCCCAGGCTCCTTATTTTGATTCAGATTTACGCTTTTTTACCCCTCGGGCAAATTTTGCCCGAAGGGTATTGTCGTTGCCTCCGTCGTCCGTCTGTCCATTGGTCCTTGTAAACACATTATCTAAAAAAGTCTTTAAGTTACAACTTTGAAACTTCACACATTTGTTTATTACAGCAAGTACAAGAAGCCTATTGAAAATCAACGCGCTCGGATGTTTTTTTCAAGAGTTATGCCCCTTACATTACCGCTGCTATAAAAAGCCTTGTAAACACATTATCTACAAAAGTCTTTAACTTACAACTTTGAAACTTCACACATTTGTTTAATACAGCAAGTACAAGAAGCCTATTGAAAATCAAAGCGCTCGGATGTTTTTTTCAAGAGTTATGCCCCTTATATTACCGCTGCTATAAAAAGCCTTGTAAACACATTATCTACAAAAGTCTTTAACTTACAACTTTGAAACTTCACACATTTGTTTAATACAGCAAGTACAAGAAGCCTATTTAAAATCAATGCGCGCGGATGTCTTTTTCAAGAGTTATGCCCCTTACATTACCGCTGCGGTAAAAAGCCTTGTAAACACATTATCTAAAAAAGTCTTTAACTTACAACTTTGAAACTTCATACATTTATTTAATACAGCAAGTACAAGAAGCCTATTGAAAATCAAAGCGCTCGGATGTTTTTTTCAAGAGTTATGCCCCTTATATTACCGCTGCTATAAAAAGCCTTGTAAACACATTATCTACAAAAGTCTTTAACTTACAACTTTGAAACTTCACACATTTGTTTAATACAGCAAGTACAAGAAGCCTATTGAAAATCAACGCGCTCGGATGCTTTTTTCAAGAGTTATGCCCCTTACATTACCGCTGCGGAAAAAATCCTTGTAAACACATTATCTAAAAAAGTCTTTCAATCACATTTTTAAAACTTTCTACATTTGTTCAACACAGCAAGTACAAGAAGCCTATTTAAAATCGACGCGCTTGGACCTGTTTTTCAAGAGTTATGCCCCTGACATGACTCAGCCAAAAACCTCCTTGTAAATGTGATGCGTGTATGTGGAGTAGTTTTTCACTCGCAACAAATTGTCTGGAAAATAAATATATCTTTGGTTTCTTTGGCCCAGACCCGAGGGGTCCTGATGGCGATAGCCACTTATTAACATAATCTTTGTTTCACTTGTTGTTTGTTAGCTACATAGTAGTTTGCCTTCAATATTATTTTGTAATTTCAGATAAAAATAACCAACAATTAGCTAATTCTGTTTCAAGGAAATTGTCCTTATATTTGGCAGCTCATGCCACTTTAAGCTGATAACACCCGTATTCAAACCTTATCTTCAAATCCCACTAAGTCCCCCAAAAAATTGGAAAATTTTCTGACCGAGTTTTCACTCGAACAACATTTATGGGATGGTTGCCAGTTACCAACGGAAGGTCGTGGGTTTCCTCCGGGCATAGAGGCCGGTTTCCTCCCACAATAAAACTGGCAACGCCGCCACATAAGTGAAATAATCTTGAGCGCGTCGTAAAACACCAAACTATCAATCAAACTTTATTTGTGATTTCAAACCACCTCATCATACAGTTGAGTCATTTTGTTTTTACAGTGGTTGGTGAGAAAGAAAAGGAAAACAATACAGCCAATGTTCGCACCAGAGACAACAAAGTTCACGGAGAACATTCAATTCTCAACATCATTGAGCGCTTTAAGGACTTTAAATCCTCCAAGAGTGCAGACGCCGAGGAACACTTCTAATTTGTTGAAAAAACAATTCTTACTAATAACTTTCTATTCCACAAGTCTCTTTCTGAAGTAGTGATCTATGAATACAAACTAGATTTAAATTCTTTAGTAGCACCGACTTCTGTGCTATATGGCATGGTTATAAGTTACCACTAGATGGTGGAGGGCTTCCTCAAGGCACATAGACCATATAGTTCGCCCGGAAACCTGACAGTGCCGCCGAATAAGCTAAATAATCTTGAATGTGACATAACATAAATCAATCAACCGTAATCGCCGTGCTGTAATTATAGGACCCGTATAATTATGCCTCTAAAATCACCAGGAATGTTTGCTTTCTCCATGTTAACTAAATGTTTTGCTACAATGACAATGGAATAGTTATTATAGTAAAGTTTTAAAAAGAACTAAAAGAGAAAAAATTGGTTTATCTTAACTATAAGTGGCTACAAAAGCAATGTAATAAAAATTGTGTTGATGAATTCCCAATAACTGTAATTATACAATAATTCTACTTAAAGCAGCTTCAAGTACTTGTACCTATCATGTTTTTTTTTATTATTTTATTTATTTTCTTTGTCAGTAATATGGGAAAGTGTAATGTGCTTGTAAATATCCCCTTCTAAAAATATCACTGGCAATTCACAAGTTGGTAGAAAATACATAATTGTACATACAGAGTTGAGGTTTTATATATTTGTTTTCTTCCATGGTTGAGAAGGGTTATTTTAAGTCTGTGCTTTGTCAGGATTAACAAAGGGATGGTTATTGTGAGAAATTATTGTTTGGCAGCTGTTAAATTGTTTATATTAATGATGATTGTTTTTTTGCAACACATTTTCAGTGTTATGTGATCAAAATCTCAGTTTGCATTGTTGTTAAGTCCAGAGCAAGACGAGGGGATTTGGCTGAGCCACAAGACAAGAGGGGGCAGCTACAGATTTCACCTCAGATGTATGAGCTCTAGGCACAGAAAACATTAAACAGGCTAGATATTTTCCTCAGCGCGAGGCGTCTCAGCCACATCCTCTCGTGTGAGCTAGGCTTTAGACTATCATGTCAGCTCATATTGAGAATTTACACTGTACTGGAGCTATACTGTAACTGGTTGAGAATGGCCGAGGTACTGAAATGGTTAATGGGCACAATATTGGCTATATGATTTGGGGTTGGGGTGAATAAAGTTGCTCTTTACAGAGATATTTCATCCAAGCAATGTTAAAATTAGGCCCCGATTGCTTTTACCATGGATGGTTTGAGAAAGTGTGTTTTTACACTATCACCATAGGTGGAATGGTTGCCAGGGTTTCCTCCAGGTAAAGAGCCCAGTTTCCTCCCCCATTAAACCTGACAACACTGTCATTTTGTGCAGTGTAAAACATGAATTAATCAATCTTTCCCACTTAATAAACTGGTCATTGTACCATATACATAAAATGATCTTGAGTGTGGTGTGAAACAAGTATTGTTGCACAATGCCCTTTAAGGCACACTCACCTCTTTTATGATATTTAAGGAAGCCAATTTACCCGAGCTTACTTCAAGTAAAGCGCCCTCGGGCTGGAGCATTGTGGCTCTGCTTTGGCCATGTATGCTGACCAAGCAAGGAGGAATATTAAGTAGGCCTAACACATTAGCCTCCCTGGCGTCCTATGGTCTGTGGAGCGTAAATTTATGTGGGTGGGGAGGGTGGTATTTTAGTCAGTTGGTACTTTTGTTGGCATATAAGCTTGGCTGTTGAGTGTGACGTTAAGCCCCAATCAATCAACTAAAACTTGTAATATCTGATGTTTAGAGTAGCTACTCTCGAAAGCTCATAAATATACACCATCATGTACAATATAGTATGAGTTGTCCTATGTGTTTTGGCTTTAGTAAAACCACTCCATAGTAGAATCTAAACTGTTTCGCTAAAACACAGACATACTCAGACTATATGTGGGGAGACATTGCATGACATGGTAATTAAATATAGGCCTTCATTCATATATGAGCTGCCAAATGTAGAGGGGGAAATCGTTGAAACAGAAATTGCTGTTTGTCTCATTTCTATCGAAAAGTACAAAATAAGAGCTTTCCGCTGTATACAAATCTTGGAGATGTACGTTTATGTTTTGTTACTAGTTGGTGCGATTGCACCATTTAGTGTAATAGTTATTACACTAAGAGGTCTTAATACTCTAGCAGGTGGTACAAAGCTCACCAGTTACAGCAAACGCCCAACAGAAGTTCGTCTACTATGAAAGTTTGCCAGTTAAACCTATAGCTAAATTTCAGTCATTACGAGGCGCTGATAACTAAAGACAAGCTCTCTTCTTTAAATATAGTTTGGCTTGTAAATCAACCTTTTGCGTAAACTTGTCAGGCCGCATTGGGTGTCTGCACGACTTGTGGTCCAAAACGCAAAAAATAGTCTTGCGGCTGTTATAGTCCTACATGATGTGAAAAGCTCACAAGGAAGAACTTCACTGATACTTCTTCCAGTCAATTTCTGTCTGTAAATGGCGCTCTCCATTGACGATTGAACAAGAGTTTGTTTGACAGATTCATATTTTGTTCTCTTTCACATCGTAAACCAAGTGTAAGAATCACACACATGAATAGGATGCTCTATGGAAGCACGTGAGAATTAGTTACAAAAAGTAGGCATTAGCTTTCTTAACAGCATTTTAGCTTAATTGATGCTATCATTAAGTACTTTTCATCTATCCACTAAAGTACGCCCAATAACTATAGGCCCTACCAGGTTTAAAGTGTTATAAGCTGTCCAAATTCGGCCTTTTTGTAAATTCCGATTATCAAGAGATTGATTGATTGGTGTTTTACGCCGCACTCCAGATTATTTCACTTACATGGCGGCGTTGTCAGGTAAGTGGGAGAGGAAACCCCCGACCTTCGACGAGTACCTGGCAACTCTTTCACATAGGGGCCTATACGTCGATCGAGTGAAAAATCCACTCAGAACACTTTCCATTTTAATTTGGTCTGAGTGTGATTCGAACCCGAGTCGCATCGATGGAAGATCTGTGTGGGACTGAGGGACGATCACTCTAACCCCACTCAAATAGCCGGGATGTATGAGTACATTTTATAGGTTTTGATGATCATACACATATTTTAACATTCCTTTCCGAAATTGATAGCAGTAGAAAGTTCAGTTAGTTAATTTTCTTTCAACTAAATTGTCTCTATATTCGGCAGCTCATGCATGCCACTGTAAGATAGGCCGAAACTGAAAAAAAAAACACACACACACACAAAAATGTTTTTCACAACACCTAGCGCGATCTTAATTAAAACCTAATGATAGGCCTACGTCTTGAATATTTTTTGCATATGTAGCCTCTTTGGGCGGAATTTAATTTCACATTATATCCGAGTATCTCGCAGACAAACTGAAACAAAGTTTTGAAATCTATTGGCTGTTTTAAAATGATTAAAACGGTGAGTTAGAAGTTAAGCTGAGGCTACCGTACATGAACATATTGCAGCTGAACCAATATTTTTTTTAAATTTAATTCTTCATTAACTGACAAGCGAAGCCCATATAAGTCAAATGCTGGCCCACTTGAATCCACCAGTATAAATAAACAAATCGTGTTTAACTGTTTATTTTAACTTTGAGCATCAATGCATGGTTTTTGTATTAATAAGTAACCATTAATTGCTTCAAAGTATCATAACCGTATTGATTTCATTTCGGCTATTTCAAGAAAACATCTGAATCCACACCCGCTTTAATTTGTTTATTCCATACATATTTGGAAGCCCCACGGACACAGCGCCATTATCAATAATGTTTGTTTTACTAAATAGGCTATTAAGACGAGATTCTGTTATTGATTGATATCGACAAGTCATTATTGAAATATAGGTATTAAAAGTTGTGGAGAGAAAATACCCTTTCGGTTTAGAAGAGGTTTCTCTCGACGTTCTTCGAATAATATGTCATTAAAGGAATTATGAACAACCTTTGGAAATATTTTATAATTTGCGTTAGGTGTATTGTAGAACATGTACTTTAAAAGTCTGACCAAAAAGAAAATTAAATTTCGGTGGCAGCACATACAAAATTCAAGCTACGCTTGCCAATCTACAATGCTTACGAAAGTTAATTATCTCAGAGACTTATGACGTCAAACACGACCTCCGTTGTGTACGTACGCTCTCATCGATGACGTAATAAACGATTTCTGCTGTCCCAGTAGCAAAATTAGGCATCCCCCAATCGAGATCTTGTGCCATTCTGATCTTCAACACGAGACATGGCTCGAGAGCCGTCGCACTCCATTTTCGCGCATAGTGAACTGTAAGAATCTTACTGAGAATTTATAATGTGTATGATATTTAATTCTCTGCTCCATACTGTTCCCAAACAGTATGGAGCAGTAATAAGCTGTATCGCAAGGCCTTTGGGCAGAAATACTTGTTAAAAATCAAAAATATAATCGGCACTACATCAGCTCATATATACATTCTAAAACAAGGTGGCAGCGCCCATGGATGTCAAGGCAAAATATGATATGGACTTCAAGGTATTTCAAGGTATTTTATATGTATTAGGAGAGTAGCAATCAATATAACAAAACAGGTTACCGGCGGCTTAAACATTACCTACCAGAATTATATCGGATATCTCTCTACACAACCGAGTCAACTATCAGTGTCACGTGTCGTTGTTTACAATTTTAAGGACGTCGACAGCAGTGGCCTCCCTTTGTTCAAGCAACATGTCACTCAATCGTTTTAGAGTTGATATGTCAACGAATGGCAGAAGGATCAATCTCTATTTTAGATTGGCATCCCCCCAGCGCCCAAAATTTGACAGCCAATCGCTGCTCGGTAAGTCTGAAAGTGATGAGCCAATCGTCGCTCGCTTAACTGACCTACATATAGGTCAAGGAGAGTGGGAGTTGATCGCGGCTGTAAAAACTAAGTGGGAAAGTCCGTCCACGAATTTAGAATTTTTGGTTTGATGATCATGTGTAAAACTTTATATGACCAGAAGTCTGTAGACTTATATGACATAAATCTCATCATAAAAGTTGAAAGCCCATTGAATACGCAACTTAAAACACTCAAATGTAAGAGGCATTTTATTCAGAGGTAGTTTCACTTTCACTGCCCAGTTCAGACTCAGTGTCAAATCAAGTTACAACTGTGTTATAAATATAATTTGTATCCTCACAGTTACATTTATGATTTACTATACAAATACCATAGAACTAATGAGTAATGTTTGTGCTTTATGACAAATACTAACTGCATAAATATAAAATTAATCGACATTTTTTTAGACGTAAAGAGGATTAAAGCAAATCAATTTCAGCTGATAATGGGAGAATCCAACCAATGTTCAATTTAATTATGCAAAACAGATGCTGTGTTAGTCAGAAATTTGCATTAAGCTTTGTATTACTCTATAAAATGAAGGAAAATGATTGAAATGAACAACTAGTATATGTTTTATTTTACTGTTAACTGTACTAAAGAAGCAACATTGAAAGTCCATAGTTGAACAAGCTTGAATGGTTTTAAACTCCCTAAATAAAGGCACAGTTCCCATATATATAGCTTGTTTAGGAGACACTTGGTTCAAAATTATGAGTCGTGTCCCGTTTATTACTATTCTACATAGTAACAAGTACTAAATAGTTGAGGCTGCAGTGACCAATAAAAGCTGATAAATTTCTCCTTTATATCGAAAAATCCCCTGTATCCCTGCTCACCTGTTTTTGAAGATGTTCATCACTATTTGTTCTAATCTATTCTTCATGGTTTAGATTTCTTAAATGAGGTTAATGACAACCCGAGTAGGTTAATGACAACCCGAGTAGGTTAATGACAACCCGAGTAGGTTAATGACAACCCGAGTAGGTTAATGACAACCCGAGTAGGTTAATGACAACCCGAGTAGGTTAATGACAACCCGAGTAGGTTAATGACAACCCGAGTAGGCTAATGACAACCCGAGTAGGTTAATGACAACCTGGGTAGGTTAATGACAACCCGAGTAGGTTAATGACAACCCGAGTAGGTTAATGACAACCCGAGTTTATTATTGGGAGAAATTACACCATTAGGTGCCAATACAAACAATTCAATTTGTTTAAAGGGTGCATAATTATGTTTGATATAATTATGCAGGTTTGAATTTAACTAGTATATCCAAATTATCTGATATTAACTGGCTGTCAAGTCTCTCATTTTATTTATTCCATTTTATTATATATAATTCAGTCATCACTGTTGTGACCTATTGATATTAATATTAAAACATTCTATGTATCAGCATTGTGTTTTCATCCAAGAGAGATGATGATATACATGTATGCAAGGCCTGTTCAGCAATCCATGGAGAAATATAAAACATTTTTTTTAGAAATGGCCTCTGTATGTCCACCTGCCTTGTTTTCGTGTGGCCGTTATGCTGGGCCCTTTCAGTTTAGTTTATAGTTATATACTAGAGACCTCGAACAAGTTCAATTGTCAGACCTATATTTGTAGGTCATTTAGGTCAAAAGCTGTCTTGCTTTCTTGTGAACAGGATAACTTCTGAACTGTTACAATGATGTTTTATATAGGTATATAATTGAGGTGTGTCGATCAGTTTCGATTTCATATTTATAGGTCATTGAGTTCAAACCATATGGTGTGCCTGAAAATATAATACACTCAGCCCTTTCCTTTTTGGCATACAGGCATAGACTGATCCAGAGACATTTTGATACCTGTATAAAGGTATGGGCGCCCAAACTCACAAGAAAAAAATCCACCCAAATTCTAATTTTAATGTCAAAATAGCATTTAATGTTGAATTTTGGGTCAGAGATGTTGTTTTTGTCTTATTGTTGGAATATTTTGAACCGAAATGGTATGCCCAAATTTTCCCTGGATCAGTCCCTGACAGGTGTACTAGGGAGACATTCTTGTTAGGTTTCATGGAAATGTCGAACAGTGTATATTTATTAACTCTTATTATACATATAAATATATTTATAAACACAGTAAGACAAATCATGTTTCCCCCTTCATCCCCCGATACGCTTACCTCCCCTTCACGAGTGTACCACTACCGTCCAACATTTCTCTCAGGTACATCAATGAAATGCCTTAAGACGCGATGCAAACTCGATATATACGTACCCGATCGCGGAACCTTTTTCGGAGAACAAACTCGCAACAAATATCAAATGGCAGAGAATCTTAATTGTGACTCCTCTAATATCGTGTATGTAATCACGTGCAAAAAATGTCGCAAACAGTACGTCGGAGAAACTCAGAATTCTCTACGACAAAGAGCAGCCAACCATTTATCTAGTATAAGACTTTAACATGATGTACCCGTGGCACAACATTTCAATACTCAAGGTCATTCGGTCAAGGACCATTTTGAAATCATGCCTATTGAGAAAATCCCATTTCTCACTTCCGCTGCCGATACCAAGCACAAACGTTTGGAAAGGGAAAGTTTTTGGATTCAAACATTACAAACTATTTATCCTTTGGGTTTGAACTTGGACCCCGGAAGATTTCGTGAAAAAACTATAATACCATTTGTGTTTCAGTATAACAAAGCTAGCATCGCTATGGCCAAGATTATAGTAGAAGAATACAAACTACTTCAAAGTAAACTTGCTCGACCTCTGACCCAAAGGCCAGTCATTGCTTATAAAAAGAACAAGAGTTTGAAAGACATACTGGTCAGGGCTAAACTCCCCTGTCTGCCTTCTACCTAGGTTTTCTGGGAAAGGGTATGGGAGGGGGGGGGAATAATATATAGTCTGACGATATTCTTACTATAGCTTAAGATGCGTAAGCATTGTCAATGTAATACAAAGTGTTCCAGAAAATTCTACTGACTAAGGCCAAGCTCCTGTCAGTCGTCAACCTAATGAAATATCATAGGTTTACTTTATTACAACAATTTATGATGGGGTATAAAGGTCTAAATGATATACCTCTTTTTAACACAATTAGAAACTTGTCTCCGTGGTTATTTTAGACAAGAAGATTTTCCCTGTGCCCGTGTGTTTTAGTGTCCATAAATAAATATATTTATAAACACTACAATATACAGACACAGGGAGAATCTTCTAGGATAGTTTAATTGTGTTAAAAGAATTGGGGGGGGGGGGATGTTATGTCATGTAGACCTTTATTCGCAATCATAGGTTGTTGTAATAAACCAAAACCCATGATATTTCATTAGAACGCCAATGGAATCCAAGTTCAAACCCAAAGGGTAAACAGTGTGTAACACTTGAATACAACATAAACTTTCATATGTAGTCATATAAACACAAAGTGGCACATCTGCTGCATTCAGATAATGTATTTGGTGGGGGCACCTGCTTGCTACTCAGTCTGTTTGAATTATTCCATACTAGTATCTTTTTCGCTATGTGTTCTTCTTTGTTTCATAATAATAGAACTCAAATAATTTCTTCCAAAACTCACAGTTCTTAAATCTTGAAAGGAAAGGTCATTCAGTCTAAGTTATTCATTTTTTCCCCGTTTTAAAACCCTAATGCTATTACATCTGACAAATTCCAAGATCTATGTTATTTAGAGGTTATAGGACTATAGTCTATTAATTTTTATGGCATCGAACCTCTGACATGTTATTTTAAGTTCCCTTTATATATATATATGGCACTTCTTAGACTTCTTATGAGATACTCATATGAATAAAATTAATTTTGTTTGGATTGTCTTTCAATGCTGTTGAAAGCCTTTTGAATTTTTTGTCTAAAATTAAATAGGCCCAATGGCATGTGCCCTGTAAAATATCAGAATCCAAATGAGGAGATAGGCCATTTATGTGTTTAATCAATCTCAGATTACTGCCCTCTTTATATCATTTCTTTAATAGATGTCTAAAACCACCCTTGACTTCAAGTTCTTTTCCACTTGACAGCCGAATAGCACATTTGCAAAGAATGTTTAATTCAGTCTTCTTTTTTATCCAGGGCCAGGAATAAACTTAGTCTACGGTGACTCATCTTTGCCAAAGATGTTTATTCCTTAAATGTTGGTTTTCCATTTTCACTAAAAATCTGACAGAACTTATAGCTAAATCTAAAACAAATTAGAATGGAAAAAAAGAGGCATTATAAGGTTAAAAACTACATGATAAATAAATTGATTTACATTGAGGTGAAAAAAATCAGTTGAGTGAGGCCAGTTTGAGTGGACCGGTTCAAAGTTCATCACAAAATGATTGATTGATGTTGGAATAAAGTTTACATGTGGCTTGTGTAAACCGAAATAGGATTCTAAAAGTAAACAAATAAATTAAAAAATATGAACTCATTTGAGGCCTATAATACTGATAAGTGCCTTGATTTAGTTTTCTAATTTTTTATATTGATTTCATATTTTGTTTTTAAATTTCGACCATGGCTGAAAATATTTTGACCAGAGTCAATATAGTTTTAACGCGTTGATTTATTATAACTCTGGTCATAATAATTTTGATTGTAGTGAAGATATTTTGACTCCGGTCAAAATAGTTTAGATTTGAGTTGAAATTATTTTGACTTGATTTGAAATTGCAAAGAATTTATATGCACGTTGTTGTGATTTGGCTTAGTCAAAATAATTTCAACTCAAGTCAAAACTATATTGACCTGAGTCCAAATATCTTAACCGTCGTCAAAGTATTTTGATTCGGGTTATAGTATTTCAACTCAAGTCAAAATTATTCTGACTTCAAAATATATTAACCGTTGTAAAAAAAAAATTTAAGGTTGAAATTATCAAAACTATTTTTACCTGAGTCAAAATATTTTAACCATGGCCAAAATAATTTCAACCGTGGTCAAAATATTTTTACTCGAGTTATGATATTTTAACTAAAGTCAAAATATATTAAACGTGGTCAAAATAATTTCAACCGGAGTTAAAATTATTTTCGACCAGGGTCTAAATTATTTTGACTAGAGTTTCAATATTTCAACTCGAGTCAAAATATTTTTACCGTGGTCGAAATCATTATGACCAGAGTTATGATATTTCAACTCGAGTCAAAACTGAATTCAAAAACAAAATATAAAATTCACAAAACGAAAAAACAAAATCATGGCACTTACCAGCCACCGTAGACAGCTCATACCACAAAATCATTAAAAGTCTAAATAAAAAAACATTGGAGCAAATTGGAAATTCTTTACTTTTCCATTTGTTGTCTTTTGTCTATAAATAAAGATAGTTTTGTTTCATTTGTTTTTTTATCTCGACAATCGATTTTTTTTTCTTCTAATTTGTATGGATTTAATTTATTTGAAATTGTCATGCACCCCTTTTGTTAATTCTGATTGTTATGACAATAAGAGACTGGGTAGTTTATTTAAAAACTAAATGATTGACACTGGAATATAAAGGAAAATCCATACAGTGTATATGACCTGTTCAAACAGAAATTGATTGTGCTTGACTTGACGTTTAACCAAAGTTCAAAGGAAAAGTTTTATGGGCCACCATCCTGATATCTAACCAGAAGTCTATAAAGGGGACTTCTGCTGTAACCTACTAATGTTTAGTAATAAAACACATTAAAAAATAAAAGCCTTCTATTCTAAGCATAGCTTTATAATATAACTTATAAGTAAATCAAATTGATGCCAAAATGGTAGTCCTACTCTCAAGATGTTTTCCTCACTGTAGTCGTAACGTAAAAAGGCATTTATTTAGTCATACTTATTGAAATTAATCAAATTCTGTTTCTATTTGAATTCTGAATTTCCCGGGGTTTTTTTTATTAAGAGGCATGAGCGACCAAAATCTGCTAGATTAATACATGACTCATGAGCAAAGCTTTTAAGACGTAAGTTGTATTTGGTAGGCCTATTGTGAACATAGTAAAAATCAAATACTATGATGCGAACTGATTCTAACTGTACCGTATCTGTACCATGGTGTATCATTTGTATGTATTGGACGTTTAATTCAACGAGATTTCGCGTGTAGCCGTAGGCCTATTTTGGCACCTCAGGCCACTTTAGATTAATATCCCTGCGTATTCCACAGCGTAAGTTTGTTTTGAAATTTCCCTTTTTGTTTAAAAACACATTTGCAAAAAGGCAAACTGTTTGAAATCGTGATAGTCGGCTTGTGCTAGGCGTCAAGCAAATAGTTTCTAAAAATAGCCTATCGGGGTCAAATTTTTGGGCGCCGGGGGGATGCGTCCCAGTACGTCTTCGTGTCAGTTTGTACACATCGAAGGTCGCGTATGACGTCCTTTTTCCGAGTAGTTACGAAAAATACGGAAAATATGCATATTTCCTCCCCGTTGATTTTTTGATTACCAGGGGCTCGTTCTACTAAGCTGGCGTAAGTTGCGTCAGTCGCAAAAGCGTGTTAAATTATAGGAACTTGCGCACGGTCGCAAGTTTTATGGCGCAACTCTATGTTGTAAACCTATGCGTAACTTTGCGCCAGCTTAGTAGAACGAGTCCCTGGGAACTAACGCGAAGGTTGTTTCGTTTCAACTGATGTTTTTCAAATATACATTTAGTCCATACACAAACCAGCTTAATTCCTGTTCATAAATCCTTTAACGTCAGTTCTCTGTGGCAGGCGCTGTGGCACGCATTTATCTCATTGCGTCATAGACAAAATGAGCGCGATTTCAACGTCAGGAAAGAAATGTTTGAAACTCTCTTTAAACGTGGGTTCCATACTAATGATAAAAAATTAAGACATCACCACGTCCTCAGTTGTTTTTGAACAACACGAGCTTTCGACACCTGTGCCGGCACATCTCGTGATGTCTTAATTTTTTATCATTAGTCAGGAGCCTGTTTCACAAATCTGGCGTAAATTTGCGCATAGGCCTACCACATGGACCGGTTGCGTCCAAGGCGCAAGTTACTACAGTTTTAACACTGATTTACGTCCGACGTAACTTACGCCAGCCTCGTAGACAGGGCCCTGATTGATCCAAAAACTCAATGTAGCCTATACCGTAATTTTGCCATACACCCAGGCTACTGCACAGACTCCGCACTACTAGAGATCGTAAAAACATAAATTAATCGAACATTCAACTCTTTGTATAAACATCTCTCTCGTCCATATCTATCAATTGTCTGTTTAATGGAAAATACACAAAAGGTAAATGCTGGTCTGGTGTTTTTTGTTGCTTCAATTTGTTTGCTTCTCGATTTAAATCTAAATACTTGAAACAGAATTTTGTCGTCTACTATATTTACAAACATCTTCACCCACATATCTCCTGTGTGTCGCCCATATTTCATCTGGCCGTTGGATATCGTCTCACAATAATGCCTAATTGATATGCTATATTTAGAAACATGCATGTGCCAGGTGTACTTTGTTAGGGGTATATAAGACCTGCTTCTTCCGATGGAAATTCGTTAAATCCTCAAGATGGCGATAACAAGTTTCCTTTGCGTAGCTGTGTGTTTAGTGGCTATGTTTCAAGATGGCAAGTATCAATTTTATTAAGACATGATTATTCCTCAATTCATTGTTAATTTCTTGCCAGAGTCTTATGTGTAAAACACCAAAAGTTCAATAATGTAGAAAGCTGTTTATACGTCACCTTCAATATCGCTATAACAAAGGTATTTTTTGGGATAACAATTTCTAGTGCTGGCGATAGGTGCTATACTCTGGGACCCGGGTTCGATTCCCGTTCCGGACGTCACCCCAAATCGGTAGAAGACTTTGCCATTTTTCAAGAAAGTGTAATCCCAAAAATAACTAGAAGAATACTGCTGTACTCACAGTTATGTGAAAAAATGAATTCCAATATAAAATGGACACTAACGTAAAAGAAAAAAACATGACAACCCAGATGAAGGTGGTCCAGTTGGTTAAAGTGATCGTCCCTCAGTCCCACGCAGACCTTCCATTGATAAGGCGCGGTTTCGAATCACGTTCAGACCAATTATTTTCCACACGGTCGCCGTATGTGGAAGAGTTGTCAGGTACTCGCCGAAGCTCGCAAAATATTCAAAACTTACTCAACTCGTTTCATAAATTTTCATATCTAATGACCACGAGTGTGAGATTCTGTATACCGCATAACTAAACTTGAAAAACGAAGAAAACTAATTGAAAATTGTTCCAATCGTAACGTCATTAGAAGTTATAAGTGAAATAATCTTAAGTGCGGCGTAAAACATCAATCAATCCATTCGTATAGGGCAAGTAAACAAGTAAACATGAAAAAGTTCACAAATTTGGGTTATCAATCAATCTTTTTGAAAAAAGACTTAGTTTACGGTCCAAAACTAATTTTACATACATGTGTATGTTACCAAAGTAGATTTGTAAGCACTATTAGTTCACTACTGAGAAATATAGACATAGAAATGGAAAATGGAAGGTGCTATCTTAACTGATAATATTGAACTTTAAGAGTCGGCTAAACGAATTCTTCGAACACTAGGTTTAGTTTTTTTAGAGCAAACCATGCAATGTGTCACTTATATGCTAACTTCCTCAAAAACATATCTCACCAAGAGGTTAAGACACTACATCATCCCTTCCTTTACATGCGTGTTCATATTGAAGAGCATTTTTGACAGCAGTCCTCTTACGGGCAAGGGGCCTCGGTGGTCCAGTGGGTTAGAGCGATCGTCCCTTAGTCCCACACAGACCTTCCATCGATGCGGCGCGGGTTGAATCCCACTCAGACCAAATACTCGGTCGCCGTATATGTGGAAGAGTTGCCAGGTATTCGCCCAAGGTCGGGGGTTTCCTCCGGACAATGCACCTGGTTTACTCCCCCACTAAACCTGCATGGCAACGCCGCCATGTAAGTGAAATAACCTAGAGTGTGGCGTAAAACATCAATAAATCAATCAATCTTCCGGGCAAAGCTTTTAAACGAGACTGAGCTATAACTGAATGGCCAGCTCAAAAATCGCTAACGGTACTCACTGTATGCATTCAAAAGCTCAATATGCATAAATAGGATTCAAACTATACATACATTTGGAAGGGTTTCAACATTTTAATAGTCTTGGTATTTTTTTTATATATAAACGTTTTAGATTTGTTTATTTATGATTCTTAGCTTCAACACTAATAATACCTATAGAGCAGTATACCTGTCCGTCAAAATGGATTCGTGACGACTACGAATGCTACTACAGTCTGGATTTGGGAGCTGGGAGCACTGTTCAAGAGGCTCAAAGTAAATGTCAACAGCTTGGAGGATCCTTGGTTGGTTTCAACACATTGGGGGCACTTGGCAAATTGAAGAAGTACCTTAGTGGAATTAATAGTAAGCATTTATTCCCAACTTGAGACATTCAAAACGAACGAAACAACTCGCTAGACTCCTTTCTTGTTTAACTATATACAATTCCTATTTTGTTTCTGATATGCAAACCATTTTATTGTGATATATTTCAATTTTGACCAACATGTTTAAAGCTTTGTTAAGTTTACTGTCATATCTCTTCATTTATTTAGTATGGAGTGTGCGAAACATTAGTTGGCAACTAGTAATTTTGTGAAAAATAAACAAGGAATGTCTATAAATTCACTGGGAGTCTACTCCCGTCGTAATAACTTAAAACATGGATATACAACGACACGCATTTGCAAAGAAACTGGTAATAACAATATTTTGATTTACATTTAATGTTAGAGGATTTTCGGATCTGTGCGATGTAAAACAAGATGTTATTGATATAGTTAGGTGCATAGAGAACTACAATTCCGCTGTTTACTATACATTATTTAAACTAGCATGTCTTTCTATTTGCCTTGTCAGAAAGTGGCAATCCAAGCAATCCGTATTGGCTGACGTCTGGGAGAAGCAACAAACTCCAATGGACTTGGGAGAGTACAGGGGCAAGCATTCATACCTTTCAGATTACAGGGGACGGCTATTATACCTCCACTGGTTCATTTCCACTGTCGGAACAAGAATGTCTCGCTTTGAAATACACCGATGGGGCTGTTAGCATTGAGCAACTTCCTTGTAATACCAAATTTGCACACGCGGTTTGTCAACGAAAGGCTTTGCCGTAACAATTATACTCGCGCAAAGATTATGTTCAAGACATAAACTGTTTTCCCTTCAATGATTGCGTCATAGTTATGTTATTCGATCGATTGACTCAATAATTATTTTGGTGTTTTATACCGTACTCAAGATTATTGAACAGAATATGTGACGGTGTCGCTAGGTCTAAAGGAGGGGAAAGTAACGAAATTAGTAAACGCAACACAGGCGTGGTAAATGTTCCTGTCCAACGGTACCCAAACCATATCTCTACGAAGTTTCCTCGCCAAACTGTGTCGAGACTAAAGTCGAGATGCTCATTGTTATTTTCAAAGAACATCTCGACTTTAGTCAGATTGAGCTGTGTGTCTCGTTCGGCCATTCAGCATACGCATAGCTGACCAGTCACTGTACGTTATAGTGGTACAATATACCATAAGCTCACAAGGGAACTAATTCACTTCTTCCTGTCAATTTCTACAGGTAAATTACGCGCTCCGCAGACGACCGCAGGCAATATTCACACACATGAATATGATGCTATATAGGAGTCCTTTCGATACAATTGCGTGGGTGTTGTTTTTTTGTTTTCTACCCTTACAAATTTCAAACCTTCCGGTCATACCTTGCCACCATTCTGCATACGGCGATTGAGATTGTTTGGTTTGTTGGGTTGTGCCGTGTTCCATTCGTCAAAATGATCTACACTTCTGACTGAAAACAATTATTTCCTTCTCTGCTCTTAGTGAGTAGGACCGTTCTTGAAATATAAGAAGTATCATATTCATAGACTTCTGGTAGAATACATTCCTTGATACAATATCTTATATTATGGTAGATTTAAAAGATTTAATCATGAAAACAGAGGATTGAACAGGAACACAATATTAGCTCAAATTTACCACACTTTGGTATTGTGTTTACTTGGGTTCAGAACATCGTCCATATTGGGCTGAAATATCTCTTTCTTTTCTTTGCATATTACTGACAAATAGAAAATGTTCCATGATCTCCTTCAAATAAATACAGTGGTTCATGTAAATTAAATTTGTATAGGCCTAGATAAGAATAGCCCTTTCAAGTCGAGTTAAAATCCAATCCGATCGTCGGCGAAGATCGTTCATGTCGACTGAGACTGATTCATCCTTCCGCCTACGCCACGCCCAGGTCATTGCGATCGGTTTTGATTAGCATTGCAAGCATTACCATATACCGCAGGCGTATATAATAAGAATATACTAAGTCGCTCTACGCCTGCGGTATATGGTAATGCTTGCAATGCTAAGTTTGGATAGGAACCTCGTCAAATTATGCAGACGGGCATGCGACTAGGAATGACGTAATAAAACAACGTCATCAAAACGCAGTGAAAAAATAATCCCATGTTGTAGGCCTAGTATATATATATTTATGAACACTATAGAACACACGGGAAATGTTCTTGCCTAAAATAACCATGAGACAAGTTTCCAATTGTGTTAAAAAGAGGTATATCAGTATGCCTAGTATATAGGTTGGCTGATTGGCTGCGACCTAAAGACTGATCGGTACAAAACAGAACATGGTATAACCTCACGATCGTTTGCGAACGACCCGAAAAGTCTTAAGGCCGCTTAGCATTGCAAGCATTTAGTATACTAAGTCGCCCTACCCCTGCGGTATATGGTAATGCTTGCATTGCTAAAGGCCGCTCAGCTCGACAACAATTCTCCGACTTATTGATCGCAAATTTCCTGCCGACTGGAGCTTTAAAATACGACGATCGGATCGGGTAAGATCTTAACTCGACCTTAGTGGGGCTGAAATGTCAAAAGCTAGCTTGGCGGTATTGGGTAATATTTATTTTATAATTAGAGCAGTAGGAATCCAAGGTGACTGTATTCTGTATAATTTCTGTTCCAATGATACACAAGTAGTAATCTATTCGTCTTATAGTAGCCAGTACTATTGAAAAAGGGTTGAGCAATCCGTTCCACATTGTGTCCGTGACACATGTCTCATTAAATTTAGGCTTTTTCTACACACAGTGATTAGATGTTTAATATGCTCTGTCTGTGTTAACTTTTGTCAAGTATGACCCTAACATATGAAAGACTGGGACAATTTCATACCACGGCCATTTATTTTTAAGATTGAATGGATTATAAAATCTTCTTCTAGTAAATAAAACTGCATCTGTCTTAGAAATGCCAATTGATTCCCCATTCCACCCCGTGATCCTCGCCAGTTTTAGTATATTTCTTTACCTAATTAATAGTTTTTAAATGAAACCAAAGGTTAAAGTTATCGGCTTATAACGAATATCCCGGCTGTTTGATTCAGTGATTTAAGGCGATGTTATACACTTACTTCAGGATTTTAAACGAAGATTACTCATGATAAGGACCTACCTATTCGGACACATATTGACAAAACAATTTGAACCTCCCTAAAAACTTGATTTGAGCAAAGAATAAATAAGTCATTAGAAGGACACTTCCAATCAACGAACTATATTCGTGGAATGGAGGTCAAGTGGTATTTGATTTGCATCGAATGCAACCATTACTATGAGATGGTGCAATTTCGATCCAGATCGGTTATACAAGCGCGCTTCAACTATCAATGGCGGCACACTTGACAAAGTCGATACAAACCAGCCAATGAGATGTGTCCATTCCACGCATATATATAGTTCATTGCTTCCAACTTCTTCATGAAGGGTATTACCAGTCAGCAGACACATAGCTCAACTGCAAGCGTGTAAGAGATTGATTAATTGGATAACATCAAAAATACATTTAGACAAAAAGGATTGAAATAAACTTATGAAACATGTAAAAAAGATTTTAAAAGGACAAACAATTTTAAAATGATCTCCAAAAATAGCTTCTATAAGAAATATATGAAAATATCAATATTCTCGTTATTTTTTGGGAATACACTTTCTTGAAAAATGGCAGAAATTCTTCTACCAAATTTAGGTGAAAATGTCGGATAAACTTTTGTTTGGTCGTCTGCGGGGCGCTCAATTTACCTGTAGAAATTGACAGGAAGAAGTGAATTAGTTCCCTTGTGAGCTTATGGTATATTGTACCACTATAACGTGCAGTGACTGGTCAGCTAGGCGTATGCTGTTTGGCCGAACGAGACACACAGCTAAGCTTTTCTGTGAAGATGGCTGCTGGGTCAGCAAGTCGTTCGTTGATAACACTTCGCAACTTTCGTTTAGCACAGTTTGGCGAGGAAAATTCGTAGACATATTTCCAACTGCATGATGGAGGATGTAAAAATCTTTTAGTTGTTCTTACTTTTAATTAAAGCAAAAAAGTATTAATATTAAAATTCAAATAATGAATTGCACCTTTAATTCACGTATGTCCTTTCTACGGTGCTCGATATTATCAATTTTTAAAACAGATTTATCTATATCATAAAATTTGAATTTTTATTGTAATAGTAATATACATATTTTCACATGATTTAAATTAGTTAATGTCTTTTAGAAAGTGAGTATAACAATATTCTCGTTATTTTTTGGGATTACACTTTCTTGAAAAAAAAAATGGCGGAAATTCTTCTACATCTAATATATACATTATTATTGTTATGATGTCATACACAAGCGAATTTGAGTCAGGGCCTCTTCGCGATTTATCTTTCTTTCTGGAGAAGAGTGAAAGAAAATCATAATTATGCATTACACAAAAAAAAACAACAACAACAAAAAAAAAAACAAAAAAAAAAACAAACATTGAAGCTGATCTTTTAATTTATTTTATACAGTGTGTTTCATTTTTTTTATTCCTGTACTCTGTGATTAATCATTTTGTTCATGAAGTAGAAAGTCCTTAAGTTTATTTTTAAAAAGTGAAATACTGGTGATGTTTTTGATTTGCTTTGGCAAATTGTTCCACTCTCGTGGTCCAAACACTTTGATTGAATGGAAAGATAAGTTTGCCAGGTAGATTGGTCTGTATAGCCGAGGAGCCGAGGGTTTCTTATATGGTTCAATAAAAAGCTGACAGTCTCTGATATAGAAATAATACCTATCACTGGGTTTGATAATAGAGTACAAATTTGTAGATTTATTCACTGTAATGAAACATATGCTATCATAAATGTATATGCCCCAAATGAAGACCAAGAAAAACTTAGTTTTTTTTAGAGATTTAACAGTTTCTCTGAAAGAATTGGTAAATTTTGACCAATGGAATTGTATATTTGCTGGGGACATGAATACTGTACACAATATAAAACTTGACGTTATATCAGGAGGTAAACCAAATAACCAAGTAGTTACAGAATTTAATAATATGCTTAAAGCTTTGAACTTATTAGATATATGGAGACAGTTTAATAACAGTCTCAAACAGTGTACATGGAATAGAAATACCCCCTTTGTTGCTAGAGGGTTAGATTATATTTTTGGAAATGATTTATTTTTAGAATTTGTTAAATCAGATCACTGCAGTGTTACTGTTGAAGTCCAAACTTCTAATTTAGAAAGAGGTAAAGGGTATTGGAAACTAAATAATAGTTTACTCAATGATAAAAAGTAAAAATACAGTAATAGATGATACTGTTAAAAATACAGTAATAGATGATACTGTTAGATCATATGAAGGGAAAGTGGATGATCAAATCATATGGGAAGTGTGTAAAATTCAAATTAAAGAAGCATCTATGCATTATAGTGTCCAAAAAGCTAAAATGAGAAAGTCAGAATTGCAAAATGCACAAGTTGAATTAGATAGAATGAATATGTTACTGGGGGAACACCAAACTGCTGAGTTAAAAAACAAGATTGAACAAATTGAAAAGAAAGTAGAAATACTTACTATAAATGATGCAAAAGGGGCACAACTCAGGGCTAAAGTGAAATGGATAGAAGAGGGTGAGAAGAATACAGCCTATTTCCTGGGACTAGAGCGGGCAAAGGCTCAACGGAAAACTATTATGCAACTAGATAATGTGGAAAATAATGCACAAAGTATATCAAACCATATCTACGATTTCTTTTCTGAACGTTTTACAAAAAAACATCCATTTGTGAAGGCTGATTATGATAAACTTCAAAGAAAACGTCCAGTTACCAGAACTAGGTGACGATGCTATTTTATCTGAAGGTCTTATACACGAAGCAGAGTGCCTTAGTGTACTAAAGAATATGAAAAGTAATTCTAGTCCTGGAATATATGGTTTAAGTGCAGCTTTCTATAAAGTATTCTGGAAAAAAGTTGGACGGTTAGTTATAAATAGTTTAAATGCAGCATATAATAAAGGGGAATTGTCTACCTCACAAAAAAGGGGAATAATAACATTAATACCAAAAGATATTGAGAAGTGTTCAAGCCTAAACAATTATAGACCGATATCTCTGACTTGCTGTGACTACAAAATTGGAGCTGGTGTCTTAGCAAAAAGGCTTCAGTCAGTCATTTCAAAACTTGTATCCACAGACCAAACTGGATATATAAAAGGGAGGGGAAGTTTTCAAAACATCCGTTTAATACAAGATGTTATATTTTTTACTGATGTCGAAAACCTTCCGGGTATTATTTTAGCTTTAGATTTTTCAAAGGCCTTCGACTCGATTTGTAAAGATTATATGTGTGAAGTACTAAAAGATTTTGGTTTTGGTCCTGAATTTCAAAATACAAAAAGCTGCGTGATAAATGCTGGGTGGCTATCCAAATGGTTCGACATAGAATTAAACAGGGCTGTCCACTTAGCGCCTTAATTGTTTGTATTATCCGTAGAGTTGTTAGCCTGTAAGATAAGACAATCTGTAAACATCAAAGGTATTCAGGTTACAGATAAATTTATTAGTATCTCCCAATACGCCGATGACACCACGCTTTTTTAAACGATCTCGAATCTATGACATCGGCACTCAATGTAATGCAACTTTTTGGGAGTTTTTCTGGCTTAAAATTAAATGTACAGAAATCTGTAGCAAAGTGGATTGGCAGATGGAAGTACAGATATGATAAACCTGGTAGAGTAAAATGGAAACTCGGAAGTACTGAATACATTAAGATTCTAGGGGTTTTATTTTGTAATTCAATTGATGCTAGCGAAATTTCGGAAAACTGGAACTCCCGTCTACAGAAAATAGAAAATGCAATTTCTAATTGGAAAAAACGAAGATTGACAATACCTGGTAAAATAACAGTTATTAAAACTTTGTTGGTTTCTCAGGTAACCCATCTGTTTTTGTCCCTTGTTCCACCGAAAAATGTATTAAATAGAATTAATTCATTATTTTTTCACTTTGTTTGGTCTAATAAAGGCACTGCTGTTGAGAAAGTAAAAAGAAAAGTCATGTTTCAGAAAATTGAGAAAGGTGGTCAAAATATGTTAGATGTAATCCGTTGGGTCTCAACCCTAAAAATTAAGTGGGTCGGGAGAATTCTGAACTCCCCATTAGCTAATTGGGTGATTATTCCGAAGTATTAGCTTGAAAAGATAGGAGATAATTTTATTGTACGTATGTTTAATACATTTTTGTCAAGAATACGCCAACGGTTAATTATTGATGGAATACCTTCTTTTTATCGTCTAATGTTAGGTGACTGGTTGGCATTAAGGTCCAACCCTACACATATTTGTATAGAAGATGTTATATGGTATCACGATAAAATTAAATATAAACACTTGGAGCTTTATTTTCCAAGTTGGATAAAATCAAGATTGGTTTATGTAAAGAACGCACCAGACCAAGATTATAATTTATTAAGCTATGATGCTTTGTGTTTAAAAGTAGGTCAACCAGGCTCATTTATGTTTGAGTATAATGCTCTAAAAGCAGCCATGCAGAATGTAACAATTCATAAATCCAATGATAACCCTGGAGTGGTTAACACCAACATTTGTTGTGCCATTTGTTAAGCCAATAGCCGAGAATTTTTGGGAAAGAAAATATAATATGGTTTTGCCATGGGAAATGATTTGGTCGCTGACAAATAAAGTAACTAGAGAGCCAAGAATTCGGGTGCTACAATGGAAAATACTAAGTAATATTTACCCGACTAGAATATTATTGTATAAAATGAATATTGTTTATAATGAACTTTGTCAATTTTGTGGCGAAAAAGAGTTCATAGAACATTTCTTTTTTACTTGTAAGCATTTGTATATTTTCGGGTTAAAACTTCAACACTCTTTACAAGTTTTCTTTCAGAGGAAAGTGATTTTTGACGAAAAAGCAATTCTTTTTGGTTTCTACACACAAAAAAAAGATGATATCATATTCAAAATGATTAAAAATGTGATACTAATTGGCAAACTTTGTATAAGCAAATTCAAATATGGTGACTATCCAAACTTGATATTGTTGTTCGATTCAGAACTAAAATTAAGAAAACTCAAGCCTCTAGAGAATTTCAATGTGAATCTGTAGAACTTTTGTAGTGGTTTAAAAAAAATCGGTGTTATCTAGTGTGAATTGTGAAAACATTGTACTAATAGCTATGCAAATGCAAGATAATATTGTTTTTTTTTTAGAAATCTCAATAAATACTGTTAAAAAAAAATATTGGTCTGTATAGGTTATTATTATATAACTGGAGTGAGTGTTGCAATTTTATTGGTCAATAGGCGGTCACATGACAGTTAATATTATACAATTATTGACTCTCCTGCCAGTTAATATGATGTTATAATGACCTGGGGCCTCGGCAGCGGTCAATATAAGTTGTCCAGGTCATTATAACATCATATTAACTGGCAGGAGAGTCAATAATTGTATATTATTACTGTTTCTAGTTTGGTAGACATTAACACTACATTGGGTTGTAAAAAAAGATCTGATAGAAATGGGTAATAGGTGTTTGTGATGAATACATTTATGAATAACTAGGAGAGATGAATATATACTGAGTTGGGTGGTTTTTAAAATTTGGAGTTTGTTAAAAAGCGGATCAGTGTGATCATATTTCTTTTTTTCTGTAGTAGGACAAGGGGTTGTAGGTGAGTGATATAGGTTTGACCCCAAAGAACATTGCAGTATGTTAAATAGGGGAGGATTAAAGAAAAATATAGCAGGTGAAGAGATTTCTTGTTCAGTTGGGTTTTAATGCGGTTGGTTGAAATGACACCGAAAGCGTTCAAATGTCAACTATAACGTCAAATACGAAGATATTTCCGATTGGTGACGGAAGATATGCATATTTTCAATCACGTTTTTTTAACCTTGGGACGTTACAGGAAGTTCGTTTTGTTTCAACATTATGTTTTTAGACTGATTTTTACTCAATTTACAATAACAAATCCCCGCTAGGTGTTAAACAAACTTGGCATTTATTCTTTAAGTCACAGCATGTCACATGACAAAAGTAGTTCCCACAGAAGAGTTTCCCATAATCCTCACTTCAACATGTTGGAGCTTTAATGAAATGAAATTACTATGGATAAACAGCTCGATTTTAGAAACATCTAAATTTATTCATAAAATGGTGGTACTTAGATCAAAAGAGATGACAAAGTCATCAACCCTTACATAGAAATGTTATATATTTAGAAAATTTAATACTATACTATGTATATATAGATTTTCGTAGTTTCTGTAAATATGAACAACTTAAATTTGTATATAAAATTGCAAAAATACTATTTATCTACTCATAAATAATAATAATTTATTTAAATATAGAGTTATATATTATATTATTTACGAATTGTTGAATTAACATGTGCCTTGGGAATTATCTCCCCTTGATCTTTGTACATTTACTCTGATCGCAATAAACTTATTGTATTGTATTAGTTATTGATATTTTACCCTGGGTGTATGGATCGTTATGACCCTTCTGATAATCATACACCCTGAGCCGGAGGCGAAGGGTGTATGAGGAACAGAAGGGTCATAAAAGATTCATACACCTAGGGTAAAATATCAATGACGAATTTATTATCCCGAAACCCCTAGTAGACGGAGAATTGTTACAGATTCATGTTTCAAGTTCAACCGCTATCGACCTGTCGCCTGGCATACCAGCTGGTACTATAGGCCCATACGGTTATTAGTGTTAATTTAATCAGAGTTACGACTTCATCGAGTATGCAAATTTTCAGATTGTCTTTTTATTTATTTTATTGCGCAGATTCTATCTATGACAAATATATTTTAGCTAAAGCAGTTTAAGCTAATATCTCGATATTTCACACTTACATCTACAGTGAAAATGTACGAACGTCTGTCAAACGGACCGAGCAGACGACAAACCACATACAGAGTTACGCCCCTTGTAAACTTAGCAACGTTATTGATCGATGTACGAAGAATTTTGTGTTTCGTTTTTCCATTTGTAGATTTGAATTAGAGTCAAATTAGATAGAAATAAAAACTTTGCACAATTAATTAAGCTTAGGTGACTGTAATAGATCCTCATAAGACCTGTTTTGGGCTTTTCAAAGCGAGTAAACATTTGAAGTGGTGGCGGCCATGTTTTTTCGCTAGGCGGGTCATAACAAAATCAGGCCGGGTGTATGGGTTTATACGACCCGGGTAATCGACCAATCAAAATTCAGCATTTGCCAACTAACTTGGTTGAAGGATAATAATATTGTATATTGTGTACGTACCCTCACAGCGATGACGTAATGTTGTATGTTGTTGTTTATGTTGTACCAGTACGTCTTCGTGGCAGTTTGTACCAATGAACTATATGCGTGGAACGGAGGTCACGTGGTGCTTGATATGCTTCGAATGCCGCCATTACCAGGAGATAGTGGAGCGTCCATCCAGATCTGTTCTGCACGCGCTTATCAACTGTCAATGGCGGCACATTTTACAAAGTCCGATCCAAACCAGCCAATGAGACGTGTCCATTCCACGCATATAGTTCATTGGTTTGTACACATCGAAGGTCGTGTATGACCTCATTTTTCCGAGCAGTTACGAAAAATACGGAAAATATGCATATTGCCTCCCCGTTCGTTTTTTGACTACCAGGGAACTAACGCGAAGGTTGTTTCGTTTCAACTGATAATTTTCAAATATATATTTAGTCAATAAACAAGCACAAACCAGCTTTAAATCTTGTTCATATCTCCTTTAATAACGTAATGGAGATGACGTAATGGAATTATAGAAAATTGTGTATCTATGATTACATAAACAAATACGTAACATAACGGATTATAGAATGCTATGTATCTAAGGTTACATAAAAAACAAACTAAAAAATTATTACGGAGTATACATTTGGAATAAAGAAGTAAGTATGATTTTAAAATCTAAACAATTATTTCAGAGTATGCCTTTGGAATAAAGAAACCTTGGTCTCTGTCTATTTATGAGCACTAAAACACACGGGCACAGGGAAAATCTTCTTGTCTAAAATAACCACGGAGACAAGTTTCTAATTGTGTTAAAAAGAGGTATATCATTTAGACCTTTATACCCCATCATAAATTGTTGTAATAAAGTAAACCCATGATATTTCATTAGGTTGACGACTGACAGGAGCTTGGCCTTAGTCAGTAGAATTTTCTGGAACACTTTGTATTGCATTGACAATGCTTATGCATCTTAAGCTATAGTAAGAATATCGTCAGACTATATATTATGGGGTCATGGGAAAAGACAGTGAAAATTCCCCCATCCCCCCCCCCCATACCCCTTTCCCAGAAAACCTAGGTAGAAGGCAGACAGGGGAGTTTAGCCCTGACCAGTATGTCTTTCAAACTCTTGTTCTTTTTATAAGCAATGACTGGCCTTTGGGTCAGAGGTCGAGTTTATTGTTGGCTTAAAGCGTCTAATAGTTATAGCTTCTACGAATTTTCTAGACGTCATGTGAGAAATGTTTGTGTTTAGAATTTTAACATTTTCCCAGTCGATAACATGATTTGGATTAGCCTGTATATGATCAGAGATGGCTGATTTGGAATCTAATGTTTCAGTTGATTTTTTGTGTTCACTGAGTCGTTTATGGAGACTTGGCAGTGCGGCAGATCAACCACTTAAATAATTTACAGAAGAAGAAAACCCAAACCGCGAATAACCTGAAATTTCTACTTAGATGCAGAGACAAACGGATTATCCCTAACGGTCTTCAACTTCATTCCCCAGTTAATTCAAATGCAGCCTCAAAGATTTTGGAACAAGCATCTCATCGACTTGTAAAGGAACGTATCCAGCATCATAGGAAACAGAGTGCTAATTTATCTAACAGACTTTCTGCGGTCTTCAATCAACTAAGGGGGCCTCCGTGGCTCAAAAGGTAGAGCGTTGGACGCTCAATCCGAACAGCCTTCCACCAATGGGTCGCGGGTTCGAATCCCACTCAGTCCAAAAATTTTCTGACTGGGTTTTCACTCGAACGACCTATGTGGGATGGTTGCCAGTTACCAGCGAAAGGTCGTGGGTTTCCTCCGGACACAGAGCCCGGTTTCCTCCCACAATAAAACTGGCAACGCCGCCATATAAGTGAAATAATCTTGAGCGCGGCGTAAAACACCAAACAATCAATCAACCAATCAACTAAGTACTACATTAAGTCCAGATCTCTACAAACAAATTCGAAGCCTTCAAGAACAGACAAGTGCTGTCCTCAACACTATGATAAGTAAGAAAGCTATACTATATATGGTTGAGAATTGCCGAGGTACTGAAAGGGTTAATGGGCACAATATTGGCTATACGATTCGGGTAGGGGTAAATATAGTTGCTCTTTACAGAGATATTTCGTCCAAGCAATGTTAAAATTAGGCCCCGATTGCTGTTAACATGGATGGTTTGAGAAAGTGTGTTTTTACACTATCACCATAGGTGGAATGGTTGCCAGGGTTTCCTCCAGGTAAAGAGCCCAGTTAACATTTTGTGCAGTGTAAAACATTAACTAATCAATCAATCTTCCCCACTTCATAAACTGGTCAGTGTACCATATACATGAAATGATCTTGAGTGTGGTGTAAAACAAGCAATAAAAAGTATTGTTGCCCAATGCCTCTTTTCTGATATTTAAGGAAGCCAATTTACACGAGCTTACTTGAAGTAAAGCGTCCTCGGCTGGAGCATTGTGTCTCTGCTTTGGCCATGTATGCTGACCAAGCAAGGAGGAATATTAAGTATGCCTAACACATTACCCTCCCTGGCGTCCTATGGTCTGTGGAGCGTAATGTCCAAATTTATATGGGTGGGGAGGGTGATATTTTGGTCGGTTGGTACTTTTGTCGCCATATAACCTTGGCTGTTGAGTGTGAGTTAAGCCCCAATCTATCAATCAACTAAACCCACTAAAATAATTCATATAGGACACGTTATACATGTCCAGTTAGGTTTAAATGGGAGCAGTCGGTAGAGCGTCCGCTTCAGGCTTGGGAGATCTGGGTTCAAGCCTGGGTCGAGCCAGGCCAAAGACTTTAACAGTGGTAGCTGCTGCTGCTTCGCTTGGAGCTCAGCAATAGGAGTTAGAGCAGCGACTGGTTGGCCCGGTGTCAGTATACTGTGACTGGGTGAGGCGGCTTGCTGGTTGTCTTCGGCATGTCGTCTCGGTGAGGCAGCACAAAAAAGAGCGGTGGAAATCCGCCCTACAACAAGGAGACAACGTCTTCATATAACTGAAATACTGTTGAGCAGGACGTAAAACCCAAATCACTCACTCACTCACTCTAAATGGGAGTGGAAAAAACATACAAATAATCCAATCAAGTCCAATTAAAACAACAACGATCAAAAACTGCTTAACTTCAGTGTTGGATTACCCTCATTTTAGGTTCTTTTGTCTGTAGTTTACACTCTAATGTCCCTCAAATCCTCTGCATTTCTCAGATAAAGTTCATAATTGCGGGTACATAAACACAATTTTTAATCAAAAACACAAAATGATGCCAAAACTTTAATAGAAAGTTCCTAAATTCTTCTGTCCGGGAAAAATACAGAAAACCTTCAACTGTCCTCAATATAAACAGTACTCTGGATTTTAGCGGCGAGTGTGCCTTTAACATGTCAGTGATAGTTGTATGCAAATTAGTCTGTGTCAATTTGGCATGGATATATGGTATTTGGCTCGACAAATATAAGAAAATCCCCAAGGAGCTGTTATCACAATATAGTTTAAATGGCAAGACTGCGAAAAGTGACATTTTCCCCATACATTTGATTGTCGCGACATAAGGAAGATTATCGGTCATGGAAAAACTAAATAATTGACATCAGAATGAGGAAAATCAATACGGTGTGAGGCCCTTACAAACTGAAATAGTGTCAGAAAAGTCAATAAAATTTAAATAACCGTGACAAACGTCCATTCATTTTTGATCCAGGTTCTAGTTCAAAACATTACATTACACTTTCGAGACGATTTTTACTTAAAAGCTTGTAAAATTGTGTTACTTGAGAAAAAGCCGATAATCACAAAATTGTATCTCTCCTTTAATTTCTTGGTACGACTCAGGTCAGCTATAATTGTTTATTTCAATTACAGGATTTTAAAATACAATATAGTCCTACAATGTGCAACTATACTGACAGTTATCTAAACTGTTTCGCTAAAACACAGACATACTCAGACTATATGTGTCATGTGGAGAGACATTGCATGACATGGAAATTAAATATAGGCCTTCATTCATATACTCTCCCAAAAAAGAAACGCAACATCCAATTTTTTTTTCAAACCTGAATTTTTCCAAAAATGTGCGTGATTGACACATGGCAACAGGATCATGTTATAATGTAAATGTCCGATAATTGAATTTAAGCCCCTGATAGTGGCTGTTGACCACACGTGACTTTCGGGCCAGCCTTTGTGTAACGCTACACGACGAGGGCGTAGGGAAAAACGTAGGGCAGTTGCACGTGCGAATCACGTCTTATCTTTATGCAGGCTTAATGGGTATAAAAGACACACACCCGTTCAATTGAATTCAGTCGATAAATTGTTTCACTACAATATGCCAAAACTAGACGCAGCTACTCGGAACGTCATCATTGGTCGTCTCCTGGCCGGAGAATGCAGTCGCTAGACTTTATAATGTTCACCGGAGCACGATTTCCAGACTGTTGCAACGGCACCAGCAATCCGGTTCAACAGCTGATCGTCAACGTTCTGGCCGACCTAGGATCACATCAGCAGCCCAAGATCGCTTCACCTGCGAAACCGGACCAAAACAGCATCCAATATCCCAGGTCTCCGTCGAATATCGACACAGACAGTCAGAAACCGCCTCCGTCAAAACGACTTACGCGCCAGACGTCCTTAGGCTATTTTGGCGTAGTACTGAGACGCCAGCATCGACTTGCAAGGGTCCGATGGTGCAACAGGTTAAGGGACTGGAATCTGCGAAACTGGAGGCGAGTCTGGTTCAGCGATGAATCAAGATTCCAGCTGCAGAGAAGAGATGGTCGTACACGAGTTTACAGACGCCGGAATGGGAGGTTCGCAAGGAACTGCGTCCTTGAGGTCGATAATTTCGGCGGATGAAGTGTGATGGTGTGGGGTGCCATATCCTGTGCCCGAAAACTCAACTGGTGCACATTCCCGGCAACCTTAACGCCGTTCGATACACAGATGAGGTTTTGATACCACATATGCTGCCCGTAATGGACCGTAATTTTTCAGCACGACAGCGCTCGGCCGCACACAGCTCGTGCTACTGTTGATTTTCTAGCCAACCAGAGCGTAACAGTGCTCCCCTGGCCGTCCAAATCACCAGATTTGAACCCAATAGAACATTTGTGCGATGATTTGGATAGACGCGTGCGCAGTCGTCATCCAGCGCCGCAAACTCTGCAAGAACTGCAGCAGGCTCTTGAGCTAGAATGGAGGAGAATTCCGCAAAACCGTATTCGTCGATTGATTGTGTCTATGCCGAGACGGGTCCGTGCTGTGTTACAGGTTAAAGGTTGGCACAACAGATATTGACGTTGCAGTGACGTCATCTGAGCGCTATGAACTTTAATGTGATAAAGTTTTACATGTGAATGGACTTTAAAGTCTGAACAACTAGTCTGCCAAATTTCAGTGAAATGTGATGCTTATTTCTGTATGAAAATGATGTTGAAAATTCATATTTTGAAGAACAAAAATTGGATGTTGCGTTTCTTTTTTGGGAGAGTATGTATATGAGCTGCCAAATATAGAGGGAAAATCGTTGAAACAGAAATTGCTATTTGTCTCATTTCTAGAAAAGTACAAAATAAGAGCTTTCCGCTGTATGCAAATCTTGGTTGTGAACGGTCAGTGTTTTCATTTTGTCTTAAAGCAGACGCTTTTCTCAATTTGACGAGTTTTTTATTTAAGGAGAGGGGAAATGAAAGAAATGAGTAAATACAGAACAGGCGCGGTAAATTTTCTTTCCCAAAGGTACCAAAACCATATTTCTACGATAATACGTTATATTTCCATTAGTAGAACTCTTTAAACTGGAGGTGCATTTGGTGGTACGAGTGGGACAGCCTCCTTCTCGTTATAATGCAAAGCAATACAAACAATGAAAAAGATCTATTTACAGATAATTTCGTTAGGATTTAATACATTATCTATACAATTCCCTATTCATTTAACACAAGGCCCGTCCCAGAAATCTCGCGAGAGGGGGGAAATGCTTCCTCCTTTCAATAGAGAGCACAGCAAGCGGAATAACTTTTCCTTGATGGAAATATAAGGTATTGCTCGCCAAACTGCTAACAAAGTCGCGAAGCGTTATCATAGAACGACTTATTGACTCGGCAGTCATCTTTACACCAAGGCTTAGCGGTGTGTCTCTTTCGGCCAATCAGCAGATCAATAGCACCAGCTATTGTAAAAGCTAGTGTAATAGTATTGCACTAGTTGGTGCGATTGCACCATTTAGTGTAATACTTATTACAGTAAGAGGTCTTAATACTCTAGCAGGTGGTACAAAGCTCACCAGTTACAGCAAACGCCCAACAGAAGTTCGTCTACTATGGAAGTTTGCCAGTTAAACCTAGCTAAATTTCAGTCATTTCGAGACGCCGGTAACTAAAGACAAGCTCTCTTCTTTAAAGTGGCATGAGCTACCAAAATGTCGGCCCTATTTTGCCGTTAAAACAGAATACTGAAATATTTGCCTATTTTTCTCAAGACGTTTAATTCAGGAGCTTTTTAATACTGTTATAAAATATAAAATATTGTTTTGAACTAACTTAGGCTTAGAATGAATGAATGGTCGTCCCGGTTATTTAAATTTGTTTAATTTCCAAACACTATTACGGTTCGTATAGGCCACATAATGTATGGATTTTCCTCATTCCAACGCCAATCATTTAGTTTTTCGATGGCCTTCAAATCCTTTCACTGTCATGACGATCAGAAATTATGAAAAAAGTGCAAATTTTGGCAGCTCATGCCACTTTAAATATAGTTTGGCTTGTAAATCAACCTTTTGGGTAAACTTGTCTGGTCGCATTGGGTGTCTGCACGACTTGTGGTCGAAAACGCAAAAAGAAAGTCTTGCGGCTGTTATAGTCCTACATGATATGAAAAGCTCACAAGGAAGAACTTCACTGATACTTCTTCCAGTCAATTTCTGCCTGTAAATGGCGCTCTCCATTGACGATTGAACAAGAGGTTGTCAGACAGGTTCATATTTTGTTCTCTTTCACATCACCAAGTGTAATAATCACACACATGAATAGGATGCTCTATGGAAGCACGTGAGAATTAGTTACAAAAAGTAGGCATTAGCTTTCTGAACAGCATTTTAGCTTAATTGATGCTATCATTAAGTACTTTTCATCTATCCACTAAAGTACGCCCAATAACTATACCAGGTTTAAAGTGTTATAAGCTGTCCAAATTCGGCCTTTTTGTAAATTCCGATTATCAAGAGATTGACTGATTGATGTTTTACGCCGCACTCCAGATTATTCAATAATATATGGCGGCGTTGTCAGGTTAGTGGGAGAGGAAACCCCCGACCTTCGACGAGTACAACTCTTTCACATAGGGGCCTATACGTCGGTCGAGTGAAAAATCCACTCAGAAAACTTTCCATTTTAATTTGGTCTGAGTGTGATTCGAACCCAAGTCGCATCGATGGAAGATCTATGTGGGACTGAGGGACGATTACTCTAACCCCACTCAAATAGCCGGGATGTATGAGTACATTTTATAGGTTTTGATGATCATACACATATTTTAACATTCCTTTCCGAAATTGATAGCAGCAGAAAGTTCAGTTAATTAATTTTCTTTCAACTAAATTGTCTCTATATTCGGAAGCTCATGCATGCCACTGTAAGATAGGCCTAAACTGAAGAAGAAAAAAAACACACGCACACAAAAACGTTTTTCACAACACCTAGCGCGATCTTAATTAAAACCTAATGATAGGCCTACGTCTTGAATATTTGTTTGCATATGTATAGCCTCTTTGGGCGGAATTTAATTTCACATTATATCCGAGTATCTCGCCGACAAACTGAAACAAAGTTTGGAAATTTATTGGCTGTTTTAAAATGATTAAAAAGGTGAGTTAGAAGTTAAGCTGAGGCTACCGTACATGAACATATTGCAGCTGAACCAATATTTTTTTAAATTTAATTCTTCATTAACTGACAAGCGAAGCCCATATAAGTCAAATGCTGGCCCACTTGAATCCACCAGTATAAATAAACAAATCGTGTTTAACTGTTTATTTTAACTTTGAGCATCAATGCATGGTTTTTGTATTAATAAGTAACCATTAATTGCTTCAAAATATCATAACCGTATTGATTTCATTTCGGCTATTTCAGGAAAACATCTGAATCCACACCCGCTTTAATTTGTTTATTCCATACATATTTGGAAGCCCCACGGACACAGCGCCATTATCAATAATGTTTGTTTTACTAAATAGGCTATTAAGACGAGATTCTGTTATTGATTAATATCGACAAGTCGTTATTGAAATATAGGCATTAAAAGTTGTGGAGAGAAAATACCCTTTCGGTTTAGAAGAGGTTTCTCTCGACGTTCTTCGAATAATATGTCATTAAAGGAATTATGAACAACCTTTGGAAATATTTTCTAATTTGCTGTAAGTGTATTGTAGAACATGTACTTTAAAAGTCTGACCAAAAAGAAAATTAAATTTCGGTGGCAGCACATACAAAATTCAAGCTACGCTTGCCAATCTACAATGCTTACGAAAGTTAATTATCTCAGAGACTTATGACGTCAAACACGACCTCCGTTGTGTACGTACCCTCACAGCGATGACGTAATAAACGATTTCTTCTGTCCCAGTAGCAAAATTAGACATCCCCCCAATCGAGATCTCGTGCCATTCTATGAGATCTTCAACACGAGACATGGCTCGAGAGCCATCGCACTCCATTTTCGCGCATAGTGAACTGTAAGAATCTTACTGAGAATTTATAATGTGTATGATATTTAATTCTCTGTTTTATACTGTTCCCAAACGTGTAACCCTACAGTAATAACCTGTATCGCAAGGCCTTTGGGCAGAAATACTTGTTAAAAATCAAAAATATAATCGGCACTACATCAGCTCATATATACATTCTAAAACAAGGTGGCAGCGTCCATGGATGTCAAGGCAAAATATGATATGGACTTCAAGGTATTTCAAGGTATTTTATATGTATTAGGAGAGTAGCAATCAATATAACAAAACAGGTTATCGGCGGCTTAAACGTTACCTAAACAAGCGAGTCAACTATCAGTGTCACGTGTCGTTGTTTACAATTTTAAGGACGTCGACAGCAGTGGCCTCCCTTTGTTCAAGCAACATGTCACTCAATCGTTTTAGAGTTGATCAATATGTCAACGAATGGCAGAAGGATCAATCTCTATTTCAGATTGGCATCCCTCCCAGCGCCCAAAATTTGACAGCCAATCGCTGCTCGGTAAGTCTGAAAGTGATGAGCCAATCGTCGCTCGCCTAACTTGACCTACATATAGGTCAAGGAGAGTGGGAGTTGATCGCGGCTGTAAATACTAAGTGGGAAAGTCCGTCCACGAATTTAGAATTTTTGGTTTGATGATCATGTGTAAAACTTTATATGACCAGAAGCCTGTAGTATGGGAAATCAAGTTACAACTGAGTTATAAATATAATTTGTATCCTCACAGTTACATTTATGATTTACTATACAAATACCATAGAACTAATGAGTAATGTACGGAAGCCTATTAGTGCCATGGGTGGAATTTTTACTTTTCCAGTATTTTTCAGTCTTTAACAGCATTTTGCACAAGCGGAAACTTGATTTTGAGACGAGGGATTCTGTATGTCGAAGAAAATCAAGCGTGTATCATTAGAATCATACCTTTAAGTAAAACGATTTGCAGAGAAAGTCGAAAAACGATGTAAACTGTCAAATCACAAGGGAAACATTTCCACCGCGGTGGAAATGTTCCCACCGCGGTGGAAAGGTTCTCACCGCGGTGGAAATATTCACACCGCGGTGAGAACCTTTTATCCGCGGTGGAAACATTCCCACCGCGGTGAAAACCTTTCCACCGCGGTGGGAACGTTTCCACCGCGGTGAAAAGGTTTCAACCGCGGAGAAAAGGTTTTCACCGCGGAGAAAATGTTCACACCGCGGAGAAAAGTTTTCTCCGCGGTGTGAACATTTTCTCCGCGGTGAAAACATTCCCACCGCGGTGAGAACGTTTCAACCGCGGTGGAAAGGTTCCCACCGCGGTGATAAATCACAAATAATTTGAATTTCAAACGCGGTGGGAATCTTTTCACCGCGGTGGAAATGTTTAGACCGCGGAGAAAACTTTCCTCCGCGGTGAGAACCTTTTCTCCGCGGTGAGAACCTTTTCTCCGCGGTGAAAACCTTTTCACCATTCCCACCGCGGTGGAAATATTCACACCGCGGTGGAAAGGTTTCTACCGCGGTGGGAATGTTTCCACCGCGGAGAAAAGGTTCTCACCGCGGAGAAAAGTTTTCTCCGCGGTGTGAATATTTCCACCGCGGTGGGAACCTTTCCACCGCGGTGGAAATGTTTCCCCTTGTGATTTGACAGTTTACATCGTTTTTCGACTTTCTCTGCAAATCGTTTTACTTAAAGGTATGATTCTAAGGATCACGCTTGATTTTCTTCGACATACAGAATCTCTCGTCTCAAAATCAAGTTTCCGCTTGTGCAAAATGCTGTTAAAGACTGAAAAACACTGGAAAAGTAAAAATTCCACCCATGGCACTAATAGGCCTCCGTAGTAGCCTAATGTTTGAGTTTTATGACAAATACAAACTGCATAAATATAAAATTATTTTTTTTAGACGTAAAGAGGATTAAAGCAAATCAATTTCAGCTGTGTTAGTCAGAAATTTGCATTAAGCTTTGTATTACTGTATAAAATGAAGGAAAATGATTGAAATGAACAAGTAGTATATGTTTTATTTTACTGTTAACTGTACTAAAGAAGCAACATTGAAAGTCCATAGTTGAACAAGCTTGAAGTTGAATGGTTTTAAACTCCCTAAATAAAGGCACAGTTCCCATATATATAGGTTGTTAAGGAGACACTTGGTTCAAAATTATGAGCCGTGTCCCGTTTATTACTATTCTACATAGTAACAAGTACTAAATAGTTGAGGCTGCAGTGACCAATAAAAGCTGATAAATTTCTCCTTTATATCGAAAAATCCCCTGTATCCCTGCTCACCTGTTTTTGAAGATGTTCATCACTATTTGTTCTAATCTAGTCTTCATGGTTTATAGCCTCATCGAAAAGGAAATATTTATTAGATTTCTTAAATGAGGTGATTGACAACCCGAGTAGGTTAATGACAACCCGAGTAGGTTAATGACAACCTGGGTAGGTTAATGACAACCCGAGTAGGTTAATGACAACCCGAGTAGGTTTAGACAACCCGAGTAGGTTTAGACAACCCGAGTAGGTTAATGACAACCCGAGTAGGTTAATGACAACCCGAGTAGGTTAATGACAACCCGAGTAGGTTAATGACAACCCGAGTAGGTTAATGACAACCCGAGTAGGTTAATGACAACCCGAGTAGGTTAATGACAACCCGAGTATGTTTAGACAACCCGAGTAGGTTAATGACAACCCGAGTAGGTTAATGACAACCCGAGTAGGTTAATGACAACCCGAGTAGGTTAATGACAACCCGAGTAGGTTAATGACAACCCGAGTAGGTTAATGACAACCCGAGTAGGTTAATGACAACCCGAGTAGGTTAATGACAACCCGAGTAGGTTAACGACAACCCGAGTAGGTTAACGACAACCCGAGTAGGTTAATGACAACCCGATTAGGTTAATGACAACCCGAGTAGGTTAATGACAACCCGAGTAGGTTAATGACAAGCCGAGTAGGTTAATGACAACCCGAGTAGGTTAATGACAATCCGAGTAGGTTAATGACAACCCGAGTAGGTTAACGACAACCCGAGTAGGTTAACGACAACCCGAGTAGGTTAATGACAACCCGATTAGGTTAATGACAACCCGAGTAGGTTAATGACAACCCGAGTAGGTTAATGACAAGCCGAGTAGGTTAATGACAACCCGAGTAGGTTAATGACAATCCGAGTAGGTTAATGACAACCCGAGTTTATTATTGGGAGAAATGACACCATTAGGTGCCAATACAAACAATTCAATTTGTTTAAAGGGTGCATAATTATGTTTGATATAATTATGCAGGTTTGAATTTAACTAGTATATCCAAATTATCTGATATTAACTGGCTGTCAAGTCTCTCATTTTATTTATTCCATTTTATTATATATAATTCAGTCATCACTGTTGTGACCTATACCCACTGGCTTCAGACAGTAGATTTAAACTAAATTTGGGACAGGGCATGTGCCACCCTACTTTTGGCTTAGGAAGTAATATTGTTAATCTTAGTAACGAGGAACTCACTGCTGATGATATATCTCTACTCAGTAGAGGACTTTCATTTGTGCCTTGCCCAAAATCATTATCTGATAGGGACTTTTCTATTAGTAAATTAGTGCATGTTATGGAGTACTCCAGAATTGTAAGTCTGGCTGATATCTACAGAGATTCTAGTGGGGTACGCAAGCCGTTTACATCTAAAAGCGGTTATACGCCCCCTTCTTACATGTATGACCCAGAAATAAGCATAAGTCGTGACTCTGTATCAAGGAAGTTTGATGTTTTAACTAATCCTAGAAACCAACATAACCTCACTCATTCAGAATGTCTTGCCTTAAGTAAGCTAAGGAGAAATCCAAACATAGTTAGTAAACCTGCTGATAAAGGTTCGGCAACAGTTATTATGTCTAAACAGGATTATATTGAAGAGATAGAACGGCAACTAAGCAACCCTCACCATTACAAAAAACTTGATAAGGAAATTTGGCCTGAAAATGTTAGGAAGTTTAATAAAATTCTTGTTTCTCTTCAAGATAAAGGCTTACTTAATGAAAAACAGTATCGCTATTTGGAATCTGATCATAACTCGAGAAACAGGGTCTTCTATATTCTTCCGAAAATTCACAAACCCATTGAAAAATGGCCCAAGCCTACAATGCCCCCTGGGCGTCCTATTATCTCAGATTGTGGCAGTGAAAGTTATAGAATATCAGAGCTAATTGATTACTATCTAAAACCTATAGCGAATCGGCATCCTAGCTTTATCAAAAATACGGATGATTTATTGGCCAAATTGTCTGAGAAATCCATCCCACAAGATGTGATTTTGGTTACTCTGGATGTGGAGTCTATGTATACAAACATTGACATAGATTTGGGGCTTAAATCCATAAAATCAGCATTCCAAAGATATCCTGACCACCGTCGTCCGGATAAAGACATTTTAGAATTGCTGGAACTTAGCTTAAAAGGTAACGATTTTGAATTCAATGGGGAGATCTTTCAGCAAATTAAAGGGTGTGCTATGGGGAAACGTTTTAGTCCTAACTTTGCCTCTATTTTTATGGCTGAGTGGGAGAGTGATATTCTTCACAAATGTCACAAACAACCTTTTATTTACCTTCGGTATCTGGATGACATTTTTATCATTTAGCAGCATACGTTGGAAGACCTTCATATTTTCATTGATACTCTTAATTCTCACGACTCAAGCATTAAGTTACAGCCTACTATTGATCAAAATTCTGTGGATTTTTTGGATGTAACTATTTACAAGGGTCATACATATCATACTACTGGGCATCTAGATTACAAAGTATTCTTCAAACCTACTGACACTCATCAGCTGCTACATGCTGGGTCATACCATCCTCCTCACACTTTCAAGGGAGTCATTAAGTCTCAGATTTTTAGATTCTATAGAAACTGTAGTTCTTCAGATTTCTTTAACCAGGCTTGTTCTGTTCTTTTTAAAGCTCTCCTCCCTAGGAGGTATTCTTTTAGATTACTCCGAAGGATCAAATCTAACACAGTAAGACAAATCATGTTTCCCCCTTCAGCCCCCGAAACGCTTACCTCCCCTTCACGGGTGTACCATTACCGTCCAACATTTCTCTCAGGTACATCAATGAAATGCCTTAAGACGCGATGCAAACTCGATATATACGTACCCGATCGCGGAACCTTTTTCGGAGAACAATCTCGCGACAAATATCAAATGGCAGAGAATCTTAATTGCGACTCCTCTAATATCGTGTATGTTATCACATGTAAAAAATGTCGCAAACAGTATATTGGAGAAACTCAGAATTCTGTACGACAAAGAGCAGCCAACCATTTATCTAGTATTAGACTTAAACATGATGTACCTGTGGCACAACATTTCAATACTCTAGGTCATTCGGTCAAGGACCATTTTGAAATCATGCCTATTGAGAAAATCCCTTTTCTCACTTCCGCTGCAGATACCAAGCACAAACGTTTGGAAAGGGAAAGTTTTTGGATTCAAACATTACAAACTATTTATCCTTTGGGTTTGAACTTGGACCCAGGAAGATGTCGTGAAAAAACTATAATACTATTTGTCTTTCAGTATAACAAAGCTAGCATCGCTATGGCCAAGATTATAGTGGAAGAATACAAACTACTTCAAAGTAAACTTGCTCGACCTCTGACCCAAAGGCCAGTCATTGCTTATAAAAAGAACAAGAGTTTGAAAGACATACTGGTCAGGGCTAAACTCCCCTGTCTGCCTTCTACCTAGGTTTTTCTGGGTAAGGGTGGGGGTGGGTGGGGGGCAAATTTTCACTGTCTTTTCCCATGACCCTATAATATATAGTCTGACGATATTCTTACCATAGCTTAAGATACGTAAGCATTGTCAATGTAATACAAAGTGTTCCAGAAAATTCTACTGACTAAGACCAAGCTCCTGTTAGTCGTCAACCTAATGAAATATCATAGGTTTACTTTATTACAACAATTTATGATGGGGTATAAAGGTCTAAATGATATACCTCTTTTTAACACAATTAGAAACTTGTCTCCATGGTTATTTTAGACAAGAAGATTTTCCCTGTGCCCGTGTGTTTTAGTGTCCATAAATATTAAAACATTCTATGTATCTGCATTGTGTTTCATCCAAGAGAGATGATGATATACATGCATGCAAGGCCTGTTCAGCAATCCATGGAGAAATATAAAACATTTTTTTTAGAAATGGCCTCTGTATGTCCACCTGTCTTGTTTTCTTGTGGCCGTTATGCTGGGCCCTTTCAGTTTAGTTTATAGTTATATACTAGAGACCTCGAACAAGTTCAATTGTCAGACCTATATTTGTAGGTCATTTAGGTCAAAAGCTGTCACGCTTTCTTGTGAACAGGATAACTTCTGAACTGCTATAGGTATATAATTGAGGTGTGTCGATCAGTTTCGAAATATTTAAAAATATGAACTCATTTGAGGCCTATAATACTGATACGTGCCTTGATTTAGTTTTCTAATTTTTTATATTGATTTCATATTTTGTTTTTAAATTTCGACCATGGCTGAAAATATTTTGACCAGAGTCAATATAGTTTTAACGCGTTGATTTATTATAACTCTGGTCATAATAATTTTGATTGTAGTGAAGATATTTTGACTCCGGTCAAAATAGTTTAGATTTAAGTTGAAATTATTTTTACTTATAGTTATAGTATTTCAACTCAAGTCAAAATTATTCTGACTTCAAAATATATTAACCGTTGTAAAAAAAAATTGAAGGTTGAAATTGTCAAAACTATTTTTACCTGAGTCAAAATATTTTAACCATGGCCAAAATAATTTCAACCGTGGTCAAAATATTTTTACTCGAGTTATGATATTTTAACTGAAGTCAAAATATATTAAACGTGGTCAAAATAATTTCAACCGGAGTTAAAATTATTTTCGACCAGGGTCTAAATTATTTTGACTAGAGTTTCAATATTTCAACTCGAGTCAAAATATTTTTACTGTGGTCGAAATCATTATGACCAGAGTTATGATATTTCAACTCGAGTCAAAACTGAATTCAAAAACAAAATATAAAATTCACAAAACGAAAAAACAAAATCATGGCACTTACCAGCCACCGTAGACAGCTCATACCACAAAATCATAAAAAGTCTAAATAAAAAAACATTTGGAGCAAATTGGAAATTCTTTACGTTTCCATTTGTTGTCTTTTGTCTATAAATAAAGATAGTTTTGTTTCATTTGTTTTTTTTATCTCGACAATCGATTTTTTTTTCTTCTAATTTGTATGGATTTAATTTATTTGAAATTGTCATGCACCCCTTTGGTTAATTCTGATTGTTATGACAATAAGAGACTGGGTAGTTTATTTAAAAACTAAAAGATTGACACTGGAATATAAAGGAAAATCCATACAGTGCATATGACCTGTTCAAACAGAAATTGATTGTGTTTGACTTGACTTGATGAAAAGTACGTTTAACCAAAGTTCAAAGGAAAAGTTTTATGGGCCACCATCCTGATATCTAACCAGAAGTCTATAAAGGGGACTTCTGCTGTAACCTACTAATATTTAGGAATAAAACACATTAAAAAATAAAAGCCTTCTATTCTAAGCATAGCTTTATAATATAACTTATAAGTAAATCAAATTTATGCCATAATGGTAGTCCTACTCTCTCAAAATGTGTTCCTCACTGTAGTCGTAACGTAAAAAGGCATTTATTTAGTCATACTTATTGAAATTAATCAAATTCTGTTTCTATTTAAATTCTGAACTTCCCGGGTTTTTTTTTATTAAGAGGCACGAGCGACCAAAATCTGCTAGATTAATACATGACTCATGAGCAAAGCTTTTAAGACGTAAGTTGTATTTGGTAGGCCTATTGTGAACATAGTAAAAATCAAATACTATGATGCGAACTGATTCTAACTGTACCGTATCTGAACCATGGTGTATGTATTGGACGTTTAATTCAACGAGATTTCGCGTGTAGCCGTAGGCCTATTTTGGCACCTCAGGCCACTTTAGATTAATATCCCTGCGTATTCCACAGTGTAAGTTTGTTTTGAAATTTCTCTTTTTGTTTAAAAACACATTTGCGAAAAGGCAAACTGTTTCAAATCGTGATAGTCGGCTTGTGCTTGGCGTCAAGCAAATAGTTTCTAAAAATAGCCTATCTGGGTCAAATTTTTGGGCGCCGGGGGGATGCCATATTATGCGTCCCAGTACGCCTTCGTGGCAGTTTGTACACATCGAAGGTCGCGTATGACGTCATTTTTCCGAGTAGTTACGAAAAATACGGAAAATATGCATATTTCCTCCCCTGTTCTTTTTTGACTCCCAGGGAACTAACGCGAAGGTTGTTTCGTTTCAACTGATGTTTTTCAAATATACATTTAGTCCATACACAAACCAGCTTAATTCCTGTTCATAAATCCTTAAACGTCAGTTCTCTGTGGCAGGCGCTGTGGCACGCATTTATCTCATTGCGGCATAGACAAATTGAGCGCGATTTCAACGTCAGCAAAGAAATGTTTGAAACTCTCTTTAAACGTGGGTTCCATACTAATGATAAAAAATTAAGACATCACCACGTCCTCAGTTGTTTTTGAACAACACGAGCTTTCGACACCTGTGCCGGCACATCTCGTGATGTCTTAATTTTTTATCATTAGTCAGGAGCCAGTTTCACAAATCTGGCGGGGCCTCCGTAGCTCAGTAGGTAGAGCGTTGGACGCTCAATCCGAACAGCTTTCCACCAATGGGTCGCGGGTTCGAATCCCACTCAGTCCAAAAAAATTGGAAAATTTTCTGACTGGGTTTTCACTCGAACGACCTATGTGGGATGGTTGCCAGTTACCAACGGAAGGTCGTGGGTTTCCTCCGGGCATAGAGCCCGGTTTCCTCCCACAATAAAATTGGCAACGCCGCCATATAAGTGAAATAATCTTGAGCGCGGCGTAAAACACCAAACAATCAATCAATCACAAATCTGGCGTAAATTTGCGCATAGGCCTACAACATGGACCGGTTGCGTCCAAGGCGCAAGTTACTACAGTTTTAACACTGATTTACGTCCGACGTAACTTACGCCAGCCTCGTAAGACAGGGCCCTGATTGATCCAAAAACTCAATGTAGTCTATACCGTAATTTTGTCATTCACCCAGGCTACTGCACAAACGTCATTTCTTAAGCCGAAAGAGTCTAATTCACAGACTCCGCACTACTAGAGATCGTAAAAACATAAATTAATCGAACATTCAACTCTTTGTATAAACATCTCTCTCGTCCATATCTATCAATTGTCTGTTTAATGGAAAATACACAAAAGGTAAATGCTGGTCTGGTGGTTTTTGTTGCTTCAATTTGTTTGCTTCTCGATTTAAGTCTAAATACTTGAAACAGAATTTTGCCGTCTACTATATTTACAAACATCTTCACCCGCATATCTCCTGTGTGTCGCCCATATTTCATCTGGCCGTTGGATATTGTCTCACAATAATGCCTAATTGATATGCTATATTTAGTAACATGCATGTGCCAGGTGTACATTGTTAGGGGTATATAAGACCTGCTTCTTCCGATGGAAATTCGTTAAATCCTCAAGATGGCGATAACAAGTTTCCTTTGCGTAGCTGTGTGTTTGGTGGCTATGTTTCAAGATGGCAAGTATCAATTTTATTAAGACATGATTATTCCTCAATTCATTGTTAATTTCTTATGTGTAAAACACCAAAAGTTCAATAATGTAGAAAACTGTTTATACGTCACCTTCAATATCGCTATAACAAAGGTATTTTTTGGGATAACAATTTCTAGTGCTGGCGATAGGTGCTATACTCTGGGACCCGGGTTCGATTCTCGTTCCTGACGTCACCCCAAATCGGTAGAAGACTTTTTGCCATTTTTCAAGAAAGTGTAATCCCAAAAATAACTAGAAGAATACTGCTGTACTCACAGTTATGTGAAAAAATTAATTCCAATATAAAATGGACACTATTAAACGTAAAAGGAAAAAACATGACAACCCAGATGAAGGTGGTCCAGTTAGTTAAAGTGATCGTCCCCCAGTCTCACACAGACCTTCCATTGGTGCGGCGCGGTTTCGAATCACGTTCAGACCAATTATTTTCCACTCGGTCGCCGTATGTGGAAGAGTTGCCAGGTACTCGCCGAAGCTAGCAAAATATTCAAAACTTACTCAACTCGTTTCATAAATTTGATAAACGAAGAAAACTAATTGAAAATTGTTCCAATCGTAACGTCATTAGAAGTTATAAATGAAATAATCTTAAGTGCGGCGTAAAACATCAATCAATCCATTCGCATAGGGCATCAGGCAAGTAAAAGTTCACAAATTTGGGTTATCAATCAATATTTTTGAAAAAAAGACTTAGTTTACGGTCCAAAACTAATTTAACATACATGTGTATGTTACCAAAGTAGATTTGTAAGCACTATTAGTTAACTACTGAGAAATATATAGACATAGAAATGGAAAATGAAAGGTGCTATCTTTACTGATTATATTGAACTTAAAGAGTCGGCTAAACGAATTCTTCGAACACTAGGTTTAGTTAAAAGCATTTTCTAGAACAAAACATGCAATGTGTCACTTATCGGCTAACTTCCTCAAAAACATATCTCACCAAGAGGTGAAGCCACTACATCATTCCTTCCTTTACATGCGTGTTCATATTGAAGAGCATTTTTGATAGCAGTCCTCTTACGGGCAAGGGGCCTCGGTGGTCCAGTGGGTTAGAGTGATCGTCCCTTAGTCCCACACAGACCTCGGTGGTCCAGTGGGTTAGAGTGATCGTCCCTTAGTCTCACACAGACCTCGGTGGTCCAGTGGGTTAGAGTGATCGTCCCTTAGTCCCACACAGACCTCGGTGGTCCAGTGGGTTAGAGTGATCGTCCCTCTGTCCCAACACAGACCTCGGTGGTCCAGTGGGTTAGAGTGATCGTCCCTTAGTCCCACACAGACCTTCCATCGATGCGGCGCGGGTTGAATCCCACTCAGACCAAATACTCGGTCGCCGTATATGTGGAAGAGTTGCCAGGTATTCGCCCAAGGTCGGGGGTTTCCTCCGGACAATGCACCTGGTTTACTCCCCCACTAAACCAGCATGGCAACGCCGCCATGTAAGTGAAATAACCTAGGGTGCGGCGTAAAACATAAAAAAATCAATCAAGCTTTTAAACGAGACTTAGCTATAACTGAATGGTCAGCTCAAAAATCGCTAAAGGTACTCACTGTACGCATCCCAAAGCTCAATATGCATAAATAGGATTCAAACTATACATACCCTCGGAATGGTTTCAACATTTTAATAGTCTTGGTATTTTTTGATATATAAACGTTTTAGATTTGTTTATTTATGATGCTTTGCTTCAACAGTATTGAGTTTGTCCTGTCCGTCAAAATGGGTTCGTGACTACTACGAATGCTACTACAATCTGGATTTGGGAGCTGGGAGCACTTTTCAAGAGGCTCAAAGTAAATGTCAACAGCTAGGAGGATCCTTGGTTGGTGTGGACACAAAAGGAGAATTAGATTACTTGAAGAAGTACCTTAGTGGAATTAATAGTAAGCATTTTATTCTCAACTTTAGACATTCAAAACTCGCTAGACCCCTTTCTTGTTAAACTATATACAGTTCCTATTTTGTTTCTGATATACAAAACATTTTATTGTGATTTATTTCAATTTTGACCAACATGTTTAAAGCTTTGTTAAGTTTACTGTCATATCTCTTCATTTATTTAGTATGGAGTGTGCGAAACATTAGCTGGCAACTAGTAATTTTGTGAAAAATAAACAAGGAATGTCTATAAATTCACTGGGAGTCTACTCCCGTCGTAGGCCTAATAACTTAAACATGGATATACAACGACACGCATTTGCAAAGAAACTGGTGATAACAATATTTTGATTTACATTTAATGTTAGAGGATTTTCGGATCTGTGTGATGTAAAACAGAAATACCCTATAACAGAAAATGACTTATTCTTTAATATTATTGTCAAAGCAAATACTACACTCCTCCTTCCAATCTGTTCATTCTATGATAGCCTTTGTTTCTGGAGATATCCCGTCAAGATGTTATTGATATAGTTAGGTGCACAGATAACTACAATTCCGCTGTTTACTATACATTATTTAAACTAGCATGTCTTTCTATTTGCCTTGTCAGAAAGTGGCAATCCAAGCAATCCGTATTGGCTGACGTCAGGGAGAAGCACCAAATTCCAATGGAATTGGGAGATTACAGGGAAAGGCATTAATACCGCCACTATTGGTTCATTTCCACTGTCGGAACAAGTATGTCTCGCTTTGAAATACAACGATGGGGCTGTTAGCATTGAGCAACTTCCTTGTAATACCAAATTTGCACACGCTATGTGTGAACGAAGGGCTGCGTGGTAACAAATATACTCGCGCAAAGATTATGTTCAAGACATAAACTGTTTTCTCTTCAATGATTGTGTCATAGTTATGTTATTCGATCGATTGACTCAATAATTATTTTGGTGTTTTATACCGTACTCAAGATTATTGAACAGAATATGTGACGGTGTCGCTAGGTCTAAAGGAGAGGAAAAGTAAAGAAATTAGTAAACGCAACACAGGCGTGGTAAATGTTCCTGTCCAACGGTACCCAAACCATATCTCTACGAAGTTTCCTCGCCAAACTGTGTCGAGACTAAAGTCAAGATGCTCATTGTTATTTTCAAAGAACATCTCGACTTTAGTCAGACTGAGCTGTGTTTCTCGTTCGGCCATTCAGCATACGCATAGCTGACCAGTCACTGTACGTTATAGTGGTACAATATACCATAAGCTCACAAGGGAACTAATTCCCCTCTTGTTGTCAATTTCTACAGGTAAATTGCGCGCTCCACAGACGACCGAACAAGAGTTTGTCAGACAGATTCATTTTCAGTTTATTTACACACCATAAACCACGTGCAATATTCACACACATGAATATGAAGCTATATAGGAGTCCTTTCGACACAATTAGGTGCGTGTTGTTTTTTTGTTTTCTCCCCTTTAAAACAAATTTCAAACTTTCCGGTCATACCTTGCCACCATTCTGCATACGGCGATTGAGATTGTTTGGTTTGTTGGGTTGTGCCATGTTCCATTCGTCAAAATGATCTACGCTTCTGACTGAAAACAACTATTTCCTTCTCTGCTCTTAGTGAGTAGGGCCGTTCTTGAAATATAAGTAGTATCATATTCATAGACTTCTGGTAGAATACATTCCTTGATACAATATCTTATATTATGGTAGATTTAAAAGATTTAATCATGAAAACAGAGGATTGAACAGGAACACAATATTAGCTCAAATCTACCACACTTTGGTATTGTGTTTACTTGGGTTCAGAACATCGTCCATATTGGGCTGAAATATCTCTATAAGAATTGAACGGTCCCATAGCCCTTTCAAGTCGAGGTAAAGGAGGAGAAAACAAAAAAAACAACATGCAATTGAATCGAACGGGCTCCCATAGACCATCGTATTCATTTGTGTGAGTCTTGCACGTGGTTTACGGTGTGAAAATACAATGAAAATGAATCTGCCAGACAAGCTCGTGCTCGATCGTCAGTGGAGCGCGCCATTGACGGTTTGAAATTGACCGGAAAAAGTATTAGTAGATTACTTCCCTTGCGAGCTTACCATATCTTGTATGGTTATAACCTGCAATGTCAGCGGTAAGACTACCTTTTCTGAAAATTCTACAACGATCCCCACAAGTCGCGTAGACAACATATGCAGCCTGTCACGTCTTCCCAAAAGGTTGATTTACTAGCTAGTGTACATTTCAGAGTTGTTAGAGTGTTCGTCTTCTCTTAATAGCGCCTCGAAATGATCGAAATTAACCTAGGTTTAAATGGCAGACTTTCAGAGTTGACCAATTTCTCTTACGCTAGCGAGTGACTGGTGGCCAGGCGTATGCTGATTGGCCGATCGAGACACACAGCTAAGCTCTGCTGTGAAGATGGCAGCCGAGTCAGTTTAGACGTTCTCTGATAACGATTGTTAACTTTCTTATAGCACAGTTTGGCGAGGAAAAATCGCAGAAATATGGTTTTGGTACCGTTAGAAAGCAAAATGTGTCGCGCCTGTACTGTATTTACTTAGTTCTTTCCTTTTCTTCTCCTTTAAGATCCAATCCGATCGTCGGCGAAGATCGTTCATGTCGACTGAGACTGATTCATCGTTCCCAGGTCATTGCGATCAGTTTGGATTAGCATTGCAAGCATTACCATATACCGCAGGCGTATATACTAAGTATATACTAAGTCGCTCTACGCCTGTGGTATCTGGTAATGTTTGCAATGCTAAGTTTGGATAGGAACCTCGTCAAATTATGCAGACGGGCATGCGGCTAGGAATGACGTAATAAAACAACGTCATCAAAACGCAGTGAAAAAATAATCTCACGGAAAATGTTCTTGACTAAAATAACCATGAGACAAGTTTCCAATTTTGTTAAAAAGAGGTATATCAGTAGGCCTAGTATATAGGTTGGCTGATTGGCTGCGACCTAAAGACTGATCGGCACAAAACAGAACATGGTATAACCTCACGATCGTTTGCGAACGACCTGAAGAGTCTTAAGGCCGCTTCGCATTGCAAGCATTTAGTATACTAAGTCGCCCTACCCCTGCGGTATATGGTAATGCTTGCAATGCTGAAGGCCGCTCAGCTCGACAACAATTCTCCGACTTATTGATCGCAAATTTCCTGCCGACTGGAGCTTTAAAATACGACGATCGGATCGGGTAAGATCTTAACTCGACCTTAGTGGGGCTGAAATGTCAAAAGCTAGCTTGGCGGTATTGGTTAATATTTATTTTATAATTAGAGCAGTAGGAATCCAAGGTGACTGTATTCTGTATAATTTCTGTTTCAATGATACACAAGTAGTAATCTATTCGTCTTATAGTAGCCAGTACTATTGAAAAAGGGTGGAGCAATCCGTTCCACATTGTGTCCGTGACACATGTCTCATTACATTTAGGCTTTTTCTACACACTGTGATTAGATGTTTAATATGCTCTGTCTGTGTTAACTTTTGTCAAGTATGACCCTAACATATGAAAGACTGGGACAATTTCATACCACGGCCATTTATTTTTAAGATTGAATGGATTATAAAATCTTCTTCTAGTCAATAAAACTGCTTCTGTCTTAGAAATGCCCATTGATTCCCCATTCCACTCCGTGATCCTCGCCAGTTTAAGTATATTTCTTTACCTAATTAATAGTTTTTAAATGAAACCAAAGGTTAAAGTTATCGGCTTATAACGAATATCCCAGCTGTTTGATTCAGTGATTTAAGGCGGTGTTATACACTTACTTCAGGATTTTAAACGAAGATTACTTAATGATAAGGACTTACCTATTCGGACACATATTGACAAAACAATTTGAACCGCCCTAAAAACTTGATTTGAGCATAGAATAAATAAGTCCTTAGGAGGACACTTCCAATCAACGAACTATATTCGTGGAATGGAGGTCACGTGGTATTTGATTTGCATCGAATACAACCATTACTATGAGATGGTGCAATTTCGATCCAGATCGGTTATACAAACGCGCTTCAACTATCAATGACGGCACATTTTATAAAGTCGATCCAAACCAGCCAATGAGATGTGTCCATTCCACGCATATAGTTCATTGCTTTCAACTTCTTCATGAAGGGTTCAGCCAGTCAACAGACACATAGCTCAACTGCAAGCGTGTAAGAGATTATTTCATTTACGTGGCGGCGAAAATAATTTTCCTCGAGTAGACTCAAATAACATCAAAAATACATTTAGACAAGAAGGAATGAAAAAAACTTATGAAACATGTTAAACAGAGATTAAAAGGACAAACAATTTTAAAATGATCTCCAAAAATAGCTTCTTTAAGAAATATATGAAAATATCAATATTCTCGATATTTTGGGGGAAATCTTGAAAAATGGCAGAAATTCTTCTACCAATTTTGGCTGAAACCCGAAACGGGAATCGAACCCGGGTCCCAGAGTATGACACCTATATCGCCAGCACTAAATACCAGCTGCCTTTATTGTGTGTAAATAAACTGAAAATGAATATGTCGGATAAACTCTTGTTCGGTCGTCTGTGGAGCGCGAATATACATGTACCTGTAGAAATTGACAAGAACAAATGAATTAGTTCCCTTGCGAGCTTATGGTATATTGTACCACTATAACGTACAGTGACTGGTGAGCTATGCGTATGCTGATTGGCCGAATGAGACACACAGCTCAGCTTTTCTGTGAAGATGGCTGCTGAGTCAGTAAGTCGATTTCTGATAACGCTTCGCAACTTTCGTTTAGCACAGTTTGGCGAGGAAAATTCGTAGAGATATTTCCAACTGCCTGATGGAGGATGTAAAAATCTTTTATTGTTCTTACTTTTAATTAAAGCAAAAAAGTATTAAAACTGCTTCCAAAAAACATTATTTAAGATTAAAATAAGATTCCGTTTCGCTCAATACCGACAAGCAGTCAACTTAAAAATTCACGCTACCATGACAAGAAATGGTGCTCTGTCAAGTAACATGAAGCCTGTCAGTCTTCTAAGGTCTGTATGATATTTTTTCCGAAGTCATCGTTTTTTGGGGAACTGCTCACTAGTCCGAAGGTTCACTGGTCCGAAGATTCACCGGTCCGAAGGTTCACCGGTCCGAAGGTTCACCGGTCCGAAGGTTCACTAGTCCGAAGGTTCACTAATCCGAAGGTCCACTAGTCCGAAGGTTCACAAGTCCGAACATCCCTTATAAGCCAGAACATCCCTTGCTATATTCTGTGCTACTGACTTACAGGTAGATAAACATTGAGGCGCATTATAGCAAAATCAAAGGGAGTAGTTCAGGAAAGCGAGTTGCTTTTTCGACCCCCCCCCCCCCCCCCCCCCCAGGAATTGATAGCAAAAACTAGACGAAAAACTTCCGTTTGTGCCTGGCACCCATGCCACATAAGTGGGTACCCTTGAAGGTTGGGCTCCTCTACACATAACAGTTTCCGCTCTAATAGTCATGTCAGAACAAGCGGGAAAGTCGCCAGAGATAAGCCTAAACGAAACGAGCGATTTCTCCTTTTTCAAAATTTTCAGATCGATATAATCAAAGTGGAACTTTGTTGAATCGACATCACGTGTCATTCTAGATATAATGTCATCTTTTTAATAAATTTGTTCCCAGTTCCCAAGTTGTCTTATATATAAAAGGATTTAAATTTAACATGTCATGTCATGTGAATAACCTTGTAGAGTAAGTTTCTAATGAAAAATAAAATATTTAGTTCGACTGTTTTATATACCGCGCATACCTCCTGCTACCTTAGAAAATTTAATGTCGTTCTCTTTAGCAGTATGCACCCCCTGCTACGTGGGTGTGTATGAAATCGTCGCATTGAATATTTCATTTATTTTTAGAGAGCTCGTAAATTCCTAAAGGTACACTGTTTTCGACAAGAGACCAAGAAAGACTAGTAAGAGATACTGTCTCGTGGGAAAACTATGCTGAAGAACTATCTTAGGGTCTGGGTAGGCCTATATTGTCGTTTGGGGGATTATATCGCTCTTCGGACTAGTGAACCTTCGGACTAGTGAACCTTCGGACTAGTGAATCTTCGAACTAATGAACCCTCTCATTCGGACTACTGAACCCTCGGACTAGTGAACCTTCTTACTAGTGAACCCGTTTTTCGGACTACTGAACCTTCGGACTAGTGAACCCGTCTCGTTTTTTTCCCATTATAACAAAATGCCTTTCAAATAATAAATTGCACCTTTAATTCACGCATGTCCTTTCTACGGTGCTCGATATTATCAATTTTTAAAACAGATTGGTCTATATCATAAAATACATCTTTTCATATGAGTTTAATTAGTTAATGTCTTTTAGAAAGTGACTATAACAATATTCTCGTTATTTTTTGTGATTACAGTTTCTTGAAAAAATGGCGGAAATTCTTCTACATCTAATATATACATTAATATTGTTATGATGTCATACACAAGCGAGGTTGAGTCAGGGCCTCTTCGCGATTGGTTGAAATGACACCGAAAGTGTTCAAATGTCAACTATGACGTCAAATACGAAAATATTTCCGAGTAGTGACGGAATATATGCATATTTTCAATCGCGGGACCTTGGGACCTTACAGGAAGTTCGTTTTGTTTCAACATTATGTTTTTAGACTGATCTTTACTCAATTTACAATAACAAATCCCCGCTAGGTGTTAAAAAAAACTTGGCATTTATTCTTTAAAGGGAAAGAAAATCTAAGCTTTAGACTAGTTTAGATGGAAAGAGTATAAGAATAATTGAAATTTGAAGGTGGCGTTACAATAGAGAATAAGCTCCTTAGGCCATTCACAAGGCCGCCACCATTTTTTCATTAGTTTTATCCAATTATTGTTGAATAAAAATTTAAGTGCGTTATAGTGTAACGAGCGGATAGAGCGCGACCGTCAGCCGTGCTCTTATTGGTCGGTAAAATGAACGACGGTATATATATAACGGAAATCTAGGTAAGGCAAGATGGGTTCCCCCAATGATGGAAGGCGCGGTATTGTAGTTCAAGCCGATATCTTGAACAGTCCGGGACCTAGCATTGCAAGCATTAGGTGTAGAGTAGTTCAATTTACCGAACTTATGGTGATATTATATACCAACGTTCAGTCTACGAATTCTGAAATGCTGGTCGGTAAAGTCCGACGCACTTTTGTCGGAAATTACAAGCCATGAAAATAATATTGTAACTGCTTTGTATGGAAAATTCCTACCCCAGACTTCTTTAGAGCACATAAAAGATTAGGTCTATTCTTGTCCTCTTTTATTTATTTTTATTTATTTTATTTATTTGGCATGCACCGTTTGACCCAGTTCGAACGTCACGCAAAATGTCGGCAAAGTCTTCCAAGAAATGGGCAAGTTCGTCATGTAAGACAACTTCAAAACAGTATGCTCTTTTATATACAGAAACACCTACCAATCCATACCTATATATGTTTTATCTTTAAAAATATATGGATATATATATATAGCTATATAACATGTAAAGAGGTCACTTACATTATATATATTAAATTATTATATTTATATGTAATTCATATATAGAAAGTTTATGTCTGTGTTCGGGCTTCAGTCTAGTTTAAAAGTTTATTGATTTATTTGATGCGTTGGCTATGGTCGTCTGTGTGTTTTTTATACTTATTTCTATTGCCGGGATGGCCACCGACAACCGACGACCGCCAAGAAGCTGCTATTTCAAGTATAGATGTAAATGTATCTGTCGAATTTTAAATAATATATGTACTGGTATCATTTTCTTTGGCTGGGATGGCCACCAACAACCGACGACCGTCAAGTAGCTGCTATCTCAAGTAGATGTAAATGTACCTGTCACATTTTAAATAATATATGTACTGGTATCATTTTCCATGATTGGGATGGCCACCGACCACCGCCAAGAAGCTACTGTGTCGTACCAAGTCGATGGATGTGTGCCCCTCATTCTTAATAAGACCTTTTTTACTTGCTGAGATGGCCACCGACAACCGACGACCGTCAAGAAGTTGTTATCCCAAGTAGATGTAAATGTACCTGTCACATTCTAAATAATATATGTACCGGTATCATTTTCTATGGCTGGGATGGCCACCGACGACCGTCAAGTAGCTGCAGTGTCGTACCAAGTCGATGGGTGTGTACCCCTCATTCTTAATAATACATTTTTTACTTGCTGGGATGGCCACCGACAACCGACGACCATTCTGCTCGAGAGTGAAATCAAACAGTATTTACCGTTATTCAATGTGTACCCTTTGCTGGAAAAGCCAGAGACAACTGACCACCGCCAATAGCATTCTCCTGCATTTGGAAATCTATTGTACTCTTATATGTGCTTGAGATATATTCCATTGTTTTGTTTGTTCTATGGCTTCGAAGGCCACCGACAATCGTCATGTAGAGCGTTTATAATATCAAATGATGGACTGGCTTGCATTTTTTAAAGAATCTTTTTACTTTAGTGCAGTCATCCCGGATGCTATATGTCTTGGAGATAGGAGCTTATACTACGTAACTCTATTGTTACCATAGACCTACTGTTTTTTCCTTGATAAAATGAAGATTTTTGACATAAATTAAATAGTTATAATTAACAGACTTAGGTCAAATATACGTGTTTGCGCGTTGAAAAATGCTAAATCAACCACATAGAAGCTAGTATATTAACACACGGGTGCTTCGTATAAAGGCCGGCACTCTCGTTTAATTATATCGAAACCAAGAGGCAGTGATGTAAACGACCCTTCATATACTACTGGACTCTGAGCTTTTGCGTGCTGCACTCACATCGATGGGCGCTTTCCCACATGTTAGGTAGGTATCCAACCAGGCCTATTTTATCATTCTTGAACTGAAGTATATTATTTGTGTATTTGGTGAAGACCTCTGTTAAAACTAAAACATTGTCGATATTACCGATCCCGGGTTTGAGAACCACCGTAAAGTCCATAGCTAAAATATCCAATGGCCTTTGGGCTAACAATGTAGTTAAAAGAGTCTTTATATTGTACCATATTTGCTCAATAAGCAACGACTACACTTTGAACAATACTCCGTAACATCACGAACCATGAATGGCCAATAAAATCTCTTTTCCAAGAGACCTAATTTTATCTTCGTACATTGGTGTCCCATAGAATCATGCATAGAAGATAATATCTCAGGTGTCATTGTATTAGTCTGACATCTGGACAAAGCTGCAAGACACGAGGCAACTAAGTTTGACGAGTCTGATGGAATTCTAGTAGGTTTGGCTTGGACTCACTCCATCCACACTTGTTCCACTAAATCTTTAATTTCTTTTCAGAGATTTCCTGGTAAAAGGGTGAATGTTGTAAAACATGGACTGATATTTCTTCCAGTCAAGTAGTCTCTGAGCAATGCTTGGGTTTACGACTGATAGAGTCTGCATTTCTAATAACCTTTCCTGATTTATGTCAAACTGGACAAGCTGACCGACTCGGCTCCAAGCTTGGGTGTGGTTTGTATATAACTAAGAGGAGCATAGTTTGTATACACCGTCAAAAGATCCCTGTACTTCTCTAATACAGCCCACTCCAGAGCTAAAAGTTCAAGTTTCATGGACGAATACCTCTCCATGTTTTACTCAGCAGGACGCAGTGCTCTTCTTGCGTAGCTTAAAACTATTGTGCCTTGATCTTGTTCTTGAGACAGGACTGCCCCAAGTCTTAAATGGCTTGCATCTACATCTACCACAAACATTTTCGAAAAATCGGGGTTGCCAAGAATAGGTGGACTGACAAGTTTATCTTAAAGCGTCGTCATTGCTTCGTCATAAGCGTTGTTCCAGCCAGTAACACCATTAGGGTTGAAAAACTCTTCTTACGTCTCTTCGATTTCTTTACTGACGAAGAGGTGATGCAATCCTTGCATAGTTCTGGACAAGTCGTCTATAGTAGCCAGTGATGACAAGAACAGATCGGAAATCTGTATCTGTTTTCGGTTGGGGCCGATATCGCCGATATCTTATCCAGGTCAGGTTGAATGCCTTCCTGAGAAACAACATATCCTAAGTATCTCAACTTAGATTTAAACAACTGAAATTTCTTAGTCTTTACCTTTAAATTTCATTTTTCAAACGACTTAAAACCATTTCAAGCCTATCAAGGATTTTCTCAAAAGTCTTACCATAACAGAGAATATCATACAAGTAAATTAGAAGGGTCTGGAAATTTTGGTCTCCAAAAGTTTTGTCCATTAGGCGCATGAAAGTCCCAGGGGCTCCTGTGAAACCAAACGGCATTCTAACATATTCATATAAACCTCCTGTGTCGACTCTGAATGCAGTCTTCTCGACATCTTTGTCTCGTACTGATATCTGGTTAAACCCATGAGCGAGGTCCAATGAGCAGAAAAAACTTGACACCATTCAGAACATCAAAAGCCTCTTCTATTCGTGGTAAAGGATAGGCATCCTTCCTTGTCTTTGCGTTGAGATCACGGTAATCGCAGCATAAATGCAGTTTACCGCCCTTTTTTCCTAACAAGTACAACTTGAGACGGCTCGAGGATCCACGTAGGGCTCCAGTGTCTATGCTGATTGTAAATATTTTCGAACTTCCGACAACATGTGAGGGGGCACTCTTGGCTAAGGAACTTTAACCGGTACGTCATCTTCAGTCCTTATTCGTTGTTCGACTGTATCACAATACCCGATCTCATCTTCACCTGAGCTGAATACATCAGAATACCTGTTCTGCAAAGTTGGAACTTCCGCACCAATTCCTTCAACAAGAGCTGTAAATGGTCCACTGTTTGGGTTTTTTAGAGAGCCTTCAACTACTGGAATCGACCAAGCTTGAATGACAGGTTTTCTCCAGATACTTTAACTCTACACGTTTTCAACGCTTTCGTTTCTTCATATAAGGAAACAATAGTCTGCCATTTTGGATCTGGTATATTCAGATATGTTTGCTTGCTCATTTCTCTGAATATATTTGAGCCAATCACACCCGGAGTGACACACTTTCTCTCTTTAATTTCAGGGTTCACTGGATCTTTAGCTACCAAGAATGTCAGCTTGGGAAACTTACAATCACGAACTACAACATCCAACTCAATACATCATAACAAAGGCATTTCTTTCCCACAGATTCTCTTTGTACCAAGACTCTGTTACTATTGAAAATTGGGCACCTGTGTTCAATAACATCTCAAGCCTATTCCCTCAACTTCTATCACGGCTTCAGGACAAGATCCTACAGTCTTCTCCAAAATGAGCCTTCATCAAATTTACCCATAGTGTGGCTCGCAACTACAGGTGATACTAGTTTAAATTCTCCCTGACCGAAGACTTTGTAAGTTAATGTTCCCGGGAATCAGGGCAGTCTCTCCGAAGATTTTTTAAAGATCCACATCCCCAACAACAGCGTTCCCTGTATTGTCTCTGGCCAAACGGTTTCATATATCCGCCAGATGGATGTTGAGGAGGTCGCTCTGCAGCTAACAAAAGTCTATCAATTTGGCCTTGCTGACGAGCAATTATTTCCTCTTGTCACTTGATAAGGGTCTCATGGGTGGTAGCTAATCTTGTTCTCAAGTCAGGTTTCAAGAAAGTCACTCTGCCTAACCACCCTATGGCCCGGTCTCTAGATTGGAAAAAGGTAAGCTCTTGGCATTCTGTGTTTAGGTGACGAATCTCTCGTTTCAAATCCAGATCTGACACAGCTTAAGCTAACCGTCTCTTTAACGAGCCTCACGGTTAGGTTTAAAAGAACTGTCCAATTCGACCATTCGATCAAAAATTTCTACTAGCTTAAAGTGGCATGAGCTGCCAAAGTTCACACTTTTTCATAATTTCTGATCGTCACAACATTAAGAGGCTTTGGAGGCCATCGAAAAACTAAATGATTGGCGTTGGAATGAGGAAAATCCATACAGTATGTGGCATGTACGAACCAAAATAGTGTTCAAAAAGTAAACAAAATTTAAATAACCGGGACGACCATTCATTCATTCTAAGCCATAGTTAGTTCAAAACAATACTTTATTCCACATTCTCGAGACTGGAAGCACTAAAAAGCTTCTGAATTATACGCCTTGAGAAAAATAGCCAATAATTTCAACATTCTCTTTTAACGTCAAAATATCAACAATTTGGCAGCTCATGCCACTTTAAGGGGGCATGTAATCAAGTCAGAATTATCCTGTGGGTATAGAAAAGGGTTTCCTGCAATGACGATAAGTCGTCTCCATTCCTCAGCACTTCTTAAATCATCTCCCCTTCCTAAAATTTCCTGCCGTGCAATCGCTCAGGCACCGGCACACTTATATCATTATGTTTTAAACCGAAGAAAATTAAAATAGGACGCCTGAAAACCTTCAGCGTCTACAACGACAAACTTACTGTGTGAGTAAAACTTCTCGCAGCTAATCAAAACCTCGGGCACTTACATTAAAAATAACGTAATGGCGGCTGTGTTCACCTTGAACTTTTTTGTAACGAGTGTTGATTGGTCAAGACTGTAAGTATAGGACAGACAACTCTTACATTCACACCAGTGGGCGCTGTTCGATTTACGGGTTCGAGTGGAGTAGTCCGCCAAGGTAAAACACAGAATTGGGACATGCAGATCTTATCTTGGCTAGAGAAGATGCTTTGATCGAGACTACGTGATGACGTGCAGCTTGGCGCGCGTTTGTTTCTTTTTGGGCTGTCTGATACGGTAATTGTATACATATGGTTTTGATACGGCAGAATAAGTGTTCGGAATTAAATTAAATATCTTGATTTTGTAAATTTTTCATATACCGTTGGGCTACTGAGACACACCGAATTTTAAGTTTGTTCATAGACTTGTTCATTACTGGACTAACCAAAATAAACTGCAATCCCCCCTATACACCACAATAGATATGTCCGAATTTGACGTCACTTTGCGTGTGGAACATGTTCAACGGAGCATTATTGTGAGAATTTGATGCAATTGTTCCCAACATTGCAAGTAATACCGACAAGTTCTTCATATAAGACAACTTCAAAACAGTATGCTCTTTTATATATACAAAAACACCTACCAATCCAAACCTATATATGTTTTGAAAAATAAGGTTGTATTTCACTCCCATAATTCATTTGTCACTTGGTAAAGATTCAGCGATGGTTGTCGGTCGTCGGTGAGTTAGAGTCAACACAAAACGACTATCCACATGAACTAAATCCTTCGGAAGTATCTTGTTAATAATTAGCGGCAGTTGTCGGTGCTTTGAAAACAACACATGGGCCAAAATTTTTTTAGGGGACATACTGCACGTTATAAGAATTGAAAATTCATCATTGAGATAAACAATTAAGACTAACGTAATTATATATATGTTGGACTGGGACGACTGAATAAATAGGCAGCAGAGCTGGATAAGTGGTAGATTTTATGACAGTGGCTTCCAAAGTAAAGGGAATGTACTTAAACCTCAACTCCGTCACCGTAGCATTTTGTTCTCCTGGCTAAAGAAATGATTCCAAACCCCTAAATTTTGACTTTGTATGATATGAATCTACCAAATGTATAAATGTCACCCTCAAAACGTTGACATCTTAACCTATGTTAACGTGTGCACTGTCAAAATGTCTCTTGACTCCAAAGTTTTTAATTTTGGCATATTTCCAAAGTAAAGAGATAAAATAATAAGAGGTTTTCAAAAGGTTTCATTATCTTACATTTGGCCGACAACCCGGGGTTAATACTTGACATAATCCAATTATCCATAGGGTTGTTTGATAAAAAATATGAGAGCTATTTCTGGTTGGTAACGGAGGTGAGGGAGGGTAACGGAGGTGAGGGAGGGTAACGGAGATGAGTTATACCTTTTCAAATTGACAGCTTTTCAACTTGCCTCCGCTTATTATAGGCCTTATGAGCGACACACCACTCCGCCAACTACCGTTCAAACTTTTTTCATATCTACGCATAGGCCCTACTGCTGAACGCCATACTCAAGATCATTTCACCGTTGTGCCAAGCATTTTATGGGTGGAGGAAATCGGAGTGCCCAGATTAAACCACAGGCCTTTGGCGAACAATGCTGGCGAACTCTCCCACACGACAAAAGTCATATTAGTGGAAGACACCAGAACCCCAGGAAAATTCACGCAGAATTAATCACATATAGCCAACATAGCTCCGCAAACGATGGAAGCGACCAACACTACCCTTTAAAGTGGCATGAGCTGCCAAAATGTTGCTATTTTGACGTTAAAACAGAATGTTGAAATTATTGGCTATTTTTCTCAAGATGTATAGTTCAGAAGCTTGTTTAGTGCTTCTAGTCTCGAAAATGAACGATAAAGTATTGTTTTGAACTAACTTTGGCTTAGAATGAATGAATGGTCTTCCCGGTTATTTAAATTTTGTTTACTTTTCGAAAGCGTTTTCGGTTTATACAGGCCCCATACTGTATGAATTTTCCGCATTCCAACGCCAATCATTTAGTTATACGATGGCCTTCAAAGCCTCTTACTATCGTGACGATCAGAAATTATGAAAAAAGTGTGAATTTTGGCAGCTCATGCCACTTTAAACACTGAATGCCAATAACACAAGGACAAAAAAAAATATATAGGGGGGGGGGGCCTCCGTGGCTCAGTAGGTAGAGCGTTGGACGCTCAATCCGAACAGCCTTCCACCAATGGGTCGCGGGTTCGAATCCCACTCAGTCCAAAAATTGGAAAATTTTCTGACTGGGTTTTCACTCGAACGACCTATGTTGGATGGTTGCCAGTTACCAGAGGAAGGTCGTGGCTTTCCTCTGGACACAGAGCCCTGTTTCCTCCCGCAATATAACTGGCAACGCCGCTATATAAGTGAAATAATCTTGAGCGCGGCGTAAAACACCAAACAATCAATCCACAGCTCTGGACACTCTACTCAAGAAGTCAATACAACATGTAACAATAAAATGTTTCGCGGTTCTGCTACTTTGAAATGAAAAGTTATTTTAGTAATAGCATATATAAGTTCGCCGCTTCCTTCTCTTTTCCCTCTCGGACAGCCGGGCCACAGGTAGGCCTAGTACTTTCTTAGCATCTACACGCCAACGATTCCTTTCTTTAGCTATGTACGGGCCGTACATATCTCGGTATTTCCTCTGCTTCTCCGCCGCTGATAAATGGCATACTGAAAGTGTACCTAAACAGGGGAAAATAACGCCAATGGTTTAATTCCTTTTTTTTAAAAAATGCTACCGTGAAAATAAATTCAATTTTGCTGTAGGCCCCTTTGTGTATTATTTATATCTGCTTACAGAATAACGGGTCTATTTTTTTCCTATATCTAACTAAGTATGAAACATTTATCAACTCCGTTACTTGGGCATCAACACCGTTACCAACATCAACTGCAACAGAGGTAACGGAGTTGAGAGTAACGAAGTTGATGATTCTTCAGTTTAAATCAGCCAGTGCCAATGTACCGGCTTGGCGAGATGACCTACTTTACTCGTTAGCATGGTGTACAGAAGAGCTACACAGTGCAGCATCATTTTCTGCCAAAAGAACAAGTATGTGAGTGTAACGGTCTCAACAGAGTTGAGTAGGAATAAACATACGCCTCATTTTTCAAATATACCTGGTAACGTTGAAATAAAACAATGCTGAACTACTCACAGAGTTTGTTCCTGGCAGCAAACACGTTGGCTGTATATCGTAAAACGCGCCTCAAACACTATATCGTGTGCGCCTCCTAGCGGGTAGAATGAAAATGCGCTGCGGTAACGGAGTTGAGTCAGGGGTAGAGGGACAGGGGTGTTATGCTATCCATACACTTTACAATTCCCACAACAGAAAAAGTGTGTTATTATTTAAAAACGTCAGTAGTATGTCTACTGATACAGGCATATATATGAAGGTGTTCGGCATAATAATATGCTTTTTCAGGTACGTCAATTTAATAATTACACACCTGGGACATGCCATTTTTGCTGTACCGTGGTCTTCTGTGGTGGTAAATTTCATAGTTAAGGTTGGTATTTACACTTGATACCTAACAAACCGTGCAAACAGATCGTACGTTGATGCTAATAAATATTACTTGTTGGCTCTATGTTTAGAAAAATCAGAAATATGCAGTTTCAAACATCTGGGACTGGAATGTTTCCCCTAAAAAAATTTTGGCCCACATACATAAAATTATTGTCATAAATTGACTTATCCACATGGGTCAATTTATTGGAAAAAATATGTTAGTTACTGCCGGCGGTTGTCGGTGCGCCAGAAACAGCACATCAGAAAAATACACATAAACTTCCTACGAAGAGTAGAAGTGCAAATATTTAATGATCTCAATAAACATAAACATATGAAGAAATGAAAAATACATGTGAGGTCTACTCTGGAAAAAAAGAGATGGATACGTATATATATAAAGATGACAAACGCTACTGTAGAGAGCAGATGTTTCTGTATATATAAAAGAGCATACATGTACTGTTTTGCTTGAGATAGCAGCTATCTATACCAGCCATAGAAAATGATACCAGTACATATATTATTTAAAATGTGACAGGTACATTTACATCTACTTGAGATAGCGGCTTCTTGACGGTCGTCGGTTGTCGGTGGCCATCCCAGCCATAGAAAATGATACCAGTACATATATTATTTAAAATGTGACAGGTACATTTACATCTACTTGAGATAGCAGTTTATTGACGGTCGTCGGTTGTCGGTGGCCATCGCAGCAATATAAATAAATATAAAAAATACACAGACGACCATAGCCAACCCATCAAATACACTTTTAAACTAGACTGAAGCCCGAACAAAGACATAAACTTTCTATATATGAATTATATGTAAATATAATAATTTAATATATATAATGTAAGGGACCTCATTACATGTTATATAGCTATTTATATATATCCATATCCAAGTTAAAACATATATAGGTATAATTTAAAGTTAAAACATATATATGGATTGGTAGGTGTTTCTGTATATATAAAAGAGCATACTGTTTTGAAGTTGTCTTACATGACGAACTTGCCCTCCAAATGACAGTTTCAATAAGGTCAAGAATTAGCCTACTTATGGATAACAACTTCTTGGTTTATTGGGTGACGACGTTTCGATGTAGTTCTTACATCGTTATCAAAGTCAATGAACCAAGAAACCAAGAAGTTGTTATCCATAAGTAATTCTTGACCTTATTGTAACCTTCCAACTTCTAAATGCCATTGAAAGATTTAAATGACAGTTTGTTGTTGTTTAACTTTAAGACCAGGTGTACGCCCTTTGGAATAGCTACATGTAATAAAGGCGGACAAGAATAATCTGTTATGAGTATTAAGTCTCAGGTAGGAATCGTCCATATCGAGGAGTAACAATAATATTTTCATGGCTTGTAATTTAAGCATCATTTCCACCTTGTATTTCAAATTCGTATACTGAACGTTGGTATATGTAATATTACCATAAGTTCGGTAAATTGGTATATGTAATATTACCATAAGTTCGGTAAATTGAACTAGGTGTAGAGCTACTTAGTGTATAGCGACTTAGTGTATATGACAACGCTTGTAATGTTAATTGAGACCTTTTTCATAAAGGAGTTTAATTAGGTCTATAAACAAACAAACATTTCTTTAAATTAAACCTAATTTTTAAATTCTGTCAACAAACAGTAAAATACTCAAATGTTTTTTCACTGATGCTGCTCCATGTTTTTTAGAGCGGGTGTATTTTTTATATTTATACATCAATCATTTAGTTTTTCGACAAATTTACTATCTCATTGTTTGAAAAAAGTGGACATTTTGGATAATCATGCAAGTATTCAACCTTTTTAAAACGGTTTTGGGTAATTTCTATCTTTCTTCCTATAACTCCAAAAATACTTGAATCATCGCAACCCAAATAGGAGCACATCCTGATATGGTATTATGTAGAAAATATTATTTTTTTCAGGCGTATCATTCATTGTTTTTATAATCAGTTGTAAACTGCACTGTATAGTAGGCCCTATATGCGCTTTGTTAGGCATCACTATTATTAGCGTATTATCAGCAGCGTGATACGGAATCCCCACTCACGGCACGTGACATATATTAGCCAATGAGCGACCGGCTGACGGTCGATCTATATCCGCTCGTGTCATGTGATGCAATTTAGCCAATGGCTTGGGGCCGCTTGGCTAAGAAATGGCATGCGGTTGCATACTGACCTATATATTCGGAGACAATCTTCCCAATTCAAGTTTGTCGCCATGTTTTTTGGACCTAAATCTACCATTATACATGAGAGAGCGGTAAAAATACGTCATTATTGATCTAAAAATAGCTATACCAACATCACGTCATCCTAAAACGGAAAAATGGCTACACAGATAAGCCACTGTAAGGACATACTTCTGTCTGTTTTTATTAGCTTGAGGGTCACTGGAGGTAATTGGTGTGAAATGTTTTAAGTACTTTGAAGGTTGTTATTGGCGATAATCCCTATGTATTTCTAGAGACTTCCCCTCCTTTAAGTCACAGCATGTCACATGACAAAAGTAGTTCCCACAGAAGAATTTCCCATAATCCTCACTTCAACATGTTGGAGCTTTGCATAATGGCTGTATGTCGAAAGTAATAAAAAAGAAAACAAACACAGAGTTTCCTTTACCCTGGAAAAATGTTAGAAAGTTGAGTATATTGAGACAAGGAAAGCCTTGGTTCCAAAATAACAGTAACAAAATATACATAAAAAACCATGATATATAATGTTTTCCGTATATAGACACCTTGCATATACCAGATCCTGTATAAAATAAATACACCAAAGTAAACATAAAAGAGCAACACAGATTTTATGAGTGCAACAAACCATAAAAATCTCTTGAAGTGGCATTTAGGAGTTAGTCATGGTAGGCCTATTAAGAAATGAACACAGTTATTATGGGTTGCAACTCCTGGATTTATTGTACACATCATTATCAAGTGACATAAACAAAATCGCCTGTTTCAATTATCATTTGGAGTTACAAGTAAAGTAGATGGAAATAGCTTATCTTTGTGACCCATTATATTTGGTGGCTCAAAACTTTGTTAGCTTCGTAATTTCAAAATATATTAATGCAAGAATTTACAAAGTTTATTGGAAACTTAGTCAAAATTTTATAATCTTATGTTTAATGGTAAATTAAAAAAAAAAAAACATGGAATTCTATAAAAGCAACTTGAATTTTCGGCTTCCCGGACCATATGTCTTTTACATAGGCCGATCAATGAAAAACCCACTCACAATTTTATTTGGTCTGAGATGGATTCAAACTTTAATTGTGACGGACCAACTTCAAAGAACAAATAATCGTTTTCACAGGATAGCGTTGATCTAAATGTCTCAATTACGTCGGGTTACTGGTGGCCAAATGTCTAACAAAATGATATCGAGTCAACCTCTTGTAATGTGACCCGTTAATAGTATTCTATTTTGGCCAAGTTGTTTTAATATTTAACTTTAACGAAAGTTTTTAACTAAAAGTTAAACAATTTTAAGCATTCATAGTTAATACGAATCTAGCTACAAATTTGTGTATTGGAGTTAGTTTTAATTTATTAGCTTTTTACCGAGCTATCCGATATATATATTTATGATCACTAAAACACACGGGCACAGGGAAAATCTTCTTGTCTAAAATGTACTGATGTGTTGGCCATCAAAGATAACATGTGTAACTGATTGAAAAATAGACATGTTGTAGCTATACAAACCAATGCATACCGAGTTACCACAGTGTTTAGAATCTTACCACCAGACGAATGACTAACTACCCCTGAATTGGTGAAATCCACTCAGAAATTTGTCAATTTTTATTTGGTCTGAGTGAGATTTGAACCTGCGCCGGGAGGCCAGGGTCGGACTGAGGGACTAACCGACTGAGCCACCGAAGCCCCCTGCCTCTGAATGGAGAGTACCCAAAGCACAAAGCTTGCCAGCAATCTAAAATAGAGCTGCCATTAGTTGAGATATCAACTCTAAAACCAATGAGCGACATGTTGCTTGAACATAAAGGGAGGCCACTGCTGTCGACGTCCTTAAAATTGTAAACAACGACACGTGACACTGATAGTTGACTAGGTTGTGTAGAGAAATATCCGATATAATTCTGGTAGGCAACGTTTAAGCCGCCCATGATCGGTTCTGTTAAATTGATTACCGTACTACTCTCCTACTAAATGTAAAATACCTTGAAACTTATTCCCTCATCCATATCATATTTTGCTTTGACATCCAAGGGCGCTGCCATCTTGTTTTAGAATGTATTTGTGAGCTGATGTAGTGCCGATTATATTTTTGATTTTTAACAAGTATTTCTGCCCAAAGGCCTTGTGATACAGGTTATTACTGTAGGGTTACATGTTATGGAACAGTATAGAACAGAGAATTAAATATCATACACATTATAAATTCTATGCGCGAAAATGAAGGGTGATGGCACTCGAGCCATGTCTCATGTTGAAGACCTCGTAGAATGGCACGAGATCTTGATTGAGCCTGCCAGCTTCACAACAAGCAAAGGGAGAGCACTGTATCAGTGACAACGTACAAGGGTAGCCAAGATAAAATGCTAAGCCGTATTAGCAGACAACCTTTTCTTGGCCAATATCCAACCAAAAAACTGCAAGTTTCCTAAGCTCTCTAAAGTCTATTGTAAGGCATGCAAATTCTCCTTTTCACAAAATGGTGGCAAAGTCAATATAATGCTATGTGTCCTTTCTGTCCTGTGAGTGACATTAGAAAGACATCTCTGAAGCATAAGCTTAAAATTATTCAGTTTGTGTCTTGAGTAAATAGTACTACTATAACAGCTTAAAATTATTCAGTTTGTGTCTTGAGTAAATAGTACTACTATAACAGCTTAAAATTATTCAGTTTGTGTCTTGAGTAAATACTATAACATCATCTTTGTTACTTTTGAATTGACACATTCTATCAGTACCTCAGAAGTTACAGTGAGTAGAATGCTTGCAAGAGTATTGTAGTCAAAAATGGTTTCTCAAATTGAGATTTTGTGGGTGTCTCGCATGAATTATTTTTGTATCTCTGCCATGTTAATATTGCAAATTTTAGGGTGTTTCGTTTTGTTAAAAGGGTGTATCATTCAAAGTCAATGAGACACTCGTCTGGCTTGTGTTATCCTTGCATGGTACAAGCTAAAGGTTAGGGTTTACTGCAGGCACAGAACCTGGGAAGAAGAAGGAAGAAAACTAGACACTGACTGAGACAGACCAAAAGAAAACATTAAACTGTCTTTACGAATAGAATAAGAGATACAACTAATGAGCTGATGATATAAAAAACTGTGTTGAGCTAGGCTTCATTTGTGGAAAGCCAGTCTTGGTCAAATTGAAATATTAAGACAAACAAAAAAAATAGCCTCTCTAAAACCACAAAAATTCAACAGTTATTTTGGATATATCATAAATAATTTCTGTAAATAAAATACTCTCCGTTATAAAATCTTTCAAAAGAAATAATTTACAGGTTTCAAAACAAATACATCAAACAAAATTAAAATTTGTAAGCGACAAGAAAAAAAAAATAGGCTCAAATGGCAATTTAGGCCATTAAAATCAAATCATAACATGCAATTTCTTACTAGGTTCAAGACTTGTGTCTTAAACAGAAATGAAATGCAACAGTTTGGAGATTTTTCTGTTATTATGATTATAATTTGAAATTAGTTGACAAAAGTAAAATAATTCGAGCTGAAATAACACAAAACGAAAACACCACAACCTGTAGCGTGTATGGACCAACACTGTTGTCATTTCAACAAAATTTAACATACCCAGTGCAAATTTAAATTTTCTGTTAAAACATGTGAAGTACATGCCAGAGGGCCACATCAGCTTTAAATTTCTATATATATTGTACACCTTAGGAAAATGGCCTACTTGAAAACTACTTGATTCTGTTTTAACACAAGAAATCTCTTGCAACCATCCAACAGGCAAATAAAAAAATTAAGTTCAGTAAATATACATACTTTTAAAATCAAGATATATTTGTTTTTTTGGGTGAATGTTTATAATAGGAGTACAGTAAACCTGTGGAGGAAATTGCATCGCCTAAACCAACTGTTTTTTCTGGATCTGTACAAACTAACACAGGGCTAAAATAGAACTGGATGCCCGCCTTTGTCCAAGAATTCACAGGAGTTTCACTGTTAAAAACTCTTTCCTGGTCATCAGAAAAGAGTTTAAATTTTTTAGGAATTTTTAACTCAACTTTTTGTTCTGATAAGACGTCCACATCACATGCTTGTCTACCGGCCAGTCTTGTTCCGGCAGCTACCGCAGCTAGACTATTTTCCCACTCGGAGGGTATGACAGCAATAATATGATAAGTTAATGAATGGAAATGCACTCGAGTTAATCTCGATGATTGTCTGTGTTTTGAGTGACCAAATGTCTTGAAAATCCACTCGATCATGTCACTGACTAAGTGAATCTCTGGCTGCCCGCTGGAATCAAAGAATAACCCTGGGTGAGGGCCGTTTCCCACATAAGATGAAAAGGCTATTTCCTGCTCGTTCAGTCCAAGGGAGGTAATCCTTGGCAAGACCTGAAATACACAAAATACAGATACATTTGTTATCTTGAGAACATGTTACTTTAACCAACAAATAAACAAAGATCGTTTGGTGGTTGCATGTTTAATTAGCCTAGATTATATCAGCAATATTGACAAAAATCCAAGAGACCAAAATAATTCCTGCTTACCTGTACAGAAATCTTATTCTATACTTGTATATTGATAAGTTGAAATAAAAGATTTAGGAATGATCTTTGGATTGTTAGATATTTTACATGTACACCACACCCAAACTTATTTTACTTATATGCTGTCAATGTCGGGATTTTTCTGGGAATAATCCGGGCTATGAAAATCAAAATATTCAATACACTAGAGCTGCACAAAACTGTAATCAAACAAATGGGATATCTCCATTCACATAAATTGCTGATAGTCGAAGGAAGGAGTTTCAAGGGATGAATCAATGCTCTACTTTAAATCAAGCACCAAACATGACAAGCATCAAGACAAAAAAATATTCTGAAGAAATCCTCAAACCACTCACAATTCATATCAAAGTCAATAAATAAAATCAAAATATAATTTTCCAACCATGTATCGAATTTCACACCTCAATTGCATATGACAACTCGTACTATATTGTACATGATAGTACGAGTTGTCCTATGTGTTTTGGCTTTAGTAAAACCACTCCATAGTAGAATTTATCAATTGCATATCTCATCCAGCATCAACTTGTTTCAAAGAAAAACACAATGTAAAATATACACACAGTAATTCAACCCATAAATCTACTGGAAAAAATCTACTTTCACTTTATAAGTCACAGCATAGCAAGCCTCAGACACAATTTACGGCCAACTAAATTTAATCAAGGGGCTGTTTCGCAAAAGATTTATGCCAAACTAAGCCCAACGTAAGGGGAAACAGTCATGTACGTTCTGCAGGACTTGATGAACAGTCATATATTTTTGAACACTAAAACACATGGGCACAGGGAAAATAACCACGGAGACAAGTTTCTTATTGTGTTAAAAAGGGGCATATCATTTAGACGTTTATACCCCATATAAGTTGTTATAATAAACAACAACCCATGATATTTCATTAAGTTGACGACAGGCAGAAGTTTGGCCTTAGTCAGTAAAATTTGGCAACAAATCATCAGTATTTTTTATCAAGCTAACATGCCGAATTGCTATAGATTTTAGATAGTAATCAGTCATATATATTTGTCAGGTGTAAATATTTTGAGAAACAGCCCCCAGGTCTCAATACTACCTTAATTAGATCAGACATCCAGCTTTTCAGTCTGAGGTATATGGTTATACACCTATTATAAGTTATAATAGAAGTCTATGAATGGGGAAGTGTGAAAGGTCACATTACCCCATATTCAGGGCACTGACACCTTCCGGCCTGCTTATACTACATTTTGTGACGTTAATGTGCAGTAGATTTTGAAATGATCAGCAGATGTGCCATTTCAAATCAGAAAATAAATTCATCCTCCACTTACATGTACATCATATCTTTTGGCAACCGCATTAACCCCAGTTCGGAGAATGTATTGGTTCTTATAAAAGCTTTACTGAGCATGCGACTCCGATATCTTAAGTCCGACTCAAATCTCTTGTCTCATTTTCAACTAGTATATGAAGTTCTTCGGAAACTTTTTCCACATCAATTACTGTTGTCACATCTAAAAAGTTTGTCATCTTATTTCTTATGGGTCCCATAATAGTTCATATGAGGAGGAGAAGAAAAGCCACGGTTTCTGACTAACTGAGAGAGGGCACTGTTTATGGTGACTTCTGGGCCAAAAGGCGTCAATGTCCTGAATATGGTGTAATGGGACGTTTCACACTTCCTCATTCATAGGGAATAATAAAATAAGATAACAGAGAAAAAGTCTGGGTTGGCAGTACAAATTTCCGTATTGGTTTTGATACAGGGCTTTCATTTGAGTGCAATAACACTCCTAGAATCCCTTAAAGTGGCATGAGCTGCCAAAATGTTGATATTTTGACGTTAAAACAGAATGTTGAAATTATTGTCTATTTTTCTCAAGACCTATAATTCAGAAGCTCTTTAGTGCTTCTTTTCTCGAAAATGTACGATAAAGTATTGTTTTGGCCTAACTTTGGCTTAGAATGAATGAATGGTCGCCCCGGTTATATAAATTGTGTTTACTTTTCGAACACTATTTCGGTTCATATAGGCCAAATACTGTATGGATTTTCCTCATTTCAACGCCAATCATTTAGTTTTTCGATGGCCTTCAAAGCCTCTTACTGTTGTAACGATCAGAAATTATGAAAAAAGTGTGAATTTTGGCAGCTCATGCCCCTTTAAGTAAAGGTTTTACTCCGTTATTTATAATTTCCGACATTTATTGGTCGACCAGGTGCCGACCAATAAATATCCAAACATAAATAACAAGGTACGTGTAGGCATTTAATATTATTGAATTAGACCCCGACAACATATGAATACCACCTTTATTTTTAAGATTGGATGGATTATAAAATCTTCTTCTAGTCAATAAAACTGATTCTGTCTTAGAAATGCCAATTGATTCCCCATTCCACTCCGTGATCCTCGCCAGTTTAAGTATATTTCTTTACCTAATTAATAGTTTTTAAATGAAACCAAAGGTTAAAGTTATCGGCTTATAACGAATATCCCGGCTGTTTGATTCAGTGATTTAAGGCGATGTTATACACTTACTTCAGGATTTTAAACGAAGATTACTTATAATAAGGACTTACCTATTCGGACACATATTGACAAAACAATTTGAACCTCCCTAAAAACTTAGCTGAAAAAGCACCCCATATAAATTTCTGTGGAAATAATTTATGGAGCTATTTACATCCCTAATATTATATGTAAGGATTGATTGATGATAATAATAGAAAGTTCTATAACTCCTACCTTATTTAAAATAAAAGAGGGCTGAATAATTTTAAAATTTGAAAAACAAAATCCAGGCAGATAATTTTGGTGTTGGTCAGAAACATTGAATCGGTTTCGTATATTAAAATGATGGGAACCAACGCTAGTTCCGTTATACATCATAGCATATACTGGCTTTCATGATTGGTAACAGATTTTCGTTTCCGTAGTTTTAAAACAACAGGCTAAACGATCATTAACATGAAATCCTATGGCCTACGAAAGTAGAGATTAGAATATAAGAGAAATGTTCTAAAACTTGTACCTTATTTAAGATGATTCTGAGATAATCTGCTTTAGCCATGCTGGCAAGTTCCAGATGTATGGGTATAGAGGGCGCCACTGTGTCTAATCTCTCTACAAATGCATCCAACCTCTGTTTAAACATGGTCATCTTCATCCCTTCCATCATATGTAAGCCAGAGATCATAATTAGGTCGGGTTGATAAGACACCAAACTGTCAAAAAAAGTCTCCATCATCGTGACTTCGGAATTAGACTTGTCGTAGCTGGTGATAAATCTTGTGGCGACCGGTGACACATGTGGTCCCCACTGGTCGCCAACCTTATATTCCATTATGAGATGAACCTCGTCTGTATCAACTTGGCTTTTTATTGGGATCTGGATAGACTTTGGAAATAGAGCCCGCATCCCTGGGCCCACTGGGCCTACAAACTGTATCTGAAATTAAACAAAACAGACAGGAAAGTTAAATACTGTTTATACAATATTCATTTTTTTAAGTGGCAAGAGCTAACAAAACATTTTTTTCTTCTTTTTAAAACTAAATTTGGAAATTTTGAAACAGGTGTAAATGTAGTGTTGAATCAACTTTTGTCTAAATTTTTCTGTTTTATTCATTTCATGGATCAAGTAAGTTGAATCATTTAAGAGATCTTCTTGAATAAAAATTTTAAAATCACTATGGGGCTCTGGCAGAATTTGAGAAATGTTGTTTGGATTCAGTCAGTTCCGTGTCTCAATGGTTAAAATAGCTTGCTTTGATCCAATGTCGTTATCACAAAAGAGAAATGCAGCTGGTCTGAACGTATGCCCCTATCGACGAATTGTGGAAAAAGCTTTTCAGCTATTTTCCCGGAGTTGTCAAACCACACACTTAACTGGTCTACAATGTAATAGCATTTCAGGACAACACACATGTCTATGTGTTGATTTCATTTTGGCACTCTACTCATCCTTAAAGGCACACTTGCCGCGAAAATCAGGAATATTGTTTACATTAAAAAAGAAAGACCGTATTCTGTATTTTTCCCAGACAATATAAGTTAGGAACTTTCAATTTTTACCAAAATTTAAAAGTTTGGACGTCACTTTGTATTTTTAATTTGAATTTGAAAATTTGAATTGTTACGTACCCGGAACGTAAACAAACCGATCTGCCCCCTATTGGCGATTTTATGTTTCAGTCGAGTGAGTGAACTAACGGCACAGTGTAATTTTACGTAGGCCTATTTATCTGAGAAATACAGACTGACGATCGGTTAACAGCGACTGGAAAAGCCTGCTGATATAATTGTTTGAGTGTAAACCACAGATACAAAGGCCTGAAAGGAGGGTAAGCCAACACGAAAGTTGACCGACACTGATCGTTGTTGTTGTAATCAGGCTTCGATTCTTCGTTTGTTTTTCACCCCATTTCTACATTCTAAAGCTAACTAGACATGTTTTATGTGTCCTATGTTTAAGTTTAGTGGCATTAGTCGTAGTAAGCTCATGTAAATTGGTTTTCTTACCAAATGTAAACAAAGTGTGAAAATGGTTATCCTTGAACTCCATGTCACTGTTTTTGTCTCTCAATGGAAAATTTTGGCAGAGTCTTGAGAAGAAATACGGTAGTCAAGATCTACTTAGATTTAAACATTAAATTACAGGATAATAAACATGGATAAAAATCAATACATATTGATCAAGACAACACTTTAATATGCTTAGTATGCATGTCAACTGGGACAGTACCATATATAAAGCATATACATGTGTATTCACAAGAATTACCTGAGTGTCTGGAAACAAAGATGTAATTCTGTTTGCCATCAGGGCAGCATTACCACCAATAAACTCCTAAAACAGACATCTCTTTGAATATGAAAACATTTAACATGATCAAATTAAGGCAGATACATACATGCATATCAGTGACAACAATGAGAAATATCTACTAACTGTTTCAAACTCTCTAAAAGTCAAAAAGAGCAATTACATGTAGAGGGAAACAAGCTTCAAGGAATGTTATTTAATTGGGGTTAAAATATCAGAATTAACGATAAAAATTTAAACTTAATTATACAGATAGACGCAGATCAACATGAAGTCAAATAATCAATGAGTAAAATACTGAAATGAGGTTAAATATGCTACAAACTTAATAGTTGATGTTCAACTTGATGTAAACATCTCCCACATAATTAACTGTCTGGTCAACCTGGATAAACAAGGTTCAAATATGCATGTGCATAGGTTTATTGGAATTTTTGTCGGAGGCCATGTTTTATTTATTATTTATAATTAGTTGTACGGAGAGGGACTTTGTAAGTTGTTATAACTTGTTCCCAATCCTTTTGACTGTCTTCTGTCAATAAAATAAGTTCAATTCAATTCAAGGTTCAAATTTGAGTTCAAAGTATCCAATAATTTCTGTTGACTGTGGAAATTACTCACCATTTTTTGTTTTAAAGTTGAGGCTGTTTCTATTATTTTCTTAAAGAGCTCTGCGTTACCAAAGTATCTTTCTGCTGCAGATCCTTTTGCAAAAAACACAGAAAAAGTTTCTTGTAATTTATCCAAGGTATCTAAGTTATCATGGTCTGCCTTTCCTCCTGGTTGAACACCTAAAGCCTTTAGCAGCTCCACTGCCGGAACAATCAAGTCCATATTAGCATTTATTCTGAAACAAAAAAAGAAACAAATCACATTTCAAGCAGGGGCCTTATAAGGATGTTTTGGATGAATGCACAAGTTGAGTTAGATTCTCACAACAGGTTTAGTTAACAATTTTTTTTTCGGTTACGCAAAAAATAAAATGTGCATATTTGTGCACCTATGCACCCACCATATGGAACCCAGTAAAGAAAATGGACCTGGTACTAAGCCTTGGACCTTCTGACTGACAGTTTTGCCAAATGCAATGTAGGCTGTCCAACTTTTAGGGACAAGTACAAATGGTGTAAGGTAATTTAAATTGCAAGCCAACTGTCAGATGAGCATTTTGAATCTGCTCATTAGCCAGGAGGAGAATCAGATGGCACTCTGTGGAGCGCTATTCATTTTTAGCAGACTTCCTTCTGAAATCATATATAAGTCTCTGATTGATGAACAGGTGCCAAATTTGAACCTGAGGTTGTGTTACAGTGTAGATCACCTGGATATTAAATAATAGGGATTAGTCTCCTAAAGAAATTTTCATCTTTCAACAAAAAGCGTACAGCGTAAATATGGATTTACTATTAAACAATATACATTTATATACACCCTGTAACAACTGATGATGTGATTGTGAATGAAGATCTTAGTTCTTACTTGTGGATGTTTTGCATATATACAGTGGAGACGTTCAGAGTCTGGTAGGGTAAGTTTTTCGGCAGTTCCATTCATGATTGGTATTGTAAAAATGTAAACTGATATATGTACATGTAAGTGTCAACGTCGGAACCCACAATTGAAACTGTTACTCTAACTCACTTTTGATCATGTTGCAATTTTAACTCTGGGGTCAGAGGATATGTTTAAAAGTGTAACTGTAGTGTAACTGTTACTAAGCAGAGCTGAGCCTCCGCTCCAGAACTTGAGCTGAAGTTTGCTGCAGCCTTAACTTAAGTTACAGTTACATTTAATAGATTTACAACATTCAAATACTGACCGGTACAAATGCAATGCTAGCAGTAACTTACAGTTTTCTTTTAATTTAAATTTACCAGTGTTTTGATATATGGTCATGCTGTATTTGCATACAGGCTTATACATTACATACCCTACAGCGACACGTTGAAATTTTTTTTCAGGTGATTGAATGACGTTTTGCCAGGCAGATATGATGTTTTCCTCAATTTCTGCTTCATCGCTGTCTGTAGTCGGGCCGTTGCCATTTAAATAAAAATATGCAGCGATAGCAACTAATGCTGCAGGAAAAACAGTTTTCGTAAACATAATTAGTAATTAACATCAGAGAGTATCTTTTTAAAGTTGATGACGATAAGCTGCATAGTTGTCTTCGAAGAGCCCCGCTTCGACCGTACAACAGCCGGTCTTTTCTGACGGAAAACTCTACGCGTAACATATAACTCCACACGAGGAGAATAATTTTAGTAAAATTTATGTAGATTTATATTAAATAAGTCCAAACAATGTTGTTATGATACTTAATCTTTTTAAATCAATCAACCAACACACACCAAACTATTATAAAGTTTTTGAAAGTCTGGATCTTCTTACGCTTTGACCTTTGAAATAATGTAAACTTGACCCCAGACTAAGGTTGTCGGCAAAATGGCAGACGACGACGGGATAGAAGTTGATGTCTGGAAAGGTGACTGGGGTCTCCCTTCAGTTGACCCAAACTGTCTGGCTGTCTTGGTAAATGTCACATACAATGAAATGTTGGGCTTTATACAGTTTTAAGTTTAAGTATCAAAGGATGTCTTATTTTGGGCTATAAATGCTATTTGCGGCAAAATTTATAGTCGCATACCGGCATCATAATGTGAGGCACGAAGCGTCGCCTACATGTAGCTTGATAGAATTTGCATTTTTTTTAAATATTTTAAAATAGACCCTGTTTCTCAAGACAATAAGATAATAAAATTATAATATATATGTAATAGGCAAAGCATAGAAGTGAGCTGCCGAAATTCACACTTTTTTCATAATTTCTGATCGTCACGACAGTAAAACGAAAAGGCTTTAAACTTAAAGGCCATCGAAAAACTAAATGATTGGCTTTCGAATGAGGAAAATCCATACAGTATGTAGCCTGTACGAACCGAAAACGTGTTCGAAAAGTAAACAAAATTTAAATAACCGGGACGACCATTCATTCATTCTAAGCCAATGACAATGTTAGTTCAAAACAATACTGTACTGTAGAACTTAGAAGTGTAGTGTAGTGTAGTGTAGTGTAGGCCTATCGTACATTTTCGAGACCAGAAGCACTAAAGAGCTTATGAATTGTACGTCTTGAGAAAAATAGCCGCAGTTTATTATTCAGATTTAATGTTTCTATTCTTTTATCCAGCTTTTAATTCGTTAGTATTCCGCGTTACAACACCTTAGCAAATTCTCATATGATAACTAAACGAGTCTCCCTACTGGCATGCAATGATACATCACCGTAATGGCAGCCTCCTTACAGGCCAAAGATGGTGGGGGTTTAGGGCATTTAGGGATGTTCATCAAAAACTATCAGATTGACGTTGGAATAAGGAAATCCATTCAACAAGTAATTAAATGATTTAAAAGTCTAGTTACATGTACAAGACATGTAATACTACTAGTACTACATAGACTGATCCAGAGACATTTTGATACCTGTATACAGGTATGGGCGCCCAAACTCACAAGCAAAATTAAAATCCGCCCAAATTCTTAAAACCAACAGATTTTAATGTCAAAATAGCATTTAATGTTGAATTTTGGGTCAGAGATGTTGTTTTTGTCTTATTGTTGGAACATTTTGAACCGAAATGGTGTATGCCCACATTTTCCCTGGATCAGTCCCTGTACTATTACTAATAGTTAGTACTAGTAGTAACTACTACTACTAGTAATAGTACTAGTAGCAGTATTGCTATTATATAATATTTTAGCCCTACAGGTATTCGATCACTTTTGCCCATTTTCCTGGGTTAAAATTTACATCAGTATTTGTATTGAAAAGAAATTTCACACAAATAAAGCTGGGCTCAGTCGACTTTTGTTAAAGCGTGATCTTGTGGATGAAACATGCATACAAGTTGGGTGTCTGATAATTGGATTTGTTCGATAACTGATCAGATACCTGTAATTAGTGGGCATTATGTTGAGTGGATTGAAGTTATTTGGATGCGCCGACAAGATGGGATGCTTCAATACCATGTCAACGTAAGGTGCATTTGAAAAATCTAAGAATTTTCAAAAAATTGTAACTCGAAAGTTATGAACGCTACCCACCTAAAATTGTGTCAAAGGAAAATTCTTTGATAATCCTCTTACGAGCTGCATTGGCCCGACAGTAAAATTGAACACTATATAATACAGTTATACCCCGGCTACTTCTGAGGGCTATCCAATTCCACTAAAAAATTGACGAACCGTCCCTGAGTTGTGTTTTCAGCTTACCAATATTGAGGACAACTGACCCCCCTCCCCCTCTACCACCACCACCTCCCTCTCTAAAATTAAATTTAATATACATACCTACCATCCCAGTGTGTAAAACAGACACAGTTTTATTTTGCATGCCTAAACTATGTTTTATTTTGGGTATTTCAGGCTTATTGCAAGTTTTCTGGTGTTCCGTTGAAGGTGAAAAAATCTGGCAACCCTCTCTTCTCTCCATCAGGTATGAATTTTTCCATACAACTCTATACAATCCAGCTCCCATTTATTCTGAAGCGGTTATAATATTTTTTTTTTAATTCTAATTTTTCTTGTATCATATTCGATTGCATCGAAACGTCTTCACCCAATAAACCAAAAAGGTACATTCACACTATACGGTACCCCGACTTCGGTTCGGGGTCCGAAACGATTTCCACACAAAAATGGCTTCAATGTTTATCAGTACATTTGTTCACACTAGCTTGATCTGAATTCGCTACGGACACCGGATTCAGACAGCACAAATATCAATGGCTAACAGAGCCATTTTATTCGCTCAGGGGATCAAAATGGTCCACGATTTTCCATTCTGGCCAATCAGAATCGACCTGTGAAAAACATGGCAATCAAAATCACAGTGACCTACATGGTGGTTTGAAGATTAAACAATCGAGCGGTTTCGTGTAGAAATGCATGGAGTTGAATAAATTTTCGCATGATTTCTGAAGGATTATGACAAGTGTCCTTTTTCTTAAAAAAATCAAACAAACGAATCTCATCTTCCAAACCGCTCCCAATTGTTGTTGAGTTGTGTTGTTGTTGTGTGAGTATGAACCGACTTGATAGAATCGGCCCATTGTTCGTTGAAGTGTGAACACAACACACCGAGATCGCTGACCTGTCCGAAATCCGGTTTGTACCTCAATCCGAATTCGCTGTATAGTGTGAATGTACCTTTATCCATACGTAATTTTTCACCTTATCAAATTTATTATTTTAGCTTGTGAAAAAAAATGAAAGCAACTTACAAGTACATTTTGCCTCAGTGCCAAAAATTAAAGAATGGTTTTATAGACATGTATTATGTTGATATTTAAACAAATATGAATCGTATCTGAAAGTCTTGATAAATATGTTGCACTTGTTGTAACTTTCAGGAGAGTTTCCTGTTTTACGTCACCGAGAGCTGTCGGAGACTTCGGTGGCAGATATATTTAGCTACTTAAGAAAACAGGTATGCTCATGTTTTTATCTATGTGCTATATACATTTTTCCACTGTGAATGCAGCTGTAATGATGAATTTTCTTAAAATGTCCGGTCTCATAAACTTTATTTTAAATTATATATTTCCTATGGATATTACAAACTTCTTTAAATCTCTTTGATTTCTTGTCAAAAAGACCATTCTTTTTATATCATCTCTGTGACAATATCATTCCATTGTGAAAATATCTATCTTACTAATAAACTCTATAGGTTTGATAAAAATAGTACAGATAAAACGGTATAGACTTAATAAATTAAGAAGATTAGGAGAAGATATTTTTTGTTGTATAATAAATACAAAGTTTAGGGATTTTGCTGTTGTACTTGGAAGTATATTTCTTGGAAGTGTATTTCTTGAGTCCTTAGAAGTTTCTTCATGTAAAATTTAACATATTTTGTTTTTAAAATTCCCCAAAATTCAGAACTTTAACATTAGCAATTAAAAACTGTTGATCTATATTTTCAGAACTGGGGAACTGATTTTGATCTTACACACAAACAGAGTGCTGATGTTATTGCTTTTTCTTCAATGTTAGAGGAAAAACTCCTACCTGCAGTTGTAAGTGTTTTTAACTGCCCGCGCTTAAAGACATCAACAGCTTAAGGGCTCTTTCTCACGCTGCGATCTTTTAGTACCTCATAATCATTTGATTTGTAGTATTTGACAAATTGCATGGTAGTTTTCGGATATCCGGTTTTCTTCTTAATCTGTACCTTGTATTTGAAAACACGCTTATTTCCTAAACTTCAGTGTAATAAATTAGCTTTATAGTAATATCACTCTTAACAGAAATAGAATTCATTAATTGATTGAGTGATTGTTTTGGTGTTTTACACACGCTCAAGATTATTTCACTTACGTGGCGGCGTTGCCAGTTTTATTGTGGGAGGAAACTGGGCTCTATGCCCGAAGGAAACCCACAACCTTCCGGTGGTAACTGGCAACCATCCCACATAGGTTGTGTGAGTGAAAACCCAGTCAGAAAATTTTCCAGTGGGGTTCATTAAAGGCATGTATCTTACAAATTATAGAGAGAATCTCAGGGCTCTTATTGTCATTTCTTCTGAACATTTCTTCTGAACATTGCTTTTTGCAAGCCAGGAGACAGTTCACGTCATCACAGCTGTCCAGACAAATACTTGATATTGTTATTTGGATGATGTGGATGAAAATTACCCTTGGGAGATTCCCAATCCCATAGAGCTAGGGCTTATCGCAAATGAAGCCCTTGTTTTTGAAGAATGTCTGTGTGTTTTAGCAATACAGAGCACAAAACCCCATAGCTTCACACATATGGTTTTCCAACAAGAGCTAAAGATTCTGTAAAAGTCACTGGAAAAACGATTACACCACAGTAGATTCGGTATACCGCCAAATTTAAGACAAGTCAAGTGTAACTTTAAATTTTTCTTTTAAAGGTTGATTTTTTGGTAGAATAAAATATATATCTTTACAAGGGGTTCATGTATATATGTATTAGTTTTTCAACAAATTAACCTATTTTTAATACATGCCACATGACATTTAACCAAACAATGCTGTAACAATATACAAATTTATCAGTTTTTATTTTGATTGCTTTTCTCAGTTACACATGTGGTGGTTGGATGGTAAGAACTATGTTGACTTGACCCGGCCATGGTATGCTAAAGCTGCTCCATTCCCACTTAACTTCTACATACCGGGCAGGCTACAGAGAAGGGCTGAGCACAGGATATTTCTACCAAAACGAACAGAAAACTTAAATGATGCTGATATAGAAGCTAAGGTATTCTGCAAACCAACTCAATATAGTGTCGTATTCTCCAATCCAAATCAATATAGTGTTGTATTCTGTAAACCAATCAATATAGTGTCGTATTCTGCAAACCAAACCAATATAGTGTTGTATTCTGCAAACCAAACCAATATAGTGTTGTATTCTGCAAACCAAACCAATATAGTGTTGTATTCTGCAAACCAAACCAATATAGTGTTTTATTCTGCAAACCAAACCAATATAGTGTTTTATTCTGCAAACCAAACCAATATAGTGTTTTATTCTGCAAACCAAACCAATATAGTGTTGTATTCTGCAAACCAAATCAATATAGTGTTGTATTCTGCAAACCAAATCAAGATAGTGTCGTATTCTGCAAACCAAACCATGCAATATAGGGTTGTATTCTGCAAACCAAACCAATATAGGGTTGTATTCTGCAAACCAAATCGATAGTGTTGTATTCTGCAAACCAAACCAATATAGGGTTGTATTCTGCAAACCAAATCAATATAGTGTTGTATTCTGCAAACCAAACCAATATAGTGTTGTATTCTGCAAATCAAGATAGTGTCGTATTCTGCAAAACAAACCAATATAGTGTCGTATTCTGCAAACCAAATCAATATAGTGTTGTATTGTGCAAACCAAATCAATATAGTGTCAGGCCTCGAATTTCGGAAAATTTAGGGCACCCATTTTCAGGCCATTTTGGTTATTTTTGGCCTTGCCTCTATCAAATAACCCGGAGAGAAAAATAGGGCACCACTGCCAAAAAGAAGGGTATGGAGGCAAATGGCCTCGGTGCCCTGGTTAAATTTGAGCCCTGTAGTGTTGTATTCTGCAAACCAAATCAATATAGTGTTGTATTTTGCAAACCAGATCAATATAGTGTCGTATTCTGCAAACCAAATCAATATAGTGTCGTATTCTGCAAACCAAACCAATATAGTGTTGTATTCTGCAAACCAAATCAATATAGTGTCGTATTCTCCAATCCAAATCAATATAGTGTTGTATTCTGCAAACCAAATCAATATAGTGTCGTATTGTGCAAACCAAACCAATATAGTGTTGTATTCTGCAAACCAAATCAATATAGTGTTGTATTCTGCAAACCAAATCAATATAGTGTTGTATTCTGCAAACCAAATCAATATAGCAATATGGCTGCCAGGGGGCGATGTTGTTTTTCTTTTTTACCTTTATTCCAAGAAAACTACCTGTCGAATCTTAATCAAATTTAACATACATCATCACCCTATGGTCTAGTTGTGCACTGTACATTTTCATCTCATTTGCATATTCAATATGGCTGCCAGGGGGCGATATATATATTTTTTTGTTACCTTTATTCTGAGAAAACTACCAGTCCGTTATTCACCAAACTTGGCTCACATTATCTCCCTATAGCCTTTTTGTGTACTATACATTTTCATCTCATTTGCATATTCAATATGACAGAGATGAATATGGTTTTGAGCTTAAATAAATTTTTGGATATATTTTAATTAGAGACAGTCTTCTTTTAGAGTGGTGCATAAAGTGCTGCATAAAACTTCAATCAATCGGTCTTTTAAACGGGTTGATTGTTGTTTATTTTTTTGTCTGGCTATTTAAAGGGGCATGAGCTGCCGAAATGTTGATATTTTGATGTTAATATCTTTTATTAGATATTTTTCTCAAGACGTATGATTCACAAACTTTTTAGTGCTTCTAGTCTCGAAAATGTACGATAAAGTATTGTTTTAAACCAACTTTGCCGTAGAATGAATGAATGGTCGTCCCGGTTATTTAAATTTTGTTTACTTTTCGAACACATTTTCGGTTCGTACAGGCCACATACTGTATGGATTTTCCTCATTCCAACGCCAATCATTTAGTTTTTCGATGGCCTTGAAATCCTCTTACTGTCTTGACGATCAGAAACTATGAAAAAAGTGTAAATTTTGGCTGCTCATGCCACTTTAAGGAAATTGCAATTAAGAACTGAAATGTAATGAAACCAAAATATGAAAATTTCTAATTTTTCTTTTCAAATCAGATTTACCAGGACGCAAAAGAATGTTTAAACTACCTTTCATACAAGCTAGGAGAACAAGATTATTTCTTTGGTAATATGTAAGTAAAATAATTTTGCTTAAGAGAAAATTTTCGTGGAAATGTTATGTTAAGATGATAAATTTGATTTTCTGTTGCTTCTGAACCACAATCATCAACAAACAGTTCCTAATTTGGTTTCAGAATTTTTTGTGGCTCATTCCAATTAAAATTTACAGAGTGATGAAGAAAAACAATCATTAAAGGATTGATTGATTGATTGGTATTTTATGCCGCACTCAAGATTATTTGACTTGGTAGCGTTGCCATGTTTAGTAGGGGAGGAAAGCGGGCTCATTGCCCAGAGGTAACCCCCGACCTTCAGCAAATCTTCCACAGAGTGAAACTCAGAAATTTTTATTTGGTCTGAGGAGGTTTAGTTATTTGTATTAACATCATTTATGTTCCTCACATATTACAACCAATGTTTTTGTGTATTTGCAGGCCATCTTCGTTGGATGCACTTGTTTTTGGTTACCTTGCACCAATTTTAAAAGCACCTTTTAAGGGAAACCAATTACAGAATCATCTGATATCTTGTGACAACTTAAGTAAACTTTGTAGCAAAATACTCCAGAGGTATTTCCCCCTCACTCCAGAAGGTACTAGTACTTCCCATTTGGCTTAAAGTTACTGCAGACATTTCGCAATATCCAAGCACTTGGGCTGGGGGCATTGTGGCTTTGGTTTAGCCTTGTTTGCTGACCGAGCAAGGAGGAACATTGAAGTGGCATCAGCTGCCAAATTCATACTTTTTTACGTAATTCTGAATGTCACGACAATAAGAGGGTTTAAAATTCATTGAAAAACTAAATGATTAACGTTGGAATTAAAAGCCATGTCTTGTACGTAGCCTGTACAAACAGAAATTGTGTCCAATAAGTTCAACAGAATTTAAATAATTTGGATGAACGTTCATTCATTCTAGACCTAAATTAATTCAAAATAAACTTCACTTGCTTTCTCCAGACGAGAAACAATAAAATTGTTCTATTTTGTACTTGTTGAGAAAAATAATTTCCACATTCTGTTTCAATGGAAAAATACCAATATTTGGCAGCTCATGCCTCTGTCAGTACGCTAAATACATTAACCTTCATGACGTCTGGAGAGTAATGTCTAAATAGATATTGGTTGGGTATATGGTTGAAGGGGGGGGGGGGGGGGGGGGTGTTTTGGTTGGTTGGCTCTTTTGTCTCCATATAACCTTAGCGATTGAATGCGAAATTAAACCGTAACCAATCAATCATAATATCTGAGTATGGATCATGTTTATTAAAAATATTTTGACAAATTCATTCAGTTTAAGTTTAATGTGCCTAATTTCTCATATTAAAATCTTCTATTAAAAAAATTAAGATATTGCATATTGCAAATTTTAGGTATTCTTATCATGCTTATATTCAAGATTTTCACAGAAAGTTAATAAATTTTATTGAAACTATCACATTACTGTTAAAAAGTAAAAAATATACAGTTTAAAGGGAACTGAAAACTTTAGAAATGCCTTAATCTGTCAAAACTCTGACTTTTCTAACAATTACCAATTGTCAAATATAGAATATTACATGTAGTGTGTGGAAGAATGTTCAAATACTATAAAATGATAGATGAATGTTGATAAGACAGCTGACATTTAGATAATGCTGGCTATAATATGTGTCTTACTGTGAGGTCAGAGCTTGCTTCTCAGTTTGTCTTCACTTAGAATTAGTAGCAGAATTTCTTCTATTTTTCAAGGGGCTTCGGTGGTCAAGTGGGGGCTTCCGTGGCTCAGTAGGTAGAGCGTTGGACGCTCAATCCAAACAGCCTTCCACCAATGGGCCGCGGGTTCGAATCCCACTCAGTCCCAAAAATTGGAAAATTTTCTGACTGGGTTTTCACTCGAACGACCTATGTGGGATGGTTGCCAGTTACCAACGGAAGGTTGTGGGTTTCTTCCGGGTATAGAGCCCGGTTTCCTCCCACAATAAAACTGGCAACGCCGCCATATAAGTGAAATAATCTTGAGCGCGGCGTAAAACACCAAACAATCAATCAATGGGTGGTCAAGTGGGTTAGAGCGATCGTCCCCTTCCATATAAGTGAAATAATCTTGAGCACAACGTAAAACATCAATCAGTCAATCAATTTATTTTTCAAGAAAGACAATTTTTCAATAAGAGTAGTATTTATTATTGACGGAAAAATTTGTTCAGCCTAACAACTGTGACAGAGACACATTTATGCATAAGTTACCTCTATTAAGCATTACCTTATATATTATTATGACCGGTATCATTTAATGGCTTTAAACAAATTGTTCACAATTTTTTTTGCTTTGTTCTAGTGAAAAATATCCACATTTTGGCACTTTATGTCACACCAACCTCATTACAAAGGATTATACGTATAGACAGCTATATGACAATGTACACTTAATTGTCTTGTCCAGTATTAATTGTTTTATTTCGAATTTGAAATTGATCATGGAATAACTTACATACAATAAAATATAAATTCTATTTGCATTTATGAAGCACTGCAGATTAGACGGATATTTAGTGTTGGAACTGGGACAAGCTCCTTAGTGTAATGCATTTGAATACAAACTTTTGCTGCGATACAAACTGTCAATAAATTTTATAATACTCGTTATTTGTCTTTTACACATTGCCCACCCCCGCCGGCATGTGTATTGTTTACTTTTAAATTGTTCACTCTTGCAGCTGAAAATTATGTGGGCAATACTTTGACAGTTTTATTGAGAGCTGTCCAATGGGTAGCTTTTCCAAAAAGAAAATAGAAACTATTTTATACAATAAAACTTTGGTTTGCTATGTTTCTTCATATGGTTTGTACTCTATCCGTGAATTTTTGCCACCTGTAGAGCACATTTCATAATCAATGTACTAACAAAAAACTGCCAATATATTTTATTATATGTTTTAGAGGCCCTGCCTGAATGCATCTCGCCTTCATTCAACAGTTCAAGGGAGTTGTGTCCCTTGGAGTGTGAAACTGCTTTAATATGTTAACCATGTAGTAAATAAAGTTAAACCCATGGATTCACCATAACATGTATTTTGAATTGAATATATTTGTGGTCATAGCATAAATCAATTTATATATATATCCTATTACTCCTACTATCTGTTCTGACTAATGGCAAATCACACCATTGTAGAATTTACCGACCTTGAGAGGAACAAAACACATTATTTAACTAAGGCTTCTAAGTCCTATCCATGTCACAGCCCGGACTTAAAACTAACCACACCATGGTAAAATATAAAAATCCTAAGTGTGACCCAAAACACCAACCCATTGTCAACAATCAAACTGGGGCCTTTCTTTTGTTATTTTCCCTGAAATTTGACTGTGCGAATGCAGTTATTAGCATCATTATAAATATTTATGTATTCAATATTGACATAAAACAATTTTACATGTTATCAAACCAAAGCTTTATTGTCATATCCATATCATAAGATGATGCATAGAACTAACCACACTTTAGTAAAATAGAACATACTATTAAAGTGTGGCAAAAAAAACCCCAACCCATAAGGGCTTTCAAAATTTAAAATCCTGTGCAGTTGAAAATTAACATCTTTTTAAATATTATTTATGTATTCAATATTTAGTAATACTTTATTTCCTCATTTCAGAACTGGAAATGAAACGGAAAGCAGAGGAGGACAGCAAGAAAAAACAAATGGAAAGTCTAGATTTTCCTCATCGCAAACGCAATATTATACTGGCAGGACTTATTGCTTTCACGGCAATGGTTAGCTATGCCCTTTTGAGTGGACTTGTTCAGATAGAAATATCTGATGATGATTTAGTTGATGATGGTGTATTTGAAGAGGAACAGGAAGATAGTTAATCTGTGTGTTTCTCACAGAAAGGAAATTGTTTACAAATCTTGTAATTATAAGGATTCAAGGATGCACTTTTTAGTGTGATTATTTCTCAAGTAAATTTGAGTTTTAGAATCTCTATTTTTTTTACCGAAAAGTTATTCAATAAGAAAACTAATGTTCAGTTTTACTGACAAAGTTTGAGATTTGTTTGGAGATGGATGGACAGCAATTGTAGTTTTTTTTATTAAGAAAAAACGATTGATTTAGAAGAATCCCAATTTACCTGAATTCATTTTCATATGCTCAGTACGTATAATTATTTAAACAAAAATCTCTCCATTAGATATAGGAGTTTTTTTTATGCCATAAGAAAGGGTTATGCCATAAGAAAGGGTTATGCCATAAAAAAGGGAAATTGTGTGAAAGACGGAATTTTTCCAAAAATCATTGGATACTACCTGCTAGTTGTAGAAGATGTGTGCATTTATTTCGCAAAAAATAAAGTATTATATTTTATATTTCATTTCTTGTTTGGGTGCTTTTTTAATCAAATTCGTTTTTGAGGCTGAAGGTTTGTCTTAGACCTGCACCAAAGACGGATTTTAAATCATCTCTTCATATCAAATTCTTATTATTCAAACATTATTGCACAGTTGGAGTTCAATTTTGTGTATATCTTGATCATGCATATGCATATAATGCGGGGGGATATAGCGATCAGCTTGTCTGTCCGTCTGTCAGTAATCATTTCTTGTCATCGCATCTCCTCCCACGGTTTTCATCAAATTTTTTCGAAACTTGGTGGACATGTTGGATATTATGCGAGGATGTGCATCTCCTATTTTGATTACGCTGCTGTTATTATGTTTAGAGTTACTACCCTTTTCATACAATATACAAGGGCATAGACAAATAGTGCTTGTCATCGCATCTCCTCCCACGGTTTTCATCAAAATTGTTTCGAAACTTGGTGGACATGTTGGATATTATGCGAGGATGTGTACCTCCTATTCTGGTTACGCTGGTTTCATTATTTTCAGAGTTACTGCCCTTTTCCGACAGTATACAAAGACATAGACAATGGATGCTTGTCATCCCATCTTCTCCCACGTTTTGTATCGAATTTTTGTCTCAGTGGACATTCTGGATATCATGCGATCTACGCTGGTTTTGCTATTTTCAGAATTACGGCCCTTTTCCGACTATAGGCGCTTGTTTCTGATGACATACATGCACAGTGTTTCAGGGCATTGTTACCTTCCAGAAATCTGTGCCTGTTGTTTTTTCTTGATTCCACCTGGTATGGGTTTCTAAATGCATTTCCTCCTACATATTGCATTGAATATTGTTCAAACTTGGTGAGGATGGTTGTTATCAAGTGAGGATGTGGATAGGCCTATTCTGTATGGAAATTAACTTTTGTCTGTTCTTAGTATGTTTCCACTTCCATAATCTTATGTGGGGCCGGGAGGATACGTCATTCTCTGATGACTTTTGTTTTAACTGGGTGCCAAATCTAAAAAGCATTCTGTTAATCCAACCAGGGCACATTTAGCACGGCGTTGGGTGTTAAATTCAACAAGCCACCAATGCTTCGCGCGTTCCAATCTCACGTATACAGAAAATTTTCTGAGCAATACATTACCTGTAGCCTGGACCAAACGCCTTGTTGGGTACTGACTTAGATTCTCATAAAACTCTGTTCTTTCGATTTAATCGGGTTGAGTTTGGCGAGAAAAATCAATCAACGTTTATGGGGATCGACGGTTACCGCGTCGTTTTGTCTTTGATTCTTCCAAACCATTTCATTTATTAAAAAAAGTTTTGTGAAACTCTCCAACATGTAATGGAAGCTATCGCTTGAGATTTTGTTGGCTGTCAGTCTATAAAAAAACATTTATATCTCTTTACTACGCCTCGCTGGATTTAAGGGTTAAAAAATTACACAAAGCTAATCATTTTTATGCTGCGTTATTAAGATGGTCAGATATCAGTCGGTAAAAAGGTTGACATTTTATCGCCTATCCTAGTCAGTTGTAAGGTACCTCTATAGCAAATTAAATCTAGAAATCTGGAACACAAATGACACGTTTCAAAACTCAAGGCATTTACAATAAAATATATTTTATTTGAAATAAACTAAAATATATATAAATAATAAAGCTTTTTTATCAGGTCGTCATTGATAAAAAAAATTGCATTGTTCCATACAGGACGTCATGAAGAAGACTCTTTACACCAGAAACTCTTTACACAATTCTATAAATTCACAAAACTGAGTTTTTCATCGTCCACGGTACATCGGTTATACACACAGGTGAACCTCATATATATGGGACCGGTTCAATAGATATTGTTTGAAATGGCCTATCGGGTCGTATGTCTTCGAGCTAAAAACGACCGCGTCGTGGTCTCAAGTGAGATTTCTTTCTGATATAAAAAAATCTCTCCGTTTGATTTTTGAGAGATAAAATATACCTGGAGGAGTATATCACATATTTGCCTTCATCCCAAATTACTGAAATATCCTTGTATATGAATACTATATACTTTCTGTGAAGTAAACCTCATCATCGAGATGTCTATAGAAAATGGCAAAGAATTTGAAGTTAACTGTATCTTTTTTGGGTACTGGCGAAGAACTGTGCCTCATACATAAAACCCCGTTCTTTAAATACAATCTGGGTATAATTGTAAAATAATCTTGAGTGTGGCGAGCAAAATCAATCAATCAACCTATCATTTAATCAATCATACATTATAACCTAGACCTCTTTGGGTCAGATGGGCCGTCAGTGTAAACGACGGGAGATTGTGTCCTTTTTCTGCTTATAGAAATTGTGGCTTGTTGTTGAATTCTACCATCAGTGATAGTGAGTTTGTGGAAATCCTCAGTTAACGTGTCCATGTTATACTGCTTGTGACAACCAAGTTTGTCAAATCTACTGACCAAATCGTTGATAGTATTTCGAGTACTGGATTCGTGAATGTTTTGTAGAACCGGACCAATCCTCCTTTGTCGTAACGACTCCTCTTTCTTAGCCAATCGATGTCTGCGGCGATCGGCCATTGATCTTTGTCGAAAGATTTCAGGGCTGGGTCTATTTTGGCCAGAAGATCTTGCCCCCAGACCCATTCGGGCAAAGATCCTCTCCAACCCATGTGCCCCTTCATCAGAGAACTCCCTCTGATGCCTTGGCTGTTCTTTTCTCTGTTTGGAATTTGGCCTTTGTCTTCTTGGACGATCGGATGATACTTTTTCTTTATAACCATTAGTAGGCCGTTGGCATTTCTAAAAAAAAGAAGAAAAAGGTGACAAGTTAAAGTAAAAACAGAAACGTTAAAAGATAACAATTGATAAGGTTCGCGTTCTTTATTACAAACTCAAGGTACTCAAACTCTCGTGTCATAACTTACGATGGATGTCCCTTCCTTCACTGAGTGTTGGGATGTAGATCGTTGAAGTGTCCTCTTTACTTCTCCCTCACACTGATTCGCGGACGTTCCGCTCTTTGACCCTTGCGGATCACGTTGTTCATTTTCTAAATGCTTATTAACATCTGACATGGTTTCTAGTTATGGTAATCCAGATAATCGGTCTGTTTATTTCAGATCCAGGAGATACTGGACGTTGCCTAGTCCACGTTATCTATGACGTCGACGCTGTATGACGTAAATCTTACTTTACGTAACAATGGCATTTACGACTTTTAGGTCATGACGTTACAATAAGCGCAGTGTCATATAAACGGACGAGCTTAGTTTATACATACATTGTGTGGTGCAGCCAGTATCTTCAGCTTTAACGCGTGGAGCTGTTTCCCCATTTTAGTAAAAAGAAAATCGACTTGTTATTGACATTTTGGACTATTTTAGAAAAAGCGGTGGAGATACTCTTAAAACATGTGAGGCAGTAAACCCCTTTTTGAGTTCGGATAAATTCACGTAAGAGCAGATATTAGGGGTATAATGTTTACTGCGCAGACTGCCTGGGCATTCGGAACATCCTTCGGCTATCTTCGCTCGCTACCGGTCGGCTTTGACACGCCCCGGACACAATCTCATTCTCGCGAGATCCCCTGCTACTACGTGAACGCGACGGACCTCTCAGGCCGTTCCAAGCCATTTTACCCAAAATTTGGGTAATCAAACTTACTTCCAAAATTGATTTGTACGTGATCTTTACCTGATTCTATATGTTGGCTTGTATTTCGTTTTTGGTACACGCCCTTAAGTTTTGAATTATCGTTGAGGAAATACAGGGACTATATTTCTACCCTCCGCGATTGTGAACAGGCCAGCGTATAACATGCTATTTTGTTTGTCTACGTCATGTGATTCACAGTGATTGTAGTGAGAGTATTTCTCCGCAGCTCTGGCAAAAGGGGATTCCCCTAAGCAGACTGAGGCAAATGGCTTGGAACGGCCTGAGAGGTCCGTCGCGTTCACGTAGTAGCAGGGGATCTCGCGAGAATGAGATTGGCCCCGGACAGTCTGCGCTTTTTATACGGTAAATCACTTTATTTTTGGACTGAATAAAAATGGCGTCGAAAGTAAAGATCAAAATGTTTTACTACAGACGAAAAAATAAAATAAAAATAATCATAAATTTATTAAATGGTAATATCATTTAGAAAGATATTTGTTTATATATTATATTTAGCCCGGTAAATGCTGTCTACGTCACATCACTTTTGAAAGTGCAATAAAGGGGCATAACGAGACGTTATACTCCTTGATCGCTACCAACGAAAATCAATTCAACAAAATCAGGGGAAATAATCCATAAAGATAGCCGTTGGGGTGTTCTCCCGTGTATGTTTAGGGCCTAATATTTTTTTTAGGTTCTCAAATAAAGACTTGGCGTCTCATCATCGTATACGGGGCCTCGGTGGTCCAGTGGGTTAGAGATCGTCCCTCAGTCCCACACAGACCTCGATGGTCCAGTGGGTTAGAGTGATCGTCACTCAGCCCCACACAGACCTCGATGGTCCAGTGGGTTAGAGTGATCGTCAGTCAGTCCCACACAGACATTGGTGGTCTAGTGGGCTAAAGTGATCGTCCCTCAGCCCCACACAGACCTCGATGGTCCAGTGGGTTAGAGTGATCGTCACTCAGCCCCACACAGACCTTGATGGTCCAGTGGGTTAGAGTGATCGTCCCTCAGCCCCACACAGACCTTCCATCGATGTGGCGCGGGTTCGAATCACACTCAGCCCAAATAAAGATTTCTGAGTGGATTTTTCACTCGGTCGCCTTGTGTGGAAGAGTTACCAGTTACTCACCGAAGGTCGGATTTCCCCCGGGCAATGAGCCCGCCCCCCCCCCCCCCCCACACTAAACATGGCAACGCCGCCATGTAAGTGAAATAATCTTGCGTGCGGCGTAAAACATTAATCAATCATCATCGTATGCCAAGCCACAAAACCTTGAAACGATATTGATATATGATTTTTTTTCGAAACATTTCTTGTTTTAGCAAGAACGTAACATTATCAGATTTGATCTGAGCTATTTCGACTGATCAACGGAATAGTCGACATCTTGGACATTCATTATGGTGAAATATGTATTATGATCTTCCAAAGATTTAGCCGTGTCTGACGTGACAACAGCCTTTGTTAGGTCACGTGTCCTTGGCGACATTTTGACTTTTTCAAGATTCCTTTTTTGAACTCAATTTTTGTCAGAACTTTACTGAAATTGACCATAGCATATATATAGAATAGGGTTTCATTCCAACCAATCCTATAAATGGGCCACAGTCGGCAGATTTATAGTCCCTCAGTCCGACGCATGCCTTTCATTGATGCGTCGCGGGTTCGAATCACACACAGACCAAATAAAATTGAAACCTTTCTGATTGTGTGTGGGTTTTTTTTTACTCGATCAGCGTATGTGGAAGAGCGTTCAGGTACTATTTTAAGTCGGGGGTTTCCTCCAGGCAAAGTGTCAGAGTCTCCCCAGCCCCCACTCTTGACCTAGCAAGGCCTTGTAAGTAAAACATCTTTAGTGAAGCGAAAAACACCAATCAATCCAATCTATTTTATTCTGTAAAAATCTCGAATTTCAGTGATAAAGAAATTCACTTCAAAGACCTATACTCTCGTTTCAGATATTTGCGAAGAAAGCGATTTGACACTAGTTAGGTTACTAATAGTAAAATTGAAAAAAAATTAAACCTGCATGGGCACATTAAAAGCACACTTGCCGCGAAAATCCAGAATACTGTTTACATAAAGAACAGTGAGCGGTTTTCTGTAATTTTCCCAGACAGAAGAAGTAAGGAACTTTCGTTTTTTACCAAAAATTGAAAGTTGTGTCATCATTTAGTATTTTTAATTCGAACTTGAAAATTAGGTTTATCAAGTACCCGCAATGTAAACAAACCCCCAACCTGAACATGCGCACAAGCGCCCTAATGTTTTGAGTCGTGCGAGTGATCTAACGGCACAGTATAATTTTACGTACTTTATCTGAGAAACACTGACCGACGATCGGGTAAGAGGGACTCGCAAAGCCTACCGATGATTTTTTTTTATTGCAAACCACTGAAAGGCCTGAAATGAGGGTTATCCAACACTTAAGTTAACCGACACTGATTGTTGTTGTTGTAATCGGGCTTTGAGTCTTGGTTTGTTTTTCACCTCCATTTCTATATACTAAATCTAAATGGACATTTTGTATGTGTACTATGTTTAATTGTAGCGGTTTTAGCTGTAGTAAGCTGATGTAACTTGGTTTTCTTAACAAATGTTCAACAGGCTACGGCGGTAAGTGGGCCTTTAAATACAGCCAGTTGTGTTTAAAATGCACCAATGGTGGGCTAAAGGCATAGGCTACCTAAACGCCCCAACACCAATCAGAAACGGCATAACTTCTATGTTGGATTAAATTCATTTCATGAAGGTTTTTACCCCCCCCCCCCCCCCCACACACACACCCCCAGGATATAGCGATCAGTTTGTCTGCCCGTCTGTATGTCTGTCCGTAATCATTTCTTGTCATCGCATCTCCTTCCAGGGTTTTCATAATTTCGAAACTTGGTGGACATGCTGGATGTGCACCTCCTATTCTGGTTGCGCTGGTTTCATTATTTTCAGAGTTACTGCCCTTTTCCGACAGTATACAAAGACATAGACAATGGATGCTTGTCATCCCATCTTCTCCCACGTTTTGTATCGAATTTTTGTCTCGGTGGACATTCTGGATATCATGCGATCTACGCTTGTTTTGCTATTTTCAGAGTTACTGCCCTTTTCCGACTGTACAGGAAGACATAAACAATAGGCGCTTGTTTCTGATGACATACATGTACATGCACAGCGTTTCAGGGCATTGTTACCTTCCTGAAAGCTGTGCCTTTTGTTTTTTCTTGATTCCACTTGGTATGGGTTTCTAAATGCATTTCCTCCTACATATTGCATTGAATATTGTTTAAACTTGGTGAGGATGGTTGTTATCAAGTGAGGATGTGGATATCCTGTATGGAAATGAACTTTTGTCTGTTCTTAGTATGTTTCCACTTCCACAATCTTATGTGGGGCCGGGGGGATACGTCATTCTCTGATGACTCTTGTTTTAACTGGGTGCCAAATCTAAAAAGCATTCTGTTAATCCAACCAGGGCACATTTAGCACGGCGTTGGGTGTTAAATTCAACAAGCCACCAATGCTTCGCGCGTTCCAATCTCACGTATAAAGAAAATGTTTCGAGCAATACATTACATGTAGCCTGGACAAAACGCCTTGTTGGGTATAGACTTAGATCCCCATACATAAAACTCTGTTCTTTCGATTTAATCGGGTTGAGTTTGGCGAGAAAAATCAATCAACGTTTATGGGGATCGGCGGTTACCGCGTCGTATTGTCTTTGATTCTTCCAAACCATTTCATTTATAAAAAAAAAGTTTTGTGAAACTCTCCACCATGTATTGGAAGCCATCGCTTGAGATTTTGTTGGCTGTCAGTCTATAAAAAAAACATTTATATCTCTTTACTACGCCTCGCTGGATTTAAGGATTAAAAAATTACACAAAGCTAATCATTTTTATGTTGCGTTATTAAGATGGTCAGATGTCAGTCGGTAAAAAGGTTGACATTTTATCGCCTATCCTAGTCAGTTGTAACGTACCTCTATAGCAAATTAAATCTGGAACACAAATGACACGTTTCAAAACTCGAGGCATTTACAATAAAATATATTTTATTTGAAAATGAACTAAAAATATATAAATAAGAAAGCTTTTGTATCAGGTCGTCATTGATAAAAAAAGTGCATTGTTCCATACAGGACGTCATGAAGAAGCATGTGGTTTTGTTTAGGTTGGAACTACACGCATGATTAGTATAACAAAACAAACGTATGTTGATAGATTTTAGGGTGAAATTTTAAGTCTCCAGAAACTCTTTACACAATTCTTTAAATTCACAAAACTGAGTTTTTCATCGTCCACGGTAGATCGGTTATACACACAGGTGAACCTCATATATATGGGACCGGTTCATCAGATATGGTTTGAAATGGCCTATCGGGTCATATGTCTTCGAGCTAAAAACGACCGCGTCGTGGTCTCAAGTGAGATTTCTTTCTGATATAAAAAAATCTCTCCGTTTGATTTTTGAGAGATGAAATATACTTGGAGGAGTATCTCACATATTTGCCTTCATCCCAAATTACTGAAATATCCTTGTATATGAATACTATATACTTGCTGTGAAGTAAACCTCATCATCGAGATGTCTATAGAAAATGGCAAAGAATTTGAAGTTAACTGTATCCTTTTTGGGTACTGGCGATGACCTGTGCCTCATACATAAAACCCCGTTCTTTAAATACAATCTGGGTATAATTGTAAAATAATCTTGAGTGTGGCGAGCAAAATCAATCAATCAACCTATCATTTAATCAATCATACATTATAACCTAGACCTCTTTGGGTCAGATGGCCCGTCAGTGTAAAAGACGGGAGATTGTGTCCTTTTTCTGCTTATATAAATTGTGGCTTGTTGTTGAATTCTACCATCAGTGATCGTGAGTTTGTGGAAATCCTCGGTTAACTTGTCCATATTAAACTGCTTGTGACAGCCAAGTTTGTCAAATCTACTGACCAAATCGTTGATAGTATTTCGAGTACTGGTTTCGTGAATGTTTTGTAGAACCGGACCAATCCTCCTTTGTCGTAACGACTCCTCTTTCTTAGCCAATCGATGTCTGCGGCGATCGGCCATTGATCTTTGTCGAAAGATTTCAGGGCTTGGTCTATTTTAGCCAGAAGATCTTGCCCCCAGACCCATTCGGGCAAAGATCCTCTGCAACCCATCTGCCCCGTCATCAGAGAACTCCCTCTGATGCCTTGGCTGTTCTTTTCTCTGTCTGGAATTTGGCCTCCGCCTTCTCGGATGATCGGATGGTACTTTTTCTTTATAACCATTAGTAGGCCGTTGGCATTTCTAAAAAAAAGAAGAAAAAGGTGTCAAGTTTTAGTCAAAAACAGAAACGTTAAAAGATAACAATTGATAAGGTTGGCGTTCTTTATTACAAACTCAAAGTACTCAAACTCTCGTGTCATAACTTACGATGGATGTCCCTTCCTTGACTGAGTGTTGGGATGTTGATCGTTGAAGTGTCCTCTTTACTTCTCCCTCACACTGATTCGCGGACGTTCCGCGCTTTGATCCTTGCGGATCACGTTGTCCATTTCCTAAATGCTTATTAACATCTGACATGGTTTCTAGTTATGGTAATCCAGATAATCGGTCTGTTTACCTCAGATCCAGGAGATACTGAACGTTGCCTAGTACACGTTATCTATGACGTCGACGCTGTATGACGTAAATCTTACTTTACGTAACAATGGCATTTACGACTTTTAGGTCATGACGTTACAATAAGCGCAGTGTCATATAAACGGACGAGCGGTACACAACTATGTTGCAGCCAGTGTAATCTTCAGCTTTAACGCGTGGAGCTGTTTCCTCATTTTAGTAAAAAGAAAATCGACTTGTTATTGGCATTTTGGACTATTTCAGAAAAAGTGGTGGAGATACTCTTAAAAATGTGGGGCAAATAAACCCTTTTTTGAGTTCGGATAAATTCACGCAAGAGCAGACATTAGGGGTATAATGTTTACTGCGCAGACTGTCTGGGCATTAGGGACATCCTTCGGCTGTCTTCGCTCGCTACCGGTCGGCTTTGACACGCCTCGGACAGTCTGCGCTTTTTATACGGTAAATCACCGTATTTTTGGACTGAATAAAAATGGCGTCGAAAGTAAATATCAAAATGTTTTACTACAGACGAAAAATAAAATAAAAATAATTATAAATTTATTAAATGCTAATATCATTTAGAAAGATATTTGTTTATATATTATATTTAGCCCGGTAAATGCTGTCTACGTCACATCACTTTTGAAAGTGCAATAAAGGGGCATAACGAGACGTTATACTCCTTGATCGCTACCAACGAAAATCAATTCAACAAAATCAGGGGAAATAATCCATAAAGATAGCCGTTGGAGTGTTCTCCCGTGTATGTTTAATAATTTTTTAAGTTCTCAAATAAAGACTTGGCGCCTCATCATCGTATACGGGGCCTCGGTGGTCCAGTGGGTTAGAGTGATCGTCACTCAGTCCCACACAGACCTTGGTGGTCCAGTGGGCTAGAGTGATCCTCCCACAGACCTCGATGGTCCAGTGGGTTAGAGTGATCGTCACTCAGCCCCACACAGACCTTGGTGGTCCAGTGGGTTAGAGTGATCGTCCCTCAGTCCCATACATACCTTCCATCGATGTGGCGCGGGTTCGAATCACACTCAGCCCAAATAAACATAGAAGCATTTGGGAGTGGATTTTTCACTCGGTCGCCGTGTGTGGAAGAGTTACCAGGTACTCACCCTAGGTCGGATTTCCCACTAAACATGGCAACGCCGCCATGTAAGTGAAATAATCTTGCGTGCGTAAAACATTAATCAATCATCATCGTATGCCAAGCCCCAAAACCTTGAAACGATATTGATATATGTTTTTTTTTCAAACATTTCTTGTTTTAGCAAGAACGTAACATTATCAGATTTGATCTGAGCTATTTCGACTGATCAACGGAATATTCGGCATCGTGGACATTCATTATGGCGAAATATGTATTATGATCTTCCAAAGATTTAGCCGTGTCTGACGTGACAACAGCCTTTGTTAAGTCACGTGTCCTTGGCGACATTTTGACTTTTTCTCAATTCTTGTCAGAACTTTACTGAAATGGACCATAGCATATATAGTGAATAGGGTTTCATTCCAACCAATCCTATAAATGGGCCACAGTCGGCAGATTTATAGTCCCTCAGTCCGACGCATGCCTTTCATCGATGCGTCGCGGGTTCTAATCACACACAGACCAAATACAATTGAAACATTTTTGATTGTGTGTGGTTTTTTTTTTACTCGATCAGCGTATGTGGAAGAGTGTTCAGGTACTATTTTAAGTCGGCGGTTTCCTCCAGGCAAAGTGTCAGAGTCTCCCCAGCCCCCACTCTTAACCTAGCAACGCCTTGTAAGTAAAACATCTTTAGTGAAGTGAAAAACACCAATCAATCCAATCTATTTTATTCTGTAAAAATCTAGAATTTCAATGATAAAGAAATTCACTTCAAAGACCTATACTCTCGTTTCAGATATTTGCGAAGAAAGCGATTTGACACTAGGTAGGTTACTAATGGTAACATCATGCTACTTTAAGATAGCTCCAACTAATGTGACGTAATGCCACGGATAAAAAGGTAACTAAAGACTTGTTAGTTCTAGAGTAGAAGTATTGTCACCAATTAATGAGCATTGACTTATTGTTCTTGCAGTAGAATAGTTCCATCGAATGTAATCCATAAGCTGGTAATTCTTAGAGTAGAATATATTCAACTACCTATTTTCGATTATAAACACTGAAATGGTGGCCTTGGCCTTGACTGGGGCAGTATAAAGTCACAGCTAAAATACTTATCTGACCCGAATATTGCACTCAAAAATAGAATAAAACTGTACACAGGGTTCTTTGTCTTCGGTCATGAAGAACCTCTGAGCTTCTTCAAATTTATACATAAGATATTTCTGAGAAAGTATCTTCAGTACTGCAACTTTCAAGAAAGAATAACGAAAGCCATGGAGAGTTTTTTTGGTAGGATTGTATCTTAAGAGCCTACACGACCCGTGGACCCACGCCTGTTACTGTATATAGGTCTACTGGGTGGGTATGCCACCTTCCCACTTTCAATATAGAAAACTATCTACGTACCGTTTTATATAGCACAAGTATGTAGTTTTCCCATATAATTGCTCAAATCAGTATGAAACAAAACGTGGGCGCTTCTGCTGTTTGTCTTATTTTGTTATTTTCAAGAGTTAGGGAAAGCAAAATCCAGAAGTTATTTACTTGCAGAACAGCCTCAGGACTAGTCCGGGTTTCTGACTCCAAAATTACTTTTTTTGTATTGACGGTCGTATTTTTGAGTCAGGGCTCATTGCAATCAAAAAGTCGGAGTAGACTGCCTGCTTCTGTTCGGGCAGTTTGCGGTCAGAGTTAGACAATAAATAACAACATAACTAACTCAAATAGTGTCAGCACGACATTCATTAATAATTTAGCCTTTTGTAAAGTGAATTTAACGTTTAAAAACTGAAAAACCGCTTAACAGTGTTACGTCATCAATGGCGGAGAGTTTGAGACTGGAGAAGGCAAAAGTGAATTCAGGGGAAGGCAAAGCAAAATCCAGAAATTATTTGCACTTTTACTTGCAGAACAGCCTCAGAAAGCTTCTCGGACAATCAAGAACCCCAGAGCTTCCGGGGCATAAGCGGCACTTGAACCCTCGACTTTTGCAGGCCTCTTTTAAATTTGTTACCTTTCTGTAATCGAAGGGTCTGGGACCCTTGGTGGCGCAGTCGGTTAGATTGCTAATCCCTCAGTCCGAAATATGCCTTCCATGGATGAGGCGCGGGTTAGCCCACCACTTAGACCAAATAAATATTTTTTAAAAATCTGAGTGGATTTTTCACTCGATCGCCTTGTGTGGAATAATTGCCGGGTACTCGATTGACTGGTTAGTTTTAGCTGTGGAATAGTTTTAACTAATGTCACGAACCAGAAGACAGCTAACTAAACGGTGTCGGAGGTTCAAACGATGTTCACAATTTTCTTCATTTGTAAATCTGCATTCTCCATTTAGCATGATATGCCATGTACGCCTACATAGTAAAGCTATAACAAAAATGAGCGTTTCATCCATTTGCAAAGAATTAAGCATTGTTTATAACACTTTGTAAGTAAACGTGAATAAAACGATGTCAGGTCTAACAAAAATATATATATAGATAAGTATCTGCCCAGGATTAAATATGAAAAACGAAAAGAAAAGAAAAGACAACGGAATAATGTAATGAATTTCCGTTGTCAGTGTCATTTCTTTTCGTTTTTCATATATATATATATATATATATATATATATATATATATATATATACAAAAATGTATACCTTGGATTTAGTGTAAGATTCGAGCAGAACGCACACGTTGATGACAGAAACATTTAGCTCATCCCAGAGTGGTATTAAAACGACGCATGTAAATCACAAGGCCAAAGAAAAGTTTCCATTGCAAACTTTATTGTTTCTGGGATATCTGGCAAATGAGTTATAATCAAATATAATGTATCTCGACGACATCAAAACAGCTTACGATGATTTGAACGGCCTTCAAACTAGAGGAACCCCATGATGAGAGCTCACACTTGTTCTTTTCTCATTTATTGTTATCCAATCAGCTCTCTTTAAGTGGCATTAAGTTGTGATTTAAGTAACCTGGCTATATGATGACTTGTTTCAGAGTCACCATACCTTATATTGGCAAAACAAGTCATCATATAGCCAGGTTACTTAAATCACAACTTAGTATAGACACCATATTTAGCACAAATACTAAACTGAAAACCCTTCTCAAAGCTAACGGGAAAAAGAAGCCATCCAGCCATGCAGAGCCAAAAGGCACAATTTACCAAATCCAGTGCAGTTGCAACGAAACATATATAGGTGAAACAGGCAGACCCCTAAATATCAGAGTCAAAGAACATATGTCATCAGTTAAAAAGATAGACGGAAAATCAGCCATATCTGACCACATCGCAGCCCACTCCAACCACAGAATCAAAAGGCAAGAAATTAAAGCCCTCGAAATCAACAAAACAAATTGGAAAGAAAGGAAATTCCTAGAAGCTGTACACATCAAAAATAACAAGCCAGCAATGAATAGAGATCAGGGCTTCATGATCCCTTCTGCATATGACTGTATCCTCCATCAAAGTTAACCAGCATGAGACTGTTAATCCTAACTAAGCCAGCAGAGCCATTGATTGTTGATCCCCCCTCCCCTGTTAGGCCATTTGATGAATTTAAACCCTTTAAGGAAATTTTAGTATTTAAATGTTTGTCCTTGTCTGTTTTTTCACATTCACTTGATAACGATGTTAGTTTCTACATCGAAACGTTGTGTACAATAAAAAATCCAGGAGTTGCAACCCATAAAAAACTGTGTTCATTTCTTATATCCAATCAGCTGTTTACTCATGTTATTCATGCATCGTCGTGTATATAAGGTTAGCTTAACTGTTGCTTGTCACAGGTTTGATAAGGATGTTAGGATCGACAACGAAACGTCACCAGAAATAAAATTAAGAAGATGTTGTCCATAAGTAACTGGTTGACTTGTTATCACCCTATATGTCATCCAAATTTCATTGCTTGTTTTTTTTTTGTTTTTTTGTTTTATTATTATGAACCAATCTCTATAAGCATTGTCAATGCATTACAAAGTGTTCCAGAGAATTCTACTGAATAAGGCCAAGCTCCTGCAAGTCGCCAACCTAATGAAATATCATAGGTTTAGTTTATTATAACAATTTATGATGGGGTATAAAGGTCTAAATGATATGTACCTCTTTTTAACACAATTAGAAACTTGTCTCCATGGTTATTTTAGACAAGAAGATTTTCCCTGTGTGTTTTAGTGTATAAGAATACCTTCTTGGATCTCATTTTGACCCGCAGATAAACACGATGTCAGTTAACCATATTGAAGACAGCAGAGAGTGAAAACAGTTCCTTAAGATCATCTCCTCTCTTCATATTCGTTTTAGTTATTGGCTTCATCTCATTACCGGACTATTGGCTCCGCTAGCGACTTGGTCGGGTTTCCGCTGCCTGACCTCTATGAAAACGATTTTAACCGTACGTAGAGGTGATAAGAGTTGAAGCCCTCCAGCATTATTTGGAATAACGGAAACTGATTATCTCAATGTTAAGTAGGATGCCCTTCTACCTTGGAATACTGAACCGTGAATAACTTTGTAATGATCATGGTCATTGCGCGACCCTCTATTCGGAAAACATAACCTAATTTTCTGATTGGATTGAAGCGCCTCAAGTGTTGGCACAAGATTCGATCAGCGAAATGTCTGGATATAAAACATGTATAAACTTCAACTCTAAAAGTATCTCTTTACTCGATGGAAGCTCCTCAATATTACCGTAGTTCATTTTAACGTATGGGCAGTGTCCTGTCAGTTACCATTTTATTGCACAAGGAAACCAGTCTCGGAGGGTATCTTCTGTTTTCATATCTGGTATATCCAGCTATTGAGCAGATAGATGACATTTCGAAACTGCTTTATACTAATTACCTGAATATAAGGTTATTTAATTTAATATAAAAGTAAAATCTCCTCTAAGAACAGATTACTTGGTAAAACTGTATTTTGCAATTGTAGAGTATTTGTGATGGCTTTTTTTATATCCTAAATGTCAGACAGGTATGGTTTGAAAACCAAACAGGGACAATTGGTTTAATGTATCCATTAATCAACTATGATATTCCGCTGTTAGATTCAAAGTCGCTCTGATAGGCAATCGCTTCCGGCCTTTGCTTGTTTTTGACATTAGTTACGTTATTAAGTATGTATTATGTTTTATATATAGACCGACCGTAAACACGTTGTAATTCTTTGATCTATCGGAATGACAAGCGTATTTAGGCTGGTCGATATTTAGTGGATAAGGTCCATGGTAATACTGCATGCCTTTCTAGCGACCACCGGTTACAATACAACGAATGCGGATGAATGAGCAAACTTATGTCTGGAAATCTTTTGATGGTCAATAAGCCTGTGGATGAAATTGCTAACAACAATTATTTGATGTTTTTTAAAAGGATTTTAGTGTAGTTTCTGTCGGGATTGCACGTGACACAGAGTGGTTCCAAAAGTGGTTGACAAAGAAATTAGTAGTAGGTAATTCTAATGTTATTGTAATTCTAACGGCTAAATTATGGATCAGTCAAGTTTGGTAACTCCGTCTTTATGATATCTCCATATATCAAGTGTGGAAAGTAACATACATTTGGAAAAGCCTTTCCTTAGAACCTGTATGGCAACTTTCGTTCCACCGAACCCTGTATAATCTGTGGATATAACTTGTCTGTGTCCTCCAAGTTAAGCACAGGGAAAGCTAAACATATTTTGCATTTGGCGACAGTAAAAGTCCCTTATTTGTATTCTAAATCTTATATTCCTTTTCTCATTCCAGCAATCAGACCAATGCCAGATTGTTTTTTTCATAAAATTTACGTTGAGTGTAAAACAAATCGCGAGGCTTCCATTTGTGTACTGTCGTAAAGTGTATTTCTGGAGTGGTTCAATCGAATCTTTTGTTTTTATGTTTTTGATCCCCATGAAATTGAAAAAGAGATTTGATCATCACTATGTCGTCTATCCTGTATGCAATTCTGTAAATGTGCCTTATATCATTTGGGATTTCCATGAGTTATTTCAGACGGTTTCCTCATCTATGTTAAGTGGAGTTGAGCATTGTTTGTTAAAGCAGCCGGGCACTGATGTCTTTTCACTTGACCTACTGTACTCATCAGAACCGCATTCTGGTCCAGATGTAGATTCAGCGAAGTATGATGCCGATGTGAATAATTATGTAATAATCCCGTTGTTTGTATGACACGTTGACCGACGACATCAAACTGTCTCTAGATTTGTACCGTTATGTATATTTATGAACGCTAAAACACACGGGCACAGCGGTAATCTTTTTAACTAAAATAACCATGGAGACAAGTTTCTAATTGTGTAAAAAAAGATATATATCATTTAGACCTTTCTACCCAACCATAAGATGTTGTAACAAACTAAACCCATGATATTTCATTAGGTTGACAACAGACAGGAGCTTGTGCCTCTGGAACACTTTGTTATATATGGACGATGCTTATGCATCTTTAGCTCCATTGCAAGAATATCGGTAGACTGAGATTGAACCCAATATGATAAAAAAGTGGAAATTTTGGTTCCCAAGAAGAAAATAGGTAGAAGCCAGACAATGGAGTTTAGCACTGACCAGTATATCTTTCAAACACAACTTTTTTTATTCGCAATGACTGATCTTTGGTATGTTTTGCGACTCCTTCTCCTTCAATGCAGTATGAGACTTTTTATCTCAGTGCAACTTGACGTTAGATTATTCATTACTTATTTGTAATATAATAATCATTTGGGCGGCTTTAGAAGAGTTTTCTTCGCTAGTTTTGGACTTTGAAAGAATTTTTATTCTCCGCCTTATCTCTCTTATTTGATTTTCGTTAGTGTTTTATCTGGTTAGTATTGGAGGGAGATTTGCTTGTGAGGTCGAAAAGTGGGGTTTCTGATTAACGTGGCCACGCAACGTCCCAAACACGCACCAGAAACAAAAGGTCCCCTTGATATTGTACTAATAACCATGGCAAACGTTTGTGTAAGGCCAGTTTTAGCTTCTTAGTTTTTACTGATCCTTTTAAGGATAGGGTCTTTTCTACCTATTACTCGTATGGTTATACTTTTCTGACCTATATATTACTCAGCATTCCAGATGAGTTTTCCTCCTCATCCCCCAAATATTGTATTTTATTCACATGATTAGCTTCTGTTCATTACCGGACCATTCTGTCGTTCAATGACTTTTTCGGCTTCTTCACTCAGAATAGGAATGCACCGTAAAGGGAGATGGCCCTTCAGGCTCCAGCATAATTGGAAATAACGGAAGCAGGTAATCTCAATGCTAAGTAGGGTGTAGCCCTAATCATACCTGAGAACAAAAGTCTTCTACAAAACTTCTGAGTGCATGTTGAGAAACAGAAATATATATATTTCTTTAAAGTGTGAGGGACTGAGAAATATTATGTCGAAAACTATTAGACATAACTTAATGAAACTGGGTGTGTGGAACGATCATCATGTGTAAATGTGCCTTTTGGGGTTTTGAACATCTTGAAAATGTTTTTTTTTCATTTTTAAACGTTTCCATGTAAACATAACTTAGAAATTTAGTTTCCGGAGAAGAACTCGAAAAGTATAGTGTATGTTCCCAAGGAAGAAACTCATCTTATTCAATCCTTTATGCTACTTCTGACGGGTGAAATGCTATAATCTGAAAGAGAATCAGATAAAATATATGTCCAATAAAGATGGCTAAAAGCTGGGTACTGGGTAGATTGATTTTTCATAAATGTCACCGTTCTTCATGTATTCTTCAATATCTTTTTCCTAGTCGACTGTGTCTGCTTGGTTGATTTGTGTTAATGCTTTGTCTTCTTAGTATAGGGGGGAGATGTGTCAGCCCTTGTTCATTTTATGTGAGGTCGAAAAGTGGGGGTTTCTGGTTAATGGGGCCACTCTAAAATAACCATGGAGAGAAGTTTCTTGTGTTAAAAATTCACATATCAATTATATATATTTATGAACAGTAAAACACACGGGCACAGGGAAAATCTTCTTGTCTAAAATAACCACGGAGACCAAGTTTCTAATTGTGTTAAAAAGAGGTATATCATTTAGACCTTTATACCCCATCATAAATTGTTGTAATAAAGTAAACCTATGATATTTCATTAGGTTGACGACTGACCGGAGCTTGGCCTTAGTCAGTAGAATTTTCTGGAACACTTTGTATTACATTGACAATGCTTACGCATCTTAAGCTATGGTAAGAATATCGCCAGACTATATATTATGGGATCATGGGAAATGACAGTGAAAATTTGCCCCCCCCCCCCAATACCCCTTTCCCAGAAAACCTAGGTAGAAGGCAGACAGGAGAGTTTAGCCCTGACCAGTATGTCTGTCAAACTCTTGTTCTTTTTATAAGCAATGACTGGCCTTTGGGTCAGAGGTCGAGCAAGTTTACTTTGAAGTAGTTTGTATTCTTCTACTATAATCTTGGCCATAGCGATGCTAGCTTTGTTATACTGAAACACAAATGGTATTATAGTTTTTTCACGACATCTTCCGGGGTCCAAGTTCAAATTCAAAGGATAAATAGTTTGTAATGTTTGAATCCAAAAACTTTCCCTTTCCAAACGTTTGTGCTTGGTATCTGCAGCGGAAGTGACAAAAGGGATTTTCTCAATAGGCATGATTTCAAAATGGTCCTTGACCGAATGACCTTGACTATTGAAATGTTGTGCCACGGGTACATCATGTTTTAGTCTTATATTAGATAAATGGTTGGCTGCTCTTTGTCGTAGAGAATTCTGAGTTTCTCCGACGTACTGTTTGCGACATTTTTTGCACGTGATTACATACACGATATTAGAGGAGTCACAATTAAGATTCTCTGCCATTTGATATTTGTCGCGAGTTTATTCTCCGAAAAAGGTTCCACGATCGGGTACGTATCTATCGAGTTTGCATCGCGTCTTAAGGCATTTCATTGATGTGCCTGAGAGAAATGTTGGACGGTAATGGTACACTCGTGAAGGGGAGGTAAGCGTATCGGGGGATGAAGGGGGAAACATGATTTGTCTTACTGTGTTAGATTTGATCCTTCGGAGTAATCTAATAGAATACTTCCTAGGGAAGAGAGCTTTAAAAAGAACAGAACAAGCCTGGTTGATTTGTGTTAATGCTTTGTCTGGTTAGTATAGGAGGGAGATGTGTCACCCCTTGTTCATTTTATGTGAGGTCGACAAGTGGGGTTTCTGGTTAATGGAAGTAATTCTGGTTGCTCTAAAATAACCATGGAGAGAAGTTTCTTGTTGTGTTAAAAATGCACATATCAATTATATATATATGTATAATGTACACTATTGAAGCAGTATAGTTTGAATTCACCCGTGTATTTTGTACGTAAGCAATTTGCGCAGCGTAAGTGTTGTACCTGCATTTGTTCATGTGATGTATATAAAGATGTGTTATGCTATCTGGTATTCTCTTTGCAATTTGTTTTGTTTTGGTGTTCTGTGTCGTTGGAAACATTTCCAACTGTCATTGCAATTCTCAAATCCATTCTATTATTAAAAGAATTTAATTTACCACTGATCGTTCTGTATATTTAAAGAGTCATGAGCTGCCAAAATGTTGATATTTTGACGTTAAAACAGAATGTTGAAATTATTGGTTATTTTTCTCAAGAAGTGTAGTTCAGAAGCTTTTTAGTGCATCTTGTCTCGGAAATGTACGATAAAGTATTGTTTTAAACCAACTTTGTCATAGAATGAATGAATGGTCGTCCCGGTTATTTAAATTTTGTTTACTTTTCGAACAGGTTTTCGGTTCATACAGGCCACATACTGTATAGATTTTCCTCATTCCAATGCCAATCGTTTAGTTTTTCGATGGCATTCAAAGTCTCTTACTGTCGTGACGATCAGAAATTATGAAAAAAATGTGAATTTTGGCAGCTCATGCCACTTTGAAATCTGTTGATGTTGGTTTTATACAGTAATTTATTGTGATTTCTTGAGCAATTTTTTCCATTGAGTGTAGAGGCAACACTATGCTTCTTGTTTTTTGTTAGAATACCACATCCATACATGGTCTACGAAGTAGCTGTGAAACTTGCAGCTGCTCAACAAACAATCGTCAAATTTGTATGTCAAGCATTACCATATATTGAAGACAGTCAGATCACTTTGGTGATTTACTTACGTCAAAATATGTCAAAGGCGATCTGAAACGAGTGAAGACAGTCGAAGTTCCATCGAATGACGCAAAGTGTAGCGTGCTCATTATTAAGTTGCCCGGGTTATGTCAGTTTGTTTGGAATGGTTACCACGGTAAAATGGATATACTCTAGACTAAATTTGAAAATAGATGCCTCTCCTCAATATTCTCGTTATTTTTTGGGATTATACTTTCTTGAAAAATGGCAGAAATTCTTCTACCGATATTGGGTGAAACCCCACACGGGAATCGAACCCAGGTTCCAGAGTATGGCACCCATCGCCAGCACTAAATGCCGGCTGAGTATAAAAAAAAAAACAAACGAGAATAGTGTTATACTCACTTTCTAAAAGACACTAATTAAACTTAAACCTCTCCTCAAATAAACCGAAAGGTTATATTGAACAGGTCTTGGATGCCGGATAAGGACCTATAGACTTTTTGGTATTTTAAGTGAATTTTCACAATAAATTATCTAGTCTCATATTTGCTTTTTGTACATGTTGTTTAAATTATTTGTTGACCCACGCCTGTTACTGTATATAGGTCTACAGGGTGGGTATGCCACCTTCCCACTTTCAATATAGAAAACTATCTACGAACCGTTTTATGTAGCACACGTAGGGGCCTATGGAGTTTTCCCATATAATTGCTCAAATCAGTATGAAACAAAACGTGGGCGCTTCTGCTGTTTGTCTTATTTTCAAGAGTTAGGGAAAGCAAAATCCAGAAGTTATTTACTTGCAGAACAGCCTCAGGACTAGTCCGGGTGTCTGACTCCAAAATTACTTTTTTTTGTATTGACGGTCGTATTTTTGAGTCAGGGCTCATTGCAATCAAAAAGTCGGAGTAGACTGCCCGCTTCTGTTCGAGGAGTTTGCGGTCAGATTTAGACAGTAAATAATAACATAACTAACTCAAATAGTGTCAGCACGACATTCATTAAGTAAAGCCTTTTGTAAAGTGAATTTAAAGGAGAAGAAAAGGAAAGATCTAAGTTAATACAGTACAGGCGCGACACATTTTACTTGCTAACGGTACCAAAACCATATTTCTGCGATATTTCCTCGCCAAACTGTGCTATAAGAAAGTTAACAATCGTTATCAGAGAACGTCTAAACTGTCTCGGCAGCCATCTTCACAGCAGAGTTTAGCTGTGTGTCTCGATCGGCCAATCAGCATACGCCTGGCCACCAGTCGCTCGCTAGCGTAAGAGAAATTGGTCAACTCTGAAAGTCTGCCATTTAAACCTAGGTTAATTTCGATCATTTCGAGGTGCTAATAAGAGAAGATGAAAACTCTAACAACTGTGAAATGTACACTAGCTAGTAAATCAACCTTTTGGGAAGACGTGACAGGCTGCATATGTTGTCTACGCGATTTGTTGGGGTCGTTGGAGAATTTTCAGAAAAGGTAGTCTTACCGCTGACAGTGCATGTTATAACCATACAAGATATGGTAAACTCGCAAGGGAAGTAATCTACTAATACTTTTTCCGGTCAATTTCAAACCGTCAATGGCGCGCTCCACTGACGATCGAGCACGCGCTTGTCTGGCAGATTCATTTACATTGTATTTTCACACCGTAAACCCTGTGCAAGACTCACACATATGAATACGATGGTCTATGGGAGCCCGTTCGATACAATTGCATGTTGTTTTTTTGTTTTCTCCTCCTTTAACGTTTAAAAACTGAAAAACCGCTTAACGGTGTTACGTCATCAATGGCGGAGAGTTTGAGACTGGAGAAGGCAAAAGTGAATTTAGGGGACGACTGGCCGATCTTGCTCGTCCATATCAGGAACTGGTAAGTAGCGAAATACGGCCGTCAGTATAAAAAATAGTCTTTTTGGAGTCAGAAACCCGGACTACCTCAGGACGTTTCTCAGGCAATGTAGAACCCCTGAGTTTCCTGGGCCTATGCGGCCCCTGGACCCTTACTTAAGGCGTTGGTATAGTCATCCCCTCCGCCATGCTTATAAACGTTACAGAGCTTCATCTATAACTTTGGAACAGAACGATTTTACTGGTATTTTTTTAAGAATTAGGCGAAGCCAAATCCGGATGTTCTTAGCATTTTTACATGCAGAACGCTCCTCAGGCAATTTAGAACCCCTGAGCTTCCGGGGCCTAGGCGGTCCCTGGACCCTCGTCTAATGCGTTGGGATAGTCATACCTTCCTCCATGTTTCAAAAAGGTTACAAGGCTTCATCTATAACTTTGGAATATAACGACTTTACCGGTTTTTTAAAAGAATTAACGAAAGCAAATTCCGGAAATTATTAGCATTTTTAGTTGCAGAACACACTCAGGACGCTTCTGAGGCAATCTAGAGCCCTTGAGCTTTCTGGGCCTAGGCGCCCCCCTCGCCTAATGCGTTGGGATAGTCCTCCTCTTCTCCATGCTTCAAAAACGTTATACAAGGCTTCACTTATAACTTGGGAACATAGCTATTTTAATGTTATTTTTCAGATTTAGGGAAAGCAAAATCCAGAAATTATTTGCAATTTTACTTGCAGAACAGCCTCAGAACGCTTCTCGGAGATTTAAATTTGTTACCTTTCTGTAATCGAAGGGTCTGGACTCTTGGTGGCGCAGTCGGTTAGATTGCTAATCCCTCAGTCCGAAACATGCCTTCCATGGATGAGGCGCGGGTTAGAACAACACTCAGACCAAATAAATATTTTTTAAAAATCTGAGTGGATTTTTCACTCGATCGCCTTGTGTGGAATAATTGCCGGGTACTCGATTGACTGGTTAGTTTTAGCTGTGGAATAGTTTTAACTAATGTCACGAACCAGAAGACAGCTAACTAAACGGTGTCAGAGGTTCAAACGATGTTCACAATTTTCTTCATTTGTAAATCTGCATTCTCCATTTAGCATGATTTACCCTGTACGCCTACATAGTAAAGCTAAAACAAAAATGAGCGTTTTATCCCTTTGCAAAGAATTAGGCATTGTTTATAATGTCATACTATCATCCTATATGTCATCCAAATTTCAGTGCTTGTTTTTTATTATTATGAATCAATCTCTATAAGCATTGTCAATGTATAACAAAGTGTTCCAGAAACTTCTACTGAAAAAGACCAAGCTCCTGCAAGTCGCCAATCTAATGAAATATCATAGGTTTAGTTTATAATAACAATTTACGATGAGGTATAAAGGTCTAAATGATATGTACCTCTTTTTAACACAATTAGAAACTTAGACAAGAAGATTTTCCCTGCGTGTTTTAGTGTTCATAAATGTATAAGAATACCTTCTTGAAAGTACCTTTTTGGATCTCATTTTGACCTGCAGATAAACACGATGTCAGTTAACCATATTGAAGACAGCAGAGAGTGAAAACAGTTTCCTAAGATCGTCTCCTCTCTTATATTCGTTTTCGTTATTGGCTTCATCTCATTACCGGACTATTGGCTCCGCTAGCGCCTTGGTCGGGTTTCCGCTGCCTGACCTCTATGGAAACGAGTTTAACCGTACGTAGAGGTGATAAGAGTTGAAGCCCTCTAGCAGTATTTGAAATAACGGAAACTGATTATCTCAATGTTAAGTAGGATGCCCTTCTACCTTGGAATACTGAACCGTGAATAACTTTGTAATGATCATGGTCATTGCGCGACCCTCTATTCGGAAAACATAACCTAATTTTCTGATTGGATTGAAGCGCCTCAAGTGTTGGCACAAGATTCGATCAGCGAAATGTCTGAATATAAAACATGTATAAACTTCAACTCTAAAAGTATCTCTTTACTCGAAGGAAGCTTCTCAATATTACCGTAGTTAATTTTAACGTATGGGTAGTGTCCTGTCAGTTACCATTTTATTGCACAAGGAAACCAGTCTCGGAGGGTATCCTAAAAATGTATATCTTCTGTTTTCGTATCTGGTATCCAGCTATTGAGCTGATAGATGACATTTCGAAACTGTTTTATACTAAATCTTTCAGTGGCATTTAGAAGTTGGAAGTACAAATCAAGACGAGGATTACTTATGGATAAACAACTTCTTAATTTATTGGGTGACGACGTTTCGATGTAGTTCTTACATCATTATCAAAGTCAAAAATATTATGTTTTGATATGATAATGATGTAAGAACTGCATCGAAACGTCGTCACCCAATACATTAAGAAGTTGTTTATCCATAAGTAATCCTCGTCTTGATTTGCTTTATACTAATTACCAGACTATAAGGTTATTTAATATAATATAAAAGTAAAATCTCCTCTAAGAATAGATTACTTGGTAAAACTGTCTTTTGCAATTGTAGAGAACTTGTGATGGTTATTTTTATTTCTTAAATGTCAGGCAGGTATAGTTTGAAAACCTAACAGGGACAATTCGTTTAATGTATCCATTAATCAAGTATAATATTCCGCTGTTAATAGATTCAAAGTCGCTCTGATAAGGCAATCGCTTCCGGCCTTTGCTTGTTTTTGACATTACCTACGTTATTAAGTATGTATTATGTTTTATATATAGACCGACAGTAAACACATTGTAATTCTTTGATCTATCGGAATGACAAGCGTATTTAGGCTGGTCGATATTTAGTGGAAAGGGTCTGTGGTAATACTACATGTCTTTCTAGCGACCACCGGTTACAATACAACTAATGCGGATGAATGTGCAAACTTATGTCTGGAAGTCCTTTGATGGTCAATAAGCCTGTGGATGAAATTGCTAACAGCAATTATTTGATGTTTTTTAAAAGGATTTTAGTGTAGTTTCTGTCGTGATTGCACGTGATCAGAGTGGTTCCAAAAGTGGTTTACAAAGAAATTAATAGTAGGTAATTCTAATGTTATTGCAATTCCAATGGCTAAGTTATGGGTCAATCAAGTTTGGTAACTCCGTCTTTATGATATCTGCATATATCAAGTGTGGAAAGTAACATACATTTGAAAAATTCTTTCCTTAGAACCTGTATGGCAACTTTCGTTCCACCGAGCCCTGTATAATCTGTGGATATAACTTGTCTGTGTCCTCCAAGTTTAGCACAGGGAAAGCTGAACATATTTTGCATTTGACGACAGTAAAAGTCCCTTATTTGTATTCTAAATCTTATATTCCTTTTCTCATTCCAGCAATCACACCACTGTCAGGTTTTTTTTTTCATAAAATGTACGTTGGGTGTAAAACAAATCGCGAAGCTTCAATTTGTATACCGTTGTAAAATGTATTTCTGGAGTGGTTCAATCGAATCTTTTGTTTTCATGTTTTTGATCCCCATGACATTGAAAAAGAGATCTGATCATCACTATGTCGTCTATTCTGTATGCAATTCAGTATATGTGCCTTATATCATTTGGGATTTCCCTGAGTTATTTCAGAAGATTTTCTCATCTATGTTAAGTGGAGTTGAGAATTGTTTGCTAAAGCACCCGGGTACTGATGTCTTTTCACTTGACCTGCTGTCTTTATCAGAACCGCACCCTGGTCTAGATGTAAATTCAGCGAAGTATGATGCCGATGTGAATAATTATGTAATAATCCCGTTGACCCGTTGACCGACGACATTAAACTGTCTCTAGATTTGTACAGTTATATATATTTATGAACGCTAAAACACACGGGCACAGGGGAAATCTTTTTAACTGAAATAACCATGGAGACAAGTTTCTAATTGTGTTTAAAAGAGGTATATCATTTAGACCTTTATACCCAATCATAAGTTGTTGTAATAAACTAAAACCCATGATATTTCATTAGGTTGACAACAGACAGGAGCTTGTGCCTCTGGAACACTTTGTAATATATGGACAATGCTTATGCATCTTCAGCACCATTGCAAGAATATCGGTAGACTGAGATTGAACCCAATATGATAAAAAAAAGTGGACAATTTGGTTCCCAAGAAAAAAATAGGTAAAAGCCAGACAATGGAGTTTAGCACTGACCAGTGTATCTTTCAAACACAACTTTTTTATTCGCAATGACTGATCTTTGGTGTGTTTTGCGACTCCTTCTCCTGCTGTGCAGTATGAGACTTTTTATCTCAGTGCAACTTGACGTTAGATTATTCATTACTTATTTGTAACATAATAATCATTTGGGCGGCTTTAGAAGAGTATTTTTCGCTAGTATTGGACTCTGAAAGAATTTTTAATCTCCGCCTTTTCTCTCTTATTTTATTTTCGTTAGTGTTTTATCTGGTTAGTATTGGAGGAAGATATGCTTGAGAGGTCGAAAAGTGGGGTTTCTGATTAACAAGCACCACAAACAAAATATCCCCTTGATATTGTACTAATAACCATGGCAAACGTTTGTATAAGGCCAGTTTTAGCTTCTTAGTTTTTACTGATCCTTTTAAGGATAGGGTCTTTTCTACCTATTACTCGTATGGTTATACTTTTCTGACCTATATATTACTCAGCATTCCAGATGAGTTTTCCTCCTCATCCCCCAAATATTGTATTTTATTCCCACGATTAGCTTCTGTTCATTACCGGACCATTCTGTCGTTCAATGACTTTTTCGGCTTCTTCACTCCGGAATGTGTGAATAGGAATGCACCGGAAAGGGAGATGGCCAGGGTGAAGCCCTTCAGACTCCAGCATAATTGGAAATAACAGAAGCAGATAATCTCAATGCTAAGTAGGGTGTAGCCCTAATCATACCTGAGAACAAAAGTCTTCTACAAAACTTCTGAGTGCATGTTGAGAAACAGAAATATATATATTTTTTTAAAGTGTGAGGGACTGAGAAATATTATGTCGAAAACTATTAGACATAACTTAATGAAACTGGGTGTGTGGAACGATCATCATGTGTAGATGTGCCTTTTGGGGTTTTGAACATCTTGAAAATGTTTTTTTTTTCATTTTTAATCGTTTCCATGTAAACATAACTTAGAAATTTAGTTTCCGGAGAAGAACTCGAAAAGTATAGTGTATGTTCCCAAGGAAGAAACTCATCTTATTCAATCCTTTATGCTACTTTTGACGTGTGAAATGCTATAATCTGAAAGAGAATCAGATTAAATATATGTCCAATAAAGATGGCTAAAAGCTGGGTACTGGGTAGATTGATTTTTCATAAATGTCACCGTTCTTCATGTATTCTTCAATATCTTTTTCCTAAGACGGAGGATATAGTCGACTGTGTCTGTTTGGTTGATTTGTGTTAATGCTTTGTCTGGTTAGTATAGGAGGGAGATGTGTCAGCCCTTGTTCATTTTATGTGAGGTCGAAAAGTGGGGGTTTCTGGTTAACTCTAAAATAACCATGGAGAGAAGTTTCTTGTGTTAAAAATACACATATCAATTATATATATTTATGAACACTAAAACACACGGGCACAGGGAAAATCTTCTTGTCTAAAATAACCACGGAGACCAAGTTTCTAATTGTGTTAAAAAGAGGTATATCATTTAGACCTTTATACCCCATCATCAATTGTTATAATAAAGTAAACCTATGATATTTCATTAGGTTGACGACTGACAGGAGCTTGGCCTTAGTCAGTATAATTTTCTGGAACACTTTGTATTCCATTGACAATGCTTACGCATCTTAAGCTATGGTAAGAATATCGTCAGACTATATATTATGGGGTCATGGGAAAAGACAGTGAAAATTTGCCCCCCCCCCACCCCACCCCTTTCCCAGAAAACCTAGGTAGAAGGCAGACAGGGGAGTTTAGCCCTGACCAGTATGTCTTTCAAACTCTTGTTCTTTTTATAAGCAATGACTGGCCTTTGGGCCAGAGGTCGAGCAAGTTTACTTTGAAGTAGTTTGTATTCTTCTACTATAATCTTGGCCATAGCGATGCTAGCTTTGTTATACTGAAACACAAATGGTATTATAGTTATTTCACGACATCTTCCTGGGCCCAAGTTCAAACCCAAAAGATAAATAGTTTGTAATGTTTGAATCCAAAAACTTCCCCTTTCCAAACGTTTGTGCTTGGTATCTGCAGCGGAAGTGACAAAAGGGATTTTCAAAATAGGCATGATTTCACGGGTACATCATGTTTAAGTCTAATACTAGATAAATGGTTGGCTGCTCTTTGTCGTAGAGAATTCTGAGTTTCTCCGACGTACTGTTTGCGACATTTTTTGCACTTGATAACATACACGATATTAGAGGAGTCGCAATTAAGAATAGATTCTCTGCCATTTGATATTTGTCGCGAGATTGTTCTCCGATAAAGGTTCCGCGATCGGGTACGTATATATCGAGTTTGCATCGCGTCTTAAGACATTTCATTGATGTACCTGAGAGAAATGTTGGGCGGTAATGGTACACTCGTGAAGGGGAGGTAAGCGTATTGGGGGCTGAAGGGGGGAACATGATTTGTCTTACTGTGTTAGATTTGATCCTTTAAAAAGAACAGAACAAGCCTGGTTATAACATCTAAAGAATTACAGTTTCTATAGAATCTAAACATCTGAGACTTAATGACTCCCTTGAAAGTGTGAGGAGGATGGTATGACCCAGCATGTAGCAGCTGATGCGTGTCAGTAGGTTTGAAGAATACTTTGTAATCTAGATACCCAATAGTATGATATGTATGACCCTTGTAAATAGTAACATCCAAAAAATCCACAGAAGTGTGATCAATAGTAGGCTGTAATTTAATGCTTGAGTCGTGAGAATTAAGAGTATCAATGAAAATATGTAGGTCTTCCAACGTATGCTGCCAAATGATAAAAATGTCATCCAGATACCGAATGTAAATAAAAGGTTGTTTGTGACGAATATCACTCTCCCTGTAATGTTTTTGGTGGTGCATCATCCTCATGGATGGGTAAGCGCCAATAAAAATTCAAATCCCCCCCCCCATATCACTCTCCCACTCAGCCATAAAAATAGAGGCAAAGTTAGGACTAAAACGTTTCCCCATTGCACACCCTTTAATTTGCTGAAAGATCTCCCCATTTAATTCAAAATCGTTATCTTTTAAGCTAAGTTTCAGCAATTCTAGAATGTCTTTTTCCGGACGACGGTGGTCAGGATATCTTTGGAATGCTAATTTTATGGATTTAAGACCAAAATCTATGTCAATGTTTGTATACATAGACTCCACATCCAGAGTAACAAAAATCACATCTTGTGGGATGGATTTCTCAGACAATTTGGCCAATAAATCATCCGTATTTTTTATAAAGCTAGGATACCGATTCGCTATAGGTTTTAGATAGTAATCAATAAGCTCTGATATTCTATAACTTTCACTGCCACAATCTGAGATAATAGGACGCCCAGGGGGCATTGTAGGCTTGGGCCATTTTTCAATGGGTTTATGAATTTTCGGAAAAATATAGAAGACCCTGTTTTTAGAGTAATGATCAGATTCCAAGTAGCGATACTGTTTTTCATAAAGTAAGCCTTTATCTTGAAGAGAGACAAGAATTTTATTAAACTTCCTAACATTTTCAGGCCAAATTTCCTTATCAAGTTTGTTGTAATGATGAGGGTTGCTTAGCTGCCGTTCTACCTCTTCAATATAATCCTGTTTATACATAATAACTGTTGCCGAACCTTTATCAGCAGGTTTAATAACTATGTTTGGATTTCTCCTTAGCTTACTTAAGGCAAGACATTCTGAATGAGTAAGGTTATGTTGGTTTCCAGGATTAGTTAAAACATCAAACTTCCTTGATACAGAGTCACGACTTATGCTTATTTCTGGGTCATACATGTGAGAAGGGGGCGTATAGCCGCTTTTCGATGTAAACGGCTTGCGTACCCCACTAGAATCTCGGTAGATATCAGCCAGACTAATAATTCTGGAGTACTAAATAACATGCACTAATTTACTAATAGAAAAGTCCCTATCAGATAATGATTTTGGGCAAGGTACAAATGAAAGTCCTCTATTGAATAGAGATATCTCATCAGCAGTTAGTTCCTCGTTACTAAGATTAACAATATTACTTCCTAAGCCGAAAGTAGGGTGGCACATGCCCTGTCCCAAATTTAGTTTAAATCTAGTGTCTGAAGCCAGTGGGTATACAAGCAGTTTGCTGTATCTTCGGTCCAGTGAATTTTGTCCAGTGTATATATGTATAATGTACACTATTGAAGCGGTATAGTTTGAATTCAACCGTGCATTTTGTACGTAAGCGATTTGCGCAGCGTAAGTGTTGTAACTGCATTTGTTCATGTGATGTATATAGAGATGTGTTATGCTATCTGGTATTCTCTTTGCAATTTGTTCTTTTTTGGTGTCCTGTGTCGTTGGAAACATTTCCAACTGTCATTGCAATTCTCAAATCCATTCTATTATTAAAAGAATTTAATTTACCACTGATCGTTCTGTATATTTAAAGAGGCATGAGCTGCCAAAATGTTGATATTTTGACGTTAAAACAGAATGTTGAAATTATTGGTTATTTTTCTCAAGAAGTGTAGTGTTGTTTACTTTTCGAACATGTTTTCAGTTCGTACAGGCCACATACTGTATATATTTTCCTCATTCCAATGCCAATCATTTAGTTTTTCGATGGCATTCAAAGTCTCTTACTGTCGTGACGATCAGAAATTATGAAAAAAATGTGAATTTTGGCAGCTCATGCCACTTTAAAATCTGTTGATGTTGGTTTTATACAGTAATTTATTGTGATTTCTTGAGCAATTTTTTCCATTGAGTGTAGAGGCAACACTATGCTTCTTGTTTTTTGTTAGAAGACCACATCCATACATGGTCTACGAAGTAGCTGTGAAACTTGCAGCTGCTCAACAAACAATCGTCAAATTTGTATGTCAAGCATTACCATATATTGAAGACAGTCAGATCACTTTGGTGATTTACTTACGTCAAATATGTCAAAGCCGATCTGAAACGAGTGAAGACAGTCGAAGTGTAGCTTGCTTATTAAGTTGTCCGGGTTATGTCAGTTTGTTTGGAATGGTTGCCATGATACGGTTATACTCTAGACTAAATTTGAAAATAGATGCCTCTCCTCAATATTCTCGTTATTTTTTCGGGATTACACTTTCTTGAAAAATGGCAGAAATTCATCTACCGACTGCCCTATCAAAAATAACGAGAATACTGTTATACTCACTTCCTATAAAAAGACACTAATTAAACTTAAGCCTCTCCTCAAATAAACCGAAAGTTTCTATTGAACTGGTCTTGGATTCCGGATAAGGACCTATAGACTTTTTGGTATTCTAAGTGAATTTTCACAATACATTGTCTATTCTCATATTTGCTTTAACACGTTGTTTAAATTATTTGGTGACCTTTTTATTGTTTATTCCTGTCTTTAATCCTATGTTTTTTATCGAACCAGTAAGGGGACATTGTGCTTATTAGAATTCGAAAAAAAAATAACGCTACATGATGTCGCTAGTGACAACCATCCAACCCAAACACAGGTCGGTGAGGGTAAATATAGGCCTATAACTATTCGGATAATGTCTTCTTACGCGTCCTTTCCAAACGGAAATTTATTGGATCCCGATATTAGTCATAATCTCAGCATAACAAACTGAACTTGGGAATCTCTGTTGGACAAACGAACTTTTAACTGACCCTGACCTTTCTTCCGCTCGACGTCGACCAACGTTATCAGATTCTGATCAAGATGTTCACCATTGGTTCGACATAAAGATGTGAAGGATATTGCCAAATAGTCATAAAGATACATGTAGCTGCAAGCTATGGTCATGTCAATTACGCAACTTTTTATTTGTATTATAGACCTAACCTTATTTCCTGACTGGATGGATTCACTTCAAGTGCTTTCCTAATATTCGCCTATCACAACATTGGAATTCATTTTTCACTCTTACCACTTAGCTTTAGATGGGATAGTATATTTCTTAATGCAGCGGTAAGAGTAACAGATAGATTCCTATGTTGTGATAGGCTTATTTTCAAATAGTATATAAGAGTATATATTTAGTCAGTCTTTAAATGCGCCTAACTTCAGATCAGAAATTTGGCATGTTTAACAGTTTGTGAAAAGCATGCAAAACCAAATATAAATTTTCGACCAGGTTGCAAATGTTGAAATCCAAGAGGACATATTTAGAATCTTATTGAATATGTACTCTTTGAAAATAAACCCAAATTTTATCTAAAACAAGCATGGGTTTCCTTGATCCCCTTTTAACAGAAGACTCAATATATATATTTGTATAATGTAAACTATTGACCCACTCCCACCCCTCCCCGTATAGTTTCGATTTACACAATCATTTTGTACGTAAGCAATTTGTACAGCTTGATTGTTGTAACTGGATTTGTTCATGTGATGTATTTTGAGATGTGTTATACGATCTGGTCTTCTCTGTGCAAGATTGTGTGATATTCTGTGTTATTCTGCAGTTAGTTCTTTTATTTTCACCTGGATAATTCAATTTGATTTAAAAGAAAGAACCGGGTGTGGAATTGTGATTTCTGGAACAATTTATTCCACTGAGCGTAGAAGCAACAGTATGCTATTTATCCACACATTGTCTCCGAAACAGCTGTGATCCTTCCTGTTGCCCAAACAAGCCATCGTTAAATTTGTATTGCAGGCATGACCATACATGAAGGCACAGTTAGATCACTTTGAGGATTTACATGTACGTACGTTTAATATGTCAAAACGTAGCTGAAACGGGTGGAGACAGTCGAAGTTTCATCCGAATGACCCAAAGGGAAGCTCGTTCTTTACGAAGTCATTATGGCTATGCCAGGTTGTTTCGGATGATTTTCATGATATGGTTAAATTCGGGGCTAACTTTGAAAATTATTGAATTATTTATATTAAACAGGCCTTGGTTGGATGATTGAGACTTATACCTAGTACTAATTATCTTTCCAACTTAACAAGCGTCGTGTTTGGGAGTTTCCAGGCTTCCTTTGAGCCCTTAGGATGGAATATCACTAATTGGTTTGTATGGACGAACGTAAGCTTGGAAGACGGCCGCAAAGGTGAAAATCACAGGAGAGCAAACGTTTTATATCTTATCTTCATAGATCAACTATTAAATGATCGATCGTGAATCTCTTTAGCTACCCCAATAAACGATCGCATCTAGTTTGAACTGTTACCGCTGTCACCTTGAGTTATATTTATGGATTACATTCCATGTTTAGGGTGACAGTAAACGTATTGGTATTCTTTGATCTGTTCCAATTACACAGATGTATTTAGGTTAGTCGATATTTCGTAGAATTACTGCTCATTTGAGCGACCTTTAGTCACCGATTATACAGCCAATATTGAGTTATTTATAATTGGATACATTTATAGAATAGCCCCCCTTGGTGGTCGATGAACCAGTCGTTGAAATAGGTTAGGGGAATCGAACTTACAATATTGAACAGTTTCCGTTCAAACGTTCTATAGCACGTGGAATAGGATGTCTTAATTGTGAAATTTTCTAATACCTGACTATAGTGACTAAGTGCAATATGATGTCAAATATCAGATAAACTTTACAGAAAGGAATTGTGCTATTTTTCTAAAGAAATAAAAACCAAGCCTTTCGTTGATAAACAGGGGGATCATGTGCATTCTAGGTTCGTATTATTAGGTTTTTCCATACTGGCACATATCTGACTGGCTCAACTGAAGTTTTTAATTTCAACGTCGATCACTTAGTTTTTAATGAACTTCAAACGCTCGCATGTCTTTGACAATCGGAGTTCATGAGAAAAGTCCGAACTTATTTATTACAAATTTTACTTGATTTTTTACATTTCATACTGGGTAGATAGCAATCATCACAATTTAACGGAAAGAATGTTGAAATTAGTTGTTGGCCACTGATTTAACATTCATTTGAACTTCTTCTCCCTTCATATTGTATACTTTAACAGAACCTGGATCTAAGCTCATATTAATACTGTTTTGAAACGTATTCACCAGCTTTCTAAACAACTTGATGGTCAAAAAGTAAGTCAAATCTCAGTCACCGGAAACATTTCTAGCAATTCGGACATGTATGATAATTCTGGACTTGCAATTTCTTGCAGGCCACACATCCCATACAGTTTCCATGATTTAAGACATAATTTGTTTCTGATAAGCAGTGTTCCAATGCCACGGTTTGGCTACAGTTCCAGTTTTGTCAATATTGCATGTAGTTTGGAGTTTTGCGGATGCCACTTGAAATTTGGCCCATGCCTATCAAATCCGAGTTTACATAAATAATCAATAAAAGAAGAGATGAATATGGATTATTTATTTAGATATGTAATGATCTCATCGCTTGTATGGCCGTCAAATCGGAACACGCAACCCAATTTTGAAAACGGCTGAATTCTGCAATATATGCACGCTTCTAACCAGGACCCTGTCTTACGAAGCTGGCGTAAAGTTGCGCATAGGCCTACAACATGGACCAGTTGCGACTAGGGCGTAAGTTCCTATAGCTATAACACTGATATACGTCCAACGTAACTTACGCCAGCTTCGTAAGACAGAGCCCTGGAAGCTTGATCTGTGCCAGGGAGTTGTCGTCAAATATTACTCTTCAGTTCGTGTTTTGATGAAATTATTTTTAACGAAATAAGTCTTTTAAATCTTTTGGGGCTTTTCGTTGGGGTGCGTGGAAGAGGGAGGGGGGGGGGGGGGGGCTCTACTCACAGGTTCGTCGATGCGGCATGCTGTTTTGATGAATGACACAGTTTAGTCAAGTCACAAGTTCGTTTATGCGGCACGAAGTTTTGTTCGTCAATGTTTGATGCACAGTTACCAAATGACACAGTTGAATCGATGTAAAAGTATAATCATTATCTCATGTTCCTAAATATCGGATGCACATTTCTTAAATGTCATGGGTGCGTCAATGTCAGTAGTTTTTCCACATTCGCAGTTTTGATAATGCTTACTTTGATTACCCCTTCAAAACTAACAGTAAAATCGTTATGTTCCCAAGTTATAAGTAAAGCCTTATAACGTTTTTGATGAAGCAATAAAGAAGGGGATGACTATCGCAACGTATTAGGCGAGGGTCCAGGGGCCGCGTAGACTTTGTTTTAGGCTGATCTGGGCAATTGTATGGAAAAACTACATACTTGTGCTACATAAAAGAGTCCGTGGATAGTTTTCTTTATTTAAAATGGGAAGCTGGCAGCTAGAAAACCCAAACCCAGTAGGCTTATATACAAGCGTGGGTCTACGGCCCGCCTAAGTGTTTAAGATCATCCTACAAAAAAAATGTCCACCGCTTTCGTTATTCTTTATTAAAAGTTGCAGTATTGGAGACACTTTCTCAGAGATATCTTGTATATAAAATGTCTACAATCCGCTAAATTTGACGAAGCTCCAAGGCTCTTCGTGACCGAATATATGTCTAAACAAAGAACGGTGTAAATAGTTTTTGAGTGCCACATTACTGTCAGATAAATATTTTAGCTGCACCTTATTTATACTGCCCCAGTCAAGGCCAAGGTCATCATTTTATTAGCATTGCAACACGGACTATGATGTGCCAAAAAAAAAAAGAAAATCATCATGGTTACCGTCCGGCTAAAGATGACATGAAACTGGCAGACCATATACAATGGTACATTTTGATTCTGTGTTAATTCTTTTCTCCTCTCCCCTTCTTTTTTTCTCTTCTTCTTCTTCTTTTTTGCTCGGAAAAGGTGCTACCCCGACCCCCAACCCCCTCATCGGACTTCCCTGGATTCGTCTATGCATGGCTTTAGTATAAGATTCAAGCAGAACGCACACGTTAATGACAACAACGCATGTCAATCACACCACCAAAGACATGTTTCCATTGCAAAGTTTATTGTTTCTTGGATATCTGACAAATGAGTAAACAGATAAAATGTTTCTCGACGTCATCAAAACAGCTTTTCATGCTAGGACCCTATGGTATCCAAACTGCATTGCTTGTTTTTTTATTAGGAAGCAATCTCTGTAAGAATATCTCTACATGGAAGCTTATCTTCTTGTACTTAAGTCCGTAATTTAAACTTGATGGTCGTTAACCATATTGATCATTGCTTTTTTATTTATTAAGAATCAATGTCTGTATAACAAGAATACCTCTTTGGAAGCCTGATCTTTTTGAAGGCCGTTATTTTGAATCGCAGATAAACTTGATGGCGGTTAACCATATTGAAGACAGCAGAGAGTGAAAACAGTTTCCTAAGATCGTCTCCTCTCTTCATATTCGTTTTCGTTATTGGCTTCATCTCATTACCGGACTATTGGCTCCGCTAGCGACTTGGTCGGGTTTCCGCTGCCTGACCTCTATGAAAACGAGTTTAACCGTACGTAGAGGTGATAAGAGTTGAAGCCCTCCAGCATTATTTGGAATAACGGAAACTGATTATCTCAATGTTAAGTAGGATGCCCTTCTACCTTGGACTACCGAACCGTGAATAACTTTGTAATGATCATGGTCATTGCGCGACCCTCTATTCGGAAAACATAACCTAATTTTCTGATTGGATTGAAGCGCCTCAAGTGTTGGCACAAGATTCGATCAGCGAAATGTCTGAATATAAAACATGTATAAACTTCAACTCTAAAAGTATCTCTTTACTCGAAGGAAGCTCCTCAATACTACCGTAGTTAATTTCAACGTATGGGTGGTGTCCTGTCAGTTACCATTTTATTGCACATGGAAACCAGCCTTGGAGGATATCCTAAAAATGTATATCTTCTGTCTTCGTATCTGGTATCCAGCCATTGAGCTGATAGATGACATTTCGAAACCGCTTTAGACTAATTACCTGAATATAAGGTTATTTAATATAATATAAAAGTAAAATCTCCTCTAAGAATAGATTACTTGGTAAAACTGTCTTTTGCAATTGTAGAGAACTTGTGACGGCTATTTTTATATTTTAAATGTCAGGCAGGTATAGTTTGAAAACCTAACAGGGACAATTCGTTTAATGTATCCATTAATCAAGTATAATATTCCGCTGTTAATAGATTCAAAGTCGCTCTGATAAGGCAATCGCTTCCGGCCTTTGCTTGTTTTTGACATTACTTACGTTATTAAGTATGTATGATGTTTTATATATAGACCGACCGTAAACACATTGTAATTCTTTGATCTATCGGAATGATAAGCGTATTTAGGCTGGTCGATATTTAGTGGAGAGGGTCCGTGGTAAAACTGCATGCCTTTCTAGCGACCACCGGTTACAATACAACTAATGCGGATGAATGAGCAAACCTATGTCTGGAAATCCTTTGATGAAGCCTGTAAAAAAATTTAAGATTTAGGGAAAGCAAAGTCCAGAAACTATTTTCAATTTTACTTGCAGAATAGCCTCAGAACGCTTCTCGGACAATCAAAAACGTCAGAGCTTCCGGGGCATAAGCGGCCCATGAGCCCTCGCCTATTACCCTCATTACAGGCCTCTTTTAAATTTGTTACCTTTCTGTAATCGAAGGGTCTGGTGGCGCAGTCGGCTTTGCTAATCCCTCAGTCCGAAATATGCCTTCCATGGACGAGGCGCGACTTAGAACACCACTGACCAAATAAATATTTTAAAAATTCTGAGTGGATTTTTCACTCGATCGCCTTATGTGGAATAATTGCCGGGTACTCGATTGACTGGTTAGTTTTAGCTGTTGAATAGCTTTAACTACTGTCACGAATCAGAAGATCGACAGCTAACTAAACTGGTGTCAGAGGTTCAAACGATGTTCACAATTTTCTTCATTTGTAAATATGCATTGTCCATTTAGCATGATTTACCCTGTACGCCTACATAGTAAAGCTATAACGAAAATCAGCGTTTCATCCATTTGCGAAGAATTAAGCATTGTTTATAACACTTTGTAAGTAAACGTAAATAAAACGATGTCAGGTCTAACACAAAAATATATATATACAAAAATGTATACCTTGGGGTTTAGTGTAAGATTCAAGCAGAACGCACACGTTGATGACAGAAACATTTAGCTCATCTCAGAGTGGTATTAAAACGACGCATGTAAACCACAAGGCCAAAGGAAAGTTTCCATTGCAAACTTTATTGTTTCTGGGATATCTGGCAAATGAGTTATAATCAGATACAATGTTTCTCGACGTCATCAAAACAGCTTACGATGATTTGATCAGCCTTCAAACTAGAGGAACCCCATGATGAGAGCTCATACTTGTTCTTTTCTCATTTATTGTTATCCAATCAGCTGTTTACTCATGTTATTCATGCATCGTCGTGTATATTAGGTTAGCTTAATTGTTGTTTGTCACAGGTTTGATAAGGATGTTAGGATCGACAACGAAACGTCACCAGAAATAAAATTAAGAAGTTGTTATCCATAAGTAACTGGTTGACATATTATCACCCTATATGTCATCCAAATTCCATTGCTTGTTTTTTTTATTTTGTTTTATTATTATGAATCAATCTTTATAAGCATTGTCAATGTATTACAAAGTGTTCCAGAAAATTCTAATGAATAAGGCCAAGCTCCTGTAAGTCGTCAACCTAATGAAATATCATAGGTTTAGTTTATTATAACAATTTATGATGAGGTATAAAGGTCTAAATGATGTGTACCTCTTTTTAACACAATTAGAAACTTAGACAAGAAGATTTTCCCTGTGTGTTTTAGTTTTCATAAATGTCTAAGAATACCTTCTTGGGAGTACCTTCTTGGATCTCCTTTTGACCTGCAGATAAACACGATGCCAGTTAACCATATTGACAGCAGAGAGTGAAAACAGTGCCTTAAGATCGTCTCTTCTCTTCATATTCGTTTTCGTTATTGGCTTCATCTCATTACCGGACTATTGGCTCCGCTAGCGACTTGGTCGGGTTTCCGCTGCCTGACCTCTATGAAAACGAGTTTAACCGTACGTAGAGGTGATAAGAGTTGAAGCCCTCCAGCATTATTTGGAATAACGGAAACTGATTATCTCAATGTTAAGTAGGATGCCCTTCTACCTTGGAATACTGAACCGTGAATAACTTTGTAATGATCATGGTCATTGCGCGACCCTCTATTCGGAAAACATAACCTAATTTTCTGATTGGATTGAAGCGCCTCAAGTGTTGGCACAAGATTCGATCAGCGAAATGTCTGGATATAAAACATGTACAAACTTCAACTCTAAAAGTATCTCTTTACTCGAAGGGAGCTCCTCAATATTACTGTAGTTAATTTCAACGTATGGGTAGTGTCCTGTCCGTTACCATTTTATTGCACAAGGAAACCAGTCTCGGAGGATATCCTAAAAATGTATATCTTCTGTTTTCGTATTTGGTATCCAGCTATTGAGCTGACAGATGACATTTCGAAACCCCTTTATACGAATTACCTGAATATAAGGTTATTTATTGTAATATAAAAGTCAAATCTCCTCTAAGAATAGATTACTTGGTAAAACTGTCTTTTGCAATTGTAGAGAACTTGTGATGGTTATTATTATATCTTAAATGTCAGGCAGGTATAGTTTGAAAATATAACAGGGACATTCGTTTAATGTATCCATTAATCAAGTATAATATTCCGCTGTTAATAGATTCAAAGTCGCTCTGATAAGCCAATCGCTTCCGGCCTTTGCTTGTTTTTGACATTAGTTACGTTATTAAGTATGTATTATGTTTTATATATAGACCGACCGTAAACACATTGTAATTCTTTGATCTATCGGAATGACAAGCGTATTTAGGCTGGTCGATATTTAGTGGATAAGGTCCGTGGTAATACTGCATGCCTTTCTAGCGACCACCGGTTACAATACAACTCATGCGGATGAATGAGCAAACTTATGTCTGGAAATCCTTTGATGGTCAATAAGCCTGTGGATGAAATTGCTAACAGCAATTATTGGATGTTTTTTAAAAGGATTTTAGTGTAGTTTCTGTCGTGATTACACGTGACACAGAGTGGTTCCAAAAGTGGTTTACAAAGAAATTAATAGTAGGTAATTCTAATGTTATTGTAATTCTAACGGCTAAATTATGGGTCAATCAAGTTTGGTAACTCCGTCTTTATGATATCTGCATATATCAAGTGTGGAAAGTATGGGGAGTGTATCTACGGCTAAAGTTTGTAAAATCGTGGCATTTATTAAATAAACGCTTGTGCACTTGTACAGGCTTAACTGAAAAAAAAAGTGTGGAAAGTAACATACATTTGAAAAAGCCTTTCCTTAGAACCTGTATGGCAACTTTCGTTCCACCGAACCCTGTATAATCTGTGGATATAACTTTTCTGTGTCCTCCAAGTTTAGCACAGGGAACGCTGAACATATTTTGCATTTGGCGACAGTAAAAGTCCCTTATTTGTATTATAAATCTTATATTCCTTTTCTCATTTCAGCAATCACATCACTGCCAGATTGTTTTTTTTTTAAAATTTACGTTGGCTGTAAAACAAATCTCGATGCTTCCATTTGTGTACTGTCGTAAAGTGTATTTCTGGAGTGGTTCAATCGAATCTTTTGTTTTTATGTTTTTGATCCCCATGAAATTGAAAATGAGATCTGGTCATCACTATGTTGTCTATCCTGTATGCAATTCAGTATGTGTGCCTTATATCATTTGGGATTTCCATGAGTTATTTCTGAAGGTGTCCCTTCATCTGTGTTAATATCCCCATTCTATCAAAGTGGAGTTGAGAATTGTTTGCTAAAGCACCCGGTCACTGATCTCTTTTCACTGGACCTGCTGTCTTCATCCGAACCGCCCCCTGGTCTAGATACAGATTCAGCAAAGTATGATGCCGATGTGAATAATTATGTAATAATCCCGTTGTTTGTATGACTTTAAACTGTCCCTAGATTTTTACCGTTATATATATATATTTATGAACGCTAAAACACACAGACACAAGGCAAATGTTTTTGACTAACATAAGCATGGAGACAAGTTTCTAATTGTGTTAACAAGAGGTACGTATCATTTAGACCTTTCTACCCAATCATAAGTTGTTGTAATAAACTAAAACCCATAATATTTCATTAGGTTGACAACAGACAGGAGCTTGTGCCTCTGGAACACTTTGTAATATATGGACAATGCTTATGCATCTTCAGCTCCATTGCAAGAATATCGGTAGACTGAGATTGAACCCAATATGATAAAAAAAGTGGAAATTTTGGTTCCCAAGAAAAAAATAGAAGCTAGACAATGGAGTTTAGCACTGACCAGTATATCTTTCAAACACAACTTTTTTTTATTCGCAATGACTGATCTTTGGTGTGTTTTGCGACTCCTTCTCCTGCTATGCAGTATGAGACTTTTTATCTCAGTGGAACTTGACGTTAGATTTTTCATTACTTATTTGTAACATAATAATCATTTGGGCGGCTTTAGAAGAGTATTTTTCGCTAGTATTGGACTCTGAAAGCATTTTTATTCCCCGCCTTTTCTCTCTTTTTTGATTTTCGAAGGGGTTTTATCTGGTTAGTATAGGAGGGAGATTTGCTTGTGAGGTCGAACAGTGGGGTTTCTGATTAACGTGGCCACACAACGTCCTTCATTCATTCATTTATTCACTCTTTGCCACTCAGGGTGGCACGAGAGGATAACAAGTTACATAATAAGTGATAAATGGCGGAGTATATACAAATACAGACTTATATGTACAATTTCATACCTTCTGTAATGAATTTATAAAGGTCGAACAATTGCTTTCTACCAGTACAATCAAACACGCAACAGAAACAAAATATCCCCTTGATATAAGGCCAGTTTTAGCTTCTTAGTTTTTACTGAACCTTTTAAGGATAAAATGAAAGAAAGAAAACTCTTGCGTATGGATTTACAACTTCTTGGTTTATTGGGAAACCAAGAAGTTGTAAATCCATACGCAAGAGTTTTCTTTCTTTCATTATTATGCTCAACTTCTAAATGCCACTTAAACAAGTCATACTTTTAAGGATAGGGTCTTTTCTACCTATTACTCGTATGGTTATACTTTTCTGACCTATATATTACTCAGCATTCCAGATGAGTTTTCATCCTCATCCCCCAAATATTGTATTTTATTCACACGATTAGCTTCTGTTCATTACCGGACCATTCTGTCGTTCAATGACTTTTTCGGCTTCTTCACTCAGGAATGTGCGAATAGGAATGCACCGGAAAGGGAGATGGCCTGGATGAAGCCCTTCAGGCTCCAGCATAATTGGAAATAACGGAAGCAGATAATCTCAATGCTAAGTAGGGTGTAGCCCTAATCATACCTGAGAACAAAAGTCTTCTGAGTGGATGTTGAGAAACAGAAATATATATATTTTGTGAGAGACTGAGAAATATTATGTCGAAAACTATTAGACATAACTCAATTGAACTGGGTGTGTGGAAGGATCATCATGTGTAGATATGCCTTTTGAGGTTTTGAACTTCTTGAATTTTTTTTTTTTTTTTCATTTTTAATCGTTTCTATGTAAACATAACTTAGAAATTTAGTGTCATAACCGGTCTAAGAGTATGGTACCCATCGCCAGCACTAACTGCCGGTTGCCCTATCAAAAAATAACGAGAATAAATGTTATACTCACTTTCTAAAAGACACTAATTAAACTTAAGCCTCTCCTCAAATAAAGCGAAATGTTATATTGAACAGGTCTTGGATTCCGGATAAGGACCTATAGACTTTTTGGTATTTTAAGTGAATTTTCACAATAAATTATCTAGTCTCATATTTGCTTTTACTACATGTTTAAATTATTTGGTGACTTTTTTATTGTTTGTTGCCTGTCTTAAATTCTATGTATTTGTTATCCAACCAGTAAGGGGACATTGGGCCTATTAGAATTCGAAATAAATAACGCTACATGATGTCGCTAGTGACAACCATCCAACCCAAACACAGGCCGGTGAGGGTAAATATAGGCCTATAAATATTCGGATAATGTCTTCTTACGCGTCGTTTCCAAACGAAAATTTATTGGATCCCGATATTAGTCATAATCTCTTCATAACAAACTGAACTTGGGAATCTCTGTAAGACAAACCAACTTCTACTGACCCTGACCTTTCTTCCGCTCGACGTCGACCAACGTTATCAGATTCTGATCAAGATGTTCACCATTGATTCTACATAAAGATGTGAAGGATATTGCAATATAGTCATACAGATGCATGTAGCTGCAAGATATGGTCATGTCAATTACGCAAAGTTTTATTTGAATTATAGACCTAACCTAATTTACTGACTGGATGGATTCACTTCAAGTGCTTTCACAATATTCGGCAATCACAACATTGGAATTCATTTTTTACTCTTACCACTTAGCTTTAGATGTGATAGTATATTTCTTACCGTAGCGGTAAGAGTAACAGATAGATTCCAATGTTGTGATAAGCTTATTTTCAAATAGTATATAAGAGTATATATTTAGTCAGTCTTTAAATGCGCCTAACTTCAGATCAGAAATTTGGCATGTTTAACAGTTTGTGAAAAGCATGCAAAACCATATATAAATTTTCGACCAGGTTGCAAATGTTGAAATCCAAGAGGACATATTTAGAATCTTATTGAATATGTACTCTTTGAAAATAAACCCAAATTTTATCTAAAACAAGCATGGGTTTCCTTGATCCACTTTTACTAGAAGACTCAATATATATATTTGTATAATGTAAACTATTGACCCACTCCCACCCCTCCCCGTATAGTTTCGATTTACACAATCATTTTGTACGTAAGCAATTTGTACAGCTTGAGTGTTGTAACTGGATTTGTTCATGTGATGTATTTTGAGATGTGTTATGCGATCTGGTCTTCTCTGTGCAAGATAGTGTGATATTCTGTGTTATAGGAAACATTTCCAATTGCCATTGCCATTCTCAAATCCATTCTGTTATTTAAAAAAATCTAAATTAACTAGTTTTTATAGAATACATTAAACTCATCACATTGATGTTTGTTTTGAACAGTAATTTGAGGCAGTTAGTTCTTTTATTTTCACCTGGATAATTCAATTTGATTTAAAAGAAAGAACCGGGTGTGGAATTGTGATTTCTGGAACAATTTATTCCACTGAGCGTAGAAGCAACAGTATGCTCCTTATCCACACATTGTCCCCGGAACAGCTGTGGTCCTTCCAGTTGCCCAAACAAGCCATCGTTAAATTTGTATTGCAGGCATGAACATACACGAAAGCACAGTTAGATCAGTTTGGGGATTTACATGTACGTACGTCTAATATGTCAAAATGTAGTTGAAACGGGTGAAGACAGTCGAAGTCTCATCCGAATGACCCAAAAGGGAAGCTCGCTCTTTACGAAGTCATTATGGCTATGCCAGCTTGTTTAGGATGATTGTCATGATATGGTTAAATTCGAGGCTAAATTTGAAAATTATTGAATTATTTATATTAAACAGGCCTTGGTTGGATGATTGAGACTTAGACTTAGTACTAATTATCTTTCCAACTTAACAAGCATCATGTTTGGGAGTTTCCAGGCTTCCTTTGAACCCGTAGGATGGAATATCACTAATTGATTTGTAAGGACGAACGTAAGCTTGGAAGACGGCCGCAAAGGTGAAAATCACAGGGAAGCAAACGTTTTATATCTTATCTTCATAGATCAACTATTAAATGATCGATCGTGAATCTCTTTAGTTACCCCAATAAACGATCGCATCTAGTTTGAACTGTTACCGCTGTCACCTTTAGCTATATTTATGGATTATATTCCATGACAGTAAACGTGTTGGTGTACTTTGATCTGTTCCAATTACACCGATGTATTTAGGTTAGTCGATATTTCCTAGAACTACTGCTCATTTGAGCGACCTTTAGTCACCGATTATACAGCCAATATTGAGTTATTTATAATTGAATACATTTATAGAATAGCCCCCCTTAATGGTCGATGAACCAGCCGTTGAAATAGGTTACCTTAGAGGAATCGAACTTACAATATTGAACAGTTTCCGTTCAAATGTTCTATAGCATGTGGAATAGGATGTCTTAATTGTGAAATTTTCTAATACCTGACTATAGCGACTAAGTGCAATATGATGTCAAATATCAAATAAACTTTACAGAAAGGAATTGTGCTATTTTTCTAAAGAAATAAAAACCAAGCCTTTCGTTGATAAACAGGGGGATCATGTAAATTCTAGGTTCGTATTATTAGGTTTTTCGATACTGACACATATCTGACTGGCTCAACTGAAGTTTTTAATTTCAACGTCGATCACTTAGTTTTTAATGAACTTCAAACGCTCGCATGTCTTCGACAATCGGAGTTCATGAGAAAAGTCCTAACTTATTTATTACAAATTTTACTTGATTTTTTAAATTACATACTGGGTAGATAGCAATCATCACAATTGAACTGAAAGAATGTTGAAATTAGTTGTTGGCCACTGATTTAACATTCATTTGAACTTCTTCTCCCTTCATATGGTATACTTTAACAGAACCTGGATCTAAGCTCATATTAATACTGTTTTGAAATGTATTCACCAGCTTTCTAAACAACTTGATGGTCAAAAAGTTAGTCAAATCTCAGTCACCGGAAACATTTCTAGCAATTCGGACATGTATGATAATTCTGGACTTGCAATATCTTGCAGGCCACACATCCCATACAGTTTCCATGATTTAAGACATAATTTGTTTCTGATAAGCAGTGTTCCAATGCCACGGTTTGGCTACAGTTCCAGTTTTGTAAATATTGCATGTAGTTTGGAGTTTTGCGGATGCCACTTGAAATTTGGCCCATGCCTATCAAATCGGAGTTTACATAAATAATCAATAAAAGAAGAAATGAATATGGATTATTTATTTAGGTATGTAATGATCTCATTGCTTGTATGGCCGTCAAATCGGAACACGCAATCCAATTTTGAAAACGGCTGAATTCTGCAATATATGCACGCTTCTAACCAGGACCCTGTCTTACGAAGCTGGCGTAAAGTTGCGCATAGGCCTACAACATGGACCAGTTGCGACTAGGGCGTAAGTTCCTATAGCTTTAACACTGATATACGTCCAACGTAACTTACGCCAGCTTCGTAAGACAGAGCCCTGGAAGCTTGATCTGTGCCAGGGTCGTCAAATATTACTCTTCAGTTCGTGTTTTGATGAAATTATTTTTAACGAAATAAGTCTTTTAAATCTTTTGGGGCTTTTCGTTGGGGTGCGTGGAAGAGGGAGGGGGGGGGGGGCTCTACTCACAGGTTCGTCGATGCGGCATGCTGTTTTGATTAGTGACACAGTTTAGTCAAGTCACAAGTTCGTCTATGCGGCACGAAGTTTTGTTCGTCAATGTTTGATACACAGTTACCAAATGACACAGTTGAATCGATGTAAAAGTATAATCATTATCTCATGTTCCTATTTGTCGGATGCACATTTATTAAATGTCATGGGTGCGTCAGTGTCAGTAGTTTTTCCACATTCGCAGTTTTGATAATGCTTACTTTGATTACCCCTTCAAAACTAACAGTAAAATCGTTATGTTCCCAAGTTATAAGTAAAGCCTTATAACGTTTTTGATGAAGCAATAAAGAAGGGGATGACTATCGCAACGCATTAGGCGAGGGTCCAGGGGCCGCGTAGGCTTTGTTTTAGGCTGATCTGGGCAATTGTATGGGAAAACTACATACTTGTGCTACATAAAAGGGTCCGTGGATAGTTTTCTTTATTTAAAATGGGAAGCTGGCAGCTAGAAAACCCCAAACCAGTAGGCTTATATACAAGCGTGGGTCTACGGCCCGCCTAAGTGTTTAAGATCATCCTACAAAAAAAATGTCCACCGCTTTCGTTATTCTTTATTAAAAGTTGCAGTATTGGAGACACTCTCTCAGAGATATCTTGTATATAATATGTCTACAATCCGCTAAATTTGATGAAGCTCCAAGGCTCTTAGTGACCGAATATATATCTAAACAAAGAACGGTGTAAATAGTTTTTGAGTGCCACATTCCTGTCAGATAAATATTTTAGCTGCAGCTTATTTATACTGCTCCATTCAAGACCAAGGCCATTATTTCATTAGCATTGCAACACGGAATTATGATGTGCAAAAATATAAAAAAAAAGATCATCATGGTTACCGTCCGGCTAAAGATGACATGAAACTGGCAGACCATATATAATGGTACATTTTGATTCTGTGTTAAATCTTTTCTCCTCTCCCTTTCTTTTTTTTTTCTTCTTCTGCTTCTTTTTTGCTCGGAAAAGGTGCTACCCACACACCCTCCCCCTCACCGGACACCCCTGGATCTGTCTAAGCATGGTTTTAGTATAAGATTCACGCAGAACGCACACGTTAATGACAAAAAGGCATGCCAATCACAAGGCCAAAGAAAAGTTTCCATTGCAAAGTTTATTGTTTCTTGGATATCTGACAAATGAGTAATCAGATAAAATGTTTCTCGACGTCATCAAAACAGCTTTTCATGCTAGGACCCTATGGTATCCAAACTGCATTGCTTGTTTTTTTTATTATGAAGCAATCTCTGTAAGAATATCTCTACATGGAAGCTTATCTTCTTTTACTTAAGTCCTTATTTAAACTTGATGGTGGTTAACCATATTGATCATTGCTTTTTTATTTATTAAGAATCTGTATAACAAGAATACCTCTTTGGAAGCCTGATCTTTTTGAAGGCCGTTATTTTGAACCGCAGATAAACTTGATGGCGGTTAACCATATTGAAGACAACAGAGAGTGAAAACAGTTTCCTAAGATCGTCTCCTCTCTTCATATTCGTTTTCGTTATTGGCTTCATCTCATTACCGGACTATTGGCTCCGCTAGCGACTTGGTCGGGTTTCCGCTGACTGACCTCTATGAAAACGAGTTTAACCGTACGTAGAGGTGATAAGAGTTGAAGCCCTCCAGCATTATTTGGAATAACGGAAACTGATTATCTCAATGTTAAGTAGGATGCCCTTCTACCTTGGAATACTGAACCGTGAAATAACTTTGTAATGATCATGGTCATTGCGCGACCCTCTATTCGGAAAACATAACCTAATTTTCTGATTGGATTGAAGCGCCTTAAGTGTTGGCACAAGATTCGATCAGCGAAATGTCTGGATATAAAACATGTATAAACTTCAACTCTAAAAGTATCTCTTTACTCGAAGGAAGCTCCTCAATATTACCGTAGTTAATTTTAACGTATGGGTAGTGTCCTGTCAGTTACCATTTTATTGCACAAGGAAACCAGTCTCGGAGGGTATCCTAAAAATGTATATCTTCTGTTTTCGTATCTGGTATCCAGCTATTGAGCTGATAGATGACATTTCGAAACTGCTTTATACTAAATCTTTCAGTGGCATTTAGAAGTTGGAAGTACAAATCAAGACGAGGATTACTTATGGATAAACAACTTCTTAATTTATTGGGTGACGACGTTTCGATATAGTTCTTACATCATTATCAAAGTCAAAAATATTATGTTTTTTTTTGACTTTGATAATGATGTAAGAACTGCATCGAAACGTCGTCACCCAATAAATTAAGAAGTTGTTTATCCATAAGTAATCCTCGTCTTGATTTGCTTTATACTAATTACCTGACTATAAGGTTATTTAATATAATATAAAAGTAAAATCTCCTCTAAGAATAGATTACTTGGTAAAACTGTCTTTTGCAATTGTAGAGAACTTGTGATGGTTATTTTTATTTCTTAAATGTCAGGCAGGTATAGTTTGAAAACCTAACAGGGACAATTCGTTTAATGTATCCATTAATCAAGTATAATATTCCGCTGTTAATAGATTCAAAGTCGCTCTGATAAGCCAATCGCTTCCGGCCTTTGCTTGTTTTTGACATTACTTACGTTATTAAATATGTATTATGTTTTATATATAGACCGACAGTAAACACATTGTAATTCTTTGATCTATCGGAATGACAAGCGTATTTAGGCTGGTCGATATTTAGTGGAAAGGGTCTGTGGTAATACTACATGCCTTTCTAGCGACCACCGGTTACAATACAACTAATGCGGATGAATGTGCAAACTTATGTCTGGAAGTCCTTTGATGGTCAATAAGCCTGTGGATGAAATTGCTAACAGCAATTATTTGATGTTTTTTAAAAGGATTTTAGTGTAGTTTCTGTCGTGATTGCACGTGATCAGAGTGGTTCCAAAAGTGGTTTACAAAGAAATTAATAGTAGGTAATTCTAATGTTATTGCAATTCCAACGGCTAAGTTATGGGTCAATCAAGTTTGATAACTCCGTCTTTATGATATCTGCATATATCAAGTGTGGAAAGTAACATACATTTGAAAAATTCTTTCCTTAGAACCTGTATGGCAACTTTCGTTCCACGGAACCCTGTATAATCTGTGGATATAACCTTCTGTGTCCTCCAAGTTTAGCACGGGGAAAGCTGAACATATTTTGCATTTGGTGACAGTAAAAGTCCCTTATTTGTATTCTAAATCTTATATTATTTTTCTCATTTCAGCAATCACACCACTGCCAGGTTTTTTTTTTTCATAAAATGTACGTTGGGTGTAAAGCAAATCGCGAAGCTTCAATTTGTATACCGTTGTAAAATGTATTTCTGGAGTGGTTCAATCGAATCTTTTGTTTTCATGTTTTTGATCCCCATGACATTGAAAAAGAGATCTGATCATCACTATGTCGTCTATTCTGTATGCAATTCAGTATATGTGCCTTATATCATTTGGGATTTCCCTGAGTTATTTCAGAAGATTTTCTCATCTATGTTAAGTGGAGTTGAGAATTGTTTGCTAAAGCACCCGGGCACTGATGTCTTTTCACTTGACTTGCTGTCTTTATCAGAACCGCACTCTGGTCTAGATGTAAATTCAGCGAAGTATGATGCCGATGTGAATAATTATGTAATAATCCCGTTGTTTGTATGACTCGTTGACCGACGACATTAAACTGTCTCTAGATTTGTACAGTTATATATATTTATGAACGCTAAAACACATGGGCACAGGGGAAATCTTTTTAACTATAATAACCATGGAGACAAGTTTCTGATTGCGTAAAAAAAGATATATATCATTTAGACCTTTCTACCCAATCATAAGATGTTGTAACAAACTAAACCCATGATATTTCATTAGGTTGACGACTGACAGGAGCTTGTGCCTCTGGAAACTTTGTAATATATGGACAATGCTTATGCATCTTCAGCTACATGGAAAGGATATCGGTAGACTGACATTGAACTCAATATGATAAAAACAAATGTGGAAATTTTGGTTCCCAAGAAAAAAATAGGTAGAAGCCAGACAATGGAGTTTAGCACTGACCAGTGTATCTTTCAAACACAACTTTTTTTATTCGACCAATGACTGATCTTTGGTGTGTTTTGCGACTCCTTCTCCTTCAATGCAGTATGAGACTTTTTATTTCTGTGCAACTTGACGTTAGATAATTCATTACTTATTTGTAACATAATAATCATTTGGGCGGCTTTAGAAAAGTTTTCTTAGCTAGTATTGGACTCTGAAAGCATTTTTATTCTCCGCCTTTTCTCTCTTATTCATTTTCGTTAGTGTTTTATCTGGTTAGTATTGGAGGGAGATATGCTTGAGAGGTCGAAAAGTGGGGTTTCTGATTAACGTGGCCACGCAACGTCCCAAACAAGCACCACAAACAAAATATCCCCTTGATATTGTACTAATAACCATGGCAAACGTTTGTATAAGGCCAGTTTTAGCTTCTTAGTTTTTACTGATCCTTTTAAGGATAGGGTCTCTTCTACCTATTACTCGTATGGTTATACTTTTCTGACCTATATATTACTCAGCATTCCAGATGAGTTTTCCTCCTCATCCCCCAAATATTGTATTTTATTTCCACGATTAGCTTCTGTTCATTACCGGACCATTCTGTCGTTCAATGACTTTTTCGGCTTCTTCACTCAGGAATGTGCGAATAGGAATGCACCGGAAAGGGAGATGGCCAGGGTGAAGCCCTTCAGGCTCCAGCATAATTGGAAATAACGGAAGCAGATAATCTCAATGCTAAGTAGGGTGTAGCCCTAATCATACCTGAGAACAAAAGTCTTCTACAAAACTTCTGAGTGCATGTTGAGAAACAGAAATATATATATTTTTTTAAAGTGTGAGGGACTGAGAAATATTATGTCGAAAACTATTAGACATAACTTAATGAAACTGGGTGTGTGGAACTATCATCATGTGTAGATGTGCCTTTTGGGGTTTTGAACATCTTGAAAATGTTTTTTTTTCATTTTTAATCGTTTCCATGTAAACATAACTTAGAAATTAAGTTTCCGGAGAAGAACTCGAAAAGTATAGTGTATGTTCCCAAGGAAGAAACTCATCTTATTCAATCCTTTATGCTACTTCTGACGGGTGAAATGCTATAATCTGAAAGAGAATCAGATTAAATATATGTCCAATAAAGATGGCTAAAAGCTGGGTACTGGGTAGATTGATTTTTCATAAATGTCACCGTTCTTCATGTATTCTTCAATATCTTTTTCCTAAGACGGAGGATATAGTCGACTGTGTCTGTTTGGTTGATTTGTGTTAATGCTTTGTCTGGTTAGTATAGGAGGGAGATGTGTCAGCCCTTGTTCATTTTATGTGAGGTCGAAAAGTGGGGGTTTCTGGTTAACTCTAAAATAACCATGGAGAGAAGTTTCTTGTGTTAAAAATACACATATCAATTATATATATTTATGAACACTTAAACACACGGGCACAGGGAAAATCTTCTTGTCTAAAATAACCACGGAGACCAAGTTTCTAATTGTGTTAAAAAGAGGTATATCATTTAGACCTTTATACCCCATCATCAATTGTTATAATAAAATAAACCTATGATATTTCATTAGGTTGACGACTGACAGGAGCTTGGCCTTAGTCAGTAGAATTTTCTGGAACACTTTGTATTACATTGACAATGCTTACGCATCTTAAGCTATGGTAAGAATATCGTCAGACTATATATTATGGGGTCATGGGAAAAGACAGTGAAAATTTGCCCCCCCCCCCACCCCACCCCTTTCCCAGAAAAACCTAGGTAGAAGGCAGACAGGGGTGTTTAGCCCTGACCAGTATGTCTTTCAAACTCTTGTTCTTTTTATAAGCAATGACTGGCCTTTGGGCCAGAGGTCGAGCAAGTTTACTTTGAAGTAGTTTGTATTCTTCTACTATAATCTTGGCCATAGCGATGTTATACTGTTATACTGAAACACAAATGGTATTATAGTTATTTCACGACATCTTCCTGGGCCCAAGTTCAAACCCAAAAGATAAATAGTTTGTAATGTTTGAATCCAAAAACTTTTCCCTTTCCAAACGTTTGTGCTTGGTATCTGCAGCGGAAGTGACAAAAGGGATTTTCTCAATAGGCATGATTTCAAAATGGTCCTTGACCGAATGACCTTGAGTATTGAAATGTTGTGCCACGGGTACATCATGTTTAAGTCTAATACTAGATAAATGGTTGGCTGCTCTTTGTCGTAGAGAATTCTGAGTTTCTCCGACGTACTGTTTGCGACATTTTTTGCACTTGATAACATACACGATATTAGAGGAGTCGCAATTAAGAATAGATTCTCTGCCATTTGATATTTGTCGCGAGATTGTTCTCCGATAAAGGTTCCGCGATCGGGTACGTGTATATCGAGTTTGCATCGCGTCTTAAGACATTTCATTGATGTACCTGAGAGAAATGTTGGGCGGTAATGGTACACTCGTGAAGGGGAGGTAAGCGTATTGGGGGCTGAAGGGGGGAACATGATTTGTCTTACTGTGTTAGATTTGATCCTTTAAAAAGAACAGAACAAGCCTGGTTATAACATCTAAAGAATTACAGTTTCTATAGAATCTAAACATCTGAGACTTAATGACTCCCTTGAAAGTGTGAGGAGGATGGTATGACCCAGCATGTAGCAGCTGATGCGTGTCAGTAGGTTTGAAGAATACTTTGTAATCTAGATACCCAATAGTATGATATGTATGACCCTTGTAAATAGTAACATCCAAAAAATCCACAGAAGTGTGATCAATAGTAGGCTGTAATTTAATGCTTGAGTCGTGAGAATTAAGAGTATCAATGAAAATATGTAGGTCTTCCAACGTATGCTGCCAAATGATAAAAATGTCATCCAGATACCGAATGTAAATAAAAGGTTGTTTGTGACGAATATCACTCTCCCTGTAATGTTTTTGGTGGTGCATCATCCTCATGGATGGGTAAGCGCCAATACAAATTCAAATCCCCCCCCCCATATCACTCTCCCACTCAGCCATAAAAATAGAGGCAAAGTTAGGACTAAAACGTTTCCCCATTGCACACCCTTTAATTTGCTGAAAGATCTCCCCATTTAATTCAAAATCGTTACCTTTTAAGCTAAGTTTCAGCAATTCTAAAATGTCTTTATCCGGACGACGGTGGTCAGGATATCTTTGGAATGCTAATTTTATGGATTTAAGACCAAAATCTATGTCAATGTTTGTATACATAGACTCCACATCCAGAGTAACAAAAATCACATCTTGTGGGATGGATTTCTCAGACAATTTGGCCAATAAATCTTATTTTTTATAAAGCTAGGATACCGATTCGCTATAGGTTTTAGATAGTAATCAATTAGCTCTGATATTCTATAACTTTCACTGCCACAATCTGAGATAATAGGACGCCCAGGGGGCATTGTAGGCTTGGGCCATTTTTCAATGGGTTTATGAATTTTCGGAAGAATATAGAAGACCCTGTTTTTAGAGTAATGATCAGATTCCAAAGAGCGATACTGTTTTTCATAAAGTAAGCCTTTATCTTGAAGAGAGACAAGAATTTTATTAAACTTCCTAACATTTTCAGGCCAAATTTCCTTATCAAGTTTGTTGTAATGATGAGGGTTGCTTAGCCTCTTCAATATAATCCTGTTTATACATAATAACTGTTGCCGAACCTTTATCAGCAGGTTCAATAACTATGTTTGGATTTCTCCTTAGCTTACTTAAGGCAAGACATTCTGAATGAGTAAGGTTATGTTGGTTTAGGATTAGTTAAAACATCAAACTTCCTTGATACAGAGTCACGACTTATGCTTATTTCTGGGTCATACATGTGAGAAGGGGGCGTATAGCCGCTTTTAGATGTAAACGGCTTGCGTACCCCACTAGAATCTCGGTAGATATCAGCCAGACTAAGATTTCTGGAGAACTCCATAACATGCACTAATTTACTAATAGAAAAGTCCCTATCAAATAATGATTTAGGGCAAGGCACAAATGAGAGTCCTCTATTGAGTAGAGATATATCATCAGCAGTGAGTTCCTCGTTACTAAGATTAACAATATTACTTCCTAAGCCGAAAGTAGGGTGGCACATGCCCTGTCCCAAATTTAGTTTAAATCTAGTGTCTGAAGCCAGTGGGTATACAAGCAGTTTGCTGTATCTTCGGTCCAGTGAATTTTGTCCAGTGTATATATGTATAATGTACACTATTGAAGCGGTATAGTTTGAATTCAACCGTGCATTTTGTACGTAAGCGATTTGCGCAGCGTAAGTGTTGTAACTGCATTTGTTCATGTGATGTATATAGAGATGTGTTATGCTATCTGGTATTCTCTTTGCATTTTTTTTGTTTTGGTGTTCTGTGTCGTTGGAAACATTTCCAACTGTCATTGCAATTCTCAAATCAATCTATTATTAAAAGAATTTAATTTACCACTGATCGTTCTGTATATTTAAAGAGGCCTGAGCTGCCAAAATGTTGATATTTTGACGTTAAAACAGAATGTTGAAATTATTGGTTATTTTTCTCAAGAAGTGTAGTGTTGTTTACTTTTCGAACATGTTTTCAGTTCGTACAGGCCACATACTGTATAGATTTTCCTCATTCGACTGCCAATCGTTAAGTTTTTCGATGGCATTCAAAGTCTCTTACTGTCGTGACGATCAGAAATTATGAAAAAAATGTGAATTTTGGCAGCTCATGCCACTTTGAAATCTGTTGATGTTGGTTTTATACAGTAATTTATTGTGATTTCTTGAGCAATTTTTTCCATTGAGTGTAGAGGCAACACTATGCTTCTTGTTTTTTGTTAGAAGACCACATCCATACATGGTCTACGAAGTAGCTGTGAAACTTGCAGCTGCTCAACAAACAATCGTCAAATTTGTATGCCAAGCATTACCATATAAGGCAGTCAGATCACTTTGGGGAATATGTCAAAGCCGATCTAAAACAAGCGAAAACAGTCGAAGTTCCATCGAATGACGCAAAGTGTAGCTTGCTCTTTATTAAGTTGTCCGGGTTATGTCAGTTTGTTTGGAATGGTTACCACGGTAGGGATATACTCTAAACTAAATTTTAAAATAGATGCCTCTCCTCAATATTCTCGTTATTTTTTCGGGATTACACTTTCTTGAAAAATGGCAGAAATTCTTCTACCGATTTTGGGTGAAACCCGACACGGGAATCGGTCCCAGAGTATGGTACCCATCGCCAGCACTAAATGCCGGCTGCCTATCAAAACAAAAAAAACAAACAAACGAGAATAGTGTTATACTCACTTTCTAAAAGACACTAATTAAACTTAAACCTCTCCTCAAATAAACCGAAAGGTTATATTGAACAGGTCTTGGATGCCGGATAAGGACCTATAGACTTTTTGGTATTTTAAGTGAATTTTCACAATAACTTATCTAGTCTCATATTTGCTTTTTGTACATGTTGTTTAAATTATTTGTTGACCTTTTTATTGTTTATTCCTGTCTTGAATCCTATGTTTTTTATCGAACCAGTAAGGGGGACATTGGGCCTATTAGAATTCGAAATAAATAAAAGAATATAACGCTACATGATGTAGCTAATGACAACCATCCAACCCAAACACAGGTCGGTGGGGGTAAATATAGGGCCTATAAATATTCGGATAATGTCTTCTTACGCGTCCTTTCCAAACGGAACTTTATTGGATCCCGATATTAGTCATAATCTCATCATAACAAACTGAACTTAGGTCTCTCTTAGGGACAAACGACCTTTTAAGTGACCCTGACCTTTCTTCCGCTCGACGCCGACCAACGTTATCGGATTCTGATCAAAATGTCCACCATTGGTTCCACATAAAGATGTGAAGGATATTGCTATATAGTCATACAGATACATGTAGCTACAAGCTATGGTCATGTCAATTACGCAACTTTTTATTTGAATTGTAGACCTAACCTAATTTCCTGACTGGATGTATTCACTTAAGTGCTTTCACAGGATTCGCCTATCACAACAACAGATATCACAGTAACATATAGATTTCAATGTTGTGATAGGCTTATTTTCAAATAGTATATAAGAGTATATATTTAGTCAGTCTTTAAATGCGCCTAAATTCAGATCAGAAATTCGGCATATTTAACAGTTTGTGAAAAGCATACAAAACCAAATATTAATTTTCGACCAGGTTGCAAATGTTGAAATCCAAGAGGACATATTTAGAATCTTATTGAATATATACTCTTTGAAAATAAACCCAACTTTTATCTAAAACAAGCATGGGTTTCCTTGATCCCCTTTTAACAGAAGACTCAATATATATATTTGTATAATGTAAACTATTGACCCACTCCCACCCCACCCCTTATAGTTTCGATTTACACAATCATTTTGTACGTAAGCAATTTGTACAGCTTGAGTGTTGTAACTGGATTTGGTCATGTGATGTATTTTGAGATGTGTTATGCGATCTGGTCTTCTCTGTGCAAGATTGTGTGATATTCTGTGTTATAGGAAACATTTCCAATTGCCATTGCCATTCTCAAATCCATTCTGTTATTTAAAAAAATCTAAATTAACTAGTTTTTATAGAATACATTAAACTCATCACATTGATGTTTGTTTTGTACAGTAATTTGAGGCAGTTAGTTGTTTTATTTTCACCTGGATAATTCAATTTGATTTAAAAGAAAGAGGGAACTGGCTGTGGAATTGTGATTTCTGGAGCAATTGTATTCCACTGAGCGTAGAAGCAACAGTATGCTCTTATCCACACATTGTCCCCGAAACAGCTGTGGTCCTTCCCGTTGCCCAAAGAAGCCATCGTTAAATTTGTATTGCAGGCATGAACATACACGAAGGCACAGTTAGATCACTTCGGGGATTTACATGTACGTACGTCAACTATGTCAAAACGTAGCTGAAACGGGTGAAGACAGTCGAAGTTTCATCCGAATGACCCAAAGGGAAGCTCGCTCTTTACGAAGTCATTATGGCTATGCCAGGTTGTTTCGGATGATTGTCATGATATGGTTAAATTCGAGGCTAAATTTGAAAATTATTGAATTATTTATGTTAAACAGGCCTTAGTTGGATGATTGAGACTTATACCTAGTACTAATTATCTTTCCAACTTAACAAGCGTCGTGTTTGGGAGTTTCCAGGCTTCCTTTGAACCCTTAGGATGGAATATCACTAATTGGTTTCTATGGACGAACGTTAGCTTGGAAGACTGCCGCAAAGGTGAAAATCACAGGAAAGCAAACGTTTTATATCTTATCTTCATAGATCGACTATTAAATGATCGATCGTGAATCTCTTTAGCTACCGCAATAAACGGTCGCATCTAGTTTGAACTGTTACCGCTGTCACCTTTAGCTATATTTATGGATTATATTCCATGTTTAGGATGACAGTAAACGTATTGGTGTTCTTTGATCTGTTCCAGTTACACAAATGTATTTAGGTTAGTCGATATTTCGTAGAATTACTGCTCATTTGAGCGACCTTTAGTCACCGATTATACAGCCAATATTGAGTTATTTATAATTGGATACATTTATAGAATAGCCCCCCTTGGTGGTCGATGAACCAGCCGTTGAAATAGGTTACCTTAGGGGAATCGAACTTACAATATTGAACAGTTTCCGTTCAAATGTTCTATAGCACGTGGAATAGGATGTCTTAATTGGTAAATTCTCTAATACCTGACTATAGTGACTAAGTGCAATATGATGTCAAATATCAGATAAACTTTACTTAAAACAGAAAGGAATTGTGCTATTTTTCTAAAGAAATAAAAACCAAGCCTTTCGTTGATAAACAGGGGGATCATGTGCATTCTAGGTCCGTATTATTAGGTTTTTCCATACTGGCACATATCTGACTGGCTCAACTGAAGTTTTTAATTTCAACGTCGATCACTTAGTTTTTAATAAACTTCAAACGCTCGCATGTCTTCGACAATCGGAGTTCATGAGAAAAGTCCGAACTTATTTATTACAAATTTTACTTGATTTTTAAAATTGTCATACTGGGTAGATAGCAATCATCACAATTTAACGGAAAGAATGTTGAAATTAGTTGTTGGCCACTCATTTAACATTGATTTGAACTTCGTCTCCCTTCATATTGTATACTTTAAAAGAACCTGGGTCTAAGTTCATAATAATACTGTTTTGAAATGTATTCACCAGCTTTCTAAATAACTTGATGGTCAAAGTATTAGTGTCAAATCTCAGTCACCGGAAACATTCCTTACAATTCTGACATGTATGATAATTTTGCTAAATGACTTGCAATTTGTTGCAGGTCACATCCCATACAGTTTCCATGATTTAAGACATAATTTGTTTCTAATAGGCAGTTTTTCAATGCCACGGTTTGGCTACAGTTCCAGTTTTGTCAATATTACATGTAGTTTGGACGGATGCCACTTGAAATTTGGCCCATGCCTATCAATTCTGTGTTGACATAAATATTCAATAAAAGAAGAGATGAGTATGGTTTATTTATTTAGATATGTAATGATCTCATCGCTCGTATGGCCGTCAAATCGGAACACGCAACCCAATTTTGAAAACGGCTGAATTTTGCAATATATGCGCGCTTCTAACCAGGAAGCTTGATCTGTGCCAGGGAGGGGGGGGGGGGGGGGGGGGCTCTAGTCACAAGTTCGTCTATGCGGCACGAAGTTTGATGCACAGTTACCAAATGACACAGTTTATTCGATGTAAAAGTATAATCATTATCTCATGTTCCTAAATGTCGGATGCACATTTCTTAAATGTCATAGGTGCGTCAGTGTCAGTAGTTTTTCCACATTCACAGTTTTGATAATCCTTACTTGAATGACTTCGATTACCCCTTGGCGTCCCCTTCCTTGTTGTATAGTCGTTAACTTGTCCTATCAAATACTAGTTTTGGAACGAGCTCTAACCTGGCCATGACCTCTATTTCTACTTGACCTTCCTCATCAGTATCATATCCGGATCGAGACAAGTAATCAGTGAAGTAAGAGGCCAACACGAATAATTCTTTAATGATCACATCGTTTGTATGACGATCTAATCGGAAGACATAACCTTATTTTCCGAATGGCTGCTCTACGAATCCCGGTGCTCATCTGATCACATAGCTTGTTCTATGTAAGGATGGTCGAAATCAAATATATCTCCCTGTTCCGGAGACAATTATCTAAATTAATGTGAATTGTACATTTCAGACGCTATGTTATTTTCTCGTATTTATTAATTCAGAATAAGGAAATTGTTTTTGATTCTTGTCTCAACACGGTGAGGAAGGTCAGGGGAAGTTTTTATTACCATTTGGGGAAAACCCCAGAAACCTACACTTGTTTAAGTATTAACTAAGAATAATAACAGATTTATTTCTGACGTTGGTATACAATGTTGTTAAAGGAGTATTTTTACTATTGTTTTGTTAATACAACTTTTATAAAGTGGCAAGTGCATCCAAAATATGGACTTCACAAATTACAATTGTCAAGAGACTCAGGGTTTTAAAGGCCTACTTTGAACAAGTAACGGATCAATATAGAAATGAAAACATCAGTTAAGCCAATAAACCTTGCCAACCGAGAATATGTGCTTAAACGGATACGTATAAGCATAGTGTTGGGATTCTTGTTGCGTATAAAACTACCTAAACATACATCTCTGAGATTGGTATCAACGAAAAGCTATTTTTGTACTTCTTTAAAAGGCTAACATTTACCTAATTCCGTTTAAATGAAATTTTGTCTACATTCGGCAGCTTATGCCACTTAAACAGAATGTGAGAGAGGATCAGATGAGTTGGCAAAACTTTGACGTTTTCTTGGCTATTGCCCCCAACGATTGCCAACTAACGTTTTACGACAAGATCAATAAAGATTAACTATCTGAAACATTTAAATAAATTGTTTGTTGATCAATGAACAATGTTAAAACTTGGTGATAAAAATAGACTAAAATTCTTATTGACTCCATGTATCCTAGTCTATTTTCCTGATACATACAATCTGCAGAAGTTTAGCAAAGATATACTCGTGAAACAAATTTTGCTAAATTTGTATAGGGGTCTCTTTTGACAACCAATGGACAGGGTTAAAATGGTGATAACAATAGCATTGATTCACATTTGAAGCGATCCATGTGACTTTATCTATTTTCCCCGAAACGCCAATATCCAGAAGTTTAGTTAAAGGCCAACTCGCCGCAAAAATCTAGAATACTGTTTACATTAAAAACAGTGGGCGGTTTTCTGTGTTTTTCACAGACATAAGAAGTTAGGAACTCTCTATTTTTACCAAAAGTTGATAGTTTTGGCATCATCTATTATTTTTAATTTGACAGGTACCCGTAATGTAAACAAAATCCAAACTTGATCATGTGTACAAGCTCCCTAATGTTTTGAACGGTGTGAGCCATCTAACGGCTCTGTATAATTTTACATACTTTGTCTGAGAAATACAGACCTAGGATCGGGTTTCAGGGACTTGAAAGCCTGCAGATAAATCTTGGAGTGTAAACAACAGACAAAAGGGCCTGAAAAAAGGGAGAAATGTGTCTTATGTTTAATTTTAATGATTTTAGTTGTAGTAAGCTGGTGTAAATTGGCTTTCTTAAAGGGGGAGAAAACAAAAAATCACTTTAGGGTTTTGAAGAAGCGCGCTAATGTTTCCTTTTCATCAAACACATATTTTTTACACCTGACTGTGAAGTTGATAAAAGATAAGCAAATAAGCAAAACAAATTGGTCAACTTTCAAAATCTGCCATTTAAGCCTAGGTTAATTTCATCCTCTTCAAGGCCTTCGTAACTCTCCAATATGCCACACATACCATTTTTATGCTAGCCACCTATTCCTCAAAGCTTCCTTTATAATTTAATGTAAGTTTTGAGAAACTGAAAACAATTTTCTGGAGACAGGAAGGCTTTGAAGACAGTGAAATTAACCTTGGTTTAAACGGGAGATTTTGAAAGTTGACCAATTTCTTTTGTGTATGTAACATAATGCGGTATTTCATAAACTGCATCATGTCCCATGAAAAAATAGCAAAAATATGTGTTTAGTACCATTGGAAAGGAAAAATAAGCGAACCATAAAGTATTTATTTTGTTTTCTTCTCCTTTAACAAATATCAGAAAGGCTGGGGAGGCCAGTGGGCCTTTAAGATATCATCACGGAAGGAATTTGGATAACTTGGATTTTAATAGGTCTCCGTGTCTCAGGTTAAATTTTCAAACCGACACGTCTTTCTTCAATCGGTCTGAGGTTCCACCCGCTTCAGTCCAGAAGATATACACAGTCCATACACCGCCATATGAAATATCATCGATAACAAACACTTCTCTTTGTAAAAATCTTCTTATGTACTTTAAATTTATATTTAAACTGTTACTTGTGAGTCCTTTTGTTAATTACATTTGTATTTCTTGCGAAGAATCGTAGAATATTTCAAAATTTGGCGATAAAATAGAATGTTGAAATTATTGGCTATTTGGCGATAAAATAGAATGTTGAAATTATTGGCTATTTTTCTCAAGACCTAAAATTCAGAAGCTTTTTAGTACTCCTAGTCTCGAAAATGTACGATAAAGTATTGTTTTGAACTAACTTTGGCTTAGAATGAATGAATGGTCGTCCCGGTTAATTAAATTTTGTTTACTTTTCGAACACGTTTTCGGTTCGTACAGGCCACAAACTGTATGGATTTTCCTCATTCCAACGCCAATCATTTAGTTTTTCGATGGCCTTCAAGTCTCTTACTGTCGTGACGATCAGAAGTTATGAAAAAAGTGTGAATTTTGGCAGCTCATGCCACTTTAAATTAAAGCTATCGTCAAAAGCCTTCTATTAAGATGATGCAGATTCAATTCCCAAACACTCAGCCCGTGGCGAGGGTATCGAATGCAATCGCGTGCAATTGAATACAAATAGTGTTTTTGCACTGTACTGAACTGTGAGTTTTCTTCAGTACTAATAAAAATCATAAGTAGAAGATTCGGTTTCTGGTACAGGTTATTGTTGAACTCGTTTAAAAGCTGCAATCAACATCAGGGAAATTACTAAATTAGTAAATAACCGACACTTAATGACCCGGAAAAAAATCCAACAGGGCCGGGTAGCTCAGTTGGTAGAGCGGTGGGACGGTAACCCTAGGACGTAAGTTCGATTCTCACCCTGGCCCGGAATTTTTTCCGGGTCATTTAGTGTCGGTTATTTACTAATTCGTTTAATAGTGTATGGGTAAAAGAATGAGTTGGATTTTAAAAAGATAATCATTGGCTTGTCACATGGATTTCGTATGCGTACCAGTATTACATTCCACGGTATAAATGACGTATATTCGGCCAAAGCTATCCAGAGGAAATTTTTGAACTCAGCGTTTTCAAAATTTTGGCTAAATTTCTAAGGAAATTCAGGATTTTTTTGCGTTCCGAAACAATTTATTTATGCCGCGTTATTCTAAAATAACTCTGCTGATCAAAGGCACGTTCGAACCCAAGGTAGACTGACTTTAAGATTACCAGAACAGTCATGGAGGTTTTGTTGTCCAAATGCTATCGTCGTTTATTATCGTTAATATAACACTATTCTCTGCCCCTTGTTGGTCGGAGGTTGTTAAGTTACCACACCATTTACCGCAATTAAGAGCAGATCCTTCCCCTACAAGAGGTAGTTGGAAATAGCAGGGAGGTGCCATCCACAATTTACTTAGCTCGTCAACGTTGTCGGCCTTCCGCAGCGAATTGATCTTATTGTTGTCACGGACAGGCCATATTTCACTAACCGGCCAAGCTACAGCGCGCAGTCCTCCAATCACTCTTCTCATCTATTTGGTCTACCTTAATAGCATATTTAATACCTTGCTTCGGAGTCTTTTCACTGTCGTCTCCTTTTCTCTGGCGACCAGCGGACAGAATAGCTGTATACTCTCTCAGCGGGTTTGCTCAGCGTGCCGGCTTGCTAGTGACGGGTGATTTTGTCTTATATTGACTCTGGCCGGAACAGTTAACTAGTCTATGGAAACATCACAGTCATGCGGAGGTTTCTAGCGTATCGTGCAAACCTTTCTGCGAATGAGTAATGCGTAATATGGAAACAGGCTATTATTTGTAGTAAATTCTCAGCAGCTGCTCACGAGTGGAACTATCTTCTCAGAGGGAAAAGTATCTCATATAGACGATACATTAGGACTGAATAACATAATTCGAATAATTTCTGATCATTTTAACAATATTGTGAAATAAGAGCCGGGACATTGCTTTCTGAGATCAATACCGAAATAGTGTCCCCGATCCCGTTACGTGTCTTTATTTTGTAACTTTGCGAAAATAACACTTGTAGGATGAAGCAGATCAACAAAATCAACTGGAAATTATTCAAGTTAGGATATTCTCTGTAAACTCACCTCATCTTACATGGATTTTGTTTGTGTCGAGAGATTTATTAGACATGGTTTGTTACCAATATTGACTGGCATTTCCAATAAGTGTATCATAGCTTGGCTAAATCGCTATACCCAAGACATGGGGAAAACAAATTACTCGATGTCGTCAATGGCTGACGTGCGTCACAAATTCTGACCTTAACTTATTATTTGGAAGGATATTTAAGGCCAGCGTTCGGGAAGTAACGAACAGTGACACGGTAGCCGTTTTAGATCTATGTCTATAATCAGAATTGCTGGCCCATGTGGCAGTTTAATTCAACCAGAAAGCTCAAGAGAAGTTTTGGTCAATTCCAAAAAAGACTTTATCTCACAGCGGATCAGAAATAAATCAACTTGCTAAAGTGGAAGTTGGCATCGAGTGCCAAATTTGCTCGATGAGGGAATACTAGCAACGTTCCAAGACGTGCTTTCTCTCACGAAACCGTCTTGCGTTGACCCTGGGGTTGGAAATGGGGCACTTAATACCTGCCTTATGTTACTGGAATCCGTTCGTGAGGAAGTCAATGGATAGATGATGACGCTTGGGGGCTTTAGATTCAAACTGCTGTAGAGAAAAAAAAACTCAATATTTGAACAAGACTCATTTGAGTTGTGACATACGTTTCTAGACAGGTTCATGGAAATTATGGCGTACGACGAACTGTCGGAATTTATCCGCAGTAAAGAAACTATTGTTTCGGTTGTAAACACTTCGCTCTCCCAAGGGAAAACTACATATAACTTCAGTGTTGACGATATCGTTGATGAGTTCTTTGGACCGCTTTATGGCTGGGACAATACAGCTTCAGTCGTTCTTATTCTTCTCTACATTCCTACATTTCTGATAGCTCTACTGGGAAATATATTAGTAATTCTAACTGTAGCAGGCAAGAGAACACTGCGCCAGGTTCGAAACTATTTCCTAATTAACCTGGCATTGGCAGACCTTACTATTACATTACTATGTATGCCAACAGCGGTGGGTTCAATTGTATACAAACTATGGATTTATGGAGAATTTTTGTGTAAAGTTACGACATTCCTTCAAGGTAAGCCCAATGTATTGAAGAATTATTTTTTCGTGTTATTCATAATGTCCTTAATAATCATCACCTGTATTTCTTTGTTATTTCGCTCGGATCATTTGAAATAAACAATAATTCACAGCGTATAACTTTATTACCCAGGCTGTCACATATTGAATAAGCGGAATGACACAACAGACTAGGTGACCTGAGAAATGTTGATCTCGTAGAATTATATTGGATTTTCTGCTGATTTATTGCGACTCTGGGGAAAGTTTTTTTTAGCTTCTTTGATAATGAATCATTTTCACCAGAATCGAGACAAACCATTCCATTCGTTGAATGCCAACGAGCCTGGAACGACCTGACAAACGTAGACCAAAAATAAAGGTGCAGATATTTTAAAGGAGCATGCGTCGTAAAACAATAAAGGGGGTGCAGATACTTCAAAGTAGTATGCATGGTTAAAAGATACAGGTGCACATATTTCAAAGTAGCATACGCAGTAAAAACATTAAGGTGCACATATTTTAAAGAAGCATAAAATGTTGAAAAAAGGTGTACATATTTAAAGTACATGTAGCATGTGTAGTCCAAAAAAGAAAGGCGTACATACTTTTGAGTTAGAATGAGCTGTCAAAAAGTTTATATTTTTTCCGGTCAAACAAAATTGTAAAATTAGTACTTTTCGCAAGAAGTTAGGTGGTTGTTGGACGTTTGTCCACTTTTCGAAAACATTCATAATTCGCATAGATCGTAGACTCAATCGAATTCTATGTCAACGTCTATCGTCTACTTGTAGAACCACCTTTAAGCGGTCTTATAGTCCAACAAAGAAGCTCTTATGGGTCTAATTGTACTAGCTCATATCCATTTAGCATCTTTTACACGGATGAATTGAATAAATCAATCGATTAATAGATAAACAAATCAATCGATGTATGAATTTATAAATAAATCAAGCAATCTATAGATCGACCTGCATATCATTTCTTCAATCAATCGATTGGTAAATCGATCAATCAACAAGGTATTCAATTAATTAATCGATTATGAAATCCATTAACGAGCTAGTATGCAATATCTTCAATCAGGAATCTCAAATTCCGCTCCTCAAAATTTCATTTATGATTTGTATTAGGCAAGCATATCAGTCGCGTTGTCATCGTTTAGGATTGATAATTTCTGAACGATGTACATTCAACTGCCTGGAATATCATATAGCACGGTATTTATAAACGATCAAACAGTGGAATATTTGCTTTGTATCGATAGCTATTGTCAGAAGACTTCTACAGAAGGTCATTGCTAAGTCGTTGGGCGTCAGAAACACTTCTTGGTGAATGTCATTCCGACCCAGGTGATTATGTAGGGTATACATGTTTAACATTTCTCTTGATGACTTCGTCAATGTCTTATTGATCCTGCATTGTCTGTGTTAAAGTAACGCCTCACTGGACGAGATCCATCGTGCGTTTTCAAAGCGTGTGATTAACGCGCTCGAGGGTAAATACAAGCATCGTGTCCTCTGTTCTCAAGTTGGGGGTACAGTCTTCTGAGCCCTGGCTTACAAGCCGGCCTAAGTTGAGCCTGACGTAAATCTGTATTAAAACTATAGGAATTCCCATCCTGTGTCCTGTCTTACAAAGATTGCGTAAAGATATGCCCATAACATGTAACCGTTGCCACCTGTGGTGCTGTTTCTCAAAACATGTACCGAGTGCATATTCCTTTAATACATATTTATAGAGAGCCGACTAGTCTAGAGTCCTACCCTTTCGCTGTTTACGACAGTTTCTTGTTTTTATAAGTGATTATGTTTGCATAATTTGAAGAAACTGCAGGTGAAATTGAATTCTTCTTGTTCTTTTATGTATTTGAATCCACCCAAAATCCAACACATTGAATCGTTGTATCGCTCAGTAAGCCGTTAGCTAAAATCTGAGTTTAAAGTGGCATGAGCTGCCAAAATTCACACTTTTTTCATAATTTCTGATCGTCACGACAGTAAGAGGCATTGAGGGCCATTGGAAAACTAAATGATTGGCGTTAGAATGAGGAAAATCCATACAGTATGTGGCCTGTACGAACCGAAAGCGTGTTCGAAAAGTAAACAAAATTTAAATAACCGGGACGACCATTCATTCATTCTAAGCCAAAGTTAGTTCGAAACAATACTTTATCGTACATTTTTGTGACTAAATGCACTAAAAAGCTTCTAAATTGTATGTCTTGAGAAAAATAGCCAATAATTTCAACATTCCGTGTCAACCTCAAAATATCAACATTTTGGCAGCTCATGCCACTTTAATAAAACTCAATTGTATTTGTCTCTTCTTGAATTGTGGGTTCAGTGAAAGCCGTGGTTGAAATAATGTTCACGCAAATCTTAATTATTCTGATGTAGAATTGACGGTGAAGCAAATCACGAACCAAATCAAATTATCATGAACCAAATCACCACCCCGTTCTCAGGAAGCTCAATCAGTCGCTTACGCTTAATGTTTACTGATTACATCACATACATAACTCTAATGCTACCTCAGTTCATGACCAACCATACTTAGAAAATATACATGGTTTGCAAGTTACCTCCGAAACAGAATATGCTATCAAGAACGTTTTTGATAACATTGCAATTTCATTGATTTGAGGCCTTTCTTTCCACAAGTCGCATTTAAGCGTCATGTTGGTTGGTTGTTTTAGTTTTTTGGCGCGTCCAGTCGTATGAATGATGTACGCCAAAGCGTCATGTACGCAATGACTCCACACCTTGTAAAATGAATAGTTACTTTAAGTTTTTAAGCTGACGCTTGTAAATAGTTAAGATCGGATTTTGTGTAGAGTAAATTACGATATTAATTTCCTGTGCTAAATTTCCTACAGCAATAGGGACGATAAAATAGAGACAATATCAAGTTTGAAAAATCTCTGTGGAAGAGAAACGGTCAGTTTAATTTGACCTAATCTTCAGAATTTACATCTACTGGAAATGACCCCACCTACGGTCATTAGAGATAAGACAGATGAGGTAAATTGAGGATGGATTCCTCTCTGCTGACCAGGCCAAAAACTGGTTTTATTTGGCGTCTTAATTATTGTCCTGGGGACAGGTCGATAAAGAACAATTTCACGAGACTCCAGTGAACACGTATCGAATTATATCCTGAGCTTGGAACGATCGTCAAAGAGACTAAAGACAGTCTAAGATGAAAATGATCAAAACTGTTTCCAAGACGCCCAAAGTCTTAGCCCCACATCCGGTTGAATTAATTGCAGAATATATGAATGTGCAGTCATAATTGCAAAACAATTACACTAACAGTATGCTTCAACCTATGGATTAACCTGTGAATCGTTATATCGGTTGAAATGCATACATAATTACAGTATTTTGAAGAAAATGTAATTCTCAAAACTGAAAGAAATTCTTTCATTTAAATTTACCAAATATTTGTTTGCCTTTTCCATATTTTTCTCGAAGATACACATATTTGGGTTCCCTTTTTAAATGACAACTATTTTCCAATATATGATGCATTTGATTATATTTTATAACAAATTATATGTGGACTAATTGCATGATTTTGTGATTTTCAGGTGTTGCAGTTGCAGCCAGTATTTTTACTCTTATGGCCATGAGCATCGATCGATTTATCGGCATCAAATTTCCCATGAGTAAACGAAGAGTTACGAAACCTTCCCAGGCCGTGATAATTATAGTCAGCATATGGCTTATAGCCGCCATGATTATGATTCCGTTAATCATTGTGCGGGAGTTGGACACCGTACCATTGGGGCATTTTGGAGAGATTAAATTCTGTATTGAAGAATGGATGAATTTGGATAATAGTCGTGCTTTCGGCATTGTGTCATTGATTCTGGTGTATATCATACCGGCGACAATACTAGCTGTATGCTACGCTTGTATCGGGAAGACTTTATACGATAGGAAATTGGAACGAGTAAATTCGAACAGCAGTGTCCAAACGGTTGAATCACGCCAAAGGGCTGCTCGAATGCTGGTTGTTTTAGTTTTATTGTTTCTCCTGTTTTGGTTACCGTACAACATCATTTCACTAACAATGGACATATCCAGAAGTATTCGTCAAATTGGTATTCTTCTGTATTCACTGTGGCTAGGACATGCACACAGCGCTCTCAATCCGATAATGTATTGGTGTCTAAATGTACGTCTGAGAGAGGGTTTCCGGGGGTTGAGTTTCTCATGTAGCGGAAGGGGCTCTTCAATAGAACGAAAACCAACACCTCCTCCTTATAGGTACGCTGACAGTAAACATATTGATACTTTCATAGTTTTTACCTTATTTGCATATTTAAAAAAAAATGAAAGGAAATTGGCAAAGAAGCAAAGTAAGGCTTAAGCCTAAACTGTCAATTGTCAAAAAGGCTTATTCTTGGTTAGTTAATAAATTCTGCTAAAGTGATCGATATGAAACTCCTCGTATAAAATCCCTGGCATTCAATTTGATTTTAACAATGCTTTCCTGTCTTTACAGAACTGTTCAAAGACGAGTGGAGAGACGGAATGTGGTGATGTTGAATACAGCCCCCAGAACTCAGCGATACTTTGTCTGACTGGTGAATTATTGAACAGTCTGTAGAAAATTGCGACCAACCGACTTTCACAAAGTATCTTCCGATCTGATTAAGTATTTACTGCCAGCGTGTTTTTTGGCTATGCTTCTACTTTCTCTGACGTAAACCTGTTTTACAAGATCTGTGTTTCTCTCATTCAATCAAGCCATTAACCTTAACATTGACTATTGCAGTAAACAGGCGCAGAATAAAAAGATTCTAAGCATATGTATACTTCACACAAGCCGTTTTCACAGAGTAGCAAACATTTGTCTACAATTAATAAACGTGCCATACTAAAATTGCTGACATATATATCAGGTTGACATTAAAATGATAAATCAGTTCTCGGGAATTGAAAACATAAAAAAACAAAGTTTTATTATCTCTTGTTTATCAAATGTGTTACCTTGACCCTCAAAACTGACTGCTGACCAGGTGTATTGTTTGCATAAATAAATTGTATTGTGTGAATTTCGTCAATGGTATGATGTGGGTTGACCAACGCTTAAAGTAACACTATCTATGTTGATATACATTTTTTTCAAACCATTTGCTTTTAAGACGTAATAAGGGTTTGTCCCAAGCCCAAGATCCAAATTAACGGAAGTATTCGTTTACCTCATATTTACCATTTTCCCCTTTAAAACTCCTTTAATGAACTTGTATTTGAATGGTTGGTATTTACCTAAATTATAACATTAATAATCTTTCAGAAAACAGTAACATGAACCATATTAGGGTAGTTTCCTTTGGGGATTTATTTTTTAAACAAAGCGTCCTATTTTGATTTTGAGTGCGTTAATACATATTTGCCATGTAACGTTGAGAGGTATACATATATATTTTTGGAAATGTATCTTGATTGTATAAATAAAAGTTGAGCATATCTTGTTTGTGATGTTGTTCACTGTAATAAACAAATCTCCCATAAAATCTGTTTCTTTCTTAATTCCACTCTTCATATTTGATTTCGCGACTCATTAATTGTCGATCTCAAAATATAAACCCTCTGACGAACGAGTGACGTCAGTAACATCTCCAGACAAATAAAAGATGGTTTCAGGCCAGAGACTTGCTCAACATTTATGACGCGAAGATGACATCAGGCAAAGATATCTACGCCTTTCTGGAAATTAAGGGGTAATAGTGAGTCGGTTGCGACATGGGGAGTTGGGTGCAGGGTGGCTTTTCTGTAAACTGATATGCCACATTTTCTTCATTTTCCGGTTGTACTAAACGGCACCTACTGAGTTCACATACAAGACGCACAACGTCCTGATCCCCAGACTTCCTTTATGGGTCAAGGTCATTGCAGGGTAATTTGACTGATGTGTTATTCGGAAAGGAAAGACAAGTTTTTTGGAGCCATTATTTCGTAATCTCTCTTTTGACGTGAACTGATGTCACTGTCTTTTGGTAATGGCTTCAATGAGAATTATATCGACACTATGCAACTTATATTAATTACCGTGGATTCAACGAACATAATTGAATCAATTCTACAGTTTTTTTCATATGGCAGATAACCGATGCCCCTGTATATGACTAGCGTTATATCGACATTGCAACTTTGGTAAATATCTTTTTTCGCTATACACGCATTTGCTTCAAATGAGAGTAGTTTTGTTTATTTCAGTTGGCACATATTATGGTTACTTTGGAAGCATTTACTTGCTACAGGTAACTGTTATATCAAAAATCTAAAAAAACGAAACCTAATGGTGTCATAATTATTCTTTCATGGGCATCGTATTGCCATATACTTATATATACATGGTTTAAATATCAAGTATCTGAGCACAGAATAACATCAAAGATAAGTTAACCATTGCGTTTAAGTGAGGAGTTGCACTGCTGAACATCACACCACGCTTAATTAAGTTCTTACAGTTTAATTCAGGCATTCTGGGCGCAAACTTACTTTATGGACCAACCCTGGTATGTTTGTCTAAAACATTTTGCGCATGTTATTTCTGTACACCAAATTCTTGTATTTGTTTTAGTGTACAGTTATAATTTTCGGATAAATTTACCATATACTTTCATGCCTACCAAAGATATAAAGATTAAAGAACTAAAGTTTTCTTTAGCCAATATTGCGACAATGTGGGTTCAAACTGGACACAATGTCCAACGCAACTGGCTTGCATTGGAAAACTTTTCCACTAGCTCTGAAAGGGTATCTTAATATTCCAGAAGCCATCGTTATCATAATCTTCCAGAAGCAGTCGTTATCATAATCTTCCAGAAGCAATCTTTATCACAATCTTTCAGAAGCAATCGTTATCTTAATCTTCCAGAAGTAATCGTTATCTTAATATTGCAGAAGCAATCTTTATCACAATCTTTCAGAAGCAATCGTTATCTTAATCTTCCAGAAGTAATCGTTATCTTAATCTTCCAGAAGCAATTGTTATCTTAATCTTCCAGAAGTAATCGTTATCATAATCTTCCAGAAGCAATCGTTATCTTAATCTTCCAGAAGCAATCGTTGTCACAATCTTCCAGAAGCAATCGTTATCTTAATCTTCCAGAAGCAATCGTTGTCACAATCTTCCAGAAGCAATCGGTATCATAATCTTCCAGAAGCAATCGTTATCATAATCTTCAAGAAGCAATCGTTATCATAATCTTCCAGAAGCAATCGTTATCTTAATCTTCAAGAAGCAATCGTTATCTTAATCTTCCAGAAGCAATCGTTATCTTCATCTTCCAGAAGCAATCGTTATCTTAATCTTCCAGAAGCAATCGTTATCTTAATCTTCCAGAAGCAATGGTTGTCACAATCTTTCAGAAGCAATCGTTATCTTAATCTTCCAGAAGCAATCGTTATCATAATCTTCCAGAAGCAATCGTTATCTTAATCTTCCAGAAGCTGTTATATAACCCCCTATTTCGCCTTAATGAATTGCTAATTTAATTGCTATCCCGTTCCCACTTAGCCTTGTGCCAAAGTTTCTCTACGAAAAGCGAGGCATAGCAGAAATAGTCCGTACATACCGACTGACACAATCTTAGATACTCTTACATTTTGATGCACTATTTTAGTCACTAAAGTGTACAAAATTAAAATGCATGAGTACATTTTAGTGGTTTTGGGCTTATTAAGAACCTAAACATATATTTTGAAGATTGGTAAAATGGCAAATATTTAACTTATCCTGTTTGAAGAATTTTTTCTCTATATTTAGTAGCTCATGCCACTTTTTAACAACGCATCGAATTGAGACATTAGTTACCCAGCAAAAACAAAACAGTCGATCAACGACAACATTGGACTAAATACTTTTGTATTAATTGGTGGTAAAGAAACGTAAAATCAGCTCTAAACTGTCTTTTCCAGTTCCGTCTCTATAAAGCACAGAGTAACACGCGTACGATTTACCAGCTGTAAGGACATAAAGGATATTGTACCATATTTTCACGATGGATATGTGAAGCGAAAACAAAGGACGCTCAACCTTGCGCTGTTTGGTGAAGGCCGAATGCGGACACAATACGCCCATGTGCTTATTATCTCAACGCAATGGGGAATGTCAGTTTTTTTTTCTGACGAAATCAATATCACGGCGTGCCAATGCTATACACAGTTTGTGGATCCGTTCCAGGCACTCTTATTCTGTATTTCCGCCAAGAAACAACAATTAAAAGTATAGTTTTACCTTATTTATTTTCATATTGATGGGTTCTTGATCTAACATCCATTTTTTTATTGTCATCGAAAGAACTTAAGGTCAAAACAATACACGTTTCAAAAAGGCTTGTATAGAAGATGCCAATAGCTCCAGACCCCCCACCCCCACCCCACCCCCTCCCGCACGCCTAAATTGGAACCAAAGAAAATGAATCAAATAAAAAGACTTGTTGACTGGCTAAAACTGTTATTGTACTGATAAACTTACTTTCTTTCCTAGTAAAGTACATCTTTTGTAATATCAATCAATATCTGCCTGAAACTAGACGGGAAAAAATGTTTATTAATGGACATTTATGGCTGATAATACATTGTATTATATGCCATGAATCGCTCTTGAAAGTTCACACACCATGTATTAAACATTTTCGTTTGAGATACAGTCAACGCGCGTTTGGACAATGTAGTCTTTCGAATCTCGGTAATAATAGTATTACAATCTCCCCTTTAACTAGAGCAGAGCGACACACACCGGCAGAACAAAATTTTATTTGGTTTGATGTTTGTATCTGTTTTGTTTCAACTCTAGAATAATGATTCTATGTATTTTGGTAACACTATAAAGTCATAGATGAGTAAAGTATGTTATATTGCATGTCTGAATCCCCATGGAAGGAAGATTGTAACTATTGTCCTGTTTCCAAAGATACATGTTACATTTGATTGGCTGTTACAGATTATGGCCATGCTAATAACCGTCCTGGCACAGATTCAATAAGCATTCAATATACTTAAACATTTGGCAATGAATCCAGATAAATGTCTGAAGTAGTGGAATAAAGCGCGACATTAGCTAGCAGTTATTGGGTTTGAGGGATTCTTTAGTCCTTAATCGTTACTTTAAGTATTTCTTATTCTCTTATTTAGAAGACATATAAAGTTGTTAGTTATATTAAATGATTTCTGCAAAGTCATTTGATTGGCTGTAAGAGATCATAATCCGGCCATTGGAATAAAGAAATGGAATTGACTGATTGCTTGATGACGTCACTTGGAATTTACGCGCAAAAGGATTTCCGGGGATGGAGGGATGTTTACATAATTTTACAAAATGACGGAAGAAATAAGAAGACGTAAAAGGCACAAACCCATCAGAAAAAATTGATAAAAACATGTCACCAATATTTAAAAAAAAGTGACGTAATGCCAAGCACTGGTAAACAAAATGGCGAACTGAGGTGCATAATTTACCAGAAGGCTTTGCGTAAATCTATCTGACGTCATCAGGCTCGGCGGTAATTGGAACAAAACTTGTATATGCCTGAATACTTCTTATATATTATTACACAATACCAAATAAACGACCACCCCCTTTCAAACTCAGTACACCAGAAATGTTTTTTCAATCACTAGAGTTCTTCTAATGGTGTGATTTTTATTGAAAAAACAATACTCCATTATTTTAAGACAAACGTGAACTATTCAATCGACTACCTATTGCTGTCATAAATATTCGTCTAACATGGCCATCGTATTGTCATATACTTATATATACACCGTTTACATATCAAGTATCTGAGCACAGAATAACATCAAATATAAGTTAACCATTGGGTTAAAGTGAGGAGTTGCACTGCTGAACATCACACCACGCTTAGTTAAGTTCTTACAGTTTAATTCAGGCACTCTGGGCGGAAACTTACTTTATGGACCAACCCTGGTATGTGTGTCTAAAACATGTTGTGTCCACACCAAAAAAATCTGCCGTTTTAGTTATAATTTTAAGATAAATTTACCATATACATTCTTGATTCCCTCGAAAGTTTTTCCGTATTTAGAAATCAAATGGCTCCTCGAACGTTCACATTTACTTTATCTTTTGCTATAGCTTCTTGTCCTACAGACTCCCTATCAACTTTAAGGCCACATTTTTCTAGTTTGTAAACCATTATGAGGTGAAATGTAATCCTATCAGGAATTTTAATGTTTTGAAAGCTTGTGTTTACTTTTACCTTTAATTAATTAAAGGGGACCTCGGTGGTCCAGTGGGTTAGAGAAAAGTCCCTAAGCCCCACACAGATCTTCTATCGACGAGGCGCGGTTTTGAATCACACTGAGACCAAATACAAATTGAAAAAGTTCTGAGTGAATTTTTTACTCGGTCACCGTCCGTGGAAGAGTTGCCAGGTAAGGGAGTTTCCTCCAGGCAATGAGCCCGGTTCCTTCCCACACTAAGCCTGGCAACGCCGCCATATAAGTGAAATAATCTTGAGTATGGCGTTAAGCATCAATCAATAAATCAACCATTAACTAAACTGAGTTGTATTCCTCACTTCCATAAGTAAGGTTTATATCAGCCTTCACGTCGACAAAAATAACGGCCGATGTAGTGTTTTATATACTCTTCGTTGTCAACCTTGATTTCCGTTATTGTGTTTTCATAAGCTCCTCTTCATGATCAGCTTATCTAACCTCACGGCTCATTAACCATGTCCAATAATATCATAAGCTTTATATTATAGCTCGTGGAATATTTAGTTCTAGCGAAGTGGAAATAGATCAATTTTTCATTCATCTGCGGTGTGTCCATATTCCAAATACTAGTAAATGGAAAATTTATTCCATGACACTTATCGACTTGTAAATTTAGTAATAGATGAGCCCTCAAAAATTAACTTGTATTGATTTTTAAGTTTTTTTCTGACCTCATATGATGGCGTCAGGGGTAAAATTATATTAAAAAAAACAGCGTCGCTATCAGAAGAATGCCTCTGATATTTTACGTTGGGCCTTCTGCCTAAAAAAAAAACGAATACCATAACAAGCAGTACCAAACATATTTAGTGTATATTTTGATAAAAAATAAGCCAATTATCATCCCCCTAGATGTATGGGTTGATCGCTAAGTTTGGGTTCCAATGTCCTCATTCTTTACACTATTTACCAGGCTCTTTTCCCCAAACCGAAATAAAAATTTGTTTTCAGTGATATGACCTTGACTTATGACAGATTGCACTCTCGATTGCAGGCGTTAACGCAAGTCCGTGGAAACACTTCATTCTATCCGTTAAATAATCGCATCCGTCAAAGCACGCGTCCGTGGAAACACACCATTAATGCAGGCCGCCAAGTGGGCCCACAACTAGAATGCATTTGTTCCAGGTGGTTTATTTTTCTATACTTGTATTTTATCCATCTTCTGTGCTATTAAAGTTTGAAGCTTCCAATCTACCCTAGATAGGTTCACCATAGCGAACCTTTCATTCCGTTTTGGTCTTTTTTTCTTCAAATTTTTCATTTTTGCAACCCAACAACCCAGATTTTACATTTTTGCAACCCAGTCATTTTAAAACGTGTTTCTCAACGGCTGACGGAAACCTTTAATTGAAACTCTTCGTACAATTCACTCTAAAAGATTGTCACAGTTTATTGGGGTACGTTGGTCCTGGCTCCATCCCTGAAAACATTCCTGTCAATAGTGAATTGTTCCCGGACAAGCCCCCAAGTGCAGACTTTGGACATTGTGGCCGTTATCTCTAATCATAAAAAAATAAACCGAGAATTATACTACACCGTATAGAGGTTTCATCTCTGTGATTTCGGTGCTGAGTTTCACAGTCTTCCCACTGGTAAACGAAGAGACAGTAGGCCACCTATGCAGTATGTCTCGAAGACAACTTGTAAAGCGAACGTTTGTAAACGAAAAACTAGTATACGTCTCGAGGACTTCACGTAAAGCGCATACTTGTTAACGAATAATTAGTGAATTTGTCAAGCGGAGGCTTATAAACGAATAGCTAGAATGTCCCATTTACGTCTTGTTCCAGCGAACCAAATGCTCAAAACAAGCTACTATACAGAACTCAACTTCAATTATATATATAAGTTTTATATATGCCAAAATAGAAGACATATTATGGGCTTTAGTTTGCTATGACCTGATATTTGAAAACCTGTTGGGCATTAAGATATTCTATTGGACACACAGGCCCACGCACACTTGAATGTCGTAACCCATGACTGTTCAATTTAAGTAGGTGATCTATAACCTACAATCAATAAACAACAAGGTTATAAACTCCATCTCATAACCTACAACCAACAAACGACAGGGTTATAAATTCTATCTCACAACCTTTAACCAACAAACAACAAGGTTATAAACCCCATCTCATAACCTACAACCAACAAACAACAAGGTTATAAACTCCATCTCATAACCTACAACCAATAAACATCAAGGTTACAAACTCCATCTCAACCTACAACCAACAACCAACAAGGCTACAAACTCCATCTCAACCTACAACCAACAAACAACAAGGTTATAAACTCCATCTCATAACCTACAACCAACAAACAACAAGGTTATTAACTCCATCTCACAACGTACAACCAACAAACAACAAGGTTATAAACTCCATCTCATAACCTACAACCAACAAACAACAAGGTTATAAACTCCATCTCATAGCCTACAACCAACAAACAGCAAGGTTATAAACTCAATCTTACAACCTACAACCAACAAACAAAACGGCCATAAACTCCATCTTATAACCTACAACCAGCAAACAACAAAGTTCTCAACTCCATCTCATAACCCACAACCAACAAACAACACGGTTATAAACTCCATCTCATAACCTAAAACCAACAGACAACAAGGTTATAAACTCCATCTCACAACCTACAACCAAGAAACAACAAGGTTATAAACTCCATCCCATAACCTATGATTAACAAACAGCACGGTTATGATAAAACAGCACAGTTATAACAAACAACATGGTTATAAACTCCATCTCACAACGAACAATTAAAAACACGGTTATGACAAACAGCACAGTAATCACAACCTACAATTAGTCATAACAAACAACATGGTTATAAACTACATCTCATAACCTACAATTAACAAACAACAAGGTTACAAACTCCATCTCACAACCTACAATTAACAATCAACAAAGTTATAAACTCCATCTCACAACCTACAATAAACAAACAACACGGTTATAGACTCCATCTCACAACCTACAATTAACAAACAATACGGTTATAAACTCCATCTCACAACCTACAGTTAAGAGGACAATAACCATAAAACATATAAAAGAAAGTAATATATACAACGTTTTACAGAAAGCAAAAAATACATAGCATAAAACGGAATCGCACCCGGTTGGCTAGAAGCTTTTCAGACAGATTTCCTTTCTCAATAGCCTCAGAAACAAGTCGAAAGGTATTATGAATTTCTTGAGTTTATATGGAAGAATGACAGGAAATAAAAAGGGTTTGGGTAATTAAAGAGTAGTTTTGTAAACAAGGGTACATTAAGCTATCATACGGAGCTGGGGTATAAATGTCCTGTGGTTTTGGTCTAAAGGAGCTTAAATCAAAAGGAAATTACAGCAACTGAAGAGTAACAATATAAGGTAATCTACACATAGCCTATTTTATATTGAATGAGATAAAACTGTTCAAATGTTAAAAGACAGAATTCAAATGAAAGAAATAATTTTTATACGAAAACTAGTCAAGTGTCTAAAGATAAAAGGTAATAGTAGATTATGTAAGTAAAATGTGAATCGCACATTTATATATACATTAACATATATAAAATAATTATATGTGTAAATAGTCACAACTGTCTTAAACAGGTCTTCATTTGAAGATATGGACCAACTTGGATCACCATTAAGGAGCTGATATAAGTGAAATAATCTCGAGTGCGGCGTAAAACATCAATCAAATCATCAATTAATCAACGCCTATTTGGTCTCATCCGATATCGACTTTCAACCGAACGGTGACTCGTTCAATAAATATCCATTTTGGATGTAAATTGTAATAATAACCTTACAATATCCTAATTGTGATGTTCTTTATTGAGATAAAAGCTAATTTTTGGCCCACTTCTCATCATTGGCTTAATCATCACTTTCCCCGACTGATGGTGGTTTGCTTTTTTGATTGGCACCAATGACATTCACAAGAATGACGTCACGAAATATACTTGCTCAACGTAGATGAAAGAATATGATGATATCGCTCATACGAATTTTCAATATTTTGACCTCTAGCGTGGGGGTTTCGTGGTTGATGGGGTTTTCACTCATTCGACCTGTGTTTAATAGTTGCCAGGTACATGCCAAAGGTCGCCCCTTCTCACAAAACCTGATACGGGATACATTTACAAGTTGATAAAGTAATATATATGTATGGTGACACTGAAACTGTAGTTCATTTATTCTTATCTTACTATACGTTTTGTTTACTTTCCGATTAACATAAAAGAATAAACTAAAAGATCCCCTTGGAGAGCTCACGATAAACTAAGACACCATGCAACGTCGCAAAGCTTTAGTTTTATCTACGTTGTGTACAAAGTCACGGCTGGTGAGCGAACGCAAAAATTATTTTTGTTTGTTGTTTTCTTCCAAATTGAAACTACCCTGGTATAGCCATTGTCTGCTTTCGTGAGTGAAGGATACCTACTTTAGAACAGGTCACACACTGTCATGATCCATCGACTCCTTCCTGGAAGTATGGCCAATGTAGGGTAATTTGACTCATTTCTGACCGTTACACTGAAGGGTTGACAGGACTGTTCGGTGCTATAGACTCTATTGTTCACTAATCTGTCATCTTCTGCGAACTTATGTCATTAGGCTTTACGACAATAGCGTAAGTGTTCTTGCTTTAGCATGCAATATATCATTATGACCGTTGAGGCCGTCTCAATAATGTTCCAGAAATTTTGCGGCATTCAAAGGTTTCTCAAAAGAAGAAATTTCTGGTTCTCAGTTGGCACTTGACAACCGCCCAGATAATGCTGTATTAAAAGAAAGCATGTGAAAGGCATTTTCTGTCTCCACACGATATATCTCAATCAGACACCTTTTATTGACGTCATTAAACAGATTTCATCAGATGGGTCAATGGTCATAAGCTGGATCGAATCACTGTCCCGAACTAATTCCATCAATCTGTAAAGGATTATGTTGTTACCATAGGATAACAGCTACTAATCCCATTTTATCCAACCGGATTTAATCTACCAGTTAAATGTAGTTAAACAACCCAATACATCATTACGTAAGCCTGGGGAAGCTGTTTCAACGAAACAATCCTTAAACGAGAAAAACAATCCATGGCATACAAATGTATTGTCCGCCATTACCTCCGATATATTGCTGAATGCTACTAGTGTTTTACATTGAAAAAGAAAACTGTTGCGTACGGTCGCAAGGAATGGAAAAAGACGTAAAGCTCTGAGCTGTGAAGTAATTTATGTTTAGTCCCAAAAGTTTGCGGTATCACTTTTTTCGAAAGCAATCTTAATTTATATGTCGCTAGTTGTTTTCGTCCCTACGATGTATCGTGCTATTTTTGCGATGAAATGATATTGTAGAAGATCGAATCTAAGCGCAAATAAGAATAAAATGTATTTGAAAAATTCTGGATGGATCAGAACACTTTATTTTATTCTATAACATTCATCGATAAGTATCCTCGGAACTTTAAAACTGATTTCACTATAAACGGCAATGGTAATATTACGAGTCGGTAATGAGTCGGTAATGTAGGCAAATCTGTGTTTAGTTTATCAAACTTTGTTTGTTGATCAAGGATTACGAAAATGTTACAGTTAAAGTTAGTAGAAGAAGGGAAACCGATGGTGCCTCTGGGTTGTAACGCTTCTGGAACACCAATATGAAAAACCAAAACGGACAATGTGCTAAGATTAGCTTAATGAAAGATGGCATTTTTCTTTCTCTCGTAATCAATATCTTTTGTTCGTACACATGTGTATTTATATGGTACACTAGCCGTGACTGTTCTTGATTGTTCCAGGGACACTCTTTTCTAGATCACCAACGTTAGATATATCTGTATTCATGTCAATGCACAAACATATATTATCAACCTGTTTATTTTCCCATTGGTGAATCCGTGATACCAAAGCATACCATAATCACTCTGCTCGCTATTGTCTATGGAAGAGCTCCTGAAGATGAACAGGATACATCTATCAACAACGACAGCTTGATAGACGATACCATTGTATGGATAGTTGTATTGCATGTACATGAGCTACCGGTAGTTCCAGAGACAAACCTCATCTCATCCTTTCTCATACACCAAAGCAAAAACGTTTGTCAAACTAGTTTTGACGACAAAACACAAACGAATATTTTCATTAAAACTGTTTTAAGCTTCAGTTCACAGAGAGACATTCATAGATAAAGGAAGAGTAATGCTAGATGCCCATGACTTTCTTTCCAGACATGTCAAACATTAATAAACGTTATCGTCATAAACGCCTCGCTGGGCGATATCGATCGTGTTTTTACAAAGTGTGTATGTGCTTAAGGCACTCGAGGGTATATGCAACTGTCTTTTATACTTCATTTTTGGATATTTAACGTATAAATAACGTAATATTTATTGCATTTCAGAAATATTATTGTCCTGTGTCTAAAGAAACATGCTATATTTGATTGGTTGTTGAACAATAAAGCCTACTGTACCTATATCCTATACAGATGCAATTTTGACAGTAAATACAAAGGAATGTCCGGAATAGTCGAATAAGAAACATTTATTGGAATTTATTGTGTATGAAAGATTCTTTAGTTCTTCGTTGTTGCCCTGTGTGTTGTTTTTTCTTTGCATTAAAAGATACACTAATCTAGAAGCTTGATTTAATAGGAGACACCGCCTGATATTGTTATTATTCTCCGTTGACCTTCAGATTAGCAGAAACTGAAAACTTGACCAATCTTGGACGACAGGCTTTTAGGTCGACTTTTCGCCAACAATGTACATTTAAAGAGTTATTGAGGGAATTCGCTGTCGTTTTGTTTTCTGTCAGACAATCAGTAAACAAACAGTTGAGAATTCACCACACGCAAACCCACAAAGGGCTTGCACCACACTGCTAACTCAGTCAGTAAACAAAGCAGACCAAGTACTCCCCAAATAAAACTCCACATCCAGCTACCCGTGGCAGGTGGGAAAGTTACCAATGACCATCTGGAAACCTCATATTTATATAAACAACAATTGTATAGTACATATTTAACAATCTTCATTTTGCTGGTTCTGGGCATGTCCCTTTAAGCCGATTGTTCGAATGTACGAACTAAAGTTAGTTTTCTTACATTTTTTTGGATTAACACTACTTATCTATTATTGCACAATACCAGTAATATGTCACCTCTTACGAGCGGTCTGGTCAGTCATTTATAAACCACTGTTGGGGCTTTTCTTGGAATGGAATTTTACAAACAAGTTTATCAAGTTCGACTAACTTTATTATCAACATTTGCAAACGTCACATACATTTTACTATAGCATGTTTGAGTTGATTATAGATGAAAAAGTTTGTTACCTTACATAAGATTGGGAATAACAATAACAAAGATATACAAAAACAACCCCATAGTTTGTGGTATAGTGTCTTCACTTTGGTTAGTGACATTATCCCTCTCTTGATTATCAATGAATATGCATTGACAACGAACAGGTACCATTTCGATGTCTTTTCGGTTGATAAATGGTACTAATTATTTGTGGTCCTACTAAATACCTGTATTTTTTTTCCGAAGTGCTCTAGGGATGTGTTCTACACACTCAAAGCGACATTTTTACTTCAATATGTTCGCCCTGTGAATTTCATACTTACGAGCATTTTTTTATTTTCTTAAAATACACTTGTGATTTGGCTAACGATAACCTGAATAAATTGTATAGCTTATGGCCATAAATGGCGATTTCTTATCGCCAGAATGTTGCTCCTTATGATCACAATCGTTTTGCAATATCAGTTGGCCAACAATCTCCCTACTCCAATCATTTTATCGGTCGGTGCAGACTTTCAGGGGGGGGGGGGGTAACTTTTTTCTTTGTGTATATATAGCTATAAATCGAAGGTGTCTAATACATACACAAATATATAGTATAAAGGAACACACTAATATGTCCTTGGATGCCAAGTAAAGCATTAAGAGTCAAAGATAACCCTTGTGCGGTAAATGCAACATTTCTGAATAAGTATAATAAAAAGTCACATGTGGCAGCAACTCGTCCTAATTAAACTGTGCACATTGCGTCAGGAAGAAACCTTTTTGAGCAACACATCCATTCAGCAAAAACGATAATAACACTATTGATTCTCTCTGGGAATATTAAAGAAAACTACTTTGAACTCCAGATACGCATGTCGTGTAGACAAGTAAATAAAGCAGTTTATCTATGGGTGTTTTTATGTCACATATATGTCAATAAAAATCGCCCCCCCCCCTGTTTTGGCTTCCATCGTTGAAACCAAATATAACATACTGATAAATCACATTACAGAAACAATTCAATACATCCATGCTTTACCACAGTATAGCATAGATCCTTTCCAATAACCATATCTACAATATAGAAAAACATCTTTGGGTTGGTTAACAACATCCAACATTGACTCTATTTTATTGGATTTACTTATTTATTGATATATACATATCGCAGAATACACTTTAATACATGTATTGATCCATCAATATCCCACAAGACAACATTCTGTAAATCTGCACATTCCATATTGCCCTACAAACTCCTCACGCCACACACTGCGTGTTGCTGGTGCGCGTCACTGGAACTCCCTACCTGTAGCTCTAAAACAAATACTGTCCATCTCCCTATTCAAATCCAAAGCAAAAAGTTACCTTTTAAATTCACAAGTCGGATCTCTCATCACCACTTTGTAAATATGTTGTAATTTAATAGAAATCCAAATATATAATTTCATCTACATAACCTTTAAAGAAATGCCACATAACCTTTCAATCACGGGATAGAACAAGCCCCATTGGGGCTTTATTCCCGCCAATATTTATTCCGATAAGATAAATTCTACATGATTGTATATATCAATTTTGGTGAATAAATATATTATTATTATTATTATTAGAAACTTGTCTCCATGGTTATTTTAGACAAGAAGATTTTCCCTGTGCCCGTGTGTTTTAGTGATCATACATATATATATTTTGGCTCTCGCTGTGACAAATGGCTCTTTATAAAAAGGCGTGGTGCGACGGCAACGCATTTTGAAAATCTTCATTTCATGTTGCGGCCCCGACTCCTTATAAAGTTTTGTTCATTTTGTGCCGAAATAGACCAAAGTAGCTGTGATCCAGATCCCACTTTTTTGCTCCTGTTTTTGAAAACAAATAATGCCGATTTTAAGATTTTTGTAAACGCCCGAACTTTTATCGACGTGGCATTCGAACGAATACGTTAAGGAAATTTTAGGTATTTAAAGGATGATACTTATTTTGTTAATAAAATTGGATCTTTCAAATAGTATACAATGAATTACCTTGATTTATATTAGTAAAAGTAATATTATGGGTAAATGATAAATTGTACGTGAACTAGAACTACAGGATATGCCTATGTGTGGCAAAAAAGTTATCCCTAAAATAGGCTCGAGGTCAATGACACCATGTCACAATTAAGAGTAATAGAAATTTAATCGAAAACGCGTTTGTCAGGATTTATTCACAGGGTTTCCTCTCTAGGTTTAGAAAATTAGAAACAAAATAAGGGTTACGTTGATACTTCTTTTCCTTTTTTTGTAAAACAGAGACACCGGGTAATGATTTCTCTTCAAACTCAGCGTGACAGTTTAAAGTTTTTGCCCTTTTGAGTCGTTTGGTTTGGAGGATCGGGACGATAGAAAGCGCAAGTCTCGTAGGAATTCCACAAATTTCCTATCCCCGGCGCTGTATTGCTTATGCGCTTTCCGTTCTAACATGACGTTTACATCTGGAGCTAAATACGTCAAATAGAATTGCAACGTCTTCAACAACGTTCTTAATAGGGCCATCTGTACACAATCTCGTAGGAATTCTTACGGTCGAAGCTTGCGCTTCATATCTTCCAGTCTTATGAGCCTTGTATACAAACACATGAACCTTAGTATGGATCGCAAAATGGGTCAATCCAACAGATGGAGCTCAGTTGATCAGTAATATTATCCCAGACAAAAGTAATCTATAATATGTAATGGGAAAAGGTTAAGAGACCATATTTATTTTGAGTACTTGGTGAAGTGGCATAAACCATATGACCGCAGTAAAATAATTTTTTCCAGATAAATACATGCAAGCAAAGCCTTTAAAACTTTTTATAATACATACGGATACTTAAAGTGGCATGTGCTGCCAAAATTCACACTTTTTTCATTATTTCTAATCGTCACGACAGTAAAAGGCTTTGGGAGCCATCGAAAAACTAAATTTATGATCGGCGCTGGAACGAGGAAAATCCATACAGTATGTGGCCTGTACAAACCGAAAACGTGTTCTAAAAGCAAGCAAAATCTAAATAACCAGGACGACCATTCATTCATTCTACGCCAAAGTTAGTTCAAAACAATACTTTATCGTACATTTTCGAGACTAGAAACACTAAAAAGCTACTGAATTATACGTCTTGAGATAAATAGCCAATAATTTCAACATTTTTTGTTAACGTCAAAATATCAATATTTTGGCAGCTCATGCCACTTTAAGACAATGCAAATCTGGCATTACTAACATAAGACCGCCCATTTCTTAAAGCCGTATTGGTCGCTTTAGAAGTGTTATTGGTCGTTCGAAAGTGTTATTTTACGTTTATTTGGTGACGTACGTTCGTTCTCTTTCGGAGAATAAAAACAAAGCCGATCAAATAAAGTATAAAGTTGACCCTGACAGATTTGTAGAAGAATGTCATAATAGATTGATTAAGGCTTTGCACTCGAAATTATTTAACACAAAGAAGGTGCTCAATGTTGAATTGACTCCAAACCGGACTCCTAATCATTATATAGGGTAGCATCCATTACTGAGTTTAATGTTCTCGTCCTGGTTGGGTTGAATATCAGTTGAATCATCAAACTAATATCAGTCAGTCAGTCAGAATATCAGTGTTAGACTCGACGTCTCATCGAGTACGGACATTTAACACAACCATCATAATCTCATGGTATTTTTTTGCGAAAATCTTCAATACATAACTATATATTTGATGGGGCCGGTAAGTATTTGAAAAGAAAGAAAACTCGACATCTTTGGTTTTCAATCGTTGTATCGTCTTCGCTTTCCGTACAGGTGAAAATATATATTGCTATAGCGGTTTGGTGTGATTTGTCGTGATTACAAACGTCTGTGTCTATTGGGGAAGAGAAAGTGGTCAGAGGCTGGAACTAAATATATCACCCTGTCTTGTGTGAACGATGCGCTTATTCAGACAGTGACATCTTCCATTAGGCTACCACGGTCGATAGATGTTTTGTCTTGCCCTTAAGTTCTCTTAGATAAAATAAAGAGTCCGAATTCATCAAAATAAAAAAGATGGTGACTGTTGTGTTTTTGAAGTATTGCAAAATTATTGAACACTTGGCATTTAAAAAAAAAGAGGGATGCTCTTTTTCATAAACAATATACAGCTTGAGCATTTTGTAGGAATTTTATTACGTTTTTGACAATATGTGGAAAATATTGCTCTTTTCCCCGAAGAGGTACAATTTAAGAACCTTTGTATGATCCTTGTGGATATACATTATTACAGGATTTAGATGTGACATGGACTGAGGACATGCCCAAGTAATGTCTATACAATTATTCAGTGCAATTTGTCGTATGTGGAACACATTAAGATTCGAAAAAGATCAAAGATTTAACACTGTTTGTGATGCATTCTTTTCCAACCATCTTCAGATGATCGGAATAGTGAAAATACTTAAAATGATAAATCATTGAAAATGTACATTAAGGTACATTAAAGAAAAAATAAATGTACACCAAACTCTTCGTTGAAGGTTAGTAATTTGCTCATATTTCGTGTCATTTTGCATTAATCTATAAGATATGAAATACTGCGTCTCTATGAAAGGTTTAAATGTATTGGGTTGTTTTGTGCTTAGGTTCTCAAGTCCCAATTATAGTTTGTCCAAGTGCTACCAACCTATGTATGAAGGCCTACTTTAAGACAGCTAAGGCACACCACTTATCAGGAACAGTGGCGTACGTGAACAATTAGTATAGCGGAAATAATATCAATGTGACGTACATTGTAAATGTAGTCCTTTGGGTATATCAATGTACAGCTGTTGGGTTACACACTGAAAGTGGAATCAAATGTACTTAAAAGGCGCCAATATTCATTAGAACGTTCCAAGCTTTGTGGTAACTTGATGCTTTGGTGTAGATCAAATATTAATGCATGGTTTGATTAATATTGATCAATGCATGGTTTGATTAATATTGATTAAATTTTTTCGCAGAAAACAAGATCCTGTGCACATGTTTTGAATTTATTGGCGAACTCAGAATATAGGAAAGATTGTGTTAAACCAATCCCCATGATTCTCAAGCTGAAAGTCTATGAGGAAACTGACTAACGCGTTTCCAATTAACCATCTACCTTTGCGAATTTCCTAGTCATTTTGGGCTCTGAATTAGTTTAATCGTCTGTCATTACTTTGGATTGACAAAACGCTGAGAAGGACCCTCGAATAGTGCTCCATTCACCCTTATTGAATAAGTATGCAGGGACGTTAATCACATGATACACCTGAGATGGCCAATGTAAAATCTAGTTAGATTGAAGGTGAAATCATACAATTGATGATCCTCGAAAATAATTTGAGAGAACGGTTTGCAAAAAACATCTATCTACTCCAAACACCTGCAATGTCACGTTCGATGTTCTGTAGAGCAGGCCTGCTTCAAAATAGTAAAACTAGCAAATGGCGCCCATGTTTTCTGAATTTCCTGCTAAAACATTGGATTTTTGAGGTACCTATAAATACACTGGACCGAAGATACAGCAAATTGCTTGTATACCCACTGGCTTCAGACACTAGATTTAAACTAAATTTGGGACAGGGCATGTGCCACCCTACTTTCGGCTTAGGAAGTAATATTGTTAATCTTAGTAACGAGGAACTCACTGCTGATGATATATCTCTACTCAATAGAGGACTCTCATTTGTGCCTTGCCCTAAATCATTATCTGATAGGGACTTTTCTATTAGTAAATTAGTGCATGTTATGGAGTTCTCCAGAAATCTTAGTGTGGCTGATATCTACCGAGATTCTAGTGGGGTACGCAAGCCGTTTACATCTAAAAGCGGCTATACACCCCCTTCTCACATGTATGATCCAGAAATAAACATTAGTCGTGACTCTGTATCAAGGAAGTTTGATGCTTTAACTAATCAGAAAAAACAACATAACCTTACTCATTCAGAATGTCTTGCCTTAAGTAAGCTAAGGAGAAATCCAAACATAGTTATTAAACCTGCTGATAAAGGTTCGGCAACAGTTATTATGTCAAAACAGGATTATATTGAAGAGATAGAAGGGCAGCTAAGCAACCCTCTTCATTACAAAAAACTTGATAAGGAAATTTGGCCTGAAAATGTTAGGAAGTTCAATAAAATTCTTGTTTCTCTCCAAGATAAAGGCTATCGCTATTTGGAATGTGATCATAACTCTAAAAACAGGGTCTTCTATATTCTTCCGAAAATTCACAAACCCATTGGAAAATGGCCGAAGCCTACAATGCCCCCAGGACGTCCTATTATCTCAGATTGTGGCAATGAAAGTTATAGAATATCAGAGCTAATTGATTACTATCTAAAACCTATAGCGAATCGGCATCCTAGCTTTATAAAAAATACGGATGATTTATTGGCCAAATTGTCTGAGAAATCCATCCCACAAGATGTGATTTTGGTTACTCTGGATGTGGAGTCTATGTTACAAACATTGACATAGATTTGGGTCTTAAATCCATAAAATCAGCATTCCAAAGATATCCTGACCACCGTCGTCCGGATAAAGACATTTTAGAATTGCTGGAACTTAGCGTAAAAGGTAACGATTTTGAATTCAATGGGGAGATCTTTCAGCAAGTTAAAGGGTGTGCTATGGGGAAACGTTTTAGTCCTAACTTTGCCTCTATTTTTATGGCCGAGTGGGAGAATGATATTCTTCACAAATGTCACCAACAACCTTTTATTTACCTTCGGTATCTGGATGACATTTTTATCATTTGGCAACATACGTTGGAAGACCTTCATATTTTCATTGATACTCTTAATTCTCACGACTCAAGCATTAAATTACAGCCTACTATTGATCACACTTCTGTGGATTTTTTGGATGTAACTATTTACAAGGGTCATACATATCATACTACTGGGTATCTAGATTACAAAGTATTCTTCAAACCTACTGACACGCATCAGCTACTACATGCTGGGTCATACCATCCTCCTCACACTTTCAAGGGAGTCATTAAATCTCAGATTTTTAGATTCTATAGAAACTGTAGTTCTTTAGATTTTTTTAACCAGGCTTGTTCTGTTCTTTTTAAAGCTCTCCTCCCTAGGGAGTATTCTATTAGATTACTCCGAAGGATGAAATCTAACACAGTAAGACAAATCATGTTTCCCCCTTCATCCCCCCATACGCTTACCTCCCCTTCACGAGTGTACCACTACCGTCCAACATTTCTCTCAGGTACATCAATGAAATGCCTTAAGACGCGATGCAAACTCGATATATACGTACCCGATCGCGGAAGCTTTTTCGGAGAACAAACTCGCAACAAATATCAAATAGCAGAGAATCTTAATTGTGACTCCTCTAATATCGTGTATGTAATCACGTGCAAAAAATGTCACAAACAGTACGTCGGAGAAACTCAGAATTCTCTACGACAAAGAGCAGCCAACCATTTATCTAGTATAAGACTTAAACATGATGTACCCGTGGCACAACATTTCAATACTCAAGGTCATTCGGCCAAGGACCATTTTGAAATCATGCCTATTGAGAAAATCCCATTTCTCACTTCCGCTGCAGATACGAAGCACAAACGTTTGGAAAGGGAAAGTTTTTGGATTCAAACATTACAAACTATTTATCCTTTGGGTTTGAACTTGGACCCCGGAAGATGTCGTGAAAAAACTATAATACCATTTGTGTTTCAGTATAACAAAGCTAGCATCGCTATGGCCAAGATTATAGTAGAAGAATACAAACTACTTCAAAGTAAACTTGCTCGACCTCTGACCCAAAGGCCAGTCATTGCTTATAAAAAGAACAAGAGTTTGAAAGACATACTGGTCAGGGCTAAACTCCCCTGTCTGCCTTCTACCTAGGTTTTCTGGGAAAGGGTATGGGGGGGGGGGGGGCATAATATATAGTCTGACGATATTCTTACTATAGCTTAAGATGCGTAAGCATTGTCAATGTAATACAAAGTGTTCCAGAAAATTCTACTGACTAAGGCCAAGCTCCTGTCAGTCGTCAACCTAATGAAATATCATAGGTTTACTTTATTACAACAATTTATGATGGGGTATAAAGGTCTAAATGATATACCTCTTTTTAACACAATTAGAAACTTGTCTCCGTGGTTATTTTAGACAAGAAGATTTTCCCTGTGCCCGTGTGTTTTAGTGTCCATAAATATAAATACAGCTTTTACTTCAACTTTGACGGGAATGAAAAAAACAATACGATCACAGTACGTGAAACACGATTTCAAGCAGTTTCACTGTTTAAGGAAGTCATTTCAGAACATTGTTATGGAATTGTCTTAAAAAGCTGATACATAAGCTCATAACTTGGAATCATGCATAATTTTAATAAATTTAGGTGCAACTTAGGCAAGGTTAGATTATCAAGCACCAGGGCCCCATATCTAAAAGCTGATGTAAGAAACAAAACCTGTTTAATAACTATGTGAACTTGCACGATGTTGTAAATCTATGCACTAACTTTGTAAGACTGTCCAGTTGTATATAATCTTGAGTTTATTAAGCAGTAATCGTAATTCAATCTGTGACTCTGATTAATGGTCCCATAGATAATATCTTAGAAATAGAATAAGTTCCTAGAAACTTTTTGAGATTTAGTTTTTTTTAGAAAAACAATTCTAATTTTAAGAAAATAAATATATGCATTTATGAATTTCAGATTTTTGAAGATGCAGATGAAAGACAAACTTTTTTTTTAGAAAACAATATGAAAGCTTCTTTGAGTTTTCATCAATATAGTCAACCAGAGTAAGTGTTGCAATAAGTTTTTTTTTCTTGTGACTGTCCTGTAACTGTACATGTACAATTTTCACATTTTTTATATAAAAAAACTCTTATTTTGTTTCATGGGAAAATTATTCATGTACTTTATAGTTTGTATTCCTACTGATATGTTTTTCAATCATAATTAATAAAATAAAAAGACTATATTCAATTGGTGAAACCCTTAAAGTTTTTGATTTGAAATTAAAACTTATAGTTTTTTTTCTGTTTTAACTTGTATTACTTTAGAATACCTGCTTGTGAACCCAATGCTGACAGCAGTCCTGAAACTGTTGAAATGATGGATATGGATGAACAGAAAACCAGACAAGACAGGGTATACTCAACAAGGAGCATAGGTAACTTCTGCATGATGCTATATCTAGTATATGTATATCATTATGTTAAATTGTTGACACAAGTCTTTTACTTAACAGCCAATGGTTTACTGTTCTAAGGCACAGATGTGAAGAAATATTTTACAAAAAGTAAATTGGGAAAGCATTTCTGAGAAAAGTTAATATTGATGTCAAATGTCAATCATTTATAGATAATAATCTCATTCGTCACATGTTTAACTAATTTGATCTTTGAAAGTGACCTAGACAAGAAAAGCCTATTTTGCCCACAACACATCCAGCAATGTGGGTTCAAATGCAGTCCCAAGAAAAAAAAATGTATGAAATCTAGGATATTTCCACTGGGTACTACATGACGGTAAGATTGATCATAGATTGACATGGAATAATTATAAACTACATTGTACCTTTTTGTTTTCTTTCACAGGTGTATCAACTGAAGATGATTTGATTCAAGAAATTAACAGTTTAAGAAATGAAAATTCAAGTTTAAAGGAACAAGTAAAACAACTCAAGCAAGAAATTAACATCAGTCGATGGTCCATTAATAAAATAAAAAATGATGATAGAGCAACTCAATTTTATACTGGACTCCCCACTTTTGCTGTGCTTATGTGGCTTTACCGGTGAGTACAGATATACATTCAATGTAAATTCAATGTAAAAACCAGATCAAAATGTCTTATCACTTTGAGAAATATTCACATTGCTATTAGTTACAAAACAATGAATGGTTTGCCAAAATTTAAATTTTGTCATTGATTCTGTTTGCCATGACAGAAAGAGACTTTGAAAGTCATCGCCTCATCGGGAAAATAAATTATTAGTTCCAAACACTACTTAGATGTGTACACATTCTCGAGGCTAGTAGCACTGAAAAGCTTCTGAGTTGCAGGTCTTGAGAACAGTAGACGATAATTTCAACTTTCCGTTAAATTACTGAGGTCCCTTTCATAAATTTTTAAAAAAATATTCAGTGGTGAAATATAAAGTTTGTATTCCTAACTATCATATTATTTAGGGTGGAACTCGTTACTATTCTTCATTATTCATGCTTATTATTGTCTCAAAAGTCACCACTTTCTCAAATCAAAACCACAACTATTATATACAGCTGAATATCTTAAACATTGAGTATATGTACATCTTTTCTCAAAGATATCTGGAACCAAAGGCTTGCAGAATGGCTTTTTGGAATGGGGAGAAGAAAACCACAAACCGTGAAAGAAGCCGCGGAGGAAAATTATCCCTTCTCGACCAGCTACTGTCAGTTCTCATGCGTCTCAAGGTATTGCTTACTTTGCACTGAATACGTAACATAGTCTATAAGCCCAAACCAGAAATGAATTTGAAAAAAATATATGTGATTTTTTCATGGGACATGATGCAGTTTATAAAATACTGTATTATGTTACATACACAAAACAAATTGCTCAACTTTCAAAATCTCCCATTTAAACGCAGGTTAGTGTCACTGTCTTCAAAGTTTTCCTATGTCCAGCAAATTGCTTTCAGTTTCACGAAACTTGTATTAAATTACAAAAGAAGCTTTGAGGAAAAATATTGGTGAATTACGAAGGCCTTGAAGAGGATGAATTTAACCTAGGCTTAAATGGGAGATTTTGAAAGATCAATTTGTTTTTCTTATTGTGGAATTTTATTAACTTCACTGTTAGGAGTAGAAAAATCGCAAAAATATGTGTTTGGTATCTTTGGAAAGGAACAGTTAGTGCGCTTCTTCTGAACCCTGAAGTGATTTTTTTGTTATCTCCCCCTTTAAGGAGATTTTTCCCATAACAAATATTGTCAAAATCTATGCTATTCTACCATTATTTATATAAAGATGAGATTTCCAGATGGCCATTGGTAGCCTTCCCAGCTCCCTCAGACCACATGACAGGAAGTTTTATATGAGGATTCTACTGTCTCCTATGTTGTGGTAAAAAAATCGAGTGCGCAGCAAAGCCCTTTTTTCTAATAATCTGAAGGTCAACTGTAGAACCAAATCAAACTACATAGACATCGCCTTTCAACGTGATGTTTTTAAAGACATTTCTTCATTTTTACACTACAACATCTTCAATTTAATTTTTTTTTCAGGTTGGCCTGTTTGTGAAGGATATTGCAGACAGATTCGAAATTTCTGTGGGGACCTTCTCAAAGATTTTCCACACATGGATTGTCTTTTTAAACAAAGAACTTACAGTGCTCAACCCATTCCCATCAAAGGAGATGGTTCAAAGATTTTTACCTCCATGTTTTAGTAAATATCCTAAAACCCGCATAATTATTGATTGTACAGAAATATTTTTAGATAAGCCATCAGCCCTTTCAGCACAGAATGAGACTTTCAGCAATTACAAACATCACAATACTGTTAAATTTTTAGTTGGCATTTCCCCTGGTGGAGTGTTTACATTTATTTCTAAAGGATGGGGTGGGAGAGTGTCGGACAGAGAGATTGTCAAGAGAAGTGGTTTTCTAGAATTAATTGAGCCTGGTGATAATGTTATGGCTGATAAGGGTTTTGTTATAGAAGATCTTTTACATGATAGACATGCTTCCTTAAATATACCCCCCTTTTTAAAACAACAAGCTCAATTCACTCAAGAACAAGTTCAGCAAACTCGAGACATTGCAGAGGTGCGTATTCATGTAGAACGTGCAATTGGTCGGCTGAAAAAATTTCATATACTCGATGGATGTTTACCATTGTCATTAGAAACCATTTTAACAGACATAGTGAGAGTGTGTGCTTATTTAACTAACTTATTCCCTCCAATTGTTCCAAGAGATTAGGTTTGACTATCCAAACATTGATTGATTGTTTGGTGTTTTACGCCCCACTCAAGATTATTTCTCTTATATGCCGCCATTTCCAACTTTATTCCCGTCCGGTGGTAACTGGTAACCATCCCACATAAGTAAACCTTATTATATATGAGACTAATTTTCAGATAGAAAGTATAAAAAATAGCTTTTTTATGACTTGAGTTTCATTTAATTTCTGTTAATATGTAGGTTACATCAAACTAATGTAGTGGTTGGTTCGTTGAAATAAAAACCTTCATAGGAACAAACAATTTCAAATTTTAACAAATATTCACTAGAATGTAGCGTAAAATACTAAAACTCTTGTATATATTTTGCCATGTGACATTGCTACTGTGCAATCATCCATTCTTAATACCAAAGGGTCTACAGTATCTCATCCATGATTTATTTTCTTTGGTTGGAATGTAATATACATACATCGAACATGTATATATAAATATATATACATATAACATTGTGTACAATTGCAATATGTGAATGAAATGCAAAAAACAAGTCAATGCTGAAAAATGACTTAATTATTACAAATATTTAGACAATTGAAAGTTAACAATTTCATAGCATTTCTAGGGCCCATTTTAAAACCAGCATATGGGCTATTTTAATAGATAAAGACTGAATTGTAGTTCTGCTGCATTTCCATATAACAACAAGATTTTCTCTTAGCTTACTTTTAATTATTTAAGAACCATATTTTTTTCCAATAAAATTGAATAATGAAATTAAAACTATGAATAAGTTTGCAAATATTTTTGTCATCAATTACGTCTATCTACTTATAATAATTTAAGATTTTGTTGATTATCAATGATTACCATAGTGCCCTATGGTTTCAGTACATTTGACCGAAAATGAGGCATATTTAACAAATGTTAGTAAAAGGATATGAGTGACTAATAAAACATCTCAAAGAGAAACACTATTGTAATAGTTATCTCCCTTTTTTTCTATTACCAACCAGAGTCTACATCTTCTGTCTGGGCCATATCGATTGTGCCTGTATGGTGGATTGATTTTTTTATTGATTGAAGAGTATTTCACTTCTATTCCAGCATTGCCATGTTCACTGTTGAAGGAAATCGGTCTACTTGCCTGGAGGAAACCTGTTTGTATCTTTTCTGCAAGATTTCTATCAAATCGCTGGTCAGAACTTTCTGAAATTGGGATCTTTTAGATTGATCTGTATGTTCGTTTGTTTTTCTCTTAGCCTACAATTCGGTTATTATTATTGGTTGATGCTTGTCTGCAGTATAACCCCTGAGCCAGTGAAAAAAAAAATATATATATTTGACTAAAGCTCTGACTTGATCTGCCCTGTTAAAATTTCAGGTACTAGTTTGTTCTTGTAAAAGGAACATAACTTTGGCAGAAGCTCATTTTCCCAAAAATTCCTATCAAAGTATATTCTTTCAACCACCATGTCAACTGTGTTCCACACTACAAAATCTACCCAGGGAACTGACATAATGGCCATTTCTCCTTGTACTTGACTAAAATAATGTGATGAAGAAGTAAGGGTCAGTTCGCCATCAGAGTCAAATTTAAGAAAAAAGTTATTGTATTTTAATGCTATTTCTTTAAAAGTTTGTCCTCTAATGTCTTCACCGCTTATTGAGCATGGACATTTGATTTCCAGTGCACCAGACTGTGCACCCTGTGGCTGTGATACATCTGTCACCAACCCATCACTAGAAGCACCAAGAAAAGAAAAGTCTGGAGATAGTGTCAATCCAGTTGACTTGTAGATGATCGGTGTCCCTTTGCTCTTCTTATAGTTAATGTAAGCTTGTCGAGCTATGGGCTCATGCTCTTTCCCCCATCTAACATACCAGGGTAACCTGTGAAATAATAAAAGTGTCCATTAATTGAAATATTGTTTGAAGTATTTATGCCATATAAACCGTTTTTTTCAGATGAAATGAAATTGTAGTGTATTCTGAAAAAAGGCACGGAGTGATATTCTTGATCAAACCTACCTTTCCACAGCTTTATATCTCATTAGTTTTGAAATCAGCGACCTGTTTTGATTAGAGTTTATTGTTGCACAAACTTCTCCAAATGAAGAGCTGGTTATTCTCCCAGTATGAAGTTCTGTCCATAATGTGGAATTAGTTTGCTCTCTCGTGATTGATTGTATATGAGACGATACTTCTTTGGAAATCCGCTGGTTTGCAACAAAACTATCAGCTTCTGTGGCTTCCAAACTTCTCGGATAATCTGTAAGGATTGTACACAAAAAATTAAATGAATATAAATGTAGACAATTTATCAGGGTCAATGAACATACCTCTTAAGTATGTGTAAATGTAACTTATGTATGTGAAATTTCAGTCATCATAACTAAATGTCTTTTTTTTTTTAATTATGTCAAAATGATACTTATGATTTATTATTGTGATGTTTTGAATATGCCTCTATTTAATACCAAAATGTTACAAACTTACAACATGGCGTAATGATGAGGCTTTCTGCTGATTCATCTAAACATGACGACTCAATCGTCACTTCTTCATTATGTTTAGGTACATTTGATGCTGGTAAGGGTACATCCCAAATCTGTTGAAGTCCAGTGTTTGGATAAAGCTTCATCAACTCATTTAATTGAGACTTAATTCTTGAGAAGTTTATCACACGATCATCTGCATGTCGCGGATCAAAGTCCTTTACCTTTGGCTTTGTTGGAGCTGAAATGCGAGAACATGTATTTCAGTAAATTATTACATACAAGAGGAGGGGTCATAGTAGCCGGCATGCATATTAGATGTTATAGACCTCTTTATGGTCAATGTCATTTGGACTGTAATCTGGACTATGAACATACATCTATCAATATTTCAACCACCTTGTTACCTACATGTATACCCACCTTTTCCATATGTTGGCTTATATATGTGTATCTCTTCTAAAGGTTTGGCCAATACCTTCAACGTTCTAGGTTTTGACCACTTGCACAGCCTTGAAGTGCAGGAGATATCTCCTGGATTCTAAAAATGAACAAAACTTTGCATTTAACATATCCACATAAAGTCTTTAACAAGATAATAAGAGCTGTCAAAATGTTGATAATTTTCAGTCAAAAATAAATATTGAAAGTATCAACTACAAATTAGCCATACAAGTACAAACAAAATTGTTAGCTTTTTAGAGCTACTAATATCTAGATTGTATGTTTTAAGAAGAGTTAAGAAAGAAAAAAAAGTGATATTATTTGTGTCTGTTACACCTGAAAGGCAATAAAACAAGCTAGAATTCGTGTAATATAAAAACTAAACGTTACCTGGTTTTTAGTACGATTAATGAATTCTAATGCAAACAAAAGGGCACATATGTGACTGCAATTTCCAGAGAGTCTGAAAAAAAAATGAAAACAAAGAAGAAATAATTTAATGTTCCAATAGAATTAAACGATTGTAACATATAAAATTAAATTATATACTTGTTTCCTTTAAAATAATAATAAACAGAATATACCTTTAAAATAATACTTGTCTATTCCCCTACATTTGCAAGGTGTCTCATGTAATTGACAAAAAAAAAATCCATTGAACTAAGTGAGAAGGCTTGATCACAAAGTGATGTACAGCATATAAGTTTGTCCTAGCAACCAGTACAGTAGAGACAAGTTGTGACAGTAAATCAAATACTTAACACCATGCAGTGTTCTTTGCCAAGCAGGCTGCTGGTTATTAAACAATTACAATGAGATTGTCAGTCCAAAAACAAACAGCTAAATAATGAGTCTACAAACCCTTGTGGACATCCACATTTTGCACCTATGCAACCCCCAGTAACACGGTTTATGGCAGAATATACTGTATATTTTCTTTGCTTCTGACTTGCAAGACATTGACATCGAAAGCAAATGGAAATGTCGGATACCTGTGACAAAAGAAATTGACTTAAAATGAACATTTTGGCAGCTCATGCTACTTTATTAATTCAACCCTTTACCTACATGTACATGTACTCTATCCCATATTCCTAGCCTGAGGGAACCAGTCATCGAGGGTAAATGTGACATTCATCGATCGTCTAATAAAATGGCTCTGGGGACAGTAATCTAACTTTGGGGGGAGTGGCAATATGTACCTGTTTGTTATTTATTAAAAATAATTTAGCATCGCTGGGTGACTGTTTTCTTTATCGGAAGGGAAAAGTCACCCTTGCGTCAGACTGCAAATTCAACAGCGAGGGAACCAGTTAACTGAGTTATCGAGGGGTGAGGAATAAGTCAGTTTGTGATATTTTTTTCAAAAAATTTCCAAATATATAATAAGCACCCTTATAGAATATAATGGACATTCTACAGTAAACTAGTCAATTTCTTACTGTCTGTTGTTCGTAAAAGGCCACTTTCAAATGCCAAAACCTTGCACCGGTAAACGAAAACCATGAACAGAACGAACACTTTAAGTTTTAGGGGGCGGTCATTTACGTTTTCGCCTATGTTAACCCATACTATGAAGGTACTTAGATATCCAAATCAATAAATGGTCCCAGGTCGAGTGACCTACATTTTAAATTCGCGTTTCAAACTCGCTTACAACCTTACACAGTCACATTTATGGTTTACTTTGTGTGGTCAACACAGACAGTACTATGTGCCAAAATAAATGTTAAAAAAAAAACTTATGGTTTACTTTGTGTGGTCAACACAGACAGTACTATGTGCCAAAATAAATGTTTAAAAAAAACAACCAAAAAAAAAACAGACAGTAGTCAGTATAGTATGCACATACGATTACGAGCACGATTCATTAACTTGATCGACTTACCTCTTTATAAAATAAATTCTGAATGTCCCCATCTTGAAAATGTTTAATGCCTCTATCCAAACATTTATTGTTGCGCCCACTTTCCTCCACTATGTGAGTGTAGACATCAGTCATTTTCACAGGTGGAATCTTACTGATGTCTGGGTCGCGTTCGTATACCATAGTGTCAAATTCCGGCGTCTCGCCATCTGATAAAACTGGAAGTTTCTTCTCGTCTGAAGACCTTTTCGCTAAAACAGCTTCAATTAAAATTTCCTTCCTTTTTCTTTTGTGAACTATATTCAAATCTCTGCATATTTGTCTCAATTCGGCTACTTGCAATCTTGACAACGCTGTCCTCTCGCTGACAGCTGGTTTGTTGACATCTGCCATTTTGACGTTGCCATACACAGTCGTGAATGCGCTTGCGCATCCCCAAATCTCGCGTTGTTGTCTCGCTTAAACCGAAAGGGTCTATTACGTCATTTAGCAAAGGAAGGTACCATGCTTAACATACGATACAAGGTTATAACATCCCATGTTACATGGATGCCGGGACCTAGACTAACTCATCACACAAACAAAAGCCTAATATCCGCTCAGTTATGTTCAATAATTCCAAGCTGAATCAGATATTGCTTGGCGAAAAGTTGAACGCTGACGTCATTGCCCGTAAAGAATAATGACACAAGTTCACATCAGATGACAGATTACGGAGTAATGAGGCAATGGCACCGACGTGTCTTCCGCCCATTAGATCAGAAATAGATCAAATTAAACTGCATTGGCATTACTTCACTGCGGAAATCTGGTGGAATCCTGTCCAAGTATATCATTTTTGCTCGAGCCAAAGTCATTATGAAAGTTTGTGTCATTTTCAAATAGCCAATCACGCCAGATTCACATTTTCATATTGCGTCATATTGCATCCAGGAAAAGAATATTAGTTGCCTATAACTTCTAAAAAAGCATATTTGTCACCTCCGGGTGGACACAAATGGCCAAAAGCACAGTATTAGTCTGTAATTCCCGGAAACCCAACATTATATATCGCCGGTTATCATGTTTTCCTTCACAGAGAACGAGGATGTATGGTATATGATGTCGTATTATCATCAATCTAAGGGATGTTTCCCACGTCACTGCTATAACATTTATTAGGAAAATCCAAATTGATTGAGGTATCAGTCATCAAGGATTCCAGGAAGCCAAATGTTTTATTTCACCCAAAAACTAAGAAATATGTGCATGAGAAATTCGTTTAATACTTCAAGTAAAACAGAATGATCGAAGAGATGTTATACTAGTGAGGCTGTATAAAGGAAAAATTACGTTATGCTGTACAGAAATTTTTTAAAAAAATGTTTTTGGAATATAAGATACGAGGCATGGGCTGCCAAAACCTACACTTTTCAATAGATCCCGATTGCCAAAACAATAAAAAGGTTCGACGTAGTTTATCGAAAAACTAAATGATTGGCGTTGAAATGAGAAACACCCGTACAGCCTGTGGCCTTTACGAACTGAAGAAAATGTTCGAATACATAAAGAATTTAGATAACCGAGACGAAATTTCATACTTCTTTACATTACTATGACTAATATATCTAGGTAGCCTCTAATTTCTATTTCTAGACTAAAAAAATCGTCCAGAATTTCAAAATTTTGTTTTAACGGAAAACAATCAACATTTTGTCAGTTCATGCCACTTTTAACTTTTTTTTTATGAAGAATAGCTTTTTGGATCATTAATTGAATTTAGTTGAATTAAAATTGAAATTAATTGACAATTGTGAGATAAAACACATTTGGAACCCATTTTGCTTGTTTTACACCTTTAGTGTCCCAAATACACGTGGTCTATACTCAACGTCTTGGATCTATATCGTGTTGTTTTACGGAGAAGTATTAACTCTAAATTAGATATAATACACATCAACGGCAGTCAAGTTTTAGTTTAATGGAGATATTGTATATTGGGAAAAGGTGAAGAAATATTGGAATGCCTTTTTAGTTCTGTATCCATTATCCCTCTGAGATGTCAATATATCGCGTTTATAAGGTTGATAAAGGTGTCGTACTATGTAAAAGAAAAATTTTTTTTAGAGAAAACAAATATACAACCAACAGTGGAATACTGAGGGCAACCAGTAAATAAATCAATATCATATAATATGATAAATGCCTGTAAGATGGACGTTTGGCGTTCGCTCGATCGAATAACCCTTCCGCAACAGGAGGAACTCAACCTCCGGAAACGGTTCCACGGAAGTACTTTCAACACCAATACAGTGAAGGGATGTTGTATGGTTACCAGCACGGAGTAGACAGTTAGGATTAGCCCATTTTCGAAAGGTTCCTAGATTTCGGTGAATATCTTTGGCCATTTTTAGTGGGACTTCTCATAAGCTGGGAATACATTTTAGGTATAGGTGTGACTCATTGAAGAAATAGTTTGTCTAAAAAATATACACGAAAGGTGAAGATTGAATAATAGTAGCGGATTGAGCTGTCTGGTATGGGGGTGATTTGGCCCTTGACAACAATGTGACTTGTGTCGTCTGCACTCCTATCCCCTTCGGATGTGACACTCTTGAGATTTTTCCCTTATTGGCCTGTCAAGATTTGAACTGCAGTCTTGACTAGGGGGTTCTGAATTTCTACCAGGGCTTTTAGCTGGGCGAATGTTTCTTACCGAGTGACAGAGCCAAACGTTAACATTGCGGCAAATGGAAAATTAATGGTCTACTGATGCCATGTAGCCTTTTGGTGTGATTTTACTGTTTGGACATGACTGTGTGAATTCCCTGTCACATAAAGCCTTGTCAGTACAAGCTAAACGTACAGCTGATAGTAAATAGAACATATCCACTTACAATTCTGTAAGCAAACTCTAGTTATTTAAAATTATGTAGATTTACAATGTTGCTTACGACGTACGTGAGAATATTAATTAAAGCTGGAATTTCAATCTTTATAGGAAGCCGTATACAATTGCTGAATATTCATCCAAAACAACGATGTTTCTTAGGTAACTAGAGTCAAGAGATGTTTATATATTCATGGCTTCTCAGAAGTTTGCGTTTCCCCGGGCTATTCCCGCAATTCTTTCAGACCGCCTGTTAAACGACGTATCGTTGGTGGTAACCTGCAATTCCCCTAGATTATTCCTTCTTAAAAGCCTTTCCACTTCTATGCAATCGCAAATTTAAATGCTGCTGTTATTCAGAGAGGGCTTAAGGCGACTACGATTTCGCCCTGGCATGCTTTTTTGTAAAGGGATTTACGCAAACATCTGGTAAACCTGTATTTCTTTTAAAAACCAAGTATGTTACAAGTACATGTATGTTACAAGGTTCCTCAATTGGTAGAATGTTACCGGCACACTCCCCGCCGTGGCCATTCTGAAATCTAGGAAAATAGCGAATTTATACCAGCTTGCTTACTTTGCAAAACACAAAAATAAACAAAGAAACATAGAATACGTCCAGTTGTGTTTAAACGGTCTAAATGCACACATGTACCTAGAAAAGAGGTCCGCACGTCAACGATCGGTCAAAACGTGCGTAAAATTCAATGTTGGATTACGCTTACTTCAGATATTTTTGTTATTAATTTACGACCTTTCTGTGTCCATACACTCAAATCATTCGTCTGTATTTCTCAGGTTAGTCGCGCAAAATGGGCCAACTGCCAGCTGGTATAAAATTCATGATTTAAAACCCTTTTATGTGCTCTTTCACGGGTTCGTCTTTTGTTTACATTGCGGGTAGCTATTTTCATTTTCGAATTAAAAATACAATTTGATGTTAAACCGTTGAGAGTTTGCAAAAATGAAAATACACGGTCCAACGGAATAAGTGACATGATGCCAGACGCACGACTGATATCCCGAATTATCCTATCTTCAGTACAGAATTTAATCACAAATACCCAAATGGTATACCATATCATACTCCGTACAATAATTGATAGAATCATTATCATGGAAACATGCTAATAAAGACATACGGCCTTGGTAAGGCTTGTAACTATCGGTTACTCGTGGGAAATTTGAAACCGATAAGTAAGTAAGTAAGTAAGTTTATTAATCGTACACATACAGCATAAGCAAAAGTCAAATACAAATTAAAATGATCGATATATACGCATACGGGTAAACATACTGGCTGTATCTACACAGCTTATTGCTGATAGGAGTAAATAAATCACAAATATGATGATTTTGGAGTAGCTTAAATAATTTTCCCGTTGATAAGTACGGACAAATATAACAGAAAAACTGGTTGCACTCAAGAATGTGCCAATAAGGACGATAATATTTGCGTTATTTTGAGAATAGCACTTTATTCTAACAAATCATGGTAAATCATGGTCTACCTTTTACGGGAGTGTGGTTCAAATTAAAATACATGTTTTTATTTTTCTGAAGTGATTTTCAGACCAAATAGAAACAACGACGACAGAACTAAAACACAATACTTTCAAATTATCACAGGATAATCAAATACTAGTCTTGAAGTTTTGACAATATATTCTGGAATAATTTATGATTTCTGGCGAAACTACATGTAAGACTTTACCATTCTTGAATATTTGTTCATGGAGGAGGAAACTGTACTTTTTGCCAGGAGAGACACCCGGCCTTTGGCGAGCACCTGGCAACTCTTCCGTATTGATGACCTTTGTCAAACCAAGATACTATTCGCTCTGTAGCTAAGATCATCACTATGGACATAGTTTTGAACAAGTTCATCAACCGGTGTCTTGTCAATCCCTAGCTATTCGGACATCGGGAGATAATTTGCTACATGTCCACACGGAGTCTTAGAAATTGTTTTTTATCGCCCCTTCGTCAGAACAATACAAATTAAGTTCTAATAAGTTATAATATACATGTAGTAGAGTAAGCAACCAAAATAAATTGTCATCACGTTTGTAAATAAACCGAAATACTCAACATGTCTTTCTTCGGATTGCTTACTATACCATATTATGCCAAGCTAGTCGGTGGAAAATCTAGTACTAAGTTATAACCGAAAAACGCAAACTTCATATTGACTCAATATTTCGACTTTTATTCAGTTATCATCAGGAGTGAGGTACATTAGCAACAACATTGGTATATATACAGGTAAAAACAAACAGATTAAGCAGTGATATAACAATAATAGGAATGGCCTTACAGATTTACAAACTTATTATCGTTATTACATATGCACGTTGACAAAACAGATAAGGAAAACAGATTAGGGGGAACAGCAGGATCTAACTGGCATGGCTAGGGGATATTAACAAAGAGGTGCAGACAGTCTTATCTTAAGAATTAGGACATAGTTCATCTAAATAAGACAAGTTCTTTAGATGCTTTTAATCCACTGTTTAAGACAGGGCTATTTCTTCTAATACACAGAGCTTCTCTGAACAGTTCCGAAATATAAAAATCTAGTCCGTTAACAGTCCCATATGGGGACACCCCGGATCTGAAGCACCGGATCTATCACGGACTGCCGGGACCTAATCCGGGATGATTTTCGTCCCGGACCACGAAAAAATGCAAGATTTCCTCTCAGTTGCATACCGGCCCGGATAGTCCCGGTAGAGTAACGGGCCTTCCAGGCAGAGTCCAGGATCATCCCGGACCATCCAGGTAGAGTGCAGGATCATCCAGGCAGAGTCCAGGACCACCCCGGATGTGACCCCGGACCGTCCCGGACAGGCCCGGATCATCCCGGTTCATCCCGGCAGAGTCCAGGACCATCCAGGCAGAGTTACGGATAGTCCCGGGCTTCCCGGACCATCCCGGTGTGTAAAACATGAAATTCATTTAGAATCTGTATCGGTCCTGGAAGGTCCGTGAAGCCGCCGGCATGGTCCTGAACATTCCGTAACAGTCCGTATGTCAAATGGGATGATCCGGCATGTATTTTTCCTTCCCGGACTGTCTCGGATCGTCCAGGACCATGCAGGCGGCTTCACGGACCTTCCAGGACCGATACGGACCTACCCGGCGGATTCCAGGATGTGTCCCGGTTTTGTCCAGGATGACTACGGATGAACGCTCGTCACGGATCATCCCGGAAGTTTTTGACAGTCAAAAAGTTCCGGGACTACCCCCAGGACGTTGGCGGATGCCCAAGGATCATCCCGGACATACAAGGACCATTCCGGACCATTCCGGCCAAGTAACGGATCGGACCCCGGATCTCTACGGACTAATCCGGGGTTATCCGGGGCCTTTATGGGACTGGGGCTTTAACTGGTAGCAGAAATAGCAGTAGATCCGATGACCTGGAGTAAAATTTCGCTGAAAGAAATGGAAACACACTGGTCAGGTCTTTGCACAAAAAGTAAAATGCACAGAACACACAAATGACTGTAAAACTGATCAAGATATAGAACAGACTAATTACATGAAGTGTTATAACTTTCCAACTAACATGGAATCACATTTACTAATTAGTAAACATGGTTGGTTGATGTATACCTTTTATTCCACTTCACATTCAGTCCAACGTTATTACTGTACTAAATATACCACGAACTATAATCTCCGCCTATGGATATTAGTTGATGTGATTGATATTAGTTGATATGATTAATTGGCCGCGAGGTGAGATAATCTGAGGATAAGCCGGAGCCTATTATGGTCGATGCACATTCAAAACACGACGGTTATTGGTTTGTTTATTGGCAAATAACGGTAGCATTCATAAAACTTACTTGTTTTTACCATTGCTATATTTAAACTCTAGTTTTTTTTAAAAAGGCGAACGCCACTACTACAACGTACTGGCGTTTGCATTAGTGATTACAACTTAATCGGTTTACATCCTTGCCGTATGTAATTTCTAACGGAATGTTAGTAGCGGGAAACGTTATTGGTAAGAAACGTTAGTGGCACTGGAAGTTAATGGTAAGGAACATTAGTGGCATGGAAAGTTAGCCATAAAGAACCTGAGTGGTAAGGAACATTAGTGGCAAGGGGCATTAGTGACAAGGAACGTTAGTGGTAAAGAACGATATCGGTAAGGAACATTAGTGGTCAGAAACATTAGTGACAAGGAACATTAATGGAAATGAACGTTAATGATGCGGAATGTTAGTGGGGAGGAACGTCAGTGGTAAGGAGCGTTTGTGGCAAGGGGTGTTTGTGATATGGAACGTTAGTGGTAAGAAACATAAGTGGCCAGAAACGTTAGTAGTAACGAACTAGACGGTAGTGACAAGATATTCTAGTGGCAAGGAGTATTAGTAGTAAGTACCGTTTGTGACAAGCAACGTTAGTGGCAAGGAACGTTTTAAGAAGGGGCTACTAAGCTTAGCTGTCAATGGATACAATAGGGAAGAGATACGACGTAATGGCAGCGGTCACGAGATTTATGGGGCCACGAAATTTCCAAGAATTTAGGAAAGGAAAAGCATTCCTCTTTATGACAAAAGCCTACTATTCACACTACCCTATAAAATATCGTATTGGACTAAATCATACTTTATGATAAGCTTAAGTTTTTTTTATAAAATAACACAAATACGGACATAAAAGAACGTGGAAAATCTTAAACGAACGGATCCATCCTGACACTCATACCAATGACATTTGTTACGTACAGCTGAACTGTTAACATATGTATCTATTTCGATTGTCTTAGAATTTTCTCGATTGTGACGTAATGTCTGTTTGTTTACGAAATGTTTCAATTTTGACCTGTATTCCCAACTGTTACTATGACGACTCCTTGGAAAGTTCTAGTCGCTATAGTGAGGTAATCTCAGGCCTATAATTTTAGTTCATAACCTGTTATGCGTAGATTCAAGAAGATTCTCGAAATACTCTATTTGTATGCAAATTCTCAGATCTTTCTGGAAGTACTCAGAGTGTATATAAGACGTTGTTTTATCGTTATTAGTCAGTCAGTTTTCCAGCTGGTCTCGAGTCTACACAAGTTATATTTGGTTATAGTTCAGATTTATATCTGGACTCTGTATGATACAGCTAGTAAGCTGCTATCTTGAATACGATATTCGTCTTATGACATAGAGTCAGTTTTGAACTGGTCTCGATATACTTTGGATGCTACGGTCTGATATGAGTCAGATTTCTATCTGAACTCAGTTTACTATCTTTGAATAAGATATTCGGCCTGCTTTGTCAGTGATACCTGACTTGTGAATTCTGTCAAGAATTTATTCTGTGGATATACCACCAGTGTGCTAAACCAGTGTGTTTTTAATATTCTATCCTGCGGATTTACCATTGTGTCTTCAAGTTCAAGATCCATTCTGGGAATCTATATTTCGTCGATTTGTGGTCATCGGATTTAAACCAGTGAACTTTGTGAAGGATACAGATTTCTAGGAACTGTAATTACTTAACTTGTATAAGTAAGTCATTTTGATATATGTTTTCTTTCCAACGTTTATGTAATATTTGCCTGTAAATAAGTTAGTCCGTTTGCTTTTTAATATAAATCAAAATTTGTACATAAAATCTGCTGGTTTGTTGTTACTTCCTTTTATTATCATTCGGTATCGTAACACATTATAATGCTGCTTATTATTAGTTAGTCTCTTTTAAAAAGTGGGTATAACAGCATTCTGGTTATTTTTGAGATTGCACTTTCCTTGAGATATGAATCAAAGAGTATGGCACCTATCACCAGCACTATCATATCGAGATATCTAAAATAACGAGAATACTAATACTGTTGAATACAATGTCTATTTTACAACTGAATCATCTTTACTTGAAAATGTGTTAGTATCGCTATCAATGTATTTATAAGATTCGTAACAAATACCCAATGTAAACAATTTTGTCGAACCAAGTTCTCTAGTCAAAAATCACTCAGTGTTTATATCAAATTGTAAAAACTGTTCTACTGGTATTGGTGACATAAAAACTTCTCTTGGCAATCGTAGAATTCCTGTCCTTAAGCTGGGATTTACACCTGTTAATGGACTGATGTCAACATGTGTGTCAAACCAACGATTTATGTGTCTCTCATACTCATCAAGATCTCTGAGGTCTAATTTGATAGGATTAAAGATTAACTCCGGTGGTTGTCCAGACAAGTCCGGTGTGTGATTTAGTCCTCGAGTGACTTTATTATAAAGGTAAATTAGGATACCAGAACCAAAGCTTTCAACTTGAAATTTGAGTAATCATTAAAAGTGGATATCAGTCGGATTCTTGTCTTGATTGATGTTTTACGCCGCACTCAAGACCATATCCATTATATTGCTGCGCTTCGGGGTTAAGCAGCGGATAAAACATTTCCAAAGAAGGCGATGGAGTGAAAAAAAACTCAGATTTATTTTCATTTGTTAAACTGACTGGCATTAAAATGTACGGCCCATCGATGGAAAACCTATGATAGTATGAGAGAAATTTGCTCTATCGACTATGTCAGTGTTTGGATAATGTTGATAAATTATATAAAGGAATGGAATAACATAATATCAAGGGTCAACTAAGTAAAAACAAAAATGTATCTTTGGTCTTCAAAAGATCGCTTCGATGAATGAATGCTCCTACGTAAAGCATTCAAATAAAACGACCAATCGTGAAGTAAAGGCTTGTTAATCCGAAACTAATTACATCTTCATTTATTTCAAGTGCTTTTGGTATTAGTTAATATTCCAGTTTGTTTGTGACCAATGTGTATGATATTAAGCATCCATCATGTGATCTAGAGCTGGGATGAAATGAAGAGAAATTCTGGAGTCAATGTCCTTATATCGGACTATTCTAATCTGTGCATCTCTAACCTTTACATTCATTTAGGTGGGAAATTAATAAACGACTCTCTCATTGTTTACAGAAAGCACTGTGAAAACAGTTATGGGGTGGCGAACCAGTCCTTTATAACGCTGCAGCAATAGCAAAATGGAATGACAGAGAGGATGTGAAGGAGAATGTACACAAACCCAATACAACACTTTACATTCAGTTGTGATTTTTCACACAAACGGAAAAAAAAAAAAGAATTAATCATGGACATTATCGAGTCAATTTATATGTAAAAATTGTTAACAATATCGGTAAATATTGTAATAAGAATACTATCTGTTTGACTGTGACATATTTCATGCCATCAGTTCTGTTTGATGATAAAGTCACCGCAGATACATGGTTTTGAAGGCGATTAATCGAAATGACCCGAGTATCTATTCGCAAACAGAACTACTCATGTGTGCTGTGATTTATCGTGTTGAATATTGCTCAAACTGCTCGCACATTCTAATATCTTGTACCACAGTCAGAAAACAGGAAACCAAAACTGTATGGATTACAACTTCTGGATTTATTGGGCTTCGACGTTTCGGTGCAGATGCTAGCACCGTTATCAAGCATTCTGAACAAAACGAACATTCTTAACATTCTTGATAACGGTGCTAGCATCTGCACCGAAACGTCGCAGCCCAATAAATCCAGAAGTTGTAATCCATACAGTTTTGGTTTCCTGTTTATATCTTCAACTTCTAAATGCCACTCAAACAAGTACAGTCAGAAATACGACGAAATAAAGTATTGTAATTGCTCGATATTTCGATTTAATTTCATCGTCAGAAATATTTAAAATATTTCATCGTTAGAAATTCTTGATAATGGTTTAATAAATCGAAATATCAAACAATTACCATGTTTTTTTTCTTCGGAGCTTCGACCTTGGTCTATTATGCAAAGCCCTCTATTGGGATTCATAGTAGATTCTCTTATATAAGTGTCAAGCTCAACATATGAAATAAAAAGTCGATTCTTTTGTAAGGTTGCTGCTGGGGCTAGCCGACTATATCATAAATAAATGTATCCTTGAACTTAAGTGACGAAGGTCTGGTTATCCTAGTTCGTAGGGGTGTTTCGAGGCACAAATGTCAGCTCATCGTCAAATTTCGAACGTTGATTTTCTGTGCGCACGCACAGTTTTTCAAACTGAAAGAAGGCGGGCCATTTTTCTTCGTAAGTAGGCCTACCAGGCGTTGCAGATGATCATTATCAAGCATTTCCCCCGCCGGTCGTTTCCTAGCCACGGAATCGCATCGAAAATATATTGGCCATACAGTTTTAAATTCTCTTTTAACGGAAACAAACTTGGCTCAATTTTGGCAGTTTATGTCACGTAAACAAATACAGGGCAGTACAATGAAGTGTCCTCTTGCAGAGTTCTTGCCCTTTTGTCGCATCATTAAAACATCTTGTTGCTATATTCTCCTCTTTCTTCGTGGGTTCCAATTCCTTAATGGAAGAGTTGTATCAGATGTTGCCCTATGTTTGGACCAGATTTCATTGTACACCAACAAAAAACATTAAAGGAAGTATTAAAGATCTCGAAATAGAAATAATCTTTGAACGACAAAGGTTTCCATTCTCTATTGTAACCGGAACATTTCTCAAGGTTGACAGATTCCTGTTGTCTTATATTTCTGGGTACCTATCATTATGTGCTTACTAGTTCCGGATTACAAAATAGAGATGCCTTTGAATTTCTACTACCGTTTAGATTATAGAATGGTTATGTTCTTTAATTTCCCTGTCATAAATGATTGGAAATGACTTATACCCACAACCCCCAAAACAATAAATATAATATATCTTTCCCTGTAAAATAATTATATGTACGTTGTAGGTAGGTACATTTGTGTTTTAAGATACGGTGTGGATAGAATTCGTTATTAAGCGGTATTTGTAGTAAGTAAACTCGGTAAATATTCATGGTTCATGGTGAATATTTGGACTTTAATTAAGTCATCATCAGGATAATCATGAGTACATCAAAAGACAACATACTATTTCTTTGGGGTTCTTGGGTCATCATACATGTGTTTGTCAGATGACCAATTGGCATTTCGACATATTTGTTATCAATGTAATGTGGTGTTTGGTGAATTATAGCTTAAGCAAAATACAACCCAAATATCAATATTATTCGGATGATGGTTTCTTTAAAAATAATGATATCCCCATACGTATTCATTCCATAAATTGCTTCCGTCATCAACTTTTATGGTCTCTGGAGATATTATAGATATGGAAACAGAAATAATATCTTCCCAACGGAAGTTCCTTTAGTTAAGTCTTTACATTCCCGGATTATTTAAATCCAAACCTTAATAATCTTGCTTCTTTTGTTTCACATTTCCTGACATTTGTATCTGTTTCTGACGCCTCACTCTTCCGGATATAGATGTAAAGAAGCGCATCTCCAGAATTTCTATAAAGAGAAGCTATAAGCTTTACAAAGGTCATTATTATAATGGAAATATCACAATACATTCACGTTGACTTTTGTCAATCCTCTGAAGTTCCAATAAGACATTTAAAACTGTAGATGACCTGTGACACAAATCACTAATGAATAGGAAATCATGAACACGAAGATAAACTCTTTTAAAGGTAATTTGAAAGCTTGTTGTCATAGTTACTGAAAGCTTTACATCCACATATTTAATACGACATCCTTAACAAATGAGAAAAGTAAGTATATGACTGTAGAAATAATCTATATAGGACGACTTATTTAAGGAATATAACGTGAGGTATAGATAAATAAACTGTGGTCACATCTATTTCCTATGTTAGTGTACTAAGTTTTACTATGGTCCCCCAAAACCCCCCAAAAACAAAGGGTTATTTCACTTACAAGAAAGCACATTTCTCTACCTCTAAAATCAGCTATACGTTTTTTCCGAGTGTCACTGTATAGGCCTAATGTGTTTTTAAAACTAAAGATATCTACAGCAACACAAAGTTGGAACTGTTAGCCCTCGTGTGTTCAAAAGAAGATGTCCCATAGAACAAGCGAATCTTGTTTCCACAATACCCCCCATTCTGTCTCAAATGCAGCCGTGCGAAAAAGCATCTGTAAATTCCACACAAAGTTAATTAAACCGAGACTATTTATCGACATCCATCTTAGTGCATTTTTGGTTTAGTTGGTGCTCTTTGTTGGATCTCACTGTTCATGATCGTTCATATTGAACACGTATCTCCATATCGCTTTGATACAATACTTTATTTACACACCACCATTGGTAGTCGTTTATAAATACCTATTGTTTTAGACATTGGCCATGATCTATTTATATTACATGTACGTTCCTGTAAATGATTGCTTTAGTCTGAAAATCTCTCCATTGTTTATTCATCGCAGGTTATTCATCAAGTGTTTTTAGATACGAATTGCTAACTGTCGCACTTTAAAAAAAGGGAATTACCATTGTCAACTGAATGCAAAGTTTTGAAGCATTCTAAAAACTCCAAATTATTTCCATCATTCTTTGCCAACATCTTTGTTAATAAAGAACCGGCCACAATGTGTTGATATGAAATGTTCCATGTTTTATATTCTTCAAATTTGTACTTTTTAAACACAAATAAAACGCTGGAGGATGTACGATTGAATCTGTACAAATCGAAGTTACGAGACGAAGTAAACAAAATTTGACCGATCCTTATGTAAGTTAATATTCATATATTGTGGTCAAAAGTTGCTTATGGACGTTCTGTTGGCGTACAATATCGTGGCTGATTTTACTAAATGCTTTGATCAAAGATTGTTTGAAAGAAAAAAAAATAATAAAAATTTGGCAGATCAAGTACTCAAATAGACATCCAATTACTTTAATAAATAATTTGGCTTCATTTTTTGGTGTTTCATATTTTCAAAATATAAGTCCACATTCACCAAGAACCGCTATGGTTGAACCCAACTGCAACATTTTGGTAAAGGTGAATTATAAGTCTGAAGCCGAAAATAACGGGGGAAAAACCCCCAAAACATGCGTATGCATCTTCTGTACAACGGAGAGACATCAGTAGACATAAATCTGTACATGGATGACGCTCTCTTAACAGTATCCGGATCAGTTCTGTTATTGGGGATTTACCTATAGCGACGTGTTGTGGATGAATATACAGCAAATACCCAATGGAATATATCATCCATGTTTAACCAAGAATCAAAGAGTATATTCCACACAAGGCTTGCTAATCCGAAATTAATTACATTTTCATATATATTCAGTGTGCTCTGGTATTAGATAGTGTTCCATTTTGATCCTTTGTGACCAATGTGTTTGATTCTATGTCCCTATTCACATTGGTATTCATAACTGCAGTCGTCAGAATTCATCGATTGATGTTTTACGTCGCTGTGGAAAAAATAGTCAACAGTCTTCCTTGGTCAAACAATTGTATTTGGTTTTCATTTATTTTATTATTCGCACATAAAAAAACATTTTTAAATCAGTGGTTACTTCTCCTTGCTAGAAACACAGAACAATTTATACTGTACTGCTCGAAATTTATAAATCTAATATCACAGCGGTCAACCATTTCTGGAATTTAAAGCACAATATAGTGTAGAAACGGGATGAAATTATGATCAATTCAGGGTAGACCGTATAAATATCCCACTATTCTCCTGTCTCTAACGTTTACAGTCAACCAGCTCGGAAATTAATAAACGACTCCGGCGCTGATTGTTTACAAACAGTGCAATGAAAACAATCATACTGTGGCAAACGTGTCCGTTATTACTCAGCGGCAATAATTAAGGGGATCACAAGAGAGGAGATAAAGGTGAATATGCTCTCGCCCATTTAATTGCTTTCCTCTCATTGTTGGGGTTGCAAACCTGTGAGAAAATATGGTATTGCTAGAGAACATTATCGGGTTGATGTATGTTATAACTGTCCCCATTAGCAGTTAATAGTGTTTAATCCGGTATGTGTATTTGCATTTGATCTGTTAGATGATGAATACAACCAACGCATATACTATGTTATATGTCGTACCGATATTAATACATTTTGCATAAAAATAAATAAATGCAACTCCGATTACTAAAACCTTAATAGTGATACTATATATGTCGACATATCTCCTGACAATAACTTGTAGCGTTGTACTCTGCCCTAAACTCGTAATATTGAGTACAAGACTAAATAACTTGTTGATCTACAGAATAGCTTAGCACAATGCAATACTATTATTGAGTTGATTGGAAGTGGAAGTTCCTTTAGTTAAGTCTTTACATTCCCGGATTATTTAAATCCAAACCTTAATAATCTTGCCCCTTTTGTCTTCCTGACATTTGTATCTGTTTCTGACGCCTCACTCTTCCGGATATAGATGTAAAGAAGCGCATCTTTAGAATTTCTATAAAGAGAAGCTATAAGCTCTACAAACGTCATTATTATAATGGAAATATCACAATACATTCACGTTGACTTTTGTCAATCCTCTGAAGTTCCAATAAGACATTTAAAACTGTAGATGACCTGTGACACAAATCACTAATGAATAGGAAATCATGAACACGAAGATAAACTCTTTTAAAGGTAATTTGAAAGCTTGTTGTCATAGTTACTGAAAGCTTTACATCCACATATTTAATACGACATCCTTAAGAAATGAGAAAAGTAAGTATATGACTGTAGAAATAATCTATATAGGACGACTTATTGAAGGAATATAACGTGAGGTATAGATAGATAAACTGTGGTCACGTCTATTTCCTATGTTAGTGTACTAAGTTTTACTATGGTCCCCCAAAACCCCCAAAAAACAAAGGGTTATTTCACTTACAAGAAAGCACATTTCTCTACCTCTAAAATCAGCTATACGTTTTTTCCGAGTGTCACTGTATAGGCCTAATGTGTTTTTAAAACTAAAGATATCTACAGCAACACAAAGTTGGAACTGTTAGCCCTCGTGTGTTCAAAAGAAGATGTCCCATAGAACAAGCGAATATTGTTTCCAGAATACCCTCCATTCTGTCTCAAATGCAGACGTGCGAAAAAGCATCTGTAAACTCCACACAAAGTTAATTAAACCGAGACTATTTATCGACATCCATCTTAGTGCATTTTTGGTTTAGTTGGTGCTCTGTGTTAGATCTCACTGTTCATGATCGTTCATATTGAACACGTATCTCCATATCGCTTTGATACAATACTTTATTTACAGAGCACCATTGGTAGTCGTTTATAAACACCTATTGTTTTAGACATTGGCCGTGATCTATTTATATTACATACACGTTCCTGTAAATTAGTGCAATAGTCTGAAAATCTCTCCATTGTTTATTCATCGCAGGTTATTCGTCAAGTGTTTTTAGATACGAATTGCTAACTGTCGCACTTTAAAAAAAAAGAATTACCATTGTCAACTGAATACAAAGTTTTGAAGCATTCTAAAAAACTCCAAATTATTTCCATCGTTCTTTGCCAACATATTTGTTAATATAGAACCGGCCACAATGTGTTGATATGAAATGTACCATGTTTTATATTCTTCAAATTTGTACTTTATAAACACAAATAAAACGCTGGAGGATGTACGATTGAATCTGTACAAATCGAAGTTACCAGACGAAGTAAACAAAATTTGAACAATCCTTATGTACGTTAATACTCATATATTCTGGTCAAAAGTTGCTTATGGACGTTCTGTTGGCGTACAATATCATGGCTGATTTTACTAAATGCTTTGACCAAAGATTGTTTAAAAGAAAGAAAAAATAATAAAAATTTGGCAGATCATGTGCTTAAATAGACATCCACTTACTTTAATAAATAATTTGGCTTCATTTTTTGTGTTTCTTATTTTCAAAATATGTCCACATTCACCAAGAACCTTCATTGTTGAACCCAACTGCAACATTTTGGTAAAGGTGAATTGTAAGTCTGAAGCCGAAAATAACGGGGGGGGGGGGGGGAACCACCAAAACATGCGTATGCATCTTCTGTACAACGGAGAGACATCAGTAGACATAAATCTGTACATGGATGACGTTCTCTTATCGGTATCCGGATCAGTTCTGTTATTGGGGATTTACCTATAGCGACGTGTTTGTGGATGAATATACAGCAAATTTCCTATGGAATATATCATCCATGTTTAACCAAGAATCAAAGAGTATATTCCACACAAGGCTTGCTAATCCGAAATTAATTACATTTTCATATATATTCAGTGTGCTCTGGTATTAGATAGTGTTCCATTTTGATCCTTTGTGACCAATGTGTTTGATGTTAGGTGTCTATTTTTCTATGTCCCTATTCGCATTGGTATTCATAGCTGCAGTCGTCAGAATTCATCGATTGATGTTTTACGTCGCCGTGGAAAAATAGTTAACAGCCTTCCTTGCTCAAACAATTGTATTTGGTTTTCATTTATTTTATTATTCGCACATAAAACATTTTTAATTCAGTGGTTAATTCTCCTTGCGAGAAACAAACGACAATTAATGCTTATACAGCACGAAATTTATAAATCTGATATCGCAGCGCTCAACCATTTCTGAATATAGTATAGAAGCGGGACGAAATTATGATCCATTCAGGAGAGACCGTATAAATATCCAACTATTCTCCTGTCTCTTACGTTTACACTCATCCAGCTGGGGAATTAATAAACGGCTCCGGCGCTGATTGTTTACAAACAGTGCAATGAAAACAATCATACTGTGGCAAACGTGTCCGTTATTACTCAGCGGCAATAATTAAGGGGATCACAAGAGAGGAGATAAAGGTGAATATGCTCTCGCCCATTTAATTGCTTTCCTCTCATTGTTGGGGTTGCAAACCTGTGAGAAAATATGGTATTGCAAGGGAACATTATCGGGTTGATGTATGTTACAACTGTCCCCATTAGCAGTTAATAGTGTTTAATCCGGTATGTGTATTTGCATTTGATCTGTTAGATGATGAATACAACCAACGCATATACTATGTTATATGTCGTACCGATATTAATACATTTTGCATAAAAATAAATAAATGCAACTCCGATTACTAAAACCTTAATAGTGATACTATATATGTCGACATATCTCCTGACAATAACTTGTAGCGTTGTACTCTGCCCTAAACTCGTAATATTGAGTACAAGACTAAATAACTTGTTGATCTACAGAATAGCTTAGCACAATGCAATACTATTATTGAGTTGATTGGAAGTGGAAGTTCCTTTAGTTAAGTCTTTACATTCCCGGATTATTTAAATCCAAACCTTAATAATCTTGCCCCTTTTGTCTTCCTGACATTTGTATCTGTTTCTGACGCCTCACTCTTCCGGATATAGATGTAAAGAAGCGCATCTTTAGAATTTCTATAAAGAGAAGCTATAAGCTCTACAAACGTCCTTATTATAATGGAAATATCACAATACATTCACGTTGACTTTTGTCAATCCTCTGAAGTTCCAATAAGACATTTAAAACTGTAGATGACCTGTGACACAAATCACTAATGAATAGGAAATCATGAACACGAAGATAAACTCTTTTAAAGGTAATTTGAAAGCTTGTTGTCATAGTTACTGAATGCTTTACATCCACATATTTAATACGACATCCTTAACAAATGAGAAAAGTAAGTATATGACTGTAGAAATAATCTATATAGGACGACTTATTTAAGGAATATAACGTGAGGTATAGATAGATAAACTGTGGTCCCATCTATTTCATATGTTAGTGTAGTAAGTTTTACTATGGTCCCCCAAAACCCCCCCAAAACAAAGGGTTATTTCACTTACAAGAAAGCACATTTCTCTACCTCTAAAATCAGCTATACGTTTTTTCCGAGTGTCACTGTATAGGCCTAATGTGTTTTTAAAACTAAAGATATCTACAGCAACACAAAGTTGTAACTGTTAGCCCTCGTGTGTTCAAAAGAAGATGTCCCATAGAACAAGCGAATCTTGTTTCCAGAATACCCTCCATTCTGTCTCAAATGCAGCCGTGCGAAAAAGCATCTGTAAATTCCACACAAAGTTAATTAAACGGAGACTATTTATCGACATCCATCTTAGTGCATTTTTGGTTTAGTTGGTGCTCTGTGTTGGATCTCACTGTTCATGATCGTTCATATTGAACACGTATCTCCATATCGCTTTGATACAATACTTTATTTACACACCGCCATTGGTAGTCGTTTATAAACACCTATTGTTTTAGACATTGGCCGTGATCTATATATATTACATACACGTTCCTGTAAATTAGTGCTTTAGTCTGAAAATCTCTCCATTGTTTATTCATCGCAGGTTATTCATCAAGTGTTTTTAGATACGAATTGCTAACTGTCGCACTTTAAAAAAAAGGAATTACCATTGTTAACTGAATACAAAGTTTTGAAGCATTCTAAAAAACTCCAAATTATTTCCATCGTTCTTTGCCAACATCTTTGTTAATATAGAACCGGCCACAATGTGTTGATATGAAATGTACCATGTTTTATATTCTTCAAATTTGTACTTTTTAAACACAAATAAAACGCTGGAGAATTTCGATTGAATCTGTACAAAGCGAAGTTACGAGACGAAGTAAACAGAATTTGAACAATCCCCATGTACGTTAATATTCATATATTCTGGTCAAAAGTTGCTTATGGACGTTCTGTTAGCGTACAATATCGTGGCTGATTTTACTAAATGCTTTGACCAAAGATTGCTTAAACGAAAAAAAAAAAAAAATTGGCAGATCATGTGCTTAAATAGACATCCACTTACTTTAATAAATAATTTGGCTTCATTTTTTTGTGTTTCATATTTTCAAAATATGTCCACATTCACCAAGAACCTTCATTGTTGAACCCAACTGCAACATTTTGGTAAAGGTGAATTGTAAGTCTGAAGCCGAAAATAACGGGGGAAAACCCCCCAAAACATGCGTACGCATCTTCTGTACAACAGAGAGACATCAGTCGACATCAATCTGTACATGGATGACGTTATCTTAACAGTATCCGGATCAGTTCTGTTATTGGGGATTTACCTATAGCGACGTGTTGTGGTTGAATATAGAGCAAATTCCCTATGGAATATATCATCCATGTTTAACCAAGAATCAAAGAGTATATTCCACATAAAGCTTGCTAATCCGAAATTAATTACATTTTCATATATATTCAGTGTGCTCTGGTATTAGATAGTGTTCCATTTTGAACCTTTGTGACCAATGTGTTTGATTCTATGTCCCTATTCACATTGGTATTCATAACTGCAGTCGTCAGAATTCATCGATTGATGTTTTACGTCGCTGTGGAAAAAATAATCAACAGTCTTCCTTGGTCAACAATTGTATTTGATTTTTATTTATTTTATTATTCGCACATAAAAAAAAACATTTTAAAATCAGTGGTTACTTCTCCTTGCTAGAAACACAGAACAATTTATACTGTACTGCTCGAAATTTATAAATCTAATATCACAGCGCTCAACCATTTCTGGAATTTAAAGCACAATATAGTGTAGAAACGGAATGAAATGTTGATCAATTCAAGAGAGACCGTATAGATATCCCACTATTCCTCTGTCTCTTACGTTTACACTCATCCAGCTCGGAAATTAATAAACGACTCCGGCACTGATTGTTTACAAACAGTGCAATGAAAACAATCATACTGTGGCAAACGTGTCCGTTATTACTCGGGGGCAATAATTCAGGGGATCACAAGAGAGGAGATAAGGGTGAATATACTCTCTCCCATTTAACTGCTTTCCTCTCATTGTTGAGGTTGCAAACCTATGACAAAATATGGTATTGAACATTATCGGGTTGATGTATGTTATAACTGTCCCCATTAGCAGTTAATAGTGTTTAATCCGGTATGTGTATTTGCATTTGATCTGTTAGATGATGAATACAACCACCGCAGATACTCTGTTATGACTTAAGGCGTATCGATATTAATACATTTTGCATAAAAATAAATAAATCCAACTCCGAGTTTTGAAAACGTAATAGTGATACTATATATGTCGACATATCTCCTGACAATAACTGGTACCCTGCCCTAAACTCGCACAAGGATAGCTTGTTAATATTGAGTACCAGACTAAGCAACTTGTTGATCCACAGGATAGCTTAGCACAATTCAATAGTATTATTGAGTTGATTGATGTTTATGTCCCACTCAAGATTATTTCACATATGTTATGTGTCCACATCCGCCACATTTCAGAGTTACTTTGCTGTTGCATTATTCCTGCCAATACCCACATAGTTCTGTTGACATATAGAGTATCATTAACTATTGTTTCAGTATTTGGAGTTGCATTCATTTTGTCTTAGAGTACGCTATACATATACGTGGCAAGAAAGAACCGAGTTTCCTAATTCTCACCGGCCATGTTGAATATTTCCCAGAAGAAAGCTGGTATCTTCATATCCGCATCTTGAATTTATTTCAAAACCGCCATGTTCCGCATAATACATGTAAAAAAAAACATCTCGATTTAATTTTACATACACTAACACCACCGAGTAAAGCCAATTTTATGATCGTGTGTTTACCACAGAATTCGGACGTAAAATGGACGATGCCAAATATTGTTTGTATAGGTAATTTCGTTCACAAACGTAGGGGTGTCATCCCTATTAGGTTGATTTAAATGACATTTCTATGTACACAGTATTAGAGTAATTATTTGAAGTTATATGTATACTCAAATATAGAAATAAAGCAACATTATAGTCAAATAAACACAAAGGGATTCAATCACACATCAGTTACCTGCTTACAATCGAAATATTTGTAAATAATCTGCATGAACATTTCATTATATTTGTAAATTGTTGCTACTGCAGTTATAAACGCTTCTATGCCGAAACATTTTTAAAAGTTCTTGTCAGCAAAAGAAACAGGTCCTGTATTTGCATCCCATTGATGACGTTAAAACAAGAACAAAATAAGATCGTAAGAAATATCAAAGGTACATATTCTAAAATATAAATAATCCATGCACGAGAAAACATTCTTCCGGTGAACTTTCTTCGTCTTTTGCTTCCGGACAATTTCCCCGAGACCGGCAGATTTTTTTTACTTTCATTGTTTTCTATTTCCAGATACCTATTTTAGTGGCTGCTTGGTGAAAATGTTGAGACAGTAAAGACATCCTGTAAAATACAGGACCATAGTAGTTTTATAAAGCCCCAGATAATGATGAATCTGTGTTGCCGATACATATTGTAGATTGAAAATGTTCGACCATTGCACTCTACACAAACAATGCTTATTGTGCATTCGTCTTATCCACAAAATAAAGGTGCCTACAGACTGGTTATTGAAAAAAAATATCAGCGGCAAATCTATTTTATATGACAGTAGAAGCAATCTCTGTACAACGGAAGATCGTTTAGTTGACCGGTTTCGTTGTAAGTTGCTCCCACACCACTTCCTTGCGGCTTCTATTTTTTTTACACTTTTCGTCTATTTCACTTCATTGCAAATCTACATGGTTTACGTAATACCAAATGGAAATTAATAGGTCTCTGTTTCATTGTACCAATTTTTTGTTTTTAAATCTCGTGAACTAACTGAGTTATTAAAACTTTTCAGAAATGAGGCTTTTTCGATTGACAAAATCTTTATCATCTGCATGTCAACATACAATACTGATCGACGTTTTACGCTGCACTTAGGACTAGGTTAATTATATGCCGGCCAAGTCAAGACGTGGGTGAGGAAAATGGGCTCGATGGAAACCTCTGACCTTCGTCGACTCTTCCATATACGGCGATCGGAACAGACATACGGTAAATCATCTCCCATGTCCATGTATAATCTGGCTAAAAAAAACGAACTAATCAGCAATGTATTCTTTGTTTATGTTGATGTTGGTTTAAATATACCTACTCCCTGATGGATGTCTTGGTTGATCATCATTGATATTGGACATACAATTCTATTTTTGGATGTTTTTTTCATATACACATCACTGCACCTTGTTATTCACAGATTACGTGATATAGACAATGATAAATGTATATCTACTACGGTTAATTAGTGCTGTGTTTGAAGAACCTCATTATTAGTTGTTATTGAGTTCCTGGAGTAATGTCATACATGCTGACCTGATTCTATTTTTTAAATAATAAACAGAGAGGGGTATTTTTTAATTCAATGCTATCCAGATAGAACAAAAAGTATTGTTCCAAATACTGAATGTACAAATGAAAATATCCCAGTGGGATCAGGCTCAGGATAGCAATCAATGCTTCACACCGCTCATTACTACTAAATGTAAGAAACTATATCATTAAATAGATATCGAACATATATGTGTTCTATGAAAACTCAGGCATAGTAACATATGTTAAAGGATTTTTTTAATGTCTTTTCCGACTTTTCTCATTAATTCGAAATTTTCTGCTTTCTTTTTTGCTCACAACAATGCCATTGTAACAAAATGTATGGTCGGATTCCATCGTGGGAAATACTTTATCGCATCGATATAAACGGCCATGTATTTAGATATCATCTTGGATAATTGCAGAAAATGTAAATACATGTAATTCTAGTATGTTTTTATTATTTGACAAAATGTTACCCTACTGCTTCACGTTTAAGGAATCTAACCTTATCCCGGGGATCCGAGATGATAATGGTGTTATCTAAAACAGATTGTCTAACAATCGCAGTTCTATTGGCATATATCTGATCATCACAATACGTCAATTACCACTCCGTCTGTCCATTCTCTCAATATATACAACCAGTTAATTGGAAAACAGAATAAAGTAGCCTTTGCATGGACGAAACAAGAGGTTAATAAGTAGCTTTGAGCTACCAAACGGGGATATATTTGTCGTTTCCCAAGAATAACTATTTCCTGATGTAACATTTAAAAGGAAAATAGCATCTATTAGTAAGGAAAACTGAGGTTGTTTTATTGATTTCAAGTGTAAGTGGTGTAACTGAGTACGAACAACTTGAAACGCAGATCAATTGTTTCTTTAGGCATATGATCCTACCACCCGTGCCTTTTAAGGTTCCTTAATTGATTGCTCTAGTCTAGACACAATGCCTTATCTGACCCGCACATCCATTTAAGGCTTTTACACCAGATTCTGCTCTTTCCAGTCAGTTTAACGCCACTTAATTTCAAAAGGAAGTTAAAAGGTACATCCGAAGGTCAACTTTCCGAAATAAGTCTCAGGGGGTTTAGGTTTGACAGTGTGGTTTATAGTATTCACAATCCAATTGTCCCGTCAGTTCTGTTACGGAATGAATTGTCTTTCCTTAAAGTTGTTCTCGTACATGTATGATCTGAGATATCAGGCTTATTCAAGATTTATTTGGCCAATAGTAACGCAGTTGTTTGTTGGATAGACTGTGGCATCGTCGAGCAATGGCTGTAAGATTTTTGAGTTAAGTGGGTAATTGTGTTAAGAGGATGTGATTTAATGTCTGAATGGCCCTAAGCACGGTTTAATTTCTTTCCTGGGCTACTTAAACGCTTGTTAACCGATTTTCTTGGCGTTCTGTGCCAGAGACATTTCAAAGCGGCGTTTTCTGTCTAATTACGACCAATGGTGAATGGATTTAGGGTTATATTTAGTCTTCTCGGAAAATCTTTCTCGACAGAGGCGGCAAATTTGGAAGTCTGATTTGTGAGATGTAGGACAAGTGTTCCGAAGAAAACATGGAGCTCATTTACTCTAATGACCAATTAATGACCTTAGTCCTGATGTCAAATATCTACATTAGTCCAATGAACACGATTTAAATAAGCAAAATATTCACGTTGAAACAGATTAACACCTACGGACAATATTCAATTGAGATTTATCCTTGGTTGTGTTAATCTTGGATTCAAGGACAATCCCCCTTCCCTTTGGGGTTTCTTTCAAATAGTGTATGATGACTGCAGGGGACAGATTACAGATAATTAGGGAACAATCCCTCCCGCAGGACCTATTAACACTGATACAGTCACAAAGGAGACCACGATAACCTGCACTGTACATATCGACCAAAATTGGATGTAGACCACGATAACCTGCACTGTAGGCCTACATATCGACCAGAATTGGGTGGAGACCACGATAACCTGCACAATTGGGCGGAGACCACGATAACCTGCACTGTACCTATCGACCAAAATTAAGTGGAGACCACGATAACCTCCACTGTACATATCGGCCAAAATTGGGTGAAGACCACGATAACCTGCACTGTACATATCGGCCAAAATTGGGTGGAGACCACGATAACCTCCACTGTACATATCGGCCAAAATTGGGTGAAGACCACGATAACCTGCACTGTACATATCGGCCACAATTGGGTGGAGACCACGATAACCTGCACTGTACATATCGGCCACAATTGGGTGGAGACCACGATAACCTCCACTGTACATATCGGCCAAAATTGGGTGGAGACCACGATAACCTCCACTGTACATATCGGCCAAAATTGGATGGAGACCACGATAACCTGCACTGTACATATCGGCCAAAGACAACATCTTTTTGATAAATTAGGTGATATTGGCAATTTATCCCTCAATTTGCTTCTTTGTGGTGACAGAATGTTGAACAGACTTAAAAATATAGAGCTCTTCTGGGCAGTACATGAATTTTTGATAGCAACTGAACGATTTAAGTTCATCAATTAAGTGTACGGGTACCACATGATTGTTATGTGCGACCATCAGTCCTTCATCATACATCATCAAGTAGCCTTTTTTCTTTTCTTTTTTAGTTTTCATTACTTTTGTTACATTTTCGCGTCCCCATGTTTGTCTACTATTGTAATTGTATGTATGTAATCAGGAGAGGCATTGATATAGGTTTGCCAATCCTAAATAAATATTGTTTAAACCATATCGGCCAAAATTGGTTGGAGACCACGATAACCTGCACTGTACATATCGACCACAATTGGGTGGAGACCACCATAACCTGCACTGTACATACACAACAAAGGGAACGTGTCATTGGCATGTTACAGGCGGGTCTCAGTTGTGCCGCCGTAGGACGTCACATGCAGTGTCATCCCTCCACAATTAGTCGCCTCAGAATCAGGGAACATGAAACTGGCAATGTTGCCGACCAACCACGCCCTGGTCAGCCAAGAGTCACTACAGCCCGCCAGGATCGGTACATCGGGTTTGTTGCACACACGTGACCGATTTCGCACCGGGACACAGACTGCTCGTGAGACAGTGGGGATTGGAACAGGGTAAGCCTCAGCACCATCCGACCATGCAAAACAAACATAAGATGATCTAGATTTATAACATAGTAATTATACTAACAAATGACATGAAAATTAATAAGCAACAAAATCATTTAACCATCTTGGAGCTCGCCTGGTTCTTACAGGGCGCTCATTCTGAACGACAGGTGTTGTAGGAATATTTCTATTTTCAAAAGAGCATTCAAACAATGAGTTTGGAGTTGTGTCATCCTGTACATTATCAGAACCACTAAATTTGGCTAAACGTTGAAAATTCCATGTTTTACAGTCAGATGATTTGTAAGTGCTTGGACCTATCTTAACTAAGATTTTAACAGGGTTTGAAAATTTACCATGACCCTTAGGAACATGTCCTGGTTTTCTAATTCGAACAAGATCACCAGGTTTAAAACCCTTTGAACTAGCACACCTACGTTTATCAGTGTATACTTTACTCTTGTCTTTCTTACTTTGAACTGTCTGGCGTAAGCGTTCACTGTTAATTGGTTGGGGGGTAGGTGTAATACCAGTGATGTCAAGTTTGGTTTTCATGTGTCTACCGTGTAAGAGGATAGATGGTTCTACACCAGTAGTGTTGTGCGGGGTACACCGGTAAATGGCTAAAAACTCTTGCACGGATCGCTTTACGGGTCTGTTTTGTAACTTAGCAGTTTGAATGGACTCATTAAGAACTTTATTAAAACGTTCTACTTCGCCATTTGACTGGGGATTGTATATAGCAGAATATGAATGCTTTATCCCTCTTTCACTCAAAAAAGTTTGAAATTCGTAAGATTTGAATTGTGGACCGTGGTCAGTGACGATATCATCCGGAAATCCTTCACGACTAAAAATCGCTGTCAAAAATTCAATGACAACTGTCGCGGTAACTGTATTTGTAAACATTACTTCTGGCCATTTACTGTGGTAATCTATTACGGTTATGGCAAATCTAGGGTCATTCCATGCAAATGGTCCAACTATATCAAGACCAAGTTTTGACCAAGGAGTAGTGACGTTCACATTTTGTAGTGGGCTTTTATGGCAAATTGCGGTTTTGTCATGCATTTGACAGATTTGACAGTTACGAATAGCATCGTAAACTTGTGTGTCCATACCTGGCCACCAGTATAACTGTCTTAGGCGTTGTTTCGTACGTACTATGCCCTGATGCTGATCGTGTGCAATCGTTATAAGCTGAGGAGTAATTTGTTGAGGTACGACGACTCGTTCAGCGCGATAGAGTATGTCATTGTGAATTGACATCTCGTTACGAACCTGAAAATATGGTTTTGTCTCCGGGTTTACATCTTTAAGTTTAGTAGGCCAACCATTGTTGATGTAATATTTTACATTTTGATAAGCAGTGTCTTCCGTCGCGGCTTTTAGAACCATTTCACGCGAAATACACGAGTCTTGAAACGTTATTTCACAAACCCTGGTGATGTCATTGTCAATGTCGGAATAAGTGTCAGTTTCAATATTGTCCTTGGAACTGTTTGGTAAGCGAGAGAGGGCGTCAGCGACCGTATTCAAACGGCCGGGTTTGTACTGAACCGTGTAGTCATAGTAAAGCAAGCGAGCATTCCATCTGGCAATACGCATAGGTCGATGACCAGTGCCTGCAGTAGCTAGTAAGGTAGTTAAGGCCTGATGGTCGGTACGTAAGATAAATTTCCGTCCCCAAAGGTAAGTATGCCATTTTTCGATGGCCCAAAGGCAACTCAAACTTTCTTTTTCACCCGTAGAATAGCGAGTTTCCGAGTCAGTAAGCTTACGCGAAGCGCACGCGATTGTAACTTCTTCGCCAGATTTTTTTAACTGAGTCATAACCGCGCCTATCCCGGAACCCGAGGCATCGGTCGTTACAATCGTTTGAAGGTCAGGGTCGAAAAGAGCTAAACCGGGACTGTCAAGAATAGTTTTTTTCACTGCGTTGAACGCTGTATCAGCTGCAGTTGTCCATACGAACGGAGTTACGTTCACGGTATCGTGAACGGGCTTTATCAAACTACTAAAGTTCGGCACAAATTTAGCATAGTAAGAGGCTAAGCCTACGAAAGATCGAGTTTGATCTGTGTTTTCGGGCGGTAAAGTATTAAGAATACCTTGTACTAATTCCGGGTTTGGGCGAATGCCATCTTCGCTAATCACGTGACCTAATACTTGTACGCTAGAGCGGCTAAAGTCACATTTTTGGTTCAACTTCATTCCACAGGCAGAAAGTTTAAGTAATACCTGCTTCAAATTTTCATCGTGAATAGTTTGGTTCTCACCAGCAATGATCACGTCGTCAAAGTAACAGATGACGCCAGGTAAGTTTTTCAAAACCGAATTCATCAATCGCTGAAAGCAAGCGGGGCTTGAAGCCAAACCGAAACATACACGTTTAAACTGGAAAAGGCCCTCGTGTGTAATGAAGGCAGTCACGTTCCGACTTTCACCGAGCAATTCGAGTTGGTGGTAAGCAGATTTAAAATCTAGTTTAGAAAATATTTTTTACCTCGAAGCTCACTTAGAAGCTCGTCAACATTTGGAACAGGGTATCGTTCAACTACTATCGACTCATTGACTTTTCTTAAATCAACACAAAGACGTATGGCGTTATTCTTTTTCCACGCGACGACAAGTGGACTTACCCATTCTGATACTTCAACGGGCTCAATTACGTCTTGTTCAACTAAGGATTTTAATTCTTCGGCAACCTTGCCTCTAACTGCTAGTGGCAAGGGGCGTAACTTTTGTTGAACCGGTGTAACATTGGGTTTGAGTTTTATTTTATGTTTGTCACCTGGAACTAAACCTAATTTACCATCAAACAGCTCGGGAAATTCTTCAAGTATTTGACTCTTGTAAGTAGAAGAGTTTTGTGTTTGCAGTTTAGGGTCACTGGGTGCAGTAGTAGAGAAGTGAGCTGATTGTGTGTGAAGTGAGGGGACTGTAGCTGCCTGTTCAGAGTTAGTAGGGTTAGTTACATTATCTAACTCATTAGAAAAACAACTTAAGGTAGCACCATTAATGTTAATACCCAAACTTTGAATTAAATCTTTCCCCAATAAAGTTGCACCTTTAACAATATACCATGTAGCAGAGACAGTGTTGTCTTTGTAAGTTACAAGAGCATCAAAACAACCTATCACATTAATATCATCAGTTGTGTATGAACGAAAAGGGAAAGGGCAAGGATATAGAGCTTCTTTTAGAAAGTAGCGTTGAAAAAGTTTTTCATTCATAAGGGAGGCATCTGATGCTGTATCGACAGTTACTGTTATTGGATGTGAGTTAACACTAATAGAACAGGTAACTTTAGACTTAACATCCCATCCTCGTCGCCAAATTGTAGTATCTTATGTACTGAAGAGTGAAGACTCAAGTTCATAACAAAATATATTTACAGAGAAAACACATGGTACAGTCATTTCATGCCTAAGCCTCCAGCGCCTCTACTGGCTGGTCGCTCCTCAAGGGAGATCACTCTAATGACATAGTATAGAACACAACACATCCCGTACCGAGGGCCCATATTGACACCCGCCGCACGCCAAAACCGTTTACGATGGGCTCGAAATCATCAGAGATGGCGTATCAATGATTGGAACTCTGTCCTTTTCTCTGACGAGTCTCGTATCTGCCTTGATCGTCCTGACCGACATCAACGTGTGTGGCGCAGACGTGGTGAACGTTTCGCAAATGCATGTGTGAGGGAAGGAACTCACTGGGGTGAATGTAGTGTTATGGTGTGGGGAGGCATCACTTCTCGCAGACGAACTCCCCTTGTCATCGTTGATGGCAGCCTGAATGCTCAGGGTTACGTGGATAACATCCTTCGACCTGTGCTGCTTCCATTCCTCCAAGCCAATGCTGGCGTCACGACGTTTCAGCAAGACAATGCGCGCCCACACTCTGCAAGGTTGACACAAGACTTCTTGCAACAGAATAATGTGAACATCATGGAATGGCCAGCTTACTCTCCCGATCTATCGCCCATAGAGCACTTGTGGGATCAGCTTAAGAATGCCGTTGCACAACGTCAACCCAGGCCACGCAACCGACATGAATTGATCCAGGTAGTGCAGGAAGAGTGGGACCGGATCCCACAGCACAGAATAGCCACACTCATCAGGGTCTTGCGTCGCAGATGTACTGCTTGCGTTGAAGCCGGAGGTGGACATACCCATTGTTGAATGATGACACCTTCAATTTATGTATCAACGATTTGTTTGCAAGGAATAAAAGTCACCAGGGTTTCACATATTGTCAATTCTTTGTCTCATTGTGACCAATGCCTTGTTCTTCAATTTAAGAGTACTTACAATATTTTACACTTTAAATTTCTCAAAATATTTTACATTCTTTGGCTCGTGCGTTTTTAATGGCGCTAAGTATATATTTTCTTGGTATGTGATCAGTCGGTTTAACCGTGGGAGCATCACAGCGGGGACTGATGCACGTCAACTTTTAAATAGTACAAACTTATTTACGTCAATATTGATGAATGTGATAAGAATTTTTTTTAAAACGCGTATCATATCAAGAGTCGATCACAGGATAAGGTATTGTTGTGATTGAAAATATATCTCGTTTGATTAAGTACATTGTAGCTTCAATTCTATACTTTTGAACAGTTTTCCTTCCCTTGTAATGAAAGTGATCATTATTCCTTGATTTTACACAACAAATTCGAACCTTAATCCACGTAGGAAGACATTTGCATGGAATAAAACAGTAGATCTGGTCTGTACTGGCAGTAGGATTGCATTTATAATGTCAAATATACAATTATATTAGAGACAAAGATCAGCCAATAATTTAGTCGCTGACAAGAAACGAGAATAATCAATCAGATTTAATCTTAGTTATTTATATTGCCAGTTGTCCTTAGATATGTATACCGAATACATGTACTGTTAATCCGCTCTTTACGTGGGTGGTACTGTTACTGTTAGTTATAAGGATCACAAAGGACTTCCCTTGAGCACTACAATAGCAGAACAACTGGGATCTTAAAACTTAGATATCTAAAGGAAAGTTTTGAATCATGGCTCTTAGCTATATTAAAGCCATAGATATGAAAGAATTAACCTTTTTAGCGTCTTCAATATACAATTCCATCCAGCGCCCACAACACTCTGAAGTGAACAATAGAGCCATAAGGAGGATAGAAAATGTCAATGACATCACTCACTCGGGATGACAATGCTTGTCTGAGAGATAGCAATTTTTAGCCAACAAAATATTTTGTGCTTTTAGTCCGTCTCTGTTAATCGGATATCTCCAGTCAAGAAGAATAACGCGTTTTTTATGATCTATCCATGTGGATTCTTTATTCCAAAGGTTTATTTGGACCAAAACGTATTATGCCCAATTATCCAACCAAACATTCGTTGGAGGCGTTCAGGAAAGTGTGCTACTGAGAAGAAATGCCATGTGGGCAGATAAGTGCCCGACCCACGATTTTCTATATCGAATATATATAACAAAACTAAGTCATTTTTGTATATCACGAATCACTGAATCATCACTGAGTATGCTTGTTTTTCCATAGTTTTATTATATTATTGCTTTAGCGCTCAAGGGAAGTTGCACAAAAATGATCCAATGAGATTTTCACATGAACTGCTAATTTATATCCTTTGTATTTACGGAAATAACTTAACATGTATGACGTTAAACCGATAAGATAATTATACAGCCTGAAGTCCTTATTTAACGAGTGGTCCAAAAGAACGCAATCGTTATGCAAAATGTGAAGATGTTAGATATGTGGCATGCACTGGAGCTTCATTATAAACGTTTCAGTGAAATACCTGAAGGCATTGGGATATTACAGTAGCTTTTGTGTTATTTAAAATCTCCTGTAATAAATTTTGAAACCGTGTTAATTATGGAAAGGCGGTCATTTAATTTTGTCCCCATAAAAACGGATGTATAATTATATAGGTGGGTTGTCTGTTATTTTTCCACCACAGACTATAAGTAACAACTTGAACAACCTTCCAGAACGTAGTTGAAAAACTTAACTGATAAATTTTCTGTGAAAATTAAATTAATTGTGTGTTGCTTGACACGTTGCATTGAAGCTAATTTCTATGTCATATAGACGCGACAACAAATTTCATGCCTGGCCAACATTATATATTATTATCATCATACCAAAGCGGATTTGGTGGAGGCATATGCGTGTTTTGAGTTCGTTAAGAATAAGATAAAGCCTTGGACCTCGCAAAGGTACCATGCGAATAGAGTACACGAATAGAGTACATGAATATATATAGGCGTACAATACTCTCTTTTTACCAGGAAATCTCGTTCTTTAAAGACACAATCGCCGATAAAATCTAGAATACTGTTTGAATTAAAAACAGAAGATATCCAAGAAAGACAGTAAGAAACTTATATGCTGGTCAAAATTTGAAAGTGTTGGCATCCTTTCGTGTTTTTAAATTGAAAATTAAAAATGTGACTTGTTTGAAACCCTCAATGTAAACAAACTCTCAATCTGGGCATGCGTAAACTCGTTTTAATGATTTGAATTGTGTGAGCAAGCTAAGCATTCCGATAAATTTGAAATGTAAAACCAAAACCAGAATGGCCTGTCTTTAGTGTAATCACAGGATGAAGTTACCGACTTTTTGATTGATGGGTTTTGTTCGGGCTTCAATTCTGAGTATGCCTTTTCGCCACCATTTCGAAGTTACCTGGACATGCATAAAGTGATAAATGTTTCATTTTAGTTAAGCTTGTGGAAAGTCGCTTACTTCACAAATGTCAGAATGGCTACAGCGCCGAATATGCCTTTAAGTATGCCGTTCTCGGTAATAACTTAATCCAGCTCGTTTGATGTCATTATTCGTCAATAAATTCCAATCAAAGTTGTAATACTCTGTGAGTAGTATTATCTGACTAAACATTATAGACATAGCAGGTTTTCTATATATGCAGTGTGTCTTTTTCTGTCATCATTGCGCTGTTATTTACTTTTCCTTGTTCTGTCTGACACAAGTTTCAAGTTTACTACACGAAGTTCACATGTGTACAATGTCATCCCAGACAATTGTATTAGCTTAGAAGACAGGAGAAGGTTCTGCATTAACCTTTATACCTGATTTGTATTTTTATGTAAGAAATAATAGCTATGTTCTAACGAGGTTCCTTATGCGACAAGAGCTTTAAAATGGATATGGCATAATACAATCAGATCGTCAAGAGGATACAAGTTTTTTCAAGGCGATGAAAAAACAAATATCAACTTAGATCTGTGGCCTCTACGAACTTTTCTAGAAGTAACCACGATTAATTAGTATCAGATAACTTTCAAACACTAACTGACATCATCAAAGCCCTTTTATTTGCATTTCTTCGTAAATGTAGCAGGTCTTTTCATAATTTCGTTTGAAAAGTAAATAGCAGAATTTTTTAGAGCATGCCTTTTTATAAACTGGATACTTGTCCGTAAGAGAAGAAATAGGAGATCTTTGGACGTTTTTTTGATATGTAAAAATTATCAATCGTCTCTTAATAAAGCAGTGTTTAAAACGGACGATGTTATATTGTTGAGCATCAAAGAAAGTTTAATACCCATAGTTAGTAGTTTCGTGCAAATGAATTAGTCTATTATACTCTATCCACATGTCTATTTTGCGGAGACCTTCGGAATTCGTGAAAGGTTAGGATAAATTGCTCTTCCCCGAAACCATTTGATCATTACCTCATATATTTTTGAACACTAAAACACACGGGCACAGGGAAAATCTTCTTGTCTAAAATAACCATGGAGACAAGTTCTAATTGTGTTAAAAAGAGGTATATCATTTAGACCTTTATACTATATGTTATTAATCGAGTGTTTTCGTATTGCCTTGGTATTGGCCTGAGGGTGGCCGTATTGGCCCGAGGCCGCAGGCCGAGGGTCAATACAACCACCCGACCTTTTTTGCGCTCTTTTTTTGTTCCTGGATCAGTAGAGAAGTTTCTTCCTCTTCCGCTGTCCTAAAACGGCAATCGGATTCACTTACAGTAGTTTTTTCTTCTAACTCTAATATCCCGTCAATAAGACCCTGTACAACGCGCTCTGGTGTAGACATTTTGAAATCAACATCTGTCGTCTGCGTCTGTAAAATTCTGTGACATCACATGTTACAATTGCGTCTTTCAGCCGCACTCGGTGAACTCGGCCAATATGACTTGAACTCGGCCAATATGACTTGAACTCGGCCAATATGACTTGAACTCGGCCTATATGACTTGAACTAGGCCATACAACCCTACGGCTAATACGAACTTGATTCGTCTGCTGATATTACCCGGCGGAAAAGGTCGTATTCGAGTAATAACTTGCACAGTTAATAACCCATCATACATTGTTGTTATAAAGTAAACCTATGATATTTCATTAGGTTGACAACTGACAGGAGTTTGGCCTTAGTCATATGGTATACATCGTTTACATAACATAACCAACTTGAAGTCCGTGTTTAAAGTCTCCACACAGCGCTTGGTCTTTTCTGTCCAGTTAATAGTGAACATTCTCTGACACCACCATTAGGTAAGATTTTGTTAGTTACACTTTGGGTCAAAACCACCCGTTGATTAAAAGACAGTGGTGTGTTTTTGTGAGCTTATTTTCCCAGACAAGTATTCATACGCAGTGACGTAGTTTCGATAACATTTCCTATCTTCATATGGCTCTTTTGTATACTTCAATCGTTGATCCGACGCTCAATCGGATTCTTCAACGGAGAGGCTACAAAGATTTATGCCTCATATCCGTTGCTTTATATAAATAGACGGACTTCTCCATGGTTATTTGAATTTTTACATCAAAGCTTTTCCGCCTTTGTCGTAACACTAAAGGTCCTTTTTAACCACCGATATGTAACGTTTACGACAGCCTACATTTACTGCTGTTCCCACACCACAAGTACATGAACAGTTCTCGTGATTTTTGATTTCAGAAAAAAAGTTTTATCAATTAACTAATAACAATATATAAAAATTATTATGATAATAATTTGAATATTACCAGATCACCCAGCACTGGTATGAAAATACCGGCAATGTCATTTTGTATTATTTATTGGACCCTATATTTTGCTAAAATCTCTTCAAGCTTTTTATTTTTGTACAATCATGGCACCATACGTTTAATGTTTGTCAACGTATATACCGGATATATAAATAACAGAATTACCACTCAACGCTTCTGCATTGTAATTTTCGTCCGTAATCTGTTTTCAAATGGCTGTAATTTTTTAAATATCCCATCTGGTCTAAATGGGACAATGTTGTGATGTTGCCATCTGTACTGAGGGCTTTGCATCTACTTAAACAAAACACATTGTAATTAAAGGAAAACATGGTACAACTATTTAGATGACGTTAAAACCCAAGTTTAAAACACTGACTTTATCATGTATGATGATTTAGATACACGTTCCGATTGCTTAAAGTGGCATGAGCTGCCAACATGTTGATATTTTGACGTTAAAACAGAATGTTGAAATTATTGGCTCTTTTTCTCAAGACGTATAATTCTAGTCTCGAATGAATGAATGGTCGTCCCGGTTATTTAAACTTTGTTTACTTTTCGAACACGTTTTCGTTTCGTACAGGCCACATACTGTATGGATTTTCCCCATTAAAAATCGTTTAGTTTTCCGATGGCCTTCAAAGCCTCTTACTGTCGTGACGATCAGAAATTATGAAAAAAAGTGTAAATTTTGGCAGCTCATACCACTTTAATTTAAGTTTTTCCTGCATAAGAGAATAGAACAAGAGAGTCGTTTCCAGCCGGGCCTAGTAGTTCAGTAGGTGAATGGTGGAAATGTAACCCGGACTTTAGTGATCGTCTGGATGGGATGTTTTCCCGGGCCCTTTAGAATATATGACTTGGTAATTCAAGGACACCAGCCTTATATTAAAAACCAAAGGCATTAATATTGATTAACATTTGTGCAAGCTTTGAAAGGGTCATTTTCTTTCACCGATCGTTTCAAAAAGAAATATTTTACTTGGTCGCCGTATGTAGAAGAGTTACCAGATACTCGCCGAAGGTCGGGGTTTTCCTCCGGGCAATGAACCCGGTTTCATCACCCACTAAACCTGGCATTGCCACCATTTAAATGAAATAATCTTGAGTGCGGCGTAAAACATCAATCAATCAATCAAAAGAAATGTCTATGAAGTATCCACATTTTGCGTACCGTGATTCATAAGGGATTTACTTTTATCACATCGTTATGCCATCAGCTATCGGCAATAAGTGGTCTTGTGTATCCATTTAGTTATTAATGGACAGGTGAGACGAGTTCAATATTGCTTGTATCTTTATATATGGACCCATGGTCTACATACTGAATAAAGATTATTATTATAATGGACAGGTGAAATCGATAAATGTTAATTTGCAAGAATGTAATTATATATAGACAATGGCTTACTCGTTGGGTGGTTATTTGCAAATTACACGTGAATAAAAGATACCTTATTTCGTATAGAGCAAGATTTATTAAGTGCACCATTCTCGTCATTCCAGAGTGCCGTAAGGTTCATCTGTTGTCATATCACACTAAAAAGGAACTGTTGAACCCATCATATAAAGCAACCATAGATAAAGTCTAGAATGCTTCACCTATTTCAAAAAGTCATCAAATCTTAATATATCTGACACGTAATAGGCAGTTTGTAGTTTTATAAATGCTTTCATTACTCAAAGCGTTATAATTGGTGTTAAGCACCGCTCTCAAGATTGGTTGTATTTGCACTATCTGGCAGCATTGTTAGGTCTTTGGGGAAATGTTTACGATTCGAGACGACGATGACAGACTTACATGTATATGCATGTAATAAAGGAAAAACTCCAAAGTACACAGGTATGACTCAAAGACAAAGGATTGTTGTAATGTAAATTCTTGATACGGGTGCAATTTTTCAAAGGCTATAAATCTTTATAAGGTTAGTGTGGGATTATTAATTATTTGTGAAGTCAGATTTAGTCATCAACCAATATTTTGACTTTATGCAAATAACTGGTTGATATGGTATTCAGGTTAACCAACATTCCAATCTCTATGTGAAATTCCAGCCATAAAAACAGTATCTTATGTAAGAGCTGCACTTGTGTCTGACCGGTGAAAATTAAGGGAAAGAATTCATTTCAGATAAACCTGGAAATCTGCCATGAACTTGATCTTGAGTGTGGAATAATATACCAAATAATCAATCAATAAAAAGGTCAATCAATAAATCTTTTATTTGTTATTCAAAACATGGCCACACGCACATCTGAAAATTACTATTTGTTATTCAAAACATGGCCACACGCACATCTGAAAATAACTATTTGTTATTCAAAACATGGCCACACGCACATCTGAAAATAACGATTGTTTTAGTGTCCATTTGCACTTTTGAATGTTAATCCTATTAAAATATAATTGTGTTATTTTTGCGGCTACACCAGTAAAACTTTCTTGAGTGAGAAAAAAACTCAGAAAACACATAATAAAACTCTTACTTAAATTTTCTAATCAATTTAATCTATTTTTGTACCATTGACCCGTGAGCTAAGCAATATTAGTGATTAATATTAAGCACACGGATACACCGACTCCCACATGGTTCTATAATCGGATGTATTTGGAAACAGAATATAATAACCTCCATTAGATATCACCCTTTTCCAAGGCTGTACGCTTAAATTAGATGATAATAACACAGCTCTGTGACAGCATATTTTAAATGTAAAAAAATGCTGTTATTTTGCAATGTCTTGAAATATTTCACGGAAATGTTTACAAAAACTCATACCACGCGCCACATATTGACCGTCTTGACATTTGATTAAATACGTAAAGTTATGAACTCAAATTTTATATAATTTTATACATAGAGACCATTCGGTATACAAGGACATAGACTATGTAATCGTCGTCTTGTCTGTATGCTTCTCTTCATACCCCTACTGTGCCAGCCAGGTGTAAACGTTTCGTTCAAAGTTGAAAAATAAAAACATACTATTCTTCCAGACTGGAGGTTTGTGATTTTTTGACAGTGACCATTTAAAAAACACCTATTTTCGAAAGATTTGTGCGCTAGGATCTGTTTTTTTTCTTCATTTTCTTCTTTCCATATACTGCTCTGTCTACATTTGTCGTTGGTCGGACGTTGGGTGAGTTTTTTGACAAAGAAGCTAAGAGGATTATCCTTTTCATATGTTCGGCTTTAATATAACTAAGAGGCACACTGCAAAAAAATCTTTCCATACCTTATTTTAGAATCCCCTTTATTTCACCATTGTCGTTGTTCCCTTAATGGTTACAATGTCCCAACCTTTACAGTTGTCTTCTCTCTGCGCATATTACGATTTGACTGTTCTGGAACAATATTCTGTAAGAAATAAGAAAGAATTTGTATTTCTTAATATTTTGAAAATGTAATTATTGATTTAATCTCTGAATATAGTTACATTAAACCTCTTAAAAACTGCCGTCTAAATATTAATGTAAGCCGCCATTTTGTTTATCTGAATACCATTGATTCCATGGTGTGGATGGTTTTTACAAGACCCCAGCGAGAGGGAAAAACTCGTCTGGGTAGTACCAGCTCGGCGTAACCTGTACCCCCACCACCTTTTTAAAACTGCTTTTCTTTGGGAACAGAAAGTTCACTTGTTTAAGTAATGTATAAGTATAAGTAATCCATACGTGTATGGATTGGCTGGTGGTCTGTTTTACATCATACTAAATGGTTAACTATTGATAACTATTATTTAATCAGTAGAGTGTCAAACAAAATAGGATGTACAGATCCCAAGTTTGTCTTTCTTGTACCCGACTGTCGATATGGTTCTATCATTTGTCATGTAATTGGAAAATGGTATTAGGAGATGGAAGCATCTTTATCAATTACTTAAAGGCCATAGTCAACTGAATTTGTTCATTAAAACCCCTATATGTTGCTTTATAATCTCATACTCAGTAGTTCTGATCAATGATGTAGTCAATGCGTTACCTGGAACCTGGTGTCCATGTTTCTGATGAGCTTAGCCCACAAAAATGCCTTCAAATAGCACACGTTACACTAATTGGATTAAAGTTTTAAAACACACTAGACATTATATTGGTATATAACAGAAAAACTAAATCAAAAGCATCAGTAGCGTTAAATTCTTGTACATGTATAACTCAAGTGACACGAGCAAAATCGGTCACGAATCATTTTGAAAGAAATGTATACGAAGTATCCAACTTTTTACACCAAGTTTTATAATGGATTTGCTTTAATCATACCGTAATGCCATCGACTGTCAGCAGTGCAGTGGGCCTCTTTGTTCCCGTATTTAAGTAACTGTGACACGTAAATGTTATGGAAAATATACATTACTTGCAAGGCCATTATAAAAACCGACTTTTTGAAAGGTGATTTGCACATGAAAAGCAAATGCATACAGTATTCTGAGCAAATCATGTCATATGAAGCAAGATTTATTGAGATTGAGTGAAGCATTTGCCCGTGGTCAGAGAGCATGATGTTTATTAGATTTCAAGTCACACTGTGCTTCCACAAAAAAAACAACCATTGAACACTACACACAAAGCATCCCTAAATATAATTCAAATTGCAATCACGCCTTCCAAAAGAAAAGATTGTCGATAAATCAAATCTACTGCTCATAAACATTTATGTAACACAATGGGCTACTCGTCGTTCACCATCCATTTAGTTTGACAGGTATGTGATTGATTGATATTTGAGGTCTGTCAGGTGGAGAAGGAAACCCCCGACCTTCTGCGATACCTGACAACTCTTGCAGTCTATGGCTGATAATTTTAAATTAGGAATCTTTAATGGTTGCCTCAATTAATCGCAATGCTTTCGTCTCATAATTTATCCAATAAGAATCTATATGTATAGTAAACAAATTAAATTCTCCAACAAAAAATGATGTTACATTTCCTATTGATATCCTTCCTAGTGTAGATGAAAAGGAATAACTTAGAGAGGGAGGGATTGTAAAACGGAGGATTGGGACGGGTACAAAAGTAAACAGACTGTTGTGATCCGGTGCTTCTGGTTTGGATCTGGGTGAGATCGTTTCAATCAGCCTCGTTCTGTTTCACAGTTTCTGTAGCTTACAGTCTACAGTGTCATTTCCCATTGTTCTTATTGTCGTTAAAGATTTCCTTTTCTATTCACGAATATATCCACACATGAAAGTTGAAAGAATTCATGTCGGTTTTACGCTATGCACGATTCACGATGGATTTTAACACTTTAAAGTGGCATGAGCTGTCAGAATTCACACTTTTTTCATAATTTCTGATCATCACAACAGGAAAAGGCTATGAAGGCCATCGAAAAACTAAATGATTGACGTTGAAATGAGGGAAGTCCATAACGTCTACAACCTATACGAACCGAAATAGTGTCCGAAAAGTAAACAAAATTTAAATAACCGGTACAACCATTCATTCATTCTAAGCCGAAGTTGGTTCAAAACGATACTTTGTCGTTCATTCTCGAGACTAGAAGCACAGAAAAGCTTCTGTATTATATGTCTTGACAAACAGGCCAATAATTTATGACAACAGCAGCTTTAAAGTCTGCAAATTCTTCAAAATAATTAACATTTTAAAAAGTGCACAAATTTTCCATAAAGCATTTAAACTGTGTACTATACATGTAGGTCTGCATTAGTTTTAATACATTACTCAAATAACCCAGGCACTCCGTCGTTCTTTTGTTTGAATCCTAGAATTTTTTGGGGAACCCAAATTCGTGACAAAGGTTAGATTTTTGGCAGATAATGCCGCTAGAACAATTTAACAAGATTGAGTGTGAAATATTCTTGCTGTATTTTTGACATTTGCATTTTTATTTCATATACAAGTTTGGTTAAAACAAGCTTGTCTGTCCGTCTGTCTGTCCGTAATTCTTTCTTGTCATCGCATCTCCTCCCGGGGTTTTCATCATTTTTTTTCAAAACTTGGTGGACATGTTGGAAATTATGCGATGATGTGCATCTCCTATCCTGGCTACGCTGGTTTCATTATTTTCAGAGTTACTCCCCTTTTCTGACAGTATACGAAGACATAGACGATTGGTGCTTGTCATCGCATCTCCTCCCAGGGTCTTCATCAATTTTTTTCGAAACTTGGTGGACATGTAGGATAGAATGCGAGGATGTGCACCTCCTATTTTGGTTACGCTGGTTTTATTATTTTAGGGTTACCGGTACTGCCCTTTTCCGACAGTATATATGACGACATAGCCAATTAGTGCTTGTCATCGCATCTTCTCCCAGGGTTTTTATCAATTTTTTTCGAAACTTGATGGACATGTTGGATATCATGCGAGGATGTGACCTCCTATTCTGGTTACGCTGGTTTCATTATTTTCAGAGTTACTGCCCTTTTCTGACAGTATACGAAGACATAGACAGTTGATGCTTGTCATCGCATCTCCTCCCAGGGTCTTCATCATTTTTTTTCTAAACTTGGTGTACATGTTGGATATCATGCGATGATGTGCACCTCCTATTCTGGTTACGCTGGTTTCATTATTTTAGGGTTACTGGTACTGCCCTTTCCCTACAGTATATATGACGACATAGACAATTAGTGCTTGTCATCGCATCTTCTCCCAGGGTTTTTATCATTTTTTTTTTCGAAACTTGATGGACATGTTGGATATCATGCGAGGATGTGACCTCCTATTCTGGTTACGCTGGTTTCATTATTTTTAGAGTTACTGCCCTTTTCTGACAGTATATGAAGACATAGACAATTAGTGCTTGTCATCGCATCTCCTCTCCGGGTTCTGGAACAAAACTAGTGAAATGTAACTTTGAAAAGTTACATATATTAAATCTACATCTAAAAGATGATTTTTAACCCAATCCATGGTATAAATTGTATTGTCCGTGTAGTCTTGCAGGCTTACATGCAGGCGTTAAGTTCAATTTTTAAACCTCTCATCGAACGAATCAGAATTTACTTCCTGTATGCTACATTACTGAAATAAGTGTTTTTTTTGATTGGAAAAGTTTCCCCACAGAGTTTGATTATGTTGAGGTACTTAGTTACCCTGTAAGTTATTTCTTAAGGCATGCTATTCTTTGTGTCGGCCAATCCAGAACTCAATAACCTTAAATGTAATTTCATTTGTGTGATTTGATGGAAAAATGGGTTCACCTGGTTCACTTCATTTTTATAAATATTTTGTCGGATTGACATAATTCATTACACGTAAATGGGTCCGTTATTCTTAGACACATCTCCATGGGATAGGACATATGTTACCATGTCAGTTTTAATACGTGTTGTAGATCATGGCGTATTGATTACAAAGCGTTGGGAGGCCGTCAACCTTATCACGTTTATAGACAATATGCTTTTCAATATTTCTGTTTTCTATTGGATAATAGTCGACAGCGTACAAGGATACAATGTACATTTGCCTCTGTCTACCAAAGATTCACTCATCCTTAAAAAGATGTAATTTGAGTCCAAAACAGACAAATATCAATTCCTCTAAATGTTGTCACAACTGTAGACACTCCTAAATTTACTATAGATACTCTCTGAAATACACAATCTGTAAAAATAATTGTCCTTATCAATATATACATTGCTAAGAATAAATGCCAATACATTGATACTTAAGGATAACAACGAATCACTTTCATTTAACACTTTTATTCAAAGGACTTTTTTGTTCTAGACAGACAACCGTTAGTACGGAAACATTATCGTGCTTCTTCTGATCCCTTAAGTGTTTTTGTATTCTGTACTTTAAAACCTTTACAACAGGATCAATAAGATGTGTAGAGGCTAAATGCCCTCAATAGGTTAATTTATAAGTTTGTACTTATTTTATAGAAGTTTTGATTGTCTTAAAACGGCATGAGCCGCCAAATATAACGAAAATTTACTGGAATTTCTGTTATCGCTGACCTTCTCTTGACTATGAAACTGTATGAACAAAAGTTCAAATATTGACAGCTCATACTGCTTTAAGTTTTTTGAGCCTCAAAACGATGGTCAACTTGATCAAAATGGAACTTCCAAAGTTTAGAATTTCTGTTCCGTGCAAAATATGTTTGGTAGATTGGGGCACACCTCTAAGCCTTGTCGTGGCTTAAACAGTGCAGTCATATCGTAAGGGTGCCAAATTTTCAGTTTCATTAGGAAAAAGTAATTCACTCAAATTCAGCTTGCATTTACTTAGCAGTTAGCAATTTCAACCAGATTGGTTTTTTGTTGTTGTTGTTTTTTTGTTTTCTAATTCGATCTACATGTATAACTTTAAATTGTTGCATTCGATCTCAAGGGGAGTTTCAGCAACATCGTTTTTACAGAATTCTCATCATTTTACAATAATAGGTCTTTTGCTGTTTGATTTTATAGGGATGCATAATCTAGACAAAGCTGGACGAACAATTTTAAATGCCAATGCAGGTGCATACGAGAGGTGTTGTTTTTGTATAAAAACAAGCTAATAATAATTCATCATGTACTTTCTTGAATGTCAATTACTGGACTTATTGTTCAACAAATACTTATGTATTCTATTATGGCTTCAACAAACGTCATCAATAACTAGAAGCTTTGCAATTTCTGGAATTCAGGGAAAGCAGCAATAAATACATCCGCAAAATCCTATATGTTCACGCAAGAGTTTCTATTAAGAACTAGGGAGTCAGCAAGGCTAATGTATTTGGCATACTGCATGTACTTAATGTTCCGCCTTGCTAGGTCAACAACCATTGGTAAATGATGCAACAATTTGAGCAAAAATTCTGTTGGAAATTAGTATAGAAGTCAAAGCATAGTGCCTTATTACATTGTTGGGATTCAGTTTTACTGGAGAAAAGTATCTAGAATATTTTGCATCATTAGGCCTTGTAGACTGAAGTAACGGATGCAACATGTAAAAACTCTCCACTTCATATCCTCCTTGCGTTAATGAGATCCCTCTGAATATATTGACGAGAGACTACGAGAGTTGATGTTTTTTTAGTAGAATGTTATACTGTTTAGATAACAACACACACAATTTGTTTTGGCTTTATCAAAACCGATAATTGTGCTTTGTGCAACAAAACAGGTAGCTCGGGCAACAATTTGATTAACTGATGCAACCCAACTTATTCAGATCTCGTTCACCGACCAAATGACCACTGTTAGAAATAACCATCACCCAACTGTAAATATTTCTGCACCAATTCCTTGATGTAATATGATCGACCAAACAATTTCAAAACAAAGCAAACCTTACAAAAGAAAATACATTAAAAAAATAGTGATCAACCATTCACCTGACCTCTTCGTGGAATTGCCCCGAAAGCAAAGCCACAAAGGGGTTTTCAACAAGAAGAGTTCAGTTGATACTGTTAACACCAAGTAAGAATTTTATAGTTAAGAGCCTGCTAAGAACCATACCTAAACTCATTTAAATACCACACAGCAAAAAAAAAGAATAAAGTTACATGCATAGCATGTATTACATTTGCATTGTATCGAATTTTCTTCGCAGACATGTGTACCATTGAACTACTATAGTATTATGTATACATGTATAATATACGTGAAATGATTGTGACGTGATATTGACTTCCAGTGAGCTCCGGCATTATAAGGAAATGATTAGGTGATTTCAGTTCAAGATGGTGGACGGATCAAGATAGATCATGCGCGCGTCCATTTCGTAGCAACGTTGGTGCATTTTAGTACGTCAGATCCAAATCGGCCGTGAGACAAATAAGACGTGGCCATTGCACGTTTATAGATCAATGATAGGTGTCATATAAGGGATATGTTCAACCAATGACTGGGATGGTTGTCTGTAATTATGCTATGTTCAGCACAACGCTTGCGTTTTACTGTTTAACTTAATCAAAGCCAAAACCTTATAAGTAAAGCAGATTTTGATCAGAAAAACTCTTCTAGTTAAGTACAACACTTTTCATCAAATCAATGCCAAGCCAAAAAAGCATCAGTTTCATAGTCAGAAAATGAATTTACACAATGTATGTAAACCGTTCTTGGCGAAGTAATTTGCATAAAAATGAATAATTTTATATAATAGAAGTTGATTGTTGGGCACCTATTGCAATTTAATTGAGTTCATTCGTAAAGCAGCATCGCATCAACCTAATAGAGCTATTTTTTCTATACAAACTTACAAACTGTTTATGTTTTCTTGAAGATCAATATCATTTTAGCTAGATCATATATATATACATCAAACCAATAGGACAAATCGTTAGGTGGTGCAAATAAAACTTGTACGTATAGTTCGAGATGGGATTTATGGAACCAATATGACAAATTGTTAGGTGGTGCAAATAAAACTTGTACGTATTGTTCTTGATGGGGTTTATTGAACCAATATGACAAATTGTTAGGTGGTGCAAATAAAACTTGTACGTATAGTTCTAGATGTGATTTATGGAACCAATATGACAAGTTGTTAGGTGGTGCAAATAAAACTTGTACGTAGAGTTCTTGATGGGATTTATGGAACCAATATGACAAATTGTTAGGTGGTGCAAATAAAACTTGTACGTATAGTTCTTGATGGGATTTATGGAACCAATATGACAAAGTATTAGGTGGTGCAAATAAAACTTGTACGTATTGTTCTTGATGGGGTTTATTGAACCAATATGACAAATTGTTAGGTGGTGCAAATAAAACTTGTACGTATTGTTCTTTATGGGATTTTTGGAACCAATATGACAAATCGTTAGGTGGTGCAAATAAAACTTGTACATGTACGTAGAGTTCTTGATGGGATTTATGGAACCAATATGACAAATCGTTAGGTGGTGCAAATAAAACTTGTACGTATTGTTCTTTATGGGATTTATGGAACCAATATGACAAATCGTTAGGTGGTGCAAATAAAACTTGTACATGTACGTATAGTTCTTGATGTGATTTATGGAAAGCTGGTATACAACTTTTGATACCTCAATTTTTGTGAGGAAGCTTCGAATATCCAATTTACAAACCACGCAATAAAACGAAGAATAAATTCCATATATTGCTATATGGAAATGAATATCTCATTGGGGTAGTATTTTCACAAGGATCGCCTTGATGTATATACGATTTCAGAAAGAGAAGGACGATAATTTATAAATCTGGTCACTTTAGTCAACGAATACCATTAGAATGCGTCGTCATTTCCCTATGGCACGTGTCACGAAATGTCACACAGCACCGTACGGAACTAAGTGGTTGCGTGTAACTAGATGTAAGCTGAAACCCGAAACAAAGCTATACAACGATCTTCTCGGTTGTCCGATGAAGATTATCATACGGTCGCCATGTCAAAAGGACCGAAAGCCAAAGGTTCTGTCATTTTAATGTTAATGTTAAAGGGAATACTTTAATTGTTCAATGACTGGTTCCGATTGGAAGTTGAAGTCTCTTGTCAATTATATAACCTTCCCTGGTGTTATTGTTTTAGACGCAGGCAATTCGATGTTGGGACTAGAGTAGCTACAATGTCTCCCTCAGAGAATAGAAAACATGTTATCCAATATTTATGACGACAAAGAGATAAATGCAACCCATCAAAGTTTCGTGAAATGAAGATGATGACGTCAATCCATGATAGATGAGAACTGATCGATACGGAAAACGAAAACACAAAAGACGGCCTGGTTAAATGTGCACTGCAAGGTATTGAAAAAACAGATTGATGTTTTCTTGCAAGAAGCTGTTTCAAGCTTTACGACCTCTTTGAGAGTTGGGATTTCTTATATATTCCTACTCAATCTTCTATTACTTACTCCTAAAAATACCACTCAAATAAAAAGTAAACTTCCATCAAGCAAACTACTAGGAACTGTGTTTATGGCATGGTTAGACCGTAATTGTAGTAAACAATGGTCTAACCGCTGGGAGCGGTTCGGACCTTGTAGAAGGGACGCCATTTTGTCTTAGTTACAGGCCGGGTGATACTGGAGCATCGGCCCCTATTTTGAATTTTCCTACGAAAAAATTGTTTACCGATGCAATAAATGCCTTAAAATGAATGACCAACCTTTTCTGTCTTAGTATCCATTCCCCTTTTGTCGAACTATAGGCTTGGGTTGTTGCATTCCATCGATATCGAAAGTGGGTTGGAACATTTTCCCGCGAACAGGCGGCCATATTGCCTGTGGAATCATGGTTAATTTTCGCAAATTTAATAATGGCTTCCTCCCGTAGCGTTCCGCCCTTCGGGCGTCACAATAGTCAATAACGCTACATACCGGAGCTAGGTTAGACCGTAGATATCACTTAAGTCAGCAGAACTTCCATATGTTGAAGATTCCTTTCTTTGCTGGAAATTATAAATTTATCTTTCCCTAAGTAGTTTTTTACTAAAACGCCAAAACTTAAAGTCATGTTAAATGTTACACATTGTTGGTAGTCGCTGACTTAACGTTGGTCAACAGCAATTCATTATAAGAGCAAAGGAACCAAATGTATACGGATCATTCATATGATTTTGAGTCACCTGTTAAGTAATCAATTTTAGTCAGACTGTGAGACCAACAGTTGGCTGGTTTGATTTATTTCTGCCAGGGATAAATGGAACCATACAACCATATAATGTATCCTAACTGGTAACATATTAAGTTGTCTCAATTGGAAGAAATTTGTCTCTGGAGTCTCACATAGAGCGTATGTAATACGGAGCAATATTCTAATTTAAAAAGTATGCTCAGCCATGTGCCACGGCCTCAATATACATGTAGCATTACTTTGCAGAACTCACAGAATCCACAAATAGGATGATGTTTAGCCATATCTATTTATTTACTGTATATATTTGATGTTAATAAGTTAACGTCAAGTTATTTAAGGGATTTAAGAATGAACTTTACCCTGGTAAAGCTAAATAGACAGGTTTCTAGATACGTGTCTTGAGTTGGTAAGTCACCATTGACATGTAAACCTTAACGCCAGTGTTTACCTTTTTAAACGCCTACAATCAGGATACCTTGTCTGCTTGCTCAGTTTTATAACTTATGACCTTGTGGATTTTTGTTGTACATTTAAAGTGTCGGCTTGTTAAAGGGGCATGAGCTGCCAAAATGTTGATATTTTGGCGTAAACACAGAATGTTGAAATTATCAGCTATTTTTCTCAAGACGTATAATTCAGAAGCTTTTTAGTGCTTCTAGTCTCGAAAATGTACGATAAAGTATTGTTTTGAACTAACTTTGGCTTAGAATGAATGAATGGTCGTCCCGGTTATTTAAATTTTGCTACTTTTCGAACACGTTTTTGGTTCGTAGAGGGCACATACTGTATGGATTTTCCTCATTCCAACGCCAATCATTTAGTTTTTCGATGGCCTTCAAAGCCTCTTACTGTCGTGACCATCAGAAATTATGAAAAAAGTGGGAATTTCGGCAGCTCATGCCACTTTAATGAAGCAACCTAAAAATAAATACCGTGCTAATAGTGAGGCGTCAGAAAAAGGACAAAACTAATTCTCAACAAATCTAGTTAAGACGTCCAAGTTCTGGTGGCTGTGAGCTTTAAGAATTGATGGCTGATAAAGTGATCATGACATTATCCAAGAACTGTTATGTTGCCGAACTGCATTGTAAAACGGACCATAACACTGGGATTTGGCATCAATGCTTTTAATTTACTGATATTAGTATAATGTATTACGTGATGAAGAGTGTGGTTCAGACATTCATGGGAAACCGTTGCAATAAAAACAAAAAAATCAACCGAGCTAACAAAACGAACCATAAAAAACGAACAGTTGTGAACATCGTAAATTTTATTCTTGTAGAAAATGCTTTCAATCGAAATTTCAAATGACTGGGGATTTTCTATGTAACAGAATAAAAGATTGCATTTTAATTAAACAAAGTCTTTAATCGTCATTACTTTTAATAGCTCCTAACTAAATCGCTACTTGGATATATTTAAATATATACGTTTCCAAATTCGCTATGATTTTTTTCAAAATCTACGAAACTTCAAAGACCATTACAGGGATTGAGATTCAAATAAAAAATAAATGACTGACATTGAAAAAAACACAACTTTAATAATCGGGACTAATGCTATTTCTTCGGGTGCCTCTTCGGAAAATGAAAACCTTATGTTAACAGATAGGTCACTCGGTTTAACCAATAATAATATACTCGCAAGATAATTCATTCCATCGTGAAATACAGTAAATTAATATTGACCTAATTCACATTATATCCCTTCCAGTCAACAGATAATTTTTCAAGCAAAGCGATAACTTATTCGTTCAAGCTCTTTTGTTGTAAGGCCTTACAAATTAATGCTTTTCGACGAACAAACGTGGTCCCAATTTTCCCGAGGGAAAAATATCTGACTTTCCCTGATTCTCCTCACCAGGTTTATACCATCTTTTGTCATATCAGATTCGAAGTTTAATCGGATACTGCTTATGTTTTGACTTAAGATGAATTAAACATGAGAAACGGGTATCGTTGAAAACAAATGCAAACGGTCCATATTTCATAATAGGTAACTTGTAAATATGTCCGTCATAGATTCTGGTATGCATAATGCTGTGTATTAGATACTGTTTTAACCTACCTCCAATATGAACATAAACGACGACTGTAGAGATAGTTTCCGCCATATGCTCAACAGGAATAAAGATATATTCATGAAATGATGTTGACGGATGGTGATAGCTAATGTGGTCAGCGTTCTCTGTCACGAAACCAGAACAGAACCAGAACGCATGAAAGCCAAAACCATTTTTATACGGTTACACGCCATTTGACAGTTTTACCACTCAATTCACTGTTAATACCCTGTACAGTGCTCTTGACACGAAATGTAGCATTCCTGGGATGAGGTGAACAAAACTCGGATTCATAGAAACCATATATAAGTTTGTCATTTTTGCTGAACTCAGAAATTGTTATAATGCTCTTATAAGGCTTTTTTGTGAAACAATAGAGGTATTAAGCATTTCCCATAAGCAATTTATATTTAGAAGCATATTATTTATTATGCATTAAATCTTCCATTCATGGGTAACGGGTTCTAGTCTTACTCATTCTCAAATTCTGAGGGTGTTTTTCATTCGATCTCATAATGTGGCGTAAGTCGGCGATATTAATTTAAATCAACTTTGTTTATTTCAATCAGATAAAAATATTTGCTTTTTGATTCGCCTTTTCTTACTGCTGAGCGATTTTCTTTTAAGGAATGATATTTATTTTTGCTCTTGGTAAATGCCACCCAATCTTCGCGAAACTAAGTTAATTTAATTGAGGAATAATTTGTTTTGCCTTGAAATTGTTTCCTGGAAAAGGCAAATTTATGATAAGGAAAATATAGGAAAGGTCGAACAAATTATAGTTGTTTTCATATTCGTACAATCCGAAGTAAAAATGGTACGATCGGAAGTACATGTAAATGTACTCGAAGGCATTTAAGTTTAACTTGAGTTATCGTCGAAAATAAGCCCCTGAAAATCATTGTCATTGCCCTTTCGTTTATTTTAACAAAAAGTCATTTCCATAAAAAGATAATAGATTAACCCCGAGGTCTGTTAAAACTGTTTGGCTATCGAGCGTACACTATGAATAAGTAAGATACATTGACATTTTAATATTTAACGGGGAAAACCAAACAAACCAACAACAAAAACCTTAAACCTTGACAAAAGCTTCCATTGACACCCTTTGAGACAAAAATAAAAATAGATAAAGGTATATATAAACTTCAATAGCTCGTGTCCCTTAAAGTAATACTGAAAGCTTTGAGCATATGGTATCCTCGTGCAGTTGTGCTGTGTCACTATTGGCTAAAGGTTACTTGTTGCTGAGATGACAATTCAAGAGGAATCGACGATCAAATACGTACACTATCAAAGTGAAATGTAAATTAAGAAATACACTGGCTGGGACAGTAGCAATATGAAAGGATCTGCTTTGGATTTCTCGCATGCCTTGCTTTTGGGTAATAAGTTAAGCAAAAAAAATATGGAAGAAATACAGTCGTTTTTACTGTTCAATTTAATCAAAAATACGTCTTTACCTAGCGTATAAGTTATTGTGAACCTGGTATGGTCAGTGAGTATGCCTGGTCTCGTGAAGCAAGACGAGTCTTACAACAACAACAACACATTATTATTCTTCGTTGGAAATCGCAGTTGGCTCATATACGTCTCATATTTGGCTAGGGCTTTTCATTGAAATCCGAATACTATCCAATGATGTTGAAATAGAATAGGTTGCCATATTTCCCATCACCCTTCCCGTTTTTATCGATCCTATATGCCTATGTCAACAAACTTTTTTGTAGACGATACGCTGATATCCGAGGACTGTCCCACATCAAACATTTTACGTAAATATTTATTTAAAACAAACTATATCCATATGTACATGCAATTAGATTGTAGTTGAAGCGTAACGTTACAAACCTTTGCATGTTTATTCAATGTCTATTCCATCCTTGTTATTATTAAGATGACTTATATCAAAGAGATTTAATCATTAGGCCTATATGTGATGGGCTGTCAATTGAATTCTGGCTATGAGTACCATTTCTTTCCCATCGACCAAATCTTCAGGTACAATTTGTTAACTACTTGTGTGGACCATAGGTCAATGATGACTTGCCCATTTAAAACAACTGTAGAAACTTGCGTAAACAGACACAATGGGTCTAGAGGAGGACAATGCGCTGTTAGCTAAGCTTTGTCCTATATCAAACATGTTACAGATATAAACATATCAACACCTAAGCGAGAGGTTATAAACACGGAGAGAGGTTGGTCAATATTTTGATTGATAAAAGTACGAACTGTTATAGAATAAGTGGAGCATAATTATTATATATAAAAAATATTATATTTTTTATGAGGTAAATAGATTGTTTTTTGTTGTTGTTTTTTTTGTTGTTGACAACAATAAGAAGTTATCTTTATTTAGCGTTGCCATAACTTGGGATGGGTTGGGGGGGGGGGGGGGGGGCTCGTAAGAATGTGATGCGACCAGGGCGACCTTAACTTACGTCATCAATAATTTGGCTCATCCTCAGTCCAATTTATGCCTTTAAAATACATACATGTTCAGTATCAGAACTAGCCTCCATTACGATCAAAGGGACAAACGCAGACTGACGTTTTACCAGAGAGAAAGATTAGTACTCCAAGATCTGCCAACGTCTTATACATGTATTACAGGAGTTAATATTTGGCTGTAGATCCTTGATCAGTCATGTTCAGATCACTGGTAGAATTTGACACCAGCACTGACCATCAATACAAATATCTTCATCACGGTCGAATGTACATACATTAATGGATTAGAAGCTGCGCGAAATAAAAATTTAACAGTTTCTTTGGGCATAATCTATTGTCTTTGTTTTACCATTTAAAAAAAAGCAGAACAAAAAAAAAACGCAGAAAAAATCAAAGATGAAATGATGTCATCACGTTTCACTATGTTTTGTAATTCCGTAAACGTTTTCACCTAGTTTACTGTGAACCATGATCCTGTTGTTATGTAGAATTGTCATTTGTAACTAATTTGTGGAACATTTCATGTGTAACTCTATTTGAAGAAAGACTTCCCGATGGCGTGAGGTAACGTGAGCCATTTCATATGTAATTCTCTGTCGGGAAACGCAGTCGATACAGCCATATGGAGTAAAACTTCCCTGGATGTCCAGCAGTTAGCTGAAACCTAAACTAGCCGAGAAATCTGGGCTCTGCCGAATTTGTTTTTTCTCCCCGTGTTCGTCAAGGCGACAAGACACATTAGCAGCCATATAATACCAGTCGCCGTAAGACCGATAATCCGGGCTAAAACCTAAACGAGTTTCACTGCTGGAAATGTAAAATAGACTATCATATTCCCAGCCATCTCCATTACCGTTATGTACCAACCCTTAGAGTTACTGTGGACAAACATTCGAAACATTTTACGCAACTTAAAAACAGCACTAAAACAAAGTTTACTGTTGACTACATAAGAAACATGCTGAGATTTCTTTAATGGAGAGTTGGTTGGTTGGGTGGTTGTTTTAGCTTTTGGCGTGCCCATTCGTATGAATGATGTGCGGCCATTCTTTAATGGAGAGAATTACAGCAAAAAACAAAATACAATTTTCTCGGATTGACAAACAAAAAAGAAGAATTTGGCACCATTGGAAAGGAAACTTTACGGTCCCTGTGTCTGTTCTTTCTTTCCTTTTTAGCTCTGATTGCTGATATTAAACTGAGTATCAATGCCATTCAATTAAAGCTTGTCTCTATAGATATTTGGGTCAAGAGATTTCCCTTTGTCTATGTGCACTATATAAATGTTTAAAAAAATGTTGATCAAAACTTTGTTATTTAAGCGCTGTCCTACATCAAACATTTTATAAAGATATTTAAAAGACTCCTCAGCACTTAACCCAGATTTTATTGTCTCCGAAATATAACATTTTAAACTCGTCAATAAAGTAGTAAGGAAACTCCGTAAATATTGATGTTGTAATCTCGACTCGTTAAGAGCTTTGTCAATATTTCGTATTGCGTCAAACTTTGATGCATTGAAAGTGCTCGCAAATATTATAGACTTCATGTCTTTATACTAATATTTCAGTTTATTAGATCAGACTGTCCTTGACTCAAATGCACTTTGTGCTGGTTTGGTCCAAATAAACCAGAACATTGAATTAAAACAATAAGTGTTCAATCTCTTAATGTTCATAGCATTAGACAGATGAACATAGTTAAATATGATAGACGTTGTGAATTTACGTCGTCTTTCACGACATAAACGAATTGTTTTTAAATCATATCCAAAATGTTTTCCGAATTCTAAGACTTTTGGCCCAGAATATCCCATACTACTTGGCTTTTTTTTTTCATAAAAAAGGGTACTGTTGCGTCAGGCCGAAGAACATCTTCTACTCGATAACCGTCAACTGAAAGCGTGTTCCACAATATGCCATTGCACGTGTAATACGTACCTACAAACTAAACCAGATACAGTTAAATGTAGGAATATCATTCCATATCTGTCACAGCCTTTTCTGGAACAGTGTTAAATATCAGAAGCAGGTATAATGCGATGTTTTAATAAATGCTGATTGTCCAGAGATAAATGCTGGTGAATGTTTTTCAAAACGAGAAGAAATCATTTCCATAAAAAAGATAATATAATAATCCCGAGGCCTGTTAAAACCGAGACTTTTCGGCTGTCGAGCGTACAGTATGAATAAGTAAGATATATTGACATTTTAATGTTTAACGAAAAAAAAACAACAAAAATCTTAAACCTCGAGGTAAAATGCGATGATCAGTGAAGCATAGTGTAGTGATTATATTTACTGTTTCTAGTTTATGAAATACACCCTTCTCATTGCTTGTATTTTACTGCGTGTGAAGTTTCTTTTTCGTATATGGGTAATCTGCCACAGTTTTGAAGCTATTGGAGAGTATGTCTGGCGAATTTCCGTCGGCTTATTTTTGAGGTTATATTGGTAAGTCTTTGTCGAGATCTCGTTGGAAAATCATGTCATATAGCAAGGAAAGAAAACTAATGACGGCATATTTATTTAATATTAATGGACTTTCCTAAACTAATTTCCGCCGCCGCTCTGATATCCATATCAGCAACGCACAGAAATATTAGGCCGTCTTAAAAGTTTACGAGACTAAAATATACATTTAAAGGTCAAGTAACTGTCACATACGTGCATTCCTTCCTGAATACTTCTGGGATAAAAAATGACCACGTACACAATTGCCGTTCTTTCTGATAGTATCCACAGCTCTTATAAAACCATGTTTGGTTTGAATTTATAAGAAACCATTATTTGCCGACATATCTCTCAGTTATGTGAGGGTTTTTCCCTTAAAGGGGCATGAGCTGCCAAAATGTTGATATTTTGACGTAAACACAGAATGTTGAAATTATCGGCTATTTTTCTCAAGACGTATAATTCAGAAGCTTTTTAGTCCTTCTAGTCTCAAAAATGTACGATAAAGTATTGTTTTCAACTAACTTTGACTTAGAATGAATGAATGGTCGTCCCGGTTATTTAAATTTTGCTACTTTTCGAACACGCTTTCGGTTCGTACAGGGCACATACTGTATGGATTTTCCTCATTCCAACGCCAATCATTTAGTTTTTCGATGGCCTTCAAAGCCTCTTACTGTCGTGACGATTAGAAATTATGAAAAAAGTTTGAATTTCGGCAGCTCATGCCCCTTTAAGGGATTGTACACTGTAAAAAAATGTTTGTAGAACTACAAGATAAACTTTTGTATTTCATCACAGGAGAAAGTGCTGTAAACGTTTTACCCGTGAGTGCGATGTTATTATATTGGTTCTCATGTAAATTTACGTAAACACACTGTAAATATACACAGATTTGTAAGAGTACCTATAAAGTATTGTTGATTTACATGTCACTCTGTAACCCATTTCGGTAATTTTACTCTTTTTGGTTAATTTACAAACAATCTTGGTAGATTAATGGAGAAGATACTTGTATTTAAGGACAGAAGAAAGCACGAAGTGCAGTAAATATAATGTTTCACTGTAAATCTACTAACACCACGCTGTAAATTTACATATTCACACAGATGTAAATGTAGAGCAAATTTTACTTGTCCTATGATTGCCCGCGAACTTTGCTGTAAAATTACAACCACATTTTTTACAGTGTATCAGTGCAAGCGTTGATTACGTCGGAAACACGTATCGATTTTGACTTCCCTAATAATGTAAAATGCAGCAACAGTTACCTCCCTTTAAACCCGTATAGATAAGAGACGACAGTATTCGAAAAAAATCGTTAAGAAAATACACTCTAAGCTTTACCAGTAGAATTATGTCTGGGATCTCATGTCACCAAATTTGATAAAAACTGGTCTTTAAGCAGCATGGCTGACCGAAAACATATCCTCTTGTAAAAGACGTTTCTGGCAATGTGATCTAATCATAATGTGTACTTTGGAGGAAACGTGATTTGTCTATAGGTCTCCCAATTATAGCAATGTTTGCAATTCATCAATCAGTGAATAGAAGTGTCCGGTGACGTCTAAGGAACTATATCGAGACAGATTTCCTCAAAGAAACCAGTGATATGAAATGTCAGATTAGTTACTTCCCTTTAAACTCACACTCCCGGTGAACAAAATGGGTGCATTTAAATTCGTAGTTAAAGGTTCAGATCGTCGTTTACAAAATGTCAAAGAATGTTCTGGTACCGAATACAGTACAAATAAAAGTTAACATAAATTGCTGTATTATCCAATAGAAGATTTAATTCCATCGACTCCCGACACACATGAAACATATTGCAAATCAATGAAGAAAACAAATGCCATTCGCATAAAAAAACTGAGGTCAAATACGTCTCTTCCGGATGAAAATTATATTACATACTGGGAAAACAAACAGATTTTATTATCCCCTCGCGACGAAAATCGGGGAGGAGATATAGCGTTACGTAAGTAAGTACGTCTTTACGTACGTATGTTCACCTTTTGTCAGCGCTCTAGCAACTTCATTTTTGAACGGATTCTGACCAAACTTCCTATATGGGTCCAGCATGGGAATACCTCGAACAAATCCTGCCTCTCACTGTGGGAATATGTACGGATGTATGAATATGTACGGATGTATGAATATGTACGGATGTATGAGTATGTACGGATGTATGAATATGTACTGATGTGCGAATATGTGCGGACTACAGTCTGTCCATATTCATGGTTATCAAGGTTACCATTCAGTAGATTATCATATCAGAGTTTGTTTTTAGATATCAATATCACTTGATAAAGACATCGGCATAGGTATAGAAAGCTTAGTTATTACAATTTAGACTAGAGTCAACATGCAAGAGTTTCAAGCAGTTCGTAACTCCCACGTTATATATTATCTTTATTCCAGTGCATGAAGGTTCATTTTCACATTCAAATGCAGGTTTCTATTCGTTTTCTTCCGAATGCCCTTCACTCCAATGTGTGTGTTTATTTACAGGGGAGCGAGGGAGAGGGTCTATTGAGCTCACGGTATGTCTTTTTAAATATTTTCGGTCAGGTAAAATTATAACACTTTGAGTGTTATACAAAATCCCTTAAAATCAGAATTATGAGACATAATGATGTATTTTGTCCAATATGTTCACTTAAAGCCCCTTTCACAATTGAGATACGGCGGGTTTACGGCTCTTGCGGTCATGCATTTTGGCCTTCCGTACGATGGACCGCAGCCTTCCTTGCGGGCAACCGCACCTTGCCGCGCGGAATTTTTGTGCCGCAAGAGCCGCAGAAAAGTTTGGTGTGCACATGGAATCCAATTTTCTGCCGTGCGAATTTTTTTATTACCTCTGATCCGTGTGGGCGCTAGTACGTTCACCGTAAACCGTTGTATCTTGACGCGCGGTTGTTGCACGATTTTTTTTGTGTCGTAAGATGCTCCGTACGGTGAAATTTCTTGTTCCGCCAACCTTGCGGCAGTCGTAAACCGTTGAACGATTCGCCGTCTCGGTCTTGCACCGGCTTGCGTTCACCGTGCGAAAAATACCCTCAGGTGTGCTACAGGTATATATTTTGGGGTGCTTCATTTTATCTCACAACAGTTGAAGCTTTTACAATGGATACAAACAAACGTTTTTTTGGATCTCTGCGCCTTTTTATACTGTAATTACGTCTGCGGAGCCCAAAATCGCCGCACGATTTGACAAAACGCCGTAAGGCGCCCGCTAATCGGTGCGCGGCGAAAAACAATGACGCACGATGCATCTTGCGGCACGCCGCACGTTCCAACCAATCACGTAGCACCCCCGCGCAACTGTCTCACGTATCAGTGCGCTAGACGTGCGTTGCTTGCGTCATTCCGCGCGGTTCGCCGCAAGAGATTCGTCGATTAAAACGTGGGAACCTTGCCACGCCCTTACGATGCCCCGGCCAATCGTAAAATGGATTATTTTCATGCGGTAATTTTTCCGATTCTACTGCGGCCCGAAACATTTTATCTCCACCGTGCGATCGATTTCAATATTTTGACCGTGCGGCGAAAGTCTCAATTGTGAAAGCCCCTTTAAGACCATGTCCGTAACATTTTTTTTAATCGCATGCTACAATATGTGTGTTTGTTTACGGAGTGGGTGGTATATTGAGTTCACGGCATGTCTTTTTTGTTCAGGTAAAATGATAGCATTTTGAATTTAATAAATACCCAAAATCTTTCTTTATGTTGAAATTCTGAAATATGCTGTATTTTGTCTGATATGTTGACTTTAAGACCATGCCAGTAGCATTCATTTTAATTACATGCTACAAGTCGGTACGACAAATCGCACCGCGAGAACAGGCGTGTATTGTGCAATGTTTTAACGGGTTCTGGATCAAGCATTCTGTAAAGATGATTAATTACTTATATACAGTGTAGTGGATTTTAATTATATAATATTTGTCCTGGTACCAAGTTTTCAGTAAAATTCCAGTTATAAATTAGTGATATATTTAGCCAATCAGATTGCATGAACAGTATCAAAACGTACATTTAAAGACCTAATCCAGAGAACATGTGTTTTATTTGTATATCATACAAAAGTAGCTATTGTTTTATTAAAGATATTGAAGAAAAAAAATCTCAACACAACATTTATGAAATAAATTAGCATCAAAGTGCGCATTTTTGATATAATTCGAATGCCTCCAATGATCGTTTCAAACCGAGGCTCTGTAGAAACTCCTGGCGTGTGACGTCACATCCAGACAGGATCCCCCACACAAGACCATGGCAGACAACCAAACACGCTACGAGTGGGATCTGGAGGAGATAGACAGCATTGACGAAGAAGTTTTTATGGAATGTTCTGTGGAAGACACGGAAGCTAAAGATGACGAGGAGGAAATCTCACATACAGGCATAATTAAACCATATATGTTCGAACCGCAGTTGGCAGATGTATCACTAACACAAGCATAAGATTCGGCGAGACCTGACGAAGACCAAGTTCTTGTTGACGTGGAACTTCGAATCCAAAACACAGACTTGATAAACCTGGTCCATAATCTGCCTATCTGCTCTTCTTTCAGTCATTCATGTAATCTGACTCCGTCAGCGTTTGACACAGAACAGTCGTACACAACACTCTTTGTCACCATGGCCTTTACTAGCTAAACTTGCTTACTGATGACACTCACTTGCGAAGTTTTGTCTGCATGTGGCGTCACATCCCGGAGAGTTACGGATCTTGCCGAACTTATTTGTCATTTTCAACAAAATATTTAGACCAACTTAATAGTCAGAATTCTGCTAAACGGTAGGGAATTTTGCAGATTTTTTTCTTCACTTATTACGATAAGGTATACCTTGCTGATTTTGTACCCTCTTTTTGACTCTGAATTAGATATTTAAGTCTATAGAAAGAATCAACCATTAACCTATATTTTAATAGAAGGTGTGTTCGAGTGCCTATTATTTTTCAAATTATTTATTTCGTTAAAGCAAATCTTATAAGTAAAGCAGACTGAAACGAAAAAGAGTTTCTTCGAGACGGGTTATAGAAGAAACTTTAAGGTGTAAAGGTCTGATACCACCAGGAGCAGCATATGTTTTGTTACATGTATACCATAGAAACTTGTCTCCATGGTTATTTTAGTCAAGAAGATTTTCCCTGTGCCCTTGTGTTTTGGTGTTCATAAATATATACTATTAAAGAGGATTCAGTGAAATAAAAATATGCAAATTTGAAACTTGTGGGAATACTGAATCTAAATTGTCACTTGTATTACATTTGTGACTGTTCGTCGTTCTTTCCCCTTAGAATATACTCGTGTAATATATCCACCACAACTATATCTTATAACTCACTTTAGACATCATTTGAGATTAAGCGTTTTTAAACAATGTATTAAGTAACGAAAAATTTCTATGAGTATTAAAAGCGTAATCCAGAGGCATATATGTTGGCCGTTTATTTTTGCCGAGGGTTAAACCCGGTCAGAAATGTCGATGACTTTCTGTTTTAATAGCTTACTAGTTCCATTTTGAAATAAAAAAAAACATCCGAACGTTTGATATTTTCAAATTCGTAATTATATACTATTTAATTCTGTTACACATGCCTTTCTATAAGAATTTGTACTACTATAGTGCATCATTTATATTATTCTATATGATTTCGAAGGCATTCTCAACCAGCTGTTTTGATATGGATTCACTCCATCTAACTAAATCTGACATATTATAGTTTGCATCAAGATATTTTTGGTCGGCTATTTATGGAAACATCTTATTCCAATATGCAAATCCTTGTCATTTACGTTTTACATGTACATGAATTTACGTTTAAACTTCCACGGTAAAAATGTTTCCACCGCGGAGAAAAGGTTCTCACCGAGGAAAAATCATTTCTCCGCGGTGTAAACATTTCCAACGCGGTGGAAACCTGATTTCCAGTGCGGTTGAAATTTAAATTATTTCTATACATCATGTGATTTATCACCGCGGTGCGAACATTTCCGTCGCAGTGGAAATGTTTCCCGACAGTTTACATGCGTTTTTCGACTTTCTCTGCAAATCGTTTTACCTGAAGGCACGATTCTTAAGATACACGTCTCTCGTCTCTAAACCAAGTTTGCACTTGTGAAAATGCTGTTAAAGACGGAAAAACTCTAGAAATGTCAAAATTCCACCCATGGTACTAATAGGGTTCTGTACAAAACACCACACCACAACGGAATCAATATATACTTACGGGAACAAATTACACACAAAAACAAGATATATATTGTTTCACTGTCGTCATTCTAAATGTCAATTGCTATACTTGTTCTACCAATTTTCTATGAATCAGAACTTCGAATAAGATTAAGAACACTCAATAACAGCATCATTGATTGTTATTGTCCTAACATTGTTTGGATCGCATTTCTGTTGTGTAAAGATACAATGGCAGCTTTCTTTACAAGTAGATCTAACCAGAGATAGAGCATGAAACCATATACTGGAATGCAGTGAAGTTACTGGTTTGCCTGTAAAAAATCCCAAACACAAAGAAAGCAAAGAATGGGATGATGTTCACTGACGCTTGCTTAGCTTCTTCATTCAAATGTGGCGTCAAGTTGACAGTTCCAAGAAGCTTCCAATTATTTTGCCGCTAATGTAACCAGGATACATGTATATGTTAGATAACAAGTATAATCAAAGCTTTTAACAAGCATTGAACATATCCAGATTGTCGAAGCGAATAATATTGGATGCAATCTACCGTACACAACTTTGTGACTGGGAAAGTGTGTTGCATCAAAACTTATGATCTACCCTATATTATAATGGGGGTAATTATTGTTTCAACTTTTTAAAGCTTAATAATTTCAGCTTCTGGATCCAATATCGATATATTATACTGACAACATTTTTGGCGAACATTATCTAATTAGCTCTTGACATTATTGTATAGTTACTCGGTGATGATATATCAGTAGACCACAGTAACAAGATTTAGTTTAACTAGATAGATAACTAAAGGCTTTATTTTTCAAAAACATTTAATTTAATTACATTAAAATAAGAAATAAAAAATATATTATTGTTATACGTCTCTTTGTCAGACAGAAATACCTAATAGTAAACATATTTCACAAGTCGAGATCCTGCACTGCCTAACAGGCATTCATTATCTAACCTATTTAGTGAGTTGGTGACATCAAACAATACATGACCAGCGGGCTGTATTCCCCTTAGGCGAACGGCAGTGACTTACATTAGCGAGTAATTGGTGAGTAGTGTAGTCTTTGATTGTTGGACAGGAAAGCTAAACGAGTACATTGGATACCTTGCTTGGAGCAAAGGAGAGATTCCATCGAGTAAGAGCAAACAACCAAGAACATGCTTACATGCCCTGCAATGGGCAAGCGTAAAAGGGCCTAATTTCCTTTCTGATTCACGAAGGGCCTGTGAAAACTATATTTCTTTTCCCCAGCTCACAGTGATCTCGTTTTAAGGACACCCGACCCTGAATTGCAACTCAGTTTTACAGTTGGTTGCTTGGTGTATTACATTTTCATTTCTGTGAATACTTTTGCGCAACTGGACCAGAGTATAGAAGTTGGAAACATTACATTGGCTGGAGATGTGTTAAATCCCTATTCACTGTTCCCAAGGCAATGTGTTCTTACATATGTATGCTCCTTAATGGTTTAAATATGTGAAGCCATGCTATATATAGCCTACTGCTCAATAGTGCCCCTTAAGATAAAGCTACAGTGAAACAAGAATCTTTGACTCGATTTATGACAAAGTCTTCCCCGCCCACACCGACACGCATGCCGAACAAGTTGCTGTATAAACGGAATAACTTTGGATAAACCATCAGCCAATCATACTAATACTGTTTTGAAAACTACCACCCAGGTGGTGAATAGTAAAAGACACAAGTACAAGTTGCTAAAATCAGACGCTTCTTGATGGCAAGCAACAATTATGGAATCTGGTGCCTTGATTTCTAGGTGTGTCCACATGCGGCTACATAAATGGTTTTGTTTACGTGTTTTATAGGATTATATACTAAGTACTGTTGACACCGTATTGAGTAGACGGTGATGAGGCAAAATCTGTTTGAAAATGCCTAGGAAGCTATATTTTGACGACGCCTTTTAAATGTTTCATTGTATCAAAACTTTTAGCTTATCAAATGTTAACCACTATAAAGTTTATGAGTGTTTAATAAAGTGTGCAAATTATTTCTGTGGTATCTTTGAAAATCTTTAAGTGTCACGTCATTTCAATAAGCGAGTCTCTTCAAGGTCCTAAAAGTCAAGACCCTGACTTTTCTTGATGTGGATCTTGTTCGGTCAAATCCTTATTTCATTTGGAAGCATATGTTCATCAATGGGTCGATTGGAGTCATCTAACTCTGTTACCTTACCGCGACGTTTTGTAAAGTGATTTAGAAGTCATATCCTTGTTGGTAATGAAGTGAGTTGAAATCGGTTCCCAAGATGGTATTTGCATTATGATGTTACCCCAAACAAGGTTACTATCGTACAGACTAGGTGTCTGTCATTATATGTGACCAAATGTAGTTTTTAATAGGCATCGGTCAGCCGCGACAAATCCGAAGATCAACCTTACTCTCACCTCACTAACCCTATAATACTCTCCCTTATGGAGAAATTTGAAATCCAACGATTTTTCTTCAAACTGTAAACAAAGAATCATATGTGGGAGAGTTGCCAGATACTCATCGGCGGTTCACCATTAAACTTGACTAAACCTTTCTCCACAAGCCCCTACCGCGTTTTTGGTTCTGTATTACAGTAATTTTTGATTTTATAATGTTTGCTTGTGGACAAGTGTATAATCTATACGGGGTTAATTATGTTTATTCGATCTCAGTCCATGAAGGATACAAGAAGGAATCATAGCAGCATACGTGAATAAGATTGGGATAACGCTTCGGCCTCGGTGCTATATCCAATCCGCTGTAGGGAGTGTTCGAATTCTATCATATCCGTTTGGCGGGATATACATATTGTTCACCCAGGTGGAAGCAGTAGACGGTGTGGATATTTTTATGAAATCATTCAAATCTTATTATCTCTTACGGTCTACAAGGAGATTAAACCGACTTTTCACTTAGGTGTTGATTCGATACAGGTCTAACCCGGATCTTGGGAATGGAGAATAGGGTCATAGTATAGGAAGCTGTATTTTCTGTAACAAATTGATTTGTTCCCTCGTTAACCTTCATTTACACTGTCTGTAATATCAATATAACGAGACAAATATAGGGGGGCCTATATTTAATTTCAGTTAGTTAGCTCATGTCTCTTACCTGACAAGTGGGTTTTATGAATTGCGTTCCTGGGCGTATTTTTTTCAACATAGACCGTTCTGAATAAAATGTCTTAAAAGAGCGAAAGAATAAAGTAAGAGAACAAAATACAAATTTTCACCAAAGACCGCGTGAATTGGAAAATTGTATTTAATTTTTACACGGATTGTGTTAATTTATGATTCATTGAAACTCACAAAACACACATTGACACACGAACGAACACGCATGCAGATGTAAGATTACGCTGACAAAGAACATCAGTTGTTTTAGTCCAAGTTTCTGACTCCAAAATAACACGTTTTTATACGGGCGGCCGCATTTGTAAGTCAGGGTTCGTTCCAATCGAAATGCCGGAGTAGACTGTCTGCTTCTGAGCTTCTGAGTGGGCAGTTTTTGCTCAGATTTACACAATAAAATAGCAATATAGCTTACTCAACAAGTGTCAAAACGACGTTCATGGATAATTTAACTTTGTGTACAAGGTAATCTTAACTTTTCACAACTGAAAAACAGTCAAACAACGTTACGCCATCAATTGTTGTGAAGTTTGAGACTCTAGGCGGCAAAAGTGAACAATCAGATTAAAGCCGTTTTGACACGAATTGAGTAGGTTATGTTGTTATTCCATTACCGAAATCTGGCCATATACTGCCCACTTCTATGCTGGCAGTCAACTCAGGCTTTTTTATTACAATGAACCCTGACTTCCAAATACGGCGTCTTTAAAAAAGTAGTCATTTTAAAGTCACAAAGTCGGACAACAGTTGTTCACGGTTTGTCTGGGTTTTGTATGGCCTGGTCTTAGGCCCGATTGGGTACAAAATTGTCCCTTTCAAAGTAAAACCTATGGCCTAGAACGTTTTATTTTGTTTCCAATCCTATCGATAGCAAGTCATTGATTTCGCCTAGCATTTTGTCTACAATGTTCAAGGCATTCCTGGTAGCTTTATGTTATTGCTGCTAGATTTTTACATCGGAGACTCATTGTGCTGAATAAACTAGGTTACATCTCTTGAACGATGGGACCGAGCGTTGTTATCCACGAACAGTGGTATGGTGGCGAATGGATGATTATCGAAATGTGGAACGACAACTGAATCGAACACTTCCTGGATGTAGCAAGCCCTATCAAATTGCCCTGCATGGTTACTGAGTCCAGGTTGCAATCAAATTTGAAACCCCATTGCAAAACAGATCCACTACTATATTTTGCCACCAGCAGGAGGAATCGGCTCTCCAAAATCTCAAGTTCCGCCCCTGTATCTCTTAACCAATGAAGAGTGTCGAAGGCGCTTGATTGAACTATTTATAACTGTTTGACAGCTGGACGAACCGTGGCGGAGACACGGACGTTTTAGGGTGAGACTTAATGATGACGCCTCAGCAAACTTCAGTCAACTTTCTTATCAATCATTATTTACCGCCGTCTCTCGATTCGATTAAACACGGCTGAATCTGGATTTTCATAATGATGGGAGCGTGACGTATGGAGCCATACAATAGGTAAATTTAGTGTTATTAATTGATTTAGGCTTAATGTCACCCGCAAAATGAATTCACTAATTTTCCTTGTTCAGTTGGCAGGAAAATCCCTAACAATCGATCAAATTCACCTTCAAAACAATTTAAGATATTTTTTTCCAAAGTACGAATTTTTCAAAATCATTTTGTTTTTGTCCTGTTTTTTAATAACACAACCACATTCTCTGTATTATTGTTGTAATTACTCCCAATCACCAACAAACAGTAAACGTATTACATGTAATCAGTTCTTGGTGTACCCAACATGCTTTTGTTATCCAACCCATTTATGGACTCCGTGACATCAAACCAAACGTAATCAACGCCCTTGAGCTAGACGTTACTGAGTAATTGCTGAGTATTACCGTCTTTAATTGTTGGGTTAAACAAGATATGCCAGTAATATAAAGAGATATCCAGGAAACAATAAAACGCCCAGAACATACTTGGATGCCCGAGGAAATTATGAAGTTTGTCAAATGCCCCCTTCTTTTTGTTGAAGTTTCTACGTAAACATTTTGCTTCCTTCTCATAGAAAATCCCAAACGTATGATGAAATGATTCTTCGACACCTGGATTGAGAAAAATATATTCACTCTTTGTTTCAAGACACTCTTGGACATTATAACTTTGTCGCAATGACGTCAGTTAAAGTAAGCGTGAAGATCTTATTTACTCTTTTGGGCTAAAGTGATAAAGGGTTTCTGTTATTGTCGATTGTGGATATTAATATAAAACAATCTCTTTAGAACCGTCAAATACAATGCATCGACATTTACTGGCATATTTGATAGCGGTGCACTTAATGGGAAGGTGTTGAGATGATCGCCTCACACTAAATACTTCCTGTTCATTGGTTAAAACCTGTCACGTTGAGACCCTGTTTATTCCATATTACGTCGGCGCGCTGATCCATACAGGGCGATTACCATATATGGCTCGTGACGTCATGTCTAGACACTTGTCACTCAAGTCTGGTCGTGCCATACATATGAGAAAATAGCTTTCGGAGTTCATTTTCTACCTTCTATGAAAGTCAAGTTTGAGAAAGAAGGCTAGAATATCGTACAAGTTAGGTCTTCGGTCGGATAAATTCGTTACAGGGTTTGTTCGAGGGAAGGGGGGGGGGGGGGGGTTGATTTTAGTTTCAGTTGACAGCTGGGAGCCCGGAGACTTACGGCCTGGCCGGGCATTTTGTCGTCTTTTGAGTTTTTATTGTTGTTCTCCGGGTTATATAATGTAGAAATAAACTAAAGAAGCCCACAGTTTATCCGAGAGATAGATATTAGTAATGCCTTGGTACCTCGGTAGCGTTTACCCGTGAAGTAATTGTTTTTAGAGTTATTTCCCTTTCTTACTACAAATCGACAAATTCTGACAATGTATTTTGTCTGTGGTCATTTGAATTGCCATTTTCTCCCTGAAGTTTTTCGCGATATTTCGTGTAAAAAGAAATTAAATCGATCAACATGGATTTTAACTCTGCAGCGCACCAGTCACAAGGATAAAAAATGATCTATGAAACTACTTAAAATCGTTTTACCGCGTCATTGAACGGCAATTACAGTTTCTCGTTACGATTCTCCAAAGCCATGATGATGCAGGCCACACAACGCTGCCAACTGACGATCCGTAATGAAGTTTTGTTTTATCGCTTTGATTTAAAGTGGTAAGCCAATCCTCTATTGAATCAATTTAGTGTTTTCAGTTGTAAATTATTTATCTTAATGGTATAAAATTGACTGAAAAGGCTTCATTTAGCCTATCCAAATCATATGTACTGTTGTTGTTGTACAGCAGACGTCAGTACACAAGAAAGAAGTAGGTCCGACGACGTCATCGGCTTCGACGCGTGCATTAAATAACAAAAATTGTTATTGCACTGCAGTGAATTATTACATTTCTGAGTGAAGGAAATCCCTAGTTTTCACTTATGTATAAATAATAATTAGAGTTATTGTCCCTTTTTCTGGAAATCTTAAAATTCTACCCGTATTTTTTTCTGGCAATATTTTGAGAAAAGCTTTGACACTTAGCTAGCATATTCTCATTACCATGTAGTTGCGCGATGTTAATTTTATCCTCTGTGATGTTGATAAGTTTTAGAGTTATTACCCTTTGTCTCTGGATATCTTCAAGTTCTGCCCAGATCCTTTCTCCAAGCCATATGTCTTGTCAACTTTGGAGAATTGCTTTGAAACTTGGTTAGTATATACTCAATACCAAGTCGTTGTATTAAGGGTTTCCCTTTTTCTCCATCATGTTGATATTTTCTTAAGAATTTCTTATTTCGATTAATATTTTGTGAATTACTTTGAAAGCGGATTGGTATGTACACTATTAAGTAGCTTTGTCGTGTCCAATATCTGGTTAATGTTGATATATATTTTAACGGTTTTCCCCTTTATTCGTCTTTTTTTAAAATTTGTTTTAGTATACATATGGGATGGGGGAACGGGGAACATCCATCAGCTTTATTAATACTTTTCTTTTTATTTTTCAGCCTGCATTTTTAGAGCAACTGTGGCCTACTTTAAGATTTTAATTTGTTTGAATATATTGTATTGCTTAAACTTGAAAATAAAGGAAAATACATTTTGTACAAGTTAAGGTTTTAACCTTACAAGAAACGTGAGGGTAGATGCCAGCTGCAATGGCGTACACTCTGTTCTGGTTCTGCTTCAAGACCTGCACACCGAACTCAGATAAAAGCCACTCTGACTTAAAATCCATGGTCATCTTGTAATTACTGAATTCTGCCCTGTGGCTAGATAGCTATGATATCTATTAAGCGGCAATTGGTGATCAATGCAGCCTTTGATTGCAGAAGCTGTTGGCAATTTTAACCGGGAGCCTGAATAAAGCACCAGATTCGATATTAGGAAGAAGAATTACCTACCACCGGATTCGACACTCTGCGGGATTGGATTTATTTATGTAGAGCATTCTGGACATACACATGTAGGTAAGGGATTCCTAATTTTAATTATCGCGTTAGGTGCATGCTTGGAAAGTTGACTGTTTCGACTGTTGAATCTCTAGCCCTTAATACTTGAGAGAACATTGAGTAGAATCTTGTTCGGAATCGTATTCGTGACTTTTGAATCCCGATCGCGCTGCTAAGTATACCTACCGATGTGTATCACTTAAATGGGACACCAAATCCTGTTTCCAACACTAGACCTAGAGCAATGAATCTTTAGCACAGAATTTACTACATAAATAAATCAAATCCCGAAACTTATACCAAGATTTCGATCCCGATCCGGCATTTAAATCTCAAATCTGGTGCAAGCTTCAACTACCTAGTTGGGCTGGGAAAATATGTTTCAAACTTATTGGAATATTAAAAATGTTGGTAAATGACGATTTTTAAACTTACTCCCTAAATCAAATGATGGAAATCTGTCTTTAGACATCAAAGTCTGTTCACGCGATGCACAATAAACCCATAGCTAACGCCTAATATTTATGTCTGTGACACTCAGTTTAACTTTGATGTAGTTAATAATACATACTACATGTAGGCCAATGATTACATTTAAGCAAGAAAATGAAAAACGCATCCATGTAACAGAAATGATCTTCGTTATTAAAACATTGATCAATTAATAAGAGAAATAAGATTGTCAAATCCCCCGCAGCAATTTGCAAAGCAAAAAAAAAAAAATTGCTCGGTTGGCAGTGGATGGTAAACGGCGCAATGACTTTGAATTTACTCTGTAAACTGCTCAGAATGGACCCCGGTAGCCAGAGCATTAAAAAAACACACCCATCCTTCGGTACATTTTATTCAGCTAATTCACATACATAAGTCATGGCGTGGGCTTTATTTCTCGTCGTTATTGGAATTACCTAAACAAACCTATTTTAATTTCTATTAGCAAGTCTACAGGTTCTCTGACTTTTCTTATATGTGCACAGATACGCCATCCATTGATTGTGCAAACACATACTTTACACCTTTAAGTGCTTTAAGACACTCTTACTAGAGTTAAAAACGCATAAAAGAAATAAACGACCCTTTTAACGGATTGAGCTATAAATTGTTTAACCAAAAGAGTAATTTCTTACAGAGGTCTGTGACTCGTCACTATAATCAACATTTTCTGTATCCCCCAGGGCAAAAATAGAAAGCGATATCACGAAAAATAAACTCTTTGCTTTTATGGCCCTTTCAATTGCTATCAGTCAAGATCATGACAAAAGTATGTTAATAGTTTCTCTCTTTTCTCGGCATATAATATATGTAGGAAATAATCCAACGCGCTAAAATCCATGATTTAACATATTTTATCTAATATTCAGTATAATTTCTTATAAGTAAAACCCGTTTGGTCACTGTATGGGGAACATTTGAAATATAAAACCTCCACTCCTGATGATGGTTTGTAAATAAACCAAAATGTTGAGTTAATATATCTTTATTCGGATTACTTACTCTACTGTAAATGGCTGAGCAAGAGTTGCATGTCGAACATTGGAACAACATGATACCTATATTTAGCTGAACAGAGCTCTCTTGGACAAATACTCAAGTACTAAAATTGCTTCAAATTTATGCTAATTTCGACCCCTTTCCGTGGCTGGGCCAAGATAACTCTCTGTTGGAACTGGAAAGACCTCGGGCCAACTTGAATTGATTTTGAGAGGGGTCGGTAATGGCTCAGTCGGCTGAGCGATAGTCTCTCAGTCTGACACAGGCCTTCTATCGACTGGAAACGGATTCGAATCCCACTCATACCGAATATAATTGGAAAACAAAATCTGTGTGTTTGTTTTACTTTATCGCCGAGTTGCCAGGTACTCGCCGAAGGTCGAGGGTTTCCTCCGGACAAAGAGCCAGGTTTCCATCCGAACAAAACCTGGAATGGTGCTATATAAGTGCGCTATAAACATAAATTATTAAATTAATCAATCATCTACAGTGGGTACATGTAGTTATTTTCAATACTGTCTTTTTCAATGATGTCTTACTGCAATTGACTGTGGATTAAGTCTTGGCTCCCATTCTCATGGTTGGCCAATAAAACTACCCCACCTGCATCTGGGTCAAGTAATTGATACTCTTGATTGGAGGGTTCGGCCCAATGGTTTGAAAGCGTTTTTCAGAGTGGCAAGAGCTGCCAAATGTACCGTAAGCCACTTTGGCCACAGAGCTTGGATATATCCAGCTACAAAAAAGCCTAAAATGAACCCAAGCAAGCTGAATTAAGAAATAATGTTTTCGTTCGAGGTCATTGGCGTGGGATTTAGGTTAGATAATGTGGACGAGTTTTATTTTTGAACGAGGGGCGCCAGCTCTCTCTCTAACCTTAATCCCACGACAATGACCGAGAACAAAAAACATTATTTCTTTTCTATCACTCTTGAAATGTATTTTGGAAGATATTTTAGTTACAAAAGTTTGGTTGCCAGAATCTCAAATCACCGGGGACACCATCCATAACGTTTGGAATAGACCAGTCAGGATTTGAATGTTGCATCTGCGGCTTATTGTCACGCCAACTGCACGTGGCCTTGTTGCATTTTACTTGGATTAGACCGCTGTTAGGGGTGAAAGGCTGTTCGATGAACCAAGCGAACTCTTTTATGACGTGATGGCGTTGTCCCGCTCCTTAACCTGTCTCTCCTGTGAGACAGTGCCCCATCGGTCGTAAACACTTGTACTTTTTATGTTACACAGAAAATAATGGTAATAATCGAGCGATTAAAGTGCTAAACACATTATTTTTTGCAACAGTCAGTTCCACAAAACATAAAACCTTTTGAAAATTTAAACAAACAAGGGACCACAAGTATCATAAGAATTATTAAGAGATTTTGTGATATCCGGTCACAGATGACGCCATTAAGAACGTTTTTGATCACGTTGCAAATCCAATTGACGTGTTTTGCTCCATAACGTCAGATTTAAATGTTACGTTGGAACGAAAAACGCTCAGTCACGCGATGACTGGAAATATGTGAAATTCACACCTTACTTGCGCTCTTTATAGTTTGTTAGTTTAAATTTCCAAAAGGTTTCTACATTGAAGTCAAATATAACATTCCTCTACACTAGAATGGATACGCCCGAATTTGACACGTCACTTTGCGTTCGGAACAATGTTCAACGGTGCATTGTCGTGAGGTTTTGATGCAATAGTTTTCAACGTTACAAGTATTAGGGAGAAAGTCAAAGGTGATAGAATATTGGAATTTTGTTCGTCCTCAGCCCGTACCCATATTTTATATTTTTTGATGATCTGAATTTAAAAAAAAGTCAAAATATTGTCACTTAAAGGGGCATGAGCTGCCAAAATGTTGATATTTTGACGTTACGACAGAATGTTGAAATTATTGCCTATTTTCTCAAGACGTATCATTCAGAAGTTTTTTAGTGCTTCTAATCTCGAAAATGTATGATAAAGTATTGTTTTGAATTAACTTTGGTTTAGAATGAATGGTCGTCCCGGTTATTTAAATTTTGTTTACTTTTCGAACACGTTTTGGGTTCGTATAGGCCACATACTCATTACTGTATGGATTTTCCTCATTCCAACGCCAATCATTTAGTTTTTCGATGGCCTCCAAAGCCTCTTACTGTCGTGACGATCAGAAATTATGAAAACAGTGTGAATTTTGGCAGCTCATGCCACTTTAAGTATTTGCTGTATTTCCTAAATATTGCTGCAAATCGCAATTCCCAGATCAAGACTATCCATTGCCGATAAGAATGGAGCATTCTGACAATTATCGTTTCAAAATATCCCATGGGCCTATGTTCTGACGTCAGTCAAATAACTGTCTCCAGGGTTTATTGGGTACGAACTGTATTTACTCGTAGGACTATGTCGATCCTGTAACGTCAAATCTCCATTGCATTTAGAGCCCAATTTCCAGCAATGACCTGAGTAGAACAGCTTAACTCTGTTATCTTACCAACGCGTTCCGTAAAGTGATTTAGATGTCATGAAATGAAATGAGGTGAAATCTGTCCTCAAGGTGCTATTTGTATAATGTTATTACCCTGAACAAGGTCAACATCTGTCGTAAACACTTGTACTTTTTATGTTACACAGAAACTAACGGTAATAATCGAGCGATTTAAGTGCTAAACACATCATTTTTTGCAACAGTCAGTTCCACAAAACATAAAACCTGCTTGTATAAAAACACATTACATTTCCCTTTCTTAATGTAAGTGCACATATCTGAATGGAGATGTAAAAGCACAGGTTAAATTGAAGCCCGAATACAAAGACGATCAACAACTAATAAACTGTGTGTAATTACTCTAATTTCGTGTCCTGACGTCTGTAGATTACAATCTTGAATTTATAGGCAGGTATGTTGTTTCCCTCAAACCAGATCTTTCGTCTGTATTCATCCGGAAAAAGTCGGTAAAATAATAATGTACATGTAGATCGCTCACGCTGTTCAAATCATTAAGGTCACATAATAGTTGTGTTACCTGTTGGGTTCTTTGCAGTGAGCGTATAACCGATATTAAAGGCATGAGCTGCCAAAATTCACACTTTTCATAATTTCTGATCGTCACGACAGTAAGAGACTTTGAAGGCCATAGACAAAAAATTAAATGATTGGCGTTAGAATGAAGAAAATCCATACAGTATGTGACCTGTACGAACCGAAATCGTGTTCGAAAAGTAAACAAAATTTATTAAAATAACCGGGACGACCATTCATTCATTCTAAGCCAAAGTTAGTTCAAAACAATACTTTATCGTACATTTTCGAGACTAAAGGCACTAAAAAGCTTCTGAATTGTACGTCTTGAGAAAAATAGCCAATAATTTCAACTTCCGTGTCAACCTCAAAATATCAACATTTTGGCAGCTCATGACCCTTTAACCTGAAATATACGTCATCATCGTTTTTTTTTCTTATGATGATGGCAAATTAACGTAATTGTTGACATTACATAGATTTTATCCGGAGGATAGACGTGACAACAAATTGGCCTTTTGTCTCCGGTCAACTTCGTGCTGATATAATTTGTAGGATCTATATCGTCTAGCCGAAGGCTATGAATGACCCGGACGATGGAAATGATTTTTATCCCATTTGTGCTGCTCTGTCCTACCAATAGTGAAGGGGTGTACTTGAAGCACATCCAATAAATAGAAACCTTAGACAAATAAAATGAGAAAATCACTCGTTGCCACTCTTTCTTATTCTATAATATTTGTTTCACACCAACTATATATAGTTCACCCAGGTGGAAATCAGAGACTGTTTGGAAATTCTATTAAAGGAATGAAATCTGTTAATTTACCCTCATCATCTGTCAAGTTAAACTCATTTTTAACTTAAAGGCACACTTGCCGCCGTAGCCTGTTTAAATTTGCTAAGAAAACCAATTTACATGAGCTTACTACGACTAATACCACTAAACTTAAACATAGGACACATAAAACATGTCTAGTTAGCTTTAGACCGTAAAAATGGGGTGAAAAACAAACGAAGAATCGAAGCCTGATTACAACAACAACGATCAGTGTCGGTCAACTTTCGTGTGGGTTACCCTCCTTTCAGGCCTTTGTATCTGTGGTTTACACTCAAACAATTACCAGCAGGCTTTTCCAGTCGCTGTTAACCGATCGTCAGTCTGTATTTCTCAGATAAATAGGCCTACGTAAAATTGCACTGTGCCGTTAGTTCACTCACTCGACTGAAACATAAAATCGCCAATAGGGGGCAGATCGGTTTGTTTACGTTCCGGGTACGTAACAATTCAAATTTTCAAATTCAAATTAAAAATAGAAAGTGACGTCCAAACTTTTAAATTTTGGTAAAAATAGAAAGTTCCTAACTTATATTGTCTGGGAAAAATACAGAATACGGTCTTTCTTTTTTAATGTAAACAATATTACTGATTTTCGCGGCAAGTGTGCCTTTAAGGTATGGGTTAGATTCAGACATATGGTTCAATGTGGGCCTGGACAAAAATGAGACCGATCAACACACGAGAAACCACATTTGGTTCTAAGAAATCGGCGTATTTTCTTTTTTATCTTCATTCTGGCTTTCGCTTTGCTATATTATATACTTAATGATAGAAACAACAGCAACACATTTTGTGTTACAATTTAACATACATACATGTAGATATCACATTTCTCTGCATTTTCTAGTTTTTACCCCCCCCCCCCCCCCCCACACACACACACACGCACCCTCACACAACAACCAATATATGCACAGATACACATAGGTACAAACATGCGATTATGCAGATTAAGGCATACTGTAAGTTCAAGATGTGTTTCCTTTCAGGTTTTCAATAGAAATTTAAAAGGGACGCCATGCTGAAAGACATTTGCCTTGGACCAATACCGTCGACTTCGTCCACTGTATTTGTCCACATTGTTTTCTGTGTTTGTTAGGTCATCGTCAAAGTAAGTAAGGTATTGTCATCGGTATATTCAAAACGTCGTACATGGTTGAGAAACACAAAAAATCATTTATGAGTTTATTTAACAAGAGGGGCTCCAACATGGACTTTGGGGAGTTGTGTTTGCTGACTGACAAGATAGGGCCTAGACCTATTCTAGTTTAATTTGCTGTCTTCAATTAGATAGCTAACTCTGAAGTAATTTAATCAAGGCGTCATAGAGTATATCCGTGTTAAGTTTTGCAAGGAGAGAGGGCGTATAACCATCGGATATGTCTTTTTCAAACTTCATTCAACGTACCCGCTGGCACTATTTGTCGACCTGTTTAGTCTGAAGGGTTGTTCGACTTTCTGTGGAATATGTTTATACCAATTTTCGATTGGTAAATAGATTTATTTATAGATGTTTTATTTTCGACATGCTGAAGGATCTCGGTGTAGGCCAGGTTCACTGTAAGAGGAAATCAGACACCAAACATCGCAATCTGAATGTTCATTGGATAATTTTTCTTGGAATATTTGTACAAGTTCTGTACCTTTTGTGTACCGGTTTGTGTACCGGTTTGACAATAAGAAGAATGCATCCATTCATATGCAGTATAGTTTTCAAGAGAGACCTGTAGTCGAAGCGGCATCTATTTTACAATGACAGGATCGTAACTCACCCCATGGATGCAGCGAATCATCATTTAATTCAAACGTATAAAGCATGACAGGAATTTAAAACCCACGTGTGTTCCCGTATGTAGTATCAATACGGACAAAACCTTTCGTAATACTCTCGGTGGATGGAGGATCGAAGAATAAACTGTCTATGCAACTTTCTTTCCGGCTTATTGAGAAGTGAATAAGGCCCGCGTTGTGAATGCTTATTGCTCAGAGTTCCCGGAGCCAAATACTTATGTGGTAGTCTCAAATATGATATTACTTTGTTACTCTTGTGGCTTGTTATCAAAGTAATAAAGTTTAATACGCGCGAATCAGTGACATAGTCCTCTAAAATCACAAATACGATAGCAGTGTTATGTTTTACCAGAGTTAAAGTATTCATGAACGTCAAAATGTCACTGTTCTTGGTGGAATCAAACATGATCAATAGTGAAATAACGCCTATCTTAATCCTATTTTTCAGAAGTTCATTGCCAGATCTGATGGAGCCACACAGTACAAATGGTAAGTGAACATCATTCAGTGATGATGTATCTGACAACAAACTTTCAGAAATGTGTAAAACTTCGCTGTCAAAATGTAAATGGAGATAAATGTACGTATCTATCTCGTGGCTGTACTCTGTCTTCCGAAAGAAAACAATTTGACCAGAATGATTTTTATCTGATTCAAGGTATATTTCATTTTCCGTGGACAGGCTATCCCATCGGTAGAAAAATACCACTGGCGGCAGGTTCATTTTGCACACTGCCCTTTGGATGCGTTTATCCAAATTATGATACAATAAAACGCAGAAGATGCATACGAGTTTGCATGATCTGTTTAAATATAACGTGGACAAATCTTCCATAGACGTTTGATTCTCCGGTAAATCAGTTAGAAGACATGCGAACCAATAAACCACGTCTTCAATACACGCTTGTGTTTGATCTAGCATTTCTAATACGCTTTCGAAGAAAATCTTGGTTTTGGCTGGTTGGGTAGCTAGTAAGTTACGTAGATATCTAGGTACACCCCAGGCTGAGAGAAACCGGTTTTGTAGAAGAGGAAGGAGTTTTACTTTCCAATCATTCAGATCCAAGCGTTCGAGATAAGAACCACACAGAAACTCCTGGAATGACCTATGCGCAAAATAACAGAATCCAGTTGAGTGCAGTCTGGAAACCGTAAAATCTTTGTTGAGCATTCCGGACTTGAGTACATGGTCCGACAAACCTCCAGGACACAGAGATTTTAGGTCGTTTTCATGGAACACAAAAATGATTTTTAGAAAGCCATTGTACGCCAAAAGGCAAGATGCATTAAATAACGTCTCTTCAGTTGGTCCAGATTCTAAATTTTGGCCAACCTTTATAATATACTTTCGACACGCTGCCCTTAATACTTCACCATAAATGTCAATGGAATTCGAAGGTATTGCACCGCATTTGTCTTGAGTTAAAAGACAGAGTAGTAGTGTTGTAAATGGATTCACGGCCAGCTCTCTCAAATCAGCATCAGCGTCAAGTCTTTCCAACAACTTTGTTTCCAGGTTAGAATGGTCATGTTTAAAGTATTTGCAAATATAATGTTTCATGTTTTCGTCAGAATAACCTTTCACTTTCAAATGCGAATTGGCATAACGGATAAACTCTGGGGACGACTCTGGTCGGCCTGTGATCAGTAAATGAACATTACGCAAGAACTTTCCGTTTAAAACTTGTTGAACAGCAAGTTTGCCATCTGGCGTCAACTCGTCCACGCCGTCAATGATCAGAAGGCTTTTGTGTGTTCGTAAAGTGTTATGGATGTCTTCTTCAGAGACTTCAAAGTCATCTGGGAAGAGCTCTTGTACTAAGCATTTCCTTAAGTCTTTGGTCAAAGAGCGCGCTTCCAATATGACGACCACGTCGAAATGTTGACCAAAAATGTTATGTCCGTTGTTGGCCCACTTGTAGGCAATATGACGGCATAATGTACTTTTGCCAATCCCTGCGGGCCCCTCAATATAACAAATGCATCTCTTGGAAGTGGCCTCAAATACTTTGGTAAGGACATCGGTATTATTAGTATCATTTAACATCTTCAAGCTGAAAAAAGAAGAACACAATCGATTATATGGATAAGCAAAACTAACAGTCGCACAATTCAGTATCTACAGTGACACGAGTGACATAATCCTATACTCGAAAGAATGAAAGGATTGTATAACTTACACGTAACTAATTCAGTTTGTTTTGTAACACTTGTGAAGAAAGCCATGTCCATATATGTTTAAAATGTCTGAATGGGAGTGTAAAAGCATACGTGGAATTCAAGCTCGAATACAACATCATTGATCAGAAACCCGTTTACATTATAGTGTTAGATTATACTCATCTGTTGTCTTTTTGTCTGTAGCCTTCTGTTCTAAATACTACAATTAAAATGCCCCCTTACCGGTAATGACTTCTGTTTCTTTGGATCGCATTCAATCAAAGTGGATACAATTGCTTCAAATTTATACCGATACATTAAAGTGTCCTACCGAAGGCTTGTTACATAGCACTGATAAACAAAAAAGTGTCTTCCAGATAACCCGAACACTTATTGTTTTTACTGTTAACATCTTTGCTATTTTATTGTCACTGAACGTTTTATGAGACTTTAAACCAAAGTTTGCTGTTATTTTACTGATTCGTTAGGTTTCAGTTGGAGTAAATCTTCAGCTTTAATTCACGAAATTACGCATATGTGTGATTCATTGTTCCTGCAGAGGCCCTATATATGCTTTAAGTGGTTACTGGGAAATGCTAACATAAGCGGTCATAATGCTATGACTGATAAACTTGGTAGACTAGGAGCATGTTTCACAAAATAGCGTAGAAGTATTTTTTTGCTTAACTAGTAAAGTATATTTACAGTATGGGTTGCCATGGCAGTTACGTAAAAACTTAGGCTACACCACTTTGTGAAACCGGTCCCAGCCCTAAATTATTCATCGTAATGCCATACAGTTCCGCTGTCTTAAGCTAAAGCATATACCATTGCATACATAATAACAATTTGATTATTTGGCGGCTCCATTCTTTGGACATTTTACCTTATTTTACCAGCTTTCTGCAAGCTGACCAAAGGAAGATTTTTACCTTAATTTTAAAGCCTTAGGAAAATCTTATTATGGAATAACACGTTTTTCCCGCCAAGTTATGATATTTAGACTACAGTGCGGCCATATTACGCTCAACTGTTATCTTCACACATTTAATTTAAATGAAACACCGTCTTCATGGTGAGGAAAACATAGAACATTTTTTTTATTTGTTTGTGATATGTATAGAAGTGAAAGAGAAATTTATAATAGAGACTTGATTTTAGCTTGAGTATTTAATCCCAATATAAATACTCTTCTTAATACAAATATAAATAACACTAAAATATTACAGGCCACTGCCAAGTTTGTTTTAAGATGTCAACTGTATTCCTGTTCAATCTTCTGTGCGAATGACTACATGTAGATATGTTTAAACTTATCATATTCTAAAATAGTAAAATTGCTCGACCTCTGTCACAAAGGTCAGTCATTGCTTATAAAAAGAACAAGTGTTTGAAAGATATACTGCTCAGAGCTAAACTTCCCCGGCCTGTCTTCTACCTAGGTTTTTCTAGGGGGAAACCAAAATTTTCACTTTCTTTTTACGTGATCCTTTGGGGTACAATTTCAGTCGGTCGATATTTGACCATAACTTAAGACACGTAAGCAGTGTTAATGCATTATAAAGTGTTCCAGAAAATTCTACTAAGGCCAACCTCCTGTCAGTCGTCAACCAAATGAAATACCATATGTTTAGTTTATTACAACAATTTATGATTGGGTATAGAGGTCTAAACGATATACCTCTTTTTATCACAATGAGAAACTTGTATCCATTGCTATTTTAGACAAGAAGATTTTCCCTGTGCACGTGTTATTTTAGTGTTCATAAATATGCTATAATACATGTAGCGTAAGGTTGTAATACTTTAGCATTTTTTTAAGAAATGACATCCTCGCTCAAAATCAGAGAGGAAATCGATTCTTTTAGTCAGTTTTAGACCTTTTTATTGGTATGAACGGAGTATGGACGTTGTGAATCATTTTGACGAAGGGAAACACCACAGACAAACTACCATCCAACCTAAGAAATACAATATTCTATTAAATTACATTAGTAGAAAGTGCTTTTATCAGTGAAAAATACAGAAAACTGTCTGCAGTTTTAATATGTAATATATAGATATACCTGTGTGAAACATTGTGTTTTTGTCCAGGTACTAGTTGTAGATTTGTGAAGACATGATCCAGATCTAATTCCAGCCATCGGCACCAGGGTATAGGGTGGATACGGGATAAAGTGTTCATATACCAGTCCTCTAATTCCCTTTGTATTTTACCCACGTGGTCTATATAGGAAACAAAGTTTGTAAAAAAAAATCAACGACTCTTTTGGTGTTTATTCCAAATTTATCAGAACAGTGAAGTCATTGGTATATTCATTGGAACTCACAGCGGCAATTGAAACAACACCGAGCACGCAGTATAAGGAAAAACAATTGAGCACTAGTAATTAATTGCAAGAATACGACATGTGGGTTTTCACAAAGGACTAAATGATGTTACTTATTTGCAGTATTTAAACTATAATAACGAGTGAACAAAAAGTGACGACTCAAAACTAATGCAAGATCTAATCTGCCATACCTAAGTATGTCGACGTCTTTTCCACAGTGTCTTCAGGGCCAGATGGGTTATTGGTAAGCTGTGAAAACAAAATAGCGTCGGTCTCTTGAAGAATATTGAGGAACTTATTGGCAACGTCCTGTGTTTTACCTCTCATAATATCTAGAAACCTGTTAAAAATAAGTAGAAAATTACATAGAATGTTCGATCGGAGATAATAAAAAAATATTTCATTCCGCGGTTCTTTCAAAATTGAATGTGTGCTGCAAAATTGGTTATTTCCTCATTTAAGTCAAATGAGTTCCAAAATAAAACTGTTATCATACAATAACTATATGTAAAATGCTGTCTCCCACGTAAATAACATTGTATGATAAACCATTACGTGGTGTAATCCATTGAGTAATGCATTGAGTTAACCATGCAACATGCTTAACTTCCAATGAAAATGACTATTAGGGCGACGAATACTTTATTTTCATTCTGGGTAATGTGCATGTTCTCGACAGCCGATGATCGCGCTTGTTTGCACTGGATTTGTTTTCTTACGCTCAATCTCATCATAAAGAAATTAAAAAAAAATGCAAAGCGAAATATATCATTAGTTCAATAACGGAAACGTGTTTTGGACATTGTAATTAAAGTCAGAGATATGGTGAGAGATTACACTTGTGTGACAGTGCACACAGAATGGCGTGACGTCATGACAGTGATATGAACCAGGCGTCTTGTCACGACAGTAAGAGGCTTTGAAGGTCATAAAAAAAAAGAAATCACTGTCGTTGGAATGAAGAAAATTCACACATTATTTTGCATATACATATGAATCCAAATAGTAGTTTAAAAAGTAAACAAAATTGAAATAATCGGGACGACCATTCATTCATTCAAATCCTAAGTTAGTTCCAAACAATACTTTATCGTACAATCTCGAGACTAGAAGTACTACAAAGCTCCAGAAACAATAGCCTATAATATTAACATTCTGTTTTAACGGCAAAATATCTCAATTTTGGCAGCTCATCCCATTTTAAAAGTTCACCACAATTTGTGCGGGTATGGTTTGTGCGCGAGTTGAGTTTTTGCCGGGGCTTACACGGAACAATACAATAACCTATATATATGCAGCCCTGCTATTCGAGTGTTGCTTGTTATTCTTTTGTCTTAAGCTAAACTTTTATGCAAAACTTTTAATGTAACATTTATATGTATAAGTGAATGGATAAACGAACCGGCTCATTTGCTGATATCGAACTTTTTCTGCTTCGATGGTTTCAACTTCTTCCCATGTTAGCAATCCTTCTTGAATTATGTAATCACGAAAGTGACGAAAATTCCCATTTTCCACAAGTGTGCAGCGATTGCTCTCCAACTTTGCCTTCATCATTTTCTTCTATTGGGACATCTAGATTATGATCTCTTGGTGAATATTCTCTGTTTTATATCCCATGACATCAAACGACTGCTCAAGTAAATAATGATACATGTACACAAAATTATTGCCAAAGTTCAAACGAACTATCGATACCAAGAAGGTCCATTTGGATATTGACGTTAATCTTCTGTCAAGAATGGACACTATGCTAGAATTATAATATAATATAATATGGGGCTTTAATTAAAAATATTATTTAAAGTGGCATGAGCTGCCAAAATTCACATTTTTTTATAATATCTGATCGTCACGACAATAAGCGGCTTTGAAGGCCATCGAAAAACTAAATGAATGGCGTTGGGATCAGAACAGTCCATACAGTATGTGGCCTATACGAACCGAAAACGTGTTCGAAAAGTAAACAAAATTTAAATAACCGGGACGACCATTCAATCAATTTAAGACAACGTTAGTTCAAAACAATACTTTATCGTATATTTTCAAGACTAGACGCACTAAAAAGCTTCTGAATTATACGTCTTGAGAAAAATGGCCAATAATTTCAAAAGTCTGTTTTAATGTCAAAATATCAACATTTTGGCAGCTCATGCCACTTTAATATATGACCATTCAATATGGATATGTACCGATTCAATATCGATTCATATTGGATTGGCACCCAGCACAAACTATTCGTTGGCTAGTAAACCTCGACTCAACATGTGCCATCTGCCTCATTTTTTTCTCAACCGTTTTAGTTTTCATAAATAACATTTCTTATTTAGTAACATTCCCAAATTTCCTGTGTACTGGAAATTCCTACTCAACATTCCACTTGAGCAAAATGTATCACAAATACATCTGAAACAATAAAGCACACTTTATACCAGGACATTATGTTAAGAAAAGGACTTTTTCCATAATCCAATGATTTGAAGTAACCAGACTCTTTGAGTAGTTAGATCTGCGAGTGAACGTTTGATGGGTAAACGAATTTAAAGTCGACATGTTGTCCTTAAATTTCTTTTGCTTTTTGTGATCTTATTTAATTTAATTGTGGAGTTTGAAACAGCACAATATATGTATGTTTGATACCATTAGAAATCCCTTTTTCTGGACTTCTAACTATATTTTGTTTTCTTCCTTTTAAAACACGAATGGATATCTATAGTTCAATATAAAAATGTGTTTTCCAGATGTTGTGGAAATTTTCTTTGATTGAACATCATGTAATAATGAAAAATATTTTTGACATAACTTTAAGCATTAAGCTACGAATATTTTGGAAAATAAATTCTGCATCAATATGGCGTCTCATTATAAAGAAATAAAACAAGAGATCCCTTAAAGCCCGCGGTCATCTATCCATATTAAAGATTGTTACACCAATAATTGGATATATGAATTGGGGACGACAGTGCATTTAATGTATATATTATGTGATATTGAGCCTACATAACAAAATATTTTACCAGGGAGATAACTATTGTTGAGGAAAATTAAATTGTGAATTACAAAGTAAGCTCCCCTTGAAATTTTGGTTGAAAACAATATTGCCACCTAGTAGCCATCTTGAATATGCTAATGAGATGCAAATATACGGTGCACAGCTAGAACTTATGATGTGGGATGGTGTGTGTCATGTTTGGTTAAGATTAGGTCAGCAGTTTTCTTGGAATAATGATAAGAAGTTTCATTCAAATTTGGTTCAAAAACAACATTGCTTCCTGGCGGCCATATTTATTAAGCAAATGAGATGAAAATGTAGGGTGTACAACTAGATCATAGGGAGATAATGTGGGCCAAGTTTGATTAATATTGGACAGGTAGTTTTCTAGGAATAAAAGTAGCACAGAAAAAGATATATGGCCCCCTGGCGGCCATATTTAATATGCAAATGAGATGAAAATGTACAGTGCACAACTAGACTATAGGGTGATGATGTATGATGAGTTTGATTAAGATTGAACTGATAGTTTTCTTGGAATAAAGGTAACAAAGAAAAACAACATCGCCCCCTGGCGGCCATATTGAATATGCAAATGAAATGAAAATGTACGGTGCGCAACTTGATCATAGGGTGATGATGTATGTTAAGTTTGATTAAGATTGAACAGGTAGTTTTCTTGGAATAAAGGTAACAAAGAAAAACAACATCGTCCCCTGGCGGCCATATTGAATATGCAAATAAGATGAAAATGTACAGTGCACAACTAGACTATAGGGTAATGATGTATGTTAAGTTTGTTAAAAATCGGACTGGTAGTTTTCTTGGAATAAAGGTAACAAAAAAAAACAATATCGCCCCCTGTTGGCCATTTTAAATATGCAAATGAGATGAAAATGTACGGTGCACAACTAGACCATAGGGTGATGATGTATGTTAAGTTCGATAAAGATTGGACTGGTAGTTTTCTTGGAATAAAGGTAACAAACGAAAAGTTAACGGACGGACGACGGAAAAGCGATTTGAACAGCCCTCCATCAGAATGATGGCGGGCTAAAAATACAAAGCGAAAGATATAATCAGGTCAATAACGCAAACGTGTATTGGACATTGTAATTAAAGTCAGAGAAATGCTGAGTGCACACAAAATGGCGTGACGTCATCACATCGATATTAAATTTATGTGCAGCTTATAGGGTCTAAACGGCCACGTATAGGCCTATACGTGGAATGGGACACACATGACATTCATTTTCAGCATTACTCCGAGCTTCTAGCAAAAACATGGCAGAGTTTTAGAATCGGGAAGAAAAAATAGATTAGTTTGTAAACTGGCTTGTTTTTTTTTAAAGCTAAAGGCCCGTTCTCACTGTGCGATTTGTCGTACCGACTTGTAGGATGCGATTGAAATTAATGCTTTTAATTGGTCAATATGATTTATCAACCAATCAAATGCATCCATTTTAATTGCATCCTACAAGTCGATACGACAAATCGCATATTAAGAACGGACCGTAATCGAGGGAAATCGCGGAACCCTCTAAGATTTCAACAATGAAACACGTTAGTTTTATGTGACGTCATTATGCGTCAGGTTTATATACCAGTAGAAGAAACTGACTGTTGATATAAAAGTGAACGTTTTGCCGCACTTGTTTGTGTATGACATCAACTGGTGTCATGCTTGTTTTTACCAAGTACTCAATCAGTGCTCCGTACAGTGGTCTATCAGGTATAGTTGCGATGAACAGGATACGCATGAGTTCCGGACCTGGGGGGTGTTTCTCAAAACATTTACACCCGACGTAAGTCCAATGCCCGGTCTAACTGTCATGGCAACATATACCTTCAACATTACGCAAAGTTACGTCGGGTGTAAATGTGTTGAGAAACCCCATGTATTTTTCTCGGTCTCGGATTCATATCGTATTTTAAGTTACATTACAATTTGAAAAATAAAATAATGTGTAACCTTCATCAATTTTAGAGCAGTTCTTAACTAAGCTGTTAATTTTCAATATATTTCATAATATATCACAAAACTACTTAAACCGTTATTTGTTGGGACTTACTATCTTGCCATGCTCCCAAGAGAATGTACATCTACGTCATGTTATTTACCGCCTTCGCATAGATTTGAAGTGCTTAATTTCATTTGATCTATTCTAATATTTATATCACCATATATTATTTTCAAATACAGTCCTCGAGGTCAATGTCGTGCTCTCGAGCCCATATTCAAGGGATACCGTGTTGACAGATTCTATTCATGCCTTCGGTAAACGCCAATGAAGAATGTGCCTGAATCTCAAATATTTTAATAATATCTCATATTTGAAGGATAGTTAAGTCGCGCTTTGTATATATACATTTAAGAACACTAAAACAGACGGGCACAGGGGAAATCTTCTTATCTAAAATAACCATGGAGACAAGTTAAAAAGGGGTATATCAGGTGTATTTTACAATGCAAGTATACATCCTGTGATTTGCCGTCTGTAAAAATCAGCCAATGGGCAAGTCAGTCATACAGTCCGTTACGTTTCACTGGTTTTAAGCTGTAGCTTATGGCGGTTTTCTTCACTGTTTTTATTTCACTGTTTATTTCACTGGATTAGATTACATCAATACAATAACGCATTCCCAAGATGGTTCAAATATGTAAATAAATGACATATAACATACATTTAGAGGCGAGAATAAAGCCAGGCTTGTACATTTAGAGGTAGGAATAAAGCCAGGCTTGTACATTTAGAGGCGGGAATAAAGCCAGGCTTATACATTTAGAGGCGGGAATAAAGCCAGGCTTATACATTTAGAGGCGAGAATAAAGCCAGGCTTGTACATTTGGAGGTAGGAATAAAGCCAGGCTGATACATTTAGAGGCGGGAATAAAGCAAGGCTTTTACATTTAGAGGTAGGAAAAAAGCCAGGCTTGTACATTTAGAGGCGAGAATAAAGCCAGGCTTGTACATTTAGAGGTAGGAATAAAGCCAGGCTTATACATTTAGAGGCGGGAATAAAGCCAGGCTTGTACATTTAGAGGTGGGAATAAAGCCAGGCTTATACATTTAGAGACCGGAACATGCGTACAAGCGCCCGAATGATATGAGTCGTGTGAGTGATCTAACGGCACAGTGTAATTTTACGTACTTTATCTGAGAAATACAGACTGGCGATGGGGAAAGAGTGACTCGAAAAGCATGCCGATAATTGTTTGAGTGTAAATCACAGATAAAAATGCCTGAAATGAGGGTAATTCAGCCACAAAGTTGACCGACACTGATCGTTGTTGTTGAAATCAGGCTTCGATTCTTCGTTTGTTTTTCACCCCCATTTCTTCATTCTAAACCTAACTGAATATGTTTTAGGTGTCCGATTTTTAATTTTAGTGGTTTTAGTCGTAGTAAGCTCGTGTAAATTTTCTCAACAAATGTTCTACAGGCTATGCCGACAAGTGGGCCTTTAAGAAGCAATCCATCGATTATTAATTATTTATTTGTGTATATTAAGTTGATATGCAGTAATACGAATTGGTCATTAACCATCCCTTGCCACCTTGACGATATGTTATGAAAATATGGAGAATTAAGCCGCCGAGTAACTATCAGATTAACCTTGGAATATAGTATCAACTTTACTCCGTGATAATTATTGTGATTGGACTCACCCTTGTTTTGAAGCCAGAACAACAATGTATAGATAACTATACGACTAGCAGGACCATCGTCCTTAAGATCCATTGGCGACCTTTACAGCTAACTGCTGACAGTAGGTATATAGTATACCCACCTGTGCTTGCATATAGAGTAGAACATAATGACAAGTTTGTTATTTAAACGGAATATTAGAGAAACCGACTACTTTTGAAGGCTTTATATAACACCATATATGTTGTACATGTTTTATCCATGAGAGTAGTTCGACAGTACAATATATTATTAACTTAATACAAATGTTGTATTTTAACATTCAGATTAATATATTAACCTACCTGTGAAGATAAAATACGCTGTGCTGTAGTCTCGTTTAGATAGATGTCATTTACCGGAATCAGCTTTGACCTACATGTGTATTCAATTTGCTTAGGGCTATTTGAATAATCTTCTATTTTTAAAGAAGTGGGGAAAAACATAATAAAGGCCTCTGTGGTAGTAGTGTACAGTTTATGTGTAGGCTGTTCTGTCACATATTGTGTGGGAGGTCTGTTGGCTAAATTGGTAGGATAGTCGCATTCGGTTCTGGCTATTGGGTTTGATTTCTCAATCGGGTATCCCCTAAAGCAGTAGGACTTTTTTAAAAAGTAAATGCTATCTTAATATAAAGAGATTACTGTTTCATTCACTTTCTAAAAGACAAAACCATATGAAAAAACATGCAGTTTTGTTAATTCCATGAGTTAATTTCTTGAAATTTTTATCGAATTGAAAAAAGACGGTAACAAATTTTGGATAATTCTAGGTGGCAACACGAGTGGATAATTTTCATGGGGATGTAAACGTTCATACTGTCACCTCTTTAAAGTGACGCTGGCCTCTAAAATTAGGATAATGTAAAACATTCCAAATGTCAAGAGAAAGGGTAAAACACTATTTAGTGGCACTTAACGAAAAAAAGTTTTTACGTAGTCCAGTACTCGAAATTTAAAAAGATTTTCCTCATTTGACTTTTAAGTTTAAACAAAACACGGCATTCTCTTTTATTTAATAGCCAGACATACTCCAAATCCAGGGTGTTCTTTCCTGCATACTTACTACATGGACATGTCGTTCTTGATATGAAGAACAGTTTCTTCCCATGGTAGAAAACTATACATGGCGAACTGTTAAAAATAATCATTTGTGTTTGCATTTTGTCTTTGGCAAAATTATTATTTTGACAAATTTCTCACTCAAACTTCATTGCTTTAGGTAACTTTATCAAAGATAGTAAGCAATTGAATAGAATGTGATGTGTCTTTGAACGCTATTGCATAAAGGTAAGACTAGTTGTTACGTTCAGTTCTTTCTTCAGGAATCCTCTGTAATTGGTGGCAAGTCAGTGCCGAGTTGTGATGAACGTTCTCGTCTAGCCCACACAACTGTAAAGTACGCAATGCATTCAGAAGATTAGGACCAGAGATTTACAACAACACTTATCAAATCATTCCGCCCGACTAAGTGCAGGTAAATCGAATTTTCTTGGATTAATCAGAAATCTTGTGCAAAATCCATGAAGCCGGCAGGTGGATTACAAAAGATTCCAACAACCGTGCTTTCCCTAAGCCAAGTACTCCGTTAAGATAAGCACGATTCGTTGCCTGTAAAGAAAGTTAAATAAATGCTAACAGGCGCTAAAAAGTTTTCAGAATAAAGCACGGAAGCGGATTACGGTAATGTGGGACAAACAGTGGTTTATGACATCAAGATGAGTTAAAGTGGCATGAGCTGCCAGAATTCACACCGTTTTCATAATTTCTGATCATTACGACAGTTAGAGGCTTTGAAGGCCATCGAAAAACTAAATGATTGGCGTTGGAATGAGGAAAATCCATACAGTATGTTGCCTGTACGAACCGAAAACGTGCTCGAAATGTAAACAAAATTTAAATAACCGGGACGATCATTCATTCATTCTAAGCCAAAGTTAGTTAAAACAATACTTTATCGTACATTTTCGAGACTAGAAGCACTAAAAACCTTCTGAATTATACGTCTTGAGAAAAATAGCCAATAATTTCTACATTCAGTTTTAACGTCAAAATATCAACATTTTGGCAGCTCATGCCTCTTTAAGAAACTCTTGGATTTTTCTTGAAATGGGAAAGCTTGAAAGTTGACAAATTTTTGGGCTAGTGTGGTGTATGGGCTTTCTGAAACGTCGTCCAAAATGGGAAAACTCTATTTGGTACGCCTTAAAAAAGACACTTAACGCACTTCTTCCTAAGTAAAAAGTTGTTTTGATACTAATGCAAATCAGCCATATTCCTTTTTAGTCTGCCTTAAAATCGAATGGAACAGCGTAATTTTAGACTGTGACAAACTTTCCCCCAAAGTTTCCAACTCTATTACATTCGATAGACATATGGTTGTAATCTTCTGTACAATTATATACCTTACACAACTGGTTATTCTAATACACCTCCAACTAACATTACAGAGATAGGGAAGCCAGGGACCCATTATCTGATGCAATAAAGGGTTCCTGCTGGTGTCAACCACGTTGTGCTATAAATTAGAGGTGAGTTGGTGTAGAATAATCTTCGACCGAACGCCCTGAGTGACAGCTGTGTTCTAACACGTCATAGGATTTAAACTGCATGACATCATTTGATTACTTGCGTCGTTGACAAATCACTTGAGGGAGAGAGAGAGAGAGAGAGAGTAGTGTTCGATAACGTCACAAGATTCCGGAATTTTGACGTCATCACGTTTGAGCTGACAGCACTGATTTCACCCGCTATACGTTCTACATATGGGTTGGTCCAAAACATTTCTGATTGGCTCTGGTTACCCAAAGGAGGGTCTAAATGTTCCTATGCAGGTTGGAAAGGCTGGTTTTCTGATTAAAATTCTTACGTTTGGAATACTGAAATTGAATTAATTTACATATGATATGCATTAGAATAGAACTAAAGGACTTCCTGGTGAGCTGTGTTTTGCTGAATAAAGGGTCAGTGGCGGAAATACCACTAATGGCACTATTATTTGAAGACTCGGGGCTTCGCCCCTCGCCCTGAAAAAGTGGTATTTCCCGCAACTGACCCTTTATTCAGCAACACACAGCTCACCAGCGCGTCCTTTATTTCTTAAGTATGTAACTAATTAACTTAAATCTGTATTGTTTCAAACGATTGTCACTGAGACAGTACAATGAAATTAGATGATCGAATATACTAATCCCCATTTTGGGATATTGAATTATTTTACAATGAAAGTAAGGATGTGTTGAGCCTTACACATTTCATAAATATATTTGTTTGATTGTTCATCAGGTATAACAGAATTATACCGTCCTTTATTTTAAATGAAAAGAAAAGTCGGTTAAACTTTAACCAAAGGAAAGTTTTGAAGGATGTTGTTGTATTGAATAAAGGAAAAAACTTTAATTTTGAGAAATTCTGAAAATAAATTTGCCCTTTTATGCAATTTGTGGACAATGTTGAAGGAAATGAGTTCGTTCTTGTTTAGCAGTTCATTTATGAAAATAATAATATAAAAAGAACAGTGGCCTCCGCTGAAATGTTATTTTTTTATTTCTGCAAATAATTTCTTTTCTTTTTTTCAAAGGATAAGGGTTGGATATTTTGTTTCTACGTAGTTGAATTCTAATTTAAATCTAATTTTAATGACGACCCCATATGTTTGTTGAAAAAATCAACGCTTAAGTGTATATTCAGTGGATGCTCTGTTGCACATACCCTGCCTTGTATACGACATTCCTGTATCTCTGTGATCAGTATTTGCCGAAAGCATGAACGGATACGCCTTGAAGTTAGGTCTTGAATCTGTGGCAACGAAATTTATGTTTTGCGACGCACTCCAGATTATTTCACTTAAATGACGGCGTTGCCAGGTTTAGTGGGGTAGGAAACCAGGCTCATTACCCAGAGGAAAGCCCTTCGACCTTCGACGAGTACCTGGCAACTGTTCCACATACGGCGATCGAGTGAAAAATCCACTCAGAAATTTTGATTTGGCCTGAGTGTGAATCGAACTCACTCCGCAAGGATTGAAGGCCTGTGTGGGACTGAGGGACGATCTCTCCAGCCCACTGGACCCTCTATTTTAGGATGCATGCATATAACACGAGCTCAATTCATTGGCAGATCGTAAAAGGGTTGAAAAATAGTGAATTGTCACCCGGTTCTTGCGGATTTAGCGAGAAAAAAATGCATAGTCTTATTGATTACCTAAAAAGAGTCTCTTAGGATAAATTGAAAAGTATATCTTAAGCCGTCTGACTTAAATAAATCACGACACGTCGGATTTGAATTCGTTCCCTGGAAGCAGATCACCAATTAGAGAAACTTTCGGCTAGCTTCAGACATTTTCCGACAAGCAATCAATCAGCCGAAATAAAGAAAATTACTACAAGGTAAGCAGCTCACATAGCACTGCGCTTGGTAACTTTTCGAAGAGTACCGGATTGATTGATTGTTTGGTGTTTTACGCCGCGCTCAAGATTATTTCGCTTATATGGCGGCGTTGCCAGTTTTATTGTGGGAGGAAACCGGGCTCTGTGCCCGGAGGAAACCCACGACCTTCCGCTGGTAACTGGCAACCATCCCACATAGGTCGTTCGGAAGAGTACCGGAAAACGATGAACAGCAACACTTTGACATGTGTGTACTATCCACTGTTGTTTATATAAAGACTAGGTTTCCAGATTGGCATTGGTAACTTTCCTAGCTCCCATAGGGAGTTTCATTTGAGGATTCCTTTGTTTGCTTAGTTGTGGTTAGCCGCGTGGTACAAGCCCTTTGTGGCTGAGCTTGTGGTACATTCTTGGCTGTTTGTTTACTGACTGTCAGGCGTTTTGGAAAAAATAGCAATTAATTTTGATATCTCATGCCAATCAATCGCTAGCTAAAATAACGGGAGGAATGTTAACTATCAAAGTGCGTGCTTTGTGTATATGCCTTGACCTCACTAATTAACAGACAACACATTATGGTACATGTAGTAAGGCTAATATTGGCTTAAGTTCACATACTAATGACCGTTATTTAACCATCACGTGTCTGACATAAAGCAAATTCAGATCTTGAAATGGAGACATTCCGTTCTAGAATAGAAAGTAGACGAACGCGAGAATGACGTGACAGTCAAGAATTGAGATGTGTGTTATAAATAGGTGGGGATTGTTCGCAGTGTGATAACGTTTAACAATAGTTTGGGGTGAACGCAATGTTTACGTCCCGGATGTTGTGGTCTCCTTGTTAGTTAAATATTCTGGGAACAACGAATTAAGTTTGAGCAAGTTGCAGCCGGAAAAATATGTACTTTTCGTGTTAAAATCTCAAAAATGATTTACTGTGTTTTGTGGACTATTCTAGAAGGGTTGTTCCGGTAGGGTGGGGCAAATTTTGCCGTTGTAATACCCTGGAACTGCGTTTTAAACGCTCTGGTCGTTCCTTGAGGCAGGAATTTCAAGCTAGAAAGTTAATAGTCTGATTAAAATAATCTTCCCCGTTAACTACCTTTTTAACATACACCGACACCCCAATGAAATATACGATAAATGTTGCATAATCCATTGAGGTGTTTGCTTATGTTAAGAACTGCAAAGCTCTGGAAATACAATAATGTCGGTTAAATCAAGCCATGTTCAGTTTTTCGACTAAAGCAAGGCTTTAGTGCCAGTAAGTGATGCCGAGAAACTGATCTGGACAAAGTATTCATTTTGCACTCCGAGGAAAGAAATGGATCGGCAAGGGACGCTGCTTCGGAAATTTCAGCCGCATCGCCTGGTATTTAGGCAGCAAAATGAACTGCCTTCTTTCCATTTCACCACAAACAACGATAAATTTCCTAGAGAGAGACTCACTGGTTTAGTTTTCCAATAAACTGCAATTTCCTTTGGTTATTGGCAATCTGAATTCATGAAAATCACTTTTAACACTTCTCTAATTGCATTATCAAATATGAATAGTGCAGGTCAAATTAAAAAGGTCATGTAGTTTTACATAATTTCTATGTTTTGATTTACCTGAATGCATTTGGTTTAAATCAGGTTACACATATAACTTAGAGGCATGAGCTGCCAAAATTCACTTTTTTCATAATTTCTGATCGTCAACACAGTAAAAGGCTTTGAAGGCCATCGGAAAACTAAATAAGCGTTGGTATTAGGGAAATCCATTAACTATGTGACCTATACGAACCGAAAACGTGTTCGAAAAGTAAAGAAAATTGTAATAACCGGGAGGACCATTCATTCATTCTAAGCCAAAGTTAGTTCAAAACAATATTTTATCGTACATTTTCGAGACTAGAAGCACTAAAAAGCTTCTGAATTATACGTCTTGAGAAAAAAAATAGTCCAAAATTTCCACATTCTGTTTTAAGGTCAAAATATCAAAATTTTTGCAGCTCAGGCCACTTTAAGAAATAGGAAACATTACGGCTACATTAAACGTTGATGCAGGATGTGGACATCGCACTGTTCTACCACAGCTTAACTCATTGAGAAAACTCACTTCATTAAACCAAATGCAGCCAAAACGGTCGTTAAAAATAGTTCCTAGCTTTAGAACAAAGAATATGCACGACAGGTTCATCAACGTTTAAAAACAGTTTTATATTCTAGCAATATGCCATGTTTTTGACGGAGGGTCGGAGGCCAGAGTTAGAAAAAAAATACGGACACAGCGTGTATGCCGAGAATCAATTCATTTCCATGAAAACAAAAATAAAGTTAAAATTTCTATTTTAAATACTCAAAATATCGCCCCAAGCACGAATCTATTAATAGGGATAGCTTCAAAAAGGGCAGGTTTTCCACTATTTTGTTTGCGAGCAGACCTCAACTTTGAAACATTTATGACTTTAGCTGAAGCAATTTTGGTTTTAAACTTGCCCTTATGTAACGTAGAGGTTTTGTTTTCCATGCACGACATACAGTCGGACATCCCCACCTTAGATTCAGGCGATAAAGTAAAAAAAAAAAAAAAAAATACGTGAAGTATCAGCCAGTCTGGTTTAAAGTTGGCTACAGCGGTGTTAAAATTTACCCTGCCGTTAACAGCGTTGGTAAAAAAAAATCATGTTAAACTAGGGTTGAGTACAAGTATTGTAACCAGTTTAAAATTAATCTATATTTTAGATGATTGGTGTTTTACGCCGCGCTCAAGATTATTTCACTTATATGGCGGCGTTGCCAGTTTTATTGTGGGAGGAAACCAGGCTCTGTGCCCGGAGGAAATCCACGACCTTCCGCTGGTAACCATCCCACATTAGGTCGTTCGAGTATAAACCCAGTCAGAAAATTTTCCAATTTGACTCCGTGGGATTCGAACCCGCGACCCATTGGTGTAAGGCTGTTCGGATTGAGCGTCCAACGCTCTACCTACTGAGCCCCCCCCCCCCCCCCCTATATTTTAGAAGATTTGGGATAATAGCATAACAACTCAGACAAACCAGCTTTTTCAAATAGGCTTGAAGTTTTATTAAACGTAGAAAATACAAAAACCCAATAAAATAAGCGTAAATCCGGCTAATCCTCGTACATGAAATAACTTAGCGGCCTTGTGTTATGAAACGGGGGACGACCTGGTTGTATAAATTCATAGTCGCAGGAACTCTGAAAAAATGAAAATGGTGGAGTGTAATAAAAAAAAAAAATGTTCAATTTAAAAAAGGTAGGATAAAGCGGATGTGGTGCACAGAGGATTCCACTAAAATGAGTCAGTGAAGAATGTTTGACCAAGACGAAATCTTCTAGTAAGTTCTTTGATCAACGAGATCACGTTAAGTGTTTACAAGGTTTAGTGGGGAAGAAAACATGGCTCTTTGCAAAAGATGCGGCCTTGTGCGAGTATCTGGCAACATCTTCCACTATAGGACGAAATCAAAATGAAAAAAATCCTTCCAGAATTGTTTTATTTGGTGTAAGTACAATTCGATCCCGCAGTGCATCGGTTGACTGAGGGACTCCCCTCAAACCGACTTACACATGGAGGTACCGAAGACCAAGAGAGTGTCAAACATCACCGTATGTGATGTAAGGCTTCGTCGAACTGATGATTGTTCTATTAGTCCCCACTAAAATAAATTCGGAAAAGAATGCATAAAAATGGACAAATCTTACCGTATGGCAAGTACCATCGCATTCTGTAAATGTACAATCGAACCAGATGTTACGACTGCCGCGCAAGTGGAACACTTCAAAGTAGGGACTGTAAGCAGTGTCCCCGACAGTAGTAAATCCTTCGTTTCTATCGAGGATCAAACCATCTCCACATCTAAAAACACGAAAAGACATTAGTGTTGATGGCTAAGTACTGATAGCTCTATTGAAATCAAACCCAAAAATGAAATGTCTCGACGTACCCTTGCTGCAATATGTTATAACTGGTGACTCCATTTGATGCTGTGCAGGAGTAGGCTTTAATGTCATTAATCGAATCGCCTGAGGGGAAAAAAAATTTAGAAATAAGTTTAAAAAGAAAAGCAAATGGGTTCTAAAAACAAAAAGGTAAGTTAAAACTTGCTTAAAAAAATAAAGCTTTATACTCGTAGATCTGATAATGATCATTAGCCGAATACGACGCCCGGCTGCAATCGTGAAGCTGTTGATTTGTCGGTCCAGAACGTCTAAAATTTGCACGTCAAATACACCATCAAAAGTATTCGAATGGAAAATCGTCTTTGAAGTGTCAGAGGGGAAAAACCTGCAATTCAAAAAGAAATAGGGAGAAGTTAAAAAAAACTGCACCAATTTCGCGCATTTAAAAAGAAAAGGCCCGAAAAAAACGTTCATAAAAAAAAGGTTATACATACGGAAGAGCAACTCTTTCAACAGAAGATTGAGCATGACCAAAATCCTCGTACACACAAGATAGAGTCTGGATTTTAGATTCCAGGAAAAGTTCTTGTTTCCTGGTACCCCATCCCACTTCTACTGTAAGTGTCCAGACGTCGGAGTCTTCTTGTTTCTATTCAGAGTAAAAATGGAGGGTTAAATGAAAATAAAAACTGCCTAAATGTAAAACTGGGCTAGACTTCTGAACTTAGTTGCAATTTTAAAAGGATTTTCCACCGAATCCTTGTGTATGATAGTGTATATTTATCAGTTTTTGAGGGAAACTACTTGGAGATCACAATATACCTGTAAAATATTTTACGATTAAAATTCATGTAATATATTCAGATTCGAATTAAATCTAATAAAAATCGCCCCCCTCCCCATAAAAGAAACGCAAAAATGGTCATTTACATAAAACTGGCAATCAGAAGTATGGCCTTGGTAAAACGTGGCGTCCAGGAACGAGGATACTGTAGTCATTGTTGTGAAATGTGCGTCTCCATTTCGGCAGTGGACAACTGCATATGCTGGTACATCCGCTCTGAGTTCTAGAGCTACATCACCGCTCGTCGTAGCAGGACAGTGGGGAATCACTAAATAAGCACAGAAATATCAAAATCTCTATGTTAGAAATTTGGCAAAATGAGGAATTTAAGATACCAGAGGTTGGATTCAAAACAATCCCTTCGTAAATTCGGACCATAGTCAAGCACGTACATCGGGCCGTTTCTAAAAAAGGGACAATCTAACCGTTTGCTTTGGCTGGAATGATAGGATCAAGTTTAAAGGCGCACTCAAAAGATTTCACTGGGCGACGGTTTAGTGGGCGAGAAACCGGGCTCTGTCCCGAGCAAACCGGATCTCTAGTACCTCTTTCAAAATAGAGGATTTTGGGCATTCAAATTACACATTTTATGAAAGCGTTAAAAAATTATAAATCAAAGATACGCTTATAAAAAAGTGGTAAAGTGCGACCTTTAAGACCTTGCAGCTTAGCATTTGGAGAAGTTTTCAATGCTTACCCTGGGCGATAGGTTCGTCTCGGCTTAGTCTGCCATGGGCAAAAAGGAAAGTAATTAGGTTTATTACCAATATTTTAGAATTAGAATTAAACATGTGTAAGTGAGACCACGTAATAAAAAGAAATTCAAACAAGACGCTATACCGTTATTAGGCACACTTCTGAACAACCAGCTTCTGGTTGAAGGTAGCGATAGGTTAGTTATGAAGTTGTAAAAACATTGATCAATGTGCAGCTAAAATTCTGAAAATTTAGTCTTTGAAAAAAATGGTTTACCTTCCTTTGCATTGCATGGCAGCTTCCAAATAGTAAAAATAGTAATAGTAGTAGTAGTAGAAGTAGTAATTGAAATCATACGGCTCCATATAGTACCAAAGTGTGAATCCACTGTCATACGGGAGCTGGGAGAAAGGGAAACATTTGTACAGAGGTCAGTTAAAAAAAAAGAAAAAAAGTTACGAACTGCCAAATAGGACAAAAATTCTGATGGACATGGAAGACTAAATTTAAAGTACATTGACAAACTAATAGCGTGGACATGGAAATATATGTAAAGCCAGTAAACCTTAAGAAAATCCTATGTCTAAATCTCCTTGGTGGGTTCTCAATAAAACAAGAGACGCTTTTTGTTGGACCACTATATTTGGCAGCTCTCATGACTAGTATATCTAATAAGCTAAAGTTAAATTAGCCCCAAAAATGCCGTTGTCAATAATCTTATTGAATGCTGTATCTTAATCGGGCCTTAAAACTTCCCAGTTCCATTATGGGTAAAAAGATGCACAAGATGGAAACCATTCCAGTAAAACCCGTTCAATTTAAGCTTGTATTGATCGATTTGGGTTTAAGCTAAAAGGTTATGACAAAATTACAAACCGACGACGAGATAACCCTCTTACCCAACCACATCTGAATATGGATATTAAGGCTGCACAGACAGTATAACGTCAAGAGGGCCGTTTTGGGCAAACTTGCTCCTCCTTGCTGGGTCAAACATGGCTAAAGCAGAAGCACAATGCTCCAGCCAGAGGGCAAATCAAGCCTGGACATGCCAGGGAAAGTAGTTTGATGATCCAAATTCAACTGAATTTTTTTGTCACCACCTGAAAATTGGTTATGTGGTAAACAGACATTAGAGTGCCATACTTAAATTAAACTGAAAAAAAATGTGCAACTCACCAAAACACAGTACATATCCAGATTATGTGTGAAGTCGAAATGTTGTAAAGACAATTTAACACGGCTCCTCGGGTTTATATCATAGTAATAATAATTCTCGGAGGCCTCGTAGTAATGGTCGTGGTAGAAGTATACATCGTAGCAATAAATCTCCAAGTCCATTTCCTCATTCAGATTGTTGACAAAGTTGTACTCCGTATAACCGGCTTCGTTCAAGTAACAATCGGTGTAAGCTGTACAAAAGATCACATTATGCGTTGAAATATGGTTTGTTTTTACTGCAGACCACCTTTTGCCGCGTTAGAAGGTTGAGGGGGAGAAGGAACTGGGCTCAGGGGGAAACTCTAGACCGCGTTAGGATTTAATGAATTATTTATATCTTTTTTTTTTTACTACGAGGTAAAATTCAAATAAATATATTTTTCTTCTAGCCGATCAGTTTTTCTGTACAAGTCGCTATTCATTTAACACAAGGCCCGTCCCAGAAATCTCGCGAGAGAGGGGAAATGCTTCCGTCTTTCATATGGAGAGCACAACAAGGGGAGTAACTTTTGAATTTATCTTACCTTGGACGTTGTCTTCTATTCCAGGCCTGAAAAAATTATAGAAATAACCGTAAGTTCTCGTAAATTCGGATTAGTCAAGGAAATTTGCAGAGATAGGAAGTAAAATAAAAATTTACATTTTGCACTTTGGCATAAAACTGACAATTATCCAACTGTTAAAACGAAATTCGCGCTATATCTTGCAGTTGTCGCTTTAATTATACAAAATGTATAAAAGTACTCACTCTTGTGAACAGTAAGTGTAGTTTACGTACGACCAGTCATTAACTAGATCATAACTGTAATACATCAGTGCATAAGTCAGGTAGCTCATATCCATTAGAACGCATTCATAATAATAGTCGTAATAGCCAGCCTGCCATGGAAAGTAGACGCGGTAGGTTTGTGTAGTAAAGGGCTCTATGTAGATTTCAAAATAGCTGTAATAGCAATACAGCGAGAAAGCCATTGGGTCCTCTGAATGATTCTCTAGGGTAACTCTAGGGATTCCATGAGGGTCTGTGACACATGTACTCACAACTGAAATGTATAGTAAATATAAAAAGAACATTTCAGGCTGCTTAGAGGATATTTGGTCGCTCCAATTATTATATCAATGTATATTAGAATTACGGGGAAACTCGTGCGTTTGCTGCTGCGACTATCGTTAATGAAAGGAGAGCAATATATGAAGTGAAGGTCACATGGGAAAGTATAGTTTTCAATTAAGAGTGGAGTTCGGAGAGGCGATGATCTAGACACTGAAATACATCACATAATATTTTTTTTAGGGTAGAAATGTATTTGAAAAACTTACAATCAACATCTTGAGGCTGGACAATTCCGACCTACAAAAAGATTTTTAATTTTTTTTTTAACAGAGCTGGTTACATAGATTCAATATTGCTTTACAATATTCCTTATATTACAATTTCTGGTAAAAAGGTCCATGATTTCTAGATGCCACTCCTACGAATAACGAGAATGCAATTGCAGACTTTATAGAATACTCTTATCCAATTATAAAAACAGTTTCCAGTCAGCGATGCAAACCTAATGTGGGACCCAATCCGTCTGCCGCTGTTTAAATAGGACATTTATGAAAAACGATTGCAGCACTAACAATTCTAAACGATAAGCGGAAAGGAATCTTTCCGAGGGCATACCAATATAGACACAAATGCCAGACCAAAACAGAACATCGTGAAGTAACGGGAGAAGAAATCTAAGTTTACGGTCTGTTATACTATCTAACGAAGGCAGAAAATAACCCAAAACAAAACTGATGAACGAAGAAACTCAAACAGGATAACCCATGAAATGACAATACATGCTACATATAGCAAAGCTCGTACCATGGCCATTGGTGTAATACTACACGAATGCACAGTCTATAAGCAGTTTGGATATGTTTATACCCTTCACCAATCGGAAGTTAGCTCTGTCAACATTTTTGTAGATTTCCCAAAAGATCAAGACTGCACTAATAAGGCGACTTTATTCTCCGTTTGGTCAACAAAGGGTTGAATACATTTATCAGTTTAATCAGTTACACCCTTCCACCCAAATGAATGTTCTAAAGTTATAGAGGGAAATATAAAATGACTATCCGAACCCATGACGGTCCGTTCAGGGGCCACTATGCCACAGAAGCTCAGAGCTCTAGATTGTCAGAAAAGCGTGTTTTTTTTATAAATAAAACCGCCTAGAATTTCCAATTGTGTTTTATGAAATGGTTTTTAATTTTCTTTATTGAAAGCGGGTAGGGGTATAAATATCGGTGGGTCCACTTGCCATCTAGGTCCCTGAAGCCTCGAGGCCCTAAACAACAAGAGACGTGTTCTGAAGAATATTCCATATACAATAAATTTACCATTATTTGATGAATTTGCGAGGGTCCTGAAGATGTGTGGAGGTAATATCATAAATATATCATCGCAGTGATGTTGTTTTAATGTAAATAGCTAATAACAAGCTAACATTAGTCAATTGGACCAAGTCAATTGGATTATACATGTGGAACTGAACATTAATTACATCTTAAGAATAGCTTGGTTTAGGTTTTAGGAACAAACTTTGGATGATTAAATTTGACCCGTTGTGCCTTCTAGCATGCACGCTCGAAGACGAGAGTTACGTTGTCTTTTCTATAAATTCATCATATAGCGTACGTGATTCTCACACCTTCGGGATCAAGATTTGTCGAGAGAGCGAATAGAGAGCACGTTGGTCCTTGGACCAGGGGTAACAAAGCTATCGCGATTCCCTTATTGACCTTGTGGACTGTGATTTTGAAGAATATATTCTGATATATATGTTAGAGAAAAGTTAGAGAAAAACATCTGACATCGGGTTGGTTCCGAAATTTGAGTTTATAAAATCTTTTGGCAAACTGAGAATGAATATGACCTTAAACAGTATTAGCTTCGAAAAACGCGGCGTTTGTAAGATTAGATGAAAGAACTGATTATTTACCTCCTTGCAGGCAAGCTTTGTTCGTCTGAAAGCGTAATTTGGTCAATAACCTTTCGCGCATAAGAAGCATGATTTGCTATAAATAATCTTCAACCATCTTTCACGGCGAGCTACTTATCGCCTTGGGGCCTCCGTGGCTCAGTAGGTAGACGCTCAATCTGAACAGCCTTCCATCAATGGGTTGCGGGTTCGAATCCCACTCAGTTAAAAAAAAATTGAAAAATTTTCTGACTGGGTTTTCACTCGAACGGCCTATGTGGGATGGTTGCCAGTTACCAACGGAAGGTCGTGGGTTTCCTCCGGGCATAGAGCCAGGTTTCCTTCCACAATAAAACTGACAACGCCGCCATATAAGTGAAATGATCTTGAGCGCGGCGTTAAACACCAAACAATCAATCAATCAATCAACTTATCGCTTTAGGGTATCTCTTATACCGAGGGCAATGCTATAGACTATCCGTCAAAATACGACAGCTGAAGGTAGAAGAAATTAAAGGTTGTTTGTTTTAGCTTATTGGCGCGTCCATGACAAGAAATTGTCATTTTAATCAATTAAAAATTTAGTCTACATCACCAATGCACTTAAGACACCCAAATTGCATCAACAAAATTGATATATGTAGTGATGGGCTCAGGTTGTCATATATATATTTTTTTCAAACACTCATTGAGTGATTGATTGATGTATTATTCTACATGGATATTGTTTTGCTTATATGGTAGCATTGCCAGGTTTGCTTGGGGGGGGGGGGGGGCTCTTTGCCTGAATGGAACACCCGAGCTTTCACGTGTACCTTTAAACTCTTCCACATGGGGCGATTGAGTTAAACATTCAGCTCAGCTCTAAAGCGCGTTTATTCAGCATGAAACATACAATTTGGGCAAACTAGGCCTTATTAATGGATTAACCATAAACTTGATTCCAAGACCGTAGTTTTCTGATATCTAAATTTTATCCTAGTTGCTATCCAGTTTGTGGTCGAGGAATCGGTTAATGACGAGGCTATTAAATTCTCAGACCAACTGTAGGCAGTGTTAGCTGTTATCGGAGTAGATATAATGACGAATGTTGTGTGGCTGTTATCGGAGTAGATATAATGACGAATGTTGTGTGGCTGTTATCGGAGTAGATATAATGACGAATGTTGTGTGGCTGTTATCGGAGTAGATATAATGACGAATGTTGTGTGGCTGTTATCGGAGTAGATATAATGACGAATGTTGTGTGGCTGTTATCGGAGTAGATATATTGACGAATGTTGTGTGGCTGTTATCGGGGTAGATATATTGACGAATGTCGTGTGGCTGTTATCGGAGTAGATATAATGACGAATGTTGTGTGGCTGTTATCGGAGTAGATATAATGACGAATGTTGTGTGGCTGTTATCGGAGTAGATATAATGACGAATGTCGTGTGGCTGTTATCGGAGTAGATATAATGACGAATGTCGTGTGGCTGTTATCGGAGTAGATATAATGACGAATGTTGTGTGGCTGTTATCGGAGTAGATATAATGACGAATGTTGTGTGGCTGTTATCGGAGTAGATATAATGACGAATGTTGTGTGGCTGTTATCGGAGTAGATATAATGACGAATGTTGTGTGGCTGTTATCGGAGTAGATATATTGACGAATGTCGTGTGGCTGTTATCGGAGTAGATATAATGACGAATGTTGTGTGGTGTGTCGTAGAATCAGTTCCTGCATTCATGTTATCTAGACTCGATCTTCGTGAAAAGAGGATATATATGCCTATTGGAGTTTTATCGAGCTTCAATAAACATTATCTTATCTTATCTTATGCTTTCAAAGGTCACTCTTTTTATAAGTTCTGTGATTCCTATATTCCTGAGGAAATGAGCTTGCTGATACTGCAGCCAAACAAGCTAATTTACATATTAGCATATTCATCAGATTTCCATTTACCGTTACCGATATTTTACTTAAAGGCACACTTGCCGCCGTAGCCTGTTTAAATTTGCTAAGAAAACCAATTTACATGAGCTTACTACGACTTATACCACTAAACTTAAACATAGGACACATAAAACATTTCTAGTTAGCTTAAGACTGTAAAAATGGGGTAAAAAACAAACGAAGAATCGAAGCCTGATTACAACAACAACGTTCAGTGTCGGTCAACTTTCGTGTTGGATTACCCTCCTTTCAGGCCTTTGTATCTGTGGTTTACACTCAAACAATTATCAGCAGTCTTTTCCAGTCGCTGTTAACCGATCGTCAGTCTGTATTTCTCAGATAAATAGGCCTACGTAAAACTACACTGTGCCGTTAGTTCACTCACTCGACTGAAACATAAAATCGCCAATAGGGGGCAGATCGGTTTGTTTACGTTCCGGGTACGTAACAATTCAAATTTTCAAATTCAAATTAAAAATACAAAGTGACGTCCAAACTTTTAAATTTTGGTAAAAATAGAAAGTTCCTAACTTATATTGTCTGGGAAAAATACGGAATACGGTCTTTCTTTTTTAATGTAAACAATATTCCTGATTTTCGCGGCAAGTGTGCCTTTAAGGCTAAGTCATATTTTGTGAAACAGTGGCAGAAACAGTGGAGTGATTCTGACAAGGGAAGGTTTAATTTCCGTTTTAATCCTGGAATTCCATCACCAAAGCTTAATTTCCCCACTCGAAGACTCCAATCTGGTCATATTCCCCTAAAATCTTACCTATACAGATTCCATCTGTCTGACACAGACTTGTGTGATGTCTTTAATATTCAGGAAACCTTAGAACCTTAGATTTTTTGTTTAATTGCATCAAGTATGCTTATCAAAGAAACGATTTTTTCGCCGATCTCACTGGTTTGGGTATTAATAAACCCAACATCGTATACGGGTGTAAGCTCAATTGTATTTCATGTTTTTACATCTTAAGAGGTTAAGTAGATCTCAAACGTACTAACATATACTCCTGCACAGAGAGATTCAATATATTGTGTTCAAACATCACAGTTTTCTTAATCGCTCAAGGTAATAATTACTCACTAGTATGGCGTATATCATTCATACGAATGGACGCGCCAATAAGCTAGAACAACCAACCAACCAACCTATATTCCTGTTGGTAACAATTATTTAACTTAACCCAAAACCACCAGAAGCGATATAGATGTCGCTGTTTATCCACACTACAGTCACACATTTTTACCTTTTCTTCTAATTTTTTTTCAATTTAGCAGTGTTATTGTGGTACTGTAGCAAAGGACTATATGCCGATGTAATTGAATTCAATTGGAACTACTATTTAAAATCAATATAACTATATCAAATAATGTTTTAGAAAGACTTTAGACTAAACGCTTTCTGACAAGTGGAGGGGATATTTTCACATTACCTTGGAGCTTAGGCACTGTTAAACGCACTTCATCGGAAACAGGTTTTTCCTTTCATTTATCAGAAGGTTTTATCCCTAATTTGTTTCGACTGTAACGTTTACATTCGTTTTCAAGACAATCGGCATTTGCAAGTCACTTTAAATAAGCGTTGGAAGTGGAAAATAGTGGAGATATTCACTTTAAAGACCCTCCTCTATTGGATTTTAAAGGGAAAGAAAATCTAAGCTTTAGACTAGTTTAGATGGAAAGAGTAGGGTTCATTTAGTCTAAAACAACTGTCCAATGTATATTTTATCCCTATTAACTCAAGAGGTTTATGGATTGCAACTTCTGTTTATTTAATTTAATTTAAATAAACAGAAGTTGCAATCCATAAACCTCTTGAGTTAATATTGTTACCTCAACTTCTAAATGCCTCTTAAAGAATGTTTTATCCCGTTGTAAGCGATTGATTGAAATTTGAATGTGGCGTTACAATAGAGAATAAGCTCCATAGGCCATTCACAAGACCGCAACCATTTTTTCATTAGTTTTATCCAATTATTATTGAATAAAAATTTAAGTGCGTTATAGAGTGGTCGTGTGATGCAATTTATCCAATGGCTTGGCTAAGAAATGACGTGCGGTTGCATACTGACCTATATGTTCCGAGACAATCTTCCCACTTCAAGTTTGTCGCCATCTTTTTTGGACCTCAATCTACCATCATATATTAGAGGGCGGTAAAAATTATTATTATTGATCTAAAAATAGCTACTGCAACATCACGTCATCCTAAAATGGAAAAATGGCTACACAGATAAGCCACCGAAAGGACATACTTCCGTCTGTTTTTATTAGCTTGAGGGTCACTGGCGGCAATTACCGCCGAGCCTGATGACATCACATAGCTTTACACAAAGCTTTATGGGTAAAAGGTACATGTACCTCAGTTCGCCATTTTGTTTATTGGTTGTTAGCAAGATGTCGCTTTTTGGGAAAACATTGAGGACATAACCTGTTTTTTTTTCCACACATTTTTATGGTAACTCTTCGATCTCGACACAGTATTATTTCTTCAGCCATATTTTAAAATTACTTTAACTTCCCTCAATCTCCCGAAATGCTTTGCGCGTAAATTCCAATTGACGTCATCAAGCAATCGGTCAATTGACGTGAAATGTTTTAAGTGCTTTAAGGGTCGTTATCGACGATGATCCCTATGTATTTCTATAGATTTCGCATCCTTTAAAGTTAAAGGCACACTTGCCGCGAAAATCAGGAATATTGTTTACATTAAAAAAGAAAGTCCGTTTTCTGTATTTTTCCCAGACAATATAAGTTAGGAACTTTCTATTTTTACCAAAATTTAAAAGTTTGGACGTCACTTTGTATTTTTAATTTGAATTTGAAAATTTGAATTGTTAAGTGCCCGTAACGTAAACAAATCACACTGTCCCCTATTGGCGATTTTATGTTTCAGTCGAGTGAGTGAACTAACGGCACAGTGTAATTTTACGTAGGCCTATTTATCTGAGAAATCCAGACTGACGATCGGTTAACGGCGACTGGAAAAGCCTGCTGATTATTGTTTGAGTGTAAACCACAGATAAAAAGGCCTGAAATGAGGGTAATCCAACACGAAAGTTGACCGACACTGATCGTTGTTGTTGTAATTAGGCTTCGATTCTTCGTTTGTTTTTCACCCCATTTCTACATTCTAAAGCTAACTAGACATGTTTTATGTGTCCTTTGTTTAAGTTTAGTTGTATTAGTCGTAGTAAGCCCATGCAAATTGGTTTTCTTAGCAAATTTAAACAGGCTACGGCGGCAAGTGGGCCTTTAAAGTACAGTAGTTCACCCAAATTTGCAGAAAAATAAAAAGCAAAATTTAGCTTGTTATTTAAGACAGACAAGCTGCAGATAACTGATAACTTTTTCCACGTAAGGAACTTTCATTTTCGCCAATCTCCAAAAGTTTTGATGAAATATAAAGTATGAAAATGGAAATTGGAATTGTTAGGAACTTGTACTATAAAGAAACGACAAGCCAGGGAATACACATATTTTGACTCCAATAATAGTCTTTTATAATAGCTGGCGGTTGACCTTATTTGCGGAATAACCTGAGAAGACTGCCATTAAAAACAAAAGATCTGAAATGAGTGTAATGAAAGAAAGAACATGCCCGGTTTCTGATCGATGGTTGACATTCTAGATATACCTTTACATCACAATTTAGATGTTTTAAACATAACTGGACGTATGTTATGTGCACTTTGTTTGATTTCAGTCAGCACTAGTAGTAAGCTTGTTTAAATTCGTTTTTCACAAATGTTAACAAATCTACTGCGGACGCTGGTTAAATAAAAAATCAACAACTTGAAACAAAAACTTGCAGCGTATAAAATCAATTAATGTTTCCTTTTAGAGCAGCAAGTGAACAACTGCTCAGCCAGCTGTGGGATTCTAATTGTAAATGTCGGCATGTTGCCAGCTAATTCTTATTTGGGGTGTGGACTTTTACCTGCGTTACAGTTAGTTCTGTACTTTGTCAATTTTACTATTTGCCTAAAGAGTTAACCAGTACGTTTCCAGGATTTTATTCTGGAAATTCTGCTTCGAGATCATCAGATCTATACTGCTATTTCTACCAATGAACCATGTGAGTTCTCGGAATACAGTTTTCTATTTCGGAAGTGTGACTATGCTTTTGTAAGTCGTATTAGATATATGTTTCATTTCATTGCTTATGTAATATCTTCCAGTAAATATGTTACGGAAAACTGAATGATTGGCGTTGGAATGAGGGAAATCCATTAAGTATGTGACCTGTACGAATCGAAAACGTGTTCGAAAAGTAAACAAAATTTAAATAACCGGGACGACCATTTATTCATTATAAGCCAAAGTTAGTTCAAAACAATACTTTAGCGTACATTTTCGAGACTTAGAAGCCCTAAAAAGCTTCTGAATTATACGTCTCAAGAAAAATAGCCAATAACTTCAACATTCTGTTTTACCGTCAAAATATGAACATTTTGGCAGCCCATGCCACTTTAAGTGTGTTTTAAAAAATGTAATTTACAAATCTGACACAAAAGAAAATTGCATTTGGAGCGCAACCAATTCGCCCCTGACGTCGGGGAGTGCTTATTTAAAACCTCTTCGTTTTACTGATACGCAGTATTTGTTTGCCAATACGGTATCATTTCGGTTAAGTTAAGGCATGGGTATTATAGCAGCGTAGTGAAAAAAGTATTTAGTTTTTTTCATTGTGACGGAAATTATGACTCCGATATCCACACAGTTCACTAGGTGGAGAAGAATGGTTGGCTAATTTTCTAACTATTGAAATATCTTCCTTTTCCCCTGGCTGTCCTACTTTCAGTCCCAGACCTGAATAGCTTTATTTTAAGGTTTCAATTCGTTAGATTGTCCTCCAAAGCGAAAACTTCCTCTAGAAGGACAAGTAAGGATAATTTGGCCGTTAAGCAGCTGTCTTGTTGGACAAATTGTAGTCCAATAACGGTTATTGACATTTGAACTTAAATAATTACTTAGATTTCTCGGAAGTTTTGTCAGAGAAATTGGGACAACATCACCAAGGTTGAGTTAACAGGTCAATGCAATTCCACACAATATACAATCAGAATGCTAATAAGGGATGTTTTTATATATTTTTTTCTGCGGTCAGGAATTCATTTCAAATAATACAGAGTGCAATAAGCACAAATGCGCTTAATATACACAAGAAGTTATGTGATGGGCGCTATATGTATACCAGATATTAAACACAATAAATGCAAGCTTTCTAGAAAAAAGCCGATGTGCTTTGTATAACTTATTTATATATTTTATCATTTAATCATAATGAAATACACGCGTGCAGAAAAAAATAATTATAAATTTAGTGTTGCATCAGAAATCATAAATCTCATTGATTTGCTCAATGTTGCAACTCTCTGACTTATTATAGCACCACAAAAAACAAAAACAAAAAACGCCCAAAAAACAAACACAACCACAGGTGATTTCGTTTTAGGCAATAAAATAATCAAATTATATTAGAATGAGCTAATTGCTCCCCAGTTTTATCTACAAGTGCAAATTAGGAGCTTTCCGCTGATACCAATCTTGGATATGTCACTTAGGTAGTTTTAATCAACAATCGACCCCCCCCCCCAAAAAAAAAACAAAAAAAAACTAAAAAAAACTAAAAAACAAACAAACAAAAAAATAATAATAATAATGTACTTTTCCTTGATGTTTGAATTTAGTACTTTATTGCCATGCGTCCTCGCTTCGTACGAGTTATAGGCGTTTACAATCGCAATTTATGAAATTTCGCAGCTCTTGACACTTTAAGTTACATCTTAAATATCTTTATCACCTTTTGTCAAAATTAAGACGGAGAAAGGTGTGGTGTACAGTCAGTGCAAAAACCTGGATAAAACTCTTGATGTAATGTGGGTATAAAGTTGCGACTGCGCTCAAAATAATTTCAACCACGGTCGAAATAATTTCAACAATTGTCAAAATATTTTGATTTATGTCGAAATTATTTCAACCCCGGTTGAAATATTTTGACCGAGGTTAAAATTACAAAAAATATGGAATAAAAATATAAAACCAAAATACAACATTAGAAAACGTAATCACGGCACTTATCAGTCACTGCACTTAAATCAGACACAAAATACATGTATCATACAAGTCGTTCAATGTCACAAGTAATTTGAGAAAGTACGTTATCCAGGGGCTTAGCTCAGTATCTCCTTGACGGTCAAAGGGATATAACCCTTTCTATAACATTAGCGTCTATCGACAATCGGATATCCATTTTATTCATTGAGCAAATTGGGATAGGCGATATAACTTTAGATACAGGATAGTCTAGCCTATAGGCTATTTTCTCGATAAGCGAGCCCCTTTCATCCACCCCATATTTCAGAAATGCATTTTGTATCCTTTTATGTTACTCATATAGACGCGGTCCCTACACATTTAAGGGCAATGTTTTTAAATCAACTAGAAATGATATGTCAATATCTAATATTGGTAAAGGGAACGAATTTACACGAGTTTACCACAAGCAAAACCACTAAAATTAAACATTATGTATGTCCAGTAATATTTACAATTGTGGCGCAAGAGCAGATGTAGAACCCAAACCCGAAAGGCTCGTTTACATGGTTAAAACGGCACCATGCGTCTGAGGCATATTACTCATCAAACAAAGCCCGCGTTTTTGTTTACTGTTGGTTTGTTTACTTCTAGTTTTAACCGAAAGGATGTTCTAACAGAAACTCCAGAGCTGGGCATTGAACGCTTACAGCCGGGCCTGTCATTTCGTCGTCTTCTGACGCGCAGCATGTAGTAAGCCGATGCTTCCCGTCTGCGGCGAAATTTATGCCCGTTTTTAGTCATTCTTGGAGAAGCGCCAGATATATATTGTGTTTAATAATTTCAGCCACGCGACCACCTCGAAGGTCGGCGGTTTCCTCTGGCCAATGAGCCCGGTTTCCTCCCCCACTAGACCTGACAACGCCGCCATATAAGTGAAATATTCTTGAGTGCGTCGTTAAACCTCAATAAATCAACAAAGGAATTAAAAACAAAAGTGCCACCGTGTAGGGAGTGGCATGCAACACAATAAAACAAAACTTGTGCCCTCTACATAATGACATGCAACCCAATAAAACAAAAGTTTTACCGTGTAGATGGTGACATGTAACACAATAAAACAGAAGTTGTAACTTGCTGTACAACAAAAGTTTTATCGCAAAGACGAACCTCAACACAATATATCGGTGCGCAACCAGGTAACTTCACGTTGGATACGATTCATTTTGGCAGTTTTTATGTCTCTGAAACTATATTATTTGTCCGTATTTCTTAGATGGCTTTCTTAAAATAACCCTTTGTAACTCCTTTGTACGGTTACAATCATCAGAGCTCTTGTACACATGAACAGACTGACAGTCTGCTTTATGTTGCGGGTACCTAACAAATCAAATGTTTAATATTTTAGGATTAAAACAGTCAAATGTACATATAACTTCCTTTAGAGAAACGTTAACGTTGATATTGTGAAATTTCTCCTATATTTTTTCTTTATACTAAAATGATCTCTTTATAGATAAATATTACATATAAGCAAATGCTTATATTTAATTACAACATCAAGAGCGGTATTGATCCTGTGGTTTATTCAGCCATTTACTGCATAATGTTTGTAGGTGCAGCAATGTGACATGCCATCCTTTCATAGATGTTTCAACATTGATCAAAATAATTATTCATATATATGTATATTGATATATTTATTACCGTAAGCAACTGCTTATTGGTACACTATAAACCAACATTTTTCATGACGGAGTGTGACAGTAAGATTACCATCATCCATTGTCCTTTATAGAATGTAACCTTCCGTAAATCTTTACCAACCTTACTATCAACTGCTATTTGTACTCAACGAGATTGCGAAAATAACACAATTCGTTAATAGCAAAACTACGCCGTGGTAGACCGTGTGGTAATTGACCGATTGATTGATGACGTCATTTGGAATTTACGCGCAAAGCATTTCGGGGGATTGAGGATGTTAACATAATTTTAAAATATGGCGGAAGAAATAATACTGTATCACGAAGAAGATGTAAAAGGCGTAAAGTTATCAGAGAAATGTGAGAATAAAAACAGGTTATGTAATCAATGTGTTCCCAAAAAGTGGTAATTTGCTAAGTACCAATGCACAAAATGGCGAACTGAGGTACATTTTACCCAGAAAGTTTTGCGTAAATCTATGTGACGTCATCAGGCTGGTCGGTAATTGGATATAGGGAGCTTCACAACACGACTATGCCATTAACACCTCTTTTGTATAGGCCACTAGATGCTAATATATCCCAATAATATTTAATGTAAATATATTTTTATCGATCTGATCAATTATGGTAAATATTGACCAGTCACTTTTAAATATGAGGATAAGTATTAATTGAGATTGGTTAACTGTCTTCTCGGATAGTTGGCTATTGTTAGTAATAAAGAAATAATCTATTACACAGAGAACGTTTTATGGTTAAACTGGTTAATAAGAATGATCAGTTTTACAGAGATTAAACAACGTTTAAACATTGCTTTTATCCATCTCATGTCACTTTAAAGGCACACTTGCCGCGAAAATCAGGAATATTGTTTACATTAAAAAAGAAAGACCGTATTCTGTATTTTTCCCAGACAATATAAGTTAGGAACTTTCTATTTTTACCAAAATTTTAAAGTTTGGACGTCACTTTGTATTTTTAATTTGAATTTGAAAATTTGAATTGTTACGTACCCGGAACGTAAACAAACCGATCTGCCCCATATTGGCGATTTTATGTTTCAGTCGAGTGAGTGAACTAACGGCACAGTGTAATTTTACGTAGGCCTATTTATCTGAGAAATACAGACTGACGATCGGTTAACAGCGACTGGAAAAGCCTGTTTGAGTGTAAACCACAGATACAAAGGCCTGAAAGGAGGGTAAGCCAACACGAAAGTTAACCGACACTGAACGTTGTTGTTGTAATCAGGCTTCGATTCTTCGTTTGTTTTTCACCCCATTTTTACAGTCTAAAGCTAACTAGACATGTTTTATGTGTCCTATGTTTAAGTTTAGTGGTATTAGTCGTAGTAAGCTCATGTAAATTGGTTTTCTTAGCAAATTTAAACAGGCTACGGCGGCAAGTGTGCCTTTAAAGAAAGGTGCAACAAAGGTAACAATTCACTAAATGGGATTTCACGCGGAATGTTTGTTAGCCCCTTCTGGAATTGGGGGTTTCAGTTCGGAATATGTCAAACCCTACATCCTTGTTGTTGACATACTCTTGATTAGGAGAACAGCAAAGCACTCTGCAACATTAATTGACAATATTTTCACAAACTTTCACGAAGAACACCTCTTATCTGGAATACTCCTCACTGACATCACAGATCATTTCCCCATATTTTCTATCTTTAAAACCAAACCCTCGCCACCACCAACTGAGCACACTTTTACTTACCGGAAAATAACAAAAGACCGCGAAAAGCGCTTCACCGAAGCTATAGATGCCATCTGCTGGGATAATGTCCTTGCACAAAACGATGCCGAAGCTGCACTATTCTTATTCAATGATATTTTTAATTCCTTGTACTCTGAATGTTTCCCATTAACAGAATTTATACCACAAAAAATCAAGATAATCAAACCATGGATAACACAGGGTCTACTTAAATCTATCCACACTAAGAATCAACTATATAGAAAACAACTGCAAACACATGATGCCTCAGACCGTATAAACTATCGTAAACATCGCAATAAATTAAACAAACTCATCACAAATGCTCGAAAAACATACTTTGAAAATAAATTTAACGAATCGAACAACAGCATTAAAGCCCCATGGAAAACACTCAATCAGCTATTGCACCGAAACAAACAATCCTCATTACCCAAGAGTTTTTCCTCTGATGGTCTTATTTATACTGATCCCAAAAATATCTCTGATAAATTTAGCAAACATTTCGGCTCTATAGCACAAAATTTACAAAATAAGATTCCCATCCCTCATCTAAATCCTATAGATTTTCTAGGTCCGCCTTCTAATACAGAATTTATGTTTGAATCAGTTACTCCTAAGAATATACAATCAATAATATCGTCATTAAAATCATCTTCCACTGGACTTGATGGCATAAAAACATAAATTCTTAAGCTTGTGGCTAATAACATTTCAATACCACTCAGTCATGTCATAAATCTTTCATTTAAATCAGGTTTTGTCCCAGATTCACTAAAAACTGCCAAGGTAACCCCTGTCTATAAAAATGGTGAACAAAACAAATTCGAAAATTACAGGCCTATCTCTGTTCTGCCTACTGTAAGTGAAGTTTTCGAAAGACTAGCCGCTAATATGATTAACACGTATCTTGAAACTAATAATAAACTTTCTTCTGATCAATACGGTTTCCGATCCAACCACTCCACTACTCTAGCAGCATGTTCACTCTATGAAACTCTTGTATCTGCTAAAGAAAAGAAATTATTCTCTGTCACAACCTTCCTTGATCTGTCCAAAGCTTTCGATACTGTTGACCACAATATACTGTTACAAAAACTTCACCATTATGGTTTTCGCCACATCTCATATAATTGGCTAAAAAGTTATTGAACTAATCGATCTCAGACTGTATCTTACAAAAATAAACTATCCTCATCAGTCCCCATTGAGTGTGGCGTTCCCCAAGGTTCAATACTTGGACCCATCCTCTTTCTTATTTATATAAATGACATAGTTTCCTCTTCCGACATATTTAAATTCACTATCTTTGCTGACGACACAAGTGTCACTTACTCTTCTGCAAATGCAATTGAACTAATCGATACAACATCTAACGAATTTAAACTTGTACAGTAGTGGCTTTTCGCTAATAAACTTTCCCTTAATACTTCAAAAACAAAATACATGATCACTGCACCATATCGAAAATCAATCCCTGCTAATCTCGACGCTGTACAACTCAATGGAGAATATATTGACTCAGTTAATCATTTTAAATTCCTTGGTATAATCTTCAACAACAAACTTTCCTGGACCAATCACATAAACTATATCTCAAAGAAAATATCGAGAAACATAGGTGTCATAAAGCATATACAAAACAGTCTGAACAAAAAAGCTCTTCTTATTCTTTACTATTCTCTCATTTTTCCTTACCTGAGCTATGCCAATCCACTTTGGGGCAATACTTTAAATACTCACCTTAATCCTTTATTTCTTCTCCAAAAGCGTATATTGAGAATCATCTCATCTTCTCACAGACTTGAGCACACTAATCCTATCTTCCAAAATCTCCAAATTCTAAATATATTCCAACTAAACAATTATCTCTCTGTCGTTACCTTTCACAAGTTTATTCACCAATCAGTATCCGTTCCTGTTAACTTTGCTAACTACTATATTCGCAAAAATTAAACTGATATCCATCAATATCCCACAAGACAACATTCTGTAAATCTGCACATTCCATATTGCCCTACAAACTCCTCACGCCACACACTGCGTGTTGCTGGTGCGCGTCACTGGAACTCCCTACCTGTAGCTCTAAAACAAATACTGTCCATCTCCCTATTCAAATCCAAAGCAAAAAGTTACCTTTTAAATTCACAAGTCGGATCTCTCATCACCACTTTGTAAATATGTTGTAATTTAATAGAAATCCAAATATCCAATTTCATCTACATAACCTTTAAAGAAATGCCACATAACCTTTCAAACACGGGATAGAACAAGCCCCATTGGGGCTTTATTCTCGCCAATATTTATTCCGATAAGATAAATTCTACATGATTGTATATATCAATTTTGGTGAATAAATATATTATTAACCAATAGAAAACAAAATGAACACAAATATGGCGGTTCAATTGCGGCAGTTTAATAAATTAATCAAAACAACGAAATAGCATGATATTTAAACAGAGACTGTCAAACGGGAAATGACTGACGCACTCTGAAACTTCGGGGATTTACGTGCGTGAAATACCATCTGATAGACTGCAGGTCATTTTGAATATGGCGACCAAAAAGGTAGCCGTGAAGCGTACAATTACCAAATCTTCTTGAGGACCCAACAAAAGTGTCCCCGTGATAATGTAAGGGACCGAAACACTCGGTTTGTTAACTTTCAGCTTCGATCAGTTATATAATTGAAGCATTGGAGGATTCCTGACATGTACCGAAACTGCGTCTGTCTAGAGCATGTGCTTTTCCGGGCTAAATAAAATATATAATCAAATATCTTTCTAAATAATATAAGAATTTAATAAATTTATAATCATTTTTATTTTCTTTTTTCGCCTGCAGTGAAACAATTTGATATTTTCTTTCGACGCCATTTTTATTCAGCCCCAAAATACGGTGATTTACCGTATAAAAAGCGCAGACTGCCCGAGGCGTGTCAAAGCCGACCGGTAGCGAGCGAAGATAGCCGAAGGGTGTTCCGAGTGATGACAGACGATGCCCAGAGTTTTGTCCCTTGTATGCGTAACAACTTTGTCGATTCTAATGATACATAATTAAGTCATCACCACGAAGTAATTAAGTCTTCACGAACAACATGAGCTTTGACAAAAAAACTGACATGGTGGTGATGCCTTAATTATTACTCATTAGAGTGAAGCCCACGTTTAAAGTGGCATGAGCTGGCAAAATTCACACTTTTTTTCATAATTTCTGATCGTCACGACAGTTAGCCAACTTTGAAGGCCATCGATAAACTAAATTATTAGCGCTAAAATGAGGAAAATCCATACAATATGTGACCTATACGAACCGGAATAGTGTTCGAAAAGTAAAAAAAATCAAATAACCGGGCCGACCATTCATTCATTCTAAGCCAAAGTTAGTTCAAAACAATACTTTATCGAACATTCTCGAACCTAGAAGCACTAAAAAGCATCTGAATTATAAGTCTTGAGAAAATTAGCCGATAATTTCAACCTTCTATTCTTATCTACATTTTGGCAGCTCGTGCCACTTTTAAACATGGTTTCAAACATTCCTTGTATATTTATGGATGAATTAATTAAGAATTTGTTCTGTCGTTTTTAGCTTCGCCGCGATGGATTGGTTTTAAACGAGTTGAAATGAAAACTATGCGCATTTATAGAAGTTATAGGAACTGTGATTTTCATAACGTTTCATTTTGTGAGTTTAAACTTTTGAATTGGATGCGGTCATTCTTCTTCCCTATAGCAGTCAAAACAAAATCAAGCAAGTGTAAAGGATTTATGACGAGGGTATTACAACAATTGAAGCCATGGCAGCTTGTGCCAAGAAACTTACCTGAGGAATAATGATTGTATATGTATATCATTTTAACGAGACGAAAATAAAAAATACTTTATAATTCAGACGAAGCGCGCTTAATTGTCCTTTCCAACGGTACCAAACACGTATTTTTGCGATTTTTTCATGGGACTCGACAAAGTTTATCAAACATCGTGTTTTGTTACATACACAAAACAAATTGAGCAATTTCCCCAAAATTTTCACCAAAAATTTCTCTCAGTTTCTCGAAACTTACATTGAATTGCAAAGGAAGCTTGGACGAAAATGTGGCTAGAAAAAAGCTAGTCTGTGTGCGTTTAGAGAGGCCTTGAAGAGGATGAATTTAAACTAAGCTTCTTTTGGGAGATTTTGAAAGCTGACAAATTTGTTTTGCTATTGTGATCTTTTATTAACTTCACTCTCAGGTGTAAAAAAAATCACAAAATATGTGTCTGGTACCGCTGGTAAGGAAACATTACCACTCGTATTCTGAAACCATAAAGCGATTTTTTGTTTTCTTCCATTTTAAGGAACGACATTCATGTCGACGTATATCAGATTTTGACAGTTTCTACTACAGGCTTAATATACCAAGGCAAAGAAAACCAAGAACCCAGTAATCACGACAAGTGTAGTGTTATTTTATATATGTATAGCCAATAAAACTCACGGGCACAGGGAAAATCTTTTCTTGACTAAAATAACCATGAAGACATGTTTCCAGTTGTTTTAAAAGGGGGTATGTGAATATGACCTTTATACCCAGTCTTAGCTTGTGGTAAAAATCCAAAACCCATGAAATTTCATTAGGTTGACGACAGACAGGAGTTTGGCTTTTTACTTTGTGATATATTGGCAAAGTTGTACGGATCTTCAGCTATGGCTATAGAAGTCGGATAAACTGTAATTGAACAAAATATGATAATGGGAAAAGAAAGTGAAAATATGTAACAGGATTCCTAGGTTGAAGACAGACAATGAAGTTTAGTTCAGACTCATTTTTGTTTTTGTAAGCAATGACTGGCCGTTGCCACAGAGGTCGAGCCATTTTAGTCTATAGCAGTTTGTATTCTTCTTTTGATAATCTGGGCCATATTCGTGTTGGCCTTATTATACAGAGACACATATGGTAACTTAATATGTAAGTCTATTTTTATATTCACACTCATCAGACTTCTGGCGTTTGGATTGCACCTTATACGTGGGGAATAGTTGTCTCAACTGAACAGGTGGGGGTCCAAGGCCTCCAGGGTACGTTCTCAGGGCTGACTTCTTAGTTTTACTTTTAGGGCAGATTTGTTACTGGCCAATTAAGAGATCGTCTCACTATCTCACTTTCAATCGTTATCTCGCGAGATCTCTTTTAGACGTGGCTAAGCTAGACCTCGTACGTCTTTACCGAACATAGCGCAAGTTATTTTGAACATAAAAATGACAAGATATAACCTGGACTTTTATTGTTAAGTTCGAACACCTGGATAGTATTGAGTCCGTAAAAATGGGATCATTTTTATTATCGCCCTTTTCTAATATGAAATTAAATTTTCTGATCTTTTGAATTCCCATTCTTTTTATTCTTATGCCTATATTATACACATAAATCCATAAGCCACACGTTAGCATACATTATAGAAAGCTGAATTGTGATGACATTACAAATAGCAAACGGCTGGCTTGGTTCGGTCCTCATGATCTCAGGATATTGTGTCGAAGCTCTTATTTCACTCTTTTGAAAGAAATTTCGTTTGGCAATTAATAACCAGCACCAACCTGTTGAAATATATTAATTCATTATAAGCACAGCAATGGTCACAGTGTAACAAATAATTCCTTGAATTAAGTGGAATGATAATTATATGAGATAATTGTCTCACCCCATGTTTTAAGAACATGCCACCTTGACTAGGATGGTATAAAGTGACGTGCTCACCCCGGCACTCCAGCTATCCCATAGTTGCATTTTATTGACGCAAACGAGTTAATACCTTACGCTTAAAGTGGAATGAGCTGCCAACATTCACACTTTTTTTCATAATTTCTGATCGTCACAACAGTAAGAGGCCTTGAAGGCCATCGTAAAACTAAATGATTGGCGTTGGAATGAGTAAAATCCATACAGTATGTAGCCTATACGAACCGAAAATGTGTTCGAAAGGTAAAAACAAATTAAATAACCGGGACGACCATTCATTCATTCTAATCCAAAGTTTGTACAAAACAATACTTCATCGTACATTTTCGAGACTAGAAGCACTAAAAAGCTTCTGAATTATACGTCTTGAGAAAAATAGCCATTAAATTCAACATTCTGTTTTAACGTCAAAATATCAACATTTTTTGGCAGCTCATGTCACTTTGAATTTAAACAACGATGGTGAACAAAGTTGCTAAGCTATTAATTTCTTTATTAAAAAATAACAATAGCAAAAGACTTATTTGTATTTCCCATAAAAACGTAAACCGACATACATTTGTGCTAGCGACAATGTTAAGAAAATATGACCATTTTGTTCGCTACAGTAGATTACAAAAGATAGAATAGAGGACATGAGAATATTACTCTTCTCAAAAACATGTCAGAGCACATCGATGATACAGGTTCGTATACGGTCAAATATCCCACACAAAATAATATTGGTTACACAGTGTTTTATGACACAATACGGACATATATGGGGTTAGTAAAATCCATATTGGGCGAGACGTTAGCCTGATGCGGGATGATTTATTGTACAAATGATGTAGTGAAACATTTTTAAACAACATGAACAAAACATACACGGTTGAACAATTTAGCAATATCACATCCAAATATCATATGGCAATATACCCTGATTACCATTAATAGTTACGCAATCTATTTAAAAATATTTTAGAAGAAATTTTGTTTTAAAATCGTGTTCAAACGAAACTTTGTTTTCAAATCGTGTTCAAACTCCGTGCATGAACGAATTTGTTTCAGACTTGTCTATATTTCGCCCCTATTCTGTTGAATAGACTAATTACATTGTACTTAATGACGTCATCGGAATATTAAGTGGGAAAACATGGCGGACACAAAAAAATTTGCACTGTAAAGCACATACGTGAAGTCCAGTGTATCGCTACAAAGTGGTCACTATAAAGACAGACCCTCTCAAATATCCCATAAATTTTCGAGTGACGTCATTGAAAGATAAATGACAAGCTTAAGACAATACCTCCTATTTTGTAATCAATTTGTTAAGATAAGATTTTCAATCGCCTTTTCTATGATGCAATGGGACCTTATAGGAAGCTATTTTTTGTTTCAACAGGATGTTTTTTTTAAATACTTAATTAGTCAATATACAGTTACAAATGACCGTTAGTTGTTTAGAAAAAACTTATCCTTTAAGATTCATTCATATTTCATTCAAAGCGTTGTTATGTTGTCGTCACGCAGAATATTGACTTTACGGATTTACGGACCAGTGAAGGAGAAAACACTGTTAATACTGGCATGGTTACGTGAAAAAAAAATCGATGGTCGCGCTAACCATATGGCAGTTTGAGATTCTTAATAAGACGTATTTTTCTGCAAGTTAACCTGATATTTTGTCTAGTCATACAGGGACATGAAAACGAATGAATTCCAACTTACTATGAAAGGATATAAAATTCCAACTTCAAGTTAGAAGCTTGGTATATAGAGGTTGAAGTGGCATGAGCTGCCAAAATTTGCGTTCAGAGTAGAAAAACTACAGGATTGGCGTTGAAATGAAAACATATCCTTTCCATTCACATCAGTGTATTTATATACGATTTATGCACTGCACAAATTTCAACAAAACATTAACATAACCAATAAAAGGAAATACATGTGACAGAACCAATAAGGCGTTTCAATTGGTCGTGTTCTTGAGAAGACTATTTGACGTCACAGAAAGAAACAACGAGCCACATCAATTATCTCTGCTAAAGCCTTACATAAACACATATTACAAGAAAATAAGAATTACATTTATATAAATATGTTTTAAATGCACATGTTCACGACCCTTTCTTATTTTTTTATGGACATGGGTGTTAGCTGGTGACTTATTGTTTTAATTTTTTTCTTAAGCTATTGGTCTCTTAACGACCAGACAGTGATATTTAAAAGTGATCAATTAAGATAAACCTTCAATTTGTGGCTGAAGCACAGGCATATAAACCAACAGTTTCAGGTTTCCTAAGTATGGCTTTAGGAATAACACAGATTTGAACCAGATATTAAGTATAATCGTCAGGTCCTTAGGCTAGTTCTCTTCTGTGAATATGCGAAATACTTTACAACCTGTATCCGATTGGTCTTTAATACTGTAAGAAAGGCTTTCCTAGGAATCTGTTTTAGCTTCCTAGATTTGCTTGCCACTCATAACTATGCTTTATCCCTCCGGCGTGCATAATTCTTCTCCGGCGCGTGTAAGCCGCTTAACTATAACTTTGGAGGCTTCGAGCCTGGTGAATTAGTAGGCAATCCCATGACTGGATAATCCCTTTTACCGGTTGTGCCAATTGATCTAACGGGTGCCTTCAAAGTCAATACCGCAAAATATCTGGATGAATCAACGTGGTCGTCCCCTTGGCCTTGAGGTGATGACGACAACATTAGGTCGCGGTTTTAGAAGTCTCACATTCACAGGTCTGTAATAAACCACAAGAAAACCATTAAACTGTATTCATACAAAACAGTGAGACATTTTACTCAGTATAATTAGTTTTATAGAAATTGTTAAAGGGGACATAACCTGACATAAATGGGATTTATTGCTTGAATCCAGATATTAGAATGAGCTGTTAAAATGTCGACATGTTTTCGTGAAAACCAATTTGTAAAATTCCCCCCTAATTTTCTCTTGAAGTGTAAATTTAAGATGGAAAATAGTGAATAATCTTTAGAATTTGAGTAGTGTTTAGACGTTACAAAAACGTAAAAGGAACATCTCGATGTATAGAGTTTGCTTACTGTTCGAATATATCTTCGTTGGTTTAGGTCGCAGGATCAATCGACACTTTTTAAACAAAAATTATATGTAGATTTTTCGATGTAGTTCAAACTCATATATTCCCTTGGAAATCAAAATTCTTGCAAGCTAATGCCAATACAAAAATACAAAAAAAAAAATATTGCAGCCATCGGAGATAATAAAACAATTGGAACAAAGCATAAATTTGAGCGTTTTGCCCCCAAACTCCAAAGGCAAAATGAATAGGCATACTCAGTTCCTAGGCTGGTAATCTGTTAAATTTTCATTTGCTTACGAATCTGTTTTAAAGAGAATTTTTTTTTTAAATATGAATTAAGAGCACTTGTTTACGGAATAGGACCTCTACTAGAAAATACCCTTAAATATTACAGAAAATAAACATCATTGGATGTTAAGTGTGGATAAAGTGAAATTCTCATCGATCTAGATCTCGGTGATGTTTCTGCTAGCCATTTCTAGGTTGAGTTATAGATACGGTTTTATTGACTTTAGGATTGATTTTATATTGGTGGATAATTGGGAATAATGACATACGCACATATCAGCAAAACGATTTAGTCGAATTAGCAAGGCCTAAGTGAATAATCGATGCCACTGGTTAAATGACCAACGTACCTTGCTGGTATTGGGTTATGTTTTCTTCGAGGTACGTCAGGTTGACAACATGATGGCCAAAGACTATTCAAAGCAGTGCGCAGCCTCTTATTAAGGCACCAACACATCGCTGGATTGACGGCGCTATGTGCATGTCCAAGCCATAAGGTGTATCTCAAGACAGAGATCTGTGACAACTCTCCTGCAATATCCATTACCAATGATGTGATGTTGTAAGGTAACCAAAATGCCATAAACAAAAGTACAAGTATAACAAGCATACGGGCGGTCCGTTTTCTCGAAGTAACCGTCTGTACGCTGCTGTTTGAGTTAACCCTTTCAAACTGTTTGCTGTAAATAGTTCCACTTATTCGCGCATAGCATATTGCTAAGATGGTGACAGGGATGACAAAGACTACCAACAAGGACACGATTCCAAACGCCAACCGATAGTCATCATTGTTCCATTTCTCCACACAAAAGCCGAGGCTTTCAAACTGAGGCAAAGGTATCTCATCCACCTCTCGTACCAAAAGTAATGGCGTCATAATGGCTGCTGAAATAATCCAAATAAGTACGATCATAACCATAGCTTCCGGAAACCGTTTCACTCGTCTCTTACTCGTTGGGAACTGTATGGAGACAAATCTATCAATGCTCATAGCCATTAGGGTGAAAATACTCGCCGCTACAGCAACGCCTGTAACAAACACCATACATTTATTAACAATTCACAATTTGGTGATCATATCGTAATGCTTCCTATTTTTCATGCTTTTAGGTTTATAACGTGGATACCTCAGCTGTTTCAGTAGGGTATGGGTATCAGTGGGGTATGGGTATCAGTAGGGTATGGGTATCAGTGGGATATGGGTATCAGTAGGGTATGGGTATCAGTGGGGTATGGGTATCAGTACGGTATGGGTATCAGTACGGTATGGGTATCAGTACGGTATGGGTATCAGTAGGGTATGGGTATCAGGAGGGTATGGGTATCAGTAGGGTATGGGTATGAGTAGGGTATGGGTATCAGTAGGGTATGGGTATCAGTAGGGTATGGGTATCAGGAGGGTATGGGTATCAGTAGGGTATGGATATCAGTATGATATGGGTATCAGTGTGGTATGGGTATCAGTGGGATAAGGGTATCAGTAGGGTATGGCTATCAGTAGGGTATGGCTATCAGTAGGGTATGGGTATCAGGAGGGTATGGGTATCAGGAGGGTATGGGTATCAGTAGGGTATGGGTATCAGTAGGATATGTGTATCAGTAGGGTATGGATAACAGTAAGTGTAGGTATCAGTGGGGTATGGGTATCAGGAGGGTATGGCTATTAGTAGGGTATGGGTATGAGTGGGGTATGTGTATCAGTAGGGTATGGGTATCAGTAGGGTATGGGAATCAGTAATGTATGGAAATCAGTAGGGTATGGAAATCAGTAGGGTATGGGTATCAGTGAGGTATGGGTATCAGTGTGGTATGGGTATCAGTGGGGTATGAAAATCGGTTGGATATGGGTAGCAGTAGGGTAAGGGTATAGGTGGGGTATGGGTATGAGTAGGGTATGGAAATCAGTAGTGTATGGGTATCAGTTGGGTATGAGTATCAGTAGAGTATGAACTGTGATTCTTTCCGTTAACCCGATTTTGTGGCTATATATTGTGAATCTTTTTAATTGAACTCTCATTTACGAATTCATGTCAATATAACGAAACAAACGTGATTACAAAAACTAAAAACATCATCATATCTACTTTGAAATTTACGGTAATGCCTTTCACGCATGCGTAAAGCTGTTCTTACCAACAAAACACCAAACATATGAGTCACTTAGTTTCCACTTTACCGGACTAATTGTCGGGGAGTGACGTCATCGCGATCGTCCAGTACAGAATCTATTGACCTCTTCTTGAAGATTAAAATAACTTTTACAGACAACTTAACAGGATGCGTGTGAATACCAAGTCGTATCCAAACGTAAATCAATAAGCCATTATTCGGTGTTAGGATCGCCCACATACTTATTTAGATTGGTTTAATTACTTTCTCATTAGCATTAGCGTTAGCGGTTGGTAGCAATTCAGGTATCTCCGTCTCAACATCATAGATAATTTAGACATGCCTTGGGTCTATTCAATATAGTTATCCTATAGCGAAGAGAACACAATTTTTTCGTGAAATGGCGGATTCAAATCGAAGTCAGGCGCAATAGCCTTTAAATTCAGTCGGTAGAACGATATCCTCTATCCGACACGAGACATCCTGGATGCGTTCTTCTGCGACTAGAGTTCAATGTATTACATGCAAGTTAAAAAATAATACATGCAATTTCAATCATTAAATGTTTATGCCAACCATTTACTGGTATGACTGTCACATCAGTCGCAAATGTTTCAATAAAATATTAAAATTTGCCACTCCGAATCGATATGTAATTTAAAACTTTTTATTTGTTTTACGAAATTCCAAACTGTACCAAATTGTCGGAGGAAAAGATTATCAAATGCTGACGAAATAATATAACTTAAATGCAATGGCTTCTCAGTTACACGTTATATTTAACTGCGTGTAAGTAATAAGGAAAGAGACGATTTGAGATATATATACTAGTTGACAGACGTATGAGCAGAGGGATTGGTAAAGTAGGGTTTTGTCATACAGACAGACAAATTGAACTCGTCACTTCAAGTGCTTTGTCTCGATGGCTTTAACCGCAAATAAAAGCCATGACTCTGTCAACATGGAATCTAATGCTCTGCGAAATTAAATAGTGACTGTAATCTATCCAAGCTCCCCAAAATACCCCTTAATAAATACATATGGGAATCTAGCTTGTCTGTGTCTTTAACCATGAAGCAACGGCTTAGTGTATTTTAAGATAAGATTCTCAGACATATTTGAAAGTAATGATAAAAAATTAAGACATCACCAGGCAGTTAGTTGTTTTTAACAACACGAGCTTTCGACACCTGTACCGGTGTCTTCGTAACTTGACGGAGACACCGGTGCAGGTGTCGAAAGCTCGTGTTGTTAAAAACAACTAACTGCGTGGTGATGTCTTGATTTTTTATCATTAGTATGGAAGCCACGTTTAAAGAGAGTTTAAAACATTTCTTATATTTGAAAGTGGTGTAGATTGAAAACAAAACATAACTTGAAGAGGTCTATTATTCCCAAGTGTACCAAAAACATTGCGACTGTCTATATACGCATGGTTGCATATACTGACAAAAATGGACGGTGAAAAATTCATATGTTAGCAAGTATGTTAACAAGGTGCGAAGCCCATTCGTTAAGTTTGAAAGGGATTCACTACCTGTAGGTTCACTATGGAACATTGATTTGGGAAAACAGGACACCTGTACAATGCTTTTTTAAACGTACCAATGTTTTGTTTTTTTGGCCAATCGTTTTGTGTTAACTTGAGGTATTACCAGGAGATCAATGCTGTATGTCTCTGCTTAGTCCATCTTTCCTTTTGCTTTCCATGTGTTTATGATCCAATCTCGCTGAATATCTAACAATTTGGCTAGAACTGGTTGTTGACGGAATACATTTTATTCCAGTGTAAGGATGAATTTTTGAAATTTGTGCGATATAAGAGGATGGGGTACACTTCTCTTCTCACCAGGTATGTACAAAGTGCTGAGAACGTTTCCTTTTATTGGTTGGCCAAAAACATGTCGATTTTAATGGACTGGATTTACATATGTAGCAAATAGTTATTTGAGTCCGTAACCCAATAAATACAGCCGACTAGGTCAATTTTTAAAATCACCATTTGATAATCATGTTTGTTCTCAATAGGCTTGTGACATACATGTAGGCCTGTAGCGTTATTAAATTCTGAATAACTGTGTTACTCTTTTGGCTGGAGTTTAAAACACTGGACAACTGAATTTGGTATATTAATAAACAACACCACCAAGCTAGCATGGGTACATAAATCAAATAAAATGAACCACGAAACCTAATATATTTGTTCGGCCTTTTTGTATTTTAAGGAGACTTCTTAGACCCCAAAGTAAACATCAAATCGACAAATGGCAGCTTGTATTTGTTTTGCCTTTTTGCACTTTAAGCAGATTATTTAGAACCCAAAACAATCATCAAGTCCACATACATAGTAGCCTGTAATTGTTGTGCCTTTTTGAATTTTAAGAATACTATTTGGACCCCCCCCCCCTCCCCCCAAAAAAGGAATCATCAAGTCCACATACATATCAGCTTGTATTTGTTGTGTCTTTTTTAATTTTAAGGAGACTTTCTAGACCCCAAAGGAAGCATCAAGTCCACACACGTAGCAGCTTGTATTTGTTTGGCCTTTTTGCACTAAGGGGACTATTTAGACCCCAAAGGAATCATCAAGACCACATGCATAACAAGTATTTATTCGGCCTTTTTGCATTTTAACGAGGCTATTTAGACCCCAAAGGAATCATCAAGTCCACAAACATAGCACCTTGTATTTGTTCGGCCTTTTTGCACTAAGGAGACTATTTAGACCCCAAAGGAATCACAAATGACTAAACTTGTTCAATACACCGACTTGAATTCAGTGAGGCTTTGGAATAACTCGTAGACTAAAAGCCGTATAATCGGTTAGCTCTAGTTTGTCTTATTTGTTGTAAATGTAACCATTGGAAATGTCTGACTGTCCTAGATGACCCATAACCTCAAGGGACGAAGTCGATTAAATGAAATAGATTTGTGTTCATCTGAGGTACTTTTAGACCACAAATAGCATTTAGTTACTAGGTGCATGTTTATTTATAAGGGGACGGTTATTCTGAAAGGGGAAAGTTATTTGGTGAAAGCAATGCATCAAATGAAACGGATTTCGCTTAATTCGGTACATTATCCCTGGATGATATCAGTTTTACAGTATTAACTGTGCTATTCATTAGTGGAAGACTTTATCAATTTATACATTATTAATGTGCTTTTCAATACCGCAGAGCCTTGTGACAACGCCAAAGCTGTTTTAAAATCTCGATAGGACGACGACAGAATAATCCAAAGGCTGGCCTGGGTCCATGCCTCGATGTTCCGTTTCAAAAATGTATTGCGATGATTGACAATAACTTTACATGTATCTAGCCGCAGAATGAATTGGTCCTTTGATTTCTTTTCGCAACTAACAGTTTGTACCATGCGTAGCATTGTTTCCTAAACCTGCACATACCTTTTTGGATTACAAGGCGGAATAGTTCAGAAAACATTAATTACAAATTTGAGTTCTCAAACTAACTGAGATATCATAAGAAATACAGATCCTGTTCGTTTTTGTTAATATCAGTACGATTTCATATATTTCATTACGTACTCGGTTATTATATATCCAACAAAGCTAACCTTGCACAATTATGTTCTCATCTAACCACATATGACCGTTTTTCAGAGCCACTATTAAATAGAGAGTATGCTAATGATTTTGTTTTATCCATATTATCCATATCCATATATCTAACTGCTTGTGTTTGTTGTTTTCGGTAATTGGAAGAAGAATATTTCCATTAAAAATTATTCTTAGACAGCTTTAACTTGACCTACAAGCTTTTAAATATGACAAAAGCAGACACCTAGAATAACTTTGATACTAAACGCAGTATAATTGGTCAGCTCTCCTTGCTAATGTAACCCCTGGGAATGTCTGGCTGGATCGGCTGACCTAAAAACCTCCACGGACAATGTCTACTTAATTAACCAGATTGCGGTTCATTCATGGCACTTTTAGAAGATATATAGCATTTAGTTCCTGGTTCGTGTTTATTTACAGCGATGTAAGAAATGTTTCAAACTCTCTTTAAATTTAACGTGTGTTTCATTCTAATGAGAATCATTGTCAACACTACATATTTGTTCTCATTTTTCAATTCAATAGCACTTTTTAAAGACACCGGCACAGAAAAACTCGTTTTGTTCTGAAAAACTTCGTGTGGATGCCTTAACTATTTGTTTTTATAGTGATGTAGTTATTGAGAAAGCTATGGGATGAAAGTGACCATTACATAAAACGGAGTTCGTTACTTTATCCGATAATAATGCTATTTCTTATTAATAAGTTTTATCCTGCACAAGCAAGATATGCTTTTCTGCTTTGTGAATCTTTGGCACAATGATCGGCTGCAATAATTCCCAACAGGACAACGAAAAAAATACTCCGAATATAAAATATAGACCGGAACTGCCGTAAATGTGTTTACTTCATGTCGTCCCAAATAATCCGATTTCCACTACGGGGAATGCTATATTTTCTTTATTGTTTTCTATTCATCTCATATCCAGTTAAACTTTTGCGTACGTATACTAAAAGAATCATTAAACTTGTCCAAAAGCTTTTCAGGGTGACGAAAGATGACGTCAGGTGCCGTTTCATGAAAACGTGTCAAAATGCGAGCAATAGCAGTTTCCATAACGTTGTATCACTTCATTATGGTATCCAGTGGTAACTAGGCTTCGTTCGCGATAAGACTGCTTTGTGAAATGAGCCTCCTTACATAGTCGGTTAGTTGGTTATCAGGACCCTGTTTCACAAAGCAGCGTAGCGTAAGTTTTTACGTAACCGCCATGGCAACCCATACTGTAGATATACGTTGCTATGGAAGCAGGCTCCTGCTTAAAAAATACAAGTGTTATAAAATACCTGTGAATCCCTGAAGTAACTTTTAGTCTAATTGATCAGCTTTGGTTTGTGTTACTTGTTGTTTATACTGCATTTGGTGATGTCTGGCTTTCTTGATTGATCCATAACTTCAACGACAATGACAATTTAATGAACTAGTTTTCAGTTCATCTGAGGAACTTTTAGACGATAAATCGCATTTAGTTACAGGGGTCATGTTAATTTACAAGGGTGGGGCTATTAGCACAGGGAAAGACACGGGACGAAAACGACCCATTAAATGAAACGGAATTCGTTTCATTTGTAAAAAAAAGCTAACGATAAGGTTGGATCGGTAAGGATTACATTCTGGTCCCAATTCACGTTTTTGAATGCCTTGAGTTCGAGTATCCGTTCGGCGTACGCCGAACACAGGCAACTGCTAACCGAACGACTTTATTCAGCGGAGAATTTGTGTATCACGTGACCGATTTATCCTCGCCAAGTAATCCTCTAAGCAGGGAACTTGGATTTCAAGATGGCGCCCATGTTATTTATACATGTATGCAGATAAACAATTAGTCATGGCAACCGTGACGTTTGCTTACTTCCGTTAGTGCCTGCATGCTCGATTTTAACATTTACGGGCAAACACGCTTTGCTTACATCTACGTCAGCGAACGCCGAATACATAATCCAACTCGACATTGGAGTCAAGGGAGGGAGGCGGGGGGTGGGATATATATTACCGGAAATCGTTCGGGTAATTGCTTCTGGTTTGTCTTTCCATTTCACAATTGCGTAGCCAGGGAGATAAAAGAAAAACACTCGTCTTTACTTAACACATTGCTTTAAGACTGGTGAATGGGTTCTATTCGTTGCTTTTGTTCATCAGGAAATGTTTCATGGAACATTCTTAGCGATAACAAAAAACTTTGTTTAAGCGAGGAAGCTTAAGGATACAATACAACAAAGACATTATTGCTTTTATACTTTAGTATTTAAAATGCCCAGGAACTAGATACAACCAATATAAGAGATTAAGGTTTAATTATTATACGCGACTTACATATAGGTTTAGATACTGTGGGATCAATAGGCAACTGTATTTTGCGGTTGTTAATGTGAATGCGCTTATCCGTACATACGGTTGTTGCTGTGATAAGCAAAGACATGTGTTTGGGGATGGATATTTGAAACTCATAAAAATAAATTATTACATAAGTATTACATGATAGAAAAGGTTCGGAGTTGGAAAGCTCTAAACTCAAAATTTAAATCACAATTGTCCAAGATTAAACAGAGTTACTTGAATCGAAACTGACGTGGAGGAGTGAAAGGCTACAAGTACTAAATATAGCCCCCATTTATTTACTACCTCGAGTTTTTATGTCGCGGGACTGGTTTAAATTGATGGGTTCAGTGTTTCTCCTTTGCTAAAGTGAAATTCCACTTTGATCACAGACGAAAGATGTCCGTCATACAAGTGCGTAAAATCTAGAACCAATTCTCACCAGAGGATGTTCAGATCTTTCTAAGGAGTAATTAGGGAGATTAAGTTAGATCCTATGTTTAAACAATAGATAGAGAACGGACAACATAGTAGACATATGTATAAATCTAAAATGTCCAGATATTTTTCAGGGGTATTAAGGGGGACTAAGTTAGACCCTATCTTGAAGCAATGAGCCTAGAACAGATACAAATGCCACGGATCAGGACCAAACTGGAACAATCACAGGTTAAATAAATGAAATGACTCATTGACGTCAGGATATGATAGCCTATGCTCGCCAATGTATAGTGTCACAATTAGCACAATGTATAGTGTCACAATTAGCACAATGTATAGTGTCACAATTAGCACAATGTATAGTGTCACAATTAGCACATTTGAAAGGTGACGGACTCCTCTTAAAGTATTTAGTTTGTTTTGAAAACGTGATACAGTTTTGTTAAGCATACATGTAACTGTACTGTCAGGGTTGTGCTATGTTGTACAAGCATTCCTTCAAACGAATAGATCCTTCCAAACACTCCCTATTTGGTGATATATTCCTGATGATTATACTAGCAAAACAAATTAGCCAATGGCAAGCCAACGATTTTACCACGTCCCAATCCTGATTCAATCTATATTTGAGTCGAAACTTATATTTAAAAAAAATCCAAAATACTGTTTACATTATATTCAGTTAAATCAGGGCAACAACACGACGTCACCAGGCAAGGTCCTATATATACTGCCACAGAGACATTTAATTTAGAACTGATTGCTTATGAATAATATTAAGGGAAATGTCGCCGTAGCCTTTCTGACATTTGTTACGAAAGCCTAGTTTACTACTACAAGTACAACCACTCAAACTAAATATTGGGCATGGTAGATATATCCAGTTATGCTTAAAACATTTAAATAGGAGTGCAAAAGTATGCGTCGAATTGCAGCCGAGATACACCAACAACGATTAGCTACTAGTTAAAGGAGGGGAAATCTCTAGAAATACATAGGGATTATCGTCGATAACAACCTTCAAAGTACTTAAAACATTTCACGTCAATTACCTCCAGCGAACCTCAAGCTAATAAAAACAGACAGAAGTATGTCCTTTCAGTGGCTTATCTGTGTAGCCATTTTTCCGTTTTAGGATGACGTGATGTTGGTATACCTATTTTTAGATCAATAATGACGTATTTTTACCGCTCTCTAATGTATAAGGGTAGATTTAGGTCCAAAAAAACATGGCGACAAACTTGAAGTGGGAAGATTGTCTCCGAATATATAGGTCAGTATGCAACCTCGCGCCATTACTTAGCCAGCCATTGGCTAAATTGCATCACATGACTACTCTATAACACACTTAATAACAATAATTGGATAAAACTAATGAAAAAATGGTGGCGGCCTTGTGCATGGCCTATTGAGCCTATTCTCTATTGTAACGCCACCTTCAAATTTCAATTATTCACTTACGAGGGGATAAAACATACATTGGGCAGTTGTTTTGGACTAAATGAACTCTACTCTTTCCATCTAAACTAGTCTAAAGCTTAGATTTTCTTTCCCTTTAACTTCAGTGTTGGATTGCCCTTATTTCAGGTATTTTTCTGTAGGTTAGTGTCAATGCATCGGCATGCCCTTTGTGTCCCTCAAGGTTGACCCTTCGTCTGTTGATAAATTCGATAAATTATATGTACGGTTAGATGGCTCAGACGGTTAAAATCATTAGGGTGCTTGTGCACATTCCCAGGTTCGGAGTTTGTGAACATTGCTCGGACGAAACATATGGAATTTTCAATACAAAATGATAACAAAACTTTCTTATTTTGTCAAAAATGTAAATTTCTTGACTTCTTCTGTCAGGGAAAGTACAAAAACCGTCTGCCGTTTTTAATGTTAACAGTATTTTGGGTTTTCGCAGCGAGTGTACCCTTTTTAAAAGTTCAAAATAGCTAGGGATTGTAGATTAACAGTGGAAGCATCTCGTATACACAGCTAGATCTACGCATTGGTACAGCTGCTCAACACAGTCGGTGTATTAAATACTCCAGATTATAGGAATAGGTTTTGTTCTGTTTTTATTTCTGTGGCCCAAATCATTAGAGGATGGATCAATTGTCATAAGAGATTCAAATAAAATTAATAATATTACGTAATTTCTGGAGTCAAACGTGATATAAATGTCGGGATAAATAATAATTGATAAGATTGGATAGCTGATAAGCAATAAGGTATATATATTGCTGGTTTCAATAACAATGTGGCCGTCACTGGATATACATGGTCAGAATATTATTCTAACGGAAACTAACGACTGTCTATCATAGATTAGTTAGATTTAGATTACACCTGCATATACACTTCTTGTCATATCGTACTCGATGCAATAACATCGGTAAACAATAAGGCAAATTAGTTCATGAACTTTGCTGTGTGGTTAGTATCAAATAATATACTTCTAATGAGAGTTCATCCAAAACCCGCATCCTCCAACCACAAGCACAGCTTGATACGAAACGTCCAATAAAATATGTTTACGGTTTGTCAGACGCTTCCATGGCGTAATCAACACCCCTAGCTGCATAATGAGAAATTAACATATACTGTATTTACAGCCCATGCTATAGTCTCTGTGAAGAATCTCGGAGTATAAGCGGAACGCTCGATAAGAGCTTGCTGATGGCTATGATTTCTTTTGATCATATATATCAGTCTATTCTAACAATGGTCGAGAAAACTCCGCCAGATGAAATGCAATAATCAATAATGCGACCCAAGTCGCTAATACATCACCCCGTCAATCAACCTACACATGTAAATATAAGGATATCAAATACATATGTTTGCAAAATATAGTGTGTTGACTAAATTACAGAATCATGATCTTTGTGAAAAACCTTTTGCAATAGCATTAAAACACCAAAAAGGAGACAAGGATCAAACGAATCGTATACGCGTTAAAATGAAATATTTCATACGTTGTGCATGGATTGGTGCGGATTGAAAGCTCCGGGGATATTATGCAGGGATATAAAATGGATCAAAATGTATACACTTTTAAAACAAGGCTTATCGATAAATTGATGCTATGGTTACTTAGCAGTTCTTTTAATACAATAAAAATGACTTTCTCACCTTGCAGGAATGTTGCAGCCTTACAAAGAAAACTCCCATAAATCCATAGTCGATGGATTATTGATCCTACAGACGTTGGCATACACAATAATGTTATTGTTAAATCTGCTAGAGCCAAGTTCACCAGGTAGTAGTTACGAACTTGCCGCAAAGCTCTTTTGCTCGTCACTGTAAGAATAACCAAAATATTTCCACATAAGGCTATGGCAAACGTAGGGATGTATAAACTGATGAGAACAACGGTGTTGAAATTTCCCCAGCCGTACAAACTGCCGAGGAACTCCTGCAGAATTTCATCTACGCTGAAATTATACGCCTTTTTAGAGTTTAACGAAGCGTTCATCTCCTGTTCTAACGAGTCTTTGATGTACATGTATTCTGAGAGCTGATCCAAAGCCATGGTTATTTCGATTTTTTCTCAGTCCGGTTGTCTAAATTTGGTGATTTAAACACACGTTTAAAAGTCGCTCCTTACAGCTCAGGTCATTTCTAGTTAGAGTAACTAAAACCTGTTTAACGTCAAGCTTGGATCTTTGTTCGTAATGCCCTGATAGAAATCTCTGTCCACAGTCAATCTAAGATTCTCTTAATATATCTATCTGCTTATATACTGCGGTCTCGTTGTACGATTGGTTGACTGCGGTTATACAGTGGCACTCGGCATGGCACGGTTAACACGCTTCCTGATGTCTCGCTGCCTTTAATCAGTCCTGACTTGAGTCAGTTCTCTGCCTCATCACCAATGTCACTTTTGTTTCCGGGGAATTTTTCTATTTACACGAGCGAGAAACCTATATCACAGGAATGGAAAATGCTATGTTTTACTGTTACATATATGCATCTCGTCTCTTCTCATAGTATTCCATTAAGGTTGAGAAATGAAATACGGTTTCTCTGGATTGATTGGTTGATGTTTTACACCGCACTCAAGATCATTTCAATAGTGATGAGGAAACGGGCAGCTCTGTCCTTTGAACACCCCTGACTTCTGGGAGTACCTGGCAACTCTTCCACATATAGGCGGCTTCTCCTCAAGACCTACATTTCTAGTCCTTTTGATGGTATGACACTTCAATTGTTTTAATTACTACTGAACCACATTTTACTTTGACATGTTTTGGTCCAATAGGCTTGTACCTTGCTAATTGAATCCACAGCTTAGCATTATAATCTAGCAGGATAAATTCAACATACTCATATAGACAATTTCACTATCTCGCCAAAAGTATATGCGTCATTTTCAGAAAGATTAATGGATTAAGTTTATGCACCTTTTGCATTAATCATTATAGTGGCCTGTCGCTAATAAATCAACCAGTCAATCAATAATATTCAATTGTAAGGTCGTTAATGAAGGGAGCCGGCTTTTGACATGGAATTTTGTTTTCTATTTTCCGACCAAAATATGTTGACATGATAAATGATAACATTTTCTTTATTACACGCACAATACCGAGTGATGGGATGATGCAAATCCTTGTATTTTCTTGGTTATCGGACAGGCTCAGCTCATCGTTCCTTAAAGTGACATAAGCTACCAACAATTCAGATATTTGGATGGATCAAGATTGGCAAGAGAAAGAAGCAATTTGAAACTTATCAAAAATCTAAACCAGTCACACAGAATAAAAAAACAATCTTTCAAAGAGCCTGTATGTTTATTACCTCGAAGAAATTTACCTGGGTTTGTTTTAGAAAGTGAAAATAAGCGGGCTATTTTGCTTCGTACAAGCAGTTTTGCCTGTCGGTTCCTTGTCAACCCCCCAGGGCGCACCGAGAATACTGTCTTATGTCTTGGACCATTTCCCCAGTATTTTTAATGGTTTTAAAGCCTTGTTTTCGTCGAATGGTTGGACTTGACTTTCTTAAGGTGTTGTTGTACTCCCAGAGCCTTACAGTTTGGCGATATATCAACACGCTCCATGGTTTTTCAATGCATAACTCAGCCGGGATACATAAATTTACTAATGTGTGTTCTACATTTCTAAACAATTGCATATCGTGCACTTCTGTGGCTGAAATTCACAAAAAGCGCTTGAATTGTGCTGTTAGGGAAATATAGCCACTTATGTTGAAATTCTGTTTTTACCGAAACATATAAACATTTTAAGGTAATCAAGGTAAAACATGTCTTTTTCTTTTAACAGCTGCAGCTAAACTGCGCATGCATACATGCAAATAAAATTTAACCCCACAAAAACACCAAGCTTCTGACAAAGCCCGAACACGTTCATCTCTAGCATAACTGATCGCTGATTCTTCTAATAACTGCAGTGTGCCACCGAAATCACACGCAATAAATTTAAAGCCAATAAATATTTAATGAATCCTACTGAGCTCATATTTTCTCTCTATTCACTCGAAATTTGGGTCAATCTAAATTGCCAGCAACACCTGCTAAATGTGTTCGCTTTTCTAATTCCATAAACCGGTTAGTTGTCCAGATTACAGAGACGTTTGCAAGAGCTGTCTCGAGAATGAGGACCTTTTAAATTTAGTTTTCAACGCGTCCAGAATTATGTTCATTTATATGGCTGGCAAATAACACGGTCTTGGACTCATCTTCTGAGTGAAATATATCATTTACAAAAATATGCAAGATACACAATGTACACTGTAGATGTGAGCGTAATTATTAATTTGGTCAGTTTGAAAATTACCAGTTAGGTCGTTCCTCTAGAAATAATGCAAGGTTTCCAAACAGCTCATCTGTATCGCGTCCATTCATATCATAAAACTAGATGTAAGCTATAACCTTATTATTGCATTCTCTTCGTTGTCTTTCTCAGTATTTAGTTTCCAGGCTAGCGAATGTCTTAATTTGTCGCTTATTTGTATTGCTTCTGGACACGACAGGCATTGGGAAAAGGGTTCGCATTTCTCCGTCCAGGAAACGCAACTGACATGGAAGATAATGTAATTGAAACCAGCCCGGATGGAAAACTTGCAGCAACCTTATTATGTATTGATTTTCCAGTTGAACATTAGTAATACAAAAATGACTGGGGGGACAATGGGCATGTGAAGACTCAAAGGTTCGATAACCAGTGTCATCTGTTAATCTGTGTTGTATTATATCTACAGATCTGGCTCTAAACAATCGAAACAGAAATAGCTACGAATTTTGAAGGAATTGTCAAGGGCAATTTAGGAGTGTAACCCACCATTTAAATGCCACGGAAATGAAACTTGCAATATCAAATCGTGCGGTGTACCTAAAATTAAACATTGTGACGCGTTTATATTTCCAAACGTATACAGAATTGACTTCCTGTTGATAAAACAAGCCAAATGTGGCACTAAAATTGGCGAGTTTATCGCAATAAGTCGTGCTTGATAAAAACGAGTTCAAAGTTTCCGCCTGCTGGTATTCTAATTTGGCACGCGACATAGGAGGCTGCGTTGTGTTTTAAAAAACTTAAAACTTATCTCAACTGTGACTGCTCTCTTTATTTTAAAAACTTGAACTCCACGATTTCCATTTACCGATACTCGTGCATTCTTTGTGTATGTGGTATTGCGTTTTTTTTGTTAGATTGTCATATGATTAGGTCATGTGTTCCTTATAAAGGTGCATGTCCAGACAGACTGAAAACAGACGATCGCTAAAACTTGTGCTTTTCCACAGCTGTTTATATGAAGATAATATTTCCAGATGACCATTGGTAACTTCGTCAGCTCCGATTGACTGCTGGGTGGCGAGTTTTATATGGGAATTCTTGTGAGAATTAAACGGGCTTAGCTGTGCACACTTACAGCCTCTTCAGTCACGTGTGTAGTCCGGGTTTCTGACGGTCGTATTTTAGAGTCAGGGCTCATTGCAATAAAAAGTAGGAGTAGACTGCACTCGTCTGTTTACGGCCAGATTTAGACAGTAAATAACAACATAACTAACTGAAATAGTGTCAGTACGACATTCATTAATAATTTAGCCTTTTGTAAAGTGGATTTAACGTTTAAAAACTGAAAAACTGATAAACAGTGTAACGTCATCAATGGCGGAGAGCTTGAGAAGGCAAAAGTGAATTCAAGGGAAGAATAATGTTTACTGACCAATCCTGCTCGTTCATATCAGACTCTGGTAGGTAGCGAAATTATCCATGAACGTGATTATTCCCCTTTAGACACGATCTGTGTAGGTTATATTGCTATTTCTTTGTCTAAATCGGACCACATACTGCACGCTTCTGCGCGGGCAGCCAACTCCGGCTTTTTTATTGCAGTGAACCCTGACTCCAAAATACGGCCGTCAGTATAAAAGAATAGTCATTTTGGAGTCAGAAACCCGGACTACCGCGTGTGGTACATTCTCTGCTGTTTGTTTACTGACAGTCAGGCGGGGAATTTCTCTTTAAATGTACTTGTTTGACGGGAAATTGACTTGCGGCCCTTGCTTCGAGATTGATTATTGTTCTTATATTTCTACTGATTATGAAGATCAACGAAAAATAGCAACAAACTAGGTGGTGTGTCCTTAAAATGTTTTACCCTAAAACATAGAAGTCTTAGACCCAGGTTGTCAGTAATTGTAAGTAGACAAGTTGAAATGCTTTCTTTTAAGAGAGTAGCTTTTGTCACATTCCGGACAAGCTATTGGCATAAATGCAATAGTGTCTCAAATTTCCAGGTTGTAATTGGATGTATAGATTTCCGAGTTTCCACTTTGCATTCTATGACAACTATACATCAAACGGATGTGCATTATCGCCTAATAGTATCCTGTTATCCGGCGCAAATATTTGTCAGATTCTGTTTAGGGAAGTCGAAGAATGGTCATATCTTTGCGAAAAAGATGTGCTGTAAAATGTATATTAAATTGAACTGTCTCTCACTTCTAGTCATGCAGTGTAAAACACTAAGTTTGATATTTATGTATCAAATATGCATGCTTAATATTTTAATTCTAAATTTAAGTCATATATCACACTAGGGTTGTTTAATATACTACACAAGATACTGAATGTTGTATTTAGCGTAAAGACTATTTTTGTGATTATAAAAAAGAAAATCTCTCTCAATTTCTTTTTATCGAAATTAAATAACTTATCTGATCAAAACCCACATTTTTTCAGGGGCTTCGATTATTTTATTTTACTCTATAAGGTCCGTCACAACATGTTTTTTTTAGTTTAACATTGAATGTCAACAGTCTACAATAAACATGGTCAATAAATTTCGTTAAGATGCGATTTTCCGTCATCGTTTGAGTACACTTTGACAATCGTATATAGAACTTCGATTTCGAACCTTCGTGGTTGGTTGATTCTAGTGCGGTTACCTTCGATTGAGAAAGTCGAGATATACGTCCTGTCTTCATCGAAAATCAAAATCGAATATAATCAAATGAAGACTTTATATATCGTACTGATGATTGTTATCCTTTCGGTTGAAAAAAAAGGACAAACGATACTATCAATATGTCCCAAGAACCGGCAACTTCATCGAAACAATCAAAACCTAGAAAAACTACAAAATCTACAACTTCGACACGCATTAAAAAGACGAAGTCGCAAACGATGGATGATTTTCAGTATATTATTTACAGTTGGATTGTAAGGCCAAGACACTTTTTCGTCTGAAAGGTTAGAAAACCCTCTCGTATACCTGGATTTGGTATGGGTTATTTTTTTGAACACGGTAGACACGTTATATAACCTAGTGGTTTGAATTCGACTGAGATGGATACGAACCCATGCACAATAACAGAAGGTTTGTAGGATTGGACGTTGTACATTTTACCGATTGAGTCAAGAGAGTCCAGATTGCAAAACGGATCATTCCGATAAATCGTTCTGAAATAGACCTTGATGACTTGCTTTTCTATAATATGCTCTTGGGGCCGGTTGTTCAAAAGTGTATTAGGCTTAATACCGGTATAACTGTGTAACGTCACACAACTGAATTACTTTCTTACGCGACGCCATGTATACCTGTATTAAGCCTAATACACTTTTGAACAACTCAGCCCTGGGGACAACAATATATAAGAAAAGTAATTGGGAGAAAACATAGAGGATAAGAAATGCACGAAGAGCTTTTACTTACTTAATCTTGGATAAAAGTAATCAGTTTTGGTATACACCGGTTTGGGGATCGAATAAAGTTGTTTTAAATATGTGATATTTTTTCAATGGTAATTAGTTTTTTAAACAGTTTATTTTATCATATTAGCCATTTTCTTAATATTATTTCGAATATATAAGTATTTATCAATTGTAGTCTTAAAGTTTGCGCTTGTATATAGGTAGTTTGAATAAATACTTCTATAAAAAAACCTAAGCATGCGATGTATATGTCAACGTTAGAACATTCTTTATCATCTTTAACATCGGTATAGATTTTGAAAGCCATAAACTTTTGATAACCATGCTACTTTTAGACAAATTCTGAAGGAAATCACGTTTTGTTTGGATCACGTGGTAGCTTATTAATCCAATCGTTCTGATCTCATATTTTCTCTCCATTCACTGGGAATTTGGGTCAGTCTAAATTGCCACCAACACCTGCTACCGTGGTATTTGCGTCATTCAGTCTTCAAATTTCAATAGATCCACTTGATTGACCGGCGACAAACATGCCCTTTCTGGATGGCCAGAATAGTTAAAATAGTTACATTTCGATTTGCTGTAGTAAGATATGCTTATCAGGCTTTCTTATTTGAAAACAAAACCCACAAACAAAAGAAGACTGTAAAACAGATGATGTCTGCATAGTAAATGTAAAATAGGAACATTAACATTTTTATGTAAGTACGGATTCTTATACCGCACACATCCACAAAACAGAAGAACATAACATGGTGTTTAACTGGACAACGATGCACACCAAAAATTGGACTTCGAAACAAATGATTATTGATTTTTCTAGGGTCAATTACATAACTCCAGATTAACCTTTTAAGGATAAACTCTGAATTCGAAAAAAATCGTATCTTATCGTGATTTTGTTCCTTTGTTGGTTATTTATAGATATACAAAGTATGGTATTTCTTTTTATATACTATGTACAAGATTGAAACAAAAATATCAAGGAGAGGTTCTATTGTACACTGATCAAAGGAGAATTATCTGTATACCTCATCAAGTGATGGGTTGAGACAGTTGAGATATTGGATGTTTAATTAGAAATACCCTATGTGTGCATCTCTATAAAGGTATCAAGTTTCCTACGGAAACATACTCTGACGCCTCTCTCGAGCAACAATATTACTCTACAGGGTTAGCAAAATACTCTTTAGCCTGGGGATCAAACATCAATCAAACCATCTTTTCGTATTTGAACGAAAGCCATTAGTACATTTTCGATCCGCGGGACAACATCGAAACTGTTTATTATTGGACAGGCTGCTTTGAAGATATTGAAAGGTTTCAATATTTTATGGTGAACTGCTGTCCTTTTTATGAAGTACTGAATGGTTATAAACGCACGTTTTTGTAAGAATACGGAAAGTTACCAATGGACATCTGGAAACCCCATCTTATATAAACAACAGTCGAATAGCACACATTTTAACGATCTTTTTTCCGGGCTTGTTCCTTTATAGGCCCAGTATTCCAAAAGGTTGCCGGAATGTGACGCTTGTTCAAAGTTAGCATTGCAAGCATTACCATATACCGCAGGCGTAGAGCGACTTAGTATATAGGCAATGTAACCGCGACCGCCATCTTGTTTTTTCGAGTGACTTCCGGTAGGATCTGTCAGTGCGATCGCCGATGTCAGGGTCCGGTCAGTTTCAGGTAATTTTCTTTATATTCGGCTTTTAGCTGGGGCGATTACATGTAATTTTTATTTTCCTCAGTGATTACTGAGTCTTTCTAAATCCTCATTTAAGCCTGACATTCTCTATATTTCTTTCACGCTAGGGAATTCCCTTTTACAACTAATTACGCTGAAAGGTATTTCCCAACTTTGATATTAAAAAAACATATGATCCAAATTCCGCGTTTTGTTGAAATTTGGTAGGAATCTAGCCAATCATATGTAAAAATAGTGTGCAAAGTTTGACATTAATGCGCCAAGTAGAACTCTTAAAATATAGGCTTAGTTGACAGCTCCTCTAAATACATACTGAATCCCATTGACAACTATTCATAAATCATAGTTTACTGGGGGTTTTATTTTCTTCTTTTACCAGCTATCGCCACAACGTTCTCTGATTAACCCTTTGCATGTTCGAAGTGGAAATTTACAAAAATATTAACGGGAATGGGATTTTTAATATTGGATTCATGTTAATAGCTGTCATAAGTGGGATGGTTGAAGGGAACTAACAGAAGGTTGAGCATTTCTATCTCTACAGCAATTTGTGCCACTGTGCAAATTAAGTAATCCTTTATGTGGTGTGAAAGACAAATCAATCAATCAGTCATGGGTTAATATTTTCCCCCAAACTTATGATATGGCAAGGGCATTTGGAATTCTACCAGAAGATTGGCCTGTAACAGTAGCATGTGTTTTAGTGGTCATAAATAATATATCTATATAAAATAAACTACATAATTGGAAAAATGACTCAGGTCTATTTTCTATTAAAACAACAAATTCTATAATTGTCTGCATATGACTATCCTGTGACAAATTTAAACAGGTCCAGTTATAAAGCTTGGTTTATATACATATTTTATATATTTTTCATATTTTTTTTCAGGTCGCCAACACTAATGATGGATAAGAGAGGGCCAAAATTGTTACTGGGGTTAAATTTTGAAATATAATAGACTGATGAATGTACAAAAAAGGAGACAATGTTTTATTTAAAACAATAAACGAAATGTAAATATAGTACTGGGTACTTATGTAACATATACAGTGCACCACAAAATTAAAAAATAAACTGTTTTTTTTTTCTATTTTCTTTGTGTCTAAAACATGACTGTAATTATGAGATTTTAAATATTTAAATTTTTAGTTCTTCATGCACCAACCAAAGGTTATTTCATCCCCATCGTTGTTGCGATAAAGACTGATATAATGTTAAATCTTCTCTCACTCACTCATCCATATCCTTCCATTGGAATGCATAATGATCAAAATTCACTCACACATCTTTATTAGAATTTGATTGTTTATGATGTATCATTGATTGGCAGGTGTGTGTGGGTCAGGCCTGTTATTTGAAAGTGCGTGGGGGGGGGGGGGGGGGATTCAAAAAGTATCATTTAAGAGATTAAAATTTTTCTGTGTTCTCGTTTACTAATTCAGTAATTTCCCTGATGATGATTGCAGCTTATGTTTTTTAAGTTTTCAGCATAATTCAAATGTCAATATTTTCTCTCCAAATATTTATCATAAAACACTTAAAATGATAAACATCTCATTGATTATGGGCACACAATCATATTCTTGTAGATCTTTGGTAACACCATGCCATTCTTGTAGAAATATTTCATAATTCAGTAATTTCCCTGATGATGATTGCAGCTTGATGTCTTTTTTAATTTTTCAGAACATTTCAAATGTCCATATTTTATCTCTAAATATTTATCATAAAACACTTAAAATGATAAACAATCTCATTGATTTGGGCACACCACTCTATTCTTGTAGATCTCTGGTAATACCATGCCATTCTTGTAGAAATATTCAACAAACACTTCGATGTGGTGAATATCATCCCCAGTCCCCAAATTTTGTAAATTGAAACTCTAGTAGAGGTTGTCCTATTTCTGAAAAATAATTGCACATTTATCCTTTAATGCTTAAGAATATCACAGATTTCCATTTCCATCAATAACGTTTAAATATCAGAAGACATTGTTTGTAAGAAAAGTGTAATTTAAGTTAAAAGTATAAGCAGGAGCTAAACTGTTAACTAAATAATACTAGAAACTTTGTATTTATGACCTTTTATTCAATTTTATCAACGGCCTCATTGCAATACATTAGATAATTGGTTTAGACCAGCTTTAAAACGAATTGATAAGTTAACGTTAAGAAAATCAGTATATATCAATAAATTTTAAATATAAGAAGAAATTGTTTGGAGGAAAAGTGTAATTCAATTTAAAAGTATAAGCAGGAGTTACATTTTTATCTAAATAATGATAGAAAATTTGTATTTATGACTTTTATTCAATTTTATCAACACCGTTAATGCAATCCATTAGATAATTGGTTTAGACCAGCTTTAATAATTGATAAGCTAACCTTTCTGTACAAACACTTTTACTTGTGAATTAAATGTTCTGATTTAACCTAACCTTCTGTTGGTTACTGGCAACCATCCCACTTATGACAGCGATTAACATGAATCCAATATGAAAAGCCCCATTCGGACTAAAAATTCCACTACGTACATGCTAAGGGGTAATCGGTGAAAGTTGTGCTGATAGCTTGTGGTGGGAAACCTCAGTAAACTATGATTTATGAATACCGGTAGTTGTCAATGGGATTCAGTATGTATTTGGAGGAGCTGTCAACTAAGCATATATTTTAAGAGTTCTACTTGGCGCATTAATGTCAAACTTTGCACACTATTTTTACATATGATTGGCTAGATTCCTACCAAATTTCAACAAAACGCGGAATTTGGATCATATGTTTTTTTAATGTCAAAGTTGGGAAATACCTTTCAGCGTAATTAGTTGTAAAAGGGAATTCCCTAGCGTGCAAGAAATATAGAGAATGTCAGGCTTAAATGAGGATTTAGAAAGACTCAGTAATCACTGAGGAAAATAAAAATTACATGTAATCGCCCCAGCTAAAAGCCGAATATAAAGAAAATTACCTGAAACTGACCGGACCCTGACATCGGCGATCGCACTGACAGATCCTACCGGAAGTCACTCGAAAAAACAAGATGGCGGTCGCGGTTACATTGCCTATATACTAAGTCGCTCTACGCCTGCGGTATATGGTAATGCTTGCAATGCTAGTTCAAAGTCGGCTGTAAAAAAATCAAGTGAAAAGGTGTCAAAACGATATTTCCAGCTGTTTTAGCTAGTTCAATCTAATGCTACTGGGAAGTTTTCTATGGCCAAGTTTACAAGATATGGAAATACTTGATATAGCGCCCAGTGCGTTGTAAGAGTTTTCAGAATACTTAAATGCAGAGCGTTTTTTCTATGGAGATGACAAGGCATGCGTCTAAACAGTCGTACAGCCTATCAAGGCTTCCATTCTCCAAACATCGAGTAATGGTACTAACATAAACTTCAAATAGATCGATTGTCTTAAGAACGTTGACCCTCCTTGGAAAACACTTAGCTTTGTTAAACCTGACCTGGTGTTGCTTTGAAAACAAGGTACTTACAATGTCATATTATTTTAATTAAAAGCTAAATTCATAATTCATCGTAAAGCCTATGGACTTATATAGGACTGTTTCGTTTCAAAATCTGTTGTTGTCTAATCGACTATATTTCAAGAAAAGCGGTTACTGGCGTCATCAAGTCTTTTCATAAGCGATGTGGATGTTTTGGATCTTATTACACGGTTTACCGAGGACATTGGGTCTGTTGATTGATGAGAACAGCAGGATTCATAAACATGTCCTCTCTCTCGTCTGTCTTCTATAAATAGACGGATATAAGTCTACTGTGCCAAGGGAATAGTTTAAGACACATTATACGCAACTGTCATCTGCTGGATGCAATAACGTTCCAATGCTTCAGAATGTGATTGGGGGTATAAATATACCAGTTTTCGCTTTCATTCTATGACAACTTCACATGCACAAGACATTCAATACATATTGATAAAATCCTGCAATTACAAAAACAAATATCTATGTGATAGCAAATACAAGTTAAAAAAGGTGTAATCTCATTGCAATGCTATAGCCTACTTCTCTTCTCGTGCCTTCTCAACAAGGAAAACCCCAACCTTAACCATGATTCTTCCAAAGAAAATAGCAAATAGAACTTTAAGTCGTGTACACAATGAGAAGGTGTTCAAGTGGCAACTTTCTTACCCACACGTATACAGGTCGTACAATGACGAGTTTATACAATAGTTGCTATTTTTACTATGAATTGAACCATATGTAGAGGGGGCTTTCTATTAAACTTTACCTTTAGTAAACTCGCGTAAAGTGTAAAATGGGAGCCGCGAAATGAACTCTTTCCAAGAACTCAACAAAACTGTCACAGTGATAACGCAAGTAACCGAAACGTTGTATTTGTTATCTCTTATCCGATGTCAGTTATAATAATAGCACTTCAGAAATAGCATTTTAGTACTGCGTCTGTCTTCGTTTGTTTTTCACAAAAGTTTTGAAGTTTAAGCATTGTCATTGGTGCCAAGCGATCCCAATTTTTGCACTCCATTGATTTCATGGCGTATATCTAATCGACTGTGTAGGCTCTTCACTCGGTTTAGACACCCGGGCTAGCAAGTCGATGGCTGTAACAACCTTTTTTCTTACCTTTCATTACAAAGAACATACAGCATACAGATACGGGTAGACATAGTTTGTGGAATGGCAGTTTAAGTTCGTGTTAATTTCATTTCATTCCAGGAACTAGTATGCAACAACTCGCGTTCAGACATATTTCAGTTTCTATTTACTTACTTTATACTTTGGTAGTAGGTACGAAATCGCCCCACTAGCTATCTGAGCACTAAATGTGCTGTAATAACATTCACTATCTATCTGCACTAAGGTTTTAAGCCTAGTAGTAGTAATAGCGGTGAAGTACTGAAGTCAATCATAGATGACGAGGATGAAGACCGCATCGACTATTTGGTGGTTGGTGGTTTCCTCCGGGCAATGAACCCGGTTTCCTACCCTCCTAAACCTGGCAACGCCGCCATATAAGTGAAATAATCTTGAGTGCGGCGTAAAAAATCAACCAATCAATCTATTTGAAGTTATTTCACCTATTGTTTGTCATGTTGGAAAGCTGACTACCGCGAAGGACGTTGGCACAATTGAATACATGGCAAGACGTGCTGAGCATCTTTCTGGCAGTAGTAATATTAGAGCAGATGAGTTTGTTAAAATAATGAATCAAGAAAACAAACAATCGCTAATGGATAAGCTACCGGTGTTTCGGATTTTTAAATTAACAGTAACATTTTCACAATAATTTCACAATAATTCAATATAATATACTTTCATTGTACGCCGTTGGCCAAAAATTCAAACATTTTATATCGAAATTATTAACCCTTATGACAGACATTAACTGTTTACATGGAACATTCTTGAAACCAAAATATGATTTTACATACACAGGGTATAAAATAATCCGAAAAGACAGATTAAACGGTAGAGGCGGTGGCCTGGCGGTATTTATCAAAAATGGATTGTTATTTGCTGAAATAACACTACCACAATTTAAAGTAAAAAAATGACAATGTCTTTGAGTGGCTACGCATGACAATAGCTCTTTTGTAACATAATCTAGTTAGTGACTTTAACTCTCCATTAAATCACCTTTAACATGGGTCTATTGTAATTTGTTAAACTTTTACTCACACACCCCGATCTGGATAATGCTGTATACAAATTGCAACGGTAATTTTGTGTTTAAGCTGATGGATGAAAGTGATCTAGTTATTTTAAATGATGGAGCTAGAACTTGTTTTAATATATATTCTGGAGACAATATGTTCGCCAACTTTAGGATAGATAGCTTCGTGGTCGGTTTGCCAAGACTCCGCATGTGGGAGTGACCATTTTCCTATTATTATTCCTTTTGGTTTCACTCCTGATAGTGATCGTGTTGGTCGATTACCTCGCTGGAAAGTCAGCAATGCAAGCTCAGTGTTGTGAGGAGAATGCTGTTGATGGTCTTTGTAGTGATAACGTACAGGGTTGATATTAAAAACAGTGTAAAGGGCATCAACGAGGCTGTTAGTATCTCTTTTCCTCATACTTCTGATGGAATAATGAATGCTCAGAATGGCGTTTCGTAAGAAAGCTAAAACAGAGCCGAAATACCACGCCTATATACATACATAGTTACTTAGAAGAAAGCCAAGGCGCATGCTCAAAGAATTACTATAGCGACACAAAAAATACTGGCGCTCATACTGGTCGAAAATTAGCCGCAAGAAGTATGGAAGCAAGCCAGGGCTATTAATAGGGAAAAACGTCAAATTCGGTTCCAAGTATTACATCAAATGGTCTGTCATATGTCACTAACAGGGATAAATGTGATGTCATAGCTGACCTATGATATGCTTTGGAGAGGTGGCTGCTAATCAAAATGAGAAATATTGGTATTGGGGGCCGGTTGTTCGGATGGGTTAGGGACATTTTATCCAATCGCAAAATCCAAGTATAAAGAGGCACGTCTTTGTCCCAGTTGTTTTAGAGAATTATACCCCCATGGATCGGTTATCTCTCCTACATTATTTAAAGGAGTAGAAAAGGAAAGAACTAAGTAAATACAGTACAGGCGCGACACATTTTACTTTCTAATCGTACCAAAACCATATTTCTGCGACTTTTCCTCGCCAAACTGTGCTATAAGAAAGTTAACAATCGTTATCAGAGAACGTCTAAACTGTCTCGGCAGCCATCTTCGCAGCATAGCTTAGCTGTGTGTCTCGATCGGCCAATCAGCATACGCCTGGCCACCAGTCACTCGCTAGCGTAAGAGAAATTGGTCAACTCTGAAAGTCTGCCATTTAAACCTAGGTTAATTTCGATGATTTCGAGGCGCTAATAAGAGAAGACGAACACTCTGACAACTCTGAAATGTACACTAGCTAGTAAATCAACCTTTTGGGAAGACGTGACAGGCTGCATATGTTGTCTACGCGACTTGTGGGGGTCGTTGTAGAATTTTCAGAAAAGGTAGTCTTACCGCTGACATCGCATGTTACAACAATACAAGATATGGTAAACTCGCAAGGGAAGTAATCTACTAATACTTTTTCCGGTCAATTTCAAACCGTCAATGGCGCGCTCCACTGACGATCGAGCACGAGCTTGTCTGGCAGATTCATTTTCATTGTATGTTCACACCGTAAACCCTGTGCAAGACTCACACACATGAATACGATGGTCTATGGGAGCCCGTTCGATACCATTTCATGTTGTTTTTTTGTTTTCTCCTCCTTTAATATTGCATTAAACGATTTGTCATTAGTTCTCAATCCAAAGATAAACAGCTCCCTATATACAGGGGATGACGCAATATGGTACAGTGGAAGAAATATTCATATGGTCCAAATGCATATCTAGCAAGCGGTTAATGACGTCCTTAAATTGAGTAAACTTTGGGGCTTAAAGGAGATACGAACAAGATTTAACGCTAGTTTGTGCTTGTTTATTGACTAAATATATATTTGAAAATTATCAGTTGAAACGAAACAACCTTCGCGTTAGTTCCCTGGTAGTCAAAAAACGAACGGGGAGGAAATATGCATATTTTCCTAATTGTTCGTAACTGCTCGGAAAAATGACGTCATACACGACCTTCGATGTGTACAAACTGCCACGAAGACGTACTGAGACAACAGAAATCGTTTATTACGTCATCGCAGTGAGGGTACGTACACAACGGAGGTCGTGTTTGACGTCATAAGTCTCTGAGATAATTAACTTCCGTAAGCATTGTAGATCGGTAAACATAGCTTGAATTTTGTATGTGCTGAGACCGAAATTTAATTTTCTTTTTGGTCAGATTTATAAAGTACATGTTCTACAACACACCCAACGCAAATTAGAGAATATGTCCAAAAGCTGTTCATAAATCCCTTAAGATTTTCTTCTATTAAGTCCGAAGCTGTAGTGTCTACTAGACGAGATGTGCAGTTACAAAAACCTTACTGCTTATAATGATTAAAACATGTAATCAGTCCAAATATCTAGGGGTTGTGTTTGATAAACATTTGACATGGTCAAAACACATAGATATGGTCATTGTCAAATGTGAAAAAGCACTAAATTTAATGAGGGCTGTGTCAGGTAGAACAGACGCCTTGACAAATCCTGTTTATTACTGTTATATAGAGCTCTAGCTAGATCTAGACTGGATTATTGTTCAGATAAGAAAAGACGATTCTGTAAAGTGTACTGGCCTTAGGATATGCACAGCCCTTCTCAATGTGTTTCAAAAGGTGTGCAACGAATGGCCATTAGAGTTAAGACGATTGAGGCGTACTTACAAGGGACATAACTTTGTGCGTCGTCTGTCTTTGCACGATCCGTTTGACAGAGGTCCATACATTTTGAAAGTAGCTGTACACATGGGTGAAATATCTAGACACATTAAACCATTAGTTAAAACATATTTGTCACAGACAGAATCTGCATCATAAAATAAATAATCAAGCAAGCTGAGCACAAACAATGAAGTCATAACCCCATTTAAATTACCACTGATAAAAGTAGAAGTTGTGCCTATAGCGATTGAAAAATAAATCTGCGAGAATTCTCCGTCAACGGGTTTCGGGATAAATAAATTCGGGATTGATATTTTACCCTGGGTGTATGAATCTTTTATGGCCTTCCTGTTCCCCATACACCTCCGGTTCAGGGCGTATGCTTATTAGTTGGGGCATAAATATTCATACACCCAAGTTGAAATATCAATAACTAACATTATTATCCCTCAACCAAGTTTCTCGCCAAATGCTGAATTTTTATCGGTCGATTACCCGGGTCGTATAAACTCCGTCTGATTTTGTTATGACCAGCATGTCAATAAAACATGGCCGCCAACACTTAAAATATTTAAATCGCTTCGCAAACCCCAAATTTTATCTCATGATGATCACTTACAGGCATTTAAGCTTCTTTAAATGTGCATAGTTTTTATTTTAACTTATTTTGAACCTAATCTAAATCTACAAATTGAAAAACGTAAGACCAAAATCTTCATAAATCGATCGATAACGTTGCTATGCATACAGGGGGCATATAACTCTGTGCTTCATCTGTTTTTGCTCGATCCGATTGACATTTTGACAGTAGCTGTATGTGTAAAATATCTCGCTTTAATCAAAATATATTTGTCACATACAGAATGTGCGCCATAATAACAAGGCCAGTTGAAAATTTGCACAAACAATTAAGTCATAACCCTATTTAAATTACCACTCATAAAAGTAGCAGTTTGGCCTATAGCGATTGAAACATAAATCTGCAAGAATTCTCTGTCAACGGGTTTCGGGATAAATAAATTCCTTATTGATATTTTACCCTGTGTGTATGATCTTTTATGGCCTTTTTGTTCAACGGGTTTCAGGATAAATAGATTCGTCATTGATATTTTACCCTGGGTGTATGAATCTTTTATGGCCTTTTGGCTCAGGGCGTATGATTATCAGATGGATCAGAACATACACCCAGGTTAATATATTCGGCATCATGAAGTCTTTACTTCCGTTTTTCGGTCTGTTAATGTATTTTTCCTAATAAATTAGTCCACATTTCATTAATATGACATTTACTACCAAATACCGGGGTACATGTAGGTCATGTTTTATATGGGCACGTGGAAGCCTTGTAAGAAATCGTTATGATTCCATATTGTCTCTCCATTCAGTAACAATTGGGGTTATTCTAATTACCAGTAACACCTGCTCGCTAGGTATTTGCGTTATCCATTCTTCAGAATTTTTACAGATCGAGTTCATTCTCCAGTGACCATGAACGTGTCAACAATTTTCTCTTTCCAGAAGTGGAATCAGAACAGCTACATTTCCCATTATTTTTTTAAAGTAAGATTGGTTTGTTATAAATATTTGTATGAAAAAAACGCAACCAAAATGAAACCAATGACATATTTCAATAAGTATATATTGGCGATTCTGCCAAAGACACTGTGTCTTCTCATTAACTCGCAACCCGTACAGAGCTCGCTGTGTTGACTAAAACTAAATAGAAACTTCGTGGTGTCAATCGTGTACATGTATCGTTTTTTTTTCACTCAATTTTTGTTTGCTACTACCAGGGAGCTTAACAGTTTTCCCCGGTTTCATTTACTACACGATTTAGTTAAATTACCGCTTATGTTAACTAAATCGCAACCATTGCAATTAAGAGAAATGTGTGATTAATTCAAAATGCTTAAGATGGTTGGTTAGGAATTTTCATATTTTTTTTAAAAACATTATAGTAGGATATTGTTATTGGTACATTTCTTAGATCTGTAGACTGGCGACATTTGAGAAGCGCCAACAGTTAATATCTCAAGATGTACCCAGTTTTTCTTTCTTCAAATTTTGTCCGTTATTCACATGTATCTTGGGTTCATGCAAGAGCAAATTTAGGTAATCTTTATTTTAACATCAAACATTTTTTTCATTTAGCAAACTCAAAAATCTAATGGCAATAGAAATTCAAGAGAAACATCGGCTTGTGGGATTTGGCGTAAATAGACTGTAACATAAATTTGTTCCAAGGTTTGTTATAGAACGAAGCTTACTTAAACTCACCCCATATTCTTTTTATTTTGACAAAAATCCCTGTGAGTGTTTATTTGATACTTATTAATTTTCCAATTCCGTACGTTGGCGAACTTCAATAATGTTGAAATTGACGTTAAATCTTCCCCCACTTACTCACTGTACTGCCTAAGGTAGACTCGGGTAACTCTGACACGTTACGTAGAATCGAGACTTGGTGTAGTCGAGCATGAATGACATAGTTAATGTAAGTATATATATTAAGAGTTTATCTCTTCGAATTGGCATGAAAACACATCCGCGGGCATTTACGGTGAAAGGTATATGTATCACAAATAGAATAAATATTGATCTTCCCCTTTTCTGAGAGATGTAAAGCGACTAGTAATTCTAAACCTCTTCTTCATATCCCGAGGTGACCATTAGAAAATCATTAAAGACAAAACCATAATGGATTGTATCCAATAACATCCCTGTGAGGAAAACAGCATTTAATTCCAATGGGATCATTAGAAGAGAAAAATACCAAATGCTTATCAACTACTGCTATATCCGTACCATATAATAGACATTTTTCTAACCCAAAGCCATAAAGGCCGGTGGCTGTAACTTGAAAAGTCGCTATAAATATGGTTCCGTGGCCGATCTCTGGAATATACTTTTTGTATGTTTCCTTATATTCCTTAAGACATACTTTAGCACCAAAAAAAGTTCGTCCACTCCAAACCCCGGCGGTTTCGCAAAAAAGCCATGTGAAAGGAACACTTTTTCGCATATACATTGGCCATAGGCAAAATGAGTGCTCTCCCCTTACCTCTATCTAATACATTATAATATAGACACATGGGCCCGGAATATACAGAGCGGCGTAGCGTAAGGTTTTACGTAACTGTCATGACAACCCATATTGTAGAGATACGGTCTACGAAAGTTACGCAAAAAAATACATCTACTCCGTTTTGTGAAACAGGCCACTGGCTATTACTTTTTCCACCAATACTACCCTTTTTGGTCGTTTCCATAGACATAGGATTGAAAGTAGACTCTGTCGTATATGAGTATAAGTCAAAATAAACAGATTTGTATAAGGATCAACATGTTTACGCAATCTATTAACACTATACATTTTAACACTATATTGTGTGGGGGGGGGAGGGGGGGGGGGGCAATTAAACCTTTTTAAGAGCTCCCACACCCAGCAACCCAAACCATTTGCGCTGTAAGGAATATACTTTTTGATTGGTTGTTTAACACCGTATTCAAGTTTATTTTGTTTATATAGTGGCATTGTCATGATTATTACCACAAGAAACTCAACGTCAGATGACAACCCAAGGTTCTTTCTGTTGGTTTCTGGCTACCGTTCAACTTGAGGCCGACCGATAAGTAATTGTCAACAAATTTGGTGTCAAAACCGAGAATAGAATTTTCATCCTCAAAGGTAGTGGGATGGATGGATTGACGTTTTTCACTTCATTCAAATTTTTTTCGCATGTATGATGGTGTTGCCAGTATTATTGAAGGACACTCCAGGCTTAATCTATACCCCTCCCCCAAGGAAACCCTGACCTTTCGCTGGTTCCTGGTGACCATTCCACTTACATCGTTCATGGCCCCCTGAGTGATCGAGAATTTACCTCGCACATGAAGTGCCACAGTAAATTCCGGATTATTTAAGAAAGACATCTACTTAGTACATAACAAATCCACACTAAATCGAATTATTGTATTAAACATAGGGGGTATTAACAAATATTTAATTCACTTCAAGAAGTTTATCTCTAATTATTTTGTGGGGAAGTGTAATCGTTTTCTCTGTATCTGTCTTGCATATAATGCACTGCATTGGCAGCACTACCGATTGATTGGTTGATATTTTTCGCCGCACTCAAGATTATTTCTCTTATATGGCGGCGTTGCCAGGTTTAGTGGGAGAGGAAACCTCGCTCAGGAAAACCCACGACCTTCGACGAGTATTTGGCAACTCTTCCACATACGGCGATCGAGTGAAAAATCCACTCAGAAATTTTTAATTTGTATTTGGTCGGATTCGAGCCGGCGTCGCGTCGATGGAAGGTCTGTGTGGGACTGAGGGACGATCCCTAACCCACTGGACCACCGAGGTCCCGGCAGCACTGCCTTTTCTCGTTCTTAACTTTTTCGGTGTTGGGGCTTTAATAGGAGCTTCAGACTTTCTTTTTTTTTGCAGCCTACATTCGTTTATTGTTTGTGAAATGCTTATAACAGGATCGATGATACCCAATATTTGTTAAATATGTCATTTTTCTCTCTGACCGCAATGGATTCTTCTGTGTCTAAAAGTACCCATTCTGATTTGATTTGATTTATTCACCAGGTAATATATTACAATTAGTATATTCATAATATATTTGTGGTCTGACGGGAATAAAACCCCAAGGGACTTATTGTATCATGTTTAAATTGAAGTCTATCGTACATCTTTTGACACTGCTCTATCTAGTTCTAGTTAAAGGCAATTCAATTTCATTTTCCCTGCCTTGCGTGTGTACTATACACGAATAAGTACTTGATTTTCCATCCGATCGCTCTGCCATCTTTCTGTCATTCTGTATGTTTACAAACTATTGTTTATATCGGAAGTAGAAAATTCAGCGATCTGATTGGCTTGTTCAAAAATTATACCGCCAGAAACGGGTAAGTAGGCCACAAAGGTTAAAGATAGGTCAGAAACATAAATCGATATTCATATATTCTTTAGTTAATCATTACTATTTAAAAACTATCGGAACGTATATTCTTGAGATCGGCTACGGACTGATCGAATTGAAGCTTCGGCCACCAGGCTAATAAGGAAAATCCGCAGTATAATAACACAAAAGCCAAACTATTTGGCTTGTCATTCATCCATTAACATCCAAAGTAGCGCTGTTTAAGACTGACCAAAATTTTAACGACAGTAAATAAACAATAGAAATTGTGCGAGCTGCTTTATTATCATTTAAATGTTCTTTGTTGTAACAAAATAGCACCAGAACCTTCTTATCTTGACGTTTTGCAGTCAACTTTCATCCTCTTCTACGCAAAGAGTAAATAACTTTAGAATGAACACGTAAATAAAAATAGTCGTTAATGTTTTTATTTTGTTGTTTTGGCAGCCCATTTCTCTTAAACCGTAATATACATAGCCCAAAAAGTGTTGTCCCTCCAATATTATTCACATGTTACTATTTTGTACAAAGAGATTAGATAAAACAGAATGAATATTTTAACCACAGATCTGTGAAAACCAAGAAAACTATCCATTGGCTGTACCACAGACGTATATGATTCCAATGCAGGCAAATTATAGGGAGGAGGACCCCGGCATTGGATCCTACGCCCTAAATTGTCATTCAGACGTTTCGGTCAATTCAGATCCGGACTGATTGGTGGCCATGGAATATTCTGGATGGATCTCAATAAACTGGGTCACTGTTCTCTTGGACGATGGCACCGAACAAGCATCCATGAATACTGGTCTGGTGGCTAATTAATGGGTGCCATATCAGATTGCTTTGTATGGTTTGTATGTTTGTTCTTCAATACAATGAGAAACGTCTCCATAGCATAACAGATCCACCACCATATAGCACAGTTGGCATCGTGTTATTTGTTGCAAACGTTCCACCAGGATGCCTCAAAACTCTAATCCTACCAATAACACCATGCAGAAGGAATGTACTCTCATCGGACCAGTGGATTCTTCTCCTTGATGTCAGGTTCCATTCCTTTCACTGTCTGCACCAATGTAGACATAGTCATTTGTGACTGTCTGTAAGTTGAGGACATTAAGTTGATTTTCGGGGTCTCAACCATGCAGCCCTGAGACGAATTCTAACTGGTTAACAGATGACCGGACGATGGTAGAACCAGAGACGATTTGCTACCATCAGCAAACTTATGTAATTTCTGTCCGAGATCGTGTGTGCTATGCCTGAATGTCTGTGGTTCAATAGTTTGTTCAAGTATTTGGACCAAACGGCTTTCTGTGGAGGTGACGTCCGATATTTCTCCTTGCTTCGGCTATTCGTCTACCCGGCATTTGCTGTTGCCATCAATAAAGCTGTCACAGAAAGGTTGTTATATGACATATTGACAGTGCATTTTTTAGCTTTACGTAGCATGCTGTGAACTTCTAGATTGCTACGTTCGTTTGTGTACCTCATGAAAACATAACGGATTAAAAACACAGATCCCGATTGAATAACTACTTCCAAGATCAGTTTCGAATGAGTTACATTTGTAATGTCAAAATGTTTTCCATGCAACACTTTTTATATGTATATTTGTACGGAGTGAACCCATAAAGAACGCTTGGTGTGGAGACAAATCGTGGTTAATCGTCACCCTGTCGTAGGCGTTTGTGTAATGTGAATTAAAAAGTTGAAAACAAATATATATTTATCAACAATATATTGTATAAGTTAAATAATATGGAAACTGCGTTAGACTTCAATCCATCAGTCCATCATCGTGTTTTATTCCTAGCCGTGACGAAGATTTAGATCTGTAATCTCACCCCAAGTCCTTGGACCCTGTCTTACAAAGCTGGCGTAAATTTTCGCAAAGGCCTACAACATGGACCGGTTTCCGAGTAAGTTACTATAGTTTTAACACTGACTTACACCCGACGTAACTTACGCCAGCTTCGTAAGACAGTGCCCAGGAGAGTAATTCGACTAATTGAGGACTAATTTAAATTACCAATAACGCCACTTGCTTTTTGTTTTACAACTGTGTACGAATATCTAGAAATGTGGTCAAAATGTTTATGCTAGATTATCAGATCTCATTTAATCGAATGTAGCCTACATATCGTACTCACTGTGGTAAATGTCTACATTAAGGCCCTGGTACGTTAAAGGCACGCTAGAGGATAAAATCCAGAATACTGTTCACATTTGAAACAGTGAATGCTTTTCTGCATTTCTCCCAGACAGAAAAAAAAATTTAAATCAACCAAACGTACTCATTAACTGTATCCATTTAAGCCCTTAAAGGACAATGAACTGGCAAAAGGTTGATGTTTATCCGTTAAAAAAATAATGTGGATATTATCGGCCCTTTCACTCAAGACGTGTAATTCAGAAGCTTTCCAGTGTTATTTGTTCCGAAAATACATAAAGGAATGTTTTGAACTAAGATTAGACTGGGATTGAATGAAAGTTCGTCCCGGTTATTTTAATTCTGCTTACTTTTCGGATGCTGTTTTGACTTGTACAGCACACAGACTGTATGGGTTTTCAACTGTCACCAACGTCAATCGTTTACTTTTTTATTGACCTTCAAATCCTCTTACTGTCGTAGCAATAATAATTTATGAAAAGGTCCAGATTTTGGTAGCTCATGCCACTTGTACCTCTTAATATTAAGCTATTTTGTGTACTTAAAAGCATTAAAGAGTTAGATGGAGCAGCTGTGCCGTCCTTCGCGATTCTTAGCTATGGGATCTCCTAACGTGTACCAAATGTTGCCCAGTTGAACGATATCAAAGATCAGTATCTTCCCATACCGAGATGGAGTGAAAATTCCACTCAATTTTATTTTATTTTGTATTTGGTCGGAGTGGGATTTGAATCAAAAAGGCATCATATGAAAGACATGTGTCGGACTGTTGCTCTGTCACTGTTAAAAGGAACGCTCCGTGGGAATTTACCGTCAAACCAGGCGTTTATATTGCCCAACTGTTTAAACACAATTAAAGTTAGAACCCAAAGTTATGAGTTGTCGTTTATGACAATATTGTATACATGCTAGAAATAACTTTTCTTGTGATATGTGTATTTTGGGGCTTGAAATATAATTTCTTCCTATTTTTTTTCTCCATTCAGACAAAGGTTATATATTATTATATATAAAATTATTGAATATAAAAAAGTCGGTGTCGTTTATAAAACTAAATAGAAAAAGAGAGAAATAGGTTTACAGAAAGTGAGAAAATACGCTTAAAGGAAGTCGCCTATCGTGACTATAGCGATCGCTACAGTGTGCGCAAGTCACAATTGATATGTCAAGTTTCCATATAGATCTAAAGTTTCGTATTCAACTGACCGTACTGTAATATCTAGTTTATAAATATTAATTAATATGGGAAATCTATACAGTATGTGGCCCGTATGAACCGAAAACGTGTTCGAAAAGTAAACAAAATTTAAATGACCAGGACGACCATTCATTCATTCTAAGCCAAAGTAGGCTCACAACAAAACTAGAAGCACTAAAAAAGCGTCTGAAATAAACGTCTTGATAAAAATAGCCAATAATTTCAACATTTTGTTTTAACGTCAAAATATCAACATTTTGGCAGCTCATGCCACTTTAAACTCTCCCCTGATCAGAATCTGATTACACTGTTATTTTCCGAACCTTGCAGGAGAGCAATAATAAATTATAACGTTTTAAGTAGGCCCTAATTGGAAGAGCTAGGCGACAAGTCGAAAGACTGATTGATTGATTGATGTTTTACGCCACACTCAAGATTAATTCACTTAAATGGTGGTGTTGCCAGAATTAGTGGGGGAGGAAATCGGTATCTTTGCCTGGAGGAAACCCGCGACCTTCGGCGAGTACCTGGCAACTCTTCCACATATACGGCGATCGAGTGGAAAACCACTCAAAAAATTTATCTGAGTGGGATTCGAACCCGCGGCGCATCGATGGAAAGCCAGTGTAGGACTTTGTCTTAGGGACAATCATTCTAACCGACTGAGTCACCTCTCCCTCCCCCACATGTCGAAGAAGCTTGCCATCAAGTAGGCGCTATAGTGTCAGGTACTCGCCGGGGAGGGGGCGGTGGCGTTCTCCAGACAAAGAGCCCGGTCGCCTCTCCCTAACCACCTTTTATTATGACATTATATAAGTGAAATAATCTTGAGTGTGGAGTAAAACATCGATCAATCATCAAAATATAGAGAAATGGAAAATTGCTTATGTTGAAAATATACCAGGTACGATGCAGTCAGAAAATTGTGTAGCCTATATTTTGGAATTAATGGCACTCGAAGCCACGCTCTTTCTTTATGGAGAGGCTATGTAATAGTCGTCTTTAAATGAACAGCCTGGTACGGGAGCTACCTGTTTTGTTTATGAATAGCAGTATTAGGTCGACTGGGTATGTCCCCTGCGGTGCGCCTGTGTGCACACAATTGCCAACTGACCAGCCATTAGCATATCAATAGTACTGCAGATATTTAAACGGTACAGCTACACCGTTCCTGGCCAGTTGTCCATTGCATGCTGCTCCGAGGATTTCAAGGTTTTATGTGATAAATATGAACTCCAGACCGATACAATAACGGAACTGGAGAAATTAGGCCTTGACTCTGTGCGAGCATTGAAGTTACTGACAAAACCATTGATTGAGAAGAATTTCAAAGAATTAAGACTGGGCCAGCGATTGCTACTAAATGCAGCGGTTGAGGACTTACAACAGACAACGCCCCCGATTCCCGGTACATCGAGCCCAAACTCACCTAGACCAACCCAACCAGCAAATCTACAAGACCGAGATCTCCGCGATGCATCGGCACCAGCTTTTCAGGACTTCGAGCAAATCTGGCGGGATCCGCCCAAACCACAAATGGACACTGACGGGCAGCGTGGTAAGCATCTGTTTTTTTATCCTTTTCAACCACCGATGAACTCTAATACGAAACCTGTCCCGTCACCAAAGGACCTCCGTGATTATATATCTTTTGCATTTAGAAGCAAAAGAAATGATGATGCAAACACGATCAAAATCGGAGAATCTGAACTGGTTTTAAGGGATAGCAGAATTTCCTATTCTCATGTGACTCAGGCGCAGTATATGGAAGCTAGCCTCAAAATTCTCCGGGAGCTTGTATATCACGAAGGCGCAAGCCTTGATCTTGTTATGGATTATATAACTTACATGATCAAAATCACACTCATGTCCCAAACTTTCCAGTAGGCGTCTGTGCTTCATTATGATACGGAATATAGAAAACTTCAGTCGGATCTAGGCTTTAGATGGGGCTCTGACAATGCTTTCCTATCACAAACCTTTTTGAGACCTCTTACAGATCAGTCGTCTCTAAATAACAAACATTCTAGACTAAATGTTATTAAGCCCCCAGGGAAATTTGACCCAAGCAGCGGAAAGCCAATTTGTTTAAAATGGAATAGCAGAACCGGGTGTACGCTAAAGAACTGTAGATATTCTCATGTTTGCCTGTCTTGTTTTTCTGGTTCCCACAATGACATTAACCACCGCTCACGCCAACAACAGCAGAAGAATGACGAAGTAAAAAACTAAACAAGTGCCGCCATGAACCATCTCCACTTCTCAAACATATTGACCAATGGGAAGCCGAACTGACCGGGGACATCGACAGAGAATTTATTTTGAATGGACTTAAACAGGGATTTATGTTAATTGACGATCACGTCGAAATTGGCAACATTCCACAAGGGGAAGTTGATAATTACGCCTCAGTGACTGAACAACACGTAGCCAACAAGATTGAACAGCAAATACTTGACGATCTACGAACCGGTAGTTACGTAATTACCACGGAGAAGCCCCGTATAGTCAGTGCGCTGAAAGCAGTCCCTAAAGACAATGGCAGTTATAGACTTATACATGACCTGAGCAGGCCAGAGCCGTCTCAACTCCTATGCCTCGTACACTCCTTTTAGCTACGAAACTGTTCAAAATGCATTAGGCTTAATTAAACCTGGCTGGTTTATGGCCAAAATAGACTTACAATCGGCTTACCGTGTCGTTGGTATACATCCTAGTAATTATAGCTTAACTGGTCTAAAATGGTGTTTTGGAAATAATAAACCAACTTAAATGTATGACACCCGGTTGCCATTTGGAGCCCGTCGTAGCCCTTTTATTTTCACTCGCATTACCCAGGCGGTTAAACGAATGATGCAACGTAAAGGTTTTGAGACAATGGTGGTTTACTAATAGATGATTTTTTTATAGCAGCGGAATCCTTTTCGGCCTGCCTAAATGCTTACAATACCTTACTGGCACTCCTACGTAACTTAGGTTTCCAGATAAACTGGTCAAAAATTGTAGACCCATGTCAGCGTATCGTTTTCCTTGGCGTAGTAATAGATACACTAAAAGGGGCTATTAGCCTGCAGGAAGAAAAAATTGTTAAATTATCACAAACTATAACCAATTTTTTAAAACCGCAAACGGGCATCCAAAAGGCAACTTCAAAGCTTGGCTGGTCGCTTAAATTGGTGCTCCCTAGTTATTCCATGGGGTAGATTACACACTCGCTCCATTTTTGATTTAATTAGCTCGTTACATCATGCCAACCACAAATGCAGAATTTCTAGTATATACCAAGATTTGCGCTGGTGGCTAGTTTTTATACAGGTTTCTAATGGTTCTAAACTAATTTGGGACGAGCGTCCTGTAGATTTTGTTTTTGCAGACAGTTGCCCAGCCAGCGGTGGAGCTTTCTACCAGGGCGATTGGTTGTATAGTGCTTGGCTTTTCGACAGGCCGGACCTAGCGTCCAGTCACATTAATATTAAAGAGCTAGCCGCAATATGTTCTGCAGCATGGCGCTGGGGACATCTTTGGCAAGGCAAACAAATTTGCATATTTTCAGATAATTCCACAGCTGTTCAAATTGTAAACAAAGGTACCACGGCTAATTAAGTACGCTTTAAGCCTTTTTACGGGAGCTTTGCATTCTATCGCTATTTTATGATTTCTCACTAAAAGCTATTCATATTCCAGGTATACAGAATGTGACGGCAGACACTCTCTCCAGATTACACCAACCAGGTTATATCAAACGCCTCCAATGTCTTCTCAATATTGAAATTGTTCACCCTGTTGGGATGCTAAACCATATGTCATATAATTCCTTGTTGTTTTTGTTAATTCAGACCGAACCGATCTGTGTAAACAACTGGATGACGAGGTGGCCGCCCTAAGGAAGCAGAATTATTCCAAAGCAACTCGAGATGCACACACCGCGCAAGCGCGTGTTTACTATGGGTTTTGCAAGCGAATTAATGTATCCCCTGTTCCTATATCACAAGTTAATTTGACCCGATACGTGGCGTTCCTAGCTCGTACCCGGGCATACTCTACTGTACTCCAATATCTAAATATTGTTAGGATTTTACATTTAGAACACGGTCTACCTAACCCCCTTGATAACAATTTTAGGCTTAAAATTTACAAGCGGATGAATTTCCTTTCTGTTCAAGACCTTCAGTTTTGGGCAGCTACTCTCTGCTGTTTTTTCGGCCTTTTAAGAGTCAATCATGTGACCATTAAATCTACTAACGATGTACCAGACAGCGTAGTAAAACGCAAGGACATTAAGTTTACTTCAACCGGCATAGGGCTTTATATCAGAATGTGTAAAAATGTCCAATTTAAGGAAAAGATCATGGAGATACCTATTCCCCTCTATCCACACAATCCACTTTGTCCCACTACTGCTCTCAAAAACTTCATTTCACGTAATCGTGAAATCCCGCTTGATGCACCCTTGTTTACAATCAAAGTAGCGACTAGGAACTGCCCCCTTCTGACTTCAGATTTTCGTAAGCGGCTAATACGTATGTTGCAGCCCTCAGTTTCGACTGACATCAACACTCATTCGCTACGACGGGGTGGGGCTACATGGTTGATGTCAAAAAATGTTCCTCTGCATATTATTAAAGTACTAGGCAACTGGCGTAGTGATTCTGTATTCCAGTACCTTAAACCTCCAGTATCTGATAAATTACAATACTAGTATATGAATAAACTACAACCGAATTCTACTCCTAACACGTAATATGGATTGGGTACACACGTGTAATTTTTATCAAAATATTTTAGACCTACCTACATGTATCTACACTAATTTCAAATATTCGACTTATGGCAGCATTACAGCTTGTGTCATGGCGGCACGCATGCTTTTTATATATTTTATTGTTCTCACGTTTTAGTTCTGTATTGTATCTGACTTGTTTGTGTATAAGTATATTGTCTATGTAATAAATGTTTTCTGCCCGTACTATGGTGTTTGATTTAAGGAGAGGCTATGTAATAGTCGTCTTTAAATGAACAGCCTGGTACGGGAGCTACCTGTTTTGTTTATGAATAGCAGTATTAGGTCGACTGGGTCTGTCCCCTGCGGTGCGCCTGTGTGCACACAATTGCCAACTGACCAGCCATTAGCATATCAATAGTACTGCAGATATTTAAACGGTACAGCTACACCGTTCCTGGCCAGTTGTCCATTGCATGCTGCTGTGCGGACGCACCGCATTTTAACAAAATTTCCACTCCCACCCTCCCCATACAAGAATCTTGTTTTATCTATATATCGATACATATGTACCTCTTTTCTACCAAGACAATCCCAGTTGCGATTACTAGTAACGGTATGCATTACTCGTTCTAGTGGTTATCGAATATTTGGGTACACACGTGTAATTTTTATCAAAATATTTTAGACCTACCTACATGTATCTACACTAATTTTAAATATTCGACTTATGGCAGCATTACAGCTTGTGTCATGGCGGCACGCATGCTTTTTATATATTTTATTGTTCTCACGTTTTAGTTATGTATTGTATGTGACTTGTTTGTGTATAAGTATATTGTCTATGTAATAAATGTTTTCTGCCCGTACTATGGTGTTTGATTTAAGTGAACTGGCTCAAATTGGACACTACTTGCGGGCCAGAGACAGACGCTTCTCATTATCTGCGGTATATGATAATGCTTGCAATGCTATGCTAGGGTAGGAAACTTGACATATAAAGTCTGACATGTGCACTCTGAACTTCCTTTAAGCATATTTTCTGACTTCCTTTAAACGTATTTCTATAGAACTTTAATATTTATATTTTTTATTTATTTAAACGACACTTTGTAATTGTATATATAATAATATATAATCTTTGTTTGACAACATTTAAAAAATGGCTCATACACTGTGACATTATTGCATTTTGTTCTTTTTTGAATGAAGATATGATTAATTTACAGTCGCAAATAATGCGCTTGGTCCTTTAGTTTCCATATCCGTTTTCGTCAATATCAATGAACAAGGTATCAAACATATAATACAAACGTGACTATTTTTCGTTTCATTATTCCCAAAGTTTGAAGCTGTTAAGAATATATATAATTGCTGCTTTTGGGAGTGTAAAGTGACAATCGTCTCTTGGACAAAGTATTTACTCATGTAGAAAACAATGGTCTAACCAGCTGGGAGCGGTCACCATTGTAGAAGGGACGCCATTTTGTCGTAGTTACAGGCCGGGTGATATCTGAGCTCCGGCCCATATTTTCCTACGAAAAAATTGTTTACCGATGCAATAAATGCCTTAAACAGTTAAAATGAATGACCAACCTTTTCTGTCTTAGTATCCATTCCCCTTTTGTCGAACTATAGGCTTGGGTTGTTGCATTCCATCGATATCGAAAGTGGGTTGGAACATTTTCCCGCGAACAAGGCGGCCATATTGCCTGTGGAATCATGGTTAATTTCGCAAATTTAAAAATGGCTTCCTCCCGTAGCGTTCCGCCCTTCGGGCGTCACAATAGTCAATAACGCTACATACCAGAGCTAGTGGGAAAGTATGCTACAGGATTATTACGATATATACTTGATGAATCATTGCATTATTTGACCTTGTCGAAGTCTCGCCTGAATTTGCACATTTACAACAACAAAACAAGAGATGCTTTATATTTGAGATTTATTCGTCCTATTTTGCCCTTGTTTTACAAATAGCTTGTGAAAAGGGAGTGTCGCAAGGAATTGCAGCGATTCTAACTTTTCCCTCTGATAATTCAAAAGCAAGGCAATTTTCTGTCGACGATGTGACGTACTCGAGTGTGTAATCAGCGACTGCTTTTCCAGTAAAGGCCCATGTCCATTTGTTGTCCTGTCGTCTCCCAGAAGTCATCCAGTATGGGAAGGAGGGTTCACTCTTACCTTTGAGGAAATAACATATAATAATAATTGTATGAATATAGAAAATAAAAAGGAGTAACATAGAATAGTGTGATATTACTAGAGACTATTTGAAGATACCAGAAACTGAACCCAGGACTGGTGTAATGAGTGAAATTATTTGAAATGAAAAAATCAAATTCCTTGGTTTGTGGTGGTCACAGCCGTCGTTAGATATGTCAAAAGAATTAATCATACTGTTACTCCTTAAAGTTAAAAAGAAATAACAAGGACAAAAAAATCCAAGGAATTCTACCACAAAGATAAGGTACAAGGCATTTCTGTTTAAGGGACCAATTCAATAATTAAGGTCAAAGCGTCCAATTAACGTTTGACTACAAAAGATGTTGATTAAACTGACCAGCTGGGAATGTTAACTACCCACGTTTAAAGTAAATCGTTACTTACCATAGTTATCTTGGAGGTATTCGATCAGAAAACTCATTTCGGCTTTCGAGTCGAAGCTTATTAAAGCGGCATGCCGATTTTCACATTTACGTTGTGCCGTTTCAATTGCGTCCTTTTCATATGGATCAACTTCCAGGATATAGTAGCAGTTCCAATCCATCAGTTTCCAATCAGAAGACGGACAAGAAGCGGCCGATGCTATTAAAATAAAACAGTCCATACCATATTTGAAGAGATAAGCTTAAACTACTCTTTTAGCATTAACTGTCAGTCTTGTAGAACTTATCGATTGGTAAATTAAAAATGTAAAACTTTTAAACTGTCTTATTTACGAATTATTGTCTAAAAAAGAAAGAACATTGACAATAAGTGCTTTATTCCCACCACCTCATTAATGCTTTTCCTGTAAGATTTGCTTATGCTATAGGTGGCCAATAAATAAGGAATCAATACCGTATAGTACATAAATTCCTTGAACTTCGGACCATTATATTTTCTAATCTAGGACACACTAACACAGGTATATTAAACGGTTTCCGATGTGTAGTTTTAAACAAAAATAAATTTAAAATCGATAAACGTAGCTTGGAGTTCTAGAACTATTTGGTCGCTTTAGCATACTAAGGTAGCAGTTCTATTGCAGAAATTTTGACCCGCCTGAGAAGTGATGTCGGATAATATCTAGAACCAGATTTTACACCATTGTTTATTTTCAACAACATAAAACCCATAAAAATCAAAAGCGTTTGATTTTCAGATTTGTTTTCAAATTATCTAAGATTAATTTAATTTAGAAGCGAATCAACTGTATACAGTTGGATATTTATGAACACTAAAACATATGGGCACAGGGAAAATCTTCTTGTCTACAATAACAGTTTAATAGATAGTCATTCCATCTATTCACCTACCTTGTTGAAGCATTGACATCATGCACACGGCTAACACCAGGACCAGGGAATTACGTCGCACCATCATGATTCTTTGGCCGTTCGTAATTGGCAAATGTACAGTGTAACCTACAGAGATGATATTTATATGGTTCCACCAGATATGCCAATGTTTTATAATGAAACATACCGTTATTTATACAATAACAGGACTCCTGTTGGCAAATTCGAAAATTGAATATATTTACCCGTATTTTAATAACTACATATATGCTAACAAGGTAAATATCAATTACACACAATCGTTTGATGTGCTGCGTGTGTGTATTGAATTATGTCTTTTACTTCATTTCTGTCAATCGTCGGTTCAATTTTGTCCACAACTGTTCATACTTATATTGTCAACAATGAATCAACAAGATAAACTTTTTGTTTTAGCCTTTCTAGTCAAACGAACATATTGTTAATATCAATTTGCCAGCTCGGCTTTAATTTCCAAAATATTTGTGGGCCACACAAATGGAAGCGGATTAACACACAGATGTTTTCTTTAAATAACCGAAAAGAAATCAATGATATTTTGAAGCAATTACGGCTTAACAAATAAATACACAAATCATACCGTGATGGTCCTAGTTAAAATAAACAGTTATACCCGTTTAAGCATTTGATAAATATGGGTTTCGCTTAATGAAGTATAAATTAAAACCATTGGTTCACCTTTATTGCAATATGGTCGTTAACAATACCCTCAGCTTTGAGCTTGTCACGTACCCTTATTTTTGATAATGCATTTTAATCATCTTAAAACAACTTACAAATTTCAAAACCTTGCTTCGGTATGTCACCCAAAGAGGCTAGATGCACAAATAAAACTTCAAACTCTATCTTTTAATGTGTTTTTACAGTTTATCTTTATGGTGGCATTACCACATCCAGTGCAATATATCGGAAGGGTGAAGACCAACTATATCGAGGGTGGGTGTATCAAATTTGAGAAAAGAACAAGGTGATCTAACAGCGGCCTTTCTTTCTTTTGCTTGGAAGCAAATAAAATAAACCTTAACTGACACATGTTCCCGTTTCTACTCCACAGCTTCAATCTTCGAAAAATAACTTAATCATGCATGGGTGTTGTTACTCGTCCACCTATATCTACATGGACCCGGGAAGATGTCGTGAAAAAACTATAATACCATTTGTGTTTCAGTATAACAAAGCGAGCATCGCTATAGCCAAGATTATAGTAGAAGAATATACCAACTACTTCAAAGTAAAATTGCTCGACCTCTGACCCAAAGGCCAGTCATTGCTTACAAAAAGAACAAGTGTTTGAAAGATATATCGGCCAGGGATAAACTCACCTGTCTGTCTTCCACCTAGGTTTTTCGCTGAGAAAAGAAAGGGGGGGGGGGGGGCAACATTTCATTGTCTTTTCCCATGATTCTATGGGGTTCAATCTCAGTCTGATGATATTTTTGCTTAAGATGCGTCAGCATTGTCAGTGTATTACAGAGTGTTCCAGAAAATTCTACTGACTAAGGCCAAGCTCCTGTCAGTCGTCAACCTAATGAAATGTCATAGGTTTAGTTTATAACAACAATTTATGATGGGGTATAAAGGTCTAAATGATATACCTCTTTTTATCACAATTAGAAACTTGTCTCCGTGGTTATTTTAGACAAGAAGATTTTCCCTGTGCCCGTGTGTTTTAGTGTTCATAAATATATATCTACATGTAGCTTACAATTTTCTGGAAGTGTTTATGTAGTGAAACGGCTCCCGTCAAATGACTTATTCATTCTATGTTCAAATTAAAAATGTTTTACCACTAATTACAATCGTGGGTAGAGATATTAATGCACACAAACTGGTAAAGTTTGGACCAAGGGTTTGGTATCGGTATTCGGGGAGAGATGTTCAAGTTGTTCAATATGTGTCTAGATAGGTGCTATAAAATTGTCTCATGAGATGTAATGAGACGTATCAAATTCAGTGCCCTTTTATTCTAGGGCTCGTGTTGCCTTTTACATTCAAGGAGAATCTTTCGCTGAACTTTTTACAAGATTTCAATTTAATATGCGTTGTTACTTTTACCAATCTCTAAGCTCCTTACGATAGATTATACTTCAACTGGGGTGGATCGACGACATTCATTCACGAAATTACGCATCTGTGTAATTCTTCATACCAAGACTACAGTGGTATTCTACCCCTCCTGCATGTGCGTGCCGTGTGCAAATATACATGTTAAGTAGAGATGACTTTTCAAACGACATCGAGTCTGTAGTGCATCACCGTTGCACGTGACCAAAGCTTATCGTTGATTGGTTAAAAGTTCCCAATCTGTCCGTCACTTTTTCCTCATTTTTCTCAATTATCGGGGTAGAATCGACTTTAATACCTTCGTCTTGGTGTTTATTGCGTAACCCGATACCGCTGGACGTTGGTTCGCACCTCGTCAAACCCCTCGAATGCTGCGCATTCTCGTGGTTTGACTCGGTACGAACCAACGTTCAGCGGTATCGGGTTACGCAACAAACACCGCTACGGCGGTATTAAACCCTTAAGTATACACGTCACCAGGTCACGTTAACGTAAGATGTAATGATGTACGCATGTCACACAGTTCAGCTATATTTGGCAATCCTCATTTCACCAGCATATGGGAAACTTAAAGGCCCACTTGCCGCCGTAGCCTGTTTTAATTTGCTAAGAAAGCCAATTTACATGAGCTTACTACGACTAATACAACTAAACTTAAACATGGGACACACAAAACATGTCTAGTTAGCTTTAGAATGTAGAAATGGGGTGAAAAACAAACGAAGAATCGAAGCCTGATTTCAACAACAGCGATCAGTGTCCGTCAACTTTCGTGTTGGATTACCCTCATTTCAGGCCTTTTTATCTGTGGTTTACACTCAAACAATTAGCAGCAGGCTTTTCCAGTCGCTGTTAACCGATCGTCAGTCTGTATTTCTCAGATAAATAGGCCTACGTAAAATTACACCGTGCGTTATATAACTAATATAAGTCGTAGTAAGCTCATGTAAATTGGCTTTCGGCACGGTCCCGTCGTATAGAGCAAACAGCCGCGCTATTTAGAAAATATAATTTATTACTAATCCAAGCACTCTTTGTACGTACCGTTTTGTAGCTTTCTAAAATTAAAACTCACCATTCGCCATTGTATGTGCAATGATTTCCAATAATGAAAGGGATATAACAAGCCCCCCCCCCTCACCGGGGTTTTACTCCCTCCATGTTTTGTATCTTAATAATGTATCCATAATATACATCATTGGAAATAAATTGAAATTGAAACTGAGGTAAAAAAGCCTTTCCCTTTGGACCCGCAAGCCCATTCGCCTTCTCTCAGACGCCGCCAATGAGGATTGGACTTCCATCTTCTGATCTGACAAATCGAAAAAGGGTGCTAGTTTATACTAAAATTTACATGTACTTCACCACACACCTGAAAGGAGGATCTTCACAGGGCATTTGTAGACATTTTTGTAGATATATTTTCTTAAAAAGCCCCAACTAATTTATTATTTATCACATCCCAGAAGGAATTGAAAGAAGCCAATTTAACCAGATTTTAAATAAAAAGGAACTGCTGTAATATGCATGCAGAACCATCCTCTCAGTGTTTCATTTATATTCTGATTGATAGCGTGCGTTATTATTTAAGAACTGATTGATTGAATCTTCGGTTAATTAATTGACTCGTTTATTTGGCGATTCGTTGACAAGCTGATTACTATGTTCATTGAAAATAATGGAATTAGAAATAAAACAGATAGATTGTTTGAAGGATTGTACCATGATATTTTAGCTGTCATGTCCATTTAAGCCTAGCGCACACGAGAGGCGCCGGCTGAGCTGCCGGCCATGCGTGGCTGAGAGTTAAGCTGTTTCCCCCGTGTGCGCGTAAATTTTGGTGAGTTTTTCGCCTCTCGAGGCGGTGAGGGAAGTATCTAGCATGTTTGATATGTTCTGCCTCTCGTGGTAAGAATATGACCGTGTGCGCACAGCCTGAGCTGCCAGCTGAGCTGAGAGGAGGGATAGTCCAATCGCGTGTGCTTATTAGATCATGTGACCACTTAGAATAGTACGCAACACACGTAGTGACATTTATTTAACTTGGGTGACCAGGAATTTGCCTCAGCCGAGATCATCGTCTGCACTGAAATCTGTAGCCGCTCCCTGGGCCACGCGTGCCTTGTAGCTCAGCCGGCGCCTCTCGTGTGCGCTAGACTGTAGTGAATCAGAATTAGAATTGTCTGTACGTCTATATGCTGGACTGGCTATACAATTGTCTGATAATTCCACAAACTTCATATATACATACACGGACTGATTGGTTCATCCATCATGTACAGGCTAGTTGGTTTATTCATTCTGTACAGACGGCTGGGCTTATTCGTTCTGTACAGACTGCTGGGCTTATTCATTCTGTACAGACTGATTGGCTTATTCATTCTGTACAGACTGCTGGGCTTATTCATCCTGTAAAGACTAGTTGGTTTATTCATTCTGTACAGACTGCTGGGCTTATTCATTCTGTACAGACTGCTGGGCTTATTCATCCTGTACAGACTGATTGGTTTATTCATTCTGTACAGACTGCTGGGCTTATTCATCCTGTACAGACTGCTGGGCTTATTCATCCTGTAAAGACTGATTGGTTTATTCATTCTGTACAGACTGCTGGGCTTATTCATCCTGTACAGACTGCTGGGCTTATTCATCCTGTACAGACTAGTTGGTTTATTCATTCTGTACAGACTGCTGGGCTTATTCATTCTGTACAGACTGCTGGGCTTATTCATCCTGTACAGACTGATTGGTTTATTCATTCTGTACAGACTGCTGGGCTTATTCATCCTGTACAGACTGCTGGGCTTATTCATCCTGTACAGACTAGTTGGTTTATTCATTCTGTACAGACTGCTGGGCTTATTCATTCTGTACAGACTGCTGGGCTTATTCATCATGTACAGACTAGTTGGTTTATTCATCATGTACAGACTGATTGGCTGATTCATCCTGTACAGACTGCTGGGCTTATTCATTCTGTACAGACTGCTGGGCTTATTCATCCTGTACAGACTAGTTGGTTTATTCATTCTGTACAGACTGATTGGCTTATTCATTCTGTACAGACTGCTGGGCTTATTCATCATGTACAGACTAGTTGGTTTATTCATCATGTACAGACTAGTTGGTTTATTCATTCTGTACAGACTGCTGGGCTTATTCATTCTGTACAGACTGCTGGGCTTATTCATCCTGTACAGACTGCTGGGCTTATTCATCATGTACAGACTGATTGGCTTATTCATCATGTACAGACTAGTTGGTTTATTCATTCTGTACAGACTGCTGGGCTTATTCATCATGTACAGACTGCTGGGCTTATTCATCCTGTACAGACTGATTGGCTGATTCATCCTGTACAGACTAACTGGCTTATTTATCCTGTACAGACTAGTTGGTTTATTCATTCTGTACAGACTGCTGGGCTTATTATTCTGTACAGACTGCTGGGCTTATTCATCCTGTACAGACTAACTGGCTTATTTATCCTGTACAGACTAGTTGGTTTATTCATTCTGTACAGACTGCTGGGCTTATTATTCTGTACAGACTGCTGGGCTTATTCATCCTGTACAGACTGATTGGCTTATTCATTCTGTACAGACTAACTCGCTTATTCATCCTGTACAGACTGATTGGCTTATTCATTCTGTACAGACTGATTGGCTTATTCATCCTGTACAGATTAACTGGCTTATTCATTCTGTACAGACTAATTCGCTTATTCATCATGTACAGACTAACTGGCTTATTCATCCTGTACAGATTAACTGGCTTATTCATTCTGTACAGATTAACTGGCTGATTCATCCTGTACAGACTAACTGGCTTATTCATTCTGTACAGACTAACTGGCTTATTTATCCTGTACAGACTGCTGGGCTTATTCATCCTGTACAGACTAACTGGCTTATTCATCCTGTACAGATTAACTGGCTTATTCATTCTGTACAGATTAACTGGCTTATTCATTCTGTACAGATTAACTGGCTGATTCATCCTGTACAGACTAACTGGCTTATTCATTCTGTACAGACTAACTGGCTTATTTATCCTGTACAGACTGCTGGGCTTATTTATCCTGTACAGACTGCTGGGCTTATTCATCCTGTACAGATTAACTGGCTTATTCATTCTGTACAGATTAACTGGCTGATTCATCCTGTACAGACTAACTGGCTTATTCATCCTGTACAGACTAACTGGCTTATTTATCCTGTACAGACTGCTGGGCTGATTCATCCTGTACAGACTGATTGGCTTATTCATCCTGTACAGATTAACTGGCTTATTCATTCTGTACAGACTAATTCGCTTATTCATCATGTACAGACTAACTGGCTTATTCATCCTGTACAGATTAACTGGCTTATTCATTCTGTACAGATTAACTGGCTGATTCATCCTGTACAGACTAACTGGCTTATTCATTCTGTACAGACTAACTGGCTTATTCATCCTGTACAGACTAACTCGCTTATTCATCCTGTATAGACTGATTGGCTTTTTCATCCTGTACAGACTAGTTGGCTGATTTATCCTGTACAGACTAGTTGGATGTTTCATCCTGTACAGACTAGTTGGCTTATTCATTCTGTACAGACTAACTGGCTTATTCATTCTGTACAGACTAACTGGCTTATTCATCTTGCACAGACTAATTGGCTTATTCATCCTGTATAGACTAGTTGGTTTATTCATCATGTACAGACTGATTGGCTGATTCATCCTGTACAGACTGCTGGGCTTATTCATTCTGTACAGACTGCTGGGCTTATTCATCCTGTACAGACTAGTTGGTTTATTCATTCTGTACAGACTGATTGGCTTATTCATCCTGTACAGACTACTTGGCTTATTCATCCTGTACAGACTAGTTCGCTTATTCATCCTATACAGACTAACTGGTTTATTCATCTTGTACAGACTAACTGGCTTATTCATCCTGTACAGACTAATTGGCTTATTCATCCTGTACAGACTGATTGGCTTATTCGTTTTGTACAGACTAGTTGGATGATTCATCCTGTACAGACTAGTTCGCTTATTCATCCTATACAGACTAACTGGCTTATTCATCCTGTACAGACTAATTGGCTTATTCATCCTGTACAGACTAGTTGGATGATTCATCCTGTACAGACTAGTTGGATGATTCATCCTGTACAGACTAGTTGGATGATTCATCCTGTACAGACTAGTTGGATGATTCATCCTGTACAGCCTAGTTGGATGATTCATCCTGTACAGACTAGTTGGATGATTCATCCTGTACAGACTAGTTGGATGATTCTGTACAGACCTGTACAGACCTGTACAGACTAGTTGGATGATTCATCCTGTACAGACTAGTTGGATGATTAATCCTGTACAGACTAGTTGGATGATTCATCCTGTACAGACTAGTTGGATGATTCATCCTGTACAGACTAGTTGGATGATTCATCCTGTACAGACTAGTTGGATGATTCATCCTGTACAGACTAGTTGGATGATTCATCCTGTACAGACTAGTTGGATGATTCATCCTATACAGACTAACTGGCTTATCCATCCTGTACAGACTAACTGGCTTATCCATCCTGTACAGACTAACTGGCTTATCCATCCTGTACAGACTAACTGGCTTATCCATCCTGTACAGACTAACTGGCTTATCCATCCTGTACAGACTAAATGGCTTATCCATCCTGTACAGACTAACTGGCTTATTCATCCTGTACAGACTAGTTGGATGATTCATCCTGTACAGACTAGTTCGCTTATTCATCCTATACAGACTAACTGGCTTATCCATCCTGTACAGACTAACTGGCTTATTCATCCTGTACAGACTAGTTGGATGATTCATCCTGTACAGACTAGTTCGCTTATTCATCCTATACAGACTAACTGGCTTATCCATCCTGTACAGACTAACTGGCTTATCCATCCTGTACGGACTAGTTGGCTTATTCATCCTGTACAGACTGCTGGGCTTATTCATCCGGTACAGACTGATTGGCTTATTCATCCTGTACAGACTGCTGGGCTTATTCATCATGTACAGACTAGTTGGTTTATTCATCATGTACAGACTGATTGGCTGATTCATCCTGTACAGACTGCTGGGCTTATTCATTCTGTACAGACTGCTGGGCTTATTCATCCTGTACAGACTAGTTGGTTTATTCATTCTGTACAGACTGATTGGCTTATTCATTCTGTACAGACTGCTGGGCTTATTCATCATGTACAGACTAGTTGGTTTATTCATCATGTACAGACTAGTTGGTTTATTCATTCTGTACAGACTGCTGGGCTTATTCATTCTGTACAGACTGCTGGGCTTATTCATCCTGTACAGACTGCTGGGCTTATTCATTCTGTACAGACTAACTGGCTTATTTATCCTGTACAGACTGCTGGGCTTATTCATTCTGTACAGACTGCTGGGCTTATTCATTCTGTACAGACTAACTGGCTTATTTATCCTGTACAGACTGCTGGGCTTATTCATTCTGTACAGACTGCTGGGCTTATTCATCCTGTACAGACTGATTGGCTTATTCATTCTGTACAGACTAACTGGCTTATTTATCCTGTACAGACTGCTGGGCTTATTCATTCTGTACAGACTGCTGGGCTTATTCATCCTGTACAGACTGATTGGCTTATTCATCCTGTACAGATTAACTGGCTTATTCATTCTGTACAGACTAATTCGCTTATTCATCCTGTACAGACTAACTGGCTTATTCATCCTGTACAGATTAACTGGCTTATTCATTCTGTACAGATTAACTGGCTGATTCATCCTGTACAGACTAACTGGCTTATTCATCCTGTACAGATTAACTGGCTTATTCATTCTGTACAGACTAACTGGCTTATTCATCCTGTACAGACTAACTCGCTTATTCATCCTGTATAGACTGATTGGCTTATTCATCCTGTACAGACTGATTGGCTTTTTCATCCTGTACAGACTAGTTGGCTGATTTATCCTGTACAGACTAGTTGGATGTTTCATCCTGTACAGACTAGTTGGCTTATTCATTCTGTATAGACTAGTTTACTTAGTCATCCTGTACAGACTACTTGGCTTATTCATCCTGTACAGAGTACTTGGCTTATTCATCCTGTACAGACTAGTTCGCTTATTCATCCTATACAGACTAACTGGTTTATTCATCTTGTACAGACTAACTGGCTTATTCATCCTGTACAGACTAATTGGCTTATTCATCCTGTACAGACTGATTGGCTTATTCGTTTTGTACAGACTAGTTGGATGATTCATCCTGTACAGACTAGTTCGCTTATTCATCCTATACAGACTAACTGGCTTATTCATCCTGTACAGACTAATTGGCTTATTCATCCTGTACAGACTAGTTGGATGATTCATCCTGTACAGACTAGTTGGATGATTCATCCTGTACAGACTAGTTGGATGATTCATCCTGTACAGACTAGTTGGATGATTCATCCTGTACAGCCTAGTTGGATGATTCATCCTGTACAGACTAGTTGGATGATTCATCCTGTACAGACTAGTTGGATGATTCTGTACAGACCTGTACAGACCTGTACAGACTAGTTGGATGATTCATCCTGTACAGACTAGTTGGATGATTCATCCTGTACAGACTAGTTGGATGATTCATCCTGTACAGACTAGTTGGATGATTCATCCTGTACAGACTAGTTGGATGATTCATCCTGTACAGACTAGTTGGATGATTCATCCTGTACAGACTAGTTGGATGATTCATCCTATACAGACTAACTGGCTTATCCATCCTGTACAGACTAACTGGCTTATCCATCCTGTACAGACTAACTGGCTTATCCATCCTGTACAGACTAACTGGCTTATCCATCCTGTACAGACTAACTGGCTTATCCATCCTGTACAGACTAAATGGCTTATCCATCCTGTACAGACTAACTGGCTTATTCATCCTGTACAGACTAGTTGGATGATTCATCCTGTACAGACTAGTTCGCTTATTCATCCTATACAGACTAACTGGCTTATCCATCCTGTACAGACTAACTGGCTTATCCATCCTGTACAGACTAACTGGCTTATCCATCCTGTACAGACTAACTGGCTTATCCATCCTGTAAAGACTAACTGGCTTATTCATCATGTACAGACTAGTTGGATGATTCATCCTGTACAGACTAGTTCGCTTATTCATCCTATACAGACTAACTGGCTTATCCATCCTGTACAGACTAACTGGCTTATCCATCCTGTACGGACCAGTTGGCTTATTCATCCTGTACAGACTGCTGGGCTTATTCATCCGGTACAGACTGATTGGCTTATTCATTCTGTACAGACTAACTGGCTTATTCATTCTGTACAGACTAATTCGCTTATTCATCCTGTACAGACTAATTCGCTTATTCATCCTGTACAGACTAACTGGCTTATTCATTCTGTACAGACTAATTCGCTTATTCATCCTGTACAGACTAACTGGCTTATTCATCCTGTACAGACTAATTCGCTTATTCATCCTGTACAGATTAACTGGCTTATTCATTCTGTACAGACTAATTCGCTTATTCATCCTGTACAGACTAATTCGCTTATTCATCCTGTACAGACTAATTCGCTTATTCATCCTGTACAGATTAACTGGCTTATTCATTCTGTACAGACTAATTCGCTTATTCATCCTGTACAGACTAACTGGCTTATTCATCCTGTACAGATTAACTGGCTTATTCATTCTGTACAGATTATCTGGCTGATTCATCCTGTACAGACTAACTGGCTTATTCATTCTGTACAGACTAACTGGCTTATTCATCCTGTACAGACTAACTCGCTTATTCATCCTGTATAGACTGATTGGCTTATTCATCCTGTACAGACTAGTTGGATGATTCATCCTGTACAGACTAGTTGGATGATTCATCCTGTACAGACTAGTTGGATGATTCATCCTGTACAGACTAGTTGGATGATTCGTCCTATACAGACTAACTGGCTTATCCATCCTGTACAGACTAACTGGCTTATCCATCCTGTACAGACTAACTGGCTTATCCATCCTGTACAGACTAACTGGCTTATCCATCCTGTACAGACTAACTGGCTTATCCATCCTGCACAGACTAAATGGCTTATCCATCCTGTACAGACTAACTGGCTGATTCATCCTGTACAGACTAGTTGGATGATTCATCCTGTACAGACTAGTTCGCTTATTCATCCTATACAGACTAACTGGCTTATCCATCATGTACAGACTAACTGGCTTATCCATCCTGTACAGACTAACTGGCTTATCCATCCTGTACAGACTAACTGGCTTATTCATTCTGTACAGACTAACTGGCTTATTCATCCTGTACAGACTAACTGGCTTATTCATCCTGTATAGACTGATTGACTTATTCATCCTGTACAGACTGATTGGCTTTTTCATCCTGTACAGACTAGTTGGCTGATTTATCCTGTACAGACTAGTTGGATGTTTCATCCTGTACAGACTAGTTGACTTATTCATTCTGTACAGACTAACTGGCTTATTCATCTTGCACAGACTAATTGGCTTATTAATCCTGTATAGACTAGTTGACTTAGTCATCCTGTACAGACTACTTGGCTTATTCATCCTGTACAGACTACTTGGCTTATTCATCCTGTACAGAGTAACTGGCTTATTCATCCTGTACAGACTGATTGGCTTATTCGTTTTGTACAGACTAGTTGGATGATTCATCCTGTACAGACTAGTTCGCTTATTTTTCCTATACAGACTAACTGGCTTATTCATCCTGTACAGACTAATTGGCTTATTCATTCTGTACAGACTAGTTGGATGATTCATCCAGTACAGACTAGTTGGATGATTCATCCTGTACAGACTAGTTGGATGATTCATCCTGTACAGACTAGTTGGATGATTCATCCTGTACAGACTAGTTGGATGATTCATCCTGTACAGACTAGTTGGATGATTCATCCTGTACAGACTAGTTGGATGATTCATCCTGTACAGACTAGTTGGATGATTCATCCTGTACAGACTAGTTGGATGATTCATCCTATACAGACTAACTGGCTTATCCATCCTGTACAGACTAACTGGCTTATCCATCCTGTACAGACTAACTGGCTTATCCATCCTGTACAGACTAACTGGCTTATCCATCCTGTACAGACTAACTGGCTTTAATATCCATCCTGTACAGACTAAATGGCTTATCCATCCTGTACAGACTAACTGGCTTATTTATCCTGTACAGACTAGTTGGATGATTCATCCTGTACAGACTGATTGGCTTATTCGTTTTGTACAGACTAGTTGGATGATTCATCCTGTACAGACTAGTTGGCTTATTCATCCTATACAGACTAACTGGCTTATTCATCCTGTACAGACTAGTTGGCTTATTCATCCTGTACAGACTAGTTGGATGATTCATCCTGTACAGACTAGTTGGATGATTCATCCTGTACAGACTAGTTGGATGATTCAACCTGTACAGACTAGTTGGATGATTCATCCTGTACAGACTAGTTGAATGATTCTGTACAGACCTGTACAGACCTGTACAGACTAGTTGGATGATTCATCCTGTACAGACTAGTTGGATGATTCATCCTCTACAGACTAGTTGGATGATTCATCCTGTACAGACTAGTTGGATGATTCATCCTGTACAGACTAGTTGGATGATTCATCCTGTACAGACTAGTTGGATGATTCATCCTGTACAGACTAGTTGGATGATTCATCCTGTACAGACTAGTTCGCTTATTCATCCAATACAGACTAACTGGCTTATCCATCCTGTACAGACTAACTGGCTTATCCATCCTGTACAGACTAACTGGCTTATCCATCCTGTACAGACTAACTGGCTTATCCATCCTGTACAGACTAACTGGCTTATCCATCCTGTACAGACTAACTGGCTTATTCATCCTGTACAGACTAGTTGGATGATTCATCCTGTACAGACTAGTTCGCTTATTCATCCTATACAGACTAACTGGCTTATCCATCCTGTACAGACTAACTGGCTTATCCTTCCTGTACGGACTAGTTGGCTTATTCATCCTGTACAGACTATTTGGCTTATTTATCCGGTACAGACTAGTTGGCTTAGTCATCCGGTACAGACTAGTTGGCAAAAACAGATTAACTCGATCATTCACAGAGTTACCCAATTATTCACAGACTGACCCAATCATTCACAGACTGACCCAATCATTCACAGACTGACCCAATTATTCACAGACTGACCCAATCATTCACAGACTGACCCAATCATTCACAGACTGACCCAATTATTCACAGACTGACCCAATCATTCACAGACTGACCCAATCATTCACAGACTGACCCAATCATTCACAGACTGACCCTATCATTCACAGACTGACCCAATCATTCACAGAGTGACTCAATCATTCTCAGGCTGACCCAATCATTCACAGAGTGACTCAATCATTCACAGACTGACCCAATCATTCTCAGGCTGACCCAATCATTCACAGACTGACCCAATCATTCTCAGGCTGACCCAATCATTCACAAACTGACCCAATCATTCTCAGACTGACCGAATCATTCACAGACTGACCCTATCATTCACAAACTAACCCAATCATTCACAGACTGGCCCAATCATTCACAGACTGACCCAATCATTCACAGACTGACCCAATCATTCTCAGGCTGACCCAATCATTCACAGACTGACCCAATCATTCACAGACTGACCCAATCATCCTCAGATTGACCCAATCATTCTCAGGCTGACCCAATCATTCACAGACTGACCCAATCAGTCTCAGACAGTCTCAGACTGACCATAGTTTGATTGACTCATTTCCACAAACTGATTGATTATCAACCTGTGTAAATTATTCACCCACAACCTGATTCACCCATTTATCTACACACCGATTGCCTAATTTATCCACATACTGAATGAACCATTCACACAGACATCCATTAACAAATTGACTCATTTTTTTAAAACAAAAAAGACCACTTCATCTCGATATAAACGTACCAGATCGCGGAACCTTTTTCGGAGAACAATCTCTCGACAAATATTAAAGGCACACTTGCCGCGAAAATCAGGAATATTGTTTACATTAAAAAAGAAAGTCCATTTTCTGTATTTTCCCCAGACAATATAAGTTAGGAACTTTCTATTTTTACCAAAATTTAAAAGTTTGGACGTCACTTTGTATTTTTAATTTGAATTTGAATTGTTAGGTGCCCGTAACGTAAACAAACCAAACTGCCCCCTATTGGCGATTTTATGTTTCAGTCGAGTGAGTTTTTTACTTTGGCCTATTTATCTGAGAAATACAGACTGACGATCGGTTAACAGCGACTGGAAAAGCCTACTGATAATTGTTTGAGTGTAAACCACAAATAAAAAGGCCTGAAATTAGGGTAACCCAACACGAAAGTTGACCGACACTGATCGTTGTTGTTGTAATCAGGCTTCGATTCTTCGTTTCTTTTTCACCCCATTTCTACATTCTAAAGCTAACTAGACATGTTTTATGTGTCATATGTTTAAGTTTAGTTGTATTAGTCGTAGTAAGCTTATGTAAATTGGTTTTCTTAGCAAATTTAAACAGGCTACGGCGACAAGTGGGCAGAGAATCTTAATTGTGACTCCTCTAATATCGTGTATGTTATCACGTGCAAACAATGTCGCAAACAATACGTCGGAGAAACTCAGAATTCTCTACGACAAAGAGCAGCCAAACATTTATCTAGTATTAGACTTAAACATGATGTACCCGTGGCACAACGTTTCAATAATCTAGGTCATTCGGTCAAGGACCATTTGGAAATCATGCATATTGAGAAAAACGTTTTTGGATTCAAACATTACAAAGTATTTATTATTTTGATTCGAACTTGGACCCTAGATTGATTGATTGATTGATTGGTGTTTTACGCCGCGCTCAAGATTATTTCACTTATATGGCGGCGTTGCCAGTTTTATTGTGGGAGGAAACCGGGCTCTATGCCCGGAGGAGACCCACGACCTTCCGTTGGTATCTGGCAACCATCCCACATAGGTCGTTCGAGTGAAAACCCAATCAGAAAATTTTTCAATTTTTGGACTGAGTGGGATTTGATCCCGCGACCCATTGGTGGAAGGCTGTTCAGATTGAGCGTCCAACGCTCTACCTACTGAGCCACGGAGGTCCCCTGGACCCTAGAAGATGTCATGAAAAAAACTATAATACCATTTGTGTTTCAGTATAACATAGCCAAGATTATAGCAGAAGAATGCCAACTACTTCAAAGTAAAATTGCTCGACCTCTAGCCCAAAGGCCAGTCATTGCTTATAAAAAGAACAAGCGTTTGAAAGACATACTGAATGGTCAGGGCTAAACTCCCCTGTCTGTCTTCTACCTAGGTTTTTCTCAATCTCAGTCTGATGCTATTCTTATCATAGCTTAAAATGCGTAAGCATTGTCAATATAGTACAAAGTGTTCTAGAAAACTCTACTGACTAAGGTCAAGCTCCTGTCAGTCGTCAACCTAATGAAATATCATAAGTTTAGTTTGTTACAACAATTTATGATGGCGTAAAGGTTTTAACGATATACTTATGTTAACACAATTAGAAACTTGTCTCCGTGGTTATTTTAGAGAAAGTTTTCCCTGTGGGTGTGTTTTAGTGTTCATAAATGTATATAACTACATGTACATATATTTATGGACACTAAAACACACGGGCACAGGGAAAATCTTCTTGTCTAAAATAACCACGGAGACAAGTTTCTAATTGTGTTAAAAAGAGGTATATCATTTAGACCTTTATACCCCATCATAAATTGTTGTAATAAAGTAAACCTATGATATTTCATTAGGTTGACGACTGACAGGAGCTTGGCCTTAGTCAGTAGAATTTTCTGGAACACTTTGTATTACATTGACAATGCTTACGCATCTTAAGCTATAGTAAGAATATCGTCAGACTATATATTATGCCCCCCCCCCCCCCCCCCTCCCATACCCTTTCCCAGAAAACCTAGGTAGAAGGCAGACAGGGGAGTTTAGCCCTGACCAGTATGTCTTTCAAACTCTTGTTCTTTTTATAAGCAATGACTGGCCCTTGGGTCAGAGGTCGAGCAAGTTTACTTTGAAGTAGTTTGTATTCTTCTACTATAATCTTGGCCATAGCGATGCTAGCTTTGTTATACTGAAACACAAATGGTATTATAGTTTTTTCACGACATCTTCCGGGGTCCAAGTTCAAACCCAAAGGATAAATAGTTTGTGGTGTTTGAATCCAAAAACTTTCCCTTTCCAAACGTTTGTGCTTGGTATCTGCAGCGGAAGTGAGAAATGGGATTTTCTCAATAGGCATGGTTTCAAAATGGTCCTTGACCGAATGACCTTGAGTATTGAAATGTTGTGCCACAAGTACATCATGTTTAAGTCTTATACTAGATAAATGGTTGGCTGCTCTTTGTCGTAGAGAATTCTGAGTTTCTCCGACGTACTGTTTACGACATTTTTTGCACGTGATTACATACACGATAGTAGAGGAGTCACAATTAAGATTCTCTGCCATTTGATATTTGTTGCGAGTTTGTTCTCCGAAAAAGGTTCCGCGATCGGGTACGTACAGCAAATTGCTTGTATACCCACTGGCTTCAGACACTAGATTTTAACTAAATTTGGGACAGGGCATGTGCCACCCTACTTTCGGCTTAGGAAGTAATATTGTTTATCTTAGTAACGAGGAACTCACTGCTGATGATATATCTCTACTCATTAGAGGACTCTCATTTGTGCCTTGCCCTAAATCATTATCTGATAGGGACTTTTCTATTAGTAAATTAGTGCATGTTATGGAGTTCTTCAGAAATCTTAGTCTGGCTGATATCTACCGAGATTCTAGTGGGGTACGCAAGCCGTTTACATCTAAAAGCGGCTATACACCCCCTTCTCACATGTATGATCCAGAAATAAACATTAGTCGTGACTCTGTATCAAGGAAGTTTGATGCTTTAACTAATCAGAAAAACCAACATAACCTTACTCATTCAGAATGTCTTGCCTTAAGTAAGATAAGGAGAAATCCAAACATAGTTATTAAACCTGCTGATAAAGGTTCGGCAACAGTTATTATGTCAAAACAGGATTATATTGAAGAGATAGAACGGCAGCTAAGCAATCCTCTTCATTACAAAAAACTTGATAAGGAAATTTGGCCTGAAAATATTAGGAAGTTTAATAAAATTCTTGTCTCTCTTCAAGATAAAGGCTTACTTAATGAAAAACAGTATCGCTATTTGGAATCTGATCATAACTCTAAAAACAGAGTCTTCTATATTCTTCCGAAAATTCACAAACCCATTGCCCCCTGGGCGTCCTATTATCTCAGATTGTGGCAGTGAAAGTTATAGAATATCAGAGCTAATTGATTACTATCTAAAACCTATAGCGAATCGGCATCCTAGCTTTATAAAAAATACGGATGATTTATTGGCCAAATTGTCTGAGAAATCCATCCCACAAGATGTGATTTTGGTTACTCTGGATGTGGAGTCTATGTATACAAACATTGACATAGATTTGGGTCTTAAATCCATAAAATCAGCATTCCAAAGATGTCCTGACCACCGTCGTCCGGATAAAGACATTTTAGAATTGCTGGAACTTAGCTTAAAAGGTAACGATTTTGAATTCAATGGGGAGATCTTTCAGCAAATTAAAGGGTGTGCTATGGGGAAACGTTTTAGTCCTAACTTTGCCTCTATTTTTATGGCTGAGTGGGAGAGTGATATTCTTCACAAATGTCACCAACAACCTTTTATTTACCTTCGGTATCTGGATGACATTTTTATCATTTGGCAACATACGTTGGAAGACCTTCATATTTTCATTGATACTCTTAATTCTCACGACTCAAGCATTAAATTACAGCCTACTATTGATCACACTTCTGTGGATTTTTTGGATGTAACTATTTACAAGGGTCATACATATCATACTACTGGGTATCTAGATTACAAAGTATTCTTCAAACCTACTGACACGCACCAGCTACTACATGCCGGGTCATACCATCCTCCTCACACTTTCAAGGGAGTCATTAAATCTCAGATTTTTAGATTCTATAGAAACTGTAGTTCTTTAGATTTTTTTAACCAGGCTTGTTCTGTTCTTTTTAAAGCTCTCCTCCCTAGGAAGTATTCTATTAGATTACTCCGAAGGATGAAATCTAACACAGTAAGACAAATCATGTTTCCCCCTTCATCCCCCGATACGCTTACCTCCCCTTCACGAGTGTACCACTACCGTCCAACATTTCTCTCAGGTACATCAATGAAATGCCTTAAGACGCGATGCAAACTCGATATATACGTACCCGATCGCGGAACCTTTTTCGGAGAACAAACTCGCAACAAATATCAAATGGCAGAGAATCTGAATTGTGACTCCTCTAATATCGTGTATGTAATCACGTGCAAAAAATGTCGCAAACAGTACGTCGGAGAAACTCAGAATTCTCTACGACAAAGAACAGCCAACCATTTATCTAGTATAAGACTTAAACATGATGTACCCGTGGCACAACATTTCAATACTCAAGGACCATTTTGAAATCATGCCTATTGAGAAAATCCCATTTCTCACTTCCGCTGCAGATACGAAGCACAAACGTTTGGAAAGGGACAGTTTTTGGATTCAAACATTACAAACTATTTATCCTTTGGGTTTGAACTTGGACCCCGGAAGATGTCGTGAAAACACTATAATACCATTTGTGTTTCAGTATAACAAAGCTAGCATCGCTATGGCCAAGATTATAGTTGAAGAATACAAACTACTTCAAAGTAAACTTGCTCGACCTCTGACCCAAGGCCAGTCATTGCTTATAAAAAGAACAAGAGTTTGAAAGACATACTGGTCAGGGCTAAACTCCCCTGTCTGCCTTCTACCTAGGTTTTCTGGGAAAGGGTATGGGGGGGGGGGGCATAATATATAGTCTGACGATATTCTTACTATAGTTTAAGATGCGTAAGCATTGTCAATGTAATACAAAGTGTTCCAGAAAATTCTACTAACTAAGGCCAAGCTCCTGTCAGTCGTCAACCTAATGAAATATCATAGGTTTACTTTATTACAACAATTTATGATGGGGTATAAAGGTCTAAATGATATACCTCTTTTTAACACAATTAGAAACTTGTCTCCGTGGTTATTTTAGACAAGAAGATTTTCCCTGTGCCCGTGTGTTTTAGTGTCCATAAATATATATATTTGCCTGTGCCAGGGGCTCAAAATAACCATTGTTTTAAAACAAAAAACTATCCACACATTTGTACACGGTTGGAAGCAGTCTGCAGCATTATTGAACTTTCTTGATATATATTTTACTTTTATCATCTAATATTACCTTCCATCTTCAAACACTTCATTAGTTTTCATCTAAAATTATTTTTATCGTTTGAATTCTGCCTTTTAACGTTTAAATAATTTCTTGCATTCAATATAAAATAGGCTAGGTGTTCCCACCCTAGATTTCTTCTCCTACCTTATATTGTTTCTCTTCAGTTACTGTAATTTCCTTTTGATTTAAGCTCCTTTATTCCAAAACCACAGGATATTTATACCCCAGCTCTCTCTAACCATATGACCTTTTATGTCTAGACTTAACCATACCTCCAATGGTTATGAGTATAAACTAACTTCATCAAGCTTCCATGCTTTAGTTAAATGTTTTAATAGCTTAATCTTCCCTTGTTTACAAAAATACTCTTTAATCACCCAAGCCCTTTTTATTTCTTGTCATTTTTCCATATAAACACAAGAAATTCAACATAACTTTAGACTTGTTTCTACGGCTATTGATAAAGGATAACAAATCCGAAAAGCTTCTAGCAAAACCGTGTGCGATCCCGTTTTCTGCTAAGTATTCTTTGCTTACTGTAAAACGTTGTATATATTACTTTCTTTTATATTCCTCTTATACCTTTTTCATCTCTTTATATATTTTCATTATTTTAGGCTTACTATTGTTTTGCCCTTTTATTTATGATTTAACCTCATCTTCCATTTACAGCCCTTGTATATTTTTCTTCCAAATTTTATTTCTAGGACTTCATTATTATTTCCTGTTCCAATTGTACATTAATTTTAACCTTAGTGTCTTATTAAGTTGTTTTTCCTTCCCGCTCTATTTAGTCTTCCTATGCTTATATATCTCACAATTTGTGACTTAGATTTATTACCCTTTTTACTTTAGTCCTTCTGTCTCCAGACACATTTTATTCTTTATCTCTGCCTCTTTGTAACATATATTTTCCAAATTCCATCTTTTTTGTCCCCTAAGTCAGCCAATTCAATTAGGTCCTTTTATCTCTAGTTTGTATCAATTCTTTTTGTTTCCCGACATATTTTTTCTCTGTCTCACTTTCCCAACTCCATTTTCCCTTTTCATCTAGTTAGACTAATTAAGTATATTGGCATTTAGGCAGAATGGCAAAACAAGGGCGTGGTAACAGAAGCAGGCAATTTTCAGTTAGCAATAGGCATGGAAATTCAAAATCTAAAAGTCCCCAATATTCAGAATTCTCGGCTCTGGTGAAAGCCCTTTTCAAAATTTTACAATGTCTTCACCACATTGGCATCCTTGAGGGACATTTACGTGACCAAACCCTCCCAAATTCCTTAAATAATAAAATTAAAGAGCTTAATACTTTTCTTAAACCGGCTCAACGCAATCGGGAAGTTGATATTGCGTTTGACCATGTACACAAAAATTGGGCCCATAGGATCATACAAGAGATGATTTCACATTATGCGGCATGTTTAAATAGATTAAAAGCACAGGTGACTTCTGCCAGGTCATCCAATGGTCTAAACTTTGACAGTGCTTTCAATAATGCTTTAAAATGGGGCAAACAGAATTATAAAGGTAAATTACAACTTTCGCCCATTCAAAATTTTTATTCTTTTCTTTCCATCACTAAATCTGTCACTTCTGCTGCTACTACTCAGTTTAGTCCACCATCGTCTCCCCAACCCCATCCGCCTGTCAGTCCGTCGACATCCGTTATCTCACCTCCAACCCTGCAGTCACAGACTCCTAGGTCTGTAACTTTACCTTCTGTTTCCCCTTCGCCTTTCCCTACTGGTACTCCCTCCCTTAGACCTACTACCTCTGCCCCCTCTTTTTCACCCCCTCAGCCCCCCTCCCCTAGACCTAGTAGTACCTCTGTCCCCTTTCGTCCTCCGTCCTCCCCAGTTTCTACTAGGGTCACTTCTCCTAGACCTAGTACATCTAGTCCCTCTGCTCCTCCCCCATCCCCAGTTTTGTCAGTCCATTCTCCTATGAGATATTCAGATGCAGTGAGATCCCCTCCGAGGGGTCAGCGCAACCCTCGGAATAAACTAGCTAATTCTAAATTTTGGAAATTTCGGCACACTTCCTCTAATTGGCACCTTCCTAATGTAACTAAGAAAGTTCTTTTACTTGGGGATTCTAATCTATCTAGAATTAACCTTGACCCCCACCCTGATATGCAGATAGAATGGTTTTCCTGGTGCCAATTTCAATTCATTTCGGACTCTAATTCAAAAGTATCAAGGTCCCAAACCTGAGAAAGTTATCTTGAATATTGGTATCAATAACAAGACAACTACTGAGCCAAACACTTCGTTAACTCAAATGCGCAACATGATGACAGCGGTTAGGAAGACTTTTTCCAACTCGCTCATCTACTTTGTAGAGATCCAGTCATCCACTAAACTGCCGGCCAGTGAAGTTTCGAACCTGAACCTATATAACTCTTCTGCTTCCAAGATGAAGAGAGTTATGGTCATACCAAAAATCCCCAATTCAAAATTTAGAGTATCCACGGACAAAATTCACTGGACCGAAGATACAGCAAATTGCTTGTATACCCACTGGCTTCAGACACTAGATTTAAACTAAATTTGGGACAGGACATGTGCCACCCCACTTTCGGCTTAGGAAGTAATATTGTTAATCTTAGTAACGAGGAACTCACTGCTGATGATATATCTCTACTCAATAGAGGACTCTCATTTGTGCCTTGCCCTAAATCATTATCTGATAGGGACTTTTCTATTAGTAAATTAGTGCATGTTATGGAGTTCTCCAGAAATCTTAGTCTGGCTGATATCTACCGAGCTTCTAGTGGGGTACGCAAGCCGTTTACATCTAAAAGCGGCTATACACCCCCTTCTCACATGTATGATCCAGAAATAAACATTAGTCGTGACTCTGTATCAAGGAAGTTTGATGCTTAAACTAATCAGAAAAACCAACATAACCTTACTCATTCAGAATGTCTTGCCTTAAAGGGGCATGAGCTGCCAAAATGTTGATATTTTGACGTAAACACAGAATCTTGAAATTATCGGCTATTTTTGTCAAGACGTATAATTCAGAAGCTTTTTAGTGCTTCTAGTCTCGAAAATGTACGATAAAGTATTGTTTTGAACTAACTTTGGCTTAGAATGAATGAATGGTCGTCCCGGTTATTTAAATTTTGCTACTTTTCGAACACGTTTTCGGTTCGTACAGGGCACATACTGTATGGATTTTCCTCATTCCAACGTCAATCATTTAGTTTTTCGATGGCCTTCAAAGCCTCTTACTGTCGAGACGATCAGAAATTATGAAAAAGTGGGAATTTCGGCAGCTCATGCCCCTTTAAGTAAGATAAGGAGAAATCCAAACATAGTTATTAAACCTGCTGATAAAGGTTCGGCAACAGTTATTATGTCAAAACAGGATTATATTGAAGAGATAGAACGGCAGCTAAGCAATTCTCTTCATTACAAAAAACTTGATAAGGAAATTTGGCCTGAAAATGTTAGGAAGTTTAATAAAATTCTTGTCTCTCTTCAAGATAAAGGCTTACTTAATGAAAAACAGTATCGCTATTTGGAATCTGATCATAACTCTAAAAACAGAGTCTTCTATATTCTTCCGAAAATTCACAAACCCATTGAAAAATGGCCGAAGCCTACAATGCCCCCTGGGCGTCCTATTATCTCAGTTTGGAAAGGGAAAGTTTTTGGATTCAAACATTACAAACTATTTATCCTTTGGGTTTGAACTTGGACCCCGGAAGATGTCGTGAAAACACTATAATACCATTTGTGTTTCAGTATAACAAAGCTAGCATCGCTATGGCCAAGATTATAGTTGAAGAATACAAACTACTTCAAAGTAAACTTGCTCGACCTCTGACCCAAAGGCCAGTCATTGCTTATAAAAAGAACAAGAGTTTGAAAGACATACTGGTCAGGGCTAAACTCCCCTGTCTGCCTTCTACCTAGGTTTTCTGGGAAAGGGTATGGGGGGGGGGGGCATAATATATAGTCTGACGATATTCTTACTATAGTTTAAGATGCGTAAGCATTGTCAATGTAATACAAAGTGTTCCAGAAAATTCTACTGACTAAGGCCAAGCTCCTGTCAGTCGTCAACCTAATGAAATATCATAGGTTTACTTTATTACAACAATTTATGATGGGGTATAAAGGTCTAAATGATATACCTCTTTTTAACACAATTAGAAACTTGTCTCCGTGGTTATTTTAGACAAGAAGATTTTCCCTGTGCCCGTGTGTTTTAGTGTCCATAAATATATATATCGAGTTTGCATCGCGTCTTAAGGCATTTCATTGATGTACCTGAGAGAAATGTTGGACGGTAGTGGTACACTCGTGAAGGGGAGGTAAGCGTATCGGGGGATGAAGGGGGAAACATGATTTGTCTTACTGTGTTAGATTTCATCCTTCGGAGTAATCTAATAGAATACTTCCTAGGGAGGAGAGCTTTAAAAAGAACAGAACAAGCCTGGTTAAAAAAATCTAAAGAACTACAGTTTCTATAGAATCTAAAAATCTGAGATTTAATGACTCCCTTGAAAGTGTGAGGAGGATGGTATGACCCGGCATGTAGTAGCTGGTGCGTGTCAGTAGGTTTGAAGAATACTTTGTAATCTAGATACCCAGTAGTATGATATGTATGACCCTTGTAAATAGTTACATCCAAAAAATCCACAGAAGTGTGATCAATAGTAGGCTGTAATTTAATGCTTGAGTCGTGAGAATTAAGAGTATCAATGAAAATATGAAGGTCTTCCAACGTATGTTGCCAAATGATAAAAATGTCATCCAGATACCGAAGGTAAATAAAAGGTTGTTGGTGACATTTGTGAAGAATATCACTCTCCCACTCAGCCATAAAAATAGAGGCAAAGCTAGGACTAAAACGTCTCCCCATAGCACACCCTTTAATTTGCTGAAAGATCTCCCCATTGAATTCAAAATCGTTACCTTTTAAGCTAAGTTCCAGCAATTCTAAAATGTCTTTATCCGGACGACGGTGGTCAGGATATCTTTGGAATGCTGCTTTTATGGATTTAAGACCCAAATCTATGTCAATGTTTGTATACATAGACTCCACATCCAGAGTAACCAAAATCACATCTTGTGGGATGGATTTCTCAGACAATTTGGCCAATAAATCATCCGTATTTTTTATAAAGCTAGGATGCCGATTCGCTATAGGTTTTAGATAGTAATCAATTAGCTCCGATATTCTATAACTTTCACTGCCACAATCTGAGATAATAGGACGCCCAGGGGGCATTGTAGACTCCGGCCATTTTTCAATGGGTTTGTGAATTTTCGGAAGAATATAGAAGACCCTGTTTTTAGAGTTATGATCAGATTCCAAATAGCGATACTGTTTTTCATTAAGTAAGCCTTTATCTTGAAGAGAAACAAGAATTTTATTAAACTTCCTAACATTTTCAGGCCAAATTTCTTTATCAAGTTTTTTGTAATGAAGAGGGTTGCTTAGCTGCCGTTCTATCTCTTCAATATAATCCTGTTTTGACATAATAACTGTTGCCGAACCTTTATCAGCAGGTTTAATAACTATGTTTGGATTTCTCCTTAGCTTACTTAAGGCAAGCCATTCTGAATGAGTAAGGTTATGTTGGTTTTTCTGATTAGTGAAAGCATCAAACTTCCTTGATACAGAGTCACGACTAATGTTTGTTCCTGGATCATACATGTGAGAAGGGGGTGTATAGCCGTTTTTAGATGTAAACGGCTTGCGTACCCCACTAGAATCTCGGTAGATATCAGCCAGAGTAAGATTTCTGGAGAACTCCATAACATGCACTAATTTACTAATAGAAAAGTCCCTATCAGATAATGATTTAGGACAAGGCACAAATGAGAGTCCTCTATTGAGTAGAGATATATCATCAGCAGTGAGTTCCTCGTTACTAAGATTAACAATATTACTTCCTAAGCCGAAAGTGGGGTGGCACATGCCCTGTCCCAAATTTAGTTTAAATCTAGTGTCTGAAGCCAGTGGGTATACAAGCAATTTGCTGTATCTTCGGTCCAGTGAATTTTGTCCGTGGATACTCTAAATTTTGAATTGGGGATTTTTGGTATGACCATAACTCTCTTCATCTTGGAAGCAGAAGAGTTATATAGGTTCAGGTTCGAAACTTCACTGGCCGGCAGTTTAGTGGATGACTGGATCTCTACAAAGTAGATGAGCGAGTTGGAAAAAGTCTTCCTAACCGCTGTCATCATGTTGCGCATTTGAGTTAACGAAGTGTTTGGCTCAGTAGTTGTCTTGTTATTGATACCAATATTCAAGATAACTTTCTCAGGTTTGGGACCTTGATACTTTTGAATTAGAGTCCGAAATGAATTGAAATTGGCACCAGGAAAACATTCTACCTGCATATCAGGGTGGGGTCAAGGTTAATTCTAGAAAGATTAGAATCCCCAAGTAAAAGAACTTTCTTAGTTACATTAGTAAGGTGCCAATTAGAGGAAGTGTGCCGACATTTCCAAAGTTTAGAATTAGCTAATTTATTCCGAGGGTTGCGCTGACCCCTCGGAGGGGATCTCACTGCATCTGAATATCTCATAAGAGAATGGCCGGCCAAACTCGGGATGGGGGAGGAGCAGAGGGACTAGATGTACTAGGTCTAGGAGAAGTGACCCTAGTAGAAACTGGGGAGGACGGAGGACGAAAGGGGACAAAGGTACTACTAGGTCTAGGGGAGGGGAGCTGAGGGGATGAAAAAGAGGGGGCAGAGGTAGTAGGTCTAAGGGAGGGTGTACCAGTAGGGAAAGGCGAAGGGGAAACAGAAGGTAAAGTTACAGACCTAGGAGTCTGTGACTGCAGAGTTGGAGGTGAGATAACAGATGTCGACAGACTGACAGGCGGATGGGGTTGGGGAGACGATGGTGGACTAAACTGAGTAGTAGCAGCAGAAGTGACAGATTTAGTGATGGAAAGAAAAGAATAAAAATTTTGAATGGTCGAAAGTTGTAATTTACCTTTGTTACGATACCGAATGATAATAAAAAGAAGTAACAACAAACCAGCAGATTTTATGTACAAATTTTGATTTATATTAAAAAGCAAACGGACTAACTTATTTACAGGTAAATATTACATAAACGTTGGAAAGAAAACATATATCAATATGACTTACTTATACAGGTTAAGTAATTACAGTTCCTAGAAATCTGTATCCTTCACAAAGTTCACTGGTTTAAATCCGATGACCACGAATTGACGAAATATAGATTCCCAAAATGAATCTTGAAGACACAATGGTAAATCCGCAGGATAGAATATTGAAAACACACTGGTTTAGCACACTGGTGGTATATCCACAGAATAAATTCTTGACAGGTATCACTGACAAAGCAGGCCGAATATCTTATTCAAAGATAGTAAACTGAGTTCAGATAGAAATCTGACTCATATCAGACCGTAGCATCCAAAGTATATTGAGACCAGTTCAAAACTGACTCTCTGTCATAAGACGAATATCGTATTCAAGATAGCAGCTTACTAGCTGTATCATACAGAGTCCAGATATAAATCTGAACTATAACCAAATATAACTTGTATAGACTCGAGACCAGTGTTGGAAACTGACTGACTCATAACGATAAAACAACGTCTTATATACACTCTCAGTACTTCCAGAAAGATCTGAGCATTTGCATACAAATAGAGTATTTCGAGAATCTTCTTGAATCTACGCATAACAGGTTATGAACTAAAATTATAGGCCTGAGATTACCTCACTATAGCGACTAGAACTTTCCAAGGAGTCGTCATAGTAACAGTTGGGAATACAGGTCAAAATTGAAACATTTCGTAAACAAACAGACATTACGTCACAATCGAGAAAATTCTAAGACAATCTAAATAGATACATATGTTAACAGTTCAGCTGTACGTAACACCCTCCCCCTTCAGAGAAAGAAAGTTTTGACAAAAACTTTCTTTAAAAAAAAAGTACAATAGAAATATATACTGATAGTGTTATTTACAATCTAGATAAACAATTCGAAACTTGTTCAAAACACTATGGGGTTAGGATCACCAAAGACAACAATAGGTTGATTACACTCTAATTTAAATGAATTAAAAATCAGGTGCTAAGAAAACTGGATCGCTAAAGAGTATGGCTTTAATCTTTTCAAAAGAGGCTGGCATTTATCAGACCAAATAAATTGCAATCTAGTCAAAGGCTTAGAAAGTGAAAAGAAATTTTGACTAAACTTCCTATGATATCCAGCCATACCGAAGAAGCGTTTCAGTTGTCTTTTACAATCAGGCACCAGGAAATGTGAAATGACGTCAACTTTAACTTTAAATTGAACTGGTGTGACCTGACCCTGACCGACGACACACATCCGTGATAAATGTCTGTGGCACGTCGAAACTCACTTTCTAGAAGACCGATAGTCAAATTGGCTTTACTGAGTCTCTGGAAGAGTTCAATTATGTCAAGGTGGTCTTTTATAGGCGAAGAATTGCCAACACAATCAACACGAAAGTTAACAGAAGTCCTAGATGGAGCATCAGGAAATAAACGTGAAAAGTCAGAGATCAATGTTTGCAGTTTATCCTGTTGATAAGGTTCCAAACACCGTTTTACGGAAATGGTTTTAGGAATTTCAGAGTCCTCCAATTGTGTCGGTAACTTGAAATCCAACGTTGGTGTTCCAAAATCCTGGAATGTAGACTCTTCGGCGAAAGAATTGTCAGGGTCAGTAGAAACTACGTTTATTTGTAAAATAGATTCATTGTTAACGTCATTTCTATTGGTATGACATGATTGACATGCTTTGCGCCGATCAGGAGTCTTAACTAAATGATTAAGATTACTAAGGTCCTTATCAACAATATTAGGATCAGTTTTGCTAGAATCTGACTCACAATAACAAATAATTGCGTCTAACACAACGTCAGTATCCAAAGGATTTGAAATACAATTATCTTCAGATTTTTCAACAATTACAAGATTGTTAGATAAGCATTCTTGCTTTCCAAATGAACAATCAGTAATAAAATCACAAAATGAATTGGCTTTAAACAAATCAGCCAAAAAGGTGTCCTCTAAGTCAACATAGTTGTGATCAAGACTATTTTCATCAGATAGGACTACATTTGTTACAGTACATGAAGAGTACAAGTTAGGTTCTTCTTGTTTGTTTTGATCAGTATTAATAACTGTACATGGTGTGCAAGATACAGTGGATTCAATATTTACTTTATCACCAGCTAGGTCATTACCTAACAACAAATGAATACCATCAAATGGTAATGAAGGTCTAATACCAACACTAACAGGGCCGGATACAATGTCCGAATTTAAAAACACGTTATGTAATGAGACTGACTCAGTAGAATTTACGCCTGTTATAAAAGCATCGTTGCCTGAGTAAGAACTTTCTGAAAATGGCAACGCTTTAGACAACATAAGAGATTGAGATGCGCCTGTATCTCTAAGTATTTTAATTTGGACAGCATTAGAATTATCACTATTAAGTGAAACAGATCCAGTGTGAATAAATGGTTTGAAAACTTTCATTACACCATCATTAAATTCGAATTTTTCATCTTTAATAGGTGGTTTAACATAGCTAACAGCTTGTTTAGTACTATCATTATTCAGTACACATAATCCTGTTGGTTTAAATGAATCTTCTTCATTTTGTTGTCTACTAAGGTCTTTAGGTGGAGGATGTCCACAAGTACATGTCACTACCTGTTGTGTATTGTCGGTATCCACAAGACACAATCCAGTTGGTTTAGAATAATCATTATCACGATTTGGTTTTAGTTGAAAACAATTAGACTGCAGATGGCCAGGCTTTTTACAATAGTTACATGTAACTCTACTAAATTGTTTATTTTGAAATCTATTTTCATTTCCCGTATTGCCATTATTACCAGTCTTGCCAGTATTTCCAGTATTACCAGTATTTTGTGGTCTTGATTGATTTTTAAATTTAGAATTGTTATTAGATTTAAAAGAATTTTGAGAACGGGGTTGAGGATCTCTACATGAAAGTTGTTTACCTGGCTTGCTCTCAAATGGAAGTTTGTGAGTGACTGCGTAATTGTCAGCTGCGGTTGCTGCAGACTCTAAATTATCCACCCCCTTCTCCTCAAGATATGTTCTAATATCACTATGGATACAACATTTAAATTCTTCAACTAAAACAATGTCTTTTAAATTGTTGTAATCTTGATTTACCTCTTTAGAAAGACACCATCTCTCAAATAGTTGTTCCTTTTTCCTAGCAAATTCAGTGTAGGTTTCATCTTTATTTTTTTCACAATTTCGAAACTTTTGACGAGAAGCCTCTGGAACCAGGTTATAAGCTTGTAGTATTTTATGTTTGACTGTGTCAAAACTTTTAGACTGCTCTACAGATAATGATGTATACACATCCATAGCTTTACCGACAAGTACGCTTTGTAAAAGCATAGTCCAATATTCTTTAGGCCAGTTTAAATTTCCAGCTATTTTTTCAAATGACAGAAAATATTTGTCAATATCTTTCTCACGGAATGGTGGAACTAATCTAATATTATGAGCTAAATCAAATTTACAATCCCTTTCAGACTTTTGTTGAATTTCTTAATGTCTAATTTCCATTTCCTTTTCAATTCTCATTTTTTCAATCTCCCTCTCATTTTCAAGTTTCATTCGCATCATTTCTTTTTCTTTTTCTAGTTCTTTCTCTCTCATTTCTTTTTCTATTAGTAATTTTTGCATTTCTATTTCTTTATCCATTTTCAATCTTTCTTGTTGAAATAGCCATGATTTATCTGATTCAGGTAAATATTCACTTAATGCACTTTCATCAAACGCTTCAATTTCAACTAAATTTTGAGCAATATCACGTTGTAATATTTGTTTACGAGAGAATTTTTTTAAGTTTAGCCCTAAATAATCGCCTAACAAAAATAAATCGTTCCTACTTAAAGAATCAAAAATATCCTGATCGGGCGCTTGCATGAAATCGTCTGGATTAAAGTCAGACATGGTGAATAAAATCTGCTGGTATAACAAAGATTAAATGCTTAGTTGAATTTAGTTTTAGAATTTCGAATTTTCCCCGAGCACAATCTCGCTCAATGAATTACGAAATAATCCCGGACAGGCCCCCAATTTTGTTACGATACCGAATGATAATAAAAAGAAGTAACAACAAACCAGCAGATTTTATGTACAAATTATGATTTATATTAAAAAGCAAACGGACTAACTTATTTACAGGTAAATATTACATAAACGTTGGAAAGAAAACATATATCAATATGACTTACTTATACAGGTTAAGTAATTACAGTTCCTAGAAATCTGTATCCTTCACAAAGTTCACTGGTTTAAATCCGATGACCACGAATTGACGAAATATAGATTCCCAAAATGAATCTTGAAGACACAATGGTAAATCCGCAGGATAGAATATTGAAAACACACTGGTTTAGCACACTGGTGGTATATCCACAGAATAAATTCTTGACAGAATTCACAAGTCAGGTATCACTGACAAAGCAGGCCGAATATCTTATTCAAAGATAGTAAACTGAGTTCAGATAGAAATCTGACTCATATCAGACCGTAGCATCCAAAGTATATTGAGACCAGTTCAAAACTGACTCTCTGTCATAAGACGAATATCGTATTCAAGATAGCAGCTTACTAGCTGTATCATACAGAGTCCAGATATAAATCTGAACTATAACCAAATATAACTTGTATAGACTCGAGACCAGTGTTGGAAACTGACTGACTCATAACGATAAAACAACGTCTTATATACACTCTCAGTACTTCCAGAAAGATCTGAGCATTTGCATACAAATAGAGTATTTCGAGAATCTTCTTGAATCTACGCATAACAGGTTATGAACTAAAATTATAGGCCTGAGATTACCTCACTATAGCGACTAGAACTTTCCAAGGAGTCGTCATAGTAACAGTTGGGAATACAGGTCAAAATTGAAACATTTCGTAAACAAACAGACATTACGTCACAATCGAGAAAATTCTAAGACAATCTAAATAGATACATATGTTAACAGTTCAGCTGTACGTAACACCTTTATAATTCTGTTTGCCCCATTTTAAAGCATTATTGAAAGCACTGTCAAAGTTTAGACCATTGGATGACCTGGCAGAAGTCACCTGTGCTTTTAATCTATTTAAACATGCCGCATGATGTGAAATCATCTCTTGTATGATCCTATGGGCCCAATTGTTGTGTACATGGTCAAACGCAATATCAACTTCCCGATTGCGTTGAGCCGGTTTAAGAAAAGAATTAAGCTCTTTAATTTTATTATTTATGGAATTTGGGAGGGTTTGGTCACGTAAATGTCCCTCAAAGATGCCAATGTGGTGAAGACATTGTAAAATTTTGAAAAGGGCTTTCACCAGAGCCGGGAATTCTAATTATTGGGGACTTTTAGATTTTGAATTTCCATGCCTATTGCTAACTGAAAATTGCCTGCTTCTGTTACCACGCCCTTGTTTTGCCATTCTGCCTAAATGCCAATATACTTAATTAGTCTAACTAGATGAAAAGGGAAAATGGAGTTGGGAAAGTGAGACAGAGATAGAAAGGAAAAATATGTCGGGAAACAAAAAGAATTGATACAAACTAGAGATAAAAGGACCTAATTGAATTGGCTGACTTAGGGGACAAAAAAGATGGAATTTGGAAAATATATGTTACAAAGAGGCAGAGATAAAGAATAAAATGTGTCTGGAGACAGAAGGACTAAAGTAAAAAGGGTAATAAATCTAAGTCACAAATTGTGAGATATATAAGCATAGGAAGACTAAATAAGCGGGAAGGAAAAACAACTTAATAAGACACTAAGGTTAAAATTAATGTACAATTGGAACAGGAAATAATAATAAAGTCCTAGAAATAAAATTTGGAAGAAAAATATACAAGGGCTGTAAATGGAAGATGAGGTTAAATCATAAATAAAAGGGCAAAACAATAGTAAGCCTAAAATAATGAAAATATATAAAGAGATGAAAAAGGTATAAGAGGAATATAAAAGAAAGTAATATATACAACGTTTTACAGTAAGCAAAGAATACTTAGCAGAAAACGGGATCGCACACGGTTTTGCTAGAAGCTTTTCGGATTTGCTGTCCTTTCTCAATAGCCGTAGAAACAAGTCTAAAGTTATGTTGAATTTCTTGTGTTTATATGGAAAAATGACAGGAAATAAAAAGGGCTTGGGTGATTAAAGAGTATTTTTGTAAACAAGGGAAGATTAAGCTATTAAAACATTTAACTAAAGCATGGAAGCTAGATGAAGTTAGTTTATACTCATAACCATTGGAGGTATGGTTAAGTCTAGACATAAAAGGTCATATGGTTAGAGAGAGCTGGGGTATAAATATCCTGTGGTTTTGGAATAAAGGAGCTTAAATCAAAAGGAAATTACAGTAACTGAAGAGAAACAATTTAAGGTAGGAGAAGAAATCTAGGGTGGAAACACCTAGCCTATTGTATATTGAATGCAATAAAATATTTAAACGTTAAAAGACAGAATTCAAACGATAAAAATAATTTTAGATGAAAACTAATCAAGTGTTTGAAGATGGAAGGTAATATTAGATGATAAAAGTAAAATATATATCAAGAAAGTTCAACAATGCTGCAGACTGCTCTCAACCGTGTACACATGTGTGGATAGTTTTTTGTTTTAAAACAATGGTTATTTTGAGCCCCTGGCACAGGCAAATATATATATTTATGGACACTAAAACACACGGGCACAGGGAAAATCTTCTTGTCTAAAATAACCACGGAGACAAGTTTCTAATTGTGTTAAAAAGAGGTATATCATTTAGACCTTTATACCCCATCATAAATTGTTGTAATAAAGTAAACCTATGATATTTCATTAGGTTGACGACTGACAGGAGCTTGGCCTTAGTCAGTAGAATTTTCTGGAACACTTTGTATTACATTGACAATGGTTACGCATCTTAAGCTATAGTAAGAATATCGTCAGACTATATATTATGCCCCCCCCCCCCCCATACCCTTTCCCAGAAAACCTAGGTAGAAGGCAGACAGGGGAGTTTAGCCCTGACCAGTATGTCTTTCAAACTCTTGTTCTTTTTGTAAGCAATGACTGGCCTTTGGGTCAGAGGTCGTGCAAGTTTACTTTGAAGTAGTTTGTATTCTTCTACTATAATCTTGACCATAGCGATGCTAGCTTTGTTATACTGAAACACAAATGGTATTATAGTTTTTTCACATCTTCCGGGGTCCAAGTTCAAACCCAAAGGATAAATAGTTTGTAATGTTTGAATCCAAAAACTTTCCCTTTCCAAACGTTTGTGCTTGGTATCTGCAGCCGAAGTGAGAAATGGGATTTTCTCAATAGGCATGATTTCAAAATGATCCTTGACCGAATGACCTTGAGTATTGAAATGTTGTGCCACGGGTACATCATGTTCAACTCTTATACTAGATAAATGGTTGGCTGCTCTTTGTCGTAGAGAATTCTGAGTTTCTCCGACGTACTGTTTGCGACATTTTTTGCACGTGATTACATACACGATATTAGAGGAGTCACAATTAAGATTCTCTGCCATTTGATATTTGTTGCGAGTTTGTTCTCCGAAAAAGGTTCCGCGATCGGGTACATATATATCGAGTTTGCATCGCGTCTTAAGGCATTTCATTGATGTACCTGAGAGAAATGTTGGACGGTAGTGGTACACTCGTGAAGGGGAGGTAAGCGTATCGGGGGATGAAGGGGGAAACATGATTTGTCTTACTGTGTTAGATTTCATCCTTTGGAGTAATCTAATAGAATACTTCCTAGGGAGGAGAGCTTTAAAAAGAACAGAACAAGCCTGGTTAAAAAAATCTAAAGAACTACAGTTTCTATAGAATCTAAAAATCTGAGATTTAATGACTCCCTTGAAAGTGTGAGGAGGATGGTATGACCCGGCATGTAGTAGCTGGTGCGTGTCAGTAGGTTTGAAGAATTTTTTGTAATCTAGATACCCAGTAGTATGATATGTATGACCCTTGTAAATAGTTACATCCAAAAAATCCACAGAAGTGTGATCAATAGTAGGCTGTAATTTAATGCTTTAGTCGTGAGAATTAAGAGTATCAATGAAAATATGAAGGTCTTCCAACGTATGTTGCCAAATGATAAAAATGTCATCCAGATACCGAAGGTAAATAAAAGGTTGTTGGTGACATTTGTGAAGAATATCACTCTCCCACTCAGCCATAAAAATAGAGGCAAAGTTAGGACTAAAACGTTTCCCCATAGCACACCCTTTAATTTGCTGAAAGATCTCCCCATTGAATTCAAAATCGTTACCTTTTAAGCTAAGTTCCAGCAATTCTAAAATTAGGCTGGTAGCCGAAGCTTCAATTCGATCAGTCCGTAGCCGATCTCAAGAATATACGTTCCGATAGTTTTTAAATAGTAATGATCAACTAAAGAATATATAAAAAAGTTCGTCCATGCAGAACCCCGGCGTTTATAAGATATCTTCAACTGAATATCGATTTATGTTTCTGAACTATCTTTAACCTTTGTGGCCTACTTACCCGTTTCTGGCGGTATAATTTTTGAACAAGCCAATCAGATCGCTGAATTTTCTACTTCCGCTATAAACAATATTTTGTAAACATACAGAATGACAGCAAGATGGCAGAGCGATCGGATGGAAAATCAAGTACTTATTCCTGTATAGTACACGCGCAAAGCAGGGAACATGAAATTGAATTGCCTTTCTCTAGAACTAGATGGAGCAGTGTCAAAAGATGTACGATAGACTTCAATTTAAACTGGATACAATATGTCCCTTGGGGTTATATTATGAATATACTAATTGTAATATTTTATCTGGTGAATAAATCAAATCAAATCAGAATGGGTAATTTTAGACACAGAATTAAAATATATTGGGTATCATCGATCCTGTTATAATCATTTCACAAACAATTAACGAATGTAGGCTGCAAAAAAAAGAAAGTCTGAAGCTCGATGCGACGCGGGCTCGAATCCGACTCAGACCAAATACAGAGTCACGACTAATGTTTATTTCTGGATCATACATGTGAGAAGGGGGTGTATAGCCGCTTTTAGATGTAAACGGCTTGCGTACCCCACTAGAATCTCGGTAGATATCAGCCAGACTAAGATTTCTGGAGAACTCCATAACATGCACTAATTTACTAATAGAAAAGTCCCTATCAGATAATGTTTTAGGGCAAGGCACAAATGAGAGTCCTCTATTGAGTAGAGATATATCATCAGCAGTGAGTTCCTCGTTACTAAGATTAACAATATTACTTCCTAAGCCGAAAGTGGGGTGGCACATGTCCTGTCCCAAATTTAGTTTAAATCTAGTGTCTGAAGCCAGTGGGTATACAAGCAATTTGCTGTATCTTCGGTCCAGTGAATTTTGTCCGTGGATACTCTAAATTTTGAATTGGGGATTTTTGGTATGACCATAACTCTCTTCATCTTGGAAGCAGAAGAGTTATATAGGTTCAGGTTCGAAACTGCATTGTAGTAGGTTTGATCGTACATTCTGGGCAGCTTTTTGGCGCCCTAGCGCTCTTCAATCCCAATGAACTTCGAACGTTCTGTTCACTCTTGGTACTACTGTTCACTCAACAAACGTGTAAAGCAATGTAACAGTGTTCACAGTTGAAATAAAAAAAATACCTTTGAAATGAAAATTAATAACTCTTGAAATGAAAAAAAAAAGACTGAAATAAAAAATAAGATTTTTGAAATAAAAGCAACCTTTGAAGTAAAGAACGGCCAGTTTTGAAAAAAAAATGCAATTTCTATTGCAAAAGTTGCGTATTTTTCTTTCTTCAATTGTGATTCTAAAAAAGTTTCAAAATTGGTTATGATTTATTTCAAATGTATATTAACACTATTAAGATGGCTTTATCTCCAAATCTTCGCTGTGACTTTACTATTTTCTTGGGATCTTGCATTCTTGGTTCATATTTAGTTCTACGTTCATAGGCCTACATTATGTCTAAAAAATTCTCTTAATTCGTATGTTTTCTCTCAAATAAATGACATCAGTGATAGGGGGCGAAAGTCTCGGAAACTTCTGATTTTTTACAGGTCAAGCAGTGAATGGATTGTGTGTATCGATCGTGTGGCTGGCCAAAACAACGGTTAACTTCTAACTGCAGATCTTCTATAAATATTGTTCTCTTAAAAGGGCACTGCGTCACCCAAATATACATTCGAATCGCAGTGGGATGATTAAAAATGAAACAATTTACTTCTATTATTCTTGGATTAGTAGAATCTCAACTGTCAAAAAGTTAATATACAGGTCGAAGCACCTGTTTTCTTAAAATGGCACTTGACACGCACGCGATTCTGTCACGATGACGAGACGAAGGATGAAATGAACATGTATAACTCAGGTGGCTGGCCATTATTACTGAAATATTAGGCCATAGGGCCTACCTATCTCTGAAAAAAATGGCAGATATGAACATCGACCAGGTGACTGTCTAGTCTCTGAAATTTTGTGAAAATAATGCCGATTGTTATCCAGTTGACAAAACTCACAGACGATAATGAAATAAACATCAGTCAAGTTGGCATTCAATCACGTGATGGTATGGTTTTGTCACTGAACGACTCACTTCGAGCACATAGATATATTTGAGGTGGATAAGGTTGCAAGAGTTTAAAAACTGCCGATGAGAAATGAAGTTGAGAGCGCACCTTTGAAACATTTGGCTTACTAGTATTTTGAATTATGTGAATGGCTGCCAGATAGGTCTTCCACCGTAAAGTCAAATTAGGTATCTAAGTACAGTTACCCGCCCTAAATCGGGACAACCTTAAATCGGGACAGTTATGACTTCTACCTTATTTTTACAGCATCTTACTTGATGGTTTACTTTCACAAAACAACTGTTTGATGCTGCGACATTAGACTTTCATCTTAAAAAATTTAAAACATTTTGCATTAATTTTTTTTCGCGTTGCAGTCAGTTTTCTAAAGCAAAGTTTATAGAGGTTATCCAGTCGGATCACGTAATTTGTTGTCTGTAAACATTGCCGCGCGTAAGTACGGGTCAGTTCCTAAACCTGTCTTCGATATGCAGATTTCACTATCTCTTTACTTTAGTAATCTGTTACATATCAAGGCATGTGGCATTCATGAATATTACTGTCGAATTAAAACCACACAGGCAAAGTTCGTGCAACATGATTTTTTCCTAATTCGGGACAGTCACTTTACGACATATGACACTGCCGTAAAACGGCGCATGCTACAGTGATGCAATCACTAAAAACATGACCCGGTGTTTTGAGACAGATCAAGCTAACTTTTTCGAATTTATAAGTGATTTTTTTCTTAGGTGGATTTACAATGTTTAAGGTATTATGCAAATATACGAAGCTGCAAAACAGAAATTTCATTTAGTCACAAACGGTAACTTTTGAGGATAAAATTCCGTGTCCCGATTTTGGAAGCGTTGTCCCGTTTTAGGGGAAATAGTCAAATTTTTTAAGACGAGTTTTCAAATAGAAAGCTGCTTAGAGAGACAAAATCAATTGATAATTTAATCATTTAATAAAGGCTATAATCTTCAGAAGAAAAACATTTCAACTATTTGTTTAGTATTTTAAATCCTGTGATGAAAATATAAAAGTGTCCCGATTTAGGGCGAGTGACTGTACAAAGCACCCCCACGCCCTCTTGTCCCCCGCGAAACCTGGTAAATAAGTGAAATATTCTTGGTTGCGGCTAATTCAATAATATATTGTACCTCGTTATTTATGTTTGGATATCTATGGTCGGTACCAGGTAGTCATTTAATCGGCCTTACCCACGTCGATAAGCGCAGAGCATAAATGTCAGAAATCATCAAATAACGGAGTAGTACATTTACTTTAATGAATTAGGTTGCGGCGTAAAACACCAATCAATCAATCAATCGAGTGGAAACCTGTGATTGATGTAAACCTATTCGATTTATAGGAAAAATCAAAGTTGATTGCTGAGATAGGTACGGAGCTCTTGAGATTACCGTACCTTTAATTAGTGTAGTCAGACATGAAGGACCAGCGCATGTCCAGGTGGAAGAATTACCTGTCTGTAGGCATTTCTATTGGTCAGTGAGTTAGTGATAGGTCAGGTGTTGCGTAGGCCTCGTGCGATTCTGTAAAACATGGTGGTATTGTGTGGACAATGCATTTGGATTATTCCAGAGGTGATATTTATGGATGTGTTTTTCATAAATGACTTTTCAAAGAATTGACTTGACTCTTGATTAACTTTTTGTGTGCTTATAAGTGACTTTTGAACAAACATTTTCTTGGAATTTGCCGCTGAGGTGCCGAGGAGTACGTGCATGAGTAGGCCATTTTTTCTACCGTTGGGTTTTAGATTAGGGCTTTTAGACTAAGTTTTGTTTCAGGTTAGGTGTTGTTTTCAGGTATTTTTTTGTGATAATTGGGCTAGAGTGAGGATCAACAAATTGGCTAGAAATACCAGCTGTACTATTCCTGAGTGTTCCCGGTAATATGGCGGTAACAAAATATTAATGTCATAATGGCTCCAGTGAGAAACAGAACTCTGGAAGTCATGTTTGTGTATCTCACTATCTGGGTTTGTTACACAGCACCTGAATAGACGAATATTTGTATGTGTATCATATTTTTGAAAATAAAGTCCACTTTTTGATACGCTTTTTAAAGTTTATGATTTCAAAGTATAACCTCCATGGCATTATCTATTCTCTGTGGCCAAAACATAAGCATAGCCTGGGAGTGGCAGAAGACTACAGACACTTGTGTGCCGCCACCATAGACCTAGGGGTTTCAGGTGATTTTTAATTCTAACATATTTTTCTCGAAAACATCACTAGCTGCAATGAGCTGGTAATGTAGTTTGTAAAACACTTTTCAGAATGAGAATCGGTTCACTAGTTTTCAACCAGCAACCCAAAACGTTGCCCAAAACAGGGGTTATTTTTAGAAATCCTTTAGCATGGAGTGTATAGCGACGTCATGGCACAATGCCCTAATGTTAATTGATAGGGAGAAACACTAAAAATGGGTTTCAGAAAAAAATAATGATAGCAAGTTCTTAAAAATTGGACTGTAGACTAATTTTACCATGCCGGATTTAGTGCTGGAATTTGTTTTTATTAAAATTAATAACTTGTTCCTCATTTGCATAAAATTTACATATTTATTGACTAATTTGACTAATCACTATCAACTTTAGTGGTTTGTTTTTTCTCTCCAAATAATCCTTTTCAAATACATTTACATTTGTAACAGCAAGTTTTCATCGATGAATTATATAAAATATTAAAGAAAAAAAAAATGGTTAGATTTGTCAGGATGTAGCATGAATATTTATTAGCTAATTTGCATATTTTTGAAAATTTTCGAATTTGTGCATTAAAGAGCATTCAAATATTTTTTTTCAACAAAATACAAATACTGGATTCAAAATAATTTATACATTTACATATAAATCCAAAGTTGGCGTACCTTAGTGCAAAATATGAGTTGAATCCAGTATTTTCATCTTTTGCCATATATGGTAATATTATGCCCATATATGGTAATGTCACATAAAAATGTTTAAAATTTGACCTTTTTGTAATTTTTTCCCCCCTCAATTTGTCTTTCTTTACGTACCAATTGGAATAGTCTCTAAAGAATACATCCCCTCCTTTAACTAAATAAAAAGAGAAAATATTTGTTGATTTAATATAAGGGTATGATTAAAGGATAATTGCCAAGTTCTTTCTGAACACCTTGTGTTATTGTAATTTCAGTAAATTAAATATGTATCGAAAAACATGATGTTGAATCAAAACAAACTTTCTGTAATGTCCAAGGGTGTCAAAGAAACAGCGGTTGAAAATATGCATATCTACTGTTACCAATCGGAAATACATATGTACATGTATCTTCGTTTTTTAACGCTTTCGTTGTCATTTCACATAACCACGAAGACGCCCTGGTTCAACGTTGTTTGTGTATGATTTTCCAACAATAGTAATGTACATGTCAGATGTCAACTATGACATCACAGCGCTATAGCTAATTAATTTCTGTATCTAGGCTGTAGAGAGAAAAAGAATGCCTTGAATTTTGTAGGTTTTGTGCCTGAAATCTCACTTTGTGTGTGCCTAAAAACAAAGATCTAGCTGAAAAATTGTAATTACATGTATACTTCAAGTGAATATAAATAAAAATTCATTCAGTTTTTGTGTGTTTAGTTTTTTTTCTGTTTAAGGCTGGCTGGTTCGAAAATATGGTCTGTTCCATTTATGGCAACATTTGACTTGTTTTGTGAAAATCCAAAAGACGATACAGTTAATTTAAACCTATTTACACCAACACGTATCTGGGAAAGAAAAACAAATTATCGATTTAGACATGCAGATGACAATTTATCAAGGTTAATTAATAGGCTTTACGTTTTTGATACAGAAGGAAATTGGATATACCGTCGGTTTGAACAGGGTTTGATTTATCAAGGTGTTGTTATACTAATACACAGGTTTCATTGTAATAAAATTATTTTTTTGTCCTACTTGCATGAAATTTGTATGTTGAGGGTGCCATCAGTATAAAGTTTTGTTTTAGAATTACATCTGGGACTAGATATTCAAGGATAAAGACATTAATAGATGGAGTTTATAACCTTGTTTGCTGGTCGTAGGTTGTATAGTTTTGTCTGTCCCAAAGGGGGGGGGGGCAAAATTTATGGGGTTCAATCTCAGTTCAATCTCAGTCCACCGATGTTCTTGCCATAGTTCAGATGTGTAACCATTGTCAATGTGTTACAAAAGGATTCCAGAAATTATACTGACCAAGGCTAAGCTCTTGTCAGTCGTCAGCCTAATTAAATATCATAGGTTTGGTTTGTTACAACAATTTATGGGGTGTAAAGGTCTAAATGATATACTTCTTTTTAACACAATTAGAAACTTGTCTCCATGGATATTTTAGACAAGAAAATTCTTCCTGAGCCCGTGTGTTTTAGTGATCATAAATAATTACTCTGCAGTTAGATGTCTAAAAAAGAAATCAAGATTGTTTCATCGCAAGTGAAGTATTATATGTATTTCAAGCAGTGACTGAAAATAAAGATTGTTTTTCAAACTTGTTTAATTTGGTCTTGATTTATTTTACGCCATGGATTGATTGTTTTATTTAAGAAATAAACATATTTATAAAATATTTATAAAATATATGTTTCTCAGCCAAACAAAACAATCTGGGCTGATTATCTTCACCTTTGTATATTGTTGTCACCAATGGTCCTATAGTATTAAACTGGGGAAGCTAGCTTTATTGTTGACCACTAAAAACTGAAAGTTCATGTTTTAATGACAACAGTTGCATATACACAAATGCACATAAGAATATTTCAGTAGGCACATAGGACAGGTATTTAATAAATTTTGTTATTGATTGAAATATCCTTATTTTACTCTTGAATTTAAAAAAGAAAAACTGAACGAAGACAGTTGGTGAAGTTTTTATCTTTTATCAAAACTCACTCTGCTGTGAGTGTGAGTGTGAATAAAAATAAATAAATCACTTGGAAAAAATAACGCTAAAAAGTGGGCAGTGGAAATAAAAATCATAAAATAGATCATTAGAAAATTAAAATATATTAGATTTCCCTAAAGTTGGTTGATATATTTTTAGTTTAATTTAAAAAAAGAAAGAATGAAGATAAACGAGTGAGCGACAAAAATGTGGTCAAACAGAAAACTGTCTATAAAAAACGGCTGTCAAACGTGAATGACCTACATAAACGTAGTTTCAAACTTTCAGTGCAAGCGATTTATGCGACAACAACGACGTGATTAAATAAAACAAATTAGAACATTCTAATAGGGGGGAATCAAAGTAAATCGCTAATAGAGGCTTGCTTGATTTGGAAACAAAGGGTCAGTGGTCAATTTTGAGAGAATAAAAGAGAATCAAACAGAACTGTGCTGAGCAGCAGCAGAGTACGGCAGTCAGATCGGCAGCCGGCCTCCACGTGGAGTGGCTGGCTCAGGCCTGTCCAGGCAGGTTTAACCTTATTTCCGCGTAAATGTACTGGGGGTACAAATCCAAAACTTTTACCACATATTGTATTTTTCTCTCAATTTTACAGTCCCTCCTGGGGGGAGATGATATAGAACGAAAAAAATGTTTTTTTTTACAAAAAACATCGAAAAAAATGCTTCAAATTGATCTAAATTTTAAAAAAAATCAATAAACTTTCTTCTCCCACCGCGGGTTTAATTTTTCAAAATGTGGTTACTTTGAAATAAATTACCTTGAAGCTGGTCACCGCATAAATTCGTGCGGAAATTTGACCAAAATCAGGTCCGCAAAAGCCGTTTTTCCCGCCAAAATTTGGTGCCATCGTGAAAATGGCTTACTCTTCCCTACACTCCGGGCGAAAATCGGTCGGGATTTCATAACACTTTTATGGATTACTCTAATATTTCACACAATTGACGGTGAATGTCACATCAGTAAGTGCGCCAAGTTATATCTTTTAAAAATCTGTACTTTTTCCGCTAGGCAACATTATGGCTGAAGTTTTAGGTGAAATTCCCGTAACGTCAAAATTTCGAGACGTGACGTCATTTGACTGAAACCCCTAATAGACCTATGCCTGGCGTTATGGTAATTTCTAATCAGCTGATAGAATTTTAACAAGTTTGGATTTCACAAGTTATGGGCTGATGGAGAACTATGTGAATTGACTCGAGCTGACTGAACATTTTTGTGCATTTGAGTGACTCTTGGAAATTCTTTGAGTCTGGATTCTGACAGTATGAACACGTCTTTGAGTGAGTATCAACAAATTGGCTAGAAATACTAGCTGTAGGGCCTACATTACTATTCCTGAGTGTTCCCTGTGATATGGCGATGACGGAATGATAGTATTATAAATGGCTCCAGTTAGAAACCGTTCTAACTCTAGAACCCCATGCTTGTTTATCTGGCTTTATTGTAAAGACCCTGAACTGAGATGGCCTAGACTTGTATGTTTATCATATTTCTGAAAATAAAGTCAACTGACAGTATTTTTATGATACTCCTGATTCGAAGTACAGTCGTCATGGCAATATATAGGCCTATATATTCACTGTGGCCAAAATATAAGCAGAGCCTGTCAAAAGACTACAGACACGTGTACCACTACGCCTGGCTTTATTATGATAATTTCTGATCAGCTGATAACAATTTAACAAGTTTGGATTTCACAAGTTTTGTGCTGATGGAGAACTATGTGAATTGACTTGACTGAACATTTTTGTGCATTTTAGTGACTCTTGGAAATCGCTTTTTTCTTGGAATTTGGATTCAGACAGTATAAGCAGGTCTGTGAGTAGGCTACCCATGTTTTTTGTTGCCTCGGTTCTCTAACCAACTAAAGCCGCGGTCACACTAAAGCCAATCTAGTTTACTTTAAACGTGTTTTGATGAAACCTGATCGCTTCGAACAACTTTGTGGTCACACTGGGCGTGGCGATGTTGATCGGCTTGATAACTTCTGATTGGACAAACAGTTCATGTGACTTATCTAGGTCATACTCATTAGCCACTGAAAACAACGATCAGCTTTCTGCATTCACGCAAACCACTTCACAAACTAGTTTCGATCGATCGAGAATTCGGTATCAATCCGAACTAGTTTCGCTCAGTGTGACCGCTCACATATATCGAACAAGTTCGAACTAATGACGAACGACTTGTAGTGTGACCGCGCCTTAACTTTTGTTACTTTTTAGGTTTTTATTTTTCAGGGTTTTTTTTTCAGCCTTTTATTTTTCAGCTTTGAACACAAATTGTGTTTTGTTCACTGCGAATGGCAAATATCATATACAAGGCCTACAGATACAAGAAAACTGATTGCAATAAAAACTGAATAACTGCAAAGTGCTGTGTGAATTACAAACGGTCTGTGCGTGTGAAATAGTTCTTTACTCTAGCCCAATAAGAAACGTAAATTTTGAAATTATTTATGCTTTTAGATAAAACCACAAAATGTTTAAATTCGTAGACTAGGGATCTAGTGTAGGTATTTTTATGGAATAGAAAAGCAGGGCTGGAATAGGAAAGATAGTAAACATGTGGGATTAGAGAGATTTTTTAAATTGATGTCTTAAATAAACCAATTAATAAAACCATTTGTTTTATAAGGGTTCTTCAAATTTCTATTTTAAAAAATTATAACAAGGACTTGTGGTAATATCGAACTGCTGTAGACTTTTTTTGTAACTTGTAACTTTTTTGTAACTTGTTTCCACGACTAGCCATCTTTACTTAACCTACCATGCTTTTCTAATTTCTTTTTGCTGGTATTTAGACCAGGTAGAGAAATTTCCATACTAACAATAACCATTTTTTGTTGAAGTTCACATTAATCCTACAGCCATTGGTATTACACAAATTGGTGTATACAAATGTCTGCTTCACGTTTCTTCCTTTCAGGTATGGCACTTTAAATTTAGGCTTTCAGCTAGAAGCTGGAAGCCTGTTGTAGTGTTAGTAATTTTTTTCGTGTCCAGTTTTTTCTTTCAGAGTTTAAATTAGGATCGACTTTCTTGTAAAGATTTTTATGCGGTCAACAAACAAAATCACAAATAGGCCTACAAGTAATTATAATTTGCGTCGAAGCGTTAACTTGCGTTTTTGCAGTAATAATTTATATCCATGTATTGGTATTTTGCGTTTATTCCGTAATACTCAAGCAATAAGATCTACATCTATGCTGTATGTATATTTGCATACATAATTTTTATTAACTTCCTTTCTAGATGTGTGTTGCCAATAAGCAGAAAATCTGAATTTATAGTTGGCGTTTAGTTGTTTGATAATTTATTGTCTATTTTTGTACTACCGATATTTGTTTTTGTTTTGAAGTTTTTAATTCGTAGGCATATTTATTTAGTGTTTTCTATTGTATCGATGAAGAACTATAGTCCATAGTTTGGAAGTTTATTTCCTTATTAGCATCCAGTTTATCCAATTATCTGACACAAGTAGGGACATAGACAATTTAGCTGGACAATTTCTCATCCGGGCTATAAAAGACAAAGGGCCATCAAATATTGCGGATTATTGTGATATTATACAATCCCTTGCGTGGGGCATCCTTGTGTGTGATTAAGATTCTTTTCGTGGTGTATTTTTGAAGAGGATTTTGTCGCAATATATTGTACGACGTTTTAGAGGAAGAAATACTTTTGAAGCTCATCTTTACAAGAATTTACCCAAGGTCTATATGTATTTTTTTTTATGAAAAAATATTGGTGCTGCACACGAAGTCGCTGTGCATGTGAAGGTCTCAATTCGTGCTTTTTGTTGGCGAGGTGAACGATATCGACAATAAACGGTGAAATTCGCTGAATTGTCTTGCGCATTGATTCCGTTTCGTGCGGCTTCCGAGGTTAAATCGTGTTGAATTGTTTAGCGCGTAAAGATTTGATTTCGTGCTGTTCCCGAGGTTAAAGCAGACGACCCTAATTGTAAGATGTGTTTGAAGAGATTGATAGGAACATCATATTTCAAGAATTCACCATGGTCTGTATGTAGTTTTCATGAAAAGCATTTGTGTTATGTTTATGTAAAGTATATTTGTGTTTCACTGGAATTCGGTGTGCCTGTAAACATTCTCTTTTCGTGATATTTGTTGATGTTGACGCGGACGATCGGGTCGCAAACAACATTATGATATTTTTGTAGAAATACGGGTTTGTACACGTGGAGTCGCTGTGATTGAAGGTTTCAATTCTGACGGTTTGTTGGTGAGGTTGATGCAGACGATACATTGTCGCAAACAGAAATTGCATTATATTTTGGAGGAAGAAATAGGTCCATCTTTCTGGAGATTTCACCAAGGTCTCTATGTCCTATTATAAAAACACCTGGAAATTTTATAGTGTACTTCAGTTAAATCCAATATAGGATTTAACTGAAGTACACTATAAAATTTCAACATCAATCTAGCTATTCATTTCCACATTTCCCTTGGCTGGAGAGTTATCCCAGTGTTTCAATGTTCCAGCCAGATTATGACAAAGCGCATTCGAACAACGCAGAATTCTGTGTCAATCAATTTTCAAGCATGGCGTGTGCAAACAATTGTGATTCGTGGTTTTTGTCGCTGATGTCGACGTAGATGATTTGATCAGGAATACATTTGTACGGTATTTTAATGGAAGAAATACAGCTCATCTTTTTGTGAGAACTCACCAAGGTATGTATGTCTTTTTTCAAAGCACTCAAATTGATTGATATATATAAAAACAAACTACATGTACCACATAAATCCAATCCTTTCCACATTTCCATTTAAAGAAATATCTACACTGTTCTCAGATTCTGTTGAAACTTAAGAGGAACCAACCATGTTGTATAATGGAATAAGGTAAAATTCCCTTTTGATATTTATGGAAGTAGGTAGATTTCTTTTAGAGTTAAAATTTCTTGAATTGGCGAGGGGGTTGCGGGGGTGCCGCTTTTGATCGTTTATGTGGACCAGTCATCTCGTACCTGTTGACTGTCCAGTTTCCTCCAAACAAACTGCCACCCCCTTTAAACCTGACAATGCCGCCATATAAGTGAAATAATCTGGAGTGCAGCAGTATAAAAAAACTATGGTCTTCATATGTTCATAATATAATAGCCCATTTTGAAAATGAAAAAGTCTTTTTTTTTTTTTTTTGTTGGCCGATAAAAATGTTTATTTTCCATTAAACTTCCTATTGGAAAGGTCGGTTCCTGTCTAGATAAAGTCTGGTTTCCTCCATCAATGCTGCCATGTAATTGAAATAATCTTAGTTCGGTGCAACACAGAAATCAATCCAGGTATTGGTGGGGATCGAGTAATAGCTTTAGAAGTGTAATAATCTTTCATGCACTCAACAAAGAATAGAATATGTTTTGCAGGCAATAGTAATTAACTTCTTCCAATAGTATGGCGTGGGGTATACTGCTACTACCGTAGGGATCTTAATTGATCAGTAGGTACAGTGATAGTATTTTCGGACACAAGCCAATTTGATCCAAAGATTGATCAACCTACAGTTGTAAGGTATGTTGAATGTTCCGTGTCCTCAACCAATAAATTTGGTAATGCCCCCATGTGAGACAACCCTAACTGCGGCATGAAATACTTATCAGTCAAGCCAATGATATGTGGGAACTCTCGGAAACTGACTATTCAAACCACCAAGTTAACATCTGATTGCCCAATGTCGGATGATTTGTCTCTCAGTGTGACACAAGCTTTAATGAATGTGCTAAGTTCCCTCTTCGTCCAAAGAATTGTATTTTAAAAATGTTGGTTTGTTGGTTTTCCAATTTATTGGCCAATGTGGAAGAGTTGCCAGCTACTGGCCAAAGGTCAGGTTTCTTCTCTGTAGAAAGCCTTGATTCCTCATACAAGTGAAAAATATCAATCAATAGGGGGCCTACAAGTATCGGAAGATTATGGGCGGTTTCCTCCTCAATAAACTTAGTAATAGTTCTATAAGTGAAAGAATCTGCTATGTACTAAATAATCCATAAATCGACGGAAAACATTTTGGATATTTTGTGGTTTGGTTTTCATTTGATCAATGCAATTTATTTAAGGTGGTTTTCAGCTCACAGCACAAGGTCTGGGCTTCTTATAGCTTTTTAGTTTGCATAAAGGCCCAATAAAACTTCTGTAACCAAAACAATATTGTTCTCAGACCGGGCGGTAAACAAGTGCTAAAAAAGGTCTTTAAAACCAGACCTAATAGGATGCTGGATCTTGAAAGCCTGGTTCGAAGTTTCTGATTGTTTTAATTTGATGGATTAATGTGGTTATTTACTTGGTAACAAAGTCAAGTTTTCCCTTGGTGCTGAAACTAGGTATCCTAGCTAACTTAAAACTGTAAATTACAACACCAAATAAGTGAAATAATTTTGAGTGAAGCAAATAACACCAAATAACCATCACAAAAAGTGGATAGACCTATGTGATCCGCACCTACATTTATTTGATTGCCCAAGGAATGGAAAATTTTCTGACCGATTTTTCCTAAATATACATGTGTAGGCCCTAATAGATACCGGGTTGAATTTCCTGTACATGGTAGACATGTAGTTTCCCCCGTAGTCGCGGTTCCAATCCCAATAATTCAATGAAAATAAACAATTGTGGTGTTCACTTGATCCCCCCCCCCCCCTGCAATATGTGGGACGGTTGCCTTTGTCTACTTAACCTATTATGGTTTCCTTACCTTTTAAACCTTTAATGGTTTCCTCCTCTACTAAAATTATAATGGTTTCCTCTGAGCTGGCTATGGTTTCCTCTTAGCTGGCCATGGTTTCCTCTGAGCTGGCCGTGGTTTCCTCTTCTGAGCTGGCCGTGGTTTCCTCTTCTGAGCTGGCCGTGGTTTCCTCTGCTTTGAGCTGGCCGTGGTTTCCTCTGCTTTGAGCTGGCCGTGGTTTCCTCTGCTTTGAGCTGGCCGTGGTTTCCTCTGCTTTGAGCTGGCCGTGGTTTCCTCTGCTTTGAGCTGGCCGTGGTTTCCTCTGCTTTGAGCCGGCCGTGGTTTCCTCTGCTTTGAGCCGGCCGTGGTTTCCTCTGCTTTGAGCCGGCCGTGGTTTCCTCTGCTTTGAGCCGGCCGTGGTTTCCTCTGCTTTGAGCCGGCCGTGGTTTCCTCTGCTTTGAGCCGGCCGTGGTTTCCTCTGCTTTGAGCCGGCCGTGGTTTCCTCTGCTTTGAGCCGGCCGTGGTTTCCTCTGCTTTGAGCCGGCCGTGGCTTCCTCTGCTTTGAGCCGGCCGTGGCTTCCTCTGCTTTGAGCCGGCCGTGGCTTCCTCTGCTTTGAGCCGGCCGTGGCTTCCTCTGCTCGACTAAGCCGGCCGTGGCTCCTCTGCTCGACTAAACCGGAGGTGGCTTCCTCTGCTCGACTAAACCGGAGGTGGCTTCCTCTGCTCGACTAAACCGGCGGTGGCTTCCTCTGCTCGACTAAACCGGCGGTGGCTTCCTCTGCTCGACTAAACCGGCGGTGGCTTCCTCTGCTCGACTAAACCGGCGGTGGCTTCCTCTGCTCGACTAAACCGGCGGTGGCTTCCTCTGCTCGACTAAACCGGCGGTGGCTTCCTCTGCTCGACTAAACCGGCGGTGGCTTCCTCTGCTCGACTAAACCGGCGGTGGCTTCCTCTGCTCGACTAAACCGGCGGTGGCTTTCCTCTGCTCGACTAAACCGGCGGTGGCTTTTCTTTTGCACTGGCCCGGCGGTGGCTTTTCTTTTGCACTGGCCCGGCGGTGGCTTTTCTTTTGCACTGGCCCGGCGGTGGCTTTTCTTTTGCACTGGCCCGGCGGTGGCTTTTCTTTTGCACTGGCCCGGCGGTGGCTTTTCTTTTGCACTGGCCCGGCGGTGGCTTTTCTTTTGCACTGGCCCGGCGGTGGCTTTTCTTTTGCACTGGCCCGGCGGTGGCTTTTCTTTTGCACTGGCCCGGCGGTGGCTTTTCTTTTGCACTGGCCCGGCCGTGGTTGAAGCAAATAACACCAAACAATCATCACAAGAGGTGGATAGACGTATGTGATCCCCACCTACATTTATTTGATTGCCCAAGGAATGGAAAATTTTCTGACCGATTTTTTTTTCCTAAATATACATGTGTAGGCCCTAGATACCGGGTTGAATTTCCCTGTACATGGTAGACATGTAGTTTCCCCCGTAGTCGCGGTTCCAATCCCAATAATTCAATGAAAATAAACAATTGTGGTGTTCACTTGATCCCCCCTGCAGTATGTGGGACGGTTGCCTTTGTCTACTTAACCTATTATGGTTTCCTTACCTTTTTAAACCTTTAATGGTTTCCTCCTCTACTAAAATTATAATGGTTTCCTCTGAGCTGGCCATGGCTTCCTCCTCGACTAAACCGGAGATGGCTTCCTCCTCGACTAAACCGGAGATGGCTTACTCCTCGACTAAACCGGAGATGGCTTACTCCTCGACTAAACCGGAGATGGCTTCCTCCTCGACTAAACCGGAGATGGCTTCCTCCTCGACTAAACCGGAGATGGCTTCCTCCTCGACTAAACCGGGGATGGCTTCCTCCTCGACTAAACCGGGGATGGCTTCCTCCTCGACTAAACCGGGGATGGCTTCCTCCTCGACTAAACCGGATATGGCTTCCTCCTCGACTAAACATGAAATGGCTTCCTCCTCGACTAAACCGGAGATGGCTTCCTCCTCGACTAAACCGGAGATGGCTTCCTCCTCGACTAAACCGGAGATGGCTTCCTCCTCGACTGGCCCGGCCGTGGATTTATAACTGATGTGGTATGTGTATTAGTTTTCCTTTCAGACAGGTTTATTTTTTCTTTGACTGCATCACCAGGTGACCAGAAGTCTATCAAGGGCCTTGATAGACTTCTGGTGTGACCTAAAATGCCAATAAAACCAAAGAATGCTAATCTTTGGCGATGCTATACCATGTGACTCAGATTCACAGATGATCAAGGGGGGTGTCTTGCTGAGAAGCCAAATAACTCAAGTGGGACTAAACAGGAGGTAAAATAATGTGCTATATTACAGAACTCTAGGTTTTTCCCCATTTTTTTACTCAATTCTGTTTTGGTTGATTAAATTGAGTAAACACCAGGTTTTTCAGCTAGATTATCAGGGATAAACCAATACCTTGAGGTTAATGTTACATATACCTTTGACTTTTATCTGTCAAAACTTCAATGAATTAAAAGGTCTCTCTGGAATTTGCCTCTATAGTTTAACCCGAGAAACTCATAACTACCTGGGGCCTCCGTGACTCAGGTAGTTTTGGAAGCTCAATCCGAACAGCTTTCCGCCAATGGGTCGCGGGTTTGATTCCCACTCTGGGACTCTCTGACTGGGACCTATGTGAGATGGTTGCCAATTACCACCAAAAGATTGTGGGTTTCCTCTGGGCATAGATCCTAGTTTCCTCCCACAATAAAACTGGCAACACCACCAGATAAGTGAAATAATCTTAAGCGCGGTGAAAAACACCAAACAATCAATCGATAATAACTAACATCAATGGTTCCCCAGTTTCAATGTCACTTAGTCTAAAGAAAAATTACTCAATTTCCATTTGATGGACCCTGCATGTACTCATCAAAGGTCAGATTTTCTCCAAGCCCAGCCCATTTTCTGCCATATAAGCTGCCAAAACCTTTATTTAACCCTTTCTTTAGCCAGTCATGGTTTCCCTTTTGCATTAAACCAGTCATGATTTCTCGTTTGCATTAAACCAGCCATGATTTTCCGTTTGCATTAAACTTTTGCGTTAAACCGGGCATGGTTTCCTTTTGCATTAAACGGGGCATGGTTTCCTTTTGCATTAAACGGGGCATGGTTTCCTTTTGCATTAAACGGGGCATGGTTTCCTTTTGCATTAAACGGGGCATGGTTTCCTTTTGCATTAAACGGGGCATGGTTTCCTTTTGCATTAAACGGGGCATGGTTTCCTTTTGCATTAAACGGGGCATGGTTTCCTTTTGCATTAAACGGGGCATGGTTTCCTTTTGCATTAAACAGGGCATGGTTTCCTTTTGCATTGAACCGGCCATGGTTTCCATTTGCATTGAACCGGCCATGGTTTCCATTTGCATTGAACCGGCCATGGTTTCCATTTGCATTGAACCGGCCATGGTTTCCATTTGCATTGAACCGGGCATGGTTTCCATTTGCATTGAACCGGGCATGGTTTCCATTTGCATTGAACCGGGCATGGTTTCCTTTTGCATTGCTGTGTATCAGTTTTTCCTCAGCATAGAGCACTATTAAATTGTTTTCTTTTCATCACCAGGTTCATCCATTCAGTCTGTAATAAGTGTTACCTAGAACACCAATGAAAACCAAAAAATTCTAATCTTTGCAGATGTCAGACGTAGATTCAGTCTTGCTGAGAAGCCAAATAACTGAGTTCAAGTGGGACTAGATAGGAGTTAAAATGTGTTATTTTACTTATAAGGTTTGTATGTTTTTATTTTATTTTTTTTCCAATTCTGTTTTGGTTGATTAAATGTTGAGGACACACCAGGTGTTTCAGTTACATGCATGGAGCATTAGCTCGAGACTGATGTTACATTTAACTTTTATCTGTCAAACCACAAACATTTTGAGTTGATCCGCCTTGCCAGATATAGGCTACACGCCAAACCTGTTCCCCCCCCCCCCCCCCCCCCCTCTAGACCTGATAAAGCCGCCTTATAATAAGTGGAACTAATCTTGAGTGCTTAAAACATCAGTCAATCTAGCTGTTCTCTGAAAACTTTCATATGGGCCTACTTTTTGACATATTGCACATACATGTATGTGTTGGTGGATTGAATTATTGTTGAACGTAGGTCAACTGGTGCGATACATCTAATCTAGGCTATTAAGTAACGAAATAGTGTGCAATGCCAGATCTTATTTCGTTATTAGTGCCTTGTCTGTGTCTAACACTGACACAAGCCTTTCAGCGATCGTTTCAGGATTCAAATCCCACTCCATCTAAAGTTTCCAGTCAAATTGCACAAAATGGACAAACCTTATCAGGTAAGTTTCCTTGTAGCCTACCCGTACTTACATTATCTATCTAATCTATTTATTTTTTTTTAAATTATCTGTGGGAGAGTTGCAATTTGCTAGTTCCACCCTCCCTAGACCTAGCAACGTTGCCATATAAGTGAAACAATCTTGACTGGCAAAAAAATCACTCTGACTGGCCCGATATGTAGCTTTAAAGGGTATCCCAAATGCGTTCCTTGAAATTACATAGTAGTTAGTGGATTACTTAAAGGCCCACTTGCTGCCGTAGCCTGTTTAAATTTGCTAAGAAAACCAATTTGCATGAGCTTACTACAACTAATACCACTAAACTTAAACATAGGACACATAAAACATGTCTAGTTAGCTTTAGAATGTAGAAATGGGGTGAAAAACAAACGAAGAATCGAAACCTGATTACAACAACAACGATCAGTGTCGGTCAACTTTCGTGTTGGATTACCCTCATTTCAGGCCTTTTTATCTGTGGTTTACACTCAAACAATAATCAGCAGGCTTTTCCAGTCGCTGTTAATCGATCGTCAGTCTGTATTTCTCAGATAAATAGGCCTACATAAAATTACACTGTACCGTTAGTTCACTCACTCGACTGAAACATAAAATCGCCAATAGGGGACAGTGTGATTTGTTTACGTTACGGGCGCCTAACAATTCAAATTTTCAAATTCAAATTAAAAATACAAAGTGACGTCCAAACTTTTAAATTTTGGTTAAAATAGAAAGTTCCTAACTTATATTGTCTGAGAAAAATACAGAAAACGGTCTTTCTTTTTTAATGTAAACAATATTCCTGATTTTCGCGGCAAGTGTGCCTTTAAAAAATCTACCATGCAGTATAACATACCCGTAGGCTGACAGTGATCTTCAGTCTACATCCAAAGTTGCCTTGTGCTACAAAAATTAAGATGAACTGTGACTTCACAGAATTAAGACAGTCGGCAAAGATTCCATCTAAATACACAACCTGCATTTCTAGCTCAGAGAGTGATTATAGTGATATTTTCATAAGTTATTACATAAACGAAGCTGCAATATCACATAAGGGTATTAAATGAAAACAAATCCTTTTGAGAAAATAAACATTTATTATCTATACATGAGCGAAAAACTAGGGATATTTGGAAGTTTACTCCTCCATTCCCTGTAATTGTGTATCATTTTCTTGTTTGCTATGCTTAACGTAGATTGTTTGCTGTGTAGCATTTGCGAAGGCATACTACCTGTGCGAGGTCACTGCTCATGAATTGAGTCTCACCAGGCAGGTTTGGCAAGGCAGATACATGTACCTCTGCAATCTCGTAGAAAACATTTGTTGTTTTCTGACTTTTGATTAGCTTTGATTCTTTTAAGCACATGTACAGATTCATAGAGTTACCTGTATGCCCTACTGTTGAACATACCAGAGTTAAACATTTGTTAATTATGCCGATAACATGCCTAGAAACGGATTCATATGAGAGTAACGTTACTGGCGTCTGCTTTCGAGGGGAGTGGACTTCAAGCTGCAATATGTGCATGACTATGTGTGGCATCCAAATAAACTTCATGTGTAATCAAAGACCAGTAAAATTTCTTTTTAATGAAACTATATTTCGGCATTTGTGATACCCTTTATGTTAAATGTAGTATATTTAAGTTTATGATTGTCAATATCAAACCATTGGTGTTGTAATCTTGGACAGGTAATGGAAAATCAAGGGATGAAAATGACCTCCGCTGGTTGGTGATACTTCATCTGGATTTGAAGAAAGAAGAAAACAATGGAAGCTCATCATCTTTTGTAGAACCTACCAAAGGATTGTCAATTTTTACTACAAATTTGGTTTGTTTGGTTGTCTCACACAGTCCTATGTTTCAGTTATTAGGTGATTCCTAAAACTTAAAGCACATCTCTTCATTACAAGCCAATGTGGCGACCACTTTTCTCTTGGCTAAAGTTAAGGTCATCAAGTTAGTTTTACAGGTTCGAGCTCAGGGGAGGGGGGGGGGGGTGGTGGCCTTCATGGTTCAGTGGGTTAGACCTTTCATCGATGCGGCGAGAGTTCAAATCCCACTCAAACCAAACAAAAATTTTAAATGTTGTGAGTGGATTTTTCACTCGATCGCTGTATGTGGTACTCCGCAAAGGTCTAGTTTCCTCCAGGCAATGATTTCGGTTTCACCCCCCCACTAAACCTACAACGCAGCCATGTAAGGGAAATAATCTTGAGTGCGGCGTGAAATCCTCAATCAATCAAGCTGAGGGCTGGGCCTACCTGAACAAAGTGCTCTTAACTAAGAGTACTCTCAACGTATGGGACTTTAAGAGGACTCGCAAACATAGACTAAGAGTGTAATTAGATCCAACTGTTTATATATTGTTTTTCGATTTTCATCTCTTAAATTGATTGCTCTCAGTGGCTCATTCTTTGGCTCAATTGATGGTAGAAAAATTTTGAATATTCGAGTATTTTTTCTCTTGCCAGAGAATTGGCAGGTACATGTAAGTATCGAAGGTGACTGTCTAAGATTTTCTGCAGTCGGATGTCCTCTCCCAGTAAACCTGGCAAAACCAGCATATAAGTGAAACATTCTTAACTGCGGTGTAAAACATGGATCCATTTTGTGCCCTAATATATAGCATAATTTACATGTAGTACCACTGTTTTGTAATCTTTGCCAGGTATTAAAAGGCAACATATCCTGTGAGAATGACCCAGCTGATTGGTGATACAGTGTAGTTTGTATTCATTTGGAGAAGGAAGAAAACTGAAAGCTCACCATCTTTTTGAAGGTTTTTGACATAAGTTTGGCAACTGTTTGGTTGATTCAGGTTTTAGGCCACACCCAATAGTTTCAGTCATGTGGTGATACAAATACCTTAAATCACACCCTCCCTAGCTCCGGCATGTTGCGGTACTAATGTGAAACCCACGCTCCTAGCTCAGACCACCGTTGACTACAATTACACCCTCCCTTGCTGTTTCCTTCTTGCAACTATATCCCTAAGCCTACTGATGTAACTTAAATAGGATTCCTGTTTGGAGTGATAACAGATACATTAACAATAGTTCTTGAACTTTAAATGATGTCACTCGAAAAATAATGGGATACTTGAGGTTTCTTGTTTGAAGGGACCGCTTCGTTACAAGCAATTTTGACAAGATGCATGACTGCCCCCCTTAACAAAACATTGGTTGTCAAGTCATGTTTTCATATTCATCCCTTAGTATGCCCTGTTGTGGTCATTAAGCAATCAGTTAAATGGTAAAATGTTTGTTGACTAAAGCCAAGGTCATCAAGGAAGTTATTTTGAACACGTTCAAAGGGAAGGGTCTGTTGCAAAATTTATCCCAGGTCCTAGTATTACGTGTTCCACCAATGTCTCAAAATTTTGCATAATTTATATCTCAACATTTTATATTTGTTTTCCCTATATTTTTAGCTCTTAAATCTTATATTCACTGGGCCTCTGTGGCTCATTTGCTAGCTTAGCGCCTCAGCATAAGCCTTCCATTGATAGGTAAGAGAAATTGTGGATTTTCTGGTGAATTTTTCTCATTAACACTATGTGGGAGTTGCCAAGTTTTCCCCACTAAACTGGCAATCAAAAATAGATGGGCAAGAACATTTTTTAATTTTCTGAGTGAATTTTTTGCACTTGCTCACTTTGGGGAGAACTTGCCAGGTACTTAGGCCTACAGAAGGTCAAAGATTTCCTCCAGACAGAATCCAGTATCCTTCCTGATGCCATATTAGTGAAACAACCTTCAGTGTGTTGTAAAACATTAATCCATTTTGTGGCACAATATATTGCCAATATTTGAATGTTGTATTGGGTCTTGTAATCTTGGTCATGTTAGCTGACCTAGCAAGGGGTAACTTGAAGTACAAATACATGTCTTCCGGATGTTCCATGCATTGTGGAGACTACTGGCCGAATAAAGATGGGGGTGGTGGTGATCTTGTGGTCCGTTGGTACTTTTGTTGCCATATGAACTTATCTGTTGAGAGTGGCATTAAGCCCGAATCAATCCATGTAATCTTGGCATTGTCTCAGTGATTCAGTTGCCAGTGATAGGCCCTCACTCTGACAACTACCATCCATCAATGCGGCGCTGGTTTCAAATCCCACTGTCACATCAAGTTGTCTTCAGGCAAAGAGCCTGGTTCCCTCCCAGTAAACCTGTCAACACCACCATATAAGTGAAATAATTTTGAGTGCTGTGTAAAACATCCATCCATGTAATCGTAACTAGGTAATGGAACACTCTGTGGTGAGAATGACCCAGCAGATGTCGGGTCAAAGAAAGAAAACCATGGAAACTCTTCATAATCTGTTGGAGAGCTTGAAGGTTTAGCAACTTTTTATAATTTTGTTTCTGTTTGGTTGAATGATTTGTGTTTGAGACCACAGTACCTCGGCTGTCTGTTGACACTATATTGACAGCTATACTGAATTTCTATATTCAAACAGACTACACAGATTCGGATTCCTGTTCCAGTTTTAACATACATGTAATTCTATTACAACTCAAGATTTTCATGTGTAATAGGCAATGGTCTATTGTACACAATGAGCAGTGTTATCATAGTTACTCTTTTACACATATTCCTACTTTTTGTCTGAAGACCATGTAGTTTCCTACATGTACATTTTCCCCAGTTCATATATCTTGATATGCACACTTTGATTCATGCTTTCCAACAAAGGGCCTCTTATTCAAATCCTCGGTCCCCAAAAAATTGATAAATTTTGCCCTATGTGAAATTTTTGTTGGTACTTGCTCATAAACAAAACCAGTTATTAATTTGTAAGATTGTGTGGATTTATTTTCAGATTTGAAACTTAGACTGCCCCACTCCAGGACTTCATGAACAATTTTGTGACCTCATGCTGTACCCACGAACCTCAAACTCCGAAACAAATCAGGCTACAGTGTAAGAAAGATAACTCTAATGATACAGTGATTGATTATTAATACTAACAAAATCTTATCCCCCCCCCCCCCCCCACCCCTTGAAAGTCATCAAAAACACAAACTTGCAACTTGTTTAAATAAACAAAATGAGTAGCTGATACGACAACTCACTAGTAGCTCCAAAAAAGGTTGGTCATTACGATTTGTAGGTTCATTGGTTCTTTTTTACACATAGTTCCAGGTAAACGACAGGTGATCTTTTGGTTGGTTGGTACTTTTGTCACCATGTGCCCTTAGATGCTGAGTGACATTAAAAAACCCCAATCAATCCATGTAATCTTGGCAGTGACTCAGTTGCCAGGGATAGTCCCTCAGTCTGATACAGGTCTTCCATCAATGTGGCACAGGTTTCCAATTCCACTGTGACCAAATAATTTAAAAGCTGTGCAAAAAAATAAAAGCTGACAAATTTATTTTGGTTGAAAAAACCCGGTTCCGATATGCTACAGGGAATTAGCCTGGTTTTATCCTTCACGACCGGTCAACTCTAAGAATTAAGAGAAACAATCTTGACTGGGGCTTAAGCATTAATCTGACAGGACTGCCAAGGGGGGAAAAAACGCTAGGTCAACGCTGAGTAAGGTGAATTAAACTTATGTTCATTAAATCACTGGTACTTTTCTACATTGTCAATCATATATTCTTTATCTTTCCAGGTTAAATAACAGTATGGTTATCTGTAGCAGCTTGAATCAGTGTATTGACATTCTGAAACTATATGGAATTCGATAAAGAAAACTTGGACAATGCCTGTTTTGAATATACACTGTATTGATATTCAAAGGTTGGTTACCATTCAAAGACTTTTTTCTATTTTCTTGATAAATTGCTGGGTTGGTTAGTTTTTTCAAGGTGTTTAAATTTTGGAGTTTGTGCCAAGATAGTCGAATAATGAAACCTTACAAGAAATAGAAATATTACTGTTCTAGTGACCCTCCTACTTAAATGAACTACCTGTATGTCTTTTTTGAGAAGCTCATGAACAAAATGGTGTGGGTGTCGACTAACTCATCTACCCTGCCTCCAAGAAAAATGCAATCACTCGGACATTCAAAATTTTATTAGCTAATGGAATATTCTACAAACGAAGTTCATTTAATTTTTTTCTGATCAGTTTGGTCATTTTCTTGGATGAGACTTTCGAAGTGGCACCATGCATCGGTGGAAAAAGTAAGTTTCAGTTTGACAAATTCATTTCATCAATGTGTTGAAGGTTCAAATCTTACTCAGTCCAAAGAAAAGTTTAACAATTTCGCCATATGTGGAAAGTTTTGCTTTATCTGAATTTGTTTCATCCAGACAAATAACCCTGTTTTCTCCCCCACAACCTGGCCACACTAATATAGAACCGAAACAATCTGACTGACTGCCAAGGGGGAACTGGTCAGACAATATGATAGTACATGTAGGTAGAATGAATAAAACTGATTGGTACTTTTTTACATTCCAGGGTAAATAACAAGAGGGTAATTTGTAATAAGGATGCTTTAAATCAGTGTATAAACCAGGAGATGCATCATATGGACGTTGATCATTCAGAAATTTTGGACAAGGCCTTGTGTGTTTTGAAGATTTAAGGTGGGTTGTGTTCGTTTCTATTGTTTGTTTTGATTGACTGTTACAACCAGGCGGGATTGCAACAGGCTGGCTGGATTGCAACAGGCTGGTTGGATTGCAGTTATGATATAAATGATTGATTGATTGATTAGATTTACGCAGCACTGAAGATTATTTCACTTATATGGCGGTGTTGCCAGGTTTAATGGCAGAGGAAACCAGGCCCGGAGGAAACCCTGCCCCACATCAAGTGAAAAATCCTCTCAGAAATTTTTCTTTAGTCAGAGCCCGTGCAACATCAATGGAAGGTCTGTATGGGACTGAGGGACAATCTGTCTAGCCCACTAGACCACCAAGGTGCCCATGATATAAACGAACGATGCCTCTTGTGAGAAATTCATGTGTGTATGTATGTGCATTCTTCTGTTAACTTCCAATTCAGGTAATTTGATTGGTTGTTGCTTGTTGATATCTCCCGAACTAATGGGTAAAATTTTACTAAAGAAAAAATTGTGATGGTTGCCAGTTACCAACGGAAGGTCGTGGGTTTCCTCCGGGCATAGAGCCCGGTTTCCTCCCACAATAAAACTGGCAACGCCGCCATATAAGTGAAACAATCTTGAGCGCGGCGTAAAACACCAAACAATCAATCAATCAATCTTTGTAGTTAACATAAGTTTGCCATCTGTAGTTCTGTTCACTTTCTCGTTAGTCTCCAGTTCGGTTATTTTGTTTGTTTGTTTGAGCCTGTTTCTCAAGATATTTGTGTCCAATGTAAGTTTGCTTCTGGTGGTAACGTAATGTTGAAGGTATTTGTTGCTATGACAGTAAGGCCTTGCTTTGGACTTAAATAAGGCGTAAATGTTTATAGAAATAGCTGCCAGAACTACTTGTTACCATTTCCTGAAATATATTTTAATAACCAAATTGTTTTTATATTTGGCAGCTTATGCTTAATTTCTAAATGGAATTTTACAGTTTGGTCATTTTACTGGATGTATTCATGACCGGGCTTGGTGACAGTGGACCTCTGCTGCAGACAATCCAGATGAAAGTGAAACTTTATGTATTGGAATCTCAAGAGGAGGGAAAAAATGCCTCAAGGTCTGTATCTTTTTTTTACATGTTCTTTATCTTTGTTTACTGTTTTGATTAAAGTGGCATGAGCTGCCAAAATGTTGATATTTTTCTCAAGACGCATAATTCAGAAGCTTTTTAGTGCTTCTAGTCTCGAAAATGTATGATAAAGTATTGTTTTGAACTAACTTTGGCTTTAGAATGAATGAATGAATGGTCATCCCGGTTATTTAAATTTTGCACTAGGAACTCAGCACTAGGACAGAAAATCATAACTTGACTATTTAGAATTCAATTCCCCTCAGAAATAAAAAAAATTCTGAAAGTATCATCTGTCAAGCCTTGGTTTAATGCTTGAAAACTTTCATGTAGGTTAGACATTTGTCTATGAAATTTAAACAGGTTTCGTGTGGGGATTAATAAACGACATTGGCAGTGCTAAATAAGTTGAAATATCTTGTGAATGTGAAACTTTACTTAAGCAAGAAATCATTAATCGTCCGCTTATTTTATTCTCGTTTTAACTTTATCATATAGCCTACTTGCCTGGTGTATACAATAGGAATAATTTATATGGATATTTCAGATTAGGCTGCTAGAAATGTTTGAATCCTATGATTGCATTATATTTTATTTTTAAATGATTTACATGAGATTTAATAGACTGTTACGTTTTGTATACAGGAAAATGGTGTCACACAGACAATCCAAGTAGAGGAAGGACTGTATTGTCATTTCCAATCTTCCTTGGTTTGACAGTCTTCTGCAATGTTGGTCGGTTCCACAGTCCTCTGCAATGTTGGTGGGTTCCACAGTCCTCTGCAATGTTGGTCGGTTCCACAGTCCTCTGCAATGTTGGTCGGTTCCACAGTCCTCTGCAATGTTGGTCGGTTCCACAGTCCTCTGCAATGTTGGTCGGTTCCACAGTCCTCTGCAATGTTGGTGGGTTCCACAGTCCTCTGCAATGTTGGTGGGTTCCACAGTCCTCTGCAATGTTGGTGGGTTCCACAGTCCTCTGCAACGTTGGTGGGTTCGACAGTCTTCTGCAACGTTGGTGGGTTCGACAGTCTTCTGCAACGTTGGTGGGTTCGACAGTCTTCTGCAACGTTGGTGGGTTCGACGGTCTTCTGCAATGTTGGTGGGTTCGACAGTCTTCTGCAATGTTGGTCGGTTCGACAGTCTTCTGCAATGTTGGTCGGTTCGACAGTCTTCTGCAATGTTGGTCAGTTCGACAGTCTTCTGCAATGTTGGTCGGTTCCACAGTCTTCTGCAATGTTGGTCGGTTCCACAGTCTTCTGCAATGTTGGTCGGTTCCACAGTCCTCTGCAATGTTGGTCGGTTTGGCAGTCCTCTGCAATGATCGTCACGCCCACAGTCTTCTGCAACGTGTTGGTCGTCCCGCCCACAGTCTTCTGCAACGTGTTGGTCGTCCCGCCCACAGTCTTCTGCAACGTGTTGGTCGTCCCGCCCACAGTCTTCTGCAACGTGTTGGTCGTCCCGCCCACAGTCTTCTGCAACGTGTTGGTCGTCCCGCCCACAGTCTTCTGCAACGTGTTGGTCGTCCCGCCCACAGTCTTCTGCAACGTGTTGGTCGTCCCGCCCACAGTCTTCTGCAACGTGTTGGTCGTCCCGCCCACAGTCTTCTGCAACGTGTTGGTCGTTCCGCCCACAGTCTTCTGCAACGTGTTGGTCGTCCCGCCCACAGTCTTCTGCAACGTGTTGGTCGTCCCGCCCACAGTCTTCTGCAACGTGTTGGTCGTCCCGCCCACAGTCTTCTGCAACGTGTTGGTCGTCCCGCCCACAGTCTTCTGCAACGTGTTGGTCGTCCCGCCCACAGTCTTCTGCAACGTGTTGGTCGTCCCGCCCACAGTCTTCTGCAACGTGTTGGTCGTCCCGCCCACAGTCTTCTGCAACGTGTTGGTCGTCCCGCCCACAGTCTTCTGCAACGTGTTGGTCGTCCCGCCCACAGTCTTCTGCAACGTGTTGGTCGTCCCGCCCACAGTCTTCTGCAACGTGTTGGTCGTCCCGCCCACAGTCTTCTGCAACGTGTTGGTCGTCCCCTCAGCAGTCTTCTGCAACGTGTTGGTCGTCCCCTCAGCAGTCTTCTGCAACGTGTTGGTCGTCCCCTCAGCAGTCTTCTGCAACGTGTTGGTCGTCCCCTCAGCAGTCTTCTGCAACGTGTTGGTCGTCCCCTCAGCAGTCTTCTGCAACGTGTTGGTCGTCCCCTCAGCAGTCTTCTGCAACGTGTTGGTCGTCCCCTCAGCAGTCTTCTGCAACGTGTTGGTCGTCCCCTCAGCAGTCTTCTGCAACGTGTTGGTCGTCCCCTCAGCAGTCTTCTGCAACGTGTTGGTCGTCCCCTCAGCAGTCTTCTGCAACGTGTTGGTCGTCCCCTCAGCAGTCTTCTGCAACGTGTTGGTCGTCCCCTCAGCAGTCTTCTGCAACGTGTTGGTCGTCCCCTCAGCAGTCTTCTGCAACGTGTTGGTCGTCCCCTCAGCAGTCTTCTGCAACGTGTTGGTCGTCCCCTCAGCAGTCTTCTGCAACGTGTTGGTCGTCCCCTCAGCAGTCTTCTGCAACGTGTTGGTCGTCCCCTCAGCAGTCTTCTGCAACGTGTTGGTCGTCCCCTCAGCAGTCCTCTGCAACGTGTTGGTCGTCCCCTCAGCAGTCCTCTGCAACTGGTTGCCCATCCCCTGCCCTTCCAGACACCCGTCATATCAATTTAAAAGTTTGGACAGCCTTCTGCAATGGTAAAAGCTTGTGGAAAGAGGACCTTAACTGTTTATGTAAGTTTTTTTTACTTTCCAGCTTGTACGCTTATTGAAAAAATATTGTTTTCCGTTTCTTTTGTCCAGACACACGTTTTTCAAAAATTGAATTCAAACTCCTGTTAATGCAATGTTAAATTGTTTACTTCATTAGTTTAAATGTTCTGGATATGTTAAACCCTTCTTGGCTATTTAAGCCCCTTGCATGACTATATGGCCAACTCTTTTTATACAATAATTCCCAAAGTGCTGGATCGTAAGATATGATAGAACATTGGGACCCCGTTTGAGTTTCGGGGATAAGAATTGGCTGTTAGCGCATAGGCAAGCTTGATTGTATAAGGTGATTAACTGTTGTAATGTTGGATAAGACCTCTTTTTACCGCCATATAAGTGAAATAGTCTTGAATGCGGCATTTAACTCTAGTCAATCTATCGATCAACCTATACAAAAATTTAGTTTTTTCAGTTACACAAATTATCTAATATAATAATATATATGTAATATAAAGCTGCTAGTCACAAATGTTTGACCCTTTGCTTATAATATTGTTAATGTTATACAGGCGTGCAATGTGCCCCTGAAAATATAAACCACATCAAGAGTTTGGACATGGACCAGTCAATTTGGTGTCAAGATACTGTGTTGAGAACAAGAAATGTTGCCTGCTAGCAATCTCTGGTAAGCTCCCATGACATAAAGAAAAAACATCACCACAGAATAAATAGGACCTCATAGACAATTAGGTGATTGCTTGTTTGGATTCATACGTTGCACAAAGATGATTTCACCTGTATGGTGTATTTATTCATGCTCTACAGTAATGGATATGTGAAGTGTAAGGGTTAATAAAACGCTTTTGGTTTTCTGTTTTATAGGCAGAGAAATTGTTTTTATTTAAGTGGCATGAGCTGCCAAAATTCTGACATTTCATGTCATATCTTCAAGAGATGATGAGTTTGAAGTCAATTTAAAGAAATTGAATTGACGTTGAAATAAAACATGTTAGCCAGCTAGTCGTTTGACCGAATGCTAACAAGACTAAATTGAAATAGCCGGGATGTAGGAGTACAATTTGGGGCTTTATGTTGCTTATAAAATTGACCAGACATCAGTGCCTCACGCCTAATAAGAAAATCACCTTTAAAGATTAAAATATAGTTAATATTTTTGGTTATTCTCAGAGGTCAAGGTAGTTAATATCAGAAATCTGTCCACAACCTATGGCACTCGATCATGGTGTATTCTTACCATAGCTATTTTTTAGGAAATTCTAAAGGAAAAATAAAGCCAGGTTAAAGAATAAAGGGAATATTTTTTTCCTACAAACGAAATAAGCAATAACTGGGAGTAAAGCATCAATACAAGCTTATGTTTTGAAGCTTGTGCAATTTTGAAATAAAATGGAAAATATTGATTATATTCAAACTATTAGTAGCTTATGTTTTTATAGCTACATTTATATCTTTACTATTTTCAGGAGTTTGGATACCCTTTATCTGCTGTTCGATGTTCACGAAATAGAGTTTTTGAAAGGAAGTCAATCGTGGTGCAACCTTGAGAAAGAACAGCAGATGACAACAAGGACTTTATAGATACAATATCTTACTATTATTATAGTTAATAGAACCTTATAACAAGGATAGCTTGGTTCAAATTTGTGGACAAGAACATTGGTTGATGATATATTTAACAAAGGTTTGTTGTAAGTCTTAAACATATTTTTACATCACTCATATTTTTATATTTTTAGGCATATATTTTTACGGCTTTTTTCTTTATAGACCCACTTTTGTGTTTCTATTAGTCCAACGCACCGTGGGAACGGGCCTTTAGATATTCATTCCAAAGCACAGGGTATGTAGAGCGTTAGAGGCTCAATCCGAACAGCCTTCCACCAATGGGTCATCGTTTCAAATCCCACTCAGTCCAAAAAAATTTGAAAATTTTCTTATTGGGTCTTCACTCAAATGATCTATGTGGGATGGTTGCCAGTTCCCACCCAAAGGTTAGGGATTTTCTCCGGGCATAGAGCCTAGTTTCCTCCCACAATAAAACTGGCAACGCCGCCAAAGAATCGAGATAATCTTGAGCGCGGCGTAAAACCAATCAAGCTGAATTAGCGTAATTGAAATTAACATCAATCAATATAAGGCACAAGAAAATTAGATAGATTTTTATTTTCGAGTTCTTGTAAAGTTGTACAATGGAAACCAAGAATTGTCTACATATTTTAAAATGTTTAAATATAGATTTTAGAATACTGAACGTATAGTGGCTTATGTTATATAGAAATTCAGGTTATAAAAAATATATAACTGTTGCTAAGGTTCCCACTAAATAGCTTGGCATAATTGACAAGTCAAAATTCAAAAGAACGAATTGTATTGGTTTAGATATTTTGGTTTAATAAACAAGGAAAGAAAAGGGCAGTTATTTTGCAGAAATAAATATGCAAAGTAGGATGAAGTTGACAAGTTTCTAATCACACCTATGTAGCATGTTATCAGTATTATGTGTAAATTACATGCATGTATTCGGCTTCATGGTACTATATCTAAAAATAACAGCCTTTTTTTTAAATTCCAGATGTGAATCGAAATACCGAACAATAACAATGCTTTCTTTGTCAGCCTACAAATCATTGCTTTATTCTGATATAAAATAGAATGTATGGTGCTTTTTTATGTTCCCAAAAATAAACACAGGGTTGGTATGAATAACAAACTTCTTCGTTTATTTCTGACAGAAAAAAAACGATAAAGTTTGATAACAATACCAACCCTGTGTTTATTATCAAACTCGACTCCTAAAAGTCTCTACAAAAACCTCTCCAAAAATAATTTGGCCACCTATTTTACCTAACCTTTGTTCAGAAATTGTATCATATGATGTGTCATGGTTTCATATCCCACTTAGTCCTAAGAGGAATGAAACAATTCAGTGTAGTTGCCTTATGTGGAAGAGTTGTCAGGTCTGGGTTTTCTCTGACAAAGTTTCCTCTTACTGCACCTGGCTGCCATATAGGTATAGTGTTCAGTGCTGTGTAAATAAGGTGCAGAATTACTCATGGATAACAACTTCTTGGTTTATTGGGTTGACAACGTTTGGATGTAGAACTACATTGAAACGTCTTAGAACTACATCAAAACGTCTTAAAACTACATTGAAACGTCGTCACCCAATAAACCAAGAATTTGTTATCAATAAGCATTAACCTTATTTTAACCTTCTAAATGTCATCGAAAGATTTGCCGAGTAAAACCTCGATCGATTGAAATGCAGGTTATTTTCATTTCTCCAATAATTGTATAATGGTCTTCAGCTGTCAAATGAAAACTAAAATTGAATTATCTGTACTGGTGAATAGTGATTTTTATTAATATTTGTATTATATGTAAAGCTTTTTTAGTATTTTGGTACCCTATTGTTTTTAATACAAGTGTTACCCTATTTTTTGTTTTATTAACAATATCACACCCATTACAAATAGGAATCTAATGTTACCCTTAGGGAAACCAAAGATTTGCCAGGTTTCTCCCAAGCAAAGATCTCCCATGTCAACCCCGCCATAAATAAGTGAAATTATCTTGAGTGCGGCGTAAAACCTCAATCAAACCAGGCAATTAAAGAGTTTCAAACGTTGTTCTAAACCCAGATAGTATCTTTTCCCCCCAGAAAGCCCCCCCCCCCCCCCCCCCGATAACTATTTGTCCAGGTTTACCTGGTGTCTGCGTCGTTATAAACATGAGATACCGGTACGTTTGAATGTTAAATAGAATGTAAAAATATTTATTTAAGCTGCAATTTGAAAAAATATACTGTATACTGTTAATCTTTGAACAGTCAGATGAAAATCTAAATTTTCGCTATTTTGTAACAAATAAAAAAAGTGTTAATAATTATTTTTTTAGTTTTTTCACCATCGATAATTATTACCGTCTTTGACTGTTCAAAGATACCCCGCCCTTCAAAGTTACCCTAGTTTACGGTATTTTCAAAAGAATTTTTTTTTTTACCAAATAAATTCCAAAATCAGTCCCATGTGTTTAGTTTTGCTGACTTTGTAGATAAGGTAGTTCAGGTTTCTGACTTGAAGACTGCTCGCTTCATCTGCCAGTGTTCGTAAATGGCGAGCAGGATCTCTCGGAATATATTGCTGGTCCCCTGAATTCACTTTTGCCTCCCTGCCTTAAACTTCGCCATTAATGATGTACACTGCTTTGCTGTTTATCAGGTTTTTAAACATAAACTTCACTAAGTAGATTAAGTTAAATTTTTTATTTCACTGTCTAAATCGGACTTGGATTTCGATTGCAATGAAACCAGACTAAAAATATGGCTGTTTGTATCGAAAAATTTTAATTTTGGAGTCCGAAACCCGAACCATAGATTAATTCTCTGCATGAAGTGGAGTTCATACCCGAAGGCCAGGTACCCGCCTGTTTCCTAGAGTTATTGCTCGATCAGACAATGTGGAAGGTTACTGCAAAAGATTATTTGTAAGGAAATAATTCCTTTGGGGGGTATCACGATGCAGATTGAACATTAAGAGGAGGGTGTCGGAATTGTTCTGCTTGGGCCCAATCTATGGATTGAGGGTTTAATTTCAGTTGAAAGAAAAACTTGGATAAAATGTTAGCGGTCGGCACTCCAGCACTGTGTGGAAGTGTTAATTGGTAAACGCCGACACAGGTATGTGATGGGTCGTGGGTTCGAAACCTACACAAGTCAAGTATGAATAACAAACTTCTTCGTTTATTTCTGACAGAAAAAAAACGATAAAGTTTGATAACAATACCAACCCTGTGTTTATTATCAAACTCGACTCCTAAAAGTCTCTTCAAAAACCTCTCCAAAAATAATTTGGCCACCTATTTTACCTAACCTTTGTTCAGAAATTGTATCATATGATGTGTCATGGTTTCATATCCCACTTAGTCCTAAGAGGAATGAAACAATTCAGTGTAGTTGCCTTATGTGGAAGAGTTGTCAGGTCTGGGTTTTCTCTGACAAAGTTTCCTCTTACTGCACCTGGCTGCCATATAGGTATAGTGTTCAGTGCTGTGTAAATAAGGTGCAGAATTACTCATGGATAACAACTTCTTGGTTTATTGGGTTGACAACGTTTGGATGTAGAACTACATTGAAACGTCTTAGAACTACATCAAAACGTCTTAAAACTACATTGAAACGTCGTCACCCAATAAACCAAGAATTTGTTATCAATAAGCATTAACCTTATTTTAACCTTCTAAATGTCATCGAAAGATTTGCCGAGTAAAACCTCGATCGATTGAAATGCAGGTTATTTTCATTTCTCCAATAATTGTATAATGGTCTTCAGCTGTCAAATGAAAACTAAAATTGAATTATCTGTACTGGTGAATAGTGATTTTTATTAATATTTGTATTATATGTAAAGCTTTTTTAGTATTTTGGTACCCTATTGTTTTTAATACAAGTGTTACCCTATTTGTTGTTTTATTAACAATATCACACCCATTACAAATAGGAATCTAATGTTACCCTTAGGGAAACCAAAGATTTGCCAGGTTTCTCCCAAGCAAAGATCTCCCATGTCAACCCCGCCATAAATAAGTGAAATTATCTTGAGTGCGGCGTAAAACCTCAATCAAACCAGGCAATTAAAGAGTTTCAAACGTTGTTCTAAACCCAGATAGTATCTTTTCCCCCCAGAAAGCCCCCCCCCCCCCCCCCCCCCCGATAACTATTTGTCCAGGTTTACCTGGTGTCTGCGTCGTTATAAACATGAGATACCGGTACGTTTGAATGTTAAATAGAATGTAAAAATATTTATTTAAGCTGCAATTTGAAAAAATATACTGTATACTGTTAATCTTTGAACAGTCAGATGAAAATCTAAATTTTCGCTATTTTGTAACAAATAAAAAAAGTGTTAATAATTATTTTTTTAGTTTTTTCACCATCGATAATTATTACCGTCTTTGACTGTTCAAAGATACCCCGCCCTTCAAAGTTACCCTAGTTTACGGTATTTTCAAAAGAATTTTTTTTTTTACCAAATAAATTCCAAAATCAGTCCCATGTGTTTAGTTTTGCTGACTTTGTAGATAAGGTAGTTCAGGTTTCTGACTTGAAGACTGCTCGCTTCATCTGCCAGTGTTCGTAAATGGCGAGCAGGATCTCTCGGAATATATTGCTGGTCCCCTGAATTCACTTTTGCCTCCCTGCCTTAAACTTCGCCATTAATGATGTACACTGCTTTGCTGTTTATCAGGTTTTTAAACATAAACTTCACTAAGTAGATTAAGTTAAATTTTTTATTTCACTGTCTAAATCGGACTTGGATTTCGATTGCAATGAAACCAGACTAAAAATATGGCCGTTTGTATCGAAAAATTTTAATTTTGGAGTCCGAAACCCGAACCATAGATTAATTCTCTGCATGAAGTGGAGTTCATACCCGAAGGCCAGGTACCCGCCTGTTTCCTAGAGTTATTGCTCGATCAGACAATGTGGAAGGTAACTGCAAAAGATTATTTGTAAGGAAATAATTCCTTTGGGGGGTATCACGATGCAGATTGAACATTAAGAGGAGGGTGTCGGAATTGTTCTGCTTGGGCCCAATCTATGGATTGAGGGTTTAATTTCAGTTGAAAGAAAAACTTGGATAAAATGTTAGCGGTCGGCACTCCAGCACTGTGTGGAAGTGTTAATTGGTAAACGCCGACACAGGTATGTGATGGGTCGTGGGTTCGAAACCTACACAAGTCAAGTATGAATAACAAACTTCTTCGTTTATTTCTGACAGAAAAAAAACGATAAAGTTTGATAACAATACCAACCCTGTGTTTATTATCAAACTCGACTCCTAAAAGTCTCTTCAAAAACCTCTCCAAAAATAATTTGGCCACCTATTTTACCTAACCTTTGTTCAGAAATTGTATCATATGATGTGTCATGGTTTCATATCCCACTTAGTCCTAAGAGGAATGAAACAATTCAGTGTAGTTGCCTTATGTGGAAGAGTTGTCAGGTCTGGGTTTTCTCTGACAAAGTTTCCTCTTACTGCACCTGGCTGCCATATAGGTATAGTGTTCAGTGCTGTGTAAATAAGGTGCAGAATTACTCATGGATAACAACTTCTTGGTTTATTGGGTTGACAACGTTTGGATGTAGAACTACATTGAAACGTCTTAGAACTACATCAAAACGTCTTAAAACTAAATCGAAACGTCGTCACCCAATAAACCAAGAATTTGTTATCAATAAGCATTAACCTTATTTTAACCTTCTAAACGTCATCGAAAGATTTGCCGAGTAAAACCTCGATCGATCGAAATGCAGGTTATTTTCATTTCTCCAATAATTGTATAATGGTCTTCAACTGTCAAATAAATACTAAAATTGAATTATCTGTACTTGTGAAAAGTGATTTTTATTAATATTTGTATTATATGTTGAGCTTTTTTAGTATTTTGGTACCCTATTGTTTTTAATACAAGTGTTACCCTATTTTTTGTTTTATTAACAATATCACACCCATTACAAATAGGAATCTAATGTTACCCTTAGGGAAACCAAAGATTTGCCAGGTTTCTTCCAAGCAAAGATCTCCCATGTCAACCCCGCCATAAATAAGTGAAATTATCTTGAGTGCGGCGTAAAACCTCAATCAAACCAGGCAATTAAAGTTTCAAACGTTGTTCTAAACCCAGAGGGGGCGGCGGACAAACCGGCTGCACCTGGGGGGCGGCGGACAAACCGGCTGCACCTGGGGGGCGGCGGACAAACCGGCTGCACCTGGGGGGCGGTGGACAAACCGGCTGCACCTGGGGGGCGGCGGACAAACCGGCTGCACCTGGGGGGCGGCGGACAAACCGGCTGCACCTGGGGGGCGGCGGACAAACCGGCTGCACCTGGGGGGCGGCGGACAAACCGGCTGCACCTGGGGGGCGGCGGACAAACCGGCTGCACCTGGGGGGCGGCGGACAAACCGGCTGCACCTGGGGGGCGGCGGACAAACCGGCTGCACCTGGGGGGCGGCGGACAAACCGGCTGCACCTGGGGGGCGGCGGACAAACCGGCTGCACCTGGGAGGCGGCGGACAAACCGGCTGCACCTGGGGGGGCGGCGGACAAACCGGCTGCACCTGGGGGGCGGCGGACAAACCGGCTGCACCTGGGGGGCCGCGGACAAACCGGCTGCACCTGGGGGGCGGCGGACAAACTAAGTCTCTGACGGATATAAACCAGACTATAAATTTAGGGGTGGAAAAACAGATTATATCTAGAGGTGGAAACACAAATTACATGTACATGTATATTTGTTACAACAATTTATGGGGTGTAAAGGTCTAAATGATATACCTCTTTTTAACACAATTAGAAACTTGTCTCCATGGTTATTTTAGACAAGAAGATTTTCCCTGTGCCTGTGTGTTTTAGTGATCATACATATATCTAGAGGTGGAAAAACAAATATCTAGATGTGAAAAAACAGATTCTATCCAGGAGTTATCTACAGGCAGAAGAACAGATTATATCTTGTGGTGGAAAAAACGACTATATCTCGGGGGAAACAAACTAAGTCTCTGACTGATATAAACCAGACTATAAATCTAGAAGGTGGAAAAACAGATTATATCTAGGGCTGGAAAAACAAATTACATAGAGATGGAAAAACAGATTATATCTAGGGCAGGAAAACAAATTATATCTTCATGTAGGTAGAAAAACAAATTATATCTAGATGAAGACCAACAGATTCTATTCTAGAGGTGGAAAAACAGATTATATCAAGGGGTGGAAAGACAGATTATATCTAGCGCTGGAAAAACAAATTATGTATAGAGGTGGAAAAACAGATTATATCTAGGTAGCAAAACAAATTATATCTAGATGTGGAAAAACAGATTTTTTTCTTAGAGGTGGAAAACAGATTATGTCTAGGGGTTGAAAAACAGATTATATCAAGGGGTGGAAAAACAAATTACATCTAGACCCGTTATCGCTCTACCAACTAAGAGAACAAGTTTGCAAAGTCATTGAAAATTAGCATCTCAACTTTAGTCAGATTGCTCAAGGCCATGATTTTATACTACCTACGATTGCAAGTTTTCGAGGAATGAAACAATGAACAAAAAATCATATGTTTTACTTAGCCGATTTTAAGTACAAGAAACTCTGAATAATGCATTGAAGCTTTTCGAAAAGAAAAATAAGCTTCTTGGACTATTGATTACTGGTGTTGTTGGTTCACGTGTTCGTTGGGCAACCGACTGCACCTGGGGACTGAGCAACCGACTGCCCCTGGGGACTGAGCAACCGACTGTCCCTGGGGACTGAGCAACCGACTGCCCCTGGGGACTGAGCAACCGACTGCCCCTGGGGACTGAGCAACCCACTGCCCCTGGGGACTGAGCAACCGACTGCCCCTGGGGACTGAGCAACCGACTGCCCCTGGGGGCTGAGCAACCGACTGCCCCTGGGGGCTGAGCAACCGACTGCCCCTGGGGGCTGAGCAACCGACTGCCCCTGGGGGCTGAGCAACCGACTGCCCCTGGGGGCTGAGCAACCGACTGCCCCTGGGGGCTGAGCAACCGACTGCCCCTGGGGGCTGAGCAACCGACTGCCCCTGGGGGCTGAGCAACCGACTGCCCCTGGGGGCTGAGCAACCGACTGCCCCTGGGGGCTGAGCAACCGACTGCCCCTGGGGGCTGAGCAACCGACTGCCCCTGGGGGCTGAGCAACCGACTGCCCCTGGGGGCTGAGCAACCGACTGCCCCTGGGGGCTGAGCAACCGACTGCCCCTGGGGGCTGAGCAACCGACTGCCCCTGGGGGCTGAGCAACCGACTGCCCCTGGGGGCTGAGCAACCGACTGCCCCTGGGGGCTGAGCAACCGACTGCCCCTGGGGGCTGAGCAACCGACTGCCCCTGGGGGCTGAGCAACCGACTGCCCCTGGGGGCTGAGCAACCGACTGCCCCTGGGGGCTGAGCAACCGACTGCCCCTGGGGGCTGAGCAACCGACTGCCCCTGGGGGCTGAGCAACCGACTGCCCCTGGGGGCTGAGCAACCGACTGCCCCTGGGGGCTGAGCAACCGACTGCCCCTGGGGGCTGAGCAACCGACTGCCCCTGGGGGCTGAGCAACCGACTGCCCCTGGGGGCGGCGCAACCGACTGCCCCTGGGGGCGGCGCAACCGACTGCCCCTGGGGGCGGCGCAACCGACTGCCCCTGGGGGCGGCGCAACCGACTGCCCCTGGGGGCGGCGCAACCGACTGCCCCTGGGGGTGGAGCAACCGACTGCCCCTGGGGGTGGAGCAACCGACTGCCCCTATCTGGGGGCGGAAAAGCAGGCTCTATCTGGGGGCGGCGGAAAAGCAGGCTCTATCTGGGGGCGGCGGAAAAGCAGGCTCTATCTGGGGGCGGCGGAAAAGCAGGCTCTATCTGGGGGCGGCGGAAAAGCAGGCTCTATCTGGGGGCGGCGGAAAAGCAGGCTCTATCTGGGGGCGGCGGAAAAGCAGGCTCTATCTGGGGGCGGCGGAAATACCGACTGCACCTGGGGGCGGCGGAAATACCGACTGCACCTGGGGGCGGCGGAAATACCGACTGCACCTGGGGGCGGCGGAAATACCGACTGCACCTGGGGGCGGCGGAAATACCGACTGCACCTGGGGGCGGCGGAAATACCGACTGCACCTGGGGGCGGCGGAAATACCGACTGCACCTGGGGGCGGCGGAAATACCGACTGCACCTGGGGGCGGCGGAAATACCGACTGCACCTGGGGGCGGCGGAAATACCGACTGCACCTGGGGGCGGCGGAAATACCGACTGCACCTGGGGGCGGCGGAAATACCGACTGCACCTGGGGGCGGCGGAAATACCGACTGCACCTGGGGGCGGCGGAAATACCGACTGCACCTGGGGGCGGCGGAAATACCGACTGCACCTGGGGGCGGCGGAAATACCGACTGCACCTGGGGGCGGCGGAAATACCGACTGCACCTGGGGGCGGCGGAAATACCGACTGCACCTGGGGGCGGCGGAAATACCGACTGCACCTGGGGGCGGCGGAAATACCGACTGCACCTGGGGGCGGCGGAAATACCGACTGCACCTGGGGGCGGCGGAAATACCGACTGCACCTGGGGGCGGCGGAAAAACCGACTGCACCTGGGAGCTCTATCTGGAGGCGGAAAAACATGCTCTATCTCGGGGGAAACAAACTAAGTCTCTGGGGGCGGAGCAACCGACTGCCCCTGGGGGCGGAGCAACCGACTGCCCCTGGGGGCGGAGCAACCGACTGCCCCTGGGGGCGGAGCAACCGACTGCCCCTGGGGGCGGAAAAGCAGGCTCTATCTGGGGGCGGCGGAAAAACCGACCACCTGGGGGCGGCGGAAAAACCGACTGCACCTGGGGGCGGCGGAAAAACCGACTGCACCTGGGAGCTCTATCTGGAGGCGGAAAAACATGCTCTATCTCGGGGGAAACAAACTAAGTCTCTGACGGTATATAAACCAGACTATAAATTTAGGGGTGGAAAAACAGATTATATCTAGAGGTGGAAACACAAATTACATGTATATTACAAGGTTCGGCAGCAGTTATTATGTCAAAACAGGATTATATTGAAGAGATAGAACGGCAGCTAAGCAACCCTCTTCATTACAAAAAACTTGATAAGGAAATTTGGCCTGAAAATTTTAGGACGTTTAATAAAATTCTTGTTTCTCTTCAAGATAAAGGCTTACTTAATGAAAAACAGTATCGCTATTTGGAATCTGATCATAACTCTAAAAACAAGGTCTTCTATATTCTTCGGAAAATTCACAAACCCATTGAAAAATGGCCGAAGCCTACAATGCCCCCTGGGCGTCCTATTATCTCAGATTGTGGCCATGAAAGTTATAGAATATCAGAGCTAATTGATTACTATCTAAAACCTATAGCGAATCGGCATCCTAGCTTTATAAAAAATACGGATGATTTATTGGCCAAATTGTCTGAGAAATCCATCCCACAAGATGTGATTTTGGTAACTCTGGATGTGGAGTCTATGTTTACAAACATTGACATAGATTTGGGTCTTAAATCCATAAAAAGCAGCATTCCAAAGATATCCTGACCACCGTCGTCCGGATAAAGACATTTTAGAATTGCTGGAACTTAGCTTAAAAGGTAAAGATTTTGAATTCAATGGGGAGACTTTTCAGCAAATTAAAGGGTGTGCTATGGGGAAACGTTTTAGTCCCAACTTTGCCTTTATTTTTATGGCTGAGTGGGAGAGTGATAATCTTCACAAATGTCACCAACAACCTTTTATTTACCTTCGGTATCTGGATGACATTTTTATCATTTGGCAACATACGTTGGAAGACCTTCATATTTTCACTGATACTCTTAATTCTCACGACTCAAGCATTAAATTACAGCCTACTATTGATCACACTTCTGTGGATTTTTTGGATGTAACCATTTACAAGGGTCATACATATCATACTACTGGGTATCTAGATTACAAAGTATTCTTCAAACCTACTGACACGCATCAGCTGCTACATGGTGGGTCATACCATCCTCCTCACACTTTCAAGGGAGTCATTAAATCTCAGATTTTTAGATTCTATAGAAACTGTAGTTCTTTAGATTTTTTTAACCAGGCTTGTTCTGTTCTTTTTAAAACTCTCCTCCCTAGTAAGTATTCTATTAGATTACTCCGAAGGATCAAATCTAACACAGTAAGACAAATCATGTTTCCCCCTTCATCCCCCGATACGCTTACCTCCCCTTCACGAGTGTACCATTACCGTCCAACATTTCCCTCAGGTACATCAATGAAATGCCTTAAGACACGATGCAAACTCGATATATACGTACCCGATCGCGGAACCTTTTTCGGAGAACAAACTCATGACAAATATTAAATGGCAGAGAATCTTAATTGTGACTCCTCTAATATCGTGTATGTAATCACGTGCAAAAAATGTCGTAAACAGTACGTCAGAGCAGCCAACCATTTATCTAGTATAAGACTTAAACATGATGTACCCGTGGCACAACATTTCAATACTCAAGGTCATTTGGTCAAGGACCATTTTGACCATGTTAAAATCATACTTTGTAAACACAAGAACACACACACACGAACACAAACACAGTACTTTACAGGTAGTTAAAAGCCGATGTTATTTAGGCAACATATTACACATGACTGAGGCAGTCCCTGCCCTCAGCAGACCACACCTGTACACTCGCCCGTATTCAAGGGAGGTAATTAAGTTAACAAATCTCCCAATTTCTATTTTTTTTAAAGTTATCACAGTAAATTGTATAAAGACATCATTTGAAAAATGGAAAGACAATAATACAATTTTATACGATTTAAACCACAACCCATTTCAACACGAAAGTAAAAAAAAAACAATTTTAAAATGTACAACATATAAACAGCAAATGTGGGTCGTAGAAAAATATCACAGTAAATCTCACAAGCAAAATTTCATTAAAATGTAGCATGGTGCGTTCAATTGATTATATTGGATTTACAGTTCCCTCAGACAAAGCTTGCAGTAAGTAAGCAGTAGATGCCCCTCGTTTTGTCAGACAGTCTGATAGCTGTTTAGAACTCTCTACCCAAACAACAGAATTTATCTCCCCCTTATCTAACATTTGTTTTATAGTGGCAATATCAATGCGAAGCCTTTTTTCACTCACTGATTTAGTTGAGTGAATATTCTCATGTAAGGAACGGTTATCTGTAAAGCAATCGATGGGGATTAGGTTGATTTTAGATTTACCGTAAAGGATTTCACTAAGTAGGCAGCCTAAATAGTAAGTCATATCAACACCTTCAACAAGTGCCAGTGCTTCGGCTGCAAGTGTACTTCTGACTACACGTCGAATCTTATTAGTTTTCCAAGCAAGTGGGCAACTCGATCCACTTTTGTTGGTAAGGAAAAGTATGTAGCCTGCGGCACTTGATATTCCATCTTTCAAGTTGGCATAAGATGCATCACAGTACAGTTTAAGTCTAAATTCATTTATTTTCCCGAGTTTAGGAAATTTTATGTTACAGCTATCATTTTTCATTCTTCTGACTACTTTATTAGCATGAAGCAAGTCTTCAACTTTGGCTTTATTTAATGAAGTACTTAACTCCAAATGTCCATAACAGAGATCCGGTCTACTTTGAGTGGCTACCCAATTAACCTGCCCAACAATGCTACGAAGTTGACTTGTTTCTTCTATATTCAGGTGAGCTTGTTTCTGTTGTGCTCTGGCAGTTTTAATTGGTACAGGCTGTACATCATTAATATAAGATTTCTGTTCTAGGACCATTTCACCGTTATCGGTAGATTCTATCCCTAATCCAATATATCTAAACTTTCCCTCTGCCCGACTGCCAATACAGAATTTGTCTTTAATATTACTCACTACAGTTTGAAAATGTTCAGTTCCTGAGCATATAAAGTCATCTACATGTAAAAGAAACATACCTTGTAATTCATTGTCAACATGCCTATAAAACATAGAGGGGTCAAGTTCAGATTGTTTGAAACCCAGTTTTAACAGTTCATTCCTAACAGTAAAATACCACGCCCTTGACGCATCACTTAAACCGTATACACACTTTTTAAGCTTCCATAGTCTCCCATTACATTTAGCTTCTACAGGTGGTTTGATGAAGAGCTCTCGATCAATTGAATCTCCCTGGAGAAATGCAGACTTTATGTCTATAGTTTTACATTTCCATCCAAAATTTGATGACAGAGTCAAAAAGACTTTTAAAGTATCTTTCCCAATAGTAGGAGAATCAGATTGAATCGTTTGCTCTTCCTCAAATCCACGAGCAACAAGACATGCTTTACACACAGTTTCATCATTAATTTGTTTGTCAGTGATAACCCATCTAGTCGAGACAAAAGTCTGACCACAGTCTTCTACTTCATCATAAACTTCAAAATGATTCCAATTTTCTAATTCGTGTAACTTTGCCTTCAAAACAGTGTTATCATCTGGGTAAGTGTTTTCATTACATACAACATTAGCTACCTCTTCACAGTCTACTTCATTACCCCCAGTATCAGTGCTTTCATTTATTATCTCCCATTGTTCAACTTCTCTATCAAAATCTACAGCTTTTACAAAATTGCCCCCTATTTCCTTAACATTAAATCTATGAGGATATTTGCCTGTGGCTTTTCCACCTTTACTGATGACTTCAGAATTTATCCAATCTGTACCGTCTTTAGGTAAATAACGGATTATGCTCTTTACTTTAGGAAATTCAGAAAGTTTCACAGGCTGTGTATTGGAATCTAAAGAGGGAGTACGTAGTAAAACAGAGTTATCCACAGTCTGACTTATCTCCCCTTGTTTTTTGTTGAAAACACAATCCTCTTCGTTATCTGTCTCCAGTGAAATGTGTTCTCAAAATATTTGACACTCTGTTCTTTAACTTCCTTCATTGTGTTGTCACCTGATTTAAACTCATGTCCCAGCAGTAAAAGTCTTGAAGGATGTACCCTTACATAAACACTTCCATGACGAACAAAAACAACCTTACCGTCCTGCCCAAGCACTTTCCCGGGGCCTTTCCATTGGTTATCCCGTAAATAGTACACTTTATCTCCAGTTTGGTACACTACACCTGTAGGCCTGATTTGATGTCTCAGCGCCCTTCTTATTCTCTCAGAGGATTCAGCTTGAATATATGCCCTTCGTCCTGTGTGAAGAGCATTAAGATGTTTAGCAAAATTATCACAAATTGTTGTCCCTTCTAATGCTGGGGGCTTGTCTACACGAACAGAAGGTAAGTTTGGATTATTGCCAAATACAAGTTGGAATCATTGTCAACATGCCAATAAAACATAGAGGGGTCAAGTTCATATTGTTTGAAACCCAGTTTTAACAGTTCATTCCTAACAGTAAAATACCACGCCCTTGACGCATCCATGTACCATTTGGAGGCAGTTTTTGGCGTTTATGGCCCATACTAATGCGACTTCTATATCAATATCAGGATGATCGTTAAGAATTTTAGCCACGCTATCATCTACTACAGCATGGTTTCTCTCGCACAGTCCGTTTTGCCATGGGCTGAAACCAGCAGATTTCCATACTTCTATGTTAAGGTTTTCTGCCATATCTCTGTAAAATTCATTGGCAAATTCACCGCCATTGTCAGCTAAAAACCTTTTTGGGGCCCCCATCCCATTGCCAATCCACAATGTCATTACCTTGTTTATAATTGTTTCTGGTTTCTTGTCTTTTATTACAGCTGCTAAGCTGAATCTAGTTGCAAGATCTATTAAATGAAGGAAATAAAGTCCGTTTTTCCATACCTTAAGATCCATGGCAACAACTTCGTTAAACTCTCGAGCAAGAGGCAACCCAACAACAGGGCGGGGTGGTGTCTTTTTGTACCTTTTACATATATCACAGCTGGAGGTAATCTCTTCCACAATCTGTTTCACTTGTTCATTTTGGATACCTGCATCATGTAATAAAAATAATAGACGCCGACAAGACGGATGAGCAAATTGTTTATGCAGTTTAACTATAACCTCCTTTTGTTTTGAGTGGTTCATGTCAGTCATTGTATAGAGAACATGAAATGATTCAGTCACCGCCATGGCAGAATCCTGTAATGGAACACAGTAGTGACCGGAAGAAGTACACTGTAGATCAACAATGTTGCCAAAAATAGACGCTTGGTCATTTTCTAAATCCAAAACGACTTTGGCAGCTTTCATGGAAGGTTTTCCTAACAGCAAAGGGATGTCACTGTTTACGACATCTGTGATTATTTTGCATTTAACACCAGCAATTTCACATGGTAAAGTTATCTTCTCCTTAGATTTGAGCAACCTCCCCCCACCAAATTTGAAAACCTTATCACTCTCACTTTTCACAACATTTTCTAATTGGTCATCTCTTAAAGTGTCTATATAACAGTTCACCCATTTTTCACCTGCAACAGTAGAGCTACATGCACTGTCAAGGACAGCACAATTCATTGATTCACTCACAAGTACAGACATTTCATTTAAATCGCTTCCAGTAAAAAGCACAAATTCCTCACTTCTGAAATTTTGTCTTTTTGCAAGGTTTTCATAAGAATCGGGACAGTTTCTTGCAAAGTGATATATCGATTCACAAATATTACATTTTAAAATATTACCGTCTGAATCATAAGGGTTGGGGGTCCGCTTTCTAAATTGATATGTAGGTTTTTGTCTGTCTTGTCCATATTGGTTTACCATGTTTCCCCTGTTTCTTGGAAAACCATAGTTGCGTCCACCAAACTGTCTTCGCCTTGCGTTTCTACCTCTCCACGAACCATTTCTCCCTGTATAATACACTTCCTGTTCTTCTGCAATGAAAGCTGGTTCAACCTTTATAGAATTCAGTTTATCACATTCAGTAGTTGACATAGATTGTTTTCCAAAAAATTTCTTTAGAGATTGACTCATCTGTATAAACAACGTTGAAGATTCCTTATAATTTACTCCAGTTAGTACAAGCTGTCTATCTTTGTGGTCTAACCTAACTCCATCTAATAATTAAAATGTCAAAACTGGTTCTGGTAGAATCATGTTATATTTTTTGTCCTATTGTATAATTTCTCAAACTCGGTAACATAATGTTCCATGGAGACTCCTTCATTTCTTTTATAGCGATCAAAATCTGTATAACATTCGTAAGCTGAAGACAATTCGTCCTTTTTATATATGGCATCCAGGAAACGAATCAATGTTGTAACACCACCATCAGTATTTAATTGATATACGCCTAATTCACTAAAAACTTTATCTCTGACTGAGCCTTCATTTTCTGGCAAAGAAAGGGCAATCGCCGAAGCCTGCTTTTTAATATCAAGTTCAGTTACAGTTTGCCATACCTTGATTTCATCAACCCATCTGCTGTAAGGTTTTGTCTCCGAAAACTGGGGAGGAATTCGATAGTTACCAGTCGCCATGTTTTCTCACCTTGCCGTTTTCACCCGTTCACCTTGATAGCTAATAACGTAAAACTCCTCTCTATTCTCTCCTACCAGTTTGCTGTTCTTTAAAACACTATTAATTTACATTGAACCACGTCTGCTACCATTTTAAAATCATACTTTGTAAACACAAGAACACAAACACAGTACTTTACAGGTAGTTAAAAGCCGATGTTATTTAGGCAACATATTACACATGACTGAGGCAGTCCCTGCCCTCAGCAGACCACACCTGTACACTCGCCCGTATTCAAGGGAGGTAATTAAGTTAACAATCATGCCTATTGAGAAAATCCCTTTTCTCACTCCCGCTGCAGATACCAAGCACAAACGTTTGGAAAGGGAAAGTTTTTGGATTCAAACATTACAAACTATTTATCCTTTGGGTTTGAACTTGGACCCCGGAAGATGTCGTGAAAAAAATATAATACCATTTGTGTTTCAGTATAACAAAGCTAGCATCGCTATGGCCAATGATTATAGTAGAAGAATACAAACTACTTCAAAGTAAACTTGCTCGACCTCTGACCCAAAGGCCAGTCTTTGCTTATAAAAAGAACAAGAGTTTGAAAGACATACTGGTCAGGGCTAAATTCCCCTGTCTGCCTTCTACCTAGGTTTTCTGGGAAAGGGGTATGGGGGGGGGGGGGGGGGGCAAATTTTCACTTTTCCCATGATCCCATAATATATAGTCTGACGATATTCTTACTATAGCTTAAGATGCGTAAGCATTGTCAATGTAATACAAAGTGTTCCAGAAAATTCTACTGACTAAGGCCAAGCTCCTGTCAGTCGTCAACCTAATGAAATATCATAGGTTTACTTTATTACAACAATTTATGGTGGGGTATAAAGGTATAAATGATATACCTCTTTTTAACACAATTAGAAACTTGTCTCCGTGGTTATTTTAGACAAGAAGATTTTCCCTGTGCCCGTGTGTTTTAGTGTTCAAATTATATATTTGTTACAACAATTTATGGGGTGTAACGGTCTAAATGATATACCTCTTTTTAACACAATTAGAAACTTGTATCCATGGTTATTTTAGACAAGAAGATTTTCCCTGTGCCTGTGTGTTTAGTGATCATAAATATATCTAGAGGTGGAAAAACAAATATCTTGATGTGAAAAAACAGATTCTATCCAGGAGTTATCTACAGGCAGAAAAACAGATTACATCTTGTGGTGGAAAAAACGACTATATCTCGGGGGAACAAACTAAGTCTCTGACGGATATAAACCAGACTATAAATCTAGAAGGTGGAAAAACAGATTATATCTAGGGCTGGAAAAACAAATTACATATAGAGATGGAAAAACAGATTATATCTAGGACAGGAAAAACAAATTATATCTAGATGTGGATAAATAGTTTATATCTACATATAGGTAGAAAAACAAATTATATCTAGATGTAGGCCATAAGATTCTATTCTAGAGGTGGAAAAACAGATTATATCTAGGGGTGGAAAAACAGATTATATCAAGGGGTGGAAAAAATAGATTCTATCAAGAGGTGGAAAAACAGATTATATCTAGGGCTGGAAAAAACAAATTATGTATAGAGGTGGAAAAATAGATATCTAGGGCTGGTAAAAACAAATTATATCTAGATGTGGAAAACAGATTATATCTTGGTAGCAAAACAAATTATATCTAGATGTGGAAAAACAGATTCTATTCTAGAGGTGGAAAACAGATTATGTCTAGGGGTGGAAAAACAGATTATATCTAGGGGTGGAAAAACAGATTATATCAAGGGGTGGAAAAACAGATTATATCAAGGGGTGGAAAAAACAGATTGTATCTAGAGGTGCAAAAACCGATTATATCTAGGGGTGCAAAAACAGTAACAGATTATATCTAGGGCTGGAAAAACAAATTACATCTAGACCCCTTATCGCTCTACCAACTAAGAGAACAAGGCGGCAAAGTCATTGAAAATGAGCAACCGACTGCACCTGGGGGCGGAGCAAGCGACTGCACCTGGGGGCGGAGCAACCGACTGCCCCTGGGGGCGGAGCAACCGACTGCACCTGGGCGCGGAGCAACCGACTGCACCTGGGGGCGGAGCAACCGACTGCACCTGGGGGCGGAGCAACCGACTTCACCTGGGTGCGGAGCAACCGACTGCACCTGGGGGCTAGGGGTGGCGCAAAAGATTGCACCTAGCGGAGGCGCAACAGATTGCACCTAGTGGCGGCGCAATAGATTGCACCTAGGGGCGGCGCAACATATTGCACCTAGGGGCGGAAAAACCGACCGCACCTGGGGGCGGAAAAACCGGCTCTATCTGGAGGCGGTAAAACAGGCTCTATCTGGGGGCGGAAAAACAGGTTCTATCTGGAGGCGGAAAAACAGGCTCTATCTGGAGGCAGAAAAGTAGGCTCTATCTGGAGGCGGGAAAATAGGCTCTATCTGGAGGCGGAAAAACAGGCTCTATCTGGAGGCGGAAAAACAGGCTCTATCTGCAGGCGGAAAAACAGGCTCTATCTGGAGGCGGAAAAACAGCCTCTATCTGGAGGCGGAAAAACAGGCTCTATTTGGAAGCAGAAAAACAGGCTCTATCTGGAGCCGGAAAAACAGCCTCTATCTGGAGGCGGAAAAACAGGCTCTATCTGGAGGCGGAAAAACAGGCTCTATCTCGGGGGAAACAAACTAAGTCTCTGACGGATATAAACCAGGCTAAATTTAGGGGTGAAATCACAAATTACATGTACATGGCCAAGCTCCTGTCAGTCGTCAACCTAATGAAATATCATAGGTTTACTTTATTACAACAATTTATGATGGGGTATAAAGGTCTAAATGATATACCTCTTTTTAACACAATTAGAAACTTGTCTCCATGGTTATTTTAGACCAGAAGATTTTCCCTGTGCCCGTGTGTTTTAGTGATCATAAATATATCTAGAGGTGGAAAAACAAATATCTAGATGTGAAAAAAAACTGATTCTATCTCGGAGTGGAAAAACAGTTATCTACAGGCAGAAAAACAGATTATATCTTGTGGTGGAAAAAACGAATATATCTCGGGGGAACAAACTAAGTCCCTGGCGGATATAAACCTGACTATAAATCTAGAAGTGGGGTGCAAAAACAGATTATATCTAGGGGTGGAAAAACAGACTATATTCCAGGGTAAACAAACTAAGTCTCTGACGGATATAAACCAGACTATATATGCAAAGTGCAAAAACAGATTATATCTAGGGGTGGAAAAACAGATTATATCAAGGGGTGGAAAAAACAGATTGTATCTAGAGGTGCAAAAACAGATTATATCTAGATGTGGAAAACAGATTATATCTTGGTAGCAAAACAAATTATATCTAGATGTGGAAAAACAGATTCTATTCTAGAGGTGGAAAACAGATTATGTCTAGGGGTGGAAAAACAGATTATATCTAGGGGTGGAAAAACAGATTATATCAAGGGGTGGAAAAACAGATTATATCAAGGGGTGGAAAAAACAGATTGTATCTAGAGGTGCAAAAACCGATTATATCTAGGGGTGCAAAAACAGTAACAGATTATATCTAGGGCTGGAAAAACAAATTACATCTAGACCCCTTATCGCTCTACCAACTAAGAGAACAAGGCGGCAAAGTCATTGAAAATGAGCAACCGACTGCACCTGGGGGCGGAGCAAGCGACTGCACCTGGGGGCGGAGCAACCGACTGCCCCTGGGGGCGGAGCAACCGACTGCACCTGGGCGCGGAGCAACCGACTGCACCTGGGGGCGGAGCAACCGACTGCACCTGGGGGCGGAGCAACCGACTTCACCTGGGTGCGGAGCAACCGACTGCACCTGGGGGCTAGGGGTGGCGCAAAAGATTGCACCTAGCGGAGGCGCAACAGATTGCACCTAGTGGCGGCGCAATAGATTGCACCTAGGGGCGGCGCAACATATTGCACCTAGGGGCGGAAAAACCGACCGCACCTGGGGGCGGAAAAACCGGCTCTATCTGGAGGCGGTAAAACAGGCTCTATCTGGGGGCGGAAAAACAGGTTCTATCTGGAGGCGGAAAAACAGGCTCTATCTGGAGGCAGAAAAGTAGGCTCTATCTGGAGGCGGGAAAATAGGCTCTATCTGGAGGCGGAAAAACAGGCTCTATCTGGAGGCGGAAAAACAGGCTCTATCTGCAGGCGGAAAAACAGGCTCTATCTGGAGGCGGAAAAACAGCCTCTATCTGGAGGCGGAAAAACAGGCTCTATTTGGAAGCAGAAAAACAGGCTCTATCTGGAGCCGGAAAAACAGCCTCTATCTGGAGGCGGAAAAACAGGCTCTATCTGGAGGCGGAAAAACAGGCTCTATCTCGGGGGAAACAAACTAAGTCTCTGACGGATATAAACCAGGCTAAATTTAGGGGTGAAATCACAAATTACATGTACATGGCCAAGCTCCTGTCAGTCGTCAACCTAATGAAATATCATAGGTTTACTTTATTACAACAATTTATGATGGGGTATAAAGGTCTAAATGATATACCTCTTTTTAACACAATTAGAAACTTGTCTCCATGGTTATTTTAGACCAGAAGATTTTCCCTGTGCCCGTGTGTTTTAGTGATCATAAATATATCTAGAGGTGGAAAAACAAATATCTAGATGTGAAAAAAAACTGATTCTATCTCGGAGTGGAAAAACAGTTATCTACAGGCAGAAAAACAGATTATATCTTGTGGTGGAAAAAACGAATATATCTCGGGGGAACAAACTAAGTCTCTGGCGGATATAAACCTGACTATAAATCTAGAAGTGGGGTGCAAAAACAGATTATATCTAGGGGTGGAAAAACAGACTATATTCCAGGGTAAACAAACTAAGTCTCTGACGGATATAAACCAGACTATATATGCAAAGTGCAAAAACAGATTATATCTAGAGGTGCAAAAACAGATTATATCTAGGGGTGCAAAAACAGAAACAGATTATATCTAGGGCTGGAAAAACAAACTACATCTAGACCCGTTATCGCTCTACCAACTAAGAGAACAAGGCGGCAAAGTCATTGAAAATGAGCAACCGACTGCACCTGGGGGCGGAGCAACCGACTGCACATGGGGGCGGAGCAACCGACTGCACCTGGGGGCGGAGCAACCGACTGCACCTGGGGGCGGAGCAACCGACTGCACCTGGGGGCGGATAAACCGACTGCACCTGGGGCGGAAAAACCGACTGCAGCTAGGGGCGGCGCAACAGATTGCACCTAGGGGCGGCGCAATAGATTGCACCAAGGGGCAGCGCAACATATTGCACCTAGGGGCGGCGCAATAGATTACACCAAGGGGCGGCGCAACATATTGCACCTAGGGGCGGAAAAACCGGCTCTATATGGAGGCGGTAAAACAGGCTCTATCTGGAGGCGGAAAAATAGGCTCTATCTGGAGGCGGAAAAACAGGCTCTATCTGGAGGCAGAAAAACAGGCTCTATCTGGAGGCAGAAAAACAGGCTCTATCTGGAGGCGGAAAAATAGGCTCTATCTGGAGGCGGGAAAACAGGCTCTATCTGGAGGCGGTAAAACAGGCTCTATCTGGAGGCGGAAAAATAGGCTCTATCTGGAGGCGGAAAAACAGGCTCTATCTGGAGGCAGAAAAACAGGCTCTATCTGGAGGCAGAAAAACAGGCTCTATCTGGAGGCGGAAAAATAGGCTCTATCTGGAGGCGGGAAAACAGGCTCTATCTGGAGGCGGGAAAACAGGCTCTATCTGGAGGCGGAAAAACAGGCTCTATCTGGAGGCAGAAAAACAGGCTCTATCTTGAGGCAGAAAAATAGGCTCTATCTGGAGGCGGGAAAACATGCTCTATCTGGAGGCGGAAAAACAGGCTCTATCTGGAGGCAGAAAAACAGGCTCTATCTGGAGGCGGAAAAATAGGCTCTATCTGGAGGCGGAAAAACAGGCTCTATCTCGGGGGAAACAAACTAAGTCTCTGACGGATATAAACAGGCTAAATTTAGGGGTGGAAAAACGGATTATATCTAGAGGTGGAAACACAAATTACATGTATATTTGTTACAACAATTTATGGGGTGTAAAGGTCTAAATGATATACCTCTTTTTAACACAATTAGAAACTTGTCTCCATGATTATTTTAGACCAGAAGATTTTCCATGTGCCCGTGTGTTTTAGTGATCATAAATATATCTAGAGGTGGAAAAACAAATATCTAGATGTGAAAAAAACAGATTCTATCTAGGAGTGGAAAAACAGTTATCTACAGGCAGAAAAACAGATTATATCTTGTGGTGGAAAAAACGACTATATCTCGGGGGAACAAACTAAGTCTCTGACGGATATAAACCAGACTATAAATCTAGAAGTGGGGTGCAAAAACAGATTATATCTAGGGGTGGAAAAACAGACTATATTCCAGGGTAAACAAACTAAGTCTCTGACGGATATAAACCAGACTATAAATCTAGAAGGTGGAAAAACAGATGATATTAGGGGCTGGAAAAACAAATTACATATAGAGATGGAAAAACAGATTATATCTAGGGCTGGAAAAACAAATTATATCTAGATGTGGAAAACAGATTATATCTACATGTAGGTAGAAAAACAAATTATATCTAGATATGGACCAACAGATTCTATTCTAGAGGTGGAAAAACAGATTATATCTAGGGGTGGAAAAACTAATTATATCTAGGGGTGGAAAAACAGATTATATCTAGGGGTGGAAAAACAGATTATATCTAGGGGTGGAAAACAGATTATATCTAGGCGTGGAAAAACAGATTATATCTAGGGGTGGAAAAACAGATTATATCTAGAGGTGGAAAAACAGATTATGTCTAGGGGTGGAAAAACAGATTATATCTAGGGGTGGAAAAACAGATTATATCTAGGGGTGGAAAAACAGATTATATCTAGGGGTGGAAAAACAGATTATGTCTAGGGGTGGAAAAACAGATTATATCTAGGGGTGGAAAAACAGATTATATCTAGGGGTGGAAAAACAGATTATATCTAGGGGTGGAAAAACAGATTATATCTAGGGGTGGAAAAACAGATTATATCTAGGGGTGGAAAAACAGATTATATCTAAATGTGGAAAACAGATTACATCTAGACGTACAAAAACAGATATCAAGAGGTGGAAAAACAGATTATATCAGAGGTGGAAGAACAAATTATATCTAGATGTGGACCAATAGATTCTATTCTAGAGGTGGAAAAACAGATTATATCTAGGGGTGGAAAAACAGATTATATATAGGGGTGGAAAAACAGATTATGTCTAGGGGTGGAAAAACAGATTATGTCTAGGGGTGGAAAAACAGATTATATCAAGAGGTGGAAGAACAAATTATATCTAGGGCTGGAAAAACAGATCATATTTAGAGGGAAAAATAGATTATATCATGGGGTGGAAAAACAGATTATGTCTAGGGGTTGAAAAACAAATTATATATAGGGGTTGAAAAACAGATTATATCAAGGGGTGGAAAAAATAGATTATATCAAGAGGTGGAAAAACAGATTATATCTAGGGCTGGAAAAACAAATTATGTATAGAGGTGGAAAAACATATTATATCTAGGGCTGGAAAAAACAAATTATATCTAGATTTGGAAAACAGATTATATCTAGGTAGCAAAACAAGTTATATCTAGATGTGGAAAAACAGATTCTATTGTAGAGGTGGAAAACAGATTATGTCTAGTGGAAAAACAACAGATTTTCCAACAGATTATATCTAGGGGTGGAAAAACACATTATATCAAGGGGTGGAAAAACAGATTATATCAAGGGGTGGAAAAAACAGATTGTATCTAGAGGTGCAAAATCAGATTATATCTAGGGGTTCAAAAACAGAAACAGATTATATCTAGGGCTGGAAAAACAAACTACATCTAGACCCGTTATCGCTCTACCAACTAAGAGAACAAGGCGGCAAAGTCATTAAAAATGAGCATCTCAACTTTAGTCAGATTGCTCAAGGCCATGATTTTATACTACCTACGATTGCAAGTTTTCGAGGAATGAAACAATGAACAAAAAATCGTATGTTTTACTTAGCCGATTTTAAGTACAAGAAACTCTGAATAATGCATTGAAGCTTTTCGAAAAGAAAAAAAAGCTTCTTGGACTATTGATTACTGGTGTTGTTGACTCACATGTTCGTGGGGTAATTCCGATGCCTGATGGGGTGTTTCTTTAGTTTCTTGAATGGATTTTTATGTTGCAAAGTAAATACAATTAAGAAAATACCGCATTTCTGAATCCGCTTGGAGGGCTTTTTTATATTTCTTAGCATTTTCGGGTGGGAAGGAGGGGTAACCAGAAAGTTCAAATTATTTTATGGGTTTTGGGAAAGATCACATCATTAAAGAGTATCATTTTTGCTGTTGTTTTTTGTCTCATGATAACCCCGAAAATGGCCCAACAAAACTACTATCTTGCCGTAATCCAACCCTTATTTGTTTCTGGCTTGTAATTCATCACCTTGCGAAAGGTTCTGTTGACACGAGAGTCGTTGCCGTTAACTGATTTTCTGCAAATATAATTTTCGAGGTCCCAGAGGCGATATTTATATAACTTATGCGTTTTTTTTTTGCCCCAGAGTATATTACTACATGTATATACAGAAAACAATACTATGGGCAGGGTTTTTTTATCCATTCACACCAAACTCCCTTCAATTTGGCGACCTTGCTAAGTTTTTGTTTGTTTTGCTCAGGCACGACATGGCAGAAATATATTTTCCTGTTAAAGACGAAAGGCCCACTGTACAAATCTAAAAGAGAAAAAGTCTTTGTGTCCTTTCTGACGATTTTATTTTGAGTTTTGATTGAAGCAGACCATGTCTTATAAATTAGATTAACATCAGGAACTATATTTATCCCGCAAAATGACAGAGGAGAAACTATTTATGGGGATGTTCTCTCATGATATGCTAATTGTTATTAACACTAACGTTTCTGAATGGCTTCTAATGCTTGGCGAGTGACATGCATCGAGTGACAAAAATTACTGAATTCAAACATTCTACTGTTCACTTAAAGCGTTCTGATAAATTGAATTAAAACGAACCTAAAATATAGCATATCGATTACCCCAACTATCGTCCAAGATGTGATGCTTTCTTTTGCAAATTGCTATAAGAATGCTATTGGTACAAAGGCTGTTTTGACACTGGAGAAATGCATTGTAATAAAACAATTCCTGTTCAGACTGGCCAACGTTGGACCTGGAAGTTTACGATTAACGTCGAGTAAGAGAAAAAAAGTTAATTTGCTGCATTTTCTATGGCAATGATTAAGAAATTTGTAATAAAAGTATAAAAGACCACATATTTTTTATAGTTAACATATTTGGCAAAAAGACTGACAATGTTACTATTTTGTAGGTGTGTAAAAATATAAGTATGTTTTAACTTTAAAATGTTCCTGCTTTGTGCTATATTCAAATTATTTCACTTGTTAGGTGTATCCAGGGCTTCCATCTGAATCTGTCCCAAATGAAATTAGCTCGGTAATGAGACTTCCTTGTTTCGAAGAATTTATACGTCTTCCACAAATTACATTGTCATATCTCCTATACCATAAATAGTTGTTGTGTGAACGAACTTCTTTTCTCAACTACAAATAAACCCTCAGAAGCCAAACAGACGAATCCAGCTGCAAATCTAGCTTTATACCTGTCGGTTCATTTGTGTTTCACGCCGCAATTTTTGTCATCATCTTGCCTACACATAGCCCGAATAATGAGCCTCTGTGGTGCTGAGAATCTAACACACTCCCTGGCGTATGCACCGAAGTAAAGAAAAAACACACAGACAAGATTTCTCGGCTAGCCTACACAATATCGTTACACAATGATTACGTTGGAATCGATCCGTAACGTTATTCATGATGGAAGGGTAAAACCCAACCAATCATAGAATTTAAAAGGGCTTGTCGACGTTTGATATTTTACAGTCCAAAAGTTAAACTAGATATAGATTCTGGTCAAATTTTGTTGCAGGTTAACATACATTAGTTTTCTTTATATTTTTTTTAAATAGATCATTGATGACACTTTTGATATCTGTTGCTACAAATAAATGCTAACAAATATCCAATCTGTACGTGATTACCGTCCCTTGTATACTTGTACGTCAATCTGAAATGATCTACATTTAAAGGTCATATTCTGTTATTGATCGCTTTTATTGCCAAGGGATATAAAAGTTAGACTCAAAGTCTGGCTTACAGACTAGGCCAATAACGCCAGGATATGGCCTCTCGAATGGACAATAAAAGAAGAATCAACCAAATTGAGGAGACGATTATTGTTTATGTAGAGATTAATAGCAAGTAATTACGAGCCTAATAACATGTATAATTCATAAACAAATAAAATGTTGAAGTAATAACACAGCTTTCCAATTAAGGCAAAAAAGCAAGTTCCCAAACTTATTCTGTCAGAAATAAGTTTGCCTTTTATGATGTAAACAATATTCTGAATTTTCTGAAACACATGGTATTTGTATCTCCGTCCCTCGTTGTCACATGAATATGTGAACAGTTCTTTCTCAATGACTTGCGAATTTCTAACTATATAACAAAACGCGGAAGGATTAGTTAGTTGGTTGTTATCAGGAGTTTTGGACTTTGTTCTGTTAGTTGGTTTGTTGTTATCAGGATTTGGACTTTGTTGGACTTTGTTCTGTTAGTTGGTTGGCTGTTATCAGGAGTTTTGGACTTTGTTCTGTTAGTTGGTTGGCTGTTATCAGGGGTTTTGGACTTTGTTCTGTTAGTTGGTTGGTTGTTATCAGGAGTTTTGGAGTTTGTTCTGTTAGTTGGTTGTTATCAGGAGTTTTGGACTTTGTTCTGTTAGTTGGTTGGTTGTTATCAGGAGTTTTGGACTGTGTTCTGTTAGTTGGTTGGTTGTTATCAGGAGTTTTGGACTTTGTTCTGTTAGTTGGTTGGTTGTTATCAGAAGTTTTGGACTTTGTTCTGTTAGTTGGTTGGTTGTTATCAGGAGTTTTGGACTTTGTTCTGTTAGTTCGTTGGTTGTTATCAGGAGTTTTGGACTTTGTTCTGTTAGTTGGTTGGTTGTTATCAGGAGTTTTGGACTTTGTTCCTAATCTTGCAATAGCCAGGCAATCATATTAGCAAATCGATGACAAACGATTTGCTTGATGGTCATGTTATATTCGTCAAAATTAATCCTGCAAATCATTTGTTTCTAAATGTAAAACACTAAATGGATAATGGATGAGCTATTTCATAATCTTATTGGGGGCCTCTGTGGCCCAATCGATTAGTGTGATAGTACCGCCAGTCCGACACAGGCCTTCCTTCGATGTTTTCAAAAGAAGTTGTATAATCATGGGGATATAAAGCCCGGAAGAGAACATGAAAAGGTTTGACTCAACATGACTGTGTTTTTCAACACAAATACATCTCAGAGCTACATGTAAACACATCAAAGCGGACTCCTGGAAAAATGCGTTAACGATTTATTTGATCTTGTTTGCTTCTGCATGGCATAAGAATAAAAGATGAAACGACGTGTCATGGGAGTCTGTATGCCTCCATTTGGTATCCCTACGCCTAGAACCTCGGCCAATAGCTAATAAATCTAGTATAATCCGGCAAAAAGAAAAGTTGCCCTTTCGAGCGACAGAGCTTCGGAGCTTTGACCTTTTAGAAACAGGCATATTCAGAAAAAAGGACATAAGTTTTTAAGACAATTTACTTCCAGCTATTAACCTCAAGGAATACAAAGAATTTAAGCCTTTGAAGGATTGGAGACGTCAGCAATCTACAAGAAATGGACAGTAAGCTCCAGAGTTAAGTACGCAATTTTAGCGCACACTCGTACGCAAGTCGACAAATAACACAAGGCAACAACGACATGACATCTGCGTGTAAAGGTCCAGTTATACGGAGCGCGCGCGCGAACGCGACTTTGGAGCAGTTTTGCCATTCAAATAGAGCACAAACGAGAACGCGCAAAACTGTTGACGGCTTTCGGGGCAGCGGGTCTTTTTCTTGCTGTGAAAGATAAAATTTGGCCATTTGGAAGTTAAATCGTGTTTTAAAATTGTTGAAACATATAAACTCAAATAAATTTCAATCACATACTTGCAAGTCCAACTTTCTGTCCAAATGCTTTCCATATGTCTCTTTTTTTCTTGATGTCTTTGAAATCTGTGTCTGCTTTGTTGTACAAAACAGGATTCTTCTCAATTTCCAGAAGCATGGTTTCTGTGTTGTCCATTGTCTTGTCCATTCTTCTTCGCAAAGTAGACTGACGCTAGTGCCTAGCTTTTTCTTGCAACGGTACAAGTTTCTATTTATGATTGGTTGATAGCAAAAAAAACGCGCGACTTTTTGAGTAAATTCGCTCCGTTCAACAACGTTTTTTGGGCATTAAAAAAATTCTCCAACAGCCAGGGTAACAAAATTCGTTCCCGATTGGTTGACTGCTTAAAGGCATAGGCCCGAAAAAATCCAGAATACTGTTGTCATTCAAAACAGAAGACGGTTTTCTACATTTCTCCCCGACAGAAGAAGTTAGGAAGTTAGGAAATTTTTGTCCAAAATTTAAATTTTTGGCATCATTTTTATTTTTATATTTTATATGTTTCGTACCCGCAATTTAAACAAACTCTGAGTTTGGGGCATGCACCAAAAGGCGAAGAATTACTTATGGGTAGGTTGTGTAACCTATGTTGTCTATAAGTAGTTCTTCGCTCCATTGTACTCGTTAAACATCTAAATGCTATTGGGATAGTGGCTTCTATCCTTTCAGAAAATTGTCTGAACAGGCTTATAAAATTTAAAATAATCGAAAAAACGCTTGTACCGGTGTCTTCGTCAAGTGTATAAGTGTATAATGTATAATGATTATTCTATTATCGCCCAGTTTTATACAAGACGTAATAGTTTCGTCAAGTGACATGAAAGCTCGAGATGTTTACAGGTTAATATATATTTAAACCACACTTGCACACGTTACCTTGTACAGTGTACTTATGCCCATCAAAAGTCTCAGACTGTTGTTATGTTTTGAATGGGTCAATGCGCGGTTATTTACATGCTGGTCTGATGTTATCGTCTTGTCGGCTTTATATTCGGATCATAGCTCGGTCCTTAACCTTACCATTGGGACATAGTGTCGTGTTTACAACGTAAGCAAGTCTTTCGGTCTATTGGGAAAATTCTGGGTCAATTGTTTACCGAAAAGGATTGAAGAAATACATGTACGAACAATGGAACTATGGTAAAACTAATCAACTGAAATGATTTGAGTAACAAATCAATGGGTAAATTCACAAAATTTCTTAATAAATGTGAGGACCAATAAGTTCCTAGTAACAATTTTGTTGAAACATCATGGTTTGAACCAATCGCACTTGTATAAACCTTGACCTTTCGGTTATACGCCATTCCTATTGCTGAAATTAGCGTCGGAGGTAACAAACAGCCTGGGGAAAAGGTTGAGAGATCGAAGTGGAAAAAAGATTATATTAGACCCCTTGTATCTGAAGGCGATTAAATTATTACTTTTTGAAAGATCGCTATACTGTTTCACACAATCATAGTTCATGAACTATATGGCCCTTGAATGATACACCAGTTGTTCTCTTCTCTAGGTTGTATTAAATATTTATGAACACTAAAACCCACGGGCACAAGGATAATTTTCTTGTCTAACATAACCAATGTATTAATTTTACTCTGGGGTTTAGTCCACTCTTGTATGCAATTGTTTGGACTGGGGTTTTGTTCAATGGGAATGTGTTCGATGGTGGCGATTTGTGTTTTGTCAGATTACAGTTTTGACCTATGGCCATCATAACTAGTGGATGTATTCGAATTGGCGTAGTCTATACTTTGCCGCAAGACTCTTTTTTCACCATCGCATTTTTGGGTTTTTGCAGCGACGTTACTACCTTTAGATTTTTCAAATGTCGGGCAAACCCACAGGTCCCAGTTTAAAAACGCACAGTTTTGGTCAAACCCTGAGGTTTGAACATTTTCAGTTATCAGCCATTGTTGGCTAAACTATACAGTTTCAAAGTTTAAAAGACTCTAGCAGTTCCCATAGGGTCTGGTTAGGTGAACTTACCCATTGAATTCGTTTTCATTTTCAAGCGAAAGGCTCAAAGAGGGTTACGTAATGTCAACAATTGTATGCACATTGGCGTTATCACGAAAAAATAACCCAAAAAGAAAAATATGGGTGTTTTTCACTCGATTGTTCTGTGGTAGTGATACCAGATACCTGCCGAATGAAGGGGGCTTTCTGTAGATCTCTGTTTCCTGTCGTCATTTAACTATCACTGAAAGAATCATGATTGGCGTACAATACCATCAGTCAAAACAAAAAAGCCATATTGCAATCACACGGTCTACAATGTCTATCGAAAATATCAAAGACGACTGTCTCTTGAACAGCTGAGTTTTGTATTTTCTCTGCTTTGACATGACATATAGGAATAAAAGATGACCGGACAAGCGCGTTCGCGTCCGCGATAGTCTTTGTACTTCAACATCTAACTATTTTTTTCTTTGAATCGCCTTCAATAAAGACACGGTATGTTGATACAGAGAGACTATAACAAGCGAAATGTAACAACGCTTAATCATATTTCTCTTTGATAAAGGACGATGAATCCTCTGAGACATTAACCTCGCTTCTGATTGGCTATTTTAGACAGGATACTTGATGCATTACTGTTCCGGATATACATGTTAAACCGTCAGGATAAAGGATTTTCCTGATATTAACCTGGTGCCATTTGCTCAACCAGATTAAGAAGAGTACTACACATTAAACGTAGTATACTATCCCTTGATGAAGAGAACCAAATGATGTTAATCAACTTAAACATGGTGGATTCAAGCGTAAAAATGAGTTTTGCAATTTAATGAGTTTTGTCCTGGAAATCGTTTACGCCGACTTGTCAGCTGATTATTTATGTCTCTTTAATCCACAAATACTGGCATTGTTGTTGGATGTTTGCTCTGGACCTCCACGCCCTGTATGTAACCAATGGCTGAAACTAGCAATATTATCTATGTTACAACTCAATCGAATGTTATGACTTGACTTGATTTAATGTGGCACAAGCTAAGAAGTTGTCATCTGATTGATTGATTGATGTTTTACGCCGTACTTAAGATTATTTCACTTCTATGGCGGCGTTGTCAGTTTTTATGTGAGAGGAAACCCAGTCAGAACATTTTCCATTTTTTTTTTAACTGAGTGGGATTCGAACCCGCGACCCGTTGGTGGAAGGCTGTTTGGATTGAGCGTCCAACGCTCTACCTACTGAGCCACGGAGGCCCTCGAAGTTGTCATTTGATGGGAATGAGTGATACACGTGTCTCCAATTTTATAATTTACACTGAATTCATTATTTTCTCCCTCGATTCGGTAACGATAATTTTTTTGCGTGTATGACACGTTGTATTTATCAAATGCGAATCCTTTCAAAGGAGCAGTCTTATCAGGTCCAAATAATTTTCAAAACAGTAGGCCTACTTAAATGCCCACTTGCCGCCGTAGCCTGTTTAAATTTGCTAAGAAAACCAATTTACATGAGCTTACTACGACTAATACAACTAAACTTAAACATAGGACACATAAAACATGTCTACTTAGCTTTAGAATGTAGAAATCGGGTGAAAAACAAACGAAGAATCGAAGCCTTATTACAACAACATCGATCAGTGTCGGTCAACTTTCGTGTTGGATTACCCTCATTTCAGGCCTTTTTATCTGTCGTTTACACTCAAACAATAATCAGCAGGCTTTTCCAGTCGCTGTTAACCGATCGTCAGTCTGTATTTCTCAGATAAATAGGCCTACGTAAAATTACACTGTGCCGTTAGTTCACTCACTCGACTGAAACATGAAATCGCCAATAGGGGGCAGTGTGGTTTGTTTACGTTACGGGCACCTAACAATTTAAATTTTCAAATTCAAATTAAAAATACAAAGTGACGTCCAAACTTTTAAATTTAGGTAAAAATAGAAAGTTCCTAACTTATATTGTCTGTGAAAAATACAGAAAACGGACTTTCTTTTTTAATGTAAACAATATTCCTGATTTTCGCGGCAAGTGTGCCTTTAACAATAATACAGCGAGGTTACAATTTTAAATACTTGACATGATTTGCAGCTGGGAAACTGGATCATATTGGTATTTAGTGTATACAGATTAATCAGACTTGTACAATCACCTGCTCCCTTTATCTGAAATCGGTTAAGCTTGTTGACTGCTGATTTTGTTGTTGTATTGTGTCTGGGTGAGCCTTAGGTCATCGAAGCTTTATAATCGTATTCTAATATTAATCGCCACACTTACAATTAGGTCATTACGTATGCTTCTAGGAAATGCTTGTTGTTTATACCGAAAACTAGGTCAAGGGCAGTTGTAAATAAAAGTATGAAACAGTTTTCAACATCCAGAGAATACATGAACATATTGCTGCTTTCTTATAACTATCGGGAAATATACTGTCCGCAGGGAATAAGCAAGTCGATTTAGTTCGAGAAAGTTATAAACTATTTCTTCGTGACAATGTTTCCCTCTAACATAATCGTCATCCCACCGATAGTGGTGTTGGGGGAGGGGCATGGTGGCTCAAGCTATATTCGCTGACCCCGACAAATCGTCTTATTGTCGTGACAATTTGAATATATGAAAAAGTGAGTTCACATTTTTGCAGATCATGCAACATTGTAAATTGGTTATTCAGCAATATGAGTCAACCTTTGTCTTGGAGTGTGGCCATTGTTTGCAAAAATACTATCAAAAGCTGAACAGTGACGACAAAACAACTAAGCAAATAAACCAAGAAGTTACCCAAAAGCAATTCTTTACTTTACCAGTAGGCCTACAACTTCTAAATTACATTGAAGTATTATATTTGTGTGACCTGCAGTGGGTTTTATATAGTGGAAAATATACAGTTTGCCGAATAAAATTGATTTAAATCTGTTTAGAAAAGATCACTTGCCACATGTAATAAAAAATAAAGATAATATTGTTTCAATGAATACAAATCTGAATAGGAGCATTGCTGTTAGAAACTTATGGCGTTATGGCTTCGTTTTTATGTCTTTTAAACATCAAGTTAATTTCCTTTTCTCATAAGCGACTTGCAAATCGATCATAATAGATAAAGGTCAACCGAGATAGCTCTTAGATATTTTCCCTGGACAATAACAAAAATAGTTATGGTCACCGTTATTAAATGTTAGATGCTCTGGGAATGACACTCGAGGAAGGTCAACAGCCGTTTGTTTTGACGGAGATGGGCTTTATAGAAGCAGGTGCAATCTTTACCGGTTTAACGAAACGATGTATACAAATTTCGAATTTGCTAAAGAAAAAGGTGTCTTTTTTCTTCCCTACTGTGTTCCTCTATGAAAGACGGATACGACCATCGTATTTCCCTTTGTCATCCTAAGAATAGGAAAGACAAAATAGTAGAAGTAACGAAAACAACTCGACCATGGCCAAAAAGATATTCGACCATCTGACAAACCGACAATATCACAATGCAACTATACAACAACAAGACAATGCGATGTCCGGACTTGTTTGGCTATCGCGTTTTTCTCCGGAAAACATACGACAATCTAATAATGTGATAATAGGACGATGGGAGTATGCGACAATGTAACAATCCGACAAATTAGCATTGGGAGTATAAGGTAATGGGACAATGGAATATCGACAATGCCACAATCAAACAATACGACAATGTAAGAATATGACAATGCCATAATATGACAATGTGGCAATGCGATAATGTAACAATCCGACAATGTGACAATGCGTCAATACGAATTTGATTGACGCTTTGTTTGGTCTACCGAAAGACAACAAAGCGCAAGTCAAATTTGCATTGTTTCTTTGTCGGATTGTCACATTTTCAAGTTGTCACTTTGTCGTATTATTACATTTTTGTTTAGCTGCACTGTTGCCATTGCCATATTGTCACATTGTCGGATTGTTGTATTGCCGTATTGCAACATTATCGCATTGTTAGATTGACGCATTGTTACATTGTCGCATTGTCATATTATCGAATTGTTGGATTGTCGTAATTTTGTCCATGTGTTCGATGAAAAAAAAAATCATTTTTTTCCTCTGATCATAGAGACAAGAACTACGATGGCTCATTCGTATTTCCGTCAAATTATCATCATTTTGGGCCGTTTTGTTGTAGCATTGTCAATTATTTCCTCTGGAAATAAGCGAAACGGATATCGCATTGTCTACCTGTCGTATTGTTACATTGTATTATTGTTGATTGTCCTCGCGATAGGCGAGTTTTTTTGCTACCTTCCAATTCTTGGGATGACAAAGTGACAAAACGATGGCCGTAACCGTCTTTCATAGTTCCTCACTATATTGCTTGAGAATGTTGATACATTTAGAGATTCTATAGTTAATCGGTTTATGTAACAAAGATAATTCATATGATTTAAATTTTTCGAAAATCTTAGTTTAAAGCAGTAGGAGGTTTTGTTACCCATCTGGTTTGCCAGGGTGTCAACCTGCAAGTTTGCCACTGGATGACCCGATTAATTGGATAGCGGAGGTATATACTGCATAATGAAATATCATGGTTTGGATAGTAAAATGACAACCCCTCTTTTTTCAATGACAATTTAAGTCGATAACATTTTCCTTGTGCCCGTGTGTTATAGTGTTCAGACATATAGGCCCATCTTAAGACGGCGTTCAAATGTTCGCTGGGATGGGAAAAAGGCAAAAGAGTAGAAGGTTTTATACGACACACAGCAAATTGAAACCCGCAAGGAAAATCCGTGTTCCATAAACACGCTTGTAAAGTCTAAAAATTGAAGAATAGCATGGCTTATAGGGGCATGAGCTGCAAATTTAGAGAAAATTTTGTTGAAACAAAATTAACTAAATGTTGGTAATTTTTATCCAAAAATGCAACATAAGAGATTTCCGTTGACTTCAATCTTGCAGATGTACGTTTAGGTAGCTTTATAAGCGAATTATTGATGTTTTACGCCGCACTCAAGATTATTTCACTCATATGGCTGCGTTGCCAGGTTTAGTGGGAGAGGAAACCGGGCCTATTGCCCGAAGGAAACCCCCGGCCTTCAGCCTCGCAACTCTTCCACATACAGCGACCGAGTGAAAAATCCATTCCGAAATATTTCAATTTTCATTTGGTCTGAGCGTGATTCGAGCCCGCGCCGCATCGATGGAAGGTCTGTGTGAGACTGAGGATACTCAGTATAATTTCACTCTTATGACGGTTTTGATCCCGCGTCGCATCCCTAAAATGCATATGTCGGACTGAGGAACTATCACACTAAAACAGCTGAGCTCACTGAGTTTATTTCCAGCAATATATAACACCAGCATATAGCGTATTGCGGTTTTCCCTTAAGGCTAGAAAGGTTTTTGCAAACGTGTGGTTTGAATATTAAAAAAAATCAATTCTAAAACGAGTAACACGACATATTTGATAGGATCGATTTGGATTCAATATGGCAAATTTGAGATAAGAAAAACAGACGTACAAGGGAGACTACTTACTCGAATATGATCTGTAAGTTACCTCCCTTGAACTAATTCACGATTCAAGTTGAATACTTCCTGTTCAAAGTTAGAGGAAAATTGGTTTGTTGATTAATGCCTTTCTAGATTCTCACTTTTTCGCGGTCCATGATTTACAAAGGCACGAGAATAATGCACAAACACGTTACCCTTTGTATCAAGGGCATCGAGATTATCGCGACCTCAATGTTGCCATGGTGTTCAATTGGTTTGTCTTTGAGAAAGTGAACATAAGAGTATTCCCGTTACTTTGTGATTTATAGGTATAACAATATTCCCGTTACTTTGTGATTTATGGGTATAACAATATTCCCGTTACTTTGTGATAAATTACAGTATTCTCAATAGGACTACTTTGGGATTACACTTTCTTGAAAAATGGCAGAAAAACTTCCATCGATTTTGTGTGACGCCAGATCCGGAATCGAACCCCCCGAGTTTGGTACCTATCTTCAGCACTAAATGTCGTCTGTCTTATCCATTCAGCCAACTTGCTCCCTATCTAATATTGTCATGATAGACTGCTTTATAAAATAATAAACACTTTGGGAAAAAACACGTTAAAAAGATTAAATGTCATCCTAAATTGAAATTTTTGCAAGTCTCTGAAACTAGACAAGATTTTAAACAGCTTATCATGTGGTATTATATACTGTATTTTAAAATGACTATAATGCTGAGCGGTTTTGCGAAGGATTATTACATTTTTCCATTCCTTTTATCTAATGGATTTTATATCATTTAAAGTGAGTTTAATATCACGGCTCAATACATTTTAGTTGGCTTCAAAAACAAAAGAGCACTTCATGCAGCGATCATTTGAACAAAGTCTTAAGAATGAATATAAAAACGCTTGCTTTCCGCGTTAAAGTCGCAAATATTATAGTTAAACCATAATTGTAAGTCCATATTCATTTTTCCGAGCATCACAAATAGCTTTTCGTTGATACTGAAATACACGTTATTAAGTAGTTGTTAAGAAAAACAGCTATGACTCAGAGAAAATAAACTCACACAAGAAGGGTTAAGTTGACGGTTTCCTCCATTTTCCACTACTTAACCTGCCAACGCCTCCCTACACATGTAAGTGAAAGGATCTTAAGTGTGACGTAAACCACCAATCAATCAACAAAAGGAGGCGCGTCGATGTACTTTTATACATCAGTTATAACCATTTAGGTCAAAACATCCAGTTTCTGTTTTTTCAGCCAGCTAGAGCAGGGAAGTGGCTTACATAGCGATAGTTTTGAATCTAAGTTATTTGAATATTGGATTAAAACTAATGGAGATCTACTGTGCATACTTGGAGCTTTCAATCAATACCGGATTGAAATTTCTTGTTTGTGTTTTTTTTTCTTCAAATTTTTAACTAATTTTGAAAATGCCACAGTTTTGCTGAGAAAATGTAAACGTAACATTGCAAAAATGTCGGTACCCATGTTGAATTGTGTGTAGCGTGAAACCGGCATGCACTTTGTCAACTTTATTTGGTTGTAACAAATGTCTCATGTGTTGATCTATTTGAAAACGGAAAGGAAAAGCCTTAACGAGATTTAGGCTATTAGCCACACATTAAAACGTTAACATTGCCGCAAGTGGGAAATAAAACTGTATCCAGTAACCTGTAAATATCGTCGAATAACACCAACATATAATTTCATCATTCGACAAAAACAAAGCGTTATGGTCGGTAAGAAATAAGAGACATTTGATAAAATGTAATGGGTCGTATGTAAAGAAGATGACTGGCCCCGATAATGCGCGTTAAAGTTGTATTAGGTCGAAATTAATATATATTCTTTTGCTAAAAGATGGAACTAAAATAAAAACTGCATGTCGAGATTAAATTGCCCATTTATTGTGCACTGTTGTCGTAATATTAACGTGCACGCCTGAAATTGATTACTTCTTGTTTTTCTGTGTGTTTACTTGAGAACATTCACGTGCGACCGCTTATCTTATTTGTTCGGATCAAGGCATCAGTATTTTATTTCTATTTCACCATCAGTCTCATGCCATTTTAAGACATGTTGCTTCTTGAACATTGTTCCATCTAATGCCACTTTAGGACATGTTGCTTCTTGAACATTGTTCCATCTAATGCCACTTTAGGATATGTTGCTTCTTGAACATTGTTCCATCTAATGCCACTTTAGGACATGTTGCTTCTTGTCCTCACCCCAACGCATATAGATGGACAAATTAGCTATAATTACGGCGCGGTGAATATTAGTAGGCTCTTTGGTTTTATGTTTTTGCTTTATACGAATCTTAAAATCTTTTTATGATAAGAATACAGAACTGTCTCAAACCACTTATCGCCAGTTTACGAGGCTCTCGCGAGAAAATAAATATCGCAAGGATAGTAATTTAAGAGACGCAGTTAAAAATATTGTTCGAAATGTATCGATTTTTGTTGCAAAGCGTTTTGGTATGTAACAAGTGCGAGTATTAAGTTGATATCGTTCTGAGTCATTTCCACCATATGTTAGGGAATTATATGTGTTTCTGGTCGTAACCAGTTTTTCGGTTATTTTATTCTAACATAATAAACATAGATTTAGACATTTACTTGAAAAAATCCGTCGTTGATCGGTTGATGCAGCATACTAATTCAGATTTTTTATAGTAACTCAACAAAGCAGATTACAATGTCTTGATAGCTTAGTCTATCCATACAGGAGGAAAATAAGCTGTCATCGTGTGGACAAGAATATCTTACGATACAATGGGGATTTTATTTATTCGGGGATATTCCACAGGACAAGCTCTCAATTTACGGAATCACTTTTAATAGTGCAAAGCTCAGACCTTCCAATGGTAACGCGGGGTCTCTGTGGCTCAGTAGGTAGAGCGTTTGACGCTCAATCCAAACAGCCTTCCACCAATGGGTCGCGGGTTCGAATCCCACTAAAAAAATGGAAAATTTTCTGACTGGGTTTTCACTCGAACGACCTATGTGGGATGGTTGCCAGTTACCACCGGAAGATTTCCTCCGGTCGTAGAGCCCGGTTTCCTCCCACAACAAAACTAGCAACGCCGCCATATAAGTGAAATAATCTTGAGCGCGGCGTAAAACACCAAACAATCAATCAATCAATCCAATGGTAACCAGTAATCAATGCTTCACATAGAAATATACCCAATAAGAAAATTTGTAATTTTTTGGCACTGACTTCGAATCCACTACCCAGCGATAGTAGGCCAAGGCTTGACGTTTCACCACATGCGCGCTAAGTGAAAAATGACGGGCAGATGTATATAGACTTCTAGGATTGGACGTTTGATCAACATCCTTTCATCTTATCATTCCTGATGGCATATAAACCAAACTGTCTTCAGCAGAGATGGAAAATAAATCGAATAATTAAATCTTCTAATTACTAGGCCTAACATTTAGAATGAGGAAATATATTTTTAAACCCCGTAATACGTCAATATCCCACTTGAGAAATTGATACGTACAGATTCCTTTCGAGGATATTGGTTACACTGACAATTTCAAAATGATATTAAGACTACATGCGTTTTATTTAAAAAAGTTTACAGTAAATATTTCATATTTAAACAAAACTGGTTTGTAATTACGTGTACCGTATATTTTATTTAAATATATATATATATATATACATTGCTGAATGTTATTTTGTTTTCATTGATTTAACACGAAGAGTAGAAAATTCCCATCCATTCAATATGTCTATTTTTATGTAGACTTGTTTTTCAACCATTCTGCCATACTGTTATGTGAGTTACAGACGAACATATTTATATGCTTACCTGTCTAAGCTCAAGATCGAGCTTCAAAGTTTATCGTTGAGACTTTAATCATTACAGGCAGTTGATTGTATATATCTCTCTCATAATATCACAACAAAATGCATGTTTTATCCGCAAACAATAACTATACAAAGCCAACACCAGACCAATATTTGCCGACATAATATAAGGCAGTTGCCCTTAATTGACAGTTTAAGCCGACAGATTGTTTGGCAAAACTATAGCCTGATATTTTTTCGCTTGGTAAATAGAATAACAAAATAAACGACATCTATGTTTTCAAATAGATCGTAAGTAGTAATTGTACATTTTCAATCGATATTAGTTAATAAACATAAAAACATAGATGTGATCAGTATGTTGCTGTATGGTCAAAAGTTATCTCCCTTTAATTATAACACCCAGACCATTTTTAACTCGATGCATTACCGTCAGACATCTTGATCACGGGTTTCGTTCGAGTATAGAGAAAAACTCCGCATTGTCAACACATCACAGTATACCATGCAAAATGCATGAACATATGCCGCTTAGGGATATACATTTAAAAGATGTACCTGTCAGTAATGTCAGAGCTAGTGCGTTACGAAAACAACATATTCACTAGGTACGCGTATGTTTCCTAATATTATTATACTTAAAGGATTTATAAACATGCTATTTTAGACGTATGTCAATTTGTCCCAGAGGTTGAGATAAAGATAAGACGTACATTGCATTTTGCTAGGAAAAAAGAACAATTAGCCGAGAGATGATATCGTTCTAAAGAGGTAATCCAAGATTACAACAACTTGAAAGACATTATTTTGATGTTGCATCTACAGTGACATTAGACCCATTCTTTGAGGAGTTCATTGTAGGGTGTTGATAATTTGCAGTCAGTCGCAACTGCAGCTGCAATAACGCAGTGACTCACAAACTTCCATTTGACAGCAAGCCAGTTAAACAATTTTCATTTCAAGATCCTCAACCTCGTTCTCAAAATTCCCTCACATCTAATTACAATTCTCAATTTAAAAACCAATCAAGACCACAGCATACTGTATTATTGGTAACATTGTCAATACTGAAAATGAAAATAGATCTCAGAATAACAGAAAATTTAGTAGAATTACATGTAACCATTGTAACAAAAACCCTGACCATCTGATTATAATGATTCTTCAAAACCAACTGGACAGTGTGTTTTGGATACTGATAGCCCGAATAATCAGTCTCTGTGGTGCTGAGTATCTAACATACACTCCCTGACGCATGAACCACAGAAATAGAAATAAAGAAACACCACACGGACAAGATTTCTTGGCTAGGATACTGACAATACACAACATATAGTTAATTGTGTACACACTCCGCCTACGTTCCTTATCTCAAAATCCCTTAATGAAGTAATGCAAGTTTTTGCATGATTTATTCACACTGGATCTGTTTCACTTAATAGTGATAATTCTAATTCTGTTCAAAATAATATTCTTAAAAACACAGACGCATCTCAGTTTTAAGTGTTGTCTAATGCGTGGCCATTTTCCGAAAGTTCTTACTCAGCCAACGATACCTTAAAGAGAAGTGTAAATTCTACTGATTATATAAAGTCAACATCATTGTATATTTAAAGTCGTACATGGTATCCGGTCCTGTTAGTGTTGGTATTACACCTTCATTACCATTTGGTGGTATTACATTGTTGTTACGTAATGACCTAGCTGGTGATAAAGTAATTGTTAAATCCACTATATCTAACCAATTTTATGCAGTTATAAAAACCGGGCAAAACAAGCAAGAAAACATATATATATTTGAACACTATAACACACAGGCACAGGGAAAATCTTCTTGTCTACAATAACCATGGAGACAAGTTTCCTATTGTGTTAAAAAGGGACATATCTATTAGACCTTAATATCCAATCATAAGTTGATATAATAAACCATTTATATTTATGAACACTAAAACACACGGGCACAGGGAAAATCTTCTTGTGTAAAATAACCATGGAGACAAGTTTCTAATTGTGTTAAAAAAGAGGTATATCATTTAGACCTTTATACCCCATAAATTGTTGTAACAAACCAAACCTATGATATTTCATTAGGTTGACGACTGACAGGTGCTTAGCCTTGGTCAGTAGGATTTTCTGGAATCCTTTTGTAACACATTGACAATGGTTACACATCTTAACTATGGCAAGAACATCGGTGGACTGAGATTTAACCCCATACATTTTGCTTCCTCCACCCCCCCCCCCCCCCCTCCCTTCCACCCCCGGTACAGACAAAACTATATAACAAACAACAAACAAAACAAAATAGATAGCGTGGACAATGAACCTGGCACTTCTTTCGTCGAATAGTCTGCATTCTAAGTTACGGACACGAATGGAGAACTCTGAAATTCTTAAAAACATATCCATTAAACTGTGTCATTTTGAATCTTATTAACAGGAAGTTTGATTTTTGGCTTTTGACATTTGATTTCTAATGTTCAGTTGAAAACTGATGCTATTTGTCATGACGTTTGTGTTGAGAATTCTTCGCCCATAAAACACCACCTTGGCAGGATAATCCAAGAGACTTAGTGAAGCCGAGTTGACTATCAATCTTGCCAAAAGTAAAATTGTATGTCCTACAGTCATTTACCTCTGATTTGTCTTCTGTCAGGACCAGGGGGCTATTTCTCGACACCGACGTAACTTTGCGCCTGGTGGTAACGTCATGACAACATATACCTCCAACATTACGTTACGACCAGGCGCAAAGTTACGATGGTTAAAGTCAAGGTTGACGCCATTTCAAATTTCCCTGAGCCTGATTGTGAAATACTGAAACCCTGCTTGGGCATTGCTGGATATCATAGAGCGTTTTGTTGGTTGATGGGTGGCGTGGATGGCTGGATGGTTGGCTACTTGGTTTCTTCGTTGGTTGATGGTTGCTCAGTTGGTTGGGGCATAGGAGACTGTGCTTTTAGTTGATTGGTAAGTTCATTCTTTGGTTGATTGGTTGGCTGATTGATAAGTTAATGGGTGGGTGCATTGCTGGTTCAGTTATTCGGTTGTGTTGTGGCTGGATGGTTGCTTGGTTGGCTGGCTGGTTACCTGGCTGGTTGGTTGATTGAAGGAAAAAGAGTAGGGATGGAGGGGAGCAACATAATATTATGATGTATTCCAAACAGATAAATGATAACTTTTTATTCGGAAGCTCTGTTGTGGCTTGCTGACGTTTTCCGGGAGTAGGACAATAGATTTCCCCTCAGTTGTGTGGCCTCCGAGAAAATTTCTCGCCTGAAAAGAAACACTAGGTTCTCATAACAGCCGTTATCGCGCGAGGTTATCCAGGCGTTAATTATGAAATATGACACTGCCAGGCATGAAATCGTGTAAATGACGAGGTGGGATATGGAAAAGTTGGTCGGTGAAATCCAGTTACAGACTGAACCCGGCTTTTCTGATGTAATTTATACTTGTTGATATCAGTAACACAGACAGTGAATATAAGAATAATAAGGTGAAGGTGTTTGTGGAAGAGAGTGGGATAGATGACGTAATACCTGGAGTTCTTGGTGTTTTCGATCTCTCACTTACCGTACAACGAACTATTAGATAACTGGTTGCGATTTAAAAACGCAATATTTCGGTTTTAAAGCCTTTATAGTTTATAACTGTTCATATGGTCCAGGCTTTATCTCCACTAATTCATTATTCTATGAGTTTTTGTTGGCAAATTAAAAAAATTTCTATCCGTCACTTAATTCCATCTCCCCTTCGTGTCGATCTTATCGTTTTACGCTAATTACTAATGACATATGTAGGATTTTTCATGCTCTTTTCAAATATACACAAGATAAGCCTGCAATTAGACTTAGGACGTTTTGGTTGATTGATGTTTTCCGCGGCACTCAAGATTACTTCACTAATATGGCGGCGTTGCCAGGTTAAGGGACCGGGTTCATTGCACGGAGGAAAGTCTAGACCTTCGGCGAGTACCTCGCAATTTCCATATACGGCAACCGAGTGTAAAATCCACTAAAAAAATGTTCAATTTTTATTTGGTCTGAGTGTGATTCGAACCCGCGCCGCATCGATAGAAGGTCTGTGTGGGACAGAGGGACGATCAATTGAACCCACTGGACCACCAAAGTCCCCAGGACAGTTTGGAGCTATTGACCAATGCAGACATCTCTTTTTCTGGTGTTATAAACCAGTAACCAACCAGTGTATGAACCAAAGATGTGTGGCAATAACAAACAAAATTCAAATAGCCTGGATGTATGAGTCCATTTTAGGGATAATGTTGCTTATAAAAACCACCTTGACGTATAGCCGGAAATTGGTATCAGCAGAAAGTTTATGTTTTGTTCTTCTTGGCAAAATGACTCGAAGAATTAGCTCAGTCTGCTTCATCTAAATTATCTGCTCATGTCATTTTAAAGTGTGCATATCAGTTTTATATAACCTTTAAGATGACATATATTGCCACTGATGAATTTACTTGGTTATAAAATGCTGTATCCCACTGATTCACTTATAAACAATTTACGGTAATGACGTACACAAGACTCAGTCGACGCCAGATGCACGGACAATGTTAGTCTGGTACCCTGCCCCTAAACTCGTACAAGATAGCTCGTTATTCGAGCTTTCTTGTACGAGTTTAGGGGCAGGGTACCAGACTAGGACAATGTGGGCACACATACGTCACTGTAGAACCGTACTTGAAAATGGCTTTAATACCTTAAAGGTGTTGGATTTACCATTTCTGAAAAGGGTGTAATGCATGCGAAGAATCGAAGCCCAATTATATCATCAACGACCAGAAACCTTCAGTGTTGGATTAAACTTATTTCAGGTCTTTTTTCTGTGGTTTACGCTCGAAAATTATCGACAAGCTTTATGTGTCTTTCAAACCCATCCCCCCCCCCCTCCACTGTATTATTCAGATGAAATTCATAAAATTCTACTGAACGGTACCGTTAGTTCACTCAAAGGGATCAAATCGACCAGGCTCGGGAAAAAGTCTTTTTTTTTAATTTTCAAATTAAATTTAAAAAATGATGCTAACTCACCTTTGGACAAAAATAGTAAGTTTATAATTTTTCGATCTGGGAAAATCACAGGAACCATCTACTATTTTTAATGTAAACAGTATTCTCGATTTTCGCGGCGAATGTGCCTTTAAAGTGGCACGAGCTGCCAAATAGAGAGAACATTTCGTTGAAACAGATATAGATAACTGTTCTTTACTTTCTGTTTTAAAAAAAAAAGCCCAATAAGAGTTTTCCATTGATACTGATCTTGCCGGTGTACGTTTTTGTAATTTTATAAGCAACAAACCTCATATCACGGCTATTTGAATTTTGTCCGGTATTTGCACTTATCATATTTTTTCATTTCAACTTCCATGCTTTAGTTTTTCGAGGTAATTTAAAAACTCAGTTTCTCATAGCAACCTTATTTCATGAAAACATCCGAATTTTGGATGCTCATGCCACTTTGATAATGGATTTGCCTTAAAGTGGAATGATTTTGGAATTCCGTTGTTTTAAACAAAACCTGAACTTGCATCTCAATGTGTGGTATCAGCAGAAACACTTTATTTTCAATACATTTCTTAGAAAAACAATAAAATGTGTTTTTTGACATATTGTCCGATTTTAAGCAAATCGTGTAGTTTGGATTGAACGGGTTCATCTGGAAAATCGCAGACATTAATGTATGTACATGTAATGAGCTAATTTGGATCGATCAGCCTTCCTTTGTTTTATGATCAGCCTATACCTGTTACTATGGTAGTATGATCGGATCTGCCACTAGAGCCAGCTTCTTTATTACAGAACCCGAGATTGTAAACATTACCTGCATCCTGAATCAAGCTAGCCTTAATAGCTTTTGTCATATCAGAGCAGTGTTCTTTTTATCGGAGACATATTGGAGTTTTCCCCAACAGTAAACACACTTAAGACGCCAGCCATTTTCAGAACTCAAGACTACAAATTCCTGCGTTGATTCAATCTTTGAAACGTATTGATCTGAGCCGCACACCGAAACAACTTCCGTCTTTAATGGATCTCGGTCGGATTAAGTCATGATTGTGACAATAACCTAAATGTGGTTCTAAATTTTCTACCATAGGTACCCTAGACACATAAAACATCTATTACTAAAAGGCGTATGGATGGACATCCGTACATGCGGTGTGCGACATGGCAAAAATTAGTTTTTTTTACAATGCATTCAATGCGATATTTGTCCCCAAAACGCCATAAGAAGTCAAAATTATCCTCTGTATTATAACACGTACGCTAGCATTCGTTCATATTTATATATCTACACTATTCTTCCCATAGGTGCGTAAGCATTGTCAATGCTGTTCCAGAAAATTGTACTGTCTGTGGACAAACTCCTGTCTGTCGTCAGCCTAATGAAATATCATGGGTTTAGTTTAGTACAACAACTTATGGTGGGGTATAAAGATCTAAATGATATACCCCTTTTTAACACAATTAGAAACTTGTCTGCATGGTTATTTTAGACAAGACGTCTTCCCTGTACCCGTGTGTTCATAAATAAATATACCGACGCTATAAAAGATAAATATTCAATGGTTAATGATATCGAAGCAATTAACATAGGTATAGTATGTCATGAGACCACTCGAAAGAAAAAACAACAACAGTATATGACCGTTCTTTTTGCTGTGGTACCTATAAATTGTTCCACGAGAGCAAATGAATGTGTGAAATTCAGTGTGGTTAAATGTAGTCCGGGTTTCTGACTCCAAAATTACTATTTTTTTATATTGACGGCCGTAGTTTGAAATACGACCGTCAGCATGAAAAATAGTAATTTTGAAGTCTGACACCCGGACCAGCTTAAATAGAGCCCTTTAGTTAAACTACTGATAGAACAGTTTGGCTAGAAAGAGAATTGCAAAAGTTTGTTTATGGTTATAAATTGCAATTTGATATCAAATTCATCAGTTTATTTTCTTGATACTTTTCTCACAAAATGTTACTTTTGTGGTTTTGAAATTTATTGATTTGTGGTGTATTTTAGTGGACTGTATAAAATAAGAAAAATATGCTATATCTTGATGGCTTCGAATTTTGACTACAGACAAAAAGACCTGAAATAAGTGTAATCCAACACTGAAGGTTTCTGATCGTTGATGATGTAATTGGGCTTCGATTCTTCGCATTTTGCCGACTGATAACAAAGCCAAGGTATAAAACTCATGCCCATTCCACTCCACTCAATACTTGTGTCCATGCGACAGGGCCGGTGGTCGAACCGCGTTGTTCCTTGAAACCCAACTGTTTATGACGCTTATGGTCGTTTGCTTCTGTAAACAGTGGGTTATCATGCGCCTTAATATTTGTTTTGTGGGTTACATTCCGGCTACATCAGATCTCATCTATTCACAGTTATAGCAGCTATGTCTGGGCGAATCCCTTCTTCTTCAATGATCACTCAAAGTTTAATTTAAGGGGTGATCTGGGAATACGATATTAACAATGGTCTATCAAGAGTGTGTTCTGCGCCTGTGTTTGGTCAGAATTCCCAATGGTTCTACCCTTGGACTCCGTTCCACCTTCATTTCCGAGCATACAAAGCCACTCGATCAGATAGTCTCATCTTTTTTACCTCACCACAATAGAGTCGTGAGAGTTAGCGGCGAGGTTCTGACGAGCAAATACCAGAAATAAGAAGGGAAAACATGTCTTCGACTATATCTTCAATAGAGGTTAACAAGTTACATCTTTATGGCGGCCGAATAGCGGAAATCGAAATTATTTTTCTGGGAACAGGGTTAACAAAAATAACCCTTTCTTCACATCCTTGATATAGATACTAAACTCTTTTTGAACATTTTCTCTAATTCATGCTTGTAGAATTGACTTTGAGGTTAAAAATATTCGATTCATTTCGACCGAATTTGCTATAACCATTTCTCATGATTAAAACAAACGATTTAAAAGTTCCAATAATAACGAAAAGGCACTCAATGCACTGACAGTATGCCAGTTTACATATCTAGTCCAGTTTATTCAACGTTTAATGCGAAACAAAATTCAAATGAGTCCAATGGGTGGATGTGAATTTTGGTCAAATCGATTATGGATAAAATTCTGTGTGCATTGTTTTCAAAAAGTTCCACATTTTATGAATAACTAACAGGTTTCAGATGAGCATTATCAGATAAATGCGACAACTCGTCTTTGGAGAAGCACCCATCGTTAAAAACAAAACACGAGTTTTTCGTTGATCACAGTCAAAGTTTGTTTGTTGATAACCTATGTCGCACTCAAAGTTATTCGATTTCTGTGCAATGTACATCGTTATAGACGCTTTGTTGGGGGTGGTGGGGGTGGGGGTCGTGTTGTGAATGGAGTGCACCTGATCATCTGGTAAGTGCTGGACATAAGTCGATTGATTGGGCTTCGATCAAGGCAGACAATCTTCTATTTTTATTCTTCATTTTTTTTTTGTGGGGGGGGGGGGGGGGGGGTAAACGGAGTGGGGTTCAAACCCGCAGCTCATTTGATAGGAGGGTTATGGGATGATCACTAGTATTCAATTGTCCAAGTCAGACAGTAGAAGCGAGCATGTGTTGGTCGGAGATAAAAACTCAAAGATGGAGATTTACGGGAGCATTGTGTTGCTATAGACAAATGTAGTAGGGAGTCCAGTACTGTTGATTAGATTGTATACGTCATAAGGAATGAGTATCCCTTCGTAGATGATCGCGTTTACCCCTCGTCTTTCAGAATAACTATCGCGAACATGATCACAAACCGTCTGCATGGCTTCCTCACTTTGTGTCTGTATTCAATCCGTCGACTATCCATTTGGCAAACACTAGCCACATCTGTCTGGTATTGCTGTAATTTCATTGCCAGATCCGCGCTGAGACCTCCAGATATTGAACGACAACGGTAAATGAATTTTCCGGCAACTGCGTTTAAGTAATCTAATAAACCATCCACTTGATGTAGCCGTTTATTACAGATTTTCACCGAGGTATCTCGTACAGTGATTGGAGATATGAGACCTCGCGAGAAACACGATATACTTTTTTTAATCAAACGGCAAATCGTCTTTATAGTATCGTTTTATTTTCATCATTTCTGAACGCTGATACAGTATGGACGAAAGATGTCTTAACATATACGCGTTAATAAAACTGTTTTTTATCAGCAGTGTTTTCTTTTTCTTAATTAAAATGCTTATCACTAAACAAATCATTTTTGTGTGTTTTATGCCATTTATTACAAGTTGAGCATACTTGTGCCCTTTGTCGGTTATGTTTCAAATACGTAGACTATAACGGAGGTGATGTAGACGTTTATGATTTGCCAATAAATAATATTGTATCCTAATTCAGCTACCTTTCTACAAAATAATCAAGATTCTTGTTAATGAATAGATGCTAGGATAACTTAGCAAAACTTGGTAATGCATCTTTCCTAGCTTTTACGGTTCGATCGATTTTTTTCTTATGAGCTTTGCAGTCTTGTGATTGGAGGACATAACCGTCGATACACACGCCTTGAACCAATCAGAATTAAAGGGTATGTGCGCGGATAAACACCTATGGAATGGAGTTCAAACGAGGACACAAAACGTTTATGCAGAAGCAGAAAATGATGAAGGACACGTTCCTTATTTAGGTTCTGCCGATTACTTTTTCCGTCGTCAACCATTTTCTTTAATTGGTAATACTCTGCAATTCGCTCGGTTCCAAATGCAGCATTAATCGGGACGCTCTAATGAAGTGAAGCGTGATCAATGGGAGACACCAGGGACTGACGAAAAGAAATTAAATGTTCGCTGAAATATGGCCTACAAATTAACATTATGACCCTCAGGCAGTTCTAAGAAATGTGAGAAGATTAGTTTTCTTCTAGAGAATGGTCGCACTATAACACTATATAAATGTGGATATATAGACAATACCTTTGCATTCATATAGAAGACAGTCTGTTCATTTGCTCGAGCAAACCCTGACCTTCGGCGAGTACCTGGTAACAATATATTGGACTTAAATATACTTCAGCAGAGACTGGTAGACAAATTTCTATACAATGTTGAAGATAACACTTACTGTTTCGCAGGTTCGAATCCCACTCAAACCAAGCAAAATGGAAACATTTCTGAGTGAAGTTTTCCTCTGATCGCTTTATGTGGGAGAGTTGCCAGGTACTTGTCGAAAGTCGGGGGGTTTGTTCTGGGCAGAACCAGGTCTCCTTCCCCATTGAACATAGCAACGCCGCCATATAAGTAAAATAACCGTGCGGCGTAAACAATCAACCGATCCACCACAGATAAAAGATGTATGTAAAGGCCAAATCAAAACGAACCCAAATAAACCAAGTATAAATTATGTTTGAATTTCCTGATGCTATTTTAACGAAACAATACTTCATTTTAAGCATAACCATGAACTAATCTGTCACACACACGCTGAGGAAAATACGTTTGATAAAAAAAATCAACAGAATATCAATGTACTGAAAAATACATATGTTCATAAATTTTTAAAAGCCTATACAGTTTCGGAACAATTAAGATTCAACAAACTACAGTAATAAAAGCTGAGAGATATAGTTGTTGTGGTGTCTAAAAAACTGAATTTAAAAAAGAAAAAATGATGACAGATTTGTTCATCGGCACAAACGGAGAGTTAGATAAACAATGGGACAAGTCATGGGAATGTACATAGCCTTTTGTTAATAAAGTCACCAGATAGGTATAAAAACATCTTGATAATAAGTTGTGTATTGTTCATATTCACGTAAGACTATTGACGGTGTATCTGAATAACAATAGATGAAGATAAAACGAAACCTTCTATGTGGGATTTTTTTTCAGATGAGACCAGCTTCCCTTTCTCTCAAGCGATCCTTTTCGTTATCCTTTAAATTGATTTTTGTAACATTGTCACATATAGGAAGCTAGAGCATTAATGAACAAGTGTGATAATATTGGCGAGGCTGTCATTAGCTCAAGGCATCATATATCAGAGTGAGCTAGAGATGACTAAAATATAGCTACTAAGGCTTCCTCAGCCTTGATTAATATTGCATACAATCTAAGGGACTGTAAGGTAAAGCGCTCTCCGATATCCACTCTAATCACACCACTTGCCTGACTCGCAGAGAGAAGGGGAGGCTGGATAGGCGTGGGTGAGGCACCGTATTCACACTTGGCCAGTTTAAAGCCGCATCACTTTCAGTCGAGATGTGACGCCGCGACTCGCTAGGGAAACGACTCGATGCCAGGCTCAGTGACAAATAGACCGGGGCTGTCTTCGCGATTAGCAGATGGTCTTTAATTCGTTCGGATAATTTTTCACAAAGGCTATCAGTAGTTTGCTGATCGCGCTGCTAATACCTAGCACGGAAAAATTAATTTGTTTAATCGATTTCCGTGTAAAATTTTTACCATTTGACAAATGTTTGAAAACTCTTAGCGACGAATCATGGCTAAGGGCCGACTTTTTTAATCCGGCTCTTTCATAATTTAATGATGGACATTGAATTGGCTCCTACCATAGTGAGACAACCATTACCCCTGGAGCCAATAGACCCCGTAGAATTTCGTGTTCTGCTTTCGGAACGGCAGGACTGTACTGATATGAAAAAACCCTGGGTAGAAGGGCAATCGACTGGATCTTTGGACCGAAGTGAATCGCGACTCTCTGAACGGGAACATTTTTGCAGACCGTATTCGCAGCTCGACCAAGGTAGGAAAGGGTTCCGCAGAGCTGCAACAGGAAAATCTAGCGTGAGCTCGAGAGGAGCTCCTTCGGACAGTTCTCGCCCCTATTCCGTACTGGATGTGTCCAAGTGGCAAGGTTCGTCCGGGGATACTCGGACAGAAGTGGTCGACATGTTGCGTAAACTTCAAGTGGAAGTGGACACCTTACGAGAGTTCCTTGATGAAAGGAAGCGTACGAGAGAAAGTGGAATTTACGAAAGTATAGAAACTAAAACATTTCCCCGAACTCGGAAAACTTCCAACGGGGATTCCTTATTACGATATGCCAGTACGATGGGACTTCATCGACTGAGGTATCTCATAGACTCTAACGCCGGTGCTTGCAGAAGGTCAGTGCAACATTTACTATTATGCAAAATGTTATTAATAACGCTAGGTATCTTTAAAATGCATACTCAAATAATGGAATTGTGTTTCAAAACTTAAGAGAAATTACCAATTTAGTTCTAACACCAAATTACCACCAGAAAAGAAGCAACCATTTTCTGTAAAAAAAATAATTTTATCCGAACATTTATTAATCACCACGGATATCAGAAATATAAAATACACTGTATAGATCATTTGAACAGCTTTCTTCCTTTTTAGAAACATGGCTTATTTGCGGAGTTATTTTAAGTAAAATGGGTTTTATGAAAAAATGTCATGTGCATTAAAAATGCCATGTACTAGGGCCTATATTTCAGAAGTCTATGCGTTTATTAACTTTTCTTTTATTAAAATAGTTTCGGAAAATTGAACAAAAAAATGATGCAATTTCATTGTGATTAATGCCGTTTGCATGGCGTTATAAATTTGTACCTAAATGGACTTGATCAAGTATTTACGTTACATGTACAAGTTTGTTCTTCAGCGATCACAACACTTTATTTGAATTATAATAATATTCATAATGCTTTTACAACATTCTATTCAGTCTCGTCGTCGAAACTGCTTTAATATCAGAATAATCACATAGAGAGATAATTGGTCCCATTCCACGATTTCATGATAGCGGCATTATTATACACAATATATATATACGCCCTACGCCATGAAGATATGGTATTGGAATAAAACCAATAAATTAAATTCCAAACATCTTATCTATTTACAAACACAGAATTGTTTTCAGGGACTATTTCAAAAGATAACTCCAATCAGGCTGTTACTTGTTTTTTTATCCACAGTAAATCATGGTTTTTGTGTTGTGATATCCATACAGGGCCTATTCAAAAACAAAAAAAATAATCTCAGTCTGCTTATCTAGAGTCGTGCGTTTTAATAATATGCTCTTTTTTCTTTGTATAAAACATACTTTTTATTAAGTTATTGACAAAATGAAGTTTGACTAGTTTTGGGTTAATTGTAAGTTGTCTGAAACTCAAAAATAAGCAAAACCTATCATCACATGGGCTAGAAATGGATATATTGATATCAAGCACTAACTTAGGTTACTAATAGTTCGGATTGGGCATTGTATTCAAATCTGACGTCATCGAGCCGGCGCCATTGGAAACACTTCCACATCTTCCAGATTCAAAACACACATAAACATAAAACTTAAAGGTGACGCATAATTCCAAAAATGTTATGCTGGTATCCTTTTTTACGTTCCCGGTTCATGTAGGTCGGTCAACGACCATCGTTACCACAACGCCAACAACTACACATGTATCGCTTCCAAAACACGCATGTTGTGCCTAATAGCTTAGAAATTGTAAATTTTTCTTACAACGTCTGTAGTTAAGCACATCATGCTCTCAGTGCTTTGAATAGCCAGATTATATTTTGAAATTTGTAACATTTTACTTATTGTATTTCTGCCGAAGAATCATACCGAAGATAATTTTTTTATCTGAAATACCTCAACTGATGATACGTTGGGTTCAGTTTCTGGTCATCTAATTTATATGGTCTCATTTCATCGAATTTTTGCATGAATGCTTATGGTTGACAGATTGCTCTGGCATATCCAATAGCTTTCTTTCGGACCATTTCCTCCAGTCGCTTATGAAGAACTCATCGTCGATGACTGAATTTACGGCACTCATATTGGTATTACGCGCCTCGATTGATAAGGGTAAACACCAAAGGATGCAATATTTAATATGTATATTGCATGGGGATTATGGGTTTAGGGGTCATTTTCCTGGGCGCTCTCAGAATCAAAGACAATGATTAAAAAGTAGGGCTTATCTAGCTTTGGAGTTATTCAAATCTCAGCAAAATCTCATGTCATCTAACGTAACAGTATGTGGTAGAACATGCATATCCAATCATCCATGTGTAATAAGGCTATCTGTATGACGGTGGATGTTGATGCCTGGTTGGATGTAATTACTCACGATCAGGAAACCATGGGATTAGGAGGAAGCTCTTGGCGATGAGAAGCTTATTTGATCTGACCTCAGATCCAGCTAATTATTCAGATTTTATCCTCAGAATCCCGCTCTTTATAGCACAAGTAAAATACTGCAGGCATAACGATTCATACACCTTAATACACCACGCTGAAATTTTTAGTTCTAAGAGCTGTTTCTCCAGTTACGCCCGATGTACATACAATGCATGCCTATCTTTCAAGCCAACACCTACTTTCAACAGTACGTTACCATCCGACGCAAAGTTACGTCGGGCGTGAATGTTTTGAGAAACAGTTACCTGGGATGACTTGTTCAAAAGAAAGTTAGCTTTATAATGACAGATTAAATACCTTTGCGCAACAAAGGAACACAAGTTACCGTTAAGTTAACAGAGCGAACAACCATCCGCTGGCTACAACAACCATGTGTTACATATAATGTATACACATATCTATGTTAGTTATATGCCCAGGCGATTTACACGTTACATATTATCAATCTAAATAGTCTCATGGAAACAGAATAATCATCCAAGTGTGTATGGCCAGCTTGTTAAAATGTTTTTATAAACATACTTGTAAATCTGTATAAGGCACAAAGTGTGTTCTGCAATAAGGCTTGCATTGTAAGATATTGTGGTGTATGTATAAGCATTTTAATACAGAGGTATCTCCTTAGCAATTACCGCCGAGCCTGATGACGTCACATAGATTTACGCAAAGCTTTCTGGGTAAAATGTACCTCAGTTCGCCATTTTGTTTATTGGTTCTTAGCAAGCTGTCACTTTTTTGGAAAACATTGATGACATAAACCTGTTTTTATCCACACATTTTCGGATAACTTATCGCCTTTTACGTCTTCTTCTCGATAGAGTATTATTCCAACCGCCATAGTTAAAAATTATTTTAAGATCCCTCAATACCCCGAAATGCGCGTATATTCCAAGTGACGTCATCAAACAATCGGTCAATTGGTTGAAAACAGTGGTGTATATTACAGATCTAATTGATGTTTGTTAGCTTGTGCGAGGTAATTCTTCACAAATTATCAAAATACGAGTATTGTAATTATGGTTATTATAGGGGCTATTTGTGCTGTTTAATTGGGTCATGCCCTTAAAATATGTTAATAAAGCCAGACAAATCATACAAAGTGCTCCCATCCTCCAATTTGGACTGTATGGATGATGTGTGGTGATCTAGACCCCTTTCCATGGCAGTGTGCACACATAACAACTACAACGCACACGCGCATTCACACACCTGCACACATACCTTTGTTTTTTCTGACAGAAACTTGGTTTCTTGTTTACAATATTTTGATGTGATGCTATAGGTCGAACCGGCGATATATCGGTTCTTAGCCTCACCTGTCTCACTGGGGTTTACAAAATGCAAGTCCCTTTTACGAGTCTAATCTTGTAAGCTGACGTATATCCTCTTAATGTGTCTACCTTGCTCAAGGCTATTACAGTTTAAGACGATTTTAAGTACGACTGGTTGTCATTAACGATACACTAATTGAGAACATAAACATCATTTGAATAATGACTGAGAATGATACGACACAATGCGGTATTTACTGTCATTTCATTACACATATACACATGTACTTGCGGAGTGGCCGCACGTAAGGTATATTTATGTAATGATAAATTAACCTAGTCATGGCTGTATTGTTCCACACCGAAGAATAAACAATAAATAAAAACCTGTGGACTGTATGAAGCGAACGGTTTGTGAAATATATAAAACATTTTAAATAACACGAATGCATATGATTTCATTCTAGTCACAAAGTAAGTTACTTCTAAACATATAGGTAACGTATAGTTATCGAGCCCATTGTCACCAACATCTTCTAGTTAAAAAAATATCTGACAATTTTGTGACTTTGCTTGAATGGAAAAAAATCTACATGTTGACAACTCTTGCCACTTAAATTTACTTATTTATTCTGTCGGAGACTATTGTTTTAGAATGAGTAATACAGTTTTGGGTGTCCCTTTTATAACACTCTGATGCGATAACACGTCGTGGCGTTAAGATTAATTCAGGCGTGCTTTTCTTTGGTCAGAGTTCATTATTATACATTTCCCACCAAAGAGCGGAATATCATTGCATTATTCCATCAGAAATCATGGAGAAATATGATTAGTGAGGCGTGCGCACACAGATGATTGTCTCTGAAATCGCCTTCTATGTCCACAGAATTCAAAATCTATCAAGCGTCTATCGCTCTCCGAACAGCCGACAGACACCGTTTTATGTCTTTAAATAAGACTTTCTTCAGGAACACTCTTCAAAGCTCGCAGCTTTTACTGAACAATGCCCATCAAAGTCGTCTAGATGATATCTTGGATTTATTGATTTGCGTCTGAATTGCTTTGCCTTTCTAAGTGTTCAACTTTATCTTTTCACTCCCCTCTGCCTCTCTGCTTCACTTACAATATCGGCAAAATTGCACGATATTCTGACGAACGACATCAAAGACCACGCATGCCTACTGAGCTGCTAAGTGTCCATCCAGAACCGGAAGTCAAATAACTTGAGGAGGCCATTTCCCAACGAGCAACAGGAAGTACATTTACACATGCTCGCCAGACATTCTGAGTACACGTAAAAGTTTCATTTAACTTTAGGAATTCCTCTGAATACACGTGTTAAAATGAATAAGTTTTTTAACGAGATTTGAAACAATCTAGGCCCCTACTGGTAGGACTCGAAAACTAATGCACTGCGTTTATATTATGCACAGTGTATACTTAATATATATGGTTGCTGTGATCACTTTGAGTTCAGGTGGAATATACAACTACCTCGTCCCTTCTTTCTCCCCAAACTTTTAAAACGCAGACCAATAGTGAACGGATTTGCTACGGCACGTTAACTTAAATCTTGACATTGACTTTACCTTAAAATGCTTAAATAAGAATATTTATAAGTTTTTACTTGTGGTCAAAATGGTTTAATATAGAATAAGCAGCTTCTTCGTCACACATTTTTTTACACAAGCTTTCAAAACACAGCTTAAAGTGGCATGAGCTTCTAGTCTCGAAAATGCACGATAAAGTGTTGTTTAGAACTAACTTTGGTTTAGAATGAATGAATGGTCGTCCCGGTTATTTAAATTACGTTTTCGGTTCGTACAGGCCACATACTGTGTGGATTTCATCATTCCAACGCCAACCATTTAGTTTTTCAATGGCCTCCAAAGCTTCTTACTGTCGTGACGATCTGAAATTATGAAAAAAGTGTGAATTTTTGGCAGCTCATGCCACTTTAATAATGAACAATTATTTAGATTTAGTACGACACATTACGTAAGATCTCATTGGAATTTTGGATAAACGGTTTACGTATTTCATATACAATGTAACATATATGTTTGCGAGATTTGAGTGACAGTTGTTCCCATCCACAAACAGAAAGTGAGCAATTATGCATATTGAGATACAATTTAGCCTATTGCTAGTTAAGCTCTATGATATGATATATATAAATCATTCCATGATTCATCCAGCAATTAACAAAAAGGTTGAACCTCTTTCTAGCATGTGGTTGATCACCATGCAATAGAGTTTTCATTGTGTATAAAGAAGCCAATTCCTTTGTTACAATTAGCCATTACTGTTTGGATTCCAAGTAATAGCCGTCCAGTATGTCAGCCATTTATTGCTGTTCACTCAGGCATATTTCACTCTCCCTTCCCAAGTTTGTTGTAATTAAAGCTGCAACAACTCTTAACACAATTTGCTGCTATATTGTCAGATGAATGAAGAAGCCCATTTAATTACAGTATTCCCTATCGCATCTAATGATGCATATCAAATGCGTGAAGAACTCCTTGGAGAGTTTGCCAACAACCTCTAACCTGTAGAACCCTTAATCTAAAATGTACATAATTGCTATAGCTGGCGTAATTCGCATATTTCGTATGTCAGAGACAGAAATCGATATAGGATAATTACATTAGTTCTTTTTATTAACAGTATAAATGGAAATTATGTCATTATTATGCGTTGACAAATTAAACACAATATGCAAACGAAGTAACTTTTTGTTTTACCCCAAAACAAAATAATGTGTGACCTCTACCTTATTTGAATCCTTGGTTTATTTGGAATTATTTCGCATTCGATTTAACCAAAACGTTCCATACAATCCCGAATATATAGAAAACTACATATGAATACAATGTAGACAATCAATAATGATCATTAATCGATATTATATCATGCTTAATATAGAAATCAAATCTGTATTGGTTCAAGATTTGCGTTCCAATTGCCTTCTTCTACGAACTGACTTAATGAAACTTAATGAAACAATATGGTAGATGGACAGAATATCTTTTATACAGAAGAGAAGAAAAAGCATCTGACTATTAGCCACAGCAGACTGAACGGTTTTACTGTGCTGTTGATTGTTCTTTTTAACACAACATTAACACTGTCTGTTAATTTTACAGGCATTAACATTGTCTGTTAATTTTACAGGCATTAACATTGTTCGTTGATTTTACAGGCATTGACATTGTCTGTTAATTGTACAGGCATTAACATTGTCTGTTAATTTTACAGGCATTAACATTCTTTGTTAATTTTACAGGCATTGACATTGTCTGTTAATTTTACAGGCATTAACATTGTTCGTTAGTTTTACAGGCATTAACATTGTTCGTTAATTTTACAGGCATTAACAATGTCTGTTAATTTTACAGGCATTAACATTGTCTTTTAATTTTTTTGTCATTGTCAGGCATTACTAAACATTGTCTTTTAATTTTTCAGGCATTAACATTGTGTATACCAGTATTTACAAAGCTATATGATACTGCCTTAACTAGAGCTTATAGAACCTACCAAGTGGTACCAAAACTTAAATGTTTTTTCTTGTCAATCCTGAAATTCTTTTCTGAACAATATTGGTTTTATGTAAGATGTGTCACACTGGCTTATTCTCTTCATGTCAGGAATCTTTGTCAATTTAATCAAAAGATTGCTGATGGCGCTAAGAAGATTCGTATAGCCATATTAATCCAATAATATAGTCAGTCTGTTCACTTCGTTAGGTTCAATTTATTTCCTATGATTTATTCATGCTAGCAAAGATGATATTTTATCAATTATAAAAGAGGTTTGACAACTGATTTATGGCATGGCATAAAGCTTAGGCGACAATCAACAGGATGTGGCTCAAACAAAGAATTCCATTTCCAACATTTGATATCAATGAATCCAATGTGTTGGTTTCAGTAAAGCATTTTTATTCAACCTCTGAACTATATATACACACATTAAACACCGGGATGGTATGGATAACGAACTTCTTCGTTTATTCAGTCAACGCCATACAGCGTGGTTTAGCTAAGTGAAACAGATATATTCTGCATTTATATATAAAACTATGATTTACCACTGTCCAAAAGTAATTGCTAAGCAGCTCGTCTCACGGAGCTGAAGTGTTATAGTATATCCTGAAAGATGGTTTGTACAAACAAAACTAATTTTCAATGTCGGTGATAAAACTTGTGAGACAACGGAAATGATTAAGGGCATTACAATATGCGCGGTAATTTTCGGCCCAACAAATATGTCTCCAATTGTGACACCTATCTCGATGTTCTCGGTAATGAACTTCAATACTGCATACTGTCATAGACACCTTCGTATTTTAATAGATTGAACTACAATGCAGAATTGTGTGTAGCTTTAATGCGGATAGGGCCGTCTGAATCCAGACACCTATTTGAAGATCACAAGGAATGTAATTGTATAGACGAATAAAATCTACCTCTCCGTTTTGTTTAATCGCTGTAACAGACCTGTTTCTTATCAGAAAAGACCTTTATCTGGGTAGCATTTGTTTTAAATGGATTGACAAACTTTGCTATTTCTGACAAGCTGCAGTGCTACTCCTTGTCTTTTATTGGATTTACGAAAGCACATTATATCTACACTGTTTTGTGCAACATATGGTCTGTTATCAGTGCCCAATACCCAAAAAATATGGTATATTATCTGTATTAAACAGCGTATGCATTGAAAATCCTTTTGATTCAGTATCATAAATATGGTAAAATTAATTAAGCCTTCCCGCAATTTAAAACATAAAATCATCCATCTGGATTTTATACCCCCAGGATAGCTTCTTGATACACACAAAGCGACTAAAATATGACACGTTAGATTATATATTAAATACGTATTTTTGTAATCTCGTCCTTTTGGGGTAGAAGAATTCAGCTATAAATCATCTTAATAGTCCTCTAATTAATAAAGCTTCTTTTACGATGAGCAGCGACTTGTTACTTTATTTATCAGCCGGGTACATATATATAAGCCTACCATCAACTTTTCCGTTGTTATTATTGCCCGTGTAATCCCCATTTTGTCAAATTTCTCAATGAAATTCAAACTTTCGGAAAGTGTGTACATTTTCACTGCATATGCATAACATATGTTAGATTTACGTTTAAGTACATTAAGTTATTGTTTATGTTTCTTTTTTAGATTTTGTTGGGCCACCTTGTTCGTGTGTTGCATTGGCCTGGCTACATTCCAAATACAGGATAGAATTAGGATATTTCTTAGCTATGCAAGTGACACAACTGTAGAAACCAAATATATGGAAGCTATCCAGTTTCCGGCAGTCACCATCTGTAATCTAAATAAATACAGGTAAGTCAGTTATTAACTTTGTGCTTTCCCTCCCAAATGGTTTAAGGCAGCTTATGCCAAGCCCACTTTGTGAAAATGCTTCATTCAACTAGCATTTAGCTTGATTGATGTTTTACATTGTTGGCAGTTTTCGTCTGCTGTATTTTAGCATTCTGTGACAGATCGCCACCATTGGCATGTGTTACATTGCTTTATGTGTCCTATTATGTTTTAACCGTTTTTACCGTACGGTTCATAAAGACTGTGGACACATCTTTATAAAAACCCAGAGCAAATGGATATGCATATCAGTTTTGTTTTTTAGGTATGCTTTAGTCGACTTCTAGAATGTCTCTCAAGTCATGCAGCTTTTTTGTTGGATAAGCATTGTCATATTACGCATGCTTTTCCAATTTCACTCTTAATATATGGACATCAGTCAGCACATTTGAATATTTCAACACGTATATTCATAATTGCAAGTTCTGTTTCATAACTCTTTAACATGTAGCTTCCATTGCATTCTTTCCAATTGAATAGTCATTGTGGTTTCCAAATGAACAGTTGGCCTATATTTGATACCGGCTCCATTTAGACATTTGAAATGTATGCATGCATGCCGGAGCAAACATTTAAACATATATTTATAACATACAAAGAGTAAAATCGCCCGTTTTGTCGAAAATGTGTTGGTTTTCTGCCACACAGTTCTTATTATGCCATTATATGTTTAAAAGGCAGACCATAATTGCGAGTACATCAATTAAGCATATTTGTCGCTATGGTGTCTACTCTTCTATCAAATAATTACCGTGAGCATATTATTTGAAAGGCTGTACAAATTGTTACACAGTTGAGTAGTTCTGCTCAGGATTGTCAACAACAAGTGGGTTTGCAGACCTACTGTTATATGGTGACCAAAGCTGTTCATAAATTTATCGAAGAGAGCAAAAGATTCTAAATGTTTCGTTAAAACCTATAGCTTGGTACACTATGTTATATTAACAATTTTCCTGAAGCTTTTATACTGTTTACTTAAATTTGCTTCTGTTTCTTCTGCATCGGGAAATGACATATATAAGCACTACCGTGCTTAACGTCAGATCCCAAAACGCGAATGTTTCATTGTTTTCCGTTACTTGTAAACTCATCAATAAATATTGTTTAAAACAAAAACAACAAGTAGGTTTGACTTGGCTGAGACAAAATTGTCCAAAGCTTCAGAAATCTGATTTTTTTCTGGAATTGATTCATCCCACTCAATGGTGTTTAGTAAGGGTTTTTAAATTTCATCCAGTTTTAAATGAGGCAAAACACTGGAAATCATCAGCATTAAGTTTTTATAACACAGCATACCGAATGGGCGAAAATTGCCCTCATCCCTCACATGCTTCTGATTCATCGTGGACAGTTCCCAAAATATATGTTTCTTGGCATCATTTTATTGAGAGATTATATAATCCCTTAAAAACCTTATATATGAACATCAGATAGCACAAATATATACTTAAGCTCCATACAGACAGAAAATTCAATATTGAATTCAACGTTTTAAATATTATAATCCTTCCACAAAATCTGTGTTCTTTATACCAATGGATAACGACATAACAGAACAATAGTGATTGTAAATATCAAGGCGTCTGAAATGGTCAGTGTATATCCCGTTCATTCTTGTGAACAATGTATCGATTTTGGCTATCTAAATAAATACACCCCCCCCCCTTTCCGAAAAAGTCAATACTATTCTTCGTGTTCTAATCGATTGTGATTTGAATATTCTGCCAAGATATGCTGTTAAGACTTGTAACGCTTTTTGTTTTGCTCAAATCGAGCCCGCCATTTCTCATAAAAATAACCTTTATAGGCAACATCTTCGAACTCAATCTACAACAGACCGTATCTCTTACCGTAAATACCGTAACAAATTAAATAAGTTATTATCCAATGCCCGTAAATCATATTTTGACAAAAAGCTTATTGAAACAAATAATGACATCAAGAGTACATGGAATGTCTTGAACCAGTTAATGCACAAAAATAAACGACCAATATTACCGCAGACTTTCATTTCAAATGGTGAAAAATATTCCAACCCATCAATTATCTCTGAAAAGTTTTGTGAATATTTCGGCACAGTAGCACAAAATTTAAAAAAACAGATTCCTCCCTTAAACTCAGACCCTATCGATTTTCTTCAAGAACCCCGTTCTACTGTATTTAACTTTAACACCGTAACCCCTAATGACGTCATCTTAACTATACATCACCTAAAATCCTCTTCACCCGGGCTCGATGGCGTGAAGGCATCAGTTCTAAAACTAATATCTAATCACATCTCTAACCCCTTATCGCATGCCATAAATCTATCATTTCAATCTGGCAATGTACCTGACTCTCTCAAAAAAGCCAAAATCACTCCCGTGTATAAAAATGGCAAAAGAAATCAATTTGAAAATTATAGACCAATATCTGTTTTACCCGTCATCAGCAAAATATACGAAAGATTAGCTACTAACATGATCACTGACTACCTCGAAATTAACAATGTCCTATCTCCTCATCAATTTGGTTTTAGATCAGATCATTCTACTACTCTTGCTGCTATTTCCTTATTTGACAAACTCTTATCCGCAAAAAATAATAAACTTTTTACTGCCATTACATTCATTGACCTATCTAAGGCTTTCGATACTGTGGACCATGAAATACTTCTCAGAAAATTACAACACTACGGGTTTAAAGATATGGCTCACAAATGGTTGAAAGATTACTTAACGAGCCGGACACAGGTTGTCTCATACAACAATGGTCATTCATCTGCTGTTCCAATAACCTGTGGCGTGCCCCAAGGATCCATACTTGGCCCCATTCTTTTCCTCATTTATATAAACGATATCACATTTTCCTCTAGATTACTGCAATTCATTTTGTTTGCTGACGATACAAGTGTTTTTCATTCTTCACCAAATCCTATCGATCTTATTAACACTCTCTCCGACCAACTTCAACAGGTGCAACACTGGCTTTTCACTAACAAACTCTCACTCAACATCACAAAAACTAAATATATGATCATAAAACCTTGTGGCAAATCTCTTCCTGAAAATCTTCCTCCTTTATTACTCAATCATGTACTATTAGACAAAGTTAACCAATTCAAATTCTTAGGTATTATTTTCAACGACAAGTTATCTTGGAACAATCATATTCACTACATTTCGAACAAAATCTCACGAAACATCGGAATTATCAAACATATAAAGAGTTGTCTTAACCGCAAATCCCTTTACATTCTCTACTGCTCTTTGATTTTACCATATCTTTCGTATGCAAATCCTCTATGGGGAAATACATTCACAACTCACCTTCAGCCTCTTCTTTTGCTCCAAAAACGTGCTTTACGTATCATTACTTTTTCACACAAACTTGAACACACCACCCCAATCTTCAAAAAATTAAAGATCTTGAATATATTCCAGTTAAACAGATACCTATCCTTAATTACTGTCCACAAATTCATTCACCACAGGCTTAATCTTCCTTTTCACTTCATGAACTACGTCACTCTTAACTCAGAAATTCATCAATATCCAACACGAAACCAATCCTTCCGTTTACATGTCCCATTCTGCCGTACAACTGCATCTCAACGATCCTTAAAGGTATTTGGTTCTCGCCTATGGAACTTGCTTCCTCAGCATGTCAAATCCATCAACTCAATATCCCTATTCAAATGCAAATTGAAAGATTATCTTGTTTCACAAGAAATTACTTTATAGTTCTCATCAACAGTGTATATATGTTTGATCTAAATATTACACATTTCGCTAATCATGAATATTATCACCATTGTATATAGAACATCAAACTACATTATACATCAAACTGTATTATTATTTTAGTCACTCAGTCACAGTGTTGACTCCTTTACTGTTGAGGGATAAAACAAGTCCCATCTGGGACTTTATTCCCGCCTTGTTTTTTTACTATTTTGTCTAAATGTTTCCCATATTATGCTCTGTTGGTGAATAAATATCAAATCAAAATCAAATCAAATCAAGGACTTTCGAGCCACTGGTTGCGAGATGTTCAGGTTCATTATGAGTATTGTCACTCAATTACCGCTAGAGGGCGCCATTCAATCACAGAGCCGTCTGTACACCAAGCTGCATGTTAGCCTTTAAATGCACTAACCAAAGAACGTGACTAGGCATCAGTAGTCTAGTGGTTATCGATAGGGGCCTATTATACCGTGTGACCAATTTCCGGAAAGGGTTCCGACATAACTTTGACAAGACTTGGCAGGGCGAACATCACTGGTGTCACAGCGTCCGCTGCTAAAGGAAGAGGTGCCACATATCACACAGAATCTCCCATCTTTACTGACAGGTCCTGAATGCCGCTTAAATTAAAACTCAATTTCCATGTAAAATTCACTACCGGTAACTGTGCCACCGAATGAAGAAGCTTTCAAGTCATCCGAAAAAAATATCGCATTAATTACAAAAGCTGTCCGTCTTAACTTTGGAAACTCGACTTCTGAAATGAAAGAATTTTGTAATCGGACTTTTTTTAAGAATAAGAACTTGTGCGTAACCAGCCCAGATCAAGCTACTGTAGTTGTTTCATCTCTTACAATAATTCAAATCTTAATCTGACAAAATATGTTTCATCGTGATAAACTCATTCTGTCTATAACTGTTGTATTGGTGCATGTTCCAAATAGTGTTAGAAGTTAGAGCTTGATTTTGCAGCTGAGAACACTTTCTCGTCCCAGGGGATATTCCCGAATGCAAATGCCCTTTACTGGGACTATCTGTAAAACAATTATGTTAACAATAGCAAATGGCATGTACATTAACAGATGTTCCAGCGACAATAATACGGGTAGATTTTCCCAGTGGACAATAGTTTCGGCATGGTAATTGGATACCTCTTTCAAAATATTGCAGAGCGTTTGTGTTCCACTTTAGAGTTTGTACCGAACCATGCGTATGAATTTACTATGTCATTTCACCAAATTGCAATAACCCCCAATGGTTTTATTAAAACAACAATGCATATTTTAATGTCGTTCCACTCCAACGGGTGCTACTAAGTTACTCCAGGCTGCAAAGATTAAACCACTGTGTTCCTAATTTTTAAACGTGATGTCACTAACCATTCCAAAAAAGTTGCTGTGGTTTCTTTTTGTACTAATATTGTTGTAGTCAAACACTCTCATGATAAAGCTCATAGTTCCATACTTCAAATGATAAAAAATTCACACAAATAATCAGACTTCTGATCTGTTTGATTATTTGTGGCTTAGCTATAATTTATCATTTGAAAATATGTTCTTGTTAACGAAATAAGAAAGTTATCTATCATAAAAAGTTATATTGAATATCAGTAACAAAAATATCTGGGTTTTATTTCTTCAGTAAAACAAAATGGTTTTTTTTTCGTGTAAAAAAGAAAATCAACGCTAAATTTATAAAGGATAACATGTTTTGAATGCTGGTAAAGCTATCCTTCAAAGCTACTTATACTCAGTGTTATTCAACTCTATTTCTTCCTCAAGAAAGTGCCTACAAAAGATCGATCATGTTGAATATTATTTCGTGCAGTTCGTCATTTTGTGACAGGCTTTTCTTTTACAGGGTTATAAACCCAACACATAAAGCCTCAGTAATGTATTTTATATTAGCAGAAAGGGGTCGTCAATAAGAGCAACTCCCATATTGTTTCATGTATGAATGGCTTAGCCAGTGCTTTTTTAATCGCAGCTTCCCGACTATACGCTGTTAAGTCCTTTGAGTCATGCAATCTACATTAAAAGGAAAAATTTTACCAGAATATGCCAGAGTGGGTTAATGAGAAACGGCTTGATATAGACGACCGCTATCAAATGATGGCGTTAGAGTCGCCATAAAAGGCTCTAGATTTCCAACATTGGAACGAAGCCGATATGGCCTTTAAGTTCGATCGAAGTTTGCCACTTTTCAAGACCACTCTAAAAGCAACACGCCCGTTTCCGTCTTTTACATAGCGACTCAGGCAAAACACTCAAGCAAGACCGATCGTTTGGGCACCCAAGACAGACAACATGTTCATATTAGCATCGGTGTGGACCGACAAGCAACTGAAACAAAAAAATGTGTTTCACTTATGTAAACAGCAAGCTAATTTCATAACATCTTTAGAAATTTCATAAAGGAAAATACACTGGGTTTCATATAAAAAGTTTTGAGCTTATCTATTAGAAACCCAGACAAAAAAAAAACAGTCATCGTCGACTAGAATGTTGTGAAAGACTGATTTCCCCCGTTGAATATGCGATATTCGACCATTGACCATATACTTTATCAGTCTATGGTAAATGAACCTTTGCTTCAACAATAGAACTGACTTTTACACGCTGCGTTTCTTAATAGGAACCGGTTTTCTGGTGCTTGTATTCAATGGAATGCGCTGCAAAATATCCGACAAGTAGGATTTACTACAAGCTGATGGTTGTATTAGATGTCATGCCAAAATGTCACACAAGCAGGGTCTACTACAATCTGATGTTTGTATTAGATGTCATGTACTACAAAATGTCTTACAAGCAGGATCTACTACAATCTGATGTTTGTATTAGATGTCATGCACTACAGAATGTCACACAAGCAGTATCTACTACAATCTGGTGTTTGTGTTAGATGTCATGCACTACAAAATGTCACACAAGCAGGATCTATTACAATCTGATGTTTGTGTTAAATGCCATGCACTACAAAATGTCACACAAGCAGGATCTATTACAATCTGATGTTTGTATTAGATGTCATGCACTACAAAATGTTTCACAAGTAGGATCTACTACAATCTGATGTTTGTATTGGATGCCATGCTCTACAAAATATCACACAAGCAGGATGTACTACAATGTGATTTCAAAATGTACAATCTGATGTTTGTGTTAGATGGCCTGCACTACAAAATGTCAGAGAAGCAGGATCTACTACAATTGTATGCTTACTCCGTAATGCCAATTCTTTCCACACTCGTACTATTGCATTTCCATAAATTGTCATGGACGCAATCCTTGTTACAGGGTGATTGTGTACTTTACAATCACAGGCATTCCAATCGTCCCTCGGTGTCAGGGTACTTCATAATATTGCAGGGTCCGACGTAGAGGGTATTTTGTAGTGTATCTGTTTGCCGTTAGGTTATTTATGTCTTTGTGTCACTGTTTTATTGCTGAAAATGTACTCTGGTTACCCCCAACAGCATATATGACTGACAAAGTTGCAAGCAGGGAGGTGTATGTAACTGTTAAGTTCAAATTTCACTGAAAAGTTGTCCAAAATAGACGTTACCTCAAACTAATCCATCAACCACCGTTAGAAAAATACTTAAACCCTCTAGTTAGTCACACCCTATCTGGTTATTCACAGCCATTCAAACAGAAACGTGGGAATCTTCTAGCTTGCTTTATTCTAGAACCCCCTCTTCCTTAATCGAACCAAATGGCTACATACGTGAACCAATGTCTATGGTGGCGTAAAACACCGACCAATCAATCAAACGGGGATTATTTTACATAGAAATTCAAGCTAATCAAACTTAATTCAGCAGTATTAATATTATACATAGACAAGAAGATTTTCCCTGTGCCCGTGTGTTTTTGTGTTCATAAATAGTATACATGCCACGACTTTGTGTAGAAGTTCATAATGTTACTGGGTGTTTTAAAAGCAGTTAACAGATAGCCAACATTTGAGTTTAAACGTTCTGTATTCATAACAAAATCATATTTGTGAATACTTATACTCATTCTTGTTCTGCTCTCTAATCAGAGTGAAATTACGAAGACCAATGCTTTGGCAAGTCTATAGCTTAACTTGAGTCTTATCGTGTGTAGACGAACAGAGTAACTTAAACAGATGGCTTTCTTTAAAACAGCGGTCGATAACGGTAAAGGCAAATTGCGGACTATCATCAGTAGACGGTTGATAATATCTCCCATGGGATCGACTTGATTCAATTGTAAAGGATTGGCTTTTGTCGATAGTATGATTTGTCCTTCGTGGTAGGCCTGAGATAAGGTCTGTCTGCAAAAGCACATTATATATAATGTCGGAATTCAGAAGAAAATATGTCCGGCTTCTTATACCCATCATGGTGAAATACAAATTTCGAAACAGCATTTTTAGTGTAGATTTCAGATTCCTTCAATTTGAATAATAAGTCTGTTGTAGTAACATGTATTACGTTGTATTTTCATTTTGGATTTGCATACATTAAATACATATTCAGTATTTATATGTATTCTTCACAATAAACTAAGTCTGTTGATTGCTTGATTGTTTTTCTCCACATTTTACCTATATTACCGCGTTTATTCGAAATAAAGAGATTTCTGCATGTACTATAAGACCTACTGCCTTATTGTTGATGTCAAACTATTTTTTTCTCCATTCGAAAATATTCATCAACGTACCAGCGATAATACTTGCTCATCCAGACTTGGCACTTTCGTGTGGAACTGCAATAAAACAAATTCCATAATGGCTCTTTAATGTAGTTAATATGGGCGATTTAGCAATTAGGTGATTCTACTGAGAGTGAAGAAGACGACAAGAACGTGATGTGGTTCATACCAGGAGGCTGGAAATTTCACACCAACCGCCGCAGGGGAGCGCCATTTTGTTACCGTCTTTCGCGTGATCAGTTCTAATTTCTCTGAACAGATAGTTGAAGTGGGTTTCTCGTCGTAGAGAGTGTTCTATAGATCTGCCTTCAGCATTTCCCGATTAAGTACGATTGTCTGCTATCGATACCGTGGTCCTTTTGTCGGGAGGCTTACAGCACGGATCGGTCACAATGTGGGTGCATTAGGAAATGTAGTACCCTCCGTGCTGTTGTGAATAGCCTATAAACACCCAGAGTTAGCTGTAATTAGCATTAGTGTATTTCAGAAGGAGTCCATCTTTAGGCCTAATCTGTACAGTTAAACCCCGAGTACTTTAAATAATCGTTTCGATTTGTCTTCAAGTATCGACGTATCATGGCCCCCTTAAAGAGTGTCGAGACATCTCTTCAAGTAACAGCACTCGGTATTGACACCCATTTTCCACCCAATACGATGATGAAAGAAATTGGCAAATAATGCTGGTCTTTTTTTTTTTACAAAACCATGCTGATTTACCAGAGTCCATCGATTGCCTTACTCGTTACCGACGTAACCAGAAAACAGAAGGAAAGCATATGAACCGGAAGTTAGGACTTCCTTGTCTCCAACAAATCTCCAATTCTTTTCTGCAGACTACAGAACAATAATGAAATTGCATTTTACTCTCATCTATTAAACAATATGTAAGGAAAGGATACTCCCTTGTGTATGTTTGCAAATAAATTGGAAGCATACCGGATGCCCACATATCCCGCGGGTGGGTTTGTCAATATATGTAGCAACGGATACCAATGAAAACCATATGAATAATTAAAAATTGGCTCATTCAGAAATTCAGAAAACTGGCGCCAAAAATTTTGCTCAGCATATAATTCAAGGAAAATATTGCAATATTTTATTTTCAGTGAAAGTCGTTCATCCAACTTTGAAGCCTTAAGAAGACCGCTGATAACATATTTGGAGAAATATGTGATTTAAAGATTACAAATTCATTTCTCCGTGGTTTAAGCGCATTACTAAGTGTTCAGAACAAAACGAGACTCTGCTATGGATTTTCTTTTTTCTATACTTATGAATATTCATGAGCGTGATTCCACATTTTAATAGATCTTAAGACGAGAAATAGTGCAAAAAGAGAAATAACTTTTAATGGATTCACTGTTATGGTTAGCAGAAAGCCTCGTGGGAGTTCGCGGAATAAGAGAGACATGGAACTCTATTCTTTGGGAGGGCATTTCCGTCTTCAGACGGCGGTAATAGAAGTGGTAGCCTAAGGGGATTCTCAACTATCGGTCTCATAAAGGCGGCTTAAGATATCGCCTTGGATGGAAAATGCGTAAAGATAAGATCAGCAATTTTCCACTCTCTTGTATGGAATCTCTTTGATGATGCTAAATTATTATCATCCGTCTATAAGTGAAAATTATAATATACGGCCCATTTCACAGCGTTTAGTGTAACGTTTTATATCTCGACCTCATATTTCAAGTATAAACATGGAAAACATCTTAGCAGGTCCGATTCTATAAAAGTAATGTGTATGCGTATTAAGAAACTTACTGTAGTGTTTGAATGATTCGGTTTTTAATACTTTTAATACTGTTTGTGTTTGTGATATCCATGTGTTCGTCAAGGTTATAGCCGGTTCATACCATTTGGCTGTTCTAGATTTATAGAGCTATAAAAATAACACCCAAGCTGGTGTCAAAAGGGAAAAGAAACAAGATTATATCAACCCAGAATAGTTGTAGATGAAGGAGGAATTTGGTGTACAGCTTATAATGGCATGTCCCCTATTATACTTAAAAGATTCTTCTATTGCAGTTAATGAAACGTTAGAAATGAACTGCCCTAGCTTTAACAGACTTTATCTGCTAGTGTAAATTGTGGCAGCGTAACTAGCCATGTAATTTATGAACTAGATTGTCGAAGTAAACTGCTGCAGTTTTGGTATTTAATCGGCAGACTTTTACATTGCCCAAGCCCTGTATGATCACGTACGTTTGTAATTGAGCCCACTTTTATGAAGGATCTCTAAAGTAGCGTAATCTGATACTGATCTCTAAGCCATCCTTTCAAGAACCATGTTTTCTTTCCATAACGCTATGCTTTGAATTGCTAATGGACTAAGCTGGGAAAAGGAAATTGCTGTTTCGATCCAACCCAATCCACAAAATGTTCCGGAGAATATATTATATGAGGATGGTGAAACACGTAACTGAAAGTCACGCTAATAAATCTTTACGCCACAACGATGCTTTTGACTTTGGCTATAGGGCTATGGACGCTTAAAACAATTTGCCACCTTTAACTTCACACATGTGCATATTAATTATAAAGCTTCTGTATTCCTAAAATGTTAAAACTCTTAATATGGGTAAATATCTAAGAGAAACTTTGACTCTAAGAGTTTGCCCATGCAACCTATATATCACTTTGTCTTTGCATGTATCCCCCGGCGTACATGTACGCATATTTATGTCTGTTTTTATACTTACTTCTGTATACAGATATATTATCAATCTTGCTGGGCTCATGTACAAGTATGTAAATTATGTTTGTGTACATATGAGCACTCACGGTCCGAATAATAAAAAAGTCATAAACAAGAGTAAAACTACTGTCAGTTGATAAATGAAATGGTGAGGGGCAAAACTAAGATAATCGCTGAAACATGGATTTTGAAAGACCAATTGTAACGTTCAAATTGCAATTTTGCCTGTTTTTATGTACGACTTAACGAAAATATCGATTAAAGATCGTAGTTTGAAGGCTTCAATCCCTTCAACCGCGATAAAATACAAGGATGCTAAATAATATATAGCAATAGATCGTTTTATAGCAAAATAAAATATTTTGAAAAAGATGTTGTCTTTTCGTTATATTTTACTGTATTGGCATAATTCATTAATTCCCTTTGTCGGGCGTTTAAAGTACCTCATTTGTTTAACGATCTGTTGTTTAAGTACAGACAGAGAAATGGACAATCGGTAAATGTTAATGATTTCAATGGCTTCTTTCTTTTGCCGAGGTTTATTTATCTAACGTTTTGACAAGTCTGCACTGTCCATACTTCACTTTAATGGGACATCACTCCAAAAACCACCCAGACCCCTTCGATTGAGACGCTGCTTGCAAGACGAAGTCGAATCGAGCCTAATTACGACTATTGAGAGGGACGTTTCCTGTGTAGATGGCGATCGACAGAAAGCGGAAGTCTGTTCCGATATAGCGATAGCCTGTATTTTATTGAATGAGACTACGTTCACACCTCGTGAAAGGTTTTGGTCTTATTCTGAGGCCAATCATTTGTGCTATTTATCGATCGTCTACCATTGGGAGGTTTGTGTTGAGGTTCCAGGCTATTTTGCCTGTCCTCAGCGTGACGTGTTTGCAATTATTAGACGGGAGGATATGATATCTATTGGGAGTCTTTCTTTCCGCACATTCATCAGCGCATGGCATGAACATAGCCCCCCTGGTGGCTTCATCACTTCTCGCTTGAAAGATACCTCATTCTATTAGACTCTCATCCTATACATTGAAGCGCCTGTCATCTTATTTTCCCCCTTTACATGTCATCCCCTAAGCGCCGCTATGTGTCAAATTTGAATGACAGTAATAGCTTATACTTTGTCGCCTTGAGTTGTAACAATAACTTTCTTTGTGTATTACCAAAGCGTATTTATTTGGATTGGGGTGTCTTTAGTCATGCAAGTACGAATGCAATTCTTGTATTGATGTAATTTCCCTCACCTCTGACAAATTGAGAGTGAATACTAACCGAACCGAACTGCGCGTGGATAATTCTCTGAACATCGATGACCTAAACAATAACGGTATTTATGAAAAGCAAACTAGAACGGAAACTCAGTTTGTGCTGGAGCTGTATCATACTGTACCCATTGTGTGTACCCGGGATTACGCCTGATGCCCCTATGAAAAAGTAGACACACATTCAAAGAGTTCATATTTAAATATCCTCTAAGACTACACTTAATATCCAGTTCTTTTTGAAGTGGGTCTGTTTTAATAATGCGGAAGAGGGACGATATGCTGCGTGGTCTTCCTTGTTTGTCAGCTTATTGTGGTCGTCTCTTCGAATCATCTGACAAATCCGCTTACTGGAAGAGGATTGAAGTTATCCCCGTGATGTGGATGAATACCACCTAGCTATTGATTAAAGTTTGCCAGATGTGACACGCTCCATCTCTAAGCCCTACACTAGAGCACATCGAGGGAAGCTGTACACACATCTTTTTTATTGATTACTGATCCCTGCAGTTTCATACAAATATTTCAAGCTCATCTCTTTTTTAATCATGGATGAAATACCGCTTTTTGTTCTTAAATATTTTTAATATGAATAGCTAGAATAGGCCTGTCTATCTGCCGTCTAACTTAAGATAAGAAATGATGCATGTATTATAGGTATATATAACAACCGGCTGTAACAGGTAATCTGTATAAGGAACATATCGGTTAACGTTTTTCTTAGTGACACTACTCGTATCTCGGTTAGGAAAGGTATGATGAAAATTTTAAAATTGAGCCTTGAATAACTTTGCAAAGGGGAAATCTATAAATGCTACCTGGACGTTTAAGGCCGGTATATACTGATAGTTTTGCTGTGACCCGACACAACCTGCCTGGAAAATCGCGTCACTTCGTAGCTGAATCTTGCTTTGTATACAACGCAAATCGTTGCCAGTCAGCTTCAGTTGCGTCGGGTCGCGTAGGATCTGGACGTGCTAGATATTTTGTTCAAGAATCGTGTTGAGTCGGGTCTGGTCAGACAGCGTATCTACTCTTGTGACGATCTGTAGGCAAACCAGAAATATGTTTGACGGAAGAAAATCTATACATTTTTTGAGGCGTTTCATCAGCATGAGCTTCTCTTGCATTTGGGGGGGAGAACAACATTTACTTTGAGAGTAAACTAATGGTTCGTAAATGAATTAAAAATAATGTGGGGCACGCAAAACTTGCCCAGTTATGCTTAAAATGACTAAACGATTGTGTTTAATCATACACAAAACTGAAATCCACACCGCAACAGATCAATCAGAAATTATGTATAAAGCATTGTGAGATTGCATTCACTTTAAAACTTTTTGTTTTTGGATTTACAACCGTAAATTTATCGAAAGGCTTTTTTTAAATCGAATCCTTTGTTTGTCTTTCTGAGTCACTAAATATGTCCACAACTAACCAATTTTAACGACATAACTATAGTTTATGTCATGTGACACGGGTCCCTAGAAATTCAATTTCTAATTTCAAAATAATTAAAAATGGGCGATTCTTGGACAACATAAAAAGTGCAGAATCTGGAAAACACGTCTCTTTTTGGTAAAGGCACACTTGTCGCGAAAATCCAGAATACTGTTTACATTAAAAACAGTTGGCGGTTTTCTGTATTTTTTCCAGACAGAAAAAGTTAGGGACTTTCTATTTTTACCAGAAATTGAAAGGTTTGGCGTCATTTAGTATTTTTAATTTGAAATTGAAAAACAGATTTTTCAAGTACCCGCAATGTAAACAAACTCCGAACCTGGGCATGCGCACAAGCGCCCTAAGGCTTTGAGTCGTGTGGGTGATCTAACGACACAGTTTAATTTTACGGACTTTATCTGAGAAATACAGGCTAAGTATAGGGTAAGACGGATTACAAAAGGCTGCGAAGTGCAAACCACAGACAAAAACGCCTGACATGAGGATAATCCAATACCGACACTGATCGATGTTGTTGTTGTAATCGAGCTTCGATTCTTCGTTTGTTTTCATCCTCATTTATACATTCTAAACCTAACTGGACATGTTTTATGTGTCCTATGTTTACTTTTAGTACTTTTAGCTGCACTAACCTCGTGTAAATTGTGTTTCTTAACAAATATTAAACAAGCTACGGCGGCAAGTGAGCCTTTAAGACAAATATTTCAATGCATTCATCGGCAATCGGGCCTTTAATAGGAGACATGTCAGACATTAGAGAAACCTACGCTATGTAAGTTCTTGTAGCATAAGTTATCATACATTGTTGCCTTTAGCTGATACCAGCATTGACTGCTAATACATTTCACCAATACCAAAACATAAAATTAAATACTGTTTTAAACTGGAGTACTTTGTAATCGATAATCAATATTAGGTCATTTTGCGGCGTTGTCGTAACAAGTGATTGTACGTCTGGATTAAACATTTGACATTCGATGTAGATTGCATTTATAGACCGGAAAGGATACATACAATTTAAGGTTATTGTTATAATATCTCAGAGCTATGGCGACAATAAAATGTATTTTACAAATATTTTACTTCCATAAAAGGACTGTATTGGTAGTTGAGCTCGTCATATATGATTTTCCTCTCTACATGTATCTGTACGTATCGTCATGCTTTAGTATAGAGATATTCCAATAGTTTCATTAAAAGTTTTACGACCAAGTATTTTATCAGGGCTTGAACTATTTTGTGTGGGCATAAGAACCCGTATATTTGGACAATATAAGATGAAACGCAACAAGCTTGACATTTAGAGTCAAATGAAGAACCAAGAGTAAATATATATGTTTCCCGTAACTATTTAGAAAGGTCATTAAACATGACTCTACGCACGACCGGGGATATACATAAGCTATCACGAAGACGTCCATACATAGTAAAAGTAGCGTATTACGTCACCACTTCGAGCATACTTACTCAAGAGAGGTTGCGTTTGAACGCCGTGACACTGAGCTAATTAACTTTCATTAGCATCGCTAAGTAGAACTTTGCATGTAATGTACCCGATTTTTTCTGTACAAATTAGCACGTTCTAAAACAAATTTGAGGCAATTTAGGAAATTTCACTTCACATTCCTCATAAATCCTTTAAAGTGGCATGAGCTGCCAAAATTGATATTTTGACGTTGAAACCAAATGTTGAAATTATCGGTTATTTTTCTCAAGACGTATATATAATTCAGAAGCTTTTTAGTGCTTCAAGTATGGAGAATGTACGATAAAGTATTGTCTTGAACTAACTTTGGCTTAGAATGAATGAATTGTGGTCCCGGTTATTTAAAGTGGCATGAGCTGCCAAAATTCACACTTTTTCACAATTTCTAATCGTCACGACAGTAAGAGGCTTTGAAGACCACCGAAAAACTAAATGATTAGCGTTGGAATGAAGCAAATCAATACAGCATGTGGCCTAAGCGAACCGGAATAGTGTTCAAAATGTAAACAAAATTTAAATAACGACCATTCATTCATTCTAAGCCAAAGTTGGTTCAAAACAATACTTTATCGTACATTCTTGAGACTAGAAGCCCTAAAAAGCAGCTTCTGAATTACACGTCTTGAGAAAAATAGCCGATAATTTCAACATTCTGTTTCATCGTCAAAATATCAACCTATTGGCAGCTCATGCCATTTAGGAATTTCAACGCTTTTATTCGTCAGTTGTATTTACCGAGCAGCGTTGAAATAGTGTAAAGATATGTACACAGGATACAAAATATCATACAGAAATAACATCTCACCGGCTACATCAACATTTACGTCAACTTTCTATGGTGTTATTAGATTCTTTCTGTCCGAAAAGCACTCACAGGGAAGTCACATTTAAAAGCACTAGATTTATATTGTTAACTAACCAGCATAATTCAATCAGAAACGGTTGGGATGGCAGTTGTCAGCGTTTATTATACGTGTTGCTGCTATAATGCCAGGGTGTTCACAGAAGTCTTATTGCTGGCAAGGATAATCACAGCCATATAGACGTCTTCTTTGATTTGGATGATTCTTAGAGAGGCTGAGTGACATTGCCTCAGCGGAACGGTTCATGATTTCATAGACTAGCCCATTACTTCTCTTCATCATCGCCTGGTTTGCGGTAGTACACCAGCCATCCTGTCTCGATCGATCAGAAATATCCGAGATTTCTTTGACGGTTTCTTTAACCTCCATTGCCCTATCCCTTGGGTCCGCCATCTGGCTCTTTTATACAAGCACCAGTTATTAGCTGGCCGTGTTTTAGAGTAAATTGTCTCGTCCTTTGGGAAACCTTGGCGCATAGCTCACCGCGATCTGATCACAGTAACCGCGTTATCAGGCGCGGATACCTTCGTCTTCGCGTTCAGATAAACAGATGATTACAGTGTTATGATCCGTCTTCCAATTCATCATCTCCGAGATTACCTCTCAACGCGATGCCAAATAACGTCTCACATACATTTTTTTGTATCTGCAATGGGTTTCTTCTCCTCTAGGTCTGTCGTCAGTCAAGTCCATTGGGCATATATTGCTGTCAAAACTTTATAACAATCTCCTGTAGTTTTTTACGAAGTGTGCCGTTTATATAAAAGTAGCTCTTGAGACGCTCTTGCGTCAACAATGAAGATCTTGAAACCTAGTTTCAATTCAGTTCCAATTTAGGACTTTAGATTGCAACATTAGAATTGTTACTATCGCTTACATTTGTATATTTTTGAAAATATAGTGATTAACAAGAATGATATTTTTTTTACTAGAAAAGCTATGATAAGTCTCTAGAATTGCCTTCAGTTGGTAAGTAGTCAGTGACCTATACACTTAAGAAGTTGTTCAACTTACCGTGATTGTTTGGTTGAAAAGCTCTTTTGTAGAAGTTGTTAAAATATGATGCCACTTTTATGCTTTTAGAATCCACACAACGTATTCTACAAAGACATTCATATATAACGTACTTTTTATCAGCATCACTTTGTGCTGATATTTGTATATGTTAAGTTATATTTTTATATTGTATATATTACAGAACAAGTTGAGCTTATGTCAAGTTACGTATTTTTAGAAAAAAACATTTATACATTCTGGATGGTTATTGAGAAGTTGGAATATGCTACCGATAATAAAAAATACGGAATGAAAGAATTGGCGTGTATGTTTAGAAGAAAACAATTCTATATTTTACATCATCTGAATGTTGTTCTACAGTCCGTTTGTACTTCTATTGGACGAATTATCATATTCGAAGAATACCGAGCAAAACTGTTTAATATGTTATAGATATACAAGGAAAAAAGATCACATGTAATTTAATAAAGTTTCTTTGTGTATTAATGAGATTTTCACTGTTCTCTTCTTTAAGGTTGACGCCAACAGCTAACAGAGGTCTGTATGAAGTTTTACATAATTACGTCCACGGGCGAGGGTTAGAGTTAGAAGGAATGAGGGAAAAGTTGGAAGAAATGAAAAGCACCTATGCGGATTTCCTTCGATTAACAGCTCATCAAAAAGAGAAACTTGTATATAGGTAAGGCCTTATCGAGACTTTGTCTTAGTAATTTCCGTAGTTTGGTAAATAAAATGTATTTGAAATAAACAAGAGATGTTTTCATGACTCCGTTATAATTGCAATAATATTCAATGCAACGTAAAACATCAGTTAGTCGATAAATCAATCAATCCTATGAGACACATTAAATCATTTCAAGTGCATATTCGGATTCCCATCTCTGGCATACGGCGCCTATCATAATAACTGGAATATTGTTAGATATTCGCAACAAAAAATATTGACAGCTAGACTTTCTTTAAGTTGTCTGTTAGGCCGAGTTTTGAGCTCGTGTATAGACAAGTCAATTCGTTTTGTGTTCAAATGCAAACGGGGATTCTCGAAAAGGCAACACGTTTTTCAGACTTAATTGGAATTCAATTCATTTTGACGTAAATCGAGTAACCATCAGTGGGCCCTGTATTACGAAGCTGGCGTAAAGTTGCGCATAGGCCTACAACATGGACCAGTTGCGACCAGATGCAACCAAAGATCGTGGGATTACATAGTCTAAAAATTCTCGTCTCCCACCCCCTATAGAAACAAATTAATAGAACAAACGACGCTCTAAATTAAGTGAAATAATATTGGATTGGATTTATAAACAAACACTCATATGGAATAATGACAATAACAAATGTTTTATTTCAGTTGTCGATTTCGAAATAGCCGTTGTAGTGCTGAGGACTTTAGACCAACATTTACCGATCATGGATTGTGCTATACCTTCACCTTGAAGTATGACAGATCATCTTTTGTAAGGAAAGCAGGTAGGTTGGATATTTCTAGAATAGATTGGATGTTTCAGTCAGTACATTGTTCAAGTGTTTAATTTGATTTGTTGGGGCGATAAAAACAAGAGAGGAACTGACTTTGTATGCCCTACAAATGGCATAAATTACTGGGTTTACTTGAAAAAAATACTAATATGTGTATTTCTGTCCGTGATTTTCTGGTTAATCTAGCAACATTGAAATCTTTTGGCAAGAAATCTTCTGAGACACATTATTTTACATGAAATATTTGGTAAAATATTAAAGGAAACTCCACCAAATCCCTACTTCTAGTTTTTGGTGTTATATCAAACGCAAATATTGCGAACAATAAGGTATTTAAGGTAAATTTCGCATACTTTAAAGATTACAACTTGCTTGCATAATTTTAATACAAGGATATTGAATATGGAAAATACTTCTGAATTAAAAGTGAATTTTGTAATGAAAAATCCATAAATATCTCTCAATTTAGGTCCAGAATCAGGTTTGTCCCTGTTGTTGAATGTAGAACAATATGAGTATTTACTTGGACCTAAATCGGCGGTTGGGATTAAAGTTGCTGTCCACGACCCTTCGATGTTACCTTCGATGAAAGCCGATAGTCTCCATGCCAGTGTGGGATCGCGTTCCTCCTTGGCTATTGCTAAGGTCAAGGTATATACATTTTCTTTCTTTCAAAGCCGCATTCGTCGTGATAGCCATTCTGCCATTGTGAATTCGCAGAAGCTTACGGCAATTATAATTACCAAAATTAAACATGCGACACAATAGAAATGACCAGTTATGTTAAAAGTATATACAGAGTGGTGTAAAAGCATATTTAAAAATTGACTCATAAGACTATCCGATTACTTTCAACTGGAGTTCTTTATTCAAATCAAGCATAACATAGGCTTTGTCAACTCACTGATATGCTCGTGGTTTTTTCGAATTCAATATATCAAAGTACATTTCTTTTCTTTCTTTGTTGCTATTTTTTTCGTTAAAATTTAAAAGACATACGCTGCATACCTTGAAATTTAAACGCGTATATACAAATGTTTAACAACACATTTATCTATTTTCACCATATATTATTGATCATATAACTTTAATACAACGGGATACAATACATCCTCTAAGGTTTTAAAAGGCCATATAAGTTCCAACTGTATACAATCTACCTAGAAACTGACAAAGAAATCAAATCAATTAATAAATAATAAAAAAAGAAACCGTGCGACTTCTTTGTAGAATTACACCGATTTCAGATCGTTTTTGTTTTTAGTTAAACATCTAAAATTTATTGGAGGGCTTTTATGTGTATCTTTTAACAGATTTATCAAATGTTGTCCCTAAAATGATTATCGTTAACTCGTCTTTTTCTCGGCCTTTTGTGTGCATATCCAGACTCGTTTGTTATAATTGGAGGTACCTTCATCTTCAAATTTTCAACAGAAAAAATAAACAAAGAAACCCGTACTTTCTAATAAATAAATTATAAATACATTTCTGAATTAACAGCAGTGATTATCTCTTTAGTTTGACTTCCAGTTTGTTATTATTCTGTGTATGCATCAGTTTCTAAAAGATTAACTATTTCAAAAATAAACCATCCAAGACATAACAGCTTCAAATACGATTTCTATAGAACTCCTATATACCACTAAGAATGTAATGCCTCAAACGTGATATCCTAGTTTGGAATAACTTGACCAACATCAAACATTTCCCCTAATTATGATTTGTTGCAGAATGAACACGTCCTGTGCTTCACACCGTGACGAAACAATACCTGCATATTATAAATGACACTTGGGTTCACCCTTTCCACATCAAACTCAAGCTTTTCTATCTTAATTCATACAGTGTGTTATAGTCTGCAGTTTGAAAAATAGTCGAGGAAGATTAGTGATTGCCTGGCAAACTTTATGTGGAGTTTCTATCGAGTAATTTTAAGCACCGATACAAATTGCATGCATGTTCCCAAAGGAATTATGATGTGTTTAGAAACTGCCTTGGCAAACCTTATAGTTCTTCGCCAATGAATACATAATTAGAGCAGATGAGATTTTCCTCTTGTTCCAACGCGATTGGTTTAAATTGGATTCCTATGGCTCTTGTCAACCAAAATTTGGCTTCGCTTGCAATGGGTAACTTCGTAGAGAGTAAGGTATCCTATTCAACAACATTATTCCATCGATCACAACATTAACACATGGCTACAATTTTCTGGAAAGACAAAAATAGATACGTTTTTAGAAAATAATGGCTCTGCATTTCATCACATTAAGGCTAAAGAGAATTAGCAAAACATTTGAGATTTTTGGAAAAATTCAGGCAAACAAAATAATCTTACTAATCGTTCCGTTTCAGCCTCCAGCAGCTTGGAAATTTGATTTAGGGTTTGGATAAAAGTTTACAAACCGATTATATCTTAAACTGCTTCAAAATATTTAACACATGCCTACCCTTTTTGAACCATCACATACATTACTTTTAATAATATTTTGAGACAGCGGTTGTTTTTAATAAAATATTTTTCAATTGTATTTAAATATGGAAAAGTTCAACGCAATTTCTTATAAGCATATAAAATAACTCCAGAAAGTAATGTACATGCGATTGATTTGCTTGCAGTTCCAAGATTTGTCGGTACCTTATGGACTGTGTGTGCCAATGGAGGACGCCAAGAACCGTGAGTTTGAGCCAAAACTCCCCTGTTCCTTACAGTGTGAGAATGAGTTTGCCATCCAGAAATGTAACTGCACCTTGTATCAGACGGAGGAGGGTAAGCACTACACAATTAAAAACTGTGTCCGAGATATCAGAGATTTTTTAATTTTGTTAAATATCTCCAATATCTTCAGTAAGTCGCTGGTATAATGGTAAATTTGATTTCAGCACAAATACATTCGCAGAGATGCAAATGCCTTTTATTTCCTGAATCATGCATATGCCAACAGATTCACTGGGACTAAGTTGAATTTGTAAAGGCCTGTAACGCCAGTCTTTTTTCAAGTGTGCTATACGCTGTATTTAATAAAACCAGTAGTTATTTGTTTATAAAACGTACAATGGTCTTTTTACTTTTTACGATACTACACAGAACACTGGGTTGTATTGACTTACCATTATCCTTGGAATATTCAGAAGATAGGACTGAATTTACCACAAAAAAACCCACATCCGATATCATTTCTTAAAAGTCCACCGAGGGCACATTTTGCTTTTTGGTCAAATGGATTCATCCGACCTGTTCCAATATCACGTGACATCTAACTAATACTATCCACTTCATTCTGAGTATCCATGTAAATAATATATGTGACATGCCGTCTACCTCCCGATGGAAGTCTAGAACCATTATTATCTTTTCTCTATAGACCAACGGGTAAACGTCACCACGTAAATGCCATCGGTAAGATTTACAGACGAGCTGTTTGTGGCTAGCTTAGTGTTTGACAATGCATGACAAACCACTGACTGCATACACGACATAAACTATAAAAATACTACTGCGCCATTAACAAACTAGTTTCCAATGACATGGGCATTACACGTTCATTACACAGACAGTTTTAACTATTTTCAGGAATACTACATGTACATGTACACGTTTAAATCAAACGTTCTTGAAAAGCAAACTTTTCAATTGTTTTGCAGTTGGCGATAAACCAATGTGTTCGATAGAAGCAGTGTTTCTCTGTCTCAACCATGTGACAGGTAAGGCGAAGTTGCTACGGTCAAGTTACTTGTTTAAAGGTCACTTGAGGTTAAACGAACTGTGATTAAAGGTTTCACCATTTGAAATACAGAACTAAAGAAACTAAAGAAAGGTCGTTTTAATCATGAACATTTTCATTTCCTGGAAACAGGTCATGTTTTTTATTTATGAATAGCGTGAGCATTTCTTCAATAGACGTTTCAAAGATAAAGTGACATTTCTGATATTATTTCGTTGAATGGTTCTATATTGTCTGACGCCCGTCAAAATTCATTCATCGCATGCTTGACCGGTTTCACGTACGAAAGATCTCATTTCCATAAATTCAACAAAAGTACAAATGTTAGAAGCAATAATTAAGAAAAGTATTGTTACCCACCCTATATAGATAACATGTTGTATATAGAGTATATACATGTAGTTAACTGGTTGGACGATGCGGCTAAAATGTCGTTTCCTTAAAGGGGCATGAGCTGCCAAAATGTTGATATTTTGACGTAAACACAGAATGTTGAAATTATCGGCTATTTTTCTCAAGACGTATAATTCAGAAGCTTTTCAGTGCTTCTAGTCCCGAAAATGTACGATAAAGTATTGTTTTGAACTAACTTTGGCTTAGAATGAATGAATGGTCGTCCCGGTTATTTAAATTTTGCTACTTTTCGAACACGTTTTCGGTTCGTACTGGGCACATACTGTATGGATTTTCCTCATTCCAACGCCAATCATTTAGTTTTTCGATGGCCTTCAAAGCCTCTTACTGTCGTGACGATCAGAAATTATGAAAAAAGTTTGAATTTCGGCAGCTCATGCCCCTTTAAAATATCAGAAATGTCACTACAATGCATTAGTATAGCATTGTGTCTCTACTTGGGAACTGTCTGCAGATTTGTGTGTTTGGCAAAAGCCGCTTTTAAGAGTCTCTATCAAACAGCTGTACCCAAAGTTATTAGCTTTATGTCCCGCCATACCTCACAGGGGGGCAACTTGACCTCCCAGCCATCAATCATTACAAATCTTACATTACTCTGACATCAGATCAATTTCCCAGGAAATTACACTCCATATTATAGCAACTTTTCTCACTAGTGTATCACACTAATGGTACTTCTGTTGGTCTGTGATTGGCATTTAGCGCCATCTGAAACATACAGGCTTTGGTTTTCTGAAGGGAGACTTGATTCTTTTATTTGATTTCTTAACGAAATACTAATACAATGACCCAATTGCAGGCACCGTTTAGAACTACTAAAACATTAAAAGAAAAAATTATCATCGGGTTTATTATTGGACCTATTACATTTATAATCACCAGGTTTACCTTCCCGTTTAATTTTGTTTTCGAAGTTGTTTATTCTTGTGTTTAACCTGGCTTCTACAAAGATTCTCTAATTCATTTATTATCAAGGCAAAAGGCAACCAAGTAGAAACTGTTCCTGTCAACCATCATGTGATCGTACGGAGTTTGACGTTCAACTTTCTCATGCCATGATGTCGGCGTATTCTGCAGAGAGTGAAGTGCGCATGCTCCATGACCACAGCGCCCTACAGCGGGAATTCCGAACAGCGAGAGACATATATCAGCGTTTGGACGAGGAGATCTACAAATATGATCTAATGATCTTGACAAACCTTTCTGACGGACTAAGATCAAGTTTGGATTACATGAAAAACCTAAAACAGGTATAGTTTGTATGTTGTCGGTTCGCTGCAGTTAAAGTGGTGGTGTCACTTAGTATTCTTACCATTTTAAAGCGAAAGAAAATCTAAGCTTTAGACTAGTTTAGATGGAAAGAGTAGAGTTCATTTAGTCCTAAACAACTGTCCAATGTATGTTTTATCCCCTCGTATGTGAATAATTGAAATTTGAAGGTGGCGTTACAATAGAGAATAAGCTCCATAGGCCATTCACAAGGCCGCCACCATTTTTTCATTAGTTTTATCCAATTATCGGTGAATAAAAATTTAATAGAGTAGTCATGTGATGCAATTTAGCCAATGGCTTGGGGCCGCTTGGCTAAGAAATGGCGTGCGGTTGCATTCTGACCTATATATTCGGAGACAATCTTCCCACTTCAAGTTTGTCGCCATGTCTTTTGGACCTAAATCTACCATTATACATTAGAGAGCGGTAAAAACACGTCATTATTGATCTAAAAATAGCTATACCAACATCACGTCATCCTAAAACGGAAAAATGGCTACACAGATAAGCCACTGTAAGGACATACTTCTGACTGTTTTTACTAGCTTGAGGGTCACTGGAGGTAATTGACGTGAAATGTTTTAAGTACTTTGAAGATTGTTATCGACGATAATCCCTATGTATTTCTAGAGATTTCCCCTCCTTAAAAGAAAGTTTTCGAGCAAGTCATATTTAGTCTTACACTCCATGTGATTTTTACGCTTCCCTCTTTCTTAGTACTCAATGTACATACTGCACCAACGTAAGGTTTAAGAATTAAAATAGAACATAAGCCGGTAATAACTTTCCCTCTGACAAATAACATATAAACAAATATATTTGGCATTAGCATTTTGTAATATTTAAATTGTTATTTGACTATTTGGCGCCTAGTCAAATATTTAACAATCTATATACATATCCCTAACATATGAAACATTTTTACTTTTCTTTTAAAGGACATGAACAATTATGATGATGGTTTTGACCAAGATCTGGCAGAAATGAAAACAGCTCTTAATACACTAAATGAAACCGTGCAAGGGACTTTCTCACAGTTTGACAAATCAACCCACGTCTCTTTCATGACTTTTGCACATCAGTTAAAGCCTCCACTAGAAGAGATTACCCAATATGAGAACCTAGCTGAAAATCTTCACACACATTCTGCTCCAGTCATAAGACAAAAATTGAGAGAAATTTTATCGGTCTTGGAAAAGCTGACCTTACAGTCAACGTCATCTCTCCCTGTCACATCGGAAATTACCAAAGGTGTTAACAGTTTTCGTGACGAGATTCTTCATGGCTATGGGCAAAAATATAGAGAGTTTCGAGACTCCAGGATGCATTATGAAATAACAACACAGAAACTCTTAAACTTTACCAACTATATCAAAGACAGTTTATGGGAACAATACAAGTTTATTAAGAATGCCACCCAAAAATCCGATTTTCAATTCACACGTGTTAAAAGACGACTGATCGAATTCTTCCGTGTCATACGCCAGTTAAAGAACAAAAATGTCCCGGAATTGGAACAATACTTAAACCAATTTTTCAACTTATACGTTAGTCATCGGACCCAGGTGACTACTTTGATCTCTCAGATGAATGAGATTGGTGCGGAATTTACCACAGCGGCAGATGTCGTAAAAAGGTCATCTTCCCAACTGCGCTCATCATTGGTCACTCTACAGGACTGGCTGAGTCGTATTGGAGGTACTGTAACTGAACTCAAAGAGGATTACAAAAACAGGGAGTTCTTTAAGACAGAAATGGCAGAGAGATTAAACAGTGAAACGATAAAAACCAGACTCAAGGAGACTGAGGTATGTATAATGACAGTTTACAAAGGTAATTACCGCCGAGTCTGATGACGTCACATATATATTTACGCAAAGCTTTCTGGGTAAACCATATACCTGAGTTCGCCATTTTGTTTAACTGTACTTAGTAAAACGTCAATTCTTTTGAAAACATTGATGACATAACATGTTTTTATCTACACATTTGTTCTAGTAACTTTGCGCCTTTCACGTCTTCTTCTCGATACAGTGTTATTCCTTCTGCCATTTTGGAAAAAACTATGTGAGCATCCCTCTGTCCCCGGAGGTCCTTTGCGCGTAAATTTCAGTGACCTCATCAACCAATCGGTCAATACAATTATTAATGACAGTGGCATCGGTCATGTTAAACTGTTTTCAATGCCAAAATACGGCTCATTTTTGTTCATTTAATTGTGGTTTATATACTTTGGAGACCATAGCTTCTCTGTTGGCACGAATATAGTTTGTTTGCAAAATGTTCACAACCCATGCTTTACGTTTTATACTATTCATCTCTATGGAGTCTGTCCTGCTGAACATCAATGACATGGCATGTGTCAAGGCGCCTTACTTGCTGAGACATTTTTCGTAATTAGTTATCACTGGGAAGAGAATTGACGATCTTTGATCCCAAAGATGTTAAATCAAGCCTGTTTTTGATAGTCCCTGAAAGGTTTCTCCAGCATCCTTAGACTGGTAATTTTTCTGCTCTATTCTTAGCCAATTGCTTATGGCCATACAATACCGATCATGTCTAAACCACGGTGAAATATGAAGTTTCAATTCGACTTTATCAGCAGGGCTGTCAGGTTGACTGATTGCACAGGGTTTGACATCTGAGTTACTCGGATGGTTAGCCTGTTTCTAAAATGAATCGTTTCATGACACCCACACGACTGTTATAAATTGCTGCCTAGCAATTGGTAGTTTAGTAAGGAAGGTATTTGTGGCAACTGATCTGCACATCAATGATGAACAGTACTAGAGCTTAAGATAGCAAAATGAGGAAGCTAGTAGTAGTATATTTATGAACACTAAAACACACGGGCAAAGGGAAAATATTCTTGTCTAAAATAACCATCGAGACAAGTAAATAATGTACATTCATCTATAGTGACAGGAAACAGGCACATCTACGAAAACAAAATATACATTCAACAAATTACAGATTTGAAGCCAGTCCTATAACTTCTTTTCAATGACAACTAATTATTATAATAATTGAAGGCTTTAAACAATATGTTTTTTTTTTAAATCAATCAAATGATTGTAAACAGCTTGCAACTCAAATTGATTTACCATATTCAGTTTTCCATATTGTAATCCAAAACAAATTGCGAATGTTTGAAGTTTTCTGCTCAAAACAATATTAAGGGTATTAAACACCCTTGAAGCTAAAATTTGAAACATTCTTGATAATGGTATAATCGCAGGTATCCTATTTTGCATTACTGTTTGCTTATAAACGCCTCTTAAGCTAAAAATGTAATCATTACCGATTATGATGTGAAGTAATTACCATTAAATAAAGTATGTGCACAGGGATCTAATGTATTAATGTGTGGAACTTTCATCAGCCACAGCCATGCAATTCTCCGTGCATTCAAAAGTTGAGATAAGCGCTCATGCAAATCACTGTTACATGCATGTAGGCCTATATATTACCTGTAAGAAAGGTTTGAAACTCTCTTTAAACGTGGGTTCCATACTAATAATACAAAATTAAGACATCACCACGTCCTCAGTTGTTTTTTAACAACACGAGCTTTCGACACCTGTGCCGGTGTCTTCGTCAAGTGTAATCAACCCAGTTACACTTGACAAAGACACCGGCACAGGTGTCGAAAGCTCGTGTTGTTAAAAAACAACTGAGGACGTGGTGATGTCTTAATTTTTTTTACATTATATATTACCTATAGCAAATCGGCGTGTTAGCTTTACCATAAATACTGATGATTTATTGCCAAATTATCTTTTCCAGAAAATTCTACTGACTAAGGCCAAACTCCTGCCTGTTGTCAACCTAATGAAATATCCTGTCTTGTGGTTTATTAGAACAACTTATGATTGGGTATAAATGTCTATATGATATGCCCCTTTTAACAAAATAAGAAACTTGTGCCCGTGTGTCTTAGTGTTCAAAAATATATAAGCTGAGGGTCCATAGTAGAGGTTCTTTCAGTATACATTTTTGCCTGGGTACTTTTCCTGATTGTCTACTGTGTCGTTTATGTAACATCCCTGTTCTTATATTTTTTTAGGAATCTCTTGAAACCATCAAGGGATCGTCACAGGATGCCTTGACTCATTTACAGTCACTGGTGGATAAAATCCGACCTATAGTTCCACGCTTTGAAGATTTCGGCATCAAGAAAGTGTCCAATTTGAACGAAAAGTTAAACCAGACGACATTACAGAGCGGTGCTGAACACCTCAGTATTACGTTGGGGGACAATCTTCTGTTGATAAAACATTACCAAGGTGAACTGAAGGAGTACTTGGATATGAACAAATTAGATGGCGATTTCTTCTTGTAAGTTTAACTGCGTATTCAATTGTATATCTGTATTTCATGACCGGTTCATCAGAAATGCCACGAGAAATGACCGGGTTTTATTTATTCCTTGTGGACCCGAAACCCTACTTTTTGAAGACTACCACCGGTAAATCAAACTTGTATTAGCAATAAACTGGTTGTTTCTCAAAATATTTAACCCAACGTTACTGGCGGCACAGTATTGTTCAGCATACATGTTAACACAGCTGTTACGCCTTGTATAATGACGTTAGTCTTTTGATTAACAGTCCCCGGTACAATAGAGGCTACAGGTACATAAATGGTTCAGTCATATAAAGTACAAAATATTCTTGTGCCACTTCATGACTTACTCGGATGATTCATCGACGGTATGGTGGTGAGAGAAAATCGTCCAATTTACATGGTACCATATTGTTAGCCAATTTATCTTTCGAAATCGCTTTGTTATTTTATTTCATTTACTTGAAAGTTAAAACAGCAATGGGATGGTGGCATTTGTCATATTTTTAAAATGAATATTTCTCCTAAAATAAGATATTTAAGCACCATTTTGGAGCAAATTTCCACACTATTCATGACTCCCATATCATAGCCCAGGAGAGTTTCATTGACAGCTTTATCATGCAGCCTGTCATCCCTTACAAAAGCAGTATTATTTATCGAGTAGTTTGTCGTAGAGCGATATTATGGGGATATTTTCGTATTAATTGGCTATAATCCTATGTCCGTTCGTAGAACTATTCCTGGTCTTTAATCAAGCAGCTGTTTGTATTGGAAATATTTTGCTCTTCGCTTAATTAGGTTTGACAAGGGGAAAATGGAATGGAGATACGACAATTTGCTCCTAGGACGCTGCCAGCAAAGAAAGTTGAAAGAGAGTCTTCCTTTAGATTCGCGTGCTGTATTTCTGACTGCGCCTGCGGTTAGCAACCTCGCAAATATCATAATTAGTTTGATTGCTGCTAAATTCTGTCCGCAGTGAAGTCACTGATAGTTAGCGATTTCTTTCCGTGATTTTGTAATTTCTTCTTTTTTTTAATTTGTCCTTACTCTAATCAATACAGCTCTGCTTCAAGACGTTTGCTCTTGCATAAAGCATATATACCCGAGCGTTAGGCACTCCAATCGGCAGCTGGAAATGCGTGTATATGATTTACAAACCGAGTTAAGGGTTCTGCAAACACAATCCTGTGATTTAGACATGCTAATGTTCGAGCCGTTTTAGAATCTAGTGCTTGTACTCTAACAATTTAACGGTATCCTAAAAGGTAGCTTTAATTGGTTTTCCCTAGGTTTGTTGTTACTATTCCTCTCAGTCCTTTCTGAAACTAATAGCATTCTATTTCGTGAAAGATCTCTATACAACAACAACACCAATTGGTATCCATAGATCATAAACCTTGTAGATCTTTACTTCCGGTAATCCGACAAAAAAAAAACTTGGGCAAAAAAATTCGATTTGCCATTTAATTTTCACAGGCTTGGTCCTCGTTTCGTATTCCAACGCAATTATTTTGAGCTTCTGAAAGAGAAACTTTAATCTTTTTCATCCCTCCTGTCATGTTTATTCATGTGTCATTTTATAGAAAATGGTAATATCCCTAGCACAGATGTTTGAGGCTGATCGATGGCTGCAAACCTGCGCATGCGATATTCACAAGGATCACAATATTATGACATTCCACGGGCGGGCCATAGTCGTTAAACATACAGCAGCAAATTTTCAATTAAAACCTGTTTTTTTTTATATTTGGACACACGGTTCTGAAAAATCCATATGTAATATAATCGATTTTATCGATTAGTTAAAGAATATGGTTCCCAGAAACACAAATTCTATGTTATTTTCCCTCTTTTTGACCCTAATGTATTCTCCTCTATTTTTCTCAGATCAATACCTCGAATTAAATTTAAATAAATCTGTCTGCATGGTTACAATTCATTAAACAACATATACGATATCTGCATCACAACCGTACCGATTTTTAGCATCTTCTTAACGTTATTTTCCTTTGATTTTGAACTATAGGCTAATAACTTCAACACCATTAGTGACTTCGTCTATTTACAAAATTTACACGGACCTGTTAGTATACACAATGCTAGTTGACCGGTATTTTTGGTTCCTGGGCTCCTTCTTGTATACACATTTGAGTGTATTTCTTATTTCAGGTCAATTTTATATTTTCTACCAAACACACGATAGTGATGTAGCACTTTTGAACCGGTGACTGCATTATCACAGACACCAAGTCGCAACTTCTTGTATTTAGCAGGAAATAGACGAAACTAAATTTTTTTATCTTCTTCGAATTTCAGAAATAATTTCCTGCAGATTGAAGTGTACTACCAGGATCTATCGGAAACAGTAATGTCCCAGCACTCGCCTTATGGCCTTATTGATCTTGCATGTAAGTAATTACACAATTAGAGAAAAAAAATAACGTCATTTGGGTTAGTTTGGTCTACCATATTTTTGCATTTTTTCTTAAACTCTACAGATTGGGTTGATTGGGGAAATTTGTAAGCAATTTTTATCAAGTTTTTTAAGCAAGTTTTCGCCCCCATAAATGTTTGTCAAAATAGTGGTTGAAAGACTAAGAATAAAAAACTAAGATTAAATAGGCACCCCTGTTATTTAAATGCTGTACCTTAAATTCTCTCAAGGTCGGTTCATACTGATAGTTTGTTACATAGATATGACAAATATTGTTTTGTTATTAGTTCAACGTTCATCAATTGGAATTTCACTAAACATCAATTTCCTCTTAATAATTGGGATTCATGACAAATATTCACTAAAACAGCTTTTGGTAGATAGCACAGATAGCACATGAAGGTGTTTTTTAAGGATACCATTTTTTAATGGAACTAGCTGTTATACCTATGTATTCATTCCATTGTTAAGTAACTCAAGCTTGAAAATAAACATGAACACAACTACCATCAGAAAAACAAAACCCAGCCCAAAAAGCAATGATTTAATTTGACACCAAGTGTCACACCAAACAGATAACATTGAATGATAGCAACACTACTCAGGTTTCCAACAGGCGTCCAAAGGTAGCAACTGGAAAATATTAAAATAGGAGATCAGTTACAGAGAAATCCAGCTTGTCTAAAGTGTTCGCGCCATTCTTCAATTTCGCGTCAAAATGTAGGGGTCACTTTTGTCGAGTTTTACGCTATTAATTATTAAAAATTATGTGAGATTTCCATCCGTCATTGTCATATTTTTAATCATTGATGACGTTTGCTGTTTGTTCTCTCAGAAACCTCTCAGTTGCCCATCAATTATTTACCGATATTGTGGAAATGAACATTCCTGTCACTCATATAATGGCAGCTAGGCACAGTTTTATATGACAGCCACAAAGATATGCTTATAGTTTTACGGAGAACATTTAGCTAGTTAATGTTTTTTTGTCATTAAGCGGCATAAAAATGCTCTTAAAGTTTCAAACGTGAGCTTTTAACTAAATGTTAAAATATACTAATCTAAAAACATCGAAATATCGTAATAGATTTGACTTTTCAAAAATGCCAAGCAAGAAAACTACTCTAAAATTCCTCTATTTGAAAACTCACTATTAAAACTTATATAAGGAGTCGGAATTCGTTTATCATCTTTGCACTGCCTCCTATGCGAGTTCATTTGGCCGTAATGTCTAATGTAGACAGCCCATCTATTTCTAAAAGCTTGAGTTACATTAATTCCTTTAAAACATCTTTATTTTCTTTATTACTATTGTGTAACCTGTCTGCTTTTAATAGTATTCAAAGATATCTTTCAATTAGAAATAACTCAGATAACAACAAAATAGCCAATGTCAGACAATACTTTTATTCTAATGAGAAATAATTAAGGCATCAGCTGGAAATAAGTGTTTGTGAACAACACGAGTTTCCGACTGCTCTGTTGGCGTCTTTATCAAGTGCAATGATTTGCTAATTTCATTGTACGCTCCAAATTTAGGGTTTAACAAAATTTAGTTATGAAAAAATTAACTTAGTATCTGTTTACTTTGAAACATGTGCTATCAGTGGCCCCTTACTCCAATCCACAAACGGAAATCTTTATCCACATTTTAAACCAACAATCTAAATCGTTTTATGGGATATTTAAAGGTTAATTCTAAATTCCTTAATGTTGATTTCAGGTGATGTGGGTGGTACAATGGCGTTGTATCTTGGAGCTAGCATCCTGACACTCTTTGAATTCTTCGATTTCCTGACCAAAGCCTTGAACTATTGTTTGTGTCGACCAAAACAGCGGGCACCGACCCGAACAAGTGAACTACCTTTGGCATCCTGAAATATATACCAGATTTCCCCGAACAGATGCCAGGACAATATGATGGTCCAAATAAAGTGATAGTTGTGGTTGGAAGCTAAAATTGTGAAAAACCTATGGCAATCGTCAACGTGAGCTTCTAAAACCAATAACACCGAATTGAAACAAACACAAAACTATGTGTGGAAACCATATGACGTGTTTTATTCATGCTGCCATTTCTTCTGTGAAAACAGCCTCAATGTTACGGAATCTAATTGGACTACTACTATCCGGGGTTATTTTTTGCCGATAAGGTGGCTAACCTGTATAGGTCCTCCACTGTTTGTTGGACTGTCCATCGTGCTTCAGACTGCCCGCCGCCTTTTGGGAACCGAAGGTTGGGCAAGGGCAATAGTAGTCATCATATGAGAGGACTGTTGAGAACAGGAAAATGGGAAATGAGGAATGAATCATTTAACCTGTTCATCTCTCTTAGAAAGCATCAATGGTGTAACCCTCGGAGCAACCATCATGCTGACGAGCAAGCCTTAAGATATTAATGGCCTCCGCGTGGTATTTCATAGCCTGTAATAGTCAGCTGCTGTCACTTTCAGTGCACATAGAGATGTGATATGACAGTTCCCCATAATCATGTCCCGGGGCTATCCTTTATTCACCGTTATCTCTGATCGAAGGGATTTTCTATGGAAATGAGCGGATTCATATCGTATCGAATGGGTTATAAACATTTCACGATGAAATGCGACCCTCTCTGTTGAGCAAAATCCTTATTGGAAAAACACAGTCCTATCTCAAGGAAAAATTAACGTTTGTCTCTAGTTACGTTCGAAAGTCAGGCAAAGCTTATTGATGATAAATATCGAAGTTGAAGACGTGTCTCGGTGGTTTACCTTTTTACGGCAGTTTTACGACTCTCTGCTTGCTAAAGCTAACAGTCGACCGCACAGGACGACGTCAGTGAAAGGATAGTGTTGTTTATTGATTTCAAAATGCACAATGTGAACATAATGTCTTTTATTAAAATAATGTTCCGATTCCATGCATAGATTTCTGTGCAATTTGATTGGATTTATATATAAGTGTGTTCCATACTAAAAAATATCAAAGTCAACCAGCTTGATATTTATGAAAAAGAAATTATCATGTTTCTTAAATGAACTTATCATATGAAAGAAGATGTCAAAATTTTGTGAACACAGGCAAATGTTAGACCGATATTCGAACCTGCATACCTGTAAAGTATATACCAAATTAGTGTTGCAGAGCTTTCGTAATCATGGCTCTGGAATCTGCCGTTTATCAAAACATACCATATCCGAAATAAATGGTATTGGTTTCTGTGAAACAAATGTTACAAACATCCTTTCATACACACCAATCTAAAAAGGATAATGATGGATCTTACATTATTTGTAATTTATTGTCAACCCCATATTGTCTGATGTCTAAATAATTGTATTGAAATCAACAAAATAAATGATACAGATTACTGTATTCTGTATAAATGTACAAATTATGATTTTATTCTAGCTAAGCTGTAAATACAATTATATATTCTGCCATATATCTGTAAATACTATACAAATATGAATATTGTTAAGAACCAAGATATGGTTCCCCCCTGGTCAAACACTGGATTGGGTTACATAGGATATACAAGTATCCAAATTGTAAATTAATTTTAATTGTATTCAATCGAAAATTGTCAAATATTTGGTAAATATTGCTTCCAGTATATAATGTGGCCAAATTTTACCTAAACCAACAAGTTTATTTATAGATTCGCGCGAGTCCAAAATAAAATACTGCTTGTTTATAATTGCATACTGTCAGCAAAAGTATTGTATTGTACAATGTGTTATTAACTGTCCAAAAATATTTGTAGGTGAACATAATATCTTTGTTTTTAGTTTTCGCAAGACGTTTCCTTAAAATCCAACAAAAACACCTGGATATGTTCAATTGCCATCTAAGTTAAAATTATATTTCTTTGTTCCTTTTGTCTATGTGAAAAATATGTTTCGTGCGTAGAATTCAGTTATCTACTGTGACTACAAATGAATTTATTTTCTGGTGGATCAGTGAGCCTTCAGTATTTCAAGCCTAACTTTAGTAGACTACATGCCAGCTCTAACTATACCAATGTTATAAACCGCTTTTGGAGTGTAGCGCTTCTTGAAATATTATCAGCTATATGTAAATACAAATTTGGCGAATGTGAACACTGCTTAAAGTGAAATGACATTTTTCAAATAAAACATGTTTCTATATTATTTGAGACTTTGTTGGTCTTGTTTATTCCAGTCGTGGGCCTAAGACTGTCTTTGTAGTCCAAGTATACGAGTTTACATATGGAAGCCCTGTTTTGGAGATATATCCATACTTATTTCATAAGCTTTCCATCGATGAGTACCATGTTCGATTCACATTCCCAGAAAATTTTCGCCCGATTTCGACTATTTGGAAGTGTTACAAGATATCAAAGAAGCTGTTTCCTCTGGACAAATCCCAGTGTTCTTCCGCACTGAACCTGTATGGCAACGCCGTTATACATATATGTCCGGGTTTCTGATTCCAAAATTACTATTTTTTTTATACTGACGGTCGTATTTTGGAGTCATGGCGGTCAAAAAGTCGGAGTTGGCTAAACGCTTCTGATCGGACAATTTGCGGTCAGATTTAGATAGTAAAATAATAACATAACTAGCTCAAATAGTCTGAGTACGACATTCATTAATAATTTAGCTTTTTTTAAGTGAATTGAACGTTTAAAAACTGAAAAACCGCCAAACAGTGTTACGTCATCAATGGCAGAGAGTTTGAGATTTGGAGAAGGCAAAAGTGAATTCAGAGGAAGAAAAATGTTTACTGGCCGATCCTGCTCGTCCATATCAGGCACTGGTAGGTAGCGAAATTATCCATGAACGTCAATAAACATCAATGAATCAATCGATAACGTCAATCTTTCTCCGAGGCAAACGTGTTAATTGCTTCAAATTTTTCAAGTTGGATTTGTTGCAATTGTTTTGGAAAAATACATACATTAAACCTTTAAAAGGCTTATCATTCTATCCACGAAAACATTCCATTGAAAGGACTTTTACCTACAGCTCCGAAATAACGTTTTTGTCTGTAACCAGTTTTGTCTTTCATAGTTTGCCTGATTCCGAAAACATACATCATGATTTATTACAAAATATAAAATTATTGAATTAAATTGAAATTCTCAAAGCTTATTTCACTCAAGTAAACCAGTTAAGTAACAGGTTTCTAAAGGAACCCATATAAATTGGTTTTTACATATCTTCATTTAGTTCATATAATTGACCACGGCCGATTATTAAATCTCCATGCAGTAATGAAAAGGTAAATACCTTTCAGAAATATATACATATATGTATAGAGCGAAACAGCCGAAACGCTGGAGACAATTGCGCTGGAATGTTTGTGGGTAATGATTAAACAGATTAACTTGTATTTTAGTTTTAAATTTGAAAAAATAAAACCGAACGTATACAATAGAAAGAAGTCAACTATAAAGGTACGGTAACCTTATATATATATAAACAAGGGTTATTAAAATGATACCAGTTAGATTTTAAATGGTTTAGGCAATCCTATTTAGGAGAAGGGTGTATCATTACACCCTTAAAAAGTCAACAATCGGGTTTTCTGATAAAAGTAAACTTTCGGGTGTCTCTTAAAGTCGAAACTCCGCGGAGTAAATCAGACACTTCATTCAGAGAATGTTTTTATACAGACGATCTTTTTCTTTTCTGTCCTTCTGCTCAGGCTATACAAAGGCTCTGAAATGTATGTAATACACATGACATAATTCATAACTGTAAGAAAAGTGTCTGTTTGCTTATTGCTCCTAACACCTACAAAAAATTCCATCCTCCTTCCGTGAAACAATACCTAACTTTTGTAAAATCGTATGCTTTCTTGGGCATATTATATTTATTAACACTAAAGCACACGGGCACATGGAAACTCACCTTGACTAAAATAATCATGGGAAGGGGATATATCATTAAAACCTTTATACCCAGTTACAGGTTGTTGTAATAAACAGATGCTATTTCATGAGGTTAAAGAGGGACAGGGGTTTGGCTTTAGTCAAGCCATGGAATTTTCTGGAATACTTTGTAATATATATTTACAAAATTGGACGGATCTCCATCTATGGCAATAAGTTGGGTAAACTGAAATTGAACAAAATATAATAATGGGAAAAGAAAGTGAAATTATGTAATTTTGTTCCTATGCATAAGACAGACAAGGGAGGTTTTAGCCCTGACCAGTTGATCTTTCAAACTCTTGTCCTTTTTAATAGCAATGACTGGCCGTTGCCTCAGATGTCGGGCCATTTGGGCATGTTGTATGTCAATCTGACTAAATCTTTCCAATGAACATCTCGACTTTAACCACATTGGTTATATGTAACGCTCTAAGGGAAAATGAGAGTATTACGAAACATTGTGCACATGCTAATATTTTATTAGGAAAATTCAGTGTGTATGGCACATTCGTTATGTACAATAATTCATATTGCACTATAGACGTGTACCCTCGTTTGGTGAGCTAATTAAAAAAGCAACTTTCTCTTTGTGCCCGTGTGTTTTAGTGATCATAAAAATATTAACGAAACCTAAATAAGCCTATGTATTCGAACATCTAGTCTGAAAGAAAAACTAGTATTATTGTTATATCAACATAAAAGAGATTTACTTCCTTGTCTGAAAATAGTTTTTTTTTTCTTAAATATATAAAGAGACCAATCCTGTCGGGATGTTTAGAAATAAATACACGGTTTATATAACTTATCTTTAACTAATTTTTATTAATAAAGATTATTTCAAATTTTGTTCCTTTCAGCTGAAAAAAGTATTAAATCTGCCGTAAGTTTCGTTATAAATACCTGGCCTGGCGTAATAAAAAGCATGATTTAAGACGACTCTCTTTAGAAGAATGATAAAAACAGCCAGAAATTGTATATAGTATATAGTCTATGTAAACTGTTCACTTTTGTGCCTTTATATTAGACGTTTTTTGAAAGTCGACCAAGTTAGGCTTGTGTCCTTTCAACTAATTGTTGTCAAAAACTACAATTGATAAGCTTTTCAGTGCTACTAGACTCGGATTGTACGTTACTGTAGTGTCATTAACTTAGATCTAAAATGAATAAACGTTCGTCTCCGTTATTTAAATTTTGTTTACTTTTCGAACACTATTTTGGACAATACAGGCCTCAAACTGTATGAATTTTCCTTATTCTAACGTCAACTATTTAGTTTTTTAATGACCTTCAATCCCTGTTATTGTCGCGAATATCAAAATTTACAGAAAAAGTCTGAAATTTGGCATCTCATGCAAATTTTAATACAAATTGTGTCGAAATGGCGGGAAACCAGTCCGTTATTGAGCCTGTTTCACAAAGCGGCGTAGCGTAAATTTTCACGTAACTGCCATAGCAACCCATACTGTAGAGATACGTTAGTATGAAAGTTACGCAAAAAATACATCTACGCCGCTTTGTGAAACAGGACCCAGAACTATATACATCATTCTTTGTTTAATGTTATAGATGTGCTAATGAAATTGGACATGCCGGTTTGAAATACATAAATATGAGAATAAACTCTGTGGTAAAAACGAAAGACTAAGTCTAGGCCTTCTCGGTAAAAAAGGACAATAGAAAGATAATTGATAATATTAAAGTTCCATTATATCAGTTTCATATTGACGAACTAAGCATAGAGAAAAGTCGAAAGAGGTAATACAAGTAGTTGAAACTGCCTACAAGCGTGGACAAAGCTTGCGTCTGAAATAGTGAGTAAGATGTATTTTCTGTAAACAATGAACGGTATTTGCTATCAACTCGCTCATTTCATACGCACCTGGGGCTTATTGGTTTCCCGTTTTATCCTTAAACGAATCTAATTACAGATAAACATTCTAGATGAGTATTGGCGTTCACACACGTGCGCAGTATAGTTCTTATGACTAAGGATCATACTGTGTTAATCAAACGCATGTCTGAAATCAAATATTTGATTACAACAAACGTTATTCTTTCTCATGACAAATTAAAAAAATCCTTTCGTCAATAGAAGCCATTAAAGAGGTTTTGCTTACAATGTCATTATATTATCCCAATGTACCCCCTTTTCCTCCCCCTACTCCACGCAGTCCTACAAATAGAGATGTTGTCATAGTTACAAATTGATTGATTGTTTGGTGTTTTACGCCGCGCTCAAGATAATTTCACTTATATGGCGGCGTTGCTTGTTTTATTGTGGGAGAAAACTGGGCTCTGTGTCCGGAGGAAATGCACGACCTTCCGCTGGTAACTACAAACCATCCCACATTGGTCGTTCGAGTGAAAACCCAGTCAGAAAATTTTCCAATTTTTTGGGGCTGAGTGGGATTCGAACCCGCGACCCAGACAGTTACAAAAGTGAATATTTTGAAAGGGTGGCATATATTTTATCACATTTATATATGTCTGAGAGCATAAATTCCCTATATTGTAGTATTAACTGACAAATAGATTGATTGTAAGTCTAAAGCTTCCAATATTGCAGTTGTAATGTGTATGTTTTTAGCGTCGTAAACCCCAGAAAAGGAATTTCATGCATATCTGATATTCTAAATAAGGTCATGCGTATTGCCTCTAAGAAGTTGATATGTGCTTGAGAGGTAAAGGCCGAGAAGTTGGAGAGGGAACACATACTCAGACCAGGGGCTCGTTTCACAAAGCAGTCGCATCGCAAACCACACATAGTTGCCAATGGATACCATAGTGAAGAGATACGACGTCATGGCAACTGCGATGGGTCGCATTTTGCGACGGCTTCGTGAAACGGCCCCCTGCCCCACCAATCCTAAGTGAAAAGTCGTGGTCCACACTCGTACACGGAGGAAAGTAAAATTATGGCGACGAGCTACTTTTTAGCTTGTAGTATACCCCTCAAATCAATGTAAAAACGCAGGTAAAAAAAGAATGAGCAAGACTTTACAAAATATTTGCCGTATTTCTGCGCATCGGAAGTAATAGTATTACATGTACCTGAGGACTAATTCCGCTCTAGATTACTGTGTAAAGACAAAGTTTATTGTGGCACCGTTAAAAGGCGGTACGGTAAATACCAATAACGAAGTATGTGTGCGACAAATGTAACAAATAGTGTAACATGTGAAATCAGGAACGTCTTGAGAAAGTATAAACTGTCGGTTGATCCACGTCTTTTGACATGAATTCCAATAGAAAGGAAAAATCTTACTGTGGTCGGTTTAGGTAGTATTGTGGTTTAACAAGGTATTGTTTTCTTTTGGGTTTAGTTTATTACAACAGCCTATGATGGGATATGACGGTCTAAACGATATACCTCTTTTTAACACAATTAGAAACTTGTCTGCATGGTTATTTTTGACATGAAGATTTTCCCTGTGCCCGTGTGTTTTAGTGTTCTTAAATATATGCCTTTATTTTCAGAAACTGACTGAAACGTGTCTTTAAATACAGCCATAGACCTTACACCTGGAGTTTAATGCATGGTTATATAAAATAAATTGAACTACGGAAAGGTCGAGTATGACAGCGTCTCATCTGGGGACACAATAGCCCGATCAGATATCTAATCCCTGAAGCAATGATATCAACCAAACAGATCTGCTGTTATTCTCACACGGTATTAGCTGTGAGATTTTACATCGAAGAAAACGGCTGCTAATTGAGGCAAAACAGAACAGAAGGCCTACTTAATCTTGATTTTCTCGACGGGGGTGAAACTATATGCCTATACATATGTACATAACTTAGCCTTATCGGGGCTTAGTGGCACATTACTGGGAATGAAAATGGCGCACATGTAAATGGACTATGTAATCCGTGTTCTAAATATTGAAACAGTCAACTTACTTTGGTAACATTTTAAATAGTTGGATTCACCAAATGTAATCATTAAAGTGGCATGAGCTGTTGATATTTTGACGTTAAAACAGAATGTGGAAATTATTGGCTATTTTTCTCAAGACGTATAATTCAGAATCTTTTTAGGACTTCTAGTCTCGAGAATGTAAGTTAAAGTATTGTTTTGAACCAACTAATGAATGGTCGTCCCGGTTATTTAAATTTTGTTTACTTTTTTAACACTATTTCAGTTCGTATAGGCCACATACTCTATAGATTTTCCCATTCCAACGCCAATCATTTAGCCTTTCGATTGCCCTCAAAGTCTCTTACTGTCGTGAAGATCAGAAATTATGAAAAAGGTGTGAATTTTGGCAGCTCATGCCACTTTAATAGTAGTCAGCGAATACGCTTGTTCATACTTGTTTCGGGACAGATTTTGAAGTCTATGACATAGGCCTCTGTTAGGGGCGTTTCAGTTATTCAAGATCAGATATCTTCAAATCATATAGAAATGTGGAATTAGTTTGATGACTTGCATTAGCAAAGATTATACCTCGAAGGGGTTCACATAAAGATGTCAGTAGTTGTTAGAGCTAATTCTCTTTGTTACAGACACGTGGCTGAGAATCACACTAATGTGCTTCATAGAATCAAAATATCTGAAAGATGTACTACACAGTTCGGGGAATTATATATGTTTATATCTTACTGTGTTTTGGGACTCTTCAAATTGCTCTATCCCTTTTATGAAGACCATTTCACTTATATGTCGGCGTTGCCATGTTTACTAAGAGGGCGTAATTGTCCGCAGGAAACCCACGACCTTTGGTGAGTACCTGGCAACTCTCCAACATAGGGCGACAGAGTGAAAACCCCACTCGGAAATGTTTCAATTGGTTTTGACTGACAGGGATTTGAACCTTCGATCCATCAATGGGACTCGTTATAGGTCAAAGCACCCGGTTTCTATTTTCCAGCCAATCTAAATTGATCTCGGCTGGAGCAAGAAAGTGGCTTACTGAACGATAGTTTTGTATCTGGGTTATTTGAATATTTGATTGAAACTAATGCAGATCTACTGTACATACTTTAAGCTTTCAATCGCTGCCTGATTAAAGATTTTTCAAATGTGTAACCAATTTTGAAAATACCACAGTTTGGCTGAGAATAAAAGCTTATGTTGAAGCTGTGTGTAGCGTGAAACCGGCATGCATTACATTTATGTCGACTTTATTTCCTTGTCAAGGATGTCTCCTGTGTTGATCTATTTGAAAATGAAATGGAAAAGCCTTGACCAGATTTATGTAATTATCCACAAATTAAAACGTTAACATTACCGCAAATGGGACATGAAACTGTATCCTGTAACCTGTAGGTGGATAATAACATGTAGATACGACCTTTAACGGGAGGTAACTATTGAATAGTCGTCTTGTAAGTTGTTCCCCTTGAAAATGGAAAAAGGGCTTTATCGATAGTTTTTATGTTGACGTCCATTGCTCCTATAATCATCGTCTGAAGACCTTATCTTTATGTAGCTTCAATAACTTCAGAAGGATGTTTTCTTTATTGTACTTGGTTTGTTTTCTTGTTTACAAGCGAGTTTGTTTGTTTACTCTGTAATTTATTCTGTGCGAGTTAGACCTGCGACAAGTGCGAGCGGAAATCGTATGCACACGGCAACCAATTCAGAATTACAGGCCACCCGTTTTCTCCGACTGTAAAGGGAGGTAAGTTTTTTAAATTGACGTGAAGAGTTACTTCCCCTGTAGTTCGTTTGGACGATTAAGTGTTGCAACATGTTTATTGTGAACCTATAGATAGCGTTATTATGAGTTCAGCTAAAGCATTCTATATTCGCCAGATATAAGAAGAAATAATGCTGGCATAGCTATAAAGTCAATGTCAAAATATACGGAACATAAAAGAATAAAACTACAAAAATGCTCCAGGATTCCTCTATGAGATTCCTACATGTCAATTTATCAACAGCATACCGCCAAACAAAGGCTTACGTCAAAAACAATATAAAGTGCCTAAGTGCTGTGATATTGGAACGTCATACTACTTCATATGTAATTTATTGATAGATTACTGTATTACGCCACGTTCATGACAACGTTTTTTTTTTTTTTAGATAATGTTATTGTTGAAGCAGCGAGTAATATAACAATTGTTGCTTGCTAGGGTTATTGAGAAATGTTCTGAAAATCCTATATTATAATATAAGCTGCTGGAAAATCACAAGATAAACTGTGCACATACCATGCAGTTTTTTTTTTCTTTCCTTTTTTCATGGTCTCTACGTGCGTGAGAATTTAAAAAAGAGCCACGGGCTAAACGCAACTGCATGTAGGCCTACAAACCCCACGAACGGGATAAGGTTTTATTGCAGTTTTATTGCTTTAAATAACCTGACGGAGGCTGGTAATGGAGAGGATGTTCTCGAAATAAAACATACTTAGGGAAGGGCTGCGTATCTAAATTCCCTGTATAAGAAGTCTCTAACGAGTTTTTTTCTTAAGTGTAAAACAAAACTGATTTTGAGTTGTTTTTAATTCAACACATACATGTATACTTGGACAATATCTCCCCATTTGACTCTGTTGTATATTTCTTAGTGTCTTCAGAACAAATCTCGAATTTCAAAATAAATCGATTTAAAGACAAAAGAGAGAATAAATCGCATATTTTTTTCCGAAAATAAATAACGTAACCCCAAATTGTTAACGTTGTATACATCAACTAATCTATCGGTGATATATCACAAACTATCCATAATTACACTTATTTCAAATCAAATGAACGTTAACTTTAACAGAAATGTGTTCCTCGGTATAGTGTCTTTTCAAAGTTATTTTCGAAAGAGCCGTTTCGAATAGATTCACAAAACCATTATATTGGCTGAATACAACGCCAAATCCCAGTGTAACCAGCGTAACTTCAATTGCGTTCTCTTGCTTTTTAAATTATATACACGTGCCAAATAGTTTTGCGGCCTCTGTCATTATTGCTACGTATTGTGGGTATTATCCTCTTCAAATGTCAATTCTTTCTTTATAAATGTAAGCGGGACGGTTTCATTGGTTAGTTCGGGTTCCGGTTGAAGTGTCTGACTCTGTAATGATATTTGTGGAGAAGATTCATAAGGGGACATAACCACTTCGGACGCACCCAATGACTCGTTTCCAACACGTAAGAACAACTCACAGTTTACTCGCAAAGTCTCCAATAAGGTGTAGTCACTTTCGTTTAATTCTTCGCGACGCTTACGCCTGAATCGCAAGTAATACTTTGCGTGATGTTTCACATAACACAGTCTACCAATGCCTAGCTCCGCCACCTTCTTAAAAAATAATTCTGCAGCCCAAGTCGGCTTTTTATTACTGCTTCCTGGTACGCGCACAATAGGGGGGATGGAATACTGTGCTGCAACTGAAGCTGGGATGCCATTTCCATCGTCCGCGTACTCCAAGAGCCTGCGGATTTTATTGGAATAGTTTGCGACGAATTGAGGTAAACTCATCGACATAAAGTCTGGCACGTGGGTTTCTCGATGTTCATTTAAACTCTGCGTTTTATTTTCCAAAACTGACGTGACAGGTGATTCTGCCATCGGCGACTGGGAGGTTGACTGTGCAAAGTGGTATGATGTTGCGGGGACACTTGGGGCTGGGGACTCGCTCAAACTTGATACACCATGAAGCAACACAATTTTTTGTTCAAGGAAATACTTCTGTATCCTTATGGCTTTTAACACCGTGTCCCTGTCGATAACCAAGTCCCACTTGATGAATTGTAAGTTAGTCACTTGCGCAGCAAACACACAAGCATTTGTCATGGCTTTTATAGCACCTGCCAATCTTACAACTTGACCAGCACTCTTTTCCAGGGCTAATCTTGTGACTTCATCTTGGCCAAGTTGAGTAGTAAGAGTCTGAATATCATTGGACTTAAATCGATCTAGTTCTGACACGGCTTCTGCGTTGAAAATATACTCTCTGGTGTGCCTATGAAACACGTGCATTGTTTGAAATATTGATTTTATGGTCGGAATTTTAGATGCTGGAGGAGGGGTCGTAATGGACAGGGGTCTACGTAGATCATTGAGACATGCGATCAAATATCGATCGTAAAGACATAGTCGCTTGTTGAGAAATAACTTCTGAATATAGTGTGGATCTGCCATACCAAAATGGTTGTAACAAGTGGTGGTCATTATGCTAACCTCCCCGTCTTTGGACGAAAACTTGGGCATGGCGTCGTACAGATTGTGGAGCTCTTCGCCACTCAGAATTTCACCATTTTCACCACATAATAAATGCCGGTGCAGATTTTTGAGATTCTCCTCCAATGTCAACATCTGGCCACCGTTTTTACCAAGGATATTATACAACTCTGTCAAGGAGGTTGGCCCACAAAGCAACTTGGAAGGCGCAGAAGTTCCTGACGTCTGACTAGATGAAGGTCGTGATAAATGCCACTGTCTCTCGTGTTCGCATTGAAGATCAAGCAATGGGCGAACAAACTGCTTCAAGATGGCGGTCTTTCCGGTACCACGTCTGGCACATGATACCGTCCATAAAATAGAAGGTTCGGACCAATAGTCGTTCACTTTTACACACGTATTGACGCCCATCATGTCTGAAGAAAAACAAAATTCAAACTAAAATTTATTTTACCGCAATTTGTAGTAACAAAGAACCAATAATGCTTTAACAATCCGTTTTTTCTAATCGAATATAACTGGAAGGCTTTGATGAATAACAGGACAAGCTTTTCGTAATATTATTCTATTTACAGTTTGTTTTAAATTTATTAAAAACGAATCATCCAGATCCATTTATATATCTGTGATTTTTGTGGAGCACTTTGTAATATATTGACAATGTTTACGCATCTTCAGCTATAGCAAGAATATCGGTATAAACTGAGATTAAAAATGTAGGTAGAAGACAGAAAATGGAGTTTAGCACTGACAAGTATATCTTTCAAACACTTGTTTTTTTATGAGCAATGACTGGCCCTGTGCCAGAGGTCAAGCGATTTTACTTAAAAGTAGTTTGTATTTCTCCACTTAAACTTTGGTCATATCGGTGCCCGCGTTGTTATACTGAAACCCTAATGGTATACAAGTTTGTTCACGTCTTCTTGGGTCAAACTCCAAGCCTAAAGGATATACAGTTTATAACGTTTAAATCCAAACAACTTTGCCTCTTCAAACCTTCTTGTTTGATATTTGCAGCGGAAGTGAGAAAAGGAATTTTTCAATGGCCATGCTTTCGAAATGTTCCTTAACCGAATGAGCCTGAGTGTAAAAATGCTGTGCCCGTGACTCAGCACGGCCAAGTCTGATGCCAGATAAATGGTTGGATGCTTGTTGTCGTATAGATTTATGAGTTTATCCTACATATTACTTGCGTCATTTTTGCACAGTGATTTTTAAAGATCAGAGATTTTTTATTGATTTTTATGCCCAATAAATTACTTATTCAAATTAGAGTTGAATCTTTACGCACAAAAGTATTTCAGTAAATACATGTAAGTGGTGTCATAAATGTCCATGGAAAGTTTCATCAGATGTCAGGATGATCAGGAGGTACAGCGTCATATAATGGCATGTGTGTGATTTATACTGTCGTGTCTAGGTTCGTTGTTTGTTTGTTTTTTCTAACGTTGGAAATTGTTAGGCAGAAAACACTTTTTAATCACCAAGGTACGCATAATCATGTGAAATAAAGACTCATTTGAGCAGCGATTTTCTCCCCCCGCCCTACGACAAATATTGTAATTGTGTTTCGTATAATAACATACGATACCTGCGGATTTTATTCTAAAGACGCCGGGATCGAAAATTGATTATATCTATGCAATTTGTGTTTGACCATATCATTATTCATACACAAGATTTTATAGCATATTAACCCTCTAGAGCCCCAGGGGTCACCTAGGACCCCGAGCCCTTAATGAGTCATTGTTAAAAAGAATGATCTTTTCTATGCTTTTGCCTCCACCAAAACCCAATGTTCCCCCCGCGACCCTATTATAACGTACGTGGGTGACAATAGAGCGCGTCACAGTGAATCTGCACTGAGCACAAGATCTCCCCTTTCACGGCTGTATGTTTATAGCGCGCCACTGGTACTAAGTAGTCTGCTCCTTCGTCCAAGGCAAGTTTTTTTCTTCATAAACCTCATAAAATTACAGATTGATGCTTTCTGAATGTATTTAGACCAATTATACCATATCTTGCACAAATATTTCTTTGATATGAATTTTCTTGTTTTGTCGGGTCACAGGTGACCCATTGGGGTGAAAATACACTGCTTGGGGGTCAAATATGGCCCCTTGGGTATAAAGGACTGCTGCTTGCGTTTCTTCTGTTTTTTTATTTACATAGTAATCTAACGTTTTTTTCTGTCTTCATGCAGTTTGGGTAGTTGGATGACAGTATTTGGTATTTAATCTATAATTTTAGTCCATTTGGTGTATTCAAAGAAACTTTTTGTTGTATTTTGTATTAGCAGTATGAGTTCGAGGGAAATCCGTAAACCACTGCTTCATGTAAAACTAAAAGATGTCTTGGAAATGCTGGATAATGGAGACGACAGTTACTTTGAAGATAATAGCAAAAACGATGATGACGATTGTGACAAATATTTAGTAACACAACATGGGGAAAATTTCTCTAAAGACTCATCTAAGGACGATTCAGAGGGGAAAAAATGTTTTTCATGAATTCTGATTGTCAAAAGAAGATTAGATATTTGATCGCCGTGAGAAATTTACCGTTAGATATACATTAGAAAATTAAGGAATTTGGTTGTAAAAAAATATCGATTGAACCAGCAACTTGTTCGAACAGAAGACATATTGTAATTACGGACAAAATTCAAATAGCCGGGAAGCATAAGTGCGTTTTAGGTTGTTTGCTGCTGGTAAAACTAGTAAAACTTGCCACCACGGTGCACTACTTGGTCCAAATCAACCCATCTCAATCCACCAACTGACCACCACGGTGCACTACTTGGTCCAAATCAACCCATCTCAATCCACCAGCTTGCCACCACGGTGTACTACTTGGTCCAAATCAACCCATCTCACTCCACCAGCTTGCCACCACGGTGCACTACTTGGTCCAAATCAACCCATCTCAATCCACCAACTTGCCACTACGATGCACTACTTGGTCCAAATCAACCCATCTCAAACCACCAACTGACCACCACGGTGCACTACTTGGTCCAAATCAACCCATCTCAATGCACCAACTTGTCACCACGGTGCACTACTTGATCCAAATCAACCCATCTCAATGCACCAACTTGCCACCACGGTGACCTACTTGGTCCAAATCAACCCATCTCAATGCACCAACTTGCCACCACGGGAAATAGCCGGGAAGCATAAGTGCATTTTAGGTTGTTTGCTGCTGGTAAAACTTAGCGTACATCCCCAATATCAGTACCAGCGGAAAACTTTTATTTTAATAAATTAACTTAATAAAAATGACCAATATTTATTCTTATTCTGTTCCAGCAATTTTTTTTCCTATATTTAGCGCCTCTTGCCACTTTAAGTTGAAAAAATTTGAAAGGCAGTAGTTCCACATGTATGAAAACAAATTTTACTGGCAATTTCAGTTTTATAGTGCAAGTTTATATTTTAATCCGTTGTGTTTAACATTTATAACAATCCGTTAAGTAGAAATATATAAATATGAATAAATTGTTTACATATATTCTGCATATGTTGTATCTATTACAACCCAGCGGGTCACAGATGACCCCTAATTAAAATGTACTATAAAATATTTTTTTCGCGAAAATGTTCTTATATTTTATTTATTGAAGCATTAATGGACACGAATCCCAGTAGTATAATTTTTTCGTAAGCAGTATTCTATATGCGGGATCTAGAGGGTTAAACACCCCAGACAAAAGCTAAATTAAGATAATCAATTGTACTCATTTTGAAATCATTTATTAAAATTTAAATATCATACTGACAGTCTAGGTTATTATACGAGATAATATTAATTTTCTTCAGAATGATTTGAATTCAACCCCGAGATCAATCGATGGAGCGCTTTTGTCGGAACGATGTGCACAAATACTCAGAAATCTCATAATCTCGGATTCAGAGTCTGGTTATATAATTATCAATGTGATTGTTTGTTTTGATGTTTCGTCGCTAGATACGTTGCTACAACCCGGTCGCTCTCGGTACATCTCTCAACATTCCGGTAATTCGTTGGACCATGTTGATTGGCTGTATGCTGGCTTTAGAAGTTGATTCTAAGAGCCGAAGATGTATGCTAATAACGGACAAAATTCAAATAGATGTAGAAGTTCATTTTGGAAGGCTCTATTGTGTGTGGGGGGTGGGGGTGCTTAAATGACGTTAAAATGACGTTAAATCTTCGAGATTGGTGTCAAGGGAAAGCTTTTATTATGTACTTTCTGATAAAATAATCAACAATTAGCTGATTCTGATTCAAAGAAATGTCTTTATATTTGGTACATCATGTCAATTTAACTGTACTCAGACTCAGACCCTCCACTGCAAAATTGTTCTAAAACTAAGCGAATTCTGCTTGTCTTAATAAGGAAAAGATAGTACGTGTATCTAACAAGATCTATTGTAGGCCTACTAAGAGCAATAAGCAAAGAGAAGGGTTTAGTATATAAGCTCGGCACTCCGCTGGAGTTTTACTGGCACATGACAAACAATTTTAAAATGTCGACGAGAAAAAACAAATATTTAGTCCAGGAACAAAGTAATGTGACAAATAAGAAGAACATAAAACGGCTTGTCACGTTTCACAAGGACAGAGAGAGGCTAAGGCTATTTCCGGGGGATAAAGTCGGATTAAATTTGGCACCATGCTTTTTGTATAGCGTTGACTTGTCCTGGGCAACAGAGCCGGATCCATATTTAAGCCAGTCGTGACCCAATTACTGAAAAGGATTTCTGCATTCAGACGTGTCAGTTTGAAAATAGACATTCAAATGATCGTTTACAATGATATTATTTAAATCTAAACTTTGAATATTCAGGAGTCATGCTCAAACGTTATTACATAGCTTGTAAACTGATATATTGCAATGTGAATATACTTACGAGAGCAGCACGTCAAGAAAGGAATAAAAAGCATGTCCTCGGTACAAGCAGCCTGAGCGGCATGGTGAGCTAAAAGCCATTTTACTGCAGGGCTGGATACACTGCCTATGTCAGGAAAGTCACACTGCCTAGCTCGATTGAATCGCTCTTCCCAATTCTCCCAACTCCCATCTTGTCGTATTCCTGTGTCTAACTGACAGGACATAATCTACACATGAACGTGATCACAATTTATACCAGTAAAGCATCCTAAGTAACGATGTGTTGAAAAGACGGTAACCCGACAATATGCTGGCGCAGGCTTATAGCACTAACGACACGGTGAAGGCAACTAGCGATTAGCCTAGGTTGACGCAGTAAGCTACAGTCATACTCACATGTTCGGTGTCTAAATATAAACCTAGCCTATGCAGCTTACAGGCTGGCTATGCCTTTCGCTGCAGACAGCTTTGTAGAGGAGGCTATAGAGGGTGGGGTTATTATCCATGCAGCGTTCTTAATCCATACAATTTCCACCTATATTTCAACTAACACTAACCGAATACTGAGTTTTTATTGTTCCGGTCTTACCTTGCTTTTTTCAAATTTTCTTGAAATTTAACGTGTCTGGTTTCCTCCATTTTATATTACACAAACCAAAAATAAAAATGGACGATCATTTTTCGATTTTAATCGGGTGAAACTCGGTATAAAGAGCTAATCTGAAAACTGTAACATTGGTAATCTTTCAAATCTGAATGTGTTGGTAGGCCTACTTCCGTAAAGCAAAAGTAGATGGACTGCCAACTTCAAACTATTGATGAAACAAAGCTATATAAGGGCTAATCGTGAATTATGAAATGTTTAGATGTGGGATTTGGCTCTTCAAACAAAACTTTAATCCAAGCTTAACAGCAGATGGAATCCTATATTAATTTTCAGCTTAATTTGTTGAATCATCAATCAAGTTTTGTCCAGGAGATTTCCTCACTATAGTTGCCTTGTTTTGAAAAAATATGGTCGAAAGTTAACAAAAAATAATGGCGTCTTACTCATATGGCAGCTGTGAATGAAATATTTTGCATAAAGCAAACATAAGTTAATCAGTTTAACATCCACTTTAGGCAGCCCAGGGTCATTCTTAAAATATCCAAACCTTATCGGTAGATATCGTTAGCCAATAAGCCCCTTTCGGGTTTGGCGGAAGTCCCACGAGATCACGCGAGACCCGTGTTTAGGGGTATAACTTTCACCGATCGGCTGTCCGATTAACATTAGTGCTTATGGAGATCGGTTGTAACCCTGTTGTTATTTCTGTGATACTCAGCTTACAATCTATACTTTTTACAAAGTCTTTTTGTGAGACACATCAAGATATATACAAAGCCATTATAGATACTTCTTTTTGACGGACAAAAAAAGAATATTATTTCTAACACAAAAATAACACGTCGTAGTTGTGTTTTCACCGTTGGTTTTTGACAACTTCGAAACGTATCCACGCGATATAAATATTTTTACTGACAGTCAACTGACAAAAACGCAACTGATAGCTTCTGATGTGTTTCACAAAAAAAATTGGATTAAAGAAATGATTTAGAAATAAAGAATCAAAGACAAAACCACACGATAACTGTCGATCACCATAGACGCTAATGTTAAATGAACCGCTGGTCAGTGAGAGTTATATCCCTAAACTCATTTCTCGCGTGATCTCGCGGGGTTTTAGCCAAACTCGAAAGAGGCTTATTGGAAAAAAAGATACCACATTTTTTTTTCCAGCATGTTATTAACATGTGCTTCTGCGCGTCAAGATGATCAACACAATGAACAGAATGGGAATAGTAGAAGTTAAAGAGGCATGAGCTGCCAAGATGTTGATATTTTGGCGTTAAAACAGAATGTTGAAATTATTGCCTATTTTTCTCAAGACGTATAATTCAGAAGCTTTTTAGTGCTTCTGGTCTCGAAAATGTACGATAAAGTATTGTTTGGCTTAGAATGAATGAACGGTCGTCCCGATTATTTAAATTTTGTTTACATTTCGAACACGTTTTCGGTTCATACAGGCCACATACTGTATAGATTTTCTTCATTCCAACGCCAATCATTTAGTTTTTCGATGGCCTCAAAAGCCTCTTACTGTCGTGACGATCAGAAATGATGGCAGCTCATGCCACTTTAATGAGTTTGATGTGTAAATGTCATGTAGGATCTTAAATTGTAGAATCATAGTCTTATTATCAACACAAATTTCTTGAGGCAATCATATCTTGATGGCTAGAGTGACGTTAAGTGTGCCTTTGAGGCAAAGCTAACATATATTCTATTATATATTCTATGCATTTGTTACTACATAACACGTGTAGTATCTAGAGGTCTAAATAGACAAACAATTTTTAAAATTGTCCACATGACGATGATGTCACGATTCTTCACCATGTTATCTCTATGGGCGAAACCTTGAATCTCAAAAAAAAATAAAAAAAAAAATTCCAAAATGGCAACCGATCTAACTTAATTTCTGAGGGAGTATTAAGTTAGTTGAAGTAAAACGTGCGTGTTTTCAAATATATTTTTTACATTGACGGATAATTTTACTTTCACATCCTTGTGACACAACCTCAAACCTCTCAAAACATTGGGACAGCCGAAATCAACCATGACAACCGATCTAGTTCACGCGCAAAGACGGAAGCATTTTTGACCAATTGAAATGCATCAGTTTAATTATATAGTTTACTCTTTTTTATTTGGAAAGAGAAAAAAAAAGCGGTAGCAAACATGAAACATATGAAAGACTATTATTATTCTATTTATTAATTGTAACTGTTATAGAAAAGATGGCTTGTGTACACGTGACTTGCTATGAGACTTCCTAATTTGTTACATATAACATGCACCATTCATATATATTGTCATGTTTTGAGACAGTAAAACGTAGTGGAAGGTTTAGTCTTTAGGTTTTAAAGTCTCTGACAATCAATCTCGAAGACCAATATAACAGCTAAAAACCAGCAACATGGACATCAGAAAACCTAAAAAAGAAACAAAAATTATTAAATTTGCTTTTTTATTTTACTAAATGGAAAGGTACTTTCATAAATAACTAATTATGGCTTTAACATTTGGAATAAATATTTTGGCGCATTTTTCGAGCGGCACAGCCTATGAGTTAAAATTGTGAGCTTGGCTTTACATGGGATAAAAGAGGTACACGATTGCCAAAAAATATATTTGACTTAATCCGACTTATTCGTTTGTGTTTGTTTTTTTGTCACGGAAATTGGAAATTGGTACTCTGGTTGGGATCATCCAAGCATTAACTTAGCATTAATTTTGTTCTATTATTTGAATTTCCATGAATTTCAGAAGACGTTGGAAACAACTTGTTTAAACATCAGTATAGGCTCAGAGAAAAGGCTCAAATGTTTTTCAACGTACATGTATATGGGCTCATAAAACTTTCATTGAGTAGTCACGTTGCGTCACTGAGTTGCGTCGAGATATAGCTAATTGATTAAGACCCGTTCTCACTGTGCGATTTGTCATACCGACTTGTAGGATGCGATTAAAATGGATGCTTTAAATTGGTCAATATGATTTATCAACCAATCAAATGCATCAATTTTAATCGCGTCCTAAACGTCGGTACGACAAATCGTACAGTGAGAACGGGCCATAACTGATATTAACACAGACAAAACATTGTATATTACTTACTTAGCGATTGGTAAGCATTGCTCCCTGTGCTTAAATAGTAAGGGGTGACGTCTGTAAAAAGAAAGATTTGATGTGACTTACAGTGTATTTACCTAGATTTTTTGCGCCAAAATTAAAGATTTTTGATCACGTACGCTTACCAAGTTCAGAAATGAATAAATTAAACGATAATGCGGTGATTTTTTCTAAAATCCAATATATTATTTACCTAAAGTGTTATGAGTTGCCAATATTCGACTCTTTTAATAATAACTTCCGATTGTTGAAGTTAGCCTACATTGAAAAACTAACGGATTGACGTTTAAATAAAAACAATATCGGTAAAGCCAGTAACCCTCCCGAAAAGATGATTTGTGCTTTTTACACAATAATAAAAAGTATATACTCAAGCTGTTTAAGTACTTCTTAAAAGTTTAGTTATAATAACAGCTGCCTTATACAGGTAGATCTACAACATTGGTTTCAGAGTACGGCTCCAATTTTGCACTTCTTGATAATGACGAAAAATTAGCTAATTTTGTCTGAATGAAATTGTCCGTATACACAGTTTAACATTAAAACGGTTGAATCAAGAGTTAAATGAACTGGGGAAGTTTGTTAGGTCACTCAGCAATAGCAGCCGCCCATCACAAACATGCATGGATCCCGATGTGCAGACAAACAAGATTTACGTTTTTAACGGCCACTTTATACCCATGTATCTAGCTAGAAATGTGTTTTACCCGTCATAAAATGGTCCCATTTTTTCTGACTGCGTTCTTTTAAAAATCATGTTTACCTCACAGAGATCGTAATTATTATTCAACGTCATTTTGGCACATTAAAAGTAGCTTGCATTGTTTTTCCAATGTCTAAATCGGATTTATTGTCATTGCAGTGAACCCTGACTGCAAAATTTGACCGTCGCTATAAAAATACTCAACTAGGATTTAGAAACCCATATTACATAGTTCCATTGCTGCCGTATATGTGTTAATCAGGAAAAATTTCAAACCAATTTAAGGGTTTGTTGAAATATGCGTGTAAAAGACTTAAGAGAAACCTACCTTCCACACACACCGACACATTTCCCGACATCAAAGTTATCTCCTGATTGGTGACTTCGCAAAAGATCTGAAGCTCTTTGTGTTCACCTCTAGGATAAAACCTTATTTCAGAGAATACGTCAACTGTACAGCCATCGACATCGCCAATATGGGGAGAAATATTTTGGTAAATAGGTTGTGGTTTCAAATCTGAATTAACTACCTTATACCAATTGAAAACGTATCCGTCACTTGGTAGTGCTATTTGTGATGAACATGTCAACATCATCGCTTGGTTTACCGGGGCGTACAAACGTAACGAGGATGTGGCGTTACTGTTACAATTGTTACAGGTCACAGGGTCAGCTTCATATGAAGAACACTCAATACCTCCGGAAATCTCGGGCTCTGTTGTAACACCTAGCGGTACGAGAAACAAAGCATATAAATCAAAGTTTTATTTAAAAAAACATCGTTTTCTCTAAAAGTTAACCAATTGGTCCGTTGTTTCAACCAAAGAGACCCACGTGATTTATTCTAGACTTATTTATTTTCTTTGACGTCAGGGCCCCCTTTTGTGAAGCCACCTTAATTAAGGCGACCTTTTTAGTGGCTAAGGAGAAAACTTAAGGGACATTCTAAGAAAGAGCGATAGATTTTCATCATCTTTAGCTGAATCCGATTTTTCGTAGCAGATCACAGGGTTTTGTTAGAATATTGGACTTAAAACAGACTTCTCTTAAAGTCATTTTCTAAACCAACGATTCTTTCAATGATAGGACAGCTACACACTTTCCACGGGTTAAGCCTGTTGTGATTTTATGATTCCACAAAGGGGAGTAACTCATGTGCGCAAATATCAACAAAGAGTAAAATGCTCTTGCCTTGAAGTTCCAATGTCATATTAAATCAGAAGAGATTGCCTATACGATTTAAAAAGTCTCCTCGCTATTTCATCCTAAAATAACAATTGTGTTCATATTTATAAGCTAAAAATTGAGATAAGGTTGCGTTAAGTGTGCCTTAAAATTAAAGTGACTTTAAAAGCTATGGCGGTTTCGTAAAATAGCATGGAAATCTTAGGTTATTCCTAAGGGGAAAATTAAGGTGTCCTTAGGTTAAGGGGGCTTTACGTGTTGTGCAAGGGGTTATCGAGATGAGTTAATATGCTGGGACTGATTATTAAGAATATATAACACATTCAACAGCTGTCTTTCTTTCAAGACGACAAAAGAAGTAAGTTTGCTTTAGTTGTTGACTTAGACCTGAATTACCCCAAAAATACCGATCCACGTCACACGATATAGTCCTTCTATTGGAAGCTTTTATATTTTATCTACTTTTATAAATTTGTAGGCAGTAATCGAGCGTTTTTTAGTGCCTTTAAACTACACACGGTGTTTTCTGTGTGCATGCGAATGTGCGCTTGTTTGCGAGCAGAAGCGTTAAATAGATCTTGGTCGAAAGTAATGCTGTAAGTTTATAAATAAGCATTTTTCCTCATGTCATTCTGCCGATAGGGAATATTCTGATTTACAAAAGTTGTGTTAATTGACTATTCATGTTATATTTATTAAAATACTAATATTATTTAAAATGGCATGAGCTGCCAAAATGTTGATATTTTTACGTTAAAACAGAATGTTGAAATTATTGTCTATTTTTCTCAAGAAGCATAATTCAGAAGCTTTTCAGTGCTTCTAGTCTCGAAAATGTACGATGAAGTATTGTTATGAACTAACTTTGGCTTAGAATGAATGCACGGTCGTCCCGGTTATTGAAATTTTGTTTACTTTTCGAACACGTTTTCGGTTCGTACAGGCCACATACTGCATGGATTTTCCTCATTTCAACGCTAATCATTTAGTTTTTTGATGGCCTTTAAAGCCTCTTACTGTCGTGACGATCAGAAATTATGAAAAAAGTGGGAATTTTGGCAGCCGATGCCACTTTAAACAAATAGTATTTTTTTGTTGCGCAATACCCAAGGGTCTGATTCTATATGTCTTGCGAAAAAGCCCCGAGGCCTAAAATCCTTATTATTTCACTTTGTTTATTAAAAGCCTGAACTCTATATCAATTTTACTTCCGATGGATAAGTTAGCGTCACAAGATTCTTAAATTAATCACTAAAAGCAATATACACAAACTTAAACATGTAGGCCCACCTCCGTATACGCCAGCGACGATAGTGGCTGATTATTCTTTTTTAGTTGTTGTTGTTTTTATTTTCATGTAGCTGCCAAAATTTCTTGCAAATCATGCCATCTGTATATTGTTATTATGAGCACTAAAACACACGGGAACAGGGAAAATCTTCTTGTCTAAAATAACCACGGAGACAAGTTTCTAATTGTGTTAAAAAGAGGTATATAATTTAGACCTTTATACCCCATCATAAATTGTTGTAATAAAGTAAACCTATGATATTTCATTAGGTTGACGACTGACAGGAGCTTGGCCTTAGTCAGTAGAATTTTCTGGAACACTTTGTATTACATTGACAATGCTTACGCATCTTAAGCTAATTAGGCCATCTGTATATTGTTGATAGCCCTCTTTTTATTATTAGTAACACCTCACAATGTACCCTTGGAACTTTCAAAATACATGTAGGCCTAGCTGGGCTTAGTGTGCCAAGAATTTTACACTTTTATTCACAAAACATAGGAAGATATATTTGTATTTCTTTAAAAATTATAATTATTGATTTTTTAAATTTTTTGCATGACATAGACGTAATATGTGCTTTCCTTCGGCTGTACTTTAGCTATTTCCTTTTTTATATTGACGATTCCAAGAAAAATCGCATTGAGATTTTTAAGCGACAGCTATTAAAACTGTCGCCTTGTTGCATCAAGACCATATTGGCCAAGTCCGTATTGGCCTTGTTTGTTCGTATTAGCCCAGTTTGTTCACATTGCATCAAATATAGCAGGGTAGGGCAGTTTCTCCGTATTATGCCAATAAAATTGAAAGTGAATTACTAATTTGGAATAAATACCTACCACCAAGTGAAATACGCCGTACTTGAGAGATCGTCTCTGGATAATTAGACTGTTGGACTCGACATCTTATAGCGGCAGAATCATTACACCCCAGATCGGGTAGACGCAATTTGATCGATCCAAAGTTCGTATGGTTTATTGACAATGTTGTTTCTATGTTAGCTCGATACTGCCAATTCCCAGAGGCATTTCCCCATGTACGTTCATACCTGGTGGATCCGTTGTTTAAGGTATACTTGACTAAATCTTGCCAAACTCCTGGACTTCTCTCCTTCTCCAGTGCCATTATTTCGATATCATTAAACAAGTTAATATAATCGGAGCAATAAAACCTAAACTCATCTCCAACATTTGGATTTAGATAAGGGCTACTCATGATACGTAAAGATCTCACTGAAATAGAAAAACGAAAGCTTTGCAAAATGATAGATCTATATCTTCCATACGGCTTGACATAAAATAAATAAAAAGAAATTAAGCTAATTTGCATTAGCTGACATAACTTAGACCATATATGGATGTCATCAGTTAAGAATTGAAAGTCAATTTGTTTCATATCGCAGCAAATAATGATAATGTTTTCGTCTGTACATGTACATGTATTTCTACAGAACTGCAGATCAGAAAGAATTGTTTTTAAAGTGGCATGAGCTGCCAAAATTCACACTTTTTGATACGTTCTAATCGGCACGATAGTAAGAGACTTTGAAAGCCATCGAAAAACTAAATGATTGGCGTTGGGATGAGGGAAATCCATAAAGTCTACGGCCTATACGAACCGAAATAGGGTCCGAAAGTAAACAAAATGTATATAATCATTCATTCATTCTATTAAGCCAAAGTTGGTTCAAAACAGTACTTTATCGTTCATTAGAAGCACTAAAAAGCTTCTGAATAATACGTCTTGACAAAAATAGCCAATGTTTTCAACAGTCTGTTTTAACGACAAAATATCAACATTTTGGCAGCTCATGCCACTTTAAATAATGATTCCGATAATGTTTAGGAGTAACTTATGCCTTATATAAAGAAGGAATATGTCTCACAGTTATTAGAATTTCATCTGTAAAGTGTGAATTGTGACCGCTCATATTACTGGTCATCTTCTCGAGCCATGTAAGCACCATGGCCTCATGTGTTCTATCACGGAGCAATGGAGATTGTAACTTTGCTGGAGTAAATGACCATTGGTTGACCATATTTTTTTATATTTTTTTTTAAATTCTCGATCTTTTGTTTCATGCCAATGTTACACAGATGTGTGTCACAGTCGACCGATTTATTTCAGGACAGGAATTATCTTCACAATTGACAGCTAATGTCAATTTAAATGAGGAAATTAAGTTGTCAGTTTTAGTGGAAACCCCATATAGCTTACCTGTACTTTGAAAGGCGAAAAGCAAAGAAACACACAGAAATCCCAATCGAAGCATCATGCTGAATAAATGACCGTCCTCAAAAAAATTTCCACTCAGAATAAGATTGGTTTGCGATTTTGTTGCTTAAATCTTCTGCTCCCGGTATTGAGCAATACATTTATCCCATTTACCCTGGAGTCTAAGCTATGTACAAGTACGTCACGTATAACACACATATCTTTAGATAAATGTATATATACCTAGATAAGTACTTTGTTATACACAATGGCTATACTATGGTCCAGCAGTTAGTCTACGTTAAAGGAACAGGCATAGGTTTTCCCGTCGACAAAGGATTTCATTTAAGATCTTCTCTGAAAGTTTATTTTGTTAAACAAAATTGTCCAAAGTTGTATTTTTTTTAAAAATTTCCTTAAGTGTCTTTTAGTTGTGAGTTTTCTTTTATTCAACGGGGGGGGGGGGGAATAAAAATAAAAGGTCAAGCTGTTATTTTTTTTGTCAACAATTCTCGAGGTTTATAGGTCAGGAATGAAAGGGGAGAGGGGTTCTGTCCGCCCATATGAAGTATAATGCAACTGGGTTATATTTCGGACGACTAAAAGGCGCACTGTTTGATTAAAACTTCAATAACTTTGCACGTTCAAACTATATTCAAATTCAGTTTCTGAGTTTGTTTTAAACTTAAAGTTCGTTTGCTTATCTTAAAACTATCTCGATTGGTTGGGTGCTTTAAGACATAACCACAAGAAATGACTTATACTTCAGATAGGAATTTGGACGCTCAAATGCGTCGAGACAAGTCAGGCCTACTATACCTTATTTTATTTTCTCAGTAAAACTGTATTAAACCTAGTATGGATAAAAAGACTCTATATAGTACACGAAACCCATCAAAGTTCAGGATGTCCCTGACACTAACCCAGAGGTCATTCCTTGCATTTAATATTTTTTTTAAATTCACTTGTTCAAGCCAAACTTCCCATTTTAAATTTTTTTTTCTGCACAGTATGGGTTGTATGTGTAACTATAGAGATGGCCTGTTGTCGGAGATTACATGGACATCAAGTCATGCCTTTCAAAGCGAGCGGGGACTGTCATTTGCATTCTGTAAACATGGTGTATTCGTGTTTGGTTATGCATCAAAACTAAGAACAAAATGCCGAAACAATAATAGAAGGCCTACATGTACGATATTCTAGTACAAGTAGGTCTGGATGGATGAAAACAATACCAGGTAAGACAAGGACACAGTCCATTAAGGGGATATGTTTGGAACCAGTGAAACGCAGATCGTATGCTGTTTATATAAAGATGAGGTTTCCAGATGATCCTCGGTAGTTTTCCTAGCTCCCACAGACCACCGAATTTGGATGTGAGGATTCTTTTGTCTGCTTTGTTCTGGCAGCTGTACTACACTCTCTTGTATGGCTGTGTGTGTGGTGCATTCTCGGTTGTTTGTTTACTGTCAGATGGAAAACAATAGCAGCAAATGTATATTTTTTAGGGAAATCGATTTCATCCGAGATTTATCACTTCTTAATTTTTTACTAATCTAAAGGTCAATGGATGATCACAACAAACTAAGACAGTGTGTCCTATTAAACTAAATTGACGCGGTTCCTCGAGTGAACCCCAAAATTGTTCCCTTTGTCCCTTTCTTTTTATTAGTTTTAAATTTGGAAGCTGATAAAATTTTAAAATTTGTTTTTAGTAAAATATATTTTTCTTAAAGCCATGCTGTGCAACGGTTTTGACAGAAGGGCTCGGATTTAGACATCTTTAATATAACTAATTTGATAGAGCTTTTTGTGTTTTCATTTGTTAAATGCCTGAGGACTGTTTCCCAACAACATGGTGAGGTCAGTGGATGGGACCAATGATTGTGTGATCTGATCATGATGACGACGAGCGATACAAAGAACTGTCCTCCAAGCCCCTTCTACCGACAGTTGACCTCTTGGATTTGAATAGATTATGACGTCACTCGATAGATCGGTCATCCTCCCTTACAAGATGTTTGACCTTTTGGATTTGATTTGATTATGACGTCACTCGATAGATCGGTCCCCCCCCCCCCCCCCTTTCCAAAGAAGACATTTGACCTCTTGGATTTGAACAGATTATAACGCCACTCGATAGATCGGTCATCTTCTGTTTAAGAACAATCCTTATATGACATTTAACATATGGAAATGTTAAGACCTCTGTCAAATTATGTAGAATAATGGATGATTGATTGATTGTTTGGTGTTTTACGCCGCGCTCAAGATCATTTCACTTATATGGCGGCGTTGCCAGTTTTATTGTCGGAGGAAACCCACGACCTTCCGGTGGTAACTGGCAACCATCCCACATAGGTAGTTCGAGTGAAAACCCCGAAAATTGGGATTCGAACCCGCGACCCATTGGTCGAAGGCTGTTTGGATTGAGCGTCCAACGCTCTACCTACTGAGCCATGGAGGCCCCCTAGAATAATGGCAGCAAGTTCAAATTTAAACCTATATATTAAACTTCGTTTGTTACACAGAGTGTGTGAAAGAAAAAATATGTCTTAGAAACTTTCGACTAATTCAATCAGAAAAACAATAAGTGCCAACATAAATTTGAGGTTGTCCTCCATTCACAGATTTTCTCTCCAAATATACCTGACACCCCCATAAATAACCCTGATTACGAAGTAAATGTAAATTTCAAACAACCAATTATTAACTTAAAGCCAAAGTTCCTACGAGATAGAGCTCGAAAAAAAAGAAGAATTAACGTTCCGGAAGACTACCCATCGTAAATTCACTCAAGGGCCAACAGAATAAGTAAAAAAAACCTTGTTTTTTGTCGGTGGTACATGCAGGTTATGAGATGGAGTTTATAACCCTGTTGTTTGTTGGTAGGAGGTTATATGATGGAGTTTATAACCTTGTTGTTTGGTGGTTGTGATATGGAGTTTATGGCTGCTTTGTTTGTTGTTTGTTACATAGTTTTGTCTGTGTTAATGTGTTACAAAAGGATTCCAGAAAATTCTACAGACCAAGGCTAAGCTCCTGTCAGTCGTCAACCTAATGAAATATCATAGGTTTGGTTTGTTACAACAATTTATGGCGTATAAAGGTCTAAGTGATATACCTCTTTTTAAAACAATTAGAAACTTGTCTCCGTGGTTATTTTAGACAAGAAGATTTTCCCTGTGCCCGTGTATTTTAGTGATCATAGATATATATAAGATCCGACGTTCGTACCAGATTCACAGGAAGTCAATCGCTTTTGTTCATTTTGCCGCCATTTCTGAGTCTTATGAGAACTGCCAATCAAGACTACATGTATGGGAGATGTATTGTATGTCAACAATATAGGATATTCCACCAATTAGTTTAATAACAAACACATGTGTAAAAATGGACCATGAACTGTAAAAGAAATAGTTTGTTTAAAAAGGCATGAGCTGCCAAAATTCACACTTTTTTCATATTTTCTGATCGTCACGACAGTAAGAGGCTTTGAAGGCCATCGTAAAACTATCTGATTGGCGTTAGAATGAGGACAATCCATACAGTATGTGGCCTGTATGAACCGAAAACGTTTTCGAAAAGTAAACAAAATTTAACTAAGAAAATAAAATTGAATTGCCTTTTACTAGAACTAGATGGAGCAGTGTCAAAAGATGTGCGATAGAATGAGCACATTCAAAGAGAAAAATGACATATTTAGCAAAGAGTACGATGAAATCTCTGTCAACAAATATTGGGTATCATCCATCCTGTTATAAGCATTTCACAAACAAAAAAACAAACGCAGGCTGCCAAACAAAAAAAAGTCTGAAGTTCATATTAAAGTTGTGAGTGGATTTTTACTCGATCGCCGTATGTGCCAAGTACTCGCCGAAGGTCGGAGATTTCCTCCGGGCAATGACCCCCCCCCCCCCCCCCCCCCTCCTCACTAAACCTGGCAACGCCGCCATATAAGTGAAATAGCCTTGAGTGCGGCGTAAAACATCAATCAATCAATCGGTAGTGCTGCTAATGCAATGCATTATGTGCAAGAAAGGTGTAGAGAAAAAGATTACACTTCACCACAAAATAGTTAGAGATAAACTTCTTCAAGTCGAGAGCAAAGACGGGGGGTTTGTATTTTCTATTATAGCAATTTTCTGTGTAGGTCTAGTACTGGAAACTTGGGAGGGGGGGGGGGGGGGGGGGGGGTATTAGATATTTGTTAATACCCACTATGTTTAATACAACACCAGGAACCAGCAAAACCTCAGGTTCTCCTGGGAGGAGGGGTATAGATTAAGTCTGGTTTATCTGAGTGTCCCCCAATAATTTTGGCAACACCATCATACATGCGAAAAAAATTTGAATGAAGTGTAAAACATCAATCCATCCAGTATGAGCCTCACTCAGCCGTCTATCTTTGAGGATGCAAACTATATTCTCGGTTTGGACACCAACTTTGTTGACAATTACTTCTTGGTCGGCCTTAAGTGGAACGGTAGCCAGAAACCAACAGAAAGAACCTTGGGGTGTCATCTGACATTGAGTTCCTTCTGGGAATAAAATATATTCCTTTCAGCGCAAATAATTTCTATGGGTTACTGGGTGTGAGAGGAGCTCTTAAAATAGCCCAATTGGATGAAAACATAGTGTTAAAATGTATAGTGTTAATAGATTGCATAAACTTTTTGATCCTCATACAAATCTGTTTATTTTGACTTTTCTCTCATACATGTATACGGCAGAGGAAGGCAGATAGTGTCTACCTTTAATCTTATGGCTATGGAAACGACCAAAAAACGTACCATTGGTAAAAAAGTACGTGCCAGCTGATCAACATCATCAAAAATGATTTGAAGTTTTTGCCAGCGGATTTTGCGTGACCGCAATTACCGCCGAGCCTGATGACGTCACATAGATTTACGCAAAGCCTTCTGGGTAAAATATACCTCAGTTCGCCATTTTGTTTATTGGTACTTATAGCAAGGTGTCACTTTTTTGGAAAACATTGATGACATAACCTGTTTTTATCCACACATTTTTCTGGTACCTTTTTTGACATCGTTTAGAATTTTTAATTTGAAATTGAAAAACAGATTTTTTAGGTACCCGTAATGTCAACAAACTTCGAGCCTGATCGTGTGAAAAAGTGCCGTAAGGGTTAGAGTCGTGTGGGCGATCTAACGACACAGTATAATTTTATGAACTTTATCGAAGAAATACATACTAACGATCGAACAAGAGGGACTATAAAAGCCTGCCGAGTGCAAACCACAGACAAAAAAGCTTGAATGGGGGTAACCCAACACTTAAGTTAACCAACACTGATCGGTGTTGTTGTTGTAATCGAGCTTCGATTCTTCGTTTGTTTTTCCCTGTCATTTATACATTCTAAACCTAATTGGACATGCTTTTAGTGGTTTTAGCTGTAGTAAGCTCGTGCAAATTGGCTTTCTTAACAAATGTCAACCGGGCGACGGCCGCCAGTGGGCCTTTAAAAAGAGGTATATCATTAAGACCTTTACATCCCATCATAAATTGTTGTAATAAAGTAAACCTATGATATTTCATTAGGTTGACGACGGACAGGAGCTTGGCCTTAGTCAGTAGAATTTTCTGGAACACTTTGTATTACATTGAAAATGCTCACGCAACTTAAGCTATATGGTACATGTAAGAGTATAGTCAGACTATATATTATAGGGTCATGGAAAAAGACAGTGAAAATCCCCCCCCCCCCCCCCCCACCCATTTCCCACAAAAACGTAGGTAGAAGGCAGAAAGGGGAGTTTAGCCCCAGTATATCTTTCAAACTCCTGTTCTTTTTCTAAGCAATGACTGGCCTTTGGGTCAGAGGTCGAGCAAGTTTACTTTGAAGTAGTTTGTATTCTTCTACCATAATCTTGGCCATACCGATGCTAGCTTTGTCATATTGAAACACAAATGGTATTATATTTTTTTCACGATATCTTTCCGGGTCCAAGTTCAAACCCAAAGGATAAATAGTTTGTAATGTTTGAATCCAAAAACTTTCCCTTTTCAAACGTTTGTGCTTGGTATCTGCAGCGGAAGTGAGAAAAGGGATTTTCTCAATAGGCATGATTTCAAAATGGTCCTTGACCGAATGATCTAGAGTAATGAAATGTTGTGCCACGGGCACATCATGTTTAAGTCTAATACTAGATAAATGGTTGGCTGCTCTTTGTCGTAGAGAATTCTGAGTTTCTCCGACGTATTGTTTGCGACATTTTTTGCACGTGATAACATACACGATATTAGAATTAAGATTCTCTGCCATTTGATATTTGTTCTCCGAAAAAGGTTCAGCGATCTGGTACGTATATATCGAGTTTGAATCGCGTCTTAAGGTATTTCATTGATGTACCTGAGAGAACTATTGGGCGGTAATGGTACACTCGTGAAGCGGAGGTCAGCGTATCGGGGGCTGAAGGGGGAAACATGATTTGTCTTACTGTGTTAGATTTGATCCTTCCGAGTAATGTAATAGAATACCTCCTAGGGAGAAGAGCTTTAAAAGAACAGAACAAGCCTGGTTAAAATATATGAAGAACTACAGTTTCTATAGGATCTAAAAAACTGAGACTTAATGACTCCCTTGAAAGTGTGAGGAGGATGGTATGACCCAGCATGTAGCAGCTGATGCTTGTCAGTAGGTTTGAAGAATACTTTGTAATCTAGATACCCAGTAGTATGATATGTATGCCCCTTGTAAATAGTTACATCCAAAAAATCCACAGAAGTGTGATCAATAGTAGGCTGTAACTTAACGCTTGAGTCGTGAGAATTAAGAGTATCAATGAAAATATAAAGGTCTTCAAACGTATGCTGCCAAATAATAAAAATGTCATCCAGATACCGAAGGTAAATAAAAGGTTGTTTGTGACATTTGTGAAGAATATCACTCTCCCACTCAGCCATAAAATAGAGGCAAAGTTAGGACTAAAACGTTTCCCCCATAGCACACCCTTTAATTTGCTGAAAGATCTCCCCATTGAATTCAAAATCGTTACATGCTAAGCTAAGTTCCAGCAATTCTAAAATGTCTAAAATATCCGGACGACGGTGGTTAGGATATCTTTTGAATGCTGATTTTATGGATTTAAGACCCAAATCTATGTCAATGTTTGTATGCATAGACTCCACATCCAGAGTAACCAAAATCACAACTTGTGGGATGGATTTTTAGACAATTTGGCCAATTTTTGATAAAGCTAGGATGCCGATTCGCTATAGTTTTTAGATAGTAATCAATCAGCTCTGATATTCTATAACTTTCACTGCCACAATCTGAGAAAATAGGACGCCCAGAGGGCATTGTAGGCTTGGGCCATTTTTCAATGGGTTTGTGAATTTTCGGAAGAATGTCGAAGACCCTGCTTTAGAGTTATGATCAAATTCCAAATAGCGATACTGTTTTTCATTAAGTAAGCTTTTATCTTGAAGAGAAACAAGAATTTTATTAAACTTCCTAACATGTTCAGGCCAAATTTCCTTATCAAATTTTTTGTGATGAAGAGGGTTGCTTAGCTGCCGTTCTACCTCTTTAATATAATCCTGTTTAGACATAATAACTGTTGCCGAACCTTTATCAGCAGGTTTAATAACTATGTTTGGATTTCTCCTTAGCTTACTTAAGGCAAGACACTCTGAATGAGTAAGGTTATGTTGGTTTCTAGGATTAGTAAAAACATCAATCTTCCTTGATACAGAGTCACGACTTATGCTTATTTCTGGGTCATACATGTGAGAAGGGGGCGTATAGCCGCTTTTAGATGTAAACGGCTTGCGTACCCCACTAGAATGTCGGTAGATATCAGCCAGACTAAGAATTCTGGAGTACTCCATAACATGCATTAATTTACAAATAGAAAAGTCCCTATCAGATAATGATTTTGGGCAAGGCACAAATGAAAGTCCTCTATTGAGATATATCATCAGCAGTGAGTTCCTCGTTACTAAGATTAACAATATTACTTCCTAAGCCGAAAGTAGGGTGGCGCATGCCCTGTCCCAAATTTAGTTTAAATCTAGTGTCTGAAGCCAGTGGGTATACAAGCAATTTGCTGTATCTTCGGTCCAGTGAATTTTGTCCGTGGATACTCTAAATTTTGAATTGGGGATTTTTTGTATGACCGTAACTCTCTTCATCTCGGAAGCAGAAAAGTTATATAGGCTCAGTTTCGAAACTTCACTGGCCGGTAATTAAGTGGATGTCTGAATCTCTACAAAATAGATGAGCGAGTTGGAAAAAGTCTTCCTAACCGCTGTCATCATGTTGCGCATTTGATTTAACCTGGGATGAATATGAAAGGGATATGAAACGCCTTTGTTTTGCAGTCAGTCTACTAGCAGTTGTTTGGCTCGCTATCGTTCTTGTCAGACACACGTGACGGCATTCCGATCCGCTCGGAGAATAGCCGAAAGCCGTGTTGTGTATTCCTGCTTGTGACAGGTCCTCGGACTGCCGTATTAGCCATCGGCCTTTGGTCTCGGACCAATACGGCTATCCTGGGACCTGTAACAATGCCAATAGGAAATATCCTGATAAATAACATTATTTTATTAACGCAATTTTTAATTTATCTAATGTAATAGACGGATTATTTGTTTTTCTTTAACTGTACATTGGCTATTTTCTTTTTTTCTGTTGATGATTTCAAGAAAAATGGCGTTGGGATTTTGAAGTGATTGGAATGAAACGGTCGCCATGTCCGATTCCGTATTGACCCAGTCCGCACTGGCCTTGTTTGTTCGTATTAGCCTAGTTTGTTCGTACTGGCCCTGGTGGGCCCTGTATGAGTGGGGCCGTTTCTCCGTATTTTGCCAATAACATTGAAAGTAATAAAACATGATATTGGCCAAGAGCTTTCGAATTCCCCTAGTACTGGCCTGAGGGTGTCTCTATTGGGGGCGACCCCCCCCCCCCCTCCCCCTTTGACTAATTACAACAAGAGATGAGTGAAGTGATCTTGGCGACCACCATAGAACACTTTCAGATAGTGAGGCTGCTTGTAAATGGATCGGAAACTTGATTTGTGAAAGTGATTTCTTCAGTTGGTGGCTGGCTGGACAAGGACAGAGTTTCTGTGGTATAAAGTGGCTGTACTCCGAAAAATCCAAACCAACTTTCCTAAATGTTGGTCAAGATTTTGATTGATTGATTTTTTCACTTATATGAAATATATACATATGTTGCCAGTTTTATTGGGGGAGGAAACCGGGCTCTATGCCCGGAGTAAACCCACGACCTTCGATGGTAACAGGCAACCATCCCACATAGGTCGTTCGAGTAGAAACCCAGTGAGAAATTTGTTTTTTGTTTTGTTTTGTTTTTGCTTTTTTTTTTTTGGGGGGGGGGGGGCTGCGTGGGATTCGAACCCGCGACCAATTGGTGGAAAACTGTTCCGATTGAGTGTCCAACACTCTACTGAGCCGCGGAGGCCCCGCCAAGTATTTGAACGACGACATCACTGAACGCCAAAATGTATTTGAGAAAGTAAGATCCTATAACGACAATTCATATTACTCAAAAGGATGTTCGATTTCAATTTACTAAGATTAAAATGGAGAATGCTTCGATTATATTTCTGATATAGTATACAAAAAAATTAAGAAAATCCTTTCATTACTTTATGAGAACGGTGACAAAAAGAAGAAAACAAAATGATTGCCTAGCGGCCATTTTAATATGCAAATGAGCAAAAAAGTGCAGTGCACAGTGAGACCATAGGGTTAACCTGTGTACAAAATTTTACGAAGATCCTTTCATTACATTAGGAGAACAGTGATAAAAAGAAGAAAAACAAAATGGTTGCCAGCGGCCATTTTAATATGCAAATGAAGGAAAGAACTAGATGCTACTCAACCATAGGGGGAACCTGCATGTGAAATTTAAAGAAGATCTGACCAGTAGTTCTCTTGGAATCGCGATCACAAGAGAGAAAAGTGATAAAAAGAAGAAAAACAAAACGGTTGCCTGGCCGCCATTTTAAATTAAAAAAACACCAAAAAAAATAGATGTTTCACAACTACACCATATGGGGAACCAACACAAAAACATTTTATCAAGATCATCCTGGTTTTCTAGATTCCGAGATCACAAACTAAGTAGGTAAAAATCCAAAATGAGCGCCAGCGGCCATTTTAATATGCAACAACAAAAAATAGATGTTGCGCAATCAAACCTTATGAGGGAACCTGTCTGGGAAATTTGATGAAGACCAGTAGTTTTCTTGGAAAATCGATCACAAGAAAAGTTTACAGACACCGGACGACGGATCATTACGTAAAAGCCACATTGAAGGACAAAGCAAACAGAGGTCATCTGCATACATTGATTGATAAAGTTACCAGCTATATTACACCCTACCCCCCCCCCCCCAGCCTGGCTAACAGTTACATCGAGGGTGACAGTATACCAGAAACCACCCTGCCTAACTCCATTGGATACTTTAAAAAAATGGTGATATTGAAGAACCCCATCTTACTGCAAAATTCCGTGTGGTTAACCACCGATACAAGAAATTTACAAAGACACTCGGAATGCCTCTATCAATCAACATTTTAAACAAGGATCAGTGGCTCACTCGGCCGAACGCCTTACTAGCATCAATACAACATACATACCTACATACATGCATACATAGTCGCCAACAATAAAAAAGTTGCAATTGCGCAGCCGCAAAGGAAACCAAGTTGTTTTCAACCGTTGTCCATAGAAACAACCAATGAAATGGACCTTACAATGCGCGGGCTTTTCATGGTCAAATTTTTCACAACTTGTTTAGATTTCCTCTTGGGATGACGCCTGGTGTCTCTCTTGAGATCTATTCGGGAAGGACAGACTTTGAATCTTCACATATCAAATGGGTAGGGCTTATGCAATAGTAAACTTATGCAATAGTAATAGTAGACTATATGGTAGATAGGCATAAAATAGCTTCGATATGGATTTAAATGGATTCAAGTTTGTCCTACCTGTTCGATTATCAAGAGAACGCAAATCCTGTCGCCATACCCTTGTCTTCTTAGCACGAAATCTTTTTTTTTGTCATCCATTTTGGATTGGTTGGTTATTGGGTTCAGATGCATTGTTTTAAAGTTCTCTCTTTCACTGCGCTTGGGACTTTTGGTGTACATGTATGTTTGTGGTGAATAAGTCTTTTACTGCTTTAGATTCTTTGAGTTCACTGCAGCAAGAACAGCAATATTTATTGTGTGTTATTAGTGACTCTCTCCTGTCTGCTGTATATATAAATATCTTTGACTACTTCCCAGGCTAATTTTCTTGGCCAAATTCTCGGCTTCACAAGGCAAGCTGGTTTGCACTTACAAGCCAGTCGGCTGCACGGTGTAGATTACTGTCCTCTAATCAGACACCCTGTCAACACGTTTTTGTCGGATTTTTTTTACTTCTGTTTTATCAATTTTACTGGCGTTTACCGGCCTTTGCACCCTACCCCCCCCCCCCCCCCCCCCCACACACACTCACACATACCCCTCATCATAACCACGTACATCTCGTTGTCTGTGATTTGGGAATCCCATCCGTAACATTCAAACCGATCCAGGAAATTGTTTATTATGAAACATCTCATGCAAAATAGAACAAAGATTTGGTGGACACTAAAGAACTACTCTGTGCTTGAGAAAACCGAGGAAGAACTGTATGACGACACTAAAGAACCGACTGTTCCAACAAAACTGACAATTTGAAAAGTGTTTTTTTTTATATATGGGTTGGTGAATGGTGATATTGTATATGTGTTTACTAACATGTTGTAACCCTTTAATAAATGCTATAAATAATTTACTTGGGGTTTTAGCTATATTTATTAATAGTACATTCTTAATGTTGAGAACATAAATATGAATATTTATAAATAAGTGCCTAACTAATAATCATTCGTCTTTTTGGGGAAAGTGGAATTTTGTTCTGAGTGTTGTAGATTTACCTTGGCCAATGATGAACAGAAGACCCTTAGAAGAAAAGCACAAACCAACTGAAAGAAGACCTGCCACAGTGTCAGTGAACAGACCTATATACCACATTGAAGATGAAACATTTTGGAACTTTAAACACAGATCATCTAAGAATAGAAATTTACTTCAGTTACTTTAAGATAAGTTGCTCCAAATTTTAAATTTATCCTCGCCATTTATATCCTTTCAAAACAAAATAGATGTTGCACAACTAGACGGTAAGGGGAACATGTCTATGACATTTGATGAAGATCGGACCAGTAGGTCTCTTGAAATCGCGATCATAAAAAAAGTTTACAGAAACGGGACGACGGACCACGGACAAATTTCGATTTGATAAGACCACCATGAGATCATGGCGGTGTAAAAACTAATAAAAAATAATTAAGGCATCACCACGAAGTAAGTTTTTGTGAACAGTGCGAGCTTCCAACACCAATCCCGGAGTAGAAAGCATGTTCACAAAAACTTACTGCGTAGTGAGGCCTTCATTATTTTTTATTAGTTCTTGTATTTATTAGGGGCCACGATATTTCCGGAAATTAAATCACAATACGTTTTATCGCCATTTTACTGGTTCCCGTGTAAGCTGCCGCTGAGTTTTTACAAGATTATAAAACTAAACCAAGCTTTAGAGTGACTTGAGATGCAAAACTTCGGACTTTTTCTGACAAAATCCGACTGTCAAGTGAAGTTCGTATATTACTTAACACAAAGATTGACGTTGACCCGACGATGATAAAATACAAAAATTCAAATAGGCTGGATGTAAAAGAACATTTTAGGATTTTTGCTGCTTATTAAAATTACATCGCCAAATTGTTATTTTAGTGCCATTGTATTCAACCGCCATCCAGCTGAACCCGGCCAACACTGCTTAAACTCGGGGCCAATACGACTTGAACTTGACCAATACATTGTATTGGCTTATGCGAACTTGAACCGCCTGGTGATATTCCCCGGCTCCGAAGGGTAATAAGATGAACAGTCAAGGAATAATGTTTTGTATGACTACAGCACAACTCACACATGTCACTGAAACATAACAGAACCCATATGCTACAAATGTGTCGTTTGTTTTTAGGCAATGGTTCCAGGTCTGCTCGTTTCATTTTCAATATTTTAATACGTGTGAAGCCTAATGACGTCAATAATACCGTCGCTTATGGTCATGAATGACGTCGCTTACGGTCATTATTGACGTCGCTTACGGTCATTATTGACGTCGCTTACGGGCATTAATGACGTCGCTTAGCACACCACAGTCAAGTGAAAAATGCACTCAGATTTGTTTTTACTTTTTCTTTGTTCTGTGTGGGATTGGATGCTGTGCGAAATGCCATCGGTGCAAGGAGTGTGTCGGACTGAAGGACTCACTGAGCCACCCAGGCTACTCAATCCTCTTGGGATTCTTAAGTTATATGTTTCTCTTACCGAACAGTTGGTTTATTATATGACTCCTTTGTAACCCTCTTTGAGAAATCCTAAAGCTTGTTGATCCAACCAAATTCCATTTATTCTGATTTCGTACACTTATCTCAAAACGATCGCAGTGATGATGATGACAGTTTTGATGATGATCCATCAAACTATCTTATCAGTGATGATGATGACGATGATGCACATACCTCTGTTACCTTAACACAAAGTAAAGAGAACACTCTTCAAAATGTCAAAGATGCAATGGGGCAAATTCAAGATGTGAAAAATCAGAAGGAAAAACGTCGTATGGGATATTTGAGAGTTCTTGTGTGAAGTGACCGTTTCGTTACAAGCTATTGTAGCGTTAGATTCCACTGCAAACCTGTGTGTTTACATGGAATACTGCAATTTCATTGGCTAATCTGCTTTCGTTCATATGTAGGTTATATATGTATATATATATATATATATATGTATATATATATATATATATATACATATATATATATATATATATATATATATAGGTTATATGCAAACCTGTATAATTTTTTGAGGAGAATACTTCCGACCGGCAATGTTGATTCTTCACTATGATGACGTCATTAAGCAATCGGTCAATAGACCATTTGCCAGTTTTTCGCGCAACAATGGCATGACCTCGTGGCACCAATCTTAGACCGGACAAGCCCAGTTTCCAATAAGACTTCTGCAAGATGTTTTGGCATTACTTGATTATTTTCGGCATATACTGTCCCAATATCAGGATTTTTTTCCGGATGCAGACGGATGCTTTGTCCGGTCTACCAAATATGGTCGTTATTGTGACGTCGCTAAATGACGTCATTTTCAAGTAATTGGCAAATCATCTATGTTCACGAGTTGCTGTACGTATACAGGCAGCTAATATACCACTCAAGGACATGCAACAACTCACACAATTTTATTTGACAAAAATAAAAATTTATCGGCTTAGAATTTTTTTTGATTTTCAGAGCTATTCAATGAGAGATGACAGAGTGCAGGGTGGGGTTACATGCGCAGTTCTTTGGTTATATGCCATCGCATAAAAACAAGATATTTATAAACAATTTGTGAAAACATAACTATTTATTTAAATCCCAACAAGACTTTATAAATATGGGATGTAGCATATGCCATCAATTATCACTTCATATTCTAAATATTATTATACAGTTACAGTTTACCAACCAATGAAAATAAAACACATTTGAGACTGTTCTTTTAACACGAGTTTTGTAAATGGCAAAATATGTATTGGTTCCCTCGATGCTTACTAACATAGAAAGTCGTATATATTCAAACTGGTAAGGCAATAAAACAGCTAAACAACAACAACAACATGGACGCTAAAACACCTGCAAAAAAAAGTTGAAAAAACAATTATTTTAGTTTCAACGACTTTCCCTTCCGCTCAATGGCTCAATAATATGTCAGGTCATAGTTTTATGCACATATTTATTTAACAATATATAAGCAGCCCTTGGGAATAAAACTGGTCTCAAATCAACTGTTTTGTCTCGATTGATTAAACTAGAGTTTGAGCCTATATCTGAAATTATATTCCAAATACAAATCTATGGGAATATATGATTCGAACAAGAAACCACGTGCATGACTTTTTTAATATCATATAAAAGAAATTTTTGCAATGGTCCAAAAAAACAGATAAAAATGTACTGTTTTTAAATTTCAAATTTTAAATTTGTTGAAATTCTACCATCATATGTGGAATCTAAAATAAAGTTCCGCGTAAAGCTGTCAAAAAAGGGTAAAAACTTACTAAGCCCTTGGATAGCGGACGTCCCTTTATTGACATATGTAGCGTTTTCTGCAACAACAAAAAAAATACGCGCATTTTAACTTTTTTATAAAGGCACACTCTCTGCTAAGATCTAAATACTGTTTACATAAAAAAGCCGCTTTCTGCATTTTCCCCAGACAGAAGAAGTCAGGAACTTTCTATTTTTACCCAAAAATGAAGGTTTTTGGTGTCATTTTGTATTGTTTGAAATTGGAAATTTGATTTATCAGGTACCCGCAAAGTTAACAATCTCGGAGCCTGAACATGTGCAGAAGTCCCCTAATATTTGGAACCCTTTGGTCGATCTAACGGCACCTTCTGATTTTACGAACTTTATCTGAGAAATACAGGATCGGTGTTCATGGATACGAAAAGCATGCCTATAAACTGGACAAACGAGCTGAAGAGAGGGTAATCAAACACTGAAGCTAACCGGTTTGGGATCGCTGTTGATGTAATCGGTTTCAATTCTTCGTATGGTTTTCACCACCATGTAAGCATACTAAACCCAACTGGACAGTGGTTTTACTTGTATAAAGCTAGCGCAAATTACTTTTTTAACAAATTTCGTAATGGGCCTACGGAAGACTCCATGCCACATATATAAAATTGTCATGCCAGAATTGTTTTTGTTAAACTGGATTGTGTTGTTTAAAGGTCATGTTAATGGAAAATGGTTAAATTTACAATCAATTTGGACTAAATGGAATTCAGCTCCACAACCCACTGATGAGAGTATGAACAGATTGAATGGTCCGTTAGCTAAGTACTGAGCTACAACGGTCACAGTTTCGCCAACGTTTCTGAGAAAAAAATGTTTCATCTGCAAATACATTAGCCAACGTACCGCACCATCAATTCATAGTGCTGTAGGAAAGCTTGACTGGTCGTCATTATTTGCGACTAACCTCCCCCTCCCAACCTTATTCACACACCCGCACACAGTGCTGCTCACAAATACTGATTGATGTTATCTTCTGCTTTTTTTTTCAAAGGTTTATTTTTGACACTCAAAATACATGTACAATAGACTTACCTGGTATACATACCGATACATTTGTAGACCTCAGAGACATGTGCTTGTTGGATAATTCGCAGAAAAACTGAAGCTCTCTGTCTTCACTTCTTGGATAATATCTTAGCGTGGAGAATGCATCAACTACACATTTGTCTGGACGGGGTGCACTGGGAATGTCAAAGGTGACATTCTCGTAAATAGGCCATGCCCGGGAATCTCTGCCTACCCTCTTATACCAAATAAAGTAGTAATCAGAAGTTGGCATCGCTAGTTCTGCAGCACAGGTCAATTTCATTTCACGGTCTGCAGTTGCATACAGAGGCGTTGTGTTGAAGCCGGTGCTATGACTGCACTTTTCACAGGTTATTGGATCAGCCTCAAATGAAGAGCACATGGTGCCACCGGAGATCCTGGGATTTGTCGTAATGCCTAACGAAAGAAAACGAAAAGAAATCCCTCATCCCTCATTTGTTTACCAAATTCATATTAGGAACATTTCAAAGCAATTATAATACCCAATAACCCTGACTTGTCTATTTTCAACAACAAAATTCTCTCTAAGCCGTTACGTGGAAAATGGTATTTATTGCCTTTAATGCTTGCAATTCGTCTTGCACAGGTAGTCCAAAGTATTGGTTCATTACAGGCAAATCAACACAAATCGTACCTATGCAATATTTCGTATGACTATAAATATATTTTAAAGTGTTTTGTTGCAGGATAATTTGCGGCTGAAGTATTTAATACAAGATGGTCAATTCTTTTAAAATTTATTCACTTACCAGCAACATCCAAATAGCGTGGTGGGGAATATTTGAAATTAAAGGACTGTCTGGTTCTACATCTCAAAGCAGCTGAGTCACTACATCTTATATCAGGCAGAGTAAACGTAAAAAACAATTCATATTTGTTCCATCTCGTTAGATTTAATTCCTGTAAAGTTTCCAGTTGAGCTCTATATTGCCAATTTCCAGCGGCAGCACCCCATATAGCTTCAAACTCTGTTGATCTAAACATATATTTGACTACGTCTTGCCAAATACCTGGACGTGTCTCAATTTCTAGCCCCAGGGATAAAATACGGTCGTCACCATAGAATGACACGGAGTCCGAACAATTGATAATCATATCTTGCCCAACGATCGGATTTAGGGTAGGCGTAGTTAAGGTTGGTAGAAGCGTGACTGAAACAAAAAAAGGTTGAAGCTACAGTTAATTTTATAAAATCTCGCTGTGAAACGCGAGTTCCGAAATACTGCTAGCGAACTGACTTATTGAGCAGTTCCTCTCTGGTAAATACATTCCCACATTGAAACGTCATTAAATTGGCCCAAAAACACGTTAATTTGAAAACATAGGTTAAAGGAGGAGGAAAGGAAAAACGGAGTAAATACAGTATAGGTGCGGTACATTTTCCTTTCTAACGGAACCAAAATCATATCTTCACGATTTCTCTGTGCTATTAGAAGGTTCAGAAGCAGCCATCTTCAATGCAAAGTGTATCCGAGTGTCGATCGGCCAATCAGCAAAAGCCTAGCTCACCAATCACGGCACTAGTGTAAGAGACATTGGTCAACTCTGAAAGTCTGCCATTTAAACATAGGTTAATTTAGATCATTTCGATGAGTTAATAACTTAAGACAAACGCTCTATTAACTCTGAAATATACACAAAGAAAAAAGTTAAGCACAGGAGGCTCTAGGGCTTAAATGTTTCTGCCCATGCTATCCCAAATGTGCTCTAAAGAAATCAAATCCGGACTCATGGCGAGCCAAGGCAGAGTTGTTACAGCTTCCTTTTTGAGGTAGGCTACAGGGCGATGAGATCTACCCGGGAACGATGAGATCTGGCGTTGTCATCCATGTAGGCCTACACAGGTCTTGAGCATATTGGGTAGTTCCCAAAATGAGGCAGGACAACTGGTTGCAGGACCTCCCAAAACGGTACGTTTGTGTTACACCTGTGAGGCATTACACCTGTGAGGTTCCTCGTATAGTGATCAAGTCCAGTTTGCAGTCGTGATAGATGCGCCCCCAAACCATTACAGAGTCCCCTCCATAAGGAACATATGGACGGATGTTCTTGGGTGTATACGCTGTGTTTCTGTGCCTCCAAACCCTCGTTCGCCTATCCATGATGTTGAGCAAGAAACGACTTTCGTCCGACCAATGGATTCTTTGACAAGTCCTCAAAGTCCAACCTCGTCGTGCTAAACACCAAGCCAAACGTATGCGTTGATGGCGGTCTGACAATAGGGGGTGTTTGGTTACTATCCTTGCCATCAGGCCTACAGCTTTCAATCGGTTTCTCGCGGTTCTTGTGCACAGACGTCGGTTGGGTAGCCATTGCCGCTTCAAAGATGGACTTGATGCAAATGGACGCCGTGGTACCAGTCGGATCAGTTCCGTATCTTCACGCTGTGATGTTACAGGTGGTCGACTCGAGCGTGGTCGGTCCTTCACAGCACCAGTTTCACGGTGTTTTCTCACCAATCACTGTATAATGGTAGCTTAATTGACGCTTTGTACGACATTCCTGCGCAGTGCATATCGATAATTTGTCACTTTTGCTCTCTGATATCCTCCTTCGTGCCACATATTCACAGAAGATGAGTCCACGTTGCACAAAACCGGCATTAAGTACAAAATATTTCAGGGTAGGCATACTGAATTTGCGTAATTGCACAAAAAAATTTCATGTCGCATTACATGCAGTTTATGCGTCACGTCACACATGCATTGCCACAATCGTTCAATAGAACATCATTCTTATCATCATCATAACTGGCATTACAGTTACATTAATGCAGATTTATAAACAATTATTTCAGCATGGGGTGCTTAACTTTTTTCCTTGTGTATATATACTGACTTGTAAATGAACCTTCTGTGAAAATGTGACTACAAAAATGGTGTCTACGCGACTTATAAGGATCTTTGTAGAATTAACGGTAGTCTTAACGCTGCAAAGGAAGTAATTTACTAACACTTCTTCCTGTCAATTTCAAAATATCAATTGCGCGCTCCACTGACGACCGAACACGAGTTTGTCTTACAGATTAATTTTCAGTGTATTTTTACACCGTAAATCACGTGTACGATTCACACACATGAATATGATGCTCTATGGGAGCCCGTTTGATACAATTGCATGTTGTTGTTAAATGTCTTGATCTATAAACAGTGTTCAGGATATTGGTTGAACTGCGTTTCACAACTTTCTGGTATTCTGACCATAGAATGCATGAGCAGTGACTGTGCCCTCACCTTCTGTGCCAACTGAAAATCATTTAAAGTGTTTTTGGTGTTCATAAATATGTAAAGTAGCTAAAGCTACGAAGGCGCGACATTAAATAAGGAACGACAACATGAGGTTTCTATGAGGCGATTCTGAAAGAGATTTAAGACACTCAGTTTTGTCCAAAATATATTCACACAGTGGTTTAATAAAAATCATTCTTTGTAATCTAAAACGAAAGATCAGTTTAAAGGGTATCCTAAATGCTGCAATAAAGATAATTCCATAGAAAAGAACTTTTCCTGGTCTTGAATTATAGACGAGGTATATTAGGATGCCAAACATGGTTATGCCGTTATTGCAGCCTGAAGTTAACTCCACTCCAAAAAGACCCTAAAGGCTTTGTGTCATGGGGGGAAGACAGCCGACAGTTGTAACTTTATTCTCATTTGACATGTCTGTTTCTGGGCCTGTTATCGACATAATTATCAAATTTTCCGTTCTGGTATGTTGACCAATGGGACTACTAGCGGTGTAGATCTGTTCAAGTAATATAAGATATCAAGGCAAATGAAAAGTCGCAAAAACGACAGAAATGTTTTCTAGGGGGCCTTGCTCAACCTTCCTGGTGAGACCCACTTCACGAGAAGTGGCCTCTCAAGGGCAGAGCACCATAGCTGATGCTACTACAAACTGTCTACTTTCAGAACAGCAAGAAACAAATGATATAAATGGTCATTTAAAGGAAAATGAAGGCATTTGGGATACCATTTAAAAGGATACAAGGTTATCTGGTTTGTTATCATTCTCCGTTGAACTTCAGATTATTAGAAAAATAGGAAGTGGTCAATCTCGAATAAAACATATATGTATATACGAATGTACATATAAGGAGTTATTTAGAAAATTCCCTGCTGCTACTGTTTTGTGTCTGGCGGTAAGTAAATAAACTGACAAAAACGCACCACATGCGCAGCCACAATGGGTAAATACCGTGCACCTAACCACAACCAAGGGGACAAAGGAATTCCCAAGTAAAACTGCCTATCCAGCGGTCAGTGGGCGTTCCATAGGAAAGTTACCAGTGGCTATCTGGAAACCTCCTTTTTATATAAATGAAAGTCGAATAGCACTTTTTTGAAAGTTCTACGTGTCGCTGGTTCCAAACATATCCCTTTAAAGACTCCGATGACTAGTTCCTCCTTCATCGGTGAAGCTGGTCCGCCAATTTCAATCGGTTTAACATTGACCATTGACCTTGAAAACTAAAGCATGAAATGTAATATCAGCATAATCCAAATGTTCTCAACAGGGTCACCTGTTATCTAGTTCCGTAAAGCTTAGAGACTACTATTTTATTGACAATTTATAATTTATATTAAATCTTTCAGTGGCATTTAGAAGTAGAAAGGTTACAATAAGGTGAAGGATTACTTATGGATAACAACTTCTTGGTTTATTGGGTGACGACGTTTCGAAGTGTGAACTACATCGAAACGTCGTCACCCAATAAACCAAGAAGTTGTTATCCATAACCTTATAATTTATATTTACCAAGTTATACCACTTTAAGGGATAGTTCTTTATTGCGATCGAAAATCATTTATTCAAAAGGCTATGCTACATACATTCCTATACATGCAATTCACTGACACGTTCTGTTGATTTTCAACTATCTGACAAAACTTACCTGAATTCGGAAGTGTGAAAAATGCCAATAATAGCAGAAATACTTGATAAAACGCCATGCTGCAAATATGGTTTTGTGCTTTAAAACGTCTGTTTGAAATGAACCTGATTTTCTATATTTAGAACATAACCCAAGCCTGTGACTTTATAGTGGGCCTTGTGCTTATATTTCGCAATACCGATCCTAAAACACACTGGACACCTATTGAGGTCCATTCAAACTATCACGTACAATACTCAAAAAAGCACTAGTAGAATACCCACATTTTTCTTTTATGCGTGTAAGCAAATATTAAATATAGCTTTAAATTACCTATATGCACAAACCCATACTATTATATTTACAGACCCTAAACACACACGGGGACAGGGGAATTTTATTGCCAAAAATAACCATGCAGACAAGTTTCTAGCTGTGTTAAAAGAAGGTATGTCAATTATACCTTTATACCCAGTCATAGGTTGTTGTAATAAAGCAAAACCCATGATATTTCATTGGGTTGACGACAGTTTATTTTTTAAAATAATTTGCTTTGTATTGACTATGGCAAGAAGTCGGGTAAACTAAAATTGTTCAAAATATGATAACGGGAAATACGATAATTGAGAGATTTGTTTGTTCTCTTGTAAAAGATCTCGCCCACCAGATGCTCTATGCGTGAAAAATAAACAACTATAGACACAAGTTAAACATATTTTCTTTTAAAACTTTTATTTCCCTGTCTTGGTTAAAAGCCTTGTTAACTTAATTTAACCGTTCAAGCGTATACTTTGTAAGGCATCTTGGAAAATGTTACTCTCAGTGCCGCTCTAAGTAATCTGATATTTGTGTTGAAAGCAAATTTAGAAAAGCATTTACACATCGTAAAACCATTAAAATTAGGCATGGTAAAATTTTGAACGCCGACCGATTGACCAGAACCCGCGTATATTCATTGTTTGATCACAATGTTTTAATAACTTCTGATTTTCAAACTGTACCAATGTTCTATTTTCAACACATTTAAAAAAAAATGCATCCTCTAAAAAAAATGGTTTATGCTTTTCTTAAGCGAAAATGTAATTCCCAGCTGGACCTCGTACATGTAGTTCGGTAATTGTGTGTTGTCAGTTTGATTCTCACACAGGCTTCCAGAGACGACTATTTTAAAGTGGCATGAGCTGCCAAAATGTTGATATGTGTGTGTTTGGAACTAACTTTGGCTTACAATGAATGAATGGGCGTCCCGGTTATTTAAATTCTGTTTACTTTTCGGACACTATTTCGGTTCGGATAGGCCGTAGACTTTATGGATTTCCCTCATTCCAACGCCAATCATTTAGTTTCTCCATGGCCTTCAAATCTTCTTAGTGTCGTGAAGATCATAAATTATGAAAAAAGTGTGAATTTTGGCAGCTCATGCCACTTTAAGGATTCAATAATTTACCTAATGATGATTACAGATTGTAGTCATTGAAAAGGCAAGTTGTGCCAAATCAAATCAAATTGACCTTAAAGCCTACTTTATCTCGTACATGTAGTTCGGTAATTGTGTGTTTTCAGTTTGATTCTCACACGAGCTTCCAGAGACGACTATTTAAAGTGACATGAGCTGCCAAAATGTTAATATTTTGATGTTAAAACAGAATGTTGAAATTATTGGCTATTTTTCTTGAGACGTATAATTCAGAACCTTTTTAGTGCTTTTAGTCTCGAAAATGTACGGTAAAGTATTGTTTTGAACCAACTTTGGCTTAGACTGAATGAATGGTCGTCCCTGTTATTTAAATTTTGTTTACACTATTTCGGTTCTTATAGGCCACATACTGTATAGATTTTTCTCATTCCAATGCCAATCATTAAGTTTTTCGATGGCCTTCAAAGCCTCTTACTGTCATGACGATCAGTAATTATGAAAAAGTGTGAATTTCGGCAGCTCATGCCACTTTAACTTTATGACTAATTTATTTTTTCTAGATAGTTTTCTCATTGAAAAAGGGGCGATAATTAGCTTCTAGAAACGAAGTATGCAGAGTGCCCTCCCCTCCAGTGGTCTTTTCTTTTCCTTTTTTCCATCGCACATACACACATGCAAGGAAACAATCTTGTTTAAATTAGAGACACACTTCAAACAGTCTTCTTATCATACTGAAACAATACTCATAAAACTTAATTTCTCTCCGTAATCAATAAAACCCTTACCAGCCAAATCAAATTAAATGCAACACCAATCCCTTCAAGAAAATTCTACAACACAAATTATAATCGTGGAAGGGATCTGTACTTTATTTCTTGGTTTAATAGAGGGAGGGTAACAGCGTGTGTACGATATTTACTCCGATCCAAAAACAGTCCTGAACTCATGAAATTTTTATGTCTAAGTTGCTTGGATTTGTTTTGAATATATGAAGGTCTATGTATACCTTAGAATCTAGAATGACCTGGGTGCTCAGCAAAGACCGTTATCGTATATCCAGGTTATCGAAATATTGCATATGTAATAAGACAGGATTATTAGATTATTTCTATGTTCTGTATATTAAATAAATAGAGGACATTACCTGATATATAGATGAGTAGCTTCGACAGTTGAGGAAAACGAAGACAAATTGCGACAATTTCATAAAGTATATATTTTGAATATGACGCTACTTCAACAAGGTAAAAATGAAAAACTTCAGTTTGTCCCAAAATAAAACATTTATTGCAAGCACACAATACTTTAAGCAGCAAACAAAGTACAATATAGATCTTTTCACGTGCATTCCTGTCAACTGACCAAAACATGTTTATCTAGAAAAATTTCAATGTTAGTAGGGGTTTATGTTCATTTTAAGCTTATTTGACGATATGGTTCTGTATGGACTCTTTTCTATATGATTAGCAAGATGATCCTAACAAATGACAAGTATTTATTTTGATATCACAGGGTCATTCGATATATCGAATATATGGGGTGTATATTTGAAATTAACTGTCTTGGTACTTCTCAGGCAATCATATGCTATAAACACTATGAGTGTGATATCAGCTTAAGTTAAAGGTTTCACATTAAAAGCAAAATGGCTAAGTATTTTTGCTTTGCTTTGATTTATTTTTCAGAGATTAATTCACATTTTCAGTATACATGTACATTAAAGGGGCATGAGCTGCCAAAATGTTGATATTTTGACGTTACAACAGAATGTTGAAATTATTGGCTATTTTTCCCAAGACGTATAATTTAGAAGCTATTTAGTGCTTCTAGTCTCGAAAACGTACGCTAAAGTATTGTTTAGAACTAACTTTGGCTTAGAATGAATGAATGGTCGTCACGGTTATTTAAATTTTGTTTACTTTTCGAACACGTTTTCGGTTCGACGATCAGAAATTATGAAAAAAGTGTGAATTTTGGCAGCTCATGCCACTTTAACGACAAATTATCGACATGTTGGCTGCTCGCGCCACTTTAATATAACGGGTCAAGATGCCACGCTCAATCTCCATATGCAAATGAAACAAACAAACAACTTTGACAACTGATCCAGTAGTGTCTAAGAGATAAGGTTAACATTGTGTACTTTCTAAGTTATCAATAATGTAAATGTCCGGATGAAATCATATACTTTGAATAATTAATCCGGCCTTCTCTATTACACCAAAATTACTCTTGTCTGGATAGACGTGATTGATAGAGGTATTTATCGTAAATACAGTTAATTGATTTTGCTTTGTTTTGCTTCGATAATCAAATCGGTGGTTACGATTTAACCATATAACTTTCCACTGCGTGGTCATATTATGTTGCATTTGGCAGTCAGTATTGATTAGGTATCCCCGGCTGCAGTGTTTGTATTTTATCTCAGCCGATATCTGTATAAACAACACTGTCATTAACCGAACATTGTTTACGATTATGGCTAGGTGTACACGATATGAACATAATTAACTGGCTGTTATCATACACTCAGAAAGCCAGCGCTTTACGAGTGTGAGCTGATGTGCTTAAATATGCACTCCACGGCTTCAAATATCAATTCGACGATAATTCTTTTATGTTTACTCACTCTTTAAGGATATAGCCCAGTCCAATTCTCGGGCTATTGCTTAATGGCAGGTGCGTTTACCTGTAAATGACTTAAAACCAGAACTAATTCATAGAATAATCGACCAAGTCATTTGCGAACTTCCAGACATTTGATCCGGGATATTAATGGCGTGTTGGCTTAAATGAACCATCGGGTCACATCGACTACAACTTCTCCGATATTTATATACCCTTGATTAGAATCGATAAGACTACATGCAGAAAAAAGCGATCGTACAATTAACAAACCGGTCCCTATTCTTCGCGCATCCAAGCTAATGGTATGAGATTGCTATGTTTCATGGAACATTCTATAGAACGTATATTTCGCAAATTAATAACCGTTCAATTATATGCTAACGCGAAAGTGAACGAATTTTTACAGAAAATACAATTCTTTTTAATGCCCTCTAAGCTAAGGGCATGGTTATGTTCTGTTCACTGAACGGTGTTAAAAATGTATTCAGTTGGAAAAAGTCATTGGATTATCTCATTTTGACATATAGACTGGCGATTGAGCTCTCAGAGAGCAATTGCTAAAGTAGGGGTTTCAGCATTTTCTTCACCACTTTTATCAGAAGTGTTTATCATAATTTCAAACAATGGTAATTAAGAAATACTAGACGCTGTTATGATGGACTCCGGGTTAAAAAGAATTTTTAAATTTCTAGATATTTTTCCTGAGCAGCTCAAATAATTAAGCAAAGCCAAACACCAAAATATACTAATGCATCGCGTTAAGTTTGCAGCTTAACAGATGCAGGGCGAAGTCCATATTATGACCATTAAACAAAAAGTAAGATGCTGCATACGTTGATGAAAGGTCTGAGTATACATGTGCCGTGCCAAGTAAAGGTGATCTGCTGCATACCGTTGTACATAAAAAACAAAATGGCAGAATGATTTTATTTCGGTTTCGAAACATACAACAACACATTTATTTAAGTCCGTACATCGTATAGACACAATGAATAATTTTCAATTCTACGTGACTGCTTTCGGGATTTCAATTAACTTTACATTCCATCTTTCTCTTGGAAAACTTAAGATTTAAAATGGGCGTCAAATATTGGGTTTTGCACTTCATGAAAAATCTAAAGTCTCTGATGTAACATCTCTATCACTTTAAGTCAGCATTGCTCTGTATATAATCTGGGGTATTTTGAATATGCTAATTATTTAGGTATAATTAAACACCTTGTAGACAAATGAGAGAGTGCGTCTAAATAGTTTTGAACTAGTTGGATATTGTCTTTCAAATAAAGTTTGACATATTTAATATATATTATGCATTTTAAGCCTTCATTTCGTATAAAGGAAAAGTTCGAAACGACATTTGTTGTCTCACGGGGCTTTTGCAGAAAGAAATTTGTGACATTGGAATTAAATTTTTATGTCCCATGTGACAAAATTTCCTTTCCGGATCTAATAGGAAGTAGAGGCCCGTGGGTAATTGACGTTTCCATTTTCGACGTTAAAGGCCTTTAAAGAAAGAGGTGTCATATCATATTCAATTCTGACATGCTTGATGCCTGGGAATTACCAACTTAAAGAAACGGTCGTCTGTTAAAATATTCATGTTCGATGAGGCCTTTCTCTATTGACTTCTACAACCAATTCAGACTTAGCATTCAACAAAATAGCACTAACCGTATCAAAGTTCTTTGTTAAAATAACCCGTTCCTGCGATCGATTTTTATTAAGACGCATGAGGAAATCCGCAATATTTTTTAAATGTTCTCATCTAGTGGGGAGTTAATTTTGTCAAACTGTTCCCGTTAGTTCTGACGAGCTGAACAAGTGCCCGAGTAATGTTTACTCAGCACTGAACCCTTCCAAGCCAGTTGTCCGGACTGAGGGTGAGCAACGAGTTTAATCAGCTAAATTCAACCTTGTGCTCGCCAGTCAGAGCAGTTAACATTCTCAATTACTCGCCATAATTCATATTCTCATATTAGTACGGCTGTAAACTTGTCTTCGTGTTTGAACACAGCGCCAGTTATTCACTTCATAAATCGGCCTCCCATAAACACAACAGAAAGGCTTTATGTCCACATTGCAACACTAAAGGAGAGTAAAACCTCAAGAAATATAATACGTCGCTTTTTTTTCAATAACCTCACATACAACATGTATTTAAAAAGAGATTTGTTTTGTCTTTTATTTTAATTGTGTGCGCGTGTGTGTGGGTGTTTTTTGTTATTTCAGCTGCTGAGATTTGCGCTAACAATTTACACTATTCTTCCTTTAAAGGAGCATACAGCCTACTGACCAGGATTGTTTATATTTCTCATCTTAGAGGAGTAAGAATGAAATGATGTAACTAGTGAGACTAACAAAGAGGGCGCAAGATGAATAAAACAAACATCCTAACATGGATGCAAATTTCTAGCTAGTTGTGGTAATTGCTTAAAGGCACACTTGCCGCCGTAGCCTGTTTAAATTTGCTAAGAAAACCAATTTACATGAGCACATTACCACTAAACTTTAATAAACATAGGACACATAAAACATGTCTAGTTAGCTTTAGACTGTAAAAATGGGGTGAAAAACAAACGAAAAATCGAAGCCTGATTACAACAACAACGATCAGTGTCGGTCAACTTTCGTGGTGGATTATCCTCCTTTCAGGCCTTTGTATCTGTGGTTTACACTCAAACAATTATCAGCAGGCTTTTCCAGTCGCTGTTAACCGATCGTTAGTCTGTATTTCTCAGATAAATAGATAAATTGATAATTTAGAAAAAAAGATAACTTTCACATATACTTAATAAGACTACTACATTAATTCAAGTCTAGTGATATCTTTTTTCATTGTTATATTTATTTTTTGTGTTTCTGTATGTTATATGTTTCAATTGCAATCAAAACGAGTTGAATTGAACAAAAATAAGAATTTTGCCAAACAGATGGCATCCGTCCACAATACAAAAGACTTCTCCGATTGTAGAAAAAATCTGGAAACCACTTCAGGTAATATCGAATACATATGGAATTCGCTTTGCGACAGAACAGGGCGTTTTTGTCTCCCTTTGAAAAAGTATTTGAATGTAAGGTTTAATTTGATAAGTTAAGTGATGAACTACGTCAGATAATTAAACAGCAGGTATACTTGTATCTCCCAATGTAGAAACATATTTATTAGCAGGAGATGCAAAAAAGTTTTATTTTGAATTGTAGCTAACGAAGCTGACATATAGCCAACGAAATGACATTTAACCAGTCATTGATCAATATGTTTTAATTTCTCCTAATGGTGTCTGTACAATCATTGGATATTTGATAAGCTAATTTACTGTAGAGTCGGTAACAGAATTCCCATTGCATGTCTGTTATCATAGCGCCTTGTTTTACCAATCAATTAGCCACATTGGTACAATAAAGTAACATTCGCTCTCTCTGGGTTCCTGTGTGACAGAAACGTGGCGTGGTGTAAAACCAAACCTGAACAAATGTATTGTAACCTCTAAAATGAGCAGACAAAATGTGTATATTTAACCGTGAAAGAACTGACCATGGACCATAAACCGTGCACTTACTGTCAATGATATAGGTCAAGGCACCGAGTTTCTGTTTTCCAGCCAATGGAAATTGGTCTAGCTTATGCTAGAGCTTGGAAGTGGCTTACTTAGCGATAGTTTTGTAACTGGGTTATTTGAATATTTGATAGAAATTAATGCAGATCTAATGTACATACTTTAAGTTTTCAATCAATGCCTGGTTGAAGATTTGTGTGTGTATTTAAATCTTTTAACCTATTTTGAAGAATCAAAGTTTGGCTGAGAATATGTAAGATGAAAACGGCCAAAATGGCGGTACCCATGTTGAATTGTGTGTACCTTAAAACCGGCATGCACTAATATTAACTTAGTTTGGTTGTCAAGGATGTCTCATGTGTTGATCGTATTGAAAATGGAAAGGAAAAGTCTTAACGAGATTTAGTAAATAAGCAGCAAGTTGAAGCGTTAGCATTATCCCAAATGGGAAATTCAACTGTGTCTTGTAACCTAAAAGCTTATAGTTGTTTTTACTCTTCCGTTTGTCCCGAATGTGACAATCTATACAAATCTATTTTTGTGCTCCAATTAAAAGTCTCAATAACATAGCGTCATTAGTGATATGGTTCCACCATTGCTGAACTTTCACCAGAGTATCAAACGCACAAGGGTGAAAATAGAATGAACCTCTATCGTGTCCGATTGAGTAGAAAACTGGGAACATCTCAGCCGAAAGGCATACGATAGGAATCCCTGGTAAATTACACAAAACAGCTATAATTTGGCGAAATAAACGCACTCGATGGAAATGACAGTAGAGGTTGCTTGTCGCTTACGGCTACAGACACAATCTGTGCACAAAATACTACATTTTACCATTCGAATGTCGCCATTTAAATGTTTCTGTCGAAGCTTTGCCACACGGCCATATTTAAAAACGGGAGAAGGAAAGAGAAAAAATAAAAATGTAAAAAATTCTGTTGTACACTGACACTTATTAACCAAAGATATGAAAAAGTACATGTATGAACTGTAAAACGCCGGATTTTCTAACATGGAAATCGTCAAACAAAGCCAAAAAATATAGATGTAAAACTGATTCACTTGAGGAATAATTTAAGACTGAGAGCAATTGCTTCCATAAAATCCATTGAAACAATCTCAGGTGCGGCATTATAATCTCGCGATCTGAGTCACTCTGTGGTATATCATAACTGTAGGTAATGGTGTGTACGGTGTTAACTTCTTACCGCTTAGTGCAAGACATGGGCGAATATCATACCACTATCTTCACCATTAGGTAATTTTCGAAATCCCCGAGGTCATCTTTTTTATATTAGAAAGAAGAAAGACATAAATTGAATGGCTCTTTCTCAGAGACCTGTCATAACGCCTTAAGTCTTGTCAAAATGTGGAGTGTTACAGAGACAGACAACCCGAGCCTGTCGAACGGGCTATTAGGCCTTCAAAGCCGTCACTCCATCCCTTTAGGTAGCTGATATAAGGGTGTGTGATGGCCTCGGTTTGACAAGTTATCCTCAAGGCGAAAGGTGACATTAGAACTGTTCTCTGAACTTAAGCTTATTTTGTGAAAGAGGTCGCGGTAAAGGCAAAGTGCTGTTGCCTTGTAATGTTAAACTTACATGTTTTTGGTCAAATGAAAAGGCCAGAAATAAACTAATTCATGACGGTTCTGAAAACTGTATCAGTCTTATGCCTTGCGCTTTTCCAAGGAACGTTATCTGTGGACTGGGAAAGAAGATGATTCTCCATATGCTTACATTACCTTGTCAATGGTTCGCCATGGATGCCCGACACATTGATTAACCTGTGACATGCCTTGATGCGTAACTTAACTGGTGGAGATTCCATCAAATTACAATAAATGCAATGTCATGTGCAGGAGAAATAGATTGATTGATTGATTGGTGTTTTACGCCGCACTCAAGATTATTTCACTTATATGGCGGCGTTGCCAGTTTTATTGTGGGAGGAAACCGGGCTCTATGCCCGGAGGAAACCCACGACCTTCCGTTGGTAACTGGCAACCATCCCACACAGGAGAAATAGAAACATTAGCACACGGACAAATACTAAAGATATTTCTGCACACGGACAAATATTGAAGATATTTCTGCACACGGACAATTACTGAAGATATTTCTGCACACGAACAATTACTGAAGATATTTCTGTTTAATGATATCACCCTTTGGATCAAAGATTGAGTGAGAGAACAGTCACAGTGTCTGTGAGGGACCCACTGAAGTACTCAGTCTATAATGTTTTGGAAATTTGAATTTCAAATATTTGTTGCTTTAGTTGTGTTCTCTTTTCGGAATACCGTCTGGTGTACCGCACCAAAGTGACAAACATCTAAAGATCAATGCAAGCTCGGATTCTAAATGTGACTTAGTTAACAATGGTCTTCTAAATACTAATCTAATCGTAAAAAAGAAGATGGGTCTGCGACCACGTCAGTATTTAATTACTGTACTGTTGATTGAGAAACGATTCGTATCTTCATTAAAATGAACATTCCTTTGAGGCAGTATAATAGGTATTTATCACTAATCCAATGTGATTGATTGATTGTTTGACAATAAAATAAAAGACAAATGTAACACTAAATGTTGACATATTTAAAATGATAACGTTTGGAGATCTCATCTCCTTGTATGCTTGTTCATCGGCTATTTCTGGTTGTAAAAAATTAACTGTACAAAAGAGATCAACTTTGCTTGTGGGTCATTAAAAGACATGAATTTAACGATTAAAACATTTATCCAAAATGCTAAAATGGTCAGATGCCAGCTTTTTCGCAAAGATACGTTGACCTTTTGTGTTTATCGCCTGATTCTATCCGGGTTAGTCGTATCTCATGAGAATCATGGGTAGATCCGTTACACGCTTAGAATACCGGGAAATGAAATACTCGGTTGTGGCCCACACGGGAATATTCCAGAAACGAGACGTGGGCTTTCCGAGTTCCCTATCTTGGTAAGCACATGTGGCTTCTGGCAGTCGAAACCTTTGGCGTCACGCTAGAATTGAGACACATAAAGAACGGATATTTTACCGACATTTCATTGACCATTATTGTTAGAATTTTACTGGCATCAAGAGGATGGAAATGTCCATGGTCTAACCCATTTTATGGGCCTGTCTCGTAGAATGACAATCCCTGCTAAAGCCCTCATTACAATCTCTCCATCCACGACAACTTAATGACATAGTAACAATGGCATTGCTTCCTGGGTATGGTTTAATGGCAGTTTGCGGCAAATTTTCTGATGAGGCGATGATAGAGAGGTTGAAATTGTTCTTTTAATAAAGCAAATCACCTTTCATTTATTCAGTGAACCACTTTTTTCAGAATTCAAAGATAGATCAACACCTGGATTTGCTTTTAATTATAAAAAAATGTCAATGGAAATTGTCGAAAATATATGTTGAATTGATATTACCGTAGTACTTTGAAGAGTCAAGCTATAACACTAGCAAGGATATTTAAAATAACACTTCTTCCTCTTAACGAAATGTTTATTTTCCGGACTGTTACAACTCTACATGGATGTTGAATAGGATACATATTATTAAACAGTAATGATGTAAGGTGTGTGTGTGTGTGAGAGGGGGGGGGGGGGTTCTGTCCGACTGTAGAATTCAAGGTTAACATATCTATGGAGATAAACAGTTATTTTTAATCAAGTTCCGGTGCTTCCCAGAAAAGGTATATTTGCCATCGCCAGTCCTAAAATAATACTTGATTTTGAGCGATGTCGTCCATCCGACCAGGAAGACACAACAAAGGTCGTGTATGGCGTTCTCAACATATATGATATATACAGCAGATGCCAACTGTGATATCATAATACTGATTATAAAGAGTATTCAGATTTTTTGTTTGTTTTGTGTCAGAAATTGCATTAACTTTAGGATCGCGTTCGGAAATTGCATATTCTAAATAAATTAATTCCGAAATGCAAAGTACGTATATTATCCCAAAAAAGTTTAAATATGATTCCTTTAAATTGTTAGACAGTTAAAATAATGTTATAAGGTTGATTCAGACGCTAAATAAGCGTTAGACTGGCATAATCGAAAGGAGGACTGTTGATTTACGTTGGACTATAGCCTTGATTAAAAGCTGTAGACAATCGATTGAAAATGGACTACCAGGCATAACACCAGTACATATTATGGTATATCATGGTGGGCTAGAGTAGGCAGTATTTCTGTTTTACACGGCGAAGCATGTGAATTGATTGATTGATTGATTGGTGTTTTACGCCGCGCTCAAGATTATTTCACTTATATGGCGGCGTTGCCAGTTTTATTGTGGGAGGAAACCGGGCTCTGTGCCCGGAGGAAACCCACGGCCTTCCGCTGATAACTGGCAACCATCCCACATAGGTCGTTCGAGTGAAAACCCAGTCAGAAAATTGTCCAATTGCGAAGCATGTGAAAGGTGCTATAATGTGAGAAAAGTGAAGTGGAAAGAACTATATTGAGACCTGAAACCTGTTTCACAAAGCGACGTAGGGTAAGTTTTTACGTAACTTACTTAGCAGTCCATCCTTTAGAGATACGTTGCTATGGTATTCACCTAAAAACTTACGCTACACCGCTTTGTGAAACAGGCTCCTGGAGTTTTGTGGTTTGTTTAGTAGACAGTTATAACCTAGACAATCATTTTTTTTCTTCAGTTTATCACTTCCGTGCAGGATATCTGTTAGCTGGAGAGCACGTTTGTTTAAACCATGGTTCGAAGAAAAGGGCGGACATACACCGCTCAACATTTCCCGCAATGCATCTCTATAGTTTCATTTGACGTCATTTTGCGTCGATCAGGCTTTTTAACGATATTCTCATAATTCGCAGATCCAATATCAATCACATTTTCACTCATATTGAGGTATAGTTACATCTTTATCACATTAAAACAAATATATCGACTGGGTTTAACAATTTGAAGTCCTTCCCCTAGCATACACCGCGACTGTTGAGAGGTTGACTGTTAGTTATATATAAAAACGTAAGTTGATCTCCATAGTCAAAACCTCTAGGTATAAAATTAATGCTATAGACTATCTGTTTCACCTGAAAAACTAACCTTTTACCATTGTTTGGTGTGCACGTATATATCATCATATCTCTAAGCTTGTAACAGACGGTTTATATTTTATCTCTTGACGGATGACTCCCAATAGAATACTAACGACAAGAACTGTATCCTGTATGTCTGGCAAAATAGAATGTATAGCCGGTTGCTCGTTTGGCCAAATGAAAGTCAGAGTCGGTTATACTTCAGCTTATACGTCTTGCCATATCAAAGGAATAAAATCTAAAAATGGCAAGCGGAAATAATGATATAAGTAGAGAAGCAAATTCCTAAACACACTTCCCATGAGAATTAAGTGCCACATAATCCAACATAAACGTATGTCAGTAGACGGAAAAGGAAGAGCCAGTTTTTCTTCATAAAACCGCGTTCTGAAAGCTCTATACAATGAGAATATGTGTAGTATGTAAGAATTGAACGAACTGAACGAACCTACGAGTCTTACCAAAGCTCTTTTCTATACAATTTGAATCTGTGTGGTATCAGCCTTTTCAGTTGTTCGTAAAAACTGAATTAACTTACGAATCTTACAAAAGCTCTTTTCTATACAATTTGAATCTGTGTGGTATCAGCCTTTTCAGTAGTTCGTAAAAACTGAATTAACTTACGAATCTTACAAAAGCTCTTTTCTATACAATTTGAGTCTGTCGAGTATGAGCCATTTAGCTATTCGTATAAACTGAACGAACCTACGAATCTTACCAAAGCTTTTTTCTATTCAATGGGAATCTGTGTGGTATCAGCCTTTTTAGTTGTTCGTAAAAACTGAATTAACTTACGAATCTTACAAAAGCTCTTTTCTGTACAATTTGAATCTGTCGAGTATGGGCCATTTAGCTATTCGTAAAAACTGAAGGAACCTACGAATCTACCAAAACTCTTCTATACAATGAGAATCTGTGTAGTATCAGCCTTTTTAGTTGTTCGTAAAAACTGAACGAACCTACGAATCTTACAAAAGCTCTTTTCTATACAATGAGAATCTGCATAGTATGAGCTTTTTAGTTTTTCGTAAAACCTGAACGAACCTACAAATCTTAGACCATTCTGCACGTGTTGGAAAGTTGATTGAATGACCGCCGAAAAATCAAATAATAACAGAGCTGAGTGGATGTCAGACAATTGATTGAAGAGCAGAACATACAGACAGCTAATTGGGTAATATAAAATTAATTGAGTTGATTGGCAGTTAAACAGTCGACTGAGAGTAGAGACAAACATAAATTGAATGCATGTAGACATTTGATTGAACTAGTGAATTCTAGATTGCTGATTTCAAATTTGCAGTTAAAGCAGGCGTTTTTGCATGATTGACTGTTGTCTAACATCTATTTTTAAAAACCGTATCGACTTAGTGTGGTCGTCCTAAATGATATGATACGGTATTTCCATTTATCGATAATTGTGGCGACATGGGGTCAAACCAATGAAGTAACATTCATACTGTGATTAACCATGTATTGAATTAAAAGTCAGTATTTTACCATTGTTTAATGTATATGTATAGCTCATCGGATCTCCAAACTTACAAAGATTAGAACAGACGGTTTATGTGTTATATCTTCATGAATGATTCCTAAGAGAATGATGACTACAAGAAATGTATACTATATGTTTGAAGAAAGCCGATAATGCTGGATACCTGATCATGGCTCGCTATTTGAGGCAATACGTCATCCATAGTAATATGAATAAAATATAAATACTGCAAGCGGGAATAATGACATAAATATAGAAGCAAACTCCTAGATACAAATTCTCCCTGAGAATTGAGTATAACCTACAAATACTACTTTATAAAACATAGCCAGACTGCATGGTCAAGGTACATTAACACAAATCTCAGACAGTCTCTGTATACAGAACAGGTCTATCTTTGTATATAAAAGGAATATGATCGGGATTTTGTTGTTCTGTGAGTTTAGAACATTTTTAAAAGGCAATACTGTGTTGAGGTCCTTAAGCCTTGTAATCCATACCAGTATCTCATGAGATCGGCTTGTCTGGAAAGTTAATTGTACCTTCTGTTAACCACCCGCAGACCAATTACCTGAAACAGGTGTCACAGATATGGTGGTTTGGTTAACCTGTAATAGTACGAATCGATCATTTGCCTTTCTATATTCACGACTATATAAAGACATATTCTTAAATAAGCCACAGGTGAAAGTGCGCAGATGGACGGCTCCTTAAATGCATTAAAAATAACACACAAACATGTTCTTTAAAAGAAACACTAAAAGACAATTCCACAATCCCTAAGTAGTTTTATAGAACTCTTGATGGCGTTCTATAAGTTAGTTTGGTGTAAAGCTACGGTGCAATGGTTGATGGTTTTGGCTTGGCGAATATATCAATTTTTTCAAAGATTTGAACGCTAAACGTGGTTTTGGGTTTAACATTTTTAAGTTATTATCGATAACTAGTATTTTTACTGGGGTCTTTCATATATATGGACTGCATTTTGTCATAATTGTGATACAAGTTAATACAGTTTTGTGTTTTTTGTCCTATAAAACTACCCGAGCGTACATTTCCGAGATTGGTATCAACGAAAAGCTCTCTTTTTGAACTTCTTGCCACTTTTGCACCCCGTGAGAAAATAGCCGAGAAATTTGAACTTTTGTGTTAATGGAATAATTGATAGTTTGGCAGTTTATGCCAGTTGAATGACAAAGTCGCCACAAAAATGCAGAAAACTGTTAACATTAATAACGAATACTGTTTTCTGTATTCTTATCAATTAGACGAAGAACTTTCAGTTTTTGCCAAAACTAAAAAGTTTTGAAATCATTTTGAACTTTTAATTTGAAAATGAAGAACGTAATCAAACGACGAGCCCGAGCGTGAATGCGCATATTAAAAACGTCCTAAATTGCTTGAACTATAGGTATTTCACAAGCTGGCGCTTGATCTACTTTACGGAACTAACCTGAGGCGTTACAGACATTTTGTGATTTGTCGGATACAGAAATGTTTTTCGATCCATTTGAGACCGTACATCAAAACAAAGAATTGTAAATAAGTGTAACCCAGCATAGAACTTGTGAGGTTTCTTGTCGATGGTAAGTATGCCTATATACCGCCATGTAGACATTTTAAACGCATTTGTCATATGTTTAGTTTGTGTGTGTGTGTGGGGGGGGGGGGATTTTAGAGTAAGAGTGAGCTTGTATTAATTCGATTTCTTTTCAAATATCAGAAGGGCTACGGCGACGAGCTAAGAATACTCGATTTCGAAATTTCCATTGGTTCATTTTTCCGACGAAATTATCTTAGATAAAAGTCTATTGAAAAGAATTATATTACAGATGGAGTTCATTAGATTTCGTCTGTGTCTAAATATTCTGTGAGTTAGATTTCCCCTCGTAGAGTAATCTGTCTCGAAATAATTCAGCTCAAGGTTCATTTCACCTAAAGACATTTGATAATTTTCTTCTGAGTTATTATGGAATATATTAAATTATTCCTGAATTAAAGTCCCCTGTAATTAAGAATGTTGCTTAGGGCAATCTGTTTGTCTCTGATGAACATAGTTTAGTCACGAAGGCTTGTGCTGGAGGTGTTAGCGTAAAGGCGATGCGATCGACGAATTGCATTTGATGCTTTCTAAACTAACTCCTTAGCGACTAAACTCTTATCGATTCTTCAGCTAGATAAGACCTCTCCATTATGAAGTGTTATTTCTCCAGACACCAAAACTGCCGCGAGGCTTGGCTTCTTTAACTTTCTAAGTTGACCATGATCCTAAGATAATGCTTATCCCTAAACTTATTTTGCTAATGAGATCGCAAGATGGGCAGACCGTGAGAATTGACCGGCTACCCAACGCATGGCAGCCATGAAATAAAGCTGTAAATATGAGACGAGGCGAGTGGAGTCTTAAGATGAACTAAGTGTTTCTCGACCCTCCAAGTCGATAGGCTTAGATTAAGTCCCGAACACGTTCTCAGAGAGCCTTACTCCGGCAGGGTAAGTCCTCTCCCTTACTCACCAATGCCATCTCGTGGAAAGACAATCTGAGGAAACTATGGAATTGCAAACCAGAGAAGACCTAGACATGAGATTTCTTCTGATCAAAATGAGTCCGACAACGAAACAGTCAGGCAAAGTCCAGCTTCCCGGCAACGGAAGATCTTATTTTCTCATTAATAAATAGAAATAAGATAAGGGTACTCTGTAGCACGGATTCTCCCTGCTAATAGTTCCATCAACTCCAACGATTTCGTGCTATATTACTGCCTCTCGAAGTGACTCTACGCGTTCGTGGAAGAAAGCGTGGTTCCCGTGTAAACAATCGGCCAGCTACTCGTCTCTCGTGTAGCGTCAATTAAGAGCGTAATGACTGGGTAACGGATAGAAGGTGCTCCACACAGCATCAGCCTCAGTTCAAGCGTCCACAGCTCATAGCACGACAGGGAAAAACTAATTTTCACCTGAGTCCGTGCCATTGGCTGGATGTCATGCCGTTATGACTGGCCGTTAGAGGCGGTTGCAGTATCATCGACTTTTCTCATCGCCTGCTTGTCTGCTGTGCCAACAAGGGTCTGTGACAGCAGTTAGTTAGTAGAGCGAAGTTAACGTAGCTTGGAACAGTTCGAGTAGTCATCATAGGGAGGCTTTACTCTCAGCTCAGTACCTAATCCTCAATGCCAGCGTGGTCTCTCCAAAACGGATGACTGAGGTATTAAGTTGTAATTTGTTCTGACCGAGAAGGAGGAAAGTTTTCCGTGAGTGACTTATTGGCAAAATGCCGCTAATGCGCTTCTGTCTAAAATAATTGAAGTTAGAGAAAGAGCCCGATAAAGCCTTGTGTGTTGGCGTACACGGAACAGTGTTCTTTCTCTTGGATACTCTATGTCGATCTATGTAAACTTTTCTTCCGGTGTTGGGAAGATGTCGCTAATATATTATTTTCTAAATGGAAGCCTTAATATTTGACGTGGGGTTTTCATCCAACGTTGGCATGGATTACCAAAGGGTGTTTTCTGTGTAGGTCGTCTTTCAAACTTGTTTGTGTTGGTTATCATCTTACGTGACCCTGGAGCGCCAAAGAAAAATGATGGATAAGGTGCAAAGGGACGAGGAAAACAATACGAAATTTCGCCGAAGTCCTCCTCATCCCGCGGAGCTAGAGGGTCTCTTACCGCGAAACACCTATGTGGAAGACACGATGAATAATTGTGTCTATTCACCTGTTAGGAAAGAGCCCGCGGGGCTTTACGCGGAAAGTCTTCTGCCAGATTCGGCTATAGATAGGGGGACAATTTATACAAATTCAGAGGTATTTGATTCCTTGGAAAAGCTTCGTGTTGAAATCGAAGCTCTTCGCTCGTCCGTGTGTTCGCGGGTACGCGACAAAGAGGACAGAGTATATGAAACAATTGATACAAAACACAGTCGAAGTCGGAAAAAGCCCGAAAATAGCCCTCCCACGAATCGTATTGCACAACGTGCCAAAGACTCTGGATTTCATAGACTCAGATTTTTCCTTGATCCGAATATTGGAGGTTTTAGAAGGTAAGTAGTGGAATGCAAATTCAGTGGTATTAAAATTATTTTAATGGTTCCATTTTTGTAGGTTTTTGCAATGGTTGCGAGTATTAACCAAATTTATACCACGGTTATTAAAAAAAATCACTCTCTATTTGACCGATAACATCTCCGTGAAACACAAATTGTTAGTATGTCATTGAAAGTAATATATGATAGTTTTCTTATAAGGGGTGATAAGTAATGATTCAGCATATGCAATGAGGATGGGTTCGGACTCCAATATGTCGGAATTGTTCGTACAATTAATTATGTACAACTATTATTCATACTATGATTTTTAACCAGGATATATACAAATAAAACCAAAATTCAGCAAATCTGTTCACTTCGAAGGTGAATTATATGATTTTTAACCAGGATATATACAAATAAAACCAAATTTTATCTAATCCAATCACCTCGAAGGTGGATTACCTGGTGTTTAACCAGAATATATACAAGCAAAAACAAATTTCAGTAAATCTAATCACCTCCAAGGTGGATTATATACAGCTTAACAATATTTCAGAAAATCTATTCACCTCGAAGGTAAATATTAACTATAGAATCAAATTTTATGAAACCTTGCGTTTGTTGTTTATGGATTCCGTTTTCCAAAATAGGAGTAAAATATATTGTTAAATAGATCATACTCATGTTAGGGTATTGCTTACACCATTTTTCTATAAAAATTCATCTCTCTAAAAATCAGAATAAATGTTTACTTTCTCAAAGTATTTCAATTGTTTGTAAAGCATCAACTTGAGAAAATATTGCTATAAATCCAAAATGCTGCTTATTTTTAAATAAATGAAGGGAAATGCACATGCTTATCTGATACATTATCAAACATGTCAGTTAAAATTTAGTTTACGTTGTTACTTTAAATTTTACATTATTTTCATAAAAGCAAATAGAATTATAGCGCAGTATTGTGTTGATAAATGAAATGCGCATGGTGTTATCAGTACATACAAATGTCATGTCTCTGTAGTTTGGAAATATCGCACCACTTAATAAAGGGAATGATTTTTCTCAGTGACATTTACCATAGTTGGACAATTATCAAATTGTTGTGGACGAAATGTGGGCTCATCTCATTTCCAAACCCTCTGTGGACACCTAATGTTAAGGTTGTTTGGTCTATGGAGAGCTGCTACCGATAAGACAAGCGTTGTTCCACTAATAAAATGTGAAATGTAAATGTCAAACTAATATGGAATGTGACAATGGAAAATTAAATGCAATCGTAAGAATTCCGATTGCTTTCACTTTGCCTTGAATTTTATAAAAATAAATTAATATTGTTTTCGTTTATATAGTAAAACATTATTCGAAAATTATTTCATGTATGTCAAGTATATTTAGCAAACTGTTTTGAAGATTTTGAATATCTTTTTAAAATTAATTAAATAGTCTTTTAAAACTTGTGGTACTGAATTTGGATAATTTGGAATTCAAATTCAAATATTAAACAAATAAAATGAATGTTGTCAGGCAAACCGAATTCTAATTAATAGATTATATGTATAATTGCAGTATTTTAAATAAAGGAACTTTTAAGGGAATGAAGTGACTGGTTTCCAGTCATATATAGAAGTATTAGGGTAATAAATGCCTTGGTTAACGAATTTCATATCAATCTGCCCCCTTAAATAGAAAGAAGATCAAACATGGATGAATGAAAAGGCTTTTGGGAAAAAACAATTCGTATGGAAATAAAGACATATATAATTGCTGGAATTAATATTCAGTACAAATTGGAACCTCTCAAAACAACCCACTGGTGCAGTCGTCAACGTATGCGGTTCTCTTGGTTTTAAATTGTATTACATAATCGATGTGTTTGTGTAAATAACGCTTGAAATAATGGGTGTATTTGAATCCAACTTTTTGAAGCCAACAGTTATGTAAACAATTTGCTTTATGTTTTGAGATAACAACATATATATTTTCCGCGCAACGAACATGTTTATTACAATAAGAAACTAAGAGAAATAGTCGCTTACGGAATTTTTACAAATAAATGTCCAAAAACAGCACACAAAATATTTCACCAAATTGTTCGTGTTAAGAACATTCGGGTAGAGAAAATCCAGAGTGGGTGTGTATTTTTTAATTTACATACCATGTTTTATAGTAAATAACATGTTACAGGAAACAAACTCGACATACAAATCGTGAAAAAGTCTAAAAAATATTATTTTAATTAATTTGTGAAATATGAAACACGGGAAACGAGTTATACACCGGATAACAACTATAAGGTAGCTTTTTAAGTTGACAATTACCTATAATATACATACTTAAAAAACATGTACTGAATATTTTGCTGCATATTCAGACGAAACAATACAGTTGATCGTCATTGGAAGCTGATCACGATTTACGTTCAATGTGTAGGTAACAGATGCCGATCGCTAGTTGTTAATTTTCACCCCAACGCACGGCGTGGTTAAGTCATTAGCGACTCGCTGTATGTTCTCTAGCACCAGGTAGCTGACTTCATTAACAGCTGATTGAAACTGATTAGCACGTGTTATAATTTTAGACATAGTCACGAAATAAAGACCAGGGGCAAACCAATATGTCCGCATGTTTCTTAGCTATGAATAACTTGCATATTACACCCAGCTTATTCAATGCTCGTTCATTTATGATGTATTTAGCAAAAACCATTGCATCAGAAAGTATGAATCAATGTGCTTCATATAAAAATTATAATAATTAAAAACATAACTTTGCTGGTTCAAGACTTTCAGATACGTCGTCTTTCAACCAACATCTGAATAAATTGAGTCCGAGGTTTGAAAATATATTCTGTTAGTAAACGTGGTCGCTTGAACTTGGTGTTCCTTTTTCCATCAAAATTAATTCATATAATTGTACTAAAATATTTAAATACAGCTAAAAAGGCGTGTCTGTTTAAATGACTTCTGATAACGATTGAAAAAAAGTTGAGAAATTGAAATACAAAAGAACCAACTGTTTAATTTATTTTAATTTTTCTTTGAATGCCCATACCATTATACAGCTTCAAAATAATTGAATAATCTTATATTCAATATTGATGCGATCATAATATTACTTTAATACGTATTTCAATTATTATATCATTCGTAAGCAATACGTCTTTAATACCAAATCTTGTATAAGGAAATTTGCCTATAAATTTGGAATACACGTGCCAGGACGGTATAATTATATACATTTCTAGCTCCCAACTTGACCTTTAATAAAGAAAACGAAAAAGAAAATAAATGGCAACATGTTGATGGCCTATAACGCAATTTTAATTATTTAGAATTGTAAGTTTAAAGTGGCATGAGCTGCCAAAATTCACACTTTTTTCATAATTCCTGATCGTCATCGAAAAACTGAATGATTGGCGTTGGAATGAGGAAAATCCATACAGTATGTGGCCTGTGCGAACCGAAAACGTGTTCGAAAAGTAAACAAAATTTAAATAAACGGGACGACTATTCATTTATTCTGAGTCAATGTTAGTTCAAAACAATACTTCATCGTACATTTTCGAGACTAGAAGCACTTAAAAGCCTCTGAATTATACGTCTTGAGAAAAATGGCAAATAATTTCAACATTCTGTTTTAACGTCAAAATATCAACATTTTGCCAGCTCATGCCACTTTAATGTATATCATAAAGTTGTCATTTTCTGCTTATCTAATAAATGACATTGCATGCTAAGGGAAAATTCAAAATTTGAATTTTTTCTTGAAAATCCAAAATGGAATCCGATTGAGCAGGCTACGTTACATCTTTGTCGGCGTAGTTCTTACCGTTAAGTCTAAAACACCTAATACAAATCAACTGAAACTGAAATATTGTTAAATGGATGTAAATGTTATGACAGCTGTTTATAACTTTATAACTCACATGATTATGTCAATACTGATCCGTCAATATTGTTCAAATTACTATGCGGTATAAAATTAATGTAGATATTGGATGACAGCTTGTGTCGTATGAAATGGACTAATTTACAAAGTAGGAGATGTTCGTTTCAGCGTGTGTCACCCAGTCAGACGCCATAATATGGTAGAGTCTGTGTGTCACAGCTGTCACACAAGCTTATATGTATATTGCTCGTTTTATCATAATCTCCTCCAAAGATCAACCGTAAATAAATAAGCCAGACTGAAAGATATCTATTATAAATTCCACTCAAAAGAGATAGAATTATTGACTACCTAATGAACCAGCCGAGAAATCTTGGCTCTGCCGAATTTTTTTTTCCGTGTTCGTCATATGACGAACACGGAAAATAAAATTCGGCAGAGCCAAGATTTCTCGGCTACTAATGAACTAAATAGAATATCCATATACTTTACTCGAGACTAGGTCTCTTTTCAGAGTCGGTTTTGTTCATGTTTGGTTAATGTTAGTATGTAAGTGTCCCCACAAAATAGTTTTACTTACTGGCTTTATTTTTATATGTTTTCTTATAATAATATTTATTAGCTGAAAAAATTCAACGTATGTTTGTGGCATTTGCGGGTTATGAGTTGTCACCCTTGTTCGAGATCTTTTGTAACTGTATACGCAAGTCATACATGTATATACAGAGATAGAATAATATCTATATGATCTGCATCTGTACACTTGCGCATAAAAAATGATAAGAAATGTTCAACTACCAGATGAAGTTTGTATAAACTACAGCATAACATATTCTCTACAATGCAAAATGAATTGAAGCTATATATCTGGCACAATACTTCTGGGTTCATACGGATCTGGCCTTCTTGATATAGCTTCAAGGCAAGTGTCAGATCTCCCTACATTTACGTAAAGCCCACATGATGATTTAGCCCGAGACGAGATACAAACCGCGGTATCAAATGCAATAATTACGACTGACAAGCGAGTGTCACTGGCGGGCAAAGAGTACAATTTATGGATAGAAGGGGAAACTGAAACGACCAGCGTGGTTTTTAAAAACTTCAATTTCTCAGTAGGCTTCGTGCTTGGAATTGCTGGCTTTGGGACAAATCTCATTAAAGCTCATTGTCCGCACGGTCATTTTAGGCGGCCATTAGGATTCTGATGCCGCGCCATCGATTTGTGTCTGTAATGAAGTGTGAAGTTTTGTCGATTGCCATGTATTCGGGGCATTACCCTGCTATTAGTTCCCCTTTGGCACGCCAATACCATGCCAAGCTTCGGTAGAAGCTGACTGACATCTCTTTGAAGTGACTTCAACAAACAGAACAAAAACAACTACATATTTCGTAATTTTTTCAAGTCACATTGTAACGCGAGGATGCTAAGCCTTAGGGTGCACGTATCATAGCATTGGACTTGTACTTGGCATGTGCAGTTACACTTTTTCTTTTCAAAATAAGAAACAGTTCTTTCTTATGTGGGGAGTTTTAGTTCTAAGTAACGTCCAAATACAATTAATCTTTTATCTAAGGAAAATCGTTAAAAGTATGTAAGACACCTTTTGCTCTACTCGTGTGAATTCGTCTTACGTGTACATGCGTGTATGTTTAAACCCAAAAACGATGCGATACAGAAACGTATGAATACACTGTATGTTCGCAATTGCATAGTTACTTCTAGCTTCAGCTCAAATCTGCCATAGGCTTGTTACCATGGAATTACTGTTTTGACAGATTGACAATGTTTGTATAGTCCATGAACCACAGCATTTATCTGGCCCCATCCAGGCGATGCTACGTTTTTTAATCTCCTCGTCAATTGACCATTTATTCGTCTCTTTGTCTTTAACAGAGAACCATCGGCTGTAATCAAACGCCGCTGGCACAGTTTAATTTGTTTAACCGATCAGCTCGTCAACAACTTTACCATACAAATCCATCGCGTTGTCTTGTTGTCAACTTCAGCAGTGCATGAACTGGAAAACAAAAGTATGATTTTATTGAAAGTTTTTCTTTGTCCGATCCAGTCCAACTGTAGAAAACAAGCGAAATATGAAAAACTTCCAATAAATAACGCATGTTTGATCAGAAGTTGTGACATTTTAATCAGTACATTCAAGTACTAAATTTGATAACTAGATTTGGAACTGCTTATGACAATGTATGTTAAAAATTAAATATGTATATTAGAGTTATACGCAATGGTCTCAATAGATTATAACTAGGAATAAAATGCATTTAACTAAAGCCCCCCCCCCCCCCCCCCCCCACACACACACATGTCCATAGATATACTGATGACGGGATAAAAGTCTTTAAAATATAAAGAACGAAAGACACAAATATAAACATTGTTTATTATATAGATATGAAGATATGAATAACATACAGCTCAGTGAAAATAAAATGCATTAGAATTAAACTGATCATGTTATAAATTAAATCTAGTTGTTGAAATATTTCTGTACACAAGTAGCTTGCATTATCAGATGTGTCTTTTCCTCTTAAGTAACTTAGTTGACTAGGACTGGGATAGATGCGTTGGTTTTGTCTATTGATTGCTTCGGACAGCTGATGGACGACCATAACTATGTATACAAACAGATAGTTTGTCCAATGATTGGCCATCCAACAGTTTGACAGAAATGGGATGGATGTATCGGTCCTTGATCCGCTTGAATTAATCTGACGAGGGCACGGCCTAGCATCCGACGCCTCATCGACAGTTCCTTCCTGGGGCAAAACATAACCGTCCATCAAGCGAATTGCTTGGGTTGGTGTGCCTGACTAAGACAGTGCTGCTTGGCTGCCAGGGTGGTTGTAATTCCGTGGAGATTGTATTTCTTTTCTTAAGAAATGCGTGCGGCGTCATAACCTTCTTCACAGCTCACTTTCACCTTTTTGAAACTACTTCCATTTGTGGAGGTGAAAATAGAGAAGGCATGCTTAAGATCGGTGTCCAATAGAGATAACCCTTCTTGAAGTTTTAGGATCTAAACCAATGAAAATATCTCTTACAAGTCAGAGAAGTGTCAAGCGATCGATAACGATGAATTTCAATGGCCATCGATGCTCCCATAGTGTCACAACTCAATCCACAGGGAAATCACCCGAAATTTTCAGCGACTTAATGACTTAGAAAAAATCGATTGGCAGCCAACAAGAGCGTCTTTCTTAGGCCAAACACTACATCAATCATGCGATGGGTAAACTTGGTCTATTCCCAAATGTACAGGATCATGTTTCTAGAAGAAGACTTCAAGCACGGACAATTCACTGTTCCAATAAGTCTAAGATGATTCCATAACGATCAAATCGTGTTCTAACTGTTCAGTAATTGTTTGAATTTACTTTGGACTAATCTGTTCGAAATTTACATTGTTGTAGTAATGGTATCTTATGGTAGCACCCAGTCTAGTATTAAACCGTGTGTTGTCGAACTGTTTGTTTTGCTATACTAATGGAAGTAGACTTTTAAAGTTTAACGGATGTCATTCGGCTACTCATTTTGATAACTAACCCGCCACAAGAAGAAATCTTGTCAAGAAATTGGAAAATATAACATTCCACATTGACATATTATGAATGCATGCACCATCCTATTTATTAAAGTAGGTCTTTTTTAATTAAAAACACCTATCCTACAGCAGCGATAATATGTATTTCTAAAATGAATGAAATGGTAAAACAAGTAAGAATTTGAATACAAAAATATGAAAACACTATGCATAAAAATTACTCAAACAGTATAAAAATAACCAACAACATGTACGTTCCTTTCGTCGGAATTACCACTGATTTCTAATAGCATTTAGTTAGTTTATTTTAGTAATTTTTGCAATTTATTGCATACTGTACAGTTCATCAATAGTGCTATTTTGTTTGAGCTACAAAATTATCGGTGGAGCCTTTAGTCTCACTTAATGCTATAAAGATGTGGCTATCCGAAATATTTAGAAGTCATCATTTAAAAATATTGTTATTGTTTATGAAATAACACTCCTTTATTTTGGGCTGACATTATATCGACCAATAATGTACTTCGACCCACTGAAGCAGTCAATCCAAACCCCACCGATTTTAAACGAACTATATCAGTCAATTATGAATGTGTAAGTGATCAAAACGATTCCTGAAACTTTATAACTAACGTTAAATGTGTGCTGCCAATGGAAAGCTTATGATTTTACAAAATATCAATCCTGTATCAATTGATATAATGATAAGCTCATATTATTTAAATTGAATTTTGAAAGTATTGGCTATTTTTAAAACTTTCCAATTTTCGCAGCTCATGCCACTTGTACTAGATTCCAACTGCAAATAGTTGTTCTTGTTAAAGCTTACCTTCTAGTCATCAATTGAAGTGACAATTAGCGGTTTTACGCAATGTGGTTTAGCCCTCTGATACGCTACATAACTAAACGAACAAACGTCTTCATTTCCCAATGATATTTATGTTTACGATCGAAAACAATTTGCAGCCCTGTTTCTTGCTATTGCACTAGAGGTAAACATCAGTACTATTCGTCATGTATACCTTTAGATGTCCACACTTAGATGAACCTGACAAACTAATTTATTAAAGGCTTCGCAAGTCGAAATAAAAGTCAGATGATATTTTGTTACTTTCAAAGCATTGGCAAATCAGTTTACCTAAAAAAAGCTAAGCTCTCAAATCCGTTCGCGTGGCCCTGTCGTCATGCCCATGTCATCCTATATGTTTTTCCAGGCAGTGCGGAAATTGCACTTGCTGTGAAAGTACCAATGTCCGAAAAGATCAAGTTTCAGGAATCTGGATAGGGAATTTAGAACAGGATACACTGTGTGTCTTTTTTATTTTTGGGGTTGTCTTGAGATAACTTGTTTATCCTTTCTGAGACAGTTGTGAAGAAACGGTTACGATTGTTGTCCCAATGAATCTTAATGTTTCCAATCGTACATTTGCCTCCCCCAGTCCCAATTCACTCTGTCCAGTGTCGAGAAAGCGTAAATTTTAAGAGGCAAAGCACTTTAGACAATGGTATGTATCACTTGTAATACTGCGGGGCATAGACAAAGTTCAAAAACCAGATAATACTTCATCCTTCCCTTGGGTAATACAAATTGAAATGTTTCTGTGAATTTGACAGTCATTTGTAGCACAGGGAACCAAAGGCGCTAAGATATAGCAGTTTTGTATTTCTCAGGAGTGAGATTCCCGCCAAAATTATCATATCTCATTACAGATCAACTGGCGTTCTTGTATAATTATTTATTTGTGAATATTTGCTTGCGAGATGAAGTATTGTAATATTGCATGTCTTAACAGATCCGAGGTATCGGTTTCTCACCATTACCAATGCAGGCTCCAGTCGATCTTTAAAAAATTACCAGGAGAGAAACGATTAAAGACCCGAGTTGACAAGTTACCATAAAAATGGGCTTAGCCCACGATACATAATGGAAATAACGAAAAATGTCATTGTCTTTTGATACATGGAAAACTCTTTCTGTGTTAACTGTTTGGTTAGTGTGTAACATACATGCTGCATTCGAAACATTCAAATTGGTATTTAACTCAAAGCAGTCGATAAAAATAAATAAAAAATAACGGCATCAACGTTACTATGCTTCTGAGTCACATGACCCAATACAAAACAATGTATCAATAGTATGGTACATGCTACACGTCCGCAAAGATATACATTGCTCATGCAGCAGTTATATTGTAGTAATGGTTTTCTACCTTTAGAACGTTCACATTTATTATTGTGTAAAGACATATGGATAACATTGCATGTACTTTAATCAAATATGAAATGATCAAAACCCCTGAATAGATCAGTGGAAACATTCCGTATAAACACAGAAGCCATAGGAAAGGCAATGTATGGATGGCATTAGCCGAGTCGACCACAAATAATAAAAGGAAGGAGTTGAAGATAACATCCAACATCTTTGACAATTTGTGAACTTTGACAGTGACAAGATCAGAAAAAAACGAATGTATTGGTCTACGATCCATATCTATAATTAATAAAGGCAATTGGCGAATCCCCTGACCCCCGGCAATAGAAACAATGTGATAGTTATCAGTTCACGTTCGTGTGTCAATTACCCGCCTTCTACTGGCAATGCTCGTTTAAGGGCCATCCATCTGCGGCTATCTTGACAAGCCTGCCAACTATCCCTCACAACCCTCACGAAAAGACACGCTATTCTCCTGTTATTTCCGCAACAACCTATTTTTCTGTTCTGTCATATTTCAATAGAATGGAGTTATTATTTGACTTTTGAAAATATGTCATTTGACCGCAACCGTCCTAACGTCTGAACTTGCTCCTTAACAAGTGCCATGTCTAACAGCCTTGTCATCTTTAAAGAACAAGGTGGTGTGTGTTATGGCACTGTTATATCCACTTGCTAATATTTCATCGCACTTTTTGCTTAAATAAGAGCTATATAGAATTTTCCATTATATAAGCTTGTTGCCTTGTACAATTTTGTTCAATTATGTCCCTTAATTTTCATACCAATGTAATCAGCACTGGTGGCAATTTTAGAAGAGACAACGAGTCCAGGCGAGGTGGGAAGATGATGGTTGAGAGGTTTCGCAATTTTAGATAAGACAACGAGTCCAAGCGAGGTGGACTGATGATGATTGAGAGGTTTTGGCGTATTTTAACCAGACAGCGTGTAAAGGGCAAACGTATATATTGAGCATATATATTTTGTATATTCATGATTCCTTATTCGATAAATACGGATTGCCTCTAACAAACCTCCACATTTCCCTGTTATAATTAGATATTAGACCTAGTTTAACCAATCAAAAGCTTCAGCGATACCAGATCTGATGTAAAAAAAATTAATCAAGCGGAATTTCCTGATTGATTGCTTATGTTTACTCGCGGATTCCACCCAGTGAATCATCGGGAATTTTGTTGCAACCACGAAAGAAGAAAAACTCCGGAGAAAATAATTTGTCCGTGGTTGATTGTTATTATGGATTGCATGTAGTGGAGAGTTTTGTTGGTTTAATTTGCCGTAAAGCAAAGGGAAAGCACGAAGGGTGAAAACTGTGTCAAGTTATCAGTAAGAGATAATTAAATATCTGTTTGCATTGGGAAGTGGCCCGTGCCTTTGCAATACACGAGCCTACAGACATGCTACGAGTGTTTGAACAGTGTTCACTACATAAAACGGAAATATATATTACTTTAATTCCGTTAGCTGTTTCTTGTTTAACTTTTGGTGTTATCTGATATTGCGAATATAGTTGCAACATGTCAAATTCCCCAAAAACATCGACACCATAAAGAAAAACAAATAGACATTGTAGTTTAATCTGCAACTTTTGCATTTTTGTAATCAAGTCTGTCAAAACATTTTCAGTCACGATTAGATCATTTAGCTTTTTGAATTGAACTTGATATTTTGATATATGTTTTATAGACTGCGAATGTATGAACCTGGGCGATATACTGGACTTATTGGTTAGAGAGCGTAAACTTCATATCCCAGCATTCCTTTTTAAACACGTCAAACTGCACGTTAGACAACGACACCTGTTTAAGGAAAACGTGACACTAGTTAGTATTTGATCAAATTATGGGATATTTAATACTCTACACAATACGATTTATACACTATTGTCAACATATGTACACCTGGCTATTTTCAGCTCCATGGCGCGAGTGGCAAATAAAATTGTACACCATAAACATCAATTGTGTCTGATCGCTATAATCGATCACAGCGTGTTTCCACAAGGGCTGTTTAGGGTCATTTGGTCTTTATCACACCAGCTTCAAATCCTAGCTTAGGCACGATTACAATTCGGGCAAACTACCTTATTACGATTTGGCCGATCACATTTGTTACTAGATGATTCCTGTGCACACCCAGTCATAGTGATCAGAGACCGGCTGTTACCAGAACATTCACATCTGATACCACTAGTCTATTTTTGTTGTGTTTGTCTAAGTAAACAATATGACGTTCTAGTGTCATAGAACCTGTATGCTACACGCTAGTATATTTTAAACAATGGTTCAATGTGCATTTATGGAGTTTCTCTGCAGATGTGCACATGTAAAGTCGGGCCATCTGAGATGCGTGAAACTCGTTCATTGCATAGGTACACATGATAGTCAAACAGGCTATGATCATCAAGCTTTAAGATTAAAATAATCTGTAATCTATATTTATAAACACTAAAATTGCTATCGTTGCTTTAGAATAAAAAGGATTTAGACCCCGAGTTCAAGTACGCTACAGTATAACATATATCTGTAGCTATTGTTAGTTAAAGTGTATATAGTGGGCAAACATTTAAATTGTAATTACTTTTCAAAGATATCAAAAATACAACTCTGATTGTTTACATAACTTATTTGACAAACCAGAACTTTATTGTTGGGCTGATGTTGGGAGGAGAGGTTGTGCTTAGGTCAATCTAAAAACATCGACCCAGCTACTGGCACTCAAGAATTTGATCATTTGTAAGCAAACTGGACGGACTTTACATGCACCCATGATCTGTACAAAACGATCGTTTAAAAGGTTTCCGGATTTCTCAGAGCATTTTTGGCTAAAAAATCCCCGCATTTATTTAAAACTTTGTTCTAAATTTCCAGTGTTTAGAAATATCAAAAAGATGTATAACATTATTAATAAAGGGACTTAATACTTAAGGAAGCTTAACAAATGTTGAAATAAAGGTACCCCACCAACATGTGAACCATTAAGACCAGCGTTGACCTAACAGAGAATTTCTCTCAGTATGTATTTAGGGAGGCGGTGGGGGGGGGGCAACTTTTGAGACTATGTCTTTTTAATGTAATGCATCCAATTTCGGTCTGATCTCAACTAACTAAAACCGTTGATGTAACCCAACAACCTACTAGGGTAAGATAAAGTGAGTTTTAATAAAAATGTTAGACAAAGTGTTTATCAAGCTATCAAAGCTGCTTGAAATCGAAATAAATTACGTAAATATGGAGGCATAGTTTCGCTACAGAAAAAGAATAACAGAAAACCCAGTCAAAACCGGACGACAATAAATGGGTAACCAAAAAAGATCCAACAGAAATGTCACACCTGGGTTACATTTTCTCAAAAAGATAGGTTTCATATCACTAAAATAAAAACATTTGAAGGTATATCCTTGTCCATTTTGTCCCTGTTCCCTGTTGCATATCATGTCCCTATGAAACACGGCTTTGAAACAAATGCCCCATCCTATTTTATTAATTTTGTACAAATCCATTTGTTAAAGGCCCACTTGCCGCCGTAGCCTGTTTAAATTTGCTAAGAAAACCAATTTACATGAGCTTACTACGACTAATACCAGTAAACTTAAACATAGGACACATAAAACATGTCTAGTTAGCTTTAGAATGTAGAAATGGGGTGAAAAACAAACGAAGAATCGAAGCCTGATTACAACAACGATCAGTGTCGGTCAACTTTCGTGTTGGATTACCCTCATTTCAGGCCTTTTTATCTGTGGTTTACACTCAAACAATTATCAGCAGGCTTTTCCACTCGCTGTTAACCGATCGTCAGTCTGTATTTCTCAGATAAATAGGCCTACGTAAAATTACAGTGTGCCGTTAGTTCACTCCCTCGACTGAAACATAAAATCGCCCCTGCGAGCAGTTTGGTTTGTTTACGTTCCGGGCACCTAACAATTCAAATTTTCAAATTCAAATTAAAAATTCAAAGTGACGTCCAAACTTTTAAATTTTGGTAAAAATAGAAAGTTCCTAACTTATATTGTCTGGGAAAAATACAGAAAACGGTCTTTCTTTTTTAATGTAAACAATATTCCTGATTTTCGCGGCAAGTGTGCCTTTAATTGGAGAATAGCGTCCATGGCGACCGTTGGTGAAGTGTCTGATATACAAAATAATCGATAAATCGATGTAGATCTGGACATTTTTTTTATCTTAACGTCAATCAATTCGCTTTGCAATGAATTTGAAACATCAACCGTCTCTTGAAAATTGGTAGTCATGTGAAAAGTGTATGCATTTGCAGCTTATTTCAGATCATAGTATTCTGTTTTTTAGAAGGAAGCCTACAATGTAAATTTTGGAAGAACAAAAATTGTGAAAATTGATAATGCTATTGCCTTTTATAGACTTAATTAAATAGAAGTTGCAATTGCGGATCTTTATTTTACTTTAATTTGTTTCAGATTCGTTTGGATATTGCTGTTTGTCTGTGCTGTTGCCGCCACAGTATATCAGATACGTGATCGAGTTCTAATATACACGCGGTATCCTAGCAACGTTAACATTGATGTGGATTACGTAGATACCATTAGTTTTCCTGGAGTCACCATATGCAATGAAAATAAATACAGGTAAGTGCAATTAGTTGTGTATAAGTTTATTGTGTGGTGTGAGCGTCCAATTTTCGTTATCCATTCCGATTTGCAGGGGAACGCGATTTCCTGAAGTACAATGGAAAAAACTAATTGATTGGTGTTGAACCTACAGTCTGCGCGAACTGTAGATAAACACATGCATGATTTCCCTACATGTTGTGGGATACTACAAAGCTGGCGTATAAACTAGCATATACGCAGAGAATGTGACATCAAACGCTGTGACACTGAACGACGTCATCATTTTAAAATTTTGGCGAGGTGATGGAACGCGGCGTCACTGGATTACGTCATCGCATAAACCCAAGTGGGGATATAAGGCTGCTGCGCATGACTTGCCTTTTGCCTTTAAAACAAACACATGAACGCAGGACAAAGCCAATATGCGAAGACAATGTTTGAAAGGGAAATTGAGTTAGCTGAACAGATGGGTGGGGCTCTTCCGACTTCCAACTTCTGGGAAAGTGACTTCCAAGATTTTAATTCCGATTTAGAAGATTTTTGCTGTACGAAGGTCTTTCAACTTCCGAAAATTTGGTACGTAAATGACTTGCGAGATTTTCTATACCGAATTTCAAGATTTTTCATACCAGGCGAATACATTTCCCAAAATTCAGAACTCTTTTCAAGATGTTGAATTAATTGTTCACAAGCTTAATATAAAAGGTGAAGGATGTAGGCTCTTACAAACTACCAATCTATACTTAAGGGAATCTCAGACATTGTAACATTGTCATTCTTGGAAACGTGCAAACATTCGAAAGTCGGCAGTGAAAATCATCTGTATGCAAGGATCTTAGAAACTGTAGTCGGAAGACCTCACATCTAAAAAAGTTATCAGGTCTCTTCAAAGACAAAACTAAAATTCATTTTTTTTTACTTTAAAGTCAATTTGTTAGCATATAAATAATTAATTGATGAAAAATAAATTTATTATTTATAATCTAACAAATTGACTTTAAAGTGGCATGAGCTGCCAAAATTCACACTTTTTTCCTAATTTCTGATCGTCACGACAGTAAGAGTCTTTGGAGGCCATCGGAAAACTAAATGCTTGGTGTTGGAATGAGGAAAATCCATGCAGTATGTGGCCTGTACGAACCGAAAACGTATTCGAAAAGTAAACAAAATTTAAATAACCGGGACGACCATTCATTCATTCTAAACCAGCGTTAGTTCAAAATAATACTTTATCGTACATTTTCGAGACTAGAAGCAATAAAAAGCTGCGGAATTATACGTCTTGAGAAAAATAGCCAAAATTTCAACAAACGTCAAAATATCAACATTTTGGCAGCTCATGCCACTTTAAAGTAAAAAAAAAACTGAATTTTAGTTTTCTATTTGAAACTAAACCCCACGCTTGGTTAAATAGTTTCTACGCTGTGATAACTGCAAGAAAAAAGGAAATGTTCCCATTTTTAACTCCAGCCCTCATCTCAAAACAAAAGACACTTCCTTTTTCCTGCTGTTATCACAGTGTATACGCAGAGAATCAATCCATTATTTCGTTAATAACGGACAAAATTCGAATAACAATTAGGCCCTACACTGAGTTGTAAACTCAATTTGCGTTCTGTTAAATTTATGAAATATATATGAACCACACACGTAAGCAAATGCTCTTCCAATCTCTGCTATATTTTCAGAAAGCGATGTGTGGAAACTCATAGTTTCAGTATTATCTGGAACAAAAAAAATCATATAGTGCAATACCCTGGAGCTGTGTCTCAAAACATACCCATATCGCAAGTTAAATGACAGCTGTGTCTGGTTTAAACCTCATTCCCGAAAGACACCATGGAGTTTTGACATAGTTATAAATTTCATTACCGCGTACAGGTGTTAAATGACACCATCCAATTGGTATAAATTCTCTAAAGCCACCCTGATAATTACTACTGCCTTATTTTCTCTGCTCAGACACATGAGCTCAATGGCATTTTACATTAACATCAAAAAAATCTTTTGACAGAAGCCATTATTGAAATAACAAAGCACTCTTAGTAACAAGATAAGAATGAAAATCTCTGTACCTTTTTTATATAATTTAGATTTTTGTACCATTTTATTTTAACATCTGTTGAAAGTAATCGTTGAGCATTTTAGAAGATGAATACGTCTCTTGTATACTCATTGTTATTACCTGTACAAAACTTTCCGTCTAACTGTACATGAACAACAAAAAAGGACGATTTTTTCCAATGCATTTACCGATGGTTTTAGGTTTTATATATAGCAGTGGAAAGTAGCATTAATGGTAATGGGACAGGGAGGCGCGTCGAGGAGCGACATCATCTGTCGAGCAAGCGATTATGTATCACATACACTCACATTGTCTTTGTGTCTCTGAGATTTTTTTTCTAAAATGCATACGACTTTCAGGCATCTATGCCTAACAATAAGTCTCATCGTTTTAAAATAACAACTACGCATCACAAATTACATTACTCATTAACAAATTAAATCGTATACGTATTTACGATAATCCACAAATCATTTAGAAAGAATGTCGTCTAGACAATTTTCGTTGAAAAATTCATAACTTGCAGATGTGTATGTCTGCTCGCATAGTACTCACATTTTGATGATATTTGGTTGTAGTTGATTGGGTCACAGATCAAAGAACATGTCCAAGCGTTTCAGGTTATATTAATATAGACGTAGAGGCGCCATTATCCTATCAGGGAATCAGATTTAGGACTGTTTATACTTGGAAATAACAAGGGCATTGTTTACAATCGCCTGTTTGTTGTAGTTATTTTGTTGCTCAATATCAAAGAAAACGAAATCAACAAATCGTCAGGAATAAAGTGTAAAATATTACTAACAGGAAACCAGGAAACACAATTCCTGTTAACTTAACTGGAGACCTTTAGTGTGTAATTCTGCGTAAATGCTCCCCCAATTTCAGCGAGCCAGTTTACCTTGTGTATTATAAGTTACCTTGTGTACTGTATAACCATCTGATTTTTTGTATCAAATCGGACAAAACAAAAATACGGGATAATTAATCTTGAGATAAATCTGACAAACTATGCTCGGCAACAGGACCTATGTATCTTCTACTTACGGCATGACAAATGTTCTGTAAACTCTACAATTTATTGTTGTTGTTTTCTCTTTCATATGTATTGGCTTGAATGTTTGGCTTCCCTGTAGACATTGATCAACTATTATTTAGTTTCACATTCACTATGTCCAGATACAGTTTCACTATATTCAGATATAGTTTCACTATATTCAGATAACGTTTTACTATATTCAGATATAGTTTTACTATATTCAGATAGTTTCACTATATTCAGATAACGTTTCACTATATTCAGAAACAGTTTCGCTATATTCAGATATAGTTTTACTATATTCAGAGATAGTTTCAATATATTCAGATAACATTTCACTATATTCAGATATAGTTTCACTATATTCAGATAGTTTCACTATATTCAGATACAGTTTCACTATATTCAGATATAGTTTCACTATATTCAGTTTTTGTTTCACTATATTCAGATACATATCCATTATATTCAGAAACAGTTTCGCTATATTGAGATATAGTTTTACTATATTCAGAGATAGTTTCAATATATTCAGATAACGTTTCACTATATTCAGATAGTTTCATTATATCCAGATAACGTTTCACTATATTCAGAAACAGTTTCAATATATTCAGATAACGTTTCACTATATTCAGATAGTTTCATTATATCCAGATAACGTTTCACTATATTCAGAAACAGTTTCTCTATATTCAGATATAGTTTTACTATATTCAGATATGGTTTCACTATATCCAGAGATAGTTTCACTATGTTCAGATACAGCTTCACTATATTCAGATACAGTTTCACTATATTCAGATACAGTTTCACTATATTCAGATATAGTTTCACTATATTCAGTTTTAGTTTCACTATATTCAGATACATATCCACTATATTCAGATATAGTTTCACTATATTCAGATATAGTTTCACTATATTCAGATACAGTTTCACTATATTCAGATACAGTTTCACTACATTCAGATACATTTTCACTATATTCAGATACAGTTTCACTATATTCAGATATAGTTTCACTATATTCAGATATAGTTTCACTATATTCAGATACATATCCACTATATTCAGAAACAGTTTCACTATATTCAGATACAGCTTCACTATATTCAGATAGTATCACTATATTCAGATATAGTTTGACTATATTCAGATACAGTTTCACTATATTCAGATACAGTTTCACTATATTTAGATACAGTTTCACTATATTCAGATACAGTTTCACTATATTCAGATATAGTTTCACTATATTCAGATACAGTTTCACTATATTCAGATACAGTTTCACTATATTCAGATATAGTTTCACTATATTCAGAGATAGTTTCACTATATACAGAGATAGTTTCACTCAATCATCGATCTCTAAATCAGATGCCTTTGTATTGATTATACCTGCAATCAATTGTTAGACATTTGAATAACAGTGGGAAATATATCGCTAGTATGTTACAACTCTTAACAACTCCATTCCACTCAATACAGCAGCCATACTTAAGGAGTCATGTAGACATCCCTCAACGTTCACAATGACGTAGCATTTACGTGTTTAACAAACAGTATAAATAGAAATGTTGCGTTTGCTTGCTCCCAAAACAGTTTGTCTTTCCCACGCCACCCATTTCCTACAAGTATATTTAGTCGAACTATGACATTTTTGAAAATCAATTGATACCTATTTCAGAAGCTACCACATACATGTAGGTAATTTGCGTCAAGGTGTGTGGCTTCAAACGGAAGTTATGTCAAATGCAGACAAGTCAAGTTCCATTTCAACTGTCCAATCGATGAGTCGTTATTTGAGGTGAACCCTGACTGAAATAAAGGAATGATCTAAAACTAGTGTCGTTTTCGGTATATAAATTAACAAAAACTGTAAGGAACACGTAAGGGCAGAATCTTTAAACAAAACTGTTGACAACCTCATCGCGAACATAACCCATCTTGGACATCGAAACTCAATTAGACACAATCAACATATCTTTATTTGTTCTTGAGGACTGATCACAGTTTGCCTGACAGTAACACTAGCCGCAGGCTGTTTCTTCCTTATTGTACTGCTTGATCAAGGTTTTTAAAGCTGAATTTTTCTGGCTTAGGGGATCTTCTCGGTCGTGTTATGCACACTTTAACCCCATCAGTATGTAATGGGCTTCCCTGTCTCTAGTCCATTATCTCATTAAACCTCCTCGGCCCTCTTCCTCCAGTAGAACTTTGTCAAGGCTGGTAACGTCATCCTGGCTAATTGGACCGAACATGAAATAGCCAGGGGCAAATAAGTGAATACTCAAAATACTGTGTACAATAGCAACAAGCCAATCGGGAACTGTTCTCTTCCGAGAAACGGAAGTTATGCTACTTTATGTCCATGAAGGAATATATATATTTACTTTGCTATCGGGGGTTTATTCATACATTCTTTTATGTACAAGGAGAACAACATGTGCAAGTGATGTTGGCATATATGGCTTCTCTATACATTACACAGTTAAACCTTCTTCAAATTCTCAAATTTATATAGTGTATTCATTAAAGTGTGCGTCATTGTACATAAGAATTTATGAATAAACCCCCGATAGCAAAGTAAATGAAATATTGTCGTCAACCAGTGATGTCTTAACTAATCGGATACCTTCTCACAATGCCCGTATAATCCTTTTTTCCTGTCTAAGAAACTCGCATGTTCCCCTTTTCTCAACTCTGTTGTCAATTATTCATACTCACAAATGATAAGAATGTTACTAACTGTTCTGTGAGGCGAAATTTATGCATTATATGCGGTCCTAGTTGGCAAAGCGGTTTATCACGTGCGGTGTTTAATCCTGTATACTACATATATTTTGACACATTTCTTCACGATAAGATACACAATCCTTCCAAATGATCTCAGTTGATATAACATATTTACATATTTCGATGTGTTTACATATTTGTTATCAACTAAATTTTTCCTTTTTATTTTAGTTACTTATCCATAGTAATACATCTATATTTCACTTGCATATTTTTCAATTATTTGGGCATTTTGAGGCCACAAAAAGCGGCTAGATAGTCAGTTACTGTGGGTTATATGTAAGCAACCCTTACCAATAACCATAAGAGCATGAACATTGGAACGAAATAATATTTAGTACAATGAACTATAGAAAGTTTGCCCGGAGGAAAGAACATGATGTGTTTATAATTTATAACGCATAATTAACACGTATAGATAACTCGGTGTGCCAATAGAGTATTTTCTGTGGATATTGCTCAATTACAAGCAATTCACCTTTGTCTTGCAGTCAACATCGCTTTAATGATAGGTTCTGTGCTTGACGTGTCTTACACCACACTCGCCTGTGTTTCTATAATTACCAGGTTTTGTTTTATATTTGTCATTATAGAATCATGTTCATCAACTGTATAATCATGGCTTAACCGACAAATATTAATACAGAATCCCTGAAGATATAACTTTCTGGACGAGGAGTCTTTTGTTTGAGCCACGTCTCGGATTCCACTATATTTTTTCTATGTATAATGAAACCGGATCGGAAAGTCTTCCGGGGAGAGTCTCCGTTCTCAAAGCCTCTTATAATGGCTGAGCGGAAAACTTTGAACAGGAGACGTTGATACTACACAAAGAAGCTTTCCGTCGTCCATAAAACCTTCTCCCGGAAGACAATGTAAAGCATCGTTAATGGTCGCTGTTTATTAAAGCTTTGAGTGTATCCCAAAACACTGAGACTTTCCAAAGTCGTTCCATCTCCCGCAGGTTAAATGAGAGAAAACGAAACTAAATGATTTTATCCTCAGGGTATTAGACAACAACCCTTATGATGACAGAGATATCCCGCTATCACAAACCAGGTCTTTAAAGTTTGTGTCAAGTTTAACGAGAGAGGTATCGGTATTGAAGCCTTCAAGCGATATAATGACAAATCCACTCTCAATAATGCCCCAAATTGCAATACTGGCGATGTGGAAAACATTGAACCTGAGTTATATGTACAGTAGATCTACTTAGAGAAACTTAGGCCTTCACCTAAGCTATAGGTGGTCAGATTCGGCTCTAAATATAAGTCTCTATGTTGGAATTGTCTACCATTGAGCTGTAACTCCACGGTCAGAATATAATATGAAGTACCAATTTGTATTTCTAATAATAACTTAATGTTTAAATATCTACGTAACTGTGTCTTAATGCGTTTAAATGACTCTTGATTCTTTCTCCAGTACTGACTGTGCAATGTAAAACTATGTTAGTCGTCAATACCATGTCACGGTTTTCAGTGACGATTGTATGTAACCTTGTTAGCAGTGTTCCTTTACAGTGTTGAAGCCTTGTGTCGCTTTTATGGTTTCCTTTAGGTTTTTGTACAGTGAGACACGTCTTTCTCGTAGCTGATCTAGACTGCACAGGTTAACGTATTTGCCAATTACTTCGCAATTACTATCAAGGAATCTCTAGGACTGAGAGACTAACACGATTATACCTTAGAAACGACAGTTCCTGGTTGATGTCAGTATTATTTGAGCTCCTATCGCGGCATGACACTTTGACGCAGCAGACAATTCGCAGATCAGTAAAGCCAACCCAATTGAAAACGGTGAATCGCGTTAGCGTTGGATTAGGTCGTCAGCTACTTTCTTTAATAGAGTTGGAAAGATAGGAGACCAGTGGCAAGGTTCCTATAAACAAAAAGGCCATCCTTTCCTGTACAATGACTTGGGGAAAAAAAGAGTACTCGTGATTTATGTCCAGTTATATGAATACAAAACTCTGTGTCTCTGTCATGTCTATTAATAATTCACGTCTCAAGACCATTTGTGCATAGCAAACCGTGTTAGTTGATAGAGCACTGACGAGGACTCGACATAAATCAAAACTCAACTGAATAGCATTAGTTTGAGATACTTGACTGTTCATGTGTTTGTCTGACATTTGGTTTTTCGTGGAAATGAGTTGTAGCACTACAGGTTTTCCTTTTTCCTCCATATAGTGGGTTTTATATGCGAGAGCTAAGTTCTCACATACGCTATCGAGTATTACTTTACTAATGTCCCTTTCGCTTAATTAGTCGAAAGTTTGATTGATTGATTTGTTGTTTTACGCTGCGCTCAAGATTATTTCACTTACATGGTGGCGTTGCCAGTTTTATTGTGGGAGCAAACCGGGCTCTATGTTCGGAGGAAACCACCCACCTTCCGATGTTAACTGGCAACCATCCTCGAAAGTTTGGAAGATGTTAACAAAAATCGTTATTTGAAATATAGTTTTCTTTAATTTATACGATGTAACAGGCCAAATTATAAGGTTAAATTTCGAATGGATATAATTAACATGAATAATTTGCACATGATAGATGCCTGAAGAACTGTCTCAGATCAACATGGCCGATATATCCAATAAAGTCAAAATTTATTTCAATCCGAGAGGTCACATGTCATAGGGAGCGACCTGAACGACGCCTTTGTACCACACTTGTCGCTAAGGTCACATCTTACAATCACAGGCTATTAAAGGTCTATAATTGCCCATTTGAGGTCACTAGAAATATTGGGTTTTTTTAATGGAAAACGATCATGGTGACAATTAACATAGGGAAACACTTAAAGCTCTGTTATTCATGCTAATGGTATCAACTTGAAGTTTGAACCATATATCAAGCTTGGTTTGTTACATTGCATGACATTTCACTTTAAAAACAAATCAGCTACCAAACGTACGACTAATTAAACGAAACGGACAAAAGTATTATACTTTTTTACAAAGTAGACGTAATGTTTTGCCGTATGATACGAAATTGTCCAGACTGACGATCGAGTGTATTGTGTTAGCCTCTGATAATACGAGTAATAAAAATACTCAAGAGTCCTACAGATACAAGAGCTCAAAAAATATAAAAAAACAGATTACGGTTTTGCTTCTTATTGTTTAGGAATATGTATACTAGTTGGAGAAATTCACGGAAAATGCTTAACAGAAAATGCGATGTAACAAAGAAGATATTTTCTAGATGACGATGTGACCGAGATGTTCTTAGAAAACTTCATTAGCCCTTATCATGAATTATTAAGTACCTGTGATGAGCACTGGCTCTATCGGAGACAAGGGGACCAACTATAGTCGATGTCCCGTCGACAGCATCATCAGCTTCTGGTACATCATTTCCGACAGATGCTGTCAGCTGAGCAGGACGAAACGCTCACTTAAACCTTCATTATTTAGTTATTCAAATATAAAGCCACGTGTATTATCTTAATGCTTTGAACAATCGAAAGAAATAGACGCAAATTTTCCACACATAGACACACAACGTCTCTGTAATGTTCTAGTCATTTTGGAACAACTAATGACTTCATTGTATATATATATATGTCTGCGTGTTTTATACATTTCTGTATACATAATTCCGCATGTGTATGTAACGTTGTGCCAGTTATATTTGGCGTCGCATATAGGTGAATTTACCTGTACCATCTCTATTTACGTAAGGGTTTCTGGTTGCAAGATGAAGACCAATTCACTCTCTATAATGTAATAAAGTCACATTGTCACACGATTGGTGCAAATGCATATTGACCTGAATACCCGTTACAAATACATATCCAGTTTACCTCTCCCAGCTCCTGTGACAAATCTTATTCATTTATCCGGTTTTTACAAATGTACTAAGTACATGTTTATGTTCGGAGAATTTACCCATAGTATATGTTGATAGTAAAAAGGAAAGCCTTTTGTTAAGACATGTTCACTCTAGCTATGTGCGTAGACCATCATTTTGTAGGATAAACAGTTTCTGTTTTATTTAACTACGCTCGATTAGAGAGTACTTAGACACCACGGTCGTCGTTCGTTACAGTTGTCCTTGGTTTATTCAGATCTCAGCACCCCTTCCGCTCAGGCATTCGTAAAGACATTGTTAATTCCGACTTAGATCTCGTTTTAGAGGTCTTTTCGTTCGGGTTTCTTTCTTATGGTCGCTCGTCTCTTTTCTTTTCTTTTTTTCCTATTACATGCCGGCTTTTAGCGCTAAGGTCTATAAATGAGGCAAATATCCGCAGAGAACATCCCGTTCTGCCTGGAAAATCAATATCCATGACAAAGTAACCCCGGAGTCCTGGCGCTGGAACTTCAACCGACGCTAAGTGCTCTTTATCGATCGCATCTCCCAGGTGGCAAGCTTCAAGCAGACACGGTTGCTTTTTCGCATCTTACCCAATTTGCTGGTGCTAGGGTGAATTTGGCTTCCTCACCCGTGTTCCGACTACCTGCTGTTATTGGGCTCTTCTCAGAAGACGAAATACTCAAAGTCGTTATATCACTGATGGGGAAGACTAGAAGAGGTAGCATTGTCAATTAACAACCATCTCGGTCAATGTTAACTCTATTAGACAAAATGTCATCAAGGTGCCAGCGAGAGGTCCCTCTGAGGAGTTATGGCTATGTCTCATCAATGGTTCATAGGCATGCTTGTTAAGTTCACTTTTAAGATACATACGGTTTCAATTTAATCAAAAACACATAATTCTCTTCCAATTACAACTCATCTATAAAGATATCGAAAGCAAAAACTGAATACATTGTTGATGATATAATAATTAATTGATGGAAGAAAATCATGGTGCAAAAATCATTGGCCTCAATTGAGATACTCAAATCAAGATGGAGTGCAGCACTCAACGTCATGTTAACTGATTCACCGATCATAAGTGACGTTCATTAGAATGTATAGACGGCATTTCTATGATGATTATTTATTGATTACTGGGCTGGTCCAGGGTTAACACCACTACTAAATACGTTTAACTTTGCTACTCCTGAGGAAAAATCTATTGTTTTAAGCATTTTTTAAAAATTACAATGTCAATCCTCGAGATAAATTGACGTTTGAGTATGTACATGTAGGCTACATAGACCAATCGTTGGATATGAGTCAGTCTTCTATATCATACCTGTCGCCAACCTAATGAAATATCATGGGTTGTGGTTTATTATAACAACTTATGATTGGGTATAAACGTCTAAATGATATGCCCATTTTGAACACAATAAGAAACTTGTCTCCGTGGTTATTTTAGACAAGAAGATTTTCCCTGTGCCCGTGTGTTACAGCGTTCAAAAATATATGTAATTTGAAATACTAATTTGAACTTGCATCCCCCAAGTTGCATTGAAACAATACTGGGGAATGTTGAATCACGACCAATCAAGACACCTTTGATATATTATAACCCGCAGATGTTATATTCTGAGAATTTACACGGCATTTGTTCCGTTTATAGAGCCTAGTTTCCTCTGAGCTCTAAAAACTGACAACATTATGGTGTTGTTTCTGTGGGTCGCCGTAGTATACAGAGGGATGTTGTTGTTGGAAACATCGTCTACGCAGAATCAATCGCTGACGCCGGTCGGTCTGAGAACAAAAGACAAATGTCGATTGTCTGGGTAGTTCTAAAAGGCATTGTTTTAGATGAGGGTCAAACAACCCTAGAGCTTGCATGTTATAATTTGGGTACATGTTTGCACATCACACACATTCTTTTTTACAACAAACTGTTAGTTCATGTGGGTGCCACAAAAATTCAATCATGAACACTACTCTTCAGATATACACTGTATCTGTATTATGTTAACTTGCCGTTGCAGCTTTTCTCACATTTGTGAGGAGATAGTGAGCTTACATGAGCTTGCTTTAAATAAAAATCGAGAAAATTACGCATATTGCATATACATAAATGACGATGTAAAATATACTTACAAATGCAGCCCGAACACCAACCGATCGATCCGAAACCGCGTAATAAGGTCTCTTTTGTCCGTTGTTTACAGTGTTATATTTATGGACAGTGTCCCAAAAAACGAATCATTCGTCTAGATTTCGCAGAATAGGTCTATAAAGTGCGTTTACCGTTAGCTCGTTAACACGGTTAAAATCATTGAGACACTTGTGCGCGTACGTAGTAACTTAAATTAAGAATATAAAGTAGAGATTTCGAGAAGGCCGCTGGTAATTTCCTGGCTCTCGTGAATCGCTGGATAGCGAGTTTTATTTGAGAAATTTGTCATCTTTGTTGTCCTTATGAGAATTTACTTGTTTTAGCTGCACAGACTGCACACTCTTCAGCTGCGCGTGTAATGTATTCTCGGTGGTTTGTTTTGTGCATCAGACAACAACAATAGAGGCACAGATTTCCATGAGTAACTCTTTAATTGACTTTTTTGGCGGACAATCGACTTACAGTCCTCCATTCTAGATTGGTTGCTTACTATTTTCTTGCTGAAGGTATGTCCTAATAATGGTATCTATTCTGTTTTACTTCATTTCAGATTAACTGACACTGTTCGGAGAGGGTTTTATAACATTGCCAGTGCCTTAGGTCCAGGTAGACGGCGTAATGGGACGATTCTGTCTCCTGTACCACACAGCGCTAATACTACCTACTCTTCCTTTCTTAGAGCCGTTGCTCATCAAAAGATAGATCTTATTAATACGTGAGTATTTTTGCCAACCACAGTTTTTCTTGTGTTATACTTATCGAATTCATCAATGTCATCTAATGTATCAAGTGGACATTTTTATCTGTAAACAAATTTATATACTTTATTCATCTGCTACTTGTATTTAATGGGTTCACTATATAATACTGGTGCTATATACATTTGTAATGGCGCAACTCATAAATCCCAAAACAACCTTCAAAGAGCAACTTGTAAATAGACAAATAAATGACAAAAATATAAATATGTAAATCTTATTTCCTCTATTTCTTTTTTTATTTCAGGTGTGTATGGAATAATGAACCATGTGGTCCAGATAATTTCACCGAAGTTTTCACTGACCATGGACTGTGTTATAAATTTGTGCCTCAGCTCAACAAGAGGACTATAAATAGAGCAGGTAGGCATTGTGAAAAAAACCAACATATTCCGACATTTCGTTAACATTTTTTTCCATTCAAAATTTCGCGGATTTGAATAACACTCCGTCCAAATAGAAATTGAAAAGTAAATCTTAGATAGATTTTCACTTTATCGCTCTGTATTGAAGCTTTGTGAGATACCCCCAGAAAGTCTGGGTTTTTGTTCTGGGCAATGAGTCTGATTTTCTCCCCAATTAAATCTCGCAACACCGCGAAGTCCGCCATATACAATGTACATGTAAGTGAAATAATACTGAATGGGCGTAAAACATCAATCAGTCAACTAGCTTGGGGGGTGCATCAAAGATCTTAATGTTAGTGTTTCCTAAATTATCTGAAAATTACTCAATGTGCGAAATATATTGCCTATATAGACAATTGAAAAAGTCAGTGTTATTTGTATACCATCCTGAAAGTTAGTTTATGGCTGAATGCATCGGTTCCATAAGGATGTAACTTCAATACATTGTGGTTATTCTACAAATCGATCCATAAATATGACCTCGTCATAATGAGGACATTTGTGTGAAAAGAATAAATCATTTTCTGGAAATGACAAAATTGAATACTGTTTCATTACAATCGATTTCCAGAATCGAGTGTGGTTTATTAATTATAAATGTTGAGCAAGTCGTAAAACACAGCTGAATTACCACAAACGTCACATGTAACATACCAACCGCTCAGAACACTATATAATTTTGAACGCTATACACACAGGGCCTAGTCTCCATTACAGCAACACTGATTTAGAACATAAACTGGTAATCAGTGAACTGTATTTGCAGATAAGTCTGTGAGACTATTTAACAAAACCCTGTGGTTTGCTACTCTATATTTGTTGGGAAACGTCCGATCACTCATTCTAGGAAAACGCCCATTGTTGAAGCAAACCAACATTTCTAGGTTTCTGGCAATGCCCCATGTAATTAAACCATTTGTCACTTAAAAGTTAAGTGCAGGATTTTAAGGGTTGATCTCGGTGGTTGTCAAGGAAATTAACCCCAAAACAGATCCCCCATGACGTTTAATCTTTGATTTCATCGTAGAAAGAAAATGCAAAAAAATAAAGAAGACTTGGATGGGTTGCGTGACATGACTTGAATGTGTCTCTTAGATGCAATTCATTACCACCAGTCATTTTCAATGGCTGTTGCAATCCGTTTCTTGTCCAGTCTTAAAACAAGGATTGGCTTGAGAGCACATCTCTCAATCATTGGTACAGAGAATGCTAATGGACTTTAACATTGGCTCTCTGAAGCTGTGTGTGTGTTTTTGTTGGATTCCATTATTGGTTACACAATTATTGGTCTGACATCTAGCACACTAATTAGCCTTAAAACGAATCAGTTTAATTGCAACTGTCGGTTTAATGATACAAAAGTTCATTTGTTGGAATACTTGCAAGCCCAATGACGTAATGGGTGATGAATTCCTATTGTTATATTTGACTCACTTTAAAACATTCCCAAAATAAATTCGAAGGCTTTTTTATAACACATATTTGACTGTATGTTTCAGAAGAAAATCTCTTTGAACATAACACACATTGTAGGTCAACTTAATGATGGGGGTTAAATTGCAAGTGCCAAATATTTGCTTTACAAGTTAAACTGTTAAGAAAAGTAATATATGACTAAAAAATAAAACTGTATCAACAATGGTAAACAGAACAATTCTCACTTTAAAGAGTTTCTACAAGAGGGTTGCCTCTAGCCATAGTTTGGTTCCAAAGAGGGGCTACATAACCCGATTACCATGTTAGAGTTACTCGACTAGAAGAAGGTATTAGAATGGTTATTATAATGAGAATAGACACATGAAAAAGCCCCAGGACTTCACCGCTCAACATTTTCACTTCACTGGAAACTCAATTGGATTAGGCGACAATTTTTCAGCGCCGTCGAACTGAATCTAAACTTGATGTAACCAGTGTCAACGCTTCATTCTATTATATGCTGTAGGCATGGCACTTCTAAGAGAACAAATTAGGAAGAAAGCTGATTTAAAGCAAGCCGAAAGAAGTTTGCCACAATATATTGCTGAATTCACCGCGTCTCTGTCAGGGACCATTTTCCAGCGAAGACGTCTAATCGAATTAAGCGCTTTCGCTAAATGGACCCTATTCTGTGGCAGTAGTGCGAATCCTTTGAAAACCGCGAATGGAAATATTTGCCGCGATAGGCTGTAGTCTTGGACGGGCTATGTTTTCATCACTCTCATAACGCTTCATAGACTCTTCATCTTCCCTCCTATAACCACTTCATTTGCTTGATACAGCGCGATAGCGCGAGAAAGGAAAAGTCAGTTATTACTAACCAACCTCACTCTTCAATAGAAGGTTTCTAGAACAAGAGCTGCTTTAAGCACACCAAGTTTCTTAAGCACTTCGATTATTCCACATTTCATCAACAGAAACGCATCATAATGTTTAGTGCCATAAACTAATGAATCAGTTTTATAAATTCGAGGGTTTTGCGCTTTATTTGTAGACCACTTTACAAAATTATTGTTAACCGGGCAGTTTCCACTCGTATGATCGATTTGAGTTTGCAGAAAGTTTATTTCATCTGTCAATGTACTCAGGGCTAAACGAAATGTTGGTAAACCTTTCAACCGTATATATACAAGAAACTATTTGTAATAGTAATAAACTTTAGATGTGCCTTTTCTTTTGCTAATACATGTAGCTAATACATGTAAACTATTTGAAATAGTAATAAACTTTATATGTGCCTTTTATTTTGCTAATACATGTAGCTCAGGGGTCTCTCTGTCCGACATGGGCCTTCGATGGATCAACGATTCGAATCCCAGATCAAATAAAAATCGAAAAATTTCTGATCAGGTTTTTCACTTGGTCGCCCTTTATGTGAACGCGTTGCCTGTTACTAGCTGAAAGTCGGGGTTCTCCTTTGGACAAAGAGTCCAGTTTCCTCCCCGCTAAACCTAACAGCGCCATACTGGTGAACCACTCTTGAGTACGGCGTAAAACACCAATCAATGAATCATAAAACCTTACTAAAGTACTTACAAACATGTATTAGCAATAACTGATGCGTCCCTGTTAGCATTTAAATATAACGGTATTTTTGGGCAACGCTTTATTCGAAGAAAGCATAAATGTATCTACTAGTCTTATCTATCCCCTTGCCTGGTCGTTGGGTGAGGCATGGCCAAACCCGTCATTGACCCTGACAATATTTGTTCTTATTGACCAGAAAACAGCAGGGAAATATTTGTTGTTTTTAATCCACTGATTAAAAAACGATTCAGGAAAACTTAACAGCGCGATCAGGGGGCTGTTTCTCGACACCGACCTAGCAAAGTTACGACGGGCGTAAATATGTTGTGAAACAGCCCCCAGGTCTGGTCAATTATTTTGACTTATTATTGACCTCCCTGTGAGCCCCACATGGTCAGGCCAAATGTTTGAAAAGGTTTCACAATCGCAGAGAGATCGTGTTGTGGCGTTACGAATGTATTTACGTCATAAACCCAATCCGTTGAAAGTGTCGAACATTTTGAAATGTTTGGTCTGTCCAAGTGGCGATGGCGAGGGGCCAATCAGCTCTCTTTTAATGCACATTGTTGTCTCAACGCATTAAGTACGTGTTTGCTTCTTTTACAGGACCGACGTCAGGATTGTTTCTTATTCTGAACGCCGAGCAATACGAGTATATGACGGACTCGAAATCCGCAGTAGGTGTCAAGTTTTCCATCCACGATGCGGATTCTTCCCCCTGGATGAACGAACACGGAATCAATGCGGCTGTGGGAACACACACCTCTGTCGGCCTTAAGAAAATAGTGGTAGGTACTGTTAGAGAATGGGCTCTATAGAAAGCTGTCAATAAATGCCTATTAAACATTCATGCACGCATTGAAACTATCCCCGTTATTCACTCTAATACCTGAGTGAAAAAATGCAACTGAATAAGCTTGTCAACGGCTTCCCATCGACCGATGAACGTCAACTCGACCTGCTGTATCAACAAAGACTATATAACATCCTCTTTAGAATTCAAGATGTTCGATCCAGTAGTCACTGGGTTTAACAACAGAGATTCTAAGAGACTATGAATACACCACACCCCCATTAAAGACAGTCCTTGTGTCTGGGTTGATGCTTCGACTAAGTGGCCAGCGAATCAATAACCGCTTTTAACAAATGATCTTTAAATACAATATTATTTGTTAGCTGGTACAAAGTGCCTTGTCCCAGACCCTCAAACACGTATTGATCCCCAAGTTAGGAAGACAAGTGGGTCAATAAAACGGACTAGTTCTAATGGATCAAATCTACGTATTTATTTAAATGATTCTACCTGACGTAATGCAGACGATTGGTGTTTGTTTTCAATTAGCATGTTCAGGTGCTGTATCTCTAGACATTTACACCCAGCGCCTGACGCCCGATTCTAGTGAAAGGCTTTAACCGTCATGGAAACATATAATTTCAACATTATATTACGAATAGTTGCAAACTTGCGTCGGGATGTCTGTATCAAGAAACAGCAACCTGAACATGTTTATATGCTTCGAAAACACAACAGAACAGAGTTTGTTGCGATCGTTAACACTAGATCTCAATCCATAGTATGAAATAGGAAACGTTGACTTGTTTTGATTGCTTTATAGATAAGATTGTTTTGCAATAAGAAGTATGGGACGACATCTTGGCGTTATTAATGTGTATGGTACATGTATTAGTTGTTCCCTGGGGATCTTTCTACTAGGCTGGCGTAAGTTGCGCAAGTCGCACATGCGTGTTAAATTATAGGAACTTGCGCATGGTCGCAAGTGTGGCGGCGCAACTCTATGCTGTAAACCTATGGGTAACTTTGCGCCATCTTAGTAGAACGAGCCCCGGGCTTTAATATTCACCACGTACAACTTGGTCTTGTCGTTAATTTAAATAAACCATATTCATATAGTTGAAAAAGGGAGAAACCACTGTCATACAAAGTATATTATTTACAGTGGGATCTGAATCTGGGACAATATCATACAATATCATAACCCAAACGATATTCCAAAAATAGAATAAATAAAAACTTGTCCAACTATTTGTAAAATGATAGGTAAATCAATTCGAATAAATATAAACTGTAAGTAGTTTTAGTATATACTTCCATTCCATTTTAAAATATGAAACGAAATGGTATCTTTTAATGTAAAAACGATGATTCCATTGCAATATAATACATGTATGTGATTTGAAATATTTTGACTTTAATACTAAAAGCAGTCCGCAAACTTTTGTAATAACGTGGCAATGATCAAACCAGGTCTAAATCAGATGTTTTTGTCCTACTAGCACGAGAACTTGCCCTCTCCACACGGCCATTGTGGTGATGAAGAGTCAGCTAGAAGAGACCGTTGCCTGAGACAATGTGACCAGGACAAAATTCTAGAGGTCTGCAAGTGTCAACCTCCAGACATCAACTTTAACCCACCAGGTATTGGAAACATTATGTACAAAGAGCGACAATATGTACGACATTAATATTGTATTTTGTTACTTAAATGGAACGTTTTTTTTTCAACCAGCAGGAGTCACCATCATTCTATATTTTTTAACATTTGGGCTAACGTAAGAACAATGACTGTGTGGCGCTTGTCGAAGAAGTAATCCATTTGCGATATAAAAAAATAAAGCATATCTTGATCCTGTCACCTGTGCGAAGCGAAGAGGGTTTGATCGGTTATCGATAGGAGTTAGATTAACCAGTAGATCCTATAACTTTACCTTGATGGTCATTACTGACGGTGGTGGAAGCATGGACATTTTAATTTGCACTTCTTTGGTGCCTTTATATAACAGCTTTATAAAGGTCCGTTCTTACAGTGCGATCAGGGACAAAAGAAGCACACATTATCAACATCACTGAAACGCAGTTTGGTTGATGAATCGTTGTTTTTTTCTGATATGCATTTGAACAATGAATTATTAAGGCAAACGTAATTAGAAAATCAGGAATATTCTGATATTGGGGTGTCAGGGTCTTAGCTTATCAGTCCTGGCCGAATGATCATGGACAAACCAGGGATGTTATCAGCATTTTTACTCGTACGTTAGTTCTCCCATTCCATAACACCTAACCTAACAATGGCACTGGGCGGTCATGCAGCACCCATCTACTGTTATATCAAACATAATCATAATTTTATTATTTTAAATACACTGCTAATTGAGAAGGTTAAACAGCAGTTACGTTATCAGCAGCTAAAAAACAATATCAATGTTTGTCGTTAATCGATTAAATGCAAGACTCATTATTTCTGAAAGTACTTTTTCATTATCTGATTCTGAGGATATTGCCGTTTTTCTTTATTGACATTGTTCATTACCATAACGATATTCCTAAGCATATTCTGATAAATATTTGCTTTCCTCATCAAAGCCCAAATGGAAACATGTTTATACCATCAACAAACGGCTCTCGTTCCAACAGCAGCCAACTTTAAACGGCGAGGTTTTTAATGCGGACCGGTAATATTGCATATCGATGTTAACCCAGAGCCCTTTGTCCTTCCAAGTGCAGGGTTAATCAAACATAATATGTAAATTAATGGAAACAAACACGGACGTATGATTTTGCATCATTGCCAGTTTCCTTTACATTTTCAACTGTATTCCTGGTAATGTTCTCTGTGAGTTATACTCCTGCTCGATCCCATTAGTTATAGTAGTTGACCGAGGACAACTGACTGCGATTCGGTTCTGATCGTTGACGATTGCAAAAAGGCACCGTGACATAAAACATACCACTAATACTGATACTTTAAAAGCTGAAAACGTCAGTCAGTCTATTTTGATCAAAAAATTCAGAAACAAATTTCATATTTAATACTGTCGCCATTATGTAATCATTGAGTGTAGATAACCATAAACCCATGCAGTTTTGAGATTTTTGTTTCAATGTTTTCGCAATCATTCTTTTGGGATATTTTTCAACACTAAACTAATGCCTTCTCTTGCGTTCTCCATGGTTATTGTTGAATCTGCTACATTTGCAGTCAGAAAAAATTTTAAAATAAATAAACACAAAAATCCAAAAATTTCTGCGAAATTATGGGGCCTCTTTATTTATGATATTCTGAAGCTTTCAACAAAACGTTCTTTAAACATCCAGTATTATAAGCCTACATATTTTTATTCTAAATTAAAACGGAACATTTCGTTAAATTTACATATACGTTTATTCGGCTTGAATTTCAACTCATGACAAGAACTGTTTTTGAAACTGGTTTGAAATCGGACACGGAAACAATGTCTCAAATGAAATTTCATTTTTCAGTCTTATTATTGTTTCATTCAACTTTGAACTTGTACGACTACGAGTCTAGAGTAAACAACACTGTAGTTTTATATTCTGGTTTTGTTTTTTGATTTAGATTATTCAAGAGAATGCAGTGTGTCGGACCATTTCATGTGTGTACAGGCAGCTAATGGTAGGTTAATTAAGACCTTTGCCTATTATAACGTTGACAAGTTCAAGGTATCGTAAGGGTTATGTTCCTCTCTGAATTGTTTCGGTTTTTTGTCAGTAGGAAATTAAGCTCTGTGATGTGAAAAAGACAAATGAGAGTAATCCAAAGGAATCGCCCAGTGTGAACCTGAGCGAAATGTTATGTTTACCTGTACATTTGGTTATTTGAAAATCTACATAGAGATGTAAATGTTGTTGCGTGAAGTAAATATTTAGTAACTAGCAGATTGTTGCGTATTGATGGATTGGTATATTGATGTATTGTCAAGTAACTGTTGGGGGCGTCTTGTGTTAGGTGCACAGAACTTAAAATATATTTACAATAAGCATTCGCTAACCGTCGTAATTTCCTTTTTAGGCTACGTTGATGGAGGTGATTATAGCTGTGATTGTAAAATGAACTGTCGTCACAATGAATACCAGCCGACGCTTTCTCATGCAGCGACATCTGTGTACGCAGGGGAGAGCATCGTGCGACAGTTCGCCAAAAAGAAGCAGCTGACTGATAGACTGAGAGTGGCCAGAGACATGCAACAGCGGGTGGATAGAGCTATGTTTCGATACGATTCTGGAATGCTTACAAACATATCTAAAGGTCTTGATAAAAGCTTCAACAAAATCGATGTATTTTCTACCTACATGATGGAGAGTTACAAAGAAGAATACGATAGTCGACTTTCCAAGCTGAAAATAACTCTAGAGAGATTGAACAGTACTATTCGAGAAAGCTTATCAAATTTCGTCGACTCTTCACACATTGGATTTTTCTCATGGGTCAGCCATTTTAGAGATATCTTTAGAACAGTATCTACAGAAGCTTTGGCTGCAAGATCAGCCAAGATGAAGACCACGGCTTTGAACGAAACGGCAGTAAAACTGTTAGCAAAGATTAGACCTCTGATATTACCTAACGAAGAGTTCTTTCTTTCACCCTCCGGATCCATGCTGGATGCAATCGATAAAGGCATCATGAAATTCCGCAAGGATCTGGTGTTGCCGGATGGCCCAGGCCAAAAGTACGAACAGTTTCGCGAGCATCAAGACTTCTATAACGCCACTACCTTAAAGATCCTTAATGAGACAAGGGATTTGTTACGAAAATTAACTTACGAATATAACCGTGTGAAAAATGTTACCAGCCAAACACGACGCTGGTCGAGTTCCCATGTAGATAGAGCCGTTAATGATTTCTTAGAAAGTTTACACTCGCTTGGCTACTTAAAAGTTGAACTTTGGGTTATAGATTTGAAAAACTTAAAACACCAATATATCGAAGACCAAAAAGCAATCACAGGCTTAGCTAAACATCTTGTTATTATAGGAAATACATTTCCGGCAAACATCACAAATATCGACAACTACTTGACGGCGATAAAAACTACCCTCTCGACCTTAAGGGATGTGACTCACAAACTAAAAGGAGAACTTTCTTCGATAGCCTTGGATTACAGAGAAGGCGATGTTGGCAAAACGTATATGGCATCAACCTTTGACAGTAACACTATCAGATCGTCACTCGATAAACTAAGGGTAAGGATATTATGTTTGCATTGTATATTACACATAACATCTATCTGTACATAGAAACTGGGCCTAATGGTATTAACTCAACATAATATTTTATTTATTCTGACATAAAACATATATGTACACCCGATGGAGACTAAAATACCGCCGAATTTTACTGTCGTATACATTTTGGAAAACGGCAGACACTCAACATTCTTAACTCATATTGTACTAAACATGTTAGTAACTTGAATATGTGGCCGTTTTCCAGATGAAAATACTACATTTCTGGTTCCAGGGATGCTTCATTACAAACGTTCTTCGCACATGCATTATGAAGTAAAACTTTGTATTATTCACACACGGTATTCTAACCCAAAGGCTATTGCGGTGATGTATAGCTAGGGACGGTCTCGTGGGAGAATGCTTTCGATCTCGACGTGTTGCATTATTTACATTTATATGGAAGATTTTTGGCTACTGTTATAGAAGAACAAAACCAAAACAACAAAAAACACCACCCTGCTGGTATTCTTATGAAACTGACGATTACGTCGAGATAGAATTTGGCGCTTAAGGTCCATTCTCACTATGCGATTTGTCGTACCGACTTGTAGGATGCGATTAAAATGGATGCTTTTAATTGATCAATAAGATTTGTCAGCCAATCAAATGCATCCATTTGAATCACATGCTACAAGTCGGTACGACAAATCGCACAGTGAGAACGGGCCTTTAATCACAAAAGTCTTTCACCCACGAATCTCAGGTCTTGTAACGTCATTGATCTACGTCTTGTTTCGGTATTTAAACTTAAAAACGTCATTGATTTGATCTATCACCCTTATGTAGGCATACTAAGTTCAAAATCCAACAGATCACGACTCACGAAAACCCGTTAATTTTACTTTTTATTACCCATAAGATGTGTGCATGTCTATTACAAATTCAGCTGCACTTTCTGGGTTCGAGTTTGCGTTTAGGCGAGACAGTTTTACCAATTTTGTTGGCGGGAAAATAAATTGAATTTTACCATCATTCACTACAGCCTCAAAATTCAAGGTCTTTAGAGACGTTTTACATAGCACGCATGTATTTAACCTTATGTATTGAACTTATCTAATTTTATGGAATAACATGGCGCGTTGTTGTTCTTGAACTTAAAGAACAGTTTTATGCCCTATAACCTCTCATATTTCGAGAAGTGTACTTGTAATTTTAGAATAGTAGATTACACAGATAACTTCTGACTGTTATATTATTGGTAAAGATAGCCAAACGTTGGCTTAGATAACAAACTAGTACAATGTTTAAAAATAGCAATTGTTAAAAAATTTTATTGTATTTTTCCAGTCTTCATTTCGCCACCTAACGTCCCGATTTGAAAACTTAATGGACGCCGGCATTTCCGTTCGTGACGTCATCTATCCTGTGGAGAACGGGACCAAAGAGGTGGAATTTGATTTAGAGTGGCTCGACTTCCCTAATCTGGAGAAGAAAGCAGGAATTATCAAGGGATATCTGGAAAAAATTGTCTCCAGTGTTACGGATTATCAAAACGATCTAAAGGAGTACCTTAAAGGAAATAAACTGGATGAAAATTTTTATATGTAAGTAAACCTGTATCTTTTTTAACATTCGAACAATTATGATTATATCTGAAATGAAGCATTTTGAATGTCAAATAGAACGGAAATGAAGTATAGCTAGCAGTTCAAATGCATTTTAAACGATCTGCTTCGTAGGCCCGCCTGGCGATAAATTGATTGTTGTTGTTTGGTGTTTGACGCTGCACTCAAGATTATTACACTTCTATGGCGGCGTTGTCTGTTTTATTGTGGACGGAACGGCTCTATGCCCGGAGGAATCCTACGACCTTCCGATGGTAACTGGCACCGATAAATTGAGCTAATGTTATTTAAAATATATCACAGGTTACTTGAAAATAAAGAGTTTCAGAACAAGAGGCTTTTGTTTAAAATTTTGTCTCATCAAATGTGACTTCTTTCTCATGTTGTTTTCATTTTTTGCAGAAATAATTACCTTCACTTGGAGGTGTACTTTACTGAGTTAAGTGAGACCCGAATATCACAACACCAGTCATACAGTCTTATTGACCTTACCTGTGAGTTTGTTTTAACAGTTTTGAAGCATTCAATTTCTTAATATTTTAGTTCAACTTTATTGGAATCCAAAGTTTTTGTCATGCTATGTTTAAGGTAATTTCTTGTTATCAAGCAACCAAATTGTCATAATTCTTTAGAACGTCTACTTTCTACAATCATATTTAACTTAATATCTTGATTCATTTGCTTAACGTTTCCACGGGGCGGTTTTATAAATCTCATTTAGATGTAGACTGTAAACGTGCAACATTGACATTATACCAGGCTTGGTGGCTGATTTTTAAATGCAACAGTTCCTAGAAAATCAGTAACACAGAGTGGCGACCTGGTTCGAAAGCTCAACTATTATAACTGGCATTTTAACTGCTGTGGATTTATGAGCAAAACATACATCCAAGCATTCCATGCAGTTCAGTATATTAAGAACTGAGTTCTACAAAAATCGATTGATATGCCTGCTTAACGATACTCATGCATTACCTATGATAAGCTGTGTTGAGAGTCATTGTTTATTCCATTAAATGGACATATGAAACAATTTTCTATCGTTGTTTTTCAGGTGATATCGGAGGGACATTGGCCCTGTATCTTGGAATATGTATTCTAACCATCTTTGAAACATTAGATTTCTTTGTGAATCATATAATTTGTCCATCGAACTCTAGGAATTTATGAAGGTTAGGGCAGAAAGGTGCCCGAACAGATGACATTTACCTACATAATTGGGTGTAAGGAATACCTACCCTAGATATCAGTTAAGCTGGTGATACGAAATTACTGGCGAATCATACAACAGTCTAGATAAAAATACACTGTATCGTGAAAATGTGTTCTGTTGTATGTACCTCGTGAACAGTTTATCTCAATTGGGACAGTACTTGGTCACGCGTTGGAGGTTCGAGATTCCATTGCTTCAAGAAGTCCAGTAATGAACGTTGGATCAGTTTCTGTGAACTATAACCAGGTGTTTGTGATCAAAGTTACCTTACTATTTGAAGACGATATGGTTCGTTCAATAATAAGTGGAAAGTGTTACTACCAATCCCCAAACTGATGGCCCAAGTAATTAATTTAAAGCCTTCAGTCTTCAACAGCTCAATGTAAACGTGCCCGATTGTAGACAATTTCGGTCGTACCATCGGTAGAGCTAACTTATCCTATCCACCATGTTTAAACGTTTTTCGATTGGAAGGCTTTTTAAAAAAGTTTAATTGTTGGAAAACTGTTGCTACATGTGCTGTGAGTTACATGCTTATAGAGACCCCTTTGACGCTAAGATGGGGTTCCCTGTGTCTGTTTTGCCCTCTGTGGCCTCTCGACATTTAGTTTATGAACCTCTGGTGATAAAACTACAGCATATGAAATTCCCATGTTAATACAATGCGCTTGTCAAGAAGCTGGTAAACATTACAGAATATACGGAGGACATATCTAGCCAATTAATGACGCTAATTAATTGAACAATGGAGTATATTGTGCTTTGTAAATAATTTCCAGTGCTGTGCTCGAACTTACATAATCTGGTCAGTGTAACTGACTGTGTTTGTAAAAATATCATATTTATAATATATATTCAAAAAGGCCAATCTTTTTTCAACAAATATTTTAAGTTAATACATTGGCTATGAAGTAACACAAAAGTCTGTTACGACCTGTAAAAATTGTAACCAGCCGCTACATCTACACGACTTTACTGGTGTGTTTTGGGTACATGTGTTATCCACATAAGCGGGACATACATTGTTTGTTAATTTAGATTGTGTGCATCTACATGTATCAGGATTATCAAGCAATTTTTGAACTAATTTGTCCGACATTTTCTTCATGGAATCTGTGCAGACTATGTGACCGTTGGTAATCTACGTTTACCATGCATTTGTATGTTAATCTGTAAAAGCTCATGTATTGTCCGGTTTGCTATGGTATAAATTGGCTTAAAGCTTGTGTATATATTTCTGCGAAAAATGCGTGTGTGGCAAAGCAACATAATACAGTCCAATTACATCGGTTTCGATTAATATAAGTATAATTGAGTTTCCAAAAGGTTATAGATACAATGTACATGTAGAACTGCCCTGGGGTGAAATTTGTCCCATTATATATCAAATACACCTGTAAAACGGCAATCTGATGAATGACTTTTTGACAAGGGATAAATAATACTGGAGACAAATATTCTTTGTATGCGACTGTTATTAATGGCTTTTACTATGTGCATCCCAATTACAGCTGTAATACTCCCATCGCCTCATAACGCTTGTTTCTACACGAAACTACAAGTATTGCTGCAAGTTGTGTCAATCTGTATATTTATTGGTTTGATAACAACTAAATGTAAATTTTATGGCAGAATACACTTATATAAATACAAACTTCTTGTTGTTAGTGAGTTGTCAATTATACCGACAAGTACCAGTTGACTAATGCGAATTGTTACTGTTGTTGGCTAAGACAAACATCGCACAAAAATCGCACTTTTTTCAGGAATTCCCACCTGAAAACAAAATGACTGACGTTTAAAACTGATTATTCATTAAATCTGACCTCCATTTAAATTTAGAAATGTATATAAACAAGATTCAAATAATAGATATGCAGTTGGTCTACTTCTAATTCTATACCTTAAAGTGCTCGAGATTGGAAAGCCAAAAACGCTTTATAATTCGCATGTCATTGGAAAATAACCAACAATTTTCTACTTATGTTTTACGTGAAAAGTATTAACATTTCGAAATTCCTTTAATAAAAGCACTTAAATTTGTAAAAAAAATATTATTTTCGACTGGTTCAATGATTTATGTTTACGCCACTCTCATTATATTTTCACTCGTATGGTGCCAGATTTATTGAGGTATAAAAAAACCAGGATATTTGCCATGAGGAAATACCTGACCTACGGCGAATACCTGGCGAATCGAGTGTCTCTTGGGCTGAGTGGAAATCCAAGCCGCGGCCTGTAAATGGATTGATTGATTGGGGCTTAACGTCGCACTCAACAGCTAAGGTTATACGACGACAAAAGTATCAACCGACCAAAGGATCACCCCCCCCCCCCCCCCCCCAACCCTCTAACCTACCCAGATCTATATTTTGACATTTTGGCTCCACAGACCATATGACGTCAGGAAGCACGAGGCATACTTAATGTTCCACCTTGCTGGGTCAGCATACATGGCTAAAGCAGAGCCACAATGCTCCAGCCCGAGGGTTCCCTGTCGATGGAAGGCTTGTATACTATCGTTCCACCTCCTGAACTATGAAGGGCTGGCAGGGTTAAGCCACTTAATGTCATACAATCCTTTTTTGTAATTATTACAATACTTTATTACATTAAGTGGCGGGTCACGGCGTTTTCATTTGGTAGTCACTAAAGATATGTTAAATAAAGTATCTTTCCTACCAATTCTTTAGATACGCCTTTTGGTTTTAACGTAAGTCGGGCTACTTTTTTTTAGGAAATGAGTATGGGGTGTTCCACGGCTAAACTCAGTGGATACAATTAACCAAAAGGACTATGTTATCTTTCAAAGAATTCTTAGACACTTTAAACGACAGGATATTATGTCATAGATACGTTTCTTACTAACGGATTTCAAGATGTACACGTAGTGACGTTTTCGAACTAAGAGTGTTTCGAACTTTCTTAGCACTCTTCTTGCAATAGGCTACAGCTTACTGCAGTTTATTTCCTAGTTTGGCCCCGGTCCTGGGGAGCATGTCTTCACGGTGACTCTCCGCCCAGTCTCATCATGTCAACGATCGTTTACTTAGACAAATCATAGTTAGGAAGCGTAAGAAATATAAACGTGCCATCTATAAATCAATTAGCTTGGGGAAACATCGATGTAGCGATCCATTAGCGAACGACTGAAGCTTAATCCCAGTGGGAATGATTCTCGATGCAAGTAGTCAAGCGAATCATTCTTCAAACTCAGAACATCGCTGTTCTCACGGTCAGTAATCTTAACCAGGCAAGCTATTCCTTCTTACTAAAATACACCGTTCTCATTACTTGGTTAGTGTTCGCCGTCGTTTTCCGGTCTAATTAAAATGCATAGTAATAAACTAATGGCATCCCTTTCAAGTTAAAGTGACAATTATGTATGTGCAGTTACGTGCTGAACGTTATATCAATTGTGTATAGATTGTTTTTTGTAATAACGCATTAATGTGTCCTGTTTTATTTTTATTAATTAATGAATGGATAGGCCTAGTTACATCGCAATGAAAATCTTCAGACAGCATGGTTTTTGTACTCTGACAAAATTGCAATAAGTATGATTCCTAAACAACGGGACTATATAATGAGTGTGTTCATTTACTAAACGTAAATTTGTATTTCGCCGTTGCGAGAAAACAGGACATTTGATATTGTTTACAGATACATGTATATCCACGTATATTAACCTAGAATATAGTCCAAAATGTTCATATCGTGATATCCTTCGCCAAATCCCGATTTTCGATTTCTGATATTGTGATCTTTTGATTTTTGGGCACAATGTGAGGCAGTGTGCGAGTTTCCTACTCAGATTACATGTTTAGTCCAAAGATCCAAAACGCAGTCATAACCAGACAAAAATATAATTGACAATCACAGTTGGTTCAACTTTTGTACAAATGTAAGAGGAAGGCAATTGATGTTATTGCTATTAATTACTTTCTTATCGAAACAATATCCTGATTAATTTAGTCGTGTTTAAATGAGATTGGCGTCAGATGGTTGATTGAGATAATGTCGACGCTCGGTCTGTTGGGAGCTCACGTCAACTCGGTGTGAATAATGAACTATTGAACGGACCGGTTGTATACAATATTCATGGCATTGATCCACATGGTTGTGTTACCTGGTAAACATTTCCGAAAGGTATCACATGTATTTTCAATGAAGTTTTTTAATTAATCTCAACAAGACGCCAGGTAACTTCGATCTGAAAACCCCAAGTCGAACGCCGATTTCATATTTAGAGTATGCAGGCATCGCGTATTAACGTCAAGTAAGCTTTGGCACGAAAGCCGCTCGGTCGATGATGGGATACAAGCGAACACGAAAATGCACTCTCTACGAGACAAGGCAAGGCTTTAGAATCGGATATGACCAAGCGGCCTAAACAAGAGTCATCAGTGCAGGAGAGCTCGAGTCAGCATCCCCGCCCTTATAAACGGCGCGGTTAACAAGGGCAGCCAGCCTCCAATATATCCAGCGACTTAATCAGTTCTATTATTAGCCAGTACAATATTTAATGAAAGTTAATTAAGCGGGAATGGCGATACGGTAATTATTAATATCATGGCTTGATAAAAAACATACATAACTCACAAGAGGCTTTATCCACTAGTGTTTCAACCACACGGTAAATAATGCACTTATGGTTTCCATTATGGAAAAGATCACTGAGTGATTCGTCGGGGCAGTTTGAACTTTCTGATGGTACGGGCGAATAACGTCACAAACATTTCATCCACCTGGAAGTCCCACTCGATTATAGGAAATTGTAAATGAAAACAAATAAAAATGTATATCTTACGCCATAAATCAAAAGAAAAGGCTGCTGGGAACCGGAAATATATTCTCATGAAAAAAATGGGAATTGAAAACGCTTACTCATAAACCAGTCACTTATTGAAAAAAAGGCCAACGAACGTTATTTAAAAAAAAACACAATAATTTAGTGTTTCTGAAAAGGCCATCTTTATTCATGGGATGTTTTCGGTAGTAAAATTCAGTTAAGGTCCTCAGAGAACAAAACTAATGCGAACAGACCTCCAAGCACTGGCCATCTTATTTTTTCCACAGCCAATTAGATTATATAAACTTCTATAATGAGGTTCTTTGTATGCCGGGATCCTTAAGGGAAATGAAGCTACACTCCAGTAGAGAGTCCACGGTTAATAGCTGTACGTTTGTTCCCACGAGAAGCCAATATCCCAATACCTGATCCATCTTCCAAACTACAGGCAAACAGCCCCCATCAAACCCCCGAAAACGTTGGGAACGACGTCTAACAATTGGCACAAATTAACTGAAGATGAGGGTCAACGGGTAGAAATTGGAAGAACAAGAAAGCATGATGAGCATATAAATGCGATCAAAACGTCTCAATTGCAACCGAACTGTCTAAGCTTATTTGCCTGATCAACATAGCTATGTCTTGTTTATTGAGTATACTCTTTGGTGAGCAAACGTGAATCCCGATGGTAAAAAGAGTGTGGGCGTTTAAAATATACTGAATTTTTCAATGTTTGACGCTGAAATGAAAGTTATATATTAGTCGGATTCGTGTACGAAAATTTTAATAACTGCCACGGGATCCCACCCTTAACGTATAGTATTACGGCTCATATCAGTAAAAGAACCTTGCAACTTGTTAAAAATAGTTCATAAAATATCAAACTTCTTTCAACGACAAGCTATCAGCATTTTGACACCATTTGTCATTTAAACTAGAGAAATTATAGAAACCACGAAGATTACGCTATTTAGAAGCAACCTTCAGTGCACCTAAATAATTGACCGATTGGTTGGTCGCTAGATTAGGTTAGTTGATTAATATGGGAGGGTTGGAAGTTTTAGTTCAGGGAGACATCATGCTCAGTCCATTGAAGGAAATCGCGGACCACGTCCTGTGGAAAGTTGTGTCCGACAAAGGTTCATCTTTTACATAAAAATCATTGTTTTATAGTGTCGACTATATTAATAAATTGGTATTTCTTAGCGATTATAGTTCAGGAATGGAGCGGGGTTTGCCTCATAAACTCTTGTTTCAGGGCTGATTTGTCAAAAACAATAGAACACTCAGACGTGCTTTGCTGTTTACGATTCCCATTAACCACATGCCTGCTCGGTTGAGTGGGGTAGACACCTATTTTTGTTGAATGGTGGGCGTTGGTTTCCTACTCCACTCCACTCCAACCCATCCCCACTTATGAGTGTCTATATTTATGAACACTAAAGCGCTATATAAAGGCTTACCAGCAAGCCATCACGGGTTCTACTTTGCCCAAAACATGTTAATTGAACGCGAAGCAAGCGGAATGTCTGAGAAATGAGCGATTAATTCATTCGTTTAAGAACTCGGTGGCGAAAAGTATAAATAAATAAATACAGTTTTACAACCCATGCTACCATTAATACGCATGATAATACAAAACAAAAAAAATAACCAGAATGTTGTTGATTTATTGAAACAATTAAAATTTGAAATACCCAATACAAATAGTTGTATTTTAACCAAAAATAACTCAAGAATGTTTTAAGCTAAATAAACTTTTGAGTCTTTCAATTGTGTTCTATTACCTTTCAATGACAGCCAAAGCTTTATTCCAACTGATGATTAGTATTCAATCTGTCTTTGTTTCAAGAAATTTCATAGCTTAAAACTGACAGAATCACATATCAATGCCATGTTCCAAGTTCTTCAATTGAAGCTGGGTTATATAAAGAAGATAGACCGTCTGAGATGGGATAACAATCATGTGATGTATTTCTCACTACGACTTACTTTTATCACAACTCCCTGCTAAAACCAATATGACACCTTAAGTCGTCAATGTCGGGCTGAATTTGACACGGCTAAAGAGATTTTATTGTTATAGGCTTTTAGGGAGAATTTTAAGCCTCTTTAGTTACATGCAGACCGACAATTAAGGTGGAATTTATTGTTGCCGCCAAAGTCGGTTTTAGGGTTTTGTATCCAGTCGATAATGACTCCACAGTGCACTTTCTGCCAACTTCCGTTTCCAATTTTCAAGTTGTCTCAGACAGGAAACGAGTTGGCAGCCATTGCTTGGAGGGTTTTAGGTGTCACTTCCGGCAAGTAATCATGCCCCTCCTTTATAAATGAGTTTTCCCAATACGTTCATTTCGGCTGGTTCCTACAAGACTTTTAGCCATTCCTCTAAAACAAACTTTGTACCAGTGCTAACTCGCTCCACATCTATATCGGCATTAGATTCTAGTAAAGGTGCTGTCGGAAGAGTACCTTCCACCTGGGAGTCATCTGGGTTTACAATAGTTGCTCTGAAAAAAAAACACATAACATTTTTTTAGTTTAGTTTACAGTGTTCAATATTACTACTGAATCAATTGAATATAAATATATCTTTGTTAGACGTAAAAATATGCTGTAGCTTTCATCCCTGTTAAGTATTGTTAACTTCATTTGTTCCGCTTGTACCAAACATTAAATATCACACAAAGAAATAACACTATTTCGAGTGCTATGATTACAACATAGTCAAATGTCTAGTGTAATTTATAAAGAGAAATCTGTAATATTTATCGCCCACATAGCAGGTTCTCTTTCATTTGAAAGAATCATTGGACTAACTTGATAAAGCCGTTTTAACAACCGGCCCTCAAGCCTCGTTAGAAGTTCCCTTACTGTATTTCATTTGGGACATCTTTATGGAGTGAACCGTCTGCCAACTTGTATTTCTCCGCTTCTGTTATAGCCTTCGCCATCTGTTCATCCAACCATATACTTGCTCCGACCTCAGCTGGATCTAACTTTAACTGCTGCTGGAGAAGAGATGACGTCAGATTTGACTTCATTTTAGCCAGAATATAAATGACTAAATGGTGACGCCTTGGTAATCCGAGACTAAGCTTTGGTGGAAACGTTGACTGGAACAGATGAAAATAACATACAGAAAACAAAGAAATTTCCGAGGGACATTTCCAAGCTGATATTGTATAAAAACGACACAAGCTACATGTACCAATGGTGTGATTTTGTTAAATACAAAAATACATGTAGGAAATCGGTGGATGTTTATCTGAAGTAAATATATTAGAAACTTTTCGATGACACTCCAGTAAGAAAGTTAGTGTTTTTTTTAACAATTTACGTTACAAAAATGTAATTTTAACATAACTAATGATTTAGTCGAATAAATTAAAATAATGAAAACATATATACCTACCTCCCATAAAGCAAGTACTGGGGCGTCTTCACTAATTAAATCCGATTGCTTTACATTTAATCCAGTTTCTTCATGTAGTTCACGCAGTCCGGCTTGAACTATCTGAGGAGTGCAACATGTTGAAGTTAAAACAACACTTAACCCCGCCAATTCTCAGTAATTTGGACTATCTGAGGAGTGCAACATGTTTACAATGTAGGTTAACACAACATTTAACCCCGCCAATTGTCAGTAAACTTGAACTATCTGAGGAGTGCAACATGTTCAGGTTAACACAACATTTAACCCCGCCAATTCTCAGTAAACTTGAACTATCTGAGGAGTGCAACATGTTGAGGTTAACACAACACTTAACCCCGCCAATTCTCAGTAAACTTGAACTATCTGAGGAGTGCAACATGTTGAGGTCAACACAACACTTAACCCCGCTAATTCTCAGTAAACATGAACTATCTGAGGAGTGCACCATGTTGAGGTTAACACAACACATAACCCCGCCAATTCTCAGTAAACATGAACTATCTGAGGAGTGCAACATGTTGAGGTTAACACAACACATAACCCCGCCAATTCTCAGTAAACATTAACTATCTGAGGAGTGCAACATGTTGAGGTTAACACAACACATAACCCCGCCAATTCTCAGTAAACATGAACTATCTGAGGAGTGCAACATGTTGAGGTCAACACAACACTTAACCCCGCCAATTCTCAGTAAACTTGAACTACCTGAGGAATGCAACATGTTTAGGTTAACACAACATATAACCCCGCCAATTCTCAGTAAACTTGAACTATCTCAGGAGTGCAACATGTTTAGGTTAACACAACATTTAACCCCACCAATTGTCAGTAAACTTGAACTATCTGAGGAGTGCAACATGTTTAGGTTAACACAACATTTAGCCCAGCCAATTCTCAGTAAACTTGAACTATCTGAGGAGTGCAACATGTTTAGGTCAACACAACATTTAACCCGCCAATTCTCAGTAATCTTGAACTATCTGAGGAGTGCAACATGTTCAGGTTAACACAACATTTGACCCCGCCATTTCTCAGTAAACTTGAACTATCTGAGGAGTGCAACATGTTGAGGTTAACACAACACTTATAACCCCGCCAATTCTGAGTAAACTTGAACTATCTGAGGAATGCAACATGTTTAGGTTAACACAACATTTAACCCCGCCAATTCTCAGTAAAGTTGAACTATCTGAAGAGTGCAACATGTTCAGGTTAACACAACTCTTAACCCTCAACCCCCAATTCTAAGTAACTAAATTCCTTATAGAAATTAAAAGATAAAATCTCCATCACATTTATCAAATAATATTCTTCGAGTAAGCAGCGACATGACATGGTGGGTGGCGGGGGGGGGGGGGGGGTGATTAACATCAACCTTTCAGAAATTCGTCGCAAGAAATTTCTCAAACACAATTTGAATTGAACCCGCGACACGATAACGAAAACCCCTTATTGTTTTGTGATTTTCTCAGTTCAGAATCATTAAATCAAGCATAAATTAAAAATGCCAGAGGCATTTATAAATACATTGGACTCGTCACTTGGCTTTGAGTGTAGGTATTACCAGAAAACAAACCTTTCGACAGTTACGTTTATACTTTATTATAAACTGAATACAAGTTTATTTACCGTTTCGTCTTCTTCAATGTGTCCACCTAAAACATCAAAAAGCTTTCGTTGAAACGCATGAGTACACATCATACCAGGTTATACTTTGTATGCGATTTACTGCACACTGGACACAACTGTCTTTTCAAGGAACACTCGATTATCTCCCTTGAATGCCAGTTTCTTGGTGTTTATTGGATACGATTACGCTTGGTAAAATTGATTGAGTGTAACGCGTATTATATCGCATTCAGTATCATTTCATAACAGTGTTGACAGTTTTTTGTGAAGGAAACCGAACTATGTGTCTTCAGTTGACATCCAGCTTTTTATAACCTTTAGTAATTAGGCCTAACCTTGGGAAGTTGTTGAAATTATGCTCTAACAAGAAGCTGCAGATATACGTTTAAAGTTATTTGACAGCTCCGAGGGGATAATAAAGAATAAACCATAGGGTTGGTTGGTGATTGATTTCATTTTTTTATGTGAAATGACGTTTTCCTTTAATTCCACGTATAAAGGGTGATCATCCACGGGTACCTAGTAACCAACTAATGAAAATATAATACTCAGATTGTGGGCCCTGAGCCAGCTCCCAGTCTGTTACCTGGGGGTACCCAAACTCCGGGAAATGTTCGTAAATGATTGGCTCTCCTTGTCATTAGTATTTTGTTGTCCCCGGTGTGGAGAATGACCGCTGCCCCAACATCTACTCCTCTGTTCACGATATCGTCTGGAATTCTGCTGATATCACTGGCTTCAAGTTTATGAATTGGACAAAACGTTGGTCTCTATAGCAATAAAAGTAAAATCGTGGGAAGCGGGTTAAAAGCGATATATTCATATCGATTCAACATTCATTAGGGCCTACTGTTTGTATTGGTCACCTGCTTACCCGGACACACATGTACGTCTCTTCTAATAGTTTCCACCGGAAGGTCGTGGGTTTCCTCCGGGCATAGAGCCCGGTTTCCTCCCACAATAAAACTGGCAATGTCGCCATATAAGTGAAATAATCTTGAGCTCGGCGTATAACGCCAAACAATCAATCGATCTTCTAATGGTATCAAAAACAGAACTTTCATTTATTTCTACTTATTAAGCAGTTTTCTGACACTTTTCGATAGAACCGAAAATAACAAATCACCAAAATAAAGACAAGGCCACTATTGTAAGTGTATTCATAATTAAAACCATGTTTCACAAACAGTTGAAAGGATTTTGGTTTAAAGCGTTTGAAGCTTACCTTTATCTTAACTTTATGTTTGCAGTCATCGTCGGTAATAATTACTCTGTTGTTGACGAGCTCAACTGAAAGACGTCCTTCGTGTGAAGGCATTTTGAAATAATCTAAAATACTCTGCAAAGAGCGTCCAATTGAAAAAAGTGGTGAACAGAAAGGCAAGCAATCCTTTGAATATGACTATGTTTACACATTGACACGATCTTATTTAAAACAGATACAAAGCTTCCTTAATTGGAAAAGTTAAGGTACAAAATGAAACGGAAATTCACATGTCTATGAAAATAATAATCTTAAAATGTGTTACGATGTTTTGTGTTTGGCTTAGCCTAAGTAGAGATGGTTGGTTAATTTATATTTTTCGCCGCACTCAAGATTATTTCACTTGTATGGCGGCGTTGCCAGGTTTAGTGGGGAAGGAAACCTCCCGACCTTCGGCGAGTACCTGGCGACCGAGTAAAAACTCTAATTTTTATTTGGTCTGAGTGGGATTCGAACCAGCGCCGCATCGATTGAAGGTCTGTGGGACTGATCGCCGAAGCAGAGAGTAGACAAACTAAACAAATAACTCTGAAGTATGTTTCAGGGGCGACAACTCTTATCGAGCACACACAAATGGGAATTTAGGTCACTCCATATGTAACAGCACATGGAACGCAAGGTGCTAACGATATAATTTAGCTACAGCTATGTGACGAAATCAGATGGCAACACGAATATGTATGATAATATACCAACCTGGGTGAATCGAGCAGGCACAGGGTCGGCTGTGATTCCTGATTTATTCAAATAAACCAATATTCTCTTGTTCAGCTCACTTGACATTCTGGCAAACATCGACCGCTTAGCAATACCGATCAAGGGAGACAACTTTATGGAAAGAGAAACACGGGCCTACATATTCTGATCAGTTCAATGGTTCTATATCGAGGAGCAATCGCAGCAAATAATATGGTGAATTGTAGAATATCCCAATACTGGCATCGCCAATAAACATCATCCAACATGTAAGCTAAATTTAAGTAGGGCGTTGTAAATAATGTAGCATACAATGTGAAATGCGTCAGGTAAGCAAACGTGGTTACTTGAACAACGAGGGTACATGAAATCCACAAAGTGTATATGATAACAAACCATGAACGAAAAAATAAAATAAATAAAATAAACGTTTTTACTCACAGCAACGTTAAACAAGTGCTATTTTCTTAATTGATAGCATTTTGTTTTATTCGATTGAAATGTATTTTGACAAAAAAAAATTGAAAACAAGAAACAAACATTATTTCTCAATAACAACAATGTTATATATTCAAATCATATGCAATTACATTTAACAGAATAAGGTAAAAGCTTAGAAATACCTTTTGAATCGCGTATGCGGGAACTGCTAACTGCTTTTCAAAATTAGGCCTACACCACAACAGGTTCCAGCCTTCATCGACACCTCAGTATGACGTCACCTTGACAGGCGGGGGTGGGGACAAACTAACACATGTTGCCATAAGTGGTTGGGAAAGATAGAACTACTTTTTATCTAAATAACATTTCCTCTTGACGATAACATATGTGCTGGATGGTCAGTTAGAGGTGGAGAGGCGGGACCAACTTAACGCCACCTCCATTAACATCTATTTGCGGACATTTTGTTTTGTGCAGTTGTTTGCAGACGGAAGATCACTTAACATACCCCTGGTTTTCAGTTTGGCATTTTCCATGCACGGTTTAACAAGTAGCATTGGTTAGAATAGTGCTTCTTGTAAACCATTCGTAAACAAGTTCATAAATAAATAGATATGATAAATAAATAAATGTGATGAACTTCGGCATATAACGAGAACGGCGCATGCAAAAGAAACCGTCGCTTCAGTCTTCAGTTTTATCAATTTCAAAGACCTGGAGCCTGTTTCATAAAACGGCGTAGATGCATTTTTGGGGGTACATGTAACTTCCATAGCAACGTATCTCTATACAGTATGTAACATTTTTAAATATTTCGTATTAAACTTAGTTTTTAGTACTTGGCAGTTAAACCTGAACAATAGAAGCGTAGGTAAAACATTTTGGGGGACATGCGCGTCCTTCAGACAAAATCGCTATGGTGTTTGAATTTTGCAACCCCAGGGGCTCGTACTTCAAAGCTGGCGTAAGTTGTGCCAGTCGCAAATAGGTGTTAAATTAGGAACTTGCACATGGTCTATGTTGTAAACCTATGCGTAACTTTGCGCCAGTTTAGTAGAACAAGCACCTGACAGCCCCCCCCCCCCCCCCCTCTCTCTCTCTCTCCCTCGCCCTTCCTCCTTACAATTTCAAGTCAATTCATGTATTCGCTATTTTACACTCAGGGTGGTACGATAGCATAAACTCTTACATAATAAGGGGTATATGACCGAGTATATACAAATACAAATAGAGGCGTATATGTACAATTGAATTTATACAACAGAGTACACAATAAGAGTCATTCATTTTTGGAATGCCTGGGTTTTGGTCCGCTTTATTAATTTACATAACAAGTTATTTACTGTTTTACGAGAAGTAAACACATGTACATTGAGTTGTTTATTGATACACAAACGGACAAAGACTTTTCTCAATCTATTTTTGTATTTATTATTTTTAGCATAAAAGAATACTCTAAGTTTAACTCGCCAAGGTATACAGCTTATTCTGAAAAATAAAATGTTTATTAACCACACACAGTATATATTTGTTGGATTTTTAAAATAAAACCTTTCAACAGGAACTTTAACTGATGGACCGGTGTTCAACTCATGCACTTTTTGATGTGACAGGTCTATTTGGGGAGGAACCATGCAGATCAAGAAGAAACACCCGATCATTTGTTGGCACTTTTTAGTCATTCAACATAAGTAGATCAGTAATAATGAGACCAAAAAGTGGAATACTGGCCAGATCAAGCATTTTCAGTGCCTTAAGTACTGGATCACAGAAGTCGAGAATAATTTTAGCCAATGACATGTATGACACTATATCGAAGAAATATATGAGAGTCTAAGAAAGTATAGTAAAATTATTTGACCAGCATAACATCAATATATTGTGTCCACTTAATTGGATATATCCATCTCATGTAATATATGCATTGGCCATTTCAAACGATTAACTGTGGTAGTCAGTGTTCATTTTCGTAGGATGGAGTTTTGAACTTAAAAGAAAGGGATACACAATTCAAGCTAGCCGAGAAATCTTGTCTGTCTCTTTTCTTTATTTCTATATTACCACACATGCAAACGTTTGTCCTGATTTTTTGTATATATTGCGGCTGTTGAAGCAATAAAAACACACATTTTTTAATCCAAATTGTTTCAATAAAATGCTTATTTGACGGTTTATCTTACCCTTACTGTTCCATGTCGCATTCTACAGAGCGAGCCGTCAAAATGGTGAAAACATAATATATCTTCATTTGATATAATTTCATACATTTGCACTTACTTTCATCGGGTACGAATTTGATGGAGGCTGAATATATTTCAAATCTGAACTGCCCTTTTTTGGGGCCATCGTTTAAATATTCATGACCAAGTTAATTTCCGCAGTAACCACATGATACCTGAACATATAAAATAAGTACTTAAATATAACCGATAGCTCTAGTCGAGGGAATTTGAAATGGCAAATCTACAACAATATAATACCAGTCTTAAACCAATCACTGATAGTCACAACCTGTACCTTACAAACCAATCATTGATAGTCACAACCTGTACCTCACAAACCAATTACCAATAGCCAAAACCTGTACCTCACAAATCAGTCACTGATAGTCACAGCCTGTACCTCACAAACCACTCACCAATAGCCAAAACCTGTACCTCGCAAATCAGTCACTGATAGTCACAACCTGTACCTTACAAACCAATCTCCAATAGCCAAAACCTGTATCTCACAAATCAGTCACTGATAGTCACAACATGGACCTTACAAACCAATCACTGATAGTCACAACCTGTACCTTACAAACCAATCACTGATAGTCACAACATGTACCTCACAAACCAATCACTGATAGTCACAACATGTACCTCACAAACCAATCACTGATAGTCACAACTCGTACCTTACAAACCAATCACTGATAGTCACAACATGTACATCACAAACCAATCACTGATAGTCACAACATGTACCTCACAAACCAATCACTGATAGTCACAACATGTACCTCACATACCAATCACTGATAGTCACAACTCGTACCTTACAAACCAATCACTGATAGTCACAACATGTACATCACAAACCAATCACTGATAGTCACAACATGTAGCTTACACAGCCTGTATAGGCCTACCTTGTATATGGAAGCAAGCAAGGTTATGTGATTTAAGATGGACTCAAATTTTATGGAAGAGGCAGAGATTGAAATGGCGACACAATTTAACACAAAACGCAGAAGAAAACGGCGGGATGAGTAATTGCAACTGAAAATGTTACGGCTGACTTATTTGAAGTTTAGTTACAGTTAAATCTTTTGGAAAGTTAGTCACATTTATCAGAACAACGGCTGTGGTTGTTTGGTACCAACGGATAATACCTACTTTCTAAAGCTAGGAGGAGCTTAAAAGTCTTTGACTTCAGCTCAAACTCCAGGTATCCAGGAAAGTCGATATAGAGATCGGCTTAAAGCCGAAGGCCTATAGAATTTACATTTGACAAGCGTCCCCTGAATTAACATAATATTGAAAGTGCCATAATGCATCGACCTACAGATCAATCGATAGTTACGGTGCAGGTTTGTTAGCTTTAAACTTACCCTGTCGAAAAAAATCCCGGTATATTTCTTCACCGGATACCATCAGCTTTACCAAAAATCAAACGAAAGAGATTGATACCAAGTGCTGCATAACTGCTGATATTGGGGAGTTTGGTTTTAGAAGAAAATTATCAAATTCACTCTCTTATTGAGAATCATTTTTTTCAATCCAATCTAAAATGGCTTTGTTAAAAACCCCTCTCTAGTCTGATCGATTGAGAAAAAAAAATACAAAAAGACTCCAGAGAGTGTTAACAATCGAATAAAACGGCCACAGGTTTTTGTGACAAGTAAACATATTCTGACCTTTGTCATCATGGGCTGAAAACTCGATGAATGAGGAGTGATCGACTAGCAGGTACAATACAGGTTGACACAAAATTACTGTAAAATAAATGTAAGTAGGACGAAAAATTCCATCATGACCTTGTAGGTGTTTTTCGAGACTGATATCAATAAAGGGCTTCTTGTTTGCACTTCTTGTTCATTGAATATTCTGGGTCATGTCCTTACAATTTCAGGGATTTTATTTTTCTTCTTCTTAATTTGAGTGTAAAAATCTTTAGATATCTCTTTTTTAAACTTCAAAAGTTCAAAATCAAACGTTCGACTTTATTATGGCTTGGGCTGAATATAATTCAATAGCTTTTTTCGTTGAAACAAAATCTGAAAAAGTCCACTTTCATGCAAAAGAATTAAGTTAAAAGTTGTTTTACCAGAATGTCGAGAGTTGGTGTGTTTAAGAACCATTGGATAAAAATTGATGCATGTGCATCCCAGTTATTTAACTTTGGTTTACTTTCTCTTGCCTTGAATCCACAGATTCAATGAAAGCTTCAACATGAAACATACAACTTATTTTTTATCGATGAACTTTGATTGCTGGAATTGCTATGTCAATGGGAATTTCGAAAAGAAGTCAACAGCTTGTGCTACGTTTGCAACTTAATAGTTATTAATAGACGTGTGCAGTTTATTTCTACATTTTTTCTGATTTTTTAGATTTTTAAAATCAGCATAACAAGTAAAAGCGATAAAGTAAGTAGACCATTCATGTTGATTTCGACAGGCAGTCTGCCAACGGAGCCGGCCAATAAAAACGTAAGTTTCAGTCACTTGTCTCTCTCCAGTCCAACCTGGCGTTGAATCGCAAAAATGGAAAGGTCTGCAAGGAATTTCATTTTTCATTTAAAATTCATTGGTGCTTAATTCAAATTGACATTCAGACACCGTAAAGCTATTTATGGATACAAATGCCACTTATGGAACTCAAGTGCTTTCCCAGACATTTATGGTCAACTTCGGTCACTCAATGTACTCTCTTTCCTTTTAAGTTACAGCAGACCTATAATTACTAGCGCTTTATTCTGGTCGTTCAGTGTTGGTAATTTAATACTTCAGTATATTAACTTCACTTTAAAAGTCACTATGTGCCACTTTTTGGACTTAATACATTAATTCCGATTGTCAGCAGGGCGCTTAAAATATCTTTAAAAAATAAAGGACTGCCGTGGAAAAGGTACCAGTAAAGTCAGTTACCCGTCCGAAACGAAGATTTTTTGCTTATAAATGGCAAATCTAAGTACCCAACGTCTATTTCCAAGATTTTTTAGTTCTCAGGTTTTTAACAAACTTGTCCTTGTATTTTACAGCACATGTCGCAATAATGTTTACAGATGCACAATATACATGTTCTTCATTGTTAAAATCGAACGTGTATATGCATTAACGAAAATAAGTAAATATCATGGTTGCCATGACTGCTTGTTTCCCCGGTTGAATAACATGGGCGCCATCTTGAAATTCCGAGTGGACCCTATATTCTTGGGTATTACAACGAGCGGATAAATCGGTCAAGCGATATCAAAATTCTTCGCGTAAGAAAAGTATTCCGGGTTACAGTTTTCTAAATGTACAAGTAGTGTAAACCCGACAGCTGTACATTGACTCAATATCTTGGTATGTATAGTATAATAAATGCCGAAATATTGAATCGATATGAAATTGTTTCTCGGGTATACACTACTCATTACGTGTATTACGTAAAACTAATCAGTGGGACTAATGCATTATAGAGTATGCCAAATGCGAACTCTGTGGTTTAAAGGTACATTCACACCATATCCCGAATCCGGCCCCAGATCCGAGGCGATTTCCATGCTAAAATGACTTTAATGTTATTCAGTACATTTGTTCACATAAGCTTGTTCCAAAAGTTGCTACGGCCACCGGTTTCGAAGAGCACGAATACTAATGGTTCCCAGAGCCATTTTGTTTGTTCCGGGATCATAATCTTTCACGATTTTCCTTTTTGTACTAGACGTTCCTTCCGGTCCCAATCCGACATTTTGATGGTCAATTATACCACATAAACAATACAGGAAACGAGCGTGAGTTGTTGGTATGCGCAATGCACAACCAAAGATCAGGTTGACCTTCAAAATCGCAGATATTTTACCCAGAATGCAAAGCCGTGACGTCAGTGCAAGCGATCTATTGAATTATCTTTATTCGCCTTTATTGAAGTCCCAGCTGGACTCAATCATAACCAAAATAATATTGATAATAAAATAGATAGGCTAAGTCTTAATAAGAAGTCTTATTTTGTCCTTTATTTCCTTCCACAGCAGGTATAGTGGTACACTCCTACAATAAACGCTGCCTGTATGATTGCAGCAAAGTGATAACATTAATTGACATTTTTCCATCTGCAAACGACCAGGTTAACCACCAGAACGGCGGTAGTGTGGATTCTTAAGAACGACTCCGGATGTGGTTTTTGTTGTTAAAATCTACATTGAGCATGTTAATCTTTTCTTCTCAGCTGTTGGATTAGGGCTCACCTGAAAAAAAGAAAGGAAATAAGTATAGATTTTTGTAAAACGTGTATTCAAAGTTCAATATATCAATTTTCAATAAATCTATTCATTCACGACATTAAAGGTAATGTAGAAAATAGTATGGTCTCTCGCGTGACATAAGCGGTCAAAACTATGCTGTTCTAAAATCCATCTAATTTAGAACACATTAATATCCCAATGTTCACTAGCACGTTCACTAGCTTCAGTATATGCTAGGGGTTGGATAGATTTTCTATCCACTACGTTCGCAGAATATCATTATAGAACGTATGTAAACAAGATATATGTAAGTGGATAATACGACGAAAAGATACTTACTTTCGGTCGGTACAAATTTGATTTTAGCGGAATATATTTGAAATCTGGACTGTCCACTCCGCGGTCCATCGTTTACAAACTCATGACCAAGTTCGTTTCCACAATTTGAACATGACACCTGGTTAAAAGAATTCCCAACAAAATTATAAATTTATACTCTTTCCGAAATTCTGTCAATCACCCCATCTGATACGCGAATGTCATAAAACTTAAAACACAACATCAGTGAAACATAACGGAAAATAGTTTTGTAAATAATTGGCAAATATGCGTCTCACTTTGAAAATATTTCCTAAAAGGGTCTAGAAATTTTGCGATTGGGTTCAATCCATTAAATTTTTTAAAAATGATTATATGTTTAAATTAATATAAAATGTTTGCTGTATGACAATATCGAACTGAATGCTGCAATCAACAATTCCTATATTCGTGGGCTGGAAGGGGATACCAATGTCCAATGAATTAACTTATCGCTACCTTAAAAGCCATAGGACCGTCTGGCCTCTTAGAAACGCTGTCATATCGGATGGTATGGGTGAAGGCTGGCCAAGGGGAACTGTGCTGATACTTGGACTCGCTACTGAAAAGCTCATTGTTGCACTGTGAGCACACATATGTACCTAAAATTAGAACGATGGTGTGTAAATCAGATTAAACGATATGCCAAGCAAAAATCTTTAAGAAACTTCCATTTGAAAAGAGAACTGAAATTTGCTTTATTTAATCTGACTTATATACTAACCAATATTATCCACAGCAAGAACCAATAACTGTTAGTAGAAAACTGTAACTGTACCTTACATACGAGACGGAGTCTAATCACTGAGAGTCACCCCCCCCCCCTCCCCCGTACCTTACAAACAATCATTTATAGTGGCAACCAGTACTTTACAAACCAATCACTGATAGTCACAACCTGTACCTTACAAACCAATCACTGATATTCAGAACCTATATTTTACAAACCAATCACCAATAGCCAAACTCTGCACCTTACACACCAATCACTGATAGTCACAACCTGTACTGTACCAAACCAATCACTGATAGTTACAACCTGTACCTTACAAACCCATCACTGATGTTCACAACCTATACCTTACAAACCAATCATTGATAGTTACAACCTGTACCTTACAAACCCATCACTGATGTTCACAACCTATACCTTACAAACCAATCACTGATAGTCACAACCTGTACCTCACAAACCCATCACTGATGTTCACAACATGTACCTTACAAACCAATCACTGACAGTCACAACCTGTAGCTCACAAATCAATCACTGATAGTCACAACCTGTACCTCACAAACCAATCACTGACAGTCACAACCTGTACCTCAAAAACCAATCACTGATAGTTACAACCTGTACCTTACAAACCCATCACTGATGTTCACAACATGTACCTTACAAACCAATCACTGATAATCACAACCTGTACCTTACAAACCAATCACTGATAATCACAACATGTACCTTACAAACCCATCACTGATGTTCTCAACCTATACCTTACAAACCAATCCCTGATAGTTACAACATGTACCTTACAAACCAATCCCTGACAGTCACAACCTGTACCTCGCAAACCAATCACTGATAGTTACAACATGTACCTTACAAATCAATCACTGATAGTTACAACATGTACCTTACAAACCAATCACTGATAATCACAAACTGTATATGATATCTGTGAGCAAGCTTATGTGATGGACAGACACATACATGTTGAGCAAGGTAGAGGCTGGGATGGCGGTACAAAACAGTGAAGAAAGAGACGGTATGTTTAATTGCAACTAAAAATATTCAGGTTAACTTACAGCTGATAGATTCTGAGTTTACTTACAGTTCAATCACCCGGAAAGTTAATCAGATTTATCAGAACAACTCCTTCAACCATAACTGTGGTTGTTTGGTACTAACGGAAGAGCCTGTAGGATTTAAATTTGGCAATGTGTCCCTTGTATTGTTCTCTCTGCTATGTATCAACCAACTGATCAATCATTCTAGGATGCATGCTTGTTTATAGCTCTATACTTACCAGGTTCAAAAACGTCCCGGTATATTTCTTCACCCGATACAATCGTCTTTAAGAAAAATAAAACCAAAGAAACTAACAGCAAATGCTTCATAGCTGATGATATTGGACAGAAGATTGTCAAAATCACTCTCTTATTGCGAATCAATCTTTTCCTACTGTGTCATAGACTTCTAAAATGGCTTTGTTAAAACTCCCTCTCTAGTCTGATCGACCGACAATAATACAAAAGGCTACAGAGAGTGTTAACAATATAACAAAAGGTCAACAGGTTTTTGTGATAAGTGAACATATTTTGACCTTTGTCGACATTGACCGTGTATATAAGTATGTAGATTTACAGGTCAACGGTCACAGTTTCTGCCTTTTTCTGCCAATAAAAGTTTGCCCCGCTTAAACTAGAACTGGAAAGTATTTTACTTGACCACAGTTTGTATCTAGATTATTTAAATATTGGATGGAAACTAACCTAGATCTACTTACATGCTGTTTGTTTTCAATCAGTGCCTGGTTGACAATTTTTGTGCCCGTTTTTTTAATTTTTCGACAATTTTGAAAATATGACATTTTGGCGGAAAATGTATAGGCTTCGAAGAACCAGAATAAAGATACCCATGTTGATCGTGTGTATGCAATTTTGTCAACTTTTTGGTTGTCAACGTTTTTAAAATAGACAGGAAAAGTCTTATAGAGATTTAGGTAATTATCCACAAACTTAAACGTTAACATTGTCGCAAATGGCAAATGAAACTGAAGCCTTCGATTGTAATATACTGCTTGTGACTCTACATGTGTATGAATGAAGAAAGATCGACGAAGGAGTACAATTACTTTTTTGGTGCAAAGTAAACAAAATGAGAATAACCGGGTCCTTAATTTTAACGACTTTCGAGAATTATATCACTGAAGGCTTTTTTTTTTTAATTTACACATCTTGAGAAATATAACGTACACTTTTCCCATTGTCTTTTAACCAAAAACATAGTGGGTTATTGTCATATGCATTCAAGAAAGTTAGACTGCTTATTGACAAGTGTGCGTTATGTCTTTGGGGACTGACGGATGCTTTCCATGAAGTTTGCACAACAGCTTCGTCGTAGTTTAGTCTTTACGAAAAAAAAAATACAAAGTGTGATAACATTCATTTACACTTACTTTTAGTGACTCTCGTGGCCCGTCTCGCTTTAAAATGAATAAAGTGTCTCTGTCAAAGTTTGAAAATCAATCTACTTCAACTATTGTCTGTTTCATTTGATAAGTCGCAAGTTTGGACGCTGGTTAAAATGTGAAATGTCTTTATCTTTAATCCATACAGTGAATATATACGGTTCAAATTTCGAATGTTATATCATCACAACAGAAATAATTCGACAGAGGGTTTTCACACGATTAATGTCATAAGGACGCCAACATGACATACTTATCGAGTGGCGTCACGATGTATTGCAACCAGCGATCGAATGACATTAAGAGTCATGTAAAAGCTCCTTGTCACCCCAATCACCCCAATCGTTGCCCATTATTAGTTATCGACACTCCCTGACAAACGGGGACAGGAGAAAGCTTCTAGTACTAAAATAACCATGGAGACAAGTTTCTAATTGTGTTTTAAAGGGGTATATCATTTCAATTTTTAATCAGCTTCTAGGCACGATAATATAAGCTCAGCAGGATTCAGAAAGCCCGAGCAGTTGATAATGTCCAACTATGGATTACGCAAAACTTATCAACGTGAAACACAATACAAAGCAAGGTGTTATATAGTATCTAAGATTAAAATTGGAGAATATTTGAATGTTTGCTAAATTTAAGAAAAGTCTTAATATGTTCTACCAAGCTACACGTATGAAATTCACATAAAACACAATGCCAAGCGAGGTATTGTATCATAACATCTATGAATAAAACAAAAGAATATCTGAAATAGTTGTTGTGAAATTAAGTTGAGGAAAACAAATATGTGGATTTACTACTGACTATCTACATAGGTCATACATGACCCAAAAACGATCCCAAGTGAGGTACCATGGTATAGAAGCTATATATAAAATTTAGTAAAAAATGAAGGATGTGTTTTCAAGTTATGCTCCGGAGACCATTGTGTTAAGAACGGAGGTCATAGATGGCGCCACCTGTACTCGCAATTGACCCAAAAACAATCCCAAGCGAGATCTCAAGGTATATAAGGTATATCTAAAATTTGGACGGTGCGTTTTCAAGTTATGTTCCTGAAACGAAGAATGGGTTCTTGTATTTTTACCAATTTCACTCAACTGTGGCGCCCCCAGGAGTCACATATTGTCGAATCCATTAGGCTGAATTCCAGTTTCCAGTGAATTAAAAATGATTTGTTATAATTTTATTAGCTTATGTGTTTGAAATCTTCTTTGTCATTCTTAATTATCTTTACAATACTTTATACTATTTGCTGCATGTATTCTACATATATTTTATCGAAGACAGTTTAATTTCACCCGATCCTCGCGTTTTTAGCAGCTATAGGCTCAATCCTGTTATCGCTTTTACCCCGTTACAAGCAGGTAAAACGGACAGGCCGTAGGCCGTGCGGCCCACCAAAGTATAACAAATCCAGCTTCAAGCTTTAACTTTCCTCGGTAGTCAACCATTGGCTGGGGGGTATTTCATAAACAGATTTAGACGGCTAAACTGACCTAGCCGACTAGAATAGCAATGCTTTAACATTACTGCTTAGTCGACTATCTGACCGTAGTCGGCTATATGTGGTTTATGAAATACCCCCCAGGTCCCCAGTCAGCTCTCCTGTTGCATCATGGGTACAGTACCCAGAAGCGGCGACAGATAAGATGGTGAGCAGCAAAAGCAATCTCATTCTCGCGAGATCCCCTGCTACTACGTGAACGCGACGGACCTCTCAGGCCGTCCCAAGCCATTTTAGAGAGGCCCGTCGCATTCACTTAGTAGCAGGGGATCTCGCGAGAATGAGATTGCAGCAAAAGAGGCATTGTGGCTGGACACATTTTATTCCCTCCCCGAAAAACTATCATAGGCTGTGGTAGGACGGTACGCTTTACTTCGCTTGAAGCGTATGATCTGATCCCATATGAGATGGTAATATATCAGATCACCCCTTGAAGGGCAAATTGTTTAATGATCTGGTTCTTCTTGATTGATTGATTGGTGTTTTACGCCACGCTCAAGATTATTTCACTTATATGGCGGCGTTGCCAGTTTTATTGTGGGAGGAAACCGGGCTCTGTGCCCGTAGGAAACCCACGACCTCCCGCTGGTAACTGGCAACCATCCCACATAGGTCGTTCGAGTGAAAACCCAGTCAGAAAATTTTCCAATTTTTGGACTGAGTGGGAATCGAACCCGCGACCCATTGGTGGAAGAATGTTCGGATTGAGCGTCCAACGCTCTATCTACTGAGCCACGGAGGCCCCGGGTTCTTCTTGAAGGCAGTGATCTGAGTTGTATCGGGTGGGTGTGTTGACCTTCGTGCGAAATAGAACAAGAGTCATCAGAGAATGACGTATCCCCCGGCCCCACATAAGATTGTTTTTCTGACTGGGTTTTCACTGGAAAGACCTATGTGGGATGGTTGCCAGTTACCAGCGGAAGGTCGCGGGTTTCCTCCGGGCACAGAGCCAGGTTTCCTCCCACAATAAAAGTGGCAACGCCGCCATATAAGTGAAATAATATTGAGCGCGGCGTAAAACACCAAACAATCAATCAACCTGTACAGTCGGAAAAGGGCAGTAACTCTGAAAATAGCAAAACCAGCGTAAAACGCATGATATCCAGAATGTCCACTTATACAAAAATTCGATACCAAACGTGGGAGAAGATGTGATGACAAGCACCTATTGTCTATGTCAATTAAACCAGCATAACCAGAATTAGAAGGGGCAGATCCTCGCATAATATTCAACATGTCCACCAAGTTTCGAAGAAATTTGATGAAAACTGTGGGAGGAGATGCGATGACAAGCACTAATTGTCAATGTCTTCGTATACTGTCGGAAAAGGGCAATACATGAAACTCTAAAAATAATGAAACCAGCGCAACCAGAATAGGAGGTGCAATCCTCGCATGATATCCAACATGTCCACCAAGTTTCTAAAAAATATGATGAAAACTGTGGGAGGAGATGCGATGACAAGCAATAATTATCTAGGTCTGCGTATACTGTGAGAAAGGGGTAGTAACTTTAAATTAATGAAAGCAGCTTAATCAAACTAGGAGGTGCACATCCTCGCATAATATCCAACATTTCCACCAAGTTTCGAAGAAATTTGATGAAAACTGTGGGAGGAGATGCGATGACAAGCACTAATTGTCTATGTCTTCGTATACTGTCGGAAAAGGGCAATACATGTAACTCTAAAAATAATGAAACCAGCGCAACCAGAATAGGAGGTGCAATCCTCGCATGATATCCAACATGTCCAGCAAGTTTCTAAAAAAAATTGATGAAAACTGTTGGAGGAGATGTGATGACAAGCACTATAATTGTCTATGTCTTCGTATACTGTCGGAAAAGGGAAATAACTCTGAAAATAATGAAACCAGCGTAACCAGAATAGGAGGTGCCCATCCTCGCATCATATCCAACATGTCCACCAAGTCTCGAAAAAAAAAATGATGAAAACTGTTGGAGGAGATGATATGACAAGCATTAATTGTCCATGTCTTCGGATATTGTCGGAAAAAGTGCAATAACTCTGAAAATAATGAAACCAGCGCAACTAGAATAGGAGGTGCACAACCTCGCATGATATCCAACATGTCCACCAAGTTTCGAAAATAATTGACAAAAAACCCTAGGAGGAGATGCGATGACAAGCACTAATTGTCTACGTCTTCGTATACTGTCGGAAAAGGGCAATACATGTAACTCTAAAAATAATGAAACCAGCGCAACCAGAATAGGAGGTGCACATCCTTGCATAATATCCAAGATGTCCACCAAGTTTCGAAAAAAATTGATGAAAACCCTGGGAGGAGATGCGATGACAAGAAATGATTACGGACAGACAGGCATACAGACAGACGGACAGGCAAGCTGATCGCTGTATCTCCCCGCATTATATGCCGGGGGGATAAAAAGCAACAACAACTGAAGCACACAAAACAACACGACACGTTCCACAGGATTGATTGATTGATTGTTTGTTGTTTTACGCCGCGCTCAAGATTATTTCACTTATATGGCGGCGTTGCCAGTTTTATTGTGGGAGAAAACCGGGCTATATGCCCGGAGGAAACCCACGACCTTCCGCTGGTAACTGGCAACCATCCCACATAGGTCGTTCGAGTGAAAACCCAGTCAGAAAATTTACAATTTTTGGGACTGAGTGGGAATCGAACCCGCGACCCATGGTTCCACAGGAAAACAAAAAAATGCAGAATGACCCATACGAGATTCTAGCACCTTCGGAATTGAGATTTGCCGAAGGCTCGAGTACAATGCATCTCCACATTTATCAACTTCACCCCCCCCCCCCCCCCCCCCCCCCCCCAACAGATCAAGGTATACAAGATTCTCGCCACCTCGATATTTGCATATTGAACTGTATTTTAGAGATATGTATGTCAGAAAGGAAAAATGCCATAAAATATTAAATATTTCAAGCATTTACGAGGGTTTTGTTTTTTTTTAATCCGAAGATTTGAAACATCAACGTCAACATGGTGGACTATATACAGTTGATTGATTGATGTTTTACGCCGCGACTATTTCACTTATATGGTGGCGTTGCCAGGTTTAGTGGGGGAGGAAACCAGGCTCATTGCCCGGAGTAAACCCCCGACGATCGGCGAGTACCTGGCAACTCATCCATATACGGCGACAGGGTAAAAATTACGCTAAGAAATCTTAATTTTTTTTTAAATTTGGTCTGAGTGTGATCCGAACCCGGCCATATCGATGGAAGGTCTGTGTGGGACTGAGGGAGGATCACTCCAACCCACTATAATATAGTGCATGTTATGGAGTTCTCCGGAAATCTTAGTTTGGCTGATATCTACCGAGATTCTAGTGGGGTACGCAAGCCATTTACATCTAAAAGCGGCTATACACCCCCTTCTCACATGTATGATCCAGAAATAAACATTAGTCGTGACTCTGTCTCAAGGAAGTTTGATGCTTTAACTAATCAGAGAAACCAACATAACCTTACTCATTCAGAATGCCTTGCCTTAAGTAAGCTAAGGAGAAATCCAAACATAGTTATTAAACCTGCTGATAAAGGTTCGGCAACAGTTATTATGTCAAAACAGTATTATATTGAAGAGATAGAACGGCAGCTAAGCAACCATCTTCATTACAAAACAACTTGATAAGGAAATTTGGACTGAAAATGTTAGAAAGGTTAATAAAATGCTTGTTTCTCTTCAAGATAAAGGCTTACTTAATGAAAAACAGTATCGCTATTTGGAATCTGATCATAACTCTAAAAACAGGGTCTTCTATATCCTTCCGAAAATTCACAAACCCATTGAAAAATGGCCGAAGCCTACAATGCCCCCTGGGCGTCCTATTATCTCAGATTGTGGCAGTGAAAGTTATAGAATATCAGAGCTAATTGATTACTATCTAAAACCTATAGCGAATCGGCATCCTAGCTTTATAAAAAATACGGATGATTTATTGGCCAAATTGTCTGAGAAATCCATCCCACAAGATGTGATTTTGGTTTCTCTGGATGTGGAGTCTATGTATACAAACATTGACATAGATTTGGGTCTTAAATCCATAAAATCGGCATTCCAAAGATATCCTGACCACCGTCGTCCGGATAAAGACATTTTAGAATTGCTGGAACTTAGCTTAAAAGGTAACGATTTTGAATTCAATGGGGAGATCTTTCAGCAAATTAAAGGGTGTGCTATGGGGAAACGTTTTAGTCCTAACTTTGCCTCTATTTTTATGGCTGAGTGGGAGAGTGATATTCTTCACAAATGTCACCAACAACCTTTTATTTACCTTCGGTATCTGGAAGACATTTTTATCATTTGGCAACATACGTTGGAAGACCTTCATATTTTCATTGATACTCTTAATTCTCACGACTCAAGCATTAAATTACAGCCTACTATTGATCACACTTCTGTGGATTTTTTGGATGTAACTATTTACAAGGGTCATACATATCATACTACTGGGTATCTAGATTACAAAGTATTCTTCAAACCTACTGACACGCATCAGCTGCTACATGCTGGGTCACACTTTCAAGGGAGTCATTAAATCTCAGATTTTTAGATTCTATAGAAACTGTAGTTCTTTAGATTTTTTTTTAACAAGGCTTGTTCTGTTCTTTTTAAAGCTCTCCTCCCTAGGAAGTACTCTATTAGATTACTCCGAAGGATCAAATCTAACACAGTAAGACAAATCATGTTCCCCCCTTCATCCCCCGATACGCTTACCTCCCCTGCACGAGTGTACCATTACCGTCCAACATTTCTCTCAGGTACATCAATGAAATGCCTTAAGACGCGATGCAAACTCGATATATACGTACCCGATCGCGGAACCTTTTTCGGAGAACAAACTCGCAACAAATATCAAATGACAGAGAATCTTAATTGTGACTCCTCTAATATCGTGTATGTAATCACGTGCAAAAAATGTCGCAAACAGTACGTCGGAGAAACTCAGAATTCTCTATGACAAAGAGCAGCCAACCATTTATCTAGTATAAGACTTAAACATGATGTACCCGTGGCACAACATTTCAATACTCAAGGTCATTCGGTCGAGGACCATTTTGAAATCATGCCTATTGAGAAAATCACATTTCTCACTTCCGCTGCAGATACCAAGCACAAACGTTTGGAAAGGGAAAGTTTTTGGATTCAAACATTATACACTATTTATCCTATTAAGATGTCGTGAAAAAACTATAATACCATTTGTGTTTCAGTATAACAAAGCTAGCATCGCTATGGCCAAGATTATAGTAGAAGAATACAAACTACTTCAAAGTAAACTTTCTCGACCTCTGACCCAAAGGCCAGTCATTGCTTATAAAAAGAACAAGAGTTTGAAAGACATACTGGTCAGGGCTAAACTCCCCTGTCTGCCTTCTACCTAGGTTTTCTGGGAAAGGGGTATGGGGGGGGGGGATTTTCACTGTCTGTTCCCAGGACCCCATAATATATAGTCTGACGATATTCTTACTATAGCTTAAGATGCGTAAGCATTGTCAATGTAATACAAAGTGTTCCAGAAAATTCTACTGACTAAGGCCAAGCTCCTGTCAGTCGTCAACCTAATGAAATATCATAGGTTTACTTTATTACAACAATTTATGATGGGGTATAAAGGTCTAAATGATATACCTCTTTTTAACACAATTAGAAACTTGTCTCCGTGGTTATTTTAGACAAGAAGATTTTCACTGTGCCCGGTGTGTTTTAGTGTTCATAAATAATATAGCTTTAATAAGATGCGTATAAAGCATTGTCAATAGATTACTAAATGTTCCAGAAAAATTCTACTGACTAAGGCCAAGCTCCTGTCAGTCATCAACCTAATGAAATATCATAGGTGTAGTGTATTACAACAATTTATAATGGGGTATAAAGGTCTAAATGATATGCATACCTCTTCTTAACACAATTAGAAACTTGTCTCCATTGATATTTTAGACAAGAAGATTTTCCCTGTGCCCGGTGTGTTTAAGTGTTCATAAATAAAGCATAGAGGGCAAGTCTTTTAAAGTGAATACCTCAACAAAGTATGATGTATGTAGTTTTGCACTTCATTTTAGAATGTGGCGTATGTGGTATTTGACTTTCGCTGCTCCAATCTAATCAGTGAAATTAATATTGGCAAGCTCGACTTTAGAGCAGAAGCAAAGGGAGGTAAGCATTGATTGATTGATTGTTTGGTGTTTTACGACTCGTTCAAGATTATTTCACTTATATGGCGGCGTTGCCAGTTTAATTGTGGAAGGAAACCGGGCTAGGAGGAACCCACGACCTTCCGATGATAACTGGCAACCATCCCACATAGGTCGAGTGAAAACCCAGTCAGAAAACGGAGAATTGCGAAAACAAAGAACAAGTAGACAAAGGTTATCTGAAGTATTTATCTGTTAGAGTTATGTCCCCGTATTGCTGAAGGTGCATGGGAATCCTGGTTTTCCGTCTCTAGAACTTCTAGAATCAATGGGCAATCTCCAGCATTTACGAAAAAAGTACTTAAAATTGTATAAGTGCATTTATAGCGTTTTTCCGGTTTCATAAAATTAATTTCCTAGGTATTAAATGCAAGGAAATTGAAGGTTGAAAGATGAGCGACTGAAAGGCCGAAAGAATAACATTAGGATGCAAGGGAATATTTATTTATGCCTGTGGCGTACCAAATTGTTATCTCACTGATTTCCCGCAGAAAAAAAAAACCGTTTCAGGGATGATCGCATCTTCTTACGTTTGAACTAGGTACTGCCATGTAAGCTTTGTCATTGATTGATTAATTGATTACGCCGCACTCCAGATTATTTCACTATATGGCGGCGTTGCCAGATTTAGTGTTGGGGGGGGGGGGGACCGGGCTCACTGTCCCGAAGAAACCCGGCAACTCTTCAATATACGGCGACATTTGTCCTTGGAGTTTGTAAGCTAATACGATTGATTAGTGTTTTACTTGATTGATGCGACTAATCTGGAATAACTAAGCTGCCGAGAAAGCCTCGCTCTTAGCTAGAGAGTATGTATATCAGGTGTAGCTAAAGCAGACCAATTCTCAAAAAGACAACAAAGAAGGAAAATGAATTTCCAAATAAAGCTCATTATCCATAGGAGTAACCAATGATCATCCTGTAGGCTCTTCTTAAACACAGTGGAATACCACTTAGTGAACGAACTTTTAGTTGGTCGTTATTGCTATACCCTCTAATGCCTTTGGCGACGTTGTTATCTTAATATTTTTAGAACTTTCCATTGATTTATATATGGACACCCATTTGAAAGCTTTTTTCGAGTTTTCACAGTGACAATAAAAGCCTTTAATATATTTTGAATTTTTTATTTATGTTCCAAAAATTGACAATTTGATAAATTCCGTTCACTCAATTTGAAGAACCCACTTCAGATATGGATTCGCCAAGATTATACTGATACTAATGATCAGAGCCTGGTTACGATTAACTGTCAAACGGGGTTGACTCAGTTCAAAAAGAAAAATGGAAACATTTCTGACTGGGTTTTCCACTCAAGGGTTTGTGGAAGGATTGACAGGTACCCTCCGTCAATATACTAGTGTGAGATTTTCCTTATCTTGTTTTGTTAGTTGGAGGTTCATTAACGCCTTTCATTACGGGGGCGGTTGGTAACAAATGTACTAACAAATTAATTAATTGATTGATGTTTTGCGCCGCACTTCAGATCATTTCACTTATATGGCGGCCTTGCCAGGTTTAGCGGGGATTGATTGATTGTTTGTTTTTTACGACGCGCTTCAGCTTATTTAACCTATATGGCGGCCTTGTCACTTTTATTGTGGGAGGAAACATGGCTCTATGCCCGGAAGAAACTCACGACCTTCCGGTGATAACTGGCAACCATCCCACATAGGTCGGTCGAGTGAAAACCCGGTCAGAAAATTTTCCAATATTGTTTTTTGGACTGAGTGGGATTCAAACCCGCGACCCATTGGTGGAAAGTTTAGTGGGGAGGAAATCGGGCTTATTACCTGGAGAAAGCCATCGAACCTTCGGCGAGTACCTGAAAACTTTTCCACATACTGCGAAAAATCCACTCGCCGCATCGATGGAATGCCTGTGTCGGACTGAGGGACAATCCCTCTAACCAACCGAGCCAACGAGGCCACTCATGCCAACATAAAGGCGAGTGTTTCATCTAAGCATTGAATAAATTTTGCAACGCTTCCTAAATAAGGGGCATAATCTCAAATGCTAAACAATCATTGAACCAATATGGCCTGCCGTATGAGTGGGATGGTTGCCAAATTTGTACGTGTTGATGGCCCGCGGTTTCCTCCTATATAGAAATTCAAGAAAGTCGAAGACATACAACCCCTGTCAAATCGGAGCTCGGAGCAGATCAACAGCCATGCAACCGCATTCTGAGAGAGCCATCTTTATATATACCCCCCCCCCCCCCCCTACCAACACACAATCCCTGTCCAATCTGAACTTAAAACAGATAAAAACGAAACATTTCAAACAAACAAATGAATACAGTTATATTTACGCCGTATGGTTGACAGAAGTGGCGGCCTTCCTTCCTCGAGATATTAGCCTATGAACTAATGTACCCGGCCAGGAGACAAATTTGCCCCCCCCCCCCCCCCCTCCCACCGACACACCTTGGCTCAGACCTCACACCACTCATTCAACAGTTTTTAATTTACCTTTGCGCAATCGCACAGATTGTGTACAACAGTTGCCCTTAGGGATAGCCAATGAAATTCGTCGCCTTGCTTTTTACGCGCGCTTTTCTCAACCGATTTTTTCACAATTGGTTTAGATTTCGTCGTGGAATGACGTCTTGTTTGTCTCTCAGTCGACCAAATTCGGGAAGGACAGGCTTGGATTCTTTAAAGAGAAAACCCCAATAAGTAGGCCTAATATATATTAAACGTTAGGACTAGCTATAGGGTTTATATACTCATAATAACTAGTGTAGTCATAATAACTAGTGTTGTAGCTTGTAAACTGATTTGAATGGATTCAAGTTTTGTCCGACCTGTTTGGAAGGCCACGTTAGCACAAGCACTGGCGACATACCCTTGCCGTTTGGCACGAAATCTTGTTCTTATTGTCATAATTTCAACCATTTTGGCTGGATTGTTGGTTAGGTGGTGTTAATGCACCAGTGTGGGTGTACAGACTGGGTGGTTTTATTTATTGCATTTCACCGAGTTTTGATGTGTGTTTGTGGTGAACACTTCTGTGTTTTTTTGTCTTTATGGTTTGTTTGGATTCAGTGTCTAGTTGAGTTTGCTATTGCCTGGGTCTGGCGACCATTTTCTTTCCCATCTGTGGTTATTCTTTGTCTGATCCAGATCCCTGTTTCTATATTCACAAGCTACAAAACTCCCTGCTTTTACCAGTCTTTTGGGGGGCATTTGCAGGATCCATCCAGTCTAGCGAATGCATTTACAAACCCAACACTGTAATACATCAGATGCCCTTTTCACGTTATGTGCACATTTTGCTCGGCTTTAATGGACTTCTTCTCGATCCAGTTTTACATACAGGCGTCTGTCTGCTTCTAAAAGCCTGATCTTTTACAGTCCTCTTGATTTTATACATTTTCGGATTTCCAACACACACTCCTACCGCTCGAATATTTAATTTAATCCCAAGCACTGCGTTTGAAAGAAGATTTCTGTTATTATGGAACCATATAGGTCACCGATGGATTAATACGCAACGCATTTGGAATCCAATGCTGACTGTTGCACCAAACTGACAAATTGACAAGAGTTCATTTATTATATTGTTTGTTTGTGTAACATTTTTTGTTTGTGTTCATTAACTAATGGTGGTTATTAAAAATCGAGATATTTTTAAAATATATAAATTCCGTTGAGAGCAATTATTTACGCTTTTCTAAAAAATCATTAAACCGTCAATTACTTGTCCCATATATCATCTCCAACAGCCATTTAACAAGGACATAAACTTTTCAAAGGTAAATGTAATTTTCGCTAACTCTGTAGACTTTATTCAGCCTCTTGGCTTTTTGGTTGACGTTAACATGAAGTTAGCATTCCCCTTGTCACTCACTGGGAAGGGTGGAGTTTTACTATTGTCGTTTCAGGATTAACCGAGACTAGTTGGTGCCAATGTCTTCAAACGATGCGGACGAAAAGACGACCGAGCTGACAAGTGGATGGAAAATGTTGCCAGTGACTATGGCTTAGGTAACTTTAATCTATATGACACATATATACTAAAACTCAGATTATTCGCTATTTTTTCTTTGTACCTGCCTCCGTGGCTCATTAGGTAGACCGATGGACGCTCAATCCGAACAGTCTTCCAACAATGGGTCGCAGACTCAAATCCCACTCAGTCCAAAAAAAAATTGGAAAATCTTCTGTGTTTTCACTGGAACGACCTATGTCGGATGGTTGCCAGTTACCATTGGAAGGTCGAGGGTTTCCTCCGGGCATAGAGCCCGGTTTCCTCCCACAAAAAAAAACTGGTAATGACGCCATATAGGTGAAATAATCTTGAGGTCGGCGTAAAACACCAAACAATCAATCTTTGTACCTCTAAAGTGAGAGTATGAACATCCAAGGAGCGCAATTGGCGGAATGCCCCGTGGAAGTATTGTCTTTCCGATGGAGGGTGTACTATGCACATGATAAAAACGGAGGGCAAGTTAAAGAAAACAATGATATGAAGAGTGTAAGCGAGCTAACCATAGAATTGTTCTACGGACTTATCTTAGAAATACCCCGGATTTGATTTGAGGGACACAAAAAAGCCTGTTGGTTGTCAGCTGTGAACTTTTGAGACTTTAATGTAAAGAAAAGGAACTAAAATTATAGTGTACTCCACCACTGATTTGAAAGCCTCTCCGGTTGATGCGTTTGTTTGAGGTTCAATTCTATGTATGCTTTGGCACCATAATTTAGACGTAACATACGTAATGTTCCCCATGATTAATTTTAGTCCTTTACTTTTAGTAAGCTCGTGTAGACTTTCTTCGCGTGTGTGAAAATGTCCGTCCGTCCCGGATTCCCTTCAGCTCCACAGCCGGATCTTTACAGTTCTTTCAAAACATATACACAGTAAAAAATTTTGTAAATCTACACCAAAAAGAAATGTATTCCATGACGTCTAAACATGATGTTATTATATTGAAATTGGTATATATTTACAAAATTCACTGTAGATATACATATTTATATCTTTATATACGTGCAAAAAATACCCAAGTGTTGTAGTTTTACAGTTCATACTAGTATAAAGTGTGTTAACTATAATTGTTGAGAATATTATTATCTTGGATCTATGTTGAAAATTGAATTTTTTTATTTGAATCTAATGACATTCAGATCGTTCCTGCATGTGACATCAAGGGGGGGGGGGGGGGGAGATCTAAATATAGCTGACTTTAAGTATATATCTGTTAATCATATACTTTAGTTAAAACGTTTGATTATGTAGACCCCCTTCGTTGAACTGTACCTGTTTAATACCAGATAGAAACTGATTCTTCATAATGTAATTTTCCAACAATGACCCAATTGCATGGGCACTACTATGGTAGGCTGACCACTGGTTCTAGCCATATATATGATGCCTGGCTAAAAGGCAAATCTCGTATGGATATTCTTAATAAGCTCCAACCTCAAACCAAACACTAATGCAGATTAAAACAATACTGCAATTATACAGGAGGTCGCTCTAAAAGAACAACCAAAACTACCGTGAACTAACAAACATAGTATTGTACTTCTACAAGATAATTATTTGTAAAAAATACAGGATACTTTATGCTGTAAATTTACATCAAAAAGTGCTGGTCACCCATTTGCCAGCGCTTTTTGCTGTAAATTTACAAATGATTTTTTACCTTATGGGTAAAAGGTCTTCGTTCACTATCGTTCCATATCTTGAAGAGGTTTAATCCAATCTTTACAATTCTTTTACAGCACATACCTTTTGTGTAGATGGTGTGTTTTCGGCCATTTATAAATATCCGGTTACATAATATGCCATCTATAATATCTTTTAGTCCTAATCTATTTTAGTTTTGACCTGATCCTGACCGTTTTTAGAGTATATATACCTAAAGGGTAGATGGTGTGTCAGGAATCATTTCTGGTTAACTCAAAGCAGTTAATATGACCCTTCAGTACACCTAAAACAGAAAATAAAAAAATGTTAATCTTTAATACTTTTGCCATTTTTAATCAAGCATTATTTCTTAGGACCCAGATGATGGAAGTAAGTATACAGAGCCGACAGAAGAAAGATTACAAGTTCATTGAAGAAATGGCACCCTAAAGGCATATATTTTACTCTTTGAGGACAACGTAGACTTTATTCAACTTATAATGTCAGGACGATATTACAAAATTATCTATTAGCATGGATAAAATGTGAGCAATACATATAAAAGTAAAGTTAACATGACCCATGAACCCCTAAAACAGAACATAAAAAAACTTGTTAATTTTTTAATCCTTTTACCATTTTAAATCGAGCTTGATTTCTTAGGCCAAAATTGAACTACTTTCTATCCTCTGCTCAACCATAGAAGGTAGTTCAGATCAGTAACTAAAGGCCTGACTAACCTTTGGAAACTGGTCAAAATTATTTTCTGAAAATTTATCTACTTTTTAATCAAGTGCTTTCCAATCTAACATAGCGTTTTAATTATTCAGTAGTCTACATAAGTAATTCATGCATATGCCAAAACTATAGCCTACATGAATAATTATCAAGTTTTTAACTGATACTTCGTTATTTGTTTTCCCATTGTATGCCTCTCTGAGGCTAATTTACTAAACCTGTTCCTGGGAAGGACAGAATTATGTTTTTTCTCGTTTTAGATCAACCAATGGAGATTATATTTTGGTAAAAGGAAGACATTCCAATGAAAGGAAACATGTACTCTACAGTTGATGGATGGTCAAGTTACATGATGAACGGAAGGCTCTGTTTAGGAAGGATGTACAACAAGGTTACTGAAACAGGCAGGTCGATCGAGAATACCCGAAACAAACTGATGGAGGAATAGTTTAACAAATTGATAAGATGATGAGCGACAGTTTTCACCTAATATTTTGTTTTTTGTTTTCCAATTCTCAGATTGATTAATTTATTTTTTGGTGTTTTACGCCGCGCTCAAGATTATTTCACTTATATGGCGGCGTTGCCAGTTTTATTGTGGGAGGAAACCGGGCTCTGTGCCTGGAGGAAACCAACGACTTTCCGCTGGTAACTGGCAACCATCCCACATAGGTTGTTTATGCCTCTCTGAGGCTAATTTACTAAATCTGTTCCTGGGAAGGACAGAATTATGTTTTTTCTCGTTTTAGATCAACTAATGCAGATTATATTTTGGTAGAAGGAAGATATCCCAATGAAAGGAAACATGTACTCTACAGTTGATGGATGGTCAAGTTACATGATGAACGAAAGGCTCTGTTTAGGAAGGATGTACAACAAGGTTACTGAAACAGGCAGGTCGATCGAGAATACTCGAAAAAAAACTGATAGAGGAATGGTTTAACAAATTGATAAGATGATGAGCGACAGTTTTCACCTAATATTTTGTTTTTTGTTTTCCAATTCTCAGATTGATTAATTGATTTTTTTGGTGTTTTACGCCGCGCTCAAGATTATTTCACTTATATGGCGGCGTTTCCAGTTTTATTGTGGGAGGAAACCGGGCTCTGTGCCCGGAGGAAACCCACGACTTTCCGCTGGTAACTGGCAACCATCCCACATACATGTAGGTCGTTTATGCCTCTCTGAGGCTAATTTACTAAACCTGTTCCTGGGAAGGACAGAATTATGTTTTTTCTCGTTTAAGATCAACCAATGGAGATTATATTTTGGTAGAAGTAAGACATTCCAATGAAAGGAAACATGTACTCTACAGTTGATGGATGGTCAAGTTACATGATGAACGAAAGGCTCTGTTTAGGAAGGATGTACAACAAGGTTACTGAAACAGGCAGGTCAATAGAGAATACCCGAAAAAAACTGATAGAGGAATGGTTTAACGAATTAATAAGATGATGAGCGACTGTTTTCACCTAATATTTTGTTTTTTTGTTTTCCAATTGTATGCCTCTCAGATTGATCGATTCTTTTTTTGGTGTTTTACGCCGCGCTCAAGATTATTTCACTTATATGGCGGCGTTGCCAGTTTTATTGTGGGAGGAAACCGGGCTCTGTGCCCGGAGGAAACCCACGACTTTCCACTGGTAACTGGCAACCATCCCACATAGGTCGTTTATGCCTCTCTGAGGCTAATTTACTAAATCTGTTCCTGGGAAGGACAGAATTATGTTTTTTCTCGTTTAGATCAACCAATGGAGATTATATTTTGGTAGAAGTAAGACATTCCAATGAAAGGAAACATGTACTCTACAGTTGATGGATGGTCAAGTTACATGATGAACGGAAGGCTCTGTTTAGGAAGGATGTACAACAAGGTTACTGAAACAGGCAGGTCGATCGAGAATACCCGAAACAAACTGATGGACCAAAGGTTTACCAAATTGACAAGATGATGAGGGACAGGATCGACAGAAGGATCGCCAGACCAATTGTTTAACAGTGATGCGCTAATGAACCGAAAGAGGCAGTTTAGATGGGATAAGTTACACAACTGACAGATGACAACTCACACAATAGACGGAAAAAAGGACCCAGATGATGGAAGAAAGTATACAGAGCCGACAGTAGAAAGATTACAAGTTCATGGAAGAAATGGCAGCCTAAAGGCATATATTCAATTCTTTGAGGAGAATGTAGACTTTATTCCACTTATAATGTTAGGACGATATTACTAAATTATCTATTAGCATGGATAAAATGTGAGCAATACATATAAAAGTAAAGTTAATGCGACCCATGAAAACCCCTAAAACAGAACATAAAAAAAATAGTTAATTTTTAAATCCCTTTGCCATTTTAAATCGAGCTTGATTTCTTAGGCCAAAATTGAACTACTTTCTATCGTCTGCTCAACCATAGAAGGTAGTTCAGATCAGTAACTAAAGGCCTGACTAACCTTTGGAAACTGGTCAAAATTATTTTCTGAAAATTTATCTATTTTTAATCAAGTGCTTTCCAATTTAACATAGCGTTTTAATTAATCAGTAGTCTACATAAGTAATTCATGCATATGCCAAAACTATAGCCTACATGAATAATTATCAAGTTTTTGACTGATACTTTGTTGTTTGTTTTCTATTTTTATGCCTCTCTGAGGCTAATTTACTAAACCTGTTCCTGGGAAGGACAGAATTATGTTTTTTCTCGTTTTAGATCAACCAATGGAGATTATATTTTGGTAGAAGTAAGACATCCCAATGAAAGGAAACATGTACTCTACAGTTGATGGATGGTCAAGTTACATGATGAACGAAAGGCTCTGTTTAGGAAGGATGTACAACAAGGTTACTGAAACAGGCAGGTCGATCGAGAATACCCGAAACAAACTGATGGACGAATGGTTTACCAAATTGACAAGATGATGAGCGACAGGTTCCACGGAAGGATTGCCAGACCACTTGTTTAACAGTGATGTGCTAATGAACCGAAAGAGGCAGTTTAGATGGGATAAGTTACACAGCTGACAGATGACAACTCACACAATAGACGAAAAAAACACCCAGATGATGCGAGAAAGTATACAGAGCCGACAGTAGAAAGAATACAAGTTCATGGAAGAAATGGCACCCTAAAGGCATATATTTTATTCTTTGAGGACAACGTAGACTTTATTCAACTTATAATGTTAGGATGATATTACAAAATTATCTATTAGCATGGATAAAATGTGAGCAATACATATAAAAGTAAAGTTAATGTGACCCATGAAAACCCCTAAAACAGAACAAAAAAAAAATAGTTAATTTTTAAATCCCTTTGCCATTTTAAATCGAGCTTGATTTTTTAGGCCAAAATTGAACTACTTTTTATCGTCTGCTCAACCATAGAAGGTAGTTCAGATCAGTAACTAAAGGCCTGACTAACCTTTGGAAACTGGTCAAAATTATTTTCTGAAAATTTATCTACTTTTTAATCAAGTGCTTTCCAATCTAACATAGCGTTTTAATTAATCAGTAGTCTACATAAGTAATTCATGCATATGCCAAAACTATAGCCTACATGAATAATTATCAAGTTTTTAACTGATAGTTTGTTGTTTGTTTTCTATTTTTATGCCTCTCTGAGGCTAATTTACTAAACCTGTTCCTGGGAAGGACAGAATTATGTTTTTTCTCGTTTTAGATCAACCAATGGAGATTATATTTTGGTAGAAGGAAGACATCCCGATGAAAGGAAACATGTACTCTACAGTTGATGGATGGTCAAGTTACATGATGAACGGAAGGCTCTGTTTAGGAAGGATGTACAACAAAGTTACTGAAACAGGCAGGTCGATGGAGAATACCCAAAACAAACTGATGGAGGAATGGTTTACCAAATTGATAAGATGATGAGCGACAGTTTTCACCTAATATTTTGTTTTTTGTTTTCCAATTCTCAGATTGATTGATTGATTTTTTGGTGTTTTACGCCGCGCTCAAGATTATTTCACTTATATGGCGGCATTGCCAGTTTTATTGTGGGAGGAAACCGGGCTCTGTGCCCGGAGGAAACCCACGACTTTCCGCTGGTAACTGGCAACCATCCCACATAGGTCGTTTATGCCTCTCTGAGGCTAATTTACTAAATCTGTTCCTGGGAAGGACAGAATTATGTTTTTTCTCGTTTTAGATCAACTAATGGAGATTATATTTTGGGTAGAAGGAAGACATCCCAATGAAAGGAAACATGTACTCTACAGTCGATGGATGGTCAAGTTACATGATGAACGAAAGGCTCTGTTTAGAAAGGATGTAAAACAAGGTTACTGAAACAGGCAGGTCAATAGAGAATACCCGAAAAAAACTGATAGAGGAATGGTTTACCGAATTGATAAGATGATGAGCGACTGTTTTCACCTAATATTTTTTTTTTTTTTTTTCCAATTGTATGCCTCTCAGATTGATCGATTGTTTTTTTGGTGTTTTACGCCGCGCTCAAGATTATTTCACTTATATGGCGGCGTTGCCAGTTTTATTGTGGGAGGAAACCGGGCTCTGTGCCCGGAGGAAACCCACGACTTTCCGCTGGTAACTGGCAACCATCCCACATACATGTAGGTCGTTTATGCCTCTCTGAGGCTAATTTACTAAACCTGTTCCTGGGAAGGACAGAATTATGTTTTTTCTCGTTTAAGATCAACCAATGGAGATTATATTTTGGTAGAAGTAAGACATCCCAATGAAAGGAAACATGTACTCTACAGTTGATGGATGGTCAAGTTACATGATGAACGAAAGGCTCTGTTTAGGAAGGATGTACAACAAGGTTACTGAAACAGGCAGGTCAATAGAGAATACCCGAAAAAACTGATAGAGGAATGGTTTAACGAATTAATAAGATGATGAGCGACTGTTTTCACCTAATATTTTGTTTTTTTTGTTTTCCAATTGTATGCCTCTCAGATTGATCGATTCTTTTTTTTGGTGTTTTACGCCGCGCTCAAGATTATTTCACTTATATGGCGGCGTTGCCAGTTTTATTGTGGGAGGAAACCGGGCTCTGTGCCCGGAGGAAACCCACGACTTTCCGCTGGTAACTGGCAACCATCCCACATAGGTCGTTTATGCCTCTCTGAGGCTAATTTACTAAATCTGTTCCTGGGAAGGACAGAATTATGTTTTTTCTCGTTTAGATCAACCAATGGAGATTATATTTTGGTAGAAGTAAGACATTCCAATGAAAGGAAACATGTACTCTACAGTTGATGGATGGTCAAGTTACATGATGAACGGAAGGCTCTGTTTAGGAAGGATGTACAACAAGGTTACTGAAACAGGCAGGTCGATCGAGAATACCCGAAACAAACTGATGGACCAAAGGTTTACCAAATTGACAAGATGATGAGTGACAGGATCGACAGAAGGATCGCCAGACCAATTGTTTAACAGTGATGCGCTAATGAACCGAAAGAGGCAGTTTAGATGGGATAAGTTACACAACTGACACATGACAACTCACACAATAGACGGAAAAAAGGACCCAGATGATGGAAGAAAGTATACAGAGCCGACAGTAGAAAGATTACAAGTTCATGGAAGAAATGGCAGCCTAAAGGCATATATTCAATTCTTTGAGGAGAATGTAGACTTTATTCCACTTATAATGTTAGGACGATATTACTAAATTATCTATTAGCATGGATAAAATGTGAGCAATACATATAAAAGTAAAGTTAATGCGACCCATGAAAACCCCTAAAACAGAACATAAAAAAAATAGTTAATTTTTAAATCCCTTTGCCATTTTAAATCGAGCTTGATTTCTTAGGCCAAAATTGAACTACTTTCTATCGTCTGCTCAACCATAGAAGGTAGTTCAGATCAGTAACTAAAGGCCTGACTAACCTTTGGAAACTGGTCAAAATTATTTTCTGAAAATTTATCTACTTTTTAATCAAGTGCTTTCCAATTTAACATAGCGTTTTAATTAATCAGTAGTCTACATAAGTAATTCATGCATATGCCAAAACTATAGCCTACATGAATAATTATCAAGTTTTTAACTGATACTTTGTTGTTTGTTTTCTATTTTTATGCCTCTCTGAGGCTAATTTACTAAACCTGTTCCTGGGAAGGACAGAATTATGTTTTTTCTCGTTTTAGATCAACCAATGGAGATTATATTTTGGTAGAAGGAAGACATCCCAATGAAAGGAAACATGTACTCTACAGTTGATGGATGGTCAAGTTACATGATGAACGGAAGGCTCTGTTAAGGAAGGATGGACAACAAGGTTACTGAAACAGGCAGGTCGATGGAGAATACCCGAAACAAACTGATGGAGGAATGGTTTACCAAATTGATAAGATGATGAGCGACAGTTTTCACCTAATATTTTTATTTTTTTCCCAATTGTATGCCTCTCAGATTGATCGATTGATTTTTTGGTGTTTTACGCCGCGCTCAAGATTATTTCACTTATATGGCGGCGTTGCCAGTTTTATTGTGGGAGGAAACCGGGCTCTGTGCCCGGAGGAAACCCACGACTTTCCGCTGGTAACTGGCAACCATCCCACATAGGTCGTTTATGCCTCTCTGAGGCTAATTTACTAAACCTGTTCCTGGGAAGGACAGAATTATGTTTTTTCTCGTTTTAGATCAACCAATATAGATTATATTTTGGTAGAAGTAAGACATCCCAATGAAAGGAAACATGTACTCTACAGTTGATGGATGGTCAAGTTACATGATGAACGAAAGGCTCTGTTTAGGAAGGATGTACAACAAGGTTACTGAAACAGGCAGGTCGATCGAGAATACCCGAAACAAACTGATGGACGAATGGTTTACCAAATTGACAAGATGATAAGCGACAGGTTCCACGGAAGGATTGCCAGACCACTTGTTTAACAGTGATGCGCTAATGAACCGAAAGAGGCAGTTTAGATGGGATAAGTTACACAACTGACACATGACAACTCACACAATAGACGAAAAAAAAAAGACCCAGGTGATGGAAGAAAGTATACAGAGCCGACAGTAGAAAGATTACAAGTTCATGAAAGAAATGGCAGCCTAAAGGCATATATTTAATTCTTTGAGGAGAACGTAGGCTTTATTCCACTTATAATGTTAGGACGATATTACAAAATTATCTATTACCATGGATAAAATGTGAGCAATACATATAAAAGTAAAGTTAATGTGACCCATGAAAACCCCTAAAACAGAACATAAAAAAAATAGTTAATTTTTAAATCCCTTTGCCATTTTAAATCGAGCTTGATTTCTTAGGCCAAAATTGAACTACTTTCTATCGTCTGCTCAACCATAGAAGGTAGTTCAGATCAGTAACTAAAGGCCTGACTAACCTTTGGAAACTGGTCAAAATTATTTTCTGAAAATTTATCTACTGTTTAATCAAGTGCTTTCCAATCTAACATAGCGTTTTAATTAATCAGTAGTCTACATAAGTAATTCATGCATATGCCAAAACTATAGCCTACATGAATAATTATCAAGTTTTTAACTGATACTTTGTTGTTTGTTTTCTATTTTTATGCCTCTCTGAGGCTAATTTACTAAACCTGTTCCTGGGAAGGACAGAATTATGTTTTTTCTCGTTTTAGATCAACCAATGGAGATTATATTTTGGTACAAGGAAGACATCCCAATGAAAGGAAACATGTACTCTACAGTTGATGGATGGTCAAGTAACATGAAGAACGGAAGGCTCTGTTTAGGAAGGATGTACAACAAGGTTACTGAAACAGGCAGGTCGATGGAGAATACCCAAAACAAACTGATGGAGGAATGGTTTACCAAATTGATAAGGTGATGAGCGACAGTTTTCACCTAATATTTTGTTTTTTGTTTTCCAATTCTCAGATTGATTGATTGATTTTTTGGTGTTTTACGCCGCGCTCAAGATTATTTCACTTATATGGCGGCGTTGCCAGTTTTATTGTGGGAGGAAACCGGGCTCTGTGCCCGGAGGAAACCCACGACTTTCCGCTGGTAACTGGCAACCATCCCACATAGGTCGTTTATGCCTCTCTGAGGCTAATTTACTAAATCTGTTCCTGGGAAGGACAGAATTATGTTTTTTCTCGTTTTAGATCAACTAATGGAGATTATATTTTGGTAGAAGGAAGACATCCCAATGAAAGGAAACATGTACTCTACAGTCGATGGATGGTCAAGTTACATGATGAACGAAAGGCTCTGTTTAGGAAGGATGTAAAACAAGGTTACTGAAACAGGCAGGTTGATAGAGAATACCCGAAAAAAACTGATAGAGGAATGGTTTACCGAATTGATAAGATGATGAGCGACTGTTTTCACCTAATATTTTGTTTTTTTGTTTTCCAATTGTATGCCTCTCAGATTGATCGATTGTTTTTTTGGTGTTTTACGCCGCGCTCAAGATTATTTCACTTATATGGCGGCGTTGCCAGTTTTATTGTGGGAGGAAACCGGGCTCTGTGCCCGGAGGAAACCCACGACTTTCCGCTGGTAACTGGCAACCATCCCACATACATGTAGGTCGTTTATGTATCTCTGAGGCTAATTTACTAAACCTGTTCCTGGGAAGGACAGAATTATGTTTTTTCTCGTTTTAGATCAACCAATGGAGATTATATTTTGGTAGAAGTAAGACATTCCAATGAAAGGAAACATGTACTCTACAGTTGATGGATGGTCAAGTTACATGATGAACGAAAGGCTCTGTTTAGGAAGGATGTACACCCTAATGAAAATGTACTATAGTTTACTATAGCAAAAAACTATAGTTTACTATGGTACTTTTGCCACTTTACTATAGTAAACTATAGTCACTGTAGTTTACTATAGTAAACAGACTATAGTAAACTATAGCGACTATAGTAAACTATAGCGACTATAGTAAACTATAGCGACTATAGTAAACTATAGCGACTATAGTAAACTATAGCGACTATAGTAAACTATAGCGACTATAGTAAACTATAGCGACTATAGTAAACTATAGCGACTATAGTAAACTATAGCGACTATAGTAAACTATAGCGACTATAGTAAACTATAGCGACTATAGTAAACTATAGCGACTATAGTAAACTATAGCGACTATAGTAAACTACACTGTATAGCGACTAAAGTAAACTATAGCGACTATAGTAAACTATAATAGTCTACAGCGACTTTTCTGGTAAAAGTACTATAGTAACCTATAGTGACTATAAAGTACCATAGTAAACTGTAGTAATCCATGGCGACTATAGTAAACTATAGGGACTATACTAGTGGCATAGTAAACTTTAGTAAACCCTGGTGACTGTAATAACATAAACTATAGTGACTGCTGACTGTCTTCAGTTAACATACAAAATAATAAGAAAAAATCTTTAGTTTAAGACAGATAATGCTGTTTATTACATCAAGTACTGTTGAAAAATCTGTACACAAAATCTGATAAAACTGACATTGATATTATTTTACAACACCTTCCTTCTCAAAATGACTTTGTTAAACTTGTGAATGGTTGCTTTTTTTTTTTTGGGGGGGGGGGGGGGTCCTCTGATTTCTGTTTGGGGTTAGATCGCTGTTTTGAGGCCAGACTGCTTTTATGGTTCTGGGGAGTGTTTGGTGTATGACTCTCTGTGATCAGGATATCGTTCTTCAGTTTATACTACAAGAAAACAAAAGAAATATAAATAAATAACATCAACAGGGAAGGCCTGTGCTTGACTGAGCAAGATTAAGCCCATGTATTACATATTGAAAAAAAATTTGCACTGTGACCATGAAGTATTATCTTGATTTCAATAATTTACCTCATAGAAATCCACTGTGTGTCGTCATCCCAGGCTTTGTTACCTCACTTTGCTTTGAACCTCCGTTGACTTTTAACATGGGAATAAATGGAGAAAAAATCTACTCTGATATGTAATTTCAAATTTCCTGCAAAAAAAAAAGTATGATAAAGAATATACAGTTTCCAAAATTTTATTAACCCAAGTTAGACTTTTTATCTGTCCTTACAGCCGAAATGTGCTTGTTTTCCATTCATTGCCATGTTATATTTCACCAACCAGCAGACGACCAAAAGGGACCTTTATATTATACTGTAATACATGTATGTTTGATGCACTAAACCAATGACATACATGTATACAGTATAGTAAAACCGGGAATTCCATGCAAATATTTTGTTTTGCTACCTCGTATTTTATTTTTCTTGATATACAGCATTTGTTAAACCGGTTACCGTTATGATTTTAAAGTCTACCCTATAAGTATAAATATAAAAATAAAGCCTACAGGCATTGAGATTTTGCGTTATCCCGGTAATCATAAAAACTTAAATGTTAATCTACCTTTTTTGATTATGTATCCTAATTTTCAGAAAGACTCTGGTTTCCGGTGAAAGGATTCTTCAACTCCTGTAGTTGTAGGGTGTCCCATGTTAACTGTAGTATAGGTTGATTGTCATTTCTGGGAGCCGATTTACTGTAGGCCTACATCGCCTATTGTCATATTTGAAGAGATATGTGTCAGCTCTGAAAATAAAATAGTGGTTGTTATACTTGTTAACTACTATAAAGGAGGCAAGAATGTTTATCTTTATCAAAAGATATACAATTACATTTTAAATGCACTTCACCCTTTCACAAGTACGTAGACATGCATATCGATACATACACAACTGAATGTGTTTTATTTTGGAAGTGTAGGGCCTACTACTAGGTAGCCCCACTCGTGTGTCTCTATCCTGGTTTACTTACTAAAAAGGGCTTATTATTCGGAGTTACTCCAAATTATTAGTATCTCCGAATTAAGCGCTCTAAATCTAATTCAGAGTTAGTACAGCCAACTGTAACTTTGTAAGTCCTAATTTTCTAATTGTATGGAATATAGAACTGGTCCATCACTTTCAAGGTTAACAATTTTTGCTACAGCTGATTTTTACTTGTTTTGTTCTTCAAATAAATAAATTTGATGTACCATAAATTTGTTGTATTCATAAAACCACTATTTCACCTTTTTTGGCAAATTTTTGGCAACTAATAAGTAATATGAATAAATATTAAATGTAGTTTTGAAATGGAATACCGAAAAGGCACATTCTTTTTGGTGTAAACATAAGCTGTACGTGACATACCAGTTCTATACTCGCACCAAATAAATATTCATACGGTAAATAAAAATTCAAAACCTACCCAGACTGTCTCAGTCAGTGTCACAGCCAGCCTGTTTCCCATTTTGGTGTTTGCTTTTCTTCAGCGGACATTACAACATCCAACCAGACCCACGTACGTCGGTCGACTCCAAATCCAATGTTCGGGATCTGTACTTCTGAGGTAACTCCCAACTTCGGACCATTTCACCAGTCATGTGTACAAATGGTGCTGGACAGGTTGATCAGAAAATACACCAGAATGCAATCCTAAATTATTCTCAATCGCAATATAAACACGGGTACGATTCTCGTTGACAGAGTCCCAGTGAAAAAGACGGCGGTTGACACGTACGGCCGTAATACTTGACCTCGTAATCATAATACCCGGAGGTCTGGGAAACAACGTCGATCAGTCCGAATCTTACAGCTACTTTAATCTTTTCATTTGGTGGAAGTGACAAAACAAAGACGTGAACTTCTTCTTAGGAGAAATAAACTGCTTGTTTTATTGCAATGCTGACTATTCCAGATGGGGAAGTGTTAAAAAGTTGTAAAGCCGTATACATTTACGGCCAGTCCACATGTTGACTAAATACTTTGTTGACGAGTTGTCATAACTCATGCTATATCGGCACAGAAGTCGTAAAATAAACTAACTATAAGTAGTTTAATACACCTATCAATGAAAACTGTATGCCTGTCAATGAAAACTTTATAACCCTACCCATAGGACTTGAAAATCTTTAAAGTCAGCCCTAAAATTTTATAACACCTCAAAGCCAGCTTAGCACTCAGCTGTGACTGTCATTATGTCAGCCCAGCCACACCCCCTCCCCTCTCAGTCTCACAGCCTACATAGTTGAACTTGAAGTCCTTGTTATTCGACTGGATTAGGCCCTACTTCAATAAAGTAGGCTAATTGAAAAACAAATTTGAGCTATTTGCACCAAGACTTCATAGTAGAAATACAGATTTTGAAAGAATTTTTATAAAGATTTAAGAAATTAAAGACATACTTAAAAATCCTTTCTTTATGTAATATAATTTATTGCATAGTAGATGACCACCTGTACGTTTGGGCAGGCAAATAAAATATCATGTTCGGCTTGTAAATAATCCCATCAATTATGAAAGGGACCTAAGACTGAAATACATTAATTTCAAACACAGGCCTACATATTGTGGGTCGCTTGAAACGGAAATTTACATGAAACGCAGGATGGGAGATTTTTGTTAAGGAATTAAATAATAAAAATATTAATTTGTACTGGTGGTTAAAGTAAATAACTCTTCGTCACTGTGTAGAGCCCTTACTGTCAAAACCATGACAAATGAGAACATTATAACTACATCTTGTCCTCATTACAATCCGTTCAAACCACATTATCGCATATGACGGAATTCTTGTAAAAAGAGATTGGTAATAAGCCCTATATTGAGTGAGAACATATTATTTAGATACTCTTAATAGTATGTTTGTTTAAAATAGATATAATATAGAGTGCAATATTTGGAGAAGTTTATTTCATTTCAATATATTTATGGACACTAAAACACACGGGCACAGGGAAAATCTTCTTGTCTAAAATAACCACGGAGACAAGTTTCTAATTGTGCCAAAAAGAGGTATATCATTTAGACATTTATACCCCATCATAAATTGTTGTAATAAAGTAAACCTATGATATTTCATTAGGTTGACGACTGACAGGAGCTTGGCCTTAGTCAGTAGAATTTTCTGGAACACTTTGTATTCATTTCAATATAGATATATACTATAGTGAGCCGTCTACAGTTTACCATACTTTACTACAGTTTGACTATAAACTTGTACTATGACAGTTACCTATAATTTACTACAGCACCGTGCAGCTCATTTCAGTTTGAGTACCGGTATATAATTAGCATGATTCTCCATAGTAATCTATTACAGTGATCTATAGTTTACCATACTTGGCTATTAACTTATATATCATACTTATAATTTACTACAGCACATAGCAATCTGCCACTGTTTACTTCAGTTTGGCTATATAATGACCATAATTCTCTATTGTACCTACCTATAATATACTACAGTAAACTATAGTTTACCATACTTACGACAGTTTGACTATAAACTTACTGTGTTGTACTATAGTAACCTGTAATTTACTAGAGTAGACTACAGTTATCCCAGTTTACTACAGTTTTACTATAAAGGATTGATCATATACTATAGTAAAAGGTTATGTACTATAGTAAACTATAAAAGTCTACAATACACTATAGTAAACGATAATGTACCATAGTATATTATAGTAAGCTATAGTTTACCTCAGTTTTACTATACAAGATCTATGGTATACTATAGTAACAGGCAAAGTACTATAGTCCACTAAAGTTTCCTATAGAATTACTACAAAAGTCTATAATACACTACAGTATTCTATAGTATACTATAGTAAACTATAGTTTACCATAGTTTACCTCAGTTTTACTATAGTAAACTATGGTAAATTATGGTACATTTTCATTAGGGCAACAAGGTTACTGAAACAGGCAGGTCCATAGAGAATACCCGAAAAAAACTGATAGAGGAATGGTTTAACGAATTGATAAGATGATGAGCGACTGTTTTCACCTAATATTTTGTTTTTTTGTTTTCCAATTGTATGCCTCTCAGATTGATCGATTCTTTTTTTGGTGTTTTACGCCGCGCTCAAGATTATTTCACTTATATGGCGGCGTTGCCAGTTATATTGTGGGAGGAAACCGGGCTCTGTGCCCGGAGGAAACCCACGACTTTCCGCTGGTAACTGGCAACCATCCCACATAGGTCGTTTATGCCTCTCTGAGGCTAATTTACTAAATCTGTTCCTGGGAAGGACAGAATTATGTTTTTTCTCGTTTAGATCAACCAATGGAGATTATATTTTGGTAGAAGTAAGACATTCCAATGAAAGGAAACATGTACTCTACAGTTGATGGATTGTCAAGTTACATGATGAACGGAAGGCTCTGTTTAGGAAGGATGTACAACGAGGTTACTGAAACAGGCAGGTCGATCGAGAATACCCGAAACAAACTGATGGACCAAAGGTTTACCAAATTGACAAGATGATGAGTGACAGGTTCGACAGAAGGATCGCCAGACCAATTGTTTAACAGTGATGCGCTAATGAACCGAAAGAGGCAGTTTAGATGGGATAAGTTACACAACTGACAGATGACAACTCACACAATAGACGGAAAAAAGGACCCAGATGATGGAAGAAAGTATACAGAGCCGACAGTAGAAAGATTACAAGTTCATGGAAGAAATGGCAGCCTAAAGGCATATATTCAATTCTTTGAGGAGAATGTAGACTTTATTCCACTTGTAATGTTAGGACGATATTACTAAATTATCTATTAGCATGGATAAAATGTGAGCAATACATATAAAAGTAAAGTTAATGTGACCCATGAAAACCCCTAAAACAGAACATAAAAAAATAGTTAATTTTTAAATCCCTTTGCCATTTTAAATCGAGCTTGATTTCTTAGGCCAAAATTGAACTACTTTCTATTGTCTGCTCAACCATAGAAGGTAGTTCAGATCAGTAACTAAAGGCCTGACTAACCGTTGAAAACTGGTCAAAATTATTTTCTGAAAATTTAGCTACTTTTTAATCAAGTGCTTTCCAATCTAACATAGCGTTTTAATTAATCAGTAGTCTACATAAGTAATTCATGCATATGCCAAGTTTTTAACTGATACTTTGTTGTTTGTTTTCTATTTTTATGCCTCTCTGAGGCTAATTTACTAAACCTGTTCCTGGGAAGGACAGAATTATGTTTTTTCTCGTTTTAGATCAACCAATGGAGATTATATTTTGGTGGAAGGAAGACATCCCAATGATAGGAAACATGTACTCTACAGTTGATGGATGGTCAAGTTACATGATGAACGGAAGGCTCTGTTTAGGAAGGATGTACAACATGGTTACTTAAACAGGCAGGTCGATGGAGAATACCCGAAACAAACTGATGGACCAATGGTTTACCAAATTGATAAGATGATGAGCGACAGTTTTCACCTAATATTTTTATTTATTTTTTACCAATTGTATGCCTCTCAGATTGATCGATTGATTTTTTGGTGTTTTACACCGCGCTCAAGATTATTTCACTTATATGGCGGCGTTGCCAGTTTTATTGTGGGAGGAAACCGGGCTCTGTGCCCGGAGGAAACCCACGACTTTCCGCTGCTATTTGGCAACCATCCCACATAGGTCGTTTATGCCTCTCTGAGGCTAATTTACTAAACCTGTTCCTGGGAAGGACAGAATTATGTTTTTTCTCGTTTTAGATCAACCAATGGAGATTATATTTTGGTAGAAGTAAGACATCCCAATGAAAGGAAACATGTACTCTACAGTTGATGGATGGTCAAGTTACATGGTGAACGAAAGGCTCTGTTTAGGAAGGATGTACAACAAGGTTACTGAAACAGGCAGGTCGATCGAGAATACCCGAAACAAACTGATGGACGAATGGTTTACCAAATTGACAAGATGATGAGCGACAGGTTCCACGGAAGGATCGCCAGACCACTTGTTTAACAGTGATGTGCTAATGAACCGAAAGAGGCAGTTTAGATGGGATAAGTTACACAGCTGACAGATGACAACTCACACAATAGACGAAAAAAACACCCAGATGATGCGAGAAAGTATACAGAGCCGACAGTAGAAAAAATACAAGTTCATGGAAGAAATGGCACCCTAAATGCATATATTTTATTCTTTGAGGACAACGTAGACTTTATTCAACTTATAATGTTAGGACGATATTACAAAATTATCTATTAGCATGGATAAAATGTGAGCAATACATATAAAAGTAAAGTTAATGTGACCCATGAAAACCCCTAAAACAGAACATAAAAAAAATAGTTAATTTTTAAATCCCTTTGCCATTTTAAATCGAGCTTGATTTCTTAGGCCAAAATTGAACTACTTTCTATCGTCTGCTCAACCATAGAACGTAGTTCAGATCAGTAACTAAAGGCCTGACTAACCTTTGGAAACTGGTCAAAATTATTTTCTGAAAATTTATCTACTTTTTAATCAAGTCCTTTCCAATCTAACATAGCGTTTTAATTAATCAGTAGTCTACATAAGTAATTCATGCATATGCCAAAACTATAGCCTACATGAATAATTATCAAGTTTTTAACTGATACTTTGTTGTTTGTTGTCTATTTTTATGCCTCTCTGAGGCTAATTTACTAAACCTGTTCCTGGGAAGGACAGAATTATGTTTTTTTCTCGTTTTAGATCAACCAATGGGGATTATATTTTGGTAGAAGGAAGACATTCCAATGAAAGGAAACATGTACTCTACAGTTGATGGATGGTCAAGTTACATGATGAACGGAAGGCTCTGTTTAGGAAGGATGTACAACAAGGTTACTGAAACAGGCAGGTCGATGGAGAATACCTGAAACAAACTGATGGAGGAATGATTTACCAAATTGATAAGATGATGAGCGACAGTTTTCACCTAATATTTAGTTTTTTGTTTTCCAATTGTATGCCTCTCTGATTGATTGATTGATTTTTTGGTGTTTTACGGCGCGCTCAAGATTATTTCACTTATATGGCGGTGTTGCCAGTTTTATTGTGGGAGGAAACCGGGCCCTGTGCCCGGAGGAAACCCACGACCTTCCGCTGGTAACTGGCAACCATCACACATAGGTCGTTTATGCCTCTCTGAGGCTAATTTACTAAACCTGTTCCTGGGAAGGACAGAATTATGTTTTTTCTCGTTTTAGATCAACCAATGGAGATTATATTTTGGTAGAACGAAGACATCCCAATGAAAGGAAACATGTACTCTACAGTTGATGGATGGTCAAGTAACGTGATGAACGAAAGGCTCTGTTTAGGAAGGATGTACAACAAGGTTACTGAAACAGGCTGGTCGATCGAGAATACCCGAAACAAACTGATGGATCAATGGTTTACCAAATTGACAAGATGATGAGCGACAGGTTCCTCGGAAGGATCGCCAGACCAATTGTTTAACAGTGATGCGCTAATGAACCGAAAAAAGCAGTATAGATGGGATAAGTTACACAACTGACAGATGACAACTCACACAAAAGACGGAAAAAAAGACCCAGATGATGGAAGAAAGTTTACAGAGCCGACAGTAGAAAGATTACAAGTTCATGAAAGAAATGGCAGCCTAAAGGCATATATTTAATTGTTTGAGGAGAACGTAGACTTTATTCAACTTATAATGTTAGGTCGATATTACAAAATTATCTATTAGCATGGATAAAATGTGAGCAATACATATAAAAGTAAAGTTAATGTGACCCATGAAAACCCCTAAAACAGAACATAAAAAAAATAGTTAATTTTTAAACCCCTTTGCCATTTTAAATCGAGCTTGATTTCTTAGGCCAAAATTGAACTACTTTCTATAGTCTGCTCAACCATAGAAGGTAGTTCAGATCAGTAACTAAAGGCCTGACTAACCTTTGGAAACTGGTTAAAATTATTTTCTGAAAATTTATCTACTTTTTAATCAAGTGCTTTCCAATCTAACATAGCGTTTTAATTAATCAGTAGTCTACATAAGTAATTCATGCATATGCCAAAACTATAGCCTACATGAATATTTATCAAGTTTTTAACTGATACTTTGTTGTTTGTTTTCTATTTTTATGCCTCTCTGAGGCTAATTTACTAAACCTGTTCCTGGGAAGGACAGACTTATGTTTTTTCTCGTTTTAGATCAACCAATGGAGATTATATTTTGGTAGAAGGAAAACATCCCAATGAAAGGAAACATGTACTCTACAGTTGATGGATGGTCAAGTTACATGATGAACGGAAGGCTCTGTTTAGGAAGGATGTACAACAAGGTTACTGAAACAGGCAGGTCGATGGAGAATACCCATAAAAAACTAATGGAGGAATGGTTTACCAAATTGATAAGATGAGCTACAGTTTTCACCTAATATTTTGTTTTTTGTTTTCCAATTGTATGCCTCCCTGATTGATTTTTTGGTGTTTTACGCCACGCTCAAGATTATTTCACTTATATGGCGGCGTTGCCAGTTTTATTGTGAGAGGAAACCGGGCTCTGTGCCCGGAGGAAACCCACGACTTTCCCATGGTAACTTGCAACCATTCCACATAGGTCGTTTATGCCTCTCTGAGGCTTATTTACTAAACCTGTTCCTGGGAAGGACAGAATTATGTTTTTTTCTCGTTTAAGATCAACCAATGGAGATTATATTTTGGTAGAAGGAAGACATCCCAATGAAAGGAAACATGTACTCTACAGTTGATGGATGGTCAAGTTACATGATGAACGAAAGGCTCTGTTTAGGAAGGATGTACAACAAGGTTACTGAAACAGGCAGGTCGATAGAGAATACCGGAAAAAACTGATTGAGGAATGGTTTACCGAATTGATAAGATGATGAGCGACGGTTTTCAACTAATATTTCATTGTTTGTTTTCCAATTTTATGCCTCTCTGAGGCTAATTTACTAAACCTGTTCCTGGGAAAGACAGAATTATGTTTTTTCTCGTTTTAGATCAACCAATGGAGATTATATTTTGGTAGAAGGAAGACCTCCCAATGAAAGGAAACATGTACTCTACAGTTGATGGATGGTCAAGTTACATGATGAACGGAAGGCTCTGTTTAGGAAGGATGTACAACAAGGTTACTGAAACAGGCAGGTCGATCGAGAATACCCGAAACAAACTGATGGACGAATGGTTTACCAAATTGACAAGATAATGAGCGACAGGTTCGACGGAAGGATCGCCAGACAAATTGTTTAACAGTGATGCGCTAATGAACCGAAAGAGGCAGTTTAGATGGGATAAGTTACACAACTGACAGATGACAACTCACACAATAGACGGAAAAAAGACCCAGATGATGGAAGAAAGTATACAGAGCCGACAGTAGAAAGATTACAAGTTCATGGAAGAAATGGCAGCCTAAAGGCATATATTTAATTCTTTGAGGAGAACGTAGACTTTATTCAACTTATAATGTTAGGACGATATTACAAAATTATCTATTAGCATGGATAAAATGTGAGTAATACATATAAAAGTAAAGTTAATGTGACCCATGAATACCCCTAAAAAAGAACATAAAAAACTTGTTACTTTTTTCATCCTTTTGCCAATTCAAATCGAGCTTGATTTCTTTGGCCAAAATTGAAATACTTTCTATCCTCTGCTCAACCATAGAAGGTAGTTCAGATCAATAACTGAAGGCCTAACCTTTGGAAACTGATCAAAATTATTTTCTGAAAATTTATTTACTTTTTAATCAAGTGCTTTCCAATCTAACAGCGTTTTAATTAATCAGTAGTCTACATAAGTAATTTATGCATACGCCAAAACCATAGCCTACAAGAATTATTATTAAGTTTTTAACTAATATTTCGTTGTTTGTTTTCCATTTTTATGCCTCTCTGAGACTAATTTACTAAACCTGTTCCTGGGATGGGCAGAATTATGTTTTTTCTCGTTTTAGATCAACCAATGGAGATTATATTTTGGTAGAAGGAAGACATCCCAATGAAAGGAAACATGTACTCCACAGTTGATGGATGGTCAAGTTACATGATAGACGAAAGGGTCTGTGTAGGAAGGATGTACAAGGTTACTGAAACAGGCAGGTCGATGGAGAATATCCGAAACAAACTGATGGAGGAATGGTTTACCAAACTGATGAAATGATGAGCGACAGGTTCGACGAAAGATCGCCAACCAAACCAATTGTTTAAGAGTGATGGGCTGATAAAAGAAAGAGACAGTTTAGCTGAGAGACGATAACTCACACAATAGACGAAAAAAAGACTTACTTGTTGGAAAAAAGGTTACAGAGCCGACAGTAGAAATGTTACAAGTTCATGGAAGATCCAAATTAGATCCAATTTCGTAAGATTAGTGGTTTACTTTATGGTAGAAATGCAACCCAGCTGATTATAAGCTATGTATATTTATGTTTTTGTCCTTTTAGATCAACCGACGGAGATTATATTTTGGTGGATGGAAGGTAGACGACAAGCTGCGAAGTTGATGGACGAAAAGCTGCGAAGTTGATGGACGAAAAGCTGCGAAGTTGATGGGCGAAAAGCTATTAGTTGAGGGAAAAAAGCTGCACGTTTGGTAGAAGAATAGTTACACAGTTGATGGAAGAATAGCTACACAGTTGATGGAAGAATAGTTACATAGTTGATGGATGAAAAGCTGCACGGTTGGTAGAAGAATAGTTACATAGTTGATGGACGAAAACCTACACAGTTGACAGACGAAAAGCTACACAGTTGATGGACGAAAAGCTACACAGTTGGTAGAAGAATAGTTGCACAGTTGGACGAAAACCTACAGTTGATGGAAGACAGATGACCAAGGTGATGAAAACAGAGGATCAGTTGATTGGTAGGTTAAGTTTATTTATATTCAATCTTGTTTAACAGATCTTTAAATAAAGATTTCCAAAGGCATATACCAAATTCTTTTCTTAGGACAACATCAGAAATGCATGTATGATATATGGACATGGACAGAGTCTGAATATTTCACATAATTTAAACAAATAAATGAAATACAATGATCAAGACATTAAATGTGCTGAAAATTATTATTCAAATTTCTCGGAATCTGTGAACTACGTTCTGCGGACTATGTCACCAATAGAAAGTTGTTTACATCCAATACCAACAGTCCGAGCCGCCGGTGTTGGCCGATCAAAAGAATTTTAAAATGACAGTATGTTCTCTCATAAAGTGTCGACCAATTCAGTCAAGCGTAAGATTGTTGCCAAGCTCCAACAGAAATTTGCAATGTCTTCCAGGTGTAGAGCCAGTACATTTTACCACGGCAGAAAAATGACCATCACATAAATAAAACTATCTTAACTACAAGGTACAACACAAGCAATTATTGAATTAATGAGAAAAAATGAACCCATAATTAGTTAGTTTGTGAACAACATGAGATTTCGACACCTACATGTATACCAGTGTCTTCGTCAAGTGTAACACCTAAGTTAGGTGTGGAAAGCTTGTGTTGTTCACAAACAACTACGTGGTGGTGCCTTATTTTTTTCTCATATGTATGGAACCCAGGTTTAAAGGGAGTTTCAGACGTTTCATACAATTCTTGAATTATCTCTATCTTAGACCAAATTTTAGATTGATCACTTGGAATTCTTCCCAAATGCCATCACCATGTATGCCTTTTTAACATCAGGAAGTCATTTAGGAAGCAAATGTTTAAAGTACATTTTACATACACTTTTATGTATATATACTTGGAACCGTTATTTTTTTCCACATCTACGTTAATCTAATATCTATTTTCCTCATTTTGGGAAGGGTATAATTTTATTATTGTCGTTTTAGGTTAACAGAAACGAGTTGGTACTATTTGGTGTGGAAGAAATGAAGTCCAAGCTATCAGAAGGATGGAAATCGACTTTGGTATATCCTGGATAAAGATAATATGGTTTATATTTTTGAAATTATATAATATTTTATTTATTATTAATTATTGGGCCTACTCGCGCTCCAAAAGATATGCTAAAACACAATATCTCTATAAGAGATGATAGAATCATGATTATCTCAACAATGTTTCAATGCGATGTTACATCTGTTCATTCTTGAACTGTTCTTGGTATTGTCTAATATTTTTTCTTCTAATTACCATAATCTTTGTCCTTCCATTTTATGGGACGACTTTTTTCTATCTTGCTGTTTTAGATTTACAAGATTCCGCGAATTTAGGTGTTTATTTCACGTTGTATCTATCTCTCTTGGCTGTTGAGAACACGTTGTCTATGATTGAATTCATTTGAGTTTTACCGGTTTGCGATTTCATCTTAAAATCCAGGTCTTGAGTCAAACTTATGACTTTTGTGTTGAGGTCCAAGTCTATATAGCTTCCGGATGACTCTTGACTCTGAATCTCTATGAAAATTACCAGATACCAAAACTTTCGAGCGTTGCATATTCCCTCATTTTTACCTCTTCTTGGCCCTGGGTGCTAAAGCATGTCATACTTCAATATATTAGAATGGGTAGTTTCAATTGTAAAAAAATACACCATTAGCCAAAAAGTTATGTAACTTTAAAGTTAATGTGAATAAATCTTAACGCATACTATACCAATAATAAACTTAGGTTAACGCAAACTAACATAAGTATAAATTGTGAGTTTTTTTTGCTCTTAAATCCTTTTCTGTCTCAAAGTTAATATTTCCCAGTTGAACTAATTTGCTTCGTTTATGTTTCAATTTTAATGAGCTTCGTTTCATGGACTAGTCACCCATGAAAAGTTGTTCATATCAGCGACCAGTGGTCTGAGCAGCCACAGGAAGCTGGTTTTAAATTGGTTTAAATTTTTTTAATTGAATTTATCCAGTCACATTTATGTTCCTGGGATGGGCAGAATTATTTCTTTGTCGTTTTAGATCAACCAATGTAGATTATATTTTAGGTAGAAGAAAGACATCCCATTGAAAGGAAACATGTACTCTACAGTTGATGGATGGTCAAGTTACATGATAGACGAAAGGGTCTGTTTAGGAAGGATGTACAACAAGGTTACTGAAACAGGCAGGTCGATAGAGAATATCCAAAACAAACTGATGGAGGAATGGTTTACCAAATTGATAAGATGATGAGCGACAGGTTCGACGAAAGATCGCCAACCAGACCAATTGTTTAAGAGTGATGGGCTGATAAAAGAAAGAGACAGTTTAGCTGAGAGACGATAACTCACACAATAGACGAAAAAAAGAATTACTTGTTGGAAAAAAGGTTACAGAGCCGACAGTAGAAAGGTTACAAGTTCATGGAAGATCCAAATTAGATCCAATTTCGTAAGATAAGTGGTTTACTTTATGGTAGAAATGCAACCCAGCTGATTATAAACTATGCATATTTATGTTTTTGTCCTTTTAGATCAACCGACGGAGACTATATTTTGGTGGATGGAAGGTAGACGAAAAGCTGCACAGTTGATGGACTAAAAGCTGCACAGTTGATGGACGAAAACCTACACAGTTGACGGACGAAAAGCTACACTGTTGATGAACCAAAACCTCCACAGTTGACGGACGAAAAGCTACACAGCTGACAGTCGAAAAGCTACACAGTTGATTGAAGAATCGATACACAGTTGACATAAGACAGATGACCAAGGTGATGCAAACAACGAGGATCAGTTGACTGGTAAGTTAAGTTTATTTATATTCAATCTTGTTTAACAGATCTTTTAATAAAGATTTCCAAAGGCATATACCAAATTCTTTTCTTAGGACAACATCAGAAATGCATGTATGATATATGGACATGGACAGAGTCTGAATATTTCACATAATTTAAACAAATAAATGAAATGCAATGATCAAGACATTAAATGTGCTGAAAATTATTATTCAAATTTCTCGGAATCTGTGAACTACGTTCTGCGGACTATGTCACCAATAGAAAGTTGTTTACATCCAATACCAACAGTCCGAGCCGCCGGTGTTGGCCGATCAAAAGAATTTTAAAATGACAGTATATTTTCTTTCATAAAGTGTCGACCAATTCAGTCAAGCGTAAGATTGTTGCCAAGCTCCAACAGAAATTTGCAATGTCTTCCAAGTGTAGAGCCAGTACCTTTTACCATGTCAGTAAAATGACAACCACATAAATAAAACTATCTTAACTACAAGGTACAACACAAGCAATTATTGAATTAATGAGAAAAAATCACCACATAATTAGTTAGTTTGTGAACAACACGAGATTTCGACACCTATACCAGTGTCTTCGTCAAGTGTAACACTTAAGTTAGGTGTGGAAAGCTTGTGTTGTTCACAAACCACTATGTGGTGATGCCTTAATTTTTCTCATTTGTATGGAAGCCATGTTTAAAGAGAGTTTCAAACATTTCGTACAATTATTGAATTATCTCTATCTTAAACCAAATTTTAGAGGGATCACTTGGAATTCTTCCCAAATGCCATCACCATGTATGTCTTTTTAACATCACGAAGTCCTTTAGGAAACAAATGTTTAAAGTACATTTTACATACACTTTTATGTACATATATTTGGAACCGTTATTTTTTTCCACATCTACGTTAAGCTAATATCTATTTTCCTCATTTTGGGAAGGGTATAATTTTATTATTGTCGTTTTAGGTAAAAAGAAATGAGTTGGTACTATTTGGTGTGGAAGAAATGAAGTCCAAGCTATCAGAAGGATGGAAATCGACTGGTATATCCTGGATAAAGATAATCTAGTTTATATTTTTGAAATTATATAATATTTTATTTATTATGAATTATTGGGCCTACTCGAGCTCCAAAAGATATGCTAAAACACAATATCGCTATAAGAGATGATAGAATCATGATTATCTCAACAATTTATCAATGTTTCAATGCAATGTTACATCTGTTCATTCTTGAACTGTTCTTGGTATTTTTTTTATATTTTTTCTTCTAATCACTATAATCTGTCCTTCCATTTTATGGGAGGACTTCTTTCTATCTTGCTGTTTTAGATTCACAAGATTCCGAGAATTTAGGTGTTTATGTCACGGTGGATCTATCTCTCTTGGCTCTTGAGAACACTTTGTCTATGATTGAATTCATTTGCGATTTCATGTTAAAATCCAGGTCTTGAGTCGAAGCTATGACCTTTGTGTGTTGAGGTTCAAGCCTATATAGCTTCCGGATGACTCTTGACTCTGAATCTCTATGAAAATTACCAGATACCAAAACTTTTGAGCGGGCATATTCCCTCATTTTTACCTCTTTTTGGCCCTGGGTGCTAAAGCATGTCATACTTCAATATATTAGAATGGGTAGTTTCAATTGTGAAAAAATACACAATAAACAAAAAGTTATGTAACTTTAAAGTTAATGTGAATAAATCTTAACGCAAACTAACATAAGTATAAATTGTGAATTTTTTTATCGCTCTTAAATCCTTTTCTGTCTCACAGTAAACATTTTCCAGTTGAACTAATTTGCTTCGTTTATTTCTAAATTTTAATGGGCTTCTTTTCGTGGACTAGTCACCCATGCAAGGTTGTTCATATCAGCGACCAGCGGTCTGAGCAGCCGCAGGAAGCTGATTCTAAATTGGTTTTAAGATGCTTTAATTCATTTTATTTGGTCGAGTGGTCTATACAACATTGACCTTATTTATACATTTACTCATTAATATTACCGTTAAAATCTATCAAAACTGCATTGAGAATCTTTAAATTTCAGAAGATTTACACTTGAATTTCAACGAAATATAGATATAATATTGTTCAAATCTTCTCGTAGAGTATGACATGCTTTAACTCCTGAGCCAAAGTGTAATTGGTAATCTTCAGAATTCCCTTTTTTGGAAGACACACACAATTTTTTAATGCTGTCTTACAACAATGTAAGAAGGTCCCAAGCCCTTGTCAAAAGCAGAGGGGAAAACTGTGTTTTTTGTGCAAGCTTTAATTTATCATTAATTTTGGAAATATTGGTGTACCTATTGCGGCTATTGTATATGTTTACTACCTAATGTAATCAAATTTCTTAATTTACTGCTTTGTCAGCATTTTATAAGGAAACAAAATGAAACTAGATTAGAGTTCAATAAATTCCACAAATCAATGATATATTCATATTATTTTTTCTCAACCTATTCTTATAGCCTCTAATAGTTAATAGTTCGCTTTGGATAATATCATAATCAACAAATGCAATATTTCCTATGTTTAACCACTACCTTCATCTTGTTGTTTTATACTTAAAGATTTGATCATTTGTTGGAGATTATTAAAAGACAATGAATGAGGCAGATGGGACACATTTTGGTGGAGAATGCTTTCCCCACCAAACTTTTCAGGGTTTAAGTCCCTGGGTGAAAAAATGTTTCATCTTGTTTTAGAATTGATCACTTGTAAGTGAAGGAGACCGACAGGTGTCATTTGGCGATGAAGGAGACAGACAGAGGTCATTTGTTGATGAAGGCGACAGATAGGAGTCATTTGTCGACGAAGGAGTAGATAGGAGTCGTTTGAAAGTAAAGGAAACAGGAGTCATTTGTTGATGAAGGAGACAGATAGGAGTCATTTGTTGAAGGAGACAGACAGATGTCATTTGTTGATGAAGAAGACTGATAGGAGTCATTTGTCGATGAAGGAGACAGATAGGAGTCATTTGAAAGTAAAGGAGACAGCTAGGAGTCATTTGGCGGTGAAGGAGACAGACAGAGGTCATTTGTTGATGAAAGAGACAGATAGGAGTCATTTGTTGATGAAGGCGACAGATAGGAGTCATTTGTCGATGAAGGAGTAGATAGGAGTCGTTTGAAAGTAAAGGAAACAGGAGTCATTTGTTGATGAAGGAGACAGGTAGGAGTCATTTGTTGAAGGAGACAGACAGATGTCATTTGTTGATGAAGAAGACTGATAGGAGTCATTTGTCGATGAAGGAGACAGATAGGAGTCATTTGAAAGTAAAGGAGACAGCTAGGAGTCATTTGGCGGTGAAGGAGACAGACAGAGGTCATTTGTTGATGAAGGAGACAGATAGGAGTCATTTGTTCATGAGGGAAACAGACAGAGGTCATTTGTTGATGAAGGAGACAGATAGGAGTCATTTGAAAGTAAAGGAGACAGATAGGAGTCATTTGGCGGTGAAGGAGACAGATAGGAGTCATTGGTTCATGAGGGAGACCGACAGATGTCATTTGTCAATGAAGGAGACAGATAGGAGTCATTTGAAAGTAAAGGAGACAGACAGAGGTCACTTGTTGATGAAGACTGATAGGAGTCATTTGTCGATGAAGGAGACAGACAGGAGTCTTTTGTTGATGAAGGAGACAGATAGGAGTCATTTGTTGATGAAGGAGACAGATAGGAGTCATTTGTCAGCTTTATGATTGAGGAATCTTAATCGAAATCTCTTAAAAAATTCCCTTTTGAATTTTACAAGAGGGAATTATCTTTTTTTTCTATTTTATCATATACACTGTACGGTAACCCGCTACATCACAATGGTAATATGGACAGTGATTTTCAAAATCCATATCACCACACTAGCATAGGGTCGTATAACCTGGGAATCTGTATCACCATACTAGCATAGGTCACTATAACATTAGGCAGAACTACTTTTTCTGTTCTATAATGACGTCAATGTCAACACCAAGGCGATACAATCATATTTTTGCAACACCAAGGCGATACAATCATATTTTTGCGAGATCTCTTTCAGAGCAGACTTGGCTAAGATAGACCTTGTACGCCTTTACCGGACAGAGCGCAGGGATTGTCGCGTCTAGGGTAAATTTTTAAAAGCTATCAAAAATATATAAAATCCCTGACATCAGACATCATGTGAATATATACTTTGAATTTAAGAAAACATTATACTAATAAAGAAAACGTAGAGTCCATTTCCCAAAATAGTCCCATTTTGACAACAACAGACAAAATGGTGACGTTTCTGTCGACCACTCACCTTGAGCTGGCCGCTGGGGCGTTCCTAATAGTTTCTAGTGTTTGAAATGTTTAATGTACCCTACAATATCTTTAGCTGAGTGTAAAACAGCAATTGAAAAGCGGGTATATAATGCGACCAAACACCATGTAGAATTCCACGATGTTGTTGTTTTATTGAATGTTTAAAAGTCACATGATTTAGTTGACCTCCAACCCAATTTCCGATAAAAAATGGCAACTATGAGCCTTGGCGGTTTAATCGGGACTTTAGGGCAAGTTCTAATTTTAGATTGCAAGGAGGTATATACCTACTTGATCAACACACTATCTTGGATACAAACTGCTGTCAAATCTATTTATAGAAAAGCTAACAATCTCTCCTAATATTAAATAAATTATGTAATCTGAAGATAAATTTTAACAAAAGTCATCAAAGGATGACGTATCCCCCATGCACCACATAAGATTGTGGAAGTGGAAATATACTAACAGGCAAAAGTTAATTTCCATACAGCCTCAGGATATCCACATCCTCACTTGATAACAACCATCCTCACCAAGTTTCCACAATATTCAATGCAATATGTAGGGCAACCAATAATAATTAGACGGTTGCGGGTAACCCGACCGACCCGAATGAAAACAGGGGCGACCGAAATGTTTTTTTTTAAAGATTTTCTGAATTTTTTTTTTTTAATTAAATATCAGTGCAGCTTGGGGCTGCTTTATTAAACGGACCCCTGGAAGGTAATTAAGCAGGGCTATGATAAGGTCCATGCAGTGCCCTGAAACACTGTATGTCATCAGAAACAAGCACCTATTGTTTATCTCTTCCTGTACAGTTGGAAAAGGGCAGTAACTCTGAAAATAGCAAAACCAGCACAACCAGCGTAAATCGCATGATATCCAGCATGTAAACCAAAATAAATTGTTTTTATACAAAAGGGGGGGAGGAGATTCGATGACCAGCACTAATTGTCTATGTCTTGGTATACTGTGTTAAAAGGGTAGTAACTAAAAATAATGAAACCAGCTATCAAAATAGCAGGCGCACATCCTCTCATGATATCCAGCATGTCCATCAAGTCTTGAAAAAATTTGATAAAAACTATGAGAGGAGATGCACTGACAAGCACAAATTGCCTATGTCTTTGTATACTGTCGTAAAAGGGCAGTAAATCTGAAAATAATAAAACTAGCGTAACCAGAATATGAGGTGCACATCCTCGCATGATTTCCAACACGTCTCCCAAGTTTCGAAAAAAATGATGAAAACTGAGAGATGCGATGACAAGCACTAATTGTCTATGTCTTCGTATACTGTCGGAAAAGGGCAGTAAATCTGAAAATAATGAAACCAGTGCAACCAGAATAGGAGGTGCACATCCATGATATCCAAGTTTCGAAAAAAATTGATGAAAACCCTGGGAGGAGATGCGACGACAAGAAATGATTACGGACAGACAGACAGACAGACAAGCTGATCCCCCCCCCCCCCCGCATTATATGCAGGGGGGGGGGGATAAAAATATTTACAGAACTTAACAATTGGACAAGGGATAAAAACAACATCAAAATAAAACAACGTAGGCCTAAATATTTTTCAACTCACGTGCTTGCTTCTGTCATCTGCTTCATCCCATTTTCAGGTACCACTCTCAGAATTATTCCTTGATGCTCATCGTGGGCAGATTTCATGAGAAGTTTGTGCTTATATTTCATAAAGTTATTAATTGTTCCTGTTTCGTTTCTACTTTTCCTGTTAACTTTTTTTCGTAAATTTGTTATATTATTGACTGTTAAAATGTTCCATAACCATGTACCTGGCTCTAGTCTCCGTATTTTAACTGCATGATGAATTTTCGGGCGATGATGACATTTTTGTTGCTGCTTTGGAGGAAGTCACTGTTGATAGTTTTTCTTCTGCTTGTGTTGACAATGGTTATACTTATAGCTGTAACGAAATCATTCAGCCAAACATTGCCATGGGAAGGAATATTGCCAGTGTCAGTGAAACTGTTGTTACTGCTAATCCAGGGAAATCAATACAACCAACTTTCATCAATGTGGATATCCAATATCAACAAGATTTCAATACTAAAATGCAAAACAAAAACACTGTTAAAAGACGGAAAGCACTGTGAAAACTTTTCATACTTTTTTAAAAGGAAGCCCAAATTTTGATGATCTGAAAGCACATGAATTCCCTCCCAATGATTTTGAACAATTATATTGGAGCTTTCATCCTGTCAGTCTGAAAATCTGACGAGAGAGAGGATGAGTGGCACAGAAGTTCTTGCTTCCAGGAGCAATTGAAAATCCCCCGGCCCCACATAAGATGGTGAAAGTGGAAACATACTAAGAACAGACAAAATTTCATTTCCATACAGGAAATCCACATCCTCACTAACAACCATCCTCACTCATCAATTTTTTTCGGTTCCAGTTCCAAGTAGGCTGGTATGTGGGAAATTAAAAAAACACAAGAAAAAGGTACATAGTGCATGCCGATTTCTTGCTGCACTCCTGTATGGTGGCCGAGGGTTGCCAATTAATAAAAAAACTTATTCTCTAAATAAAAATGGCTTAGAAAAAAAACTTGATATTTCAACAACAAAAAAAGAAAGAAAAAAATTAAAACACAAAACAAAAATGGATTTTAAATTAAAAAAAAATAGTTAACACAAATAAAAAAAACAGAAATTAAGAAGAAAAAAAATGTTTACTAAAAAAATAGTTTAAAAAAAAAAAATAGTTTAGAAAAAAAAATTCTCAGAAAAAAAAAATTGCTGTAAAAAAAAAAAGTAAAATGAAAACGAAATGCAAGTAAAAATGTCCACGTGGCCGAGCATTGCCAAAAGCTGAGAGTTGCCGAAAACCTTTTTTTATCTCCCCTTAGAAGGTGGACGTTGAAAGCTTGACACCAGGTTGTTCTATAATGTTATTAATCAGGATATTCACTGTTGGCATTGTTACAGGTCCGAGGATAGCCGTACACAGGTCCGAGGATAGCCGTATTGGTCCGAGGCCAAAGGCCGAGGGCCAATACGACTGTCCGAGAACCTGTGATAATGGCAATAGGGAATATCCTGATTAATGAAAACTTTATTAATTGGCTATGCCTATCGATGTTATTTTTCATAAAATATTTATACTATTTCTAAAAAATAGTGTTTTTATAGACACATTCACAAGGACGTATTTTTTTGTTGTCAATTATTTTTTTTCATGTAGCTGAAGATTGTTCCTTTTTAGTAATGATGACGACATAAAGTGAGCTAGGCCTAGCGTACCAAGAATTGTCCCCCTTTTGTACATAAAACATAGGAACATATTTTTTTATTTTTTATTTTACATTATTATTAATGCAATTTTTAATTTATGCAATGACATAGATTGACTATTTATTTTTCTTTAACTGTACATTGACTTTTTTCTTTTTTCTGTTGGTGATTTCAAGGGAAATGGCGTTGGGATTTTGAAGTGATAGGAATGAAACCGTTGACATGTGTTATTAGGTGGACGATTTTTTCTAACAACCATTTCCATGTTCCATTCTGCGCACGCGTTAAACCAGTAGGAAGTAAACAGACAGTGGCCAAGGCACATGGCGATTGTACGGTCTCTCTTTCGGTGCCAATTTATTTCCATTTGGGAATAATTTGCTTGTAGGTTATGTTCGATGAATTGATGTTACAATTGTCTGATGGTGAATAAAAGAAGCATTTTTTTTTCTTTTCATAAGTTAGATTACAATTGACATGTAGGCCTACCCGGTAGGCCTATATTATAAATTTATATTTAAATAGGCCTACTAAGAAACTTGTCTCCATTGTACTTGTTGTCAACGTATTATTTAAAATAGGCAGTTACTGTATTAAAACTAAAAGTGAACAGAGTTAGTCATTCACTCACTGCAAGTTAATTGGCCAGGTCTAGGTCATAATTAGTGGCATAAGCTTTATGATGTACATGTAGCATAGACCTATCCCCATTGCTGTGCTTCTTAGGACTAGTAGGCCTATCTTTACCCACTTTAAACATGATTAGAAACTTGTCCCCATGGTTATTTTGGACAAGATTTCCCCTGTGCCCTTGTGTTTTTGTGTTCATAAATACATGTTTCACCGTAATAATAGTCTGGGAGCTGGGTGAAGTTTAATTAACATGGAAGGTACAAAAGGTTGGAGGTTATTGAGGTGTAGTACCACTCATACTTTACACACAACAGCCATTCTTACGTTCCAGAAGTGGTGGATGTGATAGTGGGCGCCACCCCAAAACCCCCCAAGATTGGATTTAATTAACATGAAAGGTACAAGTTTCATTTCTGTGCCAAATGTTTATGGGCACCCCACTTAATCCAAATCTACAACGTAAGAATGGAATTTCTGGTGGAATGATCACTTAAGAACGACGTTAATTAGCGTTAATTAAGGTTTTAATTAACATAAAAGGTACAAGTATGGAACCAAATCAGAAATGTAGAGGGTGGTTGCCTGGTTCAGAATCAATAGAGTAAGAATGAGAATTGTGGTGGAAAGGTTACATAAGAACAGGTCAAAGGTCACTAATTAAGCCAGACACTAATTAAAATTGCCATATCTCTTGAGGTTAATCATACACCATGTTAAATTTGGTCTTAAAATAAAGGCAGAGTAAAGAAGTACCACTCGGGTGCCAATAAATCTCAAATTGTTAGTTCTAACTGGGTCAAATATGGGAAAAACACATAAAAAATGCACCTAATTGACCACTGCACTAATTATCATTTTAATTAACATGTAAGGTACAAATACAAAACCAGTGGGGATTTGTAGGCTGTGGTCATCCGAATATAAATCACAAACATAAGAATGGAAATTACAGTGGGAAGATAACTTAAGAATAGGTCAAAGGTCATATCGTGTCTAATCATCCCTAAATAACATTTTAATTATCATGGTACAACATCAATCCTGATGCAAACGGTTTTTTGGTTCCCAATCACCAACTGATGAACTGAAGAACAGAAATAGTGGTGAAAACAGTACTCAAAATTACACCGAATTACTATGGGGTGGACAGGCATCACATACAATGTAGGAAATATTACGGATTAACTCTCAGTAAGGATCACAATACTTAATAATCAGCAGCTTTACAGTAGTGTTTGTACATAAAAAGAATAACAATTGCACTCAATAAAAATGAATTATCCCTTCTAGTGCTCGGTTTTAGAATAATTTCGTCTGTTTACTTTTTCAAAAATATAGCCCTGAAATCCTAAAACCATGTACAAATGTTCTCTGTTTACAAGGTCCGTAAGTAGCATAGGTCTCCATTTTCAAAGAGTTTCTCTAGAAAAAACAAAACAATAAGATTTGTAGTTCGAAGGCGGCGCTCTTAATATTGAAACAGCGCCAATGTTCATCCAATAATAACATCATAATATCATTAACAGTTTCTGCTATCTGCAAGCTGGTATACCCATGCTAAACCATTCATAAGAGCCAGTGTTTGTGAAACCCCATAAGTTGACTCAAGTTCTACCTAGTGTTAAATGAAATGTTTCATATATGGTGTCAATGTGAATAATTAGTGTTGTGTGTAATATTTTGTCTGAAGCCTCATCCTCATCTGTTGACGATAGATCATCCTCCTCATCTGATGAGGACAGCTGGAGGTCTTCGTCGCTTTCCTCATCGGTGACTTCTTGGTCTGGTACAAGAGCTTCTGGCAGTTGAAGACCACTAAACCAACAAATCCCGTACGTCTCCTCTTGAAGTTCCCAACCATCATCTTCAGTAGGATGTTGCTGAATGTGGGCAACGTCGGCATTTGCTCACATTCTTGCGACAAACGACGCTCGACGAATATGTTGGGTAAGCTCAGCCTCACAGGGTGGGATCATTGTCGCATCGATGCCTGTAATTTCTTCAGGGGCTCTTTTGCATGTTGCCTTTGGCCCAAAGCTTTTTTGAAATATTTTGTGCCGATGAGTGTCCAAGAATAACGTTGCCCCCTACTGTTCGCGCCATATACCCTGACTGTAAAAGACATCACAGCTTTTGTGGTTTTCCTCATCAGATGAGGAGGATGATCTATGGTCAACAGATGAGGATGAGGCGTCAGGCGAAGAATAATTAATCACATTGACACCATAAATGAAACATTTCATCTAACACTAGGTAGAACTTGAGTCAACTTATGGGGTTTCACATACACTATGGCTCTTATGAATGGTTTAGCATGGGTATACCAGCTTGCAGAGAGCAGAAACTGTTAATGATATTATGATGTTATTATTGGATGAACATTGGTGCTGTTTCAATGTTAAGAGCGCCGCCTTCGAACTACAAATCTTATTGTTTTGTTTTTTCTAGAGAAACTCTTTGAAAATGGAGACCTATGCCACAAGTTCTGGGACCATTAAAAATGGGAACCACACGCCCTAATCCAGAGAAGCATATGCGCCAAGAACAATAGATATCGAGAAATACATGTAGGTACCATTAAATATAGGTATCGAGAAATATAGGCATCAAGAAACATAGGTATCGAGAAACATAGGTACCTAGATACATAGGTATCAAAAACATAGGTACCGAGATAAATAGTATCGAGAAACAAAAATACCAGGATACATACATAAAGGTACGGGGAAACATAAGTACCGCCAAGCATAGATACCAAGATACCGAAGTATCGAGTAACCCAGATAACACAATGACGTTGGGCCAACGTTGGCCCAACGTTGGCCAGCCAACCATGCCAACGTTGGCTGAAGGGCTGTTTGCTCGTTGGGCCAACGTTGGCCAGCCAACCATTAGCCAACGTTGGCCAGCCAACCATTAGCCAACCATTAACCAACCGTTAGCCAACCATTAACCAACCGTTAGCCAACCATTAGCCAACCGTTAGCCAACCATTAGCCAACCATTAGCCAACCGTTAGCCAACCGTTAGCCAACCATTAGCCAACGTTGGCTTGTGGTTGGCTCAAAGGCTGTTTGCTCGTTGGGCCAACGTTGGCCAGCCAACCATTAGCCAACGTTGGCCAGCCAACCATTAGCCAACGTTGGCCAGCCAACCATTAGCCAACTTATGTGCACTAACTAAATAGGTACACCATCTAAGGAATATACCATATAAAAAATATTTCAAAATCAAGAAAAATAAAACTTTAACAATATAACTCATAGATAATTAATACAAGTTTTATTAGCGCTTTTTACATACAAAGATATATTTATTTTACAAAAAATATACAACTGACAAAAATTCTGTACACACACTCAAACACACACTCTCTCTCTTCTGGCATGACGCTCCCCATCCCTGTCAGTCGCATATTTCAGCCCGGTCTTCATTGTGCCTTCCATTTGGTTGTCTGTTGCAGTTGACGCAAGGGTTTTTTTTTACAGCATCTAAAAACAAGAGAATTGACAATTGTGTAATAGTAGTTGTGATTTGTGAAAGAATTTGTTCTTGTATATAGTTTTAAATGACAACTATGAATTGCATAAAGTTTAAACTTTTTGTATATGCTATATGCATATTATTTAAATTACACAAATATAGCCAAGTCAGTTGAAAATAGGCAAAACAAGGTTAAACTGGCGATAATAGTCCACTTACCACAGATTATTGTTTTCAGATGTAGTGTTGAGAATGGTCGTTTCTCTCCCTTGCCCACCCAAATAAACTTGCATGCAAGATTCGTCAAGTTGTGTCATTTACCAAACCACCACCTGTGGCTGATAACATGTTCACCTAAAAATGAAAGAATTAGAATTGAAATTGAGAGATTCAAAAAGTGTTTACTGCATTGTCAAGAGTTAATAGTGGTAACATTTATATTAATTTCCATTTTGTGGTTTTATTTAGTAAGATAATAATGTAACAATCCTTCAAAACATACCAGTTGTTTTCTTAAATCTTTGTCATCTCTTAACCTCTGCTCTAATGACTCGAGAGAGTCCATATCCTTCAGGGGCAGCTCCACCTCAGGTTTGACATCAGGTCTTGCCACAGTTACTTGGTGACATTCCAATACTTTCTTCAACATATGCGAGAGATGGTCCACTCTCTCCAGCACCTCCGCCATCATCTTTATCAGTTGGGATTCCATTGCTGTACAAAACAAGATAAAAGGGGTCAAATATTTCATCTATTCAATACAGTTAAATTTATCTATATTAATCTTATATTGACTTAAAGTCTGACTCTCCACCCTTTAAGTCTAAAATTCAGCAACAGGTTCTTATAATGAAATACACTAAATATACTAAATAAACATCTGGTTCACAACCTTTAACAGTTAAGAATTTAATTTTGTAGTCATCTTTTACATTATTTAACAGTTTTGTCAAGTTTTGTCTATTCACAACTAACTTGTATGTGATACTTACAGAACATCAACTAGTGTCAAGCGAATTGGGTAGGCAGTTGTGAAGGCAGAGATTTAAAGAAAATACAACGTCCTGTATAGCTACGTACCTACAAGAAAGCAAAAATAATTATAAATATTAATATTTAGAAGTATAAATATATGGAATTTATATAGATGTAGGAAGACGATGATGAAAAAAAGATTTGCTTAGGACACCAATCAATCATCAGATTAACATTGAATTTGAAATTGAAATGCCTGGGACTCGTAATGAGAATTTTCACAATCTGAACTTAGCCCCCGGTGACTATCCTGCCATTCTGTTGTATACAACAGAATGGCAGGATAGTCACCTGGGGCTAAAGCCTAAATCTGAACTGAACATGGTTATTTTCAAGTACATCCCGGTTTGGTTAAATTCGCCAATCAAATACCTTCTTTTCTTATAATCTGACATTCCCCTACCGATCAGGACAATATCAGAATTATACAAATGAAAAAAGGGGAAAAAATCTTTTAATTTCATATTAAGACGGCTCGGTTGAGTGGAACAACAACAACAACAGAGAAATTAACGAGCTCCGTGTCAACTTAATGTAGGAGTAACATTCCCTCCAACATAAACAATGTATTACTTGGTAAAATTTGATATAAATGCGTCATAATATAGCAGTAAACTTACCAACGATTATCTGGTATAGCAGCTTCAAAACAACCGAGATCCGTGTGTTTACAAATAAAATTCGCCATCTTGTTTTTCTAAACTGATTTGTGCGCAAGCGCAGCCTCGGTTTTGTTTTACGGCAATTTTTTTTAACAAGGCCTAAATATTTGTTATAATTCGACATGTTGTCTTAATTTTTACCGCTTTAATTTTGATCGTTCGTTCACAAGTAGGCCTAAAGCTACTAAAGGCACTTATATTTACACGGTAGACTATCTTACTATCGGCTAGGCACCCCCGAGGTCTCTCTCTGGGCTGCCGGGGAAGCGCCGTGAGGGTCACCGAAGCTGTGCCGGTAGCTGCCTATGAAACATCGGACTAATGGCCAGTCTGACTGTTTATTATACGGACCATAATAGTTTATTAAAGGCATAGTTAGGGGACTTGGGAGCTAAAACACAGAAAGAAATGATTTAGGCTATATGCGTTTCATTTCAATTGGAGTTAAATTAGAAGTTGGATTAGCCTAAGTACATGTACATAATTAAATATAAAAAGGAACACATTTCATATCGAACAACCTCGGAATTTATTCTTGGCATGAGCTGTCAAAATGTTGATATTTTGACTTTAAAACAGAATGTTGAAAGTACTGGCTATTTTTCTCAAGATGTATAATTCAGAAGCTTTTTAAAGCTTCTAGTTTCGAAAATGTACGATAAAGTATTGTTTTGAACTAGAATGAACGAATGGTCGCCCCGGTTATTTAAATTTTGTTTACTTTTCGAACATGTTTTCGCTTCGCACAGGCCACATACTGTATGGATTTTCCTCATTCCAACGCCAATCATTTAATTAGTTTTTCGGTGGCCTTCAAAGCCTATTACTGTCGTGACGATCAGAAATTATGAAAAAGTGTGAATTTTGGCAGCTCATGCCACTTTAATAGCAACGTTTCAGTCTGGATTCTAATTAGACCTTTATTTTATCAAGTTTATAAATTCAGGTTTAGCAAGGTTCAAGTATTTTTTACCAAAGGCATATGCCAACAGGATCTAGTCCCATTTACAGGCTCCGTACCGAAAACTTGAAACTTGGTAAATAGGCCTATGTTATATGAGCTGTTATTGTAATTTTCTCATCTTTTGTTTGTTCTTGTAATTTTTTTTCCATTTGTATGCATTCGATAAAAATTGTTTAAGATGTTGAGAAAGAAGAAATTTTAATTTACATGCCTATTGCAGATTAATAATTTTATCTGATAGCCGATACAGGCCTAGCATACCCGCTATTAAAGTTAACATCACCCCCTCACCACCACCCCCCCCCCCCCCCCCCCCCCAAAAAAAAAAATTAAAAAGATAGATTAAGAAGAGATAAGAAACAAATAAAACACAAAAAGAAAAACATTTTGTCGATATAGACATACAATGGAGTACAAGAACATGACAAATAAATTATGAAAAAATATTATCAAAGCACTTGAGTACAATAAAGGCAAATTAGTACCGATATGAAACCACTGTCACTAGGCCTAAAAATAAATTAGATCTCATCCAAAGCCCCACAGTTGGTTTACTGCAGGCTACATACTGTTGGGCCTAGGTTGGCTGACCGATGATCAGCCGACCTTTAACTTGCCGACCATATACCAACCTAAGGCCGACTATGGCCAATCTACCGCTTATCTACCAACCATGAAATGGCCGACCATGCCAACCTTGAGCCAACATTGGCAAGCCGATCATGGCATTAGCCAACCATGGAATGACCAACCCTGCCAACCGAAAGCCAACGTTGGCAAGCCGACCAATAGCCAACCATGTCAACGTTGGCAATCCGACGAATAGCCAACCATAAACTGGCCAACCATGACAATCAAAAGCCAACGTTGGCTAGCCGACCAACAGCCAACCATGCCAACCGAAAGCCAACGTTGGCAAGTCGATCAATAGCCAACCATGAAATGACCAGCTATGCCAACCAAAAGCCAACGTTGGGCCAACGGTGGCTAGCCGACCAACAGCCAACCATTAAATGGCCAACCATGCCAACCGAAAGCCAACGTTGGCAAGCCGATCAATAGCCAACCATGAAATGACCAACCATGCCAACCAAAAACCAACGTTGGGCCAACGGTGGCTAGCCGACCAACAGCCAACCATTAAATGGCCAACCATGCCAACCAAAAGCCAACGTTGGGCCAACGTTGGCTAGCCGACCAACAGCCAACCATGGAATGGCCGACCATGCCAACGTTGGCCCAACGTTGGGCCACCAGTGGCCAGCCAACGGCGACCATCAGCCAACCATTCCAACCAAAGGCCAACGTTGGCCCAACGTCGTCGTGTTATCTGGGAACCTAGGTACATGGACACCTAGGTATAGACAAACATAGGTATCTGGACACATAGGTATAGAAAAACATAGGTTCATATACCTAGACACATAGGTATAGCGAAACATAGGTATACCAGGATATATATATTTATGAACACTGAAAGACACGGGCACAGGAAAAATCTTCTTGTCTAAAATAACCACGGAGACAAGTTTCTAGTTGTGTCAAAAAGAGGTATATCATTTAAGACCTTTACATATAGGTACCAGGATACATAGGTACCCGGACACATAAATATCGAGATACATGGGTACGATGATATATGTATTATACCTATTATGATCACGACGATATACATAGATACCGGGAAACATGCACATAGATACCGGGATACATGCACATAGATACCGGGATACATGTACATAGATACCGGGATACATGTACATAGATACCGGGATACATGTACATAGATACCGGGATACATGCACAGATACCGGGATACATGCACATAGATACTGGGATACATGTACATAGATACCGGGATACATGCACAGATACCGGGATACATGCACAGATACCGGGATACATGCACATAGATACTGGGATACATGTACATAGATACCGGGATACATGTACATAGATACCGGGATACATGCACAGATACCGGGATACATGTACATAGATACCGGGATACATGTACATAGATACCGGGATACATGGACATAGCTACCGGGATACATGTACATAGATACCGGGATACATGTACATGGATATCGGGATACATGTACATGGATACCGGGATACATGCACATAGATACCGGGATACATGTACATAGATACCGGGATACATGTACATAGATACCGGGATACATGTACATAGATACCAGGATACATGTACATAGATACAGGGATACATGCACATAGATACCGGGATACATGCACATAGATACCGGGATACATGTACATAGATACCGGGATACATGTACATAGATACCGGGATACATGTACATAGATACCGGGATACATGCACATAGGTCCCGGGATACATGCACATAGGTACCGGGATACATGCACATAGGTACCGGGATACATGCACATAGGTACCGGGATACATGCACATAGGTACCGGGATACATGCACATAGGTACATGTACCGAGATACATGCACATAGGTCCCGGGATACATGTACATAGGTGCTGGGATGCATGTACATAGGTACCGGGACACATGCGTACCGGGATACATAAGTACAGGGATACATTGGTATGGGCATACTTTGGTACGAGGATACATTGGTACCGGGGCACATTTATAGGTACGAGGATACATAGGTACGGGAATACATAGGTACAGGGATACATTGGTATGGGGATACATGGGTACCAGATACATGTACATGGGTACCGAGACACATGCGTATCGAGATACATAGATACGGGATACATAGGTACAGGGATACATGTACATGGGTACCGGTATACATACATGTAGGTACCGGTATATATGGGCACGGGGATACATAAATATGGGGATACATGGGTATGGGGATACGTAGGTACTGGAATACATAGGTACATGGATAAAAAGGTATCGGGATACATAGATACGGGAATACATAGGTACAGAGACACATGGGTACGGGGATACATATGTACCGGGATACATAGGTGTGGGCCGGGATACATAGGTACATGGATACAAAAGTAATGGGATACATAGGTACAGGGATACATAGGTACGGAGATACACATGTATGGGGATACACAGGTACGGAGATACATGGGTATCATGGGGATACATAGGTACTGGGATACATATACGGGGATACACATGTATGGGGATACACAGGTACTGCGATACATAGGTATACAGATACATAGGTAACAGGGAACACATTCCGCGAAACATAAGACATAAGGTGTTGAAAAATGGAAAAAGGCATTTCTGGGGTGAGGCTTACAAATTTATGTTTTCAGGGTCCGTAGAATCTGAAAACACCAAAATACACTGAGGGCTTCAAAAACACAAAAAAAACACTTTTATTTAAAAAAAAATGTGAACAAAATTCAAATAACTGCTAAATGTAGCCTACGCTGATTCATTCTAGCTGGGAGTAATATAGATTCTAGGGCTAGTTAGTTACCTCTCAACACTTCATTGCTTCAAAAACAAATACGGTCAATTTGCGATTCTCTACTTGAGATCGAAGTACAAGCCGTAGTATTTATATTACTAGTACTACTACAAGTAGTAGGCCGAGATCAAGAGCATAAGAATGATAATTTCCTGGTTTGCTTAGATGAACTCAGTTTACGATGTTGAGATATGGCCGGTGAGGCTATAAACATTTTTTTTCTTCAGAATTAGCACGTTTCCACTGCGGTTAAAACAATGTAGAATACTGTAAACATTCATTCAGATCGAGTAGCGATGACCTATTAATTTCTATATAGGTCAGGACAACTCCACGCATGCGGAGAACGGGACATGGGAATGGTTGTTAGAAAAAAATCGCCCACCGTGTTATTACATCTCGTATTGGCCCATTCCGTATTGGCCTTGTTTGTTCGTATTAGCCTAGTTTGTTCGTACTGGCCCCGGTAAGCCCCGTATGAGTTATGAGATGGAGTTTATAACCTTGTTGTTTGCTATACGACCACCCTCGGGCCAATACCAAGGCAATACGTAAACACTCGATTAATAACATATAGTATTGGGCTTAATACTGGTTTTAAAACTTTGAAACGTCACAATTGAATTCCATTGTTAGTTGACGTCATTTAGACCTGTATTAAGCCTAATACACCTTTGAACAACTCAGCCCAGAAGTTTAATATATGACTGAGATGCCTCGTGAATGATATCTTGGAAAGAAAAATTGACCATAGACAGGCAGATTCGCCATTTTATTTTCACGATATCCCTCCCCAGTCTCATGTAATTATAACCCTTAGTCTGGCACACTGCACCTAAACTCGATCGTGCACGCTAGCTTGTTATTAATAACGATCGAGCTATCCTGTATGAGTTTAGGGGCGGGGTACCAGACTATTACCCCCTCCTCATCGTATTCTTGCAAGATCTCCTTTTGACGTGGCTAAGATAGACCAATATATCATGCTATCCCAAAATAAAATAGGGAAATAATAGTCAACTTTCCTAGCGAATGTGTCTATACAGTTTCTCGGACAGTCGTATTAGCCCTCGGCCTTCGTCCTCGGACCAATACGGCTATCCTCGGACCTGTAACAATGCCAATAGTGAATATCCTGATTAATAACATTATAGAACAACCCGCCCCTGGTGTCAAGCTTTCAACGTCCTCCTTCTAAGGGGAGATAAATAAAGGTTTTGGCAACTCTCGGCTTTTGGCAATGCTCGGCCACGTGGAAATTTTTACTTTCATTTGGTTTTCATTTTACTTTTTTTTTTTCTAAATTTTTTTTTCTGTAGGATTTTTTTATTCTAAACAATGTTTTTTTTCAAAATGTTTTTTTTATTTAGTCAACGTTTTGTTTTTCTTCCTAATTTTTTTTTCTCGGAACTAATTTTTTTTTTCTAAACTAATTTTTTTTCTCTAAACTAATGTTTTCAAAATGTTTTTAGGTGAACATTTTTTTCTTCTGTTAACTATTTTTGTTTTATTATTAAAATAATTAAATTATTTTTTTATTTTTTTTTCCACTTTATTTTTATTTGCTTTTTTATTTAAAGAATAAGGGTTTTATTAATTGGCAACCCTCGGCCACCATACTCCTGAAAAGATGGCTACCCCAATTCTGAGAGTTTCGCACCCATTGATCCATACAGAAATAGGGTTTTTTTAAAAACATTATAAAAAATCAACCCCTTGTGCAACTTTTATTTAGCCACCGTTAATTTCATGCCAAAAGGCAGTGGAATTGACCTGCAGCTGTGTCAATTTGCTAATGCACTTTCTTTTTTACTCGACTGCGGTAAACTGATCAAACTTTAAAGCTCCAGCATAACCGGGATTATCTCCCATTGGCTGCAAATGAAAAACTGGGTAATGTGACCTTCAACAATATTCAATGCAATATGTAGGAGGAAATGCATTTAGACACCCATATGAGGTGGAATCAAGAAAGAACAACAGGCACAGTCTTCTGGAAGGTAACAATTTAGCAGTGCCCTGAAACACTGTACATGTATGTGATACAGGTGCCCTAAACATTAACGGTTTATTTATTTCAAAGACTGTAACAAAGACAATAGTTTTGTTTTAACGTAGCTTTTAAGTTTAAGCTCAAATTATTAACGTACGAATGATCGTAGGGACCATCTTTATGTACAAAAGTTTAAACTCAACTCGGTTTTCCTGAAGATGTTTAAATTGTATTAGACACAAAATTTCTGTATTAGTTTTCAAGCTTAGTTATGTTTCTATCAATGTATGGAAGCCCTTAGAGAGCATATTTACATTTTATGGACAAAACCTACCCCACATTATATAGTATTTAAATTATTGCTTATGGCAATAATTAAAGGGGCATGAGCTGCCAAAATTCACAGTTTTTTCATAACTTCTGATCGTCACGACAGTAAGAGGCTTTGAAGGCTATCGAAAAACTAGATGATTGGCGTTGGAATGAGAAAAATCCATACAGTATGTGGCCTATATGAACCGAAAACGTGTTCAAAAGTAAACAAAATTTAAATAACCGGGACGACCATTCATTCATTCTAAGCCAAAGTTAGTTTAAAACAGTACTTTATCGTACATTTTCGAGACTTGAAGCATTAAAAGGCTTCTGAACTCTACCTCTTGAGAAAAATAGCCAATAATTTCAGCATTCTGTTTTAACGTCAAAATATCAACATTTTGGCAGCTCATGCCCCTTTAAGTGGTGAAAATGACAACTTTTAGTCGCATGTGCGGATAATATTCAGGGGAATTATTCCCTCTACTGCTTATCCTAGGAGAACATCGTGCAGTGAAGTATTAGAAAGATGGATTGGTTCAAAGAAAGTTTTTAAATTAATTATTCGTTGTGCTATGAGTTAAGATTAAGTAACATTATGTTACGGCTTATTTATATTATGAATACTAAAACACACGGGCACAGGGAAAATCTTCTTGTCTAAAATAACCACGGAGACAAGTTTCTAATTGTGTTAAAAAGAGGTATATCATTTAGACCTTTATACCCCATCATAAATTGTTGTAATAAAGTAAACCTATGATATTTCATTAGGTTGACGACTTACAGGAGCTTGGTCTAATGGTCTTAGTCAGTAGAATTTTCTGGAACACTTTGTATTACATTGACAATGTTTACGCATCTTAAGCTATAGTAAGAATATCGTCAGACTATATATTATGGGGTCATGGGAAAAGACAGTGAAAATTTGCCCCCCCCCCCCCCCCAATACCCCTTTCCCAGAAAACCTAGGTAGAAGGCAGACAGGGGAGTTTAGCCCTGACCAGTATGTCTTTCAAACTCTTGTTCTTTTTATAAGCAATGACTGGCTTTTGGTTTATAATATGCATAAAAATATTTTTCGATAATTCTATGGAAGGTCAAACAAACCATTTCGATCGCCATCACAAATAACCCTAAGGTCCCAACTTTTAAGATTCTGGACATTGTTTAAGTAAGCGCATGGAGTCAGATTAAGTTCAGTTATCCAGAATGTACCGTACTATATGTAGTTAGTCCTAGGTCACGTTGTTGTTCCAGAAGCGGTTGACCAAGAGCTGTGGTTTCCTTAACTTCCGTATAAATCTATTTTAATCTGTTATTTCAGATACATGGTTGCGTTAATTTACATTAAACGTTAACACGCTCCTACCCTGGTGAGGGTAACACATGTCATCCGAAACAAGCACCTTTGTCTTCCTGTACTGAAAATAATTAAACCAGCGTAACTACAATAGGAGGTGCACATCCTCACATGATATACAACATGTCCACCAAGTTTCGAAAAAAATTTATGAAAACTGAGGGAAGAGATGCGATGACAAGCGCTAATTGTCTATGTCTTCATATACAGTCGTAAAAGGGGAGTAACTCTAAAAATAATGAAACCAGTGTAACCAGAATTGGAGGTGCACATCCTCGCATGATATCCAGCATGTCCACCTAGTTTCTAAAAAAATTGATGAAAACCGTGGGAAGAGATGCAATGGCAAGCGCTAATTGTTTATGTCTTCGTATACTGTCACAAAGGTCAGTAGGCTAACTCTAAAAACAATGAAACCAGCATAACTAGCATAGGAGGTGCACATGCTCGCATGATATCCAGCATGTCCATTAAGTTTCGAAAAAAATTTATGAAAACCGTGGGAAGAGATGTGATGACAAGCGCTAATTGTCTATGTCTTCATATACTGTTGGGAAAGGGCAGTAAGTTGGTTGGCGTTTTAGATGTGAGCCTCGCTAATAAAACCAATAAACTTATCCTTATGCGTGGGGTCAGTGATCCATAAATACTATTATTTTTAGGGGCTGGTGGTGGGGAGGCACCAGTGGCTTAACCTAGCAAGGCCTTACGCAGATAGCCCATATAGATACCATCAAAAAGAATCAATATGGTACCCATATTCCCATGAAGAAACCATATCATCCCCACATCAATCCCATATAATCCCATATAGGTCCCATACCCAGCCCATCCAAGTCCCATATTGTCAGCCCACGTGGTGTAGATATGGCCACCACTGACACATAGAGCTGGTCCCCACTAAGACAGCCCACATGGGTACCATGGCACTAATCACAATTTATGGGTCCCACTTGGGACCCACCAACCTATGCTGGCTGGGAAACTATATTAGGCCTATTCACAAGGAAATTCCAGACTTTGACCACAATGATCTACAAATATAGCCATTATTATAGGTCGACATATCCGAAAATCGAACTTGATCAATTAGGTCTCTCGCTATCGTGTTCACTAGAAAATTGGGACAGACTATAGAATTGGTCCGTCAGTCTCAAACCGCTATAATCTTCAGGGGGGCAAGCCCCCCTGCAACCCCCCGTTTTATTCATTTCTTCTAGAACTTAGGACTAATTTGATATTACAAGCTTAAATCTAAACTATCCCTACTAAAACAGCTAAAAGAAATAACATCTAAATGACGAATTTGAAGAGAAGTTAAAAACGACGGACCTATTCTATATTTGCACCGAAAATTGGACGGAAGCACTTCAGAAGGACGAACGGGCAGCATTTCCAAGTCCCCCTTTCACTTACATGGTGGGGGACAAAGATACCTTAAACTGAGAATATCGTGAAAACAATGGCTGAACAGGGTGGTAGAAAAAACAATCAGGGCACTAGGTCGACAAAGGGCTGCGGCACTGGGTACTGTTGGTCCGGCAACATTGGTACCGGTAACTTCGATCCATGAAAATCCAGTGAATGTGAACATTCCTGCTTTATATCACAATCTTCGGGCACTCCTGCTTTATCACCAGCTTGAGCACTAGTATAGGCCTACGGCTTCTAACAGTAACACAACTGCCGGTTTAACACAACTGTACTTTGAGTTTTAAGTTTGAATATTAACTTTGCCACTCGCGACACACATCAGTGATGTAACTTGTAAGCTTTATCCATAATACTTTAATCCATCTCCATGAAATTGAATGTATTCCAAGGTCATTTTTCTCTGTATCAGTCTTTGTCGGCTTTGTTAAACTTAAAATTGAATGTTAACTTGTATTTGTACTAATCCATTTGCCATTTCCTCTTTGTCTTTATCATAAAACATTGCAAAAGTTACATCTTTTATCACACATGCAACTTGCAAGGCGGTTATACTTTAACCGCCTGTTTGACATTCGTCTGCTCACTGTCTGACAGGCCTACATCATCTAAAATCACATTATTGATACATGTTGCAATTTACGTTCTGCTCTAGTCTCGTATTGAATAAAACCGCTCGAAACTAAAAGATAACCCTTAGCGGACTGTTAATATAGTCCATCTTACATGTTTTATACAAACAGTATACAAGAAACACAAACAGTTAAAAAGATCGTTTTTCAATTAACAATTGCTTGTGTTATTAAAACGATAAAGACTTATGGCCGTACCTTATATTTTTTTAATATTATGATGTATGTCCGGGGCGTGGTGTATCGTGCAGTGATCTGTCAGTGTCACTCACATTCTATTTCTAATAAGGGGGTGGGAATATCTAGACAAACGAACCTGTCCTTTCTGCCATGTGATTTGAAATTGACGGCTTTCGAAGACTGGATATTTTGGGACTTTTTGCTTGTAGAAATGTTTTAGGAAAAATATGGCATCTAAACGGCTTGCATGACACCGAATTTGCCTGAATCAAATGATCGGGTTCGTTAAACAAAATTGCAAATTAAAACAGATATATATATGGCCTATAACAGCCCCAAATTTAACCCTGAGTTTGTGATCGTTACCTACATCTACCCATTATTATTAATTTAATGTACGTTCTCGAGTTTGTATTTACATCATCGCCAATCTCTAAAAGTGAATATATAGCCATTATAGGTAGGCAGTATAACCCCTATATACTAGTACCGTACCAGAAGTCTATGAACAGGGAAATGTGAAATGTCGCATTACCCCATATGCAGGGCACTGGCGCTTTCAGCCTGCTTATTGTCAACGGTTGCGCAATTTCAAATCAGAAAATAAATTCATTCTCCACAAATTTACTGCCGTTTGTGTCAAAATTAAACATTAAACACTCAACACAAAGTTATTACTTTACTCTTTAATTCAAAACACATAAGTATTCGTGCAATCTCTAACATTTTGCACTCTGTAAATCTTTTCAAATCGCGCGCCAAACATTTTGCACTCTGTAAATCTTTTCGAGTCGCGTTTCAAACACCACCAGGGGGGGGGCGCGCTGTTCCACCAGATGGAAGTCTACCTAAAGTTCAAGGTGATATTAATTACCAATGGCAACGTATACCTTTAGCATTGGTTGCTTAGATCGCTTTGTGATAGGCCCAGAGCAGCGGTGATTGAGCAAACAAAACAAGACGGCCTACTGGGGCCTTGAGGATATGGACGTTCTGTCAACGGCTGAATACTTTATGAAAATACATTTGTTCATTTTTTAAAATAAAGTATTCAGCCGATGACAGGACGTCCATATTTACGGAAGCGTATACGGGTCAAGTGAAAAAAAAATGGCTTCAATGTGACTCGGTAAAGTTCTCCGAATTAGCCGCTAATTTGGACTTTGGTCATTTTTAATGTAGCAACCAAAAGGTAGCCGTGAAACCAACTATCCATATCCTCTTCAACCTTATAGGGCCTCCGTGGCTCAATAGTTAGAGCGTAGCACGCTGAATCCGAACAGCCTTCCACCAATGGGTTGCGGGTTCGAATCCCACTCAGACCAAAACAAAATTGGAAAATTTTCTGACTGGGTATTTACTTGAACGACCTATGTGGGATGGTTGCCAGTCACCACCGGAAGGTCGTGGGTTTCCTCCTGGCATAGAGCCCGATTCCCTCTCACAATAAACCTGGCAACGCCGCCATGCATATAAGGGAAATAATCTTGAGCGCGGTGCAAAAACACCAAACAATCAATCAATCAACCTGAGGGCCCATCACAAATGTCCCTGTAATTATGTAAGGGGCCGAAACTTAACTTCCAGTCTCGATCAGTTATAAATGAATCATTGGAGGAATCCTGATATCATGATTCTGGTGATACACAGCAAGTGGTTTACTGGGCTAAAATAAAATCTCATTTTTTTTTACACGTAATTGTAATTGTATTTTTTTATTTCTTTAACGAGGATAGCCCACAGCCAGATGTCCACTAGGGGATCTCCTCAACAACAATTAACAATACACATAATATAATACATAAATTATAAGTTTACTTATTATTTTCATTTTATAAACAAATTGCATCAATTTAACAACAGATTATCATAAAGTTAACACAACAAGAACTAACACAATTATTCTCTTGGTGCCTGTTCGGTGAATCTCTTAGTCTCATGGATGAATCTGTGAACGCAACATAAAATTAATCGGTTTTTCCCGTAAGTTAAATCAATTGAACCGTATAACATAACAATGGTTATATTATGGCGAAAAGATGGAAGATGGAAGACTATAAAGGAGGTGCTTCCTTTGAGTGGCATAGAAGGAAAAATCAAGAAAGAAATGAAAGACACTTTCAATTTTTGAATAGCATTTGGAACAAGACTGATAATATCATGTTAAAATAAATCAGCTTGAAGAGTGCTCAGTCCCATTCTCATTCTACACAGAACAACTGAAGATAAATTATAAAGAGAATTAAATAGGGCTGTAGAATCATAGAACTGGTTCTGTTTAGGAAAAAGAAATGACTTCATCTCTGCAACTGAAAAATTTCTATTTTGGGGTCTCAAAAGATTCCAGTCTTTAGTTGTTTTGGAGAAAAATGAAGAAGCGAACAGAGTGATACGGCATTTAAATAAACGAAGGTTATTTTTATTTCGCAAACTGTAAGTACCCCCTGCTGTATAACTGGAAGTTGTCAAAGCCTTTAAATATGGGGGTGACAAACCATTTTAAAGAATTACGTTATTCTGTGTGATCTACGTGTAACTTATTAATTCATTCAGCGTAGGCCTACACTTTAATCCAATGACTTATAGTACAATGGCTTCTACTTATAGATGATATCAGCATTTAATCAATTTGTAATTATTTTTCGAGTGTAGTAAAATATTTTGTATTTTGACTTCCTTTCGCCATTTGAATATTGCTAAAAAATACGGTGATTTATTGTAAGCCTATACAAACCCCTGGCTTTTTGTTAAATTGGAGTCTCTTGGGATAACGGGTGGTCTTTTGAACTGGGTAAAGAGTTACATAACAAATAGGAAACAACGAGTTATCTTGGGAGGGGTAAATTCTTTCACTATGGCCTTGTCTGCAGGCGTTCCTCAAGGGTCAGTCCTGGGGCCTGGGGCCTTATATATTAACGATCTACCTCAGAAAATTGTAAACAATATTAAACTCTTTGCAGATGACACATGTTTGTACGTTATATCAGATGAAATAAAAGATACTGCTCCCTCCATACAAACTGATTTGAAATCATTGAAAGACTGGGCACAAAAATGGCTCGTGGACTTTAATCCACAAAAAAACCGAGGACCTCCCTCAAACATGTTTCGCACATTTGAAGATTGCCAAATTGAGCCAGTATCCTCTCATAAGCATCTGGTAATTGGAATCAACACGTAGAGAAAATAATAGAATCAGCCAATAAAAAAGTGTCAATGTTTCGGGGTTTGAAATATCAACTTCCCAGAAAAAGCCTAGAAATTATGTACAAGAGTTTTATCCGCCCGTCTTTAGAATATGCGGACATAATATGGGACAACATCACTGATTGCCAGGCCACAGCACTCGAGAATATTCAAAAAGACTGCATCCGCACTATAACAGGACTAACCTGAAGTGTTGCAACTAATCTATTATATCAAGATACTCGCATACACTCACAACCAGACGTAAAATACATCGCTTGTTTACTTTTAGTTCTTACCTTAATAACCCAGACAGCACACTAAATACAATAGGAGAACCTCAACGGATTCAGACCACCTTTCATTGTTTTTAATGGCTATATTTAAATCTATTTACACCCCAGATGCTAGAAATGGGTTAATTATAATAAATATAATATGTAATAGGCAAAGCCTAGAAGTGAGCGCAGAAAATAACGTATAACATTAACAGGTCGTAGGAGCAATATTGAAAGAGGGGGGGGGGGGGGGGGGGGGCACTATTACAGCCCTAAAGGCGAGTGTCCAGGGGCCGCCTAGGCCCTGGAAGCTCCAGGAACCTAGAAGCCGAGAGATGCGTTCTAAGGGTTTTCCTGGAAATAAAACTGACCTGATGTTTGGCTGGTTTATAGTTTGACATTTATTTACGGTTTTTCTTATAAATAACCATTTGTAAATTAACATGAGCGCATGTTGTCTATTGATTCACATAATAATTTAGAGAAACATTATTTTTTTACTTCTGTTTTAGGCTTGAGGTAGCGTTAGCCTATATGACTTCTACAGAAATAGCTATCCACTAAACTATGTTTAGTTTTATTTATTCTCTACTTTTAGTTTTAAATTGGATTCAAAAGCCATTCCCCAATAGCCTTCAATGATCGGTTGTACTGCGAAATAGAAACTGTTTATCTTTCAAGTTCACGTAATTTTCAGTCAGCCGCTCAAACAACAAATTTTCGCTATTTTCCCCGTCTCATCGACCTACCCAAAGGTGCCGGCCCTCCAGACATTTCCAAATGGCCAGCCCGCCCCTGAATTTTAACAAGATGTGTATATTAGTACATAGTTGAAGATCTTCAAACTCTGGCCATATATATATGTATATTGATGATGGGTGGCCACTAGTGTTGGAGGACCTGCCATATTGAAAAATGTTACTCAGAGAATCAACACATTCTTCTCTCAATTTCTCATAATTCAAGCAACGCAAACGGCCTAAACTTTACACACATTCAGTTCGACCCTTTAGTTCGCGGTTCCACCAAAAAAACAAACACTTACATTTGTGTTGCGTACATTTCCCAAGTTCATTTTGACGGAATCGAGGAGGCCAGAGGGAGATTCGGGCTGTCCATCGAAAAAAACAACGAGGATTCAACTCAAATGTGAGTGTTTGAACGCTTTTTTGGTGGAACGACGAACTAAAGGATTGAACTGAATGTGTGTAAAGTTTGGGCAGGTTACGGTGCTTATTATAAAATCAGGAGAAATTAGGAGGAAATCCACGAACAATGTGTTGATTCTCTGAGTTACATTTTTCAATATGGCAGGTCCCCCAACTCAATTGGCCACCCATCATCAATATACTTTGGCCATAGAGTTTGGAGATCTTCAACTAATTAGTATATAGTGATACATGTACAGTGAAGACACGGAGTAACATACCCATACTCATTTCCTTCTTTTTTTGGACTAGAGCTGTTAAATATTTCACGGACAGGATATAGAATAGATCCGTCACTTTGAAAACTTCTTCTGTCAATAAAAAAGGTCGGTCATCGTAAATATTTTATGATTGTCAGGGGGGTTAGAACCCCCCAAGATTTCGTTTTCTTTTTTTATGAATTTTTAATAAAGAAGAAATGAAAAAGGAAATACATGTACTGTAGTGTATGTAGGCCTACTGGCGAGAAATGGTCGGTCACCGTAAATATGTTATAGGCCTAATCATCAGGAGGGGGTGGAGGGGGGGGGGGGGGGGGGGCAAGCCCCCCCTATTACCCCCTAAGTTTTCTTTTTCTTTATGAATTTTTAATAACGAACATAAATTAAAAAAGAAATAACCCTGAAGACTGAAGTCACAGTAAAAAAGGGTGTAGAGCCCTATCGCCGTATCGGCTGTATGTTGAAGTTGAACACTGACGGAGAGACAAGCTCGTACATTGTCCTGTTTCATGCATTAAACGAAGCAATCGAGATCTCGTGCCATTCTACGAGATCTTCAACACGAGACATGGCTCGAGAGCCGTCGCACTCCATTTTCGCGCATAGTGAACTGTAAGAATCTTACTGAGAATTTATAATGTGTATGATATTTAATTCTCTGTTTTATACTGTTCCCAAACATGTAACTCTACAATAATAACCTGTATCGCAAGGCCTTTGGGCAGAAAGAATCAATAAGAATAATCACGGGCCTCACAAAAAGTACCGCGACAGTCCTGTTTTACGAAGAATCAGGTCTAGTAAAGCTGAAAACACGTCGTTTAATACACAGACTAGTTATGTTTCAGAAATTAATTCATGATCCTTCAAACCACCACCTCAGCACAAAACTACCACTACTAACTGAATCCAGAAATCCTTATCCCGCCCGTTCTTCAAATATTCTAACACCATATTTTTGTAATACAGCCACCTTTAGCAAATCCTTCCTTCCTAACACCCTCAAAAGTTGGAACGCACTTCCAGGCCCAGTAAAAGAATTAGTTAACCCTAAGCAATTCAAAACAAAACTGGAATCTATATATCGCCCAACTCGACCTCCAAGCTGGTACTATTTTGGGGATAGGTTTGCCAATATACATCTTTGTAGACTTAGAAACGGATGTAGTAATTTAAATGATGACCTGTACAATAATTTTATAATTGACTCACCAAATTGTATTTGTTGTGACAAATTAGAAACAGCTGATCATTATTTTCTCAATTGTAAAAATTATATCAGGGAACGCAGGGTCATGTTGGAAAATGTTATAAATCATGGATACGATAAGCCGATTTCTACAACCACTCTTTTATACGGTGACACTGAGGCGCCAAGTGCTGTAAATATTCTAATTGTGACAGAAACTTGTAGATATATTTTATCTACAAAACGTTTTCAATAAACATAATATCTGTATTTTTTTTACTATTATTATTCTTGATTATTTTTTTATGTTTCATTATTTTTTATTATCATTTATTCCATATATATAATTGTGCATTAAACATTTATCCAACTACCAACCTGTCTGATGGTCCTACCGGAGACCTGACAGTGGCCAATCTCCTTCCTTCTAAAGAGACACTTGATGTGTAAAGTTAACATGCGTTTTTTGTTTTTCTTTTTTGCAAAACAATACCATTTTTGTTGTAAGTCATGTCATTTTTGTCCTTGTACAGTACTTCTTTTCACTTGTTCCATCCCTCAATAACATTTTGTGTCTTCCATATAAATGCTGTAAATTATTATTGTATAAATATCTCGCACAGTATAAGCCCTTGGCTTAAAGTGTCGAGAAAGTGTACTCTTGTGCAATAAAATACGTTTAAAACAAATACTTGTTAAAAATCAAAAGTATAATCGGCACTACATCAGCTCATGTATACATTCTAAAACAAGATGGCAGTGCCCATGGATGTCAAGGCAAAATATGATATGGACTTCAAGGTATTTCAAGGTATTTTATATGTATTAGGAGAGTAGCAATCAATATAACAAAACAGGTTATCGGCGGCTTAAACGTTACCTACCAGAATTATATCGGATATCTCTCTACACAACCGAGTCAACTATCAGTGTCACGTGTCGTTGTTTACAATTTTAAGGACGTCGACAGCAGTGGCCTCCCTTTGTTCAAGCAACATGTCACTCAATCGTTTTAGAGTTGATATCTTAACGAATGGCAGAAGGATCAATCTCTATTTTAGATTGTAAACGAAGCAATCTTATCGCAGGCCTCGTCAAGCAAAAACGAAACACAGCTTATTTACCTCAAGTACAAAAGAGTTCCATTAGAGGTTTATTACAATGCATTCATAGGTTAGTTGTTAACGTTAAAGGGAAAGAAAATCTAAGCTTTAGACTAGTTTAGATGGAAAGAGTAGAGTTCATTAAGTCCAAAACAACTGTCCAATGTATGTTTTATCCCCTCGTAAGTGAATAATTGAAATTTGAAGGTGGCGTTACAATAGAGAATAAGCTCCATAGGCCATTCACAAGGCCGCCACCATTTTTTCATTAGTTTTATCCAATTATTGTTGAATAAAAATTTAAGTGCGTTATAGAGTAGTCATGTGATGCAATTTAGCCAATGGCTGGCTAAGTAATGGCGCGCGGTTGCATACTGACCTATATTTTCGGAGACAATCTTCCCACTTCAAGTTTGTCGCCATGTTTTTTTGGACCTAAATCTACCCTTATACATTAGAGAGCGGTAAAAATACGTCATTCTTGATCTAAAAATAGCTATACCAACATCACGTCATCCTAAAACGGAAAAATGGCTACACAGATAAGCCACTGAAAGGACATACTTCTGTCTGTTTTTATTAGCTTGAGGGTCACTGGAGGTAGTTGACGTGAAATGTTTTAAGTACTTTGAAGGTTGTTATCGACGATTATCCCTATGTATTTCTAGAGAATTCCCCTCCTTTAAGGTAAAAGCTGGATTTGTTATACTTTGGCAGGCCGCACGGCCTACGGCCTGTCCGTTTTACCTGCTTGTAACGGGGTAATAGCGATAACAGAACTGAGCTAATAGCTAGCTGCTAAAAACGCGAGGATCGGGTGTTAATTTTGTTCCCACTTAGCTTTACTACACAGTTTGTTATGTCACAATAGAATTGTAACATCCACTCAGTAAATCAGAAATGTTTTCCGAATAGATCATAACATGTATGTAGGATTGTACAGTTAAATGACCTTTGTAATCTTTCCAAACATTTTAGCCTGTGAAACTGTTAGGATTTGCATTCACACTCACCTACACTAAATGATAAACGTAACTTACAATTGGATGCTTTTTAGCTCTGACATAACACCTGGGTGAAGCAAGCCGAGTTTAATTTAACAAATAAGAGTAATATATAATTCTCAAACCACCTCAGTATGATTTGGTGATTATTGTATTTATAGTTTTGCTTATCTCGGTCACGAGGTTCTGAGCTCTACCCAAAACATATACTCTATCGTTGACAATGTTTTGAGGTGTTTTCGTAAACAACCTATAAAACATTGGAACATGAACTAAACGGGAAGGTAGTTTTGGCTGGATACCTTCACGTAAGCCGGCGTCTCTCCATCAGTCGCTACGTTATCAAAATTCATATATTTTGGCACAAAAATGAATTCAATCTACTAGAGAAATCTACAGCTCAGTTCCTCGTTACTTCACCCAACCAAAATCTATTTGTAATCTGTGACTTTTATGCTTCTGCAATAAATTGAAGTATGTATATTTTAACCAAGAAATTCGACTGCGAGTCTTCACGCCATTTCATCTTGTAAATTGCCGGGTCCAACCTAAGTGTCTACGGCAACTTCCCGCAAGGCAGTATCTGTTTTTTTTTAACAGAGGACTCGTCTCTTCTGATAGGTTATATAAGTTCCAACCCTAGACGCGTGGGATAGATGCATCATCTCATCAAAAGGACACGCCCACTTTCTCAAATCACCTTAGCGTCTAAAAATCTCATAATATGACCAAAAACAATCCAAAGCGAAGCCACATGGTGTAGAAGCCTAAACAATTTTCTCATTTGTTTTATTCAATAAATGATGAATACAAGCGGGATTCAAGGCCAACAAAATTGGCTTTACCAAAAAATAAAGCCAAAAAGACAAATAGCAAAGGATTCATAACTGTTGATATCAGGCGGTTTGGTTTCGGTGCTCGAAAAACCAAGCACTACATTTGAAACCAGACCGAGAATACGTAGATATATTTTGTGTCAAATTGCTTTCTACTTTATCTTTCTACAAGCGTGTTATACAAATGAATTCATATTTGACGATAAACCAGCAAACCTCAGAAACCTGTTAGGCCTACTATAACAACAAAACTGCTGACAATGTTTGACCTTTATCAAACTTGCTGTAAATGTCACTCGAGTGGTGAAAAGCGACAATTGGCTTTATTGAGATTCCGGGGTAAACATGTTCTAAGGAATTAACTAAGGCCTAAATTGGGACCCGGTTAGTATTAGAAAGTTGATATGGGTGTGGTAGGCTCGACTTCAAAACACAATAGAGAAACAGATATTCTATCTTTCTGCTTGATAAAGCATTTCACAAATGATACGAGGTCGCACAGACAGTTATTGTCTGCTTCATGCAATTAATCCACAGCTTGTAAGTCGGTAAATCTGTTGGAAATAAATTTTTATTTTTCATTTATTCAAGCAATGTAACAACCCAAAGCGACATACAGTTTGTTAATCTAAATTGTTCAAGTTGAGGAATAATTTGATAGAGCGTTTTGAGTTTTCCTTTGTTAATTTCCATAATAATTCTCTATAGTCAAAATGGCCAATATATCGAGTAATTTTACAATTTATTTCAATCCAAGATTCCAAAAGTATTTTGAACTGAGAAAATCGGATTCGTTAGAATTTGAGCCTTTGTAGTAGGCCTACCTTAAAAAAAGATTGCATACTTCTTGACGAAAATTGCAAATAATTAGCTAATTCTGTTTTAACGAAATGTTCGTTATATTAGGCATCTCAATATCTACAATTTCTCTGTCACCTGCTTAACTCTTAACGAATGTACAAATAGAGTCGAATTCAACTTATTTATGGCGAATTTCTTAATTCACATGTATTCAAACGTATCTGTCTCTTAATAATATGACTGTTTAATGGCCAGCAAAAAGTTTCGCTCACGGTATAACATTAGTTATGGACTATTTACCCTGGGTGTATGAATCGGAGGCGAAAATGAAAGGTATATGGGAACAGGGGGGTCATAAAAAGGTTCGTAAGCCCATAGTAACATATCAATGACGAATTTATTATCCCAAAACCCAAAGACGAAGAATTCTCGCAGAGTTATTTTTCAACCAAGCTGCTGCGTTTAGTAGTGTTAATTTAATCAAGGTTATGACATTGCTTTTGCAAATTTTCAGCTTTCAAATTTATTTTATGACGACGAATTTGTCGAAATATTTCTCACACAGTTATTGTCAAACGGAGCAAGTTATGTCCCTTGCATACCTACATGTAGCAACGTTATCGACCGACGAACATGGAGAATTTGTCATCGGTTTTCAATTGATAGATTTTGATTACATTAAAATAAGATTGAAATAAAAACTATGCTGAGTTACATACGCTTAGATGTCTGTCGGGTAAATTGTACACAGAATTATAATGCATGTAATCAAACAGGATAGCTTGTAAAATATAACAAAATATATTGATTGTATACTTATTACATAATGTTTGATTATCGACAAGAAAAGAAGACATGCTGAATTGTGGAAAACAAACACTACATGCGAATATAAACGGACTTTTCCCCCTTTAAAGCCTCTTTAGATAATGTATTTTTCTTGCAATAAAACACCAATATCACTGGTGGATAATCCAAAGAAGAAAATCTGTGTTACTCCGTGGAACCGTAATCTTAATATAGACCGTGTTTATATTCACACAAAACAGTTCTGAATAATATGCCGTTTAAGGAACATGTGTGGATTGCCCTGCAGGAAAAATAATCAATTGTGACAGGAATGAGCAAATTATGAAGGTCTGCGACCTTGGCGTCAAACCGATTCCAACGAATATCGTTATTAAGGTTGATAAAGACGTGAATCTATATCTGAATTAACAAGCAATGTCCACACTAGGCTGTTTCGGGTTCTTGGTCCAACTCAAACATTTGACCAAGTCAATGTATCTGAAGTTAACGGTTGTTGGCTAGAAAAAACGTAAATGTTATTCAAGATCAATCGCAAGTCCATGTATCTGAAGTTAACGGTTGTTAAAAATGATTTCATTCAAGATCAATCGCATATTCAAAGGTCATAATCCATCTCGACATATTAGTCTTCAGTTCGAAACAATATTAAACAGAGCCAGATAGTTTCTTTCTGAAAGCTAATTATCAGTACGTTCTGCAGAATTGAGCGTCCGAGTCAAGCTCCAGATAGAAAATTAGGTTTGTAGACCTACAAGAGTTTAAGTGACATGGGCTGCCAAAATGTGGATATTTTGATGTTAAAACAGCATGTTGACATTATTGCCCATTTTTCTGAAGACGTTTAATTCAGAAGCTTTTTAGTGCTTCTAGTATTGAGAATGTGGGATAAAGTATTATTTTGGACTAACTTTGGCTTAGAATGAATGAATGCTCGTCCCGGTCATTTAATTTTGTTTACTTTTCAAACACTATTTCGGTTCGTATTGGCCACATACTGTATAGATTTTCCTCATTCCACCGCCAATCATTTAGTTTTCCGATGGACTTCAAAGCCTCTTTACTGTCCTGACGATTAGAAGTTAAAAAAAGGTGTGAATTGTGGCAGCTCATGTCACTTTAAGGAAACTAAATTTATTTCCTTTCGTATTTTTTGTTTATTTTTTTTATTTGATACCAAGTTTCTGTCCGATTCGACCCATCTATGTTTGGATAAGCCAGTCATCGTTAGGGATAACTTCTGCCACATCTCAAACACAACGGTTTCATTGAAGTGGTATGAGCTGCCGAAATTCAAACTTTTTGAGGAATTCTGATTCTCCAGAGAAATTCACCGTGTTAAATGTACCTTGAAAAACTATAGGACTGACGTTGAAATAAAAATGTTCATAAAGTGACCCGTACCAGTCATAAAAGTCCAAAAGCTTAAATGTACTATAATCTGGAATTTACTATAATCTGGAATGTACTAGTATATTTGTTGAGGTGCTTGCGATATCAGTGGGACGCTCTTATTTCGTACTTCTTCAACAAAAATTTCCTTAAATTCAGCAGCTCCTGTCACTCTAAATGGAAATTGCCAGACGCTCTGGAAACTGAGCACATCTTGTAGTCTAATCGACCATACTGAACCCGTACTCTCATTTTTGACCCGCGATTTTATTTTCACGCCAAACCTGTTGTTTTGCCAGCTACGTAATAACTTAAACGCTTACATCGAACTGATCTAATCGATATACAGACAACATTTAGATAGAACACTCCGGTGGATTAAACTGCGACGAATCAGTAAGATAAATTGTTTACGTAATTAAACCGGACAGCTTATCATACATAACAAAGGACCATGATTGCAGTTTTTGGTTATCAACAACAAAATATGCCACAATGAATTGTGAGAAATTATAAATTGTAATTTAAAAAAGAGGAGAAACCACTGCAGTTGAAAAGACAACATAATCTTTCAGATAATTTCAAACACACTTGTTCTTTCGATGCATTGATGTTTGTTTATAAAAGCCAATATTTGAATATCATTGTGGAAACTAATAACATCATCTCAACATTCTGAGAAATTTGTATGATTAAGACAAATATAGAGTAGACCGGTAATTTATTGATAAAGAATATATATATTTATGTAACAGATTTTAGATTGAAGCCCTCCAGACATTAATTACATTCCTAACATATTTCCTCCGATTCACGTTCCTTCAGGTTGATAAAAATATATTTATCTTTCCTTAGATATATGGTAAACTAATGGTTTAATAACCCAAATTCTAATACACGTTTTAACCACTTTCCTCACAAATGTAGGGTTATGAACGTGTATAATAATTTTGGAGTTAGCGCTCTGAGTCTACGCCAGAAGTCCGAACCAAGTCAGAACATTTCTAAATTATGACGTCGTCGCAATATATTCAAATATATTTCCTACAATATATTCAAATATATTTCCTACAATATATTTAACTGGGGTTGATAAACACATAAATCAATCGGAATGCCCACGTTAGGTGCTAAAATTGGGCACATCTACATTTTTATCAGGTCAGTGAATCTGAAGTTAAGACACACATTCCTAACGCCGGACACGTCTGAAATGATTTATCGATTGTACATGGATACAGAAATTTGACCAGCACTGCTCTATTTCCATCAATCGTCAGCGGCCTAGCTCCAGCATCATCAAACACTGAACTAAATTCGTACAATTGTTTCTATCAAACGTCGCCTTATTTATAGTATCTGATCTATGTTTGTTTCAGTTTATTAAATGTAGGACTAACGAAGAGAAAACATGTATTTTCTAAGTTAACTGAATCAATGTCAGTAGATTTACACTTCGCTGACTGGCATTGGTGTAACCCATTTGGACGCATATTGAGATATGGCTTCATATCCCACTGTTGCTCCAACTATACACATCTGATTTTTTATAAATATGCTGGTTTGTTGGTTGAAAAATGAAAAACGAGACGACGAGAATACTATCAGCATCTGTGTGTGAGTGTATTGTTTACTTTTTTCTTTTAAAAATACCCAGCCAATGGCACAGTAAATGGTTGACCAACAAACTATTGTTAAACGGAAGTAGATTAGTGAATGTAATTATCGATCGCTGTTACAATTGAAAAGAATTCTGTTCTCGATTATACCATCACGCACTCATCAATAACTATTTTTGTTACACGATCACGTAAAAAAATCATCTGAAAGAGTCAATAATAAAACGTTCTTCAGTCTTTGTTTAGAGTTTCTTGGAACCCAACCAAATCTCGATTTCCGATCTAAGTTTATTCCGTCACTAGTTAAAACGAGAAGCTTCGATTTGTTTACAACAAACATTTTTAAGCTAAAATATAAACCCTGCTTATCTTAGTATTTATAGTATTTTTCTTTATTTATTTAATACATATACTAGCATGTGTGTCATGATACAGAACTCGAGTAGCCCAAAACAACAAAAAAGCCAGAGGACAACGAAACGCCTGACCATGCTGTAAGCGTTCAACGACCCATTTTCTTAATCAAATCAGTACCTTGTTTCGCAAAGGGTTTAGTACAGCTGAGACAGAAATGTTATAAGATGTTTGGTTATTGTAAATTATTTAGGCGAAATGAAAAATATATAAATCGGAATATTACTCGGCCTACATGATAGAATTATAATCAAAGGCCTAAGTTCAAGCAGACAATTGAATATGCTACCTGTTCGGATAATAATAGTTCGGATAACCTGTTCGGATAATAGCAGGCGGAATAATCAAGTGTAACAGAAATGTCCAAAAACGTGAAGAAGTCACCGGCTTTGCAGACAAACAGATTTCCAGGAATATCAGTTATTAGAGTTAATACAGATGTAAATCTATCTCTTTAAACTGGTCCCACTTTACATTTTACCAGGTCATTGAATCTGACGTAAGCGGGCTTTGACTACTATAAAATGATTCATTTTCATTATCATGGAATTTTCATATATATATATATATATATATACTTCTACATCAGTCATTTATGGGGCATATTTTCATTTAAGACCTTTCGTGTGGTGCATACAAAAAGATACGGGGCATATATAATGCCCCGGAATCTATTGCCTTTAAATCGTTTGTAGTTGACCTAATAATGTGTTTCCAAAGTTCTGCCCGCATAGCGGTTTCCCACCGAAATCATATTTATACGCCGCATGCTTATCTCCCTTTGACCCAGTCGCGATGATCGCTGACACGTGTACAGTGTAAGAAATGAAATGACGTCACGGCTTGACATCACTGTAAGGATGGCCTACTTTTGCAGATGAAAAAGTAGAGAGTATTTGTGCTCAGTTGACTTGAAATTTGAAGGATTTTAAACGGCTCTTTAAGAATTTCTTTCACGCTAGGGAATTCCCTTTTACAACTAATTACGCTGAAAGGTATTTTCCCACTTTGACATTAAAAAAACATATGATCCAAATTCCGCGTTTTGTTGAAATTTGGCAGGATCTATAGCCAAGTATATGCAAAAATAGTGTGCAAAGTTTGACATGAGTGCGCCAAGTAGAAATCTTCAAACTCTGTGGCCAAAGTATGTTGATGATGGGGATACAGCAATCATGATTTTGTTTTTGATTTTTTTTTAGAAAGTCATTTTGTATCAAGGTTTATTCAACTCAATGGCACCCTCTGGCCTCATTAACAAGTTAAATATCCCCCTTACGGAGTCCTATTACTGGGTGGAATTTTAGCATTTCCAGTGTTTTTCTGTCTTTAGCAGCATTTTGCATAAGTGGAAACTTGGTTTTGAGACGAGAGATTCTGTTTGCCGAAGACTATCCAGCGTGTATCATTATCACATAAGAATCACCTTTAAACGATTTGCAGAGAAAGTCAAAACGCATGTGAACTGTCAAATCACACGGGGACCCCCCCCCCCCCCGTCAACCCATAGCCCCCCCCCCCCCCCCCCCCCCCCCAGTCAACCCATAGCAGATAATATTGATGCTTTGAATGGTCTACAACTACAACTTACAAGGTTTCATAGTTCAATTTCCAGAAATATTATATTAATTTCAATTTTTTCACATTTCAAATATTTAATATTTTGGGAAAATATCCAATGTTTTTTTAAAGAAATATTCAAGAAATATTCAATCTTGATGTTAATAAAATTCAACCTGAGACTTGTTCAGTTGGCACATGTATAATGAAAAAAAATGACTCCTATGAATCCAGTCGGTCTATCTCCCCTGTGTTGAGCTGTAAAACTCAGCACCAACATTGTTTCAACATTTTGTTAAATCTATATCATGGCTTAGATAGATAAGTAGGTCACTCTGTTGAAACAATGTTGCAACTTTAAAAATCTCCTGGAGCAACCAGCTTTACAGACACATTTACTGAACAGCCATGAGTGGTACAAGCAGTGGTTATAGTTATGGTGCTGGCTGCATAGTTTTTCACAACCTGTCCCAGGGGGAGTTTGACTGGGTTGTTAGCGTACTTGCTTTACACAATTGCATGCCATTTAGCACTGATCAAACCATTTGGTTTAGCGATTGGTATACCTTATATAGTGCTGCAAGTACTCTCAAACTAGCATCTAACAATGGCATGCATTTTGAAATCATGCTTTGTATGTATTTCAGTTTATAATTATACTAGATCTTATTAGCCTTTTTCTTGCCATCTTCCATGCATGGTCAACAGGCCTTCAAGGTGTATCAAGGGTACGTATGACAGAAATTTCATATTTTTGGTGCTGTAGCCACTTATTTAGATCAGCTGAGCTTTTTCTTCTATCAAGCATTTTTCTTCTAAAATTAATATTTAAAGCTTGAACTATTACACTTTATATAATGGCGGCGCTCGCTACAACTAAAACGTCACGTGATCTCCCTTCCACGCCCGTAGGGCCTAGTTCATTGTCGCTGTTCTCTCTGTGCCGGTTGATGCTGACCAGTCCCGTAAAACCATGTCGGTAAGCGCTGAGACTCAATATTGAAATCGTAACAATCGTAAATTCCGTTATTATGTCGCTATATTTTTCTAGTTTTTGTCTTCGACTTCTAATATTATAATTGTGGTTGTGTCATAATAATCTGAGCTTCAAGTTCGGGGTGTTGTTGTTGTATCAGCTGTCACGTGTCGCCAATCATTATGCTTGTCAACCTCGGGTGTATACATGGTTAAGTAAGGAAACTACTTCTCTTCCATGCATGGTCAACAGGCCTTCAAGGTGTATCAAGGGTACGTATGACAGAAATTTCATATTTTTGGCGCTGTAGCCACTTATTTAGATCAGCTGAGCTTTTTCTTCTATCAAGCATTTTTCTTCTAACATCAGGGGCCTAATATTTAAAGCTTGAAGGGTCACCAGGGTGGCTCCTGGCTAAAAAGTAAAATGTATTTCCTCAAACTTGGTAAGCTTTTCCCGTTCGAATTTAGTATATTTTTTCTATTCTTTCATGCTATTGAATTTGTTTTTTTACATCTGTTTTAGGTATATGATCTACATGTAATTGGATTTCTTTCTGTCCACACTCGATCGTTGCTGTTCCATGCACAGGCATTGATTTAAAAGTTTGTTGTGCGTGAGACAGCGACCATGATTGTGCGATAGTCAATACAACTTAGACTAATAGATATATAAACATCTATATCGGAAAGGAAGATAACTGATATGGTCTCACAATTCAGCCACCGACCTTGGTTACTATGGTTAATATAGTGTACTTGGAAATTTTGTTCCCCCCACATTGTTGAAAGTAACCAGGTATAGGCCAATAAGTAATACCTCTTAACATATGTCATTAGTTTTGGTTTTTAAAGCTTGTTTCGCCTGTTGTCAAAGCTTTCGGTAGACGGTTAAGGGGAATTTCTGATTTACACAGCGATCCATAATGTAATATGTAGAAAGTGTGTATGTCCCCAGTTAGTTATAATACAAAATGTAGAAAGTGTGTTGTCCCCAGTTAGTTATAATACAAATTGTAGAAAGTGTGTATGCCCCCAGTTAGTTATAATACAAAATGTAGAAAGTGTGTATGTCCCCAATTAGTTATAATACAAAATGTAGAAAGTGTGTATGTCCCCAGTTAGTTATAATACAAAATGTAGAAAGTGTGTTGTCCCCAGTTAGTTATAATACAAATGTAGAAAGTGTGTTGTCCCTAGTTAGTTATAATACAAAATGTAGAAAGTGTGTTGTCCCCAGTTAGTTATAATACAAAATGTAGAAAGTGTGTTGTCCCCAGTTAGTTATAATACAAATGTAGAAAGTGTGTTGTCCCCATTTAGTTATGATACAAAATGTAGAAAGTGTGTATGTCCCCAGTTAGTTATGATACAAACTGTAGAAAGTGTGTTGTCCCCAGTTAGTTATAATACAAATGTAGAAAGTGTGTTGTCCCCAGTTAGTTATAATACAAAATGTAGAAAGTGTGTATGTCCCCAGTTAGTTATAATACAAAATGTAGAAAGTGTGTATGTCCCCAGTTAGTTATAATACAAAATGTAGAAAGTGTGTTGTCCCCAGTTAGTTATAATACAAATGTAGAAAATGTGTTGTCCCCAGTTAGTTATAATACAAAATGTAGAAAGTGTGTTGTCCCCAGTTAGTTATAATACAAAATGTAGAAAGTGTGTTGTCCCCAGTTAGTTATAATACAAATGTAGAAAGTGTGTTGTCCCCAGTTAGTTATGATACAAAATGTAGAAAGTTTGTATGTCCCCAGTTAGTTATGATACAAACTGTAGAAAGTGTGTTGTCCCCAGTTAGTTATAATACAAATGTAGAAAGTGTGTTGTCCCCAGTTAGTTATGACACAAAATGTAGAAAGTGTGTTGTCCCCTGTTATGATACAAAATGTAGAAAGTGTGTATGTCCCCAGTTATAATACTAATACTACAAAATGTAGAAATTGTGTATGTCCCCACTCCCCAGTTAGTTATAATACAAAATGTAGAAAGTGTGTATGTCCCCAGTTAGTTATGATACGAACTGTAGAAAGTGTGTTGTCCCCAGTTATAATACAATATGTAGGTTTCGCTCGACTGGCTTATGTCAATGGATGTCAAATATAAGTTGATGGTCTGGGATTTCCTCCAGAAATAGAGCTGGTTTCCGGGTAATGAGTGTGACAAAAAGTGTATATCCCCAGTTATATAGCTATATAGATCTTATTATCCCCTCGCGACGAAAGTCGGGGAGGGATATAGCGATGCGTTTGTACGTACGTAAGTACGTACGTACGTATGTTCACCTCTGGTCATCACTCTAGCGACTTCATTTTTGAACGGATTCTGACCAAACTTCATATATGAGTCCAGCATAGGAATACCTCGAACAAGTTCGTTTTTCAGGGTGCCAAGGTCAAGGTCACAGTTACTATTTATAGAAAATCTTTGTCAGCGCTCTAGCGACTTCATTTTTGAACGGATTCTGACCAAACTTCATATATGAGTCCAGCATAGGAATACCTCGAACAAGTTCGTTTTTCAGGGTGCCAAGGTCAAGGTCACCGTTATTATTTATAGAAAATCTTTGTCAGCGCTCTAGTGACTTCATTTTTGAACGGATTCTGACAAAACTTCATATATGAGTCCAGCATAGAAATACCTCGAACAAGTTCATGTTTCAAGGTGCCAAGGTCAAGGTCACCGTTACTATTAATAGAAAATTGTACGTACGTATGTTCACCTTTTGTCAGCGCTCTAGCGACTTCATTTTTTAATGGATCCTGACCAAACTTCATATATGAGTCCAGCATAGGAATACCCCAAACGAGTTCGTGTTTCAGGGTGCCAAGGTCAAGTTCACCGTTACTATTTATAGAAAATCTTTGTCATCACTCTTGCGACTTCATTTCTGAATGGATCCTGACCAAACTTCATATATGAGTTCAGGAATACCTGGAACAAGTTCATGTTTCAGGGTGCCAAGGTCAAGGTCAGCGTAACTATTTATAGAAAATCTTTGTCAGCGCTCTTGCAACTTCATTTCTGAACGGATCCTGACAAACTTCCTATATGGGTCCAGCATGGGAATATCTCTAAGGCGTCACCGCTTTTGGGACTTTATTTTTAAATGGGTTCTGACCAAACTTCATCCCCATCCCCCTTTTTACGTCAGAGTTCTTGTGTTAGCACGCGAGGGGATTTGTATCGTTTGCGATGCCTTGTTACTATTAGCCTTTTTCTTGCCATCTTCCATGCATGGTCAACAGGCCTTCAAGGTGTATCAAGGGTACGTATGACAGAAATTTCATATTTTTGGTGCTGTAGCCACTTATTTAGATCAGCTGAGCTTTTTCTTCTATCAAGCATTTTTCTTCTAAAATTAATATTTAAAGCTTGAACTATTACACTTTATATAATGGCGGCGCTCGCTACAACTAAAACGTCACGTGATCTCCCTTCCACGCCCGTAGGGCCTAGTTCATTGTCGCTGTTCTCTCTGTGCCGGTTGATGCTGACCAGTCCCGTAAAACCATGTCGGTAAGCGCTGAGACTCAATATTGAAATCGTAACAATCGTAAATTCCGTTATTATGTCGCTATATTTTTCTAGTTTTTGTCTTCGACTTCTAATATTATAATTGTGGTTGTGTCATAATAATCTGAGCTTCAAGTTCGGGGTGTTGTTGTTGTATCAGCTGTCACGTGTCGCCAATCATTATGCTTGTCAACCTCGGGTGTATACATGGTTAAGTAAGGAAACTACCTACTTAACAAGTAAAGAAATTAAATATGATTGTACATCTAAATTGTGCATTAAGTTTATGCTTCCGATAAGCAGAAAAAATGTACGGTAGTTATTAGCCCCAGGTGACTATCCTGCCATTCTGTTTATACAACAGAATGGCAGGATAGTCACCTGGGGCTAGGTAGTTATACTTGTAAACATGTACGTGTAGTACACTTACTGGTGCCCGGTTAGTTCGTCTTGTAGCCTAGTAGGCTAGTACTATGCCAGTTTGGCTACACGGAGACAATTTTGCCTACAGTTAACATTGGGCCACCTCATAAAAGAAGAATTCATTGTCTACTATGACGAATCATCTCCTATGAATATTTTGTTTTCCAGGTGATGTCACGTGGAAAGAAAATGGTAAGTTAACTTTGCTAACATTTTGACAGGCGAGTAAGTAAAACAGGATAGAGACACACAAGTGCGGCTATGCTAACATTTGATTTCGTTAATTAAAAGGTTTCCATAAATTTTTTTTCTTCAAACTTGCATTTTAAAATAAGATTATAATAAAACTCAACCTTTATAGAGAATTATGCACAAGTGCATTGACAATAAAAAAGAATTGAGACCAATAATTATAAACAACTACATGGTCAAGCTAATTGACTATATTATATGCCTACAGGTACCTTGTTATTTATGTTTGGATATCTGTTGGTCAATACTTTGTCGACATTTATTCGGCATTAGCCACGTCGATAAACGCAGAGCAAAATCTCAATAAATACCAACCTTTCATTCTTGAGTGATATTTGATTTTCGGCCCAGGTGCGTAAAAACGATTTTGTCAAAGTAATAGATAATTTTCGATCAAATGTAAGAAATTATGATTTTATTGACTCTTTTTTATCCGATTCCGTTTGACTTTGCGGTTTCCTGAAAGACATTACTGCCGCGATCGACGAAACTAACCTTACGCTCAGAAGAATGCATGAGGGGGATAATTTAATAGTGTGGAGCTTTATTTCTCGTTTTGCATAGAGTTATTTCATTTGACAAATATATATATTTTAGTCGTAAGCCAAATTATGCGTATTATGCAGACAATTTTTTTTAATGTGTTTCGACACTGTTGCCGACATACATGTAATAGACATTGGAAATGGTGATCAATCTGAACATACATGTAAGTCTACTCTACGGTACGGCGTACCGCTTAAGTCTGTTGTCAAAAGTTAAATCTTCTTACGAACTAAACTTCACCCTACCAAAAACTAATTCATAAAACCAAAAAATAATCCTCTTTCGAAATGCAGAGTGACTTTCTTGTATCTTTGCAAAAAGAGGTAGGATAAAACTTTTTGGTCCCCAAATCTGTGTAGCCTAGACGACCAATTTAACTATTTGAAAACGCCAGCGCATTAGATAAGAAGGATTTAGATTACTGTTAACTTTGATAGTGCATTTTTTCAGACCGCTTACCACGGCATTTCGCGAAGCTCTAATTTATGTGAGTGGGAGCCTGTTGCGCTTTTATTGACAGTCCTCTTTCCACACGATACTTTCTTTAACGATCGTCCCCGAAAGTCCTGCTCACATGAGGTAACATGGCGACGAGTAAAGGTCGACGACTATAAAATGTCGGAATTATAAATAGCGGAGTAAGACCTTTACTAAAGTGAAGTAGAAACCAATATCACCTGAAAATAGTACAAGAAAATAGTACAAGAGAATATAGATAGCAATAAAAAAGCATGCATTATTTTTTTTTTCAGCTGAGTGCCAGTCTTTTGCCACAAAAGGTAAGATAACTACATGTAGTTAGGACAAAGCCTAAAATTACAGCCCCTCCTTAGCTCTTGCTAGATGAATTGATAGGCGCCTATGTAATTGAACACAGCTCCTAATTGTTCATATTGTGGTAATTTAACAGTGTATTAGGTTAAAAAAGACAGTCCGATATGCTAATCTGTAGTAAGATATGTGTTATCTAGTACCCTTTTTGACGCTGTGATTATTGCACCTAAAAGAAGCACAGGCCGACATTGTGATATACATGTACCAGAGTTTCAACAAAGTCTACTGTCAACTCTGGCGAAGTTATAACCCTCTTGCGATCAAAATAGTGAAATAAGCAGGCTTCAAAGTCAGCTGAATTAACATGTAGGTATATGGGAGCCAAACATTCTAAGGTACTATAGGTGCGCTTATCTCATTGGTTGATGGGAGACACACCTCCAGCAGTACAATAAAGATGGATGCCCTCATAGACAGAGACCAAACAAGTCATATTGCCAACTTCAAGATTGTGTTTCACAGTACAACGAAACGCAAAAGCACAAAACTGCTATCATAGAGGGGAACACAGATAGTTTTATAACTTTAATTTTCTTCTCGTTTAAAGAACTTGATTATATTGTTTAATTTACAGTGTAGTTCCAGAAGACATGGGCCCACAAAAAATGCAGAATTTTGGGTTCAGGCAGGACTTGATCAGGACGGTTTTGAAATAAAGTATGTTTCAGACCGAATAGGTAAGTGGCTTTCATCATCAATCCTATGATTTATTTTTATGAAGAAATCATTTGATGTTAAATTAAACTGTTGAATTTTGTATCACATGTATTAACTGAAAAGTAGTGGGGGTAAGGCCTAGAGGGGTAAGTTTCAAACAACTATCCTCATTGGCATATTAAATAAATACATTGTTTTGGAATTTGGTTCTCTGAGTGACATATAGAAGTTGAGTTGACAATAACACAGAACTACTATGCACTAAATATGAAACCACTAGACCCGTTTGTCATCATAATCTTTGCCTGTATATATATAAATGTTATGTTCTGTATGGCTATTATTACTTGCTTGATAATGGCACTACATGTAGTATCTGAACTGAAACGTTGTGCCCGAAATAAATGAGAAGCTGTAGTAGTTCTGTGTTATTGTTTTGTAATTTGGTTCCACTCATACTCATAGCTTTCACATATCTTCATCAAACTTTACGCACATCATCCCCCCTAGGGTTTAGTTGTGCAACACACATTTTCATCTGATTTGCATATTCAATTTGGCCACCAGTTGACCATCCTATTTTTGAGCAAAATTTCTGTTTACTGCTTTTCTAGGAGAACTAAAGGGGGAATCTTAATCACATTTTAAGATGTACAATATATGTGTAAATTGTTCAAACAATGTCTAGGAGCTGACTGCTTTGTTCAATACATGTAACAGAATTAAAAATGTCTAAAAATTCTTCCAGGGCAACCAACATGAAGCATGCATTTACTGTACAACTTAATTCACTTCTTTTCCAACTTCACTGTAAACTTTCTGATCACAAATGAATGATTGAACATTTTAATATTTGGGTAAAACTGGAGTGGAAGTTCATAATTTCTGTTAATTTTTGTTTTAGGTTCTGGTGTCTTTGCTACTCAAAACTTTTGCAAAGGCGATTTCCTAATGGAATATGCAGGTGAATTTATCACTGCTAAAGAAGCAGAAGAAAGAAATAAGACTCTGTACAAGAAAGACAGACATAGTTATCTCTATTATTTCAGACATAATGAAAAAAACGTATGGTAAGTAGTGACATTTTATGTTCCTCGACATGTAAAATTCTTCCGACATAGCAAGAAAAATACTGCATTTTGTAACTGATGCATTTTTATACGTCCAAGAAGTTGGAACAATAAAATGGCGTTTGTCCATCCATAGCGTTGTGTCCAGGCCACAACTTGCACATTTTTTAACCAAAAAAGTTAGTATTAAGTCCATGCATGCATATTGGTGAGGGGATGCGTCTCGACCAAAGATCATCTAATTAGGCTGTTGCCATGGTAACCAAATACCTTATGATTGATTATGTAACTGACAATGTGGCTAAACCTCATGTACGGGTTACAACTTGCAGAGTTTTTAAAATACGGTTTAAATATTCAATGCATACATGCATCCTTGTCAGACAATATGTCGTGATTGAAGATTGTCCCATTTGGCTGTTCCTTAAGTATGGTAACCACAAACATGTAGCATGTTCATCTCTCTTTTACATCCAATCTGACTCCATGTGTACATGGACAATGAATGTGCTTAGGGGTTTTGTTTAGACGTAGCTTCATCTTTTTTAGTAGTACATTTGACTGATTGAGAAAGACTATTTTCATTTGTCAACAGAATTAGTCATTTGAAGATTTCATTTGTCAGTGGCAGGATATGTTTTCACAAGAATATCCATCCAGACACATACATCATGTGTGTATTTTATACACTGGATAGGTTATCTCAACTAAATACTTGTGGTGTCCCTACAAATATATTTGGGCATATACTGAGTTCACTGAAACTCTAGGAAATAAGGTACTTTTGGATGTATAAAATAACAACACCTGATAAGAGGTACATGTATATTTTAAAAAAACTTTTAAGAGGACTTAATTTTAAGAGTCCAAATCCAGACATTCTTTATGCATATGCTGAAACATGATTGTCCCCAAATGACATTGAGGGGTTTTCATTTGGGTACATTTGGGACTGCTTTAAATCATTTGCTAAACTTAAGTCTTACATGTATGTAAACTTTGAAGTATCACTATACTTTCGTGGGAGGTCTTCGCAGTTGACGCCACAGTACGGTCTTGTCGTTTTCAGTATTGATGCTTCCACAGCCTATGGCCGCTTAGGCAGGATGGTAAATGACAGTGAAATGCCAAATGCCAAGGTCAAGAAAATGTATTTCTGCAAATCTCCCATCCCTCGTCTGGTGTTATTTGCTACTAAGGAAATCCAACAAGGTGAACAAGTTCTGTGTGACTACGGAGATGACAGTCTTCCATGGAGGAAGGAGGTTTGTACAAAGAATTTATAATATGTCCTATTTGCCTGCCGATGAATTGATACAGATATTCACTTAAACACTACCAGATTTTCATACTTTTTGGAATGATGTCACATAATCTATAAACCATATCTTGCCTTTACAGTTGCATGTGAATATATGTTAGTGGGAAAAAGCCATTTAAACATGGACAAGTTAAAAGTGTCAGAGATTTTATTTGCAGGTGGTTATACAAAGTGATTGTGGTGAGATTACCCAATTGTCAATTGACTTGTTTTGTTTTCTTCTTTATCACATTTGCTTGTAGTTGTTTTTGATTGTTTACATTGTTTATGACTGAAAGATGTTGCATTTTAAGTATTTACAAAGAATTTTGTTCATAAATGTATATGGCCATCTAGTTCTACACTAGAATTACTCTACCAACAAACTTTTAGATTTGCTTTGATGGTTACACAATCATTAACATTTAAGTCTTGGAAATTATCTTTGAACAATTAAATTAATGGGTTGTAGATAAGGAGGGTAATCTTGTTGTGAACAATATGTCCATGATACCAGACCCCTCGCTAGGCGTTTTTAGAGGGGCGCAGCGCCCTGCCCCTTATTTCTGCCGCCCCTGTGCCCTTTCATTGCGCCCTTTGTGCCCCAAAGACCAAGTATGACTACCCACTGTCTCCACATCAGTCCTTCCCTGACCAAAATTTATTTAACTGCTGTCAAAAACCAACACATTACACACTTCCATTCAGGTCAATTATTCCGGAAATTCAGCTTCCCACAATGCATCAGTCATTGATGCTCTCCTTGCAGACATACGTGTTATGAAACCTTAGAGAAAAACAGACATATGCTACGGAGAGTCAACCTCATTCCCATGGGCCACTTGTTGTGGCGGGTATTGCATCACTTCAACATGTCTGAAAATAGTGACCTCGTTCACCGTAATAATTTACCAGGGGAAAGTGCCTAACATCAAGAACTGCACAGTCTTCAAATGGTGGATAGAATTCACTCAAATAAAAGAAGTTAATAATAGAATTTAGCCCCCTGCCTGGACACAGAAAGCTGCCATTGCCAAAGGTATTCAGTTGAATCGATTGTACAACAACAACAACAACACGATCCTCTTTATCAAATGAAATCGTGTTACAGTTGGAGTTTAAGGCAAACGAAAAAGAGACACACAAACACATTAGAAATTGTACAAAATACTAGAAATAGAGGATAGTTTGGGACATTTTGAAAGAAATTTGACAGTTTCATAGCAATTAGTTTTGGATTTTTTTTATTGGATTGTTACACCGCCAAGTTCAGCAAACACTGTCTACAGCCAGTCAATGTCACATTCGCAGTGTCAAACTTCATTTAAAACTTTAATTTGTACTAATAATTTGTTAAGAGTGTTTTCTGATAAAAACACCCCAAGGCAACTTAGCATTAATGATACATTGCAAAAAATACCCTACTAGAATTGTGCCTATAAAAATTAAATAGATTTAAAAAATGGACTTTCCCTGCATTTTTAATTTCATAAAGTGAATTACACAATTTGCCTATTGCCATACATTCCCCACTCTTGTTATTATCCCAGCAGAAATGGCTTAAGAAGTTTAAGGTATCATAGTTAGACCAAAACATTGAACCTAATGAAAAAACTACCAACGTATTTTTTTTTTCTTTCCTAAAAGTAAATTTGAATAAGAATCAATCTGCATGTAAGTGGCTATCAGTTTTGCAATTTCACTACCATATAAATTAAGACGTTCAGTGAGACGCTCAGACCAAATGAAGTAATCGACGATCAGGTGCCCCTTTTTCTCTTAAAGTGCCCTTTTTTTTTGGACAGCACCCTGCCCCTCCCAAATCCTAGCTAGGGGTCTGTGATACTAGCTATAATATCAATGCACAATTGAAAAAAGATTGAAAAAATATTGAAAAGACATTCCCTGTGCCACGGTAATTGAAAAATATGAAATTTGTGCTTCTTGTTCATGATGGTTAAGTTTATTTTGATTAATTATTTTGATTAATTTTGAGCCCACTATCATTACAAGTAGATCGTGGGCTCATCAAATCACTATAATCCGTCATCCATTAACAAATAAATATTATTCCACTCATTCAAAGAAAAGTACTGTATGGATCTTCATTAGGTTCATGATACTTACTATACAGGTTGTGCCTCTGGGTATTTTAGTCCTCATTTACATATTTAATATGGCCGTTGGGAGGCCATTTTGAGTTTTCCTGTTCCACTTATTACAAGAAAACTGATGGACAGGGCTTCATGAAATTTAGCATCCAGGTTCCCACTAAGGTCTGGTTATGCACCTGGGTATATTAATCAGATTTGCATTATCAAAATAGTCGCCCTGCAGCCATCTTGAACTTTTTTTAAATTCATGTGAGTTTTTTATACGGTTCCACTAAGGTCTAGTTGTGCACTTGTAGATTTTTAATCAGATTTATATATTTGGAGAAAAAAAATTATGGTGGTCGTAAGGTACATTTGTTGTTCTCATGTTATTTAATCATTCTTCTTGATGTGTATGCCTTTATTTTGCAGATTATGACTCAGATCCATTCGGTTTGGAGGAAGGCCAGGCAGTTTCAGGTAATGACTTTCAAATATATACAGAGTGGTTATTTGAATTTCTGCTTTCCAATTAATCAGTCAAAGCTATTAAAGCATTCATGTAAAAAGAAGTTGCCCATATAAGTTGTTTTTAAGATTTTAGCCTTAATGATTGTGCTCTTCTTATATTCCAAAAAAACTGGAATAGGGAGTGCAAAATGATATTTTCAAAGGTCCTTGCTATTTATTGTTGTTGTTTTGTGTACATTTTGGTCGTCAATACATTCAGTTCAACCAATATATTTTGACACTTTTTCAGGAAAAGTCTTCTCAAAGTTTGTGAATTTTGTTTTTTTTTTGTTTTTTTTTTTAGTTTTCAATTCCAAAGATGATGAAGATAATGGTTCAAACTGTGTTGAACCTGTTGTAAGTCACAAGGATGGTTTGAGCTACACATCTTCTTCTCCTCCATGCCCTTTGGTGGACATGGCCAAGCAATATGATGTGCCTGTACATAACTTTACAACAATTGGTGATGTCATTCCTTCCTCTCTCATTGATGGCGGCCGGAAGTCTGACTCTTCTAAATTCTCAAATAGTACAAGTCTCTGTGATTCAGCAAAGCAGGTATGTGTGTGAACAATAGATCTTTCTTTAAGTGATGCCTAAATTACAATGTGTACCTGTAATATATATATGTTCATGTGTGTGTTCCACAAAGACATATGTTGCATAAAGAGCTTCATTTGAAAACCCCGCAAACCCACATATGCCCCACAAACACATATATGCCCCACAAATACATATATGCCCCATAAATACATATATGCCCCAGAGATATATATGCTCTGCAAACACACATACAGTATATGTATGCCATCATATACATGTATCAGTATGTAATTGTGGTATGGCTTTGTTACATGTATTACCCCGTCCAGACTGAAGGGACAGGGGGTGGGTTTTTTTATTAATGAAAATGTGGTTGTGATGACGATAACCGAGATATAGAGTTTATTTCAAGGTCCAATGATTGAGATGGTAGCGAGTTTTGCTTACTGATCACTCTATTCTCCCACCATTAAGGTTCAGTGATTTGTTTTAGTAAAGAAATAACATGTAACTTGAGCTTTTTAATTTGAAATTATGTATTTAATGATGATATTTGAACAGGTTTCCAAGGATCACGGCCTCACTAATCCTCAACCCATGAAAAAGTGTCGAGTGAGCAGTCAATTGACAGCTTCGTTAAAGTTCCCTGTTAAGCCTGTAATATCTGATACCAGTGATGACGAGGACCATTTGAATGATTCACATAAGTCTCCTCAAAGTTCCTCAGGTAATACAGGTTACATATATATTTATGAGCACTAAAACACACGGGCACAGGGAAAATCTTCTTGTCTAAAATAACCACAGAGACAAGTTTCTAATTGTGTTAAAAAGAGGTATATCATTTAGGCCTTTATACCCCATCATAAATTGTTGTAATAAAGCAAACCTATGATATTTCATTAGGTTGACGACTGACAGGAGCTTGGCCTTAGTCAGTAGAATTTTCTGGAACACTTTGTATTGCATTGACAATGCTTATGCATCTTAAGCTATAGTAAGAATATCGTCAGACTATATATTATGGGGTCATGGGAAAAGACAGTGAAAATTCCCCCATCCTCCCCCCCGCCCCCCCCCCCCCCTACCCCTTTCCCAGGTTACATATAGGTATGCAAGCCGTGCTAGATAAGTGTATGGTTCAGAAATCTGTTAATACTAATTGTGTGTCTACACATTAATTGTAACAATTGTCTTGTCTTTAGAAAGAATCTGGCTGAAATGAAATATTAAATCTTAAAGAGGGAAGGGGCCACCAGAGTGGCTAAAAATGAATTTTCCCACACTTGGTACTATTTTTACCGTGAAGTCGAAATTAAGACGATGCGCTGGTCCAAATTCCATAAAAATCCTAACATAGGTTTTTACCGTGCAAATTAAGTGCATATTCGGAGGCCCCGCAAAATATTTAAAGTAGTTAAAAAATCGGCCTCAGTCCACAACCACTCTAGCTTGGTTGGCTGTGCGCCGTCGTCGCCTAGCAACAGTGTATAAACATCGCTTGTGACTAAAGAAATAACAATGATTTAAACTGAATTATTTAAGAATTGTATGATTTTTTTTAATGAAATATGGTGTTGTCTGCTTAATTTAACGACAACTGTTTCCTTTGAGCACAACATTTTAGGATTTATACTCGAGCCCAATTATCAAGCCCATGGCCCTTCCAGCTTTAAAGCAGAAGCTTTTAATTGGAAAAGACTATTTTTTAGAGTTATGTTATGATAACAATAATTGAAGTGTTGTCATTTCCAGCTCTATAGTCAGTCACCTTGAACTCTACTTTCCTGGCTGCAGCTTGACAGTATTGCTCAACAATTTGTTGCAATCTGTAATCAACAATGGTACATGTATATTGTCATTTAATTTTACATTGGTGACACTTGACATTCAAACTAATTAAGTATAAAGTAGCCCAAAACAGTTTTGTTATTTTTTATTGCATTGAGTTATCACTTAATATTGTGAAGAAAACCTGTAGTTGCATGAGAATTTTTCAAAATTACACTAGACTAATTTTGTGAATTTTGTTGTTGTTTGTTTTAGTTTTCAATTCCAAATATGATGAAGATAATGGTTCAAACTGTGTTGAACCTGTTGTAAGTCACAAGGATGGTTTGAGCTACACATCTTCTTCTCCTCCATGCCCTTTGGTGGACATGGCCAAGCAATATGATGTGCCTGTACATAACTCTACAACAATTGGTGATGTCATTCCTTCCTCTCTCATTGATGACGTCCGGAAGTCTGACTCTTCTAAATTCTCAAATAGTACAAGTCTCTGTGATTCAGCAAAGCAGGTATGTGTGTGAACAATAGATCTTTCTTTAAGTGATGCCTAAATTACAATGTGTACCTGTAATATATATATGTTCATGTGTGTGTTCCACAAAGACATATGTTGCATAAAGAGCTTCATTTAAAAACCCCGCAAACCCACATATGCCCCACAAACACATATATGCCCCACAAATACATATATGCCCCATAAATACATATAAGCCCCAGAGATATATATGCTCTGCAAACACACATACAGTATATGTATGCCATCATATACATGTATCAGTATGTAATTGTGGTATGGCTTTGTTACATGTATTACCCCGTCCAGACTGAAGGGACAGGGGGTGGGTTTTTTTATTAATGAAAATGTGGTTGTGATGACGATAACCGAGATATAGAGTTTATTTCAAGGTCCAATGATTGAGATGGTAGCGAGTTTTGCTTACTGATCACTCTATTCTCCCACCATTAAGGTTCAGTGATTTGTTTTAGTAAAGAAATAACATGTAACTTGAGCTTTTTAATTTGAAATTATGTATTTAATGATGATATTTGAACAGGTTTCCAAGGATCACGGCCTCACTAATCCTCAACCCATGAAAAAGTGTCGAGTGAGCAGTCAATTGACAGCTTCGTTAAAGTTCCCTGTTAAGCCTGTAATATCTGATACCAGTGATGACGAGGACCATTTGAATGATTCACATAAGTCTCCTCAAAGTTCCTCAGGTAATACAGGTTACATATATATTTATGAGCACTAAAACACACAGGCACAGGGAAAATCTTCTTGTCTAAAATAACCACAGAGACAAGTTTCTAATTGTGTTAAAAAGAGGTATATCATTTAGGCCTTTATACCCCATCATAAATTGTTGTAATAAAGTAAACCTATGATATTTCATTAGGTTGACGACTGACAGGAGATTGGCCTTAGTCAGTAGAATTTTCTGGAACACTTTGCATTGACAATATAGGTATGCAAGCCGTGCTAGATAAGTGTATGGTTCAGAAATCTGTTAATACTAATTGTGTGTCTACACATTAATTGTAACAATTGTCTTGTCTTTAGAAAGAATCTGGCTGAAATGAAATATTAAATCTTAAAGAGGGAAGGGCCACCAGAGTGGCTAAAAATGAATTTTCCCACACTTGGTACTATTTTTGCCGTGAAGTCGAAATTAAGAGGATGCGCTGGTCCAAATTCCATAAAAATCCTAACATAGGTTTTTACCGTGCAAATTTTACCGTGCAAATTCGGAGGCCCCGCAAAATATTTAAAGTAGTTAAAAAATCGGCCTCAGTCCACAACCACTCTAGCTTGGTTGGCTGTGCGCCGTCGTCGCCTAGCAACAGTGTATAAACATCGCTTGTGACTAAAGAAATAACAATGATTTAAACTGAATTATTTAAGAATTGTATGATTTTTTTTAATGAAATATGGTGTTGTCTGCTTAATTTAACGACAACTGTTTCCTTTGAGCACAACATTTTAGGATTTATACTCGAGCCCAATTATCAAGCCCATGGCCCTTCCAGCTTTAAAGCAGAAGCTTTTAATTGGAAAAGACTATTTTTTAGAGTTATGTTATGATAACAATAATTGAAGTGTTGTCATTTCCAGCTCTATAGTCAGTCACCTTGAACTCTACTTTCCTGGCTGCAGCTTGACAGTATTGCTCAACAATTTGTTGCAATCTGTATTCAACAATGGTACATGTATATTGTCATTTAATTTTACATTGGTGACACTTGACATTCAAACTAATTAAGTATAAAGTAGCCCAAAACAGTTTTGTTATTTTTTATTGCATTGAGTTATCACTTAATATTGTGAAGAAAACCTGTAGTTGCATGAGAATTTTTCAAAATTACACTAGACTAATTTTGTGAATTTTGTTGTTGTTTGTTTTAGTTTTCAATTCCAAATATGATGAAGATAATGGTTCAAACTGTGTTGAACCTGTTGTAAGTCACAAGGATGGTTTGAGCTACACATCTTCTTCTCCTCCATGCCCTTTGGTGGACATGGCCAAGCAATATGATGTGCCTGTACATAACTCTACAACAATTGGTGATGTCATTCCTTCCTCTCTCATTGATGGCGGCCGGAAGTCTGACTCTTCTAAATTCTCAAATAGTACAAGTCTCTGTGATTCAGCAAAGCAGGTATGTATGTGAACAATAGATCTTTCTTTAAGTGATGCCTAAATTACAATGTGTACCTGTAATATATATATGTTCATGTGTGTGTTCCACAAAGACATATGTTGCATAAAGAGCTTCATTTGAAAACCCCACAAACACATATATGCCCCACAAATACATATATGCCCCACAAATACATATATGCCCCATAAATACATATATGCCCTAGAGATATATATGCTCTGCAAACACACATACAGTATATGTATGCCATCATATACATGTATCAGTATGTAATTGTGGTATGGCTTTGTTACATGTATTACCCCGTCCAGACTGAAGGGACAGGGGGTGGGTTTTTTATTAATGAAAATGTGGTTGTGATGACGATAACCGAGATATAGAGTTTATTTCAAGGTCCAATGATTGAGATGGTAGCCAGTTTTGCTTACTGATCACTCTATTCTCCCACCATTAAGGTTCAGTGATTTGTTTTAGTAAAGAAATAACATGTAACTTGAGATTTTTAATTTGAAATTATGTATTTAATGATGATATTTGAACAGGTTTCCAAGGATCACGGCCTCACTAATCCTCAACCCATGAAAAAGCGTCGAGTGAGCAGTCAATTGACAGCTTCGTTAAAGTTCCCTGTTAAGCCTGTAATATCTGATACCAGTGATGACGAGGACCATTTGAATGATTCACATAAGTCTCCTCAAAGTTCCTCAGGTAATACAGGTTACATATAGGTATGCAAGCCGTGCTAGATAAGTGTATGGTTCAGAAATCTGTTAATACTAATTGTGTGTCTACACATTAATTGTAACAATTGTCTTGTCTTTAGAAAGAATCTGGCTGAAATGAAATATTAAATCTTAAAGAGGGAAGGGCCACCAGAGTGGCTAAAAATGAATTTTCCCACACTTGGTACTATTTTTGCCGTGAAGTCGAAATTAAGACGATGCGCTGGTCCAAATTCCATAAAAATCCTAACATAGGTTTTTACCGTGCAAATTAAGTGCATATTCGGAGGCCCCGCAAAATATTTAAAGTAGTTAAAAAATCGGCCTCAGTCCACAACCACTCTAGCTTGGTTGGCTGTGCGCCGTCGTCGCCTAGCAACAGTGTATAAACATCGCTTGTGACTAAAGCAATAACAATGATTTAAACTGAATTATTTAAGAATTGTATGATTTTTTTTAATGAAATATGGTGTTGTCTGCTTAATTTAACGACAACTGTTTCCTTTGAGCACAACATTTTAGGATTTATACTCGAGCCCAATTATCAAGCCCATGGCCCTTCCAGCTTTAAAGCAGAAGCTTTTAATTGGAAAAGACTATTTTTTAGAGTTATGTTATGATAACAATAATTGAAGTGTTGTCATTTCCAGCTCTATAGTTAGTCACCTTGAACTCTACTTTCCTGGCTGCAGCTTGACAGTATTGCTCAACAATACGTTGCAATCTGTAATCAACAATGGTACATGTATATTGTCATTTAATTTTACATTGGTGACATTCAAACTACTTAACCCGCTTCATGACTGGGAGATCCAGGTTCGAGCCTGGGTCGAGTCAGAAGTCAGAATAGAACACGACTGGTTGGCTCGGTGTCAGTATAATGTGAGGGGGCTTGCTGGGTGTCTTCCGCAAGGCTCTTGGTGAGGCAGCACCAGATAAAAGAGCGGTGGAAATCCGCCCTGCACCAGCGAGACACAGCTATCATATAACTGAAATACTGTTGAGTACGGCGTTAAACATCAAGCACTTACTCACTCAAACTACTTAAGTATAAAACCGCCCAGAACAGTTATATGTACAAAAATTGTGTAACCTCCGCACCTGAGGTGTGTGTGAGAACAACTTGGAAATGGCTCCTCCAACAATTATTCTGACCAAACTCTTACATGTATTCTTTAAAGAGTTTCTAGTTCATCTTTAATAACCAATCGGGCAATTTGCTTAAATGACAGGCTCTTAACGGGTCCTCTTTTTTATGTTGATAGGAGGTGAAACAAGTGATGCCTATGAACCATCAGGTGAAAGCAGCAGTGATGCAGAAGACTCGTCTGAAGGTGAATGTGAACAATCAAATAAACCAAAAGAAGAGAATCCTGTGATAAAAACCTCTGTTATTAGACGTCACTTTAAGAATAGTAAGTTTTCTTCTGTATTGTCAGCAATTTTGAAAATTTCAATAGCAATTTGGAAACAAACAGCAATCTAAAAAGCCTGTGACCAACCATCATTAGATAGTCGCGTTATATCAGATCACTTTTTTCAATCATGCCATTGAAGGCATTTCAAGTTGTCTCTAGTCCGTCCATTATCCAACATCCGTCTTCCTGCATATGTTAACAATTCTTGTTCCTTAATTTCCACTTGTTGGATCTTCATGATGCTTGATATACAGGTTCCCCATATACTCTAATTGTGCAACTGGGCATTTTGCCTCATTAGCATATCCAATATGGCCAACAGTTGGCTGTTTGGAGTCTTCTTGTGACTTGCATTCCAAGAAAACTACCTAACAGATCTTTGTGAAATGTTGTATACAGGTTCCTGCTAAAGTTTAGTTGTGCACCTGGGTATTGTTAATCACATTTGCATATTTAAAATGGCCACCATTCTGCTATCTTGAATTTTTGCTTGTGACCCAAAATTCAAGAAAAATGTCTTCACAGACCTCCATGAGAGTTTGTATATAGGTGTGCCCCCATGGTGCATTTCAGAAGGAGAGATTGATGTGGGGGCGAAGATCTGTTCATGGATCTTGTTTTAATTGTTTTTTTCTTTGAGTCAATTTTACATGGTTTATGTGATTATATTTCCAGTATCCATACCAGAATACAACACTATAAATGGAGAAAGGAATTATCGCAAGGCCGACTATTGTTTTTATTGTGGTGGGATGTATCAGTCCAAGATCTCAGTACATTACAAAAGTGTCCACTGCATGGAAAAGAGAGTTTCAGATATCCTTACCCTACCAGTTGGAAGCCCAAGCCGTAAAAAAGATCTACTTCTACTACAGAATGAAGGAAACTATAAACATAACATGAAGGTAATGAAGTAACACACTCTTTTAAATCCTATTGATTCCACCGACATCTGACCTTGTCTGCCTTGTTACCTTTTGCTCTGGTTACCAGTCACGGTAGCTCATTTGGTAAAGCACCCAAAAAGGAAAAGGTGTATGATTATTTTCAATTCCCTGTCCACCAGAATGACAGCTGTCTGAATGTTTAAATAAACCTTTTTATTAGATGTAAAATAATTATTACCTAAGTAGATTTTGTAAATTTAATCAATCATTAAAGTAATCAGTTTTCTGTTTATCACAGGTTATTGAAGAAAAGAGAGGGGAGTTGGTACTTGGTAGAAGGCCGCATCCAGGCTCTCGGTATAAGGCCGAAGACTTTCTGCCTTGTGAATTCTGTTTTGTCTTCATTTCTAAAGATTCTCTTTGGAAACACGTGAAAACATGCGCCTTCAAACCTGATTGTGAGCAGGTTGGTGCTAACTACGTCAGAAATGGGATAATGATGATTTCTCCATTCCTCCCAAAAGAGGAAGGAGATATGGAAGCTGTGTTGACCCTTGTTGAGGGCATGAAGGAGACAGCGAAGAACCCATATATGAAGGAACTATGTAAAACTGACGAATTAATCCAGGAATTTGGACTATCTCTCATGGATAAGCTTGGATTGGAAGATGAGCAGCGGAGGCAGGATAAAACCAATATTAGAACAAAATTAAGAACAGTGGCAAGATTATTGAGAAAATTACAGAGCATTGTGCCAAATAATCCTTCTTTAATGTCTTTTATAACAGGAGGAAACTTCATGGTTGTCGTACAGGCAGTAAAGGAACTCACTGTTGAAAATGATGCTCCAAATCTAGCACTGACTTTAGGCCATTATCTTAAGCACATCACATTACTTAAAAGAAGCTTAGGGATTCGACACTCCAATGATGACATGAAAAAAGAAGCAAATAATTTTTTGGAGCTGTTTGAAGCTCATTGGAATGCCAAGGTTTCAAGTGTGGCTCTTAGGCGTCAGAAACTAAGAGCAATCAATAAGGAGAAGTCTGTTCCAGCCACCAAAGATCTGGTTACATTGCGAAACTATTTGGATGCACAAATCAGTCACCTGATGAAGATCATCCATCCTAATCTATATGACTGGAAAATGTTATCACAACACGTCCTAGTTCGTATAGTTCTTTTTAACAAAAGACGGATTGCTGAAGTTCAAGAACTTAAAGTATCAGACTTTCTTGATAGACCCACATTCAAAGAAAATCTTGAAATTCTCAACTCCATGTCTACAGCTGAAAAAATGTTGGCTCAAAGGTAGGTAGATGATCAAAATTGTTGTCTTTTGAATTATAGCTTCTTTGAGTGGCATTGTTAGAGGTAATCAGGTGATAACATAAAAAATCTATAATTTTGACAGTTATGTGGTACAACTTGTTCACGTTATGGGTCTGGGCATCTGGCCATGTTTCGTTCTTATTCCAGTTTTATTCTACTTCAACATGTTCAAAAAAGTAGAAGACATTAATTAGATAGAATGTCAAGTATTGCTTTAAATATGAAGTGGAGTGTAATCCTTCAGAAAAGCTTGATAATTATCTATTTTCCTTGAAGAAAGGTTCACCTAAGAAATTACCGAGGATAATTAAAATCTATTATTATTATCTCTGGAATAAGATTGAAACATTGCCAGTGCCATAGTACTATTAAACAATTATTCTAAAATTTTAAAAACATTTTTACTTAATTGCTAAATAAATGGAAAGGCCCCACAATCACAAACATGCTCCGCAATTACATTTATAATCCACAGAGACATACAAGGCTAAGCCCCGCAAACATATATATACCCCACATATACATTATTATAATCCATAGACATATACATACCCCACAGACATATATATGTCCTACAAATGCACATATGCCCCACAAACTCATGTATATCCAATGAATACTGTGTAGCCCAGTAGGTATACATAAAGCCTAGATATAATTGACAATGTAGGACTAACAGATACATGTATATCTTCTTTTAAGCCTTTTTCTGCGAACTACAGGTCAGGCTTACAGCTATTTAAGGGTACTATGGCAGGCACGGCAGGACAAGGGTTAAATAGTTTATTGAGCTTAAAGTTGCATGAGCTGCCAAAATATTGATATTTTGACGTACAGAATGGTGAAATTACTGGCTATTTTTCTCAAGACGTATAATTCAGAGGCTTTTTAGTGCTTCTAGTCTCGAAAATGTACGATAAAGTATTGTTTTAAACTAACTTTGGCTTTTCTTGGAATGAATGAATGGTGGTCCCGGTTATTTAAATTTTGTTTACTTTTCGAACACTATTCCGGTTAGTATAAGCCCCATACTGTATGGATTTTCCTCATTCCAACGCCAATCATTTAGTTTTTCCATGGCCTTCAAAGCCTCTTACTGTCGTGACGATCAGAAATTATGAAAAAATGTGTATTTTGGCAGCTCATGCCTCTTTAAAAAAATTTAAGAACAAAATGAAATGATATAATGTATGGGTGCACTATTTCATTGCAGAATGTCCTTGATTGAAGTAAGGGGGAAAAGTACTCGAGGTATTAGAAAAGTATTTGTGCTTTTAACTCCTGCAATGGTCAACAGTGTTGAACATCTTCTGAGGTTTAGAGAAGCTGTGAATATTCATCCTGACAATACATATATATTTGCCAATGAATCCACTGGGCCTATAGATGGCTGCAAGGCATTTCGCGACATCACTGCCAAATGTCCAGAAATCGTTAACCCGGAAGCCATCAGATCGACAAGACTTAGAAAATATCTCGGAACAACATCACAAGTAGGTTTTAAGTTAACATTTGTTAGGTTAATTGAGATACTTTACAACGCAAGATAAAACAGCATGAATACAAAGTAATTTGCTGTACATTTTGTTATTGGAAAAGACTTAAGTGGTTTCCTTGAATATTTTATTTACAAATAAAATTGCAGTTATAGTTTTCTTTGGCATTTCTGCCAGTCACGCCGTCATTGTTCAAGTAGAAAGTGTATCAAAACCATAGATATTAAAAACTGTGGTTCAAGTTGAACTATCAAACACTGTGCCAGCTAACAAAGTTGAGATATGGTATTAAAGGGCCAGATTGCAGTAAATGTATATATATTGTATTGAACAAAGGTGTAAGAAGGTGTCGTCAGTTTAATCTGACGAATGGAGTGCTATATGTTTATCTTATCTATTGATGGACAGTCACATTGTGCAAGGCAGTCTACCTTGTGAAGTGGCTGGAACATATCCTGGCAGGAATGTCATCATTTTCATGTGAGAAATATATTTGTTATGTTGAATACAAAAAACAGACCATCCCAATATTCATGATCCAGGAGAGCTCTCCAAAAAGAAAAATGTATTTTAAAGCCAAATTCTTTATTGTTATTGCAGATTTTAGATATGAATCAGGCAGAATTAAAAATGCTGGCAGACCACATGGGCCACGATACCCAAATTCATGCCAATTATTACAGGTTGCAGAGCTCCCTAATAGAAAAATCTAAAGTTGCCCGGGTTCTCATTGCTGTCGAAAATGGAATGATTGGAAAATTTGGGGGAAGACAGCTGGAGAGTATTGATGTTAACGGTAAGAATTCTCTAGATAGGATTAAATATTTAAGGAGGAGAGCAACTGAGCAGTAGTTTTATAAGCTCTTTCGCATTCAATTTTGATCTGTGTTATTTTTTCTGCTACCGACTCTGATATTGCACAATTTCTGGTTCTTATCGACTTAAGTTGGATGGTTGGCAGGTAAAAGCGAAATAATCTTGAGTGCAGCATAAAATCCCAAACGATCAATCAATAACATCAGACATGAATAACCTGTATAGTATATCTGTGAAGCAGGGAACTGATATTTTTTTGAAGTGCAATTTCTAAGTAAGCCATTAACCACTCGCACACTCAACATTTTTCAACCTTGAATTGGAGCACCTATTTTTGTAAAGATAGAGCAATTTATCTATTAATCTCTCTCTGAAATAGTATGTATGCTTGATATCATTTTAGATCTGCCAGCTCCAGTAGACTATAAGGATAATTGGCTAGCTGAGGAGGAAGCGATGGAGACTGTGAATACAGGTGTGTAGTGATGATGTTTGCTGAAATATTTCTACACTCTAATTTCACAACAGTTTACATGTATCAATGAGAAGATACGCAGTTCATGTTGCATTAACTACTTATGTATGTGTTGGGTGGTGAGCTACCAGTGCATATCTGTTAAACCTCTCAATATTTCACATGAGCTTTGATTTTTCCACAAACTGTAGTGTACTGTAGCGACAAAAAGTGTTACCTTCCACCACCAACCGTTCACTCAGTAACACACAGCTGAACAGGACAATCAAGTGTTTACACCTATTGTTTATGTTTCATCTTTAGTATGCTCTTTTTTACTTATCAACCTTGCAGAGAATCACACATCTGATGCTGAGCATGAGGAAGATGGTGATGTTGTGGGACATGGTGCTGATTGTGGTATGTGACCTAAAGGCTGAATTCGTTTTCTTTCTGGTCTTGTAAAGTTCTGATATGATTCCCATTGTCATCATTAAAGGGTCTTGTAAAGTACAAAATACAAACTGCTTCACTGTGCCTTCTTATGTTCTGCGCCAATGGGTTATTGAACAAATTGCATGAGAGTTGCTATGGTTATTCAGGGTAAATTCTTCAGCTTTTCTGCCAAACCATTTTCTGATAACTCTCTATTATCATTGAGTGAAATAGTTATCATATGCATTTAACTTAAAACCCAAATGGATAAATAACCTTAGGATGGTAAGGTTAGCATCAACTGAGTTGGGGTTTTTTTCTTAAAATTAGTAATTTACCGAATGTTGCTCAGTCAACTAGATGTAATTGTCTATTTCTCTGGCTTTTTTATAGGTACATCAAGGAAGAGAACCATTCGTTATCAAGGTGAGAAATTCTGCTACACGGATTTTTACTCTGTGATTCTTAGCATTTTGGAAAGTAAAACGTATTTTTAGCCCACCTTCATCAGATCGTGGGATATTCAAATCACTTTTTGTCCATAGTCTGCTGTCCACAGTCTGTTAACAATTATTGTTTAACTTAAAACTAGCGGACAGATCTTCATGGTTCCCCATATGGTCTGGTTTTGAACCTGTGTATTTTAAATCAGATTTGCATATTCAAAAAAGCCGCCATGCCACCATCTTGACTTGCATTTCAAGAAAATTTTATGATGTTCGTGAGAGTTTCTATACAGGTTTCTCCCATGACCTAGATGTGCATCTGGGTATTTTTGTCTTATTTGCATATCCAATATGACTGCCAGATGGCTATTTTCATTTTGGTTGTGTCTTGCGTTCCACTAAAACTACTATACATATCTTTATAAATTTGTTCATACTGATTTCCACAAAGTTTAAGTTGTGCACCTGGGTATTTTCAATCAGATTTCCATATTAACAAATGGCTACCATGGTGCCATCTTGAATATTTGCATGTGACTCACATTTTAAGAAAACTTCATCACATATTTGCATGAGAGTTTCTGTAGAGCTTTCTCCCATGATCTAGAAAAACTACTCAACAGATCTTTTTGAAATTTTTCTTACAGATTACCACTTACGTATGTTGTGCATCTGGATATTTTAATCAGCTTTGCGTATTCAAAATGAGGCACAGCATGCTGCCCTGAGTAATAGAGGTACTATACTTTTCCACGGACCATGTTGATCTAAAATACTGTCACATTAATAGTTGTGGCAGTATTACTGGCTCTGGAAACTCGCCATCAAATAGCTGAAGTATTGCTGAGGAAAATGGAGGCCATGCCGGCATCTTGAATTTTTGCTTGTGACTCACATTTCAGAAAGAAAGATTGGTGAGCTTTAGATCCACTCCTGAATGTCTTGTTTATTATACTTTCTCATTGGTAGAGTTGTAATTAAAACATGATTTTGTCTCTGTAACCACTATTTGTCTACATTAAAGTTCTGTTGTGATTACAAACCTGATGGGGATGAGGACTAAACATTGGATGATTTTAAACATTGTTTTCTTTTAATAGGTGGAAGATCCCGAATCCCTTGGAGGGAAGAAGAAATAGAATTGCTTAAATCCTCATTTCCAAATTATAAGGAAACGTATCCGTCTGGTATGGAATTGGAAAGGTTAAAACAGAAATATCCAGTCTTCAGCCAAAGAACAGTAACACAATTGAAAAGCAAACTTCAACATTTAAGTAAGTTTTATTATTAGATCAAATCAGTGGTTATGTGTTTTCTCACAACAGATCATACGACATAGTTTTTACCCCTCAGTCAACTTTGGCCTAGGGGTATTGTCGGCGACATGTACGGCAATCCGTATGTCAATTACATGTGCCATGATATCTACAGACCAATTTCATGCACGCATAGCTACCAACTATTTATCATGATTACGTCTATTTATCTTTGTGTAAATCAAACGTTTGTATTATTTACTGTTAAATAGACATAGAATGGGCTGTTGTACAAAATGATTCTGGGCAGTGGGTTTGGTTACTGTTGTCAATTGAGTATTGAGTACAACCACTATGTTACCAATAATGTGTTTAATCAACTACACTCTATCTTAATCCTTCCTACTAAAGTTGAGTATTTATTTGTTTCAATTTTTTATATTGTAGGAAAATGTTAATCCTGACACGCCGTGAAGTGGAGAGGCGATATGGTAATGCCCTGCGTCCTTCCATCTGTCCCGCATCTTGTGAACACAATATCTTGAACAGTTTTTATCTGACCAAGTTCAAACTTGCACCATAGCTTCAGGTCATGGAAAGGACTGGTGTGATTGATATTGGACCATCCACCTCATCAATTAGCAGCTTAATTAGTTAATTATATGTCATTAAAGCTTATGAATGGGATATATTGAACAGTTTTTATCCAATCAAGTTCAAACTTGCACAATCACTTCAGGTCATGGAAAGGACGAGTGGGATTGATCTTGGACCATCCACCTCATCATGAAGTGACTTAATTAGCTACCGTAGTTAATATGTCATTAAGACTTGTTCATTTCTGTAAACTGTTACTGGTATGTTTACAGACTCAATTTCATACTTAGTGATAGATCCACCATACAGGTCTATAATAATAACCTGTTGAAACAACGAAATCATAATTGTCCTTCCATTATGCTTCTTAGCGGGGGACATGCTAGATACTCAGCTTGTTCTACTAGTATCGCGGTGTGGAGTGTCCCATGGGCTCTATGTTATGTATGCTTCCCCAAAGTATGTGATAGGTCGCGAGTTCAAATCCCACTCTGTCCCCAAAAAAAAATTGGAAAATGTTCTGACTGACTCGAACGACCTATGTGGGATGGTTGCCAGTTACCAGCTGAAGGTCGTGGGTTTCCTCCGGGCATAGAGCCCGGTTTCCTCTCATATTAAGACTGGCAACGCCGCCATATAAGTGAAATAATCTTGAGGGCAGCGTAAAACACCAAACATTTAATCAAAATATGTGCATGATAGAACATGGTCTGTTTTACTTCTTGCGTATCTTTGGATCGGTTTGTTTCTTTTGAATCGGTTTGTTTCTTTTGTCACTTTCCACATAACGTGTTGAATTTAAGGAGGTTGTCCACATCTCTTCTGCTGAAACACTTTGTATGGAACCCATGAATTTTTGCTCTAGTGTAATTCTCCACAGCTTGCACTACTTTTTGTTGAAGATACATTTTTAGCTAAGCATCTTCATATATACCTAGCGTATTATTGTTATCTGTTAAGCATCCGTCTGTCCACCAACTTTTTGTTTCGGCACAATTTGTCCTAAGTTCTTCAGCCAATCCAGCTGAAATTTGGAAAGGTTGTGTAAAACCATATGACCACGAGAGGTAGTGCTTTTCAGTCAAATTTTACTATAAATGGGGATTTCTGGGAATAAAAAGGAAATATCAGCATCCTCTCAGGGTTTCTGCTCAAGTACTTTGGCCTTTTCAGTTGAATTTTTTTTTTTTAAATGTAAAACCTTAGTATTTACAATAGGACATGACTCAACAACATGCAGAAGTTTTCAAAATTTCTAATGGCATTCATTAAGCAAATGCATTTTTTTGGTGTGTACATGTAGTATGCTCTCTTGAGCTATTGTTTGTTCCTCTTTTCAGTTTCTAACCAGTTATTACCAGAGCACCCTCGACATTGAATTACAATTAGGGCCTCTACAGCTCAGTCTGTATAGTGTTGTATGCTCATGCTAGCAAGACTTTCGCCAATGTGTTGCAAGTTTAAATTGCACTTGTTCCATAAAACTTCTGACTGGTTTCATTTGTGATTGACTTATGCGGTATGTTTTCCATGTACCAGGGTAAGGTATAAACTCATAGCTAGAGCCCAGTTACCCAAGGCAATTAACATGGAAGCGTCCCCATGTGAGTAGAATAACATTGAGTGCAACCTCAAACACCAAACAATCAAATTCCAACATTATTTGCAATGATTTGAGATCTAAAGTCACACATACACGTAATGACAGAACTTGGTTCTCTGTTAGAGAGTTTCGAGTTTTCTATGAACAACATACAATTTATCACATACCCGGTATATATCTTTTCACTTAAAGAGGGTACAATGTAGTTGTAATACTGAACTCTCTGAACAGGTGTCAGTCAGTTCTAAATTTATTGTTATTGATTGTGAACAAGATGTATTTTGGTATTGTCAGCCATATATTCATTTTTCTTGTGTACAATAAAGATGTCTTTGATCTGAATCACTTGTTTGTCTCTGTTTTAAACTATTCGTAAAAGTGGAATTCTCTGAACTTCTCCAATTATTGTTCAATTACCTTCAAAATTGGGTTATTGGTTCAATTGATGAACCATTGTAAGAATTGAACAAGGTTTACATAAAATTGCGGTTAGCTAGGTCTCCTTATTGAAATCAATGGCACATGCAGCTGTGCAGACGACCTGTCTTAGTTTTCGGAAACCTCAGATGTTGATTTACATGTAGCTCATCCGAAGACTATATCTTTTTTAACCCTGGTTGATTTAAACCGTTTTCTAAACGTATACTTTGATGTAAAGTACCTTTTACTGTTTGCTAATGGTTGTGGGTTTTACCTTGTGGCATACATGCAGTTTTATTCCTTAGTAAGATTAAAACTTCAACCAATTTATTCTGATATAGTGGGTGTAGTGTCACAGTAAACCCCTCAAACATCAATATTTCCTAAATACATATATGCCCCGCACGCACATATGCCCCTTAAACGGATATATGCCCCTTATATTATCCCGATGGTTGCCTGGCACATGCATTGTTTACTTTAACCAATTAATATGGTATTCAATCCATAAACATCTTACAAAATCATCAAATATGGCCAAACAAGCATACCCAACTATATATACCCCATATACTGTATATATAGAATATATACCTCATAAGCAGGTGTTAAAAAAATGTTGCACAAACAGGTCTCAGCACAACACCCCATAAACCATAGGAAGTGAGTATATATATATATATATATATATATATATATATATATATATATATAGATACTGGCCTATATTTTTGAAACACCGTAACAGAAAGTGATAAATGTTCTTTTCAGCTCACTCAAAAATTCCAGACAAGGTATCGATCTATGTAGAGAACTGGTTGTCTATGGCTTGAGAGAAACTAAATTCATATATATTTGGAAAAGTTACTAATCGTTCAGGATAATTTCTGTCTCTTTTCGAGCTGTATAATTACGGGAGAATTGCCAACATACATACATAAACAGTGCACATTTAGATGTAGTTCCAATCCACCGTATAGGTCCCTTATTCTCATTTTTAACATCTTGAATACTCGAGGTTTTATATTTTCACGCCAAACCTGTTGTTTTGCCGCCTACGTAATAACGTAACACTTACACAGAACTGATCTAATCGATATACAGACAACATTAAGATAGAACACTCCGGTGGATTAAACTGCGATGAATCAGTTAGATAAATTGTGGACGTAATTAAACCTAACAACTTATCATACATAACAAAGGACCATGATTGCAGTTTTTGATTATCGACAACAAAATGTGCCGCAATGTATTGTGAGAATTGATAAACTTTAACCTAAAAAGCGAAAAATTACTTTAAAAAGATAACATCATCTTCCCATCGAACAAATACACTGTTGCTCTATCAATATATTAATTTTTCTTACAAAAATACCAATACCTTAATGGTATAGTGTAAATTAAGAACGTCTCAAGTTTTTTAATAAATTGAAACAAGAAGGACCGTTTCGACCGTTTCAATTCTAGATTGAAGCCTCCTATATACACATCTTTTTTTAAATTTTTGGCACTTTTAACGATTGAAAGGAAATTTGCGAATGTCAACTAAAAACGAAAAGACCTTAAATGAGTCTAATCCAACACTAAAGTAACCAGGTTTCTGGTCAATAGGTTAAGTTTGGTCTTCAATTTTCAGTATGTTTTACAACAAACTTATAGACATTTTAAACCTAAGTGGACATATATGATGTGGCCCATTTTTAATTTAAGGGGTTTTACTTGTATCAATTGGTTTTCTTCCCAAATGTCAGAAAGGAAACTGCGGCGAATATGCATTTTATTCTTAGTTTTGAAAATATTTACACAATGTCTTTTAACACAATTATAAACTTTTCCCCATGGTTATTGACATTTATCTGATTTAAAGAAATGGAACATATTAATCACTACCTGAAAAAGTCAAAATAGTTGAAACCAATTATGAATAGTCAACATTCGCGTACTAGAGGGTTGTCTTAAAACGGATTCAATACATAGGTTATTTTCCGTTTATAGTGAATCATAAAACTTCTCCACACAAACTGTTACTTTCAACTTTACACCAAGACGGTACTTTATATATACAATCACGGTCTAGATAGAATTCAGCGGATTTGTTTACTTAATTTCCAGGACTGATGCCTAGTGATTGCTTCACGGATGAAATAATCAGTTATAACAAAAGGACCAAGTGGGGAAGAATTCTCCAATGCTCTAGTCAAACAGTTTCCCTAGATTATACATAACTGGGGTTGATAAAGACATAAATCAATTGGAATGACCACGTTAGGTTCTTATATGGACGACATCTAAATCTTCATTTTTATCAGGTCAGTGAATCTGAAGTTAAGACACATTCCTAACGCTGGACACGTCCTGTCTGAAATGATCTATCGATTGTACATAGTATATGTACATTGATGCAGAAATTTGACCATCACTGCCTCTATTTTCTTCAATTGTCAGCGGCCTAGCTTCAGCATCATCAAAACACTGACCTAAATCCGCACAAACGTTTGTATCAAACGACGGCTTATTTATAGTATCGGGGCCTCCGTGGCTCAGTAGGTAGAGCGTTGGACGCTCAATCCGAACAGCCTTCCACCAATGGGTCGCGGGTTAGAATCCCACTCAGTCCAAAAAAAATTGGAAAATTTTCTGACTGGGTTTTCACTCGAACGACCTATGTGGGATGGTTGCCAGTTACCAACGGAAGGTCGTGGGTTTCCTCCGGGCATAGAGCCCGGGTTCCTCCCACACTAAAACTGGCAACGCCGCCATATAAGTGAAATAATCTTGAGCGCGGCGTAAAACACAAATCAATCAATCAATTTATAGTATCTGATTCATATTTGTTTCAGTTTATCATGTGTAGAACTAACTAGGAGAATACTTTCTTGGTTAAAATTTGTGCCACGAGAAACACATTCAACAGTCAATTTTTTTATGAAGTCCTGATACAACGGACAGCTTTATCCGGGCACTGAATCTAGGTCAGTACATTTACACTTCACTAACTGGCATTGATGTTGCCCTGTTGGACAAGATCCAGGAGTTGCAACCCATAAAAAAACTGTGTTCATTTCCTTAATATCATGATCAACTCCTAAATGCCACTTAAAGAGATTGTGACAATGTGCTGGTTTCTTGGTTGGGATTCTTACATAATTCGTGTTTTTTTATTTAAGTTTTATAGAAGGATGGAGATATCTATAAATACATACGGTAAAAATCTACTATCAAGGTACCTAAAACATCCCACATTAAATATCGCCAGCGACACTCAAGCTAATAAAAAAGACAGAAGTATATCGTTTCAGTGGCTTATCCGTGACGGACAGACGGACAACGGTATACCAATATACGCCCGCTTTAAGAGCGGGCGTATAGTAAAAAGGACAGAAGTATATCGTTTCAGTGGCTTATCCGTGACGTCATTTTCCAGCATTAAGATGACCTAATGTTGCAGAAGCTATTTTTAGACCAACAAGACGCATTTTTACCGGTTTGTAATGTATGATGGTAGATTTAGGTCTAAAAACATGGCGACAAACTTGAAGTCGGAAGATTGGCTCGGAATATATAGCACAATGTTTCAACCACACGACATTGCTTAGCCAAGCCATTGACTAAAGTGCATCACATTATTACTCTGTAACGCATCTCGATTTTCTTCACCATTGGTCGTATAAAACTAATGGAAAATGTTCGCGGCCTTGTGGCTGGCCAATGGAGCTTTTTCTGTATCATTTCGACACATTAAAATTCCAATTTTACGAGGGGATAAAACATGCATTGGACAATTGTTAAAGGCACACTTGCCGCGAAAATCAGGAATATTGTTTACATTAAAAAAGAAAGACCGTTTTCTGTATTTTTCCCAGACAATATAAGTTAGGAACTTTCTATTTTTACCAAAATTTGGACGTCACTTTGTATTTTTAATTTGAATTTGAAAATTTGAATTGTTAGGTACCCGGAACGTAAACAAACCAAGCTGCCCCCTGTTGGCGATTTTATGTTTCAGTCGAGTGAGTGAACTAACGGCACAGTGTAATTTTAGGTAGGCCTATTTATCTGAGAAATACAGGCTGACGATCGGTTAACAGCGACTGGAAAAGCCTGCTGATAATTGTTCGAGTGTAAACCACAGATACAAAGGCCTAAAAGGAGGGTAACCAACACGAATGTTGACCGACACTTATCGTTGTTGTTGTAATCAAGCTTCGATTCTTCGTTTGTTTTTCACCCCATGTTTACATTCTAAAGCTAACTAGACATGTTTTATGTGTCCTATGTTTAAGTTTAGTGGTATTAGTCGTAGTAAGCTCGTGTAAATTGGTTTTCTTAACAAATTTAAACAGGCTACGGCGGCAAGTGTGCCTTTAAAGACTACATGAACTCTACTCTTTCCATCTAAACTAGTCTAAAGTTAACTTGTCCTTTTCCTTTACGACCATTCGTTAAACCTTACAGTCCATCCAGCAAAGATTCATACATCAGTGTAAATTGGCTGGTAGAACTTATAAAGTAAAATGAAATACGGGACGACGAGAAAACTATCAACATCTGTGTGTTACTTTTTTCTAATTTCTTTCAAAATCACCCAGGCAATGGCAGAGAAACAGTTGATCAGCAAGGTATTATGAAACGGAAGTATTTTCAACACGTCGATAAGTGCATGTAATTATCGATCGCTGTTAACATTGAAACGAATTATGTTGTCCATTATACCATCACGTATTCCACCAATAACTATTTTGTTGCAACAAAAACACGATCACGTAGAAATCATCTGAAAGAGTCAATAATGGAACGTTCTTCAGTCTTTGTTTAGAGTTTCTTGGAACCCAACCAAATCTCGATTTCCGATCTAAGTTTATTCCGTCACTAGTTAAAACGAGAAACCTTGATTGGTTTACAAAAACAGACATTTCTTAGCTCAAATATCGTGCTTCGTATTAATAGTTTTTTATCTATTAAAAGGCACATTCGCCGCTAAAAAAACTGTTTACATTTAAAAAAAGATCGTTTTCTTTAGTTTTTCCAGTTATTCGCGAATGTCTATCTAACATTAGTAGAATGTCAATCTAACATTTTTTGCCAAAATTGAAAAGTTTTGACATAATTTGAAAATGAAAATGTTGATTTGTTTGGTAAAAGAAGTACGAGTTCGACAATGTGCATTTATAAGCGTGTTAAATGACTTGAATCGTAAATTTTAAACCGGCCGACAGTTAACTCAATTTTCGAAAGTAACCTGAGAAATAAATACGGCCGTGTTGAGTTGATGAAAACACAAAGGCCTACAGATAAATTTGAGACATTAAATTCAAAACGAGGAGGTCAGAAATTAGTGTATTCCAACATAGAACTTATGGGGTTTCTGATCGATGTTGTCGTCCGGATTTCACTTCTGAGCAATTAGAATTTACGCACTTTAAAAATAACTGGACATTTTTTAGATGTCCCATGTAACCTATTTAATTTGAGTGATTTAAGTAGTCGTATAAAGCTCGTAATTTCGATTTTTTTTTAAATTTCAGAAAGGCTACGGAGGCGAGTTGGTATTTATCACATGTACTAGCAGTCTATTCAGCTGTTCGGAAACTAAATTATTACATTCCAAAAATGTATTTCCATACAAGCAAGTGTGTGTTTAAGAAAGATTTATTCTTGTGCTTTATTTTCTTACACTATATAGTCAATCCATATATAGTCAATCTAACTAAGATTACATGCCGTTTTCGCCTTCAAATATTTAGGTTTGTTGCATAATTATTGCAGGTCTTTAAAACATCGCGTTGGGACATTTTCGCTTTTACATGTTTATGTTTTGTTATGTAATCATAGACAGTCTGAACACGATTACGGGGTGACATTTTAGGTACGTATGTTCTGTGATAACGTTGCGAGATTATTAGGTTTTATAGTCAATAGGATTACGTTGTGACATTTTCGGTTTTAAACATGTATGCCATATTGCATAAGTAGAGCAGGCCTACATGAAGATAAGATAACGGGTTAATACTTTTGCTTTGAGTATTTATGTTATGTTGTACAGATAGCGCTGTAATATTTTCATTTTTGATTTTATATTTACGGTTTATTGTACAGTTATGGCCAGCCCAGACAAGATTATGTATTGACATTTTCGGCTTAAAATATTGATGGTGAATGTTGGATAACTATAACCAGTCCAGATATAAGAAACATGTGTGATATTACGCTAATAAGTATTAAGGTTTGATTGCCTAATTATAGCCCCAGTTGACAAAATTACTATCTGGAATTTCGCTTCAAGATTTATTATATAGATAAAGTGAACACTTTATTACAGATGTCATTATCTCTAGCCCATAGAAACAGCACACCGTCCAATCAGTATGGGGGATAATTTATATCGCTGAAACCCATGTGATTAAGGAATGTTTGCGTAACACTTCACGCGAGGTCATTTACTATCGATTTCTGTAGTTATTTCTGTATGTTAGATTCATATTACGGAACTTTCTGCGGAAATTCCAACACAACAAATCGTGGGATAAAAAAGAATAGTTTGCGGTTACGTTAACTATAGCTGATTTATTTCCTCATTAGTATTAATAAAGTGACACACTTGATAGTTTTGGCTTAGATACATATCACTGAATACTCACATATTTTGGGTGCATGTAGACTAGGCATATAGGCTAGGCATACAGACTAGGCAATAGATATGAAGCTTAATGACGTCACTAGGAAAATTATGATATTTCAGGTTTCTATACTTTAAAGTGACCGCTTTGCTACACGTCCTTGTGGTGACACACATGGCTGCAAGCCTATATATTTCTTTATTAATAATACTCTCCGTCAGCTTGTTGATCATCACGTCTTAGAGTGCATATAGACGAGGCAATAGGCCTGAAGCTTAAGGACGTCAGTAGGAAAATTATGATTTTTCAGGTTTCTACTTTAAAGTGACACGTCCTTGTTGTGACACACATGACTGCAAGTCTATATACTTCTTTGTGAAGAAATTTCTTCGTCGGCCATTTTGATCCCTCAGTATGCTCCGATGACGTAATTGAACTATCATTCTATTCTCGTTTAGTATACTGAGGCCTTTTTCACAAAGCGGCATAACGTAAGTTTTTGCCTAACTGCCAAAGCAGCCTATACTGTAGAGATACGTTGCTATGGCAGTTACGTAATAACTTACGCTACGCCGCTTTGTAAAACAGGCCCCTGAAAACTGACAGCGTGCTTTTCAGACACATGTGTACGAAATTTAAAGTTAATCGTAAAGACATGGTATGGCATGTCATGGTACACTTGCAATTTTGACAGATAAACAGCATATCTTTATTTAAGGATATATATGGACCGTCAAAATTGTAAGAATTACCTATTCAAATGTTCGTGAAACGAAGTTTAAAGAGGCATGAGCTGCCAAAATTCACACTTTTTTCATAATTTCTGATCGTCACGATAGTAAGAGGCTTTGAAGGCCATCGACAAACTAAATGATTGGCGTTGGAATGAGGAAAATCCATACAGTATGTGACCTGTACGGACCAAAAACGTGTTCGAAAAGTAAACAAATTTAAATAACCGGGACGACCATTCATTCATTCTAAGCAAAAGTTAGTTCAAAACAATACTTTATCGTACATCTCTGAGACTGGAACCACTCAAAAGCTTCGGAATTATACGTCTTGAGAAAAATATCTAATAATTTCAACATTCTGTTTTAACGTCAAAATGTCAACATTTTGGCAGCTACTCGAGAGGCTATATACGAAATAATTTATTATTTAACTTTTGATCCCATTTAAATCTGACAGAGGTATGGATGATATCTTAGGTCGAGGCAGTTGTACCGAAGTGTACATATATGCCCATGAATGTGGAACAATTAGGAATATGACAACGAGTAGCTTAGCACAAATTAATGCCCCATTCAAGGTTCCAATGTGCATGTGTTTTTTCCTTTCTAATCGATATCTAACTCCATGAAGCCGTCGTTAAATAACTAAGTGTTTGCCAATCCTACTTATACACCCAACGTATCGTATTCGGAATAAACGGTAAATGAGTCATGAATAGAGATCCTAAAACATGGCATTGAGAGGGTACCTTTATCAGGTCCTGTGCCGCACTGATTCATTCCTATAGCATTTCAAGAGTAACAATGTCCAAGTAACATAGCGTTTCTAAAACAATTATGTAAGCTATTTCAAAGACCAACTATATACGATATTTTTTTTTATATCTCAAACTCCCTTTCATTTATTTTGACAACCGGGTACCGAATCGAATCTCTAGAATTCAATACATATATAATTATCTTAATAATAACAGCTATAAATAATTGGCGTTACGGAAACTGGCAGGTAAGGCTATTTTTCACAAGACGTATAATTCAGAAGCTTTTTAGTGCTTCTAGTCTCGAAAATGTACGATAAAGTATTGTTTTGAACTAACTTTGGCTTAGAATGAATAAATGGTCGTCCCGGTAATTTAAATTTTGTTTACTTTTCGAAAACTATTCCGGTTCGTATAGGCCACATACTGTATTGATTGTCCTCATTCCAACGCTAAGTATTTTGTTTTCGATGGCCTTCAAAGCCTCTTACTGTTGTGACGATCAGAAATTATGAAAAAAGTGTGAATTTTGGCAGCTCATGCCACTTTAACATAGCACACAAGTAGCGTAACTCGGAAAAACGTAAGACCCATACAGTATTGATGCCGAAATAAAGTGCCGAAATATTGAGTCAAATATGGGTCGGAGTTACGCTAAGATGCTGTTTGGACTGGGCGTATCTACACATTGTTCAAGAGAATGTTGATTAAATAGAAAACAACGCTTGGTCAAATGAGTCAAGGTGATTTGTATTTAAAATAACCATGATACAAGTTTTTATCGCGTTAAAAGGGAGGGGGGGGGGTATGTCATTTGGACAGTTAAACCCAATCATAAGTTGTAAACAAGAGTTTTAGTAAACTCAACATACGCCCGCCGTGGCAAAGTCGAACCGCTATGATTAACAACTTTACATTTAATATAACATTTGTTTTAATTTCATCAATTGAAATTTCTTGTTCACATTAGAAGTTCTTTTCTGAATTTGATGAATCTGCAACTAAATACCACACTGTAAAATGTAACCCGTAAATTTTACGGTAGAATACTGGCAGCTGGGCTGCCAACTCTCTACCGTAAAAATAAGGGTAGTCCGTAAAATCAACTAGCCACATTCCTAATCAGTGAATCTGAAAAAAACATTATGAAATCAGCAGGCTAAGAAATACAGGACTTTAAATCGTCAACCCCAGCATGGATCTGTTAATGTAGATTTCAAATGTTATGTACCCCCAACAAAATAGTAAAACTGACTACTTCTGCAAGTTGACAAACATATATTTATTTGAAAAAAAATTGAAATAATGCTGATGAAAATTGTCGCTTAGAGCAGGTATCTCAATCTACGCTTTCAAATACAGCTATGTTAAATTAACTATCTTAGCCTATAATGACAAATTTTTCTTATATTAAATCGCCTACGGCGGGATTCGAACCTCTAACCTCCCATACAGGAGCTGCTCAGAACTATATGCGCACTAGCCATAACCGTAGCCTTTAACCACTACACTAACAATAAATATGTAGGGATGGTGGCCACATTTCCATGCCTTACTAGCGCTTCGGTGTGCGCACCCTTTGATCCGCAATGACGTATTTTGAACGAATCCTTCACGGAAACAACCGAGGAGATCAGATCTCATTAGCTCGGAAACGACAACTCGGTCTCAAAGTTATTTTACGGTACACGACCGTAAAGCTTCCACTGAAGTATAAAACGGCAATTTACCGTTAATTTTAAAATATTCTACTGTAGAATTGACGGTAAACGGTTACAGTGCAGTACGTTTATAGTACACATATGTTATCTGTTCAGGTAAATTCAATCCCATTTTAATTGCAAAAACTGAAATATTGTGGCGTTTTGACATTGCTATTATGTTCCATAATTGTGAAGGAGCAATCCATGCAATAGCTTAAAATTCTTGAATTTTAACAGTTTTGACTTGAACACTGTTCTATTGGACTTGGCTGTAATAGTTTTAGTACAAAGCAAACAATCTTCAGGCTGACCACTGATACAATGGTGTGTAAATATACAAACCTTGTCAACTTCAATGGATGCCATTGTCCCCTTATCTCTATTTAAACAGCCACTCTGATAAATACCAGATGGGTAATAAAGCTGTGGAAATGGTCTTTTTTGTTATTATAGTGCACATTAAACTATCCAAGAAAACAGTCTCAGAAAGTATACATTAATTGGCTTCCAGTATTACTCTGGACCAAGTGTACGAAAAAAACATTGATATATATTAATATATAAATATATATATATATATTAAACAGCAGGTACACAGTTCTGATAAAAAAAAACTCTTGAAAACACACAAAAAATATGTGGACTCAAATCATATTTGGTATGCGACACATCATCTACCTATAAGCTAGATATACTCTAAAAAAATCGTCAAGATCGGATCATAACTTTAGAAGTTATGGAGCGGAAAGGAATATTACATAATCCTATATGGTTGCCATATTCTGCAATGGGTGAAGTCAGAAATGGTACATGACACACCGTCTGCCCATAAGGTATATCCTCTGAAAGAATTATAAAGATCGGATCAAAACTCTTCAAGTTATGGAGCGGTAAGGAACGAAGATATAAACTAAGACAGAGTATTACATAATCCAATGTAGAAGCCATATTATGCAATTGACAATGTTCTAAATGGTTCATGACACACCTTCTACCCCTAAAGTATGTGTTGTAAAAATCGGATCAAAACTCTTCATGTTATGGAGCGGTAAGGAACGAAGATATAAACTAAGACAGAGTATTACATAATCCAATGTAGAAACCATATTATGCAATCGACAATGTCCTAAATGGTTCATGACACACCTTCTACCCCTAAAGTATATATTGTAAAAAAAATTGTAAAAATCGGATCAAAACTCTTCAAGTTATGGAGCGGAAGGGAACGAAGATATAAACTGAGACAGAATACAACATAATCCAATGTAGAAGCTACATTATGCAATCGAGGATGTTATAAATGGTTCATGACACACCTTCTACCCATAAGGTATATGTTGTGAAAGAATTGTAAAGATTAGATCAAAACTCTTCAAGTTATGGAGCGGAAGGGAATCCGGGACGGACGGCCGGCCGGACGGACGGACGGACGGCGCTGGTGATACCATAATACGACCGACTTTTTTAAGTCGGGCGTATAAAAACCAAAACCTTTGATATTTCATTTGGTTGAAGACATAGGCCCTACCTGAGATTGGCTTTAGTCAGTAAAACTTTGGGAATATTTTTGTTAGTTCGAGTTGAGTTGCAATAACTGGATAAGCTGTGGTGTTCCCGACGCGCCTGTCGTGAACATTACGCTACATTTCCTAATAACGTCCATTGAGTGTTTCACCGTCACTGAGAACAGCTTTCAGGGCTCATTTGTCGTGGGTTCAACACTTAACACGAAGCTCAGCATAAAGACGAAAAAAAATCAGAAAACGTTGCCATGCCCCCACTTACGACACAACAACGGGAACGTGCCATTAGCATGTTACAGGCGGGTCTCAGTTGTGCCGCCGTAGGACGTCACATGCAGTGTCATCCCTCCACAATTAGTCGCCTCGGAATCAGGGAGCATGAAACTGTCAATGTTGCCGACCAACCACGCCCTGGTCAGCCAAGAGTCACTACAGCCCGCCAGGATCGGTACATCGGTTTGTTGCACACACTTGACCGATTTCGCACCGCGACACAGACTGCTCGTGAGACAGTGGGAATTGGAAGGCCCAGGGTAAGCCTCAGCACCATCCGACGTCGTCTCCAACACATACAGATGCATGCACGCATCCGCTACCGAGGGCCCATATTGACACCCGCCGCACGCCAAAACCGTTTACGATGGGCTCGAAATAATCAGAGATGGCGTATCAATGATTGGAACTCTGTCCTTTTCTCTGAGTCTCGCATCTGCCTTGATCGTCCTGACCGACGTCAACGTGTAAGGCGCAGACGTGGTGAACGTTTCGCAAATGCATGTGTGAGTGAAGGAAATCGCTGGGGTGGATGTAGTGTTATGGTGTGGGGAGGCATCACTTCTCGAAGACGACCTCCCCTTGTCATTGTTGATGGCAACCTGAATGCTCAGGGTTACGTGGATAACATCCTTCGACCTGTGCTGCTTCCATTCCTCCAAGACAATGCGCGCCCACACTCTGCAAGGTTGACACAAGACCTCTTGCAACAGAATAATGTGAACATCATGGAATTGCCAGCTTACTCCCCCCGATCTATCGCCCATGGAGCACTTGTGGGATCAGATTAAGAATGCTGTTGCACAACGTCAACCCAGGCCACGCAACCGACGTGAATTGATCCAGGTAGTGCAGGAAGAGTGGGGCCGGATCCCACAGCACAGAATAGCCACACTCATCAGGTTTTTGCGTCGCAGATGTACTGCTTGCGTTGATGCCCGAGGTGGACATTATTGAATTATAACACCTTCAATTTCTGTATCAACGAATTGTTTGCAAGGAATAAAAGTCACCAGGGTTTCACATATTGTCAATTCTTTGTCTCATTGTGACCAATGCCTTGTTCTTCAATTTAAGAGTACTTACAATATTTTACACTTTACATTTCTCAAAACATTTTACATTCTTTGGGTCGTGCGTTTTTAATGGCGCTAAGTATACTACCAAAGCTTTCCTGACCTTCAGACTAGTAGAAGAAAAAAGAACAAATTATATTTTTAATGAAGAACGAGATGATTTTTCGCCCCCCAAAGTACATTTCAAATTTATTTAAGAAATCCCATATCTAGAGGGAATAACAATGGTGGACGGAAAGTGTTCCGCACAGAAACGCATAAACGTGCAGTCATGCGGGTCGCGGGCTGGTAGTACAGAGGGTCACTTCAAATAGCTTTCTGTTTATATCCTATAATTTTTCAACTAACGCCATTCGGGTTCGGGCCTACAGCAAAGAGTAAAAGGAATTCCGATACAAAACTAAATATCAAGTCGGTCCAGTGATGCTTATATATACATGCTCGGTGAAATAACACACATTTTAACGGAAAAAATGTGCGGTTTTGGCATGTCCTTTTTAGCTAACCATAAGATAACTCTTCCGGGTGTACTCTCATATATCGAATGTCATCACGCTCCCAAGAAAGACCTCGACTTAGAGGGCTGGTTACTTTTCTGAACCCTTAAAATATACCCCGGACACCATATTTCATTCAGAATGGCACATGTCTAACATTGAGAATGTCTGTGTAAACTCGAGATTCACTGACCTGATAAAAATGTAGATTCTGGCTTCGTGAAAGAAAAAGCCTAATGCTAACATAGTATGGTCGATTCGGATTGATTTATGTCTTTATCAACCACAATAAAGGTTATTCCAGGAAATCTAGTTATCTCGAAGGGTGATGACTTCTTCACATCGTGGAAATTTCTGTCACATTTGATTAGTTTGCCTACAGCACTTTCACTCTTATATCAGGCCATGTAAATCCCGTCAACTCCATCAAGTAGCAATAATTTGCCACCATTTACCACATAAAGTGACAAGAAAAAAATAAAACATATTCTAACTGAGCTGAAATAAGCAAATCTATATATTCCTTTCTCCAAAATTATAATCCATAGCAGTCCATGCGAACTCAAGATTTGTACTTATAAGGGATCAAATTAAACTAGCCGGGATGTATGAGTACATTTTGGGGTTTTGTTGCTTATGAAACTACCGAAATGCGTATCCCCAAGATTGGTATCAGCGGAAAGTTCTTACTTTGTACTTGTTTTGTACTCACTAGCTGTGTTTTAATGTTTCCGATTTTCATATTGTTTCTTCTAATTTGAAAAATAAGAGAGATGAAATGAGGTAGGTTGAACAATTAGAATTAACGAGCGATTAGTTGGAATTTGGTGTTAGATTTTTGATTGTCCGACGGACGGTTTCAGGTGAATGTAAACAGATGTTCTCCGGCCAAGGTTTTAACCTTCATGACCCCAAAACACGGAATGGGGCCATGGAGATTTTAACTTGGCTCAAGCAGATGGGATGAACCCTGCTGTAGTAAGTTGTGAAAGTGTCACTACATAGTTGCTAAACTGTGATGCCTTTCAAAATCTCTCACCTTGGTAACAATCAGAATTTGTGAAAAAGTTAGAATATTGGCAGATCATGCCACTTGTATTACATTGGTGTGCATCGTCACAATACATGGAACACACCAAACACTAATACATGTATTAACTGAACTGGTTCATATATATGTTCTAAAGGATTTTAAAATGCCTGGCCATAGATGTGTACTGGACACCGCGTACATCTAGTGCCTGGCCAAATGCCAATTAAGTTATACTTTGTCATACTTTTTTTTTTAGTAGATATGTATCATTGCTTTATCAAATGCAGTTGTACTTGACGAAGAAATCTGTAGATGTCAAAAGCTCGCGTTCTTCGCAAAACTTACTTCGTGTTGATACCTTAAAGGCACACTTGCCGCGAAAATCAGGAATATTGTTTACATTAAAAAAGAAAGACCGTATTCTGTATTTTTCCCAGACAATATAAGTTAGGAACTTTCTATTTTTACCAAAATTTAAAAGTTTGCACGTCACTTTGTATTTTTAATTTGAATTTGAAAATTTGAATTGTTACGTACCCGGAACGTAAACAAACCGATCTGCCCTCTATTGGCGATTTTATGTTTCAGTCGAGTGAGTGAACTAACGGCACAGTGTAATTTTACGTAGGCCTATTTATCTGAGAAAAACAGACTGATGATCGGTTAACAGCGACTGGAAAAGCCTGCTGATAATTATTTGAATGTAAACCACAGATACAAAGGCCTGAAAGGAGGGTAAACCAACACGAAAGTTGACCCACACTGATCGTTGTTGTTGTAATCAGGCTTCGATTCTTCGTTTGTTTTTCACCCCATTTTTACAGTCTAAAGCTAACTAGACATGTTTTATGTGTCCTATGTTTAAGTTTAGTGGTATTAGTCGTAGTAAGCTCATGTAAATTGGTTTTCTTAGCAAATTTAAACAGGCTACGGCGGCAAGTGTGCCTTTAATTATTTCTCATCAAAATGGAATACCGTTCAAAGAGAGTTTCAAACAATTTTTAATAAATCGATATTGCAATCATTGTTGTATAGTGCCTGGAAAATATTTGTACTATATTTTCTATATTGAATATTTGTATTTTCTCAACCAACGTCTCAAGTCAAAAGTTCAGTTAGTTTGTGGAAGATTTTTTACGATGATAGAAACGAGATGCGGACAACTTTATTTTCGGCGAGATTAGCCTCAACTTAACACTGACAATGTTAGTGTTGGGGATACTGTGACGCCTGTCGTTATATGGGCCAAATGCAACAAGAAAGAGACGCATTTGCAGATAGTCACGGGCGAACAGTTCCACCATTGTAACCAATTTCTATGATGGAGCTGGGTCACTCCTCTTGTAAAAAAGAAATGAATGAGAGAATTACCTTCGCTTTCAACATTATAAGTAAATACAATGCCCAATAAATGTAAAGCTAACATTGTGCACGTTTTAACCATTATTGTTTCCCAGTACGAAATCAAAGCATAGGCAATGAAAAGCAGAAATATTGAACCATCTGCTTATTTTTAGCAGATTAGTTCTTTCGATGTTGTTAGATAGTGTCACTTGGACTAAAATAGGGGAACAAATATTTGAATCCGACATTGGACACATCAAATGGCATGAGCTGTCAAAATGTTGTTTTCTACGCTCTTGTCACCAAAAAAGCACACGTTATATGTTTTAGAGAGAGAGACCAGTCCCGAGAATGTACATTAATGTAGTGTTTAGAAATTACTCATTATTCGTGTGCAAGGGATTATGTAGTCAATGTTTATAATGAGCTGCCATATTCGTCAATTTGACTATTGCGTCTTATTACCTTATTACCTTATAACGAAGTGATGTTTCCCACAACTGTAGCACTCGCTGCCATTGCCTTGGAAATCAACGAATGATGTCAGATTAACCACTGCTTGTGCAACACTCCAAAGAACGACGATTGTTATCGATTTTCTGTGTAACAGGATCACATTACGGAAATATCTACGTAACAAACGAACTGATTGCCTGAGGGAAAGCATTTTGATGAAATATTTGTGGTACATGCTTTTTCGTGCTATAACATTTCTTCTGAGTGTTTCGTGTATTTGGCACAGCTTAATGGCAGAGGGAACCCTACCTTTACTGGCCTGCAAACATACTACTGATCCCAATGCCAGAGGTTGCTGGAACCCGCAACACGGTTATAGGTAGCAATACCCAGTTTCTGTTTTTACAGCCGATGGAGAGTGATCTCTGTTATGCTAGAGCTAGGAAGTGGTTTACATAGCGATAGTTTTGTATCTGGGTTAATTGAATATTGGATTGAAACAAATGCAGGTCTACTGTACATACTTTAAGCTTTCAGTCAGTGCCTGGCTGAAGATTTTTGTGTGTGTTTCTTTTAATTTTTAACCAATTTAAAAAAAAAACCAGTTTGGCTGAGAATATGTAAGCCTAAAACTGTCAAAATAGCGGTACCCATGTTGAATTGTGTGAAGCATGAAACCGCCATACATTATGTCAACTTTATTTGGTGGCAAAGGATGTCTCATGAGTTGATCTATTTGAAAATGGAAAGGAAAAGCCTTAACGAGATTTAGGTAATTAGTCACAAATCTATTGGGAAATGAAACTATCCTGTGACCTATAGGAAGCAACAAACATAGATAAGAAATTACCCCTATGTCTTTGTACATCTACATGATTGACATCTTGGTATATTTCGTCCCGATACATAACAGAGGCAAGTTTTGAAGTGGAATAAACTGCAAAAACGCTTATATTTATAGGCACAATTAAGTTTTAGAAGTTAGAGCCTATCTTTGGCAAAATACCGTTTTTCATTACAATCCTCGCGTATTCCCTTGATACAAAGCCTGATAACGTCACTCGAAAATTGTGGGATCGAAAAGGGATGTTGATTGAAGTGACTACCTTGATAAGCCCTTTGTAGCGACATGCATGACTGCACACCTATACTTTTGTGTACAGATTAATTTCCTTGCGTTATTTTAATCAATTATATCACGTCAATGAGCAATCGGTCTATTGGAATTCAAGACAAATGGCTGCACTTTGCAGTTTCAAGGTTTTCTGAACAAGTTTTGACAATAGTTTAAAGGCCCACTTGCCGCCGTAGCCTGTTTAAATTTGCTAAGAAAACCAATTTACATGAGCTTAGTACGACTAATACCACTAAACTTAAACAAAGGACACATAAAACATGTCTAGTTAGCTTTAGAATGTAGAAATGGGGTGAAAAACAAACGAAGAATCGAAGCCTGATAACAACAACAACGATCAGTGTCGGTCAACTTTCGTGTTGGATTACCCTCATTTCAGGCCTTTTTATCTGTGGTTTACACTCAAACAATTATCAGCAGGCTTTTCCAGTCGCTGTTAACCGATCGTCAGTCTGTATTTCTCAGATAAATAGGCATACGTGAAATTACACTGTGCCGTTAGTCCACTCACTCGACTGAAACATAAATGCGCCCCTGCGAGCAGATTGGTTTGTTTACGTTCCGGGTACCTAAGAATTCAAATTTTCAAATTCAAATTAAAAACACAAAGTGACGTCCAAACTTTTAAATTTTGGTAAAAATAGAAAGTTCTTAACTGATATTGTCTGGGGAAAATACAGAAAACGGTCTTTCTTTTTTAATGTAAACAATATTTCTGATTTTCGCGGCAAGTGTGCCTTTAATTAGCATTAAATGTGTTACGGGTCACGTACTTTGCAAGTCTGATCAAAAAGAAAATTACATTTCTGGCGCAGAACATACAAAATTCGCCGCTACATTTGCCAATCGTCAATGCATACGGAACTTAATTATCTCAATGAAATATGACGTCAAACACTACCTGCATTGTATACGTACCCTCACAGTGTTGACGTAATACACGATTTCTTGCTGTGTAAGTGGGTCTTCGAATCAGTTTCACTTCCACGGCACTTACGCGAATGAGGTTTCGCTTTAACTTATGGTTTTCAAATATACATTTTGTTCATATACAAACACAAACCAACTATAAGCCTTGTCCATAAACCCTTTAAGTCTCTTAACAAGAACAAAAAAAACAGAAAAAATCTTTGAACTAATTAAAATAAGAAATGAAACAGAAAATTGCATATAACTTGCTTCTTTCCACTAGGACGTTGCCCTGTAATGAAGACCGAGTCTATCGATAATCGATACATAACGACCTGTGAACGAGATGTTAAATAGCTAAGTGTTTACCAACCCTTTTCAATATACCCACTAGATATCGATTCCAATAACTGTATAACAATATTGAGTTAGCAATAAAACATATAGTCGCAAAAGAAACCGTATAACCACTCTGTGCATCAAAACGGCTTTAAAGTAAAATATTGCGAGGTAATGTAAGTCCCAGCTCCATCGAATTGTCTGAAAGCAACTGCATTACACAAACAAAGTTGAATACGTTTAATGTGAAAGGAAACGGGCACAAAAAACTATGTATATCGATTACACTTATTACAAAAATGTGTTGTAACTTATAATTAAAACTGATTGATGTAAATGTTACGCCACAGTCAAGATTGTTTGCTGATTGTTTGTTTGCCGTATCACTGGTTGATTGATTGATGTTTTATGCCACGGTCAAGATTATTTCTCTAATATAACATTTTGATAAATACCTGATAAACCTTCCATATGGAGCAATCAAGTAAAACCTTAATAAGAAATTCAAACCAGTGGCGCATCAATGAAAGGCTTGTGTCGTTGTGCGAGGGTATTGCTCTGCCGAACATGTCACTGAGGCCCCTAATTGAAATTGAGATCAATCTATTCTTTATAGTTTACGCCAATGGCTCAAGCTAGCCACCAGAGCAAGTTTGAAATCATCAACTTATTCTGTTACCTAATGGATTTTCTCACGAACATTTCCTCGATTTAAAGCTAATGACACGCAAAGTGTCGTATTTTGTTTAGGTGATTGTCTGACAAATAACAAGTTTCGCAGGATTGTATTTTGTTGTTATCAATAACACTTTCATTTTGGTACGTTCTGTTATATAAACGTACATGTAGGGAATTTAATTTTCCAACTTAAATATAAAACAAACTTAAAAAGCGCGGCCTTGGTAGCTTAGTCGGTCAGTGGGATAGCCCCTCTGAGTGGATTTTTCTCTCGATGACGTATGTGGAAAAATTGCCAGGTACTCGCCGAAAGTCAGGGGTTTCCTCCCCCAATAAACCTGGACAGTTCGGCGTTAAACATTAATCAATCAACATAAAAACGAATAATGTAGATTTTCGTGGAAACATATCCATTAGAACTGACAAAAGAACACTTTCAATAAAGTTCCCTCGTATGTTCCTGTGACATAGTAATTTCTTATTGTACTAATCAATCACGACAAAATTAAGCTGTCTCTAAAGCCAACAAGGGATGTCTCGTGACCAGATAATAGGACTTGTTGAGAGTCAAAAAGCACTCAAATTGCTCACAAATTCGCATGTAAAGACCTCAGAGTCGGAGAAAATCGTGGTTTAAATAACCCCATGGGAGCATTTAACCTTCACTTCATATAACGAGTGAATTTCAAAGAGATAACAGCCATCATTCCCTTCCAATAACACAATTCACTTGAGTAGTATTGGAAGATCCGGTCTAGACCAGGTTAATAAATGTGAAAAATACTTAAAGTGTTTGGGTGAGGGGTGTCGATCAGAATCATGTCATTCGAGGTAAAACATACCTTCGTTTGGGCTAAGGGTATCAGAGTTTTCTTATTCCAGGTAAAACATATTTTCGTTTGGACTAAGGGTATCACAGTTTTGTTAGTCCAGGTAAAACATATTTTCGTTTGGACTAAGGGTATTACAGTTTTGTTAGTCCAGGGAAAACATATTTTCGTTTGGACTAAGGGTATCACAGTTTTGTTAGTCCAGGTAAAACATATCTTCGTTTGGGCGAAGGGTGTCAGAGTTAACACATACGAGGTAAAATATCTTCGACTGGACGAATAGTGCTTATACCATGCCAGGTAAAAAAAAAATTGGGACGAAAGGTGCCAAGAGTTATCTCACGAAAGGTAACGGTATCTTGGTTTGGGCGAAGGGCGTCAGAGTTATGTCCTGCGAGATAAGTTTGTGTCCAGTCGATTCCGTTATAGTACAGCATTTAAGAATAGCACATTCAGCCATCAATGCAAAGCCGAGAGTTTCCAATAAATACAATAATCACAGCAGCTCATGTTTTTTTATAATACGATAATGAATGGAAAATATAAGCAACAATTCTGTAACATTCACAGGTAGTACTTAAGTGATCTAAACAAACCGATCAATACAGATTAAAAGACACCGGGAAATTGACTTTAATTTTATCATCAAAAATACTACTCACTGAAACTCCTGCCTCTTGTCAACCTAATGAAATATCATGGGTTGTGGTTTAAGATTGGGTGCAGACGTCTAAATGAGATGCCCCTTTTTAACACAATAGGAAACTTGTCTCCGTAGTTATTTTAGACAAGAAGATTGTGTTAGGCCTATAGTGTTAAAAAATATGAAGAGTGGAAACAGCAGGTTGGAGGATGAAAGCAGCAGGTTACTAAATAACTGTGAAGTTGATTTAAAACGTAACTTTAATCGTTTTGTTATTTTATGCTAAAGCGAAAAAAAATATATAAACAGATAATGATCGGTTTTAGGTACCTAATGTAGTTTTGAGCCAAAGGCGGAGATCCTTGCGCCTTATACGAAGTCTTCAGAAGCTTTCTGTTTATCTGTTGTTGTTTTCTTGGTAAGACACCGATAGGCTTTACATTGGGAGTGGGTATTTATTCAATGAAGGTTTCACCAATGCACTGGGCTCTGGATACAGAATAGCTATTTCTGCTTTAAGAAATTTGACCTATCTAGATCATTTACTATACATCCTCTTTTTATTCGACGATAGTGCCTTTTTAGTAATAATAACTAGAATTCGAGTCAAATAACATGTAGTAGACCTTTTGTTCGAATCAGGGAAACTCCTTTAACCTTCGAGACGCAAGAAGAAGCTGTATACATTATATATATATATATTGGTTCAATTACACAAGAGAGTAGCCTCGTTAATTTTTTGAATGCACATTCGAAATTAAAGGCACACTTGCCGCTGTAGCCTGTTTAAATTTGCTAAGAAAACCAATTTACACGAGCTTACTACGACTAATACCACTAAACTTAAACATAGGACACATAAAACATGTCTAGTTAGCTTTAGAATGTAAAAATGGGGTGAAAAACAAACGAAGAATCGAAGCTTGATTACAACAACAACGATCAGTGTCGGTCAACTTTCGTGTTGGATTACCCTCCTTTTAGGCCTTTGTATCTGTGTTTTACACTCAAACAATAATCAGCAGGCTTTTCCAGTCGCTGTTAACCGATCGTCAGGCTGTATTTCTCAGATAAATAGGCCTACGTAAAATTACACTGTGCCGTTAGTTCACTCACTCGACTGAAACATAAAATCGCCAATAGGGGGCAGCTTGGTTTGTTTACGTTCCGGGTACGTTACAATTCAAATTTTCAAATTCAAATTAAAAATACAAAGTGACGTCCAAACTTTTAAATTTTGGTAAAAATAGAAAGTTCCTAACTTATATTGTCTGGGAAAAATACAGAAAACGGTCTTTCTTTTTTAATGTAAACAATATTCCTGATTTTCGCGGCAAGTGTGCCTTTAAATAATCAATCCGAAAACCCCGATTATATTGTAAATGTTTTTAAATTTGATACTGACGAATTTGCCCTGGTATCAGAGAGAGTGCTAACAAGAGAGATAACTCTGTGTGAATCACGCCGTTCTGCTCGACCTGTATGAGTATCAAACTGGAGCTCAAAGATGAATGGAAATTGAAAGTGTCTAGTTAGTCCGCAGAGGCGTCGGTAAAAGCTACTGGGTCCGTCAATTCAAGATAGAAAAACGATTTAGTTATTTTGGCGAGAGAAAGTCGGTTAAGCGTTATCGGTGGTTGGCAGTGTATCACGATAAACCTTACATGAAGAAGCGTTTAGATTCTTTCTCTGACCCCACGGAGTCTTATCGAAAAACTGCAAAGTCTCATTTAATATCTTTTCCATACAGTTTCCTTTGACTTTATCGTCGGTGTGCCGTGTTTTCTCCATCGCCTACCGTCGAGGTGTATGAGAGGGGAGGAGAGCTCAAAACAAAAACACATGTACTGGGATTGGCCCGCGTAAAGTAAAAGTCGGCTGGAGCGAGGAGAAGATTAGTATTTCCGGCTTATCTCCAGTCCATCGCTCAATGGGCCTTGGTTAACCTATGAGTGAGAGTTCAGTCCATAACTTTACCATCGGGAATATTCCTGTATCTATATCCTAGTATGAATGAAACACGTGTATAAGTTGGCGAGCTCCTCGATCTATAATTCTCTGACTGAACTCGTGCCGGTGGCCTGCGGTGTTAGCATAGCGCACATGGCCTTGTCACGGCTCGTATACATCAGCGAGACCGACGGACAACAGTCGGGCATCTACACCGAGGCGGTCGCTGAAGCACATCGGTTATACGGTGAGCGAAAGAAAATCGTAAACAACTGCTGTCAGGGTTTAAATATGTGGTAGACTGGAGCTACTTGAAACCGGCATTATCTTTTTAAAACAACAATTAGTCGAACTTCGCTGTTTTCAAAAGACACGCCAACTTCGGATATCGGCGGCGACGAACAGTTGGTTGCTTCGAACGGGACGGTCCACGCGCTTCACGAGAGCAGACTGACTTTGCCTCGGGGTGGCATTGAACGGTGCACCCCTGGATTATGAATGACTAATTCCCCATTGTTGGATTAAAGTGTCTCAGAAAAGTTGCTGCACGTGTCTATTGTAAATCAAATCGATCGGCGGGACTTTTATCGCCTTTGATCGGTGGGAGATCTTAATGAGCCTTACCACGTCCAAAGGGTCCTGGGTCGCCTTATTGCTAGTGATATAGCTGAGGACACCGGACGATAAAGCACCCGGTCAGAGAGAAGAAAAACACGGTTGTCTTGGTGACAAAGGACGCGATGAGTAATAGTGAGGGTGTTTTTGTCGCCTAGAGTTTGTCTAGTAACAAAGGAAGAGTAAATATGAGGGATTTATAAGCCCTCTTCTCAGTGTCGATGTGTAATTCCAGAAAGTTGTTGTTCAAATGGGATTTACGTATTTGGAAAGATGAGGATCCCGTGTTACTATCCATCCCAGTTGCGTCTTCTTTTTTTTCAATTTTCCATATTTTCTGTGATATATGGTAAGTTTTATTCTATCACTTTAAATTCCATTTCTGTCACAAGAAACAATCTTATCTACGTCAACGTAATATCGTAGACAAAGCAATACAACATTTATTATATAGAGGTCTATGGTATTGAATGAATGAATTGTTGTTAAGAGAGTTGAAATATTTCCCTGATAATTAAGTTGTAAACAAAGCCTGACACTTTAATTCAAAAATAAGAACAACACAACCACCTAACATTTGCTTGGGTAGGCCTAATCTTTCTTGATTTGCTTTGTTTGAAATTCATTCGAGTACCTTTAGTTTCACTACATCATGGACGATAAACAAACCGGCAGACAAAATCAGTCGTTTTGCCTGGTTGGGTTAATCGGGGGATTTGTCGCTGATTCAATCCAATTAACCAACTGACCGACACAATCTGTTTCGATCTGTATTCAGATAATTCTGACAGCCTATCTAATGTAAAAGTATAATTGTACCACTTTTAGAAGAGGGATTACGAAGTTTTTTAAACAAGCAGAAGAACCCCTTTTAAGCGGCTTTTGAAGTCATCATGATAAATCATACAGGCGGGACGCAAATTAGTTGATAATAACAACTTCAAGATTGTGAATTTTTCGACAAAAAGAAACGTCGGCCTATGTGAAAAGAAGTTGAAATATATTTGTTTTATTCGTACCCAATTCTGAAATACTTAGTGGCAAGAGCTCCAAAATATAACAAAAAAATACAATGAATCAGAAATACCTAATTATTAGTCATTTTTATCAAAAGTGCAAAATAAAAACTCTCAGTTGACACCAATCCTGGAGCAACAAAAACCATAACTGGTGTCACCTAGGTTAAGGGTTGAAAAATCACCAAAAAGAGTTGAAAATACCACCAAAACCAACACCCCTTGAATGTATTCCTACTTTATTTTGCATTTTGTCACTCATTATCATGCATCACCGGACCAGTTACTGGCTTTACCAATACGTTATCATTTCAAACTCACAACTTCTCTTGAAAATCTCTGGCTATTAATAAAACAAATCCAGTTTGGCAGCCTGTACCAAAAGTCATTGTGTCATTGTCATAGAGCTATTACCCAGTGGATGGCATCATTTATACAATAGACTAATAAAATATGATAAACGATAAAAGGTTGGTGTCATCAGTAATGAAATAAGTTTATCCATTCCTAATTCGTCCGTCTGAAAGCCGATATGACCGCTGATCATATTATCAAAACTCCCATATAAATGCCAGACAATATCCAATGCTGGAAACCGGTTAGTTGGAGATTTGTCGGTTATTAAATCGCATTTGCCGACTGATTTAATAATCGCTTGATATTCATATGCAAACAAATCTGCAAGATAAACAATTACTGATTATCCCATCAAACAACTGTGCCAATACCATCTTTATGTGGAAAGTCTTTGTTAAATACCATAGGCGTTATGACTAGGTAAAACGGAATTCTGTGGAATATCCGAAGCAACGTTTTATCTCCAGAGTCCTACCACTTTAAAGCATAAGGTGTCCAAACGCCTTTATAGTTGTTTTTATTGTTAGGAATGCAGATTGATAAGAAAATCCGGCATGTCATGTGTACATAATGGAAGCTCTATCATATTCAGTGTTTCAGAAATGCTAAAATAAGAAGTTATCGAATCCGTAGCCATATTCTAATTCAAATAGCTCTGCTTAGACGATAAAAGAATTATATATAAGCATTCAATTTTTGTTTTGTTTTTGTAAGCTTTAAAGACTTCATTAACGAATAATTCAGTGGCTGGTACTACATGGGAATCTATCTATATTAATTTCTTCGAGAAAATAACCCTTTTTTACTGAATTATTTTTCAAAGGGCCGAAAAACTCAAATTTTCGGACTCATTTTACTCTTAGAATCGTATCTTATCAAACAAATGTTTTATTACCGTAAAGTGTTGGTTCAGGGGTTGTGAACATAGCCTCTTTATGTCTTGTTTATTAGGATACTCCAAATTGACTTCTAATAAATAACTAGAATAATATATATCAAGGAAAATGACGCTTTTAGTATTTTTCTCAGTATATATGACATTGGGTGAACAGTAGGCACGGCATATGTTTGTAATTAGCGTCTTGTTGACATACTTAAACCAACTCAGTTTACGTTTGTATTTCATCCCGATGGTGAATGTATGAGATATGATATCGTGTTGATATATAGTAGACCGGGTGTTGCATACCGACTTCAAGACAAAACAATTTCAAGGCGTAGAAATGATTGACGATTTAAAACAAATCGTCTATGATTAGCTGTCTTGTTTAATGCTGATGATATATGCATTTCTGTGTGTTACATATGTGCCCAGTTAAACGCGGAGGAAACGATTACAATGAATATCAAGATACATTAATGTAGACTCGTCCTAGTCTCAATAAACCACTGCTGCTGCACGTTCAATACTTTTGCATACTTACAATTCTTCTTACCTTGAACGAGACAAACACCTTTACTGTCATTTAGCTTTATTGAACTAAGATACCAGTAACATATTTGTTAATCGAAACTTGGGTTATTCAATTTTAATGAATGAAAGTCAACTAAAATAGCTTGCAAAGAGTGACTAAGACTATATATTTATGAACAGACTTTACAGTTAATTATGACAAGCTGAGCTTCAGTTCACTTCAACATAGTTATCATTGTGTAAATATGCTTATTTAAATTCTTAACAATGCATATTCTGCACAGGCACACGTAAGTGGTTTTAATTATTCCCTATTTATTTATACCGACTTAAACCGGTTATGCAAAAACAAATGTACCGACACCAAACTTTCTTAAGATGCAACGTTAAATCTAAATGCCATTAGCGGAATCAGCGGATCAACTTTTTTCCACTGCATTTCTCAAAATTATGAACAGATGGTATAACAGGTGGTATGTTCGGCCTTCATTTTCGTCAAATCACATAACCCCAATCGATGTCAAAATTATCATTGAAACCGACCGCTCTATTCTTTATAATTATGCCAAATAAGCCAGGTGAGTTAACTGACCTTTGTTATTAAGAAGTATGTTCTATATATGATGTATATATACATATCTACCCACTTCAACCGTCAGCTTAACAATACATGTACAATATGCTGAATTATCGATCGCCCAATTCATAACACCACAATACCGGCAATAGAGCGTATGGGATGAAGCCAAATTTTAATTGAATCTACATATGTGGTTATCACTAATCTGCACTAAGTCCTGTTCTCGAATTTGTACAACCGGTCATATCCGCGATAAGTAGTATTGATGTACGAATCTATTATTAATTCCTCCTACTGAACCGTGGCGAAAAGATCACAAATTATGTTAGCAAACATAATAACACGTATTATTCCAAACTCTGCAAAGTGATATCAGATATGTAAAGGCATTGGTGTTAAAATGGTCGGATTTGAATTAGACAATAAATTTTGTGCAATGATGGGATATAGGCCTGCAAATTCAGACAACTTCTTAAGTCAAATGACGCGAATTGTTGAACAATCAACTTGCAATCAAGCGGGCAAGTCAGAATTAGACATACACATAGACTAAACTCACAAAAGCTTCTGACATGCTCTTAAAACGAACGAGTGCACCATTGACCGTTTACTCTAGTCTTTGTATTATCCTCTGTAATCTTTTCGTTTGCTCAAAGTTTTATTCACAAATTGGTACGTTCTGTGGTGGACCATTCATACACTATACTGCTGCGTAGTTATGATTACTTATGGCTAAATTGATTAGTCTGCCAATAAATTGTGAACCTAAAGTAATGACAGCTGTACGATGTAAATATGGATAAGGGATGCGTCATACATTATCAGTGATCGCAAGAAGTGGTACAAAAAATCGGCTTGACAATGCATCATGTAGATATACCGTATCTTTATACGTGTATCTATTCGAATCTGCTTTATGTATTAGCCAGACTGATACACCTCACAGGTGCTGTGTTAGAAAGTGACTGCCCTAGAAAACAAATACACCTGGCCTTCTCTTAGTGCAGATAACAAAAAATACCCGACAATTCATGAAAGAGAATCAGTAGCTGGTATTTTCTTTAGTATATTGCCGTGAAATTGTTCTACCCTTGGCCTTTTTCCCAGAGAATTCTATCTATTGTAACACACTCGTGTACTCAGATGGTTTGCTTACAACAATAAAGCCTCTTGAAGAGGGGTTTATAGATGGAGTAGGTTAGATGAGAGTCAAAGCCTTCCCAGATTGATCCCACCATTAAAGGCCATCAAGTGACAGTTGGCAACACGTTTGTGACTTCACTACAAAGGGCTTAAACCAATTCCTTGGTGATGGTAATACAGTTGACTGATCTGGCATACAGACACTATCGTTAGTCAATTGTAGAAGAGGAAACACATCGACAGGTCTTGTCAGTTTCGAATATCTTCAAAGGCAATGCTGGCATGCGTGTGGTAGAAGATGGGAATACCGTCTTGTTAACGTTTCTACTATACCTAGGGTTTAGTTAGAAATTTGAAGCATGCCAGCTACATATTTTCCGTTTTACCCTCGTATTATATGTTGGTGAATACAGCCAGAGATTTAGCTTTGGGTCCAGCTTCCTACATTGACGAGTCTGACAGCTTGTCAGAAGTGTACTTAACAGTTGGTCTGCTCCATTATATTAGGTCTACAGACAAACGGGAGGATTGGGACCGCACCCCGAACAGCTGCCACCATATCCCCCATTGATTTCGTAATCATTAAACACTGTTTGTACGAGATGATCTTTTATTTTGTTACACATTAGCAAGTTATCGACGTAAAAAAAAGTCGAGATTGAGACCGGCATATCCAGAACATCCAATGGTCCTATAAATGTAGAGCTTGTGTTTGAAGTGGGTAACTGATGTTCGAAGTGACTATAGGCATACACGTATCTACTGTGATACCCTCACGAATTATTTGTGAAAGGCGACAGATGGCAGCACCTGCATCCTTTGTATGTTTGTACAAAACGATGTTATCGGTTTACAGAGATACATGTGTATTTAGATTTTATTTAGAGACAATGAGTACCCTGATCATATCTCCCAGTATCAGCGTGACTGTTAAAAAATATATTTATATATGCCAGAGCCATGCGCACAGAAGAACTTTTATTAAATATATCTTGGTTCGAAATATTACAAACTCGATCATGCCCACTGAAGCCAAAATTGATACCCTGGTACATTTAGATGTATATGGAAACAGAACCTTCTATTTGTTTAACTTTAAAGTGGCATGAACTACAAGAATTCGTACTTTTCCTAAATTTCGCTTGTTATGATAATACCAGGATTTGAAGTTCACAGGAAAGTCATTCTTCGAAAATAATTGTGACAACAGCTCTTTCGTAGGCCTTAGTTACTTTCAAACACTGCTGTAATTTCTTGAGAATGATAACTTTTTTGGGAACTGCTCACTAGTCCGAAGGTTCACTAGTCCGAAGGTCCACTAGTCCGAAGGTTCACCGGTCCGAAGGTCCACTAGTCCGAAGGTTCACTGGTCCGAAGGTTCACTGGTCCGAAGGTTCACTGGTCCGAAGGTTCACTAGTCCGAAGGTTCACTAGTCCGAACATCCCAGACATAATGCGCTGTATCTCAAATAAGACCATCCACTATTTGGATAAGAAAAACTAAACAGTGGTACTAATAGACATTTTATTGAAGCAATAAAAAAAATCTGAGTAGCGGTACGTATACTGGAACGGATATGAAAAATAAAAAGTACTCTTCACTCATATATGTGAACGTTTACAAAGTCGACAAATTATCTTATAAATAAAAGGATTTAAATTGAACATGTCATGTCATGCGTATAACCCTGTAGACTTCCTAAGGAAAAATAAAATATTTAGTTCGACGGTTTTATATACCCCGCATACCTTCTACTTCCTTAGGAAATTCAATGTCATTCTCTTTATTAGTCTTCACCCACGCCCCCCCCCCCCCCCCCTTGCTACCGAGAGGTACGCCCGTGGCTGTGCATAAAATCGTCGAATTATATATTTCCTTTTTCTATGGAGAAATCATAAATTCCTAACTGTACACTGTCTCAACGACAGACCAGCAAAGACTAAGGGATACTGTCTCGTGCGAAAATGATGCTGAGGAAACTATCCTTGGGTCTATGCCCTATGGGCTTTATTATCGTTTGCAGGATGATATCGGTACTGTTCTTCGGACTAGTGAACCTTCGGACTAGTGGACCTTCGGACTAGTGAACCTTCGAACTAGTGAACCCTCTCGTTCGGACTAGTGAACCTTCTGACTAGTGGACCTTCGGACTAGTGAACCTTCTTACTAGTGAACCCGTTTTTCGGACTAGTGAACCTTCGGACTAGTGAACCTTCGGACTAGTGAACCCTTCTCACTTTTTTGTAACACTTTGTGCATTAACAAAAAAATATCATGTCACTGATATCATGTCACTGATGTCCAACTTAGATTGGACTTTTAATCAAATAAGACGCATTCACTTGGCCAATGGTCGAGTGTACCCTTTTAAGTGGCATTAGCGACCAAAATATTAATTTTCATAGATTTCAAAACAGGAATATTTTAACATTTCAAGTTCATTGTAAAGCTGAGCAATTGACGTTGAAATACAAAACATAGGGTGAGCATGTCACTCATACGGCAAATGAGTGCGAATAATGGACAAAAGGGGCAAGGTTGCTTATTTAGATTCCCAGGCTTTGAAGTTTGCTTAGAAACTTTATTCCCGCCACATTTTATTAATTGGGTTGTATATGTAAGTTATTGGTGACTAAAAATGAACTGTTAGTTATGCCGAAAAAACTCCTACTTCTCACTTGTTAGTTCTTACGTAAAATAGGTATGGAGCATGGCATTTGAAAATGAATAAATGTCACATATTAGACATTTTGGTGAAATAATGTCTACCACCGCTATCTACCCCATATTCAGCAAAGACAACTCAAGCACAGGTTTAACCACTCCCTGGGCTTCTTAGTATTTTTAGATACATCTCCATCAAATTATCCAATAGCTGGTGATTTTGTCAACCTAATCCAAGGACAAACTGCTATATAACAGAATTCAGAAACTCAAATTAGATGTTCAAATCAAAAAGATCATTCCTTAATTTGTACCAGTTTGACTATACTTTCAATCTATTTCGATCATCTTTATTACACAGGATCAAGATAAATTGAAGAGGTTATCAGATAGACAGTAAACTGACGTCTATCAATTCCGTGCTTTGTGGCATCATTGTGCTTATTATGAATTTAGTTGGAGGATATCTATTTCGGGTTATTCTAAAGCGCATGAAACAGCAGGCAAAATGTGCTATATTTTTAAAAACTCGACGATGGTCCGAGTCTGTCTGATAGAAGCTGACAATTACAGACCGTTTGAAATTTATTTATTCAGATAAAAACGAGAATTACTTAATACTTTGGATAAGATTATCGTAAGCGTTTTACCATGATGTAGAAAATACGATAGATGGTGATAGGCCTAAATCTGGGTCTATTGCCTTTCTTCATTAATCACATCTAACGCACTTGAGGAAGTCATATTCTGTCCACTAGTTAAAGGTTGGCCAAATACATAAATTTAATCTATTTTAAATTGAGTATATTTCTTTAACTTCAGTTACGTTATAGAGAGGTTTTATGTCGCTGTGATAGCCTGCATCAGATTGAATAAAGCTGAACAATCTTTTCAAGTTTGTGCTTTAAGAGACATTTTTACAATTTGCGAGTCTTTATAATTGAGATTTATGACCGTTTGTTTAGGAGAATCAGGAACAATTGTTTACTGCTATTCATTTTCATGAATAATGCAGTCCGCTTGTCACAAAAACTGGTTTAGCGTGATTATTTATTGCAAAAAGACAGACAAATTTACCTATAAAGTTATGTCAACTTGGTCACTGACAAATGCGACAAGATAACTATCTAGGTGTTTGTCACACGTAGATTTATCGTTTTCAACACGCCAAATACTCAGATGTTTGGAAATAAATTAACAGTCATGCCACATTTCAACACCCTTGTCTTATTTAATTTAACAGTCTGTCACAAATTATTTATATTACCTTCATTCCAGAGACTAAGTGAAGAAAAAAGATTATATATCAACGTGGAAGTGCTTCCAAGACAAAATGAAATACTTCTCAAAAGTGAATGGTTCCAAATTAGAAAGATGAAAATTATCTGGAAGCTTCCAACCGATATTAACAGTTAATATCTTTATTGACAATCTTGGAAATGAAACATCCCTTAATATTTAACAAAATGTGAGCTGGTAGATGTTACTGCTATACCGTGTGAATGAGGTTATCGATGGCTTTGGATTGAACGATTGTCCAGGGGTGTAGAATTACATTTTCTTCTGCTCTACGGTAGCTTCCACAAACTGAAGACGACTATTCGGGGATAATTTCGGCTTACAACACGACTGCCAGCAAACAGTATCTCTTGTCACTTTTGACAATAACCCCAAGCATAGAAACAAACAAGTCAGCTGGACAAAAGTCTTTGAGCGATAATACTTGACCTTGATGGATTGTAGGCAAACAGGCCAAGGTTTGCCAATTCCTGCAACTGTTCAACGCTCTATTGACTCCCAAGTCGTATTGACCGAAATAATGCTTCACTAGATCTGGCCATGATCCTCGATCCCTTGTAATTCAGCCAAATCCCCTGTTGTAGTCATTTAAGTGATTTTTGCCACAGTCGATCGGGTACAATTTGGCTGGCCTCTTCACACGGATAACGACCCATTATCACCGTCTCCTGAGGGACAACTCGGCCTCTTCCCACTTTGCTATCAGCTGCTTTGTTATAGATCACTTCAAGGAGATCTAGAGTTGATAAGCAGATCCCAACCGAATTCAACCGGAGTTCCAGAAAAATGCATCGACAGTCTCTTTTATAATTTACTGAGGTCAGATATTCAATCAATTGCTTTTGTCCGTGATTTAGGACAAAATCAGATAAATTGATTCTAAACCCTCGAGAGCATGACCTTCGATATCATAACTGCGTAACACGTGTGCGTTTCCGTCGAAAACGCCAAGAGCAATTCAAACGCTTCCTATTGAAACACCGCGTTTATAATAACACGGGAGCGTAAGAGAAGTGGCCGCGAAAGTCATCCATCTTTACCACTTGTCACTAAATGAGGTAAAAAAGGTGACGGCAGTTATTTAGAGAATTCCCTTCTTCATCAATCAAGCTATGGTAGCGTTCTAGAAGGGCGCTCAGTCGTCTCGCTACTCCTTGGCAGACTGTTATAACTGTTAGTTTTCACACATCTCGTGGAATTCCTGCAAAGGTGTTCACATCTTGGCATAATAGACATATAGGTCTAATAAAGTCGTTCTGATTTACTATGATGAGCGCCTAGATTGAAATTTTGAACATTTTGCTAGCGTGGAGTGGTCTTCTTAAAATACGATAGTTAATCTTCTAGATAACATCTGAAATATATCTATTATCCAATCATATTTAATTTGTTTTGTTATTATGATCAACACACATATCTGAGGTTGGGAATCCTAAACCCAAGAGATTCAAAAATAATTGTAAAACTGTTTATGTAACCCTGTTACTTTAGCAAATTCCTTTTTCCAACAGCTGTGAGGGAATGGAATAAAAATACTTTAGATGCAAAAGAATTAAAATAAAGATATCGAAGATGTATAGTCGCACACGACCTCCATCATGGTAGGCCTACTACATAGGAAATCATCTAAGCAATATCATTCTCTGTCCGATTAGTTATGGTTGAAGTTATTAATATGACGACACATTTAGATGTTTAGTGGAAATTCACCTGAGACAGGTGAGCACTATCTTTTAGGTTGCCGAAGGATCAATGTTCAGCCAAATGGAATGTTACCTTCTGTTTTACGTTGTGACCGTACTGAGCCAATGAGTGCCACAACTCTAAACTGAACTGGTAACCCAGAATCAAGTCAATTACAAAATATTGATATAATGTTGTCTGTCTGAGACTTTCCTTTTTTCCTCAAAATATTTTTATAAATTGGTGTCTCAGATGAATCAACTCAACCAGTAAGCATGAATACATAATATCAAACTGAATATTTCGAGAAACGTATGTTCCATCTGCAATCTTCAGAGAAATTTAGCGACGTAACTTTTATTCCTATATCCCTAAAAAATGCTTTGATTGATTGATTGATGTTAAACATCGCACTTAAGATTATTTCAATTATATGGCGGCGTTGCCAGGTTTAGTTGGGTAAAACTGGGCTCTCTGTCTGGAGGAAATCCCTTTCGGCGAGTACCTAGCAACTCTTCCACATACAGCGGTCGGCAATTTTAGTTCGATCCCGCGCCGCATCGATGGAAGGCCTGTATCGGACTGAGTGTATTTTTCACTCGATTGTGGAATATGGAAGAGTTGTCAGGTATTGTACTCACCGAAGGTCGAAGTGTTTCCTTCGACTGTGGCTCCTACATGTATATAGTATATAGTTCCTACATGTATATAGGTATGACATTATACGTATCAAAGTGGTAAATCCACTTTCCTTTTGTCGCAGAGGCCTCGGTGGTCCAGTGGGTTAGACCAGAAGTCTATCAAGGGGTGGGTTAGACTGATTGTCGCTCAAATTGCCCCCCCCCCCGAATGTTTGGGCTTTCCTTTGGGCAATAAGCCCAGTTAGCTCTCCCACTAAATCTGGCAACGCCGCCATATAAGTGAAATAATCTTGAGTGCGGCATAAAACACCAATCAATCAATCCTTTTGTCGCTGCTTTCTTTCTAACCGACTGGTCTTTTTTTTCTTTCTTTTTTATTCAACGTTGTCAAAAAAGTGTCGCAATAAAAAAATGAAATTCAAAATTTGACCATCTGTACAGTTGTTTTCTCTTAAAGCTGTCAATGCTATTTCTGTATTTACGAACACTCGGGCTATTTCTGCATATAGATATACACCTATTCCACCGTGTTTGTATCAATATGGCCAAAGGTAAAATGGCATGATTCAAATTAGACGGCAAGGCGATGTAGGGACAAAGCATAGTGTATAACCACGAGAACCGAACATATGAAGTACCATCATCAAATTAAACAAATTTCTCGAGGGACTGTTCAATATAGACAATCGACTGTATCCGGGATAGTACCAGACACTTCAACCCCAGTGGCATTCTATCATACCTATATGTTTCATGTTTTATACAATCCTACCATAACATATGCTAATCGTTCACACCTCTGGATCCATTTTCTAGCTTGCTTTCAAAATCACTCTCCATCTATCGGGATTTTGTATGATGCCTAGTGACTTTGGTCACCTTAACACACCTATGGGACTATCATTATTATCAGCTCCCAGCGGGATTTGAATAACAAAAGTCAACCATAAAGTATATTCTCAATAAAACACAAACTGCTAATGGCACTCTAATGGCAGTTCCAACCAGCGGTATTGCTATAAACGAATACGAATTGATTGTGTTTTATTGTCCGACCTTAGACATTTTTAGTGGCTTAAAAGCTCTAACTAAATTATCGCTGTTTACCCTATAAGTCAAAACAATAGGATTGTACAAAGGCAATTTAAATTGCTTTAATTGGCAAAACCACATATATCCCGATACAATATCTCCAAGTGCAATTTTGTTGGAAAAGAAAATAATAAGAAACGCTAAAAAGAGAACCCACGTTTTTACCAGTATAGGGAGTAAGAGTCTCAGCCTTGGCCTTTTGTTGGAAGCATTTATACTTACAATTTTATTAACACGTGTGTTGCAAATATACCACAATTTGCTTTGACTATCAAAAAGGTTAACTACATGGAGGTTTTGTTGTCGTTCCTTGAAACTTTGCAGGTTGCAGAAGTAGTGTGAATTTATCCTCTCTCTTAACTTAACTCTATTAATAGACATACACATCCCAGCTTCATAAAAAGTCATCAGAAGTCACCGATGGACATATGAAGATGTGGATGGTTTGACCATTATAGAACACATTTACCTTACAAATTCTCTTACGGATAATACCTGACCACTTCCTCAATCCCTATCGCCAATCAATCTCTTTAACGTCTCGATGTTTGCTCTAAGACTTGTAAAAAACTTTTTTATATTTCGAGTTCATTTTTATCCCAAATTGGTAATCTAACGTATATCTACTATTGAACTTTCCCCATGATGTATAGTTTGCTGATTTGTTATTGTTGGTCTTTATTTGCGTTGTCACGTTTTTAATAAACCTTTTGACAGCGACCCAAATACATGCCAAGTAGCACATCAAAGGTTTGGACATAATGGACTCAGTAATGAACCAAATACGGGTCGGCTTGCTGGGTCAGTCGAATTGATTGAGCGCATCAAAGGTGCGAATACAACCATTGTGTTGAACAGGGTCAGTTTCCCTTTGTAGATAAAGTGTGGTTTATTTTGTTATTCAAGGATGAAGCTAAATTATTCATGGATCCTGGATAGGTCACTAAGGAATTGCAGCCTGTGTATCTTGGTCAGATTAGCAGCTATAAAAGGGCATCGTCCGTCAGACGAAAACTACACCTTTAAAAGCATTCTCACAATTTGCTGTCGCACACCTACTGGTGGGGTGTTGTGATAATCACTGTTAACCTCCGTTCCCTTATAGACCATTCAGTGTGGGTTTTGATACGATGTTGTGCTTGCCAACCGATTTAACGTTTTGTTGTGTTTGGTGGCTATACTGTAAAACTTAACGCACGTGTCCCCGTGTAAGACCTCTGATAACATTCACCCGAACCATGCCACAGACAATAACTAAAGTAGTACAGAATTTCCTCTAATTACTCGTTAATTGTATATGTTTTGCTTAAATGGACTTTGGGAACATACCACCTGTCCAAAGTCAGTACACTCTTATTTCTCTGTTTAATAGAAGTATTAGGAAAACACGTTCATCTAAACGCTACTGTTTGATATGTCGCTTAAATCTCTGATCTTAGCACTGTTGTTGGTCCAGACTAAAGTTTTAAATAATAGTTTGCTTTCAATAATACAAACTTCAGAGTACAACTATACAATCTACAGTAGTATTTATATTCCCATGTTGCAAAGAAGGGCTTCATTTTTTGTTTGAAAAGTTAGCAGTAAGTGTAATAATATTAAATGTAAACCATTACTTCAGTTGCATATCCATCTACTCGTACATTCATAAAAGCACAGCTGATTGGGACATAAGCAAGATTTGATTATTACCATGGTTTGATATATGGTAAACTATGATGTAGTATTTTAAACAATTCTGTTTTTGGAAAACTGGCCATGCTATTTTCAGAATGGCCTACATAGACTTGAAATCATAGTCTATATCATTCTTTTGCATGATAGATAGATTATATTAATACTAATGACCATACTCTAGCCTGGTAATGATACAGATCTGACCACGGTTTCCGATATACAACTGACACGTTGTCTAACCAATAATAACTATTTCCCTCAATTGGCACCGAGGCTGATCGTTATATCAGGCAATCTTATAAGGCTGTCAGAATATTGGCGAGGTCTCCGGTGAGCATTGAGCGAAAAATCTTATCAGCGTCTTTCGTTTGTATTTGCAGGATCTTCAGAGCGACACATGAAAAAAACGTCTATATAGTTTAAGAGAGTCTTTTGGTTCAATACCCTCCAGTAAACTTATTTCGTCCAAAATAAAACCAACACCAAGTGGACTATTAATGTGGAAATGCCACAGCTAAAGCAATTGTGTTACCCCCAAAATGGATCTTGTGACAGGTTCACTTCACGGCACAAATTAAAAAAGTTGGACCAGGTTTTCGAAAGTTTTTTTTACTAAAGTTTAGACAAAACAAGTTAGAATTCTGTTTATAACTGTGTATGATTGACGTCATGTTTGACCCAATAAGATGTGGATGATCTTACGTTTGTAGAATCACATTTTTCTACATACCTTACACGTTATGTGAATTATATTACCTTTCATCTAGATTAGTTCACACTCATCCATGTGTTTTTATTCAAAATGGTTTTCCAGTAGCAGCCAGTATTACAATGTTGCCATGCATTCCGACCAACAAGAGAAACAGATATTTGCTTTTCATTAAAACAATACACATCCACCTCCCCTTGTTGGATTCTTTAAAACATTGGGATCAAATTAACAAAACGTTTACATCGAATCCTTTCCAAATTCTAACAAAGAAACGTTTTCTTCATTAAACTTGACGTTACCAGCGACCATATTGCAAAGATCGCAAGTTTTTTTTTCCACAATACTATTTTATTCTCCTTTGGCATTATTCATTCTTTTGTCCATTTTCATTCTTTGAATTATCTCAGCTCGGTTAAAACTATAACATAATCGACTGGTGTTGAAGTATTTCGTTTATTGCGCTTAGCGGGTAGTTTTTTCCGATAAGATTCCGAGAAGAAAATCTCTTTATCTGCCAAAGCCAGACGTTCCAAAATGGGTCTCTGTCTTCAGTTGTGTCTGTGAGAGTAAGTTGTTTCTGCTCTAGAGGTCAGTCCTCAAATAACAGACATGCCATTGCTTTCAAGCAAACCCTTTAGTTTGTTATTTATCGACTCGACACGTCTACGTCTGTTTAGCCCATAACGTTTGATGGTCTGGCCTTAATCTGTTGCATCATCTTGTTCTATTTTTCAGCCCGAGTCGTCAATGATAATACTCCGATCCCTCGTTTCCTGCCCACCCCTTCCAATCTGACAGTGAGAGCGGGAGAGGTAGCCGAGATCAAGTGCCAAATTCAGAATCTAGAAGGACGGACGGTGAGTGATTTCTCTTGTCTAACTTCCGCTCATTGCCAAGTATTTGTTTTTCGACTTCTACTAGTGGCTCATTTGGCTGGTGCTCTCAATCCTCAACCGACAACTTTCCCACAGCGCCATCTGAGTGTTTACGTCAGACGATTCTGTTCTGATATCAGGCACTAACAGTTAACGTAACAGAATTGTCATCAACAGCGTCTGTGCAGCTCCAATCTTTGACACGCCTTATACAATAATACAGCCCCCGAGGATCCCCTCATTTAAACTGGTAGAGTGGGCCTGTATGTGGGGGATGGGAGGGTGGGGGGCATTTAGTATCCACATATCCAAAGATGTTTTAGAATTAACAGTATGTAGACCTTCGACTTTCCGATCAATACAAGAGCTTCCAGAGATTTCTTAATTAAACAGAAAACGTCCCCTATTTGCGTCAGAACGATTGTTTCTCGTCCCAGGTGTTAGAATCTGCAAAAGCTCAACATTGATGGTTTGCGGGTTAAAATCCCTCACAGTTCGTAGGCAAAATTTGGGGGGAAATCCATCTGAAAGGGTTTTTGATCGGTCGCCGTACCCTTTTTTAGTTACAGGGTACCTGCCAGAGGTCTCCTGACAAGGGCCTGACTTCTTCAACAAATAAACCTGGCAACGGCTTCAAATAAGTTCAATAATGCGATGTAAAAATGAATCAATCAATGAATTTATGCAAATATTTCTTTTAATTTGTGTTTAGTTACAAACATTTTGGACAACATTGATATTCAAGATTTCTATTAAATTCTAAATTAAGACCATAAAGTGAAAATGAATGTATTGAAGACGCCAACACAGAGCTGTGTGTGGTTGACAAGAGATCTATATTTCCAAAGCTTTTATTATGCACCTGACAATTCTTACATCACAATATTAAAACATCAAGTAAATTGGTTCAGTTTTACTGTATAAAGTCTAGAGTAAACCAAGAACAGATGGCAACAAGGATAAAAAAATACAGCTAGACCGGAATATTGATCAATCAGTAATTGCCAGATGTTATAACTCTCGATACAACTTCCAATTCATCTTATTGACATTTACCAAACCAATATCGTGACTTAGGCTCGAACTGTTCTCATATGTTGCTCTATCAAACAAAAACCAATGTATCCCAGCGTTCATGTGTGGACAGGTGTTACAATTTACCTGGTTTCTCAGGTAGGTCACCTCAGTCCATTTTTCTAGAGTCATGCTGGTAATGGCAATAATTAACGTAATGACAGCTAATCATATTTCTTAGACTTATAAACAATGGAGATGTCGTAGTAATAATCGAGTTCACGGTAATTAGCAACAATGGCTCTGAAAAGTTTAACACTATTACACACGCACTTATATATTCTGAACTGAACTGATTTTTAACTAAAAGTCCAAAGTTTATACGGTCTAATAGCTATGCAAAACGTTGAACCAACCATGTCTTAATTTCGAAGAAAAATGTGGTGTGGCAACGTTGGGACAGTAATGTAACAATAAATAACAATGGCATCAGTGTGCTAGCTACCTGCAAATTTTAGTTTTAAAGTCTATTATATCTCTGTTCTTATTTCCCATTAGAAGCCATATTTTGTCAAAGTAGTTGTATGCATAGCCTTTATTTATATTGTCAAAGTAGTTGTATGCATAGCCTTTATTTATATTGTCAAAGTAGTTGTATGCATAGCCTTTATTTATATTGTCAAAGTAGTTGTATGCATAGCCTTTATTTATATTGTCAAAGTAGTTGTATGCATAGCCTTTATTTATATTGTCAAAGTAGTTGTATGCATAGCCTTCGTTTAAGCGGGTCGTTTTGGTAGGTACCATTTAACGACAGAATTCACAGAAACAAGAGGATTTAACCAACAACAAGAATAAAACAAAAATTGTAGCATACCTAGCCTACAAGAATGCTCCATAACCTGATCCCCTGGACAGACTGTTTTAAAGTCGGCTAACTCTTGTTATTTGAACTGTGGTTGTAATTGCGCTAGTGCTATTGATTCGAGCAAAACACAGAAGCAGCTTCGTTAAAAAGGGTACACAACGTGGTGTATGGTTTGCCTGTAAAGGTTCTGGCTTACCTACGACACAATCAATTCCAATTACATTTGATAAACATTGATAATATCGGAGCAGGTGTAGTTTGATTTCCGGCTCATCAACGTTTGGAAGTCTCTTCAATGAAGGCAGTGTTTGGTTGGGGTTCGGTAGTTATCTCAAGGGGAATTCATTGTTTTATCTGTAATTGGGTTCACCCATAGGATTTCGTACTCGGAGAAAATAAGCTATTTTCACTCTCAAGACGTATGTGTTTACTCTAGGGAAAATTGGCCTTTTGCCGAAATCGGCAGAAAAATACTGTTTCTGATCTAAAACCCCACGGACACAAGCCATTACATCCCAGAAGCACTTCTAAGTAGTTTCTATGAGTAGAACTACAAGAGTTAATAGGTAACTAACAGAAGTTTGAAGGACAGACGTAACGAGTTTTTAGTACTCACCATGTAATAATTCAGACAACATTGAACTTAAATGAAAAACCCGGGATGAAAGGAGTTAGCAGGACATACACACCTAGCTCATTATCTTTTCCTCCAGGAGGTTGGGGAATAAGGTTAATAAAGACGCCCATTGAAACCCCCGCAAAATGAGTTACTTTAGGCTGAAATAGTCAGTGTTCATTGAAAGTCTTCTAATATTCATAGAATCCTACTGGTTGATATTAAAAGACTAATGACTTACAGAATGAATCTACCATTCATTTGGAATTAGCCAAATCACTGCACGAATAACGTTTGTGTCTTCATTCGGACATATCGTTCTCCAGAAGGTATTCTCTGGACCAGCGTGTTTAGAATAAAAAAAATTAAAAGCCTCAAAGTGCCAGCTAAATATAGAGAAAATCTCGTTCAAATAGAATTAGCTTGTTGATCGTCATTCTTATCAAGAAGTATAAAATGAGAGCTTTTCGCGGACACCAATATTGGAGAAAGTAAAGGTAGTTTCTTCTTCCTGGCAAGAAGTTACCAACAAAAATCCTAATGTGTACTCATACACCCAGTCTATTTGAATTGTGTCCGCTATGGGCACACATCTTTGGTTCGTACAGGCTACTGGCCTTTCGATTTATTTTTTATTCCAGCGTCAATCCTTACATTTTCACGGTGCTTTAAACGTTCAACGCCTTTAGACAAATGGCATGCACATTGTATCTGCCATTTCTTCATTGTCAAGAAACTATGATGATCGTGTTGCCCAGACTTCTACTGAGTAGCATCTACATACTGAGTAGCATTTACATACTGAGTAGCATCTACATACTGAGTAGCATCTACATACTGAGTAGCATCTACATATTGAGTAGCACCTACATACTGAGTCGCATCTACATATTGAGTAGCATCTACATACTGAGTAGCATCTACATATTGAGTAGCATCTACATACTGAGTAGCATCTACATACTGAGTAGCATCTACATATTGAGTAGCATCTACATACTGAGTAGCATCTACATACTGAGTAGCATCTACATATTGAGTAGCATCCCCATACTGAGTAGCATCTACATACTGAGTAGCATCTACATATTGAGTAGCATCTCCATACTGAGTAACATCTACATATTGAGTAGCATCTACATATTGAGTAGCATCCCCATACTGAGTAGCATCTACATATTGAGTAGCATCTCCATACTGAGTAACATTTCTATACTGAGTAACATCTACATATTGAGTAACATCTACATATTGAGTAGCATCTACATATTGAGTAGCATCCCCATACTGAGTAGCATCTACATATTGAGTAGCATCCCCATACTGAGTAGCATCTACATACTGAGTAGCATCTACATATTGAGTAGCATCTCTATACTGAGTAGCATCTCTATACTGAGTAGCATCTACATATTGAGTAGCATCTACATACTGAGTAGCATCTACATATTGAGTAGCATCTACATACTGAGTAGCATCTACATACTAAGTAGCATCTACATATTGAGTAGCATCTACATACTGAGTAGCATCTACATACTGAGTAGCATCTACATATTGAGTAGCATCCCCATACTGAGTAGCATCTACATACTGAGTAGCAGCTACATATTGAGTAGCATCTCCATACTGAGTAACATCTACATATTGAGTAGCATCCCCATACTGAGTAGCATCTACATATTGAGTAGCATCTCCATACTGAGTAACATTTCTATACTGAGTAACATCTACATATTGAGTAACATCTACATATTGAGTAGCATCTACATATTGAGTAGCATCCCCATACTGAGTAGCATCTACATATTGAGTAGCATCCCCATACTGAGTAGCATCTACATACTGAGTAGCATCTACATATTGAGTAGCATCTCTATACTGAGTAGCATCTACATATTGAGTAGCATCTACATATTGAGTAGCATCTCTATACTGAGTAGCATCTCTATACTGAGTAGCATCTACATATTGAGTAGCATCTACATACTGAGTAGCATCTACATATTGAGTAGCATCTACATACTGAGTAGCATCTACATACTGAGTAGCATCTACATATTGAGTAGCATCTACATACTGAGTAGCATCTACATACTGAGTAGCATCTACATATTGAGTAGCATCCCCATACTGAGTAGCATCTACATACTGAGTAGCATCTACATATTGAGTAGCATCTCCATACTGAGTAACATCTACATATTGAGTAGCATCTACATATTGAGTAGCATCCCCATACTGAGTAGCATCTACATATTGAGTAGCATCTCCATACTGAGTAACATTTCTATACTGAGTAACATCTACATATTGAGTAACATCTACATATTGAGTAGCATCTACATATTGAGTAGCATCCCCATACTGAGTAGCATCTACATATTGAGTAGCATCCCCATACTGAGTAGCATCTACATACTGAGTAGCATCTACATATTGAGTAGCATCTCTATACTGAGTAGCATCTACATATTGAGTAGCATCTACATATTGAGTAGCATCTACATATTGAGTAGCATCCCCATACTGAGTAGCATCTACATACTGAGTAGCATCTCTATACTGAGTAGCATCTCCATACTGAGTAACATCTACATATTGAGTAGCATCTACATATTGAGTAGCATCTACATATTGAGTAGCATCTACATATTGAGTAGCATCTACATATTGAGTAGCATCCCCATACTGAGTAGCATCTACATACTGAGTAGCATCTACATATTGAGTAGCATCTCCATACTGAGTAACATCTACATATTGAGTAGCATCTACATATTGAGTAGCATCCCCATACTGAGTAGCATCTACATATTGAGTAGCATCTCCATACTGAGTAACATTTCTATACTGAGTAACATCTACATATTGAGTAACATCTACATATTGAGTAGCATCTACATATTGAGTAGCATCCCCATACTGAGTAGCATCTACATATTGAGTAGCATCCCCATACTGAGTAGCATCTACATACTGAGTAGCATCTACATATTGAGTAGCATCTACATACTGAGTAGCATCTACATACTGAGTAGCATCTACATATTGAGTAGCATCCCCATACTGAGTAGCATCTACATACTGAGTAGCATCTACATATTGAGTAGCATCTCCATACTGAGTAACATCTACATGTTGAGTAGCATCTACATATTGAGTAGCATCCCCATACTGAGTAGCATCTACATATTGAGTAGCATCTCCATACTGAGTAACATTTCTATACTGAGTAACATCTACATATTGAGTAACATCTACATATTGAGTAGCATCTACATACTGAGTAGCATCTACATACTGAGTAGCATCTACATATTGAGTAGCATCTCTATACTGAGTAGCATCTACATATTGAGTAGCATCTACATATTGAGTAGCATCTACATATTGAGTAGCATCCCCATACTGAGTAGCATCTACATACTGAGTAGCATCTCTATACTGAGTAGCATCTCCATACTGAGTAACATCTACATATTGAGTAGCATCTACATATTGAGTAGCATCTACATATTGAGTAGCATCCCCATACTGAGTAGCATCTACATATTGAGTAGCATCCCCATACTGAGTAGCATTTACATATTGAGTAGCATCTCCATACTGAGTAACATTTCTATACTGAGTAGCATCTACATATTGAGTAGCATCTCTATACTGAGTAGCATCTCCATACTAAGTAGCATCTCCATACTGAGTAGCATATACATATTGAGTAGCATCTCTATACTGAGTAGCATCTCCATACTGAGTAGCATCTCCATATTGAGTAGCATCTACATACTGAGTAACATCTACATATTGAGTAGCATCTACATATTGAGTAGCATCTACATACTGAGTAGCATCTCCATACTGAGTAGCATCTCGATACTGAGTAGCATCTATATACTGAGTAGCATCTCGATACTGAGTAGCATCTCGATACTGAGTAGCATCTACATATTGAGTAGCATCTACATATTGAGTATCATCTACATATTGAGTAGCATTTACATATTGAGTAGCACATACATATTGAGTAGCATCTACGTATTGAGTAGCATCTACATATTGAGTAGCATCTACATATTGAGTAGCATCTACATATTGAGTAGCATCTACATATTGAGTAGCATCTACATATTGAGTAGCATCTCCATACTGAGTAGCATCTACATACTGAGTAGCATCTCCATACTGAGTAACATCTACATATTGAGTAGCATCTACATATTGAGTAGCATCTACATACTGAGTAACATCTACATATTGAGTAGCATCTCCATACTTAGTAGCATCTACATACTGAGTAGCATCTCCATACTGAGTAACATCTACATATTGAGTAGCATTTCCATACTGAGTAGCATCTACATACTGAGTAACATCTACATATTGAGTAGCATTTCCATATTGAGTAGCATCTACATACTGAGTAACATCTACATAAAGTTTATAATGCAAAAATGTTCGTATGTTGAGAAAACAGACTCCAACGAGAAGTAAATTAACAGACACATCAAAAGCAGTATCTAAATAAAGGTAACGTCCCGGTTCTGAACATCTGCTTACTCTATAACTTAATCTTTAATTTTCACGTATACCAGACTAACCTTCGGGCTGGGTTTGGTGTCATCTTAAATTAACGGAAAACTAACATACCCCCAGGGTCCATCTTTTAATCTAGTACATTGCCATGATGAAAGAACCCTGTGGCACCGTTTCTGAGTAGTGAGTTTTATTGAAGCACCTTGAGGTTAAAATCGATCAGTTCATACCACTTTTAGAAATTAAGAACCTCTGGAGAATACAAATACCATGAATTTGTAAACAGTCAGAGCAACATGGTAGTTGGTAATGTTTATAAATGTCCAAACGCCAAACATGCACAACTTCAGTTTTGAGAAGGTGTTCTATTATATATTTTTTCCTATTAATATAACCTCTCCTTATATAAAAACAGGCCTCGGTGGCTCAGTTTGTTAGAGTGAGAGTCCCTCAGTCCGAAACAGGCCTTCCGTCGATGCGGCGCAGCAAAATGCCTCAAAAACTCATAAGGGAAATCTACACATGATGATTGTTCCACACACCAAGTTTCATTGAGTTTTGTCTAATAGTTTTCGAATTCTGCTCTGGAAACGAAATTGGGACCCTCAGAAGGGACGGAGCCCATTTCAATACCCGCTCCGTTTGGCTGATGATAAAAACTGGATTTTTCACTCGACCGCCGTATTCCAGATACTTACCGAAGGTCGAGGGTTTCCTCTGGGCAATGAGCCCGGTTTTCTCCCCAACTAAACCTGGCAACGCCGCCATATAATAATAACTAAAATAACCTTGAGTGCGACGTAAAACATCTATCAATCAATGCTTTTATAAAAATGCAATGAGCGAAAATAGAGCAAATCCATATGATAATATTTTCTTAAGTTTTTGAGTTTTTGAAGCAACACATTGTTACGATTTTATCCATGCAACGATCCAGAATCATCAACTTAACACCATGTACATTTATAACCAATTCTCCATTTGGTGCATAAGTTTCTTTTTCTCTTCGCGTGATAGAATTTGAAATGTTGGTACAATCCTTACTGTTTTCTAACCGATGGCTCACTTAGATGACTTGCCGTAAATTGATTACCAGATATATAGGCTTGAACGAATAATTGTGATCTCAGGGGTCAACTGATAAAATTAGTTCGATCTCAATTTAATTTTCAAAATAGTCCTGAAGCCCGGCTTGGGGCACTGATTGATACCAACGCCGAATAAGGGGCATTAAATACACGGTTATTGGTGTAGTAAAGCTCGAAGTACCGTGATGTAAAGGATAGATATACTACTCATCAAACAGATTTTGTCTTAAAGTTTTGGTCATCTCATGAACTTCTCCTAATGCAAGAAATGTATCTTATCTTGGTGTTAACGAAGACACTTCAGGGTGATTTGTGATAACACACGTCTAACTACGGTTGCGGTGTGAACTGTGAGTTACAACTCGGCAAACATCTATCGGTTGTTGTCTTGGGACAAATCTATTACGATGAGCCTTCACGGGTCAAAAGTTTAAAAGACGAACGATACCCGTTAAATAGCCAATCGGACAAACGTAATTTGGTATCCCAAGACTCCAGTGATTAGTCCAAGGCTGTAGTCAAATCTTCTCAGCGTAACATTGAGTTAATTGCCCCGATAACACCTTCCCATCGGAATCGAATACATCAATGTTAATTGACGGGTGATATTCGATAAGCATGCATAACTGTACGCAGTGAGATTGTCAGATCGAGAGCTTTGCCAAGACTGCCTTTACCCGAAATACAGCGAGTGGAAACTGTCAATGTAACACTAAGAATATTTAACATCAAATACTCTATATGTAGGCTTGCATCTTAACGCTTTCCCTACATCTATTACAATACATCTACATAGGCATGCGTTGTACTTTTAGATTGAGTGATTAATGTTTTACTCCGCACTCAAGATTATTTCGCCTATATCTTGTGATTTTGTCAGTACTTTTAGATTGATTAATTGATGCTGTAAGCCGCACTCAAGATTATTTCACTGACATCTTGTGATTTGGTCAGTTGTTGATATGAGTGTCTCTGTAGCCTTTCGCTTAGATCTGCCAGTTCAACATTGGTACATTCATTTCAAGCCTGACTTGCACCCTTAATAATGGTTCTGTTATTCTAAGACAGTTTATAGATGACCAGTCACTTTGACCAATAACCACCCTCAGGCTGTCTTACAAACCAGCTGTTACTTCTTCCTACATGTAGTTTTGTTAGAGATTTGTCCCATTCTGGAAAATTACTGTCGACCAAAACCGCGATGCAATGAAATCAAGTAAGATAAATAGCCAAGCACTAAAATTTGAAACAATCAAAGCAACTGTCCATCTAGACAGATTGTTTACTAATTCAAATGCCCTGCAGTTATAACATCAGCCCTGCTTTACCTTCGCCATTTAAATGGAACGAAAATACCCTTTATTGATCTGTCTAGAAATATGACGAATCTCGTGCATAGGGGTTTTGATAGTATTGTTTCTCGCCCCATTACCAATTACTTTATTTTTGAATTCAGGTGGTTTGGCGAAGAGCATCTGAACCGAACCCTCTCTCTATCGGCACTACACCTTATACCGAGAAACATAGAGTGCGAGTAGAACACACGGGACAAATGTGGAAACTATATCTAGCAAATGTTCAACCCAGAGACAGTGGAGTTTACGAATGTCAAATTAGCTCGAAGGAAAATCTGAAGAAACTGTTCATGTTGCGTGTCAACGGTAGGTATACTTCGTTTAGTGGAAGATCGGAAATTAGTTTATCTCTTGGTCAATTAGTTCAGTGAAGTAGACTCTCTTAAATTTACATTTCCTTCGAGGAAGGAAAAGGCCGATATCATCGAGCAATAGTCTGCTTTCCACTGACAAACTCGGCGGGAAACCCCTGGTCCAATCATCACTAATTTGATCTGTCGTCTTCGTATTCCATGAGCAGGTCGATGGTCGTTGTCACCTCAGCAGGTCAGCTTCCACCCAGAAGCAAATCCCCATTTAAAACTTCCGACAAAGCTTCTGTTGGAGAACGTGAATAAATACAATGTGCTAAATCTGTATGAGTGGTAACTAGAAATCTGGTCTAATGTGTCAATGATTGGCACATGCTCATCTGAAAATTCCCAACCTTACCTCAATGCGACAATTTCACACTTTGAGAGGCTTATTCAAAGACTGAATCGACCATCTTACCAAAATACATTCTACAAAGTAATTTCTCTGAACAAGTAACATGTAGAAATAAAATGACGATTAATAAATCCTTTCTAATGCGGAGCGTAACTTTTTGTAAACTGTTCCAAAGCTGTTAATAACAGCAACTACTAATAGAATGAAACGAAAACTTGATTGTTTTAAGTTTACATTTCATTCTATAGTGGTGGGTGACTCCTAGAGATGTGATTACATATATGGGGTCAGTTGAGGTTCCAAAAATACTGCTAGAACATCGTCTTACAATATAGCTGCAATAAACCATTATTCTCTGGCCTGGTATATCTCAAGGGGTTATTTTGTGACTTGTGATGGACATTGGTCACGCATAAACACAATCTCTCCCTGCCTTACACTGGTCGAACATACCATCGCCCCTTCTTTACAAGAATTGTCTTGTACCATTCGAAACGGTCCCCAGCTGGGTCCAATTAATACAAATGTTTTTTGCGTCAACCGGTCAACCGGTTTTTTACACCTTTTTAAAGCTGATTACATGAAAATATTAATCAATATTGACATCGTTTAAAGACAGTCGTGGTTTTAGTTACTGTAACAATTTTCACTAGAATTCTACTATAAGCACTATTGCTAATTCTTGGGTTCAGGAAGTATTTACAGCGCCAGAGACGGCGACATTATTGTAGTGAATTGCTGTAAATATATTGTGTCCATTCTGTCAGTGATGCAAACAGGCCAATATCTGTATACTATTAAGCCCAGTTTTCGATACACTTTCCCTGTCACTAACAACTAAACTAACCCTGACTGTTTCACAGTTACTGCCTTACTTATCGAAAATCTCAGCCACTGAATGACTTCGCAACGCTTCTACTTCACGTCTGAGAAAATAAATCGCACAGATTAAATCTGAACTACAGAGTAAGCCTTAATAGATGAATTAACGATACTTTAAAAGGAGACATCGCCTAAGTTGGTTGTGGGTTATCCGTTGGCCTTCAGATTATTAAAAAAACACAGAGTGATCAATCTCAGATAAAAGGCTGCAAGTCGACCTCCAGCCAAAAATGCAGATTTAACTAGTTATTTATGGAATCCTGTGTTGCTATTGGTTTGTGTCTGACAGTCAGTCAACAAACAGCCAAAAAGTAGACAAAACGCGCAACCACAAAGGGCTCTACTGCCCACTTGATTTTTTTTACCACACCAAAGCAGACATTGGAATCTAAACTCAAGACATTGAAAATAAAACTCCCTATCCAGTGGTCAGTGGGAGCTGGGAAAGTTACCAATAGCCATCTGGAAACCCTGTCTTTATATAAACAACGGTAAATATCATACATTTTAACGAAATTCGTTCTGGGCACGTCCCTTTAAACAATTCTTCGCCAATTATGCCCACGTGAATCGCAATATTTAGAGAGACATCTCATTTTCAGAGGAAAAAGATGTGTGTGCATCGTAACATTTGAAGTTTCAAATGACGTGACAACTTTTAGTTCACCAGGCTTGATGACGAGTAACATTTATCCGGTTCAGTTTCAGCTGACATGTCCTTTAATACTTTTAATAAGCTATCTTGCCCGTTAGTGTGCTTAACTCCTTGCCAAGACAAGCATCTGAATAACGAAGCATCTGAATAATGCCTATTGTCGATGAGTTTTTACTTAAGGACAAAAGCTGCGGAAATCAAGCGGTGAGCATTTCCAGAAAACACGATGCTTTCTCTTTAAACTGACAGATAGATGGATTTTGGAGCATCACCAAGAAAATAGCTAAATGTATAGAGGGAAAAGAACTTAAACAAATAAGCCGATAAGCGAACGGTGGACAGCTAAAATACCGTCCAACTATACGTAATTCACCTTTGAAACTATAAATCCTCATTTGTGAACTATACGTAGAAAAAAATCCTCTTTTGTAACTATAAATCCTCATTTTTTAACCATAAGTAGTTCCTCTTTTGTAACTATAAATCCTCATTTATAACTATACGTAGTTAAACTCCTCTTTTGTAACTATAAATCCTCATGTTTCAATTATACGTAGTTGAAACTCTCGTCCGCGTATTTAAAATCCTCACACAAAACCTTACAAGTTCTCGTTTGATATTGTAGACAATATAAATCCGTGAAGTAACCTGAACCGGTTACTTATTTGCTTCTAAAAAGTCACATAAGTTTAAAAATGCATAGAATCCTTGTACAAAGGTTGATGTGATATCCAAATACTAAAAATATTGTATTCTTTCTTCGCCATTTTGTCCACCAAAGCTGCTAATAAAGCACGTTGGCTATCACTGCACGCTTTTCTCACATTCACTCACGTGTTATTTTACTTTGTCCTTTCACAGGTACTGCCACTGACACTGGATTTTTCCCCAAAGGTACACACATTGCCTGCACTCTTATGTTGGTTTTAAGTGTTGTTTTAATAGATGTGATTAGTTTTGGTATCGTGTACAATTGTTTTCAAAGAGGATGTTTACACTTTTGTTTTTGTTTACGGATTCCATGGTCGTTTGTATAATGTTACTGTGCGTCCGCCTGTCCACGAAATCAGGATTCAATGTAATTCACTGCCTGTCTTTAATTTGTTCATTCTTGTTGTTGGTTTATAGTGAGAGAGGCTATCCTTTCTACCTTACATGAAAAATATCAAAATTGACATGTTTGCATAGAGTTACATGTATATCGCCAGTTGTTAAATTGTGCGTTTGTTCGCGTAAGCTTTTCCGGAGTACAACGTCAACGCAAGGGTGAACAGGATTCTACGTAGAATTGGTTATTTCACAATACTGTTAGAATTTCCACTGACTAGCTTGACATAATAAAGTAGAGTGAGCAATCCGAAGAAAGACATGTAAGACATATTAACTCAATATTTCGGTTTATTCTCAAACCATCATCAGGAGTGATAACATTGCATGATAAAATTACATTTAAGCATTTTTTTTATTTATTGTATGTTTCTATCCTACAGCTATACAAGTTCAAGGGACTGAGGTGGTAGAAATCGGCCAGCCTATCAAACTTGAATGTAACACATCATTAATGGCTAATTCGCCACAAGATCTGGATTGGTTCTTGAAAGGGGATAAAATAAAACCGAATTTTAACAGACAAATTACCATACAAAATGAGAGATCTCCTAAGTCTGGTGTTTACACGAGTAGACTTGAAATAAAACACAGTCAAAAGTCCGATACGGGAATGTATCTTTGTCGAGACTCCAATAAAGAAGTGGCCAGAATATATGTCAATGTTCTTAACAGTAGGTACAACTAATTTAGCCAACTTACATTTTTTTATGCAACGATTCTTTCAAGAGTCTAAGTAATTCGATTCCGAAACGGGAGTGATGATGGTTTGAGAATAAACCGAAATATTGAGTTAATATGTCTTACATGTCTTTCTTCTGATTGCTCACTCTACTTTATCACAATACTTTACATACTCGAAAGGAAATATTGAGAAAACAGCTGCCAATCGGTATAAGATAGGCTGAAACATATCAGATTCCCACAGGCTGTTTTGTCTATCGATGATTATTTATTCGGTGTAAGATTCCGGTCAGTCGTTAATTAGTCCGTTATCTCCAGTAACAAAGTGGGTTTGGTCAATGTCAGTTGTTTAGCCCAGCCAATTAAACCTAGACTTGTAGAATCGTAGTTGCAGTAAGGGAAATCGCAAACACATGCCACAAGAACTCACCCGCTTGGAAAATTAAATCAGAATGAGCGAATTGTGTGAACTATCACTGGCTGTATGTTACTGTGTTTATAATCCGTTACAGATTGTCAGAGTACTCCTTAAATAGGTGTGAATCGTTAAACAATGTGTGAATAAACTACATGTAGTTCGAAATACCCATTCAGCTTCCCATGGTATTTGCAAGCGTTATCAATGATTCACAAATCTCCCTGATAAAATAAAGGGTTTCGACTGCGGAGTACATTGTAAATGTAGGTGGAAGTTTGAAAGAAAAAACCCTTCATTGAAAACAAACGATTACATTCATATATAACCAAAACACCTTTCATGTTACTGTAGTTTATATTACTGTAGCTTGGAGTTTATAATGTGCAGCAAAGAGAAAGAAACCGCGGTGTCTTCAAAGTTAATGAAGTAGCCGTGAGTTGCCGAACACGTTTACCGTTTGTTACGTTTAATTCCGTACCTGTCATTGACCAATGAAGGCGACCTGTCAAACCATATGATCAAAACCTCATGTGTAATATTAGGACGAAATGTCAATACGTCAAACAGTCTTCGCGACTAATGACATGGCATTAAGGAATATAAGTTCCATTGATTAATGTCATCTTAAAATAAGTTAAATCTCTGTTGAGACAATGTACCGTCAAAACAAATGTATAAAATGTATTGCTGTTCGGTGTATATGTACTACTTTACGTTCTATTTTTTTTCAGACTTGCCTAGTGCTCAGATTACCGTAAAACCCAGTAAGTAAACATACGCACACAGAAGGTATCCAACTGACACATTGTTTCTTTTCTTACTATCACTTTACCTTGAAAGTATTAATTCTTCCTTTTTATTGCCTAACTTACATTGTATAAACATAGAGGGTAATTTACACCTCCACCCAAACCTTCTCAAACATGTAACAACAAACAGTAAACATTACAAATGGAGTCATGGTATGATTACCCTGATATATATATGAAAGCTGCACACTTCTTTCAAGTTCCTCCCACAACAGCTACTTCGTAATTGATTTTCTTCAATCCGATTTATGGTTTGTTCGTTTAACCACATTTGAAGTCATTACAATATTCTGGAAAAAAAACATCCAAATAACCACAGGGCGCACTTCCACAAAGCAGTTTTCGCATCGACTCACACACCAAGGCGGCCAATGTTTTGGGCATGCGATTCTGTCAGCCAAATGGATCAACATACTCAAAGAAAATTTTGAAAAATGTGCCCTGGCACCACCCTCTCTATTCAATGCAAGGTGGTCGAGCCATAAACATTGCATGATAAAATTATCTTTAAGCATTTGTTTTTATTTATTGTATGTTTCTATCCTACAGCTATACAAGTTCAAGGGACTGAGGTGGTAGAAATCGGCCAGCCTATCAAACTTGAATGTAACACATCATTAATGGCTAATTCGCCACAAGATCTGGATTGGTTCTTGAAAGGGGATAAAATAAAACCGAATTTCAACAGACAAATTACCATACAAAATGAGAGATCTCCTAAGTCTGGTGTTTACACGAGTAGACTTGAAATAAAACACAGTCAAAAGTCCGATACGGGAATGTATCTTTGTCGAGACTCCAATGAAGAAGTGGCCAGAATATATGTCAATGTTCTTAACAGTAAGTACAACTAATTTAGAAAACTTACATTTTATATGTAACGATTCTCTTACGAATCTAAGTAATTCGTTTCCCAAACGAAAAAACCGTCTAACTCACTTGATTAGTCGGCAAAGTGATAGGCCGCGTCGCGGGTTCCAATCCCACTAATTAGTGAGTGGCTTTTTCACTCGATCTTCGTGTGTGGAAGAGTCACTAGGTACTGGCTGGTTGTCAGTGGTTTCATCCAGGCGAAGGGTCCGTTTTCCTCCGCCTCTAAACCTGGTAACGCCGCCATACAAGTGAAACATGCTGATCTTTAATGCGTCGTAAAACACCAATCAGTCAATTTAACTCACTTTTAGACGATTGAAACTATCGGTTACATGAGGCCATTTGTTACATGCCAAAGAACAATATAAACACACTGTGATAAACCATGTTGAGCGCCTATACAGGCTGATATATAATGTCTGTTGCGATATTTTGAACCAATTACCAAGAAAACAACCTGAGTGGTATCAATGTATCAATCTGTGAGAGAATATTATATGATAATAGGTAAAACGCTTGACGTTTTATTTTGAAAGTGCGGTTATTGTAATTAATATTATAAAATCTTCCCATGAATCTTGGAAGTTAGTTAGTTATTTTATTTTATGGCGTCTCCATTCATTTGAATGATGTGCACCAAAGCTATATTATTGACAGTACAGTCAACTGTTATCTTGGAGTGATCTCTAAAAATAGAGCAGATATAAGGGAGCTAAATCTTGAAACATAGCAGCTAAATACATAGACGAATGTTACAGGTTCTGTATTTTGCCAGCTGTCAGTATCATACTTTTCTTAAAAAATAACAGATCCCTCACATTTGAATGATACATACGTTTTTTGTGTAATAGTTCTTTTTCTCTGTAATGTTTACACAACGCCTTTTTTCAGCATAATATAAACAGTCGGGAACCCAAATAATTTATACCGTCTAATATAAGACGAATTGACAAACACATCTTCAGTCTTTAAAAATTCACACTTTTTTTCATAATTTCTGATCGTCACAAAAGTAAGACGCTTTGAAGGCCAACGAAAAACTAAATGATTGGCGTTAGAATTTGAAGAAAATCCATACAGTATGTGGCCTGTACGAACCGAAAACGTGTTCGAGAAGTAAACAAAATTTAAATAACCGGGACGACCATTCATTTATTCTAAGTCAAAGTTAGTTGAAAACAATACTTTATCGTACATTTTCGAGACTAGCAGCACTAAAAAGCTTCTGAATTATACATCTTGAGAAACATTCTGTTTTAACGCCAAAATATCAACATTTTGGCAGCTCATGTCACTTTAATGTATATTTGGAAATTCCTTTCCGTCCAACTTAAAATGTCAGCAACTCTTGTTTTGTAAAAAAATTATCCTAATTCTGCTCTCTTTTTTTCTTCAGCTTATAGCAGTAATGTTAAAAGAGGAGGTAAGTCCGGTCCGAATGTAATATTCGTTTGTTTGAGTCAACTGAGATGTAGACTATCTTTAAGTAATGTAGACCTCCGGTCCGAATAAAATGTTTGCTTGTGTGAGTCAACTGAGGTGGAGAGTATCTTTTAATTTCTTCAAGTAACAATGATAAAATCCGATCGTGATAAACATTTGAAAAGAACTTTGCTTAACAACTGCTCCAAATATTGTAGCTGACAAAGTTTTCAGGACCAAAAGACTACGGTCAAACCCTAGCAAGATTTTATTTCAAGTGTTATTAAATATTATTTAAACTTTGTAGCCTACTATGGTTGATTGTGTTATTTCTTTTAAAATATTTTTTTTTTCCTTTTAATGGAAAGATTGAACTAGGTAACAATAATGATTTGCTCTACCTCTTTCTACGTCATTTTATTATAGTGTGTTAGGTGTTCCTTCTTTCCGTATCATATTTCCTAATAACTTTTAAAGGCCCAGGCATACTGATTTAAACTGCAGTCCTATTTTCTGCTTTATAAAAGGAAATAACTGGTAACAAGTTTTCACATATTGTTTTATTTATTGGAATAACAGAGGTCAAGATCTCCTATTACATTTATTGATCCAAAATGCTTAAAACGAATGTGATTTCTTATTCCAACAGGTTCTATGACGGAAGGTTCCGGTGGTGCGTCCTCGGTTAGTGGAACAGCGCCATGTCCTAAAATTGTGTTTGTGTCCGGGATTCTTGCTAATATCATTGGTCTATCACTGACTTACAGGACCTTGTACTGAAAGGTGAAACTTGAAGATCGTAGACAGTATAATTTGCCATTCATTTTATGTTAAGAGGGAGTGGTCGCTGATCAAATGAAAAGAACAATCGCCTTAATAAGCAACGTGTGAAATGATCAAACTGATGACTAAACTATTAAAGCTCTACAGTTGGACAGTTAACTAGAGATATCGAATGAGTCACGAATTTGGCCTTTAATAGCGCTTTATGACACTTGTGTAGACCAAAGTATGAGACAAACTGGTGGAAATGATTCCTGTTAAGACACAAACTTTCTGTGCTGTTGGTCAGACTTTTAGGATATGGTCTATCATGTTTAAGTTTTGGCCATAAGGAAGCTGGTTACTGAATAGAGTATCAAACTTGGAACGAACTTTTGTTCAACTTTTGGCGATAAACTTGGACCCTGGTTAGACGTCAATGACAAAGTTGCACACATTTGACGAACGGTCTAATTATATACTTTATGGATAGTGTGGATGCATCCTGTTTTAAACTGAGAGCATTAACATGGCTTGTCACAGTGGCAGGATCTGTGCGCTGTAGTTTCTAGCCAAGAAAGCGTCTCATCAAAATAAATCAACCACAAAACAGAAAGGTACGGGGACACAAAAAGCTACAAGCAATTTATGTATGTAACTTAAATAGCTTTTATTTGTATGCGAATAGTCAAATGGTTCTTCTTCTCAACTGATAATCTGAAAAGTACTTTTCAGAAACATTTGTTAATAACTCCGTAAAGCCCACATAACGTTTTATACATTTTAATTAATGACAATTCAACTTTATCTCGGAAGCAATGTTATGTACAGCTTAGAAGGGAGTGTATCTCAGCGCATTGTCAGTCTAAGATATTTGTCGGTCTAAGAGAGCCATGCTTTTTTACTTGAGTTTTATTTTTAAGCAAATGTGTGTAGATATCGTCTATGCAAGAAAACTAGTATACAGTCATTCAAGAGCTAGCACTGGCACACATAAATCAATTCAGAAATGCGTTTCTCTATTTACCACTCACTGTATACACTTGTCGGATCTCTGTCGACATGCTTATGTGATAAAGACGGATTGTTTCCCTACCCTTAGTGCACTGCACTTGTGCAAAATAGTACCATACGCAACATTACACTCACTACACGGCATATGTGCCTACCAGTTGTCTACACATCATTGCAATTAGAACACGGGGCATGTGCATATCAGTACCCTACACATCATAACAGGTAGTGCACACCACATGTGCATATCAGTACCCTACCCATCATACAGGTAGTACACGGTTCATGTGCATATCAGTACCCTACCCATCATAACAGGTAGTACACGGCTCATGTGCATATCAGTACCCTACACATCATACAGGTAGTACACGGCTCATGTGCATATCAGTACCCTACACATCATACAGGTAGTACACGGCTCATGTGCATATCAGTACCCTACACATCATAACAGTTAGTGCACGCCACATGTGCATATCAGTACCCTACACATCATAACAGGTAGTGCATGGCTTATGTGTATATCAGTACCCTACACATCATAACAGGCAGTACATGGCACATGTGCCTACAAGAACCCAACACATCATTAAAGGTAGTACATGGCACATGTGCATATCACTTGCCTACACATCATTGCAGTTAGTACATGGCACATGTGCCTAAAAGAACCCAACACAGCATTAAAGGTAGTACACAGATCATATGTATAACAGTACACTACACATCATAACAGGCAGTACACTGCTCATGTGCATATCAGTACCCTATACATCATTACAGGCAGTACACGGCTCATGTGCCTACAAGAACCCAACACATCATTAAAGGTAGTACACGGCTCACGTTTATATCAGTGTCCCACATGTCTTTATGGCTACTGCACCGCAAATGTACATACACATAAGAGAATCTTAGTGTCGGCGAAATATATATTTATAAGCACTAAAAATAACTATGGAGACAAGTTTCTTATTGTGCTAAAAGGGTGAGGGGGTATAGGTTGTTGTAATAAAACAAAACCCATGATATTACCTTAGGTTGAAGACGGACCAGTTTATGGGCAACAATCCCAATGGAGGCTACTGTCCATACTTAATACAAATAACAGTCCGCTAGACTTGCATACAAGTTTTATACAGTGCCCTGACAATGTCAAACTACATGTACCAGCAAAGTTGGTCCGAACACTTAGAGGACAAATAAGTGTGATTGATGTACATAAATTCACAGTTAGGGTTGTTTAATACTAAGAACTCAAAGTGAGTCTACTTTGTATACTCATTTTTTCTGGACTGCCGCACGTCCATGATTCGATACTACATACATTAAATAATTTCTGTCCAGGCACCTACCAATAAATGGGTTTATACTGTGCACCTGTGTTTTAGTATTTATAAATAAATGGGTTAATCATCATGTTTTTCAGAAATTACGTCACACAATCGCTTCAACAGATGAACACTCCAGAGCAAAAAAAAACAAGGGTCATTATTAACCAATCACATAGCCACGTAGACGTCTTCTGGGTTTCTGATTTTTAAGTCGCTTCCACTCTTATTATAGTGCTTTATGAGATTTTGTATCGATGGTTTTCGATTGATTTGGGTTTTGTCATGTACATATGTTAAAGACACGTTTTTCTACGGAGGCAGCACATGACATTTGTTTCATTTTGTGTAATAAAGTTATACGTTTTACTCAGGTTGTCCTATGTTTATATGGTTTCAATAGAATTTACCTCACATAGTTTTTTTAGTTGTTCTTTTTTATAACATGTGTTTTGTTAACATTGTACATATGATTCAGTCTTCAATTTATAAATATTGCAATTTATTGTAAATATCATATATACTTCGATATCCCAATAAATTATAACTTATTTACGAAACTATTTGTTATCTGGCTTGATATGGTTGTTTGGTTGATTGATGTTTTACGCCGCACTCGAGATTATTTCACTTATATGGCGGCGTTGCCAAATTTAGTGGGGATGGAAACCGGGATCATTGCCCGGAGGAAACCCCCGACCTTCGGCGAGTTCCTGGCAACTCTTCCACATACGGCGACCGAGTGAAAAATCAGCTCAGAACCCGCTACGCATCGATGGAAGGCCTGTGTGGGACTGAAGGACGATCACTCTGGACCGCCCAGGCACCATCTGGCTTGAGATACGCCTGTCGTGAACCACTTCAAAAGGATTCCTCACGGTAAATTCGAAAAATGTACACTAAGCTGGAACCTTTTATGATAGAAATAGAGACAAAGTTCTGGAATCGAATTAAGTGAAAATAACTGACCTGCCCAAATTGAAACTTTTATTGATTCTGAAAGTCAAAACAATAAAATGGTTTGAAGTTCGTTGGGAAGCTAAATTGTTTACGTTCGAATATGGGAGATCCGTTAATTCAAACTGTGTGCTGAACTTCTCTTCACAGTCGGAATTTTGGGGGAAACGGTCCAAATTTTGGTAATTTATGTCCATTTAAGGTCAATAAGACAATCAACAAAATGACAGGATTCTTAAAGGCACACTTGCCGCCGTAGCCTGTTTAAATTTGCTAAGAAAACCAATTTACATGAGCTTACTACGACTAATACCACTAAACTTAAACATAGGACACATAAAACATGTCCAGTTAGCTTTAGACTGTAGAAATGGGGTGAAAAACAAACGAAGAATCGAAGCCTGATTACAACAACAACGATCAGTGTCGGTCAACTTTCGTGTTGGATTACCCTCCTTTCAGGCCTTTGTATCTGTGGTTTACACTCAAACAATTATCAGCAGGCTTTTCCAGTCGCTGTTAACCGATCGTCAGTCTGTATTTCTCAGATAAATAGGCCTACGTAAAAATACACTGTGCCGTTAGTTCAATCACTCGACTGAAACATAAAATCGCCAATAGGGGGCAATCGGTTTGTTTACGTTCCGGGTACGTAACAATTCAAATTTTAAAATTCAAATTAAAAATACAAAGTGACGTCCAAACTTTTAAATTTTGGTAAAAATAGAAAGTTCCTAACTTATATTGTCTGGGAAAAATACAGAAAACGGTCTTTCTTTTTTAATGCAAACAATATTCCTGATTTTCGCGGCAAGTGTGCCTTTAAGGAATACAAATAACTTCGTTAACCTGTCAATGTCAATCAGAATCGAAAAAGAGCTAGAATACGACCTCCAATTTCGACTGCTTAACATCATATCATTATTCAACATATACGTGAACAATGTATACATACAACCAAAACAAGTTCATTACTGGACACTTTGGAATGTAGAGGACTATTTCACGAAGCCGTCGCAAAGTGCGATCAATTGCAGATGACATGGCGTCGTTTTTCTTCTGATTGACAGCCATATTTTTCGTTTGCGATGCGGCTTTTTTGTAAAACGATTCCTGCAGTTTGTAGAAAGCTCTCAACGCTAAATGTATATTTAAGGAACAATGAGTACCCTTGCTATTAATTCTGGATAAAGCAAGAACTGTGAATCGTCGTAAACGAAATTACAGAAAACAGCTATATTTGGTGCTATATCTTTGGGAACGGTCGTAGCGTTTTTTATGAATGAAAAAGGTTGCGTGACGTGATCTTCATCTGCATGTACATGTATGAGGAAGGATTGTCAAGTACCCGGGGAAGGTCGAGAGTTGCTTACAGACAAGGAGCGTGGTTTCCTCCCCCACTGCAACATCAATATTTACGTGCGGTAAAACGTCAATCAACGCAGGGTAATTTATGTATTTTTTGTCCCTGAAGAACCAAACACTGTTCAGTGTACGTTTTGTTAAAATGAAATAGAATGCGTTATCAGTCTGACTTAAAGAATTAAACCCCACTTGGTCATTAGTAAACCCATCAAATGTCCTGATTTGTTCCATTCGTGGCATTCCTGACCTAGAACATAATTATCTTTATCTTTTTGCAATGGTATTGTATCAAATATTATATTGTCTCTAAATATAACAGGTTCATGTAGTGTAGAGTGTATAGAATCCCCGTAGAGATTTTATTTGTACACTGACCCACAATTAAAGACCGAAAAGCAAAATAAATCTGAAATCAATTCTTGATACGGCGATAAATCGTGATAGAATATAAAATATTGCTACCAGCTTATGGGCTTAAAAACATTGTTGTCAGTCTAGAACGATGTGATGAAACTCCAATATTCCTGGAGCCTGGGTTGGGAGACTGACTGATGTCGAGGTGAAACAAAGGGCAGTTGAATACAAGGTTATTGGAGTAGTAAAGCTGAAGTAACATGTGATATAACGGATAGATATACTACTGGTCAAAGATTATGTATTAAAGATCCGATCACTCACCGAGTGCTTTGGTACAAGCAATACATCTTATCTCACTATAAACCGAGACGTGGTAGGGTGATTTCCATAACTTACGTCAACACGCCAAATTACAGTGGCAGCGTAAACGATAAGGGAGGGCGGTTGTCTTGTAAAAATCTATTACAACGAAAAACTATCGGTCAAAAGTTTAAAAGACGAACGGTACTCGTTAAATAGTCAATCGGGCAAACGTAATTTGGTACGGGTATCCCTTTACCAGTGATTATCCCTAAGCCTTAGTCTTTCAGATAGCCTATGCGTAACACAGGGTTAATTTACCCGATAACAGCTTCCCGTCGGAATCAAATATCAAAGCTAATTGAAGGGTGATATTCGATAAGGATACATGTTGGAAGTTACCCAAATCTAGAACTTTACCATGATTGCCTTATCACAAAATACAGTGCTGGGAAACGTTCCGCTAACACTAGCAATATTCCAACCAAATACTCTAAACACATATGCAGTTTATATAAACGATTTGTCGTACTCCCATACATCTATACAGACGCACTTTAGAAGGGTTGACAGGATCTGACTGAAGGATTTGCCGTAATGCAAACAATTGGCAGTTTAACGTAACCAAATATAGTTTATATAACTATCACGATCTTTCTCTGACATCGAAAACATTCAACAAGTAGAAACTCAGTGTGGAGGCAACATTCTGTGGAGGTTAAACACGACTGGTTAACACAGCTGTGGTCCAGTCAAATGTCGATACGAGTATTTCTACAAGCCTTCTCTAAGGTCCGTCAATTCGACCGTTGGCATATTCATTTCATGCCTTGCATCCTTCATAATGGTTCTGTTGTTTTAGGACAGATTATAGATGACCAGTCACTTTGATCAATAACCACCCTCAGGGATGTCTTAAGAACCAGCTGTTACTGCTTCACAGTTCTGTTCCGGAAAGCTACTGTCAGTCAAAACCCCACGCAATGATGTGAACCATTAACAAGACAAATAACCTCGCCATCAGAGTTGGGGCAAGGAAACCAGTTCAACACAAATCGTAAACTGATACGATTGCAGATATGAGAACGGCCTTTTTTTCGCTTTTCTTCAAAGAGGAAATGAAATTTGGTCTGACCAGCTTACTACAGGCCTATCGAGTTATACACAAATTTGGCTATTACAGAAATGTCTCATCTCGGCGTTGGTTGTTATTTTTATTTGTTTGTATAGCCTATCTACATGTTTTGGCTTCAGGTGGTTTGGAGAGTAGCATCTGAATCGAACCTTTTCTCTATCGACACAGCACCTTATACCGAGAAACGTATAACAGCAAATATGAAAACTGCATGTAGCAAATGTTCAACCCTGAGACAGTAGAGTTTATAAATCTGAAGAAACTTTCATGCTCTGTGTTATTGACAGGTATATCTCAATAAGACAGAAGACGGGAAGTGGTTCATCTCTTGGTCAGTGTTAAAGTCACCAGATACAACTCATATGATTCCTTATTATACCGATCAAAGGATGATATTGTTTACCATTATTCCATTTAGAATCGCTTAAAACATGGATAATAACCATGTTGTAGATCCTGGAATAATGGCATTTGTTACAACACGAAGATTTCATCTAATCTGAGTAACTGATGATAGTTTAAAATAAAAACTTTTTAAAGATAATTATGTGATGAGTTATTTGTCCAAATATTTAAAAATCACCAATCACTGAGACAGGAACACACTTCTTTGCTTTAAGCCTATGATCAAATCCTACATAGGATGATGGCGTACCTGATAAAATGTATGATCTATAATGGTCTGGTTCTTCATAAAGGGGAAAATCTAAGTTGTATCGGGTGAATTAGTTGACTCCTAAAATGGTACTTCCTCCGAGGAAAGAAACCTCCAATAGCTAGCAAACTCGGCGGAAAACCACGGGTCCAATCGTCACTAATTTGGTTTTGTCGAATTGGTATTACATGGACAGCCCGTTCGTTGCTGTCACCTCAGCGGGTCAGAATCTACATTTAAACCTTCCGGCAAAGCTTCTGTTGGAGAACTAAAATAAACACAACGTGTTAATCTCATATGTGTGGAAACTAGAATTCCGGTCCAATGTGTCAAACATGGTAAGACGACCACCTGCTACAACACTTACATAATTGTATCATCTGTATAGGCAGGATATAATTAAACTCTTTAAAATCGATCTCTGTGTCAATATTTAAAACTCAATAAGAACATGGTCTGTGCGAAAATATCTTCTACAGATCGTTAATTGATAATTGTGCATGATTTAGGCAACCTTGAACGTCGAATATGCCCAAAAACTCGGGGGAAAAGCCTTCTCTATGGAAGACGGATGAGGCCACTCGCGCCGGGTTTTGACGACCTGTAATAACACGCGGCACGAGAAAACGCCAAAACGGCTAATTCTCTAGAGATATTGCCGTTTCGGCGTTTTCTCGACCTATTAAAAAATAATAACACGCTAAATTGAAAGGTTTCGAGATTTTTTAAAATCTGCTCTTTTTGTTTTCTCGCATAACTTTTTTATCCAGGGCGAGAAAACGCGACGCGAGAAAACGCAAAAACGGCAATATCTCTAGAGAAATAGCCGTTTTGGCGATATCTCGTTTCCGTGTGTTCTGTTAGATCGCCAAAACACGGCGCGAGAAAACGCCAAAACGACCGGAAGCTCGTACATTTATATCTTTCCAGCCGAACTGTTACGAGAGGACAAAATGTAGGCCATGTAATTATTTAAAGCATCAATATTTTCGTTAATATTTTTTGACTTCCGGACATTGGAAGTAAAGAAAGTCTTTGAAGTTAAAGTATTGATGTAGTAATGATTTAATTCATTTAAATGTGATCTTTTTTAAATCACGGGAGAATGTACGAGCTTCCGGCCGTTTTGGCGTTTTCTCGCGCCGCGTTTTGGCGACCTAACAGAACACGCGGAAACGAGATATCGCAAAAACGAACCGTTTTGGCGACTAAAATTACCACGCGTCACGAGAAAACGAGAAATCGCCAAAACGGCTAATTCTCTAGAGATATTGCCGTTTTGGCGTTTTCTCGCTTCGCGTTTTGGCGACTTGAGAAACGCGCGGCACGAGAAATCGCCAAAACGGCAATTTCTCTAGAGATATTGCCGTTTTGGCGTTTTCTCGCGCCGCGTTTTCTCGCCCTGAATAAAAAAGTTGTGCGAGAAAACAAAAAGAGCAGAATTAAAACAATCTCGAAACATTTCAATTTAGCGTGTTTTTATTTTTAAATAGGTCGAGAAAACGCGGAGCGAGAAAACGCCAAAACGGCAATATCTCTAGAGAATTAGCCGTTTTGGCGATTTCTCGTTTTCTCGTGCCGCGTGTTATTACAGGTCGCCAAAACGCGGCGCGAGTGGCCTCATCCGTCTTCCATACTTCTCTGTTCTCAAATTTTCAACAATGTTCATATGACTGAACATAAAAGTAGTATTATGGGTTATGTTCGATGCTTCGACAACGAAAAAAAATCTTTGATAAATTCAATTTTCTTAGATTACACTGCATCTATTGGCAGTTCAGCCAGTTTCATAATTAAACGGATCGATAAACTTAATTCGATGACTTAAACAAACATAAATATTACTTAAAAGTTTGACTGATAATGTGAAATATTTGCGATGGATGTCCAGTCCTTGAATTTAAGTAGGCTTTGTTATATTGAGTACGACTGGTAATGGCCCAAGCACAAACACTAGGGTTTAAGGTGGGTATAGAAGTGTATCTTTCTGACAATAGAGTAGCACTCTGGTACCGTGTTGAATCGGTACAATCGATAAAGTGGAAGGTAATTTGTCTTAGTTGTACAATGTTAATCATTTACTATTCTAAAAGGAAGCAGTTCTGCGTATTAAAACGTTGAACCAGACAAAGTATACGATTACTTAACCTTGCATAAGTAGAATATAGAAACAGCCAAAAATATGACATGGAAAACGTCAAAACTTGTGGCATCAACATCATATTGCGTTTCTTACTGGCGTTAATGGGGCTGGATTTGTGACAGTTCGAATAATTCATAGCCAAGAATACCTTAGAAAGACAAACAAAAAAGGTAGATTTGAGGAAAAAAATGCCTAACTGTTCTTGGATTTGAGATCAAATATCCCCAGGAATGAAGTCAGAAATTATTAAGGAAGTACTTTCCAAAATGCATATCACTTGGAGTGATTTCGTAAGTCTTAAGTTGTCCGAATCAGGCAAAATAATTTTTTTTAGCAAACTATGTTGGAAAAGTAAGCGAATTTCTCACAGCAAACCCGGATCAGACTTGGTGGCTGGTCGACTACATCAATCATGCCTATTGCGTGTGTCCGGTGAAAATGACTTACCGTCATCTATCTGTGATGATATCGTATATCAAAGGCCTAACAATGAGGTCGTGACTTCAGAAAGATTGCATTTTGTTTTTTATTCTTCTTTTAATCATTACTACCCTGCGCCTCTTTTAACGCGATTTATTTGAAGATATCGCTATGAGCGTTTTGTATCCATTGGTTCGTGTAAATACCTTGCCGCAAATTGATTATCCGAGAATTGGGTTTTTACGACTTCTTTATAAGTTCAAACTTGAAAATATTCCTGGAGTATTGGGTAGAGTACTGACTGATGGTACAGTCGTATATAGAGGGGCCGTTGGCTACAAGGTAATTGGTAGCTGAAGTGACATGTAATTTATCGGATGCATATAATAAAAGCCAAATAGACTATGTCTTAAAGTTCCGGTCACTCCATCAACGACAAAATCCGTTATCCCAAGAAACAGACCTGTCTTACAAACTAGCTGGGAAGACTTCCTATATGTCTATCCTCAAGCGATTTGATCAATTCTTGAAAGCCCCCGTCAGTCAACCACCCAAGCGATTAAGTGGACAATTACACGAAAATTAGATAGTCGTGGATATATTTTCCGACTAATACAACAGATAACCCAGCATCAACAAATACGTTCTTCTGGTGCAATATGTTCTCAAATATATACACGTTTGTCTTTGTTTTTAACGTTTTAAATTTTAAACAGACACGTATGATCTACAACTTAGATAAGTCTTAGTCTTTACCTATCCTCAAAGTGGAATGGAAATTCCTTACGTCGGTTAAATTAGCAGGTAAATCAAGATGAAGTATATGTTGGGTATTGAACTGTGCATTTCAAGGATGTTTAGTTTAAGGAAGGGGGGGGGGGGTCTTATTGAAGGGGGGAGGGGGGTTCTTATTGTATGCCAAAATAGAGAGCAAACTATATTTTTAGTAGAACTCATTCTCTATCATACATATATCCATAATTGTATCTAGAAACATACGAGTGTGAAAAGAGCACAGGCGGCAAATGTCCAAATTAAATCTAGCAAATGAGACAATGGAGTTTAAGAATGTCGCAATAGCTCAATGGAAATCTGAAGAAACTGATCACTTAACCGGATAATGGGAGGTAGATGTCCTTTAGACGAATAACGGAAAATATCTTGGTCAATTTAGTACTTCAACGAGATAGAGATACGTTGCTATGGCAGCTTCGTTAAAAACTACATCTACGTCGCTTTGTGAAACAGAATCCTGGAACCTGTTTCACAAAGCGGCATAGCGTAAGTTTTTATTGTAGAGATATGTTGCTATGGTAGTTACGTAAAAACTTACGCTACGCCGCTTTGTGAAAAAGTGTGCAGATGTCTAAGGTGTCGTTTTGATTTTTGTATCGTTTTCGGCACTATTGCATATCATAAACAACACAGTATCATATTTACAAAACAAGAAACCACTTAAATAATAACAGGTAAAAACTAGTCTTAATTTATTACAGGCACAAAGTAACCAATGGAAACATCAGTTGGGAATGGAAGACACACTAGACAAACTGGTTTACCTCGTCACAATGCTCTTACGTGTAATTCTGCTAGGGGAAGTACTTTTTTCAATAGTCTGAGTCCTATTCGTCAGTGGTTCTTGTGTTGAGGAAAATCATTCTGTGTAAAGACTTGTTTTGCTGAGTTGACATTTCAGAAAGTAATATGTCTTGGTAATCTCTAGATGCTTTCAGAGGTATCACTCAATTTCGCAGTATCACTCCAGAACACAAAGTGGATAAGATATCAGAGAAAACGACCTGAATGTAATTGGCTGCTATAAATCTCTAAAGTGACCATTCAGTATTAAGTGATGCTAACAGGTCAATATTTCTTCTCCCTAGAGTTATCGTTAAACCTCCTTCGCCATGAACAACTTAACTTGACCTCAACCTGTCGGTATAACTCGAGTCAGTAGCTCCTTATGTAGAAACCCGTCCAGAGTAAATGTCAATTCATGATACTTCTACTTCCCGTTTGAGGAAATAAATAATACTGAATCTGTACTGAAAACAAAGGCTGTCTGTTGAAGAAGTGCAAAAGTACTGTTAAAAAACCACAGGTTAAACCAGTCCTCATCGAATTTCCCGAATTAATTGAGAATACCTCAGGGGCTTCAGATTAAGAGGAAAGTGCTTTACATGATCCATGTCTCAGAAAATCTCAAGTGATGGGGAAAGCTTTCGATCACCATGTTTGGCGATGAAAGGTACTTAATTGACGTATTTAAAGCTGATACCCTTTAATACCTTATATAAATGACCAATGATCTCAGTCGATCGTGAGTATCTTATGGCTATGGTTAGCAGCTAAAATGGTACCTATTGTTCGACGTTTTAAACCTAACGGCAGACATTTTATAAACGAGATGTTCAACATTCTAGACGCCGCACTCTGAAAGACGGCGGACAAATGGATTTTGGATTCTCGCCAAACAACATGGAAAACGTGAGGAGGAAATAAGCAAAACAGATACAGAGAGCTTTCTCAGTCGGCAATATTAAGAGCTTAATCTCAATTCGCATTGGAATGTAATAGAGTTTTAGTTACAGGTGCCCGGATTTTGAAATGTAAACTATGACTTCACTATTTTATTGGTCCAATCATCTCGTTGATGTCGACTGAAAGTCACCAACAAGTCAACGTAAAGTAGCTCATAATTTTCATTCACACAAAAGTGCATTATATGGTATATTGAATCTGGATGAATTGCTTTCGACAAATTGGACGTTAAACCTTTAATAGACAATTAAGATATAATCGATTGATTATAATAAATATACTAGTATATGCCTTGTGAAAACTGCAATTATAAATGGTGTGCCCAATATTTTTGGGCGAGGGTCAGACGCCCGAGTTCACAACCAGTGGACACTCCCTTTCTTCGGGCGCTGAGAATCAATCCATTATTTATACTTTAACATGAGTTTAGAAAAGCTGAACATTAATGGTTTTGTCTGAATTGTTTCTTTCCAATCGCCCTATGGACGAATCTATCTGTTGAATGATAAAGGTGTTAGATTCAAACTAGACCTAATAACTTCCATAGATATATACAGTAAACCTGATAACGAACTGACCTGCTATAAACTGTCCAATGACTTGGCTTCAACTAACCGAGACGTATTAGAGACTAAAATTAATCCTCTTATGATCTATAAACCTTAACAATGTATCGGGTCTATCAAGAGAGAGCGAGGGTCGATGCCATCACTAATTCCACTGTTGTCCGGCAGAAATAGATATTCAATGCACTGATTTTGCATGAAAGCCAGCGATTCCATTAAAGAAAAGTATACATAAACTGTTTTGGAAGAAACTCATGGCACCTTAAACAGTCTCCCAAAGATCGCGTGCTGTTTGTTCTGACCTGGACCCCCAATACCAATTCGGTACTTCACACTGGACAATAAAGTAGACATAGAGAACGGGAAGATCAAAGTCACAAAGGTAATAGTGTAGTGTAAGGTCAAAATAGCCATTTTTTCGATGCCCTCATCGATATATTGTAATCAATCCCGTCAAAAAATAAGCAAAGAAAAGATTATTTAAAATTACAGCCTGATAGTATGGGTTAAAAAGAATATGTTTGCCAACTTTGTCTCGCTATGGGATGCTTTGTCTCGCTGTGTGCAGTCGAAACCCAAAGTATGATTTTCTGTTTGACATTTTCAGCCAGGAACTGTTGATACATGTGGGCCGTATATCACGTGACGTTGGCCTGAATCGAGTCTCGACGGAAGTCCTCGGTGTTTATTTTTTTTAAGACACTGTAAATTCTTCAGTTGATATTCACACTTTATTGACACATTTCTGACAGGCTCGTTTTAATGTTTAAAGCTTGAATTCCACAAACAATGCTTATTTAAAACGTTCTGTTCCATATATGGGATCGATGCCATTTTATAATTTTGAAAATTAACCGACAGAGCGCATGCGTGTCTTTGAAGGAAAACAAACTGTCAGTTCACTCATATCAATTTCCAAAGAAGACTCTAGGCTGAAACAAAAATGTAAACTCGTTCATTTATGGTGGACCTGTATCCATTCTTTATAAGTTTAAGGTAAACTTTACCGTTCATTAATGACAAAATCCGTTTAATATTGTTCCGTTTTAGTCAAAACGTTAACAGCACGTAGTGTCAAAGTAGATATGGTATTATTACTCTATGTATAAAGAACTACGTAGAGTCGTGTTTTAAATAGCGAAATTGTGTGTGCACATATAGTCGACAACAAATTGGCCAGGTTTTGGGAAAAAAACATCCGTTCATTTTCCAAGCCTTCATGAAAACTAGTTTAACTTTCGATGTAATCTAGGATTTGTAAGAATGCAAAAGCCTATGTTGGGATTAGGGATACTGTAAAATTAAATCTACATGAATGAGGTTATCAGTGAAATCTTTTATATAAAGTAACCATTTTGCACAATCAAGAGTAAACCACGTTAGTTCTAACAAAAGTGAGTCTTTTTCTCGAAAGAAAAACTCCTTACTAAAATAAGAGGGTTTTTCTTTCAGAACGATAGTCATACAGTATATTTGGAGGATAGCCTGGCGCCATTAATTCAATTGACATAGAAAATGAAGCCCACTCATCTATTTGCAATGGCGTCGCATCTCGCAGTGTTTCATTAAAACAAGTCCATGCAGTTTTATTGCAGTTTTATTGGAGTAATTGTTAAGGTATTATCTGTAAAACGAATCAGAATCAAAGACTCCAAATGACATTTGTTTGAAATCAATACTCCATTGGGCGCTTAATTTCCTACATTTTTTCAACCATATGATGGGATTTGGAAAATTTGATGCGAGCCTATTACTGTTTTATATCCGGCTGTTCGCCGAGGTGACCTGCAGTCAATTGATTGCGAGATACGTGGATTTGATCAAATTGTTGCAATCTCAGAGTCATCTAAGAAAATTAGTTCGACCTGAATTTAATCTTGAAAAATCCCTGAAACCTGGGCTGGACTTATGGCACAGACTTATGGCGAGGCTATATGAGGGGACGTTGAATTCATGGTATGGAAAACCTGAAGTAACTTGTGATATCTTGGATAGATACACTCGCAAAATAAATAATGTGTTTAACGCCGTGTCACTCCATCAACTGCCGAACCCTTTAGTTCAACAACTGCATCTTATCTCACTTCAAACCAAGACGTGCTATGGTGATTTGTGATAACATATCACCATGTATAATCAGCGGCAGTATAAACTATGGCAAGGCTCAGCAAACTTATATCGGCTGTTGTCTTGGTAGAAATCTATGACAATGAATCTTCATGGGTCAAAAGTTGAAATACGAGCAATACCCGTTAATAGACATTCAACCACACGTAAGTTGGTATCCCAAGTCGAGTGATTAGCCCAAACAATACTTTTGCAAGATATTCAGACTGACTGAGTCAATCGCAACAATATCAGTCTCCCGTCAGAAAAAAATATACCAGCGTGTATGTAAGGAAATTGAAAGTGTTCTGCCACGATAGTTTACCATTCTGGAAAATTTATATTCTTTTGTCAACATTCAAGAATCTACCAGCGTCACTTAACCAATTCAGGACTTTGCTAGAGGCAATTGTTATATGCTTAACATACAACTCCTCGAATCTTGGTCTTAACTAGAAAACGTTAAAAAAAAGGACTGAAGCAAAAGGGAACCATTTGCTGGCTTTCGAAGTCTACCTCTGTTAGAAAACATACTTTAAATCGGTTCAGTTGCCAGTATGTTCAAGAACCTTCTTCGAGAAACCGTTGATATCAAATTGGCGCATTTATTTCAAGTCTAGCTTGCACCTTTAAACGTACTCTTGTTACCCAGACAGAGTCTGTAGATGACCAGTCACTTTGACCAATGACTTCACCTCGGGCAGTCTTACAAACCAGCTGTTACTTCCTCCCACTTTTCCGTTCATGAAGTGGTATTAGCAATTCCAGAAAGCAATTGTCAGCCAAACCCCACACGTTGAAGTGAACAATAAACAAGACAAATAGCCGAGTCGTCAACGTTTGGGGCAATGATACAAGCTGGTAATCGAGGCAAATCGTTAACGGAAACAAATGCACCGAAAGCATTTCAACAGCTTCTGCTTAAATTAACGTACTTATACTCAAGTTTATTTATACATATATACTCAAGGATGAAGGTGAAATCGTTCTGCCTACTTAGCCATCGGATCAATCGAGTTATAAGCAGTTTTGATTGATGAACCGCATAACAACAATGTTCATTTGAGGGGTTATTTGTTTTATGTGTCCTCTGAAAAACCAGCCTCTATATATAGTTTGGCTTAAGGTGGTTGGCGAAGAGCATCCAAACCCTCTCTCAATCTGCACTATACTTTATACCGGAAACATAGAGTGCGAATAGAATACAATGGCCAAACTTGAACACAGTAACTATTTAATGTTAAATCGCTCAGAGAAACAGTAGAGTGTATGAATTTCAGATTAGCTAAACAATTATCTGAAGAAACTGTTGATGTCATTTGTTATCAGTAGGTGCACTTCTTTCAGTCGAAGATCGAAAATTACTTTATATCCTGATGAATTAATTCGGTGAGGAGAGGAGAATATTCCAATGTTTCCGAACAATAGTCTGCTTTCCATGTACTAACCTGGCTGACAAACGATGGTCCAGTCATCAGTAATCTGCCCTGTCAACTTGATATTCTATGGATAACTCAACGGTCGTTGTCACCTTTGCAGGTCACCTGGCATCCAGGAGCCAATCCATATTAAACACTTGTGTTGGAGAAACAAAATGAATACAATTTCTGGTAACTAGATTTGACCATCTGCTATCACATTGGACATTCAGACATTTACTGTACATTGCAGGTAGAAAGTCATTTGAGATATAGAGTAGACCGATATTAAGGATTGCCAAATATCGCTCTCTCCAATGAGCCACCGTGTGCATCTTCGGATATCTCAAGAATCTGGTTTGTGATTTATGACGGGCAATGGTCACACACAGACATGATTTGGCAACAACCGTGGGCAACGTTTTTCAATTTGTGTTTAGTGCCTTGTAAAACATGTGCTTTACAAGTCTGACCATTAAGAAAATTTAAATTACGGTTGTTACGAAAATACATACCCTCAGAGTAGTGAGGTAATAAACGATCTCTGCTGTGTCCGTTTGTACCCATTGATTGTGCAAAATGGTTACTTTACGTAAACGATATGACTTCAGTTTTGCCGAGTTTTACTGAGCACTTACAAAAATATGCATATTTCCTCCTCACACACTCATGATTTTCAAATATATACTTAGTGCATGTACAAACACAAAACCATCTTCACAGTCTAAGTCCCATTCACAAACGTGGGTCTAACAAAGTATTGTTCTTACGATACAACGACATTCTGATAATATGACAAATTAAGCCCAGGCAAGCATAATCGGTAAATGGGGGTCTCGGTGTGTATGTGGGGGGGGGGGGGCATAGTGTCCAGGTTCAACACAGATCTTTTATCGACCGGTCGTTGGTTTGAATCCCACTAACTCCAAAGACAAAACTGTCTAAGTATAGGGCTTTCATCCCTATGTGGAAGAGTTGCCATGTCCATACACCTCAGACTTTTGTCCTACCAATTTAACCATATCCACATGAAACCATTGCGTGAAATCATAAATTATGATACAGGAAACTACTTGCTTTATCATTGAACCAATATGAATCATTACCAGTGTACGAACATTGCGGCTGCCAATCGTTGATAAGTTAGTTTCAAAGATATTCCCATGTGTTACGGATACACAAGTAACTGTAAAAGAACTTCCAAGGAGTGGTTTGGAAAAAACGCAATAACCCTCTTTGAAGTAAAACCTACCACTCAGATTTAGAATGCAATTCTTGTCTTTTTAGCGCGTGTATTTTTTTCTGTAAATGCGCGGATCAAGACTGATTATTCAATGAAAATGGATCAAGCGAAAAGCAGAAAACCATTAGGGGAAAAGCATTTAAGTGCATGTATGTGTTTTAACATACACAATGCATTGATTTGGAGTTGACGTAACGCCTTTTTTTTAATTTTAATGTCAACCGAATGGGTACAATTTAGAACAGATCTAAACGTAATGAATCGGGGATAAAGTGATGTACCCAAGAACGACTTCAACTGGAGGTGAGAATTATAGACGAATCCAGGATACCCTTGTGTTCAAAAGTACCTGTATAAACCAACCAGTCCATCGACATAGGCCACGGGTCGATATTATTATCGATTTATCTGCCGCAACGAGATCGATATTTGGGAAACGAATATGATGACGAAATGAGAAACTCTATTAAAGAAAAATGATTATTTTAGTCAAATCTGTCATAAAAAATGGCGGCCTTGGTGACTGAGTTGGTTAGAGTGATCGTCCCTCAGTCCAACACAGGCCTGTCAGCGATGCAACGCCGGTTAGAATCTCACTCAGACCAAATAAAAAGTGGATTTTTCCCTGGATCGCCGCATGTTGAATGGTTGCCAGATACTTGCCGAAGGAAACAATGAGTACTCCGGGCAATGAGTCCGGTTTCCTTCCCCACTAAACCTGTCAAAGCCGCCTATAAGTGAAATAATCTTGAGTGTGGCGTAAAACGCAAATCAATCAGAAAAATTGCATTGTGTCTTCAAAGGTAATGACTAATTGTAACTACCAGACACGTGTGATGCGCTTGTTCTGATTCAGACGTTCAATATTAATACTCGCCACGGAATAATACAGTAAACTTGTCAAACAGTATGACCAAGACTCCATCTGTAATGTTAGAATGAAAGGCAAAAATGCCAAAAACCCTTTGAGGCTAATAACACGGCGTTAACGAATGTAATTTCCATTGATTAATGTCACTTTAAAAGAAACAATATCCCTGTTGAGACAATATACCATCAAAACAAATATCTAAAATGTATTGCTGTTCTGTGTTTATGTAATACTTGACATTCTCTTTTTTCAGACTTTCCTGCCACTCGGGTTACTCTAAGCCCCAGTATGTATACAAACTTTTCTCATACACGCAGAAGGTTTCGCAATCATTGATTGCTCCTTTTCCTCTGCGTACTTCTCCAAGGAACTAACTCTTACTTCTTTTGTATCGCCTAACTTGCGTGAGTGATGTCAAATATGATACAAATGGAAAGGTTAATTGAACCTGCACCGAACGTTCTCAATCATTTAACAATAAAGTATATAAGATGTAGAATTATTATATGATAACCTTGGCATACGCCGTGGTGTCACCTTCTAGAACCAATAATAATCTACTCAGAACAATTAACGTAATACACAAAAGCACGGGGGAAATTACAAGGAGACACAACCGCTTGAAAGGAAGAATACTTTTTGATTTGTTTAACCAGATACGAGACAATTCCCCTGATAGATATTTTATAGATGTTTGGAATAAACCATAATATAGTCATTTAGTCCCATTACTGTATTCACTCTTAAGCGCGGTGTTAATGTCTACATTTAAATTCCAAATGTTTATGTTGACATGGGGTAACATTCTTACGGAAGCCAGTTAGTGCCACGGTAAAAAAAATAAAAAATAAAAATCATCGCGAAATTTCGACATAATTATCGCGAAATTTTGACATAATTATCGCGAAATTTCGACATAGTTATTGCGAAATTTCGAGATAAAAAATTATCGCGAAATTTCGATATAATTATCGCGAAATTATGACATAACTATCGCGAAATTTCGACATACTTATGTCGTAATTTCGCGATGATTATTTTTTTTCTCGAAATTTCCCGGTAATATACCTGTCTCAGATCAGCGTTGTGGAGTCGATGAACCATTGTCTACTCTCCCAAAAAAGAAACGCAACATCCAATTTTTTTTTTCAAACATGAATTTTTCCAAAAATGTGCGCGATTGAGACAAGACAACAGGATCATGTTATAATGTAAATGTCCGATAATTGAATTTAAGCCCCTCATAGTGGTTGTTGACTACACGTGACTTTCGGGTCAGCCTTTGTATAACGCTACACGAGGAAGGCGTAGGGGAAAACGTAGGGCAGTTGCACGTGCGAATCACGTCTTATCTTTATGCGGGTTTAATGAGTATAAAAGACACACAACCGTTCAATTTAGTCGTTAAATTGTTTCACGAAGTTGCTACAATTAATATGCCAAGACTAGACGCAGCTACCCGAAACGTCGTCATTGGTCGTCTCCTGGCCGGCGAATCACGAAATGCAGTCGCTACACTTCATAATGTTCACCTGAGCACGATTTCCAGACTGTTGCAACGGCACCAGCAATCCGGTTCAACGGCTGATCGTCAACGTTCTGGCCGACCTAGGATCACATCAGCAGCCCAAGATCGCTACATCCGGTTACTTCACCTGCGAAACCGGACCAAAACAGCAACAGAAACAGCATCAAATATCCCAAATATCGGCACAGACAGTCAGAAACCGTCTCCGTCAAAACGGCTTACGCGCCATACGTCCTTACTTTGGCGTAGTACTGAGACGCCAGCATCGACTTGCAAGGGTCCGATGGTGCAACAGGTTAAGGGACTGGAATCTGCGAAACTGGAGGCGAGTCTGGTTCAGCGATGAATCAAGATTCCAGCTGCAGAGAAGAGATGGTCGTACACGAGTTTACAGACGCCGGAAAGAGAGGTTCGCAAGGAACTGCGTCCTTGAGGACAATTTTGGCGGAGGAAGTGTGATGGTGTGGGGTGCCATATCCTGTGCCCGAAAAACTCAACTGGTGCACATTCCCGGCAACCTTCACGCCGTTCGATACACAGATGAGGTTTTGACACCACATATGCTGCCCGTAATGGACCTCCGTAGGGAAATTTTTCAGCACGACAACGCCCGGTCGCACACAGCTCGTGCTACTGTTGAATTTCTAGCCAGCCAGAACTTAACAGTGCTCCCCTGGCCGTCCAAATCACCAGATTTGAACCCAAAAGAACATTTGTGGGATGATTTGGATAGACGCGTGCGCAGTCGTCATCCAGCGCCCCAAATTCTGCAAGAACTGCAGCAGGCTCTTGAGCAAGAATGGAGGAGAATTCCGTAAAACCGTATTCGTCGATTGATTGTGTCTATGCCGAGACGGGTCCGTACTGTGTTACAGGTTAATGGTGGGCACAACAGATATTGACGTTGCAGTGACGTCATCTGAGCGATATGAAGTTTAATGTGATAAATATTTACATGTGAATGAACTTTAAAGTCTGAACAACCAGTCTGGCAAATTTCAGTGTAATGTGATGCTTATTTTTGTATTAAAAATGATGTTGAAAAATTCATATTTTGAAGAACAAAAATTGGATGCTGCGTTTCTTTTTTGGGAGAGTATATATGTCAAGAGAATGCGGTACGTAGCGTTATCACAGATAAACCAAATTTGTTAATTTGCTAGATATTATTTAAATAGTCCTAATGTTATCCAGCTTCAATTTGAATGGAATGAATTGCTAAATCCTGAATTGTCTATGCTTCTTCTCTTGTTAATTTTATCTCGTAAATTATGGCGAAATTATGAGATAATTATCGCGAAATTTCGAGTTACGTATCGCGAAATTTCTAGTTACGTATCGCGAAATTTCTAGTTACGTATCGCGAAATTTCGAGTTACGTATCGCGAAATTTCGAGTTACGTATCGCGAAATTTCGAGTTACGTATCGCGAAATTTCGAGTTACGTATCGCGAAATTTCGAGTTACGTATCGCGAAATTTCGAGATCATTATGTTGTAATTTCGCGTTAAATTCAATTTTTATTTCTTTCACAGTGGCACTAACTGGCTTCCGTACATTCTTATGCGGCCCTCTTAGTACTGATTTCAATAAGAACTTACATCGACAACCATTTACAGAACAGATTTTCGGATACATCAGTCATACTGATTTACTTATTCGCCGGACTCTAACCTACAAGTAGGGAAGTGCTCCAGATTTTAGTTTAATTGGCCTAAATTTGGGTGCCAATGGCTCTCTAGGGGGGATTTGGCACGCACTAATATTGTCCAAGCGCTAATTCTATTAAACAGCTTTATCCGGTGCAATCAGTTTGCCAACGTCCAGACACCTTTTCAAGCTGTCAAGACAGGCTCCAGATCAGAAAGTGATAGAGAACTCACAGAAGATCTTAACTATGTTTGATTGTGGTACAATTTGGTTTTAACTTATGCGATGCATTGATTTATAGTCAACATAACGATTTTAACACCTCTCAATATGCCACCCAAATGGGTATAATTTAGAACAGATCTTAGCGTAATGAATCTGAGATATAAAAATGTTCCAAAGAATGGCTTTAACTGAATCACGAGTATTACAGACGAAGTCAGGACCCCTTGTGTTCAAAAGAACCTGTTTAAACTAGCCAGTCAGTCAACATAGGCCACGGGTCGATAGCATCATCAATTCATCTGTCGGAACGAAATAGATATTTAGGAAAGGGATATGATCGCGAAGCGAGCAATTCTATTAAGGAAAAGTGGATATTTTAGTCAAATCTGTCAGAAAAAAATGCATTGTGTCGTCTAAGGTAATGAATTAATTTGAGATACCAGACACGTGTGATGCGCTTGTTATGATTAAGACATGTTTAATATCACTTCCCTACTCGTCACTGGATAATAAAGTAGACCTGTCAAACGGTATGTTCATAATCCCATATATAATGTTAAGAAGAGGGGCCAAAATGTCAGAAAGCCCTCGACACTAATAACACGGTGTTAACGAATATAATTTCCATTGATTTATGTCACTTTAAAAGAAACAATATCTCTGTTGTGACAATACACCATCAAAACAAATATCTGAAATGTATTGCTGTTCTGTGTTTATGTAATACTTTACATTCTCTTTTTACAGACTTGCCAGGCACTCGGATTACCACAAACTCCACAGTTCTCATACAAACAGAAGATTTTATAGCGTAACATGTACATAATAAAACACACGGGCACAGGGAAAATCTTCTTGACTAATATAACTTTATTATTTATCGCCGTTGTAACATACACCTGAGAATTCGCGAGTGTATTTAGACAATTTCCCTACTCCGAAGCTTATCAAGAAAACGTTTAACAAATGGAACCAAATTGAGCCTTAGGGTCAAACTTCAAAACAATCAACATGTTTTTCATACTTTGTGCATTGTACTTAAACCAAGGCCTATATGGTTTCAAAGAAATATGCACTTGAGCCGTCATTTCAAGCATGGCTAACACTCGTAATAATGGTTCTGTTATTCTAAGGTAGTTTATAGATGACCAGTCACTTTGACCATTGGTCTCGCCTTGGGCTGTCTAACAAACCAGCTGTTTCTCCTTACTACATTTCTGTAAAAGTTGCCGGAATACTGCGGTGAGACATAGTGACGAAGTGGGAAATTAACAAGACAAATAACCCAAACACTAGTGTTGAAGTGATAGTTGTCTAACAGAAGTAAGAAACGTTGCTATTACGCGTTATTAAAATAACCCTCAAATCAATTGTTATACTTATGGAGACAACAACGTTTCTTACTGCTGTTAGGTGGCATACACGGCAAAGTTATAATTTAGATCACATTATGATTTTTTCAGTTTTACTAGAAACTAACACGGAAAAAATTACTGGAAAACGCAAGGTTCTGGCCTGAATGAATTCTATATATATATTGTAAAGCAGTTCAGATAGCCAGTTGATTGTACTACTTCAACACTAGTGTTTGAGTTATTTGGCTTGTTAACTGCCCACTGTCTCACCGCAGTATTCCGGTAACTTTTACAGAAATGTAGTAAGGAGAAACAGCTGGTTTGTTAGACAGCCCAAGGCGAGACCAATGGTCAAAGTGACTGGTCATCTATAAACGACTCAAGCATTAAATTACAGCCTACTATTGATCACACTTCTGTGGATTTTTTGGATGTAACTATTTACAAGGGTCATACATATCATACTACTGGGTATTTAGATTACAAAGTATTCTTCAAACCTACTGACACGCATCAGCTACTACATGCTGGGTCATACCATCCTCCTCACACTTTCAAGGGGGTCATTAAATCTCAGATTTTTAGATTCTATAGAAACTGTAGTTCTTTAGATTTTTTTAACCAGGCTTGTTCTGTTCTTTTTAAAGCTCTCCTCCCTAGGAAGTATTCTATTAGATTACTCCGAAGGATGAAATCTAACACAGTAAGACAAATCATGTTTCCCCCTTCATCCCCCGATACGCTTACCTCCCCTTCACGAGTGTACCACTACCGTCCAACATTTCTCTCAGGTACATCAATGAAATGCCTTAAGACGCGATGCAAACTCGATATATACGTACCCGATCGCGGAACCTTTTTCGGAGAACAAACTCGCAACAAATATCAAATGGCAGAGAACCTTAATTGTGACTCCTCTAATATCGTGTATGTAATCACGTGCAAAAAATGTCGCAAACAGTACGTCGGAGAAACTCAGAATTCTCTACGACAAAGAGCAGCCAACCATTTATCTAGCATAAGACTTAAACATGATGTACCCGTGGCACAACATTTCAATACTCAAGGTCATTCGGTCAAGGACCATTTTGAAATCATGCCTATTGAGAAAATCCCATTTCTCACTTCCGCTGCAGATACGAAGCACAAACGTTTGGAAAGGGAAAGTTTTTGGATTCAAACATTACAAACTATTTATCCTTTGGGTTTGAACTTGGACCCCGGAAGATGTCGTGAAAAAACTATAATACCATTTGTGTTTCAGTATAACAAAGCTAGCATCGCTATGGCCAAGATTATAGTAGAAGAATACAAACTTCTTCAAAGTAAACTTACTCGACCTCTGACCCAAAGGCCAGTCATTGCTTATAAAAAGAACAAGAGTTTGAAAGACATACTGGTCAGGGCTAAACTCCCCTGTCTGCCTTCTACCTAGGTTTTCTGGGAAAGGGTATGGGGGGGGGGGGGGGGGGGGGCATACTATATAGTCTGACGATATTCTTACTATAGCTTAAGATGCGTAAGCATTGTCAATGTAATACAAAGTGTTCCAAAAATTACTGACTAAGGCCAAGCTCCTGTCAGTCGTCAACCTAATGAAATATCATAGGTTTACTTTATTACAACAATTTATGATGGGGTATAAAGGTCTAAATGATATACCTCTTTTTAACACAATTAGAAACTTGTCTCCGTGGTTATTTTAGACAAGAAGATTTTCCCTGTGCCCGTGTGTTTTAGTGTCCATAAATATAAACTACCTTAGAATAACAGAACCATTATTACGAGTGTTAGCCATGCTTGAAATGACGGCTCAAGTGCATACTTCTTTGGAACCATATAGGCCTTGGTTCAAGTACAATATACTAAGTATGTTGATGTTTGAGAAGTTTGGCCCTAAGGCTAAATTTGTTTCCACTTGTTAAAGTGGCATGAGCTGCCAAAATGTTAATATTTTGACGTTAAAACAGAATGTTGTAATTATTGGCTATTTTTCTCAGGACGTATAATTTAGGAGCTTATGAATTATGAAAAAGTGCGAATTTTGACAGCTCATGCCACTTTAAATATTTTCTTGATACGCTTCGGAGGAGGAAAATTGTCTTTACACACTCGCGAATTCTCAGGTGTATGTTGCAAGGACGATAAATAATATGGTTATTATAGTCAAGAAGATATTCCCTGTGTACCTGTGTTTTAATGTTTATAAATATATTATGTAAATGTTACCCTAAATTTTATGTTTGTATGAGAACTGTTCGTATACATATTGGGTTTTGTGGAAATCCAAGTGCCTGGCAAGTCTGAAAAAAGAGAATGTCAAGTATTACATAAACATACATTTTAGATATTTGTTTTGATGGTATATTGTCACAACAGAGATATTGTTTCTTTTAAAGTGACATAAATCAATGGAAATTATATTCCTTGACATGTTATTAGTGTCGAGGGCTTTCTGACATTTTGGCCTCTCTTCTTAACATTACATATGGGATTATGAACATACCGTTTGACAGGTCTACTTTATTATCCAGTGACGAGTAGGGAATCGATATTAAACATGTCTTAATCATAACAAGCGCATCACACGTGTCTGGTATCTCAAATCAATTAATTACCTTAGACGACACAATGCATTTTTTCTGACAGATTTTACTAAAATATCCACTTTTCCTTAGTAGAACTGCTCGCTTCGCAATCATTTCAGTTTTCCAAATATCTAGTTCGTTCCGACAGACGAATTGATGATGCTATCGACCCGTGGCCTATGTTGATTGACTGGCTAGTTTAACCAGGTCCTTTTGAACACAAGCGAGTCCTGATTTCTTCTGTAATACTCGTCATCCAGTTGAAGCCATTCTTTGGAACATTTTTATATCCCAGATTCATTACGCTAAGATCTGTTCTAAATTATACCCATTTCGGTGACATATTGAGAGGTGTTAAAATCGTTATGTCGACTATAAATCAATGCATCTCATAAGTTGTTAAAACCACATTGCACCACAATCAAACACAGTTAAGATCTCCTGTGAGGTCTCTGTCACTTTCTGGTCTGGAGCCTGTCTTGACAGCTTGAAAAGGTGTCTGGACGTTGGCAAACTGATTGACAGGGATCAAGCTGTTTAATAGAATTAGGGATTGGACAATATTAGTGCGTGCCAAATCCCACCAGAGAGCCATTGGCAACCAAAGGCCAATTAAACTAAAATCTGGAGCACTTCCCTACTTATAGGTTAGAGTCCGGTGAATAAGTAAATCAGTATGACTGATGTATCCGAAAATCTGTTCTGTAAATGTCTTTCCAGAAATGGTTGTCTATCTCTAAATATTTCCTGCAACTAAGCTCATAAATAAATGGGGGACATGATTACCTTTTATTAGACGAATAAACAGAATGACTTGCCTTCAGATTTTTGAGGCGTAGAACAAAATAACAAAAAGTGACCCATTGTGCCCCGCTCTCCACTAGCCTTGTATAAACATGGTTTTGACCTTTAGTAGGGCCATACATGAGCGGATTTTTATTCCATTCAAAGTATTGTGATGGCGAGAAAATGAAGATAATTTCAAGTGAAAGTATCTAAGTGTTTTCAATTTATGGAACATAAATCAATTTGGATGCACGGCTTACAGGAATTCAGACCAATCTAAATATACACCCTTCCTTAAGATATTTATAGACAGGAGAATAAAAACTACAGAAATCGTCTTAGAAGATGTTACAACTTAGGAACTCGAGGATTTCCGCCCAGCTTTCCATTCAAAACTGCATGCAAACATTCAAACGGCGCGAATCTAGTTAGTTTATCAAAACCGCCGTAGACTAACAAGCGACTTGATTTAGCCGAAAGCTGTATGCATCATGAGCCTCGTCCAGTCTTCAACGCACTTCCGAACCATCGTGTAAAACGATGTTCCCATTGTCGAATTTCCCATGTGGTTCTCACTCGAGAATTTCACGCAAAAAGACAGTCAAACTGAAAAATACATTAATTCTATACAAAGTAACATGTGTCTTATATTCGAACAAATTACAAACACTTTGATCGCTCTTTAACGACTTATTCATGTTTTTTTATGAAAACATGGTAATGCTTGCAATGCTAGAATTCACTATTATTCTCATATAACTTGTCACACTCTTTCTCTTTCTCACCCTCAAAGGAACCTTGTTCCGCTGTGTTCCACGGCGGCTCCAATAAAAACTACAAAAATTAAAACTGAACTAAACAGTAAGCCTGATGGAGAATAACACAGATGTGTCAAACCATTCCTGGTAAAACATAGCGACAAACCAAACAGAATTCAAAAATACAATTCAGAACTTTCTTCAGCTTTATAAAGGACAGAAGCCATACATTCTGTTCTATTTACTGGGGATCTCAAGAAGTGTTTGAGGGGATTGGCCTATTGCATCCCATGACGAGTGGCATTCAAATCAGTTGACTTACTTTTCGGCTTGCATACTCTCTAATGCCCCGTATCAGATAAACAAACTTGGCAGTCGCCAGTGATTATCAATTCATTGAGACTAGCATCTAAAATGGCGCCAATTGTTAGGTTGGGTTTTAACTGTACGGCAATAGTCCACAAAGGTCAACAATTCCAGAAAAAAATGTAGCTAGGCTTGGAATCTGGCAGATAAATGGATTCTGGAAATTCGCCAAAATAACGAGGGACTTGTTAAGAGGAAAAAGACAAAACAGAAGCTTTACAAAATCAGCTCTTTTCTAACTTAGATAGCATTAGGACAGGTTTCCCAGGTCTGAACTTTACTAGCTAATACAAGCTAATCTGTTTTCAGTACATGTTTCACATAGGCTTTTCTTGGGATTGAGATAATTAAATTTCCCACGGGGGAGTCCAAATTTCTTCTTGGTTTTTGGAATGTAAAATTTTAGTAACTGGATTGAATAAACTGCATTTAAGTTATAGAAATACTGCAAACTCTGCCAAGTCCCTTTACCTAAATTCTCGGTTTCAATGGCTTAGTCGGGGAAATGTTGCACAAATTCGAATAACTGGATTGAATAAATTGAATTAAAGTAATAACAGCTCAACCTCATCTGCCATTTAGTGTCGGCTGTTAAAGTTTGCTCTGAAACCGATGTCATAAAACACTTTTGTCAATTGAAATTGGAAGTGTTGAGATCGTAAAATGTAGAAACAAGAAAGTTAAACTCTGGGTTGATAGTCAATATTATATATATGTATATTACGTGAAGAGGTCATCAGTTGTGACTAAGTTTCAACTGTTTATCTTCTCTCACATCTAACAATATCACTCAGAGAAATGTATTTACATTGTTTGTGTATTTCATGACACATGCTTTGATTGTTATCGTATTCTTCACTTCCCATTATTTTATTTATTTACGTTGCACTCATGCACAAACACGACGACTATCAAAATTACTTCAAAGTGTCTGAACGAAAAGTTATTAAAATAATAAACAATAGCATGGTGGCGTTGCCAGGCTTAGTTGGGACGTGGGCTTGTCACCCAGAGGAAAACCTTCCGCAAAATAAAGCTCAACGAATGACAAGTATTTTTAAAACAACTACATGTAACCATAATAATACCTCACACGTGTGCGTTGCTGTGTATTAAGTCTATACTAGTCAGTTACATATCCAACAGCCATAAAATATGTTGAGGATGAGCATGTTATACTTAAAAAAGGTTCCTTATATAAGCGTTCCTTTAAACACAATAACCGTTGACACCTATAGAAGCCACGATTTGTTTACTCGACGCTATCAACAGATAGGCATTCACACAACCCATCAGATGTAACACTACGCAGATGACAGAGAAAGAAACTCAGTTGGCACATGTCAAGTTTTTATCTGTCGGATTTTCTTGTTTTTATAGCATTTTTTGTAACCTGGTAGTTGAATGAAACGAAATTGGGGTAAAATTGTCAAACTAGTAATAACCGTACTTATGTTGTTATCGTTACTTACTCAAGCTTAGATGAAATGTGAAACCCTGAGATGAACAAGATTGTGGGTCTTTTTTAGATAAACTGTGTGTTGGGTTTTGTATACTTTTTTGTACGGCATTAAAAACAATGCTGCAAATATCTTACAGAAGCTGTCCGAGAAAGGGGGGGGGGGGTCTAGAAATTAATCGTATATTCGAATCGTTGTTCAAAGCTCTGTTCAGTTAGCGCCAACAGACCAGATAAAAGTATATTATTATAAAACTACACATGTATACTGGTGCTAGGAAGCAACAGAAGCAGTATGACAACTAAACAGTTTGCTTTTTAATATATATTCCATTTCCCTAATCTTGTTCAACTCTTGAAAGACTGGCCACATTTCACCTAGTGTATCTACTGATACTTTAGCCATTCTCATGCACCCTATAAAATAGATATTTCTACTTGATGGTCTCTATGTCTTGGCGAATTTATATCACTGGGTATTCCAGAGACGATCAGAGTTCAATTGAACGATAAAGGAAAGGATAAACAAAACGCAAGCCAAAAGTTTCTGCAACGTACAGTGACAAGCTATCATAAGATCGAGATATGTATTTGTTCCATGATAACAGCCTTACTCTACTTCCGTTTGTTTGTCAGCATATTCAGTCCAGTTGAAAACGAATGTTTGCAATATTTGGTTTAAAAAGAAAACCTTTACGTTTTAAAACATTGTTGTTGTCAAAACAACTGTAACTTGCACTAAACAGTACATCGGTAGTATTACAAAGAAAGGTTAATAGTGCGCCAAACCATGCCTGGTCTAATATACACAAGTAAAAGACAAGTTTGAATTACATAATTCTCAAACTACTCCAGAATAAGCGGAAGTAATCTTGACCATTTCATGCTATTTCATTTTGCAATCTAAAGAGGTGTGGACGTTTTTTTGGCTCGTCAGCTCCGAATTTAGTGACATTTACTTGGCTTGTATACTCTTTGATAGCCCATCCCAGACCAGTCGCCAGTGGTTATCTATTCAAATTAAGATTATCTAAAATGGAAATATAAGGAAAGTATACACACTTCTAAAAAGATGAACGTCTTGCCAATATAACGAGGGAAAGGTTATAAGAAGGGGATAAGACAAAACCGAAACAAGAGCTTTTGGAAAGACACCATAGAGGGGGTTCATATCCGAGACTTGATAAACTTAGGTAAAACTGTTTATTGTATATGAATTGAATCTGTTTCCATCACACTTTTCACACTGAATCTTCACGGGGCTTAGAAAAAGATCCGTTGCTCATGTGAAATGGAATTTATACAACCTGTAAGTAGACAAGCCATTACTAACGACGAAATGTCGCGATCGAACCGAAAGTAGATATTTTATCAAGCTATTTCGGCACATTATGGAAACTAAGTTTGATACATTAACATTTGCAGTACGTATAAAAGAATGGAGCAGTCGTCAGTCAAACGCCCAGGTGACAGAGTGAACAAATTACATGACAATAAACAGGGTCCACTTGCATAAAAAAGGTATTTACGTCGAGTATTCTTAGCGTATGTCTACTACATGGGACATAAAGAGGGTTAGTAACATTCCGTGTTGTCGACAGGTGCGCTTTCATATCAAATGGAAATCTGAGCAAATCGTAAAGAGATACAAGCTTCAAGATAGTTTGATAGACATTTTATTTCCGACAATACCCGTCAAGGGGATTTTATGACCTGCATGTTGACCATTTTGATCTCTTTATTTCGTCCGAAGGCTATACAGAGAGAAGCACGAAATACATCACTTCTTCTTCAGAACTGATTGGATTTTTCACTCGGTCTCCGTATGGGAAAGCTCTGCCAGGTGCACACCAAAGGTCGGGGGTTTCCTCCGGGCAAAGGAGCCCGGTGTCCTCCCCCCACCAAACCTGGCAACGCCGCCATGTAAGTGAAATAATCTCGAGTGCGGCTTAAAACATCAATCAATCAATCTTCTCCAGGAGCTTTTTCATTGGTCAAAATCTAAATCTTGGATTTTATTTTGTGTATAACATTACTTCAATATCTACAGAGCACACAATGGAACTAATTATCGTATCATCCATGGAAGCAAAAACTATTCCAATGTATGTGATTTTTTATAATGAAGTTATTTTTGGCTCATTTTCTTACGGATTAATGCTGCACTATCGGAGCAGCATCGGGTTTTTAATTCGGTCTGATTGGAATAAGACGTCACATAATGTAGAAAAAGCAGACCATTTGAACCGACGACATGGTGTATGGACTGAAAATATCCGCAGTATACGCGTACAACAATCCTCATCTGCGATTTAAGGACAGCCTGACGTACTGACCCCCTTATTCCGCAAGAATTTTGCTCCTGAACAGAGAGATGCTGTGGCTTTTAGTCTAATTAGCCTTTCGCAGACAATGGTTCTCTAAAATATCTAGAATTGATTGGCAGTCTAACATATGGCCAAGTTATCATTTCCCAAGAAATAAGAAGAGAAGACATGTAAGCTGTTGACTGCGCGAAATGTCTCTTTAAGCAGTCATTTTCTGAACAATGTTCAATATCGTTTCTCTCCAAATACGAAGGTTTGTTTCGGTCTATATGTGGGGTTTCTTCCAATATATCAGTAGGTAGAGCGTTGGATGCTCAATCCGAACAGCCTTCCACCAATGGGTCGCGGGTTCGAATCCCACTCAGTCCAAAAAATTGGAAAATGTTCTGACTGGGTTTTCACTCGAACGACCTATGTGGGATGGTTTCCAGTTACCACCGGAAGGTCGTGGGTTTCCTCCCTCAATAAAACTGGCAACGCCGCCATATAAGTGAAATAATCTTGAGCACGGCGTAAAACACCAAACAATCACTCAATCAATTCTTCCAATATAATCTCATTCAACGCAACATGCAATGGCAATAAGTGAAATAATCTTGAGCACGGCGTAAAACACCAAACAATCACTCAATCAATTCTTCCAATATAATCTCATTCAACGCAACATGCAATGGCAATATGCTAATGCTGTGGCTTTTAGTCTAATTAGCCTTTCGCAGACAATGGTTCTCTAAAATATCTAGAATTGATTGGCAGTCTAACATATGGCCAAGTTATCATTTCCCAAGAAATAAGAAGAGAAGACATGTAAGCTGTTGACTGCGCGAAATGTCTCTTTAAGCAGTCATTTTCTGAACAATGTTCAATATCGTTTCTCTCCAAATACGAAGGTTTGTTTCGGTCTATATGTGGGGTTTCTTCCAATATATCAGTAGGTAGAGCGTTGGATGCTCAATCCGAACAGCCTTCCACCAATGGGTCGCGATTCGAATCCCACTCAGTCCAAAAAATTGGAAAATGTTCTGACTGGGTTTTCACTCGAACGACCTATGTGGGATGGTTGCCAGTTACCACCGGAAGGTCGTGGGTTTCCTCCCTCAATAAAACTGGCAACGCCGCCATATAAGTGAAATAATCTTGAGCACGGCGTAAAACACCAAACAATCACTCAATCAATTCTTCCAATATAATCTCATTCAACGCAACATGCAATGGCAATATGATATTTCGAATGAAAAAAGATTGACATGAAATGGTCAGTTTTAGTTTTTTAGTCCAGAAAGCACCAATTTTGCATACATATAGCTTTGGATTTTCATATATAGACATGGTTTTGGGGTTTAATGGTGCAATCTATAAGCGGATTACAATTCCATTCAAAGTATTGCGATAGCGAGAAAATGAAGATAATTTCCAGTGAAAATGTCAAACTGATTTAGATTTCTCGCCCATAATACATATCGGATGCACGGCTTACGGAAATATCAATTTAAATATACCCCCTTCCTTTAGATAATGATAGACGAAAGAATAATACTACAGAAATTAAGGCCTGATGGGGAATATCAGAGATGTGTCAATATATTGTCAAACCATTCCTGGTAAAAGACAGCGACAAACCAAACAGAATTCAAAAATACAGTTCAGAACTTTCTACAGCTTTATAAGGGACAGAAGCCATACATTCTGTTCTATTAACTGGGGATCTCAAGAAGTGTTTGAGGGGATTGGCCTATTGCATCCCATGACGAGTGGCATTCAAATCAGTTGACTTATTTTTCGGCTTGCATACTCTCTAATACCCTGTATCAGATAAACAAACTTGGCAGTCGCCAGTGATTATCAATTCATTGAGACTATCATCTAAAATGGCGCCAATTGTTAGGTTGGGTTTTAACTGTACGACAATAGTCCACAAAGGTCAACAATTCCAGAAAAAAAATGTAGCTAGGCTTGGAATCTGGCAGATAAATGGATTCTGGAAATTCGCCAAAATAACGAGGGACTTGTTAAGAGGAAAAAGACAAAACAGAAGCTTTACAAAATCAGCTCTTTTCTAAGTTAGATAGCATTAAGACAGGTTTCCCAGGTCTGAACTTTGCTAGCGAATACAAGCTAATCTGTTTTCAGTGCATGTTTCACATAGGCTTTTCCTGGGATTGAGATAATTAAATTTACTACGGAGGAGTCCAAATTTCTTCTTGGTTTTTCGAATGTTGTAAAGTTTTGAGTAACTGGATTGAATAAACTGCATTCAAGTTATCAAAATGCTGATTCTTGATTTTAATGGCTTATTCGGGGGAATGTTGCACAATTTCGAATAACAGGATTGAGTAAATTGAATTAAAGTAATAACAGCTCAACCTCATCTGCCATTTAGTGTCGGCTGTTAAAGTTTGCTCTGAAACCGATGTCATAAAACACTTTTGTCAATTGAAATTGGAAGTGTTGAGATCGTAAAATGTAGAAACAAGAAAGTTAAACTCTGGGTTGATAGTCAATATTATATATATGTATATTACGTGTAGAGGTCATTAGTTGTGACTAAGTTTCAACTGTTTATCTTCTCTCACATCTAACAATATCACTTAGAGAAACGTATTTACATTGTTTGTGTATTTCATGACACATGCTTTGTTTGTTATCGTATTCTTTACTTCCCATTATTATATTTATTTATTTGCGTTGCACTCATGCACAAACACGACGACTATCAAAATTACTTCAAAGTGTCTGAATGAAAAGTTATTAAAACAATAAACAACAGCATGGTGGCGTTGCCAGGCTTAGTTGGGACGTGGGCTTGTCACCCAGAGGAAAACCTTCCGCAAAATAAAGCTCAACGAATGATAAGTATTTTTAAAACAACTGCATGTAAGCAAACCCCAAACATGTGCGTAGCTGTGTAAGTCTGTACTAGTCAGTTACATATCCAACAGCCACAAAATATGTTGAGGATGAGCATGTTATACTTAAAAACGGTTCCTTATATAAGAGTTCATTTAAACACAATAACCGTTGACACCTACAGAAGCCACGATTTGTTTACTCGACGCTATCAACAGATAGGCATTCAACACAACCCATCAGATGTAACACTATGCAGATGACAGAGGAAGAAACTCAGTTGGCACATGTCAAGTTTTTATCTGTCGGATTTCTTGTTTTATAGCCTGGTAGTTGAATAAAACGAAATTGGGGTAAAATTGTAAAACTAGTAATATCCGTGCTTATGTTGTTATCGTTACTTACTCAAGGTTAGAGGAAAGGTGAAACCCGGTAGTTTAATGAAACGAAAGTGAGATAAATCTTCAACACTAGATATACCCGTGTTTATATTTTTATGGGTACTTACTCAAGCTGAGATGAACAAGAGTGTGGGTCTTTTTAGATAAACTGTGTGTTGGGTTTTGTATACTTTTTTGTACAGCATTAAAAACAATTATGCAAGTATCTTACAGAAGCTGTCCGAGAAAGGGGGTGGGGTGGGGGGGGGGGGTCTAGAAATTAATCGTATATTCGAATCGTTGTTCAAAGCTCTGTTAAGTTAACACCAACAGACCAGATAAAAGTATATTATTATAAAACTACAGTGTACTGGTGCTAGGAAGCAACAGAAGCAGTGTGACAACAAAACAGAATAGCATGTACAGAATGAAGGATACAATATATAACCATTTAGCTAATCTTTGAAAGACTCTTGAAAGACTGGTCACATTTCACCTAGTGTATCTACTGATACTTGAAATTTAGCCATTTCCATGAACCCTATAAAATAGATATTTCTACTCGATGCCTTGGCGAATTAATATCACTGGGTGTTTCAAAGACGATCAGAGTCCAATGGAACGATAAAGGAAAGGATATACAAAACGCAAGCCAAACGTTTCTGCAACGTACAGTGACAAGCTATCATAAGATCAAGATATGTATTTGTTCCATGACTTTTCACTGTTTCCATCACACGTTTCACCCTGAATCTTCACGGGGCTTATAAAAAGATCCGTTGGTCAAGTGAAGTGGTGTTTATACAACCTGTAAGTAGACAAGCCATTACCAAAAACGAAATGTCGCGATCAAAGCAAAATTAGATATTTTATCAAGCTATATGGCAGATTATGGAAACGATGTTTAGTACATCGACATTTACAGTATGCATAAAATAATGTCGTCCACAAAATCCCATAGCAGGTTACATACTTCGAGAATGAATGGATGTCATGACTTTTAGTAAAATTGCCATTTTACTGTCAATGGCTCTATCGGAGTTATGCTATGCTTTTGGTACCAGCCTGTACGATCCAACAGTCATTTTCACAATAGGTTATGTTTACTGTCATTTTTACGTAAGCATATACAGGTAATATTTTGGTTCGGGTAACCTAGATTTCCAGGATGACATTGAAACATGTTACCCTTTTTCCGGGTATAATGTTCGTTCATATTTTTTTTTTTCATTAAACTGAAATTGTGAAATTTCCTCTTTTCGTTTCTTCTTTTCAGCAACACGTTGGATCATTTATCATGATTCAGCTAAAGCTCCACATAAGGACAACTTTCTTTGAATCATGTTAATGATCCTGCCCTAAAGCGCAATTTGTAAAATAATGTACATAAACACGATGCTGTATCAAGATGCATTTGTCAAACAGATTTGTCTTGATTACATTTAACATAATAGAGAGTCAATACACGTATGCATGTTGTTTTATAATATTAATTTATGTTTCACTACAGGTACAATGGAGATGTGCTGTCAACGTATATGCTCAGCCCTTTTAAACAGCTTTTCTGCACATACAGAACATGCTAAAGAGAGCAATGTAACTTGCACGAAATTTACATATTTTATCGGAAGTGATCAAGTGTTCCCGGTATTTTTGGTTAATGCGCTTTGTTTGGGATCTGCAATAGGAATTGGCATGTTTTCATATTACAAAATCAATTCGGAATGAAACTATTTTGAAAACAAGTTGGTAATCTTGTACCACATGTTAGTCAGCGTCCAGACGCCTCTTCTGGCCGACAAGACAGGCGCCGCCCCAGATCAGAAAGTAATAAAGACTTAAGTGGAGAACTGAATGTGGTTGAATCTGGCAAATATCTCCCTAAATGACCATTATCATGGCGATGCTAACATGTCAATATTTCTCATCTCCAGACACCTACGGCCAGTTTCAAGACGATTGCACACGTTCCTCGTCATTAAGCATTCAACTTATATCGACTATGCCAGCATAACACTACACAGTTTATACGCGTAGAAAGGTGCTACGATTGAAAACATTGACTCAGATAAAAGAGAAACATTGACCACGTGTCAAGGGCACCCATGTGATATATGGAATCGAGACAAACAATTAGAAACATACTTTAGATTAAGTGGAACAAGTTTTGTTCATTTCACGTCATCGGTGATATTTCATGTGATTTGTTTGACGCTTCATTCCACGATGAATACCATTCGATTTTACTCTACGATAAGCCTACTCTGTACCAGATAAACTGTCATTCATCAGTGGCTGTCTATCGATTGAGCTTAGCATAAAGGGTGGCGCCTTTCATTCGTTGGATTTTAACTGAACTGCAGAAGTCTTCAAATAAAGAGAGGGGCAACATTTTCATTCAAAACAACAGTTTCACTCACCACAAAAATCCAGAATACTGTTTACATTAAAAACAGTAAACGATTATCTGTATTTTCCACTTTTGCCGAAATTGAAAGTTTTGATATCAGTTCCATTGTGTGTACCGTTCTGAAATTACGAATAACTCGACTGATTAGCTTGAATATAATGTATAATACTACAGCAACCTCTTTATAGGTTTCAGGATACCGTTTCGTTTCCCATTTGTGATAATATTAACGTTTAGACTAATAACCGAACTCTGGTTAAGGCTTTTTAACGCTTTTTGTTTCCTATTTCAAATAGATCAACACAAGAGACATCCTTGACAATCAAACAAAGTTCACATAGTGTATGCCGGTTTCATGCTACACACGATTCAACATGGGTACTCCCAGTTTGACAAGTTTAGCTTATGCACTCTCAGCTAAACTGTGGTGTTTTCAAAACTGGTTAAAATATAATAAACAAACAAAAATCTTCTATCAAGCATTGATGCAGACTTGTTCTAATCTCAGCATGCATACAAACATTTGAAATTTAACTGCATGACATTTGTAAATTTAAGACAAATATAGGTCCGACATGTCCTAAACTCAAACTTGACCATGGTATCTCTAATATACACCTGTAAATCAAAAATAAAAGGCTACGCTTCGTATCCTTTCGTGTTCACAAGCACTCTTCAGGTTTTGATCTCAACTGAGTGCTTTGACCTGAAGACGCCAGAGTCATTGAAGTTTGACCTGGAATAAATGTAATAGCAAGTTGATAACAACCCTGGGAGGAGATGCGATGACAATAAATGATTACGGACAGACAGACAAGCTGGTCGCTGTATCCCCCAGCATTATATGGGGGGGGGGGGGGGGTAAGGTCTTTACGTCGTGTATTCTTAGCGTATGTCTACTACCTGGAACATAAGAGGGCTAGTACCATTCCGTGTTGTCGACAGGTGCGCTTTCATATCAAATGGAAATCTGAGCAAATCGTAAAGAGATACAAGCTTCAAGATAGTATAAAAGACACTTTATTTCCGACAATACCCGTCAAGGGAATTTTATGACCTGCATGTTGACCATTTTGATCCCTTTATTTCGTCCGAAGGCTAGACAGAGAGATGCACGAAATACATCACTTTTTCTTCAGAACTGATTGGATTTTTCACTCGGTCTCCGTATGGGAAAGCTCTGCCAGGTGCTCACCGAAGTTTGGGGTTTCCTCCCGGCAATAAGCCCGGTGTCCTCCCGCACAAAACCTGACATCGCCGCCATATAAGTGAAATAATCCCGAGTGCGGCGTAAAACATCAATCAATCAATCTTCTCCAGAAGCTTTTTCATTGGTCAAAATCTAAATCTTGGATTATATTTTGTGTATAACATCACTTCAATATCTACATAGCACACAATGGAACCAATTATCGTCTCATCCATGAAACCGAAAACTATTCGAATGTATATGATTCTTTATAATGAAACTATTTTCGGCTCATTTTCTTACGGATTATTGCTGCACTATCGGAGTAGCATCGGGTTTTTAATTCCGTCTGATTGGAATAAGACGTCACATAATGTAGAAAAGCAGACCATTTGAACCGATGACATGGTGTATGGACTGAAAATATCCTCAGTATACGTGTACAACAATCCTCATCTTGGATTTAAGGACAGCCTGGCGTACTGACCCCCTTACTCCGCAAGAATCTTGCTCCTGAACAGAGAGATGCAGTGGCTTTTAGTCTAATTAACCTTTCACAGACAATGGTACTCTAAAATATCTAGAATTGATTGGCAGTCTAACATATGGCCAAGTTATCATTTCCCGGGAAATAAGAAGAGAAGACATGTAAGCTGTTGACTGCGCGAGATGTCTCTTTAAGCAGTCATTTTCTGAGCAATGCTCAATATCGTTTCTCTTCAAATATGAAGGTTTGTTTCGGTCTATATGTGGGGTTTCGTCCAATATATCAGTAGGTAGAGCGTTGGATTCTCAATCCCAACAGCCTTCCACCAATGCGTTGCGGGTTTGAATCCCACTCAGTCCAAAAAATTGGAAAATTTTCTGACTGGGTTTTCACTGGAACGACCTATGTGGGATGGTTGCCAGTTACCACCGGAAGGTCGTGGGTTTCCTCCGGACATAGAGCCCGGTTTCCTCCCACAATAAAACTGGCAACGCCACCATATAAGTGAAATAATCTTGAGCGCGGCGTAAAACCTCAAACAATCAATCAATCAATTCTTCCAACATAATCTAAATCAACACAACATGCAATGGAAAAATGGTATTTCGAATGAAAAAAGATTGACATAAAATGGTCAGTTTTAGTTTTTTAGTCCAGAAAGCACCAATTTCGCATACATATAGCTTTGGATTTTCAAAGCGCCTCACATTAGCAGATTTTCTCGAGACCAAATCCCACCAAAGGTATTTTGTCCTAACAAAATCTAAAGTGAAAGTCTCAACCCGTTTCAGATCTACAGTCAGGAAACCACAATGTTTACTTGTATAAACATGGTTTTGGGGTTTAATGGTGCAATCTATAAGCGGATTTCAATTCCATTCAAAGTATTGTGATAGCGAAAAAATGAAAATAATTTCCAGTGAAAATGTCAAACTGATTTAGATTTCTCGCCCATAAAACATATCGGATGCACGGCTTACTGGAAGACCAATCTAAATATACCCCCTTCCTTAAGATAATGATAGACGAAAGAATAAAACTATAGAAATCAAAGCCTGATGGGGAATAGCAGAGATGTGTCAATCTATTGTTAAACCATTCCTGGTAACAGACAGCGACAAACCAAACAGAATTCAAAAATACAATTCAGAACTTTCTTCAGCTTTATAAGGGAAAGAAGTCATACATTCTGTTCTATTTACTGGGGATCTCAAGTGGTGTTTGAGGAGATTGGCCTATTGCATCTCATGACGAGTGGCATTCAAATCAGTTGACTTACTTTTCGGCTTGCACACTCTCTAATACCCCGTATCAGATAAACAAACTTGTCAGTCGCCAGTGATTATCAATTCATTGAGACTAGCATCTAAAATGGCGCCAATTGTTAGGTTGGGTTTTAACTGTACGGCAAAAGTCCACAAATGTCAACAATTCCAGAAAAAAAAATGTTGCTAGGTTTGGAATCTGGCAGATAAATGGATTCTGGAACTTCGCCAAAATAATAAGGGACTTGTTAAGGGGAAAAAGACAAAACAGAAACAGAAGCTTTACAAAATCAGCTCTTTTCTAAGTTAGATAGCATTAGGACAGGTTTCCCAGGTCTGAACTTTACTAGCGAATACAAGCTAATCTGTTTTCAGTGCATGTTTCACATAGGCTTTTCCTGGGATTGACATAATTAAATTTCTTCTTGGTTTTTCGAATGTTGTAAAGTTTTGAGTAACTGGATTGAATAAAGTGCATTCAAGTTATAAAAATACTGCAACCTCTACCGAGTCTTTGGCATAAATTCTCGATTTCAATTGCTTTGTCGGGGGAATGTTGCACAATTTCGAATAACTGGATTGAATAAATTGTATTAAAGTAATAACAGCTCAACCTCATCTGCCATTTAGTGTTGGCTGTTAAAGTTTGCTCTGAAACCGATGTCATAAAACACTTTTGTCAATTGAAATTGGAAGCGTTGAGATCGTAAAATGTAGAAACAAGAAAGTTAAACTCTGGTTTGATAGTCAGTATTATATATATGTAAATTATGTGAAGAGGTAATTAGTTGTGACTATGCTTCAACTGTTTATCTTCTCTCACATCTAACAATATCACTCAGAGAAATGTATTTACATTGTTTGTGTATTTCATGACACATGCTTTGTTTGTTATCGTATTCTTCACTTCCCATTATTATATTTATTTATTTGCGTTGCACTCATGCACAAACACGACGACTATCAAAATTACTTCAAAGTGTCTGAATGAAAAGTTATTAAAACAATAAACAACAGCATGGTGGCGTTGCCAGGCTTAGTTGGGACGTGGGCTTGTCACCCAGAGGAAAACCTTCCGCAAAATAAAGCTCAACGAATGATAAGTATTTTTAAAACAACTTCATGTAAGCATAATAATACCCCAAACATGTGCGTAGCTGTGTAAGTCTGTACTAGTCAGTTACATATCCAACAGCCACAAAATATGTTGAGGATGAGCATGTTATACTTAAAAACGGTTCCTTATATAAGAGTTCATTTAAACACAATAACCGTTGACACCTACAGAAGCCACGATTTGTTTACTCGACGCTATCAACAGATAGGCATTCAACACAACCCATCAGATGTAACACTATGCAGATGACAGAGAAAGAAACTCAGTTGGCACATGTCAAGTTTTTATCTGTCGGATTTCTTGTTTTATAGCACTTTTTTGTAGCCTGGTAGTTGAATGAAACGAAATTGGGGTAAAATTGTAAAACTAGTAATATCCGTGCTTATGTTGTTATCGTTACTTACTCAAGGTTAGAGGAAAGGTGAAACCCGGTAGTTTAATGAAACGAAAGTGAGATAAATCTTCAACACTAGATATACCCGTGTTTATATTTTTATGGGTACTTACTCAAGCTGAGATGAACAAGAGTGTGGGTCTTTTTAGATAAACTGTGTGTTGGGTTTTGTATACTTTTTTGTACAGCATTAAAAACAATTATGCAAGTATCTTACAGAAGCTGTCCGAGAAAGGGGGTGGGGTGGGGGGGGGGGTCTAGAAATTAATCGTATATTCGAATCGTTGTTCAAAGCTCTGTTAAGTTAACACCAACAGACCAGATAAAAGTATATTATTATAAAACTACAGTGTACTGGTGCTAGGAAGCAACAGAAGCAGTGTGACAACAAAACAGAATAGCATGTACAGAATGAAGGATACAATATATAACCATTTAGCTAATCTTTGAAAGACTCTTGAAAGACTGGTCACATTTCACCTAGTGTATCTACTGATACTTGAAATTTAGCCATTTCCATGAACCCTATAAAATAGATATTTCTACTTGATGGTTTCTATGCCTTGGCGAATTAATATCACTGGGTGTTCCAAAGACGATCAGAGTCCAATGGAACGATAAAGGAAAGGATATACAAAACGCAAGCCAAACGTTTCTGCAACGTACAGTGACAAGCTATCATAAGATCAAGATATGTATTTGTTCCATGACTTTTCACTGTTTCCATCACACGTTTCACCCTGAATCTTCACGGGGCTTATAAAAAGATCCGTTGGTCAAGTGAAGTGGTGTTTATACAACCTGTAAGTAGACAAGCCATTACCAAAAACGAAATGTCGCGATCAAAGCAAAATTAGATATTTTATCAAGCTATATGGCAGATAATGGAAACGATGTTTAGTACATCGAGATTTACAGTATGCATAAAATAATGTCGTCCACAAAATCCCATAGCAGGTTACATACTTCGAGAATGAATGGATGTCATGACTTTTAGTAAAATTGCCATTTTACTGTCAATGGCTCTATCGGAGTTATGCTATGCTTTTGGTACCAGCCTGTACGATCCAACAGTCATTTTCACAATAGGATATGTTTACTGTCATTTTTACGTAAGCATATACAGGTAATATTTTGGTTCGGGTAACCTAGATTTCCAGGATGACATTGAAACATGTTACCCTTTTTCCGGGTATAATGTTCGTTCATATATTTTTTTTTCATTAAACTGAAATTGTGAAATTTCCTCTTTTCGTTTCTTCTTTTCAGCAACACGTTGGATCATTTATCATGATTCAGCTAAAGCTCCACATAAGGACAACTTTTCTTTGAATCATGTTAATGATCCTGCCCTAAAGCGCAATTTGTAAAATAATGTACATAAACACGATGCTGTATCAAGATGCATTTGTCAAACAGATTTGTCTTGATTACATTTAACATAATAGAGAATCAATACACGTATGCATGTTGTTTTATAATATTAATTTATGTTTCACTACAGGTACAATGGAGATGTGCTGTCAACGTATATGCTCAGCCCTTTTAAACAGCTTTTCTGCACATACAGAACATGCTAAAGAGAGCAATGTAACTTGCACGAAATTTACATATTTTATCGGAAGTGATCAAGTGTTCCCGGTATTTTTGGTTAATGCGCTTTGTTTGGGATCTGCAATAGGAATTGGCATGTTTTCATATTACAAAATCAATTCGGAATGAAACTATTTTGAAAACAAGTTGGTATTATTATTATTATTATTTTTTTCGGGGGGGGGGGGGGGGTATCGTTTCTTTTAGACACTAAGTGTACTTCACGCGACTCTAACGCATACACCGGGAAATGTTCCAGATTTTTATCTTATCAGTTCCTAGTCGTCCTAGAAGGATTTGGAACGCATCAAAATTTCCAATCGCTCATTGCATTAAACAGCGTAATCTTGTACCACATGTTAGTCAGCGTCCAGACGCCTCTTCTGGCCGACAAGACAGGCGCCGCCCCAGATCAGAAAGTAATAAAGACTTAAGTGGAGAACTGAATGTGGTTGATTCTGGCAAATATCTCCCTAAATGACCATTATCATGGCGATGCTAACATGTCAATATTTCTCATCTCCAGACACCTACGGCCAGTTTCAAGACGATTGCACACGTTCCTCGTCATTAAGCATTCAACTTATATCGACTATGCCAGCATAACACTACACAGTTTATACTCGTAGAAAGGTGCTACGATTGAAAACATTGACTCAGATAAAAGAGAAACATTGACCACGTGTCAAGGGCACCCATGTGATATATGGAATCGAGACAAACAATTAGAAACATACTTTAGATTAAGTGGAACAAGTTTTGTTCATTTCACGTCATCGGTGATATTTCATGTGATTTGTTTGACGCTTCATTCCACGATGAATACCATTCGATTTTACTCTACGATAAGCCTACTCTGTACCAGATAAACTGTCATTCATCAGTGGCTGTCTATCGATTGAGCTTAGCATAAAGGGTGGCGCCTTTCATTCGTTGGATTTTAACTGAACTGCAGAAGTCTTCAAATAAAGAGAGGGGCAACATTTTCATTCAAAACAACAGTTTCACTCACCACAAAAATCCAGAATAATGTTTACATTAAAAACAGTAGACGATTATCTGTATTTTCCACTTTTGCCGAAATTGAAAGTTTTGATATCAGTTCCATTGTGTGTACCGTTCTGAAATTACGAATAACTCGACTTGCTTGAATATAATGTATAATACTACAGCAACCTCTTTATAGGTTTCAGGATACCGTTTCGTTTCCCATTTGTGATAATATTAACGTTTAGACTAATAACCGAACTCTGGTTAAGGCTTTTTAACGCTTTTTGTTTCCTATTTCAAATAGATCAACACAAGAGACATCCTTGACAATCAAACAAAGTTCACATAGTGTATGCCGGTTTCATGCTACACACGATTCAACATGGGTACTCCCAGTTTGACAAGTTTAGCTTATGCACTCTCAGCTACACTGTGGTGTTTTCAAAACTGGTTAAAATATAATAAACAAACAAAAATCTTCTATCAAGCATTGATGCAGACTTGTTCTAATCTCAGCATGCATACAAACATTTGAAATTTAACTGCATGACATTTGTAAATTTAAGACAAATATAGGTCCGACATGTCCTAAACTCAAACTTGACCATGGTATCTCTAATATACACCTGTAAATCAAAAATAAAAGGCTACGCTTCGTATCCTTTCGTGTTCACAAGCACTCTTCAGGTTTTGATCTCAACTGAGTGCTTTGACCTGAAGACGCCAGAGTCATTGAAGTTTGACCTGGAATAAATGTAATAGCAAGATGATAAAAACCCTGGGAGGAGATGCGATGACAAGAAATGATTACGGACAGAGAGACAAGCTGGTTGCTATATCCCCCCGCATTATATGCCGGGGGTCTTTACGTCGAGTATTCTTAGCGTATGTCTACTACATGGGACAAAAGAGGGCCTGTACCATTCCGTCTTGTAGACAGGTGTGCTTTCATATCAAATGGAAATCTGAGCAAATCGTAAAGAGATACAAGGTTCAAGATAGTATAATAGACACTTTATTTCCGACAATACCCGTCAAGGGGATTTAATGACCTGCATGTTGAACATTTTGATCTATTTATTTCGTCCGAAGGCTAGACAGAGAGATGTACGAAATACACCACTTCTTCAGAACTGATTGGATTTTTCACTCCGTATGGGAAAGCTTTGCCAGGTGCTCAGCGAACGTCCTGGATTTTCTCCGGGCAATAAGCCCGGTGTCCTCTCCCACTAAACCTGGCTACGCCGCCATATAAGTGAAATAATCTGTGCGGCGTAAAACATCAATCAATCAATGTTCTCCAGAAGCTTTTTCATTGGTCAAAATCTAAATCTTGGATTTTATTTTGTGTATAACATTACTTCAATATCTACATAGCACACAATGGAACTAATTATCGTCTCATCCATGAAACCGAAAACTATTCGAATACATGTGATTCTTTATAATGAAGCTTTTTTTGGCTCATTTTCTTACGGATTAATGCTGCACTATCGGAGTAGCATCGGGTCCGTCTGATTGGAATAAGACGTCACATAATGTAGAAAAGCAGACCATTTGAACCGATGTCATGGTGTATGGACTGAAAATATCCGCAGTATACGTGTTCAACAGCCTGACGTACTGACCCCCTTATTCCGCAAGAATCTTGCTCCTGAACAGAGAGATACAGTGGCTTTTAGTCTAATTAGCCTTTCGCAGAGAATGGTTCTCTAAAATATCTAGAATTGATTGGCAGTCTAACATATGGCCAAGTTATCATTTCCCGGGAAATAAGAATTAGAGAAGACATACATGTAAGCTGTTGACTGCGCGAAATATCTCTTTAAAGGAGGGGAAATCTCTAGAAATACATAGGGATTATCGTCGATAACAACCTTCAAAGTACTTAAAACATTTCACGTCAATTACCTCCAGTGACCCTCAAGCTAGTAAAAGCAGACAGAAGTATGTCCTTTCAGTGGCTTATCTGTGTAGCCATTTTTCCGTTTTAGGATGACGTGATGTTGGTATAGCTATTTTTAGATCAATAATGACATATTTTTACCGCTCTCTAATGTATAAGGGTAGATTTAGGTCCAAAAAAACATGGCGACAAATTTGAAGTGGGAAGATTGTCTCCGAATATATAGGTCAGTATGCACCCGCGCATACTCTCTATTGAAACTCCAGCTTCAAATTTCGATTATTCACTTACGAGGGGATAAAACATACATTGGACAGTTGTTTTGGACTAAATGAACTCTACTCTTTCCATCTAAACTAGTCTAAAGCTAAGATTTTCTTTCCCTTTAAGTAGTCATTTTCTGAGCAATGCTCAATATCGTTTCTCTCCAAATACGAAGGTTTGTTTCGGTCTATATGTGGGGTTTCTTCCAATATAGCAGTAGGTAGAACGTTGGATGCTCAATCCGAACAGCCTTCCACCAATGGGTCGCGGGTTCGAATCCCACTCAGTCCAAAAAATTGGAAAATTTTCTGACTGTGTTTTCACTCGAACGACCTATGTGGGATGGTTGCCAGTTACCACCGGAATGTCGTGGGTTTCCTCCGGGCATAGAGCCCGGTTTCCTCCCACAATAAAACTGGCAACGCCGCCAAATAAGTGAAATAATCTTGAGCACAACGCAAAACACCAAACAATCAATCAATCAATTCTTCCAATATAATCTCAATCAAAGCAACATGCAATGGTAATATGGTATTTCGAATGAAAAAAGATTGACATGAAAAATGGTCAGTTTTAGTTTTTTAGTCCAGAAAGCACCAATTTTGCATATAGCTTTGGATTTTTAAAGCGCCTCACATTAGCAGATTTTCTCGAGACCAAATCCCACCAAAGGTATTTAGGCCTAACAAAACCTAAAGTGAAAGTCTCAACCCCTTTCAGATCTACAGTCAGAAAACCACAATGTTAACGTGTATAAACATGGTTTTGGGGTTTAATGGTGCAATCTATAAGCGGATTCCAATTTCATTCAAAGTATTGTGATAGCGAGAAAATGGAGATAATTTCCAGTGAAAATGTCAAACGGATTTAGATTTCTCGCCCATAATACATATCGGATGCACGGCTTACGGGAAGACCAATCTAAATATACCCCCTTCCTTGAGATAATGATCGACGAAAGAATAAAACTACAGAAATTAAAGCCTGGTGGGGAATAGCACAGATGTGTCAATCTATTGTCAAACCATTCCTGGTAAAAGACAGCGACAAACCAAACAGAATTAAAAAATACAATTCAGAACTTTCTTCAAATTTATAAGGGACAGAAGCCATACATTCTGTTCTATTAACTGGGGATCTCAAGTGGTGTTTGAGAAGATTGACCTATTGCATATCATGACGAGTGGCATTCAAATCAGTTGACGTATTTTTCGGCTTGCATACTCTCTAATACCCTGTATCAGATAAACAAACTTGGCAGTCGCCAGTGATTATCAATTCATTGAGACTAGCATCTAAAATGGCGCCAATTGTTAGGTTGGGTTTTAACTGTACGGCAATAGTCCACAAAGGTCAACAATTCCATACAAAAAAATGTTGCTAGGTTTGGAATCTGGCAGATAAATGGATTCTGGAAATTCGCCAAAGTAACGAGGGACTTGTTAAGAGGAAAAAGACAAAACAGAAGCTTTACAAAATCAGCTCTTTTCTAAGTTAGATAGCATTAGGACAGGTTTCCCAGGTCTGAACTTTACTAGCAAATACAAGCTAATCTGTTTTCAGTGCATGTTTCACATAGGCTTTTCCTGGGATTGAGATAATTAAATTTCCTACGGAGGAGTCCAAATTTCTTCTTGGTTTTTGGAATGTAAAATTTTAGTAACTGGATTGAATAAACTGCATTTAAGTTATAAAAATACTGCAAACTCTGCCAAGTCCCTTTACCTAAATTCTCGGTTTCAATGGCTTAGTCGGGGAAATGTTGCACAAATTCGAATAACTGGATCGAATAAATTTAATTAAAGTAATAACAGCTCAATTTTTTTCACGACTCTAACCTCATCTGCCATTAAATGTCGGCTTTTAAAGTTTGCTTTGAACCCGATGTCATAAAACGCTTTTGTCAAATGAAATTGGAAGCGTTGAGATCGTAAAATGGAAAAATAAGAAAGTTAAACTCTGGTTTGATAGTCTATATATATCATTGTCAATGTATTACAAAAGGATTCCAGAAAATTCTACTGACCAAGGCTAAGCTCAGGTCAGTCGTCAACCTTTATTATAACAATTTATGGGGTATAAAGGTCTAAATGATATACCTCTTTTTAACACAATTAGACACTTGTCTCCATGGTTATTTTAGACTAGAAGCTCATGTCAGTCGTCAACCTTTATTACAACAATTTATGGGGTACGTATAAAGGTCTAAATGATATACCTCTTTTTAACACAATTAGACACTTGTCTCCATGGTTATTTTAGACTAGAAGATTTTCCCGGTGCCCGCGAGTTTTAGTGATCATAAATATATATGTATATTACGTGAAGAGGTCATTAGGTGTGACTAAGTTTCAACTGTTTATCTTCTCTCACATCTAACAATATCACTCAGAGAAATGTATTTACATTGTTTGTGTATTTCATGACACATGCTTTGTTTGTTATCGTATTCTTCACTTCCCATTATTTTATTTATTTATTTGCGTTGCACTCATGCACAAACACGACGACTAATCAAAATTACTTCAAAGTGTCTGAATGAAAAGTTATTAAAACAATAAACAACAGCATGGTGGCGTTGCCAGGCTTAGTTGGAACGTGGGCTTGTCACCCAGAGGAAAACCTTGCGCAAAATAAAGCTCAACGAATGACAAGTATTTTTAAAACAACTACATGTAAGTATATTAATACCTCACTTGCTGTGTAAGCCTGTACTAGTCAGTTACATATCCAACAGCCATTAAATATGTTGAGGATGAACATGTTATACTTAAAAACGGTTCCTCATATAAGAGTTCATTTAAACACAATAATCGTTGACACCTATAGAAGCCACGATTTGTTTACTCGACGCTATCAACAGAGAGGCATTCAACACAACCCATCAGATGTAACACTACGCAGATGACAGAGAAAGAAACTCAGTTGACACATGTCAAGTTTTTATCTGTCGGATTTTCTTGTTTTTATAGCATTTGTTGAATGAAACGAAATTGGGGTAAAATTGTAAAACTAGTAATATCCGTGCTTATGTTGTTATCGTTACTTACTCAAGGTTAGAGGAAAGGTGAAACCCGGTAGTTTAATGAAACGAAAGTGAGCTAAATCTTCAACACTAGATATACCCGTGTTTATATTTTTATGGTAACTTACTCAAGCTGAGATGAACAAGATTGTGGGTATTTTTTAGATAAACTGTGTTTTGGGTTTTGTATAGTTTTTTGTACGGCATTAAAACAATTCTGCAAGTATCTTACAGAAGCTGTCCGAGAAAGGGGGTGGGGGGGGGGGGGGGGGGGGCTAGAATCGTATATTCGATTTGGATAAAGAGAAATGCCAACATACCTGGGGCCGGTTGTTCAAAGTTCTGTTAAGCTAACGCCAACAGACCAGATAAATGTATATTATTATAAAACTACTGGTTCTAGGAAGCAACAGAAGCAGTGTGACAACTAAACAGTATAGCATGTACAGAACGAAGGATACAATGTGAAACAGTTTGCTTTTCAATATATACCCATTTAGCTAATCTTGTTCAACTCTTGAAAAAACTGGTCACATTTCACCTAGTGTATCTACTGATACTTTAGCCATTCTCATGCACCCTATAAAATATATATTTCTACTTGATGGTTTCTATGTTTTAGCGAATTAATATCACTGAGCGTTCCAGAGACGATCAATGGAACGATAAAGGGAAGGATAAACAAAACGCAAGCCAAACGTTTCTGCAACGTACAGTGACAAGCTATCATAAGATCGAGATATGTATTTGTTCCATAATAACAACCTTACTCTACTTCCGTTTGTTTTGTCATGATATTCAGTCCAGTTGAAAATGAACTGGTCCAGCACGGATTTGGCAATATTTGGTTTAAAAAGAAAACCTTTACGTTTTAAACCATTGTTGTTGTCAAAACAAATGTAACTTGCACTAAACAGTACATCGGTAGTATTACAAAGAAAGGTTAACAATGCGCCAAACCATCTCTCGTCTAACATACACAAATGACAGACAAATTTGAATTACATAATTCTCAAACCACTCCAGAATAAGCGGAAGTAATCTTTTTGGCTATTTTGGCACATTATGGAAACTAAGTTTGATACATTGACATTTATAGTACGTATCAAATAATGGAGCAGTCGTCAGTCAAACGCCCAGGTGACAGAGTGAACAAATTACATGACAATAAACAGGGTCCACTTGCATAAAAAAAGGTATTCACGTCGAGTATTCTTAGCGTATGTCTACTACATAAGACATAAGAGGGCTAGTACTATTCCGTGTTGTCGACAGGTGCGCTTTCATATCAAATGGAAATCTGAGCTAATCGTATAGAGATACAAGGTTCAACATAGTATAATAGACACTTTATTTCCGACAAAACCCGTCAAGGGAATTTTATGACCTGCATGTTGACCATTTTGATCTCTATATTTCGTCCGAAGGCTAGACAGAGAGATGCACGAAATACACCACTTCTTCAGAACTGATTGGATTTTTCCCTCGGTCTCCGTATGGGCAAACTTTACCAGGTGCTCACCGAAGTTTGGGGGTTTCCTCCGGGCAAAAAGCCCGGTGTTCTCCCCCCACAAAACCTGGCAACGCCGCCATATAAGTGAAATAATCTCGAGTGCGGCGTAAAACATCAATCAATCTTCTCCAGAAGCTTTTTCATTGGTCAAAATCTAAATCTTGGATTTTGTTTAGTGTTTAACATTACTTCAATATCTACATAGCACACAATGGAACTAATATCGTCTCATCCATGAAACCGAAAACTATTCGAATGTATGTGATTCTTTATAATGAAGCTTTTTTTCTTATGGATTAACGCTGCACTATCGGAGTAGCATAGGATTTTTAATTCCGTCTGATTGGAATAAGACTTCACATAATGTAGAAAAGCAGACCATTTGAACCGATGACATGGTGTATGGACTGAAAATATCCGCAGTATACGTACAACAATCCTCATCTGGGATTTAAGGACAGCCTGACGTACTGACCCCCTTATTCCGCAAGAATCTTGCTCCTGAACAGAGAGATGCAGTGGCCTTTAGTCTAATTAGCCTTTTGCAGACAATGGTTCTCTAAAATATCTAGAATTGATTGGCAGTCTAACATATGGCCAAGTTATCATTTCCCGGGAAATAAGAAGACAAGATATGTAAGCTGTTGACTGCGCGAAATGTCTTTTTAAGCAGTCATTTTCTGAGCAATACCCAATATCGTTTCTCTTCAAATACGAAGGTTTGTTTCGGTCTTTATGCGGGGTTTCTTCCAATATATCAGTAGGTAGAGCGTTGGATGCTCAATCCGAACAGCCATCCACCAATGGGTCGCGGGTTCGAATCCCTCTCAGTCCAAAAAATTGGAAAATTTTCTGACTGGGTTTTCACTCGAACGACCTATGTGGGATGGTTGCCAGTTACCACCGGAAGGTCGTGGGTTTACTCCGGGCATAGAGCCCGGTTTCCTCCCACAATAAAACTGGCAACGCCGCCATATAAGTGAAATAATCTTGAGCACGGCGTAAAACACCAAACAATCAATCAATCAATTCTTCCAATATAATCTCAATCAACGCAACATGCAATGGAAATATGGTATTTCGAATGAAAAAAGATTGACATGAAATGGTTAGTTTTAGTTTTATAGTCCAGAAAGCATTTTGCATACATATGGATACAGGTCACCGTTTCCTTGGGACGAAAGAAGTTCCAGATATTTTTGTGTGTTTTTTTTAATTAATTTTTCCTGGCCCCTTGCATTTTTTTCTGGGCATTTTTGTAGTTTTTATGAAAGGACAGGGGTTGAGTTACTGTCTGGAAATGATTTTAGAAGTGGAATGGGACCAGTTCAGATGGATGGAGATCTGGTAGTTGGGGGTGCTTTGGTCTGTTTACATGCGACGGTATATGTGCAAAGAGACCTCTATCAGCTAATTCTACTCGTATCTCAAAATTTCTACCTTCAACGTATGAAAACATTGTGCTTAAAATACTGCCAAAGGACTGTTCAAGGCCTCCACCGAAGGATTTAGTTCAACGAAAGTTATTGAAGAGCAGACACTAACATTACCGCATATGGGAAATGAAGGAAAATAAAACTGTGACCTGCTGCCTGTATAGCTTTGGATTTTCAAAGCGCCTCCCATTAGCAGATTTTCTCGAGACCAAATCCCACCAAAAGTATTTTGGCCTAACAAAATCTAAAGTGAAAATCTCAACCCGTTTCAGATCTACAGTCAGGAAACCACACTGTTTACATGTATAAACATGGTTTTGGGGTTTAATGGTGCAATCTATAAGCGGATTCCAATTCCATTCAAAGTATTGTGATAGCGAGAAAATGAAGATAATTTCCAGTGAAAATGTCAAACTGATTTAGATTTCTCGCCCATAAAACATATCGGATGCACGGCTTACAGGAACCCCAATCTAAATATACCCCCTTCCTTAAGATAATGATAGACGAAAGAATAAAACTACAGAAATTAAAGCCTGGTGGGGAATAGCAGCGATGTGTCAATCTATTGTCAAACCATTCCTGGTAAAAGACAGAGACAAACCAAACAGAATTCAAAAATACAATTCAGAACTTTCTTCAGCTTTATAAGGGAAAGAAGTCATACATTCTGTTCTATTTACTGGGGATCTCAAGTAGTGTTTGAGAGGATTGGCCTATTGCATCTCATGACGAGTGGCATTCAAATCCGTTGATTTATTTTTCGGCTTGCATACTCTCTAATACCCTGTATCAGATAAACAAACTTGGCAGTCGCCTGTGATTATCAATTCATTGAGACTAGCATCTAAAATGGCGCCAATTGTTAGGTTGGGTTTTAACTGTACGGCAATAGTCCACAAAGGTCAACAATTCCATACAAAAAAATGTTGCTAGGTTTGGAATCTGGCAGATAAATGGATTCTGGAAATTCGCCAAAAGAACGAGGGAGGAAAAAGACCCAAAACAGAAGCAGAAGCTTTACAAAATCAGCTCTTTTCTAAGTTAGATAGCATTAGGACAGGTTTTCCAGGTCTGAACTTTACTAGCGAATACAAGCTAATCTGTTTTCAGTGCATGTTTCACATATGCTTTTCCTGGGATTGAGATAATTAAATTTCCTACGGAGGAGTCCAAATTTCTTCTTGGTTTTTCGAATGTTGTAAAATTTTGAGTAACTGGATTGAATAAACTGCATTCAAGTTATAAAAACACTGCAACCTCTACCAAGTCTTTGACCTAAACTGTCCTTTCGTGTCGGTCTCAATTGAATTTTTGGGGGGAATGTTACACAATTTCGAATAACTGGATTGAATAAATTGAATTTATGTGAAAATACTTCAAGACTCTAAGCTCCTCTGCCATTTAGTGTCGGCTGTTAAAGTTTGCCCTGAAACCGATGTAATAAAACGTTTTTGTCAATTGAAATTGGAAGCGTTGAGATCGTAAAATGTAGAAACAAGAAAGTTAAGAGGTCATTAGGTGTGACTAAGTTTCAACTGTTTATCTTCTCTCACATCTAGCAATATCACTCAGAGAAATGTATTTAGATTGTTTGTGTATTCCCTGGCACATGCTTTGATTGTTATCGCATTTCATCCCTTCCTATTATTTTGTTTATTTACGTTGCACACATGCGCAGAGACGACGACGACAAACTTCTTCTTAAAAGTACCTAAATGAGGTGTTTTTAAAATAATTTTCATTTTTGTGCAAGAAATACTTTATGTGTTGGACCATATTGATGGAATATAGTTACATGACTTATTCCACAGATGGTATAGCATCAGTTATCTTGTTTGCATCGGTCTAGAATACAATGGAAATTTAATATTTATGAACACTAAAACACAAGGACAAACTCTTTGACTTAAACAATTTAGAATATTTATTATACAGAAAAGAATTGTAAACATCATAAAGTATATATGACCTTCGTAGTATTTCATTGATAGATGTTTTTCACCGCACCAAGATTATTTCACTAGCATGGTGGCATTATCAGGTTTAGCTAGGAGGTGGGTTCGTTACTCAAAAGAAAAATCTTCCATAAAACATAGCTCAATGAATGATAAGTATTTTGAAAAGAAGTAACCACATCTGCTTCCTCGAAAACAACAGACTTTACTCTACTTCCCTTTGATGTGTAATGGTATTAACGTATTCAAGCAGAAAATAAATGCCCAGGCTAACTATAAATGATTCCAGAAAATTCTACTGACCAAGGCTAAGCTCCTGTCAGTCGTCAAGCTAAAGAAATATCATAGGTTTGATTTGTTACAACAATTTATGGGGTATAAAGGTCTAAATGATATACCTCTTTTTAACACAATTAGAAACTTGTCTCCATGGTTATTTTAGTGGAGAAGATTTCCCCTGTGTCCGTGTGTTTTAGTGATCATAAATATATATAGAATAAAAAGATGTTTGTAAAACCATTCAAGTAATTCAAGGAAAACATTAAGATTAAACATTTAAACCAATTAACTGTAAACAACATAAAACATGAATGGATTCGGCATCTAATTAACTTACTCTTTGGAATTGATTTACCATTGTAAACTGCTACTGCACGGACACACCAAGAATTCTGTATAGATGTTTCAATTCTAACCTTCGTCATAAACCATCGTTTGGCCACCATCCAGGGGAACACGGCGAATACAAGAATAGAATTACAATCGAAGAGTTTATATTTATAATGTCTACATAGTCTCTTACAACACTAACAACCGCATTTCTACCTTTCATTTTGTTCAACAATAAGTTGGGTTAATGGGGTGGGGGGCGTTTTATGTCCGGACAATGATGAAGACATGAGTTAGACAAAAACGCATCGTAATGGTGTTGAAAAAAGTAAATTGTGTCATTTTTACAGTTTGAATGATTTATTACCCACCATTTCACGAAACTTTTATGAAAATAAATATCAAGTTTTCGCTCCCTAGCACAATGCCAATCTTTTGTATATTCGTCAACTGGTAACCTTTCAGAAAATGGCCTCATAGTGTTGGCAAGGGAAACGCTCTTCAGCCAGTCAAGTCAGGGGTCCCGTTCAAAGAAAACATTTTAGCACTCATAAACGTGGGTGTTTACATAAGGCACGTATGCTTGACGCGGGTTAAACATTTTACTGTATCAAATAGGGCTCCCGCAGTACTAAGAAACTGTATTAATACGCATACATAGCGGTATATTTTTTGTTGCAAAAACCCTGATACAAAGAATACCTTTTGGACTATAATAAACAATTGACGCATACAGAACATTTAGATCCTCTGTTAAAATTTTAGTGTACAAGATGGGCTTCAACTAGATTGCTTCTGTGCCATTCATTTATCTACATATAGGCCTGAACATCGCGTGGCTTCCAGCAAAAAATGCTGAAAATCAATATCTAAATTGGGCTAATCAAATTGAAAGAGAACCTCTTAATGCCAATTAATTTACCACAGATATAAAATACTCTAGCGGATGGGGTAAAGGTATACTGTTTAAAGAAGTCGATAGGCGCCTGTAAAAACAACTGAAATATTGATTAACTGTAGAATCCCAGACTATTTGTAGGATCATGTTACAGCCAATATGGCTTCATTTGAATGGAAGAATTTGATACGGGTCCAATTTCCAAAAGAACGCTGCAGTTCACGTTTTTATACCCCTATCACGATATCAGACGATGATCCTTATCAAATGGGATGCATTGATTGAGGTTTGACGCCAAACTCCAAGTGATTATTTTTACTAAAGCGGCCTACACACGATCAAAATTTTTGACCAAAAAGTTGACATCAATTTTTTTGACGGGTTTTTTGACCGTCTGTAGGTGATATTGACGGGCGAAAAAGGTTGACGGCAAATTTTGATGAGATCAAATTCAGCAGATTTTATTTGCGCAAACTAGTGGTTTTGAAACCTGTTTTGACCCGTGTGTGTCAACCCGTCAAAATATTGCGCAATCTTTCATTTTCCGCCTGGACAGAGTCGCGTGCACATCGGCATGGCTCCAACAAAAGAAGAGAAAAAATTCCTACTGGAGGTTATTGATCAGTACAGGCAGCTCCCCGCATTATGGATACCATTTTTTAGACCATTTTGTCCGATGCAATTTCGCCTTTTTCCGGATCCAAAGCTAGTGCAAGGGCCAAGGCTGTAGGTCCATCCATGTCGAAAGTTTCGCGTACACTGAATATTGCATCAATGATTTTGTGTCGTGTGTGGCTGTCAAAAACTGTCAAAAAAATTGATGCCAACTTTTCGGTCAAAAATTTTGATCGTGTGTAGGCCGCTTTATACTGGGCTCTGTACCCTGAAGATACAACTGACCACCCAACTAAGATCATAATTCACTTGTAAGTTTTATCCAAACAGAGTACTCGACTATTGATTATTTGATTGATTGCTGTGTTACGTCGCACTCAAGGGGAGGAAACCGGGCCCATTGCCGGGAGAAAACCCCCGACCTTCGGCGAGTACCTGGCAACACTTACGGCGACCGTTAATTGTTCGATAAGAGGAAGTAGAAACAAATGTTTAATTGTTATTTTATATTCCAGAAAGAAACCTCTAATTAGGAAATTATGCGTGACAGCGAGTGTCCTGCTTTATAAGTAGGTTAAACTATTTAATGATATTTAAAAAAATGTCATTCGCTCTAGGGTGGTAATAAAATTCTGGTTCGTAGGCGATTCAGACTGAAAATGTGTCTTAATCAAACTTTATGACCAATACAATTCACATAAACACCCACATGCAATTTTACCAGTTTTTGTCGAGAACGTGGGTTTTCAATTTGTAGGTTAATATTAAAGAAATCATATCACAGTTTAAGCTGTGATATATAATGGAATGTTACTGGAAAGTTGAATTGCATTTAATCCATGCTGTCTAGTTGTCACCGCACTGTAAACCGTAATCGATCAAGTCAGACAGTTTATATATAAATGAAGGAGTAGTCTGCTTCCTCAAACAAAAAGCAAACCAAAGAAAATGGGAGAACCCGGGCAGGTTTGTTTTTAGTGTTGGTTGGTTGGTTGGTAGGTTGCCTGGTTGATTGATTGATGTTTACATCATTGATTGATGTTTTTAACATTTTGGCCTTTCCCTTGAACATTATAAATGGCGATTTGGTCATGCATTTGACATGCCCACTTGATTTTTTCTAATGATGGGTAGAGAATTGATATTGATATCTTAATCAAAGCTAGTCTCACACGCGGGACGCGTCCGTCAGACATGATCTACCCTTCCAAGTTCCAGGTGGTCACTCATTCGATTTACCATTGTACGAAAATGACAACAGAACACAATGGCGGTTAATATGTTCATGTTTAGACTTCCCTACTTTTAGTTCAGCCAATTCACTCGAAATGTAGGTGCCTTCAGCAATCATTCGGGAGTCTTTAAAGCACAAATTAACCACATCATCAACGTGCAAAATCACAGCTTATAGGGATCCCTCTGCTCATAGTCCGCGAGATGTAAACATACCAAAACGCAACCAACTTGCATCTCCATCTCCTTATGCTTAACTTATTCCACTTCCTAACCGTTTTCAGAAAGAAACTGAATCCCATTTTCTATCTTTAATGGACAGAATGAACTGGAACTGCCGTACCGGTAGGACGATAGTTCCCAAACTCACAAACATTTGACGAATGGGTCGCGGGTTCGAATCCCACTCAGTCCCCCCCCCCCCCAAAAAAAAAAAAGAAATTGGAAAATTTTCTGACTGGGTTTTCACCTGAACGACCTATGTGGGATGGTTGCCAGTTACCAACGGAAGGTCATGGGTTTCCTCCAGGCATTGAGCCCGGTTTCCTCCCACAATAAAACTGGCAACGCCGCCATATAAGTGAAATAATCTTAAGCGCGGCGTAAAACACCAAACAATCTATCAATCACAAACATTTGATGATGGAATGGTTCGCTTGTAACTGTCCATCTGGACATAATGGGATCAATCTTCATCGGTTCTTCAGCCAGTCATCAGATAAAATGTCTCTTATCTCTCATTATAGATGCCATATTATGCAACCGAAGATGTCATAAATGGTTCATGACACACCTTCTATTCATAAGGTTTAAGTTATAAGTTATGGAGCGGAAGGGAATCCGGGACGGACGGACGGCGAGGCGTACAAAAAGGTCACAGAATGACATTCTAAACTCAGGAGTACACTTCCGCGATTCTGAGTCGCTGACTGTCCAATAGTCTAGAGTGATGTGCTTATCGACCAGCGTTGCCGACAGTGGAAGCATCTAACATTTTTGACTTTCAGAAGATAGGCAGGGTATTTCACTTACATATAATACAAGTTTCACGGACGACCGAACACTATTAAAAACTTAATTATATAATTATTTCTCATAATTAAAGGCAACCAATTGTTCCATTGATGGAATTGGGTATAATTTCCCAGATTGAGTTTATTTTGGGTTAAACATCCGGTAAACTTTACCTGAACTTGTTATTCAATATCCTATATTCTGCAAATTGCGTTCTGACTCATTGACACTCCATGGACATATCCGGATAACCTGCTGATTGTCATCTCTCTCAACACAGGGTTAACGATTAACACTTAATTAAACGGTGAACAGAAAATCTATAGGGTATACGCGATTGCAAATAGCACTGCAGTAAATACTTCCCGTACTGTGGCTGGCTGGACTTGTTTTCCAGGCCAGGAGCCCTGATGACATATGTAAGCAAGGGTTTAATTGGGGAGTCCAAAAGACCGGGATAAACAACTGACATTGACCAAACCCAATGGACACAGTATACTAATTAGCTACTGACCGGAATCTTACACAGAATAAATAACCATCGATACACAAGACAGTCTGTGGAAATCTGATATGTTTCAACCTATACAGAGTTCTTCCATCACATAAGTCCGGCACATGTTTTACCAATTTCGCCCGTATTTACCCGTATTTTTTTCTCCGGGATATAACAAGCTCTCCGTGAATTTAATCCCACCTCAATCTATTTCTTTGAACTTTAGTAAAGATTATAGTTATTACCCGAGCCATTTTATTTATGAAAATTGGTAACTTTTTACTAACCATTTCTACAAAGGGTCGTAATAATCTCCTACTTTTGCCAGATATAGAAAAACTTACCGTCTTTAAACACAACCCCATTGAATTATTAGAGAAATGCGTATCGAATAATTTTGGTAACATTGACATTACAGTCAAGTAGTCAGACTGGTTTTTAAACACTACTATTGAAATAATAGTACGCACGTCGAATAAAAAATAGCAAATTTCGGTAACATTACAGTCCCGTAGTCATATCGGTCTTGGAACGCTTCTAGTTGCAATATTTATTTATAGATACTTAAACACACAGGCACAGGTTGATTGCTTGGTGTTTTACGCCGCACTCAAGATTATTTCACTTATATGGCGGCGTTGCCAGGAGGAAACCCACGACCTTCCGCTGGTAACTGGCAACCATCCCACATAGGTCGTTCGAGTGAAAACCCAGTCAGAAAATTTTCCAATTTTTGGACTGAGTGGGATTCGAATCCGCGACCCATTGGTGGAAGGCTGTTCGGATTGAGCGTCCAGCGCTCTACCTACTGAGCCACGGAGGCCCCCCACAGGCACAGGAAAAATCTTCTTGGCTAAAATAAACAGTATTTGTAGGTATATTGGATACTAAAAATGCTATTTGTTAAACCGATCGACAACGTGTACCAGATTGAATTTTAAACACAAATGAACAAACACGTACCTGTGGTGGTGAGTTTAAGGTATGGGCAGACATGCAACTTAAAATTCAATTTTTCTTTAGCGTTGCTGTTAAATCAATAGGTGTTCTTTTATAATATTGAACATGCATAGTCTATACGTATACAGACATTTTAATTAGTATCCATATCACATGGAATTCAAACGGTGTAGTGATTATAATTCAATAAACAAATGCGAAAAGCCAAAAGACAGAGAAATCACGTTAAGGAATGAATATGCCTTTGAAAGCCAATCCTATTGCATTAAGGGAAAAAGTTCTGAAGCATAAGAAAATTTCCTTAATGCATTATTCATTATAGCAAATAAAAAGTACTCAACATCATTATATTAGATTAAGAAACAAGTCATCTGGCGTTGATCAATACCCGTATCACTTTTCAAAGTTATCGAATAGAAAGGAAACAGAAATAGAAAGGAAATATGTGATCTGGTTTCAAATCCATCGTATTTATAACTTGAACCTACTTATACATTCATATCGGCTATAATAACACAAAAGTGGGCCTGGCTTACACAGCTGACGTAAATTTGCGTATAGGGCTACCACATGGACCGGTTGCGTCCAGGGCGTAAGTTACTATAGTTTTAACACTGATTTACGTCCGACTTAACTTACGCCAACTTCGTAAGACAGGGCCCAGAAGTGTAAGTATAGGCCTACTATCGACTGTAAAGAAATCTGCAAACCGCAATGCTCTGTAAAATAATTCAGAAGTTTCAAAACCAGTTTTGCATTTAAATGAGTTGCCGACGTAGAAACTCGCAATGTCAAATTTGAACGACAGATGTGTACATTTTACACAAAGCTGCTCAATAGACGTCAAGTATTATGATATCACTCGAAAAGTTCTGAAAATTATCCTTAAAAAGACTTTAGAGTCTCCAAAATGAATGTCATTCAAGAGCATGTCCTTTTTTCTAGACAGGGAGGAAATACTGTACTATGGCTACATTGAGCGTGCTACCTTAATTGAATGACAATGATTGAGAAGTCAAAGCCCTCTGACATCTTTCAAACGTCTTCTGTTTAAAGGATTTATGATTACTGGTTAAACCCGGTTTTTATTGAATCAATTAAACGTCTTCAACTGTTTTGGGGGCCTCCGTGGCTCAGTAGGTAGAGCGTTGGACGCTCAATGCGAACAGCCTTCCACCAATGGGTCGCGGGTTCGAATCCCACTCAGTCCAAAAATTGGAAAATTTTCTGACTGGGTTTTCACTCGAACGACCTATGTGGGATGGTTGCCAGTTACCAGCGGAAGGTCGTGAGTTTCCTCCGGGCACAGAGCCCGGTTTCCTCCCACAATAAAACTGGCAACGCCGCCATATAAGTGAAATAATCTTGAGCGCGGCGTAAAACACCAAACAATCAATCAATCAATCAACTCTTTTTACTTTCTGGTGTTGAATCCAAATAGATATTTTGATCCAAAGGGCAATCAATACAGTTTTCAGTCCAATTAAACATGGAAACTGTCCCACAAATCTCGCGAGAGTAGGGCAATGGGTTTCTCCTTTCAATATAGGGCAGAACAAGGGTGTAACGTTTCCTTGATGGAAATAGAACATATTGACTCCAAACAGACTAACTTACTCGAGAAGGGCTTTGCACAGTTACCTGTATACATATAGGCCTGCACTTGAGAATGGGTTATTTGATGTGCTTAGCGCAGTGGTATAATCCTTCGAAATATTAAGGATCTGGTCCAGTTTTAACAGTATTGTTTTTCTCAGAAGCCAAGAAGAACCCAATGAAACCTCGTGAAACGTAGAAATTTTGTCTAATTAGTATCATGATATTCCCTTTTAACTAAAATGTTCTTTATATTCGATTGAACAAGTTAGAAAAACAAGAAAGAGGCACACTCGCCGCCAAAATCCATAATAGTGTTAGTGGCGTATAGGGAAAATATTGTTGAAACAGCATTAGCTATGTGTTCGTCAATTTTGTCAAGAAGTACAAAGTATGAGCTTTCTCCATATATCAACCTTGATTTGTACGTTCAGGTAGTTTGTATAAGCAGGAAAGGCTCGAAAATATACATCCCGATAATTTGAATTTTTACCGTTTTGAACACAAATTTCTGGTTCGTAAGGGCAACTGGCAACTGAAATTCAAAATCGGATTTGTTTCGTACGCGCAATGTAAACAAACTCCGCGACTGGGCATGCGTAAAAAGCGAGGCGTGTGGGCAATCGAAGTGTGTGTTAATATTTTACCGACGTTATTTTGGAGAAATATAGACGAATGATCTGGTTAAAGGGACACAAAAGACTTGCCGATAAATTTGAGACTGTAATCTACAGAAGAACATTCCATGTAAATCGAAAATCATGTGACTCTGTTGATGTGACGTAATCCAGCGCTATATCTAAGCTGGAAAACACGAATAATATTAATAATATTGCCCTGCAGTGGTAACAGTCTCAATACTTTCATGATTCCTAAAGCTTAGAAATGTAGTCAATGACAACATCCACCATTGGAAAAGTTCCTAGAATGAAGTTGATTTTTATTAGTAGCGTAATTTCCTTAGATGACAAGAATTATGCATTACCTGAATTGAATTAAGGTGGTTAAATGGCATGATGGCGTGACCATCGCCAATCAACAGACACAAAGCAACCCCTAGAGATTAGCCGCGAGCAATATTTCACTGCACAGAGGACCATTCTAGTTAGTTTACGATAACTATATATCTTACTACATGTACTTGTTGCAACCTGCACGGAGCTATACTAGTGACACAAACGTGGAAACCCTAACATTCAACATAACCTGATCTCTGTCTAATGTTTGAACCTGCACTTGTGTCATCCAGTATGCAAAAATATCTCAAATTAGCCAAATCCAATGCGCTTCATTTCTAAAATCAATATACCCGTTGTATCTAACAGAACGAGTCCTCTTTTTTTCAGGAAAATAAAAGTTCAAATGAAATAACCTAACAAAAGGCATCGTTTAAGATGATAACGTCGATGGATAAATCACTGCTTTCGACTGACAAGCCTGCTTGTGTGATACGGGATAGTGAATGGTATGTCAGCGAGTAAGGTAGTCAATTTAAATGCAATTTAATGCAAATGGTGACAAACCAAAAAAGCTTCATATTCACTTCAGATTTTCAATAAAGTGGACGAGCTTTGGATATCCACTTAATCTAAGCTGTAAATAAATTTCTTGAGTATGTGTGCGCATGTGTATATATTTGAAGAGGAATGGTTTGACGTGTGGTTAGCATACCGATGTAATCCTTCAACAGGTTAACCATTTAGTCTAGATTTGAGCCATTGTATGCTGTTTTGCCCTGAAGTCGAGGAGAGAGGAGAAATATTGACCTGCTGGCTTCACTGACAGATGGTCACTTAGAGAGACTTTTACCGCAATCAACTATACTCAAGTCTTCGACGATGCCTTATTCCTCTCTGGTCCGGAGTGATTACTTGCCTAGCAGTCACGAGAGGTGTCAAGATGCCGTACAATATAACAGCTCCATTCAGAAGTAAATAAGTATATATCGAGATGAAATATGCCCGATCTAATGGGCAGTTATGTTGCTTTACCACACAATAGACGCCATTTTCAGATGCTGTCTTCATTGTATATTTATGAACACTAAAACACACGGATACATGGAGAATCTTCTTGTCTAAAATAACCATGGAAACAAAATTATCATTGTGTTAAAAAAAGGGATATCATTTTGACCTTTACAATCTATCATAAATTGTTGCAATAAATTAAACCCATGATATTTCATTAGGTTGATAACAGACAAGAGCTTGGCCTTAGTCAGTAGAATTTTCAGGAACACTGTGTAATACATGACAATGCTTACGCATCTTCAGCTATGGTTAGAATATCGGTAGACTGAGATGGCGCAGCCATCATGGGAAAAGAAAGTGAAAATTTTGGTTCCCCCAGAAAACCCTAAGTAGAAGACAGACTGGGGAGTTTAGCCCTGGCCAGTATATCTTCCAAACACTTGTTCTTTTTATAAGCAATGACTGGAGTTTGGACCAGAGGATGGGCCATTTTACTTTGAAGTAGTTTGTATTCTTCTACTACATGTATAATCTCGGCCATATGGATGCTGGCCTTATAATACTGACACACAAATGGTATCATACGTTTTTGCACGACTTCCTCTACGGTCCGAGCCCAAACCCAAAGGATAAAAACAAGGCATCGTACACGATAAAAATCCCCTCGCGTGCAAACACAAGAACTCTGACACAAACTGAAGAATTGGGGGGATAATTCTCATATTCCCCCCAAGATATAATACCTACCTGTCCAAACACATGCCTTTCGACCCTAGAAGAAAGAGCCGCAAGCATATTACACAATAAAATTAAAAATCTTGTCCCTACTGTTCTATATATTATCCTATGTTAATGCCCTGTACTGGATGTCCATTTATACGCACTGCGCATGCGCAGCCCTTCCTTTTCAACTTCCTCTTTTCAACGCTTGTGGGCGTAGTAGTGAGGGGAGGTCGGGCCGGACTTAACTGTTTGGACAGGTAGGTATTATATCTTGGGGGAATAGGAGAATTATCCCCCCAATTCTTCAGATTCCCATAGATAATACCTACAACTGTCCAAACACATGCCTTGAATGACACAGTCTGGAGGAGGGACTAATACTTTTCTTTTACCAAGTAATAAACCGCTGATTGTCAACTAGCATCAAAAAGTAATTCGGGGCTGTGCTTGCAGACCCCGGGAGAACGTGTGTAGTGTGAGAATCGGGTCTTCCTATGGACGAGCCACACTAAAGTATTGAGAGTGCAAATTGACGGACAAGTTTGAAAGCGGGCAGGAACTGATCTGCGTTTGGTATAAACTGAAGTAACAATTTCAGTCAAAGTGGAGTTTCTGTAGGTAGTTGGTCAATAACAACGAATGTAGTTGAATTGGAGATGAGGACGGTATTCCGAATGAAATCGCGTGTCCGACTGCGTCCTCGTAGACTGTGGGATGTTCAATCCGTTCGCGCAGAAATACGCGTTCATCGTCCGTCGAGTGGCTCGGTAAACAAGAGTTGCGCAGAAAATATATTTGCTATTGAGAAGGAATCCCCTTTTCCTCCTCCATTCAGAAATAAACTTCACTAAAGAAGAGAATAAACGCACTTCGAAACTCCTCCATCGGCTCAGAATGACGGTAGTCGTCGACCAGGTCCGCGCTCAAGTTGGTAGATTTTCTGCCTCTCAACAAGCAAACTCAGCATCAAAGGTCAAGTGGCAGTACGTGATTTCCTTTTTAATATAAGATGAGCCTTGCAGATTTCAGCGCTTACGTCCAATAGACCCGGCATGGGTGATAGGATGTAGCAGTTAACCACTCAACACGCCCCACAGATGAGTAGATAACGATTAACTAATCACAGGTCGTTTCTCTTACCGGCATGGGAATTCATGAAGATGGTGGAAAGCGGATAATTCCCAGCAAACTATCGAAGGGCATAAAACATCTTTAGTATGGAATACGCTCGAACTTATGAACTGCAGGCAAAACAGGTATCTTGTTCTTAATCTGTTTTTGATAGAACTGGCTCGTAAACAAGTTGGCGAGCAATTTACCGAAGAACTTGTTGATCCACTGAATAGCTTCGCATAATGCAGTAGCAAGGTAACTCCGAATAAATTTAACAAACGCATATTGACGATTTCAATATTTCGACAAAGATATATTTGTCATCTTCAGGAAAATTTACCGAAGATTAGATGACAACCAGGCACCAGGTGCATGGAGGGCGTTCACAGTTTAGACTGAGTATACATGGCCACTGTTATCGGGGATCCAACTCGATTCGTACCTCTGCTAATGTGAGAGAAAGATCAAAGAAATAATAGTAAGTTGTCTTGACGTATTGTCGGGAAACCAAAACAGTCCACTATTTTTTTAAAACTACAAACAGGGTGCTATTGATCTTACAGCCCTGTTGCAGTATTAGGATAGAGGCAAAGGACTCCATACGAACGGTCCGTGGAGGGGCCAGGAAGAGTCTGTTTAACGGTTTTAGGATGATAACTAAGCGCCCGTCTTTTGAACCTTCTTTACTGTCAGAAACACGGGGGAGAAAACCCCTGGGGACTGGTCGGTCGTGGGGTCCAGTTCCTGAACTGCGCCCTTTTCCAATAACAAGTCCATCGCCTTGAGGAGTTCGGTAACTTGACCTGGGGGGTGGACTGTTTAGGATTTCGGTGGGGACATTCTGAGGAGTGGAACTTGAATGAACTGGAGACGGAAGCCCCTCGAGATAAGTTCCAAGGCTCAGAGTTCCGGATGGATAGATTTCCAAACCCGAATAAATTCCCGCAATCAACCCTCACGACGCCCTCCGGTTGGATCAACGGAGATGTCGGCTGACTGGGCGAATGGATTGCCGACCGTGCGATGCCCTGCGCACGGACGGCCCAATCAAAATGACCGCCTACCCCTTGGGGCCCCGCTCGAGGTCCGTGACTGAGGTCGGGAGCTCGGTGGTTTGCGACGTTCTGTGCTGCGTGGGCGGGATGCCTGAGGAGTCCTTTTGGAAGGGGGGGGAGGTTTCTTCTGTGCCAACGACTAACGTTTCATGGGCGGTCTGTAAGCAGTCAATATAGTATGATCACGTCTAGCATTCAGCCTCGGTTGAATAACTTTATGTGATGCATCTGCAAACATGTTTGCTGATACTGGTGAGGCTTGTCTCAGCGCCCGTTTTACTCCCTCTGGGGTCCAGGTTGACAGAGCCTCTATTAAGGGCGTCCTTCTCGCGTCAGTAAACGCGACAGATGAAAAGGCCGCCGCTGCCAGAACATCATCAATCACCCTAGTCGCCCTAGTCTTCTGAAACCGTCACCGGGGGCTGTAAAGGCTCAATGGTACGCCGACCCGGTCTAAAAGATGTCGTATGGCGAACACAAAGAAATCCAGGTATGAAGCCATAGCCACTGGTATTGCATAGTGGAAGGATTCTTCAGCCTGAACAGTCTTTGCTAGGAGCGAACGCCCCCTTGACGACGCCCTGTCTAGGGCGGCCGGCTTGGAGGGGTCGAGCCCTGCGTCCGCTCTACGACGTCTGTCGCAACCGCTGATGGGGGAGAGACGATCGATGTTTGGACTGCGCAGGGTTGGAATCCTAGCGGACCGCACCTCGGGTGGTGGTTCTAAATTAGGTACCAGCCGATATATGTGGTCTAGAAGTTCAGAAGGACCAACCCCGCTTATCTGTCTCCGCTGCCGAATCCAAGACGGAGCCCTCTCCGGAGATTTCTGAATTAGAGTCTGGATAAGGGACGTCTGGATGGCGGCGATCCGTCGACCGAGTACTAATCCGGGGGTTTCCTCCAAGTACTGGTCAGGTCTCATCATGACTTCCTGGAACGCCTCCTGGCGTTGAGACAGATCCAGACTTGCGAAGTGGCAGTCCCAGGACTGGTTGTCAGACGGAACGACTCCTGTACCTGGTCATACAGTCGTGGTCGAAACCGCTGAGGATTTAGGTCGTGGTGACCTGGGCTCTGCCATTGCTCCCCCTCGGGACCCTTGGGTTCAAGCGAAGGGTCGAGCAATGCAGTTCCTTATGTCCTCCAACGTCTGTTCCATGGTTTCCAGACGTTGGAATCCCACTGCTGGTAGGTTTCCGCCTGCTGTTGGACCAGATGGTGGGAGGGGGGGGGGGGGGTCCGACGTCCGCGGCGACTATCCGTGGTGGTGGGTCCAATAGGGGCTTGACTGGTTGGTTGAGTGAGGCTGTCGACAGAGAAAATACATTTCAACGGTAAGCCAATGGGTATAATCCAATTATAAACCTGAAATCCCCTTTCTACTTCATAGAAATATATGGAGGGCGGATATTCATCGAGCGGCCCAAACAGTGCAGCTCCGGTTCAAAAACCCCGTACTACGGGGAAACTTGAAATTACATTATTTATTTTTTTAAATATATATATATATATGTTTCTTTTTTATGAAGTAAAAGGTAAGGATTATCGTTATTACGGCTTGCCTGTATTGTTGACCCTCATCACCTGACATGGGAGGAATCTGATGATCGACCCCCCCCCCCTCCTCGGTTTGCTTGATTTGCCAGTCCTGGGCGTTAATAAGGCGCTCCGGGACTGACTCTTTCTCTTTTGGAAGTCGGACACCGGGGACAATCGTGACGGGCAACGATGCTCTTCACCTGCGGGGCAAACGCCACCCCAGGTGACACACAAACAGCTTTCCATAAGTAGTTCCTAACAATCTGTAATTAGGGAAACAGGACAGCTAAATATTACAAGTCAAAAATAATCCAAAATAATCGAAATTTATCATAATTAGGCATCATCTATCGCAAACTAAACCCAGTGGGGGATAAAAACACCCTCTTGGGCTCAAGAGGGATTGAGGTGAATCGGGAGTGAACCATAACGGCCTAGCAACGCAACCACGTGGAGTGACGGAAACTGGACCCTCAATGATACCTGAACGGGGGGAAATCTGCCGTAGCCTACAGGGAGGTGTCTAACCGCTAGAGACAGATACATTTTAAACCCCAAACAAATTAGATTGGAGAAAGTACAAGAAAAATATACTCAGAATTTTTTGCAATGCTGCTTCAATCAATGCAAAGTTGAAAATATGAAGTTGAAAAGGAAGGGTTGCGCATACGCAGTGTGTTCTGTACCAAAGCACAATGGACATCCAGCACAGGGCATTAACATAGGATAATATATAGAACACTAGGGACAAGATGTTTAATTTTATTGTGTAAAATGCATATTGCTCTTTCTTCTAGGGTCGAAAGGCATGTGTTTGGACAGTTGTAGGTATTATCTATGGGAATATGGTGGATGGGGATGAAGTTTGGTCAGAACCCATTTAAAAATGAAGTCCCAAGAGGGGTGACGCGTTCGAGGTATTGCAATGCTGGACCAATATACATGTATTAAGTTTGGTCCGGATCCGTTCAGAAATGAAGTTGCAAGAGTGCGGACAAAGATTTTCTATAAATAGTAACGGTGACCTTGACCTTGGCACCCTGAAACACGAACTTGTTCAAGGTATTCCCATGCTGGACCCATATATGAAGTTTGATCAGGATCTGTTCAAACATGAATCTATAAATAATAGCGCTGACCTTAACCTTGGCCTTGGCACCCTAAAACACGAACTTGTTCCAGATATTCCCATGCTGGACCCATATATAAATAGTAACGGTGACCTTGATCTTGACCTTGGCACGCTGAAACACGAAGTTGTTCGAGGTACTCCCATGCTGGACCCATATATGAAGTTTGGCCAGGATCCATTCAGAAATGAAGTCGCAAGAGTGATGACAAAGATTTTCTATAAATAGTAACGCTGGCCTTGACCTTGGCACCCTGAAACACGAACTTATCCGAGATATTCCCATGCTGGACCCATATAGGAAGTTGGTCAAAATCCGTTCAAGGAAGTCGCTAGAGCGCTGACAAAAGGTGAACGATTTTCTATAAATAGTAACGGTGACCTTGCTGGACCCATATATGAAGTTTGGTCAGGATCCGTTCAAAAATGAAGTCGCAAGAGCGCTGACAAAAATTGTCTATAAATTGTAACGCTGACCTTGACCTTGGCACGCTGAAACACGAAGGTATTCCCATGCTGGATCCATATAGGAAGTTTGGTCAGAATCCGTTAAAAAATGAAGTTGCTAAAGCGCTGACAAAAGGTGAACATACGTACGTATTTACGTACGAACGGAACGCTATATCCCCTCCTCGACTTTCGTCGCGAGGGGATATTAACGTTTGACTCCACAATTTTCCGTTTCCAAACGTGTCTGCTTGATATCTGCAGCGGAAGTGAGAAAAGGGATTTTTTCAATGGGCATGATTTCAAAACGGTCCTTAACCGAATGACCTAGAGTGTTGAAATATGTGCCACGGGCACATCATTTTCAAGTCTAATACCAGATAAATGGTTAATTTTCCAACATTGATCATTTAGGTTTTTGATGATTTTCAAAGAATCTTACTGTCAATCAGAAGTTCAAATTTTAGCAGCTCGTGCTACTTTAATTCAAGTCGTGTTTTTTCACGTCAAAGATGACCATATTAAACTAAGACTGTTTTACGTCCCACGAAGTACTTCCTTTGCACATATATGTACCTTAAATTTGAAAAGTTTACTTGATTCGCAGGTATTTGGTATTGATACGTATAATACGCTTTTCCCGTGATTTAGGAGCCTAGCATTACAGAGTGTTATTAACTTATGTTCATGCTAGATTTTCTTTAGTTCAATAGTACCATTTATGAGGGTACAGAACGCAGAGTAGAAACGCTTAAATTACTGTATTACCTTTTTCTAGTGCAAGCAATAGTTCGATTTATCGATTGTGCTCAAATGTTCCAATTTGGCTTTATTATGGGTGAAAACTTCCGCCTTAACTTGTCATTCTATACCATATTATCTGCAAATTTGGTTCTGACCCATTGATACTCCATGGACATATCCGGACTAGATGACTGGCATCTCGTCTAACGAGGAGTTAACGATTAACACTTCATCTAACAGAGTATGCTGATGATCCCTAAAGTTCAGGCGATTCAAAATGACAAGGCAGTATTAGTTTACAGAATCACTGTGATTCGCTCTGGTTGGCTGATAAAGTCAGAAGTTCTGGCGTTACGATTTCACACAATACGACACTGATTACGCAAAACATACATCTTTAATTGGAGATAACAAACCCATTTAAAAATACGAAGATTTATTTTGGGCTGATTCCGAAAAGCTTGGTTTAATTCTTTTGTCAGTCCGAATTCACGAGGAAACTCAACATTGTTTTGGCTCAGTCATAAGCAACGTCTGTTTCGTATTGGACAGTCACAAAACATGTGTATCATAGACACGTAATGACAAATCCGTTCCTTTCATAAGAGCTTCTCTATACACAATTGGTTTCGATTACGTAATTTTATTCCACTGTATCAACATGAAGGCTTCCATATGAGGGAAGGTATTCAAAACAATGCATCGGCTGCTGTACTGAAGGCAGATGATGAAACTACATATACGATAGTACATGTCAAGCTTTTAAGGCTAGCATTTTCGTTTGGTTTGTTTGCTTATCTGTACACCGCCAATTGCATGTTTTATTGGGGTATATATGTATACATGTTAATAACAGAAATTAGTTTATATTATCCTTAATCGCTGATTTCCATCTATTTCCCTATGACATCAGCAGTAATGAAAGCTTTTACATAAAAAATTTAAGTAAAAAACTTAAGATATTTTTCTTGTTCGAAACATTTTACGGAAACATTCTAGAAATTCAGGGTTTTCCTTCGAAGTTTTACGGGTATTGCAGATGGTCGTTAAGGAAAGGGAATCGCCCAGAACGACAAAAAGGTAGGTGGTATGGTACTCGCCATGTTGACCTTTTACTTTCTCAGAATTACTGTAGGTACAAAGTGTAAAGTAAAAACAGATAATTTAGGAAGCACATCGATTCAGCAGTTCATGAATATAATCATGAGTATAGCGCCAAATGCATATTCGGTCTGTAAATTGACATAGTCTCTTCGGAAACCCATCGGGGAGTCCATCAAATCCAACTGATATCAATATATTGGGATTGGAGGGGAGGGGGAGTACTGTTTAATGAAATTGACAGGCGATCGAAAAAAACATTTCAACTTGACCTTTTTTACGAGGAAAAAAACGTTTTGTCGTGAAAATGTATATTTATTTTAACATCCAAATTCACACTTAATGAGCTTTGCGTATATTTGTGGTTAACTTGTTATAGCGACGTTTCAATAAAGATGTCTATTTATAGACCTGTGACACCATAGTTAGAATGTCGTTAACAAGAATCTATCAAATAAGTAATGAGAAACATACTTCCTTAGGCAGGAAGCACAAAGTAGGAAATGGGACAATCTGTGGTTGAGAAACTTGTTGTTTGTGTGTATGAGAAATATTTGTATACACACTGGGGTCTGTGGTAATCCGACCCACAAAAAAGAAGAATGTTAAGTAGTACATAAACACATAACAGCAATACATTCTCGACATATGTTTTGACAATCTGTTGTCTCAACAGGGATAAAGCCCCTTTTACCGTGACATAAGTCAATCGGAATTAAATTCCTTAACACCCAGCTGTTTTTCCCCGGAGTGTTTTGGACATTTTGGCTTTTCTCTTTAATATTACATATGTCGTTTTGAGCTTCCTATTTGACAGATCTACTTTGTTGTCCACTGACGTGTAGGGAATTGATATTGAGCAAGTCTAATTCGTACCAAATACCACAAGTGTACGGCAGCGCTGAGGTACTCCATCACGTTTCATGCTCTCAGTCACTCCATTAAATCCTGGAAGTACATTGCTATCTGCTTTCCGACTTCTATGGAGCTTCGTGAATGGAAGCGCTACCTTTACCGCGATATTAGTTAGTTCCCCAACTTTCTATTTCGTTCTGACAGATGAATTGATGATCGTATCGACCCCTTGTCTATGATGATGGAATGGTTCGTTTATAAAGGTCCACCTGGACATAAGAAGATCAATTTTCACGGTTTCGTCTATATTTCTTCACTGTTATGGTTAAAGTCAGCTCAAGGAACATCCCATTTTCGTCGAACAGATTTGCAAACCCCATCTTGAATGTTAAATTCTTGAGGAAACGAGGACAGTTTTCAATAAATAATGGAATTATACACTGCTTACGATTTACTTTCTGTTTTCTTTCCCTTGTGTTTTTTCTTCGTCTTAGTCAATTTCCGACCATTCAACTTTGCTTTTACTCCCGCTTTAAGAAGGCGGGCTGGTTATACATCGTTTGTATACACCTTTGAAATTATGTTGTTATTTTGAACTTGATCAAGTGATACAGCTAAAAACAACACCGGACTGAAGCATCAATTAGAAATGTTGATTAAATAGGCATTAAATGATATTTCCATGCAATCACAGTATACGTTCGCGATTTTTCTGAGCCAGGTCTCACAATAATGTCAGACGTGTCTGGTCCCTGAATACAGAACCGGGCGCTAGATTATCTTTCTCATAATTGATTCAAACAATAGTTCCCTTTATCGATTGTACTCAAATGCTCCACGTAACCTGTTATCATATACTTCATCGTCAGCTGATTCGATTGATGACTCATAGATATGCCGGGGAAATATCTGAACTATCCAGTGGTTGTTATTTTTCTTATACACAGAGCTGACAATGTAAGCAGGTGCACTATCTGGCCATCGGTTTGAACTTCAGGTATACAAGTCTAACTCTACTTGCTTTTCTGAGCTTATATTCACAAATAATGCCTTACGTGTAGCTCATTGACGTTGCCTATAGGATTATCCAAGTAACAGGGTAGTAATTATAGTTTACGTATTGCAAGACATTAAGATTTGCTTCCCAGGAGTGTAGCTCAAGTGACATGATTACGATTCCACACAAAACGCAATGACTCTGGCATTGACCAAACTCACTTTTTACCGGACCTATTAAACTGATTAACAACTGAAGCGAATCTTCCCCTGAAATAAATAATTATTCCAGCCCATAAGCCCAACAGCTGTCTATTTATACCCACTTATCAACACTAATATATAATATTATTATTAATGTGGCACGAGCTGTCAAATTTTTTATTTTTGTCATAATTGTTGATAGTTGTAAGAAGTTAAGCGTTTGGAGTACCTTGAACAACTAAGAGATTGACATTGAGATAAAAAAATATCGGTAAAGTCAGTTTCCCGTACGAACCGTTATTAGCACACATCTTCGGCTCGTAAGGGTTGGCTTTACGGATATATTTTATTTCAACTTCAATCCTTTAGTAGTTAAGGTCAGGATTTTGGAAGGTCATGTCACTTTGCCGCCAAAATAACACGAAAATATTGATATAGAAATGGTAATTACATCCACCAAGAAAAGCCAAATATTACAAATGCCCGTTGAAATAGAGAAGCGATTGCTATGCACAAGAAAGTCTCCATTATACATAATTCATGCCGTGCTCAAAAGGCGAATAAAAAAGCTTTATTAAGAAGCAAGTCATCTATCGTTGATCAATATTGGCGTCACTTATCAAAGTTATCAATTAGAAAGTCGGAAATGTGTGATCTGGTTTCAAATCAATCGGATTTGTAACCTGTTCCTCATCAAACATTGCTATTGGGTATCATATCGCCGTATTCTCGAGACAAGGAATAAATGAAGAACCATTCCATACCTTGTCCTACCTTAGTCAATATATAAAGACAGTAAATTCAACTGCGCTGACTGGTAAAGACGTTTAACGTGGTATAAGTTGCCAAAATGTTGATATTTTGACGTAAAAACAGAATGTTGAAATTATCGGCTATTTTTCTCGAGAATGTACGATTATGTTTTGTTTTGAACTAACTTTGGCTTAGAATGAATGAATGGTTGTCCCGGTTATTTACTTTTCCAACACTATTCCGGTTCGAATAGGCCACATACTGTATGGATTTTCCTCATTCCAACGGCAATCATTTAGTTTTTCGATCGCCTTCAAAGCCCTCTTACTGTCGTGACGATCAGAAATTATCAAAAAAATGTGAATTTTGGCAGCTCATGTCACTTCAATTAGTTTGTTCCTTTTAGAAATAGAGTGTAATAGTAATCTCGCTATTGTGGAGAATACACTTTCTTGAAAAAAGGGCAGAAATTCGTCTATTGATTTAGGGTGACGCCCCGTGTCGAACCCGGGTCCCAGAGTATGGCACCAATCGCCAGCACTAAATGCCAGTGGAAGGCCGGTTGGCTGAATGAATTAGAGATCAGGCATTTAATGTTGGCTATTGCGCCTTACTCTGGGACCCGGGTTCGAGTCGCGTTTCGGGCGTCATGCAAAATCGGTAGAAGCATTTCTGCCATATTTTTTTTTTCAAGAAAGTGCATTCCCAAAAATAACGAGAAAGCTGGCTGGGAAATCTAAACTTTCCTGCGGGCTTTAAACACGCATAGACCAATCCGTGCTGATCTAACTGAAACAATGCAAATAAACATGGCTACAATATAGACCTCGTATACATTTTGGAATAATATGTTTGATAAGAAATATAACTTGTTGGATCAGGTGATGGAAGATATGTAAACAAATGCTATACTATCTAAATAGTATAGCATGGTGTATTTTATATCGTCCGATTAACATTTTTGATCAATAGAGATTACGTGAGCTACATATACATGTATACTCTCCCAAAAAAGAAACGCAACATCCAATTTTTGTTCTTCAAAATATGAATTTTCAACATTTTTAATACAGAAATAAGCATCACATTACACTGAAATTTTGCAGACTGGTTGTTCAGACCTTAAAGTTCATTCACATGTAAAAATTTATCACCTTTAAGTTCATAGCGCTCAGATGACGTCACTGCAACGTCAAGATATGTTGTGCCCACCATTAACCTGTAACACAGCACGGACCCGTCTCGGCATAGACACAATCAATCGACGAATACGGTTTTGCGGAATTTTCCTCCATTCTTGCTCAAGAGCCTGCTGCAGTTCTTTGCAGAGTTTGTGGCGCTGGATGACGACTGCGCACGCGTCTATCCAAATTATCCCACACATGTTCTGTTGGGTTCAAATCTGGTGATTTGGACGGCCAGGGGAGCACTGTTACGTTCTGGTTAGCTAGAAATTCAACAGTAACACGGGCTGTGTGCGGCCGAGCGTTGTCGTGCTGAAAAATTGCCCTACCCAGGTCCATTACGGGCAGCATATGTGGTGTTAAAACCTCGTCTGTGTATCGAACGGCGTTAAGGTTGCCGGGAATGTGCACCAGTTAAGTTTTTCGGGCACAGGATATGGCACCCCACACCACACACGAAATTATCGACCTCAAGGACGCAGTTACTTGCGAACCTCTCATTCCGGCGTCTGTAAACTCGTGTACGACCATTTCTTCTCTGCAGCTGGAATCTTGATTCATCGCTGAACCAGACTCGCCTCCAGTTTCGCAGACTCCAGTCCCTTAACCTGTTGCACCATCGCACCCTTGCAAGTCGATGCTGGCGTCTCAGTACTACGCCAAAGTAAGGACGTCTGGCGCGTAAGCCGTTTTGAGGGAGACGGTTTCTGACTGTCTGTGCCGATATTCGACGGAGACCTGGCATATTTGATGCTGTTTCTGTTGCTGTTTTGGTCCGGTTTCGCAGGTGAAGTAACCGGGTGTAGCGATCTTGGGCTGTTGATGTGATCCTAGGTCGGCCAGAACGTTGACGATCAGCTGTTGAGCCGGATTGCTGGTGCCGTTGCAAGAGTCTGGAAATCGTGCTCCGGTGAACATTATGAAGTCTAGCGACTGCATTCTGTGATTCGCCGGCCAGGAGACGACCAATGACGACGTTCCGGGTAGCTGCGTCTAGTCTTGGCATATTGTAGCAACATCGTGAAACAATTTAACGACTGAATTCAATTGAACGGTTGTGTGTCTTTTATACCCATTAAACCCACATAAAGATAAGACGTGATTCACACGTGCAACTGCCCTAAGTTTTTCCCTACGCCTTCCTCGTGTAGCGTTACACAAAGGCAGACCCGAAAGTCACGTGTGATCAACAGCCACTATCAGGGGCTTAAATTCAATTATCGGACATTTACATTATAACATGATCCTATTGTCATGTGTCAATCACGCATATTTTTGGAAAAATTCATGTTTGAAAAAAAAATTGGATGTTGCGTTTCTTTTTTGGGAGAGTATAGTACTAAGATGCACACTTAACTCGGTATCTTATTACGTGTATCAAAAAGTCGATTCAAATTTATCCACTTTCCAAAAGAATCTCAATGCAAAAATATAAAAAAAACAATCTTTCACGCGAGATCAAAAGGTGTTACCGATGACAAAAACTGAAAGGCTCCTCGCTTACGTGAATTTCTCTCTTAATGACGATGATTGGATAAATAAGCCCATAAGGTGTCGCAAGTAAAGCAAAACCTAAATGTCACGATGTGGTTTGAATGGACAATAATGAACTAATTTTCAAACCCGGTAGAAAAAGTAAAGCATTCCAATGTGGACCAGTAACAAGAAATGCCGCTGGCAAAGCAGATATAATTCAGGATTCTTCCAAGTACATTGACACACAGGCGAATAAAGAGATTTTCGCTTTCTTTCTCGAGCTGCAGACTTTTTCAGGTGGAATTCTTTTCAGACACCTTTCATTTGGTTTATTTTTAAGACACAATCGCAGTGATGGCTTTCTAAAATGTGTAAATTTAAGTGTACGTATTAACACGAACTTACAGCAAAATGACTAAAATTGAGAATGTAACTATCAAAATACGCGTGTTTAAAATATCTTCATGATAGCATTAAATCATCCTTAAAACACAATCTGTTCTGAAAATGTCAAACAAATATTTAAAATTCAAGATCATATGTTAATATATACACATATTAATTTAGAATGTCCGGTTGAAATGGCGAGAGTTTTTGTTTAGTCAATTTTTTCTCCAGCTTTAGACCAGTTGTTTGGTGAGTCTCCAAACTCGATGTTTAATTTTAGTGATGCTGTTCTATATTCCAATCCATGGGTTTTAATCGTTTGTTAGGTATTCTGTAAGCTATTTTTGTAATCATTCCATGTGCGTTTTCTTCAGCTTTCTTCAATACACCATGCAATTTCTTTAGAATTCAAGCAGCACCATATCGGGGAAGTTGCTTTCAGAAGGAGCTGTGTAGAATCCGGTTGAAATCAATGTCAGCATTTCTAATCCGTCCGAAAGAGACCTGAGTATCAGGAGGGGAAATATTGATAGATTGATTGGTGTTTTTCGCCGCGCTCAAGATTATTTCACTTATATGGCGGCGTTGCCAGTTTCATCGTGGGAGGAAACCGGGATCTTTGCCCGGAGGACACCCTCGACCTTCCGGTGGTAACTGACAATCTTGACAAAATGAGCACATAGAGAAACATTTACCGCTACCACCCACACTCCGGTCCTCTGTCATGCGTTTGTCACTTTCTGATTGGGAGATACACATTTTAAAGTTAGCTACTGGACATAACACCGCTTATAAGTGAACCCAAATGTTTTTATCGATGAAAAAATGAACAAAATAAAAAAAAATACGAATGTCGACAAATGGCAAAAAATATTTCTGGCAAAACCCAAAATGTCACAATATGGTTTGAATGAAAAATTATACACGGTAGAAAAAGAAAACATTCCAATGTGGACCAGTGACACGAAATGACGCTGGCAAAGCAGATATCATTCAGGATTCTTAGTAAAATGACACACGGAAGAATAACAAGATTTTATGTTTTCGTTTTTGCTTGCAGAATGTCTTACAAAAGTCATGCATGCTGTGACCTGCTAACGGAAATAGTGTCCGAAAAGTAACAAAATTAAAATAATTAAGACGAATGTTCATTCATTCTAAGCCTAGGTTAGTTCAAAACACGAATTACGCGTACATTGTCGAGAATAGAAGTACTAAAAAGCTTCTGAATTAGGCGTTTTGAGAAAAAGGCCATTATTTCAACATTCAACATTTTGGCAGCTTAGGATTGCGTATGCATTGTTTATGTACGAACATCAGGTGCTTAATGAAATAACTTCTGACATTAATGAAAAAGAGGGTGTCAAATTCCTCTCCTGCTTTCGGTCAATCTCTAAAATTCATTTATCTCTAGGAAGCAAGTTATTTTACAAAAACTGGTGACTTGCTTCGGTTGATTGTTTGGTGTTTTACGCCGCGCTCAAGATTATTTACTTGTGGAATAATCTTGAGCGCGGCGTAAAACACCAAACAATCAACCGAAGCAAGTTACCAGTTTTTGTAAAATGTCATTTGGTTGAAATTCTAACATTCGTGTTTTACTGGCGACCGACAAGTCCGCTTATTGGATATGGAGAATTAAAGAGTATGTCAGTCATAAATAAGTTAATTAAATGACACCCATCGTTGAATGTGGCGAGCCAAAACTCTCCAACTTATTTCCCGATTACCCCACTCTTAATTGGCTTGATTTGAGTTGAGTTCTGAAGTATGTTTCTTAATCTTTTGAGTGTTCAGGGGTCCCTACATTTGAAGAGGAGTGGTTTGACGCCTAGTTGTAATCCTTCAACAGGTTTCAATTTATCCTTCGCTGTTTTCTGAGTTCAAGAGACTGCTCTATGCTTTGTCAGCCATGCAGAAATACAGACCGGTTAGCATAACTGACCGAACGGCCATTTACATGTAGGTACATCCACTAAAATCAATTACACATCTTGATGCCTTATTGTCTTTCAGTTCTAGATTGATTTACATTCTATCGGTCAGTAAAGACGTCTAAAGGGCACGTGATGCAAAACGAATCAGTTTGTAGAGATTGAAATTGTAATCTTACCATAAACGCTACAAACTTATTCCACAACTTTAAGGGGAGGGGGGGGGGGGCTACGTGGCTCAGCAGGTAGAACGTTATACGCTAAATCCGAACAGCCTTCCACCAATAGGGCGTGAGTTCAAATCCCACTCAGTCAAAAAAATGGAAAATTTTCTGACTTGGTTTTCACTCGCACGATATATGTGGGATGGTTGCCAGTTACCACCGGAAGGTCGTGGGTTTCCTCTGGGCACAGAGCCCGGTTTCCTCTCAGAATAAAACTGTCACCGCCGCTATATAAGTGAAATTATCTTGAGCATCAATCAATCAATCACCACTTGAAGAAAACCAGTGACAACCACTAAAGCCAATTGGACTGTAAAGTCAAACATGAAAAGGAATTACATTTCTCAGATGAATACCGTTTCAGTTTAATTTGTTAGTGTCTTTTGGAAAGTGAGTATAGCAGCATTTAGTGCTGGTGATATGTGACAAACTCTGGGACCCGGGTTCGATTCCCGTTTCGGGTTTCACCTAAAATCGGTAGAAGAATTTCTGCCATTTTTCAAGAAAGTGTAATCCCAAAAATAACGAGAATACTGAATACCGTTTGTACTGCCATACGAACGTCATTATTTCTGTACAGGAGATTTAAAAGTTTACCAGCAAGCCTCAATACTCTGCAAACAAATTGATAGATGTTTTACGCCGCAATCAAAATTATTTCACTTATTTGGCGGCTTTCAGTGGGAGAGGAAACCGGGCCCTTTGAATGGAGGAAACCCCTGACATTCGGTGATTAGCTGGCAAAATCAACTCAGAATGTTTAAAATTATATTGGTATTCGAACCCGCATCGATGGAAGGTCTGACTGAGGGACTATCACTCTGCCAACTGAGCCACAATGGCACTTATATGGCCTGCTTTATAGATGGAGCCGATAGAAAATCTTGTTTATATATATAGATAATAGGTATGATAGCCGAGAATGAACATCGCGTTAGACATACTCGACCAGGCTAAATCGAACTCACAGACGCGATAAAAAATACAGCAAGAATTATTCGAATTATTTTCGTGTTTTACTTTTTAAAATTGTCGTTTTTGAGCTCATTAGATATGTAAAACACGATGAAAATGCGGTAAAAATACTTTTCATCGCGTTTTACTTACTGATCTGCCTATAAATTCATCTCACAAGCGCGATAGAAATACGATGGTAAATGTTTACCATCGCGTTCCCAGTGTTTCTGAGTTCAATAAAGTTTGATTTCATTTGTACTATGCGATAGGAAATAATGTTGGTGGGATTACAGTTACGTTTTATTTTACGAATTCGGTTTTGAGGATAAGCCACTCACACGATGGAAACGCGATGATATATATTAACAATCGCTTTACCGTCGCCTTTTTATCGTGTTTGTGAGTAAGATTAAAGGCCGAATTGAAAGTAAAACGCGATGTCCCTTCTCGGCCATCATATATAAGTCCCGGTGAATCATTTTGAATGTTCACCCTTTCAGTAGACTAAGAGCAGATAAAAAAAAACTACAAATTAGCCGTTGAGTTGCATAAAGAACAAAAAACAAAGGCCAAAATGTATTTTCTAACCAAAAATGTGGAAAAGGCAAAAGATTCCGATGTCCACTGGTAAAAGAAAATGCTTTAGGCTAAGAGCATAAAATTTAGAGATATTTCAATGCAAAATTACACACAGTTGGAATATATTTTTTCTCTTCTAAACAATATTATTGGCCGTTTCACTTAATTAGTCGCAAGTTTGAAAACTGCTTTTAAGTGAAACCTGTTTTTCTTTAATTCATGTTGTGTAACACACGGAGTTCCATAAAGGGCTCGAAGGAGCTTTAGTTTTTCCCTATCTTAAATGCCATAAGGCCTGTTTTTTAATATATTGACCATCTTGTTGAAAAAAAAAAACATCTTGAAGAAAAAAAACATAGAGGAAACACAAGTTCTATTAAATTATTCGTGATAATGGTATCAACTGGACATATGTCAATCTCGGTTTGTTTCGCAGCATGAACCAAAGAAAAAGATTGATTGATTGATTGTTAGGTGATTTACGTCGCGCTCAAGATTATTTCACTTAGTGTGGGAGGAAACCGGGCTCTATGCATGGAGGAAACCCACGCCCTTCCGGTGGTAACTGGCAACCATCCCAGACAGGTTGTTCGAGTGAAAACCCAGTCAAGATTTCTATCCAAAAAAAAAAAGAAGATATATTGGCCTTTTGGAATAGTCAGCAGAATGGCCACTTTGAGGAGTATTCCACAAACATCCGCATTCAGTTTCTTGTCAGATGCCTAGTTCGCTTTCTTATCTGGAGTGAAACTTGTCTAGTCAGACAGTCGATGTGTGCTGAAGTTGTGAATGACAACAGATAGGATGTGTACTACATTATTACAACAGAAGACGAAATATAAGCGATATCAATTAAAATGGAAAGTACAATAGCATTCAAGACAAGACCATGTTTTAACAAATGCCGTTCTGTTAAACCCTTCCGAACAACAGGCATCATTTCAGATGTTTACCTCAATAGATAGATAACTACTGCCGACTGACCAGATACGGTGTGTACTCTAAAAAAAAATAGGCAAATTAAATGTCACTCAACGTGAAGGGTGGCGGGCCAAAGGGCTCCCACTCACTTGAGATTTCCAATAAAGTGGATTATTTCTCTTTATCCGTTGAGTTAAAGCTGTATATTTCTCAATATTTCGAGTGAAGTGGCTATAGGCCTCATTTGAGAAGAAATGGGTTTACAGACGTGTTGTAAGCACAGAGATCATCCTCAAGTAGTTTAAGTGGGGTTTTTTTCTAGTTTTAACTCACAGTGCACTGGGATTTTTTTCTTCTTTTAAGAATTTAAGTGGAAGTGGCATCTGGTTCAAACCTGATCAAAAGTGAAGATTTTGTGTTAAAAAAAGAGCGCAGTTTCTGAAGAGGAGAAATATTAAGTCGTAGCATCAATGACAGGACGGATACTTAAGAAACAATTGCCGCGATCATGGTCATTTGCGATGTCTTAATTCACTTTCTGTTCAGGGCATGTGTTTTATAACAAGAGATCCCTTAAAGGGATCTTAACGCCCGCGTTCATGTATTCATATTAAAGATTGTTAATAACTGTCTATAGGAATTGGGGTCTATATAAAAAAATCTTATTCCAGGGAGATAACTATTGATGAGGAATTAAATTGTGAATTACAAAGTAAGCTCCCCTTGAAATTTTGGTTGAAAACAACTTTGCCACCTGGTAGCCATCTTCAATATGCTAATGAAATGATAATGTACGGTGCACAGCTAGAACTTAGGGGGGGGGGGTGATGTGTGTCATGTTTGGTGAAGATCAGGTCAGTAGTTTTCTTGGAATAATGATAATAAGTTTCATTTTCAAATTTGGTTAAAAAACAACATTGCTTCCTGGCAGCCATATTTAATAAGCAAATGAGATGAAAATGAAGGGTGCACAACTAGATCATAGGGAGATAATGTTTGGTCAAAATCAGACCAGTAGTTTTCTTGGAATAAAAATAACAAAAAAACAATATCATCCTCCTGCAGCCATATTGAATATGCAAATGAGATGAAAATGAACAGTGCATAACTAATCCATAGGGTGATAATGTATGTTGAGTTTGATTAATGTCAGGTAATTTTCTTGGATTAAAGATAAAGAAAAACAACATCGCCCTCTGGCGGCCATATTGAATATGCAAATGAGAGGGAAATGTACAGTACACAACAGGGCTATAGGGAGATAATGAGAGCCAAGTTTGGTGAAAATCGGACTGGTAGTTTTCTTGGAAAAAAGTAACAAAAAAATTATATCGCCCCCTGGCAGCCATATTGAATATGCAAATCAGATGAAAATGTAGGGTGCACAACTAGACCATAGGGTGATGATGTATGTTGAGTTTGATTAAGATTGCACTGATAGTTTTCTTGGAATAAAGGTAACAAGCGAAAGTTATCTTGCAATAAACGTAACAAAGAAAAACAACATCGCCCCCTGGCGGCCATATTGAATATGCAAATGAGATGAAAATGTACGATGCACAACTAGACTATATGGAGAACATCGCCCCCTAGTCACCCAATAAATTAAGAAGTTGTTTATCCATAAGTAATCCTCGTCTTGATATATGGAGATAATGTGAGCCAAGTTTGGTGAAAATCGGACTGGTAGTTTTCTTGGAATAAAGGTAACAAAAAAAACAATATCGCCCCCTGGTGGCCATATTGAATATGCAAATGAGATGAAAATGTACGGTGCGCAACTAGACCATAGGACGATGATGTATGTTGAGTTTGATTAAGATTGGACAGATAGTTTTCTTGGAATAAAGGTAACAAGCCAAAGTTATCCTGCAATAAACGGAACAAAGACAAACAACATCGCCCCCTGGCGGCCATATTTTATATGCAAATGAGATGAAAATGTACGGTGCACAACTAGACCATAGGGTGATGATGTATGTTAAGTTTGATTAAGATTGGACAGTTAGTTTTCTTGGAATAAAGGTAACAAAGAAAAACAACATCGCCCCCTGTCGGCCATATTGAATATGCAAATGAGATGAAAATGTACGATGCACAACTAGACTATATGGAGATAATGTAAGCCAAGTTTGGTGGAAATTGGACTAGTAGTTTTCTTGGAATAAAGGTAAAAAAAAAACAATATCGCCCACTGGTGGCCACATTGAAAATGCAAATGAGATGAAAACTTACGCGCACAACTAGACCATAGGGTGATGATGTATGTCAAGTTTGATTAAGATTGGACTGGTAGTTTTCTTGGAATAAAGGTAACAAGCAAAAAGTTAACGGACGGACGACGGACCACGGAAAAGCGATTTGAATAGCCCTCCATCAGAAGGATGGCGGGCTAAAAATAACTACTGAACATTTGACGGCTCATTGAATCCTCGAAGTGTCGTAGCAATGACAAATGTTTCAAGCTTTCGAGAATCTTTGCTGCATATAGAGGATTTGATCAATTGTCCCGCAAGGTGTCGCACAAAAGACACAACGTAGCTTGAATAGAAAATAATGAAGTAATGATTCAACAAGGTAGAAAAAGTAAAAAGATCGCAACGTCGACCGATGGCAGGAAACGCTTCTGGCAAAACGGATGTAATTTGGGATTCTTCAATGTGCAACGACACGACTGTTAAAACGCTTGTCTCCCTCCCCCCCCCCTCCCCCCCCCCCCCCCCCCCCCCCCCCCCCGTGAATAATTAAATAACAAAATCAGAATGCACAGTATTTAGTGTACCGGTACTCACAATTTATATAGACAACCAAAACTAAATAACTTTCCTTCAGAAGAGTTTGTTAGTGATTTATAACAAATAAAAATATAACTTCTATAACTAGGCAAAGAATAGTAAAATAAACCTCTAGCACTCGACCGACGACAGGAAATGCTTGTGGTAAACCACGTAGAGCTCAGTGATATTTTCAACGCGCAGTCACACTTAGGCGATTTCTTTAAAACGAAGCTAAATCCTGAATGGAAAAAATACTTTGTACATTTGAAGGCAACGCGATGACATAGTGAGATTTCTGCCGGTAATAATACAAAATGTCCAGATATCGAGGAAGCTCGAATTCTTTCACGTCAACATTTTTTTCTGTAAATCACACAACAACAGCCGCCATATCAAATTATAGCTCGATAGATAGACACCCACTGGCGACAAACAAGTCTACATAGGCCTATCTGTTACGGAGTATCATAGAATATGTCAGCCAAAATAAGTCAATTAAATGGCACTCATCGTGGAAAATGGCCCTATTGTTTCTCACAGGTCAAATGAAAGCCACATTAAACCTTAACAATCGTGGTGAGTTTCCATGTTGAGTTAATATAAGTTTAGTTTAACGCTTCCACTTCGCTAGATACAGATGTTGGCTCCTGTCTTACAAAGCTGGCGTAAATTTGCGCATAGGCCTACAACATGGACCAGTTGCGTCCAAGACGTAAGTTCCTATAGTTTTAACACTGATTTACGTCCGACGTAACTTACGCCAGCTTTGTAAGAGAGGATAAATATTGCCCTGTTATCACCAATGACAGAATGACTATTCCAATGACAGAATGGCTATTTAGAGGGACATTCCCTACAATTACTTACACAGCCCTTCACAAAGGCCTCGTTACTTTCAGATCTCGGTGGATTCTCGCTTTGTAAGCCAGTAAAGATGTATAAGTGCTGTCTAACCCGTGTCTCAAGACAAAGCCTGTTGTGGAACTTTTAAAGATCCTATGACAAAGTTTTAAATTACATGGGTTTATTTGCTTAAAAACCTAAAACACAGGATTTATATCAACTTTTTGTACAGAAAAATGGCTCTCTTGATTTTGGGAGAAATCCGTGTTGTAGAAACGTTAATTGTCTGGTTTTATAATTCGATAGTAATATTCGTGAATGTCCCATGCCAGGGTAGATAAAACATAAGTAAAGCAGCGGGTGGTGAAATATGCAAGTTTTAGAAGCTGACACATACTTACGCGCGGCAATGTTTACAGATCACATAACGTCTAATAACTTAGCTTAAAGGCACACTTGCCGCGAAAATCAGGAATATTGTTTACATTAAAAAAGAAAGACCGTATTCTGTATTTTTCCCAGACAATATAAGTTAGGAACTTTCTATTTTTACCAAAATTTAAAAGTTTGGACGTCACTTTGTATTTTTAATTTGAATTTGAAAATTTGAATTGTTACGTACCCGGAACGTAAACAAACCGATCTGCCCCCTATTGGCGATTTTATGTTTCAGTCGAGTGAGTGAACTTACGGCACAGTGTAATTTTACGTAGGCCTATTTATCTGAGAAATACAGACTGACGATCGGTTAACAGCGACTGGAAAAGCCTGCTGATGATTGTTTGAGTGTAAACCACAGATACAAAGGCCTGAAAAGAGGGTTATCCAACACGAAAGTTGACCGACACTGATCGTTGTTGTTGTAATCAGGCTTCGATTCTTCGTTTGTTTTTCACCCCATTTTTACAGTCTAAAGCTAACTAGACATGTTTTATGTGTCCTATGTTTAAGTTTAGTGGTACTAGTCGTAGTAAGCTCATGTAAATTGGTTTTCTTAGCAAATTTAAACAGGCTACGGCGGCAAGTGTGTCTTTAAGGAAATGGATTACAGGGTGAAAAAACTGAAAAAACTTAATTTGTGAAGTTAAAACCTGCAATAAGATGCTATAGAAAAACGTAGAAGTCGTAACAGATGACTGCATTCAAAAATAGAGTACAAACCTACATTTATCATTCTTTGTTGATATTTCCAGATAAATCTGACCCCGAAGGTGCGGAAAACGCTACATTCAAGTCATTTCACTTATATGGTACAGCCTACTTTATAGGTGGAACAAAGAGCTAATCTAGTTTGTATATAAGAAGCATGTATGGGGACATGTCCTCAGCAAATCTTTACGAAGTTAACATTTAATAAAACTGGAACAAATAGCTAATGTTCCCAGCTTTGGAAAATTAACATAAAACTGAAATTGGATCACATAAAAAATTAAAAGGCTTGAACAAAAAACATTTTTATTCGCAATAGCGCTGATTTGCTAATTTAGTTGGTGGGCTGTACACAGAGGGAAAAACAAGTGACATAATGTATTCCGAGCACTAGTTTGTTAACGCGGTAGGAAAAAGCAGAAATCACGATGTCCACTCATCAGTGCACAGGAAATGCTGGCAGCAAAGTTGGTAAAATTCAGAGATAATTCGAGACAATGGCAGATTGTTTTTTTGTTTCATCATCAGCATTTTCGATCTAGCGGCTGAAATTATTATCTTTTTTTCCTTGCAATCTTTATACTTTATACGCGATTTTCTACAACAGGGTTGATTAATTGGGTACGGTTCAGTTAGCTGAACAGAACTGAAAGCTAGGCCTTAAAGATATATCGGTAAATTGCAGATTACCATGCAACTGCTGCCCTTCAGCATGTACTTCCTACTTGTCAGGTTTGGTTGGAATTCGCTGAACAATAGGCGTCAATTAAAGTGCTAACTTGATGTGACGACTGACAAAACTGTTTATTTCTTACGGAATAGAATTAAATATCACTGAACATGTACGGTCTTCAGCTTAATCAAGATTTTGAATAAAACAAAATTGTTTCTCTCCATATATTTTTGAACACTAAAACACATGGACACAGGGAAAATCTTCTTGTCTAAAATAACCATGGAGACAAGTTTCTTATTGTGTTTAAAACGGGCATATAATTTATACCCAATCATAAGTTGTTATAATAAACCACAACCCATTATATTTCATTAGGTTGATGACATAGGCCTATAAATAAACTTCGGTGTATAGAGAGACTATACTTTTTTGAAGAGGGGATTGGTTACGTTTTCACTCACAAAAACTAGACGTTGACTATGGGGCCCTGAGAGGAGAAGCAATGACCTTTTGATATAACTGAATGACTACTTAGAGAACCATTCAGTGCAATCAACCACACTCAGGCTTTCACTATTTTTTTAAAGAAGTACAAATGAGAAGATTTGCATTGATACTATATAGCCTCAGGAATTAACGGTAAAGTGGTGGTTTGAACTAACTTAAGCCTAAAATGAATGAACGTTCGTCCAGATTATTTAAATTTTACTAACTTTTCGAATATTGTTTAGTACAGGTTATAGTTGGAGATATCCAAACTCTGTGGCCAAAGTACTTTTAATGACGTGTGGCCAACAGAGCTGGACGACGTGCCATATTGAAACATGTAACTTTTTAGAATCACCCAAATTTTCTGATTTTCTCCTAATTAAAGCAACTCAACCAGCCCAAACTTTGCACATATCCCATTTGGTCCTTTAGTTTGCCGTTCAACCAAAGGCTTCCGCATTTCCTGAAATTGAACTCTGAAAACGGCGAGGATATGCAGGACACTTTTTGGGAGGAACGGCGAATTATAGGATCTTATGGGATGTGTGTACAGTTTAGACAGGTTGCGTTGCGTAAATTAGGAGAAAATCAGAGAAATGGGGTGATTCTAAAGAGTTACATGTCTCAGTCATAGCACGTCCTCCAGCTCTGTTGGCCACACATCATCAATAAACTTTGGCCACAGAATTTGGATATCTCCAACTAGTACAGGCCACAGAGTCTAGTGGTTTTCTTTCTTTTTTTTCAACGTCAGTCGTGTAATTAGTTTTGTACTCTCTTATTGTCTTGGCAATTAGAATTTATGAAAAAAGTGTGAATTTTGGCCGGACAAAGTGGAACATTTTCAATATGGCCCTGATTAGCTGAATTAGCCGGTGATTCGAACAAAAAGTTTAAAAAAACAAGACGCACCACAATGTATTTAGAAAACAACACACTGATCTTTTGTCGGCTGATGACAGGAAACGCTTGCGGCAAGGTGCGTAAGATTCAGAGAAATTTCAAGGCAGAATTACACAAAGATGGAAAAGACATTTTTTTAATCTTTTGAAGATCATTATTTACAAATTTGTATTTTAGCGGCTGACATAAATATTATTTTTTCATTTGCATTTGTCACATCGTTTTATATGTGGCTGACAACACTCAGGCTTCATAAAATTCCTTATAACCCGAGTATTGAAAATAGTGGTCAAACACTGAGTGGCTACATGTATACAGGAATTGAAGAAGACTGCCAACGTACAGTACGATCGTAATCCTTCACATAATGAAATCCTGTCCAATTTTGAGTCAAACAACTTGTCTAATCTTTAGAATCGAGGAATACTTCTACCCTAAGTAGGTAAAAACTGGCCTTAGTGTATGGAGTGAAGAAGTATTGACCTGTTAGCATCACCAGCACTTAGAGAGACATTAGCCACAATGAAGCATATTCAGATCTCCACTGATGTCTTGTTTACTTTAGATCTGGAGGGATACTTGTCTTGTCAGCACAATTGCTTAGAAGTTGTAAATTGCAACAGTAGATGAAAAGTAGATGGATTGACAAAATAAAAGTAGCCTCTAATCAAATGAACAGTTTTGCCATTCTTTTTATATCGTTCAGGTAAAACCCAGCAACAATGGGCGTCATTTCAGAGGCTTTCCCAATGGATAGATAACCACTGGCGACAGATTATCAGATACGCCGAGTTCTCTAAAAATAAGCCAATTAAATGTGGAGGGTGACGAGCCAAAAGGCTCCTACTTACTTGAGATTTCCAATAACGTGGATTAACTATCTCTATCAGATGAGTTTAAACTGTACAATTGTGTGAGTCAAGTGGCCATATAGGCATCATTTGAGAGGGAAAGGTTGGTCAAACGTGTGGTTAGCGCTCGAATGTAATTCTTAAGTAGTTTAAGTGCTGTTGTTTTTTCCAATCTAAACTCAAAGTTCGCAGTTTCTTGTTTTTTCTATTTTTTTGCTTCTCTTTTTTTCGTCTCCGCATCTAAATGCAAGTCACGATAAACCAAATAAATACTGATTTTCTATCTAAGTGGGAAAATCCCTAACGACTCGCTTAGCCCCACTGCCAAGGACAAATTTGATTTTATACCGGAGAAAAAGTTAGAATAAAGGCATACTAAAATACCGCAGCTTTTTATTTATGAACACATAAGAAAAATCTTCTTGACTTAAATAACAATGGAGACAAGTTTTTAATTGTGTTAAAAAGGGGGTATTTCATTCAGACTTTTATACCCAATGATCATAGATTGTCATAATAAACCAATACTCATTTTATTAGGTTCAGCTTTTAGCTTTTGAACACTAAAACACACGGACACATATTGATAGACATCTAACGTCCAGCATGGTTCCTGTGACCAATTTAAACAATCTTAGATTGATTGATTGATGTTTTACGCTGCACTCAGGATAATTCCACTTATATGGCGGCGTTACCAGGCTTAGTGGGGAGCCTGGCTCATTGCCCGGAGGAAACCTTCGACGAGTACCTGGCAACTCTTCCACATACGGCGACAGAGTGGAAAATCCACTCAGAAAATCTTAAACGTGTGTCAAAACAAACAAAGCTCACGATTGATAAAATTACCTATAAAGAGATACCCAGGCAAAATACGAATTATAAAGCTTGATTTATTAAAAGCTAGAGAGATTGCGTATTGACGTGACCATCACCAATTTTAAAGACAAAAACAACCCTCTGGAGATACAGCGAGCATCGTTACACCGTAGGTCTACATAGGTCCATTGTAGGCATAACTCATTTTACGATATCTGTACATGTACCGATTGTTTTGATCCTATGACTGGGCATATTACCTTAATTGTATTTTGGTTCATTGAAGCAGTTTGACAAGTATTAATTCCCTATCGGTAAATTACCGGAATGTCAAAGACATGGCAGCGAGTGAACATACATGGGCTTACTGTTTTCAACCGAGATGGTTTGTTTAGTTCTGTATAAATGGCTTTGTGTTTACGTTACATTTAGGTTTTCTCTACATATGGATGTGTTAAGCCAATCAAAAGACATTTTCATTTAACGATTGCGTCGACGGCTGTTATGGTCCCATTGCCATAATTACACTTTTGTTTATTGGATCTGTTCTCTTAATCTTCATGTATCTGTCTGTTATTTGCAGAGACGGGAAAATATTAAAGGCTTGGTAGAGCTTCCTGCAAATGTTAAAATGTAGTAGTTAAATGTAGTATAGATTTATTGCCTGGTGTTTCATGTAGAGCACATTGACCTTGTTCCATTCAATCTTAGCAAGTGAAAGGGGAAGTTCTTATTTACATCAATTTCTCCTCTTATCGTTTACAGCCTTACAGCAGGTGACTATCTTACAATGGTTGACACATGGCACTGGGATTCTAGTTACCACACATACACAAATAACCCATTGTATTTACTTCTGGGTGGAAGCTGACCTGTTGAGGTGACAACGACCATCGAACTCTCTTTGGAATACCAAGTCGACGAGACAAATTGGTAATGATTAGACTAGAGGTTACTCGCCGAGTTTATCTAAATAAAATAGCCCCCGCAACATCGGAGTTTTCCTTCCTCAAAGGAAATGCCAATTTAAGGGCGTCTACTTCACCGATCTAATTGACCAAGAGATAAACTAATTTCCTTCGTCTAAAGGTATAACACCTGCTGCTAACACCTAACATACCTACAATTTTTGTATGTGCGTTTTGGGGGGGGGGATAAACTTACACAAATCCTTACAATAAAAACCGTTGAAAGCAAATAATTCCGTTTTAAAAGCCTTCAGATAACGTGGTCAAATTGAAAGATATTTACACGAACATTTGTACATTAATAAAAATATTGTTACAAAGTAAGAGGAGCAAAATGGTTCATGCCGGTCACTTGAATTATCAACAAACGCACAGGCCCTGATGAGAACAGAACTCAGCGGTACCTGGTGTCAGTAAAAACTTGGATCTTGTTCCTACTGAGACTTGTATAGTTTTATGATTTGTCAGGACCAACAGCCGGTTTCATTGCTCCAACTCGGATAGCTAGTTTATTTGTCTTGTTAATAGCCCAATTCAATGTGTGTGGATTTGGCAGATAGAGAAGTTTCGGCATTGGTTAACCCACTCGTAGAACAGACATGTAGGAAGAAGTAACAGCTGGATTGTAAGACAGCCCCGAGGTGAGACCATTGGTCAAAGTGACAAGTCATCTATAATATATCTTAGAACACGGAACCCTAATCATCAGACTTAAAATGAATGCTACGGTGTGCACTTGACCGTTCCAAGTGACAAGATTACAGAACAGAACAGTAATCTACTTGTGTTGATTATCTGGCCGAGAGAATGTTTCCTCAATGATCTGTACTGTCCACTGTTGGACAGCTTCTTCATTGGATCCGGAGAATGACTTAAGTATTCTTTAAGCGCTGGCGTCAGAATTTTCTGTCAAATAATGTCTTCAGAGTTGCAGTTGCATTGGTATATAAAGATGAAAGTGTTGTCATTGGTGTATCATTTCCAAAGCATTGGTATATCAAGATGTTCAGTCTTGTCATTGGTGTATCCTTACCAAAGCATTGATATATCAAGATTGAAGTCCTGTCATTGGTGTATCCTTACCAAAGCATTGGTATATCAAGGTGTAAGTCTTGTCCCTGATGCATCCTTACCAAAGCATTGGTATATATCAAGATGTAAGTCTTGTGCCTGATGCATCCTTACCAAAGCATTGGTATATATCAAGATGTAAGTCTTGTGCCTGATGCATCCTTACCAAAGCATTGGTATATATCAAGATGTAAGTCTTGTGCCTGATGCATCCCTACCAAAGCATTGGTATATATCAAGATGTAAGTCTTGTGCCTGATGCATCACTATGATTACCAAATAATTGGCATTTCAAAATGAAAGCCATTGGTGTATCCTTACCAAAAGATTGGTATATCAAGATCAAGTTCCATGTATGGAGTTTACGGATTGGTTGAAATGAGTGAATTGGTACCAAACGACAGCCATTGCTCATTTAGTGATTTAATCTCTCTGGTAGAAATGATCTTTCCCAACCTCAAAATCATAGATTAAAGCATTACGAGGATACACTGCTTCAGATTGTTGAGAAAAGGGGATGATGGAAATGAGACATGTTATCCAGGAAATATATACGTAAAATTAACTGGTTGATAATGCTAACAACCTTATTTTCACTCATATATCATTGAGACTTTCGTTTTTCTTAAAAGCAACCTGGCTTTTGGCCAAGTCATAGTTGATTGAATTGTTTTGTATTCTCTAACTATAACATGAGTCCTATCTTAACAAAAGCCCAAAAAATGGTATAATAGTCTGATGAACACCCAAAACAAAAACGGTTGAGTTTGTGCCACTTGACAACCAATCTAAAATAGAGATTGATCCTACTGCCATTCGTTGAGATTTCAACTCTAAAACGATTGAGTGACATGTTGCTTTAACACAAAGGGAGACCACTGCTGTCCACGTCCTTAAAATTGTAAACAACGACACGTGACACTGATAGTTGACTCGGCTGTGTAGAGAGATATTCGATATAATTGTGGTAGGTAACGTTTCAGCCGCCGACAACCTGTTTTGTTATGTTGATTGCTACTCTCCTAATACATATAATATACCTTGAAATACCTTGAAGTCCATATCATATTTTGCCTTGACATCCATGGGCGCTGCCATCTTGTTTTAGAATGTATTTAAGAGCTGATGTAGTGCCGATTGTATTTTTGATTTTTAACAAGTATTTCTGCCCTAAGAACCTACACTACAGCATATTATGATAGGGTTACATGTTTGCGAACAGAATAGAACAGAGAAATAAATAGTATATAGATTAAAAATTCTCAGTAGATTTCTTGCAGTTAACTATGCGCAAAATGGAGTGCGACGGCTCTCGAGTCATGTCTCGAGTTGAAGATCTCGTAGAATAGCACGAGATCTCGATTGACTTGACATGTACATGTAGGGTACATAAACCTGATTTGGGGGTTATGATTTCTTTCAATGATTTTTATTATTACTAGGCAAAAATATAATATGTATAACAAAAAGTCCAAGTTATGCATACAGATTCTGCCCCTGTCAGTATTCAGAAAGACTTTTGTTGTCTGTTTGGGCTTCAAAAGTTATCTCCCTTATAACTATCACAGATATTTCCATCTGAAGTCTTAAAGCGGGAAGGGCCATGAGAGTGGCTAAAATTAAGCTTAGCTCTAAATCTCCGAACCTGTGGGCAAAATGAAAGCTTCATGGTCAAACTTAAACAATGTGACAAAATTTCGTTAGAAAATAATTAGCAATTAGGACGAAAACTAAGATTTCTTCACCTGTCAATCACCGCTACTTACTTCTGTGAACATCGCCGCGACATGCGCTGTATGCACACACATCTATAAAGAAATTTATTTTTCAAATAGCATTTAGGTCTTTAATATTTGAACAGTTTACCATTAGGAAGTCTAAAGAAAACGTCCCATGTTGTATATTTTCAAACCGTACACGGTTATTCGCCAATATATATAGAAACATTCAAGACTAAATGAGCTTTTCTTTAAAAAGCAGACTTTTATAATAGGTCTATTTATTAACTGATCAATTATGGAAATGAGTATATTTGTATAAGCTAAAAAATAATATCACAAAGGATAATTCTCATCTACATAATTTCGGCTTGATGAATCTGACAGGATCGACGTTGTTTAGGTTACCGTGTTAAGTATTGTTAACGCCTACTTGAATCACTATCTGTCCTGCAAGGAGCGGTAACGTGTTCAGAGCTTTCTGCCATAAGTGCACGCAGAATGGCTAATCAAACAGCTTGCAGTCATCAGGTGTGATAAACGCAAAGAGATGGGAGGAGCAGAAAATAACAAACACAATGTCAAAATCTTTGCAACCTTACACCTTTAACAAGACTTTCTCCTTAACCTACAACAGTAATAAAAAGTCTTCAATAAACACTGGGATGATATTATTTACAGAAGAAAAAACGTTGGTATTAGGTTGTGTAACCGTGTAGCACTCAATGACTGATGAATACTATATCTACATGTTTTTAAAAGAATAAGGTATTTTTTCTTAATATATGAGGGTTGCGCCTTCAAGGGATTTAAATTTAGTAATAACCCCGCAAAACCATTATAGAATAGCCATAGGATCTTGAAGGCTTTGAAAATATTTTTAGATTTAATTTCCACATTGAAAAATAAAGTTCAACTAAAAAGTTAAAAGACACATAGCTTATTCAAAGCATTATTTTTTTACTTTTTTGTTTAGATTTTCCTTTTTCTTTATAACTAATTAATTTAAATTAATCATTTTTTATTTCTTATTTTTTAAGGTTGTTAGTTAAAAGGGACATGGCTCATTATCGAATAGAGATGTACCTTGCAGATCAGCATGTTTTGTACAAACTTTTCATTATCTTGGTTTCCTATTGGAGCCATCTTTAACAGCTTATATTGAATCCTGCCTGGGGACCGCTGGACTATTACATCCAACCAAAATAGTATCGCTTCTGTAAGATCCAATCCTGAGACGTATTGGCGAGTGGGCTGAGGCATGCATAGTAAACCCTTCGAACCAGTAAAGATATAAATCATATTTTAAAGTGAAAATGACAAAAGGACATAATAACGAATTATCTGACTACCACAGTTACATATAGACATATATAGACAACTTTCTCGGTTTTTCCCATAGACATTGCTGATTGATTGATTGATTGATGTTATACACTGCACTCAAGATTATTTCACTTTTATGGCAGCATTACCAGGTTTAGTGGGGAGGAAACCAGGCCCATTGCCAAGAGGGAACTCCCAACCTTTGGCGAGTAACTGGCAACTATCCCACATACGGCGAATGAAAAATCCGCTCAGAAATTTTTCAACCATGGACAGTGCATTAGAGAGACTCGGTTAAACAAACATGCTACATGTATCAAAGCTGGTGGTTCATAAGTGTGCAAGGCAGTTTTGTAACCTCACAAATGGAATTTCTTTGTTGCTGGATGTCATTAAAGTGGCATGAGCTGCCAAATTTCCCACTTTTGCATAATTTCTGATCGGCACAACAGTAAGAGGCTTTGAAGGCCATCGAAAAGTGTTTACTTCACCGATCTAATTGACCAAGAGATAAACTAATTTCCTTCGTCTAAAGGTATAACACCTGCCGCTAACACGTAACATACCTACAATTTTTTGTATGTGCGTGTTTTCTTCTTTTTTTTTGGGGGGGGGGGGGGGGTAAACTTACACAAATCCTTACAATAAAAACCGTTGAAAGCAAATAATTCCGTTTTAAAAGCCTTCAGATAACGTGGTCAAATTGAAAGATATTTACACGAACATTTGTACATTAATAAAAATATTGTTACAAAGTAAGAGGAGCAAAATGTTTCATGCCGGGCACTTGAATTATCAACAAACGCACAGGCCCTGATGAGAACCGAACTCAAGACTCAGCGGTACCTGGTGTCAGTAAAAACTTGGATCTTGTTCCTATTGAGACTTGAATAGGTTTATGATTTGCCAGGACCAAAGCCGGTTTCATTGCTCCAACTCGGATAGCTAGATTATTTGTCTTGTTAATAGCCCAATCCAATGTGTGTGTATTTGGCAGACAGAGAAGTTTCGGCATTGGTTAACCCACTCGTAGAACAGACATGTAGGAAGAAGTAACAGCTGGATTGTAAGACAGCCCCGAGGTGAGACAATTGGTCAAAGTGACAAGTCATCTATAATATATCTTAGAACACGGAACCCTAATCATCAGACTTAAAATGAATGCTACGGTGTGCACTTGACCGTTCCAAGTGACAAGATTGCAGAACAGAACAGTAATCTACGTGTGTTGATTATCTGGCCGAGAGAATGTTTCCTCAATGATCTTTAGGGGGGGTAGCCTACTGTCCACCTGTTGGACAGCTTCTTCATGGGATTCGGAGAATGATTTAAGTATTCTTTAAGCGCTGGCGTCAGAATTTTCTGTCAAATAATGTCTTCAGACGCAGTTGCATTGGTATATAAAGATGAAAATCTTGTCATTGGTGTATCCTTGCCAAGCCATTGGTATATCAAGATGAAAATCTTGTCATTGGTGTATCCTTACGAAAGCATTGGTATATCAAGATGAAAATCTTGTCATTGGTGTATCCTTACCAAAGCATTGGTATATCAAGTTGTAAGTATTGTCATTCAGAATTTATGAAAAAAGTGTGAATTTTCGCAGGACAAAGTAGAACATTTTCAATATGGCCCTGATCAGCTGAATTAGCCGGTGATTCGAACAAAAAGTTAAAAAAACAAGACGCACCACAATGTATTTAGAAAATATTATAACACACTAATCTGTAATGGAACTGATCTGTTCCTGATGACAGGAAACGCTTGCGGCAAGGTGCGTAAAATTCAGAGAAATTTCAAGGTAGAATTACACAAAGATGGAAAAGACATTTTTTTGACCTTTTGAAGATCATTATTTACAAATTTGTATTTTAGCAGCTGAGATTAAAATTATTTTATCATTTGCAATCGTCACATCGTTTTATATGTGGATAACAACACTCGGGCTCTATAAAATTCCCCATAACCCTAGTATTGAATATAGTGGTCAAACACCGAGTGGCTACATGTATGCATTAATTGAAGAAGACTACCAACGTACAGTACGATCGTAATCCTTCATAAGATGAAATCCTGTCCAATTTTAAGTCAAACAACTTGTCTAATCTTTAGAATCGCATCCTCGGATACCCAGGGTGAGCGTAAGCGGAATTTTTAACCGTGGCTTTCGACGATGTAGAATCGAGGAATACAGTGTACTTCTACCCTAAGTAGGTAAAAACTGGCCTTAGTGTATGGAGTGAAGAAGTATTGACCTGTTAGTATCACCAGCACTTAGAGAGACATTAGCCACAATGAAGCATACTCAGATCTCTACTGATGTCTTATTTACTTTACATCTGGAGGGATACTCATCTTGTCAGCACAATTGCTTAGAAGTTGTAAATTGCAACAGTAGATGAAAAGTAGATGGGTTGACAAAATAAAAGCAACCTCCAATCAAATGAACAGTTTTGCCATTCAACAACACGTCTTTTTATATCGTTCAGGTAAAATCCAGCAACAATGGGCGTCATTTCAGAGGCTTTCCAATGGATAATATCACTGGCGACTGATTATCAGATACGGCGAGTACTCTAAAAATAAGCCAATTAAATGTGGAGGGTGACGAGCCAAAAGGCTCCTACTTACTTGAGATTTCCAATAACGTGGATTAACTATCTCTATCAGATGAGTTTAAACTGTACAATTATGTGAGTCAAGTGGCTATATAGGCATCATTTGAGAGGGAAAGGTTGGTCAAACGTGTGGTTAGCGCTCGAATGTAATTCTCAAGTAGTTTAAGTGCTGTTGTTGTTTTTTTAATCCAAACTCAAAGTGCGCAGTTCTTTTGTTTGTTTTTTTTTGCTTTTATTTTTTTCGTCTCCGCATCTAAATGCAAGTCACGCTAAACCCAATAAATATTGATTTTCAATCTAAGTGGGAAAAGTGCGGAATTTTATAAAAATATTAAGACCCGTTCAGTTTTGAAAGACATGGAATGTTTCTAATCTGGTTGAAACAGCCCTTAGCATCTGGACATGAGACATTGACAACTGACAGAATGGCCACATTTACATCTCGGAGATCTTCATTTTCTGGTCTGGCGTGAAAGCCGTCTCATCATTCAGTAAAGAGTATCGGTTTTATGGAAATAGAGTCGACTAGTTTAGCCCCACTGCCAAGGACAAATTTGATTTGATACTGGAGAATAAGTTAGAACCTTTAAATAAAAGCTAGTCCGGCTTTCTGACTCCAAAAATACTTTTTTTGTTCTGACGGTCGTATTTTGGAAATACGGCCGTCAGTATAAAAAAATTCGCAATTTTGGAGTCAGAAACCCGGACTAAATAAAGGCATACTAAAATACCGCAGCTTTTTATTTGTGAACACAGAAACACACGGGCATAAGGAAAATCTTCTTGACTTAAATAACAATGGAGACAAGTTTTTAATTGTGTTAAAAAGGGGGTATTTCATTAAGACGTTTATACCCAATGATCATAGATTGTTATAATAAACCAATACTCATTTTATTAGGTTCAGCTTTTTGCTTTTGAACACTAAAACACACGGGCACATATTGATGGACATCTAACGTACAGCGTGGTTCCTGTAACCAATTTAAACAATCTTATATTGATTGATTGATGTTTTACGCTGCGCTCAAGATTATTTCACTTATATGGCGGCGTTGCCAGGCTTAGTGGGGGGGGGGGGGGGGGCGGAGGAAACCCTCAACATTCGACGAGTACCTGGCAACTTCCACATACGGCGACCGAGTGAAAAATCCACTCAGAAAATCTTAGACGTGTGTCAAAACAAACAAAGCTCACGATTGATAAAATTACCTATTTTGCTTATAAAGAGATTGAATGGTTTTGGAGAAGTATACAAAAATTCTCTTATCCAGGCATAATAAGAATTATAAAGCTAGAGAGATTGCGAATTGACGTGACCATCGCCAATTTTAAACACAAAAACAACCCTCTGGAGATACAGCGAGCATTGTTACACCGTAGGTCTACATAGGTCCATTATAGGCATATATCATTTTACGATATCTGTACATGTACCGATTGTTTTGATCCTATGACTGGGCCTATTACCTTAATTGTATTTTGGTTCATTGAAGCAGTTTGGCATGTATTAATTCCCTAATGTTAAATTACCGGAATGTCAAAGGCATGGCAGCGAGTGAACATACATGGGCTTACTGTTTTCCACCGAAATGATTTGTTTAGTTCTGTATAAATGGCTTTGTGTTTACGTTGCATTTAGGTTTTCTCTACATATAGATGTGTTAAGCCAATCAAAAGACATTTTCATTTAACGATTGCGTCGACGTCTGTTATGGTCCCAATACCATAATTACACTTTTGTTCATTGGATCGGTTCTTTTTATCTTCATGTATTTGTCTGTTATTTGCAGAGACGGGAAAATATTAAAGGCTTGGTAGAGCTTCCTGCAAATGTTAAAATGTAGTAGTTAAATGTAGTATAGATTTATTGCCTGGTGTTTCATGTAGAGCACATTGACCTTGTTCCATTCAATCTTAGCAAGTGAAAGGGGAAGTTCTTATTTACATCAATTTCTCCTCTTATAGTTTAAAGCCTTACAGCAGGTGACCATCTTACAATGGTTGACACATGGCCCTGTAATTCTAGTTACCGCACATACACAAATAACCCATAGTATTTACTTCCAGGTGGAAGCTGACCTGTTGAGGTGACAACGACCATCGAACTCTCTTTGGAATACTGTCGTGTCGTGGTTATTTAACGAACAACTAGAACTTCATATTTCAACTTTAAGAAACTATATTGTCAACAGTTACATATCACGGGGGACGGCGCTGGGCGTCATCCAAAAGTAGGACTGGAATACCGTACATGAAAGTGGAAACGGACTTCATAACATTCCTCCCCAATTAGTTTTAACTTTAACCTTAATAGAAATATATCTAAGGAAGGAACTAATAAACATTAACGCTTAAAACTTTAAACCATTTCCAACTGGAATTTAGGTATTCTCAAACAATGTCAACATATGAAATGTTATCAACACTTTAAAAACTGAATAAAGTCTTTTGCAAGTCAACACCAATGATATCATAAATTTTAACTTTTCAACATTAACGTTAGCAACTCAAAATTTAACTGTTCATAATCCGCGTAACACTCAAAAGTCCGATCAGATTTCACTTTAAATGATTTACAAATAAAGTCATGGTTTACACTGATAATCACTCAAGTACTGTGGAGGTTTTCGACTGCGAGTAGGATATCTGTTTTCAACGTTATCCTTTGAAATGTTAGCTGGTACACTTGTACTTATAGGAATGTCCACAGTTTGTTGGACCGGGTTATCTTCTGTAAGATCTTGCTGACAGGTAAGCGGTGAGGGAATTGGGGAAACGGTTACTGGTTGATTGAACTGATTATTTCCCGTGGCTGCCTCGATTTGTGGTATGTTTACTTCGGGTTCGATACGACTTCGAAGTTGGTCCACGTGACGTCGCATTATTCGACCATCGTTCGTTTGAACTTTATAGGAAACAGGCCCAGTAACTTGGGTCACAGAAGATGGGAGCCATTTATCACCTCGAGCATAGTTTCTTGCGAGAACAAGATCACCAACATTAAAAGATCTCATTTTTACAGTTTTGTCATAATGGGCTTTCATATCTTCTTGTTTCTTTTCAAACTTTCCAGACAGATTAGGATGGAGAAGATCAAGTCTAGATCTGAGTTTTCTGTTCATTAACATTTCCGAGGGTGAGGATCCTGTAGTACTGGATGGTGTAATTCTGTAGTTAAATAGGAACTTTGATAGCTTGTGATCTAGGTTATCACCACTTAATTTCTTAATACCACTTTTCACAGTTGCCACCGCACGTTCTGCTAAACCATTTGATGATGGGTGGTAAGGAGCAGAGGTAATATGACGAATGCCATTTGTTTTCAGGAAGCTTTCGAATTCCTCGCTCACAAAGTTGGAACCATTATCCGTGACCAACACTTCTGGTAACCCGTGGGTTGAGAATATTTCTCGCATCTTCCGAAGGGTTGCTGTGGAGGTTGTCGAGTTCATTCGACACGCTTCAATCCACTTAGAGTAAGAATCGACCACCATTAAAATCATTTGTCCTTCAAACTCTGCATAATCGGCATGAACACGTCTCCATGGTTGTGAGGGAATCTCCCATGGGTGAAGGGGAGCTTTAGCTGGTGTTTGTTGATGGAGCTGACAAGTTTCACAAGAATTCACTTTTTTCTCAATGTCAATGTCCATTCCTGGCCACCATAGATAACTTCGTGCCAGACCTTTCATTCTCACAATCCCTGGGTGCGTACTATGCAACTCCTCTAAAATTTGTTTTCTACCTTGTGGGGGTATGACAATTCTAGCCCCCCATACAACACATCCGTCTTTGACACTTAGTTCATTTCTCCGACGATAGTATGGTTCAAGATTATTGTCATTTAACTGACATGGCCAGCCTCTCCATACATATTCACGTACATGTGAGAGTACTGGGTCTTGTGATGTCCACATTTTAACTTGTTTAGAAGTTATGGGAGCAGTTTCTAACTCCTCCATAAAAAGTACAACATGTTCACTGTTGCTTTCAAACAAAGTTGGTTTTTCATCAATAGGAAGTCTACTAAGCGCGTCAGCATTTCCATGTAAATGACCTGCCTTGTATACAATCTTGTACTGGTAAGCACTCATCATAACTGCCCACCTTGTTAGCCTTGGAGAAGCCATTACAGGTATGGCCTTCATTTCATTGAACAATCCAATTAATGGCTTGTGGTCAGTTACAATAGTAAAACATCTCCCATAGAGATATTTGTGGAATTTCCGTATCCCGAAAATAATAGAACAGGCTTCTTTGTCTAAGTGAGAATAATTTTTTTCTGCGGCAGATAAAGTTCTGGAGGCAAAGCACACTGGTCTTTCAGAACCGTCTTCCATAACATGTGAAAGAACCGAACCAACACCCCATGGTGAAGCATCACAACTTAACACCAATGGTTTTGTATCATCATAATGCACAAGTAAACTGTGAGATTGTAACAGTTCCTTGGCTTTGTTAAATGAATTTTCCTGTTCAGTCTTCCATTCAAATTTCACGCCTTTATGAAGAAGTTTGTGAAGGGGTCCCAAAACACTTGAGACATTTGGCAGAAACTTGTGGTAGTAATTTAACATACCCAAAAATGCTTTCAATTCACTCACTGTTGTGGGTGAGGGAGCCTCATGTATAGCCTTCATTCGATCTTCTAATGGTCGAACTCCATTTGCATCAATTCGATGCCCAACATAGTTAACTTCTTTGGCTTGAAAAATTAATTTGTTTGCTTTTAAGCGTAACCCAGCATTTTCTAGTCGGGTTAAAACTTCATCTAATCTTTGAAGGTGTTCATTATCATCTTTACCAGTTAATAGGATGTCATCCATGTATACAGCGACACCTGGCATGTCACCTACTACACTTTCAATTGTTCTTTGGAACAAAGCGGGACTTGAAGATACCCCATAAGGAAGTCTCTTGTATCGGAAAAGACCTTTGTGAGTGTTTATTGTCACAATATCACGTGACTGTTCATCAAGTATTAACTGGTTGTATGCATGTGACATGTCTAATTTTGTGAATTTTTCACCTCCAGCTAATTTTACCATTAATTCATCAAAAGATGGAATAGGATATTGCTCTACTTTAGAAGCTACATTTACTGTGAGTTTATAATCTCCACATAACCTTATACTTCCATCAGGTTTGGCCACAGGTACAATTGGTGCGGCCCAATCTGAAAATTTAACTGGTTCGATAATGTCTAACTTTTTCAGTTTGTCAATTTCATCTTCGACTTTTTGTCTTATGGCAAATGCCAATGACCTTGGTTTAAAAAACTTTGGAGCGACCTCTGGGTCAACATGAATTTTGGCAGTAACGCCTAGAAGCGTTCCTAGTTCATCTTTGAACACATTCTTGTGTTTATCTAACACTTGTTTAAGTGAGTCATTTCTTGACTTTTCATTACTTTGAACATTGTTCACTTTTGACATACATGTATTTTGTAGTTTACCCAAGTCAATAGGTAACTGTTCAATCCAATTTCGTCCGGCTAGTTTAGGACCATTACCTGCTACTACTTCTATAGGTAGGTTTATTTGTTTATCGTTATACTGTACTTTTACTACCTTCCTTCCCAACACATTTACTTTCTCACCTACGAAGGTTTTAAGTCTAACAGGACTTGGCTCAAGTTCCATGGTGCTTTTAGGAAAAAGTTTTTTATACTCATTTTCATTTATTAGAGTAAAGGGACAACCTGTGTCAATTTCAAACTGAAGGCTTTTTCCTTCTACAGACACAGTAACTTCATAACATGGGCTGCTTTGTAATTTATTTACATTATCTTCAAGTTCACAATAGGCAAAAGGGAAGATTTCATAATCTTCACTGTCATCAAAATTTTCTTCATCTTCATTTATGTTATGTGCCCTACTGTCTTTCTTTGTTTTGCATGCTTTTTGAATGTGACCTTTAAAATTACATTTGTTACATGTGGCTTGTTTGTAATAACATCTATCAGCACTGTGATTTGTTCCTAGACAACGGAAACATGGCTTTCTGTTTACTTGTTTATGTGTTTGTTTTTGTTGTCTAAATTTTACACTTTCTTTCTCTTTAAAATTTGCTTTGTAACTTCTGCTTTCAGGGGAGTTATGGGAATGGTGGAGTTTGTTAACACTTGTTGTTTGGGATGACATTGCTGATGCACCTTGTTGCTGAATGTTAGATTGTTGTAACACATCAATGTTTCTTGTGGTGGTTTCCATGGCAACGGCTATTTTCATTGCAGTTTCAAATGTTAGCTTTTTCTCCATTAACAATTTTCTTTGGATTGCTTTGTCTCTTACACAAATAACTAGTCTATCCCTAAGGTTTCGTTCCAATTCTGCCCCAAAATTACAGTGTTCAGATAAGTTGCGAAGTGTTGCCATAAATTCTTGAACAGATTCGCCAGCATTTTGCCATCTCATTGCAAAAGTAAATCTACTGACAATTTCACTTGGTTCAGGACTGAAATGTTCTTTAAGCAGTTTCACTAAATGTTCATAAGTTTTCCCTGAAGGTGGATCGGGTTGACACAGATTTTTGATCAACGAATATGTCTTTGAGCCTACACTAGATAATAGTACAGCTCTTTGTTTTTCAGCGCTTTCAATGTCATTAGCTTTGAAAAACTCATTTAGTATCTCTATATAGTCCTCCCATGACTGTTGACTTGAATCAAAATGAGATACACTTCCGATGAGAGCCATTTTCAGTTCTTTAAATAAAGTTAAAAGTTCTTTACCACGTGGTTGTTGTTGTTGTCTCGCATCGGACCATCAATTTTCATAAATTTTCGTCACTTTCACATAAACCGGGAACTTCATCTGTGGGCTCTAACTATACTATAGTTATTCACGAGTCTCGTCGCCAATATGTCGTGTCGTGGTTATTTAACGAACAACTAGAACTTCATATTTCAACTTTAAGAAACTATATTGTCAACAGTTACATATCACGGGGGACGGCGCTGGGCGTCATCCAAAAGTAGGACTGGAATACCGTACATGAAAGTGGAAACGGACTTCATAACAAATACCAAGTCGACGAGACAAATTGGTAATGATTAGACTACAGGTTACTCGCCGAGTTTATCTAAATAAAATAGCCCCCGCAACATCGGAGTTTTCCTTCCTCAAAGGAAATGCCAATTTAAGGGAGTCTACTTCACCGATATTATTGACCAAGAGCTAAACTAATTTCCTTCGTCTAAAGGTATAACACCTGCCGCTAACACGTAACATACCTACAATATTTTGTATGTGCGTGTTATTATTATTTTTTTTTGGGGGGGGGGGGGGAGGATAAACTTACACAAATCCTTACAATAAAAACCATTGAAAGCAAATAATTCCGTTTTAAACGCCTTCAGATAACATGGTCAAAGAGAAAGATATTAACAGGAACACTTGTACATTAATAAAAATAGTGTTACAAAGTAAGATTTTACACCCGTGAAACACACCCGTGGCATCAGGAAAATCTTCTTGACTTAAATAACAATGGAGACAAGTTTTTAATTGTGTTAAAAATGGGGTATTTCATTAAGACTTTTATACCCAATGACCATAGATTGTTATAATAAACCAATACTCATTTTATTAGGTTAAGCTTTTTGTTTTTGAACACTAAAACATTGAACACTAAAACACACGGGCACATATTGATGGACATCTAACGTCCAGCATGGTTCCTGTAACCAATTTAAACAATCTTAGATTGATTGATTGATGTTTTACGCTGCACTCAAGATTATTTCACTTATATGGCGGCGTTGCCAGGCTTAGTGGGGGCCGGGCTAATTGCCCGGAGGAAACCCTCGACGAGTACCTGGCAACTCTTCCACATAAGGCGACCGAGTGGAAAATCCACTCAGAAGACCTTAGCTCACGATTGATAAAATTACCTATTTTGCTTATAAAGAGATCGAATGGTTTTGGAGAAGTATACAAAAATTATCTTACCCAGGTATAATAAGAATTATAAAGCTTGATTTATTTAAAGCTAGAGAGATTGTGTATTGACGTGACCATCGCCAATTTTAAAGACAAAAACAACCCTCTGGAGAGTGGAGATACAGCGAGCATTGTTACACCGTAGGTCTACATAGGTCCATTATAGGCATATATCATTTTACGATATCTGTACATGTACCGATTGTTTTGATCCTATGACTGGGCCTATTACCTTAATTGTATTTTGGTTCATTGAAGCAGTTTGGCATGTATTAATTCCCTAATGTTAAATTACCGGAATGTCAAAGGCATGGCAGCGAGTGAACATACATGGGCTTACTGTTTTCCACCGAAATGATTTGTTTAGTTCTGTATAAATGGCTTTGTGTTTACGTTGCATTTAGGTTTTCTCTACATATAGATGTGTTAAGCCAATCAAAAGACATTTTCATTTAACGATTGCGTCGACGTCTGTTATGGTCCCATTACCATAATTACACTTTTGTTCATTGGATCTGTTCTTTGTATCTTCATGTATTTGTCTGTTATTTGCAGAGACGGGAAAATATAAAAGGCTTGGTAGAGCTTTCTGTAAATGTTAAAATGTAACAGTTAAATGTAGTATAGATTTATTGCCTGGTGTTTCATGTAGAGCGTATTGTCCAATGACTTTGTTCCATTCAATCTTAGCAAGTGAAAGGGGAAATTCTTATTTACATCAATTTCTTCTCTTATAGTTTACAGCCTTACAGCAGGTGGCCATCTTACAATGGTTGACACATGGCACTGAAATTCTAGTTACCGCACATACACAAATAACCCATTGTATTTACTTCTGGGTGGAAACTGGCCTGTTGAGGTGACAACGACCATCGAACTCTCTTTGGAATACCAAGTCGACGAGACAAATTGGTAATGATTAGACTACATGTTACTCGCCGAGTTTATCTAAATAAAATAGCCCCCGCAACATCGGAGTTTTCCTTCCTCAAAGGAAATTCCAATTTAAGGGAGTCTACTTCACCGATCTAATTGACCAAGAGAGAAACTAATTTCCTTCGTCTAAAGGTATAACACCTGCTGCTAACACGTAATATACCTACAATTTTTTGTATGTGCGTGTTTGGGGGGGGGGGGGGGGGGGGGGGGGTTGGGGGGGGGGATAAACTTACACAAATCTTTACAATAAAAACCATTGAAAAAAAAATTCTGTTTTAAAAGCCTTCAGATAACGTGGTCAAATTGAAAGATATTAACACGAACATTTGTACATTAATAAAAATATTGTCACAAAGTAAGATTTTAATAAAAAAGGGAGCAAAATGTTTCATGCCGGGCACTTGAATTATCAACAAACGCACAGGCCCTGATGAGAACCGAACTCAAGACTCAGCGGTACCCGGTGTCAGTAAAAACTTGGATCTTGTTCCTACTGAGACTTGAATAGGTTTATGATTTGTCAGGACCAACAGCCGGTTTCATTGCTCCAACTCGGATAGCTAGATTATTTGTCTTGTTAATCGCCCAATTCAATGAGCGTGGATTTGGCAGACAGAGAAGTTTCGGCATTGGTTAACCCACTCGTAGAACAGACATGTAGGAAGAAGTAACAGCTGGATTGTAAGACAGCCCCGAGGTGATACCATTGGTCAAAGTGACAAGTCATCTATAATATATCTTAGAACACGAAACCCTAATCATCAGACTTTAAATGAATGCTCCGGTGTGCACTTGACCGTTCCAAGTGACAAGATTGCAGAACAGAACAGTAATCTACGTGTGTTGATTATCTGACCGAGAGAATGTTTCCTCAATGATCTGTACTGTCCAGCATTTGGACAGCTTTTTCATTGGATCCGGAGAATGATTAAAGTATTCTTTAAACGCCAGCGTCACAATTTTCTGTCAAATAATGTCTTCAGACGCAGTTACATTGGTATATAAAGATGAAAATCTTGTCACTGGTGTATCCTTGCCAAGCCATTGGTATATCAAGATGAAAATCTTGTCATTGGTGTATCCTTACCAAAACATTGGTATATCAAGAATGAAGTCCTGTCACTGGTGTATCCTTACCAAGCCATTGGTATATAAAGATGAAAATCTTGTCATTGGTGTATCCTTACCAAAACATTGGTATATCAAGAATGAAGTCCTGTCATTGGTGTATCCTTACCAAGCCATTGGTATATCAAGATGAAAATCTTGTCATTGGTGTATCCTTACCAAAACATTGGTATATCAAGAATGAAGTCCTGTCATTGGTGTATCCTTACCAAGCCATTGGTATATCAAGGTGAAAATCTTGTCATTGGTGTATCCTTACCAAAACATTGGTATATCAAGAATGAAGTCCTGTCATTGGTGTATCCTTACCAAGCCATTGGTATATCAAGGTGAAAATCCCGTCATTGGTGTATCCTTACCAAAGCATTGGTATATCAAGATGTAAGTCTTGTCCTTGATGCATCCTTACCAAAGCATTGGTATATCAAGATTGAAGTCCTGTCATTGGTGTATCCTTACCAAAGCATTGGTATATCAAGAATGAAGTCCTGTCATTGGTGTATCCTTACCAAAGCATTGGTATATCAAGATTGAAGTCCTGTCATTGGTGTATCCTTACCAAAGCATTGGTATATCAAGATTGAAGTCCTGTCATTGGTGTATCCTTACCAAAGCATTGGTATATCAAGATTGAAGTCCTGTCATTGGTGTATCCTTACCAAAGCATTGGTATATCAAGAATGAAGTACTGTCATTGGTGTATCCTTACCAAAGCATTGGTATATCAAGACTGGATTCCTGCCATTGGTGTATCCTTACCAAAGCATTGATATATCAAGATGGTAGATCAAGTTCCATGTATGGAGCTCACGGATTGGTTGAAAGGAGTGACCAAACGGCAGCCATTGCTCATTCAGTGATTTAATCTCTCTCGTAGAAATTATCTTTCCCAACCCCAAAATCATAGATTAAAGCGTTATGAAGAGAAACTGCTTCAGATTGTTGAGAAAAGGAGATGATGAAAATGAGACATGTTATCCAGGAAATATATACGTAAAATTAACTGGTAGATAATGCTAACAACCTTATTTTTACTCATATATTATTGAGACTTTCGTTGTTCTTAAAAGCTTATGGCCAAGTCATAGTTGATTGAATTATTTTGTATTCTCTAACTATAACATTAGCCATATCTTAACATGGTTTGCCAAAAGCAGAAAAAAATGGTATAATAGTCTGATGATGAACATCCAAAGCAAAAACGGTTGAGTTTGTGCCACTTGACAACAAAATCTTCGTAGGGCACGAGCTGTTGAGTCACATGTAGGGTACATAAACCTGATTTAGGGGTTTTGATTTATTTCAATGATTTTTATTATTATTAGGTCATAAGTCAAAAATATAAAATGTAAAATGACCTATACAAGCAGTACACTACAAAAAGTCCAAGTTATGCATACAGATCCTTCCCTGTCAGTATTCAGAAAGACTTTTGTTGTCTGTCAGGGCTTCAAAAGTTATCTCCCTTATAACTATCACAGATATTTCCATCTGAAGTCTTAACACATCTATAAAGAAATCTATTTTTCAAATAGCATTTAGGTCTTGAATATTTAAAGAGGCATGAGCTGCCGAAATTCACACTTTTTTCATAATTTCTGGTCGTCACGACAGTAAGAGGCTTTGCAGGCCATCAAAAAACTAAATGATTGGCGTTGGAATGAGGAAAATCCATACAGTATGTGGCCTTCACAAACCGGAACAGTGTTCGAAAAGTAAACAAAATTTAAATAACCGGGACGACCATTCATTCATTCTAAGCCAAAGTTAGTTAAAAACAATACTTTAACGTACATTCTCGAGATTAGGCGCACTAAAAAGTCTTTGAATTATACGTCTCAGGAAAAATAGCCGATAATTTTAACATTCGGTATTAACGTCAAAATATCAACATTTTGGCAGCTCATGCCCCTTGAAAGAAGTCTAAAAAAACGTTCCATGTTGTATATTTTCAAACCGTACACAGTTATTCACCAATATATAGGCGTATTGAAACATTCGAGACTAAATGAGTTTTTCTTTAAAAAGCAGACTTCATAGTTTATAGGTCTATTTATTAACTCATCAATTATGGAAATGAGTATATCTGTATAAGCTAAAAAATAATATCACAAAGGATAATTCTCATCTACATAATCTCGGCTTAATGAATCTGACAGGAGCGACGTTGTTTAGGTTACCGTGTTAAGTATTGTAAACGCCTACTTGAATCACTATCTGTCCTGCAAGGAGTGGTAACATGTTCAGAGCTCTCTGCCATAAGTGCACGCAGAATGGCTAATCAAACAGCTTGCAGTCATCAGGTGTGATAAACGCAAAGAGATGGGAGGAGCAGAAAATAACAAACACAATGTCAAAATCTTTGCAACCTTACACCTTTAACAAGACTTTCTCCTTAACCTTCAATAGTAATAAAAAGTCTTTCAATAAACACTGGGATGATATTATTTACAGACGAAAAAACTTTGAAAAGAAAAACGCTATTATTACACTGTATATTAAACTGTGTTGCACTCAATGACTGATGAATACTATGCCTTCATGTAGTATTTAAAAGAATAAGGTATTTTTTCTTAATATATGAGGGTTGCGCCTTCAAGGGATTTAAATTTAGTAATAACCCTGCAAAACCATTATAGAATAGCCAAGGATCTTGAAGGCTTTGAAAATGTTTTTAGATTTAATTTCCACATTGAAAAATAAAGTTCAAATAAAAAGTTAAAAGACACATAGCTTATTCAAAGCATTATTTTTTTTACTTTTTTGTTTTCCTTTTTCTTTATAACTAATTAATTTAAATCAGTCATTTTTTTATTTCTTATTTTTTAAAGGTTGTTAGTTAAAATGAACATGTTTCATTATCGAATAGAGATGTACCTTGCAGATCAGCAGGTTTTGTACAAACTTTTCATTATCTTGGTTTCCTATTGGAGCCATCTTTGACAGCTTATATTGAATCCTGCCTGTGGACCGCTGGACTATTACACCCTCATAATAGTAAGAGCTCTCCAACCAAAATAGTATCGCTTCTGTAAGATCCAATCGTGAGAGGCATTGGCGAGTGGGCTGATGTTAGGCATGCATAGTCAACCCTTTGAACCAGTAAAGATATAAATTATATTTTAAAGTGAAAATGACAAAACGACATAATACGAATATAGACATATGTAGACAAGTTTTTTCGGTTTTTCCCATGGACAATGGTGATTGATTGATTGATGTTATACACTGCACTCAAGATTATTTCACTTTTATGGCAGCATTAGTAGATTTAGTGGGGAGGAAACCGAGCTCACTGCCCGGAGGAAACTCCCAACCTTCGGCGAGTACCTGGCAACTCTCCCACATATAGCGATCGAGTGAAAAATCCACTCAGAAATGTTTCAACCATGGACAATGTATTAGAGAGATTTGGTTAAACAAACATGTTATCAGAGTTGATTGTTCAAAAAGTTGTAAGGCAGTTTAATAATTTCACAAGGGGAATTGCTTTGTTGCTCGATGTCATTAAGATCTCACACTGGCCCAAACCTCATGTGCAATTTTGAACAACCCAGACCTGGTAGAGCTGTTTAATATTCAAATTACTATACAGAAATTCTCGGCTACTCTTAAGTCTGGTTGGTCTATATATTACCACGAGTAAAACTTGGTGATGCTATTCAGTTGATGTAATATTCTATACTTATGAAGATCTGACAAAACAAATGATTATATCAGGTATAACCTTTATCATATTACTATACAGAACAACCTAGGCTATTTTGAATTCAGGTATACGTACAGCGGCATACATGTATATCAACAAGGGTGAAATATCATAGGTTTAGTTTATTACCACAATTTATGATGGAGTATAAAGGTCTAAATGATAAACCTCTTTTAAACACAATTAGAAACTTGTCTCCATGGTTATTTTAGACAAGAAGATTTTCCCTGTGCCCGTGTGTTTAGTATTCTTAAATATATCAACGAGGATAACATCCTAGAATACTACCCTAAAGTTAATGAGCTGGGATAATCGTGCTGAGGAAATTCAGTTAGATAGTCTATAGAACTTCCTTCCACGGCTGGCTCAAGAACACGAATTAATCACATCCAGAACGGAAACACTTCAAGATATACATGTACTATTAAGAAAATGACTTCATTAGATTTGACAAGTCACTTAAACTAATAATACAAATAAAGTAGTACGTATAAACTTATGACAAAATAACTAAAACGAGATGGCGTTATATAACTTAGTCTAATTAATGTAACCTGGTCTCAAAGCAAAAGTGTAGTTTCAAAACATTTAAAAATGATAATTTGTGATGTTTGCCTTTTATTTTGTCCAAGAAAAGTGTGGTAAGAAATGGCAGCTTTCATCAAAACTAACATATGAATGATTTAAATCTTTTCATTTTCAAATTTTCGGTATTAATTTATGACGCAATATTATCAAAGTGTCTCTGCACAATGGCACGACCTGGCTGTTAGTTTCTGATAACGCTCTGATATTTTTCTTTTAAGTTTAATAAAGTAATGTTCAAAACTGCTTTGTTCAAAACTTTACACATATCGTTATCAAATCTCACTTAATTCATCACCATAACTAAAAAGGACATTTTTTTTTTATTTAATCTATGTAACCTGTAAATTAACTTCATTTCCTCTTTTCACAAAGTTAAGAATCATTTGTAAACAACTTTAGAGATTGGTTTTTTTCCAGTAAGCTGAACCATTAAGTCCATGCACAAAAGCAAGGTTAAATTCACTTTGCCATGAAAAGACGACCACACTTTTAAGACCTTGGTGACAAGTTATACATAGCCTGGAAATCTAGGTGATGTGAGATTTTTTTTTCTTTATCCGCCACAGACACCCAACTATATAACCCGCCATATTACACCAACCAGTTGGTCTGGGCTAGACATGACACAGGGAGGTACCAAAATATTCATCTCGGCAAAGATTTTCTGTACTGGAGGATTTGTTCCACAAGGCATCAAAAGTTGTCCCCCTTATATAGGAAAGTACAAGCCATGGGACAAGTTTGATACTACACATGTATGCATTTTTACCCAAAATCTGGGTTGGATTAAACAGGAAAATCAATGAGTCTGCTCTATTTAATTTAGTATACTTATGCAATTCAAACTTTTAAATGTAAAAAGCCAAATATTGAATGATTTGAAATAAATAGAATTTTAAAATAATTCAGTATGTTTTCTTGCATTGTGAGAAATTTCTGGTGAATGACTTTTGAGAGGGGGGGTTTAAAACTTAACTGATTGATTGATGTTTTATGCGGCATTGATGGAATTAGGAAGTTTTTAATAGTCGAATCAGGGCTCTTTGCGTTGAGGAAATCGACCATCAGTAAGTAAGTAACTCTGCAATGTACATGTAGGGCTGTGGACTGAAAACCGCACTATTAAATATATTTTTTTTTTCAAATTTATTTGAACTGAGTGGGTGTCAAACCGACGGAAGGCCTACGTGAGACTGAGAAACCTTAACTGCCAAAACTGTAAAATTTGAATATATTTCCCAGTAAATCTCAACATGTATTTTTTCAACACTGTTTATCATTCAGTTTTATATAAACTTCAAAGGCTTCCAAAAAACACACTCAAAAACAAACAATTTTTTTTACTTAAAATAAAATCTTCATTGAACTTGGAGAAAAATACTTTGTATAACCTATGATATTTTCTCCATGCCAAAACAATTGAGCAGGTATGACCTGCATTTCACACTGTTTCCAGTTCTGTTATTATAGGGCCATATTTAGTGAATAACGGGCCTAACTATTTGATTACTGGGTAGGAATTGAGATGACTTTTGGAGTGTGGTCAACTGGATTCAATTGCACATAACGAGGATTTGATTACAGTAACCTTTTCACACCCATAAATCATTAGTAAATCGAGAAAATATGACAAATAACGGCTATAACAATTTGAATTAATTTACACATATAGCCTTAGGGATGTATCTAAAGTTCTAAAACACCTACAGCAAACATTGCAAAGAATAACTTTAAAACTGACTTTTGGGGTTGAACAATATAGATCATATTTTAATAAATTCATACCGTACTTGTTTAGTGACTTATAAATTATATTGAAGATTTTTTTCAAAAAATTAGAAATACTACTTTCAGTTTATACCTTTATTCTTTCCCTTCCTTATTGATAAAAAAGGAAAGGAAATAATATAAGAAACCAGAAATTGTGTCTGTTTTGACAAACACGAAAGCAGGCCCTCTGCCCCATCTCTTTTTAGAGCATAAAACTACACTCTTCACCATTAATTTTATAAAAAAAATTCTAGAAATTTGAAGAGGCGTTTTTCTAAGAAATGGTTATAGCTCATTGTGAGCTCTCGGTGACCTAGACCCTTCGAGGGATCATCGTCAAATGTTGATCCCATCAAAACCTTTTTGTTGATATATTCAAAATTTCATGAAATTTGAAACACCATTTTTTATAAACATGGTAAAAAGCTTTTTGGTCTAAAATTTAAACTCCTGTGTGACCTTGACCGATGCTCATCCAAAGTCATTCAGCTAGCAATCTTAGTGTAGCGAGGATATATCCCAAGTTTCGCAAAATTTAAAACAATGGTTTCTTGTGAAACGTGATAACAAGCTTTTGAGCTCCTGTGCGACCTTCTGGCAACCTTGACCCTTAAACCAATGGTCGTCATAAGCCAATTAGCTAGTTACCTTTAATGCTTAAACAATAATATATCGCAAGTTTCATGGAATTTGAAATAACGGTTTTCTGAAAAACGTGGTAAACAAGCTTTTTAGCCTTTGGTGACCTTGACCGTCATCTTCGTCAAATTTTGCTCAGATTGAAACCTTAGTGTAGCGATTATATAAAAGTTTCATGGAATTTGAAACAGCAGTTATGTTAAACATGGTAACAAGTTTTTTTGTCCAAAATTTGAACTCCTATGTAACCTTGACCTTTAGACGGATGTTTGTCAAAAGTCATTTAGCTCGCCACTTTAAAATAGCGATGATACATCCTACGTTTCAAGTAATTTAAAGCAACCGTTTTCTGAAAAACATGGTAACAAGCTTTTTAGCCTTTGTGTGACCTTGACCCTTGACCTCATTGTGACGTGTGAAAAAAATTCCTCAGGCCTATATGTCCCACATCTTAAATATCCAGGTAAGTAAGCTATTGCAAAAACAAAAGACAGCGGCTGTGGCGGATAAAACCAGACAAAACCTATAAGCATCACCTTTCAGGGGCTGCTTAAATATTAGGATCAAAACTTCCAGCAACTGCTAGTTTTAACATCATTTCAACCAATCCTGAAGGCAAACCTTAATATTATTATACTGAAAATGATAAAAACTCATTTAAAATGTATCAATAACACTTTATTCCCAAAAGTAAAATTGTCAAAACTATTATTGGTAGAAATCCTAAACATTATACTTATCCACAACAACATCCCTTTTTGCAGAATGAATAGTTCTATTTTATAAAGGTCTTAAGCCTTTTTTCAAACCTTGCTAAAGATATTTTTAATTGATTGATCGATGTCTAACGTCGCACTCAGCAGTGGAATTCAACCCACAACACACGGATGGATTGACTGCTCGGTGTTTTACGTCGCACTCAAGATTATTTCACTTATATGGTGGGAGGAAAACGGGCTCTATGCCCGGGGGAAACCCACGACCTTCCGCTGGTAACTGGCAACCATCCCACATACACATGGATGGAAGGCTTTAGTGTCATGGACAAGCTGAGAACCATTTTAATTAAAAGATTTAAACTTTTCCCAGCCTCAAAAATACAGAAACTTTTGTCCATAAGCAGTCATTGTTTTATTTCCTAACAGTACCACTAAACTCCTTCAGTGATGCTCCATTGAAGTTTGTCAAGGTTTCGATGGAGGTGAAAAGGTCAATCTATCTTCAAGGCAAGACCTTTTTTGTATTCCTGCCACAGTATTTGTGTTTCACAGCATTACACCAGACAAGGACTAGTAGAGACATTACAGGGTGATAAGCTATATATCAACTTAGAGCAGACATCAGGTGTACTGTCTGTTCCTGTACCCTCAGGTGAGATAACGAGCTGCAAAACATCACTCCCCTGCCAAGTTGACACGTCCGTCTCCACAACGACCTTTGAATTAAAACAAAAACACTTGAAAGTACATGTAGGTAAATGCTACGTCAAAAGTATAATTAAGTTACTCCTCCCAATGATGCAATCAATCTTAAAGATTCTACCTAACTTTGTTTAAAATGAAACCAATAAAACTTATTTTATTTTAATTAAAGGTTATCTATTAATTAGACTGTTTACAGTGAGCATTTTCCGTTTTTCTACTATCAGATTTCAATAATGGGTACACGTATGTAAACCATGTTCAACAAAGTTATGACTTACTACTGGCACCAATGCAAAAATTGCGCCAACAACAAATGACTTAATTTGTTGAAGAAATATCCTGAAAAATATGAGTTTGTATATGTTCACGAAACTTTAGTGTTACTTGACAAAAAGTCAGGGGCAAATGCTAAGAGAATAAATTATATATGTCTTGGCTCAGCAGAGGGTGCCCCATGGTTGAAGGAGAACTATCTAATGGATCAGAGCTACATGTAATATGCAGATGCTCAGGTACAAATGTCCAGAGTTTCAACAGAAAATGTCCAAAGCTTCCTGGGCAAATGCCTTAAGGTTACTGGGCAAATGGCCAAAGGTTCCTGGGCAAATGCCCAATGGTTGGGGGGCAAATGTTCAAAGGTTCCTGGGCAAATGCCCAAAGATTTCAGAGCAAATATTCAGAGGTTAAGGGTAAATGTACAGAGGTTGGGGTCAAATATACAGAGCTTTGGGGCAAATATCCAAATATTAAGAGGCAAATGTCCAAAGGCTCAGGGGTAAATGTCCAAAAGCTCAGGGGTAAATGTCCAAAGATTAAGGGGTAAATGTCCAAAGGCTCAGGGGTAAATGTCCAAAGATTAACGGGTAAATGTCCAAAGGCTCAGGGGTAAATGTCCAAAGGCTCAGGGGTAAATGTCCTAAGATTAAGGGGTAAATGTCTTAAGATTAAGGGTAAATGTCCTAAGATTAAGGGGTGAATGTCAAAATGCTCAGGGGTAAATGTCCTAAGTTAATGGGTAAATGTTCAAGGGTTTGGGACAAAGGTTCCAGAGCAAATATCCAAAGGTTTTTGGGCATTTGTTCAGCGTGAACTAGAAAAGACAATTGTCAAAAAATTAACAATAAACACACATAATTAACAAAATGATTGATAGAAATCTATACCACAACGAGCAGGTTGATTGATTGTTTGGTGTTTTGCGCCGCGCTAAAGATTATTTCACTTATACGGCGGCATTGCCAGTTTTATTGTGGGAGGTAACCGGGCTCTATGCCTGAACGAAATCCTCTACGTTCCGGTGGTAACTACCAACCATCCCACATAGATCATTTGAGTAAAAACGACGTCAGAAAATTTTCCAATTTTTTTTTTGGACTGAGTGGGATTCAAACCAGTGACCCATTAGTGGAAGGCTGTTTGGATTGAGTGTCCAACACTCTACCTACTGAGCCACAGAGGCCCCCACAATGACTAGGAGCTGCATGTAAACAGGCCAATATCTTAAGCTGAAATAGCCAATTACGGTGCTTGACTCTGCATGTTCACGTGTCAGTTAACCTTAAGTGATTCTTTCCAGGTAGAGTCAATAAATGGAAGATAGAGGTTTGATAACAAACACACCTATGTGTATGTGCTGCGTTGTAGAGTATAGAGTAGGGAATACCTCACGCATTGCTGTCAATGGGAGACGACAGGACTTAGTGGATTGTCTTACCAGTGTCAACACCTAACACATCATCGTTAACAGACATGTCAGAAAGTTAACAGGTCTTGGCACAAGATCAGATAAATATATTCAGAAAAAAAAACGTGCTTAGATATCTTAATAACCCAAACACAAATTGATAAATAGGCACCAGATATTTAGCATAACTAGTTAATTTACTAGAACTTGTGATCAGTTTATACACTTTAGTTAACAAGGCTAATTAAGTACGAAACAAACACATAAATTAATAAAAGGAGCATCTTTAATATGAATTTGACAAGAGCCATAAAAAGTTGTCAGATCTTTGAAAAATTGTTTATTAATAGTGGTTTTAGTTGCAACATGTTGATATCTTTTAAGGCCTGTTCTCACTGTGCAATTTGCCGTACATGTTGTAGGCTGCGATTAAAATGGATGCTTTTTATTGGTCGATAAGATTTGTTAACCAATCAAATGAATCCATTTTAATCACATCCTACAAGTCGGTAAGACAAATCGCACAGTGAGAACGGGCCTTTATGATAACAACCGTCAAAATAAATCAGGCTGTTGATGTTCATTGAAAAAATAGTCACGAGAATAATGTACATGTATGTACACTTTTTGGTACCCCTTTTGATTTTCATGAATCATTGCTAAGCTTTTCAAACTTAATCAGAGGGGAAACTATCAAACAGTCAAAGCTATGAAAGCTGCTAAGATCCTAGAGTGCAAGTCAATCATTGGCAGGGAAGAATCTGAAGAAAGAACTAAATGGCAGCCACTCAAAATAAACACACAGTAACTCTGCCTGGCAGTTAACAAAGGCATAGGTTAAATTCTTTACCAACTTCCGCAAATCTATTTCCATCGACGGGTCTTAGAAAAGGGTTCAAGTGAAGAATACAATAATAATAGGAAAAGCAGATAATCCCAGCAATGATAAACCTTTAAATTAGAGTTTAGGTTAATCATTCCTCCTTCAAGTATGTTAAAGAATGCTGATGTCTTTGACACATACTGGTTTTGATAAATTTATTCATTGTTTTAGTTTTCTTTACATTTCTTGAAACTAAATGAAACTTGAACCCATAACATGTTGATCAAAATGTTGGTTTATTTCAATGTATCTAAGATCCGAATCGATAAGGAATATGGAATAAACTCCCTTGTCTGTCTTCTACTTAGGAACCCAATTATATATTTTTACTTTCTTTTCCCATTATATTGGTTAATTTTAGTTCACCAGGCTTCTTGCCATACCTGAAGATTCATGCAGCTTTGTCAATATACTACAAAGTAATCCAGAAAATTATAAGAGTCCTGTCTGTTACAGTAAGGACTGTGCTAAGCTGAATATCTTAAAATGATAAAAGCAATCCAGTTTTTTGGGGAAAAAATCTTAAATATGAGGTTTGAGTTAGTAAAGCACAGTAAGAAATAATGTTACATGTGTCTATTGGTGAGGCTGAAGAACAAAAGCGGATAAATGCATCATAAATATGTCTTCCTTGACCCAAATTCCAGGTACATTTAGATCTCGCTGGTTGTTTCTAACATTGTAGGCTTATGTCAGATGGTAAGAGGAAGACAATCCAGTGAAAACAATGTCAGACAGAGAATCCCAGCTAAATAAAGCCCCCTGACTGTTTCTAAGGTTTATGTGAGAGAGTTTAAGGAAGACATTCTGGGTAAAACAATGTCAGACAGATGGTAAAGTCTGGCCTGGAATCTAAACTCACATCACCAGTGTTATATAGCTAGTGGCAACAGGTCGTTGAAGAAAACCTTGCCAAGTATCAACTGTAGAAAGATTAAAACCCTCTGTGTTGGTAAGGGAAGACCTTTAAAAGCTTTAGTAACAATAGAAGCATGAGACCTAAAAATGGCAATTGGCTATCTCATGTATGAGAACTCGTACATGTACATGTACTGAAGAATGTTTTAGAATGTTGCTATAAATAAAAGTTTTTCTTTACTAGACCAATATTGAAATTAATAATATAAATACACATATTTTGGGTATTGTTTATCTGAGACTACATAAATCTAAGTCCAACAACATAAACATTCCTTCTTAAACTTTCTGTAAACCAAACAATCACAAGAACATTTCATGAAAAAAAGCATTAAACAATATATTGTTTTTAGGAATATAACTAAAACAATTTAAAGCAATTTTCATGTCATTATTAACAAAAAGGAATCTTAATAATATGTTCAGTTAAACAAACCAGATTTGATCTTTTCAGCCACAAGTCTACCTGTATCTTACATTGTATCTTATACAACAAAAGGAAACACCATTCCACAGGAGTTTCCTTACCTGACCTAAATTCCAGCTAAATAAAGCCCCCTGACTGTTCCTAAGGTCAAACGTGTACATTCACTAAATAGAGCAACCTAATAGCTTTTGATAGAAGTGTGCAGTTTATTCTACGATTTTTTGGTAATTTTTAAATTCAGCATAAGCAGTATTAGCCGCGCTCATGTGTCTCTTTCCTGTGTTACCTACTTGCCGGTCAGGAAGAGCCACCATTAAAAGGGTAGGATAACTATTCTCTGTCAACAGACTTTTCAAAACCTCGCAATCATGTGATGCGAGAGTTACGTTCTCATCAAATTGTCCAGCTATTGAGGAAATTCTCAGACATACTGCGAACCATGTGACCGGTTGTCATTGTACGAGGAGAGTTTGAAATCTGTCAGGCCAATTTTAAAGTTTTATTCTTATGGAGACGGATTTGGTAGATTTACAATGAAATTCAAATAAATTAATGGGTAAAATGAAAAGAGCAATGTTTTAAATGTGTCTTGGAGGTAAAATCTAAAAGGCAGGTAAAATTAATAGATATTTGAAACTTGGTTTAAATCTAAAAGCCGAAGTCTTTCCAAATAATTCATTTAAAAGCCGTAACTAAACCAGTATAACCTATAATGACATTATATCATCCATGTTGATTTCTACAGGTCGTCTTCTGACAAATTCTGCTGTGCATTACCCATTTTACACTACTTTCTTTATACCCAATTTAGTTTCCTATTTAAGTAGTAAAATATTGTACATTATGAGCATATTAAAACATCAGATATACAGTCTGCCATAGTAAAGTACACGGTTGTCAGCCGTTATATTCCAGTTGTGAAGTTTGTAGACGAGCGAATGGCGCGTCGACCTCTCCCAATTATATGCTATGCCTTCAGATGCCATAACTTTTATGGGTACAAATGCTACTATTTAACTGGTATCAAACTGAAATGCTTTGCCAGATATTTCTGGTCCATTTTAATCACTCTGTAGGGTTTCTTTCCTTTTATTAAAAGGAAGACATTCTGGGTAAAACAATGTCAGACAGATGGTAAAGTCTGGCCTGGAATCTAAACTCACATCACCAGTCTTATATAGCTAATGGCAACAGGTTGTTGATGAACACCTTGCAAAGTATCAACTGTTAACAGATAAAGAGCCTCTGTTTTAGTAAATCAAGGTTTGATATTGCATCATTAAGAACATGAGAGCTAATAATGGTAACTAACTAACTGTCTAATAGACTGAAACAAGAAATACACATGTACAACCTCAGTAATATAGATAATGGCAACAGGTTGTTAAAGAAAACCTTACCAAGTACCTACTGTAAAAGGTTTAAGACACTCTGTGTTAGAAAATCAACAAGTTTTGATACTGTACAAATAGGAACAAGAGAAAGAGCTAATATTGGAGTGATTGATAGGTGTTTTATGCCGCATTCAAGATTCTTTCAATTATATCCCAGTGTATATGACTCAGGATTAGTGGGGGAGGAAAGCTCGATCTTTACCTGGAGGAAACCTGACCCTTTGGGAGTATCGGGCAATTTTTCTACATATGGCTAGAGAGTATTAAATCCACTCAGAATTTTTTTATTTTGTTTGGTCTTCAAGGAGATTTCCCTTATATATAGTGTAAAGGTGAGTTTAAAACTGGGTATACGAATTTAAAGTAAAATTCAATTCAGAGTCCAGAGCAGTTCGTACTAATAGACTGCTTTGTTAAATCAGGTCAGCCATTTTGTTTTATATGTCACATTATTATCAGTCTTCCAAAAATAGCATTAAGTTATGAATTATATAACAGCAGGTGGGTGGTTAAAGGCCATGCTCAAAAATATAGTCAGCAAAAACATACATGAACATCATGGAATCTCCACTTATCTCCAGACAAGTAAAATTTATCAGATGAAAAAAACTATTTTTCATTTTTATTATTTCCGGACATTGAAGATAGTTTTTAGGAGTCTGTGCTGCAGTTGTAAGATATGGCAAACATAGATATCTGGTTATTTAGTGAATGGTAGAGAGAGTCTGAGGGTAGCCACTGATAAGTCACTGCCAAACCAATGACATTTTAAAAGGGGATGTTTACTGAGGATAAAGCCAGTTTCCACAGACCTGTTTACAGACTCATTTGTTGGTATTTGGGCTAACACATTCAACTCTATCTGGGCTCTACCTACTATTACCTATCTAGAGTGCATGAACTTAGATTCACCCAAAAACAATTCAGATTTCCCTAGCCTGGATGAAAGCCGAGGGTCATAGCAAAGATGTACTGCACTTTATATTACACAATTTCTTTAACTAATAGCAATATCTACATGTTTTATACTCTCTCAAGATGTATGGCTAATGTACATGTAAAAGATAGATTTATATACAATGTAAGTTCGGCAAATAATATCATTTTCACTGGTGTAGCTAAGAAGTAATTTTTAAAAGCATTAAATGTGACCTTTCATTTTCCAAAATAACATCATAAAAATTAATAAAAAGAAATCAAGTTAAAATTTGATTTTCTTAAATAACATCATAAAAATTAATAAAAAGAAATCCACTTTAAATTCAATACAAATTGACGCAAAAATGTCAGAAACAAAATTGTCAAACTGTAACACCTTATAAGAACCCAATAACCTGACTTCAACTTTAACCTCTGAACAGAACAAAGGGAAATAACATTTTCCACATTTCCATTACATATGTGTTCAATCAGATACAAATATTACATAACAAGACCAAGGTTCTTGTGAATAGACTTGAGATACCTCAACCCGTTAACATATAAACATTGGGCAAATGGAAACATCAAAGTTTCCTTTTCAAAATCTCAAGGGACAGCACAAGTGTGAATACAAGATGGTTGTTAATAAATTGTTTGTTTGTTTTTGGGGTTTTTTAAACCCAGCCCTAAAATGTACTGGTGTTACCAATATGATTAGCAGGTTTCCCAATATTCTAGAGACAGATACCATTTAAGACCTTAGAATTTGAAGTTTTTGAAAAATATAAGCCACAATTTTAATATTTCTTTTGTCTCCCAATAATATAAACATTTTAGCCGTGCATGACAGTTTTAGTGTTTGAACCCTGATCAGTATAAATTGATCAATAGAGTGGTAAATTATTTCCGCTTTTCAAAAGTGAGTCCAGCCCCTCCACCAGCCCCTCCCCCAGCCCAAGCTATCCTGAAAATAAACTTTTGGGTTTACGTAAGCAGAGAAAATATCTGACTTGACCATCATGCAGAAAGATAGGTTATCTATAAAGTCAATTGATTCCTTTTGCCTTTTGAATATGATGGATGACAGTTTTGCCAATGGATGACATTCTAACAGACTACATAGACAACAGTATATCAACTTGTGTCATTACTCATTAAATAACAAACAGGATCAAGCTGGCCAAGTGAGATACAAAAAGACACAATTATCTGTAGAGTTTTTTTCTACTAATGATAAAAGAGGGATAAGCTTATTCTTGTCCAGTAAAACTGTCAATTAAAGTTGAAGGAGCTCTTTCTTTGATGACAGGAGTATTTATAAAGGGTTGATCCGTCAAGATATGGACTTTCGTTATAGATCCTGGTTCTTAAAAAAAATGGTTTATTGAAAAACTGAACATTTATAGAGCCTTTCAAGAGCTGCATGTGATTGCACAGTATAGTTACATTAAATAAATATTTGAGATTGACTCTCCTTTGAGAAACATTTGCACAAACATGTTCTTAGAATTTTGAATGGATTCCCCAACAGCCAATCTGATTGTAGTGATTTATGATGGTAAGTGTAACTGTCGGACCATTTACTGTGGAACTACAGGCCAGGTAAACACATCAGCTCAATTATCTCTCTTCAGATCTGTACAAGTGCAGGGAAAGGAATCAGTGACAAACCAACCTTTACTACTAATCTGGGCTGAGACAATTGCTCAAGAACTTAACAGTCGGTTTTTATGGGTTTTCTGAGAAAAACCAGATTGTCAAATATCAGCTTTTGTCTGAGAGTTTATTCAAACTCTTTAATTAAGCTGTGTCTTTTTTTGGTATTGATTTCTTATTTTTTGGCACAAGACAATTCAAACCTTAGAATACTTTCCTCTAAATTTAATTTGAATAATTGGTTAAGTTTTTCAAATTGACCACGGCTTTGTCTTGTACAGCTTGGTCGCTCAATGATTAAGAATTTGACCAAAATATGATTTTTTACCAATTGTCCCTGGTTCTAATCCCACAGTAAAAGACAATAACATTTTCTGACTGGAATGTTACAAAGCTGGCATAAGAAGACAGGTTGTCATTGCCAAGAACCAATGGAAGGTTCAGTGTTCCACATCTACGGTCCAGTGTTCCAGATCTCCAGAATGCCTCATCTGCTAATCAGAAAAAAATTCTACAAGCCAACAAAAACTTTTAGCCTTTCATTCTAACATTAAGAAGCATCTTTTCCTTTTTACAACAAAATTATGCTAAGATTGAAATATAATTAATAAATTCTTACTGTCCTATCTGTATTTCAATCCAGATAAGAACCAAACCTTATGGAACGAGAGTATTTCCTACTCTGGCCATTCATAAAATTGCAATGGTGAATGCAGAGTTAACAAGGAATTAACACAATCTACATGTACATGTATGATAAAGTCATCACATATTTACCCTTGACAGATTCCGAATGTACATGTTTACAAATATTGACAGTATTGTTGCTGAACAATGGCTTTGAAGAGGATTATTGTTACAGACATCTATAGGTCAATGGACAAAAAACCTTCTGTTTATGAAAGAGAACGGGAAAAGATTCTGTCCAGCAGATCTATGTGTTTACCATCCTCTAATATCCCATACTATAATGTTTATAACCCCTAATATCCGTATACTAACACCTCTTCTCTAAGGCTGATTGACAGGCCATGTTTCTTCAGTTCACATAGCCTGGTTAGATGTTTAACAGAAGGTGGAAATCTCAATCCAGGTGGAGCAATGGTAAAGAAATTTGAAGTGTGTGGGATGGGCAGGGTAAACTTGGCCACACAAACTCTAAACACTGCCTTTGATAAGGATCTTCACAAGGCAGGCCAGATGAAGAATTTAGTCAACACGATCAACCCCAGTGTATTATGTATCTTATATATTGAGTTAAACAGGTATATGTACATTCATGCAATTCCAGGGAATAAGCCTTTAGCTCTAACAATTTAACCATGCGACAAGCAATTTGTTTGTTCATGATCACCACATCAAAATTTGTTAAAGTATCATGAAGAAATGTTTTAGTCAAATTATATGAGGAACGAAAGTAAGCAAAATGCACAGAAGAAATAAAGTCTCATATCCTTTGCACAGTTGATAAGACTTGGACCATGTCAGCCAGGTCACCAGTCCTGAAAGTTTGAATCTTCTTCAGCCATACAATTTTCTAACTGGATTCCACCAGCTTTAAATGAGGCAGGATTTTCAGAAATTATGTTTATCTTGTCAAGACATATTGTCAAGATCTGTGAGTGTAATATTTTAGCTTTTTCTTCTGGATCCAATGTGCTGGAGACATTCCCAGGAAACTGGTCTAGGAGAAGCATCAGACTGAGAAGGTGGTTTAAACTCTCTGAACCTTCGATAGTCTCTCTTCTGACCCCACCATTAACCTTGTACATTCATGCAATTCAAGTGAATATAAAGCATATAGCCCTAACAACGTAACCATGACCATTGACAAGCAATCATTTATATTTGTTCGTTCATCATTATCATCATGACGTCAAAATGAGTATAAGTACCATGAAGAAATGATTAAAGTGAAATTCTATACAGAACAAAAGTAAGCAATACACACTTGATTCTAACTTCCATGTGAAAAATGTTAACAGGAAATGAAGTGGCATATCCTTTATAGCTCAGTTGATTTAGACTTTGACCATGTAAAGCTGTCCATTAAAGTCATGAGAGTTTGAATCTTGTTCAGCCATACAATTTTCGTACTGGAACAGTTATATCCATCAACTTTAAAAGAGGCAATGTCTATACTGTCAAGAAATATTGTCAAACCAAAGTTACTTCATTAGAGTGTAATATTTTTGCCTTTTAAATCCTTCTTCCCAGCTACGGGTTTCAGACTACGCTAATACTCCTCTGGATCCAATGTGCTGGAGACATTTCCAGGAAACTGCTCTAACAGAAGCATCAGACTAAGAAGGTGGTTTAAACTCTCTGAACCTTTGATAGTCTCTCTTCTGATCCCACCATTAACCTTGTTTCCACAAGACATGATCAATGAATCTCAAATCTCATCAAGAAATTCTGATTAATTACCCAACAAGACAAGACCATGTTTCACAGACAGGCCAGCAATTATACATGTTTGAGTAGAGGTGTCTAATTGTTCTTTTTTTACTGATAACTAATATGATGTTTTGGTATAAAAATGAAGAGGTTGTCTCTAGTCCATATGAGGTGTTATTACTTAAACATATTGGATCAATGGGTTCAACATAATATATTTGACATTTTTTTTAAAGATACAAAAAATAGAACTTCAATACTTGATATGCCAGCTTACATACATTTTTTTATTATCACAATTCACATATTGGTATGTGGTAATTAAAATTAACTTATTTACTGAAGTCCTTCAAAAATATGGGTAAAACTACATTGTATGACATTCAGGAATCTGCAGCCAATAATTCATCATTCATCAGATACCAAATATACACCTCTGTGTCTATGGTAGCCCAGAAGGATTATAATGACATCATAAAACTGACACTCTTGTTCTCCACAGGGTAATATTATACCAATAGATAAGGCAGACAATTTGTATCACTCAGCACTTCACATCAGTATATTGGCAATTTCCCTCACAAAAAAAACCACAAAACTTACATCATTTATTCTACAAGCTGCCACACTCAAGAAGATGTTGATAAAAATAGTGTATGTTAAAGTTGCATTCAACTACATGTAAAAGAGGCATTAGCTGCCAAATAGTGACATTTTTTCATTACTCTTTAGTGCAAAATTGTTTAAAATTCTCTGCTATTTTTTAAGAAGTACAAAGTGGAAACATTTTACCGCTCCATGTACTAGTCATTAGAATCTCTTCTCATCTGACAATAAACATTGTTTCCACAGACATTATCAGTGGATATCAAATTTCATTAAGAAATTCTGATCAATCATCTCAGAAGACCTGGCCATAGTTTAAATGCTGACCTCTATAAAAACTTCTAAATGCCATGTCACCCAATAAACTACGAAGTTGTTATCCATAAGCAATCGTCGTCTTCATTTAGACTTCCATCTTTAAATGCCATTGAAAGATTTGATATATATTAAAACGCTTCAAATCCCTGGCCGTGCTTATTTCTAAGTCATATAGGGCTATGCCCTTACGTTTGATTTGTTTAGGGGTTGTCATGAAAGAGGAACTTCAATTAATGATATTGCATTAAAGAACTGAAACTAATAACTAACATTGGGGATTCTATAACTGTAAGTTTATATTTAGGGGCTTGTCTGGTCAAATAAGGATAAAAATAAAGCCTGACATTTTACTTTTAAGCCTTGGTAGAGACATTTTTAAAATACATTTCAAATATGACATCTATAGGTTTCAACCAAAACAGTTTAAATGCAATTTCACATTTTATTAACAATAAAAGGATGTTGATCGAACGTTCAGTTAACAAAAAAACAGATTTCATCTTTTCACACACAAGTCAATCTGTATCTAACATTGTATCTGTGACCCTTGGTAGGATAAGATAGATAAATACAACAAAAGGAAACACCATTCCACAGAGGTTCCCTTACCTGACCTAAATTTCAGCCCAATAAAGCCCCCTTACTCCTAAGGTTTATGTGAGAGAGTTAGAGGAAGCAATCCAGTGAAAACAATGTCAGACAGAGAATCCCAGCCCAATAAAGCCCCCTGACTGTTTCTAAGGTTTAGGTGAAAGAGTTTAAGGAAGACATTCTGGGTAAAACAATGTCAGACAGATGGTAAAATCTGGCCTGGAATCTAAACTCACATCACCAGTGTTATATAGCTAATGGCAACAGGTTGTTGATGAACACCTTGCCAAGTATCAACTGGTAAAAGATAAAGAGCCTCTGTGTTAATAAATCGAGAGGTTTGATATTGCATCAATAGGAACATGAGAGGTAATAATGGAAACAACTAAAACTAGACCTCAGTAAAACACAGCTTGTTAAAGTTTGTTAAAGAAAACATTGCCAAGTACCTACTGAATAAGGGTTAAGACACTCTGTGTTAGAAAATCAACTAGTTTTGATACGGTAGAAATAGAAACAAGAGAAAATATTGGATTGATTGATTGGTGTTTTATGCCGCATTCCAAGGAGATTTTCCCTGTTTTAGTGTTTATAAATATATAGTGTAAAAGTGATTTTAAAACTGGGTATCCGAATTATAAGAATAATTCACTTCAGAGTCCTGAGCAGTTCGTACTGATAGACTGCTTTGTTAAATCAGGTCAGCCATTTTGTTTTATATGTCACATTATTATCAGTCTTCCAAAAATAGCATTAAGTTATATTATATAACAGCAGGTAGGTGGTTAAAGGCCATGCTCAAAAATATAGTCATCCAAAATATACATGAATATCTTGGAATCTCCACTTATCTCCAGACAAGTAAAATTTATCAGATGAAAAAAACTATTTTTCATTTTTATTATTTCCGGACTTTGAAGATAGTTTTTATAAGTTTGTGCTGCAATTGTAAGATATGGCAAACATAGATGTCTGGTTATAGTGAATGGGAGAGAGAGTCTGAGGGTAGTCACTGATGTCACTGCCAAACCAATGACATTTTAAAAGGGAATGTTTACTGAGGATAAAGCCAGTTTCCACAGACCTGTTTACAGACTCATTTGTTGGTATTTGGGCTAACACATTCAACTCTACCTGGGCTCTACTTACTATTACCTATCTAGAGTGCATGAACTTAGATTCACCCAAAAACAATTCAGATTTCCCTAACCTGGATAGAAGCCGACGGTCATAGCAAAGATGTATTGCACTTTATATTACACAATTTCTTTAACTAATAGCAATGTCTACATTTTTTGTCAACTCTGTCAAGATGTAAGGCTAATGTACATGTAAAAGATAGATTTATATACAATGTAAGTTGAACAAATGATATCATTTTCACTGGTGTAGCTGAGAAGTAATTTTTAAAGGCAGTAAATGTGACCTTTCATTTTCTAAAATAACATCATAAAATTAATAAAAAGAAATCCACTTTAAATTCAATACTAAACGAAGCAAATATGTCAGAAACAAAATTGTCAAACTGTAATAACTTATAAGAACCCAATAACCTTACTTCAACTTTAACCTCAGAACAGAACAAAGGGAAATAACATTTTCCACATTTCCATTACATGTGTGTTCAATCAGATACAAATATTACATAACAAGACCAAGGTTCTTGTGAATAGACTTGAGATACCTCAACATATAAACATTGGGCAAATGGAAAGTTCAAAGTTTCTTTTTCAAAATCTCAAGGGACAGGACAAGTGTGAATACAAGATGGTTGTTAACAAATTGCTTGTTTGTGTTTGGGTCTTTTTGCACAGCCCTAAAAGAAAACTCAAGTATCATGGATATGTACTGGTGTTACCAACTCATTATTCGAGAGACAGATAACATTAACGACCTTAGAATTTGCAGTTTTTGAAAAATATAAGCCACAATTTTAATATTTTTTTTTCTCCCATAATATAAACATTTTAGCCGTGCATGACTGTTTTAGTGTTTGAACCCTGATCAGTATAAAATGATCAGTACAGTGGTAAATTATTTCCGCTTTTCAAAAGTGAGTCCAGCCCCTCCCCCAGCCCAAGCTATCCTGAAAATAAACTTTTGGGTTTACGTAAGCAGAGAAAATATCTGACTTGACCTTCATATAGAAAGTTGGGTTTTCTATGAAGTCTATTGATTCCTATTGCCTTTTGAATATGATGGATGTCAGTTTTACCAATGGATGACATTCTACCAGACTACATAGACAACAGTATATCAACTTGTGCCATTACTCATTAATAACAAACTGGATCAAGCTGGCCAAGTGAGATACAAAAAGACACAATTATCTGTAGAGTTTTTTCTACTAATGACACAAGAAGGATAGGCTTATTCTTGTCCAGTAAAACTGTCAATTGAAGTTAAAGGAGCTCTTTCTTTGATGTCAGGAATACTTATAGAGGGTTGATCCTTCAAGATATGGACTTTTGTTATAAATCCTGGTTCTTAAAAAAATGGTTTATTGAAAAACTTAACATTTATAAAGCCTCTTAAGAGCTGCATGTTGATTGCACAGTATAGTTACATAAAATAAAAATTTGAGATTGACTCTCCTTTAAGAAACATTACCACAAACATGTTCTTAGAATTTTGAATGGATTCCCCAACAGCCAATCAGATTGTAGTGATTCATGATGGTAAGTGTAACTGTCTGACCATTTACTGTGGAACTACAGTCCAGGTTAAACACATCAGTTCAATTATCTCTCTTCAGATCTGTACAAGTGCAGGGAAAGGAATCAGTGACAAACCAACCTGTACCACTAATCTGGGCTGAGACAAATGCTCAAGAACTTTAATAACTGTCGGTATTTTATGGGTTTTCTGAGAAAAACCAGACTGCCAGATATCAGCTTTGTCTGAGAGTTTATCGAAGCTCTTTAATTAAGCTGTGTCTTTTTTTGGTATTGATTTCTTATTTTTTGGCACAAGACAATTCAAACCTTAGAATACTTTCCTCTAAATTTAATTTGAATAATTGGTTAAGTTTTTCAAATTGACCACGGCTTTGTCTTGTACAGCTTGGTAGTCGCTCAATGATTAAGAATTTGACCAAAATATGATTTTTTACCAATTGTCCCTGGTTCTAATCCCACAGTAAAAGACAATAACATTTTCTGACTGGAATGTTACAAAGCTGGCATAAGAAGACAGGTTGTCATTGCCAAGAAGGTTCAGTGTTCCACATCTACGGTCCAGTGTTCCAGATCTCCAGAATGCCTCATCTGCTAATCAGAAAAAAATTCTACAAGCCAACAAAAACTTTTAGCCTTTCATTCTAACATTAAGAAGCATCTTTTCCTTTTTACAACAAAATTATGCTAAGATTGAAATATAATTAATAAATTCTTACTGTCCTATCTGTATTTCAATCCAGATAAGAACCAAACCTTATGGAACGAGAGTATTTCCTACTCTGGCCATTCATAAAATTGTAATGGTGAATGCAGAGTTAACAAGGAATTAACACAATCTACATGTATGATAAAGTCATCACATATTTACCCTTGACAGATTCCAAATGTACAAGTTTACAAATATTGACAGTATTGTTGCTGAACAATGGCTTTGAAGAGGATTATTGTTACAGACATCTATAGGTCAATGGACAAAAAACCTTCTGTTTATGAAAGAGAACGGGAAAAGATTCTGTCCAGCAGAGCTCTGTGTTTATCATCCTCTAATATCCCATACTATAATGTTTATAACCCCTAATATCTGTATACTAACACCTCTTCTCTAAGGCTGATTGACAGGCCATGTTTCTTCTGTTCACATAGCCTGGTTAGATGTTTAACAGAAGGTGGAAATCTCAATCCAGGTGGAGAAATGGTAAAGAAATCTGAAGTGTGTGGGATGGGCAGGGTAAACTTGGCCACACAAACTCTAAACACAGCCTTTGATAAAGATCTTCACAAGGCAGGCCAGATGAAGAATTTAGTCAACACTATCAACTGATGAACATCACCCATGTCTTATATCCTCCCCAGTTTATTATGTATCTTATATATTGAGTTAAACAGGTACATGTACATTAATGCAATTCCAGTGAACCCTAACAATGTAACCATGACCTTTGACAAGCAATCATTTATTTCTGTTCGTTCATCGTTTTCATCATGACGTCAAAATGAGTATAAGTACCATGAAGAAATGATTAAAGTGAAATTCTATACAGAACAAAAGTAAGCAATACACACTTGATTCTAACTTCCATGTGAAAAATGTTAACAGGAAATGAAGTGGCATATCCTTTATAGCTGAGTTGATTTAGACTTTGACCATGTCAAGCTGTCCATTAAAGTCATGAGAGTTTGAATCTTGTTCAGCCATACAATTTTCGTACTGGAACAGTTATATCCATCAACTTTAAAAGAGGCAATGTCTATACTGTCAAGAAATATTGTCAAACCAAAGTTACTTCATTACAATATATCGAAGTCAGATTTCTTAGAGTGTAATATTTTTGCCTTTTAAATCCTTCTTCCCAGCTACTGATTTCAGACTACGCTAATACTCTTCTGGATCCAATGTGCTGGAGACATTTCCAGGAAACTGCTCTAGCAGAAGCATCAGCCTGAGAAGGTGGTTTAAACTCTCTGAACCTTTGATAGTCTCTCTTCTGATCCCACCATTAACCTTGTTTCCACAAGACATGATCAATGGATCTCAAATCTCATCAAGAAGTTCTGATTAATTACCCAACAAGATCAGACCATGGTTCACAGACAGGCCAGTGTTACAAACCAGTCATTATATATGGTTGAGAAAAGGTGTCTGGTTGTTCTTTTTTAACGATAACTGAAATACTAAATACCATTTTTTCGTATGAAAATTAAGAGGATTTCTCCCGTCCATTCAATAGCGGCTTCATAGAATGGAGTTTTGCACTGCACTCAAGGCTATCTTACTTATATCGCCACAATTCAATATCAGCCAATCTTCTCACAAAACAAATGTTTAAGAATTTTGATTACAAAGATGATGATTTAATTCTTTAACTTTATTGATTAAAAATAAAAGTAATTAATGAATCACTTTGTCTGATTATAAAGTGGCCTAAATATTGAGCATTAACATAGTGAAGGTTTTAAAAATCAGTTGGCAAAGATGAAACCAGTTGCACTAGGAAAAATTTGTTTTGTTTGTAATTTAGACTTCTGTTTAATGAAGAATGTATAGGTTTGTACCTTCTACCCAGCCTCCACCACTCAAACAAACAAAACAGTCCTTCATAAATTATTTTGGTAAAAATACATGGGAAGACATCTAGGAATCCGCAGCCTGTAATTCATCACTCATCAGGAGATTAGAGGAGCATGATACAAAATATACATATTTGGGTCTATGGTAGCCCAGAAGGATCATAGTGACATCATAAAACTGACAGCCTGTCCTCCAGAGAGTAATCTTATACCAATAGATAAGGCAGACAATTTGTATCGCTCAGCATTTCACAACTACCAAATGAAATACATGAGTAGGTCTGCAATCACTCTCAATTAAAAGACACAAAAAGTTACATAATTAACTAAATAAGCTGCCAAACTCAAGAGGATTCTGATGAAAAAATGCATAGGCCTAATGTAAAAATTGTATTCAGGCTTAAAATGGAATGTGCTGTGAAAATGTGGATATTTTTCTGTTTAAACAAGAACTGGAACTTCTCAGCTATTTTCTTAAGAAATACCAATTAGAAGTATTTTTGTGTTCTCGATAATGTTTGTTAGATAGAGTTTAGAATTATCTATGAACGCTAGTCATGGTTTTTAAACATTTTTACTTATCTTATAATACTTCTTTAACAAACAAAATTAAATAAAGTGTATTTTTTGCTTTGAAAATACAATGTGTGTCACAGAATTGTGCGCGAATAACATGACCGGATAATTCTTGATTGGAGTCATTTTCCGGAAACTGCTCTAGCATAAAAAACAAACAGAGAAGGTGGTTTAAACCCCAACACCATTTGATAATCTCTCATCTGGTCCGACCAAGAGACATGATCAATGTGTTTCAAATCTCATGAAGAAGTTCTGGTCAATTACCCAATAAGACAAGACCATGGTTCACAGACAGGCCAGTGTTACAAGTTTTATGCTGTGCTAAAGATTATTTCCCTTCTATGGCTGATTCTTTCTGATTGTTTCTTCTTTTCTTTAAGACAATTATGGTCATTGTTCTTTAAAAATGAATTGGGACGGACAATTCAGGGGTCATATTTTGAAAACAGGTGCACAAATCTATATTAGGATGCACCAGGTAAAAGTTACCAATGCTCAGTAAATGTAGTAAGAAGGCTTAAAACCGATCTACAGGTGTAGCTTCAAGAAAATATCAATGTAACAATGCAGAATAGTTTATTTCCATTCGTAAATTGAAAATAATAAAAAAAATGGGTGAACTTCTACATATACATACAATTCTAAAAATCTTGCGGGGCCGTCAGTGAGATTTGTTAATAGTTGACTGGTTCTATAGACTAAGTTATATATAACTCTTTGATACAAAAATAAATCTTACCATACCATAATGGCAAAGCGTGTTTTATTTGGTTCCTACTATGAGTCCTCAGTGAGGAGTCATTTTGTTTGTGAGTCTGCTGGTGTCAGTTGCAGTAACGGGGATGAACATTTGAAATTGAAGATGTTTTTTTTTCTGTTCGTTGCCTGGGTTGAATTGTTTGTAACAAGTTATATGCATTCAGACTTTGTCGCCTCTCCACACTGATGACCATTGAAGTCACTCGAGAAAGATAAAAACAACAACATACAACCACATGCTTGCATGCCCACAATACACCTGAAGTTTTGGCCTTCGATTCAGGCAGACATAACTAGATACTAGTGGCCTAGTTTGTTGCCTATTGGGACCCTGTGGATATCAATTGTCACCCTGTATATATAAAGGCTAAAGCGGTAGAAAGTTCCAGTAAGAAGTGCCGAATGGGCCACGCTCAATGTTGAACATTTGAAGTTTACGTCAATTCTTTTTTCAACAAACCGGTAATGAATAGAGTTATAAGTGCACACTCTGTTACAGCAATTAGGCTGTCCTTTCCTTTCATTAGCGATAAACATTGGTGAAGAGGAGTTTTATATCGCTGCTTACGGCATAGGCTACTTTAGACTATGTGAATCTATCGCTGTACTCCTTAGCTTGGAAAATCGGTATGAATTTCCTTGTTGCTTCTCGCAAGTTGAACGTAAGCTAAAGTTTCATCCACATATAGCCTTTCGGACCATTCAGGGTTTGTGACTTCGGCCACTTGTCCTTACGAAAGGGCCCTACTACAGGTAGTACAGTGATTTTTATAGGATGCACACCGGGTGCACCCATTTTATATTTTTGTTTGTACCAAACCATAAATTGGGTGTATGCACCCGTCATTTCGAACTGTGCAATTGCATAGTACTAGTATTTATTATAAACAATATAAATTATTAAACATCCATAAAAATTCATTTTCCTTAAGCCTGTAATTCATCACTCCGCAAGATCTGAGAAGTATGATAGGAAATATTGACACTTTTGAGTCAGTGGTAGCCCAGAAGGATCATAGTGGCACAATAAAACTGACAGCCTATCATCTGGGAACATATGGCAGACAATTAACATCACTTATAAAGTTTCTGAGTTGTTATATTTACAAAGACTTTTATATAAGAATGGTGATCTGAACAAAAAATGCAATAAATTGAAAACTAGTTATGGATGGAATGTTTCACACAATCAAATTCATTTACTATTGTGATGAAAATTACTGCTCTCTACACTGTAAAATAATTTGTAAAGCTATTTAGGATAGGAATTTATTGCAAATTGGAGACGAGTTTTTTACATGCACAAAGCACATATCAAGCTAAAAAAAGGTTTTCATGAAATGGCCACCATTTTATATGCCAACACAGATAACATAGAGAGATTGTAAATTCAGACAGGATAGAACGAGCATGAATAACTCTAGCTTTGGGATTAGTTGTGTTGTACATTCATGCTCTGCATACATATATGCAGGTAAAACAATTGAGAGGCAGGTGCCATTCTACACTAGAATGAAAATAACTAAGATGAAACCTGCTGAAAAATTTGTCGGGGGAAAAACAATCATTTAACTTGCCAGAGATAATAAAGGGAGGTAAAACTTTACAGGAAGTAGCGAAGCAGATAGAAATTCCCCAGTGACACAAACAATTAGCAATGCCAACGAGAAGATGACAAAAATGTAGAAGTTTAAGACTTGTTTCTCTAGCAGTATCTATAAGAGCTTTGGTGTGAAGAAAGAAATACTGACAAGATAAACTATTGATGACAGAACTGGCAGGCTTAGAAGTCTTGTTGATAGCACTGTCTACAGAAAAACAAGTTCTTGAAAGAGAAAATAGTTCAACTGCCACTTTTATAGAAGGTTTGAAATACTATTTTTGGATGCAAATGTCCTCAATTCCTCAAGAAATCTATTTAAACCTAAATTGTAGAAGACCTTCATGACAATTTTACTTCAAATCAAAATCATCACTTATTTGGATTATCCAAAAAATATCAACACGAGCTCCAAAATCTGGGAAAATTGTCAATGAACCAGAATAAGCTACATGTAATAGATGATTTGCCAATTACTGGCAAGTGATGTTATTTAGCGACGTCACAATTACAGCCCGAAGTAGTAGACCAAAGGATCCACCTGTTTTTAACATCAAATTTTCGATATTTTCCAACAGATTTAAGAAATGAAAAGCTATATCCGGACAGCTTATAACCGAATGAATCTAGAAATGCGAAAAAATCCTGGACTTAAAGGGATTTTGACCAAATATGGCTAAAGTCTGCTGGTGTAAGATTGATGCCCCAAGTCATTTCATTGTTGCGCGCAAAACTGGCAAATGGTCTATTGTAAGTCATTTTTATCAAGAAACACAAAATAATAGCATAATTTCATTGAAATCAATCTTTGAGATGTATGTTAAAGGCAGAAGCTAATTTAGTGTTTCCCTAATTTATCTTGGAAGAGAAGTACTTCCTGAGCCAAAAATATCAATCCAATACTTTCCAATGCCTTTGTTAGAATCTTAGATAATCACTGAGATTGAAGCGCCATTGTCTGCCCTATATCAGATGTAAGTAAAGTAGGGATGACAGGCCAGTGGTATCAGGCAATCATATGTTATAATATGGAAAGATCACAATCGGGAGCACTTTTTAAAGAGCCTGGGTTTGGCGTGAATACTGTCCAAAAAGGATATTAAGTGATACTAATATTAACTTAATATAAAATTATTCATAGCCAATTACAGTAGCTGCTCCTATAGCCGCCCCCACCACCACCTTTTTAATTTTTTGTACATCTTTAGATTTTCTAATTCTTTCTCTTTTAAAAAATGTTATCCAATTAGGAAACACAAATATTTTTAATTCTGACTTTTACGTCCTACAATTCTGTTGACTCCATTTTTATGTGTACAAAAAACCCACACATCTTGAACGTTTTAAGGTACACTGATACATGTCAACATTAAGTGACCGGCCTATAAAAAACTTGTATGAAAAATAAACATTGGGTAGAAATGTAAGGCTGCCTAATGGTTTGATTAGTTTCACCTGTGACTTTACCATTCTGTAGCAGGACTATGAACCAAGACGCTATCTGTCAAATGGATATACACAGACTAAAGAGATCCAGGTGACAGTGTTATAACAGGAAGCGTACCCATCTGTACAACAGGTGGAAACACATGGACCTTGTGAATCATAAGTGCAATGGACTTAAAACTAGTGCAAAAATAATTGGGTGTGGGAGGCCCATTTTTTTTTTATGGAGGTTATGAATATAACTGACGTGTTATGTGATGTTGTGCTTACTAGATAAAAAAACTATTGCAGGCTAACATAAGGTTTGTCTTATATTGAGATTTCTATGTTTCTGGAAAGATGGTCTCATAGAACGAGAGATCTTGTTTGTACTACATGCATCATAGAGGACTTACTTTTCATCTTATCAATAAAATATATCTCGACTTCTCAGTCATCTTAGACAGCACCAGGTTTAACCAGTTTTTAAGTAAATTTAATGTATAGGGAACAATGAAACAAGGGTACAGGGAATATCTTCTTGACTAAATGACCATGGAAACATGTTTCTAATTGTGTTAAAAAGGATGCGTTTCATAAAATCCAAATCATTAGGTAATTCCTGGCCAATTGTTGATTGGTAGATTGTTATTTTACAATTATGAGCCATCAATGAAAGGAATAGGTCAGCATGGGAGAGTACTGTATCTCTGTTCAGACTGAGCCACGTGTTGAAACAGTCTTACTTTAGCAATGGACAATGGTTTAGTGCTACTGGTAAGCAGAAAACAGGAAAATGTCATAGGTAAGCTCATGTGGGAGATACATTGTTTTCTTCACACACATTATGTATCTGTAAGTATGCTGTTTCCAGTTCCCATTCCCAGACAGTGATTGATGTTGACAAGCTTGGCAAAAATCTCAGAATGAAAAAGTAACCATTATATCTATCAGTTCATACAGAGGCAGTGGCATTTTGTCTGGGATGTTGAACGCCGTTCATAGAGGCCATACCATAGATCAAGTGAAGAACCTGTAAACTATAGGTCAAAGAATATGGACAGGGAATTAGAACAATGTGTTAAAAACTCAAGTGTTGTTGTTGGTTATAGTTTCCACCTGTGCTTCTAAGTACTGTAAGAGAAAGCCTTTGAGGGAAGGCTGCAGGACATCCCGCTTGCAGCTTGCTTTGAATCAAACCTCGGAGGCCCTAATCTTCAAGAAAGTCCACTTGTGTGGCAATGTCTGACCATTGTTTCTACTTTCTTAAAACTAATGCTTTCATCTGCTTTTTTATGTTTTGTATTTGCCTTATCTGTCTTTTTCACAAGACTCACATGGTGTTTAAGGAATTTGGAGGTATCCCATAAGGTCTTTCCCCTCCTAACGATTCTGTTTTGATTGGCTTATAAAGAGCACATGCTATCTGAGACGGTATCTTGAAAAAACCTGGTCCCAAATGACCACAGGCTATCAGAGTTATGTTCAAAGGAAAACATTCCTTAAGTGGAAACCAGATCAAAGAAACATATTCAAGTGTAAAAAATACAAACAGGTGTCGAAAAAGGTTAACAGCTAGAAAAAGACAAACTACAACCACTTCATGCCCTATAGCCCAACCAGATTTTAGATTTTTAGGAAACCATATTCATATCAAGAGGTGTGGAATTAGCTTTTTCACTTTTCTTTTGGGAGTTTTGGGTTGAGTTTATGTTTTTGTTCAAGTTCGTTTTTTGTTTTTCTACTCTCTTTAACAGCGCATAACGTGTGGAAGAGTTGCAAGATACACGCCAAAGATTTCCCTCAAACAAAAAGCTTTCTTTCCTCAAAAGTGAAATAATTCTGAGAGCTTGTAAAACATAAATCAATCAATCATAATCTCACAATTAATAAGTAATAAAAATCAAACTATAATAATCAAGGCATAATTAACAATTGATTAATTTAAATATATTTTTCTGCAAGACAATAATTCTGCGTTTATTTCAAAAATAAAAATTAAAATAAAAAAATATGTGTTAATGTTGCAGATAGCAATGGCTTAATAATAAAACCTTAAAAATTTCATGTATATCTTGCAATCAAGTAATTACATGTAAAACAAAAACAGGTTAACAGAATAGAGGAAACAACCACCAACTGGATAACCCAGTTTCCAGGAATATGTTGTTTAGGTAAAGATGCCATATTGACGGAAAGAAAACTTTTGAGATATGGCATGTGTTCTCCGCCCACCCAATTAAAGGTGTCTTGGAAAATAGTGCAGATGAAATTCTAGACGCAAACACTTCTCCCAAAATAATGACATAAAACATTTGTCTTTCCCAATATAGGAAAAGTAAAAATCCTACTTCATTTTTGAAGGATAAAAATTAAAAGCTAACAAATTTCTTGACCAATGTTTTTATGCGTTTTTTTTATTTTCACCTTTGTACTATTTTTTTCTACTCGATGTGAAGAAATGTTTTTCCTGAAAAGTAGATGTAAAGAAAACAAATGCCCCTGCAGCATCTCAGACAGTTAACTCAAATTGAGGTATTGCTTAGCGATTTCTTATTATGATTAGGACTTTAATTCCTTGGGATAATCAGATCTACACACAGTACCGGTATAAAAAATTGAAAAATATATATATATATATATATATATATATATATGAAAAACGAAAAGAAATGACACTGACAACGAAAATTCCTTACCGGTTTCACCACGTCATTGGTGGCTCATCAGACGTTTTTTGATATATATATATATATCGTTTTTTGATATATATATATACATGTATATCTTTACAGAGAGGGTTGGGTTATGTGAAACAAACTTATTCTTAAGGACAGCCTGAGTGACATTCAAAATGTTTTCAATGCAAACCCTCGTAAACTCATTTTTTTCTGGATTGTGGTTATATAAACACAGTCAAAGCACAGATAAATTTAGTTCAAAGTTATAAAAAAAGTAAATGCTGGTGGGTCAGGGGGTATATTCTAATTTCAGCACCAACACCCACCATATCTAAACATCCTTCTTGTAGGGGAAGCACATTTCCTGTGCACTATAGTCTATCATTGTCACATGTCAACACAAAATGTCATTCAGTAAACTTTTTATATTTATTCCTTAAGCCTTTTGCGACGTTTCAAAACTGCTGTTCTGTTGCTGAAGTCCATAATCTACTGAAAGTTCAGTTATCGCTTGCTGTTATGCATAAATTGATGGATTTTATTGATACCAAATTTAATTCAAAGCTTTTTCTGGGAACCATTTTGTCGTAGTTGACAATCAATCAAGCACCAAGGGCTGTGGATTTGCCTCCTACAGGATTCCAGATCAACCGCAAACTGGTCGTGAAATTTCCATTTTTTCCCCAGAAACTTTGACAATTAATTAAAAACAATATTTATAAAATCACTTTTACATATTTTGACTTTTACAATATTTATTTATCAAAAATGAATGTTGTTATGTAACTGGACAACCAAAACTGCTTAATCTAATGCTGATAACCTTGACCTATAGATTACTCCATGGAGAGCTTACATATTAATACTGATGATTATCAAATTACCATGGAAGAAAAATGTAAATCTATTGAGTTGTTATGTTAGTGTGATACACTAGTATCTCATTGTTATGGAGATTTATTCTGGAATCAGTATACATGGAAGATTCCAACAGACCAAATCTCCCCACCTGGGAATACAATGACCTTCTCTCTCCCTCTAGCCCTGCCTAACATATCACACCTTGTCATTTCACCTTGGGAACGTGTCATAAACGTGTCATTGTATTTATGCAAGTGATAATTCCGTCCATACTAATCTACAAAGCAAAAAACTCTTTACTTATATAAAACAAAATGATCCCTAATGCTCGAGAAAATACTAGAAACATGATCATTGAAAAACACAAACAATACATGTATCATCGTAATGCAGAAATCGTCCTTTAACAAAATGAATACCATGTAATCATATATCCTGGCTATTTGAATTTTGTCAGATATGAGCGCACATCTTCGATTTGTAACGACGGGTAACTGGCTGTACCCATATTTTTTATTTCAGCGTCAATGCTTTAGTTTTTCAAGGTTGCTCAAATGATCAACTTCTCTTAAAGCGACATGAGCTGCCAAAATTCACACTTTTTTCATAATTTCTGATCGTCACGACAGTTACAAATAGGCTTTAAAGGCCATCAAAAAACTAAATGATTGGCGTTGGAATGAGAAAAATCCATACAGTTTGTGGCCTGTACGGACCGAAAACGTGTTCGAAAAGTAAACAAAATTTAAATACATATGTAACCGGGACGACCATTCATTCATTCTAAGCCAAAGTTAGTTCAAAACAATACTTTATCGTACGTTTTCGAGACTAGAAGCACTAAATAGCTTCTGAATTATATGTCTTGAGAAAAATAGCCGATAATTTCAACATTCTGTTTCAACGTCAAAATATCAACATTTTGGCAGCTCATGCCCCTTTAACAATTGGAATTTATGAAAAAAGTCAGAATTTTGGCAGCTCATTCAAATTTCAAACATAAAGTATATTGTGTGAACACCACGATTGATTGCTTGATTGATGTTTTACGCAGCACTCCAGACTATTTCAATTACAATGTATACGGCAGTGTTGCCAGGTTTAGTGTGGGGGGAAACCAGGCTCTTTGCAGCAATGCTAGAAGGAAACCTGACCTTCACTGAGTACCAAACAACTCTTCCACATAGGACCATAAAGTGATATTTCAAAGAGTTACCAACAGTTCTTCTATCAACAACTTCTGGGTTGTTGTATGTTGGGTACCCCAAAAATAAAATGTAGATTTCGACAAACTTGCCACCATAGTTATTTAAGTCCAAACCATTTTCCTTGTGCCTAGCGCTATAAACATATATTCAGTTTTGTGATCAATCAAAAAAAGGTAATTTAACCTACACAAAATATTTTATTCTGTAGTTTTTTTCATCTGTCAGATTTTTGATGATTGGTTGATAATCAATTGCATGTACATGTATATGGCACAGTTGCCAGCTTTCGAGGGTGAGGAAACCTGTGGCAGGTACCTGGCAACCATTTCACATTGGACGATCAAGTAAAAAATCTATGTAGAAATGCTTACATTTCTTTGGACTGAATGGGATTTCACCTATTAGGGCAATCCACGAACAAAGCGACAATCGCTCTGCAGGCTTGATATGTCCATATTTACATTTTACAAGTTATAATCTACATTTTAGTTTGTTTTTTTTTGTTGATTGTAAATCGAAAAGGATAGAAATAAATTTATTATATCCTACACTGTACGTATAAATTACATGCACTGTTTTGGAGGGTGAAAAGACATAGAAGGTTGAAAACCACTTCTTGGCAAGTGTCTGTCATCATCCACCTATAGCAGCATCACTGAAAATCTTGATAGAGTAGTTTACATGTTACAGTTGAGAGGAACTTCTGAAGAATTACTTCTTGTATCACCATGTTTTTATTGTATTTCTGCGAGTTATGGAAAGCTTTGTCAATGAGGAAGAACAGAGTGAAGTGCACAACAAGCTTATAACATTGAGTGTGTTTTTCTCAAAGAGATTCCACAGGACCTCCCACTAAGAGTTGTAAAGGTTTGGAACTGCCTCATTTAAACTTTGATGGAAGAAGTAATCAAGGTATGATGCTAATTAGTCCAACAGATAAGGGTATCTGCATTTCTCATTAGCAATCATCTCAGTGAAGATATTCAGCCAAAGGTGAGAGAGTCTTCGCAGAACACACACCTGCGGATGTTACAAAAGGCAGATAGCGGATGGGAGAAATACTGGATGTGTGGAAGCTACTTACTTCTTGAAAAATGGTTATCAGTGTTGCTATGGATATAGGAATTCAAGTTTTGTCCTATTTATTTAAAGGCGGACAGTGAAAGAAAGAAATTTGATTGCCATACTCAAGATTATTTTAACCTATGAAAATGATTCTCGCTCGATACAATTGCATACTGAGGTAGTAAATAAACAACATGGATGACCCGGAAAAGAATCTAACAAGCGAACCATCCCCAGAAAGACCGGGTAGCTCAGGAGCAGTGGGAGGATAACCCTAAGTAACAAGCATAGGGCCATCACTGGTACATGTAGCCAGAAATTCATAGAATTCTCATAATACAAATATGCTATGTTTACATTGTGGACTCGAATGACCTATGTGGCATGGGTTTCCTACAGCATAGAGCTGGGTTTCCTCCCACAATAAAACTGGCAACGCCGTCATATAAGTGAAATAATCTTGAGTGCAGCGTAAAACACCAAACAATCAATCAATCAATACATTGTGGAAGTTGAGGTTGGAATTCTAGCATTAAGCAGATTTATCTTAGTTTATTAAAATGCATGACTTTATGCCTTGAGCCTTAACCTTAGTTCATGTTAATACAATTTATATTCCCATTTACATATAGCACACTGGGATGATTGATTGTTTAGATCTTTTATGCCATACTTGACTCAAATGTTAGGGGAGGGGGGATAAATTGCAATCCCTTTTATCAGAATTCAGTTCCTATTTTGTTTTTGTAACTATATCTGAAGGAAGGGATTGACTTGAGAACTTTTAACCCAACAGAAAAAACAAGTCAGTGGTTTGGCATTGAATTCCATGTCAATGACGCCTCAGCCAGTAAATCCGATCTTACATATGTGAAAGAAATACTGAGTAATAACAAGAGTACAATAACACGCATTGTTTTGATGTTAGGATTCTAACATCAGGGGTCTGGTACCATTTGACCTAGACTGTCCACCAATATTTATCATCCACAGGTTGCTATCTGCACATTGGATCTGTTTCTCACACCCTTTTCTATATTTTTGAACACTATAACACATGGGCACAGGGAAAATCTTCTTGTCTAAAATAACCACGGAGACAAGTTTCTTATTGTGAAATATATATATTTTTTGACACTATAACACACAGGCACAGGGAAAATCTTCTTGTCTAAAATAAATATATAGATGTATAAAAAGGTGTTCACAAAATAGCAAAAAGCGCATTTCTGGGGTTACCATTTCTTCTCGGTTGACTGAATGGATAAGACAGCAGGGATAGGTGTCATAGTCTGTGATGCGGGTTCAATTCCTGGTTAAGGTGTCACCCAAAATCACTAGAAGAATTTCTGCCATTTTTCAAGAGAGTTTAATCCCTGAATTAACGAATAATACTATAGCATTATACTCACTTTGTAAAAGACACAAACTAATTAAACAAAAGGACATTTGCAGATCAAGATCATTATTTTAGACCTCTTCCCTAAAAAAAAAAAAAACATTAACAAAATTTGAATGTTTTAATTCATTCACAGTTTTCTACTGGAATTGACTGGGAGCAAAAGTTGAAAATTCTACCATGGTATGGCATGTGCATTTACTCATGAAGCACTTTAGACAAGTTCTTGGTCGAAGACTTAAGGTTATGAACATCTATTCAATGGCCCTGTAACTCGGAAGCACTCCCCACCACCATTGGAAGGAAATTGATCTCCCAAATTGTTCAGGTCATAGAAAAGCCGTTATTTCAATATATGAGATACATGTATACACTAATAAAAAGTAATTGATGTATTCATGTAGTAAGAAGGAGCAAGATACAAACAGGGTTATCATATTATAAAACAAGTAGCTATTGTAGCCATTTATCTTCATCTTGTCAGAATAAGTAAACATCTACAAAAGCAATAACCTGACAACCAAGCTCAATGCTGTTCCAATAACCCTTCCACTGATGGTCATACTGCGATTCCTAACTCAATTCTTCCAGGAAAAAAGACATACTGTCCATCCCCAGAAAAATAATTTTCACTTTGAGATAAAATGCAAATTGATAAAAGCCATCATTTACACATTGGGCTCCATCTATCTATCATTGCTACAATGTCCTTTGTATTTCACAATGTGGTTTGAATAGGTCTTCAATCATAATTATTTTCAATTTAATTACTTTTAATAACAAATTTAAATTTATGAGATATGAATGTGATAATAGATTATGCTGTCAATGTACACATTTCAAATGTTTAGACCACATACGCTGTACACTTCAAACTATTTTTCAAAAGTAAATTATATTTGATGCTACGCCTTAAGCTATTTAATATGAAAGTTAACAAACCCACTATCATTTTTTTTTTTGGCGGGTGGAGGATGTATATCTTTATTAGATCAAAGGATTTTAAATGCAAATAAACTGATATCATATATTTTAGAAATGGAAATTTCTATCTCTGCAACTCAAAATATGTACGGGGGAGTGGTCCATATTGGAAAATAGGCATGATGGAGGGTCATATATTCATAAAATTGCACATGATGCCAGCTAATCAAGTGCATTAAAGTAAGTAAACCATCAAGGATGCAACTGTTTATGTAACATTAATACCAAAATGCAGACCTATTACATTTATTCGGAGTGTAAAATAACCCACAGATAAATATTTGTTTTATTCCAACTCCAGTCATTTTAATGGACTTGAGAACCCTCATACCCTGCTGTCAATCAGTAGTCATGATAAAAAGACTGAATTTTGGCAGAGTTTGTCGCTTGATGATTTAACAAAGTGAATAGCTTCTCCAAACTTTTTAAATCTAATTTGAAATATTCTAATGACAAAAAAGATCTATCAATATTACTTAAGAACCAAACTTTTCAACTATAAACTACTAAATAATTAGCAGAATTACATGCATTATCATCAGTGATGAAAGAGAAAAAAACTAGAATTGATGTGCATTATAAATTTATTATCTAATCTGAAAAAACAAAACAATGGATTTCTTAGTGATATGATTCGAAGTAAATGCATAATGAAAATAAAATGCAAACCAAATTTACATGCATACTCTAAAGAAAACTGCATTTCAACAATAAATAAGACTTAAAGTACAATTGAACATGTGTTACTTATTACATATCATGATACAATTCTTTGACAGAAGGAGAATCTGTAACAAATGCGATCTGTTTGGTGTAGACAAATTCTTACAAGAAATTCAATTGTTGACACTGAATTATGGTGTTTTAATCACTAGTCACCTGGCATGGTATGTGTCTTAATAGCCATTACCAGTAAGGTAGGAATAGTTGAGGTGGAATCCACTTAGTGCCAGATTCATGGTCAAATAGCTATGACATAAGAAGTGCTCCTTGTGGCACACCTTGTTTATAGTTTGAAACATGCCTTGGGAACCATCAATCATAGGGTAAGTGATCAGACAAACTCCAGACATCAGCCTATTTTAAACTCGTTAACAAGCCAGAGAACAAGTAATTAAAACCAACTTTCATTATATCTCCAAAGATGATTAACTACATTCAGATAGTTTATTGTGCAACAAACCCAGAATTTATCTCACAAAGAAATTATTGCTGTTTCTATACCATATCTTTGAGATAATACTTCCATTCACCGGACAGAATTTCAGTAATCAGATGATTGATTGCATGGATGAGATAAGTATCTAATTGAAGCCATCAATCTTGTATCTGCTGAACACCACATGCAGCTGAATTTCTATAAAAGTAACCAGATCTACCATTTTGTGCCTGGGCAATATCTGATAATTATTTGGATTACACATGGCCAAATTTTCTATGATTTTTTTTTTTTTTTTGGCAACATTTTTTATTTTTTGCTTTAGTGACGTTTCAAAAATTACAATGTACCATTATGAACAAGAGCATGAAATTGCTTAAAATATAGACTGGTGATTTAATTTTCCTGACATCGTGCGTTACATTAAGTGGGCAAAAAAGTTACCTTATAACAACAAAATGAACAAGGCACCTAAATCAAATATAGCACTGATGATAAGCAGTCGGCTATGGTCAACTGGCTAGGTTATCAGCGAGGTATCTGGATAAGTTTAGAAACATTGGAAAAAAGGAAAATTCATATAGATAAATGATTGATTGATTGATTGGTGTTTTACGCCATACTCAAGATTGTTTCACTTAAATGGCAGTGTTGCCAGGTTTAGTGGAGGAAACCGGGTTCATTGACCGAAGCAAACCCCAACCTTTGGCAATTACCTAGCTACTCTTTCACATATGGTAATACTGAAAAATCCACTCAGAAATTTTTCCAATCGAGTGGGAATCGAACCCATGTTGCATTAATGGAAGGTCTGTGTGGGACTATCCTTCTAACCAACAGTCACCAAAGTCCCGCCAGACTTTGACATATGCTTACTAACATATGATCACCAAATAAATGTTTGCAATGGGATGAACATAATAATCAACCAATTTATCTCTTCATAAACTCGTTGATATTTATCATTTGTATAAAATGTATAATTATGAAGACTCACTTTCTGACAGTGATAAGAGCTTCAAACACTATAACAAAGTAAGTTTCCTTGTGAAAGATATCCAAAATCAATAAAAATTACATCTGCTGAAAGATTAAAGCCTTTGATTTACTGGAATAATGTGCTTCTTTCGAGTGTTAAGATCACCGCTTTGGGTTAACAGTATAAAGAAAATTGAATTTGTCTTTTTCTCCCCGTTTCTGTGTTCATAGAATTACCTCCATAAAAATCTGGTGATTTAACCAAAACTGGCTGTTGGTGAGGTGTGCCCATTTTTTAAAAAAAGGGTGACCACTTTTGTGATTCAACACTGCAACCCATGTATGGATGCTTTGTGTCAGCGTCACAGATTTAACCATTGCAGACACTGGATTTATTGGAGAAAACCAACTAAAGATTTTGGATATCTTCTTCATATATGTTTTTCATATATAAGACTGGTCATAAATAACTGATGGGGCCTTGATGGCTCAGTGTTGGTCCCTCGGTCGACACAGTTTTGAATCCCACTCAGAGTGGATTTTTCAGTTGATCGCTCTATGTGGGAGAGTTGCCAGGTCGGGGGTGTTCTCTGGGCAAAGAGCCTGGTTTCCTCCTCACTAAACCTGGCAACACCGTCATATAATTGAAGTGAAGAGGCGTAAAACATCAATCAATCATAAATAACTGACAAGGACTATGTTCAGGATCATTACAAGAAAACAAGTGAACTATAAGTTCTAACATGTGGGGGTTGACCAGCTGGTCTCTGTCCAAGCACTATCAGAAACAATCAATGGGACCTGAGCTTACTTTAACAGGGATTAAAGAGGGCTAATGGTATTCACTGATAACTTTATCTTTCGTCATCATAGATTCAGGTAAAGACTTTTAACTTGGCTCCAGATTAATTATCATCCAAGCAATTAGCAGTGATTTTCTTCAAATCAGCCCAGATAACCAAGGTGTAAGATTAGGAAATGTTGAGACAAGCTGTAACATCAAAGGTGATAAAGCAAATGATTCCTTGGCTCGTTAAAGATACAATAATTACTTTAACAAAGAGGTAAAGACACAGCTCCCCCCCCCCCCCCTCCTCAACACTGCCCTTTTGTCTCTTACTGCTAATGTCAGAAAATATGACACATTGTAAAAAGCTGATAAAATACTTCATGAATGAAAAAGGAAGCCCACAATAAAGACATAGTTGATTCATATCTAGGTTGATTATAAATGGCTGATATGGCCTTTTTTTACCAGAAATAAAACAGGTATTGTCACTACAAATCGCCACATGTGTGTTCACCAGCTGGTTTCTGTCCAGGCTTTGTCATAATCATCCGCAAATTAGAGCATAGGTTTAGAGGGATTAAAGGGAACTGAAAGTATTTACTGATAATAGTATCTTTAAGCATCATAGATATACATAGATGTACAGATTCCAAGATTTCTCTACATTAAGAATTATGTCACTCAGTGATAAGGATTTTCCACAAATCAGCTCAGATAATGAAACCAGTATTTAAACGAATAGTTGTAAAATGCAGTTTTATGGACAAAGTATATGTCATTAATGAAAACAAAACCAGTGTATTTGTAATATATAATCACTCCAAAACCAGAATACTATTTTAATTTCTTTCTATAGAGACTGGTTCTTAATGCCTGATGCTGAGTTGTCTGATACCCATCCAAATGAAACTGTTGTATACTCTGATTTTAATCATAGAACAGGAGAGCTAAACAATTTAATAATGTGAATTTACAAAGGGAATTATCTCTAGATGGACACAAGGGGGAAACACCCTAACATTGTGCAAACAAGTCCTGGTTGTTAAGTGTTAAGAGTTATCAAAATGTTAAAAGATTGATTCATTGATGTTATATGTCATAATCAAGATTATTTCACTTATATAGTGGCGTTGTCAGGTTTGTTAGGGGGAGGGGAAACCAGACTGCTTGCCCGGAGGAAATCCCTGAGCTTTGGAGCGTATCTGGCAACTCTTCCACATATCGCAACAGTGAAAAATTCATTCAGAAATTGTTCAATTTTTACTTGGTCTTAGTGTGATTCGAAACTCGCGCCAAATTGATGGAAAGTCTGTGTGGAATTCAGGGACGATCACTCTAACCCACTGGACAACTGAGGCCCCCTAAAATGTTACAGAGACAGAACATCATTGTGATAGTCATCTAGTCCCTGATTTATAACAACTGGCATGTCTAAGTGGTCATTGGGGCCATCTGGCTGTCAGTGTTGGTCAGTCTCCATCACACTTGACCATGTCTGTAAATATTGGACAAGAGTGGAGAGATACAGACCCTGTTAAATAAACCATAGCTCTAAAGGTTACTTCAATACTTGACATTGAACAGGCGGACCTTGGCTCCAGGACTATTTCCTCTTCCACTCTCCTTCCTAATAATTTCTATGACATTTTCCACAGACCTTTCCAAATGGCAGCATTGAGCAAATTGTGTGTCTAGTTCATTCAGTCTGGACTGTATCACTATGATGGACACCTGTCATTAATAACATGGTCAGAATATATACATCATGTAGACTCTACCCTAAACACATGTTATTAAATAACCAATTCACCATTACAATTATCACAAACATCATAGTTGGGGGTTGGTATACAAATGGTAATATTTAAGTCAATTTGCAAATTTGTAAACTATTTCAGGGTCAACTTTTTGGGATGCAAGCAGAATTTGAATTAACTGTAGCATTTTATCGAACTTACTAACCATAAAAATGGTAATATTTAAGTCATTTTGCAAATTTTTAAACTATTTCAGGATCAGATTTTGGGGATATTAAGCAGAATTTGAATTCAAAGTAGCATTTTATCAAAATTATCAAGCCTTTGGACTTTGCAATGACTATTACAAAACTAACAAATTCCTTGTAAAACTTCTGCAATAAGAATTGGTTATATAACTTGTTCTTTTAAGAAAATCTCCACCATTATTAAGTATTTGACAAATGTATATCACTTTTGACCAGATAAATATATATCTTGTTAGAAATCAAATTTGCCAATTGTTAGTCGTTTTTATCAAGAAGTACAGAATAAGAACATTCCATTGATACAAATCAAGATGTATGTTGAGACAGCTTTTATTTACAACATAAACCCTAAAATAGACTTGTACAAAAACTTAACTTCACTTGACAATCGGAATTAGTGAAAAAGTCTGAATTTGAGCAGCTTATAGCATAATGGTATAACAAATTATCTCTTCAGCAAAATGCAATGACTTACTTGCATACATATTATACATTTACTTCTACTTCAGGAGCCTGACTGAAACTCTATCAGCTCTTGACTTGATACTGAGTTTGTTATCTTTATGTTGTAACTCCATTAGGTCCTTAATTCACATTCATTATGCAGCATTTTAGATCAGTGCCCAGGTTTGCAAAGTGCCTCTTATCAAAGTAAACCTATTCCACAAGTCAATTTCTGTAGACTTACCAAAATAAACTACATTACCCTTATCAAAGCTGTTGAATAATTCAATGCCCCAAAGATTGTTTATTTTGCGTTCCTCAGATAAATCAAATTTTCACTTTCGAGATAACAATTTCATAACATTTTGATAGAAAATGATTTGTTAAACACCATTTGAAAAACATGTTTAACCAATTTTCAATCGAACAAAATTTTCATAACATTTGCTTAACTGAGAAAAATCCCAACATTTAAAAGTTGTGATACTGTGTTTCTTCTAAAGATTCGGCCACTTTTTTCCTCACAAGGATTCGACCATTACAAAAGAAATATATGTATGCTAAATGTTACCAGACAAATTTGCCCATTAGAGGAAATTTAAGGCAATACAGCCTGCAGAGCAGTGTGTGAAAATGGTTATCCTTAAACACAGCTCCATGTTTTTGTCGGACTCAATGGAGTGGCCGAATCTTTGGAAGAAAAATGATATTCCCTGTTTCCTTCATATAGCCAGACAGAAGCCAAATTTCATTTACTTATATTCGTCAACAAGTTTATCTTAGTTTTAAATCAATGGCAAAATGTTTCTTGATTTCTGGATGTTCCATTTCCAGTAGTTAGCCTGACAGGGTTGGGGGTGGGGGATTGGTGGCTTAGCGAGTGATTGTTCCCTTACTAAACCTTCAAATACCACCATATAAGGGACATAAACTTGAGTGCAGCGAAAGACATCAACCAATCAATCAATCCTGCTGGACCAGCCTTCATGATGAATATTGTTCTTGTATAAACATGATCATTTGCATTTGTTAAAAGAAAGAGACATTTGTAAGAATCCGCTCAATTCCATTAAAACATTTACTATTTTAATTTTAATTTAAAGTTTAACCTGCTGAAAGTGATTGTTTTCACGGTACAGCCAAACTAACCCCATCATATTTTGATCAGCCCTAGGAAAATGATGCCGGACATAGACTTGAGGCACCTGCTCCCTGGGGGGCTATGCAGAAATTTGGATCCGACAAAATCAGTGCATGTTGAGTGTACTTTATTTTGACTGACAGTTTGCAACATTTTATGAGGGTTAAAAGGTGGTGATTTGTTGATGTTGTTATCAGTAAAGTTTGTAACCTTGAACTTTTATCCCTACATCAGCTGTCTAACACTCTTTTTGAAAGGGGTTTCAATTTCACTGAGTATAGTTGTTGCATGATCAAATAGTGGGTATAGCAGTAGAGAGTGTTTATAGTGGCATGGCCTCCTAACACACTGGTACCAGTATAGGTTGACGTTTATGTCGCACTCAATATTATTTCACCAAACATGACAGTGATGTTAAGTTTAGTGGGAGAGGAAGCAGAAAACTTCTTCAGGAGGAAACTCCTATTTCATTGGGGTACAAGATAGAACATAGTGATATCGTAAAATATGTCAGTGTATTAGTACATTAAAATACTGAACACTGTTTTCTAAATAGAAGCTGCCTGGAATATGATTGATTATTTCCCTTATATAGCAGTACCGCCAGGTTTATTGGGGAAGTTCCCTCCCTTATAATCACATTTGACTTTCTGGAGTGATGAAATAATTTCTGTATTAGCAGGAAAAAAAACAAATTTGACCAGTCAGTATATATGAAACGAAAGTGCTTGAATCTAGAATAAAAGCGGGAAAAAAAATTTACCAGTCAATATGAAAGGAAAGTAATAAACAGACAAGAGTGAAGATTGGCTATGACTGGCCACTTTTACATATACCATGTCTGACAAGCACATTTAACAAGTGGCTACATTGGAATTTCTATACAACCAGTTGATTAATCCAGCCTGGCCTCTCTCACATCACTCATTCTGACCACACAGGTCTCAGTAAAGGGAAAGCTTGGAATAGCTGACCACTGGAGACTGAATAGTTTTGTCATGAAACAGTGGGAAAGTTTCCTCTGAGAATTCACCATGAAAGTTCCACATTAACACTGGCCAAAGTAACATTTGTCAAGTAGATAAATGTAATATGCTAACATGTCTGACAAATTAGTTCATAAATTTCATGTACATTTAATTTAGTCATCCGTCATATGTTTACTGTATTGACTTAGATAGGCTGAACAAAAACTGTAATATGAACAGAATTATTGCCTCCTCTCCCCCACCCCAAAAATTATATATTTTTAAAAGAAGTTTAGGCAGCTATTGTCTGAACTGGCCAACTGAATGTACACTTTCGGCTTAGAATGACTTTTTCGAATGGCATTGGCGTCATTTCTCTGTTGCGCTCACTGTGGAACGCATCTTTTGCATTGCGTCATAGACAAAATTAACCCGACGTCAGATTGATTCAAAAACTCAGTTTAGCGTCATTTTGCCATACAGCGAGGCTTCTGAGCAAGCGTCAGTCCTTAAAGGAGAAGAAAACAAAAAAATACTTCATGGTTCAGAAGACATATTTTTGCTATTTTTTCATGGGACATGATGCAGTTTATAAAATACCGTATTATGTTACATACACTAAAGAAATTGGTCAACTTTCAAAATCTCCCATTTAAACCCAGGTTAATTTCACTGTCTTCAAAGCATTCCTATCTCCAGAAAACTGTTTTCAGTTTCTCAAAACTTACATAAAATTATAAAGGAAGCTTTGAGGAATAGGTGGCTAGCACAAAAATGGTATGCGTGGCATATCGGAGAGTTACGAAGGCCTTGAAGAGGATGAATTTAACCCAGACTTAAATGGCAGATTTTGAAAGTTGACCAATTTGTTTTGCTTATTGTGATCTTTTATTAACTTCACTGTCAGGTGTAAAAAAAATCGCAAAAATATGTGTTTGGTACCGTTGGAAAGGAAACATTAGCGTGCTTCTTCTGAACCCTACAGTGATTTTTTGTTTTCTCCCCCTTTAAGCCGAAAGGGTCTATTGCTTCGCTTTCTCAATCTTATGCTTTTGCCTTAATGTTGTTCAAAACTGGTGAATAGACTATTGGATATGTTAGCTAAATGTTCATTGCTAGTAGTGTTTCATACGTGGTTCTGGCGCAAAACCCAAATCATTTTCAATTTCAAATAACATTTCATTCATGCATTAAGTGCACTTGGCTGAACTCAACCAAAATTATTCTACCATAGTTATTATCCCTGTTTTAGACAATCACACAAAACCAGTAGTATTCATGACGTTGACACAGTGATATTTTACAAGGTCAACTATAATTACGCCATGATGTCAACAAAGTCACAGAACGAAAAAAATTACCATAGAAAATTACAACAGTTGATTCATTAATCTCTGTTTGAAATGCCATGGGATATTTCCTCAGGCCAGTCTGAAACATTACAACACAGCTGCCATGGTTACAAATTACCAAAGAACTGTACACGCAACTCCCCAAAAAATATATTAATGGACCTTTTTTGTTTTACTTAATAACTTCATTTGGGCTAACGCTTAGATACGTATTCAATAAGTCAGACAGCAACAGCTTGGTAGAAAAAAATAGACGTGAACACATTAACTGTCAAAACATAATCATGTGCTGATAATTTTAATTTGAAAATTACAAACATAAATAATTAATAAATTTATCTACAATTATTACAAAAAAATGAAATTCTGAACAATCCCAAATGTATTTAGTGTGTCACAGGTTTCAACTTTATTATTGGTGGGGGGAGGGGGCAGGAAATGAAACACCTTATTCTTTTCTCCTAGTTTTTCTTTGGGGGGGGGGGGGCCTTCAAGGTTTTGATATTTTACCGGGGTGAACGCTTAAACTTTCAGATCATGATGGGCTCTTTGATGGTATAACAGAAACGTTTAAATATAATTGTGAGCGAATTAAACACATATGGTGATAAGTGTTTGTATTTCGGGGTATTATGGTGTGGGGGAGGGGTCATAGATAATCCAATTTTTGCATTAATGGGGAGGGGAAGTGTGAACAAAGTCTAAATATAAGGCGTAAAGCTCAATAATGTATGTTTCATTAATGTCTCGAATTAAATCAGGTCGCGAATCAATTTCATTCCGTTTTCGCTTCAAAAACACATGCTTCGTACAGGTAAATTATTCAGTTTTTCAGATGCCATTTAACATTTACACTGTAACACATTAAATGTTGTGAAAAAGAAATTCAACTGACATGAGCTGCAAAAGTCAGATTAGCAAGATAAGTGAGCGTTTAGGGTGTTTTGAATAACTACAGGATTGATGTTGAAATACAGTTGCCAATATAAACCAATATGTGTGTTAGTAGCCAACAAATTTCTAATAATCGAGATTAGAGTACATTTTAGGGTGTTTGTTGATCATAATAAAACACTTAACATGCATCTTCAAGATTTATATCTGCAGAAAGCTCCTTGTATTGTACGTGTACGTCTTAATAAAACTTATTAACAAATAGATATGAAATTTTCAAGAAAGTTGTCTTAGATTCGACAGCTCAAACTGCTTTAAGTTTGATACATAATTTATTAAAAACAATTTTCACAAAATTCTTGTAAATGTAACTCTGCTCAAACTATTCAATTTTGTAATACCAGAGCCTCAGTTTGAAAGATGGTTCTATATGAGTTGATATATGACTAGGAAACTCATTAGTGGCTTTCTGATTGGTTGGAAATACAGCTGGGATGAGTTAAGTGTGTAATAGAAGTTCATCAGTAGATGTCACAACTTCATCATACATCAGAGACTAGTGAAGAAACACACACTGTTTTATTTGACACTTGCAACTCCCACACACCTCAAACTCACTTCTAAACTTTGATAATAGTTACTTATTCACAGCAGTTAATCTAAAATGGAATTTCTGGAAGGACATAAATTGAAGGAAAATGGTTCTAAACTATCAAAATGCTCACAGCTTTTCTTAGAGTTTTAGAAGGCAAAAAGGAGACAAAGAAAAACTTGTGTATTAATGATTTATAAAAGCCAGAAAATACTTTGTTTTAGTCCATATATGTTGGAAATATTTTTAGGTAAAGCAGAATAAAACATATTGCCCAAAAATCAGTTTTAATATTACCCGCTTAAAGTGGCATTAGCTGCCAAAATGTTGATATTTTGACGTTAAAACAGAATGTTGAAATTATTGACTATTTTTCTCAAGACGCATTATTCAGAAGCATTTTAGTGCTTCTAGTCTCGAAAAATGTACGATAAAGTATTGTTGCGAACTAACTTTGGCTTAGAATGAATGAATGGTCGTCCCGGTTATTTAAATTTTGTTTACTTTTCAAACACGTTTCGGTTCATACAGGCCACATACTGTATGGATTTTTCTCATTCCAACGCCAATCATTTAGTTTTTCGATGGCCTTCAAAGCCTCTTACTGTCGTGACGATCAGAAATTATGAAAAAAGTGTGAATTTCGGCAGCTCATGCCACTTTAATATTCAGTGCGCAAAAATCGGCCATCCAGTGGTACCACTTCTGGTGTTACCTATAGCAACCATTTCACATAGAGGGGCCAAGTGATGAGCCAATCAAAATTTTTACACTTTTTTATTTTTGACTGCGTGGCATTTGACTCATCAATTGAAAGATATGTCAGTAAGACTTTTCTATTGCTTTACCAAATGATCCATTTACATGGCCCTCAATGAAACACATTAGGAAATCTTAATTTTAATATTTCCAGAATTAACATGCCAGCTTTTAGTACATACATGGCTGAATTACATGTAGATGAATAATTTTAAATATTTATTAAATCGACGACCCTTCACAGTAAAAGAAATTGTTTCATCATAGTTATCTATAAGCAAGCATATTTTTTTCAACATGCTATTCTGAATTTACTCTGAATAAAAGACAGCACCTTGTTTGTTTGTATTTTAGGCTGGATATTATCTTATGCAGGTGATGACAGGACAAAATGAGGGACTTTAAAAAGCTAATCTGAGTTTTAACATTCTGACAGATAGATCTTCAAATAATGCATGCATTGAAGGTTCAAATAAAAAATCTGGCTGAACTCCCTCTCTAATGGGCATAAGTGGGTTAGTCGCCATGACAATATGGAAGAAAACCATACATTGCATTTACCACCATTTGGATATGAAGTTTTTCCAGTGCTTAGAGAAGCTCTAGAAAAAGAATATGTTCTTCTGTCCTTAGAAAAGCGCCAGAAAAACAATACAATGCAACATTCCATTGTTACTTGGCAACCACTGAAGGATCACATCAACAGATCGGATAAAAAGACAGTTTAGCAGCTGCTAGGTACAAATCACGCCTCAAATGTTAAAGGTAGTAATAATTTGTTAGTTAATCATAAAATTTGTGACATTTCATTGCATTTTCAACATGCTAATATTTTATAGAATATGCACACATTCCCAAGTCCTAGGATTGATTGATTGCTTGTTTGGTGTTTTACGCAGCGCTCAAGATTATTTCACTTATATGGCGGCATTGTCAGTTTTATTGTGGGAGGAAACCGGGCTCTATGCCCGGAGGAAACCCACGACCTTCCGTTGGTAATTGGCAGCCATCCCACATAGGTCGTTCGAGTGAAAACCCAGTCAGAAAATTATCCAATTTTTGTTTTTCTTGGACTGAGGGGGATTTTAACCCGTGACGCATTGGTGGAAGGCTGTTCGGATTGAGCATCCGGCTCTCTACCTACTGAGCCACGGAGGCCCCCTTAGTCCTTGGAAACCACTTCAATTGATTACAGGGGCTTTGGTGGCTCAGTCTCTGATTAATTCTGCTATGGAGTGGTTTTACTAGAGCCAAAACACTTAGGACAACTTACTGTATTGTACATGATGGCGTATATTTATGAGCTTTGAGAGTAACAATACTTTATGTAATATTCTAAAAAAATTATATCTGATGATGAGAGTAGCTACACTCGAAAGCTCATAAATATACACTGTACACCATCATGTACAATATAGCACCAGTTGTCCTATGTGCTTTGGCTTTTGTGATAGTCTCTCAGTCTGACACCGGCCTTCCCTCGATGAGGTGCGGGTTTAAAATTGAATGAAAGGATGTTAAACAGCTGCAGAAAACAATACAAAGCTACATTCCATAGTTCCTTGCCAACCACTTAGAATGATTAAAGCTTTGGATCTGGTAAAATGGCTGGGGCTAGGTACATGTATGAAACACGTTTCAGTTGTTAAAGCTAATAATTATTTTTTTGTAAATACTAAAATCATAATCAATCCATTGCATTTTCAAAATACTATTTCTTTACAGAATGTGTACTCAGTAGAGAATCCTTGGATAGGTGAGATTGCTGGGATAGTTGCAGGTGTTGGAAAAACTGCCATAAAACTCAGCGAAACATGCAACCGTAATAAAAACTGACGGGCAAGAGGTGCAGGCCACACATCATGCAACATCTAGTACGCTTTACTGAGAGCATGTATCATGATACAGTTTATTGACAATTTTATAGTCGGTCAAGGTCAGAAGTTTTGGAGCTTCAAGAGGATAGATTCCTGCGAGGGCATGACCATAATGTTATGCCTCAGTAAAAGCATCCCAACCAATCACCAGATACATATGCTCTAAGTTACGGCTTCTCTTCTCCAATAAACTTCTGGGATGCTCAACTTTCAAGAACATTAAATGAGCTCTAACAAGTGAAAGATTAAGTGCCAAGGCTTCTACCACTAACTGATACCCCCCAAAATAAACACAACAATTTTTCTTTTAGAATTTACTTTTACTATACAAGATAAAACAGGGTATAAATATCATTTTTTAAAATAGATATTCCCCTTACAAATTTTCCAAGAGGCTTTGGGTGATAAAATTTTTGACCATTTTTGATAAAACAAATTTAATAAGCAATGTTAATACCATTCAAGAACATTATATCTATTTAGTGTAAAAGTGTAAAACCAGCACGGTCTGGGTTGTAGACAAATGTTCTATGTTATATACAATCAGAGTTTTGCTTTTGTCAAGTGCTTTTGTATTTGTTTATACCATGCAGTCTTTTAGATATTTGTCAATCACAGAGATTGTAGGCATAATGTATTGACACAATTAATCAAATACCTAATTTTAGTGCCTATTGTAAATTTATGTACTTCAATAAGTTATGAAGGGTTTTGCTAAAACCCACTAAAAAATGTTTCTTTTGAAAAAGTGAAATATAAAGAGTTTAGATGCAATATTTATCCAGCTCTCTATCTGAATTATATTTTGGCTGGAATAATGTTTTCGTTGCCTAAAAAAGACTGGGGCTTGGTGACTTATCACGAAATTGTGACCATGTATATCAGCTAATTTAATTTTGATATGCCACACATAGCCTACCTATATCTGAAAAATAGTTTTAAAGTTACGGAGCTCTAACTACTGTACTTGTAATCTGGTGCAGACGGACATCTATAGTCACCAAATTTACTCGCAAAAGTGTGTACACTACATAAAAGCATACTATTTCATTAAATTATGCATAGAATAAAACAAAAAATATGCTTGTCGCCTCACTTGGTCACCACTGTTACCAACATGAAAAATGTATTTCTAGACAAGCAAAACCATAAAACTTTTAACTCAGGGGTTTAACAATTTGTAACGGAACCTAGGAAACAGGAAGTTGAAATGTTATTATCGGATTCAAAGACATATTATTAGGTCCATAATCTTGCCTTAAGCATAAGACGTTGCTATGACAAAGACTTTAAAAGGCAACAAAATAATATGTAAAAATCCAATGACAGTAAAGAGATTTTTTCTCCGGATTATTTCCTAGTCAAACATCATGATTTGCCTGAAGGACAAAGAAAAATATCTATTGTTTCTTGACTCCATTCTTTGTAAGAGGGATTATTCAGAACATCAAATTTTCCATTTTGAAATTAGAAATCAAAGAGTCAAAAGACACTTTTAGGTTCCACTGAACATTGAAGATAGACTGCATTTTTATACCAGGCTTTATATGTATTATAATACTGAAAACACTTAACAAATCCCCCCCCCTCCCCCCAAAAAAAAGGACACAAAGTAAAACAAAAGCGAATCAGAAACTGATGACTAGATCTATATTAGAGATATCAAATCACTTCGATTAAAGGTAACAAAATTTGGACGGATAGGTTATTGACGACAGTGATATAGATTATCTAACTTTGGATAATTGGAACTTATTTTGATTTGGATCAAAATAAAATAATTATTCTTCAACCGGAATATGAACTCATTTTTGTTTTACTTCGATACCAACATAATCTCATTGCAATTGAATGGATTGATTAATTTGTTCAGCGTTTTACAGCACAATAAAGATGACCCCATTTTAAGGATGTCTTTGCTTGGTGTTTTATGTTGAGGGTCATTTCAATTATATAGTTGTGCCGCACGGTTAAATGGAAGAGGAAACCGACCTCTCGTCTTTGTCTGGAAGAAACCCCCAACCCACCGAGCTTCACAAAATGTATTTTTTACTCTAAAAATGCAATTTTGGGGTTACAGAAGGATGCAAATGTAACTTTTTCTGGATTTTCTAGGTTTTTCTAGGTTTGGGGCTGATGATACTCAGGTTTCTAATACTTTTCTCTGAAATGGACAATGTTTTATGTTGAGGGTTTAGCTGGAACATAGTTGAAAATATCTATTCAGAAGACTTACACGTTTCAAGTGAATGTGAACAAGGGCTTATCTCACATTTCTATCCCTACACAAAGCTGACCAATAATAGCCACAGTTCACATCAAAGAAGTCTGGTGTCTCGTTGTTATTAATTTGAATAAATTAGGAGACGATAACAGGGACCAGTGCTACTGTGTTACGCTTCATTAAACCACAGCAAAAGAGAAATTTGATACCCAGTGGAGGGAGCAGAAACGCCAAACAAGACAACAGAGGAAAATTGAAACTAATACAATAAATAACAATAACACTTCCTGACAACGTCAACATACGGTAAGATCTCCGCTAATTCAAGGACCAGTGATGTGAAAATAACTAATTATTACATTGCTATTTGCCACATTTGGTCTATAAAAACAATTACAGCGATCGTTCAATAGGATTATCTGATCGCTCACTCCAGGAGGTAAGACTCTCAACGAAAAAAGTTGAATTTTAAGTGTACTTTTGTTAATGTTTTTCTGGCCCTTGAATTTTTTAGAGTACTTGAATTAGCGGAGATCTTACCGTACATGCAGAATTTAGACAATTACAAATCCAGGATTGCATAAAGGAATATCTTGATTAGGCAAAACTTTGGTTAAATGTAACTTATTATTGAGTCAGATTGATTTATAAATGGTGTTTTGAGTGACATCCAAGATTTATAAACTTTTACAGCCATCTAGTGTTGGCAGGTTTTAGTCTTCATGGGTAGGTCTACTTTGGGTAGAAAACAACTTCAAGAGACATTATTCTCGTTGTTTATGGGATTTTAAACTTTCTAGAAAAATGGCAGAAATTCTTCTACCGATTTTTGGGTGACACCTGAAACGGGAATCGAACCCGGGTCCCAGAGTATGGCACCTATCACCAGCACTAAATGCCTGCTGTCTTATCCATTCAGCCAACTGGCAAATGACACTTACTAATTAACTTCAAGAGACATGTTGAAAACTAAATTGGATAAAAATAAGGCAAAGGTAATGTACTCAAAAATTTTAACTTTTAGGATTCGCACAGAACTTGATTCCTTCAGATTCTTGAATCAATAAAATAAATACAAAATTATATGCTAGGTGTTATGCCTGAATACTGTATAAAGGCACGAAGTAAGGAAAAGATTAAAAAAACGATTCATTCTGAATTAACAATTGCATAAATGTCATTTAACGAAATACTTTTTCTTTAAATCACAGTTTTTGTTAAATGTGATTGACAAAGTAGACAATATAGCTTAAAAATGTCTGCTTCATGCATGATGTTAATCACAATAGAAGTGTATGACTCATGGAGACATGGAATAATTAATTGTCTACATGAGCTAAATATGGAAGCATTGATTCTTGACAGAGCTTTGATAAACACACAGTGCCACGTCATGGCCCAGTCACCAAAGTGTCTTTGTCATAACATGCCAGGAAAAACGTCAAGCACACTGAGAGTAAAGAGAGGATAGGGTCTGACGTATTTAGACTTTCCAAAAACGATGCAAGAAACGTCATCCTTTTCACAAAATTGATGTGTGTGAGATGAAGGGATATTTCAAAATCATAATCCAAGCATTTTGAGAGAGATATGACAAGACTGTAAGTATTTTGAAAAGTATTATTTTTGAAGAGTTACAATTTTTTCATATCTATGTTACAAAGATTTTTTCCATAGATGTTACCAGCAAATTCACAGCAATGATATATTGGGTGTAAAAAAAGAAATGACAGTTGCTTGCAAAACTAGAAACCCCCTTGTTGTATATATAGTTAAGTCAAAAAGACTTTCTTTGAGCTAGAGTATTATTAAGCTAAAGAAAATATATACATATATCCACTATAAAATGTATAAAATTGCAAAAGGGCTGCTGACAAATTTCACATGTGTGTGTCTCGTTAAATTAACGGCATTTATTTATAGTTCATAGAAAGAAAAAGAATGAATTGAATTTTGAAGGTTCAGAGCCACAAATCTCATTTTCTTTTGAGCCAGATTTCTATAGTCTATGTTCTTAAACAAATCCATTACAAAATAGGAGGTATTGTCTTAGCCTTGCCAGTTATATTTGAAATCCGCTAGGGTGCTTGTCTGCTTAAGCCTAGCACACACGAGAGGCGCCGGCTGAGCTGCCGGTCACTCGTGGCTGGGAGCTAAGCTGTTTCCCCCGTAGGCGCGTAAATTTTGGTGAGATTTTCGCCTTTCGAGGCGGTGAGGAAAGTATAAAGCATGTTTGATATTTTCTGCCTCTTGTGGCAAGAATCTCACCATGTGCGCACAACGTGAGCTGCCGGCTGAGCTGAGAGGAGGGATAGTCCAATAGCGCGTACTCATTCAATCATGTGACCACTTAGAATATTACGTAACATGGGTAGTGACACTTGTGCAGGTCAGTGAACTTGGGTGACAAGGAACTGGCCTCAGCCGAGAGCTCATCGTCTGCGCTGAAATTTGTAGCTGCTCCCTTGGCCACTCGTGCCTTGTAGCTCAGCCGGCGCATCTCGTCTGCGCTAGGCTTTAAGCACTGTTAAGTAGAAAATTTAATGTTATTCGTCATTGAAGTGTTGTATATTTCACACAAACAAAATACACAAGTACACATAATTTTTATGTTCTGTTTTAGAAATCCAAGGGGCAGGAAACTTCTTTCTTTAAAGGAATATAAAAGTAGAGAGTTTACAAAAATAAAACATTTGAAATTAACATTTTGAAGTTTTAATTAGCAGATAAAAAAGAGGCGTCTGATCAAAATGACAGTTTTTAGTTTTTTTAAATTTGTTCAAAAGAGAAAACAGGTATTAAAAATTGTAGACATCTTGAAATTTAGAAGGGCCAAGTGAATGGGTATCTCTGATCATTGTTCATTTTGACACCATGTTAAGTTGTTTGCCTTCAGGCTATCAAATATTTGACAAACAACTTACCTGGATTAAATAGCAGTAATCAACAGGTGAGAGAACACCCACTATGGAGTTTACATGGTGTTAGACAACATGGGGTAGGCAATTGAGGCCAAGATTAAAGGTACACCAGGAGAAAAATAACTGATCACCTTGCTTCATTGGTTACATTATGGAGGGACCAATTAACCTATTGCAATAAGTGCCAAGCTTTAAGAGTTGAGCTTAAGTGTCTGATACTTGAGACAGGGGACAGGGTATACATAAAAGGTTTGTTACAAGTCTTGTCCTGTAGTTATTTTGAAAGCTTTATTAAAAGAAAACACCATGTACACCTATAGAAAACATCAGGGGCTCAGGTAGGACAAAAGTAAATGACAACTGACTAAGACTTTAAAAAGACATAATGCTTAGAACTCCAGAAAGGAATTTCAGCCTGATAGTTATCAACTACAAATGTTCAGAGGCTGTTTCACAATAGAAGAAATGGCTAGATCCATTACACCTTCTAACAATTACTCACGGTGGATGTTTTCCACATGGCTGGTAGACAGATAGCCAGTGACTGGAGCCAAGGCCAGTCCTTAATCAACCAGTAAACGAGCATTTGGTCCCCAAACACAGAACAATTAAATCTACCTTCACATTTATAATAATACCAATTTGATATTGCTGATCTTGTATTTCCAACAGTGCCTTAAGCCATGAAAAATGAATACATATTATGACTGCAGATATTTTTTATCTTCAATCGAGGCTTTGTTTTGAGCCTAAGGGATTAATAGAAATTCATAAACATAAACATGTGTGTCTAATGTTAACATTTCTGGAATAGTTATAAATCGAGTGAATGTCATTTGAAAAGTTTTTTTAGATCAACACTTTTCAGGCTAGTCATAATGTCCTGTTATAATTATTGTGGCTAGTGAAATAGTGGATGTAACGTTCACTTTGACAGTAGCCAGTATGGAGTAATTTAAAGCATTTACATGTATATATGAATCCAGTGGGAAACATCTATTGCCTGAATAGAAATTAAAATCGAGATGCACTCACAAGAGGCTCTCCAACGATACTTTTGATCGCTGTATGTGGGAGAATTGCCAAGTGCTTGCAGTTGCCACTAAACCGGGCAACACCACCATCTTTTTAATGCGACATAAAACATCAATCAATCAATCCAATGATATAATATTAAATGAATTGGTCAGTATGTTAAAAAAAAATTCTTCAATATCAAATGGCAATTTACAAAGACAGTTATGTTTAAACAAGCAATAGGCTTGGTTAATTGGTTGTACTACAGGTTATGCTTAAAATGCTGACAGAAAGTACAGAAGTTCAATTACTTTTAGGAAAATTTAAAATACAGTACTTCATGTATCCAACGGCCAAACTAAACAAGGTTTCCAAAATAAAGCAACTAGTATGAAATAGTTATGCAGGGATAAGAACTGAATGTATAGTGATCATGTACTATCAGTGATGCTAAAACATGGTTTCTTGAATTTAAGAAGCAGTCAAGATAAAATATTGAAAACATGAATTTGGGGGATTTTAAAAGCACAACAAAATGTATGCTGACTTGGATTACCTATCCCCAATATGCTAAATGTAGGCATAGGCCACATGTGTTAAATGTCACAGTAGTAAATTACTGATCATGTGATGTATTTCATCTCAAGAACATATACAAGTAAAATGTTTGAACTCAACCATCAGCAGTTAAAGTGTTTCCATTGTTCAGTGTACCAAATGACTTGTAGTTACATTGCCAGATTGCATACCTGGATAAATAAAGGTAAAGTACCTGGTGCTCAAACTCACAGGTGTCAACTCTCCAGGTATTCTACTTAATTAGTGAAGTGTGAAGAACAACAAATTCCCCTCTTCACATAAATGCTGTCAGGCTCACTGGAACATGTAACAGATAAAACATTATTGTTGTAGCACAAATTATCTAAAGAGTCAGAGAGTGCTAGCTATGTTTGTCAGAACGTTCATTTTTATTACTGAGTTTCCTAAAAATCAAATATTATCAATGATAAATTAGTGCTTTTGCTATACTGTGTGTATTCAAGGTAAAAAAGGGGTGTAAACTATAATATATTCCTCTAGGAAACCCCAGTTATCTGCTAGGGCTTGAAATTTAAATCAATTAAAATATTTTGTATCTATATAGTATGTTCCACAGCATATCATATTATAACAAAATTTAAACTGCTAAAGTTACGATAACTGAATAATATTTATAATTTTGAACAAAGGCAGCAGATGAAACTTTGCTTAGATGATATAATGATATAGAGCTGGAAAGAAACTTTGTAGGGACATAATTTCATATATTAGTTGAATTGGCAATGAATAGAAAGTTGGCAAAACCCTAACATCATCAGCCCCGTAATCAATATAGAAATAGTTTGAAGATATAATATATCATGGAGTGTGGAGAGTTAGGGGAACCTTAAATCAATACTGTTTACCCAAATCACATTTATTTCCATCGTCGGCAAAAACCTCTTAAACTGAGCTATAATTTCTTCCTACTACGTTAATATCTCCCTGCCAATATATAATTTCTGTGCTTTCCAGTCGATAAATTGCCTCTCCAAATATAACTTGATAATCACCGTCTTCAGCAAACAACACAAACAAATTACAGAAAATTACAGATACCAACACCTATAATTTCTTGACAAAATTTGCGGTTTGCACTCCAATAAAACAAATTATTTTGCCTAGTTTTAAATATCCAATATGTCAATAGTTCTACATGATTTTATTCTCAACAAAGCTATGAAGAAAAAAGCTATAACATTCAAACATCACTACTTTAAGACCAACCAAAGCAATAAGAAAGTTTTACTGATGTCTTGTTGACAAATTGTTAGCAAGAAACTATAAAAAAAATTCCTTCAGTCTGACACTTTTTATAAGTGAAATCATCTTGAGTGAGGCGTAAAACACCAATCAATCATTTTAATTTGTTTTCTGAGTCAGGATTCTACAGTCTTGTTGAAGGGCCCTATAGTCACTTATAACTCTGAGGTGTGAAGAAAAAAAGTTGTTATCAAAAAGGCATTTAAAGTTAGAGTTGATAAATTGGATAAACACCTGACAGTTCCTAATATGCAAAGATCGGTAATAAATTATCGCTTGTCATCACAGTAGCCAAATTTGTTGGCAAACTTGAGGATTACAGCCTGAGTGAAAAAATAGGTCATGTCCGCTAAGTAATATAAGCAGTGCGGGTAGTAGGTAGGAAACGAGAGAGGGTGAAAAAAACTAGATAGGTTTGAGTTAAAGAGCAGCCTTTGCTCTAGGCAAAAGTCCATATCAGAGCTACACTCTGGAAACAAACTACTTCTTGACTCTTTCTGAAAATATTTGTATCTATCTTAAATATTTTGCTTTTTATACTAACACAAAATGAAACAGAAAATATCTCCAGGGAACCACTAACATAACCTAACTATTATTATTCATATTTTTCAATAACAGGAAGATAATGAATAAAAAGGTATCAATAACTGTCTAAAAATGTGTAACACAAGTCATCATTGAGACCATCGACATTGCAAGTTTTGATTACTAAGTAAAGGCTTCATACTCGCACATTGTACATACATGTATGTATATAAAGGTTTAAAGCCAGAATTGTGACAACTAACTCGATTTTTGTCTGAATTTGGCAAATCAAAATAGAAAAATAGCACAGCACTTGCTATTTGAAACAGTTTGCTTCCTAAGATTACCTGTTGAAATAAGTTTCTAAAATTACGAGGAATTATGAAGTTAGAAATCCTAACACAATCTTGACTATCTTTAAAGGGAAAGAAAATCTAAGCTTTAGACTAGTTTAGATGGAAAGAGTAGAGTTCATTTAGTCCAAAACAACTGTCCAATGCATGTTTTATCCCCTCGTAAGTGAATAATTGAAATTTGAAGGTGGCGTTACAATAGAGAATAATCTCCATAGGCCATTCACAAGGCCGCCACCATTTTTCATTAGTTTTATCCAATTATTGTTGATTACAAATTTAAGTGCGTTATAGAGTAGTCATGTGATGCAATTTAGCCAATGGCTGGCTAAGTAATGGCGCGCGGTTCCGTACTGACCTATATTTTCGGAGACAATCTTCCCACTTCAAGTTTGTCGCCATGTTTTTTTGGACCTAAATCTACCCTTATACATTAGAGAGCGGTAAAAATACGTCATTATTGATCTAAAAATAGCTATACCAACATCACGTCATCCTAAAACGGAAAAATGGCTACACAGATAAGCCCCTGAAAGGACATACTTCTGTCTGTTTTTATTAGCTTGAGGGTCACTGGAGGTAATTGACGTGAAATGTTTTAAGTACTTTGAAGGTTGTTATCGACGATAATCCCTATGTATTTCTAGAGATTTCCCCTCCTTTAAAGAAAGACCTCTCATCCACAACAAAGAGGAAGTCTGCATCTACAAAGCTATAATTGTATTGTATATGCTAAATTTATGCCAATATATAAAGTTACATTGACTTCATAGACGTCTTCTTTAAATAAAGCTTAATTTTTTTCAAGATAAAACGTTCAGCATTATTGCAAATTTAAATATGATCATTACTTTTGATAGATTTATTTATGAACACTAAAACACACGACCACAAGGAAAAACGTCTTGTCTAAAGTAACCACGGAGACAAGTTTCTAATTGTGTTAATATAAAGGTATGTCATTTAGATTTTAGATCATTATACCCAATCATAGGTGGATGTAATAAAGCAAAACCCATGATATTTCATTAGATTGAAGACAGGAGTTTTGCTTTAGTCGCATTTATGTTATGCCGCTAAAGATTTTTGCGTTTAATATTTTGCATGGTGGCTTGACAAGTTCATTCGGAGGGGGGTCATGTTTTAGTCTGGAGGAAACCCCTAACAAGGCTAACATACTGCTCATAACACCCAACCATCCCACTTTACTGAAGGGATGAAACCATTATTATTGACTGGTGGAAATTCTAAACCTTCTGCTATAGTAACACGCAACCATCCCACTTTATTGAAGGGGGGAAACCATTATTATTGACTGGTGGAAATTCCAAACCTTCTGCTATAGTAACACACAACCATCCCACTTTATTGAAGGGGGGAAACCATTATTATTGACTGGTGGAAATTCTAAACCTTCTGCTATAGTAACACGCAACCATCCCACTTTACTGAAGATAGGAAACCATTATTATTGACTGGTGGAAATTCCAAACCTTCTGCTATAGTAACACACAACCATCCCACTTTATTGAAGGGGGGAAACCATTATTATTGACTGGTGGAAAATCCAAATTTTTTGCTATAGTAACACACAACCATCCCATATACACAACACCTGGGCTTCAAAATTAACCACAATTTGATTTATATCTATTAAAAAATGAGCAATCTGTGATGTTATTATTGGGTTTAACAGGACATCTGTTGACAGAATTAAACTCCTCATAGATCACACATCCTGAAATAAACTACTTTAACACTTAACCTTCTATCAATAGTTTCCTATTGTGGCTTTTGACTGGGTATAATAACTAAAGCTGACTTTAACTCCACACACTTAAAGGGACCGTTAAGTATAAGCTGCAAGCATTAAAGGGAACAAGGTCTTTATAGTTTTATGAATGACTGGCTTATAAGGCATATATGTATTGGTTAGCTGTAAGAAAGGTTTAGCATGAAAACATTGGGAGTCCACCCAAAGCAGTGCGTGTTTGTGTCCGGGGTTTTTCTTTTTTTGACTACTTCATTCAGTACAAGTGGATAGAAAACAGAAGTGTATGTGACACCCCAGACAGATTGTACAAAAGTCTATATGTCAGCCTGGAATGGTTATTGCTGATTGGCTAACGGCCAGTGGCTGTTGAAAGACTGCGGTGTGGAAGGGAGCAGAGTGTAGCTACTAGTCACCCTCAACTGCTTATGTGAATACAGAAGCTCAAAAAGAGCACATGGTAGTAGCTCAGTTAGTTGATTAACACCGTTACTGTATCCCTCTATGTAACTTGCCGGCAAGGAGACCCAGTAAAACCCTCTGGCAAGGAACTGTGTAAGGGCAGATAAGGACAGGCTTGTACAAGAGTCAGTTCACTGGTACACCAGTGTGAATTATCTGTTTGGAATTTTACCTGTTGGTCAGTGCTACCTAATTTTGGCAAGGTAAGGATATATACAAATATAGGCATCTTTTCTGTAATGGAGAAAATGAAAAAATCTGCTCTTTATTTTAAAATATAGTGACATTTAAAAGATAGTATTATCTACACCTTCATATATAATGGAAAGTGAAGAAAATCCTATACCTGCCTTTAAATGAGAAATTTTACCTTTTATTGTGATATGAACTAACAGCTGTTAGATTTAAGTAATGTACAGGTAAGTATATGTTTACTAAGATATTTCTTTAGTTAAGTACACCATTGTAAGAGGCCTCAAAAACCTTGTTATGTATAAAAGGAATGGCTTGCAGGCATATTATACCTATAATTCTGACTTGGTCTTAATATTTAAGGTAAGTATGCTGAGATTTAAGTGGAATGGCATTTTCCCCTCCCAACACCTACATATCAGAGAAGATAAAAGGGTGCCTTGAGGCGCTATTGTTCCACCCAGTCAGAGTGTCTTTTGTGTCTATTTTACGCGATCACTGAGGTAAGGTAGACAAACAGAAGAGTCTTGAGCATAAAGACTGGCATACTTCAGAATAAGAGGCTCGTGTAAGGGAGAAGTTTGAACTAATGTCCAGCTAAAGGTGTAGGGCTATTAACATTGTCAACACATAGGTAAATGCATGTATATACCTAAAGGGTAAATTGTCGCCCATCATGTGTGCCCTTAAGTCTATCCTTGATCACCTGATCTTATTGGCTGTTGCTGACCATAAGCTATGAAAGAAAACAAACTTATAAGGACAGGTGGAAGAAGTTCAGGTGAGTCAGTCAATTGCGTTGGATGTCTAAGTAAGGAATTCCCTACACCTTACCCGAGTGTTTGTCCAGGGTTTGTGTCCAGCCTTGTCATTTAACACTGACATTAGAATATCCATGTACAAAGGGTAAGACTAGATAAGGGTAAACAGCTACTAATTCCACTAAGTGTTAAAGCAATGGTGTTAATCAGTAAAGACCACATTCTAACTGGCTATCTTAATTGACTTTTCAGGTGACAGTATGAGGACCTTATGGTGTCATTCTTCTGCAAGTAGGACTCCAAAAAATTGAAAAATTTCATTTTGGAGAAGATTTTTACGCCTCAAAAAGGAACCCTGGCCGTTTCTTAGCTGCACAAAAAGTTCTGCAGACATTCACCTTTGGATAAATTAATCTACACATCAAAGTCTGCAAAATATTTCGCCTTATTGTTGGACAGTGAACTTAAGAAGAAAAGGCACAATAAGGTGGGAAAAGGTCATTGAGTAGGACCTCAAAGGCGGAGCCAATACGGGACTGATAAAACATGGTTGAGGGACTTTTGTGTGTGGGATGAGAGGAAATGTATCATTAGCTTCTGACCGAGTGAGCTGGCAGCCAGAGGCTAGTCTTATGTCAAGTCCCTGTATCAGACTGTGAAATAAGAGGGATATACTGCTCTACCAAATGTTACAGAGTCATGAGGAATGTCTACCTGTAATTTATCCATCAGAGTTACCTGTTGAATTAAGTAAGGTTACCTGTGTGAAGGGATTACCTCACTGAACTGAACAGTTAACGCAATCTCTATTACCCCATCGAACATACCACAGAAAAGTTGTACAAAACTTGTGCCATACTGACAAATTCACATTGGATTATTGAACAAATAAAGATATCGAAGATGAAACTGAGTAAAGATTCCCAAACTTTTCTGATAGGATTTTTCCACCTGGCTCTACTTCATTTTTCAATAGGTAAGTAAATTTTTTCGTTAACTTTTGTTATTTGGGAGTTGCAGTTTTACTTCAAATATCCTGAAATTTCCTATGCAATTCAAGTTGATATTGTACACATATTCCAGATTAAAAAAACACTGTTCTTGCCATCAGCCAACAATTGAAATATTCTGAGAGGCACAAATAAATTAATTTAATTGATAGTTCAGAGGTGGAGTTTTTTTAGCGAAAACTGAAGTTCTCTTGTGAAGCATTTGAGTAATCTTTTGTTGTTCAAATTATGTTTTAACTGTTAAAGTTATTTTTCGACAATAAACATTTCCTTGAACAAATCCATTAAAATTGTTCAAAAAGAGACACAAAAAAGACATGCAGCCCACGTTACTGGACAAATAACATCACTGTTTATGGCCAATAATTAAGGCAGATGTAACAAATTTTAATTTCAAACGTTTATGTCTTTTTGGTTTTGCCATATTTAATTTGGGTGGGCATTTCATTGACAAACAGTTTATATCTTTTTTTTTCCTTCGACCCTAAAACCCAACTTTAAATTTACACGACCTAGTTTCACAGAATTGATATGTTAGCATTGCGTGACTTGATAAAACATTTTCAAGTGGATACAAGCGAGTTACATAAGAGAATAGCAAATATCTCACAAGGCTATGAAGCTGTGCACAATTAAAATTATTTCGTTAACATTGTCTACCAAATATTTATTTGTCTTATTAAATTAGAAAAAAGTTTGTTACCAATCCACAATGCTCCAGCTAAACATGAAATCCAAATATATCAACCATTAATTTCCACTCTCATCTTATGGATGAAATAATCTTGAGTGTGGCGTAAAACATCAATCAATCAATTAATTTACATCTTCGTATATTCAAATTTTGGTCACATCTTCAAAAAATCATGGTGATCCCAGAGAACAGAAAAATACTCCCCTTTCAAAAAAGTAATTCTTTAAAAAGTTTAGTTCATACAGCCAATGTGACATATTTTGCAATGTAATCTGGCACAACCATGGAAAGCAATAGCGCTTGGGAGAGTCAATAATTATAGGGTTAGTTTATTTTACTCCGGTGAAATTTCACGCTCTCGTCGTTTTGTAAGAAATAAGATTATCTTATGGAGCAAACAAACAGCACCCCCATTAGTACCTGACAAAAGCCAAGGTAAATTGTATTTTTACTTCTTACAAAGAGGACTATCAGCTTTCTCAATTAAAATACTAACTACTACAAAGGCACCATTCACAGTTTATCTACTTGAAGGAGAGTTATAATGGAGGTTTTTCTCACAAGATAAAACCTAAAACATATTCAGCAACATCGGTAAATACTTTTAAAAATTATGCACGAAAGACTTTTCAAGAAACCAATACATGCAATAATCAATGCGTCAAAATTAGACAAAAATCATGCTAATTATTTCGATTAAAATTAACTTTTTGTGTCGTAAGAAGTTCTATGTTTTCTATCTTGACATATTTAAAAGAAAAATTGACCGTTTTAACAATCATTTCATTCATGCTTAAGACAGATTTATATGGAGAAGATGTCAAGCTGTACATCAAGATTGCTTGATGTCTTTCGCTGCACTAAAGATTGTTTTCGGTTTAGCTGGGGAGGAAGCTGGGCTCTTTGCCCGGAGGAAAAAACCTAACCCTGGACGAGTACCTGGCAACTCTGCCTCATAGAGCGAGTGATTGAAAAACACGCTCTGAATTTTAAAACTTTTTGGCTTGAATTTGGACCAATCAATTGAAAGCTTGTGTCGGACAGAGGCTATCAACCTCTAGACTGAACCACCAGAAATTTGTAAATGTCACAGCTCTATGATGAGGTTGGAAAGTTTGGGTTGGGTCATTTGACACTACCTGGTTATATTTACACAGTAACTGATACACCAACAAGAGCACCTATACCCTTGATGACAAATGAGGGGAAATAAAACACTCAAAGGTATCTTCACCTTACAGGTAACATGTCAATCAACTTAGGTCAGGTAACAAACAAAGTAACCCCCAGATCAGTCTCTTTCAATATTTGAAAGGGGAGATCTACAAACAAACTGTCAAGAAAAAGTACACAGTGATAGGCTATATTATAGAGTGACCCACTAGACCTTCAGATTCAACTTAATTTCAATGTACCAATGTCAAGTTTGAAGAAGCTCAGAAATTGTGTCTAGCCAGCATATTATATATTAAATGATTGAGGTCTGACAGCTGTATTGATCACACCTTGTGTTAAGGCGCCTTCAGACTTGAACACAGTGGTTGGCAAAATATGTCATCTCCTGTGTCCTGTGCAGGTTTCTACCCTATAAAAAGCCTCTTAAAGTTTTGTCTGTATTGAGATTGATGATTGATGTTTTACGCCGCACTCAAGATTATTTCACTTATATGGCGGCCTTGCCCGGTTTAGTGGGGGAGAAAACCAGGCTTATTACCCGGAGGAAACCCCTGAACTTCGGTGAGTACCTGGCAGCTCTTCCACATACGCCGACAAAGTGAAAACCCCACTCAAAATGTGTTAATCTGTGTTAAGACGGACCTTCCTACACACCTCCCCCTCCCCAAACACACCATCTTCAACATTCAATGGCTTTAACTTAAATTGGGTCTATCAAAAACTAGAAAAATGCCACTAATATTTAGTGCCTTAATTTATTATGTTTTTTGTGGTTCCAATTTAATAGCCTTATGAAACATCCAAATATTAGTGTTCTGCAGTATATGTGATGTGGGCTATAATAATCCTTGATTAAATAAGTAGTCAGGAGTCACATGTAGTTTATTTGATCAGGTTTCGTTTAAAATATTCAACAATGTAGACACATATATAAAGTCCCTGAAGGCTTAAAATTCCTTCACCCACACAGTGCAAATATAAGGGACTCAGTTCTAGTTTAAAATACTGTATGAGCGCCCACTTTTACCCTGTAACCATCACAGTTAAGGTAGAACTCATAAACCTCCCATTAAAAACATCATAAAGTGTTCAATTTACAGCCATAATAACTCACACTTGAATAATCATTAACCTATATGTACATACAGAAACGAGCATTTATTTTGTAACCAGTTTTATAGTGTTTAGGTTTAGACATAAGCTGATCAAATACTTATGTATTTGTTTGTACATGTACATCGAAACAATATTCTTGCGATAATTGTTCCCTCGAGGTGTTGACATATCAAGCAGGACAGATCAACATCTGAAAACAGAAAAACTTTATAACATTCCATTTAAGTGAATTTTGATGGGGTGGGAAATACAAGGGTGGATTCCATAAAAATCATTGATAACAACCATGTCCGATGGATTGTGGTTTAAAAACTCAAAACTTCTGTTGGCTTCCATCAATCAACAAACTAGTGGGCATGACATTGAAAACTGACATTTCTTTACTTGATACATGTAACTTAAATAGCTACAAACTATTATTTTTAAATCTCAATTTTATATTAATACAGTCATGCAGTCAGATGAGGTAGTCTGGCTTGCGAACTCCATAACAACTTTTTTATGTACTGAACGGCCGTATTTTTAGAATACGAAAATATCTGAAAAGAACGGCCGTATTTTTAGAATATGGCCGTCAGTTTATAAATAAGTCAAAGCCCGGACTAATAATTATGATAGTCTTCATAATTTTAATGAATGCAATTTTTTAATAAACAAAAAAATCAAAAGGATTCATGCACGACAGAATAAAGAATTTTGGTTGAGTTGTTTTTAAAAAGGTGATAATATGACATCTCACTGATAACATTTGACACTCCAGCTATCAAACTGCACAAAGATCATCTCAAATTTTAACCTTGTAAACCCTTATCAGTGAGTGGGAGTTTAATACCCTTATGACATTGTTAAAAAAAGGTGTCTTTCAGCTTAATTTAAAGCTTACGTTAGATTCAAAAGATAACTTCAGACAGGAGGAAGTGTCAGCGTAATTACGCTTAATTAACTGATATTTAATTAGCACATTATCGTTAACTTTTCTTTCCTGCTTCTTTTCAAAAGAAAATTAAATTAGGAAGTCCAAGCTGTTACATCTGTAGACAAAGTATTTATAATTAGATCCAACTGTGACAGCAAACTGATGCATGATGGAGATATATATTGATAACAGTCCCATATTTCATACACCAAATTCAATCTGAAGGGTTTTTTTTCTTCATAAAGTTGCCGAGACATATTACTCAATACTTGCATAGATTTTTTACCACTTGGAATGATTAAGTAAAAAATTTCTGATTTCACACAGAAAATTTGTCGAGGGATATAACTTAAAGGCTAACTGAATCAGGTTTTCATATCATAAAACTTCTGTTTATTAAACCAAGCTAAGGAGCTTGATTAAGGATGTGGCGTATGGTTAACAACTTCCTATTTATTTAGTGATGGCGTTTCCATGTGGTCCCTACATGTAAATACTTTAATGTAAAGTGTAGCAAGCTTTTCTAAGCATTTCTGTATAGACTATACATATTTCAATTTTCCCAACTTTTAGAATACATATCTTGTCTTCAACACTTCGTAAGGAAAAACAATTCCTAAGACTTAAACATGAAGCAAATGTATTAACCAGCTGGTTAAGAAAACAGAATCAGAATAGTTGTGCTGCCCCATGAAGAGGACAAGCAGACAGAGTCGACTATATCCCCCGCTTTAGGGGAAAAATATTGAAGAATACGGACTAGAACCCTTTATGAAAAATCAACCTACCCAGTACCCGATTTTAGCAATCTATTTTGAGCATAGATTCAATTGATTGATTGTTGTTTTGCGCTGCATTCAAGATTATTTCACTTATATGGCGTCATTACCAGGTTTAGTGGAGGAGGAAACCAGCTAATTGCCCGGAGGAAACCCCCGACCGTGGGCACATTTAACCTGGTTTTTAACCAAGTTTCATTGAGTTCTGTCTAAAAGTTTTTGAGTTCTGCTCTGGAAGCGAAATTTCTAAGTTATGTTTCCATGGAAACCGCCAAATATAAAATTAAAAACAAATAACATTTTCAACAAGTTGAAAACCTCAAAAGCCATATCCACACCAGATGATTGTTCCAAGTTGCATTATGTCTTTCAGTTTTTGAGTTCTGCTCCTGAAATGAAATAGAGACGGTCGGCCGGACTCAATATCCCCCCAAAACTATGTTTGGCAGGGGATAAAAAAGCAACTTCTTTCTTAACTCGCTGCATCATACCATCACTTGCTATGTTTCTAATCTTTTTTCAGCCAAAAGTTATTAAGCTCTACATGATCTCACTTATCTTAAGTCTTTTCCATTCAATATAGTAAGTTTGTGTGTGAAATGAAGCAATAGAATCCTCTGTCTTTTCAAATATTCAACCAAAGAGTACTCTAAGAAAAGCGCTCTGCCAAACATTTTTTTGTTCATTTTTCTGATAAAATCATCGAGAAATTTGATATTGGAGACTTGTGTGAGAAAAGAAATAGCTTTAGGAAAAGAATTAACAGATATCGTTGAAATCAACACTGAAGCAAAGTCACGCAAACTCCGTGATTCAAGAAGATAGGCCATAAGGGCGAGTTGCAGAATCAATCAGTTTCATTGTCTAATTGGAGCTTTGCCAATAGTTTATGAAGCAGATAATCAACAGAAAAGGAAAATTTTTGGACAGGAAAACACGAAGAGTACACATTAGCTATAGTGTGATAGAAAACTCCTTCCAAATTGATCGTCCATTTTGCTGAGGAACTGCCTTCATACAACCATAGAGTTGGTCTATTCTGTTTGCAGCAGTCCAATTACTTCAACAACCAGACGTTGTTCCTAACAGCTATTGATCGGGTAAAGTAAATAATACACATAGCTGAAGAGTCGCGGAAAGGGGAAAGTAGGAGTGCTTCAAACATTTAAGAAAACTTTTCCATCTAAAAAACATCATCACTGCCATTTCGTAATTAGGAGGCTTCTTTTCTATTCATTGTACTTTATCATTGATTACTAGAGATTGACAAGTACTTACTGAGGTTTTAACAAGCAGAAATTTAGTCATTGTATTAGAGCAAAAGGCATCAGACGCATGCTGAAAACATCTTTGGAAAAGAAATTTTATGTCAATAGGGAACATTTTAGAGGAAATTTCAAAACTTTGTACTCATTTGTTTGAGTAAGGCGCAAGAATATTTAATCTATATAGTGGCACTTCAAAGTTAATTGTGGAGGATGCTCCACTGATGAAAAGTGTAAATGAAAACTGGTACATTTGTAAATGTTCCTATCGAATAGCCATCACAATTGAGAAACCCCCAACAAATTATTGAAGAAAACGCAAGGTCTTAATCCCCAACAGTTTTGGTTCAAGTATGATTTAACCTGGTTGCTTAGAGTGACAATCATTAAAATCAACAGTACAGAGTTTGTTTTGGTTCAAACATTGTCAATAAGCTTAGAGCGTATTGTGTGCAACATTTAGTATGGAATGTTTGGCAACGGTATGTTTAAGATGAGAAACAAGAGTTAAGTATAACAATGATGAAAAAGAGTTGAAAGAATGACTTTTGATGAGACTGTGAAATATATACACTCGTGCGCAAGAATAAGTTTTACAAACTATCTAACATTATTGTAAAACTTACCACAGAATCTCGACTGCACCGTAAAACTCCAATCAATGTAAAAACACTCTGCTAAGGACAGAAATCACTTATTCTCACAGAGTGTTGTATGGCAGTTTTATTGCCCAGTTGGGAGAAAAAAGTTTTGGTCTGGCCAGAAATTGGCATGATAAGGGCTCTGTGAGAAAACTGTAACCATTCATTCCTGATATTTTGTAATAGGGTAAATGTGTTGAATGTCAAAGACTGCTGAGCATGAAGCCCTAACACTGCATAGACTTCTCCCAACTGTCAAACCAAGAAGGGCCTATAATAAATGCAGAAATCGTGTGTGATAATGAAATAAAACAGACAGTTTTATTGTTAGGGCTACATGTGTATTAACATCCATGTTATTAATGAGAAAAAATTAAGGCATCCCCACGATGTGATGCCATAATTTTTTCCCATTAGTATGGAACCCACGTTTAAAGAGAGTTTCAAACATTTCTTACATCAATATTATTATTTGTCTTTGTCACTGAGTTTGGGTAAAGTGTGTTACGTACTTCGGGAAATTTTCATTCTTTTCATTCCATTTATCATATATATGGAAAACTGAATTTAGCGTGGGGAAATAACCAAGATCCTAACACTATTCCTTTGTTGATGTATCTTTTCATCACATATTATCCAAACTTTTTCATCCATCTTCAAATCCCTTACAGTATATTTTTACTGCTGTCAGGAAGTCTCTTGACAAGAGGCGCCACCTGGTGGTAAGAATGTGAGTTATAATGGGTGAATCTCCCCTGCAGCCTCAATGGAAGGTTTGAATCTAGGTGGGACCATTATCACTGCCAGCAGATTACGTGGCACAATCAAAACCCCCAACAGAGACCATATGTGCTCAAATTCCAACCATAACCTGAGCTTGCCAGATAAAGCAAAAACTTATATGGTTTACTTGATTTTTTCCTCTCCGGCTACCTTGATAGAATTTATAAACTGTGAACTGGACAAGGTGTAACACCAGCTATGTATTAGGTCTATCAAGCTATCAGTATTCCATTTCATAACACATACATAACAAAAAAAATGTTTACTACAACAAGCTGTATAAAGGTCTAAATGACATAAAAACTTGTCTCCATGGAGGTTATTTTTAATAGTCAAAAAGATTTTCCCTGTGCCCGTGTGTTTATCAATACAATGAAGAAAAACATGTTGGCTTGGTTTTTTTTACAACAACTTTTGCTTGGATATAACGATCTAAATGACATACACCCCTCTTTAACAATTAGAATCTCGTCTCCTTTGCTATTTTAGTCAAGAAGATTTTTAATTTTCTCTATAAAGTACGATGTGAAGGACGATGAGGTAGCTGGAAATCCCCAAATCAATCAATCAATCAAAACGATCATATTATATGTTTGTCGTCTTTGTACGTTTTTTCTTCTTCTCAAAAATGGTCCGTTTTAAACATCACACAACAGAATTGAAATGCCTCTGTCAAGACCTCCATTAAAACCAAGCATCTGTTTATTATCCAGAAAGATGTCACCAGAAAGAATAAAAGCATTAGTGAGAACTTACTGGTAAACCGGATGTTTACATTCCCTCCATATTGTAGTTGTTTACAACTCACAGTTGACAATCTATAACATCTTAAGACTATTCCCTGTACCCGTGTGTTTTAGTTTTCATAAATATATAACATCTCTCTTAAAGATAAAATCTGAACGTAATCTAAATGGACAACTTCACTGTCTTAATGGGTTTCCTTTTCTTTCAAACAGAATTGCTTTGAACAGAATGTTACACTGTGGTAATTTTCCACATCTTCACACTGCTCTCAGTTTTACCCCGGTATTGGACATCAAGTCAATGATAATGATGCAGGCTGTTCCAATATACTACAAGAAAATGTATTATCAGATATAGTTAAATTTCTGCCTACAAATTTCAAAATCGTACAAAAACAGCATTAAATGCTGTCTAAACAAAATGAAATCGAGATAATTTAACTCGTTTTTTGAGAATATGATTTCCATGTTTGGTTGGTCCTGCTGTGTTACCCAGCACACCCAGGATGTAGTTTTCAAAAATTGAGATTATACTAAGTGATTTATCAGTAGGCTTTTGGAGAATGTTGAAACGCCCTGTAAAACAGAACATCTTGGTTTGAAGGCTTTGGAAGCCACTGAAGTATCTAGGTTCCTTCTCTTAGTGATTTACAGAATGTTAAAAGCACTTTTTAGTCCAATACCAGTAAATTCAATACAAGAAAATTCCCTGCCCATCTTGACATTTTCCTATTACAGCTAAAGTAATTTCCAAAAGTTTATAATCTTAAGACTTGAAATGTTTCCACAGTACAGTATAAGACTTTGCTCTCAATAGCTTGCTCATAGTTAAGCATAGTAACTAATGCAATAGTTTCTGTACGATTATCATGTTAACAAAATGACTTCCATGCATCTGATCTGAATTAAGTCGAGATGTTCATATTCAGAAATTTCAATTTATGTCAGATTAATGTTGAACGGGATTCATTTGAATGGCGTCTACATGTAGATGCACACTGTTTCTCATTCAGGGGCCTTGGAGGTCCAGTGCCTTAGAGTGATCGTCCCTCAGTTCCACACAGACCTTCCATCGATGTTCCAATCCCAATGAAAAATTTCTGAGTGGATTTTTCACTCAGTCGCTTCATGTGGAAGAGTTGCCAGATACTCGCCAAAGGTCGGGGGTTTCCTCCAGGCAAAGAGCACGGTTTTCTCCCCCAATAAACCTGGCAGCGCCACTATATAAGTGAAATAATCTTGAGTGCTGCATAAAACATCAACCAATAAATCAATCTCAACATACATATAGTATCTGGATGATCAAAAACACTCTAGGAAAAACTTTTGGGCTTAATAGCTTTAGACTGAAACTCATGTTCTGGATTAGTATACAGGCCAACTTTGATACAAGGACTAAAAAAGTTTGACTCAACAAATATACAAAGGTTTTTGATTTCAAGTATAAGAATCAACAAAGCCAAAAACAGTTACACAAAAACAATGGCTTGAATTTTTAATGGAACTCAGCACCTTTGGAAATAAAATGCAGCTGTAGCAGAGAATTGTTTTGGCTTTACATGTAGCATTGGTTACCATAAAACTTGTTTTCTCTGGACAAAGCAGGAATGGTGCGTTTCCCAGGAGTTTGAAAAATGATAGTTAACAGGCCTTTTTAGAACTGTCAGCTGTATGTGGTAATGCACAAACCAAAGTCTACAAAATGACTGTAATAGTTGGAATAGCTGTACCATGCATCGATGTTTATGTCTCTGTTGTCAACTTGCTTACATTAGTCAAGTTGCTGACAGAATTGTAAACGTTATCAGAATTCAAAGTGACTCTGCTGAAATCATGCGAAGAAGGATCCCTCTATAAACATTTATATTACACAACTTTACTAAAATTAAACTCAGCCCAAAGAATAAACACTTTTAATGATATTCAAATTCTGTTTACAAGATGGTACAACTATATGTATTGCCAGAAATTGCAGGTTAACTTTACACAGTGCAGTTGCTATGTTTTAGTGGGGGGTTTTTTTCAAGAAAGATATCCAAATATTCCAAAGAAGCATTTTCATTGGCTAAAAAATTCAAATATTTCTTGGGATACATGTAGGTAATGAGGCAAGAACAAAAACATATCACAAGATATCTCAAATAAATCTTTAAGTGACATTTTTTTAAAAATCTAACAATGTAACAGCAAAGCATTGAGGGGCATGGACTTGGATTCATTGAAAAATAAAACATCAATGTAGTTAAAATTAGTCTAGATAATATACAAACAGAAGTTCTCTGAGCAGTTTGAGGAACGTTTTTATTTCTGCATAGTAAAAAGTGGTCAGATGTTTCCAACATATGGTTAGCCAGATCTGACCCTACACATGAACTGCACAACATAAAGCATAAAATGGGTTTTGACTCCTGCAAGTGAGTCGCTGCTATTCATTAAACTGCACGTGGCCACTCCTGCTTTCACTTGAAAAAGAATTAGATGAAAGGGTGCAGAGATATTCGTGGACATGCATCAATGGCCTCCCTAATTTCTTTGCACCATAAAGCTGGGTGGCTTATTTTCAGTGATTAATGTGCAAACACTTGACCACATGGTGGTGCTATAACACTATCCAAACAAACCCAAGTAACAATGCTTTATAGAAGTGGACTAGAGATTTAACACAGATTAACACAGTCTTCCTGTCAACTCTTTTATGGCGATGTGTCTCCTGTAAATCACACCAGACTATAGTTTTCCTTTGTAAAGAGTAACCCTCTCTTCCAGGAATTATTTTCCTCCTTTCAACTCTGAAGTCTTATAATGTATGGTTACTGGTTTAAAATAAAATCCTACCAGACTCGTTTTGAAACATCTGATGACTTCTATACCTGAAATCATCCCCAGTGATTATACCCTTGAAGATTGACAAAACAAAGAAGTTCAAATTTACCTCCCCCAGAACCAGCCCTGAGGACTGTAGCTATTTCCCTTAAATTACATTTGTTTTTTTTCTTCCATAAACTGCTCAATGATACAAGATTGTTCATGAATCTACCATTGCTATATGATACAGTCCCTATTGAATATGACATGTTGTAAATAAGCTGTGTTTAATGAAAGAAAACATAGATTCTGAAAAACCTATGCTGTATGACCTATGTATAAAACCTGTGCTGTAAAATACCATAATGCTTCATGCTGTTAACCAAAAAATAGCACAAATTTCAAATTCCTTTTTATATGACGTGAAACGTAAAATAGAATATCTTGACAGAACTTGTGTGCAGTATTTTTATAGATGGTACAGCAATAAAGTTACTTCCATTAAAAGCCAGATTGATTTCAAGATCTATACGTTTTCTACAAAAAACACCTCAAAGACAGTGTCTTGGATAATCAATAAAGTTACCTCTAGCCTACTAGACTGAGAGAAAAAAATCTGATAAGTAATTAGATAGAATAAGGTTTAGGGCTTTGGAGAACCATAGATGTCTTTAAACTTTTATGTATTAGAACTAACTTTGATTCATTTCTAATTAACCTTCAAACATTCTGCAATGGAAGTGGGACAGAACATTGCTTCCCATTCTGGTGTATTGAAGTACATGGCACAAGGTAGAGTACTTGCAGCTGACAGATTTATTTATAAGGTTTTTCTCATTGAAGTGCCAGCCATAACAGTATATATATGGTATTGGACACTGGTAACAACAAACTATAAATTTGTAGAGAGTTATAAACCTTCGCCTGTTTGCTTCTGTGTTGTAAGACATTCAGTTTCCAAATTCAATTCCATACAAAAAATGATTACTTCTTAAAGTATTTCTTGAAAATAACAACAACATTTTAATAATAGTTCACATTTTATGGGATATCTCAAGCCCTCTGGGTGTTATTTCCAGTATTAAAAAAATGTCTTAGCGTCTCTTTTTTTCTTCTTCATATGTGGTTCATTTAAATTGGGTAAATATTGTTTTTCTAGTGAATAAATAATACTTGGAAATTTAATTGTCAACTTGAATTAGAGAGCTCTTGAATGATACTTTCTGTGACATTTAACTAAAGGGTCAAAATGTCCATTAATCAAACTTTGTCAAATTATCAGATGTTCTTCATTTTGAGACATTGGAAATTCTAATTCGTTGGTATATTTAATTTGATAGAGCTTTTCACTGTTGAATGAAATTCACTGAGCTGTGTCGTTAGACTTTATACTATAATGGACAGCTACCTTTGAAGGAGAAGACAGTACCATTAATCATTCTTGCAAATTGGTCAACGGCAAAGCTAAATGTATTGTCTATAATTTGATAGTGATCTTGGAGGAACAGTAGTTTTATAAGAGAATTTTAACTTTTCTGAATACATTAAGTAAAAAAGTGCCCTTTCCCCCCAAATAATCAAACAAAAAATCTTGATATAAAGACAAGCTTACCGCCAAAACCCACATTTTCAGTTTAAGAGTTCACACCAATCCCTATCTGCTTATAATCTTGCAGTATTTGTGTGAAAACTTGAGACTTTCAAATCAAACAGTTTAATCCCTGGTATAGCAATCTGATCCGTTGTCATTAAACAGGTATTGAGAAATAAATTAGAGTCTTTCTGCCTGCAGGTGTAACTTACTTTTCACACCTTTACAAGTCTCAGGTGAGAAATGAGATCTTCTCAATCAATGGCCAGAGGGGTGCAAATACCCGGGTCAGAGGTTAATCCTAAGGGTCATTATGGGCATCACAGACTGCCGAATCCAGTATTGTACCCTAAAGGCGGATAGGTATTTGAAAATACACCACTCCTGTCAGCTCAGTATAAAAGTATTAAGTCTACACACACACCCATCTCATTTATATAATTTATGTTTTTGCTCCTTATTACAAATACATTTAGCCTATAAATATAAGTTACCAAGTTGAAGGCAAAAAGTGGCAAATTTACCTAACCAATCTGATTGATTGGTGTAAAACAATATGATCAAGACAACATTGATTATAATAATTCATTGAAGATTTTTATTATGTGTTTCTCAATGCAATATAATTTGGCTCTTTTAGCAACATCTGGGGACTCAGAGTGGCCCTCAAAGAATGGGTGGTGATTCAAATTCCACTGGGTTGATAAAAAATAATCTCACTGATAACTGGGATAGTTGTCCTGTGCCATGGAAAAGTTTGGGGTACTTCATAGATCCTGTTTTTGTCCCACTTTAACAGGGCAATGCAACTGTCTATGAGTATGGCAGCCATGCCAAGTTCTGCAAGCACCCTTATAATGATTAAGTAATAGAAACATTTGAAACGAATTGCCTCTTTTACTCAATGGACATTAAAGGTTGTTAAAAAGAAATTCTATACGCCATAGAAATAATGATGCCTGATTTTCAACCACTACATAATAATCCACTGACAAATGAAAAGGTTTAACTCCCTATTCTAAGTTCATACTTTTATGTAACAGACCATAAAATCTGTTTTCACATCAAATAACAGGGAAATGCTTTCAACAGTACAAGGCCTGTCAGTGGTTTGCTAACTTCAGGTGGAAATTATTTCCATTACAAAATCTGTCAATAGGTATTACAAAACTGGCTTCTAAAGTTATTATTGATGTCTACAAAGTGCAAAATCTGATGGGAAATGTAGATGTAGAACAAGGGCCGGTGCAAAATGTTATATGAGCATGTACACAGTTACACATTAGTATCAGGCATTCACAACGCAGTAACTGCAGACCCTTTAACAATCAACCAGCCCTCTCTAGTGCTTACAGCATGCAAGCTGCATTACTGTTACATTTACATGTCAATTATAAAACGCAAGCATCAGTTTCTATAATGACATAATACCATACTAATACACGTAGCTGAGGATAGCTTCTGTTTTATTTTCTGCTCATTATACTATTTTCATAGCAGAATCTATTTTATTATCGTCTCTCTAAAAACGTTAAGCGTTTAGGATTTTGATTTCAACATTTGCCCTAGCAGGTGCATTATTGATCTGCCTCGGCTGCAGGTGATTAGTAAGGCATGATTCATCCCTTCAAGTGATGACTAACGCAGGTTGATTAGAACACACCTGGGAAACCTTATAGGCACCATGGCGCGTCATGCCGCTTTAAACAAAGACAATCACTTATCAATTATGGCTATGCGTCATTTCCATCTAAATAATATAGAATTATAAAAACCTATAATGATGATATCACAGTGAACAGAATGGTTCTGTTTGAAATATTTCAGAACTGCCCTTTTTCAAATCAGATTTCAAAGAATAAAAGAAAGATAATAGCATTAAGGCATTTGAATGCAGCCCAAAAATGTAATCATTGCTTGGGACTTATCTTAAACATTCTAAGATAAAATGGCTAAAAAGTACCAGCCGACCAAAAGATCACCTCCTCCCCCAACCCCCATTTAATTTTTAAATCGGCTCCACATATCACAGAACAACAGGAAGGTTAATGGTTTTGGCATACTTAATGGTCCTCCCTGCAAGGTCAGCAAACATGGCTAAAGCAAAGCTGAAATGTCCCACAGAACAGATAATAGCTGATTCTACTTCCATCAGTGAAATTGTTTTCTACCCAAATTATCATATTTTTTTTAAATAAGTATTTGGTTAAAGTAAATCCAAAATCATTAAGTGCATTAGAAAATCTGTTTACAGAAACCAATTAGGGCATGATGCTGAGAAAAAAATACTGCCAGCAATTGAAGAATCAATTAAGGGGGTTAATAAGGTAACTAAATCCTTTATCAATAACAAGCCAGGTTCCTGTTAAAAACAGCTTGATTTATGAAAATCGTTAATGAGCCCAGGTCCCTAATATCGTTAATGATAATTGGAAACAAGCTACACTTCTGAAATATACTTCAAGTTTATACCTTATGAAAGTCTCATTGGAATAAGTATTGATAATTTTGAAATTAAGCCTAGAAATAAACAAAGTTTAGTTTATGATTTTCTTACATATAAAACAATAAATATCTTTGATTCTCTGGGAGGAAGCATTTATATTCTCTATTAACAATTCCCAATATATAACAAACTGTTTTTTCCACCAGGAAATGCTTGATCGAAAAATTGTTAGAATTGAACATGCACTGAATTACCTATTGAGCTACATTAGTTGATTAGTACCCCGCTTAAGAGTATTTCACTTATATGGCGATGCTGCTTGGTTTAATGGGGGAGGATACCAGGTTATTTGCCCGGAGGACCCCCCTTTATATTTCACAAGGTACCTGGCAACCAATCAAAGAAGTTGATTCAGCTTCAAGGTCAACTTCCAATGATGTTCAGCTAAACAGTTGTCTGGGTTTCAGACTCCAAAATGACTATTTTGTTTATACTGACGGTCATATTTTGTAGTCAGGGTTCATTGAAATCAAAAAGCTGGAGTTGACCAAAATGCCAAAAACCAAAAACCCAAACTAGCTAAACAGTTGATACATTTTTCAGAAACATACCAAAGATGATCTATAACTTTCTATGAGGTGAATTAAGAACACATGGTATAAAAACCATGCCCAAAACAGCAGTCTACTAGATGTGAGTTGCTGGCATTCGGTTGATTGTTGGTGGTCAGTTGGCAAATGGACAGAAGGAAAGTTAATTTGGTAGAGAAAGCGAGGAGGATCAAAGCGGATTTCCAGCACAGTCAGAAATATCCATGTTCTAAATTAGAAACAAATTTGGGGAATTTATTTCATGGTAATTGGCCGAGTTAGACTCATTTCCGGTTAAGCCTTGTATTTGACATCTTTTGGCATCGGATTGCCATCAAGATGAAGTAGTTCTAGTTTTGATGGGGTGCTGATCTCTGGGGCTGTATGTCAAACATATAGAGCATGACTTTAGAGGTCATTCTATTAGCATTTGAAGCACCAACTAAACAGTTAAATGTGTTACAAATCAGATATGATAAGCTTCCAGCAGGTGTTAGTGACAGTCTTAGATTTACATTCACAACTTTCACTCTGCAACTCCCCTGTACTTAGTAGAATTATTGCTTTTTCTTAGTAACTGCAACATATGTATATGAACAGATGCCATATTTAACGCACAGACCCCATATGTCCTCAATAAAATGCTAGGCAATGAAAAATCATTGAATATAAGTAGCGTTTATCTAGACATTGTCGTGATCGATTGATTGATTCATGTTTTACTTCGAATTCTAGATTTAATCCCTTATATCACAGCATTGCAAGATAAATCAGGCTCTTTGCCCAGTAGAGCCCCCCCCCCCCCCCCTCCCCCCACTCCCTTATAAACAGCGGGTACAGGTACCTTCCCATCTAAATATACAGGGGTAATAAATGCAGCGTCATACATACATTTTGTTAGATTCTACCTTATCAACTTTTACTTTTGGAAACTTATTCGAAACAAGTAAGTCACAAATCTATCACTCTATGCAGATATCAAGAGATATATTTTTCCAACTACATGTAGGTTAAAAAAAGCATTCATTATTAGGAGTCAAAAAAATATTATTAAAAATTAATGTGTCGACTTGGGGTCATTTTTGCACAAACATTGAGGCCTGTACAAACAAATGACATTCCGCCTAACATACTGCGGCTCTCGTGAGTGTTGACTAATTCAACAGAAGAGATTAATGAGCCACAGGGTGTTATCATACAGTGGAATGCTAATATTAAAATTGTTCCCGGATAACACCATACATGCATACAGCAACTGTTTCAACTTACTATGTTACCGAGGGCTATTTGTCTCTATAAAGCATATGGGGTGTTTTTCATAGTTGCAGTATACTGAACTACATTAGTGGTCGCTATCTTATTTCAGAATGCAAGCTTGCACCACAAACTTAATAAATTTGTCATATGCATAGCACAAAAAGGTTAAGTAGTATTCTAAATATCATAATACAATAATTTTGCAGTAGCAAAAAGAAAAAAACTTGCTTTAAGGAGAAGTCCTACAGATTTGAACTACCTCATCATTGTTTTTAAAGGCTATATTTGATGATAATTTGTACATACTATATACTTGGTACATGTAGCATGATCATTTATCAAAGTACCTATTTTTTCAAATTATTTTAAATGGTTGACTGATTGATTGATTGATTGACATTTTACTTTGCAATCAATATCATTTCACTTATATGGTGGCGCTGCCAGGTTTAGTGTGGAATAAAACCAGAATCTTAGCCCGAAGGAAAGGCCTAATTTTGAGAGCTGACAACTCTTCCACATTATTTTAAATCGACTTGTACACAAAAAGCTCAAAATGTTCATAAGCGCTCATCCAGTAGACATCTCATCTCCTACATACATCTCCTACATCTCAGTGCAACTACCCACCATAGCTTTACAGTTGCATTGAAAATAATCCCCTGAGAGTATTATGTATATTCAATAAGAATCTTAGGATCCAAAGCCAAGGCCTTTCTAGAAGACTAATACATACAGACTTATGACATGAAAGTAATTTTCATCCACTTATGAAATATTTTTTCTTTCATCTTCAAGGAAAAATCAATAAGTCTCTTATTGGATAGAATACTAATATCTGCCACATTTATTAATCTATAAATCTACAAAGTCTGAAAAAATACTAACATATTGAGTTTGCATGATGAAGCATGGAGTCCTGTAGAAACTCGTTGGATTTTAACCAAGAAAAAAATCTGCAGTGAATAAAACAGGATATCACTCAAAAAGTTTTTTAAAAGTATTAACCATAAATAAACATCATCACTGATTTTGATAGTCTGAATTTGTGACACAGTTAAACAATGAAAATGTTTGATTCATTGATTGATTTACTGGGCGGACCAAGCTCTTTTCATGGAGGAAAACCCAACCTTAAGTGAGTACCTGGCCACTCTTCCACAAATTTGAAAATTTAAATGATAATAAAAAGGGGAGTTTACAAAGATAACGAAGTTATTTTGCTTTAAGAAACATACATCATAGTCATTAAGGTTTTCAGATAGCATGAGACCTGGCAATAGTAATATAAAAGGTAGATAATATTTAGTGTTGGGTAATAAGCCGAACAAACACCCATTATAGAATTAATTTGAAGTTTCCAACAAATTAATCGAACAAATTTTTCATAGATTAAACGTGATAAAGGCAGTTCTAGTCATATTTCATAGAGAAAGTGGTTATCTCCAAATCCTGTTTACCCTATTGCAAGGTGATGACAGCCAGCGGGCAGGTATCGGCAAGAACCATGGACGAATAACGGAACCAAAACAACGTCAGTCCGTTTCCTGTATAGTAGAGTACCAATAAGTCAACGAAGCTTGAAATAACGCTGACAGGAAAAGTGCTGGCTATTCCATCAATTGCCCAGCTCTAATCAATAATCACCCGTTTTCCCTCATCCCTATCCCAGACATTGACAAACAGACACCATGTAGACTGTCTCCAATCTTCATTCTCATAATTGCAAACCATATTGATGAACACTATAGGGAATTACAATCTACTCAAAAGTGTTGAACTTGATAGAAAGCTTTAATAAAAGCTACCATACTGATCATTTTATACACGGGTAAAAGGGTTTTGGTCGTATTTTCTGGATTTGGCTAGGAGGGTTCTGTGTTCCAGAAACTGACTTATCCTTAAGTTTACCTCAGCCCTCTTGAACTATTGGTCATGGGCTAAAAACAACATACAGTTCTGAGTTGGGCATACTCCAACCCTAGCTAACCAGAAAGAAACACTGAAACGTAATAAGCTTCAATAATCTAGATTATTTCACTATCATGGCGACATTTGCAGGTTTTACTAGGGGGAAGCAAATCCCAGCCAACAAGACACAAGGGAGCTTTGAAAACTTCCAACATCATCAACCTGAAAAAGAAATGTGCTTGCTAGTTCTTTGTACAAATATTTCCATTCATAAAATTACTTCCAAACATTATCTTATTCGGTAAACTTCCGGTACCTATATATGTATATCTCATTGCTTCATTGGTATTTTAAGATCCCAATATTCGATCACTTATTTCTTTTTATTGAAATAATTTAAGTAGCATATACATGTATATACATGATTTGAAAATATTCCCATTCAATACAAGGTTAAAAGTCAAAATTACAATGTAAGGTTTGTATTAATTTTAAATTAAGAAATCACTGTCGTGTTGGACTTAACACTACCTTATATACAAAATATGTCCAAAACCAAGCCATATATAGCTTTGCAGATGTATATAACCCTATAGGGAGCGCAAGTCACGTGTGAATTCCACAAATTTCCTGTCATCGGCACTGCATTGCGCATGTGACTGAGCGTTTTTCGTTCCAAAATGACAAAATATGTCAAATGGAATTGCAACGTCATCAAAAACGTTCTTAATCGCCTCATCTGTCACCGGATATCACAAAATCGCGTAATAAATCTTACGAGACTTGCGCTCCCTATGCCTGTGTGTTTTAGTGTTCATGAAAATGAATTTAACCAAGGATGTAATTATAAAGACGGAGAATGTCATAATATATTATCCAATTATATGACAACTTGCCATTACACCCACGTCTCTAAGGTCTCCTTTGAAGAGTCAATTATCTTTATTATGTTTTTTTATGTGAAAAAGTCAACTGACATTTTTCGCATAAAAAAACAAATGTGTTCTATAATAAGTTATTTATAAATGGATAAGGCCCTTTAGATTGTCTCACAAATACCTTTTACATAATTAAAACTGTGATACTTAACTTTGTTTTCTTATTAAGTTCATGCATTCATTATACTTGCAATAAAGTATACAGGAAAATAAATATATGCACACTCCAAATGAAGGATTGTGATTGGGATTGTGGCTTAAATGCACTGTTGTATTGCAAAATTTGCAATTCAATTATGACGCAAATATCTAGCTCTGTGGTCAACATTTTTTAAGTAAAAAGGAGAACAAACAAATAAATACACACACAGACATTAAGAATTTTGGGAGATTAGCTGGAATGTACAGTTGTAATCCAAAATTTACGCATGACAACATTATCTAGATCTTTGGTCAATGTTTCTTGAGGAAAAATATCTGCCATATTGCTTTGAAATGAAATAGCTCGACAGTTGTTATTTTTTGCCCTGGCTGTCACAGCCTATTACACTCTGGGGCCACCTTTGGAATGGCAGGCTACTCTTTAAGACTAATACATAGGTTACAGTTGACCTCGATGAAGTAAGTAGATGTACGAAGGCCACCCATTAACACTAGTTAAAGATGAAGTGAGACGCCATCTTCTACCCGAAGCTGAACTCTTAATTATTTTTTCATCCATAAGCCTGGTTGACATAAAGACCTCCGTGTGATTACTTATGTATAACTAACATCACCAAACCCATGTAGGTTAAAAGTTTTTACTTGACTTCAGAAATCTTTTGAGAAAAATTTGGACCCTACATCAAAGTTTTGATACAAACTATTTTTGTTTTACTTTCCACCCATATTTTTACTGGTAGATTCTTGGCAATAATGACATATGATATTCTAGACTCAGTGAAAAATAAAACACAGAAAAAAATGATAAGTCACAGAACTTTGCAACTGCTAAGTATGAATATGTTGTTATTGAGTAAAACTTTTTTATAACTGATCAAAATCTGTCAAATATACTGGTTGAAGTCAGAAGAGTAGAAGCAGGCAATTCATGAGTCCAGTCTTTGCTGTTTTATTTTTCCTGAACAATAGCTGTCAAAAAGACCTTTATCCAATAATATGAATGTTTACCTTGTATGATTTTCATACAAAAACTTTTTCATCAACTTCTATAACCATTCAATGCTATTCAAGTTCTTTCTATTGAAGACTTCAAGACTGAAGGGGGAAAAGCGTGCACAAGGTCATGACCTCAGCAACAGCGGCTGTCAGCTTTCAACTCAACCCCTTTCACAAAGAGGGCCAAATTCGATACATATTAACTTAGGATATTTACATGCTTTGTTAGTTTTAATTTAATGTCCCACCCACGTTGAAACACAAAGGATCCTACCTATCATGTAAATGTTAAAAATTCTGAACATGAAAATTAATGCAAAAGCATGCGAATAAAGTAAGGTAATTATTTTTCTCATATTTTTCTTTGACAAAAACGTGTCTGGACAGTTAGCCATAGGTGAGTTGGAAACTGACCAAACCACTGAGGTTATGTTTTGAAAACAAGTGCAATGTTTGTTCGCCAAAGAAGATAGAGACCCGGTCTCTAAGTTTAACATTTTCACAAAAATGTGTGATCCTGGAGCTATGATGCAGGTGCAGTGTTCAGGTTACCAAGTTCATACTCACACCAATCTCTGCTGTCCAATTAATATTTAAAAAAGAAACTGTGTGTTCTTTAACAATGGCAGGTTTTATTGTTAACACTTAGCTTGGAAACGATTTCATGACGTTCAATAAAAAATATGTGAATCCACTATGAGAAAGCAACTTTGAAATGCAACAGAAAAAAAAAAGATTTTATTAAGAGTAATGATACAAAGAAAGAACACATTCACACCATAAAAGAAACTTCAATACATTTACATGGTATTTAATTTCAATTGTGGAAAACAGTTGGGGCTTTTTAGAGCTGATTCTATAAATAGAGTGCATTAAACTTCATTTGGAATAGAAATCCCACATGCAGGTTATAAAAAGCTAAGCAGATTTCCTCTAATTTGTCACTGCCAGTTGCCCTCAAGAAAGCCCCTATTAGGAGGGCATCTGTAAGTTGAAGAGCTTTAAGAGACGTCCAAACAGCCAGTTAATTTCTGTGATCAATTCACCGATGACAGAAAGCTGCAGCAACCAAGGCTCATTGTGTAAGGATATAGCAGGCTGGTGGTCGCCATAGCTCCCGCATCCAGGAGAAGTGCCTTTAAGAGAAGCTGTCATTTAATGGTACCAAACAATGTCTAGACACTCAACAGCATAGCCTGCCTTACAAACTGCATTAAGAGACTGGTATTGAAATACCTTCAAGAGCAATACAAATACTGCTTCACAAAACATTACACTTTTTTTTTACTTTTCACAAAGTTTAAAAATGGATTTCATCGATAATATCCGTTTTGAAAAACATTGGTTTCCAGATGTGAAGGATACATGAACACAATTAAATCCTTTGACAGATGTCTCTGACATTATTAATGGTAACCAAATATTCATTGTCTGTTAATTGAACATTAAATAGAGTTGAGTCCCTTGGTGACTCACCTGCCTAAGGAGGTAAAAATGGTATACTGACTCATTCCAGGAAAAAGATCATATCTAATGATGAATTATCTATAAATAATTTTCAATCTTCATTCTAAAAAGTCCCATTACTTCGTAAAAAGACATTTTTGAAGGGTGAAATTCAATAAATAACAGCAAGAAAAATAAAAATCAATGATTGTCATCCATTAAAAGGAGTCATTTTCCAAACCAACAAGTTTTCCAGAACACATTGAAAATTCCATAATCCCATAATGCAGCATGAATCATTTTCGATTATCCAGAAGTTGCATAAACACAATAAATGTTTATGACCATATTTCGCTAAAATAGTGTGAATTATTCTATCTTTACAGAAAAAAAATTCCCGCATTGAAAAAAAAATCTAGTAAAATTATTCATTCACAGACTATTACATCATAGAGTTTAAAAAATTCAACCAGACAATGAGGCTTTCAAATTGACGAGATTTGGATTGTAAGGGAGTTTGACTGCATCAGTGCTGATAATGATTGGTATCTTGAGAAGAGGAATGGTAAAGATCCGTTATCGGTTCCTTGGAGAGCAATAAACACCTCACGACTGAATGAACATCGGTCAAAGACCTTTCGAAATCTGAGCTATGGAAACTGCAATGACACGGAACTCCCAGTATCAGGCAAATCGCAATCATTACATATAAGCATTCATCAAATGTTGATGTGATCAACGTGAAAGCTGTGAAAAAAGTTAGTTATTAAAGAAAATAATTATTTGTAAACAGTACTTTCAGTAGATGGCTCCGATACTGTACCGTTTCATTTTAATTTTTAGTTTTCTCTTTTCGTTACATTTAAATTCTAGGGAAGTTTAAAGCTTTTTGAAAACTCTTCTATTTCCAGATACTGTATCTAATTCTATGAATGGGACTTCTAGCAGTACAAATGTAAACATAATACTGATTTTGTTTTTACTACAGCTGAAAATCATGCTTTCTTTTTCAATTTGCAATAGCATTAATGTCATAATTATGTATAATTTTGTGAATGAAGAAAGAAACCAATCATCTCACAACTAAATGCCCTTGACCTTTATATCTGAGTCATTTTATTGAAACACATTTCTGAAATTAGAACTTTTGGGGACATCAAGATTTATACAATAACTTCAATCATGACTTTTGCTTTCTAGGCGAACACACATTGCCAATTGATCATAGAAAACTATTGTAATCGAAGCTTCAGCATGCAGGAGTTCTATAGCCGTTTCCCTAGCCAAGTAGACATTTAATTCCCAAGCAAACACAAAATCTCTCCTGGCGATTAGTTGAGTAATGGATAGAGATCAATGAAGTACTCTGCACAGATCAAGGGAAAGTTGGTCCAGAGTTCAGGGTTCATAAAGAAACTTTATTAAAGTGGCATGATGAACTGCCACAAAGCTGCAAGAATTCGAATATTTTTATGATTTTTGATAGTCGTGAGAAGAGCGTTTGAAATACCTTGAAAAACTAAAAGATTGACGCCGAGATAAAAAATATTGGTAAAGCATTTGAAGTACCTTGAAAAACTAAAAGATTGACGCCGAGATAAAAATATTACTAAAGCATTTGAAATACCTTGAAAAACTAAAAGATTGACGCCGAGATAATAAATATTGGTAAAGCATTTGAAGTACCTTGAAAAACTGAAAGATTGACGCCGAAATAAAAAATATCAGTAAAGCCAGTAACCCGTACAAACCACATATGTGTGCTAACAACAGACAAAATTCAAAAAGCCGGGATGTAGCAGTAGGCCTACATTTTCTACCTTAACGTACATATCCAAGATTGATATATGAAGAAAGCTTTTATTTTGTACTTCTTGACTCTGTGTCAACGAAATCTTCCCCATATTTGAAAGATTAAGCCACTTTAGCAGACCTAATTTTAAGAAAAATGAATTAAGTCCTACATTTCTGTCACTTGATTGATTGAATATTAAAGTGACAATTTTATAGACTGGATGGCAAATTACAAAAATTAGTTTCTACAAATTTCTATTTACTGAGACCAAAACAAAACTCAGTAGTATCACTTTACTTGAGAAATTATTTAGCCATTTATCCTGCGGAGAATAAATATGTTCACTGATGGGCAACAAGAACACAAAATAATTGTCAAACAGTACCATTGGTTGATGCCATTAGGTAGATTACACTGCCTGGATAGATATGCCCAGAGTCAAAAGGTTATTACTCATGCATATTAATGATTATGGCTGTGCATACAAACCTCAGATGGTCAATACAGTAACATAATTACATTAGGCAACTCTCAGAACGGCCATTTTTCTGCCATCAATTATCCGAAATACCAACTGGAAATTACTGAAGTCTGCAAATAATCTGCGGACATAAATCTATTGATTTTTGTTCCAATCAACCCGGCTCAGATAACAAACATTCATTTCTAATCGTTAAAAACCAACACAGAGGGCGCCTTCATGCTGATATTTCTCTGAGGCATGATGGGAACAAAATGTATTTGTTACAAAATCGTCAGATATGGTAACGCTTAATTCATTATTAAATACTACTGGTTGTATGCACCTCAAAGGAACTCTAAAGCATTGGCTGAATTCCAACACAAATTAACGAAGCAATCAGTTGGGCTTCCTAAAAAATAATGAAACTTATTTCAGTCATATCTTAAATAAATCAAATTAATTCTAATAATATCTTGAAGAAGCCAGATTTTTTTTAAGCCTATCTTGAACCAACTTATTTCAATCTTCTGTGAATCAAACATATTCAGAAACAATATTAGAATTTTAAAACATTTGAAAATGATTTGATAACTGTTGTATCCAAACCAGCAGCAGTAAATGCTTTTTGTTAAATTTTTTTGTGAAAAATAACATTGTATTTATAGATTTCGACTCAACAACCCAATGAACAAGAAACATTTTTTTTCCGAAAGTGTTACATGTATCTTCCAAAACAGAAATGTGACATTTTTCATACATGAAATCCACATTCTATTTTAAAATACTATGGATTTTGACATAAACAAGATCAACAGAAAATTTAATAGCATCATGAAGGAGTTCACATAAAAAATAATAATTTCTTTATTTCTTGTGGAATTCCCAAACTGGCAATTCTAGCACAAGAAACAAAACTGAAATGTTCAAAACATGTCTTTTTTTAACAATTTTAACCCTTGAACAACATACCTATATATGTAAATAAATGACCTTTCCTAATCAATAAATGACCTTTCCTAATCAATAAATGACCTTTCCAAATCAATAAATGACCTTTCCTAATCAATAAATTTAAAGTTTACATATTATTTGTATTCAATCACCAGGTGAGGATGCCCTACAACCAGAAATTATTGCTGAAGAAACAGATGTAACAGTAAACAAAGGCCTTACAGCAAAACTTAAATGTACAGTCAAAAATCAAGGCACAAAAACGGTAAGTGAAATGCAATTTGCTATGTTCTTTGATGGTTACCCAGGGTTTAAGATAAGCAAATAAACACAGGGGAGTAAATCAGAAAAAAAGCTTAAAGCTTTCATTTGTCTGTAAGCTCATTAATTTAAATTCATCTATTAAATGATTGTTAACAGCATACATGTATTTTCTTGCAAAATCTACACTGAGGAAAAAGTCAAAATTTTGGCAAACTTGGGATCTTGATAGCACATTTTAAAGATCAGTTCAGTCTTTGCCAAAAATAAAATCTTTCGACAACAAACATCAATTTGAAGATCAGCTACAGTCTTTCGCCTAAAATGGCATTCTTTAGCAATCAAATTTTAATAATACAATTGGAGCTCTTACTTCCGTTATATTAAAACAAAACAGCTGGGTTTTTAGTAATCAAGAGACAGAAATTAAATATTGGGTTATGTTTTCTCTTTCTAAAACAGTATTCTATGTGCCTTTCTTCCAGTACGTAACCATTTTTTTACTAAGCGAATTCTACCCAGGCACTTTAATAGGGCATCCCACTTTACCTATCTCATATATCAGCCCTTCAGTGTGGATCCCTCCCCGTGAAACGCTCAGCTGTTAGCCGTCATCTGGTTAAATTAGAGACACACCCAACATATCTCGCCTAACACTTCCGTCTTTCGTTTTGTTTTTCTCTTTAACTCTTACACAACCCACAGTTCTTAGCGGAGACTTTTTAGCATCAAAGGCATCACTCAAATGCAATATCCTCATAGGTATAATCAAATTTCTTAGATTAAAAAGTCTAAGTGATATTTGTTATTGTTTACAATTAAGCTTTATACAGAATCCTAAACTTTAAAGGATAATTGCATCTTTCGATAAAAACATCCACTACATAATGTAGCAATAGTAGTAGGCTCAACATTAATATCAGATTAAAAGACTTAATTTTTACAATAACCATGCTTTATGTTTTCTTTTAACCAAAGCAATTAATAAATCAAAACTAAAAACAAATTGGTTGCATAACATTGGATTATAGGAATAGACATGGCATTATGTACATATGATAATAAATACAGAAGATGTTTTCCGAATGGAATACAATCACATTTATTTTGTAGGGAAAGGGTTTAATTTGTACACAATTGCAATGACTGATCGTTGCCGAAACGTGGCCATTTCAGAACTGGTAAAAGCAAACAGATCAGGGATCCTAAACACAGATTGTGTTTGCTGTAAACCATTTCTAGGCATCACATTTATCTAACACAGATTGTGTTTGCTGTAAACCATTTCTAGGCATCACATTTATCTAACACAGATTGTGTTTGCTGTAAACCATTTCTAGGCATCACATTTATCTAACACAGATTGTGTTTGCTGTAAACCATTTCTAGGCATCACATTTATCTAACACAGATTGTGTTTGCTGTAAACCATTTCTCAGCATCAAATTTATCTAGCATCTGTGGAATCTCACCTATGAGAGTTATTCTGTGAGAGATGAACTGCCAACACATTCCTCAAATCCTCAAAAAACACACACCTGTAAACAAAAATTCTTTACCTGTTCACCTTCCCTTACATAGTGGATTAAACATGGTCTACAGAATAGTAGCCATTATGACTTTGACTCCAACATCATACAAAAAGTATCTTAACAAATAACTAAATTCCTCAAGTGTGACAGGTTTTGTAAATATTTAAATCAGATTTAAAACTTTCTTGTAAATACATTTGTTTTCATTGGGTTTTCCTTTACTGTTGCTATTGTTTGAGGGCCTCTGGGCAGAACAGATTTATTAAACTGACAGAGTTTACATATTGTAACATTTTATCCTCGGTAAATAAAGCCATATAAAGTCTAAATGATATACCTCTTTTCAACACAATTAGAAAATTGTCTCCGTGGTTATTTTAGACAAGAAGATTTTCCCTGTGCCAGTGTGTTTTAGTGTTCATAAATTTATAAATACATTACCAAGAGAACAGCAGAGTTCATAATTTCTAAAACATATAGTGACTGAAAAGATGCTTATGAAGACTGATAGATATAAAATACATTTAAAAAGGAGACATCGCTTAAGTTTGTTGTGGTTCTCCGTTGACCTTCAGATTACTAGAAAAATAAAAAGTGATCAATCTCGGATAACAGGCTTCACGTCGACTCTAGACAAAATTTTCCGCGGGGATTTCCAGAGCTTCAGTTACATCAGCTCATTTTCAACCCCCGAGGCGTTCAAAGTTACTGTAATATTGCAATCTTGGTTTCCATGGTCTTTTTAGTGAACAAGATTTTCCCTGTGCCAGTGTTTGATTGTACATTTTTTTCCTTTTCCCAGGTAATATGGAGAAGAGTGGATGAAACCAACCCACTTACCATTGGAACATTCCCCTACGTGACCGGAGGGAGAATCACCGCCCTTCACAACAAATACTCAAACACATGGACATTACAGATCAGAAAGCTGAAATTGAGTGACATGGGCGTTTATGAATGTCAGGTGTCCAGTAAAAGTCACATCGTTAAGCACTTCAAACTAACTGTTACAGGTACGTCCAAATCTACTTACAATTTCTTTAACACTGCAGAACTCAAAACAAATTACTACTTTGTAGATGGCATTGTTTAATTTGAGCTTTCAGGAAGGTTGAATTGAGCAATTTCTGTGCTCTATTTATGGACAATGAGAGTGGCTGCTGACGAAGTCTCATTTTAAATTATTAAAATAACACCATGCACAAAGTAGTGCAAGTTGTAAAGTTATAAAATAAATTACAGTACACTAGCACAGAGAAAGTCTAGCACTAGGAGAAGTTTAAACGTCTCTTGTGGATTTATTTTGACAAAAATACAAAAACAAATCAAAATCTAATATCAAAATATGCCTAATTCCATTAAATTTAAAACAATTTGTTCGCAGAATGATGATTTTATTTACCCCAACTATCTTCGATTCCAATTTTTGAATTTTCCCTCTATCGTCGTATGTTACAAAGTTGTCCGTTACTCCCCGAAGGTTGGACATTTCCTTTCTGCAAACAGCCAGTTTCATCTGCCACTTAATCTGGCAATAATCTTCAGTGTGCCAAGAAACATCATTTAATTTAATCCCGAAGAATTACATTGATTGATTGATTGAGGTTTTATGGCGCACTCAAGATTATTTCACTTATATGGCGGCGTTGCCAGGTTTAGTGGGGGAGGAAACCGGGCTCATTACCCAGGTTTAGTGGTTTATATAAGCTTATTACTCGGAGTAAACTCCCGACCTTCGGCGAGTAGGAATTAGAAGAATTACAAGAATTTTTTTTTCTATTGCAATTTTTTTTTTTTGCAGATGAAGATATAGAAGAAGAAAAAATACCTCGTAAGTAAACTTTTTAAACATTTGAATAATCCTTTATATTTATGAACACTAAAACACACAGGCAAATGGAAAAACGTCTTGTCTAAAGTAACCATGAAGACAAGTTTCTAATTGTGTTAAAAAGAGGAATATCATTTCGACATTTACAATCCTTTATAAGTTCTTTAGAATTTTAAATGGTTTCTTTTTAATCTGTTGTACTTGGATTTATCGAGCCCTTATGTTTTCACTTGAACACCAAAAAAATACAATGAGATAGGTTTGTCTCATGTAAAGAAAAAGTAAAAAATTGGACTGCAATACATATGACCAGACTAATTAGACCCCTCTGAATGTGTATTAAAAAGACCCTACTGGTAGGAGTTCACACAGATGCCCACATTTTGTGAGTGACATAATCCTGACATAATCGTATGGGTTTTTTTCTCTCCATTCTTCAGCGGTTGTATTAACTGGACGTAAATATGTGGAGATTGGAGAACCTATTCAGCTAATATGTAACGCCACTGGAGAGGAAGAACCCCCGATGGATTTGGACTGGTTTAAAGATGGTGACAAAATCAACAGCAATTCAAATACTAAAATTGAAATCAGCAAATACAAAAAACATCGCTCCATCATCAGTCAACTTTCTGTTGACCGAGCCCGACCGAAAGACAAAGGTGACTACGTCTGTCGAACTGGTTTCAAAGACGAAGAAACAGCAAGTATTGAAGTCCATGTTTTAAACGGTATGTATAATCACAGTGTTTGTTATAAATACTTAAAATTTCAGTTTACCTGAGCTTAATGTTTAATAACAACAATAGGGTTTGTAAGTAGCCTGAGATTCACGAGAACTTCAGATTGCCAATGTTGTCCTAGCGTTTGTCGCTTGACATTTTTGGTTTTAATCAAAACTTCACAAGAATGATACCATCGTAATGTTCTTAATAACTCTCATCTGCTTCTGGATATCGTAAAATATCACAAGGTATCTTACAAACCCTATTGCATGCTGTTTTATTACAACCTTTTTCATAGTTAATTGGGATAAAAATGTGAAAGACAAATGTTTTTAAACCAAAATTTAAGTTCATATTTTTAATTGTCATTATTCACATCATCTTTCACAAGCAGCATATTTCCATAGTCCTACCCATAGCTTTGATCTGTGTTTTATTTCTTTGTACAATGAACAAGGGGAGATAATCTGTGTAAATTAACTAGCTCTTTGTTGAGCCTTATTGCAGCCTGTATATAAGTACATGAAAAGGTTTTGAAGTACCACCAAAGTCAAACTGGCACAAACATCAAAAATTTTTGATAGTTTTCCAAAACACCAACTGCCAACATTTGATATTCATAAAGGTATCCATGCTCATCGAATCATTCATGAAAAACAAACATAGGCTACATCCCAAGGAAGGACATTGAAGACATCGATTAACAATAGTTATCTCCCCTTATCTTTACCTTCTCCATGCCTCAGTCTTACTCTTAGGTTATCTTTCTCACATAGCTTCCAATCTCATTCTGCAATCAGAAAGCATCAGAGTTACTGCCGTTCCAAAATTTTGGAGGACAAGTTTGGTTGTTTTTAAAACTCTGCTATCATGGCACTGTTTTTCTAACATTTCATGAACAATTGACAGTTTTTCAAAAGGCGCTTTCTTGGAGTTTATATATAACATTTCATGAAGAAGTGATCACACAGGTGTTTTCTTTTGGTACAATTTTTTGGCCACAACCCCCAAAAACTAACGTGCTAAATTGAAACCTAAATGTTGACCAAATTTGACATGCCCCTTTTTTGGAAAAACTGACAAGAAATGCTTTCCTATCTAATGTTAAGTTTAATGTTGAACTAGATTTACCCCCCCCACCATTCATGATGAGTTAATTTAATTAAGACATTAGTCTTTCTGAATATAGCTTCTTTAACATATTTAATATATGCTTTCATAATTCAAGATGGTGAATGAGGAAATAGTTTTATATTTCACTCCACATTATTTCACTTTACTTGGTGTTGTACGGTTCATTGGCTGATCCAGAGGAAAAATTTAACCTTTCAAGTATTGCCACCAAACATAACGTAATAAAATAAGAACTTATGATGTTGCAATATGTAATACGTTGTACATGTTATTCCAAGTTATTCATTCATGTTTTCTTCCTCTTTGCTTTGTCACTTTAAGAAACATCACATCACTGTAGTAGGCCTAAATAACTCTGCTTCAGTCATAATATTAATCAAATCCCTTGCCCAGAAAGCGTGAAAATCAATTTATATGGGATGAATTTTTCTCTAAATAAAATTTATTCCATCGGAATCTAAAATCGATCGAAATACTTTTCTGGCTTTTTATAATTGGTTTAATAAGTGTTAATTGGGTATTATTTTTTCCAATATAGATGTGTTCCCTGCACTTATCTTACTCTGGTATTCTCGTTATTTATAAACATATTTCCTCTGAGTAATGTTTAAATTCATATGAAATCAAACATCAATGTTGGTATAGTAGGTATATATGGGGTCAAAATGTGTGACATCGTCGTCTTTTTTAGTTTTCTAATCAATGATTTTTCTTGTAAAAAATTCATTTTGGATTTTTAAAAGAAATTTTTATGGAGGTAAGCAAATTTTTTCTTTATATTCAAAACATTTGTAAACTCAAAATTTTAATCCAGGACTATCGAAATACATTTTGACCCCTCCTGTATAATATTATATGTATATGAATATATCAAACTGTGTACATATTTATATGTCTTATTAATTATACTTTCTTTTGCTTTCTGCATGTGAAGCTGCCACAAATAACGTCAAGCGTGGTAAGCAACTTTTTTTTTTCTTTTGAACCTTCCCAGTTCCCCTCCTTAAAGCTTTTTGTGTGACAGAGAGAAATTCATTCAAAATAGTCAAACTGCTTTTTCGAACATTAACAAATTGAACATTTTTGTTTTCTCTTCACATAAATCTATTGAGCAATAACAAAATCTACAAGTATGCCACTGATCTCTTTTCAAGTATTTGTAAGAGATCAGAGTGCTACAAGATTTAAAAAAAATACTTTCCATACTTGGAAATCAATATCAAATATTTTATTTTATTGACTATTTTGAATGAGAATCTAGCTTGGTGTGCTTTGGAATATGGTGAAAGGTACTGGGTACATCTCTCAATTTATGGATTCTATTCAATTTAAAATCTTCTGAATTTTTATTCAAAATTACAACCAATAAGCATTGCTTTTCTTTCTCTAAAATTAGGATTCTGTAAGAATAAAAAGACAAAATACAAGACTCATTTACTGATCGGTGCTTTATGTGGGACTCAAGATAATTTAACTTATGTTGCGGGTTTACAGGTTTAACCAAAATGCAAGACAGTTCCCTATTGGACGACACGATTCAATTTAGAACAAATGTGGTATTCATTTAGGAACCTTATAATCACAAAATTAGAATGATTAAAGCTACAGCATTTTTAACGGTTGTTAATTTTTTTTTTAAAGTTGCTGCTAAAATTGAAACAATGCAAATTTTAAAACATTTTTCTAAACGAATATATTTGCATGAGGTAAATATTTGTCCATATCATACAGCGTTTTTTCATTTTCCAAAGGAACAGAAAAGGACGAGAAAATCAACGCAGAAAAGAAGAACAGTGAAAAGACAGATGCTAGAGATACGAAAAGTGCCAAAGCTAAGGAGGTGACCTATGAAACTATGTCAGGAAACAGCGGGGCGTTGCTTAAAGCTAATTCTGTAATGATCTACCTCTTCACATGGACTATTGTATTACTACGCCTTTTGCAGAACAATCTCCCAGGTGTGGTAAATCTTCTCACAGACCCTATGTAAGTTGACTATAAGTAGCTATTTAAAATAGCTGGACGAAAACATCCCCTGAGTGGAGAATGTTGGATCAGGACTATGATTGTGGAGGGGGAAAATTGTCAGAAAATGACATTGCAAACCAAGCGATGGACTTTCTCTATCAGAAGAAAAATAAACTGACTGTTCTATTGACTGACTCAAAGTTGCAATATTATAGCCATATAGTGGCAGGCAGAGAACGTGTTTAGTTTTTGCTCTAGAGATGGGAGAACTTTGAAAGTGAAACAGAAAATGAAAGTTACAGATTGTGGTTATTAGTTCACAGTTCCAGAACGAACATGATTGTATGAAGGGAAACAATGTAGTCCTTGCCAATACGAGATGGAGAGAGAAAAAGACATTTTAACGGGTATTTCTACATGAAATGTTGCAAACAAATTCCCAAAGTTGAAACAGATTGCTTATTATACCTTAGTGCTACAAAATATACTTTGCATGAATGTTTGATTCTATGAATTAGGAAATAATGAGCAAATGTCCAATTACTTTTAACCTAAATTGTGTGTCTGCATTTGCTGTATTCAAGCATGAAGTTGACTACTCAACAAGCAGTTGTTTCCACACACAACTGATAAAATATAGTAAAGATTTAGAATTTAATATTGAAGTTTTCCTCTGGATATGTCATTGTGGTTTAGAAAATGCCTGAAACTTACCTGAAGCCAGCTTAATTACGTTTGGCCCCATTTCCTAGAAAAAGTCAATTTACTAATAGTAACATAAGGATTTTCTAGATTATTAGTGAAAATTATATTAATTTTCACCATAATATCCTTTTTGTTTAATTTTTCCTAGACTTAAGGCAGCAATGGCACAACATTTGTATATTAGTATAGAGTATGTATATACTTTTACACACAATCAATTGTATATGTAAGTCTAGTGCATACAGCTCTATCCACAGTGAATATATTTGTTATTATAACGAATTTTTTAAACTGCGTTTTGATTCTTACATTTTTTTTTAATTTAATAACTTTTTTTGCTGTCTCTTGAATGTTGCAAGGTAGATTTTTAATTAGTGCTATTTTAGTTTTGTCATTGCCAACGTTTTATCAATAGTCTTAAGACCATATTTTCAAAAAGCCATTAATGAAAAAGTTAAATGTTGAATTTGTGACATAAATAAAGAAATTGAAGTTTTAACGAAAGGCTACTAAGTTTAAGATTTTGTTGATGTATATATTTTATTTCTTTGTTGAACAAAATGTTTTGTAATTTTTGTTGAATTATGACCATTTTTAAAAAAGAAATTTTGAAATGTTACATATACCTCATTTTTGACATTTTTCACTTTACTGAAGACAGTGAAGGAATTTGTGATGTTCTTTTTGGATACTTTGTTATTTCTTTTACTTCAGTGTTTGAAATTTCCACTAATTTTGCGCCAAAAAACTAAGTTTTGTAAGAAGATTCAAAATTATACAGCAAACTAAAGTCAAAGAAAATTTCTATGATTTGTTGTCTAAAAAGTATGAGAAAAAAAACACACATTTTTCTCTGACAATTCAAAGTTATGTTATTGGCCAATAGTTATGGCACCATGAGCTGCTAAAATGACATTAATGTTGACATTTAAACTTTTCCAATAAACAAAATTTTTAAATTAACCACTGTATAAACTTTATGAATCTGAGCTTCATTTTCTTGCCAATTAGAATTTCTGGAGAGAAAAAACGATGGCTTTTAGCTTGGCAGCTACTTAACTCCCAAAGTAACTGGACAGAGCTTTGACAGTTAATTCAAAGGCTAAACGCAGGTCAGTTTTGTTCTGCACATGTTAAGCCAAGCAGTTTCTTTTGTGTATTGATTGGTGAAATAAACTTAACAGTTCCTGACAGTGCAAACGGTTTTTGGTGGAGCCCAAATTCGCAAACAAAGCAAACTGGGAACCCAACTAGAGTCCCAGAGTAGGTCACCAATCAATAGAAGTGAAAGTTGGCTGGTCTGTCTTAATTTCTTACTTGCCTTTTAAAAATGTAAATAAAGTTTGTACATACTATTCTTAAGATATGTAGATTTCTAGACTTGACTTTGTACATTTTTAATAATATGAATAGTACAAGGACCAAATATTTATTTCTCCAGAAAATTAGAACAAAAAGCAACCCAGACATGGGTCATAATATTAAAATTACAAATAATGTTGCAAAATTTACTCTCCATGTATACCAGAATTATAATCACTGTGAACATAAATACATTGTTACTAGTTCTAGTCAAGGATTTAGCCACCATTTCAATCCTATTATTTCAACATGTCTGGGCGACTGTTTCTCAAGACATTTATGTCCAATGCAAGGCCTGCATGTAACTGTCATGGAAACATATAATGTAACCTTCAACATTACGTTACGACCAGGCGCAAAGTTATGACGGGCGTAAGTGTGTTGAGAAACAACTCCCAGAACTCTTGCATGCATGTTTAAGTTGCTGTGCCCAATTCACTACAGGTAAACCATCGCGCAAATCATCTCATTTTGATGGAAAGCGCCAATACAGGTAAACCAATATGTTGCCTTATTGAGGTTATTTGCTGCAGTTAAATTGGCAAAGGCCAAAGACCGAAAATAAAGTGACATTTATTTCTTCTTTGCATTACGATAAGATCTTCAGACAATGAGGAGCAGCTTTCAAGTATGTGGACTTTTTCACACCGGACTACAACAGCTTTGTTTACACAACAGTGTGAATTTTACAAGCTATTATCAATATCAAATACTAGGGCCGGGATTATAAAACTTGCTTGAGCAGGACTCAGTGCTCAAGTGGTCACTCTGTGCTCAACTCCAAACTCAGACTCGAAAAATTGGGATTATAAAACTTTTGAGATCGCTTCTATGCTCAGCTGAGTACGAAATCCTAAGTACGCTACCGACGTTGCTCAGAGGTAGACTCAACACAATTTAACCCTCTAAACATGTTTTTCAATACATTTCTAGCCAAAAATTGTACTTTTTAATATTACTTCCACTATTTTTGAGAAAGTTAAACCTTTAATTTTACGTTTTTCCAAGTGATTACACAGTGATGACTTGACACAATTGCAACAACATCAAAACAAAAGTTGTTTTTGACCTCCTTCACTAGAGAGCTCCAACATTTTATGCTCAAGCAGGCTGATTTTGCCTTTGTTTTGGACTCAGTTGAGCACGTTCTCAGAATGTTTTATAATCCCGATCTCAGACCCAAACTCACAGGAGTATGCTCAAGGTGAGTTGAGTACGGAGTCTGAGTCGAGTATGGCAAAGTTTTATAATCCTGGCCCCTGGTTTGTTTTTTGTTGCTTTTTTTGACCAGCCACATTAAATCAAATTAATGTTTGGCAGAATTTGAAAAGGAAAGTTCTGTCCTGTAAACAGAAAATTACCCTTTTAAGAACTCTTGGCAACCAACCCAATATTTTTAATACAAAACCTTGTACTTTCACACCTTAAATAAGATGATTTTGGTACTTCCTATTACAACAGGGGGTTCTCTAATCTATTCCCTGTGGATAATAAAACACAAATACCAAAATATAAAATGATGAATGTAGGGGTAGAAATAAGTTAAAATAGAATTATTACTTTTTGTAAATACATGCATGCCTAGTACTAAATCTGTCCAATAAAATATTACTATACAATATAACTGTTATGTACATAATGATTTCTTGTAATTCTGAAAAAGAAATACATTGATTTTAGTGAACTTATTAAACTATGAACATGTACTGAATTGTGTGTTGTGTTTATTAGTTAATTGCCTTGTTGGCTAAATCATTGATTGATTAATTGCAGGATTTGCTTGCTGAATGATTGACAAGTGAACTAAGTAAGTTGATTGATTTATTTAAGTGACATGAGCTACCAAAATGTTGATATTTTCACCATCTTGATATTATTGGCTCTTTTTCGAAATTTTCCCAATACATTTGTAACTCATAAAATGCTACTATGTATTTCATTTGTATCAAGTTAGCCTACAAAATAAGAGCTTTTCACTGATATCAATCTTGGTATATGCAACAAAAACTCTATGTTTTCACATATCAAAAATATGTGAATTTTGTCCATTATTAGCACCATCTTTCATTCATACAGGTTACTGGCTTTACCAATGTTTTTTTTATTTATTTCAAGATCAATCCTTTAGTTTTTGAAAAATGCTTCAAACGATCAACTTCTGTTGACAATCAAAATTTAAGAATAAAGTCAGCATTTTGCCTTTCAAATAATATTTTGAACTTACTTCAGCCTAAAACGAATGAAATTGAATGTTCGTCTCTGTTATTTAAAATTTGTTTACTTTCGGACCACTTTACAGGTCAAAGACTATTATTCCAAAGCAATCGTTCTGTTTTTTGATGAACTTCAAACACTTTTATTGCCTTGACTATCAGAATTTATGAAAAACGTACAAATTTTGGCACTTTAGTTATTGATTGATCGATTAGTGGATTGATTACATGGTTTATTTGCTGGATGGTTTATCTATCAGCTGAATGAACGAGCAATTGATGGTTGATTAACAATGACAATGATTGATTGATATAAAGATATATCTTGGCTATTCCAGTGGCATGGTGCTTAAATTCATCTTGTTGAACCTATTAATTTGACAATCACCTTTGAGTGATCTTGATAGAGAACAATAAGTTCCACATAGGGCAGTTCCACATTGTAGACGACCATCCGCTTGCTTATCAGGAAATATAAACAAATGATAAGACACTGTTTGTAAACAGGAACCTGCACAAGGAAAAAAATAAACGGCTATTAAAAAACAGGACTAATGTCTCCTCTATTAAAACGAGTTAAATTTTAACATTACACAAACAGATTATTTTAAACAACCGTCACAGAAGAAATAAATTTTTGGGCATTTTTAAACTACATATGGCAAACCAACAAACACACAGATACAACATTGATTTCTTTGTAGGTTTAAACAACACACTAAATATTTCACTTCTTGTTCTAGGTTGCCAAGCCTATGTTACCTGAAAATGAATATAGAAATCCACAGTGATGAGAATTCCACAGACGACTGCCCACCTTAGAAATATAATTTTGTGTCCAAATCTGGTGCCTGGATCAAATTCAGGGCAACCAAATGTGGACAAATACACTGTTTTACATCAAAAGTAATCCTATTTTTTCACAGAACTCTCTTCTGAACCCAAACTAAATTCCAGGTATAGTATGAACGTACCTGAAGCTGGGCCATAACTTACTTGGATGATGTGTGTCAAGTATGGCTAAGTTATAATAAGAACGCAGTGACAGCATTAATTTTCTTTGTTGGAGGTTTGCACAATATATTGATTGATCTCGCTTCTCACCCCCGAGTGCCAAGACAAGCCATTTAAAGGTATTGATCCTACTGCCATTCGTATCATGTAGAAGATCTCCTAGAATGGCACTAGATGTCGATTGTCAAAACAAGGTTACATGTACTTGAAGGTAGAAGCAAAAAATTGTCATAATTCAAGATTATTTCACTTAATTGACGGCGTTGCCAGGTTTAGTAGGAGGGGGGAGGAGGAAAACGGATTTTGTGACAGTTTATATCAGAATGAATCTAGTTATGCCAAAAAAAAATCTTGAACGATAAGGGATTAAATGGTAGCTGGGCTTGTCCGGTCTCAGATTGGTGCCACAACATCATGTTATTGTTGCGCTTAAAACTGGCAAATGATCTATTGTCCAGTAACCGTCACAGCACAGCTAAGATTGAAAATTGTGGGGATGAGATTTGGTTGCTTGATTGTTGTCTTTTTTTTAAGAAAAAAAATCGTATTGCATATACTATAGTCAAGATGAAGTAAAACATGGTATGGGCAGTTAAAATATAAAATTACCGGTTACTTGCTGAGCAGTATAAATAGTACTTTCCAGACTGGAATTCTGAAACATTATCATAAATTAACAGTGAGGCCTACTTAACTTCAAGGCTGTCAAAATAATATTATCCTATTTAGCGAAATTATTGCCCGATTTTTAGTGCAACTAATTGAGGATGTAGTTCTGACATTAACCAATATCCATAACTGAATAATAGCATATACTTTACTGTACCACAAGAACTAGAATAACTAAGGCCAAAAAATAATATATTGATGTTGTGCTGGTCAGTAAAGTTGAAAAGTGTAAAGCCTTGAAAACCCTAACTTAGAGAATCCCCTCATTTTTTTCATTAGCCAATACAACTGGTTGAAACTCTCCGTGCACATTTTGCCAGTAGGCCTACCAGGAAGTAACTCTTAGTTAGTAAAGATTTATTACCCAGACAACGCTCTGACATTGTGACAACCCTTGGCCGCCCAATCATACCACCATGGCCCAAGGACTGTTTGCTCGTTGGGCAAAAGTTGGCCAGTCAACCATTAGCCGCATCGGCGAGCCAACCATTGACCAACTTTGGCCAAGGGGTGGTTTGCTTGTTAGGCCAACATTGGCAAGCCTTTGTCAACCATCGGCCAGTCAACAAAGTACAAATCAAAAGAAAAATGTTTATGTTGGTGAACAATTTTTATTTAAACATTAAATTTTAAAAAAAAATTAATTTCTAATTAAACATATTTGTAATTAAACAATACGATGCTGTAAGTTGGAGAACATCATTTGGACAGCTCTGTGTAATAACTTGTAGTTTAGGGCAGGATACTGGGGAATGCATCTGCAAGGCATAAGATCAAACAAAAATTGCATGGACATTTGTTAGTATGCAATGTGATTGATTCATTCTAACAAGACGTTTATGTAGTATAATCTTCTCAGACTGCTTTATTCTTTTAAATGTGCCTCATTTTGTTTCAATCTACCCCCACCACCCTTGTCATTTTGATTGGATGTAACAACCTGACTATGATGGTAATTTGGTTTGTTTGTACCAATGCCACATTACCTTGAAATATGACACACATGTGGTAGTGATAAATGGATTTAATAAAAATAGATACAATATATAAAACAATGCCGTTTTAAATACACCGTAGACCTCTTACCATATTGTATGCAATGCATTAGAAAACTGTAAAAAAACTGTAAAAGATCAGTTCTATCGCCAGTCTTGTCACTCTTGTCTAACCGTTGGAATAAAAAAAAAACATCTTCTGCGCTCTAAAACCACAAATTTCAGAATATAGATTTTGATGTTGAAAACCAAACAGGTAGGCCTAACGGTGCATAGTATTAGAGTTATCTTGAAACAAAGACTAGGAAATAATGAAACCAATCCCAAAATGTATGTTTTAGTAAAACAAACTCCATATCAGAGAAACTGATAGATACTTATTATTAACATTCCTTAAGATGTTATAAAAAAAAATAGTTTTTTGACATGAGGAATATAGTTATGGACAATAAACTGAAATAGTGTCATTAGTGTCAGTCAAATAAATAAGGTTCACATGTTACCTTCATAAGTGATTCAATGGAAAACCGTTTACAACTTATTAGCCCTTATTATATACTCAAAACCAAATTTATTTATTCATTAGGCCCCTAATGAAAAATCTGACAACTTGTAGGCCTACTACTTTGTACATGGTGATGTTTAATATGAGCTTTCGAGAGAAACTACTCTCATCATCAGAAATTACAGCAACACGTCCTATGTGCTTTGGTTTTAGTAAAGCCGCTCCATAGCAGAATCTACCGTAATATTCTTATGATGAAATGATTACAAAGAAATAAATTACATTTTCTGGCTCTGCCATACTAAAATCAGCTATATATGCAACCATATCATGACAATAAGCCCCTTTTTATAGTTGACCTGGCAACGTTGGCAGCCTGACCATTGTCTGGCCAACCATGTATGATAATCTGGCCAACTCAAATGTTGGCTGGCCAATCCTGACCATAAGACAACCATCGTCAATGTGTTATCTGGGCAATTTATCAGAATGCTGAAGTTAAACTACCATATTTAATATACCGGTAGTTGGTTTCCAACATCAATATATTTTGGTATGGAATTTGAATATTTCCAAAGTAGGCCTACCATTCATTGTCAGTGATGTGATGAAAAGGTCTACTTCACTAAAGACGTAAAGTAAAGGTCTTACTCCGTTATTTAAGAATTTCTGACATTTATGGTAAGTGGTACCGACCATAGATATCCAAACATAAATAACGAGGTACCTTTAACATTATTGAATTATGATGAACCGTGCAGATGAAACTGACACTGGTGACAGGTAGAGAGCCACGTGTCCTTTCAGTTTCACTGAATTTCAGCAGTGTTCATGCAGTAGCCTACTATCAGGCTATCATTAGTATCAAGTGTCATCAGAAATAATTGAATCATGGACCGAAACATTCACATCACTATTAATTTCCTACAGATCAGTGAGGAAACCGAATGTTTCATAAATAAACACAATCAACAGAAAACGACATAAAATCCTAAGTTGTACACCAGCACGTGCTCGTTCTGAGTCTTTGAAATTTAACGCCAAATTGGTTAAGGGGCAAAACTCTTCTATGACAAACTATACCGGAAGTCCGTAAAACCTGTTGACAAAGATGGCGGCGCCCATGGAAGCACTCGTGGATTCTCTGTTAACGCAGTTTCAGACTTTAACTAAACGACCAGAACATTATTTAGAGTGAGTTTTGCGCCGAACGTTAATAGCATTTGTCATTTTTCCTTTTATTCATTTATTTAATGGTGCTATTTTCTTTCACAAAGATTTCCTAACATTCTAAACAAGTTGGATTTTCAGTCGTCGATCGGCCATCGGCAGGTTGGGGAAATACGTGATTCGACGGACAGATTTGTCACAGAACGACGGATAGGCACCTGTCAAAAACGATAAAAGTTCTCCGACTTCCAATTCTTACGAAGACGCCAAGTTTTGTAGTTCAACAACAACAGAACAGCTTTCAGTTTCAAGCATTCCATTCACACTCTTATTTCGTCCTAAGCTTCTCTAGTTTTCTGCGCTGAAGCCGTCAAAGTCGCCAATACAAACTGTCAAAACGCATTTCGCCATTTTGGATAAATAATTTCGAAAAGAAAATAAACATTTACATACATTTGAAACCCCGCAAATTCAAGCGTGCTTCTTCGTCTTTCCATACTGGTCACGTGGTTCAAATACGTCCACTGGCAAGATCACACAAGAGCATCTAAAGTAGGGCCCTCCAAGAATACAGCGCCAGTAGCCATTGTATGGTGAACCAAAGGGGACTAATCTAGCAGGCCTATCATGTACAAGAGGCATATAGTACCCAAGGCAAATTAGTTCCCTTTGGTTCACCATACAATGGCTACTGGCACTGTAATCTTGGAGGGCCGATCGGTTGGTAAACAGGTTGGGGAAAGTCGGTCGGTAACCTTTGGACAAAAATGACAATCGATCTATCATCCACGGATAAACCGTCGAACGACGGAGAATAGACCCCGTCGATCGGTGGGTAAAGTTTGGACAAAAAAGACAATTTCCTCTCTATCTATCTGCCCTCATTCGCGTTTTCGCCGAACTATCTAGTTCTACGACAACAGTGCATGTTCCAAGCTTCTTGTGAATGGTTAGCTCTACCTTCAAAGTCAACTCGCCGCGCGCGCCAAAGCCGGTGAAATTTATTTCTTAAAAGTCTAAAACAAACTGCGCCATTTTAAGCATGAGTTTTAAAATAAACCGATATATCTTAGAATACTAGTACTCACCTATCCACGTGTAGTGCACGTTCTGTAGTTTTCACAAATGATCACGAGGCGTAAATCCATTTTCAGTGGTGTAAAGGGGACATAACCTCTATAGAAGATATATATCATATGACTATATTTTCGCCTCATTTTTGGAAACTGCAGAGCGTGCACTACACATGGATAGGTGAATCTTGTGAGTAGATATTTCAGGGACTTTCCCCAACCTGGTAAAAGGCTGCTTCACCGCCTAACCATGGAGAACAGATCCCTCCTATCGCAGGGTTTCCTGGAAGTCAAGTTTTGAGGTCGAATATCTGCCTCAAAATGATCATAAAAACTCAAATCTCTCCATAATAAACTGAATTGCAGTTATTTTAGCATGGAGAAATTCAATTTTTGGCAACTAAAATACTCAATTAGAATTGAAATTAACTCAAAACTCAGGTTTATGGCCTCAGATGCATGGACAAAAATATACAACTAAAACAGTGATCTAGTTCTATGGACAAAAATGACTAATCTCCCTGTATCTCAGTATCTGCCCTCTCTAATTAGTCTTCAACTGCAACATACTTCACTAAGTAAAGGTCTTTCTCTGTAATTTATTAAGTTTTTACATTTATTGGTGGTCGACCTTTACTTGTCGCCATGTTACCTCCTAAGGCTATGATCAGGACTTCGGGGGAATATCGTAAAAGAAAGTATCGTGTGAAAGGAGGACTGCTTGGCAAACTGCAACGGCCCGCAATGACCAATTTCCTCTCTCGCATAAATTAGAGTGATTCTGAAAAGCATGTACCACACTCTAATTTAAAACATGCATTGATTGACCTAGCATGATGCTCTCCCATTTAATATTATTGAATTTAATGACAACAGTATAGGCTCCAAACTTGTTTTGAATGGCTAGTTCTTTCTTTAACTCATTTTAAGCTTGTATGATCAAATTTCAACTGAGGTCAATTAGAACAGTAACTGGAGGCATTTTGGAGGTGATCGTTTCCAGTTCTTCAAAAGGTTTGGCCTCAGTCGAACTTAGATTTACTCTTCATGGTCATGTCTTGCGAACTACAGAGTGAGTGCTACACTTGGTAATGCTTAAAATGGCGCAATTCATTTGACGCTTTTCATGGCACAAATTTTAACAGCTTAAGTGCACGCAATAAGTTGACTATGATAGATGAACTGGCCATTTTCAAATATGCAATGTTGTAGAAGTTGATAGTTCGATAGTTCTCCATGCACAAAACTTTTGTTTTTGGCCTCAAACAGCAATCAGTCAATTCCCTTATTTGTTTTTTTGTATTTTTGTAGAATACAGACGAAAACTGCAGAAAGTTTTAAAAAGTTGACCAAACAAGTTTACGACACTATTAAAGACACTGAGAAAAAGAAGAATGAGGCTCTTCCGGAGTTAATTATTAAAGGCTTTGATGATGAACAAATATGGCAAGAGTTAGAGCTGCAAAATGAAAGTATTATCAATTCTTTACTAGGCAGCATCTCCAAAGTGGTCACTGGGAAAAATGTCGGATTCAGACTTCAAAATACTTTAAATAAACGATCCATTCTAAAAGACAAATCCCCAACATCACCAGAAAGTAAAGATACTGTGCCAGAAGTAGATAATGATGACAGTGACGGAGACGACGTCGAAGAAATGTCAGAAACAGAAGGGGTTGATGATCATAAAAGTGATGACGGGTCAGATACAGATACTGAAATTAATCGAATTAAAACCCGACTGAGTTCTGTACAAGCCGAGGATCAAGAAATGTCTGATGGTGATTCAGATGATTTAGATTTTGACCTTGGCAATGACCTTGAAGACGGAGATCTTCACAGCGAAGAAGAGGCAGATGAAGAGAACAGTGCTAGTCAAATCACACCAACAGATAGGATATTATTGGATGATGATAAGTCCAAAAAACCTAGCAAGCCTTCTAAAACTCAATCAGAAAATAGGACTAGTGTTGTTGATGACAAATTTTTTAAACTATCACAAATGGAAAGATTTTTGGAACAAGAAGATAAAAAAGAAGAAAAATTAAGAAGCCGGGAAACCGATAACGCTGATAACATTTCTGAAAGTGAAGACGAGGATGCTGAAGATGTAGATATCTTTGGTGATCTATCATCAGAAGAAGATGAACTGGAGGTAATGCCAATTTTATTCCGTCTAAAGTTTGTTAGTACTCATTGAATGTATTACACACTTTCCAATCCTGAGTTCTTTTTTTTTTCTTTAACCCAAATATTTGAAAATTTATTTTAACTTGTCTCACCAGTGGCTATAAAAATTACTCAAAAGAATTGGGGCATTTTATATTCGGATCCTATCATCCAACAAAATATTAGCATGACCTCCATATTATGTCCTTATTTTTTTGTAGAATACCCAAAACTCTTCAGAAGAGGTTTTTTTTACAAAAATACTAAAGCCCTTTTAAATATCTATTTTAGGAAAAAGCTCCTAGGAAAATCAAATATTCAGATTTTTTTGCAAACCCTGAAGGCGAGGCTCCGGGTGATGAAAACGATCAGGAGTCCAGCGATGATGATGGGGATGACCAGCCCAGTAAAAAGAAAAAAGTTAGATTTTCTGATACTAAGGGAGATGACTCTGGACAAAGGTAAATATTCTAACTTTAAATTTATTTCTTTTGTTAGGAAATTGGTTATGAAACTGGGTAAAGGTTTTTATTTGCTGGCATTAAAATTGCAGTTTTCTTGTGGGAAAAGATTAGAATTAGTACTGACTAGAGCTGGCACAAAACTTGGTTTCAGTTTATGTGTATCAACAAAATAAAGGGCTAACATGTTATCCATTGTCTCAGAGAAATGATTAACACAGCGCCTTTGAAAATTAGGTCATTCTCTACACACGTAGGGATATTTTTCACGCTATTCTTGTGTCATAACACAAATTTTCCATCATGTCACCTTTTGTTTGGTCATAAACCGAATAGATTTACTATTTTTTGGATCATTAATCCACTGCTAAATAACGTTGTGCACCAAACATCACAAAGTCTCATTAACAGAAACCGAAAGTTTTATTTGATTTAAAGAATTTTACATAGTGTAAACTTACATAAACTTGTCCTTTGTAGAGAAGTTGCAAGGTATTTGTCAAAAGTCATGGATTGGTTTAATTCCCCATTACGTCTGACAATGCTGTTAGTGAAATAATCTATCAATAAATTATGTTATTTTAAGTTGCCATGAAATGCTTTGGTAAGTAGGTACTTTTTGTCAGATAACCTTGACTACATAGTTGGGGTGTTTTTGTAAGCATGTCAATTGTTTTGTTGGCAGTGATTCTGAGCAGATACGTCCTGACTTATTAGCGGAGTCGGACAGTGAAGGAGAAGACATCAAGGATATATTTGGAGGGAAGAAAACTGAAGACAAGTCAAACTTTGAACTACGACAAGAAAGAGTAAGGAAGTTTTTCGTTACAGTCTCCTATTAGAATTAACTTGCTAACGCTTTATTTTTGCTTGGTCTTTACTGGGTGTTTTTTTGTTTGTTTTTTTTAGAAAAACTGATACTTTTAAAACAGAGTGTTTCTTCATCATGGGATTTAAGACTATTATGATGACCCTGAATATATCTACATGTAGAAGCCCACTGGATTGATTGACTGATGTTTTACTCGGCACTCAAGATTATTTCACTTATATGGCAGTGTTGCCAGGTTTATTGGCGTAGGAAATCGGGCTCATTGGAGGAAACCCCCCACCTTCGTCGAGTACCTGGCAACTCTTCCACACATGGCGACCGAGTGGAAAATCCACTCATAACATTTTTTATTTGGTTTATTTGGTCTGAGTGTGATACGAACCCGCGCTGCATCGATCGGATGTAAGGTCTGTGTGGGATTGAGGGATGATCACTCTAACCCACTGGACCGAGGCCCCCCAGAAGCCCACTGGAAAACATTAATTAACTACTACTCGGCGTATTTGTTTTTATTCTATTCTTCAGTTGAAGAAAAAAATATCAGTAATGGAAGAGGCAAGTATAGCTGAGAAACCATGGCAACTGGCAGGGGAAGTCTCTAGTGTTAGGAGACCAGAAAATAGCTTGCTGGAAGAATATCTACAGTTTGACCAAACAACTAAATTACGTAAGTTTGTAATGCTGTGTTTCAAGGTGTGACTGGTTATGTTAGTGTTTGAAATATCTTCTATGTTAGAAAACGTCATTAAATTTAAACATGTGATGATTTTAATGTTGTAACTTAAATTCCAAAACAAGCTAAATCCCTTCTAAAGTGCACCTCGATGAGCTGTAGCCATGGATGTAGTTTCAATGACGACATTACAACTGAAGGCATCCTTTTCTTTCCAGTCCACATATCTACAATACTGATCTCTGAATAATTCTATTCTCCACAGCTCCTGTGATTACTGAGGAGACAACTCAAACTATTGAAGAACTTGTCAGACAAAGAATTAAAGATCAGGTAGCTCAAAACATTTCATTAAGAATTAGTTATCTTTGCTTGTAAAAGTGTCATGATCAAAAAGGTCATGGGATCCCCCTGGCCCCTCCCTGTTTACCCACCCGGTTACCTGGCAACTCCACATTATGGCACCATAACAAAGAGAGTAGATTGACAAGAGTGGTCACTTCGTCCAATCAGCATTGCCGGCATGTTCTTCTGGCCCCCTAGCGGAAGGGTGTTCCAACTGTACACGATTCGACTGTTGGGCGGAAAGGAGGTTCCTAATAATCAAATCGTGTCAGTTCAAATTCAACATGGCGTGGACGAAGTGACCACTCTTGTCAATCTACTCTCTTTGACCATAATACTGAAATGCTCCTGATTGCTATACAAAGCACTGAATAACCAATCATTATTATTGTATCATTGTTAGACACCTACATGTACTCCCTTTCCTTGTAAACAATTTGAGCTGTACTAAAATGGAAAATATATATCCATTGGGATGCAAGGGAGATAACTGGATTTTATGTATAACGATTGCTCTTATCCTAAAAATGGTGCAATGTTACCATGTAATTTGCATTTTATTTGATATATGTCCTTCAAAGTGTAAGAAAACCAGCCGCATAATCGCTGGTCACGTGGAGAATGTATCTACGGCTAAAGTTTGTAAAATCGTGGCATGTATTAAATAAACGCTTGTGCTTATGTACAGGCTTGAGCAAAAAAAATTATCCTAAAATTGGAAGGACATTTGAGGCACTAAAAATACTAGTGTATATGTTGCCTTGACGATAAGATGTGGCGTTAGATGGGTCTTTCATTTTCAAATAATGCATTTGTGATCAATGCAATTTTTTTACTGCAGATCCCAGATAATTGGTCGTTATCAATTTTGTCATTTCTTTTCTTTAGGCTTGGGATGATGTGGAAAGAAAAATCAAACCAAAGGAAGATCCATTTGAATATAAAAAAAGAATTGTCTTGGACCAGGAGAAAAGTAAACAAAGTCTAGGAGAAATATATGAACAGGAATATTTAAAACAACAGCAGGTAAAGCTTATAATTTTATATAAGCAACACAGCTTGAGGATTGGTTTACTTTTGCCTAACTAAATTCCCACAGTTGTTTGCTTACATCTGAGAGCTGTTTAGCCATTCGTTCTGTTCTATAAAAAAAATATGTTAAAAGTATAATATTATACAATATTTCACTTAAACCTCAATACTAGGCTGGTTGACCCCAGTAAGTCTACTAAATGTACTCCTTATTATCTATTATGCTTCAAAATGAATAATTATGTTCCTTAATTAACTGGAATTTGTTTGCTCCATCCCACTCTATTAAATGAACTCCTTATAACCTGTTATGTTTCAAAATTAATGATTATGTTCCTTAAAGTGGCATGAGCTGCCAAAGTAACCAAAATTCACATTTTTTTCATAATTTTTGATAATAACGACTTTAACAGGCTTTGAAGGCCATCGAAAAACTAAATGATTGGTGTTGGAATGAGGAAAATCCATACAGTATGTGGCCTATACGAACTGTAATAGTGTTCGCATTGTAAACAAAATATAAATAACCGGGACGACCATTCATTCATTCTAAGCCAAAGTTAGTTCAAACAATTCTCTATCGTACATTTTCGAGACTAGAATCACTAAAAAGACTCTAAATTATATGTCTTGAGAAATATTGCCAATAATTTCAACGTTCTGTTTAAACGTCAAAATCTCAACATTTTGGCAGCTTATGCCACTTTAATTAGCTGGAAATTGTTTGATCCCAAGAAATAATCTTGAGTGTGACGTAAAACATCAATCAATCCTCCATTAACAAGATGATACCTTTCTCCCCTCCCCAGAAAGAAGAGGTTGAAGAGAAAGATCCTGACCATGAAGATATTAAGAAGGAAATGAGAGAGCTGTTTATCAAATTGGATGCTCTTTGTAATTTCCACTTCACACCAAAACCAGTAAGTAATCCATAAATCATTAATAATTAGTATTGAATTTCAGATGAATAGAAATTAAATTTACCATGACAGTGATTTCTGAAAGTAAAAGCCAATTCCCAACCAAAAACTTGCCACAGAGCGTCTCAGATTGGATAAGACAATTGTATAAAAATGCTGCACAGATTCCTTTTTGCTGTAGAAAACTCTCAGACTGCAGCATTTTTTTTCGCGCTGTGAGGGTTGCAGTTTTAATGCCTCATGTGCGCGCTGTGAGGGTTGCAGTTTTAATGCCTCATGTGCTTCCCTATAATATATTATTTCTTGATTTAAGCTCAGGTCAATGGTGCTTAGGTTTTTGATCCATCAAATATTATCCTCTACTACTTCAGTTTGTTTCTTGTGGTATCTAAGGGAGATAATCAGCAGGTTTTAAAAGTTGTCTCCCTTGAATTGTATATTCTAAGCTTCAGGCCATGTTACCTCTGAAGCTTATGTTGAATTTCAAGGATTTAAACTCAAACAGTGAAGATTTAAGGAAGCAAAAATTCATAATGAAAAGATGATGAAGCCATTTAAAGTAATAGCTATTTTAGGCTATGCTGTCAGACATTAATGTTGGTTTTTTGCCTCTGTCTAGAATAATGATAACATTGAACTTGTCAAAAATTTGATAACAAAACATTAAATCCACCAGATGTTGACCTATTTTCTGTTGTGATTTCAGGCTGCTGCAGATATAAAGATAGTGTCCAATCTGCCGTCAGTAACGGTGGAAGAAGTGGCCCCAGTCAGCGTCAGCGATGCCACTTTATTGGCTCCACAAGAAATCCAGGTATGATCAGTTGTGAAAGAGAAAATTAGATATTTGTTAGTGGGAAACCTAACTTTTGCATGTACCTAGCAACCCTTCCAGAACTTCATGTAGGATCAGTTGTGAGAGAGAAAAGGAGATATTTGTTAGAGGGAAACCTAACTTTTGCATGTACCTAGCAACCCTTCCAGAACTTCATGTAGGATCAGTTGTGAGAGAGAAAAGGAGATATTTGTTAGAGGGAAACCTAACTTTTGCATGTACCTAGCAACCCTTCCAGAACTTCATGTAGGATCAGTTGTGAGAGAGAAAAGGAGATATTTGTGAGGGAAACGTACCTTCATCAGGTACCTAGCTAACCAGTTTAAAACCCACTGAGAACTGTTGTTTCTTTTTCAATTTCTGTTTTTGATTGATTGGTGTTCCAATCCACCAATGCAATGGTCCATTTATTAAAGGCATATGTCATACTGAGAGACTTTAACTTTGTAGACTAAGTCCCCCTGTTTTATCAAAAATTATCTGGAAGAACTATGTTCTATATATGGATGGTGAATAACCTATACGTTTTTGTTAGTTAATGTAATCTTGGTGCTTGAGGAATAGGTTTACTTTTAACTGGTAATCTTGGTACTTGAGGAATAGGTTTACTTTTAACTGGTAATCTTGGTACTTGAGGAATAGGTTTACTTTTAACTGGTAATCTTGTTGCTTGAGGAATAGGTTTACTTTTAACTGGTAATCTTGGTACTTGAGGAATAGGTTTACTTTTAACTGTAGGACAAGGAGAAGACAGAAGCAAAGGGCCAGACAGAGAAAACAGAAACTGATCGTAAACGGGAACGAAGGGAGAAGAAGGCTGCCAAACGAGCGCGGCAAAAGGCTCGGGAACAGAGAGAGAAGGTGGTTAACAAACTACACCCTGGATTAGGAAATAAATACAGTAAAGTAAAGGCACTGAAAGAACTGGAGAAGAACAGTAAACAGGACTCTGCTATCCACATTATCAAGGTATAGTTAAATGTTTGTTATAAAGCTTCAATTCATATCAGAGTCTGTAGAATTGGACGTTTGTCTTCAGGCGTTTATGCAAAAAATATATATATCCTATCAGAGATTGACTAATTGTTTGGTGCTGAACACCACAGTTAGGATTATTTCACTTGTATGTTGTTAGCATTGCCATGTTTGGGGGGTAAAGCAGGCTTTTTAACAACCTTCCAATTGACAATTCATACAAATGATTCAGAGAACTCTGTGGCAATAGATGCTCTTTAATCTATCAGTTACAGACTTAGCAGGTTGAAGTCCCCTTAAATGGGTACCAACGAAAGGCCCCCGACAAAACTGCCATGTTAGGGAACTAATCCGGAGTGTGGTGTAAAACATTAAACAGTTAGCTTACACTAATGCTTTTTTTTTTTAAATTTCAGGAAGACAAAAAGAAAAAAAAATCTTCAGTTTCATCCAAGACGTTCTTTACACAGTTGCAAGACGAAGTTACATCGCAGATTGCAAAAAGGAAAATCAACAGTGGAAAACTTAGTGATAAAGTGCCCGCAAAATCATCTAAGAAATTCAAACTGTGATATAACTTGTAATAATTTATGATAATAAAATGCTACCATTTTTTTTTGTCTATATTTCCAAAGATACTATTATTTTGGTCTATTTGTTTTAGCATTTACTGATTTCACCAAATTTGGTATTTCAAGTAGGATTCAATGGATATTTCTGATCCACTTCGAAAAAGAGCGTGGTTTCCTCCCCCAGTAAACATTGCCATCCTGCCACATAAGTGGCAACATCAATCAATTCTGAACCAGCACATCGGCCATTCAAATTGACCAATCATCTCTAGGAGAGGACTGGAGAACGCAGGAATAAAATACATCCTGCCCATATTTGATTGATGTTTTACGCCGGACTCAAGATTATTTCACTTATATGGCGGCATTGCCAGGTTTAGTGGGGGAGGAAAACGTGCCCATTACCTAGGTGAAATTTTGTGATTTTCATTGGTTGTTGCTTGTTTGCAAGACATTTGAACCGCTGCTCAGAATTTTATGAAATTTAATGTATGGCTTAATATTGCTTGGTGGTTATGCATCTGTCAGGTCTCCAATTCAGATATTTGTATTGGTTACGACGCTTGTCTGCAAGAGATCACCTGAACTGCTGGTCAGAATTTTATGAAATTTTAATTGTAGCTTATTAGCAGGGACATTTGCAGTTGATGACGTTTTGGTGTATGTATGTCCGTCTGTTTTTCCTTTCGCTTCCATTGGAATATCCAAAAAACCACTTGGGATATCCTCAAAACCTCAGGGTTTCCTGATGGCAAAGAGTCCAGCTTTTGCCCCTGCTAAGCCTGCCATGTTACCCACATAAGAGAAATAATCTTGAGTGCAGCATAAAGCCTAGCGCACACGAGAGGCGCCGGACAGATTTCAGCGCAGACGATGAGCTCTCCGTTGAGGCAAGTTGCTGGTTAGCCAAATTCACTGACATACAAAAATGTCACTACCCGTGTTATGTAATGTTCTAAGTGATCACATATTTCAATAGGTACACACGATTGGCCTTACTCTCCTCTCAGCTCACGGTGAGATTCTTGCCACGAGAGGCAGAAAATATTAAACATGGTAGATAATTTATTCACCGCCTCCAGAGGCGAAAATCTCACCAAGATTTGTGCGCACACGGGGGAAACAGCTTAGCTCTCATTCTTTATTCAGCCACCCTTTGCCGGCAGCTCAGCCAGCGCCTCTCGTGTGCGCTGGGCTTAAAACACCAATCAAATCCATACAGAGAACCCGACAATCAACTATAAATCTCAAAAGTATCGGGTTTACTACTCTATCAAAGAACGCAGTTTTTAATTGGATCAATCTGTAGAGCATTTTAACTCGGATCATTTGCTTAATTGAATAGAAACAGATTGATTGATGTTTTATGCGACACTCAAGATTATTTCACTTACATGTATATGGCGGCGTTGCCAGGTTGAGTAGGGGAGGAAACTGGACTCATTGTCCAGAGGAAAACCCACAACATTTGGCTCACAGGGGGCCTGTGTCGGACAGATGGACTATCACTCTAACCGTCTGAGCCACCGAGGCCCCAATAGAAACTATAAACAACTGGTGATTTAAAGAACAAAAAAAGGTTTATTTCTAGAAATTTGAACAGGATGGTAATTGTTATGACCACTTGACAAAGCACACCGTAACAATTGCATACTGCCCCCTGCTGGTCATCCTCTAATACTGATACTGGACCCCTGACATTATGACGATACTTTTTAATATTAGACCGGCCTGTTTCTTTTCTTTTTATTTACAGTTGAAAAATGTCTCCCTAAATTATCACCATGATATACGAAACAATGGAAACTTTCTGTTGATAAATATACGGTGGAATTCGCGAACTTAGAATTGATTGACTGAACTCAACCTCACACTGAACTAATATAAAACTTATACAGTGACTCAGTAAAGTGTGAATTTGATACTCGTACATTTTAAAATCACCTAGAACTTGAATCCTCACAGGCATTACCAGATAACGGCATGGCTTTGAAGAATTTAAAAACACATACTGTACATATGTCAATGATTAAGCAAATGGAAATACGCATATCGTTTGTAAATATTTTAATCACATTCACACATATTGTTTGTCAATGTTATAATCTCAATATTATCATCATTCACGCATATTTGTCAATATTATAATCACATTCAAATATTGTTTGCCAATATTATAATCACATTCATGCATACCATTTGTCAATATTATAATCACATTCACACATATTGTTTGTCAATATTATAATCACATTCACGCATACCATTTGTCATTATTATAATCACATTCACACAGATGGTTTGTCAATCTTATAATCACATTCACACATATTGTTTGCCTATGATATAATCACATTCACACATATTGTTTGTTAATATTATAATCACATTCACACATATTATTTGTCAATATTATAATCACATTCACACATATTGTTTGTCAATATTATAATCACATTCACACATATTATTTGTCAATATTATAATCACATTCACACATAGTTTGTCAATATTATAATCACATTCACACATATTGTTTGTCAATATTATAATCACATTCACACATTGTTTGTCAATATTATAATCACATTCACACTTATTGTTTGTCAATATTATAATCACATTCACGCATATCGTTTGTCAATATTATAATCACATTCCCATTCAATGCAAAGACTAACGATCATTCTCTTCAAGACAGAATCATCAGATTCAAACATTTACAGAGGTGAAATGATGAATGATTTTACAATCCACCTACATGTTAAACGAAATTTTCACTTATATTTTCGTTATTTGATGCTGAAATTTCTCCCAAATTGGAAAAGGATTTGTGATTATTTTTTTAAAAATGGGTGAAGAATAATTATAATAGATTGCAAAACAAATTCAACCACTTCAAGTTAAAAACAGACATTATTAACAAGTAATATTGTGACCATAAACAATTATATAACACAGAAGAGTTTTAACGTATTCGTACCGAACATGTGTCCAAGGTCGTCCTTAACAAAATGTAGATTTTCTGTAATCTGAACGTACCCAGCAAACCAGTAAAAACTGCTATTGTATTTCAGGCCAACAATTTAGAAAAGTTTAGGGCCTTTAGATCAGGTTACAGAAAGCCGCCACTTTTTTTAGAATTACCAAAATTATTTGTACTTGATAACATTCCTGGAAATCTTTTATCTTTCAATTTATGGTAATTTAAGCTTATTAAAAGTATCAATATTTACAGGGAGAAATAAGTCATGCCTGAAAGTCTCAATTTTAAACACAGGAAACGATTTCTGTAAAACACTTTGATTTCTATCGACATAAAAGAATGATACATTCAGTGGATAAAACAATTTGACACTCCTTTTAATTCAAGCACTTAAAAAACAGCCATAAAGTAAATGTTTTTAAGAAACGGGATGCTAAAAAAGCAACCACTGAGTCAAATTTAAATTCAAGTAAAACTACAAATAACTACATGTTCATGTATGCCTGGACTGTGAGCAAACTAAAAATTTTAAGATTTTGTAACAGCCTCCGGAAATATTTTCCAATTTGTGTTAAGTATGTTGTAGAACATGTACTAAACAAGTCTGACCAAAAAGAAAATTAAATTTCTGGCACTGCACAATCAAAACTTGATGCTACCTTTAATACCATGGTTACGAAAGTTAATAGGCTCAGTGACATGACTACGAGCATGATCATTGTTTGTGTACCCTCAAAATGCTGATGTAATGGACAATCTCTGTGAATGCTTTTTATTAGAGTCTTCCACTTATTAATAACCAGCGCAAGATTTCTATGGATATAATTTCACTTACATGGCTTTGTTCTTGATTATTGGGTTGATCCAACAAGCCAAATGATTGCAAGGCCTGATCAGAGACTGTGGCCCATTGGTGAGAGGGCATTGGGCTGTATTCCCATCTCTAGTGTCTGTATACACCCATTTCTAGTGTCTGTATACATCCATTTCTAGTGTCTGTGAACACATTCTGTATACACCCATTTCTAGTGTCTGTGAACACATTCTGTATACACCCATTTCTAGTGTCTGTGAACACATTCTGTATACACCCATTTCTAGTGTCTGTGAACACATTCTGTATACACCCATTTCTAGTGTCTGTGAACACATTGTTAGTCAATGGACACTTGTTTCTTGAGTCAATGGGCACCGGTTTCTAGAGTCAATGGGCACCCTTTTCTAGAGTCAATGGGCACCTGTTTCTTGAGTCAATGGGCACTGGTTTCTTGAGTCAATGGGCACCGGTTTCTAGAGTCAATGGGCACCCTTTTCTAGAGTCAATGGGCACCTGTTTCTAGAGTCAATGGGCACCTGTTTCTAGAGTCAATGGGCACCCTTTTCTAGAGTCAATGGGCACCTGTTTCTAGAGTCAATGGGCACCTGTTTCTAGAGTCAATGGGCACCAGTTTCTAGAATCAATGCACACTTGTTTCTTGAGTCTCTTTCTAGAGCCAATGCATACCTGTTTCTGTAGTCAATGGACACCTGTTTCTAGTGTTAGTGGACACCTAGCATTAATGTGTTGCCATAGCAACCAGTTTTCATCCCATTTAAAATCCCCGCCCCCCCACCTCTATGTTGCATGTATTGCATGCCAGTATTTGGCCAACAATAACTGCCAAGCAAAAATAGGACAAAAAAAATTCCATCATTATTTGGAGCCTAACATTAAAATTGATCCATAGGATTTCTTAGTAATAATAATTATTAGTTGTGAGTTATATTAATTTTAATATGAAGATAAGATTTATAATTTGCTATTTATAATAGGACATAACTATTGAAAAAATCACAATTAACTTATTTGGCACCAATGTGTTCCGTTGAGGAAGTATAAAGAAATTTGAAAATGAATAGATAAAACAATAATAACAGAAAACAAATGTGTTAAAAACAATGAAGTTTGCCTTAAAAACATAGCAAGTTTACATACATAAAATATGTACATGTATGCATGATCAGACACATATCAAATCCCCAAATACCTTTTGAGCACAAGCTTGGATATCATTAACAAATAGATTTAAAACAAAAAAAGAAACAAAAATATGTTTACATAAAATGACCAGGGAACTTGAATGTGCAGGAACATAGTTGTATAACTTCATCCCTTTTATAAAAACGCTTTCTGTACATTTGGAGATTTATCCTCTTTAAGCCTCAACTCAGATTCCCTCTCCATACTATGGGAAACTTCAAGTAGTCGTCACACCAGAGATTCCAAAATGACACTTTCCTTTGTGACGAGTAACTGTGGTCAAAACACTTTGTGTTACGCACTCATCAGTAACTTGTTTCCTTCTAGATGCCTCGTCAAAATGTCAGTGAAGGCAAAAAGTTGGTTAAGACAGGATACAAAAGAACACTTTCCATGCCATAACACACAGATCGATGTCTTAAAAGTTCATGAAAACTGCAAAGGTGTTGTTCAAACCAAAACATACCTTTACATTTTAAATGAAATGTTAGCATATGTGATTGGTCCGTGAAGCCACGTTGACCCGTAGTGGATCAAAAGAATGAGTGAAATCCTAAGGCGTTTTAACGTGACTAGTCCGTTCTTGAGCCACGGAAACAACCTTTGTTTAGTTTTTGTCATTTTTTCAATGGTCTTCAGTCTTCAATAAATGTTGTCATGGCAACAAGATTTTGAAATTAAATGCCATGACAGTTTATCAACTTAACAACAAACAGGGCATGATTGACTTAGAATTCCATGCTGGAAGCCCGGAAGAACCACACGCACCAGAACACAAACATGACATATTTGCAATGCTATGTAAGCGTTTTGTGATTCACAGAATGATGTCTTTATTGGTGATTCACAGCTTACAGACTTGTCAGCCATTTTGATTTTGCCCAATTCATAATGCACCAATTGTGTTGTCCTATGCCAGATTGTATGAACAATTCACGTTCTTTTCCAGACACAGATTGAGGTTAACGCTGACAGGAAGACAACAATAAATATACACGCATAGGCTCCTTTGTTGGCTAAGCTTCCTTTTGATTCTAACTGTTCTCCACTTTTCCCTGAAAACATACAACATTGACATTAAACATTGACCACAATATAAAACCATCTCCCTACATCCACAATAATCAGAACTGGTTGAATCCCTGACAAATCCCTTAAACAAAAACGTCCACAATTGTTAGCTTGAGGCGCGGACAATTAAAGAGAAAATAAAAAATACTGTTTATTGTTGTACAAAATTTCAGTAACCCAACCACACGTTTAAATACCTACATGGTTAAAAAAAGTTATACCTTTGAAGTTTAACAAAAATAAACGTAGATGATTTCTTTGCATGCTTCAAGACTTCAATCAAGTCTTTTTTCAGAACACAGTCAAGGTATGAAATATCATTCTGAGATCTCAAAGTCTCATGCAGAATGGGTGGTAAATGAGCAAGTAAAGAGGGCATATATGTATACATAGGGGTTTGGGTTTTTAAAGTACATCAGCATGCTAATTTTCAAGGCAAATAAAACATCCCCTTTTTCCATCACCATTAAAAAATCAGTAGAAATCAGTCATAAAACAGTAACAAAAAACAGAAGGTAAGTCTACACCAAGGGGAGATAATAAAGTCAAACATGAAAAAATAACCCAGCACCAAGAGGTCTGACACCATGAAAATGACCATGCACCCAATCCAGTCGATGGCCACTTACTTGGGTGCTGGTCATTTTGGGGCGGGGTCATTTTGGGCTGACCCTTTGTGACAATATCTATTTCCCCTCGATTCAATTCATTGTCTGGCAGTTTATCACCTGGTTGATAACCTTCTCGTCTACCCTCTGTAGGTTTGGTTGGCACTCGACTGGCAGGCCTCCATGTTATAACCTCTGACTCTGTAACTCTTGTCGTACGTATTGTTGTTGTCGTCCTTGGTTTAGGTTTCTTAGGTTCTGGAAAGAAAAAACACATTTTTTTTTTACTTTTGAAGAATTGCTCCAATGGAAACATTCCAAGTTTTGCCCTCAATCCTTCCCTTGCCCAACGTAGTGAAAATTCTACAAGCAAGCCAAAACACTGGTTAAGGCCCGTTCTCACTGTGCCATTTGTCAAATCGACTTGTAGGATGCGATTAAAATGGATACTTTTAATTGGTTGATAGGATTTGTCAACCAATCAAATGCATCCATTCGAATCGCATGCTACAAGTCGCAGTAAGAGAAAGCGCACAAAAAGAACTGGCCTTTAGGTATTTCAGGATCTGCTGTTCCAAACGAATACAATAGGTCTGGTCCAAAATCCGAATTAGATTTTTGGGGATCTTCCTTAGATTAACTTGAGAAGTCAATTTTTCCTATTTCATGCTAAAGATGGCTGAATATTTTGAAAACACAACCTAATTCTCACCTCTTACCATAAATAGTGAACTAAAATTTGTGAGAATTGATTGACTGATTGATGTTTTACGCCACATGCAAGATTATTTCACTTATTTGACGGCGTTGCTAGGTTTAGTGCGGGAGAAAACTGGGCTCATTGCCACGGAGGAAACCCCTGACTTTTGGTGAGTGCCTTACAACTCTTCCACAGAGTGAAAAATCCACTCAAAAATTTTGTTCAATTTTTATTTGGTCTGATTGTGATTTGAGCCCGCGCCGCATCGGGTTTGGCACTGAGGGACGATCACTCTGATGCCCATGTGCGAATTGAAAGAGTGAGGAAAAGTCTTGTGGATTTATAGAAATAATGATTAATATGCTTACCATATAAAAACATGCTTTCCTGATCAGAACCAATGGGATTCTTTGAAACACAAGTATATTCCCCATAATCCTCTGTATCTAATGAATTAATGCGTAAGCTGAGAGTTATTGTATCATCGCCTTCATCATAAACTTCCACGCGGTATTTCCAGTTGTTAGAAATTAGTTTGCCATGGCGTGACCAATAAGTTTCTGTTTGAGGATAGGCAGTAATTAAGCACTCTAAGATTGTCTCTCCGCCCCGAACTTGTCCAATCCTACGATTTGGTAACTGGATTTCTGGTGCAACTGAAATATACAAGAGAAATTGAATTATACAAGATATTTGATATACGCTCAACAACAACTGATCTGTAACTGAAGGGTTGAACATATTCAAATATTGTAGGGAACTTCCGAAAAGAAAGAGCATTCTTTAGATTTCATATTCAAGCCTATACTTCATGCAATATGGCTGACCTGTACTAAAATTTGTCATTCTTTTTTTCTATGAGTAAACAAACATAGGCCTATAAGAAAAATCTATAGTGTACATCCTTCAAAACTTTCCCAAAAATATAAGTAAGAACATCAAAATGTTAACACTTGAGAAAATCAAGAAATCTTTTATTTATAAAAATCACACTCTAAGACAAGTTTTTAGTAAACTCAACATACGCCCTATGCTTCGACTGATTACTATACATTATATAATATGTTTGTTTGAATTTCAGCAGTTGAAATTCTATGTTCATATGAAAGATTTTCATTTCTCTATTCAATGAACATATATGGATGCCAGCAATTGAAATTCTATGTTCATATGAAAGATTTTCATTTCTCTATTCAATGAACATATATGGATGCCAGCAATTGAAATTCTATGTTCATATGAAAGATTTTCATTTCTCTATTCAATGAACATATATGGATGCCGTATTATGTAACCAACGATATCCTAAATTGTTCCTGACACACCATCTACCCTGTAGTTATAAATACTTACATTGAACGGTGACCTTTATCCTCTTGTTAACAGCTGGCGGCACACCATTATAAGCTACACATTCATAGATGTCATCACAAAAACGGGAAACATTATGGATGATGAGGATTTCACCGCTTTGACCTATTTCTACAAAACCGAACAAAGCAAACATAAAATTAATATTTATCAAACAATCATCTGATACGGTATCAAATTTGTCTTTATTGTTACAACCCAGGTCAGCACAGAATTGCTCTGCGTAGCTGTCCCTTTTTTTTCAAGATATTTTCAATTTTGTCCATTTCCCAGATTTCTGGAGTTTTTGTGGCCATGATGTTAATGAAGCTAATTTTATATTCTTTTTATTTGCCTCTTTTGTTTGGTACAGAATCCACGATGAAAAGATGGTCTAGCAAAAAGTTACTCAGTAATGAAAATCAAACTTAAGGCAGGGATTGGAGAAATTATCGGACATAAATACCATTAAACCTGAATTTGAGATTTTTATTCAATGCTACGTAGTCTTTAATTGACATAAAACTTTGATAATACATGTATGCTTCACAAATGGCTTCCGGCTAACAACTATTGTGGTACAAGGTGCTTTCTATAAAAAAAATTGCAACTAAAATAGCTGACAAAGCAGCAATTGCCATTTCTGTCAGCTTTAAAAGTTTGAGTTACAAACCCTGTTTTTGAAATATATGCCCTTAAAGTGGCACAAAATTCACACGTTTTTCATAATTTCTGATCGTCCAGACAGTTAGAGGCTTTGAAGGCCATCGAAAAAACTAAATGATTGACGTTGGGATAAGGGAAATCCATAAAGTCTTACGGCCTATACGAAAAGAAATAGTGTCCGAAAAGATAACAAAATTTAAATAACCGAGACGACCATTCATTCATTGTAAGACAAAGTTAGTTCAAAACAATATATGTGCTTTATCATTCATTCTCGAGACTAGAAGCACTAAAAAGCTTCTGAATTATACGTCTTGAGAAAAATAACCAATAATTTCAACATTCTGTTTTAACGTCAACATATCCAACATTTTGGCAGTTCATGCCACTTTAAAGCGTATGTGCATGTAGCCTGGAAACTTACTTTCTTTCTTAGCTCCCACATGAGGTGGAAGTCTAAACCATGTGACCTCTGGATGGGGGACGCCTGTAACGTTGCACACTAACATAACCGTGTCGCCTTCTTCAGCGTACATATTAGAACTGGAGAGGTGTTCAATGATAGCTGCAGGTACTGGAAATAAAAAAATAACAATAACGTGTAGCTGGAAACAATTTAGGCATTCTGAGAAGCCATTAAAAAATACAGTGAACTCATTTTACCTCTATTCATCTAGTGGCTCAGTAGGTAGAGCGTTGGACGCTCAATCCAAACAGCCTTCCACCAATGGGTTGCGGGTTCAAATCCCACTTAGTCCAAAAAATAATTGGAAAATTTTCTGACTGGGTTTTCACTCAAACTACCAATGTGGGATGGTTGCCAGTTACCACCGGAAGGTCGTGGTTTTCTTCCGGGCATAGAGCCCGGTTTGCTCCCACAATATAACTGGCAACGCCGCCATATAAGTGCAATAATTTTGAGCGCCACGTAAAACACCAAGCAATCTATTCATCTATCCTAAATTTCGACAGAAAGCCGAAGCTGCTCAATTACATGTACAACATTCAGTATTTCAGTATTAATGCTAAAAGGAACAAAGGAAAAATTATTATTTTGAATAAAAAAAGGATTAAGATACAATGCACAGACTACTCATTTGTTACTTCATAAAAGTGCACTAAAATACATTTTGGTGGATTTTTATAGAGAGGGAAAAGCGACACTTTTATAGCCTTTAAAATGTGCTTAACACGGATGGAAAAGTTTCCCACAATCTTGAGATGATATTATTGACAGGAGGGTTGTCAAAGTCCACCCTTTCCCAGACAGTCAATATTCCATCGATTCTTATCTAACAAGACGAGCCATTAATTAAGGGAAACATTGATTCAAATTGATTATTGTGTCACTTTCATGGATGATTATGACATAACGAATATCTCAACTATCCATCACTCTTGTGGACAAAGTGGTTTCCTGAAGAGTGTAAAACCAAAACATACCAAATTTACTCAAGAGTATTTGCAAATTTGAACCGAATTGATTAGTGGGAAGTGTAAAATTCTAACCAACCAAATTTACTCAAGAGCATTTGGCTGAGTATTTTTTTTTTCTCGCTTTGAGTTGTATGCTCTATGCTCCATGGCAAATTTGAACCAAATTGATAAGTGGGAAGCGTAAAAATCTAACAAACCAATTTTACTCATGAGTATTCAGCTTTTTCGTTGTTGCTTCAAATGAGTTTTAAAAAATACTGAAGAGAATCTCCTTTTGATAACAGAAAGAGACTTTGATACATATACATGTAGTTCTATCTGGCAAGTATCCAAATTACGTCATAGGTTCTTATGCCAGACATACATTTATTGGGATTTATTCCAACTTGCAATGCAATGAGAGGGGTCATATGCGAGGCCCACAAAACTAGAGAGACCTCGTACTGTAAAATTCTTTATAATTTTTGTGAAAAAAAACAGAATGATTTCTGATAGATTACCAGTTTTGTACAACAGTCTGGATATTCTGCAAGTCTCAGAAGGATATTAAAAGAATAAAATTTGTTTATCATCAAACTATCTTTATCCACAAAAACAAAAAAAACAGCAACATAAATTTTTGTTTAGAAATCAAAACTGAACAGTTAGTTTATAACCATTTCATTTGATTTTTTATCATCATTGCCATTTCTATCAGCAACCTTTTCTCACTCTTGGAAAGTTCCTCAGGTATATATTTCAAATTTAGACGATGTAGATCGTTAAGTTAATATGGGTTGTCTGATAAGTTTCGGGAAGGGAAATGTAGCCAATCTTGGTATCTTTTGAGGCCATCTCTCCGTAGGATTGTCGGCAAGATTAGGTTGGGCAGGAAAGATGCTTGTTTGATAGAACTCCCAGTCAATTACACTAGGGGATTGTGGGTATTAATCGTCCAAGATGCCGTATTCTGTTTCCTCCAAATTGGCATATATTGAGTAGGTGAATTTGGAAGACACAAGGGGAATAAGTGAGACGGTAATGAGTTAGGTGGAGGTACACTGGAGGCCATCTCTTCAAGACAAGCCCAATAATCTACATATCCTTGGAGGCTTTAGACTGGCTAAAGAGGACAGCTGACTGTCAGACCGATCCAATTGATGGGCAAGTGTTTACTAGAAGAGCTGTTGTTGTAATAAGGCTGTGCTGCTTTGTCTAACTTTTCTCTGTTACGCTGACAAGGAGGGACAGGCGCGTTACAGGAAATTGAATTGGGCTCAATGCCCCCTTGAAGACGGCTAGGGGAAAACTTTCTATGGATTTCTCTCGTCCCCTGAGACGTTTACATGAACTGTTGACAAGTGTTCCCCGATCCTCGACTGGCTTCAATGATATGCCTGGACACATTCAGAGATCACCAAATCACTTACAGTCAATAGGTCCACCATGTTCTACAAGCTACAGCAGTTATACCACCTTGCAACAATGGCCTCGTACAATTACACGAAGACACTCAAATGAAGCCATCAAATTACTTCAGTTTTCCACGTCAATTCACCAAACATACCAATGAACTATTTTAATTTACAGACCCGCAATAGAATACAGTTGTATGACTAATTAACCCTTCTGCACCAAGTATAACAAACATTTACTGATCAAACAAATCTATGACCATAATTTACAAAGTTACCGATTTTAAATATTTGTACAACATTGTCAATATATTACGAAGTCTTCCAGAAAATTCTACTGACTAAAGGCAGACTCCTGTCTCTCTTCAACCTAAAGAAATATCATGGATTTAGGTTTATTACAATATGATTGGGTATAAAAGGTCCCAATGACATATCCATACCCCCTGTTTAATACAATTAGAATCTCCATATGGTTTTAGTCAAGATGATTGTCTGTGTGTTTTAGTGCTGATAAATAAATATTTGTTTTAAATAAAACTATGAATCTGGGCATTCAATGAAGATAATAAACGTCAGCTAATCAATTAGATCCTAATATGTAAAATTATGAAAAATATACTGAATCTAAAATCATAATTTTCAAAAAAATAAGCCTGCAACTAATTCTGGTCTTCAGAAATCAAACAGATTTCGGATTTTTATTGATTTAATAGCTTTATAAATAGCTTTAATACCTTTAGAATTATTGATTTTTCGTTTTATGTTTCACTATTGATAATTTTACTAAAAAGCAATAGTTTATTTCGAGAGGAAACCCTAATTATCACAGACTTAATGATGGAAATGGCTAAATACAGTAGACCCCTACCAGATCGGTTATGCAGAAAACACATTAACAACTGATCCTTTTTTTTCAGCTAATTTCATATTACAGTCCTTAAAAAACTTATCGCCTCCAAACATGACAAGTACAGAGACCAGTCGCCAGAAAAAAGAGACAGCATATTGAAGGAAATAGCCTGTCTAAACAGAATCTATTATCCTAATTGAATGAGGCTAAATTCTGGAATTGTATAAATTACAATAGAAGAGGAACAAGGGACTGACTGTTATAAAATTTACCAACTCTACAGGAATCTCAATTGACCGATTCTGAATTATCAGGCACCACAAGAAAGATTGGGACGCATAAAAAACAGAACCGTTAAAATATGTGGCTTGAATTATTCATAAAATTTGTCAGCAAGTGGCAACTATTACTTGACTTTCTAATCACCATCCAACCATCAAAGAAATGTATTTAGCCAGACCATTTTGTAAGATTCTGGTAGATTTATTTAAATAGTAATTAGTAATGTCGCATTCATAATTTTTTTTAGCAGGAATTTTTATTGTTCACAGTTTTATAGTGGCATGAGCTGCCAAAATTCAGATTTTTTTCAAAAGTTTCATGGGGGTGGGAGGGGTTCCAAAAACTACAAACTACCTACAATTAAATTCTTTCATTTTTTTTTTACTAACAAAACCTAACAAAGAAATACAATTCTCCATTTCATTTCTTTTCAATTTCATTTTTTGTTTCATTTTACACTCACACAAAAAGGCAAAAAATCTAATCCTTCTTTCTGTTCCTTTCCAATTTACATGGCATTGTTATAATCAGATAAGACAACTAAAGGCTTTATTTATGTTAGAGTAGTGTTTGGCATAGAGAGTTTGACATTTGAAAATGATGGTCAAAAAACGGTAAATCGACAAGCAATCAAGAGTGGATGGGCCGGAGATTTAAAAGTCATAAACATTATCTAACAAATGTGCAGTGGCCATTTTTAACATTGCTTAATTTGTCTTGGTAAAAAATCAATATTTCCAAGCCAGCAACAGCATACATCAGGAGTAGGCTAAATCTCTATAGGGTAAAAAGCATGGAAGCAGAAATTGCTGGACCCGAAAACACTGAAGCAAAGTACATAAAACACAGTATTATTTGGATGGGGATGACATTGGGTTTATAGACTAGAAGTTTCCGATTTCATTCACCCCATTAGATCTGATGGATGATATGTTGGTCTTGCATAACATCAAATTACCTCCAAAATTCTGATTTACGGCAAAACAAGTTGACCCTGCCCAGAGATTTTGAAAAGCCAAACTTTTTTTTTTTGGTTTTTGCTTACGTTACTGATACTTTTTTCCCACACTTAAAAACTAAATAAGAATTTATCTTGTTCATATTTTTCTATCTTAAAGAGGCATAAGCTGCCAAAAGTCAGGCTTTTCTCATTCATTCTGATTTTCAAGAAAATGTGAGTGTTTGATTGATTGATGTTTTACGCTCCACTCAACATTATTTCACCTATATGGCAGTGTTGGTGAGCGTTTGAAGTTCATTGAAAAAAGGAAATATTTAGGACCCACGGTTGAAACAAAACATTTTACTTGAGGCTGTAACCTGTAAGATCAGATTAATTGATAGGTGTACTCAAGATTATCTCACTTATATGGCAGCATTGCCAGGATTACTGGGGGAGGAAACCCAGACCTTTGCCCGGAAGAAACCCCCAACCTTCGGTGAGTAACTCTTTGACATACGATTATTCAATTTTATTTGATCAGAGAGGGATTTGAACCCGTTCGGCATCTATGGAATGCCTATGTCGGACTGAGCCATCGTGCCCTCCCTTGTAACATAAAACAAACAACAAAAATATATTTGTGAACGTATACAACATCCTTTGTTTTATTTGAAAAAGGTCCTGTATTCAAATCTGATTAAAGCTAAATTAAAATTAATATTTGGAAAAGAGTCTAACACTCTAACACTCCTCGCATTAAAATTTAGAGCAATAATTAGTGCAAGTGTCACACAAACTTGGTAAAGGGCAAATCCGTGTTCGATATTGCAAGTTAATTAAACACTAACTTGTGCCGAATAGTTTTTATTAAGTTAACATGGTGAAGGACAAAGAAAACGCTGCAATTGAAAGAACTACAGCTGGGCCAATCAAGGCTTCCTCGGCACCTATGTTTGATAAAGCTGATCGTAACTGTAAAAAGTAGAATTGAAAGCAGGCAGTTTTTTGAGAAAAAGTTTATAGAATTTGATTGGCCGTCAGACTAGGATTATTTGTCAAAGCCGAAAATTGGCTCATCATGAATAACGTGAAAAAAAAGCTTAAGGCTTCTTGAGAATTCCTTTTTCCCCGAACTTCTTTTACCCATGATGCTTATCTTTGCTCTTGCTTTCTCCTTTCCATTGATTGCATTCCGGCAGAAATCCATAACTAAATTAAGAAGAGCCTTTTGTGGAGAACGCAAACTAGTTCAGGCCGACGTGAATGACTTTTGGATGGGTAAAGAAGTCGAGGAAGGATGTAAATATCACAGGCTACAGCAATGGACACCTTGTCTGACTGAGACATAAGGAGTTGTCATGGACATATAAATTACATATTTTCACTCAGATGTGGTTAATGAATTGATTAGATGCTTGTTTGGTAGATCAATTAATTGGTTGATTTGGTTTATTAATTGGATTGATTTGGTTTGTTGATTGGATTGATTGACTGATTGTTTGGTTGATTTGGTTTGTTGGTTTATTGATTAGATTGACTGATTGTTTGGTTGATTTGTTGGTTTATTGATTGGATTGACTGATTGTTTGGTTGATTTGGTTTATTGACTGATTGTTTGGTTGATTTGGTTTATTGGTTGGATTGACTCATTGCTTGGTTGATTTGTTTTGTTAGTTTATTAATTTGATGGAGTGATTTAACTGGAGGGTTGGTCGATTGTTTGTTCAATAGATTGGTTGGCGGTTAGTTCATTTGATAAGTTGATTGACTGTTTGGTGGTTTGGTTGGTTGATTGAATTGGAGGGTTGGTTGATTGTTTGTTCAATTGAATGATAGATTAGTTGATTGGCTGGATGTTTGTTTAATAGATTGAATAGATGATTGGTGGTTCATTTGATTAGTTAGTTGGTGGTTCATTTGATTAGTTAGTTGGTGGTTCATTTGATTAGTTGGTTGGTGGTTCATTTGATTAGTTGGTTGTTGGTTGATTTGGTTAGTTTGTTGGTGGTTCATTTGATTAGTTGGTTGGTGGTTCATTTGATTAGTTGGTTGGTGGTTCATTTGGTTAGTTTGTTGGTGGTTTATTTGATTAGTTGGTTGGTGGTTCATTTGAGAAGTTGGTTAGTGGTTCATTTGATTAGTTGGTTGGTGGTTCATTTGAGTAGTTGGTTGGTGGTTCATTTGATTAGTTGGTTGGTGGTTCATTTGATTAGTTGGTTGGTGGTTCATTTGAGTAGTTGGTTGGTGGTTCATTTGAGTAGTTGGTTGGTGGTTCATTTGATTAGTTGGTTAGTGCTTCATTTGATTAGTTGGTTAGTGGTTCATTTGATTAGTTGGTTGGTGGTTCATTTGAGAAGTTGGTTGGTGGTTCATTTGAGTAGTTGGTTGGTAGTTCATTTGATTAGTTGGTTAGTGGTTCATTTGAGTAGTTGGTTGGTGGTTCATTTGAGTAGTTGGTTGGTGGTTCATTTGATTAGTTGGTTGGTGGTTCAATTGATTAGTTGGTTGGTGGTTCAATTGATTAGTTGGTTGGTGGTGGATGTTTGGTTTGAAACTGGAAGACACTGTGCCTTATACCAAATATATCCATATTCCTGGTTACATTTTTGAACACTAAAACACATGGACACAGGGAAAATCTTCTTGTCTAAAATAACCATGGAGACAAGTTTCGTATTGTGTTAAAAACGGGCAAATCATATTCCTGGTTATATGGATTGATGTTTGGTTTGAAACTGGAAGGCACTGTGCCGTATACCAAATCTATCCATATTCCTGGTTATGTGGACTGATGTGTGGTTTGAGACTTGATGGGACTCGAGTGACAAAACATTTTAGCTAGAGAACACTTCATAAACACTCTTCTACTCATATCCTATGAAAATAGCCAAACCCAAGGGTATTGACCAGAAACTTAAGTGATATGGTGACGTGATTTAAGCATAAAACCCAGAGTTTCTGTTAACTGTTGTCAATCTTGTCACTGAGCAGTATTCAAATGGAGCTTGTAAATGATGGCTTTTATGTCATTATTGTCTGAAAAAATTGCATACTCTTTTGTCCAATATCAAGAGTAAGAAGTACTCAACAAGGACCTGCTAAAACTCAAGTATTAATTGACCAGAAGTCATTGGAGGAGTAGGTCCGGGAGTTTGTTTCACAAAGTAGTCCTATCGTAAACAAAACTTAGTTGCTAATAGATACAATAGCGAAGTGATACGACATCATGGAAACTGTGATTGAGCAAAATTGTGTATCAGCTTCTTGAAACAACCTCTAGTAGCGCAAAGGTTTTCCAGAAATTTAACAAAGATGGCTGTTTAAATTCAATTTTTTATGGATTGCTCTAACAGCATTGGTAAAGGAATACCTTGGATATTCAGTAAAACCTTCAGCCTAAATGGCTTCAAGCACCCGAGGGACGGTAAAATTGACTTGAAGCAGATTCTCTTACACCATTTTTATCCAATAAAATCTAATCCCAAAGCACATTTTGGTATGCTTATTATGCCATTAGCAAAATGTACAACTTGTTATTTCTCATTGCAATTTTTGGTCAGTTTGAGTGGGAGGGTGTTATTGATAGCTGTGAATGGAAAAAATTATAGGTACATGATACTTTGAAAAAAATGGCCCAGTTGCACTGTAAAATTTGTTATTCTTTGCTGTCACTGTATGCTGACTGCCAAGCAATCAGCCTAACAGTGTAGTTAGAACATGAAGTTGTTGTTAGAAATTTCGTACTCTGACAATACAACCCAACAAGACTCTAAATATTCAGTGAGTATTGCTAACAAACATTGTTACTAAGAATTCAACAAGAGTGTTAGTAAACTCAACATAGGCCCTTCGCCACGACTGATTACTCACATAATACAAAATATTTGTTTAAATTTCAGCTATTAAATTCTATGTTCATATAAAAGGTTTTCCTTTTTCTTTTTGATTACGTATATGGATGCCGTATTATGCAAAGTCAGGGATGTCCTAAGCCCTTAGGTTTAAACTCTGACAAAATTGTAAAGATCAGGTCAAAACTAAAGAGGATATGGACTAAAAAAGAAAATTACATAATCCTTTATGGATGCCGTATTTATGCAATGATGCAACCAAAGATCTACACAGAAGGTGTATGCTGTGAAAGAATTGCAAAGATCGAACAAAAACTTTTCAAGTTATGAAAGAGAACAAAGACACACAATAAAAGAGAGTATAACATAATCTAATATAGATGCCATATTATGCAACCGAAGATGTCATAAATGATTGATGACACACCTTCTATACATAATGTATATGCTGTGAAAGAATTGTAAAGATTAGATCAAAAGTCTTCAAGCTATGGAACAGAAGGGAACAAAGATATAGACTAAAAGAGAATATTACATAATCCAATATAGACGCCATATTATGCAACTGAAAATATCACAGTTGATTGATGACACACCAGCTACCCATAATGTATATGCTGTGAAAGAAGATCGAACCAAAACTCTTCAAGTTACATGTATGGAACAGAAGGGAACAAAGATATAGATTAAAAGAGAATATTACATAATCCAATATAGGCCTAGATGCCATATTATGCAACTGAAGATGTTGATGACACATCAACTACCCGTAAGGTATATGTATATGCTGTAAAAGAATTGCAAAGATCAGATCAAAACTCTTCAAGTAATAGAGCGGAAGAGAACCCAAGATGGAAGGACAGTGTTGGTGAAATCATAATATACCAACTTTTTTTCAAGTCAGGCGTATAAAACTAAGGATGAATTATACAGACTTTTTGTACAGCTCTCCCGCTCCCATTGATATTTGGCCTTTAAATTACGGATTCAGAGAACCATTATTGCACTTTTGTAGCAATGCTCTCCCATTCAAAAAGGTCTCAGCTTTTGCGGTCATATTATGGTGCCTGGCAGACATCTAGCAAATTACAATTAGAACATGAAGCTGTTACAGAGCTATTTGTCACAGTAAATCCAACAGGGCCGAAGATCTATGCTCTTATAGGAACATTTTGATAAAGACCCCGAACAAACAACACTTCATTCGAGCAATGAGTGGTTTTCAATTTCTCAAAAAGCAGACAAAGGGAATCCTCCAAAGCTATCATAAGAAGCTTTTCTAACTTGTATTTTTTGTCCCGTCACAGAATGATAGGAGGTGGAATCCCTGGAGTGAAAAGAACACAAATAAAACAGCTCTAAACCTGAAGGCTTACTAATTCTTATTCAACCTTAAACGTCAACCACTTGGTAAATTGTTCCATCTTAGATCATACACTGACAAAACCACCACTGACACAAACTCTTGAGTCATCCATGGGTGGGTGTAAAATTCTGAATACCTTTCAGTTTTGAGCTCTTAAGATCAGCTACTTTTTTTAGACTTTATGCATCAGTTAATTGTGTTAAGCTTGATTTATGTTTGGCTTCTTTTACGATTTTTTTATTACAAATTCACAAAAATGAAAATTTACTTTGCAGTCTTAATAACAATTCTGTGCCATCTAAAACTGTAAGCTTTAGCTGTCACAAAATACATCTGTTAGGTGACAGTCGGACATTAGTTAGGGCAGCAGTTGCTATCTAAAATTGGTGGACTAGCTGCAAAGCTATTTGTCTCAGAAATTCCCAAAATACTGGGGAACTATTCTCTAATAGAGAGCGAAAGTCTCGTTGGAATTCCACAAATTTCCTGTCACCGGCATTGAATTGCGCATGTGGCTGAGGGTCTTTCCGTTCAACTTTTACTATTTTACATTATGAAGCAAAATACGTCAAATGAAATTGCAACGTCGCCAAAAACGCTCTTAATAGCGTCATCTGTCACCGAATATCACGAAATCTCGTAGGAATTCTGATGAGACTTGCGGTCCCTATTGGGACATTTTGGTAAAGACTGAAACAAACATCTCCAAAGTCAAAGGCTTACGAACGCTTGTTGAATCTGGAATGCCAACCATTTGGTAGATTGTACCATCTCCGATCATACACCAAATACACAACCTTTGACAATTTTTTTTACCTCTTTGCCTTATTCTGTGACAAAGCTTCTTCTAATAGGCTATGCAGATAATAATTCTATTACAGATAAATTATGCAACCAATTCAAAATACTTTTTTGGCACAAAATGACATTAGGTTAATTTTTAAACATTTTTGCGATGAATCTATAAAATACACTTTGCACTCAAATGAAAATGCTTTCCGTGATTTAGGACTTTAGCTTTTAAGGTCACATTCTTGCATTTGCAAAGTATCAGTTAGACCTAAGAACATAAAGTTGTTATAAAAAATTGATAGACTAATCACAGAGCTATTTGTCAAAGTAAATCCCACATATTTGCACAACTTTCTTATAATGGGGACATTTTGGAAAAGATCCGAACAAACAACACTTTAGTCCAATAATGATTGGTTTTCAATTTCTCAAATAAACAATCAAATTCACTGGAGTGAAAAAGAACACAAATAAAACATCTTCAAACCCAGCGGATTACTGTGGCTCATTGATTCTTAAAAGACAAGAGTTTGGTAAATTGTTCCATATCGAATCATACACTGACAAAACAACCCTTGACTAAAGAAATTATATAACAGATAAATTATGCAGACAATTTAATACACATTTCTGGCACTACTTGATATTTGTTTTTCTTCAGACATACATGTATTTGCTATAAATCTAAAAAATATTGCCCCCATATGACGAGGCTTCCCAACATAAAGGCTTTTAGTTTTTTGTGATCACATTATGCAGCCTGAAAAAGTATCAGTTGGACCTTGCATGGTTGAAATATGAAGTTAGTATTAGAAATTGTTGAAGCTGTTAGAGATGTCACATCCCACAGCTTTGGACAACTATCTTCTAATGGAGACATTTTGTTAAAGGCCCGGCCAAAAAAGCTTCGTTCCAGCATATTCAATTTCTCGAAAACAAACAATGGGAATCTCCCAAAGCTATCATAAGAAGCTTTTCTAACTTGTATTTTTGTTCATAGAAAGTGGAATCCCTGGAGTGAAAAGAACACAAATAAAACATCTCTAAACCCAAAGGCTTACTAATTCTCATTGAACTCTAAACGACAACCATTTGGTAAATTGTCCCATATTACACTGACAAAACAACCACGGACATAAAACTCTTGGGTTATCCATGGGTGAGTGTAAAGCAGAATAAAAAAGAATTTGCAGTTTTTCACAAGGAATATATTTCTTTTAGAAAAAATTGTGAAATGCTTCTAAAAACCTTTCAGTTCTGATCGCTTAAGATCAGCTATTTTTTTAGACTTAATGCATCAATTTATGATGTTGAGCTTCATTGACATTTAATTTCTATTCCGATGATTTTATTATGAATTCACAAAAACGAAAATGTACTTTGCACTCTTAATAACAATTCTGTGCCACCAATACTGTAAGCTTTTGGTGTCACAAAATACATCTGCAAAGAGTGAGTCCGACATTAGATAGATCATAAGTTATTAAAAAAGCTGTAGACTGGCTACAAAGCTATTTGTCTCAGTAATTCCCAAAATGTTGGAGAACTATTCTCTAATTGAGACATTTTGGTAAAAACTCAAACAAACATGTTTAAAGTCGATGGCTTACTAACGTTCAATGAACCTTAAACACAAACCATTTGATAAATTGTTCCATCTCAGATCATTAACTGACAAAACAATCCTGACAACAAAATTTCTTCGGTTATTCGGGGTTAAAACTTCTTCTAACAGGCTATAATCTAATAATTCTAAAACAGATAAATTGTGTACACAATTCAATACATCACTCTGGCTCTATTTGACATTTGATTTATTTTCAGAGACATTTTGTTGTGAATCTATAAAATACAATTTGCACTCATATGACAATTCTTTCCTATATAAAAAACCTTTTAGCTTTTGCTGTCACATTCTGACAATTGCAAAGTATCAGTTGAACCGTAGCTGGAACATGACGTTGAAATTGGTGGACCGGTTACAGAGATATTTGTCACAGTAATTCACACAGCTTTGGAAAACTCTTTTCTAATGGGGACATTTTCCTAAAGACCCGAGCAAACAACACTTCATTCCAGCAATGAGTGGTTTTCAATTTCTCAAAAAGCAGACAATCAGAATCCCCCCCAAAGCTATCATAAGAAGCTTTTCTAACTTGTTGTATTTTTTGTCCCGTCACAGAATGATAGGAGGAGGAATCTTTGGAGTGAAAAGAACATGAATAAAACAGCTCTAAACCCAAAGGCTTACTATCGCTCATTGAACCTTAAACGACAACCATTTGGTAAATTGTTCTATCTCAGATCATACACTGACAAAACCACCACTGACAAAACCCCCACTCACAAAAAAATCGCATGGGTTATTCAATGGTGATAGTCAATAGGAATTAAAAGTTAGGACTATTGAAGAATTTTTACATGACATGTGGAATACTGGTTCTGATCTCTTTAGATGGGCACCTATTCCCCTGACCTTATCCAGCAGTTAATAATACTGGTCCTGATGTTAAGGGTTATTTATAATCAGAATTAATAAATGGCTTACACTATCAAAATCTAGGGGGAAAACTCACAGGTATATTCAGAAGATATTGTTGGGAAACACAGCCAATAGTTGTCAGAGCACAAGACTTTTTGAGAAAAAAAAAACTGCAAGCAAAAATTCAAAGGTCAATTGAGTATCAAAGAGATGCCTAAAAAATGACCACAGATGCAAGGCTAAATACGAAAATCCATGTTGAAAAATTCAATTAAGACAAGGACTTCCTTACACTTCCCCATGTTAGACCAAAGCGGCCCATATACTTAAATAGCTTTAAATGTTCAGCAAACAAGGTGCCATGTTTAGTTTTTGAGTTATTTATGAAATTTTCAGCGAACTAGGTGCCATATTTAGCTTTTTAGTTATTTATGTTGAAAAAGGGACCACTTTTTTTTGTCCACTCGAAATATCAGCACTCCAAGAAAGGCAGCTAAGTGATTTACTTCGAGTAAGCTAAAAAGTCATGTCAAACAACAAATATATTAACAATTAAGTTAAGATTTTTTGCAGGAAATCCATGACCTTCAGCAGATACCTGGCAGCCCTTTGATATAGGAGTAAAAATACGATTAGAAATTGTTAGATTGGGATTCAATCCTATGACCTATCGATTGAAGAAAACATTTTGAGAAAGTTGGATGGACAACTCACCTTGTACATGTAAGTAAACTCTCTTTGTTTTCACAGGGTCTGTGTTAATCTGGCAGGTGTACTCCCCCTGATCAGCATAGGTAACATCACGGATGTGTAGATTCCACTCTTGTAGAAACGGTCTGTTAATACTAATCCTATCGTCATCTATTGTTCGCTCATTGGCTAAAGTTAAAAGGGTAGCTTTAGGATTTGTCCACACAACCTGTGAAAGAAAGGACATAAGAATAAATCGGACAATCTGGAAAGAACATCTTACTATGAATTTGTGAAAATCTGCTTGTTCATAGACTATGATTAGGATAAACGATATAAACATTCTTTGTTTATTAACTTTACTATAACAATGCTTGGATTTTGGACAGCACTCAGATGGATTCATTGATTGATGTTTTACGCAGCACTTCAGATTATTTCACATATATAGCAGAGTTGCCAGATTTGGTGGGGGAGGAAACCAGGCCATTTGCCCGAAAGAAACCCCTGACCTTCGGCGAGTACCTGGGAAGTCTTCCACATGGCAGACTTAAGAAGTCATGGGTGTAAATGCAGATTGACTGGCAACCTTTGACCTATTGTTCACAGGTGTAATGGCTAAAATTAAACCCCACACAGATCATTTACTGTCTGATTGGAATTCACATCCAACCAAAAAACATTATTTGGAGGCCTTTTATGGCAACTCAAACTGCCCCGAGTTATGGACTAATTAATTAGTCTTTTAAGTCGCAACAAAAGATTCCTTCCAAAATATGTTGCATTTTACTTTCTTTACAGTACGGTGTCGAAAATCTCAAATTTTTCTATAAGGTAACCCAGTCTGATAATTTGCAATTTGGCTTAGTGTATAACAGGGCATTGTTTATAAGATTTATATTAATAATAAGATCTTTTCCAAAGCCCTCCTTGCACACACACCCGCACACACGATCCCACAAAGTTTTTGTGAACACTGCAAACTTGCGACACCTAACAAAAGTTTTTAACAGTTCTTATATTTTCAATCAATCGTTCTATTTAGACAAAGATGTGGTATGAAATTGTAAGAATTGACAAAGAAAGTTGGCTCTCTGCTAGTGGATTGATTGGTGTTTACAAAAGCAGAGTTATACATCCGTTGGCAATGGTATGATATTAAGAACCCTCAGTCAACCATTTACTATTTCAGTTTGACCATAAAGCTTACATCATAAACATAAATTGTAGTGAGAAAACTTAATGACATTGATCAATATCTCCTTCCCCTAGTAATTTGTATGCAAAGCAGAAACAAGTTTATGACATGTTCTAAATGAAAAGGAAAGGAAATTGAGTACCAATACGGATATTTCAAATGATTCTGAATTAGTAAATAACCGACACTGTGGGCTAGAATCCAACTCACGACTCACAATTTTTTTCAGGTCAATCAGCGTGGGTTATTTACTAATTCGTTAATTTGCCTGATGCAGCTTAATTTTAAATGATTCCATATCAAATTCAACAAAATGTTATTCCCCTTTAAAAGGAAACAGTTGGTGAGTTTGGTCTCATGTTAGTAGACAATTTACTGCATTGAAACTATTGAGGGCTTACTGTGAAGCAATATCTATAAGTCACCCTAGTGACGCTAACCGCATTCACACAATCCAGATAATGATGGAATTGTCTCAGCGGACGTAACTTGAGAAGATTCGGCTTTTCGCATGACTCATTTCTACATTAAAACTATCATTCACCAATCAGCATAAAGGTATTGAAACTGAGAGGAGTTCTGATTGGCTAATTAACTGTAACCAGAGAATGAAAACATGATGCTTCCCCATAACAAATTGTCAAGTTTCAGTCCTATTTAACATTTATTGTTAAACAATACATCCCAAACAGATATGGAAAATATCTCCATTGAACATTTGATATTATTTTGCTCTCCATGTTTTACCAGAAATGAAAAATATCTTCATTGAGAATCATATATTGTTTTGGTCTCCATGTTTTAACTAAACAGATAAGGAAAATATCTTCATTTAAAATCAGATATCGTTTTGGTCTCCATGTTTTAACTAAACAGATATGGAAAATATCTTCATTGGGAATCAGATATCGTTTTGGTCTCCATGTTTTAACTGAGACGTTTAACTCTGCAAAGTCTGACAGATAAAATAATCTAATATGTCAGTCTAAATCTTACTATCAATCTGAATGTATAGGATTCTTCACTAAAATAGAGATAAATTAAGCAGAATTGCTATTTTTTTCCAAAATCGTCTCCATAGTTATTTTAGTCCAGTCTGTGTATCTTAAATAAGAAAATATATCAGTAACCTTTCTGTCTCACTGAAAGTACTAAGAAGTTAACAGCGCTTTAAAGTCACATTCACCAAGATCAACATTTACATTAGTATTGACAAATGAAAAAAAACTATATATTTACTTTTTGGTTTAAAGTTGGCAAAGATCTGATGACAAGTGTTTGTTTCATTAACTATTCAGACACTCATCATGATTGGACGATGTCACATGGCACAAGTACTGGTGGGCAACTTTCAAAGAGCATGTTAACAGTTTTCTCCATTTTTTTTTTCAAGGTTTAGTGGGGGGAGAAATCGGTCTCTTTGCCCAGAGGAAACAAAAATTATAAACAGCCAAATTTTATATATAAATCTCCATGGACCCATGCCACTGTATAGCATTGGGAATTATTTGACAAATGTACATGTGGGGACTTTTTAGCCCAATATATTGTTAATGGAGGGGGAAATCCACTCTAACACAGAATCTTATATCCCAAAGGACCTGTAACAATTTAGTAAATAGAGATACAGTATGAAGTCTCCAACCAACTAACAGCTTCCCATTGGGTATTTAACATTGAGAACATACCCTTCCTGGAAACTGTTAAGAACGCACTGTGTAGACTGGCCTCTAAATGAAGGATAAACTGACCAATGACCATTAACTCTGCAAATCTACTTGTCAATTTACTTTAACCAATTACTGGCTATCAATCTATAGTCAAACTCCCAAAGGTATCAGAAAGATACAAAAACATATTCACACCCCCAAGGGTATACCAACATCCAAAAGATGGTATAATGTATTTCGCATAGTCACACTAATAAGGGTAGGCCTGTCAGTGTCAGAAAGAAGCTACAATAAATATCATTTATGTTTGAGACTTTCACATAGTCACACTAATAAGGTTATAAGCGTCAGAAAAATGTTACAATACTCCGTAAGTATCAAATAATTGAATCCCAATCGAAAGCTAGAAGTCAGCATAGGTAATCACAACCAGAAAATAAAAATACAATATTAAACAAATATCACAAAACACAAACCTAGTTCTCATCAAAAAACATTATACTTTCAAAGAAACCGTTCATAATATTGCAACTGGGACATAATTACAGATAGTTTTGGTAATAATGGTTACATCTTTATGATCCTTTGAGTATGCAAAAAGAATGTGTCAGCATTCCATTTCAACTCAAAGCCAAATATTGTAAACAAAGCCTTCATATATTAACAATTAAGAAAATGTAGAAACATATTCTAAATTATTGCCATCAAGACATGATTGGGTATTAAGGTCTAAATGGCATACTCTCTTTTAATACAACTTATCTCCATGGTTAATTTAGTCAAGAAGATTTTCTCTGTACCCATGTGTTTTAGTGTCTATAAAGACAATACAGTACTGCTAACTGAATTATTTTTAAAAAAATGCACCATTTTAGCCCAATCCATTGTTGAGGGATGGCACAATCCACTCTAATACAGAATCTTATATCCCAAAGGACCTGTAACAATTTAGTAAATAGAGATACAGTATGAAGTATCCTATCTCTATGGACTTACTACCAATCTTGTTACCTACTAACAGCTTCCCATTGGGTATTTAACATTGTGAACATACCCTTCCTGGAAACTGTTAAGACCACACTATGTAGACTGGCCTCTAAATGAAGGATAAATGTACCAATGACCATTAACCAATCTACTCTAAAGTCCTACTCCCAAAGGTATCGGAAAGATGTTATTATAAATATCACACGGTCAATCTACCAAAGATACGAATATCACTCAGTCACACTCCCAGGGGTATCAGATAGATGCTACAATACATATCTCACAGTCACACTCCCAATCGTATTAGATAGATGTTATTATAAATATCACACGGTCAATATACCAAAGGTATGAATATCCCTTAGTCAAACTCACAAAAGTTGGATATCTCACAGTCAAACTCACAATGGTATCAGAAAGATGCTATTATAAATACCACACAGTCAATATACCAAAGGTATGAATATCACCAGGCCAAACTCACAAAAGTATAAATATCCCACAGTCAAACTCACAAAGGTATAAATATCCCACAGTCAAACTCACAAAGGTATAAATATCCCACAGTCAAACTCACAAAGTTATCAGAAAGATGGATATCACAGACAAACATAACAATTTATCAACATCAGGAAACTGCTACATTGAATATCACACAGTCAAACTTACAGGTGTATCAACATCAGAAAACTGCTACATTGAATATCACACAGTCAAACTTACAGATGTATCAACATCAGAAAACTGCTACATTGAATATCACAGTCAAACTTACAGATGTATCAACATTAGGAAACTGCTACATTGAATATCACACAGTCAAACTTACAGATGTATCAACATCCACAAACTGCTACATTGAATATCACAGTCAAACTTACAGATGTATCAACATCAGGAAACTGCTACATTGAATACCACACAGTCAAACTTACAGATGTATCAACATCAGGTAACTGCTACATTGAATATCACACAGTCAAACTTACAGGTGTATCAACATCAGGTAACTGCTACATTGAATATCACACAGTCAAACTTACAGATGTATCAACATCAGGAAACTGCTACATTGAATATCACACTGTCAAACTTACAGATGTATCAACATCAGGAAACTGCTACATTGAATATCACACAGTCAAACTTACTGATGTATCAACATCAGGAAACTGCTACATTGAATATCACACTGTCAAACTTACAGATGTATCAACATCCACAAACTGCTACATTGAATATCACACAGTCAAACTTACAGATGTATCAACATCAGGAAACTGCTACATTGAATACCACACAGTCAAACTTACAGATGTATCAACATCAGGAAACTGCTACATTGAATATCACACAGTCAAACCTACAGATGTATCAACATCAGGAAACTGCTACATTGAATATCACACAGTCAAACTTAGGTGTATAAACATCTTCAATGTCTTGAATCATGAATACTATAAAACCAGCTGCTAGTTGACCCAATATTCAGAACTAACACGAGAAATACAGTCTGTCCAGTTGATTTTAGGGACACAGAAAGGTCTTCAGATAAATTTGATATAGTAAATTCCAACAAAAAGATCTGAAATGAGTGCATTCCAGCAAAGACCTTCTGTTAGATCTTGACTTTCGGACTTCAGCTCTGGGTATGCCTTCACACCACCATTTACACATTTTAAAAATAACTGCACATGTTTTATGTGTCCCATGTTAAATTTAAGTGACATTACTAGCAGTAAGCTTGCATTAATTTGCTAGCTTTCTTCACAAATGTCAGAAAGGCTTTGACGGTGTGTGGGCCTTTAAACTGTTACTATAAATTGGAAATAGTCATATCAAAAATATAACACCAATGAAATCTTAGAAGAGCTTTATTTTACCCAGAATTTTGATCAAAGAAGACTATAATCCAATTTCCCAGAGCTATGCTGAGAAAAATGTTAACACAAATGGATACATTTAAAATGAAAAATGTCAAGCCCTTTTTGAAAATCTTTTTTTTTTCAAAATGAAAGGTTATCAATATCGCTGAGCACTCAGGAATAATCATTATGACGAAAAAAGCCTCCAAGGACAGAAAAGGCTCTACATAATTGTGATAATCAGGTTCACACATTATCCAAAAAAAAACAGTAATAAAATACTTAAGAATTTATGCTGAAAATTCTTTATCCCATTTCTTTATAGCAGGCCTATAACACATAGATAACATGTACATGTTTTTCCACCAACTGACAGAAAATTTAATTTTTACGTCATGCCAAGCTATTGGTCTGTGCTTGACGGCAATGCTAAGAACATTTTACTAGCCTTGTTGAAACTGAAGGAATGCAGGCTGCAATCTCCAGCCAAAGACATCCATCTTTGTCCAAATTGAAATAAAAAGACAGTTCCGATGCAATCCAAGAAACTGTTTCATGTGTTTTTTGGAGAAATTGATAGCAAAAAATAAACTCTTAAGAATGAGCGATGAAAAATATTTGAGTAAATGAAGTGCAATAAACCAGCGTGACCAGCTAAAGGGTCAGCCAAACGGAGCGAACGAGAAAATTGAACTGCAGAGAGCAGCAGAGATAATGAAATTGCACTGATGGAAATCGTACATGAGGCAATAAAGTTGGATTCTCTTTGAAATTGTATTAGAAGGGAGATACATTGCATGGCAATTTTCTAAAAGAGAGGCAATAAGATTGTCTTTATACCTCCAGCATTGTCAAATGGCTGGATGAAGCAAGGTTGGCCGCCTATTGAAATTTTACAGAGACTGGACTATAAAGTGGACTCCCATCTATTGACTTTTATGACCAAACAGCCTCTTGTTGGCAATAAGACCACACGACCCTGTCCATCGCACCCTGTACAAAGAGGGCCACAGAGAAATTCTCCAAACATAAAACGATACATCAGTTCGCCTGATTACACCAGCCAATGAATACAAATAGGATGTATTTAAGTTGTTAGGCGATTAAGACAAAATTTATACTATGGCTTCAGACTTAACATTTGTAGTCCAGTTATAAAGTATCTTCAATGATGGCTCAATAAGGGAAGTATAAACAAATACATAGTTGTAGCGACTGATTGATTGAGGTTTTACGACGCATTCAAGACTATTTCACTGTCTAAATCTGACCACATACTGAGCGGGCAGTCTACTCCGGCTTTTTGATTGCAATGAAAATATGTCATTTTGGAGTCAAAAACCTGTACTACCAGAGTGCTCGTACTGGCCAGAGTAAGCCTCCAACCTTCTGTGAGTAGTACCTATCGCAATCATAACCATACGCAATCAAGTGAAAAACCTGCTCAGAGATATACTATTTTATTTGGTCTGGGTCGGATTAAAACCTACGACTCATTGATGGAAGGCCTGTATCGGGCTGGGGGACTAAAAGCTTAGGAAAAAGCTATGATGTGCCAGTAATGTACAGATGTGCCATTGTGTACATATTTATGAACACTAAAACACACGGGCAAAGGGAAAATCTTCTTGTCTAAAATACGGATGAGTTAATAGGGCCACAAGTATACGTGGAGACTAATTGGAGAGACTGTCATAAAAAAATTCTCTAAAAATGTCACCGGTCATCACAAAATCTCTGAGGAGTTAAAGACCCTATAAAATAACCAAGCTGTCTCCAGACCCACCGACAAGTGGAGAACATGGTGAAATAATAATTCAGACAAAAAGATGGACGTAAAATTAATGATCATAAAACATTGGAATACAATGCAAATTGTGGTATTCAGCCTAACAAAGTGTGTTCTGATAGTGGTCCGTAGTCAATAAAAGTTTGTAGATGAGTTTTAAACTACCAGAATATAGAAGAAGAAAATTCGCTCTAAGCACACTGAAGTAAACTAAAGATTCTTTAGTACAATGACATATGATATAATTTTTAGGAAAAAATTATAATCATTGGATCATGAAAATTGTGCAAAAAAGGAAATTAAAATTTAGCAGAGATAGCAGCACACAATTAACATTTTCTAATCAATATAATTGCATCCAATTAAGTGATAAGTCAGTGTGACCAAATTCCATTCTTAAAATCACACAATCTTTTAGCCAATTTAATCCATCATTATAATACTCGATATTACAGTTGACCTTTTCTGGGAGAAGAATATGACCTTTCAGTTGGGCAAAACCATTAGTCAACATGGGAGGTGAAAGGTTACAATAATGTTACTTGATAACCCAGTAATCCCCTGTAGGCTATATGAGGGAACTGTCAAAATATGCAGTGTTCAGCCAATGCAGGCAGTTTTTTTACAAGCATATCAAGTAAATGCAGCAATGTGGATTTTTGATAAAATGTAATCTGATTACGGCATTCATTTTTGGAGCATGGCGCCATGACAACCATATACATGTCTCCTGTTGTTATTACCCAATCATATCATATGGCATCAAGTGGCCAACCACATTAATCCCGTCGACTGACTGACTGCAATTAGCTGCTATCTAAACACATGAAAAATGACATTTATTTCCTCTTTTAAGAGCGGCATCATCATTTACTGCAGAGCGGACAGTTGAAATAAGACAAAATATTGGAAGGAGTTTTCCGAAGCCCAACCCTTCACCCATCCCCTCTATCGAAATCTAAGGCACTGTTTTTACATAAAATATTTTAATTGCATGAAACCAACTATTTTGTTCTAAAACATATGATATCCCTACTAGCCTTGCTCACAGCCTACAACTGGCTGGGAAAAAAACCCGTTATTGCATACTTGTAATAATAAAAAATCACATTATTATACATTGTATCATACGTTATCTAAAATAATACAAAAGTTGCAAAGGATGAAACATCTTATTTCAAAACTTATATCAAATTGTATCAAGGATAAATTGTTGTTATAGTTAACATCTCCAATTGCGATACAGTGTTTACAGTATGTTTAATTCTGCTTTAATAAGTATAAAGCAGGCTACTACTTATAATGTAACAGGCACTGTGACTTTGGTGGTTTTTTAAAGGGAAATAAGCAGAATAAAAAACATAACTATCAGTACTAAGGTGTTCAAGTTGAGCATTTGATTGATTGATTGGTATTTTACGCCACACTCAAGATTATTTCACTTGTATAGCGGCATTGCCAGATTTATTGGGGGAGGAAACTGGGCTCATTGCCTGGAGGAAACCTGCGACCTTAGACCAGTAGGCCTACCTGAAAGTTCTCCCATATGCGGCAACAGTGTAAAAAATCTACTCAGAAAATTTTATTTGGTTTGAGTGTGATTCAAACTTGAGTATTTTGAAAAAGTAAAGGAGAAGCCACGAACCGAAGATGTATGTTTATAATGGACAAAATTCAAATAGCCGCGATCTATGAGGTAACTTTTGGAATTGTTGTTGCCATTAAAACTACCTTAGTATTCATCTCAAAGATTTTTATCATTTTGTTTTTTAAAACCTTAGTCTGTTTTCCGATATTTGGCAGCTCATGCGCTTTAAATACAGTAGCAGAAGTCATGTTTCATCAAAACACAAAGGGAGATAAGCCATGGTTATATCATTGTCGAACATTGACGGCAGGATAATAAAACAGGACTGATGACATAAAATACTGCAATAGAAGTCGGGATTCATCGAAAGATAAAAGCTTTTAGCCCTTCTATCAGTACATAACCATTGTCTGTATCTTTGTCCTAGACATAATATTAGCCAATAAACTAGAATAAGTGTTGCTGCGCCCAGGTATGGCACTCATTAAAGGAGGACATTTTTCTGGTTGCCATGACAGCCTAATGGCCGTTCACAAACCAGTCGCATCGATATATTTTTTATCCGGCATGTAATAAATCAGGAAAAAGCCCTTAATGTCACTTTAATGATGACATGGTTAAAAAGTTCTTGACTTATAAAAACAGGTATAAGGAATGATGAGGTAAACAGATGGGATATGTATTAAGGATGACAGAATAGGTCTTCCTAGTTACAGGAAAACTATAATGGCTTAATTGATTGATTTATGTTTTACGCCACACTCAAGATTAATTTACTCAGAATGTGGTGGTGTTGCATGGTTTAGCGAGGAGGAAACCCGGTGGAAACCCCCGACCTTCGGCGAGTATCTGGCAACTTGTCCACATAAGTTGATCAACTGAAAAATCCACACAGACATTTTTCAGTTTTATATGGTCTAAGTGGGATTCGAACCCTCGTCACATTGATGGAAGGGATGTGTTGGGCAGAGGGACAATCCCCCTGAGCCCCTGATGATGGCTTAAAGTGACATGGTTAGAGAGACAGAAAAGAAGATCTATCGTATGTGTGCTTTAATAAATTGTTATGAACACAAAAACACACGCACACAGAGAAAATCTTCTGTTCTAAAATAACCATGGAGACAAGTTTATAATTGTGCTTTCATAAAGATGAGGTTCTAAATGACCATTAGTAACTTTCCCATGTTCTAGGAAGTTTTATTTGGTAATTCATTTGTCTTTTTTGTTGTGGTTATGAGAATTGACCTGGTTTAAGCTTTGCACAGTACGCACTCTCTGACTACCGTGTGATGTGTTCTCGGCAATTTGTTCATAACTGTTAGACAACAAGAAAAGCAGCAGGGAATTCCCTGAGTAACTTTAAATGTACTTTTTGGGCCGAAAATCAACTTGCAGCCGTCACCTAATCAGAACTTACATGTAGCTCAAGAATATCCGTTTAAGTGCCTTTAACTGTCAAAATGCTCAATTTTATTCCTAAAAACAAAATGGTTTATTTTTCTCAAGAAGTGCAAATAAGATTGATTGATTAATCGATGTTTTACGCCCCACTCAAGTGCTAATAAGAAGTTTTTACATGATTTAAGTCTCCAAAATGAGTTTTGAAGTCAAGAAGGAATGACTTCATGTGAAACTTTGTCATTTGAACTTTCTCACACATCCTCAGTCCTTAATCCATCAGTCCCTAATCCACTGAACCTCTATCTTGATTTCTATGTCAATTGTAGAAAACAATGGTCTAACCAGCTGGGAGCGGTCGTCTTCACATTAACGCTACATACCGGAGCTATGTCAATGGTTTACTTTTACAATGAACATTTTCTGTCTAGAAGTAACCTAGACTTAGAATAAAATGTTGTGCTGCCGATTATTTGAATTAGGTTTATATCTTGTTAAGGTTATTTTTTATTTCAACCTCAATAATTTGGTTATTTGATGAGGTTTTATCACACTAAAGGATTGAAGTGAAATAGGAGAAAGTTTCTACCACTGTATTGGCAGCCAAAAATATACTAAGTATGCATAAGTTATATCAAATTCTCCATTAACTCATATCAATAACAGGAAGAAAGTTAAGAAAAAATCCAGCCATGATAAAACCACAACTCACATTTTTACAACAAAGGTGGAACAAAAAACAGTCTTTAATTGCAATGATGAGGGACTGCAGATGTTTTTTATGTTAAACATTAATAACGGTAGACGATAATATCAGGTGAATAAAAAATGAAGGACATCAGGTGAGGAGGCCCTTAAGACTGACACGTTTTCCAAAGCCGATCAGGCATATAGATTTACTATCTACTTTGTCTTGAACAGTCCCAAAACCCCAGCTGTCAGGGCAGTCTGTTTCCAGACTTCTCCAACAGACAATGAATGACTTTTAGATTTTCTCTTGATACAGGAGATGCTAGACATTCTTCAATTATCTAACATTATATAACCATCTCTATTGTCTTCCTTCTACTCCGTCAATTTCAAAATGGCACCTGCGTAACTTTGGGCCGGCAAAACACAAGATTTAGCATCAGCTGGTGTTGAGTATGCTAGCAATTTAATTTGTTATTAGAAAACCAATGAAACATTGAATCAAAAATTGTCCTATTCTTTCTATCTTATTTTTTCTCTTTGTTGAGTAGCGTTAAAGGGGTGAGGGTTAATTTTAAGTTTAATGTTACGTCTAACCTTAATAATTTATTTTGCACTTTATATCGTGTATATGAGCCTATGTAAATGCATTTTAGTACACTCTTGACAAAATTCATTTCCATTTCTCAAAACTAGTGGATGCAAAGAATAATAGTTTATATACCCATAAAAATGGTCTGAATTAATTGCAAATATTTAACATTAACCAAAAAATCAAAGGTTAATTGATTGTTTGATCGATTCATGTTTTACTTTTAGGCCATATTCAAAATCATCATTCCATTCAAAAATACTTTAACAAGAATGAGTAATGTATAGCATGAGGCATCCATATTTATCTTATTCTCTGAGTGTGGTTAGTGTAAAACAAGGACTGAAAAAACAAGTGGAAAAAATCAAGAAATAACAATGGGTGATTGAGTCGATTCAATGATACTGAAAATTGGGGGTATTCTGTGGATAACCACGGAAATGAGGCTGAACCGGACGTACAATTCCCAATGACAAGAACAGGAAGTGGCTGGCCGAGACGCTGCTGGCTTGACTGGCAGGTCACAGTATATTTCGACAACTGTGAAGGCATGTTATTAACAGCTTCTTCTTCAAACTTTAACAAACAACATTTATAATGCTGTTTTAACCAACTTCATCAACAAATCAAACATATAATAATGTTATAAAGCAGACTTCTTTCAATAATATTTATATTTATAGACTAAAACACAGGCACAAGAAAATCTTATGACTAAAATAACCATGGAGACAAGTTTCTAGTTGTGTTTAAAGGGGGTATGTCATTTAGACCTTTGTACTAAGTCATAGGTTGTCACAATAAACCAAAACCCATGAGGATGAAATTTGGTTTTAGTCAGTAATTTTTTTTTACAAATACTTATATTTTGACAAAATTGTACTGACCGTTAACAACAGTTTGAATAAAAGGAATATTTAGCAACATGTTATTCTATTCATATTTGTGTTTTTTTTTTTACTCCTAATCTTTTCTCAACCCAAATGTCCAGGATGGAGAAATAACTGTGACTTTAATAGTACAAAAACCTATTTCCTTGATTAGTACTTCTTTATAAGTGTTTACAGTTTTGTGTACTTTGTTCATTTAAAGAGGCATGAGCTGCCAAAATTCACTCTTTTTTCATAATTTCTGATCGTCACGACAGTAAGAGACTTTGAAGGCCATCGAAAAACTAAATGATTGGCGTAAGAATGAGGAAAATCCATACAGTATGTGGCCTGTACAAACCGAAAACATGTTCGAAAAGTAAACAAAATTTAAATAACCGGGACGACCATTCATTCTAAGCCAAAGTTAGTTCAAAACAATACTTTATCAACTTCCATTAAAATTCTAGTAAAAGCTGAACATTTGAAGCTGTTTTGGAGTAGATGTCAAAAAATATTAAAAATAGCTGCCATGCATTGTGTACCATGAGAAAATATACTATTTTAGACGGGTTGATGGTATACTACTCTAATTGCCAGATGAAGGGCAGTACAGGGTTTTCTTTACAAACGATTCAAAAATGGCCGACATACATTTGATGGCTGTAAGAATGGTGGATCGAAAAGCAATCAAGGTTAGACAATTTTGTAGACATGAAGAAGGCCATTCATTGGACGCTGGAAGATAGTGAGCAAGGCAAGGGTCAAGACATCGTAGTAGAGTAACGTGAAAATGAGTGTACGTTTTTGGCCAGCAGCCATGATGACTCAGGAAGTTTAAGAAGAGTTTTTCCAAGACAACACACCATTTATCAAAAGGCATTACTATCTGACTAGTTATTGATTGAGGAACGATATAGGCAATGCAGCGTTTAGCTCCAGTACCAAAGTCAATGTCAGTAATACCATGTCTTGGTCTCTCCGTCACACTTTCATCAATCCTAGCAATCCATAGAGCCAGAAAAACGTTATTGATGGATACGGACCATAGCGCTGGCTCCAAAAGACTTGCCCAGACAGACATTTTATTAGCTTTTTTACCCTTTTCTAAACTAAGCTCATCCCGCTTGTCTATCTTAACCTCGCCAAAGTCTTACTCTTATTCAGAATAGCAACACGCAAAATTGAACAGAGCAATTACGTTGCACGGAGAATAAAGAATAACAATTGTTAGGTAACAATGTAATGTACAAGCTGTTACATCATTTCTTTTAAATATCAATATATTTCAAAGCATAGTTTTTTTTACACGTTTAAGGTTTCATTTGAGATACTATTCCACAATTCCAAGTATGTCCTTCAAACAGAAAGAAAGCTTCTTTGGTACCAGGGGGCCTCCGTGGCTCAGTAGGTAGAGCGTTGGATGCTTAATCCGAACCGCCTTTCACCAATGGGTCGCGGGTTCAAATCCCACTCAGTCCAAAAATTGGAATTTTCTGACTGGGTTTTCACTCGAACGATCTATGTGGGATGGTTGCCAGTTACCAGCGGAAGGTCGTGGGTTTCCTCCGGGCACAGAGCCCGGTTTCCTCCCACAATAAAACTGGCAACGCCGGCATATAAGTGAAATAATCTTTAGCGCAGCGTAAAACACCAATCAATCGATCAATCTTTGGTACCAAAGCAAACAGTATATATGGCGCTCCAGATGAATTTATCCTTATACATGTAGGTCAGAAAAATTATGGGATGTAAGAGGTATCTTGTTTGAAGAGGCGCTTTGTTAAGCCGTTTGTAGGGACACACATGACAGCTTACCAGGAGCCTGTTTCACAAAGCGGCATAGCTTCAGTTTTTTTACGTACCTTCCATAGCAATGTAACTCTATTGTATGGGTTGCTATGGCAGTTACGTAAACACCCAAAGCTACGCCGGTTTGTGAAACAGGATCCTGTACTTTTCTGTGTAGGTTTTTTGCCAGGTGGCAATAAATCCCTCCTATGACAGCATGAGCATCAGTCTATTCTTGTCATATCAAAAAAGAAAGGGAAAATTGGATTTTGTCTTCTCAATTTTTTTAAATATATGGTTAAGGGTTGAAATAAATTTGCAGTAATCACAGCTTCAAGCACAGATAACGTTTAGATGGGTACATTGTAAAGCCATACAGATATCCTGCAAATTCTGAAGCAAACAATTTAGTTAATTTCTACATTGACCAAAACCTTTATGATAATTAATTAGAAGATTCCCTGTAATATAATTAAGATGAGACAATTAAGACGATGGTCTTCGTTAATTCTGAATAAGACCGAATGACAAAGACCATCTGAGGTCCCATTGACTGCTTAATAGTAACTAAGATAAATGGTCAAAGTTGATTGGGAAAACACACAGAGTACACAAATGGAGAATTGATTGCTGTATAAATAATTCATCTGACAATATTGTGGCTTGTTTATTAGATAATATTACAAAATCTAAATTCATTCACAATAAAAACTTGGTGAATGCCATTTGTTTCAACTAAAGTTGCAATCAAACAGTCTTGGACAGCATGTCAAATTGAACATAGTGCTTACGGAAAAGACTATGTACTAAGTATTATGATAAACTAATGATAGAAACAAAAATATTATATGGCTTTTGATCAAAAACATTTTAACTTGAAATTGAGATATGTTAACTTTTTTTAAGTGGAAGGAGCTTCGATAACATTCATAATTACTGTGAAAGTTAATCTTGAAAATATCGGCTTTTTTGGTCAAGAGTATCTTGAGAAAGTATGACAAGACAGTGTTTAATGGCAACTTAGGTCTAATATGAATTAGCCTTCAATTTAAATTTCCTTAACTTTCATTTGTGTAGAGCACTTTTTTTGTCCATACAGGCCACATTTCTGGTGAGCTTATCATTTAAAACTTGCATGGTATAATTTGTATAGCATGAATGTTGACTTTGGTCAGTGAGCCGAAAGTCTTACTTTAGTCTCTCCTCTTGAAGTTTAAAACAATGCACATGCATGTTGTGAGTTTAACATTTGCATGGCATATCTATATTCTTGCCATAGCATTATATAATAAGATGCATAAGCATTGTCCATATATTACAAAGTGTTCCAGAGGCACAAGCTCCTGTCTGTCGTCAACCTAATGAAATATCATAGGTTTAGTTTGTTACAACAATTTATGACAGGGAATAAACCTCTTTTTTAACACAATTAGAAACTTGTCGCCATGGTTATTTAAGCCAAGAAAATTTTCCCTGTGCCGATGTGTTTTAGTGTTCATAAATATAATCTTATAAGTTGATTCTGGTAAGTTATCTTCATGTTACCCTAGAAATAATACAATGCATCCATATGTTGACTTTGGCAGGAAATTGAAAACTTGAATGTCATATTTCGTCCATTTTGGTCAGTCAGCTTCAATATTAAAGTTTCATAGGGAACTGGTCTTTTATAGAATTGACCATTAAAGGCTGTTGGTCATCGGAGACAAATTACTGCCAAGACTAATAGCAAATATTGAAAGAGTTGGCAGCTTTGGAACGGAGTCGTTAGAAAGGCAATGGTAAACCTGTGTGGTTTACCAATATCCCTGTTGAAACTTTCTACACGATGCCATATGCCGTAGAGTCTTTGAGAAGTCTGTAAATAAAGACCCCAAGTTCTGCCAGTGGGCTATCAGATACCATCCACTTTTAAAGTCCTCTTAAAAAGCCATTTGTCACAGTTCCTTATCGACTTCAGCAATGATTTGTTGCGACTTGAGTCCAGGATTTTTTTCTCACCATTTTGCGGCAGAAGGAAATGTTTAATCACTGGCACAGCTTTCTTCCACAAACACCCGGATTATCTGATCTTAACTTACAAAATCAATGACATAACTGACAGCTTCCCGTTGAAACGGAGGAATCCATTGTGATTAATTTCTTTTAAACGCTATTCCCTATACAAATGAATAGGTTATTTTCTTCATCTTTGACCTCTTGTGCAATTAAATCCATAAAGTATCAGCCAATTGCATTATATATTTAGTTTTTGATGAGTGACCAAATTGCATTCAAAATTACGGACAAAATTTAAAATTTCTGTTAAACTGTATTCCATATACAAATGAATACTGTACGATTTTTGTTTGTTTCAGTTTTTTAAATGACATGTGATTTGAAAATGAATTTACAAACAGAAAGTTATATAATACATATAGCTTTTAATGAGTGACAATCAAAATCAAAATGTATGCGACACAGACCAATGACAGACTATATGCTAATATTTTTTAAAAAAGTGAAATTCATTGTCCTTTTTTCAAAGTGAAGAATAGCAAAGCCACCATCTGATTACATTAAAAAATATGTTGACTACAATGATACACCTAAATGCAAAAAAAAAAGAATTGGCACAATTCATATGGCATAGGATGATTTAAAATGACCGGTAAAAAGAACTATTCTTATTTACATTAAAATCCATTGTGCAGGCATAAATATAATAACATAAATATTTCTATTCAAGATCTCCAAAATAGAATTTCTCATTAATAGTTATGATTTCTTTGTCATCTTTCTTGAATAGCCATTGATCGATTCAGGACCCGTGTATTTTCTTTAAATCCCTTACTAATTATGAGTTGTTACGGAGCATGGAACTGTAGAGGGTTGGTTAAGAAAACAAGAGTATAACTAGACGTTGGAATAAGACCATGATCACGTTGACCTGTGAACCAATACTGGGAGACCCAAAAAAATAAGTCGTTAGGATTACTGAATGGACTATTTGATAATAACATCAGTGGAAGAATGACCATCTCATTACTGTAAAACCATCGTCATACTTCTTTTTTGTTACAAAGATGTTTCTGCGAAATGATCAAATTAACTGAGATTGGTTAAAAAATGACAGATGACTCTGTCTGTTTCCTGCAATTGAATTACAAGCAGTAATCAAATGAAAACAGTCTTAATCGTTGATGACTCATAAGAAGCGGATTTTCCACTTGAAGAAAAAGCCCACTGAAGCGATGTCGGGTTGTGACATTCCAATGTAGATTACAGCTTGATATCTTAGTCCCAAGGCACGGTTTTCTCTTCTAATCTGGAGCCATGTAAAACAATTTTCTTCCTAATCTTTTTCAACTTTATCTTAAAATAGTGGACACACCCAATAATCACACAATTATTTTCTAACTTTGATTTAATCTATTCTAACTTTATCTTAAAGAGAAAGACACCTATCTAATAATCACATGATTGTTTTCTATCAACACCTTTCTGCTCAATGGATTCAATCAAATGTGGTAAAGATTGGACATATTGATAGCTATACTTAAAACTAAATTTGATTTAACGATTGATTGATGTTTTGTGCCTCATTCTAGATTATTTCACTTATATGGCCGCAGAGCCAGGTTTAATGGGGGAGGAAACCAGGCTCTGCCCAACGTACGACAAGTACCTGGCAACTCTTCAACATATCGTGATCGAGAGACAAATCCACTCAGAGATTGTCCATTTTTCAGACATGATGATCCCTCAATAAAAGCAATGATGTCATTAAGCAATCAGTCTATTTATAAGCATCAAAAAGACTGTTATAATAATGTAGATCTGCCATAATATAGAATTCACTCAACTGCGGCTTCATTTTTCGAGCATAAAACAGAGATTTAAAGAAATTCCAGAACAATTAATTAAAATTAAATTGAAAAAAAGTCCCTTATAGTATTTTACAACCCTCCTCGTTAAGTAACAGCAATGAGGGCTATACATTTTTCTCTTTTTAAATTACTTGTTCGATGAAAACAGTGTTACCTGTATAGTTTCTGTGTAAAAGGTTGCTGACAATTTCTAAATATATTTAGATATACTTGAGACAATACTGTTGATGCCTGCTGGCAATTCTCCAAGAGCATTCGCATAAACCACTATATAACTTCATATAACATAAGCAGATATTATATAAAGAGAACATCATCAGTTTCCAGCTATATATGACTAAGATTGCAAAAAGAGACCATGATGGGACAAGCACATAAACCCAAAATTAGGCAAAATTTCTGCCAATCTGGGTAAATGAGACATTCTGTGGCATGAGGCCATCGTTATCTCCTTTGTTAAAAATTACAAGACGCCATGAGTGATTGGACATGGTATTTTTTGTATTTATTTGCTCAGGAGGCAATTTTGACAAAAGCTACACACCATAGATGGATGATTCATGAATCACTGCTATCTCTAATCAATGATTTTGGAGGTTCCTTGTACACATCTGAAGCCATAGCCACTCCAGTTTATCACGATCAATTTTCATAGACACAAACTCATCAGGCTGAGTGTCCATTGTTTGCCCGGCATGCTGATGTAGCCTGCCCCAAAACAGCAAGAGGCGTAAGCTAGGTACTTCTTCTCTCTAAACACTGACATAACGTGGTGATGAGATGCAATTAAATTTCAACATACCCTACCCTACCCTATCAACATTTTGGCAGCTCAAGCTACTTTCTATGAAAGTAATTTTATATTCCATAATTATTACTTCGCTTTTCTTGCCTCTGAAATTTTGTGAAGTTTTTTTATTGTGAGAACCAAATTTTGCATTTTTGTCATCTCAAAATCGAAACGATTAAAAGGATAATTTTATATTTTTCAACACCAAACCATATAGGCAAAATTAAAATCTTGGGATATATTTTATATGTATTTTAAAAAAGCTGTTTAATAATAAAAATGAAAGTCAATCCTGATGTGGCACCCAAAGAAGGAGACATCAAAAAACTAAGATTTTCAAACAGGATTTCTCTGCAATCATAGGATCATTGCCATACGACTGAAATAATGTTGAAAGCAACTTTGAATCTTCTCTCACTCGCTTACTCAATCATATTAAAGCAAATTCAATGCACAAAGAAACGCCCTGAAGGTACCTGCCCACTTTCCCAAACATGCTGATCGACATTTCGTTATTTGGTTAGGTATAGGGTGTAACTTCATCACCACATCACCAACAAAGTTTGGAAAAAAATATTGTCAGTTCTAATGGAGGTCACTCAGATTAAAAGTGACTGTTGTCTGTTAACTCGCTACTCTGTTTCTATATGGTTAAATGTCGGGAATATATTCACACCTTTAGGACCTTTTAGTGTTTACCAACCCTTCTGGTAATGACGACTCTGAACAGGTGATAATGGAGGCCTCTTGGGGATTTTTACAAAATTGGACGTTTTCCCGGGTCGAAGGGCGTCAAAGGATGGATAGTAGGCGAAGTAAGGGTGACGGAAATGAACATGTCTCCATATAAACTAATTACCCTTGAAATGTTTCGGAAAGAGCGAGTGTTGGATGAACATTCCAGGACGCGACAAGTTTGAACTGATGTATTTTGGGTCATCGGATGTTAATTTGCCAAAATAACCAGTCAGAAAAAGGGAAACAATTTATATAATTGTACCCACTTTCTCTACTACTGTTCCTCCAACTGTATTGCTTCCCGATGGGAAAACGCCTGCCAAGATAATCTGTTACTAAAGCAAATGATCTGATTAATGATTGTTACCATGGTTACAAGATTAAAGTCTTACCATTGGAGCTTTACGATTCCGATTGGAATGACTCTGTAAAAACAGCAATACTAAATCAACCATAAAAATCAACAGAGCTGAAGAGAAGTAACATTTTTTTTTACTTATAAAATTCTTTTTGATTTATGTTTTTTTTTTTAAGTAAGATAAATTAGTCATAAAAAGATTAGCATTTCCAGAAAACTACGTTGAATTGAATTCTTAGTTTTATAGCTGTAGCTTTGGAGCTAAGTAGTTAAAATAACAGTCTTGATGACATTAATCCTTTTCTAAGACTATTTAGATTCCAACAATAAAAATCAATTTTGGATTTAAATTTAAAACTACATATCACAATTTAAACGAAACGAATTAGTTGTTACATAACTGAATTAAAGCATGTAGTGATTAGTCAAAACTATCCCAAAACCAAGTTCTAAAATAAACAATAATGAACAGTTTTATTAGGAAAAAGCACCCACCACAAAGCAATATACAGAGTAAGGTTAAAATTTGTTAATTTATGTAAATTTAATTTGGAAAAAGGGAATTTAATGAATATTATTTAGAGATTTTATTTTAACATACATGTACATCATGCTAACTCTATTAAGAACTAGTCTCCATGGTTGTTATAGACAAGAAGATATTCCCTGTGTGTGTTTTAGTGTTCATAAATATACTAAGTCCAGAAGTTATACCCTGTGTCACTGTGTTTTGAATTAGAAAATGTATCATTTAAGTAAACTTTACCCAATTTTCTGATAATTTCTCAGATTCAGGTTTTAGTTCAATACTCTTTCAAACATTATTCTTCTAAAGAATTCCTCTTCTTTGACATTTTTCTTGATTTTTGGATTGATGTTTTACTCCGCACTCAAGAATATTTCACTTTACATATGGTGGCATTTCCAGTTCTACATGGAAAAACTTGACCATGTGGAGTATCTGACATTTTTCCCACATTGATCGATTGATTGAAAATCCCACTAAAATTCTTTTGATTTTATTTGGTCTAAGTTGGAAGTGAACCCGCTCCCCATCGATGGAAGGCCAAACTGAGCGACTATCACTCTGCCGACCGAAGTCCCCTTTATATGACTCTTCTTTGAAAATGTTACCTAATTGACCGATTGCTTGATGACGTTACTTGGAATTTACGTGCTAAGCATTTCGGGGGATTGAGGGATCGTAACATAATTTTAAAATATGCGGGAAGAAATAATACTGTATCGAGACGAAGACGTAGAGGTACCAGAAAATATGTGGATAAAAGCAGGTTATGTCATCAATGTTTTCCAAAAAAGTGACATTTTGCTAAGTACTCATAAACAAAATGGCGAACTGAGGTACATTTTACCCAGAAAGCTTTGCGTAAATCTATGTGACGTCATCAGGCTCGGCGGTAATTGTTTTGTTTTTTTAACTCAACAGGATAAAACAATGGAATTTGGGGTCAAACTTAAAAATAAAACTATGGTTTTTATGTTTTAAGCTTCTGCTGATGATGTACATGTCTCCCTTTCCTTGTAAAAGGTACATGACTATGGTTATAATATGTAAGATAAAGCAGGTTAACAAATGAAATCTACTCTAATCAGTGGGACAGTGTTTTGCGATAAGCAAGTGAACAGAAAAGGGTGAGAATTAGTGGATTAGTGAAAAACACAAACACAAAATAAACGAAAAAAATGTCGTCATTGTCAAATAAAGCCAAAAAGGTATTTTGAAGTTTACTTTGATTATTGATCATCAAATGTGCTAACAATTATCATTGCATTTAATTTGCAGATTACTATGAAACTAGTAGAATAAAACAATAGAGGCTATATATGGATTACAACTTCTGGTTTTATTGGGTTGCAACGTTTCGATGTAGATACTAACATCTTTATCAAGCAAAGTTCATGGTATTTTGGGGGCAGCACGACTTTGCTTGATGTTAGTATCTACATCGAAATGTTGCAACCCAATAAAACCAGAAGTTGTAATCCATATAGCCTCCATTGTTTTATTGTATTCTTCAGCTTCTAAATGCCGCCAGGGAAGTACACATTAATTAACAATGTTAAATAATTTTGGTGCAAAATTTCGTTTAGAACAGAGGTATTATTAACAATGCTATTTTTCTAAACACATTGCTTCTTCATTGCAGATTCTAACTTTTTTTTAACTAGTAGCTCATTCATTGTTTCTTTATTCGCTAAACAAGATCCTCACATACTGACGGAAGTGTTCTTATGTTACTCCAAGAGGAAAGTCAATAAACCTTGACCTTCCTTTGGTACATGGCAACCATCCCACATAAGTCATTTTTATTAATTGTTTTACATTTATAGGTGACTGGTCCCAAAAGTTAATAACAATTCCATCCATTTGGTAAAAAAGGTTGTCTACTCTACAGTAAATGAAATCATTTGAATGGAACAAATTCCCAAATGGACCATAACCCTCTGTTGGTGATGAATTTTTACTTTGTTAAAACATCCAGGACAAAGCACCAAAATTCATAAAGTAGAAGCAGAGATAATTTTATTGGCAGTGGATAATGAATAGAGATAAACCTTATTCCCAAAAGCCTACTACACATACAACAACCTCTTTCCCATGTGCACAGATTTGGTCAAAGCAGCAGTTGTTAAAGATACATGAAGAAGCCAAGCAGAACTGAAAACTTTCTACTCATTATATCTGATCAAGTTTAAACCAGAATGTTTATTCTTACCTTCCTCTTATCATTTGCATGCCTCTGTGAAATAACCAGTCTATGTTATCAAGTATTAAGTGTTATCAAGAATAAGAATCATATATTTCATGGTCATGGCAGGATCTGGGCTTTGACACATTGGTGAAGGACTTGTCAATCCGAGTACTCGAAGCTCTATTCTCGGTTTCGGACATCCGGGTACTTATGGTCACGTGGTCTTCGCTCTCCAGAGAAACTTGTTGAAAAACAACTCGTTGGACGCCATTTTGAAAAGTGATTTTGAGTAGCAAAGTCGTTAAAAAGTAAACAGATACCAATTAAAATTGTGATGATCTCTCTCTAAATAGTAAGTCAAAATAGCGTCGTCAAGGACTTGTTTTCACCAATGTGCAAATTAGGAGCCTCGTTTTCGCGATCGTGACGTCACACCGAAATTAAGAATTAATGATCCATGAAGCCAGATACATATATTTTAGAAACACTGTTCAATAGGTCTCAATACTCTCATACAATGCAATGTTGAATAGCAAAAACACTTTTGATCAATTAAGTTTTCCTGAACTGTCAAATTAAAGAAGATACCATTTGTCATGTGACTTCAACATAGCATCGAGACCTCGGTCCGCAGAGTCAGTGATAGTCATTCAGTCAGACAAGACCTTCCATCAATGGGTTGTGGGTTTGAATCCAACTCAGACCAAATAAAATTGAAAAATGTATGAGTGGGTTGCCCAATGTGAACGAGCTCGCAGATATCCGCTGAAGGTGTTCTTTGGGCAAAGAACTGAGTTTTCAGCCCGCACTAAACCTGGCAACGCCGCCATTAAGGTGAAATAATCTTGAGTGTGGCGTAAAACATCAATCAATCAGTAAGGTGGTCAATAAGATATTTCTGATTATAATCAGATTATAATCGCACTGATTATAATTGTCCATATTATCGGAATACTAAACAAATGAATATGTAGCCAACGTCATAACATTACAATCTCTGGTGAAGCATCAATTATTGGCTTATATGACTTTTCTTAAGCACATTGTCAGACAACATCAGTACATGTATAAATAAATTATTGACTATTTCAAGAGAAATAATTTACCACAAATGACATTGGCAATTTACTATGGAACATTGTCAACTATAATGTATAACGTAAAGCAATTTAATAATGTACAAGGCCATGTTTTAATTGACCACACACCGGGTTATGATTATTGGTGTAAGAGTGCTTCCATCATAGCCATTAAAGGACACTGAAGACAACCACATCATATGGACAGGTGGTTGAAGACTTTCTGTAACGCCCACAATGACTAGTCTGGAGCAGGTAGTTACACAAACATTTTAAGGGAATATATCTTTCATGTGAATGCCATAAGTTATAATTTTCCAATAGGGAGCGCAAGTCTCATAAGAATTATTACGAGATTTTGTGATATCCGGTGACAGATGACGCCATTAAGAACGTTTTGATGACGTTGCAATTCCATTTGACGTATTTTGTTCCATAACGTCAGATTTAAACGTCATTTTGGAACGAAAAACGCTCAGTCACATGCGCAATGCAGTGCCGGTGACAGGAAATTTGTGGAATTCACACGTGACTTGCGCTCCCTATTGCATTGAAGTTAAAACTCTATAAAAAAGCGTTGAAATAGGTCCCAGTTTGCCACAGATCAGAAGGGGGTGAGGAGGCAGGAGGCAATTGAACGAAGAACATAAATTTTATCCTCTTCTCTAATCACTATTGTCCCAGGATATGTCCATTGACCAAGAGACTTGTTCCACTTTATAGGGAACGGTCGAAAAGATTGATTGTTTGGTGTTTTAGGCGCCGCTCAAGATTATTTCACTTATATGGCGACGTTGCCAGTTTTATTGTGGGAGGCAACCAGGCTGTATGCCCAGAGGAAATCCATGAGCTTCCGGTGGTAACTGGCAACCATCCCACAAAGGTTGCTCGAGTGAAAACCCAGTCAGCGGTTGAAAAGACAATTCAGAAGTGAGAAGTACAACGAGTTATTGACAATATGTTTGTCAGGTTAAGAGACACAGTTTCATGAAAAATTTCGAAATCATTAGAAGCGAAAAAAAAAAATGCAAAAAAAAAATATTTTTGTGACTTACCAAATGGCTTCCTAGATAATTTACTGAGCAAGGTAAGACAGCGGTCATACCAGCGGTGATTGTCACATTAATAACCGGGACATCAAAATCTGGCTCACGACCAAACACTGTAACAAGAAAATACAAAAGGTGAGAAATTTATCTTACATGTACCAAACTATATGTCACCAAGAATTAAGTGATTGATTGGTTTGATGATCTATTTATTGATTAATTGATTGATTAGGTTTATTAGTACATCAACTCATTCATGTGTTATTGACATGAAATCATCTAGATATCCCTATTGCCCTACATGTAGTTCATGTATTGCTTGTTTTATGGATCCATTCATGTGGTGTATTTGATTGATTGATTGTTTGGGGTTTTATGCCGTGCTTAAGATTATTTCACTTATATGGCGGCGTTGCCAGTTTTATTGGGGGAGAAAACCGGGCCCTATGCCTGGAGGAAACCCACGACCTTCCGGTGGTAACTGGCAACCATCCCACATAGGTATTTGTAGAGAAATAATAACATTAAATTGATCACTTCATTGACTACATGTAGTTGATTGACTAATAGGTAGACAGATTAGTAGTTGTGTTTAATAATCCAAGGATTATCAGCTTTTTGATTATGGTGTTAATCAGGGGTTGAAATATTCAAATTTGTGACCAATTCATGAAATATTTAGGTCACTGTGACAGACTGCATGTTGATCTGTCTCAAGTAGAACCTACATGTAAGTTAATTTTAGGGTTAGACTGTTCTGTCAAGAACAAACGACTGTGTTTATTTAGGAATGATATAATTGTAATTAAGACTGCAAAAATAGCGACCAATGTAAAAGATTGTTTTTTGTTTTTGTGAAAATATGTACTCAGAAATACTGCGGAAGAATATATTTATGAACATGGGCACAGGGAAAATCTAAAATAACCATAAAGACAAGTTTCTAATAATGTCCAAAAGGGAGGGGAGGGTTATGTCATTTAAATTCATTTATGAACACTAAAACACACGGACACGGGTTCTTGTCTTGTTGTCTAAAATAACCATGGAGACAAGTTTATAATTGTGTTAAAAAGGGGTATATCATTTAGAACTTTATACCCAATCATAAGTTGTTATAATTAAAGTAAATATACATGTAACAATGATGTATATGCTGATGCAGTTAGAGACTATCTTTATCATCCAAAACACCTTTATTAATACGGAAACCTGATCAAAATTGGCAGATCCCTGGTGCTTTTTACTCCAGAAACCACCATAATAAAAACATATGTGAAGACATGGAGGTTTTAACAAGCTTGTTTTAATGCTAAATTTTTTACCATTCTTGTTAGATCTTAGAGGATATAAACGTTACCCAGGAGCATCAGGGAAATTGTGTTTATAAGGAAGTAAAAAGTATCAGAAAAACTATAGGACTGTGCACCAAAACCAAATATTGGAGACATGATGTTCCATTTGTTGAAGGTGGTCTCCATGTTGATATAAACTTGTGATTCTACAAGTGATGTTTGAGGTTTGTTTTGGGGCATTGACAAAAGGAAGTTTTGACATCATTGAAGGCGTGACCTGAACGACGGATCAGCAATGATCTCCCAGTGGATCCGTCAAAGTATCGTGGAATTAATCCACCTCGCAAGCAATTTACTCCCTGAAGTGAACAATCAGCCCTAGGATTGGACATAATTCCACTTTTAAGATGAAAGGGGCAGTGTGTAGGAATTCGGATCGCTCCATTATCTCTGCCCTCAAGAGGCACCCTTCCCTCAAACCCACAGACACCCAAATTCAGAAACTTGCTCCGAGTCAATATTTGACAAAAAGATAGAACCCAAATAATCCGAGTTGACCCTCTAACACGAACCTATCATAGAGTTTTTCAGGGAAGTTCATCTGTAGTGAGGTTACACTCATAAAACAGGTCCCATCGAGAGTCGAATTCAATTAAATTCTATCAAGCCTCCACTTTTACATTGTGCAGAACGGCTTTTATGTAAACAGAGGATGAGCTTTGCCGTGTTCAAGTGTTCATTGAATCCTGCCAGTCTGATCAATCCACATATGCTCAATGACACAAAACACAGACATTGTTCCTCCAACACCAGGGACCGTCTACGCCAGAACGTTCAAAATCAAATTCCACAGAAGCAATCTCGAAATTCCTCGACACTATTGTGGATTCCAAATCATCCATTCCCAAAAACCATTGAAAATTTTAACCATGTTTCGATCAGGGTTTGGTAGAAATCGAAAATGAAGGAACTTGAAGTGTGATTTGTTCACCCTGTGCCACCTAATGTATTTGTTGAATAAACAAAACGGGGAATTGATTTGGAAGGCAGCAAAATGATACAGTTCCAAATTATCAATGTTGTACCCTTCAAAGGTACAAAATACCCAATCCACTTTTCTTTTCAGAGGGGGCCAAATTCTATTGATTAACTTCAAACGGGCAGAGAAAACTCATTTTCTAGGGTGTAGGAATTTCATTTAGTGAAGATGGCGAGCAAGCTGCTCTTGGGAAAATGATTCCCTTCTGGAAATGTCATTGCTTGATTTCTGCTGGTGACTCCCTGTCCAATACTTCTTTAAAGCAAGTCTATCTAGTCAGACTGCCCAATATGGTGCCAACTAGACTGGGAGGTGTACATACATGGTAACAGTCTGCTTAACTTACACAGATTACCAGACAGCAATATAACCATTTAACAGACCAACAAAGTTAACAATGAATAACAAATACCAATACTAAATACCAAATGTTAACTAAATGAAGTGGATTGTAAATCTTTTCTTTCAAGTCTTTTAGAAATTTTTAGGTTTTAATGTAACAAAAACAAAAATGATTTCATAATATATTGAATATTAAAGTGGCATGAGCTGCCAAATATTAAAAAAAAATTGTAACATAATAAGCCAATTTCTTTTTTATTTTATTTTTATAAAAAAGTAGGCTACAACAAAATATATGTAAAGGGTATTTTTTTTTTAAATTGCTTGATTTTGATTATTTGAATTTTTAGCACACATGTTTGCTTTGTACGGCTAACTGTTTTTTGGGTTTTTCTTATTTCAACATCACCCTTGAGTTTTTCAACGTACCTTATACCATTAATTTGATGAAAAAAGTATGAATTTTGGCAACAAATGCCACTTTAATTATGCCACTTTAATATTGTTGTTGACTTTGTCCTTTTACCTTTTCTATTTCTGAACACACGGACTCAGGACGTAATTAATTTTAACTATTTAGCTAGGAAATAATAAGTTGAAAATGGTAGAAAATACCATAGTTGGTTGTTGAACAAAACAATTAGTAGAAAAGGAAATTATGTCTGGAGAGAAATGGTGTCAGCTGGGAGCCTTATAACCAGTGTCATCTGCTTCCCGCCTCCCTAAGCAATCACGATTTCTGCCTCGCAGGCATCATTCAAGACAACCAGCAAACACAAGTTGTTCATCAAAATAGAGTTGTAGCCATTGTAACAGACTTGATCTCTATACCGAACCGTTTTTCAAAAGTGAGAAGTAATTTTCTCCTGTCAGGGTAGCTTCAATGTGCAAGTCGCTTGTTGAACATGGTTCATAGCCCCCGCAGCTTTCATCAAAGTCTAGCCGTGAAGGGTTGCTACATGGGTAAACCTCGCTTCATTTCCCGCCACGCTACCTTGTGGCTGTAAAAGTGTACCAGGAAATGAACCTCACTATAACAATGTAACAGCCTGAAATCAGTATCCAGACATCACGTAACATTTCCATTCTAAACAGTCTGCACAGGGTTTTTTTTAAAGGCAGGGTTTTTTATATCAGTCTTTGGCAATCAGTAGAAGGAGATGGACTTCAAACACTCCACAGATTCGGATTGCTTATATTTAACATGAAATGAACTTTAAGCTTAGCTTTTAGTCAAAGTTTGATTTTAGACAAAAATGAAACATACAACAATTTATGTTACTAAAAGTGGTGGAAAAAAGAAATTGTTAACATTTATCTAAATCACAATTTATCTCCACCTTTGTGCCTATACGATGTAACATCTAAATGCTAATAAAAAGGGGATATACAAAAACAGTGATTTTCTAAACTTTGGTTATACTTATATGCAGAAGGGCAAAACCCAATGAGATGTACGGTAGGGAGGGGACTCAGGATAAGGGTAGGTATATTGTACTGAACGACAATATACAATAATACATGTACAAAACAAAAAGATATACATGTATTCTGTATCTAGAAGCTATGGTAAAAATTGCATTCCCACTACCCACTTGGTCACATCTTCAAGAAATTTGATTTGGATTTTTTTTTAATTTTATCTTTTTCATTTTAACTTTTTTATAGAAGATTGTGTCCAAATTTGAAACCTGCCTATCTCTCATTTGTTAAAATTTCTAAATTGGTCCAATGGCTACATTGTCCAGTGACACAATCCCTTAGCCCTTGAATATCCCATAATTTTGTACTCATTAAGGTCCATGCTTGCTAACCCTATATATGGTATTCAGAACATGGTGATGTAAGACCTCTTTCTTGTTCCGTCACTCATTCACACTTTATAATATAGAGGTAATTAAAGCTTTGTGACCCACTCTAAATCGTTTCCCTATGTTTCATTACTCAATACTTTGTTGGTTTTATTTGTTTGAGTTTGAAAGAACTTATCTTTTAACACTCAATGGCTATGACTGACTCAGTTAAAAGTATATCAGAAATAAAATCTGTTACAAGCTAACCCACTTCCTGATAGAAAATAAAGTCAAGAAATAAAACACTGTTATCTCTCATCAGTGAAAACAAGTCAAGCATTCAAATTGAATCCATATGCAATATAACTTTTCCAGAAGCAAACAAGAAAAACAGTAAAGTTTTTTGCTTTTAAATCTTGATCTTTTTTAAGTGTTCCACCGTGACACTGGTTATCTGAATCTACATTATGATTGTATGTGCAGTAAATCTCTGTGCATAGGACCAAAGGTTATTTTCTTGAGTATTTTGAGCCTTAACGGATTTCTGAGCAGGATTTCTTAAAATCTGGTTTTTGTTTGTTTATAGAGTAAATGTATATTTGAAAACCATATGTTAAAACCAATCAACCTTCATGTTAGTTCCCTGATAGTCAAAAAGGAGTGAGGAGGAAAAATTCATATTTTCAGTATTTTTCGTAACTAATTGGAAAAACTTATCAAAAGTGACATCATACATGACCTTTGATCTGTACAAAAGTGCACTGAAAAAGCAAAGATCATGTATCATGTCACCACTATATGGGCAACCACACAACGGAGGCCATCTTTGACGTCCTCCTATGTCACTGAGATAATTAACTTTCGGAATATTGTAGAGCGGCAAATGTAGCATTGAATTTTGTATGTTCTGTGCCAGAAATTTAATTGTCCTTTTGGTCAGATTTGTAAAGTCTACAGAAAAATTGATTTTCACTATTTTGCCTCATCTTGACTTGATGAGCTGTCTGGTACTCGCCCAAGGAAGGGGGTTCCTCCCCAAATAAAGAGCCCAGTATACTCCCCCACTGAATTTTGAATGTGGTGTGAAACATCAATCAATCAATCCGAGCATATAGCCTAGCTCCCTCCTCCAATAACCCTGACATATATCTCTGTGTGTTATAGTTCAGACCAATAAGAATTTACTGCTTTACTTCTCAAAACTTGCCCTTTCAAATCTATGTCAGAGGGTAATTTAATGAAGACTATTAAATACATAATCTCGGTCTGTATGACATTTTGTAAATTTGGGTCAGTGTTTTGGTATAAGTTTGGTATACCAGATTTGGAGGGAGCAAAGCCAAGCAAAACAGTGTAACAGTTGTATAAGACTTCATATCTCCTTATTTCACAGACAGCCTTTATGTGCCATTTTGAATGAACCATCAAGGAAATGTCAAATTTCAAGGATTTCCCAGACAGTTTACATTTCCAAAATTTTATTTTAAAAAGAGATCAGAATTAGATTGCAAATTATGTTATCTAATTCAAAAAGTTCTGTACGAGAAAGAATTGAAAGTTGAATTTGAAGATTATCTTATTCCATTTTAAACTACAACAAAAAATAGATAATAAACAGTATGCAAAAGCAATATGGAAAACATGTCTCAGAAAGTCGAACAAAAAGAACTGTTCCTGACACCTGTTCAACATTAGAAAAACTCTCCACTAATCCAACCTTACACCTGGTAGAATTTTTTGTACCATGCAGAACAGAAATTTTTCCATTCAAAAATAATTTATATAAACAATCTGCAAACAAGCCCTTATATTTTGACAGGTCATGTGTGTAAATTTAGGTAGTTTTGACCTTTGGTCTTTGCCAAAACCAAGTAAGGTTTTTTGTGAGCATAAACTTAGATTATTTGGATAGTTTGAGAAAATATTTAGAAAAAAGTAAAATGATTTGTTAAAAATTAGCAGTTTCCTGGAAGAGAAAACTCCACATATGGTATAGGTCTGTTAAAACATATCCCCTGCAAGTTGGAATATTTATATCTGAAATGATAACAAGAAAAACCTGCATGCCAAAAACTGACCAATTAAAAATAATAACCTTTCTTGGGTACAATGTTAATTGCAAAAACAAATTATGCCCAGATATACAAAAGTAATGGCCACACAGCATCCGTGCAAATATATAGGGAAGGGGGGGGGGGGATCATATTCATCTCATAATGATATATCTTCACAATAAAGTGTAATAATGATATATCTCCAGAATAAAGTGTAATAAAATACTAGGCCCCAATTTCATAGCACAAAGGGATTGACATCATTTTCTTGCACAATGTATACATGTGTATCATTGTAGTTCTTTTCTATCATGTTCAAATAATGACGTTCCTTATCTACGAAGTCATATTAGTTGCTTGGGTTGACTATTCAAGTGTTTTTCGTCTTCAACAAAATTTTGCACAAGTGGAAACGACCTATGTGGGTTTCCCCCGGGCATAGACCCCCGTTTCCTCCAACAATAAAACTGGGAAAGCCACCATATAAGTGAAATAATCCTGAGCGCGGTGTAAGCCACCAAACAATCAATCAATCAATCACAAGTGGAAACTTGGTTTTGAGACGAGAGATTCAGTATCTTGAAGAAAACCAAGTGCAGAGAATGTCAAAAAACGCATGTAAAATGTTGAATCACAAAAAAAAACATGTCCACCCACGGTGCAAATACTTGCACGACAGAGAAATGATTCTCATCGTGGAGAAAAGGTTTCAACCATGGCGCAAAACGCTTCCACCCATGTTTACACCGCAGAGGCATTCATAACCATTATCTCTACCCTCCACCTCTTCCCAAATGTTTTCACTCTGCATTTATTGGCCTGTTTACTGTGTATCTTTTTTGTAATACTAAAACGTGAGAAAAAATGGTGTCAGACACAGACTGAGACTTATAATATGTTATCATTACGGCAGAAAATTCCTCATTTATTGGGAGTGAATTTCCCCTGGTCGTGTCATTGGTGTGACAATAGACATTAACCTCTTCCATAGATGTCAGACATGGACAGTTATAGTCATCAGTCTTTGTCAACTATGGATGGTCAACTGTAGGCTAGTAGAGATTCTAGTCTTTATACAAAATTCATCCAGTCTGTCCCAGGATCATTGGATATGTATATATTTCCATGTTTCACAGTTATAAACAGTACCAAGTTATCAATCAACAATAAAAGAAGTTTACCCTAAGGGTTTTTTATAGCCCTGTACTAAAAACGTTTCCTGTCTCGGCTGATTTTACATTGCAGGATTAATTATTTACAGGTTTTATATTATTAATAAATAATCTGAAGCAACATTTTTTTTACATGAAATGACAACTATACTCAAATAATAATCCAATCTGTTCTGTATCAAATTTTTAACAGTTTGTGTGAGAAAACATTTTAGGTCACTTTCAAGATTATTTCAGTTTTATTGTATGGTCAGAAGAAATAGGAACAATAATAATTGTACAAAGGGCATCCAGCAGAATATTTGTGATTCTGCAGCTAGTTTTGGGCTAATGGAACTACACAGTTTCTTTCGATTATTGTTTGTAACTTGCTCAAAGATATTGAGCTACCAAAATGCCCAATTATAAAATAAATTCCAAAATAAAATTTAGGCAAATTTAGCCGAATAGCTTGTTAATTTCACCATTTCTTTGATAAATAAGGTAACTTTGGCCTCGAATCAATGTATGACATCAAAGTGTTTAAAATCTTGTTAATATTTCACAATATCGAACGCCCAAGGCTCTTTGAATATATTTGTTTCAATTGTAAATCATTTAGTTTTTTCAATGCTAACAAATAAAAGCTCCCTGGAATTGGCGTAAACATCAGAATTTAGTGAGAAAACAGATGAATTTTGGCAGCTTGGTATCTTTTAACAGACATATAATAATCAAACGAATTCAGCAGAGATAAAATGACCACGGCACTAAAATTGCCCGTACCAGATTCACACACGTTTGGGGTTGGGATGTATCAAAGGCACGGGTAGAATTGGGCTTCCTCGTTCATCCCCGGGATCAGACGATATGAGATTATTCTGACCTTGAATGATATTACCATCATGGACTATATTTGGAATAATATATGGGGATATATATGTTTTAGTGAGCGTTGCATTTGGGGAGAAATTTTTAACAAGCAAAAATTTTAATATGGAAAACATAGCGACCATGTTTTTTAGAGTAAGAATCTCAAAGGAGAATGATGTATGTACTAATGTACTATGTAGTTTTGTACTCTGTTTTAGAATATCATTGGCAAGGCTTATTCCATATCAGTGCATTATGTCAACACTCAAGCACCTGCAAAGTGCTGTAAGCCAAAATGAGATGGATCAGACCATGAACCTTCAGGCTGTAATATGATGTGAGCAATTAATAAAGCATAACCGGATGTGAGTATGTAGGGTGGTTATATTAGGTACTTCCTACACCTTTATGGCTTTCTCAAAATACACTAACATAAAAACAAAAGCTTGTACATGTTTGATCATATATCACACAAATGTATTTCCCTTCACATTGTTTACAAAAAAGACAAGGCATACAAAACGTTTAGAAATCAAGACGTCAGTTTTCAGAATTCCAAACGTTTGAGATGAAAAAAAAAACGAAAATGTAGACACCCTGTTAAAATAAATTTTCTCAAAAAAGGACACACACACGAAGATTTGTGGCTGGAATCCTGCTTACTTTTTACAGGAATGTCAACATTCTACAACACTAGTAGGGCAATATCTTTTAGACTTTGGACAAAAAAAAAGACATTTACTATAAAAATAAGAGAAACTAAAATCTAGAACACCCAACAGAACTGATGGTAGGGCATAAGCTTTTTAATTTATTGAACAGACTAGAAAAGATATCCCTAGATTGGAATTTTATTTTAGAAGCGCAATCCTTTGCCAGTGCAGTACATGCTGATGTATTTGATTATTCTGTGTGCAAAACAATTGACTGAAATGGTTCATAAAAACACCAGCCCATTAATGTCCATTGGAAGAGAAACAATTTAGAACTTTGCCTGGTGTTTTCTGGTAATAAACGTTTACCATGCAAGCGGGCAAGTAGCCAGAGAGAAATAAGCCAGTTATAGCCAGTCCGATTGACACTAATTTCGACTGAGTATTAGAGATAATGGGCTAGTGGCTCGCTTGAGCCCAACAGTCGAAGTCAAATGGTGGACACACGTAGAACAAGATTACTGAGTTAGTCCCCCATCTGCCTAGTAGCTAATTCCTCTGCGCGACAAGAAAGCCCACCTAAACCATTAGACCCGGTGAAACTATGGATACCCTGAGGAACATAACGCCCTAATAGAACCTTTCTCAGAGAAAACCATCTCACATATGCTACCCTCTAAAATCTTTTAGACACTGACACACCATTCGATAGCCAGTGCATTTTTCCCCACAACTTTTTCTATCACCCACCTAAATCTAATAGGGACTTTATGACATTTTTACAACCAGACATTTCTTTCTTACTGCTAAATGTTTCACCATAAAAAAGGGTGTAAGATAATTTTTTTTTCTCTTTAATGACAACAGAGATAATGTCTTTAGCAGAATCCAGGTTTCAGAACAGGGAAAGAGAGATGCTTTTTGTGAATGATAAAAATACTTGAGAAAGTGAAACCTAAATGTCAGACATATATCAATCAAACCTTTACCAAAAAGTACAGTGCATTAATGATGACTTTCTTGATTAAAGCACACTGGGATTAAAAAAGAAACTTTCATGATATTCAATTCTGATTACCTTTGATTGATTGGTGTTCTACGCGGCACTCAAGATCATTTCACTTATATTGTGGCGTTGCCATGTTTAGTGGGGGAGAAGACCAAGGTCTTTGCCAGCGAGTACCTGGCGACCCTTCCACATATGGTGCTCCACTCAGAAATTTTTCAATTTTTTATTGGTCTGAGTTGGATTCAAACCCTTGCCACATCGATGGAAGGCCTCTGTCAAACTGACCAAGATTCACTCTAGCCCACTGAGCTCCCCCCCCCCCCTCGGTGATTACCTTTGAGAAGGATATACCAGCGTATTGGTTATTCTAAATATTGCTCTTATGTTTTAATAACAGTCAATGAATGATCTTGTTGTTTGGTGTTTAAAAGAACCACAATGGTCAGAGATAGTGCTAGTATAATCTCCATCCCCGAAAATCTGAAAAGCTTAAGCGAAGTCAGCCTTGGGCAGTTTAAAAATGGCCATGGTGGGTTTAAGGCTATAATCTCCTGAAGGTAACAGACTAATTCTGTTTACTAAGCTATAGCAAAGTGACAGGTCTGGTTGGATTGGTTAACTAATCAGACTTAAGCTTTTCCAGACAGAATGGCTTAGCATACCAAGACTACCAAAAGCATGTCATGCAATAAGAGAGGGTCATTACGTGCAATTAACCAATAGTTTAAAACTTTCACTTTTCACATTAAAGACTTTAATTTTCAGTCTTCTACCAAAAGCACATGCGGCCACGTGCAATTAAAGAATAGTTTAAAACTTTCACTTTTCACGTTGAAGATTTCAATTTATATTCTTTTACCAAAAGCACATGCGAGCACAGAGGGCCAATAGTTTAAAATTTTCACTTTTCACATTGAAGACTTTCTTAACCTATATTCTTTTACAAAAAGCGCATGCAACAAAACAGGGTCATTATATGCAATTAACTAAAAGTTTAATTTTCACTTTTCACAGTGAAGAATTTCTTAATTTAAATTGTTTTACCTGCAGCAAATGTAACAAGATAGGGTCATTAAGTATAGTTAAGCAATAGTTAAAATTTTCCCTTTCCATTACATCATTCAATCCTCTATGTGGAAAGGTGGTCAGATACATGTACTTGCTGAAGGTTGGGATAGAGCAAAGCGCTTGCCCGGTTTCCTCCAAACCTGCAAACACTGACATATAACAGAAAGAATCCTGCGTGTGATGTAAAACATAACATAACCATTCACACCCATAATTTGAAATTTCACCCAAAATGCTGTATATTTTCTTATCAAAAACACAGGGAATACATGTAGGATCAACACATGTATAGAGACAAGCTCAACGCTACGCATTTGTCGTAAAGTAGAATAATGGAAATCATTATTTGGTACTCAAAATTCATACTTCTGTGCCTAATTTAAACTGGAATCCCAAATATGCATGTATGCATCGTCAGAACCCACGATTAAAACTTACGAGTGGAACCAAATCCGTCGTTTCTAATTTAATATGCATGTAGACTTTGATTGGTTTCAAAATTTCACCAATAAGAATCGATGTTACTTAAGCATCCAGGCAGTGTTCAATACAAAGATGGACGACTTTTTGGTTTATACTTCAATTTGATAAACTTGTCTCCAAAACTGAAGAGTTCCAACGTTTAGAATAGAACTTTTGATTGGCCCAACAGTAAACAAATGGGCGTTCACAGAAAACAAGGCTTTGAATCGCAGTTGGCCTTTTTAGCAGCTCATACCACTTTGATAATATGGGATAAGTAATTCAAGCTTTTGACTCAGGCTATGGCGGGTATTGGAAATATTGGACATATTCTAGTAAAAAGTTGGTCTGTTGCATAGGAAAACTTGCTTAACCAAATATGCTGTTTTAAGCCAGTTTAAGATTACTTCAGTTCACTCAAAACAGGCATATTCTGAAATAGACAACTAAGTAACTATGGCTGTATATACCCAGAACAATGGCAACTTTCCACAAGTTAATAGTACATTTTATGTTTAAGATATAGCCCAATGTTGATTGCAATCCACTTTTTACAGCTACGATTGTTGTACAATAATGACTATGACCTACTCATCCCATACAACAGTAATACAGAGTCTATGGTTGGCCAGACAGACAAAATCTACCAGTAAGAGCAATCGGTTTGTACCAGGACAAATAATATAGCGAGTCAATGTAAGTTCTTAGCGCTACAGTTGTTGTACCATACTAGCTGTGATCCAATTATCCTATACAATGATACAATAGTAATAGAGAAGAGTCCGTGGTCAAGCAGACAGAGAAAATCTACTCTCGACACGGAGTCATTTACTTCAGTCCTAACTCACTTATATGCTATGATAAGGCAGCTATTGGATCAATAAGCTATCAGCATACAATGTCCGTCTACAAACACAATATCCATGCACTCTTAACAGCTCATTTCAGGGTAATAGCCTACACATTTGAAAACTTTCTGCTCCGTTCCATCCAAAATGGGAGACAGGTGGGAATCAAGAATAACGCGGGAAAAAATCCCACACACCAATTCTACTAGTCATTACCCATGAAGTAGGAATTTATTGACACAAATCTCATGGAAATTTGAGAAAAGCTTTTACTCGCCCGGCGCTTGGGAAAAGAATGGCTTGCTGTCATATCAAATATCTACTGTATTAATAAAGTGGTAAGGCGGCCTATGCAGTAGTACAGGAGACAAAAACTCATTTGATATTGAATTATTCATCCATATATATGTCACAGTTCCCAACCATTGTAAATACAGACCTTAAATCCATTTAGAATAAACCAATGTTTTACGTTGACAATTGAATTTCGTTAAGACGTAATATCTTTCTCTGTAATGAAAATACTTTAGTTCTGAAGGGACAGGCCACTGGTTACATTTAAAATGAAGAGGATGTTTCCGACAAGCTCAAGTTTATTCCACATATATAACAGGCTTTCCAGGAAGAGCATATGCCCCAAGGAAACCTATTGTTTCAATCATGGCCACCTCACTTGGACTGATTTAAAACAAAATGACTGGAATAATTAAACGTGTGGACAAGATTATTGGTGAAATAAAACTTTGGATAGACTCCCATGCTGAAAGACAGACTTCTCAGACAAAATTCAGACTTCTCAAACAAAATTTCAGATGTTGCATGTTGATCAATAAATGAAAGATAAATGTACGTATACATGCACATAAAGGAAATAACTTCATGTTTATCTTTCCTTTATTGATCAGCATGTGGTTGAAGGAAGAAAATATTAGGCTTTATTTTCATATTTTCTACCATAATTTTATTTAGCAGGTGTTTTCAGTAGGCAGCCATGTGAAAGCAATCAACATTAGAGTAGAGCAGAGTGGAGTTGTGGTGATTACGTTGAGTAACAGGGGACCATCGACAGAGATGAATCGATGACCGCTTGAGACCTTTTTCATGTCCCCTCACCGTTGACTGATGATATAACTTTTTGATGCGATCTCTTTTCCCGGTTATTCGACAGGTTGTTTGTCATTCTTACAACAAAGCAGTTAAGCGAAATCATTGGAGGGCCTTCTATAGTAAAGTTACCTGTAAATCAAACCCTCCTCAGCAATTAGCAAAAACAACCTTCAGTGCCACAGTGACAAAAACATCTCCTGTTTAGGCCAGGCAACGAAACATTCATTGCGGTGATTGATAGACAGGCTGTGTAGGGACTCAGCAAACCTCTTTCCCAGATCACAAACAAAAAAGATCCCAACTTGCAGGATTTCCACGATCTTGTCTTAAATGGTGAGAAAATGTCCAAGTTCAAATTGGCTTGAAGGTATTATAGAGCATAGTGCTCTTCAAACTCAATCCTATGAGAGAGATAGAACAGATTGGTGCCTTTAGAAGATGGATGACTTTCATTCTAAATTCTCCAAGAGATTTCATGCCGGTAGCTGACCAGAAGTAATGGAGCGAGAACAGGATCATAACTCAAACAAGCTTCAGTGAATTCGGACAAAATAGTCTCACATGTAGATTGACCTTACGGCAAAATCGGATCTCTTCTTCACCAGGTGAATGTGGTGAACCTAGCTCATGAGAAATCGAGGTACACTGGTGAAAAATCTCACAAAATCAACTTAAGCTTATAAAAAAACCACCAAAAATCCAGATAAAAGGTGAAAAATCTAACCGTATCACAACATATGCCAAAAAGGTTGAATAAGCCCCGATCACACTAAATTGGTAGAAACTCACTCAACTTAAAATAGGAAAAAAACTCAAGGGAAATGGAGCTTAAAGTGGCATGAGCTTCTGAAATTCAGACTTTTTTCATAGTGGCAGTAGTGGGTTTGAAGTACCATAAGATTGATGTTGAAATAAACAAATATTGATAAGGCCACTAACTTCTGCAAACACTGCTAGTAAAGCACACAATTAAAATATACAAGATGTACGCGTGCATTTTGGGTGTTTTTTGCTTATTAGAACTTGACATATTTAACCAAAATTTGTATTGGTGGAAAGTTGTCCTTCTTGATAGAAATGTTGAACAATTAGCTCATTCTGTTTCAAAGAAATGTTCTCTATGGATTGAATGATTGATTGTTTGGTGTTTTACGCCACGCTCAAGATTATTTCACTTATATGGCGGCGTTGCCAGTTTTATTGTGGGAGGATACCGGGCTCTATGCCCGGAGGAAACCCACGACCTTCCGTTGCTAACTGGCAACCATTCCACATAGATCGTTTGAGTGAAAACCCAGTCAGAATATTTCCAATTTTTTTTTGGACTGAGTGGGATTCGAACGCGCGACAAATTGGAGGAAGGCTGTTTGGATTGAGCGCCCCATTCTCTATGGAAACTCACCCCATATCAAACTAAGCAATGAAAAACTAACACATATCACAATATCTGCTTTAAAATTCCCTAGTCAATAGCAAAACCTCACTGAAATTCAAGCAGAACAGCTAAAATCCCTCTCTGATGAAACCTGTATATATCCAAAGTTAATCAAATTAAGACCATGAAATTTGGAGAACGTAGTCTACCGATTTGATTGATAACTATATTTTGGGACACCGTACTAAATCACCGCCATCATCATCGGTGTCAACATCCTCATCAGACTGCACTAGATATCTGATTATCTCCATTGCTTTTTCAACTGAATCTTAGAATTCAATAACGAAAGAAAAAAAAGTTTCGTCATTCCAAGAAAGTACCAGTAATGTGACATGGGATTTTAAAAAAATTTATCCATGTTCATGTATTTTAAAGCAACATTACTAAACTCTGAAACAATGGGTTAATAGAGATGGGATAAGCTAAAGAACATTAAAGGAACAAAAGCCTGTATACATTTAATAAACTTTCAATGTTAACTTTAAAGATCTTACAGGTTTTCCTATAAAAAGTCTGAAAAAAACAAAACCAATAGCCTTTGTTTCATTGAGACAAAATAAGATTTCGGACAGTCTTTGTAATTAGCTTTGTCTAATTTCACAAAAGATACATTAGTAAACAGCTACATATTGGACTGGGCTCTAGGGATGGAGATTCCATGTTAGTCTCCGATAATTACACCTAATAATGACTGTGCCCACTTGCAAGCCATTCCTTAAGGTCAGCACGAAGACTTCGCTTTGGAAAATTAGTGTCAAATAACAGAGTACATGTTACGCCCATGATGTTCATATTATATTTCCTCAGAGACCCACTAAAGACATCCTTCATTGGCCAAGCAGACATTCCCTATAACAAGCCTAGCAAATCCATCATGGGCTTGGAATTAATATTAACCAAGAACAAGACTGCCAGAATGGAATCTATATTCATCTTGTGCCATCTTGACCGTGAGAAATGAGAAGCAGGAAAGAGATACACACACTCTGTCATTAATTTTGTGAACAATGCGGGTATCAAATAGCATGTATGTACACCTTTAGCTATGACTTTCTTGAGAACAATAAAGCCAAATTTTGTCTCTGAAAGTTTGCTTCTGAACTATTAAAGAAACGCTCTGCCTGGTTGAGAAAGATATAAGGACCCACAGTCTGTCCTTAAATGAAGAGCTTTAAAAAAGAGGAAGTGTTATCGGATACAGCCAATTGAACTAATTTCCTGCAGAAGGTATTGGTGCTAAAGAAGGATTGTCTTGGACCATTTTGGTGATGTATATCTTAGTTGTGAGCAGAGTCTGATCTACTCCCGTCGTAAAAGTGCCACTAACGCTGGACGACATAATTGCATCCTCCTCGGAATAATTACAGCCAGAGTGTGTCTTGCCATTTCTCCATGTTTCTAGCACCATCTAGGAAACTTCCATCAGAGTCTATTAGATCCAATGTCTCCGAGGTCAAAGGAAGCCATTGTAAAGTTTAGAATGGCCGTCTCAATTTGGGAACACAGTCTACTTTTCTCACTTTGGAAGCCATGCAAGATATCTGTATGTAATTGCATTGCTCCTAAAGCTCATTGTTTCCAGATAGTCCCAGAACCCATACTGTAATAGATATCTCATTATTTCTTACAAATCCTCTTCACATGAATTATATTTCAATTGAATCTTAGCCTCTAGAATTCAATAAAGAGAGAAAGGAAACAATAATGTAACACACCCAAGCAGATATAAACTAGAAATCGTACAAATATTACCAGAAGTCTATGAATGGGGAAGCAAGAAATGTCCCATTATTCCCCACATATTCAGGGGAATGGCCACAGTTAGCCTGATTATACCACATTGTGTCAACTTTAGATTTTGAAATAGTCAACGACTGCGCAATTTCAAATCAGAAAATAAATTCTCTCTTCACTTACTGGACTATTATTGACACTCGGAATAAACGCAGTTCGGAGAATGCATTGGTTCTTATAAAAGCTTTACCCGGCATGCGACTTTGATATCTCCTTTTATACTCAGATCGTCCCAAACAAGGCTTCTTGTCTCATATTCAATTATGTGAAGTTCTTCGGAAACTTTAACGTTTGCACTGATGAGTACTGTTGTTGAATCTAAGAAGTCCTCCATCTTTTTTTCTTATCAATATGCATCCCATAAAAGTCCATTTGAGGAAGATAAGAAAAGCCAGGGTTTCAAACTAACCGAGAGAGGGCGCTGTTTAAGGTGACCTCTGGGTCAAATGGCTTGAATATGAGCTAATGGGACGTTTCACACTTTCCCAATCATATACTTCTGATAGTACTAATCAACCTGTCATAGAAGCGTTCCGTAGTCGTACTTTGGGCAAGTTTAAATGTGTAACAATACACTTCTTACAAAAGTGGATCAATATCAAAGACTTTTTCGGTGGAAAATGGCAATTTGAGACCTGAAATATAAGAGGACAAAAACGCTATAAAATGTCCTTGTTATCCAACATTTGAAAAGGAGACTCTCTTACCAACCTGTTGTCTCAAGACTAAAAAGCCCAAGTTGCAACCAAGTTCTTCTGTTTAGTGGAAAATTAAGGGTATCATTGGATTAAACAGTCTTCCCTGGGGTGATTAATTCTTTTCCATCTCCAACAAAATCTAACAGACAGACCTTTAGGCAATGGACTGGATGTCTTTAAGAGCAGGTGGTATAAAACTACAAACACACCAAACTGAAGGTCAATGGATGGCACAAACGATATTCAACCATTAGCAAGGAACATAATTAGGACTTAAGTGTATTGAGTTTATCAGCTAATCCCAAAATGACAACCATCACACACTCTGAGCCACCATCAACTCTTCTAACAGAATAGCTGATACAAATAATTATTTGTTCATTTAGATTATATGGATTACGGTATACTCCATTATATTTTTATGTTCAATTGTTGTTTTCCATTTATAATAACAACAACAAGGTCCATGTATTATATATAGTTAAAGGATCAAATGTTTTCCATTTATAATAATAATGTCCATGTATTATATATAGTTAAAGTATCAGATTACAATTATTATGTGTTCTTTCAGGTTGCTTGGATTTAGGATGAGTTAGTTAGTAGACAACAGATTCACTATCGTGATAATCAAGATTATGAGTTTGTAATCAGAAGCTACACTATATTGAGAATCAAGATTATGAGTTTGTAATCAGAAGCTACACTATATTGAGAATCAAGATTATGAGTTAGTAATCAGCATCTCCACTATTTTGACAATCAAGATTATGAGTTAGTAATTAGCACCTCTACCAGTTTGACAATCAAGATCAGGAGTTAGTTAGTAATCGGCAGCAACGCTAGTTAGTTAATCAAGATTATGGGTTTGTAACCATAAAATGCACTATTTTGATAATCCAGATTATGGTTAATTAGTAATCAGTAGCTCCACTAGTTTCATAACTAAGATTATGAGTTTGTAATCAGGAGCTACACTTTTTTGATAATCAAGATACAATACATGTGTATATTGACTCACCAGACAATAAATCAGATATGATAACACTATCTAATCAGTTAGCAATAATCCGGCCACCATGGGCTGCTGCTATCTGGCTGGTCAAAACTTCACTATCTTTATAAATTATACTCCCATTGACCACTCACCATTAAGGAGTAGTAACACATGAGTTCAATGGATTCCATGACACACTTGGTGAAAAGATTTAAGGTAGCTTGAAGCTATAAAACTGACCAGAGTCATTTAAGTGCCTATGTCAGGCTATGGGGAAAGATAGTGGGGTTTGTTCAAGGTTAGTTGACGCAATGATGGTATAAAACTGACCAGGAACATTTAGGCACCTTAACCCTGCAACAAGGAATCAGGGTTGGTTAAGTTTGTTATTAAATTGACGAGGGTCATTTAAGTGTATAATCAACCAGCCAAGAGGATAAGTCAAGCTCCACGTTAGTTGAAGATATAAAACTGGCTTGGGGCATTTAGTTGGGTCATTTAGCCTTAGGTATGGTATCTAAACCAGACAAGGAAAAAACCAAGAGGGTAGGTTAGTTGATCAGTAACTTTTAGGCAACAAAAAACCAGGCAACAAAAAAGAGAGTAGCGTAAATTTGAGGTTAGTTTAAACTATTAAACTGACCTTGGCCATTGAATCATGGAAACCGAATAGGCTTTAAGATTCATTGACAAGGAACATTTAGGCACCATAACCACCCAACAAAAAGGGGGTAGTATTAATTTGAGGTTAGTTTTAAGCACCATGAGGCCATTAATAAGCATCTCAACCATGCAACAATAGAAGATGTGAGGTGTAGGATTGGTTGATGGTATTAAACTTACAATGAACATTTAATTAGTTAAACATACAGTAAGAGAGACTATGGAGACATAGTGCAATCTCTATTATCAGGGGAATTACTGAATGAATTTTAAAAAAATGCCACTTAAGGACACAGGCTCAATTTTTTCCAGTCTATTCAGGTATATTCTACTATGGAGTGGTAGGACAACTTGTACTATGGTCACAATATAGTATGAGTTGTCCTATGTATTTTGACTTTATTCAAGTAGGTTATTTATTAATTCAGCAATGGTGAAAAGATTTAGCTATGAACATTGACTATGGGTGTGTTGTTTGAGGGAGTGATTCAGAGGAGGAGGGTCATCTGGTTTGGAAGAATCCAGGCAATTAAAGACTGTGTAAGATGTGATGGAGGGATAAGAGGTTCACTTGACCAGTGACTATTACACCATTAGTGTGAACTATTACATCACCCAACACCTGCTATAGACTACAAATGCCTCTGAGAATAGTAAGTCTGGAACACATTTTGCCAAGACATCTCTTGATTCCTTGAAGATCATAGAATGAGTTGTACGCAATTCGCTTAATATACAATGCCACACGGAATACTTTTTTGAATAAAATAACTATAGTTTTAAAATACATTGGTTTCTGTCAAACCCCTTCGGCCCATTCCAAGCCTAAAGATTAAGAACAAATAATTTGAGGTGTGTTTATCTAGCAACAGAGGAGAGACAGAATTGTATTGCTATATGTGAAATGTCATGATGTTCCTGCAACATAAACTGGACAATGTTTCATGGATGATTACAGTTTTCAATAAGCAGATATCCTTCCAGAGAAAATATACATGTAGGCCTATTCTTATTTCAAGACAATTTCATAAAATAATCAGCGCTAATACTGCATCCCTCATCAAGGATACAAAGAAATTTCACCATACATGTTGTGGAGACATTTGGCTCCAACAAAAGTTTGCCCAAATGGACATTTTTCACACTAGATATTTGTACAGAAATCAAGAAAATATCAAAAGAAATTTGCCATACAGCTTGTTTTAAAAAGATATGCAACTCAGAAAACTGAAGCCATAGTTGAATGATATTCTATATTTCGGCAGATCTACATGTACACAGCCATCATCAGGAATATCCTTTTGGGAAGGTTGTTTACTCTAACAAATGTTTGTCCAAAAGGAAATTCTCTGCACTCACACTAGACATTTGCACAGATGAGAACCTAGAATACATTTAAGGAAATTCACCGTACATGTTGCGGAAACATTTACTCTGACAAAACTTTGCCCAAAATGCCACTTTCTGCACTAGACATTTGTACAGAAATCAAAGATAAATCAAAAGAAATTGGCTCTACAGGCTGTGGGGGGTATTAGCTCCAGTAATACCTTGTCCATATGGACATTTTTACCACCAATATCAGTGGTACCAGACAACCACACCAGCTCCAATTACTCTTGAAGAGTCGAAAAGAGCTGGAGACTGGTTGTTTAACTTCAATATGTCAAAGACCCAACTGTTTTTTTATGAATAACGACTGATCGTTAAGCGGAGATCATTCAACAAAGACAAGGTGTGATTTTGGTAGGCCACACTGAGGAAAAGGCCCAGGGTATTATAAAGTACCACAAGATGCACCCGCAGGAGCAAGAAATGGACGAGGCTAAACATGGGCATAGACCAACAACATTGACCAGTTGCGACTAGGGGTGTAAGTTCTTATAGTTCAAACACGCACTTAAGTCCAATTTTATATAATAGCTTTGTCATTCAGAACCATGAGAAAATAAAAAGAAAGATCAGATGCATTGACACTTACTTAATAGACAAAATGGCAGAACTTCTTTCAGTTTCAAAACAATCATTGATAAATCTCTTCGGGTTCAAACAAGTATATACTAAATGAATAATGTTTGATTCTGTTAGAATGGTTTAGCTTCTCAACGAACAGTAAGTTTTCTCTTTTCCTCAGAGATGTAAATTTATGAAAATATCTTAATTTCAGCAGCTCATGTACTATAACTAATGTCAAAGGGTCATCTCCTCAACAAAGTTGGATCTATATGGGGTTACATGTGTGCTGTCTTCAATGTAATCACACTTTATGCTACAATTAAACACAATTACAACCAAAGCACTAGTTAATAGTCAGATAACAAGGCTCTGCTCAATGTTACACAGGTACTATCAGTCAGACTTTCACAAATTGACATTAACTCTGAAATACTCCATCTCAGCTAATCAAATACAAGTGTAAATTAGAACATTAGGCCACCTGAAAAACTTTTTTATAATCTGTGCTAAATATTTAATACTGGTAGCTAAAGGAATGACTGTGGGTAAGGCAATAAATAGATGAAGGGCATTAGACTAACTTAACTTGATTCCTGTCATTTAGATTGATTGATTGATGTTTTATACCACACTCAAGATTATTCCCATTATATGGTGGCTGTATCAGGTTTAAAGCTGGGGGGGGGGGGGGCTTTAATGAAACCTTTAGCCTCTGGGGTCTGTCTTACAATGCTGGCGTAAATTTGCACATAGGCCTACAATATGAACTAGTTGTGACAAGGGCCTACGTTCCTATAGTTTTAACACTGCTTTACATCTGACGTAATTTACGCCAGCTTCGCAAGACAGGTGGGTACAAGGCAACTCATGGGACATTCCACCAAAAGCACGCTCTGAAATTCTATGTGCTTACATCATTCTATTGTCAAGGTTTATAACAGGGGATAAAATACAGCATGACAACCTTCTAAAATCAACTCCAAGCCACAAAAGCAAGGCTTATCTGTATCAAGGCTTATCTGTATCAGTCCTTGCACTTAGTTGCCCTTGGACCAAACTTCACCTGGGTGAGACAGCCCCAAAGGTTGAATAGGACACAAGGATACATGTGATCAGGTACAAGATAAGACAGTGTTGTAATAGCAGCAACATCCTGCTAAGTCATCTTATCAATGTTAACAAAGTCTATGGTCAAAGCTAGGAAGGGGGTAGGTAACAATGGTCACTTTATAACAAGCACCATCCGGTTAACTTCAAATCAAACTGTGACCATACTAAGAACCTTTGTTTATTCACTTGCTTCTGGTTTTGTATGAATGTCAATAAATGACCTTAAACTCAACAGGAAACTCCAGTCCCTAATACAAAATATCCTGACTACAATGTTAGACTGGCCTCCCAAGGATTTAAAGCAGCATGCTGTCTTAAAATCCAATAAACTCGCTAACGAGTTAATTTTAAAATGTTTACGACTTCTCTGCCCAGTAATTGGAATCTTTGTTTTGTTTATCAGTGCCATTTTGCTTAAGGTCAACACAGTTTTAAAACACTATTGTTCCTCTGCCAACAAATATATACAGTTTACTATCCGCAACCAATCCCAATGTCAAATATTACTGTCGGACCCTAATGTAAAGATGTATTTGTATTATAAAAATAGCAAAACTCATATTTTCATTTTAAAATAGATCAAAACAGCAGGAGAAAGTCTCCTTATATTGAACAAGATTGAACAAGCCATAGTAAACAGTAAATGAAGTCTATATCTAAATAAGAGCAGACTGACGTTTTCCATATGGTTGCATTACATTGATGGCATCTATGATATCATTGATAATGATTGTCAGTATTCTAAATTTTCCATTTTTCCCTTGAAACAAAAGGAATTTGAACCTGCAACCAACCGATGCAAGGCTTATTTCGGATTGGGAAACCATCAAACTATTGACAGAGCCGACAAGGTCCCTACCACATAGATCAACCCGCACAATGTTCATTGTATACAATCATATTCTAATAACACAGCTGGTAATGCTGTGAATTTTTTATCAATTTTATCAAATATTTAGAAAACAATATTTTTATAATGGTACATAGGCAATATATAAAAAAAAACTATTGCAAATATTTCCAGTTTTATTTACTCCACCGTTAACAATGGCATAAAACTAAAAAACCTCACTTGAGCTGACTCAATGTTTTATCAAAGAATTAGCCTCAATTAGTGACATATTGCTAAAGTAATTTGATTCTTTTTAGAAATAAACGTATAATTTTTGACGTTTTGTAATAGCCAAATCAGGTGGGAAATTGGTGATTATTTCTAAGCTAATTTCTCCAGCAGGGCAGGTGAAATAAAATATTCCAAGAAGAAATTGGTTAAGTCAGTATCCTTAACCTTGGGCTAATCTAAGAGCCATTACTTATGAGCAGTAGCATTGAGGGTGTTGGCAATGATTCTATTATGACTTTCTTCTCACTTGTCCTTCCAATTCCATGGGATTTATCCGAATATTTGGTAACAAGGAACATTATAAGATTGGGTTACTAATTCCATCAGATGTGTAGGGCAGAGGAGAACTTGTGAAAATTTCATAAGCATCCAGCTGTGTCCAGTATGGTAGCCAGACTAATTGGGCCAAATCCAATACCATGTTTCAGCCAAACTCTTGACTGGAAACTTCCCCTAGAGTTTACTTTGGAAGGGCTATCAAATGAGCTGTTTGTACAGCCAGGGACTTAACAACCTGCCCTAAACCCCTAACCAAAACAAACTATGGCTTTAATAGTTTGGCACTTGTCCTTACAGATTTGTCAACCTAATTGACAGTAAAGACTGTCACAGACTCACTTACTTTTTTGCTCTGTCAAAGTTGTCAAAGAATATGTTTAAAATATCTATAAAGGTTTCCAAAGCAACTCATACATTATTTAATTGTTCAAGAAGCCAAGGTCACGATGATATACAAGACATAATAATAAATACAAGCACCCTTTTTAACACAATTAGACACTTATCTCCATGAGTCCATGGTTATTCTTTGTCAAGATGGTTTTCCCTGTGCTCGTGTGTTTTAGAGTTTATAAATTAATACAAGTACAGAACACTTTTAACCATGTAAATTAGGTGATTTTAGAATTTTCCTGATGTGTTGATCAACTTGGGTTTTGCTTAACTGATTGCAAAGATTACGATAATGAGAAAGGGTCATTATGGAAATGGTAGGACATAAGTTGTACATAAGTTGGTCTGTGTCTATGATAAAAGAGTCAAAACATTTCTACAAGTTCCATTTGGTTTTGTTGTGTGGATTGAGTACCGATAAACAATAAACTGACTTGTTGATGCATCCAATGCTATTAGATAAAACCAAAATAGTTGATATTTCCTCAAGACAAGATTCAAGTCAAAATCCCTTGTGAGAGATCTTAAACAGGTTTAGCTATGATGTGAAAAACTACAAGAGGCACTAAAATTGGATTTCCAGCTCACCTTTGCACAATAAATTCCAATTCAGAAAGAGAAAACACATAAATTTGTTTAGCAAAAGCGTCACAAGGGACTTGTTCACAAAGAAAGCAACCCAGGCTACATTAAGTTCAGGAACGCTGTCAGTCAGAAATCAAGATTTACAAACTTGATAAATTAACAGAGGGGATCTAGAATGTGACATTGCATGAAACTGTCATTACAATATCATCCAGATTTATTTATTACAGAAATCAGCATAGTATAATATTTTTTAACACTAAAACACGCCGACACAGGGAAAATCTTCTTGTCTAAAATAACCATGGAGACAAGCATAGTATTATAAATAAACTCTTTAATCCTGCAGATGCATTAAATTCTCCCTGATTGATTTCCATGAAGAAGCAACCAATAACATTTAACATATCCTCCCAAAAGTATTCATGAGCTATAAAGTGTATCTCCTTTAGCAATTAAGGAGCAAAACTTTCAACAGAGACAAAATTCTTGTCATTTGATTCCAGTGTATGCAAATATATATAAAAGGAAAAACACGATTACAAATATTACAACATATGAAACATGACAATTTAACAAAAGCAGGTGGAAAATGGGAAGGGAATAAACTTATCTCTTTAGTTATACCTCTTTTTTATTTTTGTATTTTTGTGGTTTAAATACCTGTGTGGATTCAACCTTGGCCTGGCACAAAACAATAATCAATGTGAACCATTTAAATTTCTAAGGTGGAAGAGTTGCCAGGTACTCGGTACAGTATGTTCAGCAATTTCTTGACTTCTCTTTTCAGAGTTACAGCTCATGCCAAGTCTATGTCTTATGCAAAGTCATTATTATTCAGGACCAATTAATCAGCAATCAATATGTCTTCAGAATCTAACAATAAGCTTGACACTTGGTGTCAAATACTTCAGAAAACAAAAAAGGCTCGATATCATTTTCTTCGGAGAAAGACCTAGACTGGAGTTGTTAAATAGAAGGATATACCTACAACATGTTTCTCTGTTAGAGAAAGAGATTGCCACGACTTAATATGCAGTGGAAAGTCTAATTTTTTATGTGTCCCTGGGATGGACTTAATCAAAATATGGTTGCCAAGAGTTAATTTCATTTGTTCTCGGGTGCCTGGGTACCCTTGTTTTCGAGCCCTGCCACTGAGGCCGGAAGAGCCCAAGAAACTACCAGCCTCTAAAACGATAATATAACAGCTATGATATTTTGGATTAAATTCCTTCACAAGATGCAGCCCTATTCTTCTTGATGAAGGAATGGTTAGAGGTTCAGTGAGGTGAAATAAAGAGCCCAGGTTAGTGTATGACAGATGTAACCACAGATGCTATCAAGGCCTAATTGCATTGACATCCACCCAGTCCAATCCAATTACGTCAAAATCAAGATTTATGAGCTGGCCAATGGACGGTGCACAGGAATCTGCTTATTTGTTTCGATAGAGAGGATTCCGAAATTATGCCGCTTTCCCTTGGGACGAGAGTGGGAATTTAACAGAGCTCAAACTAAACGCACTTCCCTCCCTAACAGCTAGGTCAGCTATTTCACCATTATGATCAATGGCTAATACCCTTCTCTTTACATGGCCCGGCTAATAATCTGCTTAGACCACTCAGCCAATCCATCTTTACTGCTTATTAATACAGCATATCGAGCCAATCACAATAATTTACACAGTATACCCCTAAAACACCTAGCTTATTCCCCCTCTGCGGTATTCCACCCCTCCGATACCCAGTACAATTGCCTTGAACAAATATGTCATGCTCATATTCTATGAAAACATAATCCTGTACAGAGCTGAAACGATCGTATGACTCAGTCGGCATAAACTTTGACCCATACAGCCTTAAATCATTAAAACTAATATCTTCATGCAATCTGAACAATAAAACAATAATTTTTTACAACTTTCTTTCTCCGATAGCAAAGCAAATTGGCTGACAAAGTGAAATACATCATCGCAGAATATAAAAATACTGCCTCCAGTTTCTCCTTGTAATTTGAACTTGACTTTGTGCCATTGGAACTCATCCATTAATATCTGCCTCTACAAAGAAATCCACTCAAAAACAGAGCCGCTAATTAACGAATGAAGAATCAGCCCTCCGTTTTAAAAACTCTTCAAAGTCAACAGGCATTTCTTAAATGTTTTTGTTTTAGAGTTACGAATAATTGAAAGATAAACTGATGGGTTTATCAAGGAGGTATCTGGAATCTGAAACACTCAATAAGATAGGATTAACTGAATGGATAACACACCGGGCATTTAGTGCTGGTGATAGGGGCCATGCTTTGGGACATGAGTTCGATTCTCGTTTCGGGCGTCACCAATGACAATAGGCAATGCTCGGACAGTGAGTGCCACAGAGCATTTCCAATGTTCACAGCATGCATTGGCACAGACATTCTGAACTTCGGATATGTTCAATGTATAAAAATGCTACAAAATAAAATCAACTTTTGCTGCAGAGTGAGTGAGAGAAAATTGTACGCCCTTTTCAACGTTATTACCATCTTATCATGACTATGTTGCCGCAGAAAATCTGTAAGTCCACAGGGGTGAATAACCAAATTGTGAGGGTTGCAGCATGAACATTACATAGCATACTAGAAACAGTAAAGGGTCATATCTTGTCAACATATGTAAAATTTTGAGTCAATTTAAATCAGATATAAACATTATCAAGGTATCAATATAAATATTTTAAAATAAATGCATCCTACACAGAGATTTAATCAGCTTCCTCCTCCCCTTCCTCTGTATCACAATCTTATTTCCTTGTCTTCCTCGAGCTTGGTGCAATAATTATGAGACAAAAAGATATTGTGTAAGTGAACATCCTGTAACAATGTTCACTCAGTTTACATGTAGAATAAAGTTTGTCATCAGACTAATTCTCTCCGTATTCTATGACAATTTTTAGCAAGCGCCAGGTTTTTAGGAAAAATGTAATGCAAACCCACAGTTTTTTTTAGGACTTCATAGAGCTAACATCAGGACATCATAGAGCTAACAAGTGTATTTTGTTAAGCATTTCTAGCCATTGACAACATTTCTGAGCGGATTTTTTGCTTGGTCTCCGTATGTAGAAGAGTTGCTAGGTACTATATAGGGGTTCCTCCTGGCAATGAGCCTGGTTTTCTCCCCCATTATACCTGGCAATGCCAACATAAGAGTGAAATATTCTTGAATTCGGTGCAAAACACCAAACTATCAAACAATGTTTGGACAGTGACTGGACATGTGGCGCTGGCGGAGAGGTAAATTAATTGATTGATTGTTTGGTGTTTTACCCCGCTTAAGATTATTTGACTTATATGGCGACGTTGCCAGTTTTATTGTGGGAGGAAACCAGGCTCCAACGCTCTACCTACTGAGCAACGGAGGCCCCTAAATTAATTGAAGATCGCTTAGAAAAAGAAATTTAACAGTATAAAATGCAAGCATTAAATATAGGGGTACAGGTTAACAATATAAATAAGAACATATTAAACTGTTAAATTACACTCTGTATGGGAATGTTTTATAGAACCAGGCCGTTACCTGTAGAAACCAAATTCATGGGACGTCTATGATATTTAAACATAACTGTAATGCAACACTCTGTATGGCAATGTTCTACAGAAGCAGGCAATAAAACATAGAGAAAAAATATATGTCTTGCATAATTAATATCAATATGTAAGCTTATCTTTTAGTGAGCTATAAATCATAAATAGGTTCGTATTTCTTGTAATAACGAATAGTAAACATTGCGACTCTAGCAGAATACAGCTGGTTGCAGATATTGTATCAATGATCGATCAATTTTTGATGTGCATAAAAAGTAAGCAGATGTGATTCTAGACTAAAAAGGTGTGGCAAATTAATGACACTAATTAATCTAATTAACCTCGTTAACACCTGATTCACGTTTGAACATTATAGGGTACATTTCTTGACACAATCTAATCCAATCAAACAGTTCTCGCACAAGTTATTTTTAAATGGACTTTATTTGCTAATGTAATTATTTTTTTCCCCATTGAAAGATTGTGTTTTTAACAGAAGATATTATTGTATAGGTTAAATAAATGTGTATTAATGAACACTAAAACATACTGGCATAGTCTAGATATAGAATGTCTGCACAATTTCTACTCAATCCACAAATCAAATGAAGAACTGAGAACTTAAATGGGGTCTCCATAGCTCTATATATTTATAGACACTAAAACACACAGGCACAGGGAAAATCTTCTTGTCTAAAATAACCACGGAGACAAGTTTCTAATTGTGTTAAAAAGAGGTATATCATTTAGACCTATAGATGGAGCAATAGTTTTTCAAGGCAACACAGGCCCTTCATTACTGGTTCACATGTTTGAATCGTACTCAGTCCCCGCAAAAATGGGAACATATACTGTGTAAATGGGAAAATATACTGTGTTTCCAGTTCCTCAGGACCTGTGGAATATCAGGGGTTTCTTCTGGGCAATGAGCCCAGTTTCCTCCTCCACTACCCTCCCCAACACCACCATTGAAGTGAATCTTGAGTATGGTGTAAAACATAAAACCACTAAGTGATAGTCTAAAAGGGGTAAATTTGGGAGATCGCGTTTTGCAGCTGATAACATTTCATTTAGAAAGATCACAGAGGTGGAGACATTACGCCACATGCAATACAGTTGTTCTTCAACAAAGATAAACTGTTGAGCAGGACGTAAAACCCAAATCACTCAATCACTCAACAAAGATAAAGACTGAGAAAAAACCTGAGACTTAATAAAAAGACAATATATATAGCCATTATTATTAAAAGTGATGGTATGTAATGATGGTTAGGTAATATTCATCCCTACAAATATAGAAAATATTAATGTTTGAGATACGTATCCAGAAGTTCCACCGGTTAGTTTAACGTAGTACACAAGTAGCACTGATGATCACTGAATAAAAGTCGAAATATTGAATAACACTACTTGTGATATGTATCAATTCCAACTCTAATGTAAATTACTACATATGTAAACTTGTCTCATGGTTATTTTAGACAAGAAGATTTTCGCTGTGCCCGTGTGTTTTAGTGTTTATAAATATAATAGACCATCTGACCTTACATGCATTATATGCATTTTCTTGAGGTGAAATTTACTGAAATAGACCTGATATCAATAGATAGTAAGTACTGAATGTTGTCTCGTGATCAATTTCACCAATTTTCAGACATGGTAATAACAAGGCTACAACAGCCCTGCTGTAATCTGTTGGTGAGTGTATATATATGTGCTGTGATGTGAACAGTTTCTGATGTGTATCACCAGATACAGTCTCTAAACGGTAATGAGTCATAACCACTCACTTCCCGATCCCTCATTTTCCCACTGATACAGTCTACATAATAACACACAAAATGAGGTTTAATACAGCCTGCATATTTTCTCCACTAAACAAGGCCTATATTATTATTCTATACAATCCACATTTTGATGCGTAGTTGTATTCTTTGTCAACGAACAGGATATTTTAAAGTTTTATGAATATTTTGTAAATTGGCAAACTTTCTGAATTTTTCTGGCATGAATGCAAATATTTTTAATAGAATATCCATAGGAAAGTAAATATGTGTCATAACCATCCAGTGCAAAACTGAGTAACACTGTTCAATTAGTTAACAAAAAGGCGAGGGACGGAGGGGGGGGTTATAAATTTTGGCATTTTTTATATTTATCAATGAGCCTTCCTTTTATTCAGGAAGACAGATGGACAAAAACTAAAAGGGAAAAACCACAAAATGTCCCAAGATGATCCACATTTCTTAACTTTATAAACCACAAGAAAATTTTTAAAAAGTACAAATCCTTACGTGATGAATAAAAATAAATTACTTTCAGAGCCTCCTTTTTTTTTTTTTTTTTTTTTTTTGCAATTTATTTGTTAACATTTGTTTATTTTTCACTTAAAAATAAAATTTTAAAAATATATATATTTTACCACAACCAAATTTAAACAAAATACATTTTTATAAGATTTAACTTGTTTAACATTTTTTTTTAAGAATCAGAACGAACGCAGAACTTTCTTACAAATAGCACCCAGAAAAATTGTGGCATAAAGTAATGTGATAACCCTCAGTTAAATTTATGAGAGTAAAATAACTTCAGAAGTAGAACAATATTTATAAGAACAACTGACAAATAACTTGCAAAACATGTTTGTAAAATTAACTCTTAGATTGGACAAGTTATTGCTTTCACAGGAGAAAAAAATATGAACTAAATCAAAGTTATATATACTGTGGGAAAACCTAAATGTGAACTTTTTTCTAATTTGGAGATTTTTGCTTTATTTTCAAAGCTTTCACAGAAACTTACTTTTCAAATGTCAACCGGGTATTAACGAGGTAAATTAGATTAATTAGTGCCGTTAATTTGCCATATGGTTTTGTCTGGAATCACATCTGCCGATATTTTTTTTTTAGGAAAATGAAAAAAATATATATCTATAAAGAAATATAGGGCTACTTGTAGTTGAAATGTGATTTTTTAATGATGGTACACAAAATACACAGTTTAACTTTCATTTGGCAAACACATATACAAAAACAAAAGATCTGGAAATTTAGAAACTGGCTAGTTTGAAAATCAGTCAAATTATATCATGTTTTATATGTACAAACAGCCAGGTAATCATGACAATAATATTTCAAAGGTCTGTGTTGTCATGGGTTATGAAACACGTTTTTACAGATAAGTGTGAACATCAAAGGTGACCTACTTATCCTAGCTATATCCAGGTGAATACTAAACTATTCTGACGGTTTTAATATAGATCTATAGTCAATATGTCTGTTTAATAATAGCAATCTGATGTATAGACATTAATAACGTTAAGAATAGAAAACCAGAAATCCTAAAGCAGATCTCACATCAGAAAGTATAATTACTCCTGGCGACAGGTGCCAAACTCTCGGACCTGGGTTGGATTCCCGTTTCAGGCGTCACCCAAAATAACGAGAATGGCATTTTATCTGAGTCAGTAAGGCCACATTTAGAACTTTCTTGGCTCCGTTCAATAATCATTGAATTTCTGATTTGACTGAAAATCATCTTATACTTCTGATTACCCACATCCTGAACTCTGATAACAGGTCACATCAGAACCTAGTTTTCGCAAAGTTTTCTAGGATCAATGGGCCGTTTCACGAAGCCGTCGCAAAGTGTGATCAATCGCAGTGGCAATGACGTTGTATCTCTTCATTGGCAACCAGGCTTCGTTTGCGATCCGACTGCTTTGTGAAACGAGCCCGTTCTGCAAGCCAGCCATATTTTCTATTGAAGAGAAAGAATTAAACACCACGCTGTGCCGTTTTGTCTTGTGTAGGGATATATTAAGACAAAACAGTCCACTCTGCACCTTGCATACAGGTGTCAATTGGGACAGTTGTGCAAAACACAATGGGGTTATGTAGAGAAATATAAAGGATGGTAGACTAGGCGTCCCATCTTGAAAATCAACCGTTCTTAAATTCCCCTCAATTTTTGGGGCCAGAAAGTTGACTTACTTTAATGTGGTGTCATTGAGGAATGGATCTGTAAAACCGTTGTTTTTGATAATCTATAATGGCATTAATAAATGTTTTTATCCCGTGAGATGTAAAAAAAAGTCCATTTACTGTGGACTTCACTTGTATGCAAAACTCAGACTCACTGGGAATAGGGGAAAAGTGGAATCATACTAAATGTTAGCCGGCAATCTAAATGCATAGTAAACTAACGTTATATAATATTACAGTATGTACATGTGTAAGGAAACCCATTACACACATATATGGATAATTGAACATTCATCAAATTTCTAGCAATGTAACATTAACATTTATGTATAATGTTCTGCAGAGAGCAACATAGTACAGTAAGAGGGGATAAGCTATGACATAATGTTGGGTAAAACATGGCAGAGTTGCCTGGAAGTCAAGGAAAGAGATTGAATATTTGCCTAAAAATGACAATTAAAACTCAAATCCCTCAATAAAAAACTTAATTGTAGTCAAATTAGCAAGGGAATATTCGATTTCTGGTAGACAAAATACTCAATTCTGCTTTGAAATAACTCAAGTTTATGGCCCCAAAGGTTCGGAATTCTTTGAAACACTGTAAATGTTCAACATGAAAAGTCATTTTCAAAAGTGTGTGGAACAGGCCAATTTGTGACCATTTTACGGCATGAAATTCTACTATTACTGAACTGCCATCCATAAATTATGTAATGAGTGGTATCCCACTCAGTCCAAAGAAAAAATATTTCTGAGTGGGTTTTCCCCTCGATCGTCTTCTGTGAAAGTTGCTAGGTATTTGGTAAACTAAAGGTCAAAGGTGTCCTACGAGCAATGTGTCCGGTTTCCTTTCCTCTAAACCTTAAGACTCCATTATTTAATAATTTCTGACATTCATTGGGATTCCACCCGGTAACAAACAATAAATATCCTACCTTAAATAACGTAAATAACAAGGCACCTGTAGACATTTAATCTTGTTGAATTAAGCCCACCCAGTAGCGTAGCCAGGGGGGGGGGCCATGGTGCCATGGCCCCCCCCCTCAGCCACACCCCCAAAAAAAAATGTGTGTCAGAGCACAGCACAGAGCACTGTTTGATTGCAACAAAAAAGTTGCACTTTGTAATAATTGTTACAAATTTGAATTTCAAACATTCAGAGAGACTTGGTGAGGGGTACCTAACCAAAATGTAGTTCTAGGTGGATGTTAGTCTCTTCGAGTTCGAATGTATGAAAATCGGAAGTTTGGGTCTCCAAACAGACAAATTTCCAGGGAAGTGTCTTCCGGTACCTCCAGTTTGGGATTAGCGCTCTATGGCGCTTTAGCAGGGCCCATTGGCGGATCTATATATATATAGAAAAAAAATGAAAAACAGGCTCATGGAGAGATCCGGAGACCATGATTGGCTTGCAGCGCTGCATTTAGAATGATAACAAAATAAACGAATATTGATTATGAAATAGTAGATCTTCCTGTTTTTGAAAAATAAGTCGGAAATAGAAAAATAAATCTTCACAAATTAAGTTCAGATTTATTCCCTGGAAAACGCTCAGAACGCATCTCTGGCGATCTAGGACCCCAGAGCTTCCGGGGCCTGGGCGGCCCCTGGACCCTCGCCTTGTTGACCTGTGATAATTGGCCCCCCCTTGAGCCAATTTCTGGCTACGCTACTGAGCCCACCCTAGTTCAATTTACCGAAGTTTTGGTGATATTACATATACCTACATGTAATATCACGAGTTCAGTAAATTGAACTAAACCTCTCTACAACCCACACACCACCTCTTTCAATATTAACCTCAGACTTGTTGTTTCCACGGAAGTTATGAATGTATATCTAAATTAGAAAGAGCTAGATAAATAAAAAAGAAGTGATGACACTTGACAGAAAAAAACAGTGTCCAAAGTTGGGTAGGCCTAAAGAGAGGGTGAAATGAACCAGAACGTTACAGTAGTTCATTCCAGCAGTTGGTATGTTAGTGTAAATGCTATTGAATACACAGGAGGGATCAATGAACTTCAGAGGGAGTGGGAAAATAAATGTAGATAATAGATAGTACTTACCGGAGTATATACACAATCCACACAAGTAAATAGACAACTGTAGTACAGTCCACATTTTGACCGCGTAGCTAAAACCAACTATTAAACGAACGACGTAAAAAAAGAAAAACAACTTAAACCACTGTTACACAATTTGATTTGCAGTTGTCATAACTCTAATCTGTAAAATTGGTCCAGCCGACAGTTAAAAGATAAAACGAAAGCACTGAGTATGTAGTAAAGGAAACAGTTGTCAACACAGTGGTTGTTCGAAGTCGACTTGAGTTAACGTTTAGCCCGGCCACTGTATCACTGACACAAAGAGTTCACCAGCTACCGCCTCCGAAATTTACCGATGAACTGTTTTTGTTTAGATTCGATACAGTCGAGATAATACAATGCGGACTGGTCATCGATTTGATGGGTATGGAAAGCGACCGTCCCGGAGTCTTCTCGTTCTCACTGAAATACTATCACAGCACTAGCCGACTTCCTGCAGCCCGAAGACAGAATGAATCGAAAACAAACGTAGCTCGCGCTCCCTTATTATACCAGCAGCTATACAACCCACTCAAATGTCCCCCTTATCAACATAGTTATAACATGTAGTACACAAACCACCGGCCACTGGTCACATGTGGTCAACACTGACAGATAATAAACTGACCATTCATTTAGTCTTCCTGTTTGGTTAAATGCTGATGACCTGGTTTAACTGTATAAGCTTAATCTGTAAAGCGCTCTGCTTGGCCACGCCTCTTTGTTAAGCCACTGTGAGAGCGCGCGTGATGAGATTGACAGGTGGTGAGAAAAAAGACACGGTGACATTTATTATAAACAAAGTGCGTTATTCACGGTTATAAAATACTTACGGTTAGTACATTATATTCTATGGAATCCTTTCAATATACATCACTATTTTTCGGTAAGACAACTATTCTTCTTACAATCGTAGAAAACATTTTATGTAAAGTGAAAGTAGGCATCGTTTGGCTGAATAGATAAGACTGACGGTAGGCCTGTGTTTCTTTTTTTGGGGACCGTATTCGTTTTCCCAGTTTGGGCATCGCCCAAATTAATTGTAGTTAAAAATCCTCTAATGAGCTAGGAGCTTTCGGGCCTCACATTAACGTCACATACCGGAGCTACGCCCAAATTTGATAGAAGAATTTCTGCCAGTCCCCAAAATTTTAGTCCCCAAAATAAAGTAAATGCAACCTATGAATTTAATGACCAGTTTATCTCTAAATATCTTTGGCCACTGGAAGATAACTTTTGTTTATCTTCCTGACCGGCAAGTAAGTGACACAGGAAAGAGACACGTGTGTGCGGCTAACGTTGTTTCTGTTTACATCTTTGAAGTTTGCTTATTACTCCAACTCTACATGATTCAAATATACTTCATTAGTAATTGGAAGAAATTTTCTTATTCTTTTTAAAGCAGAAATCATACCGCTTCCCCCCAAATCCCCATTTGGTTTTCGAATCTACAGTAAATCGATCGACAGGGGAAGGGCCGATATCGTGGAGACCTAGATGCAGTATAATACAGACAAAAGTCTAGACATTGTCTTAAAATCGCTCCACCCAATACTTGGCTAGTGGAAAAGTGTAATTTGGTTTAGGCCGTTTCGAACCCAAAAAAAACCCGATCATTTTATCGCAAGCTCAATAGAGACGCCATGTGCCCGGCTGCGTTTGTCCCTTCAAGGGTAATGGAATCGCCCGACAACTAGATCGATTAACCACCAGTCACGTGGTTAAATCACACCTCGAGTTTTATTGTAGAGATTGTTTACATAGTAACAGTTCTGTCAAACCATCACCAATTGGACGTTCCTGACTAAGTTGGACCAGAAGACATCTCACACCTAATTCCTGAATCTGCCGTTAAAGGTACAAGGGGCAGAGAGATGTCTTGTGCTGAGATAAATCATAGGCCAGTGTTACTATGTTCTTGACGGTATCAGAGCACTTCAACATTGCGAATGTGATCTGCCAGCTATGAATTTCTCGTTATGCTTCGACAATACCATGCCTTGAAAGACAAGGAAACACAGTCACTGGCACCTGAATAGCCGCGCATGCAGATTACAGCCCGAATTCTTATCAAATGTCTTACTTTTAACAGGAGTTGTAATTATATGGGCAGTATATAACAGTCATTGAAGACGTATAAGATATCGATTAATTCCTTCTCTTCCCTAAAACAAGGTGCCTAATGGTTAAAAAAAATCTTGGTAGAAAACGAAACCATTTACGTTGTGTAAAGCCGACTGAATAGGCTGGGCAAAAAAGCAATTAAAGTTCCATTAGCCTTGTCCGGAGTTTTCTCAACTCATCCGATCTTGTGCACCGATTCGCGAAATCCTTTCTGGCCGTTTTTTCTTTATAAGAATTGTTCCAAGACAGTCAAAGAATGGACCAGTCCATTGAGTGTTTCAGACCTCACTACATCGCGTATTATCTCCATGAATCATCCCTCGCTGTGTCGACTTTGCATTTACGAATAGGAAACAATAACAAAACGAAACAAAAACCAGTTTAAAAGTTGAATTATAGCCTTTTGAGAATCGATAGTTCGAAACGTAGACTGAAAATCTAGAAGACGTACACAAGTTTTGTATAGTTATGGACAGATTTGAGAGGGACACCAGTGACTATTTGGGTTGTGTATTTAAATTTGTGATGAATCTGACAATATATATAAACTATGAGTAAACTATTCTTGATTTCGAGTTCCCGAGTAACTGAATGGTAACCGATAAACTTGAACGTTATATACGTACACGTACGTGAAATCAAAGCGTACCGGTAGGGAACGAAGATAGCCGAAGGGTGTTACGACTGCGTTACGTTTTGTATATTCATTTATACCACCTCATACTGAATACTTCATTTCGATTGGTTCAAACCAGCCACATATATTAGAAAATAACTTTGGAAGTTCACATTCTGCCTATCATGAAACAGTCAGTTTTTATAATTACAAAGCTTGACTTTATCAAACAAGTTAGGTTTTCGATGTGACAATTTCGTACAGTTTGTTCGAGGGAGATACGGAAATATATATGTACAGTACGTACGTTTACGAAGTATATTTGTGTATCTCCAGTCGAACAAACCCTGAAACTTCAACCTTCAAGTTAGCCGAGAAATCTGGGCTCTGACCAAACTTTCACCAGAATGCATGAATTGCAATTTCTTTCTTCTCAATGGTTTCACTTTGTCGTCCTATATGTGGAAGAGTTGGCAAGTACTTGCCGTATTTCGGGGTTTTCTTCCCGCCAAAAAGTCAGGTTTACTTCCCACTAAACCTGGCAAGGCCGCCCTTGTAGTAGTAGAGATAACCTCTCCGCTAATCGGTCTCGTGAACAAAGAATAAAAATGTCACCAGACGTTTAACTCTAAAGAAATACCATTTATTGATATGGTGTTGCATTGGAGACTTGATCAGCAAGTTTTATCATGCAGAATGTGGCTCGAACTCACGTTGTATTGGCGGAAAGTCTTCGTTGAGCTTGATAGGTTGAAAACGAAGTGTCTTTCTGCTTAAAGCTAGTCAGCGAAGACAAGGCGAAGTGAAGGGATTTTGACACTCTGTCCATCCAGAGTTTACAGTCAAAGTGCAGTCGGTCTCCGAATCTCAGGAGAGGCTAGGGAGATACAGTAGGATTTTGTCAGCGTGACATCCTGACTTAATCAACAAGTGAGAAACTTTTACAGAAAGCCATTTGTCCAAGGTGTGACATCTTCGGTAATGAATGGATACACAACGACCACGTTTAACGTCAGTTCGATTGGTTCGTCTGACGCAAACAGATAACCACCCCATCTTAGCGGCATTAAGTCGTCTATCAAAGACAAAATTAGTTTTTCTTCCATTTAGAAATATTGCCCTTTGAAATGAAAGGAACACGACCGCTTGAGAACGACCGAAGAATGAAATCATTATTACCAAATATTGTTACAGGTATAAAGATGTATAACAGTATTTAGACAAGAAGATTTTCCCTGTGCCCGTGTGTTTTAGTGTTCATAAGTATGTTATGGAATGTTGTTCACGGGTCCGTGGTCCAACTGATACATGTAAATGATGTTTACATATAGAAGCTTTGCGTTGATTATATAGATTTATCCTAAAATCACGAGGAATGAATCATAATGAGTTTATACTTTTCCAGGGTTGCCCGACTCGTATTTGTCATAACGGTTATGTGATAACCCCAACCATTCATAAGTAGAGTACAAACTACATATACCGTAGGCCGATGTTGTCGAGATTTGTTTCGGCAAATCCCAATACCGAAGGCGAGAGAATTTCTTATGAACCCCTGTGTTCTGTGGACCACTCTGAAGTCTAGACCAGCTAAGAAAAGTGTCCAAAGGGAATCACATCTTGATTCTTATGACCTGTCCGGTGTTTGACCGAGGTCACCGCCACATTTGACACAAACCTATATCTAATCAAATAAAAGATGACGTTGGTCCACACATCAGTCGTCGTGAACTTTTAGCTTCTAGACGACGTTCTCCCTCTTTGTCTCAGAGGTGCGGTAAGCAGTCACAGGCTCGCTTTAGTAGTTTCAAAACAAAATGTATAATTTACCTTGCGCCCTACTCCCTTGTCACAAATCTATGTCTTCGACACCTCTGCACAATGGACAGAACTGGTGCCCGATCTATTTATATATAATTAGACTTATCCGCGGCAAGGTTCGAGTGCAACTATGTTCTAGTAAAAATGTATAATGCAGGGAACAACCAACGCATTTCAAGCATAAGTTATACATACGCTCCCATTGCCACCTCAACGACCCTGGCAACGCCGCCTTATATACATGATCCTGTGATGCCACATGAACAATTTCGATGGCGTGGTCAACTCTAAGCCACCAGATATCATACAATTCTTGAGAGAAGAAAAGATCGAAAATATTGGTTAGTATTTGCTCGTCCCAAGGTAGATATATAGTTCGGTTTGACCTCGAAGACCTTACTATTGGAAGAATTTCCTTAATCCCAAATCTCAAAATTAATGGTTTCGTTATGTTGGGGTATTCAAAGAATGGGTGCATGTAACCTATCTGAGATATAGAATAGCTATATAAGAAAAAAATTCGACAGAGCCCAAATTTCTCGGCTATGTTCTAGTAAAAATGTATTGCAGTAAACAATTACATCGAAAATATTAGTTAGTATGTCCTCGTCCCAAGGTAGATATATAGTTCGGTTTGACCTCGAAGACCTCTCCATTGGAGGAATTTCCTTAATACCAAATCTTAAAAGAATGGGTGAATGTAACCTATCTGAGATATAGAATAGCTACATACATGTACATTGGAGACTTTTATAATGGAACTCGTATCTATACTCGTTATTTAGTCAAAGGAGGTACTCAACGTGCCAGTGTGTTTAAGATTAGAATAGTGTTTAAAAATTTTTGGGGACACCCATCGCTGATCCCACGATTGAAATTTACACTCACACAAAAGCGAGCTTCTTGAAAATTTATCACTGGGCGTCCGATGGTGGGGTAAGACGACAGAACTCTCAAAGAAGTATCAGGGAAATTAGTGTTACCATCAGTTTCTACCAGACACAGGACAGAATGATGTCTGAACACAAGGCAGAAGGATATATGAACACAGGGCAGAAGGATATCGGAACACAAGACAGAAGAATATCGGAACACAAGACAGAAGAATATCGGAACACAAGGCAGAAGGATATCTGAGCACAAGACAGAAGGATATATGGACATAAGATGGAAGGAAATCTCAACACATGAAGTATATCTGAACGCAATGCACAACAAGGCCATCTCAACACAAGATAGAAGGATATCTGAACGCAATGCACAACAAGGCCATCTCAACACAAGACAGAAGGATATCTGAACGCAATGCACAACAAGGCCATCTCAACACAAGACAGAAGGATATCTGAACGCAATGCACAACAAGGCCACCTCAACACAAGACAGAAGGATATCTGAACGCAATGCACAACAAGGCCATCTCAACACAAGACAGAAGGATATCTGAACGCAATGTACAACAAGGCCATCTCAACACAAGACAGAAGGATATCTGAACGCAATGCACAACAAGGCCATCTCAACACAAGACAGAAGGATATCTGAACGCAATGCACAACAAGGCCATCTCAACACAAGACAGAAGGATATCTGAACGCAATGTACAACAAGGCCATCTCAACACAAGACAGAAGGATATCTGAACGCAATGCACAACAAGGCCACCTCAACACAAGACAGAAGGATATCTGAACGCAATGCACAACAAGGCCATCTCAACACAAGACAGAAGGATATCTGAACGCAATGCACAACAAGGCCATCTCAACACAAGACAGAAGGATATCTGAACGCAATGTACAACAAGGCCATCTCAACACAAGACAGAAGGATATCTGAACGCAATGTACAACAAGGCCATCTCAACACAAGACAGAAGGATATCTGAACGCAATGCACAACAAGGCCATCTCAACACAAGCCAGAAGGATATCTGAACGCAATGTACAACAAGGCCATCTCAACACAAGACAGAAGGATATCTGAACGCAATGCACAACAAGGCCATCTCAACACAAGACAGAAGGATATCTGAACGCAATGCACAACAAGGCCATCTCAACACAAGACAGAAGGATATCTGAACGCAATGCACAACAAGGTCATCTCAACACAAGACAGAAGGATATCTGAACGCAATGCACAACAAGGCCATCTCAACACAAGACAGAAGGATATCTGAACGCAATGCACAACAAGGCCATCTCAACACAAGACAGAAGGATATCTGAACGCAATGCACAACAAGGCCATCTCAACACAAGACAGAAGGATATCTGAACGCAATGTACAACAAGGCCATCTCAACACAAGACAGAAGGATATCTGAACGCAATGCACAACAAGGCCACCTCAACACAAGACAGAAGGATATCTGAACGCAATGCACAACAAGGCCATCTCAACACAAGACAGAAGGATATCTGAACGCAATGCACAACAAGGCCATCTCAACACAAGACAGAAGGATATCTGAACGCAATGTACAACAAGGCCATCTCAACACAAGACAGAAGGATATCTGAACGCAATGTACAACAAGGCCATCTCAACACAAGACAGAAGGATATCTGAACGCAATGCACAACAAGGCCATCTCAACACAAGACAGAAGGATATCTGAACGCAATGTACAACAAGGCCATCTCAACACAAGACAGAAGGATATCTGAACGCAATGCACAACAAGGCCATCTCAACACAAGACAGAAGGATATCTGAACGCAATGCACAACAAGGCCATCTCAACACAAGACAGAAGGATATCTGAACGCAATGCACAACAAGGTCATCTCAACACAAGACAGAAGGATATCTGAACGCAATGCACAACAAGGCCATCTCAACACAAGACAGAAGGATATCTGAACGCAATGCACAACAAGGCCATCTCAACACAAGACAGAAGGATATCTGAACGCAATGCACAACAAGGCCATCTCAACACAAGACAGAAGGATATCTGAACGCAATGTACAACAAGGCCATCTCAACACAAGACAGAAGGATATCTGAACGCAATGCACAACAAGGCCACCTCAACACAAGACGGAAGGATATCTGAACGCAATGCACAACAAGGCCATCTCAACACAAGACAGAAGGATATCTGAACGCAATGTACAACAAGGCCATCTCAACACAAGACAGAAGGATATCTGAACGCAATGCACAACAAGGCCATCTCAACACAAGACAGAAGGATATCTGAACGCAATGCACAACAAGGCCATCTCAACACAAGACAGAAGGATATCTGAACGCAATGCACAACAAGGTCATCTCAACACAAGACAGAAGGATATCTGAACGCAATGCACAACAAGGCCATCTCAACACAAGACAGAAGGATATCTGAACGCAATGCACAACAAGGCCATCTCAACACAAGACAAAAAGATATCTGAACGCAATGCACAACAAGGTCATCTCAACACAAGACAGAAGGATATCTGAACGCAATGCACAACAAGGCCATCTCAACACAAGACAGAAGGATATCTGAACGCAATGCACAACAAGGCCATCTCAACACAAGACAGAAGGATATCTGAACGCAATGCACAACAAGGCCATCTCAACACAAGACAGAAGGATATCTGAAAGCAATGCACAACAAGGTCATCTCAACACAAGACAGAAGGATATCTGAACGCAATGCACAACAAGGCCATCTCAACACAAGACAGAAGGATATCTGAACGCAATGCACAACAAGGCCATCTCAACACAAGACAGAAGGATATCTGAACGCAATGCACAACAAGGTCATCTCAACACAAGACAGAAGGATATCTGAACGCAATGTACAACAAGGCCATCTCAACACAAGACAGAAGGATATCTGAACGCAATGTACAACAAGGCCATCTCAACACAAGACAGAAGGATATCTGAACGCAATGCACAACAAGGCCATCTCAACACAAGACAGAAGGATATCTGAACGCAATGTACAACAAGGCCATCTCAACACAAGACAGAAGGATATCTGAACGCAATGCACAACAAGGCCATCTCAACACAAGACAGAAGGATATCTGAACGCAATGCACAACAAGGCCATCTCAACACAAGACAGAAGGATATCTGAACGCAATGCACAACAAGGTCATCTCAACACAAGACAGAAGGATATCTGAACGCAATGCACAACAAGGCCATCTCAACACAAGACAGAAGGATATCTGAACGCAATGCACAACAAGGCCATCTCAACACAAGACAGAAGGATATCTGAACGCAATGTACAACAAGGCCATCTCAACACAAGACAGAAGGATATCTGAACGCAATGCACAACAAGGCCACCTCAACACAAGACAGAAGGATATCTGAACGCAATGCACAACAAGGCCATCTCAACACAAGACAGAAGGATATCTGAACGCAATGCACAACAAGGCCATCTCAACAAAAGACAGAAGGATATCTGAACGCAATGCACAACAAGGCCATCTCAACACAAGACAGAAGGATATCTGAACGCAATGCACAACAAGGCCATCTCAACACAAGACAGAAGGATATCTGAACGCAATGCACAACAAGGTCATCTCAACACAAGACAGAAGGATATCTGAACGCAATGCACAACAAGGCCATCTCAACACAAGACAGAAGGATATCTGAACGCAATGCACAACAAGGCCATCTCAACACAAGACAGAAGGATATCTGAACGCAATGTACAACAAGGCCATCTCAACACAAGACAGAAGGATATCTGAACGCAATGCACAACAAGGCCATCTCAACACAAGACAGAAGGATATCTGAACGCAATGTACAACAAGGCCATCTCAACACAAGACAGAAGGATATCTGAACGCAATGCACAACAAGGCCATCTCAACACAAGACAGAAGGATATCTGAACGCAATGCACAACAAGGCCATCTCAACACAAGACAGAAGGATATCTGAACGCAATGCACAACAAGGTCATCTCAACACAAGACAGAAGGATATCTGAACGCAATGCACAACAAGGCCATCTCAACACAAGACAGAAGGATATCTGAACGCAATGCACAACAAGGCCATCTCAACACAAGACAGAAGGATATCTGAACGCAATGTACAACAAGGCCATCTCAACACAAGACAGAAGGATATCTGAACGCAATGCACAACAAGGCCACCTCAACACAAGACAGAAGGATATCTGAACGCAATGCACAACAAGGCCATCTCAACACAAGACAGAAGGATATCTGAACGCAATGTACAACAAGGCCATCTCAACACAAGACAGAAGGATATCTGAACGCAATGCACAACAAGGCCATCTCAACACAAGACAGAAGGATATCTGAACGCAATGCACAACAAGGCCATCTCAACACAAGACAGAAGGATATCTGAACGCAATGCACAACAAGGTCATCTCAACACAAGACAGAAGGATATCTGAACGCAATGCACAACAAGGCCATCTCAACACAAGACAGAAGGATATCTGAACGCAATGCACAACAAGGCCATCTCAACACAAGACAGAAAGATATCTGAACGCAATGCACAACAAGGTCATCTCAACACAAGACAGAAGGATATCTGAACGCAATGCACAACAAGGCCATCTCAACACAAGACAGAAGGATATCTGAACGCAATGCACAACAAGGCCATCTCAACACAAGACAGAAGGATATCTGAACGCAATGCACAACAAGGCCATCTCAACACAAGACAGAAGGATATCTGAAAGCAATGCACAACAAGGTCATCTCAACACAAGACAGAAGGATATCTGAACGCAATGCACAACAAGGCCATCTCAACACAAGACAGAAGGATATCTGAACGCAATGCACAACAAGGCCATCTCAACACAAGACAGAAGGATATCTGAACGCAATGCACAACAAGGCCATCTCAACACAAGACAGAAGGATATCTGAACGCAATGCACAACAAGGCCATCTCAACACAAGACAGAAGGATATCTGAACGCAATGCACAACAAGGCCATCTCAACACAAGACAGAATGATATCTGAACGCAATGCACAACAAGGCCATCTCAACACAAGACAGAAGGATATCTGAACGCAATGCACAACAAGGCCATCTCAACACAAGACAGAAGGATATCTGAACGCAATGCACAACAAGGCCATCTCAACACAAGACAGAAGGATATCTGAACTCAATGCACAACAAGGCCATCTCAACACAAGACAGAAGGATATCTGAACGCAATGCACAACAAGGCCATCTCAAAACAAGACAGAAGGATATCTGAACGCAATGCACAACAAGGCCATCTCAACACAAGACAGAAGGATATCTGAACGCAATACACAACAAGGTCATCTCAACACAAGACAGAAGGATATCTGAACGCAATGCACAACAAGGCCATCTCAACACAAGACAGAAGGATATCTGAACGCAATGCACAACAAGGCCATCTCAACACAAGACAGAAGGATATCTGAACGCAATGCACAACAAGGTCATCTCAACACAAGACAGAAGGATATCTGAACGCAATGCACAAGGTTATCTCCACTAGGTGTCCGTAGGGGTAAGTGGGTGGACTATTCGAGGACTTCAGCGCGCCAAGGAAATGTCAAACAAAAAGCTTCAAATGATGGAAGGAAATCTCAACACATGAAGGATATCTGAACGCAATGCACAACAAGGCCATCTCAACACAAGACAGAAGGATATCTGAACGCAATGCACAACAAGGCCATCTCAACACAAGACAGAAGGATATCTGAACGCAATGCACAACAAGGCCATCTCAACACAAGACAGAAGGATATCTGAACGCAATGCACAACAAGGTCATCTCAACACAAGACAGAAGGATATCTGAACGCAATGCACAACAAGGCCATCTCAACACAAGACAGAAGGATATCTGAACGCAATGCACAACAAGGCCATCTCAACACAAGACAGAAGGATATCTGAACGCAATGCACAACAAGGTCATCTCAACACAAGACAGAAGGATATCTGAACGCAATGCACAAGGTTATCTCCACAAGGTGTCCGTAGGGGTAAGTGGGTGGACTATTCGAGGACTTCAGCGCGCCAAGGAAATGTCAAACAAAAAGCTTCAAATGATGATAAGATTTTTCCATCAACGGAGCCGATGTAGATAGCGCCGTGTTGCAGTCTAATATGCGCTTCCACGGACCCCCATCTCGACGGACAAACTCCAAAAAATTCTTGGAAATTCTTTCTAACAACGTCCCGTAAGAGATACAGAGGGGTGCTCTTTACCATGGTCCATGTTCTCGAGGCTTGGCTATTGCATAATACGCGGGATTGCTGGCCATGTATTTTTCCTGACTCAAGATGAACTTTTGTCATGTAACTTTTGTTATATAAGTATAAAAGTCTTCGGAAATAAAAATACACAGACGAGAAAATAAGATTCACAAAATGTACAATACAGGGGACACAGTTATGGGGAATAGGTTGAATACCTGAAAAGGTCACATAATCTTAGCAGAAAAGAAGCCGATAAATCCACCATTCAAGTCAATTTCTGTCTGACGATGAACATAATATCACAGCTGTTGATCGTAACTTTACCATAACTGTCTCTTGTCGCATAATGCCAGATTAACCTGATGTATTACTATTATGATTAAACCTTGCTTTACTGGCACTAAAGGTTACAGACGAACTCCGTTAATATCCGTTTTTATTTTTCTGTTTTTCTTATTATTAATCACCCGATATGTTTTGTCTCGCTATGCTTGGTAAAAATCCCCCAGAAGAAGGCTGGAGTTTTATTACACTTAACAGAAATAACAGTGATAAAGAAAAACGTGGCGTTTTATCGTGAATTGACGTTGGCCTATTTCAATACTATTGGAAATAATCAGCATTAAACAGCTACGGGTTTACAAAAAAAATAGAAGCCACTAGATGGTTTCAGATATATCGCAACCTACAATATCTGGAAACAAGGCTGAAAGATATCAGAAACACAGGGCAGAAGGGTGTCTGAACACACGAGAGGACATCTGGACACAGGACAGAAGGATATCTGAACACAGGACAGAAGGATATCTGAACACAAGACAGAAGAATATCTGAACACAAGGCAGAAGGGTGTCGAAACACAAGACAAGGACATCTGAACACAGGACAGACAGATATCTCAATAGAAGACAGGACATCTGAACACAGGACAGAAGGATATCTCAACACAAGACAGAATGATATCTGAACACAGGACAGAAGTATATCTGAACACAAGACAGAAGAATATCTGAACACAAGGCAGAAGGATATCTGAACACAGGACAGAAGGATATCTGAACACAAGACAGAAGGATATCTGTACACAAGACAGAATGATATCTGAACACAAGACAGAATGATATCTGAACAAGAGTCAGAAGGATATCTGAACACAAGACAGAAGAATATCTGAACACAAGGCAGAAGGATATCTGAACACAGGACAGAAGGATATCTGAACACAAGACAGAAGAATATCTGAACACAAGGCAGAAGGATATCTGAACACAGGACAGAAGGATATCTGAACACAAGGCAGAAGGATATCTGAACAGAGGACAGAAGGATGTCTGAACACAAGACAGAAGGATATCTGAACACAGGACAGAAGGATGTCTGAATACAAGACAGATGGATATCTGAACAAAAGTCAGAAGGATATCTGAACACAAGACGAAAGGATATCTCAACAAACAACAGAAAGATATCTGAACAGAGGACAGAAGGATGTCTGAACACAAGACAGAAGGATATCTGAACACAGGACAGAAGGATGTCTGAATACAAGACAGATGGATATCTGAACAAAAGTCAGAAGGATATCTGAACACAAGGCAGAAGGATATCTGAACAGAGGACAGAAGGATGTCTGAACACAAGACAGAAGGATATCTGAACACAGGACAGAAGGATGTCTGAATACAAGACAGATGGATATCTGAACAAAAGTCAGAAGGATATCTGAACACAAGACAAAAGGATATCTCAACAAACAACAGAAAGATATCTGAACACAAGACAAAAGGATATCTCAACAAAAGGCAGAAGGATATCTGAACAAACAACAGAAGGATATCTGAACACAAGGAAGAAAGATATCTGAACACAAGACAGAGGGATTCTGAACACAAGGATATCTGAACACAAGGCAGAAGGATATCTGAACAAAGGACAGAAGGATATCTGGACACAAGACAAAATGGTATCTGAACACAGGACAGAAGTATATCTGAACACAAGACAGAAGAATATCTGAACACAAGGCAGAAGGATATCTGAACACAGGACAGAAGGATATCTGAACACAAGACAGAAGAATATCTGAACACAAGGCAGAAGGATATCTGAACACAGGACAGAAGGATGTCTGAACACAAGGCAGAAGGATATCTGAACACAAGGCAGAAGGATATCTGAACACAAGGCAGAAGGATATCTGAACACAGGACAGAAGGATATCTGAACACAAGACAGAAGAATATCTGAACACAAGGCAGAAGGATATCTGAACACAGGACAGAAGAATACCTGAACACAAGGCAGAAGGATATCTGAACAGAGGACAGAAGGATGTCTGAACACAAGACAGAAGGATATCTGAACACAGGACAGAAGGATGTCTGAACACAGAGCAGAAGGATGTCGGAACACAGGACAGAAGGATCTGGACACAAGACAGAGGGATGTCTGAATACAAGACAGAAGAATATCTGAACACAAGACAGAAGAATATCTGAACACAAGGCAGAAGGATATCTGAACAGAGGACAGAAGGATGTCTGAACACAAGGCAGAAGGATATCTGAACACAGGACAGAAGAATATCTGAACACAAGGCAGAAGGATATCTGAACACAGGACAGAAGAATATCTGAACACAATGCAGAAGGATATCTGAACAGAGGACAGAAGGATGTCTGAACACAAGACAGAAGGATATCTGAACACAGGAGAGAAGGATGTCTGAACACAGAGCAGAAGGATGTCTGAACACAGGACAGAAGGATCTGGACACAAGACAGAGGGATGTCTGAATACAAGACAGATGGATATCTGAACAAAAGTCAGAAGGATATCTGAACACAAGACAAAAGGATATCTCAACAAACAACAGAAGGATATCTGAACACAAGACAAAAGGATATCTCAACAAACAACAGAAGGATATCTGGACACAAGACAAAAGGATATCTCAACAAACAACAGAAGGATATCTGAACACAAGACAAAAGGATATCTCAACAAAAGGCAGAAGGATATCTGAACAAACAACAGAAGGATATCTGAACACAAGGCAGAAAGATATCTGAACACAAGACAGAGGGATTCTGAACACAAGGATATCTGAACACAAGGCAGAAGGATATCTGAACAAAGGACAGAAGGATATCTCAACACAAGGCAGAAGGATATCTGAACACAAGACAGAAGGATATCTGAACCCAAGACAGAAGGATATCTGAACCCAAGACAGAAGGATATCTGAACACAAGACAGAAGGATATCTGAACACAAGACAGAAGGATATCTGAACACAAGACAGAAGTATATCTGAGCACAGGACAGAAGGATATCTGAACACAAGACAAAAGGATGTCTGAACACAAGACAGAAGGATATCTGAACCCAAGACAGAAGGATATCTGAACCCAAGACAGAAGGATGTCTGAACACAGGACAGAAGGATATCTGAACACAAGACAGAAGGATGTCTGAACACAAGACAGAAGGGTATCTGAACCCAAGACAGAAGGGTGTCTGAACCCAAGACAGAAGGATGTCTGAACACAGGACAGAAGGATATCTGAACACAAGACAGGATATCTGAACACAGGACAGAAGGTAGTTACGGCTTTTAAATGAATTATTTGGGAGGACTTCGGATTTCAGATTTAAGCTAAGTCTTAACTATCCTTAATCTCAACTACCTTTCAGCTATTGCCGCCTATTATATCTTTGAAACATTCCTCTTTTCACTGAACCAGTTGATTTCTTCGAAATCCGTTAGTAAACTGTTAAATCGCTCTTTGTAAAGCATAGCATAAAAATTGGCCTAATGAGTTTACATGAGTTATCTCACCCGTATAATGGCGGTTTAATGTGTGGCTCTACCTGACCAGCAAAGTAAGTAAACCAGGATAGAGACACACGAGTGCGGCTAGACAGAAGGATGTCTGAACACAAGACAGAGGGATGTCTGAACACAAGACAGAAGGATATCTGAACACAAGATAGAAGGATATCTGAACACAAGACAGAAGGATATATGAACCCAGGACAGAAGGATATCTGAACACAAGACAGAAGGATATCTGAACACAAGACACAAGGATATCTGAACACAAGACACAAGGATATCTGAACACAAGACAGAAGGATATCTCAACACAAGGCAGAAGGATATCTGAACGCAAGACAGAAAGATATCTGAACACAGCACAGAAGACAGAACGCAAAACAGAATGTCTCAAAACAAGGCAGAATGGCTGAGTGTAGATAAGAAATAAATAAAATAATAGGGAACGGAGAATTCCATACATTTCGGTCCCAGGTGCTGTCATTGTGTGGGAGCCGTTCTGGTTCAAATGTCATCCCAAAAATGTCATCTGTCAACAGATATCGGAAAATCTCTCCGGAAACTCTCACACCCTATAGTTAACAGTAAGTTCCAAGAAGCTGAATTTTCAATGTGATAATTGAATGATTTAACATTAAAGTGGCATGAGCTGCCAAAATGTTGATATTTTGACGTAAAATCAGAATATTGAAATTATCGGCTATTTTTCTCTAGATGTATAATTCAGAAGCTTTTTAGTGCTTCTAGTCTCGAGAATGTACGATAAAGTATTGTTTTGAACTAACTTTGGCTAAGAATGAATTAATGGTCGTCCCGGTTATTTAAATTTTGTTTACTTTTCGAACATGTTTTCGGTTCATACAGGCCAAATACTGTATGGATTTTCCACATTCCAACGCTAATCATTTAGTTTTTCGATGGCCTTCAAAGCCTCTTACTGTTGTGACGATCAGAAATTATAACAATAGTTTCGGGAAACCCAAAATACGCTCGGAAAGGCACAGTAACTGCGGCCATACCAAAACAAATCCTTCCATATTTATTTGAATTTAATTTTCAAAATTCAGAGGAAGGCGGTTGAAGCTTGGTAAATGGTGATGTAATGTCAACAAAATGAAATCTTACCACTAAAACCTTTAAAATCCATCTGTTTCAAATTTAAAATGGGCTATATTTGGATCAAATATTATTAACAAGATTTGTACTCGGTACAAGTCATCAATTCTTGCTGCTGTTAAATCGTGATGTTAAACATTGTTTGCTGTCAATATAGTTTGGACTAAAATGTTTCAATTTTTTAGAAGAGCAGTTTATAATTTACTAATCATACTTAAACAAATGCAATTAATTGGCAATTTCCCAGCTCACACCAATTCAAGTAGATTTGAAAATTTTTCTCATATCATTTTTCTATATTATTTGGCTACAAAAAAAAAACAGTTGAGCATGGCTATGAAAAGGCAAAGCCTACATTTAATTTTATGGCGGCCATGTGGTATGGAGGACCATAAAACTTGTAGTGATAAAAAGCTTAGAGCTTTAGAGTAAATAGAACAAGGCTGGGTTACTTATCTCTTTGTCTGTAGATAAAACTTTAATCCTTATATGTATTTTTCATTTCATTAAAACATTATATACTGATTTAAGAATAGTTTTAATCAATTTTGAAACATTATTGCAATTTGAAAAATTCCTTTTTTGATGAGAATCGGAAAAGTAGAAGCCATTTTATATTTTAAAGGTTATTTTCATGAAAATGAAAATAAGAATAAAAGGGAATGTACATAATCCAATAATTTGAAATAGTTGATATTATAAACAATTTTTTACACACTGTCTGTAAATATGGTATGTAACATGAAAGATTTGAAAACATCAGATCATATTTGTTAAAGTTATGGAGAGAAAAAGTAAATATTACATAACCTAATATGGCTGCCATATTACGCAATGTATGATGTCAAAAATAGTTCGCGACACACCTTTCACCCATAAGGTATATACTCAGAAAAAATTGTGCAGATGGAATCAAAACTTTAGAAGTTATGGAGCGAAAGGGAATATTACATAATCCAATATAACTCCAATATTATGTAACCAGTGATGTTAAAAATAGTTTGCGACACACCTTCTACCCATAAGGTATATACTCAGAAAAATTTGTGCAGATGGAATCAAAACTTTAGAAGTTATGGAGCGGAAGGGGAAAGCGGACGCCGGACAGCCGTCCTGCCGGAGATGATACCATAATACAGCCCGCTTTTCAAGCCGGGCGTATAAAAAAGTGTGAATTTTGGCAGCTCATGCCACTTTAATTGATCAGGTGACTTCAGTGATGAACTCTTCTTCTGAGTTTAGCAAATGTACACTATACATATTGGTGTTCACTATTCTTGAGGAGTAGTGTGATTTCTATTTCAGATTGCTGATCAATTTGAACCATATACCAAACTTTCCTTGAGTGAATTAATTTTATCTTTCCAAAGTGAATAGTCGAAGATACACACAAATATATCCTTTTTTTTTATAAACATATAATACCACTGAATTGGTTAGGACACAAAGTGAATTGTTAATATCAAAATTATGTTTTTGTTTATACAGATAACACTGCATAAAGAATAACTGTAATACAAATGAAAAAAGCATACTTCAAGTTGTGATGTATTTGTTTATTCTTGGAAACATTCAATCCAAGTGTTAATGTACTGGGACTATAAATGTGGAGAATATTTGAGCAAAATCAACATTTATTTTTATTATGCATGACAGGGAGATCCGAAGGAGACATTTGCATCATGATATTCCCTTAAAGGTGCAGACTTTATCAGATAAATGATCAGATAAAACATAGCTCTTCACAATCAACATGATTAAATTGATGGTTTGGTGTTTTACGCCGCGCTCAAGATTATTTCACTTATATGGCAGCGTTGCCAGTTTTATTATGGGAGGAAACCGGGCTCTATGCCCGGAGGAAACCCACAACCTTCCGGTGGTAACTGGCAACCATCACATGATTAAAAGCACAGCATGTTTATACACCTTCAATATGCTCATAGTGAGATCAGACACAGTATAGGATTCCTACATGATTGAGCTCATTGAGTCTATTGAAATAACCACAGTCTGTTTATCCTTTAAAGGAGATATGAACAAGATTTAAAGCTGGTTTGTGCTTGTTTATTGACTAAATATATATTTGAAAATTATCAGTTGAAACGAAACAACCTTCGCGTTAGTTCCCTGGTAGTCAAAAAACGAACGGGCAGGAAATATGCATATTTTCCGTATTTTTCGTAACTGCTCGGAAAAATGACGTCATACACGACCTTCGATGTGTACAAACTGCCACGAAGACGTACTGAGACAACAGGAATCGTTTATTACGTCATCGCTCTGAGGGTACGTGTTTACACAGGTCGTGTTTGACGTCATAAGTCTCTGAGATAATTAACTTTCGTAAGCATTGTAGATCGGTAAACGTAGCTTGAATTTTGAATGTGCTGCAACCGAAATTTAATTTTCTTTTTGGTCAGACTTATAAAGTACATGTTCTACAACACACCTAACGCAAATTAGAGAATATTTCCAAAAGCTGTTCATAAATCCTTTAAGTGCAGTAATTGTCTGAATAAATAAGGGTTCAATATTGCACTTTTTTGGGAGGTTCTAGAATTAGAAGTTCAAAGATAAAATGGATGTCCTTAACGCAAGTATAAAAAATCAACTAACATGAGGATTTTAAAAATGGTGAATAATTCTGATTTCTTCATCAAACATAACATGCATGCACAGAGTCAAGATTTGGGTTTGGTATCAAGCATGGAATTAAAACCAGATATTTAAATAACATTGAGCAAAATGAAAAGATTATTTTAACTTGACCATTTTGACTGGAGGCCCACCATCCAAGTCACCTGAATTGATTTGATCTGTGGACAGTCCTATATTACTGAGGGTTTGTTTCTCCGATAGTTCTTTGGAAGAATTTGAGTTCTTACTATCAAGGGAGGTAACTTGTTGTACATTTGGAGTTGTCTCCCCTGGACTATCAAAATGCTGCTCCGGTTTAATCTTAGTGCCGCCTTTATCAGGAATTTGGCTATCTAATTTACTTGTTTCATCATTTTGTAATTGTTCTGAAGATTTATTTTCTAAATGAGATCTGTTATTGAGGATTTCTGGAGAGTTTTTTGGTAAATCTTTTAGGGTGTCCAAGACAGCAGGAGAGACTTTCTGTTCAATCTTAGTGTCTGATGGACGTGGGCCCTCTGATATTTGTTGTGGTGTTATTCTTTTACAGACTTCACTTTTGACTTTCACACATTTCTTCTCTGATTCCTTAACATTTTTATAATCAGTTTTTAATTCAAATTCTCCGTTTTTACAAAGGGAATCACTTTTAATACGAGCATTCAGTCGAACTCCTTTAACTGGCGGGCAATGGTGGCTTGACTTGAGAACGTAACACGGGTTTTTAAATTCAGGAATCGCAACACCTAGAATATCACACAGTTCCTTCATAACGTCATCAACATAGGAATGTATTTTGAGGTCTGCTCGTTTGTCATGTTTTGTTGGCTGAAGATTGACTATCACCAGTTTTCCTCCATTTTTCTTGGCCACGAGGGGCAAATTCCCACTGGGTATAATTTGGAGGGATGTTCCAAGACAAAGACTCAAATCAGATAACCTGAAAATACCAAAAATTAGGAAACAATCAGTGATGGTCAACAAATATAAATTATAAAAACACTCTAGGCCTTAAGCAAGAAATGAAAATATAATATTTTTAGTTTCTTGACAGCCTCTTAAGTCTAAGGCACTAGTCCCCTTCAAATTATAACTATTTGGATTGCTTCAACTCGCGGTGTGAAACATAAATCAACCAATCAAACCCTCCCCAATTATTTTTCCCATTTTAACACCATATTCTATCTGCTGATTTTCGGACTACCCCAGGATGAGGATTTTTTTATGCCTTTTAACATGGTAACCAACAACATTGGGATATATACAGGTAAGAATAGAGGTACATTAGCAACAACATTGGGATATATACAGGTAAGAATAGAGGTACATTAGCAACAACATTGGGATATATACAGGTAAGAATAGAGGTACATTAAGCCTAGCACACACGAGAGGCGCCGGCTGAGCTGCCGGCTACGCGTGGCTGAGAGCTAAGCTGTTTCCCCCGTGTGCGCGTAAATTTTGGTGAGATTTTCGCCTCTCGAGGCGGTGAGGAAAGTATTTAGCATGTTTGATATTTTCTGCCTCTCGTGGCAAGAATCTCACCGTGTGCGCATAACGTAAGCTGCCGGCTGAGCTGAGAGGACGGATAGTCCAATCGCGTGTGCCTATTAAATCATGTGACCACTTAGAATATTACGTAAGACGGGTAGTGACACTTGTGTAGATCAGTGAACTTGGGTGACCAGGAACTTGCCTCAGCCGAGTGCTCATCGTCTGCGCTGAAATCTGTAGCTGCTCCCTTGGCCACGCGTGCCTTGTAGCTCAGCCGGCGCCTCTCGTCTGCGCTAGGCTTTAGCAACAACATTGGGATATATACAGGTAAGAATAGAGGTACATTAGCAACAACATTGGGATATATACAGGTAAAAAACAAACCATATACCAATGTTGTTGCCAATGTACCTCACTCCTGATGATGACTGAATAAAAGTCGAAATATTGAGTCAATATGAAGTTTTCGTTTTGCGGAATAACACTACTTGTGTAGTACGTTAAACTAATCAGTGGAACTACTGGATATTGTTGGAAAATATTCCACCAAATCAGTTGCTCCAGAAAATAAGTCATTTAAATCGTACTTTGCCTGTTCATCAGCAGATGTTAGATCCCAATCTGGTAGATTATCTTCCCAATCCAATACAGTGTCTCGTAATCTTCCCCTGTTAACAAATGTAAACAACAAACTGATTCAACTTTCAAACACTCTTATATATTCACCAGAATACTTGTCTGGAGCCTAGTATGTCACTTTCAAGATAAATTCTACTATGGAGTGATGTCAAGTGGAATGACCTGCCAAATAAAGGGAGGAATTTTATCGAATGAGTAAGCTAATTGTTCAGAATTTTTATCAATTTCTGATACCAATTCTGGAGAAAGGTAGTTTTAGTAGGCGGGTACCAATCAACCGTTCCACATAGGGTGATCAACTGCCAAAAATGCTGTTTGCTTTATACAATGACATACCTACAAAGAATGCCTTTTGTGTTTGTTTTTTCACAAGGACTACCAGTATGCTTCAATCCTATTGTTGGTACACAATTTCGACTAATGAACTGTGAAAAAAAAGTAACAGATCATATTTATTTTCAAATAATAAATACATTAAAGACAGATCTGCAGACCTTCAAAATATTCACATTTAGAAAGAAAAAAACATCATGTTCTCTTAAATTTACCACATGGAAGGTCTGCATTGAATTCCATTATCAATTTGAAATCATTAACGCTAAATGAAAATTATCCCTATTAGAGAAGTGTTTTTAAAATTAAATTTACTTTTCATGACCAATTGTAAATAACCAAATTTAATTTTAAACGCTAAGTAGTGAAATAATGAATATTATGACCACATAAAAATCAGACATGCAGATAGCCAAAGTTAAGTAAAGGATTACCGGTCCTTGTATCTTAGCCATGTTGTTTGTGGACACTGGACACCTTAGCCAAGAAATCTGGGCTCAGTCGAATTCTTTTTTTTTCCCGAATTCGTCACATTTCCAGCCATATAATACCAGTCACCATTAGACCGATAATCTCAGGGCTATCGACACAACATGTTTACACATATGGTCAATTTCAAACACTTTGTGAGTTTTCTTTCCTTTTAATAGGCCAGATACTGGGAAAAGAGTGTATATTCAAGCTTTTTAGGTCAACAACACACATCTATCCCAGGTCTGTTTGACGTCATCATCTTATTTGCATTTTAACTGACATGCCAGTACATGTTCACCAGTTTTCTAAGGGTTAAAATGCAGCTTTAAAAAATCATGTTTTTTTTTTGTTTTTTACAATCCCTTATATATGCAATACCCAGCTATATAGATTGAAGAAAAGGTGTATAAAATGCAGGTAGGTTACCTGTGTATGACATTTATCACACTCCTCTACAAACATATTACCATGGAGTTCTGATAATTTGTTTCGGGGAAAACCTGATCTCAAATGAAGACCATCGATGTTCTGACTGATGACATATTTAACATACCCTAAAACAGAGGTGGTGAAATAAACATTATCAGATTGATAGATTATTTAAAATCGGTAGAAGAATTATTGACAATTTTCATGAGAGAGTCTTCCCCCAAAAAACGAAAATACCGATAGATTACTTGTTTGGTGTTTTACTTAGATTATTTGACTTTTATTGTCAGTTTGTACAGGGTAGTGCCCCTTGTTCAAAAATAAAACTCGTCCACATTATCTGACCTTAATCCCGCCACAATGACCTCGAACAAAAACCTTATTTCTTATATAATGACCTGTTGGTGTCAGCCCTGGCAAAAAACAAGAATACTATGGCAAAAAGTTGGCTGAGGCACAGCTATTTTGCCCTACCAAAGCCTGAGATTGCCTCAGCAAACCAATGCTAAGATATTTCATTCCTCTAGTGTGTGTCACCATATATTTGCTGACAGTTACGTATCCGTTTTGCCTCAGCATTTACCACGGCAATTGCCATTTGCCATAGTTATTCGCGAGGGCTGTGGAGTTGATGTGATAATTGTCCAATACAACCTTAGCTACATACAATGGAAAGCACTTTGTGGGGTGATCTTTTCAAATGGCAGGAGTTGCTAAGATGATATTGTTTTTATGAGAAACAAAAGCTTTTCTCAAGAAATGCAAATTATGTACTTTTAAAGAATGTATTGACTTTAGACTGAAAATAATTGAAAGCAGCTCTGGTTAATTAAATTTTGTTTACTTTCAGAACAGTATATTAACAGATATTTTATTATTTCAAGAAATCAAAAAAATTTAGTTTTTTGATGCTCGATCCCTTGTATTGTCTTGACAAAAAGAATTTATGAAAGAAAAGAACTTGTGCCACATTACCTCAACCAAAGCTAGGTTTTACAATAAAGGAGAATTAAATATGATCCTCTTTTCTTTTGTAAAAATAAGATATTGTTTAAATATGGCCAACAAGAGAATAAATAAGGAAAATCCACAGGCAAAAAGAAAAACTATTTTGAACTAGCTCATACTTTTAACAGATCTTGAGATTAATCTAACTAAATGAATATAGAAAGACAAACTGTTCAGTGAATGATACAGTTAGTTCATTTTGTTACAAGAAAATATAATCCAGTGAATGGATGGGTCACATGCTACAAGTTTGGAAAGATATTTTTATTTTCTATTTCATAAATAATCATGTCTCACCTGCTTGCTCCAACGCCACCAGTGCCATGTGAGTTAAAGTAGGCTTGGCCAGGTCAAAGGTCACACTAACCTTCGGGGATTCCCCTTTCTTCTCCAAAGTCCAAACACCTAACAACAAATTTAAAAAACAGCCAATGTTTGAAGAAGTAGAAGATGTCTTTTTTATATATTTATATAAATTATTCAAATTTAAAATAAAAACATTAGATAAAATCATTATTTAAATTATAAAGCTCCTCATAATCAAACCCTATCCAAGTTTTCCCATCTAAAATACCCGATTTCCATTGTTAAGGAATGCTGCATGTGACATGAATGTGATGAGCTGCCAAATTTTGTAAATACTTACAGTCTTCACCATAAGAGGTTTGGAGTTCATCAATGAACTAAATGACAGAGTTGAAATAAGAAACATAAGCCTGTCACATGTACAATGATCTGAATTACTGTTTAAAAATAAACCAGAATTTAAATACCTGAGAGGAGCGTTGATTCGTCTAGGCTTAAGTTACTTCTATTGTATACTTTTAAAACTGGTGCCAATGGCTAAGATGATAGTCACATCACAAAACTTACCATTAGGGCCCCTGAAATCTGGGATTCCAGCCGATGTACTTATGCCAGCCCCTGTATGTACCAGGACATGACGAGATTCTCTCACAAGGGCAGATAACTCTTTCACCTTGTCCTTTACCACATCGTGGGAATCAAAAGTCTCTGGTAGACCAACTTTGCCTTTGTTGTCGTAAGGAGATAGACCCGAGGCATAATTGACAGACATTATCTTTTTAACGCATTACACTACGTATATTGATTGATGTTTCTCGCCACACTCACTCCTCACTGAAACCTGCATAGGGAAGATTAGGTAAATGTGATATAGTATTAATTTTTTTTCGAGTTTGTGCCAAATATACAACAAAAAGTGTTCATTTTCTACTTCAGGAAAAAATATGTAACATACGTAACTAAAGTATTTAAACTGGACACATACAAATGGTCCATTAAATCTGACTTTATACCAAGTAAAAATCTGCCTACATAAGGCCTTAAATTGTCAAAACAAAACAAACTTCTTCATTTAGCTTAACTTTCGTTACTATCATATGGCTGCAAGTGTAGCATTGAATTTTTTATGTGCTGCACCCAAAATATTTTTCTTTTTTTTTGGTCAGACTTGTCAAATTTAACGCAAATTGACAAATATTTCCCAAAGTTGTTCATAAAACCTTTAAATCTAAGGCCTGCTACATAAGGAGTGATTGGATTGTAAAACAAGGAAGGATTTGCCAGTGGCAAATTATCATAAAAAAGGAATTAGCCATGCATCAGATGTCTTAATGCAACAGTCTTTTTACTAAATTTTCACCACTCCTGGCAGATTTTGGTTTGAAATTGAAGTGTTCTCAATCTCCGCTAATTCACCAACGTTCAATTTGTATGATCTCCCCTTGTTGCTTTATGCTTTGATACATGTAGTAATCCTAGCGTTAATTATCCAAAAGGAGGATAGAAATTTATCACCAACTGTACCGACAGTAAATTATTTACCTCCCTCCTTATTCTATAATGTGATAGGGATAAAATGCAGCCTGAATAGTTGGCTTAGAATGAATGAATGGTCGTCCCGGTTATTTAAATTTTGTTTACTTTTCGAACACGTTTTCGGTTCGTACAGGCCACATACTGTATGGATTTCCCTCATTCTAACGCCAATCATTTAGCTTTTCAATGGCCTTCAAAGCCTCTTACTGTCGTGACGATCAGAAATTATGAAAAAAGTGTGAATTTCGGCAGCTGACTCTAGTACTCGATTGGGTGACCAATTCCCGTCACATGGAATTTGTTAGCGGGAAATCCACCTGCCCAATTCAGATTTTCTAACATTAATTTTACACCCTGAGTTAATATTAAGACCCTCAGTATGATACAACGCGTAACCTCACCTTTCATGACCGATTTTGATATCTTGAAAGAGAAAGAGAAACAGTTTGACGACCGTCAACAAAAACAATCACAAAGATGGGCACAAAGTGCTCTCCCTTTAATTTAAACCACTTCACACGGACAGCGTCTCATTATTCACTGGAAAGTGGCCAGAAAGAAGTCGAAATAATAGAACTTCTTGTTTACGGTTGTTTTTAACAAATCGTTTTCATTTTAACTGATGGCTGTATGTTACAGAAAGTTCTGCCCTTTTCTGATATGTTCCATTGTTGTTGCCACATTCTGTTAAATTCAATTGAACATATACTATATAGACAGTCATACACTCAGGAATAGAATAGATAAGGGCAGATTATATGTTATCTCAACGAAATTGGTTCCTTGTTTAGCCAGTCTATCTTCAACCTCATTTCCATGGATTCCCGAGTGACCTGGTATCCCTTCAAGTGCCACATACAGCCCAGTATTATAATATTCTGTAAGAATGTAAATGATATCATGTAAAAGAGAAAAAGGTTTAGTCCACTTGAAATTTATAACTAAGTGCCATTATGGAGCTAAGGGAGTCTGTAAAAATAACAGTTTTTCTGGGTTTTAGGTCTCTAAGCCACTCTAAAGCTAAATAAATTGCAAAAAGTTCAGCTTTAAAAATCGATATTCCATCAGTTAAACGACTGGATTGCTGGACTTTAAAATCAGGTACACCTAGGCTACACCCACTCTTCCATTATCAGGAGATTTTGATGCATCTGTATATAGGTGTAAATAACCATTGTCAGGTATTTTTAATATGGTCGTTTGTACATAATCTTGTTATTTGGGTCATATCAGCTTTTTTTTACTTTAGGCCTACTGCTACGGTCATTAAATATATTTGGCTTACAAAAGTTCCATGGAGGGAAGTTTCGATGACGGATCTTTTCAATCCGGGTTAATACATTAGGGAAATTGTTGTCTATCAGTGAGTGGAATCGAATGTTGAATGGTTTCCGTAGAATGTTTCTTTTTTGATACAGAGCATCATACCATGAACTTTCTAGGATATTAGTGGTAGAATTTGTATTAGGTTGAAACGATAAGATTTTAAGACCAAACTTAATTGTCCTTATTTTTTGTCTAATGTGTAGAGGCATCTCTCTGCAACAAATTTGTAATGTTTCTAGAGCGGTCGTGCGCATGCCCCCAACACATATACGCAGAGCTTGACATTGTATGCTATTCAGTTTTTCCTTTACAGTTGTAGTAGCAGAGTCATAAGCCTCGCAACCATAGTCTAATTTTGAACGAATCAAGGAACGGCATATATTAAGTAGTTTTTTTGTCTGCACCCCAAGACGTGGAGGATATGCATCTCATTAAGTTCAATGCTGCTTTTGATCTATTAATGATATATTCTATATGCCTTTTCCATGATAAACCCTTATCAAGTATTACCCCAATATATTTAAATGTATCGACACACTTTAACCGTTGACCATTTAACAACAGTTCTAGGGCACATGGCAACTTTCTGCTGAAAAAAAAAGACAACTTCAGATTTTATTGGAGAGAATCTGAATCCCCACAGTTAGGCCCATTTAGTAATATCACCCAACCCAGACTGTACATATTTTACTGCAAGTTTAAAATTTCTTGAGGAGAACCAATTTACCTTGTCGTCAGCAAATAGGTGTGAAATTTTACATTGATTAAGATAGTGTGGGTGATATTAGACTACCCTGGGGTATACCATTACTTAAATGCCTTAATTCAGATACTTCCCTTCATATTTTTCGATTACTTAAGAAGCTTTTAATAAATTTGAATATTTTTCCATTTATGCCCTTTTGGTTTAATTTAATCAGAAGACCTCCAGTACAGACCATATCGTACGCCCTTTCAATATCCAGGAACACTGATATAAACTATTCCTTGTTTGCTATAGCATTTCTTATTGAACATCCCAGCGTTACTATATGGTCAGTGGTTCTTCTTGATTTTCTAAAGCCACTTTGTGTTCTAGTTATCAATTTATGTTTGTCCAAAAACCACTGTAATCTGCTGTTAACTAGTTTTTCTAACAGTTTACAGAGGCAGGACGTGAGAGATATCTGAGGGTCTATACGAAGACGGATCGGATGACAGTTTGCCAGGTTTGAATGTGGGGATTACTATTGCGTCCAGTCAGTAGGAAGATACATTTTGTTCCAGATGGTATTATAGAATAAAAGCAAGATATTTAAACATATATCTGGTCAATTTTTAAGCATTTTATAATGTATTCACTATATAAGTTCACTACAATTTATACGGAATTGATCTCAATTTGCTTTATCTACCAGCCAGCGGGAAGAGGTAGAACAGTTATTTACTATGACCTGAATTCCGAAATATAAACATACAGGGAAGTGATCACTACCACAAGACACCCGATCCTCGCGTTTTTAGCAGCTATTAGCTCAGTTCTGTTATCGCTTTTACCCCGTTACAAGCAGGTAAAACGGACAGGCCGTAGGCCGTGCGGCCCACCAAAGTATAACAAATCCAGCTTCAAGCTGTAACTTTCCTCGGTAGTCAACGATTGGCTGGTTCCCAGTCAGCTCTCCTGTTGCATCATGGGTACAGTACCCAGAAGCGGCGACAGATAAGATGGTGAGCAGCAAAAGTAATCTCATTCTTGCGAGATCCCCTGCTACTACGTGAACACGACGGACCTCTCAGGCCGTCCCAAGCCATTTGCCTTAGTCTGCTAAGGGGAATCCCCTTTTGCCGGTGCTGCGGAGGAATACTCTCACTACAATCACATGATGTAGACATACAAAATTGCATGTTATACGCTGGCCTGTTCACAATCGCGGAGGTTAGAAATATAGTCCCTGTATTTCCTCAACGATAATTCAAGACTTAAGGGCGTGTACCAAAAACGAAATACAAGCCAACATATAGAATCAGGTAAAGATCACGTACAAATCAATTTTGGAAGTTATATTACCCAAATTTTGGGTAAAATGGCTTGGGACGGCCTGAGAGGTCCGTCGCATTCACTTAGAAGCAGGGGATCTCGCGAGAATGAGTTTGCAGCAAAAGAGGCATTGTGGCTGGACACATTTTATTCCCTCCAGCGAAAAAAGATTCCCCCGAAAAACTATCATAGGCTGTGGTAGGACGGTACGCTTTACTTCGCTTGAAGCGTATGATCTGTTCTCATATGAGATGGTAATATATCAGATCACCCCTTGAAGGGCAAATTGTTTAATGATCTGGTTCTTCTTGAAGGCAGGGATCTGAGTTGTATCGGGTGGGTGTGTTGACTTTCGTGCGAAATAGAACAAGAGTCATCAGAGAATGACGTATCCCCCGGCCCCACATAAGATTGTTTTTCTGACTGGGTATTCACTGGAACGACCTATGTGGGATGGTTGCCAGTTACCAGCGGAAGGTCATGGGTTTCCTTCGGGCACAGAGCCAGGTTTCCTCCCACAATAAAACTGGCAACGCCGCCATATAAGTGAAATAATATTGAGCGTGGCGTAAAACACCAAACAATCAATCAGCCTGTACAGTCGGAAAAGGGCAGTTAATCTGAAAATAGCAAAACCAGCGTAAAACGCATGATATCCAGAATGTCCACTTAGACAAAAATTCGATACCAAACGTGGGAGAAGATGTGATGACAAGCACCTATTGTCTATGTCAATTAAACCAGCATAACCAGAATTAGAAGGGGCAGATCCTCGCATAATATTCAACATGTCCACCAAGTTTCGAAGAAATTTGATGAAAACTGTGGCAGGAGATGCGATGACAAGAAATAATTGTCTAGGTCTGCGTATACTGTGAGAAAAGGGCAGTAACTTTAAATTAATGAAAGCAGCTTAATCAAAATAGGAGGTGCACATCCTCGCATAATATCCAACATTTCCACCAAGTTTCGAAGAAATTTGATGAAAACTGTGGGAGAAGATGCGATGACAAGCACTAATTGTCTATGTCTTCGTATACTGTCGGAAAAGGGCAATACATGTAACTCTAAAAATAATGAAACCAGCGCAACCAGAATAGGAGGTGTAATCCTCGCATGATATCCAGCAAGTTTCTAAAAAAAATGATGAAAACTGTTGGAGTAGATGTGATGACAAGCACTATAATTGTCTATGTCTTCGTATACTGTCGGAAAAGGGAAATAACTCTGAAAATAATGAAACCAGCGTAACCAGAATAGGAGGTGCACATCCTCGCATGATATCCAACATGTCCACCAAGTTTCGAAAAAAAATGATTAAAACTGTGGGAGGAGATGCGATGACAAGCACTAATTGTCTATGTCTTCGTATACTGTCGGAAAAGGGCAATAACTCTGAAAATAATGAAACCAGCGCAACTAGAATAGGAGGTGCACATCCTTGCATAATATCCAACATGTCCACCAAGTTTCGAAAAAAATTGATGAAAACCCTGGGAGGAGATGCGATGACAAGAAATGATTACGGACAGACATACAGACAGACGGAGAGACATGCTGATCGCTATATCCCCCCGCATTATATGCCGGGGGGGGGGGGGGATAAAAAGCAACAACAACTGAAGATCACAAAACAACACGACAGGTTCCACAGGAAAACAAAACGGTGAACTTCATATGTCAAATGCAGAATGACCCATACGAGATTCTAGCACCTTCGGAATTGAGATTTGCCGAAGGCTCGAGTACAATGCATCTCCACATTTATCAACTTCAGCCCCCCCCCCCCCCCCCCCCCCCCCCCAGATCAAGGTATACAAGATTCTCGCCATGTATTTTAGAGATATGTATGTCAGAAAGGAAAAATGCCATAAAATATTTCAAGCAATTACGAGTGTTTTTTTTTTTTAAATCCGAAGATTTGAAACATCAACGTCAACATGGTGGACTATATAAAGTTGATTGATTGATGTTTTACGCCGCGATGTTTTACGCCGCGACGATCGGCGAGTACCTGGCAACTCATCCATATACGGCGACAGGGTAAAATATACGCTAAGAAATCTTAAAAAAAATTTAAATTTGGTCTGAGTGTGATCCGAACCCGGCCATATCGATGGAAGGTCTGTGTGGGACTGAGGGAGGATCACTCCAACCCACTATGATATAGCTTAAGATGCGTATAAAGCATTGTCAATATATTACTAAATGTTCCAGAAAAATTCTACTGACTTAGGCCAAGCTCCTGTCAGTCGTCAACCTAATGAAATATCATAGGTGTAGTGTATTACAACAATTTATAACGGGGTATAAAGGTCTAAATGATATACATACCTCTTCTTAACACAATTAGAAACTTGTCTCCATTGATATTTTAGACAAGAAGATTTTCCTGTGCCCGGTGTGTTTAAGTGTTCATAAATAAAGCATAGAGGGCAAGTCTTTTAAAGCGAATACCTCAACAAAGTATGATGTATGTAGTTTTGCACTTCATTTTAGAATGTGGCGTATGTGGTGTTTGACTTTCGCTGCTCCAATCTAATCAGTGAAATTAATATTGGCAAGCTAGACTTTAGAGCAGAAGCAAAGGGAGGTAAGCATTGATTGATTGATTGTTTGGTGTTTTACGACTCGTTCAAGATTATTTCACTTATATGGCGGCGTTGCCAGTTTAATTGTGGAAGGAAACCGTCTAGGAGGAACCCACGACCTTCCGATGATAACTGGCAACCATCCCACATAGGTCGAGTGAAAACCCAGTCAGAAAACGGAGAATTGCGAAAACAAAGAACAAGTAGACAAAGGTTATCTGAAGTATTTATCTGTTAGAGTTATGTCCCCGTATTGCTGAAGGTGCATGGGAATCCTGATTTTCCGTCTCTAGAACTTCTAGAATCAATGGGCAATCTCCAGCATTTACGAAAAAGGTACTTAAAATTGTATAAGTGCATTTATAGCGTTTTTCCGGTTTCATAAAATTAATTTCCTAGGTATTAAATGCAAGGAAATTGAAGGTTGAAAGAATAACATTAGGATGCAAGGGAATATTTATTTATGCCTGTGGCGTACCAAATTGTTATCTCACTGATTTCCCGCAGAAAAAAAACCGTTTCAGGGATGATCGCATCTTCTTACGTTTGAACTAGGTACTGCCATGTAAGCTTTGTCATTGACTGATTTATTGATTGATTGGTGGTTTACGCCGCACTCCAGATTATTTCACTATATGGCGGCGTTGCCAGATTTAGTGTTGGGGGGGGGGGGGGGGGGGGGGGGGACTGGGCTCACTGTCCCGAAGAAACCTGGCAACTCTTCAATATACGGCGACATTTGTCCTTGGAGTTTGTAAGCTAATACGATTGATTAGTGTTTTACTTGATTGATGCGACTAATCTGGAATAACTAAGCCGCACTCGCAGCTAGAGAGTATGTATAGCAGGTGCAGCTAAAGCAGACCAATTCTCAAAGCGACAACAAAGAAGGAAAATGAATTTCCAAATAAAGCTCATTATCCATAGGAGTAACCAATGATCATCCGGAAGGCTCTTCTTAAACACAGTGGAATACCACTTAGTGAACGAACTTTTAGTTGGTCGTGGTTGCTATACCCTCTAATGCCTTTGGCGACGTTGTTATCTTAATATTTTTAGAACTTTCCGTTGATTTATATATGGACACCCATTTGAAAGCTTTTTTCGAGTTTTCACAGTGATAATAAAAGCCTTTAATATATTTTGAATTTTTTATTTATGTTCCAAAAATTGACAATTTGATAAATTCCGTTCACTCAATTTGAACAACCCACTTCAGATATGGCTTCGCCAAGATTATAATGATACGAATGATCAGAGCCTGGTTACGATTAACTGTCAAACGGGGTTGATTCAGTTCAAAAAGAAAACTGGAAACATTTCTGACTTGGTTTTCCACTCAAGGGTTTGTCGAAGGGTTAACAGGTACCCTCCCTCAATATACTAGTGTGAGATTTTCCTTATCTTGTTTTGTTAGTTGGAGGTTCCACCAAAACCGCCTTTCATTAACGGTGACGGTTGGTAACAAATGTACCAACAAATTAATTGATTGATTGATGTTTTGCGCCGCACTTAAGATCATTTCACTTATATGGCGGACTTGCCAGGTTTAGCGAGGATTGATTGATTGTTTGGTTTTTTACGACGCGCTTCAGCTTATTTAACCTATATGGCGGCCTTGTGGGAGGAAACCTGGCTCTATGCCCGGAAGAAATCCACGACCTTCCGGTGATAACTGGCAACCATCCCACATAGGTCGGTCGAATGAAAACCCGGTCAGAAAATTTTCCAATATTGTTTTTTGGACTGAGTGGGATTCAAACCCGCGACCCATTGGTGGAAAGTTTAGTGGGGAGGAAATCGGGCTTATTACCTGGAGGAAGCCATCGAACCTTCGGCGAGTACCTGAAAACTTTTCCACATACTGCGAAAAATCCACTCGCCGCATCGATGGAATGCCTGTGTCGGACTGAGGGACAATCCCTCTAACCAACAGAGCCAACGAGGCCACTCATGCCAACATAAAGGCGAGGGTTTCATCTAAGCATTGAATAAATTTTGCAACGCTTCCTAAATATGGGGCATAATCTTAAATGCTAAACAATCATTGAACCAATATGTCCTATGAGTGGGATGGTTGCCAAATTTGTACGTGTTGATGGCCCGCGGTTTCCTCCTATATAGAAATTCAAGAAAGTCGAAGACATACAACCCCTGTCAAATCGGAGCTCGGAGCAGATCAACAGCCATGCAACCTCATTCTGAGAGAGCCATCTTTATATATACCCCCCCCCCCCCCTCCCCTACCAACACACAATCCCTGTCCAATCTGATTTTAAAACAGATTAAAACGAAACATTTCAAACAAACACATGAATACAGTTATATTTACGCCGTATGGTTGACAGAAGTGGCGGCCTTCCTTCCTCGAGATATTAGCCTATGAACTAGTGTACCCGGCCAGGAGACAAATTTGCCCCCCCTCCCCCCTCCCACCGACACACCTTGGTTCAGATCTCACACCACTCATTCAACAGTTTTTAACTTACCTTTGCGCAATCGCACAGATTGTGTACAACAGTTGCCCTTAGGGATAGCCAATGAAATTGGTCGCCTTGCTTTTTACGCGCGCTTTTCTCCACCGATTTTTTCACAATTGGTTTAGATTTCGTCGTGGAATGACGTCTTGTTTGTCTCTCAGTCGACCAAAATTCGGGAAGGACAGGCTTGGATTCTTTAAAGAGAAAACCCCAATAAGTAGGCCTTATATATATTAAACGTTAGGACTAGCTATAGGGTTTATATACTAATAATAACTAGTGTAGTCATAATAACTAGTGTTGTAGCTTGTAAACTGATTTGAATGGATTCAAGTTTTGTCCGACCTGTTTGGAAGGCCACGTTAGCACAAGCACTGGCGACATACCCTTGCCGTTTGGCACGAAATCTTGTTCTTATTGTGTTGTCATAATTTCAACCATTTTGGCTGGATTGTTGGTTAGGTGGTGTTAATGCACCAGTGTGGGTGTACAGACTGGGTGGTTTTATTTATTGCATTTCACCGAGTTTTGATGTGTGTTTGTGGTGAACACTTCTGTGTTTTTTTTGTCTTTATGGTTTGTTTGGATTCAGTGTCTAGTTGAGTTTGCTATTGCCTGGGTCTGGCGACCATTTTCTTTCCCATATGTGGTTATTCTTTGTCTGTTATCCAGATCCCTGTTTCTATATTCACAAGCTACAAAACTCACTGCTTGTACCAGTCTTTTGGGGGGCATTTGCAGGATCCATCCAGTCTAGCGAATGCCTTTACAAACCCAACACTGTAATACATCAGATGCCCTTTTCACGTTATGTGCACATTTTGCTCGGCTTTAATGGACTTCTTCTCGATCCAGTTTTACATACAGGCGTCTGTCTGCTTCTAAAAGCATAATCTTTTACAGTCCTCTTGATTTTATACATTTTCGGATTTCCAACACACACACGCACTCCTACCGGTCGAATATTTAATTTAATCCCAAGCACTGCGTTTTAAAGAAGATTTCTGTTATTATGGAACCATATAGGTCACCGATGGATTAATACGCAACGCATTTGGAATCCAATGCTGACTGTTGCACCAAACTGACAAGAGTTCATTTATTATATTGTTTGTTTGTGTAACATTTTTTGTTTGTGTTCATTAACTAATGGTGGTTATGTAAATATGTTAACTTTAAAAATCGAGATATTTTTAAAATATATAAATTCCGTTGAGAGCAATCATTTACGCTTTTCTAAAAAAATCATTAAACCGTCAATTACTTGTCACATATATCATCTCCAACAGCCATTTAACAAGGACATAAACTTTTCAAAGGTAAATGTAATTTTCGCTAAATCTGTAGACTTTATTCAGCCTCTTGGCTTTTTGGTTGAAGTTAACATGAAGTTAGCACTCCCGGATGACGGAGACTAGTTGGTGCCAATCCGAACAGCCTTCCACCAATGGGTCGCGGGCTCAAATCCCACTCAGTCCAAAAAAAAATTGGAAAATCTTCTGTGTTTTCACTGGAACGACCTAAGTCGGATGGTTGCCAGTTACCACTGGAAGGTCGTGGGTTTCCTCCGGGCATAGAGCCCGGTTTCCTCCCACAAAAAAAAAACTGGCAATGACGCCATATAGGTGAAATAATCTTGAGGTCGGCATAAAACACCAAACAATCAATCTTTGTACCTCTAAAGTGAGAGTATGAACATCCAAGGAGCGCAATTGGCGGAATGCCCCGTGGAAGTATTGTCTTTCCGATGGAGGGTGTACTGTACACATGATAAAAACGGAGGGCAAGTTAAAGAAAACAATGATATGAAGAGTGTAAGCGAGCTAACCATAGAATTGTTCTACGGACTTATCTTAGAAATACCCCGGATTTGGTTTGAGGGACACAAAAAAGCCTGCTGGTTGTCAGCTGTGAACTTTTGAGACTTTAATGTAAAGAAAAGGAACTAAAATTATAGTGTACTCCACCACTGATTTGAAAGCCTCTCCGGTTGATGCGTTTGTTTGGGGTTCAATTCTATGTATGCTTTGGCACTATAATTTAGACATAACTGGACATACGTAATGTTCCCCATGATTAATTTTAGTCCTTTACTTTTAGTAAGCTCGTGTAGACTTTCTTCGCGTGTGTGAAAATGTCCGTCCGTCCCGGATTCCCTTCAGCTCCACAGCCGGATCTTAACAGTTCTTTCAAAACATATACACAGTAAAAAAAATTTGTAAATCTACACCAAAAAGAAATGTCTTCCATGACAAAGAAATGCACTGTAATTATTTTACGTCTAAACATGATGTTATTATATTGAAATTGGTATATATTTACAAAATTCACTGTAGATATATATATATATATCTTTATATATGTACAAAAAATACCCAAGTGTTGTAGTTTTACAGTTCATACTAGTATAAAGCGTTTTGTTAACTATAATTGTTGAGAATATTATTATCTTGGATCTATGTTGAAAATTGAATTTTTTATTTGAATCTAATGACATTCAGATCGTTCCTGCATGTGACATCAAGGGGGGGGGGGGGGGGGAGATCTAAATTTAGCTGACTTTAAGTATATATCTGTTAATCATATACTTTAGTTAAAACGTTTGATTATGTAGACCCCCTTCGTTGAACTGTACCTGTTTAGTACCAGATAGAAACTGATTCTTCATAATGTAATTTTCCAACAATGACCCAATTGCATGGGCACTACTATGGTAGGCTGACCACTGGTTCTAGCCATATATATGATGCCTGGCTAAAAGGCAAATCTCGTATGGATATTCTAAATAAGCTCCAACCTCAAACCAAACACTAATGCAGACTAAAACATTACTGTAATTATACAGGAAGTCGCTCTAAAAGAACAACCAAAACTACTGTGAACTAACAAACATAGTATTGTACTTCTACAAGATAATTATTTGTAACAAGAGATCCCTTAAAGGGATCTTAACGCCCGCGTTCATCTATTCATATTAAATTGATTGATTGATTGTTTGGTGTTTTACGCTGCGCTCAAGATTATTTCACTTACAGCAATAACTGGATATAGGAATTGGGGCCTACATAAAAAACCTTATTCCAGGGAGATAACTATTGTTGAGGAAAATTAAATTGTTTATGACTGTCTCATGTATTTTAAAGGTTTTGTGAATATTATTGTCAAGCCGTAATATAGATACTCAAACTTTTTGTGCTGCATTATGCTCTGATAGTAATAATATCTCTCAAATGTTGGATACATAGTTATGCTATTTTGCTACAGCCTACAGTCACGTGGGGAGTGTAAATTTCTATATAGCTGCCATGTTGCTGGCTCTTCTTGTCACTTCATAAATTTTAGATCATTCCTACAAAATATTATCTTAGTTAAATCAAAATCCCCCATACCTCCAGCAATTATTATAATTTGTTAAAGTGATTTCATTTATTCATACATAAATGTATTTTTGTTTATGTCCATGTTTGTTCATCTCATTAGTTTCATCTCGGTCATTTTCATTTTATTCGTTTTAAATATGTCTCTTTCTGTGAACTCATTTTTTCATGCAAGCTGAAAGTGTCACTTTATTGTATCAATGAATAACTTACAATGTTGACAAATGTTTCCCATTGACAATTTAGTAAACAGCAAAATTTAACATAAAGATGAAGATGAACAAAATGTTTTATTGTAACAATGTTTGTGTAGCCTTTTTTATATTCCAATGTACATTGTATTGTATATGTAGGGTAAACATTAGTACAAGCCTTTTAGTGCAACCTGGTCACGTGGGGAGTATATTTGCAGCATTTTTGTAAATTCGTGACTATCTTTAATAAACGCCTATATGCATTTGTATAGGCTTAAACTGAAAAAAAAAAAAAAAAAAAAAATTGCAAAATTAAGCTCCCCTAGAAATTTTGGTTGAAAACAACATTGCCACCTGGTAGCCATCTTCAATATGCTAATGAAATGATAATGTACGGTGCACAGGTAGAACTTAGAGGGATGATGTGTGTCATGTTTGGTTAAGATCAGGTCAGTAGTTTTCTTGGAATAATGATAATAAATTTCATTTTCAAATTTGGTCAAAAAACAACATTGCTTCCTGGCGGCCATATTTAATAAGCAAATGAGACGAAAATGTAGGGTGCACAACTAGATCAGAGGGAGATAATGTCGACCAAGTTTGGTCAAAATCAGACCAGTATTTTCTTGGAATAGAAGTAACGAAAAAACAATATCGCCCTCCTGGCGGCCATATTGAATATGCAAATGAGATCAAAATGAACGGTGCATAACTAGACCATAGGGTGATAATGTATGTTGATTTTGATTAATGTCAGGTAGTTTTCTTGGAACAAAGATAAAGAAAAAAAACATCGCCCCCTGGCGGCCATATTGAATATGCAAATGAGATGAAAATGTAGAGTACACAACATGGCTATAGGGAGATAATGTGAGCCAAGTTTGGTGAAAATCGGATTGGTAGTTTTCTTGGAAAAAAGTAACAAAAAAAATATATCGCCCCTGACAGCCATATTGAATATGCAAATGAGATGAAAATGTATGGTGAACAACTAGACCATAGGGTGATGTATGTTCAGTTTGATTAAGATTGGACTGATAGTTTTATTGGAATAAAGGTAACAAGCAAAAGTTTTCTTGCAATAAACGAAAAAAAAAACATCTCCCCCTGGCGGCCATATTGAATATGCAAATGAGATGAAAATGTACGGTGCACAACTAGACCATAGGGTGAGATGATGTATGTTAAGGTTGATTAAGATTGGACAGGTAGTTTTCTTGGAATAAAGATAAAGAAAAAAACATCGCCCCCTGGCGGCCATATTGAATATGCAAATGAGATGAAAATGTACAGTACACAACATGGCTATAGGGAGATAATGTGAGCCAAGTTTGGTGAAAATCGGATTGGTAGTTTTCTTGGAAAAAAGTAGCAAAAAAAAACATCTCCCCCTGGCGGCCATATTGAATATGCAAATGAGATGAAAATGTACGGTGCACCACTAGACCATAGGGTGAGATGATGTATGTTAAGTTTGATTAAGATTGGACAGGTAGTTTTCTTGGAATAAAGGTAACAACAAAAAAACAACATCGCCCCCTGGTGGCCATATTGAATATGCAAATGAGATGAAACTGTAGGATGCACAACTAGACTATATGGAGATAATGTCAGCCAAGTTTGGTGAAAATCGGACTAGTAGTTTCCTTGGAATAAAGGTAACAAAAAAAAAACAATATCTCCCCCTGGCGGCCATATTGTTTATGCAAATGAGATGAAAATGTACGATGCACAACTAGACCATAGGGTGATGATGTATGTTAAGTTTGATTAAGATTGGACAGGTAGTTTTCTTGGAATATAGGTAACAAAGAAAAACAACATCGCCCCCTGGTCGCCATATTGAATATGCAAATTAGATGAAACTGTACGATGCACAACTAGACTATATGGAGATAATGTCAGCCAAGTTTGATGAAAATCTGACTAGTAGTTTCCTTGGAATAAAGATAACAAAAAAAAACAATATCGCCCCCTGGTGGCCATATTGAATATGCAAATGAGATGAAAATGTATGGTGTACAACTAGACCGTAGGGTGATGATGCATGTTGAGTTTGATTAAGATTGGACTAATAGTTTTCTTGGAATAAAGGTAACTACCGAAAGTTTTCTTGCAATAAACGTAACAAAGGAAAACAACATCTCCCCCTGGCGGCCATATTGTTTATGCAAATGAGATGAAAATGTACGGTGCACAACTACACCATAGGGTTATGTTGTATGTTAAGTTTGATTAAGATTGGACAGGTAGTTTTCTTGAAATAAAGGTAACAAAGAAAAAACAACATCGCCCCCTGGCGGCCATATTGAATATGCAAATGAGATGAAAATGTAGGATGCACAACTACACTATATGGAGATAATGTCAGCCAAGTTTGGTGAAAATCGGACAGGTAGTTTTCTTGGAATAAAGGTAACAAAAAAAAACAATATCGCCCCCTGGTGGCCACATTGAATATGCAAATGAGATGAAAACATACGGTGCACAACTAGACCATAGGGTGATGTTGTATATTAAGTTTGATTAAGATTGGACAGGTAGTTTTCTTGGAATAAAGGTAACAAGCAAAAAGTTAACGGACGGACGACGGACCACGGAAAAGCGATTTGAATAGCCCTCCATCAGAATGATGGCGGGCTAAAAATACACGATACTTTATGCTGTAAATTTACATCAAAAAGTGCTGGTCACCCTTTTGCCAGCGCTTTTTGCTGTAAATTGACAAATTATTTTTTACCTTATGGGTAAAAGGTGTGTCATGAACCATTTATGACATCTTCGGTAGCAAAATATATCATCTACATTGGGTTCCCTTCTGCTCTATAACTTGAAGAGTTTTGATCCGATCTTTACAATCCTTTCACAACATATATCGTATGGGTAGATGGTGTGTCATGAATCATTTATATCATCTTCGGTTGCATAATATGGCATCTATATTGGATTATGTAATATCTCTTTAGTCTATATCTTCGTTCAGTATCGTTCCATATCTTGAAGAGTTTTGATACAATCTTTACAATTCTTTTACAGCACATACCTTTTGTGTAGATGGTGTGTTGTCGGCCATTTATAAATATCCGGTTACATAATATGCCATCTATAATAGATTATGTAATATTCTATTTTAGTCCATATCTTCTTTAGTTTTAACCTGATCTTGACAATTTTGTCAGTGTAGATACAACAGTAACGGGTAGACGGCTTTTCTGGAACCATTCAAGACATCCCTGGTTTCATTATACAGCATCCATGTTAGATTATGTAATATTCTGTTTTAGTCTATGTCTTGGTTGCTTGCGCTCCATAACTTTTTCATCTTTGGAATTATTTAACAGCATTCCCTTATGGGTAGATGGTGTGTTGTCAGCCATTAATGACAGTTTTGGTTGCATGATTGCATTATACAACATCCAAATTACATTATGTAATATTCTCTTTTAGTCCCAATCTATTTTAGTATTGACCTGATCCTGACCGTTTTTAGAGTATATATACCTAAAGGGTAGATGGTGTGTCAGGACTCATTTCTGGTTAACTCAAAGCAGTTAATATGACCCTTCAGTACACCTAAAACAGAAAATAAAAAAATATGTTAATTTTTAATTCTTTTGCCATTTTTAATCAAGCATTATTTCTTAGGACAAAATTGAACTACTTTCTACCTTCGGCTCAGATCAGTAACTAAAGGCCTGACTAACCTTTGGAAACTGATCAAAATCATTATTTTCTGAAAAATTATTTACTTTTTAATCAAGTGCTTTTCAATCTTCCATAGCGTTTTAATTAATCAGTAGCCTACATAATTAATTTATGCAAACGCCAAAACCATAGCTTACATGAATTATTATGAAGTTTTCAACTGATATTTCGTTGTATGTTTTCCATTTTTATGCCTCTCTGAGGCTAATTTACTAAACCTGTTCCAGGGGGGTATTTCATAAACAGGTTTAGACGGCTAAACTGACCTAGCCGACTAGGAATAGCAATGCCTTAACATTACTGCTTAGTCGATTATCTGACCGTAGTCGGCTATATGTGGTTTATGAAATACCCCTCTGGGAAGGACAGAATTATGTTTTTTCTCGTTTTAGATCAACCAATGGAGATTATATTTTGGTAGAAGGAAGACATCCCAATGAAAGGAAACATGTACTCTACAGTTGATGGATGGTCAAGTTACATGATGAACGGAAGGCTCTGTTTAGGAAGGATGTACAACAAGGTTACTGAAACAGACAGGTTGATGGAGAATACCCATACATATAACAGTAAAGTTAATGTGACCCATGAAAACCCCTAAAACAGAACAAAACAAAAAATAGTTAATTTTTAAATCCCTTTGCCATTTTAAATCGAGCTTGATTTCTTAGGCCAAAATTGAACTACTTTCTATAGTCTGCTCAACCATAGAAGGTAGTTCAGATCAGTAACTAAAGGCCTGACTAACCTTTGGAAACTGGTCAAAATTATTTTCTGAAAATTTATCTACTTTTAATCATGTGTTTTCCAATCTAACATAGCGTTTTAATTAATCAGTAGTCTACATAAGTAATTCATGCATATGCCAAAACCATAGCCTACATGAATAATTATTCAGTTTTAACTGATACTTCGTAGTTTGTTTTCTATTTTTATGCCTCTCTGAGGCTAATTTACTAAACCTCTTCCTTGGAAGGACAGAATTATGTTTTTTCTAGTTTTAGATCAACCAATGGAGATTATATTTTGGTAGAAGGAAGATATCCCAATGAAAGGAAATATGTACTCTACAGTTGATGGATGGTCAAGTTACATGATGAACAGAAGGCTCTGTTTAGGAAGGATGTACAACAAGGTTACTGAAACAGGCAGGTCGATGGAGAATACCGGAAACAAACTGATGGAGGAATGGTTTACCAAATTGATAAGATGATGAGCGACAGTTTTCACCTAATATTTTTTTTTTTTTTCCAATTGTATGCCTCTCTGATTGATTGATTGGTGTTTTACGCCGCGCTCAATATTATTTCACTTATATGGTGGCGTTGCCAGTTTTATTGTGGGAGGAAATCGGGCTCTGTGCCCGGAGGAAACCCACGACCTTCCGCTGGTAACTGACAACCATCCCACATAGGTCGTTTATGCCTCTCTGAGGCTAATTTACTAGACCTGTTCCTGGGAAGGACAGAATTATGTTTTTTCTCGTTTTAGATCAACCAATGGAGATTATATTTTGGTAGAAGGAAGACATCACAATGAAAGGAAACATGTACTCTACAGTTGATGGATGGTCAAGTAACATGATGAACGAAAGGCTCTGTTTAGGAAGGATGTACAACAAGGTTACTGAAACAGGCAGGTAGATCAAGAATACCCGAAACAAACTGTTGGACCAATGGTTTACCAAATTGATAAGATGATGAGCGACAGGTTCGAGGAAAGGATTGCCAGACCAATTGTTTAACAGTGATGCGCTAATGAACCGAAAGAGGCAGTTTAGATGGGTTAAGTTACACAACTGACAGATGACAACTCACACAATAGACGGAAAAAAAAGACCCAGATGATGGAAGAAAGTATACAGAGCCGACAGTAGAAAGATTACAAGTTCATGGAAGAAATGGCAGCCTAAAGGCATATATTTAATTCTTTGAGGAGAACGTAGACTTTATTCAACTTATAATGTTAGGTCGATATTACAAAATTATCTATTAGCATGGATAAAATGTGAGCAATACATATAAAAGTAAAGTTAATGTGACCCATGAAAACCCCTAAAACAGAACATAAAAAAATAGGTAATTTTTAAATCCCTTTGCCATTTTAAATCGAGCTTGATTTCTTTGGCCAAAATTGAACTGTTTTCTATCGTCTGCTCAACCATAGAAGGTAGTTCAGATCAGTAACTAAAGGCCTGACTAACCTTTGGAAACTGGTCAAAATTATTTTCTGAAAATTTATCTACTTTTTAATCAAGTGCTTTCCAATCTAACATAGCGTTTTAATTAATCAGTAGTCTACATAAGTAATTTATGCATATGCCAAAACCATAGCCTACATGAATAATTATTCAGTTTTTAACTGATACTTTGTTGTTTGTTTTCTATTTTTATGCCTCTCTGAGGCTAATTTACTAAACCTGTTCTGGGGAAGGACAGAATTATGTTTTTTCTCGTTTTAGATCAACCAATGGAGATTATATTTTAGTAGAAGGAAGACATCCCAATGAAAGGAAACATGTACTCTACAGTTGATGGATGGTCAAGTTACATGATGAACGAAAGGCTCTGTTTAGGAAGGATGTACAACAAGGTTACTGAAACAGACAGGTTGATGGAGAATACCCATACATATAACAGTAAAGTTAATGTGACCCATGAAAACCCCTAAAACAGAACAAAACAAAAAATAGTTAATTTTTAAATCCCTTTGCCATTTTAAATCGAGCTTGATTTCTTAGGCCAAAATTGAACTACTTTCTATAGTCTGCTCAACCATAGAAGGTAGTTCAGATCAGTAACTAAAGGCCTGACTAACCTTTGGAAACTGGTCAAAATTATTTTCTGAAAATTTATCTACTTTTAATCATGTGTTTTCCAATCTAACATAGCGTTTTAATTAATCAGTAGTCTACATAAGTAATTCATGCATATGCCATAACCATAGCCTACATGAATAATTATTCAGTTTTAACTGATACTTCGTTGTTTGTTTTCTATTTTTATGCCTCTCTGAGGCTAATTTACTAAACCTCTTCCTTGGAAGGACAGAATTATGTTTTTTCTCGTTTTAGATCAACCAATGGAGATTATATTATGGTAGAAGGAAGATATCCCAATGAAAGGAAATATGTGCTCTACAGTTGATGGATGGTCAAGTTACATGATGAACAGAAGGCTCTGTTTAGGAAGGATGTACAACAAGGTTACTGAAACAGGCAGGTCGATGGAGAATACCGGAAACAAACTGATGGAGGAATGGTTTACCAAATTGATAAGATGATGAGCGACAGTTTTCACCTAATATTTTGTTTTCCAATTGTATGCCTCTCTGATTGATTGATTGATTTTTTGGTGTTTTATGCCGCGCTCAAGATTATTTCACTTATATGGCGGCGTTGCCAGTTTTATTGTGGGAGGAAACCGGGCTCTGTGCCTGGAGGAAAACCACGACCTTCCGCTGGTAACTGGCAAGCATCCCACATAGGTCGTTTATGCCTCTCTGAGGCTAATTTACTAAACCTGTTCCTGGGAAGGACAGAATTATGTTTTTTCTCGTTTTAGATCAACCAATGGAGATTATATTTTGGTAGAAGGAAGACATCCCAATGAAAGGAAACATGTAGTCTACAGCTGATGGATGGTCAAGTAACATGATGAACGAAGGGCTCTGTTTAGGAAGGATGTACAACAAGGTTACTGAAACAGGCTGGTCGATCGAGAATACCCGAAACAAACTGATGGACCAATGGTTTACCAAATTGACAAGATGATGAGCGACAGGTTCTACGGAAGGATCGCCAGACCAATTGTTTAACAGTGATGCGCTAATGAACCGAAAGAGGCAGTTTAGATGGGATAAGTTACACAACTGACAGATGACAACTCACACAATAGATGGAAAAAAAGACCCAGATGATGGAAGAAAGTATACAGAGCCGACAGTAGAAACATGTACTCTACAGTTGATGGATGGTCAAGTTACATGATGAACGAAAGGCTCTGTTTAGGAAGAATGTACAAGGTTACTGAAACAGGCAGGTCGATGGAGAATACCCAAAACAAACTGAAGGAGGAATGGTTTACCAAATTGATAAGATGATGAGCAACAGGTTCGACGGAAGGATCCCCAGACCAATTGTTTAACAGTGATGGGCTAATGAAAGAAAGAGGCAGTTTAGATGGGATAAGTTACACAGCTGACAGATGACAACTCACACAATAGACGGAAAAAAAGACCCAGATGATGGAAGAAAGTATACAGAGCCGGCAGTAGAAAGATTACAAGTTCATGGAAGAAATGGCACCCTTAAGGCATATATTTTATTCTTTGAGGAGAACGTAGACTTTATTCAACGTATAATGTTAAGATGATATTACATATAAAAGTAAAGTTAATGTGACCCATGAATACCCCTAAAACGAAACATAAAAAAACTTGTTACTTTTTTAATCCTTTTGCCAATTTAAATCGAGCTTGATTTCTTAGGCCAATATAGAAATACTTTCAATCCTCTGCTCAATCATAGAAGGTAGTTCAGATTAGTAACTAAAGGCCTGAGTAACCTTTGGAAACTGGTCAAAATTATTTTCTGAAAATTTATCTACTTTTTAATCAAGTGCTTTCCAATCTAACATAGCATTTTAATTAATCAGTAGTCTACATAAGTAATTCATGCATATGCCAAAACCATAGCCTACATGAATAATTATTCAGTTTTCAACTGATACTTCGTTGTTTGTTTTCTATTTTTATGCCTCTCTGAGGCTAATTTACTAAACCTGTTCCTGGGAAGGACAGAATTATGTTTTTTCTCGTTTTAGATCAACCAATGGAGATTATATTTTGGTAAAAGGAAGACATCCCAATGAAAGGAAACATGTACAACAAGGTTACTGAAACAGGCAGGTCGATGGAGAATATCCGAAACAAACTGATGGAGGAATGGTTTACCAAACTGATAAGATGATGAGCGACAGGTTCGACGAAAGATCGCCAACCAAACCAATCGTTTAAGAGTGATGGGCTGATAAAAGAAAGAGGCAGTTTAGCTGAGAGACGATAACTCACACAATAGACGAAAAAAAAGACTTACTTGTTGGAAAAAAGGTTACAGAGCCGACAGTAGAAAGGTTACAAGTTCATGGAAGATCCAAATTAGATCCAATTTCGTAAGATTAGTGGTTTACTTTATGGTAGAAATGCAACCCAGCTGATTATAAGCTATGTATATTTATGTTTTTGTCCTTTTAGATCAACCAACGGAGATTATATTTTGGTGGATGGAAGGTAGACGACAAGCTGCGAAGTTGATGGACGAAAAGCTGCGAAGTTGATGGACGAAAAGCTATTAGTTGATGGAAAAAAGCTGCACGTTTGGTAGAAGAATAGTTACACAGTTGATGGAAGAATAGCTACACAGTTGATGGAAGAAGAGTTACATAGTTGATGGAAGAATAGTTACACAGTTGATGGAAGAAGAGTTACATAGTTGATGGACGAGGGCTGCACGGTTGGTAGAAGAATAGTTAATACATAGTTGATGGACGAAAACCTACACAGTTGAAAGACGAAAAGCTACACTGTTGATGGACGAAAGCCTACACAGTTGAAGGATGAAAAGCTACACAGTTGGTAGAAGAATAGTTGCACAGTTGGACGAAAAGCTACAGTTGATGGAAGACAGACGACCAAGGTGATGAAAACAGAGGATCAGTTGATTGGTAGGTTAAGTTTATTTATATTCAATCTTGTTTAACAGAACTTTAAATAAAGATTTCCAAAGGCATATACCAAATTCTTTTCTTAAGACATCAGAAATGCATGTATGATATATGGACATGGACAGAGTCTGAATATTTCACATAATTTAAACAAATAAATGAGATGCAATGATCAAGACATTAAATGTGCTGAAAATTATTATTCAAATTTCTCGGAATCTGTGAACTACGTTCTGCGGACTATGTCACCAATAGAAAGTTGTTTACATCCAATACCAACAGTCCGAGCCGCTGGTGTTGGCCGATCAAAAGAATTTTAAAATGGCAGTATGTTCTCTCATAAAGTGTCGACCAATTCAGTCAAGCGTAAGATTGTTGCCAAGCTCCAACAGAAATTTGCAATGTCTTCCAGGTGTTGAGCCAGTACCTTTTACCATGGCAGGAAAATGACAACCACATAAATAAAACTATCTTAACTACAAGGTACAACACAAGCAATTATTGAATTAATGAGAAAAAATCACCACATAATTAGTTAGTTTGTGAACAACATGAGATTTTGACATCTATACCAGTGTCTTCGTCAAGTGTAACACCTACGTTAGGTGTGGAAAGCTTGTGTTGTTCACAAACAACTACGTGGTGGTGCCTTAATTTTTCTCATTTGTATGGAACCCACGTTTAAAGAGTTTGAATCATTTCGTACAATTATTGAATTATCTCTATCTTAAACCAAATTTTAGATTGATCACTTGGAATTCTTCCCAAATGCCATCACCATGTATGCCTTTTTAACATCCCGGAGGCCTTTAAGAAGCAAATGTTTAAAGCACATTTTACATACACTTTTATGTATATATACTTGGAACCGTTATTTTTTTCCACATCTACGTTAAGCTAATATCTATTTTCCTCATTTTGGGAAGGGTATAATTTTATTATTGTCGTTTTAGGTAAAAAGAAATGAGTTGGTACTATTTGGTGTGGAAGAAATGAAGTCCAAGCTATCAGAAGGATGGAAATCGACTTTGGTATATCCTGGATAAAGATAATATGGTTTATATTTTTGAAATTATATAATATTTTATTTATTATGAATTATTGGGCCTACTCGCGCTCCAAAAGATATGCTTAAACACAATATCGCTATAAGAGATGATAGAATCATGATTATCTCAACAATTTATCAATGTTTCAATGTGATGTTACATCTGTTCATTCTTGAACTGTTCTTGTTATTTTCTAATATTTTTTCTTCTAATCACCATAATCTTTGTCCTCCCATTTTATGGGAGGACTTTTTTCTATCTTGCTGTTTTATATTTACAAGATTCCGATAATTTAGGTGTTTATGTCACGTTGGATCTATCTCTCTTGGCTGTTGAGAACACTTTGTCTATGATTGAATTCATTTGAGTTTTACCTGTTGTTTGCGATTTCATCTTAAAATCCAGGTCTTGAGTCAAACTTATGACTTTTGTGTTGAGGTCCAAGTCTATATAGCTTTCGGATGACTCTTGACTCTGTATCTCTATGAAAATTACCAGATTCCAAAACTTTTGAGCGCGCATATTCCCTCATTTTTACCTCTTCTTGGCCCTGGGTGCTAAAGCATGTCATACTTCAATATATTAGAATGGGTAGTTTCAATTGTAAAAAAATACACCATTAGCAAAAAAGTTACGTAACTTTAAAGTTAATGTGAATAAATCTTAACGTATAATATACCAATAATAAACTTAGGTTAACGCAAACTAACATAAGTATAAATTGTGAGTTTTTTTCGTTCTTAAATCCTTTTCTGTCTCAAAGTTAATATTTTCCAGTTGAACTAATTTGCTTCGTTTATGTTTCAATTTTAATGAGCTTCGTTTCATGGACTAGTCACCCATGAAAAGTTGTTCATATCAGCGACCAGTGGTCTGAGCAGCCACAAGAAGCTGGTTTTAAATTGGTTTAAATTGTTTTAATTGAATTTATCCAGTCACATTTATGTTCCTGGGATGGGCAGAATTATGTTTTTTGTCGTTTTAGATCAACCAATGGAGATTTTATTTTAGGTGGAAGGAAGACATCCCATTGAAAGGAAACGTACTCTACAGTTGATGGATGGTCAAGTTACATGATAGACGAAAGGGTCTGTTTAGGAAGGATGTACAACAAGGTTACTGAAACAGGCAGGTCGATGGAGAATATCCGAAACAAACTGATGGAGGAATGGTTTACCAAATTGATAAGATGATGAGCGACAGGTTCGACGAAAGATCGCCAACCAGACCAATTGTTTAAGAGTGATGGGCTGATAAAAGAAAGAGGCAGTTTAGCTGAGAGATGATAACTCACACAGTAGACGAAAAAAAGACTTACTTGTTGGAAGAAAGGTTACAGAGCCGACAGTAGAAAGGTTACAAGTTCATGGAAGATGCAAATTAGATCCAATTTCGTAAGATTAGTGGTTTACTTTATGGTAGAAATGCAACCCAGCTGATTATAAGCTATGTATATTTATGTTTTTGTCCTTTTAGATCAACCGACGGAGATTATATTTTGGTGGATGGAAGGTAGACAAAAAGCTGCACAGTTGATGGACTAAAAGCTGCACAGTTGATGGACGAAAACCTACACAGTTGATGGACGAAAAGCTCCACTGTTGATAAACGAAAACCTCCACAGTTGACGGACGAAAAGCTACACAGCTGACAGTCGAAAAGCTACACAGTTGATTGAAGAATCGCTACACAGTTGACGTAAGACAGATGACCAAGGTGATGCAAACAACGAGGATCAGTTGACTGGTAAGTTAAGTTTATTTATATTCAATCTTGTTTAACAGATCTTTTAATAAAGATTTCCAAAGGTATATACCAAATTCTTTTCTTAGGACAACATCACAAATGCATGTATGATATATGGACATGGACAGAGTCTGAATATTTCACATAATTGAAACAAATAAATGAGATGCAATGATCAAGACATTAAATGTGCTGAAAGTTATTATTCAAATTTCTCGGAATCTGTGAACTACGTTCTGCGGATTTTGTCACCCATAGATAGTTGTTCACATCCAATACCAACGGTCTGAAGCGCCGGTGTTGGCCGATCAAAAGAATTCTAAAATGACAGTATGTTCTCTCATAACAATGTGTCGATTAATTTAATCAAGTGTAAGATTGTTGCCAAGCTCCAATAGAAATTTGCAACGTCTTCCAGGTGTAGAGCCAGTACCTTGTACCATGGCAGTAAAATGACAACCACATAAATAAAACTATCTTAACTACAAGGTACAACACAAGCAATTATTGAATTAATGAGAAAAAATCACCACATAATTAGTTAGTTTGTGAACAACATGAGATTTTGACATCTATACCAGTGTCTTCGTCAAGTGTAACACCTACGTTAGGTGTGGAAAGCTTGTGTTGTTCACAAACAACTACGTGGTGGTGCCTTAATTTTTCTCATTTGTATGGAACCCACGTTTAAAGAGTTTGAATCATTTCGTACAATTATTGAATTATCTCTATCTTAAACCAAATTTTAGATTGATCACTTGGAATTCTTCCCAAATGCCATCACCATGTATGCCTTTTTAACATCCCGCAGGCCTTTAGGAAGCAAATGTTTAAAGCACATTTTACATACACTTTTATGTATATATACTTGGAACCGTTATTTTTTTCCACATCTACGTTAAGCTAATATCTATTTTCCTCATTTTGGGAAGGGTATAATTTTATTATTGTCGTTTTAGGTAAAAAGAAACGAGTTGGTACTATTTGGTGTGGAAGAAATGAAGTCCAAGCTATCAGAAGGATGGAAATCGACTTTGGTATATCGTGGATAAAGATAATCTGGTTTATATTTTTGAAATTATATAATATTTTGTTTATTATGAATAAAGGGCCTACTCGCGCTCCAAAAGATATGCTAAAACACAATATCTTTATAAGAGATGATAGAATCATGATTATCTCAACAATTTATCAATGTTTCAATGCAATGTTACATCTGTTCATTCTTGAACTGTTCTTGGTATTTTTTTATATTTTTTCTTCTAATCACTATAATCTGTCCTTCCATTTTATGGGAGGACTTCTTTCTATCTTGATGTTTTAGATTCACAAGATTCCGAGAATTTAGGTGTTTATGTGACGTTGGATCTATCTCTCTTGGCTGTTGAGAACACTTTGTCTATGATTGAATTCATTTGAGTTTTACCTGTTGTTTGCGATTTCATGTTAAAATCCAGGTCTTGAGTCGAAGCTATGACCTTTGTGTGTTGAGGTTCAAGCCTATATAGCTTCCGGATGACTCTTGATTCTGAATCTCTATGAAAATTACCAGATACCAAAACTTTTGAGCGGGCATATTCCCTCATTTTTACCTCTTTTTGGCCCTGGGTGCTAAAGCATGTCATACTTCAATATATTAGAATCGGTAGTTTCAATTGTGAAAAAATACACAATAAGCAAAAAGTTATGTAACTTTAAAGGGGCATGAGCTGCCAAAATGTTGATATTTTGACGTAAACACAGAATGTTGAAATTATCGGCTATTTTTCTCAAGACGTATAATTCAGAAGCTTTTTAGTGCCTCTAGTCTCAAAAATGTACGATAAAGTATTGTTTTGAACTAACTTTGACTTAGAATGAATGAATGGTCGTCCCGGTTATTTAAATTTTGCTACTTTTCGAACACGTTTTCGGTTCGTACAGGGCACATACTGTATGGATTTTCCTCATTCCAACGCCAATCATTTAGTTTTTCGATGGCCTTCAAAGCCTCTTACTGTTGTAATGATTAGAAATTTTGAAAAAAGTGTGAATTTCGGCAGCTCATGCCCCTTTAAAGTTAATGTGAATAAATCTTAACGCAAACTAACATAAGTATAAATTGTGAGTTTTTTTATCGCTCTTAAATCCTTTTCTGTCTCAAAGTAAACATTTTCCAGTTGAACTAATTTGCTTCGTTTATTTCTCAATTTTAATGGGCTTCTTTTCGTGGACTAGTCACCCATGAAAGGTTGTTCATATCAGCAACCAGCGGTCTGAGCAGCCACAGGAAGCTGATTCTAAATTGGTTTTAAGATGCTTTAATTCATTTTATTTGGTCGAGTGGTCTATACAACATTGACCTTATTTATACATTTACTCATTAATATTACCGTTAAAATCTATCAAAACTGCATTGATTATCTTTAAATTTCAGAAGATTTACACTTGAATTTCAACGAAATATAGATATAATATTGTTCAAATCTTCTCGTAGAGTATGACATGCTATAACTCCTGAGCCAAAGTGTAATTGGTAATCTTCAGAATTCCCTTTTTTGGAAGACACACACAATTTTTTAATGCTGCCTTACAACAATGTAAGAAGGTCCCAAGCCCTTGTCAAAAGCAGAGGGGAAAACTGTGTTTTTTTGTGCAAGCTTTAATTTATCATTAATTTTGGAAATATTGGTGTACCTATTGCGGCTATTGTATATGTTTACTACCTAATGTAATCAAATTTCTATTCTATTCATATTATTTTTTCTCAACCTATTCTTATAGCCTCTAATAGTTAATAGTTCGCTTTGGATAATATCATAATCAACAAAGGCAATATTTCCTATGTTTAACCACTACCTTCATCTTGTTGTTTTATACTTAAGGATTTGATCATTTGTTTGAGATTATTAAAAGACAATGAATGAGGCAGATGGGACACATTTTGGTGGAGAATGCTTTCCCCACCAAACTTTTCAGGGTTTAAGTCCCTGGGTGAAAACATTTTTCATCTTGTTTTAGAATTGATCATTTGTAAGTGAAGGAGACCGACAGGTGTCATTTGGCGATGAAGGAGACAGACAGAGGTCATTTGGCGATGAAGGAGACAGATAGGAGTCATTTGTTGATGAAGGAGTAGATAGGAGTCATTTGAAAGTAAAGGAAACAGGAGTCATTTGTTGATGAAGGAGACAGATAGGAGTCATTTGTTGAAGGAGACAGACAGATGTCATTTGTTGATGAAGAAGACTGATAGGAGTCATTTGTCGATGAAGGAGACAGATAGGTGTCATTTGAAAGTAAAGGAGACAGATAGGAGTCATTTGGCGGTGAAGGAGACAGACAGAGGTCATTTGTTGATGAAGGAGACAGATAGGAGTCATTTGTTCATGAGGGAGACAGACAGAGGTCATTTGTTGATGAAGGAGACAGACAGGAGTCATTTGTTGATGAAGGAGACAGATAGGAGCCATTTGTTCATGAGGGAGACAAACAGAGGTCATTTGTTGATGAAGAAGACTGATAGGTGTCATTTGAAAGTAAAGGAGACAGATAGGAGTCATTTGGCGGTGAAGGAGACAGACAGAGGTCATTTGTTGATGAAGGAGACAGATAGGAGTCATTTGTTCATGAGGGAGACAGACAGAGGTCATTTGTTGATGAAGGAGACAGACAGGAGTCATTTGTTGATGAAGGGGACAGATAGGAGTCATTTGTTGATGAAGGGGGCAGATAGGAGTCATTTCTTGATGAAGGAGACAGACAGGAGTCTTTTGTTGATGAAGGAGACAGATAGGAGTCATTTGTTGATGAAGGGGACAGATTGGAGTCATTTGTTGATGAAGGAGACAGATAGGAGTCATTTGTCAGCTTTATGATTGAGGACTCTTAATCGAAATCTCTTAAAAAATTCCCTTTTGATTTTTACAAGAGGGAATTATCTTTTTTTTTCTATTTTATCATATACACTGTACGGTAACCCCCTACATCACAATGGTAATATGGACAGTGATTTTCAAAATCCATATCACCACACTAGCATAGGGTCGTATAACCTGGGAATCTGTATCACCATACTAGCATAGGACACTATAACATTAGGCAGAGCTACTTTTTCTGTTCTATAATGACGTCAATGTCAACACCAAGGCGGTACAATCGTATTTTTGCGAGATCTCCTTTAGAGTAGACTTGGCTAAGATAGACCTTGTACAGAGCGCAGGGATTGTCGCGTCTAGGGTAAATTTTTAAAAGCTATAAAAAAAATATAAAATCCCTGACATCAGACATCATGTGAATATATACTTTGAATTTAAGAAAACATTATACTAATAAAGAAAACGTAGAGTCCATTTCCCAAAATAGTCCCATTTTGACAACAACAGACAAAATGGCGACGTTTCTGTCGACCACTCACCTTGAGCTGGCCGCTGGGGCGTTCCTAATAGTTTCTAGTGTTTGAAATGTTTAATGTACCCTAGCTGAGTGTAAAACAGCAAATGAAAAGCGGGTATATAATGCGAGCAAACACCATGTAGAATTCCACGATGATGTTGTTTTGTTGAATGTTTAAAAGTCACATGATTAGTTGACCTCCAGCCCAATTCCGATAAAAATGGCAACTATGAGCCTTGGCGGTTAAATCGGGACTTTAGGGCAAGTTCTAATTTTAGATTGCAAGGAGGTATATACCTACTTGATCAACACACTATCTTGGATACAAACTGCTGTCAAATCTATTTATAGAAAAGCTAACGATCTCTCCCAATATTAAATAAATTATGTAATCTGAAGATAAATTTTAACAAAAGTCATCAAAGGTTGACGTATCCCCCATGCACCACATAAGATTGTGGAAGTGGAAATATACTAACAGGCAAAAGTTCATTTCCATACAGGATATCCACATCCTCACTTGTGTGACAGGGTAGATGTTTGAGACTTCTCTTATTTTGTAATTGTTTAATTGTAAATGATTATAGGAAACAACTTAGCATTATTTTTATGTTCATTGTATGCACTTGTTATTCTTGACCAAAATATGTTTAAGATTCTCTTATTATGATTCACTGGGAGTGTTAGCTGTGGGCAGGGAATAGGATGTACCCAACCCTGTATGTCCTCACCCCAGCTTGTTATCTGATACTGTCATCTGCTTGCACCCAAGTGACCTAGGGATTGCCTCTCTAAGCAGAGACTGGACAGTATACTATTTTGCAAAATGAGTGTGGGTCATTTTGATAAGAAACACAAATAGATTGTCCATCAGGAAATGTATCATATCCGGTCAGAACTTCCTGGAAGGTGGGTGTCCCCACTGTATATAAGGAATTGGTCAAGGCAACTCGGTAGTCAGTCATGTAAGCTGCTACTAAGGACTGCCCAGAGCTTTCCTTGGGTTGGCAAAACACCCAAGGAATGCCAGTAGCATATTTTTTTATTGTGAAAGGATATCTTGAACCTATAATGTAGACCAGCTCAACTAATAGTATTCAGTGCTCTTCCCTGGGTTTTTTTATGGTTTCTGTTATGGTTTTTTTTTCTTTCTCGGTTTCTTGAGTTAAGAATAATAAAACTGCAAAACTTCTGAAAGTGTGCGTGTCAGTTGTTATAGACAGGGAGTCAATACCAGGATCCGCGAACGGCGAGAGATAACGACCATCATCGTCTCTCGAAAACGGCCGTTTAACACTTGATAACAACACTCCTTACCAAGTTTCCACAATATCCAATGCAATATGTAGGGCAACCATTAATAATTAGACGGTTGCGGGTAACCCGACCGACCCGATTGAAAACGGGCAGACCGAAATATTTTTTTTTAAAGATTTTCTGAATTTTTATTTTTTTATTAAAGCGAAAACGGGGAATTTGCCCGCCGCTGATTCTTGTCTAGTCCGCTTTATGTTGAGTGGATCAAAGTGATTCAGATACGGCCGCACGGCCTTCTACAATAGGCTGAATCTGACTGAATTTTCAACGTTGTGCCGCTCGTTAGACTGGACCCCTGTATTCATGCAGCACGACCCGATGTTCGACAACTGAACAGTTCGTACGCCTTATCGCACAGCGAGCAGAGCATGGATAAACTGAGATTTGGTTGTAACTTCAACTCGAGGCAGATTATCTCAATTACAATGACACTGTCTTCAAATCCGATCAGAATTAACGTCTGCAGTCGAGAATGGATAAACAATTTAGCAGATTCTAACCTGTCGATTTTCATTTTGTAATGCTTTTGTGTATGTCCGCGACCGACTTCTCAGAAACCTATTTTCATTGGTCCGAGTATCTGTAGTTTGCAAATTTATGCAGCTAAAACATAGGTCCAGACTGGCCTCATAAAAGTGTTTATTTATGTCACTTGCAATTCGCGAACGATAATTAAATTTCTAAATAAATAACTCGTACTACATAGATTTTCCAGACGTCCGCAAGACATGATCAGTTTGTCATCTACTTTGCTTCAGACACCCGCTCGGCGCTGTTGTTATCAAGCGAGTCCAGCTGTGAAATTGTCAGTGTTTGTCGATGTTTTACCGGCTGAGGAGTGTGCGGTTGCAGTGAAACTATTACTTGTAAAAATTTTAGTACCTGTTCTGACCAGGCAGCTATTCCCAAGATAAATACATGATTGATTGATTGATTGGAGTTTTACGGTGAAAAGAAGTTTTAATCAAACAGGCCCATTTACATCAAAATTACAATAAAATAAAAAGGACGGAAATAAATTTATGAAATATGTTAAAAAGAGTGTAAATCACTATTTTGGAGGTTAAAGGGACATGCAATTTTAAAATGATCTCCAAAAATACTATATGAAAATATGTATATTACAATAAAAATATAAGTTTTATTGTATAAACCAATCCAAGATAAATACAACTTATTGTCTACGGTATTTTGATTGCCTTTGAAAAAGCATGTTTAAGACGTCTAAAGTACAATCTCTGGGACATCACTGATTGCCGCGGGGAATTGCGAGGGCTTTGAACGTATTTGTCATGATAAATGTTTGTAAAAAACATTTGTCTAGCAATCGTAGGCATTGCCGACCTCAATGAATATCAAGTGCAACGAGACGCAACTTATGCAAAACAATATAAACGTCAGTATAAAATAAATTTGTTTTAAAAAAACCCGACTGACCGGTCTTCCAAAAGTAAGGCTTGTTACCCCTTACCAATTGGATAAGAATGTAGAGCCTGTAGAGCGATGACGTCAAGATTCTGGCTAAGTTCTATTTATAGTAACAGTGACCTAGTTTTTGACCGCAGGAAGTTGAAACGCGAACTTGTACAAGGGGTGATAGTTGTGAACATATGTAAGAAGTTTCGTGACAATCGGATAGGAATTGTGGTTTTGGGATACGTACATACATGTACGTACGGGCAGATCCCTATATACCCTCACGACTTTTGTCGCGAGGGTATAATAAAACTAGCGTAACCAGAATAGGAGGTGCACATCCTCGCATGATATCCAACACGTCTCCCAAGTTTCGAAAAAAATGATGAAAACTGAGGGAGGAGATGCGATGACAAGCACCAATTGTCTATGTCTTCGTGTACCGTTGGAAAAGGGCAATAACTCTAAAAATAATGAAACCAGTGCAACCAGAATAGGAGGTGCACATCCATGATATCCAACAGGTTCATCAAGTTTTGAAAAAAAATGATGAAAACCCTTGGAGGAGATACGACGACAAGAAATGATTACGGACAGACAGACGGACAGACAAGCTGATCCCCCCACCCCCCGCATTATATGCAAGGGGGGGGGGGGGGGGGCATAAAAATATTTACAGAACTTAACAATTGGACAAGGGATAAAAACAACATCAAAATAAAACAAAGTAGGCCTAAATATTTTTCAACTCACGTGCTTGCTTCTGTCATCTGCTTCATCCCATTTTCAAGTAGGCTACCACTCTCAGAATTATTCCTTGATGCTCATCGTGGGCAGATTTCATGAGAAGTTTGTGCTTATATTTCATAAAGTTATTGATTGTTCCTGTACTTTTTTTTCGTTAATTTGTTATTTTATTGACTGTTAAAATGTTCCATAACCATGTACCTGGCTCAGTCTGCGTATTTTAACTGCATGATGAATTCTCAGGCGATGATGACATTTTTGTTGCTGCTTTGGAGGAGGTCACAGTTGATAGTTTTTCTTCTGCTTGTGTTGACAATGGTTATACTTATAGCGGTAACGAAATCATTCAGCCAAACATTGCCATGGGAAGGAATATTGCCAGTGTCAGTGAAACTGTTGTCACTGCTAATCCAGGGAAATCAAAACAACCAACTTTCATCAATGTGGATATCCAATATCAACAGGATTTCAATACTAAAATATGAAACAAAAACACTGTTAAAACTTTTCATACTTTTTTTAAAAGGAAGCCCAAATTTTGATGATCTGAAAGCACATGAAATCCCTCCCAATGATTTTGAACAATTATATTGGAGCTTTCATCCTGTCAGTCTGAAAATCTGACGGGAGAGAGGAAGAGCGGCACAGAAGTTCTTGCTTCCAGGAGCAATTGAAAATCCCCCGGCCCTACATAAGATGGTGAAAGTGGTAACAAACTAAGAACAGACAAAATTTCATTTCCATACAGGAAATCCACATCCTCACTAACAACCATCCTCACCAAGTTTCAACAATATTCAATGCAATATGTAGGAGGAAATGCATTTAGAAACCCATATGAGGTGGAATCAAGAAAGAACAACAGGCACAGTCTTCTGGAAGGTAACAATTTAGCAGGGCTATGATAAAGAGCATGCAGTGCCCTGAAACACTGTACATGTATGTGATACAGGTGCCCTAAACATTAACGGTTTATTTATTTCAAAGACTGTAACAAAGACAATAGTTTTGTTTTAACGTAGCTTTTAAGTTTAAGCTCAAATTATTAACGTACGAATGATCGTAGGGACCATCTTTATGTACAAAAGTTGAAACTCAACTCGGTTTTCCTGAAGATGTTTAAATTGTATTAGACACAAAATTCCTGTATCAGTTTTCAAGCATAGTTATGTTTCTATCAATGTATGGAAGCCCTTAGAGAGCATATTTACATTTTATGGACAAAACCTACCCCACATTATATAGTATTTAAATTATTGCTTATGGCAATAATTAAGTGGTGAAAATGACAAATTTTGGTCGCATGTGCGGATAATATCCAGGGGAATTATTCCCTCTACTGCTTATCCTAGGAGAACATCATGCAGTGAAGTATTAGAAAGAGGGATTGGTTCAAAGAAAGTTTTTAAATGAATTATTCGTTGTGCTATGAGTTAAGATTAAGTAACATTATGTTACGGCTTTTTTAAAATATGCATACAAATATTTTTCGATAATTATATGGAAGGTCAAACAGACCATTTCGATCGCCATCACAAATAACCCTAAGGTCCCAACTTTTAAGATTCTGGACATTGTTTAAGTAAGCGCATGGAGTCGGATTAAGTTCAGTTATCCAGAATGTACCGTACTATATGTAGTTAGTCCTAGGTCACGTTGTTGTTCCAGAAGCCGTTGACCAAGAAAGCTGTGGTTTCCTTAACTTCCGTATAAATCTATTTTAATCTGTTATTTCAGATACATGGTTGCGTTAATTTACATTAAACGTTAACACGCTCCTACCCTGGTGAGGGTAACACATGTCATCAGAAACAAGCACCAATGTCTTCCTGTACTGAAAATAATTAAACCAGCATAACTACAATAGAAGGTGCACATCCTCACATGATATACAGCAGGTCCACCAAGTTTCGAAAAAAATTTATGAAAACTGTGGGAAGAGATGCAATGACAAGCGCTAATTGTCTATATGTCTTCATATACAGTCGTAAAAGGGGAGTAACTCTAAAAATAATGAAACCAGTGTAACCAGAATAGGAGGTGCACATCCTCGCATGATATCCAGCATGTCCACAAGGTTTCTAAAAAAAATTATGAAAACCGTGGGAAGAGATGTGATGACAAGCGCTAATTGTCTATGTCTTCATATACTGTCGGGAAAGGGCAGTAACTCTTTAAAATAATGAAACCAGCGTGACCAGAATAGGAGGTGCACATCTTCACATTATATCTAATATGTCCACCAAGTTTCGAAAATTGTGGGAGGAGATGCAATGACAAGAAATGATTACAGACAGACAGACAAGCTGATCGCTATAACCCCCCCCCCCCCCCCCCCCCCGCATTATATGCTGGGGGTATAAAAAATGGAAAGGCAGCAAGCCATTTAAATCAACACCATTGGCAGAGTCTGAAGATTTAATGTTAAAGGAAAAGGGTCTATTATGATTACTATGCACTTTGGATTTCGCGGAAGTGAAGAAAACAGAAAGTTGAAATGGGGGGACATAACATTTCATACAGATGATCATGAGCCGGGATCCAAATACTTGCAATTTAAAGAAAGGGACACAAAAACGCGAACAGGTCAAAAACCAATCCGTCATGAACGGCCTTTCATGCCAAAACAATTTGCGTTGAGGGACAAATCGGATGACTGTCCAATGGAATTATATGAGTTTTAGTAAGCTCAACATACAGCCTCCGATATGACTGATTATTCTACATTATAGAACATATTTGTTTAAATTTCAGCAATTGAAATCCTATGTTCATGTGAAAGATTTTCATTTCTCTATTCCATGATTGATTGATTGTTTGGTGTTTTATGCCGCGCTTATATGTTATTTCACTTATATGGTGGCGTTGCCAGTTTTATTGTGGGAGGAAACCGGGCTCTATGCCCGGAGGAAACCCACGACCTTCCGTAACACTATTCCATGAACATACCTGTATATGGATGCTGTATTACGTAACCAGGGTTATCCTAAATTGTCCCCGACAAACCATTTACCCCTTATATATACTCTAAAATTGTCAGGATCAGGTAAAAACTAAAGAAGATATGGACTAAAAGAGAATATTATATAATCTAATAATGCCGTATTAAGTAACTGAATTTCATAAATGGCCGACAACACACCGTCTACACAAATATAGTATCTGCTGTGAAAGAATTGTAAAGATTAGATCGAAACTCTTCAAGATATAGACTAAAGAGATATTACATAATCCAATATAGATGCCATATTATGCAACCGAAATGCATAAATGATTCATGACACACCAGCTTACCCATAAAGTGTATGTTGTGAAAAAATTGTAAAGATTGGATCAAGACTCTTCAAGTTATGGAGTGGAAGAGAATGAAGATAAATGTCATACCATGAAACCGAGGATGTTAAACAGTTATAAATAGTTCATGACACACCATGACCTCCCCATAAAGTATATGGTGTGAAAGAATTGTAAAGATCAGATCAAAACTCTCTAATTTATGGAGCGGAAAGGAATCTGGGACGGACGGCGCTGGTGATACCATAATACCAGCCACTTTGTTTAAGTCGGGTGTATAAAAAGAACAGGTCTCATAGACCATCTGATATGTGTGCCATTGACAGTCCTTTTTATTTTTCTATAAATCATAGCGGAAAACCAGGATCCCGAAAATGACACAAAACTAAAGCCAAGCCATGGGGGAACAAGCCAAGTAGCTAGCAGGTCCCCCGCCATTAATGTTGTTTGAAAACTAGTAGCTCCAGCAAGTAGCGTTTATGTGAGGCCCGAAGCTGGGCCGAACGCTACGGAGGGTAGCCATGTTTCAAAAAGGAAATTCATGAATGGTTGAGACACCGTGATCTTCCCTTGTTCCTCTATCTAATACATATAATATATATTAAAGGGAGAGCACTCCGTGTGCCTGTGGTTGAGAATACAAAACATGACATTATTTTTGGTTATTTTGGAAGCCTATCCAAAATCCATAAATCTCTGATTAATTTCTGTATTTTATATGCCAAGTATTATATCTATAGTTGTCACATCAGCAAATCGCCCGTCTTCTTCATCAACTTTAGATCGTTTCTTCAATCTGCTGTCTTTATCCTAAATCGCTCCAAATATAATGTTAATTTTCTTGTCTTGCTCAACTGAGATCGTGAAGAATTAAAGTCGAAGTCCCTCAATTGTATTATTATTATTTATTTTTTTTTTTTTTTTGTGTCTCTAGCTTTTCTAAATTTTGTGTATTGTCTTCTGTAGGCCTATATTCTATCCTAAAATTCGCTTACACGTACATTGTTTATGACTGTCTCGTGTATTTTAAAGGTTTTGTGAATATTATTGTCAAGCCGTAATATAGATACTCAAACTTTTTGTCCTGCATTATGCTCTGATAGTAATAATATCTCTCAAATGTTGGATACATAGTTATGCTACATGTATATTGCTACAGCCTACAGTCACGTGGGGAGTGTAAGTTTCTATATAGCTGTCATGTTGCTGGCTCTTCTTGTCACTTCATAAATTTCAGATCATTCCTACAAAATATTATCTTAGTTAGATCAAAATCTCTTAGACTAAACTCCCCATACATCCAGCAATTATTATAATTTGTTAAAGTGATTTCATTTATTCATACATAAATGTATTTTTGTTTATGTCCATGTTTGTTTATCTCATTGGTTTCATCTCGGCCATTTTCATTTTATTCGTTTTAAATATGTCACTTTCTGTGAACTCATTTTTTCATGCAAGCTGAAAGTGTCACTTTATTGTATCAATGAATAACTTACAATGTTGACAAATGTTTCCCATCGACAATTTAGTAAACAGCAAAATGTAACATAAAGGTGAAGATGAACAAAATGTTTTATTGTAACAATGTTTGTGTAGCCTTTTTTATATTCCAATGTACATTGTATTGTATATGTAGCGTTAACATTAGTACAAGCCGTTTAGTGCAACCTGGTCACGTGGGGAGTACATTTGCGGCATTTTTGTAAATTCGTGACTATCTTTAATAAACGCCTATATGCATTTGTAAAGGCTTAAACTGAAAAAAAAAAAAAAAAAAAAAAAAAAAAAACATGAAAAAAACATGACCGCCGTGTTCGCGGAAAAGTGTTCGAACCAGCTCTAGATATGGAAGTAATGCAATAACTCTGGCCTATAGTTTGACAAAAGGGAAATGGATATCAAGACAGAAAAGGTTGGTCATTCATTTTAAGGCATTTAGTGCATCAATAAAAGATTGTGGTCTTATTTATGAGTTTAATTAATTAGTGTCTTTTAGCGTAATTGACACTAATTAATTAAACTCATGCATTCAGCAATGGGAGCTGTGTCAATTACGTTACCAGAGGGGTACTAAATGTCCGCTGTAGTATCTACCAGTCAACTACCTCCTTTTTTAGAGGAGGCCGGTTGGCTGAATGGATAAGGCAGCCGGCATTTAGTGCTGGCGATAGGTGCCATACTCTGGGACCTGGGTTCGATTCCCGTTTTGGGCGTCACCCAAAAATCGGTAGAAGAATTTCTACCATATTTTCAAGAAAGTGTAATCCCAAAAAATAACGAGAATACAGTCTTATTTATGGGAAAGAAGTTGTCGACAGAAAAAAGGGGATAGATAACTTTTGAAAAAAAAGGAAGAATCTGAGGGTGACAGTTCTTAAAATATCGTGTTCCCAAGCAAATTCTCGACTTTTACCTCAATGACCTATATGTGGCCTAAAAATATAGGTCGACATCCCAGAAAATCGAACTTGACCAAGGTCTCTCTAATGTGTCTCCATATACCAACAAGAGATCAGTAAAACTGATCTAGGCGACCACCATAGAACACTGTCAGAAAGTGAGGCTGCTTGTAAACGGATCGCAAATTTGATATGTGAAATTTATTTCTTGGGTTGGTGGCTGGCTGGACAAGAACAAAGTTTCTTCGGTAGATAGTGGCTGTTATATGGCAGCAGGTCACAGTTTCATTTTCCTTCATTTCTCACATTTGCGGTAATGTTAATGTCTGCTCTCATAGCACCTTCCCTAACTTTCGTTGAACCAAATCCTTCGGTGGGGGCCTTGAACAGTCCTTTGGCAGTATTTTAAGCACAATTTTTTCATACGTTGAAGGTAGAAATTTTGAGATACGAGTAGAATCAGCTGATAGGGGTCTCTTGGAACATATACCGCCGCATGTAAACAAACCAAAGCACCCCCAACTACCAAATCTCCATCCACCTGAACTGGTCCCATTCCACTTCTAAAATCATTTCCAGACAGTAACTCAACCCCTGTCCCTTCATAAAAACTACAAAAATGCCCAGAAAAATAATGCAGGGGGCCAGGAAAAAATAATAAAAAAAACACACAAAAATATCTGGAACTTCTTTCGTCCCTAGGAAAATCCGGAAGTGAGAAACTGTGACCTGTATCCATATGGCAGCAGGTCACAGTTTCATTTTCCTTCATTTCCCATTTGCGGTAATGTTAATGTCTGCTCTCATAGCACCTTCCCTAACTTTCGTTGAACCAAATCCTTCGGTGGGGGCCTTGAACAGTCCTTTGGCAGTATTTTAAGCACAATTTTTTCATATGTTGAAGGTAGAAATTTTGAGATACGAGTAGAATCAGCTGATAGGGGTGTCTTTGAACATATACCTCCGCTCATAACAAACCAAAGCACCCCCAACTACCAGATCTCCATCCACCTGAACTGGTCCCATTCCACTTCTAAAATCATTTCCAGACAGTAATTCAACCCCTGTCCTTCCATAAAAACTACAAAAATGCCCAGAAAAAAAATGCAGGGGGCCAGGAAAAAATAATAAAAAAAACACACAAAAATATCTGGAACTTCTTTCGTCCCTAGGAATTTCCGGAAGTGACAAACTGTGACCTGTATCCTAACAGAGGCACAAAATTCCTTCAATCTACTTCTAAATCTAACACATTGAGGTTAAAGGTATTTGGAATGATCTCTCAAGAGGAAAACTAAATGCAATGAAAACTAAGCCTTCTGTAGCCCTCCTATTTACACCACCCCCCATAAGAACATAGCAAGGACAATGACCTTTGAGCTAAAAAAGCTTAAAATTGTCATATCTCAGCTCTGGGAAAACATATTTGAACTCTGTAAACTAGTGTGACTTCTACTAAGAGTGTTCTACCACAAAATACTAACTTTATGAGGACACATATCTTTCTGTGGCTTCCTCAACTAAAATATACTGTGCATTTGTTAAATTTTAAGATTCGTTGGATTTCAAAATGGATAAATTCTACTCAAAGTCAGTCATACTGTGGCCAAATTTAAACAGCTTGAAAAAACAAGTGTTATTCTTGTATCCCAGGTTGTTTTAGGCTCAAAATTGTACTTGAAAGCTTAAAACCAGAGGAAGAAGTACCCTGCCACACGGCTTATTGTTGGGATCCCCCAACACAAAACTCTGTTCAAAACTGCCCACAAGTACCCTTGAATATAAACTTAATTATTAGCCTAGCCCAGAGAACAAAACTGCACCCCAAAAAGTCAAACAAAGGTCTAAAAGGATATTTCTGGGAAAATATGATTAGATTTAAGAAAAAATATGCTAAAAAAGGGGGGTGGGGTAAATGTAAGGTTGTTTTTTTTTTTTAAACAATTGATTCCTACATTCTTGCAACTGAAAATTGTGTAAGACACATGCAGGTACTGAATAAAATCAGGAAAGCCCAGGTCATTATATTCTGGGCGGTTTTATGCCAACTTTGAGTGCCATTAGGCATGCTATTTGAGGCGAATTTCTAATGTAATGAAGCTGTGAAGCCATGCCAATGGTAAAATTACCTCTGGAAAAAGTAGAAAGACTCTCATTTCCATTGTTTTGATGTGTGAATCAGGAAAATATACTCACAGGTGGATAAACAATTCCATTCATCTTATACAGGACCTGAAATTACCTGAAAGAGTACAAAAAATATTCAGTTTGACATAAAACAACACCGAAAAAGTTTTTTTTTTTTACAAAAAAGGCATTTGGTAAGACTAGAAAAGGAGGTTATTATGTTTCTCACATGTTGACCATCAAATCAATGTAAGAACTATATGTTTTTGTCAGAAAGCCAAATAAAATTTAATATGTACACAAAATCAAGTAATGCCCAAATTCTTTTCAATTTTTGGGGGGTAGGGTAGTGTTCTGTGTGTTTTGGCAAGGGTAATGAGAAAAACAACCAGATTGTATAGCATATCATTGCAGAAATAGGTAAACTACCATATTGAAAAGTATCATTTACTTACAGGAGAAATTCAACTCATAATCATGTACATTACTTTGCCCCCCAAAACTATCAAGAAATCAATTTTGTGCAAATATTTTGCTAGAAAAGACATGAAAGATACATTTTCAGCACATCTAGACAGTACTATAGGTCTTATAATGTGTTTCTGACAAGTTTTAAGTCACAAACACAGTGTTGTTGTTGTACAGTGATCTATTTCACAAAATATGTCTTCAACCCATACAGGCAGCAGGTCACAGTTTCATTTTCCTTCATTTCCCATTTGAGGTAATGTTAATGTCTGCTCTCATAGCACCTTCCCTAACTTTCGTTGAACCAAATCCTTCGGTGGGGGCCTTGAACAGTCCTTTGGCAGTATTTTAAGCACAATTTTTTCATATGTTGAAGGTAGAAATTTTGAGATACGAGTAGAATCAGCTGATAGGGGTGTCTTTGAACATATACCTCCGCTCATAACAAACCAAAGCACCCCCAACTACCAGATCTCCATCCACCTGAACTGGTCCCATTCCACTTCTAAAATCATTTCCAGACAGTAATTCAACCCCTGTCCTTCCATAAAAACTACAAAAATGCCCAGAAAAAAAATGCAGGGGGCCAGGAAAAAATAATAAAAAAAACACACAAAAATATCTGGAACTTCTTTCGTCCCTAGGAATTTCCGGAAGTGACAAACTGTGACCTGTATCCATATGAAAACTCAAAACCATCTTTCTTCAAGGAGGCCGCACATTTACGCTACTTACCGGAGCTACATAATACATGTACATTGTATGCACACAGGCCAGTCAGTGATATCGCTTGTTTGAGTCCTGCAGGCCTACACAATTAAAATTCTCTATGATTGTACACATGTTACTAAGATGCATGTTTGTTTACAAATCAAAAGATAATGTATATCTGTCAAAAATAGCCCGTGAAAAGTGAAGAATGGGAGACGTATCAGTCGTCTGGTGAGTAAAAATTTAAACATGACGAGAAAGTTAGTTTAAAAATTAATGGCAAAAAATGTCCCGATTCGTTCAGAAATTAGTAAACTCTTAAATTAAAAATCTCCATGCACGATTTGATATAAATATATGATTGAATAAAAACATTTCAGTTACTTTATTGGTAAATAGCATTTACAATTGCGAAGTCAGTTGCTGTACATAGCTACCTGAATGCAAATTCGATCGGCAAAATAGTGATTGTACGTTGCCGTGTATTTCATTTCATTTTGAAATATTCCTTCCTTTCACACTCCGAAAAATACAATATGGATCTTCTTAAGTGTCTTAGGGAACACTCTCCATTAAAAATATTTATTATTGTTACATTTTTGGAAAGAATTTAGACGTTTAAAATCCAAATTCGAGAAGGCCATTTTACCGGCTTCAAACAAGCTGTGGGGGCCGGGAACAGGCATAGATAAACCATTTCTTTATATACTTATAGTTATAGTCGCCCTTAGAAATCTGAAAGGAGTCGATTTTTATACGTTTTAAAATGACCCAAGGATTGCAATTTCACACTGGGGTTTATAAAAGCTCCGATAAATGTCTTGTTTTTCACTACTCTGGACTCGGAAATTCCAAAATAACGTCCTCAGTGCCAAAAATAGCTTATCTGTCTTTAACTGGGTCGTGCTTTTAAAATGCCTGGTAGGGGCCCTGTGATTGACAGCGGGAACTCGCACTAGCAAACTAATTTCACCACCCGATTTTAGCACTTTTTAATAATAGATATTTAAATATCTCACTTCTTTACCGTATACGAAGACTGAAAAAAACAAAACACAAAGCAACCAACAGATGCAACATGTGATTTTATTTGTTCATTTTCAAAATTAGTTGAAGTTGTAAGAAAAAATAACCATACGGCGTCAGTGGGGTTTTTAGCCGACTTTTCTGCTGTCACCATACGATGTCTTCGGTAATGAAGCACTAACGCCATATGGCGACAGCGGTACCGAATGTGTTAAATGAAAACATCAACGACGAAATAAATACATGTTGCATAACTTGATCATATGAGGAAGCAACACAAAAAAATTCATCAAGATCCGCCTGGTAGTTTTCTTGATTCCGCGATCACAAACTATGTAGATAGAAATCACATAAAAAGCTACCGGCCGCCATTTTTATTATGCAAATGAGCAGCGAGTGCATAGTGCGCAACGAGGCCATAGGGTTAACCTGCGTATAACATTTTACGAACATCTTTTCATTACTTTAGGAGAACAGTGATAATAAAAAAAATGGCCAGTGGCCGCCACTTTGAATATGCAAATGAGCAAAAAAGTGCATTGTGCGCAACGAGACCATATGGCTAACATACGTAAATTAGTTTACGAAAATCCTAGCCTTTCTTTACTTTAGGAGAAAAGTGACAAAAAGAAGAAAAACAAAATGGTCGCCAAGCGGCCATTTTAATATGCAAATAAGCAAAAAAGTACATAGTACGCAACAAGGCCATAGGGTTAACCTGCGTACAAATTTTTCGGAATATCCTCTCATTACTTTAGGAGAATAGGGATAAAAAGTAGAAAAACAAAATGGTCGCCTAGCGGCCATTTTGATATGCAAATGAGCAAAAGAAATAAATGTTGCACAACTAGACCATAGGAGGAACGTGCGTGTGAAATTTAAAGAAGATCCGACTAGCACTTCCCTTGGAATCGCGATCAAGAGAGAGAAAAGTGATAAAAAATAGAAAAACAAAATGGTCGCCTAGCGGCCATTTTAATATGCAAATGAGCTCAGAAAAATAGATGTTGCACAACTAGACCATATGGGGAACAACACAAAAACATTTCATCAAGATCGGCCTGGTGGGTTTCTAGATTCCGCGATCACAAACTATGTAGGTAAAAATCACAAAATGACCGACAGCAGCCATTTTAATATGCAAATGAGCAAACAAAATAGATGTTGCACAACTAGACCATAAGAAGAACATGTCTGTAAAATTTGATGAAGATTCGACCAGTAGTTCTCTTGGAATCGCGATCACAAGAAAAGTTTACAGACTGTGACACCGGACGACGGACCACACACAAAAAGCGATTTGATAAGACCACCATGAGATCATGGTGGTCTAAAAATGAAGGACCCGAGTGTAACAGGTCCTAAAATATCCTGTTCACAGGCAAACTCTAGAATTTGACCTAAATGACCTGTGACCTACAAATATAGGTTGACATCCCCGAAAATCGAACTTGACCAAGGTCTCTCTAATCATCTAATGTGTACGTATATACCAGAAATGTAACATCTGCATCTAGCGGTTCTTAAGCTATCATGTTCACAAGAAAATTCCAGGCTTTGATATCAATCATTTCAATGGCCTCTGTGACCTACAAATATAGGTTGACATCCCCGGAAATCGATCTAGACCACGGTCTCTTTAGTGTGTCTCTATATACCAAAAATGAAAGATCTGCATCTAGCGGTTCTTAATTAAACTATATTAGACCTATTCACAAGGAAATTCCAGACTTTGACCACAATGATCTACAAATATAGCCATTATTAAAGGTCAACATATCCGGGACAGACTATAGTCTAGAATTGGTCCGTCAGTCTCAAACCGCTACAATCTTCAGGCCTGCAACCCCCAGTTTTATTCATTTATTCTGACTAATTTAATATTACAACGCTTAAAACTAAACTATCCCTACTAATAATTCAACAAGTTAAATCCGACTCGTTATCTATATTCTGACATTTGCTGGTCGTCGGACGACATAATGAAAATCAGATTATTGAACAAGGAGGCGGGTAAGGAATTCACTTTGGTGAATTATCCCTACTAAAAGCTAAAAGAAATAACATCTAAAAGACGAATTTGATGAGAAGTTATAAACGACGGAACTATTCTATATTTGCACCGAAAAGTGGACGGACGGACGGACGAACGGGCAGCATTTCCAAGTCCCCCTTCCACTTACATGGTGGGGGACATAAATACCTTCAACTGAAAATATCGTGAAAACAATGGCTGAACAGGGTGGTAGAAAAAACAACCACGGCACTAGGTCGACAGAGGGCTGCGGCACTGGGTACTCTTGGTCCGGCAACATTGGTACCGGTAACACAAATTATATAAATTCGATCCATGAAAATCCAGTGAACGTGAACATTCCTGCTTTATATCACAATCTTCGAGCACTCCTGCTTTATCACCATCTTAGGGCACTATATAGGCCTATGGCCTCTAACAGTAACACAACTGCCGGTAATGCGGTATGCACTTTGTTTTGAGTTTAAGTCTGAATATTAACTTTGCCACTCGCGACACACATCAGTGATGTAACTTGTAAGCGTTATCCATAATACTTTAATCCATCTCCATGAAATTGAATGTATTCCAAGGTCATTTTTCTCTGGATCAGTCTTTGTCGGCTTTGTTAAACTTAAAATTGAATGTTAACTTGTATTTGTACTAATCCATTTGACATTTCCTCTTTGTCGTTATCATAAAACATTGCAAAAGTCACATCTTTTATCACACATGCAACTTGCAAGGCTTGGAATAAATTGAGTACGGTTAAACTTTAACCGCCTGTTTGACATTCGTCTGTTCACTGTCTGCGGCCGGTTGATTGAAAATGACAGGCCTACATCATTTAAAATCACATTATTGATACATGTTGCAATTTACGTTCTGCTCTAGTCTCGTATTGAATAAAACCGCTTGAAACTAAAAGATAACCCTTAGCGGACTGTTAATATAGTCCATCTTACATGTTTTATACAAACAGTATGCAAGAAACACAAACAGTTAAAAAGGTCGTTTTTCAATTAACAATTGCTTGTGTTATTAAAACGATAAAGACTTATGGCCGTACCTTATATTTTTTTTAATATTATGATGTATGTCAGGGGCGTGGTGTATCGTGCAGTGATCTGTCAGTGTCACTCACATTCTATTTCTAATAAGGGGGTGGGAATATCTAGACAAACGAACCTGTCCTTTCTGCCATGTGATTTGAAATTGACGGCTTTCGAAGACTGGATATTTTGGGACTTTTTGCTTGTAGAAATGTTTTAGGAAAAATATGGCATCTAAACGGCTTGCATGACACCGAATTTGCCTGAATCAAATGATCGGGTTCGTTAAACAAAATTGCAAATTAAAACAGATATATATGGCCTATAACAGCCCCAAATTTAACCCTGAGTTTGTGATCGTTACCTACATCAACCCATTATTATTAATTTAATGTACGTTCTCGAGTTTGTATTTACATCATCGCCAATCACTAAAAGTGAATATAATAAATAGCCATTATAGGTAGGCAGGTATTATAGGTACCCCTATGAACGGGAAAGTGTGAAATGTCGCATTACCCCATATTCAGGGCACTGGCGCTTTCAGCCTGCTTATACTACACTATGTGACGTTTATGCGCGGTAGATTTTGAAATTGTCAACGGTTGCGCAATTTCAAATCAGAAAATAAATTCATTCTCCACAAATTTAGGCCTACTGCCGTTTGTGTCAAAATTAAACATTAAACACTCAACACAAAGTTATTACTTTACTCTTTAATTCAAAACACATAAGTATTCGTGCAATCTCTAACATTTTGCACTCTGTAAATCTTTTCGAATCGCGCGCCAAACATTTTGCACTCTGTAAATCTTTTCGAACCGCGCGCCAAACATTTTGCAATCTCTAAACTTTACACGAACTGGATGCTTCAAACACCACCAGGGGGCGCGCTGTTCCACCAGATGGAAGTCTACCTAAAGTTCAAGGTGATCTTAATTACATATACCTTTAGCATTGGTTGCCATGGTAGTTAAGATATCACACTTAGCTAAGATCGCTTTGTGAAACTAGGTCCAGAGCAGCGGTGATTGAGCAAACAAAACAAGTAGACCTACTGGGGCCTTGAGGATATGGACGTTCTGTCAACCGCTGAATACTATTTATGAAAATACATTTGTTCATTTTTTTAAATAAAGTATTCAGCCGATGACAGGACGTGCATATTTACGGAAGCGTATAAGGGTCAAGTGAAAAAAAAATAACTTCAATGTGACTCGGTAAAGTTCTCCGAATTAGCCGCTAATTTGGACTTTGGTCATTTTTAATGTAGCAACCAAAAGGTAGCCGTGAAACGAACTATCCATATCCTCTTCAACCTTATAGGGCCTCCGTGGCTCAATAGTTAGAGCGTTGTACGCTCCATCCGAACAGCCTTCCACCAATGGGTCGCGGGTTCGATTCCCACTCAGTCCAAAAATTTGAAAATTTTCTGACTGGGTTTTCACTCGAACGACCTATGTGGGATGGTTGCCAGTTACCAACGGAAGGTCGTGGGTTTCCTCCGGGCATAGAGCAGGCTTTTCCAGTCGCTGTTAACCGATCGTCAGTCTGTATTTCTCAGATAAATAGGCCTACGTAAAATTACACTGTGCCGTTAGTTCACTCACTCGACTGAAACATGAATGCGCCCCAGCGAGCAGTTTGGTTTATTTACGTTCCGCGTAGGCCTACCTTACAATTCAAATTCAAATTAAAAATACAAAGTGACGTCCAAACTTTTAAATTTTGGTAAAAATAGAAAGTTCCTAACTTATATTGTCTGGGAAAAATACAGAAAACGGTCTTTCATTTTTAATGTAAACAATATTCCTGATTTTCGCCGCAAGTGTGCCTTTAACAAACCGAGTGTTTCGGTCCCTTACATTATCACGTTGACATTTTTGTGGGGCCCTCAAGAGGATTTGGGAATTGTACGCTTCACGGCTACCTATTTGGTGGCCATATTCAAAATGACCTGCAGTCTATCAGAGGGTCAATCTAAAATAGAGATTGATCCTACTGCCATTCGTTGAGATATCAACTCTAAAACGATTGAGTGACATGTTTTAACACAAAGGGAGACCACTGCTGTCCACGTCCTTAAAATTGTAAACAACGACACGTGACACTGATAGTTGACTCGGTTGTGTAGAGAGATATTCGATATAATTCTGGTAGGTAACGTTTAAGCCGCCGACAACCTGTTTTGTTATATTGATTGCTACTCTCCTAATACATATAATATACCTTGAAATACCTTGAAGTCCATATCATATTTTGCCTTGACATCCATGGGCGCTGCCATCTTGTTTTAGAATGTATTTAAGAGCTAATGTAGTGCCGAATATATTTTTGATTTTTAACAAGTATTTCTGCCCTAAGAACCTGCAATGCAGCATATTATAATAGGGTTACATGTTTGCGAACAGAATAGAACAGATAAATAAATAGTTTATAGATTAAAAATTCTCAGTAGATTTCTTGCAGTTAACTATGCGCAAAATGGAGTGCGACGGCTCTCGAGCCATGTCTCGAGTTGAAGATCTCGTAGAATGGCACGAGATCTCGATTGTCAGAGGGTATGTCACGTACGTAAATCCCCGAAGTTTCAGAGTGAGCAATCGGGACACACTTCGGCTATCTCCGCTTGCTACCGGTCGGCTTTGCACGCCTCGGACATAGTCTGATAATTACTTACGGGATTTACGTGCGTGAAATACCCTCTGATAGATTGCAGGTCGTTTTGAATGTGGCGATCAAATAGGTACTATAGCCCTGTAACGTACAACTTTCATATCATATGGAGGGCCCCAAAAAAAGTGTCCTCGTGATAATGTAGGCCAAAGGGACCGAAATACCTTGTTTTGTAATTGAAGCATTGGAGGATTTTTGAAATGTACCGAAACTGTAGGATCCTTAAGAGGATATGGAAATTGCACGTTTCACGGCTACCTTTTTGGTCGCCAGATTCAAAACGACCTGCAGTCTATCAGAGGGTGTTTAAAGCACGTAAATCCCCGAAGTTATCAGACTGTCAAGTAAGAAGTCCATTTGGGACAGTATTTTACACAAAACGTGAGTTATCTGTTCATATTAAACTGTTTTCAACCATATCTGGTGTATTGTGTTTGTTCAATTAAAACAAACGCTCGAACAAAATATAAATTTCCACCTCAGCTCTTATTTTTATGTATTGAAAGGGGGTAGGGTGGGGTCATGTTTTATTGTGGAACATTTTACCATACGTGGACGTTCCTATAGACCTGTAACCAGACTTAATTCCTGTTGAAACCACGGAACTGAAAACCGAAATGAAAATGAGCTGGTATGCACTGTTTTATAATCTCGTGTACGTTTAAAAAAGAGGTAGCAATATCGTTTACCAACGAGACAGTGAACGGTTTGTTTGTTCATATTGAAGATACAACGATCGCCCTCATCAATGATCAATCGGGGTAGGGAGCATGCATATATCACAAGAAAACCATCACACTTATTTGCGGATAGTGAAAATCTCGCTTTTTTTTCAATCTACGTCCTGAGTGTTGTATTAGTTGAGTAACAATTTGTCCCAAGAGAAAAGCTCACAAAATCTAAAGCCTATAAGGACGAGGATACCCTATCCCATATATACGCACAAGAAGTTTGACAAAATACGAGAAATACTCTAAAATATCAACAACACTGGAAAATGAGACATGACAAAACTACTTGGTAGTGAGCTTGTACCAGCCAAGTTTCAAAATAATCCTCTAAATATTAAACGAAATATGGCCAAGACAAAAAATATCGGCAGAATGTGACCATTGCCACAAAAAGGGAAAAATACCAGCCAAATTCCAAAGCAATCCTCAAACTATTAACCGGGACATGGTCAGGACAAGAAATCATGACAGACGGACTCACGGACGGACAAGGTGGCGACTAAATGTTTCGTCGAAAGTTTTCGGAGAGCAAAGCTATCAGCCAATATAAAATTGCCTACAGCTGACATTTTGGCACAAAAGCTGTTGACTCTTTGTATCAAAACTCGTGTCCTATTAAAATTGTTACAAAAGCTGTTGACGGTTTGTATCAAAACTCGTAACATGGATTTTGTAACAAAACTCGGCAGGGTTGGAACAAAACTTGGGACATAACTGTATTAACAAAAGCTGGCGCTCTTGTGACAAAACTCGTAACCTTTTGCGACAAAACTCGTCAACATTGTAACAAATCTCGTGAGTTGGAATAAAACTCGTACGTTGTGACAAAACTCGTTGCAACAAGGCCTACAAGAGTTTTACCCAGACAGCACACTAAATACAATAGGAGAACTCCAAAAGTTCACGTAATTTTCAGTCAGTCGCTCAAACAACAAATTTTCGCTATTTTCCCCGTCTCATCGACCTACCCAAAGGTACCGGCCCTCCAGACATTTCCAAAAGGCCAGCCCGCCCCTGAATTTTAACAAGATGTGTATATTAGTACTTTACACACATTCAGTTCGACCCTTTAGTTCGCCGTTCCACCAAAAAAACATCCAAACACTTACATTTGTGTTGCGTACATTTCCCAAGTTCATTTTGACGGAATCGAGGAGGCCAGAGGGAGATTCGGGCTGTCCATCGAAAAAAACAACGAGGATTCAACTCAAATGTGAGTGTTTGAACGCTTTTTTGGTGGAACGGCGAACCAAAGGATTGAACTGAATGTGTGTAAAGTTTGGGCAGTTTACGGTGCTTATTATAAAATCAGGAGAAATTAAGAGAAAATCCACGAACAATGTGTTGATACTCTGAGTTACATTTTTCAATATGGCAGGTCCCCCAACTCAATTGGCCACCCATCATCAATATACTTTGGCCATAGAGTTTGGAGATCTTCAACTAGGCCTACAGTGAAGACACGGAGTAACATACCCATACCCATTTCCTTCTTTTTTTGGACTGGAGTTGTAGTTAAATATTTCACGGACAGGATAAAGAATAGATCCGTCACTTTGAAAACTTCTTCTGTCAATAAAAAAGGTCGGTCATTGTAAATATTTTATGATTGTCAGGGGGGTTAGAACCCCCCAACTTTTATTTACAGATAACTAATACTGTTAAGAAAGTGCAGAAATGGTAATTTTGGACACAGTATTTTCAGATCTTGTATGAATATATATAATATGCTAGTAGCCTATATTATCAACAAAAAATACCATAGAAAACATTATATAATTAGGTGACCGATTTATTCTTACAAGGAAATAAATTACACATCTTCAAAGAAAGCAGATATATTTGTAATAGTGTAATTTGTATGAACATAATTAACATAATCAACATTAACTAACCAGGAGTCAAATGATCACACAACATTAATATCAATTTGCCACAATGATGGGACGTTTCAATTTACTCAATGTATTCAGGTGAATGCGCACATGAGTTATTTGTAAGTTAAGATTTGCATGCATGGTTCCAATTGGCCAAATTAAATCTCTATCCTGTTATTTAATCAATTCACAAATGTTTTAGTCACTGTTTATTTTTAGTAGACATCTTTACAATACGGTTGAAAGAATGTAGGCATACTAACCCAAGAAACACTGAAGTTTTCAAAAATCTTACACTCACTTTATACTACAGTATAAATTGACTGATGTTTTTCGTCAGCTTCAAGACGGGGCCTCAGTGGCCAAATAGGTTAGAGTCCAACACAGGCCTTGGATTTTTCACTAGATCGCCGTTTGTGGAAGAGTTGCCAGGTACTCGCCGAAGGTCTAGGGTTTCCTCAGGCCAATGAGCCCGGTTTCTTCCCCACTAAACCTGGCAATTTTCAATCAATCAGCTTCAAGATGTTTTCACTTCAATGACAGCGTTACTAGATTTAGTGGGGGAGGAAACTGTAATCATAAACTGCAGGAAACCCCTAACCTTCAGCTAGTACCCAGCAATTCTCTCACAAAGAGCAGAAATTTTTCCATTTTTCTTGGATTGAATAGGGTTTGAACCTGCAAACCCTCGATGTGAGGCTTCTGTCAGACTTGGGTTGATTGATGTTTTACGCTGCATGCATGATTATTTCACCTATATGGTGGTGTTGCCAGGTTAAATGGAGCAGGAAACCCCTGACCTTCGGGGAGCACCTGGTAACTCTCCCACTTACGACAATCACGTGAAATATCCACTCAGAAAATTTTCAATTTTTATTTGGTCTGAGTGGGATTCGACCCAAGTCGCATCTATGGAAGGTCTGTGTGGACTGAGGGACTATCACTCCAACTGCTGTCGGACCGCTCAAATGAGTAGCTGAAATGAATATTCAATCTCATGGCATTTTGGGATCCGGTCTTTAGATATTTTTCTTATTTTCACAGGCTTCCTAGGTTACCCCTCGGCAGCCTCATCATCATGGTTAAGATTATGGATGATAATTGATATAAATGACCTTATCCAATACCATGTGCATCATGAATAGTGGATTTAAAAAAAAAATCTGAGGATTCTTGTCAAGCGCGTCCCGCCTTCTTGTTACCTAGGTAACTATGTAGATGTCCAGATTTAATCCATGAAACAGAGTGTAAGCTGTATCAATAGCTAGAGTTTTAGCCAGATAGTTACTCTCATTTTCTTGTTAACTAGAGAAAGGACTACATTCTGATTGTCATTAGGTTATTGGAAGAAATAAAAAAAAAATTCAGCTGTAAGAAACATTAGCTGCTGTCCGTTTAGGTCATTTTTCTGTGGATCAATGATCACATGGCCTTAAAAAGCACTTGTGATTGTCAATTTAATGGTAGTAACACAAAAGTACTAAAAAATACAAATGGCAGTTAACATTTACAAGGGGGATAATTTAAAGTTCACAATGTATGCTATTACAAGGATGTTATGTGTCAAATTCTTTTGGTCACGCTAAGCTTAAAGCTAGATCGTACACTCTTCATTCACATTTATTAAAACACAACAAAAAAACTTAAAACTTGAAATGAGTTAGCAGACAGTGTGTATTCACATTTTACATACAATATTTCAAAGCATATATGTATTAAAAATCATAATAAATACTTCTCGGCTAAAAGCATCAAATGTCAATTTACACAGATGTTTCCTCAGGGAAATTGTTGATAAGTCTGTAAGTTGTGTGTTATACCATCATTGGAAGAGACAAGGCGAACTTAAAGCTCAAATACAGAACACAATTGTCTTACATCAGCGATTGTCTGAATAAAATTACAAAAACAGCTGAGCTTTAGACAAGTAGCATAGCTTGTTGATATAAAACACAGCAGCAAAGGAAAGGCAGTGCACCACTTAAAATATCAAGGAGATTTTAAAATTATACTGACAGAGAAGCTGTTCAGTTGTAAGTGTTCCAGTTCCTTTAGGAAACCTTGTTGGTTTTGGTGCACATGAACTTTCGCCATAATGAAACCACAGATACATGTCCGATTCTCTGTCTGGCTCCACCAAATATATTTGATGAAAAGTGCGTTGACCAAAGCGCCCACAAAACATTCACAATTGGAGAGGTCAAATGGCAACAGATTTAGAAGCCAGTGCAGCTTTCTCCATATAGAATTTCAATCCTTTTAACTTTTACAAAACTGTGCAAAGCACATTCTGCATTTCTTGGAGGTTCATTTCCATAAGCCGGCCTGACCATTGGTGAACACAAAACAATCTTCTTCTAAGCATGACGGTTGACAAGCACCGACTGAACTTCTTTCTCATTGTGAAGCACTTTAGGGAATTTCTCCCAATAACAACAACAGCATCCTTTCATAGCTCCAATATTGTCATCTCATTTGCTTTTAGGGAGTTGCTGTGCCTGGGGAGCAGCTCCTGTCACCCCATTGTTAGGAAGGATTCCAGATCTGTGTGTTTCCAGGTTTTGTTGTCTCTGTTGGATTTGTGCCTGGATCTGCCTCAACCTTTGTTGTTCTTGAATCTGTCTTTGTTCAATCTGTAAACACAGTTTCCCACATGTTATACATGTAAGTCACATACTTTACAAAGGTTGATCTTTTTAGTTCTTAAAACATTAGGCTGGCATTCATTAGATAGCTTGCTGTATTTTTCTAAAGACAGAAAAGTTAAGAATAACTGTTTTTACTCAAATTCAAAGGTTTTGGAATCAATTTGTAAGTGTCAACAAACGCTGAGCTTAATGCCTCTCTATGATTGGTTAGTGCTGCGCTTCATTTAAACGTATGTTTATAAACCACCATTAAGACATTTTATACATACATAACTGAACTTATATAATGTGTTTCATGTTTACTTTTACAGTCTTGCTTATTGTCAGCCAATGTAAATTTTCTTTGTTCACAAATGTCAGAAAAATGTCAATAAACAGTATGCGGCGTAGTGTGTCTTACCTGTCTCCGTTGGAATTCCTGTTGTTGTAGGATTTGTTGAGCTATTTGCTCTCTGACCACACTCTGTACTTGCATCTGTAATGCTTCAGGCGTCAAATTGGGGAACTGGAAACAAAGATCATATTGAACCAAGTTCTGATATATGTGAAAATGAAATGACAAGAATATTTCATAGGTTTGCAAAATTGTTTTCTATTGACAGATCATATTTGACCAAGTCTTCGAGGGTAAATATTAATATTCTCTCCTATTTACAGATGAAAATAGTTCTAGGTCAGCATTTTCTGATTAACAGGAAAATTTCAGCTATTTAAACATTCCGTGTCGTCAACCAGTTAAGTTTTATTGATTGATTGATGTTTTTTCATCACACTCAAGATTATATGGCATAGGTTGAGTAGGGGAGGAAACCAGGCTCTTCGCTCTGAGGAAATCTCTACCTTCAGCAAGCACCTGGCAACTCTCCCACATAGGTGGATTGAGTGAAAAATCAGTAAAAAATTATTTATTTGGTTACAACCCAAGTGTGGAAACCAGGCTCTTTGAAGCAACAAGAACAGGTAAACTGTATAAAAAAGTTGGAAAAACTTACACGTCTCCTGACTTCATGAATAATTGCTAAGACATTAGGTGGTCTAACATCCATAGACCCAAATCCTCCAGGGTTCATATGTTGATTGTTGCGTTGTTGTTGTTGCTGCATTCCTGCCAACATGTTCAGATAGTTCTGTTGTTGCTGGGAATTGGCATATACCTGTGGACCTGCAATAAGACACAGATTAGTTGTACATCAATGAAAAAATGAAACCTAGAAATGATTAAATTTGTCCACTATATTCAAGATTATGACCTGTTAGGCATGGTTGCCAAAGTGACTTACGGAATGTGACAAACCTAAAAAAACTGACTTGCCAACCAGCTTGAGCAAGTCAACTAGATTGGAATCTTGTCGTTATTTTCCCAATATTTGAGACTGAGTGTGATACAAACACACTCCCTGTTGATGATCAAATAAAGATATTTAATGAAAATGTTTTTTTTGTTTGTTTGACAAAATTCTGATTAATTGACTTGAGCTTTACACTGTACTCAAGATTATTTCACTGATAACGGCTGCAACAAGCTTTATCATAAAGTATGACAGTTAACCTCTATTGGTAATTCCTTTCTTCTCCTGTTCGAAGTCTTCCCATGCTGCTTTCCTCTCTTCTTCTGTGAGCTCCTCGCTGATTTGGTTCTCCAGCAGGGAGTCATGTTCATGATATGTCACCACCCACTGCTTTTTGGTCTGCAGTAAATCAGCTAACATATGGTCCTTAATAAAGATAAAAGGAATATTTTCGTATAGCAGTAAAACAGAGAAAAGAATGATACAAAGACAAAATTGAAACTGGGTTAAGGAAAATGTATACCTGTCAAGCATCCTACATGTATTAAGGCAGATTGAAATAACCCACTCTGGTGGCACTACCATATAGGGCCATTAATGGAAAGCCCTGTGATCAATTATTCCTTTTTTGGTGGTTGGTTTGGGAAGAACCTGCACCCCATTGATGGAAAGCTTGTATGGGTTTTAGCATCTATGGCTTTGATAAACTGAGGTTCAAAACCTCTGAGAAGGCCTTGATGGTTCAGTTTGCAGTGTGATGGTCTCTCACTCAGACACAAACCTCCCATTGACGAGTTGAGGGATCAAATCTCACACAGACCAAGAAAATTTCAGAGTGTTTTCCACTCAAGCGCCCTATGTGAGTTTCCGCCCCACTAAACCGGGGCAATACCTATATAGTCTTGAGTTTGTCAAAAAAACAATCAATTCTAAGCATCCAGTCCCTGTCTGTTTGGTTGATTGTTTGGTGTTTTATGCCGCGCTCAAGATTATTTCACTTATATGGCGGCGTTGCCAGTTTTAGTGTGGGAGGAAACCAGGCTCTGTGACCTTCCGTTGGTAACTGGCAGCCATCCCACATAGGTCGTTCAAGTGAAAACCCAGTCAGAAAATGTTCCAAATTTTTTTTGGACTGAGTGGGATTCGAACCCGCGACCCATTGGTGGAAGGACGTTTGGATTGAGCGTCCAACGCTCTACCTACTGAGCCCCCCTGTCTGTTTGGATTGAGCTTTAAAGACACTGTCTATTCAGCAAGACCGAGCTGCCCTGATGTCAAAGTATGAAAAACTTACCTTTGGTAAAACTGGTGTTGGTCGTTCCGGTCTGTTGGGGTCATCCAGTACATCAGGTTGGAATCGGTATAACTCTTGAAGGTCCCTTAGATTGAAATGTCGTTCTATCTGATGTTCATCCACCACACGCTGTGATAAACTCTGCTTGGTCACTTGTCTCTCATAGATCTTCTCTTCCATTGTTCCCTGAGGGAAAAAATCACAACAGAAGATTGATTTTTTAGTTTGCACTCAGGATTATTTGATAATATGGTGGCATTGCAAGGTTAAGTGTGGAAGGAAACCAGATTCTTTACAGGGAGGAGCTATTTTTATAAATCACATTACATAATCTAGCATTAACATTTTTTTTCTGTATATGCAATGCCTGTGGAACATTGTTTAGTTATGTGTTCTAATATCTGATGACAGTAACTTTTCTCGAAAGCTCATAAATATACACATCAATGGGAGGCCTGTGTCGGTTGGAGACTTTCACTCTAACCAACCACCGAGGCCCCCCTTCGTGTTTGGACTTTTAAATTAGAGGCTTTTAGATTTTCTTCCATGCCTCATTATTCATGCGATGTTAGAAACTGGAGCCAGAGCAATTCTCTAGTCACTTTTGCGATCAAGCACCCATTCAACATAACTTAATAAGACGAAAGAAACAGGAATTTTTTGAAAAGAAGACGTTTCCCTATTTAGAGGCTGTAATCGATTAACTAATTGGTGTAAAGTCCCTCTCAGTTTTAGTCATATACTGCATAGAGAGTTCTTATCAGAGAACCCTTTTAATATCAAAAGTACAAAGTAACCAAAAATATGGAAAGTAAAATCTCGTTTGGGATCCAAGAGATAAGTTGACACCGGAGAATAACCTGTTAAGTATTTTCCTTAAGAACATACCTGGGCTAAAAGTCTGTAGATATAGGCTGGTTTTGTCTGGCCGAACCTGTACACTCTGAAGATTGATTGGATGTCATGGGAGGGATTCCAGGAAGCGTCAAATACAATCACACGATTGGCTGCCACTAAGTTTGTTCCTAAAGATCCGGCTTTAGTTGATATGAGAAAAAGGCGACCCCTGAAAAATGGAGAAAAAATATTGAGATGATAAGAAATTAAGAGAGTTGCCAAATCAACCTTAAAAATCAACAGAGGCAGACAAAAGGTCAATCAATACGTTGAATTTCCATTAGCAGAACTCTTCAAAGTGGAGGTGCAATTTGGTGGTATGAGTGGGACGGCCTCGATCTCGTTGTAATGCATAGGAATAGAAACAATGAAAGAGATCTATTTACAGATAATTTTGTTTGGTTCTAATAAATTAATTAAACCTTGAGATCTTTTTTTATTATCTGAGGTAAAATCCAAAGAAATATTTTGACCGTATGGCCTGAGAAACAGTTTTCTGTACAATTCCCCTATCATTAAAAGGCCGTCCCAGAAATCTCGCGAGAATGGGGAAATCCTTCCTCCTTTCAATAGAGAGTACAAGGGAGGAAACTACTCTTTGATATAAATATTACCAATTGGATAAGAACTGGGGGATTTCTTTTTCTGGCTTAAGATTAGTCAGATCCTGAAGTGGTTAAATAGGAGAAGCTTCATTAGTTGATATTTGAATAGGTTTAACTAGTGACGAATTGCATCGTCATCAAGGAAAGCTTTAGAACTGGAGCTGCAGGTGTGTTGAACGAGAACATGTACAGTTTACTTTGCCAGGTGAGGACGGATAGAATTCAAAGATCTATATACAATAGGATCTTTCGAGGGGTGATATGGAAATACAAGGGGTCAAAGGAATATTGGGCGTTGAATAGACAGGGTCTCCGTGGGACTGGTTTGAACCAATCGAAAGGAAGTATTCAGTGTGAGGTGGGATTAAGATACATACCTGTAATTATCTGGGTCATTAAATTGATCACAGTAATTCTTTCTCAGGTGGGGAGGTGTACTACCATCCATACGGAAATAGTCAACGCCACAAGTCCAACTGACACCAAGCTTAAATAGCTGCAACAAACAACACATTTCATTATCTTTAATGAAAAGGAAACCAGCATGGAAAGCAGTTTGAGCATAAATATAACATATTGTAATTATACTACTTAAACTGTGATTATTTTACTTGTGGTATATGGCTTTGTAGGCAGGTTAAGTTGGGGGTGAAGAGACTTCTCCAAAAGCAACATTAATATAATATATTGTAATTATACTACTTAACAGGCGTTTGGCTTTATGGGCAGGTTAAGTCTGGGGGAACAGACTCGTCCAAAAGGAACCCGCAATAGTTGATAGATATCTGGAACCATTTCACATTCAGTAATCGAGTGAAAACCTGTTAATATTTTTTACTTTGGACTGAGTGGGATTCTGACTAGGGGTGGGTTTTGGCTGAAAAAATTGCGATCCATAATTTTTTTCAGTTAAACGACAATTTAGGACATCACACCAGCCTGGGAAAATAAAGCATTATCTTCATGTATAGGTTTTACCCCCAAAAACTTTGTGGGAGGGTGATTTAGAACGTTCTTCCGCTTTCGGTTTCACTCGGTCATCAACATTTATAGTCGGATGGTGTTGGCGTAAATGTGTCGTCAAGTTGGTGGTTCCGCCCGAGTATTTAATTTCTTTCGAACATGTATCGTATATGGCAAGGTTTTTCAGCATTTCACCGTCCAAAGAGTTTTGTTTCAGACTCAAAATAATGGTTCCACACGCTTGATTTGGCTTTTTTCCTCGAACAGTTGTCGTGGACGCTATCCGCGACACCATTTTGTCTCTTCAGCTTTGACATGTCAAGGTCTATTTAGATCATGTGGACATTTTTCTTCGTTTTTCCAAATATTTACATCAAATCAACGACAAGGTCGCGTGAAATTTATTTAAAACCCTTGGCCAAATAAATAGCTAAAAATATTATAAATTTTGATGAATTCCGTATACCCACGGACAATCGACCAAAACTACCTAGGTAAGCTGAAACTGTATCGTGATATATTGTATCAGTCATTCGTATCACAATATACCGGTAAATCGGTACCCCTAATTCTTACTAACAAACAATCGATAGCTTGTGTTAGCTTGAGAGAGTATGACTACCAAGTGAGCCCTCACTAGGAGAAGTTGGGGAGGGGTAATAAGTACAGCGTTATTTACCTCACTAGGATAAGGTGGGGAGGGGTAATAAGTGCAGTGTTATTTACCTCACTAGGATAAGGTGGGGAGGGGTAATAAGTGCAGTGTTATTTACCTCACTAGGAGAAGTTGGGGAGGGGTAATAAGTGCAGTGTTATTTACCTCACTAGGAGAAGTTGGGGAGGGGTAATAAGTACAGTGTTATTTACCTCACTAGGAGAAGATGGGGAGGGGTAATAAGTGCAGTGTTATTTACCTCACTAGGAGAAGTTGGGGAGGGGTAATAAGTACAGCGATATTTACCTCACTCAGTTGGGGAGGGGTAATAAGTGCAGCGTAATTTACCTCACTAGGAGAAGTTGGGGAGGGGTAATAAGTACAGCGTTATTTACCTCACTAGGAGAAGATGGGGAGGGGTAATAAGTGCAGCGTTATTTACCTCACTCAGTTGGGGAGGGGTAATAAGTGCAGCGTAATTTACCTCACTAGGAGAAGTTGGGGAGGGGTAATAAGTACAGCGTTATTTACCTCACTAGGAGAAGTTGGGGAGGGGTCATAAGTACAGCGTTATTTACCTCACTAGGAGAAGGTGGGGAGGGGTAATAAGTGCAGCGTTATTTACCTCACTAGAAGATGGGGAGGGGTAATAAGTACAGCGTTATTTAACTCACTAGGATAAGGTGGGGATGGGTAATAAGTGCAGTGTTATTTACCTCACTAGGAGAAGATGGGGAGGGGTAATAAGTACAGCGTTATTTACCTCACTAGGAGAAGTTGGGGAGGGGTAATAAGTACAGCGATATTTACCTCACTAGGAGAAGATGGGGAGGGGTAATAAGTACAGCGTTATTTACCTCACTAGGAGAAGGTGGGGAGGGGTAATAAGTACAGCGTTATTTACCTCACTAGGAGAAGTTGGGGAGGGGTAATAAGTACAGCGTTATTTACCTCACTAGGAGAAGTTGGGGAGGGGTAATAAGTGCAGTGTTATTTACCTCACTAGGAGAAGGTGGGGAGGGGTAACAAGTACAGCGTTATTTACCTCACTAGGAGAAGGTGGGGAGGGGTAATAAGTGCAGTGTTATTTACCTCACTAGGAGAAGTTGGGGAGGGGTAATAAGTGCAGCGTTATTTACCTCACTAGAAGTTGGGGAGGGGTAATAAGTGCAGTGTTATTTACCTCACTAGGAGAAGATGGGGAGGGGTAATAAGTACAGCGTTATTTACCTCACTAGGAGAAGATGGGGAGGGGTAATAAGTGCAGTGTTATTTACCTCACTAGGAGAAGATGGGGAGGGGTAATAAGTGCAGTGTTATTTACCTCACTAGGAGAAGTTGGGGAGGGGTAATAAGTGCAGTGTTATTTACCTCACTAGGAGAAGATGGGGAGGGGTAATAAGTGCAGTGTTATTTACCTCACTAGGAGAAGTTGGGGAGGGGTAATAAGTGCAGTGTTATTTACCTCACTAGGAGAAGATGGGGAGGGGTAATAAGTACAGCGTTATTTACCTCACTAGGAGAAGATGGGGAGGGGTAATAAGTGCAGTGTTATTTACCTCACTAGGAGAAGATGGGGAGGGGTAATAAGTGCAGTGTTATTTACCTCACTAGGAGAAGATGGGGAGGGGTAATAAGTACAGCGATATTTACCTCACTAGGAGAAGGTGGGGAGGGGTAATAAGTGCAGTGTTATTTACCTCACTAGGAGAAGATGGGGAGGGGTAATAAGTACAGCGTTATTTACCTCACTAGGAGAAGATGGGGAGGGGTAATAAGTACAGTGTTATTTACCTCACTAGGAGAAGATGGGGAGGGGTAATAAGTGCAGTGTTATTTACCTCACTAGGAGAAGTTGGGGAGGGGTAATAAGTACAGCGTTATTTACCTCACTAGGAGAAGTTGGGAAGGGGTAATAAGTGCAGTGTTATTTACCTCACTAGGAGAAGTTGGGGAGGGGTAATAAGTGCAGCGTTATTTACCTCACTAGGACAAGTTGGGGAGGGGTAATAAGTGCAGTGTTATTTACCTCACTAGGAGAGGGTGGGGAGGGGTAATAAGTGCAGTGTTATTTACCTCACTAGGAGAAGTTGGGGAGGGGTAATAAGTACAGTGTTATTTACCTCACTAGGAGAAGGTGGGGAGGGGTAATAAGTACAGCGTTATTTACCTCACTAGGAGAAGTTGGGGAGGGGTAATAAGTGCAGTGTTATTTACCTCACTAGGAGAAGATGGGGAGGGGTAATAAGTGCAGTGTTATTTACCTCACTAGGAGAAGTTGGGGAGGGGTAATAAGTGCAGTGTTATTTACCTCACTAGGAGAAGGTGGGGAGGGGTAATAAGTACAGCGTTATTTACCTCACTAGGAGAAGTTGGGGAGGGGTAATAAGTACAGCGTTATTTACCTCACTAGGAGAAGATGGGGAGGGGTAATAAGTACAGCGTTATTTACCTCACTAGGAGAAGTTGGGGAGGGGTAATAAGTGCAGTGTTATTTACCTCACTAGGAGAAGATGGGGAGGGGTAATAAGTACAGCGTTATTTACCTCACTGGGAGAAGGTGGGGAGGGGTAATAAGTAAAGCGTTATTTACCTCACTAGGAGAAGGTGGGGAGGGGTAATAAGTGCAGTGTTATTTACCTCACTAGGAGAAGATGGGGAGGGGTAAATAAGTACAGCGTTATTTACCTCACTAGGAGAAGTTGGGGAGGGGTAATAAGTACAGCGTTATTTACCTCACTAGGAGAAGGTGGGGAGGGGTAATAAGTGCAGTGTTATTTACCTCACTAGGAGAAGGTGGGGAGGGGTAAATAAGTACAGCGTTATTTACCTCACTAGGAGAAGGTGGGGAGGGGTAATAAGTAAAGCGTTATTTACCTCACTAGGAGAAGGTGGGGAGGGGTAATAAGTGCAGTGTTATTTACCTCACTAGGAGAAGATGGGGAGGGGTAAATAAGTACAGCGTTATTTACCTCACTAGGAGAAGTTGGGGAGGGGTAATAAGTACAGAGTTATTTACCTCACTAGGAGAAGGTGGGGAGGGGTAATAAGTGCAGTGTTATTTACCTCACTAGGAGAAGGTGGGGAGGGGTAAATAAGTACAGCGTTATTTACCTCACTAGGAGAAGGTGGGGAGGGGTAATAAGTACAGCGTTATTTACCTCACTAGGAGAAGTTGGGGAGGGGTAATAAGTACAGCGTTATTTACCTCACTAGGAGAAGATGGGGAGGGGTAATAAGTACAGCGTTATTTACCTCACTAGGAGAAGTTGGGGAGGGGTAATAAGTACAGCGTTATTTACCTCACTAGGAGAAGATGGGGAGGGGTAATAAGTGCAGCGTTATTTACCTCACTCAGTTGGGGAGGGGTAATAAGTGCAGCGTAATTTACCTCACTAGGAGAAGTTGGGGAGGGGTAATAAGTACAGCGTTATTTACCTCACTAGGAGAAGTTGGGGAGGGGTCATAAGTACAGCGTTATTTACCTCACTAGGAGAAGGTGGGGAGGGGTAATAAGTGCAGCGTTATTTACCTCACTAGAAGATGGGGAGGGGTAATAAGTACAGCGTTATTTAACTCACTAGGAGAAGGTGGGGAGGGGTAATAAGTGCAGTGTTATTTACCTCACTAGGAGAAGTTGGGGAGGGGTAATAAGTACAGCGTTATTTACCTCACTAGGAGAAGTTGGGGAGGGGTAATAAGTACAGCGTTATTTACCTCACTAGGAGAAGTTGGGGAGGGGTAATAAGTACAGCGTTATTTACCTCACTAGGAGAAGTTGGGGAGGGGTAATAAGTACAGCGTTATTTACCTCACTCAGATCTGCATTCACATCAAAAGAAGCTTTGTCAGGTTTTGCATCGGTTTTATTCTCATCTGACTTTGTCTCGTCTGACTTTGTCTCGTCTGACTTTGTCTCGTCTGACTTTGTCTCGTCAGTTTTTGTCTCATCTTTTTTATCTCCCTTGCTTTCCTCAGATTTCTCTTTACTATCTGTATCGTCTTTCTTCTCATTATCAGTTTTGGCCTTTTCATTTTCCTGTTTCTCTTTTTCCTCTTTATGTGCAGAGTTTTGACTCTGTTCATCAATGTGATGGAGACAACTTTCTATAAAGTTTAATGACAGTAAACTTTGACTGAAAACTAGCCTGTCAACCAAAAAGAAGAACATAAGCAAATCTGATTTTATCAAATGCACTGTTGGAACAAGTTTTAAATCATCGTTTTTATTATTCTATTTTGAAACAATAAATTTTATGGACAAAAGAAAAAGGATATTTAAAATTCCAATATTATATTTATGATCACTAAAACACACGGGCACAGGGAAAATCTTCTTGCCTAAAATAACCATAGTGACAAGTTTCTAATTGTACTAAAAAGAGGTATATTATTTAGACCGTTATACCCCATAAATTGTTGTAACAAATCAAACCTATGATATTTCATTAGGTTGAAGACTGACATTATATATAGACAACAGAATAGGGATACTTAAATTTCCAACATTATATATAGACAACAGAATAGGGATACTTAAATTTCCAACATTATATATAGACAACAGAATAGGGATATTTAAATTTCAAACACCATATATAGACAACAGAATAGGGATATTTAAATTTCCAACATCATATATAGACAACAGAATAGGGATATTTAAATTTCCAACATCATATATAGACAACAGAATAGGGATAATCAAATTTCCAACATTATATATAGACAACAGAATAGAGATATTTAAATTTCCAACATTATATATAGACAGCAGAATAGAGATATTCAAATTTCCAACATTATATATAGACAACAGAAAATGGATATTTAAATGCCCAATACTATATAAAGACAACAGATGATGGTTATTTAACTTACACTTTATCTCCAATCTCTTCACATCTGCGTAGAATCTCCATTAGCAGTATCAGTTTGCCACTCAACTCCAGGTTATATTCATCTTCTGCTTGTACTTGACTGGACCACCAGGCAGAGGAGATATTTTCAGCTGGTTTACTGGCAGGCAGCTCCTCTTCTACAGGGGCTTTTAACATAAAGTAAATAATATCATAAACCATGTCAGAACGGTAAATAGGTAGAACAAATCAAATTCTGGTTTTAGGTATAATTTGCAAAGATCCCCCCCCCCCACCCGACACACACATATTGTTGGCTTAATGAGATGATAGTTCAAATCTTTCAATGGCATTTTGAAGTTGGACGTACAAATCAAGATGACAATTACTTATGGATAATAACTTTTAGATCATTGGGTGACGACATTTCGACATAGGGGGGTGGGGGAAGGGTTCTAAGTCGGTAGAGCAATCGTCTCTCAGTCTGGCATTGGCCTTTCATTGATGAGTTGCTGGTTTGAATCCCCCACAGGAAGTTTTTTACTCAAACACCCTTGGTGGAAGAGTTGCCAGGGACTGACAATGCGGACATATAGCTGAGATCATCCTGAGTGCGCGTAAAAAATCAATCAATCACTCAATCAAATCTCTAGTTTTATATTCTCCTTTCTTATAAATATCCTTACCCTTTGATGATTCTCCGAGTTCTCCTCTTCCGCCTCTTGATCTAGTCTTCCATTCCTTCACAACCTCACCCTTACGTTTGGTCTTCTTTTTATCCTCTGCTTCGCTCTCTTCAGAACTAAAGTATGTGAATGAATATTGTGTCATTGTCATCACACAGGAGTTTACTAAAATAACAATTTGTCATCACTTTATTGTGCAATAGACAGAGAATATTGTGTCAATCCTGCATTTGATTTGACAGAGGGGCAATCCCTCTTATCGACTGCGCCACCGAGGTGAAATTGATTTGGTATGTAATGAATTTGATTAGCAGTTCATTGGACCCCCATCAGATAAAAAGTAGGGTCCCATGTACATTAGGTGTGTTTAAATATGCTCTATTGTATAATATTTTGCAATTTATTTTCATCCTATGGGACCCTTCTCATTGCAATTTTGGGGTCCAAGTGAGAAAATTAGGGTCAGAGATGCAGGTTTTAAGGGTCTGGTAAATCCCTGAATATCTTACCTTGAGCTATATTTGGCCTTTTTTTTCTTCTTTTTCTTATCATCTTCAGAATCTGAGACTGAAGCATGATTGGATTCTGACTCAGTAGTGTCCGTCTCATCCGAACCGTCATCAATAAAGGAATCCATATCAGACTCATTATCAGTATCATCGATATATGCTGAAGCCTATCAACAGAAAATTAAATAAATTCCATTATCTCAGAGAGATCATTCTTTTTGGCCGATTCACTTTTAGTACAACATCATATTTAACTTCATGCAGCATGTGGACCACAGTCCGTACTTAACGATGTCATGTAACAACATGTTTTAAGCTAATGCTAAACATTCTGTTATATTGGATTACACGGTTTCTCAGTTTAAAGTGGCACGAGCTGACAAAATTCAAACGTCTTTCATAAATTCTGATTGTCACTCATTCTAAGCCTAAGATACTTCTGAACACTACTTTATCGTACATTTTGGAGACGAAAAGAACTAAAATGCTTCTGAATTTTATGTCTCGAGAAAAATAGCAGATAATTTCAAAATTTCGTTTTGACACCAAAATATCAAAACATCAAAAATTTTACATGGTTACAAAAAAGGACTGTAGATAGAAGTAACCTATTCCTAATAAGAAAGCTTTGATTGATTGATTTTTTACACTTTCAAGATCCAATGTCCGTAGGAAGCCCCCGACCTTCTGCGAGTACCTGGAAACTCTTCCACATACAACGAGCAAGTAAAAAATCCACTCAGATAATTTTCAATTTTTATTTATTGTGATTCAAACCTGCGCCGCATTGATGCAAGGTCTGTGTGGGACTGAGGGATGATCTCTTACCCATTGGACCACCAGGAAGCTTTGATTGATTGATTGTTTGGTGTTTTAAGCCGTGCTCAAGATTATTTCATTGATATGGCGGCGTTGCCAGTTATATTGTGGGAGGAAACCGGGCTCTATGCCCAAAGAAAACCTTCCGGTGGTAACTGGCAAACATCCCACATACATCGTTTGAGTGAAACCCCAGTCAGAAAATTTTCAATTTGAACCCGCGATCCACTGGTGGAAGGCTGTTAGGATTGAACATCCCCCTACTGAGTCATGGAGGTCCCCGGGAAGCTTTGAAGCCCCCTAGCATAGAGGACAATGTTGACTTACTCTATTCATGGTTCTTATTTCATCCAGCTTGAGAAGCCAGGGATGAGTCCAGATCTTGATAAGGGACTGATAGTCGGAGAAGAGTTTAGCCCCTTTGGTAATCACCGTTAAACCATCACCCGCTATCAAACCTTTCATTTCCAAGTAAGATCTGTACAATTCTATCTGTCGTTTACTCAGACGAACGGATATCACATATTCATACTTTGGTGGAAGAAACTTGGTCAGTGCTGTATAGTCTCGTCTCTGTGGAGAAAAAACCCCCAAGAATGTGATTTGAACCTTCCTTATAAAACGAACAAAGATTCCATTAAATAGAAATCTTCCACACGAGAAAGTAAAATCCAACCATTCGTTATCAGCTTCCAGCTTAAGATACTAGCAATTTAAGGCTAGCCAGCCATAGTTATGCCCGAGAAATACCTGTGTAAATTATAGTAAGTTTGGATGGAAACTCAAATATATGAAACCTCCAACATTATACAAAAACTTAAAACTTTGCTTTTTGTTAAAACAGATATTTGGGGTTGCTTTGAACTTGAGTAGGGCATAAATGTTTTTCCTTATGTTGATGGTATATGTTGCCATGGCAGTTGGGTCTTGCATTGGAAATACGTTGAGTAAATGTTTTAACATAATTTTACAACAGGACACAACCTTAAGTTAAAGACATAAGTTAGTGTTACATGCCTTGCATTGGTCTGGGTATATTGATCGTTAAAGTGTTAACTCCTACCTGTACACAACCAGCTAAGAGATCATGTAATATATGAGCTCTTCTCTTCATAACTTTTACATCCCAGGGAGTAGAGTCCGCACACTGACCATTTGTTATGGGGTTTACAAAGCGATTGTTAAACTCTTTACGAGTTCCCAGTAAATTAGGCTTCACAAAGTTCACCATACAATGGTCTGAAATGAAATAAAGTTACATTAATTTGAGAAAATTGGACCTTAGATTTCATTATTTTTATGTCAGTTGAGTATAATGTTTAGGTTTTCAAGCAACTTGAGCTTAAAAAATGTCCCTATTTTCTTTTTACAAAATCTGAAAATCTTGAGAAATTTCAATATGAAAGTACAAATAAGATGCTTTCACGTTAACAAAGCGTTAAGAAGTAATTTTGGCATGGAATGAATGTGTATCTTTATTGGACACAAATACGTTTTCTTTGTACAAGCCATAGGTTAACTAAATATATTTTATTTTAAAGTCAATTTTTTGTCAGTGAATAGAGAACATTCGCATTATAAATCATCTTCCCAGCCCAAATTCATGAAAAATGATTGAATTTTGGCAGCTCATGCTTATTTGATTGAACAATAAACTGCTTCATTAGGAAAGTATCAATTTCTTATCACCTAGATGATCATGAAAACAAAGTTTGTTCTGGTGGTTGTTCAGCTTCAGCCAAAAAGTCAGATAATAGATTTGTCACATACCAATAACCAGGCAAATATTTCAGGACTGGGAAAAGTTTGATATTATACATGTACTTACATTCAATAAGGTTATTTTGTAATGGAGTGCCCGTAAGAACAATACGCCTTAGCGATGTCAGTTGACTCATGGCTTTGGACAAGCCACTGTTATCATTCTTCAAAATATGGCCTTCATCACAGACAACCAGATCTGGACCTGATGCAGGGACACAAAGGAAATATGTAGAATTTATTGAATACTTTTAAGCATATGTTTGAAGGAGACAAATGAATTTGAAATCAACTGTGTTAAAACTGTCGGATTCAATGATTGATTTTGAAGGTTATTTCCCTTCTTTGGCCGGGTGTTTTGGGATAAGAACACAAGAAAAATTAATACCAGAGTTGGCTCTATTTTGATCACCCAATAAAATGAACATCCAGTCAGAATTTTTTTATTTTCGTGGCACTGAGTGGAATTTTCACTTAGTGACCATATGTGGAAGATTTGCCAGGTACTTACCGAAGGTCAGGGGTTTCCCCCCGGGCAATGAGCCCGGTTTCCTCCCCAACTAAGCCTGGCAACGCCACCATATAAGTGAAACAATCGGGGGGCGTTTCACGAAGCCGTGGCAAAGTGCAATCAATGGCAGTTGCCATGACGTCATATCTCTTCACTATGGTATCCAGTGGCAACTATTGATTAATTATTGGAGTTTTACGCCGCACTCAAGATTATTTCACTTAGTTGGCAGCACACCAGTGGCAACTAAGCTTCGTTTGCAATACAACTGCTTTGAGAAACGAGCCCCTGGGTTTAATGCTGCTCTCAATTGAGAAAGAAAGATCTTCCACTAGGCCTGAATATTGCAAGAAATCTCACGATACGATACGTATCACGATACACGGTCACGATACAATAGTATCTCGATACATATGGGCGCAGGTCCTGGACGATTAATTGCAGAATTTTTCAGTTAATTTGGTCTTTTCTAAAAGTGGACAAGGGGCCTGCTGACTCTAAAAGAACACCCAAGGTCTTCTGAGACGTCTCAACCTGCTTAGTTACTTCATTCGAACTTTCGTCCCGTTTACCAAAAGTTGAACAAACTGGTTGTTGGCCGCATGTTGTGATGTCGCCTCAAATGTGTCATCAAATTCGTAGTATTTCCGTTATATACCATAACAGTTTCAGAGGCGACACGCCACTTTCTTTCAGTCTCCTTTCACGAAACCGAAAGACTGTTTAACGCCATTGTTGCGTTAACAATCTCCAAACTACCGATTTGATTATTAGGAACCTCCTTTCTGTAGGGGGCGCCCTACCGTCTACAGTCGGAACACCCTTCCGCTAGGTGGCCAGAAGAACATGCCGGCAATGCTGATTGGACGAAGTGACCACTCTTGTCAATCTACTCTCTTTCGTTATACTTCGTCATCTGAACTTGGATAAGGGAAGTAACTAGTGCTGTCATCTTTATTAATTATGCAGTTACTTCCCTTTCATAACGTATCACGATATGCGACTGACAATACGATACGCGTATCGAAAGCTCCTTGTGCATCGATGTATCGAAAGCACCTTGTGCATCGATGTATCGTTACACCCCTATCTTCCACCCACACAGTCCCCATTCCACTCACAACTTACCTGGTTTAACCAGAGTCTCTTCAAATATCTTTTTTATTTTTTTGCTCTTGATGCGTTTATTTGAGAGGGTAAGATTTCTGTACATTTCATATCCCATAATGAGGACACCCCCATTTTCCTGCCACTCTTTCAGAGTATCAGCCCGAGCATAATTATCTTTTATCCTAGATAATTCAAATACCTATGCAGAATAACAAAAATACATGAAAATTAAATACAATGCCAAAGGCTGATAAAAGTGAAGGAAACTTCTAACAATAAAGCAAATGAGAGATACTGAAAAACTGTTATCAAAACATAGTTCCATATTGAAAGCTATATGTTTGTTTGCTTTGGACAGCTGAAGGATGAATTGAAGTTTTTTCCCTTAAAGAAGATAATTTAAATTGTATTGCTACCTTGTGAGATAGTTTCTCAGTTTCAGGGACAGAGATGGTTAGATTCAGATTGCCTGGCGTTTTACACAGTGAAAAAACCCACACTGAGTTTATTTTTTCTTTAAAGGATTTATGAACAGCTTTTGGAAATATTCTCTAATTTGCGTTAGTTGTGTTGTAGAACAGCACATACAAAATTCAAGCTGTGTTTACCGATCTACAATGCTCACGAAAGTTAATTATCTCAGAGACTTATGACGTCAAACACGACCTCCGTTGTGTACGTACCCTCACAGCGGTGACGTAATAAACGATTTCTGTTCTCTCATTACGTCTTTGTGGCAGTTTGTACACATCGAAGGTCGTGTATGACGTCATTTTTCCGAGCAGTTACGAAAAATACGGAAAATATGCATATTTCCTCCCCGTTCGTTTTTTGACTACCAGGGAACTAACGCAAAGGTTGTTTCGTTTCAACTGATAATTTTCAAATATATATTTAGTCAATAAACAAGCATTTAAATTCTGTTCATATCTCCTTTAAAGTGTTTTTTTCACTAAATTCTGATTGTCATGTCACAGGCTTTGAAAGTCATCGAAAAACTAAATAATTCACATTGGAATGAGGAAAATCCATGCAGTCTGTGTGCTTTACTAGCCAAAATAGTGTCCGAAAGTAAAGAACATTTCAATAACCGAGACAAACATTCATTTATTGTAAGCTTAAATGAGTTCAAAAGACTACATTCTCAAGACTAGTAGTGCTAAAAAGTTGTTTAATTGCAAATCTGGAGAAAAATAGCCGATAATTCAAGCATTCTGATAAATATCAACATTTTTGGCAGCTCAAGCCAATTAAAAAAATAATATAATGCCACTTAAAAAAGAGTAATAATGTATATCTTACATCTAGTCTATCCTTCTTATCCAGCCATATTTTCAGTTCTTTCTCCCAGTTGAGAACTGTGTTCAAAGGACACACAACCAAACATGTAGACAACTTGGTCAACTTATAATTAGCCAACATTGTATGGACAAATGTGACAACCTACATAGAGAAAAGAAAATATGATTCATTTTTGTGTTAGAAATGTTATCATTTAAGGTTGTTGTTAATTAATCATTCTATCACCTTTGATGTTTTCCCTAATACTTGTAGCGTTGAATATCATTGCATCAAAACCTGCAACAATGCACTGTTGAACATTGTTCCGCACGCGAAGTGACGTGTCAAATTCAGATGTATCCATTCTAGTGTAGAGGAATGTGATATGTGAAACAAACAAACGCGCTATAGGCAACGCCGTGATAAAATCATGAATTCAAAGTGACGTCACAATCTGAGGAGAGACAGGTTACAGGGCGGGATAAAGTCATCACGTTCTCTCGGCTCATCCAACAGCCTTTCACCCTAGCAGCAGTCAAATCCAAGTAAAACGAGAACAAGCCCACGTGCAGTTAGCGTGACAACAAGCTGCAGACGCAACATTTAAATCCTGACTGGACTATTCCGAACGTTATGGATTGAGTCCCTGGTGATTTGAGCTACTGGCAACCAAACTTTTGTAACAAAAACATCTTCCAAAATACATTTGAAGAGTGATAGAAAAGAAATAATGTTTTCATTCCAGTTCATTGTCGTGGGATTTAGGTTAGATAATGTGGACGAAAATTGTGAAACTCGTGCAAATTATCTAACCTAAATCCCACGACAATGACCGAGAACGAGAAACATTATTTCTTTTCTATCATTGTTTCTTAAATAACGTTCATTTACATATTTTAGAACTATTGATTGGTTGATGTTTAACGTCACTTGAAATTATCTTATCAACGCGTTGCCAGGTTTAGTGAGGAGTCGAAACCCCCCTACCTTCAGCGGGTACTTGGCAACTCTTCCATCCATGTGGGGCGATCAAGTGAAAGACTAACTCAGAAGTTTTCATACGAGACATAAAAGGACAGCTGAGTATTAATACCCAAGTATTGTGTCTAAATTTAACATAAGAGCAAAAGAAGAGTAAAAGAATTGGTGTTTTTAATGTTCCTCCCAGGTGAAGGCACATGGATTTAACAAAGGCAAGCTCAACACAGTTAGGAACACGAAGGTCATCTGGCAAGGATTATAGTATTTCACATATATGGCGATGTTGTGGTTTAGTAGGGGAGGAAACCAGGCCCTTTGGAGGAAACTGTCAACCATCTGCCAGCAACCCTCTACATAGCACTTTCGAGTGAAAACCACTGGAATTTTTTCTCACTTTTTTTCTTTAGACAGTGGGATTATAACCCGCAATCCATGGAAAGCCTGTGTCATGAAGATAGACTATCACTCTTCAGACTTTCCGACTGAGACTAACATGTACAGTAAGAAAAATATGACTTACCGAGAGAGTTTTCCCCAATCCCATACAGTGAGCAAGTATACAGCCTGAACCAGGTTCTTTCCTCAGGCGAGACAAAGTCTCACAGCAACACTCCCACATAAACTGCACAGCTACAAAGGATAAAAAACAACTTTAAAGACAAGTTACAGTTCAATCGAGTCTTTGTAACGTAAATAAATAATAAATTTGTGTAGATTAGCAAAAGGGGAAAATACAAGAGAATTCCATTATTTCCGACTCACCTTCAACCTGATGTGGTTTCAGTTTGCGGACCAGTTTTTTATTGACTTCCAGAAGAGGTTCCTCAGTATTGGCCTTACATTCCAGAACTAGTTTGGTTGTAACTGGACATTTGTTCGGAGAGCTGTCATCTTCTTCTTGGACCACATTGTACTGAAATAATGCACATGGATTGATTGAGTTTACACTGCAATCAAGATTACTGAACTTACACGGCGTGGCTAGCTTAAGTGGGGAGGAAACCAAGCTCATTGCCTGGAGGAAACCCTCTACATAGAGCAATCCAGTAAAAAAATCAATTCAGAAAATTTTAAATTTTTATTTGGTCTTGGTTGGATTCGAACCTGCATCACATTGATGGAAGGCCTGTCTCGCACTGAGGGACAATCACTTGTTACCACTGAGGCCCCAATGCACACGGAAGACTCAATGAAAAGGACAAATCACATCACAAAACATTGAGTTCACAGAATTTTGAAAGTAAAACTACTCATATATTATCAACAATAAGACTTCTAAATCCACTAATGTTTTGAAAATAACGAAGAATTTTAATGAAACTTTCAACTATCTATTTCAATGATTTTACACGTCAACAAATAAATGTGTGACACACATCGCGATGCACCAGCTACTACAACCAGAACAGAGCAAGCAAATGAAAATCTAAATTTATTCTTTTAAAGGGAGATAACTTCATTAAACAAGCATACAAACAGCTGCAACAATAAAATATACAAGTGGACAAAAAGTGTATTCAGAAGTAAAAAGCCCTCAGGTAGGTTTGGAGCCATATACAACCTTTTTAGAGATAGTTTCATAGCCAACAAATGATTGATTGTTTGGTGTTTAACGCTGCGCTCAAGATTATTTCACCTATATGGCGGTGTTGCCAGTTTTATTGTGGGAGGAAACCTACAACCTTCACGTGGTAACTGGCAACCACCCCACATAGGTCGTTCGAGTGAAAATCCAGCAACAAATGAGCTAATGAGAAACAGTTACACTTGATAAAGACACTGGTATAGATGTCTAAAGCTCGCGTTGTTCACAAACAACTTACTTTGTGGTGATGCCGTAATCATTTCTCATTAGTATGGAACCACGTTTAAAGAGAGTTTTAACCATTTCTTAAATTGGGAGCTGTACAAAGCCCTCAAATTAGATCAAACAAACCTTACTCAGAGTGCTATAAAACTAATAAAAGAGCCACCTTCAAGATACATTTGGTCAACAGTAACACATATGATTTTACATAGCCTCTAACTCCATGCCATTTACCTTTTTCTGCCTTTCAGCTACACGTTTCCTTCTGTCTTCCTCGGCCTTGGCAGCAGCTTTTGTTTCATCCAATAGTTTCTTCTTTGTAAAGATTTTACGGATCTTCTTTCTGCCACCTGGTGTCTTGTCATTGTCATCTCCCTATTGCACACAATTTTAAAATTGAATTTTTTACTTCCCAAATTCTAAACTAGGGCTGCATATGAAGGGCAACAAGTTAGATTATACGTGATCAAAATTTGTCAACAGCTTTGGAGTTGATCCACTTCACAAATTTATATTTGAATACTCTTTCCCCAAAATATTTTGCTAAAAACATTGTATTGATTAATCTCAAAGGGCAATACGTTTGTGCAGAATGCCTTCCAACATAAGAGTGTTCCGTCACATGGATAGCATAATTCATATGGGCATATTTTATGTGAAAACCTTTCTATATCTTGTTATTTATTTAGGGGTTTAACACCGAATGAGAGGTTGTAGATACGTGACCACACACCGCTGAGGACTGTTGGTCACCGAGTCAACCCCTCGAGACGCCGCAGGCGTCGAGGAGGGTTGACGAGGTGGCCAACAGCCCTCAGGGGTGTGTGGTCACGTATCTACAACCGATACGGAGGTTTTAAACCCCATTCTACCCCGAAAGTTTAAGCAAGTGGAACTATGGAGTATTAGTAAAGTGAATAACGGCCATTTGTTGTCACGCAGGGAGGATATGGGAAGAGCGGTGTGTGGTTGTGAAACCTCAACCGCTGAGTGTCCAACGTATTTATGTATATTTGCACACGGCATAGGGGTAGAATTCTAAACTATTACTTTAATATATATACTAACCGATCCTGATCCTGACTGAGAACCACTGCCAGATTTGATATCAGAGTCAGATTGTTCCTTAATGCGCCGTCGCTTTGACGCTTGGTATTTGCGTCGCTTGTTGCGCTTCTCTTCCTCAGAATCAATACTGACATCGCTATCATGGAATATTGATGATTTGTCATCATCATCATCATCATCATCTGAGCCAATATTTATAACATCATCCTCAGAGTCACTAGTAATCTTACGTTTTTTACTGCAACAAGAAGGATGAAATAGTCATTTTTTTTTAAAAAGCAGATTAAAGTTAACAACTAATTTTAAGGCAGACCTGCCTACCTTGTGTAGTCAGTCAGATTTCTGTGCAGAAATAGAATTTTCCATTTACAATCAGTAAGATTAAGTTTGGTTATGAAAGGAGAAATCAGTTTATCAAAGTTTATTTAAGAGACGATATCCTCCTGATTGGAAGAAAGATTTTGAAAATTTTGGGGCATTTGGGTAGAAGTTTTGAATAACCATGTTTTTGTGAAGGGTTTATTTATCATGTAGAGTTGCTGTAAACAATATAGGTATGGGAATAAATCTATTTTATGTCGCTAAACAAAATTTCTTCTGGACATTTACAGTTTAGCGTTTGCTAAAAAACTCACTATCGACAAAACTAAATTAACACGTAATTCCGCAAAATATAATAATCTAGTATCAAATCCCTATACAACTGTAGATTAACAACAAGCAGCTCAAAGTCATAATTTTGCCTGGAGTAACCAGTAAATAATACAAAGCCAGTCAAAATAAAACCATAAAAAAATATTCAAAATCAGTTTGGTAAACAGTAAATACATTAGGAAACCCCAGACCTTCGTTAAGTACCTCTCAACTTTCCCTCACACGGTTATCTTATAAAAAATAAAGTCAGAACTGTTCCAATGTTTCTTGGATTGAGTGGGATCCAGTGGGAAGCTTGTGTTGGACTGAGAGGCTATTGCTCTGTCGACCAAAATGAACCATGGATGCCTCAACGTCCCACAACTAATTTTAAAGCAAACAATAAGTTTCATTACCCTTTGGCAGCTTCTTTCCCATTAGTTTTCTCAGATTTTCGTTTGGAAGGTTGAAAGTCTGAATCAGACTCGGAGAGTTTCACGTCTAGCAATCCTCGTTTGGTTCGTTTCCTCGGTTTCTTAGTAACTTCAAAGTCCGAATCGGAATCACTTATTGAATCTGCAGGTTTCTCCTCGGAGTCTGACGTTTTTTTGGCTTTTGACGATTTCTTCTTTCCTACTTTCTTTTTCTTTTTAGGTTTTGATGCTGAAAAATACAAGTAAAAAATATCTCTTTTTGATTTGCCATCTCCCACAATGTAAAAGCGAAATTTTGATAAATGGATTTCAGTTTTGACTTAGAGTGAAGATTCTGAATAATATTGCTCATACTGTCATTGGAAGGTTTATTCGAGCAGGAAAGTAGACTGTTTGGCATAAGTTTAATTGATTGATTGCTTGGTGTTTACGCTGCGCTCAAGATTATTTCACTTATATGGCAGCATTGCCAGAATTATTGTGGGAGGAAATTGGGCACTATGCCTGGAGGAAACCCACGACCTTCCTGTGGTAACTGGCAACCATCCCATATAGGTCGTTCGAGTGAAAACCTAGTCAGAAAATTTTCCATTTTTTTGTAGGACTGAGTGGGAGTTTGGCATAAGGAAACCCTTCTAACGACTAAAGCAATAGGTGCAACTTACACCCGTCTGTGTCAGAGTCCGAATCTGATGAACTTTCATCTTCGGCTTCAGCCAACTCCGCCATTAGAGAATTTTTGGCTGTTTTATTTTCTGTCTCAGCAGAGACTTTATCTTTCCCCTCTTCTTCCTCCTGAAACAGATTATAATGGATTAGTCAACAAAAAACAGGATAGAGACAACTCTCTTTGTTTACTAATTTACATGATATTTACAGTTGTCTCATATATTGATTCATTGATGTTTTACCCTGTACTTTAGATTACTGGTATTAGAATATGCGACTGATTTGCCAGATTTAGCAGGGGAGGAAACTCCAACAACCTTTGTCGTGTTAACATCAACTGAGATACCCACTCAGAATTTTTTCTCTGAACTGAATGCAGTTAGAATCTGCAAACCATTCAACTACCAAGATTCGTCAGAAAGGGTCATTAAAGCTTACTGGTGATAAATGATTCCTTTTCAGCAATTACAGGATATGCTGCCCTAAAAATTACATTTTTTTTTTTTAGATAGAGCAGGAAATGCCCCCTTACCCACCCTGCTTGAACTTGGCAATGTTTGAGTGAGTGAGTGATTTGGGTTTTACGTCCTGCTTAACAGTATTTCAGTCATGTGAAGACTTTGTCTCCTTTTTTTGGTCAGACTCGACCCAGACTTAAACCTGGATCTCAGAGCCCTGAAGCGGACGCTCTACCAACTGAGCTGGTGATAGAGCAGGAAATGCCACTCTACCCACCCTGTTTGAACTTTGCAACGTTCTTTCTTGTCTGTACCTTAATAAAATCTGATTTTGTAAAGTTGTAAATATTATTTATTATTTCATCTTCATTCAGTTCTAAATGATTGATTGTTTGGTGTTTTACGCTGCGCTCAAGATTATTTCACTTATACGGCGGCGTTGCTAGTTTTATTGTGGGAGGAAACCGGGCTCTATGCCTGGAGAAAACCCACGACCTTCCGGTGGTAACTGGCAACCATCCCACATAGCAGCTCTAAATAATATTTACCTTTATTTCATCTTCATTCAGCTCTAAATGATATTCACCGTTGTATCTTCATTAAGCTCTAAATGATATTTACCTTTGTATCTTCATTCAGCTCTAAATGATATTTACCTTTGTTTTATCTAGACTAGAAGCAATAAAAAGCTTTTGAATTATACGTCTTGAGAAAAATAGCCGATAATTTCAACATTCTGTGTCAACGTCAAAATATCAACATTTTGGCAGCTCATGCCACTTTAAGCTCTAAATGATATTTACCTTTATTTCATCTTCGTTCAGCTCTAAATGACATTTACCTTTATTTCATCTTCATTCAGCTCTAAATGGTTAACAACTTTCTCCTCTCCTTCATCAATTTCCATTTCATCGTCGACTTCATCAATATCGTCGTCATCAGAACTGGAGTTGTCATCATCAATATCATCATCATCGTTTGTCTTACGTCCTTTCTTCTTGATTTTCTCAGTTTTCACTACAATATATCAAATTACAAAACTAAGTATCTGAATTTCAGGATTGTCATGTGATTAATCTAACAATCTTATTATTTAATACAGTGAAAAGATCCAGAATAGGTATGTTTTTTTACATAGCTTAATTTCTTTAAATTGTACAGACAACTTCAATCACAGCCTTATTAATATTTATGGACACTAAAACACACGGGCACAGGGAAAATCTTCTTGTCTAAAATAACCACGGAGACAAGTTTCTAATTGTGTTAAAAAGAGGTATATCATTTAGACCTTTATACCCCATCATAAATTGTTGTAATAAAGTAAACCTATGATATTTCATTAGGTTGACGACTGACAGGAGCTTGGCCTTAGTCAGTAGAATTTTTTGGAACACTTTGTATTACATTGACAATGCTTACGCATCTTAAGCTATAGTAAGAATATCGTCAGACTATATAGTATGCCCCCCCCCCCCCCCCCCCATACCCTTTCCCAGAAAACCTAGGTAGAATTAAGGTGAGTATAATAAGTCTATAGCCCCAATAATATTAACGGGTCTCTGTGGCTTAGAGTGATAGTCCCTCAGTCTGACACAGGCCTCGGTGGCTCAGTCGGTTAGAGTGATAGTCCCTCAGTCTGACACAGGCCTCGGTGGCTCAGTCGGTTAGAGTGATAGTCCCTCAGTCTGACACAGGCCTCGGTGGCTCAGTCGGTTAGAGTGATAGTCCCTCAGTCTGACACAGGCCTCGGTGGCTCAGTCGGTTAGAGTGATAGTCCCTCAGTCTGACACAGGCCTCGGTGGCTCAGTCGGTTAGAGTGATAGTCCCTCAGTCTGACACAGACCTCGGTGGCTCAGTCGGTTAGAGTGATAGTCCCTCAGTCTGACACAGGTCTCTGTGGCTTAGAGTGATAGTCCCTCAGTCTGACACAGGCCTCGGTGGCTCAGTCGGTTAGAGTGATAGTCCCTCAGTCTGACACAGGTCTCTGTGGCTTAGAGTGATAGTCCCTCAGTCTGACACAGGCCTCGGTGGCTCAGTGATAGAGTGATAGTCCCTCAGTCTGACACAGGCCTCGGTGGCTCAGTGATAGTCCCTCAGGCGTAAAACAGCCGTACATCAAATCAACAGGGGTTTGAATCCCACTCAGACCAAATAAAAATTTAAATATTTCTGAGCAGATTTTTCACTCGATTGGAAAAGTTGCCAGGTATTGAGCCTGGTTTCCTCCCCCACTAAGCCCGGCAATGAAGCCATGTGAGTGCGGGGTAAAACACCAATCAATCAATCAACCAAGCAACCTTGTCCCAAAAAAAACCAATGAATACAGGATCAATAAAACTTTCACAATCAATAACTGTACCTTTAGATTTTTTCTCCTTTGTGTCAGTTGTTTTCTTATCCTCATTTTCCCCATCATCGTCAACATTGCTGTCTTCAGTGTCCTTTGCCTTGCGTCTACTTCGACGTGAGGGCAGTTCACTGAGTTTGTCGATTTCTTTGGACAATTGAGAATCTGCACTTTCTGCCTCTTCATCCTCCGTACCTTTAGTTGTCCTTGTTCTTCGTGTAGACCTTTGGTTAGCTGTACCATTTTTGGCTGTTTGTGGTGATTTTTGTTTACTTTGACTCGATGATTTGGATTCCTCATCATCGTCACTGGAGTCGTCTTTTTTAAGCTTTCTGCTGCTCCTTCGGGGTTTCTTCTCGCTGGAGCCAGAGGATCGTCTCGATGGCTTCTTCATTTCTTCGTTGTCACTTGTTGGGTCATCTGAATTTTCAGAAGTGTCTTCAACGCCTTTAGATTTAGAATTCTTCTTTCCTTTGGAATCCTCTTCACTTTTAACTTTGTCTTCTTTATTTTTCTTAATTGGTCCTAGTGTAAAGACAAAATGTGTAAACATTCATTTTTTTTTCAGCTGGGGTGATTGTCACAAATAAGATTCTTAAAACTTACTTCAATTAGTAAATTGAAAAAAAATCCTTAAAATTTCAGGTTTTTAAAGAAAGAAAAACAGAGAACCAATTAAAACATCAAATACTGAAAGAGGATGTTAAAAATTGACTGAATGTGAAAACATTTTCAAACGAAAAAAAAAGCCAAGAGAAAATGAAATCATTATTTATTCCTCGTGATTTCGAAATATAATACACAATGAATGCACATAACAGAAAAGACAAAGACATCATGTGGGGAAGTGCTGGGAAGTGGATCGATTGGCTACACTTGTTAGCAAACATCATGCAGAGAGAAAAGTACCAAACCACTAAATGTCCCCCTTACCCTCCCTCAACTGCAGATAACTATACGGGTGAAGTACACAGAAGTGTGTCTGTTCCTTTCTAAATTTGGACAGACTGTGACAGTCAAGTTTGGTTGCACGTTTTAGATCTGAGAAGTAACAAGGCTCGCCATGACCTACATGTAACAGAAATCCACTTCGTACATGTAGATCAATCCAATAAAAGCCTGGTCAGAAAATTCTCACATATTTGTTTGAGACAGAGATTTGAGATTGTTAGGATTAAGCATTCACTTCTCCACGTACTGAGTCAAACCGCTTTTGTGACCTGCACAAAGTCAAAAAATTTAGTGTTTGCCAAACCCTGTTCATGTAAGCTAAGCTAGCAAACATTGCAAGAAAGCAGAAGTGGTGGTTGTTTGGGGGATAGTTGATAAATCTAGTGTCCAAATGTAAAAAAAATCAAGGCAAAACTGCACAAAAGGTTCAGACCTCAAATTTACTGAAAGTCAGCACCCAATGGGTTGTCCGTCCATACGGTTGGTCTCTGCTTCTTTTCTATTGTTTCTTCCAGTTATTTAATATTTAATTAAAATTTACGCTGTTAATCATACAAAAATTTGAAACCTGAACACTTTACAAAGCTTTATAGAGCAAGCCTTTAGGGAGAACTAGTAACATTGGCAAAAACTTCCTGGCAACTAAAACTAGCTATAGATGGGTAGATGATGGGTAATGATCAATGAGATAAAGATGCTAAAAAACACACCTTTCTTAGGGGATTTACGTTGTTTTTTATGAGGCGAGAGGTCACTATCCGACGACCCCGATGCATCGCTGTCCTCTTCTTTGGTTAACACGTCAGCCATTTCTTTTAGCAGTTCTAAATGAGCCAGGGTATTCTGTGAATTCGGACTCAATAAACCTTCCTTGTCTTTGCCAGAAGATTTTTTCTTTACTGGTGTTTTTTCATTTTCCCGCTCGTCCGTTTCTTCTTCTTCTTCTAGTTTTGAAGAGCTCGCTTCAGCTATCTCAACGCTGGTCTCCTCTATATCACCCTCCTCCATATCAACACTTGTCTCTACTATATCAGCACTTGTATCACGTTTACTTTCATTGTCAACGTCTTCATTGTTGCTTTTGTCAGCATCACTTTTATCATCTTCAACATCAAGATCAACAGTAACTTCACTTTTTTTCTCCCTTTTAGAAGGATCCTTTTTGGAAGCGCTTACTGCTTCCTCCTCTTTTATTTCAACATCAGATACAGGATTGTCTGAATCGTCGACCTCGGATTCTTTGCTGGGTTTGGTCCTAGAAGATCGTCTCACCTTGGTATCTTTGTCGTTAGTTTTACTGTTGACGGAATCACTCTCCCGCGAGGAATGTCTATGTCTTGTCTTTGCAGGGGATTTCATGTCGAGTTTACGCCTCGCCCTCGGAGTTTGTTCATCTTCAGAAGAGGATTCTTCAGAAACAGTTATTACCTCAGATTTCTTTGGTGATTTTCTCGCCGATTTCTTTTCGTTGGAAGCCTTTATTTCTTCAAACTTCTTTTTCAGAGACATTTTTTTTTCAGAAATGCGTGCACTTTTGGGAGATTCTTGTTGGTTGGCAGCAGGTTTTTTGTTTACTGGTTTACACGACTTCACAGTCTTAACATACTTGTACATGCCCTTATTCAACATTTCCACACAGCGACTTTTCACTATCCTAACCATCAAATCATCTTTTTGATCTGTCCGTCGGTTGGCGTGATGGTCCGAAGTGTCACGACTATTGACCTCTTCAGCATCATGTATGTTTTTTTTCAACAAACCTAGCAAGTCACCCAAAGTGTTCGTGGCAGAACAGAGGTCATCTATGACCTGCCCAACGTTTTCAGTATTAACCCCCAAGCTTTGAACAAACTGTTCACAGACTTCCCTGAGGGCTGTTTGGGGATCGCCCGGTGTAGAGGACCCACTGTTATCAACTGATTTCCTGCTTTCTTCTTTACCTTTTTTCTTCTTCTCCAGCAACTCAGCCTTTTTCTTATCGTTTTCGATTTTCTCAAAAATTTGATTACACTGGTCCAAGACACCGGCCATGGGTTTAGGGTCACAGACATAACAATGCCACTGACTGTCTTCATCTGTTTACAAGAAAAAAGAAGTGAGCAGAAACGGTAAAAACTACAAAACTATTAGTTGGTAGATAAATTTGAACACAATGCCTAATAAACCAAATAAATATGATTACAAAAGAGATTTTTCGATTGATATTTTATGCTGCACTTAAGATAATTTCATTATTATAATGGCATTGCCAGACTGAGTGGGGGGAGGAAACAGTTTTTGGATTTTCACTTATTTGGCGGTGTTGCCAAGTTCAGTGGGGGTGGAAACCAGGTCTTTGCCTTTTATTTTGTACTGCTTGTTGAATGAGCCATAAGCTAATGCTGTTTCAACGGAATTTGCCACTTTAATAACAATTAACTGCTGAATTAAAAAGCACTTACCTGCATCTATTTCTGATAGATGTGATCTGCCTAAGTTACGTTTGATACATGCTTTACAGAAAGCATTAGTACAGTGATCACAGCAGATAAGGTTACCACCCTCCCCACACCATCGGCACTGCTCATCTATACCATTCGAGTCCTGTGTGAACTCACCACTCTTGTAATACTTGCAACAACGCTTAAAAACACACAAAAATCACATATTATAGCTAATTTTTGATACACGAAATATGATAAAAATCTACTTGGAAAATAATTCTGATTCCCAATTATTTTTTTTTTTTCAATTTTAAAATTTATTTTTTATCAAACGGTTATAATACTTGCAACAACGCTATAAAACAACCCACACCAAATATAACACTTTACAAGTAACTTTTTGATGAAGCAAATGCAATAAAATTCTACTAGCTAAATAAATCTGTTTTCTGATTCAGCTTATCTAAATTTTGACAAAGTCAAGGATAAATCTTATCACTATTTACTAAAAGTGTGAGAGATCCATTTTACAATTATTTCATCTACTTAAACTTGATGTTCTCACCTTACAAATGAGCACTTGTAAAATGGGATGTCTTCGTGCAGCCCCGGGTTTGCCTGTGTTTATCTGTTTGGCACACGCCGTACAGGTAACTATAGCTAGGTATTCATCTGGAAGGAAACACAAGCAATAGGGCTTGAAAACTAAGCGTCTTAGAGCCATGTAGATTTCACACTGCCTTTGTTGAACAAGCACGCATACAAAAGTTTACCTACCACATCTTTCAAAATGGATTCAAATGCCACATTTCAATCGGTATGGAATGTTAGTCCGCTCCGTGGTATTGCAACACATCTTCAACTCCTTTAACATTATAGATTTTGATTCATTGATTGATGTTTTATGTCGCACTTAAGATTATTTCACTTAAATGACGGCGTTGCCAGGTTTAGAAGGGGAGGAAAACAAGCTCATTTCCAGAAGGAATATCTGACAACTCTTCCACATACGCCGATCAAGTCAAAATTCTTTGAACCCACATCATATTGATCCAAAAACTCAATTCAGCGCCAGTTCACCATACAGCGAGGCTCCTGCACAAGCGTCAATCCTTAAGGCGAAATGGTCTATAAAGGCTCTCTCCAGTTACCAGATTTATTCGCTATCAAATAGTGGTATCTTTAGCCACAGAGACACCAGGATGTTATTTGTTTTTTAATTTATGTTCAACTTCACTTCATTCATGGGTTTTGTTTTGTACAACTCCAAAGGAAAATAAAGGATTCCATTATTTAGCCAGCAGAAATCAGTGTCTTTAAAAGGAATCCCAAATGCCTTCACTTTCCTTGGAATTAGATGTTGTACTAGCAGACTGAGAGGAAAAAAATCAACCAAGCAATATAACAACTGTATGCAGCAATCTTCCAAAATCTACACCACCCCACTAGTTGCCTTGTGCTAGAAAATTTTAGCTGAGCTATGACGTCACAGAAATGTCAGCAAAGAAATGCTTGATCCCATTTAACAACCTGCATTTCTAGTATTAGCTCAGGTATACAGAGTGATAATTACAAAAGTACCTATCCCATCATAATTTTTTACATACACATAAATAAATATGGCATAAATACTGTATTGTGCGTTTGAATCACAAAACACTATCACGACTGTACACTTGGACAATCAAATAAGTAAACAGGACAGGAAATCAACGCCAAGTGAACATTTATCATTGTAAGGTTTTAAACTATTGACAAGTTTGCATTTCCATTCACTGTAATTATGTATAATTTTGTTGTTTGCCATGGCGAGCGTAGATAGTTTGACTCTGTAGCTTGCCAAGCCACTGCCCAGGAAGTGAGTCTCGCCAGGCAGGTTCAATACTGTACTCCCCTTTACATGTTTGGTTTACAATGATCTCCCTTAAGACATCAGCAAATCCAGAGTACATATATGCGGAGTTCTAAGTAAGTCAGGTGAGAGAGCGATAGCGACACAAGCCTTCCATCTATGAATCACACAATCGATTGTACCTGATTGTAGACCACAAATTTTAAAATTTCTGAATAAATTTTTCACTTGATGGCCGAATGTGGAAGAGTTGCCAGGCACTCACCAAATGTCCCCCTGGGCAGCGAGCCCAGTTTCCCCACTACTAAACCTGGCTATGCTGCCATACAAATGAAATAATTTTTAATGGGCGTAAAACATCAATCAATCATTATGCAATTGCTGCTTGTTCAATACCTGAAAGTTTCTTTGCGCTCTTGAACTCTGGTCCTTTAAATCTATCCCCTTTTTTGTCCTTTACTGGTTCAGGTTTCACAACAACAGTGCCTTGAAAAGAAATAAAGAGCAAGTTAAACAAGTTACCTCACCTGTCTGCAGTTAGAGAGAATTTGAATGAGGTGTTTTTTTGTTGCCATAGACCGACCGAATATACGATAGATTTTGCTATCGGTCCACCGCTGTCGCAAACTGGATATTATGTGTATTACTAATACAAATCAAGTTTCTGAAGACATCTCGTATATTACTACGGTAAGATCTCCGCTAATTCAAGTACTCTAAAAAATTCAAGGGCCAGAAAAACATTAACAAAAGTACACTTAAAATTCAACTTTTTTCGTTGAGAGTCTTACCTCCTGGAGTGAGCGATCAGATAATCCTATTGAACGATCGCTGCTGTTGTTTTTATAGACCAAATGTGGCAAATAGCAATGTAATAATTCGTTATTTTCACATCACTGGTCCTTGAATTAGCGGAGATCTTACCGTATGCCCGATACAAACGCAGTCAAGATTATTTCATTTATATGGCAGCGTTGCCAGGTTCACCGACAAGAACCTGGAAACTATTCAACATAAGGTGATCCAGTGATGGCGTTTTGACAATGGTTTGACAATGGTTTTTACCACTTAAATCAGTTACCACTATTGTAGTTAGCTTACTTTACTGTGGAACAAATTAACATACCCAAGTTTACCATGGATTACATGAAATTAACTGCAAAGGAATATAAGCTGTGGTGAAACCATGGTCAACTGTGGTAAAACTGAGGTGAAACCAAGGTCAATTGTGTTGCAACTGTCATGAATCCATGGTGAACTGTGGTAAAACAATACTTGTTCAATGTTAGATTTAAATCAGGGATATACGTACCTTCTGGTAAATCAATATCCTCTGACAAGCTATCATGTCCGTTTGATTTGTGTTTTGATTCATTTTGAGACAGTTCTGATTCGTCTTCTTCATCTTCTTTTGTTATCTTACGGACAACTGTGGGTTTTCTACAGCAAACAATAAAAACACCATCAGCAATAGTATGGATTAGAATAACTGACTAGCTGAACAGTTATCCCCCCTTACTCTAACAAAGACAAAACATGGTTAACAACAGATTGGGTATTGGGTATTAAGGAAATAAAACCTAGATTTATCTCCAGTTCGATTTAGGCGAGATAAAAAGACGAAGAAAAAAATAGGGGGCATCACCGCTCTCCATAACTTTGCTTTGGCTACCGGTCATAAACTATTTGAATTGACGGTTGCCCTTTATATTTTCATTTGTAAAAAAACGTTGAAGAAATTATATATGTAAAAATGGCTCTAGATAGAGAAACATTTGCTGCAAAATATGAGATAATATTATCTTATTCTAAAGAGTACTGATTTACTTCAGGTTCCAACATTGAGGGAGTGATAGAGGATTTCGTTTCCGTTCATGCCATTTCAGGGCATTTGATTTGTAATCAAGCGGTCCCATACTCCCGATGTGACCACACCAATAGGAATTAGGATCTCTAAATCTACCGACTTGGATAAAAGTTGAAATTACCTTTTGGATCGTCCCATTTTGTATTCCAGTTGTCGGGACCCTGTAAAATAAGTCAAATTAATGTAAAAATTATTGAAATGACAAAGATAATGGTGAAAAATGTATGAATCTCCCCCCAAAAATGCCTTGATTGATTGATATTGTATGCCAGACACTGAATATTATTTTACTGTTATGCGCAGCGGCGTTGCCAGGTTTAGTGGGTGAGGGAACAAACCATGCCTAGAGCAAACCCCCTCTCCTTAGACAAGTATCTGGCAACTCTTCCACATAGGACGATCCAGTTAAAAACTCACAATTGTTTTTCTTTGGTCTGAGTGAGATTTGAATACACATTGAACCCATATATGGAAGGCCTGTGTCAGGTTCAGAGACTACAGACATGTAGCACTCTCTGTTGACTGAGGCTTTTTGATCATAGACGTGGAACAAGGTTTTTTAGATAGGATAATATAAATAGTGTTAAAATAAAAGCTGTATGCTGTAACTTCCATTTACTTAATGCATTGAATTTTATTTAAATTTTAAACAAAATCTGCATTGTAATGTACATGTATTCTCTAAATAATGATAAACCAAAACTGGATGCAAAACTTAATGTGTTTTCAATAGGGTATAGAAATGGCAGTTATTCACTGCACATAGAGTTAGCCAAAACTTCTTATTAGGATACACAATTGGCCTACAAAGTAGTTTTCATTTTAACTTGTCTCTCTATTACATTCTCAATTTGTCACATTCATTATTCCTGCTCAGTGCTGTGAGCCATGTCTTCTGGTGGCGGAGAAAAAGGTGCAGCCAGGTGTTTCCCACACCATTCCAGTGCTTGAAAAATATTTTTTGTCAGAGGGAATAATTTTTAAAAAAGCACATTTTCTTCTGTAAGATAAAATTTGAATCTTGTCAAGATATAAAACTTGTGTCAGTAATTGGAGACAGTATATACTTAATCATACTGAAGTTTGGGATATGTTTCTGTAGGAAATTTGAAGCCACACACGAAAAGTTGATTTTTCTCAATTTACTCCAATGTTAAAGTGGCATGCTAACCCAAAGCAAAGGCAGGTAATTTAGCATAGAATCGCGGCACTCCTCACAGCCTTATAAGCAAACTGGTCCTTTTTTAAGCTTTCCATAAATTTCTTTGTGCTACTCCCTGCATAACTATCATCAGCAGTTGAACATTGAAATTGATAATGATTGACTTTATTGAAAAGTTATGTGTATTATCATTTTGTACAGATATTCTACAATTGCTATCAGAAGTCTATGAATGGAGAAGTGTGAAGCGTCCTATTACACCATATTCAGGGCATTGACGCCTTTTGACCCAGAGGTTACGATAAACAGCGCCCTCTCTCAGTTAGTCAGAATTCGTGGCTTTTCTTCTCTTCCTCGTATGAACTATTATGGGATGCATAAGAAAAACATGGAGAAAGTTTTAGATGTGACAACAGTACTTGATGGAGTAAAAGTTAAAGTTTTCCGAAGAACTTCATATAGTTGAAAATGAGACAAGAAGCCTTGTTTGGTACGATTTGAGTCGGACGGGACATATCGGAGTCGCGTGCTCAGTGAAACTTTTATAAAAACCAATGTATTCTCCGAACTATGGTTACTGAGATTGCCGATTGATATGTTAGTCCAGTAAGTGTAATTCACCAAAAGTGAATTCCTCACCTGCCTCCTTGTTTAATAATCTGATATTCATTACGTCGTCAGGGAGGCATTCACTATCAGGGCGGAATTTACAGAACCGATTGCAGACGAACGAGGGGTTCGTTGTGTGGCCATGTTTTTTTTTTTTAAAGAAACGACTATAAACGGCCCGTAACAAAATAACAAATATTTCGGTAGTTTTACCTCATCGACACAGGAATCTAAGAAACAACAATTCTGACTGAAGCTAAAGTTTAATATTTATCCAAAGCAGCTCTTCCGAAAACGTGTCAGAGCTGTTAAATTCCGACGACCAGTAAATATCAGAATGGACATAACTAGTCGGGTTTAATTTGTTAAATTATAGTAAGTTGCAAAAGGCATTATTCTACCTGACCGGCAAAGTAAGTAAACCAGGACTCGTGTAAAACAGGACACACGAGTGCGGCTAAAGGCATCGGATTCGGTGCCCTGAATATGGGGTAATGCAACCTTTAACACTCCTCCATTCATAGTGTTCTGAGTGATTCCAGTCTACATCAGAATTTTTATAATGATATACATTAATTTTACTACTATACTAGCCTAGGCTTAGTCGCACTCATGTGTCTCTTTCCTGTGTTACCGGTACTTGTCTCTTTCCTGTGTTGTTAGGCCTATAGCTATACTATTTTAGTGCATTTTAACCCTCCCCAAACATTGACTCGGTGCAAAATGCCCCCCCCCCCCCCTCCTTTCTCCTTAAAAATTAAAAATGTGCTAAAATTCGTGAGGACGGAGGAATCTCATATTAGCTATGTACAGTCTGGTCACAGATAATTTCTATTCCATGACTTCCGCTTATGGAAAACGAATCAATGAAGGGCGCGAGAAAACGTCTTTTTCCAAATACCTGTGGTAGAATTACTGTCACTAGCTTATGGCAGATGTTGTGGTCGAACTTAATGATTGGAGATGGAAAGAAGATAATCAGTCTTTAAAATACCTGCAGTTAATCGCAATCCGTGTGCGTCTACCGCGATGCGGCCTTATAACCCTTTGTTAATGTTTTGATTGTGTCTACAGTACCTACCATCAAATGTCGGCTAAGCAGGATCTCTGACGTCATAAAGCACGTGACAAGGATCACGTGACGTCATTTGCATAATTTATTCATGACGTCACTCTTAATTTGCATATCATTTGCATTTCAAAATTGAAAAATATTCAACAATGTTTATAAGTTCTTAATTGATGACATATTCACGTGTAGCTTGTAGCAGACGAAAACTTCCGGTTTAGTACACCCCACGTGAGACTTCGTATTTTTCTCGCCGTCTAACATAGGCCTACACAACCTTTTCAACGGTTTTGCCATTAGCACTTATACATTAGCAGATAATGCCATACCATATAGCACAAATTCATATGAAAATGTTACCTTCGCTTTCAAATGAAAGGTGAGATCCCCACATCATAAACTTGAAATTTCCCGCACTGCCTTGACTATTAGTATTACTTCATGCGGACTTAATAATGCTACGGTGGCCAAGAGTTGCAAATTAACACAAACTTATTTTTCAAATAAAAAATCAGCTGACAAAAAACATTCAAATTTTATTTAGGCCTACTAAAAAAAACCCTTAAAAAAATAAAGCACGAAACGAAAAAAAAAAAAAGATATCAAATAAAAGAAATAGTTGACAAAAAAAAAAATATATAACAAAACAGTTAAGAAAAAAAAAAAAAATTAGACAAAGACAAAAATTTCTGCAAAAAAGGAAAAGTTGAATGAAAACGAAATGAAAGGAAAATTTTCCACGTGGCCTAGGATTGCCAAAAGCCGAGTTGCCAAACCTTGATTTATCTCCCCTTAGGATATCCCTTTATAGCAAGTAACTTTATGTTGAAATATTATACTAAAATAGAGTAAAAAAAACTACATATAGGCCTGCATTCTTTTTTTTGATAATTGGGAGTGCGCCGTGTTGATGCAATCGTCAGATGTTTTTTTTTTTTTTTTTCTTTTCTTATTTTTATCATTTGCGTTAAAGTTGAAGTACGTTCATTGTATGCCAACCCAGAAAACATTCAAGTTATTTTGATCACTACGATTTCTAACATACGGAAGTCTATTAGTGCCAAGCTAAGGATTTTATTTGGAGAGATTAGTTTTTTAAAATGTTTTTTTCTTTCAGAGACTATGAGAAAAAAAATAGTTTTTACCAGTTTCTTAAAAATTAAAGGCACAGTTGCCGCGAAAATCAAGAATACTGTTTACACAAAAAACAGTGGGCGGTTTTCTGTATTTTTCGTAGACAGAAGAAGTTAGGAACTATCTATTTTTACCAAAAACTGAAAGTTTTGGCATCATTTAGTATTTTTAATTTGATATTGAAAATTACATTTATTAAGTACCCGCAATGTAAACAAGCCCCGAAACTGAACATGCGCACAAGCGCCCTCATGTTTTAAGTCGTATGAGTGATCTAACGGCACAGTCTAATTTTACGTACTTCATCTGAGAAATACAGACTGACGATCGGGTAAGAGGGACACGAAAAGCTTGCCGATGTTTTTTTGAGTGTAAACCACAGAGACAAAGGTCTGGAATGAGGGTAATCAAACTGAAGGTAACCGACACTTATTGTTGTAATCAGGCTTCGATTCTTCGTTTGTTTTTCACCCCCATTTCTATATTCTAAATCTAACTGGACATGTTTGGTGTGTCCTATGTTTAATTTTAGTGGTTTTAGTTGTAGTAAGGTCATGTAAATTGGTTTTCTTAACAAATGTTAAACAGGCTACGGCGGGGGCTCTAAGAAAAGTCGTGATTAAGCATGCCCCTAATACGCTTTCGTACCTTCCGTATACAAACGTCTTGGAGATTGTATTTATGATCACTAAAACACACGGGCACAGGGAGTTGTATGTGAGAGTCTCAGTACCGTAGAAAATCATCGACTAAAGCGAGACTATGAAATTCAGAGAAAAGTTATCCTCCCGGTGAACGTTGTCAAACGACCAGGGACAAACAACACTTCGTGTAGTATATACCCTGTCTAAAATGAATCGATGGTAGGGGCTTTTCACATCTGCGGTTGGTTTAGTACGGATAGGCCTAGTCCGAAATATCTGCGATGGTGATAGATATAGGCCATCATCAAAACGTTGATATTTTGACGTTAAAACAGAATGTTGAAATTATTGGCTATTTTTCTCAAGACGTATAATTCAGAAGATTTGTAGTGCTTCTAGTCTCGAAAATGTACGATAAAGTATTGTTTGGAACTAACTTTGGCTTAGAATGAATGAATGGTCGTCCCGATTATTTAAAGTGGCACGAGCTGCCAAAATGTCGATATTTTGACATTAAAGCAGAATGTTGAAATTATTGGCTATTTTTCTCAAGACGTATAATTCAGAAGCTTTTTAGTGCTTCTAGCCTCGAAAAAATATGATAAAGTATTGTTTTAAACTAACTTTGGCTTAGAATGAATGAATGGTCGTCCCGGTTATTTAAATTTTGTTTACATTTCGAACACGTTTTCGGTTCGTACAGGCCACATACTGTATGGATTTTCCTCATTTCAACGCCAACCATTTAGTTTGTTGATAACCTCCAATGCCTCAAACTGTCGTGACGATCAGAAATTATGAAAAAAGTGTGAATTTTGACAGCTCATGCCACTTTAAATTTTGTTTACTTTTCGAACACGTTTTCGGTTCGTACAGGCCACATGCTGTATGGATTTTCCTCATCCCAACGCCAATCATTTAGTTTTTCGATGGCCTTCAAAGCCTCTTACTGACGTGACGATCAGAAATTATGAAAAAAGTATGAATTTTGGCAGCTCATGCCACTTTAATCGCCAATGCAGATAGAGTTATCGTTAAAGTGGCATGAGCTGGCAAAATGTTGATATTTTGACGTATGAACAGAATGTTGAAATTATCGGCTATTTTTCTCAAGACGTATAATTCAGAAGCTTTTTAGTGCTTCTCTCAAAAATGTACGATAAAGTATTGTTTTGGAACTAACTTAGAATGAATGAATGGTCGTCCCGGTTATTTAAATTTTGTTTACTTTTCGAACACGTTTTCGGTTCGTACCTGTAGGCCACATGCTGTATGGATTTTCCTCATCCCAACGCCAATCATTTAGTTTTTCGATGGCCTTCAAACTCAAAGCCTCTTACTGTCGTGACGATCATAAATTATGAAAAAAAGTATGAATTTTGGCAACTCATGCCACTTTAATCGCCAATGCAGATAGAGTTATCGTTAAGTGACTAGTCTACCCGTTTTCATTCTTAACAGAAAGGCCCTATAGCTTCCTCTGACCAATCCAGAGATTACGTGACCATTGCCGTTCTCAAGCTAGCCAAGATGACCATTTTATCCGTGATCAGAAAGGCAAAATTACCGTTTTTTCCCCCCGTGATCAGAGACAGAATTTTTAATCGGTATTCTCGCCGTGGTGCATCATTCTTTGTTGAGCATTTTAACTGTAAAAGCGCGCTCGCCATGTTATTCTCATTGAGTGAGCAATGTTGTTTTCAATCTTCAGATGTTTTTTTTTTTTTTTTTTTTTTTAAAGGTAGGCGGCTGTAGGCCTATACATGAGTTGCCAAAATTCAAACTTTGTTTAGGCCTATAACTGTTTATAAACTTTGTTTTTGTTTGTAATGTACCAAGAGTTTGTACTTAAAACATTGGAACATATTTCTTTATTTTTATAAATTATTATAAATGCAATTTTTAATTTATCTAATGAAATAGACGGAATATTTGTTTTTATTTAGCCTAACTGTACATTGGCTATTTTCTTTTTTTCTGTTGATGATTTCCAGAAAAATGGCGTTGGGATTTTGAAGTGATAGCAATGAAACAGTCGCCATGTTCGATCTCGTATTGGCCCAGTCGGCATTGGCCTTGTTTGTTCGATTTGGCCTAGTTTGTTCGCATTGGCCCTTATAGGCCCTGTTTCACAAAGCGGCATAGCGCAAGTTTTCACGTAACTGCCCTAACAACCCATACTGTTGAGATACGTTAGTATGAAAGTTACGCAAAAAATGCATTTACGCCGCTTTGTGAAACAGGACCCTGGTAAGCCCGGTAGCCTATGAGTGCGACCGTTTCTCAGTATTTTGCCAATAACATTGAAAATAACAACCGAATTAGGCCAATACGGCATGTACTGATGTAGCCTAGCCTAGGCCCTCTTAGGCGAAATATAACCGCTCGTCGATTTTTGATTGTTTTCATGTTTCATCATTAATATTTATCTATTTTTTTTTCATGGAATCCCTAATCTTTAAGTTTAACTACTTAAAGTTCAGTCTCGCCTCTCGGGCTACGTCGTAGATGAAACTGAACAGTGAAAGCCCGATCGTTTCTTCAGACTTCACTTCACTGTCTTCAGTTTCAGACTTCAGGTTCACGTTTCAAGAGCTAGATTAATACCAGTGTTCAGCTACAAGAGTGGCTCAAAAGTGACCGTTGAACGATAAGAAGATACAAGTACACTCGAAAACAGATTCGGCCGAATGTTATGCAAAAGGTGATAAAGTTAGTGAAACTGAAAGAAAAGCCGGCTGCTTGATGAAAACGGAAGTGGAATTTTTGTATGCGCATGCTCAATTGGAGAACAACAATGGCGACAGTCTTTGGTTGTCAGAAATGAAATGTCCGGCCACGGAAAATTGACAGTGAAAAGGTGTGTTTGTGTTAGTCAAGATGGAAACATCAGATTCTTTGATTGACCCTGAAGCTGAAGTTAAGAAACTACAGGACCTAGTGAAAAAATTGGAGCAACAGAACGAACTTCTACGTACAAAACAGAAGCTACAGTTGGACTCCCTTCAAAATGGGGATACCGACCGGACTGAGAAATTGATTAAGAATGTAAATAATAATTTGGCGGACTCATTTGTTGAAAATAAACCCAAAGGACAAAGGATACCTTCAACTTGTTCCCAAGATGACCAGGATATAATTGATTTAGATAGCTTATCATTAAAAGATGAAGAGGATAGTTGGTAAGAAACTGTCATATTTTAGTCTGGGTTTCGGACTCAAAAAATTATATTATTTTTTTTTATACTGCCGTATTTTGGAGTCAGGGCTCAGTGCAATAAAAAAGTCTGAGTAGACTGCCGTCTTCTGATGGGGCAGTTTGCCGTCAGATTTAGACAGTATAAAACAATATAACTTCCTCAACTAGTGTCATCACGACATTCATGGATAATTTAGCCTTATGTGAATGTAACGTTTGAAGGCTCAAAAATCGCTAAGCAATGTTAGGCCATCATAGAGTTTGAGACTGGAGAAGGCAAAAGCGAATTCATGGGAAGAATAATGTTTACTGGCCGATCCTGCTCGGCCATATAAGACACTGGTAGGTAGCGAAGTTATCCATAAACAGGATTATGGCTGCTTTGACCGGATTTGAGAAGGTCATATTGCTAGCTCAGAAGTGGGCAGTCTACTGTGGCTTTTTGATTGCAATGAACCCGGGCTCCAAAATATGGCGGTCAGTATAAACAAGTTTCTAATTGTTTTAAAAAGGGGTGTACCATTTAGACCTTGTACCCAATCATTAAAGTTGTAAATTTAAACTAAAAGCAATGATACTTCATTAGGTTGATGACAGACAGGAGTTTGGCTTTAGTCAATAGAATTTTCTGTACGGTAACGCTGTGTTATTTATTGACAATGTTTACGCATCTTCAGCTGTGGCAAAAATATCAGTATTTTTTTCGGCAAATGAGCGGTAGTGATTCCACATCTGTTGTGCGCCCAGGCACTTCGATCTGCTCTCAAAGTAGGGATAGAAAGTAAAATAATTTCTCAAAATTGACAAAATCGCCTACCCATCCATGAATGGTAAACTTGCAAACACTATGAGGAGTATAGAACTTGCCTTTGTAAGTTTAGTTTATATAAATCATAAAAATGGAATCAAAGTCTCCCGTCATCAGATTGTGTGCCCTCTGGCTGAAGCAATGTGGCTCTGCTTTAGCCATGTATGCTGACCCAGTAAGGAGAAACAATAAAATTCAGTATTTCATCAGTGTTTTTGATAAAGCTAACGTGCCGATTTGCAATAGGCTTAAAGGTTCACTACCAAAATCCGAGATAATTGGGTGCCCTCAGTCTGGCTGCCAGACCTTCAAGGCTTGGATCATTTTTCAATTGGTTTGTGTATTTTCGAAAAATATCTATAGAATACCCTGTTTTTAGAACTTAATAAATTGGTTGATATGTTGATATTTAGATTCTTCTAAATAAGAAAGATAGATTTTTTTTGAAGATTTATATAAAACAACATGATCCACTTCCTATCGAGAACATGACAAGAAAGTCTTTTATAGCCAAAATCTCGCCAGTATGTTGATCCATACTCCCATTCTAGAATTGCTGTAATTTAAGTAACAAGATTCCCAGGTTAATTCCATACAGATCTATTTTTGCAACAAGTGTCTTCACTTTGTCTCTACTAATAATTTGAAGCTAACAGCACTGCAGGGTGCAAATTTCCAGTTCTTCTGGCAAACATCTGACTTTGATTATCTATTGGATACCCGTAGTCCCATTGATGGAACACCTCTAGGGTCTACACACACTTTATGCCTTGTGTGTTGTGCATATACATTAACTGTTTCAATATTTTTTTATTTCAACGTCAGTTCTTTAGTTTTTCAAGATATTTCAAAAGCCCAACTTCTCCTGATGATCAGTGAACTTTAAGGAAAAAAGTCAGAAGTTTGACAGCATGTGCGACTTTAGATAAAGATGATTTAAAAAAGAAATGTTTCAGAAAAAGAAAGAGGCCCCAATATAAATAGATCTCAAAACTAAATGGTTTTTCAATATTTCATTTATTTCGACCTATTAAAAAAGTGGGAGCTGTCATCATCTGTAATGCAAATGTTTCATTCCACATTGATATTGGACATTGTTTAGCACGTCATACATGTACATGTAATTGACATATAAACCTTGGAAGTTGTTTTCAACTGAAATTTAGGAAATGTCCTCTAAGAGAAGGAATTTAATTGGCAGTTTGTCTCCCATGTTAAAATAGTTCATCCAAGTTGCTCCATTTAGAATGTGTATAGAATAACCCCATGCCGGCCTGGGGTTAACTCATCAATGTGTAGCGTCTCCATGATGATGACGCAACAAATCTTTCAATGGCATTTAGAAGTTGAACAGTTACAATAAGGTGAAGAATAACTTATGGATAACACCTTCTTGGTTTATTAGGGTGATGAACAGATGAAGTTTTGATGTAGTTCTTACATAGTTAATTCTTCATCTTAATGTGCAACAGCTGACTCGGCTGAGAACACTGAACAATGATAGGTTATTTAACTGGGTGTCATCTATTGAGTCATGACATATACATCCACTTTACAATCCTTTTAAAAAATGAAGCCAACTGTAAAGGTCATATAGATAAGCAAGTCCATGTAACATCTCTATCACATTGTGTGAAGTGAGGTGTGTTCAAGTGCATGTATTTAATGGTGCACTGTACAACCAACTGTCAGTCAGAATGATTACCATGGTGAGGACCACTGAAATATTTTAGATTTGCAGTATCTCAATTCAATTTTTGTTTTGGCCCTCTGTGGCTCTTGTAGAGAAGACTTATCAAGCTTTCCAATAAAGGTTATCATCCTTTTAACTCATGAAAATTGGCAAATAAAATAAAATATGATCAGTGTAATGCTGAGAGTTACAATGTACCAACATACAGTACATGTGTATATCAGAAAATTATTTTTTTTAAAAGTTACAGGATACTCTCAATTTTCACTGTTTAATGACTTGAACATTATTTATAATCAAATTCCCTTACAATGTAGTTCAGCACTCATTGTCTTTTGAATACACTGTAAATACAGGTTATCTAAAAAGAGCCATTGTACGATGAATCTCATTCGTGTGTATTAATTTTTATGCAAGTCACGAGCCTCTGCGGAATAATAGAAATTCATTTACTAAAGTAATATCCATTGAATTCTCACTCTATACCAACAAAATACAGGGTTTTAGTTAAAAACGCAGCTCAACTAGACAAACAAAAATACTTGATGACGCTCTATTTTCAATAATGGCTGTCTGAAGTACATAGTAACCTTGCAGATGACCGCACCAGCAACATTATTATCCCTCAGAGAAGTTTCTCTGCAATCTGATTGGTTAAGGGATAGCGGTCTTGTCTAGCGGCTCGACCGGTAACAATTACCACGCTGACAATGTAAATACTTTGTACCCCCTCCACGAACCATGATAACTATTATCTTCCCGGGCCATTCAAGATACGACTGCTACCGGTTCTAACCCCCCCCCCCCCCCCCCCCCCCCCCCCATACACCCACAGTCCCACACACACCACTCTTAGCTCCACGGTTATTTTAGACAAGAGGATTTTCACTGTGCCCATGTGTTATAGTTTTCATAAATACTATAAGCTTAAGGTCAATATTTAATAGGCAAACCAATAATTGTATTTTCTAGTTAACCAACAATTATTATAAAGGGAGAGATTTTTGTCCATTTTACATTGGATTACTATCATTAGGCAGGAATTTTGAGTCTAAGAGATCCAGTTTGGCCATTTTTGTTGGTTCATTGGCCTAGAAATATTCATTTATTTTTTGGTTGATTTATGGTTTTATTCTTCAGACTATCATCCAAATAATTTTGCTTTCATATTTTCAGGCTGTACTCTTCACCTAAAAAGCCTCCGACACCTATGCAGACTAAAGTGAGTCCATATGCCTGGGTAAGGCAGGATTTTGATCGACCCAGCCCGGAGGTGATTTCTGCAAGAAAGACTTTAGCTTATAAACTTGAAGAAATGGCCAGAGGAAGTATGTATTTCTTATTGCTATGAATCATGATCAACATCTGTTAGAATCATCATATGAGAATCCCACTTGGACATTGAAATATGTTTTTTTAGTGTCTGAGGTTTTACATGTATATTGCCATACAAATGTGGAATTGTTGCTTGGCTAATTGTAAAATTTTCTCACATATATTTTAGTGAAATAACCTTGAGTGACAGACAAATAGCTACAGAAACAAAGAAAGCAATAAGGTTTCTTTCGGCAGGAAACAGTATATCAGGGGCTCCCTCTGTTAATAGAGTTTAGTTTCCAGCCCAATAATGTTGACAATGCTGCCATATAAATGTGATAATCCCAAGTGCAACATTAATATCCCTGTCAATTAGGAATTTTGTCTTCATCAATAATATTGATCAGGAAAAATTTGAATATATACATGTTGATTCATTCTCCCTGGCGTTTTCTTTCCTTGGGGCCTGGTTGGCTCAGTCGGCTGAGCAATAGTCTCTCAGTCTTACACAAGCCTTCCATTGATGGTTCACGGGTGTACATGTGAATCTCACTCCGTCCAAACAAAAATTCAGTCACCTTTTCACTCAATCACCCTACATGTATGTGTGTTTCAAATTCAATAAATTTCCAGTTCAAGCAAAATTTTAACAGGAATTTTAAGTTGAAAAGGCTATTAGTTCATTAATATTTAATGCTTTGGTTTTGCAGAATATCAATTAATATAGACTTACATGTACATGTAAAGCTTTCAAATATTGCTTAGAATGAGATACGCCTTGTTACCAATATTCATGACTGAATTATTCTCTTTACAGTAGGGAGAAGTCCGAGCACTCCAGCTTTCAGTCTAAATAGATCCTATCCTGAAACTAAAGGAAATCGTATGTCTATATCCGCCCCCGTTCCCGTTACACATAGCACCCCTCAATCCCTTGGCCGATCATCTCATATGGGATATTCAGGTGAGTGTTTGATACATTTTTATCTTTAATCTTTGTACGATTTATTCATCTACACGTATGTTTATTCTCGTAAAAAAAAAAGTATGTGCAATCATCATCAGGGAAATTACTGAATTAGTAAATTAACCGACACTGATTTACTAATTCAGTAATTTACTTGATGAACGTTATATTTATAATGTGCACAAAAAATTGTGAAAAGTGACGATAAATGATATCATTTTTTTGTATTTATCAGCTCCAGGCCACTTTATGATCTATGTATAAAGACATCTTTTGCTTCAAAGCAGGCAAGTTCCCTGTTCATCAATGAATAATTCAAAACTTTATTTGCTTTATTTAGGCTCAAGAGTTGATACCAATACTTTTACACGGCCTAAGAAAAATCGAGAGAATGGGGAGGAGAGGAGAATTCCTCGAGCTCGTTTACCGGAGCCTAGAGAAGACATACCAAATGTTTCGGATATACAAAACCTGGCCAAGCTTCAGGAGGAAAGTAAGTCAGAATTACACCCTTTCTCTGCATAATCTTGTTTATTAATTTGTATATCTGGTGAGCAGTTTATTTGTTGTCATAGATTTGTATAATTTTGGTCAAGTTTTTATTTCAATGGCCTAATGATTCTTCTCAGGGTTTACATTTTGGGTTTTTAAGATGACTTGAATGTCCTGGAATATTGAGATTGAGTCTAGAAAACCCTTTATTTCAGTAAAAAGCCCAACCCCAAAAGCGAATGAACAATTATCTGGAGTATTAGGTCTTAAGAATTATTAAGTTTTCATGTGTTCATTACAAAAGAAAGACATGAATCAATTAACCGTATTCATGGTTGTGTATGTCATAAAGGGTACTTTTGGATATCGAAAAGCCGGGAAATTTTAATTTAACAAAGTGTACGAACCCTGTCTTCTGTCGCATCATTTTATCTTTTGACCAGAGATTCTGAAGTTAGTGTTGTCTTATAGTGAGAAATAAATCACACTGTTACGCAGAGCAAATGCTACATTTTACCTTATAACTAAAGCTCCCCTCCCTGGTATTCTGTGTTTTAGTTCTCTGTTTAAAACCATAAAAAAAGTCTTTGATAAATAAATGCAAAGGAATGTATTCATTTAACAGAACAATAACATTTTCCTTCTTTATTTTCATTTTTTGTAAGGTTTGCGGCAAAGTTTAAATTCACCGTTAGGTTCTCCAAGAAAAGGTAAGTTTGGCAGAAAAGAAACAATCACAGAGTATATAGAACACTTTTCAATTCTCTTCAAATCCATTTTTACAAATAAAATCCATCCTTCCTTACACTCTTTCCTTTGTGTGTAATTATTTAAATTAGACAATAATGTTTGCTTCAGATAGCAAATTTTGGATTGAAATTTTCCTAAACTAGTCTAGCTTTCCTATCAGCTTTTCCCAGTTGTGCATGCTTTAGATTTGTACCTTATATCATCACTTGTATCAGCAAATGGCTTTGAAAAACTTGACACCACCACATACTTCGGCAATTTTGCTCTCACTCCAAAAAACGAAAAGAAAAATTATTTACAAAGGAACTAAATTCTTTTTCCGTTTTGGAATAGATTACAATTCATTTCAAGGTGATATTCAGATTTGATTTTAAAAATCTTGCATAATGCAGATTTTCAAGTAAAGTGTTTGGCGGTGTCAGGTAACAGAATAAAAGGGATCATTGAAGTTTAACTTTTACTTTAATAAAAAGTGTTCGATTGATTTTATTAGTATTAAATTTATTGTTAAATGCCATGGATATCAAAGATAAATATATTATATAATGTAAATTGACAAGAATAGATGCTTTATGACCTTATAAAAACAAACCAGTGTTGAACAGGCATGTAAAGGTCTGAACTAATTTTAAAACTTCTGGAAAAACTGGAAACCTTTTTTAACATAATTAATCCAGGCATCCTGTCTGATTCTCTGTATTTCTACCATTCTATGGACCAAATTGTGTCCGAATTAAAATTCTTCTTATTATTATTATGTTCCAAAATCAATATCAAGATCACTTAAAACCAAACCCTGCAAATTATGTAGAGAGAACTTCAATGATCCTGTTGATGCTTCTTCATTGTAACCATAGCTCATTTAATCATCTAGCTCCTTGTGCGTTTTGCCCTCTTATTTTACTCAGTTTTCAAAGCTCGTCATCTGCCTCAGATGGCAGCTGCAGTAGGTAGTAATGAGTCTGCAGACAGGTCTCCTCACACCTCTAACAGGTCTAGTCCAGGACGGTATGAAGGTAATCTCCCTTTGTCATCTCATTCCCATAATCCTTCATTCTCATTTGTGCTTGTAAATATCTCTATGAAACCTCAAATGTTAACCGCAAGTTCGGCTCTAACTCCTTACCATGCTTCTCTCAATTTTCTACAGAGACAAGCCTGGTAAGGTATTGGTCCCCTCTCCCCATGCTTCTGAATAAAATAGAGAAGCCTGGCAAGGTTTTAGAGTTGTCTGTACATAGCCAGTGCCTCTTGACCTTCCTCAAATTTTAAAAGAACACATGCAGATTCAGATCTTATCCCCTATCATGCTTCTCTTGATAAAACTGACAAGCCTGATAGGGTATTGGAGTAGCCGAGAAATCTTGGCTCTGCCGAATTTTTTTTTTCCGTGTTCGTCATAGCCAAGATCACTTCCATAGTAAAAAAAAGGATATATGTTAAGGAGACTCGCAGTAAAAATCGGCGGCGCAAATTTCACAACAAATAAGCAAAGAATAAAATATTTACCACTGCATTCCGATAGCATAGACCACGAAGAAGGAGTTTGTCAAACTTACGCCGCTGTAAAGTGGTAAACTTTCCCTTATGCAGTCAATATTTGTGTCGAAGTCCACTGGCTTTCAACCTGACGTAACCGCCATAGTAAAACATTTAAACGACCAGTTAAACTGTGCGGGGCGTCGTAGAAATACTTCAATCATATATCTTTAGTCACTTTACAGCAGCATAAGTTTGATAAACTCCTTCTTCGTGGTCTATGCTATCGGAATGCAGTGGTAAATATTTTATTCTTTGCTTATTTGTTGTGAAATTTGCGCCGCCGATTTTTTCGGCGGGTCTCCTTAACATATATCCTTTTTTTACTATGGAAGTGATCTTGGCTATGACGAACACGGAAAAAAAAAATTCGGCAGAGCCAAGATTTCTCGGCTACTCCAATACCCTATCAGGCTTGTCAGTTTTATCAAGAGAAGCATGATAGGGGATAAGATCTGTAGTCAGTACTCCTTGTACTGAATGGGATACAAACAATTACGATAGTGGCCTGTGTGCCTTATTTATTTATAAGTTATTTGGTAGAAGTTGGACTAAAATTTAAAAAAGTTGACCCCTGTTTAATATGGGGGTCCGATATTATCATAATTTTTAAAACCTGCCATGTCACATTTTGATTGGTTATAGGCTATATTAATAGCAATTTTACGGATCTTTGAAGCTGGTATTTTATTGTTTTTGAGTTAGAGAAAATCAGTTTTATTTTCTCATTTACTTTGGAACATCTACAGTAGCTCTTTTCCATATGTAGAAAATATATATATCTAAAGTCAAAAATATATATATTTCAAGTCAAAAATATATATATAATATGAAGTCCTGAAGTAATTGAAAACTTAAAATGTTGTCAATATCATTTGCCTAATCTGTTTTAAAAATGTGTTATACCTGATAACTGCTTAGAAGAAATTAATTTGTTTCAAGCAAGTATTTGTCCCCTCCCCTCCCTCCCAAAAGGGGGAAAAACGAGACTGTTTTTTTGACCATTCACCAAGATAATTTAACTGTTGATTACAATATATGTCAAGTTTCAACTCTTTCATGCAAGGTTGTCAGCATTCCTAATATATTTCAATGCTTATGATAAACAGGTTGTATGGCAATATCATGTTTTGCTTGCTGTTGGTTTTGAGATTAAAAATGCTTTTTTCTTTTATTCAGCTCTAAACTCATTTAAATATGTTCTTTTTTTTTTTAGATAATAAGTGCAAGATTTATTGATTATTATATTATTTGATATTTGCTTAGATCCCTCCCATGGTCGACGACCCAGCAATAGTATGATGTCCTCAGGGTCCCAGGACAGTGGAAGTAGTCCTCCAGATAGTCCATATAGCAGTCAGTATCTACAGGCACATCAAGTCCAAGGTAAATCAACATATACAGGTTATAGGGTCAAGATGTAGTTCGTTTTTGGTTATATTGCAGCTATTTGATTGCTGTTCTGGTTTTTTAGGTTGTTTTAGCTTATTGACGTGGCAGCTATTTGCTGTTTATATGCAGCTATTTGATGTTTATGTTTATTCCCCATTGTTCAGACAATTGACATTTCTACTGTACTTATGATGCTAAACCAATGTGCATGTGCTTCAAGATCCGTTGTAGACTTTTTAAGGGTCAATATCAATCAATGTATACAAAATGAACTTCACTGTCTCCTATAAAACTGCAATAATAATAAGTGAAATTATCTAGTTTTGCCTTAACAAAAAGCAAACAAGCAATTGGTTGCCAGATTCCCCTGTTACCAGGAACACGGCAATATTTGTATGAAAATTGTATGTTTGTTTTGTACTAATATGGCTTTTCAATGTTTATGAAGGTTTTGGGATTCACATTTTCCTTTACGACTTGTAAGATGTTATTTCTGATTAGAATGAAATATGCTGTATATAATGTAATTTGATTCTTTGATCTTGCATATCAGGTGAGAGGACGGAGTCAACACGGAGAAGTTTACCTAACCTGAGCAAAAGTAATGGAATGCCGTATAAATTACATCGTAGTGATCCCAGTATAGACGATGGTTCAGTGGAAGATGAAGAGGTGTCGAGGGAAATAGGACGAGCTAATCCCTCTCCTACAGGCCGAGCATCCTCACCGCACATGTCGGGATTAAAAAAACCTATGATGGTGCGACGAACAATGTCCCCACAACGCTCCGGGCTTCCAACTCCCAGTGGTATCCCCAGAACTGGTATCCCTCGACCTGCCAGCGCCCAAGGAGGTCGATCGTCTTTACCAACACCAAGTAGAAGGTAGAAGACTGAAAATATTTTTGTGTTGATGGTTTTTAAAAAAAAGATTTGTTCATTGATTTATGTTTTCGGTTGAACTCAAGGTTATTTCACTTCAGGGATTCATACACGTCCAATTTACTTACCGATATTCGGTTCGTAAAATTGAGTTTAAAACTGAATTTGGTGTTGAAAAACTCAATATTTTCAGTTTAAAATTTCCTTTTGAAAACTAACATTTCCAAACTCAATTTGGGCGTGAAAAACTGAATATTGTTTGATTGATATCCACTGTTTATGATGAAAAAATCTAAGTTCAAGGGAAAAGTTTATTTCGAAACCGCCGTCAAACGACCATGGCCGTCAGTCTCTTGTTGTTGTTGTTTCGTTTTCAGTGTCTCCACAACATGGCTTATTTTGCACTTTGGAAGTCTTTTTAATTACCTAAACATTTCTAAAATAAGCTGATTTTGTTGAACTGAGGAGTTTTGGGGAGTATTACCCACAATAATCGTAATAATTCGCGACTTGTTATATTTATTCAGCTGCTTTTGGTCAAAATAAAAGGGGAGACAACTAGTGTCGATAATAAGTTAGTTACCTCCCCTGAATCATATTTCTCAAATAGTTCAATTCATTTAAATCATTGTGTATTTTTTTATTGTTGCACATGAAGAAGAGATTAGGGATAACTTTGATCTAGGTTTGACATTACATATATATTATAATCATTAGTTTTTTGTCAAACCTGATTTTTTTCTTGGAATTCATACATTCATGAAAAAAAGAAATATTAAATTGGAACTGGTTTGTAACATAGATTTTAACTCAGTTTTAACCCTAAAATGGTCGGTAAATTAAAAAAAAACTGAATTTCGCCTTCTAAAAAACTGAATTTTTCAATTTCGGTTCGTAAATTTTGGACTTCTATGAAGTGACATGGCCATTCGCAAGGTTCGAAAGGGAACGTTGATCAATGCCAGGACAAGAACCTGTTTTCTTGAATCAGGCATTCAATCTCACACCAAGAGATCTATAGGCTCCTTTTGATTATTAAAGAGGCATGTGCAGCTTTTGTCCATCTTCCTGAAAATTATAAATTTGGCATACCCTTTCAAATTGAATATGGGTTGCGGGTCCGAATCCCACTCAGTCCAAAAATTGGAAAATTTTCTGACTGGGTTTTCACTCGAACGACCTATGTGGGATGGTTGCCAGTTACCAGCGGAAGGTCGTGGGTTTCCTCCGGGCACAGAGCCCGGTTTCCTCCCACAATAAAACTGGCAACGCCGCCATATAAGTGAAATAATCTTGAGCGCGGCGTAAAACCCCAAACAATCAATCAATCAAATTGAATATACATTATGAAATGTCAATGATGCATGTATGTTTTTGTTTTAGGTCTGGGATACCATCACCGAGGACTGTGGGTAGAACCTACACCCCAGTGGACAATATGACAGATTCCGATGAAAGTTGGAAAGAAGGTTGTTTCTGAAGTGCTGATCAAATCCCTGTGATCATCTTATCTGTCTATGTTTATTTTAGGGGCATTCATCTACTGTAATCCAGGCATATCTGCAATGTAACTTATGTGCATTAATACCCCCTAGCTTGCCATGCAGTATAGACGTCTTGCCATTCAAATTATAACTAAACCATCTTGTATTTTGCTGATATATACACCACTACTTTAGGGTTTCATGAATGATGGACCTCTTTCAGCAGTCTATAACTGCACACTCTGTTTAAAGAAACAAGATAAAGATTACTCCCTCTTCTGTCATAAGTTGCAACATTGTTGCGCATTCATTCTTAAAATGTAGCAGTCCTGGGTGGACAGCAATGCTGTGCTCAGTGAGAGCTCCTTCTGCTTCCATCATTCAACCTAAACAACCGTAGACATTTTGTTGAAGATATCGCACCACAGAGACCGTGATTAAAGCGGATTGATTGACATTTCAGTGCAACTATATCAATTTGGGTTGAGGGTCTGACTAAGGCTAGCACCAACTGAAGAAGGACAACAGTTTTCTTCACTGACGGTGTTTTTCACAACCAACAAAAATCCGAAAAACATGATATACCCACACAATATTTTTTTTCTTGACCAGAAATATGGATATAATTTAGTATAAGTGCCGTGATATTGTTTTGCATAAAGCTTTGCTCTGGATCTTTGTTCTAAACAAATTTATCCCTCATCAGCATGTCTAACACATTTCCCCTGACCAGCATAACTGGGACAATTTAACAGAATTGAAATCTAGTTTGCAAAAAAATGGCAGGTCTTTGTCGCAGTATGTCTGACAATATCGCCAGACAGAGCCACAGTCCTAAAGCGCGCCCGAGGTTCAGTTGAATTTTCAAGCATGGCCTTGAGTTTTGCCAGAATTTGGGTGCTTGATGAGGAGTTACCCCCACCCTATCAATATTTATCTAGCTAAAACGGGGTTTCAACCAAGCCCCAATTTCCCCAAATTGCAGATCCACTTTGGCTGACTAATGTTATGGGTCTGTTAGTTATTTGTGAAATTTATTTGCGACTTGACGCAGACGAATAAAATCTTGAGAGATACAGAATTATGTTAGTGCCATGAATACATGATAAAACATTCTATGTTGATAACTAAGCTTTGCTCATCTTTTTTATATATTTTTTCAGTGTGTAAATATATTGAACATTCTGTATAGCATATGTACATTTTCAGTTGAGAAATAACACTGTAGTTGGGTAGTTACTTATTTCTTAACCTACACCCCTGATGTTGAAAGCACTGTACATAAAACTTGATACCTTAACTGTTACAGAGTTACTTATCTGTACTTGTGACTGTCTTTAACATGTATCCTGTGTGTCCATTTAATATTATGTGTGGGAGGGCTTGGTTTATGGATCCTTTGTTCTTTAATTTGTCCCAGGCATATGGGTTTTGGACTGTGTGAATTAAATCAAGTTATAAATGTCGGTTTGCTTTACTGCTGTGGTCATCTGGACAAACATGTACATCATTAATATAACAACTTTCCTTTCCTCCAAAGAAATTTCTGTCTTACACATGAAACATTTTTGAAATATGGTTTCACTATTGTAAGACCTAATCATAAAAAAAAAATACAAAAGGTCATTTCATTTCAATGTGAGTCAGCAAACCCGACTGACAGCAGACAGACCTACCAGTGTTGAAGAAAAAGATGACTTTTTTTCTTGTTAACTGTGTTGCTATTCCATCAGATCTTTTTTGTCATCACAAAGAAGGCAATATTTATATTCTATTCAGTTTCCAGTCAGTTATAATTCGTCGAAACAGTAAATAATTATAACAAAGTGTTAAGGGTACTCTCCCTTTATTTCCAGGGTTCTCTCCCTTTACTTCAAGGATGCTCTCCCAAACGAGGCAATATTTATATTTTATTCAGTTTGATAAATTTTCAACCGAGTGTAAACATGAACTCCAGAAGTGTTTCTAATAATAACAACGCTGGTTTTGATTTGAAGTTGTGTCCTCTGAAAATGAACACATCAAAACGTCAATTCAAACTGAAAGTGATTTCAATTTCACAACAAAAAAACCCCATGATAATAATGTAATGATACAGAGCTTGTTAACTATGAAACATCTTTAGCACTAAGAATTTATTGTAAAAGCTTGAAAAGATTGTGTTTAGCTTTACATTTCCTTGCCAAAGACGCTCGAAATCAGTTAGTATTTCTATATTTAAAGCGAGCCAAGTCTTCTCTCGTGGTCCTTAAGACAGCTACATGTCGCACCGTCTGTTGATTCAGGAAGTTATTCAGAGCTGGTGTAATGTTTCAACACTTTACAATCCTGGTTGATTTCATCCATTCTTTGCTGTATTAACCACATACTTGGCGTTGCATGTGTCTAATAGTAATATAGCCGAGAAATCTGGGCTGTGCCGATTTTTTTCTCCGTATTCGTCATAGGGGGTGATTCACATTACCAGCCAAATATAAAATAAGTCTCCCTCTAGACCGAATATCCGGGCTAATAGTAATACATGTTGGTTAGTCATCCGGATATTGTCTCTCGAGAGCCTAGGCCTACTTTGTGAGTACCCGGAATTCAGTCAAATATTACTGCCAGGATTTTCATAAATGATTTGTTGGTTATTACCCCTGTCCGATAACATTAAATGATAATGGTGAAGTTCTAACAATCAATCTGATGTTAGATTTGCCTTGTGAAATTATGCCTCTATGTGAAGGCCAAATGTTACCCCATTCTTATCTCCCTTTATTAATAGTCTTCACATTCAGATATAACAAATTAAATTCAGCATCTGCAATTGTCGCAACAATTTTCGAAATATTTCGTACAAACCACCATGCTTCTTTGTGACATGTCGGGGCTAATGGCGTTGTTAAGATGTTCACTTATGGTTTAATTTTCCCATGTATTTAAACCATATCTTTTTGGATACTGATCCACAAATGTTAACTACATTGGTTAAAGTATATATTAACAGAAGCACTTGTTGCGATCAGCGTATCACCTTTAATAGAATGTCCCAAGTATAGATACGTTTTCTCTAAATAACGTTTAAAATATGTTTCGCTTTTCGAGAATTTAGGTTGTCAAAGGATAACTCACGAGTAAACCCTCATTTGTTACGTGAAGTCCTAATTTGGGCAGCCTGTGACAAATGACACTTTATGGTGGCTCGAAAAATAAGATAAACGTACCAAGAAAGCTAAAGTCAACCAAAGAATGTTTCTAGAAGTTTCAAAGGTTTTGATTTTTCAGAACATTGACGTATTTTTGTATATCTAGCTCTATACACCTTAAGAAAAAAAAGAAACTTTTTGTCAAAAGTTCTACACTGGATAAACCCGGAATCACTGCAGATTATCACTGAATTATTTACGTGTAATTGAATTATTTACAAAGTCTGTCTAAAGTATAATTTGGGGGAAAAAAACTAGAATCTGAATTTAAATTTTACAATTTACATCTCAATGTCAAACAATCAATTTAGGAACTCCGGTCTCGAATAATTTCAATTTATTAACCCAATAAGTGTGAAGGTCGAATAAGGGATCGTTCCATTTTAAATCTAAAAGTTAACCGTCGATAAAGCTCACCTTTCTCTAAAACTTAATCAAACCTATCTTGAGCTAGGTACGTATCGTTCGATAAAGAAGATGTGTGTTGACCAAGTAATAAAGATCACAACATATAGAATTTTCAGACGTATTGATTTTGTAAAAAGGTAGACTAGTGAATTACCCCATTTACAAAGGCTTACGTGAACAAATAAACTGAAACAATACTTATCTAACTACTTTTACTGTTAGTGATCTCAACATATATTTCGTTATGTCCTCAGTTTAGTCTTGTAAAAGTTATACTTTGTGTGTTAAGATTTTAAGTTTTCTAATATTCCAGTCATTAGATGTACATGTTATTCTTCAACCACCTTTGGTATGTGCTGTTAACTTATAAAGAATGATGTCAATTATGTTGTTTTTGAGGCTATAACGGCCTCAAATATTGACCCCTGTGATCGTAGTTTACACGGCCCTGTTTCTAACTGTCTTGGGCATTGCTAACTTATGAAATAAACATGATTACTAAAATTGTGGCTTTTGTTTTCTTTCTTTAGGTTGTCATATTGAAATAACATTTAGTTATTCTTTGCTTGGTTCGGGTTTCTGACTCCAAAATGACTGTTTTTTTTATACCGACGGCCGTATTCTAAAGTTAGTGGGCGCGGCGTAAAACACCAAACAATCAATCAATCAATCTAAAGTAAGAGTTAGAAACCCGGACAACTGCTTGCTGAAAAAGTATACATTAACGTCCAATAATTATCCACCCGATCGTTACTCATACAGCTTTATTGCTCTGCACCAAGTTCCTTTTGTCATTTCACTCGATTCTCTTAGCATATTGGGTCTACCAAATTCGCGTCTTGTATGTCTTAAGTCCCTCAATAGGGCATCTATGAAAATCGCTTTTTGAACTGTTCGGTGTTGTTCCTGATCGTTTGCTTATTTCCAAAAACTGGTTCCTGATCGGTTCGATCTTGTTCCTTCTGTATATGATCCCTCCATTTACTTGATTTTTGGAATGTTGTTTGTTTGGGACAGACGGATCATCGATGTACTTTCGATATGTCATCTTGGTTAATGGATTCCTGAACATTTCGTGGCGATTCCTTGAAGCTATCCACTTCTTTAGGACTTCAACAGCCCTAAAAATTGATTCTTCAAAACTCACACGATTATATTCCACATTCATATATCCCTTAGTTTTAAGATTAAACAATTCTCTTATCACTTTATTTCAATCTACATGTGCTTTAGCATTGTCTATGGATAACATAGAAATAATTGAATATAGTGATTCATGTATTTAGGATTATAAAGGACTGGCTGTAAACAGGACCACGCCTGTAGGATTTACTGATACAGTTAGACTTTGTCCAGGTTTTATCATGCCCATGTCCCCTCCGTCAAATGTCTCTGTTAGGTTATAACCTGATGGGTTAATCAACCCTATCTTCTCCACTGCCATGGACACTGTTGTCGGCATCCCACCGTCACTGGTATTGATAAAGGCAACGGCTAAGGTCCCTGTTGGCATGATTGGTCGGACCCAAACATCAATTGACCCCTGCAAGAAAGAATGGCAGGCTTACTATATGCTGTTATGGATAATATGTCGCACACTATTTCTCCACTAAACGTTAGAATGGTTTATAGATGCCAATGGAATTTAGGATATGTCTTCATTATACATAGCCCGGTTTCCTAATAAGTAATAACCCTTGTAATTGTCCATGAGTGTATAAAGTTAATTGTTACACTAAACGCCACAATCACGCACAGTTTCGCTTACCAAACGTTAATCCTAACATAGCCATATTATTTAGCCTAACATTGCGTAAATGTTTGGACCGATATTGTTTTTGGGCGGCTTGCGCCAGACGTTTGGCTGGTCCTGCTGAAACAGTGTTTTTTTGTTGTTGTCCCAATCGGTATCTTTCTTTGGTCCAACACCATTTTAAAACGACCTGTGGGACACCTCTGGTCACAACAAAGCCCAGCTGATCCGCTGCTAATGGAATCCTTTAGTTTGTTTTGGGACACTGGATATGGGTCAACCATAAGAGTCGGATGGAACATTTAAAATGTTGAAATACCTAGGCACTGAGACCATCCTTGTCGCAATTTGGCTCTTTGAATCCACTGATAGAAAAAAATCAGAAAAATCAGCTGATATTGATCCTTCGCAACCATTTGAGCTTTTACTTGCTTGTTGTTTTACTTACTTGTTGAAGAATCCTTCTTCCTTGGATGCCTAAAGGGTCCTGGTTAATCCGAAGAACATTCCGGTTTTGAAGAAGTGCTTTAGATTCCTGTTTAATATTCCTTAGGTCGTTGGACATCAGTAAAGGTGATGCCATTATAGACCACATGGCCATCTGGACTCGTTGTTGATCGTAACTCAATCCAAAACCGCCTACTATTACCTGTGAAATGTCAAATACTGCAACAATGAGCATTGTTACTCCAGTAATGATTAAAACCAACGGCTTTTATTCTCTGTTCACATGTCGATTTAATGTATGACTTATTTTCTATAGTTACCGAATCCGAGCTTAGCACATGGCTTAGTGAACAAAATCTATTTCATATGCCAATTTCTTACTCTGTCCTAAAGGAAAAAAATCTTCTATGCTCAAATAGATTCGTTCAAATCATTCATACTCCTATATGCCATGCTCTGTGTTTAACTTGAAATAATTATTCCTGTCTAAATATCTTCACTCGTCAAAAGAATCATACCTGAAGATCTATACATTTTCAAAATGTATAATATGTCTTTCCAAAACGTATAAAATACAACACACCCAAAATACATATTTATGAACACTTAAACACAGGGAAAATCTGCTTGTCTAAAATAACCCTGGAGGCAAGTTTCTTATTGTGTTTAAAAGGTATATGGTTTAGAACTTTATATCCCATCATAAGTTGTTGTAATAAACTTAACCCACGACACCCCACCAGGCTGACGACGACAGGAGCTTGGCCCCAGTCAGTAGAATACCTACGTATATATAGACCAATTCAAACATTACAAACTATTTATCCTTTGGGTTTGAACTTGGACCCAGGAAGATGTCGTGAAAAAACTATAATACCATTTGTGTTTCAGTATAACAAAGCTAGCATCGCTATGGCCAAGATTATAGTAGAAGAATACAAACTACTTCAAAGTAAACTTGCTCGACCTCTGATCCAAAGGCCAGTCATTGCTTATAAAAAGAACAAGAGTTTGAAAGACATATTTGTCAGGGCTAAACTCCCCTGTCTGCCTTCTACCTAGGTTTTTCTGGAAAGGGGGGGGGGGGGGAATTTTCACTGTCTTTTCCCGTGACCCCATAATATATAGTCTGGCGATATTCTTACCATAGCTTAAGATGCGTAAGCATTGTCAATGTAACACAAAGTGTTCCAGAAAATTGTACTGACTAAGGCCAAGCTCCTGTCAGTCGTCAACCTAATGAAATATAGGTTTACTTTATTACAACAATTTATGATGGGGTATAAAGGTCTAAATGATATACCTCTTTTTAACACAATTAGAAACTTGTCTCCATGGTTATTTTAGACAAGAAGATTTTCCCTGTGCCCGTGTGTTTTAGTGTTCATAAATATATATAGGCCAATAATACCTACTTGTCAGTTTGTACTTATTTCAAATCCTGTTAAAGGAAATAATGAATTAAAACTGCAATGTCAATCCTGGTACTGTGTGAACACACGAATGTCTCTTTGGTATCAGATTCTATACCAACTCTTGTTTATCCATCAAATATTGTTTGGAAAAGCAAAGTAACTCCGGGTATAAATTCATCAAACTTACATTTTTGGTTATTTTACTATTGATTAACAAAATCTTACCATATCCGGATCATTCCATCCACCAGGTCCTGCATAAGAACTGAAATTGTATTTGTCGTCTCCGTAGAAGTTTATAATACCAATGAGGCTGTCCCAGGAATCTTGTATATCATCGTGGTTTCGCCACAAGTTACACGCAGAGCGGATAGCTGTATAGTTCGGCTAATATGAAACAAATCAATTTAGGGTATGTAAAGGAATACGCGCAGTTATACAAAAAGATATATGCAAAAAAGCCATAAAATGACCTCGTAATCCCGGCTAGTTTTATTTTGTCAATTTTAAGCACACGTCCTCGGTTAGTACGGGTTACTGACTTCATTTATATTTTTTATCAATCCTTTAGTTTTCAATGTACCTCAAACGCACATCTGAATCAGAATTTCTGAAAGCCACCTTAAGCAATTTATACTTATTTTTTTTTTAAATTCATCTATAGACATTTTGGAAAAAGTGTCTCTGTTTTGATACCTGCATGCCTTGTCTGGTTTGGTAATCCGGCCATTCACATGAAAACACCATCGGTCTTCCTGTTAGGTTTAACATCTGACTCATTACTGTGTAACCTATATAGACGAAAACTTTGGTTCACAAAATCATCTGGGCTCTGTTTGACTAAGTTGGCGTAGGTTACGTCGGATGTAAATCAGTGTTAAAACTATAGTAACGTCACCCTAGACGCAACCGGTCCATGTTGTAGGCCGATGCGCACATTTTCGCCAGCTTTGTAAAACATGGCGACTTTTTCTTTAACCGCGATAAAAACTTATGAAAGCAAATTGCCATTGGTTCAAAAAATTCGTTTGTCATTTAACTCACACTCATTTTTATCTAAAGAAAATACCAGCTCTCGTCTAATTGTGCTTTTTGACCATTCCGTAAATTTTAATAACGTTTTGGTCTCACTGGAATGCGACCCCGTTAAGGATGTGACCCCGTTAAGGATGCGACCCCGTTGAGGATGCGACCCCGTTAAGCAGTGCTTGGAAGTTTCTCCCATAAAGCGTCGAACGCTCTGTTTTTTGACAAAGTGTGCTCGAGATACATGTAAGATATAGGCTGCATTCAAAACTTGAACCCGACTCAAATATTTTCTAGCCAATTTATTGATATTCTTTAATAGTGTCTGTCCTATATCCGAGATAAATATTGCTCACTCTGAGAGTCATCGCAAACAGAGGGATAGGCAAACGTTTAGTTCTGGCACAAATATCGATTTTTAAAAGGCATTTCTTACCAACGTCAAAATCAGCGACATCCGAATTGCATCCGTCGAATTTAACGTAATCAACTCCCCACTCTGCGAATGTCTGAGCATCAAGAGACATGTAGAATTCACTTCCGGGGTAACCACCACAAGTCTTAGTCCCGAAATCTTCATAAATTCCCAATTTTAATCCCTTTGAGTGCATCTGAAATACAATATACAATTTGGTGGTCTTTAGTTCTTCATAAAAACCACAAAACACCAATTTATGATAATGCATGCAAACCATCGACCAGTTAACCTGGCACTTTGATACCCGTACGATCAAGGTTGTTTTGATCGTCTTGTATTGAAGAATATACCGGACAACCATACAGAGAGTATTATATACATACAGCTATGGGGTATAAAGGTCTAAATGATATACCTCTTTTTTACACAATTAGAAACTTGTCTCCATGGTTATTTTAGACAAGAAGATTTTCCCTGTGCCCGTGTGTTTTAGTGCTCATAAATATATATATATAGCTGCCAAACTTCCTGATACTCATCGACAAAACAGTATTAAGAATAGCGTTGGCTGTTTGTTAGAGTTAGGAACTTTCCTTAAATCCAACTCTCCGTAATGACTGTAAATTGTAAAGAAAGTTAGACTAGGACAATAATAATTCGGGGTTCTTGGAATAAGGTTCGTCAATTCAACACAGCATGGTGGCAAAGAATATGTGAAAAATTGAAGAAATCCAATTGTCCATCTGAATGGGATTTAGTAACGTCAACTATACGCGCACCCCATTTCTCTTGATGACCGGGGATCTTTTTATGGGAGAGTGGGTTCTAATAGGATAGCTGATGCCATTTTCAAGAACGGTTATATATATATTTATCCCACCTCACACTGAATACTTCCTGTTGATTGGTTCAAACCAGTCACGTGGAGACCCTGTATATTTCCATATTACGTCGCCGTGCTGATACATACAGGGCGACTACCATATATGGCTTGTGACGTCATGTCTAGACACTTGTCAGTCGTGTCTGCTCGTGCCATACATATTAGAAAATAGCTTTGGAGTTCACTTTCTGCCTTTTATGAAAGCCAATTTTCAGAAAGGAGGCTTGCACTTCGTACAGTTTAGGTCTTCGGTGGGATAAATTCGTTACAGGGTTTGTTCGAGGGGGGATACGGAAATATATGGGGTCAGTAAACAGTATATTGAGCTCGGCTGACGCCTCGCCCAATATTCGTTTACTGACCCCATATATTTCCGTATCCCCCCTCGAACAAACCCTGTAACTTATATTATGATCACTAAAACACACGGGCACAGAGAAAATCTTCTTGTCTAAAATAACCATGGAGACAAGTCTCCAACTGTGCCAAAAAGAGGCATATCATCTAGACCCCTATACCCCATAAATTGTTGTCAAAAATTACAGTAACTGAAGAGTAACAATATTATTAGTTACAGGGTTTGTTCGAGGGGGGATACGGAAATATATGGGGTCAGTAAGCCCAATATACTGTTTACTGACCCGATATATTTCCGTATCCCCCCTCGAACAAACCCTGTAACGAATTTATCCCACCGAAGACCTAACTTGTACGGTATTCAAGCCTTCTTTCTGAAAATTGGCTTTCATAAAAGGCAGAAAGTGAACTCCGAAAGGTATTTTCTAATGTGTATGGCACGAACAGATACGACTGGCAAGCGTCTAGACATGACGTCACAAGCCATATATGGTAGTTGCCCTGTATGGATCAGCACGGCGACGTAATATGGAAATATACAGGGTCTCCACGTGACTGGTTTGAACCAATCAACAGGAAGTATTCAGTGTGAGGTGGGATAAAAGGTAATCTGGGGTAGAAACACCTAGCCTATTCTATATTGAATGAGATAAAATTGTTCAAATATAACTTACGTATTTAGCCAGAGCTGGGATCCCACTGGGGAATCTTTTGGGGTCGGGTTGTAGTCTTCCCTGTGAATCCCTCTCCTCAGCCAGCCAACAATCATCAATGTTCACGTACTCATACCCGACATCCTGGTACCCTTCTGATACTATAACATCGGCCATCTGCATGAATAACTCCTCTCTAAAAATTGATTATCAGATTATTGCGTTTCATTTCGGTTGTATTATGAAAACTAAGTCTGATTTTTTCCATTTTTTTTTAGACTAGGCTGTAGTACAACGTCCAGTCTATACATTAAGGCGGCTGCGCAAGAATTCAAACATTTTATTCCCTTGGTCAACAAACTGGGTTACTCAGACCTAGAAGTTCCTCAGCCAATAACCAAAAGTTTGCCTTTGGTAGATCAAGAATAACATAATCATATATATAAAGCCAAAATAAAGTATACCTGATGCAGTTGTTTGGATCAGTATCACAATTGAGATTACATCGGAATCTCTCCCAGTCCAACCAGCCCATAGGAGGCGTTAGAGCTAGACCATTGTCCAATCCATCGATATACGAAACTCCACATAACAAGAAAGTCAACAACAAACACATCTCCATTATATGGATTCGCCTGGTTTCAAAAAGAGAATGAAGGCCATTTTTGCTTAAAAAGACTAATCATTTGTTATTGTTTACACCCTTCATTATATTTCTACTTATATGAAAAATAATAGTTATTTGGATGAAAGGTGATAGGTCGATTTTTGCATTAAAAATTACAATTAACAATCAATTACTGCGAATTCCGTGTTACATCGTTTACTGTCTGACGGACTGTTTAAAAAAACTCTTATCAAAATCGCCATTAAACGGTCTATTGGGGGGGGGGGGTCATGTTTACCTGTTATCATCCCAATATCTGTACGACATTAAAACATGGGATTATTAAAACAGTATTAAAAACTTGCATTAGACGCACGGCGCCCCTTTAAAGGGACATTAGCTGTCCAATTCGGACTTTTTTTTCATAAATTCCGATAGGTTTGGAGTACCTTAAAAGATTGACATATCAATTATCAGTTAAGAAATTTAACCCGCATGAGCAGAAGGATAGTCAAGCTGTTTGAGAATATTTTAGACTTTATTTGTTGTTTTTAAAAATTATCTTAACGTACATCCCCAAGATCGGCATCAACGAAAAGCTCTCATTTTGTACTTCTGTTGCATGTAAGTTTTCTTTATACCTGGCAGTGCACACAAGATTAATAGAATATCGCCATCACATCGTATGTTAGATATGCTGTATGTTAGATATGCTGTATGCTAGATATGTTGTATGTTAGATATGCTGTATGTTAGATATGTTGTATGTTAGATATGCTGTATTTTAGATATGTTGTATGTTAGATATGATATATGTTAGATATGTTGTATGTTAGAGATGTTGTATGTGAGAGATGTTGTATGTTAGAGATGATGTATGTTAGAGATGTTGTATGTTAGAGATGTTGTATGTTAGAGATGTTGTATGTGAGAGATGTTGTATGTTAGAGATGATGTACATGTATGTTAGATATGTTGTATGTTAGATATGTTGTATGTTAGAGATGTTGTATGTTAGAGATGCTGTATGCTATTATGTTGTATGTTAGATATGCTGTATGTTAGATATGCTGTATGTTAGATATGATTTATGCTAGATATGCTGTATGCAAGATATGCTGTATGTTATAGAATTTAAATGAGACCGAATAGAATCATTCTAACTTTCCTAATATCTTTTACTTCTCCGTATACATTAATTGTATTCATGGTAGTATATAACCGTAAATGAAATACCACTTACCTCAGCGCTATTGTTTTATAAAGTGTAACGTAAGTTATCTGATGTGAACCAGCCTAATCTTTGACATGCATTTTTATCTAGTCTGTTTTCAATTTGTATTCATTGTAGCACTACCAGAAAAGGGCAAATAGTTCATATACATTTGATCCACTACATGTAGGTCAATAAGTCAGTTTAATTTCACGTTACATCTCAAATTCGCCCGTCTAATTGGCGATTCTGGAAGATTCTTTGAAGATTTGGGACATTCTCGATTTAAATCAATAGACTGCTTGAAAAGTGAACATTGAATTAACGCTGAGAGTTCCGCTCAATTCAGCCATTACATTACAAAGGGGGCATAGAGATGCGCATTGTATACAACATGGTCCAGTTGCGAATAGAGTGTAAGCTCGACGTAAAGTACGCCAGCTTTGTGAGCGGGCCCCAGGGTGTAAAAGAAAATGCGGTTGAAAAATATGCATATGTTCCGTCAATAATCGTAAATATCCTCGTATTTGACGTCAAACTTGACTTTTCAACACTTTCGCCGTATTTTCAACCAATTACGAAGACCAGCTGACTCAACGCCGGTCGCGCATGACGTCACAGCAATGATAATGCACATTTCAGTTGTCAACTATGACGCCACAGCGCAAAGCTAATTAATTTTCGTACAGATGTCGTGGAGAGAAAAGAATGTCTTGAATTAAGTAGGTTTTGCAATAAAAGTGGCTCTGGAAGTTTAAATGTTACATTTAGGAATGAATGATGCTGGTTGAGACTTAACGCTTTTTTTGTTGTTAGAATGAAATTGACGTCTCATTAAAACATTTCTTTTCAAAAGGCAGGTTTTGGTGAAAGGACAAAAATTGTTGATGACATATGTTGTTACATATAGAGCATAAATCTACCTCCGCGTTTATTGTTTCGTGTTATAGAGCATGATGATGATGAAGGAAGATCATATTAATAGCACTCAATTTCAGGATCTAAGCCGCTATCCGCAAGACCTATCCCACTCAAATGATAATTTAGATTCCCAAGCTAATAACTAGTATTTTTGTATTATTTAGATCTATAGGCCTATGTGAATATGCGATAAAACTAAATAATCAACTAAATCCTTCCCCTGAGGCTCGTTCTACTAAACTGGCGTAAAGTTACGCATAGATTTACAGCATAGAGTTTCGCCTCCATGCGCAAGTTCCTATTATTTAACACGCATTTGCAACTGGCGCAACTTACGTAGAACGAGCCCTTGAAGTCTACACACCGAATGCGTTGGTACTTTCCGTAAATTAAGTATAGAATATTTATGCGCACTCTCCTCCATCCAAATCATTTGAAACGACATCACGTTAATTTAATTATTTTGAGTGAAGCGTAAAAACAAAAAATAACCGAAAAAGCTTGTCTAATGGTGTTAACCATGCTGCTGCATTATATATATTTATGAACACTAAAACACACGGCCACAGGGAAAATCTTCTTGTCTAAACTTCGTTTTACTGAAATAGTTTTATAATTGTTCAACCTACTCAGTTTCTTTGAAAGTGTTTCCTGCCTTTTTCGTTGGCCTGATCAAGTCAAACTCCCTGAATTACCATACATGGTATTATTTGCACTACGTAAAACAGACACATCTGGGCTTCGCTACTTTTATAGAAGTTTTCTTGGCAGTCTTAAAAAGTACCCGCCCCATTTGCTACATTTAGTGAATGAACTGGAAAACTGGTTAAAACAGAGAGTTGATCAGTAGCTGTCATTCACGTCAAAATATAGCCAAAGATACATATAGCCGCCGGCCTTAGCGACATCGGAATATTTTCTAGAAATTTCTAGTGTGACACACACAAAATAAGAGGGAAAAAAAACTACAACCGGTGTTACAGTGCAGTTGATGTTGATTTAGTAACCTTCAAAAACGACTACGTTACGGACTCAGTCACTGCATCAGAAGGAGCGTGCTTTGAATAGAGAGACAGGCAATTGTCACACCGCATCTCACCTGGCCGGCTGATTGTACACCTGCAATTAACGGCATCATTTACCTGTCTAACTAAGACCAGTTTACATTTATACCTCGATAATAACACTAAAATAGAAGATGGAGTGTATTAAGAAGAAGATGGCTTCTTTAAGAGCCGAAGCAGATTATGCCGATGAACAAAGGACGGAAGCTGAGGCGAGATTACGGGAAGCTAATCAAAAACTCGAACAGGTAAAGTGACATAATACCAAAACTGCTTTTTTTTTGGGTGATTTTGTATGAAAGTTTGTCAATCTGCTAAACAAATTTTGGATAATTACTTGATAATTTTGATACCAAAGTACCTAGTCCGGGTTTCTGTCTCCAAAATTACTATTTTATTATACTGACGGCCGTATTTTGAATATAACTGACGGCTGTATAAAATACGGCCGTCAGTATATAAAAAAATAGTAATTTTGGAGAGAGAAACCCGGACTACAAAGTACCTTTCTTTTTGTTCATTTTTTATGACGAGTAAACGCTATTTCTTATACGTCGAAATGCCTTTCTCGTCGCAATAAAACCTATACCAGCACTGAACCTGCTGTCGTGTAAAGAAGGAGAATATCTTTTTTTACCTATCACCAAAATTTAACTTGATTTTACTTTATGTAAGCCTACACTGTTCACTGGGAATTGAATTTTGAAAAAGTCCATCAACCCAGTTTGTACCGTATATAAACTACTCGGTTAAGAGTTTATTTATAAGTTACTATATGACACAAGCCATATATAGCTCTAGAATACAGTCATAACCTTACATTCCGAGAGTCCGATCCTTCAAATAACGAAAAGAATCTATTTACGGGTAATACATTCTTGTCAACTGGAGTAGACTTGTTCACGGTCAATCTATCACTGTTTGACAGACACTTACTGACAACACCTCTTTATCTAAAGGACTATTGTTTTAATGCTCATTTGGTTTAATTACAGCATGTCTTTGTTCCTTTTGGTGCACGATAATGAGCTGTTGACAGTAAGTCAATCGTCTTAAAATGCCTTTACTTTTTTATGAAGAAGGGCCATATTTAAGCAACTTATGTCCATTCCATCCGAATATATGCTGAAAAGAAAAATCTCTGAAACTTGAGTTTACAAGAAATGTTATCTTTTACGGATAACAACATCCTTTCTCAATAGCTAGAATTATTTTTGAACTTAAAGAATTTATGAACAGCTTTTGGAAATATTCTCGAATTTGCGTTAGGTGTGTTGTAGAACATGTACTTTAAAAGTCTGACCAAAAAGAAAATTAAATTTCGGTCGCAGTACTTACAAAATTCAAGCTACGTTTACCGATCTACAATGCTTACGAAAGTTAATTATCTCTTATGACGTCAAACACGACCTCCGTTGTGTACGTACCCTCACAGCGATGACGTAATAAACGATTTCTGTTGTCTCAGTACGTCTTCGTGGTAGTTTGTACACATCGAAGGTCGTGTATGACGTCATTTTTCCGAGCAGTTACAAAAAATAATGAAAATATGCATATTTCCTACCCGTTCGTTTTTTGACTACCAGGGAACTAACGCGAAGGTTGTTTCGTTTCAACTGATAATTTTCAAATATATATTTAGTCAATAAACAAGCACAAACCAGCTTTAAATCTTGTTCATATCTCCTTTAACTTTCATTGGCCTGATATCAAACTTTGATAGATGTCGAAATGTATTTTATTATATTTATAACTTTTAATTAAAAGTCACTTAATGTTGTTCTGTCGGTCATGACGTACAGACATGTACAAGAAGTTAGACCGGGGAATATAAAACGTATTTATAAACAATGCATATTGTCATTAACGTTCGGAAAAATAACTGCGAAGTTAACCTAGTCCTTCAAATAAAAACACGACAATTTACGCTATATCAGTTGGTGCAGTGACCTGGCTCAAATATCATTTGGTAACTCTGGAACCCCCCAACACATTTTGAAATAGTGGCCTCACCATTAGCCAGACTGCTTAACGAATATAGTCATATACGACTGAGTTGTAAACCATTTATAAAAAAGTAAAAAAACACAGATTTTTAACCACCAGCAGCCTGTTTCACAATGCGGCGTAGCGTCAGTTTTTAAGTAACTGCCATGTCCAAAAATACCTCTTTGTAAAACAGCCGCCGCTTTGTGAAACGGGCTCCCCCAGTGTAATTGGAACTGTGAATAAATAGTATTTGTGTACTGGTTTCCGCTCTCGTATGTGGAACTTGTGGGAGTTTTTACCAATACCTGGTTAAAGTGGCATGAGCTTGAAAATGCGGATTTTTTCACGAACGTCGATTGTCAACTTGGCGTTTGAAGTATATTGAAAATATTAAGGATTGACGTTGAAAAAAAAAAATTAACAAATCCTGTTTCAATGAAATATTTACGTATATTTGACAGGTCATGTCACTTTAACGTATACATGCCCGGATAAGTATCAGAAGAAAGTTCTAATTTTGTACTACTTGATATCAATACAATTAACTATAGCTAGTTCTGTTTCAGCGAAATTTTCCCTATATTTGGCAGTTAATGCAACTTTAAGAATTGTAAACTAATTCATTTTACTAATCAGATGAAACTGGATAAACGGGAATTAGCCAGAGTGAGAAGTGATCTAGAAATGGCTACAGAACGTTATCAGGATGCCGAAGAGCAAGAGAGACGTAACAAAGCACTGATAGACGAGGTACCATTATGGCATCCGATGAAAATACATCTCTTACTGTTTTCTTTCCTTTAACTCTCTACAAACGGTTACATTTTACCTCACAGAGCAACCAAGGAAGCAAGTAGACATCTCACGTATACCCTCACTGTACTTAGTTTTTTTATTGTTTGCTGTTTTGGTGCAGATAGTTTCCTACATTTAAGGCCATTTTCATTTTAAAGAACTTTTCCCGGAAACTCCGTTCTTATTCAGGCACCTGGTAACCATTCTAGATAGGTTGAAATTTTAAAATTGATGGGAACTTCTAAGCACCTTTTTCCGTCTATCCCAAAATGCATTGCACTTAGAGCTGATGACGTCATTATGGAATCGATCTACTTAGATTATTAATGCACGTATATTATCTTATCTTTCCGGGCTGATTCGGTAAATACATGTACAATAATCTGCTTTGGTTGAAGTTTGCTAGATATTTTATTATGGAAATGAAAAAAGAATAACAAATATTATATCTATTGGCATGTTTATATACAGGTATTTTCACTACATTCAGAATCGATTTGGTTATCGATTGATTGGTATCACCCATCTGCTGATTTATAAGTGATCTGTTTAGTCTTACCATCCATTCATTTGATTGATGGATTTATTGCAGCTTTCCTCATGTCACAAATGTTGTCACGTGAGATTATATCCAGTTTACTCACAAGAGCCTGTTTCAATTCGGGGCCTCGGTGGTCCAGTGGGCTAGAGCGATCGTCCTTCAGTCCCACACAGACCCCCCATCTCGGTCGCCGTAAGTGGAAGAGTTGCCAGGTACCCGCCGAAGGTCGGGGGTTTCCTTCGGACCATGAGCCCGGTTTCCTCCCCCACTAAACCTGGCAACGCCGCCATATAAGTGAAATAATCTTGAGTGCGGCGTAAAACATCAATCAACCAACCTGTTTCAATTTGTATATTTTGTAAACGTTCTTTTAGATTTTTCTCAATTTACCGTTTTTTATCATTTTGAAAAGTTAATTGACCGAAATTCAAACTTAAATTTGCGAAGAAGGGAACTCGTCTAACGGTAGATTGTTTATTCTTAACTACTGGCAAACCGACTAAGTAAAGTCAATTTTCTGTACCTTTGTTTTAGATGCAGACACAGTTAGAAAACGCCGAGCGACATCGTGAAAGAATAGAAAGCCAGTCAGCGGATTGCAACGGTAAGTAAATATAAAATTACGCCACATTCGTGCCGTGAAATACAGCCCCGTCATTACAGACAACAGTCAATCCTACCACACGGAAAGCCGGCACTTTCACACAACATGAAGTGACAGGCCATGACATGGAATTGCGTGTAGATATTTTTAGATAATTTAGTTGTTCACTATAGATATGAACAACATAAAAAAACCTTTTTATGCATACTCTGTGTCACACACTTCATCAGTATGAATATTTTGTTAACACGGGCAATCAGTCTCTATGGTGTTCAGAATCGAACATAAACTCCCTGGCGCTTGCACCCTGAGAAATCGAAAAAACAAAACATAGACAAGAGCTAATTTCATTTGTCCGACTACTTATTATCGTGTGAAAATCACGGTAAATATTCACGCGAGAATTAATGCTGTACAGGTAGATGTATATGACATTTTATCTTGCAACTTAATTATAAAGAATAATACGGCGTCTCTTTTTACAATGAACCTAACTCACCAGGTTACATTTACGTGGTTTGGGCTGTAGTGTTGGGTTGAATTTAGCGCATGTAACCCTACCATTTATGGTTCGAATGGTGTTCCGTATAGATCACATGTTACCTTAACAAGTATCCATAGTCCGGATTTCACCTGTGGCATTTTTCACCTGTGGCAAAATCTACCTGATATTTAAAGGTCAGTCACTTTGACGCTCGGTCGTCAGTTTGTGTCGGGTAAACACTACACACAACTTGATTAAGGTCTCTTCAAGGTAAAAATTACATAGGGAATCCACGACTCCGTCAAGAAGGACTATTTGCCTTGAATATATAGCAAAGACCAAGGTTGATGTTTAACACTGGACGGTCATCTATGGAAGGCTGAAAATGTCTCGTAAGATGACATTCTTAAGCTCTCCGTATAACCCAACCCACATATAATGCTTACTCTTAAAAGGTTGAGTAGAATAGACCAGAACCAGACCTTTATCTATTTAGATTTTAGTAAAATACAAAGAACCAATACATAGATATTAGTAAGTTTGCATTTTATACTAAATGCAAGTTGTTTAAGTGGCATTATGAAGTTGAGCTTTACAATAAACACAGTCTGACGATATTCTTACCATAGCATAGTATACGTAAGCATTGTCAATGAAATACAAAATGTTCCAAAAAATTCTACTGACTAAGGCCAAGCTCCTGTCAGTCGTCAACCTAATGAAATATCATAGGTTGACTTTATTACAACAATTTATGATGGGGTATAAAGGTCTAAATGATATACCTCTTTTTAACACAAATAGAAACTTGTCTCCATGGTTATTTTAGACAAGAAGATTTTCCCTGTGCCCGTGTGTTTTAGTGTTCATAAATAAACACAGGGTTGGTACGGATAACAAACTTCTTCGTTTATTTCTGATTGACATGACTTGAAAACGGTGTTAGTATCTAAACCGAAACGTCGTCAGAAATAAACGAAGAAGCTTGCTATCCTTACCAAAACCTGTGTTTATTGCATTATTAGAAGAATAAAACATATCATTGTAACCCATAAACCGACCTATATCCGGTCTATAGATGTAAGGGTGATAGGATGCGTGCAGGTAGCAATTAGCCTGGTTCATATATTTTTAAATACCGAAGATTACGGAATTGCTTATTGCTTAGCTTGTCTGCAATAAAAATGTGCATGTTTGTTCGACTTAAAGTATGGATTGGTCGATGGATTTGTGTTTTACGTCGTTTTCAAGATTTTTTTTCACTGTAGTCTAGGTTATTAGAAAAGGGACTCAAGGTCTTTCCCCATAGAAAACTCACTCCCTCCTCTGGTACTATCCCATATAGGTTGATCTGATAAAACCACACATTTTCACATATTTTTTTCTGAGACTCAGTGCGATTATAATACATGGTCTGGCCATTGGGATATAAGAATGATGGAATAGATAGAGACTTCATGTAATATTATGGATAGTATGAATCCGCTCTTCCTCAATTTGAAATAGCCCTATACTCACTATCTAATTGTTTTGTTTCAGATTCTTTAGAGGACAGTAACAGAGAGCGGGTTCGACTCCAACAGGAACTAGAGAGAACGTCAGAGGAATTGGAAAAAGTCAGGAGAGATCTTTTCCGTTTGGAGGAAGAAAAGGACAAAATTAGCGAAGAACTAGACAAAGCAAAATACGAAAACACCAAAATGAAACAAGAGATGGAAATGGCAGCCAATGAAATGGTTAGCAATTATTAGCTTTCAAGTTTGTAAACCAATTTTAACCATTGAAGATTCAGGCTTCGAGAATACACCTTTTTCCCATTCCTAAAACTCCAGGATTTGTGTCTGTTTGTTTGCTGTCTTCAGAAAATGGACGTTCCATTAATTTTTTAACTTTTATTTAGATTTGATTGGTATTTTTCTTGAAGCATCTGTATACGTTTATGTATCGCTTACTGAGAGTTACATTCAAGGGAGACAATCCGGCTCGCCATATCGCAGTGTTTTCTACAAAGCTGTACAAATTTACCAATCTTTGAAATCAAATGTTTTTAGTACACGTGTACATGAATGTCTTTTTTTATGAAATCGATCCAAGAAAACCAGTTTCGGCCAGCCAGTACTGTTAAGCTCTACACTCTGTTGTAAATTGTTGTTTTTTTGTTGTTTTGTTATTCTTTTTCAATTTATATTCTTTTGAAATGCAATTCCAAATTCGAGAAAAGAAAAAAGAATATCCCATACATTTTGTGCATGCAAAACTGTGAATTTATTTGTTGTTTTTTCTTTTTCATTGGAAGTACCACTTAGTAAATGTAGTAGCCTAAATTGTTGTTTTTTTGTTGTGTTGTTATTATTCAATTTACATTCGTTTGAAATGGAATTCCAAATTCAAGAAAAGAAAAAAAGAATATCGCATGCATTCTTGTGCATGCAAAACTGTGAATTTATTTGTGTTTTTTTCTCAATTATTGGAAGTGCCACTTAGGGTTAGATAAAAAAATAAAAGCATTACTCAATTCAGTTTTGAATTAATTTTTACTGATGTCTGCATTCAAATATATATCTGAAATTCGTTTTCTTTTTAAAAACGGAGTTAGTTTTTAATGGACATTTTCGATCCACTCAGTGAGCGCACGGAAATCGTTATGTTTTATATTGTCACCGCTTTATGTTGACAAAATCCAAGTATGTGTAATAGAAACGTATGGCGTAAAAGTTACTTCATGAATACAGTCAAAATCTAACTATCCCAGACAGCACGAACACGTTGGGCCACCCTTACGTTGATAACAGTCCGCAGTCAACTGTCCAGCTTTGGTTCAACGTTGAACCACCGTCGGTCGTCCATCATTTGTTGTGTTACCAACATTTGATAAACGTTGGGGTTCGGTTGACAAGGTTGTATTTTATCGAGTTGGTGAATGGGTGGATGTTCAACGCTGAGTTGGGTCAAGGTTGCCATGGCGTTGGGTTAATCATCAGAGTGCTAACGTTGGCCAAACGTGGTCAACTAATCATTGCTTGTTTATGGTTCGCTGTACTAGATTAGTTAAGCGTTGGTTCAAGGTCAGCATCGTCAGTCATTTTATAGTGAGATAAGTGTCGATCACATAAAGTTGGCCCAACTTTATGTCATGGACACCCACTCTATATACCACCAGGTGGCATAGTTTGTCTTGTCATAGTTGGCAAATGGTTCGCTGTTCGTTATTGACCCACCATTAGTTCTAGATTGTCATGGTCGTGGTTATATATGATCTTGCCATGTTTTATGACAATAAAATGAATAAATTAACTATAACTAGATTGCGTGGATACGGTACTTGTAGATCAGAAACCCATTGAGAGGCTTTGATCTTATTATATAAATCCAACAAAACAATTGTTGGACAAGGTTGACTGTTCTGGTATCTCCAATTAACGTTTTCTGCATTTCATCTCTCATCCATTTTTGAAGTGTTATTATTCACGCATAAAATAAATTGCGTTATCCCCTAAGGTTCGAATCTGGCATCATCGCGAATATTCCAAACCGCCACGTACTTCATTCCAGCATGAAATGATAGTTTCGAATATATTCAACATATAATGTGTGTGCCAAACACTAATTAATTTCTCCTTATATTCTTGTATAAATCTGAAAGTGTTAACTTAAGTCGATAGGCTTTGGTTTCTCGAAAGATAACGAACGAACGTCGGACGCTGTCAGAGTACAATAACAAACGTACAATATCACTTACAAGGCATACTATAACACTTCAAGAGCGTGTATTGTAACTCTAGATATTGAGTGGTCACATGGATTGGAGTAGCACAACCTTTTCATTGGATTAGATATTCAACTGAATAAAAGTAAAAACATTTCACCGCCGCAGAACCAATTTATTTCATGCGTAATTGTTTATGTATAATAAAAAGGTCGTTATATAAATTCAAATCCAATATTGATATTAATTGTACTCGTCAGCATTGGTTTCAATGTCTATATCTCAGTCGACGGCTCGTTCAATATTGATTGTCAACTCAACGGCGACTGGTACAATAAATATCCATATTGGATAAACATTCATATAATAACCTCATAATATAATAAGTCAACGAAGAGGAAGCCACTCAATGAAATCATAATATAATAGATAATATGAACTATATAGAGCTTCTTGAAATATTTGTTTTCGAGATGATCCAAAATAAAAACCAAGCATGCAATAAAACAGAACTCCAATGATATTCATTTTCAGTATAGCATGAGTGTTCTCCCATTTTTGTGATTAAATCCTTGGGAAAAATCGTCAAAGCAACTTACAGATCGTAAAGGTTAACTAGAATATTTGTGCTTAGAATATACCGAATGATCGACACAATCCTCGGAAGTTTCCGCTCCTATCCCGCCCGAGTGGAAGAATACTAGCCCCAAAGTTTGCTCTGATATAAAATTAATTGTTTTGGGTAAATAGCTCCACGCAAAAAAGCCTAATTTTGTAGCATTAAAAACTTGTTGCTGAATAGAGGAATGTGAATGATCACGAAATCCAAGGGTTTGTTTCAGCTTCTGTTTTGACATGAAAGAAAGAAAGATTTGGGAAAAGTTGTAATGTATGCACATAAATTTCGTTACAAAGCTGTTGTGGTTTGTCTGTTGCTCAAGACATTCCTAACAATTTCCCGAAATCTTGCATTTTGACATTTGAATTCACCTTTATCTGACAGCAGTGCCTGTAGAATCTATTAATTAAGTGTAAATCATGTTGCTGTACCCAGCCGGTATCGTCTTGTCTGAGAAACCTATGTAATTCAACCCTTAAGCCCAAATATAGAACTTTGGTATTCTAACGCATGTGCGTGCTTGAAAAACTGTCCGGGGTTTCGGCCTCGAGATAAACACTTCAACTCGTTCATATACAACATCTCTTTATAAACACTGTACCAAGTTTTGTAGTGACAGGACAAGCAAAAAGGGCGATATTTTATAAACATCGCCCACTTGTATAAGAACCTAACACCACAAAGAAGAGAAATATATTTTATCAAACGTATATACTTGCTGTTTTCAACCCATGAAAAAAAAAACAAGAAATGTGCCAGCTCATCAAAACCCGAAGCTGTCTAAAAGTTCTACTGATTAAAACTAGTGAAACTGTGTCCAGTTGTGTGTATATCAATATGTGCCCCAAATGTGTTAACATAATTCATTGCATGATCAATAATAACAATGTTTTTGAAGGCGTGGAATTCGATTTGAACATTTTTGGGAGTAATTCCGAGAAATTTCTTATAAGTAGGTAATAAATGAAACCATTTTCTGATTTTAGTACATAAACGAGCAAAAATAAATAAAACGACAGTTGAAATCGCTGTAAACTCTGACAAGAATAAACCTTAAAAGAGCAATGGTATTTTAAAAGAAGTAGAAACTATATAGCAGAATTGTGTTTAATAACTATGGTTGCTTGCCTTCAACCGATGGAAACTTAGAGATTGTTTCTATGAAAGAAACATGATCCAATCTTATTCAGTCAGAACGTTTCGAAACGATGTATTAAGGGATATTGTGTCATTCTGACTATGTTAACAGCTGTTAACTAAGTAGAGTGCCTTGCTTTGATTTCTCCGTCTCGACAGGGCGCCGCTTATAACGGCAATCGGAGATCTAACAAATCGCACTGAGGAATGTCTTACGGTTGTTTGGATACAAAGGTAGAAATCTCGCCAGTCATTGGATAAATCTCTGATCGCATCCCCCATGGAGAAACACCTTGACCAATGTTTACAAAGAGGTCACTATAAGCCCAAAAAATAAATGTTTCGCCCTCCACGTGTCATCTTTGACGGCCTTTGGTGAAAACCAATGTTTCTTTTTATTAAAACGTTTCCATTATCGTGTTTATGATATGATCATCCTGTCCCACGGATAAACAGACAGGCCATAAGAATTTTCTGCTCTCGTGGGCTACAATGTTAGCGCTGATGTTCCGAGCGCATGCATGGACGATTGTCCCATAACCCCATTGATAGATTGCTTGGCGTCGAAATCAAAACTAATTTTTTGTGGTTTTCGCAGATTTATGTGCGGATAAAGCCACGACCTTCGACTTGTACATAGTTAACAACCATTCCAAAAAGTTCGATAGTATGAAAATAAATAAACGTAAATTGATCTCTAGTATTTTGTTCGAAGGCAAAGAGGTGGATCTTACCGCGTGTATGGACTATGCTTCTCGTTTAGTAGAATTTCTCCCCGAATTTTGTATATTATTTTCTCTCTTATAGATCGAGGACGGGGGGGGGGGGGTCTTATATATGGTCTTATTTCTTTTTGTATGACTACAATTGCGAAGGAACCCATTTCAATACAGCATCCATTTCTACGCCTATAAAGTTGGGTGACTGCAGACTATATTTCTACTCTATGCCCGCTATATCCCCTAACGCGGATGCTCCTTGCCCGGTGGAGTCTGTAGTATATACCTAAGTTGTACAATAATTACCATGTGTACGGTACTACTGGCGCACCAGGTACCTTCACTGAACAGAGCACTGGCCAGATCGGCTTACTTTACCAAGGGTCTATCGTGAAGATACTTTTGCCCTCTGCAGCTTATAGCTTCTAGAAAACAGAAACTGCTTGGCAAGATGGAGTTTTCGGATTTCGAAGATGTTAAAAACAGAATTCTCAAGTTGAAGAGCGATTTGGATGTATCAAATAATGCAAAGTTCGGCCTCGAAGACCAGATCAAACAGGCTAACCTTAAAGCCGGCGAGGTGAGTATCGTATTACATACCATATTTTGAAATTAGCAGTGAGTCTTAAATATAAAAAGAAATCAACTTTTGTTCCCCAATTTTATGCTATTGTCAGTCGAAATGAATTGCATTTTATTTGCGTATGATATATCCATCTTATTTTCAAATAATGATATTAACGTCCCTACCATAAACATGGCGGATGTGAGTGTGTTGTTGTTGTTGTTGTTGTGCTGGTGCTCTTCCAAGTTACGCCCGTGAGACTTCTCAATATACTACCACCTGTTTGGAATGATGATTCACCAATAGATAACAACATTACGTCATATGTCAGATCTATGTAAAAATCACCTACAAAGCTCTCCGTTTGTACTAACATCTGTTCATAATCCCATGCTATTTACGTTTTGCCAGAAGGGGATAACACACGGGAGATCAGTTGCCATTTTTGGACTCCAATAATAATTGAGTCATTGACCAATCAAAGATGAATCTCTGTCATTTTGTTAAACTTATTTTTATTTTCCCAAACATCAAGTATTTTGCCCTCTGGAAGACAGTGTCTTCATCCTTGGGAAAATGTCATGTTTGGGCATCCAATGTACATACACGGTTCACGAGCATGGTGTTATTGTTAAGACCTTATGAGTAACCATTTGTTTTGTGAGAAACAATATTTTAAAATAGGAATGCAATTTGGCACATTCTTATCAAATTTAACAATTTGGATGATCCAGAATAGATATATGGACAAAGATAATTTTGGAAATGTGGCAAACTATAACATTGACCAATCAATACATATTTAAAGAATCAATTATTCACAAAACTCATCAACATACAGCTAATCAATATCACAATCAACAAACTAATCACCCTAACAAGAAATAATTTAAGTCACTCAACGAATTGATAAATCATTTTATCATCAACCCACTGTTTCAATGTTTTAACCATAATATAAACCACCTATTACTTGAACATGCTATGAAACAGAAACAAAAATAATCAGAATTTCAAATAGATATCAACTTTTTGGTTTAAACGAAAATATCAATTTGAGAACCAGTTTACTAGGATTTCTCGCATATAAATATCGCGTATATAGACAGTGTCTGAAAATATATTTTACACTTTGAGGAATTATTGGCTTACCATAATCAATTATGCATATGTTTGTATTCTCGTTATTTTTAGGATTATACTTTCTTGAAAAATGGCAGAAATTCTTCCACCTTTTTGGTGACGCCTGGAACGGGAATCGAACCCGGGTCCCAGAGTATGGCACCTATCACCAGCACTGAATCCCAGCTGTCTTATCTATTCAGCCAACCGGCTTCCCGGGGATATGTGTCATACTCTTGGACGCGGGTCCGATTCCCGTTTCGGCAGTCACCCAAAACTGGTAGAAGAATTTTTGTAATTTTTCAAGAAAGTGTCATCCCAAAAATAACGAGAATACTCACTTTCTATAAGACACAAACAAATTAGACTCAAGCATATGTTTGGCCACTGTCTGATATTCTTTTGCGAGCAATAATGTAAAATTCACTTTGGAATATTTGGTCTTTCTCTTCAATATCGGTTTTAGTTGATCGCTGCAAGTCCAGATAATGGCATTGTAAATAATGAACCTAAGATTTGTCATCCAACTTCAAAAAGCATTTAATAATGACCGAGCAAAGTTAATACGGGGAGGGGGGGATTCCAAATTCGGTTAAAAATATACATGAAACCCCCAACTAAATTTTGAAACAACGACCTTCCCCACACGGCTATTCCTTGCACTGTCCCAAAAACCCTTAACTTTAGGGCTTTTGGACATGTTCGCCATGCAGCAGTGTGTTACTCAAGATTTCGCCATTTATTTAACAGTATCATCTTTAGAAGTAAACATGGTAGGCGTGTATTTATAACGACTAATCTATTGAAACAGGGTTGTTTGTACCAAAGGCAATCTCAATGTTAATCCTTTAACCGAATGTTGCCTTGCTCAGGAGAATAATGGAAGTACACAAGGAAAACCTTCCATGAATTGTCACGGGTTCGAATCCCCTATCGCTAGTCTGCATTCCATGGCTTAATATGACTAGGGTTTTGTTAATCAGGGTTTACCTGTATAGTAAAGAAATGGATTTAAATAGAAGGGGGGTGTTCCCCCCCCACCCCGCCCCCCAAAAAAAAATTGGAACGTGGATTTTACTCGATCGCCGTAACTAGAAGAGTTGCCAACTACTCGCAGTCTTGCCGAAGGTCGAGGGTCCCCCCCCCCAACTAAACCTGACAACGTCTCCATGCAAGTTGAATCATATTGAGTACGGCGTAAAACACCATTAAATAAATCAATCAATCAAAAGAAAGACCAGCAATAAAATCCCCGTCTTATTGCATGTGGAGTAATTTTGAATATGGACAAGAAAGAAATCAACAAATATATTGAAACTGACTGACGTTATAAAGAATTGATGTAAAAAATATTGACTTTTCCACGTTCAGCGCTTTGCGTGTTCGAATTCACCCGGACCTATTTATGCGGATTAATTGGATGAGTTACTCTCTTTTCACACTGTTTTATTTTATTTGTAGGTCAAGGTTATGTATGAAAATGTGGAACGGGAAAGACAATCTCTATCTAAACAGATGGGAGAACTGAAAGGTAATGTGATATTAGGCAATTTTGAGATAAAAGATTTGAAGAAGCTGGAACGTTGGTGTCGGTTTGAATTCATTGACGTTCTGGTTGAATGACACATATTATACTTTTGAACACTGTAACAGACGGGCACAGGGAAAATCTATAACACACGGGCACAGGGAAAATCCTCATATTATACATGGGCGATGAACACTACATGAATCGAATCGTATAAAAATTTAATAGATAAACAAAATCCAAGCTAGTGGGAGTAATTAAGACGTTGAGTCGTGGTCTATAGGCCTTTCGGAATTTGCCCTCTGTTTGGAAAAATCAAATGTTTCACCCTTTAAAACGCTGTTTTGTTGTTTGTGTTGTAGATTGTATAGATGCTCTTCACGCCGAGCGACTAAAATTGAGTCAAAAGCTGCAACAGTCCCAGGCAGAAAATGAAAGATTAAATGCGAAGTTGAAAAGAACTGACCAAGACACCGATCAGTCCAAAGATACGATGATGAAAATGAATTCTGAACTTGGAAAAATGAGTCAGGTGACGGCCAAAAATGAATCTCAAACACGTGACCTAAAACGCATTCGCGAAGAGAATGAAAAGCTCACAGACGAACTAGACAAGACCGGAAGTCAATGTAGGAACTTAGCCAGGGAGATAGATCTTAAAAATGACGCCTTAGCCCGAGCCCGGAAGGACCTGGAAGCCTCTGAAACCGAGAGAAGCAATCTGTGGACTAGACTTCAACAAGGTGACAACGACAACTTTGTAGAAAGAAGCGTGGCAGATAACCTAAAAGAAGAAAACGTTCGACTGACAAAAAAAGTCGAAGCCCTGACCCAAGCATACGATCAAGCTAAAGAATCAGCCGATGAATATTTCAGAGAGAACCGTAGTCTAAAAGAATCGGTGGCCGATTTCCAAGTGTTCCAGAAGCAATATGAAGCCCTTAAAGAAGAAAGTTCGGACAAAGGCGGCGAAGTGGGTGAACTTACTCGGAAACTAATGATGGTCCAGCAGGAACTCGAGATGGTGAGGGCAGAAAACACGCGAGTTCTTCGTGATTCACACAGAATCGAGGAAGAAAATGAAATTATGCTTTTAAGACTACAAAAAGTCCAGGCAGATAAAAACCGCGGATTAACAGCCATTGCTAAGGAATTAGACGGCTTGTAACATTCACAAGTTTTTAAATGGCAAACACACGAGTGATATTTTTTCTTTTAGAATTTTTTTTTCTATGTTGGAACAATTTGTAAGATGATAAAAATGCACAAAACAAAAATTGAGGCCCAAGTTAACCAATTTCAACCTTAGCAGCAACTGTTTGCAATATCATTTTCCCTTAAACCGGTTCATTGATTTGGCTATCAATTTAAAACAAACTTCACATTTTCGTCCATAGAATATTAACCTAATACCGTCGAAATTCTTGTGTCTTTGATTGTAGTATGTCAGGATAATTCTTCGAGCCAATTTTAACAAGTTTGAGTGTGTGTTTTTTGTTTGTTTGTTTTTCCAAAGGTTAAACTTTCCAGAAAGAACCCTGCGCTGCATTAAATCGAAAAGTCGTGGCAACGGAAGCCCAAGGAGTGGCGCTTTTTTACAGAACATTATGGTTATATGTGTTTAAATGTTTTGTTTTTATTAATTCAGACGCTTGAACTCTGTTTTAGTCATTTCTATGTTTGAACTTCTTGTGTGTTTTCGTCTATGTGTAAAATGCCCTCTCCCCAGATGATGTAGTTCTGTGTGCAAGTTGTTCGTGATAGCGCCTTTTTTCTGTAGACGATATGGTTTTACCAGTGATTTAGTAATATAGCCCGAGTCCAAAAGAAAAAAATATTAAGAAACCTTGACTGACGGGGGACTTCAGGCCCATATAAATCGTCCTGGGCAAAGATAGTCAGTCTAAACACGATGCCCTGGTATACCATTTTTCTCCACACTGCAATTGTCAAAAACACATGTGCTCTGAACCCGCACTTTTATTACTTATATTTTAGTTTTGAAAACTTTCATCATACTGTTGATGCTAGTAAAAGACGTTCTGGTGAATTACTGTTTAAAATGTGCACACATCTGCAGATCGTAGGTCTTTATTATCCCCATATTCCATTCTTGTTTATTCATATTATGTATAAAACAATCCACAATTATATTAAAGACAAATACTTCTTTACGTTATATTTTGTTTTTCGTTCCAATATAAGTTTAATTAAGGTAGTATTCACGAGTTTCAGACACCAGCATAACTGTTTAATGATTGCGGTGCCCACGAGTTTCAGATACCAATATAACTGTTTAATGATTGCAGTGCCCACGAGTTTCAGACTCCAATATGACTGTTTTAATGGTGACGAGAACCATGAGTGTCATACCCCAATATAACTGTTTATTGATTGCGGTGTCCACGATTTTTAGACACCAACATAACTGTTTATTTATTGCGGTGTCCACGAGTTTTAGTCTCCAATATAACTGTTTAATGGTTGCGGTGCCCACGAGTTTCAGATTCCAATATAACTGTTTAATGATTGCGGTGCCCACGAGTTTCAGACTGCAATATAACTGTTTAATGATTGCGGTGCCCACGAGTTTCAGATTCCAATATAACTGTTTAATGGTTGCGGTGTCCACGAGTTTTAGACCCCAATATGACTGTTTTAATGGCGGTTGTATCCATAAGATTCTGACCCGAATAAGACTGCTTTTATGACGTTTGTAATCACCAGTTTTAGACCCCAATATTATTGTTTTAATAACGGTGGTATTTACAAGTTTCAAAACCCAACTTGACTTTTTAATGACGGACGTGAAATAATCTTGAGTACGGCGTAAAACACCAATCAATCAACCAAACATTACATCACTGTTGTGTGGAGTGATAAAACTGTTTCTTTTTTCTCCTATATAAACTTGGGAGTTTCGCAGAACTTCAAGAAAGTTTTCTCTAAAGCTTATCAGTAGATTGGCCATTTACACTAAATGTACTTATTTGGTCTAGTTGCTATGGTTACCTGGCATAATATCTGCCACTGGATTGACTTCTAATAACCCTTCCACTTATTTTGTCTGTGGTCCCAATTAAAAGAGGGTAACGGTCGGATGAAAGGTCCAGGGGGCATCGTATAATTTGCTTTATACAATTTTAACTAGCGCACGTTGAACATGAAGATATCCTCAGTTTTCAAAACCCCTCCGTTCCAAATCAAGGTTCAGAGATTTGAACTGTTAAAATCAGTTCTTTTTCATTTTTTTGATTTCATAAATGTAGCTTCGATTAAAATGTATAAAAGTGAAATGTGTTTACATTGGGACTGGTCGTCCTAATTGGGTTTTGGTGGAGAAACCCTCAGTGCGCACTACACTGACATGCAGAGTCAGTGGCGACCATTTCCCTTCTGTTCTGTATCAACAATGTCACAAGCAACGTCAGTGACGACCACTATAAACCTATGTAGGTGGAATGGCTGCATCTTATTGGCTAGATCCTGGCTGTGCTAAAATCGCAGCCATTACTGTGAGATGACAGCTTGTCTACGTGAAAGATGGTATGTGCACCTTAAAAAAATATTCCTCTCTCTCAAACGCAGTTTGTCCCCCATAAAAAGTCTACTGTTTATGTAAAATAAATATGTTGACTGATCACTCTGGGCTCATGGGGTGTCGACAACCTATGCCTTTTTTTTGAATTTCTATTTGGGATAAGACTTCAATCTGAATAAATGCTGAATGTTTATTGAAACAAAAGACTCATCTTGAGCTTTACTTGTACTTATCTTATTTATACAATGCATATATAAGAAAGTAAAACGTCAATCAATCAATCAACGTATACGTCGCCCGGTCATATTTGTCACTTGGTGTTTTGTGGCGAGGTTCGCTTTACGTGAAATGTGTATATTTTATTGGTGGCCACTATCCAACGCCCGACGAGATTGGAAATTATGTCACGACGTCAGCGGTTCACCTCGAAGTCAGTGGTGACGATCTCACGAAATCAATGAGCATAATTTTTATTTACAATAGCGAATATCCTTGGGTAAGATGTTACCAACACGCCCTTGGGTACAGGGATCTTTTTCAGAAGGGAACCCCAAACATGTGTTTTGCTGGACCCACATCGAGGGCTAAGCATTAATCAAGTAAATTCCATCCATGGCTCCATTTCTCCGAGCTTGTCGTATAACAGATTTGGTAGATTGCGATTGCTAGTCAATAAAAAAGAATACACAGGTGGAAGATTTCACGGGTTTACAGATGGAATAGTGGATACATGTTGTGTACCTGAATTCAGCTATTTATCCTACGCTATCTCCCAGCCAAAACCGTAGGTTCCCCCACACGCAACCTCTTGTTCTCGTCTTATCTTACCGCCAGAATTCCGATTTTTGTTCTAGCTCAGAAAAACCTCAGTACAGTAAAGCAGCATAAGAATACCGATAGTAGCTTGAACTCGGAGAATCATTACCAAATCATATCCCGTGTGTTACATGGGTGAGCTACATAGGTTATTACTCATTTATCAAATTTCTTTTTCGAAAACCATTTGGCGCAAACAACCTCCCCCCCCCTCCTCCACGTGGTCTATTGGGTGTTTCCTTACAGAAATTGTCTGAGTACTGACTAAACGCAAAAGAGATCTACTCAAAATTTGTTTCGCGTGTGTCTAAAGGCCTTCAAAATGAAGTCAAACAGAGCCAATACGACGATGAGAATTTCGCCATAATTTATGTTATGTTCAATGGGTATAAGCCCCCGAGCCCTGGGGTTGTTTCTACAGGTGGGAAAAACTACAAGGTGGTTAGACGAGGGGCGTGTCCAGAGCATGGAACAGCGGGAGTCTCTACGTCACGAAATGACCCGAGTGCCACTTCGTCCCAGGTAAGACTGTATTAAGTACTGTACTGTATAAGATATTCTTCATGAATAAAAAAAATGGAAAGCAGTTATGGATATATGTTAATGGAAGTATTGGTCCTTAACCACAAATTGAATTTTAAGTTCAGTGGTTACTATGGTAACAAAGAATCAAACTTCCAGTAAGCTAGGTGGTTGTTTAGTTAGCCTTTTCCATCCACTCAAGTCGGTATGTTTTATAACATACATAGGTTTCTGCTGAGTTAAAATCTCCCATTCACCAATGCATTTACAACATAGCGTATGTTTATTTTGTCACTCTAGCTCGAAGTTTTGATGGGCTGCGCAAGATATTTAGAGCCCTACCATACATTCATATTTCCGGTTTAAAGACTTTTAAGTGCAAAAATACTATAAATGTTTGTAATTTTGTAGTAAAGTTTAATATCGCTTTTCTTTTGTCAAATATTTTGTGCATAGGTAAGGCCGTTAAGATATCTCTAAGCTAAACATTTTGAATTGTAACACGAAAAGGGGTTATTTATATCTGGTATGGTCCCGCTAATAAATTGACTGTTTTGATGTGTCACAAGGCTCATGGAATTATTGTACTTATATGGCTGCGCTCCCGCGCGTTATGGGGAAGAACTGGTCTTCTCCCTAAGGGTGAACCGCCGACCTTACTGAAAACCAACCCAACAAGAATGAGATTCGAACCCTGGTTTACTTGGTCGGTGAAGTCCAACTTTCTAGTGATTGTTTACTGGTTTACGCTTCACTATAACCTGATAAAACTTCTATGCTGACGTTCTCCCGTTTGTTGTGAGAGTGTCAGCGATCCGTTTGTGCATGGCAGTCATATAAACTTTTATGCTTAAGTTGTCCCGTTTGTTGAAAGAGAAAACCCTCTGCGATCCGTTTGTGCCTGGCAACCACATAAACTTCTATGCTTAAGTTGTCCCGTTTGTTGAAAGAGAAAACCCTCTGCGATCCGTTTGTGCCTGGCAATCCTAAAAACTTGTCCCGTTTGTTGAAAGAGGAAAGCCTCTCCGATCCGTTTGTGCCTGGCAACCATTAACGTCTATGGTGACGGTGTCCCGTTTGTTGAAAGAGGAAACCATCAATGATCGGCAACCAGCCCACATACGACGACCCATGACTACACAGGGTTGCGTCTTGGTGGGATTTAATTCCTCCACATCTTTATGAACACTAAAATAGCATATTGGCGGGAGACTTTTCCACCCGATCCTCCAGGAATCAGTCGGGACCAAAGAAAGATAAAGAAAAACCCAATCCACAGTTGTGTTTAAAAATATGTTCCATTGAAACAATATTAATTACCTTCCTTAATTGCACTAATATTGCTATACACACCTATATCACAACTGACCCATTTATCGTAGCTATAAATAAAACATCGTGCTTTCGTTCCTGAACCATTGTATATTGCTATTTGATTTTTCATAAGACTGTCTGAGTGTTAATTGGTTGTTTAATATCATACATTTGCATTTGTACATGGGCAAGAGCAGTGATAACATATTTTGCATTTCTTATGCATGGGGATATGTAAGTTTGTATGAGGATAATTTAATACATTGTTTTTTTAATACAAGTATCCTAATTCTGTGGGTTGTCTCTGTAAGATGCAAAATTTACGGTGTGTATTTATACACCCGAAAGAGATATTTATGGATTTGTTTATTGAATACAATACCATCTGTTAGTAATAAAAAGAAATGGCAACATATCATTAGCGATGTAAAATTATAGTTTTCAAGTAGAAAATTTTAAGTAGAGTCGGTTCATGAACGTCTTGAAAAAATCATGGGAAAAACTGATAAAATAGATGATTTCCGAATAGTATATAGCAGTGCCTGGCACTTCTGTATTAAGAGAGAATTAAAGATAATATCTGAGATCTAAATTAACCGACCGTTCGTTTATCAATGGTGTATTCTACGATATCTTTTAACAGCCTTTTTTTCTTTTCTTTGATTTGAAAATTAAAGAAAATGAGAATAAGTAAATCAGATATTTTGTTTAAAATAACTGTGTTTTCGGACAACAACCTGTAGCTAGGCTGAACCACATGTGGTATGCAGGGCGGACTCGGGTGTCTTGTGTGTATAAACATATTGTGGGTATTAGGCTGTCTCTAATATATACAGACGTATCACATCAACATGCGGTATGGGGACCTATTATACATTATTGCATTCAAACCTGTGCACCTATATACCTTTGGATGGAATACAATAGCACTTTGGTGCCGTTAGTGATGTATATGTTCTTGTCTTACCTCAGTTGAAGACTCGTCATGGCCTCCAGGATCTGCGGAAAGTGAAGGGAGCTTATCGACTTGATGAACTCAATGGCCAGTTTTCATTCCTTAGACAATTCACATGGAATAGCGAACTACGTACACTTATGACAGGTATGTTGAAACACAGCATTCATTTTAGTCTTTGGAAAGTAGCCATAGAGCTATTGATAGGACCACCACAGTTAGAATAGTGGAGTTTCCAGATAAACTGACCACATTTGTCTGATTTAGACAGCAGGCCTATGAACTGCATGTCAGCACAAAATGAATCAGTCCAAACACTTTAGACAGGAACTAACGTAAGCCGGAGTGTCACCAGGAGCATGTCAATGGCTAGGTTGTATATCTGGGATGCTAAACCCATTTGAGTTCCAACGTTCCAATGAGAGCTTCACAACAGAAAGAGGAGACAAAGGTACTTGTTCAACCACCCCTTATTCTTCACTCAGTGGGTGATCCGGACAAACGTATTGCTGTATTGTTCAAGCTGGTGGGCCAGACAAACATTTCATGTTTTGTTCAAGCTCTCTTACTCATCACTCAATGGGTTAGCCAGACAAACATTTGTTGTATTCTTCAAATGGGTGGGCCAGACAAACCTTTGTTGTATTGTTCAAATGGGTTGGCCAGACAAACGTTTGCTGCATTGTTCAAGAGGGTGGGCCAGACAAACGTTTGCTGCTTTGTTCAAGTGGGTGGGCCAGACAAACGTTTGCTGCTTTGTTCAATCGGATTGACCAAACAAACGTATTAATAAGTTCATAAATAAACAAATTGCCCAAGTTTCCTATTTTCCAATATGTTATGGAAGAACATTACCAAATAAAAACTCGTTTTACAGAATACATCTACGAAAACAACTATTTTGATAATTATTCTCATTATTTTTATTCGATATCTTTGAGAAAATTTTGGGTTTATAGCTAAACGTGTAATCGAACCCGCGTCTTAGAGTAATGTAGCTTCATTGAATATCAACTGTATTGCATTCAACCAGAATGTTGAATGTTCCACTAGCATCAGTGAGCACCCCCAATATCAGTAAAAGAACGTCTGTTATTTTTCAAAAAAGTGTAATCCTAAAGGATAATAATCAAATAAATATTCTGTGGGTACGTAAAATGACTTGATAGATGAAGAGTACAGAAATGCTCCTTGGCAAACCTTAACCATGTCACACTGCCCCACTATGCCCGAACCGAGTGCAATACGAGCATATAAAACACCTTGAGATGCGAGAAAATATATGAAAGATTATATTTATGTTTCAGAAGAGATATTAGACTTGAGGCAGGACCGGATTGCCCTTCTTCATGAGCTGGAAGTCACGCGACAGGAGAACGAGAGGTTGTTATCCCAACTATCTCACGCCAAGGCCGCCCAAGAGCGTTTAGACAGTGCCAACGAACAGAAAATGAGACTTTTACATGACCTCAAAGACTTGCATGAGGAACGAGACCTACTTAGATGTGAACTGCAAAGATCTCGCGAGATTTACGCGAGACTTCAAGAAGTAAACGGAGACAAAATCCGCCTGGCTAGAAAACTCGGCGAAATGATGGACAAAAATGAAATACTGCAAAATGAGAAAATGAAATTGAAGGAAGAAAATCGGAAGTTGATCGAAATGGTTGCTGATGCTAATGAGGACCGAGATGAGATGAGGGTATCACTGGATCACGCCACGGAAGATTATCAAAGAGTCTGCAGGGAATTAGAGACCGCCACCTCTGAAAACCAACGATTGTGGGATAGACTTCAAGAAGCACACGAACACCAAGAGAAGGTGACGAATGATCTGTTAGCCACAGCAGCAAGATTTAGTTCGAATTCATGACGACGAGTAACCCAAATTTAAATATAAACATTTTTATGTAAATTATTTCAATTATACTGTTTTGTTTTTCAGCTTAGAAATGGGATGTTTATCGGCAGGACGCTATAAGTTATCAGATTGTTGAATAAAAACTTTTTTTGTTTTATTTTGTGATAAACATAAAATAGCATATACTGATCAGTGATACTTGTCTTTCTTTCTTTTCTGAGAAGAAAGCAGGAACTGTTTATAATTAAAAAATCACATTGTCACAAACACAAAAAGATGAAAATGAAATATTTGAAAAGTGGACACAAATGAAAATGTTTGAAATGATCGATAGAGAATTTTCAACGACATCAGTCATCGAGTTTAGGACTATCTGTATATAATGAATAAGATTTTACGTTATCTATCAGTGCTATTCAATCGTGAATATCATTGAACTCGTTGAAAACACTTGGACGATGATAAAGTTGAGCACAATGGGTTTGGGGTCTTATAATCGTCTTTGAAGCCTGTACGGCCGTCCCTGAAACTCGACGTCCCTTTCCCACAAGCTAATTTATGCCAAATGGTTGTCTCAACATGTCTACTTAATTGCTTCCAAAAATAAACCGCTAGAGATTAATAATAACCGGTGTCTTCCCTCGGACGTGCTTCAGTTTAATATACCTGTACATGAAGAGTTCAAGGTCAAGTATACATTAACTCATTGACTTTTGATTGATAGAAATGATTCGTAATCTGGTGTAATTAAGTTTTACTAATTTCATGCAATACAAAAAACCCCAATCATTCAACCTCTTGTTTTGATTACCATCACAAGAAAAAGAGTTATTTTTCAAACCTCAAATGATAGTATTACATTTGCTTTAAATAATGACAAGAAACTGGAAATAAATTTGTTTTTTGTGAAGACGAGCACAGTAATGGAGGGTGGTAGTTGATTGATATTCAATGGTAAAAGACATGCGATTTCGAACACAACGTCATCTGGCATCAGTCAATCTACAGAGCCAAACTGTAAACAGCATGTATTAGCTATGGCGTCTTTTTGGCAAATTTAAAGCCCGCTACTATGAGAGTATATACAGAAGTTCTGCACTACACACAGCTGTCTGAAGCATCATACCTTTCCTTCACTACCGTTTGTGGAGATGAAATTCGATCAGGGTTACTTAAAATAGAGTATTTGCAACCTTTGACCCTAAAGGTCATGATGCTCTCACTCAGTTGTGAAAACCGTCTGTTTTCCCAAATTTCAGACGGCAGGCAAATAATAACATCAACTTAATTTACTTTAAACGTTGTCGTTAATCTATCTTACAAACAATTTAAAATAGTTCCTAAAAGTACTTTACGTCTTCCCCCAGTAAAAAAAAGTTATGCCATGCTTACGTTCATTTCAAAAATAATATTTTTCTCTTCTCTCAAAATGATCAAAATGTATTAAGTTTGGTAAATACTTTCTATAAAAATCTATGTATAGTGATGTTTTTGTGCAGTAAATATCAGTGTATGTTAAATCAAACATCTAAAGAATGACTCATCGAAGAAAATAATTATCCCTGTTGAGATGAGCTCAATGTGTTATTATGTAAATAAACATCAGATAGGGTTAGGGTTTCCAGTGGTCGCAATCTGAGTGATGCTTCCACCTGCCTCTGTTCGAAAACCAATATATAAGAACTGACACCGACTAAATATCAACAAAAGCCTCGGGGATAGAAAAAGATAATAATTTGAACCCTGTTTCTCCCTCTGGATTCCAGAGGCCCCTGATAAGCACCACATGTGTTCCAAGACGAAATAGGATGCTAACAAAAGCCTGTATGTTGTAAGCTATCTCGCAGGTTGAACCGCCACCAGAAAGTGTACGTGGGCAGTAAAGGTAAAATTTATGCTCAATCTGCAAATGTAGCCTGTGTTGAAGACGACTCAAGCCTACAGTAAGTAGTACCTGGCTTTAAACTTGCGAAAGGTGCTCGTCCTTGGGATATACACAACTGGTAGAAACCTGACGACTGGGCGTTTTTCATCGCCGACAGTTTGCTGATTGCTTTTGCGTGCTGCAGATTTCGGAGGCTTTCTCACTTCCAGCTGGTGAGATAGTTTAAGATTTTCGTTTCGACGCCAGGACTGAACATCGGCTCCATATAGCTTCAACATAGGTGTAAAAGCAACCTCATAGTAGGTTTTTCTATCCCAAAGGCCAAAGATAACGAGCGCTGGATTTGTAACAATTCTTAAAAGAAAATGGCAGGGAGAAAAGGTGCATATAGTATTCTGAAGGGCATGAACATGAGTGTTCCAGGTGCCACCAATACCGCCAATTCGGAGGATATTCCACAATATCAACAAAGCGATACCCCCGTAAAGGTTACGTCATCCATCAAGCTTCAACCAGTCAATACCTCGAATGGTGGTATTCAGCTACAGACAATGCAATCACAAGGGGGCTCTTCTAATCCCACCTCAAAAAAGATCACGAAAATTTCGGTGCAGCATCAGAACGCAGGAAATCAGCCCAGTCCTGTTTATCAACCGTTTCAGCAATCCACATCGGACCAGGGAACGCCAGTACAGATACAGCGCCAAGCAAAACCCCGTACAAGGGCTCAACAACAACAACAACAACAGCAACAGTCAGAGCAAAAAACGACGATACGCCTACAACAAAACAACCCCCAAGATACTAGTTATCGGCCACAATCTTACTCTGATTATCAAAATCCACAGTACAACCAGCAGCCCGTGGTTTCACCGTTTTCAAGTTACCAGCCCCAGGAAGTGAACCAAGCCTCCAACCAACTTTATTCTGTCGGTCAAACTCCATCATACAGCCCACAGATGAATGACCAGTATTCGTATCAACAACCAGAAACAAGTCAAGCCCAATGGAGTCCAGCGCAGTTCGAAGCAGAGACATCAAGACAGCTGCCGCCTGGCTCCCAAAATGATCCGGATGATTTTGAGTTTCCCGCCGTATCGAAGCTGTCGCAGAGGTTTCAAGAAGATAAACCGAAACGAACTGCCGAACCGGGCTCAACGTGGCAGACCCCAAGTAGTCCACGTCCCGGTAGAAGACAATTTGGTGGACAACCGCAACAGCAACAACCGAAAGCTCCACTGCCCTTCGGAGCGGATTATACAAAACCATCTTCTGGTAGCCCACAAATTGATCGTAAGCCTCAATCCACCGGATATCAGCCTCAATCAACCGCTTTGGACAGCACCCCTCAGCCACCCTGGCAACAACAACAAACATGGCAACCGCAACCCTCTCAGCCAACTACCGGAAGTGACAATGTATGGCAACCCTCATCGAATCTACCACCAACACCGACCCAGAAGCCTAAGCGTCAACCTCAGGTACCCACAGGTGTGCCATCATTTGGTACGCAATATGGAGCTTCGAAACCAAAGAAAACAGTGTCTCAGCCAAAACTATCGGGAGTCCCTTCATTTGGAACTCAGTACGGGGATCCCCCAACCGGAAGTGTGGTTCTCCCTAAGCGGCCATTATCTGGTAGCCAATTCGAGGAGCAGGATGGTGGATTTGGTAGCGCAAGAAAGCCAGAAGTGCAACAAACAACATCTCCTTTCCCTGCTAAAAGTGCTCAAGAGTCGACCATTCCATCTTTCGGAGCTCAATATTCACCGAAACCTAAGGCAACTGAAACAAAACCTCAATCCACCTTCACGGCATGGCAACCGCAACCTGAGCCAGCGTCACAAGCACCGGCTAGAGGCCAGAGGCCACCGCTACAGAAACAAAGTAGTGCCCCATCAAGTACCTTTGGAACCCAATTTGTGGCGGCCAGTAATGAGGACAAACTCAGAGAGGAATGGGAGCGGAAGAAATCAATACTCGATCAACAAGAAGCAGATACGTGCCCTTGGTCAGTTGACGACATTAAAAACAGGGTAGCAAAATTGAGAACCGATCTTTTTAATGCAAGAGACGAAAATCAAGAAGTTCGAGAAGAAATGAGGAAACTTAATAAAATTCTGAGTGAGGTATTTATTACATTTACTTTCTTTTATGTTTTACATATCTTTTAACTATTCAAGGCTTACACCGAAATGCAATTTTTACACATCATTTAACAAATCAAAAACGATTATCTCTCTGTTTTTATAGAGTATAAATTCTCATTCTTGAAATAATTATTGAAAGATTTAAAACATCTTGACCGTGGTGACTGTGGCTCACTCTGTATCATAAAGACTGAAATTATGTTGAAATCGACGACAAATTATTCTTACTCACTCCCCTAGTTTATATATAGTATTCTAGAAATTACCCACGTCAGAGGATGATCTAAACTGTAAACCAAGTTGAAAATACAACGTAGTTTAAAATGAACCACTAAGTTTTCTATCTTTCAACAATAGTTATTCCGAATAAATTTAATGTTTTTTTATTCTTGGGTAGACTTTCAGATAAATTGTTGTTGTAGCTTTATTGTATTTTGCCCTCATTCGATCATTCTTCTACTGAACTGTTATTTTGTTGCAGCTAAAAACCCAGTATGAGTACAGCGAAAGACAGAGACAAGCCCTCGAATATAAAACCAGTGAATTGACAGGTAGGATAACTCATTGTCGGTAAAGTGTTCTCATGGGTGTTGACGTGAGATAAAATGCACCCGCTTGGTACCAAAATTGTTACTGAAACCATGACCAATGTATCATGGACTTAAAGCCCCGTCTACACTACTCAACATCCTTTAATTGACTCAACACGATTCAACTTCATGCTGAGGGAAAAAGATGAGTTGTGTTTAATAGTTTGGACAGGTGCCACAGTGACCTTCTTCTGCCTGCCACGCTTTTCTATGATTGATTGTTTGGTGTTTTACTCCGCGCTCAAGATTATTTCATATTATATGGCGGCGTTGCCAGTTTTATTGTGGGAAGAAACCGGGCTCTATACCCAGAGGAAACCCACGACCTTCCGGTGGTAAATGGCAACCATCTCACATAGGTCGTTTGCGTGAAAACCCAGTGCTTCTCTGTGAGGCGAAGCGTATGTGAAATACAGTTGAATCAGCCTGAAAGAGTATGTTATTTACCAAACACCACTCAACTTTGTTCAATATATTGGGTGCTGTTGAGTTATCGTGTTTTATGGTGCAGATAGTCTCTTAACATACCTCAACTTTAAGTTGAATCGTGACGAGTCAACAAAAGTTGAGGATGTTGATTAGTGTAGACGGGGCTTTAATCTCACTCATTCCAAGTAGTACACATTTACACTAATGTTTTCCCTTCGTATATGTAGTAGCAAAAGATTTTCCTCTGATCATACATGTAGCTTCCCATATAAACGTGGTACTGTCGCCGTAATATTTGATTGGGGAGTTTTCCGTTCGTTTAAGTGAAAAGGTGTGACGGTTTTCATTATTTTGGTAGAATTGAGTTAATTTGGGCATATTATCTTATGGAGAGTCAAAATAGTGAAATCACAGCACCGTTGAAGGACTAAGATACGACTTGAAATTTTTGGTAGTTTGGGACGAAAACTGTGTCGAAATTATAACGAGTTGACGTCAAATCAAAATGTGATACTCATAATAAAACCTTATTCTAGTTATTTTGGGATTACACTTTCTTGAAAATATGGCAGAAATTCTTCTGCTGATTTTTGGGTAATACCTGAAACGGGATCGAACCCTGGTCCCAGAGTATGGCACCTATCGCCAGCACTAAATGCCGGCTGTCTTATCCATTGAACCAATCCATATTCAAGAAAGTGAAATCCCAAAATAACGAGAATACTGTTATACTCACTTTCTAAAGGACACTAACTAATTAAATAATAAAACCTATTCATATACCCCAAAAACACTTTGTCAAACTCTATTGTAAGTATTTGTGTTGGGGTACTGTGACGAAATTAATAATGATATTTGTATATATTTATATTGGTTGGAAAAAAGCTAAGAGATTGATCTTCTGGGAATAGATAATAAAAATGAACTTTGACTCATGAAAACTGTTGGCAAGTAGATGGAAAGGGACAGGTGCCCATATTGTAGGTGAAAGATTTTCCAGCAAATGTCATACGACTCGCAGACTGATTGTACTGTAATAATAGTTACGTGTATTTTAATTAAGATACTGTGATTAAGTTTAGTGGATGTCAAAGTAAACAAATAAACTTGTTTGATTGATAAATTCCTCAGATATATCAATAAATGACCCTGGTGAGTTAATACATTTTATTTCACAATAAATTAGCATAAGATCAAATGGAAAACCAATTTGCCGACTGAAAACATTAAGAAATAATTCTGTCACCTTTGACGTTTTCCCTAATTACATGTAGAGTCCTCGGTGATTTGGGCTACTGGCATCTTTTGTTTGTTACAAAATATATTTAAACATTGATAAAAAAGAAATAATGTTTTCAGTCGAGGTCATTGCCCTCGGATTTTGATTAGATCATTTGGACAAGTTTCAGTCGTGGGATTTAAATTAGATAATTTAAACCTAAATCCCACGGCAATGACCTCAAACGAAAACCTTATTTCTTAAATAACATTTGTGTAACGACCATATTGAATTATATAACTCTATGGCAACTTTGATTATCATACAAATTGATGACACTAAAACTTATAGCTTATCCAAAACTTATGCACGGCACTCAATGGCAACCTGATAAAATTCCTGGACAGCCATTCAACAAAAATATTTAAAAAAGGAAATGTGGTATTTGGCATCGTGTTTTTGTTATTTGATATACGATAGTCTTTATGTTCCTTTTCTCAGATCAAATCCATGATATGCAAGCTCAGCAAGGTACTTTGAAGATGGATTTGGAACAAGCCAATACCGAGAACGACAGGTTACAGCGAGATCTCGTGAGGGCTAGAGAGACTACCGAGTCGCTAAAAGATACCACCAGCGCAAACACCCGGATGAGGATGGAACTCGGCCACGTGCAAGGAGAACATAGTCGCGTGCAGAAGGAACTGCAGCGGATAACAGCGGATAAAGCCGAGCTTGAAGGTAGTTTAGCCGAAGCAAACTCGTCATATAACCGAATGAAAATGGAATTGGATTTAATGAACGACAATATCATAAGTTTGCAACGGTCGCTGGCTGCAGCGGAATCGGAAAGAGGAATGTTATGGGATCGTCTTGTAAAAGCTCAACGTGACAGGCAACAGATGATGGAAGAACTAATGTTATCAACTGACGAATCATTTTAAAACTCAATGCAAAGAAATATAGACTGTCAGTGTAGTTTAACTAGATCAAGTAGACGTATGAGAAGTACATAATTGATTTCGAACAAATTATTACACTATGTGATAAAATTAAATGTCTCCCTACCAAAGTGTGACGAACTTATTCAATAGCAAAGTTTACTTTAAAAACGATGAAAAAAATTAAACGAAAGCGATTTTTCACAAAATAGATATATATAGGCCAGTGGAATGTTTGCATTAGTTTTATTTACAATTCGACAAGAAATTATCTAAGTGTTCAGAGCTATTTATTGTTTTTGTTCCCCCCCACCCCCTATGTGTCTTTCAATGGTTCCATTCATTTTATTTTACTCCTTGTTGAAAATCTATGGTTATCAAGTTAAATGTTAATAGATGTATATTGTTTGTAAATTCATAATGACGCCATTTCCCGCATGTAGAAATACTTACAATGTAATTCTTAATTTTGTCCTTAAATTTCTAAGCATGCCTAATTTAGTCTACATTCAACAACTTTTAAATGTGGGTTTATTTAATTTTCAGTTTATTAACACCATGTGGGCTGGACCTGAGGTGCACATTGGAATGTTTATGAAAAGATATTAATCACTTTCGTCAAGTGCTTTTTTTTGTAGATTTTTTTTTAGTTTTATTATTAAATATATTGAGCTGTTTCGAGGAACTTTCGCAAAAATTTATGATGGAAACGGATGAAGTTCTTAGAGATTTTGAGTCGGGATTTATTAAGACAAGGATATATTTCGTGTACTTGCATTGGAATGGAAATGTGAATTCTATAATACAGTATGAAGGAAGAAAATGATGCGATTTCAGATTTGTATTTTAATGAGTAACTTTGTTCTTCAGTTTAGCTGAAATGCAACATACTATAAGACCGCATCGTTGAATGATTGATTATTTGTTGTTTCTTATTATCTTGAACATTATTTCACCAGTATGCTGACGTCCGGCACGACAAACTATGCTGACGTCAGGCCCGACAAAATGTGCTGACGTCAGGCACGACTTAATATGCTGACATCAGGCACGACTTAATATGCTGGCAACAGGCACGACTTAACATGCTGACGTCAGGCACGACAAAATGTGCTGACGCCAGGCACGACTTAATATGCTGACGTCAGGCCCGACAAAATGTGCTGACATCAGGCACGACTTAATATGCTGACATCAGTCACGACTTAATATGCTGACATCAGGCACGACTTAATATGCTGACGTCAGGCACGACTTAATATGCTGACATCAGTCACGACTTAGCATGCCGACATCAGGCACGACTTAACATGCTGATTGTTATTTGCATCACCTACATGTATACCACATATGTTATACACAATTCAAACAAACGCCAGCATAAGTTCTCAATTTGTTAAAGAAGGGTAAGATGATTAATTGACTTTTAACACGACACTCAAGAACATTTCACTTATATTTTCACTTATCAGGATTAGTTGTCAGGATTAGTGAGAGATGACTCTTTCACATATATATGGCGATCGAATGAAAAGACACACTTTTTTCAATGTCATCTTTCACCTTTCATCGATGCGGCGCGGGTTCAAGTCACACTCAGACCAAATAAAATATTGAAAATTTTCTAAATGGATTTTTCACTCGGTCGCCGTATGTGGAAGAGTTGCAAGGTACTTGTCGAAGGTCAGCGGGTTTCCTCTGGGTGATGACCCCCCCCCCCCCCCCCGCCCCTTATACCCTTATAAACCTGGCGACGCCGCCATATAAGTGAAATAATCTGGAGTGCGGCGTAAAACATCAATCAATCAATTCCATTTAGAACCGGCGGAAGGCCTGTGTATGAGTAAGATACTAGAATAGTACGGACTGAGGAGTGTGTTTAGAGATGATATATCTAGTCATTTTCCCGTAATCTTCCACATGCTGGGAAAGAATGAATATCTTGATAAACACCTGGGTGTCTTCTGAAGAGAAACGCGTGTAGTACACGTAAAATGACCACGCCTACAATGGGCCTACTTAAGTATGCAAATGTATATTTAACCACGCCCACAGTGGGCCTACTTAATTATATTATACAACATCGACTCACCTAATCTTATATTTGAGTAGGAGGCGGGGGCTAAATCATTTGATTATATCGTGTTACTCCAACCAAGACCTGTTTTAAGGTACATTCAGGCTATCACAAAGTTATTTCTTGACTAATTCATATCTGGGGGAAATACTGTTGAGCAGGACGTACAACCCAAATCACTCACTCCCTCATATCTGAGGGACGAACATGTCTGGAGCTTATGGTATATCTCAATGGCAACACTGTATCCTGTACATCTGTCTTAATGAGATTCTGTAATTTCCACACTCAAAAATATTGTACATGTCAAAGATGGAAAATGTTTAATACCACGAGTCAAAGTTTTTAATTGGGCCATAAAGACGTTTTAAGCAATCCGGAAATCAGTGTTAAACATGGAGCAAAAATTAATGGCACCGGCGGCGTTTCTCGCCAGACACGGTGGCCAATAAAACCCTGACCAAGGGGCTGGGTGAAATTACTCAACATTATGGTATCCACCACAGGTTAGGGCCTTGGTCAGACACTAACTGTTTATTAGAAAATTAATGTCATGAGTTTAATCTTCATATTTTTTATTACATTTAAATTCTGAATTTCAAAAATTGACCTCTCCGTCAGGCCCATATATATAGTCACACCAAACACTCGTAAAACTCTTCAGCCAAACGCTGGTTTTAAATGTCTAACTTCTTCGAGCTTTTAGTTAGGTGGTGTTGACGGAGAAGTAAATTATTGAACATAACATTTCAGTTACTTTCATATTCAAAAATATTTTTAAAAATAAATAAACAATCCATTCGGATAAAAGATGTTCCAATCCAAATATGTAAACAGGCTTTTAAATTGAGCATATACATGTATATACATATCTATGAACACTAAAACACATGGGCACAGGGATAATCTTCTTGTCTAAAATAGCCATGGAGACAAGTTTCTAATTGAGAGTATACATGTATATATACATCTCCGTTAACAATTTTTAGATAGAACGCTAGTTGTTTGGATGCAGAAGTTGTACAAGGGCTGATGACTAGCTTATTTTGGCACGAGTACACTGCCGACGTGCAACTTAGGTTTCGCATATGAGCGGTTTGAACGACAAAATATCTCCGAACTGTTGAAACGCGAACTGTATCTATCTCAGAATCTTCAGTTTAAAGCTGTTCTATTCCCACGTGACTTTCAATGAGTGGCACACTTTTAAAGAGGTATTTGCGGCTGCGCGGTGAAATTTGATACACTCCGTCAGCAAGGAACACTTTTCTCAAGCAAAGTTTCCAAAACTGGTAGCCTTGTTTAGGACTTTCGAGTACTCGCCGTTATTTTAGAACGCTATTTTATTTCTATCTATACAACAACCTTGAAAACTGTGCTCATCATCGTAGTTTTTCTTTCTTTGACACTTTGCGTCTAAAATTAAAAGACGCTGATAGGACCAGTACCTATCTTACTCTTCGGCATCTTCATCACTGAATATTGGCCTAACTTTCATCTATGCCCTTTCAAGCAAGGCCAAACGGTACGATGTATAAGAGTTGACCATCTGGAAAATGTCACTTTGTTAGCACATCGCATTTAATAACACTGTATATAAACCTCAAAGCAATGAAAACAAGAAAGACCCATCCAATATACTCTCGAAAACTTGGCAAGAATTAGTGATATGAATTCAGCTGACAAAGCAACTGTGCATCACAAAAAATGGCTATTCAGCAATATATTTCTACATACATGGATTCCATGTCATTTTGCCGAACAGCCTTCCACCAATGGGTCGTGGGTTCGAATCCCACTCAGTCCAAAAAATGGAAAATTTTCTGACTGGGTTTTCACTCGAACGACCTATGTGGGATGGTTGCCAGTTACCAGCGGAAGGTCGTGGGTTTCCTCCGGGCACAGAGCCCGGTTTCCTCCCACAATAAAACTGGCAACGCCGCCATATAAGTGAAATAATCTTGAGCGCGGCGTAAAACACCAAACAATCAATCCATGCCATTTTGTTTTTACCGATTGCTGATTCGATACAACAGACCTCTCAAGTCATCAAAACGAAACGTTCGATGATAAAAAATTCTTTACCAAAGTTGAAGTATGCTTGAAAATTATCATAATGCTCGCCCTAACTTATTCTTGTAGATGGTCTTTGTCGTATTAAAATAATATTATGATTAGGGGCAGTTTAATGCCCAAGTCAGCACAAAAATCCCAGCCTATAATTTACTCAGAATCGAACATTTCTTTGTCGACAGTTTAATTTATATAATTTCAAAATGTAAATCGTCTTCAATTTTCAGGAATTTAGTCTCCCCTGCAATGATTGAAATAATTAATCTGGACCAAATCCTATTACTGAAATACATTACCGAGAGGATTAACTTTAGCCTTGAAGACCATCTGTATTAAAACAGACCGGAATTTAGTTCACTTTGGAAAAGCTGAATTCCTTTGAGCCCACGTCACAGCGTATTAAAGGCGAGGTGGGAGAAGAGGCAGGCCTGTTGCCAGTCTGATACATACAGTAGTGAGGTACACATCGCTTCTACAAACCGGTCAACATGGACGATTCAACAATGGAAGTTATCCGCGAGGCTTTGGGCAAGCTGAGGTCAGATATTGCTGCCGCTAGACAGGAATCAGCAGATTATCAAGACCAACTTAGTGCAGCAAAAGCCAGAGGCGAAGATGTGAGTAAAATTTAATATTTTCTTCGAAATAATTTTCTTATGAGAAGCGCTCGATCAAAGTTTGCAAACACATCAAACAAATAGCTTACATTTGTTTATATATCTGTTTCAATTTAGGTTAGGGAGTACAAAATACTATTAGTCAGCCAGAACCAGAACTTAATCGAAATTTCGCCTTTTTTGTAAAAAAAAGTTTTAGATATATGATTCTGAAGAAAAACAGCAATTAACATTTTCTCAAACTATTGGTTTTACAATGGCTTGAAATTTTAAAATTAAAAACAATTTCTTGTTGAATATTTCTGCAGAATTGAATTATTTAAACTCCAAATTGGCCTATGAAAATATTGACTGTATGACAACGCACATAAGTCGGTGTACCTAAAAGGCATCCCTTACTTGGGGTGAAGGTTGGTTACCATAGTAACGCGGTATGACTGTCTTATCTATTTCTGTCTGAATCATCTGCCGTGGGGCTTCTCTTTCTTATGAGAACGGTCTGGAAAATGGCCGAAATGGAAAACAAACTTTTCACAATTATTATACTTAATATAAATATTAGGGTCAAGGGACCTGAAACAAAACCAAAACTTATAATATTCACACGCTATTTCTTCCTCGTAATAATTAATATTTTCTCCTGGGCAAATACAGAAAAATAAACAGTGTTTGAAATTTTAACATGTTTTGCAAGGATCGGTATAAAACAGACTTTTCTTTACAAATGTTTTCTTCTTTCAAAGTATTATATACTGCTGTTTACGGCTACTTTTTATTTCACTCAGAATTAAATTTTTAATTGGTAAATAATTCCACTCCAATGTTTTACTATCAAGTCAAGGATGATTTACCACAGGGCACATATATAGACTTCAATATCTCATGACGCGTCTTGTTTGTGAAGGGCCGTCTTTAGTATGATATCTTTTAATTTGAAGCAGACAAAACTTACCAAGGAGTTGATTAGTTTAAGCGACCTACGAAACCATCAAGTTGCTTTTTGCATATTTTTATTTTTGAACACTAAAACACGCAAGCACAGGGAAAATCTTCTTGATTCAAATAACCATTGAGACAAGTTTCTAATTGCATTAAAAGAGGGCATTTCATTTAGACCTTTATATCCAGTCTTTGGTTGTTGTAATAAACCAAAACCCATGATATTTCATTGGGTTGAAGACATACAGGAGTTTGACCTTAGTCAGTAATTTTTTTCTGAAATACTTTGTAAAATATTGACGAAATTGCACGGATCTTTAGCTATGGCAAGAAGCTGAACAAAATATGATAATGGTTTCTGTATACTTAGATATATCAACTGTTTATTTATGTATTATTATTTATCTTTCAGTTAACTTATCAACTGGAGCAGGTCGAAGGAGAGAAGAACAACATTGTTAAAGAAATCAATGAACTTAGAGGTAATCTATTCTCTATACATTACAATATTCTGAAAGGCAACATTGGCTTACAAAAATTTGACCTTTTCCATCCTCGGACCCCAGGATTCAAATCGCAATAAGCTACGGCGAGTATAAGTTTTAATCGTGGGGTCCGACGATGACCTTTTGCACTTGTTTTGGTTTGACAAGAAATTTGACCATTTCAAGCCATAGTAATCAAATGACTGGGGAGATTGTTCTTACGCTCATAAATAACAAGTATACGTAAATTGGGGTTATTAGGGCTAATACTAAGTTGTTTTAAATGACAAGGACATATAAAGTGACACAGAGGATAGTCATTTATCTTATAGTACTAATATATCAGTTAAAATGTTTACCCATGGTTTAAGTAAAGGGATTTTCTCTCTGAAATTACCTGAGTGGGTTTTTATATAATCGCCCAATGTGAAATGGCCAGGTATTTAAAACGGTCGGGAATTTCATCACGACCAACAGCCTTGTTTCCTCACCAACAAAATCTGAAAACAGTGCAATATCGATTGATTGATTGGTGTTTTACGCTGTACTCAAGATTATTTCACTCATATGGAGGATTTGCCAGGTTTGTTGGGGCAGAAGCCTGGCTCTTTGCCTGCTGAAAACTCCCAACCTAATCTTAAAGGAAAACTCCCAACCTAGTCTTAATGGAAAACTCCCAACCTAATCTTAATCTTAATAAATGTGGCAATCAATCAAACCATCTCTGAAAATACAGAAAGAATAGCGGTCGATCTTTTCATGGTTCTGGGTTTAACTGATTTAACATTCAGCTTCACTGGTCATCATATTAGTAACTTGATACTTATCGGTAGCAGTTTAAAATAGATACCAGGGTATATATTGACAGGCCATTTGGAAGGAATTCGTTTCACTCAAGCCCCAAGTACTATCAATTGTTCAAAGACAGTAATTTGCTGTTTTTCTTTATTTCAGATACCGTCGATGAACTTGAAAGAGAAAAGAGGCAGTTCGGTGATAATTTCCGTGGAGAACTCAGAGATATTCTATCATAAAACCAAACCTCTTGTTATGTATTAAAAGATTTAAAAATGGCCACTTGCAAGACTTTCAAAAACTACGTCAAGGATCACGTGACCACAGAAAGTGCCAATGAACTAAGATGATACTGTCGTTGTCATGTCACGTGTGACAACTCTGTGCTTTCATTGTCGTATCTCCGATTTAATTCAGTAGCTATAGAAGTACTTTGTTATTTCTTTGTAAATCTAATTTCGTCACATGTTTCTTTATGGACAACATCGTCATTTGTTTATCCCTGCTAAATATATCGCCCGAAATCAAACCTCAAGCCAAAATAGTATGGATATAACTGTGAACAAATATCCAGTTTTCACACTGCCATTTTTATACGATAAAAAATCTATTCTAATTGACATTTTCGTTCAATCTTTTATTCTTGTATTTAATATCGTATGAATGTTTAAAAAGTTAGGTGGCTGATAACATTTACTGCTGGACAGAAATGAGTTTTCAAAATAATAAAACTTGGCCATAAGTGAATAATCTTTTTCATGCAACTGCACTTTTGTTAAACCATTAAGTTCACCAAGTAAAACTTTGTATTCAAAATCCAACACTGAGTAAGTGAATCGTCCATGTTGGTATCAGGCAATAAACAGATTCGTAATACGTAATTGATATGACCTGTCCGCCATGTTGAAAGCTTATAGCATGCTATTCACTGTTTGGGTCCACGGAGGATGCTATATTTGTTGTAAATGATATTGAACATAGGTACAATAATAAAAGGTCACCATCTTGAGGTCAATACATATTACAGCTCTTGGTTTCCACTGTCTTGCTTGTTACGTAATTAGCGTTTGATAGATTTGCCTTGATTGATTACGAATTTGGACCACATTCGCGTTTTTTTTCACAAACCGCTGCACCACGATTATGTTAAAAAAAACATGCCGCAACAAAAAAAAAACCCGGTACGAATTGATGGGAAACCAAATTCTATTGTATTTATTTATTTTTTTCGAAAACATTGAACCGCAACCAATCGTTTACATGCCGCAGCTATACGACTATTCTTCTAGTCCTTAAGAATCTAGTTGTGTGTCGTCACATTATGGGGCTGAGCATGGCGGTCCACTATGCTCGCGATTATAGTTATATTTTAGTTTGATCCCAATTCGATTCCTTTCTTCACGGTCAAACTTTCAAGCTATATGCCATGTATTTTTGAAAGAAACCAGGTCCCCGTTTCATATGGCTATCTGAATCTGACCCCACTTTCCATGGCATCCTATTTTCATTTCGGACATATGTTGCCACATGTAATAACCTCATCCGCATCTGATTGATTGATTGTTTGGTGTTTTACGCCGCGCTCAAGATTATTTCACTTTGACAGTTGACAGTTATTTGTGGGAGAGAACCCACGACCTTCCGGTGGTAACTGGCAACCATCCCACATAGGTCGCATCCGCATCTGAGATTGCTCTGAGAAATAAAGAAAACTTGAAAAAAGTAAAGGATTGACGTTGAAATAAAGAAAACATAGGTAACGTCCGAATCTAAGATGTGTACTTATAACAAGCAAAATTCGAATAGCCGGGATGTCCGCGTACATTTTAGGTGTTTTATTTCTTCTAAAAACTTTCCCCGATATCAATAGGTATTAATGGAAAGTTTTTTTGTTGTACTTTTAACAAAACAACCATCAATTAGCTAATTCTGTTTCAACAACAACATCTCGATATTTGGTAGTTCGTGTTTAACAATTAACTTCGAAGATATGTAAGTTACCAATGGTTAGAAAGATCATTGTGATCTAGGATCATCCGTTAAGCAAGACATTTGCTCCATCATGTGTAAAAGCCATTTTTTGTGTTTTAACGTGGCACAGTTGTGTTCATACAGACACAAGCATCGTCAAATCGCGTGTTGCATAAAAGAAGTTACACAACAGGCTGGTTTATACCATCAGTGCAGAATATGTAAAGGGATTTTACTTGTGCCCAGGTGAATAAGAGCCTTCAATTCCAAGAAGAAGAAAAAGACGAATGCGAGTGTTCTTTGATACATAGTTGGGGGGGGGGGCAAATTTCGGTCCTCAACTGAGCTTCCAAACACACATCAACCCTAAAAAGATCAACTCCCAATCTGGCAAACCGGATGTGCTGAATTCTAAAGGAATCTGAACCTAAGAAATCCGTATTTTACGCCCCACCCACCCTGCATGCATTCTTTGGTGTACTCAAAAATCTAATTGATACATATTCAAACGGCTAAGTGATCAACAAAACAAAAATTAGTTTTTCGAATTTTTATATTCATTTAACATTGGAACTCTTAGGAGTTTCCCATATCGCTTGCTCCTCACAATCACACGAGGAGCCACGGTGGTTCAGTAGGTTAGAGTGATCGTCCCTCAGTCCAACACAGACCTTCCATCGATGCAGCGCGGGTCCGAATCCCACTCAGACCAGATACAAATAGAAAAAATTCTGAGTGGATTTTTCACTCGTTCGCCGCATGTGGAAGAGTTGCCAGGTACTCACCGAAGGGTTTATTCCGGACAAAAAGGCTGAGAAAACGCATATCGACCATGCAGCACGAACACATAAAAACAAACTGTCTAAGGTCTATTTTCAAAATAAGCAACAAAAACTTTGCCCCCCCCCCCCCCACCAATCAATTGGATGAACAAGTCAGGTTTCAGAGGACCCCCACCCATCCCACCCCGCCCCGCCATAATCATATTGGTTCAAACACAACTTTAAAAAGTTTAAGTTAAAAAGAATCCTGGATTTTCCCGGATCTGATATGCTTTCCAGTTTAGAGGGTGCAACCCCTACCCCCCCCCCCCCCCCCCCACACACACACACACACACCCCGCCTTAAATTGTTTAAATAATGTTGTGTACACAATGCTACTAGCTGCTGTTGCTATTTAAATGGATTCGAGTGGACCCCTCTCTAGTTCTACCTTGACATTGAAATGTATTGGAGCAGCTAACAAGTGACACGGAGAGAAGGGCGTCCAGTCGGGAGGAGATTTAACTGACACTAACGGCAATCTTCTATTAGCTTTCATGGCTGGTTTTACATCATCATCTGCCATACATGACGAGTAGGGGGCCTTAATTGAAGCCATACCTACCCAAAGGGTCTTGAACCCATCTTTAACAAATTACAGTAGACACACAGCCAAGAAGACCGTACAGCGATATAAGATGACCTTTTCAATAACTGATCGAGTTACGTATTTATCAATTGACGTTAAGGATTACCAAAGCAACATAAAGCATTTGTTTTTAACACTCGTTGGAATATTGTTTTGTGCATTTGGAATGCATCGATAACCGATATCATTTACCGATATGTTAACTGTAATGGGTTTTGGTAATATATAAGATAAATTTTGTTTGGTGCTTTCTTTTGGATTTTTGAGCCGCACTCAAGATTCTTCTGCAGTATTTACAGGTTTATTTGCAGGGTTGAAATTTTTTGCCCGAAGGATATCATACGACCTGACAATCATCGGGCCATGCAGGACCCCTTTGGAAAATAAAAGATACACGTAGGATTCGTGCCAGCTACGGATAGGTGGAAGGCTGGTCAGCGAATAAACAGAATATACCGCACGCAAAAAAATCTACATATAGGGACCCCCTCCCCCCCCAACCCCACCCCCAAAAATAATAATTCATCGGTATCTAGTAACTATACAGAGTTACAGTGAAAACAGAAAATTATTCAGTGGGCTTCACATTTGTAACTTGATATTTACTGACACAGTTTAAAATAGGCACCAAGATGTATTTATGACCAGCCTGTAAAACAAGAGAAAATATTCTATGTGAAAGGTCAAAAGTTGTGTGGGCTACAGTTATCAATCAAGAAGTCAATTAGCGGAATTCCAATTTTATACGAGGAATTTTCATTAGGTCAAAGAAACAAACTCGCTATTCTAAGAGCAGATAGATTTATGAGTTTTTCATTTGTTTTAGTCCAATATGTCCATTAAGGAAACTTAAATCCTCTTTATTTTTTATATTATCCACAATACGTTTTTACTAAAGAAGTATAATCATTTTCGCTTGATTTCGGATGTTTCAAAGAGATTATCCTTTGTGATAAACTTTCTGAAATATGTTATCGTCTTGACACCAAAAAACATGAGAATATCTGATTTGTTATTTCATTTACTATGTTTATAGTAAAAGACGTACCGGTTCTGTCTGGGCTATGCCATTCGAAACCCTGACCATATGGCCAAATACCGTCTTATTTAGAATTACAGGGATGGACTTAACTACCAAGGAAGGTTTTAAGTTTAACAAGCTGTGTCTATCCTCACGGAAGACTCATCAGCCTTGTGTGAAGTTGAGTGTATCTATATCGGTACACTCAGCACCATATATTAAAACAGAGTAGGCAGTTTCTTCATTTTGGAAAAGCGAAATTCCTTCTAGTACACGTCACGAGTTATTAGAGGTAGCAGCCGTCAGAGAGTTAAAGCGCACGCGAAGGGAAGTCGGTATCGCTGAGTCAGTTGGTTTCTTGTCTTGGACGCGCCTGCATCTCTCCACTCACTCCCCACACTCAACCAGCACCATGGACGAACAAACGATGGAAGTCATCAAGGATACCTTGACCAAACTTCGACAAGAACTTCTCCAGGCCAAGTTTGAGGCCGCCGATCTCAAAGAAGAAGTCCATAACACTAAAGTCGTCAATGATGATGTATGTATTATTTTATTAAGTATATATTTTCATGATCGCAAAGAAAATAATTTATCTCATTACCTATAACATGACAGCCACGATTAACCTATGTTACCAGAGAGGTTGATAAATATTGTATTTGGCAATGTTTAGTAGGTATATTGTTACGGGGCTGGAAGGGCGTGAGGGGTAGGGCTCCATCCGAATTTCACCCCCACCCCCAGCCTAAATCTGTCAAATCTATGGAGGATGAAGAAAATACAATTGCTGGAATTTCAAAAATATTTAATATAGCCCCCCCCCCCCCCCAATCTCAATTCAATTGTCGACTAAGTGTTAACAAGGATAGTATGTCCAGCTCAGAATGTATCATTGGTATGTTTCTTTAATTATAATGTTATGTACATGTAATGTTTAACATGTAATGTTTGAGTCGTACCATCATATGGACAATAACAAGATATATATTTTATTGCATATATATTTGGCGATCTTGGGTTCTTTTGGACATATCAGTTAATTATTAACAGTGAAAATGAAAAACGTAAAATAAAAAGTGTGTTATCTGATTTTCTTAGCAAGACAAAAAATCCCGCATTTACATTTTTGGAAACAAAAAATGTCCAAATCCCTCTATTACATATTCATTGGTTTTTATTTATTTTAACGTTCTTGTAAATACCGTAAGTTGAGTTTTGTTTTTGCTGAGTTTTAGTTTCCGAATTTCAACTAGACACTTTTAACGTTAGCTTCGTTGACTTTCATTAGAGTGTCTCATATAAACTGTACGGTAGCCGGGTGTAAATAATGGTAATATCAGTCTTGGTTATTAGTCAGATGTCCAGAAATGATATCTAAACATATCCTAGTTAAGATTTCGCTCAATTCACAGATGACCCGCCCTAAGTATGTTTACAATCAGACATACGTTTTTTACTCATCCCCTTTTCGAGAGTCCTCGCTGCGGACCAAGGCAGCTGGGTTACCATGGTGATGTACTTCCAGGAATAACCTTACTCACCTACCTTCGTGTTAAATTTTCAAGGCACCCTATAATGTCTGCAGCCTACCACTCTGCAGGCTTATCTACTCATGCCAGCTTCTTGAAGAGATAGTAGACTTTGTAGAAAAATTACTTCATTATCACAAACATACCGTAAAGTACTTTGAAAGCAAGGGAAACTTTCCAACTTTGTTCCTAGAATATCCACCTACCTTAATTAGACAAGTGGTATGCTACTAGAACCGCTAGGGCATACTGTACGTATAACCAGTCAGCAAGATGTTCAAAGGAACATTAATGTAATCATTGGGCTGTGCTTATGTGGTCATAGGTGGTCGGTTAGATAGCTTAATTGGAACCTTATGAGAAAACATGGAATGACAAGATATCTCCACGTAAGCTACGCTTTTTATAATCCACTCATAAGTTCAAGGAGTCAAATAAATGTACTTAAAAAACGAAGATAAAATTAATGATTCGTGTAATGGCCTTGATAAGGGTAATACATTAGTATTAGCTAAGTATATATTATATAAACTAAACTAAGATAGAAGATGTTAATCCATAAAAACGAGTGCTTTCATGCTTTTGAACCCACAACCTTCAACAAAATATACACAAAGAGAACAGTTAAGCACCCCTCTGGAAAGTCTGCACCGACCGATAAAATCATTGGTGTAGGGAGATTGTTGGCAAACTGATGTTGCAGAAACGATTGTGATCATAAAGGGCAACATTCTGGAGATAAGAAATCACCATTAATGGCAATAAGCTATACAATTTATTCAGGATATCGTTAGACAAATCAAAAGTGTATTTGAACAAAATAAAAAGATGCTCGTAAGTATGAAATTTCAGAGTCCATCTGGCTTCACAGGGCGAACATATTAACGTAAAAATGTCACTTTGAGTATGTAGAACACCCTAGAGCAGAGTATAGCTTCCATTAGCTTCCAACCTGCGTTTCATCTCTCCAGTGAGACGTCGGGTCTGTTGAAGGGATAACTGCGCGGATTTGAATCCTTTAGAGCACATTTGGGATAGGATGGGTAGAAACATTCAAGCCCTAGAGCTTCCTGTACAAAATCTGCAGGAATTGGAAGCCGCATTACATCGGCATTGGTGGCATTTACCCCTTCAAACGAATGTTGCCCTTTATGATCACAATCGTTTCTGCAACAGCAGTTTGCCAACAATCTCCCTGCACCAATGACTTTATCGGTCGATGCAGACTTTCCAGGGGGTGCTTAACTTTTTTCTTTGTGTATATATAAACTGGTTTGGGTTATGTGAGAAGTTATCGTTTTTTTCCCGAATAGCACTACTTGTGTACTTGTTAAACTCATCATTTCAACTTCTGGACTATGTGAGATGGTTGCCAGTTACCAACGGAAGGTCGTGGGTTTCCTCCGGGCATAGAACCCGGTTTCCTCCCACAATAAAACTGGCAACGCCGCCATATAAATGAAATAATCTTGAGCGCGCCGTAAAACACCAAACAGTCAATCAATCAATCAATCAATCAATCAATCAATCAATCAATCAATCAATCAATCAATCAACTTCTGGATTTTAGTTGATGGTAATACGTGTACTTTCTTCTTCGTGCAGGGTATATTGCGTACTTTCACGGCTAATAGAGTATACTTTTTCTCCAATAAGAGGCATATGAAATCAAATTATGGTGTAACCAGTCTGTTCAGAACACAGGAGCTTTATTTCTGCCCTGGTACATTTATTTGTAACAATTCTACGACAGGTTTGACGCCACTCTGAAATTTCGAGGATTTGCGTACCGCTAGCGAGCGAAGATAGCCGAAGTGTGTTCCGACTGATTTGACGCTTGAGTTTATTCTAAGTATCTGCAAGGAACTAGGCATATATCCTATACGCATAGCTTATCGATAACGTATAAACACAGCAATGCAACTATAACATGAAAATTGGGCTTGTTTTTGCTGGCTAGACAACTGGCTAAAAAGGTTGGCTCGTTATTTTTAACTCAAAAAAATATATTTGGCGCTGGCTTGTCTCCCCTTGATGGTTCTGCAGTTAATTAGAATCACAAAATTGCTCAATCGCCAAAATATATATACAGTGTATTACTATGTACCATAGCAAGAAACCCCGCCAACTTCAACAAATTCTTAAAGAGTTTGTTTCAAACTGACTAATGTCGTTTCTATTTTTGTTACAGCTGTCATTTCAAGTGGCCAGAGCTGGGGAAGAGAAGCAGAGATTGTCCCAGGAATTAGCCGCACTCAGGGGTGAGGAAAATCGCATAAATGATATTCTGTTTGTTAAAGTTTAATCAGAGACTTAGTAAGGCAATCTGTCTATTAGTAGTTTCTTCGCTTTTCATAGAATGTACTATCGCTTCATCAGTTGCATTGTTTGTTGGTTGCTTTCCACTGTACTCAAGATTATTTCATTTCCATTATTCCATTTTACTCCATGTTTTACTCTCATCCAACCAAAAGCCGCTGTAAGATTTACGGGTTGAACCCTCATATTCTGCCAAGGTAAAATACGTTATGGAGATTTTACCTTGGCTCGAGAAGATGTGCCCTTGATAGCCTATGATAAAGCACTACCAGTGGTTCAATCAAGGATTTTGGGAAGCGAGAAGATGTACTATTATTTGACTGTTAAGATATGAAAGTCATTTCTGTATCTTGCACTACATTTATTTATTTTATATTTCAGAGACCTCAGACCGGCTCACATCGGATAAACAGAGATTCAGCCAAAATTTCAACGACGAATTGAGAAAACTACTGTCATAACAACATTATGTATTTCGATAATTTATAAATGGGCAACACAAACTGTATGCATGGGGAACTTTTCGTGCCAGCGCGAAATCACATGATTGCTCTTAAGCCAATCAGATATCATGTTAGTCTAAACCTCGTGGCAGGTTCACGTGCAATAACTCTTTATGCTTTCATTGTCGTCACAGTAAATATCTGCCATGTTATACCAAAATATGTCCTTATATGTAGAAGATTTACTCTGTTAAGAATGTCTCCCTCGCATCTTTCAGCTAATTCGTGTAAGGTACAACATTTCATACCTTCACGAGAAAAGCAAAACTTACAATATTAAAAAAGAACATTGTTTATATTGAGGACACGGTCTTTAATGTGTTTTCTTCATTTATTTCTCGGTTTGGAGGTTTAAAAAATGTAAATTCACTGTTAAGCAGAAATTGTAAAACGCAGGTAAGAAAATTATCGTTTTATGTATCAGCAGAAACCTTTATCTGTGTAAGATCCCTGTATAATCAAATGGCGCGTCCCAATATGCAAGAGCCAATCAAATATCAAATCCCGTCTTTATTGTGTGAAATTCCATAGCACGCCAACTTCATAACTGGATTACAGCGGCCCTGGTTGACAAGGGAGAGGTGTGATATAACTATAGTCAAGCATACATCCGCAGCCATACCATATGTGGCGTTTGGATTTTTAAAAATTAACATGGCGTTTGAGAATTTACGAGGTCAGTTATTCGACTGGCTCGGTACGAGGATATGATATAAATGTAGTGAATATTGTAGATAAGAAATTAGAGAACAGCACAGGGTCAAATGGTTTTGATTGATGTTTTACGCTGCACTCATTTATACCACTGCCGGCGGGAGGTGGGGGGGGGGGGGGGGGTGGTACCTGGCAACTGTTCCACAATTGCACTTGGTATCAGTGGGATTCGAATCCGTGACCCATCAATGGAAGGTCGGTGTCGGAATACCAGGTATGAAACGCCGTTCAACCGATACCCGGGACACTGTTTCATTTTCAATAATGATAACGTTTTGTCACTAATTACATAATCTAGACGTAATCCATACCGGTTTCCCGTTACACACGATTCCATATGGGTACCGCCATTTTGATACTTTAAAGCCTGCCGATTCTCATCCGAAGTGTGGTATTTTTAAAATTGGTTAAAAATTGAGAATAACACACAAAAATCTTCAATCAGGCATTGATTGGAAGTTAAAAATATGTAGGTCTGCATTAGTTTAGAGGGGTCTGCACACGAAGAAACTACGGTCACAGTTGTGTCTATCTAGGATTCCAGAAACCACAGTTGACAACAACGCTAGTATTCTGATCATAGAAGGTCTTGGGAACTGATTTGAGGGTCCCATCTCTTGTCGCACAAGAGTATAATATTTCCCTTTAAACGGAAATTACGAAAGTCTTCGTTGAATTCCTGCTAACGAGCAAAGCAGAGGTCGTTTTGAATGATACCAGTGTCGAAAATGCAAACATCAACTTTGGTCTGTTCTGAAGCCCAAAGTTGAACTTCAGAATGCCCCGCCCCTCCCCTCCCCCCTCAACATAACCACGGTTTACGGTGCATTGAGCCACACTGACAACTCCTGGTTGCCGCAAATGTTCCTGGTCAGTTCAAATTCTATCTTATTTTACTAACCAATTTAATTGGTAAACATACATAATCGTCTTGCAAATGGTTTTGTAGACGACGATATTCCACCATTCCATGAGTAAATCACAAACGAAACTGATTCGCCAAGCTTGAAATGCCAATCTAAAGTAGCCAATGAAGAAGCGTTAATAATACCCAATCAAAACGAAGCCATGAAAAGTTACTAGGACCCTGTAGATATGCACTTAAAATGCCTATTGGTGCTCAATGGGTGTCCCTAGATGACAACACACCAAAACATTACAAAACTGATAGTCATAATTTTAGCTTAGAAAACAGAAGCTAGCATTTCGTCGACGGCATAAAATGGTATTTAAAACCCAAAGAAACCACTCATTTATCAACCCTACTCAAGATAAGTAAGTGTAGAAACAAACCCTCAGGCAGCGGATTTATGCTCCCATTTTACACCAGATTCAAGATTTAATATTCGAAACTTGTATCTTACTTAAATCTATGGGCCCAGTTTCACAAAGCGATTAAGATTTGAAGTTTGGGATCTCAAATCTGGTGGTATAAGTAATTTCAGACTCCTTAATTGCGGTGTACATTTTTTTATATATAGTGGAATCCTATAAATAACTTGTGTGACTCGGTCCGTGATGAGCGATGGACGCTCAGATACCCCAAGCTACCCATCGATGAGTTGAGGACTCGAATCCCACTTTGTCGAAAAACTTCTGCCAGAATCGATGTTCAACTACGATTTAACATGGCAACCAATGCCGGTGTAATGCGGCTTCCAATTCCTGCAGATTTTGTACAGGAGGCTCTAGGGCTTGAATGTTTCTGCCCATCATATCCCAAATGTGCTCTCCTAATCCGCACAGTTACCCCTTCAACAGATCCAACGTCTCACAGGAGGGTTGAGACGCAGGTTGGAAGCTAATGGAGGCTATACGCTCTATTGACCTTCTGGTCTAGGGATGTGTTCTACACACTCAAAGAACTTCAATATGTTCGCCCTGTGAAGCCAGATTTGGCTAACAATATCCTGTATAAATTGTATAGCTTTTTGCCATTAATGATGGTTCCTTATCGCCAGAATGTTGCCCTTTATGATCGCAATCGTTTCTGCAACATCAGTTTGCCAACAATCTCCCTACACCAATGATTTTATCAGTCGGTGCAGACTTTTCAGGGGTGCTTAACTTTTTGCTTTGTGGATAAGTCCGGTATGAAGAGTTGACAGCAACTTGCCTGAGCTCGCGGATTTCTTCCCCTGAACTGGCAACGCCGTCTTGTTAAAGGAGAATAATCTTGAACGTGGTTGAAAACCTCAGTTTATCAAGCCGCAAAAGTTAAAAAAAATCTTCTTTATGCGATATGGGTGTATATATACAGCATGTCTTACTTGTTCACTATCCATTGTGAATTCGGTTCAATGTTCCCCATTTTGTTGAGCTTGTTGTGTGGCACATTAAATGAAAAGTTAACAGCAAACAGATTTATTTACACGTTTATATTCATAGTAAAAACAAAAACCTATTTACAAACAAAATTTATAGAGCCAGTGAAAAAACCTAAGCCAAATATTTCTGACAAAATGTCCTGTTGAAAATTGGTTAAGAGAATTGGAAAAAATCCACCCATAGATTTAAAAAGTATTATTTTATTTGTTGTCACATATCTGCAATCCGGTTCTATATTGTTCTAAATTTTCCACAGCAATCTAATATTTAAAAAAAACTGTTGACTATTAAATTGATATTATTGGAAAACATTTAAAAAGACCGAGGCATCTATTGTAAAAATCTGAGTTTAATTAACTTGAATAGGTCTGGGTAATATAACAGCTGGGTAATATTTTGTTTGAAATAAGTATAATTATGTCCAATAATTAACTGAATCTGTCACATAATAGGCCAAACTGATGTGCATGGTTAAAATACTATAAATTATTGATGATAACAGATGTCTCTCACATTTGGAAAAGCCGACGTATGCTAAACCTCATACAGATATAAAGCAGCGTCATGTAAGTATAGTTTATAGACTTTTCATACGTTCTTTAACTGAATATTTTAGGTATAAAAGAGTACAAAAAGTACAGGAGTAAGAAAAATATACCTTAAGACAAAAAATGTATGGCTTGACTAAGTAACCAATGTTTTCGTCGAAAACCAATGGATTTTTTTGAAAGACTGTATGTAGATGGACGCCCGCTACACTGTAAATATTAAAATGCAAGGAAAATGCATTTATTTGAAACCCAAACCTCCGGTCCATCTGTCCAAGATAATGGCTTGTAATTTTTTAACAATATTTCATGCTGGTTGCTAGATTTCTTTTTGGTTCTAATTAGCATGTATAGAAACATGACCGCTAGAGGGCCATTTTGTCAGTTGAAACGTCAGTGACGGTAAATTTTAGTAAACAACTGGATATATCTTTGTAAACATTTACATATTCCGTCTATGGTTTCGTTGCTGATACAACACAGTGAATGTCAATAGCTCAGGTATTAAATAAATAATAGAAAATTATTTATTTATATGTCATTTATCTATGGTTTTTTTTTAATTGTCACACTGGCTTATGGGTTTTAGCAAGAATTATGTTTTTTTTTCTTAGAAAAGGTATAAAGACAAGTTTTTTTAAAAATAATTGTCTGAAGTTGGTAAGTCGTCATTGACATAGAAATCTCAGAAGTTGTTCGCATTAATGGGAGTTTTGGTGGAAAGGAAAGAAATGCTACACTAAGAACGAATTCAATCGATACATATATATGACTTTGTTAAAAGCAATATATGCAAACAATATAACTTCTGGTATTCTAATTGTACAGGTACACGTTGCTATTTCTCGTGACTGGTCTTGTTCTGCTTATTTCCCCATACAGTAAGTTGAATTTCGATCTTACGCAGACTGTCCGAGCTTGTTCCGACTAATGCTACATATTATTTGCCCTCGGGAGTGACCTCCCCTAATCTCTTTCAGAAATTCGGTCTCCTCTCGGTAGATTTTATTTTTGGCGTAGCTCGACCTACATAGTTTTCAAACGATGACACTTCCTCTTAAGACTCTATTTATTCCTGTTTATCGGTTATACCTTGAGTTTTCGAAAATGTGGCCTAAGCTTAAATAGAGTACGGTACAAAATTTCATATTTTTTTTTGAGATTTTGAAAATGTATGGAAAAGGAAATAGCATTAATATCAGGATTTTGCCAAATGTCTGCAATTTTTAGGTTTGTTTTACGTTGCATAATTATTTATTACAAATAAACTCAAAAGCAAGGAAATAAGACGAAGATTTTATTATCATTTTAGGTAGCCTAGATTCTCGTTTTTTTTTTGCAGTGCACTGCCAAGCGGGAATAAGAAAATGCACGTAAAATGAGCCATTGACTGAAGGGAAATGTGATGATGAAATTGGGTTTTACCGTTCTGTGGGGAGATGGAATATAACCATGCTTCTTGATTTCTGTCGGTAAATTCTTCATACTCATCTTTATTGGCCTCAAATGCTCATTCCATCAGGCAGAAGTATAGACCCTTTCGGCTTAGAACGACGTGTTTATGACGTTGTTCGAATTGTATGACATTGACGTCATCTCTCTGTTGCGGTCGCTGTGACACGCCTCTTTTGCATTACGTCATAGACGAAATGAACACGATTCTGACGTCCGATTGAGCCAAAAACTCAATTTAGCGTCATTTTGCCCTACAACGGGGCTTCTGCGCAAGCGTCAATCGTTAAACCGAAAGGGTCTATTATTAATCATCCATATACTAGAATACCTTTAAAAGTTTTATTTAGTTGGAGTGATTTTTGTCGGCTTTTTTTCTTTATCAGATCCGCAGACATTTCTTCACGACTTGGTTGTTACGAAAGAGCGGCTTCTTCATGCACACTAAACGATGACCCGAAGTTGACTGAAGCGGACATTAAGGAGGCCCATTATCAAGACATCGCTATTACTAAAATGTGTAACAATGTCAAAGGTAAGTACATCCAGTAGCTAAAAAGCTACTTAAAGGAATCTTTATTGACTTCGTAATTTTGTAATCTGGGACAAAATTTACAATAAATGAACACTTATTTATAACTTTAGTTATTTGAAATGCCAAAAGCCTATGTTGCATACGTTTTATTCAGCGAAAATTACAAAAAATGCCGGGTGAAAATGTTACATGCCGGGACATGAATTCGGCTTTCACGACGTTCATACGGAGGCTTTTAAGCCCACTGGAACCAAATAATAGGGGTTTATTTACCATGGAAACGTACAATAAGCAGATAATGCAAGTTCCCGACATGTGACATTTTGACCAAGATCTTTCGCTGGAACAAAATTTTAAACCAAATTTTAAGCGTTTGTAGTTTATAAGTGTATATTAAGGTGTGTATTTTGTATTGGTATTTCTCGAATTAAGTATAATGTCCCATGAAGACGAGGAGACATGTATTTCGAGCACTTTGTATGACAAAGTCAAACTAGTATTATGTCTATTGTATTTCAGTTCTTGGGGAGAACTCCGACTGTATTTTACGCTATATTTATACACCACACGTCAGTGATTGCGTCAAGGGAGCACGTAAACGGAAGAGACAGAGACTTTACGAAGTTCTTGAGAATCTTGATGGAGATTTGTCATTCGAACATTTGAAGTATATTAAGGCGCCGTAAGAACTATTTTATTTATGTTTACGTAAATAATGTAGCACTGATCAGGGGTACAATTCTGCCCTATGGAAAAAACAAAAAATCTTGCGGGGTTTTCCTCATAGATCTCCCTATAAGTGGAATGGTTACCAGATACCTGCCTGAGGTCGATTGCCTCCTCCGGACACCATAAGCCCATTTTTCGCCCCTGTCACGGCGACTTTTTTATGTAAAAAAAAAGTTCGATGTTGAGTGAAATGTCAATCAATTAATCAATGAATGTTTGACTTTTTTCAGATTCTCCTTGGAAACATCGACGTGCTATCAAAACAGTTTGGGGGAAAATTGTGGAAATTTCGTTGGGCGACTGATAAGCCCTTTCTACTTATCGCAATATCTCGGCTTTCAATAAGAGGAAGTGCACTTGGCGATGAAACATGTCCTAGTCTCACAAAATAAATTGTTTGCATTGAAGTTGCCAAAAAAAAAATCAAGTCGTCAGTTTTATAATACATGTATTTAAAAAAAAGTATTACAATTTTAAGGGGACCCTATTCATCGGGGTCACTAGGTTCATATATCTTTAATATATCTGATTGAATAAAAGAGTTGGATTGATTTATCTTTTTGCCACGTACTCCCGGAATTACATCACCTTTATGGCGGCGTTTTCAGGTCTGTTCTGGACAAACCCGCATCGTGTCTTGCAAGAAACTAAAGAATTGTCTTTTATAGGTCGATAAGATGAAATCCCGGTAAACCAAATAGTGACCATTAAAAACCGAATGGGTTTTGAACCAAGGAGAGCTCCTAAAATTGAGCCACCAATTCTCTACCTTTTTAGTTTCCACAATTCTCAAAAAGTCGGGAAACTGAGAATAAACAAAACATGATCATGGGAATAGCAAGTGAAAATATCTAATTTGGTTCCATCAGGTAGTAGACAGACACGTGAGTTTAACCCTGACTAGTAGATCTTTCAAACTCTTGTTCTTTAAAGCAGTGACTTAAATGACCATTGGCTCAGAGGTCGAGCCATTGTGCTATGAAGAAGTTTATATTCTGTATTTTTTTCACGACACCTTCCCGGGTCCAAGTTCAAACCAAAGGGATTCAGAGTTTAACAACACCCAATCTGGGGTAGCTTGTCTACAGCTTGACATTGTGTCGAGCTGATAGTTGAAAATGACCTGGATATTATAAATGATGGAGCTGGAACTCGTTTTAATGTACATTGTGGAGAAACATCAGCTATATGTTCACCGACTTTAGGTGTCATAGCTGAGTGGTCGGTTTGCCAAGACCCTGCATGTGGGAGTGATCATTTTCTATTAACGGGGGTTGGGGGGGGGGGACGGCAAATTTGGTAATTATGATCCGGAAATTATTCCACATAAAAAAAACAGGCAGAGAAGTATGATGATTTCTCATTGCCAAAGCTTTTAGCAATTGCAAAGATTCATCCAATGGAAATTGATCTCCGTTATGATAGAGCTAGGAAGTGGCTTACATAGCGATAGTTTTGTATCTGGGTTTTTAAATCTTAGAGGGAAACTAATGCAGATCTACTGTGCATACTTTAAGCTTCCAATCAATGCATATTTTTGTGTGTTTATTTAATCTTTAACCAATTTTTAAAAAATCCCACAGTTTGGTTGAGAATATGTAAGTCTAAGACTGTCAAAATGGCGGTACCCATGTTGAATTGTTGGTAGCTTGAAACCGACAGCACTATGTCAACTTTATTTGGTTATAAAGGATATCTCCTTTATTGGGAAATGGAAAAGCCTTAACGAGATTTGGGTAATTAGCCACAAACCATGGATACAAGTTTCACATTGTGTTAAAAAGGGGCATATCATTTAGACATTTATACCCATGCAATCCTAAGTTTGCTATAATAAACCACAACCCATGATATTTCATTAGGTTGACGAAAGGCAGTAGAATTTTCTGGAATTGGGAGACAACGTTGTAGATCAAAGGGAAATAACTCAAAGAAATGACTATCTCACAGTAACAATTACTTTAGATTTCTTTTAGATAATGATTCAGAGTTGAGTTGTTTCAGACTACTAGACAAATCATTACATAATTTTGGACCCAGTATGGGAATGAATATATTTTTGTTTGGGTATTGACATAAGGCCTGTATAAATTTAAAGAGGCATCCCTCGTGGGATAACGATAACCGGTTAAATAGTTGCCGAGTTGTAAATTGTAGAGCATATGGTTTATGTAAAAATCGATGCACAATTACTGGGGTAAGGTACTTGTTAACTTGACTAAATGGTAAAATATCATTTTGAATGAAAAGAGGGCCAGTATGGACATATCTTCTGCTAAATGTCGCAACGCGTATCAATCTCTTCTGTAGGAGAGAAATGGGCGTAAGATGGGATGGATACGTGTTGCCCCAAATAACATTACTATAGCTTATATATGAGTAGAATATTGAAAAAATATAATGTAAGTAGACATTTTCGACTTAAGGAGTGTTTTATAGTACGTATAATACCAATATTTCTAGACAGCTTGCCACAGAGGTAATTAATGTGACTTGTTCAGTTTAATCTGTTGTTAACATAGATGCCTAAGAACTTAAATTGATTAAAAGTTCAATTTCTTCATGGTTAATAGAAATGGTTGGTATATCTGGACACGAGACATTAGGCTTAATCACAATAACTTTTTGTTTTACCAATGTTTAGTGACAGTTTATTACAAGATAACCAGGTCTGAAGGTTTTGCAGTTCCTTATTGATTGTATCAGATACATTTTCGAATTACAGTAAGTATCAGCTGTATCGTCGGCAAATAGGATCATATCTAAAACATCACTTACGTTAATAATATCGTTAATATACTTAGCGCCATTAAAAACGCACAGTTGAATTTTATGTTTCTACCCCAATAAGGCTATTGGCCATTTACGTTTTGTTGTTTATTGTTAGTTCGAGTTAAGTTGCAATAACTGGATAACCTGTGGTGTTCCGGACGCGCCTGTCGTGAACATTACGCAACATTTCCTAATAACGTTCATTGAGTGTCTCACCGTCACTGAGAACAGCTTTCAGGGCTCATGTGTCGTGGGTTCAACACTTTACACGAAGCTCAGCATAAAGACGAAAAAAAAAATCAGAAAACGTTACCATGCCCCGACTTACGACACAACAAAGGGAACGTGCCATTGGCATATTACAGGCGGGTCTCAGTTGTGCCGCCCTAGGACGTCACATGCAGTGTCATCCCTCCACAATTAGTCGCCTCAGAATCAGGGAACATGAAACTGGCAATGTTGCCGACCGACCACGCCCTGGTCAGCCAAGAGTCACTACAGCCCGCCAGGATCGGTACATCGGTTTGTTGCACACACGTGACCGATTTCGCACCGCGACACAGACTGCTCGTGAGACAGTGGAAATTGGAAGGCCCAGGGTAAGCCTCAGCACCATCCGACGCCGTCTCCAACAGATACAGATGCATGCACGCAGCCCCTACCGAGGGCCCATATTGACACCCGCCGCACGCCAAAACCGTTTGCGATGGGTTCGAAATCATCAGAGCCCACACTCTGCAAGGTTGACACAAGACTTCTTGCAACAGAATAATGTGAACATCGTGGAATGGCCAGCTTACTCCCCCGATCTATCGCCCATAGAGCACTTGTGGGATCAGCTTAAGAATGCCGTTGCACAACGTCAACCCTGGGGGGTATTTCATAAACAGGTTTAGACGGCTAAATTGCCTAGCCGACTAGAATAGCAATGCTTTAACATTACTGCTTAGTCGACTATCTGACCTTAGTCGGCTATATGTGGTTTATGAAATACCCCCCAGGCCACGCAACCGACGTGAATTGATCCAGGTAGTGCAGGAAGAGTGGGACCGGATCCCACAGCACAGAATAGCCACACTCATCAGGTCCGTGCGTCGCAGATGTACTGCTTGCGTTGATGCCCGAGGTGGACATACCCATTATTGAATGATGACACCTTCAATTTCTGTATCAACGATTTGTTTGCAAGGAATAAAAGTCACCAGGGTTTCACATATTATCAATTCTTTGTCTCATTGTGACCAATGCCTTGTTCTTCAATTTAAGAGTACTTACAATATTTTACACTTAACATGTCTCAAAATATTTTACATTCCTTGGGTCGTGCGTTTTTAATGGTGCTAAGTATATATATATATCAAAAACATTGTCGGGCCCAAAATCGAGCCTTGGGGCACGCCACACGTCACCAGCTGCTCATTGGACAATATATTACTTAGTGATACAGACTGCTTCCTGTTATGGAGATAACTTCTCAGCCAATCATTGCACATACCCCGTATCCCGTAATGAGCTAACTGCGATAAGAGTATGGCATGATCGACCGTGTCGAAGGCTTTACGGAAATCCAGGAAAACTGCAGCACTATATTATTTTAACGATTTAGCTATACAGTTTTAGGATGGCCGATGAAGTAGAATGGTATGAGTCCCCCATGATTATTATGGATTTGTTTTAGACAAATAATATTTCATATTGACCTTCTGGATCAATGAGGGATATATCATGTCGAATTTAGCAATCGGTAATATCATTGCTCATATATAGTAAAACAACACCCCCAGCATGATTATCTCTAGACAGTGCAAAATGGCTGTATCCTGGAATTTCATACACTTCTTCAATCGACGTGTTCAACCAACTTTCAGAGATTCCAATAATACTAAACTTATGGTAGACAGAATCTAAAAGGGCCAATATTTATATTAAAACTCCTCGCATTAGATTAAATACAGACATGTTGTTATTGTTAATTGAGTTACTTTGTAGTATAGAGTTCAGATCATTTTGTATATAGTAGTTTGACTGATAATTGGCTACAGAGTCCCATAGCTGCTGTTCAATTTCATTATCATCAGTAGGATAAGCGGAATCATTTGGGTCATTTAGCTGGAGATGGTTAAGATACAATCCTCAAATCCAGCCATATATAAATCAATCACAATACCTTGTTCGTTTGCAAATAATTCGTCAGCATCTGCAGCTTCTGCCCCTTCTTTTTCACCCCCTCAGTCCCCTTCCCCTAGACCTAGTACCTCTGCTCTTGTTCGTCCACCTTCTTCCCCAGTTTCTACTAAGATGTTTTCTGTTAGACCTAGTAATCTAGTCATTCTCCTCCTCCCCCATCCCAAGTATTGTCAGTCCACTCCCGTATGAGATATTCCCTCCAAGGGGACAACGAGGGGCCCAGTCGGCACTCCCTTCGGCTATCTTCGCTCGCTACCGGTCGGCTTTGACACGCCTCGGACAGTCTGCGCTTTTTATACGGTAAATAACCGTATTTTTGGGCTGAATAAAAATGGCGTCGAAAGTAAATATCAAAATGTTTTACTACAGACGAAAAAATAAAATCAAAATAATTATAAATTTATTAAATGCTAATATCATTTAGAAAGATATTTGTTTATATATTTTATTTAGCCCGGTAAACCACATGTTGTAGACAGACGCAGTTTCGGTACATATCAGGAATCCTCCAATGCTTCAATTATATAACTGATCTAGGCTGAAAGTTAACAAACCGAGTGTTTCGGTCCCTTACATTATCACCGGGACACTCCTGTGTGGCCCTCAAGAGGATTTGGGAATTGTAAGCTTCACGGCTACCTATTTGGTCACCATATTCAAAATGACCTGCAGCCTATCAGAGGGTATTTCACGCACGTAAATCCCCGAAGTTATCAGACTGCGAGGGGCCAACACAACCCTCGGAATAACTTAGCCAATACCGATGTAATGTGGCTTCCAATTCCTGCAGATTTTGTACAGGAGGCTCTGGGACAAATGTGCTCTAAAGGATTCAAATCCGCGCAGTTACCCTTTCAACAGATCCGACATCTCTTTGGAGGGATGAGACGCAGGTTGGAAGCTAATGAAGGCTATACGCGTTATTGCCCTCCTGCTCTTGAGTTGTGTTCTACACACTCAAAGTGACATTTTTACTTCAATATTTTCGCCCTGTGAAACCAGATGGACTCTGATGTTTCATACTTACAAGCATCTTCCTATTTTGTTAAAATACACTTTTGATTTGGCTAACGATATCCTGAATAAATTGTTTAGCCTATTGCCATTAATGGTGATTTCTTATCGCCAGAATGTTGCCCTTTATGATCACAATCATTTCTGCAACATCAGTTTTCCAACAACTCTTCCTACACCAATGATTGTATCGGTCGGTGCAGACTTTTCAGGGGGTGCTTAACTTTTTTCTTTGTGTATACTTCAAAGTCAAATTGCTCGACCTCTGACCCAAAGACCAGTGTTTGAAAGATATACTGGTCAGGGCTAAACTCCCATGTCTGTCTTCTAAATAGTTTTTTCTTGGGGTGGAAAGGCCAAATTTTTACTGTCTTTTTCCTTGATCCTATGGGGCTCAATGCCGATATTCTTGTCATACACTGTAACCGTTTACCGTCAATTCTACAGTAGAATATTTTAAAATTAACGGTAAATTATTAAATTAAACTTACCTGGAAGTTGAAGTTTGATTGTAATTCTACTGAGTCATCATCAGGAACGGAGGAGTTAAGTGAGATAGAAGACACGAGCTTACAGTCAGGATTTAAAGTGATCTCCTCTTTAGATAGTGCCAGTATAAAACCTAAAGGAAACGGAGGAACAGGGAACGGGTGGGAGGGCACTTAACTCCTCCGTTCCTGATGATGACTCAGTAGAATTACAATCAAACTTCAACTTCCAGGTAAGTTTCGTTTAATTTAATAATTCTACCTCGTCATCATCTACGTCACTACGGAGTCACGTGAGACTTTAAAGATCTGGCACGTGGAGATCGAGGAAAATACAGGCATAAGTCGAGAAACACAGTATTTTTTTTTTTTTTCAAAGTTATATTATTTTACATAACTCAATCGACAGCAAGTGACGGCATAGTTATTCAGTTTCATATAAAAGAATAAGATACTACGGCTTACACATCCATTTGTTGGAGGAGTTTCATACTGTAATCAACTTTATTGTCAGTTATTGGCTTGTCATAGAACTTTGCAAAGGTCCTGGCATTGGCCCATCCCGCATTCGACATAACAGTATCTATTGGCACAGCAGCTTGCTTGGCCTTAGACGTTGACGCCCCCCCGAGCGCTGTGTGGCGGAAAAAGGTTTGTGTCCACTCCTGCCTCAGCCATTAACCGCTTTACCCAGCGGCTCACAGTGTCTTTAGAGACAGGCCTATAAGGCCTAACAGTCGTTATCAACAACTGGGTTTGATCACCTCGCAGTTCTTTAGTTCGATTCAGGTAAACCTTGACACACGTAACAAAACATAAACCACTATCTTGTGGGTAGGCAGCAATATGCAAATCATTTTGATGAAAAGACGGTCTAGTCTGCTTGACTTTGTGATTTATAGGAAATATACACTTTGTTTGCGAAATATCCATGAAACGTGTATCTAACAAAAGTAATGTCTGGAGTCTCTGTCCAGTCAACAAAATAAACATCACACAAAGTTTTTGCACCAATTTTATCAACGGTAATTCTTCGTTGAGTGGTAGGTCTTTAACATAACGGAAAACAATGTTGACATCCCATGTATGAGTATAGCGAGGAAGCGAAGGTCTCTCCTGGAAAACCCCTCGCATAAATCTTGAAATAATAGGTTTACTTCCTAATGACTCACTGTCAAATACATTCAAAGAAGAAAGCGCACTTCTGGCTGTGTTGATCGCGCTAAAACTAAGTCCATTTTCATAATTTTCAGCCAGGAAATCCAACACAGACTCTACAGGTAACGAAAGGGGATCAACACCTCTTTGAGTACAATATAACTCCCATCTCTGTATGTATGTTTTGTATTGCCTTTTGGTGGAATGCCTCCACGATGAAAGGATAATGCTTGTTGTTCTATCAGAAATATTTCGTGCTTCGAGCGATCGCCTGACAAGTGGCAAGCAATCAAAGTTAGAGCTTTGTGGAGTGGATGGACAGACTTGCAGTCGTATGGTAGGTAAAGTGTATCTGTTTTTTCGGGCATTAGCAGGGGCCTCGCCATCAGAAGGCTCATAGCTTGTGGATACCAATTTTGAGTGGTCCAGTTGGGTAGAATTATGATTCCTTCTGCCTGGTCTTCTCTCACCTTCTGGAGTACTCTGTTGATTAAAGAAAAGGGAGGAAAGGCATAAAATGTCTTAAGACTCCAATCAACAGAAAATGCGTCTATATAAGACGCTAAAGGGTCCGGCTTCCACGATATATATGGCAAAATTTGATAATTTAAACGAGAAGCGAATAAATCAATTTCTGGCATAAACAAAATTTGTGTTATTTTGCTAAATATTTTCTCGTTCAGCTTCCACTCTGTATTATCGTGGAAAACCCTCGATTTTTTATCTGCCAAGGTATTTTTTGAACCTGCTATGTGAGCTGCTAGTGGCCAAATATTTGAAACAATACAATGCGCCCAAATGTCATTAGCAATGTCATTACACACATATGAGCCTGAGCCACCCATATTGTTAATGTAGGCCACAGCTGTTGTGTTATCCAACAAGATTTTAAAGGATCTATTCTTCAATATATCTTTAAAGGACATGATGCCATAGAAGGCCGCTAGTAACTCTTTTGCATTTATGTGTTTATGGGTTTCAGTGCTTAACCATCGGCCCCCCGTACTCTGTGTCCCACACACTGCGCCCCACCCACTGTTGGAAGCATCAGTAGAAATGGTTATTACAGGTTTTGGGACATGTATAGGTTTAAAGGCAGACTTAGTGTTCTCAAGCCACCATTCCAATTCGGTTCTAGCCTTTTGTGACAGTGATGTCAATGCGTCAAAATTTCCTTTTTTGACCTGTAGGCCGTACGTTTTACACTTCTCTAATTCCCTGTAATGAAGGGGTCCATATTGGACCGCAGGGAAACTGGATACCAGCACACCTATGAGTCTTGCCAATTGTCTAATGATAATTTGATCTTTGGACAACATGTTTTGACAAAGCATTGTAATGCGTTTGATCTTTTCTGGCGTCAGAAAAACACACATTTTCTCAGAGTCTAAAATGAACCCTGAGAAAACTTTTTTACGCGACGGCTTAAGGTCAGATTTCACTGGATGAATTGTGAAACCTAGAGACTCTAATTGGTCGATTGTTTTGTTAACATTAACATCCACATTCTTGAAATGTTGATCCTTGTAGATATATGTCATCAATATAGTCAACTGACAACAGACCATCCCTACGTAATGGTGCCATAACCGGTTTCATCAATTTAGTGAAATAGCGAGGGGCACAAGCTAGACCATTTGGAAGGCATTGGAAGTAATAATAGACCCCTTGCCAGTAAAACTGCAAATATTTTTGATGGGTGTCGTGTATAGGTACGGTGTAGTACGCATCTCGGAGGTCGACAGTTGCCATATAACAGTTCTTCTCCATGAGACTTATGGCTGACATTAGGCTGTTCATTTTGAAATGCCTATAAGTTATGCATTCATTAAACAGTTTCAGGTTTAATATTAACCTATAATTGCCATCTTTCTTTTGGCGAATGAAAATGGGGGAAATAAACCCATCCTTGATCATAGCCGTTTCCCGGATAACTTGTTTTTCTAACAATTTAATGATTTCTTTATTGATTATTGCCGTTTCAGTTTTATTAAACTGGCGTGGCACATGTTTACATGGCTTTGACGGCATTTGGCATAAGTCTAACTTGCAGCCTTTTACCATTTGGAGAATGAATGGGTCTTTGGTAAGCTTTTCCCATGATGGAAAAAATCGTTTTAATTGCCCGGCTTGAAATTTGTCTAACTTACTATTACATGCAGTTTTAGTAGGATTTTTAAAATCCTTAGGCATAGCAATATTTAATGGTTCACTCACCCTTGTGAGGTTTACTTGATCATGAGTTACTTCTGATCGGCACCATCGTCCTTGTACGAGTTGTAACGCCGTTGATTTTTCTTCGGCCTGTATCGACCTGTCCGGCGTCCGTCGTTTTTTGGCCATCCTTGGCTTCTCTGGCGATCAAAGCTTCGACCCCGATCACTGAACTGACCGTACCGAGCACCAGAGGATCTGTTTTTATTATTGACAGTAAGACGATGACCCACTTTATTTGTGGCATTAATATCTTGTATCTTCTTTGGCAGATCATTACCAAACAATAAATCTGTTACGGGAAGATGCTCAGCCCCAAGCCGGCGGTAATTTTTATTCAATTCGGGCCCAGTTGTTATTGTATCACGTCTTTTTTGGCTTATTTCACAAACAGAATGTAAGACCAAAGCCATTGCATCTGTTATTCTATTAGAAAGGATTTTCACCTCCAATTGAGTGAGGGATCGAGTTGGTTCCTGTATGAACTCGTTGATAGTCTTAGACAAAGGGACCACTGCCTTCATAAGCATACCCTGTATACGCTGCAGTTTGATATCTGAGCTTCTTGTTTTGGGGTTGAGAGAATCCCAGATTTCTGGGTTAACTTTGGGAACATCTAGCCCAAGGCAATTCTGAGGCCTTTTATTCTCATTCAATTTTTGCTTTAATTTTTCTTCATTCATTTTAGACCTTGCCATTTTATTTATGACTCCGGCCAATTTTGTGTCAACATCTGGCCCGGTAGACTGCTCTACGTCGTACTCAGAGGCAATATCACCAAGCCAATCTGTAGGGCAAGTAGCTGAACCGGTTTTAGGATTAGTCACGTTAACTAGGTCATCCCAATCAGGGCCACCTTGAGAAGATGCGACCACGGATTGCTCATCGTGGTCAGGATTACGGCCTGTACATTCTGCTGGCCCTCGGCCACGTTTGACAGCCTGACTAAAACTCGGCTGACTGCAGTCTAATGACTCATGGGAATCTGAGTTTAACATTTCACAATCGGATATCTCATGGCTTGGCCGTTTTCTAGACTGGGTGAGAGAAATGGACATTTTGTTCATAATATCCAATTGTTGCTTTTGCATATCTCGTAACTCAGATAATATGGAATTATTTAAAAACGGAGCTGAATTACCGGTATTATGTCCAGTAGGCCTATGAACTATGTCTTGTAAGCTTTGACCAGTCCGAACACCTGTTACTGTGGTCAGTTCGGCAGTCTGGTCGTCGAGCAAAGATTCAAGGAGTTCGGCCTCTTCTTTATCAGACATTGTGCAAATAAATACAATAGGCGATTACACCTTATACCAAACAACGTAATTATACGAAGTTGGTTTGTATCTTTATTCCACTTTTGGAAAATTTCGAATTATCGAATGGAGTTAGTGGACTGGATTGCACGTCCTGACTCTAGCAAAGCTAGTGGTTCAGTAGGCGTATTCGACTGGTCGTTTTCTGAGGAGTAAATTTAAGCTCCGCCCACCTGCGCAGCAGCTCAAACTAACTGCTAGGGGAAGTACCAGTCGAACGAATTTGAGTAAATTGAGGAACGTTTGGGTCATTTGCTTGGCAACATAAATCGCCCACCTAGCAACATAAAATATTCATCAAGTGACGATCAACTGGTAGGCTTGGGTAGTAGATATAACTTTGACAGTTCGAAAACAGAGGAATGAGGAAACAATTCAGTGGTCACTTTAGGGCAGTTTTCCCGGTCACTTTAGGGTAGTTTCGCCGGTCACTTTAGGGCAGTTTCGACGGTCACTCTCGACCATTACTTTAGGTCACTTTCGGTCATCATCTTAAGACAGTATGGATAGGTTTTGTAAAAATAACAGTTTGTACAAATCTGCCAAATAGTGTTGAGGGGTATAGAAACGGTCAAAGGGAGATCATCCGAGGGCTAGAATACTTTGAGGTATTGGAAGAGTTACCTCCCTTGGGTACTGCGGCGATTCGTCTTTAAACGGGGATTCCCCGCGTAAAACCCAGACAGGTCTTATTGCACCACCGCTATGAAATGGGGATTTCCCATGACGTCAGGAGAACAGCCGTAGCTATAGGACAGTGAGTAATAATGATGAGGCTTGATAGTGTTTCTATTATTAAATCTATAAATATATACTCTACATGCGTCAATAGAGAGATTGTGTAAAGCTATAATCTATTATACATCAGTTAGCTAGTAACACTAATCAAATACAAAGAATGATATTTATACAGTAACTGTAACCAGCATGTTTATCGTTCTAATTGCCTGGCATCCCGACAAGTCTGGGAGGATAATTACAGTTATTACAGCCGGTATAATTGTTTCGAATACAGAAAATTAAACATCGCGATTAAGCTATATATCTACTATGAACAGACTTTTAAAAATGCTTTCACTAACCAATAGGGAAAATTGTGTAGGTTAAAATATACATGAGCCAAACAGAAAAACATATAGATTCATATAGTCACACAGGGAAATAATTATACCAGATTTAGAAAGTAAGGAAATGAAACATCTGAGATGACAACTGTCAGTGTCCATTCGCTGCTGGGATAGAAAATGAACTGTGAAATGTTCTTAAAGTATGTAACCTTACTACCACTAACAGACGCCCGGCGGGCGTTAAGCGGACGCGCCCGGGCGTTAAGCGACCGTGCCCGGGCGTTCATTCAAGACGAAAGGCACTATGCAAATGACCAAAGACATGACTTATGTTTCAACATCTTTATTGAGTTAGGTCATGTAAAGTCAAAACTATATTAACAAATTTAAAACATATATATATATAAATTGTATGTTAAGATAAGATTTAGTCACTGTCCTCATTTTCTTGAGTATCAGGATATGTGGTTGGTAAAATATCGTTAAATAAGGCTTTCCTCATTTTTATAGCATTATACAGGGCCTCTCTCGGTGATAAATCAAAAGTGTCTTGAAGTGAATGCTTCATGGCCATAATTTTTTTATGGATTAGATCTTTTTTCATAGACTCTAAAAGCAAACTCTTTTCGTTGTATAAAGACATCAGAGTATTTCTTATTGTTGGCCTCAAAGTTTCGTAGTCGCCATTTTCTTCATCGATAGAGTCAGTTGTTTTAGGGATGTGCTGTTCGATCGCCTTTGTTACAAGATTATCCCACATCGTTGAGGATGCCTTTCCGTTTTCCTCCGACTCTTCCTCAGCCGAGGAAAAGCTTTCACTTTCCTGTGATTCTTCCTCCGTTGACGTGTTTTCATCTAGGGTATCTTGACTTGTACAACTATCCGCAGAATCATTGTTTTCTGACTCTGTGATTTTCGCTACATTGTCGTTCCCATATTCTGAGGAAGTGTTTTGATCTTCATTGTGACTTTGAAGTGTTGTTGTATGATGGTTATACCTATCCTGATGACGTCGCATATCATGATCCCGAGTAAAAGTTTGACCACACTCAGTGCATGTAAACAGTCCCATGTCTAATGTACGGCACTCGACTGACTAATAATATTGGTATAGGGAGATGTACTTCTATATAGCACATAATTCCCCCAGGTGGCGTTGTCGACGTATAAAACAAACGCCCGTGAGTGGGCGCCGGGCGTAAAGCGGCCGTAGTCGTAAAGCGGGCGCCGGGCGTAAAGCGGCCGTAGGTAATGCTTAAGGTAATGGTATGAATAACTTTTCGTCTTGAATGAACGCCTGGGTACGGCCGTTTTACGCCCGGCGCCCGCTTTACGCCTACGGCCGCTTTACGCCCGGCGCCCACTCACGGGCGTTTGTTTTATACGTCGACAACGCCACCTGGGGGAATTATGTGCTATATAGAAGTACATCTCCCTATACCAATATTATTAGTCAGTCGAGTGCCGTACATTAGACATGGGACTGTTTACATGCACTGAGTGTGGCCAAACTTTTACTCGGGATCATGATATGCGACGTCATCAGGATAGGTATAACCATCATACAACAACACTTCAAAGTCACAATGAAGATCAAAACACTTCCTCAGAATATGGGAACGACAATGTAGCGAAAATCACAGAGTCAGAAAACAATGATTCTGCGGATAGTTGTACAAGTCAAGATACCCTAGATGAAAACACGTCAACGGAGGAAGAATCACAGGAAAGTGAAAGCTTTTCCTCGGCTGAGGAAGAGTCGGAGGAAAACGGAAAGGCATCCTCAACGATGTGGGATAATCTTGTAACAAAGGCGATCGAACAGCACATCCCTAAAACAACTGACTCTATCGATGAAGAAAATGGCGACTACGAAACTTTGAGGCCAACAATAAGAAATACTCTGATGTCTTTATACAACGAAGAGAGTTTGCTTTTAGAGTCTATGAAAAAAGATCCAATCCATAAAAAAATTATGGCCATGAAGCATTCACTTCAAGACACTTTTGATTTATCACCGAGAGAGGCCCTGTATAATGCTATAAAAATGAGGAAAGCCTTATTTAACGATCTTTTACCAACCACATATCCTGATACTCAAGAAAATGAGGACAGTGACTAAATCTTATCTTAACATACAATTTATATATATATATATATATATATATGTTTTAAATTTGTTAATATAGTTTTGACTTTACATGACCTAACTCAATAAAGATGTTGAAACATAAGTCATGTCTTTGGTCATTTGCATAGTGCCTTTCGTCTTGAATGAACGCCCGGGCACGGTCGCTTAACGCCCGGGCGCGTCCGTTTAACGCCCGCCGGGCGTCTGTTAGTGGTAGTAAGGTTACATACTTTAAGAACATTTCACAGTTCATTTTCTATCCCAGCAGCGAATGGACACTGACAGTTGTCATCTCAGATGTTTCATTTCCTTACTTTCTAAATCTGGTATAATTATTTCCCTGTGTGACTATATGAATCTATATGTTTTTCTGTTTGGCTCATGTATATTTTAACCTACACAATTTTCCCTATTGGTTAGTGAAAGCATTTTTAAAAGTCTGTTCATAGTAGATATATAGCTTAATCGCGTTGTTTAATTTTCTGTATTCGAAACAATTATACCGGCTGTAATAACTGTAATTATCCTCCCAGACTTGTCGGGATGCCAGGCAATTAGAACGATAAACATGCTGGTTACAGTTACTGTATAAATATCATTCTTTGTATTTGATTAGTGTTACTAGCTAACTGATGTATAATAGATTATAGCTTTACACAATCTCTCTATTGACGCATGTAGAGTATATATTTATAGATTTAATAATAGAAACACTATCAAACCTCATCATTATTACTCACTGTCCTATAGCTACGGCTGTTCTCCTGACGTCATGGGAAATCCCCATTTCATAGCGGTGGTGCAATAAGACCTGTCTGGGTTTTACGCGGGGAATCCCCGTTTAAAGACGAATCGCCGCAGTACCCAAGGGAGGTAACTCTTCCAATACCTCAAAGTATTCTAGCCCTCGGATGATCTCCCTTTGACCGTTTCTATACCCTCAACTCTATTTGGCAGATTTGTACAAACTGTTATTTTTACAAAACCTATCCATACTGTCTTAAGATGATGACCGAAAGTGACCTAAAGTGATGGTCGAGAGTGACCGTCGAAACTGCCCTAAAGTGACCGGCGAAACTGCCCTAAAGTGACCGGGAAAACTGCCCTAAAGTGACCACTGAATTGTTTCCTCATTCCTCTGTTTTCGAACTGTCAAAGTTATATCTACTTTGGGTGCGTGGAGGGCGAACACGGACTTGAGAAAATAAATATTTGCATTTCAAAATTAAATATTTCCGTCAATAATCTAGGAAAACTGCAAATATTTTTTCAGACCTATAACAAATCGATTTGGGTAAATTCAGCTAAGTAGACTTCCGAAGCGTGATTGGCCTATTTTCATAGAAAATAGATAACATTTATTCGTTGAGATTAAGGTTGTCAGAGTTAAATTTTATGTAATTTTAGTTTCGGAATACAGGAATGCTTAAAAATAGTCAAAACACATCAAGAATTATATAATTGGAGTCATGAAAGTACTAATATTTTGCCACGTGACCAGCTCCCCTCTCTCTGCTCTTACGAAATCAGCGAGCACTTCGAGCGTGCACGCGCGAGGAGTTTGTGCAAATCAAGCGACCTGTCGAATAGAAATTGTGTAGTTTGAGAAGAATGAGCTGCTCGAAAACGACCAGTCGAATACGGCTACTGACTGTAAGCTCGTATCTTCTATCTCACGTGACTCCGTAGTGACGTAGATGATGACGAGGTAGAATTGCCGTTTTATACTTCAGTGGAAGCTTTACGGTCGTGTACCGTAAAATAACTTTGGGACAGAGTTGTCGTTTCCGAGCTAACGAGATCTGATCTCCTCGGTTGTTTCCGTGAAGGATTCATCCAAAATACGTCATTGCGGATCAAAGGGAGCGAATAGAACGTAAGTGCGCATGCGCACACCGAAGCGCTAGTAAGGCATGGAAATGTGGCCATCATTCTTTCATATTCGAAGTTAGTGTAGTGGTTAAAGGATACGGTTATGGCTAGTGCGCATATAGTTCTGCGCAGCTCCTGTATGGGAGGTTAGAGGTTCGAATCCCGCCGTAGGCGATTTAATATAAGAAAAATTTGTCATTATAGGCTAAGATAGTTAATTTAACATAGCTGTATTTGAAAGCGTAGATTGAGATACCTGCCCTAAGTGAGAATTTTCATCAGCATTTTTTCAAATAAATATATGTTTGTCAACTTGCAGAAGTAGTCAGTTTTACTATTTCGTTGGGGGTACATAACATTTGAAAATCTACATCAACAGATCCATGCTGGGGTTGACGATTTAAAGTCCTGTATTTCTTAGCCTGCTGATTTCATAATGTTTTTTCACATTCACTGATTAGGAATGTGGCTAGTTGATTGTACGGTCTACCCTTATGTTTACGGTAGAAAGTTGGCAGCCCAGCTGCCAGTATTCTACCATAAAATGTACGGGTTACATTTTACAGTGTAGCTTGAGATGCGTAATCATTGTCAATACAAAGTGTTACAGAAAATTCAGGTGATTAAAGCCAAGCCTCTGTCAGTCGTCAACCTAATGAAATATCATAGGTTTAGTTTATTACAACAATTTATGATGGGGGTATAAAGGTGTAAATGATATACCTCTTTTTAACACAATTAGAAACTTGTCTCTATGGTTATTTTAGACAAGAAGATTGTCCCTGTGTCCGTGTGTACTAGTGTTCTTAAATATGAATAATGGTTTGTAGAGATACCGAAATATTTGAAGAGATTGGCTGAGATTTATTCACGGTCGTCACGATCATGTCCGATAGGCGATAGAAACAGATTTGGATGTCCACGTTTCAAGAACGTTGATATATGGCTGTCACTAACGTTGGCTTCGCTCATTGGTTCAACATTTTATGCGCTTAAATTCTATTTAAAAAAAAAACGTTTCATAGCTTGTATTCAACATCGTTTTGTCGTTAACTCCAAATATGACATTGCATTTGTAACCAGTGGTAAATTCTCATATTGCTAATCATTAAAACGCTTTTAGAAATCCTAGTTCAATGAGAACCAACAACTATCGGTTTCTATAAAAACTGAAAATTAGACACTTTAACATGGATCCATAAATCAAACATATAGCCCTGATACACTGATATTAACTAAAGCTCTCTAAACATTTACCTTTTATAGAGTCCCATGCATGTTCAAATTTTCTACAGAGCGGTAAAATTCAGAAGGGCTGTCTGTCAGTGTAACATAAAGGCACTAAGAAGCTAAGAAGCACTTAGGTAGAATAGAAATTACATATGTAATTATACAGCCTATCTATCTATATATTGAGGTTATTCGCGTTTTCCATTCATGGAATGATGTACGCCTCGAAATGAATACAATACACACACACCTTTTCGGGCGTAGGCGGGTTTTTTTATTGACTTATACAACCAGCATTTCATCGCCTGCATTTTTTAAGTCACACTTGAAAGGGGTTAAAGGGAAATTAACAAGAAATATATTTTTTTCACTAGAACAACTCTATAAAGACAAGTTTTTAAAATACAGATAGTAAGTGTAAAGAAGGTCAGGAGTTTTCTCTGGGCAAAAGACTGATTTCCTCCACAATTAAACCTGCACAGCTGCAATATACTAGTACCTGAACAAATGAATGCAGTGTAAAGCAACAGTCAATCCACAACAGCTGGTTGTGTAAAATGACGATATCTTTCAGAATAAAAGGTTCCATTTAAACTTCATTATTTATATGTTAGATACGCATTTTTGATATAGAAATAATAATTATCACAGCACGGAAAACCCTTAATTACTTTGGTTTAACCGGCTATATAAGAGCGGTGATATTTTGTATATTTGTCATATCTTTGCATCCTAGAGAGTTTGATTTCTGGAGAAATCTGTGCATACCTCACAACATCAGCATGTAAGTAACTTTAAAGATTTCAATTTTAGCTACAGCTATACACATATAGGTACGCCCTTGTCTTCAGCGCCAGGCCTCTCCCTGTTTATCAGAGGTACCTGTCGGTAGAATGACAGTGTCTAAGTGGGACTCAAGTTTCCCTCTCGATGTGTTAGCGAGTTTAAATCCAACTAAGTCTGATAAAAAAAATTGAAAAAACCTGGGGCCGGTTCTGCAAAAGTTTAGTCGGTTAAAAACCCAGTGTAACTCAGGAGTGTCATAATTGACGAGCGGGCTCCCATAGGCCATCCTATTCATGTGCGTGAATCTTGCACGTGGTTTACGGTGTGAAATTACACTGAAAATGAATCTGCCAGACAAACTCAACAGTTCAATCGTCCTTTGAAAGCTTATCGTATCTTGTATGGTTATAACCTGCAATGTCAGCGATAAGACTACCTTTTGTGAAAATTCTACAACGACTCCCACAGGTCCGGTAGACACCCAATGCAGCTTGCTACGTCTACTCAAAAGGTTGATTTATAAGTCAGCACATATTTCAGAGTTATTAGAGTATTTGTCTTCGGTTTTTAGCTCCTCGATATGATCCAAATTAACTTAAATGGCAGACTTTCAGAGCTGACCAATTTCTCTTACGCTAGTTCAGTGACTGGTGAGCTAGGGGTATGCTGATTGGCCGATCAGGACACACAGCTAAGCTTTGTTGTGAAGATGGCTGCCAGGTCAGATAAACATTCTCTGATAACGATAGATAAAGTGGCATGAGCTGCCAAAATTCACACTTTTTTATAATTTCTGATCGTCCCGACAGTAAGAGGCTTTGAAGGCCATCGAAAAACTAAATGATTGGCGATGGAATGAGGAAAATCTATACAGTATGTGGCTTGTACGCACCGACAACGTGTCCGAAAAGTAACATAAATTTAAATTACCTGGACGACCATTTATTCATTCTAAGCCAAAGTTAGTTCAAAACATTACTTTATCGTACATTCTTTATCGTACATTAGCAGGGTTTAGCCAGCTTCCAGGGAAGGCATTTTTGTTTTAGGTTGTGAATGTATGCCGTAACTTCATCGAATGTTTTACTAAGACTACGAACATTCCAATGTATAACGTATAACGAGTTACGGTTGTTCGACTCGTCCGTAAAATTTAACTGATTAGAAAAACTTACATCAGTGTAATAACTAGATTGACGACAGTCTGTATCCATCCAGTGAGATTTCTCATATTCATTATCGTCGGTGGGAGCCTTGCTTTTTGTAATAAAGATTTCCTCACGAAAAACGCACTTTTTTGCCCTGTGAATAACATTTAGCCATAAAATCTCTGAACAGAGTTTTTTTTCCGACGATCGTTTGGAATCAAGTCATCCATAACATTAACACCTTTATCTTTGAGAATTGACTTGGCTGCTAATAAAACATTTCTCCTTTCGGGTCGGCACAGAAACTTACAAATAATATGTCTTTTACTGTCATCGCGTTTGGGGCCGGACCTGTGTGCATTTTGTACTAATAGTGTGGATTATGTCAATAGGATTTTCGTTGTCAGTTTCCAGAATTCCGCCAAAACGTAAGCTAAATTGCCGACTGTATCGTTTCTGATCCAAGACGCGATCTTTTAAGGCTTTATTTTCTTTTGTAAATTCATCACACCTATTTTTCAGCTGGTCAGATTGTTTCTTTTCGTTAGATTGTACTTGGGATATTTTTGTAATATCTATTAATATATATTAAGAACATCTTGCATTTTGATCATGTTTTGTTCCAGTTTTAATAACTTCTCGTTGAATTCTTTTTGTCGGGCTTCTTGACTGTGTAAAGTAGTTTTAATATCGCTTACCGATTTTTTCATAAAGTCCACAAACTCTTTGAAGTCTTCGGGATCTCTGTTGGGATCTAAGGTTATGGTTTCTTCCTGGGCTGATGTTTTACTGGTTCTCGGCATCTTAGGTATATATCATACAACCGCTGACCGACGGAAACTGATCCTCAAGTGAGCTATGCAGTGATATGCTTTGTCCAGTTAGGGCGTGGCTAATACCTTACTCATGGAGCCTGTGTAATACACGTCTAACCGCTCTGATTGTCCATGTTAAGTAGTCCATTGTTACTTACTTATGGGTTACAACCTATTAAATTTTTTTGCCTGTCAACGTTTATAATACCGCTGGAAATAATACAAACGATTTTTGGGAAACAATGAATTTAGATTGCAACATTGTCATATACAAAAAGGAAAGAAGTTTTTTTGTAATGCATATGTAAGTAACGATTTAAATTTTCATACGTCATGAAGTCAGTGTTTCGAAAGCAAGCTGCAATCATAATTCTCGATTCTCACCCTGGCCCGGATTTTTCCCCGGGTCAATCAGTGTCGGTTAATTTACAAATTAAGTAACGTTTGTTTCAGCTTTCGGTTTCAACGATAGCAATCAAACATTTATCTTGAATAGGGATGACATATTAACCGTCAAATAAAAAACAAAACTTCGAGGTAAGAGAAATGATAGGTTTATGTGTAAAAGTCGGGTGAGAACATTAAATGTTTAAATTTAGCCTTAAAAATTATCAATGTTGGTCTTCCCATCTGCGGACCGAGACAAAATATCTGAAAGTAAGTGACGTCAGGAAGAAAATGATTAAATCTTTGTTTGAGTGGTATTTAGAAGCTGGAATAAGTACAACGGTAAGGCTTGCATATTGATATCAACTTCTTCATTTTTTAGTTAGCAACGTTTCGGTCTTGACACTTAGTCTAGACCGTTTTTCAAGCTATGTTGAACAGAGCTTGAAAAACGGTTTAAGTACCAAGACCAAAACGTTGCTAACTAATAAATGAAGAAGTTAATATCCATATGCAGGACCTCCCGTTGTGATTAAATCTTGCGTTTGGGCAACTCTGTTAAACTGGCATGAGCTGCCAAAATTCACACTTTTTTCGTAATTTCTGATTGTCACGACAGTAAGAGGCTTTGAAGGCCTTCGAAAAACTAAATGTTTGGCGTTGGAATGAGGAAAATGCATACAGTTGGTGGCCTGTACAAACCGAAAACGTGTTCGAAAAGTAGCAAAATTTAAATAACCGGGACGACCATTCATTCATTCTAAGCTAAAGTTAGTTCAAAACAATACTTTATCGTACATTTTCGAGACTAGATGCACTAAAAAGCTTCTGAATTATACGTCTTGAGAAAAATAGCCAATAATTTCAACATTCTGTTTTAACATCAAAATATCAACATTTTGGCTGCTCATGCCACTTTAAGCTCAATGCCCTACGCGAACTGTTACGTTCAAGAGGATAAAACCCTATTTTGTGTGGGTCTGTTGCTGCGAAAAAACATTTTATTTTCTTTTTTCGCAATCTTGATAGTATTGTTTTCCAGTAATATTTCAGACTTGCAAAAAGTGGGACGCGGGGATAAATCATTGAATGTCCCCACTCCTTCAGAAAGGTGAGGGGGGGGGGGGGGGGGGGCTGTTGACGCTCATGATTGGTAAAAAAAAAAGTTTAACCTGCGTTTTTATCATCCTATATATTCAGCACATCCTCCGTTACTTCTTTTCTCATTTCCAGGTACAAAGTGCCGTTTTCGTTAGCGTTCTTTGTTCTTCTACTATGGCTATGCAGTGAGTGTCTTTTATTTTTTTATACTAGCTATTCAATAAAGAAAATTTTAATTTAATGTACCTATAAACATTCCGACTGTATTTTTGTTTTAAGTTTAGAATGTAACATTTTTTGATAGACTGTTTTGTGCTCCCAAACTAAATCCGTAACATCTATTTCGCTGAAAAGTACTAAAGTAGGGTTGTCATTAGCTTGTTTTGACAACATAACTATATAGGGTTCAAATAATTTACGTGCGAATGCTGATGCTCGCAATATTGAGCCTTTTTCAAAAATATAACATGTCTGACTCTGTCGGGGGGGGGGGGGGAGTACAGAAACCCGTCTGCTTTTTAAGAGAGCCTTCTGTTTCACTGTCTTTTCTGTATAACTGTATTTTTCTTTTTACAGGGTCCAATGAAATAAAACTAAGAAAATGTACAAAAAACGAACCATTTACTAAAGCTAAATGCTATGAGGATATCGGATACAAAATCATGCATGGAAGATTTAATTTTACCAGACTTATTAACTACTGCCGGTAAATGCTGCTTTGTTATACTTGTAAAGATTCGTTAAAAAAAGTTCATTTTTTTCACAATTTTCAAAAATTAAAAAACTTCTAATTCTTACTTCTTTAGAAAAAATGCCGATAATATCTCAAAGGCCTTCTAGCCCACCTTAGCCTTTCTGACATTTGTAAAGAAATCCAATTTATACGATCTTACTTCTAGTAAAATGACTCAAACATAAGACACACAAAAAATGTGAAGTTATCTTTAAAATGTTTAAATGGTGTTATGAAGGCATACCCAGAACGGAAGTCCAAACGTCAACATGGACCAGAAAGTCTGTAAGTTCTATATATATGTTGGAATATACTTATTCCATATCTTTTAGTATTGAATTTACCGTATCAAATTTATCGGAGCCTTTCTGTGTCTCTCAAATCAAAACGACCGTCTGTTTCTCTCAGGTTAGTTCCGAAAATTGGACCAATGCTAGTTTGTTTAAAATTCACGATTCAAGCCAATTTGGACGTTTATATATGCACATTGCCGGGCTTGTCCTTCGTTAACATTTAGGGTAACTAACAAATCAAATTTTCATTTTCAAATTAAAATACTAAATGATGTCAAAACTTTCGAATTTGGGCAAAAAATGAACGTTACTGATTTTTTCTAACTGGGAAAAATACAGTAAACTGTCTTCATTTTTTGTAAAGAGTTTTCTAGATTTTAGCATTAAGTGTGCCTTTAAAATTGAATTTTTAAAAAAATTCTAAATTTTGGTAACTTGGGTGACTATATCCAATCAAATAAAAGTAATCAAATACCAATTTAGGACAACCAGAAACTGATAAACTGACAGTTTTTTTACCAGAAGGCCTGCTTGAATTTCAGGACGTTTTGAAAAGCTCTTCATTGGTTCTTCTTGAGAAATATATATTTATAAAAGTTGACTAATTCTGCTCTTGGAAAAAATGTATACCATTAAAACGTATGCTAGTGTAGCAAAAACATGTAAACATTATACCAATTTCTATTTATTCCTCATTTTTTGCTTTCTATTTCAGTTCTCCTGAAATTTCTTCGCGTCTTGGCTGTTTTGGACGAGCAGCCAAATCCTGTACAGGAAACACTAACCCAAAGCTGATAGAAGCTAACTTAAAAGAGGCCGAGTTTACCGATAATGCTATTACAGATATGTGTTCTAATACCGAGGGTACGTTCTACATTGTAATATGATTGAATATGGTGATTCGTCGGGGGAATTTATATGTTATAAAGTCATTGATAAAATATATGATTTGAAAATTATCCCTTGCATGATGATGAGTCCATATTTTAAATCGAAATCATCCGGAAAATTATTAGGTTGTTTACAGAGCTTATGGGTTTATTAAATTTCGAAGTACGAAACTAAGGTATGGTACGAATTACAATTTAACAGCATTAAACAAAATAATTAAGTATGGTGTCGACCATTTGCCAGTTTGGGGGGGGGGGGGGGGGGGTGCACAACAATAACGTGACTTTGGGACACCAATGCCATGCCGACTGGACAACTTCCTTTTACACTTAAGCCATATGCATTCCAACTGCATTTTTCACACGTTACTCTATCCATTTTGATATAAACCGTTACATCAATACAAATATGTTTTTTTTCTTCTAAACCGTTAGTAAAAGTTAATACAGATGGATCGTTAGGTAGTAATTCATGTGCATGTTGTTGGCAAATCACCTCCTATTTAATCCTGCTGTAGTGTTCTTCTGTTGATTTTGTGCCCTGTGAAAAATATGGAACATTTGTTTTTTGTTTTTTTTTCAGTTATCGAGCAGAATCTGAATTGTATGGCTCAGAATGAGGCGACTATCCAAAAGTGTGTACGGGAAGCACGCGTTAAAAAGTGGGAAGTACTGAAAGAAATTCTCAAGGTCTCTAGAGCGGGCTTTACCTACGAGGATTTTAAGCTGATTGGATCAACGTAAGAAACTACTCCTGTCTACAACTACTGAATTCAATCTCTAATGCAGACTCGAATCCAAAAATATAAAAGTGAAAAAAAATACTTAGTATAAATAGATTTAGTGATTGCTAGCTACTATAGCCGAGTAAACGAATGGAATGTCAGTGGTTGTCTTCTGACAGAAAACCCTGTCCCGAACAATACTTTGTAAGTTATATAAATTTTGATATGGCGTATAAACATAATCAATAAATCAGCAATGGAAAGAATCTGCCAAACAAACGTGATAAAATTGTTCTTCCACTGTTTCAGATACTCCTGGAACATAGCTCAATGTTACAGAAACATATTGCAACAGCATTGTGGTACGGAAATCGGACGTTTGATGAGCGCCTTTCATGTATCAGTATATCTCGGCTTTCAGTAACAGAAGTTAGAAATAACCAAACTCTATGGCCAAAGTATATTGATAATACATGTATTTGATATATGGTGCTCTTATTTATCTTTCTCTCAGTCCGTTCAAATTATAACCGTAAGTAAAAAATTTGTGCTACTTTTTGGAATTGGAGTTAAAGTTGGAGAAATTTAGAGAATCACCTTATCATAGTTGACGCAAAACAGATGAAAATACTCTTGCAAATGCTCAAATCTGGTCGGTACCGGGAAGTTACTCATGATTAATAAAGACATTGGAATCCTGTTGCCGATGGAGAACAGCAAAGATACCGTCCAAATGCAAACATTTGCATGATATCTTTTCGTGTGAGTGCATGGCTGACTAAAAGATCGATTGGGATGCACAGGGAATTTGAACCAGCTGTTAGGAGAAAAAAAGAGAAATGAATACATTTTTAAACGCGTTGCACTTTTCAACTCTATTTGCCAGCATAATATCAATATACTTTGGGCATAGAATTTGGATAATTTCAACTAAGCATATTGGTATATCCATGTTACCTTGATTTCTAGAGAGAAAAAAAATCCAATATTCAAATTGCGCATTGTTCAGTTGTTTCTTTTTATCAGTTATCATTTTTATATTGCTCCCCAAAAATCGCTCCCTATCTCCGAGGGCCAAACGCCTTAATGCTGGTATATCAGTATATTATAGTAATAGTTTAGTCGATGGCGTGGAGGTAATTACAGCCACAAGTCATAAGGGATTTATTTGGGTAAAACTGAAACACAATTTCTTCAGTACATCTACATAGGTTGCATTTACATTTCATCAGAGAATTCTCCTTTCTTTTCGAAGTATAGAGTTACTGACTTTTCTGAAGTTCTCAAAGATGAGATTAGAAAATACAGTGATGATGGTAAAATCTTTCTCTGTGCTGATCTTAACAGTAGAATAAGTAATATTTGTGATATTGGAGAAAATGATAATCTAAATAAGTATAATCCCACACTATAAGATCTACAGAAGATCAAACAGGGGAAAATGTCTTGCCTGTTAAAGGATCGCAAGACAAACACATTCGAAAGGAAACTAATCTAATTGTGTAAATCTTCTAGATTGTGTTGGGATCGGATCTAGATAATTCTTCATTCCAGAATTCATTCTACATAAAAAAGAGGCAGAGGAGTATATCAGCAACTTGGATTAACCTGGGGTGAAATACCATTAAATTAAATTTCTCATTGTCATAACTTAAACAAGCTCTTAACAATTGCAAAGATCCATCTCCAGGTGAAGGAAAATTTAAATACTTATCCAAAAAGCATACTCCAGTACGGAACAAACGACTTAAACAAATGTACAGAAAATAGTTTGGGAGAAAGTCCGAACCGAGGATTTTTAGTCACTATTACTAGAAAAGAAAGGGCACCTTGTTAATTTGAAATCAGGATATATACATATTAATGAAACTATAACTGATGTCTCTAAGAAGTTAGACGAAATATCGTTTCAGCTGTTTGGTAAGGTTTATACAAAGACTCCTTTAATGAAATGTCGGTCTAAATGCTTCAATGCTGATTTTTTGCAAGCGAAAAAGGTGGTACAAAATAAGGCAGTCAGATAGCCTTCTGAATGAGTTATTCTTAGCCAAACAAAAAGATGTCAAAATCAAACCCAAGGCAAAATTTAAGTGCAACCAATAGTTCAAAAAAAATTTCTCAAATTGCAAAAAGTAATCCAAAACAATTTTGGAAACGTATAAAAAAGTTTACGAAGAAAACAGCGAAAACTTCAAAACTACAACTCGATGTCTTTTTTAATTTGTTTTCCGATACACCTGAGAACGAAAAGTCTGATCAGGTTTATAACTTTCCAGTTGTTGTCGTTAATGACCTTGATGTTCCAATCAGCATTAAAGAAATCCAAATGGCAATACATCAATTAAAAAGAGACAGCACTACTGGCTGAGGTATTCTTAGACAGTTCTGGTATCCTGTTGTCTTATTTGTCTGAAATATTGAATCGTCAATAGTATCCTGAAGTATGATCAAAAGTATTATCATACCAATCCCAAAGAATGGGGACCTTACAGGATAATGAAAGGAAACAAAATTAGTACATTCAGTACAGGCGCGGTAAATTTTCCTTTCTAATGGACCTGGTACCAAAACCATATTTCTACGATTTTTCCTTGCCAAACTGTGCTATAAGAAAGTTAACAATCGTTATCAGAGAACGTCTAACTAATTCGGCAGCCATATTCAGAGCAAAGATTACGTTAATACCTGAGTTAATTAGAAGACGATGCATGTTTCTAAATCCTCAATAACAAAAAGGTTCTGAATGAGATTTAAACTTTCAACACATGATTGACCAGCAGTTAATCCTTGAATGTTTTACAAGCTCTCTCTTGAATTAAGATGAGAATTTGCACTCTTCTACTTTTTTCCAGCACTTGAATTAACTCAGACATTACCGTACCTGTGTGTACCAATCGGCCAATCAGCATACGCCTAGCTCAACAACCACTGCACTAGCGTAAGAGAAATTGGTCAACTCTGAAAGTTTGCCATTTAAACCTAGGTCAACTTCGATCATTTTGAACACTCTATACTGGCTTGTAAGCCAACCTTTTGGGAAAACGTGACAGGCTGCATTTGGTGTCTACGCGACTTGTGGGGTCTGTCTGTTTATTTATTCACCATATATATAATATACAACATATTTAGCACAAATTGAAAATACAAAATACAAATGGCGGGAATAAAGTCTAAAAGACTTGATCTATCCCATCAATTATTAAAATATTAAGATTTCTTGATGGCGGCACATTTACAGGTAGGTTGCATGGATTTATATAAACTTACGGAAGTTATATTTATGTCTCATACGGATCTATTATATCAGTTAGTTATTGTTTAAGGAGGTTGAGTTTTAACTTTGATTTGAACAAAGATTGTGATCGAGTAGATTTTAGTATAGTTGACAGACTGTTCCATTCACGTGGGCCTGAGAAACGAAGAGAATGAGAAGCAAGTACAGATGAGTTGAAGGGTCTATGAAGATTTAAAGAGAGTGATCTTGTAGAGTAATGGTGGACATCAGAGAGTTTTTTAAATAGATGATGAAGAGGAGCTGGTAGTTGATCAGGATAGGGTATATATTTGTGACAGATCATAAGATTTGAAAACTGGCTGATAGAGTGTAGTGGTAGAATTTTCAGGGATGAAAATAATTGAGAGGAATTAGAAAGGCGATCTGCTGAAGTTATTATCCTCAAGGCTCTTTTTTGAAGAATATACGGTTGATTAAGATGACTTATGTACGTATTTGCCCACAACCCAGAAGCATAAAAAAGATAAGTATGAATTAATGAGTAGTAAAGAATTAGAAGAGTATGTTTATTGACTGATGATTTTATATGTTTGATGAGTCCTATGTTGCGAGAGATTTTTTTACAAGTGTGATTTATATGAGAGTTCCAAGAGAGACGATCTGAAAGGATGATGCCAAGAAAGTTATGATCATGAACAGATGATAGCTCAGTAGTATGAAAGTAGACTTTAGAAGAGAAATCCATAGATTTTTATGGTTTTATATACATGCATTTAGTTTTGTTTAAATTTAAGAATAATCGATTTGCCGATAGCCATGTAGACACATTAATAAGTTCGTCCGTCGTGACTCTTACAGCATCTTTGGCGTTTGGTGAGGAAAAAGAAAGGCTTGTGTCGTCTGCAAACAAAATGAAATTAAGTAGGTAAGATGAAGCTATGATGTCATTCATGAACAGAAGAAAAAGAATCGGTCCCAAAATAGAGCCTTGAGTAACTCTGTGAGTCACAGCGTTTACATCGGATCCCACGCCATTATAATAAACAAACTGAGTTCTAGAGGATAAATAATTTTTCAGCCATTCATTGGATTTTCCTCGAAAACCATAATAAATTAATTTGTGTAATAAAATTGAATGATTCACAGTGTCAAACGCTTTAGACAGATCAATAAAAGTTAAAACAGTAAAATTATTTTTTTCTTTGTTGGATATAAGCTGATCATAGAGTGATTGTGCAGCAAGTTCAGTTGAATGTCCGGACCTAAAACCATATTGACTAGGAGATAAAATTTTATTAGATTCTAAGAATGCATTAATTTGATTGGCAGCTATTTTTTCTAATTTTTTACTTGTACTATTTAAAACAGAGATTGGGCGGTAATTTTCAATGAGCTGAGAGTTTCCACTTTTAAATATTGGCGTTACTTTAGCAATTTTTAACGAGGATAGCACAACCCCTGAAGTAAAGGAAAGATTTATGATATGGGACAGAGGGATTGAAATTAAGTGAGAGATGATCTTGAAGTCAGCCATACACAATCCATCCATGCCTGGAGCTGAAGATTTTAGAGTCTGAATGGTCTCCTTAACATCATCTGCACTGGCAGTGGAAAATGAAAAATTATTGGTTATTGGAGTGTTGAGATAGTCAAATGGAGATTTTGTTTCGGGTGGGAGTTGGGCTTCAAGATTAGATGCAACAGAAGAAAAGTAAGAATTAAAAGCGTTCGAAATAGTTTTGTAGTCGGTAACATCCTGATTGTTAATATGAAAAGATTTGTTTTTGGTGGTTGTTTTGTCATTTCTGCCTAAGAGTTGATTCAAGATTTTCCAGGTTCCCCTTATATTATTATTTTGGTCATTGAATTTTTTTTCAAAGTATAACTTGCGTGACTGTCGAATGAGGTTGTTTAGTTTATTTCGAAAGGTTCTATATTGGACACGATTATGGTTCACAGGAAATTTAAGCTGCTGTCGATATAAACGATTTTTTTCATAGACGGATTCTAATAACCCACGGGTGATCCATGGCTTACGAATGTATTTAACAGGTTTGTTGTCGGTTATTAATGGGAAGATGGTATCATAGGTATTTTGGAGTTTAGCACTAAAAGAATTCAATGAATCTTCCACATTATTAGATTCTAATGTTTTAGACCAGTCAAGGTGTTTTACAGCTTCAATAAACTCCTCTTTTAACTCTTTAGTTTTCCTTCTGTATGAAATAGTATGGACAGGTTTGGTGTAATAATCAGTGCCAAAAATATTGAAAATAGGAAAATGGTCTGAAATATCTGTAACTAAAATTCCAGATAATAATGAAGTGTTATGAATGTTGGTGAAAATATTATCTATAAGGGTAACTGAATTAAGAGTTACACGAGTTGGCTTTGTTATTTCCGGATATAAGTAATTAGAGTTAATAAGGTTTATAAAGTCTTTGGTCGGTTGGTGTGTTTCTGAGTTAAAAAGATTTATATTAAAATCGCCGAGCAGAAGAATTTTCTTATTGTTTGGAATTTTGCTGAGAATATCAGAAAGAACGTTGTTAAAGGCGTTGACGTCTTTAGATGGAGGCCGGTATATTAATCCTACGATAAAATCAGATGAGGATAGAGTTACATTAACGAAAATGGATTCAAAGCCTGTCTCTTCATCATATACAGAGAGTTCATCATTGATTTCACAGGATTTGACATCATTATTGACGTAGATAATAACCCCTCCCCCCTTGTTGTTTGATCGAGATTTAGAAAAAGCGTTATAGCCTGGGATCCGATATAAGATTTAGGATTTTCGATGGATTTTCAGAAAAGGTAGTCTAACCGCTAACATTGCAGGTTATAGTCATACAAGATACGACAAACCCTCAAGGAAAGTAATTTACTAATACTATATATAATACAATTTTAAAATATCAATGGCGCGCTCCACTGACTATCGAACGCGAGTTTGTCTGACGTATTTATTTACAGTTTATTTTCACACCACAAACCACTGGCAAGATTCACACACATGAATACGATGGTCTATAGAAGCTCGATCGATACAATTGTATGTTGTTGCTGTTTTTTTCTCACCTTTTCATATAGCCAGTAATTACAGGGGAATAACTCTGGTTCGTTCTTTCTCTAAATTATTTTAAATTATTTAAATAGGTCGGATAATTTTTGTCTTCGTTCAGACAGAAGTACAATTGACTGTGTCTATGTTATACAATGTCTTATTGCTAAATTTATTGATCAAACGAAATTTGTATACGGTTCATTTACGGTCTTCCGAAAATCTTCTGATCTTGTGGACAGGGGTTAAAGGTCATGTCAAGTGGATCCAAATGTCAGGTCTGTTATTGGTTTACATGGTACTCTATGCGACTTCTTCATTGTTGTAAAGGACCCAAAAACAAGGGGAACCACTCTCTCCACTTCTATTCATCATAATATGAATGATATAGATAATGGTGTATTAATAATAATAATAATAATGAACTTTATTCTAACTCGAAACCGCATAGGACAATGCACCTCTTTTCATGTGGATCGAGGGCTAAAACAAATGGTAAAACTACAGAATATACAGAACAATACAGAATATTTACATATGTACATTAGAATATATAAACAGGTAAAGATTTGTAAATATATATATTTTTCTATATGAATTATGTGAAATTACAAAGTTGATAGTAGATGTATTTACTTAAATATATTAAAAAATATGTAAAAGTTGAAAAAAAAACATACACATATATATAAATGTATAAAAATACACATGAGGCAAAGGTAATAATATGTCGGCCTCAAATGCTGTCTGTTTTGTACTTCTGTCTATGAAACTTATAACATTGAGATTTAAAAGAATTTAAAGAAATCCTGGTTTGAATACTGTATGGAAGCTCGTTAAAAATTTTGGGGGCTGCTGCCCGAAAACTATTTTTGTGTTGTTCTGTACGACAAAATGGTATTTTTAACAGAGAACTTTGGGATGATCTGAGAGATTTATTGCACTTGTTTTTAACAATTTTTTCCTGTATATAAGATGGCGCCAGTCCATTAAGTGACTTATAGACCAGGACGGACATGTTGTACAGATACCTATAATACAGAGGATACCAGCCTAGTTCACAATATAGCTCTTCACTGGATACTGAGCTATTACAATCTAAAATTATTCTCATGGAACGCCTCAAGAGGGAATTCAGGCGAGCCATATCCGACTGAGAACACTTACCCCACACTATAAGACAGCAATCAAGGTGGGGCAGAATAAATGAATTAAAATATTGTCGACGTGCTGACTGAGGAAGAAAGTTTTTAATTCGACAGAGGAGATACAATTTACTTTTTACTTTCTTTATAACATTGTCGACATGGGCTTTCCATTTAAGATCATTTTGAATTGTAACCCCTAATATTTTATCTTCTTTGACCTCTCTAATGGACTCTCCGTTTAGTTTTATGTCTAACTTTCCCTCCGTATGACGACGTTTTTGACACGTTGTAATTAGCATGCAAGAGGTTTTATTGGAATTGATGCTCATCTTATAGTCTTGGCACCAAAAATTAACATTTTCAAGATCATTTGTAAGATGTTGACTGAGAGTAATGATTGAATTTGAAGAAGAGTGTAAAGTGCTATCATCTGCAAATATGTCAAGCTTACAGTCTGAGAGATTGAGTGGGAGGTCATTTATATAAACCAAAAACAGTAGGGGGCCCAATATATAACCCTGTGGAACCCCCACTGTGTTGGTAAGAGTCTCTGATGTACAACCATTGAAAGAGACAATCTGTTTTCTTAAAGACAAATAAGATTTAAAGAAGGCAATGGCGTTATTATGTAACCCATATATTTGCTGCAACTTTTTCAGTAATACTGGACGATTAACAAGATCAAAGGCCTTACGTAAATCAATGTAGATGGCCCCAATTAGCTGACCATTGTCAATTCCCTGGCTCCAGCAATCGATCAAAGCCGTAAGAGCTGTTTGACAAGAATGTAAGCTGCGGAATCCAGATTGCCTTTTGTACAAGAGTTCATGTGATTCTAAATATTCCAATAAGGAATCACTCACATGACGCTCTAGAATTTTGAAAGCTACGGGTAAGATGGATATTGGCCGATAATTTTCAGGCAAACGTTTATACATTTATTTAAAATGTTTGAAAGCACTGGAGCAATGATATCAGCCGAAAGCTTTAAAAAAATTGGCTGGTATGTTATCTAACCCCGTCGCTTTTTTTACATTTAACGACTTTAAATACTTATGTACGTAATCGACCGTAATATGAGGTATACTGAAATAAGATTTTGTGGGCAATTACTAAATGAGATATATGTTTTGTATTGATCTTTGCCGATGATATACTGTTGTTGTCAAGAACAACCGAAGGCTTGCAGTTATTACTTAATGACCTTTCCAGGTACTGTTCAAAATGGCAAATTACAGTCAATTCAGACAAAGCAAAAGTGATGATATTTACCAGAAACAAGTGAAGCAGAATTACTCACTGCTAAACTATGAGCTTCCGGTTATGACATTGTATTGTATAAATGCTATAAATTAATTGATTTGTGATATATATATATACATATATATTTGGACTTAAAATATAATTTATTACTAAAAATATTTTTTTAAACTAATGTTAAAAAAATTAAAGACAAAAAATAAGTGAAATATAAAAAAATAAAAATAAAGTCCGTTTCGTTTACAACAATAATTAAAAGAAAAGACGCTTAAATGAAGTCCCGTGTGCGCAAGTCACGATTTATGTCTAGTTCCCCTAACGATCTTAAGTTTCATATTCATATTTATTTGATGATTGTATGTAGGCAAACGCTACCCTGTAGATATTAAAGAAGGAAAATGCATTTATTCGAAACCCAAACCTACCTCGGGTCCATCGGTTCAAGATAAATTTTTTAACAATATGTCATGCTGGTTGCTAGATTTCTTTTTGGTTCTAATTAGAATGTATAGAACCATGACCGCTGGAGTGGCCATTTTGTCAATTGAAACGTCAGTGACGGTAAAATTTAGAAAACAACTGAACAAATCTTTATAAATATTTACATATTCCGTCTATGGTTTTGTTGCTGAAACTGGAATGTTCCTTTAGTCCATTTCTCTTAAGTTTGGAATCTGATTAGGCCATATATAGGATTCAATTTTTGAGTTGATACCATAAACATGCTTAATTTGAGATAACTTTTTGTGTTTTCTCTTAATAACTGCCATAAAGACCGCTTTCCATCAACATAACATCGACATGGAAAATAAATAATCTGCAATGGCAAACGATTGAAGCCAATGATTGAAGGATGTGATCATGGAGACCAATCTGACTAAAGTCGAGATGCTTATTGGAAATATTTCCAATATGCATCTCGACTTTAGTCAGATTGCATGGAGACATGAGGTGGTCACTGATCTGTACATACATATCACTGGAAACAAAACAAAGCGATGATAGTCCAGGGGGTATTTCATAAACCACATATAGCCGACTACGGTCAGATAGTCGACTAAGCAGTAATGTTAAAGCAGTGCTATTCTAGTCGGCTAGGTCAGTTTATGAAATACCCCCCAGGGGCCTGTTTGACAAAGTGGCGTAGATGTATTTTTGCGTAACTTTCATACTAACGTATCTCTACAGTATGGGTTGCTAAGGCATTTACGTAAATTTATCATTATCTACACCAAACTTATTTAATTTCTGAGATAAAAAGTCTATTTTATACGTTAGTTCGCATGCTTCAAAAAATGTCTAAGGAAAAAAAGAGTGTAGAGAAAACAAGAGAAGTGCATTCTATACCTATTCACTCTGCACCTGTGTGTGAATAGCGTTGCCAGGTAGTTGACAAACGCCGAGCATTTCCTCCGGGCACAGAGCCCGGTTTACAGCCCCACGAAACGTGACAACGCTGCAATATAATAAAAATAATCTTGAGTGTGGCGTAAAACACCAATTAATCTATACCGATCAAAATATCTCGCCTTCAAATGCAAAGGAAACACATTGATTACAGATTGATTTGGGGACACTCATTTCGTGGAATATTCGAAGTACCCAATTTTCATTGTCGTCCTTTGCATGCACGTATACATGGCTGATGTCTTAGTAGCCCGTTTATCTACATTCTAAAAAATAGTTAAAAACCGTTGTACTTTGTTGAGATTTTGACCACTATAGACTTGCTCATCGTGTTTTATCTTTATATGTTATCAACCAATTGGCTTAAAACGTTCTCATTATGTCTCCCACACATATGACGGGGATACATACTGTGGTTGTCCTGTCCGTCGTCCGCCAACTTTGGCACCTGTTTCTCTTCAGTTAGCCTCCGAATCGGATATTTTCATTGGTTGTTGCTTGTCTGCAAGATATCTCCAGAACCGCTGGGCGGAATTTGATGAAATTTTAATAACAGCTTATTGATGAGGACGTTCAGAGTTGTTAAAGTTTTGACGCCTGTCCGATCTTCAGTAAGCCTCAGAATCGGATATTCTCATTGCTTGTTTCTTGTCTACAAGCCATCTCCAGAACCACTGGGCGGAATTCGATAATATTTTAATAACAGCTTATTGGTGAGGACGTTCAGAGTTGATCAAGTTTTGGCGCCTGTCCGAGCTCCAGTTAGCCTCAGAATCGTATATTTTCATTGGTTGTTGCTTGTCTACAAGATATCTCCAGAACCACTGGGCGGAATTTGATAAAAGTTTTATTACAGCTTATTTGTAAGGACGTTCAGAGTTGATCAAGTTTTGGCGCCTGTACGCCCTTCCAATCTTCAGTTAACCTCCGAATTGTATATTTTCACTGGTTGTTGCCTGTCAACAAGATATCTTCAGAACCACTTGGCGGAATTTGACGATATTTTAATTACAGCTTATTGGTGAGGACATTCAGAGTTGATCAAGTTTTGGCACCTGTACGCTTCTCCAATCTTCTGTGAGCCTCGGAATCGGATATTTTCATTGGTTGTTGCTTGTTCACAAGATATCCCCAGAAGCACTGTGTGGAATTTTATGAAGTTTTAATAACAGATTATTGGTGAGGACTATCAGCGTTGATCAAGTTTTGGCGCCTTTCCGATCTTCAGTTAGCCTCAGAATCGGATATTTTCATTGGTTGTTGCTTGTCTACAAGTTATCTCCAGAACCACTTGGCGGAACTTGATGAAATTTTAATTACAGCTTATTGGTGAGGACATTCAGAGTTGATCAAGTTTTGGCGTTTCTCCGATCTTCTGTGAGCCTCCGAATCGGATATTTTCATTGGTTGTTGCTTGTTTACAAGATATCCCCAGAAGCACTGTGTGGAATTTGTTGAAATTTTAATTACAGTTTATTGATGAGGAGTTTAAGCGTTGATCAATTTTTGACACCTGTACGCCCGTCCGATCTGGTTTGGGCCTCCGTCAGACAGGGATTCATAGAATTCCAAAGTTTACAAACCAAAAAATTTAGTTTTTTTATGAGGCCAAATTGAAAAAAATTACAGGCCATTTTAGAGCCATAGTTGAATGAAATCCCAATTAATATTGAAGTAAACTCGTTCAAATCGTTCAAACTGATGTGCGTCGCTAAGAATCCAGATACCTGTCACTCGGTCAATGTCGCGAAGTTCGCGATTTCTTTAATAATTAGATGAATAATATATAATTCCTTGGTGTGGAGATTTGCGAAAGTCCGAATGAGGGAGAGTGGTCAGGTATATATGAGAGTGTGCATGGTTATGTTGGGAGAGACAAAATTGTTCCGATAAATGTAGTGTAGGGTTGAAGTTGTGTTATAAGAAAGTGGAAATTTCATAGCAAACTTGGACTTATTCGTTACTTTATTTAGTAAAGGAATGCGATTTTCTCTAAAGAATTCAATGAAACCAAAAAAGTATGGATATGTTTGTTTACCTGTCTCACTGTCCGAGCCATACATCTAGAAATGGTGAGGGATATGTCGGCCGAGCAATTTTTTTGTGTTTTAGGCGCTTTATTGCAAGAAGAGGAAAACCCAAAACTATAATTTCAGATAATGCTCCCCAGTTGTCGGACTCCATGAACCAGACAGAGATGTCACACGATTTTTTGGCTAAAGGACATTTATTCTGGTAACAATAAAGAGAACTGTCAAATATTCCGATTTGCCAGAGTACCATTTGGTGTGATTTCTAGCCCCTTCTTATTGGCAGCTACCACAGCCCATCATTTAAAACATGATGGAAGACGAACAGCACTGGATATACTTGATAACATATATGTTGATAATGTTCTCATTTGGTGCCAAAACCCGGGACAGTTTTCTCGGATTCACTTTGATGGACCTTGGTGTAGGACGACTCAATCTCCGGATATCCCACGTGTGTCTTTTTTCACGGATTAAGTCTGTGAACGGCAGTTAGATATTAACCACACTTGAGCCACCATGTCGGTTTCTTACCTGAAAGGAACGCGTACAAGGTATCGCAATTTACTTGAACGTGAAATACTAAAAGTTGAGCAACTGAAAAAGGAAATCGACGAAACAGAGGTGGTGAAGCAGCTACGCCAGGTCAGTACTTTACATCTGAAACTCACAGACTTTTCACATAAATTTGAAGAGGCCAACGAAAAGCTTTTACTGGCTCTAGAGGAAAGAAATATTGAAGATGAACTTTTGAAACTAAAACAACAAGAGAGTGAAATAATAAGCTTTATGTCTGATGTAACAGAAGCCATTTCAGAAATATGTGCAGTTGAAACTTACCTTCAAGACAGGAAAACTGAAATAGATAAATTAACATTGAAACAGGGACAAACTGGATTAGAAACTCAACTTGAAAAATTAATTGATAGCCAAACCAAAATGCAACTTCGAACCCAAGAACTCATAGAAACACAACACCTCCAATTTCAAGAGACATTAAACTTAAAACAAGGAACAGCTGAAGCAAGGGGACATAACTCTTCACGAATAAAACTTCCTACATTAGAGCTGTCCGTTTTTAATGGCGACATCTTTTTTTGGCGACATGTATGAAAGCAGTATACACAATAATGACAATCTATCCACGGTTGAAAAATTTACATACCTTTTAAGCAAACTTACTGGTCCCGCTTTGTATGCAGTGTCTGGTCTCTCTGTATGTAATGACAACTATACCATTGCTATAGATTTGCTTAAAGAAAGATTTGGAAACCCTCAAGTAGCCATTGATGCTCATTATGCTAAATTGATAGACATTCCAAGCCCCAATAACACCACTAAACAACTCAGAGACACGTATGATACTATAGAAAAACACGTACGTTGTCTTGAGGCACAAGGACAAAACATTCATCAAGACGTTTTTGTGTCAATGATAACTTCAAAATTACCTCGAGAAGTGTTACTTAATCTGGAAATTCAAAAAGGTTCTTCCTCGAGATGGACTGTAAAAACTCTAAGGCTTCTTTTGAATAATTATATTACCGCGAGGGAATCAGCAGATAGGCAGTATCAATCAAATGAAAATATTCTTCACAATGATCAATCCAACCTTCCAACAAAATCCCAATTTACACTACCTACGAATCAGAAAAAATTCAGGTCTACAACCGAGGCATTAGTGGTGGGTGGTTAATATAACCTTAAGAAACTTTGTAGATTTTTTTAACTGTCCCATTGGAGTAATGAGTGCCCTTCTTATGCTACAATTGAATCAAGGAAAGAAAAGATTAAAGGAAATTGCTACATATGTCTAAAAAAAGGCCACTACATAAGGGATTGTCCTGTTAACAAACCTTGTTATCATTGTCAGCAACGGAAAAATCATCACCGGAGTCTATGTCCTAAAGTCGTTCCCTCTAAAACTAGAGAATACTCAAATTTAGCCAACAAAACACAAATTGGCCCCAGCCATTCAACTATTCCAACTTCTAATCAGCAAGTTCTTATGCAAACAGCTACCACTCAAGCAAAAGACCCTTACTTACATACCACTGAAACTATTAGACTATTGTTCGATTCAGGCAGTCATCGAAGTTACATAACCGAGAACCTAGCAAAAAGGTTAAATCTTAAGAAAGAAAAGGAAATGGAAGAAATTTCTCTAATGACCTTTGGGAATGAAAAACCACAAGTAATCAAATCTTCTCTAACAACAATTGAGATAAAACTTAAGGATGATACGTTCATAAAACTGAGAGTAAATGTTGTTCCAAAAATAACTGGAGACATCCAACGTATGCCATTAAATACAGACACTTGTAAAAATTGGGGATTTCTTTGGAAAGACATGGCCTTTGCTGATAGTTTGCCTACTGAAATCGAAAATTCCTCACTTGATCTACTCATAGGTAATGATTACTACTTGAAAAAAAAAATTGAAGTAGATAATGGATTGTATCTTTTGGGCTCCAGATTAGGTTGGATTTTAGCAGGTCGCGTAGAATGTGTCGAAAAAATGAACCAAAGTCCTAGTTTACTTATACTGACTCAATCACTGAATTCACACGTCAACTTAGGATTTTGTGTCTCAGATGAATCTTTAAACTTTAAACCAAATTTGGAAGATTTCTGGAAATTAGAAACAATAGGTATCACCGACTCTGCGTATAAAACCGACGATGATTCAGCTTTAGAACATTTTAATCAGACTATTCAATTTACAAACGGTAGATACTTGGTAACATGGCCCTGGAAAGAAACTGAACATGACTTACCTGACAACTATGGGCTTGCTTATGGGAGGTTTCAAACGCTTGTAAATAAACTCGTCAAACACCCAGAACTTTTAACAAAATATGATTCTATTTTACAAGAACAAGGTGCTAAAGGAATCATTGAAAAAGTAACCAATCAAAGCAAAAGGGGCCCTATACAACATTATATTCCACACCATGCAGTCATTACCCCAGCCAAGTCTACGACAAAAATTAGAATTGTTTACGATGCTTCTGCCAAACTATCAAAGCAATCTTAGTGCTTGAATGAATGCTTACACAGAAGCCCTGTACTTTTACATCATCTTTGTGGCATATTACTTCGTTTTAGGACTCATCGTATTGCTCTTGTGTCTGACATTGAAAAGGCTTTCCTCCAGGTCGGACTCCATGAACCAGACAGAGATGTCACACGATTTTTTTGGCTAAAGGACATTCATTCTGGTAACAATAAAGAGAACTGTCAAATATTCCGATTTGCCAGAGTACCATTTGGTGTGATTTCTAGCCCCTTCTTATTGGCAGCTACCATAGCCCATCATTTAAAACATGATGGAAGTCGAACAGCACTGGATATACTTGATAACATATATGTTGATAATGTTCTCGTTGGGGCAGAAAACGTTCAATACGCTCTGAAACTGTATACAGAAGCCAAAACCATATTTCATTCAGCCTCTATGAATCTCCGAGATTGGGCCTCTAATTCCCAACAATTGACTGAGTCAATAAATAAAAATGACAGAAATCAAGATAGTGAAAACATTAAAATCTTGGGGTTAAAATGGAATTTGGGACTTCCGGTCTGCTCTTCAAAGAGTTCAGACGTGTTTTTGTGAGCTCTTGAATAACATTGCGTTGTTGTGGTAATAAAAAGGAAGGGCCGTGCGGCCTCCCTTGACTCAATATGGCGAGTGAGCCGAACAGCAATTCTGCCTTACAAGGGCGAGCTTTGAAGGATTTATCGCTGTATGTAGAGGTTAAAGACTAAAAAAGTACCAGCCGAAAAGCTCATACAAAGTATTGAAAATCATTGTGGATTAAATTCCCTTGTTGCGTGTATACCGAGAGGGAATGGCGTTTATGAAGTTACAGTTGAGGACAGGGAAAGTGTTGAAGTATTAGGTAGGAGAATTTGTATTGATTCAAATGACTATGAAATCACTCCTGTAAACAACAATATTGTTGTTGTGTCTTTTTTACACCTACCGGTGTACATCTCTAATGACGAAATCAAACAGAAGCTACTATCACTGGACATTGAAATCCTATCTACCATACGCAACCGAGTATACAAAGGAACCAATATCACAGACGGAACGAGGTATGTGAAGGTGAAATTCCCTCCTCATATAAAGTCACTTCCCTATGCAATGCGTTTCACAACAGCAAAGGGTTTTGAGCACTTTAAGGTGTTGCATGATAACCAGCTAAAAGTATGTTCTCTCTGTCTGGCTGACGACCACCTATTCAGGCAGTGCGAAAAATTCCGATGTTTTAGATGTCAACTGCAAGGGCATACCGCAAAATATTGTTCAGCTACTAGATGTGATGTGTGTGGCTTTATTGGTGAAAAATGTACGTGTAAATGTAGTCGATGTGGGTTAAAAAATTGTGATTGTGTTACTAGTGCGCCGACAGCCTGTGACACTAGCCAGCGATTTACCTGTTGAGGGTCAAGAGGATGCAGTAGAAGGGGAGCCCGAATCTGTGTGGGACATTTCTACTAACACAGACGAAGAATCTGCAATGGATTTGACAGACTCTCAGTCATCCGGCTTTTCGCTAGTGAAAAGTCGTAGACGCCGTAAACTAATGCCGGAACCGAACACTCGAGTTACCAGAGCAAAACGAAATGTTTCCCATGGGAAAACAGATATGAAGAACACTGACATTTTGAATTAATTCTTTCCCGTTTTGATATACAAAATGAAGGTATGCAAACTATTTCTTGTTTTTTTTGACAATGATTACTTTTGCTTCGTTAAACTGTAATGGTCTGAGAAATTTGTTAAAATTGCAACAATTAGTCAATTTTCAATTAAATGCTGATATAATTGCCCTTCAAGAAACACATTGGGACGACGAATTTGTCAATAAATTTGGTCACGTCATTAATGGTGAATTATATTTTAATAATGCATCTGATAAATACAAAGGGGTGGCTTTTGTTGTTAAAAAGTCTCTCAGTGATTGTGTAACATCCTCCTTTTCTGATAATTCTGGCCCCTAATATAATATCAGAAAAAGAGGAATTCTTTAAAAAACTTAGACAAAATCTTGATTGTGAAAATATGATTGTGTTGGGTGATTTTAATACATCCTTGGAGAAAATAGATAGATCATGTAAAAATTCCAGCAGTGACAAATCAAGGAAAGTCATATTTGAAATTATGGAAAATTTTAAATTGTCTGATATTTGGAGGAAAAGACACCCAGATAAAATATGCTACACTTGGAGGCGAAATGTTAACAACAAATTACTTCAGAGCCGAATTGACTATTGTTTAATGTCTAACAACCTTTTGAGTAATTGTGAGTATGTTTTTATCAAACACACTTCCTTCAGTAATCATTCCATTGTAGAAATTAAATGTGATTTTTCCGAGGTTGATAAAGGACCTGGGTTATATGTTTTTAACAACACCTTATTATCTGATGACATTTTTTGTGAAGAAATCTATAAACTTGACTTGATTTGATTTGATTTGATTTATTCACCAGAACTGATAATATACAAATACAAATATTTACAAATATTCTCATGTCATATATACATACAAAAAAGACAAAATTTAAAATAGATGACATGATTGAAATCCGGCGGGAATAAAGCCCCATGGGGCTTGATCTATCCCTGTATTAGATCGGTATCACTATGTATAACAAACGGCTGGTGTAAATTTTATATTTTTGACTTATTTTAACAGGGTTTTGGCTTTTGTCAAACATGATTTTCCATGGGGCTATGGAAACTGGTTGGATTCTAACAGAAAACATTTGATTTTAGATTTGAAAAGTGAAAGTGATTTAATTAATTTCAGTTGCAGGGATAATTTATTCCATTCTCGAGGTCCCTTTGAACGCAAGACATAGAAAGACAGATTAGACTTATGCAATGGTTTGTTAAGATTGAGATTAACTCCTCGTGTTGGGTAGTTATGTACTTCTGTTTGGAGCTTAAAACAGTTTTGCAGAAAATGAGGCAAGGAATGATACTGGTATAGGAATTTATGAATGATGATGAGGGAAGTAAAAGAATTGAGTTGGAAGAGTGTCAGAATGTTAAGTTTACTAAATAAAGGTTGAGTATGCTGAAGTTTTCCTGAAAAAGTTATGATTCGGATAGATCGCTTTTGTAACAAAAAGAGTGGTTGAAGGTGAGTTTGGTAGGTATTTCCCCATAATATGTTACCATACCAGAAATAAGGAAAGATTAGAGAGTAATATAGGATGAACAGTGTTTTTTTGTTTAAAGAATTTCTAATATGGCTCAGGATACCAATATTTCTTGAAATTTTTTTACCTATATAATTTATATGGTCTTTCCAGTTAAGACGGTCGTTAAAAATGATTCCCAGGAATTTGAAGTGGTGGACTAGTTCAACCTGCGTATCTGAGATGCATAGTTTGGGAGTTGAGCTAGATAATATTCTCGAATTGTACTGTATAATCATATATTTTGTTTTAGTTATATTGAGAGATAGTCGATTGGAGGCGAACCAATTTTGTAGGTTTGTCAGTTCCAGTTTTATAGTATTTAGGGCTTCGTTCAGATCGGTATTGGAACAGGTGGCACTTGTATCATCAGCAAATAGAGTAATATTCAGAATGTTGGTTACCCTACTGATGTCATTTATGTAAATCAAGAATAGCATGGGTCCCAGGATTGACCCTTGGGGTACACCGCATAGTACTTCCATTGGCGAAGACAGAACATTGTTGAAAGATACAGATTGTGTTCTGTTTGACAAGTAGCTATGCAGCCATTTGTTAGAGCTTCCTCTGATTCCGTAATGGCTTAGTTTGTTTAATAAAATTGTGTGGTTTACCGTGTCAAATGCTTTTGACAAATCAAGAAAAGCAATAACACTATGTTTTTTGTCTTCCTTAGCTGTTATGAGCCTATCGTAGAGGGAGTAAGCAGCATCTGTGGTGGAATGACCGACCCTAAATCCAAATTGGTCATTTGAGATGATGTTATTTTCTCCTAGGAAGTTGGTAATCATACCAGCTGCTATTTTTTCAAAGATTTTACTTAGGCACGGTAGGACTGAAATTGGACGGTAGTTATCAAATTTATTTGTCTCCCCTGATTTGTAGACTGGGGTTATTTTAGCAGATTTGAGTATGTCAGGAACTATTCCAGTTGAGAAAGAAAGGTTGATGATATGAGAGAGTGGAAGGGATATGTTAGCAGAGACCAATTTAATTAGAGCGGATCGAATTCCATCGAGTCCTGGAGAAGAAGATTTAAGATTTTTTATACAGAAATTTACATCATCAGGGGAGACAACTGAGAAAGTGAAGCTATTTTGAATCATGGGACCCATGCTATCCATTGGAGATACATTGTTAGGAGGAATGTTTGCGTCCAGTTTAGCTGCTACAGATGTAAAGTATTTATTAAATTCATTTGCAATGTTGGTTGTATCGGTTGTATCGGATCCATTTATGGTAAAGGAAGTCGGTAACTGCCTTGAATTTTTACGGTTAAGAAGGGAATTAAGAACTTTCCATGTCTTTTTTATATCTTGGTTATGTTCATTAAATTTAGACTGGAAATAGTGTTTTTTAGCCAGACGAATAAGATTATTTAATTTGTTTCTATAATACCTGTATTTATTTCGCGCTGTTTCACATTTTTCACACAACTGGATCCGATATAAGCGATTCTTTTCGTGAACAGATGTTAGGAGGGATGGGGTGATCCAGGGCTTTATAATTCTAGATGAAGGTTGTGTTTCAATAACAGGGAAACATTCATTATATATTCCAGTAAATTTTTCATGAAATATATTGAGTGAGTTAGTAGGGTCTGTCGTTTCGTTATGCACTTCAGTCCAATCACATTCCGCTATGAGGGTCTGAAAGCGTTCTTTGTCCGCTGGGCTTGAACGACGGTAAGATATGGTTTTGGGAGGTGATACGGGTTTATGCTGCATTTTAATAATGTGAAAAATAGGAAAGTGGTCTGTTATATCAGTTAATAGAATTCCGGAGGTTTGATTTGTGACGTGTATATTAGTAAAAAAATTATCAATAAGTGTTGCTGATCTGGACTGGACTCGCGTGGGTTTGGTGATTTGTGGATAGTAGTAATTAGAGGAAAAAATTTCCAGAAATTCTTTGGAAGGCCCGTGGGTTTCCGTTTTGAAAAGATCCACATTGAAATCTCCTAGTATAACACATTTTTTATTTGCAGCTTGACATATATTAAGGATGTTAATTAGATGTGTGTTGAAAGTAGAGATATTTTTACCAGGCGGACGATAAACGACACCAACAAGGTAACCAACATTCTGAAAAACGAGTTCTATAAATAGACATTCACATTGGCCATCCTTATCAGTAAAAGTTAGATCTTCTCTTATTTTGAAGTTTTCTAAATTATTGTTTACGTAGAGAACTAGTCCACCACCCCTTTTAGATTTTCTTGTTGAAGAGATGTATTGGTAACCAGGTATAGTATACAAAGATTCAGTAGAGGTATTAAGCCAACTTTCTGTAAAAGCAATTATTGAAAAAGGATAGTTTAGGTTATGGATAAAGGCAGTTATCTCGTCAAAGTGTTTACTAAGACTTCTGATATTAACATGAAAGAAAGAAAGAGAGTTAGATTGAGTGGTAGAAATATGTTGATTTGTTGTGTTGACAAACAACTAACATGTTCATTGTATGTGGACGACATAAGTATATGGTGGGATAATTTGAAATACAAAATCAAATGGTTTTCAAAAACTTACAGTAAAAAAGGCAAAAAGAAAAATATGAAAAAATTAATAAACTACAACAGAAACTGACAGCTGAGTATAGAAAGGCAAGTGCTGGGTTAACTTATAATATGGAAAACTTGCTGCATGTGGAAAATGAGCTGGAGAAGTATGAAACTGAGAAATGTAATGGTGCCATGTTGAGATCGAAAGCTATATACACTCATGAGAGTGATAAATGTACTAAATATTTTCTCAATTTAGAAAAACGCAACCAAGAAAAAAGACAAATTAAATGTATTACTAATTGTGATGGCGTTCAATATTCAAAGTCAAATGATATACTAAATGAAATTCACTCGTACTACTCTGATTTGTATAATGGGAGTGAAGTAGATTCAAATGCTATTGATTCCGTCTTGTCGTCATTAAAGGCGAGATTAGATAAGCAGTATAAAGACATGTGTGACGAACCATTAACATTAGACGAGATTAAGAAATCTCTTAATGGAATGTCAAGGAACAAGAGCCCAGGGAATGATGGTCTTACTGTGGAATTTTATCTACGATTTTGGGATATATTAGGACCTATTTTATTTGATTTATATGGGGAAATTTTTTCCAATAATATTTTGTGTAGAAGTATGAGGAGCGGGGTTTTAACGCTCATTTATAAGGATAGATGTGACCGATCCCAACTCCGGAATTGGAGACCTATAACATTACTTAATGTTGATTATAAAATAATATCGAGGACACTGTCGAATAGGCTAAAGAGAGTAATCTGTTCTCTTATAGATTCAAGTCAAACTTGTTGTATTCCAGGTAGGGATATAGCCGATACTGTTTGTAGCTTAAGAGATGTAATGACATATGTTGAATCAGATAATTTAGAAGCCTACCTTGTTAAACTTGATCAAGAGAAGGCTTTTGATAGAGTGTCACACAATTTTTTACACGCAGTTCTTAAATGCTACGGATTTGGGGATAATTTTTGTCAGTGGATCAAAATATTATATACTGATGTTAGAGCTGCTGTAAAGTGTAATGGCCATGTGACCAAATACTTTCCAGTGACTCAGTCTATTCGCCAGGGGTGTCCTATATCGGCTTTATTATATGTTTTAACAGTGGAACACCTGGCGTGCATGTTGAGAGATTCGAAAGATGTTCGTGGCATAGATATACCAAATAGTGGTGATACATGTCTAATATTTCAGCATGCCGATGACACTACAGTTACCGTGTCGGATGCAAACTCCATTGGTCACGTATTAAACATAGTAAAGCAGTATAGTAGGGCATCTAATGCCAAAGTTAACACTGAAAAGTCTGAAGTCTGGTGTACCCCTCGATCAAATGTCACCTCAGGGGAAATTCACGGTATACCAGTTGTTGAGAAATGTTTTAAGATACTGGGAGTGTATCTCGGCTCTGATGTTAAAACTTGTAATAAACGAAACTGGGAAGATAAAATAAAGAAAATCAAATGTATAATAAATATTTGGAAACAGAGAAATTTAACGTTACATGGAAAGGTCTGTGTCATTTCCATTTTATGTATGTCTAAGCTATGGTATGTTATGAGGGTGCTAGATGTTCCTGATGTATATTATAACCAACTGAAAACTATTTTTATTGATTTTATTTGGGGTGAAAAAGCTCATTTAGTGTCATATAATGTTCTAATTAATGACAAAAGCAAAGGTGGACTAGGCCTCCCTGATATTAAAGTTAAAGTAAAGGCCTTTCGCCTCAGTATGTTATCAAGATTTCTCAATCACCCAAATATGGTATGGAAAAGTTTCTTCCGCCACTTTTTATATTCTTGGAAAGGTTTAAATGAAAGTACTGCTCTGTTTTATATGTCCAGAAATAATTCTCTTTTGTATCATTTACCTGCATTTTATAAAGAAATGTTAATAGCCTGGAATGAACTTAAAGCTATTTGCCAAGTTTCAATTTCACATCCACAACAGATTTTGTTACAGCCAATTTTTCATAATCCATACATTCAGTTTCAAGAAAATGAAATATCCTCTAATATATTTATCAAATCTAAATTATTCTGTATTAGTGATATCCTTTACATTGTGATACCCGGTTTTATTCCCGAAGACGGAATTGTTGAAATTGTTTCCTCGGAATGCCCCGATATTACATGTTCACTAATAAAACGGTCATATGAAATAGTCAAGTCATCAATACCTAAAAACTGGTTAAGACTGTTAGAAGGGGTTGATTTTCAATGTAAAGAGGACTGTACTTTAGAAATAAATGTAGACGGAAATATTGTTCCTATTACCAGCCTGGTCACAAGCCAACTATATAAGTTACTTAGAAGAGCTGTAACTAAACACCCTGTTAGTCTAATGTATTGGGAAAAAGTACTTCCTCAGTTAAACATTAATTATTATTGGAGTATTCTGACAGAAGGTGTGAAAAATCCAACATGTGTACAACTGGATTGGAAAATCCTCCATAATTGTATTTTTACCAAAGAGAGATTGTTTAGATGTGGTATGACGGATAACGAAAATTGTGTCAGATGCGGTGGTCTCACAGAGAATATTTTCCACTTGTTTATCACTTGTCCTAAGAATTCAACTTTAATTAAGTATGTTTGGGATATGGTACAGACTTTGTTTCAGTTTGAACACCCTTCCTCCTTAGATGATATAGCATACGAAAGTATTTTTCTGTTTGGAATAGCAACCAACCTTAAGAATGTTAATTGTTACTTTGTAAACATGATATGTAGTATAGGTAGACTATGTATTTACAAATGTAGAAATCTTAAAGTTTTTGAAGATAAAGAAGTTGACGCTTTGATTCATTTTAAAGCAGCTTTAAGAAATAATATTAGATATTCGTTTCAGTATTGGAAGACAAATACACATGCTTTTCATAAACATTTTCTGGTGAAAAATCCATTTATAAAGATATCACCCTTAGGAGAATTAAATATAAGATTACCTATGTAAATATTATTTGTAAACTTGTTGTTCTTCAAGCCCCATCTAACTGTGATATCTTCTTTTAATTAAGGGGCATGCTGTAATATCGATTTTCTGAATAAACATATTTCAAAAGAAAAAAAAATGGAATTTAATTGAAGACTGTTTAACTATTTCAGACCTTTGTTGGCCACAGGTAAATTCAGCGTCCACGAAAAGAGAAGTACTGCAAGTTATCTCCTCAATCTTCGATCCAATGGGTTTCTTTAATCCTGTGACACTTAGAGCGAACATTTTCTTACAGACACTTTGGGTGGCAAAGCTAGAGTGGGATGAAAACATTCAAGACCTCCAAAGTAATTGGGAGGAAGCAAGAGATGATCTACAAGGTGTATGTACGTATAAAATACCCAGGTATGTTGGTACAATTCCAACTAGTCAATACTGTCAGATTATTTGTTTTACTGACGCCTCATCAAAAGCATATGCCACATCTGTTTATCTGAGAGTAATGAAAGGGGAGACTACTCAGGTAAATTTACTGTTATCCAAGACGAGGATTTCCCCAATAAAACCAATTACCATTCCTCGTCTCGAGCTGATGGCTGTAGTCATTGGGGTTCGTCAAAAATGAACTCAAAATCCAAATTGATGACATAATTCTATGGACCGGCTCAAAGTGTGTATTAAACTGGATTGGTAACAAAAAACCGTTGTCCGTTTTTGTTGGGAACCGCGTTAAAAAAAATAACTCTCATAAGGAAATCAAATTTCGCTACATTCCTAGTAACCAAAATCCTGCGGATATAGCATCTCGGGGAAGCTCATTTGCAAAACTGAAAACCAACACTCTGTGGTGGCATGGACCATCATGGTTACTTAAAGTACAAAAGGAATGGCCTGTCTTTGATACTGACGAAGTAACCAGCAAAACACTTAATGACATTAACTCGGAGGTAAAACCAAGTATTCTGTTTGAGACTTCATCCTGTTTGACTTTTCAATCTGCTTCAGCTCCTATGGGAATCGACTTACACAAATTTTCTTCACTTCAAAGATTACTGCGTGTCACTACATGGGTCCTACGTTTCTTGACAAAGTTACGTCGACGGAAACCAGATAATATTGGAAACTTAACAGCTGAGGAAATCTTGAAAGCAAAAGTGTTGTGGGATAAATATGTACAAAGCAATGACTACTATGAGGAAATCACAAGTATTAAAGGGAAGAAAAGAAGCAATTTGTCGTCACAACTTGGACTGAAACTCGATGACAATGGTCTTCTGCGATGTCATGGACGTCTTGGTAAGTCAAAACTGAGCCAACTTGCTAAATTTTCTAAATTACTTCCCAAATTCAGCCATTACACAACTCTTGTTATCAACAGTTACCACCAAAGGTTACTGCATGCTGGAACTTCACAAACTCTAGCTCAAGTTCGTAATGAGTACTGGATTCCCCATGGTAGATCAGCTGTCAAAAAGGGGATTAACTCTTGTCGAATTTTCCGTCGTCATGAGGGTGGTCCATATAAAATGCCCCAAATGCCACCCTTACCTTCAGCACGTGTATCTCAGTCACCTCCCTTCTCTTACGTCGGGTTAGATTACCTAGGGCCACTATTCACTAAAGAATTCCATGAAACCAAAAAAGTATGGATATGTTTGTTTACCTGTCTCACTGTCCGAGCCATACATCAAAAAATGGTGAGGGATATGTCGGCCGAGCAATTTATTTTGTGTTTGAGGCGCTTTATTGCAAGAAGAGGAAAACCCAAAACAATAATTTCAGATAATGCTCCCCAGTTCAAACTCACAAAGAACAGCTTAGATAAATTATGGAAGGCAGTAATAACTGATTCGAATGTCCAAGACTACTTTTGTAACCAGCAAATCACGTGGTACTTTACAGTTGAGTTAGCGCCCTGGATGGGGGCTTCTATGAACGACTTGTTGGCTTGGTTAAGAGAGCACTTAGAAAGGCATTAGGGAAAACTCGATTAACTAGCGTTCAGCTAGAGACAATTCTCTCAGAAACCGAATGGGTTATCAATTGCCGCCCTCTTGTATATGTAGACTCTGATCCCCATTCATCAATGATCTTAACACCAACGGATTTTCTTCACAACAACAATACTCAAGGTCTACCAGTAATATCAGACAGCAAGAGTGACCCTGATTACCTTTCCACTGCACCGTCAACAGCTAGTAAACTTCTAGACACCTGGAAACGTAGCCAGGCACATGTAGACAATTTGTGGACAATCTGGCGTAATGAATATCTATTGAGCTTGCGGGAGCGGCCTCATTTACGATTAAAGGGACCAAGAGTTCAGTCATCACATTCTCCAATTGTTAATGATGTAGTTCTCATTAAGGATAACTTACCACGGTGTACATGGAAAATTGGACGAATAACAAAGTTGTTTTCGAGTCAAGATGGCAAAATTCGGTCCGCAAAAATTCTTATTCCTTCTGGCAAAACTCTGAATCGCCCATTAAATTTGTTATATCCAATTGAATGCCCAAAAATGGAGAAATCCGTATCGACAGAGCATGACACCTTAACTGTAGCTGAGCCTGAAACCAACACTCGTCCACTGCGAAAAGCAGCTGATCAGGCCCGCAGTATTATCTCTGATCAACTTAGAAAATGCACTAACTGATTGAATTACTAAATAAATAACCATCCTTTGTCCTTTAAGCATGGATAGGTGGGATTGTCAAAATAACTCCAATATAAAGAAACCTTTGCTTTGGGTTGCTTTTCTACTGTCGTTGAGTGACTGGATTACCAATCCAACACATGGAGTTAATCGTTCTATTTTTTGAGGAATTGACTATTTATGCTATCTTAGAAATATTGCATTTTTTTTTCTTCTTTGTCTTTATTGAATTATGACTTAAATGCATTATCATTACTTGACCTCTTTCAGTACCAGAGGAACAAATTAAGGCGTATTTATTTCGCTGTTTTTTGGAGAATAGTAATGGTTAATCCATTAATTATAATGCAAAAGTACAACGAAGCTCTTTAGTACTGAAGGAGTTAAGTAACTTGTTTCTTTATTTTTTGTCTGTATTTGTCAATGAGGTTAACATTGATCGCTTATTTCCAGAATACTTTTGGTGGGGGGAATGTCGCGAAGTTCGCGATTTCTTTAATAATTAAATGAATAATATATAATTCCTTGGTGTGGAGATTTGCGAAAGTCCGAATGAGGTAGAGTGGTCAGGTATATATGAGAGTGTGCATGCTTATGTTGGGAGAGACAAAATTGTTCCGATAAATGTAGTGTAGGGTTGAAGTTGTGTTATAAGAAAGTGGAAATTTCATAGCAAACTTGGACTTATTCGTTACTTTATTTAGTAAGGGAATGCGATTTTCTCTGCCGCAATAACTTTGCGACAGTCAAAGATGTGTTTTCGAGATTTTTTACTGTTCATATTTTCACGTACTAGGTACTTTCTACAATTGAAATGATACTGGGTTATGCTTAGAGGCATGCAGTACCTTTCATCATTAACGTCACTGTGGGGGGGGGGGGGGGGGGAGGACATATTATGTTTTAGTCTCAAAACCTTTTAGTTTTATTCTGTTTCTCCTGCATTGCAGCAATTGTAAAAAGTGTATGTGTTGGTGGCCTATGATATTTGTTAAAACAGATTCATGTAGACAACGCTAAACTAGTTTGGCAGAATGATTTATCCAGGTGTCGTAAGGAGAAGCCATATAACTCAGTACTAATAATGAAACTTTGCATTCAGGTTCTCCCTATTTGGTATATTTGTGCAAGATGCATACTTTGTGTATACCACCCATATATCATTCGATTTGTTGAGAAAAAATAGCCACACTTTTTTTAACAATATGAACGAAAAATACATCCATTTACACTTAACTTATTGTGTTTCTAACCAATGCTATCATCCATTACTGGTCCATTACTGTCGTTTGTATTTCGCCCAGAACACTTTGGGTACCAGTGAAGCTATCATTCTCCCGTTGAAGAGCCGATCGCCAGGTGAAGTTATAGTCTATGTATGACAAATTAATAGTTTGCGAGATACCGAGATATTTGATGAGATTGGCTGTGATTCAGTTGTGGAAATATACATGGGATTGTCTTGAGGTCATGTATGGTAGGCGATAAAAACGTGTACAAATTGGAGGTCTTCGTTTCAAGAACGTTGATATATGGCTGTCACTAACATTGCCTTCGCTCATTGGCAGAACATTTTATGCGCTTAAACTCTATTTAACAAACAAAACGTTTCACAGCTTGTATTCAGCATCGTATTCAGTGAAAAAACCTAAACCAAATATTTCTGACAAAATGTCCTGTTGAAAATTGGTTAAGAGAATTGGAAAAAAATCCACCCATAGATTTAAAAAGTATTTTTTTATTTGTTGTCACATATCTGCAATCCGGTTCTATATTGTTCTAAATTTTCCATAGCAATCTAATATTTAAAAAAACTGTTGACTATTAAATTGATATTATTGGAAAACATTTTAAAAGACCGAGGCATCTATTGTAAAAATCTGAGTTTAATTAACTTGAATAGGTCTGGGTAATATAACAGCTGGGTAATATTTTGTTTGAAATAAGTATAATTATGTCCAATAATTAACTGAATCTGTCACATAATAGGCCAAACTGATGTGCATGGTTAAAATACTATAAATTATTGATGATAACAGATGTCTTTCACATTTGGAAAAGCCGACGTATGCTAAACCTCATACAGATATATAACAACGTCATGTAAGTATAGTTTATAGACTTTTCATACGTTCATTAACTGAATATTTTAGGTATAAAGAGTACAAAAAGTACAGGGGGTAAGAAAAATATACCTTAAGACAAAAACTGCATGGCTTTACTAAGTAACCAATGTTTTCGTCGAAAACCAATGGAATTTATTTGAAGATTGTGTGTAGATGGGCACCGGCTACCCTGTAAATATTAAAATGCAAGGAAAATGCATTTATTTGAAACCCAAACCTCCGGTCCATCGGCCTAAGATAATTGCTTGTAATTTTTTTAACAATATTTCATGGTGGTTGCTAGATTTATTTTTACTTCTAATTAGCATGTGTAGAAACAAGACCGCTAGAGAGGCCATTTTGGCAGTTGAAACGTCAGTGACCGTAAATTTTAGAAAAAAAACTGGACAGATCTTTGTAAACATTTACATATTCCGTCTATGGTTTCGTTGCTGATACAACAAAGTGAATGTCAATAGCTCGGGTATTAAATAAAAAATAGAAAATTATTTATCTATATGTCATTTATCTAGGTTTTTTTAAATTGCAAGAATTATGTTTTCCTTTTCTTAGAAAAGGTATATTGACAAGTTTTTTTTAAAAATAATTGTCTGAAGTTGGTAAGTCGTCATTGACATAGAAATCTCAGAAGTTGTTCGCATTAATGGGAGTTTTGGTGGAAAGGAAAGAAATGCTACACTAAGAACGAATTCAATCGATACATATATATGACTTTGTTAAAAGCAATATATGCAAACAATATAACTTCTGGTATTCTAATTGTACAGGTACACGTTGCTATTTCTCGTGACTGGTCTTGTTCTGCTTATTTCCCCATACAGTAAGTTGAATTTCGTTCTTATGTTTACTACGTCGTTGTAGATTTTAGTGTTTTGTGGTATCTGAAAATGCTACATCAGTCCGAAACTTCGGGGATTTACGTGCCTGAAATACCCTCCGACAGACTGCAGCTAAACGAACAATTTCCATATCATGTTGAGTGCCCAACAAAAGTGTCCCTGTGATAACGTAAGGAACAGAGAAACTCTCCGCTGGTTAACTTTCAGCTTCGATCATTTACAATTGTAGCATCGGAGGATTCCTGATATGTATCGAAACTGCTTCTGTCTTTGTGTTCCACATCGTGGTTTACCGGGCTAAATAAAATATACCAACAAATATCTTTCTAGATGATTTCTGCATATACTTAATTTACTGTTATTTTTATTTTATTTTTTCGTCTGTATTAAATATACTTGATGAACTTTCGACGCCATTTGTCTTCAGCTTAATAAATACGGCGATTTGCCGTGTAAAAAGCGCAGACTGTCCAATGCTTGTTAAAGCCGACCGGTAACGAGTTTGTTCCGACTAATGCTACATCTTATTTGCCCTCGGGAGTGACCTCCCCTAATCTCTTTCAGAAATCCGATCTCCTCTCTGTAGATTTTATTTTTGTTGTTGCTCGACCCAGATAGTTTTCAAACGATAAAAATGTCCTCTTAAAATATGTATATTCCTGTTTATCGGTTGTACCTTGGGTTTTCGAAAATGTGGCCAAAGCTTAAATAGAGTACGGTACAAAATTTCATAATTTTTTGTTGAGATTTTGAAAATGTATGGAAAAGGAAAGCAAATGTCTGCAATGTTTGGGTTTGTTTTACGTTGCATAACTATTTGTTACAAATAAACTCAAAAGATTTTATTATCATTTTAGGTAGATTTTCGTTTGTTTTTTTTTGCAGTGCACTGCCAAGCGGGAATAAGAAAATGCACGGAAAATGAGCCATTGACTGAAGGGAAATGTGATGATGAAATTGGGTTTTACCGTTCTGTGGGGAGATGGAATATAACCATGCTTCTTGATTTCTGTCGGTAAATTCTTCATACTCATCTTTATTGGCCTCAAAGGATCATTTCATCAGGCAGAAGTATTATTAATCATCCATATACCAGAATACCTTTAAAAGTTTTATTTAGTTGGAGTGATTTTTGTCGGCTTTTTTTCTTTATTAGATCCGCAGACATATCTTGACGACTTGGTTGTTACGAAAGAGCGGCTTCTTCATGCACACTAAACGATGACCCGAAGTTGACTGAAGCGGACATTAAGGAGGCCCATTATCAAGACATCGCTATTACTAAAATGTGTAACAATGTCAAAGGTAAGTACATCCAGTAGCTAAAAAGCTACTTAAAGGAATCTTTATTGACTTCGTAATTTTGTAATCTGGGACAAAATTTACAATAAATGAACACTTATTTATAACTATAGTTATTTGAAATGCCAAAAGCCTATGTTGCATACGTTTTATTCAGCAAAAATTACAAAAAAATGCCGGGTGAAAAGGTTACAATGCCGGGACTTGAATTCGGCTTTCACGACGTTCATACGGAGGCTTTTAAGCCCACTGGAACCAAATAATAGGGGTTTATTTGGTAACATTTGCTGCAACCAATCTCTTACCATGGAAACGTACAATAAGCAGATAATGCGATTTCCCGACATGTGACATTTTGACCAAGATCTTTCGCTGGAACAAAATTTTAAACCAAATTTGAAGCGTTTGTAGTTTATAAGTGTATAATTAGGTGTGTATTTTGTATTGGTATTTCTCGAATTAAGTATAATGTCCCATGAAGACGAGGAGACATGTATTTCGAGCACTTTGTATGACAAAGTCAAACTAGTATTATGTCTATTGTATTTCAGTTCTTGGGGAGAACTTCGACTGTATTTTACGCTATATCTATACACCACACGTCAGTGATTGCGTCAAGGGAGCACGTAAACGGAAGAGACAGAGACTTTACGAAGTTCTTGAGAATCTTGATGGAGATTTGTCATTCGAACATTTGAAGTATATTAAGGCGCCGTAAGAACTATTTTATTTATGTTTACGTAAATAATGTAGCACTGATCAGGGGTACAATTCTGCCCTATGGAAAAAAATAATCTTGCGGGGTTTTCCTTATAGATCTCCCTATAAGTGGAATGGTTACCAGATACCTGCCTGAGGTCGATTGCCTCCTCCGGACACCATAAGCCCATTTTTCGCCCCTGTCACGGCGACTTTTTTATGTAAAAAAAAAGTTCGATGTTGAGTGAAATGTCAATCAATTAATCAAGGAATGTTTGACTTTTTCAGATTCTCCTTGGAAACATCGACGTGCTATCAAAACAGTTTGGAAGAAAATTGTGGAAATTTTGTTGGACGACTGATAAGCCCTTTCTACTTATCGCAATATCTCGGCTTTCAATAAGAGGAAGTGCACTTGGCGATGAAACATGTCCTAGTCTCACAAAATAAATTTTTTGTATAGAAGTTGGCAAAAAAATCAAGTCGTCAGTTTTATAATACATGTATTTAAAAAAAATGTATTGCAATTTTAAGGGGACCCGTTTCATCGAGGTCAATAGGTTCATATATCTTTAATATATCTGATTGAATAAAAGAGTTGGATTGATTTATCTTTTTGCCACGTACTCCCGGAATTACATCACCTTTATGGCGGCGTTTTCAGGTCTGTTCTGGACAAACCCGCATCGTGTCTTGCAAGAAACTAAAGAATTCGAGCCATTGTGCTATGAAGAAGTTTATATTCTGTATTTTTTTCACGACACCTTCCCGGGTCCAAGTTCAAACCAAAAGGATTCAGAGTTTAAAAAGGTAAAAAAGTAAGGAAGCTAAGTCTTTGAAATGTTCCAAAAATTTTGACTTTGACCATTCAGAATCCCCAGTTCAGAAATTAAATCAATTAAACCCCAATCATCAGCTGTACAGATCCCACCCAGATATCCATAAATACATAGACAGAAAATGACACCTGTGCTCAAATTGAAGTTATTTTACCTGTTTCATTAATCAATACCATATCTTTCATAATAGAAATTCTATGCCATGTTGGAAAGCTAACTACCACGAAGGACGCTGGCACATTGAATACATTGAATAATGCTGATAATGTTTTTGCAGTGGTAATGTAAGAACAGACGAGTTTGTTACAATAATGAATCAGGGAAACGGAAAAAAAATTGCTAATGGATAAGCTATCAATGTTTCGGATTTTCAAATTAACAGTACCATGTATTCAGTACAGTCAATTTATGCCAATGGCCAAGGGTCGTGGGTTTCCTCCGGGCACAGAGCCCGGTTTCCTCCCACAATAAAACTGGCAACGCCGCCATATAAGTGAAATAATCTTGAGCGCGGCGTAAAACACCATACAATCAATCAATCAACCAATGGCCAAGAATTCAAACACTTTTACAGAATTCTCATAAGCCGGACATAATCTGTTTACAGGACACCAAAATATGATTTTACATACCCAGAGTATACTGTAATCCCCCCCAAAAAACAAATTAAAAGTTAGAGGCGGTGTCCTGGCAGTATTTATCAAAAATGGATTGTTATTTACTGCAATTACGCTTCGACAATTTAAAGTTCTAGAATGTCAATGTCTTCGAGTGGCGAGGGATGACAATAGATCATTTTTTATCACAAATCTATACAACCCCTGTAAGAAACTAGATGTTAGTGACTTTAACTATGTATGAAATCAATCTTATCATGGATGTAGTTTGTGATGACTTTAACTCACAACACCCAATCTGGACTAGCTTGTCTACAGCTGGCAATGGTAACATTGTGTCGAAGCTGATAGATGAAAATGACCTGGATACTATAAATGATGGAGTTGGAACTCGTTTTAATGTACATTCTAGAGAAACATCAGCTATAGATTTCACAATATGTTCACCGACTTAAGGTGTCATAGCTGAGTGGTCGGTTTGCCAAGACCCTGCATGTGGGAGTGATAATTTTCTATTAATGAGGGTGGGGGACGGCAAATGTGGTAATTATGATCCGGAAATTATTCCACATAAAAAACAGGCAGAGAAGTATGATGATTTCTCATTGCCAGAACTTCAAAAAGCTTTTAGCAATTGCAAAGATTCATCTCCAGATGAAGACGGTATATTCTACTCTATGATTAAGGCTTTAAAAATCATTTTATCGCTTTATACCAACAGTAGGCTATTTGGTCAAAGATCGTTCTGCCTTCGGCTTGGAAAAAAGGCAATTGTCATTCCAGTTGCTAAACCTCAAAAGAACCCAACTCTCGTAACGCCTTATAAGTCACAACACCCAGTTTATGTTTATGTTTATTTGTGGGTAGCTTGAAACCGGCAGCACTATGTCAACTTTATTTGGTTATAAAGGATATCTCCTTTATTGGGAAATGGAAAAGCCTTACCGAGATTTAGGTAATTAGCCACAAACCATGGAGAAAAGTTTCACATTGTGTTAAAAAGGGGCATATCATTTAGACGTTTATACCCATGCAATCATAAGTTTGCTATAATAAACCACAACCCATGATATTTCATTAGGTTGACGAAAGGCAGTAGAATTGTCTGGAAAAGATAATTTGGCTACAGATCATCAGTATTTTTGGTGGAGCTAACACGCCGATTTGCTATTGGCTTAGATAGTAATCAATAAGCTCTGATATTCTTAAACGTTTACTACCAAAATATGAGATAATATGACGGCCTGGGGCATTGAAAGCTACGCTGTTTATAGATTTAAGGTTAGATTCCAAAAAGCAATAGAGCTTTTTATTAATGTAGCCTTTTTCTTCAAGGGAACGAAGACTTGTATTGCAATTTTCAACATTTTCAGGCCTAATTTCCTTATCTGGCTTTTCGTAACAAAGGGTTTGTTAGCTGCTGTTCTAACTCCTCAATCACAATTCTTTCTAGGCATACATGTAATATATTTCTGAGTATTTATCAGCAGGTGTTATAAGGATATATGCTTTGATGTCCCATTAGCTTACTAAACGCAAGTCGTTCTAAGTAAGGTTATGTTGGTTTCTATGATTATCTGAGTGCATAAACATATATATTTATGGACACTAAAACACACGGGCACAGGGAAACTCTTCTTGTCTAAAATAACCACGGAGACAAGTTTCTAATTGTGTTAAAAAGAGGTATATCATTTAGACCTTTATACCCCATCATAAATTGTTGTAATAAAGTAAACCTATGATATTTTATTAGGTTGACGACTGACAGGAGCTTGGTCTTAGTCAGTAGAATTTTCTGGAACACTTTGTATTACATTGACAATGTTTACGCATCTTAAGCTATAGTAAGAATATCGTCAGACTATATATTATGCCCCCCTCCCATACCCTTTCCCGGAAAACCTAGGTAGAAGGCAGACAGGGGAGTTTAGCCCTGACCAGTATGTCTTTCAAACTCTTGTTCTTTTTATAAGCAATGACTGGCCTTTGGGTCAGAGGTTGAGCAAGTTTACTTTGAAGTAGTTTGTATTCTTCTACTATAATCTTGGCCATAGCGATGCTAGCTTTGTTATACTGAAACACAAATGGTATTATAGTTTTTTCACGACATCTTCCGGGGTCCAAGTTCAAACCCAAAGGATAAATAGTTTGTAATGTTTGAATCCAAAAACTTTCCCTTTCCAAACGTTTGTGCTTCGTATCTGCAGCGGAAGTGAGAAATGGGATTTTCTCAATAGGCATGATTTCAAAATGGTCCTTGACCGAATGACCTTGAGTATTGAAATGTTGTGCCACGGGTACATCATGTTTAAGTCTTATACTAGATAAATGGTTGGCTGCTCTTTGTCGTAGAGAATTCTGAGTTTCTCCGACGTACTGTTTGCGACATTTTTTGCACGTGATTACATACACGATATTAGAGGAGTCACAATTAAGATTATCTGCCATTTGATATTTGTTGCGAGTTTGTTCTCCGAAAAAGGTTCCGCGATCGGGTACGTATTTATCGAGTTTGCATCGCGTCTTAAGGCATTTCATTGATGTACCTGAGAGAAATGTTGGACGATAGTGGTACACTCGTGAAGGGGAGGTAAGCGTATCGGGGGATGAAGGGGGAAACATGATTTGTCTTACTGTGTTAGATTTGATCCTTCGGAGTAATCTAATAGAATACTTCCTAGGGAGGAGAGCTTTAAAAAGAACAGAACAAGCCTGGTTAAAAAAATCTAAAGAACTACAGTTTCTATAGAATCTAAAAATCTGAGATTTAATGACTCCCTTGAAAGTGTGAGGAGGATGGTATGACCCAGCATGTAGCAGCTGATGCTTGTCAGTAGGTTTGAAGAATACTTTGTAATCTAGATACCCAGTAGTATGACATGTATGACCCTTGGAAATAGTTACATCCAAAAAATCCACAGAAGTGTGATCAATAGTAGGCTGTAATTTAATGCTTGAGTCGTGAGAATTAAGAGTATCAATGAAAATATGAAGGTCTTCCAACGTATGTTGCCAAATGATAAAAATGTCATCCAGATACCGAAGGTAAATAAAAGGTTGTTGGTGACATTTGTGAAGAATATTACTCTCCCACTCAGCCATAAAAATAGAGGCAAAGTTAGGACTAAAACGTTTCCCCATAGCACACCCTTTAATTTGCTGAAAGATCTCCCCATTGAATTCAAAATCGTTACCTTTTAAGCTAAGTTCCAGCAATTCTAAAATGTCTTTATCCGGACGACGGTGGTCAGGATATCTTTGGAATGCTGATTTTATGGATTTAAGACCCAAATCTATGTCAATGTTTGTATACATAGACTCCACATCCAGAGTAACCAAAATCACATCTTGTGGGATGGATTTTTCAGACAATTTGGCCCATAAATCATCCGTATTTTTTATAAAGCTAGGATGCCCATTCGCTATACGTTTTAGATAGTAATCTATTAGCTCTGATATTCTATAACTTTCACTACCACATTCTGAGATAATAGGACGCCCAGGGGGCATTGTAGGCTTCGGCCATTTTTCAATGGGTTTGTGAATTTTCGGAAGAATATAGAAGACCCTGTTTTTAGAGTTATGATCAGATTCCAAATAGCGATACTGTTTTTCATTAAGTAAGCCTTTATCTTGAAGAGTGTTTATTACATATATATTGTAATTGTGTACTATATACTGCTCTATAGTGACACCTGATTAACCAATATTGACCAATCTGTTTTCTTCACTGTATATCAATTCAATTCAAATTTATTTCACCACACATATATATGTATATTTATATTTCTCCATCATTTGTTTGTTCTCAAGCTGGTTCACAAGGTAGATTCGTACAGCTCGTGCCACTTGCAATAATTTTACATAGTCATGCTTGGTTTATACTAATACCAAGATTTACGAGATGTAATAAAAATATAAAATAATAATAATAATGACATATAACATATAACTTGTGTTTTTCTCACAGAATTAGAAAAGAGCAGCAGCGAGGGGGCCTCCGTGGCTCAGTAGGTAGAGCGTTGGACGCTCAATCCAAACAGCCTTTCACCAATGGGTCGCGGGTTCGAATCCCACTCAGTCCAAAAAATTGGAAAATTTTCTGACTGGGTTTTCACTCGAACGACCTATGTGGAATGGTTGCCAGTTACCAGCGGAAGGTCGTGGGTTTCCTCCGGGCACAGAGCCCGGTTTCCTCCCACAATAAAACTGGCAACGCCGCCATATAAGTGAAATAATCTTGAGCGCGGCGTAAAACACAGAACAATCAATTAGAAAAGAGCAGCATCTGTCTTTCGAGTTGGTATTGGGAGACAACGTTTAAGATCAAAGGGAAATAACTCAAAGAAATGACTATCTCACAATAACAATTACTTCAGATTTCTTTTAAATAATGATTCCGAGTTTAGTTGTTTCAGACTACTAGACAAATCATTCCATAATTTTGGATCCAGTCTGGGAATGAATATATTTTTGTTTGGGTATTGACATAAGGCCTGTATAAATTTAAAGAGGCATCCCTCGTGGGATAATTATGTACATACGATAACCGGTTAAATAGTTGCCGAGTTGTAAATTGTAGAGCATATGGTTTATGTAAAAATCGATGCACAATTACTGGGGTAAGGTACTTGTTAACTTGACTAAATGGTAAAATATCATTTTGAATGAAAAGAGGGCCAGTATGGACATATCTTCTGCTAAATGTCACAACGCGTATCAATCTCTTCTGTAGGAGAGAAATGGGCGTAAGATGGGATGGATACGTGTTGCCCTAAATAACATTACTATAGCTTATATATAAGTAGAACATTGAAAACTATAATGTAAGTAGACATTTTCGAATTACAGTAAGTATCAGCTGTATCGTCGGCAAATAGGATCATATCTAAACATCACTTACGTTAATAATATCGTTAATATTAATATTACTTAGCGCCATTAAAAACGCACGGTTGAATGTTATGTTTCTACCCCAGTAAGGCTATTGGCCATTTCCGTTTTGTTGTTTATTGTTAGTTCGAGTTAAGTTGCAATAACTGGATAAGCTGTGGTGTTCCCCACGCGCCTGTCGTGAACATTACGCAACATTTCCTAATAACGTCCATTGAGTGTCTCACCGTCACTGAGAACAGCTTTCAGGGCTCATGTGTCGTGGGTTCAACACTTTGCACGAAGCTCAGCATAAAGACGAAAAAAAAATCAGAAAACGTTACCATGCCCCGACTTACGACACAACAAAGGGAACGTGCCATTGGCATGTTACAGGCGGGTCTCAGTTGTGCCGCCCTAGGACGTCACATGCAGTGTCATCCCTCCACAATTAGTCGCCTCAGAATCAGGGAACATGAAACTGGCAATGTTGCCGACCGACCACGCCCTGGTCAGCCAAGAGTCGCTACAGCCCGCCAGGATCGGTACATCGGTTTGTTGCACACACGTGACCGATTTCGCACCGCGACACAGACTGCTCGTGAGACAGTGGGGATTGGAAGGCCCAGGGTAAACCTCAGCACCATCCGTCGCCGTCTCCAACAGATACAGATGCATACACGCAGCCCCTACCGAGGGCCCATATTGACACCCGCCGCACGCCAAAACCGTTTGCGATGGGTTCGAAATCATCAGAGCCCACACTCTGCAAGGTTGACACAAGACTTCTTGCAACAGAATAATGTGAACATCGTGGAATGGCCAGCCTACTCCCCCGATCTATCGCCCATAGAGCACTTGTGGGATCAGCTTAAGAATGCCGTTGCACAACGTCAACCCAGGCCACCCAACCGACGTCAATTGATCCAGGTAGTGCAAGAAGAGTTGGACCGGATCCTACAGCACAGAATAGCCACACTCATCAGGTCCTTGCGTCGTAGATGTACTGCTTGCGTTGATGCCCGAGGTGGACATACCCATTATTGAATGATGACACCTTCAATTTCTGTATCAACGATTTGTTTGCAAGGAATAAAAGTCACCAGGGTTTCACATATTATCAAGTCTTTGTCTCATTGTGACCAATGCCTTGTTCTTCAATTTAAGAGTACTTACAATATTTTACACTTTACATTTCTCAAAATATTTTACATTCTTTGGGTCGTGCGTTTTTAATGGCGCTAAGTATATATATATCAAAAACATTGTCGGGCCCAAAATCGAGCCTTGGGGCACGCCACACGTCACTAGCTGCTCATTGGACAATATATTACTTAGTGATACAGACTGCTTCCTGTTATGGAGATAACTTCTCAGCCAATCATTACACATACCCCGTATCCCGTAATGAGCTGACTTCGATAATAGTATGGCATGATCGACAGTGTCGAAGGCTTTACGGAAATCCAGGAAAACTGCTGCACTATATTATTTTAACGATTTAGCTGAAAGGAGTGTATCATACAGTTTTAGGATGGCCGATGAAGTAGAATGGTATGAGGGCCAGTGTTTCTATACAAATAGCTAGAATATTCAGAAGACTGTATATTCAGAATAAATGAAACACAGGAAAATGATCTGATATATCTGACAAAATAATTCCAGATCCTGTATCATTATCAAGGAAATTTGTAAATATGTTGTCAATTAACGAGGCTGTATGGGAAGTAACTCTTGTGGGCTTTGTAATTCTAGGGTAAAAATAATAGGATTTCATGATCTCTAAGAATTGGCGGCTTGGACCATGCGTATTAGTTTTGAGGAGATCTATATTGAAGTCCCCCATGATTATTATGGATTTGTTTTAGACAAATAATATTCCATATTGACCTTCTGGATCAATAAGGGATATATCATGTCGAATTTAGCAATCGGTAATATCATTGCTCATATATAGTAAAACAACACCCCCAGCATGATTATCTCTAGACAGTGCAAAATGGCTGTATCCTGGAATTTCATACATTTCTTCAATCGACGTGTTCAACCAACTTTCAGAGATTCCAATAATACTAAACTTATGGTAGACAGAATCTAAAAGGGCCAATATTTATATTAAAACTCCTCGCATTAGATTAAATACAGACATGTTGTTATTGTTAATTGGGTTACTTTGTAGTATAGAGTTCAGATCATTTTGTATATAGTAGTTTGACTGATAATTGGCTACAGAGTCCCATAGCTGCTGTTCAATTTCATTATCATCAGTAGGATAAGCGGAATCATTTGGGTCATTTAGCTGGAGATGGTTAAGATACAATCCTCAAACCCAGCCATATATAAATCAATCACAATACCTTGTTCGTTTGCGAATAATTCGTCAGCATCTGCAGCTTCTGTCCCTTCTTTTTCACCCCCTCAGTTCCCTTCCCCTAGACCTAGTACCTCTGCTCTTGTTCGTCCACCTTCTTCCCCAGTTTCTACTAAGATGTTTTCTGTTAGACCTAGTAATCTAGTCATTCTCCTCCTTTCCCATCCCAAGTATTGTCAGTCCACCCCCGTATGAGATATTCCCTCCAAGGGGTCAACGAGGGGCCCAGTCGGCACTCCCTTCGGCTATCTTCGCTCGCTACCGGTCGGCTTTGACACGCCTCGGACAGTCTGCGCTTTTTATACGGTAAATCACCGTATTTTTGTTCTGAATAAAAATAGCGTCGAAAGTAAATATCAAAATGTTTTACTACAGACGAAAAAATAAAATAAAAATAATTATAAATTGATTAAATGCTAATATCATTTAGAGAAGAATTAGACAAGAATTTGTTTATATATTTTATTTAGCCCGGTAAACCACATGTTGTAGACAGACGCAGTTTCGGTACATATAAGGAATCCTCCAATGCTTCAATTATATAACTGATCTAGGCTGAAAGTTAACAAACCGAGTGTTTCGGTCCCTTACATTATCACCGGGACACTCCTGTGTGGCCCTCAAGAGGATTTGGGAATTGTACGCTTCACAGCTACCTATTTGGTCACCATATTCAAAATGACCTGCAGTATATCAGAGGGTATTTCACGCACGTAAATCCCCGAAGTTATCAGACTGCGAGGGGCCAACACAACCCTCGGAATAACTTAGCCAATACCGATGTAATGTGGCTTCCAATTCCTGCAGATTTTGTACAAGAGGCTCTGGGACAAATGTGCGCAGTTACCCTTTCAACAGACCCGACATCTCTTTGGATGGACTCTGATGTTTCATACTTACAAGCATCATCTTATTTTGTTAAAATACACTTCTGATTTGGCTAACGATATCCTGAATAAATTGTTTAGCTTATTGTCATTAATGGTGATTTCTTATCGCCAGAATGTTGCCCTTTATGATCACAATAATTTCTGCAACATGAGTTTTCCAACAACTCTTCCTACACCAATTATTGCATCGGTCGGTGCAGACTTTCCAGGGGGTGCTTAACTTTTTTCTTTGTGTATACTTCAAAGTAAAATTGCTCGACCTCTGACCCAAAGACCAGTCATTGCTTATAAAAAGAACAAGTGTTTGAAAGATATACTGGTCAGGGCTAAACTCCCATGTCTGTCTTCTAAATAGTTTTTTCTTGGGATGGAGAGGCCAAAATTTTCACTGTCTTTTTCCATGATCCTATGGGGCTCAATGCCGATATTCTTGTCATAGCTTCAGATGCGTAAGCATTGTCAATACAAAGTGTTCTAGAAAATTCAGCTGATTAAGGCCAAGCCCCTGTCAGTCGTCAACCTAATGAAATATCATAGGTTTAGTTTATTACAACAATTTATGATGGGAGGTATAAAGATGTAAATGATATACCTCTTTTTAACACAATTAGAAACTTGTCTCTATGGTTATTTTAGACAAGAAGATTGTTCCTGTGTCCGTGTGTATTAGTGTTCTTAAATATGAATAATGGTTTGTAGAGATACCAAAATATTTGAAGAGATTGGCTGAGATTTATTCACGGTCGTCACGATCATGTCCGATAGGCGATAGAAACAGATTTGGATGTCCACGTTTCAAGAACGTTGATATATGGCTGTCACTAACGTTGGCTTCGCTCATTGGTTCAACATTTTATGCGCTTAAATTCTATTTAAAAAAAACGTTTCATAGCTTGTATTCAACATCGTTTTGTCGTTAACTCCAAATATGACATTGCATTTGTAACCAGTGGTAAATTCTCATATTGCTAATCATTAAAACGCTTTTAGAAATCCTAGTTCAATGAGAACCAACAACTATCGGTTTCTATAAAAACTGAAAATTATACACTTTAACATGGATCACATATAGCCCTGATACACAGATATTAACTAAAGCTCTCTAAACATTTACCTTTTACAGAGTCCCATGCATGTTCAAATTTTCTACAGAGCGGTAAAATTCAAAAGGGCTGTCTGTCAGTGTACCATAAAGGCACTAAGAAGCTAAGAAACACTTAGGTAAAATAGAAATTACGTATGTAATTATACAGCCTATCTATCTATATATTGAGGTTATTGGCGTTTTCCATTCATGGAATGATGTACGCCACGAAATGAATACAATACACACACACCTTTTCGGGCGTAGGCGGGTTTTTTTATTGACTTATACAACCAGCATTTCATCGCCTGCATTTTTTAAGTCACACTTGAAAGGGGTTAAAGGGAAATTAACAAGAAATATATTTTTTTCACTAGAACAACTCTATAAAGACAAGTTTTTAAAATACAGATAGTAAGTGTAAAGAAGGTCAGGAGTTTTCTCTGGGCAAAAGACTGATTTCCTCCCCAATTAAACCTGCACAGCTGCAATATACTGGTGCGTGAACAAATGCAGTGTAAAGCAACAATCAATCCACAACAGCTGGTTGTGTAAAATGAACATCTCTTTCAGAATAAAAGGTTCCATTTAAACTTCATTATTTATATGTTAGATAAGCATGTTTGATATAGAAATAATAATTATCACAGCACGGAAAACCCTTAATTACTTTGATTTAACCGGCTATATAAGAGCGGTGATATTTTGTATATTTGTCATATCTTTGCATCCTGGAGAGTTTGAATTCTGGAGAAATCTGCGCATACCTCACAACATCAGCATGTAAGTAACTTTAAAGATTTCAATTTTAGCTACAGCTATACACATATAGGTACGCCCTTGTCTTCAGCGCTAGGCCTCTCCTTGTTTATCAGAGGTACCTGTCGGTAGAATGACAGTGTCTAAGTGTGACTCACGTTTCCCTCTCGATGTGTTAGCGAGTTTGAATCCATCTAAATCTGATAAAAAATTTTTTTAAAAACCTGGGGCCGGTTCTGCAAAAGTTTAGTCGGTTAAAAACCCAGTGTAACTCAGGAACGTCATAATTGAATTTCTTTGGTACTTGACGTCATTTAGCCCTGGCTCAGCTTAAAAGGGAGGGTGGGGTGGGGGGGGGGCATGTAATTGTTTCGAGCGGGCTCCCATAGGCCATCATATTCATGTGCGTGAATCTTGCACGTGGTTTACGGTGTTAAATTACACTGAAAATGAATCTGCCAGACAAACTCAACAGTTCAATCGTCCCTTGAAAGCTTATCGTATCTTGTATGGTTATAACCTGCAATGTCAGCGATAAGACTACCTTTTGTGAAAATTTGGTAGACACCAAATGCAGCTTGCCACGTCTACTCAAAAGGTTGATTTATAAGTCAGCACATATTTCAGAGTATTTGTCTTCGGTTTTTAGCTCCTCGATATGATCCAAATTAACTTAAATGGCAGACTTTCAGAGCTGACCAATTTCTCTTACGCTAGTTCAGTGACTGGTGAGCTAGGGGTATGCTGATTGGCCGATCGGGGCAGACGGCTAAGCTTTGTTGTGAAGATGGCTGCCAGGTCAGATTAACATTCTCTGATAACGATAGTTAAAGTGGCATGAGCTGCCAAAATTCGCACTTTTTTATAATTTCTGATCGTCACGACAGTAAGAGGCTTTAAAGGCCATCGAAAAACTAAATGATTGGCGATGGAATGATGAAAATCTATACAGTATGTGGCCTGTACGCACCGACAACGTGTCCGAAAAGTAAAAAAAATTAAATTACCGGAACGACCATTCACTCATTCTAAGCCAAAGTTAGTTCAAAACATTACTTTATCGTACATTCTTTATCGTACGTTAGCAGGGTTTAGCCAGCTTCCAGAGAAGGCATTTTTGTTTTAGGTTGTGAATGTTTGCCGTAACTTCATCGAACGTTTTACTAAGACTACGAACATTCCAATGTATAACGTATAACGAGTTACGAATCTTTCAATGGCATTTAGAAGTTGAAAGGTTAACAATAAGGTGAAGAATTACTTATGGATAACAACTTCTTGGTTAATTGGGTGACGCCGTTCGATGTAGTTCTTACATCGTTATCAAAGTCAATTGACTGTCTGCATCTAATTCATTAAGTCGATTTCAACTGACAATACAGGAGAATGTGTGTGAATGCAGTTTTTATCAATTGACTTTGATAACGATGTAAGAACTACATCGAAACGTCGTCACCCAATTGACCAAGAAGTTGTTATCCATAAGTAATTCTTCACCTTGTTGTTAACGAGTTACGGTTGTTCGACTCGTCCGTAGAATTTAACTGATTAGAAAAACTTATATCAGTGTAATAACTAGATTGACGACAGTCTGTATCCATCCAGTGAGAAATCTCATATTCATTATCGTCGGTGGGAGCCTTGCTTTTTGTAATAAAGATTTCCTCACGAAAATTTCCGACGATGTTTTGGAATCAATATGTCTTTTACTGTCATCGCGTTTGGGGCCGGACCTGTGTGCATTTTGTACTAATAGTGTTGATTATGTCAATAGGATTTTCGTTGTCAGTTTCCAGAATTCCGCTACAAAACGTAAGTTAAATTGCCGACTGTATCGTTCCTGATCCTAGACGCGATCTTTTAAGGCTTTATTTTCTTTTGTAAATTCATCACACCTATTTTTCAACTGGTCAGATTGTTTCTTTTGGTTAGATTGTACTTGGGATATTTTCGTAATATCACGGCTGTGTTTTTTTGAAGAACATCTTGCATTTTGATCATCAAACTCTTTGAAGTCATCAGGATCTCTGTTGGGATCTACGGTTATGGTTTCTTCCTGGGCTGATGTTTTACTGGTTCTCTGCATCTTAGGTATATATCATACAACCGCTGACCGACGGAAACTGATCCTCAAGTGACCTATGCAGTGATATGCTTTGTCCAGTTAGGGCGTGGCTAATACCTTACTCACGGAGCCTGTTTTTTTTCTTTCCGTGTTCGTCATAGCCAAGATCACTTCCATAGTAAAAAAGTGATATTTGTTAAGGAGACCCGCCGACCCGCGGCGCAACTTTCACAACAAATAAGCAAAGAATAAAATATTGACGAACACGGAAAAAAAAATTCGGCAGAGCCAAGATTTCTCGGCTATGACTGTCCATGTTTAGTAGTCCATTGTTACTTACTTATGGGTTACAACCTATTAAATTTTTTTACCTGTCAACGTTTATAATACCGCTGGAAATAATACAAACGATTTTTGGGAAACAATGAATTTAGATTGCAGCATTGTCATATACAAAAAGGAAAGAAGTTTTTTTGTTATCCATATGTAAGTAACGATTTAAATTTTCATACGTCATGAAGTCAGTGTTTCGAAAGCAAGTTGCAATCATCATTGTCGATTCTCACCCTGGCCCGATTTTTTTCCGGGTCAATCAGTGTCGATTAATTTACAAATTAAGTAATGATTGTTTCAGCTTTCGGTTTCAACGATGGCAGTCAAACATTTATCTTGAATAGGGATGACATATTAACCGTCAAATAAAAAACAAAACTTCGGGGTAAGAGAAATGATAGGTTTATGTGTAAAAGTTGGGTGAGAGCATTAAATGTTTAAATCGTCAGGAAGAAAATCACGTCAGGAAGAAAATGATTAAATCTTTGTTTGAGTGGCATTTAGAAGCTGGAATAAGTACAACGGTAAGGCTTGCATATTGATATCAACTTCTTCATTTGTTAGTTAGCAACGTTTCGGTCTTGACACTTAGTCTAGACCGTTTTTCAAGCTATGTTGAACATGTTGAACAGAGCTTGAAAAACGGTCTAAATACCAAGACCAAAACGTTGCTAACTAATAAATGAAGAAGTTAATATCCATATGCATACCCTCCCGTTGTGATTAAATCTTGCGTTTGGGCAGCTCCGTTAAAGTGGCATGAGCTGCCAAAATTCACACTTTTTTCGTAATTTCGGATTGTCACGACAGTAAGCGGCTTTGACGGCCTTCGGAAAACTAGATGTTTGGCGTTGGAATGGGGAAAATCCATACAGTTTGTTTTTTCTTGATAGAATTTATTCCATTAACCATGTTATTACATATATCTTGAACTTTAGCTCTTCACATTGTTCAGTCATATATAACCTTATTTTTACATCATAAATATTTATATGCATGTATTACATATTCATAATACACCACCAATTTATAGAGGGGGGGGGGGGGTGGTACCCCTGTTGGTTTTACCTCCAATAAATAAAAGGTATTCGAAAATCGAAATATGGAGAATCCATACAGTTGGTGGCCTGTACAAACCGAAAACGTGTTCGAAAAGTAGCAAAATTTAAATAACCGGGACGACCATTCATTCATTCTAAGCCAAAGTTAGTTCAAAACAATACTTTATCGTACATTTTCGAGACTAGATGCACTAAAAAGCTTCTGAATTATACGTCTTGAGAAAAATAGCCAATAATTTCAACATTCTGTTTTAACATCAAAATATCAACATTTTGGCTGCTCATGCCACTTTAAGCTCAATGCCCTACGCGAACTGTTACGTTCAAGAGGATAACGCTCTATTTTGCGTGGGTCTGTTGCTGCGAAAAAACAGTTTCTTTTTTCGCAATCTTGATAGTATTACTTTCCAGTAATATTTCAGGCTTGCAAAAAGTGGGACGCGGGGACAAATCATTGAATGTCCCCACCCCTTCAGAAAGGTGAGGGGGAGGTGGGGGGGGGGGGCTGTTGACGCTCATGATGATCAGACAGATTGGTAAAAAAAATGTTTAACCTGCGTTTTTATCATCCTATATATTCAGCACATCCTCTGTTACTTCTTTTCTCATTTCCAGGTACAAAGTGCCGTTTTCGTTAGCGTTCTTTGTTCTTCTACTGTCGCTATGCAGTAAGTGTCTTTTATCTTTCTATACTAGCTATTCAATAAAGAAAATTAAAATGTACCCATAAACATTCCGACTGTTTGTATTTTGTCCTTTATTAGAAGGTATTTTTGTTTTAAGTTTAGAATGTAACATTTTTTTATAGACTGTTTTGTGATGTCAAACTATACCCGTAACATCTATTTCGCTAAAAAGTGCTAAAGTAGGGTTGTCATTAGCTTGTATTGACAACATAACTATATAGGGTTCAAATAATTTACGTGCGAATGCTGATGCTCGCAATATTGAGCCTTTTTCAAAAATATAACATGTCTGACTCAGTAGGGGGGGGGGGAGTACAGAAACCCGTCTGCTTTTTAAGAGAGCCTTCTGTTTCATTGTCTTTTCTGTATAACTGTATTTTTCTTTTTACAGGGTCCAATGAAATAAAACTAAGAAAATGTACAGAAAACGAACCATTGACTGATGATAAATGCAAAGAGGATATCGGATACCTTTTTACGCGTGATAGATTTAATTTTACCACACTTATTAACTACTGCCGGTAAATGCTGCTCTGTTATAATCGTTTATTCTTAAAGTGGCATGCTCTGCCAAATGTAGGGGAAGATTCGTTGAAAAAAAATGTTAATTTCTTTCACAATTTTCAAAAATTAAAAAACTTCTAATTCTTACTTCTTTAGAAAAAATGGCCGATAATATCTCAAAGGCCTTCTAGCCCACCTTAGCCTTTCTGACATTTGTAAAGAAATCCAATTTCTACGATCTTACGTCTAGGAAAATGACTCAAACATAAGACACACAAAAATGTGAAGTTATCTTTAAAATGTTTAAATGGTGTTATGAAGGCATACCCAGAACGGAAGTCCAAACGTCACCATGGACCAGAAAGTCTGTAAGTTCTATATGTTGGAATATACTTATTCCATATCTTTTAGTATTGAATTTACTGTGTCCATCAAATCAAAACGAGCGTCTGTTTCTCTCAGGTTAGTTCCGAAAATTGGACCAATGCTAGTTTGTTTAAAATTCACGATTCAAGCCATTTTGGACGTTTATATATGCACATTGCCGGGCTGGCCTTCGTTTACATTTAGGGTAACTAACAAATCAAATTTTCATTTTCAAATTAAAATACTAAATGATGTCTAAACTTTCGAATTTGGGCAAAAAATGAACGTTACTGATTTTTTTCTAACTGGGAAAAATACAGTAAACTGTCTTCATTTTTTGTAAAGAGTTTTCTAGATTTTAGCATTAAGTGTGCCTTTAAAATCGAGTTTTTAAAAAAATTCTAAATTTTGGTAACTCGGGTGACTATAACCAATCAAATAAAAGTAATCAAATACCAATTTAGGACAACCAGAAACTGATAAATGCAAAAACTGACAGTTTTTTTACCAGAAGGCCTGCTTGAATTTCAGGTCGTTTTGAAAAGCTCTTCATTGGTTCTTCTTGAGAAATATATTTATAAAAGTTGACTAATTCTGCTCTTGGAAAAAATGTATACCATTAAAACGTATGCTAGTGTAGCAAAAACATGTAAACATTATACCAATTTCTATTTATTCCTCATTTTTTGCTTTCTATTTCAGTTCTCCTGAAATTTCTTCGCGTCTTGGCTGTTTTGGACGAGCAGCCAAATCCTGTACAGGAAACACTAACCCAAAGCTGATAGAAGCTAACTTAAAAGAGGCCGAGTTTACCGATAATGCTATTACAGATATGTGTTCTAATACCGAGGGTACGTTCTACATTGTAATATGGTTGAATATGAAGACTCGTCGGGGGAATTTATATGTTATAAAGCCATTGATAAAATAGATGATTTGAAAATTATCCCTTGCATGATGATGAGTCCATATTTAAAATCGAAATCATCCGGAAAATTATTAGGTTGTTTACGGAGCTTATGGGTTTATTAAATTTCGAAGTACGAAACTAAGGTATGGTACGAATTACAATTTAACAGCATTAAACAAAATAATTAAGTATGGTGTCGACCATTTGCCAGTTTGGGGGGCGCAGGGGGGGGGGGGGGGGTTGTGCACAAAAATAACGTGACTTCGGGACATCAATGCCATGCCGACTGGACAACTTCCTTTTACACTTAAGTCATATGCATTCCAACTGCATTTTCCACACGTTACTCTATCCATTCTGATATGGATATTCTAATATGTTTTTTCTTCTAAACCGTTAGTAAAAATGATGAAAAGTTAATACAGATGGATCGTTAGGTAGTCATTCTGACGTCATTTGCATATTGTTGGCAAATCACCTCCTATTTAATCCAGCTGTAGTGTTTTTCTGTTAATTTTGTGCCCTGTGAAAAATATGGAACATTTGTTTTTTGTTTTTTTTTCAGTTATCGAGCAGAATCTGAATTGTATGGCTCAGAATAAGGCGACTATCCGAAAGTGTGTACGGGGAAAATACGATAAAAAGTGGGAATTAATACGTGAAATTCTCAAGGTCTCTGGAGCGGACTTTACCTACGAGGATATAAAGCTGTTTGAATCAACGTAAGAAACTACTCCTGTCTACCACTACTGAATTCAATCTCTAATGCTTTAGATTTAGTGATTGCTAGCTACTATAGCCGAGTAAACGAATGGAATGTCCGTCGTTGTCTTCTGACAGAAAACCCTGTCCCGAACAATACTTTGTAAGTTATATAAATTTTAATATGGCGTATAAACATAATCAATAAATCAGCAATTCAATGAATCTGCCAAACAAACGTGATAAAATTGTTCTTCCACTGTTTCAGATACTCCTGGGACAAAGCTCAATGTTACAGAAACATATTGCAACAGCATTGTGGTACGGGAATCGGACGTTTGATGAGCGCCTTTCATTTATCAAAATATCTCAGCTTTCAGTAACAAAACATGAGATCGATTGGGATACACAGGAAATTTGAACCAGCTGTTAGGAGAAAAAAGAGAAATGAATACATTTTTAAACGCGTTGCACTTTTCAACTCTATTTGCCAGCATAATATCAATATACTTTGGGCATAGAATTTGGATAATTTCAACTAAGCATATTGGTATATCCATGTTACCTTGATTTCTGGAGAGAAAAAAAATCCAATATTCAAATTGCGCATTGTTCAGTTGTTTCTTTTTATCAGTTATCATTTTTATATTGCTCCCCAAAAATCGCTCCCTATCTCCGAGGGCCAAACGCCTTAATGCTGGTATATCAGTATATTATAGGAATAGTTTAGTCGATGGCGTGGAGGTAATTACAGCCACAAGTCATAAGGGATTTATTTGGGTAAAACTGAAACACAATTTCTTCAGTACATCTACATAGGTTGCATTTACATTTCTCCAGAGAATTCTCCTTTCTTTTCGAAGTATAGACTTACTGACTTTTCTGAAGTTCTCAGTGATGATGGTAAAATCTTTCTCTGTGCTGATCTTAACAGTAGAATAAGTAATATTTGTGATATTGGAGAAAATGATAATCTAAATAAGTATAATCCCACACTATAAGATCTTACAGAAGATCAAACAGGGGAAAATGTCTTGCCTGTTAAAGGCTCGCAAGACAAACACATTCGAAAGGAAACTAATCTAATTGCGTAAATCTTCTGGATTGTGTTGTGATCGGATCTAGATAATTCTTCATTCCAGAATTCATTCTACATAAAAAAAGAGGCAGAGGAGTATATCAGCAACTTGGATTAACCTGGGGATGAAATACCATTAAATTAAATTTCTCATTGTCATAGCTTAAACAAGCTCTTAACAATTGCAAAGATCCATCTCCAGGTGAAGGAAAATTTATATACTTATCCAAAAAGCATACTCCAGTACGGAAGAAACGACTTAAACAAATGTAGAGAAAATAGTTTGGGAGAAAGTCCGAACCGAGGATTTTTAGGCACTATTACTAGAAAAGAAAGGGCACCTTGATAGTAGTATTGTTAATTTGAAATCAGGATAGATACATATTAATGAAACTATAACTGATGTCTCTGAGAAGTTAGACGAAATATCGTTTCAGCTGTTTGGTAAGGTTTATACAAAGACTCCTTTAATGAAATGTCGGTCTAAATGCTTCAATGCTGATTTTTTGCAAGCGAAAAAGGTGGTACAAAATAAGGCAGTCAGATAGCCCTCTGAATGAGTTATTCTTAGCCAAACAAACGTATGTCAAAGTCAAACCCAAGGTAAAATTTAATTGCAACCAATAGTCCAAATAAAATTTCTCAAATTGCAAAAAGTAATCCAAACAATTTTGAAGAAAACAGCGAAAACTTCAAAACTACAACTTGATGTCTTTGTTAATTTTTTTTCGATACACTCTCAGAACGGAAAGTCTGATCAGGTTTATAACTTTCCAGTTGTTTTCGTTAATGACCTTGATGTTCCAATCAGCATTAAAGAAATCAAAATGGCAATACATCAATTAAAAAGAGACAAGTTTTCTGCACTATTGGCTGAAGTATTTTTGGACATATCTGGTATTCTGTTGTCTTATTTGTCTGAAATATTGAATCATATACTTACTCATCAATAGTATCCTGAAGTATGATCAAAAAGTATCATCATACCAATCCCAAAGAAGGGTAACCTTACAGGATAATGAAAGGAAACAAAATTAGTACATTCAGTACAGGCGCGGTAAATTTTTCCTTTCTAATGGACTGGTACCAAAACCATATTTCTACGATGTTTCCTTGCCAAACTGTGCTATAAGAAAGTTAACAATCGTTATCAGAGAACGTCTAACTAATTCGGCAGCCATATTCAGAGCAAAGATTACGGTAATACCTGAGTTAATTAGAGGACTATGCATGTTTCTAAATCCTCAATAACAAAAAGGTTCTGAATGAGATTTAAACTTTCAACACATGATTGACCAGCAGTTAATCCTTGAATGTTTTACAAGCTCTCTCTTGAATTAAGATGAGAATTTGCACTCTTCTACTTTTTTTCAGCACTTGAATTAACTCAGACATTACCGTACCCGTGTGTACCAATCGGCCAATCAGCATACGCCTAGCTCAACAGCCACAGCACTAGCGTAAGAGAAAAAGTTTGCCATTTAAACCTAGGTCAACTTCGATCATTTTGAAGTGGTGATAACTAAAGACAAACACTCTATACTGGCTTGTTAGCCAACCTTTTGGGAAAACGTGACAGGCTGCATTTGGTGTCTACGCGACTTGTGGGGTCGATGTAGGATTTTCAGAAAAGGTAGTCTAACCGCTAACATTGCAGGTTATAGTCATACAAGATACGATAAACTCTCAAGGAAAGTAATTTACTAATACTATATATAATACAATTTTAAAATATCAATGGCGCGCTCCACTGACTATCGAACGCGAGTTTGTCTGACGTATTTATTTACATTTTATTTTCACACAACAAACCACTGGCAAGATTCACACACATGAATACGATGGTCTATAGAAGCTCGATCGATACAATTGCATGTTGTTGCTGTTTTTTTTCTCACCTTTTCATATAGCCAGTAATTACAGGGGAATAACTCTGGTTAGGTCTTTCTCTAAATTATTTTCCTTGGTTTTAAGAAATAGGTCGGATATTTTTTGTTTTCGTTCAGACAGAAGTACAATTGACTGTGTCCATGTTATACAATGTCTTATTGATAAATTTATTAATCAAACAAAATTTTTATACGGTTCATTTACGGTCTTCCGAAAATCTTCTGATCTTGTGGACAGGGGTTATAGTAAGAATATCGTCAAACTATATATTATGGGGTCATGGGAAAAGACAGTGAACATTTGCCACCCCCCCCCCCCCATACCCCTTTCCCAGAAAACCTAGGTAGAAGGCAGACAGGGGAGTTTAGCCCTGACCAGTATGTCTTTCAAACTCTTGTTCTTTTTATAAGCAATGACTGGCCTTTGGATCAGAGGTCGAGCAAGTTTACTTTGAAGTAGTTTGTATTCTTCTACTATAATCTTGGCCATAGCGATGCTAGCTTTGTTATACTGAAACACAAATGGTATTATAGTTTTTTCACGACATCTTCCGGGATCCAAGTTCGTTATCTTTTAAGCTAAGTTCCAGCATTTCTAAAATGGCTTTATCCGAACGACGGTGGTCAGGATATCTTTGGAATGCTGATTTTATGGATTTAAGACCCAAATCTATTTCAATGTTTGTATACATAGTCTCCACATCCAGAGTAACCAAAATCACATCTTGTGGGATGGATTTCTCAGACAGTTTGGCCAATAAATCATCCGTATTTTTTTTATAAAGCTAGGATGCCGATTCGCTATAGGTTTTAGATAGTAATCAATTAGCTCTGATATTCTATAACTTTCATTGCCACAATCTGAGATAATAGGACGCTCAAGGGGCATTGTAGGCTTCGGTCATTTTTCAATGGGTTTGTGAATTTTCGGAAGAATATAGAAGACCCTGTTTTTAGAGTTATGATCAGATTCCAAATAGCGATACTGTTTTTTCATTAAGTAAGCCTTTATCTTGAAGAGAAACAAGAATTTTATTAAACTTCCTAACATTTTCAGGCCAAATTTCCTCATAGAGTTTTTTGTAATGAAGAGGGTTGCTTAGCTGCCGTTCTATCTCTTCAATATAATCCTGTTTTGACATAATAACTGTTGCCGAACCTTTATCAGCAGGTTTAATAACTATGTTTGGATTTCTCCTTAGCTTACTTAAGGCAAGACATTCTGAATGAGTAAGGTTATGTTGGTTTCTCTGATTAGTTAAAACATCAAACTTCCTTGATACAGAGTCACGACTAATGTTTATTTCTGGATCATACATCTGAGAAGGGGGTGTATAGCCGCTTTTAGATGTAAACGGCTTGCGTACCCCATTAGAATCTCGGTAGATATCAGCCAGACTAAGATTTCTGGAGAACTCCATAACATGCACTAATTTACTAATAGAAAAGTCCCTATCAGATAATGGTTTTGGGCAAGGCACAAATGAGAGTCCTCTATTGAGTAGAGATATATCATCAACAGTGAGTTCCTCGTTACTAAGATTAACAATATTACTTCCTAAGCCGAAAGTAGGGTGGCACATGCCCTGTCCCAAATTTAGTTTAAATCTAGTGTCTGAAGCCAGTGGGTATACAAGCAAATGGTGTATTACTAAATGAGATATATGTTTTGTATTGATCTTTGCCGATGATATGCTGTTGTTGTCAAGAACAACCGAAGGCTTACAGTTATTACTTAATGACCTTTCCAGGTTCTGTTCAAAATGGCAAATTACAGTCAATTCAGAAAAAGCAAAAGTGATGATATTTACCAGAAACAAGTGAAGCAGAATTACTCACTGCTAAACTATGAGCTGCCGTTTATGACATTGTATTGTATAAATGCTATAAATTAATTGATTTGTGATATATATACATATATATATTTGGATTTAAAATATAATTTATCACTAAAAATATTTTTTTAAACTAATGTTAAAAAAATTAAAGACAAAAAATAAGTGAAATATAAAAAAATAAAAATAAAGTCCGTTTCGTTTACAACAATAATTTAAAGAAAAGACGCTTAAATGAAGTCCCGTGTGCGCAAGTCACGATTGATATGTCTAGTTCCCCTAACGATCTTAAGTTTCATATTCATATCTATTTGATGATTGTATGTAGGCAAACGCTACCCTGTAGATATTAAAGAAGGAAAATGCATTTATTCGAAACCCAAACCTACCTCGGGTCCATCGGCTCAAGATAATTGTTTGTAATTTTTTAACAATATGTCATGCTGGTTGCTAGATTTCTTTTTGGTTCTAATTAGAATGTATAGAACCATGACCGCTGGAGTGGCCATTTTGTCAATTGAAACGTCAGTGACGGTAAAATTTAGAAAACAACTGAACAAATCTTTATAAATATTTACATATTCCGTCTATGGTTTTGTTGCTGGAACTGGAAAGTTCCTGTAGTCCATTTCTCTTAAGTTTGGAATCTGATTAGGCCATATATAGGGTTCAATTTTTTAGTTGATACCATAAACATGCTTAATTTGAGAGAACTTTTTGTGTTTTCCCTTAATAACTGCCATAAAGACCGTTTTATATTAAATTCTACTATGGAGTGGTTTTACTAAAGCCAAAACACATAGGACAACTCGTACTATATTGTACATGATGGTGTATATTTATGAGCTTTCGAGAGTAGCTACTCTCATCATCAGATATTACAACACACAATAGGCAATTTTCTACAGGCATTATATATAGAGAATAACAAGCCAATAACAAACTTAGCTTAGCTTTTAAAGAGTCACTTCATATTTCTAAATTAAATGTACAAATTTCATCAATTCCTCTCCGTTTATTTAATGTATAACTGTATGTCTCCATTAAGGACTATAAGTCTGTGTTGTTCCAATATTACAACACCCCCCCCCCCCCCCCCATGGTTTTAATCTCTACAGATCCTGTTCATTTGTACTTTGGAAGCCTAATTTTGCTTATCCTACTTATTCTATCATTTTAAAGTATTAACTATGTTATGTGTTTCTCTATATATAATGCCTGTAGAAAATTGTCTATTGTGTGTTGTAATATCTGATGATGAGAGTAGCTACTCTCGAAAGCTCATAAATATACACCATCATGTACAATATAGTACGAGTTGTCCTATGTGTTTTTGGCTTTAGTAAAGACCGTTTTCCATCAACATAACATCGACATGAAAAATAAATAATCTGCAATGGTAAACGATTGAAGCCAATGATTGAAGAATGTGATCATGGAGACAAAAAGATAAAAAGTCTATTTTATATGTTAGTTCGCATGCTTCAAAAAAGTCTAAGGAAAAAAAGAGTGTAGAGAAAACAAGAGAAGTGCATTCTATACCTTTTCACTCTGCACCTGTGTGTGAATAGCGTTGCAGGTAGTTGACAAACGCCGAGCATTTCATCCGGGCACAGAGCCCGGTTTACACCCCCACGAAACGTGACAACGCTGCAATATAAGTAAAAATAGTCTTGAGTGTGGCGTAAAATACCAATTAATCTATACCGATCAAAATATCTCGCCTTCAAATGCAAAGGAAACACATTGATTACAGATTGATTTGGTAACCCTCATTTCGTGGAATATTCGAAGTACGCAATTTTCATTGTCGTCCTTTGCATGCACGTATACATGGCTGATGTCTTAGTAGCCCGTTTATCTACATTCTAAAAAATAGTTAAAAACCGTTGTACTTTGTAGAGTTTTTGACCACTGTAGACTTGCTCATCGTGTTTTATCTTTATATGTTATCAACCAATTGGCTTAAAACGTTCTCATTTATGTCTCCCTCACATATGGTGGGGAGACATACTGTGGTTGTTTGATGAAATTTTAATAACAGCTTATTGGTGAAGACGTTCAGAGTTGATCAAGTTTTGGCGCCTGTCCGATCTTCAGTTAGCCTCAGAATCGGATATTTTCATTGGTTGTTGCTTGTCTACAAGATATCTCCAGAACCACTGGGCGGAATTTGATAAAAGTTTTATTACAGCTTGTTTGTAAGGACGTTCAGAGTTGATCAAGTTTTGGCGCCTGTACGCCCTTCCAATCTTCAGTTAGCCTCCGAATTGTATATTTTCACTGGTTGTTGCTTGTCAACAAGATATCTTCAGAACCACTTGGCGGAATTTGACGATATTTTAATTACAGCTTATTGGTGAGGACATTTAGAGTTGATCAAGTTTTGGCGCCTGTACGCTTCTCCGATCTTCTGTGAGCCTACGAATCGGATATTTTCATTGGTTGGTGCTTGTTTACAAGATATCCCCAGAAGCACTGTGTGGAATTTGTTGAAATTTTAATTACAGTTTATTGGTGAGGAGTTTAAGCGTTGATCAATTTTTGACACCTGTACGCCCGTCCGATCTGGTTTGGGCCTCCGTCAGACAGGGATTCATAGAATTCCAAAGTTTACAAACCAAAAAATTTAGTTTTTTTATGAGGCCAAATTGAAAAAAATTACAGGCCATTTCAGAGCCATAGTTGAATGAAATCTCAATTAATATTGAAGTAAACTCCATTATGAATCGTTCAAACTGATGTGTGTCGCTAAGAATCCAGAAACCTGTCACTCGGTCAAAGATGTGTTTTCGAGATTTTTTACTGTTCATATTTTCAAGTACTTGGTACTTTCTACAATTGAAATGATACTGGGTTATGCTTAGAGGCATGCAGTACCTTTCATTATTAACGTCACTGTACGGGGGGGGGGGACATATTATGTTTTAGTCTCAAAACCTTTTAGTTTTATTCTGTTTCTCCTGCATTGCAGCAATTGTAAAAAGTGTATGTGTTGGTGGCCTATGCTATTTGTTAAAACAGATTCATGTAGACAACGCTAAACTAGTTTGGCAGAATGATTTTCCAGGTGTCGTAAGGAGAAGCCATATAACCCAGTACTAATAATGAAACTTTGCATTCAGGTTCTCCCTATTTGGTATATTTATGCAAGATGCATACTTTGTGTATATGACCAATATATTATTGGATTTGTTGAGAAAAATTAGCAACACTTTGTTGACAATATGAACGAAAAATATATCCATTTACACTTAACTTATTGTGTTTCTAACCAATGCTATCATCCATTACTGGTCCATTACTGGTCCATTACTGTCGTTTGTATTTCGCCCAGAACAGCTGTCACTTTGGGTACCAGTGAAGCTATCATTCTCCCGTTGAAGAGCAGATCGCCAGGTGAAGTTATAGTCTATGTATGACAAATTAATAGTTTGCGAGATACCGAGATATTTGATGAGATTGGTTGTGATTCAGTTGCGGAAATATACATGGGATTGTCTTGAGGTCATACCTGATAGGCGATAAAAACGTGCACAGATTGGAGGTCTTCGTTTCAAGAACGTTGATATATGGCTGTCACTAACATTGCCTTCGCTCATTGGCAGTACGTTTTATGCGCTTAAACTCTATTTAAAAAACAAAACGTTTCACAGCTTGTATTCAGCATCGTTAGTAATGCCCCAGTCACAGTTGCGATGCGTCGGCGATGGGTAAAACCCGGGAAATTTTAACAAAATCTTGAGACAGATCCCACGATTTTGTACCCGTCGGAGGCGCTCTCAGGACGCCTGCGGCTTGTCGCAGATTTTTAGGCATCGCCACAGTCGTCGCGGTCCCCAACTTTGAGATTACTCGCAAGATTTTTCACCCATTTTGGCCATCCAAGACTTACGATGCCCTCCGATTAATCGTTGAAGTGATTGTTCTATGTACAACCAGATGAGGGATACCACGCTACAGTGTACAGGAAGAAATACAGATGCGAGGTCAGAAAACTATTATTGACTTATACAACCAGCATTTCATCGCCTGCATTTTTTAAGTCACACTTGAAAGGGGTTAAAGGGAAATTAACAATAAAATATATTTGTTTTACTAGAACAACTCTATAAAGACAAGTTTTTAAAATACAGATAGTAAGTGTAAAGAAGGTCAGGAGTTTTCTCTGGGCGAAAGACTGATTTCCTTCACAATTAAACCTGCACAGCTGCAATATACTAGTACCTGAACAAATGAATGCAGTGTAAAGCAACAATCAATCCACAACAGCTGGTTGTGTAAAATGACGATATCTTTCAGAATAAAAGGTTCCATTTAAACTTCATTATTTATATGTTAGATAAGCATGTTTGATATAGAAATAATAATTATCACAGCACGGAAAATCCTTAATTACTTTGGTTTAACAATCAATTTCAAAAGTGTTGAAATTTTATATATTTGTCATATCTTTGCATCGAGTTTTTTTAGATTGACTAGTGCATACCTCACAACATCAGCATGTAAGTAACTTTAAAGGAGGGGAAATCTCTAGAAATACATAGGGATTATCGTCGATAACAACCTTCAATTTGACCCACAAGCTAATAAAAACAGACAGAAGTATGTCCTTTCAGTGGCTTATCTGTGTAGCCATTTTTCCGTTTTAGGATGACGCGATGTTGGTATAGCTATGTTTAGATCAATAATGACGTATTTTTACCGCTCTCTAATATATAATGGTAGATTTAGGTCCAAAAAAAACATGGCGACAAACTTGAAGTGGAAAGATGGATACAGGTCACAGTTTCTCACTTCCGGAAATTTCTAGGGAAGAAGTTCCAGATATTTTTGAGTGTTTTTTTTTATATTATTTTTTCCTGGCCCCCTGCATTATTTTCTGGGCATTTTTGTAGTTTTTATGAAAGGACAGGGGTTGAGTTACTGTCTGGAAATGATTTTAGAAGTGGAATGGGACCAGTTCAGGTGGGGGAGATCTGGTAGTTGGGGGTACTTTGGTCTAATTACATGCGGAGGAATATGTGCAAAGAGACCCCTATCAGCTGATTCTACTCGTATCTCAAAATTTCTACCTTCAACCTATGAAAAAATTGTGCTTAAAATACTGCAGAAGGACTGTTAAAGGCCCCCACCGAAGGATTTGGTTCAACGAAAGTTAGGGAAGGTGCTGTGAGAGCAGACATTAACATTACCGCAAATGGGAAATGAAAGAAGTTCCAGATATTTTTGTGTGTTTTTTTTATTATTTTTTCCTGGCCCCCTGCATTTTTTTCTGGGCATTCTTGTAGTTTTATGGAAGGACAGGGGTTGAATTACTGTCTGGAAATGATTTTAGAAGTGGAATGGGACCAGTTCAGGTGGATGGAGATCTGGTAGTTGGGGGTGCTTTGGTTTGTTATGAGCGGAGGTATATGTTCAAAGACACCCCTATCAGCTGATTCTACTCGTATCTCAAAATTTCTACCTTCAACATATGAAAAAAATGTGCTTAAATTACTGCCAAAGGACTGTTCAAGGCCCCCACCGAAGGATTTGGTTCAACGAAAGTTAGGGAAGGTGCTATGAGAGCAGACATTAACATTACCGCAAATGGGAAATGAAGGAAAATGAAACTGTGACCTGCTGCCTGTATGGGTTGAAAACATATTTTGTGAAATAGACCACTGTACAACAACAACACTGTGTTTGTGACTTAAAACTTGTCAGAAACACATTATAAGACCTATAGTACTGTCTAGATGTGCTGAAAATGTATCTTTCATGTCTTTACTAGCAAAATATTTGCACAAAACTGATTTCTTGATAGTTTTGGGGGGCAAAGTAATGTACATGATTATGAGTTGAATTTCTCTTGTAAGTAAATGATACTTTTCAATATGGTAGTTTACCTATTTCTGCAATGATATGCTATACAATCTGGTTGCTTTTCTCATTACCCTTGCCAAAACACACAGAACACTACCCTACCCCCAAAAAATTGAAAAGAATTTGGGCATTACTTGATTTTGTGTACATATTAAATTTTATTTGGCTTTCTGACAAACACCTATAGTTCTTACATTGATTTGATGGTCAACATGTGAGAAACATAATAACCTCCTTTTCTAGTCTTACCAAATACCTTTTTTTGTAAAAAAAAACAAACCTTTTTCGGTGTTGTTTTATGTCAAACTGAATATTTTTTGTACTCTTTCAGGTAATTTCAGGTCCTGTATAAGATGAATGGAATTGTTTATCTACCTATGAGTATATTTTCCTGATTCACACATCAAAGGAATGGAAATGAGAGTCTTTCTACTTTTTCCAGAGGTAATTTTACCATTGGCATGGTTTCACAGCTTCATTACATTAGAAATTCGCCTCAAATAGCATGCCTAATGGCACTCAAAGTTGGCATAAAACCGCACAGAATATAATGACCTGGGCTTTCCTGATTTTATTCAGTACCTGCATGTGTCTTACACAATTTTCACTTGCAAGAATGTAGGAATCAATTGTTTTAAAAAAAAACCAACCTTACATTTACCCCACCCCCCTTTTTTTGCATATTTTTTCTTAAATCTAATCATATTTTCCCAGAAATATCCTTTTAGACCCTTGTTTGACTTTTTGGGGTGCAGTTTTGTTCTCTGGGCTAGGCTAATAATTAAGTTAATATTCAAGGGTACTTGTGGGCAGTTTTGAACAGAGTTTTGTGTTGGGGGATCCCAACAATAAGCCGTGTGGCAGGGGACTTCTTCCTCTGGTTTTAAGCTTTCAAGTACAATTTTGAGCCTAAAATCAACCTGGGATACAAGAATAACACTTGTTTTTTCAAGCTGTTTAAATTTGGCCACAGTATGACTGACTTTGAGTAGAATTTATCCATTTTGAAATCCAACAAATCTTAAAATTTAACAAATGCACAGTATATTTTAGTTGAGGAAGCCACAGAAAGATATGTGTCCTCATAAAGTTAGTATTTTGTGGTAGAACACTCTTAGTAGAAGTCACACTAGTTTACAGAGTTCAAATATGTTTTCCCAGAGCTGAGATATGACAATTTTAAGCTTTTTTAGCTCACCGGTCATTGTCCTTGCTATGTTCTAATGGGGGGTGGTGTAAATGGGAGGGCTACAGAAGGCTTAGTTTTCATTGCATTTAGTTTTCCTCTTGAGAGATCATTCCAAATACCTTTAACCTCAATGTGTTAGATTTAGAAGTAGATTGAAGGAATGTTGTGCCTCTGTTAGGATACAGGTCACAGTTTGTCACTTCCGGAAATTCCTAGGGACGAAAGAAGTTCCAGATATTTTTGTGTGTTTTTTTATTATTTTTTCCTGGCCCCCTGCATTTTTTCTGGGCATTCTTGTAGTTTTTATGGAAGGACAGGGGTTGAGTTACTGTCTGGAAATGATTTTAGAAGTGGAATGGGACCAGTTCAGGTGGATGGAGATCTGGTAGTTGGGGGTGCTTTGGTTTGTTATGAGCGGAGGTATATGTTCAAAGACACCCCTATCAGTTGATTCTACTCGTATCTCAAAATTTCTACCTTTAACATATGAAAAAATTGTGCTTAAAATACTGCCAAAGGAATGTTCAAGGCCCCCACCGAAGGATTTGGTTCAACGAAAGTTAGGGAAGGTGCTATGAGAGCAGACATTAACATTACCGCAAATGGGAAATGAAGGAAAATGAAACTGTGACCTGCTGCCATATAGGTCAGTATGCAACCGCACGCCATTGCTTAGCCAGCCATTGGCTAAATTGCATCACATGACTACTCTATAACGCACTTAAACTTTTATTCTAGAATAATTGGATAAAACTAATGAAAAAATGGTGGCGGCCTTGTGAATGGCCTATGGAGCTTATTCTCTATTATAACGCCACCTTCAAATTTCAATTATTCGCTTACGAGGGGATAAAACATACATTGGACAGTTGTTTTGGACTAAATGAACTCTTTCCATCTAAACTAGTCTAAAGCTTAGATTTTCTTTCCCTTTAAAGATTTAAATTTTAGCTACAGCTATACACATATCGGTACGCCCATGTCTGCTATGGAGGGGGGCCTCTCCTATTTATCAGAGGCGTGTTTTAGTCTGGTAGAATGACAGTGTCTAAGTGGGACTCAAGTTTCCCTCTCGATGTGTTAGCGAGTTTGAATCCAACTTAGTCTGAAAAAAAATGAAAAAACCTGGGGCCGGTTCTGCAAAAGTTTAGTCGGTTAAAAACCCAGTGTAACTCAGGAACGTCATAATTGAATTTCTTTGGTACTTTACGTCATTTAGCCCTGGCTCAAGCTGAAAAGGGAGGGTGGGGTGGGGGCATGTAATTGTATCGAGCGGGCTCCCATAGGCCATCATATTCATGTGCGTGAATCTTGCACGTGGTTTACGGTGTTAAATTACACTGAAAATGAATCTGCCAGACAAACTCAACAGTTCAATCGTCCCTTGCGAGCTTATCGTATTTTGAATGGTTATAACCTGCAATGCCAGCGATAAGACTACCTTTTGTGAAAATTCTACAACGACCCCCACAAGTCCCGTAGACACCAAATGCAGCTTGCCACGTCTACTCAAAAGGTTGATTTATAAGTCAGCACATATTTCAGAGTTATTAGAGTATTTGTCTTCGGTTTTTAGCTCCTCGATATGATCCAAATTAACTTAAATGGCAGACTTTCAGAGCTGATCAATTTCTCTTACGCTAGTTCAGTGACTGGTGAGCTAGGGGTATGCTAATTGGCCGATCGGGACACACAGCTAAGCTTTGTTGTGAAGATGGCTGCCAGGTCAGATGAACATTCTCTGATAACGATAGTTAAAGTGGCATGAGCTGCCAAAATTCACACTTTTTTTTATAATTTCTGATCGTCACGACAGTAAGAGGCTTTGAAGGCCATCGAAAAACTAAATGATTGGCGATGGAATGATGAAAATCTATACAGTATGTGGCCTGTACGCACCGACAACGTGTCCGAAAAGTAAAAAAAATTAAATTACCGGGACGACCATTCATTCATTCTAAGCCAATGTTAGTTCAAAACATTACTTTATCGTACATTCTTTGTCGTACGTTAGCAGGGTTAAGCCAGCTTCCAGAGAAGGCATTTTTGTTTTAGGTTGTGAATGTTTGCCGTAACTTCATCGAACGTTTTACTAAGACTACGAACATTCCAATGTATAACGTATAACGAGTTACGGTTGTTCGACTCGTCCGTAGAATTTAACTGATTAGAAAAACTTATATCAGTGTAATAACTAGATTGACGACAGTCTGTATCAATCCAGTGAGAAATCTCATATTCATTATCGTCGGTGGGAGCCTTGCTTTTTGTAATAAAGATTTCCTCACGAAAAACGCACTTTTTTGCCCTGTGAATAACATTTAGCCATAAAATCTCTGAACAGAGTTTTTTCCGACGATCTTTTGGAATCAAGTCATCCATAACATAAACACCGTTATCTTGGAGAATTGACTTGGCTGCTAATAAAACATTTCTCCTTTCGGGTCGGCACAGAAAATTACAAATAATATGTCTTTTACTGTCATCGCGTTTGGGCCGGACCTGTGTGCATTTTGTACTAATAGTGTTGATTATGTCAATAGGATTTTCGTTGTCAGTTTCCAGAATTCTGCCAAAACGTAAGTTAAATTGCCGACTGTATCGTTTCGAATCCAAGACGCAATCTTTTAAGGCTCTTTCTTTTGTAAATTCATCACACCTATTTTTCAGATGGTCAGATTGTTTCTTCTGGTTAGATTGTACTTCGGATATTTTTGTAATATCACGGCTGTGTTTTTGAAGAACATCTTGCATTTTGATCATGTTTTTGTTCCAGTTTTAATAACTTCTCGTTGAATTCTATTTGTCGGGCTTCTTGACTGTGTAAAGTAGTTTTAATATCGCTTACCGATTTTTTCATCAAGTCCACAAACTCTTTGAAGTCATCAGGATCTCTGTTGGAATCTACGGTTATGGTTTCTTCCTGGGCTGATGTTTTACTGGTTCTCGGCATCTTAGGTATATATCATACAACCGCTGACCGACGGAAACTGATCCTCAAGTGAGCTATGCAGTGATATGCTTTGTGTAAGTAGACGCAACTCCAGAAATCGTTTCTAAGATATATTTATTCTTGTACACACACACACACAAAAGTATCTGGTTCCCCAATGTGAAACTAACTTCACCCAAATTCCAATGGAACTACAGTTGTAATGCTAATGCGTGCGGTTCAAGCTACAATAGGAAAGAAAAACACTAATGTAAAGCTACCTAATAAACCGCACTAATCTACTAAAATAAAACACTATGCTAGGATAAAGGAATTGATTAACAAATAGATTATCTAGCTACATTACCCCTTAGGCAAGTCGAGAAAAGCCATAAGAGGAGAAGCCCTACGCTAATTTATATTTATATATATGTTGAAATATTAAGCTTTATGAAGTAAATAACTAGCACCTCAATAAGTAAACGGAAATCATAAACAAATAGTATAAGAACCTACTTACAATATTTTGGCGATCCTGGGTCTACTTAGTTCTTCCAAAAAAGCTTGGCCATCGGCCTTCCTTAATTCCACTTCCACTTCCAATATTACATCTCCTAAGCTACAGCTCCCAATTTAGTACTAAACAAAAGTTGACCCTAACCCTTTTATCTTCCCTGACCGTTGTCCTTACACACCCTAGCTTTGACGTATCCCGACCCCACCTAGGTTTCTGACCAATAAACAGTAGCCAGTAGACGGACATGGTCAAATTAGTCATTCCTTGTAGATTGAGTGAGAGTTTACATCCTGGACAGCTCTAAGAAGGAATGCCATTAATTCCAAAATGTGACAGTTTAAAATTTTAGTACCAGGGTTAGTCACCCCAAGACTCCAACAAGGAAGTATCAAATGAGCTCTCCAAACTGCACTCATCTCACCCAAAGCACATAAACATATAGAAAATACAGATTATTCCCAAGGAAATCAAAATATTAATCAAAGTTTCAATAGCTAATCAAAAAACACAGAAAATTGAAATTGACGATTACACACCGGCCCCTTAAATGTGTAGTAAAACAAACGAAACGTTTAACAATAAAAAGCATGCATTACCAAAAGAAATCGACAACAAAAAAGTCATATTAAGAAAGTTTAAGATTCAAAACAGTCCATGTGAAGCACAAAGAAAGTCATTCATCATGTGATTCAAGCATACACAGTTTATTCACAGGTCTACACAACGTGCTCCATCTAGTTTTGATTTCAACAGAGCGTACAAGCCATATCTTTTCCTGGAAACACATTTGTAACTCTTCCCAAAGGCCAATTTAACCGTGGGACGTTAATGTCCTTAATTAGAACAATGTCCCACACACAGAAATTTCGTTGCGGTTTTATCCACTTTTGTCGTAGTTGGAGGGTTGGCAGATATTCTCTTAGCCATCTTCTCCAAAATTCGTCAGCCATATATTGCACGTGTTTCCATCTGTGTCGGAAAGCATCTTGTTTACTAAAGTCTCCAAATAGGTGGACTGTCATTCGATATATATCCGGAGGTTGTGCCATGCCCCCATTGTGCCACCACAAGAACCGAAGAACATCACGGTCTTCTTTAAACACCTTTATCTGATGAAACATTGCCTGAATATCTCCCATAATGGCAATATTGTTTTCTCTAAAACGGAGCAAAACTCCCACTAGTTTGTTCGCAAGGTCCGGCCCCTGTAGGACCTCCTGATTCAATGATGTACCTGCGTATTTAGCAGCACAATCGAACACAAGCCTTAGTTTGTCTGTTTTTTTTTATCTGTAACAACAGCATGGTGAGGAAGATACCACACTTTACCATCAACACCAACTGCATCGTCTTTCACCAGCTCTGCATATCCATTATCCACTAACATGTTTATTTCATCTTGGTATTTACTAAACAGTTTTTTGTCTTTAGAAAGCCTCCTCCCAAGAGACTCGAGGCGACTTTCTGCTACGGAGTAGTTGTTGGGTAAATTTGGAGGAGATTCTCTAAAGGGAATCTGAGCTACATAATGTCCATTAATAAACTGAGTAGTTTTGTCCCATAAGTTGATAACATGTTTATCATTTGCTGACATTTGAGTTGCAATATCTGCTGAAGGCTCACAAGCAGATAGCTTCCAAAAACGTTCAACTTGCATTTCTAGATGTGCATCAGTTTGTATAAAATGTGTTGTGGCTAAAGAAGGTATATTTGCATTGTTTATGGGTCCATTAAAAAAGTCCATCCAAACATTGTTCTTGTTGCATATGGCTCATTAGCTTTGCCTCTTTTCAAATCGTACGGGACCAAAGCCTCGGGTACATCCTGACCAATTAGCAATGAAACCTTAGCATCTGCTGGTGTTGTTATTTCAATATCTTGCAAATGAGCCCATTGCTCTATGTCATGTTGTTTTATAATACTATCCTTCATTTCGGGTAGACGTGTGGAAGAAAACACATGTGTAATTTCTATTATGTTTCTTTCATTTCTATCAGATACTTCAAGGGATGTCATTAATACATTTAATGCACTGTTTGTCTTTTCTAATGTTGTAAGTGAAAGTTTAGTGTTCACCCCAGTTGCCCCAAGCTGATCAAGTAGCTCCGTGGAGCAAAATGTGTTAGTACTTCCGCTATCTAGCAAAGCGTATGCCATGACAAATGGTTGGCCCCTTTTAGCCCTGACTTTCACAGGTACGATTGGCAATGCAACCTTAGTACCACCGGCCCCAATCATCCCATTTGCTGAGTTACAAAGTCGGGCATGTCCATTTTGACCCTTGAAAGTAGGCCATTCTTTATGCTCAGGAGTGGTAACCTTAGGGCCTACCACAAAATGTAAAAGTCTAGAATGTTTCTCAGTTCATCCATAAACATAACACCGATATGGTTTAGGACAATTCTCTGAAACATGCTTTGGAGAAAAACAATTAAAGCACAAGTTTTTGTCCCTTACAAAATCAATTCTCTTTTCTGGTTTCAACTCTCTGAATTGTTCTCATCTATGGAGAGAATGGCTCTCTGAACAGAGGTAACATGGAAAACTAGTAGGATATCTGTTCTTCCCACTTTCGTTCATTTCTATTTGAATACTGAAACTAGCGCCCTTTGTTTTGGAATAGCTTTGCCTCCCCTGAAAGTTATACTTCAAATCAGTTGATTTGTCTTTAGAGTCAGTACCAAAAACTGGATCATTTGCTTCATCAGCTGCATGCTGTATAAATTCCATAAGATCAGTAATGTTAGGATACACCCCGTGTGTTTTCAACATCCTAACGGCTTCACCTCGCCACCGAGTTTGCAAGTAATAGGGCAAGTTGTCAACAATCTTAACCATTTTGATCTGGTTATCTACCTCATTCAACCGCCCCATAGCCTTCAAAGTGATAACGCAACTCCTGACGTCATCAGCAAATTTTCTAACCCCCACCCTGTCGGAGGGTTTCAACACAGGTGATTCAGTCACCCTTTTAGTCCAAGCTTGTGAAATGGTATATTGATTACCAAATCGCTCGGCTAGTAATCTCCTTGCCATACTATAAGCCCTATCAACATCCATTACAGAGCAGCACTCAATAACCTGCAACGCGTCCCACCTGCAATATTGCAACAGCCTGTTCAGTTTGACACTATCAGGTACAGAAGTATTGCCTACAGCATTATCAACATGTAATAACGGAGAGGGTCGCCGTCAAATACAATCATCTCTGACTTTGGCAGCTGCAACGCATCTATCATTTGTTGCTGCAGTTTTAACATGGTCTCAGAACTACTTGTTATACCAGTATTACAATTGTTTGTATCTAAATTTCTAGAATACCCAGTGTCACGAGTTTATGGTGTGCTTGTGTAGTCTTGTCTGATGTGTGCATTTGTCTGTGGGTTATTGTTTGTGTAACCTTGTGCAGTGCAAAGTTGGTCAAGTTTTGTTTTTGCATGTCATTGATAAGTGATTGTTGATGCTGAGATGATTGAAGCAGATTTTTGCCATGCAGTGTGTAATTGAATTGCCTTGGAGAGTTGGTTTCCTGAAGATTAGTATTTGTTAACCTATATGCGGCACTATTATCGTCAGACCAAACTTCAGCATGTGGATTTAATTTAGATTGATGAGTGTCAGTATTTGGTTGTGTGTTTTCTGAAGTTTTATCGGCATTGTTATCAATTGCGCCTGAATTGGACACACTTGAATTTCTAGCAAATTCTTCATAGATTTGTTCTTCTGCTGTAATAGCTGCTATATCATCTTCTAATTTTAGTTTTTGTTCCATTTGTTGCAGTTCTATTTGTTTTAGTTTTAAAGCTTGTTGTTTTTCTAGTCCTTTAGCTCTCGCTAGTAAGGCAGCCTTTTTCGCTTGCAGTCTAACCTTTGAACTTTCTATCGATGAAGCTGAAGTTTTTCTTGACCCTGATTGGCTAACAGAGTCATCCAGTTTAATACTATCTACAGTAGATTTAGTTTCTCTTTCCCTACACCATTTGATAATGTCACATTTTGTTTCTTCAAACTCATTTTTAACAGTCTCGAAATATTCTAATGCTTTAATATGCTCATCTGACTCACTTTCAAGTAGGTCTATGTATTGTTTGTGTTTATCATACAATTTATCATACGTTTCTTCAAAGTCTTTCATTTTACTGCCCATTAATTCTCTATTTTCAAGTCCAGGTTCCATTATGTCTTTAACTTCCTTTTGTTTTCTTGTTAAAGCAGATTTTAAGCCGCCCCTTTCTTGAGTTAACAGTCTTTTTTGTTCGGCAGCCACACCCTCATTGTCTAATGTTGTGTTCTCCATTCTTTGTCTTAATTCCAGAAATCGTTCCTAAGATATATTTATTCTTGTACACACACACACAAAAGTATCTGGTTCCCCAATGTGAAACTAACTTCACCCAAATTCCAATGGAACTACAGTTGTAATGCTAATGCGTGCGGTTCAAGCTACAATAGGAAAGAAAAACACTAATGTAAAGCTACCTAATAAACCGCACTAATCTACTAAAATAAATCACTATGCTAGGATAAAGGAATTGATTAACAAATAGATTATCTAGCTACATTACCCCTTAGGCAAGCCGAGAAAAGCCATAAGAGGAGAAGCCCTACGCTAATTTATATTTATATATATGTTGAAATATTAAGCTGCATGAAGTAAATAACTAGCACCTCAATAAGTAAACGGAAATCATAAACAAATAGTATAAGAACCTACTTACAATATTTTGGCGATCCTGGGTCTACTTAGTTCTTCCAAAAAAGCTTGGCCATCGGCCATCCTTAATTCCACTTCCACTTCCAATATTACATCTCCTAAGCTACAGCTCCCAATTTAGTACTAAACAAAAGTTGACCCTAACCCTTTTATCTTCCCTGACCGTTGTCCTTACACCCCCTAGCTTTGACGTATCCCGACCCCACCTAGGTTTCTGACCAATAAACAGAAGCCAGTAGACGGACATGGTCAAATTAGCCACTCCTTGTAGATTGAGTGAGAGTTTACATCCTGGACAGCTCTAAGAAGGAATGCCATTAATTCCAAAATGTGACAGTTTAAAATTTTAGTACCAGGGTTAGTCACCCCAAGACTCAAACAAGGAAGTATCAAATGAGCTCTCCAAACTGCACCCATCTCACCCAAAGCACATAAACATATAGAAAATACAGATTATTCCCAAGCAAATCAAAATATTGATCAAAGTTTCAATAGCTAATAAAAAAACACAGAAAATTGAAATTGACGATTACACTTTGTCCAGTTAGGGCGTGGCTAATACCTTACTCACGGAGCCTGTGTAACACACGTCTAACCGCTCTGACTGTCCATGTTAAGTTGTCCATTGTTACTTACTTATGGGTTACAACCTATTAAATTTCTTTACTTGTCAACATTTATAATACCGCTGGAAATAATACAAACGATTTTTGGGAAACAATGAATTTAGATTGCAACATTGTCATATACAAAAAGGAAAGAAGTTTTTTTTGTAATCCATATGTAAGTAACGATTTAAATTTTCATACGTCATGAAGTCAGTGTTTCGAAAGCAAGTTGCAATCATCATTGTCGATTCTCACCCTGGTCCGGATTTTTTCCGGGTCAATCAGTGTCGGTTAATTTACAAATTAAGTAACGATTCTTTCAGCTTTCTGTTTCAACGATAGCAATCAAACATTTATCTTGAATAGGGATGACATATTAACCGTCAAATCAAAAACAAAGCTTCGGGGTAAGAGAAATGATAAGTGTATGCGTAAAAGTCGGGTGAGAACATTAAATGTTTAAATTTAGCCTTAAAAATTATCAATGTTGGTCTTCCCAACGGACCGAGACAAAATATCTGAAAGTAAATGACGTCAGGAAGAAAATGATTAAATCTTTGTTTGAGTGGCATTTAGAAGCTGGAATAAGTACAACGGTAAGGCTTGCATATTGATATCAACTTCTTCATTTGTTAGTTAGCAACGTTTCGGTCTTTACTTTTAGTCTAGACCGTTTTTCAAGCTATGTTGAACATGTTGAACAGAGCTTGAAAAACGGTCTAAATACCAAGACCAAAACGTTGCTAACTAATAAATGAAGACGTTAATATCCATATGCAGGCCCTCCCGCTGTGATTAAATCTTGCGTTTGGGCAACTCCGTTAAAGTGGCATGAGCTGCCAAAATTCACACTTTTGTCGTAATTTCTGATTGTCACGACAGTAAGAGGCTTAGAAGGCCTTCGAAAACTAAATATTTGGCGTTGGAATGAGGAAAATCCATACAGTTGGTGGCCTGTATAAACCGAAAACGTGTTCGAAAAGTAGCAAAATTTAAATAACCGGGACGACCATTCATTCATTCTAAGCCAAAGTTAGTTCAAAACAATACTTTATCATACATTCTCGAGACTAGATGCACTAAAAAGCTTCTGAATTATACGTCTTGAGAAAAATAGCCAATAATTTCAACATTCTGTTTTAACATCAAAATATCAACATTTTGACTGCTCATGTCACTTTAAGCTCAATTCCCTTACGCGAACTGTTACGTTCAAGAGGATAACCTTACTTCTTTTCTCATTTCCAGGTACAAAGTGCCGTTTTCGTTAGCGTTCTTTGTTCTACTGTCGCTATGCAGTGAGTGTCTTTTGTCTATTTATACTAGCTATTCAATAAAGAAAATTAAAATGTACCCATAAACATTCCGACTGTTTGTATTTTGTCCTTTATTAGAAGGTATTTTTGTTTTAAGTTTAGAATGTAACATTTTTTGATAGACTGTTTTGTGTTCCCAAACTAAACTCGTAACATCTATTTCGCTGAAAAGTACTAAAGTAGGGTTGTCATTAGCTTGTTTTGACAACATAACTATATAGGGTAAACAGGATTATATTGAAGAGATAGAACGGCAGCTAAGCAACCCTCATCATTACAAAAGACTTGATAAGGAAATTTGGCCTGAAAATGTTAGGAAGTTTAATAAAATTCTTGTTTCTCTTCAAGATAAAGGCTTACTTAATGAAAAACAGTATCGCTATTTGGAATCTGATCATAACTCTAAAAACAGGGTCTTCTATATTCTTCCGAAAATTCACAAACCCAATGAAAAATGGCCCAAGCCTACAATGCCCCCTGGGCGTCCTATTATCTCAGATTGTGGCAGTGAAAGTTATAGAATATCAGAGCTAATTGATTACTATCTAAAACCTATAGCGAATCGGCATCCTACATGTAGCTTAATCAAAAACACGGATGATTTATTGGCCAAATTGTCTGAGAAATCCATCCCACAAGATGTGATTTGGTTACTCTGTATGTGGAGTCTATGTATACAAACATTAACATAGATTTGGGGCTTAAATCCATAAAATCAGCATTCCAAAGATATCCTGACCACCGTCGTCCGGATAAAGACATTTTAGAAATGCTGGAACTTAGCTTAAAAGGTAACGATTTTGAATTCAATGGGGAGATCTTTCAGCAAATTAAAGGGTGTGCTATAGGGGAACGTTTTAGTCCTAACCTCTATTTTTATGGCTGAGTGGGAGAGTGATATTCTTCACAAATGTCACAAACAACCTTTTATTTACCTTCGGTATCTGGATGACATTTTTATCATTTGGCAGCATACGTTGGAAGACCTTCATATTTTCATTGATACTCTTAATTCTCACGACTCAAGCATTAAGTTACAGCCTACTATTGATCAAAATTCTGTGGATTTTTTGGATGTAACTATTTACAAGGGTCATACATATCATACTACTGGGCATCTAGATTACAAAGTATTCTTCAAACCTACTGACACGCATCAGCTGCTACATGCTGGGTCATACCATCCTCCTCACACTTTCAAGGGAGTCACTAAGTCTCAGATTTTTAGATTCTATAGAAACTGTAGTTCTTCAGATTTCTTTAACCAGGCTTGTTCTGTTCTTTTTAAAGCTCTCCTCCCTAGGAGGTATTCTTTTAGATTACTCCGAAGGATCAAATCTAACACAGTAAGACAAATCATGTTCCCCCTTCAGCCCCCGAAACGCTTACCTCCCCTTCACGGGTGTACCATTACCGCCCAACATTGCTCTCGGGTACATCAATGAAATGCCTTAAGACGCGATGCAAACTCGATATATACGTACCCGATCGCGGAACCTTTTTCGGAGAACAATCTCGCGACAAATATCAAATGGCAGAGAATCTTAATTGCGATTCCTATAATATCGTGTATGTAATCACATGTAAGAAATGTCGCAAACAGTATGTCGGAGAAACTCAGAATTCTCTACGACAAAGAGCAGCCAACCATTTATCTAGTATTAGACTTAAACATGATGTACCTGTGGAACAACATTTCAATACTCTAGGTCATTCGGTCAAGGACCATTTTGAAATCATGCCTATTGAGAAAATCCCTTTTCTCACTTCCGCTGCAGATACCAAGCACAAACGTTTGGAAAGGGAAAGTTTTTAGATTCAAACATTACAAACTATTTATCCTTTGGGTTTGAACTTGGACCCAGGAAGATGTCGTGAAAAAACTATAATACCATTTGTCTTTCAGTATAACAAAGCTAGCATCGCTATGGTCAAGATTATAGTAGAAGAATACAAACTACTTCAAAGTAAACTTGCTCGACCTCTGACCCAAAGGCCAGTCATTGCTTATAAAAAGAACAAGAGTTTGAAAGACATACTGGTCAGGGCTAAACTCCCCTGTCTGCCTTCTACCTAGGTTTTTGTGGGTAAGGGGTGGGGGTGGGTGGGCGGCAAGTTTTCACTGTCTTTTCCCATGACCCTATAATATATAGTCTGACGATATTCTTACCATAGCTTAAGATACGTAAGCATTGTCAATGTAATACAAAGTGTTCCAGAAAATTCTACTGACTAAGACCAAGCTCCTGTCAGTCGTCAACCTAATGAAATATCATAGGTTTACTTTATTACAACAATTTATGATGGGGTATAAAGGTCTAAATGATCTAATTGTCCATAAATATATAGGGTTCAAATAATTTACGTGCGAATGCTGGTGCTCGCAATATTGAGCCTTTTTCAAAAATATAACATGTCTGACTGTGTCGGGGGGGGGGGGGAGTACAGAAACCCGTCTGCTTTTTAAGAGAGCCTTCTGTTTCATTGTCTTTTCTGTATAACTGTATTTTTCTTTTTACAGGGTCCTTTTCTTATAGAAAATGTACAAAATACCAACCATTGACTGATCTTAACTGCTATGAGGATATCGGATACACATACCGTGGAACATTTAATTTTACCACACTTATTAACTACTGCCAGTAAATGCTGCTTTGTTATACTCGTTTATTCTTAAAGTGGCATGCTCTGCCAAATGTACGGGAAGATTCGTTAAAAAAAAATAAGTGAATTTCTTTCACAATTTTCAAAAATTAAAAAACTTCTAATTCTTACTTCTTTAGAAAAAATGGCCGATAATATCTCAAAGGCCTTCTAGCCCGCCTTAGCCTTTCTGACATTTGTAAAGAAATCCAATTTATACGATCTTACTTCTAGTAAAATGACTCAAACATAAGACACACAAAAATGTGAAGTTATCTTTAAAATGTTTAAATGGTGTTATGAAGGCATACCCAGAACGGAAGTCCAAACGTCACCATGGACCAGAAAGTCTGTAAGTTCTATATATATGTTGGAATATGCTTATTCCATATCTTTTAGTATTGAATTTACCGTATCAAATTTATCAGAGCCTTGCCGGGCTTGCCTTCGTTTACATTTAGGGTAACTAACTAATCAAATTTTCATTTTCAAATTAAAATACTAAATGATGCCAAAACTTTCGAATGAACGTTACTGATTTTTTTCTAACTGGGAAAAACACAGTAAACTTTCATCATCTTTGTAAAAAGTTTTCTAGATTTTAGCATTAGGTGTGCCTTTAAAATCGAAATTATGAAAAAGTATATAAATTTTGGTAACTCGAGTGACTATGATCAATCAAATAAAAGTAATCAAATACCAATTTAGGACAACCAGAAACTGATAAATGCAAAAACTGACAGTTTTTTTTACCAGAAGGCTGCTTTAATTTCAGGACGTTTTGAAAAGCTCTTCATTGGTTCTTGAGAAATATATTTATAAAAGTTGACTAATTCTGCTCTTGGAAAAAATGTATACCATTAAAACGTATGCTAGTGTAGCAAAAACATGTAAACATTATACCAATTTCTATTTATTCCTCATTTTTTGCTTTCTATTTCACTTCTCCTGACATTTCTTCGCGCCTTGGCTGTTTTGGACGAGCAGCCAAATCCTGTACAGAAACCAGTATCCCAAAGCTGATAGAAGCTATCTTAAAAGAGGCCGAGTTTACCGATAATGCTATTACAGATATGTGTTCTAATACCGAGGGTACGTTCTACATTGTAATATGATTGAATATGGTGATTCGTCGGGGAAATTTATATGTTATAAAGCCATTGATAAAATAGATGATTTGAAAATTATTCCTTGCATGATGATGAGTCCATATTTTAAATCGAAATCATCCGGAAAATTATTAGGTTGTTTACGGAGCTTATGGGTTTATTAAATTTCGAAGTACGAAACTAAGGTATGGTACGAATTACAATTTAACAGCATTAAACAAAATAATTAAGTATGGTGTCGAGCATATGCCAGTTGGGGGGGGGGGGGTGCACAACAATAACGTGACATCGGGACATCAATGCCATGCCGACTGGACAACTTCCTTTTACACTTAAGCCATATGCATTCCAAATGCATTTTCCACACGTTACTCTATCCATTCTGATATAAACCGTTACATCAATACAAATATGTTTTTTTTCTTCTAAACCGTTAGTAAAAGTTAATACAGATGGATCGTTAGGTAGTAATTCATGTGCATGTTGTTGGCAAATCACCTCCTATTTAATCCTGCTGTAGTGTTCTTCTGTTGATTTTGTGCCCTGTGAAAAATATGGAACATTTGTTTTTTGTTTTTTTTTCAGTTATCGAGCAGAATCTGAATTGTATGGCTCAGAATGAGGCGACTATCCAAAAGTGTGTACGGGAAGCACGCGTTAAAAAGTGGGAAGTACTGAAAGAAATTCTCAAGGTCTCTAGAGCGGGCTTTACCTACGAGGATTTTAAGCTGATTGGATCAACGTAAGAAACTACTCCTGTCTACAACTACTGAATAAAATCTCTAATGCAGACTCGAATCCAAAAATATAAAAGTGAAAAAAAATACTTTAGATTTAGTGATTGCTAGCTACTATAGCCGAGTAAACGAATGGAATGTCCGTGGTTGTTTTCTGACAGAAAACCCTGTCCCGAACAATACTTTGTAAGTTATATAAATTTTAATATGGCGTATAAACATAATCAATAAATCAGCAATGGAAAGAATCTGCCAAACAAACGTGATAAAATTGTTCTTCCACTGTTTCAGATACTCCTGGAACATAGCTCAATGTTACAGAAACATATTGCAACAGCATTGTGGTACGGAAATCGGACGTTTGATGAGCGCCTTTCATGTATCAGTATATCTCGGCTTTCAGTAACAGAAGTTAGAAATAACCAAACTCTATGGCCAAAGTATATTGATAATACATGTATTTAATATATGGTGCTCTTATTTATCTTTCTCTCAGTCCGTTCAAATTATAACCGTAAGTAAAAAATTTGTGCTACTTTTTGGAATTGGAGTTAAAGTTGGAGAAATTTAGAGAATCACCTTATAATAGTTGACGCAAAACAGATGAAAATACTCTTGCAAATGCTCAAATCTGGTCGGTACCCGGAAGTTACTCATGATTAATAAAGACATTGGAATCCTGTTGCCGATGGAGAACAGCAAAGATACCGTCCAAATGCAAACATTTGCATGATATCTTTTCGTGTGAGTGCATGGCTGACTAAAAGATCGATTGGGATGCACAGGGAATTTGAACCAGCTGTTAGGAGAAAAAAAGAGAAATGAATACATTTTTAAACGCGTTGCACTTTTCAACTCTATTTGCCAGCATAATATCAATATACTTTGGGCATAGAATTTGGATAATTTCAACTAAGCATATTGGTATATCCATGTTACCTTGATTTCTAGAGAGAAAAAAAATCCAATATTCAAATTGCGCATTGTTCAGTTGTTTCTTTTTATCAGTTATCATTTTTATATTGCTCCCCAAAAATCGCTCCCTATCTCCGAGGGCCAAACGCCTTAATGCTGGTATATCAGTATATTATAGTAATAGTTTAGTCGATGGCGTGGAGGTAATTACAGCCACAAGTCATAAGGGATTTATTTGGGTAAAACTGAAACACAATTTCTTCAGTACATCTACATAGGTTGCATTTACATTTCTCCAGAGAATTCTCCTTTCTTTTCGAAGTATAGAGTTACTGACTTTTCTGAAGTTCTCAAAGATGAGATTAGAAAATACAGTGATGATGGTAAAATCTTTCTCTGTGCTGATCTTAACAGTAGAATAAGTAATATTTGTGATATTGGAGAAAATGATAATCTAAATAAGTATAATCCCACACTATAAGATCTACAGAAGATCAAACAGGGGAAAATGTCTTGCCTGTTAAAGGATCGCAAGACAAACACATTCGAAAGGAAACTAATCTAATTGTGTAAATCTTCGAGATTGTGTTGGGATCGGATCTAGATAATTCTTCATTCCAGAATTCATTCTACATAAAAAAGAGGCAGAGGAGTATATCAGCAACTTGGATTAACCTGGGGGTGAAATACCATTAAATTAAATTTCTCATTGTCATAACTTAAACAAGCTCTTAACAATTGCAAAGATCCATCTCCAGGTGAAGGAAAATTTAAATACTTATCCAAAAAGCATACTCCAGTACGGAACAAACGACTTAAACAAATGTACAGAAAATAGTTTGGGAGAAAGTCCGAACCGAGGATTTTTAGTCACTATTACTAGAAAAGAAAGGGCACCTTGTTAATTTGAAATCAGGATATATACATATTAATGAAACTATAACTGATGTCTCTAAGAAGTTAGACGAAATATCGTTTCAGCTGTTTGGTAAGGTTTATACAAAGACTCCTTTAATGAAATGTCGGTCTAAATGCTTCAATGCTGATTTTTTGCAAGCGAAAAAGGTGGTACAAAATAAGGCAGTCAGATAGCCTTCTGAATGAGTTATTCTTAGCCAAACAAAAAGATGTCAAAATCAAACCCAAGGCAAAATTTAAATGCAACCAATAGTTCAAATAAAATTTCTCAAATTGCAAAAAGTAATCCAAAACAATTTTGGAAACGTATAAAAAAGTTTACGAAGAAAACAGCGAAAACTTCAAAACTACAACTCGATGTCTTTTTTAATTTGTTTTCCGATACACCTGAGAACGGAAAGTCTGATCAGGTTTATAACTTTCCAGTTGTTGTCGTTAATGACCTTGATGTTCCAATCAGCATTAAAGAAATCCAAATGGCAATGCATCATTTAAAAAGAGACAGCACTACTGGCTGAGGTATTTTTAGACAGTTCTGGTATCCTGTTGTCTTATTTGTCTGAAATATTGAATCGTCAATAGTATCCTGAAGTATGATCAAAAGTATTATCATACCAATCCCAAAGAATGGGGACCTTACAGGATAATGAAAGGAAACAAAATTAGTACATTCAGTACAGGCGCGGTAAATTTTCCTTTCTAATGGACCTGGTACCAAAACCATATTTCTACGATTTTTCCTTGCCAAACTGTGCTATAAGAAAGTTAACAATCGTTATCAGAGAACGTCTAACTAATTCGGCAGCCATATTCAGAGCAAAGATTACGTTAATACCTGAGTTAATTAGAAGACGATGCATGTTTCTAAATCCTCAATAACAAAAAGGTTCTGAATGAGATTTAAACTTTCAACACATGATTGACCAGCAGTTAATCCTTGAATGTTTTACAAGCTCTCTCTTGAATTAAGATGAGAATTTGCACTCTTCTACTTTTTTCCAGCACTTGAATTAACTCAGACATTACCGTACCTGTGTGTACCAATCGGCCAATCAGCATACGCCTAGCTCAACAGCCACTGCACTAGCGTAAGAGAAATTGGTCAACTCTGAAAGTTTGCCATTTAAACCTAGGTCAACTTCGATCATTTTGAACACTCTATACTGGCTTGTAAGCCAACCTTTTGGGAAAACGTGACAGGCTGCATTTGGTGTCTACGCGACTTGTGGGGTCTGTCTGTTTATTTATTCACCATATATATAATATACAACATATTTAGCACAAATTGAAAATACAAAATACAAATGGCGGGAATAAAGTCTAAAAGACTTGATCTATCCCATCAATTATTAAAATATTAAGATTTCTTGATGGCGGCATATTTACAGGTAGGTTGCATGGATTTATATAAATTTACGGAAGTTATATTTATGTCTCATACGGATCTATTATATCAGTTAGTTATTGTTTAAGGAGGTTGAGTTTTAACTTTGATTTGAACAAAGATTGTGATCGAGTAGATTTTAGTATAGTTGACAGACTGTTCCATTCACGTGGGCCTGAGAAACGAAGAGAATGAGAAGCAAGTACAGATGAGTTGAAGGGTCTATGAAGATTTAAAGAGAGTGATCTTGTAAAGTAATGGTGGACATCAGAGAGTTTTTTAAATAGATGATGAAGAGGAGCTGGTAGTTGATCAGGATAGGGTATATATTTGTGACAGATCATAAGATTTGAAAACTGGCTGATAGAGTGTAGTGGTAGAATTTTCAGGGATGAAAATAATTGAGAGGAATTAGAAAGGCGATCTGCTGAAGTTATTATCCTCAAGGCTCTTTTTTGAAGAATAAACGGTTGATTAAGATGACTTATGTACGTATTTGCCCACAACCCAGAAGCATAAAAAAGATAAGTATGAATTAATGAGTAGTAAAGAATTAGAAGAGTATGTTTATTGACTGATGATTTTATATGTTTGATGAGTCCTATGTTGCGAGAGATTTTTTTACAAGTGTGATTTATATGAGAGTTCCAAGAGAGACGATCTGAAAGGATGATGCCAAGAAAGTTATGATCATGAACAGATGATAGCTCAGTAGTATGAAAGTAGACTTTAGAAGAGAAATCCCTAGATTTTTATGGTTTTATATACATGCATTTAGTTTTGTTTAAATTTAAGAATAATCGATTTGCCGATAGCCATGTAGACACATTAATAAGTTCGTCCGTCGTGACTCTTACAGCATCTTTGGCGTTTGGTGAGGAAAAAGAAAGGCTTGTGTCGTCTGCAAACAAAATGAAATTAAGTAGGTAAGATGAAGCTATGATGTCATTCATGAACAGAAGAAAAAGAATCGGTCCCAAAATAGAGCCTTGAGTAACTCTGTGAGTCACAGCGTTTACATCGGATCCCACGCCATTATAATAAACAAACTGAGTTCTAGAGGATAAATAATTTTTCAGCTATTCATTGGATTTTCCTCGAAAACCATAATAAATTAATTTGTGTAATAAAATTGAATGATTCACAGTGTCAAACGCTTTAGACAGATCAATAAAAGTTAAAACAGTAAAATTATTTTTTTCTTTGTTGGATATAAGCTGATCATAGAGTGATTGTGCAGCAAGTTCAGTTGAATGTCCGGACCTAAAACCATATTGACTAGGAGATAAAATTTTATTAGATTCTAAGAATGCATTAATTTGATTGGCAGGTATTTTTTCTAATTTTTTACTTGTACTATTTAAAACAGAGATTGGGCGGTTATTTTCAATGAGCTGAGAGTTTCCACTTTTAAATATTGGCGTTACTTTAGCAATTTTTAACGAGGATGGCACAACCCCTGAAGTAAAGGAAAGATTTATGATATGGGACAGAGGGATTGAAATTAAGTGAGAGATGATCTTGAAGTCAGCCATACACAATCCATCCATGCCTGGAGCTGAAGATTTTAGAGTCTGAATGGTCTCCTTAACATCATCTGCACTGGCAGTGGAAAATGAAAAATTATTGGTTATTGGAGTGTTGAGATAGTCAAATGGAGATTTTGTTTCGGGTGGGAGTTGGGCTTCAAGATTAGATGCAACAGAAGAAAAGTAAGAATTAAAAGCGTTCGAAATAGTTTTGTAGTCGGTAACATCCTGATTGTTAATATGAAAAGATTTGTTTTTGGTGGTTGTTTTGTCATTTCTGCCTAAGAGTTGATTCAAGATTTTCCAGGTCATTGAATTTTTTTTCAAAGTATAACTTGCGTGACTGTCGAATGAGGTTGTTTAGTTTATTTCGAAAGGTTCTATATTGGACACGATTATGGTTCACAGGAAATTTAAGCTGCTGTCGATATAAACGATTTTTTTCATAGACGGATTCTAATAACCCACGGGTGATCCATGGCTTACGAATGTATTTAACAGGTTTGTTGTCGGTTATTAATGGGAAGATGGTATCATAGGTATTTTGGAGTTTAGCACTAAAAGAATTCAATGAATCTTCCACATTATTAGATTCTAATGTTTTAGACCAGTCAAGGTGTTTTACAGCTTCAATAAACTCCTCTTTTAACTCTTTAGTTTTCCTTCTGTATGAAATAGTATGGACAGGTTTGGTGTAATAATCAGTGCCAAAAATATTGAAAATAGGAAAATGGTCTGAAATATCTGTAACTAAAATTCCAGATAATAATGAAGTGTTATGAATGTTGGTGAAAATATTATCTATAAGGGTAACTGAATTAAGAGTTACACGAGTTGGCTTTGTTATTTCCGGATATAAGTAATTAGAGTTAATAAGGTTTATAAAGTCTTTGGTCGATTGGTGTGTTTCTGAGTTAAAAAGATTTATATTAAAATCGCCGAGCAGAAGAATTTTCTTATTGTTTGGAATTTTGCTGAGAATATCAGAAAGAACGTTGTTAAAGGCGTTGACGTCTTTAGATGGAGGCCGGTATATTAATCCTACGATAAAATCAGATGAGGATAGAGTTACATTAACGAAAATGGATTCAAAGCCTGTCTCTTCATCATATACAGAGAGTTCATCATTGATTTCACAGGATTTGACATCATTATTGACGTAGATAATAACCCCTCCCCCCTTGTTGTTTGATCGAGATTTAGAAAAAGCGTTATAGCCTGGGATCCGATATAAGATTTAGGATTTTCGATGGATTTTCAGAAAAGGTAGTCTAACCGCTAACATTGCAGGTTATAGTCATACAAGATACGATAAACCCTCAAGGAAAGTAATTTACTAATACTATATATAATACAATTTTAAAATATCAATGGCGCGCTCCACTGACTATCGAACGCGAGTTTGTCTGACGTATTTATTTACAGTTTATTTTCACACCACAAACCACTGGCAAGATTCACACACATGAATACGATGGTCTATAGAAGCTCGATCGATACAATTGTATGTTGTTGCTGTTTTTTTCTCACCTTTTCATATAGCCAGTAATTACAGGGGAATAACTCTGGTTCGTTCTTTCTCTAAATTATTTTAAATTATTTAAATAGGTCGGATAATTTTTGTCTTCGTTCAGACAGAAGTACAATTGACTGTGTCCATGTTATACAATGTCTTATTGCTAAATTTATTGATCAAACGAAATTTGTATACGGTTCATTTACGGTCTTCCGAAAATCTTCTGATCTTGTGGACAGGGGTTAAAGGTCATGTCAAGTGGATCCATAATGTCAGGTCTGGTATTGGTTTATATGGTACTCTATGCGACTTCTTCATTGTTGTAAAGGACCCAAAAACAAGGGGAACCACTCTCTCCACTTCTATTCATCATAATATGATTGATATAGATAATGGTGTATTAATAATAATAATAATAATGAACTTTATTCTAGCTCGAAACCGCATAGGACAATGCGCCTCTTTTCATGTGGATCGAGGGCTAAAACAAATGGTAAAACTACAGAATATACAGAACAATACAGAATATTTACATATGTACATTAGAATATATAAACAGGTAAAGATTTGTAAATATATATATTTTTCTATATGAATTATGTGAAATTACAAAGTTGATAGTAGATGTATTTACTTAAATATATTAAAAAATATGTAAAAGTTGAAAAAAAAACATACACATATATATAAATGTATAAAAATACACATGAGGCAAAGGTAATAATATGTCGGCCTCAAATGCTGTCTGTTTTGTACTTCTGTCTATGAAACTTATAACATTGAGATTTAAAAGAATTTAAAGAAATGCTGGTTTGAATACTGTATGGAAGCTCGTTAAAAATTTTGGGGGCTGCTGCCCGAAAACTATTTTTGTGTTGTTCTGTACGACAAAATGCTATTTTTAACAGAGAACTTTGGGATGATCTGAGAGATTTATTGCACTTGTTTTTCACAATTTTTTCCTGTATATAAGATGGCGCCAGTCCATTAAGTGACTTATAGACCAGGACGGACATGTTGTACAGATACCTATAATACAGAGGATACCAGCTATCACAATCTAAAATTATTCTCATGGAACGCCTCAAGAGGGAATTCAGGCGAGCCATATCCGACTGAGAACACTTACCCCACACTATAAGACAGCAATCAAGGTGGGGCAGAATAAATGAATTAAAATATTGTCGACGTGCTGACTGAGGAAGAAAGTTTTTAATTCGACAGAGGAGATACAATTTACTTTTTACTTTCTTTATAACATTGTCGACATGGGCTTTCCATTTAAGATCATTTTGAATTGTAACCCCTAATATTTTATCTTCTTTGACCTCTCTAATGGACTCTCCGTTTAGTTTTATGTCTAACTTTCCCTCCGTATGACGACGTTTTTGACACGTTGTAATTAGCATGCAAGAGGTTTTATTGGAATTGATGCTCATCTTATAGTCTTGGCACCAAAAATTAACATTTTCAAGATCATTTGTAAGATGTTGACTGAGAGTAATGATTGAATTTGAAGAAGAGTGTAAAGTGCTATCATCTGCAAATATGTCAAGCTTACAGTCTGAGAGATTGAGTGGGAGGTCATTTATATAAACCAAAAACAGTAGGGGGCCCTATATATAACCCTGTGGAACCCCCACTGTGTTGGTAAGAGTCTCTGATGTACAACCATTGAAAGAGACAATCTGTTTTCTTAAAGACAAATAAGATTTAAAGAAGGCAATGGCGTTATTATGTAACCCATATATTTGCTGCAACTTTTTCAGTAATACTGGACGATTAACAAGATCAAAGGCCTTACGTAAATCAATGTAGATGGCCCCAATTAGCTGACCATTGTCAATTCCCTGGCTCCAGCAATCGATCAAAGCCGTAAGAGCTGTTTGACAAGAATGTAAGCTGCGGAATCCAGATTGCCTTTTGTACAAGAGTTCATGTGATTCTAAATATTCCAATAAGGAATCACTCTCATGACGCTCTAGAATTTTGAAAGCTACGGGTAAGATGGATATTGGCCGATAATTTTCAGGCAAACGTTTATACATTTATTTAAAATGTTTGAAAGCACTGGAGCAATGATATCAGCCGAAAGCTTTAAAAAAATTGGCTGGTATGTTATCTAACCCCGTCGCTTTTTTTACATTTAACGACTTTAAATACTTATGTACGTAATCGACCGTAATATGAGGTATACTGAAATAAGATTTTGTGGGCAATTACTAAATGAGATATATGTTTTGTATTGATCTTTGCCGATGATATACTGTTGTTGTCAAGAACAACCGAAGGATTGCAGTTATTACTTAATGACCTTTCCAGGTACTGTTCAAAATGGCAAATTACAGTCAATTCAGAAAAAGCAAAAGTGATGATATTTACCAGAAACAAGTGAAGCAGAATTACTCACTGCTAAACTATGAGCTTCCGGTTATGACATTGTATTGTATAAATGCTATAAATTAATTGATTTCTGATATATATATATACATATATATTTGGACTTAAAATATAATTTATTACTAAAAATATTTTTTTAAACTAATGTTAAAAAAATTAAAGACAAAAAATAAGTGAAATATAAAAAAATAAAGTCCGTTTCGTTTACAACAATAATTAAAAGAAAAGACGCTTAAATGAAGTCCCGTGTGCGCAAGTCACGATTTATGTCTAGTTCCCCTAACGATCTTAAGTTTCATATTCATATTTATTTGATGATTGTATGTAGGCAAACGCTACCCTGTAGATATTAAAGAAGGAAAATGCATTTATTCGAAACCCAAACCTACCTCGGGTCCATCGGTTCAAGATAAATTTTTTAACAATATGTCATGCTGGTTGCTAGATTTCTTTTTGGTTCTAATTAGAATGTATAGAACCATGACCGCTGGAGTGGCCATTTTGTCAATTGAAACGTCAGTGACGGTAAAATTTAGAAAACAACTGAACAAATCTTTATAAATATTTACATATTCCGTCTATGGTTTTGTTGCTGAAACTGGAATGTTCCTTTAGTCCATTTCTCTTAAGTTTGGAATCTGATTAGGCCATATATAGGGTTCAATTTTTGAGTTGATACCATAAACATGCTTAATTTGAGATAACTTTTTGTGTTTTCTCTTAATAACTGCCATAAAGACCGCTTTCCATCAACATAACATCGACATGGAAAATAAATAATCTGCAATGGCAAACGATTGAAGCCAATGATTGAAGGATGTGATCATGGAGACCAATCTGACTAAAGTCGAGATGCTTATTGGAAATATTTCCAATATGCATCTCGACTTTAGTCAGATTGCATGGAGACATGAGGCGGTCACTGATCTGTACATACATATCACTGGAAACAAAACAAAGCGATGATAGTCCAGGGGGTATTTCATAAACCACATATAGCCGACTACGGTCAGATAGTCGACTAAGCAGTAATGTTAAAGCAGTGCTATTCTAGTCGGCTAGGTCAGTTTATGAAATACCCCCCAGGGGCCTGTTTGACAAAGTGGCGTAGATGTATTTTTGCGTAACTTTCATACTAACGTATCTCTACAGTATGGGTTGCTAAGGCATTTACGTAAAACCTTACGCTACGCCGCTTTGTGAAACAGGGTCCTGGTCCCTTCCAGAGACATTTGACCTCTCGGATAGAAATGAATTGTTATTGGAAAACAGGCCTTATGGCATTTAAAATCGGAACCAATGCGTGTCGTAATCCAGATGAGAATATACTTATTTTATCATTATCTACACCAAACTTATTTAATTTCTGAGATAAAAAGTCTATTTTATACGTTAGTTCGCATGCTTCAAAAAATGTCTAAGGAAAAAAAGAGTGTAGAGAAAACAAGAGAAGTGCATTCTATACCTATTCACTCTGCACCTGTGTGTGAATAGCGTTGCCAGGTAGTTGACAAACGCCGAGCATTTCCTCCGGGCACAGAGCCCGGTTTACAGCCCCACGAAACGTGACAACGCTGCAATATAATAAAAATAATCTTGAGTGTGGCGTAAAACACCAATTAATCTATACCGATCAAAATATCTCGCCTTCAAATGCAAAGGAAACACATTGATTACAGATTGATTTGGGGACACTCATTTCGTGGAATATTCGAAGTACGCAATTTTCATTGTCGTCCTTTGCATGCACGTATACATGGTTGATGTCTTAGTAGCCCGTTTATCTACATTCTAAAAAATAGTTAAAAACCGTTGTACTTTGTTGAGATTTTGACCACTATAGACTTGCTCATCGTGTTTTATCTTTATATATTATCAACCAATTGGCTTAAAACGTTCTCATTATGTCTCCCACACATATGACGGGGATACATACTGTGGTTGTCCTGTCCGTCGTCCGCCAACTTTGGCACATGTTTCTCTTCAGTTAGCCTCCGAATCGGATATTTTCATTGGTTGTTGCTTGTCTGCAAGATATCTCCAGAACCGCTGGGCGGAATTTGATGAAATTTTAATAACAGCTTATTGATGAGGACGTTCAGAGTTGTTAAAGTTTTGACGCCTATCCGATATTCAGTAAGCCTCAGAATCGGATATTCTCATTGCTTGTTTCTTGTCTACAAGCCATCTCCAGAACCACTGGGCGGAATTCGATAATATTTTAATAACAGCGTATTGGTGAGGACGTTCAGAGTTGATCAAGTTTTGGCGCCTGTCCGAGCTCCAGTTAGCCCTTGTCTACAAGATATCTCCAGAACCACTGGGCGGAATTTGATAAAAGTTTTATTACAGCTTATTTGTAAGGACGTTCAGAGTTGATCAAGTTTTGGCGCCTGTACGCCCTTCCAATCTTCAGTTAACCTCCGAATTGTATATTTTCACTGGTTGTTGCCTGTCAACAAGATATCTCCAGAACCACTTGGCGGAATTTGACGATATTTTAATTACAGCTTATTGGTGAGGACATTCAGAGTTGATCAAGTTTTGGCACCTGTACGCTTCTCCAATCTTCTGTGAGCCTCCGAATCGGATATTTTCATTGGTTGTTGCTTGTTCACAAGATATCCCCAGAAGCACTGTGTGGAATTTTATGAAGTTTTAATAACAGATTATTGGTGAGGACTATCAGCGTTGATCAAGTTTTGGCGCCTTTCCGATCTTCAGTTAGCCTCAGAATCGGATATTTTCATTGGTTGTTGCTTGTCTACAAGATATCTCCAGAACCACTTGGCGGAACTTGATGAAATTTTAATTACAGCTTATTGGTGAGGACATTCAGAGTTGATCAAATTTTGGCGTTTCTCCGATCTTCTGTGAGCCTCCGAATCGGATATTTTCATTGGTTGGTGCTTGTTTACAAGATATCCCCAGAAGCACTGTGTGGAATTTGTTGAAATTTTAATTACAGTTTATTGATGAGGAGTTTAAGCGTTGATCAATTTTTGACACCTGTACGCCCGTCCGATCTGGTTTGGGCCTCCGTCAGACAGGGATTCATAGAATTCCAAAGTTTACAAACCAAAAAATTTAGTTTTTTTATGAGGCCAAATTGAAAAAAATTACAGGCCATTTTAGAGCCATAGTTGAATGAAATCCCAATTAATATTGAAGTAAACTCCATTATGAATCGTTCAAACTGATGTGCGTCGCTAAGAATCCAGAAACCTGTCACTCGGTCAATGTCGCGAAGTTCGCGATTTCTTTAATAATTAGATGAATAATATATAATTCCTTGGTGTGGAGATTTGCGAAAGTCCGAATGAGGGAGAGTGGTCAGGTATATATGAGAGTGTGCATGGTTATGTTGGGAGAGACAAAATTGTTCCGATAAATGTAGTGTAGGGTTGAAGTTGTGTTATAAGAAAGTGGAAATTTCATAGCAAACTTGGACTTATTCGTTACTTTATTTAGTAAAGGAATGCGATTTTCTCTAAAGAATTCAATGAAACCAAAAAAGTATGGATATGTTTGTTTACCTGTCTCACTGTCCGAGCCATACATCTAGAAATGGTGAGGGATATGTCGGCCGAGCAATTTTTTTTGTGTTTGAGGCGCTTTATTGCAAGAAGAGGAAAACCCAAAACTATAATTTCAGATAATGCTCCCCAGTTGTCGGACTCCATGAACCAGACAGAGATGTCACACGATTTTTTGGCTAAAGGACATTTATTCTGGTAACAATAAAGAGAACTGTCAAATATTCCGATTTGCCAGAGTACCATTTGGTGTGATTTCTAGTCCCTTCTTATTGGCAGCTACCACAGCCCATCATTTAAAACATGATGGAAGACGAACAGCACTGGATATACTTGATAACATATATGTTGTTAATGTTCTCATTTGGTGCCAAAACCCGGGACAGAAATCCTCGGATTCACTTTGATGGACCTTGGTGTAGGACGACTCGATCTCCGGATATCCCACGTGTGTCTTTTTCACGGATTAAGTCTGTGAACGGCAGTTAGATATTAACCACACTTGAGCCACCATGTCGGTTTCTTACCTGAAAGGAACGCGTACAAGGTATAGCAATTTACTTGAACGTGAAATAATAAAAGTTGAGCAACTGAAAAAGGAAATCGACGAAACAGAGGTGGTGAAGCAGCTACGCCAGGTCAGTGCTTTACATCTGAAACTCACAGACTTTTCACATAAATTTGAAGAGGCCAACGAAAAGCTTTTACTGGCTCTAGAGGAAAGAAATATTGAAGATGAACTTTTGAAACTAAAACAACAAGAGAGTGAAATAATAAGCTTTATGTCTGATGTAACAGAAGCCATTTCAGAAATATGTGCAGTTGAAACTTACCTTCAAGACAGGAAAACTGAAATAGATAAATTAACATTGAAACAGGAACAAACTGGATTAGAAACTCAACTTGAAAAATTAATTGATAGCCAAACCAAAATGCAACTTCGAACCCAAGAACTCATAGAAACACAACACCTCCAATTTCAAGAGACATTAAACTTAAAACAAGGAACAGCTGAAGCAAGGGGACATAACTCTTCACGAATAAAACTTCCTACATTAGAGCTGTCCGTTTTTAATGGCGACATCTTTTTTTGGCGACATGTATGAAAGCAGTATACACAATCATGACAATCTATCCACGGTTGAAAAATTTACATACCTTTTAAGCAAACTTACTGGTCCCGCTTTGTATGCAGTGTCTGGTCTCTCTGTATGTAATGACAACTATACCATTGCTATAGATTTGCTTAAAGAAAGATTTGGAAACCCTCAAGTAGCCATTGATGCTCATTATGCTAAATTGATAGACATTCCAAGCCCCAATAACACCACTAAACAACTCAGAGACACGTATGATACTATAGAAAAACACGTACGTTGTCTTGAGGCACAAGGACAAAACATTCATCAAGACGTATTTGTGTCAATGATAACTTCAAAATTACCTCGAGAAGTGTTACTTAATCTGGAAATTCAAAAAGGTTCTTCCTCGAGATGGACTGTACAAACTCTAAGGCTTCTTTTGAATAATTATATTACCGCGAGGGAATCAGCAGATAGGCAGTATCAATCAAATGAAAATATTCTTCACAATGATCAATCCAACCTTCCAACAAAATCCCAATTTACACTACCTACGAATCAGAAAAAATTCAGGTCTACAACCGAGGCATTAGTGGTGGGTGGTAAATATAACCTTAAGAAACTTTGTAGATTTTGTTAACTGTCCCATTGGAGTAATGAGTGCCCTTCTTATGCTACAATTGAATCAAGGAAAGAAAAGATTAAAGGAAATTGCTACATATGTCTAAAAAAAGGCCACTACATAAGGGATTGTCCTGTTAACAAACCTTGTTATCATTGTCAGCAACGGAAAAATCATCACCGGAGTCTATGTCCTAAAGTCGTTCCCTCTAAAACTAGAGAATACTCAAATTTAGCCAACAAAACACAAATTGGCCCCAGCCATTCAACTATTCCAACTTCTAATCAGCAAGTTCTTATGCAAACAGCTACCACTCAAGCAAAAGACCCTTACTTACATACCACTGAAACTATTAGACTATTGTTCGATTCAGGCAGTCATCGAAGTTACATAACCGAGAACCTAGCAAAAAGGTTAAATCTTAAGAAAGAAAAGGAAATGGAAGAAATTTCTCTAATGACCTTTGGGAATGAAAAACCACAAGTAATCAAATCTTCTCTAACAACAATTGAGATAAAACTTAAGGATGATACGTTCATAAAACTGAGAGTAAATGTTGTTCCAAAAATAACTGGAGACATCCAACGTATGCCATTAAATACAGACACTTGTAAAAATTGGGGATTTCTTTGGAAAGACATGGCCTTTGCTGATAGTTTGCCTACTGAAATCGAAAATTCCTCACTTGATCTACTCATAGGTAATGATTACTACTTGAAAAAAAAATTGAAGTAGATAATGGATTGTATCTTTTGGGCTCCAGATTAGGTTGGATTTTAGCAGGTCGCGTAGAATGTGTCGAAAAAATGAACCAAAGTCCTAGTTTACTTATACTGACTCAATCACTGAATTCACACGTCAACTTAGGATTTTGTGTCTCAGATGAATCTTTAAACTTTAAACCAAATTTGGAAGATTTCTGGAAATTAGAAACAATAGGTATCACCGACTCTGCGTATAAAACCGACGATGGTTCAGCTTTAGAACATTTTAATCAGACTATTCAATTTACAAACGGTAGATACTTGGTAACATGGCCCTGGAAAGAAACTGAACATGACTTACCTGACAACTATGGGCTTGCTTATGGGAAGTTTCAAACGCTTGTAAATAAACTCGTCAAACACCCAGAACTTTTAACAAAATATGATTCTATTTTACAAGAACAAGGTGCTAAAGGAATCATTGAAAAAGTAACCAATCAAAGCAAAAGGGGCCCTATACAACATTATATTCCACACCATGCAGTCATTACCCCAGCCAAGTCTACGACAAAAATTAGAATTGTTTACGATGCTTCTGCCAAACTATCAAAGCAATCTTAGTGCTTGAATGAATGCTTACACAGAAGCCCTGTACTTTTACATCATCTTTGTGGCATATTACTTCGTTTTAGGACTCATCGTATTGCTCTTGTGTCTGACATTGAAAAGGCTTTCCTCCAGGTCGGACTCCATGAACCAGACAGAGATGTCACACGATTTTTTTGGCTAAAGGACATTCATTCTGGTAACAATAAAGAGAACTGTCAAATATTCCGATTTGCCAGAGTACCATTTGGTGTGATTTCTAGCCCCTTCTTATTGGCAGCTACCATAGCCCATCATTTAAAACATGATGGAAGTCGAACAGCACTGGATATACTTGATAACATATATGTTGATAATGTTCTCGTTGGGGCAGAAAACGTTCAATACGCTCTGAAACTGTATACAGAAGCCAAAACCATATTTCATTCAGCCTCTATGAATCTCCGAGATTGGGCCTCTAATTCCCAACAATTTACTGAGTCAATAAATAAAAATGACAGAAATCAAGATAGTGAAAACATTAAAATCTTGGGGTTAAAATGGAATTTGGGACTTCCGGTCTGCTCTTCAAAGAGTTCAGACGTGTTTTTGTGAGCTCTTGAATAACATTGCGTTGTTGTGGTAATAAAAAGGAAGGGCCGTGCGGCCTCCCTTGACTCAATATGGCGAGTGAGCCGAACAGCAATTCTGCCTTACAAGGGCGAGCTTTGAAGGATTTATCGCTGTATGTAGAGGTTAAAGACTATAAAAAAGTACCAGCCGAAAAGCTCATACAAAGTATTGAAAATCATTGTGGATTAAATTCCCTTGTTGCGTGTATACCGAGAGGGAATGGCGTTTATGAAGTTACAGTTGAGGACAGGGAAAGTGTTGAAGTATTAGGTAGGAGAATTTGTATTGATTCAAATGACTATGAAATCACTCCTGTAAACAACAATATTGTTGTTGTGTCTTTTTTACACCTACCGGTGTACATCTCTAATGACGAAATCAAACAGAAGCTACTATCACTGGACATTGAAATCCTATCTACCATACGCAACCGAGTATACAAAGGAACCAATATCACAGACGGAACGAGGTATGTGAAGGTGAAATTCCCTCCTCATATAAAGTCACTTCACTATGCAATGCGTTTCACAACAGCAAAGGGTTTTGAGCACTTTAAGGTGTTGCATGATAACCAGCTAAAAGTATGTTCTCTCTGTCTGGCTGACGACCACCTATTCAGGCAGTGCGAAAAATTCCGATGTTTTAGATGTTAACTGCAAGGGCATACCGCAAAATATTGTTCAGCTACTAGATGTGATGTGTGTGGCTTTATTGGTGAAAAATGTACGTGTAAATGTAGTCGATGTGGGTTAAAAAATTGTGATTGTGTTACTAGTGCACCGACAGCAGAATTTAACGAAGCCGAGCCTCAAGCCTTAGATCACACGCTGAGCGATACTGGCGATAACAATACACAGCAATATAACGAGTGTCAGCCTGTGACACTAGCCAGCGATTTACCTGTTGAGGGTCAAGAGGATGCAGTAGAAGGGGAGCCCGAATCTGTGTGGGACATTTCTACTAACACAGACGAAGAATCTGCAATGGATTTGACAGACTCTCAGTCATCCGGCTTTTCGCTAGTGAAAAGTCGTAGACGCCGTAAACTAATGCCGGAACCGAACACTCGAGTTACCAGAGCAAAACGAAATGTTTCCCATGGGAAAACAGATATGAAGAACACTGACATTTTGAATTAATTCTTTCCCGTTTTGATATACAAAATGAAGGTATGCAAACTATTTCTTGTTTTTTTTTACAATGATTACTTTTGCTTCGTTAAACTGTAATGGTCTGAGAAATTTGTTTAAATTGCAACAATTAGTAAATTTTCAATTAAATGCTGATATAATTGCCCTTCAAGAAACACATTGGGACGACGAATTTGTCAATAAATTTGGTCACGTCATTAATGGTGAATTATATTTTAATAATGCATCTGATAAATACAAAGGGGTGGCTTTTGTTGCTAAAAAGTCTCTCAGTGATTGTGTAACATCCTCCTTTTCTGATAATTCTGGCCGACTTATATCTCTTAGACTTAATATAGAAGATACGTGTATTAATGTTATAAACATATATGCCCCTAATATAATATCAGAAAAAGAGGAATTCTTTAAAAAACTTAGACAAAATCTTGATTGTGAAAATATGATTGTGTTGGGTGATTTTAATACATCCTTGGAGAAAATAGATAGATCATGTAAAAATTCCAGCAGTGACAAATCAAGGAAAGTCATATTTGAAATTATGGAAAATTTTAAATTGTCTGATATTTGGAGGAAAAGACACCCAGATAAAATATGCTACACTTGGAGGCGAAATGTTAACAACAAATTACTTCAGAGCCGAATTGACTATTGTTTAATGTCTAACAACCTTTTGAGTAATTGTGAGTATGTTTTTATCAAACACACTTCCTTCAGTAATCATTCCATTGTAGAAATTAAATGTGATTTTTCCGAGGTTGATAAAGGACCTGGGTTATATGTTTTTAACAACACCTTATTATCTGATGACATTTTTTGTGAAGAAATCTATAAACTTGTTGACAAACAACTAACATGTTCATTGTATGTGGACGACATAAGTATATGGTGGGATAATTTGAAATACAAAATCAAATGGTTTTCAAAAACTTACAGTAAAAAAAGGCAAAAAGAAAAATATGAAAAAATTAATAAACTACAACAGAAACTGACAGCTGAGTATAGAAAGGCAAGTGCTGGGTTAACTTATAATATGGAAAACTTGCTGCATGTGGAAAATGAGCTGGAGAAGTATGAAACTGAGAAATGTAATGGTGCCATGTTGAGATCGAAAGCTATATACACTCATGAGAGTGATAAATGTACTAAATATTTTCTCAATTTAGAAAAACGCAACCAAGAAAAAAGAAAAATTAAATGTATTACTAATTGTGATGGCGTTCAATATTCAAAGTCAAATGATATACTAAATGAAATTCACTCGTACTACTCTGATTTGTATAATGGGAGTGAAGTAGATTCAAATGCTATTGATTCCGTCTTGTCGTCATTAAAGGCGAGATTAGATAAGCAGTATAAAGACATGTGTGACGAACCATTAACATTAGACGAGATTAAGAAATCTCTTAATGGAATGTCAAGGAACAAGAGCCCAGGGAATGATGGTCTTACTGTGGAATTTTATCTACGATTTTGGGATATATTAGGACCTATTTTATTTGATTTATATGGGGAAATTTTTTCCAATAATATTTTGTGTAGAAGTATGAGGAGTGGGGTTTTAACGCTCATTTATAAGGATAGAGGTGACCGATCCCAACTCCGGAATTGGAGACCTATAACATTACTAAATGTTGATTATAAAATAATATCGAGGACACTGTCGAATAGGCTAAAGAGAGTAATCTGTTCTCTTATAGATTCAAGTCAAACTTGTATTGCAGGTAGGGATATAGCCGATACTGTTTGTAGCTTAAGAGATGTAATGACATATGTTGAATCAGATAATTTAGAAGCCTACCTTGTTAAACTTGATCAAGAGAAGGCTTTTGATAGAGTGTCACACAATTTTTTACACGCAGTTCTTAAATGCTACGGATTTGGGGATAATTTTTGTCAGTGGATCAAAATATTATATACTGATGTTAGAGCTGCTGTAAAGTGTAATGGCCATGTGACCAAATACTTTCCAGTGACTCAGTCTATTCGCCAGGGGTGTCCTATATCGGCTTTATTATATGTTTTAACAGTGGAACCCCTGGCGTGCATGTTGAGAGATTCGAAAGATGTTCGTGGCATAGATATACCAAATAGTGGTGATACATGTCTAATATTTCAGCATGCCGATGACACTACAGTTACCGTGTCGGATGCAAACTCCATTGGTCACGTATTAAACATAGTAAAGCAGTATAGTAGGGCATCTAATGCCAAAGTTAACACTGAAAAGTCTGAAGTCTGGTGTACCCCTCGATCAAATGTCACCTCAGGGGAAATTCACGGTATACCAGTTGTTGAGAAATGTTTTAAGATACTGGGAGTGTATCTCGGCTCTGATGTTAAAACTTGTAATAAACGAAACTGGGAAGATAAAATAAAGAAAATCAAATGTATAATAAATATTTGGAAACAGAGAAATTTAACGTTACATGGAAAGGTCTGTGTCATTTCCATTTTATGTATGTCTAAGCTATGGTATGTTATGAGGGTGCTAGATGTTCCTGATGTATATTATAACCAACTGAAAACTATTTTTATTGATTTTATTTGGGGTGAAAAAGCTCATTTAGTGTCATATAATGTTCTAATTAATGACAAAAGCAAAGGTGGACTAGGCCTCCCTGATATTAAAGTTAAAGTAAAGGCCTTTCGCCTCAGTATGTTATCAAGATTTCTCAATCACCCAAATATGGTATGGAAAAGTTTCTTCCGCCACTTTTTATATTCTTGGAAAGGTTTAAATGAAAGTACTGCTCTGTTTTATATGTCCAGAAATAATTCTCTTTTGTATCATTTACCTGCATTTTATAAAGAAATGTTAATAGCCTGGAATGAACTTAAAGCTATTTGCCAAGTTTCAATTTCACATCCACAACAGATTTTGTTACAGCCAATTTTTCATAATCCATACATTCAGTTTCAAGAAAATGAAATATCCTCTAATATATTTATCAAATCTAAATTATTCTGTATTAGTGATATCCTTTACATTGTGATACCCGGTTTTATTCCCGAAGACGGAATTGTTGAAATTGTTTCCTCGGAATGCCCCGATATTACATGTTCACTAATAAAACGGTCATATGAAATAGTCAAGTCATCAATACCTAAAAACTGGTTAAGACTGTTAGAAGGGGTTGATTTTCAATGTAAAGAGGACTGTACTTTAGAAATAAATGTAGACGGAAATATTGTTCCTATTACCAGCCTGGTCACAAGCCAACTATATAAGTTACTTAGAAGAGCTGTAACTAAACACCCTGTTAGTCTAATGTATTGGGAAAAAGTACTTCCTCAGTTAAACATTAATTATTATTGGAGTATTCTGACAGAAGGTGTGAAAAATCCAACATGTGTACAACTGGATTGGAAAATCCTCCATAATTGTATTTTTACCAAAGAGAGATTGTTTAGATGTGGTATGACGGATAACGAAAATTGTGTCAGATGCGGTGGTCTCACAGAGAATATTTTCCACTTGTTTATCACTTGTCCTAAGAATTCAACTTTAATTAAGTATGTTTGGGATATGGTACAGAATTTGTTTCAGTTTGAACACCCTTCCTCCTTAGATGATATAGCATACGAAAGTATTTTTCTGTTTGGAATAGCAACCAACCTTAAGAATGTTAATTGTTACTTTGTAAACATGATATGTAGTATAGGTAGACTATGTATTTACAAATGTAGAAATCTTAAAGTTTTTGAAGATAAAGAAGTTGACGCTTTGATTCATTTTAAAGCAGCTTTAAGAAATAATATTAGATATTCGTTTCAGTATTGGAAGACAAATACACATGCTTTTCATAAACATTTTCTGGTGAAAAATCCATTTATAAAGATATCACCCTTAGGAGAATTAAATATAAGATTACCTATGTAAATATTATTTGTAAACTTGTTCTTCTTCAAGCCCCATCTAACTGTGATATCTTCTTTTAATTAAGGGGCATGCTGTAATATCGATTTTCTGAATAAACATATTTCAAAAGAAAAAAAAAATGGAATTTAATTGAAGACTGTTTAACTATTTCAGACCTTTGTTGGCCACAGGTAAATTCAGCGTCCACGAAAAGAGAAGTACTGCAAGTTATCTCCTCAATCTTCGATCCAATGGGTTTCTTTAATCCTGTGACACTTAGAGCGAAAATTTTCTTACAGACACTTTGGGTGGCAAAGCTAGTGTGGGATGAAAACATTCAAGACCTCCAAAGTAATTGGGAGGAAGCAAGAGATGATCTACAAGGTGTATGTACGTATAAAATACCCAGGTATGTTGGTACAATTCCAACTAGTCAATACTGTCAGATTATTTGTTTTACTGACGCCTCATCAAAAGCATATGCCACATCTGTTTATCTGAGAGTAGTGAAAGGGGAGACTACTCAGGTAAATTTACTGTTATCCAAGACGAGGATTTCCCCAATAAAACCAATTACCATTCCTCGTCTCGAGCTGATGGCTGTAGTCATTGGGGTTCGTCAAAAATGAACTCAAAATCCAAATTGATGACATAATTCTATGGACCGGCTCAAAGTGTGTATTAAACTGGATTGGTAACAAAAAACCGTTGTCCGTTTTTGTTGGGAACCGCGTTAAAAAAAATAACTCTCATAAGGAAATCAAATTTCGCTACATTCCTAGTAACCAAAATCCTGCGGATATAGCATCTCGGGGAAGCTCATTTGCAAAACTGAAAACCAACACTCTGTGGTGGCATGGACCATCATGGTTACTTAAAGTACAAAAGGAATGGCCTGTCTTTGATACTGACGAAGTAACCAGCAAAACACTTAATGACATTAACTCGGAGGTAAAACCAAGTATTCTGTTTGAGACTTCATCCTGTTTGACTTTTCAATCTGCTTCAGCTCCTATGGGAATCGACTTACACAAATTTTCTTCACTTCAAAGATTACTGCGTGTCACTGCATGGGTCCTACGTTTCTTGACAAAGTTACGTCGACGGAAACCAGATAATATTGGAAACTTAACAGCTGAGGAAATCTTGAAAGCAAAAGTGTTGTGGGATAAATATGTACAAAGCAATGACTACTATGAGGAAATCACAAGTATTAAAGGGAAGAAAAGAAACAATTTGTCGTCACAACTTGGACTGAAACTCGATGACAATGGTCTTCTGCGATGTCATGGACGTCTTGGTAAGTCAAAACTGAGCCAACTTGCTAAATTTCCTAAATTACTTCCCAAATTCAGCCATTACACAACTCTTGTTATCAACAGTTACCACCAAAGGTTACTGCATGCTGGAACTTCACAAACTCTAGCTCAAGTTCGTAATGAGTACTGGATTCCCCATGGTAGATCAGCTGTCAAAAAGGTGATTAACTCTTGTCGAATTTTCCGTCGTCATGAGGGTGGTCCATAAAAAATGCCCCAAATGCCACCCTTACCTTCAGCACGTGTATCTCAGTCACCTCCCTTCTCTTACGTCGGGTTAGATTACCTAGGGCCACTATTCACTAAAGAATTCCATGAAACCAAAAAAGTATGGATATGTTTGTTTACCTGTCTCACTGTCCGAGCCATACATCAAAAAATGGTGAGGGATATGTCGGCCGAGCAATTTATTTTGTGTTTGAGGCGCTTTATTGCAAGAAGAGGAAAACCCAAAACAATAATTTCAGATAATGCTCCCCAGTTCAAACTCACAAAGAACAGCTTAGATAAATTATGGAAGGCAGTAATAACTGATTCGAATGTCCAAGACTACTTTTGTAACCAGCAAATCACGTGGTACTTTACAGTTGAGTTAGCGCCCTGGATGGGGGCTTCTATGAACGACTTGTTGGCTTGGTTAAGAGAGCACTTAGAAAGGCATTAGGGAAAACTCGACGGTTTCACTTCTTTACTTCCTTTAACGTCTCTTTTTTTCCGTTTGAAAATTTTTGAAAAACGTTGTAATGTTATACTTGTAAAATGTACACAGTACAAGCCTCTGGCTTAAGGTGTACAGTTATAGAAAATAAAATGTTTAGAAAAAAAAAAAAAAACTCGATTAACTACCGTTCAGCTAGAGACAATTCTCTCAAAAACCGAATGGGTTATCAATTGCCGCCCTCTTGTATATGTAGACTCTGATCCCCATTCATCAATGATCTTAACACCAACTGATTTTCTTCACAACAACAATACTCAAGGTCTACCAGTAATATCAGACAGCAAGAGTGACCCTGATTACCTTTCCACTGCACCGTCAACAGCTAGTAAACTTCTAGACACCTGGAAACGTAGCCAGGCACATGTAGACAATTTGTGGACAATCTGGCGTAATGAATATCTATTGAGCTTGCGGGAGCGGCCTCATTTACGATTAAAGGGACCAAGAGTTCAGTCATCACATTCTCCAATTGTTAATGATGTAGTTCTCGTTAAGGATAACTTACCACGGTGTACATGGAAAATTGGACGAATAACAAAGTTGTTTTCGAGTCAAGATGGCAAAATTCGGTCCGCAAAAATTCTTATTCCTTCTGGCAAAACTCTGAATCGCCCATTAAATCTGTTATATCCAATTGAGTGCCCAAAAATGGAGAAATCCGTATCGACAGAGCATGACACCTTAACTGTAGCTGAGCCTGAAACCAACACTCGTCCACTGCGAAAAGCAGCTGATCAGGCCCGCAGTATTATCTCTGATCAACTTAGAAAATGCACTAACTGATTGAATTACTAAATAAATAACCATCCTTTGTCCTTTAAGTATGGATAGGTGGGATTGTCAAAATAACTCCAATATAAAGAAACCTTTGCTTTGGGTTGCTTTTCTACTGTCGTTAAGTGACTGGATTACCAATCCAACACATGGAGTTAATCGTTCTATTTTTTGAGGAATTGACTATTTATGCTATCTTATAAATATTGCATTTTTTTTTTCTTCTTTGTCTTTATTGAATTATGACTTAAATGCATTATCATTACTTGACCTCTTTCAGTACCAGAGGAACAAATTAAGGCGTATTTATTTCGCTGTTTTTTGGAGAATAGTAATGGTTAATCCATTAATTATAATGCAAAAGTACAACGAAGCTCTTTAGTACTGAAGGAGTTAAGTAACTTGTTTCTTTATTTTTTGTCTGTATTTATCAATGAGGTTAACATTGATCGCTTATTTCCAGAATACTTTTGGTGGTGGGAATGTCGCGAAGTTCGGGATTTCTTTAATAATTAAATGAATAATATATAATTCCTTGGTGTGGAGATTTGCGAAAGTCCGAATGAGGTAGAGTGGTCAGGTATATATGAGAGTGTGCATGCTTATGTTGGGAGAGACAAAATTGTTCCGATAAATGTAGTGTAGGGTTGAAGTTGTGTTATAAGAAAGTGGAAATTTCATAGCAAACTTTGCGACAGTCAAAGATGTGTTTTCGAGATTTTTTACTGTTCATATTTTCACGTACTAGGTACTTTCTACAATTGAAATGATACTGGGTTATGCTTAGAGGCATGCAGTACCTTTCATCATTAACGTCACTGTGGGGGGGGGGGGGGGAGGACATATTATGTTTTAGTCTCAAAACCTTTTAGTTTTATTCTGTTTCTCCTGCATTGCAGCAATTGTAAAAAGTGTATGTGTTGGTGGCCTATGATATTTGTTAAAACAGATTCATGTAGACAACGCTAAACTAGTTTGGCAGAATGATTTATCCAGGTGTCGTAAGGAGAAGCCATATAACCCAGTACTAATAATGAAACTTTGCATTCAGGTTCTCCCTATTTGGTATATTTGTGCAAGATGCATACTTTGTGTATACCACCCATATATCATTGGATTTGTTGAGAAAAAATAGCCACACTTTTTTTAACAATATGAACGAAAAATACATCCATTTACACTTAACTTATTGTGTTTCTAACCAATGCTATCATCCATTACTGGTCCATTACTGTCGTTTGTATTTCGCCCAGAACACTTTGGGTACCAGTGAAGCTATCATTCTCCCGTTGAAGAGCCGATCGCCAGGTGAAGTTATAGTCTATGTATGACAAATTAATAGTTTGCGAGATACCGAGATATTTGATGAGATTGGCTGTGATTCAGTTGTGGAAATATACATGGGATTGTCTTGAGGTCATGTATGGTAGACGATAAAAACGTGTACAAATTGGAGGTCTTCGTTTCAAGAACGTTGATATATGGCTGTCACTAACATTGCCTTCGCTCATTGGCAGAACATTTTATGCGCTTAAACTCTATTTAACAAACAAAACGTTTCACAGCTTGTATTCAGCATCGTATTCAGTGAAAAAACCTAAACCAAATATTTCTGACAAAATGTCCTGTTGAAAATTGGTTAAGAGAATTGGAAAAAAATCCACCCATAGATTTAAAAAGTATTTTTTTATTTGTTGTCACATATCTGCAATCCGGTTCTATATTGTTCTAAATTTTCCATAGCAATCTAATATTTAAAAAAACTGTTGACTATTAAATTGATATTATTGGAAAACATTTAAAAAGACCGAGGCATCTATTGTAAAAATCTGAGTTTAATTAACTTGAATAGGTCTGGGTAATATAACAGCTGGGTAATATTTTGTTTGAAATAAGTATAATTATGTCCAATAATTAACTGAATCTGTCACATAATAGGCCAAACTGATGTGCATGGTTAAAATACTAATTATTGATGATAACAGATGTCTCTCACATTTGGAAAAGCCGACGTATGCTAAACCTCATACAGATATATAACAACGTCATGTAAGTATAGTTTATAGACTTTTCATACGTTCATTAACTGAATATTTTAGGTATAAAGAGTACAAAAAGTACAGGGGGTAAGAAAAATATACCTTAAGACAAAAACTGCATGGCTTTACTAAGTAACCAATGTTTTCGTCGAAAACCAATGGAATTTATTTGAAGATTGTGTGTAGATGGGCACCGGCTACCCTGTAAATATTAAAATGCAAGGAAAATGCATTTATTTGAAACCCAAACCTCCGGTCCATCGGCCTAAGATAATTGCTTGTAATTTTTTTAACAATATTTCATGGTGGTTGCTAGATTTATTTTTACTTATAATTAGCATGTGTAGAAACAAGACCGCTAGAGAGGCCATTTTGGCAGTTGAAACGTCAGTGACCGTAAATTTTAGAAAAAAAACTGGACAGATCTTTGTAAACATTTACATATTCCGTCTATGGTTTCGTTGCTGATACAACAAAGTGAATGTCAATAGCTCGGGTATTAAATAAAAAATAGAAAATTATTTATCTATATGTCATTTATCTAGGTTTTTTTAAATTGCAAGAATTATGTTTTCCTTTTCTTAGAAAAGGTATATTGACAAGTTTTTTTTAAAAATAATTGTCTGAAGTTGGTAAGTCGTCATTGACATAGAAATCTCAGAAGTTGTTCGCATTAATGGGAGTTTTGGTGGAAAGGAAAGAAATGCTACACTAAGAACGAATTCAATCGATACATATATATGACTTTGTTAAAAGCAATATATGCAAACAATATAACTTCTGGTATTCTAATTGTACAGGTACACGTTGCTATTTCTCGTGACTGGTCTTGTTCTGCTTATTTCCCCATACAGTAAGTTGAATTTCGTTCTTATGTTTACTACGTCGTTGTAGATTTTAGTGTTTTGTGGTATCTGAAAATGCTACATCAGTCCGAAACTTTTACGTGCCTGAAATACCCTCCGACAGACTGCAGCTAAACGAACAATTTCCATATCATGTTGAGTGCCCAACAAAAGTGTCCCTGTGATAACGTAAGGAACAGAGAAACTCTCCGTTGGTTAACTTTCAGCTTCGATCATTTACAATTGTAGCATCGGAGGATTCCTGATATGTATCGAAACTGCTTCTGTCTTTGTGTTCCACATCGTGGTTTACCGGGCTAAATAAAATATACCAACAAATATCTTTCTAGATGATTTCTGCATATAATTAATTTACTGTTATTTTTATTTTATTTTTTCGTCTGTATTAAATATACTTGATGAACTTTCGACGCCATTTGTCTTCAGCTTAATAAATACGGCGATTTGCCGTGTAAAAAGCGCAGACTGTCCAATGCTTATTAAAGCCGACCGGTAACGAGTTTGTTCCGACTAATGCTACATCTTATTTGCCCTCGGGAGTGACCTCCCCTAATCTCTTTCAGAAATCCGGTCTCCTCTCTGTAGATTTTATTTTTGTTGTTGCTCGACCCAGATAGTTTTCAAACGATAAAAATGTCCTCTTAAAATATGTATATTCCTGTTTATCGGTTGTACCTTGAGTTTTCGAAAATGTGGCCAAAGCTTAAATAGAGTACGGTACAAAATTTCATAATTTTTTGTTGAGATTTTGAAAATGTATGGAAAAGGAAAGCAAATGTCTGCAATGTTTGGGTTTGTTTTACGTTGCATAACTATTTGTTACAAATAAACTCAAAAGATTTTATTATCATTTTAGGTAGATTTTTTTTGCAGTGCACTGCCAAGCGGGAATAAGAAAATGCACGGAAAATGAGCCATTGACTGAAGGGAAATGTGATGATGAAATTGGGTTTTACCGTTCTGTGGGGAGATGGAATATAACCATGCTTCTTGATTTCTGTCGGTAAATTCTTCATACTCATCTTTATTGGCCTCAAAGGATCATTTCATCAGGCAGAAGTATTATTAATCATCCATATACCAGAATACCTTTAAAAGTTTTATTTAGTTGGAGTGATTTTTGTCGGCTTTTTTTCTTTATCAGATCCGCAGACATGTCTTCACGACTTGGTTGTTACGAAAGAGCGGCTTCTTCATGCACACTAAACGATGACCCGAAGTTGACTGAAGCGGACATTAAGGAGGCCCATTATCAAGACATCGCTATTACTAAAATGTGTAACAATGTCAAAGGTAAGTACATCCAGTAGCTAAAAAGCTACTTAAAGGAATCTTTATTGACTTCGTAATTTTGTAATCTGGGACAAAATTTACAATAAATGAACACTTATTTATAACTATAGTTATTTGAAATGCCAAAAGCCTATGTTGCATACGTTTTATTCAGCAAAAATTACAAAAAAATGCCGGGTGAAAAGGTTACAATGCCGGGACTTGAATTCGGCTTTCACGACGTTCATACGGAGGCTTTTAAGCCCACTGGAACCAAATAATAGGGGTTTATTTGGTAACATTTGCTGCAACCAATCTCTTACCATGGAAACGTACAATAAGCAGATAATGCGATTTCCCGACATGTGACATTTTGACCACGATCTTTCGCTGGAACAAAATTTTAAACCAAATTTTAAGCGTTTGTAGTTTATAAGTGTATAATAAGGTGTGTATTTTGTATTGGTATTTCTCGAATTAAGTATAATGTCCCATGAAGACGAGGAGACATGTATTTCGAGCACTTTGTATGACAAAGTCAAACTAGTATTATGTCTATTGTATTTCAGTTCTTGGGGAGAACTTCGACTGTATTTTACGCTATATCTATACACCACACGTCAGTGATTGCGTCAAGGGAGCACGTAAACGGAAGAGACAGAGACTTTACGAAGTTCTTGAGAATCTTGATGGAGATTTGTCATTCGAACATTTGAAGTATATTAAGGCGCCGTAAGAACTATTTTATTTATGTTTACGTAAATAATGTAGCACTGATCAGGGGTACAATTCTGCCCTATGGAAAAAAAATAATCTTGCGGGGTTTTCCTTATAGATCTCCCTATAAGTGGAATGGTTACCAGATACCTGCCTGAGGTCGATTGCCTCCTCCGGACACCATAAGCCCATTTTTCGCCCCTGTCACGGCGACTTTTTTATGTAAAAAAAAAGTTCGATGTTGAGTGAAATGTCAATCAATTAATCAAGGAATGTTTGACTTTTTTCAGATTCTCCTTGGAAACATCGACGTGCTATCAAAACAGTTTGGAAGAAAATTGTGGAAATTTCGTTGGACGACTGATAAGCCCTTTCTACTTATCGCAATATCTCGGCTTTCAATAAGAGGAAGTGCACTTGGCGATGAAACATGTCCTAGTCTCACAAAATAAATTTTTTGTATAGAAGTTGGCAAAAAAATCAAGTCGTCAGTTTTATAATACATGTATTTAAAAAAAATGTATTGCAATTTTAAGGGGACCCGTTTCATCGAGGTCACTAGGTTCATATACTTTTAATATATCTGATTGAATAAAAGAGTTGGATTGATTTATCTTTTTGCCACGTACTCCCGGAATTACATCACCTTTATGGCGGCGTTTTCAGGTCTGTTCTGGACAAACCCGCATCGTGTCTTGCAAGAAACTAAAGAATTGTCTTTTATAGGTCGATAAGATGAAATCCCGGTAAAACACATAGTGACCATTAAAAACCGAATGGGATTTGAACCCAGGGGAGCTCCTAAAATTGAGCCACCAATGCTTTACCTTTTTAGTTTCCACAATTCTTTGGCTATGTCAAAAAGTCGGGAAACTGAGAATAAACAAAACATGATCATAGCAAGTGAAAATATTTAATTTGGTTCCATCAGAAATACCTAGGTAGTAGACAGACACGTGAGTTCAACCCTGACTAGTAGATCTTTTAAACTCTTGTTCTTTTTATAAGCAGTGACTTAAATGACCATTGGCTCAGAAGTCGAGCCATTGTGCTATGAAGAAGTTTATATTCTGTATTTTTTTCACGACACCTTCCCGGGTCCAAGTTTTTAACCAAAAGGATTCAGAGTTTAAAAAGGTAAAAAAGTAAGGAAGCTAAGCCTTTGAAATGTTCCAAAAATTTTGACTTTGACCATTCAGAATCCCCAGTTCAGAAATTAAATCAATTAAACCCCAATCATCAGCTGTACAGATCCCACCCAGATATCCATAAATACATAGACAGAAAATGACACCTGTGCTCAAATTGAAGTTATTTTACCTGTTTCATTAATCAATACCATATCTTTCATAATAGAAATTCTATGCCATGTTGGAAAGCTAACTACCACGAAGGACGCTGGCACATTGAATACATTGAATAATGCTGATAATGTTTTTGCAGTGGTAATGTAAGAACAGACGAGTTTGTTACAATAATGAATCAGGGAAACGGAAAAAAAATTGCTAATGGATAAGCTATCAATGTTTCGGATTTTCAAATTAACGGTACCATGTATTCAGTACAGTCAATTTATGCCAATGGCCAAGAATTCAAACACTTTTACAGAATTCTCATAAGCCGGACATAATCTGTTTACAGGACACCAAAATATGATTTTACATACCCAGAGTATACTGTAATCCCCCCCAAAAAACAAATTAAATGTTAGAGGCGGTGTCCTGGCAGTATTGATCAAAAATGGATTGTTATTTACTGCAATTACGCTTCGACAATTTAAAGTTCTAGAATGTCAATGTCTTCGAGTGGCGAGGGATGACAATAGATCATTTTTTATCACAAATCTATACAACCCCTGTAAGAAACTAGATGTTAGTGACTTTAACTCTGTATGAAATCAATCTTATCATGGATGTAGTTTGTGATGACTTTAACTCACAACACCCAATCTGGACTAGCTTGTCTACAGCTGGCAATGGTAACATTGTGTCGAAGCTGATAGATGAAAATGACCTGGATACTATAAATGATGGAGTTGGAACTCGTTTTAATGTACATTCTAGAGAAACATCAGCTATAGATTTCACAATATGTTCACCGACTTAAGGTGTCATAGCTGAGTGGTCGGTTTGCCAAGACCCTGCATGTGGGAGTGATAATTTTCTATTAATGAGGGTGGGGGACGGCAAATGTGGTAATTATGATCCGGAAATTATTCCACATAAAAAACAGGCAGAGAAGTATGATGATTTCTCATTGCCAGAACTTCAAAAAGCTTTTAGCAATTGCAAAGATTCATCTCCAGATGAAGACGGTATATTCTACTCTATGATTAAGGCTTTAAAAATCATTTTATCGCTTTATACCAACAGTAGGCTATTTGGTCAAAGATCGTTCTGCCTTCGGCTTGGAAAAAAAGGCAATTGTCATTCCAGTTGCTAAACCTCAAAAGAACCCAACTCTCGTAACGCCTTATAAGTCACAACACCCAGTTTATGTTTATGTTTATTTGTGGGTAGCTTGAAACCGGCAGCACTATGTCAACTTTATTTGGTTATAAAGGATATCTCCTTTATTGGGAAATGGAAAAGCCTTACCGAGATTTAGGTAATTAGCCACAAACCATGGAGAAAAGTTTCACATTGTGTTAAAAAGGGGCATATCATTTAGACGTTTATACCCATGCAATCATAAGTTTGCTATAATAAACCACAACCCATGATATTTCATTAGGTTGACGAAAGGCAGTAGAATTGTCTGGAAAAGATAATTTGGCTACAGATCATCAGTATTTTTGGTGGAGCTAACACGCCGATTTGCTATTGGCTTAGATAGTAATCAATAAGCTCTGATATTCTTAAACGTTTACTACCAAAATATGAGATAATATGACGGCCTGGGGCATTGAAAGCTACGCTGTTTATAGATTTAAGGTTAGATTCCAAAAAGCAATAGAGCTTTTTATTAATGTAGCCTTTTTCTTCAAGGGAACGAAGACTTGTATTGCAATTTTCAACATTTTCAGGCCTAATTTCCTTATCTGGCTTTTCGTAACAAAGGGTTTGTTAGCTGCTGTTCTAACTCCTCAATCACAATTCTTTCTAGGCATACATGTAATATATTTCTGAGTATTTATCAGCAGGTGTTATGAGGATATATGCTTTGATGTCCCATTAGCTTACTAAACGCAAGTCGTTCTAAGTAAGGTTATGTTGGTTTCTATGATTATCTGAGTGCATAAACATATATATTTATGGACACTAAAACACACGGGCACAGGGAAAATCTTCTTGTCTAAAATAACCACGGAGACAAGTTTCTAATTGTGTTAAAAAGAGGTATATCATTTAGACCTTTATACCCCATCATAAATTGTTGTAATAAAGTAAACCTATGATATTTCATTAGGTTGACGACTGACAGGAGCTTGGTCTTAGTCAGTAGAATTTTCTGGAACACTTTGTATTACATTGACAATGTTTACGCATCTTAAGCTATAGTAAGAATATCGTCAGACTATATATTATGCCCCCCTCCCATACCCTTTCCCGGAAAACCTAGGTAGAAGGCAGACAGGGGAGTTTAGCCCTGACCAGTATGTCTTTCAAACTCTTGTTCTTTTTATAAGCAATGACTGGCCTTTGGGTCAGAGGTTGAGCAAGTTTACTTTGAAGTAGTTTGTATTCTTCTACTATAATCTTGGCCATAGCGATGCTAGCTTTGTTATACTGAAACACAAATGGTATTATAGTTTTTTCACGACATCTTCCGGGGTCCAAGTTCAAACCCAAAGGATAAATAGTTTGTAATGTTTGAATCCAAAAACTTTCCCTTTCCAAACGTTTGTGCTTCGTATCTGCAGCGGAAGTGAGAAATGGGATTTTCTCAATAGGCATGATTTCAAAATGGTCCTTGACCGAATGACCTTGAGTATTGAAATGTTGTGCCACGGGTACATCATGTTTAAGTCTTATACTAGATAAATGGTTGGCTGCTCTTTGTCGTAGAGAATTCTGAGTTTCTCCGACGTACTGTTTGCGACATTTTTTGCACGTGATTACATACACGATATTAGAGGAGTCACAATTAAGATTATCTGCCATTTGATATTTGTTGCGAGTTTGTTCTCCGAAAAAGGTTCCGCGATCGGGTACGTATTTATCGAGTTTGCATCGCGTCTTAAGGCATTTCATTGATGTACCTGAGAGAAATGTTGGACGATAGTGGTACACTCGTGAAGGGGAGGTAAGCGTATCGGGGGATGAAGGGGGAAACATGATTTGTCTTACTGTGTTAGATTTGATCCTTCGGAGTAATCTAATAGAATACTTCCTAGGGAGGAGAGCTTTAAAAAGAACAGAACAAGCCTGGTTAAAAAAATCTAAAGAACTTCAGTTTCTATAGAATCTAAAAATCTGAGATTTAATGACTCCCTTGAAAGTGTGAGGAGGATGGTATGACCCAGCATGTAGCAGCTGATGCGTGTCAGTAGGTTTGAAGAATACTTTGTAATCTAGATACCCAGTAGTATGACATGTATGACCCTTGGAAATAGTTACATCCAAAAAATCCACAGAAGTGTGATCAATAGTAGGCTGTAATTTAATGCTTGAGTCGTGAGAATTAAGAGTATCAATGAAAATATGAAGGTCTTCCAACGTATGTTGCCAAATGATAAAAATGTCATCCAGATACCGAAGGTAAATAAAAGGTTGTTGGTGACATTTGTGAAGAATATTACTCTCCCACTCAGCCATAAAAATAGAGGCAAAGTTAGGACTAAAACGTTTCCCCATAGCACACCCTTTAATTTGCTGAAAGATCTCCCCATTGAATTCAAAATCGTTACCTTTTAAGCTAAGTTCCAGCAATTCTAAAATGTCTTTATCCGGACGACGGTGGTCAGGATATCTTTGGAATGCTGATTTTATGGATTTAAGACCCAAATCTATGTCAATGTTTGTATACATAGACTCCACATCCAGAGTAACCAAAATCACATCTTGTGGGATGGATTTTTCAGACAATTTGGCCCATAAATCATCCGTATTTTTTATAAAGCTAGGATGCCCATTCGCTATACGTTTTAGATAGTAATATATTAGCTCTGATATTCTATAACTTTCACTACCACATTCTGAGATAATAGGACGCCCAGGGGGCATTGTAGGCTTCGGCCATTTTTCAATGGGTTTGTGAATTTTCGGAAGAATATAGAAGATCCTGTTTTTAGAGTTATGATCAGATTCCAAATAGCGATACTGTTTTTCATTAAGTAAGCCTTTATCTTGAAGAGTGTTTATTACATATATATTGTAATTGTGAACTATATACTGCTCTATAGTGACACCTGATTAACCAATATTGACCAATCTGTTTTCTTCACTGTATATCAATTCAATTCAAATTTATTTCACCACACATATATATGTATATTTATATTTCTCCATCATTTGTTTGTTCTCAAGCTGGTTCACAAGGTAGATTCGTACAGCTCGTGCCACTTGCAATAATTTTACATAGTCATGCTTGGTTTATACTAATACCAAGATTTACGAGATGTAATAAAAATATAAAATAATAATAATAATGACATATAACATATAACTTGTGTTTTTCTCACAGAATTAGAAAAGAGCAGCAGCGAGGGGGCCTCCGTGGCTCAGTAGGTAGAGCGTTGGACGCTCAATCCAAACAGCCTTTCACCAATGGGTCGCGGGTTCGAATCCCACTCAGTCCAAAAAATTGGAAAATTTTCTGACTGGGTTTTCACTCGAACGACCTATGTGGAATGGTTGCCAGTTACCAGCGGAAGGTCGTGGGTTTCCTCCGGGCACAGAGCCCGGTTTCCTCCCACAATAAAACTGGCAACGCCGCCATATAAGTGAAATAATCTTGAGCGCGGCGTAAAACACAGAACAATCAATTAGAAAAGAGCAGCATCTGTCTTTCGAGTTGGTATTGGGAGACAACGTTTAAGATCAAAGGGAAATAACTCAAAGAAATGACTATCTCACAATAACAATTACTTCAGATTTCTTTTAAATAATGATTCAGAGTTTAGTTGTTTCAGACTACTAGACAAATCATTCCATAATTTTGGATCCAGTCTGGGAATGAATATATTTTTGTTTGGGTATTGACATAAGGCCTGTATAAATTTAAAGAGGCATCCCTCGTGGGATAATTATGTACATACGATAACCGGTTAAATAGTTGCCGAGTTGTAAATTGTAGAGCATATGGTTTATGTAAAAATCGATGCACAATTACTGGGGTAAGGTACTTGTTAACTTGACTAAATGGTAAAATATCATTTTGAATGAAAAGAGGGCCAGTATGGACATATCTTCTGCTAAATGTCACAACGCGTATCAATCTCTTCTGTAGGAGAGAAATGGGCGTAAGATGGGATGGATACGTGTTGCCCTAAATAACATTACTATAGCTTATATATAAGTAGAACATTGAAAACTATAATGTAAGTAGACATTTTCGAATTACAGTAAGTATCAGCTGTATCGTCGGCAAATAGGATCATATCTAAACATCACTTACGTTAATAATATCGTTAATATTAATATTACTTAGCGCCATTAAAAACGCACGGTTGAATGTTATGTTTCTACCCCAGTAAGGCTATTGGCCATTTCCGTTTTGTTGTTTATTGTTAGTTCGAGTTAAGTTGCAATAACTGGATAAGCTGTGGTGTTCCCCACGCGCCTGTCGTGAACATTACGCAACATTTCCTAATAACGTCCATTGAGTGTCTCACCGTCACTGAGAACAGCTTTCAGGGCTCATGTGTCGTGGGTTCAACACTTTGCACGAAGCTCAGCATAAAGACGAAAAAAAATCAGAAAACGTTACCATGCCCCGACTTACGACACAACAAAGGGAACGTGCCATTGGCATGTTACAGGCGGGTCTCAGTTGTGCCGCCCTAGGACGTCACATGCAGTGTCATCCCTCCACAATTAGTCGCCTCAGAATCAGGGAACATGAAACTGGCAATGTTGCCGACCGACCACGCCCTGGTCAGCCAAGAGTCGCTACAGCCCGCCAGGATCGGTACATCGGTTTGTTGCACACACGTGACCGATTTCGCACCGCGACACAGACTGCTCGTGAGACAGTGGGGATTGGAAGGCCCAGGGTAAACCTCAGCACCATCCGTCGCCGTCTCCAACAGATACAGATGCATACACGCAGCCCCTACCGAGGGCCCATATTGACACCCGCCGCACGCCAAAACCGTTTGCGATGGGTTCGAAATCATCAGAGCCCACACTCTGCAAGGTTGACACAAGACTTCTTGCAACAGAATAATGTGAACATCGTGGAATGGCCAGCTTACTCCCCCGATCTATCGCCCATAGAGCACTTGTGGGATCAGCTTAAGAATGCCGTTGCACAACGTAAACCCAGGCCACCCAACCGACGTCAATTGATCCAGGTAGTGCAAGAAGAGTTGGACCGGATCCTACAGCACAGAATAGCCACACTCATCAGGTCCTTGCGTCGTAGATGTACTGCTTGCGTTGATGCCCGAGGTGGACATACCCATTATTAAATGATGACACCTTCAATTTCTGTATCAACGATTTGTTTGCAAGGAATAAAAGTCACCAGGGTTTCACATATTATCAAGTCTTTGTCTCATTGTGACCAATGCCTTGTTCTTCAATTTAAGAGTACTTACAATATTTTACACTTTACATTTCTCAAAATATTTTACATTCTTTGGGTCGAGCGTTTTTAATGGCGCTAAGTATATATATATCAAAAACATTGTCGGGCCCAAAATCGAGCCTTGGGGCACGCCACACGTCACTAGCTGCTCATTGGACAATATATTACTTAGTGATACAGACTGCTTCCTGTTATGGAGATAACTTCTCAGCCAATCATTACACATACCCCGTATCCCGTAATGAGCTGACTTCGATAAGAGTATGGCATGATTGACAGTGTCGAAGGCTTTACGGAAATCCAGGAAAACTGCTGCACTATATTATTTTAACGATTTAGCTGAAAGGAGTGTATCATACAGTTTTAGGATGGCCGATGAAGTAGAATGGTATGAGGGCCAGTGTTTCTATACAAATAGCTAGAATATTCAGAAGACTGTATATTCAGAATAAATGAAACACAGGAAAATGATCTGATATATCTGACAAAATAATTCCAGATCCTGTATCATTATCAAGGAAATTTGTAAATATGTTGTCAATTAACGAGGCTGTATGGGAAGTAACTCTTGTGGGCTTTGTAATTCTAGGGTAAAAATAATAGGATTTCATGATCTCTAAGAATTGGCGGCTTGGACCATGCGTATTAGTTTTGAGGAGATCTATATTGAAGTCCCCCATGATTATTATGGATTTGTTTTAGACAAATAATATTCCATATTGACCTTCTGGATCAATAAGGGATATATCATGTCGAATTTAGCAATCGGTAATATCATTGCTCATATATAGTAAAACAACACCCCCAGCATGATTATCTCTAGACAGTGCAAAATGGCTGTATCCTGGAATTTCATACATTTCTTCAATCGACGTGTTCAACCAACTTTCAGAGATTCCAATAATACTAAACTTATGGTAGACAGAATCTAAAAGGGCCAATATTTATATTAAAACTCCTCGCATTAGATTAAATACAGACATGTTGTTATTGTTAATTGGGTTACTTTGTAGTATAGAGTTCAGATCATTTTGTATATAGTAGTTTGACTGATAATTGGCTACAGAGTCCCATAGCTGCTGTTCAATTTCATTATCATCAGTAGGATAAGCGGAATCATTTGGGTCATTTAGCTGGAGATGGTTAAGATACAATCCTCAAACCCAGCCATATATAAATCAATCACAATACCTTGTTCGTTTGCGAATAATTCGTCAGCATCTGCAGCTTCTGTCCCTTCTTTTTCACCCCCTCAGTTCCCTTCCCCTAGACCTAGTACCTCTGCTCTTGTTCGTCCACCTTCTTCCCCAGTTTCTACTAAGATGTTTTCTGTTAGACCTAGTAATCTAGTCATTCTCCTCCTTCCCCATCCCAAGTATTGTCAGTCAACCCCCGTATGAGATATTCCCTCCAAGGGGTCAACGAGGGGCCCAGTCGGCACTCCCTTCGGCTATCTTCGCTCGCTACCGGTCGGCTTTGACACGCCTCGGACAGTCTGCGCTTTTTATACGGTAAATCACCGTATTTTTGTTCTGAATAAAAATAGCGTCGAAAGTAAATATCAAAATGTTTTACTACAGACGAAAAAATAAAATAAAAATAATTATAAATTGATTAAATGCTAATATCATTTAGAGAAGAATTAGACAAGAATTTATTTATATATTTTATTTAGCCCGGTAAACCACATGTTGTAGACAGACGCAGTTTCGGTACATATAAGGAATCCTCCAATGCTTCAATTATATATCTGATCTAGGCTGAAAGTTAACAAACCGAGTGTTTCGGTCCCTTACATTATCACCGGGACACTCCTGTGTGGCCCTCAAGAGGATTTGGGAATTGTACGCTTCACAGCTACCTATTTGGTCACCATATTCAAAATGACCTGCAGTATATCAGAGGGTATTTCACGCACGTAAATCCCCGAAGTTATCAGACTGCGAGGGGCCAACACAACCCTCGGAATAACTTAGCCAATACCGATGTAATGTGGCTTCCAATTCCTGCAGATTTTGTACAAGAGGCTCTGGGACAAATGTGCTCTAAAGGATTCAAATCCGCGCAGTTACCCTTTCAACAGACCCGACATCTCTTTGGATGGACTCTGATGTTTCATACTTACAAGCATCATCTTATTTTGTTAAAATACACTTCTGATTTGGCTAACGATATCCTGAATAAATTGTTTAGCTTATTGTCATTAATGGTGATTTCTTATCGCCAGAATGTTGCCCTTTATGATCACAATAATTTCTGCAACATGAGTTTTCCAACAACTCTTCCTACACCAATTATTGCATCGGTCGGTGCAGACTTTCCAGGGGGTGCTTAACTTTTTTCTTTGTGTATACTTCAAAGTAAAATTGCTCGACCTCTGACCCAAAGACCAGTCATTGCTTATAAAAAGAACAAATGTTTGAAAGATATACTGGTCAGGGCTAAACTCCCATGTCTGTCTTCTAAATAGTTTTTTCTTGGGATGGAGAGGCCAAAATTTTCACTGTCTTTTTCCATGATCCTATGGGGCTCAATGCCGATATTCTTGTCATAGCTTCAGATGCGTAAGCATTGTCAATACAAAGTGTTCTAGAAAATTCAGCTGATTAAGGCCAAGCCCCTGTCAGTCGTCAACCTAATGAAATATCATAGGTTTAGTTTATTACAACAATTTATGATGGGAGGTATAAAGATGTATATGATATACCTCTTTTTAACACAATTAGAAACTTGTCTCTATGGTTATTTTAGACAAGAAGATTGTTCCTGTGTCCGTGTGTATTAGTGTTCTTAAATATGAATAATGGTTTGTAGAGATACCAAAATATTTGAAGAGATTGGCTGAAATTTATTCACGGTCGTCACGATCATGTCCGATAGGCGATAGAAACAGATTTGGATGTCCACGTTTCAAGAACGTTGATATATGGCTGTCACTAACGTTGGCTTCGCTCATTGGTTCAACATTTTATGCGCTTAAATTCTATTTAAAAAAAACGTTTCATAGCTTGTATTCAACATCGTTTTGTCGTTAACTCCAAATATGACATTGCATTTGTAACCAGTGGTAAATTCTCATATTGCTAATCATTAAAACGCTTTTAGAAATCCTAGTTCAATGAGAACCAACAACTATCGGTTTCTATAAAAACTGAAAATTATACACTTTAACATGGATCACATATAGCCCTGATACACAGATATTAACTAAAGCTCTCTAAACATTTACCTTTTACAGAGTCCCATGCATGTTCAAATTTTCTACAGAGCGGTAAAATTCAAAAGGGCTGTCTGTCAGTGTACCATAAAGGCACTAAGAAGCTAAGAAACACTTAGGTAGAATAGAAATTACGTATGTAATTATACAGCCTATATATCTATATATTGAGGTTTTTTGCGTTTTCCATTCATGGAATGATGTACGCCACGAAATGAATACAATACACACACACCTTTTCGGGCGTAGGCGGGTTTTTTATTGACTTATACAACCAGCATTTCATCGCCTGCATTTTTTAAGTCACACTTGAAAGGGGTTAAAGGGAAATTAACAAGAAATATATTTTTTTCACTAGAACAACTCTATAAAGACAAGTTTTTAAAATACAGATAGTAAGTGTAAAGAAGGTCAGGAGTTTTCTCTGGGCAAAAGACTGATTTCCTCCCCAATTAAACCTGCACAGCTGCAATATACTGGTGCGTGAACAAATGCAGTGTAAAGCAACAATCAATCCACAACAGCTGGTTGTGTAAAATGAACATCTCTTTCAGAATAAAAGGTTCCATTTAAACTTCATTATTTATATGTTAGATAAGCATGTTTGATATAGAAATAATAATTATCACAGCACGGAAAACCCTTAATTACTTTGGTTTAACCGGCTATATAAGAGCGGTGATATTTTGTATATTTGTCATATCTTTGCATCCTGGAGAGTTTGAATTCTGGAGAAATCTGCGCATACCTCACAACATCAGCATGTAAGTAACTTTAAAGATTTCAATTTTAGCTACAGCTATACACATATAGGTACGCCCTTGTCTTCAGCGCTAGGCCTCTCCTTGTTTATCAGAGGTACCTGTCGGTAGAATGACAGTGTCTAAGTGTGACTCACGATAAAAAAATTTTTTAAAAACCTGGGGCCGGTTCTGCAAAAGTTTAGTCGGTTAAAAACCCAGTGTAACTCAGGAACGTCATAATTGAATTTCTTTGGTACTTTACGTCATTTAGCCCTGGCTCAGCTTAAAAGGGAGGGTGGGGTGGGGGGGGGGGCATGTAATTGTTTCGAGCGGGCTCCCATAGGCCATCATATTCATGTGCGTGAATCTTGCACGTGGTTTACGGTGTTAAATTACACTGAAAATGAATCTGCCAGACAAACTCAACAGTTCAATCGTCCCTTGAAAGCTTATCGTATCTTGTATGGTTATAACCTGCAATGTCAGCGATAAGACTACCTTTTGTGAAAATTTGGTAGACACCAAATGCAGCTTGCCACGTCTACTCAAAAGGTTGATTTATAAGTCAGCACATATTTCAGAGTATTTGTCTTCGGTTTTTAGCTCCTCGATATGATCCAAATTAACTTAAATGGCAGACTTTCAGAGCTGACCAATTTCTCTTACGCTAGTTCAGTGACTGGTGAGCTAGGGGTATGCTGATTGGCCGATCGGGGCAGACGGCTAAGCTTTGTTGTGAAGATGGCTGCCAGGTCAGATTAACATTCTCTGATAACGATAGTTAAAGTGGCATGAGCTGCCAAAATTCGCACTTTTTTATAATTTCTGATCGTCACGACAGTAAGAGGCTTTAAAGGCCATCGAAAAACTAAATGATTGGCGAAGGAATGATGAAAATCTATACAGTATGTGGCCTGTACGCACCGACAACGTGTCCGAAAAGTAAAAAAAATTAAATTACCGGAACGACCATTCACTCATTCTAAGCCAAAGTTAGTTCAAAACATTACTTTATCGTACATTCTTTATCGTACGTTAGCAGGGTTTAGCCAGCTTCCAGAGAAGGCATTTTTGTTTTAGGTTGTGAATGTTTGCCGTAACTTCATCGAACGTTTTACTAAGACTACGAACATTCCAATGTATAACGTATAACGAGTTACGAATCTTTCAATGGCATTTAGAAGTTGAAAGGTTAACAATAAGGTGAAGAATTACTTATGGATAACAACTTCTTGGTTAATTGGGTGACGACTTTTCGATGTAGTTCTTACATCGTTATCAAAGTCAATTGACTGTCTGCATCTAATTCATTAAGTCGATTTCAACTGTCAATACAGGAGAATGTGTGTGAATGCAGTTTTTATCAATTGACTTTGATAACGATGTAAGAACTACATCGAAACGTCGTCACCCAATTGACCAAGAAGTTGTTATCCATAAGTAATTCTTCACCTTGTTGTTAACGAGTTACGGTTGTTCGACTCGTCCGTAGAATTTAACTGATTAGAAAAACTTATATCAGTGTAATAACTAGATTGACGACAGTCTGTATCCATCCAGTGAGAAATCTCATATTCATTATCGTCGGTGGGAGCCTTGCTTTTTGTAATAAAGATTTCCTCACGAAAATTTCCGACGATGTTTTGGAATCAATATGTCTTTTACTGTCATCGCGTTTGGGGCCGGACCTGTGTGCATTTTGTACTAATAGTGTTGATTATGTCAATAGGATTTTCGTTGTCAGTTTCCAGAATTCCGCTACAAAACGTAAGTTAATTTGCCGACTGTATCGTTCCTGATCCTAGACGCGATCTTTTAAGGCTTTATTTTCTTTTGTAAATTCATCACACCTATTTTTCAGCTGGTCAGATTGTTTCTTTTGGTTAGATTGTACTTGGGATATTTTCGTAATATCACGGCTGTGTTTTTTTGAAGAACATCTTGCATTTTGATCATCAAACTCTTTGAAGTCATCAGGATCTCTGTTGGGATCTACGGTTATGGTTTCTTCCTGGGCTGATGTTTTACTGGTTCTCTGCATCTTAGGTATATATCATACAACCGCTGACCGACGGAAACTGATCCTCAAGTGACCTATGCAGTGATATGCTTTGTCCAGTTAGGGCGTGGCTAATACCTTACTCACGGAGCCTGTTTTTTTTCTTTCCGTGTTCGTCATAGCCAAGATCACTTCCATAGTAAAAAAGTGATATTTGTTAAGGAGACCCGCCGACCCGCGGCGCAACTTTCACAACAAATAAGCAAAGAATAAAATATTGACGAACACGGAAAAAAAAATTCGGCAGAGCCAAGATTTTTCGGCTATGACTGTCCATGTTTAGTAGTCCATTGTTACTTACTTATGGGTTACAACCTATTAAATTTTTTTACCTGTCAACGTTTATAATACCGCTGGAAATAATACAAACGATTTTTGGGAAACAATGAATTTAGATTGCAGCATTGTCATATACAAAAAGGAAAGAAGTTTTTTTGTTATCCATATGTAAGTAACGATTTAAATTTTCATACGTCATGAAGTCAGTGTTTCGAAAGCAAGTTGCAATCATCATTGTCGATTCTCACCCTGGCCCGATTTTTTTCCGGGTCAATCAGTGTCGATTAATTTACAAATTAAGTAATGATTGTTTCAGCTTTCGGTTTCAACGATGGCAGTCAAACATTTATCTTGAATAGGGATGACATATTAACCGTCAAATAAAAAACAAAACTTCGGGGTAAGAGAAATGATAAGTTTATATGTAAAAGTTGGGTGAGAGCATTAAATGTTTAAATCGTCAGGAAGAAAATCACGTCAGGAAGAAAATGATTAAATCTTTGTTTGAGTGGCATTTAGAAGCTGGAATAAGTACAACGGTAAGGCTTGCATATTGATATCAACTTCTTCATTTGTTAGTTAGCAACGTTTCGGTCTTGACACTTAGTCTAGACCGTTTTTCAAGCTATGTTGAACATGTTGAACAGAGCTTGAAAAACGGTCTAAATACCAAGACCAAAACGTTGCTAACTAATAAATGAAGAAGTTAATATCCATATGCATACCCTCCCGTTGTGATTAAATCTTGCGTTTGGGCAGCTCCGTTAAAGTGGCATGAGCTGCCAAAATTCACACTTTTTTCGTAATTTCGGATTGTCACGACAGTAAGCGGCTTTGATGGCCTTCGGAAAACTAGATGTTTGGCGTTGGAATGGGGAAAATCCATACAGTTTGTTTTTTCTTGATAGAATTTATTCCATTAACCATGTTATTACATATATCTTGAACTTTAGCTCTTCACATTGTTCAGTCATATATAACCTTATTTTTACATCATAAATATTTATATGCATGTATTACATATTCATAATACACCACCAATTTATAGAGGGGGGGGGGGGGTGGTACCCCTGTTGGTTTTACCTCCAATAAATAAAAGGTATTCGAAAATCGAAATATGGAGAATCCATACAGTTGGTGGCCTGTACAAACCGAAAACGTGTTCGAAAAGTAGCAAAATTTAAATAACCGGGACGACCATTCATTCATTCTAAGCCAAAGTTAGTTCAAAACAATACTTTATCGTACATTTTCGAGACTAGATGCACTAAAAAGCTTCTGAATTATACGTCTTGAGAAAAATAGCCAATAATTTCAACATTCTGTTTTAACATCAAAATATCAACATTTTGGCTGCTCATGCCACTTTAAGCTCAATGCCCTACGCGAACTGTTACGTTCAAGAGGATAACGCTCTATTTTGCGTGGGTCTGTTGCTGCGAAAAAACAGTTTCTTTTTTCGCAATCTTGATAGTATTACTTTCCAGTAATATTTCAGGCTTGCAAAAAGTGGGACGCGGGGACAAATCATTGAATGTCCCCACCCCTTCAGAAAGGTGAGGGGGAGGTGGGGGGGGGGGGGGCTGTTGACGCTCATGATGATCAGACAGATTGGTAAAAAAAATGTTTAACCTGCGTTTTTATCATCCTATATATTCAGCACATCCTCTGTTACTTCTTTTCTCATTTCCAGGTACAAAGTGCCGTTTTCGTTAGCGTTCTTTGTTCTTCTACTGTCGCTATGCAGTAAGTGTCTTTTATCTTTCTATACTAGCTATTCAATAAAGAAAATTAAAATGTACCCATAAACATTCCGACTGTTTGTATTTTGTCCTTTATTAGAAGGTATTTTTGTTTTAAGTTTAGAATGTAACATTTTTTTATAGACTGTTTTGTGATGTCAAACTATACCCGTAACATCTATTTCGCTAAAAAGTGCTAAAGTAGGGTTGTCATTAGCTTGTATTGACAACATAACTATATAGGGTTCAAATAATTTACGTGCGAATGCTGATGCTCGCAATATTGAGCCTTTTTCAAAAATATAACATGTCTGACTCCGTCGGGGGGGGGGGGGGAGTACAGAAACCCGTCTACTTTTTAAGAGAGCCTTCTGTTTCATTGTCTTTTCTGTATAACTGTATTTTTCTTTTTACAGGGTCCAATGAAATAAAACTAAGAAAATGTACAGAAAACGAACCATTGACTAAGGATAAATGCAGAGAGGATATCGGATACCTTTTTACGCGTGATAGATTTAATTTTACCACACTTATTAACTACTGCCGGTAAATGCTGCTCTGTTATAATCGTTTATTCTTAAAGTGGCATGCTCTGCCAAATGTAGGGGAAGATTCGTTGAAAAAAAATGTTAATTTCTTTCACAATTTTCAAAAATTAAAAAACTTCTAATTCTTACTTCTTTAGAAAAAATGGCCGATAATATCTCAAAGGCCTTCTAGCCCACCTTAGCCTTTCTGACATTTGTAAAGAAATCCAATTTCTACGATCTTACGTCTAGGAAAATGACTCAAACATAAGACACACAAAAATGTGAAGTTATCTTTAAAATGTTTAAATGGTGTTATGAAGGCATACCCAGAACGGAAGTCCAAACGTCACCATGGACCAGAAAGTCTGTAAGTTCTATATGTTGGAATATACTTATTCCATATCTTTTAGTATTGAATTTACTGTGTCCATCAAATCAAAACGAGCGTCTGTTTCTCTCAGGTTAGTTCCGAAAATTGGACCAATGCTAGTTTGTTTAAAATTCACGATTCAAGCCATTTTGGACGTTTATATATGCACATTGCCGGGCTGGCCTTCGTTTACATTTAGGGTAACTAACAAATCAAATTTTCATTTTCAAATTAAAATACTAAATGATGTCAAAACTTTCGAATTTGGGCAAAAAATGAACGTTACTGATTTTTTTCTAACTGGGAAAAATACAGTAAACTGTCTTCATTTTTTTGTAAAGAGTTTTCTAGATTTTAGCATTAAGTGTGCCTTTAAAATCGAGTTTTTAAAAAAATTCTAAATTTTGGTAACTCGGGTGACTATAACCAATCAAATAAAAGTAATCAAATACCAATTTAGGACAACCAGAAACTGATAAATGCAAAAACTGACAGTTTTTTTTACCAGAAGGCCTGCTTGAATTTCAGGTCGTTTTGAAAAGCTCTTCATTGGTTCTTCTTGAGAAATATATTTATAAAAGTTGACTAATTCTGCTCTTGGAAAAAATGTATACCATTAAAACGTATGCTAGTGTAGCAAAAACATGTAAACATTATACCAATTTCTATTTATTCCTCATTTTTTGCTTTCTATTTCAGTTCTCCTGAAATTTCTTCGCGTCTTGGCTGTTTTGGACGAGCAGCCAAATCCTGTACAGGAAACACTAACCCAAAGCTGATAGAAGCTAACTTAAAAGAGGCCGAGTTTACCGATAATGCTATTACAGATATGTGTTCTAATACCGAGGGTACGTTCTACATTGTAATATGGTTGAATATGAAGACTCGTCGGGGAAATTTATATGTTATAAAGCCATTGATAAAATAGATGATTTGAAAATTATCCCTTGCATGATGATGAGTCCATATTTAAAATCGAAATCATCCGGAAAATTATTAGGTTGTTTACGGAGCTTATGGGTTTATTAAATTTCGAAGTACGAAACTAAGGTATGGTACGAATTACAATTTAACAGCATTAAACAAAATAATTAAGTATGGTGTCGACCATTTGCCAGTTTGGGGGGCGCAGGGGGGGGGGGGGTTGTGCACAAAAATAACGTGACTTCGGGACATCAATGCCATGCCGACTGGACAACTTCCTTTTACACTTAAGTCATATGCATTCCAACTGCATTTTCCACACGTTACTCTATCCATTCTGATATGGATATTCTAATATGTTTTTTCTTCTAAACCGTTAGTAAAAATGATGAAAAGTTAATACAGATGGATCGTTAGGTAGTCATTCTGACGTCATTTGCATATTGTTGGCAAATCACCTCCTATTTAATCCAGCTGTAGTGTTTTTCTGTTAATTTTGTGCCCTGTGAAAAATATGGAACATTTGTTTTTTGTTTTTTTTTCAGTTATCGAGCAGAATCTGAATTGTATGGCTCAGAATAAGGCGACTATCCGAAAGTGTGTACGGGGAAAATACGATAAAAAGTGGGAATTAATACGTGAAATTCTCAAGGTCTCTGGAGCGGACTTTACCTACGAGGATATAAAGCTGTTTGAATCAACGTAAGAAACTACTCCTGTCTACCACTACTGAATTCAATCTCTAATGCTTTAGATTTAGTGATTGCTAGCTACTATAGCCGAGTAAACGAATGGAATGTCCGTCGTTGTCTTCTGACAGAAAACCCTGTCCCGAACAATACTTTGTAAGTTATATAAATTTTAATATGGCGTATAAACATAATCAATAAATCAGCAATTCAATGAATCTGCCAAACAAACGTGATAAAATTGTTCTTCCACTGTTTCAGATACTCCTGGGACAAAGCTCAATGTTACAGAAACATATTGCAACAGCATTGTGGTACGGGAATCGGACGTTTGATGAGCGCCTTTCATTTATCAAAATATCTCAGCTTTCAGTAACAAAACATGAGATCGATTGGGATACACAGGAAATTTGAACCAGCTGTTAGGAGAAAAAAGAGAAATGAATACATTTTTAAACGCGTTGCACTTTTCAACTCTATTTGCCAGCATAATATCAATATACTTTGGGCATAGAATTTGGATAATTTCAACTAAGCATATTGGTATATCCATGTTACCTTGATTTCTGGAGAGAAAAAAAATCCAATATTCAAATTGCGCATTGTTCAGTTGTTTCTTTTTATCAGTTATCATTTTTATATTGCTCCCCAAAAATCGCTCCCTATCTCCGAGGGCCAAACGCCTTAATGCTGGTATATCAGTATATTATAGGAATAGTTTAGTCGATGGCGTGGAGGTAATTACAGCCACAAGTCATAAGGGATTTATTTGGGTAAAACTGAAACACAATTTCTTCAGTACATCTACATAGGTTGCATTTACATTTCTACAGAGAATTCTCCTTTCTTTTCGAAGTATAGACTTACTGACTTTTCTGAAGTTCTCAGTGATGATGGTAAAATCTTTCTCTGTGCTGATCTTAACAGTAGAATAAGTAATATTTGTGATATTGGAGAAAATGATAATCTAAATAAGTATAATCCCACACTATAAGATCTTACAGAAGATCAAACAGGGGAAAATGTCTTGCCTGTTAAAGGCTCGCAAGACAAACACATTCGAAAGGAAACTAATCTAATTGCGTAAATCTTCTGGATTGTGTTGTGATCGGATCTAGATAATTCTTCATTCCAGAATTCATTCTACATAAAAAAAGAGGCAGAGGAGTATATCAGCAACTTGGATTAACCTGGGGATGAAATACCATTAAATTCAATTTCTCATTGTCATAACTTAAACAAGCTCTTAACAATTGCAAAGATCCATCTCCAGGTGAAGGAAAATTTTAATACCTATCCAAAAAGCATACTCCAGTACGGAAGAAACGACTTAAACAAATGTAGAGAAAATAGTTTGGGAGAAAGTCCGAACCGAGGATTTTTAGTCACTATTACTAGAAAATAAAGGGCACCTTGATAGTAGTATTGTTAATTTGAAATCAGGATATATACATATTAATGAAACTATAACTGATGTCTCTGAGAAGTTAGACGAAATATCGTTTCAGCTGTTTGGTAAGGTTTATACAAAGACTCCTTTAATGAAATGTCGGTCTAAATGCTTCAATGCTGATTTTTTGCAAGCGAAAAAGGTGGTACAAAATAAGGCAGTCAGATAGCCCTCTGAATGAGTTATTCTTAGCCAAACAAACGTATGTCAAAGTCAAACCCAAGGTAAAATTTAATTGCAACCAATAGTCCAAATAAAATTTCTCAAATTGCAAAAAGTAATCCAAACAATTTTGAAGAAAACAGCGAAAACTTCAAAACTACAACTTGATGTCTTTGTTAATTTTTTTTCGATACACTCTCAGAACGGAAAGTCTGATCAGGTTTATAACTTTCCAGTTGTTGTCGTTAATGACCTTGATGTTCCAATCAGCATTAAAGAAATCAAAATGGCAATACATCAATTAAAAAGAGACAAGTTTTCTGCACTATTGGCTGAAGTATTTTTGGACATATCTGGTATTCTGTTGTCTTATTTGTCTGAAATATTGAATCATATACTTACTCATCAATAGTATCCTGAAGTATGATCAAAAAGTATCATCATACCAATCCCAAAGAAGGGTAACCTTACAGGATAATGAAAGGAAACAAAATTAGTACATTCAGTACAGGCGCGGTAAATTTTTCCTTTCTAATGGACTGGTACCAAAACCATATTTCTACGATGTTTCCTTGCCAAACTGTGCTATAAGAAAGTTAACAATCGTTATCAGAGAACGTCTAACTAATTCGACAGCCATATTCAGAGCAAAGATTACGGTAATACCTGAGTTAATTAGAGGACTATGCATGTTTCTAAATCCTCAATAACAAAAAGGTTCTGAATGAGATTTAAACTTTCAACACATGATTGACCAGCAGTTAATCCTTGAATGTTTTACAAGCTCTCTCTTGAATTAAGATGAGAATTTGCACTCTTCTACTTTTTTTCAGCACTTGAATTAACTCAGACATTACCGTACCCGTGTGTACCAATCGGCCAATCAGCATACGCCTAGCTCAACAGCCACAGCACTAGCGTAAGAGAAAAAGTTTGCCATTTATACCTAGGTCAACTTCGATCATTTTGAAGTGGTGATAACTAAAGACAAACACTCTATACTGGCTTGTTAGCCAACCTTTTGGGAAAACGTGACAGGCTGCATTTGGTGTCTACGCGACTTGTGGGGTCGATGTAGGATTTTCAGAAAAGGTAGTCTAACCGCTAACATTGCAGGTTATAGTCATACAAGATACGATAAACTCTCAAGGAAAGTAATTTACTAATACTATATATAATACAATTTTAAAATATCAATGGCGCGCTCCACTGACTATCGAACGCGAGTTTGTCTGACGTATTTATTTACATTTTATTTTCACACAACAAACCACTGGCAAGATTCACACACATGAATACGATGGTCTATAGAAGCTCGATCGATACAATTGCATGTTGTTGCTGTTTTTTTCTCACCTTTTCATATAGCCAGTAATTACAGGGGAATAACTCTGGTTAGGTCTTTCTCTAAATTATTTTCCTTGGTTTTAAGAAATAGGTCGGATAATTTTTGTTTTCGTTCAGACAGAAGTACAATTGACTGTGTCCATGTTATACAATGTCTTATTGATAAATTTATTAATCAAACGAAATTTTTATACGGTTCATTTACGGTCTTCCGAAAATCTTCTGATCTTGTGGACAGGGGTTATAGTAAGAATATCGTCAAACTATATATTATGGGGTCATGGGAAAAGACAGTGAACATTTGCCACCCCCCCCCCCCATACCCCTTTCCCAGAAAACCTAGGTAGAAGGCAGACAGGGGAGTTTAGCCCTGACCAGTATGTCTTTCAAACTCTTGTTCTTTTTATAAGCAATGACTGGCCTTTGGATCAGAGGTCGAGCAAGTTTACTTTGAAGTAGTTTGTATTCTTCTACTATAATCTTGGCCATAGCGATGCTAGCTTTGTTATACTGAAACACAAATGGTATTATAGTTTTTTCACGACATCTTCCGGGATCCAAGTTCGTTACCTTTTAAGCTAAGTTCCAGCATTTCTAAAATGGCTTTATCCGAACGACGGTGGTCAGGATATCTTTGGAATGCTGATTTTATGGATTTAAGACCCAAATCTATTTCAATGTTTGTATACATAGACTCCACATCCAGAGTAACCAAAATCACATCTTGTGGGATGGATTTCTCAGACAGTTTGGCCAATAAATCATCCGTATTTTTTTTATAAAGCTAGGATGCCGATTCGCTATAGGTTTTAGATAGTAATCAATTAGCTCTGATATTCTATAACTTTCATTGCCACAATCTGAGATAATAGGACGCTCAAGGGGCATTGTAGGCTTCGGTCATTTTTCAATGGGTTTGTGAATTTTCGGAAGAATATAGAAGACCCTGTTTTTAGAGTTATGATCAGATTCCAAATAGCGATACTGTTTTTTCATTAAGTAAGCCTTTATCTTGAAGAGAAACAAGAATTTTATTAAACTTCCTAACATTTTCAGGCCAAATTTCCTCATAGAGTTTTTTGTAATGAAGAGGGTTGCTTAGCTGCCGTTCTATCTCTTCAATATAATCCTGTTTTGACATAATAACTGTTGCCGAACCTTTATCAGCAGGTTTAATAACTATGTTTGGATTTCTCCTTAGCTTACTTAAGGCAAGACATTCTGAATGAGTAAGGTTATGTTGGTTTCTCTGATTAGTTAAAACATCAAACTTCCTTGATACAGAGTCACGACTAATGTTTATTTCTGGATCATACATCTGAGAAGGGGGTGTATAGCCGCTTTTAGATGTAAACGGCTTGCGTACCCCATTAGAATCTCGGTAGATATCAGCCAGACTAAGATTTCTGGAGAACTCCATAACATGCACTAATTTACTAATAGAAAAGTCCCTATCAGATAATGGTTTTGGGCAAGGCACAAATGAGAGTCCTCTATTGAGTAGAGATATATCATCAACAGTGAGTTCCTCGTTACTAAGATTAACAATATTACTTCCTAAGCCGAAAGTAGGGTGGCACATGCCCTGTCCCAAATTTAGTTTAAATCTAGTGTCTGAAGCCAGTGGGTATACAAGCAAATGGTGTATTACTAAATGAGATATATGTTTTGTATTGATCTTTGCCGATGATATGCTGTTGTTGTCAAGAACAACCGAAGGCTTACAGTTATTACTTAATGACCTTTCCAGGTTCTGTTCAAAATGGCAAATTACAGTCAATTCAGAAAAAGCAAAAGTGATGATATTTACCAGAAACAAGTGAAGCAGAATTACTCACTGCTAAACTATGAGCTGCCGTTTATGACATTGTATTGTATAAATGCTATAAATTAATTGATTTGTGATATATATACATATATATATTTGGATTTAAAATATAATTTATCACTAAAAATATTTTTTTAAACTAATGTTAAAAAAATTAAAGACAAAAAATAAGTGAAATATAAAAAAATAAAAATAAAGTCCGTTTCGTTTACAACAATAATTTAAAGAAAAGACGCTTAAATGAAGTCCCGTGTGCGCAAGTCACGATTGATATGTCTAGTTCCCCTAACGATCTTAAGTTTCATATTCATATCTATTTGATGATTGTATGTAGGCAAACGCTACCCTGTAGATATTAAAGAAGGAAAATGCATTTATTCGAAACCCAAACCTACCTCGGGTCCATCGGCTCAAGATAATTGTTTGTAATTTTTTAACAATATGTCATGCTGGTTGCTAGATTTCTTTTTGGTTCTAATTAGAATGTATAGAACCATGACCGCTGGAGTGGCCATTTTGTCAATTGAAACGTCAGTGACGGTAAAATTTAGAAAACAACTGAACAAATCTTTATAAATATTTACATATTCCGTCTATGGTTTTGTTGCTGGAACTGGAAAGTTCCTGTAGTCCATTTCTCTTAAGTTTGGAATCTGATTAGGCCATATATAGGGTTCAATTTTTTAGTTGATACCATAAACATGCTTAATTTGAGAGAACTTTTTGTGTTTTCCCTTAATAACTGCCATAAAGACCGTTTTATATTAAATTCTACTATGGAGTGGTTTTACTAAAGCCAAAACACATAGGACAACTCGTACTATATTGTACATGATGGTGTATATTTATGAGCTTTCGAGAGTAGCTACTCTCATCATCAGATATTACAACACACAATAGGCAATTTTCTACAGGCATTATATATAGAGAATAACAAGCCAATAACAAACTTAGCTTAGCTTTTAAAGAGTCACTTCATATTTCTAAATTAAATGTACAAAGTTCATCAATTCCTCTCCGTTTATTTAATGTATAACTGTATGTCTCCATTAAGGACTATAAGTCTGTGTTGTTCCAATATTACAACACCCCCCCCCCCCCATGGTTTTAATCTCTACAGATCCTGTTCATTTGTACTTTGGAAGCCTAATTTTGCTTATCCTACTTATTCTATCATTTTAAAGTATTAACTATGTTATGTGTTTCTCTATATATAATGCCTGTAGAAAATTGTCTATTGTGTGTTGTAATATCTGATGATGAGAGTAGCTACTCTCGAAAGCTCATAAATATACACCATCATGTACAATATAGTACGAGTTGTCCTATGTGTTTTGGCTTTAGTAAAGACCGTTTTCCATCAACATAACATCGACATGAAAAATAAATAATCTGCAATGGTAAACGATTGAAGCCAATGATTGAAGAATGTGATCATGGAGACAAAAAGATAAAAAGTCTATTTTATATGTTAGTTCGCATGCTTCAAAAAAAGTCTAAGGAAAAAAAGAGTGTAGAGAAAACAAGAGAAGTGCATTCTATACCTTTTCACTCTGCACCTGTGTGTGAATAGCGTTGCAGGTAGTTGACAAACGCCGAGCATTTCATCCGGGCACAGAGCCCGGTTTACACCCCCACGAAACGTGACAACGCTGCAATATAAGTAAAAATAGTCTTGAGTGTGGCGTAAAATACCAATTAATCTATACCGATCAAAATATCTCGCCTTCAAATGCAAAGGAAACACATTGATTACAGATTGATTTGGTAACCCTCATTTCGTGGAATATTCGAAGTACGCAATTTTCATTGTCGTCCTTTGCATGCACGTATACATGGTTGATGTCTTAGTAGCCCGTTTATCTACATTCTAAAAAATAGTTAAAAACCGTTGTACTTTGTAGAGTTTTTGACCACTGTAGACTTGCTCATCGTGTTTTACCTTTATATGTTATCAACCAATTGGCTTAACACGTTCTCATTTATGTCTCCCTCACATATGGTGGGGAGACATACTGTGGTTGTTTGATGAAATTTTAATAACAGCTTATTGGTGAAGACGTTCAGAGTTGATCAAGTTTTGGCGCCTGTCCGATCTTCAGTTAGCCTCAGAATCGGATATTTTCATTGGTTGTTGCTTGTCTACAAGATATCTCCAGAACCACTGGGCGGAATTTGATAAAAGTTTTATTACAGCTTGTTTGTAAGGACGTTCAGAGTTGATCAAGTTTTGGCGCCTGTACGCCCTTCCAATCTTCAGTTAGCCTCCGAATTGTATATTTTCACTGGTTGTTGCTTGTCAACAAGATATCTTCAGAACCACTTGGCGGAATTTGACGATATTTTAATTACAGCTTATTGGTGAGGACATTTAGAGTTGATCAAGTTTTGGCGCCTGTACGCTTCTCCGATCTTCTGTGAGCCTACGCATCGGATATTTTCATTGGTTGGTGCTTGTTTACAAGATATCCCCAGAAACACTGTGTGGAATTTGTTGAAATTTTAATTACAGTTTATTGGTGAGGAGTTTAAGCGTTGATCAATTTTTGACACCTGTACGCCCGTCCGATCTGGTTTGGGCCTCCGTCAGACAGGGATTCATAGAATTCCAAAGTTTACAAACCAAAAAATTTAGTTTTTTTATGAGGCCAAATTGAAAAAAATTACAGGCCATTTCAGAGCCATAGTTGAATGAAATCTCAATTAATATTGAAGTAAACTCCATTATGAATCGTTCAAACTGATGTGTGTCGCTAAGAATCCAGAAACCTGTCACTCGGTCAAAGATGTGTTTTCGAGATTTTTTACTGTTCATATTTTCAAGTACTTGGTACTTTCTACAATTGAAATGATACTGGGTTATGCTTAGAGGCATGCAGTACCTTTCATTATTAACGTCACTGTACGGGGGGGGGGGACATATTATGTTTTAGTCTCAAAACCTTTTAGTTTTATTCTGTTTCTCCTGCATTGCAGCACTTGTAAAAAGTGTATGTGTTGGTGGCCTATGCTATTTGTTAAAACAGTTTCATGTAGACAACGCTAAACTAGTTTGGCAGAATGATTTTTCCAGGTGTCGTAAGGAGAAGCCATATAACCCAGTACTAATAATGAAACTTTGCATTCAGGTTCTCCCTATTTGGTATATTTATGCAAGATGCATACTTTGTGTATATGACCAATATATTATTGGATTTGTTGAGAAAAATTAGCAACACTTTGTTGACAATATGAACGAAAAATATATCCATTTACACTTAACTTATTGTGTTTCTAACCAATGCTATCATCCATTACTGGTCCATTACTGGTCCATTACTGTCGTTTGTATTTCGCCCAGAACAGCTGTCACTTTGGGTACCAGTGAAGCTATCATTCTCCCGTTGAAGAGCAGATCGCCAGGTGAAGTTATAGTCTATGTATGACAAATTAATAGTTTGCGAGATACCGAGATATTTGATGAGATTGGTTGTGATTCAGTTGCGGAAATATACATGGGATTGTCTTGAGGTCATACCTGATAGGCGATAAAAACGTGCACAGATTGGAGGTCTTCGTTTCAAGAACGTTGATATATGGCTGTCACTAACATTGCCTTCGCTCATTGGCAGTACGTTTTATGCGCTTAAACTCTATTTAAAAAACAAAACGTTTCACAGCTTGTATTCAGCATCGTTAGTAATGCCCCAGTCACAGTTGCGATGCGTCGGCGATGGGTAAAACCCGGGAAATTTTAACAAAATCTTGAGACAGATCCCACGATTTTGTACCCGTTGGAGGCGCTCTCAGGACGCCTGCGGCTTGTCGCAGATTTTTAGGCATCGCCACAGTCGTCGCGGTCCCCAACTTTGAGATTACTCGCAAGATTTTTCACCCATTTTGGCCATCCAAGACTTACGATGCCCTCCGATTAATCGTTGAAGTGATTGTTCTATGTACAACCAGATGAGGGATACCACGCTACAGTGTACAGGAAGAAATACAGATGCGAGGTCAGAAAACTATTATTGACTTATACAACCAGCATTTCATCGCCTGCATTTTTTAAGTCACACTTGAAAGGGGTTAAAGGGAAATTAACAATAAAATATATTTGTTTTACTAGAACAACTCTATAAAGACAAGTTTTTAAAATACAGATAGTAAGTGTAAAGAAGGTCAGGAGTTTTCTCTGGGCGAAAGACTGATTTCCTTCACAATTAAACCTGCACAGCTGCAATATACTAGTACCTGAACAAATGAATGCAGTGTAAAGCAACAATCAATCCACAACAGCTGGTTGTGTAAAATGACGATATCTTTCAGAATAAAAGGTTCCATTTAAACTTCATTATTTATATGTTAGATAAGCATGTTTGATATAGAAATAATAATTATCACAGCACGGAAAATCCTTAATTACCTTGGTTTAACAATCAATTTCAAAAGTGTTGAAATTTTATATATTTGTCATATCTTTGCATCGAGTTTTTTTAGATTGACTAGTGCATACCTCACAACATCAGCATGTAAGTAACTTTAAAGGAGGGGAAATCTCTAGAAATACATAGGGATTATCGTCGATAACAACCTTCAATTTGACCCACAAGCTAATAAAAACAGACAGAAGTATGTCCTTTCAGTGGCTTATCTGTGTAGCCATTTTTCCGTTTTAGGATGACGCGATGTTGGTATAGCTATGTTTAGATCAATAATGATGTATTTTTACCGCTCTCTAATATATAATGGTAGATTTAGGTCCAAAAAAAACATGGCGACAAAATTGAAGTGGAAAGATGGATACAGGTCACAGTTTCTCACTTCCGGAAATTTCTAGGGAAGAAGTTCCAGATATTTTTGAGTGTTTTTTTTTTTTATTATTTTTTCCTGGCCCCCTGCATTATTTTCTGGGCATTTTTGTAGTTTTTATGAAAGGACAGGGGTTGAGTTACTGTCTGGAAATGATTTTAGAAGTGGAATGGGACCAGTTCAGGTGGGGGAGATCTGGTAGTTGGGGGTACTTTGGTCTATTTACATGCGGAGGAATATGTGCAAAGAGACCCCTATCAGCTGATTCTACTCGTATCTCAAAATTTCTACCTTCAACCTATGAAAAAATTGTGCTTAAAATACTGCAGAAGGACTGTTAAAGGCCCCCACCGAAGGATTTGGTTCAACGAAAGTTAGGGAAGGTGCTGTGAGAGCAGACATTAACATTACCGCAAATGGGAAATGAAAGAAGTTCCAGATATTTTTGTGTGTTTTTTTTATTATTTTTTCCTGGCCCCCTGCATTTTTTTCTGGGCATTCTTGTAGTTTTATGGAAGGACAGGGGTTGAATTACTGTCTGGAAATGATTTTAGAAGTGGAATGGGACCAGTTCAGGTGGATGGAGATCTGGTAGTTGGGGGTGCTTTGGTTTGTTATGAGCGGAGGTATATGTTCAAAGACACCCCTATCAGCTGATTCTACTCGTATCTCAAAATTTCTACCTTCAACATATGAAAAAAATGTGCTTAAAATACTGCCAAAGGACTGTTCAAGGCCCCCACCGAAGGATTTGGTTCAACGAAAGTTAGGGAAGGTGCTATGAGAGCAGACATTAACATTACCGCAAATGGGAAATGAAGGAAAATGAAACTGTGACCTGCTGCCTGTATGGGTTGAAAACATATTTTGTGAAATAGACCACTGTACAACAACAACACTGTGTTTGTGACTTAAAACTTGTCAGAAACACATTATAAGACCTATAGTACTGTCTAGATGTGCTGAAAATGTATCTTTCATGTCTTTACTAGCAAAATATTTGCACAAAACTGATTTCTTGATAGTTTTGGGGGGCAAAGTAATGTACATGATTATGAGTTGAATTTCTCTTGTAAGTAAATGATACTTTTCAATATGGTAGTTTACCTATTTCTGCAATGATATGCTATACAATCTGGTTGCTTTTCTCATTACCCTTGCCAAAACACACAGAACACTACCCTACCCCCAAAAAATTGAAAAGAATTTGGGCATTACTTGATTTTGTGTACATATTAAATTTTATTTGGCTTTCTGACAAACACCTATAGTTCTTACATTGATTTGATGGTCAACATGTGAGAAACATAATAACCTCCTTTTCTAGTCTTACCAAATACCTTTTTTGTAAAAAAAAACAAACCTTTTTCGGTGTTGTTTTATGTCAAACTGAATATTTTTTGTACTCTTTCAGGTAATTTCAGGTCCTGTATAAGATGAATGGAATTGTTTATCTACCTATGAGTATATTTTCCTGATTCACACATCAAAGGAATGGAAATGAGAGTCTTTCTACTTTTTCCAGAGGTAATTTTACCATTGGCATGGTTTCACAGCTTCATTACATTAGAAATTCGCCTCAAATAGCATGCCTAATGGCACTCAAAGTTGGCATAAAACCGCACAGAATATAATGACCTGGGCTTTCCTGATTTTATTCAGTACCTGCATGTGTCTTACACAATTTTCACTTGCAAGAATGTAGGAATCAATTGTTTTAAAAAAAAACCAACCTTACATTTACCCCACCCCCCTTTTTTTGCATATTTTTTCTTAAATCTAATCATATTTTCCCAGAAATATCCTTTTAGACCCTTGTTTGACTTTTTGGGGTGCAGTTTTGTTCTCTGGGCTAGGCTAATAATTAAGTTAATATTCAAGGGTACTTGTGGGCAGTTTTGAACAGAGTTTTGTGTTGGGGGATCCCAACAATAAGCCGTGTGGCAGGGGACTTCTTCCTCTGGTTTTAAGCTTTCAAGTACAATTTTGAGCCTAAAATCAACCTGGGATACAAGAATAACACTTGTTTTTTCAAGCTGTTTAAATTTGGCCACAGTATGACTGACTTTGAGTAGAATTTATCCATTTTGAAATCCAACAAATCTTAAAATTTAACAAATGCACAGTATATTTTAGTTGAGGAAGCCACAGAAAGATATGTGTCCTCATAAAGTTAGTATTTTGTGGTAGAACACTCTTAGTAGAAGTCACACTAGTTTACAGAGTTCAAATATGTTTTCCCAGAGCTGAGATATGACAATTTTAAGCTTTTTTAGCTCACCGGTCATTGTCCTTGCTATGTTCTAATGGGGGGTGGTGTAAATGGGAGGGCTACAGAAGGCTTAGTTTTCATTGCATTTAGTTTTCCTCTTGAGAGATCATTCCAAATACCTTTAACCTCAATGTGTTAGATTTAGAAGTAGATTGAAGGAATGTTGTGCCTCTGTTAGGATACAGGTCACAGTTTGTCACTTCCGGAAATTCCTAGGGACGAAAGAAGTTCCAGATATTTTTGTGTGTTTTTTTATTATTTTTTCCTGGCCCCCTGCATTTTTTCTGGGCATTCTTGTAGTTTTTATGGAAGGACAGGGGTTGAGTTACTGTCTGGAAATGATTTTAGAAGTGGAATGGGACCAGTTCAGGTGGATGGAGATCTGGTAGTTGGGGGTGCTTTGGTTTGTTATGAGCGGAGGTATATGTTCAAAGACACCCCTATCAGTTGATTCTACTCGTATCTCAAAATTTCTACCTTTAACATATGAAAAAATTATGCTTAAAATACTGCCAAAGGAATGTTCAAGGCCCCCACCGAAGGATTTGGTTCAACGAAAGTTAGGGAAGGTGCTATGAGAGCAGACATTAACATTACCGCAAATGGGAAATGAAGGAAAATGAAACTGTGACCTGCTGCCATATAGGTCAGTATGCAACCGCACGCCATTGCTTAGCCAGCCATTGGCTAAATTGCATCACATGACTACTCTATAACGCACTTAAACTTTTATTCTAGAATAATTGGATAAAACTAATGAAAAAATGGTGGCGGCCTTGTGAATGGCCTATGGAGCTTATTCTCTATTATAACGCCACCTTCAAATTTCAATTATTCGCTTACGAGGGGATAAAACATACATTGGACAGTTGTTTTGGACTAAATGAACTCTACTCTTTCCATCTAAACTAGTCTAAAGCTTAGATTTTCTTTCCCTTTAAAGATTTAAATTTTAGCTACAGCTATACACATATCGGTACGCCCATGTCTGCTATGGAGGGGGGCCTCTCCTATTTATCAGAGGCGTGTTTTAGTCTGGTAGAATGACAGTGTCTAAGTGGGACTCAAGTTTCCCTCTCGATGTGTTAGCGAGTTTGAATCCAACTTGGTCTGAAAAAAAAATGAAAAAACCTGGGGCCGGTTCTGCAAAAGTTTAGTCGGTTAAAAACCCAGTGTAACTCAGGAACGTCATAATTGAATTTCTTTGGTACTTTACGTCATTTAGCCCTGGCTCAAGCTGAAAAGGGAGGGTGGGGTGGGGGCATGTAATTGTATCGAGCGGGCTCCCATAGGCCATCATATTCATGTGCGTGAATCTTGCACGTGGTTTACGGTGTTAAATTACACTGAAAATGAATCTGCCAGACAAACTCAACAGTTCAATCGTCCCTTGCGAGCTTATCGTATTTTGAATGGTTATAACCTGCAATGCCAGCGATAAGACTACCTTTTGTGAAAATTCTACAACGACCCCCACAAGTCCCGTAGACACCAAATGCAGCTTGCCACGTCTACTCAAAAGGTTGATTTATAAGTCAGCACATATTTCAGAGTTATTAGAGTATTTGTCTTCGGTTTTTAGCTCCTCGATATGATCCAAATTAACTTAAATGGCAGACTTTCAGAGCTGATCAATTTCTCTTACGCTAGTTCAGTGACTGGTGAGCTAGGGGTATGCTAATTGGCCGATCGGGACACACAGCTAAGCTTTGTTGTGAAGATGGCTGCCAGGTCAGATGAACATTCTCTGATAACGATAGTTAAAGTGGCATGAGCTGCCAAAATTCACACTTTTTTTTATAATTTCTGATCGTCACGACAGTAAGAGGCTTTGAAGGCCATCGAAAAACTAAATGATTGGCGATGGAATGATGAAAATCTATACAGTATGTGGCCTGTACGCACCGACAACGTGTCCGAAAAGTAAAAAAAATTAAATTACCGGGACGACCATTCATTCATTCTAAGCCAATGTTAGTTCAAAACATTACTTTATCGTACATTCTTTGTCGTACGTTAGCAGGGTTAAGCCAGCTTCCAGAGAAGGCATTTTTGTTTTAGGTTGTGAATGTTTGCCGTAACTTCATCGAACGTTTTACTAAGACTACGAACATTCCAATGTATAACGTATAACGAGTTACGGTTGTTCGACTCGTCCGTAGAATTTAACTGATTAGAAAAACTTATATCAGTGTAATAACTAGATTGACGACAGTCTGTATCAATCCAGTGAGAAATCTCATATTCATTATCGTCGGTGGGAGCCTTGCTTTTTGTAATAAAGATTTCCTCACGAAAAACGCACTTTTTTGCCCTGTGAATAACATTTAGCCATAAAATCTCTGAACAGAGTTTTTTCCGACGATCTTTTGGAATCAAGTCATCCATAACATAAACACCGTTATCTTGGAGAATTGACTTGGCTGCTAATAAAACATTTCTCCTTTCGGGTCGGCACAGAAAATTACAAATAATATGTCTTTTACTGTCATCGCGTTTGGGCCGGACCTGTGTGCATTTTGTACTAATAGTGTTGATTATGTCAATAGGATTTTCGTTGTCAGTTTCCAGAATTCTGCCAAAACGTAAGTTAAATTGCCGACTGTATCGTTTCGAATCCAAGACGCAATCTTTTAAGGCTCTTTCTTTTGTAAATTCATCACACCTATTTTTCAGATGGTCAGATTGTTTCTTCTGGTTAGATTGTACTTCGGATATTTTTGTAATATCACGGCTGTGTTTTTGAAGAACATCTTGCATTTTGATCATGTTTTTGTTCCAGTTTTAATAACTTCTCGTTGAATTCTATTTGTCGGGCTTCTTGACTGTGTAAAGTAGTTTTAATATCGCTTACCGATTTTTTCATCAAGTCCACAAACTCTTTGAAGTCATCAGGATCTCTGTTGGAATCTACGGTTATGGTTTCTTCCTGGGCTGATGTTTTACTGGTTCTCGGCATCTTAGGTATATATCATACAACCGCTGACCGACGGAAACTGATCCTCAAGTGAGCTATGCAGTGATATGCTTTGTGTAAGTAGACGCAACTCCAGAAATCGTTTCTAAGATATATTTATTCTTGTACACACACACACACAAAAGTATCTGGTTCCCCAATGTGAAACTAACTTCACCCAAATTCCAATGGAACTACAGTTGTAATGCTAATGCGTGCGGTTCAAGCTACAATAGGAAAAAAAAACACTAATGTAAAGCTACCTAATAAACCGCACTAATCTACTAAAATAAAACACTATGCTAGGATAAAGGAATTGATTAACAAATAGATTATCTAGCTACATTACCCCTTAGGCAAGTCGAGAAAAGCCATAAGAGGAGAAGCCCTACGCTAATTTATATTTATATATATGTTGAAATATTAAGCTTTATGAAGTAAATAACTAGCACCTCAATAAGTAAACGGAAATCATAAACAAATAGTATAAGAACCTACTTACAATATTTTGGCGATCCTGGGTCTACTTAGTTCTTCCAAAAAAGCTTGGCCATCGGCCTTCCTTAATTCCACTTCCACTTCCAATTTTACATCTCCTAAGCTACAGCTCCCAATTTAGTACTAAACAAAAGTTGACCCTAACCCTTTTATCTTCCCTGACCGTTGTCCTTACACACCCTAGCTTTGACGTATCCCGACCCCACCTAGGTTTCTGACCAATAAACAGTAGCCAGTAGACGGACATGGTCAAATTAGTCATTCCTTGTAGATTGAGTGAGAGTTTACATCCTGGACAGCTCTAAGAAGGAATGCCATTAATTCCAAAATGTGACAGTTTAAAATGTTAGTACCAGGGTTAGTCACCCCAAGACTCCAACAAGGAAGTATCAAATGAGCTCTCCAAACTGCACTCATCTCACCCAAAGCACATAAACATATAGAAAATACAGATTATTCCCAAGGAAATCAAAATATTAATCAAAGTTTCAATAGCTAATCAAAAAACACAGAAAATTGAAATTGACGATTACACACCGGCCCCTTAAATGTGTAGTAAAACAAACGAAACGTTTAACAATAAAAAGCATGCATTACCAAAAGAAATCGACAACAAAAAAGTCATATTAAGAAAGTTTAAGATTCAAAACAGTCCATGTGAAGCACAAAGAAAGTCATTCATCATGTGATTCAAGCATACACAGTTTATTCACAGGTCTACACAACGTGCTCCATCTAGTTTTGATTTCAACAGAGCGTACAAGCCATATCTTTTCCTGGAAACACATTTGTAACTCTTCCCAAAGGCCAATTTAACCGTGGGACGTTAATGTCCTTAATTAGAACAATGTCCCACACACAGAAATTTCGTTGCGGTTTTATCCACTTATGTCGTAGTTGGAGGGTTGGCAGATATTCTCTTAGCCATCTTCTCCAAAATTCGTCAGCCATATATTGCACCTGTTTCCATCTGTGTCGGAAAGCATCTTGTTTACTAAAGTCTCCAAATAGGTGGACTGTCATTCGATATATATCCGGAGGTTGTGCCATGCCCCCATTGTGCCACCACAAGAACCGAAGAACATCACGGTCTTCTTTAAACACCTTTATCTGATGAAACATTGCCTGAATATCTCCCATAATGGCAATATTGTTTTCTCTAAAACGGAGCAAAACTCCCACTAGTTTGTTCGCAAGGTCCGGCCCCTGTAGGACCTCCTGATTCAATGATGTACCTGCGTATTTAGCAGCACAATCGAACACAAGCCTTAGTTTGTCTGTTTTTTTTTATCTGTAACAACAGCATGGTGAGGAAGATACCACACTTTACCATCAACACCAACTGCATCGTCTTTCACCAGCTCTGCATATCCATTATCCACTAACATGTTTATTTCATCTTGGTATTTACTAAACAGTTTTTTGTCTTTAGAAAGCCTCCTCCCAAGAGACTCGAGGCGACTTTCTGCTACGGAGTAGTTGTTGGGTAAATTTGGAGGAGATTCTCTAAAGGGAATCTGAGCTACATAATGTCCATTAATAAACTGAGTAGTTTTGTCCCATAAGTTGATAACATGTTTATCATTTGCTGACATTTGAGTTGCAATATCTGCTGAAGGCTCACAAGCAGATAGCTTCCAAAAACGTTCAACTTGCATTTCTAGATGTGCATCAGTTTGTATAAAATTTGTTGTGGCTACAGAAGGTATATTTGCATTGTTTATGGGTCCATTAAAAAAGTCCATCCAAACATTGTTCTTGTTGCATATGGCTCATTAGCTTTGCCTCTTTTCAAATCGTACGGGACCAAAGCCTCGGGTACATCCTGACCAATTAGCAATGAAACCTTAGCATCTGCTGGTGTTGTTATTTCAATATCTTGCAAATGAGCCCATTGCTCTATGCCATGTTGTTTTATAATACTATCCTTCATTTCGGGTAGACGTGTGGAAGAAAACACATGTGTAATTTCTATTATGTTTCTTTCATTTCTATCAGATACTTCAAGGGATGTCATTAATACATTTAATGCACTGTTTGTCTTTTCTAATGTTGTAAGTGAAAGTTTAGTGTTCACCCCAGTTGCCCCAAGCTGATCAAGTAGCTCCGTGGAGCAAAATGTGTTAGTACTTCCGCTATCTAGCAAAGCGTATGCCATGACAAATGGTTGGCCCCTTTTAGCCCTGACTTTCACAGGTACGATTGGCAATGCAACCTTAGTACCACCGGCCCCAATCATCCCATTTGCTGAGTTACAAAGTCGGGCATGTCCATTTTGACCCTTGAAAGTAGGCCATTCTTTATGCTCAGGAGTGGTAACCTTAGGGCCTACCACAAAATGTAAAAGTCTAGAATGTTTCTCAGTTCATCCATAAACAGAACACCGATATGGTTTAGGACAATTCTCTGAAACATGCTTTGGAGAAAAACAATTAAAGCACAAGTTTTTGTCCCTTACAAAATCAATTCTCTTTTCTGGTTTCAACTCTCTGAATTGTTCACATCTATGGAGAGAATGGCTCTCTGAACAGAGGTAACATGGAAAACTAGTAGGATATCTGTTCTTCCCACTTTCGTTCATTTCTGTTTGAATACTGAAACTAGCGCCCTTTGTTTTGGAATAGCTTTGCCTCCCCTGAAAGTTATACTTCAAATCAGTTGATTTGTCTTTAGAGTCAGTACCAAAAACTGGATCATTTGCTTCATCAGCTGCATGCTGTATAAATTCCATAAGATCAGTAATGTTAGGATACACCCCGTGTGTTTTCAACATCCTAACGGCTTCACCTCGCCACCGAGTTTGCAAGTAATAGGGCAAGTTGTCAACAATCTTAACCATTTTGATCTGGTTATCTACCTCATTCAACCGCCCCATAGCCTTCAAAGTGATAACGCAACTCCTGACGTCATCAGCAAATTTTCTAACCCCCACCCTGTCGGAGGGTTTCAACACAGGTGATTCAGTCACCCTTTTAGTCCAAGCTTGTGAAATGGTATATTGATTACCAAATCGCTCGGCTAGTAATCTCCTTGCCATACTATAAGCCCTATCAACATCCATTACAGAGCAGCACTCAATAACCTGCAACGCGTCCCACCTGCAATATTGCAACAGCCTGTTCAGTTTGACACTATCAGGTACAGAAGTATTGCCTACAGCATTATCAACATGTAATAACGGAGAGGGTCGCCGTCAAATACAATCATCTCTGACTTTGGCAGCTGCAACGCATCTATCATTTGTTGCTGCAGTTTTAACATGGTCTCAGAACTACTTGTTATACCAGTATTACAATTGTTTGTATCTAAATTTCTAGAATACCCAGTGTCACGAGTTTATGGTGTGCTTGTGTAGTCTTGTCTGATGTGTGCATTTGTCTGTGGGTTATTGTTTGTGTAACCTTGTGCAGTGCAAAGTTGGTCAAGTTTTGTTTTTGCATGTCATTGATAAGTGATTGTTGATGCTGAAATGATTGAAGCAGATTTTTGCCATGCAGTGTGTAATTGAATTGCCTTGGAGAGTTGGTTTCCTGAAGATTAGTATTTGTTAACCTATATGCGGCACTATTATCGTCAGACCAAACTTCAGCATGTGGATTTAATTTAGATTGATGAGTGTCAGTATTTGGTTGTGTGTTTTCTGAAGTTTTATCGGCATTGTTATCAATTGCGCCTGAATTGGACACACTTGAATTTCTAGCAAATTCTTCATAGATTTGTTCTTCTGCTGTAATAGCTGCTATATCATCTTCTAATTTTAGTTTTTGTTCCATTTGTTGCAGTTCTATTTGTTTTAGTTTTAAAGCTTGTTGTTTTTCTAGTCCTTTAGCTCTCGCTAGTAAGGCAGCCTTTTTCGCTTGCAGTCTAACCTTTGAACTTTCTATCGATGAAGCTGAAGTTTTTCTTGACCCTGATTGGCTAACAGAGTCATCCAGTTTAATACTATCTACAGTAGATTTAGTTTCTCTTTCCCTACACCATTTGATAATGTCACATTTTGTTTCTTCAAACTCATTTTTAACAGTCTCGAAATATTCTAATGCTTTAATATGCTCATCCGACTCACTTTCAAGTAGGTCTATGTATTGTTTGTGTTTATCATACAATTTATCATACGTTTCTTCAAAGTCTTTCATTTTACTGTCCATTAATTCTCTATTTTCAAGTCCAGGTTCCATTATGTCTTTAACTTCCTTTTGTTTTCTTGTTAAAGCAGATTTTAAGCCGCCCCTTTCTTGAGTTAACAGTCTTTTTTGTTCGGCAGCCACACCCTCATTGTCTAATGTTGTGTTCTCCATTCTTTGTCTTAATTCCAGAAATCGTTCCTAAGATATATTTATTCTTGTACACACACACACAAAAGTATCTGGTTCCCCAATGTGAAACTAACTTCACCCAAATTCCAATGGAACTACAGTTGTAATGCTAATGCGTGCGGTTCAAGCTACAATAGGAAAGAAAAACACTAATGTAAAGCTACCTAATAAACCGCACTAATCTACTAAAATAAATCACTATGCTAGGATAAAGGAATTGATTAACAAATAGATTATCTAGCTACATTACCCCTTAGGCAAGCCGAGAAAAGCCATAAGAGGAGAAGCCCTACGCTAATTTATATTTATATATATGTTGAAATATTAAGCTGCATGAAGTAAATAACTAGCACCTCAATAAGTAAACGGAAATCATAAACAAATAGTATAAGAACCTACTTACAATATTTTGGCGATCCTGGGTCTACTTAGTTCTTCCAAAAAAGCTTGGCCATCGGCCATCCTTAATTCCACTTCCACTTCCAATATTACATCTCCTAAGCTACAGCTCCCAATTTAGTACTAAACAAAAGTTGACCCTAACCCTTTTATCTTCCCTGACCGTTGTCCTTACACCCCCTAGCTTTGACGTATCCCGACCCCACCTAGGTTTCTGACCAATAAACAGAAGCCAGTAGACGGACATGGTCAAATTAGCCACTCCTTGTAGATTGAGTGAGAGTTTACATCCTGGACAGCTCTAAGAAGGAATGCCATTAATTCCAAAATGTGACAGTTTAAAATTTTAGTACCAGGGTTAGTCACCCCAAGACTCAAACAAGGAAGTATCAAATGAGCTCTCCAAACTGCACCCATCTCACCCAAAGCACATAAACATATAGAAAATACAGATTATTCCCAAGCAAATCAAAATATTGATCAAAGTTTCAATAGCTAATCAAAAAACACAGAAAATTGAAATTGACGATTACACTTTGTCCAGTTTGGGCGTGGCTAATACCTTACTCACGGAGCCTGTGTAACACACGTCTAACCGCTCTGACTGTCCATGTTAAGTTGTCCATTGTTACTTACTTATGGGTTACAACCTATTAATTTTTGTTTACCTGTCAACGTTTATAATACCGCTGCAAATAATACAAACGATTTTTGGGAAACAATGAATTTAGTTTGCAACATTGTCATATACAAAAAGGAAAGAAGTTTTTTTTGTAATCCATATGTAAGTAACGATTTAAATTTTCATACGTCATGAAGTCAGTCATTCGAAAGCAAGTTGCAATCATCATTGTCGATTCTCACCCTGGTCCGGATTTTTTTCCGAGTCAATCAGTGTCGGTTAATTTACAAATTAAGTACCGATTCTTTCAGCTTTCGGTTTCAACGATAGCAATCAAACATTTATCTTGAATAGGGATGACATATTAACCGTCAAATCAAAAACAAAGCTTCGAGGTAAGAGAAATGATAGGTTTATGCGTAAAAGTCGGGTGAGAACATTAAATGTTTAAATTTAGCCTTAAAAATTATCAATGTTGGTCTTCCCATCTGCGGACCGAGACAAAATATCTGAAAGTAAATGACGTCAGGAAGAAAATGATTAAATCTTTGTTTGAGTGGCATTTAGAAGCTGGAATAAGTACAACGGTAAGGCTTGCATATTGATATCAACTTCTTCATTTGTTAGTTAGCAACGTTTCGGTCTTTACTTTTAGTCTAGACCTTTTTTCAAGCTATGTTGAACATGTTGAACAGAGCTTGAAAAACGGTCTCAATACCAAGACCAAAACGTTGCTAACTAATAAATGAAGACGTTAATATCCATATACAGGCCCTCCCGCTGTGATTAAATCTTGCGTTTGGGCAACTCCGTTAAAGTGGCATGAGCTGCCACAATTCACACTTTTGTCGTAATTTCTGATTGTCACGACAGTAAGAGGCTTAGAAGGCCTTCGAAAACTAAATATTTGGCGTTGGAATGAGGAAAATCCATACAGTTGGTGGCCTGTATAAACCGAAAACGTGTTCGAAAAGTAGCAAAATTTAAATAACCGGGACGACCATTCATTCATTCTAAGCCAAAGTTAGTTCAAAACAATACTTTATCATACATTCTCGAGACTAGATGCACTAAAAGCTTCTGAATTATACGTCTTGAAAAAAATAGCCAATAATTTCAACATTCTGTTTTAACATCAAAATATCAACATTTTGGCTGCTCGTGTCACTTTAAGCTCAATGCCCTACGCGAACTGTTACGGTCAAGAGGATAAAGCCCTATTTTGTGTGGGTCTGTTGCTGCGAAAAAACATTTTCTTTTCTTTTTTCGCAATCTTGATAGTATTGTTTTCCAGTAATATTTCAGTCTTGCAAAAAGTAGGACGCGGGGACAAATCATTAAATGTCCCCACCCCTTCAGAAAGGTGAGGGGGGGGGGGGGGGGGGGCTGTTGACGCTCATGATGATCAGACAGATTGGTAAAAAAAATGTTTAACCTGCGTTTTTATCATCCTATATATTCAGCACATCCTCTGTTACTTCTTTTCTCATTTCCAGGTATAAAGTGCCGTTTTCGTTAGCGTTCTTTGTTCTTCTACTGTCGCTATGCAGTGAGTGTCTTTTATCTTTTTATACTAGCTATTCAATAAAGAAAATTAAAATGTACCCATAAACATTCCGACTGTTTGTATTTTGTCCTTTATTAGAAGGTATTTTTGTTTTAAGTTTAGAATGTAACATTTTTTGATAGACTGTTTTGTGTTCCCAAACTAAACCCGTAACATCTATTTCGCTGAAAAGTACTAAAGTAGGGTTGTCATTAGCTTGTTTTGACAACATAAATAGGGTTCAAATAATTTACGTGCGAATGCTGGTGCTCGCAATATTGAGCCTTTTTAAAAAATATAACATGTCTGACTGTGTCGGGGGGGAAGTACAGAAACCCGTTTGCTTTTTAAGAGAGCCTTCTGTTTCATTGTCTTTTCTGTATAACTGTATTTTCTTTTTACAGGGTCCAATGAAATAAAACTAAAAAAATGTACAAAAAACGAACCATTGACTGATGATAAATGCTATGAGGATATCGGATACAAAATCATGCATGGAAGATTTAATTTTACCACACTTATTAACTTAAAAAATGACCGATAATATCTGAAAGGCCTTCTAGCCCGCCTTAGCCTTTCTGACATTTGTAAAGAAATCCAATTTATACGATCTTACGTCTAGTAAAATGACTCAAACATAAGACACACAAAAATGTGAAGTTATCTTTAAAATGTTTAAATGGTGTTATGAAGGCATACCCAGAACGGAAGTCCAAACGTCAACATGGACCAGAAAGTCTGTAAGTTCTATATGTTGGAATATACTTATTCCATATCTTTTACTATTGAATTTACCGTATCAAATTTATCGGAGCCTTTCTGTGTCCCTCAAATCAAAACGACCGTCTGCTTCTCTCAGGTTAGTTCCGAAAATTGGACCAATGCTAGTTTGTTTAAAATACACGATTCAAGCCATTTTGGACGTTTATATATGCACATTGCCGGGCTTGTCCTTCGTTTACATTTAGGGTAACTAACCAATCAAATTTTCATTTTCAAATTAAAATACTAAATGATGTCAAAACTATCGAATTTGGGCAAAAAATTAACGTTACTGATTTTTTCTAACTGGGAAAAATACAGTAAACTGTCTTCATTTTTTGTAAAGTGTTTTCTAGATTTTAGCATTAAGTGTGCCTTTAAAATCGAATTTTTAAAACAATTCTAAATTTTGGTAACTCGGGTGACTATAACCAATCAAATAAAAGTAATCAAATACCAATTTAGGACAACCAGAAACTGAGAAATGCAAAAACTGACAGTTTTTTTACCAGAAGGCCTGCTTGAACTTCAGGTCGTTTTGAAAAGCTCTTCATTGGTTCTTCTTGAGAAATATATATTTATAAAAGTTGACTAATTCTGCTCTTGGAAAAAATGTATACCATTAAAACGTATGCTAGTGTAGCAAAAACATGTAAACGTTATACCAATTTCTATTTATTCCTTATTTTTTGCTTTCTATTTCAGTTCTCCTGACATTTCTTCGCGTCTTGGCTGTTTTGGACGAGCAGCCAAATCCTGTACAGAAATCACTAACTCAAAGCTGATAGAAGCTATCTTAAAAGAGGCCGAGTTTACCGATAATGCTATAACAGATATGTGTTCTAATACCGAGGGTACGTTCTACATTGTAATATGATTGAATATGAAGACTCGTCGGGGAAATTTGTATGTTTTAAAGTCATTGATAAAATAGATGATTCGAAAATTATCCCTTGCGTGATGATGAGTCCATATTTTAAATCGAAATCATCCGGAAAATTATTAGGTTGTTTACGGAGCTTATGGGCTTATTAAATTTCGAAGTACGAAACTAAGGTATGGTACGAATTACAATTTAACAGCATTAAACAAAATAATTAAGTATGGTGTCGACCATTTGCCAGTTTGGGGGGCGCGGGGGGAGGGGGGGGGTTGTGCACAAAAAGAACGTGACTTCGGGACATTCATGCCATGCCGACTGGACAACTTCCTTTTACACTTAAGCCATATGCATTCCAACTGCATTTTCCACACGTTACTCTATCCATTCTGATATAATCCGTTACATCAATACAAATATGTTTTTTCTTCTAAACCGTTAGTAAACATGATGAAAAGTTAATACAGATGGATCGTTAGGTAGTAATTCATGTGCATGTTGTTGGCAAATCACCTCCTATTTAATCCAGCTGTAGTGTTCTTCTGTTGATTTTGTGCCCTGTGAAAAATATGGAACATTTGGTTGTTTTTTTTTTCAGTTATCGAGCAGAATCTGAATTGTATGGCTCAGAATAAGGCGACTATCCGAAAGTGTGTACGGGGAAAAGTCGAAAAAAAGTGGGAATTAATGAATGAAATTTCCAAGGTCTCTGGAGCGGACTTTACCTACGAGGATTTTAAGCTGATTGGATCAACGTAAGAAACTACTCCTGTCTACAACTACTGAATTAAATCTCTAATGCTTTAGATTTAGTGATTGCTAGCTACTATAGCCGAGTAAACGAATGGAATGTCCGGGGTTGTCTTCTGACAGAAAACCCTGTCCCGAACAATACTTTGTAAGTTATATAAATTTTAATATGGCGTATAAACATAATCAATAAATCAGCAATGCAAACAATCGGCCAAACAAACATGTTAAAACTGATGTTCTTTCACTGTTTCAGATCGTCCTGGGACAAAGCTACATGCTACAGAAGCATATTGCAACAGAAATGTGCTACGGCATTCGTAACTATGATAAGCAAGTTTTTCTTATCAACATATCTCAGCTTTCAGTAACAGAACATGAAATAACCAATCTCTATGACCAAAGTACATGTATATTGATATTGTGCTGTCCAGTAGAGTCGGAGGATGTATCGATTTGAAAAGTGTAACTTTGGAGAATCGCCTTATTTTTCTTTGACTAATTGAAGCAAAACAGCTGAAAATACTCTTGCAAATACTCACATCTGGTCGGTACCCGGAAGTTATTCATGATTAGTAAAGACATTAGAATCCTGTTGCCGATGGAGAACAGCAAAGATACCGACCAAATACAAACATTTGCAGGATATCTTTTTGTGTGAGTGCATGGCTGACTAAAAGATCGATTGGGATGCACAGGGAATTTGAACCAGCTGTTAGGAGAAAAAAAGTGAAATGAATACATTTTTAAACGCGTTGCACTTTTCAACTCTATTTGCCAGCATAATATCAATATACTTTGGGCATAGAATTTGGATAATTTCAACTAAGCATATTGGTATATCCATGTTACCTTGATTTCTGGAGAGAAAAAAAATCCAATATTCAAATTGCGCATTGTTCAGTTGTTTCTTTTTATCAGTTATCATTTTTATATTGCTCCCCAGAAATCGCTCCCTATCTCCGAGGGCCAAACGCCTTAATGCTGGTATATCAGTATATTATAGTAATAGTTTAGTCGATGGCGTGGAGGTAATTACAGCCACAAGTCATAAGGGATTTATTTGGGTAAAACTGAAACACAATTTCTTCAGTACATCTACATAGGTTGCATTTACATTTCTCCAGAGAATTCTCCTTTCTTTTCGAAGTATAGACTTACTGACTTTTCTGAAGTTCTCAGTGATGATGGTAAAATCTTTCTCTGTGCTGATCTTAACAGTAGAATAAGTAATATTTGTGATATTGGAGAAAATGATAATCTAAATAAGTATAATCCCACACTATAAGATCTACAGAAGATCAAACAGGGGAAAATGTCTTGCCTGTTAAAGGATCGCAAGACAAACATATTCGAAAGGAAACTAATCTAATTGTGTAAATCTTCTAGATTGTGTTGGGATCGGATCTAGATAATTCTTCATTCCAGAATTCATTCTACATAAAAAAAGAGGCAGAGGAGTATATCAGCAACTTGGATTAACCTGGGGATGAAATACCATTAAATTAAATTTCTCATTGTCATAACTTAAACAAGCTCTTAACAATTGCAAAGATCCATCTCCAGGTGAAGGAAAATTTTAATACCTATCCAAAAAGCATACTCCAGTACGGAAGAAACGACTTAAACAAATGTAGAGAAAATAGTTTGGGAGAAAGTCCGAACCGAGGATTTTTAGTCACTATTACTAGAAAAGAAAGGGCACCTTGATAGTAGTATTGTTAATTTGAAATCAGGATATATACATATTAATGAAACTATAACTGATGTCTCTGAGAAGTTAGACGAAATCTCGTTTCAGCTGTTTGGTAAGGTTTATACAAAGACTCCTTTAATGAAATGTCGGTCTAAATGCTTCAATGCTGATTTTTTGCAAGCGAAAAAGGTGGTACAAAATAAGGCAGTCAGATAGCCTTCTGAATGAGTTATTCTTAGCCAAACAAAAGGATGTCAAAATCAAACCCAAGGCAAAATTTAAGTGCAACCAATTTCTCAATTTCTCAAATTGCAAAATGCAATCCAAAACAATTTTGGAAACGTATAAAAAAGAGAACAGCGAAAACTTCAAAACTACAACTTGATGACTTTGTTAATTTTTTTTCGATACACCCTCAGAAGGGAAAGTCTGATCAGGTTTATAACTTTCCAGTTGTTGTCGTTAATGGCCTTGATGTTCCAATCAGCATTAAAGAAATCAAAATGGCAATACATCAATTAAAAAGAGACAAGTTTTCTGCACTACTGGCTGATGTATTTTTAGACAGATCTGGTATTCTGTTGTCTTATTTGTCTGAAATATTGAATCATATACTTACTCATCAATAGTATCCTGAAGTATGATCAAAAAGTATTATCATACCAATCCCAAAGAGGGTTAACCTTACAGGATAATGAAAGGAAACAAATCAGTACATTCAGTACAGGCGCGGTAAATTGTTCCTTTCTAATGGTACCAAAACCATATTTCTACGATTTTTCCTTGCCAAACTGTGCTATAAGAAAGTTAACAATCGTTACCAGAGAACGTCTAACTAATTAGGCAACCATATTCAGAGCATAGATTAGCTGTGTGTACCAATCGGCCAATCAGCATACGTCTAGATTAACAGCCACTGCACTAGCGTAAGAGAAATTGGTCAACTCTGAAAGTTTGCCATTTAAACCTAGGTCAACTTCGATCAATTTGAAGCGGTAATAACTAAAGACAAACTCTCTATACTGGCTTGTAAACCAAACTTTTGGGAAAACGTGACAGGCTGCATTTGGTAACTACGCGACTTGTGGGGTCGATGTAGGACGTTAAAAAAAGGTAGTCTAACCGCTAACATTACAGGTTATAGTCATACAAGATACGATAAACCCTCAAGGAAAGTAATTTACTAATACTATATATAATACAGTATTAGACTTAAACATGATGTACCTGTGGCACAACATTTCAATACTCTAGGTCATTCGGTCAAGGACCATTTTGAAATCATGCCTATTGAGAAAATCCCTTTTCTCACTTCCGCTGCAGATACCAAGCACAAACGTTTGGAAAGGGAAAGTTTTTGGATTCAAACATTACAAACTATTTATCCTTTGGGTTTGAACTTGGACCCAGGAAGATGTCGTGAAAAAACTATAATACCATTTGTCTTTCAGTATAACAAAGCTAGCATCGCTATGGCCAAGATTATAGTAGAAGAATACAAACTACTTCAAAGTAAACTTGCTCGACCTCTGATCCAAAGGCCAGTCATTGCTTATAAAAAGAACAAGAGTTTGAAAGACATACTGGTCAGGGCTAAACTCCCCTGTCTGCCTTCTACCTAGGTTTTTCTGGGTAAGGGGTGGGGGTGGGTGGGGGGCAAATTTTCACAGTCTTTTCCCATGACCCTAGAATATATAGTCTGACGATATTCTTACCATAGCTTAAGATACGTAAGCATTGTCAATGTAATACAAAGTGTTCCAGAAAATTCTACTGACTAAGACCAAGCTCCTGTCAGTCGTCAACCTAATGAAATATCATAGGTTTACTTTATTACAACAATTTATGATGGGGTATAAAGGTTTAAATGATATACCTCTTTTAACACAATTAGAAACTTGTCTCCATGGTTATTTTAGACAAGAAGATTTCCCCTGTGCCCGTGTGTTTTAGTGTCCATAAATATAATACAATTTTAAAATATCAATGGCGCGCTCCACTGACTATCGAACGCGAGTTTGTCTGACGTATTTATTTACAATTTATTTTCACACCACAAACCACTGGCAAGATTCACACACATGAATACGATGGTCTATAGAAGCTCGATCGATACAATTGCATGTTGTTGCTGTTTTTTCTCACCTTTTCATATAGCCAGTAATTACAGGGGAATAACTCTGGTTAGTTCTTTCTAAAACCAAAACACATAGGACAACTTGTACTACTTTGTACATGGTGATGTTTTAATATGAGCTTTCGAGAGAAACTACTCTCATCATCAGAAATTACAGCAACACAACGTCGGCATAGTTAAACAGGCATTATATACACAGCAAGAATGAACAAAACAAATACAAAAGTTATAATCACTGATAAGTTAATGATAAAAAAATTAAAGACATCACCACGTCCTCAGTTGTTTTTAACAACACGAGCTTTCGGCACCTGTGCCGGTGCCTTCGTCAAGTGTAACTGAATTTAATGTTTCAAAATATTGACATATATACAAAAGAAAAGAACAAATGTGTTAAGTGGCCAATCAGGGAATTGTTTGCAGCAGTTACCACATCAAAACACCCTCAGCCAAAAAGATTATAGATGATTGTAACCAAAAACTTCTAAAAGAAAGGCTTCATGCGGCTTATCGGACTCTTGATACCTTACAACACCAAGAGAAGGAGATCCGAAACAACATTCAAAATGAATGCTCTGCCGAGGATTTTCAACGCATTTTAGAAGTTTGCGGTAAGTCATTCAATAAACTATTTGAAAAAACTAAAGCAACACAAGTCAATAAATTTCAGAAACTTTGTTCTAATTCGTGTAAAACTAAGGTACCAGTATCTAAAAATAATCCATCTAGTTCAAACAATACACATATTGTTAATTTAAGTAATGTTACTCTTACGAAAACGCAAGAAAGTGTTTTGAGATTCCTGATTTGAAACAGAAGCCCTATCAAAAGCATTACATAAACCTAAGTTGTGGCTCAGATACGTAGATGATACCTTTGTTATTTGGAATCAAAATAAGCACGAACTGAACTTATTTCTGCAACATCTTAATTCGCTTCACCCCTCAATCCAGTTCACCATGGAGATAGAAGACAACAACAAGTTACCGTTTTTGGATGTTTTAGTTGAAAAGGTTGGTGAAACAAAGTCAAACATCAGGACTTCAGTGTATCGAAAACCAACCCACACAGATTTATATATTCACAGTTCATCAGGCCATTCAAGAGACACTAAACTCGGTACGTTACGATGTTTAGTAAAAAGAGCGATAAATGTGTGTGATGAACAATGTCTAAAAGCAGAACTGGATCACTTAACCAAAGTATTCATCGATCATGGATATAAAAATACTACAGTTAGTAAAGTTATTAATCAATCAATGAAAGATAAATGCAAACACAGCTCTTCAGATAACAGGACAGAAAAATCAGGAACCATTACACTACCATATTTACCGGGTTTAAGTGAAAAGTTGAGACGTATTTTAAGAAAAAAAAACCTCCGAGTTGTTTTTTCTAATAACAGAAATCTTGGTAATTTATTGACTGATGTTAAAGACAAAGAGCCCCATTGCTGTAAAAAGTATAGTGTTTATAATGTAAACTGTGAATGTGGTGAAAACTATATTGGTGAAACAGGTAGACCGTTAGTCCTTAGAATAAATGAACATAAGAAGGCTGTTCAAACTGGTGACATTAACAAATCTGCGATAGCAGAACACAAGTTTAAATGTACTAAACGTATTAAATGGGAAGAGGTAAAAACTTTATCTTCAGATAAACACTGGAGGAAAAGAAAAATTAAAGAAGCTTTTTTCATTAAAAAACATAACCCTTCATTAAATAGAGATTGTGGTATACAGATAAGTAAAATATGGAATAAATTTGTAAAATACATGTAACAACTTTTATGTAAAAACTTATTATCTATATTGATTTTTTATTTAGCTTGTTTATTATGATGCATTGAATTGTAACGTTAACTTATTATGCCATTTTGTATTATAGCGTTAGGTTATAACGTCATTTTGTATTATAACGTTAAAGATTTACGTCATTCTTGATGATATCATTTTGTAGTTTCCGACGTCAGAATATTGCTAACATAGTAACTGCTGCAAACAATTCCCTGATTGGCCACTTAACACATTTGTTCTTTTCTTTTGTATATATGTCAATATTTTGAAACATTAAATTCAGTTACACTTGACGAAGGCACCGGCACAGGTGCCGAAAGCTCGTGTTGTTAAAAACAACTGAGGACGTGGTGATGTCTTTAATTTTTTTATCATTAGTATGGAACCCACGTTTAAAGAGAGTTTCAAACATTTCTTACACTGATAAGTTGTGATTCCTTCACTGTAGTTGAAATCACCACAATCTAAGGTAAGGGAGGGGGGGGCAATCCTATTACAGGTCAAGAGTTAACTACATGTATTAAGATATGGAGGACATGGAATAAGCAGGTGTGCTGTAACATCAGGATATAACACAGACGATAAGACAACCTTATCTTTAGAATAGAGACAGTATGTTACACATTGAATAAGCGGAGAGGAACGGATGAAATTTGAACATTTAATATAGGATTTAATTTTGAAATATAAAGGGACTCTTTGTATGCTAAGTTAAGCTTGTTCTTGCTCTTGTAATTATCTCACATGACAATGTGTTGGGATTGTGATTGTTATTGTAACAGTGATTTGCAACTGCAGATGAGCCACTGTTTTGGTGCATAATGTGATGCTCGGAGAACCTCTGATTAATATGTCTGGATGTAAGTCCCACATAAGATGCAGGGCAATCACCACATGTAACCTTGTAAATAACATTACTTCGAAGTTTTTCATCTTCGCGATCTTTGTAATTAAAATAAGAACTGATTGTGAAAGTTTCGCTTAAAGATACAAACTGAACTGTCGGGACAAGGTTTTCAAGTGATTTTAGTACTTTAGATAATTTTATTGAGGCTGGTCCAAGAAAGGGTGTTCTGATGAAGATTTTTTGTTTTTCAGGTCCGAATGGTTTACAAAATGTCTAGGAACTGTTTAATGATTTTGTCTACCGTGGGGGATGGATATTGGTTTTGGATTAACATATTTTTTATTTTATCGATTTCAATGCTAAGCAGTTTGTAGTCATTACAGATACCCCAGGCTCGATTAAGCAATGTACGGATAAGATTAAGTTTAAATTTATTTGGCACAAAACTCGTCCATGCCGTGTGAGTTTTCTTACGATACACTGTAGTAGTGATACATTCATTGTTACGAGAAACGAGTATATCTAGAAAAGGTAAACAACCATCTACCTCATGATCACATGTAAATTGAATGGATCCGGGACATTTCGGCCGAGGACATTTCGGCCTGGGACATTTCGGTACGGTACATTTCGGCCTGGGACATTTCGGCTTGGGACATTTCGGCCCAAAGTGATAAAGGGGACATTTCGGCCCACCTTGGTTTTTATTCTATTTAATTGTATATTTTCTCATTTCTTTCTCCATATTCAGCCATTGTCAGCTATAACAGTGATACTAGTGGGCTTCTGGACAATCTTTCCAACTTTCATGATACATATGTTACAGGTATTAGTCAGAGAAATAGTGAAATTTTGTCTGCTGTAGAAACTAAAGGCTTTCTGCGAAAATTACAAATAATTCTAATGAATACATTTTTTATATACTGTATTACCTCAACTAATTATACAGTATCAGAAACTTAAGTTCTAAAATTATTAAGCGTATAAGTTATGGGTTCTCTCTGGAAACACCTGATGTTAGTTATTTATACACCAAGAAGTCGATTTCATAACTTTATGTTAACCATTCTGAGGTCAGCCCCACTGAAATTTAGGTTTTAAACAAATACCAGACTGTCCAACTTGTCGAGGTATATCTTTTTACTCAAATAAATCAAAATTGTTTTAATAATTTAAATTGATGTGCGAATTTGCTAAATTGTTTCCATTGTTTCTAGTACAATACTCTTTTATCATGTTTTATTATTTTTTTTACTTCAGGTAATTACAAAAGGGTAGGAATTCCAAAGCTTTCAATTTTTAGTTAATGCGCAAAGCCTTGGCATGTGCTGCAGACAATTTTCACTTTATTATACAACTTTTAACAAGAAAATATAAATAAATTTGTCTATCCTGGGCAGTTTGGCTCCGTGAAACATATTGTATAGTCATGTAAACTTCCTAGCTTTATCCACAAAAATAAACCTGTAACAATAAGATGAGCAATAGTAAGCATGACAAGGGTAGGTAAGCTTGTGTTGATGCCAAAGAGGGAAAGATTATCTCTGTTTTGACTCCCTGAACACTCAGTATGTGGCCAGCTTCAGAATGGTGCTGGTCACCTTATCAGATGGAAGCCTGTGATTGATCCCATGATGCTTGGCGTTATGTAGTGGTGGGCTATATATGTAACCTATTGTGGTTAGATAAATTTATCAACTTAAAGTTAAACTCAACTTAATGAGCATATATATATTCATATAGAATAAGAGAAAGAAATGAGAAAATGTTTAATCAAATATAAATAAAACCAAGGTAGGCCGAAATGTCCCCTTTTTCACTTTGGACCGAAATGTCCCAGGCCGAACTGTCCCAGGCCGAAATGTACTGTACCGAAATGTCCCAGGCCGAAATGTCCCGGGCCGAAATGTCTGGATACCAAATTGAATGGCAGAGTGGCAATTATTCATATACAGTAAGAATGGTTGAACATCAGAAAAATTATTAAAAACCAGAAATGGGTCATCGACGTAACGTTTATATGTTATCGGAGAAATGCCCTGGTAAGCAGGGAGGAACTTTTCTTTAAAATTGTTCATAAAAATGTCAGCGAGTAGCGGGGCAATAGGTGAACCCATGGATACACCATCAGTTTGTTCATAATATTTCCCATTAAACTTGAAAGTTGTGTTAGTGGGGAAGCCAATATGAGGGCACGTTTCAGTTGTCTTCGGTTTAATCCGTGGAAAAGTGTTTTGTTGTCAGGGGTTACACGGTCCATATGTGAGCTGAATGCCCTTTGAACTGACGGATTTTGCTACAGTTGACCTTTGACCTCTCGGATATGAATAAATTCTGACGTCATCCGACACATTCACTCAGTTTACGGAAAACACGCCTTATGACAAATAACACGAAGAGATGCAAAAAGTCTTGTAAATGTGCTGCCATCTAAAATTTACGATTCAAATTAAATACACAATTAACAAATAAACTGTTTTAGTGCATGAAGTAAATAAAAAAGATTTTTATTATCAAACAGTTTTAAAATGAATTAAAAACGATGTGTGCAGAATAAAAATACATCGATGGTCACTAATGACCACCGTATAATCGCGCCGACTGGCAATATTTTAAGACCTGAAATTTGCGCGTCCGAGTCAGTGACTTGGGTGAACGACGGACTGTCACCACGTGGGAAGCATGCAACACTACAGACACCAGTCTTTAATTTGAAACATCAATGGCTAAGGTAAACATTTATTTTGACGCTGCTTTGGCTTGTTGAAAATGGCGAATTCACTTTTTGCAGTTTGTGTGAAATTCTTTGAAGTGGTCAGCGCATGCGACGATAAATAATTTTAAAGAAAAAAACACACGGAGGCAAAGCTTGAAGTCTACTGCGTTGTTGTTGCTCTGCAAAGCGTGCATTACGGTAGGGGTTGAGGAGAACGGAGGCGTGTTTTGTTTTTTTCACCCACCCTACTCCCGATCAAGAGTTTGGTCTATAGCTCGTTCCGGAGTGTTACTCCCGTTGAGGAGTGGACTCCCGTTCGGCACATTTCCCCAACCTGATAAAGTTGATTCATGAATTAGGTCTTAGTAAATATTGTACCATTTAATTCCGCGTTCTCAAAGTTCTCACAGTTCCTACCCGAATAATATTTATTATGAAATTTCAACAGTACGTTAACACACGGTGCACATCCCTCGTCGATACCGCACAAAAACACATCCCACGTTGATTCCGCACCGGTAAATCCACACACCGTAGGCCTATTTCACCTCAGGTTATAGCTTCCAGTCACTCCCTTAAATTTACACCAGTTTCTTCACTTTAACCTCTATCGACACCTCAACTTCCCCTCTACCCTTCCAACACAAAAATCCCCTCTCCCTACCAAAAGAAAATCCCGTTTTCCACACGCCCGCGGTTAATCAATTGTTATTTAAATGCAGTCCTCAGCGTCCTGCGCGGCACATTCAAATAAGTGTCCGTTATATGAACCGGCCTAATGTAATATCGGCGGATATCAAATGCTGTATTTTACAATTGTATGTAGGCAAACGCTACCCTGTAGATATTAAAGAAGGAAAATGCATTTATTCGAAACCCAAACCTACCTCGGGTCCATCGGCTCAAGATAATTGTTTGTAATTTTTTAACAATATGTCATGCTGGTTGCTAGATTTCTTTTTGGTTCTAATTAGAATGTATAGAACCATGACCGCTGGAGTGGCCATTTTGTCAATTGAAACGTCAGTGACGGTAAAATTTAGAAAACAACTGAACAAATCTTTATAAATATTTACATATTCCGTCTATGGTTTTGTTGCTGAAACTGGAATGTTCCTGTAGTCCATTTCTCTTAAGTTTGGAATCTGATTAGGCCATATATAGGGTTCAATTTTTGAGTTGATACTATAAACATGCTTAATTTGAGATAACTTTTGTGTTTTCTCTTATAACTGCCATAAAGACCGCTTTCCATCAACATAACATCGACATGGAAAATAAATAATCTGCAATGGCAAACGATTGAAGCCAATGATTGAAGGATGTGATCATGGAGACATGAGGCGGTCACTGATCTGTACATACATATCACTGGAAACAAAAAAAAGCGACGATAGTCCAGGGGGTATTTCATAAACCACATATAGTCGACTACGGTCAGATAGTCGACTAAGCAGTAATGTTAAAGCAGTGCTATTCTAGTCGGCTAGGTCAGTTTAGCCTTCTAAACGTGTTTATGAAATACCCCCCAGGGGCCTGTTTGACAAAGTGGCGTAGATGTATTTTTGCGTAACTTTCATACTAACGTATCTCTACAGTATGGGTTGCTAAGGCATTTACGTAAAACCTTACGCTACGCCGCTTTGTGAAACAGGGTCCTGGTCCCTTCCAGAGACATTTGACCTCTCGGATAGAAATGAATTGTTATTGGAAAACAGGCCTTATGGCATTTAAAATCGGAACCAATGCGTGTCGTAATCCAGATGAGAATATACTTATTTTATCATTATCTACACCAAACTTATTTAATTTCTGAGATAAAAAGTCAATTTTATACGTTAGTTCGCATGCTTCATAAAAGTCTAAGGAAAAAAAGAGTGTAGAGAAAACAAGAGAAGTGCATTCTATACCTATTCACTCTGCACCTGTGTGTGAATAGCGTTGCCAGGTAGTTGACAAACGCCGAGCATTTCCTCCGGGCACAGAGCCCGGTTTACAGCCCCACGAAACGTGACAACGCTGCAATATAATAAAAATAATCTTGAGTGTGGCGTAAAACACCAATTAATCTATACCGATCAAAATATCTCGCCTTCAAATGCAAAGGAAACACATTGATTACAGATTGATTTGGGGACACTCATTTCGTGGAATATTCGAAGTACGCAATTTTCATTGTCGTCCTTTGCATGCACGTATACATGGTTGATGTCTTAGTAGCCCGTTTATCTACATTCTAAAAAATAGTTAAAAACCGTTGTACTTTGTTGAGATTTTGACCACTATAGACTTGCTCATCGTGTTTTATATTTATATGTTATCAACCAATTGGCTTAAAACGTTCTCATTATGTCTCCCACACATATGACGGGGATACATACTGTGGTTGTCCTGTCCGTCGTCCGTCAACTTTGGCACCTGTTTCTCTTCAGTTAGCCTCCGAATCGGATATTTTCATTGGTTGTTGCTTGTCTGCAAGATATCTCCAGAACCGCTGGGCAGAATTTGATGAAATTTTAATAACAGCTTATTGATGAGGACGTTCAGAGTTGTTAAAGTTTTGACGCCTATCCGATCTTCAGTAAGCCTCAGAATCGGATATTCTCATTGCTTGTTTCTTGTCTACAAGCCATCTCCAGAACCACTGGGCGGAATTTGATAATATTTTAATAACAGCTTATTGGTGAGGACGTTCAGAGTTGATCAAGTTTTGGCGCCTGTCCGAGCTCCAGTTAGCCTCAGAATCGGATGTTTTCATTGGTTGTTGCTTGTCTACAAGATATCGCCAAAACCACTGGGCGGAATTTGATAAAAGTTTTATTACAGCTTATTTGTAAGGACGTTCAGAGTTGATCAAGTTTTGGCGCCTGTACGCCCTTCCAATCTTCAGTTAACCTCCGAATTGTATATTTTCACTGGTAGTTGCTTGTCAACAAGATATCTCCAGAACCACTTGGCGGAATTTGACGATATTTTAATTACAGCTTATTGGTGAGGACATTCAGAGTTGATCAAGTTTTGGCACCTGTACGCTTCTCCAATCTTCTGTGAGCCTCAGAATCGGATATTTTCATTGGTTGTTGCTTGTTCACAAGATATCCCCAGAATTTGATAAAAGTTTTATTACAGCTTATTTGTAAGGACGTTCAGAGTTGATCAAGTTTTGGCGCCTGTACGCCCTTCCAATCTTCAGTTAACCTCCGAATTGTATATTTTCACTGGTTGTTGCCTGTCAACAAGATATCTCCAGAACCACTTGGCGGAATTTGACGATATTTTAATTACAGCTTATTGGTGAGGACATTCAGAGTTGATCAAGTTTTGGCACCTGTACGCTTCTTCAATCTTCTGTGAGCCTCCGAATCGGATATTTTCATTGGTTGTTGCTTGTTCACAAGATATCCCCAGAAGCACTGTGTGGAATTTTATGAAGTTTTAATAACAGATTATTGGTGAGGACTATCAGCGTTGATCAAGTTTTGGCGCCTTTCCGATCTTCAGTTAGCCTCAGAATCGGATATTTTCATTGGTTGTTGCTTGTCTACAAGATATCTCCAGAACCACTTGGCGGAACTTGATGAAATTTTAATTACAGCTTATTGGTGAGGACATTCAGAGTTGATCAAGTTTTGGCGCCTGTGCGCTTCTCCGATCTTCTGTGAGTCTCCGAATCGGATATTTTCATTGGTTGTTGCTTGCTTACAAGATATCCTCAGAAGCACTGTGTGGAATTTGTTGAAATTTTAATTACAGTTTATTGATGAGGAGTTTAAGTGTTGATCAATTTTTGACACCTGTACGCCCGTCCGATCTGGTTTGGGCCTCCGTCAGACAGGGATTCATAGAATTCCAAAGTTTACAAACCAAAATTTAGTTTTTTTATGAGGCCAAATTGAAAAAAATTACAGGCCATTTTAGAGCCATAGTTGAATGAAATCCCAATTAATATTGAAGTAAACTCCATTATGAATCGTTCAAACTGATGTGTGTCGCTAAGAATCCAGAAACCTGTCACTCGGTCAATGTCGCGAAGTTCGCGATTTCTTTAATAATTAGATGAATAATATATTATTCCTTGGTGTGGAGATTTGCGAAAGTCCGAATGAGGGAGAGTGGTCAGGTATATATGAGAGTGTGCATGGTTATGTTGGGAGAGACAAAATTGTTCCGATAAATGTAGTGTAGGGTTGAAGTTGTGTTATAAGAAAGTGGAAATTTCATAGCAAACTTGGACTAATTCGTTACTTTATTTAGTAAGGGAATGCGATTTTCTCTGCCGCAATAACTTTGCGACATTTGGTGCCGAAACCCTGGACTGAACCAGGGACCGCCCCCATTCCACCCTTACCTTCAGCACGTGTATCTCAGTCACCCCCCTTCTCTTACGTCGGGTTAGATTACCTAGGGCCACTATTCACTAAAGAATTCAATGAAACCAAAAAAGTATGGATATGTTTGTTTACCTGTCTCACTGTCCGAGCCATACATCTAGAAATGGTGAGGGATATGTCGGCCGAGCAATTTATTTTGTGTTTGAGGCGCTTTATTGCAAGAAGAGGAAAACCCAAAACCATAATTTCATTCTGGTAACAATAAAGAGAACTGTCAAATATTCCGATTTGCCAGAGTACCATTTGGTGTGATTTCTAGCCCCTTCTTATTGGCAGCTACCACAGCCCATCATTTAAAACATGATGGAAGACGAACAGCACTGGATATACTTGATAACATATATGTTGATAATGTTCTCATTTGGTGCCAAAACCCGGGACAGATTTCTCGGATTCACTTTGATGGACCTTGGTGTAGGACGACTCAATCTCCGGATATCCCACGTGTGTCTTTTTCACGGATTAAGTCTGTGAACGGCAGTTAGATATTAACCACACTTGAGCCACCATGTCGGTTTCTTACCTGAAAGGAACGCGTACAAGGTATAGCAATTTACTTGAACGTGAAATAATAAAAGTTGAGCAACTGAAAAAGGAAATCGACGAAACAGAGGTGGTGAAGCAGCTACGCCAGGTCAGTACTTTACATCTGAAACTCACAGACTTTTCACATAAATTTGAAGAGGCCAACGAAAAGCTTTTACTGGCTCTAGAGGAAAGAAATATTGAAGATGAACTTTTGAAACTAAAAGAGAGTGAAATAATAAGCTTTATGTCTGATGTAACAGAAGCCATTTCAGAAATATGTGCAGTTGAAACTTACCTTCAAGACAGGAAAACTGAAATAGATAAATTAACATTGAAACAGGAACAAACTGGATTAGAAACTCAACTTGAAAAATTAATTGATAGCCAAACCAAAATGCAACTTCGAACCCAAGAACTCATAGAAACACAACACCTCCAATTTCAAGAGATATTAAACTTAAAACAAGGAACAGCTGAAGCAAGGGGACATAACTCTTCACGAATAAAACTTCCTACATTAGAGCTGTCCGTTTTTAATGGCGACATCTTTTTTGGCGGGAATTTTGGGACATGTATGAAAGCAGTATACACAATAATGACAATCTATCCACGGTTGAAAAATTTACATACCTTTTAAGAAAACTTACTGGTCCCGCTTTGTATGCAGTGTCTGGTCTCTCTGTATGTAATGACAACTATACCATTGCTATAGATTTGCTTAAAGAAAGATTTGGAAACCCTCAAGTAGCCATTGATGCTCATTATGCTAAATTGATAGACATTCCAAGCCCCAATAACACCACTAAACAACTCAGAGACACGTATGATACTATAGAAAAACACGTTGTCTTGAGGCACAAGGACAAAACATTCATCAAGACGTATTTGTGTCAATGATAACTTCAAAATTACCTCGAGAAGTGTTACTTAATCTGGAAATTCAAAAAGGTTCTTCCTCGAGATGGACTGTAAAAACTCTAAGGCTTCTTTTGAATAATTATAGTACCGCGAGGGAATCAGCAGATAGGCAGTATCAATCAAATGAAAAAATCCTTCACAATGATCAATCCAACCTTCCAACAAAATCCCAATTTACACTACCTACGAATCAGAAAAAAATCAGGTCTACAACCGAGGCATTAGTGGTGGGTGGTAAATATAACCTTAAGAAACTTTGTAGATTTCGTGAACTGTCCCATTGAAGTGATGGGTGCCCTTCTTATGCTACAATTGAATCAAGGAAAGAAAAGAATAAAGGAAATTGCTACATATGTCTAAAAAAAGGCCACTACATAAGGGATTGTCCTGTTAACAAACCTTGTTATCATTGTCAGCAACGGAAAAATCATCACCGGAGTCTATGTCCTAAAGTCGTTCCCTCTAAAACTAGAGAATACTCAAATTTAGCCAACAAAACACAAATTGGCCCCAGCCATTCAACTATTCCAACTTCTAATCAGCAAGTTCTTATGCAAACAGCTACCACTCAAGCAAAAGACCCTTACTTACATACCACTGAAACTATTAGACTATAGTTCGATTCAGGCAGTCATCGAAGTTACATAACCGAGAACCTAGCAAAAAGGTTAAATCTTAAGAAAGAAAAGGAAATGGAAGAAATTTCTCTAATGACCTTTGGGAATGAAAAACCACAAGTAATCAAATCTTCTTTAACAACAATTGAGATAAAACTTAAGGATGATACGTTCATAAAACTGAGAGTAAATGTTGTTCCAAAAATAACTGGAGACATCCAACGTATGCCATTAAATACAGACACTTGTAAAAATTGGTGATTTCTTTGGAAAGACATGGCCTTTGCTTATAGTTTGCCTAATGAAATCGAAAATTCCTCACTTGATTTACTCATAGGTAATGATTACTACTTGGACTTGATATAACCGCAAAAAATTGAAGTAGATAATGGATTGTATCTTTTGGGCTCCAGATTAGGTTGGATTTTAGCAGGTCGCGTAGAATGTGTCGAAAAAATGAACCAAAGTGCTAGTTTACTGACTCAATCACTGAATTCACACGTCAACTTAGGATTTTGTGTCTCAGATGAATCTTTAAACTTTAAACCAAATTTGGAAGATTTCTGGAAATTAGAAACAATAGGTATCACCGACTCTGCGTATAAAACCGACGATGATTCAGCTTTAGAACATTTTAATCAGACTATTCAGTTTACAAACGGTAGATACTTGGTAACATGGCCCTGGAAAGAAACTGAACATGACTTACCTGACAACTATGGGCTTGCTTATGGGAGGTTTCAAACGCTTGTAAATAAACTCGTCAAACACCCAGAACTTTTAACAAAATATGATTCTATTTTACAAGAACAATGTGCTAAAGGAATCATTGAAAAAGTAACCAATCAAAGCAAAAGGGGCCCTATACAACATTATATTCCACACCATGCAGTCATTACCCCAGCCAAGTCTACGACAAAAATTAGAATTGTTTACGATGCTTCTGCCAAACTATCAAAGCAATCTAAGTGCTTGAATGAATGCTTACACAGAGGCCCTGTACTTTTACATCATTTTTGTGGCTTATTACTTCGTTTTAGGACTCATCGTATTGCTCTTGTGTCTGACATTGAAAAGGCTTTCCTCCAGGTCGGACTCCATGAACCAGACAGAGATGTCACACGATTTTTTTGGCTAAAGGACATTCATTCTGGTAACAATAAAGAGAACTGTCAAATATTCCGATTTGCCAGAGTACCATTTGGTGTGATTTCTAGCCCCTTCTTATTGGCAGCTACCATAGCCCATCATTTAAAACATGATGGAAGTCGAACAGCACTGGATATACTTGATAACATATATGTTGATAATGTTCTCGTTGGGGCAGAAAACGTTCAATACGCTCTGAAACTGTATACAGAAGCCAAAACCATATTTCATTCAGCCTCTATGAATCTCCGAGAGTGGGCCTCTAATTCCCAACAATTTACTGAGTCAATAAAAAAATGACAGAAATCAAGATAGTGAAAACATTAAAATCTTGGGGTTGAAATGGAATTTAATTGAAGACTGTTTAACTATTTCAGACCTTTGTTGGCCACATGTAAATTCAGCGTTCACGAAAAGAGAAGTACTGCAAGTTATCTCCTCAATCTTCGATCCAATGGGTTTCTTTAATCCTGTGACACTTAGAGCGAAAATTTTCTTACAGACACTTTGGGTGGCAAAGCTAGAGTGGGATGAAAACATTCAAGACCTCCAAAGTAATTGGGAGGAAGCAATGCCTCAATGTTTGAGGCGCTTTATTGCAAGAAGAGGAAAACCCAAAACCATAATTTCAGATAATGCTCCCCAGTTCAAACTCACAAAGAACAACTTAGATAAATTATGGAAGGCAGTAATAACTGATTCGAATGTCCAAGACTACTTTTGTAACCAGTAAATCACGTGGTACTTTACAGTTGAGTTAGCGCCCTGGATGGGGGGCTTCTATGAACGACTTGTTGGCTTGGTTAAGAGAGCACTTAGAAAGGCCTTAGGGAAAACTCGATTAACTAGCGTTCAGCTAGAGACAATTCTCTCAGAAGCCGAATGGGTTATCAATTGCCGCCCTCTTGTATATGTAGACTCTGATCCCCATTCATCAATGATCTTAACACCAACTGATTTTCTTCTCAACAACAATACTCAAGGTCTACCAGTAATATCAGACAGCAAGAGTGACCCTGATTACCTTTCCACTGCACCGTCAACAGCTAGTAAACTTCTAGACACCTGGAAACGTAGCCAGGCACATGTAGACAATTTGTGGACAATCTGGCGTAATGAATATCTATTAAGCTTGCGCGAGCGGCCTCAATTACGATTAAAGGGACCAAGAGTTCAGTCATCACATTGTCCAATTGTTAATGATGTAGTTCTCATTAAGGATAACTTACCACAGTGTACATGGAAAATTGGACGAATAACAAAGTTGTTTTCGAGTCAAGATGGCAAAATTCGGTCCGCAAAAATTCTTATTCCTTCTGGCAAAACTCTGAATCGCCCATTAAATCTGTTATATCCGATTGAATGCCCAAAAATGGAGAAATCCGTATCGACAGAGCATGACACCTTAACTGTAGCTGAGCCTGAAACCAACACTCGTCCACTGCGAAAAGCAGCTGATCAGGCCCGCAGTATTATCTCTGATCAACTTAAAAAATGCACTAACTGATTGAATTACTAAATAAATAACCATCCTTTGTCCTTTAAGTATGGATAGGTGGGATTGTCAAAATAACTCCAATATAAAGAAACCTTTGCTTTGGGTTGCTTTTCTACTGTCGTTAAGTGACTGGATTACCAATCCAACACATGGAGTTAATCGTTCTATTTTTTGAGAAATTGACTATTTATGCTATCTTATAAATATTGCATTTTTTTTTCTTCTTTGTCTTTATTGAATTATGACTTAAATGCATTATCATTACTTGACCTCTTTCAGTACCAGAGGAACAAATTAAGGCATATTTATTTCGCTGTTTTTTTTTTGGAGAATAGTAATGGTTAATCCATTAATTATAATGCAAAAGTACAACGAAGCTCTGTTGGTTTTTTGGGTACCAGTGAAGCTATCATTCTCCCGTTGAAGAGCCGATCGCCAGGTGAAGTTATAGTCTATGTATGACAAATTAATAGTTTGCGCGATACCGAGATATTTGATGAGATTGGCTGTGATTCAGTTGCGGAAATATACATGGGATTGTCTTGAGGTCATGCCTGGTAGGCGATAAAAACGTGTACAATTTGGAGGTCTTCGTTTCAAGAACGTTGATATATGGCTGTCACTAACATTGCCTTCGCTCATTGGCAGAACATTTTATGCGCTTAAACTCTATTTAAAAAACAAAACGTTTCACAGCTTGTCTTCAGCATCGTATTCAGTGAAAAAAACTAAACCAAATATTTCTAACAAAATGTCCTGTTGAAAATTGGTGAAGAGAATTGGAAAAAAATCCACCCATAGAAAGTATTATTTTATTTGTTGTCACATATCTGCAATCCGGTTCTGTATTGTTCTAAATTTTCCATAGCAATCTAATATTTAAAAAAAACTGTTGACTATTAAATTGATATTATTGGAAAACATTTAAAAAGACCGAGGCACCTATCTTAAAAATCTGAGTTTAATTAACTTGAATAGTTCTGGGTAATATAACAGCTGGGTAATATTTTGTTTAAAATAAGTATAATTATGTCCAATAATTAACTGAATATGTCACATAATAGGCCAAACTGATGTGCATGGTTAAAATACTATAAATTATTGATGATAACAGATGTCTCTCTCATTTGGAAAAGCCGACGTATGCTAAACCTCATACAGATATATAACAGCGTCATGTAAGTATAGTTTATAGACTTTTCATACGTTCATTAACTGAATATTTTAGGTATAAAGAGTACAAAAAGTACAGGGGTAAGAAAAATATATCTTAAGACAAAAACTGCATGGCTTTACTAAGTAACCAATGTTTTCGTCGAAAACCAATGGAATTTATTTGAAGATTGTGTGTAGATGGGCACCGGCTACCCTGTAAATATTAAAATGCAAGGAAAATGCATTTATTTGAAACCCAAACCTCCGGTCCATCGGCCCAAGATAATTGTTTGTAATTTTTAACAATATTTCATGGTGGTTGCTAGATTTATTTTTACTTCTAATTAGCATGTGTAGAAACAAGACCGCTAGAGAGGCCATTTTGGCAGTTGAAACGTCAGTGACCGTAAATTTTAGAAGAAAAAAAACTGGACAGATCTTTGTAAACATTTACATATTCCGTCTATGGTTTCGTTGCTGATACAACAAAGTGAATGTCAATAGCTCGGGTATTAAATAAAAAATAGAAAATTATTTATCTATATGTCATTTATCTAGGTTTTTTTAAATTGCAAGAATTATGTTTTCCTTTTCTTAGAAAAGGTATATTGACAAGTCTTTTTAAAAATAATTGTCTGAAGTTGGTAAGTCGTCATTGACATAGAAATCTCAGAAGTTGTTCGCATTAATGGGAGTTTTGGTGGAAAGGAAAGAAATGCTACACTAAGAACGAATTCAATCGATACATATATATAACTTTGTTAAAAGCAATATATGCAAACAATATAACTTCTGGTATTTTAATTGTACAGGTACACGTTGCTATTTCTCGTGACTGGTCTTGTTCTGCTTATTTCCCCATATAGTACGTTGAATTTCGTTCTTATGTTTACTACCTCGTTGTAGATTTTAGTGTTTTGAAAATGCTACATCAGTCCGAAACTTCGGGGATTTATGTGCCTGAAATACCCTCCGACAGACTGCAGCTAAACGAACAATTTCCATATCATGTTGAGTGCCCAACAAAAGTGTCCCTGTGATAACGTAAGGAACAGAAACTCTCCGTTGGTTAACTTTCAGCTTCGATCATTTACAATTGTAGCATCGGAGGATTCCTGATATGTATCGAAACTGCTTCTGTCTTTGTGTTCCACATCGTGGTTTACCGGGCTAAATAAAATATACCAACAAATATCTTTCTAGATGATTATATACTTAATTTACTGTTATTTTTATTTTATTTTTTCGTCTGTATTAAATATACTTGATGAACTTTCGACGCCATTTGTCTTCAGCTTAATAAATACGGCGATCTGCCGTGTAAAAAGCGCAGACTGTCCAATGCTTGTTAAAGCCGACCGGTAACGAGTTTGTTCCGACTAATGCTACATCTTATTTGCCCTCGGGAGTGACCTCCCCTAATCTCTTTCAGAAATCCGGTCTCCTCTCTGTAGATTTTATTTTTGTTGTTGCTCGAACCAGATAGTTTTCAAACGATAAAAATGTCCTCTTAAAATATGTTTATTCCTGTTTATCGGTTGTACCTTGAGTTTTCGAAAATGTGGCCAAAGCTTAAATAGAGTACGGTACAAAATTTCATAATTTTTTGTTGAGATTTTGAAAATGTATGGAAAAGGAAAGCAAATGTCTGCAATGTTTGGGTTTGTTTTACGTTGCATAACTATTTGTTACAAATAAACTCAAAAGCAAGGAAAATAAGACTTTATAAGATTGTATTATCATTTTAGGTAGATTTTCGTTTTTTTTTTTTTTTTGCAGTGCACTGCCAAGCGGGAATAAGAAAATGCACGGAAAATGAGCCATTGACTGAAGGGAAATGTGATGATGAAATTGGGTTTTACCGTTCTGTGGGGAGATGGAATATAACCATGCTTCTTGATTTCTGTCGGTAAATTCTTCATACTCATCTTTATTGGCCTCAAAGGATCATTTCATCAGGCAGAAGTATTATTAATCATCCATATACCAGAATACCTTTAAAAATTTTGTAATCTGGGACAAAATTTACAATAAATGAACACTTATTTATAACTATAGTTATTTGAAATGCCAAAAGCCTATGTTGCATACGTTTTATTCAGCAAAAATTACGAAAAAATGCCGGGTGAAAAGGTTACAATGCCGGGACTTGAATTCGGCTTTCACGACGTTCATACGGAGGCTTTTAAGCCCACTGGAACCAAATAATAGGGGTTTATTTGGTAACATTTGCTGCAACCAATCTCTTAAGCAGATAATGCAAGTTCCCGACATGTGACATTTTGACCAAGATCTTTCGCTGGAACAAAATTTTAAACCAAATTTTAAGCGTTTGTAGTTTATAAGTGTATAATAAGGTGTGTATTTTGTATTGGTATTTCTCGAATTAACCGATTAAGTATAATGTCCCATGAAGACGAGGAGACATGTTTTTCGAGCACTTTGTATGACAAAGTCAAACTAGTATTATGTCTATTGTATTTCAGTTCTTGGGGAGAACTCCGACTGTATTTTACGCTATATTTATACACCACACGTCAGTGATTGCGTCAAGGGAGCACGTAAACGGAAGAGACAGAGACTTTACGAAGTTCTTGAGAATCTTGATGGAGATTTGTCATTCGAACATTTGAAGTATATTAAGGCGCCGTAAGAACTATTTTATTTATGTTTACGTAAATAATGTAGCACTGATCAGGGGTACAATTCTGCCCTATGGAAAAAAAATGATCTTGCGGGGTTTTCCTTATAGATCTCCCTATAAGTGGAATGGTTACCAGATACCTGCCTGAGGTCGATTGCCTCCTCCGAACACCATAAGCCCATTTTTCGCCCCTTAATCACGGCGACTTTTTTATGTAAAAAAAAAGTTCGATGTTGAGTGAAATGTCAATCAATTAATCAATGAATGTTTGACTTTTTTCAGATTCTCCTTGGAAACATCGACGTGCTATCAAAACAGTTTGGGGGAAAATTGTGGAAATTTCGTTGGACGACTGATAAGCCCTTTCTACTTATCGCAATATCTCGGCTTTCAATAAGAGGAAGTGCACTTGGCGATGAAACATGTCCTAGTCTCACAAAATAAATTGTTTGCATTGAAGTTGGCAAAAAAATCAAGTCGTCAGTTTTATAATACATGTATTTAAAAAAAGTATTGCAATTTTAAGGGGACCCGTTTCATCGAGGTCACTAGGTTCATATATCTTTAATATATCTGATTGAATAAAAGAGTTGGATTGATTTATCTTTTTGCCACGTACTCCCGGAATTACATCACCTTTATGGCGGCGTTTTCAGGTCTGTTCTGGACAAACCCGCATCGTGTCTTGCAAGAAACTAAAGAATTGTCTTTTATAGGTCGATAAGATGAAAAACCGGTAAAACACATAGTGACCATTAAAAACCGAATGGGATTTGAACCCAGGGGAGCTCTTAAAATTGAGCCACCAATTCTCTACCTTTTTAGTTTCCACAATTCTTTGGCTATGTCAAAAAGTCGGGAAACTGAGAATAAACAAAACATGATCATAGCAAGTGAAAATATTTAATTTGGTTCCATCAGAAATACCTAGGTAATAGACAGACACGTGAGTTTAACCCTGACTAGTAGATCTTTCCAACTCTTGTTCTTTTTATAAGCAGTGACTTAAATCACCATTGGCTCAGAGGTCGAGCCATTGTGCTATGAAGAAGTTTATATTCTGTATTTTTTTCACGACACCTTCCCGGGTCCAAGTTCAAACCAAAAGGATTCAGAGTTTAAAAAGGTAAAAAAGTAAGGAAGCTAAGCCTTTGAAATGTTCCAAAAATTTTGACTTGGACCATTCAGAATCCCCAGTTCAGAAATTAAATCAATTAAACCCCAATCATCAGCTGTACAGATCCCACCCAGATATCCATAAATACATAGACAGAAAATGACACCTGTGCTCAAATTGAAGTTATTTTGCCTGCGTCATTAATCAATACCATATCTTTCATAATAGAAATTCTATGCCATGTTGGAAAGCTAACTACCACGAAGGACGCTGGCACATTGAATACATTGAATAATGTTGATAATGTTTTTGCAGTGGTAATGTAAGAACAGACGAGTTTGTTACAATAATGAATCAGGGAAACGGAAAAAATTGCTAATGAATACGCTATCAGTGTTTCGGATTTTCAAATTAACAGTACCATGTATTCAGTACAGTCAATTTATGCCAATGGCCAAGGGTCGTGGGTTTCCTCCGGGCACAGAGCCCGGTTTCCTCCCACAATAAAACTGGCAACGCCGCCATTTAAGTGAAATAATCTTGAGCGCGGCGTAAAACACCATACAATCAATCAATCAACCAATGGCCAAGAATTCAAACACTTTTACAGAATTCTCATAAGCCGGACATAATCTGTTTACACGACACCAAAATATGATTTTACATACCCAGAGTATACAGTAATCCCCCCAAAAAACAAATTAAATGTTAGAGGCGGTGTCCTGGCAGTATTTATCAAAAATGGATTGTTATTTACTGAAATTACGCTTCGACAATTTAAAGTTCTAGAATGTCAATGTCTTCGAGTGGCGAGGGATGACAATAGATCATTTTTTATCACAAATCTATACAACCCCTGTAAGAAACTAGATGTTAGTGACTTTAACTCTGTATGAAATCAATCTTATCATGGATGTAGTTTGTGATGACTTTAACTCACAACACCCAATCTGGGCTAGCTTGTCTACAGCTGGCAATGGTAACATTGTGTCGAAGCTGATAGATGAAAATGACCTGGATATTATAAATGATGGAGTTGGAACTCGTTTTAATGTACATTCTGGAGAAACATCAGCTATAGATTTCACAATATGTTCACCGACTTAAGGTGTCATAGCTGAGTGGTCGGTTTGCCAAGACCCTGCATGTGGGAGTGATAATTTTCTATTAATGGGGGTGGGGGACGGCAAATTTGGTAATTATGATCCGGAAATTATTCCACATAAAAAAACAGAGAAGTATGATGATTTCTCATTGCCAAAACTTAAAAAAACTTTTAGCAATTGCAAAGATTCATCTCCAGACGAAGACGGTATATTCTACTCTATGATTAAGGCTTTAAAAATCATTTTATCGCTTTATACCAACAGTAGGCTATTTGGTCAAAGATCGTTCTCAGTGGCGGATTTAGGGGGGGGCGCAGGGGGCGCGCCCCCCCCCCCCCCTATCAGCCGACCAAAAAAAAAACGAAAAAAAAAAAGAAGGAAAAGAGAGAAGGAAAAGAGAAAAAGAGAGAAGGAAAAGAGAAAAAGAGAGTAGGAAAACGAAAATATCTTACATTACAATGCTATGAAGAAGGAAGCTTTATATGGAGCTACGATCACATTTAAATTTTTCGTACCATTGCCTCATTGTCATTGGTACGGGCCGTGCCTATGTGTGTTGAATAAAACACCAGGTTCTTGGAAAAGTAGTAAGGAAGTGGTGAGGGGAGGGGGGGGGGGGCGCAAAGCCACTTGAAGCTAAGCGATGTGGACTGGTAGCGTTTTTACTCACAATTAGACCAGATATGCTAAAAATATAATTTCTCCGGTTTCATCAAGAGAAAAATCGCTAAATTTCCGCGGCTTCGCCGCAAATCGTAATTATTTACTCTTACGAAAGTCTATTGTAACTGGGGGAGACGAGAGTCAAAACAATATATAAGCGTTGCAAATGGCGGGGACATTGGGCCCAAGGATAATCGGCCTCACACCAAACAATGCGTGATGAGGATTTAACTGAAATGTTTGGTTTCGTGCATGCACTGGTATAGCACTGTTGCACCCGATTGAATGGACTTGCTCATCTGTATGTAAATAAAGATTTGCCGCTGAATTATTCCAGAGTTATGGATGAATTTTCGCGCAAAAATCGCAAGCCCTCGTTTTAAAGCTATACAGAACTCTGAAACTGCCATTAGGCCCTAATCTTGACATTGTTTTGAAATTGTTACTAAGAGTATTACGTAAACAGGCAAAACATACACAGTTCCATTTTCAATAAATTTTTTTTCCGCAAATAAAGTTAGAAACCGATAATCTTGAACAAAAACAATTTTGGAACGTTTATCTTTAGGTTGAATTTAAAATACTTGATTAAAATAAGTGATACTCTAGAGGGAATAGAGGTATCACGCTTATGATGTAGGCCCATTTGACCTTCCCGTTTATTCAGACGTGGCTCTAAGCTAAAACATCTTTCTGGTAGACATATTTTTTCCGCCATCTCGCATAGAAATTTTTTCACCGGCTATATTTATGAAGATGTACTCTACAAAATAATGTCTAGTTTTACACGCCGAAATGGCTTAGAACGCATCTCAGGCGATCTAGGATCCCAGAGCTTCCGGGGCCTTGGCGGCCCCTGGACCCGCGCCTTATGGTGCTGTGATAGTTGCCCCCCCCCCCCCCCCCTTCACAAGACTTATAACTACGTACTGCGGGTGGGACTTGCGCCCCCCCTTTCACGAAATCCTGTATCCGCCCCTGGTTCTGCCTTCGGCTTGGAAAAAAAGGCAATTGTCATTCCAGTTGCTAAACCTCAAAAGGACCCAACTCTCGTAACGCCTTATAAGTCACAACACCCAGTTTATGTTTATTTTTCCACCAATGGAAATTGATCTCCGTTATGCTAGAGCTAGGAAGTGGCTTACATAGCGATAGTTTTGTATCTGGGTTTTTAAATCTTAGATGGAAACTAATGCAGATCTACTGTGCATACTTTAAGCTTCCGATCAATGCCTATTTTTGTGAGTTTATTTAGTCTTTAACTAATTTTGAAAATCCCACAGTTTGGCTTAGAATATGTAAGTCTAAGGGGGCCTCCGTGGCTCAGTGGGTAGAGCGCTGGACGCTCAATCCGAACAGCCTTCCACCAATGGGTCGCGGGTTCGAATCCCACTCAGTCCCAAAAATTGGAAAATTTTCTGACTGGGTTTTCACTCGAACGACCTATGTGGGATGGTTGCCAGTTACCAGCGGAAGGTCGTGGGTTTCCTTCGGGCACAGAGCCCGGTTTCCCCCCACAATAAAACTGGCAACGCCGCCATATAAGTGAAATAATCTTGAGCGCGGCGTAAAACACCAAACAATCAATTAGAAAAGAGCAGCATCTGTCTTTCGAGTTGGTATTGGGAGACAACGTTTTAGATCAAAGGGAAATAACTCAAAGAAATGACTATCTCACAATAGCAATTACTTCAGATTTCTTTTAAATAATGATTCAGAGTTTAGTTGTTTCAGACTACTAGACAAATCATTCCATAATTTTGGACCCAGTCTGGGAATGAATATATTTTTGTTTGGGTATTGACATAAGGCCTGTATAAATTTAAAGAGGCATCCCTCGTGGGATAATTATGTACATACGATAACCGGTTAAATAGTTGCCGAGTTGTAAATTGTAGAGCATATGGTTTATGTAAAAATCGATGCACAATTACTGGGGTAAGGTACTTGTTAACTTGACTAAATGGTAAAATATCATTTTGAATGAAAAGAGGGCCAGTATGGACATATCTTCTGCTAAATGTCACAACGTGTATCAATCTCTTCTGTAGGAGAGAAATGGGCGTAAGATGGGATGGATACGTGTTGCCCCAAATAACATTACTATAGCTTATATATGAGTAGAACATTGAAAAATATAATGTAAGTAGACATTTTCGACTTAAGGAGTGTTTTATAGTACGTATAATACCAATATTTCTAGACAGCTTGCCACAGAGGTAATTAATGTGACTTGTCCAGTTTAATCTGTTGTTAACATAGATGCCTAAGAACTTAAATTGATTAAAAGTTCAATTTCTTCATGGTTAATAGAAATGGTTGGTATATCTGGACACGAGACAGGCTTAATCACAATAACTTTTGTTTTACCAATGTTTAGTGACAGTTTATTACAAGATAACCAGGTCTGAAGGTTTTGCAGTTCCTTATTGATTGTATCAGATACGATCTGTGTATCTGAATTACAGTAAGTACCAGCTGTATCGTCGGCAAATAGGATCATATCTAAATCATCACTAACGTTAATAATATCGTTAATATACTTAGCGCCATTAAAAACGCACGGTTGAACTTTATGTTTCTACCCCAATAAGGCTATTGGTCATTTGCGTTTTGTTGTTTATTGTTAGTTCGAGTTAAGTTGCAATAACTGGATAACCTGTGGTGTTCCCGACGTGAACATTACGCAATATTTCCTAATAACGTCCATTGAGTGTCTCACCGTCACTGAGAAAAGCTTTCAGGGCTCATGTGTCGTGGGTTCAACACTTTACACGAAGCTCAGCATAAAGACGGAAAAAAATCAGAAAACGTTACCATGACCCGACTTACGACACAACAAAGGGAACGTGCCATTGGCATGTTACATGCGGGTCTCAGTTGTGCCGCCCTAGGACGTCACATGCAGTGTCATCCCTCCACAATTAGTCGCCTCAGAATCAGGGAACATGAAACTGGCAATGTTGCCGACCGTCCACGCCCTGGTCAGCCAAGAGTCACTACAGCCCGCCAGGATCGGTACATCGGTTTGTTGCACACACGTGACCGATTTCGCACCGCGACACAGACTGCTCGTGAGACAGTGGGAATTGGAAGGCCCAGGGTAAGCCTCAGCACCATCCGTCGCCGTCTTCAACAGATACAGATGCATGCTCGCAGCCCCTACCGAGGGCCCATATTGACACCCGCCGCACGCCAAAACCGTTTACGATGGGTTCGAAATCATCAGAGCCCACATTCTGCAAGGTTGACACAAGACTTCTTGCAACAGAATAATGTGAACATCGTGGAATGGCCAGCTTACTCCCCCCATCTATTGCCCACAGAGCACTTGTGGGATCAGCTTAAGAATGCCGTTGCACAACGTCAACCCAGGCCACCCAACCGACGTCAATTGATCCAGGTAGTGCAAGAAGAGTTGGACCGGATCCTACAGCACAGAATAGCCACACTCATCAGGTCCTTGCGTCCTAGATGTACTGCTTGCGTTGATGCCCGAGGTGGACATACCCATTATTGTATGATGACACCTTCAATTTCTGTATCAACGATTTGTTTGCAAGGAATACAAGTCACCAGGGTTTCACATACATGTATTATCAAGTCTTTGTCTCATTGTGACCAATGCCTTGTTCTTCAATTTAAGAGTACTTACAATATTTTACACTTTACATTTCTCAAAATATTTTACATTCTTTGGGTCGTGCGTTTTTAATGGCGCTAAGTATATAAATATCAAAAACATTGTCGGGCCCAAAATCGAGCCTTTGGGCACGCCACACGTCACCAGCTGCTCATTGGACAATAAATTACTTAGTGATACAGACTGCTTCCTGTTATGGAGATAACTTCTCAGCCAATCATTACACATACCCCGTATCCCGTAATGAGCTAACTTCGATAAGAGTATGGCATGATCGACCGTGTCGAAAGCTTTACGGAAATCCAGGAAAACTGCTGCACTATATTATTTTAACGATTTAGCTGAAAGGAGTGTATCATACAGTTTTAGGATGGCCGATGAAGTAGAATGGTATTAGGGCCAGTGTTTCTATACAAATAGCTAGAATATTCAGAAGACTGTATATTCAGAATAAATGAAACACAGGAAAATGATCTGATATATCTGACAAAAAAATTCCAGATCCTGTATCATTATCAAGGAAATTTGTAAATATGTTGTCAATTAACGAGGCTGTATGGGAAGTAACTCTTGTGGGCTTTGTAATTCTAGGGTAAAAATAATAGGATTTCATGATCTCTAAGAATTGGCGGCTTGGACCATGCGTATTAGTTTTGAGGAGATCTATATTGAAGTCCCCCATGATTATTATGGATTTGTTTTAGACAAATAATATTCCATATTGACCTTCTGGATCAATAAGGGATATATCATGTCGAATTTAGCAATCGGTAATATCATTGCTCATATATAGTAAAACAACACCCCCAGCATGAATATCTCTAGACAGTGCAAAATGGCAGTATCCTGGAATTTCATACATTTCTTCAATCGACGTGTTCAACCAACTTTCAGAGATTCCAATAATACTAAACTTATGGTAGACAGAATCTAAAAGGGCCAATATTTATATTAAAACTCCTCGCATTAGATTAAATACAGACATGTTGTTATTGTTAATTGGGTTACTTTGTAGTATAGAGTTCAGATCATTTTGTATATAGTAGTTTGACTGATAATTGGCTACAGAGTCCCATAGCTGCTGTTCAATTTCATTATCATCAGTAGGATAAGCGGAATCATTTGGGTCATTTAGCTGGAGATGGTTAAGATACAATCCTCAAACCCAGCCATATATAAATCAATCACAATACCTTGTTCGTTTGCGAATAATTCGTCAGCATCTGCAGCTTCTGTCCCTTCTTTTTCACCCCCTCAGTTCCCTTCCCCTAGACCTAGTACCTCTGCTCTTGTTCGTCCACCTTCTTCCCCAGTTTCTACTAAGATGTTTTCTGTTAGACCTAGTAATCTAGTCATTCTCCTCCTTCCCCATCCCAAGTATTTTCAGTCCACCCCCGTATGAGATATTCCCTCCAAGGGGTCAACGAGGGGCCCAGTCGGCACTCCCTTCGGCTATCTTCGCTCGCTACCGGTCGGCTTTGACACGCCTCGGACAGTCTGCGCTTTTTATACGGTAAATCACCGTATTTTTGTTCTGAATAAAAATAGCGTCGAAAGTAAATATCAAAATGTTTTACTACAGACGAAAAAATAAAATAAAAATAATTATAAATTGATTAAATGCTAATATCATTTAGAGAAGAATTAGACAAGAATTTGTTTATATATTTTATTTAGCCCGGTAAACCACATGTTGTAGACAGACGCAGTTTCGGTACATATAAGGAATCCTCCAATGCTTCAATTATATAACTGATCTAGGCTGAAAGTTAACAAACCGAGTGTTTCGGTCCCTTACATTATCACCGGGACACTCCTGTGTGGCCCTCAAGAGGATTTGGGAATTGTACGCTTCACAGCTACCTATTTGGTCACCATATTCAAAATGACCTGCAGTATATCAGAGGGTATTTCACGCACGTAAATCCCCGAAGTTATCAGACTGCGAGGGGCCAACACAACCCTCGGAATAACTTAGCCAATACCGATGTAATGTGGCTTCCAATTCCTGCAGATTTTGTACAAGAGGCTCTGGGACAAATGTGCTCTAAAGGATTCAAATCCGCGCAATTACCCTTTCAACATCTCTTTGGATGGACTCTGATGTTTCATACTTACAAGCATCATCTTATTTTGTTAAAATACACTTCTGATTTGGCTAACGATATCCTGAATAAATTGTTTAGCTTATTGTCATTAATGGTGATTTCTTATCGCCAGAATGTTGCCCTTTATGATCACAATAATTTCTGCAACATGAGTTTTCCAACAACTCTTCCTACACCAATTATTGCATCGGTCGGTGCAGACTTTCCAGGGGGTGCTTCACTTTTTTCTTTGTGTATACTTCAAAGTAAAATTGCACGACCTCTGACCCAAAGACCAGTCATTGCTTATAAAAAGAACAAGTGTTTGAAAGATATACTGGTCAGGGCTAAACTCCCATGTCTGTCTTCTAAATAGTTTTTTCTTGGGATGGAGAGGCCAAAATTTTCACTGTCTTTTTCCATGATCCTATGGGGCTCAATGCCGATATTCTTGTCATAGCTTCAGATGCGTAAGCATTGTCAATACAAAGTGTTCTAGAAAATTCAGCTGATTAAGGCCAAGCCCCTGTCAGTCGTCATCCTAATGAAATATCATAGGTTTAGTTTATTACAACAATTTATGATGGGAGGTATAAAGATGTAAATGATATACCTCTTTTTAACACAATTAGAAACTTGTCTCTATGGCTATTTTAGACAAGAAGATTGTTCCTGTGTCCGTGTGTATTAGTGTTCTTAAATATGAATAATGGTTTGTAGAGATACCAAAATATTTGAAGAGATTGGCTGAGATTTATTCACGGTCGTCACGATCATGTCCGATAGGCGATAGAAACAGATTTGGATGTCCACGTTTCAAGAACGTTGATATATGGCTGTCACTAACGTTGGCTTCGCTCATTGGTTCAACATTTTATGCGCTTAAATTCTATTTAAAAAAAACGTTTCATAGCTTGTATTCAACATCGTTTTGTCGTTAACTCCAAATATGACATTGCATTTGTAACCAGTGGTAAATTCTCATATTGCTAATCATTAAAACGCTTTTAGAAATCCTAGTTCAATGAGAACCAACAACTATCGGTTTCTATAAAAACTGAAAATTATACACTTTAACATGGATCACATATAGCCCTGATACACAGATATTAACTAAAGCTCTCTAAACATTTACCTTTTACAGAGTCCCATGCATGTTCAAATTTTCTACAGAGCGGTAAAATTCAAAAGGGCTGTCTGTCAGTGTACCATAAAGGCACTAAGAAGCTAAGAAGCACTTAGGTAGAATAGAAATTACATATGTAATTATACAGCCTATCTATCTATATATTGAGGTTATTGGCGTTTTCCATTCATGGAATGATGTACGCCACGAAATGAATACAATACACACACACCTTTTCGGGCGTAGGCGGGTTTTTTTTATTGACTTATACAACCAGCATTTCATCGCCTGCATGTTTTAAGTCACACTTGAAAGGGGTTAAAGGGAAATTAACAAGAAATATATTTTTTTCACTAGAACAACTCTATAAAGACAAGTTTTTAAAATACAGATAGTAAGTGTAAAGAAGGTCAGGAGTTTTCTCTGGGCAAAAGACTGATTTCCTCCCCAATTAAACCTGCACAGCTGCAATATACTGGTGCGTGAACAAATGCAGTGTAAAGCAACAATCAATCCACAACAGCTGGTTGTGTAAAATGAACATCTCTTTCAGAATAAAAGGTTCCATTTAAACTTCATTATTTATATGTTAGATAAGCATGTTTGATATAGAAATAATAATTATCACAGCACGGAAAACCCTTAATTACTTTGGTTTAACCGGCTATATAAGAGCGGTGATATTTTGTATATTTGTCATATCTTTGCATCCTGGAGAGTTTGAATTCTGGAGAAATCTGCGCATACCTCACAACATCAGCATGTAAGTAACTTTAAAGATTTCAATTTTAGCTACAGCTATACACATATAGGTACGCCCTTGTCTTCAGCGCTAGGCCTCTCCTTGTTTATCAGAGGTACCTGTCGGTAGAATGACAGTGTCTAAGTGTGACTCACGTTTCCCTCTCGATGTGTTAGCGAGTTTGAATCCATCTAAGTCTGATAAAAAATTTTTTTAAAGACCTGGGTCCGGTTCTGCAAAAGTTTAGTCGGTTAAAAACCCAGTGTAACTCAGGAACGTCATAATTGAATTTCTTTGGTACTTGACGTCATTTAGCCCTGGCTCAGCTTAAAAGGGAGGGTGGGGTGGGGGGGGGGCATGTAATTGTTTCGAGCGGGCTCCCGTAGGCCATCATATTCATGTGCGTGAATCTTGCACGTGGTTTACGGTGTTAAATTACACTGAAAATGAATCTGCCAGACAAACTCAACAGTTCAATCGTCCCTTGAAAGCTTATCGTATCTTGTATGGTTATAACCTGCAATGTCAGCGATAAGACTACCTTTTGTGAAAATTTGGTAGACACCAAATGCAGCTTGCCACGTCTACTCAAAAGGTTGATTTATAAGTCAGCACATATTTCAGAGTATTTGTCTTCGGTTTTTAGCTCCTCGATATGATCCAAATTAACTTAAATGGCAGACTTTCAGAGCTGACCAATTTCTCTTACGCTAGTTCAGTGACTGGTGAGCTAGGGGTATGCTGATTGGCCGATCGGGGCAGACGGCTAAGCTTTGTTGTGAAGATGGCTGCCAGGTCAGATTAACATTCTCTGATAACGATAGTTAAAGTGGCATGAGCTGCCAAAATTCGCACTTTTTTTATAATTTCTGATCGTCACGACAGTAAGAGGCTTTAAAGGCCATCGAAAAACTAAATGATTGGCGAAGGAATGATGAAAATCTATACAGTATGTGGCCTGTACTCACCGACAACGTGTCCGAAAAGTAAAAAAAAATTAAATTACCGGAACGACCATTCACTCATTCTAAGCCAAAGTTAGTTCAAAACATTACTTTATCGTACATTCTTTATCGTACGTTAGCAGGGTTAAGCCAGCTTCCAGAGAAGGCATTTTTGTTTTAGGTTGTGAATGTTTGCCGTAACTTCATCGAACGTTTTACTAAGACAACGAACATTCCAATGTATAACGTATAACGAGTTACGGTTGTTCGACCGTCCGTAAAATTTAACTGATTAGAAAAACTTATATCAGTGTAATAACTAGATTGACGACAGTCTGTATCCATACAGTGAGATTTCTCATATTCATTATCGTCGGTGGGAGCCTTGCTTTTTGTAATAAAGATTTCCTCACGAAAATTTCCGACGATGTTTTGGAATCAATATGTCTTTTACTGTCATCGCGTTTGGGGCCGGACCTGTGTGCATTTTGTACTAATAGTGTTGATTATGTCAATAGGATTTTCGTTGTCAGTTTCCAGAATTCCGCTACAAAACGTAAGTTAAATTGCCGACTGTATCGTTCCTGATCCTAGACGCGATCTTTTAAGGCTTTATTTTCTTTTGTAAATTCATCACACCTATTTTTCAGCTGGTCAGATTGTTTCTTTTGGTTAGATTGTACTTGGGATATTTTCGTAATATCACGGCTGTGTTTTTTCGAAGAACATCTTGCATTTTGATCATCAAACTCTTTGAAGTCATCAGGATCTCTGTTGGGATCTACGGTTATGGTTTCTTCCTGGGCTGATGTTTTACTGGTTCTCTGCATCTTAGGTATATATCATACAACCGCTGACCGACGGAAACTGATCCTCAAGTGACCTATGCAGTGATATGCTTTGTCCAGTTAGGGCGTGGCTAATACCTTACTCACGGAGCCTGTTTTTTTTCTTTCCGTGTTCGTCATAGCCAAGATCACTTCCATTGTAAAAAAGTGATATTTGTTAAGGAGACCCGCCGACCCGCGGCGCAACTTTCACAACAAATAAGCAAAGAATAAAATATTGACGAACACGGAAAAAAAAATTCGGCAGAGCCAAGATTTCTCGGCTATGACTGTCCATGTTTAGTAGTCCATTGTTACTTACTTATGGGTTACAACCTATTAAATTTGTTTACCTGTCAACGTTTATAATACCGCTGGAAATAATACAAACGATTTTTGGGAAACAATGAATTTTGATTGCAGCATTGTCATATACAAAAAGGAAAGAAGTTTTTTTGTTATCCATATGTAAGTAACGATTTAAATTTTCATACGTCATGAAGTCAGTGTTTCGAAAGCAAGTTGCAATCATCATTGTCGATTCTCACCCTGGCCCGATTTTTTTCCGGGTCAATCAGTGTCGATTAATTTACAAATTAAGTAATGATTGTTTCAGCTTTCGGTTTCAACGATGGCAGTCAAACATTTATCTTGAATAGGGATGACATATTAACCGTCAAATAAAAAACAAAACTTCGGGGTAAGAGAAATGATAGGTTTATGTGTAAAAGTTGGGAGAGCATTAAATGTTTATATCGTCAGGAAGAAAATCACGTCAGGAGGAAAATGATTAAATCTTTGTTTGAGTGGCATTTAGAAGCTGGAATAAGTACAACGGTAAGGCTTGCATATTGATATCAACTTCTTCATTTGTTAGTTAGCAACGTTTCGGTCTTGACACTTAGTCTAGACCGTTTTTCAAGCTATGTTGAACAGAGCTTGAAAAACGGTCTAAATACCAAGACCAAAACGTTGCTAATAAATGAAGAAGTTAATATCCATATGCAGGACCTCCCGCTGTGATTAAATCTTGCGTTTGGGCAGCTCCGTTAAAGTGGCATGAGCTGCCAAAATTCACACTTTTTTCGTAATTTCGGATTGTCACGACAGTAAGCGGCTTTGACGGACTAGATGTTTGGCGTTGGAATGAGGAAAATCCATACAGTTTGTTTTTTCTTGATAGAATTTATTCCATTAACCATGTTATTACATATATCTTTAGCTCTTCACATTGTTCAGTCATATATAACCTTATTTTTACATCATAAATATTTATATACATGTATTACATATTCATAATACACCACCAATTTATAGAGGGGGGGGGGGGGGTGGTACCCCTGTTGGTTTTACCTCCAATTAATAAAAGGTATTCGAAAATCGAAATATGGAGAATCCATACAGTTGGTGGCCTGTACAAACCGAAAACGTGTTCGAAAAGTAGCAAAATTTAAATAACCGGGACGACCATTCATTCATTCTAAGCCAAAGTTAGTTCAAAACAATACTTTATCGTACATTTTCGAGACTAGATGCACTAAAAAGCTTCTGAATTATACGTCTTGAGAAAAATAGCCAATAATTTCAACATTCGGTGTTAACATCAAAATATCAACATTTTGGCTGCTCATGCCACTTAAGCTCAATGCCCGACGCGAACTGTTACGTTCAAGAGGATAACGCCCTATTTTGCGCGGTTCTGTTGCTGCGAAAAAACAGTTTCTTTTCTTTTTTCGCAATCTTGATAGTATTACTTTCCAGTAATATTTCAGGCTTGCAAAAAGTGGGACGCGGGGACAAATCATTGGATGTCCCCACCCCTTCAGAAAGGTGAGGGGGGGGGGTGCTGTTGACGCTCATGATGATCAGACAGATTGGTAAAAAAAATGTTTAACCTGCGTTTTTATCATCCTATATATTCAGCACATCCTCCGTTACTTCTTTTCTCTTTTCCAGGTACAAAGTGCACTTTTCGTTAGCGTTCTTTGTTCTTCTACTGTCGCTATGCAGTGAGTGTCTTTTATCTTTTTATACTAGCTATTCAATAAAGAAAATTAAAATGTACCCATAAACATTCCGACTGTTTGTATTTTGTCCTTTATTAGAAGGTATTTGTGTTTTAAGTTTAGAATGTAACATTTTTTGATAGACTGTTTTGTGCTCCCAAACTAAACCCGTAACATCTATTTCGCTGCAAAGTACTAAAGTAGGGTTGTCATTAGCTTGTTTTGACAACATAACTATATAGGGTTCAAATAATTTACGGGCGAATGCTGATGCTCGCAATATTGAGCCTTTTTCAAAAATATAACATGTCTGACTGTGTCGGGGGGGGGGGGAAGTACAGAAACCCGTCTGATTTTTAAGAGAGCCTTCTGTTTCATTGTCTTTTCTGTATAACTGTATTTTTCTTTTTACAGGGTCCAATGAAATAAAACTAAGAAAATGTACAAAAAACGAACCATTGACTGATGATAAATGCGAAGAGGATATCGGATACGTTTCCACGCATGGAAGATTTAATTTTACCACACTTATTAACTACTGCCGGTAAATGCTGCTTTGTTATAATCGTTTATTCTTAAAGTGGCATGCTCTGCCAAATGTAGGGGAAGATTCTTTAGAAAAAAAATGTTAATTTCTTTCACAATTTTCAAAAATTAAAAAACTTCTAATTCTTACTTCTTTAGAAAAAATGACCGATAATATCTCAAAGGCCTTCTAGCCCACCTTAGCCTTTCTGACATTTGTAAAGAAATCCAATTTATACGATCTTACTTCTAGTAAAATGACTCAAACATAAGACACACAAAAATGTGAAGTTAAATGTTTAAATGGTGTTATGAAGGCATCCCCAGAACGGAAGTCCAAACGTCACCATGGACCAGAAAATCAGTAAGTTCTATATGTTGGAATATACTTATTCCATATCTTTTAGTATTGAATTTACTGTGTCCATCAAATCAAAACGAGCGTCTCTTTCTCTCAGGTTAGTTCCGAAAATTGGACCAATGCTAGTTTGTTTAAAATTCACGATTCAAGCCATTTTGGACGTTTATATATGCACATTGCCGGGCTTGCCTTCGTTTACATTTAGGGTAACTAACAAATCAAATTTTCATTTTGAAATTAAAATACTAAATGATGTCAAAACTTTCGAATTTGGGCGAAAAATGAACGTTACTGATTTGTTCTAACTGGGAAAAATACAGTAAACTGTCTTCATTTTTTGTAAAGAGTTTTCTAGATTTTAGCCTTTAATGTGCCTTTAAAATCGATTTTTTTTTAAAATTCTAAATTTTGGTAACTCGGGTGACTATAACCAATCAAATAAAAGTAAGCAAATACCAATTTAGGACAACCAGAAACTGATAAATGCAAAAACTGACAGTTTTTTTTACCAGAAGGCCTGCTTGAATTTCAGGTCGTTTTGAAAAGCTCTTCATTGGTTCTTCTTGAGAAATATATTTATAAAAGTTGACTAATTCTGCTCTAGGAAAAATGTATACCATTAAAACGTATGCTAGTGTAGCAAAAACATGTAAACATTATACCAATTTCTATTTATTCCTCATTTTTTGCTTTCTATTTCAGTTCTCCTGACATTTCTTCGCGTCTTGGCTGTTTTGGACGAGCAGCCAAATCCTGTACAGGACAAACTATCCCAAAGCTGATAGAAACTGTCTTAAAAGAGGCCGAGTTTACCGATAATGCTATTACAGATATGTGTTCTAATATCAAGGGTACATTCTACATTGTAATATGATTGAATATGGTGATTCATCGGGGAAAATTATATGTTATAAAGCCATTGGTAAAATAGATGATTTGAAAATTATCCCTTGCATAATGATGAGTCCATATTTTAAATCGAAATCATCCGGAAAATTATTAGGTTGTTTACGGAGCTTATGGGTTTATTAAATTTCGAAGTACGAAACTAAGGTATGGTACGAATTACAATTTAACAGCATTAAACAAAATAATTAAGTATGGTGTGGACCATTTGCTAGTTTGGGGGCGCGGGGGGGGGGGGGGGGGGAGTTGTGCACCAAAATAACGTGACTTTGGGACACCAATGCCATGCCGACTGGACAACTTCCTTTTACACTTAAGCCATATGCATTCCAACTGCATTTTCCACACGTTACTCTATCCATTCTGATATAAACCGTTACATCAATACAAATATGTTTTTTCTTCTAAACCGTTAGTAAAAATGATGAAAAGTTAATACAGATGGATCGTTAGGTAGTAATTCATGTGCATGTTGTTGGCAAATCACCTCCTATTTAATCCAGCTGTAGTGTTCTTCTGTTGATTTTGTGCCCTGTGAAAAATATGGAACATTTGGTTTTTTTCAGTTATCGAGCAGAATCTGAATTGTATGGCTCAGAATGAGGCGATTATCCGAAAGTGTGTACAGGAAGCACGCGTTAAAAAGTGGGAATTAATACGTGAAATTTTTAAGGTCCCTGGAGCGGACTTTACCTACGAGGATTATAAGGTGGTTGGATCAACGTAAGAAACTACTCCTGTCTACAACTACTGAATTAAATCTCTAATGCAGACTCGAATCCAAAAATATAAAAGTGAAAAAAATACTTTAGATTTAGTGATTGCTAGCTACTATAGCCGAGTAAACGAATGGAATGTCCGTGGTTGTCTTCTGACAGAAAACCCTGTCCCGAACAATACTTTGTAAGTTATATAAATTTTAATATGGCGTATAAACATAATCAATAAATCAGCAATGCAAAGAATCTGCCAAACAAACGTGATAAAATTGTTCTTCCACTGTTTCAGATACTCCTGGAACAAAGCTCAATGTTACAGAAACATATTGCAACAGCATTGTGGTACGGAAATCGGACGTTTGATGAGCGCCTTTCATGTATCAAGATATCTCAGCTTTCAGTAACAGAAGTTAGAAATAACCAAACTCTATGGCCAAAGTATATTGATAATACATGTATTTAATATATGGTGCTCTTATTTATCTTTCTCTCAGTCCGTTCAAATTATTAACGTAAGTAAAAAATATGTGCTACTTTTTTGGAATTGGAGTTAAAGTTGGAGAAATTTAGAGAATCACCTTATAATAGTTGACGCAAAACAGATGAAAATACTCTTGCAAATGCACACATATGGTCGGTACCCGGAAGTTACTCATGATTAGTAAAGACATTGGAATCCTGTTGCCGATGGAGAACAGCAAAGATACCGACCAAATACAAACATTTGCAGGATATCTTTTTGTGTGAGTGCATGGCTGACTAAAAGATCGATTGGAATGCACAGGGAATTTGAACCAGCTGTTAGGAGAAAAAAAGTGAAATGAATACATTTTTAAACGCGTTGCACTTTTCAACTCTATTTGCCAGCATAATATCAATATACTTTGGGCGTAGAATTTGGATAATTTCAACTAAGCATATTGGTATATCCATGTTACCTTGATTTCTGGAGAGAAAAAAAATCCAATATTCAAATTGCGCATTGTTCAGTTGTTTCTTTTTATCAGTTATCATTTTTATATTGCTCCCCAAAAATCGCTCCCTATCTCCGAGGGCCAAACGCCTTAATGCTGGTATATCAGTATATTATAGTAATAGTTTAGTCGATGGCGTGGAGGTAATTACAGCCACAAGTCATAAGGGATTTATTTGGGTAAAACTGAAACACAATTTCTTCAGTACATCTACATAGGTTGCATTTACATTTCTCCAGAGAATTCTCCTTTCTTTTCGAAGTATAGACTTACTGACTTTTCTTAAGTTCTCAAAGATGAGATAAGAAAATACAGTGATGATGGTAAAATCTTTCTCTGTGCTGATCTTAACAGTAGAATAAGTAATATTTGTGATATTGGAGAAAATGATAATCTAAATAAGTATAATCCCACACTATAAGATCTACAGAAGATCAAACAGGGGAAAATGTCTTGCCTGTTAAAGGATCGCAAGACAAACACATTCGAAAGGAAACTAATCTAATTGTGTAAATCTTCTAGATTGTGTTGGGATCGGATCTAGATAATTCTTCATTCCAGAATTCATTCTACATAAAAAAGAGGCAGAGGAGTATATCAGCAACTTGGATTAACCTGGGGATGAAATACCATTAAATTAAATTTCTCATTGTCATAACTTAAACAAGCTCTTAACAATTGCAAAGATCCATCTCCAGGTGAAGGAAAATTTAAATACTTATCCAAAAAGCATACTCCAGTACGGAAGAAACGACTTAAACAAATGTAGAGAAAATAGTTTGGGAGAAAGTCCGAACCGAGGATTTTTAGTCACTATTACTAGAAATGAAAGGGCACCTTGATAGTAGTATTGTTAATTTTAAATCAGGATATATACATATTAATGAAACTATAACTGATGTCTCTGAGAAGTTAGACGAAATATCGTTTCAGCTGTTTGGTAAGGTTTATACAAAGACTCCTTTAATGAAATGTCGGTCTAAATGCTTCAATGCTGATTTTTTGCAAGCGAAAAAGGTGGTACAAAATAAGGCAGTCAGATAACCTTCTGAATGAGTTATTCTTAGCCAAACAAAAGGATGTCAAAATCAAACCCAAGGCAAAATTTAAGTGCAACCAATTTCTCAAAATGCAAAATGCAATCCAAAACAATTTTGGAAACGTATAAAAAAGAGAACAGCGAAAACTTCAAAACTACAACTTGATGACTTTGTTAATTTTTTTTCGAGACACCCTCAGAACGGAAAGTCTGATCAGGTTTATAACTTTCCAGTTGTTGTCGTTAATGGCCTTGATGTTCCAATCAGTATTAAAGAAATCAAAATGGCAATACATCAATTAAAAAGAGACAAGTTTTCTGCACTACTGGCTGATGTATTTTTAGACAGTACTGGTATTCTGTTGTCTTATTTGTCTGAAATATTGAATCATATACTTACTCATCAATAGTATCCTGAAGTATGATCAAAAAGTATTATCATACCAATCCCAAAGAAGGGTGACCTTACAGGATAATGAAAGGAAACAAATCAGTACATTCAGTACAGGCGCGGTAAATTGTTCCTTTCTAATGGTACCAAAACCATATTTCTACGATTTTTCCTTGCCAAACTGTGCTATAAGAAAGTTAACAATCGTTACCAGAGAACGTCTAACTAATTCGGCAACCATATTCAGAGCAAAGATTAGCTGTGTGTACCAATCGGCCAATCAACATACGTCTAGATTAACAGCCACTGCACTAGCGTAAGAGAAATTGGTCAACTCTGAAAGTTTGCCATTTAAACCTAGGTCAACTTCGATCATTTTGAAGCGGTAATAACTAAAGACAAACTGTCTATACTGGCTTGTAAACCAAACTTTTGGGAAAACGTGACAGGCTGCATTTGGTGTCTACGCGACTTGTGGGGTCGATGTAGGATTTTCAAAAAAGGTAGTCTAACCGCTAACATTACAGGTTATAGTCATACAAGATACGATAAACCCTCAAGGAAAGTAATTTACTAATACTATATATGATACAATTTTAAAATATCAATGGCGCGCTCCACTGACTATCGGACGCGAGTTTGTCTGACGTATTTATTTACAGTTTATTTTCACACCACAAACCACTGGCAAGATTCACACACATGAATACGATGGTCTATAGAAGCTCGATCGATACAGATGCATGTTGTTGCTGTTTTTTCTCACCTTTTCATATAGCCAGTAATTACAGGGGAATAACTCTGGTTAGTTCTTTCTAAAACCAAAACACTTAGGACAACTTGTACTACTTTGTACATGGTGATGTTTTAATATGAGCTTTCGAGAGAAACTACTCTCATCATCAGAAATTACAGCAACACAACGTCGGCATAGTTAAACAGGCATTATATACACAGCAAGAATGAACAAAACAAATACAAAAGTTATAATCACTGATAAGTTGTGATTCCTTCACTGTAGTTGAAATCACCACAATCTAAGGTAAGGGAGGGGGGGGGGCAATCCTATTACAGGTCAAGAGTTAACTACATGTATTAAGATATGGAGTACATGGAATAAGCAGGTGTGCTGTAACATCAGGATATAACACAGACGATAAGACAACCTTATCTTTAGAATGGAGACAGTTGGTTACACATTGAATAAGCGGAGAGGAACGGATGAAATTTGAACATTTAATATAGGATTTAATTTTGAAATATAAAGGGACTCTTTGTATGCTAAGTTAAGCTTGTTCTTAGCCTGGTCAATTATCTCACATGACAATGTGTTGGGATTATGATTGTTATTGTAACAGTGATTTGCAACTGCAGAGGAGCCACTGTTTTGGTGCATAATGTGATGCTCGGAGAACCTCTGATTAATATGTCTGGATGTAAGTCCCACATAAGATGCAGGGCAATCACCACATGTAACCTTGTAAATAACATTACTTCGAAGTTTTTCATCTTCGCGATCTTTGTAATTAAAATAAGAACTGATTGTGAAAGTTTCGCTTAAAGATACAAACTGAACTGTCGGGACAAGGTTTTCAAGTGATTTTAGTACTTTAGATAATTTTATTGAGGCTGGTCCAAGAAAGGGTGTTCTGATGAAGATTTTTTGTTTTTCAGGTCCGAATGGTTTACAAAATGTCTAGGAACTGTTTAATGATTTTGTCTACCGTGGGGGATGGATATTGGTTTTGGATTAACATCTTTTTTATTTTATCGATTTCAATGCTAAGCAGTTTGTAGTCATTACAGATATCCCAGGCTCGATTAAGCAATGTACGGATAAGATTAAGTTTAAATTTATTTGGCACAAAACTCGTCCATGCCGTGTGAGTTTTCTTACGATACACTGTAGTAGTGATACATTCATTGTTACGAGAAACGAGTATATCTAGAAAAGGTAAACAACCATCTACCTCATGATCCCATGTAAATTGAATGGCAGAGTGGCAATTATTCATATACAGTAAGAATGGTTGAACATCAGAAAAATTATTAAAAACCAGAAATGTGTCATCGACGTAACGTTTATATGTTATCGGAGAAATGCCCTGGTAAGCAGGGAGGAACTTTTCTTCAAAATTGTTCATAAAAATGTCAGCGAGTAGCGGGGCAATAGGTGAACCCATGGATACACCATCAGTTTGTTCATAATAGTTCCCATTAAACTTGAAAGTTGTGTTAGTGGAAGCCAATATGAGGGCACGTTTCAGTTGTCTTCGGTTTAATCCGTGGAAAAGTGTTTTGTTGTCAGGGGTTACACGGTGCATATGTGAGCTGAATGCCCTTTGAACTGACGGATTTTGCTACAGTTGACCTTTGACCTCTCGGATATGAATAAATTCTGACGTCATCCGACACATTCACTCAGTTTACGGAAAACACGCCTTATGACAAATAACACGAAGAGATGCAAAAAGTCTTTTAAATGTGCTGCCATCTAAAATTTACGATTCAAATTAAATACACAATTAACAAATAAACTGTTTTAGTGCATGAAGTAAATAAAAAAGATTTTTATTATCAAACAGTTTTAAAATGAATTAAAAACGATGTGTGCAGAATAAAAATACATCGATGGTCACTAATGACCACCGTATAATCGCGCCGACTGGCAATATTTAAAGACCTGAAATTTGCGCGTCCGAGTCAGTGACTTGGGTGAACGACGGACTGTCACCACGTGGGAAGCATGCAACACTACAGACACCAGTCTTTAATTTGAAACATCAATGGCTAAGGTAAACATTTATTTTGACGCTGCTTTGGCTTGTTGAAAATGGCGAATTCACTTTTTGCAGTTTGTGTAAAATTCTTTGAAGTGGTCAGCGCATGCGACGATAAATAATTTTAAAGAAAAAAACACACGGAGGCAAAGCTTGAAGTCTACTGCGTTGTTGTTGCTCTGCAAAGCGTGCATTGCGGTAGGGGTTGAGGAGAACGGAGGCGTGTTTTGTTTTTTTCACCCACCCTACTCCCGATCAAGAGTTCGGTCTATAGCTCGTTCCGGAGTGTTACTCCCGTTGAGGAGTGGACTCCCGTTCGGCACATTTCCCCAACCTGATAAAGTTGATTCATGAATTAGGTCTTAGTAAATATTGTACCATTTATTTCCGCGTTCTCAAAGTTCTCACAGTTCCTACCCGAATAATATTTATTATGAAATTTCAACAGTACGTTAACACACGGTGCACATCCCTCGTCGATACCGCACAAAAACACATCCCACGTTGATTCCGCACAGGTAAATCCACACACCGTAGGCCTATTTCCCCTCAGGTTATAGCTTCCAGTCACTCCCTTAAATTTACACCAGTTTCTTCACTCTGGCCTCTATCGACACCTCAACTTCCCCTCTACCCTTCCAACACAAAAATCCCCTCTCCCTACCACAAGAAAATCCCGTTTTCCACACGCCCGAGGTTAATCCATTGTTATTTAAATACAGTCCTCAGCGTCCTGCGCGGCACATTCAAATAAGTGTCCGTTATATGAACCCGCCTAATGTAATATCGGCGGATATCAAATGCTGTATTTTACAATTGTATGTAGGCAAACGCTACCCTGTAGATATTAAAGAAGGAAAATGCATTTATTCGAAACCCAAACCTACCTCGGGTCCATCGGCTCAAGATAATTGTTTGTAATCTTTTAACAATATGTCATGCTGGTTGCTAGATTTCTTTTTGGTTCTAATTAGAATGTATAGAACCATGACCGCTGGAGTGGCCATTTTGTCAATTGAAACGTCAGTGACGGTAAAATTTAGAAAACAACTGAACAAATCTTTATAAATATTTACATATTCCGTCTATGGTTTTGTTGCTGAAACTGGAATGTTCCTTTAGTCCATTTCTCTTAAGTTTGGAATCTGATTAGGCCATATATAGGGTTCAATTTTTGAGTTGATACCATAAACATGCTTAATTTGAGATAACTTTTTGTGTTTTCTCTTAATAACTGCCATAAAGACCGCTTTCCATCAACATAACATCGACATGGAAAATAAATAATCTGCAATGGCAAACGATTGAAGCCAATGATTGAAGGATGTGATCATGGAGACATGAGGCGGTCACTGATCTGTACATACATATCACTGGAAACAAAACAAAGCGACGATAGTCATGGGGGGTATTTCATAAACCACATATAGCCGACTACGGTCAGATAGTCGACTAAGCAGTAATGTTAAAGCAGTGCTATTCTAGTCGGCTAGGTCAGTTTAGCCTTCTAAACGTGTTTATGAAATACCCCCCTGGGGCCTGTTTGACAAAGTGGCGTAGATGTATTTTTGCGTAACTTTCATACTAACGTATCTCTACAGTATGGGTTGCTAAGGCATTTACGTAAAACCTTACGCTACGCCGCTTTGTGAAACAGGGTCCTGGTCCCTTCCAGAGACATTTGACCTCTCAGATAGAAATGAATTGTTTTTGAAAACAGGCCTTATGGCATTTAAAATCGGAACCAATGCGTGTCGTAATCCAGATGAGAATATACTTATTTTATCATTATCTACACCAAACTTATTTAATTTCTGAGATAAAAAGTCTATTTTATACGTTAGTTCGCATGCTTCAAAAAAAGTCTAAGGAAAAAAAGAGTGTAGAGAAAACAAGAGAAGTGCATTCTATACCTATTCACTCTGCACCTGTGTCTGAATAGCGTTGCCAGGTAGTTGACAAACGCCGAGCATTTCCTCCGGGCACAGAGCCCGGTTTACAGCCCCACGAAACGTGACAACGCTGCAATATAATAAAAATAATCTTGAGTTTGGCGTAAAACACCAATTAATCTATACCGATCAAAATATCTCGCCTTCAAATGCAAAGGAAACACATTGATTACAGATTGATTTGGGGACACTCATTTCGTGGAATATTCGAAGTACGCAATTTTCATTGTCGTCCTTTGCATGCACGTATACATGGTTGATGTCTTAGTAGACCGTTTATCTACATTCTAAAAAATAGTTAAAAACCGTTGTACTTTGTTGAGATTTTGACCACTATAGACTTGCTCATCGTGTTTTATCTTTATATGTTATCAACCAATTGGCTTAAAACGTTCTCATTATGTCTCCCACACATATGACGGGGATACATACTGTGGTTGTCCTGTCCGTCGTCCGTCAACTTTGGCACCTGTTTCTCTTCAGTTAGCCTCCGAATCGGATATTTTCATTGGTTGTTGCTTGTCTGCAAGATATCTCCAGAACCGCTGGGCGGAATTTGATGAAATTTTAATAACAGCTTATTGATGAGGACGTTCAGAGTTGTAAAAGTTTTGACGCCTATCCGATCTTCAGTAAGCCTCAGAATCGGATATTCTCATTGCTTGTTTCTTGTCTACAAGCCATCTCCAGAACCACTGGGCGGAATTTGATAATATTTTAATAACAGCTTATTGGTGAGGACGTTCAGAGTTGATCAAGTTTTGGCGCCTGTCCGAGCTCCAGTTAGCCTCAGAAACGGATGTTTTCATTGGTTGTTGCTTGTCTACAAGATATCGCCAAAACCACTGGGCGGAATTTGATAAAAGTTTTATTACAGCTTATTTGTAAGGACGTTCAGAGTTGATCAAGTTTTGGCGCCTGTACGCCCTTCCAATCTTCAGTTAACCTCCGAATTGTATATTTTCACTGGTTGTTGCCTGTCAACAAGATATCTCCAGAACCACTTGGCGGAATTTGACGATATTTTAATTACAGCTTATTGGTGAGGACATTCAGAGTTGATCAAGTTTTGGCACCTGTACGCTTCTCCAATCTTCTGTGAGCCTCAGAATCGGATATTTTCATTGGTTGTTGCTTGTTCACAAGATATCCCCAGAATTTGATAAAAGTTTTATTACAGCTTATTTGTAAGGACGTTCAGAGTTGATCAAGTTTTGGCGCCTGTACGCCCTTCCAATCTTCAGTTAACCTCCGAATTGTATATTTTCACTGGTTGTTGCCTGTCAACAAGATATCTCCAGAACCACTTGGCGGAATTTGACGATATTTTAATTACAGCTTATTGGTGAGGACATTCAGAGTTGATCAAGTTTTAGCACCTGTACGCTTCTTCAATCTTCTGTGAGCCTCCGAATCGGATATTTTCATTGGTTGTTGCTTGTTCACAAGATATCCCCAGAAGCACTGTGTGGAATTTTATGAAGTTTTAATAACAGATTATTGGTGAGGACTATCAGCGTTGATCAAGTTTTGGCGCCTTTCCGATCTTCAGTTAGCCTCAGAATCGGATATTTTCATTGGTTGTTGCTTGTCTACAAGATATCTCCAGAACCACTTGGCGGAACTTGATGAAATTTTAATTACAGCTTATTGGTGAGGACATTCAGAGTTGATCAAGTTTTGGCGCCTGTGCGCTTCTCCGATCTTCTGTGAGTCTCCGAATCGGATATTTTCATTGGTTGTTGCTTGCTTACAAGATATCCTCAGAAGCACTGTGTGGAATTTTATGAAATTTTAATTACAGTTTATTGATGAGGAGTTTAAGCGTTGATCAATTTTTGACACCTGTACGCCCGTCCGATCTGGTTTGGGCCTCCGTCAGACAGGGATTCATAGAATTCCAAAGTTTACAAACCAAAATTTTTTATGAGGCCAAATTGAAAAAAAATTACAGGCCATTTTAGAGCCATAGTTGAATGAAATCCCAATTAATATTGAAGTAAACTCCATTATGAATCGTTCAAACTGATGTGTGTCGCTAAGAATCCAGAAACCTGTCACTCGATCAATGTCGCGAAGTTCGCGATTTCTTTAATAATTAGATGAATAATATATTATTCCTTGGTGTGGAGATTTGCGAAAGTCCGAATGAGGGAGAGTGGTCAGGTATATATGAGAGTGTGCATGGTTATGTTGGGAGAGACAAAATTGTTCCGATAAATGTAGTGTAGGGTTGAAGTTGTATTATAAGAAAGTGGAAATTTCATAGCAAACTTGGACTTATTCGTTACTTTATTTAGTAAGGGAATGCGATTTTCTCTGCCGCAATAACTTTGCGACATTTGGTGCCGAAACCCTGGACTGAACCAGGGACCGCCCCCATTCCACCCTTACCTTCAGCACGTGTATTTCAGTCACCCCCCTTCTCTTACGTCGGGTTAGATTACCTAGGGCCACTATTCACTAAAGAATTCAATGAAACCAAAAAAGTATGGATATGTTTGTTTACCTGTCTCACTGTCCGAGCCATACATCTAGAAATGGTGAGGGATATGTCGGCCGAGCAATTTATTTTGTGTTTGAGGCGCTTTATTGCAAGAAGAGGAAAATCCAAAACCATAATTTCAGATAATGCTCCCCAGTTGTCGGACTCCATGAACCAGACAGAGATGTCACACGATTTTTTGGCTAAAGGACATTTATTCTGGTAACAATAAAGAGAACTGTCAAATATTCCGATTTGCCAGAGTACCATTTGGTGTGATTTCTAGCCCCTTCTTATTGGCAGCTACCACAGCCCATCATTTAAAACATGATGGAAGACGAACAGCACTGGATATACTTGATAACATATATGTTGTTAATGTTCTCATTTGGTGCCAAAACCCGGGACAGAAATCCTCGGATTCACTTTGATGGACCTTGGTGTAGGACGACTCAATCTCCGGATATCCCACGTGTGTCTTTTTCACGGATTAAGTCTGTGAACGGCAGTTAGATATTAACCACACTTGAGCCACCATGTCGGTTTCTTACCTGAAAGGAACGCGTACAAGGTATAGCAATTTACTTGAACGTGAAATAATAAAAGTTGAGCAACTGAAAAAGGAAATCGACGAAACAGAGGTGGTGAAGCAGCTACGCCAGGTCAGTACTTTACATCTGAAACTCACAGACTTTTCACATAAATTTGAAGAGGCCAACGAAAAGCTTTTACTGGCTCTAGAGGAAAGAAATATTGAAGATGAACTTTTGAAACTAAAAGAGAGTGAAATAATAAGCTTTATGTCTGATGTAACAGAAGCCATTTCAGAAATATGTGCAGTTGAAACTTACCTTCAAGACAGGAAAACTGAAATAGATAAATTAACATTGAAACAGGAACAAACTGGATTAGAAACTCAACTTGAAAAATTAATTGATAGCCAAACCAAAATGCAACTTCGAACCCAAGAACTCATAGAAACACAACACCTCCAATTTCAAGAGATATTAAACTTAAAACAAGGAACAGCTGAAGCAAGGGGACATAACTCTTCACGAATAAAACTTCCTACATTAGAGCTGTCCGTTTTTAATGGCGACATCTTTTTTTGGCGGGAATTTTGGGACATGTATGAAAGCAGTATACACAATAATGACAATCTATCCACGGTTGAAAAATTTACATACCTTTTAAGCAAACTTACTGGTCCCGCTTTGTATGCAGTGTCTGGTCTCTCTGTATGTAATGACAACTATACCATTGCTATAGATTTGCTTAAAGAAAGATTTGGAAACCCTCAAGTAGCCATTGATGCTCATTATGCTAAATTGATAGACATTCCAAGCCCCAATAACACCACTAAACAACTCAGAGACACGTATGATACTATAGAAAAACACGTTGTCTTGAGGCACAAGGACAAAACATTCATCAAGACGTATTTGTGTCAATGATAACTTCAAAATTACCTCGAGAAGTGTTACTTAATCTGGAAATTCAAAAAGGTTCTTCCTCGAGATGGACTGTAAAAACTCTAAGGCTTCTTTTGAATAATTATAGTACCGCGAGGGAATCAGCAGATAGACGGTATCAATAAAATGAAAAAATCCTTCACAATGATCAATCCAACCTTCCAACAAAATCCCAATTTACACTACCTACGAATCAGAAAAAAATCAGGTCTACAACCGAGGCATTAGTGGTGGGTGGTAAATATAACCTTAAGAAACTGTAGATTTTGTGAACTGTCCCATTGGAGTGATGAGTGCCCTTCTTATGCTACAATTGAATCAAGGAAAGAAAAGATTAAAGGAAATTGCTCCATATGTCTAAAAAAAGGCCACTACATAAGGGATTGTCCTGTTAACAAACCTTGTTATCATTGTCAGCAACGGAAAAATCATCACCGGAGTCTATGTCCTAAAGTTGTTCCCTCTAAAACTAGAGAATACTCAAATTTAGCCAACAAAACACAAATTGGCCCCAGCCATTCAACTATTCCAACTTCTAATCAGCAAGTTCTTATGCAAACAGCTACCACTCAAGCAAAAGACCCTTACTTACATACCACTGAAACTATTAGACTATAGTTCGATTCAGGCAGTCATCGAAGTTACATAACCGAGAACCTAGCAAAAAGGTTAAATCTTAAGAAAGAAAAGGAAATGGAAGAAATTTCTCTAATGACCTTTGGGAATGAAAAACCACAAGTAATCAAATCTTCTTTAACAACAATTGAGATAAAACTTAAGGATGATACGTTCATAAAACTGAGAGTAAATGTTGTTCCAAAAATAACTGGAGACATCCAACGTATGCCATTAAATACAGACACTTGTAAACATTGGTGATTTCTTTGGAAAGACATGGCCTTTGCTTATAGTTTGCCTAATGAAATCGAAAATTCCTCACTTGATTTACTCATAGGTAATGATTACTACTTGGACTTGATATAACCGCAAAAAATTGAAGTAGATAATGGATTGTATCTTTTGGGCTCCAGATTAGGTTGGATTTTAGCAGGTCGCGTAGAATGTGTCGAAAAAATGAACCAAAGTGCTAGTTTACTGACTCAATCACTGAATTCACACGTCAACTTAGGATTTTGTGTCTCAGATGAATCTTTAAACTTTAAACCAAATTTGGAAGATTTCTTGAAATTAGAAACAATAGGTATCACCGACTCTGCGTATAAAACCGACGATGATTCAGCTTTAGAACATTTTAATCAGACTATTCAGTTTACAAACGGTAGATACTTGGTAACATGGCCCTGGAAAGAAACTGAACATGACTTACCTGACAACTATGGGCTTGCTTATGGGAGGTTTCAAACGCTTGTAAATAAACTCGTCAAACACCCAGAACTTTTAACAAAATATGATTCTATTTTACAAGAACAATGTGCTAAAGGAATCATTGAAAAAGTAACCAATCAAAGCAAAAGGGGCCCTATACAACATTATATTCCACACCATGCAGTCATTACCCCAGCCAAGTCTACGACATAAATTAGAATTGTTTACGATGCTTCTGCCAAACTATCAAAGCAATCTAAGTGCTTGAATGAATGCTTACACAGAGGCCCTGTACTTTTACATCATCTTTGTGGCTTATTACTTCGTTTTAGGACTCATCGTATTGCTCTTGTGTCTGACATTGAAAAGGCTTTCCTCCAGGTCGGACTCCATGAACCAGACAGAGATGTCACACGATTTTTTTGGCCAAAGGACATTCATTCTGGTAACAATAAAGAGAACTGTCAAATATTCCGATTTGCCAGAGTACCATTTGGTGTGATTTCTAGCCCCTTCTTATTGGCAGCTACCATAGCCCATCATTTAAAACATGATGGAAGTCGAACAGCACTGGATATACTTGATAACATATATGTTGATAATGTTCTCGATGGGGCAGAAAACGTTCAATACGCTCTGAAACTGTATACAGAAGCCAAAACCATATTTCATTCAGCCTCTATGAATCTCCGAGAGTGGGCCTCTAATTCCCAACAATTTACTGAGTCAATAAAAAAAAATGACAGAAATCAAGATAGTGAAAACATTAAAATCTTGGGGTTGAAATGGAATTTAATTGAAGACTGTTTAACTATTTCAGACCTTTGTTGGCCACATGTAAATTCAGCGTTCACGAAAAGAGAAGTACTGCAAGTTATCTCCTCAATCTTCGATCCAATGGGTTTCTTTAATCCTGTGACACTTAGAGCGAAAATTTTCTTACAGACACTTTGGGTGGCAAAGCTAGAGTGGGATGAAAACATTCAAGACCTCCAAAGTAATTGGGAGGAAGCAATGCCTCAATGTTTGAGGCGCTTTATTGCAAGAAGAGGAAAACCCAAAACCATAATTTCAGATAATGCTCCCCAGTTCAAACTCACAAAGAACAACTTAGATAAATTATGGAAGGCAGTAATAACTGATTCGAATGTCCAAGACTACTTTTGTAACCAGCAAATCACGTGGTACTTTACAGTTGAGTTAGCGCCCTGGATGGGGGGCTTCTATGAACGACTTGTTGGCTTGGTTAAGAGAGCACTTAGAAAGGCCTTAGGGAAAACTCGATTAACTAGCGTTCAGCTAGAGACAATTCTCTCAGAAGCCGAATGGGTTATCAATTGCCGCCCTCTTGTATATGTAGACTCTGATCCCCATTCATCAATGATCTTAACACCAACTGATTTTCTTCTCAACAACAATACTCAAGGTCTACCAGTAATATCAGACAGCAAGAGTGACCCTGATTACCTTTCCACTGCACCGTCAACAGCTAGTAAACTTCTAGACACCTGGAAACGTAGCCAGGCACATGTAGACAATTTGTGGACAATCTGGCGTAATGAATATCTATTAAGCTTGCGCGAGCGGCCTCAATTACGATTAAAGGGACCAAGAGTTCAGTCATCACATTGTCCAATTGTTAATGATGTAGTTCTCATTAAGGATAACTTACCACAGTGTACATGGAAAATTGGACGAATAACAAAGTTGTTTTCGAGTCAAGATGGCAAATTCGGTCCGCAAAAATTCTTATTCCTTCTGGCAAAACTCTGAATCGCCCATTAAATCTGTTATATCCGATTGAATGCCCAAAAATGGAGAAATCCGTATCGACAGAGCATGACACCTTAACTGTAGCTGAGCCTGAAACCAACACACGTCCACTGCGAAAAGCAGCTGATCAGGCCCGCAGTATTATCTCTGATCAACTTAAAAAATGCACTAACTGATTGAATTACTAAATAAATAACCATCCTTTGTCCTTTAAGCATGGATAGGTGGGATTGTCAAAATAACTCCAATATAAAGAAACCTTTGCTTTGGGTTGCTTTTCTACTGTCGTTAAGTGACTGGATTATCAATCCAACACATGGAGTTAATCGTTCTATTTTTTGAGGAATTGACTATTTATGCTATCTTATAAATATTGCATTTTTTTCTTCTTTGTCTTTATTGAATTATGACTTAAATGCATTATCATTACTTGACCTCTTTCAGTACCAGAGGAACAAATTAAGGCGTATTTATTTCGCTGTTTTTTTTTGGAGAATAGTAATGGTTAATCCATTAATTATAATGCAAAAGTACAACGAAGCTCTGTTGGTTTTTTGGGTACCAGTGAAGCTATCATTCTCCCGCTGAAGAGCCGATCGCCAGGTGAAGTTATAGTCTATGTATGACAAATTAATAGTTTGCGCGATACCGAGATATTTGATGAGATTGGCTGTGATTCAGTTGCGGAAATATACATGGGATTGTCTTGAGGTCATGCCTGGTAGGCGATAAAAACGTGTACAATTTGGAGGTCTTCGTTTCAAGAACGTTGATATATGGCTGTCACTAACATTGCCTTCGCTCATTGGCAGAACATTTTATGCGCTTAAACTCTATTTAAAAAACAAAACGTTTCACAGCTTGTCTTCAGCATCGTATTCAGTGAAAAAAACTAAACCAAATATTTCTAACAAAATGTCCTGTTGAAAATTGGTGAAGAGAATTGGAAAAAAATCCACCCATAGAAAGTATTATTTTATTTGTTGTCACATATCTGCAATCCGGTTCTATATTGTTCTAAATTTTCCATAGCAATCTAATATTTAAAAAAAACTGTTGACTATTAAATTGATATTATTGGAAAACATTTAAAAAGACCGAGGCACCTATTTTAAAAATCTGAGTTTAATTAACTTGAATAGCTCTGGGTAATATAACAGCTGGGTAATATTTTGTTTAAAATAAGTATAATTATGTCCAATAATTAACTGAATCTGTCACATAATAGGCCAAACTGATGTGCATGGTTAAAATACTATAAATTATTGATGATAACAGATGTCTCTCTCATTTGGAAAAGCCGACGTATGCTAAACCTCATACAGATATATAACAGCGTCATGTAAGTATAGTTTATAGACTTTTCATACGTTCATTAACTGAATATTTTAGGTATAAAGAGTACAAAAAGTACAGGGGTAAGAAAAATATATCTTAAGACAAAAACTGCATGGCTTTACTAAGTAACCAATGTTTTCGTCGAAAACCAATGGAATTTATTTGAAGATTGTGTGTAGATGGGCACCGGCTACCCTGTAAATATTAAAATGCAAGGAAAATGCATTTATTTGAAACCCAAACCTCCGGTCCATCGGCCCAAGATAATTGTTTGTAATTTTTTAACAATATTTCATGGTGGTTGCTAGATTTATTTTTACTTCTAATTAGCATGTGTAGAAACAAGACCGCTAGAGAGGCCATTTTGGCAGTTGAAACGTCAGTGACCGTAAATTTTAGAAGAAAAAAAACTGGACAGATCTTTGTAAACATTTACATATTCCGTCTATGGTTTCGTTGCTGATACAACAAAGTGAATGTCAATAGCTCGGGTATTAAATAAAAAATAGAAAATTATTTATCTATATGTCATTTATCTAGGTTTTTTTAAATTGCAAGAATTATGTTTTCCTTTTCTTAGAAAAGGTATATTGACAAGTCTTTTTAAAAATAATTGTCTGAAGTTGGTAAGTCGTCATTGACATAGAAATCTCAGAAGTTGTTCGCATTAATGGGAGTTTTGGTGGAAAGGAAAGAAATGCTACACTAAGAACGAATTCAATCGATACATATATATGACTTTGTTAAAAGCAATATATGCAAACAATATAACTTCTGGTATTTTAATTGTACAGGTACACGTTGCTATTTCTCGTGACTGGTCTTGTTCTGCTTATTTCCCCATACAGTACGTTGAATTTCGTTCTTATGTTTACTACCTCGTTGTAGATTTTAGTGTTTTGTGGTATCTGAAAATGCTACATCAGTCCGAAACGTCGGGGATTTATGTGCCTGAAATACCCTCTGACAGACTGCAGCTAAACGAACAATTTCCATATCATGTTGAGTGCCCAACAAAAGCGTCCCTGTGATAACGTAAGGAACAGAAACTTTCTGTTGGTTAACTTTCAGCTTCGATCAGTTACAATTGTAGCATCGGAGGATTCCTGATATGTATCGAAACTGCTTCTGTCTTTGTGTTCCACATCGTGGTTTACCAGGCTAAATAAAATATACCAACAAATATCTTTCTAGATGATTTCTGCATATAATTAATTTACTGTTATTTTTATTTTATTTTTTCGTCTGTATTAAATATACTTGATGAACTTTCGACGCCATTTGTCTTCAGCTTAATAAATACGGCGATTTGCCGTGTAAAAAGCGCAGACTGTCCAATGCTTGTTAAAGCCGACCGGTAACGAGTTTGTTCCGACTAATGCTACATCTTATTTGCCCTCGGGAGTGACCTCCCCTAATCTCTTTCAGAAATCCGGTCTCCTCTCTGTAGATTTTATTTTTGTTGTTGCTCGACCCAGATAGTTTTCAAACGATAAAAATGTCCTCTTAAAATATGTTTATTCCTGTTTATCGGTTGTACCTTGAGTTTTCGAAAATGTGGCCAAAGCTTAAATAGAGTACGGTACAAAATTTCATAATTTTTTGTTGAGATTTTGAAAATGTATGGAAAAGGAAAGCAAATGTCTGCAATGTTTGGGTTTGTTTTACGTTGCATAACTATTTGTTACAAATAAACTCAAAAGCAAGGAAAATAAGACTTTATAAGATTCTATTATCATTTTAGGTAGATTTTCGTTTTTTTTTTTTGCAGTGCACTGCCAAGCGGGAATAAGCAAATGCACGGAAAATGAGCTATTGACTGAAGGGAAATGTGATGATGAAATTGGGTTTTACCGTTCTGTGGGGAGATGGAATATAACCATGCTTCTTGATTTCTGTCGGTAAATTCTTCATACTCATCTTTATTGGCCTCAAAGGATCATTTCATCAGGCAGAAGTAGTATTAATCATCCATATACCAGAATACCTTTAAAAGTTTTATTTAGTTGGAGTGATTTTTGTCGGCTTTTTTTCTTTATCAGATCCGCAGACATGTCTTCACGACATGGTTGTTACGAAAGAGCGGCTTCTTCATGCACACTAAACGATGACCCGAAGTTGACTGAAGCGGACATTAAGGAGGCCCATTATCAAGACATCGCTATTACTAAAATGTGTAACAATGTCAAAGGTAAGTACATCCAGTAGCTAAAAAGCTACTTAAAGGGGCATGAGCTGCCAAAAGGTTGATATTTTGACGTTACAACAGAATGTTGAAATTATTGGCTATTTTTCTCAAGACTTATAATTCAGAAGCTTCTTAGTGCTTCTAGTCTCGAAAATGTAAGATAAAGTATTGTTTTAAACCAACTTTGGCCTAGAATTGTTACGATACCGAATGATAATAAAAGGAAGTAACAACAAACCAGCAGATTTTATGTACAAATTTTGATTTATATTAAAAAGCAAACGGACTAACTTATTTACAGGCAAATATTACATAAACGTTGGAAAGAAAACATATATCAAAATGACTTACTTATACAAGTTAAGTACGGTAATTACAGTTCCTAAAGATCTGTATCCTTCACAAAGTTCACTGGTTTAAATCCGATGACCACGAATCGACGAAATATAGATTCCCAAAATGAATCTTGAAGACACAATGGTAAATCCGCAGGATAGAATATTGAAAACACACTGGTTTAGCACACTGGTGGTATATCCACAGAATAAATTCTTGACAGAATTCACAAGTCAGGTATCACTGACAAATGGCTGAATATCTTATTCAAAGATAGTAAACTGAGTTCAGATAGAAAACTGAACTGACTCATACGTCGAATATCGTATTCAAGATAGCAGCTTACTAGCTGTATCATACAGAGACCAGTTGGAAAACTGACTGACTAATTACTGTAAAACAACGTCTTATATACACTCTCAGTACTTCCAGAAAGATCTAAGCATTTGCATACAAATAGAGTATTTCGAGAATCTTCTTGGATCTACGCATTACAACAGGTTATGAACTAAAATTATAGAGACTAGAACTTTCCAAGGAGTCGTCATAGTAACAGTTGGGAATATAGGTTAAAATTGAAACATTTCGTAAACAAACAGACATTACGTCACAATCGAGAAAATTCTAAGACAATCTAAATAGATACATATGTTAACAGTTCAGCTGTACGTAACACCCTCCCCCTTCAGAGAAAGAAAGTTTTGACAAAAACTTTCTTTAAAAAAAAAGTACAATAGAAATATATAGATAGCACTATATAACATTTGGTTATTTACATTCTAGATAAACAATCAGCAATAACATTATCTTTACCTTTAATATGTCTGATATCAATGTTATACTCTTGGAGTATAAGACTCCATCTTAACAAACGCTGATTTTTACCTTTTAACTTGTTCAAAAACACGAGGGGGTTATGATCAGTGAAAACAACAATAGATTGATCTGCTGAAGCAATATAAACTTCAAAATGTTGCAAAGCTAAAATCAATGATAAACATTCTTTCTCAATAGTTGAATAAGATCGTTGGCATTTATCAAATTTACGTGAAAAATAACAAATTGGATGATCGATGCCAGAATTATCTTCTTGTAATAAAACTGCACCAGCAGCAGTGTCGCTGGCATCACAAGCTAATTTAAATGGCTTTGAAAAATCAGGTGCTAAGAGAACTGGATCGCTACAGAGTATGGCTTTAATTTTTTCAAAAGCTTCTTGACACTTATCAGACCAAATAAATTTTACATTTTTCTTAAGTAAATTAGTTAAAGGCTCAGAAAGTGAAGAGAAATTTTGGCAAAACTTTCTATAATAGCCAGCCATACCCAAGAAGCGCTTCAGTTGTCTTTTACAATCAGGCACCGGAAAATTTGAAATGGCGTCAACTTTAGCTTTAACTGGTGTTACCTGACCCTGACCGACGACAAATCCGAGATAAATAACTGTGGCACATCCAAATTCACTTTTGGCAAGATTGATAGTCAACTTGGCTTCACTGAGTCTCTCGAAGAGTTGGGTTATCCTGTCAAGATGGTCCTCCCAAGTCTCGCTGAAGATGATGACGTCATCGATGAAGGCACGGCAACCTTGTAAACCGGATATGACCTGGTTAACGAGTCTTTGAAAAGTGGCCGGTGAATTCCGCATACCAAAGGGCATTACTTTGTATTGGAACAAGCGTGGTGAAGGCGGAAATTTCCGAAGCTTTTTCCGTTAGTGGGATTTGCCAAAACCCTTTTAGAAGGTCAAACTTTGACACAAACTTGGCATTACCGAGGGCGTCAATACAATCGTCTACCCTCGGTATTGGATAGTTATCTGGTTTGGTGACACTGTTCACTTTACGGTAATCCGTGCACATTCGAAATGTACCGTCAGGTTTTGGCACTAATATGCACGGAGAGCTCCAACTGCTGTTACTGGGTGTGATTAAATCATTGTCCAGAAGATATCTAATTTCTTTCTCAAGATATTTGGCTTTGGTTGGATTCAGCCTGTAAGGATGCTGTTTAATGGGCGAAGAATTTTCAACACACACATCATGAAAAATAACATCAGTTCTGGATGGAACATCCGGAAACAAATGTGAAAAGTCAGAGATCAAACTTTGAAGTTGGTCTTGTTGATAAGGTTCCAAATGGCACAGTTTTATGGAAATGTTTTTAAGAATTTCTGAGTTCTCCAATCGTGTCTGTAGCTTGGAATCCAACGTTGGTGTTCCATAATCCTGGAATGTAGACTCTTCGACGAAAGAATTGTCAGGGTCAGAAGAAACTATGTTAACTGGTAAAATAGGTTCATTGTCAACGCCATTTCTATCTATATATGGTTTTAACATATTAATATGACATAATTGACATGCTTTGCGCCGATCAGGAGTCTGAACTAAATAATTAAGATCACTAAGTTTCTTATCAACAATATAAGGACCATTATATCTAGCTTCAAGTGGTTTGTTAGGTACAGGCAATAAAACAAGTACTTTTTGACCTGGGAAGAATTCCCGTTTTACTGACTTACAGTCATACCTTTCTTTCATGTTGTCCTGAGAGGACTTTAAATTTTCCCTGGCTAGTTCACAAGCTCTGTTAAGTTTGTTACGAAAATCAGATACATATGTTAATTGATTCACAGGATTAGTTTCAGACAAAAATTGTTCTTTATACAATTGTAAAGGACCTCTAACAGTGTGTCCAAAAACTAGGTCAAAAGGACTAAATCCTAATGAATCCTGTGCACATTCTCTTGTAGCGAACATAAGTAATGGGATACCTTCATCCCAATCGTTTCCAGTATCAAGACAATATGTTCTGATCATATTTTTCAGTGTTTGGTGAAATCTTTCCAAAGCGCCTTGGCTTTCTGGATGATAAGCAGATGAGCAATATTGCTCAATACCCAATTCATATATAACTTGTTGAAATAAGCCAGACATAAAATTTGAACCTTGATCTGACTGTATGGATTTAGGTAAACCAAACAAGGTGAAAAATTTGGTTAGAGCTTTAACAATAGCTTTAGCTTTGATGTTTCGTAAAGGTACGGCTTCAGCAAAACGAGTGGTCATACACATAATGGTTAACAGATATTGATTACCAGATGTAGTTTTAACTAAAGGACCAACACAGTCAATTAAAATTCGACTAAATGGCTCTTCACAAACAGGTATTGGTTTTAATGGTGCCTTAGGAATAGTTTGATTAGGCTTACCAACAACTTGACATGTATGGCACGATCTACAAAAGTCTACAACATCTTTGCGTAATCCTGGCCAAAAGAAATGATTAAGTATCTTTTGATAGGTCTTATTTATGCCAAGATGACCAGCTAATGGAGTTTCATGTGCAATACGTAAGACATCGGCATGATAAGGCTTGGGCAAAACTATCTGATGTTTCACAGCCCATTCGTCATTTGCCGACACATCAGGTGGTCGCCATTTACGCATAAGAACATCAGATTGCGTATAATAACATACAGGCTCATCTTGTACATTATCACCATCAAAAGCAGACTCAAAAATTTTGGAAATATTAGAATCATTATGTTGTTCAATAATTAACTGATTCTTAGACATGATTGGTTGGTTTTCAGAACTACAATTTGTGTCAGTGTTGGAATTAAACAGATCATGTAAAAAGGTGTCATGTAAATTAACAGAAGTTTTATCAGAAACATTTTCACCCTGTTCAGAAGAAATCTGTTTAGTCATGGCTCTAGTTACAGCACATGAGGGAAATAAGTTAGGTATTTCTTGTTCAACTTGTTCAAAATGTTGAGCTAAGTTAGGCTTGTTAGAAAGTATGGGGTTTACAACGACTTTGTCCCCAGCTAAGGCATTACCTAACAACAATTGAATACCATCAAATGGTAACAATGGTGTAATACCAACGACAACCAGACCGGATACAATGTCCGACTTTAAATACACATTATGTAATGAGACTGGCTCATAATCAGTAGAATTTACACCTTTAATTAAAGCATTGTTGCCTGAATAAGAACTCTCTGAAAATGGCAACGCTTTAGACAATATGAGAGATTGAGATGCGCCTGTATCTCTAAGTATTTTAATTTGGACAGCATTAGAATTTTCACTATCAAGTGAAACAGATCCAGTGTGAATAAATGGTTCAAAAACTTTCATTACATCATCATGAGATTTTAAGTTTAGTTCTCTAGAAGGAGTTTGTACACAAGTAACTGCCTGCTGTGTATTTTCAGTGTCTAAAAGGCACAATCCATTTGGTTTAGAATAATCATTATCACGATTTGGTTTTAGTTGAAAACAATTAGACTGCAGATGGCCAGGCTTTTTACAATAGTTACATGTCATTCTACTAAATTGTTTGTTATTTTGAAATCTATTTTCATTTCCAGTATTGCCATTATTACCAGTCTTGCCAGTATTTCCAGTATTTTGTGGTCTTGATTGATTTTTAAAGTGAGGCTTGTCATTAGGTTTAAAAGAATTTTGAGAACGATCTCTAAATGAAATTTGTTTACCTGGCTTGCTCTCAAATGGAAGTTTGTGAGTGACTGCGTAATTGTCAGCTGCGGTTGCTGCAGACTCTAAATTATCCACCCCCTTCTCCTCAAGATATGTTCTAATATCACTATGGATACAACATTTAAATTCTTCAACTAAAACAATGTCTTTTAAATTGTTGTAATCTTGATTTACCTCTTTAGAGAGACACCATCTCTCAAATAGTTGTTCCTTTTTCCTAGCAAATTCAGTGTAGGTTTCATCTTTATTTTTTTCACAATTTCGAAACTTTTGACGATAAGCCTCTGGAACCAGGTTATAAGCTTGTAGTATTTTATGTTTGACTGTGTCAAAAGTTTTAGACTGCTCTACAGATAATGATGTATACACATCCATAGCTTTACCGACAAGTACGCTTTGTAAAAGCATAGTCCAATATTCTTTAGGCCAGTTTAAATTTTCAGCTATTTTTTCAAATGACAGAAAATATTTGTCAATATCTTTCTCACGGAATGGTGGAACTAATCTAATATTATGGGCTAAATCAAATTTACAATCCCTTTCAGACCTTTGTTGAATTTCTGAATGTCTAATTTCCATTTCCTTTTCAATTCTCATTTTTTCAATCTCCCTTTCACTTTCAAGTTGTCTCTCTTTCATTTGTAGTTCTTTCTCTCTAAATTCTCGCTCAAATTGTAATTTTTCTTTTTCAATTTCTAGTTCTTTTTCCTTCATTTCTTTTTCTAGCTCTTTCTCTCTCATTTCTTTTTCATTTAGTAATTTTTGCATTTCTATTTCTTTATTCATTTTCAATTTTTCTTGTTGAAATAGCCATGCTTTATCTGATTCAGGTAAATATTCACTTAATGCACTTTCGTCAAACGCTTCAATTTCAATTAAATGTTCAGCAATATCACGTTGTAATATTTGTTTACGAGAAGATTTTTTTAAGTTTAGCCCTAAATAATCGCCTAACAAAAATAAATCGTTCCTACTTAAAGAATCAAAAATATCCTGATCGGGCGCTTGCATGAAATCGTCCGGATTAAAGTCAGACATGGTGAATAAAATCTGCTGGTATAACAAAGATTAAATGCTTAGTTGAATTTAGTTTTAGAATTTCGAATTTTCCCCGAGCACAATCTCGCTCAATGAATTACGAAATTTTCCCGGATAAAGCCCCCAATTTTGTTACGATACCGAATGATAATAAAAGGAAGTAACAACAAACCAGCAGATTTTATGTACAAATTTTGATTTATATTAAAAAGCAAACGGACTAACTTATTTACAGGCAAATATTACATAAACGTTGGAAAGAAAACATATATCAAAATGACTTACTTATACAAGTTAAGTACGGTAATTACAGTTCCTAAAGATCTGTATCCTTCACAAAGTTCACTGGTTTAAATCCGATGACCACGAATCGACGAAATATAGATTCCCAAAATGAATCTTGAAGACACAATGGTAAATCCGCAGGATAGAATATTGAAAACACACTGGTTTAGCACACTGGTGGTATATCCACAGAATAAATTCTTGACAGAATTCACAAGTCAGGTATCACTGACAAATGGCTGAATATCTTATTCAAAGATAGTAAACTGAGTTCAGATAGAAAACTGAACTGACTCATACGTCGAATATCGTATTCAAGATAGCAGCTTACTAGCTGTATCATACAGAGACCAGTTGGAAAACTGACTGACTAATTACTGTAAAACAACGTCTTATATACACTCTCAGTACTTCCAGAAAGATCTAAGCATTTGCATACAAATAGAGTATTTCGAGAATCTTCTTGGATCTACGCATTACAACAGGTTATGAACTAAAATTATAGAGACTAGAACTTTCCAAGGAGTCGTCATAGTAACAGTTGGGAATATAGGTTAAAATTGAAACATTTCGTAAACAAACAGACATTACGTCACAATCGAGAAAATTCTAAGACAATCTAAATAGATACATATGTTAACAGTTCAGCTGTACGTAACAGAATGAATGAATGGTCGTCCCGGTTATTTAAATTTTGTCACTTTTCGAACACGTTCTCGGTTCGTACAGGCCACATACTGTATGGATTTTCCTCATTCCAACGCCAATCATTTAGTTTGTCGATGGCCTTAAAAGCCTCTTACTGTCGTGACGATCAGACATTATGAAAAAAGTGTGAATTTTGGCAGCTCATGCCACTTTAAAGGAATCTTTATTGACTTCGTAATTTTGTAATCTGGGACAAAATTTACAATAAATGAACACTTATTTATAACTATAGTTATTTGAAATGCCAAAAGCCTATGTTGCATACGTTTTATTCAGCAAACATTACAAAAAAATGTCGGGTGAAAAGGTTACAATGCCGGGACTTGAATTCGGCTTTCACGACGTTCATACGGAGGCTTTTAAGCCCACTGGAACCAAATAATAGGGGTTTATTTCGTAACATTTGCTGCAACCAATCTCTTACCATGGAAACGTACAATAAGCAGATAACGCAAGTTCCCGACATGTGACATTTTGACCAAGATCTTTCGCTGGAACAAAATTTTAAACCAAATTTTAAGCGTTTGTAGTTTATAAGTGTAAAATAAGGTGTGTATTTTGTATTGGTATTTCTCGAATTAAGTATAATGTCCCATGAAGACGAGGAGACATGTATTTCGAGCACTTTGTATGACAAAGTCAAACTAGTATTATGTCTATTGTATTTCAGTTCTTGGGGAGAACTCCGACTGTATTTTACGCTATATTTATACACCACACGTCAGTGATTGCGTCAAGGGAGCACGTAAACGGAAGAGACAGAGACTTTACGAAGTTCTTGAGAATCTTGATGGAGATTTGTCATTCGAACATTTGAAGTATATTAAGGCGACGTAAGAACTATTTTATTTATGTTTACGTAAATAATGTAGCACTGATCAGGGGTACAATTCTGCCCTATGGAAAAAAAAATAATCTTGCGGGGTTTTCCTTATAGATCTCCCTATAAGTGGAATGGTTACCAGATACCTGCCTGAGGTCGATTGCCTCCTCCGGAAACCATAAACCCATTTTTCGCCCCTTAGTCACAACTTTTTTATGTAAAAAAAAATTCGATGTTGAGTGAAATGTCAATCAATTAATCAATGAATGTTTGACTTTTTTCAGGTTCTCCTTGGAAACATCGACGTGCTATCAAAACAGTTTGGGGGAAAATTGTGGAAATTTCGTTGGACGACTGATAAGCCCTTTCTACTTATCGCAATATCTCGGCTTTCAATAAGAGGAAGTGCACTTGGCGATGAAACATGTCCTAGTCTGACAAAATAAATTGTTTGCATTGAAGTTGGCAAAAAAATCAAGTCGTCAGTTTTATAATACATGTATTTAAAAAAAAGTATTGCAATTTAAGGGGACCCGTTTCATCGAGGTCACTAGGTTCATATATCTTTAATATATCTGATTGAATAAAAGAGTTGGATTGATTTATCTTTTTACCACGTACTCCCGGAATTACATCACCTTTATGGCGGCGTTTTCAGGTCTGTTCTGGACAAACCCGCATCGTGTCTTGCAAGAAACTAAAGAATTGTCTTTTATAGGTCGATAAGATGAAATCCCGGTAAAACACATAGTGACCATTAAAAACCGAATGGGATTTGAACCCAGGGGAGCTCCTAAAATTGAGCCACCAATTCTCTACCTTTTTAGTTTCCACAATTCTTTGGCTATGTCAAAAAGTCGGGAAACTGCGAATAAACAAAACATGATCATAGCAAGTGAAAATATTTAATTTGGTTCCATCAGAAATACCTAGGTAATAGACAGACACGTGAGTTTAACCCTGACTAGTAGATCTTTCAAACTCTTGTTCTTTTTAAAAGCAGTGACTTAAATGACCATTGGCTCAGAGGTCGAGCCATTGTGCTATGAAGAAGTTTATATTCTGTATTTTTTTCACGACACCTTCCCGGGTCCAAGTTCAAACCAAAAGGATTCAGAGTTTAAAAAGGTAAAAAAGTAAGGAAGCTAAGCCTTTGAAATGTTCCAAAAAATTTGACTTGGACCATTCAGAATCCCCAGTTCAGAAATTAAATCAATTAAACCCCAATCATCAGCTGTACAGATCCCACCCAGATATCCATAAATACGTAGACAGAAAATGACACCTGTGCTCAAATTGAAGTTATTTTACCTGTTTCATTAATCAATACCATATCTTTCATAATAGAAATTCTATGCCATGTTGGAAAGCTAACTACCACGAAGGACGCTGGCACATTGAATACATTGAATAATGCTGATAATGTTTTTGCAGTGGTAATGTAAGAACAGAGGAGTTTGTTACAATAATGAATCGGGGAAACGGAAAAAATGCTAATGGATACGCTATCAGTGTTTCGGATTTTCAAATTAACAGTACCATGTATTCAGTACAGTCAATTTATGCCAATGGCCAAGAATTCAAACACTTTTACAGAATTCTCATAAGCCGGACATAATCTGTTTACAGGACACCAAAATATGATTTTACATACCCAGAGTATACTGTAATTCCCCCAAAAAACAAATTAAATGTTAGAGGCGGTGTCCTGGCAGTATTTATCAAAAATGGATTGTTATTTACTGAAATTACGCTTCGACAATTTAAAGTTCTAGAATGTCAATGTCTTCGAGTGGCGAGGGATGACAATAGATCATTTTTTATCACAAATCTATACAACCCCTGTAAGAAACTAGATGTTAGTGACTTTAACTCTGTATGAAATCAATCTTATCATGGATGTAGTTTGTGATGACTTAAACTCACAACACCCAATATGGGCTAGCTTGTCTACAGCTGGCAATGGTAACATTGTGTCGAAGCTGATAGATGAAAATGACCTGGATATTATAAATGATGGAGTTGGAACTCGTTTTAATGTACATTCTGGACAAACATCAGCTGTAGATTTCACAATATGTTCACTGACTTAAGGTGTCATAGCTGAGTGGTCGGTTTGCCAAGACCCTGCATGTGGGAGTGATAATTTTCTATTAATGGGGGTGGGGGACGGCAAATTTGGTAATTATGATCCGGAAATTATTCCACATAAAAAAACAGGCAGAGAAGTATGATGATTTCTCATTGCCAGAACTTAAAAAAACTTTTAGCAATTGCAAAGATTCATCTCCAGATGAAGACGGTATATTCTACTCTATGATTAAGGCTTTAAAAATCATTTTATCGCTTTATACCAACAGTAGGCTATTTGGTCAAAGATCGTTCTGCCTTCGGCTTGGAAAAAAAGGCAATTGTCATTCCAGTTGCTAAACCTCAAAAGGACCCAACTCTCGTAACGCCTTATAAGTCACAACACCCAGTTTATGTTTATTTTTCCACCAATGGAAATTGATCTCCGTTATGCTAGAGCTAGGAAGTGGCTTACATAGCGATAGTTTTGTATCTGGGTTTTTAAATCTTAGATGGAAACTAATGCAGATCTGTCCCTTCTTTTTCACGCCCTCAGTCCCCTTCCCCTAGACCTAGTACCTCTGCTCTTGTTCGTCCACCTTCTTCCCCAGTTTCTACTAAGATGTTTTCTGTCAGACCTAGTAATCTAGTCATTCTCCTCCTCCCCCATCCCAAGTATTGTCAGTCCACCCCCGTATGAGATATTCCCTCCAAGGGGTCAACGAGGGGCCCAGTCGGCACTCCCTTCGGCCATCTTCGCTCGCTACCGGTCGGCTTTGACACGCCTCGGACGGTGAACGATTTTTTCTAACAACCATTTCCATGTTCCATTCTGCGCACGCGTTAAACCAGTAGGAAGTAAACAGACAGTGGTGAAGGCACATGGCTATTGTAATTTGTACACACATGTTATTTACGGTCTTTCTTTCGGTGCCAATTTATTTCCAATTAGATATAATTTGATTGTAGGCTATGTTCGGTGAATAAAGGAGGCAATTTATTTTTCTTCTATAAGTTAAATCCTATTATCAGATATCAATTTACGTGTAGGCCTACCCGGTATGTTAATTGATTTTATATTACTAAGAAACTTGTTTCCTTGGAAAGATTGTCCCTGTACCCCTGTGTTATAGTGTTCATAAATATATATAAGATTATAACTGTATACACAATATGGTACCCAGTATACTACATATGGGCCTACTAATTAGCCTATTTAATATGTAGCCAAAACTTTGACCATACTCAATCAAACTCAAAGTTTTGGCTATTTAATATGGTATGGTATAACCAGATAACTATTTTACTTGTTGTCGAAGTAATATTTAAAATAGGCAGTTACTGTATTAAAACTAAAAGTTAACAGACTTAGTCATTCACTTACTGCAAGTTAATTGGCCAGGGGCCGGTTGTTCAAAAGAAAATGAGCTTAACGGCAGGTTAGATGACGTCGCGTCACAAAAAAATTTCTTTGTTACGCCACGTCATTTAACCTGTCGTTAAGCTAATTTTCTTTTGAACAACCCACCCCAGGTCTAGGTCATAATTAGTGGCATAAGCTTTATGATGTAGCATAGACTAATCCCCATTGCTGTGCTCCTTAGGACTAGTAGGCCTATCTGTACCCACTTTAAACACCATAAGAAACTTGTCTCCATGGTTATTTCCCCTTGTGTTTTAGTGTTCATAAATATATGTTTCACCGTAATAAGGTACTGGGGTACAGGTTGTATGTAGTATTTGGTGGTTAAGTTGGCAGAGTGATAGTCTCTCAGTGCCCGGTTTCCTCCACCACTAAACCTGACAACGCCACCATATAAGTGAAATTAATTTTGCAAGCGGCGATAAACATTATTCAATCAAAACCTAACCTACTTTTGTTTCCCGGTACCTAGTCTGTTTCCAGGTATGTCCAGACACAAGTTCTGGGACTATTAAAAATGGGAACCACACGCCCTAATCCAGAGAAGCATATGCGCAAAGAACAATAGGTATCGAGAAACATACATGTAGGTACCATGAAATATAGGTATCGAGAAATTAAGGTATCAAGAAACATAGGTATCGAGAAACATAGGTACCCAGATACATACATGTAGGTATCAAAAACATAGGTACCGAGATACATAGTATCGAGAAACAAAAGTATCAGGATACATAGGTACGGGGAAACATAAGTACCGAGAAACATAGACACCAAGATACATAAGTAACGAGTAACCTAGGTACCTGGACACCTAGGTATAGACAAACATAGGTATCTGGATACATAGGTATAGAAAAACATAGGTACATGTACCTTGGCACATCGGTATAGTGAAACATAGGTTCATGTACCTGGACACATAGGTATAGTGAAACATAGGTACCAGGATATATATATTTATGAACACTGAAACACACGGGCACAGGAAAAATCTTCTTGTCTAAAATAACCACGAAGACAAGTTTCTAATTGTGTCAAAAAGAGGTATATCATGTTGACCTTTACATATAGGTACCAGGATACATAGGTACCAGGACACATAAATATTGAAGATACATGGGTACGACGATACGATATACATAGGTACCGGGATACATGTACATAGGTACTAGGATACATGTACATATGTACCGGGATACATGGGTACAGAGATACATTTGTATGGGCGTACATTGGTACGAGGATACATAGGTACCGTGGCACATTTATAGGTACGGGGATACATAGGTACCGGGGTACATTTATAGGTACAGGGATACATAGGTACTGGGGCACATTTATAGGTACGGGGATACATAGGTACAGGGGCACATTTATAGGTACAGGGATACATAGGTACATGGATATGGTACAGGTACAGGGTATGGGGACACATTGGTATGGGGATACATAGTACCGGGATACATGTACATGGGTACCGATACACATGCGTATTGAGATACATAGATACGGGGATACATATAGGTACAGGGATACAAACGGTAGGTACAGAGATACACATGCATGGGGATACACAGGTACTGCGATACATAGGTATGGGGATATGTACGGTAGGCATGGGGATACATAGTTAAAGGGATAAAAAGGTAACGGGATACATAGATACGGGGATACATAGGTACGGGGACACAGATGTATGGGGATACACAGGTACTGCGATATATAGGTATGGGGATACATGTGTAACAGGAAACACATTCTGGGAAACATAAGACATGAGGTGTTGAAAAATTGAAAAAGGCATTTCTGGGGTGAGGCTTACAAATTTATGTTTTCAGGGTCCGCAGAATCTGATTAAAAAAACGCCAATATTCTCTGGGGGCTTCAAATACACAAAAACCTTTTATTTAAAAAAAATGTGAATGAAATTCAAATAAGCGCTAAATGTACGCTCATTCATTCTAGCTGGGAGTAATATAGATTCTAGGGCAAGTTAGTTACCTCTCAACACTTCATTGCTTCCAGAATATCAATTTGCGATTCTGTACTTGAGAAGCACAAGTCGTAGTATTGATATTACAAGTAGGCTACTACTAGTAGAAATAGGCCTTCTATATATATATATATATATATATGAAAAACGAAAAGAAATGACTCTGACAACGAAAATCCGTTACCGGTTTCACCACGTCATTGGTGGCTCATCAGACGTTTAATGGTTCAAATTGAAATTTGAACCATTAAACGTCTGATGAGCCACCAATGACGTGGTGAAACCGGTAACGGATTTTCGTTGTCAGAGTCATTTCTTTTCGTTTTTCATATTTAATCCTGGGCAGATATCTATCTTTTATTTATATATATATATATATATAGAACTATTAGTATTACAGTAATAGTTGTAGGCCTAGATCAAGAGGATTCGGATGATAATTTCCTGGTTTTGCTTAGATGAACTCGTCAGTTTAAGAAGTTGAGATGTGTTGAATTGGCCGATGAGGCTATAAACATTTTTATTTTTAGAATTAGCACGTTTCCACTGCGGTTAAAACAATGTAGAATACTGTAAACATTCATTCAGATCGAGTAGCGATGACCTATTAATTTATATATAGGTTCGCACAACTCCACGCATGTGGAGAACGAGACATGGAAATGGTTGTTAGAAAAAATCGCCCACCGCCTCGGACAATCTGCGCTTTTTATACGGTAAATCACCGTATTTTTGGGCTGAATAAAAATGGCGTCGAAAGTAAATATCAAAATGGTTTACTACAGACGAAAAAATAAAATAAAAATAATTAGAAATTGATTAAATGCTAATATCATTTAGAGAAGAATTAGACAAGAATTTGTTTATATATTTTATTTAGCCCGGTAAACCACATGTTGTAGACAGACGCAGTTTCGGTACATATCAGGAATCCTCCAATGCTTCAATTATATAACTGATCTAGGCTGAAAGTTAACAAACCGAGTGTTTCTGTCCCTTACGTTATCACCGGGACACTCCTGTGTGGCCCTCAAGAGGATTTGGGAATTGTACGCTTCACGGCTACCTATTTGGTCACCATATTCAAAATGACCTGCAGTCTATCAGAGGGTATTTCACGCACGTAAATCCCCGAAGTTATCAGACTGCGAGGGGCCAACACAACCCTCGGAATAACTTAGCCAATACCGATGTAATGTGGCTTCCAGTTCCTGCAGATTTTGTACAGGAGGCTCTGGGACAAATGTGCTCTAAAGGATTCAAATCCGCGCAGTTACCCTTTCAACAGATCCGACATCTCTTTGGAGGGATGAAACGCAGGTTGGAAGCTAATGAAGGCTATACGCGTTATTGCCCTCCTGCTCTTGAGTTGTGTTCTACACACTCAAGGTGACATTTTTACTTCAATATTTTCGCCCTGTGAAACCAGATGGACTCTGATGTTTCATACTTACAAGCATCTTCTTACTTAAAATACACTTTTGATTTGGCTAATGATATCCTGAATAAATTGTTTAGCCTATTGCCATTAATGGTGATTTCTTATCGCCAGAATGTTGCCCTTTATGATCACAATCATTTCTGCAACATGAGTTTTCCAACAACTCTTCCTACACCAATGATTGTATCGGTCGGTGCAGACTTTTCAGAGGGTGCTTAACTTTTTTCTTTGTGTATACTTCAAAGTAAAATTGCTCGACCTCTGACCCAAAGACCAGTGTTTGAAAGATATACTGGTCAGGGCTAAACTCCCATGTCTGTCTTCTAAATAGTTTTTTCTTGGGGTGGAGAGGCCAAAATGTTCACTGTCTTTTTCCATGATCCTATGCCGATATTCTTGTCATAGCTTGAGATGCGTAATCATTGTCAATACAAAGTGTTACAGAAAATTCAGCTGATTAAAGCCAAGCCCCTGTCAGTCGTCAACCTAATGAAATATCATAGGTTTAGTTTATTACAACAATTTATGATGGGGGTATAAAGGTGTAAATGATATACCTCTTTTTAACACAATTAGAAACTTGTCTCTATGGTTATTTTAGACAAGAAGATTGTCCCTGTGTCCGTGTGTATTAGTGTTCTTAAATATGAATAATGGTTTGTAGAGATACCAAAATATTTGAAGAGATTGGCTGAGATTTATTCACGGTCGTCACGATCATGTCCGATAGGCGATAGAAACAGATTTGGATGTCCACGTTTCAAGAACGTTGATATATGGCTGTCACTAACGTTGGCTTCGCTCATTGGTTCAACATTTTATGCGCTTAAATTCTATTTAAAAAAAAAACGTTTCATAGCTTGTATTCAACATCGTTTTGTCGTTAACTCCAAATATGACATTGCATTTGTGGCCAGTGGTAAATTCTCATATTGCTAATCATTAAAACGCTTTTAGAAATCCTAGTTCAATGAGAACCAACAACTATCGGTTTCTATAAAAACTGAAAATTAGACACTTTAACATGGATCCATAAATCAAACATATAGCCCTGATACACAGATATTAATTTAAGCTCTCTAAACATTTACCTTTTATAGAGTCCCATGCATGTTCAAATTTTCTACAGAGCGGTAAAATTCAAAAGGGCTGTCTGTCAGTGTACCATAAAGGCACTAAGAAGCTAAGAAGCACTTAGGTAGAATAGAAATTACATATGTAATTATACAGCCTATCTATCTATATATTGAGGTTATTGGCGTTTTCCGTTCATGGAATGATGTACGCCACGAAATGAATACAATACACACACACCTTTTCGGGCGTAGGCGGGTTTTTTTATTGACTTATACAACCAGCATTTCATCGCCTGCATTTTTTAAGTCACACTTGAAAGGGGTTAAAGGGAAATTAACATGAAATATATTTTTTTTCACTAGAACAACTCTATAAAGACAAGTTTTTAAAATACAGATAGTAAGTGTAAAGAAGGTCAGGAGTTTTCTCTGGGCAAAAGACTGATTTCCTCCACAATTAAACCTGCACAGCTGCAATATACTGGTGCGTGAACAAATGCAGTGTAAAGCAACAATCAATCCACAACAGCTGGTTGTGTAAAATGAACGTCTCTTTCAGAATAAAAGGTTCCATTTAAACTTCATTATTTATATGTTAGATACGCATGTTTGATATAGAAATAATAATCATCACAGCACGGAAAACCCTTAATTACTTTGGTTTAACCGGCTATATAGGAGCGGTGATATTTTGTATATTTGTCATATCTTTGCATCCTGGAGAGTTTGAATTCTGGAGAAATCTGCGCATACCTCACAACATCAGCATGTAAGTAACTTTAAAGATTTCAATTTTAGCTACAGCTATACACATATAGGTACGCCCTTGTCTTCAGCGCTAGGCCTCTCCTTGTTTATCAGAGGGACCTGTCGGTAGAATGACAGTGTCTTAGTGTGACTCAAGTTTCCCTCTCGATGTGTTAGCGAGTTTGAATCCAACTAAGTCTGATAAAAACATTGAAAAAACCTCGGACCGGTTCTGCAAAAGTTTAGTCGGTTAAAAACTCAGTGTAACTCAGGAACGTCATAATTGAATTTCTTTGGTACTTGACGTCATTTAGCCCTGGCTAAGCTTAAAAGGGAGGGTGGGGTGGGGGGGGGGGCAGCTCTTAATTGTATCGAGCGGGCTCCCATAGGCCATGAAAATTCTACAACAACCCCCACAGGTCCCGTAGACACCAAATGCAGCTTGCCACGTCTACTCAAAAGGTTGATTTATAAGTCAGCACATATTTCAGAGTTATTAGAGTATTTGTCTTCGGTTTTTAGCTCCTCAATATGGTCCAAATTAACTTAAATGGCAGACTTTCAGAGCTGACCAATTTCTCTTACGCTAGTTCAGTGACTGGTGAGCTAGGGGTATGCTGATTGGCCGATCAGGACACACAGCTAAGCTTTGTTGTGAAGATGGCTGCCAGGTCAGATAAACATTCTCTGATAACGATAGTTAAAGTGGCATGAGCTGCCAAAATTCACACTTTTTTTATAATTTCTGATCGTCACGACAGTAGGAGGCTTTGAAGGCCATCGAAAAACTAAATGATTGGCGATGGAATGAGGAAAATCTATACAGTATGTGGCTTGTACGCACCGACAACGTGTCCGAAAAGTAACAAAAATTTAAATTACCTGGACGACCATTTATTCATTCTAAGCCAAAGTTAGTTCAAAACATTACTTTATCGTACATTCTTTATCGTACATTAGCAGGGTTTAGCCAGCTTCCAGGGAAGGCATTTTTGTTTTAGGTTGTGAATGTTTGCCGTAACTTCATCGAACGTTTTACTAAGACTACGAACATTCCAATGTATAACGTATAACGAGTTACGGTTGTTCGACTCGTCCGTAGAATTTAACTGATTAGAAAAACTTATATCAGTGTAATAACTAGATTGACGACAGTCTGTATCCATCCAGTGAGATTTCTCATATTCATTATCGTCGGTGGGAGCCTTGCTTTTTGTAATAAAGATTTCCTCACGAAAAACGAACTTTTTTGCCCTGTGAATAACATTTAGCCATAAAATCTCTGAACAGAGTTTTTTTCCGACGATCTTTTGGAATCAAGTCATCCATAACATAAAAACCTTTATCTTTGATAATTGGCTTGGCTGCTAATAAAACATTTCTCCTTTCGGGTCGGCACAGAAACTTACAAATAATATGTCTTTTACTGTCATCGCATTTGGGGCTGGACCTGTGTGCATTTTGTACTAATAGTGTTGATTATGTCAATAGGATTTTCGTTGTCAGTTTCCAGAATTCCGCCAAAACGTAAGTTAAATTGCCGACTGTATCGTTTCTGATCCAAGACGCGATCTTTTAAGACTTTATTTTCTTTTGTAAAATCATCACACCTATTTTTCAGCTGGTCAGATTGTTTCTTTTCGTTAGATTGTACTTGGGATATTTTTGTAATATCTATTAATATAAATTAAGAACATCTTGCATTTTGATCATGTTTTTGTTCCAGTTTTAATAACTTCTCGTTGAATTCTATTTGTCGGGCTTCTTGACTGTGTAAAGTAGTTTTAATATCGCTTACCGATTTTTTCATAAAGTCCACAAATTTTGATCATCAAACTCTTTGAAGTCATCGGGATCTCTGTTGGGATCTACGGTTATGGTTCCTTCCTGGGCTGATGTTTTACTGGTTCTCGGCATCTTTAGGTATATATCATACAACCGCTGACCGACGGAAACTGATCCTCAAGTGAGCTATGCAGTGATATGCTTTGTCAAATTAGGGCGTGGCTAATACCTTACTCACGGATCCTGTGTAATACACGTCTAACTGCTCTGACTGTCCATGTTAAGTAGTCCATTGTTACTTACTTATGGGTTACAACCTATTAAATTTTTTTTACCTGTCAACGTTTATAATACCGCTGGAAATAATACAAACGATTTTTGAGAAACAATGAATTTAGATTGCAACATTGTCATATACAAAAAGGAAAGAAGTTTTTTGTAATCCATATGTAAGTAACGATTTAAATTTTCATACGTCATGAAGTCAGTGTTTCGAAAGCAAGCTGCAATCATCATTGTCGATTCTCACCCTGGCCCGGATTTTTTCCCGGGTCAATCAGTGTCGATTAATTTACAAATTAAGTAATGATTTTTTCAGCTTTCGGTTTCAACGATAGCAATCAAACATTTATCTTGAACAGGGATGACATATTAACCGTCAAATAAAAAACAAAACTTCGGGGTAAGAGAAATGATAGGTTTACATGTATGTGTAAAAGTCGGGTCCTATATATTCAGCACATCCTCCGTTACTTCTTTTCTCATTTCCAGGTACAAAGTGCCGTTTTCGTTAGCGTTCTTTGTTCTTCTACTGTCGCTATGCAGTGAGTGTCTTTTATCTTTTTATACTAGCTATTCAATAAAGAAAATTAAAATGTACCCGTAAACATTCCGACTGTTTGTATTTTGTCCTTTATTAGAAGGTATTTTTGTTTTAAGTTTAGAATGTAACATTTTTTGATAGACTGTTTTGTGCTCCCAAACTAAACCCGTAACATCTATTTCGCTGAAAAGTACTAAAGTAGGATTGTCATTAGCTTGTTTTGACAACATAACTATATAGGGTTCAAATAATTTACGTGCGAATGCTGATGCTCGCAATATTGAGCCTTTTTCAAAAATATTACATGTCTGACTCTGTCGGGGGGGGGAGTACAGAAATCCTTCTGTTTCATTGTCTTTTCTGTATAATTGTATTTTTCTTTTTACAGGGTCCAATGAAATAAAACTAAGAAAATGTACAGAAAACGAACCATTGACTGATGATAAATGCTATGAGGATATCGGATACAAATTCATGCGTCGAACATTTAATTTTACCACACTTATTAACTACTGCCGGTAAATGCTCATTTGTTATACTCGTTTATTCTTAAAGTGGCATGCTCTGCCAAATGTACGGGAAGATTCGTTGAAAAAAAAATTAATTTCTATCACAATTTTCAAAAATTAAAAAACTTCTAATTCTTACTTTTTAGAGAAAATGACCGATAATATCTCAAAGGCCTTCTAGCCCGCCTTAGCCTTTCTGACATTTGTAAGGAAATCCAATTTATACGATCTTACTTCTAGTAAAATGACTCAAACATAAGACACACAAAAATGTGAAGTTATCTTTAAAATGTTTAAACGGTGTTATGAAGGCATACCCAGAACGGAAGTCCAAACGTCACAATGGACCAGAAAGTCTGTAAGTTCTATATGTTGGAATATACTTATTCCATATCTTTTAGTATTGAATTTACCGTATCAAATTTATCGGAGCCTTTCTGTGTCCCTCAAATCAAAACGACCGTCTGTTTCTCTCAGGTTAGTTCCGAAAATTGGACCAATGCTAGTTTGTTTAAAATTCACGATTCAAGCCATTTTGGACGTTTATATATGCACATTGCCGGGCTTGTCCTTCGTTAACATTTAGGGTAACTAACAAATCAAATTTTCATTTTCAAATTAAAATACTAAATGATGTCAAAAATTTCGAATTTGGGCAAAAAATGAACGTTACTGATTTTTTCTAACTGGGAAAAATACAGTAAACTGTCTTCATTTTTTGTAAAGAGTTTTCTAGATTTTAGCATTAAGTGTGCCTTTAAAATTGAATTTTTAAAAAAATTCTAAATTTTGGTAACTTGGGTGACTATAACCAATCAAATAAAAGTAATCAAATACCAATTTAGGACAACCAGAAACTGATAAACTGACAGTTTTTTTACCAGAAGGCCTGCTTGAATTTCAGGACGTTTTGAAAAGCTCTTCATTGGTTCTTCTAGAGAAATATATATTTATAAAAGTTGACTAATTCTGCTCTTGGAAAAAATGTATACCATTAAAACGTATGCTAGTGTAGCAAAAACATGTAAACATTATACCAATTTCTATTTATTCCTCATTTTTTGCTTTCTATTTCAGTTCTCCTGACATTTCTTCGCGTCTTGGCTGTTTTGGACGAGCAGCCAAATCCTGTACAGAAACCAGTATCCCAAAGCTGATAGAAGCTAACTTAAAAGAGGCCGAGTTTACCGATAATGCTATTAAAGATATGTGTTCTAATATCAAGGGTACGTTCTACATTGTAATATGATTGAATATGGTGATTCATCGGGGAAATTTATATGTTATAAAGTCATTGATAAAATAGATGATTCGAAAATTATCCCTTGCGTGATGATGAGTCCATATTTTAAATCGAAATCATCCGGAAAATTATTAGGTTGTTTACGGAGCTTATGGGTTTATTAAATTTCGAAGTACGTAACTAAGGTATGGTACGAATTACAATTTAACAGCATTAAACAAAATAATTAAGTATGGTGTCGACCATTTGCCAGTTTGGGGGGCGCAGGGGGGGGGGGGGTTGTGCACAAAAATAACGTGACTTCGGGACATCAATGCCATGCAGACTGGACAACTTCCATTTACACTTAAGCCATATGCATTCCAACTGCATTTTCCACACGTTACTCTATCCATTCTGATATAAACCGTTACATCAATACAAATATGTTTTTTCTTCTAAACCGTTAGTATAAATGATGAAAAGTTAATACAGATGGATCGTTAGGTAGTAATTCTGACGTCATTTGCATGTTGTTGGCAAATCACCTCCTATTTAATCCAGCTGTAGTGTTCTTCTGTTAATTTTGTGCCCTGTGAAAAATATGGAACATTTGTTTTGTTTTTTCTTTCAGTTATCGAGCAGAATCTGAATTGTATGGCTCAGAATGAGGCGACTATCCGAAAGTGTGTACGGGGAACAGTCGATAAAAAGTGGGAATTAATGAATGAAATTCACAAGGTCTCTGGATGGGACTTTACCTACGAGGATATAAAGCTGATTGGATCAACGTAAGAAACTACTCCTGTCTACAACTACTGAATTCAATCTCTAATGCTTTAGATTAAGTGATTGCTAGCTACTATAGCCGAGTAAACGAATGGAATGTCCGTCGTTGTCTTCTGACAGAAAACCCTGTCCCGAACAATACTTTGTAAGTTATATAAATTTTAATATGGCGTATAAACATAATCTATAAATCAGCAATGCAAAGAATCTGCCAAACAAACGTGATAAAATTGTTCTTCCACTGTTTCAGATTCTCCTGGGACAAAGCTCAATGTTACAGAAACATATTGCAACAGCATTGTGGTACGGAAATCGGACGTTTGATGAGCGCCTTTCATTTATCATTATATCTCAGCTTTCAGTAACAGAACATGAAGAAGTTAGAAATAACCAAACTCTATGGCCAAAGTGTATTGATAATACATGTATTTAATATATGGTGCTCTTATTTATCTTTCTCTCAGACCGTTCAAATTATTAACGTAAGTAAAAAATATGTGCTACTTTTTGGAATTGAAGTTAAAGTTGGAGAAAGTTAGAGAATCACCTTATAATAGTTGACGCAAAACAACTGAAAATACTCTTGCAAATGCTCACATCTGGTCGGTACACGTATCGGTACAAGTTATCCATGATTAGTAAAGACATTAGAATCCTGTTACCGATGGAGAACAGCAAAGATACCGACCAAATACAAACATTTGCAGGATATCTTTTTGTGTGAGTGCATGGCTGACTAAAAGATCGATTGGGATGCACAGGGAATTTGAATCAGCTGTTAAGAGAAAAAAAAGAGAAATGAATACATTTTTGGATAGTTTCAACTAAGCATATTGGTATATCCATGTAACCTTAATTTCTGGAGAGAAAACAAAATCCAATATTCAAATTGCGCATTGTTCATTTGTTTCTTTTTATCAGTTATCATTTTATATTGCTCCCCAAAAATCGCTCCCTATCTCCGAGAGCCAAACGCCTTAATGCTGGTATATCAGTATATTATAGGAATAGTTTAGATGATGGCGTTCGGGTAATTGAGGGATTTATTTGGGTAAAACTGAAACACAATTTCTTCAGTACATCTACATAGGTTGCATTTACATTTCTCCAGAGAATTCTCCTTTCTGTTCGAAGTATAGAGTTACTGACTTTTCTGAAGTTCTCAAAGATGAGATTAGAAAATACAGTGATGATGGTAAAATCTTTCTCTGTGCTGATCTTAACAGTAGAATAAGTAATATTTGTGATATTGGACAAAATGATAATCTAAATAAGTATAATCCCACACTATAAGATCTACAGAAGATCAAACAGGGGAAAATGTCTTGCCTGTTAAAGGATCGCAAGACAAACACATTCGAAAGGAAACTAATCTAATTGTGTAAATCTTCTAGATTGTGTTGTGATCGGATCTAGATAATTCTTCATTCCAGAATTCATTCTACATAAAAAAGAGGCAGAGGAGTATATCAGCAACTTGGATTAACCTGGGGATGAAATACCATTAAATTAAATTCCTCATTGTCATAACTTAAACAAGCTCTTAACAATTGCAAAGATCCATCTCCAGGTGAAGGAAAATTTAAATACTTATCCAAAAAGCATACTCCAGTACGGAAGAATAGACTTAAACAAATGTACAGAAAATAGTTTGGGAGAAAGTCCGAGTAGATAGTAGTATTGTTAATTTGAAATCAGGATACATACATATTAATGAAACTATAACTGATGTCTCTGAGAAGTTAGACGAAATATCGTTTCAGCTGTTTGGTAAGGTTTATACAAAGACTCCTTTAATGAAATGTCGGTCTAAATGCTTCAATGCTGATTTTTTTGCAAGCGAAAAAGGCGGTACAAAATAAGGCAGTCAGATAGCCTTCTGAATGAGTTATTCTTAGCCAAACAAAAGGATGTCAAAATAAAACCCAAGGCAAAATTTAAGTGCAACCAATAGTCCAAATAAAATTTCTCAAATTGCAAAAAGTAATCCAAAACAATTTTGGAAACGTATAAAAAAGTTTAAGAAGAAAACTTCAAAACTACAACTTGATGTCTTTTTAATTTGTTTTCCGATACACCTGAGAACGGAAAGTCTTTCCAGTTGTTGTCGTTAATGACCTTGATGTTCCAATCAGCATTAAAGAAATCCAAATGGCAATACATCAATTAAAAAGAGACAGCACTACTGGCTGAGGTATTTTTAGACAGTTCTGGTATTCTGTTGTCTTATTTGTCTGAAATATTGAATCATATACTTACTCGTCAATAGTATCCTGAAGTATGATCAAAAGTATTATCATACCAATCCCAAAGAAGGGGGACCTTACAGGATAATGAAAGGAAACAAAATGAGTACATTCAGTACAAGCGGTAAATTTTTCCTTTCTAATGGACCTGGTACCAAAACCATATTTCTACGATTTTTCCTTGCCAAACTGTGCTATAAGAAAGTTAACAATCGTTATCAGAGAACGTCTAACTAATTCGGCAGCCATATTCAGAGCAAAGATTACGGTAATACCGTAACATGGACTGTGTCCATGTTATACAAAGTCTTATTGATAAATTTATTGATCAAACGAAATTTGTATACGGTTCATTTACGGTCTTCCGAAAATCTTCTGATCTTGTGGACAGGGGTTGAAGGTCATGTCAAGTGGATCCATAATGTCAGGTCTGCTATTGGTTTACATGGTACTCTATGCGACTTCTTCATTGTTGTAAAGGACCCAAAAACAAGGGGAACCACTCTCTCCACTTCTATTCATCATAATATGAATGATATAGATAATGGTGTATTAATAATAATAATAATAATGAACTTTATTCTAACTCGAAACCGCATAGGACAATGCGCCTCTTTTCATGTGGATCGAGGGCTAAAACAAATGGTAAAACAATACAGAATATACAGAACAATACAGAATATTTACATATGTACATTGGAATATATAAACAGGTAAAGATTTGTAAATATATATATTTTTTTATATGAATTATGTGAAATTACAAAGTTGATAGTAGATGTATTTACTTAAATATATTTAAAAATATGTAAAAGTTGGAAAAAAAAAACAAAAAAAAAATGTACACATATATATAAATGTATAAAAATACACATGAGGCAAAGGTAATAATATGTCGGCTGTCTGTTTTGTACTTCTGTCTATAAAACTTATAACATTGAGATTTAAAAGAATTTAAAGAAATGCTGGTTTGAATGCTGTATGGAAGCTCGTTAAAAATTTTGGGGGCTGCTGCCCGAAAACTATTTTTGTGTTGTTCTGTACGACAAAATGGTATTTTTAACAGAGAACTTTGGGATGATCTGAGAGATTTATTGCACTTGTTTTTAACAATTTTTTCCTGTATATAAGATGGCGCCAGTCCATTAAGTGACTTATAGACCAGGACGGACATGTTGTACAGATACCTATAATACAGAGGATACCAGCTATCACAATCTAAAATTATTCTCATGGAACGCGTCAAGAGGGAATTCAGGCGAGCCATATCCGACTGAGAACACTTACCCCACACTATAAGACAGCAATCAAGGTGGGGCAGAATAAATGAATTAAAATATTGTCGACGTGCTGACTGAGGAAGAAAGTTTTTAATTCGACAGAGGAGATACAATTTACTTTTTACTTTCTTTATAACATTGTCAACATGGGCTTTCCATTTAAGATCATTTTGAATTGTAACCCCTAATATTTTATCTTCTTTGACCTCTCTAATGGACTCTCCGTTTAGTTTTATGTCTAACTTTCCCTCCGTATGACGACGTTTTTGACACGTTGTAATTAGCATGCAAGAGGTTTTATTGGAATTGATGCTCATCTTATAGTCTTGGCACCAAAATTAACATTTTCAAGATCATTTGTAAGATGTTGACTGAGAGTAATGATTGAATCTGAAGAAGAGTGTAAAGTGCTATCATCTGCAAATATGTCAAGCTTACAGTCTGAGAGATTGAGTGGGAGGTCATTTATATAAACCAAAAACAGTAGGGGGCCCAATATAGAACCCTGTGGAACCCCCACTGTGTTGGTAAGAGTCTCTGATGTACAACCATTGAAAGAGACAATCTGTTTTCTTAAAGACAAATAAGATTTAAAGAAGACACTGGCGTTATTATGTAACCCATATATTTGCAACTTTTTCAGTAATACTGGACGATTAACAACATCAAAGGCCTTACGTAAATCAATGTAGATGACCCCAATTAGCTGACCATTGTCAATTCCCTGGCTCCAGCAATCGATCAAAGCCGTAAGAGCTGTTTGACAAGAATGTAAGCTGCGGAATCCAGATTGCCTTTTATACAAGAGTTCATGTGATTCTAAATATTCCAATAAGGAATCACTCACATGACGCTCTAGAATTTTGGAAGCTACGGGTAAGATGGATATTGGCCGATAATTTTCAGGCAAACGTTTGTCTCCCACTCTGATGGAAAAGTACAATTGTCTATACATTTATTAAAAATGTTTGAAAGCACTGGAGCAATGATATCAGCCGAAAGCTTTAAAAAATTGGCTGGTATGTTATCTAACCCCGTGGCTTTTTTACATTTAACGACTTTAAATACTTATGTACGTAATCGACCGTAATATGAGGTATACTGAAATAAGATTTTGTGGGCAATTACTAAATGAGATATATGTTTTGTATTGATCTTTGCCGATGATATGCTGTTGTTGTCAAGAACAACCGAAGCCTTGCAGTTATTACTTAATGACCTTTCCAGGTTCTGTTCAAAATGGCAAATTACAGTCAATTCAGAAAAAGCAAAAGTGATGATATTTACCAGAAACAAGTGAAGCAGAATTACTCACTGCTAAACTATGAGCTTCCGTTTATGACATTGTATTGTATAAATGCTATAAATTAATTGATTTGTGATATATATATATATACATATATATATTTGGACTTAAAATATAATTTATTACTTACTATTTTTTTAAATTAATGTTAAAAAAATTAAAGACAAAAAATAAGTGAAATATAAAAAATAAAAATAAAGTCCGTTTCGTTTACAACAATAATTAAAAGAAAAGACGCTTAAATGAAGTCCCGTGTACGCAAGTCACGATTGATGTCTAGTTCCCCTAACGACCTTAAGTTTCATATTCATATTTATTTGATGATTGTATGTAGGCAAATGCTACCCTGTAGATATTAAAGAAGGAAAATGCATTTATTCGAAACCCAAACCTACCTCGGGTCTATCGGCTCAAGATAATTGTTTGTAATTTTTTAACAATATGTCATGCTGGCTGCTAGATTTCTTTTTGGTTCTAATTAGAATGTATAGAACCATGACCGCTGGAGTGGCCATTTTGTCAATTGAAACGTCAGTGACGGTAAAATTTAGAAAACAACTGAACAAATCTTTATAAATATTTACATATTCCGTCTATGGTTTTGTTGCTGAAACTGGAAAGTTCCTGTAGTCCATTTCTCTTAAGTTTGGAATCTGATTAGGCCATATATAGGGTTCAATTTTTGAGTTGATACCATAAACATGCTTAATTTGAGATAACTTTTTGTGTTTTCTCTTAATAACTGCCATAAAGACCGCTTTCCATCAACATAACATCGACATGGAAAATAAATAATCTGCAATGGCAAACGAGTGAAGCCAATGATTGAAGGATGTGATCATGGAGACATGAGGCGGTCACTGATCTGTACATACATATCACTGGAAACAAAACAAAGCGACGATAGTCATGGGGGGTATTTCATAAACCACATATAGTCGACTACGGTCAGATAGTCGACTAAGCAGTAATGTTAAAGCAGTGCTATTCTAGTCGGCTAGGTCAGTTAAGCCTTCTAAACGTGTTTATGAAATACCCCCCAGGGGCCTGTTTGACAAAGTGGCGTAGATGTATTTTTGCGTAACTTTCATACTAACGTATCTCTACAGTATGGGTTGCTAAGGCATTTACGTAAAACCTTACGCTACGCCGCTTTGTGAAACAGGGTCCTGGTCCCTTCCAGAGACATTTGACCTCTCGGATAGAAATGAATTGTTATTGGAAAACAGGCTTTATGGCATTTAAAATCGGAACCAATGCGTGTCGTAATCCAGATGAGAATATACTTATTTTATCATTATCTACACCAAACTTATTTAATTTCTGAGATAAAAAGTCTATTTTATACGTTAGTTCGCATGCTTCAAAAAAGTCTAAGGAAAAAAAGAGTGTAGAGAAAACAAGAGAACACTTACCCCACACTATAAGACAGCAATCAAGGTGGGGCAGAATAAATGAATTAAAATATTGTCGACGTGCTGACTGAGGAAGAAAGTTTTTAATTCGACAGAGGAGATACAATTTACTTTTTACTTTCTTTATAACATTGTCGACATGGGCTTTCCATTTAAGATCATTTTGAATTGTAACCCCTAATAGTTTATCTTCTTTGACCTCTCTAATGGACTCTCCGTTTAGTTTTATGTCTCACTTTCCCTCCGTATGACGACGTTTTTGACACGTTGTAATTAGCATGCAAGAGGCTTTATTGGAATTGATGCTCATCTTATAGTCTTGGTACCAAAAATTAACATTTTCAAGATCATTTGTAAGATGTTGACTGAGAGTAATGATTGAATTTGAAGAAGAGTGTAAAGTGCTATCATCTGCAAATATGTCAAGCTTACAGTCTGAGAGATTGAGTGTGAGGTCATTTATATAAACCAAAAACAGTAGGGGGCCCAATATAGAACCCTGTGGAACCCCCACTGTGTTGGTAAGAGTCTCTGATGTACAACCATTGAAAGAGACAATCTGTTTTCTTAAAAACAAATAAGATTTAAAGAAGGCAAAGGCGTTATTATGTAACCCATATATTTAAAACTGTTCCAGTAATACCAGAAGTCTATGGATAATTAACAAGATCAAAGGCCTTACGTAAATCAATGTAGATGACCCCAATTAGCTGACCATTGTCAATTCCCTGGCTCCAGCAATCGATCAAAGCCGTAAGAGCTGTTTGACAAGAATGTAAGCTGCGGAATCCAGATTGCCTTTTGTACAAGAGTTCATGTGATTCTAAATATTCCAATAAGGAATCACTCACATGACGCTCTAGAATTTTGGAAGCTACGGGTAAGATGGATATTGGCCGATAATTTTCAGGCAAACGTTTGTCTCCCTTTTTAAATATCGGCAAGGCCTTTGCAAATTTCCACTCTGATGGAAAAGTACAATTGTCTATACATTTATTAAAAATGTTTGAAAGCACTGGAGCAATGATATCAGCCGAAAGCTTTAAAAAATTGGCTGGTATGTTATCTAACCCCGTCGCTTTTTTACATTTAACGACTTTAAATACTTATGAGGTATACTGAAATAAGATTTTGTGGGCAATTACTAAATGAGATATATGTTTTGTATTGATCTTTGCCGATGATATGCTGTTGTTGTCAAGAACAACCGAAGGCTTGCAGTTATTACTTAATTACCTTTCCAGGTACTGTTCAAAATGGCATATTACAGTCAATTCAGAAAAAGCAAAAGTGATGATATTTACCAGAAACAAGTGAAGCAGAATTACTCACTGCTAAACTATGAGCTTCCGGTTATGACATTGTATTGTATAAATGCTATAAATTAATTGATTTGTGATATATATATATACCTATATATTTGGACTTAAAATATAATTTATTACTAAAAATATTTTTTTAAACTAATGTTAAAAAAATTCAAGACAAAAAATAAGTGAAATATAAAAAATAAAAATAAAGTCCGTTTCGTTTACAACAATAATTAAAAGAAAAGACGCTTAAATGAAGTCCCGTGTGCGCAAGTCACGATTGATGTCTAGTTCCCCTAACGATCTTAAGTTTCATATTCATATTTATTTGATGATTGTATGTAGGCAAACGCTACCCTGTAGATATTAAAGAAGGAAAATGCATTTATTCGAAACCCAAACCTATCTCGGGTCCATCGGCTCAAGATAATTGTTTGTAACTTTTTAACAATATGTCATGCTGGTTGCTAGATTTCTTTTTGGTTCTAATTAGAATGTATAGAACCATGACCGCTGGAGTGGCCATTTTGTCAATTGAAACGTCAGTGACGGTGAAATTTAGAAAACAACTGAACAAATCTTTATAAATATTTACATATTCCGTCTATGGTTTTGTTGCTGGAACTGGAAAGTTCCTGTAGTCCATTTCTCTTAAGTTTGGAATCTGATTAGGCCATATATAGGGTTCAATTTTTGAGTTGATACCATAAACATGCTTAATTTGAGATAACTTTTTGTGTTTTCTCTTAATAACTGCCATAAAGACCGCTTTCCATCAACATAACATCGACATGGAAAATAAATAATCTGCAATGGCAAACGAGTGAAGCCAATGATTGAAGGATGTGATAATGGAGACATGAGGCGGTCACTGATCTGTACATACATATCACTGGAAACAAAACAAAGCGACGATAGTCCAGGGGGGTATTTCATAAACAGGGGCTTGTTTGACAAAGTGGCCACCCGATACAACTCAGATCACCCCCTTCAAGAAGAACCAGATCATTAAACAATTTGCCCTTCAAGGGGGGATCTGATATATTACCATCTCATATGAGATCAGATCATACGCTTCAAGCGAGGGATAAGCGTCCATATACTAGTATAGTGTTTGTTAGCTACACTAGGCGCTCTTCTCTTTAGGAGGTAAAAAAAATATTTATCTTATTTTAGCGGCATATGTAAACCATCTCAAAATTACAATGTCCAGTGCCAGTGTAAGTTACTTTTCCGTTTTTTTTACTTTGTATTTTAATATTTTATTACCGGTATTTTGTTTTACTTGCTACTAGGCCTATATATACATGAAGTCGTGACTAGTCTGGAATATTCTGACTCCGAATCGAAGGAATCAACCTGATACGTAAAATAGCCATAGGGGAACCAGTTATCGAGGGGTACCAGTTACCGAGGGTTTGCTGGGTCATCCTAATGCCTGGCCTTGGACCAGCCTAGGACCAGCCGGCTTATATACAACGATTACTTGCTTTATACATTGAATTACCACTATATATGCATCAGATTACAATATTTATACTTTCTTCTTTTCTTGGTATGTTTTCAGACAGATATCGGCAGTTATAAGACCCGGAATCATTTATTTACTTTTCCACACTCAACCCCCAGCCCAGTGAGGCTGTATGTAAAAACCAAACCAATTTTGATGAAATTTTCTTGGTTTAACAAGTTCGTTTATCATTACACTTGGCCATTGGTCACTGAGTTTTGGCTTATTTCAAATAAACGAACTTGTTAAACCAAGAAGTTTTGAACTAACTTAGGCTGGTCAGGCTGGTCCCAGGCCAGACATTAGGATCATGGATGACCCTGGTTTGCTATCTTATCACTTAATTTACAGAAAACTACTCACAAAAATAAAAAAAAGATTTTATGTGCACCTACCAGTTGTTATTTCTGTCCAATATAGTGTGCATTATTTACACTTTTGTCCGGTAATTTAAAGTTATCAAGCAGAAAACTTTGCCATAAATGGAGTTGCGAGACTCGGAGAGTGCAGCAGAGGCCTAAAACTATAGTGAAAATAATGGTTTTTAGGATTGCATAAATTTATGAACCTCATGCCTATCTAAAAGTAAAGGTCGAGTATGATTATGTGTTTGGTGTACGCCGAGGGTAATATCTGACGTAAGCAACATGTGTTTGGTCTTCAGTGTTAAAATCGAACGTGCAGGCACTAACGAAAGTAAGAAAACGTCATGGTTGCCTTGACTACTGGTTTATCTGCTTATGAATAACATGTGCCCATCTTGAAATCTGAGTGCACCCTAGCTACTTGGGAATTACGTGGCGAGGATAAATCGGTCACGTGATACACAAATTCTCCACTGAAGAATATCGTTCAATTTACAGTTTCCTGTGATCGGCGTACGCCAAATGCATAATCGAACTTGACCAAAATTTCATCAAAAAGGAATGTGCAGCTGCGTTTGATGCGCAATTCAATTATCTAGGTCATCTAACCAAGGAGCACTTTTGTGGGCACCAGTCGTTATTTTTATATTCTAGGTCGTGCTTTGACGTTTGCAACATGACTTAAGCTTATACTGTAACATAAATGACTGATCCCACAAGTTGTTCGGTTTTGGGTAAAGTTCTGTTGACCAGTGTAAATTATTTTATCGGCCATTTCGTAACAGAAGAAAATTAAATGGTTTCCAGACAAATGCAGAGTTGCAGACTGTCCATAATTTTAAATAAGTGCAATAAAAACTAGATATCGGCTCACATGCCTGTTGAACATTTATTAAGAAAACCAATTTACATGAGCTTACTACGACTAAAACCACTATAATTAAGCATAGGACACATAAAATATGTCCCGTTAGGTATAGAATGTAGAGATGCGCGTGAAAAACAAATGAAGAATCGAAGCCTGATCACAACAACAACGATCAGTGTAGGTTATTTTAGTGATTAGATTACCCTCATTTCACGCCTTTTTGTCTGAGGTTCACACTCAAAAAATTATTGGCAGGCTTTTCAAGTCTCTCTTACCCGATCGTTAGTCTGTATTTCTCAGATAAAATAACTAAAATTATACTGTGTCTTCATCACTCACATGACACCAACATTAGGGCGCTTGTGCGCATCTTTAGGATCGGGGTTTGTTTACATCGCGGGTACTTGATAAATCTACTGTTTTTTTATGTAAACAAAATTCTGGACTTTTGCTGCGCGTGTGCCTTTAGTTGCTTTCAAACTTATGAAAACTAGAAGTGTGTTCAACCCTTGATAACTGGTTCCCGGATGTCGGATTTTCAGCCCAATACTGGCCACGGCCAGTCCGTTCCAAGTTTGAGTAAGAAAACCAAAGCGTGCAGTGATAAAAATTTGTTTCCAACAGGTACATATTGTCACTCCCACAAACCATTACATTAAACGAGCGGTGAATGCGACATTTACCCTTGATAACTGGTACCCCCCAGGCTATAGGCCGTATCAGATTATTTATCTTGATTGGGAATATTTCTGCAAAACTGACCACAAGTCGTAAGAGACTGTCTTGACTTAGGACGGTTCACCTATCAGTCATCTTCCAAACATATTATTAGACTTTGTACTGCTGTTTTCTTAGTATCATAATTTGTGAGTGAAAAATCAGAAGACCCCCCCCCCCCCCCCCCCCCCACCCCACCAACTTGCACAAACACTTTTGGTGGCTAGAGGGGAAGCTGGGGGGGGGGGCTTATTCAACTAATTAAACAGGCCCCTATCTACCTCTATATTTCCATTCTGATATTTGCTGGTTCGGTAGAGGGATCAGGGGTTATTAATATGAAAGAACTTTTAAGTGTTCATTTACCATGCAGAGAACTAGGACAAAAATCTTGTCGGAAATTAGATCTCTAAAATTAGTAAATCTACTGCCAAGCATTTTCAAGCAAGTCTGACATCTTCCATACCTGTAATGAATAAAGCTTATTCATCCCACGTTTTTTTATATTCCCATTATTCTTAAAGGCAATTCCCTCAAACTGAATCTAAAATCGCTCAAGATTTCAATTTTAAAGTTAAAACACACTGGCACTGGGCATATCTTCTGGACTAGAATAACTATGGAGACAAGTCACTGTAGGACTTTTATACCCAGCAAAAACATAAGCGTAGCAAATATATATCCAACAGTGAACAGTCCGAAAAAAGACTCTCTTAGGCGGAAGAGGTAGATCCATGGGAGTTTAGCCCTAACAAGTAGATCCTTCAAACTTCAAAAGTTCTTTTTGAAAGTATCGACTGGCCGGTTGCAATTGATTGGTTATACTAAAAGTTATCTATGTATCGCCATGGTTTGATGAAGCCTATAATTGATAAAGCCTATTAAACCTCGCCTTATGAAAGACATAACAATGATCTTACTATTACTATTTCAACCAAGTTTAAATGATAGGCTTCAGATAAGTTTAACTAAACCCTGTCAAAAACTATTCCGGGTGACCCTGGACTCAACATGGTCTCAGCTAAATACTACCTTATTTTAATTTCAGAATATGACTGAAAAATAATTGATCAGTTGCTGTTGATGAAATTCCGCCAAGTGGTTCTGGAGATATCTTGTAGACAAGCATCAACCAATGAAAATATCCAACTCAGAGGCTAACAGACGAATGGACGGACGTACAGGCACCAACACTTGATCAACTCTTAAAGGTCCTCATCAATAAGCTGTAAATCAAATTTCATGAACTTCTGCCAAGTGGTTCTGGAGATACACATGTACAATGTTTTTCATCTGGAGTTCTTTTAACATTGTTTTTTCATCTTAACAAAAATAGTTTTTAGTGGCAGTGTTGATTTCAATCTATTTCAAATGTTCTTTCTGGCCCTGAATCCTATCAAATAGTCAAATGAAGCTGACACATATCGGGTCTATTCAGTATTTAAATGTCTGATTATGTTTATATCTTTAATAGTTTTATGCCATATTCTTTTCTAGCTCAACATGAGGGAACTTTGGACAGCAAATCTGCAATTACCACCTAAAAGGGAAGGAATATTGAGACTGGTAAGTATCTAAGCAATACAATCTGTCAAGATATACTGTAACACACTGGCGCAGGAGAAAAGTTTTTGACAAAAGTAATCAATGAAAGAAAATCCAGCACATGCTATAATTATAAAGGAGCATACAGCTTAAAGGGGCATGAGCTGCCGAAATTCACACATTTTTCATAATTTCTGATCGTCACGACAGTAAGAGGCGTTGAAGGCCATCGAAAAACTGAATGATTGGCGTTGGAATGAGGAAAATCCATACAGTATGTGCCCTGTACGAACCGAAAACGTGTTCGAAAACTAGCAAAATTTAAATAACCGGGACGACCATTCATTCATTCTAAGCCAAAGTTAGTTCAAAACAATACTTTATCGTACATTTCCGAGACTAGAAGCACTAAAAAGCTTCTGAATTATACGTCTTGAGAAAAATAGCCGATAATTTCAACATTCTGTGTTTACGTAAAAATATCAACATTTTGGCAGCTCATGCCCCTTTAAAGTTTCAATTAATTATGCACTGGCTTTCTAGGACTCCTGCTTAAAAATTGTGAAGTTCACCCAGCTTTATAAATTATGTGTATTTCATTTCATTTCCAGATGCCCAAGAAGCCTTCATTTTACACACCAGCAAGGTATATGTGTCAACTTTATTTTATAAACCAAAATAAGATGCATGTATGTCAAACATAGCAGCTTACCTTAACCTGGAAAAAAAAACCCTGCTTTTAAATGAAATCTCTTTTTCTTCAATCCATGAACATGTAGTGTAACAAAGTAAGTTTTATGATCACATCCTCTCATTAGCCGAAGGGCGTCTATCTATCCAGGTTATTAATTTTAATTAAATACATACATCTATGATTTGGTCTCTAAATGTGTTCTGCCTTTCATGTTGCATGAGCATGCTTTGTCTATCAAACAAACTGAATCGTGGGATGAGCAGGGGCTATCATTTGAATTAGGTTTTGTCTCTGTGTATGATCCAAACAAACTACACGTATAAACAATTTATCGATTGGATTAAGCCGAATAATGACTTATATATATCTCTTTTTAACTCGTCCCCATAGTTATTTTAGTCCAAAAGACATTTGCTGTGCCAGTGTGTTTTAATTAGAAAATATTTAGATTGTTCAGTATCTACATTAAAGCTTTCTAAATAGTGTAAGAGAATGTTTGATTTTGTCGTCATACTGTCCTTTACATGTATATTACACTTATGGTTTTTAAATTGCAGATCTTGATGGTAGAATACTAAACTTGATGTTTGAAATGGATGTCTCATCAAAACAGAAGAGGAATTGTAAAGAGGTTTATATTATTCATTCTAACTTTGCAGTCAGAATGGTGTATAATGATATTAATAACAACTTTAATTTAAACGGATAACAGCAGTGGATCCTTGCAAGTATAAGTTATGGCGGTATGTAAAGCACCTAAAACGGAAAATAGAAAGTGAAGTAACCATACAAAGTCATTAGATTATAAATAAGCATATAAAATGGCAAAACAGACAGTAATGTGATCGGCGTACGCCAAATGCATAATCGAACTTGACCAAAATTTCATCAAAAAGGAATGTGCAGCTGCGTTTGATGCGCAATTCAATTATCTAGGTCATCTAACCAAGGAGCACTTTTGTGGGCACCAGTCGTTATTTTTATATTCTAGGTCGTGCTTTGACGTTTGCAACATGACTTAAGCTTATACTGTAACATAAATGACTGATCCCACAAGTTGTTCGGTTTTGGGTAAAGTTCTGTTGACCAGTGTAAATTATTTTATCGGCCATTTCGTAACAGAAGAAAATTAAATGGTTTCCAGACAAATGCAGAGTTGCAGACTGTCCATAATTTTAAATAAGTGCAATAAAAACTAGATATCGGCTCACATGCCTGTTGAACATTTATTAAGAAAACCAATTTACATGAGCTTACTACGACTAAAACCACTATAATTAAGCATAGGACACATAAAATATGTCCCGTTAGGTATAGAATGTAGAGATGCGCGTGAAAAACAAATGAAGAATCGAAGCCTGATCACAACAACAACGATCAGTGTAGGTTATTTTAGTGATTAGATTACCCTCATTTCACGCCTTTTTGTCTGAGGTTCACACTCAAAAAATTATTGGCAGGCTTTTCAAGTCTCTCTTACCCGATCGTTAGTCTGTATTTCTCAGATAAAATAACTAAAATTATACTGTGTCTTCATCACTCACATGACACCAACATTAGGGCGCTTGTGCGCATCTTTAGGATCGGGGTTTGTTTACATCGCGGGTACTTGATAAATCTACTGTTTTTTTATGTAAACAAAATTCTGGACTTTTGCTGCGCGTGTGCCTTTAGTTGCTTTCAAACTTATGAAAACTAGAAGTGTGTTCAACCCTTGATAACTGGTTCCCGGATGTCGGATTTTCAGCCCAATACTGGCCACGGCCAGTCCGTTCCAAGTTTGAGTAAGAAAACCAAAGCGTGCAGTGATAAAAATTTGTTTCCAACAGGTACATATTGTCACTCCCACAAACCATTACATTAAACGAGCGGTGAATGCGACATTTACCCTTGATAACTGGTACCCCCCAGGCTATAGGCCGTATCAGATTATTTATCTTGATTGGGAATATTTCTGCAAAACTGACCACAAGTCGTAAGAGACTGTCTTGACTTAGGACGGTTCACCTATCAGTCATCTTCCAAACATATTATTAGACTTTGTACTGCTGTTTTCTTAGTATCATAATTTGTGAGTGAAAAATCAGAAGACCCCCCCCCCCCCCCCACCCCACCAACTTGCACAAACACTTTTGGTGGCTAGAGGGGAAGCTGGGGGGGGGGGCTTATTCAACTAATTAAACAGGCCCCTATCTACCTCTATATTTCCATTCTGATATTTGCTGGTTCGGTAGAGGGATCAGGGGTTATTAATATGAAAGAACTTTTAAGTGTTCATTTACCATGCAGAGAACTAGGACAAAAATCTTGTCGGAAATTAGATCTCTAAAATTAGTAAATCTACTGCCAAGCATTTTCAAGCAAGTCTGACATCTTCCATACCTGTAATGAATAAAGCTTATTCATCCCACGTTTTTTTATATTCCCATTATTCTTAAAGGCAATTCCCTCAAACTGAATCTAAAATCGCTCAAGATTTCAATTTTAAAGTTAAAACACACTGGCACTGGGCATATCTTCTGGACTAGAATAACTATGGAGACAAGTCACTGTAGGACTTTTATACCCAGCAAAAACATAAGCGTAGCAAATATATATCCAACAGTGAACAGTCCGAAAAAAGACTCTCTTAGGCGGAAGAGGTAGATCCATGGGAGTTTAGCCCTAACAAGTAGATCCTTCAAACTTCAAAAGTTCTTTTTGAAAGTATCGACTGGCCGGTTGCAATTGATTGGTTATACTAAAAGTTATCTATGTATCGCCATGGTTTGATGAAGCCTATAATTGATAAAGCCTATTAAACCTCGCCTTATGAAAGACATAACAATGATCTTACTATTACTATTTCAACCAAGTTTAAATGATAGGCTTCAGATAAGTTTAACTAAACCCTGTCAAAAACTATTCCGGGTGACCCTGGACTCAACATGGTCTCAGCTAAATACTACCTTATTTTAATTTCAGAATATGACTGAAAAATAATTGATCAGTTGCTGTTGATGAAATTCCGCCAAGTGGTTCTGGAGATATCTTGTAGACAAGCATCAACCAATGAAAATATCCAACTCAGAGGCTAACAGACGAATGGACGGACGTACAGGCACCAACACTTGATCAACTCTTAAAGGTCCTCATCAATAAGCTGTAAATCAAATTTCATGAACTTCTGCCAAGTGGTTCTGGAGATACACATGTACAATGTTTTTCATCTGGAGTTCTTTTAACATTGTTTTTTCATCTTAACAAAAATAGTTTTTAGTGGCAGTGTTGATTTCAATCTATTTCAAATGTTCTTTCTGGCCCTGAATCCTATCAAATAGTCAAATGAAGCTGACACATATCGGGTCTATTCAGTATTTAAATGTCTGATTATGTTTATATCTTTAATAGTTTTATGCCATATTCTTTTCTAGCTCAACATGAGGGAACTTTGGACAGCAAATCTGCAATTACCACCTAAAAGGGAAGGAATATTGAGACTGGTAAGTATCTAAGCAATACAATCTGTCAAGATATACTGTAACACACTGGCGCAGGAGAAAAGTTTTTGACAAAAGTAATCAATGAAAGAAAATCCAGCACATGCTATAATTATAAAGGAGCATACAGCTTAAAGGGGCATGAGCTGCCGAAATTCACACATTTTTCATAATTTCTGATCGTCACGACAGTAAGAGGCGTTGAAGGCCATCGAAAAACTGAATGATTGGCGTTGGAATGAGGAAAATCCATACAGTATGTGCCCTGTACGAACCGAAAACGTGTTCGAAAACTAGCAAAATTTAAATAACCGGGACGACCATTCATTCATTCTAAGCCAAAGTTAGTTCAAAACAATACTTTATCGTACATTTCCGAGACTAGAAGCACTAAAAAGCTTCTGAATTATACGTCTTGAGAAAAATAGCCGATAATTTCAACATTCTGTGTTTACGTAAAAATATCAACATTTTGGCAGCTCATGCCCCTTTAAAGTTTCAATTAATTATGCACTGGCTTTCTAGGACTCCTGCTTAAAAATTGTGAAGTTCACCCAGCTTTATAAATTATGTGTATTTCATTTCATTTCCAGATGCCCAAGAAGCCTTCATTTTACACACCAGCAAGGTATATGTGTCAACTTTATTTTATAAACCAAAATAAGATGCATGTATGTCAAACATAGCAGCTTACCTTAACCTGGGATTAAGATATACATGTATGAGGGAAAAGCCTTTGTATTACAGCCAGTGTGATGATCACACTCGCTATTGTTTGTATCAGACACCTGGTGAGGGCATTCCGATCCACCCCAAGAATAGCAGAAACCTTATTTGGAACAGACTTAGGTTGTCTTTTCTCGCTACCGGTTGGTTTTGGTATGTCATATATGTAAATTGCTGAAGTTTCAGAGTGACAGAGCTGATGGGTAGCGAGCGAAGATAACGGAAGTCTGTTCAGAATGAGGTTTCGGCTATTCTCTGGATGGATTGGAATGCGACCACTGGGTGTCTGAGACAAACAATAGCTAGTGTGATCACACTGGCTGTAATACTTCTATATTAATCCCAGCTTTTACACCTCAACAAGATGCATGCATGTTTAAGACAGTAACTTTATTTTACACATCAACAAGATGCATGCATGTTTAAGACAGGAACTTTATTTTACACCCCAACAAGATGCATGCATGTTTAAGACAGTAACTTTATTTTGCACCCCAACAAGATGCATGCATGTTTAAGACAGTAACTTTATTTTGCACCCCAACAAGATGCATGCATGTTTAAGACAGTAACTTTATTTTGCACCCCAACAAGATGCATGCATGTTTAAGACAGTAACTTTATTTTACACCCCAACAAGATGCATGCATGTTTAAGACAGTAACTTTATTTTGCACCCCAACAAGATGCATGCATGTTTAAGACAGTAACTTTATTTTACACCCCAACAACATGCATGCATGTTTAAGACAGTAACTTTATTTTACACCCCAACAACATGCATGCATGTTTAAGACAACAATTTGATGTTACCTTTATGCCCACAACGATAGTCATTACACAACTACAGTTTTCAGCTTTACTGGAAAAAAAACCCCTGCTTTTAAATGAAATCTCTTTTTCTTCAATCCATGAACATGTAGTGTAACAAAGTAAGTTTTATGATCACATCCTCTCATTAGCCGAAGGGCGTCTATCTATCCAGGTTATTAATTTTAATTAAATACATACATCTATGATTTGGTCTCTAAATGTGTTCTGCCTTTCATGTTGCATGAGCATGCTTTGTCTATCAAACAAACTGAATCGTGGGATGAGCAGGGGCTATCATTTGAATTAGGTTTTGTCTCTGTGTATGATCCAAACAAACTACACGTATAAACAATTTATCGATTGGATTAAGCCGAATAATGACTTATATATATCTCTTTTTAACTCGTCCCCATAGTTATTTTAGTCCAAAAGACATTTGCTGTGCCAGTGTGTTTTAATTAGAAAATATTTAGATTGTTCAGTATCTACATTAAAGCTTTCTAAATAGTGTAAGAGAATGTTTGATTTTGTCGTCATACTGTCCTTTACATGTATATTACACTTATGGTTTTTAAATTGCAGATCTTGATGGTAGAATACTAAACTTGATGTTTGAAATGGATGTCTCATCAAAACAGAAGAGGAATTGTAAAGAGGTTTATATTATTCATTCTAACTTTGCAGTCAGAATGGTGTATAATGATATTAATAACAACTTTAATTTAAACGGATAACAGCAGTGAATCCTTGCAAGTATAAGTTATGGCGGTATGTAAAGCACCTAAAACGGAAAATAGAAAGTGAAGTAACCATACAAAGTCATTAGATTATAAATAAGCATATAAAATGGCAAAACAGACAGTAATGAAAATTAAAATATATTCTACAAGCTTTGAATAATCAGGGTGGTACTTGGAATTACAGTCATTATCACTGACAATGTTACCTCTCTGTTTGTGATCATAAAATTGAAAACATTTCCAAATATTTACATGTATACTAAAATCCGATACATCTTTTGCATCATATATATAATGTTACATTTACAATATCTTTATATAGAAAAATTACAAGAATCACAGAATGATCTACATGTAATTTCTTGATTTACTGTACAGTATTAAATTTCTGATTCAGATTTTACACAAGGCATTTATCCTGGAGATGTTACTTTTTCGACGATATGAAGACAGGTTGAGTCCCACTTAAAAAGTTTTTAAGAAGATTTTATCTGTGCCCGTGTATTTTAGTGTTCATAAATAGATATGTATCTCAGATGATTCTCATATTTGGAGAAATCTTTCAAGGCTGATGGCTGAGGTCTGAGGTTTTTTTGCTGGACTTGAAACGGCACTTTATTTATATACAACTGAGACTTGTCTTAATGGTTATTTTAGTGAAGAAGATTTTCCTGGTCCCGTGTGCTTTAATGTTCATAAATATACAAGTATACAACTAAAGATTATCATTGTATTTTGTTTTGCTTTATATAGAATTGCTGGATAAAATGAAACAGTGGAGTTTATGGTTATGTGGACAGAAGGGCCATGAAGATGGAAACCAGTGGAGGATATAATCTAAATGTTAACATTCTCACATTTTTTTTATTGTTCTATTATATAATAATAAGTGTGTTGCTGCTGTCAACATTTTTACACTGATTTAGTGTAAATCCAGTGTTCATCAGTGCATTAAGCGTTTTTGTCTAAGTATCACTACAGTGTAATTGTCACAAAATAGGTTTCATGGTCTAAGATTAAATGTTTCATCATCATTGTTACGAAAATGTTAGAGATTAACTGTTTTATAAGTGTTCCAATGGACTTCAGTGCTGTAGCATTGTCTTCTTAGATTGGTGTACATTGTTGACCTCTCAACTTCCAGATACTATTAAATTTCGTACTCTTAACAGAAATTTCTCTGATCTCAATTATATGGAAGTTTTGGTTTGTATCATCCCAAGGTATTGATAGATTATAGAAGAACATATTATGAGGGATTTTTGTCTGGCATTAACAAATTTGCTTGTATATTCATGTAGTAACTCTGTGTTACATTAATCTCCTACACAATTGTGAAGAGAAACCCCCTTAAATGTTATTTTATGTGAATGAAACTTAGAATCAAACTCTATAAATTGGCAAGTGATAAGATTTCATATCTACATGTAGTAAGATGATATTTATGTACAACTGATTTGATAATGTTAAAGTATTTGTAATAAAAGTATTTGTACAATGTGAAGAATGTCTGTGTTTTGTGTATAATACATTCTGAATCTACTCTCTCAAAATAGTTTTAAGTGAAAACTCTACCAAAAAATATTTAAATTTTTATTTTATATACAATTTTCAACTGGTTTCAAAACAGGTTTCCCAGAAAACTTCACCTGTGACCACTGGAAACTGCCCTGCTATCATGATCCCTGGTCGAAAGGTGCACATATATCTTTGAAATGGTCTTATGGACCTCTGTGAATTATCAATCATAGCTTCCTCCTTCAGATTGATGTATTCATTGTTTGGTGTTTTACGCCGCCTCGTTCAAGATTATTTCACTCACATGCCATGGTGGTGTTGGCAGTTTTAGTGGGAAGAAACCCACGACCTTCTGTTTTTTTTTGTTGGGGACTGAGTGGGATCCGAACCTGCGACCCATTGGTGAAAGGCTGTTTGAATTGAGCGTCCAACGCTCTACCTACTGAGCCACGGAGGTCCCCCCCCCTCCTTTCAGAGAGTTCACACAAAAAATAAAAAAGTTGTCACTTTAAGAGATCCAAAGAATTGAGGTAAACATTGGACTATTTACAAGTGATGGAGATTGGAGACAAATTGCTGAGTCGAAATAATGACTGAAACTATCAATTTCTCTGTGAAATAATCTTGAGCTCGCTGTAAAACACCAAACAATCAATCAATTTCTCTGAACTCCAATCGTTTGATCGTTTTTTGAATGATTAGCTGTAGGATGTTTTCTGTCATACATGTGCATAAGACTAATTAATTGACGTTTTTTGCCACACTCAAGATTATTTCACTGGGTGGCGTTACCAGGGGGAGGGTGGGGGGGGGGGGGCCTGAACCTTCGATCACCTGACAACTCTCCCAAATACAAACAATAAGTAAAAACCATGTCCAAAGTTGTTGATGGTATCTGCTAACTGTTCCACTGGACAGAAGACTCTTCGAAGGATTTTGTGGCCATAATACAGTAGTTACTCTGCTTTGGATGAATGGAATCCACCCTCCCTTTAAATCTGAAAAAAGGCATCATAAAAGCTAAGTGAGGCGGGTAAAATGTCAAAGAAGGTTATCCGAAGCCAGTTCTCTAATTTACACCGTTTACCACACTCAGATTGAGATCAATTAACCAAGTCGTTTTATGCTAGCAATCAGGCCCACCTGATTGTCCAAGTTTTTAGCTGTCATCAGGCCAGTAAATTCTCACGGGTGCAGTGATCAGGGGTTATTTGACAAGTTCTCAATCCCCAAATTCTACAGAAATCTAATGGTGCACATAGCCAATTGGATACCAGCAGACATTGGGATTCGTCTGCTTAGAACTATCATTGTGTTCTTGGTATATGATATCATTGATCATTCAAAAATATCAGCAATGAGAGTGTTTATTAAACAACCTCTACCAATTTAAAGGGGGGGGGGGGGGCGGAGAAACAGGACTAACCTATAGTATGTTGTGCTATGACTACAAATGGACTGATATGAGTGTTTTTGTTGCTCTTTTCTTCATGTCTCCATAAGAAAACACACCGCTTGATTTCTCATTGAGGTTTCCGTAACATTTGGTCAATAAAACTCCGAGATAGACCCCCCCCCCCCCCCCCCCCCCACACCTCCTTCCTTGTTTAAGTCAGTCAAATGGGATCGTTTTATGCTAGCAATCGGGCCCATCTGATTGTCCAAGTTTTTAGCTTTCATCGGGCCAGTTGATTCTCACGGGTGCAGTTATCAGTGGTTATTTGACAAGTTCTCAATCCCCAAATTCTACGGAAATCTAATGGTGCACATAGCCATTTGGATACCAGTAGACATTGGGATTCGTCTGCTTAGAACTATCATTTTATTCTTGGTATATGATACCATTGACCATTCCAAAGATATCTCTCTCCTTGTTTTAGTAAGTCAACTTGGATCACATTTAAAGAGTATAATTTTATCATTTATTTTTAGGTCCATAGTTACATGTTAATGAACGTTGCCTTAATTATTGGGTTTTGAAATGGCTCCACAGGCCGTTGATGTTTCTTATGCAAGATTTGTCAATGCAGCTGTTCTTTGTAGATGTCCATGCTATCCACGCATGTTTTCTATAGATAACTCAGATGTTGTTTCTTATGCAAGATTTGTCAAAGCAGCTGTTCTTGGTAGATGTCCATGGTATTCAAGTATGTTTCCTATAGATAACTCAGATGTCGTTTCTTATGCAAGATTTGCCAAAGCAGCTGTTCTTTGTAGATGTCCATGCTATCCACGCATGTTTCCTATAGATAACTCAGATGTCGTTTCTTATGCAAGATTTGCCAAAGCAGCTGTTCTTTGTAGATGTCCATGCTATCCACGCATGTTTCCTATAGATAACTCAGATGTTGTTTCTTATGCAAGATTTGTCAAAGCAGCTGTTCTTTGTAGATGTCCATGGTATTCAAGTATGTTTCCTATAGATAACTCAGATGTCGTTACTTATGCAAGATTTGCCAAAGCAGCTGTTCTTTGTAGATGTCCATGGTATTCAAGTATGTTTCCTATAGATAACTCAGATGTCGTTTCTTATGCAAGATTTGTCAAAGCAGCTGTTCTTTGTAGATGTCCATGGTATTCAAGTATGTTTCCTATAGATAACTCAGATGTCGTTTCTTATGCAAGATTTGTCAAAGCAGCTGTTCTTTGTAGATGTCCATGCTATCCACGCATGTTTCCTATAGATAACTCAGATGTCGTTTCTTATGCAAGATTTGTCAAAGCAGCTGTTCTTTGTAGATGTCCATGGTATTCAAGTATGTTTCCTATAGATAACTCAGATGTCGTTACTTATGCAAGATTTGCCAAAGCAGCTGTTCTTTGTAGATGTCCATGGTATTCAAGTATGTTTCCTATAGATAACTCAGATGTCGTTTCTTATGCAAGATTTGTCAAAGCAGCTGTTCTTTGTAGATGTCCATGGTATTCAAGTATGTTTCCTATAGATAACTCAGATGTCGTTTCTTATGCAAGATTTGTCAAAGCAGCTGTTCTTTGTAGATGTCCATGCTATCCACGCATGTTTCCTATAGATAACTCAGATGTCGTTTCTTATGCAAGATTTGCCAAAGCAGCTGTTCTTTGTAGATGTCCATGCTATCCACGCATGTTTCCTATAGATAACTCAGATGTTGTTTCTTATGCAAGATTTGTCAAAGCAGCTGTTCTTTGTAGATGCCCATGGTATTCAAGTATGTTTCCTATAGATAACTCAGATGTTGTTACTTATGCAAGATTTGCCAAAGCAGCTGTTCTTTGTAAATGTCCATGCTATCCACGCATGTTTCCTATAGATAACTCAGATGTCGTTTCTTATGCAAGATTTGTCAAAGCAGCTGTTCTTTGTAAATGTCCATGCTATCCACGCATGTTTTCTATAGATAACTCAGATGTTGTTTCTTGTGCAAGATTTGTCAAAGCCGCTGTTCTTTGTAGATGTCCATGCTATCCAAGCATGTTTTCTATAGATAACTCAGATGTTGTTTCTTGTGCAAGATTTGTCAAAGCAGCTGTTCTTTGTAGATGTCCATGCTATCCAAGCATGTTTCCTATAGATAACTCAGATGATGTTTCTTATGCAAGATTTGCCAAAACACGGCCACCTATAGGCCTACAACCCAGAAGCAAGAGATGAATTTATAACTATGGAAAGGGTTTTTTGGCAGAGAGTAATTATGCAAACATCCAATTCACTAAACTTGGCAACAGCGACATATCTGTGAAATAGTTTAAGTATGGCGTTTAACAACAATCAATCTGTTATATGCAGACTGCATAAGGGTGCAGAGGGGGGGGGGATCAGTTGGGGAAAATTGTGTTAGACTAAGGTCCGAAAATAAATCCTCTGGGTATATACAGTACATCAAATGTACTTATGTGGGATGGTTGCCCCAGATAACAATGGAGAGTCAAAGTGTTGTTCAATCAACTGGGCAAGTGAAGTAATAATGAGTACAAAAGCAAACATTCCAGCAATTTGTTTTATTAAACGGTGGTCTTTGGTCTAAAGGTTGGAAGATACATGTATGGTTTTGAGAGATTGATTAAATTTTGGCTTAGCATATTGGTGTGAAACAAATGATGGTGGCACATCCCCCCCCCTCCCCCTACTCACACACACAAACATGCAGACCAGTCTACCATTGGAAGTTCTTTAAGATTAAATACCTTCCCATGCGTTCACACTGAAATAATTGAAGATTTAGTTTTAATGGGTTTTAAGAATACATTTATTGTAAAATGCAAAAAACAAAAACAAGACTATATGAAACTTTTTGGAACATCATGGCAATCACAGCAAAATATATAATTCATGACAAACGATTATTTATTGGGAAATAAAAAAACAAACAAAAAAACAGTATATGAAACATTTTGGAACATCATGTCAAAATACATAATTCACGACACACCATTATTTTTGGGGAAATACAACAATCAAAAAAGGAACATTTGAAACTTGTTGGAACCTTATGGCAAAATACAAATTCACAACAAACAATGGCCGCATCTCCATGATGATGACCATGATGATGACGTTTCAAATCTTTCAATTCTTCACCTTATTGTAACTGTTACACTCGTTTTTAAAAAGGTTTATATGGTTTTGGGTATATTATTGACTGAGAGGGTTTGAACCTGTCAAGTATAATTTAATAGGTTACTCTGTCAATCCAAGTGTCTACAGAGCAATGTTGCTGGTAATCCTTTGACTGAACCTGATTACCAAGTTTGGCTAAACCGATCAGTGATCTAATATATAAGCCATATGGCTCCTTTAAACAACAGGGGTTTTGATGTAAGTAAATAAACAAAACTAAAGTAATTTCTCGCAAAGAAATCTAATATACTTTTCCAGAAGGATAAAACACGAGAGGACCAGAGAACACTTTAGGTAAAATACATTATACTTCATCTTAAAGACAATATCTACCTGGTCCCAAAACAGGGTTTATTTATTTTTTATGACTTTCCTACAAGAAGCTATGGTTAATTATTCTCAGATGTCAAGGTGACTGGATGTCACTGAAACATGTGCACACCTTGCAACTGGCAATATGATTGGTTTATTTGACCTAAAATACACCAATAGCAGTTCAGCATACCAGGTGTGCACATGTTTCAGTGACATCCAGTCACCTTGACATCTGAGAATAATTAACCATAGCATCTTGTAGGAAAGTCATAAAAAATAAATAAACCCTGTTTTGAGACCAGGTAGATATTGTCTTTAAGATGAAGTATAATGTATTTTACCTTAAGTGTTCACTTAAATATACATACAACTAGACTGTAATTGGCAACATAAAAACAACTTTTGATCTAACCCATATTAGCAAATGTTAAATAATTAATACTGTTTCTGATGTATACCTTAGAACGAAATGTTGATGACCCATCTGTTTTTGGCCATTCTTGATCAACTATCATCTAGTATACCATGTATGTATAGTATGTGTAAGCATTGTCAATGTACATTGTGTATTACAAAGGATTCCAGAAAATTCTACTGACCAAGGCCAAGCTTTTGTCGGTTGTCAACCTAATGAAATATCATAGGTTTAGTTAATTACAACAATTTATGATTGGGTGTAAAGGTCTAAATGATATACCTCTTTTTAACACAATTAGAAACATGTCTCCATGATTATTTTAGACAAGAAGATTTGCTCTGTGCCCGTGTGTTTTAGTGTTCATAAATATAGTATACCATTATAGTTATGACAATAAAGGTAAATAATCAGGCATATAGACCATATGGCCACACTTCTTCAAGGGAATGAAAAGCAGGAACCCATAGAATCTTGAGTAAACAATAACCCCTAAGGATATGAAACCATGAACAATATCGGCTCTTCACTATTGGGTCCTTGACATACACTGGATACAAAACAAGGGAGTTTGATCTAAAGGTTGTTGCATGTAGATGTGGTTATTATGGTTTACTGGAGGTGTAAGGAGGATTCCCCTGAATCCCCTCTTAGTTACTGTTGACACAATCACAGAGTTGAAGCACTCTCTTAAAAAAGTCCAGACTAAAGCAAGTCTATTGGAGGTCAATAATGGGGTAAACGGATCACATCAACACATTATACTGAATTGAGTTTTCTAAATTAGAGTTGGACAGCATCGTCTTTGATAATAACGATCGCTGTTTTAATTATCAAAGTAAGACTGTTAGTCATATTATAAGGTAATCTTCAACATTTTATCTGAATATTGGATGAACAGACTCCTTCAGTTGCCGTCCTAAGTGATCATGGCTTGCCACAGATTGTATATCTAAAGAAAAATAAAGATAGCATCCGATTAGCATTAGATAAAAAAAAACCCAGAGTACTAAAGAAGTATTTTGAAATCTCGATTGAAGTGTACATTTCTTTCCTTGTCACGAGTATATATTATGCAATATATAAGGATAATATAAGTTACTACTTTTTTATAAGAAAACTAGGACAATGAATTTCTTAAAATATACATAAAGTGATCAAATACATGTATGATTAATATTTGTCCTGAACGTAATTTGATCGTATAAATTTCTCTGCCTTTCTATCTTGATATTGAAAGAATATAAACACAACACTTAACTGCAAAATCTTTCCAGAAATCCAGACAGAAATGTCTTTCAGATACCACTCTTCTCATTGCAAAAAGAGTTGTTCTCTGCTGTTTTCCAGGTACTTTTGGTATAACAGAGAAGTTTGGCCTCATCTTGTTTGCTCTTATAGACCACTTCTCATACGGATGATTTTAGAACCCTGAAACAAATAAATGCAGTAGTGTTACCTATGTTCAAAGTAAGTTTCATTTGTACAAAACAATCTTTGGTACAAACCATTGGAACCTGTTACACAGTTCAAAAAGAATTTACTGAAGTAGCAATAGTTAATGGATCCATATTAAAACTAAAAGTAGGTGTTTCTATCTAGGGACTCTCAACAACAAAGCACGGACAATACTTGCACTTTATGCTGTCATTAAATGCTGCTAAGCAAAATACCCTCTTTCTACGACTTAAAAGGTTAATTTAACACATAACTGTGTTGTTATTCGTGTACATAAAGCCATGTCGTGAATATGGTATGTAGCTAACGAATCAGCTATGCATATATAGGTCAACTCTCGCTACCGTTCCAGTTGTTACGCAAACTCAGGCTAGTTGTGACCTAGACAACTTCAGAACGAATTTAAAGTGGCATATGAGCTGCCAAAATGTTGATATTTTGACATTAAAACAGAACGTTGAAATTATTGGCTGTTTTTCTCTGGACGTATAATTCAGAAGCTTTTTAATGTTTCTAGTCTGTAGAATAAACGATAAAGTATTGTTTTGAACCAAATTGGCTTAGAATGAATGAATAGTCGTCCCGGTTATTTAAATTGTGTTTACTTTTCGGACACTATTTCGGTTCGATATAGGCCGTAGGCTTTATGGATTTGTCTCATTCCAACGCCAATCATTCAGTTTTTCGATGGCCAGGCCTTCAAATCCTCTTACTGTCGTGAAGATCAGAAATTATGAAAAAATGTGAATTTTGGCAGCTCATGCCACTTTAAGCGAAATCGAATAATGTTTTAAAATGTTCTAATTTATATTTCTAAAACTTGTCCGCGTTTTTATCCTAGAAATTCAAGTAGAATTTACATGGATCTAATTTATTGTTTCGACGGATAACTTCACTGATCTCAGCAGTGCAGCAGTCTATTTATAACTTGTAATGACGTTACGATCGGTAAAGTTTCCAATTAGTTGTCTTCGTTTTTCTAGTTTAGTTATGCCATAAACAGAATATCACCTTCGTGGTCATTAGATTGATGAAACTTGTTCAGTTTTAAATATGTTACTCGCTGAAGCAACATATTCAAAACTTACTCAACTCGTTTCATAAATTTCATATCAAATGACCAGATCCTCTTTATCTTTATGTTGGCTGTTTTTCTGTCCAGTAACGCCCAGCAAGGTGTTAACTATAAGAAGTATATTACACAAGTAGTGTTATTCTGAAAAAAAAACTTCATACTGACTCAATATGTCTACTTTTATTTATTCATCATCTTGAGGGATTTGTCGTGTGAGAAGCTATCTTGTTTGATTCTGAATAAAAATGTAAGAGTGAAATAATCCCAACTATGTACAATGAATCAATCTAAAGGTAAAGTTCAGTGTTAATTATACAGCATGACACATATATCTTTTAAATTAAACTAAACAGTACAATACAAATTGTGTTTTATGCCTTTTTTCCATAAGTTTATATAAGTACCAGTCTCTCCTCTTTTCGCATGATCTTGGACTTTAATATTTTTCAAGAAAGTGTATAAAACCTGACAATAAAAAGAACATTTATTATCATTCTAAGTGACCTAAACAAAATATAACTTACCTCTTCTGTGTTTTTTTTTTTTGTCGAATGGGAGCATATATCTTTTTCTCTAGTAAAGGTAGCTCGCTGCTGAAATAGTAAGAGTTCAATTCAGATAAGCAAATCTTCAATTAATGAATCAGTTAAACAAAAGGAGCTTTGTAAGATACACGTACATGTAGTTGCAAGGAACCAAAAGGAAGAGAAAGTATTTTCTTCCCTAGTCATAAATTTTTCTTCCTGGCTGGAAAATCTAAAAACAAAAATTAATTATAACTGGAGGGCACTTTTAGTCTAAGAAGGCAGTGGAATTTAGGCCTCTATATACTGAAGTGATTGTTAATTTCTTTTATAAAATGTTTAGTTTATTAGGTTAAGGATTGGAGGATATGTTTGATAAAGGGTTGATCTTTTTTAGAAACTCAATAAAGCAAATTAAGAAGGATTTATCCATATGTTATAATTATCCTGATGCTGACAAGAATATTTTTTTATAATGTCAGCTTCGGAATTAGGAATATAATTGCTGAGAAACTCACCAATTTGTAATTCATTTTTATAATAACTGGACAATTAAGATTTAAAAAGTTTACCAGCATCTGTAGTTCTCTTAGCTGACATGTGAATTTCACTTTAAACAAATTTTGCTGTTCCATCTGATCTGATGAATTCTATGAAAGAAGAAAAAAAAAAGGTTGAACAAAAATATTAATCCAAAATATATCTCACTAGAGCTACATCATTCCCTGAAAAATGTTAGGGATACCTGAGCAGTTAGGGTGACCAGTACTGCTTTCTAGTTATCGGATGGAATCTGGAAGCATATGTTGAACCTAGGACTAATATAGAAGAGATAGGAAACACCTTGATATAACTGTCAGCGTGATCGCAGAAGTTTGTATCGCTATTGTTTGTGTATGACACCCAGTGACTGTGAGGGCATTTCGACCGCCTTGAAAATAGCCAAAAACCTGAGCTGTGTATTCCGAACCTTACCGATAGCGCAAATATATGTCAGACCAGTCAATAAGGCAATCGTTTTCTGTTACTGACTTACGAGTAGGCATGCATGGTCAGTCCATATACACATATGCGACAGGCTGCTGTTGGCACAGGCTACAGTACAAAGGCGTTTCCTATCCCTTCTATATTAGTCACAGGTTGAACTCATATTCTATAGTTTCATTAGATGGATCCAGTATTCAATTACATGATAGTAAAACTTTTTGGTAGGAAAACGTAAGGTATATATAACCCACCATTAAGTAAAATCACCAACAAAAATAATCATGTACAACAAAGAGATTTCTGGACTACCACATTGGTGGAAGACAGGAGTTCCTTTAGCTGAAATAAAATGAGAATTAAACATGGTCAGACACTCAGTATTGCATAGATAAGTACAAAGATTTTTTTTTAAAACACAGAGACTATCATAAATCAGTTTAACCTACTTGTGTATAAGCTGGAACCCTAATGACATCAGCTGAAACTAATGAGCAACATTGTCGGAAAATTAGAGGGATCTGTGTCTGCCATTTTCTCTTTTCCGTGTAGTAAACGAACATGCTCATCAGTTCATAGATATCTTACATGGGTCAAATATGCCAAAAACTGTTTTGTCTAGGTTATATAAGTAATAGAAACCATCCATAAAATCAATCCTGTAAAACGCAATACCTCTTACCATCTTGTTAACATTTTAACCCCCTTCTGCTTTCCCATTATAACTCACAGGGTTAACAGTTGATGACATCATTAGGCAATTGGTCTATTACCTATTTAAATTAACTCTAGTTCTGGCCATATTGATGTGGTTTCTGTCCATTAAAGACTGTCTTGGATTATTGCCATTCCTCAAAATATATCACCTGAGAAAAGCAAAAAAAATATACTTGTAAGATTAAGAAATGATTTACATAAGGCCCCTGCCACAAAGGCCCATATACCACAAGAAACAACAAACAAAATATATGGGTATTTTTTATGCATTAGAGTATTCATGACTTCCTACAAGTTTTGTAATGCTTTAATTACCATATCTTTTAGAAATGGGGAAAACTGTGTATTAAAAATATAGAATGATAAGGTTTTTGCTTATGAAGAACACATAGTAAACTAATAAAACATCTGATTAACTGTTTTAAACTTTTGTGGCAAACATATTTTGTCAATTTCAAGGAAGCCTTTAAGCAGTAAGTGTATTTGATTTTCTTTTTGTAATCTTTGTGAATCAACCCACTTCCCCACTCAATATATATACCGGACCAGATCTTTTCTATTACTTGACCACTCAGCTGCATGTCTGTGTGCCAACTTTCCAGTAGAAAAATGACCATTAAAGTATCACACCTGGCTGGCCGGAGAGGAGAGTTTTGTTGCTCAGTGTATACTGGGCTTTATACTACAGTATGTAAACAGATACCCACATTTTTGTTGCTTCATTGTTTCAAAGGCCAAAAAAATATGTCCAGAACAGGTTTTATAATACTTGGCCATTGGTTGTTTCAAAAGGGAACTGTGGGGTTTCAAATGTATATAAATGTTTATTTTCTTTTCTAAATTATTTATCCAAAATGGCGAAATGCTTTTTGAAAGTTTGCGTCATCGACTTTGGCAGCTTCAGCGCAGAAAAATATTGAAGCTTGGGACGAAATAAGAGTGTAAATGAAATGCTTGACAGCTGCTCTGTTGTTGATGCACTGCAAAACTTGATGTCTTAGTGAGAATTGGAAGACTGAGAACTTTTATCCTTTTAGACAGGTGCTTATCCGTCGTTTGGAACAAAATTCTCTGTCTGTTCACGGATAGTCTGTTGATTCACAGATATCCATTGATTCACACATTACCCCAACCTGCAGTGCTAATAGCTGCTAAAAACGCTAGGATTGGTTGTCAAGCCAATCTTCTAAGAAGTTTTCAGAAAAAAAGTTACCAAACATAAACCACCTTGTTCATAGAAATGCCTCAAATGGACCCTATATACATCATGAACTATTTGCAACAAACCCCCAATATTTATCCGTTTGTATTAGGCCCCATCGAAAAAAAACCCTCTTTTAGAATGTTTTCAAAGAGACCAACCTATTGATATCCTGTACAAATTTTGTTTACTTTTCGAACACCTTTTCGGTTTGTAGGCCTACAGGCCACATACTGTATGAATATATGAATTTTCATCTTTCCAACGCCAATCATTTAGTGTTTCGTTGGCCTTCAAAACCTCTTACTGTGACGATCAGAAATTATGGGAAAAAAAAGTGTGAATTCTTCTGGCAGCTTATGCCACTTTAATTTAAAAGCACTGGAATTAAAATTAAAAAGTGCCTGCCATATGTCGCACCCGAGAAGTACCAGATTGTGGGTGAAATTTCAGCGAGCTACATTCTCATTCATTCACCAATCTGGAACTAAATACCAGGTTTCTTGTTGGTTCAGCAACAACAACAGTCAGCAGCAAAAGGACACATTTTATTCCCTCCAGCGAAAAAAGATTCCCCCGAAAAGCTACCATAGGCTGTGATAGGACGGTACGCTTTACTTCGCTTGAAGCGTATGATCTGATCTCATATGAGATGGTAATATATCAGATCCCCCCTTGAAGGGCAAATTGTTTTATGATCTGGTTCTTCTTGAAGGGGATGATCTGAGTTGTATCGGGTGAAGTGGCGTAGATGTATTTTTGCGTAACTTTCATACTAACGTATCTCTACAGTATGGGTTGCTAAGGCATTTACGTAAAACCTTACGCTACGCCGCTTTGTGAAACAGGGTCCTGGTCCCTTCCAGAGACATTTGACCTCTCGGATAGAAATGAATTGTTATTGGAAAACAGGCCTTATGGCATTTAAAATCGGAACCAATGCGTGTCGTAATCCAGATGAGAATATACTTATTTTATCATTATCTACACCAAACTTATTTAATTTCTGAGATAAAAAGTCTATTTTATACGTTAGTTCGCATGCTTCATAAAAGTCTAAGGAAAAAAAGAGTGTAGAGAAAACAAGAGAAGTGCATTCTATACCTATTCACTCTGCACCTGTGTGTGAATAGCGTTGCCAGGTAGTTGACAAACGCCGAGCATTTCCTCCGGGCACAGAGCCCGGTTTACACCCCCACGAAACGTGACAACGCTGCAATATAATAAAAATAATCTTGAGTGTGGCGTAAAACACCAATTAATCTATACCGATCAAAATATCTCGCCTTCAAATGCAAAGAAAACACATTGATTACAGATTGATTTGGGGACACTCATTTCGTGGAATATTCAAAGTACGCAATTTACATTGTCGTCCTTTGCATGCACGTATACATGGTTGATGTCTTAGTAGCCCGTTTATCTACATTCTAAAAAATAGTTAAAAACCGTTGTACTTTGTTGAGATTTTGACCACTATAGACTTGCTCCTCGTGTTTTATCTTTATATGTTATCAACCAATTGGCTTAAAACGTTCTCATTATGTCTCCCACACATATGACGGGGATACATACTGTGGTTGTCCTGTCCGTCGTCCGTCAACTTTGGCACCTGTTTCTCTTCAGTTAGCCTCCGAATCGGATATTTTCATGGGTTGTTGCTTGTCTGTAAGATATCTCCAGAACCGCTGGGCGGAATTTGATGAAATTTTAATAACAGCTTATTGATGCGGGCGTTCAGAGTTGTTAAAGTTTTGACGCCTATCCGATCTTCAGTAAGCCTCAGAATCGGATATTCTCATTGCTTGTTTCTTGTCTACAAGCCATCTCCAGAACCACTGGGCGGAATTTGATAATATTTTAATAACAGCTTATTGGTGAGGACGTTCAGAGTTGATCCAGTTTTGACGCCTGTCCGAGCTTCATTTAGCCTCAGAATCGGATATTTTCATTGGTTGTTGCTTGTCTACAAGATATCTCCAGAACCACTGGGCGGAATTTGATAAAAGTTTTATTACAGCTTATTTGTAAGAACGTTCAGAGTTGGTCAAGTTTTGGCGCCTGTACGCCCTTCCAATCTTCAGTTAGCCTCCGAATTGTATATTTTCACTGGTTGTTGCTTGTCAACAAGATATCTCCAGAACCACTTGGCGGAATTTGACGATATTTTAATTACAGCTTATTGGCGAGGACATTCAGAGTTGATCAAGTTTTGGCACCTGTACGCTTCTCCGATCTTCTGTGGGCCTCCGAATCGGATATTTTCATTGGTTGTTGCTTGTCTACAAGATATCTTCAGAACCACTGGGCGGAGTTTGTTGAAGTTTTAATTACAGCTTATTGGTGAGGACTTTCACCGTTGATCAAGTTTTGGCGCCTTTCCGATCTTCAGTTAGCCTCAGAATCGGATATTTTCATTGGTTGTTGCTTGTCTACAAGATATCTTCAGAACCATTGGGCGGAGTTTGTTGAAGTTTTAATAACAGCTTATTGGTGAGGACGTTCAGAGTTGATCAAGATTGGCGCCTGTGCGCAAGTCCGATCTTCAGTTAGCCCCAGAATCGGATATTTTCATTGGTTGTTGCTTGTCTACAAGATATCTCCAGAACCACTTGGCGGAACTTGATGAAATTTTAATTACAGCTTATTGGTGAGGACATTCAGAGTTGATCAAGTTTTGGCGCCTGTGCGCTTCTCCGATCTTCTGTGAGCCTCCGAATCGGATATTTTCATTGGTTGTTGCTTGTTTACAAGATATCCCCAGAAGCACTGTGTGGAATTTGTTGAAATTTTAATTACAGTTTATTGGTGAGGGGTATAAGCGTCGATCAATTGTTGACACCTGTACGCCCGTCCGATCTGGTTTGGGCCTCCGTCAGACAGGGATTCATAGAATTCCAAAGTTTACAAACCAAAAAATTTAGTTTTTTTATGAGGCCAAATTGAAATTTTTTTTAGAGCCATAGTTGAATGAAATCCCAATTAATATTGAAGTAAACTCCATTATGAATCGTTCAAACTGATGTGTGTCGCTAAGAATCCAGAAACCTGTCACTCGGTCAATGTCGCGAAGTTCGCGATTTCTTTAATAATTAAATGAATAATATATAATTCCTTGGTGTGGAGATTTGCGAAAGTCCGAATGAGGGAGAGTGGTCAGGTATATATGAGAGTGTGCATGCTTATGTTGGGAGAGACAAAATTGTTCCGATAAATGTAGTGTAGGGTTGAAGTTGTGTTATAAGAAAGTGGAAATTTCATAGCAAACTTGGACTTATTCGTTACTTTATTTAGTAAGGGAATGCGATTTTCTCTGCCGCAATAACTTTGCGACAGTCAAAGATGTGTTTTCGAGATTTTTTACTGTTCATATTTTCACGTACTAGGTACTTTCTACAATTGAAATGATACTGGGTTATGCTTAGAGGCATGCAGTACCTTTCATCATTAACGTCTCTGTGGGGGGGGGGGGGGGGGGAGACATATTATGTTTTAGTCTCAAAACCTTTTAGTTTTATTCTGTTTCTCCTGCATTGCAGCAATTGTAAAAAGTGTATGTGTTGGTGGCCTATGATATTTGTTAAAACAGATTCATGTAGACAACGCTAAACTAGTTTGGCAGAATGATTTATCCAGGTGTCGTAAGGAGAAGCCATATAACCCAGTACTAATAATGAAACTTTGCATTCAGGTTCTCCCTATTTGGTATATTTGTGCAAGATGCATACTTTGTGTATACCACCCATATATCATTAGATTTGTTGAGAAAAATTAGCAACACTTTTTTTAACAATATGAACGAAAACTACATCCATTTTTACTTAACTTATTGTGTTTCTAACCAATGCTATCATCCATTACTGGTCCATTACTGTCGTTTGTATTTCGCCCAGAACAGCTGTCACTTTGGGTACCAGTGAAGCTATCATTCTCCCGTTGAAAAGCCGATCGCCAGGTGAAGTTATAGTCTATGTATGACAAATTAATAGTTTGCGCAATACCGAGATATTTGATGAGATTGGCTGTGATTCAGTTGCGGAAATATACATGGGATTGTCTTGAGGTCATGCCTGGTAGGCGATAAAAACGTGTACAAATTGGAGGTCTTCGTTTCAAGAACGTTGATATATGGCTGTCACTAACATTGCCTTCGCTCATTGGCAGAACATTTTATGCGCTTAAACTCTATTTAAAAAACAAAACGTTTCACAGCTTGTCTTCAGCATCGTATTCAGTGAAAAAACCTAAACCAAATATTTCTGACAAAATGTCCTGTTGAAAATTGGTGAAGAGAATTGGAAAAAAAATCCACCCATAGATTTAAAAAGTATTATTTTATTTGTTGTCACATATCTGCAATCCGGTTCTATATTGTTCTAAATTTTCCATAGCAATCTAATATTTAAAAAAAACTGTTGACTATTAAATTGATATTATTGGAAAACATTTAAAAAGACCGAGGCATCTATTGTAAAAATCTGAGTTTAATTAACTTGAATAGGTCTGGGTAATATAACAGCTGGGTAATATTTTCTTTGAAATAAGTATAATTATGTCCAATAATTAACTGAATCTGTCACATAATAGGCCAAACTGATGTGCATGGTTAAAATACTATAAATTATTGATGATAACAGATGTCTCTCACATTTGGAAAAGCCGACGTAAGCTAAACCTCATACAGATATATAACCGCGTCATGTAAGTATAGTTTATAGACTTTTCATACGTTCATTAACTGAATATTTTAGGTATAAAGAGTACAAAAAGTACAGGGGTAAGAAAAATATATCTTAAGACAAAAACTGCATGGCTTTACTAAGTAACCAATGTTTTCGTCGAAAACCAATGGAATTTATTTGAAGATTGTGTGTAGATGGGCACCGGCTATCCTGTAAATATTAAAATGCAAGGAAAATGCATTTATTTGAAACCCAAACCTCCGGTCCATCGGCCCAAGATAATTGTTTGTAATTTTTTAACAATATTTCATGGTGGTTGCTAGATTTATTTTTACTTCTAAGTAGCATGTGTAGAAACAAGACCGCTAGAGAGGCCATTTTGGCAGTTGAAACGTCAGTGACCGTAAATTTTAGAAAAAAAAACTGGACAGATCTTTGTAAACATTTACATATTCCGTCTATGGTTTCGTTGCTGATACAACAAAGTGAATGTCAATAGCTCGGGTATTAAATAAAAAATAGAAAATTATTTATCTATATGTCATTTATCTAGGTTTTTTTAAATTGCAAGAATTATGTTTTCCTTTTCTTAGAAAAGGTATTTTGGTGGAAAGGAAAGAAATGCTACACTAAGAACGAATTCAATCGATACATATATATGACTTTGTTAAAAGCAATATATGCAAACAATATAACTTCTGGTATTCTAATTGTACAGGTACACGTTGCTATTTCTCGTGACTGGTCTTGTTCTGCTTATTTCCCCATACAGTAAGTTGAATTTCGTTCTTATGTTTACTACCTCGTTGTAGATTTTAGTGTTTTGTGGTATCTGAAAATGCTACATCAGTCCGAAACTTCGGGGATTTATGTGCCTGAAATACCCTCTGACAGACTGCAGCTAAACGAACAATTTCCATATCATGTTGAGTGCCCAACAAAAGTGTCCCTGTGATAACGTAAGGAACAGAAACTCTCCGTTGGTTAACTTTCAGCTTCGATCAGTTACAATTGTAGCATCGGAGGATTCCTGATATGTATCGAAACTGCTTCTGTCTTTGTGTTCCACATCGTGGTTTACCGGGCTAAATAAAATATACCAACAAATATCTTTCTAGATGATTTCTGCATATAATTAATTTACTGTTATTTTTTCGTCTGTATTAAATATACTTGATGAACTTTCGACGCCATTTGTCTTCAGCTTAATAAATACGGCGATTTGCCGTGTAAAAAGCGCAGACTGTCCAATGCTTGTTAAAGCCGACCGGTAACGAGTTTGTTCCGACTAATGCTACATCTTATTTGCCCTCGGGAGTGACCTCCCCTAATCTCTTTCAGAAATCCGGTCTCCTCTCTGTAGATTTTATTTTTGTTGTTGCTCGACCCAGATAGTTTTCAAACGATAAAAATGTCCTCTTAAAATATGTTTATTCCTGTTTATCGGTTGTACCTTGAGTTTTCGAAAATGTGGCCAAAGCTTAAATAGAGTACGGTACAAAATTTCATAATTTTTTGTTGAGATTTTGAAAATGTATGGAAAAGGAAAGCAAATGTCTGCAATGTTTGGGTTTGTTTTACGTTGCATAACTATTTGTTACAAATAAACTCAAAAGCAAGGAAAATAAGACTTTTTAAGATTGTATTATCATTTTAGGTAGATTTTCGTTTGTTTTTTTTTTTTTGCAGTGCACTGCCAAGCGGGAATAAGAAAATGCACGGAAAATGAGCCATTGACTGAAGGGAAATGTGATGATGAAATTGGGTTTTACCGTTCTGTGGGGAGATGGAATATAACCATGCTTCTTGATTTCTGTCGGTAAATTCTTCATACTCATCCTTATTGGCCTCAAAGGATCATTTCATCAGGCAGAAGTATTATTAATCATCCATATACCAGAATACCTTTAAAAGTTTTATTTAGTTGGAGTGATTTTTGTCCGCTTTTTTTTCTTTATCAGATCCGCAGACATGTCTTCACGACTTGGTTGTTACGAAAGAGCGGCTTCTTCTTGCACACTAAACGATGACCCGAAGTTGACTGAAGCGGACATTAAGGAGGCCCATTATCAAGACATCGCTATTACTAAAATGTGTAACAATGTCAAAGGTAAGTACATCCAGTAGCTAAAAAGCTACTTAAAGGAATCTTTATTGACTTCGTAATTTTGTAATCTGGGACAAAATTTACAATAAATGAACACTTATTTATAACTATAGTTATTTGAAATGCCAAAAGCCTATGTTGCATACGTTTTATTCAGCAAAAATTACGAAAAAATGCCGGGTGAAAAGGCTTTAAACAAGGTTTTGGCACTCGTGATGCAATTTTCACTCTAAGTGCATTAATAAATAAGTGTGTTGGAAATAAGAAAAAACTATTCTGCTGCTTTGTAGATTACAGCAAAGCATTTGACTCTGTGAAACACTCGTATTTATGGGCTAAACTACTACAAGAAGGAATTGGGGGTAAACTGCTAAACGTCATTAAATCAATGTATATGAATATAAGGCTTTGTGTCAGGTGGCAGGGAAATTATACCGATTCCTTCTTATACTCAATTGGTTTGATGCAAGGGGAGTGTCTCTCACCCATAATGTTTTCTTTATTTTTGAATGACATTGAAATGGAACTATTAACCAATGACTCTCCAGGTATTACTGTGAATGACATCAATTTAATGTTACTTATGTATGCAGATGACACTGTCCTATTGGCAGAGTCAGCGGATAAACTTCAAATGTTAATTACAGGTCTGGCCGAGTATTGTAAAAAATGGCAACTGACTATTAACGTAAGAAAAACCAAAATTGTAATATTTCGACCAAGCTGGCACTCTCCTGCTGTACATTTTTACTTACATGGTAATGAGCTAGAAATTTTAAATGAATTCACATATTTAGGGTTATTATTTACATATAATGGTAAATTCAAAAAATGTCAGCAAAAATTAGCTGAACAAAGTAAAAGAGCCATGTATGGTCTCCGAAGTAAAATATCTGAATATGGTTTAAACTTCTATACAAAATTATCCCTTTTTGATACTTATATCTCCAGTATTATGAACTATGGATGTGAGACTTGGGGTATACATGCTGCAAAAGACATTGAAACTTTACATCTTTCATATTGTAAATGGTTACTTGGAGTCCCTAAGACTACAAATAATGCAATGGTCTATTTTGAATTAGGGCGTTACCCTATGCTGCTTCATAGAAAGTATCAAATGGTAAAATACTGGGCTAGACTAATCAATACTGATAATTGTATATTATCCCATCTTGTCAGTGATATGTATGAGTCGTGCCTTTCTTCCCCCAGTAAAACCAACTGGCTTACCCACATAAGAGATGAACTAAATAACTCTGGATTAAGTGAGTATTGGATATCGCAGTCGGTACCTAACGTCACTGCCTTTATAAAGATTTATAAACAAAATTTGGTTGACCAATTTATCCAATCTATTCAATCACAGATGGAGAAAACGTCAACTTGTGCCTTGTATAAACACATGGTGGACTCCCTCACTCTCCAGTTTTATTTACAGAAATCTACTCTGAGTAAATATCATAGGATCATTACAATATATCGCATATCTGCCCACGGTCTGGCTGTTCAGAAAGGAAGGTACGACAATACACCACGCACTGAAAGATTATGTAGCTTCTGTAATTCTCAAAGTATTGAGGACGAATATCATTTTATATTAATCTGTCCTGCATTTAAGGCGCTAAGAGAAAAATATATAAAGAAATACTTTTATAAAAAACCATCAGTATTTAAATTGCTACAGTTACTATCTTGTACAAATGTAAAACAGTTAAGATATTTAGGAATGTATCTAGATAAGGCAACCAAACTTAGAAAGTAATTTTTGGCTGCCCTCCGCCTAGTCTTATTAACTATGTATTTCATGTACCAATAAGCTGTATGCTTACGGTTAATAAACTTACTTACTTACTTAAAATGCCGGGACTTGAATTCGACTTTCACGACGTTCATACGGAGGCTTTTAAGCCCACTGGAACCAAATAATAGGGGTTTATTTGGTAACATTTGCTGCAACCAATCTCGTACCATGAAAACGTACAATAAGCAGATAATGCAAGTTCCCGACATGTGACATTTTGACCAAGATCTTTCGCTGGAACAAAATTTTAAACCAAATTTTAAGCGTTTGTAGTTTATAAGTGTATAATAAGGTGTGTATTTTGTATTGGTATTTCTCGAATTAAGTATAATGTCACATGAAGACGAGGAGACATGTATTTCGAGCACTTTGTATGACAAAGTCAAACTAGTATTATGTCTATTGTATTTCAGTTCTTGGGGAGAACTCCGACTGTATTTTACGCTATATTTATACACCACACGTCAGTGATTGTGTCAAGGGAGCACGTAAACGGAAGAGACAGAGACTTTACGAAGTTCTTGAGAATCTTGATGGAGATTTGTCATTCGAACATTTGAAGTATATTAAGGCGCCGTAAGAACTATTTTATTTATGTTTACGTAAATAATGTAGCACTGATCAGGGGTACAATTCTGCCCTATGGAAAAAAAAATAATCTTGCGGGGTTTTCCTTATAGATCTCCCTATAAGTGGAATGGTTACCAGATACCTGCCTGAGGTCGATTGCCTCCTCCAGACACCATAAGCCCATTTTTCGCCCCTTAATCACGGCGACTTTTTTATGTAAAAAAAAAGTTCGCATCGTGTCTTGCAAGAAACTAAAGAATTGTCTTTTATAGGTCGATAAGATGAAATCCCGGTAAAACACATAGTGACCATTAAAAACCGAATGAGATTTAAACCCAGGGGAGCTCTTAAAATTGAGCCACCAATTCTCAACCTTTTTAGTTTCCACAATTCTTTGGCTATGTCAAAAAGTCGGGAAACTGCGAATAAACAAAACATGATCATAGCAAGTGAAAATATTTAATTTGGTTCCATCAGAAATACCTAGGTAATAGACAGACACGTGAGTTTAACCCTGACTAGTAGATCTTTCAAACTCTTGTTCTTTTTATAAGCAGTGACTTAAATGACCATTGGCTCAGAGGTCGAGCCATTGTGCTATGAAGAAGTTTATATTCTGTATTTTTTTCACGACACCTTCTCGGGTCCAAGTTCAAACCAAAGGATTCAGAGTTTAAAAAGGTAAAAAAGTAAGGAAGCTAAGCCTTTGAAATGTTCCAAATATTTTGACTTGGACCATTCAGAATCCCCAGTTCAGAAATTAAATCAATTAAACCCCAATCATCAGCTGTACAGATCCCACCCAGATATCCATAAATTCATAGACAGAAAATGACACCTGTGCTCAAATTGAAGTTAGTTTACCTGCTTCATTAATCAATACCATATCTTTCATAATAGAAATTCTATGCCATGTTGGAAAGCTAACTACCACGAAGGACGCTGGCACATTGAATACATTGAATAATGCTGATAATGTTTTTGCAGTGGTAATGTAAGAACAGACGAGTTTGTTACAATAATGAATCAGGGAAACGGAAAAAAATTGCTAATGGATACCCTATCAGTGTTTCGGATTTTCAAATTAACAGTACCATGTATTCAGTACAGTCAATTTATGCCAATGGCCAAGAATTCAAACACTTTCTCATTCTCATAAGCCGGACATAATCTGTTTACAGGACACCAAAATATGATTTTACATTCCCAGAGTATACAGTAATCCCCCCAAAAAACAAATTAAATGTTAGAGGCGGTGTCCTGGCAGTATTTATCAAAAATGGATTGTTATTTACTGAAATTACGCTTCGACAATTTAAAGTTCTAGAATGTCAATGTCTTCGAGTGGCGAGGGATGACAATAGATCATTTTTTATCACAAATCTATACAACCCCTGTAAGAAACTAGATGTTAGTGACTTTAACTCTGTATGAAATCAATCTTATCATGGATGTAGTTTGTGATGACTTTAACTCACAACACCCAATCTGGGCTAGCTTGTCTACAGCTGACAATGGTAACATTGTGTCGAAGCTGATAGATGAAAATGACCTGGATACTATAAATGATGGAGTTGGAACTCGTTTTAATGTACATTCTGGAGAAACATCAGCTATAGATTTCACAATATGTTCACCGACTTAAGGTGTCATAGCTGAGTGGTCGGTTTGCCAAGACCCTGCATGTGGGAGTGATAATTTTCTATTAATGGGGGTGGGGGACGGCAAATTTGGTAATTATGATCCGGAAATTATTCCACATAAAAAAACAGGCAGAGAAGTATGATGATTTCTCATTGCCAGAACTTAAAAAAGCTTTTAGCAATTGCAAAGATTCATCTCCAGATGAAGACGGTATATTCTACTCTATGACTAAGGCTTTAAAAATCATTTTATCGCTTTATACCAACAGTAGGCTATTTGGTCAAAGATCGTTCTGCCTTCGGCTTGGAAAAAAAGGCAATTGTCATTCCAGTTGCTAAACCTCAAAAGGACCCAACTCTCGTAACGCCTTATAAGTCACAACACCCAGTTTATGTTTATTTTTCCACCAATGGAAATTGATCTCCGTTATGCTAGAGCTAGGAAGTGGCTTACATAGCGATAGTTTTGTATCTGGGTTTTTAAATCTTAGATGGAAACTAATGCAGATCTACTGTGCATACTTTAAGCTTCCGATCAATGCCTATTTTTGTGTGTTTATTTAGTCTTTAACTAATTTTGAAAATCCCACAGTTTGGCTTAGAATATGCAAGTCTAAGGGGGCGTTCGTGGCTCAGTAGGTAGAGCGCTGGACGCTCAATCCGAACAGCCTTCCACCAATGGGTCGCTGGTTCGAATCTCACTCAGTCCCAAAAATTGGAAAATTTTCTGACTGGGTTTTCACTCGAACGACCTATGTGGGATGGTTGCCAGTTACCAGCGGAAGGTCGTGGGTTTCCTCCGGGCACAGAGCCCGGTTTCCTCCCACAATAAAACTGGTAATGCCGCCATATAAGTGAAATAATCTTGAGCGCGGCGTAAAACACCAAACAATCAATCAATCAATGTAAGTCTAAGACTGTCAAGATGGCGGTACCCATGTTGAATTGTGGGTAGCTTGAAACCGGCAGCACTATGTCAACTTTATTTGGTTATAAAAGATATCTCCTTTATTGGGAAATGGAAAAGCCTTAACGAGATTTAGGTACATGTAATTAGCCACAAACCATGGAGACAAGTTTCACATTGTGTTAAAAAGGGGCATATCATTTAGACGTTTATACCCATGCAATCATAAATTTGCTATAATAAACCACAACCCATGATATTTCATTAGGTTGACGAAAGGCAGTAGAATTTTCTGGAAAAGATAATTTGGCTACAGATCATCAGTATTTTTGGTGGAGCTAACACGCCGATTTGCTATTGGCTTAGATAGTAATCAATAAGCTCTGATATTCTTAAACGTTTACTACCAAAATATGAGATAATATGACGGCCTGGGGCATTGAAAGCTACGCTGTTTATAGACTCAAGGTTAGATTCCAAAGATCAATAGAGCTTTTTATTAATGTAGCCTTTTTCTTCAAGGGAACGAAGAATTGTATTGCAATTTCCAACATTTTCAGGCCTAATTTCCTTATCAGGCTTTTTGTAACAAAGGGTTTGTTAGCTGCTGTTCTAACTCCTCAATCACAATTCTTTCTAGGCATACATGTAATATATTTCTGAGTATTTATCAGCAGGTGTTATAAGGATATATGCTTTGATGTCCCATTAGCTTACTAAACGCAAGTCGTTCTAAGTAAGGTTATGTTGGTTTCTATGATTATCTGAATGCATAAACATATATATGTTTATTACATATATATTGTAATTGTGTACTATATACTGCTCTATAGTGACACCTGATTAACCAATATTGACCAATCTGTTTTCTTCACTGTATATCAATTCAATTCAAATTTATTTCACCACACACATATATATATATATATTTCTCCATCATTTGTTTGTTCTCAAGCTGGTTCACAAGGTCGATTCGTACAGCTCGTGCCACTTGCAATAATTTTACATAGTCATGCTTGGTTTATACTAATACCAAGATTTACGAGATGTAATAAAAATATAAAATAATAATAATAATGACATATAACATATTTCTTGTGTTCTGCTCACAGGTTTAGAAAAGAGCAGCAGCGAGGGGGCCTCCGTGGCTCAGTAGGTAGAGCGTTGGACGCTCAATCCAAACAGCCTTTCATGGGTCGCGGGTTCGAATCCCACTCAGTCCAAAAAACCAAAGACAATTTTCTGACTGGGTTTTCACTCGAACGACCTATATGTGGAATGGTTGCCAGTTACCAGCGGAAGGTCGTGGGTGTCCTCCGGGCATTGAGCCCGGTTTCCTCTCACAATAAAACTGGCAACGCCGCCATATAAGTGAAATAATCTTGAGCGCGGCGTAAAACACCAAATAATCAATCAATCAATTTGGTGGACCAAAGTTGACAACAAACGTGGCCACAATATCATTTTCACTGTCTTTTCCCATGACCCCATAATATATAGTCTGACGATATTCTTACTATAGCTTAAGATGCGTAAGCATTGTCAATGTAATACAAAGTGTTCCAGAAAATTCTACTGACTAAGGCCAAGCTCCTGTCAGTCGTCAACCTAATGTAATATCATAGGTTTACTTTATTACAACAATTTATGATGGGGTATAAAGGTCTAAATGATTTACCTCTTTTTAACACAATTAGAAACTTGTCTCCGTGGTTATTTTAGACAAGAAGATTTTCCCTGTGCCAGTGTGCTTTAGAGTTCATAATGTATATAATAGCCTACAATTGAATGCCTTATGTCGGCGTTGGAAGTAGACACATGTTGATCAACATTGGAAAGCAATCAATACTTGCCATAGACTGTGCGCGTTGCCTATATTACGTCTAAATATTGTTGAATGCATGGTAGGCCTACTGATGGCCCAAACTTAGGCATGCATGTGTACAAAATTATGTAGCACCAGCCTCTGGTTATCCCATCGACCCAATATTAACCATTTAGTTGACCCAATTTAGTCCGACAAATACCATGGTAAGGTCGGGTAAGGGGTAATTCAACTTCATAACATGAGACATTTTTTTAATATTTTGCTATAGCAAAACTTTCCGACGATAACTTAGGAAAATTCAAAATCTAATTTATTATCCTATTTTTTGTTTCGAGCCTCTGGATAAAATAATAAACAATTAATGACTCTCCTCCCAGTTAAGGGGAGCTAAAAGTATAAAGTATTGTTTTAAACTAACTTTGCCTTAGAATGAATGAATTGTCGTCCCGGTTATTTAAATTTTGTTTACTTTTCAAACACATTTTCGGTTCGTACAAGCCACATATAGGGGCCTACTGTATGGATTTTCCTCATTCCAACGCCAATCATTTAGTTTTTCGATGGCCTTGAAATCCTGTTAACCGTGACGATCAGAAACTATGAAAAAAGTGTAATTTTTGGCAGCTCATGCCACTTTAAAGCTTGTTTTAATCTGCTTTCTTTACAAATCTCAGACTGCGAGTGTACCTTTAATCGAATTAAATGAAAAAAACAGGCCTATTAAACAGGCTATAGACCTACATGTATTTCTACAGGCTGTTTTTAATAAATTTGATACACACGGGAAAGCCGCCTTCTGAATGAAAATGTAGGCTATGCATGTAGGACTATAGGATTTATAGCCAGGCCTTGAATAAATTGTTTCTTGTCACTGCTTGCTTTTTTTTTGTTTTTTTTTTTTTTGTTTTTTTTGCAAAGATTTAGCCTGATTTTGTCATTTTGAATAAATTGACAATCTGTAAACATCGTAGGCCCTACGTGTGGCCGACTACATGTAGGCCCTAGGCCAAATCTTTTAGTGGCATTTAGAAGTTGGAAGTACAAATCAAGACGAGGATTACTTATGGATAAACAACTTCTTAATTTATTGGGTGACGACGTTTCGATGTAGTTCTTACATCATTATCAAAGTCATTGACTTTGATAATGATGTAAGAACTACATCGAAACGTCGTCACCCAATAAATTAAGAAGTTGTTTATCCATAAGTAATCCTCGTCTTGATTTGTACATGTAGGCCGTGGGCCACGAGTCTTCGGAGAAATATGGGGCCGAACTCCAATTTACAGTTTGACATGATTGTAATTTGTAGTACTACTATAATTAAAGTAGGCCTACAGGCCCTAGTACTAGTTGTACCGTAGTACGGCCCGTAGGCCTCGTTAATCGTTAGGCCTATGTCCCTGAGACAAGATTGAGCCCGGTAAACTTTGAAGATTGAAAGAGGTGAATGTCTCTCTATGAAATAATTGGTATTTATCGCGAAAGATAATCTACTGACTGCTGGTCGATGGCAGAATCAATTTGACAAGCTGATCGGATAAACTGCGTCGATTTAGGCGCTGACCTCAAAGTGTCCTGAAGTAATAAAATGTTTACATTGTACTGTAAAGTATTGTGGTGCCACCTGGCGGCTCATCATCTGACTATCATGGCGGCCGTGGATTGGCCAGACGAGGACCCCCTGCATTGTACGAATCATAACAAGGTTTGTCGTTTGCGGCCATCATGGCGAATCCGCGGAAGTTCAGCGAAAAGATTGCGTTACATACGCAAAAACAGGCTGAAGAAACAGCTGCTTTTGAGGCAATTATGCGAGAAGTATCAGGGGTATCTAGGGTAGGTGCTCATGTCGCGGTCTTTCCCCCGATTCGCCTCCGCGAGTCCTTCTATGTCGGTTATCATGTTGAACTGACAGCGCGTGTCATCAAAATTGTAGACCTAGCAAACACAACTTGTATTACCAATTTATGACAGTCACAAGTGTTTACCGTTATATTTCTCTTCCAGGTTGCTTACCAGAAACATCATTTACAACTATCTCAAAACCTTGGAGCATACCGTGGGGGATCTTTACCAAATGTTAACCAAATAGGAACGAACTCGATAGACTTACAGGTAAGCGGTGATACTAAATGACATTCTCTTCAGTCACTGTGTCAGTGTGTGCTACTGTGTACTTAATAGGACAAACTACCTGGAATATGGCTGCCATTAGTAGGTGACATCTGTCAGACCTGTTGCTTGAATCAATTTGTTTTTGAATTTTCAGTGGAGCAAGTTTCTTAAGGCCTTACACATGCAGGCTACATAAATTGAACAGCATTCACAGGCCTATACTCTGTAACCTATTTCCAAGGTGTAGGCCTACTGCCATTAATAATGCTTTGACCTAAATTTATGAATTCAAATAGTAGTTGAGTCTGACACAGCAGTATTCTCTAATTCAGGCATTGATCTAGATGTCATATAGGTCTCCCTTATAAATTCAAGCTACTGGACTTTTTAATTTTCCCATCTCTCAAGTTCATACCTTTGCATAGGAACTTAAGATTAAAATAAATGTCAGTCATTAGGTAATATAAGGAACAAACACATTACAATGGCATCGACTTTTGGAATTTTGTATTTTATAATGGTCAATGCTCATGCACTTGTGATGTTATCCCCTAAAAATCTGCAATTCATGAAAACAAACTGATGATATATGATGTTAAATATATATTTTGTGTTAACATGGACAAGCATTAAATTGCTCAATAACTTTGGTTTCACTGCGATTTTTTATATAAGGTGTATCTCTTTTTGTAAATCTAAATAAATTAGGCTGGTGTGCCTTTTGCAAAATGTTGCAGGGAGGTGCATCGTCCCTGTTAAGATTGAGACTACAGCCAAACCTATTCATGTGAACATTAGCCATGCCTCCCTGCTCCTCATACTAGAGGATTCATATTTTATTATAGAAATATTAAAATAATATTTTATTTTACACTTAGACTACTGTGAAATGTGAATTATAAATTTTAAAATGTAAACGGCCTCAGTTATTTTAATTTATTAGATCAGCCACTGTAATGAGCTGCGGCTCATTTCACAACTAAGCAGCCGCACCACAAACAAACCTTAGTTACTTATAGATAACTTACCTTAATGAAGAGATACGGCTTCATGGCAACTATAATTGATCCAATTTTTGTGACTTTGTGAAACGTTCCCCTGGCTTGTTTACATCATCATTCTATATGTGGTTGCATGTTTTAATTATATAGTTACTCTATTACGGATATCTTAGCTGTTAGACACACATGTATCATGGTTTACACTAGAGAAAAGTGATTTTAACATCCTATCCATATTGCTAAAATAGTAAATTTATTAGATCAGCCACTGTAATGAGCTGCGGCTCATTTCACAACTAAGCAGCCGCACCACAAACAAACCTTAGTTACTTATAGATAACTTACCTTAATGAAGAGATACGGCTTCATGGCAACTATAATTGATCCAATTTTTGTGACTTTGTGAAACGTTCCCCTGGCTTGTTTACATCATCATTCTATATGTGGTTGCATGTTTTAATTATATAGTTACTCTATTACGGATATCTTAGCTGTTAGACACACATGTATCATGGTTTACACTAGAGAAAAGTGATTTTAACATCCTATCCATATTGCTAAAATAGTAAATTATATTTAGGACTTGGCTCGGCTCGGCTCGGCTGTATGTGCCAATTGTAGATTTACCTTTTTCAAGTGGCGACCATTCTATAATCCGAGAGCACCTGCATGTAGCTCATTAGAGGATTGTTTACTACAATTACAGTTCAATCAGCTACCCATCCACTCCACCTGTCGAGATGGACAATCAGTTTGTTATAGTACAGTAACATGTATCAACAAAGGTGTGATACAATGTTAGGGAAATTGCAGACCTTATTCTTTTAGTTGAGTAGTGATAATATGCATTCACCTTCCCTTTAATAACCCATGTCTTGTTGCATAGGTTTGACTGATGTAAGTGAAACTGTTACCCTCATTTATGGGTGCTATTCTCACCCTAAACAATGTATCCAAATGTATGTAAAGAGGGCTTTTGTCAAATTACTATTCCACCCACAAAACCAGTAGTCTAAAATAGATTCAACTCTTTTTTTCATAATTTCTGATCGCCACAACAGTAAGAGGCTTTGAAGGCCATCGAAAAACTAAAATGATTGGCGTTGGAATGAGGAAAATCCATAAAGTCTACGGCCCATATGGACCGAAATAGTGTCCAAAAAGTAAACAAAATTTAAATAACAGGGACGACCATTCATTCATTCTAAGCCAAAGTTAGTTCAAAACAATACTTTGTCCTACATTCTCCAGACTAAAAGCACTAAAAAGCCTCTGAATTATAAGTGTTGAGAAAATAGCCAATAATTTCAACATTCTGTTAACGTCAAAATATCCACATTTTGGCAGCTCATGCCACTTTAAACTTCTGCCTTTGTGGAAGAGTTGCAAGTAGTCCATGTTTCTGACTCCAAAATTGCTAAATTTAGGGTTTTTTCTATACTGACGTCCGTATTTTGTAGTCCGAACTGCAATAAAAAAAACTGTCCGCTTCTGAGCACTCATTATGTGATCCAATTTAGTCAGTGAAATAATGATTTAATTTACTTAAATTGTGTCAAACAGCGTTCATGAATAATTTAGCACTTTGCTAACTTAGATTATCATTTCACAACTGGAGCACAGTGTTACTTTGTCAATGGTAGGGAAGTCTGAGACCCAAGAAGGCAATAGTGAATTCAGGGGTCGAATAATATTTACTGAATGATCCTGCTTGTCCATATCATGTCAAACTGTGGTGGACGATTTGAGTACATACATGTACATGTGTTGTAATTTCACTGTCTAAATCGGACCACAAACTGACTGCTCAGAAGCTTTTTGATTGCACTCCAACATACAGCAGTCGGGTATAGAAATATAGTTATTTACCTATCAGAGTTTCGGCAAGGCCAGTATATATTTATGGACACTAAAACACACGGGCACAGGGAAAATCTTCTTGTCTAAAATAACCACGGAGACAAGTTTCTAATTGTGTTAAAAAGAGGTATATCATTTAGACCTTTATACCCCATCATAAATTGTTGTAATAAAGTAAACCCATGATATTTCATTAGGTTGACGACTGACAGGAGCTTATATACATGTAGATGAAATTATCTTGAGTGTGCTGCATACAATTAATCAAGCAAATTTTCGCTCCATGTATTGTCCTATTTTGAAACTAAACCCAATATTATATGTACTATTACAGTACTTCTAGTACTAGAAAATCGATATATGGTTTTGTTTTTCATTGATTTCTGTAAACTAAGTGCAGGTCGATAATGAAATAAATCAATCTTTTGAAGTCGATATATGTCTCTATATTTAAATTGGAGCACGAAAACTGCCCTATATAATGTATGTCATCATGGTATATTTAGAGGTTATCACATGCCATTTTTCATATCATACCCCATATCATCCCAAGACCTCCATATCAGCCAGAGGGCATGTTATAACCTTTTTATCATATCGGTATATCATAATATATATTGAAAAAAAAAAAGAAATAGTATAGATTTTCGGACCGGGGTGTGATATGGGTGCTGTCACGCTACCGATATCGCATATGCAAAAGACCACATATTTTTGATAGGTATATATTTGATAAATATATCAATGTACCAGTTGTTTATCTTATGTAACAGCAGAAGACATCAGACAACAACTGTCTTCTAACTCTTAGGGGGGGGGGGGGGGGGGGGGGGGGGCTCAGTAGGTAAGAGCGTTGGACGCTCAATCCGAACAGCCTTCCACCAATACGTTGCGGGTTTGAATCCCACTCAGTCCGGTTTCCTCCCACAATAAAACTGGCAACGCCGCCACATAGTTGAAATAATCTGAAGCGAGGTGTAAAACACAAAAGAATCAACCAATCTAACTCTTGGTTATCTAACTCAGAAACTCAAAATATTTAGATTTTAAATCACCAGAATCCCACACAAATGACAACTATTCTGATTTACATGTATGTCACTCTTTTAAGATACCGTCATTACAAAGTCAGCAGAAGTATCGCGGCTTAGTGTTTTTACATAAAATTGTAAACAGTGTTTTTGTTGTCAATGTTTAACCTCCATTGTGTCGACACGTCAGAAAAAATTATTCTACCCCTAATTTGGCAGAATTAATATCAGAAAAAAACAATTTTATTTTGACGAAAAAAATGATGACTTTTATTAATCTAGATATTTTTTAACCTCTGTCATCTTTTAAATCTCAATGTAAAAAGTACTTGTTTTAGTACACATGGATTAAAGGAATAAAGACTGATTTAAAAGAAATATGTATTCCTTGATGAATATTGTACCGAATACTAATTTTATAGTATTATTATTTTTTGTTTGTATTTCTTCGTTGAATACCCAGTAGTTACTTATTAGACTATATTTGTTATTTCTTGTCAATCATATTTATATTATGTAATTGTTGTCGGTCCTGTAATTGGGTCCTTTGGATTTGATGTAAATAAAACAAAAACAAAGAAATTGCTTCCAAAAAGACCAGTTGAACATGTCACTATCATTGAATTTCACTCATCCCACCCACCCAACTATTTTTTTTCACAAAATCTTTTTTGAAACCAGCCAGGAATAACAGTCACATGTTGTGATCAATTATGGATACTGACAGTTACATAAGAATTAAAAAATAGCTGACACAGATATATAAAAAAGACGAAGGTAGAAGTAAACAGGTCTTGAGGCGTCGCTCACATTTCCTGTAGTATACAAGTACACTGTGCATTTAATTCATCTCTCGTCCTCTGCCATTTCTGAAAATTATCATCTACATGTATCCCAGTTAATTAAACTGCTAAATGCACAAGTACATGTCCTGATTACATTCAGGTATAGTTTTAATCTAAATGATTGGATACATGTAATAGAACACTGACATGGTACTTATACTTGTAATACTGGTGAACAACTGGAAGGAAACAAGTTTGTAATGTGCTATTAATATTACAGTCATTCACAGGTGTGGAAGCTGGGTCAGAATGTTTTTGGACCATTCTGCTAAGTGGAGCACTAAAAATGTATAAGACAGGGCTGCTGAAAAAATCGTTATAAACTGGGTATTTTAGTAATCTACATGTAATTAGGAACCCTGGGATTTAAAACTTGTTAGTCCTCCTCAATGTTTTCATTGTATTAATTACGGGTTCTTGACATTATCGTTTAAATATTTGGATCACAGAATAGATTTAAAATAATTTTGACCCACAATGCACTAGTTAAATTAGGTGTCTTTCAGAAAGTGAGTATAACAGTATTCGCGGTAATTGAACCCGGGTCCCAGAGTATGGCACCTATCTCCAGCACTAAATGCCGGCTGCCTTATCCGTTCAGGCCGGTTGGCTCCTCATTCTGTAACTGTATAATTCAATTTAATCCTGAATGTGAAGTTAATGTATTTTTTTTTTACATTTTGTCTTGTAGAATGCACTTCTTAACCTCGAGGATATGAAGCAAGGACGACAGTCACTTGCAGACCGAATGCACAGAGACAGAAATCGTCAAGTGGCTCATCGAAGACCTTTTCCTTTTGACAAAAGGGTATCCTTTTTATTCTTGTTTATCATGCCACGGTTTATTGTTTTTCAGTTCAAGAGATTTCTGGGCATAACCAACAACCAGAAATTCTCATACTAGTATGCCTGGGGTCTGTTTCTCAAAGCATTTATACCTGACTATTGTCCAATGCAAGGCTAACTGTCACATATATCTTCAACATTACGTTACGAACGGGCGCAAAGTTACATGTACGACAGTTGTGTTGAGAAACAGCCCCCAGATCAACGAAAAGCGGTTCCTACACCCAGCTCTACAAGAGGCTGTATATTAGGATATATATATCAGTATCAAGCCAATTTACATGTGCCTTTTAGAAAAACTTGAAGGACATGTCGTGGAATTAAATTGCTGTTTTTTTTTTAACTATTGGAAGCCATTGTATTGTGTCATATGGAAGGGAATAGTTGTCTTTTTTTAGTGAATTTGGCATCTGTGCTGTAATAGCAAATTACATGTACCTGATAACTGCATCACATCACAATCTTGTCCAACTTTTGTCTTGTTGCTTTAATAATCTGTATAAAGTTAATAAGAATGTAAGAGTTTCTTTGATTATCCCAAAATGATGCACCAACATGTACTTACATATTAATATAATCATTTTGGTTTGGCCTTTTGAGGTATGATAATAAAATGTTGACAATAAGGACTGGGTAGCTCATGCTCACTTTATTACCCAGCCTCATGTATAATGTGTGTTATATACCTCAGTTTGAATGGATGCGAGGTAATAACTAGGTCAAACATGCTTACTGGAAAAGTCTGTTAAACTTGTAACAGTGTCAGGAAAAAGCCACTTCTCACCGTTCTACCGTAACTACACACATTCTATCATCATTCATTCTGCTAGTACATGTTAGGGCTCATATTAAACATATTTCCTCATGTTTTCTATGTTTTTGATCCACCTGTTTGGGCGTTTTTAACGTGCACTTGCTTATTATTTTAACATTACAGAAAAACTGTATTATAGAAATAGAATATCTATATATTGACTCTTACGAATACACATGGAATATTAACTCCATTTGACAGATCATTATTATTAGCAAGTATAAAACACATGAAATTTAATTGATTTTTATATGCCCGACTTAAAAAATCGACCGTATTATGGTGTACCGTCCATATCTTGGTTCCCTTCCACGAATCCACGCCATAACTTGAAGAGTTGATCTAATCTTTACAATTATTTCACAACATATACTTTATGTGGAGATGGTGTTTCATAAACCAATTATGACATAATTCTCTTTTAGTCCATATCTTCTTTAGTTTTGACATGATCTTGACAATTATTTAAGAGTATATATACATGTACCTTTAATAGGGGTAGATGGTGTGTCCGAAACCATTTAGAACATCGTGAGGTGCATAATACGGCATCCATCTTGTATTATTTTATGTTCTGTTTTAGTCTATATCTAGGTTCCCTTTCACAGCATTTACCGTATCATGTGTAGATGATGTGACATCAACCATTTATGACATCTTCGGTTGCATTATTGCATAATACAGCATCTATATTAGATAATTTAGGGCATCCCTGGTTGCATAAAATGGCTTCCATATACATGTATGTTTAACGAATAGAGAAATGAAAAACTTTCATATGAACATAGAATTTCAATGGCTGAAATTTAAATAAAGATTTTCTATAATGTAGAGTAATCAGTTGTAGAGGATAGTTGAGTTTACTATACATGTACATGTAACTGTTAAATTTGCTGTACATGTATTTAAAAAGATTGTCTTTGTCTGTGTGTTTTAGTGTAGATTTATTTAAAGATATCAGGCCTTATTTTTAGAAGAACCTGAAATTTTGACCTACTTTTTCAATGTTTTAATTGCTGAATTCAAAGTTACACAACTGTGTTGTATGAGATGCATTATCGTCCTCGTTCTTGCCCTCAGTCTCAAGGGGACAGTCATAAAATGTATGCCAGCATATATATATATATATTTAAGAACACTAAAACACACAAGCACAGGGAAAATCTTCCTTTCTAAAATAACCATGGAGACGAGTTTCTAATTTTGTTAAAAATTAGACCTATATACCCCATCATAAATTGTTGTAATAAACTAAACCTATGATATTTCATTAGGTTGACAACCTAAACTCATGCCTGTCGCCAACCTAATGAAATAGCATGGGTTGTTATAGTGTTCAAAAATATATACATAATGGCCAGTGAAGTCAGTGTTTGTCCATGATTGATCCAGAAACAAGATTTGTTTGCTTTCTTTTATTCCAATTGATGTGGAAGGGAAATGCTTGTTAAAGATAAAGGTTATCAGTAACACATGATACTATAGCAGTTACAGACAACTGTGCTGAAACCAAGACCTCTGCTTTACACGGCTTTACAGATTTTTCTATATGGCATTTGTTGCCAAGGTGGTTTAAGTCTCATATAAAATCTTGTGTATGGGTTTCCATTGCCTAGCTGCTCAAAACAATTTTTTCAAATTTTTATTAGGGGTCTAAGTTGCTCAACTGGAAAAGAGCTTTGCATATTTTTTTGGGGGGGCCTCAGTACATGTAGCTCAACTGGTTTAAAGTGCTATACACATTTCTTTTTTGGGGGCCTCAGTCGCTCGACTGTTAAATGCAATTTACACATTTCTTTGTGAAGCCTTACATGTAGTTGCTGGATAACATACTTCATGAGTATTATGTTATTACATGTATGTTATTCATCATTAACATGTTTTTTGTAATACGTAATTTCAATAATTAAGAAAAAAGCTCCACCCAAAAAAAAATTCCATTTCATTAAAATTGTTTTACTTTAAAGGGTGTAGTTATTTGTACTGAATACCCGAGGGATATTTGCTTTAGGAATCCTCAATCTATCATAAGCTTACATAATTAACAAAATCTAGTCCTTTCCGTGCCCGCATGCATAATATATTCTTCTGCGTGTACTTGTACATGTATCTATAATCTAGTGAACGAGGATAAAAAAGTCTAAATATGCGACTGTTTATAATTGCTTATCCAGTTGCACTTCAATAATCCTATTAATGGTGTTGTTAACCCATACATGTTATTCTTCCCCTATTGATATGTATTTGTTTCCTTCTTCTTCATTGCCTTCATTCCTTCCTTCTTCATTGCCCATTCTCGTCATTTCAAAATACAAATTTGAATTTTAAAGTAAACTTAATGAATAGTATGATTCATGGCTTGCAAGTCACTACCAGTAAGCTGTCTTGCTTTTACAATGTAAGCTACAGGGCATATGTTTGTATGGGTAATTCAGATTCGTCAGCAAAAAGCCTGCTCCCCCAATAAATGTAAGTGAAATAATCTTGAGTTTGCCGTGCAACATCAATCAATTTGTTATTAGGAATAGGAATGATGTTGCGGTAAAATGTAGTGCCTAGGAACAACAAGAAAATAAGATTTGAAGATGTTAGTTCATCTGTTGTTTATTAGTTGATCATAGTATCAAACTTTCACTTTCCCTGGTGGACATATGCATTGAATGTGTCTACAATTGCCATGCTGAACAAGATTGACTAAACCAGGCTGCAAAGTGCTTTTCTCATGTTTCATCAGACAGACTACTTTGTGCAATCAATTTAAACCTTATAACAGATAAAAACATGGCCATGTATACACTGTATGTATCAAATAGCAACAGTTTATGATGGGGTATAAAGGTCTAAATGATATACCTCTTTTTAACACAATTAGAAACTTGTATCCATGGTTATTTTAGTCAAGAAGATTTTCTGTGTGCTCGTACGTTTTAGTGTCCATACCTAATGAAATATCATAGGTTAAGTTTATTACAACAATTTATGATGGGGTATAAAGGTCTAAATGATATACCTCTTTTTAACACAATTAGAAACTTGTCTCCGTGGTTATTTTAGACAAAAAGATTTTCCCTGTGTCCGTGTGTTATAGTGTTCAAAAGTATTTATGTATCATACAGTAAGCTTACATCCCCGTATACATGTAACAGATACCCTATCACCACCCCCCCCCCCCCCCCACCCCCAACCCCACACCACCACATCCCATTATAAAAGATATCCTATCCCCATAACTCCCATCACTCGCTCTCACATACACATTTACACCTTGCTCTCTTACAAATGAAATCTGTCTTAGTTCATTTTTTTTTTATCAGGAGGATTTGGGCTGAAGATGTTATCTACTGATATGAATACACACTTAAAAACATTTCAGTACTAAAAAATTATATACCTTTGAAATTGACTGAATCTTGTAGCTACATCTAAAAATATGTTGCTCAGACAGCCTTGGAAGTTTAATTTCCGAGCAGAATTGACCCGGTTTTCATGGTTGACCTGGATTTGATCATGTGTGTCCAGTCTTTGACTGTAGACAGCCTGTCAATTTGTTGTCTGCTTATCGAATCCAAGGTTTATTTTTGGAACTTGTACTGATTTGGGACTTTCTTTTTCCAGGGCTATAGTTTAACACAGTGGCCTTAAAAATGGTTGCCCCTATTTTTATTTTTTTGAATTTGAGGCTTGGTTTTTTTTAAACAGCCTGTTTATTTTGCTTTAATTTTGTAACTATCCATCCTGTCAGAATGTTAGATGCATAGATGGCTTACACCATGCACGTTTGTTTGATGATGGTTAAAATTATGTGAAATAAAATAAGCTCTACTGTGTATCATCTGTGACTTATCTGAAGAGCAGGTGGTAAATCAACGTCTATGTAACCTAATATTCTTCAATGCTTTTTGCTTATGCGTACCTCACTTTTCTTGGGCAAACAAATTGTTACATAGCTGATTTTTCATATGTACTTATTTTGTGTTTTTTTTAATAAAAATGACCCAAAATTAGCTTCATATAATTTTGTTTTAACAAAATTTTCCTTAAATTTGGCATCTCATGTCACTTTAACCAAATTAATTACACTGTAGATAGCTATATAGGTGCCAATAGGGCAATAAAGAAAACAAGTGGATGGACTAGGAACTTTGTGGGGTGCTTTAGAATACTAAAATGTTGACTGCCATTTTCTGTTCACCTACCTCGGCTTATATAAAATATGACATTCTCAAACATTGGTTCTATTCTTGTGATTTGCGTTTTTATTCACCATGATTTTGATACTCCTTAACCAATTCCCAGATAGACTGCTCACCGTACGGCTCAGCATATTTGTCACCGCCGCCAGACTCAAGCTGGAGAAGGTAAGTCACCTTTTATAAATTTCTTACTGAGTTACATTGGTTTGTGATCTTTCAGAGAATAGATTTGTTTAATGACGTTATGGGGGTATGTTGAGGGATCAAAATGGCTGACAGAAAATATTCTACACAGAAAAGTACAGCCATATGTGTTGCTGCAAGGGTTTGTAATGAGGTGGTCACTTCAAACAAAATCTCATAAGTATCTCATATTTTTTTCGTAACAGGATTAAGCTCCTTTCGTATTAGACAATGATTACCTTTCTCGTTTTTTTTTTGGAGGGGGGGGGGAGTTATTTCTAAATAACACTTCTTGAATATCAGAATCAGTTAAGAAAAGTAAAGGAAAAAAGTAAATATCAATTATATTGATATAAGAGGACATTTTATTCTTTTTTTTTCTAACTTGATGAAATCATAGTCTGGCTGACACGGGACGCGGACGAGTCTTACAAGAAAGTCAGTTTTTTTCTGGGCCTCCAGAATCATGCCTGCTGAAAAAAGCAGAAATTCGTCTAGTCATTTTGGATGATATCCTAAACAAGATTCTGGGAAATTTTCTGACTGGGTTTTCACTCGAACGATCTATGTGGGATGGTTGCCAGTTACCACCTGAAGGTCGTGGGTTTCCTCCCACAATAAAACTGGCAACGCCACCATATAAGTGAAATAATCTTGAGTGCGGCGTAAAACACCAAACAATCAATCAATCAACTTAAACAAGATTCAAATACACCGACAACCTGTTAACATTACAGAGACAGGGAAAACAAAATGACAGAATGCAATAAATCATCATCCATATATCGCAGTAGTCAATCACCAAATTCTCTCACAAAAAGGGTGATTTATTGGCTGAAATAAGCCAATTTTACTGCAGTTTGACGAGAAGAATTGCTAAATATACCATAATCTTAACTAAGACGCAAAACACATAGTTGTATTCATGCCCAGTGGTACTTGAAAGGATTTATGAACTACCTTTGGAAATATTTTCTAATTTGCGTTAAGTGTGTTGTAGAACATGTACTTTAAAAGTATGACCCCAAAAAAAATTTAAATTTTGTTCGCAGCACATACAAAATGCAAGCTACGTTTGCCGATCTACAATGCTTATGAAAGTTCATTATCTCAGAGACGTATGACGTCAAACACGACCTCCATTGTGTACGTACCCTCACAGTAATGACGTAATAAACGATTTCTGCTGTCTCAGTACGTCTTCATGGCAGTTTGTACATATCAAAGGACGTTATTTTTCCGAGTAGTTACGGAAAATATGCCTGTTTCCTCCCCATTCTTTTTTGACTACCATGGAACTAACACGAAGGTTGTTTCGTTTCAACTGATGTTTTTCAAATATATATACATTTAGTCCATAAACAAACATAAACCAGCCTTAAATCCTGTTCATAAATCCTTTAACAACTGTTCTGGTTATGCAGAATGTGTTTACATGGAGAACAAGGTGTTAAGAACACTTCTGTGTCTAATATTAACCTGCAGTGACTTTGACAATTAAGTAATCCAAACCGTGGCTTAAGGATTAAATAAATGATGCATGCTTTAGTGACAGCTAACTATGAAACTAGAGCGTTCAATTTCCCCTCAACCACCCTTCCATAATGGCATAATTTGACAAAAGGATTCTATCAGATTAATTCCAACCTGCCAATCGATATTGTTGCCATCCATACTTTTTCTTACCAGCTGTGTACTGAAATTGACTTGTCAAAGCTGATTTTGTCTCATTGTTTCCAGCTTTCATGTCAAGTTTTTCATCTCATAATATATAAAAACTGGTAATGGTGTCAAATCAATCAATGGCATTTAGAAGTTGCAGGTACAATTACGGTGAAGAATTTCTTATGGATAACAACTTCCGTATTCATTTGGTGACAATGTTTAGTTGTAGCTCTTAACGCGAAACATCATCACCCATAAAACAAAGACTTTATTACAACAATTTATGATGGGGTATAAAGGTCTAAATGATATACCTCTTTTTAACACAATTAGAAACTTGTCTCCGTGGTTATTTTAGACAAGAAGATTTTCCCTGTGCCCGTGTGTTTTAGTGTCCATAAACATAAAACAAAGAAGCTTTATCCATAAGTAATTGACCTCTCCACTATGGGGCCAAGCAAATTTTAAAAAGTTAGACAGTTAGTGAAATAAATCTCTCACATAATAGGGAGCGCAAGTCTCATAAGAATCATTACGAGATTTTGTGATATCCGGTGATAGATGACGTCATTAAGAACGTTTTTGATGACGTTGCAATGTCAATTGTCTGCCATTTTGGAACGAAAAACGTTCAGTCACATGCGCAATGCAGTGCCGGTGACAGGAAATATGTGGAATTCACACGCGACTTGCGCTCCCTATGACTTGTGTAACCTCACACGCCGAATTGGTCTAACACTTTCGAACGTGACACTGACAGAGAGGGGTTGTGTTTAATGTGGGTATTTTTTACTAAGGTGCAACTGAAACCATTAAGGTTCTTCAAATGTTTTATTGGTTACTTAGAGCTGAAATTGTGTGATGTTTTATATGTGTATGGAGGGAATTTCCTTTTTTTCTCCCATGTTTTATAATTGATGTCAAAGTGAAAATATGTAATAGCATAATGTGTCTTGATCATGATTAAAAATAAAAAGGTGTTAATTATCTTCATATGGCTTGGTGGTCAACATTTGTTGTTTATAAATTACCCTAAGATAGACCCCACATTGATTCCACCGGGGTAATCTCTCTTTAAGCCTGAAGCTCTCTTGTCTGGTAGGGCATTCTTCCATTAATTATGTACACAGACAGCTCATTAAGGGGTATCAGTAAGAGATTTTGGATCAGTTGCGTTGTAATGTTATTGAGAGGTAAAACAGGTGCTCTGGTTTTCTTGTCTTATTGTCTACCACTCCATACCGGCACACATGTAAGCCTTCACTATATATGCCTACCTGATTTTCTGTTAAACGACAGAAATACCAGACATCTGAATTGTAATTAATTCTGACATTATTTCTATTGAAGCCGTTGGACTGAAAGTAACATTGTCAAATGTTCGGAAATCACTCGTACATTTCATAGTCACTAACATAACTTGACAGAATATCTGACTTTGTTGCCTTACCGACGGAAGCATACATTCATCCAGGACCTGAAAATAAGGTGGCCAAAATAGCTATTTCAGCACATTCATCTCAGTTCATTAGTTGTTCTCCCCCCCCCCCCAACCCTGGAAACAGTGACTTATACATGTAAGCTAAATAATCTAGAGTGCTGCATAAAATATCAATCAATCCTTGCAAAGGTTTATAGATGGCACCCTTGACTAAAGTTTTAAACCCTTGAACTCTCAATTTAAAAATTATGGAAACAGACTTATCATAAACGATTTTCTTCACATCCACTCTTAGCTGTACTGATTGCAGATTCCTTTTGTTTAATTGACTAGAAGAAGTTAGTATTTTGGTCTATTTCTATTATGGAATTGTTGTTCTTTGTTGTCAATCACTCAAAGACAAGATGGATAGTAAATAAAACAGAAAATATTTTAATCATAACACTGACCCGTAATAAAATTTTGTTTATGGTTTGGTGTTTTTAAACATAGACTGCACATTGATTTCACAAGAGTAATATCTATAATATGAAAGTCTCTTGTCTGGTAGGGCATTTTTCCATTAATTATGTACACAGACAGCCCATTAAGAGGTATCAGTAAGAGATTTTGGATCAGTTTTTGTATAGTGTTGTGATGTTGTTCAGAGGTAAAACAGGTGGTCTGACTTTCTTGTGTGTTCTACTTAGTACCCATACATGTATAGCTTTCTACTTTGTACAGCTGATCTCACAAAAATGGCAGACAATTGAATCCGCAAACAATTGATTCTGACTTTCTTTCTCTTGAAACCATGATTGGAATGGAGGCTAAAAGGGTATTTTTGAAGTAAGTAGTTAATGGGAAGGGTGGAGGGGATATCAAAACTTCAGCCTTCACTTATGTACCATAGTCTTAATCACGACGCAAAACACCAATCAATCAATTCATGTATTACAATTATTGCCCTCAAACAAAAGTTACGGTATTATAGGAAACACTTCTGATGAATTTATACTATAGGGATTGGTGATCTGGATTGGTTTCAGTTTCTGATTTCTCTTGTGGACTATCCAATGTTCCAATATTGATTCCCTTGTGTTTCTTTTCCCCAAAATCCCAAACAATAAGAATTCTTAATCAGATAATTATATCCATAATGGTTTTTTGAACATATATTTTATGGTGGGTCGCATTTTTTTTTTTTTTTCAGAAATCAAATCTGGAACGATGTTCTTTAATGCTGATAAAAAAAATGTTACCGTAGATCACGTGAAATTAAGTGACATTATTTTTCATCTATGGTCACGTGATAAGGTTTTCGAATGTTAAAGCGACGGATTTTTACGTTGCGAAAACGGTGACTTAATTTCACGTAATTTACAAATAATTAATGCATGTAATAATTATTTTCAAATAAATTCAGATTTTCAGTGGTATGCCTTAAAAAACTAAATGATTGACGTTAAAGATAGCAAATATTAATTTAGCCTTACCTTACAAATAACAGACCAAATATTAATTTGAATAAGTGGGATTCATATTGACAAGTTTTTTTTGTTTTTTCTGAACAACATTGATCTAAATTTCTTCTATGGGTATCAACAGAAAGCTCCTGATTTGTGCTTTCTAAGAAACAAAAAAACCTGCAATTTCTATGAAATTTGACAACTGCTGCCACTTTAAAAGATGTACGCATGTAAGTTATTAGGAAAAATAAATGGGCTGGATATTGAATGTTTCCTTAATGTAGTTTTCTGTTGAACTCTTCGGGTACTACCCTGTGGCGCTGCACAAATGGAGTGTTCGCTTAATATGGCTAACTTTAATTTGGTGTGAATCACATCTCCCTAAACAATGCTTATTTGGAAGAAATTTACCGTGTACAATTTTGCCCTACATCACCATGTACTCCATTCTACTCAACTGTGTCTTGGGTTGCTATGGAGACCAAATTTGTTGGTGGCTCGATAACTTGCTTTTGGCATAACATTTTTCCGTTGATAGTGTTGACGGTGTGGAGAAGTTACTGTTTGCGTGGGAGATAATGTCATTGATGAAATAAAACTCTCTGGAGGGCGCATTTTCTGACGCCTTTGTCTGTTGCCGCCCTGTGGCAACAAGTAGGAAATGCCTTAAATTTTACAGTTTTTGATGACAGATTGATTAAAAACATGCATGTTTTAATTTATGGGTGAAAAAATGTGACTTACAATTACATGTAGATGGTGACCAATCTCAAAACTTCCTGATTTTTTTCTTTTAGTAAATGTTGAACATACATGTATCTGGATCACGATATAATATAAGGTATATTTAATCTACATGTGCCACAACAATGTATTATATTTTCTTCAAGTGACTTTGTTTTATAAGGTTACTTTTGGAGAGTAACATAAATTGAGTAGAGAAAGAAGCACTCAGATTTCTTTTCAACTTCAGCTTTAGACAGCTGTGCTTTCATGAGCTTCTATCATTAATTTGGTCTTTCAAGTCGCAGCCAGCCTATATGTTGTGCTGCAGCTGTGCCTCGTGGAAATCTATAAACGCTTGTGGATAATAGTTGTTTACAATGCAGGGATGAATTCCATAGTTGACTTGATGGGCTATAGGCTAAAGTCGTCAATGATTTGAAACAGTCCTTGCACAAACATACAGCAAATTGAGTCTATCGATGTACTAACATGAGTATAGCCATATACGCCTCTAAATGCCAATTAACTGTTTCTCTTTTGTGTCTTGATGGGATTGTTGGTGTAGTTTTCAGTATCGCAACGTTTGTCCGTTCTTGCATACACCTGTATATATTAATGAACACTAAAACCTGTATACATGTATATGTTTCTGTTCTCACGGGTATTTTGTGTTTGCATTTTTATAACTTTTTTTTAAATTTGAAATTAACTTAAGTTGGTGATCCCATATTATTGAATGGGTTTTGTTTTGTTCGTGTGGTACCTGTATTTTATTCGCGCTTGAACTTGTATGTGTCTGTAAGTCAACTAATTGTTTGAAAAATTCAAGATGAAAAGGAACAAGCTTTGTCAAAGCTGTCCATTAGTCAAAGAAAAAGTGAGCATATTTTCCTTAACTACTGGAAAAAAATTGTCCTCAATTCAATTCATTACAATGTATACATAACTTGTTTAAGGGGCATATAGAAGTTGGAAGTATAACATTAAACAAACTCTTTGAATAGACATTGAAACGTTGCGCCTAAATATAACAGAAGTTGTAAATCCAGAAAGAGTTTGTTTAATGTATACATATACAAAGTAAAATGTCTCGACCTCTGACCCAAAGGCCAATCATTGCTAAATAAAAGAAAAAGTGTTCGAAAGATCTACTAGTCAAGGCTAAACTCCCTTGTCTGTCTTCTACGTAGGTATTTCACTTTCTTTTCCCATGATCCTATTGGATTCAATCTCAGTTTACTGATATTCTTGCCATAGCTGAAGATGCGTAAAGTTTCACTATGGTTATTTTAGACAAGAAGATTTTCCCTGTGCCTGTGTGTTTTAGTGATCATAAATATTAAGAGGTCTAAATGATATATATCTATTTTTAACACAATTCGAAACTTGTCTCCATGATCACTTTAGAAGTAGATTTTCTCTGTGCCTGTATGTTTAACTTGTGTTCATACATGTAAATATATGTATTAACTGATTTGTCAAGGTGTGTGTTACATTGTATTTGGGCTGCTTTGAGTGGTACATGTAAATGCACGTGTTACACTACATGTTTACAGGTTATTCAAGCATCTTGAGGGTACAAATTTGGCTAGGTGAGTCTTATGCCCTAAAATGATCCAGGTGTGCTGGTTCACCTTGCTTTTTGGGTTGAAGTGGTGGATTGGTATATATACTTCTAATATCTTTATTAACCATGAGTATATGTTTGTCCCCAAGTACAGATACCGGTCATCCCCCCCCCCCCCCCCCCCCGTCAGTCGATATTTTTTGCAATAATTCATAAAATATTTAACAAAGGCTTACATATTCTGTACCTACAATTTGGGTAATATCAGCCTTCAGTCTTTATTTTGAAGTTCATCTGGTAATTTGGGGCTTGTCTCACTAACCTGAGTAAAGTTATCCATTGACTAACAACATGGAATTGTGCCTCAGGCTTGTGGCAATGCTTAAATTCCCCTTAGTTTAACATACATTTGCAACAGGTGTAACTTAACTGTAGTTTACGTGTGAATGGTGCAAGGAACCCTTTTTAAGCTAATTCCATTGAAGAAATCCCCCCCCCCTCCCCATGTAAGTAATGCTTGCCAAAAACCCTTCCAAATCCGTCCAATTCCTGAACAACTCACCCACTTGGAGGAATTTATGGGTAGTTGACTAAGCCCATCCTTTTAATGTTTACAACAATATTTATTTATTTTTCCCTGGACTGATGTACATTCTTGTAATATTTCCGGGGGCCTCCGTGGCTCAGTAGGTAGAGCGTTGGACGCTCAATCCCAACAACCTTCCACCAATGGGTCGCGGGTTCGAATCCCACTCAGTCCAAAAATTGGAAAATTTTCTGACTGGGTTTTTCCTCGAACGACCTATGTGGGATGGTTGCCAGTTACCAGCGGAAGGTCGTGGGTTTCCTCCGGGCACAGAGCCCGGTTTCCTCCCACAATAAAACTGGCAAAACACCAAACAATCAATCAATCAATGTAATATTTCCATCAGTAAACTCATTCATGATCTTAGCCCTGTCTGAATAAACAGCCTAGTCCCATATGGGCCAAAGATCTTGTTGATATTTTTCAAACAAAAACTTGATTGTTTGCTTTTCGTGATTTCTGCTCCTTTCCACGGAAAAAAAGCTTTTGAGTTTGATTCAGTTCCTCAACAAAAGCCAGAAAAAAAGCTATGTTTGGGGTGCTTTTTCTTAGCAAAACCTTGATCTTTACTGTTGTGCATGCACAAAAAAATAACCCATTCTCCTGTTCCTGAAGAAAAACTAGGTAACTATTCCTGTTCCTGAAGAAAAACTTGGTCACTATTCCTGTTCCTGAAGAAAAGCCTCGTCACTATTCCTGTTCCTGAAGAAAATCTTGGTCACTATTCCTGTTCCTGAAGAAAAACTTGGTCACTATTCCTGTTCCTGAAGAAAAGCCTCGTCACTATTCCTGTTCCTGATGAAAAGCTTGGTCACTATTCCTGTTCCTGAAGAAAAACTTGGTCACTATTCTTGAAGAAAATATTCCTGTTCCTGAAGAAAAGCTTGGTCACTATTCCTGTTCCTGAAGAAAAGCTTGGTTTATTTTTCACCTGATCGCCCTACATGTGCAGTGTATGTAGAAGTGTTGACTGGCCCAAGGTTCGTGGCAGAGAATCCACTTTCCTTTGCACTGAACTGGGCAACACCACCATATAATTTAAAGTTGAATAATCTTGAGTGCACTGTTTAACATTTAACTTTGATTTAACTTTATCCTTCATGTTAAACTGCACCAGTTTCTCCATTCTACATAACAAGCCTAAATTACCTGAGCCTTAGTTGGGAACGTTTGCTAATATACTCAGTCGTAAAACCTATTGGTCTCAGTTCAGCACTAATTGAGATCTCTTACAAAACCAGCATGTAAATGGGGATGAGTTTACGTAAACTTTAGCTATATAATTAGTCTCTGCCATATCTGGGGACGGGCATTTACTTTAGCAACAGTTTTGTGTGTGTTTTCTCCTCTTTTTGAACAAAGGGTTGTTATCATTCTTATAGCCATGGTTGTTGACCTAACAAGGAGGAACATTAAGTATACTACACACATTTTTTTTATTTGATGTTTTCTAAATAACAATGGAATTGATGTAGTTAAACTACATTTTCACAAAGCTGAACAAAGACTCTGAAGTCAGTGGATTTACTTTAATCAATTTTTTATAATTGTCCATATAATATTAATAATCATACCTATCATTTAATTCTAATGTTAATCTTTGAATCACTTATTAATAGGTTATGTTGTTCATGCTAAGTCTTCCTTCCTAATTTCCTTTTCAACTATATAGCATTCCAAGTTATATTCACAATCTGCAGTATTCTCAGTGTATAGTTGTACATGTTGTAGTTTCACATAACAATGTTCAGCTTTCTACTGGAGTAGAACTCTGTTAAACCTGGAATTTGCTATAAATATGACCTTGACACAGTTTAAAGAAGGTAATGGGGTCATACAGGAAGCTGTTGATGATGGAACACGCATTGTTTTCTGTAACAAAGGCTTAAACCTCTAAACTAGTTTTAAGTCCTCTAACATCTTCGATCAATGTATAAGAAACAAACAGAAGGCATCTGGGGCTATTGTTTATCAAGGCTGACTGTCTGCCAATATGGCTGCAATGTTCATTGCTTTAATCTACTTCCTGGTTGAGGAAAAAAAGTACATGTTGCATTATTCAGGGGATGGATTTAATCTAATGAATAGAAAAGGACCTCCAAATAATAGTGATAGCTGCTTTACACCAATTGTATTGATCATCACGAGCTACATATAGGCATGGCTGAACATTGATTTCAAATTAGAACTCTGACTCTATTTTTCTCCTCACTGGCTGCTCCAGATATAGCTTCTAGGCAGTGAATAGAATCCACTCGCCCCAATGCTGGTCTGGCCTTAAGCAAATTTGGGTCGCTGTCTTGCATTGTGGTTATTGATCATTGTTAGCAGCTCTTGGCGGAAAGCATTCCCTGTAGCCCGTCTCCTCGCCATATGAACCAAACTGCATACAGTCTGGTCAAAATACACTGTTCTTTGACACATTGTTTTAAACAATTAGGCTTGTATTCTGTACAGAAACATATAGAAGATATACATTCAACTATGAAAACAGGATTATTCTCTGGTGACAGTATCTAAATTGGTTAAATATTTAGGGAGCTGCAGTATGTGGAAATTACTGTTGCATTATTAATGACATCTCTTGACATAATTTTCTTCATTTTGATGGGTTCATTGTCCTTTTGCTGGCAAATTGTATCAAGTTCATTTTCTACATAGTGAAATTGTCACAAGGAAGGCAAACATCTGAAGTTAATTTATGAAATCACTTCCTATAAGGGAAATCCTCATATTTTGTTTCCAGTTTTGCCTTTATGTAAGTTTATATCATTACAGAAAGTATTATTGAATTAAGTTGCAACCACTTCAAAGTCAAAAGCAGGTGCCATTACATTAAATTAAAAGCATCAAAATCAAACCATTTTCTCATCAGTTTTGTTTGATTTCTTTGCCTTGGTAAACTAGTAAAAATGTCAAATAGAGATGATAATGGGAGGAAACGCTCAGGCCTGTCGTCCATCTCAAGTTCTCCAAGGACATTAACTCATAGATACATATCTTCTCTACAAATATCACGCAGCTGCTTCAGCACATATTGGAAACAATGGCAATACAATCATAATGCAGTGTTCTCACCTAAAAAGTCTCTACAAGGAATTACATGTATGTTAGTGTAGAAACAACCTTTTCGTTTACAAAACAAATGTGGTTACCCATGGTATACCTCTTGGACCACGGGTTCAAATCCCATTCAGTTCAAAGACCAATTGAACACATTTTGGTTGGGTCTTTACTTCTTATTGATGGCCTTACAGTATAATGTGAAAAGGTTTTCAGGTAACTGACAAAAGTCAGGGATTTCTTCAGGCAAAGAACCCAGTTTTCTTCCCCAGTTAACCTGGCAACGACGCCATATACGTAAAATGACTGAGTGCGACGTAAAATGACAATCTATGAATAAAAATCTTTGATATGGAAAACATTCTTGGGAAGCATTAACTAACATTGTGTGGTCTGTAGGGACCTGCCGAATTATCAAGTTTTACCTAGAATTCTTAATGACGCCTCTTAGTTACAAAGTGTGTTAATGGTGTGTCAACGTTATGGAAATAGTCAAGTCCCCAGACACCTTTTACTCAGCTCAAATATTTCCCATAAGATTAATTTCACTTCTTGATAGGTTCTTGGCCAACATGTCTAATGTGTTAAGCTAAAAGCATATGGTCAATTTGAGCTAACTTATAGCTTCACTGGATTCCTCTAAATTAAACGTAGTTGCTTTTTAATGGCCAATATTCGTTAGCATTGTGCCTGCTGACACATTTATTTTTCCGAGCTAATTGTTTTGATTTAAGTTTAACTTGTTTGTGCGTTTAAGAATTTTAGTAAAACAGTATTTTCCGTATAATTGGAATTATATTGTACCTACTTGTAAAATGCACTAAGTTGTTCTACAGAATCAAACCTCGGTTCCTTATAATTAAAGAATCTATCCTGAGTCATATATCAATAAAGTTATAGCTTAGAATTAATAAGTATGCCAACAATATGTGATTTAAATCTTTCAATGGCATTTAGAAGTTGAAAGGTTAACAATAAGGTGAAGAATTACTTATTTATAACAACTTCTTGGTTAATTGGATGACGACGTTTCGATGTAGTTCTTACATCGTTATCAAAGTCAATTAACCAAGAAGTTGTTATCCATAAGTAATTCTTCACCTTAATATGTGATTTTTCAATTATTTAAAAATCCCATAATTTAGCGACTTCACAATTACGGCCATACATGTATATGGTAGACCGGACAAAGCATCTGTCAGTATTTTTACAACATATTTTAGGAAAACAACCCCCCTGGAAAGTCTGCACCGACCGATATAATCAATTCATTAAGTACGAAAATCTCATAAAATATTGGCCTCTTGCTGAGAATTTATTTAAAAGTTTAAAAATCCTTCCCATTCAATTGTTGAATAAGTTTGACCATCTCATTACCATTCATAAATTCAAAGCCTCTTTCTTCCACAGTCAGCAATTTATACCTACCAAACAAGGACTTTAAATCTTTTAAACTTATTTCAACTGTTCAAATCTATCTTTTTATTCCACACGTATCCAGAAAATTCTACTGACTAAGACCAAGCTCCTGTCAGTCGTCAACCTAATGAAATATCATAGGTTTACTTTATTACAACAATTTATGATGGGGTATAAAGGTCTAAATGATATACCTCTTTTTAACACAATTAGAAACTTGTCTCCATGGTTATTTTAGACAAGAAGATTTTCCCTGTGCCCGTGTGTTTTAGTGTCCATAAATATAGCTGGAACCCGGGAATGGTACAGGCTACAGGTTACATTAAAATCTATCAATCCCTTGTCTCTTTTTAAGTCATCCATTAAAGATTATATATTGGCGCTAAAGCAGGTGTCATTTATCGACATCTTTCACCCCAGACTGTTGTGTAAATGAAGGTACTCTGTATATGATCTATTTTTTTGTATTTGCAAAAATAGATTATTTTGTTTTCTTGTTTTTATATCCTTACTGTTAATCAAAAACACTACCCACCTGTGACGTATGACTCAATTGATAACACTAGCCATATAATTGGGATAAAACAACTCCATTGGACCTTATTCCCGCCGTCTAATGTCTGTCTTCATCAATCTGAATAAATTTTCAAAGGTGAAGAAATGAAATGAATAAATGGAATAACTCATTCCTTTGTTAAAAATATTTTGTAAAATTTTGTGTTGTTTTACAGGACAAATTCAGACTCTGCTTTACATACAAGTGCCATGGCTCCTGTGACAGACAATGCTCATGGACCAAACACACCTCCAACACAGAGAAGGGGTAAGGTATTTTATCTCAAATTAGTCTGATTTATGTCTTTAGAAAGTAATAACATCAGTTTCATAAGAAGCATTTATCACCAACCTGTACTGTAGCTGGTTCACTTTCACCTGAATGTACCATGAGCTCCCAAAATGCTTATATTTTTGTGTGAAAACAAAATTTTGTAATTATCAGCTGTATTTCTCACGTTGTACAATTTAGAAGCTTTTTAAGGGTATTGAGTGCAGAAATGTACGTTAATGCAGTGTTTTTAACCTACTTTAATTTTTTTTACTTTTCTAACAGTATTTCGGTTTGTTCAAGTCTGAGACTCTATCGATTTTCCTCATTCCAACCTCAATCATTCACTTTTTCCTTCAACTTCTCTTATTGTCTTGACAATCAAAATTTATAATAATAAAAAATGTGAATCTTTACCGACTTTAAAGAAACTCACACTTGCTTTATTGGGTCAGGCTCCATAACAATGTTTACAGTACTATCTTTGCAATTCTTCATAAAATTTTACTTGCATTTTGTTTGCTCTACATGTTCTTGCATAACATATAATCCTTTTCCATCTGCTGGTACTCTTGTCATAGCTTAAGAATCATAAGCATTGTCAAGGTATTACAAAGTGGTCCAGAAAATCCTAACTGACAAAATACTAAGCTCCTGTCAGTCGTCAACCTAATGAAATATCATAGGTTTAGTTTATTACAGAAATTTATGATGGGGTCTAAATGATATACCTCTTTTTAACACAATTAGAAACTTGTCTCCATGGTTATTTTAGACAAAAAGATTTCCCCTGAGGTCTTGTATTTTAGTGTTCATAAATATATAATCTTTTTCCTGATTGTGTGAAAAAAATCAAGGTCACTGGCATTGGTTTTACTTGTGAATCCAAGGACACTTGTAGACACACCTTTAAAATTAAGCATAATGGTTCCCCAAATGGTCTACTGCTGACTTGTATTATATACACAAAGAAAAAAGTTAAGCCCCCCCCCCCCCCCCCCCCCCCCCCCGAAAAGTCTGAACCGACTGATAAAATTATTCGTGTAGGGAGATTGTTGACAAACTGATGTTGCAGAAACGATTGTGATCATAAAGAGCAACATTCTGGCCATAAGAAATGACCATGGCAATAAGCTATACAATTTATTCAGGATATTGTTAGCCAAATCAAAAATGTATTTTAACAAAATAAAAAGATGCTTGTAAGTATGAAACTTCAGAGTCCATCTGGCTTCACGGGGCAAACATATTGAAGGGAAAATGTCACTTTGAGTGTGTAGAACACATCCCTGGAGCAGAAGGTCAATAGCGCGTATAGCCTCCATTAGCTTCCAACCTGCGTCTCATCCCTTCAAAGCCTCTTACTGCCGTGCCGATCAGAATTTATGAAAAACTGTGTGAATTTTGGCAGCTTATGTCGCTTTAAGCAGGCGTTAAAATCTTGACTTCCCGAAAACAAGGAAATTAAAATGAAAGTGATATTCCATTCACGATGAACTAGAACGTCTTCAATGACATGGCGCCTAAGCTGTCTCAGCAAGTTGAAAGTTCTTCACATGATTGATTGGAATTTGACAGTTTATCAGCTGAAGCAGGTCTGGAAATTGATGAAGAAATTCAATTAATAGGAGTATAACAGTTTTTTTCCCTCTTTTCACATTTCTTTGAAATTGATATTGGTAATTCACATGCTGGATTTGTAGTAAGATATGTGGTATAAAGATTGTTTTTGTTTATACCATGTGCTATCAAGGATGATAAAGAGTTCCATCAAAGGGTCTCACGTTTGAATCCCACGCGGACCAAACTAAAAATGAAAAAATCCATGTGGGTTTTTCACTCGGTATGGAAGAGATGCCAGGCCGGCAGTTTCATCTGAGCAAAGAGCCCGGTTTCCTGGCAAAACCGCCATATAAGTGAAAGAATCTGGAGCGCAGCGTAGAACATCAATTAATCAGTTAACCGTATTTATATTGCAAGTTAAAGTACATTTATAATTAGCTTGCTCAAAATAATCTTCTGTTGTCTAAAACATCCATTTATCTAGACATCAAACAGAAACAATGGGTTACTGGGTTTTTTTGTGTTTTTTTTTTTTTTGTTTAAGCGCAAAAATGACAAAATGCCTCTGATTGATATACCAGCACTTTGTTTATGAAATTGAATTTTAGCTGTACATAGGCAGATACATGTATCATCTTTGTTTAAACATTACCCCTCATCTCCAAGTTCAATGACCGACTGAAAATAAGCTGTCTGAAAGTTTACTTTAAAGGTTCTCATTAAAGACCTCCCCAGGCTTAAAAAATATTTCTCTTAAAGGTTAGCTGCACTTTTAACTCTGTCTATACATGTATGTCTTTCAAGTTTTCAAGTATCATTGGGTCTTTACATGTATATCTTATTAACTGTTACCAGAGAAAGTTCAGTGAAAAATAGTGCACATATAAGTCATAAGTGTAATGGGTTGAGTTTCTTAACCACTCATCAAATCACTTTGATCAGAGATCTGTTGTTTATGGTCATTAAATGTTAGTATCTCTACAGTATGGGTTGCTATGAAAGCACATCTAAAGATCTATTAGAAGACACAATCCACAAATTAACAGAGATCAAGGTTTCTTTATTCCTTATGCCTACAATGATATAATTCTTTAGGTATCAACTTTTTCATCCAACTGTGCATATGTTAATTATTTAATCATATCCATTACTTAATCACTTTGCCTGTGTGTTTTGTTTTCTCGCTATATCTGGTAATCTTATTTAAAACTAATGTTTTCCTGTAATTATTCAGTCGGTCTTTTGTCAAACGTTATGTAATTTTCTGTCCTTTATTATTCATCTGTTTACGAAGCTGTTACCACTCTACATAGTGATGTTTTCATAATCTCAAAAAGCTTTCATATTTAGTGCACTGCATAAATTAACTTCATGTTTTTTTTTTCATACCCCTTCACCTGTATATATATTCTCTGTTCCATCTATGTTGATCATATGCTTGAAAACGATGTCCGAATAGACATTGAAACGCTGCACCTAAATATAACAGAAGTTGTAAATCCAGAAAGAGTTTGTTTAATGTCACATCTATGCGGTTTTGTAAAACAGGCTTCTGGTTTATTTCTGCAGCATTTAGTTGATTTTGAAGATTTAGTTAAAAGCTTGCCTGTGCATAGCCATTTTGTTTTTGATTGGGATGTTTGTGATTTTAAATTCAATACACATAAACCTTCATTGTCATACATACCCTGATTTAATCTACCTGTGCGGGTCATAGGTGTTACACATGTAACTTTGTTTACTGTTATCTGTTCCATTTTCCTCCAAAGCAAGATGCGGCCAAAATGCTACTGGTCTCGAGAAAGTATGCTAAAGTAGTGTTTAAAACCAAATCTGGCCTAAAATGAATTTATGTTTGTCTCTGAATTTTGTTTTTGTTTAAAACACTATTTCTGTTCTTTTACAGGTAATATGGATTTTCCTTATTCCTATATTAATCATTTAGTTTTTTGATAAACTTAAAACTGTCATGAAAAAAATGCAAATGTTGGCAGCTCATGTCACCTCAATAGTGGTAATAGATATGAGATTTAAACATGTTTTATTCCTTTGCCAATAAGAGCATTCTTGTTTATATCCTGTGTCAGTATGACTTTATTTACAGATATTTACGAGGAAACATTCTTGCCCTTTCTTCTTTTCATTCTATTTGATGGATTGTTCATTTTCCTCCACAGTAATGGAGATCATGGGTGAAAATCACTTACAGGCAGACGGAATGCAGAGGGGGGTTTATTGGGACCCAAAGAAGGTACTTCCCTATTAAATCTCTTCATTTCACACTCAAATCTTAGATTATAAGATATATTAAGCTCCTTTTCAAAGATGATACGTCTTTTTTTCCCAAAAAAAATTTTGGATGGGCGTTGGATAGAGGAAGACACTTCTGTCAAGAGATTTCCAATCATTGGCTGCAGGTTTTAATCCAGAATATATATATTTGGAACATTTAGTCTGGGCTTTTTACATGATGGCCCTATGTTAAATTGCTGTCTGGTACCAGCGGCAGGTTGGGGTGTCCTCCTGGCATACAGCTTCTTTCATCCATCAATGGACCGGACTTAGCAATGTCAAAAATTTCAAAGCCATTCAAGCACAAATATTATGTCATTTTTTGCCTTGAGTAATCAGCCATAACTCTAGGCCACTGATTCTCAGAACCATTTTATTCGTCGAAGGTCCTCCGAGCAAAAAGAGTTTGGTTTCATCCCCAACTAAACCTGTCATGGCCACCATATACGAGACATAATCTTTAGAGTGGAATAATCATATTATGTAATTCAAAGAACCTTCCGCGGTGGTAAAGAGAAAAGCTATTAAGCCTGGCAATAATAATAATCTTTATTTACAAAGGGTTGACAAGCCATATGCAGTCAATTATGTGTTCTTGTCCTCATAGCTGAGAAAAATCAAAACGGCAACAAGTTTCAGCCACGGGGAAAATTCATCAGGCGCTGGGTCCGATATTGATTTTGATATGAAGGAATTTGATGGAAAATGTTTTGTCAATCTTTTATAATTTTGTTTCCTTCTTTCTTTCAACAGTTAGCCCAGTCAAGACCCAAGTCCTGTGAAGTCCCAAATATCAAGTATGTTATGAATTTAATAACTCTTGTACCACTTAGCACTGGTTCTGTGTTTTAAAAAATGAATGGGAAATTGTACAGAAAACTGAAGACATGCGATTAGATCGAAATATTTTATTAAGATAGAAAATTAAAGAGGTTCACTAAATTCATTTAAACCTAACACAATCATTTGTTAATATATATCTCTTTCATTGCTCAATATTCTTGTACAATAATACCCCAAAAACCCAAGATATTAATGTATCAACTGGTTGTTTAAAGCCGCGGTCACACTTATGGTTATTTAGTTTATTATAAAGATGTGTGGTTCAATCAAAGTTTTGATCCATACAAAAGTCAAGTTGATTTGGACTGAGCTGTGTTTAGTTTGACTGCTTATATTCACTGGAACTAGTTCAAAGAGATCAGGAACTACTGTTAGTGTGAATCAGATTTATCGTGTTATTTTGTTTTCAGCATCTACCCCTCCCAAGAGCAGGATTCTGGTGTCCATATTCCCATATCAAATAACACTGGTTCCTTGCCTGATTTGACAAACCTCCACTTTCCATCTCCACTGGCAACCCCTCTGGATGTGGAGGACCAGTCCTACTCACAGGGCAGCCCAGCCAACTTGTCTCCCACGTCAGCTCACCACATGGCAATGGTTACCGGATCTAATCAGAACCAGCAGCAAAGTCCAGTGGCACGAAGGCGTCATCCTCATGGGGGACCGAGTCCACTTGTCCTTACATCAGGCCAGTCTAATCAGATGCGACTCCCTCTATCTCCACCGGTATGTTGTCCACCTTCTCATATTTTTTTTCAGTCTACCATAATCACAATTATCATCTTTTTAGTGCTCAACAAACAATGCTTAGTACTTCGTTTTTGTCAAAAGATATTCCGTGTGGGCTTTGTTTTACAAAGCTTTCAGTCTGTGGTGTAATAAATTCATATAGCTTTACACCCATTTGCGACAGGGAACAAAGTTTGGCCAGTTTTGTAACAGGAACCCCAGAGTAACTAATTTCCATCGTATTGTGATCTTATATACGAAAAAGTTTACGTGTTTCCATTGTAGCCCGTATAATTAGGGATTTTTGAAAAAAAAAATTCCCTTTTCCTCAATTTATCCTAGACAATTTGCTGATTGCTTAGGCTAATTAGCAGGGCTACACTAACACTCGTCCTTAAATGTTTTTCTTTTTTGCATATCTTTGATTTAAAATTGAATATTTTGCCTTCTTGCAACTTGTGTGTGCAGTGTTTGATGTTTTTTTATTATAATTTTTTGCATGAACTAAATATACTCAAAACCACCACATGCATCCAAATTTTTTAAAATCCGGAAAGATTATTTGACTTAATTACAGATGAATTATAACTTGGTAATCTGCCTGCATTTCATGTTGGGGGCCTTGTGGCTCAGTCGGCAGAGCAATGGTCTCTTTATAGTCCGACACACAACTCACATCATTGGGGTTGCAGGTACAAATCCAACTCAATCCAACTCAATCCAACTCAATCCAAAAAAAATTTTCTTATTTTCTCTCAATCACCCTAGTTCATGTGGAAAAGTTGCGAGGTAACCACCAAAGGTCATGCTAGAGAGTTGCCAAAGATTGAGGGTTTACTCCCCCACAAAACCTAGCAATGCTGCCATATAGGGTTACATAGTGCATCGAAAAACAACAATCAGTCATTTCATGCCAGTAAACATCTGATTTTTTTGACAAAGTAACTATGCTGCCAAAATAAAATCTTCTTTGGATGCATGTGATGGGTTTAAGCTGATATAGGGACAGTTCTAATTAATTGTAGCCTACTGGTGTCTTCAAACTCAAAGAGACCTAGTAGCTAGAGTAGCCACTTATCCCAAGAAATTGTAAATATTTGGGCTACCAGAATGTTTTACACTGACTGTCCTTATTCAGAATTAGTTGTGGTTCTTTTATATTTTGTACTAGATAGAAACATGAAACCTTCTAAATCCTGCCTGCCAGAAAACAGAATTAAATAATGCATTTTACTGGATTCTTTGCCTTTCAAAATTTTCATACTTTTTAATTGGGTCTTCATAACAGTGACTCAACTATATAATTATACTATAACATGAAAACAAATATTTGGTACATAGACAGAATTATGGTGTTTTTGGCAGGTAGGCTACATTCAGAATAAGGATTCAATTAGCATGTGACAATCAATTACAGCTTGGAAGCCTGATAACACTCTACAAGAATTTTGAACATTTTTCTGATACCAAGTTAATTTGAAGACGGCTGTCGAAAGCTTTCAGATAATTTTCCAAAACTTAGCCATTTGACCTCACACAAAGCTTGGCCTTGCTCAATGGAAATTTTACATATAGGCCTACTTGTTATTGAATGCCTCTGTAGCTAAGATATCTTGACCAACAAAATCAATAATTGAAGTCTCCAAATTTCATTACATGATTTAAGGCCATCCATCAGAAGCAAAACAAACAAAAACATATCAGATCTTGTTGCTGTTATCACGCTCCCAAAGTTGAAATTATTTTACCATGTTGTTGTTGTACTTCTTTTGTTTATTTTTAAGTTCTAGAATTGTGTTTGCTGTATGTCTGTGTTTTGTTGCTTGCTCCGTACATGTAGGTTGCCAATGTAGATCCCAGTCAGCTTTTGTTGGACCCTCGAATACGACAGCAGTACCTAGCTTATCTTCAACACCAGCAGAGATTGCAACAACAACAGCAACAACAACAACGTCATCAACATCCCCACCACCATTCCCATCCCCACCATCATCATCATAATCACCATCAGTCAAATACATCTAAATCCCCCTCTTCCACACCCCACCAGCAAGTGCCTGAAATTCATATATCCTCTCCACAGACACAAGCTGATACTCAGGTTAGTTACTACGCTGTTTTCTGTTACGCAACTTATTTTATTCAGCTACTGAAGAAGTTCTGAAACTCAAATGTACCCTGGCCATGTTTCTTAGTTTCCAAAAGGCCCTGTTTCACAAAATTATTTCCTACAAGGTGGTATGAATGAGCAGTTTATTTTTGCCTGATTGTAGGCCTAATTACCGCCAAGCCTGATGGCGTCACATAGATTAACGCAAAGCTCTCTGGCCTAATTACTGTCCTCTTTAAGACTGCTCATTATTATTTCAACATCAATTGAGTTTCCATGAAGACCTGGGTTGTGCAAATTCTAATATAGCCAAAATATCATAAATCAACACTGTAAACTTGATAAAAATAAATTTTGGCTCAAAACTATGCAGAGTTCATATATCATGAGGTCATTAAGAAGGAAAACCCACATACCGGTTATGATTGAAGTTGACCATAGATATGTGGTAAAACCCTTTGGTTCCATACCAGTTAAAAGTTAGCATTTCTATCCACTAAGAATTTAAAGTGGCATGAGCTGCCAAAATGTTGATATTTTGACGTTAAAAGAGAATGTTGAAATTATTGGCTATTTTTCTCAAGACGTTTAATTCACAAGCTTATTAATGCTTCTAGTCTCGAAAATGTAAGATAAATTATTGTTTTGAACTAACTTTGGCTTATAATGAATGAATGGTCGTCCCGGTTATTTAAATTTTGCTACTTTTCGAACACGTTTTTGGTTCGTACAGGGCACATACTGTATGGATTTTCCTCATTCCAACGCCAATCATTTAGTTTTTCGATGGCCTTCAAAGCCTCTTACTGTCGTGACCATCAGAAATTATGAAAAAAGTGGGAATTTTGGCAGCTCATGCCACTTTAAGGTAGTTTTTATAAGACGCAAAAATGCTTTATATTAAAATGTATTCATAGATCCCAGGTGTTTGAATTTTGTCCTCTATTAGCTCATATATTGGGTTTGTATGGGTTTTAGTATTCACCAAAAATTGTTTTATTTCAATATGAGTTATTTAGTTAGCCCTACAATTTTCTGTAAGTGTTTGCTGTTATTGTATTAAGCATGTAGATATTGTGGGTTAGCTTGTAGAGTTGATGTTTAGATTTGGAAAGTAATGTATTATTTGATACTTAATGTCCACTTGTATTTTATGTTACAATTCTGCGATATTACATTAGTATTGACTAAAATGTATTTTATGTTACAATTCTGCGATATCACATTAGTGTTGACTAAATGTATTTTATGTTACAATTCTCTGATATTACATTAGTGTTGACTAAAATGTATTTTATGTTACAATTCTGCGATATTACATTAGTGTTGACTAAAATGTATTTTATGTTACAATTCTGCGATATTACATTACTGTTGACTAAAATGTAATTTATGTTACAATTCTGCGATATTACATTAGTGTTGACTAAAATGTATTTTATGTTACAATTCTGCGATATCACGTCAGTGTTGACTAAAATGTATTTTATGTTACAATTCTGCGCTATTACATTAGTGTTGACTAAAATGTATTTTATGTTACAGCCATCAATGACACAGTACCGGAACAGTACGTCGGACACAACGTGCCAGTCACCCACATCTCCCCTCTCTCAGCCATCCTACTCACCTGCTCAGTCACCGGGTCTACCACCTAGTACAGTTAACAATTCTCCCTTCGCAGATGCGTATTTTTTACAGCAGCAACAACAACAAACAACAAACTCATTACAGCATCAATTTGAACAATTTAACATGGTAACTATCAATTCTACGATTTTTATTAACAATTTTACATATCTGCTGCCATTTCAATCTTGTCAATAGGCCGAAATCCTAATGACATCACTTGAAAAAATGCCAGAGACTTTAGATGAGCTCCAGTTATCTTCATTTAATTGTTCAGGGAAGATCTGTTGCTTCCAAGCTGGAAGGGTTCATAGGTCCACACTTAATCTGAAACAGTCAAGTCTTTACTGAATGTTTTCTACATGTTCATTCAAAACTTACTCTGGTAATGATATATTCCTCGCATTATAAACATTAGAATTTCAAATAACTAAGCAAAGTAACCCTGAGTAAGCAGCTAAATATTAAAATATCTGCTATACAAATTTTAAGTTTTTTTTGCCAGAAAGTGTAATCAACCTAAATGACAATCACTTTCTTTGATTGATTGTTTGGTGTTTTACGCTGCGCTCAAGATTATATGGTGGCATTGCCAGTTTTATTGTGGGAGGAAACCGAGCTCTATGCCCGGAGGAAACCCACGACCTTCCGGTGGTAACTGGCAACCATTCCACATAGGTCGTTCGAGTGAAAACCCAATCAGAAAATTTTCCAATTTATTTTTGGACTGAGAGGGATTCCAACCCACGACCCATTGGTGGAAGGCTGTTTGGATTGCCTACTGAGCCATGGAGGTCCCCACTTTCTTTAACGACACAAAACTAGTTTTTTATTTTGTCGCCGATTCTATACAGATATGTTAATTAAGTGTAGCAGTTATTTGATACTTTCCAGTTACGAGATAATCAGCCCATATCCACAGTAGATTCACAGATAAACAAGAGCCTAGCCAACAATGGAGGAATGTACATAAGTTGTCAGCCAACCACGGTGAACATCTCCCAAGTTGGACTAAATCAAGGGCTAGCAGACTACAGCCAACAGAATCAGTACTACGACAACAATCAACATTCTCCTCATCATCACCAGAACTCTCCTCAGCAGCGTGGCCACATGTCTCCTTCACCAACTGCCAACAACAAAATTCCAGATATAGTGCTAACAGGTACTCAATTTTACCCAAGTTATGTATAAAGGGTATAAAACAGTCACCCAACGTTTTGGCATTCAGAAACTCAGGGAACTATTGCATGGATTTTTAAAAAATTCAAGTTGCAACTAGCTTATGAGTAGATGGTGTGTCCTGTACCAAATTAAAATGAGGCCTTGATATTTGTGGTAACAAAAGCAGTCACCCAGCCTTTTGGCATTCAGCTACTCGGGGAACTATTGCATGGATTTAAAAAAAATTCAAGTTGCAACTAGCTTATGAGTAGATGGTGTGTCCTGTACCAAATTAAAATGAGGCCTTGATATTTGTGGTAACAAAAGCAGTCACCCAGCCTTTTGGCATTCAGAAACTCTGGGAACTATTGCATGGATTTAAAAAAAATTCAAGTTGCAACTAGCTTATGAGTAGATGGTGTGTCTCAAAACAGTCACACAGCCTTTTGGTATTCAGTAGCTTGGGAACTTTTGTATGGAATTTAAAAAAAATTAATTTATAACTAGCTCATGAGTAGACGATGTGTCCTGTGCCAAAAGTAAATTGGGGTCTTGCTGATTGTGGCGACCTTAACTGTTACCTAGCCTTTGGCAGTCAGAAACTTGTGAACTATTGCTTGGATTTTAAATTTGTTTTCAGTTATAACTAGCTTATTAGTTGGTGATGTGTCCTGTATCAAAATTAAATTGAGGTCTGGACAATTGTGCCGACCAAAAGAGTCACCCAGTATTTTGGCATTCAGTAACTCAAGAACTATTGCATGGATTTTAAAAAATGTTTTCAGTTATAACTAGACTATGAGTAGACATGTCCTGTAACAAGAGTAAATTGGAGTCACAGTAGAGCTTAATTGTATCCAAACAACTTTTTGATAACAATGTTGACCAAATAAGTCACGGAACTCTTTCTTTCTTTTGTAATTCCGTATTTAAATGAAATTGCTGTTGTATGTCTATACGGTGTAAGTAATGTAGACCCTTCTGCAAGTAGCTTTGGTGACTACAGATGCCCATCTGCCTGTCTGTACCAAATACAATTTTCAGAGATAGATAGTTTTAGGTAGGCGATGTGTCACATGCTAAAATTTGTGATAAGTCACCAAGCCCCAGTCTTTTTTAGGTGACTGAAAGATTCTTCCAGCCAAAATTCTGTTTAAAGCTTGTCTTTAATATTGAATAAAAAGGTAGTGTGGATCAATGAATTTACCCTTTTTTTTTTGGGGGGGGGGGGGGGTAGACTTTCAGGCTTGGAGTTTACCAGCTATTGGCCTGGGGGTCTCTCTGTACATATACATGTAGAGTAGCTCTGTTTCTTTTTCCCCAAAACACCCCAAATCCTCTTTGGAGCAGCGTTGACACCTAAAAAAAACACTGCCACAAAGCCACTAACAATTCTTGTTTTCTCATTTATAACTTACTATTAATGTCTAATACTACCGTTCATATTTCTGTTTTTCCTGTCACTTTAGGTGCAGATGAAGCCTTGTCACGTCAGGATTTCGCTAAAGAACTTGGTAATGCTATTATGTCAGACAGTTTTGATACAGATTTTTTCCCATCAGACGAAGCCCTTAAGGTTGGCTTAGACCCGTTGGATTTTGATGGACTTCAAATGCTCACTGACTCTAGTATGGTGGCCGATCCAGCCACAGAAGACACTTTTAGATTGGACAGGTTGTAGAGAAACATGTTGTTTGTGCTTTATTTCCCCCTGTCACAAGGGCTGGATATGACAGTGCTGGTCTGTTATCAGTCTGCTCTATAGGATGGATAACATGGTTTTTACTCAATGACTGCTGATCTAGACTGGTGGAAAGCTCCAGGGTATTCATCTGTTACAATGGGGGATAACTCTTGACATCTTTTCGCTGGTGGAGAGTTGTGGCGAAAGTGCTTGCCAGTGTTCATTCAAGAAGAACGAGTATTTTTTCCTTCGTTGTCTGTGTCTTTTATTTTTTTTTTTAAATCTGAAAGTTGAAACAAAGTGCTTCAAACCGTGTCAGAAGTGGACCATGCCGGGAGATTCATGTACTGCTTTACAAGTGTGCTGTATTTCTTAAACTCAGCATTTTTTCTGTTAAAGGCAGAATTGACATTCCATCATTTAAAGACTGACTTGCACATGTTGTGAAAATATATATATATGTATGTGTATATATTATGTTCCCCTCTATTTTGTGCAAGTTTTGTTTTTCTCTCTTGTTTGGGGATTACTCTGTAAAATTTGAGATGGTATGAATGATACAAGAGCTTGTACAGTCTGATGCTGAGGAAACCCTTCACCAAAGGAATGTGGCCTATTTTTGAAATTCCTACAAAACATGCCTTTATATTTGTGACAGATATCTGATTCACCGGATGTCTTCATATACTGTTAATCATAAAACTTGGGACAGCCTAGCTGAATGTTATGTAGAAAAAAATGCTTCGTGATTTTTAAAAAGAATGCTTTTATTTGTGAAAGTATGAAACCATTTTGTGAAATGTGAATACTGAAATATTGTGAAGAGAACTCCCCCATCTCTCATTTTATAAGATAACTCAGAAAGTATCATAAATGAAAACTTTATATATCATTTAGTGGATTTGATTGTGTAATCAACAATTTCAAGGCAGTCTAGTCGTCAGTTTTAACCTCAAACATTGTTACCTTTACTGACAGGTGCTTGTACTCCCCGCTCCTTTCTCCAATGTTCCCCACAGTTTCTAGGGTGATATACAGATACCTTCTATTATAAGTCATTAATGTTCTAAGGCTTCTACGTTTAAACTGCATATACATATGTACTTGTTTTCTTGTTGTGTTAATGTTTTGTTGTTTTTTGTAGAAGGTTTAAAAAAATTTGTGAGGCCAAATTCAACCCCTAAAACTTGAAAACTGCAAAACATCCTATTGATAATGTACACCATCAAAGATTTCTTTTTTAGTTTTGTGGAACAATTTTTCAGTCTGCTTAAGTAACAGCCTTAAAGTTTAAATTGGTATTTTGCTGTCTTCATTTCTATCCTCTTGAACAAACTAATAGTCCTTACACAAGGATGTTTGTTCATCATTAGAAATCCGCTCACATGATTAAATTCAGTTGATCATCTGTTTTTTTTTTCAAACTTGAGCACTATTGAATGTTTAAACGGCATTATTTCCTCTAACCATTGTGTAGAATTGTTTGATACTTAGTGCATGTGATCTTTGCCTCAGCTTTTTTTTAAAAAATCTGCTTTCACATCTATTGGGAAATTTCAAGTTTCTTCGATCAGAATCTGTTTTCAATTTACACTCCGGATTTTGGGCAATCATTTGTGTAGCTTATTTATTGTGGCTGCATTTGACATACGATCAAGATTGAAAGTACAAAGATAAACAGTGGTTTGCTTCATAATGAAATAAATTATCTCCCTTCCCAAAGTCATAAATGTAACCTGCCTCTTGGTGCACTGCAGGTCACCTAAGTAGTTTCAAATGGACTGAATGCTGTCTTTAATTCACCTTTGGCTTTCGGATTTTTGCTCGGGTTTAACCATGTTTGCTGACCCAGTTTGGAGGAACATTAAGTATGCCAAATGCGTTAGCCTTCCTGACGTTCTATGGTCTGTGGAGCGTAATGTCCAAATTGAGATGTGGAAGGGTTGGGAGTGTGATTTTCTCGCCGGTTGGTCTTTTTGTGGCCCTATAAGCTGTGGAGTGCGACATAAGTCCCAATCAATTAATGATTCACTATTGATGTTGATTTTTATTACAGAAAAGACACATGCCATCCTATTAGACAAAACATTTTTTGTCTGATCTTCAAAAATGCTTTAATGTGGGTAGTCAGCAGTTGTTCTCTGTCAACAACATTGCCCACACAAGTGGCCAGTACAAAATCTGAATCTTAGTAAATGGCTTTTTTATGTATTTTATGTTTATAAAGCAGCTAACCACAACCATTCCTTCCTATTAGCACGACAAAAATATTACTCTCATGATCATCTCGGATTCATATTTTTAAATTTATAACTTTGTTTTTTCATTTGTTTTTAATCTTCTTTTTTATCGAAAGCAATTTTATCAGACGTTATTAATTTAACTTAATATTTTGTCTTTATCAGCCGAACATAGTAAACATTATTTATGTATGCATACCAGTACCTACTGTTTTGGCAGCTATATTTTCATTTTGTACTTTTTTGAAAACAACAAGAACCGTTTCGGTACTTGGTCTAGTTTCCCTTCCAACTTTACGATACAGAAAGAATTTTCATTCCAAGATAAAATTGCAGAATGCTTACTGTCCAGGGCGACGTTTCCTCAACACAAGACACTTGCCAATCCAGCCAGACCCAATGCATTTACTCCGCTATTTATTTACCAAAAGGATTGACCTTAATTGACCTCTCTGTCAGGGTCACAAACGTTCTATAAGGCTAGGCACACTCAGCAAAATAGTTCTCTGACATCATGATATTTGTAACGTCACTGGGTTTGTCTAACGTTTTGCAACGTTTGGCCTTAACACTGAGTCATGGCGAATAGATCAATTGACCATTAATGGTCCGTTTACGATTGTTTTTTTTTTTCTTAACAAATCTTCAATGTAGGATAGAATGTTTATCTGGACCTCAACCATTTTCTCTAGAGTTTCAAAAAATGTGGCTCCAAAATGGTACATTGTTTTAGTTGAATGAATTAAGGACAGTCAACTTAACAATCTTATCCACATTAGTTGGAAAACACTGCTTATAAGTGTCTTTGCCTCCAGTGATGTCTTCATCAAAAGTTTATAAGGCTTTTTTGGATAAAATTTCATCTTGACTAAGTTGTGAAATACAACTTTAGAGACTCATAGTTCTTTTAGAATTTGTACGAAATTTGTACATAAAAAGATATATCGCATAGAAAATGAATATATATATTTCAGGTTATATTAAGAAGTGCTTGAAGCTTATTTTAAATCATGAATAGGAAATTCTTGCTTGTTGATGAAACTACCAAAGCTAATAGTTCTTGTGAGTTAAAAAGTATTTAATATGTGAAATTCATTGTGATATATGGTTAACTTAAATACATGTTTTATGAATGGATTAAGTGGGCTTTTTTTTTCTTTTCTCCAAAAATTCAGATTTTGTGTCTGACTCAGTCTTCACAATGATTACTCAAGTTTGATCAAGAGGGTTGTCAAATTAAACTTCATAATTGCTTTAATTTTTCCTTTTCTAAAATAAGAGCTTCTTTACATTTTAGGAAAAACTTTATATTTTATACTTCATACATTTTCAACACTGATCTTATAATATCTGACATATGGGTAATCTAGAATTTCGCTTCCCTAAAAAATGTTACCGATCTCTTTCGAGTTATGTCACGTGATATTTAAATGGCATACAGTTCTGCTACAGGCTACAGTTTATAATTCTGAAAAATTCAATGCAAAACATTCATTCCAGCTTTTTAACTGAATGGGGTAGAATTCTTCGATTGCTGTAAAAAATCTCCAGTAAACTGTCAACTGTACTGGAATTGTATCATTTATATATCATGTGACTTAACCAGAAAGGGGTCAATAGATTAACATGTACGCTGTCACTTATCATGTCATTATGGACAGAATGAATTTGCCCAAATGACCTACGCTTTCTACCACTTCTGGACGCTGTTAACTTTTATATCTATATATTATTCTATTTATGTGAATAAGGGGAGGAATTTTCCGATTTTTTATTTATTTTTTTTTAAATCTGATAAACTTTTTGGTGAATTTGACCACTTCAGAATATTTCTCTGTCTGGTTTTCTACCGGTGTGTATTGTCACATAAGATTTGTTGCTTTCAAAAACTTTTTGCTATTTTGCTTTGTGATGGATTTTGGTATCGGGAAAAATCCTGATTACTTTAGTTCTGTCATTCTTTTATTCATAGAAGAATTGCTATTAATTGATATATGTATAAGTTTCTGAGGTATCTCTATAAAATACAAACTGTTCTTGTCAGAGACTCGACTGTACTAATTCAGCAAGTGGAGCATGACAAGACATGGACAAAGTAAAAAGACCCTAATGTTTCCCTTTACTTCCTGCTGGTTAGCTTTTGCCAGTGCCTTCATCGTTCAGCCTGACATATTGTTGTTCAGTTGGAGTCATTTTGTGCAGTAATTTTGTTGTTCTCCCCATGTCCCCACGCTTGTACTGTTGCCCAAGGTAATTAAAGATTGCTTATTTACATAAATATCTTTTTAAGAATGAATCTTGGTCACCACTGAAGACACTCTGGTACAGTTATAAATAAACTCAATCTAAAATGTCATGACTATCAACAAATCATTTGTATTTTGTTTTGCTTTTTCCGTAATCTTTCACTAATTGCTCAGATCTGGTACTCGTTCTACTAAGCTTGCGTAAGTTGCGCCGGTAGCAAACGCATGTTAAATTATAGGAACCTGCGCATGGTCGCAAGTCTGGAGGTGCAACTTTATGCTGTAAACCTATGCCTAACTTTACACCAGCTTAGTAGAAGGAGCCCCAGGGAATTAAGAAAGGGACCTTAAACATGAAATGATTTACTATGAGAGTGTAAGCGATAGTGAGATGAGTGAAAAGAATACACTTTGTCTGGTTGGATCCCTTGATGCAATGGTTGCACGGCAAAAAGTTAACTGTAGCAATCCATTTTTCATATTCAGTGAAACTTGTACAAGCCAACACCTTGATGAATCGTTTGTGTTTGCCCTATGTGGAAAAGTTGCCAGTTACTCACTAAAGGTTTGGGGTTTCATCCTGTTTTGTTCCACATTAAATCTGGTAACGCACACATGAGTGAAAAACATTTGAGTGCAACGTGAAACATCGATCATGTCGTTCGTATGGAATATCGTCTGATATGAAATATCGACTTGCTGTTGCCCGATGGTGGAGTGCAGCTGTGCGAGGAGTAACAGCTTCATGAAAGCACCCCCTGGAAAGTCTGCACCGACCGATAAAATTATTGGTGCAGGGAGATTGTTGGCAAACTGATGTTGCAGAAACGATTGTGATCATAGGCTAATGGAGGCTATACACACTATTGACCTTCTGCTCTAGGGATGTGTTCTACACACTCAAATTAACAGTTTTACTTCAATATGTTCGCCCTGTGAAGCCAGATGGACTCTGAAGTTTCATACTTACGTACAAGTATATTTTTATTTTGTTGAAATACACTTTTGATTTGGCTAACCATATCCTGAATAAATTGTAAAGCTTATTGCCATTAATGGTGATTTCTTATTGCCAAGAGGTTGCCCTTTATGATCAAAATCGTTTCTGCAATATCAGTTTGCCAGCAATCATCCTACATCAACAGTCGCTGCAGACTTTTCAGGGGAGTGCTTTACTTTTTTCTTTGTTTATATATTGATACCAAACTGTTCATCTCAATCCAGCCTTGATTTAATTGATGAAAAATATTTGTGAACACTTTATCACCAGAACCTAGAAATTAATTAGCACCTTGTATTTGCTTATAAAATCCAACTTAAATTGCAAAGAAAGTATTCCAAATGTCCTTGAATATGGCTTCCAAGTTAAACTTCAAACATGCTAGTCATATCAATCAACCATGCAACAGTTATTTAACATACGAGTGAAGTTAAAAGCATCGAAGGTCAGGGTTCTCCTTCAGGCAAAGAGCCTGGTTTCATTTTAGTGAAGTAATCTTGACTGCGGCCTAAAACATCAATCAAAGACGATAGTCATATTATTCAACCATGCAAAAGTGAACATTCACGTCAAGTGAAACTATTTAAAATTAAGCTACGGTATATATACAAAATTATCACTGCAGGAGGTATACATTCTCAGGCCAAATACCTGCTTGCTGTTGCCCGATGGTGGGGTGCAGCTGTGTGAATTTAATGGTTTCCTCTGTTCGCAACAGAGGGCACTGTGCTTTGGGAATTGCGAAGGGTTTAATTTGGCCAAGTCAAGGAGGTGGTAATCAGAGAAGCGGACAAAGCTTTGGGTCAGACAAGTGGATGGTAGACAGAGAAGCGGGCAGAGCTTTGGATCAGACCAGGGGGTGGTAGTCAGAGAAGCGGGCAGAGCTTTGGGTCAGACAAGTGGGTGGTAGTCAGGGAAGCGGAAAGAGCTTTGGGTCAGACCAGGGGGTGGTAGTCAGAGAAGCGAAAAGAGCTTTGGGTCAGACCAGGGGGTGGTAGTCAGAGAAGCGAGCAGAGCTTTGGGTCAGACAAGTGGGTGGTAATCAGAGAAGCGGAAAGAGCATTGGGTCAGACCAGGGGGTGGTAGTCAGAGAAGCGGGCAGAGCTTTGGGTCAACCAAGGGTGTGGTAGTCAGAGAAGCGGGCAGAGCTTTGGGTTGGACAAGTGGGTGGTAGACAGAGAAGCGAGCAGAGATTTGGGTCAGACAAGGGGGTGGTAGTCAGAGAGGCGGGCAGAGCTTTGGGTCGGACATGGGGGTGGTAGTCAGAGAAGCGGGCAGAGCTTTGGATCAGACCAGGGGGTGGTAGTCAGAGAAGCGGGCAGAGCTTTGGGTCAGACAAGTGGGTGGTAGTCAGAGAAGCGGAAAGAGCTTTGGGTCAGACCAGGGGGTGGTAGTCAGAGAAGCGGAAAGAGCTTTGGGTCAGACCAGGGGGTGGTAGTCAGAGAAGCGGGCAGAGCTTTGGGTCAACCAAGGGTGTGGTAGTCAGAGAAGCGGGCAGAGCTTTGGGTCAGACAAGTGGGTGGTAGACAGAGAAGCGAGCAGAGATTTGGGTCAGACCAGGGGGTGGTAGTCAGAGAGGCGGGCAGAGCTTTGGGTCGGACAAGGGGGTGGTAGTCAGAGAAGTGGGCAGAAATTTGGGTCAGACAATGGGGTGGTAGTCAGAGAAGCGGGCAGAGCTTTGTGACAGACAAGGGGTGGTAGTCATCGAAGCAGGCAGAGCTTTTGGTCAGACAAGGGGGTGGTAGTCAGAGAAGCGGGCAGAGCTTTGGGTTAGACAAATGGGTGGTAGTCAGAGAAGCGGGCAGATATTTAGTTCAGACAAGAGGGTGGTAGTCAGAGAAGCGGGCAGAGCTTAAGGTCAGACAAGGGGGTGGTAGTCAGAGAAGCGGGCAGAGCTTTGGGTCAGGCAAAGGGGTGGTAGTCAGAGAGGTGGGCAGAGCTTTGGGTTAGACAAGGGTGTGGTAATCAGAGAAGCAGGCAGAGCTTTGGGTTAGACAAGAGTGTGGTAATCAGAGAAGCGAGCAGAGCTTTGGGTCAGACAAGGGGGTGGTAGACAGATAAGCGAGCAGAGCTTTGGGTCAGACAAGGGGGTGGTAGACAGAGAAGCGGGCAGAGCTTTGGGTAAGACAAGTGGGTGGTAGACAGATAAGCGAGCAGAGCTTCGGGTCAGACAAGGGGGTGGTAGACAGATAAGCGAGCAGAGCTTTGGGTCAGACAAGGGGGTGGTAGACAGAGAAGCGGGCAGAGCTTTGGGTAAGACAAGTGGGTGGTAATCAGAGAAGCGGGCAGAGCTTTGTGGTAGACAAGGGTGTGGTAATCAGAGAAGCGGGCAGAGCTTTGGGTCAGACAATGGGTGGTAGTCAGAGAAGCGGGCAGAGCTTTGGGTCAGACAAGTGGGTGGTAATCAGAGAAGCGGGCAGAGCTTTGGGTCAGACAAGTGGGTGGTAATCAGAGAAGCGGGCAGAGCTTTGGGTCAGACAAGAGGGTGGTAGTCAGACAAGCGGGCAGAGATTTGGGTCAGACAAGGGGGTGGTAGACAGAGAAGCTGGCAGAGATTTGGGTCAGACAAGGGGGTGGTAGACAGAGAAGCTGGCAGAGCTTTGGGTCAGACAAGTGGGTGGTAGTCAGAGAAGCGGGCAGAGATTTGGGTCAGACCAGGGAGTGGTAGTCAGAGAGGCGGGCAGAGCTTTGGGTCGGACAAGGGGGTGGTAGTCAGAGAAGTGGGCAGAAATTTGGGTCAGACAATGGGGTGGTAGTCAGAGAAGCGGGCAGAGCTTTGTGTCAGACAAGGGGGTGGTAGTCATCGAAGCAGGCAGAGCTTTGGGTCAGACAAGGGGGTGGTAGTCAGAGAAGCGGGCAGAGCTTTGGGTTAGACAAATGGGTGGTAGTCAGAGAAGCGGGCAGATATTTAGTTCAGACAAGAGGGTGGTAGTCAGAGAAGCGGGCAGAGCTTAAGGTCAGACAAGGGGGTGGTAGTCAGAGAAGCGGGCAGAGCTTTGGGTCAGGCAAAGGGGTGGTAGTCAGAGAGGTGGGCAGAGCTTTGGGTTAGACAAGGGTGTGGTAATCAGAGAAGCGGGCAGAGCTTTGGGTTAGACAAGAGTGTGGTAATCAGAGAAGCGAGCAGAGCTTTGGGTCAGACAAGGGGGTGGTAGACAGATAAGCGAGCAGAGCTTTGGGTCAGACAAGGGGGTGGTAGACAGAGAAGCGGGCAGAGCTTTGGGTAAGACAAGTGGGTGGTAGACAGATAAGCGAGCAGAGCTTTGGGTCAGACAAGGGGGTGGTAGACAGATAAGCGAGCAGAGCTTTGGGTCAGACAAGGGGGTGGTAGACAGAGAAGCGGGCAGAGCTTTGGGTAAGACAAGTGGGTGGTAATCAGAGAAGCGGGCAGAGCTTTGTGTTAGACAAGGGTGTGGTAATCAGAGAAGCGGGCAGAGCTTTGGGTCAGACAATGGGTGGTAGTCAGAGAAGCGGGCAGAGCTTTGGGTCAGACAAGTGGGTGGTAATCAGAGAAGCGGGCAGAGCTTTGGGTCAGACAAGTGGGTGGTAATCAGAGAAGCGGGCAGAGCTTTGGGTCAGACAAGAGGGTGGTAGTCAGACAAGCGGGCAGAGATTTGGGTCAGACAAGGGGGTGGTAGACAGAGAAGCTGGCAGAGCTTTGGTTCAGACAAGGGGGTGGTAGTCAGAGAAACGGGCAAAGAACAGAGTTTTTTTTAAAAAGGCAAGGATATGGTACACAGAGATGGGACAAGCTATGAACAAGGAGATAGTTGTCAGAGTCAAGGTCACTGTAACCATAGAGATGGCAGAGCTTGGGGTCAGGCAAGGGGATAGAGCTTGGGCCAAGGAGATTGAAGTCGATATAGAAAGGAAAAAATCTTTGAATCAGACAAGGAGATTTTACAAGTAGCTGGAGAAGGTGGCGAGAGGGGGGTCATAGCTTTGGGCCAAGGAAAGTTTTCTTAGAGCTCTGGACAAAGATATGGTATGCAGAGGAGGGCGAGATCTTTGGTTCAAGGAGAATTTAGTTATAGAAGCGGGCGCAGAGCCTTGGGTCAAACAAGGAGAATGTAGTCCGAGCTTTGGGTCAATGAGATTTAGTCATATGGGAGGGGGGGGGGGGGGGGGGTGCAGAGCTTTGTGTCAGACAAGGAGATTGTAGTCAACGAAGGGGACGGAGCTTTAATTGGGTCCATATGATTGTCGTCATACAGGTGGGAGGGGCTCTGCGTCAGGCAAGATGGCAGAGCTTTGGTCATGAAGATTGTAGTCATAGAAATGGGAGGGGGGGGGGGGGCAGAGATTTGGGTCACAAAGGGGGGGGGGGGGGGTAGTACTAAGAGATGTGGGCAGAACCTTGGGTCAGACAATGAGGTAGTAGTCAGAGAACACACGTGGCTCTAGACGAGGTGATTGCTGTCGGGGTGGGATCCGGGTTTTGGGCAAGGGTATGGTAGTCATTGATTGACGTTGTACGTCGATTACTTTATTTTATGGCGGAGTTGCCAAGTTTACTGGGGGGGGGGGGGGGGGTACCATAGATTGAGAGTCCGAACGGAGCTTTGGGCAGAGCTTGTCCGATTTGTCCAAAACCCTGCATCATTTCTAACTGCCTCCTTGTCTTGACCAAACTTCTATTCGATGGCTCAGTTTATCGGACCACCATTTAACTTGACCTTAAAATAAAATAATGAAATCTCCGAGTGTCGTAAACCGTCAATCAATAACTACATTCCATTTACCAATGCCGAGTACGTTCTGCATTTACGTGTGTCTTCTCTGGCTACATCCTTGTCCCAAAGCTCTGCCCCTTTCTCTGACTACGATATTGTCTCTTCTCCGAATACCATATCCTTGACTTGCTCAAAGCCCTGTTAAAGAACAATCTGTTTGTCTAAAGCCCTATGCCTTCCCTGGCGTTCATTCCCATGTTCAAAGCCCTGTACCTTTTCTAAATATCACTTTCTTGTCCAAAATATGTACCTTGTCGCAATATAATGAATGAACACTGGACTAGGCAAGTACCCAGAAGTTAGAGAAGTAACGGGGTTTGAGATGGAAATTGCAGTCACAGAAACGAGGGTAATTTGGATGATGGCGTGGTATTCAGAGAGCTCGCGACAAGTGACGGGATTTAAATCCGAAAACAGCACTGGGGGGCTGGTTTATCAGAGTGTTTGCAATAGTTTTTAGGTGATTTACCAACTGCTTAATGGCGTAATTTAGGGACGTCACAATTACGGCTCTATATGATACACCAGACAAAGCGTCCGTCTATTTTTAACTTAAAATTTTCAGCAATTTTACACCATTTTTTTAAAATGAAACCCCATATTGTGACAGTTTATATCTGAAATAATCAAGTAATGCAAAAAAATCTTGCATGAGCGGGAACTCGACTGAAGACAGCTGAAGTCTAATTGGAAGCTGGGCTTGTCCAAGATTGGTGACACGACATCAGGTGCCAACTTCAACTACTGAGCCAACCAACCATCGTTACATCAGACGCGCAATATGATGACAGCGGTTAATTAGGAAGGCTTTTTCCAACTCGCTCATCTACTTTGTAGAGATTCAGTTATCTACTAAATTACCCGCCAGTGAAGTTTCAAACTTGAACCTATATCCCTCTTCTGCTTCCAAGATGAAGAGAGTTATATCGGCTTAGGAAGTAAGATTGCTATATTATAAATGTAGGTAATGAGGAACTAATTACTGCTGATGATATATCTCTACTCAATACAGAGGACTCTCATTTCTGCTTTGCCCGAAATTATTATCTGATAGGGATCTTTTTATTAGTAAATTAGTTAATATTATGGACTTCTCCAGAATTATAGGTCTGGGTGATATCAACTGATATTCTTTTACGTCTTATAGCAGCTACACACACCCTTTTCACATGTTTGATCTAAATATAAACGTAAGTCGTGACTCTGTATCAAGGAAATTTGATGGTTTAGCTAATCCTATAAACCAACATAACCTTACTTAGTCAAAACGTCTTGCCTAAAGTAAGCTAAAGGGACATCAAAACATATATCGTTTTAAAACCTGCTGATAAATGCTCGGCAATAGTTATTACATGCATGTTTAGACATGATTATGATTGAGGAGGTAGAAAGGCAGCTAAACAGCCCTTTATTATCAAGAACTTGATAAGGAAATAAGGCCTCAAAATGTTGGAAAATGCAATAGAATTCTTCGTTCCCTTGAAGAGAAAGGCTATCTTAATAAAACGTAGTATTGGTCTTTGGAGTTTGACCTTAATTCTAAAAACAAGGTAATCTATATTTCGAAAATACATAAAATCATTGAAAAAAAAAAATCACCCAAGCCTCCAATGCCCTCAGGGCTGATTGATAACTATCTAAACCTATAGCACGTCGGCGTGTTAGCTTTACCAAAAATACTGATGGTTTGTTGCCAAACTATCTTTTCCAGAAAATTCTACTGACTAAAGCCAAACTCATGCCTGTCATCAACCTAATGAAAAATCATGGGTTGTGGTTTATAATAACAACGTGTGATTGGGTATAAACGTCTAAATGATATGCCCCTTTTTAACACAATAAGAAACTTGTCTCCATGGTTATTTTAGACAAGAAGATTTTACCTGTGCTCGTGTGTTTTAGTGTTGAAAAATATATTTCAGGTAGCGTTGTTTTTTTTTCTTCCCTTACTCTCTCCTTTTTATTTGTTTGTTTGCTGCAAATATTCAATTTAATTCTTTACATCATTCCCAGTGTAACATTTGGAAACAAAACTGGATGACTATTTTATATTTATACAAACAATTTCTATGTGCTATGAAGCCAATTTTTTTTTTCTTGCTTTGTCTTGTTATTTATTCTAAGCCAAGAAATAATCTTATTTGATATTTCTATTTCTATTTCCATTTTTTTTTTTTTTTTTTTTTTTTTTTCATTTCTACGGTGCATAGGCCTACATCATGGAGGATGTGTATGTATGTATGTCCGATTGTATGTCCGATTGGTGGAGAAGTTAATATTTAATAAATGGTCAATTCACCCAACCAACTTGTGATTTGTGTGTCTGGAATCAGATTGTCCGCAGATTACGGCAATACCTGAGTTAATTAGAGGACTATGCATGTTGCTAAATCCTCAATAACAAAAAGGTTCTGAATGAGATTTAAACTGTCAACACATCTCAGTCCAGGGAGATGATTGGCCAGCAGTTTATCATTGAATGTTTTACAAGCTCTCTCTTGAATCAAGATGAGAATTTGCACTCTTCTACTTTTTTCCAGCACTTGAATTAACTCAGACATTACCGTAAGTAGGCCTATATGTAGGCCCTACATGAGTTTAAGTGCATTGTTTTTGTTTATTTGTTCGTGTAGCCCTATTTGTCTAGTGTCAGGATGTTATTTTCAATTAACATATCGACTTGACTCAGCTACATATATTTTTGTTAAAAAAAAACAAAACAACATAACTTATTAAATTAGTTTAACCATAGAACTAAATGTTCTATGGTTTAACCATATGTTTTAGTTCTATAGTTTAACATGCGGCTTTATGGTGAGATTGCTTGGCGAGGGATAATCACGTGATATCAACAGTTTCATTACCCACAAGCCAGCACAACATCTCCACACGACGAAAATGGCGGATCTATCTTTGCAAGACAGTGGGACTGATTTTGAAGATTCCAATATAAAGAATGAAAGGTATTATACTTTCGGATTTCATTAGCATTATACCGGTGTATATAATCTTAAAGGCATGCTGTGCGTGTGTGAGTTCGCTGTTTGGAAGTCACATTTGAAATGTTAAGTTGCCTTTGTTATAAAGCAACAACAACAACGAATTCTAAGGCCCAATCTAAATCAGGACAATGCAATGGCAAGGTTTTACTCCTAAAGACCTGCAGTTCAAGGATTCCAATCTAGGGAAGACCATGTGACCCTAAGTACCCTAGAAGCACTCCTGTTTTACTTATTTATTTATGGTGATATTACATATACCAACGTTCGGTATACGAATTTGAAATGCAAGGTGGAAATGATGCTTAAAAAGTTAAATTACAAGCCATGAAAATAGTATCGTAACCACTCGGTATGGATGATTCCTACCTCAGACCTTTTTAGAACTCATAAAAGATTATTCTTGTCCACTTTTATTAGATGCAGCTATTCCACAGGGCATACACCTGGTCTTAAACAACAACAAACTGCCATTTCTTGGAAACTTAGCCGCCATTTGTGTGACATTCAAACTGGTTTATTTAGTTGTGGTATAAGACCAGATATACGCCCTTGGAATAGCTACACATAATAAAAGAGGACAAGAATAATCTTTTATGAGTTCTAAAAAAGTGTGGGGTAGGTATTGTCCATAGAGAGCAGTTACAATATTATTTTCATGGCTTGTAATTTCCGACAAAAGTTTGTCGGACTTTACCGACCAGCATTTCAAAATTCGTAGACTGAACGTTGGTATATTTAATATCACCATAAGTTCGGTAAAATTGAACTAGGTACCCGGATGTCCGAAACCGAGAATACCTTACCTGTAATGTATGGTAGCTTATTTATTACCGGTACTATAATACTTTTAATAGGCCTATTAGTAATTCTACATTGGCCTACGCAGGTTGTTTGTCCAGTGTTTGCCTAATACTGTAAATGTTGACTACGAAGTGATTGTGAGCGCAACAAAACATTAAAAAAAAAGACCAGCTTGTGCTTTGGTGTTGAAATGAACATGTCGATTTGTCTACTGGATATCAAAAGCAATTAAAAGACCACAATTCAGTGCTGTAACTTGTTTTTTTAAACAAAATGCCATGATATTGAATTTAGCCTGGATTGCAATAATATTTCTTTGCTGGTAACGCACATTTCGGCCATTACAGAACAGATGATAGATAAAATGATTCTGCACTCAAACTTGAAACGGCTCTCACACCCCTGAATAATACGTCGTAGTAAATAACCATTTAATACATATAATATAAATAATAATATTCTTCTTTGCTGGTAACTAACATTTCGGTCGCTGCGTAAGATTATGTCTAATGTATTATGTCTGATGTATCAACATCTGAATAAAGAAAAGTGAAAATATGTATTCTTCATGGGATCTCCAATTAAAATGGCATGAGCTGCCAATATGTTTATATTTTGACGTAAAAACAGAATGTTAGTGCTTCTAGTCTCGAAAATGTACGATGAAGAATTGTTTCGATGGCCTTCAAAGCCTCTTACTGAAATTATGAAAAAAGTGTGAATTTTGGCAGCTCATGCCACTTTAAGATTCTTTCCAGTATTTTAAAAGTAATATTTAATCTCCTTCTTCATTTCAGCTACTCTCGATCTAGATCGAGGTCACCAGTTCATAGGTCAAGGTCAAGGAGTCCAGATAGAAATGGACACAGAGAACGTAGGAGACCAAGCATAACTGTCACATCTAAAAGAGTGTTTGTTAGCAATATACCTTATGAGATGAAGTGGCAAGATTTAAAAGATCTTTTTAGGAAAGAAGGTATGTATAAGTAAATGCTTTTAGTTGGACCAAGAGAATTCAATCAGGTTAAAATCAACAAGTCACGTATTAAATGCCACTTCCAAAATGGCTAGAATGTTCCATCCACACAAGTCACCAGTCCAAGCTTTCAAGGGGGCCTCAGTGGCTCAGTTGGCTAGAGTGATAGTCCTTCACGTCAAACATTCCTGCTGAGCTGAATGATCACTTCTCATTAAGCTTAGGGGTAACATTAGGAAAGGAAGCAGTTCTGTTTTACAAAAAACTAAGGAATTTTGCTGCCACACTATGTAAAGAACAGCATTTTCAAGCTACCGGAGACTGCCTGGTCGGTAGCCTCAAATAGGCCAACGAAGCTCTGTTAACAGAATGTGCCTGAGCATTGTTTTAGCCACTTTTGCCAATCGCCAGGTGAACTTGCCCCTTTCTTTGTTACGTCACAACTTTCTTTCATTTAGTTGGAGAGGTGGCCTTTGTTGACATGCTGGAAACATCAGATGGAAAACCTAAAGGTTCCGGGTATGTATATTTGTCATTGTGCCATTAATAAAACTAAATTGAAAAAAAGTTGTTGCCATTGTGCCATTAATAAAACTAAATTGAAAAAAAGTTGTTTGTGTTGTGAATCTCCGTCCCATTCATACATCTATCAAAAATATTATATTAATAAAATTGATGTACTGTGCTAGCTCTGGATTTTCATTTTGTCTTTTTTTTTTTTAGTATTATTGAATTCAAGGACACAGAAGGGGCTCGTCGAGCTCTTGAAAAGATGCACAGGTACAAGGTGAAAGATCGAGCCTTGGTTGTCAGAGAGGTAAGTATCCTGAACAAGAAAGTTAGTTACCAAGCCTCATTTCTTTTTTTAGATTATAGGAAGAAAAGGAAGCAGATAGATTTGATAAAGTCTATATAAAGCAATTATTTTCATAAGGGAGCTAGATTTTCCTTCACAAAAGGGAAACTTGAATCCCACTGTAGTTTCGTCTAATCATCCTCGTTTTGAAAATATTTTTTGTCTTGTAGGAGAAGGAGAAAGATCGTATACAACTACAACAGCAAAAAATGGGCGGCGGAGGTCCACCGATGGGGATGAACATGGGTGGTGGTAATATGATGGGTGGAATGATGGGTGGTGGCAGCATGGGGGGCAATATGGGTGGAGGCATAAACCCTCAAATTCTCCAACAGCTTGGCATTGAAGGGCCTGTCTCTAGCTCCGTCTTTGTCTCCAATGTAAGTTATTAAATATTGTTTACTTGATCACCCTTTGTGTAACAGTTGCCTGCCAGGCTGACACTCCGCCTAATAACTGGTTGTCTAATTTGGCAGATTTGTGATAATTGCTTTCGATTTACCATTGAATTACTTAATCATGTGTCATTCTGAACAAACTATGTTTGATAGAATGGCTGATTTTCACCAACGGCTATTCAAACAAAAATTTAATGGATTTACACTGCAGATTGTAATAATCATGTGTTTTTTTTTGTTGCCCTTACTCTCACATAAATGTCTGGGTATTTAAAATTGATCACTTCTGCTTTGTAATTTCATATCTGCTTGGCTTCTTTAGCTTCAATTTTCTGTGACATGGAAAAAGCTGAAAGAGGTATTCGGTTTGGCGGGGAATGTGCTACATGCGGAAATGAAGAAAGACAAGGAAGGCAGAAGTAAAGGAATGGCCATTGTCGAATTTGAACATCCAATGGAGGCTATACAAGCTATATGTATCCTTCATCTTGTTTATTTGTTGAAAAGTTGCCAGGTACTCGCTAAGTTTGAACATTTCCTCTTGGCGAAGAGCCCAGTTTCCTCCCTCACTAATCTTGGCAACACCAGCCCTCGACATAAGGCAAAATATGGTGATCGGAAAATTGTTCTCCCGATTTTGGACTTAGGTGATCGGAAATTTGTTCTCCTCAAAGCTGTCAGATAACCGTTCGATCGCCTCATTTGGCAGTCTTAAGATTTGTCTAAGTTCACAATGGCTGTATACTATCAGTCTACTATACGGTAATTCGTAGAATCCACCAGTTCCGATATCCTAAAAATAAAACCCCGGTAATCGCTGACTTATTACCCCAACATCAGGAGGTGATGGTATGTCACTTTTGAGAAATCAACTAACATTTGTAATCAAACAGTAGGCCTACTCTTTTCTAACATCACCGAAAACAGAAATTACGTGTAAAGGCTTTATAGGCCTACAAGTTTACAACAAAAAAATTAATTATCCACGACTATAATCTGATGAAAGATCGGCTGATTTTGTAAAAATCCATGTCAAGTTAAATGCTTTCGTTTAGGTTCGCGCGACGGACTTCCCAGAAATCTTTTCGGTGATAATTGTCTCGATTTGCAATGCTTTTGTACAGGTCCGCGAATTACAGAGGACCCGTATGAACTTCGTCAGCTGTGACGTATATCCGCCAGCAGTCAGTAGAATCCGTTCAATCGCATTAACCCCTCCACTTCAGACGATTTTCTGATCGTATGTATCTCCATAAGGTAGAAAAAGCAGTACGTCCACAGAATCCTCCATATCAAAATACACGTGTAAAACATTCTATTCGCTGATAAGAAATGTATATTCTCTTGAATTGTTAATTATAAAACACTCTGTTTCATCGAGCTTTAAGTCTGCCACGGTGGAAATTTCCTCGCCCACGTGTGGACAGTTGAATGCTAATAAGACAATAAACATTGGCATAGCGTTTGGACTCCCATAGGACCTTTATTATACACAATTTTACCAAGGCTAATTGCAAGGGCTGTACTTAGTTTGTCTCCTGGTATAAGAGGAAGAAAACATGTCATCTTGTCACGTCACCGCTCTGTTGCAATAATTTCTTTCCCGCGCCCTTAACAAGGTCACGTCATCGGAGGGTCAAAGTGATCACGTAATCCCCTGTAGGCTACATATTGTGATTTCTCTTGCTGTCGGACATATACATTGAACTACTAAGCACATGCGCTCAGCTATAAGAGCTTAAACTGAACCTGCACGCGGACGGCGCATTTAACTGCCACGGGGATTCTCTTTCGGCACTGTAACTGTTTCCAAACGAAATCGATCTCCAGCCGTTGTTATGGTGACCGACATTTTGATCCCCTGAATATTTTTTCAGGTGATCGACCGGTTCGATCGCCTCTTATGTCGAGGGCTGCAACACCGCCATACAAGTGAAATAATGTTTGAAGTGGGGCGTAAAACATTTATTAGTCAATCATTACCAAATTAATTTACACCAGACACCAACCATTTTCATAGAACATCCAGCCTGTTTGACAAAAAAAAAAAATATATATATATATTTATGGACACTAAAACACACGGGCACAGGGAAAATCTTCTTGTCTAAAATAACCATGGAGACAAGTTTCTAATTGTGTTAAAAAGAGGTATATCATTTAGACCTTTATACCCCATCATAAATTGTTGTAATAAAGTAAACCTATGATATTTCATTAGGTTGACGACTGACAGGAGCTTGGTCTTAGTCAGTAGAATTTTCTGGAACACTTTGTATTACATTGACAATGCTTACGTATCTTAAGCTATGGTAAGAATATCGTCAGACTATATATTGTAGGGTCATGGGAAAAGACAGTGAAAATTTGCCCCCACCCCTTACCCAGAAAAACCTAGGTAGAAGGCAGACAGGGGAGTTTAGCCCTGACCAGTATGTCTTTCAAACTCTTGTTCTTTTTATAAGCAATGACTGGCCTTTGGGTCAGAGGTCGAGCAAGTTTACTTTGAAGTAGTTTGTATTCTTCTACTATAATCTTGGCCATAGCGATGCTAGCTTTGTTATACTGAAAGACAAATGGTATTATAGTTTTTTCACGACATCTTCCTGGATCCAAGTTCAAACCCAAGGGATAAATAGTTTGTAATGTTTGAATCCAAAAACTTTCCCTTTCCAAACGTTTGTGCTTGGTATCTGCAGCGGAAGTGAGAAAAAGGATTTTCTCAATAGGCATGATTTCAAAATGATCCTTGACCGAATGACCTAGAGTATTGAAATGTTGTGCCACAGGTACATCATGTTTAAGTCTAATACTAGATAAATGGTTGGCTGCTCTTTGTCGTAGAGAATTCTGAGTTTCTCCAACATACTGTTTGCGACATTTTTTACATGTGATAACATACACGATATTAGAGGAGTCGCAAGTAAGATTCTCTGCCATTTGATATTTGTCGCGAGATTGTTCTCCGAAAAAGGTTCCGCGATCGGGTACATATATATCTAGTTTGGATCGCGTCTTAAGGCATTTCATTGATGTACCTGAGAGAAATGTTGGACGGTAATGGTACACCCGTGAAGGGGAGGTAAGCGTTTCGGGGGCTGAAGGGGGAAACATGATTTGTCTTACTGTGTTAGATTTGATCCTTCGGAGTAATCTAAAAGAATACCTCCTAGGGAGGAGAGCTTTAAAAAGAACAGAACAAGCCTGGTTAAAGAAATCTGAAGAACTACAGTTTCTATAGAATCTAAAAATCTGAGACTTAATGACTCCCTTGAAAGTGTGAGGAGGATGGTATGACCCAGCATGTAGCAGCTGATGAGTATATATATATATTTATGAAGACTAAAATACACGAGCACAGCCTTCTTGTCTAAAATAAACACGGGCACAGGGATATACATACATTTGCCAAGCCATGAAATCCCAGTTCTTAATGGGATAATTTCTACTAGTGGGAAAAAAAACTTGTTTAATAGCTGTTCGATGCATGCTTGAAAGGTTGAATTGGTATTAGTGTGACATAATACTCGAATCTTATAAGTCGAAAAGTATATCATCATTATATTTTTAGGAATTGTATTCCTTAACAGATGTTTTTAGCTATGTTCAATAATCAAGAATTGTTTGGGCGTGTGATGAAAGTTAAAATGGATGCTGATGCTCCAGACATGAGACCCAAACCAATGGCTCTACCACGTAAGTTACTCAAATGTATAGGGTGCCTAAGTAACTTAGTTCTTATCTTAAATTTCAATTCATCAATTTCAACTAATAGCCAGTCTTCCCCTTAGCCAATGTACGGGAGAGTTACCAGTGGCTCTCCTACAAAGTCACCTGGCTTCTTCCTGGCTGTTCCACCAATGGGTCGTGGGTTCGAATCCCACTCAGTCCAAAAAAATTGGAAAATTTTCTGACTGGGTTTTCACTCGAACGACCTATGTGGGATGGTTGTCAGTTACCAACGGAAGGTCGTGGGTTTCCTCCGGGCATAGAGCCCGGTTTCCCCCCATTATAAAACTGGCATATAAGTGAAATAATCTTGAGCGCGGCGTAAAACACCAAACAATCAATCAATCAATCTTCCTGGCTGTCTTACAACAAAATTAATTCTGGATTTCAGATAACTTTAAATTCCATCATTACCATGCTTGTGTGTTTCTTTATAGCTGGCCTCAAAAGTATTGGTATGGGATTAGGTGCAGGAGGTGCCCCTATTCAAAATGTACAACAGATGCAAGAAATGATGCCAGGTATGTCCTCAAAACTTAAAAGTAATATTAAATGATTGTATTTTTTATTTGGCAGCATTGTTTATATGAATTAGGTTATATTTATATAGCAAATATTTTGATCCAATTCTTGTCATATTTTTGATCCCATAAATGTCATGACTTAAAATTAAAACTTGATGCTCTGGTATGTCATCCTGACTTTTCTTAAGTAAATATTAAACGGTATGGATATTTGAAAGAAAGAAATTGCATCACATTGTGATTTACGTTTTTATCTTATTTTGCAGGAATAATGGGAAATATGGGAATGGGAGGTGGTATGGGAGGAGGGTATTCAGGTGGCGGTATGGGTAACATGGGTGGTATGCCCATGGGTAATATGGGTGGTGGAATGGGCAACATGGCAGGGAATATGGGTGGTAATATGGGGGGAAATATGGGCAACATGGGTGGTGGTGGCGGCATGGGAGCAGGCATGGGAAGTATGGGTGCTATGGGCAACATGGGCAGTGGAATGGGCAACATGGGTGGGGGAATGGGTTCCAACTTAGACATGGGTGGACTGGGTGGGAATATGAACCCTGCGTTAAACACCCCTAATATGGGCATGGGAGGAATGGGAACAAACATGACAGGTGCCATGGGGTCCAATATGGGCAACTTAGCGAACCCAATGGGTAACCTTGGAAGTGGACTCCCGATAGGAATGAATGATAGCATGGGAACTGGCAACTATGGTGGTAGTGGGTCTATGGGGATGATGGGAGGTAGTGCTAACATGGGGAATGTTGGAACAGGTGCCACAGGGGATTACGGCAACATAAACCCATTAGGGAATATGGGCGGTCAGAACATGAACTCGTCAAACTTCTCTCAAAATCAACCTGCTCAGAATACTGGCAACAGAAATATCGGTACAGTTGGAAACACTAACAACAGAGGAAGGATTGAAGGATGCACAGTTGTCGCCAAAAATGTATGTTTGCTTTAATATTTGCTGCGGAATTAAATGTTTGGTTATAAATCACCCAATTGTCAATGAATGTAAATTAGAATATTTATCACTTGGTGATCTACATATGTTTATGTTGTCTTTCATTCTCGCTTTTTTTAGAAATTAAAAATGAAGCATTCTAACATGTCTATAAAACTGTTTTTGTCTTTAGCTGCCTTACTCTTGCACTTGGCAAACTTTGAGAGAACGTTTCAGAGATGTTGGTGAGTAAAAAGTTTTTATTTCTTTTCTTTTTTCAAAGGTCTCTAAATATTTAAAGGAGAAATAAAATAACCACATACACACTGGACAATAGCATTATGTTTTGGATGAAGTTTAGAATTTTTTCATATATATGATTGCTCTCACTAAACCGGGCAATTACCCAATATAAGTGAAATTATCATAAGTGCGGTGTTAAAATCAATCCATCAAATATATGAATGAAAGAATTAATACCTGCACTGGGTTTCTATTTGATCAACATACATATATGATTATTTCACCTCACCCCCCAAAAAACAGAAAGAAAAATACCAACTGGTCGAGACTCAAAGTCAAATGAAATAATTGTGGTGTAAAAAACAGAGCACTATTTAGGAGTCCTGTGATAAAGTGCAAAAGGTTTAAACACAAATGGATAACTCCTAAGTGGATGATGTCTCTCCTGTCAGTTTATTTAACAGTCGTCTACAAAACACTGTTTTTCCCTTATCAGGTGATGTGAAGTTTGCTGAAATCAAAATGGACAAAGAAGGGAAATCCCGAGGGCTTGGCCTTGTGAGATTTGGAAGCCCTGAAGATGCTCAGCGTGCTGTCAGTATCCTTTCAAAATCGTTTACCTTAACTTACGAAGGCATAAGGTTTTCGACAATACCTAGGTCTTGGTGGTTCAGTCGGCAGAGCTCGCATCTCCTAGTCCAGCACGGGCCTACGTTTGTAGCGGGTTAGAATTCTGCTCAATCCAATTTTCAAAGTAGGTTTTACACTCTATTCCCAATATTAAATGTGCAGGGTTTCCTCTTAAACAAATAGCCTGGTTTCCCTCTCACTAAACCTGACAATGCTGCCATTAAGTGAGATAATCTTGAGTGTGGCCTAAGCCATCAATCGGTCATTAGTGTCTTAGTTTAAATTCAATGTCATATTTGATACCAGGATCATTGTTGATCCACCAATCAGTTTCCCAGGCACCATCAAACAGCAATGTGTCTCCTTCTTAGACGAATTGCTTTTTTTCCGCATTGATAAACCTGTCAACGTTCCAAATATGGGAAATAATCTTTTGTGTGGCAGAATGGCTTCTATTATTGACAAAATATAAAAATCTGCGTATTTCATGAAATCTTTTGTAATTAGTTTCCTTAATGATGCTTCAGACTTACTGAACAGAACACGGATTGAGGGGCGGGAGATTGACGTCAAACTGGACCGTTTTTAAACGGTATTTTTAACCCTCAACATTTTAAGAAAATTCCTAAAAAGAGATTTGGTTGAATTTCCAGTCCATTATTATGTGTGGAGTTTTGACAGATGTCTATACAAATTGAAGGGCTTTATTTGGAAGGCTTGTGTTTTGGGGAAAGAAGAGAGGCTTTGATGCTCATTAGTGACTAGTTATGTGGAAGAAAATACCACATTAGCAAGAAGGCCGTCTTTTTATTTCCTGAGAGTGGTCGATATTGACAGTGCTGTATTCCTTTTTTAGATGTCTTGGTCAGTAGTTGACGATGCGGCATCTGTATTCCTAATGTTTATTTTTGTGTAGTTTACACTGTTCTCAAAGTCGACTACCGGGAAATGTCATAGACTATTATTGTGTTGTTTTAGATACCTGAACTATAGTTATGTCGTCTTTTCATGTTTTAAAGTGTGGAGACAAAAGTTTCACAGAAGATGCGAGGCATCTACCCAAATTATCATTATGTCATTGCTTATCATATTTCTTCGGGTCCAAACTCAAATGTCATTGTTTATCTTGAAAGTTTTTAAAAATGAAAGTCTCAATAAAGGATGTCACATGATTGAATGCTCTACGCTTACATTGTTGAAGTTGCTGATAAATGTTCTTTTAATGTTGTGTTAAAATGATTTTTATAATGGATGTATCTTATGATGTTCTTTAGCGTCTGGGTAATTTAGGTCAATAAACATGTATGGGAGAAGACAACATTTTTGCTGCTGTGGCCCCTCAAGTCAAGGGCAGTTGACATTCCTATCCAAATTTCACTCAAGCTGCTCAAGTCTTGATTGTAAAAGTTTCTTTATTTCTGAAGCTCTGATCACTTGAATAAAGGCATTTCAGCAAGGGCAATTTAAAAATCAAGGATATTACTAAATTCTAATTTATATATGTCGACTGGAGAGCTTATTGAAGTTCGGATTCTGTTAAATTCAATTCAGGTTTGGAATTCCGTCCACTCATGTTTGGGAACATTAAGTTTTGTTTATATTTAGAAGAAGAAAAAACTCATTAAAGCCAAAGGCTTGGCACTGACATTAAGTGACATCCATAATTTTCGAGGCCTTATCCACATACCCCCTGTTTTTAACACAGAAGCTCCATTTGCTATTTAAGAAGATTTACCCTGTGCCCGTGTGTCTTAGTGTTCATAAACACAAATTCGAGGCCTGTTTATGTACTTGTGATTAATTGAAGACCTGATTTGAACAATTATCAGGGCTACTGATTGTGGCGGTTTCCAATCTGGATTAGTAATTTAGGTTTAGTCTCAAATCATCAAAGATACTCAACTTTAGTTCATATGTAAGCAGGTACCAGTTCGTGTGTTAACTTTGTCAATTTGTTTCAATCGCAGGTTCCCGCTTATTCTAGATTGTATAACATTTAGTAGTATTTTCTGTAAGATTCTTAAGTGTCTCTTTTTTTAGGAATAAAATTTGGTTAAGATACTTATGTTTGAAGTGCCTACAAATATCAACTTGAGTTAAAATTGCCTTTCGGTTTCTCTAGTGTGTCACGTTTTCTAACTTGTAAGTTCAGTTCGTTCGTATACTTCATCACACTAAAAGGATAAATCAAGATCAAAATCAGACAAAAGTCCTTAATTTACGTATTTAACATGGTTCAAGTTGTCGTGTGTGTTTGGCTTTAGTTTAAGTTATCGTAGACCGTTATATGTGCACATACGCGTTAAGATTGAAGGTACATTTGGGCATGCTCTTCTAGATTTCTGATGCAGAGAAATATAACATGTTGACACATTCCCCCATCTGTTTCTGAACGCTGTAAATCAATAGTTAAATGTGTCATACTAATATGACTCAAAGATCACTGGGCCAAGCATCAACTCATTCTGGTACGTTTGCCTCGTTTACAAGAGTTTGGGTGTACATTTGGTAACAGGGTTTGGTCAATCATACTTCTTAAGGTGCAAAACGGATCTGGGGCACGTTGTAGCATTATAAAAATATAAATTGTTACATGCATCTTGTGTAGGTTCATGTTTTTACGAAGATCAATTTTTCAGACATAACGCCAATCGGTATCTTGGTATCTCAGAAAATCTATATGTGAACTAGAGACTATTAGAAAGTTTGACATTGAATTGATGCGTTTTCCCATGTTTTGGATTTAATCGAAGCTGTGTGGGCATAAATAAGCTTGATTTCCATACGAAAGGTGTTTGTTTTTAGAATTTCGCTCGCTTGTTACTTATGTTGCATTCGTTAGGTAAGTATTGTATTGTTAACTGCAGTCCAAGAGACACACTGCCCAGTTACAGGCTGGAGCTAAGGAACACAAATCGTTGCAATTGTATCTCCATTCATGTTCTTTTTTGTTGGCATTTTGAGTCTGATGCACTTTGGTCTGAAATTGTCAGAGTTGTTCGGCTGTACTGTTTCACACAGTTTGACAGATTCCTTCGAAAAAGCTGATGTCAAATCTTCGTATCCTGATCGTAACAACATATAGATTTGTTGTGATGGTTGTTTATGACTGAATCCAAAATGTCTGCGGTAAGCTCTTATCTTGCACATCTTTAGCAATGGCGATGTTGATATCTCGGGTTGGCATATTCAAACTTCCAGTCAATTATTCCATGAACTCAAGAAATTTTGGTAGCGGCTCGATCATATACATTTGTGTTTCGTGTCAATTTGGTAATAATTGCAAGGTGGTTTTTAAATATTTTTTTTTTTCTCTCGGAAAATGTGGTTGCAATTTGTGTTTGAAGGTCATTGGGAAATTAGAAGAAAAAAAAATAAAACAAGTTAACTGATCATTTATTTAAAACATACCTGTGTTTTCTATATTATTTAAAGTGAAGAACTATGTTCTGATAATGAACCACCTTTTTCCATTGTAATTTTGTGCCTCAAAATAAAGCTCTTTGAATAATGAATCTGAATTGCCATGACCATTGTCTGTAATATGCCAAACTGTTGTAGGTTGCTGGGATCAACAGGAAACATGTAAGAGACAAGATCAGCTTATCCTATAAAGCAAGGAAAATGGCCTTCTGGTAAGGACAAGCATATCTTATAGAATCTTTGTTCAAATCAATTGTGCGTATCAATCTCACAAATAGACCGAGCTCTATCATCTTTTGGTAATACCGCTATATAAGTGAAATAATCTTGAGTGCGGCAAAAAACTCCAATCAATTAAAACCTGCTTTTTCCAGTTTTGTTTAGTACAGGTTACAGGTTTGTGTTTGAATTTTGTCTGCTATTTAGCATTGCATCTGTTGCCCATCTCAAAGGATCCTGAGCTGCCGGAATATTTGCCATACTAATGTTTGGACTTGAAATGCATCAAGCTCGGGCGGGCCATTCATGCAGCCTAATCTCTGATGTTGAAAATGGCCCCCATGATGATGTGTGATGGAATTCAAATTAGGTATCACTGACTGTTGATAACATGTATTTGTTTTCTCTTTCTGTAGGCACGATGGCCGTGGTGTCAATGTATCAACAGTGTCTAGTCTGAGAAAGAGCACTGAGATGCAGATCAGAAAATTTTCCTGTACACATTTTAAGAAGGGTCATTGATGTAAATACTTCTCTTTAGGTCTGTCTACAGGCTTAAACTTTTGGTGTACAACAAGACACAACTTTTTTCTTCACACTATTGGATATCATTTATTTTTATAATGTAGACCACACTGTTCAACAGCGTAGAAAAGCGTTAAACATGGTACAACTGGTTGCTGTGTGTTAAATCATGCTGCTATTTTCCAAGATCCTGTAATTTTTGTTGCGTCTTACTATTGATGCCAGCCAACCAGTAGCAGAGACAATATCTTTCTGGATTGAACAAAGCTTTTGATTTTTCTGTTATTTTTCGCAAAGAAGTTCTAACATGCACTGATGGACAGGCCTCTTTATGCGGTCAAGTTGTGTCTTGTTGTACAACAAAAGTTTCATCGTATATATATATATATACAGCCTATACTTGCTGTTTAGCTGTATTAAATCTTCTGTTTGCTTGTTCCTGATCTACTTATATAATTCATATACAGAAAAATGGCATGTTTGAATGAGTCGGTTGCCTCTACAAATGTAGCAGATACCAAAGCATATGGATCTGATTAAATGGGAGCAAATCTAATGTCAGCTTAGAAATTTGGTCTTACTTAGAGAATATTTTATCCAGTGGTCTAGACGTGGGTCTGGTGAGACGGAGAGATTACAAATATACTACCCCTCTATAAGGAACCTATGTGGGGTGGTTGCCAGTTACCACCGGAAGGTCGCATGTTTCCTCCCACAATAAAACTGGCAACGCCGCCATATAAGTGAAATAATCTTGAGCGCGGCGTAAAACACTAATCAATCAATCAACCTCTCTAAGGAAACTTTCACAAAAATTGGCAATAGACTGTTTGCCTAATTACACCATTCAAGCACATATTCAAGGATCAACATGGCCAACAGAACCGTATTCTGAACTGAAAAGTATAGATGTGTAGTCATACATGTCCTTACAAGGGCGTGTAACCAAGTGCTCATTTCAAACAAAACCCAGCCCCGATAGCTCAGTCGGTAGAGCGTCCGCTTCAGGCCTGGGAGATCTGGGTTCAAGCCCGGGTTGAGTCAGACCAAAGACTTCAACAGTGGTAGCTGTTACTGCTTCGCTTGGCGCTCAGCAATAGGAGTTAGAGCAGCGACTGGTTGGCCCGGTGTCAGTATACTGTGACTGGGTGAGGGGGCTTGCTGGTTGTCTTCGGCAAGTCGTCTCGGTGAGACAGCACCTAATAGAGCGGTGGAAATCCGCCCTGTCACAAGGAGACAACGTCTTCATATAACCGAAATACTGTTGAGCAGGACGTAAAACCCCAATCACTCACTCACTCACTCACTCAAACAAAACCACTTCAATATCCCATAATTTTAGGTTTGATGTCATTAGGCTTCAAGCCTATTGGACATCTTAATCCAAACTGGATTCTAATTTCACTACCAATCTTATATTTGGAATTGTCATTCCATCACTGCACTATTTTATATGGTTGTATTTGATTTCTTTTTAGGGCTAACACTTGATCTACGGAATTACGGGGGTTTCTATCCTGCTGAAATAGTGAAATCTATCTGAGGGGAAATAATGGACTCTTATAGGGCAAATTATCAAAGCTAACATCTGCTGGGACACCCTAGAAATGTTATGTTTCTGAAGTGTCTAAATTTCCTAAACATTACATTTATATTGTGGATCTCTGTACAAAAGAGATGTTCCGGTGGCTCAGTCAGTTAGAGTGATCCTCCCTCAGTTTGACAAGGGCCATCCATTGATGCAGCGGTGCATCACACCGCACTCCGACAAAACCAAAATTGAAAAATTTCTGAGTGAAATATTCACTCCATGGCTGTGTGTGGAAGAGTTGCAAGGTACTGGCCGAAGGTTGGGGGTATCCACCGGGCAAAGAACCCATTTCCTCCCTCACTTAACCAGGCAATGCCACCATATAAGTGAAATTATCTTGAGTATGGCGTATAACATCAATTTGTAGAAAAGATAATGGTTTTCAGGGATATGAAAAACGTTTTCACCAACAAGTAACTAACTCACTAATAATGGTTAAACTTCCATTGTCTGCATTGTTTATCAGTTTTTAGATGCTTTACAAATGACTACATCTATATTACATATAAAAGTAATCCATCATTTTTATATTTTTGATATTAGATTTTTCTACGGTTAAACTCATTTTATACAGACTGACATTTTCAGGCTTTGATGCCATCTTGCCCATGAAAATGTAAATGCTACTTATCAACTTTTACAATAAATTACTTTCTTTTATTTAACATTATCATTTTGCTGTCATTCACTTTGCTGATATTCTCACAGATGCTTTACATGTACATCTGTCTTTAGGAAGGATTGGTTGATTGATGTCTTATGCCACACTGAAGATTGTTTCACTTATATGGTGGCATTGCTTAGTTTAGTTGGGGAGCTAAACCAAGCTCTTTACCTGGATAAAACCTCTGACCTTCGGTGAGTACCTGACAACTCCTTCACGGCGAAAGAGTGAAAAATTCACTCAGAAATTCTCAAATTATATTTGGTTGGAGTGAAAATTGTGCAGCCTCAATGGGAGACCTGTGTCACACTTAGGGACTACCACTCCCCCGGCTGATAGATTGAGACCAGCTTTAGAAAGAAAAATTGATCGCCCCAAATGGATCGGTTGCCAGGTACCAGCTGAAGGTTGGGGATTTCCTCCTGGTGTTTTTCTCACCCACTAAACCTTGGAATACGCCATTGAGTGCTGCTTAAAGCATCAATCAACCAATCAGTGGTTTTTGCATTGAGCACCATTTGATACCAAGATTTAAACATCTATCCAGCTTTTGTAGCTGAACGCTTTCGATTAAAGTGACATTAGCTGCCAAAATTTGTAAATTTCGATTGGCAATTGACGTTAAAATAAAAAATATTGGTTATGCCCGTGACACCCGTACAAACTGTAGTCGTGTGCAAATAACGAACAAAATTCAGATGGCCGGAATTTAGGAGTTCATTTGCTGCTTATAAAACTACCTTCAACATTGATATCGATGGAAAACTGTTTTTTTTTTGTAGTTCCAGATAAAAATAACCAACAGTTGGCTCATTCTGTTTCAACAAAATTTACTTTATACATGTATTAGACAGCCACTTCAATAATTAGACCGATTGCTAAAGCTGCCATCAGGGTATAATATTGGGCCCTTTCGGCTTAGAATGACGTTCTAATGACCTAATTCTATGGCATTGTAGTCATTTCTCTGTTGCAGGTGCTGTGACACACCTCTATCACATTGCACCATAGACAAAATGACTATGATTTTGACGTCAAATTGATCCAAAAACTCAATGAAGCTTAATTTTGCCATACACAGAGGCTACTGCGCAAGCGTCAATCCTTAAGCCGAAAGGGTTTATGTGGTTGACTAAGTATTGTGCACAGAAAAGTATGAAGGTGTGTGCAGTCATGCATGCTGCTACAAGGGTTTTGTAACGAAGCGGTCACTTCAAACTAGACACCTCTTTTAATATTGCATAATTTGGGGTCATTACGCCTCCAGCCTATTGGTGTAGACAATCACCACAAACCCATTCAGTTGCAACTATATGCAAACAGTAAAAGCTCCATGGCTTATTAACCAAAGCACTGGACAATCCAAACAGGCGTTCATCAATGTTCGAATTTCTGACATTTTTTTTACTGGATTGTCATATCGACCAATTTTGCATGGTTGCAAAGGGTATTAGCAAAAGTTCTTCAGGTTATTTCAGTATGCCAATATATTTTTAGATACACCAATGAATTGCAGGCTCAAATTCCACTGAACCCTAAAAAAGGGAAAAAATTCTGACTAATTTACCACTTGATCGCACTGTGTTGTCATGGGGAGCTTCCTTCGAGCAAATTATCTAGAATATATAAATGGAATAATGCTGCTTGCCACAGCTAAAACCCCCCAAAAAGCATCTCCTCTCTTCAGGTGATAGAGATATTCATTCGCTCAGTCTGCAGAGAGTCTCTCTCTCAGACATAGACCTTCCATGAATGCCTTACATGGTTAAAATCCCACTCAGTCCAAAGAAGTATTAAGAAATATCTAAGTTACAAGCTAGTTATATCTGAAAAAATTTAAATCCATCGAATAGTTCTTGAGTTATTAAATGCCAAAAGGCTGGGTGGCTGTTTTGGTCGCCAAAAATATTGAGACTCCAATTTAATTTTGGTATGCGACACACCGTCTACCCATAAGCTACATATATCAGAAGAAAACAAATAAATTCAGGCAATCGATTTTAAGTTATCGAGCGGACGCGAATCCCGGTCGGACGACGGTATACCAATTATTATTAATTGGCTGTGCAAGTTATTACTCGAATACGACCTTCGCGGCCGGGTAATATCAGCAGACGAATCAAGTTCATATTAGCCGTAGGGCTGTATTGGCCGAGTTCAAGTCATATATGCCGAGTTCAAGTCATATTGGCCGAGTTCAAGTCATATTGGCCGAGTTCACGGAGTGCGGCTGAAAGACGCAATTAACATGTGACGTCCCAGAGTTTGTCAGAAGCAGGCGGCAGATGTTGATTTCAAAATGTCTACACCAGAGCGCATTGTACAAGGTCTTACTGACAGGTTATTAGAGTTAAAAGACAAAACTACTGTAAGTAAATCTGATTGCCGTTTTAGGACAGTGAAAGAGGAAGAACTTTTCTACTTATCCAAGAACAAAAACACAGCGAGCAAAACGAGGTCGGACGTCAATTTGTTTAAGGTATTGATAAAATGTTCAGAGGGCGACCAGCGGCTTCCTTAAAACATACCCCCTGTTCAACTTGACAGCTTGCATGGAAATAACTTCCACAGTCTATTAATAAAAATATTATGAATCGAGTGTTTTCGTATTGCCTTGGCATTGGCCTTTGGGTGGTTGCATTGACCCTCGGCCTCGGGCCAATACGGCCACCCTCAGGCCAATACTAAGGCAATACGAAAACACTCGATTAATAACATATACATGTAATATACACCCCCTGGCGTATGATAAAAATGGAAAAATTTCTGAGTAGATTTTTGGTCTCCATCTCTGTGTGTGGAAGAGTTGCCAGGTACTTGCCAAAGGTTGGGGGTTTCCTCCCGGCAAAGAGCTTAGTTTCCCCACCACTAACCCTGACAGGGCTGCTATATAAATATCATCTCGAGTGCAGCTTTAAACAATCAATCATTCAGTTAAATCATTGAACTATATTTGTATTAACTCCTCAAAGAAAATTTAACAAAATATTTGTTTATTAGGGTGAAAGGTAGCACTTGTCAGCTTTAAGATACTGTATGAATCCAAATAATCGCTTATATAAATGTTTAATAAATATGTACGTACATGTCTGTAAGAAAGTAGTATATTGCCTAAATAATTTAAACCAAACGTCTATAACATCACCAGCAAAAGTACACAAACAGTAATAATGATTTCAACTTTAAAAACATCTATTCTCATGCATCCAAAAAAAGCTCTTAATAAAAAACATTTCAACGGTATGTTGTTAAGGGATTTCTTGGTTAGATAATACCATAATACCAGCTTCGTTAGACCGATAATATGGGCTATGGCTATGATTAATGGCCAGGGGAAACAACTCTAATTTTAGCCGGTAAACTGTAGTTACACTATACAAACATGTACATGTAGGTATATGGTTAACCAGAAATTTTAAATATTGCTGTGAGTGTTTTCCACTCCAGTGGCAGGTTAATTGGAGAGATTGATTGATTGATTGTTTGGTGTTTTACGCCGCGCTCAAGATTATTTCACTTATATGGCGGCATTGCCAGTTTTATTGTGGGAGGAAACCGGGCTCTGTGCCCGGAGGAAACCCACAACCTTCCGCTGGTAACTGGCAACCATCCCACATAGGTCGTTCGAGTGAAAACCCAGTCAGAAAATTTTCCAATTTTTGGACTGACTGGGATTCGAACCCGCGACTCATTGGTGGAAGGCTGTTCGGATTGAGCTTCCAACGCTCTACCTACTGAGGTTAATTGGAGAGAGAAGAGCGTGCATTGCCCGGCTGTAATTAGCCTAAATAATGAAGTCTATCAGACCACAGGAAAAAAAAAACGATCACCATAGATAATAACATAGGGTAAAATTGTAGACACACAACTAGAAGGCTCCGTTTTTTCTAATTAAATGTGAGCTTGACCACATAATAAGACAGGCCAATGAACAATAAATTACAAAGACAATTGTATTCAGGAATATTATACCAACTCTGAAATGTTCCAACCAATCCACAATAAATAAGAATTCTCAAGATAAATTCCATGTTCATAGTTTCCATAGTGAATCATTTTCAAAATTTTTAAGAAAATCGACATAACAAAGCCATAGAACAGAATGCTTATTAACACCATATATAATATCTAAGATTTAGCATCTTTAAAAATGATACATTATTAAGACTTTATAAAAGACATTAAATAAATAGAAACGTATAACATACCAGTGTTTTTCAAAAATCCACAAAACTATTGATTATGAGAACACTTTGATAATTTAAAAAAAAATCAACTACAATCCAAACTACTCTTGTAAAATATAATATTTTTACAAGATTATATGTTCAAATCAAAGGGTTGTTTTCCCCTTATTCCAACACAGACTTTCCATCAATCCCAGGTTCGAATCCCACTCAGAAATTGTTCACTTGATGGCTAGCTGTACATGTATGTTGTAAAGTGGCCAGATACTCGCCGAATGTCGGGTTTCCTCCCCCACTAAACCTTGTCACGTCACCATATAAGTGAAATAATCTTGAGTGCGGCATAAAACAGCAATCAATCAAAAGATTTATGACCGACTGTCATGGGCAACATATACCTTCAACATCTACCTTATGACCAGTCACAAAGTTATTCTGTCGTCAATGTATTGAGAAACAGCCGCCAGTTTATGATCACTAGATTTTAAGTGGAAAGCATATACTTTATTTAATCAACAATCCCTGGTTACCTTTCTCTCAATACCCATTGTATTTTCCTAAAATTTTTCTTGCATCTTCTGTAAATATCATTAACAGTGTGTAAGCCTATACAGTATAGATTGAAAGCGCAGAATTAAAGGAAAAAGTGCTAAATATAAGTTACGTAAGTACATTGACGTTCCCCAAGATATTGTTTGGTTATTAAATCAAAAATACATTCTTCAATGTAAAAGTTGCACTTAATAGATTAGAGCACTATAATATTGACATCAGGCATTTGTAATCTTTCATAGTTAAGCATTACAACATCTTCACTTTATTTCTATAAGGAAAAGTTCCACATTCATTCAAATATAATTATTAAAACAAAAACTGTTGTCAATTTCAAAGCTTAAAAAACTGACTTGAAAAAAAAAATGATTTCAGTACATTGTAAAGCACTACACTCAATCATCAAAACTATCGTCGCTATCTTCAATATCGGATTCAGGTGATGACCCGCGTGTGACCTTTCCTATCCGATGTAAACTCTCCGTGAGGAGTTTGAGATGAGAATCACTAGGGGGAGATAATGGTACGTTTCTATCCTCTTTACCTCCCTTGTCTTTTGTAGCTCTCAACGGAACACCCTTCTTGATCATTTCTAAAATATTGTCCATGGGATCTACAAATAACAAAGATCTCAGTAAACATTGAAACTAGTCAATAATAAAATCAATGTTAATCAATTCATACAAGCTTACAGATTTACTATGACAGATCCCAGATTTTATACCATGGTGTTGCCTGCAGTTAGTCACGGCAATTAATTTATTTCTCCTGAACTAGGCAGTTCCATAATTTGATGTCCTTCATGAATTTCAAAGAGGCCATTTATAAATCTTCAGATTGATTGAGGCTTAACACCACACTCAACAGTTGAGGTAATATGGCTACAAAAGTACCAATCAACCAAGAGATCACCTAATAACTTTTGACATTAGGTTCCATAGACCATAGAACGTCAGGAAGGCTAATGTATTTGCCATACTTAATGTTCCTCCTTGCTGGGTCAGCATACATGACTAAAGCAGAGCCAAAGTGCTTTGGCATAGGGCACCTTAAATTTGGGAAGATTAGGGGCACCCAATTCCGGGGGCCTTGTTGGTATCATTTACCTTGGAGAAGCAAATAAGGCACTGAGGCCAAGATAGTAGGCAAAAAGTACATGTATCACAGATCTCAACTGGCTTCCTGAAAGATCACCCTCACCACCCACCCACATATAAATTTGGCCACTTGGCTTTATAGACCATGGAATGTCAGGAAGGCTAATGTAATTGGGATACTTAATGTTCTTCGCTGCTGGGTCAGCATACATGGCTAAAACAAAGCCAAAATGCCCCCCGCCCAAGTGTTGATAATCTTTTGACAACTTGGAAGTCTATATAATGTTTTAGAAAACACCAAAGGCTATGGTTACAAGTTGTAGTGTAATTTCCAGTTTATTTCAGCAATTAACCTCTTCATGGTTCAGTTGGCAGAGTGATAGTCTCTCAGTCTTACACAAGCCTCCCATTTCTGAGTGGGAGAGTTGCCAGGTATCGCCGAAGGTGGGGGGGTTTCCTCAGGGCAAAGAGCCCGGTTTCCTACCCCACTAAACCTGTTCATGTATTCCTTCATGTAAATCTCTCCTAAATTGTTTAAATGTCCCTGAGTTTTAACCTTAGTTTAAGTGATTGAATATCTCACCTTTAGAGGAGTGTAGCTCTTTCCTTTTGGTTTCTGATGGCTTTTTTAACAGTTTCCTCATGTCCAAGATACTAGATAAGCTAGGAGGACCAGCTGATGTCTCTGTGGACTTAGTCTGCAATTCTTTCTGGGCTGAAGGCTTCTTCAAGACCACTGACGATAGATCTGAAATGGATGGTCGTCCTGGAGCAGGAGGGGCCATTGGTGGTGGGGGAGCAGGAGGGGCCATTGGTGGTGGGGGAGGAGGAGGGGGAGGAGGTGGTGCAGGAGGAATGTCTGTTGATGGAGGGGGTGGTGCTGGAGGTACCACAGATTCTGAAGGCGCACTTGGAAATGGTGGAGGCGGGGGGATGTGAGGTGCTATAGAAGTTGGCACTGGTGGCGGAGTTGGAATGCTAACACTGTCAGTGGTATCTTCAGCACTTCCACCTGTAACGGCATTATCACTTTTTGGAGACTTTGAATTTTTGTTCGGTGACTTGGGTATAACAGAAGGCTGTGACTTCTTCAAAAACTTTTGAGGGTTAGGTTTGACTACTGTTGACTGTTTAACACTGTCTCGTTCACTCAGTGACTGGTAACGAGGGGGCTTGATTGTGACAGGGGTTGGATATTTCTACAAAAAAGTCAGAAAACATATTTTAAACAATATTTTTAGATAAGACCTTGTATTATTACTGGGGCTGTGGCTGATTCTGTGGCTAGATGAACACTCTGCTATCTGATGGCACCTTGCCAGAATTTCATATTTGGGTCTTAAAGCTTATGTCGGCATGAGCCCAAATTGCTTTGATCAACTGTACCATGAGAGGCACCCATCACATAGCGAACGGCGCTTCAAACACTCGCCATATTGTTACCTAGTCTTTGTTGGTCGAGGTTACTTACCATTTTGAAATGTTTCAATCTGTCGATAGTCTTTTTTCTCTCATCACAGATAAAGTCCTGCTTTTTGGCCATGTCTTCTTTACGCTCTACTATTTTCTGAAACATGACATGTGTGAACCGGACACTAGAGATGGGTTAAACTTTAAAAAAGAATTGTGTTAAGCACTGATGTTTCATGTATATGTGCTGAAATGGACAACTTCTTCATGAGATTTGATTGATTAATTGATATCAAGGCTTATTATTTCCTTTTTCTCACACTACACCCCCCATAATTTCACTCTCAGGCAGTGTGCTATTTTTGTCATAATCAACAAGTGAAATTATAGCCCAACTTACTGCTGATTGGTTAACAAACATGAGTTTTTAAGTTCAACTAATCAAAACACAAGCTTGCATTCGCAGCGTAGGGATAATACGTTCGTTTTCCTTTATGTAATAACTTTAAGACATCATTGTTAGATTACAAGTGATTGGCAGTATAACTCACAACTGTGCGAGTCGGTAGCCAATCATGTTATGGTTTACATATAGCGGACTACATTTATGCAAAATAGTATGATTTTCCCACGATCACATCATAGCTACTTCCATATAAGGAAAGCCTTTGAATGTAGTGTACATGACATACTTCTGACATAAACAAACTACTTCGTCTGCTTACTTCCGTTTCTCTAACAAATTATGATTAAATACGAATATATCATAGCCGGATTTACTCCTAACTGTATTTACACTCTCTGTATCAATAATTAAACACGGGATAATTAAAACTTTCAATCAATCAATCTACCCAAACTGGCGTCTCGCAGGTTTCTCAAAGCAGATGCATTGACCTACATGTAGTTATCATAATTGTGTCGGTGTAGAGGTCACAGCAAAACCTGACTTCGTCATTGGATTGCAGACATTGAACTATTGATATGTTTATTTTTGTTTTATTCTAAGAAGTGCCATTCATTTGTAGGTTAAATATTTTATCTCTTTATTCTTAAGAATTCGTGAGCAACAAAACTGTTTGATTTTAGAGACCTTTCTTGTGTAGCGTAATGAATACAGTCTCCATGTCAACGCGGTGAAGCGGTCTGACTTCATTAGAATGGCTGGATTGAACGATGTGATGTAGAGCTGCATTTCAGAATAAAATGCAGTATTTTTGTGTATTGTGAGAAAAAGATCAACCAACTCGAGTCCGTTTGTTACAATGGATATCACTCTCATCTATTAATTTCCAAAGTCACTCGCTAGAGGCTCGTGACTTTGAAAATTAATAGACTCAAGTGATATTCATCGTAACAAACAGGCTCTCGTCAGTTAACCTCTATATAGCACAGCCATGTTTAGTGGATGAGGACACCCATCTGTGGCAGGTATCTGCCAACCACAACGCAAGCATATAACCTGCATAATGCTGAATGCCTCATACAATATCAATGTACTTGATCAATGTATATACATGTAGAAAGATTGCTAACCCTGCAAGCACTTACTTTATTAATGGCATGATGTTGTTTAAATCTCTCTTCTTCCTCACGTTTTTGTCTCGACTTTGACTGATATTGCTGGACTAGAGACGTCTTCAAATGTAAATTGCAATAAAAACTTAATAAATATCATAACAAGTAATATTTGTATTATTTGTTAAGTATCTTATATTTTTTCATTGTCATTTAGAGCCATTTAATTACTGAAATAATAACTTCGACATGTATAGTTGACCATGAAAAAAAAAAGAAATAAAACTTTGGCAAACAAAGCCCAAAACGATGATAACAATAAAGAACTTTGGCAAACAAAGCCAAAAAATATTATAAAAACAAGAAAAGTATCAGTAAAACTGATGGATGCTCCCTGGTTCCCCATCGCAGATATACGCTCAGCAAATTTTTGCGAAATTATTATTGGAACCCAACACAACTGGAATGTGTTATGTTCCGGACAAGCGAGGGGACGGACAAGTAGACTGGGTAAAATTTGACAAATTGGAGAAACCAAGGGCAATAACTCTAAACCTTATACTCGTCACGGAGAGAAAAGCGTAACATCCTCCGGCTCAGGGTGTATGATTATCAGAAGGGTCATAACGATTCATACACCCAGGGTAAAATATCAATGACGAATTTATTATCCCGAAATCCCGAAATTATAGAGATATAATTATCTCTAGTAGACGGAGAATTGTCACAGATTCATGTTTCAACCGCTATCGCCAGCTGGTGCTGCTGTTACTGTTATTAGTGTTATTTTAATCAAAGTTACGACTTCATCGTGTGTGCAAATTTTCAGCTTGTCTTATTGTTTTATTGCGCAGATTCTGTCTGTGACAAATATATTTTAGCTAAAGCTAATATCTCGATATTTCACACATAGGCCTACATAGATCTAGGCCTACAGTCAAAATTAATGTACGAACCCCTGTCAAACGGATCGAGCAGACGACAAACAGAGTTGCGCCCCTTGTATACTTAGCAACGTTATTGATCGATGTTAGAAGAATTTTCTGTTTTGTTTGTCCATTTGTAGATTTGAATAAGAGTTAAATTAGATAGAAATAAAAACTTTGCACAATCAAAGAAGCTTAGGTGACTGTAATAGATCCTCATAAGACATGTTTTGGGCTTTTCGAAGCGAGTAAACATTTGAAGTGGTGGCGGCCATGTTTTTTCATCAGGCGGGTCATAACAAAATCAGGCCGGGTGTATGGGTTTATACGACCCGGGTAATCGACCAATCGAGATTCAGCATTTGCTAACTAACTAGGTTGAAGGATAATAAGTTTTCGGGGGAGCATACATGTAATAAAGAAATCAAACTTTGGCAAAGAAGTCCAAACGGAGAATAGTTGCCAACATAAATACTGAGAATTTGTTTTTCCACAGCAGTGAATTCATGTTAGCATTGGATTTATACTCATATTTTGACAAAAAACTCAATTGTGTGACCTAGATCTTATGCCCATTTTTGTTATTTTTTTTTTCATTATTCTTAATAGAAAATATGACTGGCCCTTCAGAATATGACATATTTCCTTTACCTTTCTTGTTCTGATTTTAGCCCTTTTTCTGTGGATTGCTATGAGTTGTTGAGATAGTTGTACAACTCTGGGGTCAGATGATGGAGTTATATTCTCTTCTTCATCAGAGCTTAATAAACTGGTATCTTCTACAGCATCGTAAAACACCACCTCTTCTTGAGCATCTAAAATATCGTAAAACATAAAGCAATATTCAGTGACAAGATCAATACATTTTCCTTGTGACCAAATTGAAAAAAAATCTTAGCCACCAAGTCCCACCTAACCATCTGATGGTTCCTCACAAGACACACCGGACCTTCTAGTGGTCCTTGTCAAGAGGCTCCAAACCCTCTGCTGGCCCTTGACAAGACACACCTAACCTTCTAGTGGTCTTTGTCAAGAATGTCTGACCTTCTGCTGGCCCTTGACAAGACACACCTAACCCTCTAGTGGTCCTTGTCAAGAATGTCTGACCCTCTGCTGGTCCTTGACAAGACACACCTAACCTTCTGATAGTCCTTGACAAGACACAACATCCTATTAACTCATAACCAGATGCACCTAATCTTTTGCTGGTCCTGACAAGACACACATGACATTTTATTTGTCCTTGACACCTAGCCTTCTGCAGGAGATGGTGTTAGTGATGGTGTCTGACAAGACTTATTTTACCTTCTCTTTGTTCCTGACAGCACACACCATGCAAACCCCTGAACTTAACTAGAGTGTTCATCTTGGTTACCACCACCCCGTGCCCACACCAACAGACCCTTGACTGATGAATCCATCAAACCATATCTTATTGGAGAGGAATTTACTGGTTATACCTTAAAGGGGCATGAGCTGCCAAAATGTTGATATTTTGACGTAAACACAGAATGTTGAAATTATCGGCTATTTTTCTCAAGACGTATAATTCAGAAGCTTTTTAGTGCTTCTAGTCTCGAAAATGTACGATAAAGTATTGTTTTGAACTAACTTTGGCTTAGAATGAATGAATGGTCGTCCCAGTTATTTAAATTTTGCTACTTTTCGAACACGTTTTCGGTTCGTACAGGCCACATACTGTATGGATTTTCCTCATTCCAATGCCAATCATTTAGTTTTTCGATGGCCTTCAAAGCCTCTTACTGTCGTGACGATCAGAAAGTATGAAAAAAGTGGGAATTTCGGCAGCTCATGCCCCTTTAAGTTAAAACTTAAAAAACCAGCACGTTTCCAGTTATCTTACCTCCTAGTCATCTAATTAAAGCTTATAAAACCAGCAAGTTTCCAGTTATCTCCCCTTCCAGTTTTCTACTTAAAGTGGCATGAGCTGCCAAAATGTTGAATTTTGACGTTAAAACAGAATGTTAAAATTATTGGCTATTTTTCTCAAGACGTATAATTCAGAAGCTCATTAGTGCTTATTGTTTTAAAATTGTTTTTATTGTTTTGAACTAATTTTTGCTTAGAATGAATGAACGGTCTTCCCGGTTATTTAAATTTTGTTAACTTTTCGTACACGTTTTCGGTGCGTACAGGCCACATACTGTATGGAATTTCTTCATTCCAACATTTATTTTTTCGATGGCCTTCAAAGCCTCTTACTGTCGTGACAATCAAAAATTATGAAAAAAGTGTGTATTTTGGCAGCTCATGCCACTTTAAAGCTTATAAAAACAGCAAGTTTCCAGTTAGCTCACCTTCCAGTTTTCTACTTAAAGCTTATAACAAGCAAGTTTTCAGCTATCTTTATACCTTTGAGTCATCTAGCAAAAACTTGTAAAACCAGCATATTTCCAGTTATCTTAACCTTTAGTTGTCTAGTTCCACCTTATAAAACCAACTTTTCTCCAGTTATGTTAAATTGCATCTTCTAGTCGTCAAATCAAACCTTATAAAAACAGCACTTTTCTAATATTCCATTCGTCTAGTTAAAACTTGTAAAACCAGCACATTTCTAGTTATCTTACCTTCTAGTCGTCTAGTTAAAGCTCGCCTCTGTGTTTTGATTAGTTTACTCTCCTCCTCTAATATCAACAGGTGGTGCTCATAAATGTTGACCTGCCAATCATAAACCTTATATTCCAAGTCCTCTATAACTTTTCTAACACCAGGACCATCTCGTGTACTGGCAATCTGGAAATAAGAATATAACATAAGTCTTGATAAGTTACAAATTAGTTTCTAGACAAAATTAAGCTATGAACTACATGTACATGTATTAGACAAGAAGATTTTCCCTGTGCTTGTGTGTTTTAGTGATCATATTAAAATACGCATTGCAAAATTGATTTCAGTCTTGTTAAATTACAAATTAGTTTCTGAACAAAATTAAGCTAGGAACTACATGTATGCATTGCCAAATTGATTTCTGTCTTGATAAATTACAAATTACAAAAACACTTTCACAAAACTTAAGATTAGAGGTGGTGATATGGGCATGTAGCGGATGAGTCAGTAAGGGTACTAAGGATATCACTAAGTAAAAACTGCGTCTAGAAACAAACAAAATAGTGCTAAAATCTTTGTGGCATGAGCTGCAAAGATGTGTGTGGTGTCTTATAACATTAAATGCTGGGAGGTGTTGGTCCTCCATAGGGTGGTTTGAAAAAGTGACATTGGGGCAACCCCTTCTGCCATAATATGCCAAAAATCATTATTTAACGGTCTGTCTGGGGAAATAAGTTTACCAATGATCATCCCAACACCTTCCAAAGATATGTACCACAGTAAAATGTCGGAAGTTTTTGGATGTTTAATTTGCCTCATACCCACGGTGTCCTTTAAAGCAAACTTAAAAAAATAACTAAGTAAAAGCCAATCAAAGTGCTTAACTGATTAATGATCCAACAAACTGTTACCATAATGTTGCAGTCGGAAGCCCTCATTGGAACTATTTAGCAAAACATTTATCTTCGCAACTGATCGTAAATCTTGAGGTCCGATATTAATCTATCGATGGATTGAATGATGTTTTTGCCACACACAAGATAATTTCACAAATATTATGGCATTGTCTAATTTAGCGAGGGAGGAATCAGGGTTCTTTGCCAGCAGGAAACATAGGGCGATCAAGTGAAAAACCTTCTGAAAATTTGTTCAACTATATTTGGTTTATTTAATGACAAGGCATCACCATGAAGTTAGTTGTTTGTGAACAACACAAGCTTTCGACATTTCTTATACTTGGTTTGATTAAGATCTGACTAAATCTTTTCAGATAATTCACGGTGTTGTTTCCAGGATTAACTTAAACAGTTAAAAAAAGAATGAATCAAGAGTTTTCCCATTGCCGTGGACAGTACAGTCACCCGTAAAAAATACATAAGCTATCAATTCATAACATATTGGTTGATTGATCGATTCGGGTTTTACGCCGCACTCAAGATTATTTCACTTATATGGCGGCGAAAAGAAGTTAGATTAAGCTCATCCTTTAACATCAAAAAAACACTTTAAACAAAAATTGACAGAAACACAAAATAGTAAAAACTGGTAAAACAAGAGTAAACTATTTTTGGAAGTATAAAAACAACATATCACATTTTTCTCCAAAACAGCAAAACTTTTCCACATATGTCATAGAAATATAAACTCTACATTTAAATAAATAACTATTTTTTTCATTTTAAGGCAATTAAAATAGCCATTTAAATAAGATCTTTTAGAGCGATTTAAAAACATATTGGTTTATACCATAAATGTAAAAAAATTGCCACAAGTTAGTCGCCTTGTACAATCAAGCTTGCCTGTGAGCTGTGGGCCTATGCGTTATCCTCCGAAACCCACACGAAGGCCCAAGGATTAGTTGCCTCTTACGATCAAGCACCTTGGGAAAGCTGAGGGTCTATTCTTATCTCCCCGGAACCCACACGGGGGCATAATATATTGGACATGTATTCTTTTTTACAGCAATAATTACTCACCTCTTCCTTGACTTTATCTCTTTCCTGTATAAACTTTTTCCTCTCATTACTAAGTAGTTGTATTCTTTCGAGAGACAGGTCTTCCTCAATTCTGAAACAAATAAACACAGAACCATAATTAAATACAATTTAATTTGAATAAGTACTTGTTGCTTGTGTTGCTTATAAAACTACCTTAACATACATCCCCAAGATTAGTATCAACAGAAAGCTCTTACTTTGTATTTCTATATAGAAATGCCGAACAATTAGCTAATTCTGTTTCAATGAAATTCCCCCTATATTTGGCAGCTTTTGCCACTTTAACATTTCCATTTACAACATCTTAAATATTTGTAGTATAGAAAGGTTGAAAGTAAACTACATTAATAACAGTATAAAATATAACACTGTTGAATGATTCTGATTGCTGCCAAAGGGGAGGAGTATAATTTATGTCAAACTTGGGAGGAGTATAATTTATGTCAAACCAGGGAAGGAGGGCAATTTATGTCAAACCAGGGAAGGAGGGCAATTTATGTCAAACCAGGGAAGGAGGGCAATTTATATCAAACCAGGAAAGGAGGGCAATTTATGTCAAGCTAGGTGCGGATTATAATTTATATCAAACTTGGAGAGGATTATAATTTATATCAAACTTGGAGAGGATTATAATTTATATCAAACTTGGAGAGGAGTATCATTTATATCAAACTTGGAGAGGAGTATAATTTATCTTAAGCTAGATGAAGATTTGAATTTACGTCAAACTTGGAGAGGAGTATAATTTATATCAAACTAGGGGAGGAGTATAGTTTATATCAAACTAGGGGAGGAGTATAGTTTATATCAAACTAGGGGAGGAGTATAGTTTATATCAAACTAGGGGAGGAGTATAGTTTACCTCAAACTTGGAGAGAAATATAATTTATGTCCAACTAGGGAAGGAGTATAACCTGAAAACTACATGTGATGTGTAGTTTTTCATGTTATTTCACAATTACAAAAGACAGGATTCAAAACCAGTAATAAATTGTCCAAAAAGGCTCTATTTAATATCAAATTGACCATATAAACCCTTGCGACCAATGGCAGTTACACAGTTGCCATGTAAAAGCAAAGCCTACCTTATTAACCTTTCCGTTCCTATCAAATCAAATGCATTTTTGCCAAACTTTTTCTGATCTTCTAGCATTCGGTTCCTCATAGCTGTAATTTGATGAAAATACATGTACATGTATAACTAATTTGGGGTGTTGAACACGGCACATTGATGGAAAGCTTATGCTTGTGTAAGTCAATGACTATAACCAACATATATATGGCAGTTTTGCCACATTTAGTATGTTGGGAAACCAGGCTCTGTGGTGGATCAAAACCCCTGACCTTTTGCCGGACAAGCATTCCCCATACATGTAGGCAACCATGTGAAAACTCAGGCGTAATTATTTTCTTTTTTGGGCTGTGAATGGGGTGTATGAGGAGAAATGAGTGGGACTTATATCTGTGACCAGTCAATGTGTTGGGGTGAGAGTAAACTGCTTTAACCAACTACATTATGGAAGCCCTGGATTAGTAAGTTGATATTAGGCCATAACCTGGTCGTGGATAGATTGCTTGATAAATTTGTTTTGCTGGTTGATTTTTTTCACTTGTATGAGGGCACAGCTAAGTTTAATGGGGATGGAAATCATGCTCATTGCTGGCAGGAAACCAAAACCTTTGTTGAGTACATGGCAACTCTTTCACATAAGGTTATCGAATGGGATTTGTTACCGAACCCATCATTCAATGGATGGTCCATATCGGACTGAGAGACTAACGTCCTCCCAACTGAGCCATTAGTCCTACCATCTATGATTAGGCTTACTAGGTGTGGGATTTTCATGGGTGTTACCTTTTAAGACTGAAGAGGTTGCCTTATAATAGTTGATATAGACATCCTGGATTGTCTCCAGTGCCTGTTCATAATGTCCCTGCCATTCAGTAAACATATCAGCGTATTCTCTTTTCCGCCTTTCACCTAAGTCTGGATTTTGCAACTGTCCTCGAGCTTCCCTGAGTTTTGTCACAGCCAATTCTCTCATGTCGAGAAATGGCTGCAACTGATAATTATATAGCTCTGCCAGTGCAATGTTTAGTTTAAAAACGGCGTCATCTTCTAGCTTATAAGCTTCCCTCATGTCAAACATTGTTACCGCCCCATCACGGAAGACTTCAATCACATTTTTTAATTCATCTTCATGGTTACGAATTGCTTCCTCTTTTCCGCGGCGCCGTAATTCACTGATATTTTCAAAATAATCCTCCGGTGAATGTTCTTCGAAAAGGACGGACATCAGCAGTTTTTCTTTACACACTTCAAGTGCTATTTTAAAGTAGTTTTCCAACTGACTACAAATTTCATCGATGTTTTCTGGTGTTTGTGGGAGACTAAAAAAAGCCCAGAGTCCCCTTGACTCATCAGGAAGATCTGGTAAACATGGGTACAGTGACGGGTGGATTAAACACAACATCTCATGGGCACCTCGGATTTCCTGAAAGCTAAAAAGACCTGAACGTCCACGATAGTCTTCAGTGTCACTGACAACACGATTGTGATCCCGACACGTCACTGCAACTTTTAACTCCACCTCATTCCATGCGATAAGAAAATGCAGCTTTGGAGGGAGTATATTGTCAGCAAATGGACTCTGTTTGACGGACACCCAACCTTCCAGACTATCTGTCTGGTCCTCCATCACGGAACAATCCATTCTCACATTACCAGGGAACAATCCTCATTGCAAGCCCTGAAAACAGAAAAGAAGAATGAACATTTTTATATTCCCCTATACACATGTAGTAGACTCTACTTTACAGAGGGGGTTGAAAAACTGTTTAAGGCCAGTACCCGCCATTTGGATTCAGATAGGTTCTTAAGCAGCTCTCCCCTCACCCCAAACCCCACCCAAAGTAGCAACATATAATAAGCAAGATTCACAATGAAATAATTACAGTAAAAATCGACGACAATTTTAAATATACATGTAATTTAAAATCCTCTAGTTTCTGAATCTGAAAATGACATACTAAGATATTGTGATCAACGTTTAATACTTCTGTCGAAACATTATTGTTAATCTGTACATTGCAGACCTGACAATTTCTATTAATGAATTTAAGAAAATTGTTTTTCATCAATTGACCCGTGTGAGGCAGGATAATGAGTGTGAGGCAATAAAATCCTTTCTTTCCCTTCACGAGAATAAGATTATTATAACAGGAAATGAGTATATTGATGACTTTTTGTGAGACCTATATATTTTAGGTCCATCAATCTGAATGTGTGGTTTAGTTTACCTCATTTTTGAGAAGGTAGGTCAGAGTTATTTCGGGATGTTTATTAAGTGCCTATATCCTGAGCTGATGACTCCAGTCAGCTGTGAATGCATGTATACAACGAACCCAGTTATAAAAAACACCTTGTCTGGTTGGGCAAACTCACACAACGTAAACAAAGCTCTAATTAAAACGTACAGCTGACTGTCATTCGAGTACATGTATTCATCCAAAGGGATATATACTTACCTTCATTGAAGCATGTATAGCCTTACGTCTTATGTAGGCCTATATTTCAAGTAATATCTCACTAACACTCTCACACGGTATCAAAATTATCTAGGACACGGCACAAAAAAACTTTCAATTTGACTTGTTAATAATTTTTTTTTCATTTTTTTTTACCGACGTGAAACTAAATTATTTAGATTGTTTGATGCTTATATATATTGCTAGCATTGAATTAGGAAACAAATAAAAATCAGTAGGCCTACATGTTAAGGATTAATGTACAGCAGAAAACATTGTACAGCTGATTGTTCTAAAAATAGACACGTTGGCTGACTGACACAAAGTCTTTGTCCCTTGTACCTACATTTGGGGTGGTTACAAGAATCTAAAAATAGCACACATTTAGTTAAGTCTTTCCCCTGTTTTACTGCACATGGTTTATATACTCTGATATTGAAATTACAGCATTTGCTTTTTATCAAACTTCATATATTTATTAGATATTATATATTTATATATGTACATATACATTAACTAGGAGACTAAATTGGTGATATTACTAATAATATGTTATAACTAGTACCCAAATTTCTAGATAATGTCATTGTCAATAGAGTAAGCATGTCATCAGCTAGTAAAAAAAAATGTCATATACTGTTATAGTTATACATCGATCTGCATCGACGATACGTCAACTATTTTCTGCATATTTGTTTCAGGTCTCGAAACGGAAGGACAATATCGGACATATGTGGTTATGATCTTGAAGATGATCTTAATATATCACCTTTCCGAGTCCGACGATCAACATCCCCAGATCCTCGACCTCTGCCACACTATCGCTGTATTTTGAACACTGTTTCCGTCTGTTTACAAGGGCAGAATAGATATAACCTACCTTAAAGAAACTTGACAAGTATTAAAACTCAATACTTGACAGTTCTGACAGGAAATCGTGAATGACAAAATGCCATTTTAGAGGTTTCAAGTTATCTGTTAGGTAGAGTCACAAGTGCGTGACATTTTCTGTGTTTACTATTTTGATGTTTCGTCACGCTGCCAAAAAGCGATTTGATTAACGACAATCAGCTGATTTTTCTTTTCAGACCTATACATTACCTTTCTCCGGTCACATTTTAATAACTCAATTTTCCCTTCACAGAGTCAATCAACATAGCCCATGCCAGAGAAGACAAAGCTTGTTTGCTCCCATCTTAGGCTAAACTATAAAATAACCCATGAAATGATGAAACGATTTCTGGCAAACAAAGCTGTCACGTGATTTATATTATGCAGACGATGGTCATGGCTTCTTTCACTTTTGGATGAGAACTTCTTCACAAAATGGATGTAAACAATGATGAAAGTAATCAGCTGGACCCTTCAACTATATTTACAAAGTCTATAATCGACCAGATTCAGAAAGGAGATGTATTGTCTATGGTTGAAGCGCAGAGAGAAATGTAAATATCAATTCTAATTCTAAATGTAGCTTGATGGAATATCAAAATTTCTGCTCAGCTCAGCTGACTGCTCAGTCAGTGTCTCAGTCAGTCAGTGGCCACATACGATGATACGTCACTTTTAATTTTATAGTTTTAACTTATTTAAGTTGAGTTGAGCCACAGGCACACGGAGAGCTCTCCCTGATCCCCCCTCAGTTACTATAAATTTGGATATATACACGCTTGTCTCTAGAAGAGCACTTTAAAGTTTACACCAGAAAAATGTATTGGTTTAGGTTAAAGCGGCATGAGCTGCCAAAATTCACACTTTTTTCATAATTTCTGATCGTCACAACAGCGAGAGGCTTTGATTCGTTTGAAGGCCATCAAGAAACTAAATGATTGGCCTTGGAATAAGGAAAATCTAATCAGTATGAGGCCTATACCAACCGAAATAGTGTGCGAAAAGTAAACAAAATAAACCGGGACGACCATTCATTCATTCTAAGCCAAAGTTAGTATAAAACAATACTTTGTGTTTACGTCAAAATATCAACAATTTGGCAGCTCATGCCACTTTAAGGTGGTAGTCCCATAAGGCTGACTGGCAAGTAAGTAACACAGGAAAGAGACACACGAGTTACAAATGAATGTTAGGTGTTTTCCCTTTAAACCAAAGATACAGGTACAGAGGATGCACCCATGTGTCACCTTCATGCAGAAAAGGCTGTGATATATTTGAACTTCGTGTCCGCCCAGACCCCCCCCCCCCCCCCCCACCCCCCCACCCCTCCCTCATAAAATAAAAAATAAATTATTCTATTTCTATCCCTATACAAATGTGTTTGCATGATGCTGAATTATTATCTCAAAATAAATGTATGGAAGATGCATTTTACAATATACTATTTTTATGACAGTTTGTGACAACGTTTGTGATCCTTTTTTCAGGCTCACTCGGTTTGAAAAGACAAACGAAATGCTGATCAATTTCAACATGCTGTCATCAAGCCGATATGATACGACGATGTTGGAATTTAAACAGCACACAAATCTTCTGTTTGACATGAAAAAAGACCTTGATGCCATATTTAGAAGAATAAGGTATTTCCCTTTTTCAAATTTTGGTTCTAGATTTAAGTGAAATCAATCTGATCCTTGTTGCGGAAATACATACCACCATTGACACTAAAATATTATTCAGGTTTATTGTAACCTTTCCTATCGAGAAAACAATGAAGCAAATACATTTCCCCACTGTGCTACATGTAGCCAATATCCCCAAAAGCAAAGAATAATTTTCAAAATTTTTACCAAAAAAACATAACAAAACCCAAAAGCCTGGTTTCCCATTTACTTTTTTCTATAATCACAACTTTTTGATTGGCCTGGCCAATGGCTGCAGTATTTTGACTTGTTCTTTGATTTCCTGTATGGGGCTCCTTTTATCCTTTAAAGGGATTAATCATGTTTACATTTGCCATAATATTTCCACTAATTTGAAAATTAATCTTTAGTTTATCAGTACTGCAACTTAACTTTTTACAGTGGTAGCCACCAGGGCAAGCTAAAGGGCAAAATTGGTTGCCGCGCCAAGAATCGGTTGCTCAGATTTATCATAAATGCTTTTCAGCAAATGAAAAAGGACTTTGTTGAGACAGTTTAATGGTAGCCACTGTTTCTTTGGACCAACCAATGACCCTGTTACTTCATTTATTAAAGTAATATCAGACCATTGAAATCAAAAGCTAAACTTGCTCCAAAAGTAACTTGCCAAGCAGGACAAGCACCTTTCAGGTCTTGCTGATGATGGTTATTATTATATTGGCCTGTACCAGCACAGGTCACCACCAATTTACCCACACTGACCATAAACCTCTGTGACTCAGATGGTTTTAGTCCATTCACCAACACAGGTCATCGCCAATTTACCCACACTGACCATAAACCTTTGTGACACAGATGGTTTTAGTCCTTTCACCAACACAGGTCACCACCAATTTACCCACACTGGCCATAAACCTCTGTGACTCAGATGGTTTTTGTCCTTTCACCAGCACAGGTCACCACCAATTTACCCACACTGACCATACACCTCTGTGGCTCAGATGGCTTTAGTACTTTCACCAACACAGGTCACCACCAATTTACCCACACTGGCCATAAACCTCTGCGACTCAGATGGCTTTAGTACTTTCACCAACACAGGTCACCACCAATTTACCCACACTGACCATACACCTCTGTGGCTCAGATGGCTTTAGTACTTTCACCAACACAGGTCACCACCAATTTACCCCCACTGGCCATAAACCTTTGTGACACAGATGGTTTTAGTCCTTTCACCAACACAGGTCACCACCAATTTACCCACACTGACCATAAACCTTTGTGACACAGATGGTTTTAGTCCTTTCGCCAACACAGGTCACCACCAATTTACCCACACTGACCATACACCTTTGTGACTCAGATGGTTTTAGTCCTTTCACCAGCACAGGTCACCACCAATTTACCCACACTGACCATACACCTCTGTGACTCAGATGGTTTTAGTCCTTTCGCCAACACAGGTCACCACCAATTTACCCACACTGACCATAAACCTTTGTGACACAGATGGTTTTAGTCCTTTCGCCAACACAGGTCACCACCAATGTACCCACACTGACCATAAACCTTTGTGACACAGATGGTTTTAGTCCTTTCACCAACACAGGTCACCACCAATTTACCCACACTGACCATAAACCTTTGTGACACAGATGGTTTTAGTCCTTTCGCCAACACAGGTCACCACCAATTTACCCACACTGACCATACACCTTTGTGACTCAGATGGTTTTAGTCCTTTTCCTAACACAGGTCACCACCAATTTACCCACACTGACCATAGATGGTTTTAGTACTTTCACCAACACAGGTCACCACCAATTTACCCACACTGACCATAAACCTCTGTCACTCAGATGGTTTTAGTCCTTTCGCCAACACAGGTCACCACCAATTTACCCACACTGACCATACACCTTTGTGACTCAGATGGTTTTAGTCCTTTCACCAGCACAGGTCACCACCAATTTACCCACACTGACCATAAACCTTTGTGACTCAGATGGTTTTAGTCCTTTTCCTAACACAGGTCACCACCGATTTACCCACACTGACCATAAAACTCTGTGACTTAGATGGTTTTAGTCCTTTCACCAACACAGGTCACCACCAATTTACCCACACTGACCATACACCTCTGTGGCTCAGATGGCTTTAGTACTTTCACCAACACAGGTCACCACCAATTTACCCACACTGGCCATAAACCTCTGCGACTCAGATGGCTTTAGTACTTTCACCAACACGGGTCACCACCAATTTACCCACACTGGCCATAAACCTCTGTGACTCAGATGGTTTTTGTCCTTTCACCAGCACAGGTCACCACCAATTTACCCACACTGACCATACACCTCTGTGGCTCAGATGGCTTTAGTACTTTCACCAACACAGGTCACCACCAATTTACCCACACTGGCCATAAACCTCTGCGACTCAGATGGCTTTAGTACTTTCACCAACACAGGTCACCACCAATTTACCCACACTGACCATACACCTCTGTGGCTCAGATGGCTTTAGTACTTTCACCAACACAGGTCACCACCAATTTACCCCCACTGGCCATAAACCTCTGTGACTCAGATGGCTTTAGTACTTTCACCAACACGGGTCACCACCAATTTACCCACACTGGCCATAAACCTCTGTGACCCAGATGGTTTTAGTCCTTTCAGCAACACAGGTCGCCACCATATTGAATGTCCATAAATTCAATAGATCTTCATATATGTTATATATATATGATTTATGGATAAAATTACTTCTTGGGTGGACGGAAACGTGACACAGCACTACAGGTAAACAAGATCAATGATTTGAAGGCTAAACCAGTTGCCCTTTAATGCATTTAAATAGGCTAAAGCGTCTTTCTGAATCATGAATGGCTTCTTGGAATGGGAAATGATGTTCTGTTGCTGATGTGTTGTCAAAATAAGATATAGGAAAAGCATCCCCTAAAGTTTCTAACAATAAACAAAACTCGCTATATTGACTTTATATTGCTCTTTCAGGGACATTAACTTTTGATTAAGGTGCAGTTCTAAATGTTTTTTCTTAGACCAGGAAAATTTCATTATTGAGCACTGGCAAACTATTGATACGATGAAATTTTCTTGCAATAAAAAAAAAAAAAATGGCATAGGCCTAAGTCATTCCTCCACTGGCTCCAGGCTTCACAAAGCTCGACTACAGAACTCGATCGGTCTTGAGTCAAGACTTGATAACTTTCTGCTGAACTTCAGAATGGTTAACAAAAGAAAACGTATGTTTCTTGCTGCAAAGTAAGTAAACCAGGATAGAGACAAACGAGTGCGGCTAGTTCCTAGCGTGCTCATTTAAATGCTGACGACGAAAATATATGTATCTGTTTATCAGTTCAAAAGTTGTGCAATGATATTATTTATAATTGATCAGATAGAACAAGCTGGCAGGCGAAGACAAGTCCAAGTTTGTCTTTCAGTGCTGTCAGTTTCACATGTATTTCAGCCAATCACAGGGCTTTGTGCTAGCATGTGCCGCTGCAGGATATCGTTACAAACGACATGGCGGTCTAAACAAAATGTAATATTTACGCTTGAGTTACCATTTGAAGATTTCTACACTGCAACAGCGTTAAGAGTTTGAAGTGTTTGGCATTTGACTCAGAAAATTGTCTAGAACCTGTATTCCTGCAATTTTGTTAAAATTTTGGTGAGTTTTTAACGTTTTAATTTCGAAGAACTGCAAAAGTGGAAGTGGAAACGGATTTCGCGTTTAGACTTGTCTGTCGACTGTAGTTGGAAATATATCCAAACGCTATCGTGGCCAAAGTATATTGATGTTGTGCCAAAATGTATTGATGTTCTGCCAGCACACCATCAATATACTTTGGCCATATGATAGAGTTTGGATATATCCAACTGAACAATCACCAGGTTGGGGCAATGTGCCGAACGGGAGTCCACTCCTGAACAGGAGTAACACTCCGGAACGGAAGCAGGTCAGAACGTCCGATAACAAGAACGCCCGATACCAAAACGCCCGACAGATAGGTCATAACGCCCGCTGTGTTATTCAGCCTGGATAATATATCGACCGGTTAAACAGAGATCAGTCTGGCGCCACACGAGGCATAACGCCTACTGCGTAAATCCTAAATTAGAGAAATCAGAACAAAAAACAATATAATTATAATTTTAAATGCAGAAAACACAAGGGTTTATTTTCACTACAAGCTTTATGTGCATACACGGAGAAAATTCCATGGATCATTGCATAAAACATACAATTAAATTAGATATCATAAAAGGTACAAAAATTATACAGGTAAGTTTAAAAAAACAGAAGTAAGTACTTTATGGACGTTGAAATCATTACATATATACAGGTAAGTTTTAAAAAACAGAAGTAAGTACTTTATGGACGTTGAAATCATTACATATATACAGGTAAGTTTTAAAAAACAGAAGTAAGTACTTTATGGACGTTGAAAAAATGTACAAAAAGGATAAATACACGATACATGGAACATCACAACATAAAGCAAACAATTTTGTGTCTTATATAGTGTAAAAAACAACTCAAACTTACTCAAAACAATAGGTGTCAACGTGTTAATTAAACTCGTTAGTGAAACCCTTATAAAAGAAACCCTTGAAAAAGAAACCCTACGCGGACACACGGGCGTTTTGATCTTTACTCACTATATAGCGGATTAGTAGAGGAGTATCCACACCAGTATCATAGGGATTAACTAAAAATACACGCTCAAAGTTGGAACAAATTTCGACTTATTCTGTCACACTGAACATTTTACAAATTTTGAGTTCAATTATATATTTAGTGTTACTTTATAATTATTAATAAATTATTTCTAACATTTCTCCTATTTTGTTGATACTTATACAACTTTATGTGCACGTAACTTACGTTAATTTGTTACCGTCTCTGATACCATAATGACCTGTGCGGTTTGATTTGATTATTAATAAATAAAAATAAATGAATACAAAAAAAAAACAAGTGTTCCCATTTTGTTTCACCTTCTAGAGCCTCATACATGTGATGACACGACAACTGTAGTGGCGAGTTAAAACGGTAACGCACTTACACCAATCGGGCATTTTGGTATCGGGCGTTTTGACTTTTGGTTTGGGCGTTTTGGTATCGGGCGTTCTTGTTATCGGACGTTTTGACTGTAATTCTCCGGAACGAGCTATAGACCGCACTCTTGATCGGGAGTTCCGTGGGTGAAAAAAACAAAACATGCTGCCGTTCTCCTCAACCCCTACCGTAATGCACGCTTTGCAGAGCAACAGCAACGCAGTAGACTTCAAGCTTTGCCTCCGTGTGTTTTTTTCTTTCAAATTATTTATAGTCACATGCGCTGACCACTTCAAAGAAATTCACACAAACTACAAAAAGTGAATTCGCCATTTTCAGGCGTGTTTTCCGTAAACTGAGTGAATGTGTCGGATGACGTCATAATTTATTCATATCCGAGAGGTCAAAGGTCAACTGTAGCAAAATCCGTCAGTTCAAAGGGCATTCAGTTCACATATAACCTTTGAACTGACGGATTTTGCTACAGTTGACACTTAAATGAAAACTTTCCTCTGTATTCCTCTGTCAGATTTTTTTATGAAATGGTTCAGATCATTCCATAGCAATCTAAATTTGGGACTACCAATATTTTCCTGTTTGTTACTTATTCAAAAAAATTAGTATCCCCATAGGTGACTTTGTTTTCTTTCGCTGAGAGGAAAAATCATAGATTTATTTTAGATTTGTTTAACAACTCGACTTTTGTTCCAAATTTTCAGTCTTGACCAGTTTTGATCTAAACTTGTTGACCATTGACAGTTTGTTTTACCAAATTTTATGCTTTTTACAACTGAAGTTGATGGTTTGTTTTAGAACAATATGGATCTAATAACATGCATGACGTAAATCAAGAGGCTTTAAACAAAACCTGGTACGTGAGGAAAACTTGGACTGGGGTCCACACAGATTGTTATATTCTGACCACTCACCAGTGTCCGTAAATATCAGAATGGAAATTAATATAGATGTTATCTAATGAGAGCCAGTGTGTTACGATAAATATCACTCTAGCCTATAGGGAGCGCAAGTCTCATAAGAATTATTGCGAGATTTTGTGATATCCGGTGACAGATGACGCCATTAGGAACGTTTTTTGATGACGCTGCAATTCCATTTGACGTATCTTGTTCCATAACGTCCGATTTAAACGAAAAACGCCCAGTCACATGCGCAATGCACTGCCGGTGACAGGAAATATGTGGAATTCACACGTGACTTGCGCTCCCTAATCTTTTTCTCACAGTACACGAAAAATTCAGCGTTTTATTTTTAAAAAAAACACAGCTCTACTTAAAAAAATATTTGCTGACGTCGCTCCATTTTCAAGAATGGCTGTCTGAAAAAAGACACGATTTAGGCATTGTGCATTAAAAATGACGTCACCAACTAGAGCATCCCAGGCCCTTCAATAAAGGGTTGCTGCTGGACGCTTAATGTCATAATGACGTAACTCATGTGTGACTCATAGCGTTACTTGGGCCATAATTTCACATGTTGATTATGCAAAAAATAACACACTGCCTGAGGGAGGAATTATCGGGGGTGTAGTGTGAGAAATATAGATATCTTACTTGTAAATTTACTTTTGTATTATCAACCAAATGGGACAGCTTATTGAAGCTCATGTACTGTACTCTGCCTCTGATATCACTCGGAACAATCTTCGCTCGATACCGGTTAATCCCCGAAGTTTCAGAATGCCTCTGATACATTTTGAACTTTTTAATTTTATTTAGATCTATGATTAACCATGAAGCCAACTAAATGATAAGTGAAGGCGAGTTTCCAGGTTGTGGAGAGTTGGATTCCTGCCCTCTGCAGACCTTTTCCAATACAGGACACCAATACAATCCCTTAGAAATGGATCCAAGTACAGCGATGGAGTTTGTGAGTTCACTATAGATAAATATCAATGATAGGCAACCACAACTTTGGTTTAACCAAATTATTGTCATTGGGAAGTGAAAGAAATGTCCGTGTTAAAACATTGGGGAAAATATTGCATTGACTTTAGTAAATGGTTGAAGAATTTTAATGCTCTTTGAGCTCAAAATATAAAACTAAAATTATCGTTAATTTTTGTAAAACTTCTACATGTATATACAACCTAAAATAACTTTATTTATTGAGTGTTGAAAAAAAAGAACAGGTCTCAATGGATTGGTGTTATTGACAAATGTCAAAATATATAACTCGTAAAATACAGTATTAAAAATTAGTTTTTCTTCAAAGGGAGACAATCCATACCAGACCTTACTAGAGGACAGGCGATTGAATTTGTCCTCACAAAGCATAGAGGATGTGAGTCGTCTAAAAGTTGAAAACAGTCAACTGAGAACCCAGCTTCATCAGGCGTACATGGATTTCCAAGCTGAGCAAGGTAGATAATCTATTAATGTGTATGATTTCAACTTTATTGATGGGGGTTTTATTTTAGATGTCTGATAGTTATTAATATGTAAATTTAAGCCTTGTCATTCGTAACATCGGTTGTAAAGCAGAATGAACAGAATGAAATAGTTCTTAACAGGTTCACCTCTTACAGGATATCAAAATATCTACCGGTATGTGGAACTTAACAATGGTTGTAATTAGTACATGTGTGAATGCTATTTCACGCTTTGCTATTTTTTTCTTCAGATACTGTTATTCAATTGAAGAAGAAATTAAATAACATAGAGAAAGAACGACTGATGGCCACTACTTGTTCGAACAATAAGGTAAATAGGGGATATCTACTTAAGCAATGCTCGCTCGTCAATATCAAGATTCTGGCTTAGGGTTCATTTGACTTTCAAGTGGCATGAGCTGCCAAGATTAACACTTTTTTCACAATTTCTGATCGTCCCGATAGTAAGAGGCTTTGAAGGCTATCGAAAAACTAAATGATTGCCGTCGTAATGAGGAAAATCCACACAGTATGTGGCCTGTACGAACCGAAAACGTGTTCGAAAAGTAATCAAAATTTAAATAACCGGGAAGACCATTCATTCATTCTAAGCCAAAGTTGGTTCAAAACAATATCGTTTTATCGTTCATTCTGGAGACTAGAAGCACTAAAAAGCTTCTGACTTATACCTCTTGAGAAAAATAGCCAATAATTTCAACATTCTGTTTATCCGTCAAAATACACTGTATCAACATTTTGGCAGCTTATGCCACTTTAAATTCACTAAATCACTGAAATTTCGCTCGTCTTTTGTAAGACAAAAATCTCAGCCAGTTAACTTTAGTAATCTATCAATCAAATTATTTTTCAGTTGACATCCCTAGAAAGTGAAATGACAAAGTTACGAGCTGAGCTTGAAAAGGTGGAAGCAACGCGACAAAACCTCGAGTTTGAACTAGCCAAGACTCGTCGAGATCTGAATTGTATAAAGAAGGATAATGTTGAGAAATCCAAAACTGTGACAGAGACGAGTGATCTCATGAAAGGTCAGTGACAGATATACGATATTTGGAAATTATTTTCTTTCAGGTACACTGTATAGTGTTCTAATGGCAATAGTAATTGTTGTTCTGGACGATGATAGATCCATGGGTTTCCTCGGTGTAAAATGGTCATGTCACCATAGTGAGGATGATGATAGATCCATGGGTTTCCTCGGTGTAAAATGGCCATGTCACCATAGTGAGGATGATGGTAGATCCATGGGTTTCCTCTTTGTAAAATGGCCATGTTACCATAGTGAGGATGATGGTAGATACATGGGTTTCCTCTTTGTAAAATGGCCATGTTACCATAGTGAGGATGATGGTAGATCCATGGGTTCTTTGTAAAATGGCCTTGTTACCATAGTCATAATAAAATTTGGAATGTGGTGTAAAAACAACATTTGATCAATTTGATATCAATGAATAGGTCTCTAACGTTAGGTGGTCACTTGATAAGTGATGGGATATTTGAGGGATGTTGTTTGAAGTGAGTGCTTTGTTACACCTTTAATATCAATGAATAGGTCTCAAGCGTTAGGTGGTCACTTGAAAAGTGATGGGATATTTGAGGGATGTTGTTTGAAGTGACTGGTTTGTTATACCCCCTGTAGTAATACGCATGACTGCACATTTAAATACTTTTCTGTGAATCAGGGAAGAATTCCACCAACCAAAATATAGCAGGTTCAGCTAGAATATTCATTTTTAACGTATTAATTTTTGAAATTTTGAATATTTAAAGTAAATTTTTAAGGTATAGGTGCCTGTTGTTTAAAAGAAAATTAGCTTAAGAAATTACTTTGTGACGCGACGTCATCTAACCTGCTGTTAAGCTAATTTTCTTTTGAACAACCGGCCCCTGATCTTTAACTTGCTGATAAAATGTACTTGGTTTTGTAGATAAGATATCTGATTTGATAGAAGAATCCAACAGACTAAAGGAACGAATCCATGAACTGCAGCACTCCTCTGAACTGAATGATAACAGGCTGAGATCTGAACTACAGGAAAAGGTAACAACAATATATTCCATGACATTCTTCATTTGTTTTAAGGGACCTATGTGGCTCAATGATCAGAGCGATATTCTACCAGTATGACACAGACCTTCCATTGATTGGTCTATGGTGCGAATCCCACTCAGTCCAAATAAAAGAAATTGAAACATTTCTGAGAGAGTTTTTCACTTGATTGCCAAAGGTTGAGGACATAAAACTTAAAAAGTTAGGCCTCTTCTTACATAATGAAGTCAAGCCCATAAAAACACGGCATAACTTAGAAATTATCAGAATGGTCACATGGGTATATTTCTATAAGTGATTTATTGATTTAAAATATCATCTATCTTAGGCCAGAGGACCTCTTTAAAATCAGCTTCTTGCTGACAAGATCTATTTTCCATTCATTTACCCTCTTTAAATAAAGTTTATTATTAGTATTATTATTATTAAAAAGCATTCATATATGCTCTGCTGATAAGAACTACCCATTCATGTCCTATTTCCTGTGTGTGCAAGGACCGTTGGTTAGAATCCAATTCAGTCTGAGATAAACGGAAAAGAATTCGGACTCTAGTTTCACTTGATTGCTGTATTTGGAATGGTTAACATGTACCACTGAAATCTCAGCGGTTTCTTCTGGCGCAGAGTTCAGTTTCCTTCAAGTTAAATAATGTTGGATTTCGCCTAACAGAAGCCATCGTTCAGACAACCCCCCGTGTGGGTTTATGGTTGGATATTCATTCAGCCATTGATATGCATTGTATCAATCATCTTTAAGATCTTCAGTACATGTACTATGGTACAACCGTGGTACCCTTCCAGATGCAATGGAAGAACTAAGATTTCAGCTTCGCATAGAATCAGATTTATGTGAAATTACATTCCATATTATCTTTCAAAATTTCCTTGGGAAGTTAAAAGTAATTTAAATCTTAGGGAATCAGGAGGTATTTTGTGTTTTTTTTTTTCTTCAGTTTTCACGATAAGCTTTCCACAATTTTTAGATTGTGTATTGTTAACTGTTTACTTATGGATATCAACTTCTTGGTGTATTGGGTGACGTCGTTGAACTGTTTTGTTAACGCTATTTTACAGGAAGAATCTCTGGAGAAGATTTCTGCTGAAAAAGAAATCCTCCGTGCAGACAGAGATAGGTTGGATCATGTGTTGAGAGAGAATAATCAGTGAGTTAAAAGTAATATGTTTTTTACCCCTCGGGCAAAATAGGGTATTGTCGTTGCCTCCGCCGTCCGTCTGTCCGTCTGTCCATTGGTCCTTGTAAACACATTATCTAAAAGTCTTTAACTTACAACTTTGAAACTTCACACATTTGTTCAATACAGCAAGTACAAGAAGCCTATTTAAAATCAACGCGCTCGGATGTTTTTTTCAAGAGTTATGCCCCTTTTATTACCGCTGCTATAAAAAGCCTCGTAAACACATTATCTAAAAAAGTCTTTAACTTACAACTTTAAAACTTCACACATTTGTTTAATACAGCAAGTGCAAGTAGCCTATTGAAAATCAACGTGCTCATATGTTTTTTTCAAGAGTTATGCCCCTTTTATTACCGCTGCTATAAAAAGCCTCGTAAACACATTATCTAAAAAAGTCTTTAAATTACAACTTTAAAACTTCACACATTTGTTTAATACAGCAAGTACAAGAAGCCTATTGAAAATCAACGCGCTCGGATGTTTTTTTTAAGAGTTATGCCCCTTTTATTACCGCTGCTATAAAAAGCCTTGTAAACACATTATCTAAAAAAGTCATTAACTTACAACTTTAAAACTTCACACACTTGTTTTATACAGAAAGTACAAGAAGCCTATTGAAAATCAACGCGCTCGGATGTTTTTTTCATGAGTTATGCCCCTTACATTACCGCTGCTATAAAAAGCCTTGTAAACACATTATCTAAAAAAGTCTTTAACTTACAACTTTAAAACTTCACACATTTGTTTAATACAGCAAGTACAAGAAGCCTATTGAAAATCAACGCACTCATATGTTTTTTTCAAGAGTTATGCCCCTTTTATTACCGCTGCTATAAAAAGCCTTGTAAACACATTATCTAAAAAAGTCTTTAACTTACAACTTTGAAACTTCACACATTTGTTTAATACAGCAAGTACAAGAAGCCTATTTAAAATCAACGCCCTCGGACATGTTTTTCAAGAGTTATGCCCCTTAAATGACTATCAGCCAAAAACCTCCTTGTAAATGTGATGCATGTATGTGGAGTAGTTTTTCACTCACAACAAATTGTCTGGAAAATAAATATATCTTCGGTTTCTTTGGCCCAGACCCGAGGGGTCCTGATGGCGACAGCCACTTATTTGTAATGGTTTAGATGTGTGCATGCTATTTTCTGACTGGGTTTTCACTTGAATGACCTGTGTGGATGGTTGCCAGTTACCAACGGAAGGTCGTGGGTTTCCTCCGGGCCCGGTTTCCTCCCACAATAAAACTGGCAACGCCACCATATAAGTGAAATAATCTTGAGCGCGGCGTAAAACACCAAACAATCAATCAGCTATGTTCCCTCATTCAGCTCAAAATTTTCAAGCCAAAGATTACAAAACTCAGAGAAATATTTAATAATTCATCACCAATTCACTGTTTTAACGTGTGTAACTAATGTTTTCCACTTCATATGTTTAAGGGCCATTACTGAGTTGAGTGAGAGGCTACAAGATGCTGAAAGTGAGTACTGAAAATGCATGCATTTATTGTTGTGGAAAAATCACTGATAAGACAGCACTATTTAGATTTTAGATTGTATATACAAACTCATTATTTTAATGTGTTTAATCTTATAATTGTATAAAGTTTCTTTTTCATAAATAATAAATAAATGAAGAATTCAAAAATTGAAAATTTTGTTTTAACTACCAAATATCAATTTATTATATGATGCTATATTTACTTTTAGTTTATATTTTTATTATGTCCTGTATTTATTTATATGTCTGTTATGTTTGCATGTCGATAATAATAGTCCCTAGTGGACTAATGTATTCTGTTGTAACATCGACGATAAATAAAGCTATCTGTATCTGTACAGGGAATGAGATGTATACACTAATTCATAATAATAAAATGACTTTCTGAATTATTTACAGCTGAGCGACAGAATAACATGGGACTTCTTCGCAAAGCTCAAACAGAGATTAAATACGCTAAAGAAAGGGGAGACGGCATGAAGAAAGAATTAGAGGTAAGCTGCTAACAAGTTTGCCATTTATGAAAAACAATTTGTGCCTATGTACTTACAGTTGCTGTTTCCAACATACAGGAGATTTTACTTTTTAATCCATTTTTCTATGTCGCTTGTCCGAAAAAATAACCTCTGAAATTTAGTTGTTTAATTTGCTGTTTGAGACCTCTGTAGCTCTGACGGTAGAGCTATAGTCTCTCAATGAATTTGCTTCTTGTGGCGAAATGTGTACTTTTTCCTCGACCAAGGGTTTAACTTGTTTGTTTGCAGCTTTACATCACACTCACTCCACCAATGGATCGCGGGTTCAAATCTCACTTAGTCCAAAAAAAATTGGAAAATTGTTTGTCTGGATTTTTACTCGAACACACCTATGTGGGATGGTTGCCAGTTACCACCGGAAGGTCGTGGGTTTCCTCCGGGCATAGAGCCCGGTTTCCTCCCACAATAAAACTGGCAACGCCAGCATATAAGTGAAACAATCTTGAGCGTGGCGTAAAACACCAATCAACCAACCAACCAACATCACACTGAAGATTATTTAACATGGGTGTTTGGCAATAAGCCCACTGATTCAGGTAAACCATCCCCGTCAGAAAATGTCATGACATTGTGGAATTCAAACCTGTCCTGCCTTGATACAAGGCTTGTGTTCACAAGTGTTCAACATTATACCATGTCTACCTAGGGGGGGGGGGGGGGGGGGGGGGCTAAGTGTGAAGAGCTATACAACCTGATTAAACTAATTGAAAGTCAGTAAATAAATGATGACAACATGATATAAATGACTGTTTTCAGAGTGCACTGAAGAAGGTGAAATCCCTGGAAGAAGTGATAGAAGCCGAGAGGGCCTCTCATCTAGAGAGTAAATTTAACTCTGAAATCGTACAGGTCAGTCCTTTCAGTTACTGGGACATCAGTCACATTTGTGCCTAGTACATTACCTGCTTACTATAATGTATGTGTATTCAAACTTCGTAATTCAAAAAAAATAATTGGAAAATTTTCTGACTGGGTTTTCCCTATGTGGGATGGTTGCCAGTTACCACCGGAAAGTGCTCCCACAATAAAACTGGCAACGCCGCCATGTTAGTGAAATAATCTTGAGTGTGGCATAAAACACCAAACAATCAACCAATCAATCACACTTCCCAATGTTTATGTGCAAGTGCAGGGAGGTACTTGTCTGGTTTTCTCTGCCACTAAACCTGCCAATACCGCACAAGTGAAATAATGTGGAGTGTGACATAAAACATTAATCAAGTACAGCAGGTGTAACATATCAACTTTTTACTATAATATCCCCTTTAATCGAACACGTTCAAACATTTAAGAAATCTTTAGTAATAAAAAAAAAATTGTGGCTTTAATAAAATGAGAGAAATGCTCTTTGAATTCTGCCATTTTGTGTGACGTAATATCAAGACATTCGAACCTAATTTGTGATAATCATATTACCGTTATAACTTATTTAAACTTGTATTTATGTGAAACCGCATCACGCTATCAGCAATTTTTGGTGAGGCGTCAAACCACACTCTTGCAGGGAAAGATTCAGCAAAAATGTGGACGTACCATACAGGATATCAGACCATACCTAACATACTACATGAAGGGATTGTTGACATGATCATTCAAGTTTTCAGTTTCACCAAAGCAGGCAATGCAAATTTTGTGTTTTAATTTAATTGAAACAAACTAATAGGCGTTTTCCTGTAAGTAGATGTTCTGTTTGTATTTCAGCTACGAGTACGTGATCTTGAAGGGGCAGTGGAGGTGGAAAGAGGAGCACAAGTTGAATCAAACAAAACCGTGGAAAGTCTAGGAAATCAAATGAGGTAAAGTCATATTAACATTTTCTCGGAATAAAATGGGGGGCCTACGTGGTTCAGTGGGTTAGTGTGGGTTAGTCTGACTCCCTCGGTCCCACACAGACCTTCCATCGAATTTGAATTACACTCAGACGAAATAAAAATTGAATGGATTTTTCACTGGGTCGTTGTATGTGGAAGATTTGCCAGGTATTCGCTGGGGGCTTCCTCTCCCACTAAACCTGGCTACGGCGCCGTTATAAGTGAAATAGTCTTGAGTGCGGCGTAAAACACAATCAACCAACCAAAGACAAAAGTAGTAAAATTGTGTTTTAGGCCTTGAATTTCGGAAAATTAGAGGACTTTTTTTAAGGCCACTGTGTTAAATTTTTTCCCTGCAAAGATGAAAAAACATATACGGAACAATGGTGGGGGGGGGTAAGTGTCCGCAAGACTTCGCTTTACGGTCAATTGCACACTAGCCTTCTTGAAATTCAAGGCCTGGGAGATTTTTCCTCTGGTTTTCTCCCCCAATAAAACTGGTAACTTCCTCATTTAGGTGAAATAATCTCGAGTACAGTGTAAGACATCTATCGAGCAATCCTAGTTTCATCCATAAAGCGTTTTTTGATAAAGCTGCTAGTGAAAGTGGACACCCAATTAAACGGTGAAATTTCCCAAGGCCAAGATATGAAAGTCAATTATTTTGGACACCCCCTATTCTGATCCTGGATAAATGTAGGGAAGAAATAATTACTGTGGCAAAACATGGTTCATTCAATTCTTTTTTTATATTTTTTGTTCAGGCAGCTGCAATACACATATGAGGAACAGAAAAAGTTGTTGAAGGAGGGACGAGAAAAGTTTGACAAGTGAGTACATCAAACAATTCATGTCATGGGAGGGACTTGTTTGACTTAAGCCTGCCGCAGACGAGAGCTATCTGCTGAGCTAAATTTCATTCGTGGCACTTGCCTTACGCACATGGCTCACGTTAGCGGTGAACTTTTGGTGAGATTTTTGTCATTCGTGGCGCTGTGTCAAATATCCAACGTGTTTGATAATTTTGTTCATTCGTGCAACTTACCTCTTGTGTGCGGTGGACGTGAGCTAACTGCTTACGACTTTTTGCAACGTCATGACGTCACGAGGCTACCAGTAACCCTACCCTTTGGGTTTGCCACTGTAATTTACACATATTTAAATAAAATCCATTATAACGATCGTCGTTTGGAAAATCGAAAGAATGAAAATTCTGAAAGAGTTGAAAGTTATATCCCTCAGTAGAATGTGCGACGTGTATATGTGAAATTTTTAACACTATATCAATCAAAGCTACTTTTAGTGCTGAGTTATTTAAATATTCAAGGTTCGGGATTTGTGGTTCAAATATCACATATAGGTCTAAAAAGAGGTAGTCCCATCAGTATTTTGCCACTATAGCTTGGGGAAAGGTGGAACACATTAAACGAGGCTACTTGTATCATATATATCTTAATAGGGGCCTACAGCTGGTACTTCAGGGATGTCATGACGTTGCAAAAAGTCGTAAGCAGTTAGCTCACGTTCACCGCACGCGAGAGGCAAGTTGCACGAATGAACAAAATTATCAAACACGACTGACGAAAATCTCACCAAAAGTTCACCGCTAACGTGAGCTATGTGCTTAGGAAAGTGCCATGAATTAAATTTTGCTCAGCAGATAGCTCTCATCTGCGGCAGGCTTTAGGTACTGGTTGAGAGTGTTTAATCCGAACATAGATCCCGCTTCCTTCCATACTAAACCTGACAAGGTCCGATTAGAAGTGAATAAAGAGTGGAGAAAAACTAGTTTTATGATTTAGTTTAAACATATTCAGATAATATGTATTTGTTGTTCATGCATTTTCAAATTTTGTAATTCTCTTAAATTACAGATTGCAAAAGGAACACGATTCAGTGCGTTATCAGTTGACAGCAGAAGTAGATGATAAAAAGTCAGTCATACAGAACCTATCTAAACAACTGGAAATCCATCAGAAAAACTTCAATGAGCTTAAAGATGAATTAGCAAAGGTATTCTATTAACATATAAATCTATTGTTTTTTACCACAGCGGGCTGTGGGCATTGTGGCTTTACTGGAGCCAGAATTCTCTGAAGTAGTAACTTTTTTGTTGTTGATTGTTTTGTGTTTTAGTATTCTCTGTTGTATGCATGAACTATGAAACCTTTTTATCACCATTTGTATTAGAACTGAGGGCCTCAGGGAAGAACAGTTGTATGACTGATTGATGTACCCTGAATAAAAGATAATATAAAAAATATATGGTTGCTGACCCAGCATTGAGGGACATCAAGTGTGCCAAATACATTAGGTTTCCTTACGTTTTTTCTTCAGTGGCGCCTTATGTCATAATTACCATCGGGATGGGTGTAGTGGGGGGGGGGGGGGGGGGGGGGGGGGGGTATTATTTTGTTGTAGCATTGCCACAATGGGTAAGGTGGGTGCACAGATTCCTATCTTATACAATAATTGGAATAATTTTTTAATCCAAGTAAGATATCAATCAGTCTTTCCATATATAAATGGGATCCTCCGTGACTCAGTAGGTAGAGCGTTAGACGCTCAATCCAACAGCCCTCCACCAATGGGACGCTGGTTGGAATCCCACTCAGTCCTAAACGAAAATTGGAAAATTTTCTGGCTGGGTTTTCACTCGAACGACCTATGTGGGATGGTTGCCAGTTACCACCGGAAGGTTTTGGGTTTCCTCCGGGCATAGAGCCCGGTTTCCTCCCACAATATAACTGGCAAAGCCGCCGTATAAGTGAAAAAATCTTAATAAGGGCGTAAAAAAACCAAACAATATATAAATAAACTTGTGCTTAAAAATGATGTAGTTATTAGTTGTGTATCCAGAGGTTTCTGTTCCTGACTTCAGGCAAAGAAGCGTCAGATTTACCTTGAGGAAACATATGGAAACAACATGAGGGAGATGGAATTGCTCGTCACAAATTTCAACTTAGAGGATTCAAGTCTCAAGAAGAAAAGTCAGTTTGAAAAACTTTATTTCTTGTTAATATATTTATAATCACTAAAACACACGGGCACAGGGAAAATCTTCTTGTTAATATAAATTCTAACACTATATACAAAGTATGAGTATGGTCTGCATACAGTGTCAAACGTCTGGCTGATACAGTAGGGGGTTGCTGGGTTTTCATTTCTGTTAGTTTCTTTCTCTGTGAGTTTCTAACTCTGGTTTGATCTCCCCCCGTCACGCATCCCTGGTCAACAGTTATCACAAATCGTGTCGGCAACTTGCTGGCCTTATTGCTTTAAGTGAAACGCAAGGCATGAAATAAACAACCATGTAAAATTAGTTGGCTCTAACAAAAGCAGTTTCATTGATTGAGGCATAGTGCCTATGTAAAATTAGGATATTCTAGAAATCTGCCCTCCCCTGTTTGTTGAAATACATATTAACAAGATTTGTTTGCACTTGTATTCAGAGACACGCAAATGTGAGAGCAATAAGGAGACAAAGAAGTCCAGATCTTCCCCCGGTGTTTTAGAATGTCTGAGGAACATTCTGATTGAATACAGAAAACAGCTGGACAAGAGTAATGAAGAAGTAAGCCATTTTGTCAGAATTTCTAGGCATTTCCCTGTTTTGAGTAAAGTATATAGGCTGCCCCTGCCAAATTGTTTTTAAATGAATCTCAATCTTGGCTGTAATTTATTTAAAACCCTTACTCAAAATCTCAGACTTACCTCCAGGTGTACAGCAGATAAAGTCTGGGGTTTAAAGGTTTTGTTTACCAAAAATCTGATTTCTGAGTTGATTTTTCACTCGATCGCCGTATGAGGGAGAGTTGCTAATTCGCTGAAGGTCAAGGGTTTCCTCCGAGCAACGGGGCCAGTATCCTCCCCTAATAAACCTGGAAACGTCGCCATACAAGTGAAATAATCTTGAGTGTGGCGTAAAATCAATCAATTTAAAAAAAAAAATCTGCAATTCAGAATTGCTTTGTTGAATGATTGCTCAGGTATTTCAGTAAAATCCCCTGGGGGACCGAAAAGGTGAGGCAACTTGAGCCCCATGTGACAGCGAAACAATGGCATTACATATTAATGACAAAAAACACACACCTGAAGTTAATCCTGTAAATCGGGCCACTTGTACAAATTTTATGATTTAGAATTTATTTGGTTGACACATCCTATTTTATGTTTCACAGGTAAAGAAGTGTAAAAGTCAAATGGAGAAAGCCAATAAGGAAAATAATGCCCTGAAAGAAAGTATCAAATCCAAAGATAAAGCTATAGAGGTATAGATTTATTTTTACACAATAAGAAACTCAAAAACTCCATGTTTATTTTATTCAAGAAAATTTTCCCTGTGTTTGTGTGTTTTATTCATAAATATATTTGTTATCTTGCCAAAAACAAATATTTGGAAGAGTTTGCAGGTACTTGCCAAATGTTGCGGGTTCCTCACCCACTAAACCTGCCAACGCCGCCTTTTAAGTAAAATTATCTTGGAAACGTCAATCAATCACTGAATTAACCCACATGTATGTGAATGGGGGCCAAAGAACCAGTGGTGGGAAGTTCTTCTGGACACAAAACTATATCCCCCCATGTAATCGGGTACCAAAAATCAAAATCATCTGTTAGCTTAAAACATAAGCATCAATTCATTCTTTGAAAGAAAAAAAATTAAAAGCTCCTTTTCATGTTAGAAACATAACTAGACTTTTTCTTAGTTTGATAATTGATTGATTGATGTTTTACGCCGTACTCAAGATTATTTCACTTAAATGGCAGCGTTATCAGGTTTAGTGGGGTAGGAAACCGGGCTCATTGCTCGGAGCAAACCACCGACCTAAGAACGGGATTCCTCTTCCAGTTTACTTGGCCATGTCAAATTGCCTTGAAAGCAGTGTAGAACACTAAGCCATTTAATTATGCAACTATTCAATTTAAATACATTTCAGTGTTGTCTCACATAGCTCAAAATGATGATATTTTTTATTGTTGTAGTTTGACTGACTTGTGATAAATAATTCTATTGTATGTCTTTCTGTAGGATACGCAGAAGAGTTTTGCTAAGGCGTCAAGGGACTTAATAAGAGTACGGAATGATTACACTGATTTGGAAACTCTCCTGGCCAGAATGAAGTTAGATTTGCAATGCTCGTCTGAGAATCGTGACCAAGATATGCTCCGCGTACAAGAGTTATCAGAACAGGTACGGGAATTCACCTTTCCACTGTTATAAGAAAAGGGTTCTCGTTTTTTTTTTTGAGGGGGAGGGGGGATTGACGTTGTTTGAAAAATGGTAGAAATTCTGTTCATATAATTGATGTATTTTACTTTATTTTAGTACCTTTAAATGAAGCCAAAACACAAGGCAAATTGTACATATTGTTATTTTTTTATCTTCAGCTTGTAAAACTAACTCAGCATCAGAGGGCAGAAAATGAGGTCAGTTGATTTATTTTGGGATAAAGTTTGATGTCAGTCTACAGCTATAGCTATTTCTGAGTACAGTCAAACATGTTAACTATCAGTTAAATAGAAGCCCAAAGACAAGGGGATGTGCTGTTTCTTCTCAGAATAATCTTTTCAATATCACCATTTGAGCTAAATTTTTCTGACTGGGATTTAATACATAGAACTTTTACCAATTCACAAAATAATCCATAAACAATCCATCCATCAATTTGTCCAAATCTCAGTGTATTTATAAAGCCTAAATGATCTTGAGTAGTATTTCAGCCTTATTATTCCCTACAACCACAACTTTGTTCTCAGTTGCCTCAGTCGTCGTTTCATTTCTCAAATATGTTTTCCACTCTGTTGTAGGAAAAGATGTTGTTTATACATGGCCTCTACCAGCAGCTGTTATCGGGCAGACTCCAGCCCTCTCTTACTGAGAAACCATTCCCTAACTTCACATGGTCTGACATGACTCCGTTAATACAGGAGGAAGTTACAGCCCTTGTACAGCAGGCTCTCCATCACAGGCAACAGGTAAGGGGAGTAATCCAATTATTCCTGCCAGTTATCTCCCTTTATGAACTACCATGTTACCTAAGCTCTAACTGTCCAACTGATGTTGTTTCTCTGCATATTTAGAATTTATAGACTTTAAATTATCCCAATTGGAAAAAAACAACTAACAGTTGAATAAGAAAAATATTTACTCTCTGATTAAAGTACTGCCAAGTTATTCTGTTGAAGAAAGCTGTGTAAACGTTTTGTTTTGAACTCATTTTTTGAGAAGATTTCTCATGGAATCAACATGTACCACGTTGAGCCAAAGGCCATTCATGGCTTATTCAAAGAACAGGAGTTTGAAAGCCCTAGGCCTACTTGTTTGGGCCTAACTCCTCTCTCTGTCTTCCACCTAGGTACTTCTGATGGTATAAATTTTTTTCTTTTCCCATGATCAGATTTTGTTAAATCTCTGTTTCCCCTCAATAAATGAAAATTCTCCTGACCAAAATTCTGTCTGTTTTCAGTCTAATGAAATAGCACAGGTTTTTATGTCATATGATTATCATGGGTTTTATGACCAAATGGGTAGAAAGGTCGAAATTACATACCATGATTTTCCCTGTGCCCATGTGTTTTAGTGTTCATAAATGGTATATACATTGGGACAGTAACACTGGGTGCCCAACATGATTTTTAAATTCTTTGTGCTCGGATTAGATGGCTGTGTACAACTCTGTGGATTAATCAAAGAATAAACCAAGGCTGTAGTGATTGTCACAGCTTAAGAAAAATAATGCAGACAATCTAAACTTTGCAGAAAAATGCCTAGTTCACAGCATTTTGGGCTGTTAGAACGGGAAATGTTAGGGTATCTGGCAGCAGGTCACAGTTTCATTTTCCTTCATTTCCCATTTGCGGTAATGTTAATGTCTGCTCTCACAGCACCTTCCCTAACTTTCGTTGAACCAAATCCTTCGGTGGGGGCCTTGAACAGTCCTTTGGCAGTATTTTAAGCAAAATTTTTTCATAGGTTGAAGGTAGAAATTTTGAGATACAAGTAGAATCAGCTGATAGGGGTCTCTTTGCACATATTCCGCCGCATGTAAATAGACCAAAGCACCCCCAACTACCAGATCTCCACCACCTGAACTGGTCCCATTCCACTTCTAAAATCATTTCCAGACAGTAACTCAACCCATGTCCTTTCATAAAAACTACAAAAATGCCCAGAAAAAAAATGCAGGGGGCCAGGAAACAATAATAAAAAAAACACCCAAAAATATCTGGAACTTCTTTCGTCCCTAGGAATTTCCGGAAGTGACAAACTGTGACCTGTATCCTAACAGAGGCACAAAATTCCTACATTCTACTTCTAAATCTAACACATTGCGGTTAAAGGTATTTGGAATGATCTCTCAAGAGGAAAACTAAATGCAATGAAAACTAAGCCTTCTGTAGCCCTCCCATTTACACCACCCCCCATTAGAACATAGCAAGGACAATGACCGGTGAGCTAAAAAAGCTTAAAATTGTCATATCTCAGCTCTGGGATAACATATTTGAACTCTGTAAACTAGTGTGACTTCTACTAAGAGTGTTCTACCATAAAATACTAACTTTATGAGGACACATATCTTTTTGTGGCTTCCTCAGCTAAAATATACTGTGCATTTGTTACATTTTAAGATTTGTTGGATTACAAAATGGATAAATTCTACTCAAAGTCAGTCATACTGTGGCCAAATTTAAACAGCTTGAAAAAACAAGTGTTATTCTTGTATCCCAGGTTGATTTTAGGCTAAAAATTGTACTGGAAAGCTTAAAACCAGAGGAAGAAGTCTCCTGCCACACGGCTTATTGTTGGGACCCCCCAACACAAAACTCTGTTCAAAACTGCCTACAAGTACCCTTGAATATAAACTTAATTATTAGCCTAGCCCAGAGAACAAAACTGCACCCCAAAAAGTCAAACAAGGGTCTAAAAGGATATTTCTGGGAAAATATGATTAGATTTAAGAAAAAATATGCAAAAAAAAAGGGGGGTGGGGTAAATGTTAGGTTGGTTTATTTTTTAAAACAATTGATTCCTGCATTCTTGCAAGTGAAAATTGTGTAAGACACATGCAGGTACTGAATAAAATCAGGAAAGCCCAGGTCATCATATTCTGGGCGGTTTTATGCCAACTTTGAGTGCCATTAGGCATGCTATTTGAGGTGAATTTCTAATGTAATGAAGCTGTGAAGCCATGCCAATGGTAAAATTACCTCTGGAAAAAGTAGAAAGACTCTCATTTCCATTCCTTTGATGTGTGAATCAGGAAAATATGCTCACAGGTGGATAAACAATTCTATTCATCTTATACAGGACCTGAAATTACCTGAAAGAGTACACAAAATATTCAGTTTGACATAAAACAACACTGAAAAAAGTTGTTTTTTTTTTACAAGAAAAGGCATTTGGTAAGACTAAAAAGGAGGTTATTATGTTTCTCACATGTTGACCATCAAATCAATGTAAGAACTATAGGTTTTTGTCAGAAAGCCAAATAAAATTTAATATGTACACAAAATCAAGTAATGCCCAAATTCTTTTCAATTTTTGGGGGGTAGGGTAGTGTTCTGTGTGTTTTGGCAAGGGTAATGAGAAAAGCAACCAGATTGTGTGGCATATCATTGCAGAAATAGGTGAACTACCATATTGAAAAGTACATGTATCATTTACTTACAGGAGAAATTCAACTCATAATCATGTACATTACTTTGCCCCCCAAAACTATCAAGAAATCAATTTTGTGCAAATATTTTGCTAGAAAAGACATGAAAGATACATTTTCAGCACATCTAGACAGTACTATAGGTCTTATAATGTGTTTCTGGCAAGTTTTAAGTCACAAACACAGTGTTGTTGTTGTACAGTGATCTATTTCACAAAATATGTCTTCAACCCATACAGGCAGCCGGTCACAGTTTCATTTTCCTTCATTTCCCATTTGCGGTAATGTTAATGTCTGCTCTCACAGCACCTTCCCTAACCTTCGTTGAACCAAATCCTTCGGTGGGGGCCTTGAACAGTCCTTTGGCAGTATTTTAAGCACAATTTTTTCATAGGTTGAAGGTAGAAATTTTGAGATACGAGTAGAATCAGCTGATAGGGGTCTCTTTGCACATATTCCGCCGCATGTAAATAGACCAAAGCACCCCCAACTACCAGATCTCCACCACCTGAACTGGTCCCATTCCACTTCTAAAATCATTTCCAGACAGTAACTCAACCCATGTCCTTTCATAAAAACTACAAAAATGCCCAGAAAAAAAATGCAGGGGGCCAGGAAAAAATAATAAAAAAAAACACACAAAAATATCTGGAACTTCTTTCGTCCCTAGGAATTTCCGGAAGTGACAAACTGTGACCTGTATCCATCTATGAAGTGGCAAGAGTTTCCTTGCCAATTGACCTCCACGTCACCACCATTTGACCTCCACGTCAGCACCATTTGTCCTCCACATCAGCACCATTTGTCCTGTCCAAACGTTCAATAAGGTATAGACAAACTCAGCGAAATAGCTCTGTGACGTCACAATATTTGTAACGTCACAAAACCACCACTCTGGGTTTGTCTAACCTTTTGAAACTTTCGGTCAAAACATGTGTCGCTTCTGGAGAGGTCAATGGCCATGCTGCTATGTAACTTCTGGAGTGAGATGAAACAAAACCACACGTTATCACAATGTTCCTAAATTCCAGGTATTACAGTTAGAAGAAACCGTACAGAACAAAGAAGAGTTACTTGTGAGTTTAGAAAGAGAACACACCCAGCAAGTGTATCAGTTAAATGCTATTAATACAGATAGAGAACAAGGATGGCAGAAACAGAAGGATGACTTAGAAACGCATTATAATCAACTTATACAAGATATACAAAACAGATCCAAGGTAAGCAAATGGTCTATTTAACCCTCTGGCTTAACATTTCATAATCAGCATTACAAGATTTTGTCAGTCTATGTGGAAGAGTTGGTAGGTACAAGCCGAATGTTGGGGGTTTTCTCCCCCACGACTAAACCTGGCAACATTCTTTATAAGTGAAATAATCTTGATTGCGACGTAGAACATCAATCATTCCCTCAGGTAAAGAGACCAGTTACCCGTTGCTGTAAAGTCATCAATCAGTGTGAAATTAACATGGACAATCAAGCCTTTCACCAATGAAAGTTCTTCCTTGAAACTTGATAGCTCTTACAAAAATCTTATTGATGTTATATATGAAATTTTGTTTATCTTGATGGAACCACCGAGGGAAAATCTGTGATGATACCATTTTATTTTCATCATTGCGGTAATTGAAAGTCTCTAGCTGCTTTTAAATTAGTTTTCAATAAAAAATGTGGTTGAAAGTTGACATTCCTAGCTTCTGTAAAAGGAAGTTTCCCTGGGGCTCGTTCTACTAAGCTGGCGTAAGTTGCGCCAGTCGCAAATGCGTGTTAAGTTATAGGAACGTGCGCATGGTCGCAAGTCTGGAGGCGCAAGTCTGTGTTGTAAACCTATGCGTAACTTTGCGCCAGCTTAGTAGAACGAGCCCCTGACCTCCTGATTGTACACGGGTATCACAAGGGTTCCTCACGGAGTCTGACTGTTACTTTGTGAATCCTGACGGTTCCTCAGGGCATCTGACTGTTACTTTGTGAATCTCATCGATAGCTCTTACAGAAATGGTAATGACATATGAAATTGTGTCCATGTTGTGATATCATTACTTTGTGAATATCTGTGGTTCCTAAGGAAATCAGGATGAAAATCTTTTGGGATGAAAATTTTTTGGGATGAAAAAAGATGTTTTACAATTTGGGGGTTCAATTATTTATGTGACTCCCTTGTTTCTTCGCACAGAAAAGCCAGGCTATTGCTGATCAGGCCTGGGAGAAAGTTCGAATGTCTGGCAGCTTACGGCAAGGACTGGAGACGGAGTGTGTTGAACTGCGTACACGACTGGCTCAGTGTCAACAGGATAATACCGGCTTACAGATTGCCGTCAGTCTACTCTGTGGCGCCCTCTATCCTCTGTATGCTAGAGCCAATTCTCTAGCAGCTGAGAGAAGGATCCTAGAAGAGGAATTGTTTACTTTTGACTCCCTGAAATCTCAGATCCAAGAAATCGTGAACACAATGAGTGCAGAGTTAGGGGACAGTAATATAATGCAATCTAGCCAGTCTAAACAGAAATCAAAATGTCCACTGTTGTTGAGGTTCAGGAAAGCTGTTGTGGCTGTAATGGCTGCAAATCGCCTACGATACTTTACACAATGGAGCAGTAAAATGTTTGTGACTTATGACACTATATCTGGTAACCATGGTTTGTTAGTGTGTACAGGTGGAGTGAAATCAACCAGCCAGCCATTTACAGGTATGACTCCTTTACTTTTCATGTAATAGACCCCTATGTCAACGTCACTTGCTCAGGCCAAATGTTTGAAAATGTTTTATAAAGGTCCCATGAATGATATCAGTCACTCAAAAAGAAGCAAACTTATAACTGGCCATGTGCTCAAATTGGGTCTTCAAATGTTGAATGGTTGCATCGCTGATTTGATTGATTGATTGATGTTTTAGGTGTGATCAAGATAATTTGACTTAAATGGCAGGGCTACCAGGTTTAGTTTGGGAGGAAATAGGGCTCCTTGCCCGGGGGTAACCCTGACCCTCGGCGTCTATCTGGTCACCCTCCCAGCTTGGGGGATTTCCCTCAGGCAAATAGCCCTGTTTCCTTTTCCACTTGACTTGTCTGCACAATAATCATTCCTAACATCACGCTTTATATTCCTTAACATCAATTATAATTTTCAGGTGTTGGTACCTCGTTATTAACTGACCCTAATGGCCGTGATAATCCCGATGTCCTTGATTGGCTGACAAGTTCTGACCTACAATCTACTGTTCTCGCCTCAACCTCTGACCTTCAAGATGTCATCACTCAGATTAAAGATAGTGGTAGGTTACATTTTAAAATACTTTTTTTTTTAATTTTCAATAAATGTTATCATTGTGTTTCATCTTTTTTTTATAAAGTCTTTTCTATGAAACAAACTAATTGTTCTCAGGAATCCTTCGGAATCTTTCTCAAAGATTTACTGTTGACATAAGTTGAATGCAAGAATTAAATGTCATTGCAACATTTTCCTTCAACATGATGTTGCAACCAGGGGTATAATAACTGCTTTGAGAAACAGTCCCTCCTGGCCACCAGGCACTATCAAAAAAGAGAGTGTTACTGAATGGATAATGTTTTTTGTTCCAGTGAACACAGTTGAGTGTCGAGCCCTAACCAGTGCAGCCCGGACCTGTTTTACTCGTCTCCTGGACCGCCTGGTACCGTATTTTGAGGGTTTTACCCTCCATCCAGTTGCAGGATTGAGAGACAAACAGTCGTTGATACGACGGCTAGGGAAAGGCCTCCACAACACACTACAGAAGCTATCAATGGAACAGAAAGCCCACATCCTAACAAACCAAGTGAGTGTTAAGTGTCTGTCTTATTAAATTCTGGCGTTATATACCAAGAAAATTTGAAACTAACACTCAAAGCAGAGTGTTGGTTTCAAACTTTCTTGGTATATACTCAAATTGTTGTGCATTGTCACTATTTCTATTCCATGAAGTTTTTTTTTACAGTTATTTCCTTTTCTTAATCCAAAATTGTAAAATTCTGTCCAGGCCGTAGATATTTTAAGTAATTGTTTGAAACTAAAGTGCTATATACTCACTACCAAGTAGTAGTGCAGTATCACTGTTCTTAGTTTCTGCAAATCATCAATTTCTGTCCAGGGGCTCGTTTCCCAAAACAGTTGCATCACAAACGAATCGTAGTTGCCAATGGATACCATACATAGACTAGTGAAGCGATACGATGTCCTGGAAACTGTGATTGATCGCACTGTGCGTCGGCTTGGTGAAACGACCCCCATACCTTTGTCCAAGTCTGATCTCGGTTAATATACTTTCCCAAAAAAGAAACGCAACATCCAATTTTTGTTCTTCAAAATATGAATTTTCGACATCATTTTTAATACAGAAATAAGCATCACATTACACTGAAATTTGGCAGACTGATTGTTCATTCACATATAAAAATTTATCACATTAAAGTTCATAGCGCTCAGATGACGTCACTGCACCATTAACCTGTAACACAGCACGGACCTGTCTCGGCATAGACACAATCAATTGACGAATACGGTTTTGCGGAATTCTCCTCCATTCTTGCTCAAGAGTCTGCTGCAGTTCTTGCAGAGTTTGCGGCGCTGGATGACGACTGCGCACACGTCTATCCAAATCATCCCACAAATATTCTATTGGGTTCAAGTCTGGTGATTTGGACGGCCAGGGGAGCACTGTTACACTGTGGTTGGCTAGAAATTCAACAGTAGCACTAGCTGTGTGAGGCCGAGCGTTGTCGTGATGAAAAAATTTCCCTACGGAGGTGCATTACGGGCAGCATATGTGGTGTCAAAACCTCATATGTGTATCGGACAGCGTTAAGGTTGCCGGGAATGTGCACCAGTTGAGTTTTTCGGGCACAGGATATGGCACCCCACACCATCACACTTCCTCCGCCGAAATTGTCGACCTCAAAGACGCAGTTCCTTGCGAACCTCTCATTCGGGCGTCTGTAAACTCGTGTACGACCATCTCTTCTCTGCAGGTGAAATCTTGATTCATCACTGAACCAGACTCACTTCCAGTTTCGCAGATTCCAATCCCTTAACCTGTTGCACCATCGGACCCTTGCAAGTCGATGCTGGCGTCTCAGTACTAGCCAAAGTAAGGACGTCATGCTCGTAAGCCGTTTTGATGGAGACGGTTTCTGACTGTCTGTGCTGATATTCGATGGAGACGTGGGATATTTGATGCTGTTTCGGTCCGGTTTCGCAGTTGAAGTAACCGGATGTAGCGATCTTGGGCTGCTGATGTGATCCTAGGTCGACCAGAACGTTGACGATCAGCTGTTGAACAGGATTGCTGGTGCCATTGCAACAGTCTGGAAATCCTGCTCCGGTGAACATTATAAAATCTAGCGACTGCATTCTGTGATTCGCCGGCCAGGAGACAACGTTCCGGGTAGCTGTGTCTAGTCTAGGATAAATGGAAAATTAAGGAAAGTTTGATACCGATTTAAATATTTTTTTTTACATAGGTGCCCATGTGTCTTTTTGATTTTTAAAAAAAAAGTTTTTTGAATTGAAAAAAATAAAATAAAAAAATAATTTACTACAGACTATGTGACACTTTTTCCTTGGTTATTACATGCTTTTAAACTTTTTATAAAACAGGTAATCAAAATAGTATACAAAAATTTAGTAACCTTAAATTTCATTGGTATTTTTGTAAGTTTGTTACTTTGGGTTATCACCCCTTTTCGACTTTCGTAAATCAAAACTGTAAAAAATAAACAGCACTTGAGTTGAATACAAACATATTTGCAACCCCAAATCATTTACTAGCGAAACCAATGCGCTAAAATCACTAACCGATATCCTCTCTATGGGCTGCTCCGTAAAAAAAATCTATCATCTTTTGACCGTTTGCACCAATGAAATATATACCTGAAATGGACACGTCTCATTGGCTGGTTTGGACCGGACTTTGTAAAATGTGCCGCCATTGATAGTTGATGAGCATGTGCACAACTGATCCAGATATCATATTAGCTATTAAAGCAGCTCTTAGTAATGGCGGCGTTTGATGCAAATTAGATACCATGTGACTTCCATTCCACTCGAGTTGCCGCCATTTTTGACTACATAAGGTGTGATTGAATGGTAAAATGCGAGTGAACTCGTACGTTTATGCTGCACAGCTGACTAATTTTCGATCACTGGCCTTGAGTTTGGGTTTGACAGCGAGTCAAGTATAAAAGCCGCGTTCTTTACCTCTAGTATAGTCAGATATTATTTCAAAGGAGCTAAAAAGCGCACTCTGATGGTTACAAAGAGCGACTGTTTTAATTTAGTTACATTTAATTTTTTTTTTTTTCGTGTGATCGAGTAGCCGGCCAACTTGAAAGAGTAGACAGGTTTTTTAGCCGACTGCTAATGAGAACCCTGCCCATTAAACCGGCATAAAGATAAGACGTGATTCGCACGTGCAACTGCCCTACATTTTTCCCTACGCCTTCCCCGTGTATCGTTACACAAAGGCTGACCCGACAGTCTCGTGTGATCAACAGCCACTATCGGGGTTTTGTGTACTTCTATCAACTTTTAGTGCCTGTTTTTGTTTTTGTGCCATTTCGTGTCCCATAATGAAATATCTCTCTTTGATGGGGGATGCACATTTCAATATCAATATTTTTTTTTTTTTAGCCAAAAGTAAAATTGTCGTAAGAAATAGGTTCTGGTTGTGGTGTTTTTCCCCCCAATCCCTCGATAACAATACATGCATATTACACCTTTTTAATTGTCTTTTTTTTTCCCAGGAAATTGTGAGTTCCCTTCAACAGCACTTGCTACAGTTAACTGAACGTCTTCATAAACTGGAAGTAGAGAGACGGGAGTTATTACTGGAGAATGATAACCTTAAACAGGATAGTGAGGAGTTAACAGCCTGTAAACAACATCTCACTTATCTCGAGGATGAAGTACAGGCTTATAGGGAACATGTAAGCATTTCTCTCTTTCTCGGTCTTACAGCTATTCAATCCACTTACCCCCCAAAAAATAAATAAAATTTCGGTTGACTGATTTTATTTTTCCCATCAGCATATATGTGGTTGCTGCCATGGTTTAAGGTTTGGAATTGATGTTGAGTGTGAAGCACTTAAAAATCAGTAAGTTCGGAGACAAAAATAGATATAACTCTTAATTAGATCATTCATAGATTATTTGTGAAATTGTTTGTAGAAAAGCAACTTATTCATTGACAGTTGGTTCAGTTTGAACCAGGGGCCTCGAGACGGTGGTCCAGTGAATAAGATTGATCGTCCCTCAGTCCCACACAGACCTTCCATCGATGCGGCGCAGGTTCAAATCACACTGATACCAAATAAAAATTGAAAAAATTCTGAGTGGATTTTTCACTCAGTCGCTGTATGTGGAAGAGTTGCCAGGTACTCACCTAAGGTCGTGGGTTTCCTCCAGGCAATGAGCCCGGTTTCCTTCCCCACTAAACCTGGCAACAACGCTGTACAAGTGTAATAATCTTGAGTGCGACGTAAAACATCTATCAATCAATCAGTTTTAACCTGACAAGTTAAAATAATCTTGAGTGTGATGTAAAACGTCTGGTGGGTGATACCAAGGGGCATATGATTAGGGATTCTAATAGTTATTTGATTATGTTACAGGCAATGGAAGAGACTGTTCCAATGGCCAGATTTGAAGCAATATGTTCAGAGTTGAACGGAGCATTAGCGCGTGAGGAACAAGCTCAAACCCTCCTTATGACCCAGAGTCATCAACTGGAGGAATTCTCTGAACGTCTTAAAGACAAAGCGCAAAAGGATCACTCTCTGAATGAGGCTGTGCAGGTAATATTTCATTCGTGAAATTCCATAGAAGACAATCATCAATTCACCACCCGGACATGTTAAACCTTTAAAAGTGTTAGACAAATCATGTTGGATTTGGGACATTACATATGTCTTGCCTTCCCAGAGCTGTGTCTGTTTTCAATGTTAGGTCTCATCACATTTGCTGAAGGTCGGGGGTTTCCTCTGCGCAATGAGTAAGGTTCCCCCCCCCCCTGCCATATAAGTGAAATAATCTTGAGTGCGGCGTAAAACATCAATCAGTCAATCATTGCATGGTGCTGGCGGAGTGTCCAATTAGCCTTAAAGCTTAATCGCTGCTGTGGTCTTTTATTTTATTAGGGGTTATTTCCGTCACTTACCGAGCAAGCCAAAAAAAAATTCATTTCATTGAGAGGCCACATCTCTTTAAACGAATCTTGAAAACCTCAATAGATTATCTGCTGTCAACTTATGTGCATATTGTATCGAGGAACCTCTCAATAGTTCCTTGTTTTTAATAGTCTCGTTTTATCTGACTTTTCTGTCAAACTAAAGATACAATGCTTGTTAAGGAACTGTTCAAATGCTATTATTTTTTTGGGACAGGGTTTATCCGAGACTAAAACTGACCTGAAGTTAAAAGAGAAATCCTTACGTCAGTTGAATAAATCTATTAATCAGTTGGAGATGGAGAAGAAGAATATACAGAGTAATTTATTTGATGCTGAGAATGCATTGAGGACAGCAGCCAAGTAAGTCCCTGTCAAGTATGGCAAAATTATTGGTGTCTTACGTGTAGCATTTTGGGTGATTGATCTTACATTCTTGCAGCATTGGAATTGCCATAGGCAGGAATAGAATGCGTCTCCATCGACTCCATGTAAGTCCTAGAATTCGGGGCAACAAGATTGTAACAGCCTCGATATTGGCATGGTGGGTTTTCATGTAGAATAAAATGTGGGGAATCAATTTCTGGTTTTGAATTGGTAAGGTGAAATCTTCAGTGTGCCGTAACAACCTCAATCAATCTGCTTCACAATGGGTCTTTGGTGAGGTTGTTTCATAATAAAGAAGGAAGCAGCTATAAAGAGCCCCGCATTAGTATATACACTTGTGACTGGTGATTAAATCTTCATTTACATTGACCTTTTGTGATCCAACCTGTACAAAAATTGCCAGGCGAAAGGTTGCGGGTGTGGGGGGTGGTCCTCTGGTTTAAGAGTCCTGGCAATGCAGCGAAATACAGAATAAAGCATCAATCAATCAATCAATCTGATATATCATTTTTTTCAGGGACAAGGAAATCTTGGCCACTTACATCACAACAGTGGAAAGTGCTGTCACACAGGTTTGTAACCCACAGTATGATAAAAACTAGCTCACTAATTCCTTCAGAGCACCCAAAGATAAAGCAAACGTTATGGTTAACAAACTTTTCTTTTTGGAATAGGCAGTGTTAAAAAGTCGCTACTAACACTGTTGTGGCACCAAAGTTGCCATACAGTTGGTTTTCTCATTGACTATAAAGGGGGCCTCCGTGGCTCAGTAGGTAGAGCGTTGGGCGCTCAATCCAAACAGCCTTCCACCAATGGGTCGCGGGTTCAAGTCCCACTCAGTCCAAACAAAATTTCTGACTGGGTTTTCACTCGAACGACCTATGTGGGATGGTTGCCAGTTACCAACGGAAGGTCGTGGGTTTCCTCCGGTTTCCTTCCACAATAAAAGACCAAACAATCAATCAGTGACTATAAAAATGTCTTTCAAAGAATCCTTCAAAGGATTTTCTAAGAAGTGATTGTGATACAATGCCTGGATAAATCATTTGATCAGCCTTGTTTTTTATATAAATATCAGCTGTGGCCCAGTCGTACAAAGAGCGCAACTTAGTCCTACAACATAGACATGTTTCAAGCAGGGTGTAACTTCCCTTAGTTTAAGACAGATTTACCTCAGACATACATTTAACTTATACTAGCTTTGTAAGACAGTGGTTCGAATCCCACTCAGTCAAAAAACAATTGGAAAAGTTAAATAATCTTGAACATGTACTTTAAAAGTCTGACCAAAAGGAAAATTAAATTTCGGTCGCAGCACATACAAAATTCAAGACCGTTTATTGATCTACAATGCTTACGATAGTTAATTATCTCAGAGACTTATGACGTCAAACACGACCTCCATTGTGTACGTACCCTCACAGTGATGACGTAATAAACGATTTCTGCCGTGTCAGTACGTCTTCGTGGCAGTTTGTACACATTGAAGGTCGTGTATGACGTCATTTTTCCGAGTAGTTACGAAAAATATGCATATTTCCTATTTTCTTTTTTTGACTACCAGGGATCTAACGCGAAGGTTGTTTCGTTTCAACTGATGTTTTTCAAATATACATTTAGTCCATAAACAAACACAAACCAGCTTTAAATCCTGTTCATAAATCCTTTATTTTCTGACTGGGTTTTCACTTGAACGACCTATGTTGGATGGTTGCCAGTTACCAACGGAAGGTCGTGGGTTTCCTCCGGGCATAGAGCCCGGTTTCCTCCCACAATAAAACTGGCAACGCTGCCATATAAGTGAAATAATCTTGAGTGCGGCGTAAAACCCCAAACAATCAATCAATCATAAAGCCCCAATCAGTCAATCAACACTGATGAGTCCTTATAACAAATCCAAAATCAAATTTATACCAATTCTAGACGATAGCTTTGTTTTGTTTCAGATAAAATCTAGTATGACATCTGAAGAACACAGTAGTGATATATCTGAGTTACCCAGACTTCTTCTTAATGTAGACTTCATTCCCAAAGATATTGGAAAAGCAGGACCAGAGCTAATAGCATGTCAGGTAAACAACAATAATTCCATATCATTGTAAGTCTGTGACAAATTCCAATCTTAGTTGTGAATAACGTGTTTTTGGTAAATCATCAATAGGTCTATACTAAACTGAGTCTATTACCTATTCATTATGACCCAGTGGAATATAACATACAGTTTTGTAATGCAGATTAGTGTCAGTTTCAAACAGTCCTTTATAAGTGATATGATCTTCATTAATCCAGCATTTATGATTCCACTCATTACATCTAAAATGTAATACGGTAGTCGCATGGCTGAAAACAATACTAATCAATTCTAAGCACATGCCCATTGAATAATCTCCATGATAAACTATCTGAGATTTTTTCACCCAATTAGTGGAATAGTTGCCAGGAGCCTGTTTCACAAAACGGCGTAGATGTATTTTTTGCGTAACTTTCATACTAATTTAGTTACGTAAAAACTTACGCTACGCCGCTTTGTGAAACAGGCTACAGGTACTGACTGAAGGTCAGGGTTTCCTCAGGGTAAAGAGCCCAGTTTCCTACCCTATTTAACCTACATGTAGACAGTAAAGCACAATAAAGGAATAAATTAAAATATATATATATAGTTATACTGAATAAGTTTTGTGGTGCTTTCTGTATCTCAATGAAGCATGTTTTTAATAAAGGTCTTTTACTATTGATGTTTTGCAGAACTTGGTTGGTGAATTTGTTGACACTTTGGCTCAGGTTATTACCAGGGTTAAAGCACTTGAAGTGGAGAATATCTCCCAACAACAACACATCAGTACACTTAAGAATGAACTGTCAGCGGCTGTCAGGAGGGACTTGCATGAACAGGTAAACACACTCGTGCTACGATTTACCTTTCCACCAAACATTTCATCACCAAATTCAGCGTAACGGCTCGGTGACGTCATGGCTTTTGTAACCTCACAATGGAACATGCCGAACTTGTCTAACCATTTCGAATGTTTTTGGCTTGGCCACATCATGCTTGCGAAGAAGTCAATTCTATCTTTGTCGCTTGTGATACACTAGCTTTTGCAAAGTGTATATATTGAATCGTCACCCTGGTGAACCAGAAACCTGCTCGAATTAACAGTATACCTTATATTTTACTGTATTATTAGACATGCGTCCAGCGAAAATCTTCTTTAAATTAACCATGGAGACAAGTTTCTAATTGTGTTAAAAAGAGGTATATCATTTAGACCTTTATACCCAACCTTATGTTGATGTAATGAACTAAAACGCAACATTGTGGACGTTAAATAACCTTGATGAACCCACATTTTTTTTCATGATACGTGCTGTTAGATTGACGATTGACAGCACACTGAAAACAGTGCAGTCATTTAAAAATTAAACTGGCAACAATGTCATTGTTTTTGACAAAACAGTTGGACTAGTTGGAAAATTCTTTTCAATCCAATAAGACTAAGACATAGTTGGGATGAAAATTAATCTTCACTGTTTTGGTTCTGCAGGATGACTATCCAGTACGTGATGTGATGAGGATTAGTAGAGTAGACAGTCAGGACAGCCTCAACAGGGAAAGCTTCTATCAACTCAAGTAGGCATTTACTTATCTTGATTCTTTTCAATGGGTTAAACTCGTATATTTTGTCCATTATACTAAACTTCTCTTAACAACTTTGTCAGCTCATGCAACTTAATGCAGGCTTTGTAGACAATAGTGTAATTAGATTGATTAATTGGTGTTTTACGCCACATGTACGGCGATCAGAGTGAAATTTTGTTTGGTGTGAGTGGGATTCGAACTTGCACTGCATCCATGTCATTCTGAGTCACCGAGACCCCCCTTGTAATTACTCTATTCCTTGACTTTAGCAACCACTGAAGCACTAACAAGATGTTTTGTTTTCAGGGAGGATTCAGAGATATCTTTTTCGCTCTCTCCCAGTCCCAAGCCTGTGAAACCGTCACCTAAAAAGTGAGTCACTTGCTTTTTCCCCCCTCTTACTGCCCATTTTATATTAAGTGACTTTGCAAGACATGTGTTTTACTTTATTAGATTTATACTCAGTCACTGTGTGTGGAAGTGTTGGCAATGATCCTGGTTCTCACCGCCTCCATATAAGTGAAATAATCTTGAGCGCAGCCTAAACCAATCAATCTCTGGCAATGGGATCTACATGTTGAAGTCTAGCCGGGAAACTTTGATATATGGGTATACTGAGGCATCAAGGATCCCTGGCCAGAACCTCAGAGAGAGGAGGGTTCCACTGTATTGCGGTTCTTGGCTGGACACCCCTTGGTCAGACAGGCCGCTGCATCAGAGGTTCTCGTCAAGGTTTTCCAGCTGGAAACTTGGTGTGGGGGTACAACAGACCTTCCCCTGTATTTGAGGTTTTGGCCAGGGGTTGACCTGTTATATCCAACACCTGGCCAGAACCTGCAATACAAAGGGAGGTTTGGGGATGTAAACACAACCTGGAAACTTGATGTGCGTGAATAACAGACCATGGGATGTCCAGCAAAGAACCTCGATGTAAATACTGGTTATCCCCTGGCATGTTATTCCCCCACATAACTGACCTCCCCCTGTATTTGAGGTTATGGCCAGGGGTTGGCCAGCTGGAAACACGAGATGCAGGTTCATGGGGATGTAAAAAAGACAACCTCCTTCGCCTCTGATGCACTGGAAGTCCCCATCAAATTGTCCTGATATTTGATTCGACCGCCCTCCTGCATCTGATGTTTCCAGTTGGACATCCCTTGGCCAGAACATCAAAGGCATGAGGGTATTTGGTTATTCCCCCACATCAAGTTTCCAGCTGGACAATGGAGGTTATGGCCAGGGGTTGTCCAGCTGGAAACATCAGATGCAGGAGGGTAGTCTGTTATATCCCACAGCTGGACAATCAACATCCTGTTATGGAGGTTCTGGGCGGGGGTTGTCCAGCCGGAAACATCAGATGCAGGAGGGCAGTCTGTTATATCCCACATTAGGTTCCCAGCTGGACAATTCATGGCCAGAAGCTCCAATACAAGGAGAGGTATGGGAACCTCATGTGGGGGTATAAAAGACAACCTCCTTCATTGGAGGTTGTCCAGCTGGGAAATCTCATATCCCCACATGTGGTTCTTGGCTCGATTACCCCTGGCCAGAACCTCAGATGCAGGGGGGTGGTCTCCCCCACATAACATGAGGTTCTGGCCAGTTGGAAACCTCCCCCTGCATCAGTGGTTCTGGTCAGACAATGCCCAGCCCTCATATCGGCATAACTTTGCAAGCCACATAGCATTTTATTCCAATATATATATCCTATACAGACAGATAAAGAAAGTGCGTGCTATTCAAAATATTGCATCTTTTTCTTTTAGAACCCATTTCAAGACCCCAACTCGCACAGTGAGGCAGCGTACAAAACAAACAACAAAGCAATGATGTATTTCTTGGACACCATTTACAGTATTATATATTGATTCTGAAGAAATTTATTTTCCCTGCATTGCTGTTTGTGCAATTTAAGTACCTTGTGGGCTCGGCTATTTTTTTTCAAATTGAACTTTGTGCATAAACAAATCTTTACTCACCTCGAGAAACAAACAGGTTCTAAGACCGAGCACTGCTCCAAAAACAAAGGCCGCCACACATTTGACGAGAGTGTTTGTTTATTTCTGGGGGACCGCTCCCAGAAATAGTGTGTATTGTGTGAGTAAATTCTTCATATAGAGACAATATTTTTAAAACCAATGTCTGTGATATGATCAGTTTTATTTAATAAATATTTTATTACATTTACAATATGTTTGTCTTGTTCATTCAATTTGATAAAAGGAATAAATGTAGCTATGACACACGGCAATAAATAAGTACATGTATGTTTGTCATAGCACTTGGACAGGAAAGGATTTCAGAAGCATATGTATATTAATTTCTTAAAGGGGCATGAGCTGCCAAAATTGAGATATTTTGCCATTTTTCTCAAGATGTACAATTCAGAAGCTTTTCAGTACTTATACTATAGTCTCGAGAATGTACGATAAAGCATTGTTTTCAACTAACTTAGGCTTAGAATGAATGAATGGTCGTCCCGGTTATTTAAATTTTGTTTACTTTTCGAACACTATTCCGGTTAGTACAGGCCACACACTATGGATTTTGCTCATTCCAACGCCAATCATTAAGTTTTTCGATGACCTTCAAAGCCTCTTACTATCGTGACAATCAGAATCTATGAAAATAGTCCGAATTTTGGCAGCTCATGCCCCTTTAATTATTTACGTTTTCCTTATATAAAACAGACAATTCTATCACAGACTGAATGAACAGAGGTGGTCATCAAAGGAGAACACAAGTTACCTTAATTCTGACCACACACATGGATTAGCAACCTGTTCAAACTAACACACTGTGACTGACGGTCAGGAAGGTTTTAATCTGGTCAGAAGTTCTTGTCTCTCATCCATCTTCTCCATTATCAGATCAACCAATGGCAGTACAAAATCATTCTGTTCAGGACAAACAAAAACAAGAGTTTCGGGAAACCCAAAATACGCCCGGAAAGGCACAGTAACTGCAGCCATACCAAAACAAATCCTTCCATATTTATTTGAATTTAATTTTCAAAATTCAGAGGGAAGAGGTTGAAGCTTGGTAAATGATTGATTGTTTGGTGTTTTACGCTGCGCTCAAGATTATTTCACTTACATGTATATGGCGGCGTTGCCAGTTTTATTATGTGAAGCTTGGTAAAAGGTGATGTTATGTCAACATCATGTCAACATCAATGTTTGCGGGTGTGGGGGGTGGTCCTCTGGTTTAAGAGTCCTGGCAATGCAGCGAAATACAGAATAAAGCATCAATCAATCAATCAATCTGATATATCATTTTTTTCAGGGACAAGGAAATCTTGGCCACTTACATCACAACAGTGGAAAGTGCTGTCACACAGGTTTGTAACCCACAGTATGATAAAAACTAGCTCACTAATTCCTTCAGAGCACCCAAAGATAAAGCAAACGTTATGGTTAACAAACTTTTCTTTTTGGAATAGGCAGTGTTAAAAAGTCGCTACTAACACTGTTGTGGCACCAAAGTTGCCATACAGTTGGTTTTCTCATTGACTATAAAGGGGGCCTCCGTGGCTCAGTAGGTAGAGCGTTGGGCGCTCAATCCAAACAGCCTTCCACCAATGGGTCGCGGGTTCAAGTCCCACTCAGTCCAAACAAAATTTCTGACTGGGTTTTCACTCGAACGACCTATGTGGGATGGTTGCCAGTTACCAACGGAAGGTCGTGGGTTTCCTCCGGTTTCCTTCCACAATAAAAGACCAAACAATCAATCAGTGACTATAAAAATGTCTTTCAAAGAATCCTTCAAAGGATTTTCTAAGAAGTGATTGTGATACAATGCCTGGATAAATCATTTGATCAGCCTTGTTTTTTATATAAATATCAGCTGTGGCCCAGTCGTACAAAGAGCGCAACTTAGTCCTACAACATAGACATGTTTCAAGCAGGGTGTAACTTCCCTTAGTTTAAGACAGATTTACCTCAGACATACATTTAACTTATACTAGCTTTGTAAGACAGTGGTTCGAATCCCACTCAGTCAAAAAACAATTGGAAAAGTTAAATAATCTTGAACATGTACTTTAAAAGTCTGACCAAAAGGAAAATTAAATTTCGGTCGCAGCACATACAAAATTCAAGACCGTTTATTGATCTACAATGCTTACGATAGTTAATTATCTCAGAGACTTATGACGTCAAACACGACCTCCATTGTGTACGTACCCTCACAGTGATGACGTAATAAACGATTTCTGCCGTGTCAGTACGTCTTCGTGGCAGTTTGTACACATTGAAGGTCGTGTATGACGTCATTTTTCCGAGTAGTTACGAAAAATATGCATATTTCCTATTTTCTTTTTTTGACTACCAGGGATCTAACGCGAAGGTTGTTTCGTTTCAACTGATGTTTTTCAAATATACATTTAGTCCATAAACAAACACAAACCAGCTTTAAATCCTGTTCATAAATCCTTTATTTTCTGACTGGGTTTTCACTTGAACGACCTATGTTGGATGGTTGCCAGTTACCAACGGAAGGTCGTGGGTTTCCTCCGGGCATAGAGCCCGGTTTCCTCCCACAATAAAACTGGCAACGCTGCCATATAAGTGAAATAATCTTGAGTGCGGCGTAAAACCCCAAACAATCAATCAATCATAAAGCCCCAATCAGTCAATCAACACTGATGAGTCCTTATAACAAATCCAAAATCAAATTTATACCAATTCTAGACGATAGCTTTGTTTTGTTTCAGATAAAATCTAGTATGACATCTGAAGAACACAGTAGTGATATATCTGAGTTACCCAGACTTCTTCTTAATGTAGACTTCATTCCCAAAGATATTGGAAAAGCAGGACCAGAGCTAATAGCATGTCAGGTAAACAACAATAATTCCATATCATTGTAAGTCTGTGACAAATTCCAATCTTAGTTGTGAATAACGTGTTTTTGGTAAATCATCAATAGGTCTATACTAAACTGAGTCTATTACCTATTCATTATGACCCAGTGGAATATAACATACAGTTTTGTAATGCAGATTAGTGTCAGTTTCAAACAGTCCTTTATAAGTGATATGATCTTCATTAATCCAGCATTTATGATTCCACTCATTACATCTAAAATGTAATACGGTAGTCGCATGGCTGAAAACAATACTAATCAATTCTAAGCACATGCCCATTGAATAATCTCCATGATAAACTATCTGAGATTTTTTCACCCAATTAGTGGAATAGTTGCCAGGAGCCTGTTTCACAAAACGGCGTAGATGTATTTTTTGCGTAACTTTCATACTAATTTAGTTACGTAAAAACTTACGCTACGCCGCTTTGTGAAACAGGCTACAGGTACTGACTGAAGGTCAGGGTTTCCTCAGGGTAAAGAGCCCAGTTTCCTACCCTATTTAACCTACATGTAGACAGTAAAGCACAATAAAGGAATAAATTAAAATATATATATATAGTTATACTGAATAAGTTTTGTGGTGCTTTCTGTATCTCAATGAAGCATGTTTTTAATAAAGGTCTTTTACTATTGATGTTTTGCAGAACTTGGTTGGTGAATTTGTTGACACTTTGGCTCAGGTTATTACCAGGGTTAAAGCACTTGAAGTGGAGAATATCTCCCAACAACAACACATCAGTACACTTAAGAATGAACTGTCAGCGGCTGTCAGGAGGGACTTGCATGAACAGGTAAACACACTCGTGCTACAATTTACCTTTCCACCAAACATTTCATCACGTTAGACAAATTCAGCATAACAGCTCGGTGACGTCATGGCTTTTGTAACCTCACAATGGAACATGCCGAACTTGTCTAACCATTTCGAATGTTTTTGGCTTGGCCACATCATGCTTGCGAAGAAGTCAATTCTATCTTTGTCGCTTGTGATACACTAGCTTTTGCAAAGTGTATATATTGAATCGTCACCCTGGTGAACCAGAAACCTGCTCGAATTAACAGTATACCTTATATTTTACTGTATTATTAGACATGCGTCCAGCGAAAATCTTCTTTAAATTAACCATGGAGACAAGTTTCTAATTGTGTTAAAAAGAGGTATATCATTTAGACCTTTATACCCAACCTTATGTTGATGTAATGAACTAAAACGCAACATTGTGGACGTTAAATAACCTTGATGAACCCACATTTTTTTTCATGATACGTGCTGTTAGATTGACGATTGACAGCACACTGAAAACAGTGCAGTCATTTAAAAATTAAACTGGCAACAATGTCATTGTTTTTGACAAAACAGTTGGACTAGTTGGAAAATTCTTTTCAATCCAATAAGACTAAGACATAGTTGGGATGAAAATTAATCTTCACTGTTTTGGTTTTGCAGGATGACTATCCAGTACGTGATGTGATGAGGATTAGTAGAGTAGACAGTCAGGACAGCCTCAACAGGGAAAGCTTCTATCAACTCAAGTAGGCATTTACTTATCTTGATTCTTTTCAATGGGTTAAACTCGTATATTTTGTCCATTATACTAAACTTCTCTTAACAACTTTGTCAGCTCATGCAACTTAATGCAGGCTTTGTAGACAATAGTGTAATTAGATTGATTAATTGGTGTTTTACGCCACATGTACGGCGATCAGAGTGAAATTTTGTTTGGTGTGAGTGGGATTCGAACTTGCACTGCATCCATGTCATTCTGAGTCACCGAGACCCCCCTTGTAATTACTCTATTCCTTGACTTTAGCAACCACTGAAGCACTAACAAGATGTTTTGTTTTCAGGGAGGATTCAGAGATATCTTTTTCGCTCTCTCCCAGTCCCAAGCCTGTGAAACCGTCACCTAAAAAGTGAGTCACTTGCTTTTTCCCCCCTCTTACTGCCCATTTTATATTAAGTGACTTTGCAAGACATGTGTTTTACTTTATTAGATTTATACTCAGTCACTGTGTGTGGAAGTGTTGGCAATGATCCTGGTTCTCACCGCCTCCATATAAGTGAAATAATCTTGAGCGCAGCCTAAACCAATCAATCTCTGGCAATGGGATCTACATGTTGAAGTCTAGCCGGGAAACTTTGATATATGGGTATACTGAGGCATCAAGGATCCCTGGCCAGAACCTCAGAGAGAGGAGGGTTCCACTGTATTGCGGTTCTTGGCTGGACACCCCTTGGTCAGACAGGCCGCTGCATCAGAGGTTCTCGTCAAGGTTTTCCAGCTGGAAACTTGGTGTGGGGGTACAACAGACCTTCCCCTGTATTTGAGGTTTTGGCCAGGGGTTGACCTGTTATATCCAACACCTGGCCAGAACCTGCAATACAAAGGGAGGTTTGGGGATGTAAACACAACCTGGAAACTTGATGTGCGTGAATAACAGACCATGGGATGTCCAGCAAAGAACCTCGATGTAAATACTGGTTATCCCCTGGCATGTTATTCCCCCACATAACTGACCTCCCCCTGTATTTGAGGTTATGGCCAGGGGTTGGCCAGCTGGAAACACGAGATGCAGGTTCATGGGGATGTAAAAAAGACAACCTCCTTCGCCTCTGATGCACTGGAAGTCCCCATCAAATTGTCCTGATATTTGATTCGACCGCCCTCCTGCATCTGATGTTTCCAGTTGGACATCCCTTGGCCAGAACATCAAAGGCATGAGGGTATTTGGTTATTCCCCCACATCAAGTTTCCAGCTGGACAATGGAGGTTATGGCCAGGGGTTGTCCAGCTGGAAACATCAGATGCAGGAGGGTAGTCTGTTATATCCCACAGCTGGACAATCAACATCCTGTTATGGAGGTTCTGGGCGGGGGTTGTCCAGCCGGAAACATCAGATGCAGGAGGGCAGTCTGTTATATCCCACATTAGGTTCCCAGCTGGACAATTCATGGCCAGAAGCTCCAATACAAGGAGAGGTATGGGAACCTCATGTGGGGGTATAAAAGACAACCTCCTTCATTGGAGGTTGTCCAGCTGGGAAATCTCATATCCCCACATGTGGTTCTTGGCTCGATTACCCCTGGCCAGAACCTCAGATGCAGGGGGGTGGTCTCCCCCACATAACATGAGGTTCTGGCCAGTTGGAAACCTCCCCCTGCATCAGTGGTTCTGGTCAGACAATGCCCAGCCCTCATATCGGCATAACTTTGCAAGCCACATAGCATTTTATTCCAATATATATATCCTATACAGACAGATAAAGAAAGTGCGTGCTATTCAAAATATTGCATCTTTTTCTTTTAGAACCCATTTCAAGACCCCAACTCGCACAGTGAGGCAGCGTACAAAACAAACAACAAAGCAATGATGTATTTCTTGGACACCATTTACAGTATTATATATTGATTCTGAAGAAATTTATTTTCCCTGCATTGCTGTTTGTGCAATTTAAGTACCTTGTGGGCTCGGCTATTTTTTTTCAAATTGAACTTTGTGCATAAACAAATCTTTACTCACCTCGAGAAACAAACAGGTTCTAAGACCGAGCACTGCTCCAAAAACAAAGGCCGCCACACATTTGACGAGAGTGTTTGTTTATTTCTGGGGGACCGCTCCCAGAAATAGTGTGTATTGTGTGAGTAAATTCTTCATATAGAGACAATATTTTTAAAACCAATGTCTGTGATATGATCAGTTTTATTTAATAAATATTTTATTACATTTACAATATGTTTGTCTTGTTCATTCAATTTGATAAAAGGAATAAATGTAGCTATGACACACGGCAATAAATAAGTACATGTATGTTTGTCATAGCACTTGGACAGGAAAGGATTTCAGAAGCATATGTATATTAATTTCTTAAAGGGGCATGAGCTGCCAAAATTGAGATATTTTGCCATTTTTCTCAAGATGTACAATTCAGAAGCTTTTCAGTACTTATACTATAGTCTCGAGAATGTACGATAAAGCATTGTTTTCAACTAACTTAGGCTTAGAATGAATGAATGGTCGTCCCGGTTATTTAAATTTTGTTTACTTTTCGAACACTATTCCGGTTAGTACAGGCCACACACTATGGATTTTGCTCATTCCAACGCCAATCATTAAGTTTTTCGATGACCTTCAAAGCCTCTTACTATCGTGACAATCAGAATCTATGAAAATAGTCCGAATTTTGGCAGCTCATGCCCCTTTAATTATTTACGTTTTCCTTATATAAAACAGACAATTCTATCACAGACTGAATGAACAGAGGTGGTCATCAAAGGAGAACACAAGTTACCTTAATTCTGACCACACACATGGATTAGCAACCTGTTCAAACTAACACACTGTGACTGACGGTCAGGAAGGTTTTAATCTGGTCAGAAGTTCTTGTCTCTCATCCATCTTCTCCATTATCAGATCAACCAATGGCAGTACAAAATCATTCTGTTCAGGACAAACAAAAACAAGAGTTTCGGGAAACCCAAAATACGCCCGGAAAGGCACAGTAACTGCAGCCATACCAAAACAAATCCTTCCATATTTATTTGAATTTAATTTTCAAAATTCAGAGGGAAGAGGTTGAAGCTTGGTAAATGATTGATTGTTTGGTGTTTTACGCTGCGCTCAAGATTATTTCACTTACATGTATATGGCGGCGTTGCCAGTTTTATTATGTGAAGCTTGGTAAAAGGTGATGTTATGTCAACAAAATGAAATCTTGCCACTAAAACCATTAAAATCCATCTGTATCAAATTTAAAATGGGCTATTTGGATCAACTATTATTAACAAGATTTGTACACGGTACAAGTCATCAATTCTCGCTGCTGTTAAATCACGATGTTAAAAATTGTTTGTTGTCAATAAAGGTTGCACTAAAATGTTTCAATTTTTTAGAAAAGCAGTTTATAATTTACTAATCATACTTAAACAAATGTAATTAATTGGCAATTTCGCAGCTCACACCAATTTAAGTAGATTTGACAATTTTTCTCATAACATTTTTTATCTACATTATTTGGCCATAGACATCTTGACAATATTCTAAATCTCCCCATATACCTACAGGTTATTACTTCTAATTTTATCATAGACCAAATGGATTTACAATAGAATTTGGCTATAGGTCCATTGCTAATGTCACCCACTGTTTTATGTAGGCCAAAGCCATAAATCTCTCCAGAGAGACTGAGAGTTGACAAGGTAAATAAACCAAAGCTGGGATACTTATCTCTTGGTCTGTAGATAAAACTTTAATCCTTATATGTATTTTTCATTTGATTAAAACGTTATATATTGATTTAAGAATAGTTTTAATCAATTTAGACACATTATTGCAATTTGAAAAAATCCTTTTTTGATGAGAATCGGAAAAGTAGAAGCCATTTTATAATTTAAAGGTTATTTTCATGAAAATGAAAGTAAGAATAAAAGGGAATGTACATAATCCAATAAATTGCAATAGTTGATATCATAAACAATTTTTTTACACACTGTCTGTTAATATGGTATGTACCGTGAAAGATTTGAAAACATCGGATCATATTTGTTAAAGTTATGGAGAGAAAAAGTAAATATTATATAACCCAATATGGCTGCCATATAACGCAATGTATGATGTCAAAAATAGTTCGCGACACACCTTCCACCCATAAGGTATATACTCAGAAAAAATTGTGCAGATGGAATCAAAACATTGGAAGTTATGGAGCGGAAGGGAATATTACATAATCCAATATAACTCCCATATTATGTAACCAGTGATGTTAAAAATAGTTTGCGACACACCTTCTACCCATAAGGTATATACTTAGAAAAAATTGTGCAGATGGAATCAAAACTTTAGAAGTTATGGAGCGGAAGGGACAGCGGACGCCGGACAGCCGGACTGCTGGACTGCCGGACGGACGGAGATGATACCATAATACAGCCCGCTTTTCAAGCCGGGCGTATAAAAACGGTTTGAGAAAAAGCACAAACAAAATTATATTTCTAAGAAATCATAAGCAGTGACTTTTATATACATTATTCTGGTGTTTTATGCTGCACTCAAGGTTATTCGTTCTTTTGGCAAAATTGCAATAAGCCGTTAACAGACAAACCAGTTTAGGGATTGTTTGTACAGGGCATTTTTCATTTTTTAATCGGTTTAAAAAACTATCAGCCAGCTTCTTTTAAACTAAGGGGGTCTTGGTTGCCCAGTGGCTTAGAGTGATCGTCCCTCTGTCCAACACAGACCTTCCTTCGACGTGGATTTTTCACACGGACGCTATAGGTAGGTATTTAGGATAGTGGCGCTTTCCATTCATTCATTCGGACGCTGTGTGTGGAAGACGTGCCATGTACTCGCCGAAGGTCTGGGGTTTCCTTCAGGCAATAAGCCTGGTTTCCTCCACCACTAAACCTCGCAAAAAATTAAGAATTTCTGTGTGGATCTTGGTCGCCGTGTGTGAAAGAGTTGCCAGCCAGGTACTCGGTGAAGGTCGGGAATTTCCTCCTGCACACAGCCATATAAAGGAAATAATCTTAAGGCCGGCGTAAAACATCAATCAATCAATCAATCTTTTTACCTACTGCTTGGATAGGACCTGGCCAGGAGAAAATAGAACATGTTTTATCCTTACGCTCGTAAGACTGATCAGTCAGACCGATGGAAGAGTCTTGAGGATGCTCAGGATGAAAAAACTGACTGATTGATCAAAGATTAACTGCGAACTGGAGCTTGCGACGATTGGATCTGATCTTTGCTCGACCTAAGAGGGGCTTTAAGATGTAGCGAGGTCTATCTTAGCTATGCCTATTAAAGCAGATCTTGAGAAAATACGATTGAAAATTATCCTGTTCCTTTGTTAACTATAAGGGTTAAGATTGAAACTTAATGAAAACTGACCTCCGTTAACATGAGCCTTTCACATTTTTTACTCCACTTTTTGTCTTTTTTCTTCTCATCTTCAACCTCCGTCTCCTAAAAAAATATAATTTTCAAATATAGATTCAAGGATATGACACAGACTATGTTTTTTTAGTTTAAATAAATGTAAGCTCTGAGCACCTCTGTTATACGACACTGCTAATGTTTTTTTCTTCACTAGATACCAGTGCTACATTTTAGTATACAAACACAAATATTCATCACCAGAAAGGGGTTATTTTGACCTTGACTTGGCCATGTACGGTACATTTGGACTTTGTTGCATTAAAATATGTAAATGGCAGTCATATTTGTTGGGATTTTATAGGGTGCTGAAAACATATAATTGTATTAAATGCCCATCTATTTAAGACTAGAGATTAAGTGATTGCACACAATCACTGGAGGTGGCTCTGCGAAGGAGGGGAACTGATTGACAAGGGCATTAGAACCGGCAATGTGGTTTGAGAGGTGACATAAAGAAGAAATGAAACAATAAAGATGATGTATGATATTCTTGGCATTAATTATTTTTAAAGATGGCTGCCATCTTTAAAAATCAAGATGGCTGAAAACTTATAACAAATAATGCCTTATCACAAGTTTACTCCCGATAAAATATTGCTCATAATCTAATATACTTCATGGCAGCCATATTGTATTGGGCACATGGCTGAAAATTGATCCCAATCGCCCTTTCCTCAATGTCAAGGCACACCCCAGGTTTGATATTGGATCTCACAGATTGCTGAAAATCAATCCCAACCGTCCTCTCAAGGCACACCTTAAGTTTGAAGTTGATCGGATCAATCATTCATGAGTTTTTGCCCGGACAAGAAAATCATGGTAATAATCTAATATGGCCGATAGCGGCCATATTGGACTGCACACATTGCTGAAAATCAATCCCAACCGTCCTCTCACCGATGTCAAGGCACACCCCAAGTTTGAAGTTGATCGGATGAATCATTCATGAGTTATTGCCCAGACAAGAAAATCATGCTGATAATCTAATATGGCCAATAGCGGCCATATTGGACTGCGCACATTACCATGGACTGCGCACATTGCTGAAAATCAATCCCATCCATCCTCTCAAGGCACACCCCAAGTTTGAAGTTCATCAGATGAATCATCCACAAGTTATTGCCCGGACAAGAAAATCATGCTCATAATCCAATATGAAGGATAGCGGCCATATTGGATAGCGCACATTGCTGAAAATCAATCCCAACTGTCCTCTGCCCGATGTCAAGGCACACCCCAAGTTTGAAGTTGATCGGATGAATCATTCATGAGTTATTGTACGGACAAGGATGGAAAGACAGACAGAAAACCCCAAAACATAATGGCTCGGCTTTCGCTTTGCGGAGCCATAACAACTTACAGGTTGAAGTTGTTTGGGTTTAAGGAACTATATTATGTATAAATTGAAGTTTTTCACTACACTAAATATTATTTCACTTAAATGCCAGCATTGTCGCCTTCAGTGGAGGAGGAACCCAAACTCTTTGCCATTAGCGCCCCCTCCAGCAAACAAACTCACTACAAATTTTTCTGGTATGAGTGGGATTCGAGAACTAAACCTATTGATGGCAGACTTGTGATGATGTGAGAGTCTATCGCTCTAACCAATGAGGCACATTTTATAATCACATTTTTTGCACGTTTTCATCATTTTCCTTGGGTTCACTATAATTTTAAATATAATAATAACTTCCTGGTGTTCTTACCCACTGATCCTTCTCCAAATCCACACTCATGATATCATCCAGGTCTGACTGGGAAATGTTGAGGATGTCTCGGGCCAGACTCTGAGCTTTTAGCATGGATCTGTCTGGAGGCTTACTGGTAACACTTGACTGCTGGTTATAATGATGACTTAGACTCCTGGCTTGTTGACATCTCGTACATATCTCATGTACCAGAGCCTGTGAAACGAGGAGTACATTGTCAAACTTCCTTTTACACTACAGAAATTTTATTCTTTGAAATTATTTCATCCAATATGGATGATTATTGTACGAGGGTTTGAAAGTTCATATTGCACAAGATACATTCAGCTCCCATATGGTTGATTGACAGATGTTTTACACTGTACTCAAGATTGTTTAACCAATATGACGCCGTTTAGTGGGGGAAGAACCCAGCCTCTTTGCACAGAGGAAACCCTCGGCGAGTACCTGGCAATTCTGCCACATACAGCGGGTCACTGACCGCATTGGGGTCTTTGCAGAAGGTGATCTACAAATTTTGTCTATGGACAGAACGGGTTTAAAACCCATGACCCAATGGCCACTGAGAGCTTGGCACTCTACTGACTGAGCCTCCAAAATGACTAAAAATAAGGATTTGGATCAATATACCTCGTCAATGTTACAACATAAAATCAATTTACAGTTTTAAACATGATTTTAGTACAGTAATATTTGAATCACGGCGCTCAAGATCTTTCCCCTTGACAGAAGAAAGGGTCGCAAGATAAACCAGTGCGTTGTTTCCAGAATCAATCAACCACCACAAGCTAGGTATATTATTACCAAATATGTTCGTTGGGTAATTCATTAAGTATACAAAGTTAATATGATATCTTGAGAATTTTCCATTGCTTGATAAACAAGGGTCATTGACAAATTTACCTTAACAAATTTTTGGAACTGTTCCAGCCGGAAGTGGGTTGATGAGAGTTGTTGTTGTGCTACATCAATGGCCGCCTCACTGTGTGAAGCTAAACCATGTAGTTGTTGTTGTGCCGTAGACTCGAGATCAGTCAAGGCCGACTCCAAATCCATCTTCCTACTCTGACACTCAGATAACAGTTTGCTCTAACAGAAGTAAAGACAAATGTGAATTTCACCATTGTTCAAAACGTTTTCAAATGATAAAGAAGCAATTTGACACACAAAAGATTAAGACCATTCTGTACTACCTAGAATCAAGTCATATCAGCAAATATAGAGCCTCATATATAGGGCCTGGGAGTCTACCGAGAGATTTCGCGATATCCGGTGACAGGTGACGTTTTTTTATGACGTTTTCAGTTCGATTGGCGTTTTTTGTTCCAAAACGTCAGAAATGAGCGTCATATTCGAACGACAAAAGGCTTCCCACATGCGTAATGACAACGCCGGTGACAGGAAATGTGTGGAATTGTCACGTGACTCCCGCTCCCTATTCCATTCAGGCTTATTAGGGGGGGAATTTTCCAGTTGACATTTGATTATAATCTTTAGTATAGGTTTATGGAATAATTTACAACCCAGAGTTGACAAAATAATGTTTTTGTATTGAGTGGGATTCAAACCTATGATCAATTAGGGAATTGTGATCAGATTGAGACTTTAATGCTCTACTTACTGGGGTAGATTGATTGATGTTTTACGTCTGCACTCAAGATTATTTCAATTACCGTATTCACCCAAGTATAATACGCATCTATGTATAATGCGCACCACAAACTATCGAACTCAATCGCCGAAAAAACGTCTACAGCCGTGTATAACACGCATTAGCAAGATAAGATTATGCAACGGCTCACGTGGGAACACAGCTGCCTGGCGCCGGGAAGCCTAGTAAAGCAACAGCCGGCAACCTATGAACAAATCACGCTGAGTTGAGTTGTCTGATTATTTCTAGTCAATAATAGATATCTCATGACCGTTGTATATACAGTGGTTGTTTTTTAATATTAACCTTTGGAATGGCTTGTTTTGCTAATAAGCAAAATGTATGATTTAATACCTATGTTTTGGAGTCAATGAGTTTTCTTTCGTAATTTCTGCTAGCATCAGTCAGTGAAGTATTAAAAAATGAAGCCCTTTTACAGCCGGGGAATACATTTATAAAGGCTAAATTCCATAATACTTTCAATATTTTTTTAATTCTGTAATCACGGTCTAACATACACCTCAATGTCACGACACCACAAGTTTACAGCTAAAGAAAAACTACCGTAAAAGTTGTCCGCGGCCCATGGGCGTCAATACATCACTTCAGAATTTACTTCTGCTTTTATGTATAAGGCGGAGTCTGAAACGTCACTCACTGTCATTGAACAGTCATTACACCAAACAGCGAATCAGATTAGCTGCTAATCATTGTAATGTTTGGGGGGGGCTTATATCCCTTAAGTCCATTCATAATCATTGTAATGTTTATTAAGTGGCTGGCCTTCAACCAATCTACAGCCGTTCTGCTATCTGTCAATGAAATGTACTCAGCCGACTGGCGCCATACTGTTAGTGTTAGCAATATGAACACGATTTGCCGATTATAAGAGCATGTCCGGTCCAGTACATTATGTTTAAAAGAAATACAAGAAATTGCCTTAAAAACTGAAATGGTTGAATATTTCTGGAAAGTTAATTTCGTTGAAAGTTTTATTTAGCGGACCAAGTTTAACTATGAGGCCGTATGTACGCTACCGCATGTCCAATTTCGCTCAGTTCATTATTCCGAGAACAACAACAACAACAAAAAAACTGCGATAGTCTACGCCCGTGTATAATGCGCAGGTCTTATTTTTACTCGGTTTTCCGTGAAAAAAACTGCGTATTATACACGGGTGAATACGGTATATGGCGGGTTAAGTGGGAAAGCAAACTGAGCTCATTGTCGAGAGGAAACCCCCGAGCTTCGCCGAGTACCTGGCATTTCTTCCACATATGGCGACTAAATGAAAAATCCACTTTTAAATTTGTTTTATTTGGTCTGAATGTGATTCAACCTGCATCACATCGATGGAAGGTCTGTGTGGGACTGAGGGACGATCACTCTAACCAACTGGACTTAAGGGATATAAGCCCCCCCAAATTCATCAGATAGCTTTGTGTTAGTCAGAAGTATTGTTTATAAAAACCTATCCTACTTTTTTCTCCAGTTCTGTAGAAAGTTTTATAAACCTCTCTTCATGTTCTCTCCTCTCCTTGGTTAAAACTGTCGCTCTTTTCTTGGACGACTCAAACTGAAAGAGATTTTTAGAAAAAATGAGTTTATGAGTAAATTGGCAAGAAAGGTAGTAGGGGGCGCCCTAATCAAATCGTGTACAGTCGGAATACCCTTCCGCCTGGGGATACAGAAGAACATGCCGGCAATGCTGATTAGATGAAGTGACCACTCTTGTCAATCCACTCTCTTTGGTATGGGCCAGACAAAACTGAATATGTTTTCTGTGAGTTATCCCCCTTATATTGAGACATTGAGTATAAACAACGTATTAGGTCACAACTCCTATAGTCACACAAAACAGCAAAAAACAATGGCTAGGCTCCAGAGGTTGTACAGTGTGTGAAGATCTACCTTAAATTTGATTTTGTACAGTGTGGGAGAAAAGCCGACTCTTTGCACGGTTTCAAGAGATCACCTGTGTAAAATGAGGCCAACATTAACTAATGAACCCATTGTAGAAGGGGAGTTACCTGTATTTTGAGTTTGTCATTAGCATCTGTCAACTGATCAATCTTAGCCTCAAGGTCAGACTGAAATTAAGGAAGGTCAAATAACATGAAGCGTGAAAAAACATGATTGATTGATAAAAAACTGACATAAAGTTTGCTTGACCATTAAACAGAATTAAAAAGGTTTAAAAGACAAATAAAAAAATCAGTTTATCGTCTTACAATAAGGCTTGCTTCTGACTGGACGCTTTCTTTTGCGATTTTTAGACGAGACTTCTGTTTCTCTAACAAACTCCTTTTCTGAGTGTTATCTCTTTCCACATGGTTCAATCTACAAACAGATAATAATATTAGCATATGGCTAACCGCACCATTGTTCTACTTGTACCACAGTATTATGATTGATGCCGCACTCAAGATTATTTCACTTATATGGCGGATGCTTTGTGGGTAACTAAACTGGGTTCTTTGCCAGAGATACAACATTAGTTCAACCAGGGGTCGAAATGATTAAAATTTTCCACCTGTCACATGAGACAGGTAGATTTTTTTCCTACCTGTCACAAATATTTTCCACCTGTACAAGTATTTTCGTCGTATTAGTGTATGAGGTGGCACATGACAGTAATCTGGAGGTGTGCGTGTGCACATACTACTTACTAGTGCTGCTTGCTTTTTTTTTGAAGGTGAGGGTGGGTGGGGGGAGGGGTTTTTCATTTGTTTTTTGGCCATTTTTTGACTTGTTGCATTAAAGTGGAATGAGCTGCCAAAATTCACACTTTTTTCATAATTTTTGATCATCACGCCAGTAAGAGGCCTTCAGGCCATCGAAAAACTAAATTATTGGCGTTTAAATGAGGAAAATCCATACAGTATGTGGCCTGTACAAACTGAAAACATGTTCTAAAAGTTAGTTCAAAACAATACTTTATCGTACATTTTCGAGACTAGAACACTAGTAGAAGTAGAAGCCCTAAAAAGCTTCTGAAATATAAGTCTTCAGAAAAATAGCCAATAATTTCAACATTCTGTTTTGATGTCAAAATATCAACATTTTGGTAGCGCATGACACTTTAACGAAGCTCATTTTAATAGCTGTTGCTTTCTCACATTTGTTTATAAAATAAACGGAAACTTCCAATTTGCTTGACCATTACAAATTTACGGCATTAGTACTGTGGTGTTGAGAGAGTACACGACATGTGGCATAAAATTGTTTTAAAAACTCCCGTAGCTATCGGCATCGTAGCCTATAAAAAATGCCGCTGCCATTCAATACTGAATTTTGCTTGTCAATTGAATTAATGCATATGCATAAAGGTATTAAAGAACATACTCTAGCCGTTCTAGGTTTAAATACTTTTTTTTCTTCATAATGTTTATTTTTTGTTCACTTGGCACCAATGCAAAAACTACATAGGTTTGAGAAATGAAAGCGTCAAATATATTTCACTTTCGCTATTTCCCTTATGTAGTTATGCCACCGTACTAAACCAGTAAACGTGCGCGCTGTAGGCCTACTTTGTCCTTTACTGTCTTTGTTTCGCTTTCCTTGTACATGTATCTTGTAGCATTTGTTTCATAACAATTAAATTCTCGCATCGTGTAAATATTTCGTTTTGAATCCAGAATATTACGCATTGTCCGATTCTTTTAAACCACCGTGCTGCGGTGTCACAAGAAACTTGCGCATTACGTTCTATTCACCGTCCATAAGCTTGAGGTACTGCTTGCGCAGCAGTCTTGGGGCCGGGATTATAAAACTTGCTTGAGCACGACTCTGTGCTCAAAAGCCGTTTTTGTGCTCAACTCCAAACTCACACTTCAAAAGTCGGGATTATAAAACTTTTGAGTTCGTTTCTGTGCTCAGCTGAGTACGAAATTCTAAGTAAGCTATCGACCTTGCTCCAAGTTAGACTCAACGTAAAATAGCCCTCTAAATAAGTGTTGCTATCGATATTTAGTGAAAAATTGTAGTTTCTAAGTTTATTTACACTAATTTTGGAAGTAAAAAGCCCTTAGTTTTCCTTATTTCCGAATGGTCGACCTGCCGATGACTTTACAAAAACACCAAAACAAACATCCATTTTTATCTCCATTCTTAGAGAGCTCCAATAATTCGTGCTCAACTTGACTGATATTGCCTTGTTTATATACTCAATTGAGCACGTTCTCAGAATGTTTTATAATCTCAATCTCTGATCCAAACTCCTGGGAGTATGCTCAAGGAGAGTTGAGCATGGAGTCTGAGTTGAGTACAGCGCGTTTTTATAATCCCGGCCCCAGGAGACGTTATCGGTCACTTTTCACTGAGAGCCGTCACCTGAGAATCGGCTGACAAGCCCTGACTGACTAGGGACGTTCCACTATGGACGTAAGCTGTTTGGTGTCACCACTGAAAGATCGGTTTTAATAACGTCTAAACTTTAACAATGTTTTTCTTCTCCAAACAAATCTTCTTTTTTAAAATACTTCCATTGACTGTAGAATACTAACTAACAAATACATATGACTACTTAACATGCACCTATCGCATGCGACAGGTACATTTTATTTGGACCTGTCGCACGTCAAAACTACCTGTCATCGACAGGTGGACAGGCGGTTATTTCGATCCCTGGTTCAACTGATAACCAATTTTATGCCACACATACAACATTAGTTCAACTTAGAAACTGAGGCAAAGAATTTTCTATTTTTTTCAGGGCCTAGCTGCATACGCTTGGGAGATTGAGCTACAAATACTGGATTGGTCATGATGGGTCACAGATCATTTTTAAAGTTTATCGATAGTTTCTTAAGGATGGATGAGAACTCAATCATCTTTTGGGGAAGAAGGGTGTTAGTGATATATTTGAATCTATTCTTCAGGAGGATGTCTGAATTATACTATCTCTCTCAAGTCATAAAGAGTGAAAACCACCTGTCTAAATCAGTCAAATTTCTGTATTGCTGATCCACTTGGACAGAAGCTGATTAACCCCAAAAACTTTAGTTCAATCTAAATCGTAATCAGATGTCCTGTTAAGTCATCCAGCAATCATTAAAAACAAGGCATAAGATAAATCACTATCAAAAGCTTTAAAGGATAAATGGCAAGTTTAAGTCGATGACTCCTATTTGATAATCAATTTGTTTAAAAACTTGCACTGTATAGACTTTTACTAGCCCATTTATAGCAAAATGAGATTTCAGACACGAAACCTACACAATTCCAGGCATTCTTTTTCTCTCTGCGCCTTTAAACGGAAATTAATTAGCTTTAGTGCCGTGACATCACAGTTGACATCCGATATATACATTACTATTGTTGTGACGTCATACACAAACAACGCTAAGCCAGGGCCTCTTCGTGGTTGGTTGAAATGATGCAGAAAGCGTTCAAATGTCAACTATGACATCAAATACGAAGATATTTCCGATTGGTGACGGAAGATATGCATATTTTCAATCATTGTTTCTTGGACACCCCAGGACCTTACTGGAAGTTCGTTTTGTTTCAATATTATGTTTTTAGATAAATATTCACTGTAAGGACTTACAGGAACAGGACTTACAGCTGTTTTTTATATGAAGTAAATGCATATTTAAAAAGTATGAATTGAAACGAAACAACCTTCGCATAGAAATTCTCTAGTAATGAGAAACTATGCATACTATTCTAAACTACACAGTAAAATTTGACAACGGTGACTTCAAACACATCCTTTTGTTTAAACAATTTCACTTCTATGTGGAAAATTGATACCCTCAGAGTGGTCAAGAGACACACAACAGAGGTTGTGTATGGTGTCACTGCACATAGCTAATGAATTTTGAAACTGTCTAAAAGCTGCAAAGGAATTTTGCATATTTCTGTCTGAAATTGTTTAATATTTTGGTTCTGACTCATGCAGTATTTTCTGCAAAAGCGAATTTGCAACATACAATATATAAAACTATATAATTATATTTATGAGTACTAAAACACACGGGCACAGGGAAAATCTTCTTGTCTAAAATAACCACGGAGACAAGTTTCTAATTGTGTTAAAAAGAGGTATATCATTTAGACCTTTATACCCCATCATAAATTGTTGTAATAAAGTAAACCTATGATATTTCATTAGGTTAACGACTGACAGGAGCTTGGCCTTAGGCAGTAGAATTTTCTGGAACACTTTGTATTGCATTGACAATGCTTATGCATCTTAAGCTATAGTAAGAATATCGTCAGACTATATATTATGGGGTCATGGGAAAAGACAGTGAAAATTCCCCCCCCCCCCCCCCCCCCCACATACCCCTTTCCCAGAAAACCTAGGTAGAAAGCAGACAGGGGAGTTTAGCCCTGACCAGTATGTCTTTCAAACTCTTGTTCTTTTTATAAGCAATGACTGGCCTTTGGGTCAGAGGTCGAGCAAGTTTACTTTGAAGTAGTTTGTATTCTTCTACTATAATCTTGGCCATAGCAATGCTAGCTTTGTTATACTGAAACACAAATGGTATTATAGTTTTTTCACGACATCTTCCGGGGTCCAAGTTCAAACCCAAAGGATAAATAGTTTGTAATGTTTGAATCCAAAAACTTTCCCTTTCCAAACGTTTGTGTTTGGTATCTGCAGCGGAAGTGAGAAAAGGGATTTTCTCAATAGGCATAATTTCAAAATGGTCCTTGACCGAATGACCTTGAGTATTGAAATGTTGTGCCACGGGTACATCATGTTTAAGTCTTATACTAGATAAATGGTTGGCTGCTCTTTGTCGTAGAGAATTCTGAGTTTCTCCGACGTACTGTTTGCGACATTTTTTGCACGTGATTACATACACGATATTAGAGGAGTCACAATTAAGATTCTCTGCCATTTGATATTTGTCGCGAGTTTGTTCTCCGAAAAAGGTACCGCGATCGGGTACGTATATATCGAGTTTGCATCGCGTCTTAAGGCATTTCATTGATGTACCTGAGAGAAATGTTGGACGGTAATGGTACACTCGTGAAGGGGAGATAAGCGTATCGGGGGATGAAGGGGGGAACATGATTTGTCTTACTGTGTTAGATTTAATCCTTCGGAGTAATCTAATAGAATACTTCCTAGGGAGGAGAGCTTTAAAAAGAACAGAACAAGCCTGGTTAAAAAAATCTAAAGAACTACAGTTTCTATAGAATCTAAATATCTGAGATTTAATGACTCCCTTGAAAGTGTGAGGAGGATGGTATGACCCGGCATGTAGCAGCTGATGCGTGTCAGTAGGTTTGAAGAATACTTTGTAATCTAGATACCCAGTAGTATGATATGTATGACCCTTGTAAATAGTTACATCCAAAAAATCCACAGAAGTGTGATCAATAGTAGGCTGTAATTTAATGCTTGAGTCGTGAGAATTAAGAGTATCAATGAAAATATGAAGGTCTTCCAACGTATGTTGCCAAATGATAAAAATGTCATCCAGATACCGAAGGTAAATAAAAGGTTGTTTGTGACATTTGTGAAGAATGTCACTCTCCCACTCAGCCATAAAAATAGAGGCAAAGTTAGGACTAAAACGTTTCCCCATAGCACACCCTTTAATTTGCTGAAAGATCTCCCCATTGAATTCAAAATCGTTTCCTTTTAAGCTGAGTTCCAGCAATTCTAAAATGTCTTTATCCGGACGACGGTGGTCAGGATATCTTTGGAATGCTGATTTTATGGATTTAAGACCCAAATCTATGTCAATGTTTGTATACATAGACTCCACATCCAGAGTAACTAAAATCACATCTTGTGGGATGGATTTCTCAGATAATTTGGCCAATAAATCATCCGTATTTTTTATAAAGCTAGGATGCCGATTCGCTATAGGTTTTAGATAGTAATCAATTAGCTCTGATATTCTGTAACTTTCACTGCCACAATCTGAGATAATAGGACGCCCAGGGGGCATTGTAGGCTTCGGCCATTTTTCAATGGGTTTGTGAATTTTCGGAAGAATATAGAAGACCCTGTTTTTAGAGTTATGATCAGATTCCAAATAGCGATACTGTTTTTCATTAAGTAAGCCTTTATCTTGAAGAGAAACAAGAATTTTATTAAACTTCCTAACATTTTCAGGCCAAATTTCCTTATCAAGTTTTTTGTAATGAAGAGGGTTGCTTAGCTGCCGTTCTATCTCTTCAATATAATCCTGTTTTGACATAATAACTGTTGCCGAACCTTTATCAGCAGGTTTAATAACTATGTTTGGATTTCTCCTTAGCTTACTTAAGGCAAGACATTCTGAATGAGTAAGGTTATGTTTGTTTTTCTGATTAGTTAAAACATCAAACTTCCTAGATACAGAGTCACAGCTAATGTTTATCTCTGGGTCATACATGTAAGAAGGGGGTGTATAGCCGCTTTTAGATGTAAATGGCTTGCGTACCCCACTAGAATCTCGGTAGATATCAGCCAGACTAAGATTTCTGGAGAACTCCATAACATGCACTAATTTACTAATAGAAAAGTCCCTATCAGATAATGGTTTTGGGCAAGGCACAAATGAGAGTCCTCTATTGAGTAGAGATATATCATCAACAGTGAGTTCCTCGTTACTAAGATTAACAATATTACTTCCTAAGCCGAAAGTAGGGTGGCACATGCCTTGTCCCAAATTTAGTTTAAATCTAGTGTCTGAAGCCAGTGAGTATACAAGCAATTTGCTGTATCTTCGGTCCAGTGAATTTTGTCCGTGGATACTCTAAATTTTGAATTGGGAATTTTTGGTATGACCATAACTCTCTTCATCTTGGAAGCAGAAGAGTTATATAGGTTCAGGTTCGAAACTTCACTGGCCGGTAATTTTGTGGATGACTGGATCTCTACAAAGTAGATGAGCGAATTGGAAAAAGTCTTCCTAACCGCTGTCATCATGTTGCGCATTTGATTTAACGAAGCGTTTGGCTCAGTAGTTGTCTTGTTATTGATACCAATATTCAAGATAACTTTCTCAGGTTTGGGACCTTGATACTTTTGAATTAGCGTCCGAAATGAATTGAAATTGGCACCAGGAAAACATTCTACCTGCATATCAGGGTGGGGGTCAAGGTTAATTCTAGATAGATTAGAATCCCCAAGTAAAAGAACTTTCTTAGTTACATTAGGAAGGTGCCAATTAGAGGAGGTGTGCCGAAATTTCCAAAATTTAGAATTAGCTAAATTATTCCGAGGGCTGCGCTGACCCCTCGGAGGGGATCCCACTGCATCTGAATATCTCATAGGAGAATGGACTGACAAAACTGGGGATGGGGGAGGAGGAGAGGGACTAGATGTACTGGGTCTAGGAGAAGTGACCCTAGTAGAAACTGGGGAGGGTGGAGGCCGAAAGGGGACAGAGGTGCTACTAGGTCTAGGGGAGGGGGGCTGAGGGGATGAAAAAGAGGGGGCAGAGGTACTAGGTCTAAGGGAGGGAGCACCAGTAGGGAAAGGCGAAGGGGAAACAGAAGGTAAAGTTACAGACCTAGGAGTCTGTGACTGCAGAGTGGGAGGTGAGATAACGGGTGTCGACGGACTGACAGGCGGAAGGGGTTGGGGAGACGATGGTGGACTAAACTGAGTAGAAGCAGCAGAAGTGACAGATTTAGTGATGGAAAGAAAAGAAAAAAAATTTTGAATGGTCGAAAGTTGTAATTTACCTTTATAATTCTGTTTGCCCCATTTTAAAGCATTTTTGAAAGCACTGTCAAAGTTTAGACCATTAGATGACCTGGCAGAAGTCACCTGTGCTTTTAATCTATTTAAACAGGCCGCATAATGTGAAATCATCTCTTGTATGATCTTATGGGCCCAATTTTTGTGTACATGGTCAAACGCAATATCAACTTCCCGATTGCGTTGAGCCGGTTTAAGAAAAGAATTTAGCTCTTTAATTTTATTATTTAAGGAATTTGGGAGGGTTTGGTCACGTAAATGTCCCTCAAGGATGCCAATGTGGTGAAGACATTGTAAAATTTTGAAAAGGGCTTTCACCAGAGCCGAGAATTCTGAATATTGGGGACTTTTAGATTTTGAATTTCCATGCCTATTGCTAACTGAAAATTGCCTGCTTCTGTTACCACGCCCTTGTTTTGTCATTCTGCCTAAATGCCAATATACTTAATTAGTCTAAATAGATGAAAAAGGAAAATAGAGTTGGGAAAGTGAGACAGAGATAAAGAGGAAAAATATGTCTGGAAACAAAAAGAATTGATTCAAGTTAGAGATAAAAGAACTTAATTGAACTGGCTAACTTAGGGGAAAAAAGGATGGAGTTTGGAAAATATGTGTTACAAAGAGGCAGAGATAAAGAATAAAAATGTGTCTGGAGACAGAAGGACTAAAGTAAAAGGGGTAATAAATCTCAGTCACAAATTGTGAAGACTTAGGAAAACTAAATAGAGCGGGAAGGAAAAAAAACTTAATAAGACACTAAGGTTAAAATTAATGTACAATTGGAACAGGAAATAATAATGAAGTCCTAGAAATAAAATTTGGAAGAAAAATATACAAGGGCTGTAAATGGAAGATGAGGTTAAATCATAAATAAAAGGGCAAAACAATAGTAAGCCTAAAAAATGAAATTATATAAAGAGATGAAAAAGGTATAAGAGGAATATAAAAGAAAGTAATATATACAACGTTTTACAGTAAGCAAAGAATACTTAGCAGAAAACGGGATCGCACACGGTTTTGCTAGAAGCTTTTCGGATTGGTTATCCTTTCTCAATAGCAGTAGAAACAAGTCTAAAGTTATGTTGAATTTCTTGTGTTTATATGGAAAAATGACAGGAAATAAAAAGGGCTTGGGTGATTAAGGAGTATTTTTGTAAACAAGGGAAGATTAAGCTATCAAAACATTTAACTAAAGCATGGACGCTTGATGAAGTTAGTTTATACTCATATCCATTGGTGGTATGGTTAAGTCTAGTCATATGGTTAGAGAGAGCTGGAGTATAAATATCCTGTGGTTTTGGAATAAAGGAGATTAAATCAAAAGGAAATTACAGTAACTGAAGAGAAACAATATAAGGTAGCAGAAGAAATCTAGGGTGGGAACACCTAGCCTATTGTATATTAGATGCAATGAAATATTTAAACGTTAAAATACAGAATTCAAACGATAAAAATAATTTTTAGATGAAAACTAATAAAATATTTAAATGTTAAAATACAGAATTCAAACGGGAGAAATAATTTTTTAGATGAAAACTAATGAAGATGGAAGGTAAAAAAGTAAAATATATATCAAGAAAGTTCAACAATGCTGCAGACTGCTTCCAACCGTGTACAAATGTGTGGATAGTTTTTTGTTTTAAAACAATGGTTATTTTGAGCCCCTGGCACAGGCAAATATATATATTTATGAGTACTAAAACACACGGGCACAGGGAAAATCTTCTTGTCTAAAATAACCACGGAGACAAGTTTCTAATTGTGTTAAAAAGAGGTATATCATTTAGACCTTTATACCCCATCATAAATTGTTGTAATAAAGTAAACCTATGATATTTCATTAGGTTAACGACTGACAGGAGCTTGGCCTTAGGCAGTAGAATTTTCTGGAACACTTTGTATTGCATTGACAATGCTTATGCATCTTAAGCTATAGTAAGAATATCGTCAGACTATATATTATGGGGTCATGGGAAAAGACAGTGAAAATTCCCCCATCCCCCCCCCCCCCCCCCCCCCACATACCCCTTTCCCAGAAAACCTAGGTAGAAAGCAGACAGGGGAGTTTAGCCCTGACCAGTATGTCTTTCAAACTCTTGTTCTTTTTATAAGCAATGACTGGCCTTTGGGTCAGAGGTCGAGCAAGTTTACTTTGAAGTAGTTTGTATTCTTCTACTATAATCTTGGCCATAGCAATGCTAGCTTTGTTATACTGAAACACAAATGGTATTATAGTTTTTTCACGACATCTTCCGGGGTCCAAGTTCAAACCCAAAGGATAAATAGTTTGTAATGTTTGAATCCAAAAACTTTCCCTTTCCAAACGTTTGTGTTTGGTATCTGCAGCGGAAGTGAGAAAAGGGATTTTCTCAATAGGCATAATTTCAAAATGGTCCTTGACCGAATGACCTTGAGTATTGAAATGTTGTGCCACGGGTACATCATGTTTAAGTCTTATACTAGATAAATGGTTGGCTGCTCTTTGTCGTAGAGAATTCTGAGTTTCTCCGACGTACTGTTTGCGACATTTTTTGCACGTGATTACATACACGATATTAGAGGAGTCACAATTAAGATTCTCTGCCATTTGATATTTGTCGCGAGTTTGTTCTCCGAAAAAGGTACCGCGATCGGGTACGTATATATCGAGTTTGCATCGCGTCTTAAGGCATTTCATTGATGTACCTGAGAGAAATGTTGGACGGTAATGGTACACTCGTGAAGGGGAGATAAGCGTATCGGGGGATGAAGGGGGGAACATGATTTGTCTTACTGTGTTAGATTTAATCCTTCGGAGTAATCTAATAGAATACTTCCTAGGGAGGAGAGCTTTAAAAAGAACAGAACAAGCCTGGTTAAAAAAATCTAAAGAACTACAGTTTCTATAGAATCTAAATATCTGAGATTTAATGACTCCCTTGAAAGTGTGAGGAGGATGGTATGACCCGGCATGTAGCAGCTGATGCGTGTCAGTAGGTTTGAAGAATACTTTGTAATCTAGATACCCAGTAGTATGATATGTATGACCCTTGTAAATAGTTACATCCAAAAAATCCACAGAAGTGTGATCAATAGTAGGCTGTAATTTAATGCTTGAGTCGTGAGAATTAAGAGTATCAATGAAAATATGAAGGTCTTCCAACGTATGTTGCCAAATGATAAAAATGTCATCCAGATACCGAAGGTAAATAAAAGGTTGTTTGTGACATTTGTGAAGAATGTCACTCTCCCACTCAGCCATAAAAATAGAGGCAAAGTTAGGACTAAAACGTTTCCCCATAGCACACCCTTTAATTTGCTGAAAGATCTCCCCATTGAATTCAAAATCGTTTCCTTTTAAGCTGAGTTCCAGCAATTCTAAAATGTCTTTATCCGGACGACGGTGGTCAGGATATCTTTGGAATGCTGATTTTATGGATTTAAGACCCAAATCTATGTCAATGTTTGTATACATAGACTCCACATCCAGAGTAACTAAAATCACATCTTGTGGGATGGATTTCTCAGATAATTTGGCCAATAAATCATCCGTATTTTTTATAAAGCTAGGATGCCGATTCGCTATAGGTTTTAGATAGTAATCAATTAGCTCTGATATTCTGTAACTTTCACTGCCACAATCTGAGATAATAGGACGCCCAGGGGGCATTGTAGGCTTCGGCCATTTTTCAATGGGTTTGTGAATTTTCGGAAGAATATAGAAGACCCTGTTTTTAGAGTTATGATCAGATTCCAAATAGCGATACTGTTTTTCATTAAGTAAGCCTTTATCTTGAAGAGAAACAAGAATTTTATTAAACTTCCTAACATTTTCAGGCCAAATTTCCTTATCAAGTTTTTTGTAATGAAGAGGGTTGCTTAGCTGCCGTTCTATCTCTTCAATATAATCCTGTTTTGACATAATAACTGTTGCCGAACCTTTATCAGCAGGTTTAATAACTATGTTTGGATTTCTCCTTAGCTTACTTAAGGCAAGACATTCTGAATGAGTAAGGTTATGTTTGTTTTTCTGATTAGTTAAAACATCAAACTTCCTAGATACAGAGTCACAGCTAATGTTTATCTCTGGGTCATACATGTAAGAAGGGGGTGTATAGCCGCTTTTAGATGTAAATGGCTTGCGTACCCCACTAGAATCTCGGTAGATATCAGCCAGACTAAGATTTCTGGAGAACTCCATAACATGCACTAATTTACTAATAGAATGGGGGAGGCTAAATGATTTGTCTTAATGTATCCGATTTGATCCTTCAGATTGATTGATTGGTGTTTTACGCCGCGCTCAAGATTATTTCACTTATATGGCGGCGTTGCCAGTTTTATTGTGGGAGGAAACCGGGCTCTGTGCCCGGAGGAAACTGGCAACCATCCCACATAGGTCGTTCGAGTGAAAACCCAGTCAGAAAATTTTCCAATTTGTTTGGACTGAGTTGATACTTCAGAGTAACTTAACAGAATATCCCCTGGAAAAAGAGATGTAAAAAGAACAGAACAATCATGTTAACAAAATTTACAGAACTACAGTTTCTGCAGAATGTAAAGAGCCCCTTGGAAGTGTGAAGAGGATGGTATGACCCAGAATGTAGAAGCTGATGCGTGTCAGTAGGTTTGAAGAATACTTTGTAATCTCGATACCCAGTAGTATGATATTTATGACCCTTGTTAATAGCTACATCCCAAAAATCCAAAGAAGTATGATCAATGGTAGGACGTAGTTTAATGCTGGGGTCATGAGAATAAAGAGTGTCAATGAAAATATGCGCAACAAACAATTTTTTAAAAATCATTGATTGCTATATAAATACCTGTCTTGTAGTGTTTTCACTTGGTCACTCATGGATTCATTCTCAGATTTCAACACTTTAATAACTCCAGCTTGTCTCGTAACTTCTGTTGTAGCACTCTAAAAGACAAACAAAATGGATGGCATTTGGCAGATGTTTAAGACATAATCTAATCAATCTATCTAAAACCTATAGCAAATCAGCATGTTAGCTTTATCAAATATACTGATGATTTGTTGCCAAATTATCTGTTGTAGACAATTTTAGAGACTACGGCCAAACTCCTGCCTGTCGTCAAACTAATGAAATATCATGTATTATTATAACAACTTATGATTGGGTATAAAAGTCAAAATGGTATACCCTTTTTTAACACGATTATAAACTTGTCTCCATCGTTATTTTAGATAAGAAGATTTTCCCTGTGCATGTGTGTTTTAGTGTTCACATATATCTATATGTTGCCTGTAATCTTCTCCAGACAAGGTTAATTAACCCATTCGGTACCGCTGTCGCCATATGGCGTCAGAGTGCTAGCCTGCTTCAGTACCGAAGACGCCGTTTGGCGACAGCAGAAAAGTCGGCTAAAACCCCACTGACGCCATACCGCGACAAACTGTATATAGTAAACATACAGGTTATTTTTTCTTCAACTAATTTTGAGAATGAACAATATAAATCACATGTTGCATCTGTTTGTTGCTTTGTGTTTTGTTTTTTCAATCTTTGAATACGGTAAAAGAGGTTTAATTTACTTTTTAGTAGGCGTAATTCACTGATAACTTCCAACTTTGTCCAAGTTAGAACGGACATTTCAAGCATACGTATATAGCGAGAAAATGTTAAATTTGACGATAAAAGCTTGTGGAATTCCTTATATTTACAGCTTCAGATCTTACTATATATTTTCCTTGTCTTCAATATACTAACAGTGAGTGTGATATTTAAATATCTACGATTAAAAAGTGCTAAAATCGGGTGGTGAGATTAGTTTGCTAGTGCGAGTTCCCGCTGTCAATCACGCGGTCCCTACTAGGCATTTGAAGACTTCTCAGGCATGCCCCAGTTAAAGACAAATGGGTTATTTTGGCATTGAAGACGTTATTTGGAGTTTCGGAGTCCAGAGTAGTGAAAAGAAGTCATTTATCGGAGCTTTGTTAAATCTCAGAGTGAAATCGCAATCCTCAGGTCATTTTAAAACGTAAGAAAAATAGACTCATTTCAGGTTTTCAAGGGAGACTATAAGAAATAATGTAACTATGCGTGTTGCCGGGCCGCCACGGCCTGTTGGAAGTCTGTAAAACGGCCTTCTCGAATTCGGATTTTAAACACCTAAATTCTTTCCAAAAATGTAACAAAAATAAATATTTTTGAAGGAGAGTGTTCCATAAGACACTTAATAAAATCAATATTGTCTTTTTCCGAGCTTGAAAAGAAGGAATATTTCAAAATGAAATGAAATACACGGCAACGTGGAATCACTATTTTACCGATCGAAGTTTCGTTCAGCTGCAGCCAGTAACTTCGCAACTGTAAATGTTATTTACACCAATAAAGTAAAATTAAATGTTTTTATTCAATTTTATATTAATATCAAAACGTGCATGGAGATATTTTTTATAAGAGTTCACTAATTTCTGAACAAATCGGGAATTTTTTTGCCATTATTTTTTCAACTGACTTTCGTCATGTTAAAATTTTTACTCATCAAACGAGTGATACGTCGCTCTTTCTTCACTTTTCTCGGGCTATTTTTGACAGATAAACATAATCTTTTGATTTGAATTTTGATTTATAAACAAACACTAAATACCTATTAGCAACAAGTACACAATCGTTTTTGATTTTGTAAATTTTAATGGTGTACAGGACCAAACAAGCGGTATCACTGACTGGCCTGTGTGCAAGTAAATTTAGTCAGGGACATCGCTGTGGGGTTTTAGGCAATCTGCACTGTCTGGCTGACGGGCCACGCGCCGGGGACTGGACAGAGCTGCGGTACCGAATGAGTTAACTTATCCATACTTTGTCTACAGAAGATGGTTCCAAGAACAAGATGAAAATTATTTCAAGAAAAATTGTATAATTTAAATCTCCAAAGTTTTGTTCTTGCAATTAACCAACTTTGAGACAGGGAAGCTTATTTTACCTTTAGACGATTCTCCAATGTTTTCCATTCCTGTTCAGTATGACGTGTGCTGTCATTCAGAGTGCTCTCCCCTAGTAGCTTACTCTCTAATTCACTTCTATCATGTTGTACCTTCTCCAGGTCTGCTGTCAGTTTCTACAACAAGGGACATACTTGTTATTTGCTATGAATGTCATGATTTCTATTGAAATCCATCATATCTTTTATTAGGATCTGACAAGATGAGTATAACAGTCATTAAAATTAGCATTGGGGCGGGTCCGACAATATTCTTCCTTTCTGCAAAGAAATGAAGACTGTTTTGAACCAATTTATACTTTTTGATGCACTTACGATTATTTCAGTGTTGCCAGGTTTGGTGGGGGCGAAAAGCAGGTTCTTTGACTGGGGAAAACTCCTCATCTTCGGCGAGTACCTTGCAACTCGTCGACACAGGAGATAGAGTGAAATACACATACACACTCAGAAATTTAGAAATTTTTCTTTGAACTACACTGTAAGTGGGATTCAAACGCACGGCCCATTGTTAGAAACTGTTTTTTTTTTAATACAAACCTGAATATTCTGTTTGGACATTTTCAGTCTTTGATTTGCCAGATTTAAATCAGACTGCAGCTGTAGATTTGTCTCCTTTAAATCACTCACAGCTTTCAACGCAGTCGCTCGTGAATCTCTTAAACTTAGCAGCTACAAGAAAATAATAATTTAAATAAATTCCAGAGATTTCAGTATATCAAGAAATTAATAACTTTTGGGTATAGTCTTTATCATAATAGAAGATGCTGAGCATTTTTCGTTCGAATATAAATACAAGTTAAATGTTTCTTTTCATCGAGAACCAACCTGTTGTTGTAGAGAATCTATCCTCTGTTGGGTTGGTCGTCCCTTTCTGGACGAAGCTCTATGATTGGGTGATCGTAGGTTCGGTGAACGATTAGTGGGTGAAGCAGACAGGATAGTCACTGGTGATGTTGAGGCATCTCGGTACACTGACAGAAAAACATAAATAAAACTTTTTTTTTCCATTCAACTTTTTGGGTATTTTACATTTTTTGTGGTTGACAATTTCTAATTTATTTGGGCATGGCGGCAAATTTTAAGTTTTTCACAAAGTTGTTTATTTTGGGGGGAAAAAATGTAAATAATAATGCACTATTAACCCCTCCGCCACCGCCTTGTGGCTAGGCCAATCGTTAAAATTGAAGGCCAATATAAACACTAAACATTTCTATTAACTAACGTTTGCTGCCTCTACCAATTCTAAATGACAGGAGTATATCAGTTAAAATATATACCTCAAACAATAAGCAAGAAAATAACGCCTTGGCATATTTATTTCCTGATAAGAATTGTCAATCTATGTGTAAGGTAAAGGTAAAAACAAAATTTGCAACGGTTGACCACAATTAGATAGATTAGGATTTCATACTTTTGGATCCAGAAGATTTAACCTTTCCATAATCTTGTGTCCGACCTTTCACATCTGTCAATGACCCCAAATGCCTCGATGTAAGAGCTGAACGCTGAGTATTTCGGATTTTAGCTTTAGACTAACAAAAACAAAATCAATCGAGTTACGCATACATATCAAGAATTGCATCATTATTTTACTCACATATTGGTTGTAAATCAGAACTAACCAAAATTTTTTGAACACACATGCATTTCATGAGAAAGATAACTTAATCCCTAATTACCAAACCAGAATAGAAAGAACTCAAAAAATGTTGTACTCGATTTTAAAAAATCAAATGACTCTCAAATCTACTGGTCTTTCTTTGCTAGTACTTGACATATGAAAGTCAAGTGTAAAATAACCAGGAAATTGCTACGGTATAATTTTGGTGGTTTTAGGGACAGAATCCAGGATTTTTGTACAGTGTTGACAAAAAATAGTTGCCAACTATCACAAAAAACACAAATCAATAAGATATGAATTGAATAGCAAAAGTGATAAAAGTCACAAAACTATTCAAACCTTAGCTCTGGGAATGTAGCTGGCTTTAGTATTGGAGCATGAGTTGGGTGTGGCGTGGAATGACTGAGCAGTAGAGGCAATCGCACGGCCAAGACTGTCACTCTCTGTAAGTGTCTCTTCGCTGAATGAAGAAAAAAAAAACAACATTATATAATGATTAGTTTATCAGTGTTTTCTGCGGTAACATATTCCTGTTATAATCAAGACTATCTTGACTTCGGATCGCTGGAAACAGGAGAAATAGCTTCTGATTTTGGTCATGTCTAATGGATCGATAGGGAGCTTACCTATGATGATGTGGAAAAAAATATGTCAAATAGAATCGCAATTTCACCAAAGACATTCTCAATAGCGTCACCTGTCACTGGATATCACAAAATCTTGTGATAACTTGCAAGCTCTATTGATGAATTATTTGCTGCTGTATTTCTATCTCATATCGGTGGTCCAGTGAGTGATCGTCCTTCAGTCCTACACAGACCTTCCATCCATGTGGCATGGGTTCGAATCACACTCAGACCAAATAAAAATTGAAAAATTTCCGAGAGGATTTTTCACTCGGTGGCCTTACGTGGTAGAGTTGCTACTCGCCGAAATTAAGGGGGTTTCCTCCGGGGCAATGAGCACGGCTTCCTCCCCCAATAAACCTGGCAACGCCGCCATATAAGTGAAATAATCTTGAAATCAGGGTAAAACAGCCATCAATCAATCAATTTATCTCATCCATAACAATACAAATATTCAACGCACAATAGCAAGTTTTCTGCGCAAGATTTTTATTTAACTGACAACTCCAAAGTTCTGATTTTCTGTGGCAATTTTGGCTTTGGAAATTGAATTACTGCAGAAGCTACAGGGAAGGGGGGGGGGTCGGAGTCTACAGGGACCGATTGCTACTGTGCAATCTTATGGCCTAATATTTAAGCCTGCAAGATTCCTTTGGTGCTCTCAGAAACCCAGCCAAGAGCTTATGAATGTTAGAACCTCAAATGCTCTATAAATGAATTTCTATCCAAATTATTTACATTTATAACAAATAATCACAGATTACATACAACACTTCCTTCCAGAAGCCCTTAAAATGAATATAATAAAACTTATGAATATAAATACTGTATTTTATAAAGACGAACTTACGTGTCAGAAGTGACCTCTTCCCATTCATCATCGTCAAATGTCGAGGAAGATTTCTCTGTGCTTGAGCTGACATTACGTGAATGCTGGTAAAATACAATTGGGTAGAAATAAGTAACAATAACACTATCTGTTGATGAATCATTCAAAATTTTAGTCTTTGAATGAATTGATTGATTGATGTTTTTTTCCACACTCAAGATTATTACACTTTTTTGGAATGGAAGAATATATGGAATACATAGAAAATACATAAAGAATACAGTTTTCTATGAGAACAACAGTTTTGGGAGGAATCTTCCAAGAGGAAAGTATGCAATCTTCTCTTCGTATCTGGCAACCATTCCACAAAGGTCAATTCTAATAGGGCTTGGGGGTTCCCAGAGAGATTTCACATTTTACGGTGACAGATGACAGTTTTTTAATGACGTCACTTTGATTGACATGTTTTGTTCTAAAACGTCTAAACGGAGCGTCACATTCAAACTATCAGGGCTTGCCATATGTGCAATGGCAGCGCCGGTGACAAGAAATTTGTGAAATTCTCACGATACTCCACTCCCTATACAAGTTCAACTCATTTAACATTATAGAGATGGGAAAAACAAAGAGCCATTTTCTGAGACACTAAAGTACCCTTTGCAAGTTTAAACCACTTTGGGCTATAAATTAGGGGTGAGTTTGCGTACAATAATAACATTTTGGATTGGCTCTGGTTACTCAAGAGAGGGTCTAAAAATTCTCATGCAGGTCGGAAAGACTGGTTTTCTAATTAAAACCCTTGGCAGAAATTTTATTTTGTCAATCCCAACTAAAATGTAAATGTAAACGTTAAGCGAAACCTGTGTAAAACGGCACCTTGATAAACCAGAATATCGTCAGAACAGAGCATATGCTAAGTTTCCATCTATATAAACATGTGTGTTAAATAACCTTGATAATCTTTACATTTAACTTCATATCAATACATAAACATTAAATATTTTTGTTTCATTGTGCACTATTTGCACAACGACAAAAATAACTTTTTTCTGCATCAAATACACAAAACCAAATGTTCATGAATCACAGTGCATATTGGTTTTATTGATCCGGAAGCCACGCACACTAAATGAACCCAGCTTTACCCAAAGGGCTTGTTTAATCCTTCTCTAAAACGTCAAATGTTTTCTGAAATTTGCCCCTCAGGCCAAATAAAAATAAACTAAATCAGGCCTTTTTGAACCTACACAACCTATTGAAGTGCATCTATTAACAATAAACATTATAATGAAGCATGCTTTACGTGGTCAATATATTAGTTCCAAACTCTTTATAATAAACAAATATCCAATAGAATACCTGAAATCATAAAAAAAATTCAGTTGTTTGCGTACAGCCCATGTTTTACGTATAATGTGTCTGAGCACAGATGGCGGACTGTGACCTATTTAATTCACCTTTCTTTATCGCAATATACCGAACTAATCTAGAGGGCGAAGAAGAACACACATCTATTTCACAGCTTTTCTTAAAGTGGCATGAGCTGCCAAAATGTTGATATTTTGACGTTAAAACAGAATGTTGAAATTATTTTCTATTTTTCTCAAGACGTATAATTTTGAGGGATTTTTGTGAATGTACGATAAAGTATTGTTTTGAACTAACTAAGGCTTAGAATGAATGGTCGTCCCGGTTATTTAAATTTTGTTTACTTTCGAACACGTTTTCTGGTTGTATAGGTCACATACTGCACGGATTTTCCTCATTTAAACGTCAATCATTTAGTTTTTCGATGGCCTCCATAACGTCTTACTGTCGTGACGGTCAGAAATTATGAAAAAAGTGTGAATTTCGACAGCTTATGCCACTTTAATAAATACTATTAGAAACTTGTCTCCATGGTTATTTTAGACGAGAAGATTTTCCCTGTGCCCGTGTGTTTTAGTGTTCATGAATATTAATAAATAAATAATAACGTGTTCTAGAAAATTAAACTGACTAAAGCTTCATGTCTATCTCCAACCTAATAAAATACCCCCTTTTTAAAACACAATTAGGAACTTCTCCATGCTTATTTTAGTCAAGACATTTTTCACTGTGCCCATGTGTTTCAGTGATAAATAAATAAATAAGAACATGATTAAAATTCAATAAGCCATTTTTAAGCAGACCTGATTGGTCAAGAGATTGCTTTATTGCTTGATGCTTTTTGTCGTACTCAAGATTATTGTCTCCTTGGTGAAGAGCTGAAACTACTTATCCAGGTCAACGCACTCAGGTTCTGTTTTTCAGCCAATGAAAATTGATCTCTTACTTAAAGATAGACTTACTTGGCGATAGTTTGGTATCTGGGATATTTGAATATTGGATTGAAACTAATGCAGATCTACTGTACATACTTTAAGCTTTCAATCAATGTTTGATAGTAGATTTTTGTTTGCTTTTTTTTATAAATATTTTTAATCAATTTTGAAAATACCACAGTTTGGCTGAGAATATGTAAGCCTAAAACTGTCAAAATGACAGTACCCATGTTAAATTGTGTATAGCCTGAAACCGGCATGTCAACTTAAAGAAATGTTTGAAACTCTCTTCAAACGTGGGTTCCATACTAATGTACGTACATGTACTATGTCAACTTTATTTGGTTGTCAAGGATATCCCACATCTTGATCTATTTGAAAATGGAAAGGAAAAGCCCTAATGAGATTTAGGTAATTAGCCACAAATCGTTAGCATTACCAAAATGAGAAATGAAATTGTATCATGTAACCTCTAAGTGACATGAGCAGCCGAAATGCAGAAATTTCATCAATTTAGATTGTCAAAAAAAGACTAAAATTTGAAGTTCAATGAACGGCTTCAATTACTCAAGTTCTAATAAAACATCTGGTTGTGAAAAAAGGGTAACGATGCACGGAATCATTTGTTAAGAGGTTGTTATATTTTATAAAATTCCTAACACAATGGCTATCATTAGATTTCCAATCTCAAGTTTTCCATTGATTAGAACTAAATGGTTGAGCGTAAAAGTTACGAAAGACGCAACACTACCTGCTAAAGGACTTTTTAAAAAAAATTGTCTCAAGGGAAGGCTTAAATCACTCAAATTCAAATAAAACATACGGTTGTAAAAATGGGTAATGGTGCCCGAATGTTAAAGAATTTGTTTTAACCTTTTTTTTTTTAAATTCTGTTTGTCAGGAGAATAGAACGTTTGATTGATTGATGTTTTACATGACACTCAAGATTATTTTACTTATATGGCGGCATTGCCAGGTTGGGTGGGTGAGGAAACCGGGTTCATTGCCCAAAGGAAAAACCCCTGCCCTTCGGTGAGTACCTGGCAACTCTTCCACATAAGGTGACTGAGTGAACAAGAGTCATCAGAAGAAGCCGTATCCCCCCTGGCCCCGCATAAGATTTATCAATGTCATGTAAAGTGGAAATACATGTAGTCTAAGAACAGACAAAAGTTCATTTACAAACAGGATATCCCCATCCTCACTCGATAACAACCATCCTCACCAAGTTTGAACAATATTCAATGCAATCTATAGGAGAAAATGCATTTAGAAACCCATATCAGTTGGAATTAAGAAAAAAACAACAGGCACAGCGTTCTGCAAGGTTTAGTAGGGCTATGATAAGGAGCAGGCAGTGCCCTGAAACACTGTATCAGAAACAAGCACCTATTGTTTATGTCTTCCTGTACAGTCGGAAAAGGGCACTAACTCTGAAAATAGAAAAACCAGCATAAATCGCATGATATCCAGCATGTCTACCAAGACCAAAAAATTTGATGAAAACTATGGGAGGAGATGCGATGACAAGCACTAATTGTCTAGGTCTTCATATACTGTCGTAAAAGAGCAGTAACTCTGAAAATAATGAAACCAGCGTAACCAGAATAGGAGGTGCACATCCTCGCATGATATCCAACATGTCCACCGATTTTCGAAAAAAATGAATAAAAACCTTGGGAGGAGATGCGATGACAAGAAATGATTACGGACAGACGGGCAAACAAGCTGATCGCTAAAAATCTACTGGAACATTTTTCAATTTTTATTTTGTCTGAGTGTGATTTGAACTTGCACCGCATCTATGGAAGGTCTGTGTGGGACTGAGGGAGGATCTCTCTAACCCACTGGACGCCCCAAGAAGCGTTTGAAGAACATTATATGAAGTAGATGATTTGCAATGACAAGAATATTGCACAAAGACATGTGAAAATAGGACGAAATTATATCAGCGGTACGAATAAGCAGGTTTTTGTTACTTTCAAATATTACCTTTGTCAACAAGGATGCTAAAAATTTGCATTTTCTGTAAAATATTGCGAACTTTTCCCCCAATTCTGCTTTATTGAAAATTATTAGGAATTTAGTAGTTCATGCCACTTTACCAATTTAACAAACATTTCTAAAGTTGTTATAAAAGAAAATAAAACAATTTCACTTTTTAAAATAAAATATTCAACCCCTCAAACAGTTTAAGCCGACAATACTTGTACAGACAATGGTACACACCCACTAAATTCAAACAATCGCCTAAATCAATAAGCAATATCATACTGTGTTTAAGTCAATCAGATCTCCCTTCCAGGCATTGGGAAAGTGACACCTGTGTCTATTTAATAGAACATATTTTAATGCAATAAACATTGTTAGATTTGTATTCTTTTTCACATTTTTTATGAAAAAAAAAGCCCTTGAGCAAATAAAAACAACACAAGGCCAAATTAGGCTACTTTTTTCAGCTGCTTTTGGGTTCACCCTTGAATTTTATTATTTTTTTTGTCACAAACAATCAAAGGTATTGTGATTCCATGGTATAAAACCATGATATTTTCAGCATAAATTCCAAAGAAGACAGACAGCGTGAACACAGCATAACCCATCAACTGAGACAAGATGATCCGAACAAGTCTACTAGTTCTTATTGTGGCCCTATCCTTGATGGCGGTAGCTCATGGCAAACAAAATAAAGATGGGAGTAAGTATCTTGTATAATTTCATCTAGTTTTAACATTTACCTAGTTCTGCATTTATGCTTAAAGTGGTATGAGCTACCAAATTTGCTATTTATTTGCACTGCACAAAGTAAAAGCTTTTTAATGATACCAATCTCAAGGATGTACATTGGATTTATGAACAGGTCTTATATCAGATGTAAGAAATGTTTGAAACTCTCTTTAAACGTGGGTTCCATACTAATGATAAAAAATTAAAGACATCACCACGTCCTCAGTTGTTTTTAACAACACGAGCTTTCGGCACCTGTGCCGGTGCCTTCGTCAAGTGTAGAGCTTTCGGCACCTGTGCCGGTGCCTTCGTCAAGTGTAACTGACGAAGGCACCGGCACAGGTGTCGAAAGCTCGTGTTGTTAAAAACAACTGAGGACGTGGTGATGTCTTTAATTTTTTATCATTAGGTCTTATATCTTTGTTTCTAAGCGTTAATTGGCTAAATATATGCCTTAAAAAAGGGAAAGATGAAAAATCAGTTTAGTGTACACTCTCCGATCATTATGATCGTTTACATAAGTGTGGGTGAAATATGCATATTTTCCGTAACACTTGGTAAAAGCCGCCAGATATGACATCATACACGGCCTACGATGAGTACAAGAGATCAGTTAAACTGATCTAGGCGACCACCATAGAACACTATCAGAAAGTGGGGCTGCTTGTAAACGGATCGCAAATTTGATATGTGAAACTTATTTCTTCGGTTGGTGGCTGGCTGGACAAGAACAAAGTGTCTTCGGTAGATAGTGGCTGTTATCTGAAAATTCAAAACCATCTTTCTTCAAGGAGGCCGCACATTAACGCTACTTACCGGAGCTACATAGTAGCCTACATGTACATGCACACAGGCCAGTCAGTGATATCGCTTGTTTGAGTCCTGTACACAATTAAAATTTACAAAATCCAAAACGATTGTACACATGTTACTAAGATGCATTTAGTGTTTGTTTACAAATCAAAAGATAATGTATATCTGTCAAAAATAGCCCGTGAAAAGTGAAGAATGGGCGACGTATCACTCGTCTGATGAGTACAAATTTACACATGACGAAAGTCAGTTTAAAAATTAATGGCAAAAAATGTCCCGATTCGTTCAGAAATGAGTAAACTGTTATAAAAAAAATCTTCATGCACGATTTTGATATATATATATGACTGAATAAAAACATTTCAGTTAGTTTATTGGTAAATAGCATTTACAATTGCGAAGTCAGTTGCTGTACATAGCTGCCAGAATGCAAATTACATCGGCAAAATAGTGATTGTACGTTGCCGCGTATTTCATTTCATTTTGAAATATTCTTTCCTTTCACACTCCGAAAGACACAGTATGGATCTTCTTAAGTGTCTAAGGGAACACTCTCCTTTAAAAATATTTATCATTGTTACATTTTTGGAAAGAATTTAGGCGTTTAAAATCCAAATTCGAGAAGGCCATTTTACCGGATTCGAACAAGCAACAGGCATAGATAAATTATTTCTTATACTTATAGTTATAGTCGCCCCTTGAAATCTGAAAGGAGTCGATTTTTATACGTTTTAAAATGACCCGAGGATTGCAATTTCACTCTGGGGTTTATAAAAGCTCCGATAAATGTCTTGTTTTTCACTACCCTGGACTCGGAAATTCCAAAATAACGTCCTCAGTGCCAAAAATAGCTTATCTGTCTTTAACTGGGTAGTGCTTTTAAAATGCCTGGTAGGGGCCCTGTGATTGACAGCGGGAACTCGCACTAGCAAACTTCACCATCCGATTTTAGCACTTTTTAATCATAGATATTTAAATATCTCACTCACAGTCAGTACATTGGAGACAAAGAAATACATATTAAGATCTGAAGCTGTAAATATAAGGAATTCCTTTTCTTGTTAAATACGTATGCTTGAGGTGTCCGTTCTAACCTAGACAAAGTTGGTAGTTATCAGTGAATTACGCGTCCGTTAAAGTAAATTAAACCTCTTAACCGTATTCGAAGATTGAAAAAACAAAACACAAAGTAACCAACAGATGCAACATGTGATTTTATTTGTTTATTTTAAAAATTAGTTGAAGTTGTAAGAAAAATAACCATACGGCGTCAGTGGGGTTTTAGCCGACTTTTCTGCTGTCGCCATACGATGTCTGCGGTAATGAAGCAGGCTAGCAGGCCATAATTACAGCGGTACCGAATGTGTTAAATGAAAACATCAACGACAAAAAAATACATCTTGCATAACTTGACCATATGAGGAAGCAATACAAAAAAATTCATCAATTAAAGATCCACCTGGTAGTTTTCTTGATTCCGCGACCACAAACTATGTAGATAGAAATCACAGAAAAAGCTACCCGCCGCCATTTTTAATATGCAAATGAGCAGCGAGTGCATAGTGCGCAACGAGGCCGTAGGGTTAACCTGCGTATAACATTTTACGAACAACCTTTCATTACTTTAGGAGAACAGTGATAAAAAAAATGGCTAGTGGCCGCCATTTTAAATATGCAAATGAGCAAAAAAGTGCATTGTGCGCAACGAGACCATAGGGCTAACGTGCGTAAATTAGTTTACGAAAATCCTAGCCTTTCTTTACTTTAGGAGAAAAGTGACAAAAAGAAGAAAAACAAAATGGTCGCCCAGCGGCCATTTTAATATGCAAATGATCAAAAAAGTACATAGTACGCAACGAGGCCATAGGGTTAACCTGCGTACAAAGTTTTACGAAGATCCTCTCATTACTTTAGGAGAAAAGTGATAAAAAGTAGAAAAACAAAATGGTCGCCTAGCGGCCATTTTGATATGCAAATGAGCAAAAGAAATAGATGTTGCACAACTAGACCATAGGAGGAAAGTGCGTGTGAAATTTAAAGAAGATCCGACTAGCACTTCTCTTGGAATCGCGATCACAAAAGAGGTAAGTGATAAAAAATAGAAAATCAAAATGGTCGCCTAGCGCCCATGTTTATATGCAAATGAGCTCAGAAAAATAGATGTTGCACAACTAGACCATATGGGCAATCAACACAAAAACATTTCATCAAGATCGGTCTGGTGGTTTTCTAGATTCCGCGATCACAAACTATGTAGGTAAAAATCACAAAATGGCCGCCAGCGGCCATTTTATTATGCAAATGGGCAAACAAAATAGATGTTGCACAACTAGACCATAAGGGGAACATGTCCATGAAATTTGATGAAGATCCGACCAGTAGGTCTCTTGAAATCGCGATCACAAGAAAAGTTTACAGACACCGGACGACAGACGACGGACGACGGACCACGGACCACGGACAAAATTCGATTTGATAAGACCACCATGAGATCATGGTGGTCTAATAATCTCTGGCAAAGCTCATGTGAGGCGTCACTTTGACAAGATTTTTTGAGCTTATTAGTTTCCATAACAGCCATAAAGCAACATTCAATTTTGTCTGTTTTACTCTCAAAATTATATTTTCTTTTTGGTTTGACTTGAACAGTACACATTCACAAGCAAATTTAACTTAAAATAGGGTATATTAGCCAAAATTATTCATAAAACCTTTAAGGTAGTTTTTATAAGCAACAAAAAGACCCTTAAATGCACTCATACATCCTGGCTATTTGAGTTTATGTTTGTTCAGTCTGTATGGGTAAGTGGCTTAAACAATACTTTATATTTCAACATCAATTCATTAATTATCAAAGTACTTTATATATACAAGTTTTTGGCTCATGCCAATTTATATAAAGTTGACTGTAGGATATTAAAAAAAAAAGAAAAAAGATTGGGTAAAAAATTTTAAATGATCGGAAATATTTGGAAGAGTCCTAATAAACCTGGTGCCTAATGACATCACTGGAAAAGGATGAATTACATTGTGTGTATAAAATGTAGCAACACACAATGGAACACACATTATTCTTCCATTGACAAACTTTTATATATTATTAATTTTCATACAACAGACTATTGACTATTTCTGAATGATTTTTACAATGTACTCAAGATTATTTCATTTATATGGCCGTGTTTCTGTTCATGTTTAGTTCCGGCAAAACAGTCTCTTTATACACGTAGGAAATCCCAGACCTTTGACAGGTAACATGTGGCGCTCAAGTTAAATACACAGTTTTGAGTGCGGCGTAAGACATCAATAAATCAACCATTGATGGGTGGCCAAATAGGTCTTTGATGGCTTTCATATGGAACAAAGTCAGAAACTAGTCTACATATATGTGCTTACATCAAAACAAGTTTTGCAGTTTAAAGTGTTATTTTTGGGGGATCCTGGGTTTAATACCATTGAGAGATTATCACCAAAACATTGCACAAAATACTTATTATTATATTATAACTTGATTTCTAGAAAGCAAAGATTCTGGTTCTCCAGCTGTCGGCGAGGGTAAGTACACAATAACATTATTATTCCTATGTGAACGTTATAAACCTCAGCATGTGACAAAGCAGTCGCACCGCAAACAAAGCCTAGTTGGAGAGGGGGCACAGTGAGATTTAACTCATGACTGACGGTCAAAATGTGAAAACTCATTTAAACCACCGAAGGCACTGCAGAATTTTAAAATGGCATGAGCTGCCCAAATTTTAATATTTTTCACTTAAAACAGAATTACAAAATTAATGGCTATTTTCCGCAGTATAAATAAAGAGCTTTTCGTTATATCATCTTAGGAATTGCTTGTTAATTGTTTAAAGTGGCATGAGCTGCCAAAATGTTGGTATTTTGAAGTTAAAACAGAATGTTGAAATTATTGGCTATTTTTCTCAAGACGTATAATACCAGAAGCTTTTTAGTGCTTCTAGTGTCGAAAATGTACGATAAAGTATTGTTTTGAACTAACTTTGGCTTAGAATGAATAAATAGTCGTCCCGGTTATTAAAATTTTGTTTACTTTTCGAACACGTTTTCGGTTTGTACAGGCCACATACTGTATGGATTTTCCTCATTCTAACGCCAATCATTTAGTTTTTCGATGGCCTTCAAAACCTCTTGCTGTCGTGATGATCAGAAATTATGAGAAAATGTGAATTTCGGCAGCTCATGCCACTTTAAGAATGTCCAACACACAAATATGACCTCAGCTAAGTTAAACATTAAAAAAGCAGGGGGCGTGCATATGTCCATGTAATGAATCAACCATTGATGGAAGGCCAAATAGGTCAATGATGGCTTTCCTATATGGAACAAAGTTAGAAACATATATGCGCTTACATCAAAACAAGTTTTGGAGTTTAAAGTGTTATTTTTGGGGATCCTGGGTTTAATACCATTAAGAGATTATCACCAAAACATTGAACAAAATACTTATTATTATAACTTGATTTCTAGGAGGCTCTGGTTCTTCATCTTCCAGTGAGGGTAAGTACACAATGATCAACCAAACATTATTATTCCTATGTCAATGTTATAATCTCAGCATGTGACAAAGCAGTCGCACCGCAAACAAAGCCTAGTTGGAGAGGGGGCACAGTGAGATTTAACTCATGACTGAGGGTCAAAATGTGAAAACTCAATTAAACCACCAAAGGCATTGCAGAATTTTAAAATGGCATGAGCTGCCCAAATTTTGATATTTTTCACTTAAAACAGAATTTCAAAATTAATGGCTATTTTACGCAGTATAAATACTTTATAAAGAGCTTTTCGCTATATCATCTTAGGAATTGTTTGTTAATTGTTTAAGAATGTCAAACACACAAATATGACCTCAGCTAAGTTAAACATTAAAAAAGCAGGGGGCGTGCCTATGTCCATGTAATGAATCAACCATTGATGGAAGGCCAAATAGGTCAATGACGGCTTTCCTATATGGAACAAAGTTAGAAACATATATGCGCTTACATCAAAACAAGTTTTGGAGTTTAAAGTGTTATTTTTGGGGATCCTGGGTTTAATACCATTAAGAGATTATCACCAAAACATTGCACAAAATACTTATTATTATAACTTGATTTCTAGGAGGCTCTGGTTCTTCATCTTCCAGTGAGGGTAAGTACACAATGATCAACCAAACATTATTATTCCTATGTCAACGTTATAAATCTCAGCATGTGACAAAGCAGTTGAACACAAACGAATCCTAGTTGCCAATGGATACCATATTGAAGAGGTATGCCATGGCAACTCTGATTGATCGCACTGTGCTACGGTTTGGTGAAACGGCCCCCAGTTTCCCTGTATGTGTCTAACCTTTTTATACATTTGAGAATTCAGTAACACGGGAGATAGTTTAACTTACATAACGGCGTTGCCAGGTTTTATGGGGAAGGAGCAGGGCTCTTTGGCAGGAGGAAACCCAAACCTTCTGGGAGTACCTGAGCTAAGATAAGCATTCAAAAAGCAGGGGGCGTGCCTATGTCCATGTATAGTAATAGATCACAGCTAAACTGCAAAACTCTTCAAATACAATAAAAAGGTCGTCGTAAGCAAATCAAGTTCATTCAACAAAAACAAGACTTTAGAATCAGAAAGAAAAAACGAGGAAATTATCCTGCATATTAGAACGTATTCTCGTGGCGCTCTCAGGGGTAGGCAATGGGTCGCAGGTTCGAATCTCACTCAGTCCCCCCAAAAAATTGGAAAATTGTCTGACTGGGTTTTCACTCGAACGACATATGTGGTATGGTTGCTAGTTATCACCGGAAGGTCGTGGGTTTCCTCCGGGCATGGAGGCCAGTTTCCTCCCACAATAAAACTGGCAACGCCGCCATATAAGTCAAATAATCTTGAGCGTGGTGTAAAACACCAATCAATCAATCTCAGGGGTAGGCAAAGGATGGCAGGCGAAACTGTTATATTGAATCGTTTCTAGATACTTTTATTATTATAGATTAATTTATTGGTTGTTATTTATTTTACAGAGTCGGGTTCTGAGACTATAAATGAAGCGGCAATAGTTACTGAGGCTGTAACAACACAGAGCCCAACAACAGAAGCCATACCCACGTCTGAGTATACCATGTAGAATAAATGATGAGCGTAGACCAGATCCCCAAAAGTGACTGGCAAATCCAAATAAACTTAAATTGTCAAACACAAGAGCTTTAGTTTAAACAAAGATTTTTTTTCTTCAATAAATTCTTCAATTATTTACATTTCACTATTATTTCTGCTATCAACATGCCTAATAGATTACTATTGTTACAATATGAGTTAATTGTATGAAGCCAACTATAAAGCCTTTTCCACTGAGTAAGTGTAATTTGAATGTTAAAATAACTTCTGTATCGCAGCTAATAAAATCTAAGGAATTGGTGTAATGAGTTTGAGCTTTTATCAATACTTTGTTTATGCTTCTCTTAATATTGATTATGATTGATTGATTGATGTTTTACATGACGGAGTTACCAGGTTTAGTGGGGCAGGAAACCAGGTTCATTGCCCGGAGGAAACCCCCGACCTTTCGTGAGTACCTGGCAACTCTTCCACTTATGGCGACCAAGTCAAAAATCAACTCAAAATTTTTTCTATTTGGTCTGAGTGGGATTCGAACTTGAGCGCATCGATGGAAGTTCTGTATGGGACTGAGGGACAATCACTCTATGGCACTGGACCACCGAGGCCCCAACATTGGTTATGAAACCAGGCATATGTTTATTCCTGTATCAAGGGATAATGTTTTAAACAGCGGAGGGAGTAAAATTCCTTTTAACCTCTTGTCATACGAGTAAGAGAAATTCGACATTGTAAAGCTTCAGGTTGCCGTAAGTGGAAGAGTTGCCAGGTACTCGCTGAAGGTTAGGGTTTTCCTCCGGGCAAAGAGCCAAGTTTCCTTCCCCTCTAAACCTGGCAATGCTGCCATATAAGTGAAATAATCTTGTTAGGCATAATAAATCAATCAATCATAAAAATCCAATCAACGACATTGAATCATACTGAATTAAGATGCCTTACTGAAATAGGTCCGGGGATATTTGCTTTGACCATCCACCCAGCATATTCAGTATTGACTCAAAGTTATACCAAGTTGACAAAATTCCCTTTTACAAACCCTTTAGCTTTCACCAGTACCTGACAGCCATCAGAACAGGTTATTGAATAAGTTTGTCAACAAATGTTGAGACATGGGCTACAAAAAATGAGCCTCCATGCAAAGCGCCTAGTTCCCCCCACAATAAACCGGAGAACATCTATCTTCACTCTTACATAATACAGCAATCAATCAACTTAAAATTTGAGCACTGTAGAGCCGACCAATGGCTTTGAAGCGATTGATTGATTTTTATATTTAGGGCCACCCTTTTAGATTATAACAATTTTATAAAAGAGTTGGTTGAGGCTTTAACTCACACTCCACAGTTGGAGATAAAAGTACTAACCGTCTAAAAGATCCTCCACCTGTCCACCCATATCTAAAGTTTGACACAAGGTCAACGAAGGTCAGACCAATGAATGTCAGGAAGGCTAAAGTATTTGACAAACTAAATGGTATATTGCAGGAAGAAAATTCGGATTTAACGTTATGAAACTATCAACCTTCGATTTTGTATATAACAATCACAGATTGCTTACGTCAGACTAAAACTCCATTCGAAAATTTTTGAATTTTTGGGGGACTTTTTGCTGTTGATTGGTGTAGGGGTTTTAAGATTGATTTTCCGATGCTTGTTCATGCAAACAGTGTAAGTGTCTGCAATGGACCATTATTTGAGGTCTTATGTAGATTATTTCACTAATAAGGCAGCATTCCCAGATTTTGGAGAGAGGAAACGAGGCTCTTTTGCTGGAGGAAACCCCAACATTTCCCATTGGGTGATCATGTGGAAACCAACACAATTATTTTATTTCTATTGACCTAATGTGATTCAAACAAAATGACATTTGAAGAAAAGTCAAATAGAAACAGATTATAACAGAATATATAACCAAATAGGGAAAAGATACAGTACCTGTGCAATTGTTCTCTTCGATCGTTTCTTTTTGTGAGTTCTTGATATTGATGGTCCGATTTTTAGTGAAGCCACTTCTCTTCTCAGCAACATTTTTCCTCTCTCAAGATCTTTCTCTAGTCTGAATATTAGAAGAAGAAAAACAAAAACAACACTTGAAAAGCAATTCGCAGATTTTAAGTGAAGCCAGTTTCCTTTCACAAGGGACCTCGATGGTCCAGTCGGTTAGAGGGATCATCCCTCAGTCCCACACAGATCTTCCATCGATGCGACACTGGTTCGAATCACACTCCAAAAAATTTCTGAGTGGATTTTTTACTCGGTTGGCGCTTGTGGAAGAGTTGCCAGGTACTTATCGAAGGTTGGGGATTTCCTCCGGGGAATGAGTCCGGTTTCCTCTATCACTAAGCCTGGCAATGCCGCCATATAAGTGAAATAATCTTGAGTGCGGCGTAAAACATCAATCAATCCCTTTCATAACATTTTTCCCCTCTCGAGATCTTTCTTTAGTATCTATTCTCTAAATTAGGATCTTTAAAACATCTTGATCAATAACACATAACATTAGTCAATCAGCATGCGATTAACATGTAAATGGTAATGGATATGTTAAATAGGGACCTTTTTAAAGGAAACAAACCAGTAATAAAGGTAATTACCGATTGATTTCCCGTTTAAGACTGGCAATTTCCATTCTGTAAGAGGCCCCTGTTTGGGTGAGATGGGTCAGTTCAGATCGTAAAATCCTGAAAAAAAAAGAATAAAACATAGCAGTCAGAATCAGGAATTAAACCAGTATTTATAAACGGGGGGAATTTGCTATTGTGTGTAGCTCATTGATGACTTTCTTATATAAAAATCTAATTTTTCTATTTAAAAAAAACCCATATTTTTAATGTCCCTATTCCAGTGCAATATATATACTAGTTTACCATGAAAAGAATTTATAGAATTTTTGAAGAAGGCTTAAAGCTGGTTGGTGTTTGTTAATGGATTAAATAAATATTTGAATAACATAAGCTGAAACGAAACAACCATTGCATTACATGTAGTTCCCCGGTACTCAAAAAAGAGGTGATGAGGAAACACATTGTATGCACATTTTCCGAAAATACTCTGAAAAACTCATCAAAAGTGACGCAACCTTTGATGTGTACAAAGTGCCACATAGAAGCAGCAGAGATCATGTATCACATCACCGCTGTGAAGGTAGGTACACTACTGAGGTTGTTTTCGTGTCATATGTCACTGAGATTATCAACTAAGATACTACTAAGATAAATGTAGCATTGAATTTTGTATGTTCAGCACCAGAAATTAAATTTTCTTTTTGTCAAGCACGTGTTCTAAAACACCCATGAAATTAGAAAACATTGCCAAAGGTTGTCCATAAAACCTTTAAGGTGTGTTTGCATGGAGCAAAATTTTTCTCCACTAATTTCAAATTCTTACTTAATTGGTTTCAGTCTCAGCTCAATCCAAGGAAAGAAAATTAGAAATTCAAGTGCATTATGCACATCATTCCTAACCCAACAATTTTCACTTACTTGCGCTCTTCTAAAAGTTTATCTCTCAGTTGAGTTGTCTCCCTTAGTTCCCTTATACACTGTTCCAGCTTCCTATCTTTCTCCTCCATCTGAAAATGTTAACAAAACACAACTGGTGTTAACTAGGATTGAAAGCTCTAAGCCTCATGGGTTTTATGTGGAATACGGTTTCCCCAGCTCCCAAAATGTTCCAGTCCTGCGAACTCCCATCAGATAAAAAGTATGGTTCGATATACATTATGTAGGGTACCATTAGTGTTTTTTGTATGCATTGTAGTCTAATTTCAAGCACTTTTTTTTGCATCCCAAAGGACCCTTCTGATTGCATTTTTTGTATCCGAGTAAAAATATGAGGGTCAGAGAGGCAGTTGCCAGTTTTGAATTGCCAGTTACAAGCAGCATACAGCCCAAATATCTCTGCACAATACCTCGTATCGTTAATGTGTAAGTGAAATAATCTTTGGTATGGTATAACGCCACAATCATTTGATGGATCAGTTGACAGGCTTTAATGGAGTGGTTACCAGGTACTAGAAGGCCTGTAGTTTCTCCCAGGAATATAACCTGTTTTTCTCACGCAGTAAACCCAACACAGGCGCTGTTTAAATGAAATAATCAACAGAGTGATGAAAAGCATCAATCAAAGAATCATACTTCAAATTTCACGAGACTATTTTACAACTAAGTTGCAATGAAGGCAGGACATTTCTGAGTGGGCTGTTATTGAAACGAGGCTACCAGAGAAAAGTGGCAATGTGTCTGTCTGTGCGATGGATGTAGAAAAGGAGAGAAAGGGGGTGGGGGGGAGGGGGGTATTTTGAGCACAATGAGCATTATCCTCCACTCATATGTTTACCAGCCTCCCCATATGATCAAATAATCTTAATAATGAATTTAAACTTCAAACAATCTAACCATTACCTAAATTTTGTTAGTTGCAATACATTCTAATTAAAAAAAAGTTTCATACCTGCGTTCTAACTGATGTAATTTGTGATGAATATTTTTCCGTTCTTTCTACATCTCTTTGTTCCAACTGAAACTGTAACTCTGAAATTAAACAAAAAGAGATTTGGCTTTGAGATCTTGTGTTTATATTATGAACATAAAAAGATGTGCAGTAAAGATGCCTGATGAATTTTAAAGATGCCTGACGAATTTTTTTTTGTTGCAATATTAAAAGTTGAGACTGTGATTGATAATTGCACTTATATGCCGTTGTCAGGTTTAATGGAGTAGGTAACAGCCAGTCCCGGAGCATACCTTGAATTAGTTCATATCTCCTAATATGTATATCCCACTCAGTCCAAAAAAAATTGGAAAATTTTCTGTCTGGGTTTTCACTCGAACGACCTATGTGGGATATTTGCCAGTTACTACAGGGAGGTTGTGGGTTTCCTCTGGGTATAGAGCTCTTTTTTCTCCTACAATAAAACTGGCAACACCACCATATAAGTGAAATAATCTTGAGTGCAGCGTAAAACCCCAAACAACCAACCTAACATGTATAATACACAGTAAAAAGTATTTTATCATTAAAGATATTTATTTCTTAAAAAAGAAAAAAACTATTAAAAAATCTTAAATTTTCTAGCTTTTTCTCAAAATTCCATAAGCATTTTCTTGGTTTTATGTGTGCCTACATAGCTTTTCTTAATATTTCTTAATTCCAAGATAAAATTTCTTTATTCCAAGATAAAATCTCTTTATTCCAAGATAAAATCTCTTTTCTTCCCTTTTTTGCTTATTACTTAAGAATATTTTACTTGCCAATATATTTCTATAAGAGATTTTTTCTAGCTAAATAAAATGCTTTTTTTAAAAGAAAAGTTTTCTTAAGTTGAGCTGATCTTTGCGACCACATACAACACAATCAAAAGTGGCTGTTCTCCGAAACTCTAAACCAACTTCCTTAAATGACTTGTCAAGAGTTTGATCAGTTAAACGACGACATCACTGAATGCAAAAATGTATTTGAGAAAGTAACATCTTATTTCGACAAATAATATATCTGAAGAGGGAGTTCGATTTTAATTTATTAAGATTGAAATGAAGGATGCTTCTATTTAACTCCTGATATAGTGTACCGGTACACCTTCCTTCGAAATACATTAGTCCAACATAAAAATCGGTACAACCGTGGCAAGTACCAAGTACCATGTACAAGTAGCCTCTTTAATAAAGCAATGGACAATTGTACTGTGTGATTCGACCAGCAGTTCTCTTGGAAACGACATGACAAATGAGAAAAGTGATCAAAATAAGAAAAACAAGAAAAGTTTACAGACACCGGACGACGGACCACTGACAAAAAGCGATTTGATAAGACCCCCATGAGATCATGGTGGTCGAAAAATGAACGGAACGGAGAAAAACTCATTTTCAAGAAAGCTGGAAACAGAGCATTTATCATTGGTTTTTGCATGATGTGGATTCATTTTTAATAACCATGCAGTTAATGTTTCTTAATGTTATATGTTCAGCAGATCTTTTACCAGTGCTATTCAGAATATCCTTGGTCAGAAGACCTCCCCTGACTTTTCCCTGTTTGGAGATTTGTAACTAGGCAAAACTCTTAAAAAGAACTCAAGCAAATTAATAGAGACACACAAAATTACAGAACGCACAAAGCCCTTCAAGCTCTTTAATTACTTGATTAATACAATAGTTTCACAATACAACCAAAACAATTAAATACATGATACAACTGAAATTACTTGTATTTCTTTTTTTATTATTTGCAATTATATCATGGTAGACTGTAGAGGTATAATTTCATTGCTAGAATTCATGCTGCAATACCATTGATAACATTCTTCAAAAGAGTTACATAATGGAATCCTGTTTGAGTAGAACATATTTACATTAGCACAATTATAAACTTCGTTATTTAATTCATAAATATGTATTTTCTCTGCCTCTGCTCGTCGCCTTTAAATTATATCTTAGCCTGCATGGGCAAAAGAAGTTCATTAAAACAATAACGATTAATTTACCAGCTTTAACATTTCTCAACCTATGAATAATTGTTGTGTTTAAGAACATTGGTGCAATTTACAAAATTGAAACATTTAAAAACAAGAGATCAGTCAACTTTTTACAATAGCAAAAACTATGGTTTTCAGTATAATATTTTTCTCATTAAGAACAAATTGTTAACTTTTCGTGTTCTATAAAGAAAATAACTTTTGAAATCTCATAAAGATATATATTTTGAGGTTCAAAATTAGATTTTTTGCAGGGGCCCAAAAATTCTAATTTTCAACTTCAAATCAAAAAGAAAATATGATGCATAAAGTTATGATTTTTCCAAAAATAAAAACTGAATTAACAATCTCTTCTTTCTGAGAAAGACATTTTGATATTTTGGTGGTGAGCGTGTAAACAATTGATTGATTGAGGCTTAATGTTGCTCTCAACAGCTAAGGTATATGGCGACAAAAGTACCAACCAACCAAAAGATCTTACCTACCCCCATCCCACCTAAATTTTAACATTAAAACCGTTACAAACCAAATAAACGTCAGACAGGCATTTGTATCTGGCATACTTAAATTTCCTCAATACAAGGTAGGCGAAAATGGCTATGGCAAAAACCACACCGCCCCAGCCAGAGGGTAGCGTAAGTTATAACTAGCCATGTACACATTATCTTAAATTCTTAATAATAACATTATGCGAGGTGGAGGTTACCCCTTGTATTAGTACAATATTAATCACATTCAAAAATCACATGTGGAAATCTTTATAACAAAGTTACAATCTTGTTTACTGTGCTGATTTTGTTCATTCATCATTGGTGATCTGCACATATGCTTAAGTATTAAATTATAGTTTAACAAGGGGTTGATAACAAAAAGCACCATCTATACACATTAAAACAATATATACAGAGATATAGCCTGAACAAAATTGGACCATTGTCGTTAATTTCTAAAAGGTAACAATTCTACAATAATCACTATTACAAGTTGATTACAAACTTAATCCTTACAACATTACATGATATATGGCCCTAAGACAGACAAATGTTTAATGTGGTGTGCTTTCAACAGTTGTGTGTGGATGTTTAGAAGCCCGGTGACATTCTATGATGTCAGTAAAATCAAATTCTGTTGGAACGAATATAGTTCCTTGTGATAATGTTGTGCTGTACACGTTATGATCTAATAAATCCTCTATTTTGATAAGAACAAGGGCTTCGGGTAAATCGGGTTCTCTTACTGCATATGACTGAACAGATTCATCAAAACAGTCTGTAACAAACATCTGAAGCTCAAAGTATATGTTTTGTCTATTGAGAATGTAAATAGCAGCCAGTTTTCCAAACTCTGGAAAAATGCCTCTGTTATCAACACTACAAGCCAAAATTGCTCTTTCTAACATGTATTTGGTTCCAATGTGAGTGACGTGATTGCAACTGTAAACAAAAGCTTCTTCAATGTCAGTGCCATAAAACAATTTTATCTTTTCTGCAAAATAATCTCTCTTTGGCCTACTTATTTGAGTAGAAGGACCAGGAACAATATCGTTTGCAAAACATGGATGCATTTCATCTCCGATCATACTATCCATAGCTTCATTATTCAGCATTTCATTACTGACCGTAAGTGGAACATTAATAAAGTTATTCTTATATTTTATCACTGATTTTGGAATCTTGTTTTTTCCTTCAAAACGCATACACGAGAATCCATTTGGTGGTCCATGATTTTTAATACATATGGGAAAGTGTAATAAATAATGATGTTTAGGAACTAACTTAAGATGTTGGAAACAATCTTTAAACATTAGAAGGTGATTTTTTATTAATTCTTTTAGATTACTTAAAGAACCAGCTGTAAAAAGAGGTGACATTAATAGTTTAACCATTTCTACTAATGAAACTATTAACAGGTACTTTGAATCTAGTTTATCCACCCCAAGTGAAGAAAGTAAAAATAATATAATTTTTGTTAAGAGAGACGTTTGAGCAGAATTTTGTTTAAGCTTATTGTCTCCTGAGTGCATTGTGTTTGAGTTAATGCATGATGGCCTATTTCTCATCTCTTGATAGCCGTATTCAAAATTATTCATTGCCAAATTAAATTCTACTAATGAAAAAATACCTTCACTTATATAGTGGAGTAACACTTCTTTAATTTCAAACTGAGCTATTCCTTCAAAGACAATGTGCATAACATCTTGGGGAAGACAACAAGTTATGTTGAAATGAGGAATGTCCACAAGGGAGCTTCTCCTGTTAATGCCATAGGCCATACTTAAGTAGTTTTTCATATAATCAGTCTCTGTTCTTTCAATATCATTACAGTTGGAGAGGTAATCTTCCATTGTTCGCGTTTTAAATTCATCTGCTGTAAATTTAATCTGCATTTCATCTGCTGAGCAACAGCACATCCTACATTTTAACCAAGCACCTCCCACACCCTCCTTAAAGCCTCCTATTAAATGGCTAGCTGGTGTATCTCCCAAGACACAATAAAGCCCCCCTTTCATCCTGATGATTTCATCCAATATGTTAAAGTTATATCCTTCAGCTAGAATATTCATATCTTTAACAAAATCTTGTAAAATAGCATCAATGCCATACTTGTCCAAAAGGGTCTTTAAGACTACTGCCACAAGACGTATATTACATAATTTTGACCGATACTTTTTGGGTAAATTAGCTAAAGAGTAGTAGAAGCAAGATAGTTTTCGGGATTTAGATCCTAATGGGCAACAAATCTCAATATCATCATAGTAAAGTAAGATTTTTAATGCATTGGGGTCCTGGAATATTGGATGCTGCTTTGACCAAAAGCCATCAGAAATATTATGAATGTAATAATTTTCATCGTTCCTTACATTTGAATGGTTAAAAATTAGTTTAAATATTTTTTCATTTTGTAAGTATTGTTGCAAACTTTCCAGAATGGGTGTATAATAAACAAAATCAGTGTCTAAGGAAAGCCTTTGTTTGAAACCAAACCGCTTTGGTCTTAGTGTTCCCCCAAGTATAACCTGTCTCAAGGTAACCTTGTTTAAATTTTTCATTTTTTTTTCCTGCAGGTATGGTGTTTCGACTTCATTAAAAATTGTGTCCAAAGACACAGACTTAACAGTTTTAGAAATGTTATCAAACAATTGTTCATCTAGCCCATCTAGACTTTTGAGCTTCTGTAGAATTTTATTTTGCAGTACATCCACAGACTGGTCAACCAGATTTCGAGCACCGGATATTAATGTAGAAAGTCCATCCTGTATGTAATAGACAGATTTAGTCAGGTATACATGTAGCAATGTGTAAAAAGTCTTGTTATAAAATAACCCCTGCCCGATTGCCGGAAATAAATTTTAATTAGGTAAGATACCCACAATTCTTATTTCAAAACAGGGTCACAGCCACTAACACCTAAAAACATTATGGTGTTAGCAATTTATCCATGCATCAAAAATCGGATTCTAACACATGTGTGATTTCCCTACATGTTGTGAGATAGGACAAAGCTGGCGTATAAACTAGCTTATACGCAGATAACGTTTTTATAGTGACGTCGAACGCCCTGACACTGAACGACGTCATAAGTTTTAAATTTTGGTGACGTGATGGAACAAGACGTCACTGGATGACGTCATCGCCTAAACGCGAGTGGGGATATCAGGATGTTGTGTTTGCCTTGTATTTTGCCTGTAAAACTAACTTATAAACGCAGGACAATGTTAATACTCGACTGGAAAACTTGAAAGTGAACTTCCATAAGCTAAAAGTGTAGATATATCTTTAAAAAGTTATCAGGTCTGTTAGTAGATTAAAAAATGGTAACACATAAAACAATTGTTTGAAGCTTGCACCCCTATCATTTTTTAGATATAGATTCGTCCACAAGGCAATCAGGGAAAAACTATTCAGCTTTAACGTAGGGGTTGCCAACTTTTAGTTTGATGTAGAAAATAAGGCAAACTACTAAAATTCAGTTTTTCTTTACATTAAAGTTTATGTGTTAGAATAGAAATAATGGATTGATTCTCTGTGTATACGCTCTGATAAGTGCAAGAAAAAAGGAAGTGTCCACACTTTTTGAACTCTCGACCAAAAACAATGAACACTTACTTTTTTCTTGCAGTTATCACAGCGTATAAGCACAGAATCAATCCATTATTTCTTAATTTGATGCAATTATTTTGTGATGGAAATTATGGTATAGTATACCAATCAGGATATGCGTTATTTTAGTAAGATGTCATAAAGAAAAAAAGGTTAAATTTTCTCGTGCGTGCACTGCAATAAGCTGCAGTTGAAAGACAAATTAAACTATTTTTAGGGGAAATACTATCATCTGTTGAGACTCAATAAGCAGCTAATGTCTTAAAAATGCAAGCATAATCTGTCTGTTGCGAATCTACTGAACACAGTGGCACCTGTAATTCGTGGTTCAATTGTGGATAACAACCCCACTCTCCGAATATTTAATATAAAAGGCAATATACAGGTTGAATTAAGTTCTTTTAAGACACACCAAAAAATAAATCATAGGGATTTTCTTTCGTTTATAATTACACCAGCATGGTGGAGGTCTTGACATTTTAATGACATAAATGTAAATATCAATATAACTTCAGGAGAGAGTGCTTTTCATGGTGCTTTTAACTATACAATGTAATAATAAATAGCACCTTAACATACCATTGATAATTGGTGTCTATGCTTCATCTGAAGCACATATTTGGATGCAGCAGCCTGTCTTTGTTCTTCAGAGTTACATGCTATCTCTTGAAAATTGCTTTGATATTCATTTTGTTCAAGCTCTTGAAGTTCTGATTCACTGTGACTCTCCTGTTGTAAATGATTGTCTCCTTGTATTTGATTGCAATCTTCAGTAATTTCCAGCTCTGAACTTACATGTCCAGGTGATTCAGGTGACAACATTGGGAATCCTACAGATTGATTAGTTAATGTCGTCTCTTTTCCTTCATAATAATGGCTGTGTCGTCGTTTAACATGCTTATAGAATCCTTTGTATGAACTGTAAGTATTAGGGCAGCTCTCAATTCCACAGGATACACAAAAATTTGGATCATTACTATGTGCATAACTGATGTGATTCAAGAGTTCCTTCAAAGTGAGAGATAGAAACATCAGGCAAATCGCGCACCTCCATGTCCGTCTGCTCATAGTTATCTGTAAGACCAACAATAATTTATCCAGTGAGATAGTCATTAACACACATGATTATTAATTAAATTCCAATTTCAAACCTATAGCCTGCTCAGATAAACAATAAGCCCTTTTCCAGTTTGGTTTCGCTTGATTTTTAGTTAGCCAGATTTAAGGGGTATAACTTTAACTGATTAGCCGTCCATTTTTTATTATTATTTCAATGAGTGAGTGATTGATGTTTTAAGCTGCACTCAAGATTACTTCCCTTTTCATGGTGGCTTTGTGAGTTTTAGTGTCGGAAGAAACCGAGCTATTTTGTCAAAAATATTTATATCACATAGCTTAGTCTTTCTGTTGTAAAAAATACAACTATAGTGTCTTATCTGTGTGATAGTTAGTTTAGATATATGTGCAATATCATTTTGTCATAAAAAAATTGGTCTCGCACGATCTCTTAATCTGATGGTTTGTCAAAACTGTATGTTTTCCTGAATTTTACTGATCTAGATAAGTATATTGAGCAGTTCATATTCTTTTTTTTTTTGTAAAGGATATAGGAAACAAACATAATTTTATACAAGCATTATCAAAATTAGTGATCGGTCTATAATCATTCCCTCGTATTGAAATGTTCAAGAAATCCTTATCTTACTCTGGACTACTGGAGCAAGTATTTTGAATTCTCTCCACTTATCTACCCAAACTGCTTTTTCAGTAGTAAGTTTTAAGAACAAATATCGTCATGAATTGATCTATATTACTATATACTTAATAATTTTTGTCTTTGTAAAAATGTGTATGCTCACTGCATATTTGTAAGATATATATGTAAAGTTAAACCATTGTTATGTCATGATGCTTACAGTTTTGAGGGCCTCGAGGTAGAACAGCTATTCAGAGTGTATTTCTTATATGTAACCCTCATGAAAAAATAAAGAATATTATTATTATTATTATTATTCATTCGAAAACAATTAAAAAAACGCCGAAAACTGCAACTCAAGAATTTGGTTCTTGTTCAAGAAATACGTCACATGTCACGTGTTTAACCGCGATGCACTCTGGGTATGTGAGCAGACGTTCTATCACTTGAGATGGCGCACTTTGTGAAAAATGGTGAACAAATCGTCATAAAAGATTTATCATCGGAGGATTTGGGAAGTTACCTGTCCCGACAATTTGACACAAAAGTGGCTGACTACATATCGGGTAAGTATTTCTAATCAGTCTAGCATTGTTTCCAATAAATTGATTATTAAACACGTGTAACTTTAGTTTATGTATATTTACGGTTTTCGATTTACGGTTACCAAACTCCTCTGTTGAATAATCAAGCGTTGTACAGCTTGTAACACTTGAGGCCTTCTGAACTACATTAGATTTAGACGACTTGGTTAAATGTAAAAGTAAACATACCTGCCCTGACTGTAAAGCGTTGACACGGACAGAGAGTTGAAGAGAGATCAGCGCTGTTACCACTGTGCAGACGAGCCCTCGCTTTCGCGCGTTTTCGGCAGTCTCCGACGAGGTTCGGGTTCAGCCTTGACATTGAAAAGCGCCCTCTAGCAAATATATCAGTGCCTTTTTTTTCTTAAATTTTCTAGCGCTGAATACAGAAAAATTCGTTACAAGTGAGAATCAACCACAGTAAATTAAGGATTTGTCACTGAAATTATTCCTCTTTTTGTTAGTTAACTTTATTTTTAAATTTAAGACTGATGACCGATGTGTTTCTTGTAATTCACTAATCACCATATTATTGACCACAACAATGTAAAGACTAAGTAAACATGCCTTCAATTAGGCAGGTCGGTGACGTCATCACATGTTGGTACAAGGTATTCGATCATAAAAGTTAAAAAGCAAATGTGAGTTTCAAAAGTTAAAAATAAAACAAAAAGTGAAGTCTGTATATTTTTTCAGGGCCCTTTCACTGGACCCTGTTTGCTCATTTTCGCTTGAACAGAAAAATAACTACCATTCATAAAATGCTTGAAAAAGGCCCATATTTAGAGACATAAGTTGTCTCCCCTGATTTATTAAATATCATTTTTCTAAGTAAATATGATTATACATGTCAAACTGAATTCTAATTACATCTTAGAACTATGTGAAGAATAGTTTGGTATAGGTTTTAGAAACAAACTATGGATGATTAAAATTGACCCGACCTGCCTACTTCAATTCAAAAGATATGCTACATTGCTATTTGTGTTTAAGATAAGCGCACTTATGTCTAAACAATTCTTAGAACCTGAATTTTGCTTAACCCTTAAAGCGAGGAGGGCCACCAGAATGAACTAAAATAAATTTTCTCAAATTTGGTATTATTTTTCCCTTGATGATGAATCTAGGCCTACACGGTTCTGTGGTCCAAATTTTCTGAAAATCCTAAACATTGGATTTCATTATTATTTCTCATATAAATTAATTTTCAAAAGTTGTTTAACAAATATCATAATGATTTTTTGGGGAGATCGCTCATATACAGAATACGGCAAAGATTTCGTATACTTCATCCGTACAGGAAAACATATGTTAGCATTTTATGAAAGAGACCCTTTCTGCTTAGAATGGCGGTTTATGACGTTTGAATTGTATGGCATTGACGTCATTTCTCTGTTGCAGTCACTGTGACACGCCCATTTTGCATTACGTCATAGACGCAATCAACCCGATCCCCGAAAGGGTCTATTTGTATGAAGGCATTGTTTTAATTTAGACTCAAAGACAAAAATGGTAGCAATTGTGCGAAGAAAAAATTTAGCCACCCCCTGGTGGCCTTCCAAAATTTAAAGTTACAATGCTTGATATAATAATCACTGGTTCTCTGTCTGATTTTCTGTTGGACACCGGTCTGAGTTGTGCCCTTGGTTATGGCCCAGGACATTTCATCAGACGAGTGCTGAATATGAATGGTAACTTCGGTAACTGGTCCTTTCAGGCTATCGGATACAGCGTACGAAGACAAAGAAACCAAACGTCTACTCCTATGTGCATTTTTAATTCACTTCATGACTTTTTTTTCAGCTGCTGGGTTAGATGGAAAAGCTTTCTTAGCACTCGATCGCACTGATTTGAATGAGCTGTTGCCTGGAGCAGAAAATTTGCTTGCACGGAAGGGGTTAATGACCTTCATCAATGTAATTATTTATTTTTAAATGTTATAACTGATATGCAACGTTCAAGGCACTTTCATGTAGGCAGGATAATGTTTAGAGTGTCAAAAAGCCCTTTTATGTAGCCTTGATTTCATCTGTGAAAGGGAGTTGTGTAGAAGTATCCTAATAAGTGTTGCCGGAAATTTCATAGTCTGTCTGGTACTGTGCATCAGTTTATAACTTTTGGGGGGTATTTTTATCTTTCCCAATCTTTAGGGGGAACAAACACTCAACTTTTGACAATCGGAATTTTTTAAAAAAATCACATTTTTTGCAGCTCACGCACTTTTATATTTTACGGATTGGCTTTTTCTTCAAGCTGATATTTTAAGAGTTATTGACCTTTGGTATTTATATAACTTGCATTACATTACAGTAAACTTCTGCTTACATCTTTTGCCTGGGCAATATTTCCAATTAATATTTATGGATTGCTTTGAAACCTTGCTGGGATATGCCCACTACGACTATACTAAGGGTTATTGGGGCCCTCAGTGGCTCAATCGGCAGAGTGACAGTCCCTCAGTTTAACACAGGCCTTCCATCGGAGGACGGGTTTGAATCCTCCTCAAATTGAAAAAAAAGGCTATGTGAAAGAGTTGCCAGGTACTCGCCGAAGGTCTAAACCTGGCAACTCTGTCAAATAAGTGGATACTTCTGTGTGTGGTGTAAAACACTAATCAATCAATTAACTAGATGTTATTGCCCTTTTTTCATCTTTCTTCAATTTTGTTGAACATATATTTAGATACTTTCCTTATTTTTCAGGAGAGCAGTGGCATCGAAGTTAGTCAACAAGTGGAAGCCGATGTAGCCTCCCCCATTGTTCAAACAACCAGAGTAAACTTTAGCTTGTATAGTGACAGTGAACTCATAAGAGCAAATCAAGCTGGAAAAATTGACAAAGATACCAAAGATCGCGCCATTAGAGCTGTGATAAGCAACATGGTTGCAGCATGTCAGCAGTTGGCAACCCCACGTTACCCCACACATGAAGAACTGCAATTAATGTCCCAAACAATGTGTCGTAGGTTTGAGGTGTTACAGGATGACGCAAATCTCAACCCTGGAAAGCCATGGGTGAGTATGGGTTATAGTTTCTCGAATTGCCATTATCTTATCCCCCCACTCCTTTTATAATCTCAACATGGCTGTATTTGATAATCTGCCTTTCTTGACAGTTGGGATTTCTTCAAAAACTGAAAAGGAGATTATCAAACATCAGACCTGTGCTAAAGCCCCAAGGACCAACGCCATCTAAACTGAAAAAAGTGATTATCCCAGAACCTACCCAATCTGAGGAAGAATCCCAATGTGTACATGTAGCTGAAAGTGAAATGGTTACGAGCCAATATGGTTGGTTGCATTTTATCTACAGGATATAGTATATAAAGTGGCAAAAGCTGTCAAATATAGGGAAAATTTTGTTGAAACAGAATCAGCTAATCGGCTGGCCACATGCATGAACTGTTAGTACAGGCCCATATTGATAAATGCTTACTATTAATCAGTGTGTACATTTTTAAGCTTTATGAAATGGTTAATTTGATATCTCTAGTTCTCTACTTATATACTGCTTATTCACCTATAAACCATATTCTGAGAAAGTGGAAACCTTCTTGCCTAGCTTTTATAATGGTAGTAAAAGTGGATTGATTACAGCATTTTGACTATCTGTGATTTACTTATTTCATATATTTGGTACTACTGTTACAGATGCAAAACTCCTAGCCACCCATTACCAGCAGTTAATGGATAAGTTAGCAGAAAAGAAGCCAAACATTAAAGTGGTCCAACAACTTCTTGATCTGGAGTTTCCTGCAAGGAAAACATTTGTGGAATCTTCACCAGATGGGAAAAACAAATTGGCCACCATTCTAAAGGCTTATCCTTGTTTCCGCTCACCTGTACATGTAAGTATTTTCAGATCTTTGTCGGAGTAAATAATGACAAAAAGATAGTTTTCCTGGATGGAGAATTACAAAGGTTTTGGGTTATTTGTGATTTGTTTCACTCATGATAAACAGTCTTAAGTTAAGCTTCATATATTTGTGCAGGTTATCGATGAAATAAGACGGTACATAAATGGTGATAGATCCTACTTGCAAGCCTGTGCAGACCGTTTGGAAGATCTATGGGAGGCTTTGTTCATGTGGGCTATTCGATTAGGGATAACATCTCCATCCAAAAGAGGCAAGCTTTTAATTTTCTGTCACTTAAAACTTAACTACATGTTGATTTAATGGATTTAATTAAACCTAAAGGTTGCGACTTTCATTTTTATTAACTTCAAATAAGTTTATTATTTTTTAGAGTTGTATTGTTTCTTGGCCAATTTGAATAATCACCCTTAAGACTACAGGTTTGTAATGTTCTGATTGTGTTGAATTGACACTGGACTTGACTGGAGGATATCTTTAAGTTGTCTGTTGAGGATTAGCTGTATTTACAATTTTGCAAATTGAGTCCACCACATTATATTTTAACTCCATGTCATTCTTTTTGGGTGATTAAAAAAAGATTTAATATGGATACTGAAAATAAAGTATTTTATCTTTTCAGACAAAAAGGAACAGATTGTACTCAGTGAAATTCATGCTTTATTCCCTTCATCGAAAAAGGGAAAACCATTACTAGTCTCTCTAAAAGTAAGTTTGATTTTTTTATCTTATCATTGAATTACAAATTGTGCATCTTTCTTTATTTACTGAGGTTAGTTTCAGAAGCTCATGTCTTCAATTATGTCCTAATACAATGGCGCTAACATATAATGGCTTTGTAAAACAGGGCCTATAAATATCTTATAGCATAAACAGATGTTAGAATGCTGCTTAAAATTATTAGATCCAACTGAGTTTGTTTATGTTTTACCACAGCCTTTCTTTCTCTTAAACCTATCCCTTGCCAACTACTGAAAATGAAGTCACTTGCTAAATTTATGGAATTTCATTTGATTTTTATAAGTGTGATCCTTAACTGGCAGCTATTGAATAATATGCATCTTATATTTGTGTTTAATAACAGGATACAGACGATGTACAGTACCACGTCAGTAAAAGAAAAGAGCCCGGAATATTTATAACGCTAAATTCCCTTGTTGTGGCGACAGATGGTGAAAGTATTGCTCTGTTAGATTCGACTAATTCTAAGTGCTGGAACAGGGCAGTTTTAGTTTTGTTGGGATTACATTATGCTTTTTTGAAACCTTACAGCCCAGGTAACGAGACTATTATGTCTATATTACAGACAAAGGTATTACAGGATGAGATTCATCCTAAGGATATTACGAAAGAATATAAGCTGGCGGTAAACAAGTTCAATGAATTTTTTAGCTAAAAGTTTAGCCCCAAACTACATATAAGTTCGGTCAGGTGTCTAAAAAGAGTACTTAAAGTGGCATGAGCTGCCAAAAGGTTGATATTTTGACGTTAAAACAGAATGCTGAAATTATTGACTATTTTTCTCAAGACGTGTAATTCAGAAGCTTTTCAATGCTTCTAGTCTCAAGAATGAACGATGAAGTCTGGTTATGGATTTCCCTCATTCCAACGCCAATCATTTAGTTTTTTGATGGCCTTCAAAACACATTGTGACGATCAGATATGATGAAAAAAAGTTGGCAGCTCATGCCACTTTAAAGGCAACAAAAAACAAAAACAAATATACAGCACAAGCGAGATAAATTTTCTTTGTAACATTATGTACAAGAAGCCTGTTTTTATTTTTTTTTTTCTTGTCAAACCTTGCTCAGACAAGACCAAATTGCAACATTATCCTTTCGGCAAAACTTGACAAAGTTTATTAAGTGTCTGCATAGCTTATGGATGTGTTTAACAAACAACGAAAAGGCTGTTTAGAGGCTGACACATGTTAAAGCCATACAAAATATGTTAAGCTGACAAGGGAGATAATTCACTAATACTATTTAATGGCTCACTTCACTAACGATTGAACCAGGTTTAGTTTTTTTTTCTCTTTCTGTTAATCACGTATAATGGGGGCCTGCAGGGCTCAGTAGGTAGAGCGTTGGTCTCCCAATCCGAACAGCCTTCGCTTCCACCGATGGTTCATGGATTCGAATCCCACTCAGTTAAAAAAATTTGAAAATTTTCTGACTGGGTTTTCACTCAAACGACCTATGTGGGATGGTTGTCAGTTACCACCGGAAAGTCGTGGGTTTCCTCCGGGCATAAATCCCGGTTTCTCCCCACAATAAAACTGCCAACGCCGCCATGTAGGTGAAATAATCTTCAGCGCGGCGTAAAACACCAAACAATCAATAAAATTGCGTGTACAGTTCCCACACATGAAATCTATACTCTTGGGGAGATCTCTTGATTCAACTGTGTTATTTTTATTTTATTTTCCATTAAGTCCGACCTTAACTCCATTATTTGAAGAAAGTTGATTTCGGTCAAACATCTATTCACATACTGTAAAAAATATTTTTAAAAAAAAATTGTCAAAGTGGTATGTGGAATTTATATTCAATTAGAAACCGAAATAATCAATGTTTGAGATTTGTTGAGCCCTTAATTAAAATAAAAATCTTCCTGGGTCTTAGTGTGCAAATTAATGACTTCTATGAATCCAAGGGCATTTGTGATTTTAAACATTTTGAATTAATTACATTTTTTTAATTGTGGCTGCTTGTTACAATTGATTTAATTTTATTTTCTGTATGCCCGAATGAAACACTGAACTTTTTATCTGCAAGTTTTAAATCGTCTTTACCATGTTGTATCTTGGGTTTTAAATACACAGAGATTTCTTGGATTAAGATTGTTTCTATCGTTATTTTTTTTTTTTACTTTCCAGAATATATATATACTTAAGAAATTAGAAATTATTTAGGAAATTATCTTGCTGTACCTTATTATTTAAGATATGTTCTTATTTAAGAAAAAATGGGGTCTCCAGTAAGAGTATTTGTCTGAATCAAGATAAATCTTATTCTATTTCTTGTTCAAGTTTAAATTTCTTAAATCAAGAAATTTATGTCTTAATTGAGATAATAGATCTTGCCCAAGATAGGTTCTTAAATAAGAAAAAATGGGGTCTCCAGCAAGAATATTTCTCTTGATTAAGATAAACATATTGTGATTTCTTGCTCAAGATGATATTTCTGAAACCAAGAAATTTATGTCTGTATTGAGAAAAAAAATCTTATGCAAGACTTTTATAGAACAAGAAAAAAATCCTTACCACAGACCCAAGAAAAAGTAAGAAATAAATGGTTTAATCAAAAAAAAAAATCTTAATCAAGCCATTTTTTTTTTACTGTGTAGTATATCAAGGAAAGAGTATTTGGATCCTGAAAAGAGAGAGACAAAAAAGGGACTTGTTTGAGTTATCCCCCTTTTATTGAGAGCCATGCACACCACTAACCTTCCTTTTCTTGCTCCAATGCCAGTTTTAGTTCATGAATAGTTGCTTTATCTTGACTGGTCTGTACATGCAGTAAGTCATTCTCCTCCTGCAGATTCAAACTGGACAAAAAAAGTAGCGCAATTTAGTCGTCAAAATGCTTATGAGAATCCAAACTTTTTATTTAGGAAAAGTTAAAATATTACATGACATCGTTACTAGACAGATTATTCTGTATGTGTTTACAGGCACTCCCAGAAGATCGGGGGTTTCATTCGGGCAATGAGCCCCGTCCCCCACTAAACCTGGGAACACCGCCATATAAATGAAATAATCTCGAGTCCGGCGTAATACATCACTCAATAAATCACAGATTATTATTTAAATTATAGGCCGGCATGGTCAGATGTTCCCAATCTTAAATGTTGGACTAAACACCAGAAAGTTGTGCTTATATTTAGTACATAACAGGATGCATTTGGTGAAGAATTTAATCAATTATTAAAAATTTGAAGATTACTGTTGAGTCTGAAGTGTCTTGGCTTCGTTCTTAAAAAAGGCGAGTTCATTCCACACAGCGTCACTGTTTTCTTTCTGCAATTCTCTGGGATGAGAACGTCTCAACTTCTTTTTCTTCTTGTTCCTGTAACATAAGACACATATAGTTTTAAAGGTTATTTAACGACATGATTGAAGAATAATTTTTTTTTTTAATAATAACAATGAAATCATTAACAGAACACTATTTTTGTAAATTTAATACATAACTTGTAGAAATAGATTTGGGATCTCTATACCATAGATTGATTGATTAATGTTTTAAGCACTGAAGATTAGTTCACTTATATAGCGACGTCGTCAGGTTTAGTGGGCAGGGTTCTGGAGGAAACCCCGGCATTGTACCTGGCATTTTTTGCACTACGGCGATCAAATAGAAAATTTGGTGTGAGTGGGATTGGAACCCAGGCAGCATCGATGGAAGGCCTGTGTCGGACTGAGTGACTATAACTCCGTCAACTGAGTTAGAATTCTAAGTGCCCCCGAAAGTTGGTGAAAATCAGAAAACAATCTAAAGTACACCATAAAACAGCATACAATCAATGTCGAAAGAGATATGTTAGTACTTACTCGTTGTCATCTTCAAAAGTCTTCAACTGTTCTTTTACCAACCTATAGTTGGTTTGTACAGATTTCAATCTCTCCAGTCTACGGTCGTGAGCAATCCTTAGCTCATTCAATTCTTCATTCTAAATTGGGGGGAAAACAAGAAGCAGGGAAGTATTAAAATCTTCTTGAGGTTAGTCATTGCATTGATAGAATATTCAGGGGGTATACCAGACACAAAATGCTTCAATAAAACCTTTCTTTTTGCAGTCAACAGATCTATGGAAAAAAATTACAAACAACATAGGTAAGCAAAGATCAAGCTTGTCTGTTTCTGTTTTAATCACTGAGACTAATGTTATAACAACAATGAAAACATTAAAATTAAATTTTATCCTTCTTTTAATAATTTCACGATCTATTTAAAACATCTCCAATTGGCATCTCCGACTCAAACAGATTGATTGATTGTTTGGTGTTTTACGCCGCGCTCAAGATTATTTCACTTATATGACGGTGTAGCCAGTTTTATTGTGGGAGGAAACCGGGCTCTGTGCCCGGAGGAAACCCACGACCTTCCGCTGGTAACTGGCAACCCCGACTCAAACAGAGTAAATAACAAAATGACAGGCTTTGTAGTTGAGTTGACTTAAATTAATCAACAAAAGTATTTCAAGAAAGTCGTCAAACCTTGAGAGAAAGTAAAACTTTCATATCTGTAATTTTCGCTTCGGCTTGGGCCAACATTTCTCCATTTCTGTCAGAGTTTGTGTCAGAGTCGGCTAAAGCTTGTGACCTTTCTGGTGACCTTGGTGATGGTGACTCTTTCTTGATTGGCGTGGAATGGTTACTCTCTTTAAGTTGATCAGGGTTAAACTGAAATGTCCTTTCCAAATTCTGTTCCATGTCTTCTATAATTCTATTCCGAAAATAACATTTACAGTTACTTCGAAAAATATAGCTTTATAGGCAAGAAATGGCAAATTTTGGACCTGGTTACATGGAAAAATATAGCTTTATAGTCAAGAAATGGCAAATTTTGGACCTGGTTACATGGAAATATATAGCTTTATAGTCAAGAAATGACAAATTTTGGACCTGGTTACATGGAAATATATAGCTTTATAGTCAAGAAATGACAAATGTTGGACCTGGCTAAAGATATATTAATTCATTGTCAGGTGGGTTATTCCATGTTATTTTTTTACATATCAATGTTGACAGATTTACAGGTGTGGGAAGTGAGCTGTATATATACAGAATACATTAAATTGTTATTACAATATTTTACCGACAATCAGAAAATCTGGACACTGTATTTAGACTGTGTAAGATTGAGTACATGACTCATTAATTGAAATAAACTTATCAAGAAGTTACCTGTCTTTATTATGTAGACTTTCTTTCAAAAGGTGATTTTCAGTCATTAAATTTTCTATCTTCTGCTTGGCCAAGTCTGTGGTTTCCTGAAATAAAACAATGAGGGAATGTGTAATATATTTGAAACTAGAAAGAGAGGTGGGGGATATTCAGTCGGTTTGAGTAACAATAAGTCAGAAAAAATATTTGTAAATACATATAAAAATGTAGATAACAATGATTGGTTTCAACAGCACCAACAGCAGAAATATATATCGAAGAAGTTGCGAGCCACCAACAATACCAAAACAGAAACATTCCTGCCTTCTACATGTAATAGAATTTTTGTTGATTGATTGATTGTTTGGTGCTTTACGGCGCGCTCAAGATTATTTCACTTATATGGCGGCGATGCCAGTTTTATTGTGGGAGGAAACCGGGCTCTATGCCCAGAGGAAACCCACAACCTTCCGTTAGTAACTGGCAACCATCCCACATAGGTTGTTCGAGTGAAAACCCAGTCAGAAAATTTTCCAATTTTTGGACTGAGTGGGATTCGAACCCGCGATAGAATTTTTGTAAATCTGGTTTTATTGTGATTTGATTTATTGTTGTTTTCAGCCGCACTCAAGATTGTTTCACTTATATGGCGGCGTTGCCAGGTTTAGTGGGAAGGAAACTGAGCTCATTGCCGTGGGGAAACCCCCGACCTTTGGCGAGTACCTTGGCAACTCTTCCACATACATTTGGTTTGAGTTGGGTTTGAACCCGCTGCATCGAGGGAAGGTCTGTGTGGGACTGAGGGACGATCACTCTAACCCAGTGGTTCTCAAACTTGTCAAGTTCATCGTCCCCTTGAGACTGCTTGCTCATAGCTGTCGCCCCCCCCCCTCTCACACACCAAGCCTTTGATTAGTACACTTGTATGCTTAGCTCCACAATATGCACTCCCAAGGAATGTCGTGCAGAAATTTTCACTAATATCACACATTCATGTTTTGTTGTTTTCATCATGTTTAAAATTTTTCATTCGCTCATATGGTCATCTGATTTCTTTATGAAAATAAATTTTATTGCAAGCAAGGTATTTCCTTCTGCTGGCTTTTGTCCACTTCATTGTTATTAGTCCCCTACCGGCGAAGCCGGAGGGTACTATAGGTTTGCGCTCCGTTCGTCAGTCCGTCCGTCAGTCCGTCCGGCTAGTCAGTTTTCCGGACTTTTTTTCTATATGCTTTCAGATATGCAATTGATTTTTTGTATGTGGGTCCACCATGGTGGGTTACAGATCAAGTTTACATTTTGTTCCACTCCTTGCATTTTTACCGGAGTTATCGCCCTTGGACTTTAGAAATATCACAAAAGTAGCAGTTTTCTTGACTTTTTTCTATATGCTTTCAGATATTCAATTGATTTTTTGTATGTGGGTCCACCATGGTGGGTTACAGATCAAGTTTACATTTTGTTCCGCTCTGTGCATTTTTACCGGAGTTATCGCCCTTGGACTTAAGAAATATCACAAAAATAACAGTTTTCCGAACTTTTTTCTAGATGCTTAAAGCTACTGAATTCTTTTTTTTGTATATGGGTACACCATAGTAGGTTACAGATCAAGTTTAAGCACATTTTTCACGCAGCTATCACCCTTGGACTTACATTTTATACACATACCATTTTTTTCTGACTTTCGTGCTAGATGTTCACACTCATTCAAATGGTTGATAGTATGTGAGTACAACATGGTTGGTTACAAATAAGGTTTACATTTGTTCTGCTTCACACCTTGGGCGTTAGAAATTTCTTTTAAAGACAGATTTCCTGATTTCTTTACGAAATGTTTGTTTGACATTTAGCTGATGATTAGTATACATGAGAGTACACCATGTTGGCATATAGGCCAAGTTTAGGATTTACAGTACCGTCGCCGTTAAAAGGAAAATGCCTTGACCAGCTTTCACCCGTAAAATGTTTAAACGGTGCATTAAAAATCATCTTGGCTGTGACTGATCACGCCTGCAGATTAGCTTCACTGCGCCTTAAAGAAATAGTTCGCCGGATCTAAGCATTAAAATCATATATATTGATATTTTTTTGCACTTTAAGTTGGAGTAATCGTTCACATATATGTTACTGATGCTATTCTTATCAAAAAGTTTGATTTGGCTTGGATTTTAGAACAGAGAAGACGTATGTGGTGAAACTTTAGTTCAGCTTTGAAAGTAGATTGTCCAGCCACCTGTCTGGGCTCACTCAGCTGTCTCTCACAGCGATGTATGTTTCAGTCTAACCAGGCTACTCACACCGGCTTGTCTTCATTGTTTTATGTAATACCTCATGCTGTGATCCTCGGAATGAAAATATATCGGCTAATTTCCCACAGTTTTATTATGTGTGTAAATTTAAATATGGGTTTCAAAGATTATGTAGATTTTTTTCTAATCATGAAGTTTTACAATAAATATTTATTTTGTATTGTAAGACAACTTTATGTCATTTATGTAAGTATGAATTAGCAAAGTTTGAATTACTTTCAATGTCTCCATTTTTTTTTTTTCGTAAAAAATAATTGTCTGCATTATATCAAGAAACTTAACAAGATTGTAAACAAAAATGTAAACCGAAAACTGATTGCCAATTTGAATCTCAAATGGATGCAGTGCGACCAAGGTAGACGAAAAGAGACTTTACGGGTGAAGTCTATGCGTCTCTCAAGCGAGTCGTTTCAGGATATTTCCGATCTGATAGTATATGGGTTTTCAATATAAAAATGGTGGTAAAAATGAAAGTTTTCTCCCCAAAACTAGTCTTACGAACAAATTATGTCATAGACGCCAGTAAATTATACCTTGAAACGGACCAATTAATGGATATCAAATAGACAACATTGTGATAAAAGTCAACGAAAAGTGTCTACGAGTTAAACCTGTAAAAGTTACGGCTGTAACCCGTAAAACCTTATCGGGTTGAGATGTACCCATTTGAGGACTTGCCTGTAGACGATACATGTACCTGTTTTATTAACATTTTTGAGATTAAAATAAATATGATTTTCTTTACAAATTATTTTGATGGATTGATATATAGAAAACTTAAATAGTACTTTTTCAAGGTTTTTTTCTATGGTTAAAGCAGCAGAGCCGTTTTCACTGGTAAAAGTGTCTACGAGTTAAACCCGTAAAAGTTACGGCTGTAACCCGTAAAACCTTATCGGGTTGAGATGTACCCATTTGAGGACTTGCCTGTAGACGATACATGTACCTGTTTTATTAACATTTTTGAGATAAGAATAAATATGATTTTCTTTACAAATTATTTTGATGGATTGATATATAGAAAACTTAAATAGTACTTTTTCAAGGTTTTTTTCTATGGTTAAAGCAGCAGAGCCGTTTTCACTGGTAAAAGTGTCTACGAGTTAAACCTGTAAAAGTTACGGCTGTAACCCGTAAAACCTTATCGGGTTGAGATGTAGCCATTTGAGGACTTGCCTGTAGACGATACATGTACCTGTTTTATTAACATTGATGAGATTAGAATAAATGTGATTTTCTTTACAAATTATTTTGATGGATTGATATATAGAAAACTTAAATAGTACTTTTTCAAGGTTTTTTTCTATGGTTAAAGCAGCAGAGCCGTTTTCACTGGTAAAACTAATGTCTTGAGGATTGATAGTCCTCTGCCATTGGCGACAGTATGTCTTTATAAATTTATCCATTCTTCTGTAATACAAATGGTATCTTTGATACATATAAAATCTATAACTTTAGTGGTACAAGATTTCATAGTGTTGAACATTTTGGAACCAGTGAGAATCGGTGACCAAAGGAGTTTGACGGGGTCAAAGACACAGTTTTTCTTGTACATGGACGGAATTTCAGTTGATTTTTCTCGGGGTTGTTATTTTATCAGAATGTTTGTAAATGGTTATAATCCACTAATCTCCTGTATATCAAAATAACATAATTACCGTCATTATGAATAATTAAGATTTGCTCCATGGGCTCTTTGAGTTTACGGGAAATTCACGGGAAGTTGTCCAAACCCAAGCCGGTGTACATCGAAATTTGTTTTTAAAGATTTTCAACTTTTGTTCTTCTAAGAATAACTGGTGATTGGAATTTAAGAATACACAAATTTCTGAGAACGAATTCATGCTGGATACCACGTTAAACGTCTCGTGCAGCGATTGAAATTCACTTGTTCGTCTGTCAGGGGACTTTTACGGGCAAAATATAACCCGCTGAGACATGCTCCAATGTAGCTAGCACCTCTTGCATGGGCAATTCAATGGATCGCCAGCGAAAAACTTTTACGGGTCCAAAAAAATGGAAAATTTTCTGACCTGGGTTTTCACTCGAACGGCCATGATTTTTTTTCACGTGGTCTGAAGATTAAAATTAATTTATAATAATTTAAGAAATACGCACATTTTTTTTGTTTTTACCAAGAACGCAGATTCCGTTATAATAAAAAACATATGAAAATGTTTGTTCTTCAACTCAAACCTGTGAATATGGGGCGAATATATACGGTTAAAATGGACGGAGATTGTTTTACCGGTTAAACTTTCTGTTAGATTCTAACTGTGATAGTTAACCAAAAGATTAACCTCCGACCACGTGTAGTTTTACCACTAAAGGCAGGATGATCTTTTGGGGATTAAAATAATTATACTAGTTAACCCCATGATTTGTTGCTTTGTCTGAGCAGGAAATTAACCAGGAGTGCTGCTCATACACAAGCAGAAATTTTCCTTATAAACCCAGATATTTTCCAATTGATCATCACTGACTCAGTTTTATTATTCTCGATCGTTCACATTTCCTTTGCCTTATATTTTCGCGCCTTTATTTCTTACCTGCTTTACATATCCGTTTTGTTGGTTACCAATATCCCTATATTAGTACAGGAAGATATTGCATAAGGCATATTACATGATGTTGACCATGTCCAGAAGAACGCATCTCAAAGGTATGTGTAAAATATCTTATAAATGAAGGTCGGAATACTAAGAAGTGGCATATGTTGTAGAAGTTTACCCATTGTTTCTTGTATGATATGTTGAATCACGATTGCTGGTAAAACTAAATGAAACGTATCTAATACCAAGTTAACCGTCACTTTATTACTTCTGTAGATCTTGAAATTAATATTTGTCCAGCTTGCCAAAAGTTTAATTATAGTGGAAGAAATAGTCTCCATTGAAATTAATACTGTAAATGTGTGTGTATTTTTCAGTTCCCAAGAACGCATTCGTACAATTTATGTGCGATGAGAAGACACTTCACATCAAAACTAGCAAACTGATATCTAAGAGCCCTATTGTCGTTGGGGCTGTCGTCCTTGCACCTTGGGAGAACAGAAAACTACGTGCCACAATATTAGGACTAGCTGGTAAGTACCGTTGCTCCGTATTTTTCAAAATTATCATATGTCGTCAGTTTATAAAGAATATGCTAATATTGTATAGTATTCTCTTTGATATTCACAAATATTTTATATACAAACATTTTTTCCTTACATCAGATGACCCAACGGATCTTTTCGAAAAAGAGAGAGAGCTTATGAAAGCAAAGAAGCATAAAACCACGGGTGAAAAACTGGTTAACAAAGGTACATATAACCTCCAATATAAACGTTTACTTTTAAACATCATCGAGACGAAACGGTTAACTAGAGCCTTTGTGTTCAATTTTAACTTTATACTTGCTCTCTGTTCAGATATAGGAAACAAACCGGGCAACAGCAAGAAGGCATGTCTTCTCCGAGGTAATCCACTGAAAAGAAAAGCAACTTCAACAAAGGTAAGTTCTTTGAATATTTCGACCCTTAGTTTGACAATTAACCACTGAAACTGCAGACATTACGCAGCAGCATTATATTGAAGTGAGATAACATGTAACACACGCTGCTTTTATGGATGAATTATTGACTTGTTTTATAATGTTATTATTTCGTTTTACAGAAAATTGAGATCTTTAAAAGACCTTCCAACACTGCCCCAATCACCAATTCCCCAATTCAGCGTGAACCAGTTGACTTGTTTGAAGACTATGATTTGTCGGTCATCTCTGAAAGGGCAAGGAAGAAAACGAAAACAGTTCTGGAAGAGGTCCTTCCAGAAGACATCACAGAATTCCGCTGGATCATGGGGAAGATGATTGAACTCCAGGATTATCTCATCAACATAGACAGGAAAGTGGATGCCCTTATACAAGAGAAGAACAAAACCACCGAATATAGAGCCCCGCCCCCTCCTTCTGTTCACCCTGGTGTCACCCAACCAACGATATCTACTCCCCCACAGACCACAGTAGAGATCCACAGAGCAGACGAGACCGCTACCCTTCCAGAGATTCATCCGGAAATTGAACCAAACCCCTTCCCGATAACCATGCCAGCCCCAGTCGCTATCTTTTCTGCCAAACCTGTCCGACACTGCCCAGAGGATACACCCACCCCTCAACAGACGGATCTCCCTCTTCCTAGCCCAGCCATCGAGCCTGCTTCACAACCCTCACAGGAAACTACCGATAAACCCAGGGGAGTCGCTCATGAACGTTTTTGGAAAATCAGGCCCTCTCAGCTAGATAACATCGCGGTTACACCGATCAACATGGAAATGTTGTATGAACGCGCAAGTGATTTCGATGTTATTTGGGACGAAGACACTGTTCACCAGCTTAAGCGCAGATCTCATAATCTTGGTCATTTCGCTAAAGGACTTTTATTTACGGGGTTCACGCTTAAAGAATTACACAATAGGAACGCAAATGGGAGGAATCCAAACGGAATGAACTTGAAGAAGATGCCACTTGACCGGACAAAATTAGATAGACTGACACAGCTTGTTAGGCAACACTTCCCTTGCGAAAACGTCAACAAGCTCGTAGTAGAAAGTGTGAACAATGCTTTAAGATATTTGTGGTCAGTCAAACTTAAAGCTGGTTGGTTGCCTAACAACATGCAGTAGATATTTTATACTTTTTGTATAATTTGCACATATTTGTATTTGTAAATTTGTAAATATCTTTATTTGTACATTAAAGGTTATACAATACAACAATCAATTTAGGTTTAATACCCGGTTGCAGCGCCATCAAACTCTAATACTTTGGGAATCGCTTTCCGTAAATGCGATATATATCTGCGGCAAATCTCGGGGGTTAAAGCGTTCCAAAATCGTCTGATACCTGCAACCAATTGTTCCTTACAGGTGGGGCGCACAATCGTCCGAATATAGTATTTCATGGACGCCCAAACCATCTCAATTGGATTTAAATCCGGTGATTCAGGGGGGGCAGCCATAGTAGTTACGCAGTTTTCCTCCATCCATTGTCGTGTGGACTTACTTGTATGTTTAGGATCATTGTCCTGATAAAGTCGGTGTCCATCGGGGAAGGTTTGGTGAATGAATGGCTGATACAACATAAAAAAACATACGACTATAAGTAAATGTAAATTAAAAGGGAAAAGCGAATTTGTAGTCTGGAGTTCATAGTCTCAACAACTCACCAGAAGATAGTCGGTTAATATCTCTTGGTATCCCAAACTATCCATACGACCAGTAAAGATGGCGATGTCTGTAGCCCCGTGAACAGAAATTCCTCCCCAAACATGGACCTTGAGAAACAAATACAAACAAATTATTGATCATTTAAAATTACAGGAGAATGAACGAGATAGAACATTCCTTTAACCATTATTTCAATCTCATCGCAGAAATGGTGGATTGCAAAGAGCGGGTTGATACACACATGAATTTGGAAATGCTTACCTGATAAGGATGCTTGGGAACGGCCTTCAGTCTACGAAGTTGGCCACGCCTCCGAAAAGAACGACTGACACTTGCTTGAGTCTTTACAGTGCTTTCGTCGGTGAAAATCACATCAGAAAATTTTTCTTTATTGACCATGCACTTGATTGCGTATTTCAGTCTTTTTTCCTTATTTGCATCACGAACAATTTGGCAGTACTTCGTGCTTGTAGTGGTCCACCCTAATCTCTTCCTGGCCACCTTTATCGTCGTAGTAGAAACATCCAAGTCAAACTTTTTCTTCAGTAGCCTTTTCAATGTTGGTGCTGTCATTTGGTTGTCGTCCTCTATGATTCTGTCAATAAACAGCAGATGTTCTTTCTGGAGTTTACGTTGTCCAGGTCTCTCAACGTTTGGAGGAGGTCTATCTTTCCTAATCAGGTATAACTTTATAGCCTTGGTTGTAATACTGATTTTTTCTTCCTCTAGTATTCGTTTCCTTATGGACAGAGGCGTAAAGCCCATCGAGGTTAACCGATCTATTCTAGCACGATGATAATCTGAAATACGTCTTATAGTAACGACTTCCATAGTTGATTGCAAATGTGAATAAAATAACATTCTCGAAAGGTATTTATCTAAAATCTTTGAAGTCCTGCATCGACATACATTTTGTCAGCTTAAACAGTACTCACTCAAAATCGGATGGTGCCAAACCGTCCCCCCCCCCCCCGCCCCCACCCAAGAAACCACTCTCTTAAGTTTGTAATTTAAGTGGCATAATATCACTCACTCAAAATTGGGTGATGCCAAACCGGCCCCCAAGAAACCACTCTCTTAAGTTTGTCATTTAAGTGGCATAATATCACTCCCCTTAGTCTCAAACCCGTCCTACATAGGACATTCATGTAAATAAGAACTTAACTAAAAAAAATTGCAAAACAAGTAACAATATTTTTTTCAGAATAACGTAAGATTGATTTTCACAACGCACTTACATAAACAGCTGAAAAAAATTTCGTCAGCCACACTTGGAACCGAACCGCGACGGCCATGATTTGTAGACTTTGACTTTACCCGCTGAGCTAAGCTGCGTGGTATGATTATGTAGGTTTACTTAGGTTCATATGAAATACATGTAGTAATAATTATACAATGGAAAAAAAAAAGAAAATAATGATTTTAGAAATAAAATGAGAGGCAACTGCATTTAACATGTTATCGAACAGTATTTGTAAATGAAATGAAAATAAAGTCGAGTAAAAAAAATGGCGATAAAATTACCGATGTTCACATGTCGATCAGAGACTTAATTTAAATTATAGTTTTGTTTCCATGAAAAACGAACGAAACTATTTACAAACCCTTAGATGATGTGATTTTACATAACTATCCAGTGAATTAATAGCGAATCTCGAATGGGATTATCGGCAAACAAAGCCGTTGTGAAAATCCTATCGCTCTGCGCGCCTCCCGGGGAGCGTAAAGACCGTCCCGTGCGAACTACTTCAACATTAATGCGCCGTGTTTACATTGCACCTGCTGGGAGCGCGGCTGGCAAAATTCTAGCTTTGACGCGTTAAACCTTCACTGGTAAATTTCCTTTTCTCGGCGACGGTACTGTATATATCTCTCGTCATTTATTTCTAGGTATTTTACTGATCAATTGTCAATTTAGAACTTCTTATGAGGAGTTTTAAGGATTTCAGGGATCTCCCTGAACAACAGGTTAATCCTTGAAGTAGTAAAGGAATATTGTTTATTTTGATAACCTTCCGGTAGGGGACTATGTATTTTGCAATACTTTCAGAATGCTTGTTCAAATTAAGGTGCTGGCTGAAACATATGCTGCTTTTATGACTGTTGAATGTAGCAATCTGGGAAAGTTGTTTCAATTTGGTATAAACATAACAAACTTCAAGTGTAGAGTAAGAAAAAACTTATTGACACAAAAAGCTGAAGAAAGTAGACTTTCTTAGGAAGAGTTATTTATGCTTCGACGCCAAAAGCTTTTTAGATTTTAGAGCAAACATGCACCTGCTCTGCGACAAAAGCTCTCAAAATGATCCGATTGGATGGAACGGGTACCTTGTATTTCTTACACTGTAGAAAGTCTGGCTTTTATTGGTTTTTGGCAGATTACAAGTCAATTTTATCTATATTTTAAAATGTTGTGTGTGGCACTGTTCATCGCCCCCTTGATTGGCCTCATCGCCCCCCTTTCACGTTTTTTGTTTTTATCGCCCCCCAAGGAGGTCTCATCGCCCCCTGGGGGGCGATATCGCACACTTTGAGAAACGCTGCTCTAACCCACTGGACCACTGAGGCCCCAGTTTTACTGTGAACTCTTACCCAATAACTAATTTGATAACCCAATAACTAATTTGATACATTTTTCAGTGTTATTTTTAAGGAGCTGCAAATTTTTCTTGAAAATCAGAATTTTTTTAAACATCCAATTTAAAGTGACTGATATTTCATGCACTACTCAAGATTATTTCACTTATAACAGAGCGTTGCCAGTTTTGGTGGAAGAGGGAACCCCCGACAACACTCCCAGTAATCAAATTATACGTTGATGTTCACTTCATCAGAATAACTTTAGGGGTTGAAAAGAAACCTTACATTATGTGTCTTCGTGGTTATTTTAGACAACAAGATTTTCCCTGTGTCCGCGTGTTATAGGGTTCAAAAATATATATATTTTACTCAGTATAAAAATGAACCATCTTATTAACTAACCTTTTCAGCCTCAATAAAACTTTCCTGCTGGTCCCTCTTAGTTCTGTTGTCTATCTGAGCTAGGTCCAGTTGATGTTGTAACTGAACAATCGTATCATCTCTCTCAAACAGCCTCTAAAATAATAATTCAAAGAAAAGTTTTGTCATATTTTTTTGTTCAGTTTGATAGATTGATCATGTTTTATGCCACACTCAAGATTACTATTTCCATTACATGGCAGCATTTACAGGTTTAATGGGGAGGAAACCAGGCTCTTTGCCTGCAGGCAGCGCCTAACCTTCGGCGAGTACCTATCAAACTTGTCCACATACGGCGATCGAAAGATAAAAATCCGCTCAGAATTTTTTTAATTTTTCTTTAGTCTTGAGTGGGTTTTGATCGGTGCCACATCAACGGAAGGCCTGTTTAAGACTGAGGGACTAATGCTCTAACCGACTGAGGACCCGTGTTCAGTTTGAACTTTTCTTATTAATAATAAATGTACCAAATCACAATAATGGATCTTTTACATTTTGTGTATTTTTCAATGTTTGATTTCACAGTAGTGCAGAAATTCACCCAAACAAGCACTTGCCACTTGCAATCTCCAAAGAATTGCTTGTAGTAGAATATCATAATCAGAGACCCTCAAAACCTGCATTTTTCGACAGTTTTTTTATTTCTTGGACACAAAAACTCTGTTCCAAAGACAAGGGGGTTATTTCATAAACCACATATAGCCGACTACGGTCAGATAGTCGGCTAAGCAGTAATGTTAGAGCAGTGCTATTCTAGTCGGCTAGGTCAGTTTAGCCCTCTAAACCTGTTTATGAAATACCCCCAAGGTCTCATGTGTTCAAAACAAAAAGTAAAAAAATTGGACTACATGTACAATGCATATAAATTTATTAATGGGACTTCTTTTTACGTCAAGTGGGTCCATCGGAATCCAAGATTGTAAGCCTGAGGGAAAACTGTGCACTGTATTTTATATTTCACTTTAGGGATATTGTGACAATGTAAGAGGGCCGATGTATTCAGACAGTTAAAATACATCAACATGAAGGGTTAATGCTGTTACATTAGCTATGTGTGACACTATACAGTAATGTTGATTGAGTGGCCTAGAAACAGGGAAATGCCTGTGTAAATTAAGTCCCCCGACAGATACTCTTTATGCATTGGAATATAAACTTGTATGACAGCAGTGAGGAAACAGACAAATTATAGTTTATACAAGCTTATTACTGAGTAATGAGTTAACACCGATGTCTGCTTCCCAAGAGGTGCTGACAGCAGTCGCTTCAGAGTTATGGAGACGCAGGAAAATAGAGAGTGTTTACGGAGGTGTAAGTCTGTCAATAGAGGCAGCTCGTAGGACTTCAATCGTGACCGGAGACAGGATTTAGTAGGACCAAACACCCCAACAAACCTGGCATCATCTAGTTCTGCTAAAGATCTATCAGTTAGACAACTCTACATGGCAAACAATTTCCATGTAGCAATGATTGAAGTCGCACGAATGGTATCCTCCAGGGATGATGGAATGCTGATGACCATGTGAGCGCTACGACAAGCTAACCAACCAGGGACTTGTTCACCAAAAATGACAAAAGGCTCGAGAGAAACTGAATCTAGTTGATTATACAGAAGCCAAGCTAAATTTGACACAAACATCCTCCCAACATGGTTCCAATGCTCATAAGTGTATGTACATAAATGTCCACGCTGTATGTATACAGGACTGGAAATTCCCTACAGCTATCTCATGATACCAACATGTTAATCTAACACTACACAATATTGCTACATTTACCACGTCTAATTGGTTTGACAGGTTGGGTTGACAAAACAAAATCCTGCTCAGATCAGCTGATTTGAGCATTTCCGTCAATTGTAACATTGGACATTGACCAATGTATCATTGTTTCAGGTTACCCTAGGGGCAAGAAATCCAGTTAATAGGCTAACTGTTTTAGTCTTAGGGTATTTGAATGACACTGAGATTTGAACCCATGGCCCACTGGTAAAAGGTTTTTCAAATTTACTGTCCTACCAAAAGTTTGAAAGCTTTGACTGATTGATTGATGTATTAGGCCATTTTCAAGATTATCTTAGTATATCAAAGCTTGATTTGGTGGGGGTTTGTGGGGGGGGGGGGGGGGGGGGAAGAAAGACCTGATGCTCCTGTGGTAGCTGACAACCATTCCAAATAGGACGATCAATTTGTCACAAAAAATATCCTGACAGTCAAATGTCACAAAAAAAAACAGGTCCTGACTTATCCATTTATGACCGGAATCTGGTCATTCAGATATATCAAATACAAATATTTCTGTAGAGTCTATCTTGTTATAAACTGGGTATTTTATCATTGCCTATGTGTGATGTAATGTAAAGGTGACAAAAACAAAATATAAGATATCAAAACGGTGATAATGATGTGATGTATGTTTATCAAAGTGTCGCTGACCACTGCCTGTGTGGAAGTGAGGCTGTCAGACTAGAGTCACACATTTAATGATCTATGTTACATTAGCGATACCTTGGGAGTGTAATCAGGTAATGTAGGCTGTCTGCGGGCAAATTGATATTGGACACACTATCATTTCTATTCACATTATACTGACATATCTAATAGAACGGAGAGCTGGATAAAGTAAAATGGTCTTGACAAGGCCTCCCTTGGTGTCTGGGCCATTATAATGCTCTCCATAAACAGCCGGATTATTACAGCCTATTAGATACTTTAATAGGGGTTATGGACAAACTTTGTCAGTTAAACTGATGTTTGAGTTGTGAAAACAAAAACTATTTCATACATGTTGCATTATGGAGAAAAGTGGATAAGAAAACTGGACTGAAATAAACACATGATCAAACTTAACTTGTTGTTCATGATGAGCAGCAATATTTTACATACATGATGAAAACACAACAGTTTTATTCAGAGAGGAAAGAAGGACCTTCTGTTGGTATAGGCGCCTGTTAAATGACGCCTCAGCTATAAGAAGCATCATTTAACTTCTTATTTCATTTCCTGATTTTATGGGAGCAATCAAAACTTCAACTTCAATTTTCTTAAAATCGCCAATTTGGACAAAACATCATTTCTACCTTTGGGCCCACGTGATATGATGGTGTGTAAATGGGCTTCCAGTATTACTCTGGACCAAGTCTGAAAGAATTGTCAAGATCGGATCAAAACTCTTCAAGTTATGGAGCGGAAGGAAACGAAGATATAGACTAAGACAGAATAGTACATAATGCAATGTAGAAGCCATATTATGCAATCAACAATGTGGATGTCCTTGTCCCCTTATCTCTATTTAAACAGCCACTCTGATAAATACCAGATGGGCAATAAAGCTGTGAAAATTGTCTTTTTTGTTATTATAGCGCACATTAAACTATCCAAGAAAACAGTCTCAGAATGTATTAATTAATGGGCTTCCAGTATTACTCTGGACCAAGTCTGAAAGAATTGTCAAGATCGGATCAAAACTCTTCAAGTTATGGAGCGGAAGGATACCGGGCTCTGTGCCCGGAGAAAACCCAGGACCTTCCGTTGTTAACTAGCAACCATCCCACATACACATGTAGGTCGTTCGAGTGAAAACCCAGTCCAATTTTTGGACTGAGTGGGATTCAAACCCGCGACCCATTGGTGAAAGGCTGTTTGGATTGAGCGTCCAACGCTCTACCTACTGAGCCACAGAGGCCCTGTTATTCGTCAGAAAAGTTAAACCTATGTGGCATAAGCTGCCAAGTTTAGGGAAAACTTCTTTTAAGTAGGAGTATTCTGACAGTCACAAGAACCAAAAAGCTGTCTTATTTATGATAATTCTGGTCATTGGACATGGATCTTTTGGGAAAAATGGTGACAAGTATCTTTGTAGGATGACACAAGTATCATCCATCATTTAGTCTCCAGTCCTCACTACATACATAAATACATAGACAATTGTGTAACCTCATTCCCAGGAGATTCCATGAACATCATACTACGAGGTACATGGACATCGGGTACAATGGGGAATAGAGCAGCAAAATCCATGGACCCACTTGTCTCTGTACCATGCAGTAAATTTTGTCCCATTTGAACAAGCAAAACACATCAATTGAGATTAAAAGGACACACCGCCTAAATTTGTTGTGATTATTCCTTGACATTCAGATTAGCAGAAAAATAAGAAGTAATCTAAATCAATCTTGGATGAAAGACATCAACTTGACTTTTAACAAAAAGTACAGTTACAATGTTATTTAGGGAATTCCCTGATGCTGTTGTTTTCTGGTAAACAAAGAGCCAAAAATGCACCACATGTAAACCTATAAAGAGCACCTGTCACACAGCTATAGCTTTAGCCTGTGCCTCGCAGAAAAAAAATGAATCCCCAACATTCGATTGACACACAGTTTTCATTTTAGGACTTCTGGACATGTTCATTTAAAATGTTAAAAAGGATACTTATTGTTCCATGAAGATTTAGTTTGGTGTTTCATGCAACATTGATTGATTGAATGGTGTTTTACCCCTCACTAAAGATTATTTCACTTGTAAAGTAAAGTTGCCAGGTTTAGTGGTGTAGGAAACTGGAATCTTTGCAGTGAGGAAACCTTTGATTTTCGGCAGGGTATTCAATGTACTCCGACATAAGGCGTATATGCCTCACTGAAGATTATTCCAGATGGCTGTTGCTGACTTTCCTATCTCCCATGGATGGGGAGCTTAATTTGGGGATTAGCTTGTCTTCTTTGTTGCGGTTATGAGAATCAGCCTGGGTTAGGTGAGTAATCTACAGGCTTTTCAGCTGCACATGTGACGCATTCTCAGCTGTGTGTTATGATAGCAAAATGGAATTCCTTAAAGTGGCATGAGCTGCCAAAATATTGGTATTTTGACATTAAAACAGAATGTTGAAATTATAGGCTATTTTTCTCAAGACGTATAATTCAGAGGCTTTTTAGTGCTTCTTGTCTGATGTATGATAAAGTATTGTTTTGAACCAACTTTGGCTTAGAATGGATGAATGGTCGTCTCGGTTATTTAAATTTTGTTTACTTTTCGGACACTGTTTTGGTTTGTTTAGGCCGTAGACTTTATGGATTTCCCTCATTCCAACGCCAATCATTTACTTTTTCAATGACCTTCAAACCCTCTTACTGTCGTGACGATTAGAGATCATGAAAAAAGTCTGAATTTTGGCAGCTCATGCCACTTTAAGTAACCCTCTAAATATATTTTTTTAAGTATAGGTCTTTCACCGGAGATTGATTACTTATGATTTTTCTACTAATCTGAAGCTCAGCAACAACAAACAACAACAAGTACTGTATGTCCTTTTTATGTCTTTGACTCCCAGATATAAGAGATAACTTATAGACATATAATCCCTAACCATGATAGTTGTATGGCAAACACACCATTAAAAATATGGGGAACAGATAGGTTTCTTTTAGGTTTTGTTCACTAAAATAACTGAATTACCAATCAACGTTGTGGGATCATTTGACTGACCTTTTTCAAAGATAGCATCTCTTTTCGGAGTTCTGATTCCGCTTTCTTAGAACAGTCGTACCTAGAAGTTAGTTCAGAGTACATCTGCAAAACAGAAACACCATGGAGATATTTTAACTATTAATAACTTAAATTTTATATCATTGAAATTCTTTTTGAAAAAAACCAAACATTGCCAGAGACCACACTAAGGAAAAAAAAAACCCCAAAAACAGAGAATGTTGACAGATACTACACAAAACCTAATCTGAAATATTTATTATTTTTTTTTAATTGAGGGTGTGATCAAAGCTTTCAGTTTTCGATGGAATACAATTTAAGAACCTTTGAAATACATTTTAAACATTCAAGATCATTTCGTCTTATATGCCGGCATTGTTCAGTTCAATGAGAAAGACAAACATGCTCTTTTGTCCAGAGGTTATCCCAGATCTTCTTCCACAAAGGACAATCTAGTGAAAAGTTAAATCCAATATTTCTTTTGACTGAGGTATTCAAATGAAGAAACAGACCTGTTGTAAAGATGTAGCTTCAATGGAGTAGGCATCTTCTTGGTTTTTCAACACTTAAAGAAGAAAAAAAATATAACATATCTAAAATTTATTGTTCCCAAAACATAAGTAAATGTTCTTAGCCATGAAAGTGATTATAAAGTCACACATAAAAAATGTAAGGCCTAATACATAGACACTAAGCAATTAGTAGAACTCTTCAAAGTGGACGTTGATTTGGTAGTTATGAATGGGACAGGATTGTTCTCATTTCAACGCACAGGAATGCAAACAATGAAAGAGGTCTATTTACAGATAATTTCCTTAGAATTTTTATTTTTACTATCTGATGTAAAATCCAAACAAATATTTTGATGTTATGACCTGTCTACATTTTTCTTTACAATTCTCCATTCATTAAAGACAAGGCTCGTCCCAGAAATCTCGCAAGAGTGGAGAAATGCTTCCTCCTTAAAATGGAGAGCAGAAAAAGGGTGGTAACTTTTCCTTGATGGAAATATAACATATTGTTTGTCTTTCTGTAGTTCACCATGAAAAAAGGAAAATGATAACATTCTGCTTACTTTTCTGGGTGTCTTGTTGAAGACTTTGAAGTTGTCTAATCATATCTGCCTGTTGTGTTGCATGTTCATTCAGCTGATGGTGGCTGGTCCATAGTTCTGATAATTCACGTCTGAGGAAGACAATTATGATCCTTAAGTCTCAATCATCGTATTCTTGGTGCAAAAACAAAAACCTTGTTCACACCAAATGTATGGTAGGCTTGAGTCAAGGATTCAAGCAACTGAGCCTTCAGTGTGTTTTAGAGAGTACAATTTAACAGTCAAAACTGAGTTTGAATCCCACTGACAAAATAAAATTGAAAAATTTCTGAGTGTGTTTTTTTAGTTTGTCACTTCACATGGACGAGTTGCCAGGTACTCGCCCAAGGTTGGGGGTTTCCTCCCTGACGGAGCCTGGCAACGCTGTCAAAGAAATAATCTTGAGTGTGATTGACAAATTAAAAAATATACATGATCTAGGGCTCAGAATGGACACACAATCTTAAAATCATAGCACATGGTCAACTTGCAGTGATATTTTAAATATTGTTACAGATTATATTCAAAGGTATCAATCCTGAAATATTTGCTGCAAAACAACACATACGGTCAAGTAATGTTTTCTTATTGAAAATATTGATCACAATGTTTTTGTCCAAGGCACAGAGCTCAAATGCAAATATAACAGACAGTTTTTTTTTAATGTGAAATCAGGTTACATGTACTTTTTGGACAAGAGCATTTTGTAACAAAAATAACTAGATATTATTTCAATCAAAATATAAAATTACCTTTAATTAAGACAGCCAAATAGGGACATATCACAAATATAACTTTTAAATATGAAATATTGAGACATTTAGGTCAAAAGATAAAATGAGCTTCTATCTACCTTACGGTTTCCAGTTCCTTGTTTTTCTCTTCAATTTCCATCAAGTTTTGTCGATTTTGGGCCTCAAGCTTCTGTACCATGTGTTTAGCATTATCAAGCTGTTGACAGCATAGACACAAATCATCACAAGGAACAGAATTAAATTATAGTGTAATAAGTTAAATAAACTTGGAAATATATTGATGAAAAATAATCAAGATTACTGACCAGTTTTAAAAAGATAACTATGAACAGTCCTGGATAAATAGCACTCAAACAAAACAAATTTAAAACGAATTTGATTTTTGAACCAATTTTTCACAAAGTAGGGCATATTAAAAGATATATTTGATATTAAAATATCTAATTTTGTTTACTTACATCTCGCAGGAGTTCTTCAAACTGAGACACTTTATTGGTAATATCCTTCTGCAGGGACTGAAAAACAATTAATGCAAAAAAGATATTGTTATTAAATGAAAATCTCTTTGATAGTTTCATTAAAACCCACAGTCAATTCCATGTACATATAAATTAGTTATGTGTTATTTCTATCATCATGCTGCAAAGAAATCAAGCTCTACATTCTAGATTGCATATCCATGGGAACCCCATCTTGATAGAATGTTCCCAGAGACACTTTCTAGACCGTATGGCGTTGGGCACCCCTTCTAGATAGCATCTAAAAGGCGTCTGCGAAGACTTCTATGTCTGTGAAACACCCTTCTAGATTAATGTCCCTGGAAAAGCCTTCTAGAAGGTATGTGCCTACAGATCTTTCTAGATTGTGTGTCCCTGGGGACCTCTTCTCGATTGTATGTCCCCCCAAGACGTCTTCTAGATTATATGTTCCCCAAGATGCCTTCTGGACTGTATGTTTCCAGAGATGCCTTCTGGGGTGTGTGGCCCCATGCACCCGTTCTAGATTGCATGTCCCCCTAAAGGTCCTCTAGATTGTATGTTCCACAAAATGCCTTCTGGACTGTGTGGCCCTGGAGACCCCTTCTAGATTGTATGTCCCAGAGATGCCTTCCGGACTGTGTGGCCCTGGGGATCCCTTTGAGATTGTGTGTCCCTCGGAAACCCTTCTAGATTCTATGTTCCCGGAGACCCATTGTACATTTTTATGTCCCCAGAGACCCATTGAAGATTTTATGATTGTACGTTGCAGGAGACCCATTCTAGATTGTATGCCCTTGGAGACTAGTTCTGGATTATATGCCCTTGGAGACTAGTTCTAGATTGTATGCCCTTGGAGACTAGTTATAGATTGTATGTTGCCGGAGATCCATTCTAGATTGTATGCCATTGGAGACCTGTTCTGGATTGTATGCCCTTGGAGACTAGTTCTAGATAGTATGCCCTCGTAGACCAGTTATAGATTGTACATGAATGTCCCTAGAGACCACTTTGAGATTTGATATGCATGGGGACCCTTTCTTAATTGTAATTTTTCACTTGGTCGCCATATGTGGAAGAGTTGCCAGGTACTCGCCGAAGGTTAGGGTATTCATCTGGGTAATGAGCCCGGTTTCCTCCCCCACTAAACCTGGCAACGCCGCCATATAAGTGAAATAATCTTGAGTGCCGCGTGAAACATAAATCAATCAATCTTAATTGTATGTCCTATTTACTTCCAGAACTTATTCCTTGACCTTCCTTCCATTCCTGAGGCTCTGAACATTTACGTCCAATCCACATGAGCCTTGTAAAAACTTTTACAACCAGGCGGCTTATTTGAACAAAATTCTGATTCGGCCACAAATTCTGACTTTCTTCGATAGCAAGTCTTTTTTTCTCCATCACCCTGTATAGAAGGGGTTACCAGGTAGCGGTAAAAAGGTTTCCTGCACACAAAGGACCTGCTTTCCTCGCCCACTATACCTTACAACGACAATAATATTCAGTGTTAAATCCTAAAGAAACTTTGTCTTACCTTGCACTGCACTTCTGTGGCATGTTTCTCAGATAGACTGTGTTTCAGTTCTGTTCTTAACTGTCCAATGTCACTCTCTAGACCAGTAACCTTCCTCTCTTGTTGTAACAACTGTCTCTGAAGGACTACAACAACATTCATAAAGATTACATATTTTTAGAAAACTACAATGAACTTTTACATCGGAAACTCATTCGCACTGAAGAACTGAGAGGATATGGAGTATTGTTCATTTTTATCATTGTTGAAAGAATAAGAACCTTGTATTTCAATAAATTGATTGCTTGCTGGCATCATAAAAGGGATAAAGTGGTGCATGGCAATTAATCTGCACTAAAAAGTATATTTCTGCCCACTAAAACACACGGGCACAGGAAATCTTCTTGTCTAAAATAACCACGGAGACAAGTTTCACTAAATAGTTTAGGTGTGCAGATGTCCTTATAAAAGCACTAAACAAAGCGGTCACTTCAAACAAAATACCTCCACCATCCCAATTAAAGTACAAACTCATCTCACCTTCTTTTTCACTTTGCATCTCCGTTATGACTTGGCGATGATATCCATCCATATTCTGTTCTCGAGTCTTCATACTTCTACTCTGTAACACCAAAATGAGAGAATATAAGAATAAGAAAATTAAATATATATATTAATATATTTTCACCCGAAATCCAAGGAAATGTTGGCCTTGTTTTTCTCTCTCGGTAATACAATATGGATAAAAAGCAAACTTTAAGAAATAAGTTTCAAATTGGGTTGTTATAAACAGCTGAAATTCAGTTTGATCTATATTGATATTGAACTGGAATTCCAACCAATTCTGTGTGAATGTTTCAATAAAATGGAAAATCCTTTTTTTGTTCCCCCCCCTGTCTAGATTTGTAAATATACATGTAACTAAATATTCAGCCACAAAAGGTTGCATTCCATCAAATTTTACAAATCAAAAGCTTGAAATAAGAGAACAGTATGTTTGCAAAAATGGTTTTATTGGGTTTTCCTTTTCCTTCCTCTGAACCTAAACAACCTTTATAACAGGTTACAGTGTTGTCTCCCTTTGTGTGCATCCTAGCATTATATCCTATGGAAGTATTGACTCAAAATCTGTGATGTTGAAATCATTTCCACTTTAATGTTTTTATAAATTAAGTAAATATTTTCACTTTTATAAATTAACCAAACACTTTTTCTTAGCCATAGTTTTTCATGTTGTAAAATACAATGTAATGCAGCTTGATCTGATTGACTTATGTCACACTGTAGATTAATGGATGTATATATTTATGACACTATTAAAGGGGGGGGGGAGGGGGGGTAGCGATAACTGGTTTAGAAGCTCTATGTCGAGGTCGGCAGTGAGGAATGAAGCTTGATGTGTTTAGGTTGATTTGATTGATTCATGTTTTTACGCCGCACACGAGAGTATTCAATTATAAGTCAGTGTTGCCAGGTATATTGAGGGTGAAACAGAGCTCCACCTTATATTCAACAAGAGTCGGGTAACTCTTCCTAATGGGGTGATCAAGTGAAAAACACAGTCAGAATTTCAAACATTTTCTCTGGACAGAGTGAGATTCAAAAGAAATTTTCAAAATCCATAAAGACTAAAGTCAACTCTTATTTCCCTAACCCGAATCACAAATACAAAATGTTTGCTGCATTTTATGAACATTTAGAACGTGTCACTTATAAAAGGAGTTTCTACTATACAAATCTATACAATCACATTTTATTTGAAGAAATATCAAAGATTGACCAGAAGAGGGACAAGTTTATAAGAAATTGTTTTGAACTGGTAAAAGTCAGGAGTGTCAAGGAGTCACATGGTCAGTCAAACAAAAACCCATCCTTTATAGAAATGCCATAATAAATACAGCAGGCTTTGGTGTAGACCTGGGTTGAAATGCCATTGGTTATGAAGGGAGGGAATGGTATGGGGAGAGAGAGAAAGCCTCTTCACACAACACATGGGAGATGTCTATTGTCAGATCGTGTTTACGGAATTTTGCCAAGAAAACCGGTGCAAAAGGCAAAGACAAAAACACATCTGTCCCTGTAAGATCGGGGTCTATGGGGCGTCCGTTTTGAATCCCCCTGGGGTGAATTACCTGTTGAAATCTACTTGGCATTTGTTTATACGTACTATAATGTTTAAAATCTGATTGATTGGTGCTAGGTGAATGGTAAAGAAGTGAGACAGTGCTTCCGCTATCTGATACTGTCATGTAACTTTCCAGACTATACACATTCCTTACACATTACAACATACAGTCGAATAATCATCTACATGAACTCTGTGACTAGCCTGTTTCAATTTGATATCAAGTAAAGGTGGTACACTGTAGGTCTGGGATCGAGGAGGGCAGGAGGGGGGGGGGGGGGACGTATTCTATCTCCAATTAAATTTTGGGTGTGAGGGGTTAACAAAAGAAAGAAACAATGATGATTAACATGAGCAGAGAAATTTGCAGGGCCAGGGAGTGGACAAAACAAATATTTGTAAAGTGTGCAGTCACCAACTGGCGTCATGTACACCATTCCATACATTCATGTACAATGGTACATTAGGCTTTGTTTTTCGTCTTATTTAGCATGAGACTAAATAAATTATTCCAAAAAACAAATAATTAATGGCATGGTTATCCCATAGTTTTAGTACACAGAAATATACACATTAAAGATTCTTCAATATATAGCTTATCACTTATTATCATCACTTAAATACTGGTACTTTTAATCTTTTTAATAATAATATTTCGTGTTTTTTCTTTCTTTTTTTCAATTTATCGCCATTTGGTTTTTCATATGAAGTTTTTCAGAAATCCAAAAACCTTGGCGAGAGTACTGTAGTTACGGGGAGGGAGAGAGTTATTAATGACAAACAGAACCAGGATTGTTGGGGGGAAAACAAGTACTGTATTGTGCATTGTTACATAACACTATTTAAAAAAAAAAGAAGCACAAAGTGGAGTAAAATCATATTAAAGAACATAAAGATTGACACAAATGCAAACAAATTCAAAAACTAAATTAAAAAAAACCCCACAAACAATTAAATGATAGGATTTGGGTATCATAAGATAAACCTAGTTTATATGCTACCATTTTTGAACAAACAGCAGTGTTTGACATTGGCATAATTTTCACCATAGACATCTTGACAATATTTTAAATCTTCCCATATACCTACAGGTTATTACTTTTAATTTTATCATAGACCAAATGGATTTACCATAGATTTGGCTATGGGTCCATTGCTAATGTCACGCACTGAAACAGTAAGACACTGCCAAAACAACTTTGGCAATAACTGTAGGACACTTTTTGAATACTTTCAGTTATGTTGGATAAGACTATAGTTTGCTTGTCCTTCATCATATACATGTAGGCAGGATTTAAAGCATAAACATGTAACTGAAAATATCATCATTACATTTAGTGACAATTATTTTGGTTTCAGTGATAAGATCACTATTGCTTTACGGTTCTAATGCAAGCAGTTCTCAGACATTAAACCAATCTTACAGCTAAATGGTCTAAGAAAAAACCCCAGTGCAGAATGGAGACAGAAAACTCTGGACACTTTTTACCAGAGACCTAGTCACGTCTTGTCATTGATCGTTCAAGGGAAAATTGAACATGATCTAATAAATGCAACTGTAATGTAAGGACATTTTAATGGGCAGGGTAGCCTACTGGTATCTTGTAAGATGAACAGTAGTCAGAGTTTCATTTTGTGGGTTCATGTAGCCAGTATTTCCTTATCAATAGAGTCTGCTTGAGTGTCATCTCCAATTTCAGTTAGTGATTGAAGGTCAGCTATGGAATGAGACTATTTGATCAAGAAGGAATACCCAATTCTCCACTAACACACCATGTGGCAATCTAACACAACACTCTCTTTACAATGTTAAACCAATTCCAATTGTCTAAACAATGGAATAGTAGAACACAAGCTAAGCATTGCAAACAGAAAATATGATATCACTTAAAAAAGACAACAATCAAACCAAAGTTAAAGAATAGAGAAAAATATTTTTGTGTCCGTCACAATTGTTTTATATTTATATGACCGTGAAGGAAGCAGCTTGCCTTTTATTTGGCAACTATCTCAAAATAGACTAGTAGCCTGTCAGAAAGATTTCACAATTTCTTTACTGAGCTTCAATAATTACTCTCTGCCATATAACTTATAAGTTCTAAAATCTGGAATGCAGCGTAAAACTCAAATTATTCCATCAATCAGTCATGACCCATTGGAAAATGGTGTTTACACAAAAATGAGTTTAGCCAGACTACCCTCCATCAATATCAAATGATTGATTGAATAATGTTTTCCAGGATACTCAAGATTATTTCTTAACTGTATATAAGAATGTTACAAGGATTATTGAGAGAGGATTTCCTATTTCTTCTGACTGAGTGGGATTTGAGTCTGTGACTCACAGATTAAATGATTTTAGACACTAGAGACTATCACTTAGAGAAAACAGCCACCAAGGCTCTCAGGTTAAATTAAATTAGCAACTTATCAAATCAATGTTTTGTTTTACTATTATTGTTTGTTTGTTCGGTTGGTTGTTCGAATCGGTTTATTGTCTGTCATTTCATATTTAACCATAGTCAAGACAAAGTTTTTATTGGAGTTTGGACCAATGGAATAACATGTCACCAAAGCTTTGCTTGTTCCACTGACCACACATTGCTTATCCGTTTAGATAACCATGTGGTTTCACAGTTACTCTGGTTAAAGACTCAACCTGTCAATCAATCAACAGATATGCAAATGTGGTGTGGAAATGCTACTAGAACATTTCTAGTTATCTGATATGTTGAGGTGGTAGTGGTGTTGGTGCCCTCTCAAATAGAGCTTATGAAATGTTTCCCTGTCACCAGTAATGTCCCTTCCACATGCCCTGCCCAATGTCTCTTTGATTGTTCTTATCACAAGCTATGGCTGATTGCACTCAGGAAACATTAGCCTTGTCCAAGATCTTACTCAATCCATAGGAATATCAGTTTAGCCTACTGATAACAAACACTGGTAATTTGACTGGCAAAGCCTATAAACCTGACAATTTTTCTCCCCAGTCATTTGCCTTTACTGTAGAGCCAAACAATCATGGTGACATTTAGCAACAAGAAATAGGAAGTATTGATAGATTAAGTGTTACTGTTTGTTTTTATGTTATCCTAAAATTGTTTAGTTAGTTTTCTTCTTCTTCACACAACACCAACATTATCCCCCTTGAGTTGTATGCTGACGGCATCAGTTTTTTTTGCAAAAAGGAACCACTTTCTTGGCTATAGAAAATTGGTCGCTTCAGTTGCTATTGATTTAAGTGGAATTGTAAATAATTAGCTGAATGTTCTTTATTTTTATCAAAAAGTACAAAATAAGAGCTTTCTGTTGATACCAAGCTTAGAGATATATATTGAGTTTTTTTATAAGCGTTAAACACACCAAAAATATACTCATACAGGTCGGCTATTTGAATTTTGTCTGTTATTAGCACACAGATTCGCCTCATACAGATTAGGATTTACCAATATTTATCATTTACTTTTCCAAGGTACTTTAAATGCTCTACTACTTTTGACAATCAGAATTCCTGAAAAATTCAGAATTTTGGCAACTTTTGCAGATTAAATCTGAACTTATTCAGCAGTTTCAACACTGGACAGATAAGAACATTTCACAATCAGACATTTTTTTCCTAAAATTTCATCAAAAAATACAAGCTGTACACAACATTTTAACCAGCCCCTTAGTTGTTGGCAATTGAATTACATACATGGGGTAAGTAATATAAACTACAATCATATTGTCATCATAATCAGTATTGCATTTGATTTTCGCTGTTTTTTTTTTTCTTTTATTTTAATTTATTCACAATTTAAAGTTTAAAACCATGTAAATATCATTTGCCAAAAAATCAACAAAATTCTACAGGCCTAAAATGCATAAAATACACAAATAATTATTTCTAAGGTGGGTGACCTTGATTTATCTCCCTTCCCTTTGATTTTACAATCCATTTAAATCTATAAAATATCGCAGATTTTTGAGGGTCTCTACACTGTAAGTCTAAGATTCGAGATTTTCCCAATTCACTAAAATCACCAACTAATTTTTTTTCAATATTGGTAATTGTATGGAAGTCTAGCTCCCCAATTTTCTACAATTGAATCCTGCCTTATTTGGATTCAATTCCAAAAAGACATGAAAATTCGGTGATACTTTTAAAAATATTTAACGATTCAAAATTTTAACGTCACACTCTACCAAAATAAACTGAATGTTGACAATGGAATGTTTTAAGAAACACAAAGGGTACTTAATTGAAAGATGAAAATATGAAGAAATCGGACTGAAATGTATAAAGAGAGAAGAGTATGAAATAAATCGATCCTAGAGATGGGATAGACGATGACAATTACCAATTGGTCATTCCATTCCCTAAAATGATAGGATAAAAAGTCTTTAACTGTTATCGTTAAGCTTTATCTTTAGATAGTCACGAGCAATAGTTAATATATGAATAGTGTTTTATAGTCAAACTGCAATTACCTCGGATTTGGAGACAACACGCAATTGCTATTAAGGAAAACATGATTGATAGAACTTCTTTTTGCTCGATCTTTGCAGATATTTTAGATAAACCAGAAGCCAGATAGAAACTATATAGCTATATTTAGACACTCTAGAACCATCTTGGTGACATACTGGGCATATCGGGTAACTGTTTTTTAGGCAATTTGGCCCGAATTCAAGCGAAGAAGATAGAAGGATAGACGGAAATAAGGTTAGATTTGCTGGCGGAACATGTAGAGGACGGATGAGAGAGTTGGGGACGTGGCCCGGATGAGTTTTTGGTAGAGGCAGACTTCGCTTGTTGAGCGTGTTTGGAGGAAAGCCTATGCCTACTATCCACGGGACAGGGTGACTTGGTTGGATCAATACCAGAGAGCCATCCTCTGGGATTTCCTTTCTGAGGTCATCGTACAGTGAGCATTGTCACGAGCACATTCCATCACACACAGCAGTCACAGCTTGCTGCTTCCAGGAGATACGAGACAGATTGCCAAAGATGGCCCCGAGCAATATCACAAACTCATGTGTCATTCTGCCAGCAGAGAAAAAGGACAATCCAATATACACCGCAATGAATTCATATCAACATTGCATGGACAGACACTTGACAAGAGTCATAATAAAGCCTATCTCAAAGCTAGCAATCTTTCAACTCATAATGACAGTCTGGAAAATTAAACAAGGCAAATCTCCAACAGCGTTACAAGTCCATGGTGAGAATATATAATAACTTATTTGGAAAAGATTTTACCAAATTTCTGACTTACTTTGACCAACCTAGTCATAAAGTATTGATCCTATGATTATGTCTTGGTGGAGAAACATTATGACCATTTCACAACCAATAGGACTGTCAAAAAATAAATTATCTTGGTGGAGCAACATCATGACAAACATCATGTCAAAAAAAGATTATGTTCAGGGAGTTGGTCCACTGCAAGTGTGATTGATCGATTGATGTTTTATACTGCATTCAAGATTATTTCACTTATTTGGTGCACTGCCAGGTTTACTGGGGGCAGAAACCGGGCTTGTAACCCTTAAACCCCCAATCTTTGTTGAGTACCTGGTAAGTGTGATTAAAACGGTGGATATGCCCATCCTTTGCCCTGATTGATGTTTAACATCAAATTCAAGATGATTCAATTTAAATGGCTGGGTTGGTAGGTTTTAATATGGGTATGGATTGATGTTTTTCAACCCCACAATTATTTCCCTTTAATATATGGCTACTCTTCTGTGTTGGGTGTGGATAGGGATGTCTCTTTAACAGGAAGAAGCCCAGATAGAGGCTGCCTGGTGGAAGCTGCTGATTTTCCTTCATATAGGAGGGCAACCATCCCACTTAATTAAGTCAACACTTTATTTTCATTTTAAATACTTCATTCACATTGTTCATAATCAACTGTTGATTATTTTTTTGAGATTTCCATGGCTGAACGAATAATTAGTTATTCACGGATTGACTGACTGATTTGGGCCTAAGGCACTAAACATAAAAGACGATTTAATGAAAATGTGTGTCAACCTTTAAAGTGGCATGAGGTGCCAAATATAGGGGAAATTCTAATGAAACAGAATTAGCTAATTGATCATTTTTATCAAAAAGTAGAAAGTTGGTTGATTGATGTTTTACTCCGCACTCAAGATTATTTCAGTTACATGTATATGGTGGCGTTGCCAGGTTTAATGGGGGAGAAAACTGGGCTCATTGCCCGAAGGAAACTCCCAACCTTCAGTGAGTACCTGGCAACTCTTCCACATACGGCGAAGGAGTTAAAAATTCACTCAGAAATTTTTTCGATTTTCATTTGGTCTGAGTGGGATTTAAACCGGTTCCGATACAAAATAGGGAGCTTTCAACTGATACTAAACTTTGATATGTACATTAAGGTAGTTCTTACAAGCATGATACACCCTGAATTATACTCATGCATCCCAGCTATTAGAATTGAAACCAGATAAAACAGACTTCAAAATAGTGCCTACGGGCAATGAGCCCAGTCCCCCCCCCCCACTAAACTTGGCAACACCATCATATAAGTGAAATGATCTTGAGTGTTGCGTAAAACACAAAATAAATCAAGCAAAATAAAGTGTAATATATTTTTGCTCAAAGGTCGTCCCGGTGTAATTAAAAGTTAGTATGAACGTGTAGCATGCAACTGCATCACAGAACAGAGAAGTTCTCATTGCATCGGCTGCATGTCTGATAATCCAGACAAACTGGAAGGTCACATAATCTTGATCTCAAAATAGGAATCTTCTTAGTTTTTTTTAATGGATAATGAATAATTTATTGCATATCACTTCAAAAACTCAGGGTGATATTGACAACACCTTTCCTAACAATGAGATGAGATTGAGTTTTTTGTTGAATGCTATAAATTGCATGCTAAAAGTCAATACCACAGATCGCAATATAAGAACGGGCCATAAAGTGTTTATTGTAAAAGTTATGCTGAACAAATCAGAAACATATTACTTTATGGTTCATGCAATGTTTTTTTGTGATAATGGTGGAAGGCTGTTAAAGAGTAGGCCATGAAGGTTGCTTATCCCTAGAAAGATCAAGACAATCATTCAAAAATAACAAAAACAACTGGAGGAAAATCAAAGAAAACAAAACATACATGTACGTAGCTATATTCCTGTAAGAGAATGTCAAAAGAACTTAACTGTGGCACCTCTATAGACTGACTTCATTACTAGACCTTAATTATAAACATTTTTTTTACAACCAAGGTGCTGAAAAAAAGTAGATGAAGTAGATGGGGACAACAAGACAATCACATCCATTTCCCAAGACAGTTTGCCGTCACAAAATCTAATTTACTTTGTTCTCAATTCCATTCTTAACGACAACAAAATTACAGTGAAGAAGTTCAGAAAAAAACTTCGAAGACAATTCCTGATGTTTCCAGAGTCTGGGACATGGTCAAAAAGTTTTGGCGGTTGATTGATCTTTTATAGATTACGATCCTAAGAAACTTTGACGATGATGTTATATTTTGAAAGTGATTTAAAAATAACAAGGCTTCAATTGTACAAGATAATCGAAAGCGAAATTAAAACTCATGCATGGATTACTTTAGAAATTTACATGGTTGGTGATCAATGATAAATCAGTAAGTTTGCCAAGTTTTACACTTTAAATGGCTATATTTATTTCTATCGCTGCTTTCAAACTTATTTTTTTACCCAAAATCATCCACACGTCAAAATTTCGAGACGTGATGTCACGTGACTGATTACCCGCCAGTCTAAAATCATTTCATTTAAATGTCGGCTGTTGTGTAATTTATTGGGGGTGGAGACTGGTGATTGTTTCTCCAAACATTAACGCCCTGCGTAACTTTGTGACTCGTGGGCATTGTTTGACCTTTCCCAAGATGAACACAACTCAAGGTGCAGTCAACTCTCCAGGTTTACATGTATATAAACATTTCCGAGCAGGCCTGGCTGAATAGACAAGACACCCAGTGGCATACTCTGTGAGGCGGGTATGAAGCACAATATGGGTATCAACCAAAATCGGTAGAAGAATTTCTGTCATTTTTCAAAAAAGTGTAATCCCCAGTTTAACAAGAATACCATATCAAAGAGACTGATGTGTCATAAAATAACAGCTTAGATAATGAAGACAGTTGTTCCTATTCAAGTTCCATTACAATCTTGAATTGCCAAAAAAAAAAAAAGAAGAAGAAGAAGAAGAACCCTACTACCAGACAACCATTCCACAAAGTGAATCGGGACCCAGAAAACACATTAACATTTATATAGAAACAGTAAAAAGTAGAGCACCAGCAGAAAAAAAAAATTGTCAAAAAAAAAATTGCAGCAACATGTTGTAAAAGTGTTGTGAATGATGTGAATAAAAAATTCTTTGGTGCAACAGTCAATAGAATATCGATATGAAGATACATTCTGATGTAGAGGGCATACTTTGCTAGTGCCCACAGTGAAAGTAACGGATTCCAGGCTATACCAGAAGTATTGACTTAATAACTGAGAGAGAATAGCCACTTGACAACACATGGAGACCCCCTTTTGTATTGATCCTATACAGTTGACAAAACCATAAAGCGATATTTCCTTCCACAAATTCCTATAGAAAGAGCATGTTGAGTGCGGTCACAGTTTATAGCTAGATTTAGTCATCTATTAAAGCAGGCGATATCCGCTTCAGCCTCCTGTTCTAAGGAACACAGGAGAGGCATTAGTCTACCATTCAATTTCTTTTTGGCTTCCGCTGGTCTTCCAATGTTCCCTTTTCGGGGAATTCTATAGAAAACGACGAAACATTGATCATGTCAACAAAACTGTGAAGAAGTTTTTTTTAACGACATTAAGCAGATCTATAAAATGTTTTTCACTTGCAATGCCGGAGTGTAACTATCCATTCCAAGAGCTGACTACACTTAATTCTTTCCTGTACACTTTTTTAAGGAAACCAAAATGTCCGCAATCCAGCCAGGACATAAGCAGAGTGAATTATTTACATGCCGGATGTCCAAATCAAATGAGCCTGGCACTATGCTGGAGACATTTTTTCCCTCCTTAATGTCCTCTCAGAGAGAACATCGGAAAAAGACATTTTTTCTCTTACTTTTTAATGAGGAAACTAGACACCTTTTCCAACAGAAAATTTAATACATCACTCTTGAGTTCAGTTTTCAGACCACCAAAAGAACAATAACTAACTTGACTCTGTAAGACTTAACTATCTGATTTTCAGAGCACTAACACTTTTTTTTTTGTATAATGAGAAAATTGAAGTTGTCACTATGTATGCCTACATGTATATCAATATGCCCTTAAATAATTGTGTTGAAAGAAATTCTATATAATTATATATAATTATTCAATAATTTTTTTAATAAAGTTTTTTCGGAATAAAAATAATAGCACTAGTTCAAAGTTGGTTACAAAGCAGTCTTAGATTATGAATGACCTGTATCAACAGGAAAAAATATACGTTCCTTAACTTTCTTTATTCAAGTAAGCCTGTTTTTACCCCGTACTAAACCTGGCAACGCTCTATAATATAAGCGCAACAATCTTGAAAGTGGCATAAAGCATCAATCTTTCAAGTACATGTATGATCATGCATTCAGTGAGAAAATTGTCACCAGTAAAATCAAAAAAATATCAACCACCCTAAAACACATTAATCTGATTGATTGCAATCAAGAGTATTTTATTTATATGGCTGTGTTACCAGCTTTAATGGTGGTGGGGTGGGAGAAAACAGGTTCTTTGCCAACATGAAATGTCGATGGAATTAGAAGGGGAGTGAGTGAGTGTTGTGTGTGTGTGTGGTATCATAAATACATTACTGTCTTCTTCTGATTAAATTGGTGAAATTGGACACGGTAAATGAGACAATGTGTGAGGGCATACTGGGGACTTTGGTTCTTCTCTTATTGACACGATCCCATTGAGCTTAGACAGATCAGTAAGGGAATTCTGGCCTTTTGACAGTTCACAGTCGATTCCTCATTGATTGAAATTGGGTGTGCAAGAGACGGAAATGTCTCCAGGAATTGAGAACGGCTGGCTTTGACACAATCCAACTTGAGTCGTTCTTGACGGGCAGTGGGAAAGAAGACAGGTGCCAGAGAGACCAGGCATGCTCAAGTGATTTGTTTGGAGGGGAAGGACACTGGCCACATTCACATTTCCACATAATCTCTACCATTAAAGCAACTTAAGAATGCTCTCACAAATATAAATTTATTACCCTGAGCTTTGACAAACAAATTTCTTCAGAAGTAAAAAAAAACTATCAAAGAATTTATTAAGCAATGATCGCTGTTGACATGGTGAAAGAAATTATTAGCCAAGAATAATCTATACAATCTAAAACCAGCCATGTAAAATTTCATCCACTGAAACATTTTGTTCAAATTCTTCCAAGTCCAAGTGGAATATTTTGTCACGCCTTGTGATGAGAAAAACAGGCTGACATTTGTGAAACTATGCTTATAAATTATCTTAAAACAAACTTGAAAATCTCTGTTGCAACATGTATGTAAAATAACAGGTCTTGTTAAAGGAGAAAAAACAGTACGGATTTAATTCTATAACGCCTTTATTACAATAATGAAGAGTTGAGAAAATTCAGGGTGGCTAAGTTATTTCCGGATGAAGCAGGGGTGCTGTCAACAGCTAGCATCAGGAGTGTGGCTTAAAAAAGATCTAGTAAAGGTATATGTAACCATCTTTCCCTAAAATGTTTCCTCTTAATGTGCAGCGAATATAAATAGGTCTCCGAAATTAGCCAGAAGTGCATACGAAAAAATCTCTAAAGCATTTCTGCAAGATTAAGCTCATTAGGCGTCCAGCTATGCATTCTATTGGGTGAAAAAAAAACCAGTCTTAGAGACAATTACCTCCAGCACATTACGCATTAAACTTAAAAATAACGACAGAAGACACAACCATCACCTACAACAAGATAACTGAAATACTCAGAATTCCAATACAAGAATACAGCACTTTTTTGGACAGAAAATCCTCGAAGCAACACACTGAAGATTATTTAACTGAAGCAACATTGCCATTTTATTAATAGTTACGGTAGGTCTAATGCTAATATGGGAGCACTTGGCCTTTCCTTCGCAGCCATTTCAATTAAAGCAACATTTCACGGACTATTGGTTTGATTTTGGGTGACCATCCAAAAAAGTGGACAAGTGGACATAGTTTTGGCCTTATAACAGAGCGTTGCCAGGTTTGGTGGTCTCCGTGGTTATTTTAGACAAGAAGATTTTCCCTGTGCCCGTGTGTTTTAGTGTTCATAAATATTTATGTACTGATGATTAAAATGTTAAAATAATTTTAAAATATGGCGGAAGAAATAATACTGTATCGAGAAGAAGACGTAAAAGGCATAAGATTACCAGAAAAATGTGTGAAAAAAAACAGGTTATGTCAATGTTTTCCAAAAAAGTGGCATCTTGCTGAGTACCAATAAACAAAATGGCGAACTGAGGTACATTTTACCCAGAAAGCTTTGTGTAAATCTTTGTGACGTCATCAGGCTCAGCGGTAATTCTTCTGACTAAGGCCAAACTCCTGCCTGTTGTCAACCTAATGAACTATCATGGGTTGTGGTTTATTATAACAACTTATGATAAGGTATAAACGTCTAAATGATACGCCCCTTTTTAACACAAGAAACTTGTCTAGATGGTTATTTTAGACAAGAAGATATTCCCTGTGCCTGTGTGTTTTAGTATTCAAAAATATTTATGTACTATTGAATTGACTGTCAGTCTGTCAGACACATATATACAGTCTCCACATAGAGAAGGAGCAATTACATACAGTATTTTTATCTGTTTTTTTTTTTTCGTCCATTCATTTCATAGATAAAGTGTTTTTTTTGTTTACAAATACTAATGACAGTAAAAACGAACATAAAAAAACTAAAGCGAAACACCAGAGCTTAAAACTGAACAAGATGCCCCCCCCCACCCCTATCTCCGACCCCGGTCTCTTTGCTCCCTTTCAAGACAAGGTGACAAAATGATGTTGGGTTCCCTTGAGAACAGATAGTCTGGGTTGTGACATGTTAGTGACCAGTGACAGATGAGCAGGACTTTTATCAGCACTTTAAAGTGCCTACCATTGACATTAAGTGACACTGGATGATAACATTAGCCAGGCTATCTTCTCACACAACATGTACTCTCTTACAGTAGCACCAAAACAAACACTGAAAACAAAAATTACATGAAACTGTGGCTAAGATTAAGGTCTTCTAACCTTCTGAGGCACACCTGTTTAAAATCCTGATTTTATCCTGTCACACTCTGATTTCACATAATATGTATTTATGTAATAGCTATAGCATACTAATAGATAATCAACAACTATAAGTTTTATGCTGCGATGTGACAGCATCAAGCTATTCTGTAAAAAAAATTATATGGCAATGAAATGAAAATAACCTTATTGAAAATTTTCCCTTTAAGACATCTGTCACTGTTAAAGGCAATTTCAAATTGCTGAAAATGTCTTGACCATCCCTAATAAGCTAAGTAAAATATCTGGATCTTTTTAACAATGTAAAAAGTGGTACAATTTTAGTCAGATGGCAAATACATTTTGAAAATGAAATAATTGATCGATTGATGCATGGTTTACACCACAATCAAGATTGTTTCACTTGTATGGAAATGTTACCACCCTCAGTGGGGGAGGAAACCGGACTGTCGTTGGGAAACCGGATGGTCGGCAGGTACACACTGTACCTGACGAGCATTCCACATATGAGAAAACATATTTTGACCAAATTAATCGCTAATTTCAGCAACAAAATCAGGTTACCCGGAAAAGGCCATCATATAAAGTTCCGTTTTAGAAGAAATTGGAAAGTTTCTCTTAGTATTCGATATACTACTTAACACATCACGTAAATATTGATGGAAAAAAGAATTCTGACCTAGTATAGTATGAGAATTCACTGATGTATGCAGGTCTTAGGTTGTAAGTTTGTTAAGATGGGCCAAATATCATACAACTGAATTATCTTTTATTGGGTTTATGAGATAAATTATAGCACAAGCTGCATTGAGTTTGTCTGGGACATTTAGTTTCACCAGGTCTGTATTCTATTTCATGCCTTAACATTGGCAAGACCTTTCTGGTTGTGTAGATAAGTGGGCTGTTAACTGGCCAGTGAGGGGGATGACCAAATAAGGGGTGAAGGTGAGTGAAAGGGGTAATGAGGTAAAGGACAGGACCAGGGTGATGCCAAGGACTCCGATGAAGGGAGGGGGGGGGGGTATAAAAGAGACACTAGGGGAAACATCACTTTGCTTCAAGGGTGCCATCTAAGCCAGGCCATGTGTTTCTTTGGAAGACCCCACTTCCTCTATCTTAGGCCGTCTCATCTTAACCTTAAAACTGACTGACAGAGGCCTAAGAGGGCTGCTGCATATGTGACATAGCCTGGTACCACTGTCAGTCTTCCACCACCCATCTGCTAGTACTCAGGGAAGAGCAAATCTCAGCACAGCTACTGTCCTTCTCAAGTTTCACACATGGCAGCTAGCCATAGGAGCTCTGTCCTAGTACTTGAGCAGGCCCTATATACTTCAAAGTCAGCCCTTACTTTTTTATCTCCCAGACTGGCTGGAGAGCTGACCTTAAATCTCGCCAGTTTTATTAACAACATATTTTTTTTGTTCTTTTGGTTTATGGACAAACACATGTAACTCCCAGGAGAAGGTTTGAGAACAGATCACAAACGGCATCTCCTCAAACCAGTGATATGTGGGACTAAAAATCAACCCAACAATCATTTAGACTGCCAACAGTCACCGAAAGACAAGTTTACTGTTGTCTCCGTCACTTATTTCATCCATAATCTGCTCTGGCGAATTTCTTTAATGTCAATGTTTAGAAGCAAAGCATAAAGTATTAAAGTTTGTTAAGTACAACACTACTGATTTTTTCTTTTAAAACAAAATGTTGTCAGGATTATTTGGGGGTAATCCTCAATCTTTTTGAGGGTTTGTTTAGTACTTTACTGATCATTTTTGATAATTTCACTTACTAGTTGGCACACCTGAGATTATTGATGGAGAAAATAAGTATTTGACCTGGCCTGACCTTCATGGCTAACAGCATACTTATTCATCACTATAAAAACAATGTGATCAGTAAATTCCTATGCATGAGTGGGACTTGTGTCAACTATGCATTGGTAGGAGGTTTGTTGGGTCGAGTCTATTGAACATCTAATATTGGCCTTGAGACTTTGGTACAAGATCAAACCAACACACATAATTCTAAGCATACATACATACTATTGTAATTTGCCAAAATCATATTATACCATAGTCAGCATGTAATATTGTATTGAGTTTCACACCTGATGGGGGGGGGGGGGGGGACAATACCAAACCATGGTATAGCACTGTGAGCATGTTTTATTGTATTGACCTTGAGATTGGGGGGGGGGGGGCAATACCAAACCATGGTATAGCATTGTGAGCATGTTTTATTGTATTGACCTTGAGATTGGGGGGGGGGGACAATACGAAACCATGGTATAGCATTGTGAGCCTGTTTTATTGTATTGACCTTGAGATTGGGGGGGGGGGGGGAGGCAATACCAAACCATGGTATAGCATTGTGAGCATGTTTTATTGTATTGACCTTGAGATTGGGGGGGGGGGGGAGGCAATACCAAACCATGGTATAGCATTGTGAGCATGTTTTATTGTATTGACCTTGAGATTGGGGGGGGGGGGACAATACCAAACCATGGTATAGCATTGAGAGCATGTTTTATTGTATTGACCTTGAGATTGGGGGGGGGGGGACAATACCAAACCATGGTATAGCATTGTGAGCATGTTTTATTGTATTGACCTTGAGATTGGGGGGGGGGGGGCAATACCAAACCATGGTATAGCATTGTGAGCATGTTTTATTGTATTGACCTTGAGATTGGGGGGGGGGGGGAGGCAATACCAAACCATGGTATAGCATTGTGAGCATGTTTTATTGTATTGACCTTGAGATTGGGAGGGGGGGGGGGGCAATACCAAACCATGGCATAGCATTGTGAATATTTAATATTGTATTGAGTTTGAGACTGGGGATACAATACTACCAAACCATGACATAGCATTGTGAGTATTTAATATTGTATTGAGTTTGAGACTGGGGATACAATACAAAACCATGGCATAGCATTGTGAGTATTTAATGTTGTATTGAGTTTGAGACTGGGGATACAATACTACCAAACCGTGGCATAGCATTGTGAGTATTTAATATTGTATTGAGTCCGAGACTGGGGATACAATACCAAACCATGGCATAGCATTGGGAGTATTTAATATTGTATTGAGTTCGAGACTGGGGATACAATACCAAACCATGGCATAGCATTGTGAGTATTTAATGTTGTATTGAGTTTGAGACTGGGGATACAATACTACCAAACCGTGGCATAGCATTGTGAGTATTTAATATTGTATTGAGTCCGAGACTGGGGATACAATACCAAACCATGGCATAGCATTGTGAGTATTTAATTTTGTATTGAGTTTGAGACTGGGGATACAATACCAAACCATAATATAGCACTGTGAGCACGTAATATTGTATTTGAAACAAGAGGACAATACCAAACCAACCCACAGCGTTTTGGGCATGTCATATTGTAGTGAGTTTAATATACCATTTTATACCAAACGGACACAAAAACAAACAAATCAGTACAAGGTAGATTTCCAATAGAGATGAAGAAGATATAGATTTACAAATAAGCAAGGTTTACATTTAGTCAGGGAAGTAATGTAGACAATTTTGAAGAAATAAAGTACTGGGGTTGGCTGGTGATGTGTAAACTGAGCCGTCCTCTTGGGCCAACCAGTCCTTGTCATTTGGTTTAGATGATTAGGTTTCCAAAATTGTCCAGGACTGATAGGGCTGGAGTAAAGGGCAGCCGAGTGGAGCCCCAGTAGTACTTAATGTTGGTTTGCCAGTGTCATTGGGGGTGATTAGTCTCTAGCTTTGTGACAGTAACTGGTATAGATTGATGGTGCTCACTCTATGGCTGAGTCATGAGGTCAACTCTGCATATACTTATTCCACTCTCTGATCCAATAACCACACTCAACAGTTTATCTACAGTCACACCGCAATCAGAATAAAGCATTACATGATGGATTGATTAAAATTGTATCACAAGTATTTGAGTGACTGGTTAAATGGGATGATCGAATTGGAAAATACCCAAGGATACAGATTTTAACAGCAGTTTATTTATTGATCAGACATCCAAATTTTATTTATTGTCACATAGTAGAACAATACAGGATTGGCCGATTAAATGGATTCACAAATATTTGATGCTTGGCTGCTTTATAGTAACATGGAGTACAAAATTTCACCGATAACTGGTTGGGCAGCTTATCTATTGTCCCAAGCCAATCAAGGGCAAAACACAAGCCTTCTTCATATTATTCTAAAATATATACTAAAACACAAAGGGCACAGAAAAAATCTTCTTGACTAAAATATCCATGGAGTTACTTATTGTGTTAAAAAGATGCAGGATCGAATGGAATTTTCAGTTGATTGTCGTATGTGGAAGAGTTGTCAGGTACTCGCCAAAGGTCGTGGGTTTCCTACGGGAAAGAGCCCAGTTTCCCCCGCCCCCCTCCCCACCTAACTAAACCTGCCAACACCGTCATATACATGTAAGTGAAATAATCTTGAGTGCGGCTGAAACATCAATCAATCAACCAATCATTGGTTGTAATAAACCAAAACCCATGGAATTTCATCAGGTTGAAGGCACACAGGAGTTTGGTTTCAGTCAGATGAATTTTCTGGAATACTTTGTAATATATGTACGGATCTTCAGCTATGGCGAGAAGTCAGGTAAAGTGAAATTAAACAAAATATGACAATGGGAGAAGAAAATGTGTAATTTGGTTCCTACATGTACGTAGAACACAGACAAGCGAGTTTAGCCCTGACTAGTACTATAGATCTTTCAACCTCTTGTTCTTTTTAAAAACAATGACTATATAGATATATTGGGCCTATGTATTCATTCAGATGCGCTGACTGAACAGAATCACACATGTTTGACGCTCAGTTAAATAACATGTTCCAATGATAAAAAAGTTTGAATCCACCGTTATTTTTACCAAAGACCAGTCAAAACATAATTAATTTAACCTACCAGTGCTAGTGTTATGTCCTTAAACAAAACACATATGATTGGTAAAATAGCAAAATTGAATTGAGGATTGTGTGGAACAATATTATTGGTTGATTGGGCATTGATCGTGGAACACTAATCAAACCAATTAATACATTTATCATTGTCCCCATGATGCTTTTTTCAAAGTTGATGGAATTCAGATCAGATGAAGTTTCCAGAATAAATGGGAAGTGTGGTTTACACACATAGAGAAAACAGAATGTACCTAAATCATTTCAATAGAAGCCTTTAAGTCACAATGTTAAGCAAAGTGTTCATATTTTTCTTTGACATTTCTGGGAAGTGCATACGATTTGGAAATGACAGAAGTCAAGTTTTTATATGGAGAAGGTGAGGTTATTTGGATGGTGCGTTGTTGGCAAAGAGCCAGTGTTTGGTAAGCTACATTAGAGAGAAGACCTCTTGTCAAAGGCTATCTCTGATGGAATGATTCACACACTGCCTGCTTATAGTTTCTCTGGGACAGGAGGAGTTCAGCCACTGTCAAGCCCCCTGCCAACAGGCTGTTTATAGGGAGGGATTTATTGTCAGATTTTCACTTCATCCAAAGAGTTGTCCACTGTCTTTTGACACCCTGTGGTCAAAATTCATTGAAATTTGACACCCAAAAATCCAGCAGTTTAACCTTGTCAAGAAACAAAAAGTAGGTCATTTTGGTCACCCACTTTCAAACAGAAGAGCTATTTCGCAAACAGTATTTTCAGTTTCTGGATGAATGTATGGATTGGTGGATGCTTTATGCTGCAAGATTATTTCACTTATATGCACAATACAGTGGGGGGGGGGGGGGGGGGGGGGGGGTAATGGAGGAAATCGGGTCTTTTGCCCAGAGGAAACCCCTGACCTTCAATGAGTACCTGGACTGAGACACTGGACCCCCCCCCTCCCCCAATCAATGCTGCTTCAACACCTTAAAATAAATGTTCTGTATAATAGATTCTCTAACTACATCCTCCATATTTCCACTCCCAGGTAGTGTGTTATATTTTATTCCTAATCTACGCGTGAAATTATGGACAAAATAATGATATGACCTCACGAAAGAACTGTCAATACTGACCTCGCAAAGGAATTTCGGCCTCAGCCAGAGGCTCGTGACTTTCAAAATTAATAGACTCAAGTGAAATCCTTTGTAAGGCACTGGCTCTTTTAAGGTAACCTCTATTTAACAGTGTAACTGTACCAGAGCATCAACAAATTTGTTTGTTTGTTTACAGTTTTATGTTCCACTCAACATGATTTCCCTTGATTTACAGCATTGCAAGAACTATTACGTGTAGTTGTGGAATCTAAATACATGTAGATAAGATGAAAAAAAAGTTGACAAAATTGGACATGTATGGTACATTAGTCATTTTAAGGCCACATTACTAAAGATCCCTAAAGAAAAGAAAGTACATTCATTGCATACATGTATGTACATCCAAATATCAAATTGGGTGTATCAGGTTAGATGGGTGCAGTGTTTGAAAGGTAAGACTCTGACCACAGAAGTATGCCAACAGGAGGGAGGCAGTCAACAAATATCACATATAACCCAGGTACAAGTATGAGGGAAAGTGAGAGTTGCCTGCACTGTGAGCACTCCGTGAACAGGAACAGAGAAAAAAAAACTCACACACATTCCGCCCTTTTCAAAGTCTACAGGGAAAAAATGGGTTGTGTGATGGTAGATCAGCTGACCTTTCGCATCCCATACATTCCAGGTCACCTGACACTTCAAAACTCACCTACGCTATACCATGGGGCTCGTCCCATCACTCTTCTACCTAACTTTTCAGTCATTTTTTGTGTGGCTTATACATGTCTTCTCAAAGAGTGTGCCAGCCATTACAGGTTTCCATACCTCAACAAGAGCCCCAACTTTCATTGACCAAGGAATGTTTTCTTAGGGCATATGCTGATTGAAATCAACACAAGTTTTATTTCCCAACAAAAATTCCTGCCAGAGGTCTACCTGAGCCCTGTAGTGAGCTTTCTATCTGCAGGGAGTCGTGTATATATATTCACCCCTATCAACCTACAGTATTGCCACCATAAATCAACAGCAACACTCAGTATTTGAGAACTGACCCATCCAGATAAGCCTAACATCAGTAATTAGTCATACATTAACACAAAATGCAATAAAGGCAAGTTCTATGGTCTACCCTCAATTACTTCCACCGTAAATAAAAACTTAGAATTTTAGCAATGGAGGTCAAAAATTGCAAAGCAGCATAATAATGGTTTGAAACAGGTGAATCAAAATAAAAAAAAAAAATATGGACTTCAGAAGAAATTGTCAATAAGTGATTTTGGAAAATTGACAATTTTAAAAATGCAAAACGAATAAATAAGAAGAGTTTTTTTTTTATATCTTCTTTAATACGGCTCAGCTTGAATATCTCAACTTACCCTAGTTGTCATCAGAAAACTCATTAGATAATTAATACTTAATTAAGGAGAAGAATTAGTTATAGATAAGTTTACTTCTTGGTTTAATGGATAGCCATTGGACATAATTGAGTTTACATACTGATGTAAGAACTGCATCAAAACATCCTCGCACAATAAACAAAGAAGTTGTTATCCATATGTGTTCACCTCCTTGTACTTGTTCAACTTCTAAATGCTACAGATTTGATAATACTTCATTACCATCAATACCAATAATCCAACCGTTTGTAATAAATTAGGGCATATGTTGATACATTCCACAAGTGTCAAAAAATAAAGGGGCCTTGGTGGTCCAGTGGGTTAGAGTGATTGTCCTTCAGTCCCACACAGACCTTCCATCGATACCGCATGGTTTCGAATCCCACTCAGACCAAACAAAAATTAACAAATTTCTGAGTGGATTTTTCACTCGGTCGCCATATGTGAAAGATCTTACTGTGGATGTATCAATGGCGCTGTTTTCGTATATTCATTGAACCTTCATTGAGCTTCAGACAATGGTTGGAAAGTCTTAGCCTATAGCTTAACTTCCCGCCTCCTACCGTTTCTACCTGCCGACCATACAACATGAGCAATCAGGTAAAAAAATAAAACAGATTTTTTTTCTTCTATTTTTCTTTGGACTAATTGAGATTTGAATCCGTTACCAGGGTAACAACAAAAGGCCTGTGATGGCGCCAGTGACTATCGCTCTTCAGACCATCGCAGCCCTACATGTACTTTTCCCCAATGATGACTTGCCAATACATTGATTGATTGTTCGGTGTTTTACGTCGCGCTCAAGATTATTTCACTTATATGGCGGCGTTGCCAGTTTTATTGTGGGAGGAAACCGGGCTCTGTGCCCGGAGGCCCAGAAAATTTTCCAATTTTTGGACAGTGGGATTTGAACCCGCATCCGATTGATGGAAGGCTGTTCGGATTGAACGTCCAACGCTCTACCTACTGAGCCACGGAGGCCCCTAAATCCCTGGTAAGCTAGCTTTTGAAACACTGACATCATCATGTATGAGAAATAAAAAATACATGTTTAAATGAGCAGGATTTAGATTCTCTTATACACACAGAGCTTAAGTCCTGCTCAATTACATGTATTTTTTAATTTTCATATGTGATGGTGTAACCCACGACCTTCCGCTGGTAACTGGCAACCATCCCACATAGGTCGTTCGAGTGAAAACCCAGTCAGAAAATTTTCAAATTTTTGGACTGAGTGGGATTCGAACCCACGATCCATTAACTTGCCAATACAGAACAATTAGATAAACTTATCTTAACAATGTTTCAGGTAAAAAAGGTATTTCCTGTTCATGTCCCTATGCCAGTATGACTGCATAAAATAAAGATTTGTCTGCATGTGGCACACACTTTTCAGCACATTTTCTCTACATTAAAACATTTACAACTGAAATATACTTGTAAGAGTCATTTTTTAATGAAATCTATCTGGTTTTTTTGGGCTCGAAATTTGAAAAGAAACTTTATTGTAACTTTATTACAATAGCAAGAAAAAAAAACCCATTATTAAAAATAAAAAGTCAAATATACTCGGAACAGACATTTTTTAATGAATTTTTTCTGTGTTTGCTTGAAATTTGATAAGAAACTTCGACTTTAAATTCAAAATAACAAGAAGAAAACTTATGTGAAACCCAATATCTGCTTCTCATAAAACAGAGTTTCTTCAAACATGATTTTTGGAATTAATATTTGGCCAAAATTCAGGGCATAGGATTTCACGGTAACGAGCGGTTTCAGTAGCCTGTTGTTACTGTTGTTCTAAAACTACGGAAACGAAAATCTGTTACCCATCACAAAAGCCAATTAATGGTATGATATGTAACGAAACTAAAATCGGTACCGTTTGGTTCCCAGCATTTTAATATAGAGAACCGATTCAATGTTTCTGACCAACACCGAAATCATCTGGCCTGAAATTATCTCTAAACTGTAAGAATGTCGAAAGATTATCTACGTAGTCTATAATCAGTAAGATACTGGACATTGGCAGGGTCAGAATGATGCGGCCCGACTTTTATTAATTATCGTAATAGCTATTTATTAGCTGTCTGATAGTCTGGACGAAGGGCAATGTTGACAAATCTACGAGCAATATTTAAGAAAATGTGATATGAAAATGTGATGGTTTATTTGGTAGTGAAATGACCTAATGACCCCCCTTGCTTGACCAGTCAGTGTCTAGACATATTTTCTAACTATCCTAATCCATGTGTTTAAATATCAGATAGTCAACAATGCCAAATTGGAGATCGGGTCAAATTGGTATATGATAAATTATAACTAATCATAACTAAGAAATTACTTATATTTATCGGTAATGTGAAGTGTCCTTGATAAGCCATAAGTTATCTTAATAACAAATTACATTCGTTAAAGTAGACTCTTATAAGCCTTAATGTATCATATGCCACAGTTAAGTATGGAAGCCTATTAGGGCCAAACAAAAATGAACCTTACTAATTTGAAGTTGGAGATGGAACTCTGAACTATAAGCTAATTCAAACTTATTAACTGCAAATAAGGACTTGGCAACTCTATCTAACGACTCTTATTTAGACGTAGCAAATCAAATAAGCTTTTAGTTCAAATTCAGTCAGTTATACTGAATATTAATATTACTGAAGCACTTTTTTCTTATAATTTGTATGATTAACTTTGAACTTAGTAAATCAGAAAAAGCTTTAAGTCCAAATGTAGTCAGTAGCACTGAATATTAATAAGTTAGTTACATGTATGCTTGCACAATTCATACGAATTCTAAAAGAGTCAAAAAAAGAAAGATATTACCTAATAAACCATAAAAAACCCAAACATAGCTTATTCATAAACTTCTGGAATAGCAATATAAAGTTTTCTACAAGAGACATTTAGATTTGGTGGATTCATTGAATGATACATGTAGGGGCCGATTGATTGATTGATGCTTTAAGCCGTATTCAATTTTTCACTTATTACAGTATGGCATTGCCAGATTTAGTGGGAAGGAAACCAGGGTCATTGCCCGTAGGAAACCCCTGGCCTTCCACAAGTACCTGGCAACTCTTTCACATACAAAACAAATCAACTCACTTTAATACAGCCTGGAATGAGCAATGTTACTAATTTGACCTGTAAAGACTTAAGTTTTATGGTATATTTTTAAATGAGCAATTGCTCAAGATTTTATAGTGTTCAACAGTAAATTTAATTGTTTTAGCTCGTGTAAGTATACTTTCTTCATAATCTGAATAGTTACGACTGTGTGAACAATTAGATTGATTGATTGATTGGGGCTTTACGTCGTACTCAACAGCTAAGGTTATATGGCGACAAAAGTAGCAACTGACCAAAAGATCACCCACCCCGATCCCACCTAAATTTTAACATTAAAACCTCCACAGACCATATTAACGCCAGGGGGCTGTTTCTCAACACCGACGTAACTTTGCGCCTAGTCGTAACGTCATGGCAACATATACCTTCAACATTACGTTACGACCAGGCGCAAAGTTACGACGGGAGTAAGTTGTGTTGAGAAACAGCCCCCAGGAAGGCTAATGTATTTGGCATACTTAATTTTCCTCCATGCTAGGTGTGAACAATTAGAAGAATCTTTCTTAGAATTAAAATCTAATAAATATCTCAATCATTTTTGGAATAAATCATTTTTAGAATAAAAATAACCCTTTCTTGAAAAATTGGAAAACCATGCTTTTTAATTTTTTTTAGACACCCTGTGGTCAAATTTCATTTTAATTGGGCACCCAAAAAACCATCAATATAACATCGTAAAGATACAAAAGTATGTCATTTTGGCCACCAACTTTCGTGAAAAATAGCTTTTCTTGAAACCCTTTTTTCACATCCTGGATGAACTTCTGATTAGTGTTAGTAATTACCCAGTAATTATCATGTTTATACCGATCCAATAAGAAATCAGCCAAAGAGTGTCATCAGAATTGATTGGAAAATAATGCTGGGAAAGTTTGAATGTTATAAGAGAGGCTCTACATAAAATCCCTGGAATGTTATTAAAACCAAGTCAAATAGAAATAAGAAAAGAATACAAAAAAATAATGATTTCATTAACTTTCAAAATCTAATTGAAGATGATAGATTGAAGTTTATCAAGTCCGTAGACAAACTTTGTCTCTTATATTCCACAGGGTTTGACAGAGTAGATCTACATTTACTGATAATTTAATTAGACTGTTGCTTGATTGAAGGGATCAATTTGGAGGGAGAGGAGCTCAGAGGACAGTAGTTCTGTGGTCGGTTATTCAAAAGGCTGCAGTAATAGAGACAGACAGAAAGGAAAAGACAGTGTTTTATTGTCTGGTATTAAGTTAAACCTAACTAAGGTAGCCGTTATCTTGCCTTCACCATGACCTACCATTGTTGTTGATTGCCCACCATTCCCGAGGAGGCTTGCGACTGATTACATTCTCCAGACTTTTTGTCCCCAGTGTCTTGGAGACTTGTAATTTTTACCCACAACAAGATAATTTCCCAAAACATGCTCCCCAACTCTTGACAATGGAATGTCACGATGGGATGCCAAGACAGGAATGTTTTTTACTTTTCGTTGCTCATTTCTCCCTATACATTAACTCAAGGTCTCAGAAAAGCTCCTGGGAAAAGCCATAAAATAGAGCTTCTGTCTAGTAATAATAGGTTTAGTGCATGTACTAATCAATGTCGTAACAGATCTAAGACATTTGTCATTGAAGGTACTGTATCATGTACTTCAAAATGACAGTACTTTATACCAGTAATTCACTCTTCATGCTCGAGAGAAAAGTTCATTAAGTCTAACAAACTTTGTTTACAAATGGCCAGATTCAAATTGTTCTCCTCCAAAATTTTCGAGTTAATCGAGGTTGAAATAAAACATATCCAACAAGCCAAATCTAAACAAAATCAAATAACCGGGCCACATATACATTCTTTTCATGCCTAAGTTACATACGGACACTAATTAATCTTACATTTTTTTTGCCTGGTATCGCTGAAAAGCTTCCAATGTAAACTTTTTAGCTAGGTTTAATGGGGGAAGGAACTGAAACTCCTGAACTTTGAAAGGCCCCTGGCAACTATTAACATAGAGCTATCAACTAATAAAGCATTCAGCATTTTTCTGAGTGGGATGGCTGTTTTACGTCACACTCAAGATTATTTCACTTATATGGCGACGTTTCCAGTTTTATTGTGGGAGAAAACCGGGCTCTATGCCCGCAGGAAACCCACGACCTTCCATTGGTAACTGGCAACCATCCCACATAAGTCGTTCGAGTGAAAACCCAGTCAGAAAATTGTCCAATTTTTCTCAATTTTATTTGGCCCTAGTGGGTTTTGAACCTGCGGCGCATTGATGGAAGCTCTGTGTCCCTCTGAAAGACTATCGCTCACCTAACTGAGCCACCCAGGCTCCAGAATGAGATTAAGCACAAAAACCATTGATGAACAGTTTGTGTTGGTGATACATGTAGATAATGTCGCTCTTACCAGCTACTCGGTCTCCCTTATAATAACAATATTTTCCCTGTGATTCTTGACTACAATCTTACATTTTAATACTTTTAAGATGTGACAGGGCAGTCCAGAAAGAGTGATTCAAGCCCGTAAATCAATGGTGGGGAGCATGTAATGACCAAAGCTCAATCTTCTAATTTGCTTAGCCGTGGAATGGTGACCATCAACCAAAAAATTTATTAATGTCACATGGAGCACTCTTGGGTATATGAATTCATAAAATCATGTTGTTATCAGCAGCTTAACTTGTCCAGGGGGCTGTTTCTAGACACCGACGTAACTTTGCGCCTGGTCGTAACGCCATTGCTACATATACCTTCAACATTACGTTACGACCAGGCGCAAAGTTACGACGGGCATAAATGTGTTGAGAAACAGCCCCCAGCCTTGTAAAAGGTGATTAAATCAATTGTCAATTGTATATTTCATTCCAGAATGTGCTTGAGAGGGTAACCCATTGGTAGAGTTGATATAGCAAAAACAATGAACACATTTTATTTCGTATTGATGTGGTTCTGGGAGTTTTTGTAAAAATAAAAGCGGTATTAATAATGGTAAACTAGTTTTTCAAGGGAGTTCATCTGTTAAGAATTAACCTTAAGGGTAAAGCCATCTCCTTAAAAGTGGCCATGAAGTGTGTAATGGTTAACATCAGAGATTAGCCACATAATCTAGCACACTTCATCCTGCTTTTAGGGGACATAATAACAGCCTATAAAGGAGATCTTTGTCCTGTGGTTTTCTGGAAGCCTGGTGATAACTGTGACTTTGCGGGAAGAGGAAAAAATACCCTGTGAAGGCTCAAGACCTTGTAACAGCTGGTTGGGAGAGACAGCTCAGATTGGAGACAGTTCCATAAAGACAGCATCTGTTTCTGTTAGATGACACTCTGACATCACCTTCCTCTCTTCATTACATAAACAGTTAAACCATTCCCCCAAATCTCTGCAATCATTGCATCCAAACACAGGGGGCCTAGCCAATATGCCAGTGTAAACAGAACCTTATCAAAACTTGTCACAGCAAATCATAAAGGCGCAAGTTTGTTGCTCTTGAAGAAGCAAACAAGTGTAGTTCATATAACCGGACATCGTTTTGAGATACCGAGGCCCTCAATTTATAAACAGCGGCTAATTAAAAGGAGGCAGAGTGTGTTTATGTAAATAGAAAAAAAGTCAAAGACTTTTATGAGATTTTATAAAATGATTATGCAGCCAGCCATAAATCTGAATGAAAGCTAAGGTTTAACTTTATAACATTATATCTTCTTTTAACGAAAGTGACAAAAAAATGTCTTAGCCAACTTTGGTAAATTTGTCTTCAAAGTACTCCATATGCTGAGGGCTTTATATTAAGATTTACCCAGCAAAGCCTGTACATGTCACAAATAACTGTACCTACGAGAATAATATTTCTGCTTTTTGTCTTTTGAGGGAAATGACAAACCATACTTTAAGGGGGATCTTTGTGTCTCAGGTTTCTACAATTCGATTGGTTGGGGCTTAACGTCGCACTCAGCTAAGGTTATATGGCAAAAAAGTACAAACCGACAAAAAGATCATCACCACCCACTCAGGTCTAAATTTTGACATTAGGCTCCACAGACCATAGAGCATCAGGAAGGCTAATGTATGTGGCATACTTAATGTTCCTCCTTGCTGGGTCAGCATACATGGGTAAAGCAGAGCCACAATGCTCCAGCCCAAGGGCTCTAGATTTCGAAAGGAGAACCGTAACATTCACCTTTGATTATTCCAAGAGAAAAAGCTGTAGTTGGCTCTGATATACTTCAACATTAATCTGACCAATATTTCTTTTTTAACGGAAAGCTGTTAAATCTTTTGCAGAGAACAAATGACAAGAGTTCGAGGTAGGGTTTATACCTTATCACAGCGTCTCTTAAAGTGGTGTTTAGGCCATAGAATAAAACATTTATAAGATAAACCAAAACCAATTACATAGATAAATACTTATAGGAAATGCAAACAAAGAAACTTATTGATTTCTGTGTTACAGACAGATGAAAATTAGTAAGAGAGTCTCTTGCTCAACCAACTGAGGCATGGATGTCACACAAATGAAACCTTGGAACCCTTCCACATATGACAATACAGTAAAAATCCACTCAGAATATTTTTTTTTGATCTGAGAACTGAGTGATTAAAATCTGCAACAATGGAAGGCTGGATGTGAAAAACTATCCCTATACCAACTGGACCACTCAGACCTCTTTGAAGATGAGAAAATAATATGCAGGTAAGTGGTACTGTAATGTATGTCTGGATTATGTAAATGGCAATGGATGGTCTTCTTAAACTTTCAAAGATTCATAACAACAAAAACAACAGTGTAAAGAATCGCATTTAATAGTGATAAGGAAATACAATAAAGCATTCTTGATCTCAGCTTTCATCTTCAAATGATCAGAGAGGGAAGACAGAAGACAAAGTAAAACTTTATGCAAAAAGGGAAATTTTGTCAGAAAAATGAAAGCATATTCAAGTATATCTTTAATTTTTTACTCATTTTAGGAGTAAGCATATTTATGAACACAAAACACAAGGGGAAAACTTCTTTACTAAAATTTAATCTTGGAGATAAACATATACATGTACATTGGTTCATCAGATTTCAAAGTCTAATAAAATTAAAATAACTAAAAGAGATAAAAATTATTCACTGATACTTCACACGTCTGTAAATTGGTACAATGAATGTATGTTGTGGAACAAATGTCTTGCAGTGCAAACTGGTGGGACAGTAAAATTAAATCCCTGCGCCCAAGCAAAGCTCTACTGGACATACACCCATTCAAAACTTGATATATTTTCTCAGTGTTGAGGAACATGCAGAATGTTCATGGAGATCTGTTATGTTAAATGTGGAGAGGATGTTAATATTTCCCACCTGTCTGCTTTACATTATCTAAAAGAATACACATTGGTTATTACTGGGCAAAGAATTTTTGATTGATTGATGTTTTACGCCAAGCTCAAGATTTCACTTAAACGGCTTAGTGGCAGACCAAATGCGGCTATTTGGCCACAGGAAATTCTCAACCTTCGACAAGTACATGTACCTGAGCTAAGAAAAATACATATATATATATATATTTTTGTATGATATATTTTGTCCAAAGTTTTCAGTTCATTTAAAACATTCTTAATTTGAGTGCGTTATTCTTTTTGAAGAACCATGTTTATCTGGGTCTAGTGAGGCTATGGCAAAAGACAAAGTCTGATATTTAGAGGGACCAAGTGTCATTTAATTGTATTTATTTGATTCCCAGATTTCAACACCAAAATAGTGTTGGTCGTTATAATATTTGGATTTTGTCAAAAAAACTAGCGTAAATGTTTACAGCCATAAAGACGACTTGAAACCAAAATTATCATAAACTGTGTTGCAATATTTAAGACTCTTGTGTGCTAATCCATTCTGAATATAATCAGACTGCGCTGTGGATGGACATTCCAGAAGATAACATTTTTTTTTGTCAACTGCTTGTCAACCAATTTTTCAGTCTGAATGAGTCATTGTAGATCAGACGAATCCATTATTTAAGCAGGCAGTCAAACTACATAACTATGGAGGGAAATTATCACTAAGGAGAGTTTTTACAAACAGTCTTTATGAGTATGGAAATGAGTAACTCCCTAAAGAGGACAATTAATTGACATGCATCACAAATAGGGCAGAGTATTCATTTTTCTACATCAACTAAAAAATGCTGAATTTGAATTTGCCTAACCAAATTTGTCATAGTGACAAGAAACAAAGAAAAAAACACAACCGTTTTCATAACTCAGTCATAGGAATGTGTGTAAATATTAGTGATGTGGTTATAGTTCAAGTGTCGTCAGTCCGTCTATCTGCAAGTTTTTGTTCAATAAATTCAGATCACCACTAAAACAACTGTCTTGTATGTGATGTTAAATCCTCTATCACTCAATAACTCTCAAATGTGAAACATATTTCATGTTTGATCTTTTCAAGTTACCAATATATTTAAGCTGCGAAGCATTACTGATTAAATTTTTTTATAAATCTACAGTGTATGTCAGTGGATTAGAGGGCCTCAGTAGCGCAGCCAAGAGAGTGAAACAGTCTGACACAAGCCTTTACAGTGTATGTCAGTGGATTAGAGGGCCTCGGTAGCGCAGCCAAGAGAGTGATACAGTCTGACACAAGCCTCTCGATGATGGGTTGCAGGTTTGAATCCCAAGAAAAACGTAAAAAATTCTGAGAGTGTTTTTCACTTGATCGCTGCATGTGGGAGAGTTCCCATGTAATCGCCAAAGGTGGGGGATTTCCTCCCAACAAAACCTGGAAGGTGCATGAAATAATCTTAAGAGTGACGAAAAACATCAATCAATCAAATTAATAGATGTATGACTGTGTATACTTGATTACCATTCCACTCAAGACCGGATTTGTTGGGGCTTTGAATCAGTGGAAGGCTTGTCAAATTGCTTAATAACTAAATTGAGTGATGTCAAGTCGAATTCAAGATTCTTGTGCTGTCGGTTAAGTGTGGAAGCCCTCTTTGTAATGCAACTACTTCATCAGTCATTGTCTAACAGCTATAAAACTGAGAATGGATATTGAGAAATTCATCAATGATGTCAATGAGTGAATGCCAAATAATTGACAAAAATATTTGCCATCTAAACTGTCATTGACACAAATATTTGTAATCTAAACTACCATCGACACAGATACTTGCCATCTAAACTGTAATTGACACAGATACTTGTCATCTAAACTGTAATTGACACAATACTTGCCATCTAAACTGTAATTGACACAGATACTTGCCATCTAAACTGTAATTGACACAATACTTGCCATCTAAACTATCATCGACACAGATACTTGCCATCTAAACTGTAATCTACACAGATACTTGCCATCTAAACTGTAATTGACACAATACTTGCCATCTAAACTATCATCGACACAGATACATGTACTTGCCATCTAAACTGTAATTGACACAATACTTGCCATCTAAACTATCATCGACACAGATACATGTACTTGCCATCTAAACTGTAATTGACACAATACTTGCCATCTAAACTGTAATTGACACAAATACTTGCCATCTAAACTGTAATTGACACAAATACTTGCCATCTAAACTGTCATTGACACAAATACTTGCCATCAAAACTGTCATTGACACAAATACTTGCCATCAAAACTGTCATTGACACAAATACTTGCCATCTAAACTGTCATTGACACAAATACTTGCCATCTAAACTGTCATTGACACAAATACTTGCCATCTAAACTGTCATTGACACAAATACTTGCCATCTAAACTGTCATTGACACAAATACTTGCCATCTAAACTGTCATTGACACCAATACTTGCCATCTAAACTGTCATTGACACAAATACTTGCCATCTAAACTGTCATTGACACAGATATTTGCCATCTAAACTGTCATTGACACAAATACTTGCCATCTAAACTGTCATTGACACAAATAGTTGCCATCTAAACTGGCATTGACACAGATATTTGCCACCTAAACTGTCATTGACACAGATATTTGCCACCTAAACTGTCATTGACACAGATATTTGCCATCTAAACTGTCACTAACCCAATATTTGTCATCTAAACTGTCATTGACAAAAATACTTGCCATCTAAACTGTAACTGACACAAACACTTGCCATCTAAACTATCATTGACACAAATATTTGCCATCTAAACTGTAATTGACACAAATAGTTGCCATCTAAACAGTCATCGACACAAATACTTGCCATCTAAACTGCCATTGACACAAATATTTGCCATCTAAACTGTAATTGACACAAATAGTTGCCATCTAAACTGTCATTGACACAAATATTTGTCATCTTAACTGTAATTGACACAAATAGTTGCCATCTAAACAGTCATCAACACAAATACTTGCCATCTAAACTGTAATTGACACAAATACTTGCCATCTAAACTGTCATTGACACAAATATTTGCCATCTAAAGTGTCATTGACACAAATACTTGCCATCTAAACTGTACCAAGGCTGTTTGAGGAGAGGTCAAAGTGGTTTGTCATTTAGTAAATCTCATTAGAGTTTAACTGACTTGTATCTCACACTATCAATTTAAAGCAAAGGCCAATTACAGTGTTGCTGTTCCTACAGGAGCCATTGCATTAATCAATTGTCCAGGAAGTAAAGGAGATCAAAGTTTACCATGTCAGGATTATTTAGGCTCTATGTCAACTGGTTTACATGCAATCCTCATGGGGATAAACTCAAGTCATGTTATTCAATTTAAAACAGCCTAATGCTTGTCTCCTCATTGTACAAGTGTCATCAGAAGTAACACTTAAGGGTGGACTCAACAGTTTCCCTTGTCAGGTACAAACAGATCAGCTCAGAGAATGTCACACCTATACGCCATGGAACAGTGCCACCTAGGTAATGAGAGTCATCTACAGTGATATCAATTCTGCGTGGGACAGAAAAGGGAAGAAAAAGTATCCAGGACTTGGTTTATTGTCATTGTTAAAAACTGGAATGTAACAAAAAACAAATCTACTAATTTTACAAAAAACATGTATGTTTCTAATGATCCATAGACTGAAGATAATTTCATTTACATGTATAAGGCTCTAGACCAGAGAAAATCCAAGTACCTGGCAAATACCTGTGGTTGAGTGAAAAACCCATTCCAAAATATTCAAATGTTTATTTGGTCTGAGTGGGATCATGCAAGATCTTTGTCTGACTGAGGGACTATCCATCTGTCGACTAAGCCATCAAGGCCTCCCACCGAGCTATGAAGGCCCTGACTCACTTAAAGGCTCAATATTGGGATTAAAAACTGCATAATATCTTTATTGTTTTACTACACATTTGTTTCACTAGCACATTACCAATTAAAGTAAGGATTGATTTATGTGTGAGAATTAGGTCACATATTATACCCCCTACAGAGCCCTGATGGTGATAATTACCCTGGGCAATAAATGATATCCTTGGGCTGCGACAAATCTCAAGGTGTCAGCCAAGCAATCAATAAATCAATACTTATAAGCTATCAGCAAATCATATACAGAAAAAATACATATTCATATTAGTACCAATGTGTTTAGAAGTGCAATGGTTTAGACTACAATTGTGTATATTTAGAGATGTTTCTAACAACATGTTTTGTTAAAGAGGCATGAGCTGCCAAAATTCATAATTTTTTATCGTCACGACAGTAAGAGGCTTTGGAGGTCATCAAAAAAGTTGATGATTGGCGTTGGAATGAGGAAAATCCATACAGTGTGTGGCCTATACGAACCGAAAACGTGTTCGAAAATTTAAATAACCGGGACGACCATTCATTCATAGTAAAAGTTAGTTCAAAACAATACTTTATCGTACATTTTCGAGACTAGAAGCACTAAAAAGCTTCTGAATTCTACGTTTTGAGAAAAATAGCCAATAATTTCAACATTCTGTTTTATCGTCAAAATATCAACATTTTGCACTTTAACAAAAATTTTCCTTGTGGCATGTAATGAGAAAACCCCACAAGAAAGGAAAATCGAAGAACCCCTCGCTCCCCCAAAATAGAAGAAAAAATCCAACAACATAATATTAACAATATATATGTTATATAACCTCTTTTTAACACAATTAGAAACATGTCTCCATGGTTACTTTAGACAAGAAGATTTTCCCTGTGCCCTTGTGTTTTAGTGTTCATAAATATATTTTATAACAAAGTATTTCAGAAAAAAATTTACAGACTAAAGCCATACTCCTGTCTGTCTTCAACCTAATGAAAGACATGGGTTTTGGTTTATTTCAACAAACTACATGTATGACTGGGTAGAAAGGTCTAAATGACATGCCCTCTTTTAACACAACTAGAAAGTTGTCTCAATGTGCCCATGTGTTTTAGTGTATATAAATATATATTATCAAGTTTGGTATGTCTTTTTCATGGGAAGCAATTAAATAATTAAAATGTAAATAGATAAATGTTATTGAAACAAGTTGTCAAAAAGCACACTAAGAACATATATATAGTTAACTTTGATAACTGATATAACTTTTTGTCAAATTAAAATTTAAAGCCTCTTCACTCAGCTTTTGTTTTTCATGTTTCAATAATCATGACAATAAACCTGAAGGTAAACCATAAGATTGACTTTATCTGTGTGTTTTGTCATTTACCTCCTCAAATCGTAACTATTAAGTGTAGCCCATGACTAAGTAAACACAAAGATTGATGTGCAAAAACATACCCCCCCCCCCCACCTTTGAACTAGTAGCACCTATTGTTATTCAGCCTTTTATTTCTGTTTCCCCAACATAGCTAGACAAAGATGTAGCAAAGATATAATGCCCTAATTATATTTAATAAACAAAAAAAATGTACAAAAAAAAAATTCTTTGTGGTTCATTCAATTTTTGTACAGATTCTATATAGAAAATCCTGTAATAGAACAATTCAGTTTTGCAAGATTCGAAAAAAAAAAAAGACTTTACCACCATGTAACTTCTTTAATAAGAGAATAAGGGAAAATATATGCTGGGGTACTCTTCCAACATAAATTTGTGTTTAGCAAACAGAAAGTTGTGTATTTTCTCAAGATCAAGTCCTGCCTAGCAGAAAGCAATTTTATTTCCATGTTCAGAAAGTTACTATTTACAAATACTGGTTGTGGGGAGCCTGTGAATCGAAAAAATTGAAAGGCCTGTATTCAGATAAGGCGAGCAGGATTGTAACTGTAAAACCGATGATGTTACTCTGAAAAGATACATGCAAGATGATACAGCTATGATCATGTGGGCTACTTTGGCCTTTGTTATCTTTATTTTTACCACTTGACTGTAGATTATCATGGGAGTGTATAGAGTTAATAATAACACCCCCAACAAAAAAGTGATTGGGTTGAACCAGACTGGCTGTTAACATTGCCTGGTTCCTGAAATGATCCCTATAATGATAGCTGTGTAATTTTGGAGACAAGGCAGAAAAGAGCTCCCAAAATATTGTAGAGAGTGTCTGGCACTTTAGCAGACAAGCCTTTGATGGTGATTGGGAAGCCTAGTGGTGTATTTGCTGACAAAACACGGCCTGATGGTAGGGGAAGAGGACTCGTGTTCTCCCCATATAAACACCATCTCTCAATACTGGCACCAAAGTGTAGACACAAGTCGACCTTTGTAAGATGAAAACTCATAATGCCATCGTCTTTGTCACGCAGGGACACAGAGGGTTATTGGATTGCCACTGCAGCTATCTTCTCTCCCCGAGCTCTTCTCCCAAACTTGTCAAAAGCCTGTGCCACCTCTACACTTCACACTGTTAGTCACCAATGCTAAAGCCATTTGCTTCAAGTGGCCAATTCAGCTGTTGCAGGGATTCCTTAGCAGTCTTATCTGAGTTTACACAAGAAATTCAATAAACTTTGCCTCAATGACCATGAATTAGCCTAAGTCTGGGACAGTACAAGTGTTTTGGGTCCGTCTCTTTTTACACTCTCTTGATGCTTAGATTGTTTGAGGCGATCATCCTATCTTCTGATTCATCAGCACAAATCTACTTTTTTACAATGGGTCAGAAAATGGCTCCAGTCCAAATTGCTTTGATGCAGCCAAATTTGGCTGCGGCATCATTAATGCATGATCTAATCTGGTGTGTGCATGTGTAATAGGCCATCTGAAACGGTCGTGGAGGATGACAAATGACAGTCATTGCAAGACAATTCCTCTAACTCCGCCTCCAGGCCACCAACAAATCTTAGGCGACTTGCCTTTGAATAATTGAGTGAAGAACAGAGAAGTTGACTACATGTTACATTCGTACAACAACTAAAGTCTCAATCAATAAAGGTTTTCGGAACGAGTAAATGAAATATCCAGACAGCATTGGGATTTGTGGCCAATTAAAATGCCAATACTAGATTAGATACTAAGACTACCATGTCTCCCTTAGGAATATCTCTTACGTTTCCATATACCACTACCATTAAACATATTATATTCAAGTATATATAAAAGTACCCACATGGGGGCCCCAAGTATAGTGACAAAACGATTGATGTCTCCTCCAAAACATCATGGCAGCCCAAGTGTACATATAAGAGATGCCAAATTGTAAACACGATTATAGATATCAAAGCTCTGGTCACCGGGGTTGCCTTTGATCTTATCAAAGCTTCAGTCACAGAGCTTTTATGTCAAAATGGTGAACAGAGCATTAGTTAGGAATTGAAAGTAGCATGTCCGAAAGTTACATAAGTCGAACCCCCCCCCCCCCCTTAACCTTAACCAAAACCAAAATATGACCAGTGCTTGGTATACAGGCCGTTGACGATAATAGTGGGGTAAAATTAATCTAATTAATGTTGCCGCATGAAGGTTTGAAGTGTAGCAAAAATGAGCATGTGGATTGATTGACTCATGTTTTACGCCGCACTCAAAATTACCAAGTAAATTGAACTGTTTCACCTGTAATTATGATATTATGTTGTTAATTTAACATTGCCCTTATATCCAGATTATGTTAAATGTGATGTATGGATTGATTGATGTTTTATACCAAACTCAAAATTGTTTCAATTCTATTTAGTGGGGGGATGAACTGGGTTCTTTGGTCACAGGAAAACCCTGACCATCAGCGAACTTTGAACTGAGCTCTGTCGCTTTAACTACCAAGGCCCCTGAAATGGGATGAATATCTAATAAACGTAAACAACACTTTTTAAATAAGAAATGTTTGAAACTCTCTTTAAACGTGGGTTCCATACTAATGATAAAAAATTAAGACACCACCAGGTAGTAAGTTGTTTTGAACAACACGAGCTTTCGACACCTGTACCGGTGTCTTCGTCAAGTGTAACTGACACCGGTACAGGTGTCGAAAGCTTGTGTTGTTCAAAACAAACTTACTACGTGGTGGTATCTACATTTTTTATCATTACTTTGTAAATAAACAGTAATGATCAGATCCAGTCAAAGTTGAAAGGGTCCAGTACAGCAGTAAACTTAAGATCCTATGTGCTTCAGTGTTTTTTAATGTTATTTCACCTAACCAAGGCAAAATTATACAAAGTGGCCTTGAAAATGGGTGGCATTAACCTTCTGAAATTTTGAGGCCTGCAATATATTATGTAAAGCAACTGACCTGGTCTTCCATAAGAGAAAGTCTTTCCTGTAAGACACTGTTCTCATTCTTTAAGGCCACACTGTCTTTTTCTTGATCAACTTGTCTTGAAACAAAACAGAATTTAAAATGGAAGTTTAAAGACCAATCAATATCATTCAGCAAAAATGGAACAATTTTATCTTAGTTTACCCTTTCTGTAAATTGTATTCGATAAAGAATTTAAAGATGTCTGGGGAATCTCATGAATCAAAGTTATTCCCAAAGCCCAAACTATTTAACACTATCCTGAACTGGCTTGTTGCCAAACAGATTGTTTAATGTATACTCAAAAACGTGTTTGTCACCGGAAACATAACTCTTGCTTTTCTGAATAAAAACAACTACCAATCTAGATTAGTTTTTTCAAATTGAAAGTGTGTCTTAAATTCCAAAAACAATAGCCAATGAATAGGTTTTCAATTTTATGGAATAGGCAAACTTTAACTTTGTGAATCAGCAATGTTTCTCTAGAAATAATACTTGGCGAGTGAAAAGGTTGGAGGGCCTCCCCTCCTAACTAGTAGGCTAGTGAGAAAAGAATTTCAATTTGAGCCCTGTTTATGAAGTCTGTCTTGTTGACAGCTTGGTATACCATTTTTTAAATTTAAAAGCCGAGTGGGAGATACATTTTGGAATGTTTTATCTCTCTAGAAATAATAGTTGGCAAGTGAAAAGTTTGGAGGGCCCCCCTCCACTTTAGTGGGCTAGTGAGAAAAGAACTTCACTTTGAGCCTTGCTTATGAAGCCTTGTGTACCCTTTTTCAAATTTAAAAGCCAGGTGGGAGATACATTTTGGACTAGATTAAACTCTGGAGACAAGTAGTAAGAAGACAGGATATATGCAGGGACTACAAGATGTCATTCCAGATTGTCGTCTCCAGCGAGGACCCTATCTTTCTCTGCTGATGAAGATAGTCATTAGACATGAACTTTGAACTCACTTGGATTTCAGGTCTTGTAGCTCTCGTCCCTTCCCAGCCAGCATGGAGTGCAGCTCTTCAATCTTGTCATCTTTAATCTGAAGTATCTCCAAAACTTTACGGTCTTTTAATTCTGCCTTTTCCTTCTCTCTGCAGGGAAATCACATTTACATGAGACTAAATGACAAACAGATAGCTCCTGTCCAAAGCTCAAGATACAATTTTATAAATTGTAGAAACAATTCACACCAAGGACAAATTCCTGGGAGTTTTGAAGAGCTTTCCCAATGTTATACATGTACATGTACTTGATACGATTCACAAATTGAGAAAAAGCAAGCTTTCTGAGAGTATTGTAGAGCAATACATAATCCCCTACGGAAAGTTGAATACCGATTTTTGCGATTTTCATAGCTTCTTTTAATTAAGAAAAAAAAAAAATTTCAAATATTAAATGCTCTGTATCACCACAAAATATATATGTACATGTATGAACACTAACACACAGGCACAGGGAATATCTTCTAGTCTAAAATAACCACGGAGACATGTTTCTAATTTTGTTAAAAAGAGGTATACTGTATCATTTAGATCTTTTTACCCCATCATAAATTGTTGAAATAAACTAAACCTATGGTATTTCATTAGGTTGACAACAGGAACACTTTGTAATACAATGACAATGTATATATTTATGAAAGTGACAATGTATATACATGTACAGTCGGTCTAAATGACATACCCCCCCCCCCCCCTTTTTTTTATAACAATTAGAAACTTATCTCCACGGTTATTTTACTTCAGAAGTTTTTCCCAGTGCCCATGTGTTTAAGTGTTCATAAATATATATAGGCGGACTGCGGTATTAAAAAACATGGAGAAACAAATAAGGCACAGAGGCCAAGAGACCACTGGCCTATATGACCTTCTTTAAATTCGCGGCAAGTATATTTATTTAGGTGCAGGCCTAAGATTTCAATAACCATGGACTGATCATGCATGAATAACTGGGGGCGCATTCTACAGAGGACTATAGTTGTCACTTTCCCATCAGTGAAGTTGTAACCTGCAAGATGAACGTAACTAATGGGGGAATTATAGGGACAGTGTTAGAATGTATCAATCCCTAGTCAATAAGACAAATTCTCCCTTCAGGGGCAGAGGACAGCATCGTCAAAAATCGTTACATCCATTACTCTTAAAGCCAAACAAATCACCAGATTAAGTGGACAAATTCAATACAAGTTATGCAAGAGAAAAATTGTTCCTGGTCGTAAGCATCCATCAATGAGGCTTGTGAACAAAGCTGGCACTTTAGGGTGACTGAACACTGCTGAGGAAAATCTGGTCAGGCTAATTGAATCATTTTCATGTTGTGCAAAGCATGCTTTTAATTACAGCCTACTGATCAGCAATTATACAGCTTAAGTATGGACATGGCCGCCAGCCCCCAAACACCTGAATTAGGCCCTGTTGACGGGATCTGCTCAAGGATAGCAAGTCTTGGAATGTAAATAACAGTGACTGGATTGATTTTCACAGAAATTAAGTTGACCAGAACAAATCCTTGCCAAGTCCATTGTTTATAGACAATCAGCCTGGGAAGAGAGAGAAGTCAAAGTGATGCTAATAGAGTCTCCCATTCAGTAATGACTCACAGCACAGAGCTGATACCACCCAGACCAGGCACTTTCGTTGACAACCAACTGGGGACATTTAATATCCCATGATGATAATATGTGACATTTTTGACAGATTCCTGAACAGTTAAACAGTTATAAATATTAATTATTAATTTGTCCATAGAGGATTCTGATAATGTGCAGCATGTACAATGTAACGCGGATATAATAAACAATACTGTACTACACCCTGAAGATTACAAAATTTTCATCTTTGAGATCTAAATAAGGATGCAGCATGCTTTAAATTCCCAAATTATCACCCAATATGCTTATATGGTGGTGCTGCTCAGTTTAGAGGGGAAGGAAACCCTCTCTTACCCAGAGGAAACCCAAATCAAGGGACAATTTTCTAGCAACTCTTTCACAAACATCAATAGTGAAAATCCACTTAGTAGGATTTGACCCCGTGACACATTGATAGCCTATGTCGGACAGAGGGACTATCTCTCTGCTGACTAAGCCACTGAGGCCCCACTTTAAAATGGCAAGAGATAAATGTACCAAAAATATAATTTTTTCTTCAAAAGTTCCAATTATGACAACAATTACAGGACTCAAAATACTTTAGATAAAAATGACTGGAAAATTTGGGTGAGATAATAAAAAAAATAACAAACCGTTCTGAAAGGGCCCCTGTGATTATATGGAGGGTTTGAAAATTATTACAGAAAAATAATTTGCTTGCAAATCTTGAATACATGCAAAGTTTCTATGAATTATTATAAAAAAAGGACAATTTCTATATCTGAGACAGTATAAATGTCCATGATTGGTGTTTCAAGTGTTTGAATAGAATCAGTAAATCTTGGCTCCTGGTGAATCGAACTCATAACTCCGGGTTACACTACTATCCCTCTACCAACTGAGCTACAAGGCCCTACGTGTATATTAAAGCGAAACTAACTAGAAAGTAGTTCCCAGCAAAGCAGAGTTGGAAGGACTGTAAGTTGGATTCTCAATTTCTCACCGACATGTAAGACAGGATCCTGAGACCATCGATGTCTATTGTTTATTGCTTATTTCAATATGTATTTTTTAATTTTCATATGGTATAATTGCAGTGTTTAAACAAGAGCCATCAGAGGATGACGTATTTCCCCCCCCCCCCCCCCCCCCCACAAGGTTCTGGAAGGTTACAATTTAGCATGGCTATGATAAGGAGCATGCAGTGCCCTGAAACACTGTATGTTATCAGAAACAAGCACCTATTGTTCATGTCTTCCTGTACAGTCGGAAAAGGGCAGTAACTCTGAAAATAGCAAAACCAGCATAAATCGCAGGATATCCAGCATGTCCACCAAGATTAAAAAATTCGATACAAAACGTGGGAGAAGATGCAATGAAAAGCACCCATTGTCAACTGTATGTCTTTGTATACTTCGGAAAAGGGCAATAACTCTGAAAATAATGAAACCAGCGAAACCAGAAAAGGAGGAGCACATCCTCGCATGATATCCAACATGTCCACTAATTTACGAAAACAAATGATGAAAACCCTGGGAGGAGATGCGATGACAAGAAATGATTAGGGAGACAGACAGACAGAAAAGCTGATCGCTATATTAACAAGAGTTTCGGGAAACCCAAAATACGCCCGGAAAGGCACAGTAACTGCAGCCATACCAAAACAAATCCTTCCATATTTATTTGAATTTAATTTTCAAAATTCAGAGTGAAGAGGTTCAAGCTTGGTAAATGATTGATTGATTGATTGTTTGGTGTTTTACGCTGCGCTCAAGATTATTTCACTTACATGTATATGGCGGCGTTGCCAGTTTTATTATGTGAAGCTTGGTAAAAGGTGATGTTATGTCAACAAAATGAAATCTTACCACTAAAACCTTTAAAATCCATCTGTATCAAATTTAAAATGGGCTATTTGGATCAACAATTATTAACAAGATTTGTACACGGTACAAGTCATCAATTCTCGCTGCTGTTTGTTTGTTGTCAATAAAGGTTGCACTAAAATGTTTCAATTTTTTAGAAAAGCAGTTTATAATTTACTAATCATATTTAAACAAATGTAATTAATTGGCAATTTCGCAGCTCACACCAATTCAAGTAGATTTGACAATTTTTCTCATAATATTTTTTATCTACATTATTTGGCCATAGACATCTTGACAATATTCTAAATCTCCCCATATACCTACAGGTTATTACTTCTAATTTTATCATAGACCAAATGGATTTACAATAGATTTGGCTATGGGTCCATTGCTAATGTCACCCACTGTTTTATACACAAAGCCATAAATCTCTCAAGAGAGACTGAAAGCTAACTGTAAATTGACAAGGTAAATAGACCAAAGCTGGGATACTTATCTCTTGGTCTGTAGATAAAACTTTAATCCTTATATGTATTTTTCATTTGATTAAAACGTTATATATTGATTTAAGAATAGTCTTAATTAATTTAGAAACATTATTGCAATTTGAAAAAATCCTTTTTTGATGAGAATCGGAAAAGTAGAAGCCATTTTATAATTTAAAGGTTATTTTCATGAAAATGAAAGTAAGAATAAAAGGGAATGTACATAATCCAATAATTTGCAATAGTTGATATCATAAACAATTTTTTTACACACTGTCTGTTAATAAGGTATGTAACATGAAAGATTTGAAAACATCAGATCATATTTGTTAAAGTTATGGAGAGAAAAAGTAAATATTACATAACCCAATATGGCTGCCATATTACGCAATGTATGATGTCAAAAATAGTTCGCGACACACCTTCCACCCATAAGGTATATACTCAGAAAAAATTGTGCAGATGGAATCAAAACATTGGAAGTTATGGAGCGGAAGGGAATATTACATAATCCAATATAACTCCCATATTATGTAACCAGTGATGTTAAAAATAGTTTGCGACACACCTTCTACCCATAAGGTATATACTTAGAAAAAATTGTGCAGATGGAATCAAAACTTTAGAAGTTATGGAGCGGAAGGGAAAGCGGACGCCGGACTGCCGGACGGCCGGAGATGATACCATAATACAGCCCGCTTTTCAAGCCGGGCGTATAAAAACAGCTATATACATGACCCCATACTATTTAGGACATTATGTGGCATTACCATTCTCTCTCAAGTAGTCGATACATGCAGCTGTATTTGATTCATACTCACCATGAGCCAAGATTTACTTATTCTATATGCAAACGCTAAAACACATAATCATAGACATTTATGTAAACTGTCTCATATGCAACAATAACTTCACTCACCTTTGAACAACTACGCCCACTGCCTGTGTTATGTCAGGGTTAGCTACCTGAAGTTTCCTCCACAAAGACCATACAAAGTCTTTATCAGCCTGTTAATCCAAAAAAGAAGTTTAACGCATAAATGATAAGTTGTATCTAAAAAATAATGTTTAGACAAAACAAGCTTCCTGTAAGGGTGTCAAAGGAACAGCGATTGAAAACATGCATACCTTCCGTCACAATCGGAAATTTGACATTTGAACGCTTTCGGCATAATTTCAACCAACCATCAAGACGTTCTGGCTAAACGTCTTTCATGTATGACGTCACAACAATAGTCATGTACATATCAGATGTCAACTATTAATTTCCGTATCTAGGCTGTGGAAGGAAAAAAAAACAATGCCTTGAATGTTGTAGGTTTTGTGCCTGAAGTCTCATTTGTCTTTTGGCTGAGTTCGTAGGTCTTAAAAAGGCATGCTTTTAAACAAATTAATTACCAATTAGGAGGCATTAAAGTTAGGCCAGGCAAGGCATTCTTCAAATCTAATACTACATGTAGTAAAAGTAAAGTTATTTTCAGTGGTTGAAGTTCATGGAAAAACTAGATGTTAAACATTGGAGAAAAGATTTTCCATTGAGCCTGTACAAACTTTAAATAACCATGACCAACATTCCTCCATTTTACATGTACTTTACATGTACTTCTTAAGCCGACATTTCAAAGTTCTGTTTTAACGAAACATTATCAATATTTCACAGCTCATGCCACTTTAAACGTTTATCAGTGTAATTATTCACATTAGGTTACATTTTGGTAAATATTGAGGGTAACTTTATATTCATACCATTGATTCATTCTTTGTGACACGAGCGGCCAAATACAGTGAAAATTCAATTGAAACAGAATAATCTAATTGTTCCTGATTTTTCAAGAAATACAATACAGGAGTTTTCGGCTGATACCAATCTTGAAAATGTAGGTCAAGGCAGTTTCTATAAGCAACAATAACGATAAAAGATACTTTAATAATATATATCCGCGCTATTCGAATTTTGTCCATTATTAGCACATACATGTATGTTGTGTTCGAATTTCAATGTCAGTTGTTTTGTTTTTCAAGGCACTTTAAACGCTCAGTTTTTCTTCACAATTAGAATTTATGAATTCCGAATTTTGGCAACAGAACCTATTTTTAGCACACTCATGACCTCATTTCAATGCTTTAAAATGCTTGAAGGTAGATTGAGGACAAAAACCATGGCAAAAGAATTGGGAAAGACAAGGCTAGTAGACAATATTAAGGTCAACGGGTGCTATCTCAAGTCATCTTATGGCAACTCTGTCTTGTATCTCGTTTTTAAACATGGCGCATTGGTTCATTCAGGCTAAATATTTGATGTTATATTTCTATCGTAAATAATACAGTTTTACAATAACTTCAAAATGCAAGTTTAGATGAGCAAATCTAAGTACACAGTCCAAAAAAACTGTTATCAGTCACAGTTGACATAGCAAGTTTGTTCTTCTGTATGCTATAATACACCTTTCATATTAAAACACAGGGGCATAGGGACATTGTGTTTAGAACTAAAATAACTATAGAAACAAGCTCCAAGAAAAATCTTTAAATAGATATATTTGTGGTAAAATAGGGGGAAGTCACTACTGGAATTCAACACCTAAAAAAACAACAAATAACTAAAACATAAATCGCATTTTTAAATTAGAAGAGTGCAAACAAGGGTGAAGAATTAATTGTGCATAACATTGTCCAGTTTCAACAATGTATTAAAGAGCTACATTGAAACAGTGTCCCCTAATCAACCAAGAAATTGTAATTAATCCATAAGTAATTCTTCAACCTTATTTGAACTGGTCATTTATAGTGTAAAATTTGATAACAGTTGTTGTGGCTGGTGACTTCCATCATTTATGATAACTTGGATAGCTGGCAATTTTTCAATTTTTATTTGGTTTGAGAGGACATTTGTTTTTCCAGTGTTGGAAAAAGTAATAATTCCTTATAAGAAAAGTTGTACTGTGGTGGGGAAAAGGCTATAAATAAATTGTTTGGTGTGTTAAGTGTAAAAGAAATCATATTACTTTATGATTTAATGACTTAATTAGCTTCATTATTTTGCGACTCTTTATGTGACAGAAAAAAACCTTTTGTAAAAGAATTCTATGGCTTCAAATATTTCAACTTGAATTCCCCCCCCCCCCCAAAAAAAAACAATGGTCTACTCTAATGGTGAAACTGAACAGTATAAAAAAAGAGGAAATAGTAATGAGCTGTCCACACAATTCTGTGAGACTGACGAGTATTCTGTAGGGAAAGTTGTACATGGCGTGATTGTGCTTGGGTTCCTGGGTGACATAAAGACAGCTGTGCATTTGACTTATACATGAGGGGACTGATTAACACCCGGCCTTCCAGGTAACGCAAGCCTGATTAGTCCTTATCAGACAGGTGACACTTTCCACCAAGGTGCCAGAATAACTGCCAGATAAATCTCTCTTCAAAGTCACATGGATCGTAAAAAAAGTTGGTGTGCAGTCAGCGAAGTGTCCACGAAACAGGCAATTGCCAGCCACACTGCCCCATACATAATTAAAATATGATTGGAGAAGATAGTCTTTTGTCATACAATAGTTACACTTGGTGCCCTGATAGCCTCATTAATATTACAGGGTATTGTGACCAGGACAGACCAGCAGGAACAAGGTTTCTTTTCCACTTAAAGGACATTTTCGAGCTGAAATGCTCCACAATGGTGAACTGATACAACAGGAGTTGAGTACTTTGACTTATTCGTGTATGACAAATAAATACACTTTAAAGTGGTATGAGATGGCAATATCTTGATTTTTTTTTTAATAAATTCCAAATGTCAAAAATGTTGAGAGTTGAAGTACCTTGAAAAACTAAAGAATTGACCTTGAAATAAAATATATTGGTAAAGCCAGTAACCGGTAAGAACCGAAGATGAATGCTAATAAGGGACAGAATTCAAATAGCCTGGATGTAGAAGTTCAATTTGGGGGTTTTCTTGGTTTATAACAGCTACCTTAAAGGGGCATGAGCTGCCAAAATTCGGACTATTTTCATAGATTCTGATTGTCACGATAGTAAGAGGCTTTGAAGGTCATCGAAAAACTTAATGATTGGCGTTGGAATGAGCAAAATCCATACAGTGTGTGGCCTGTACTAACCGGAATAGTGTTCGAAAAGTAAACAAAATTTAAATAACCGGGACGACCATTCATTCATTCTAAGCCTAAGTTAGTTGAAAACAATGCTTTATCGTACATTCTCGAGACTATAAGTACTAAAAAGCTTCTGAATTGTACGTCTTGAGAAAAATAGCCGATAATTTCAACATTCTGCTACAATGGCAAAATATCTCAATTTTGGCAGCTCATGCCCCTTTAACGTACATACCCAAGATTGGTATCAGTGGAGAGCTCTTAATTTTGGACTTTTTAATATAAATGAAAAACAAACCGATAATTCTGTTTCAACAAAATTCCTGTTCTACATGTATTTGGCAGCTCAAGCCACTTTAAATCAGTTGAGCAGTGTTAACAATATAATTTTGGGTCCGTAAAGTGTCAAAGTTTGGCAGGGAGACATTCAAACACATTGAATAGTAAATTCATTGGTTGATTGGTCAAATGCCATTTGAGATTGAGATTATTTCTTTTCTTACAGCATTATGAGGTTCACTAGGGAGGGTCACTGGTGAAATCTAGATACGTCAAGACAACCATTACCAATAATTTATAATACCATTCTAAACTCTAAAGGGACTCAATAAAAATAATAATTTGAAATTAACATGCATAGCTAACATTTCCATGATAACAAGCGTATAAAATTAAAAGATTTGGGATCTCGACATTTCTAATTTCGTTTTAGTCTAAAATTTCATACAATTTATTTGTTTTGATTGATTGATGTTTTACTCCGCACTCAAGATTATTTTACTTATATGGCGGTGTTTCCAGGTTTAGTGGGGGAGGAAACCAGGTTCATTACCCAGAGGAAACCCCCAACCTTCGGAGAGAACCTGGCAACTCTTCCACATACGGCGACCGAGGGGAGAATCCACTCCGAAATGTTTCACTTTCTATTTGGTCGGAGTGTGATTTGGACCTGCGCCGTGAGGGGATCACTCTAACCAACTAGACCACCACAGCCCCCTATTTGTTTTGAAGGATTCACACATGTGACCCATTGATGGAAGACTGTTCCAATTGAAAGTCCATGTACCAACAGAACCATGGAAAACCCTCCATTGATAATGTGCAAATGTACCAAAATATACACTAATATACCTTCAGTTAGCAACAATTCTGAAGGCAAACAAGGAGATCTGCTGAAAAACCATTACAATTTTTGTTAGTTTAATAGATGCTTGATCCACAGGACCATGAAGACCCCAATGAGAATAACTTATAATAGGAAAAGGACATTGCCTACCTGACATTGGTGTAGTTCTTCGCCTAGACTTTTATTGTCCGCCCTCAGTCGAAGTAGTTCAGGATCATATTCTGTTAATTTCAATAAAAGCATTAGTGACTGATTTTCAAGGATATGTGATAACTTCGTTAACAAGAATTTTAGTAAAATCAACATTCGCCTGACGACTGATTTTACTCAAAAAATCTACATTATAGAGAATATTTGTTTAAATTTCAGCAATTAAAATTCTCTGTTCTTCAAATGAAAGATTTTCATTTCTCTATTTGATGAACATATATGGATGCCGTATTATGCAATGAGGGATGTCCTAAATTGTTTCAGACACATCATGTACCCCACAGGTATATAATCTGAAAAAATTGTCAAGATCAGGTCAAGACTAAAGAAGGTATCATTGTATGGACTAAAAGAGAATATCAGATAATGTAATATAGATGCCGTATTATGCAACTGAAGATGGCATAAATGGTTCACAATATACCACATATCCATAAGGTATATGCTGTGAAAGAATTGTAAAGATCAGACAAACGAGAACCCCCGACCTTGGGCGAGTAGCTGGAAACTTTTCCACATGCACCGCAATCGAGTGAAAAATCCACTCTGAAATTTTTCAATTTTCATTTGGTCTGAGTAGGATTTGAACCTGTGGTGGATCGATGGCAGGCCTGTGTGGGACTGAATCTAGATAACGTAGTGGTCATCAAAAAAATTGGCTCAGATAAAATGCTGCATAGATGTCCAACCTTTGTGATTAGGTGTAGATCCCCCATTGTTATGCAATATGCGATTTAAAAATACTCAGACGCAGACCTCAACGGATGCATCTTTGTCTACTGCAAAGTAGGCTAAATCTGTATCTCAGAAAAACAACGTTGATTTTAGCCCAGAATGGACCTACATGTATATGACATCTTCTTGTTTCTGGGGCTTTCATGAGCAATAGGGAGCGGGAGTAACATGACCATTCCACAAATTTCCGGTCACCGGCGTTGTCATTATGCATGTGAGAAGCCTTTATCGTTCTAATATGACGCTCATTTATGACGTTTTAGAACCAAAAACGTCAATCGAGTGGACGTCATGAAAAACGTCATCTGTCACCGAATATCGCGTTATCTCTCAGTAGACTCCCAGGCCCTATAAACTTTTGCCTAAACATATGATGGTAATGTTCTACACCAACAAAACCCAAAACTCAACCAGACACCTACATGTATTATGTATATTGCAATAATAGGGAAAATATTTTAAAAGTGACAAACAACCTACATAAGACAAGTTCTGCTATTTTTTTCTAACAAGGACATCAGCACTGGCACGAATGAGCCCCTTTTTATTAAACTGTAAACAGTTAAAAATGCACCTATGACCTCCTCTAGAGTCAAAATTTTCAGAGACCTTGGTGGCCACTGGACCCTCGCCAAAAGGAAGAACAGTAATCTATGCCATCCATAACTATGGTCTAACAATTATTAATCACCAAAAAGTGTCATTCTGCCACTCAAGATATATTGAAATTCATGCCAAAAAGATCTTACCCATTTTCTGACAGCTCTTCAATTCAGAGAGAGGAAACAGTTTACTGCATTATCACCTGTAAAACATTCAATGCTATATTCAACATAAATTTTTACTACTGTAAGCTATGATTACACAGTAAATTAGTAATGCACATGTATGTTATACACCCTGGATCAATATATTTTTTCGCAAACAGCTGACAAATGTTGGACTGGCTGGAGATAGTTTAGCCCATTGCCTCCCATCCATTTTAGGCTCATTTAAGAGAAATTTTTTGTCAAGTTACATCCGCCAGAAATGGTCTATAACAAATCTCCGGCCATCTAGATACTTAGTGACTCTGGGGGCTAGGTGGCCAGTCCCCCAGGGACTGATCCAGGGAAAATTTGGGCATACCATTTCGGTTCAAAATGTTCTTACAATAAGACAATAACAACATCTCTGGCCCAAAATTCAACATTAAATGCTATTTTTACATTAAAATCTGTTGGTTTTAAGAATTTGGGGGGATTTTTTGCTTGTGAGTTTGGGCGCCCATATCTGTATACAGGTATCAAAATGTCTCTGGATCAGTCTATGTCCCCTCACATATTATGCTGTAATTTAGCCTGATATTAAGGCAAGCATACAAGACTTAAATCTTTACATTGACTGCAAAATACTTTTTATTTCATGGTATCATATTGAAAGGCTACTAAATTTGAATTTTATATCATATGGCATTGAAGAAATTGTGTCAATTTAATTACATGTACCCAAAATAACTGAAAAGCTGAACCAAATTTATTTTAATACTCTTTACGTGAACACTTCGGTACATGTATATGGATTACGACCATATGACATTTCAATGTCACAGAGGTATTGTCCCAGCAGCGCCTGCCCCCCTCCCTCGGAACACTCCGTAAAGCCTAGAAGTAGTAGTACTTGTATATATTTAAAGGCTGTAATAGTCCGGGTTTCTGATTCCAAAATGACTATTTTATATACCGACGGCCGTATTTTGGAGTCAGGGTTCACTGCAATCAAAAACCCTGAGTTGGCTGCCCGCTTCTGAGCGGGCAGTATGTGGTCTGATTTCGACAAAGGAATAGCAATATAACCTACTCAGATCGTGTCTAAACGGGTAATTCACTTTAAAAAAGGCTAAGTTATTAATGAATGTCGTACTGACACAATTTGAGTTAGTTATGTTGTTATTTACTATCTAAATCTGACCGCAAACTGCCCGATCAGAAGTGTGCAGTCTACTCCAACTTTTTGATTGCAATGAGCCCTGACTCCAAAATAAGACCGTCAGTATTAAAAATAGTGATTTTGGAGTCAGAAGCCCGGACTAAGGCTGTAAATGATTCATTTTCTATTTTGTTTGTGGTCAGTTTTCCTTTCATTTGTACCAATTTCTGTTTCACTACCTCAAGTTTGGGTATACTAGAAGTAATAGTAGACCTACAGAAGTAGTTAAAATTACTACCGCCGTTGTACCGGTACACAAACCAAAAAAAGCAGAAATGTTGGAGGCGTCAAAATAAACAGATTCAACTCAACAATTTTCTATAATTGTTATCTATTGGAAAGTCAGCATTGAACTATAAGCCTAAGAAGTGGTAGAACACGACTTGAGGCATTGGGTATTAGGTGGAAAGCAAATGAATATATTATAAGCAACATTAATTTGACAGCATGGAAAACTTGACAGGACTTGTTCCACGTTTTCCAGAATCGAGGCCTTCGAGTTAGTTTGCAACTGATTTTCGTATGTAGCCTATTCAAATACGCATAAAGTTGTCACTACATATAAGGTATTGTCACTATGTCAAGTTGTTAGACTGAGCATTTCAGAGGATGTGTGAATAAAACAAATAAAGGTTGTTACACGAAAAGATTAGAAGAAAACCCACAGCGTGTTGTTGATGTCCTGTTTTGAAACCCCGCTACCTGCCGTAAACCGGACTACATCTAATTTACGACAACGTATAATATATACCTTGAACTTGAAGCCCACGAAGTTAGTATTTTAAATTGCTGTTGGTCTCATCGATATGAAACTTTTATTAAGTGTTCCAGATACACAAAATGGTTTGTTAAAGATATTAAGGAGGAGATTCTGTTCTGAAAAGAATTTCTCCAGTTCGCAATAATTTACGCTTTAAACTAGTCAGAGGCTCCAGAGTTAGATGTAAACATGACACAAAACAACATGAAAGCAAAAATTACATGCCACGTGAAAATTAATATTTGATAAAATAAAAATCCATTGATAGATAATGTGGGTAATTCAAGCAAGTTATTATCGTTTATATTTAAAAGAAACGTTATTTGCAAATGTATTTCTGTTTGAGATTGCCCTACAATATAGAGCCTCTTATCTGTCAACAGCAGACGGCAGAAGATTTCATCCACTTGCAGACGACAGAGACAAAATGGCGGAGGTAGGTGAACTGTCATTCTATTTTCTTGACGTTTCGAGTTAAACAAAAATGTTAATTTCATTATGACACTTAATGATCGTTTGTTTGCTATTTATTTACACAAGAAAACAGTTGATTTTCATGTGTTTATGTGGCCTGTCACAGGCAAAGTTCTACTTTCCTCTATGTTGAGCGAGAGCGACCCGGCTTCGATCGTTTTTCATGCTATCCATCCTAGTCACACGAACTGTACTCTGCCCTTGGCTATGCCAATGGACAGATACTGTTAGCTAGTGTTGAGTGATGGCATTTGACGGCAAATTTAATTAACATTGACATGTCTCGATGGGCAGATATTGTTATTCTATAGCGACAATATTTAGTTGGATAAGTTTGAAAGTATTACATTTACACTGTGCTTGAGTTTGACTGAGCCAGTCATTGAAAATGAAGCCAGTGAAGGTCTCCACAATGCTTGGAGAGCACCAAACTTAACGGCATACGACTAGGAGCTAGGTACCCTCATTTTACCCCCTTAATGTAGTGCTACTGCTGGGCCAAGACGGAGATGAGCTCTCTTGGTATGCTAGGAATGAAGACAAGATATAAATGACCAGGACGTGAAAGGCTGGGCCACTGTTGTTAGGGGTTTTAGACCATTTTTCAAAGTGCTCTGTAGAGATCTAAACTTGATGCTGTTGAAGAGCACAGGCATTACGATTTTCAAAACAGTTTGAATTTCTAAAATCCGTTTATTATTTTTCATTCTACAACAATTTTAGTACTTCGAAACAGGGGTCATTTTTAGAATTTCAATTGTATGTAAAAGATAGGAACTCATTAAATATTCATGGCACACAGCCCCATGTTACAAGTATAGGAAAATCTTGAAATTGTTTCTAAAATAAAAAGTAATAAAGCTTTCTAGCTGAAAATTTCACAACACATGCAATTTTTGATAAGAAATTCATTAACGGCATCCGCATTATTGCTAATCTTGATTAATTAACCTAATTTGCATAAAATTTGCATATCAATGAAAAAAGGAAATTTAAAAAAAAAATGTAGACAAAAAAGTTATAGGACTTTGAGGCTGAAAATTTCACAACTGAAGAAGTTTTTGATGAAGAATTCATTAACAACAGCCGCATAATCGTCAATCTTGACTTAGTAACCTCATTTGCATAAAATTTGCATATTAATTAAGGGACGATATATTAAAATTGTTCTTAAAACAAAAACTAATGTGACAATTGGGCTGAAAATTGCACTAAATGTCAATGTTTTGGTAAGAAATTCATCAACATGATCTACAGTCTGTTGATCCTGTCTAATTAAGCTCATTTGCATAAAATTTGCATATTAATTAATGGACGATATAGTGAAATTGTTGTTAAAACAAAAAGTAATCTGAATTTTGAGCTGAAAATTTATGAACAGGTTTCTTTTCTTATAAGGAATTGATAAACAGCATCCAATGTTAGTTAATGTTGAATAATCAACCTCATTTGCATAAATTTGCATATTAATTAAGGGCCGATAGTGAAATTGATGTTAAAACAAAAAGCAATGTGACTTTTGGGCTGAAAATTTCTGAACATGTTTATTTTGTTATAAAGAATTCATTAACAGCATCCAATGTTGGTCAATCTTGACTTAATATCAACCTCATTTGCATAAAATTAGCATATTAATTAACAATATTAGCGATATGGTGAAATTGTTCTTAAAGCAAAAAGCAATGTGACCTTTGGGCTGGAAATTCTTGACAAATCTTGTTAATCTTGACAAATTCATCTGATGTGCATATTAATTAAGCATACAGGAATTGTTCTGGAATTAAAAGTAACATTTAACAACATATGTTGCACATTAATTAACTTAGCTAGATTGTCTTTCCGATGTAGATCTTCCTTTGCTTTGATGGCTCACTTTTTTATTTTCAGGAATGGAAAAGGACATCCTAGAATTTCACTGTTATTGTTACACATTGATAATAAATTATATAAATATCATATGTCTAAATGCAATGTTAATAAATGTATTGGCCTTCTAAGCTGAAAATAACTTAATATTTTAAATAACAAATTTCATGGGATTTGGAATTTTCAAATTATCTCCCTTTGTTGATTTCAAAGTTTTGTTGTTTCAATGTTGTAAATTTGAACACATTCTGTGTTCCTTTTTTTTATATTAAGGATATAATTAGCACGATCATTGAAAATTAACATAGTATACTAAACTATGAAGGATTTTACATATTATGGTAACCTTATATTTGTGTTCGTTTGTCCGATGAAGCAAAGAAACAGTAAAAAAAGCTTTGGAATAATGAGAAATTGAGAACTATTTGACTTTTTAGCTGAATTTAATTGCAAAATCGCATGTGGTTCCTCGTATTAGCTATTTGGCTTTGGTATACTCACAAAAGCTATGAAGGCAAAAAAGATATCTCAGCAAAAATAATTTTATGTTGTCTTTTTTTCTCTAAGGTTCACAATAGAAATTCAAACTTGGATGACCCTCTGTACTAATTGGAAAAGTAGACATTAATTGGAAAAGCTATTTCTTTGTACGAATATATGTGATGTCAGCTACATGTAATTCTCAGGAATTTATGTTTGCATGATGAACAAGGCCCAAACAACACAATGTGCAGACATGGATAATCTACAAAGAGAAAATCAATTATTTATTGTGAATATTATTGTATGTAACTTTAAGAAATTTGATTGTCAATGAATGAATGATGCTGTAACAATATGTCAGAAAATCAGCCCTAATGATTAAGAAACTAGCATAGGCATGGAAAAAGGTATCCGTCTATAAACAATTAACTATATCTTGCAGATCAATAAATTTTTGACAATTAGATTTCGATCTCTGACAAGTTTATGTCTCCTGATCAAACACAGATTTAAGTTGTTTTGGTTGTCGTAATTATGTTCGAGTTCACAGATATTCATTTGATTGACTTAGTTCGACAGTATATGCGTTGTTCAAGTTTTTCAGTCTACTTGCTATTTTTTTACAATCCTCGAGGCTCGGGCCCATAGATGGGTTGTGAGTTTGAATCCTACTGTCCCAAGAACATTTTTTAAATTTCTGAATGGGTTCTTCAATTCGTCATACTATGTGAGAGAGTGGTCATGTACTCGCCAAAGGTTAATGGTTTCCTTCGGGCAAAGCCTGGTTTCATCCCCCACTAAATCTGCCGTCTCAATTCATAAAAGTGAAATAATTTTGAGTATGCATGGCGATAAACATCAATCAAATCACCCAACAGGAGCCCCAATCCAAAAAATTTTAGTGGTTCAGTGAATTAATTTAATTAGCAAAAAAGCAAAAATGGTTAACTAAGCAAAGATAGTTTTAAAATGTATCACAAAAATTTGAAATGACTTTATTAAAATACAAACAAACAAAAGGAAAGTGAAAAAAAAAATTAACATGTGAAAAAATGAACTGAATAATTTGAGATAAAAAAATTATCCAAATCAATTTCAAGCAAAGAAACACAAAATTAGTTAATGGCTAATAAAGGAGAACAAGAATTAAATATACAAATGAGATGATTAAAAAAATATAATAGAAAAACCAAGCACAAGTAAAAAGACGTGGAAAAAATCAATGATAGTCTGTCAAACGTCAAACTCAAATAATGTGCAACAACAACGCCAAAACGAAATCAAAAATTGAGCTTTAAAATTATCAAACAACTCAATGAAGCAAATTCATTATGAAGTATGAATATAGATCAGTTAAACTCAGAAAATAAAAGAGTCAAAGAGCAGCTGTCAAAGGCATAAACTTCTTCGAGAAATGGGTTGATTTTGTTGACGTTTGAAAAACACGCGGAGTGCCCGGATGTTCAAGTGTAATTCACTTCAGAGCTGCACTCGGAATTTTAAATTAAAATCCGGGCTCGAGTTCTCAACTTTAAATTATAGAAATGGTATCATTAAATTCCAAATTATTTGAAGTTTTTCATTCTGGGAAGGCGAATTGTTGAGGTTAAAAAAATTATATTACATTTGGAGAAAAATTGACTCAAAAAGCACAAAATTCATCGTAAAATCCGTAAAAATCGGTCTACAGACTTCGCCACCCACCGTAATGATCCTCGAGATGTCCTGGTGACAGTTGCCAACCTCCCAAGTCCACGGAACCAATCACCGAGCCCGGAATTGGCGCAACTTTGCCTCGTGTAAACCCCCAAAATCACGCCTTCGACGGTCCCGGGTAGCCGAAGCGACGCGGTGACCAAACATCGGACCGAACAATTTACGAAATTTCCGAATCCGTCAAAGCTAGCGTGTTGAAAAAAATCACGGTAACCCTTGAATGCTTTATTATGCTTTGTGTAAAGTTTCAGAATCGGCACTTAAGTATTTACTAGTAGATTAATTCTTAATGTTCAACTTTCACAAATTTTTACACAGCAGCCGATTTTTCTAGGCTGAGAGGTCACGTGACTGAAACCCCTACTGTTGTTAGATTTCATATGTAGGAAATGTTAAAGGGGTAATAATTAATATGAAATTCTTCCATAGCGTCATACACATAACCATTACTACACACAGCACACATATCAAGCAGATGACATTTACAGATGTCAAAATCAATATGATGAAACTGACAAGATTTTTATCACATTCACAGTACGGTACAGTGTACTGTGTAGGCTACATGTATCCTCACAAGCTCTGGTGGCTCATTCCTTCTTGGCTTCAAATTCTTCAAAAACTTACATGTAAGGTCTAAAAACATTTTCAATTCAGTCACATGTCCACCCCTTTAGGCACTCTCAACCTACCACTTGACATCTGAAACTCACACCCCCCCCCCCCCCCCACCCCCACTGCAATATTTATAAAATGAATTAATATAATTAGGAGAATTAATCAACAGTTACAAATTCTTACAACAGTTACCTTAAACAGGTTTAGGATCATTTTTCTCACTTTTCTATCACAATCTTTGCATAATTTTTTTCATTCAGGCAAAATTATAACCTTGCGCTGCTTGTTGATAACTTGCAGAAGCTTAGGGATTTGATACCACATTGCTATTTTTCCAGAATTCTTTTTTTTTTAATTTTTTTTGTAATTTATTTGTACCGACACTTGCAATAGACCCTTTTAGCTTAAGGAGTGACACTTGCGCAGACGCCTCGCAGTATGGCAAAATGATGGTAAATTGAGTTTTTAAATCAATCTGACGTCGAAATCGTGTTCATTTCATCTATGAAACAGGCATGTCACATCGACTGCTAAGAGAAATCATTTCAATGCCATACAATTCGAACAACGTCATAAAAAGGTGTCACATGTCACAGCGTAATATTTTATGCTAATCATTCAGTTTTAATCATTGAAAAATTGTCCTGTATGGCAAATGTATGAATTAGCTTTTTGATCAAGGAATCATGGAAGACATCTGATTAAAACTGACAAAATTTCACTGTGTTATTTTCTGAATACCATTGAGCATGGTCATAGTTGTACAGATTTAGAGCATCTTGTGTTGAATTATGTAACAATGGGTGAATCTGAGTCAGAAGATAGATGCCAAGGCATATGTCATTTAGCTATGTCTGTGACATTTGGGAGCTTCTTAGTGGAGCTTCTGTCTTGGGGGTATAGAGATAGCCATGAAGCAGATGTGCCATATCAAGTTTCTGTATCACTAGAATACTATCTGGCTAGGGATGGAGTTTAACTGTCACTGCTTGTGGTAAGTAAGTAGAAATGGCTGAACTGACTCATTTACCTTTATATAAAATCAGAATTAGTTTAGGTTTTATGACACTATGTAGCCAGTTATCGAAGTTGAATTACATTACTACATGTAGCTTTGAAAAAGCTCCTTTCCCGCTTTGCCTGTGGGGGACATTATTAACAAAAAGGTGCTATGAAAGGGTGACTCTTGTGATAGGGCATCTCTTACCTAGCTGGCCTACTAAATTATGCAAATTAATTAGATTATTGCTTTACTTTAATTACAGACTGTTAGCTATGCATAATTGATGATGTTTGGTTATGCCAACAGCTAACTGTATTTGTGACACAAATGAAATCCCTTGACAGATGGCCCTTGAAGGACATTTTGCCAGTTAACCATAATTGTGTACATTCAGTGAATTGATACATGTATGGATAAATAATCCATGTATTGTAAAAACCCATCCTTCTGTGAATTGATAGGGGTAGGAGACAAGTGACAGAGACATATATAGGTTAGTCAGTTTGGTGACCGTTGACTCCAGCCTATCTGCAATTAATTAAATGTTCCTGGGGCTTTTGGATCAAGTGACATCTCTCCAAGAGATTTGGTCTGTCCACTGAGCCCTTAGCACCAGGGTCCATTTCCTTTTGAGGATGGGAACAGATCAGGAGTGTTGGGTCAGTTCCAAACAGCTGTGTGGTACATATGTGAAGAAACAGATGCCTAGGTGATTGTCAGTGTAGTGTAGAAGGAAATTGGTTATCTGTGACTGGCCCAGCATCCCCCCATGAAATACACTCACTGACTTTCTTAGCTAATGAACTTTTATTTGACTGTTTTTGAAGACATCATGCCTTTCTACTTGACAGGAGTCATAGAGTTGTGACCAGGATTTGCTGAGCTGCATGTCACTATTAAGCCAGCCATGAAGCCACTGGAGGTAACGTGTGCAATTTGATTTTCCCTAACCAATAATTTCCTCCTAGTATGTCAATGTGTGTCGTCTCCTTACCACAAGTAAATTGTTGGCTTGGATTTGTTACACTTTTGCTTTATAAATTTAATTTGTTTTCCTTTTGAGAATGAGTGTGAATTTAAACTGAGAGATTTGCTGTGAGATATTTTTTTCCTCTTGTTTTACTATTTGCCGGCATGGGGATGACAGCTTAGACTGACTTATATCCATTTAGTAGGCTTATCATGACAATCTTAAAAATGGGTAAATGCTGGAATTTTTAAAGAGTTTCAGATGATTTGACAAATACTTAGTTTTGAATGACGAAACTCAGATTTAATGATCTGAGGACACTTTGTTAGATATCTGGAAATCTTTGAGATGGATTGTGGTGGGTTTTCCTTGTAAGTGGGCATGGTTATTGTAAGTTACCTACTTCAAGTGATCTTGGTAAGGGAGGTGAAGCTAGGATATTGACTGGTGAAACTTCATTGGTAAAACACCAGTAGGCCTAACGTTGGAAGTGATCTAGCATCTTGACAAATATTGTTCCAAACTGTAAAAGCAAGCCATTCGCTGCTTTGGTAACTATTGGCTGTGACGAATGAGGGACATCCCATTATAATGTTGGAATAGTTTGTATTGGACAGTGGAATGTGAACAAAAGTGGTGCGGTCCTTTCTCAGAGTGATGCATCATTGATCCAATGATAGTTTCTCTGTGCTGCAAGTGTTTTCTGCTGTGTAAAGGAATTTCACTGTCCTTTGGCATTTGGCCATTTTATTATACAAGTTTCAATGTTAGGGGAGTGGATGAAGCAATGAGGACACTGGCTGATGACAAAGTTAAACCACAGGAATCAATATTGCCCAGTGCTATGGGCTGTTTCTCAGCACCCCTTTGGGGTTGTCATTCCGGTTTCTGTCCACCCGCGAGATTGCTGTGCATGTATTGATTTTTGGTGATGCGGATAACTCATTATACTGATTGTCACTGCAAAAGCTTGCAATCAGAGTGTTGGGAGGGGGAACAGTCTAGAGGCCATATCCGAAAGCTTGTGGCTGTTTCATCAAGAAAGAAGTGTTTGTGACATATGCCAGTATGTAGCATTCCAAGGATGGTTTTAAGAGCAGCAAGCAAAAGTAGAGGTTTAAGAGACTGCTATGCTTCTGGCTTACCGGCACCAGCAAGCTTAACTGGACAGATGATATTTACCTCAGGAAATGGAATAACTTTAGTATCATGCTACTTTCTAGGGGCCTGACAAAAGTATGTATTGTATGTACATGTATTGGTTGTATTAATTTATTGATAAGACCGGTGGTCCGTTAATGTTGAATGTCATTAAATGATCTTGAAACTTGAAAGCTTTGACAATTTTTTAAAAAAATTGGAATTACTTAGTTACATCTACCTCTTTCAATTAACATTTTGGTCCCAGCTTTAATAGTGTTTTAGTTCAAATGAGGATACATGTACATTTGTAGTTTAGAATTGAACTACATGTATATATTGTATATATATACTTAGATCAAGTCTGTGTGAGTTTTAGATAATTAAGGGTACACCATTTAGAGAAACTTTGTTATCAAATCATTTTGACACAAACTACATATGTGGGGACCAATAGCAGTGGATTTTATTATTTTTCTCATTAGCTCCAGACGTAGAATACTGTTCACAGATACTTTTTGACAAAGTTATACAATGTTTTAGGATAATGCATTTGGCATAATGATATTTATTGATATGTAGATCACTTTCTGACTTTTTTCGCTTGATGTTTTTCTGAATGTGAGAGTTTTGAATGATGTGTGTCTATAAATTGAATTTGGTGCATTAGAAAATTAGATATTTCTTAAAACTTCATTGGAAATGTTTTTTTTTTTACTAACCTTTGATTGAATGTTAAAAATTGATTTTCTATGGATTATGGACATGCTTTTAAGTTTTTAGGATGTTGTTGTTTTTTTTTTATGTAGTTTACGCAACTTGGTTTCAATCTTGTTTGTGTTTGTTTGTTTTTGAATAACAACATATCCCTTTGCACCATGTCATGATTTAACCTCTTTTCCAAAAGGGCTGCATGGATTGTGAGGACAATTCACTAAGAAGTTCCCTGTGTGATGTTATTACAAGTTTGTCAAATCCATCTCAATGTCCTTCTGACCAGGTGAGACCCATTATAAGTCTACGTACTCAAACTTCAAGGCTATCTGTCTCAATTGAAGTGCCGTTCTGTCTTCTGTCTTACCCTCTACCCCTTTATATGGACAGCCCTTTACCCAACATTCTTTATCCCGCTTATACTCCACTGCCCTTTTTTTCACTTTTTTTTTTAATTGACCTTTTATGCCTTAGCAAAATATATTTTGTATTGAATTGCCTGTGTATTACACAATTGGATGTCAACAAGAAAGTTAAGTTTGTTCAAAAAGTTTTTTTTTATCTGCAGATTTTAAAACATAAACAAATTTAGTGATTTTTTTGTTAATAACTTGTCCTGTACCCTTTTTTAAAAAGTATATTTGTATGATTCTTTACCCATGGCAGAAGAAAAAGTTATAAATACAATGTTGACAAAAAGAAAAAAAAAATAATGAAAAAATATTGTGGTATCATTTTAAATAAGCAAATTAAAACTTACACTACTCATTACCTACCTACATGATAGTGTCAATTTAGTTCTAAAATCAAACCAAGAAAAAGTAGAAACAAAACAAAAATGCTGCTGGTTTAAATTATATTGAGGCACTGATTTATAGATCTGCAGTGTACTATTATTTTGTTTCCATATTAAGAGTAAAGGTTTTTTTCCTTGTGGTATTAATGAGAAGCAATCTGAAAGCCCTTCCTCTCCTTACTAATGTTATGGAAATAACACACCTGGTCTAAGGGAGTTAATGAGGTGGAAAATAGAAGTTTCCTTTATGCATGCCAAGGAGAAAAGGTACCGGCACACTGTTTAGTCACATTATTGATCTATCATGATAAATTTGTAGTGCTGTCTTTGCATGCTCCATCAGATCCTACACCCATTTTTATTTTTTCGAATGATACAAGACATTTGTATAGTTTTTATTATTTGCATGAAAGTCACTTTCAGTTTTAATTTTTATCTTTCTTTTTTTTTAAAAGTATAATATTATATTTTTTCATTGATATGGAAATTTTCTTATTACCTCATTAAATGTGCTGAAAATGAATTTATGCACAGAATGTGATATGTCAAAGGGACTGAATGGAAAAGAAGGACTCACAGTGTGGAGGCCTTCTTTTAAGTTTTGATTGATTGATGTTTAATGCTGCACTGTGGCTCAAAATTATTTCCCTAATACGACTTAAAGGGGTTCATTTTATGTTTAATGCAACACTCACTCATTTCCTTTATATGGTCCAGTGGGGAGAAAACCAGGCTCATTGTCCGTAGGCAACCCCCGGTGTTTACCAGGTACTTGGTAACCCGTCCCCACAGGGAACCAGCAATCCAATCATTGATGGCTTGTGTTGGCCTGAAAAACTAGTGCTCTGTCACCAAACCATAACGGGGGCCTCTGTGGCTTAGTCGGATAGTTATAGTCACTCAGTTCGACACAGGCGTTCCATCGATGCTGCTTGGGTTCCAATCCCACTCACACCAAATAAAAATTGAAAAATTTCTGAGCGGCCAAATAACTGAAATAATCTTAAGTGCGGCATAAAACATCAATCAATTAATCAATCAACCAAGCCATATCTTCTGTTAGGGGCTCAGTTTATCTCTTTTAGTCCTGGGGATGGCAAACCACCTTTTGAAGCAGAGCAGCTGAATGTGTATCATTTAGCGCAAATGCGTTGTGTGTTGAATGTGCTCTTTGACTTTCTCACATGTATTTGAGGGTGGTAGTTCAAAAATGTGGAAAAATTCGGAAATCATTTATTGAAAACGCCATGTTTTACGCACTTATGCCATGTACTGAACATGTATGTCTATCTGAGTTGAAAAAAATGATGTAATTGCCCCAAAGCATATCGAATATCATTGAATAAAAATTTGATGTAAAATTATGGGATGATCCATATCCACACAATTTTTAGAAATATAAAGTATCATGACTTTTCTGGTCCTTTGTTTTTTCAGGCCATTCGCTGTACACTCCCAAACTGCACCTGTGAATGTTTCGCTCCTGGAAAACTACAACTGAGGATATGTGACACTTGCAAGCATGGATGGGTTGCCCATGGTAGGTATTTTTCATGCCCAATCCAAGAAAAGTAACGTTGTACCTAAATTAAATTTGGTAGATGTCATCAGAAGGCAGTTATGGTCAAGGGGAAGGCAGTTTAGGTGGATTTATTGATAAACACAGGAAGAGTGAAGTGAAAGCCACATACCAAATTACCACGCCACAATTACACTTAAGTCAGTCACTATATATTTTTATCACACTCTTCCGGTTCATTAGCCAATGGAACGGCTGGGTTTCTGTGTTATATAATATGTAAACCATATTATAGATATAGAAAAGATACTTCCTGTCTAGCTGGATTATGATTGGTCTGATCACAGCTGTCAAAATGCCAAATGACAGTCAATGACATGGCCATGCAAATGACTTGGAAAGAAGACAATGTACATGTAAGGCGGGTGTTCAATTTTTGTGAAGGAGGAAGATAAGGGTGTATCGTAATGAGAAATAAGTAGATTTGACACACTTTGATACACTGTATTTAATTAATTGTGTTGTGGGTGTGTTATGAACAAGTGGGAAGCATTTCTATAAGACTTGATGACTAAAGGTTCATGTCCTGCAGCATAGTCACATTTGCATGGTATAACTATTATGTGTGATAGTTACAATCAGGTTTCCTCTGGAAATTAAACCTCCTTTCCCCGAGAAATGAGCAATGCCCCCAAATGATATAACCATAACAAAGCGCGACACAAGACACATATCCTTCAATCAATCAAATTTAAAAATATTCATTTTTAACTGGTCTAAATTCACTCTATATCAACAGCTTTATTTTCAGGCATTAGATAACGTCACAAATATGCTTTCACTGACTATTTTTCCTTGATAGGAAAATATTAAACATCGTTTAAACAAGCCATATGTGACCAGAAAACTTAATTGAGTTAACTGCGATAAACAAGCTTATATAAATCTAAAATAGAGAGTCTTAGTTGTTTGTCTAGTTGATGTGGATAATTTTGGGGAGTGTAAATTCAATATTTCATCTTAAACCCTGATTTTTATGTGGACTCAGGCTTTCTAGACTGTTTCTAGTTACTGCACTTGGATAATATTCTGGTTGGATTGTTGTCCATTTATATAATAGGTTTTACACACGCTTCTAATGGAGAATCAATAGTATGAGGTCAGAGCAATCTAAAGAAGTGAAATGGATCACATGATGTGACAGTGTAATCCGTAAATTCAACAATTTGTTCTACATGAATGCCAATGCTCACACTTCTTTAAGTCAAGTGCGAGAGATATGCGTCAGGCTTAAACATATTTCCCTTATGTAAATAAATATCAGTTGCCCAGCCATTTTTTTCTGAACTTCTGTCGATTTAATCTTGATTCTCTTCATAGGAGACTTGTGTTTCTTAGAATACATCCATTAAGATGTGGGTTTGTATTGTTTGGATCCCACCTCAGTGGTGTGTCATGCAATAAGTGTTAGCTTATGTCATTTGAAATTCCATTTCACATCGAGTAAGTGTTGAAAAAAATGCATTTGGGATGTTGCCAATGTGTTAGTATCAGCATCTTTACTGTGGAAATTGCCTATACAGGATATCCCTTTAACCACTGTCCTGTCACCATGCAGGACAAGCAATATAAATGTTTCCAATTCATCTATTATGAATTAAATTATTTTTCAATAAGATGTAATTCTGCTTTGCTGGTAATTTTTTCATGATCATCTGAAAGACAATAAATGAATTTGTCTCCTATATCTCATTGATTCTATGAACACTAGTGACAAGCTGTCAGATTTTCTGGTTCTTTGCCAGCCGTCTTGAAATATCACATTTCATTGGATTTTCCTATTTTCTGGAGTCGCTGATGAATGGTTTGTTACATAGACGACATATTGTTTGTCATCTTTTCACTTTCTTCCCTGCCAAGCCTGTTATTTCTGTCTTGGTCTGTATATCCCAATCAGTCTTATTTGTGCAGGGATATATATGTTTTTGAATGGCTGACGATTACTCTTATGGATGCCTTTCTGTGCCCACATAGTCGTGGCGTTTATATATTGACTGAGTTGTTCCTTCGGCAATATTTTTGCATCACTGTGTTAAACAAGCTTATCCACTCAGTACTTGAGGACAAAAACAGCCTCAGAGATGTCCTGGTTTAAAATAATTAACTGTATCTTTTTGCCCATGCATTTGACACAGTGATCCATTTTATTGATTGGGGTGGGCCAGTGTGAGGTAGAAAACATGCCGTTTACGTTGACTAACTATTTATAGAGGACCAAGTCCCATAGAAACCCTGTATTTAGTCTAGGCCATTCGACTCAAATGAATGACACTTTTCCCAGATTTCTGGCAATGAGATCAATAAGGATAACACTGTCACACATTCAGTTTTTTTTCCTTTGATCCAAAAGTCAGGTTTCTTAGAACGATAGTTGTGCTTTGGAAATCACAATGAAGTTTATCTCTGATACTCTAATACATTTGACTTAATTTTGGTTTGATTATTTAAGAAATTCATTTTCAATCACGTTATTGTATTATGTTGATCTTTGTGGATCAAATCAGTGGGCTGAGCGTAGTTTTGAGTTAATCTCATAAAACTTTTTATTAGAGGTTTCAGTGTGATTATATGAGGTCGTCATGTGTTCTTTACCCCTCACATATTAATGTTAAGTGAATAGTTTTTTCCAAACGGAAAGTATATATTTTTTTCTGTCGTTTTTTCGCAGCATTTACCAGATATTTGGCAATTTAGCTTTGAAATTACCAGAATTGGATTTTTTTTAAAGAAAATGAAATTATTTCTACTATTAAATTGGACATTTTTATAGGATGATCTAAATCAAATCTGAAACACTCTTCACAACAGATGAGGATCATTTGATTTATGGTAATGTTGAAAATGGTATGGGTTAGTTTGATGTGAAACCCACAGTTGTCTCCATTCTTCATTGGCTTATAACTTTCCCCCAACATTTGTTGTTCTCCTTGATACTTGGTTACATTCTGTTCATACCATGGTGTTATCTTGAATGAGAAACGGGACTGCAGCTGATGTGCATTACTGTGAACTAAGTGAAGAGGCTCCACTGACAGTCCTATGTACCTCATCCATATGCCAGAACTGGCACACGACTCTGGTGTCTGGTTTCAGGCACACACTCCTATAGGGAAATTTTGACAAGATACACACTGCTGCCTACTCAAGGTGGGGGTGTAGGGAACTTTCAAACTGTGGCAAGCCAGAATCAGGACATACTAAAGATAGCATCTGATTACAGAATTATTATGCACTCCATTATTGCAATTTAGTCTAAACACCTTCCTCTGGATGATTTAATTTTTATTTTTAATACAAACAAGCCCACATGGTTGGATCTGCAAGTAGGGTTATCTCATGTAATTTATTTCAAATCAAGTTTTGACATGGATGTAATTAAAAGAGGAGACATCTGTAAAGATACTTTGAAAGTTTTTTCAGCATTACGTTTTTGAAAGTTATTTCAGCATTACGACTTTGAAAGTTATTTCAGCATTACGACTTTGAAAGTTATTTCAGCATTACGACTTTGATAGTCATTTCAGCATTAAGACTCATTGAAGTTAAATATTTTTGTTTTGACAGATATTGACAGGTATTCATTTATTTATAGCGGGTGGGGGAGGGGGGGGGGGTAAGTTTTATTGGATTCTTTCAGAACATGATTCAAACATATTATTTTTGTTACAACTTACAAGACAGTAATCACTTTTTATGCGCTGAAATGTATAACAGGTGCAGCCCACAGGCAAGCCTTGTCAAAGTTTTATCTTATGTATGATTTCTCTCTGAAGAATAAGAAGAGCTACCTAATAGAATATAAAGGTGGCCTGTCATGCAGATAGTGGGAGATGGGGGGATGTGTGGTGCTTGGGAAAGCCAGCCCAGATAATACTTGATCCCAGCACTGTAAACTAAACCTGCCTAAAAATAGTCACATCTGTGGACTGTCATTGATGCTCCAAATAGACAACTACAGATAGACTAGAAGCACACACTTGCCGCTGTGGCCTGGGATGGAGTAAGTTGCAGAGGAACTGTCAGGAATCTAGTCTATGTGCTACTTAGAATCACAGCTGTGAGCCTTAGCTTGACGTCACATCCCCATGCTCTCTGAAGATCTAGTTCAGGATGCTTTTGATTGTCTGTGTATTGTTTGGTTTTCTGGGTCTAAGGAAAGTTAGATGTGCCAGAAGCCAGTGGCAAAGATCATTTCCCACATGGTATAGTGCCTCTCCTTCATCTGATCACCAAAAAAACACTTGTCAGTCCTGCCATAGAAAACAGACACACCACATTCCTCAACTATCTATGGCCTTGTTGTTTGAAGTCTCCTGTTATGTACATTCTAAGAAAATTCACCAAATCCAGTGTCCTGAATAGGTTTATTACCAAATAATCATACCTTCTATCAGATATTTCTTCATTAAAATAGTATTTTTTTTACCTTTTATGCAGACATTGTTAACTTTAGATACATTTATATCCAACTAACACCATTGAATAAACTCTCTAAATTTGAGATAAAGTTTATATCCCATATCAAGCATATAGTCACTTGTGATCCAAAACTTTGTAAACAGAATAGGTACATTGGAAAGAAAATTCACTCACTTAAATGTTCATAACACATGTTCAGTTTTGAAAAATAAAATCGAGATCCCGAAATTTATATAGGAATACAATATTGAATATAAAGTTACTTTGTCAATTTGGTGGTAATATAAAATATGTGAAGTGAATAAGTGAAATATTTAAGCAAAAGGCAATCTATGTTTGATGTCTTTACCATAAACCTCTTTACTGCTAAGAAGACTTGCATGGTCGACAGCACTATCACTTTCATCACACTGATTCAGTGGGGAAAGCAAAGGAATGGAAAGTAAAAAAAAAGTAGGTCTGGAGGTCATGCTTATGTTTCTTGTCTGAATTACCAAAACATTCACCACTGTGAGCTGACAGAAGACGGTAACCCCTGACAACCTTTACATATACTTTCTGTAAATCATTTAACCCTCAGGGCCAATAAGACCCTTTTTTGCCCCTGCAAGAAAATGGCTTTCAAACCTGTTGGATGATGTACTGTAACATCATATTGACACTGTCATGATGTACTACATGTATGTTTCATTCTCCGTCTTTTATAGTATTAACAATTATAAGGACAAAGGTTTTCCCTCTGGAATAGAGATTCAGAAGATTTGCTCACTCATTATAAAATCAGACCATAATTCCTTAAAGTGAAAAAATCTTGAGGTCCACTATTATGTTCTTTTGGCAACAAACAATCAATCCTGTCTTTCTAATTTGGTCTTTTATTTTTACCTCTATGAAAATAACTCTTTGTTAGGCCAGTTTTATTTTACAAAATTAAAGAAAATGGATGTAAACCATTAAGGTCAAGTTTCTTTGCTATTTTTGTCTCAGTGGGGAAAACGCTGTATCATCCCTGGTTAAATGACCATATGTGAGGCAAATTAAATGTTTAAGGAAGACATTTGTCACCTGGGAGTTCCTTGTGTCAGAGAGAAAATTTTGGTGTTGTGGCTTAGAGGTGAATAATTATCTCTGACAGCTGTTAAGCACATGTTTTTCAGAGGTACATACATGTTTGATCCTCTAACCAGCAAAAGACTCTTCTTAACTCAGGAATGCTGAATCTCTACACAGCTTAATATCTTATAATAATATGCAACTCTATAGCTTAAAATACTAGTAGAGTTGTATCTTTTTGTAAGGTGATGCATAGATTTTCTCCATTTATGTTACACTGCATCTTTGAAGATCGTCCATCCTTGGCTGAAAGTTTCAATTAATAGTAGTATCCCTATTCTAATTAATTTCGAGGGAAGATGTAACGTTTTCTTATTCATTTTCTCATTAATAACCCCCCCCCCCCCCCGGCCACTCCCAATAAAAAAATATATATATATACAAATAAATATAAATAAATGAGAAAACAGAACCATCTTACAAAAGTGAAAAGGCATGTTTCTATGAATTACTAACAATTTTCAGTTTATTTTTCAATGCGGCATCTAAACAAATAACCATATTAAGGTAACTGCCCTTAAAGTTAAAAAAAAAAAGGTGTTTCAACTGAATGACAGGAACAACATTACTGTCAAATTTCTATTAATAAACGATATTTATTTTTATTTGTTTTCCAGCTTTGGATAAACTTGGATACCGTCACATGTATACTTTAGGCATGCAAGTGGAGATTGTACAACCTAACATAGTCTTTGACATAGCCAGTTTAATGCTATACGGAGCCCAGGCTACTCCGATTCGTCTAAAAATACTGCTGGACCGTCTCTTTAGTGTCTTACAACATGAGGAAGTTCTCCAAGTGCTGAATGGATTTGGGTGGTCCTATGAGGACTATGCAAGAGGGTATATATTACAGGTGAGATTCTGCAAGGTGTACAAGTGATGCTTTCTATCTGAAAATGATTCACATTCAATGATTCACATGTACGGGAAATACTTTGAATTCCACATAATTCGCCAATCCTGTGTCTTATCTGTCTTTGGTATTGACACAAACAATTATAATGGATCTAAGATATGAAGAAAAAAAAACAACTATGTAATATAACCACAAATTCTCAATACAAGGCAGAACATTCATCAGTATATGGAGGGGGGGGGGGGGGGGGAGGGTATTAGAAAACAAGGCCTGTACACTAAATAATAATTACTCCTACGGTTAACGTTAGTTAGATCCATTTACCTCTTTCATTTGATATGCATATAAGCTCAATAAATATAATAATGGCTTTATGATACGTTGTAAGCCCAATAAATACACTCAAGGCCTTTTGAGACATTTTAGATATTTGTTTGTTTGTTTGTAGGCTCCTGGATCAGGGAAGTCAAACCCCGAGCAGCAACCATTTAAGAAACGTTCAGAGGCTGCCACTCCTCCTCATCCACCCCCTTTATCATATCAACACTTTCGCACAGTTCGACCAATCTCACCAAATTATCAAAACAAAGAGGTAAGAGGATTTTCTATTTTGACAAAAATCAAGCTCCATTTGCATGCTTTGAATGGAACTGAAGGTTAAAGTCTTTACTTTTCCACATGGTTTATGGTTGCAAGACGACATGATTTTACAAATGGTTTCACATATCTTGTCATGTGTGATTGTGTCTGATCTTTTCAAATGGTTAAAATGTATATAACCCCCATCTACTAATAGGTTGATCAGGCTCATCCCAGACATTCCTTTAGAATGGTACAAGCAAAGTGAGTAGATTAACAAGAGTGGTCATTTCGTCCATTCAGCATTGTCGGCATGTTCTTCTGGTCCCCGGAAGGGTGTTCCGACTGTACACGATTCGACTATAGGGCGCCCCCTACAGAAAGGAGGTTCCTAATAATCGAATCGTGTCAGTTCAAATTCAACATGGCGCAGACGAAGTGACCACTCTTGTCAATCTACTCTCTTTGGTACAAGGACATAGTGTATCCTGGTCAGTCTAAGGGAGACAACTTGGACAAACTAAACAGTTAATTAATATGGACAGTAAGGGTCTAAATGTAAGTTGAAGTGAGAATAAGATAATTGATACTTTATTGCCAGTAATTTGATACTTTAGTTATCAGTGTTTCAATCTTTATACCTTACTTGCTAGTCATTTGAAACTTTTGTTAACATAGTTGCAATCTTTTATTCTACATATATTAGTAAGTCAGTAAAAAAGTACTACATTGTATATTTTTGTTTAACAATCAAAGGGAGTTAACAAGCAGCATTGATACTCTGTACAAAATTTTACAAACTACACAGTTTGTGGTACATCTCATAAACTTTGATCACATGGAATTGTAGGGCAGATGTAAAACCATGATCAAACCAAATTTATGTTTGAAAAAAAAAATTACAGTATGTATTTTAAACTGTTTTAAACCAGTTTACCATTTTAAAAATAACTGTTTGCTTTATCTCATGTTTGTTTTTTTTTTTTTAGGAATCCTCAACTGGTCGAGTGCTTGATAAATGGACTATAGCGTCTAGAGAAGAAGAGCATGTTATTTTGCAACAGTTTTTAAGATTTGGAGAGACCAAGTCCATTGCACAGGAAATCATTTTGCAAGACACTAAAGAAAAGCAGCAGCAGTCAATTTCACAGACCGCAAGAGCTGAATCGGAAATAAAGAAATTTATAGAAAGAACAAACTCCAGTATGCAAAGTTACATAAGACCCTATGACTCACGCCACTTGCTTTCTGGTCGAGTGCCCTATGTCCACTCGGGAAGCCGATTGATGGCCCCAGTGTCATCTCTACACAGTTTCAGCCCTGTTCCTCCAACAGAACTTCGCTCACCAAGTGCTCCAGTTACGAACTGTACAGCTCTGACTACCTCACCTCTGGGACGCCTACAGACTATGCAGCCATTTGACTACAGACGAGAGCAGCCTGGCTCAAGTCCAGCTGTAAGTCCAGGCACCCAGGAAAAGAGGCCACCATTACAATCTCCTCCCCAGCAAAGTCCTCAGAACTACTCAGTAGGTTCCAGCACTCCAGTCCCACAACCTACAGCTCTCTCTCAGAAAACCCTTGAAGTAAAGGAAGAGCCCACTTCAGCTCACAGTGTACCAATTGTCACAACTCCTGACGATTCAACGAATGATGCTATAAATTACTCCATAAAGGATCAAGATTTGAATGCCCTGGAGCTGGATAGAAAGTCCAAGCACCTTAGAAAAGCTGTCAATCCCATTAAACGTCAATGGACTCCAGCTGGAGCATTTGGATCCACTTTCGTTTCTCCAAGTGGCAAGAAGCGTGTCCTTTGCACAGCTTGCAATAAAACCTTCTGTGATAAAGGTGCTTTGAAAATACATTATAGTGCTGTGCATTTGAAAGAAATGCACAAATGTACAGTTGAAGGATGCAACATGATGTTCAGCTCTCGTCGCAGTCGAAATCGCCACAGTGCCAACCCAAATCCCAAACTACATATGCCTCAAAAGCGGAAAATTGAAGGATCTGGTTTGATATCGGAATCTAAAGGTTCTCCCAGACTCCCTACAATGGTAGTGTCCTCTTCGTATGCTCATCATAGCCCTGATTCTGAACCTAGTCTTGGGGATGGCACACAAGATATGGATGATAGTTTCTTTGAAATCAGTTCAAAACTGTCTTTCATCCCATCACCAGAGAAGAGAGTGAAGCTGGATTTCTCCTCTCCAGAAGAGATGCAACCAGACTCTAGTATGGTTTCTAGACAGCGTTCTTCCAGGAGGGAAGAAAGTATAAGAAGTGATATGTCTTCCAGGGGTAGTCGTAGAAAGAGTAATGCTCCCACACGATGTGCTCAGACTGAGGAGACATTTGCTCTGAGTGACGATAATGGGGAGGACCCCGACAATTATCGTCGAAATAAAAGCTCCCCAACTCATAGTGCTGTTTATGAAGAGCAGGAAGATGCTATGGAACAAGAAGATGAGTCTGACGATGAAGGACAAAGTGTGGAGTTTGAAGATCCAAGAATGGAATCATTTGATGAGAAAGATGCCCTGGTGATTGACGAGTGTGATGAACCTCAAAACCTCTCCACAAAGGGCAAGTCGCCCTCTTGTAAAGGAAGTCCTTCCACGGGTTATCCAAAAATTGTCTCTCTTCTGACAAACAAAGCCAGTGCTGAGTTACCTATGGATTTGTCGTCCGAAGTGACCAAATCTAGCCATAAAGATTTTGATAACGAGGCTTCGGACCAGGAATCAGAAGAGTCTGGTACCAACAAGACAATCGAGCCAGATATGTCCACTGACCTTTTTGTAGGGGACCAACCTCTTGATAAAGACAATCCTAAACGGTGCCCGGCTTGTCGTAAAAGTTTTCCCAATATCCTTGGTGTCAAAACACATTATCGTAATGTTCATTTGAAGGTTCTGCATGAATGCACTGTTGATGGCTGCACAGCTGCATTTCCTTCGAAAAGAAACAGAGATCGTCACAGCAATAATCCTAATCTTCATCACAAAACAACAGAGGACCTGGTTAACGACAAGTCCAATGGGAAACATACAGAAGAAGACGACAAGGAGAATGAAGAGTGTGAATCTACCAACGAGGACTATGAGAGAGAGTTTGAGGAGGAAAATGAGGCTGACAACAACAACAAGTCCAATGCTATTTCTTCATCATCAGACTCCAGCTCTGACATCAGTCATGAAGAAGATAGTGCCAATCCTAAGCTGAGGTCCACTCGTTACAAAGGAAAACCTGGTGAAAATGGTGCCGAGGATGACCAAGAAGAAGCAGACGAAACAGTCCATTGCCATATTTGCGAGGAAAAATTTAGAGACAATCTTGCCTTAAAAGAACATTTCGAAATCATTCACCCTAAAGAGATGTTTAAGTGTACAGTGAAAGGGTGTGATAAGATTTTCTCCACACGCAAAAGCAGAAACCGTCACAGTCACAATGATAATCTACACAGGCACATGACAACCGTTAAAACAAATGGTGTGTCTTAAAGCATGCTTCCATCAGTTTACATTTAGACCCTTTTATGCAATAGTGACCTAGTATTACTCCATTCCACCACATCTCAAACCTAAGTTATCAAATATTTTTCGCCGTTGATGCCAAACATCTTCATGTAAGATCCACGATCTTGCCGTAGGTATTAATTTAATTTTTTACTCAAGTTTTACACTTTTTATTTATGACATTATTATCTTATATCTAGTCATAGTATTATTTTTGTTTCAGTGCTTTACTTTTTTGTAGGCAACCGTGTGGTTCTTGTATGATTGCATAATATAAATGATATATGCAGACTTTTTTAGCTAGATTTTAACATGTGTTTTGTGTTTTTGAAAGTAACTTATATAATCAACATCTAAGTGCAACTTGGGTGCTTTTGCACAAATGCAATATTTAATTATTTATCATGACTTGTGATATAACTTATAAGTAGAAAGATCTAGTCCTCAAATGAAGGCTAAAGTATTGAAAACTGATGAAATGAGTTTTTAAAAAAAATGAGTTGAATGATCTCACATGCTATTTATTTGTTCTAGAATAATTTTTTTGTGAAGATAACTGTTTTATGATATTATGTAGAGAGTTATACAGATCTGCTTTCTGGTTGTGTTAAGTTATAACATAGTCTGGTCATTTCGTTTTATCAGATCTGCCAAAACATATCGCGTTTATACAAGTTTATTACTGTTATGTTTTGAAAACTTACATTGCATATTATGTCTCAGTTTATGGGTTTTAAACTGGAGAAGAAAAAAATGAAAAGACAAAAAAAAAAAGTAATACATTTTTATAAGATTCTGTGTATCATAAAATATTATGCAATAAAAGTTTTTTTAATATATATATACATGTATGAAACAGTAGATAGGCATTTTTTTAATTAGCAAAGAAAGCAATAGAATCTAGTCTTTATGACATCATAAGGGGGATAATTGATATGAATATTAAGAAAAAGAAGAGTTAATTGTGGTTTTAGCGGCTAAAATTTGTTTACTTTTTCAATCGAGGAGGTTTACTAATAACAATTTTTTTTCTGAAATAGAGTAATAAGTTTTTTGACAATCAGTATAAAAAGAGAGAGAGAAGAAAAAAACCCACATAATTTGGCCAGCTAATGCCACAAAACTGTTTTCTTCTTCTGGACCCCTGGATGTATTACAAGGGCTGCCTGTATATCCAGCCTTAAGTGGAGTTTGAGACAAAATCACTTTTGTACATATGCAAACTTGTCACTAATTAGATTGCTGTTGTGTTGACAGTTTTGTGTTTTTTGTAACTATAATATACCAGATATGAAATGGTATCAGAGAATGTGTGATGGAGCCATTTTACGTAAATCTCCCAAGTCCGTGTTATTTATTGCCTCAGGAAAGGACTTCATTTTGGATCAGATAAATGTAGACTGTGTAGTTATCTGTGTTGGAGATTGAATTATCATATGTTATCATTTTATAGAAGTTAATAAGTCCTATGATTTTTTAAACAAATGTTTGGAAACTTATTTATGTGTTCAGGAACAAAAATTAGGAATTTATAGTGCAATTATTGCTATAAAGGGATATGTATACGCCAATAGTCATTGTGACAATGTATCATCGGTAGGCCTTCTGGACAAATAATTTATTAGCAGCATGCATAATGTTACATTTCTCACACTACACCCTCAATATTTTTACTCCAAGACTTTGTTATTTTTATAATAATCATGTGAAGTTAGGGTCCAAATAATGCTATGAACTGACAAAAGAACTGTCAAAACTGACGTCACAAAAAAGCATCCAGCAGCAACCCTCTATTAATATCTGGAATGCTGTCGTTGGTGACGTCATTTCTGACGTAACAATGCCCTATTGAGTCTTTCTTTCAGACATCCATTCTTGAAAATAGACTGACGTCATAACATATCTTTTTAGTAGAGCCGTGATTTTTAAATATAACTTTGTATTGTTGTGTAGTGTGGGAAAAAGATTATCCAACTCGAGCCACAGTGTTGTACATTTATTTCCAAATTCACTTGCCAGAGGCTCATGACTTTGGAAATTAATAGACTTGATCGTAACACGCTGGCTCTCATTAAAAAAACTCTAAACTCTATACCTGTTGATAGGGCCTACTGCCATTAAACACTTCTAATTTGATTCTCAAAAAGACAGTTTTGCATGGCTTACAAATACTGTTGCTTCGAGAAAATGCAATATCTGGAGTTCTTAGGAGTATGTACTAGTAGATATCTCATCAGTTTTACGTTTGTCCGATGTACATATTTACATTTTGTCTACATAAGGTTTAATATATACATGTACTTCAACATGCAATATGTAATGTGGTCAGCTACTGGTTTTATACAGATTTTAGCACGATGTGATAGAAACTAAAAAGCTTCCGTAAATATTGGTCCTTATAGGATTTCTAATGTCACTTCCAAGAATTAAAGCTGTTTGTACAATAATTTATTACCATAGTAGCCAAACTTCAGATGGAGCTAATTTATTATGAGCTTATGTTCATTGTAACCAGCTTTGACAAAATTTATTTCGAAAGTTTTAGTTCACATTTTAATGACTTTTGAAGGTCTTTATTTGATCAAACGATTGGTGCTTTTGTGTTGATGAGAGCCTTTGATAATAATACCTGTATGTCAACATTAATAAAAAAAAGATAGATATATCAATAATAACTGCAAGATTAATTTATCTTAATGAAGAACTTTGTCATTTAAACTAACGGTAATATATCTAAGAAATCTTATATTTCCATTTAATGAATGTTGTCTGCATCTTATATTTACATGTGCCAAAAGCAATTATAAGAGTAAGGGCATGCATGATAAAAAACATAAGTCAAGTATTACCTTATTTATTATTAAAAGCTTGTAATATGCAATATCTCGGACACATTTAAAAAAAAATGTTTTTTAATCATGCTATATTCATATATATCATGGGTAACAAAGGTAGTGTGGTACATATGTATTTTTGAGTTGCATGACATTATTGAAGGGATATTGCATGTCTTAAAAGGTTTTATATCAGGATTTGATCCTTAACGAATTATTCTTAAGTGCAGACGATTTTTACTTCAGATTAATGAAAATTCATCATGGCTAAAAGGAATTTGTGGTTAATCTTTTGCCAATAGTAATAAGTAGTTCACTATTACTTTCAGAATATATACAGTTATGCTAGAATGAATGTATTTAAAATTATGCATGTCAAATTATACCATAACACAAAAGTATTTGTTTATAATAACCAATCAAAAGTGCAATAATTTAAATATCACCTTTATATTGTTTTTTTGTATCAACTTAGATCAAAGGCAGCTGACAGAAATCATTATTATCTTAGTGAAAAAGATAATTCATTTGCTATTGTTTTTTACCAAACATAAATTGAAGGGAGTTCTCATGTTCAAACAGTACTTAAGAACTTGCCTAGTCAGGGGCTATCAAAAATAAATTATGAAAAAATGCTTTTCACAATATTTGAAATTTAAGGCTCCGCATTGTAGTTTTATAGTTAGCATATTTTTCATTGTTAGCAAATGATCTATAAGTATGTAGATACAAGCCAACAAAATTATGCATCTAATTTTTGTAGTTGGTTGACTTCCGTTCCACTAGTGCAAGGCCTTAAGGACTGATCTTGTCACACGTAGAAATCAAGTTGTATGATTACATGATAATTTATTTCGATTATTTATTGTTATATATGATTCTATTTATTATACACAAATCATTTGGCTGAGCAATTGGTCAGGTTAGAAATAAAAAAAAAGTTTGGGGAGTATGTTTGGTTTTTGAGTTCTTTTTTCACATAAATTTATATATACCTTGATTCTCAGAACCATACGGGCCGATTGTTCAGGCTATTCCTTGGACAGCTTTTATATCACCAAATTTTGAATACATATAAGATTTTAAGGATAAATTTCAGATAAACGTGATTTGTATCGAGCTTTCCAAGATTCCCGACCTATGTGGGATGGTTGCCAGTTACCAACGGAAGGTTGTGGGTTTCCTCCGGGCATAGAGCCCGATTTCCTCCCACAATAAAAATGGCAACGCCGCCATATAAGTGAAATAATCTTGAGCGTGATCAAACAATCAATCAATCCAAGATTCCATATAATACCAAAACATATTAAAGTCGTGACAATGAAAATTTACAAAAAAGTGTGAATTTTGGCAGCTCTTGCCACTTAAACATGTTGCTCTCAAAAGGGTTTAGACATACAGATGATTTTAAGGTATCTAGATCAATGGGAACTGGAACACCTTAAAAAAACCACAACTTTCTTTCAAACATTGCGCCTATCTTCTGCCTCAAGTGATCTTGGCATTACAATGTTAATGATTTATTGATTGTTTTCTCTTTTACCTTACACTCAAAATCATTTCACTTATGTGACATTGGAGTCAAGATTACTACAAGAAGAAAGCAAAAGAAATCCTTTACCTTCTGTTGGTGCCCACAAATAATCTTAGTCACAAACAAAACAATACAACAACTATATTTGTACTTGGGGTTTTGATATTTAACAGGATTGTACAATGTAGATGGTTCGTTCTTGTTTCAATACTACATGTGAAATAGGTACAAAAAAGTAGGCTCTCGCCATCAGGACCCCTCGGGTCTAGGCCAAAGAAACTGAAGACATATTTCTTTTCCAGACAATCAATTTTCTATAGGCTTCCTTTGCTTGACACAACTGTTTGAAGTTTCAAAGTTGTGAGCGAAAAACTTTTTGAGATAATGTGTTTATAAGTTACAATGGACGGACAGACAGCACAGGCAACAACAATATGTGTACCTTTAATGCAAAATTGCCCGAGGGGTAAAAAAGGCTTGGCAGGTTGATTGATTGATTGTATTTAAAGCTATTGGCTACTCGAGATTGGTCAATTTGTTTAACTTGTAGGGCAGCATAACCAGTAAAGTTGTGATGAGTAGAGGGAATTGCTAGGGTTAAATATAAAAACTTTGTAACAAAACATTGTTTTATGTTTGACTTTTATTTAGTCATCTACAAAAGTCAAGGCTACAAACCTACATAACAATTAACAATGCATTAACAAATCATGAACAGATAACAAGAAAATTTTCTTCTATCGTCATAACAAATACAGTTTGTTACCCTCATATTCTTATATCTCAAGGGAATCCACCAGATTATATGATGGGCATAAAAAGGTATGCAATCAAAATCATTGGTTAACTGATACATAATTACATATATTTCCTCATTACAGTTAAGGATTAAATGACGTTCTATAAGCTCTGTGTTGCTGAACAAACAACCAGTTATGAAAGATAATCATACCATTAGTTGAGGGAGAGGTACACAGTCCTGTGTCCTCAAGTAATCAATTATTTCTATTCTGATGATGAATAGATTTAGATATCTTCTGTTACATTTTAGAGAAGAAAATGTAATGGTTTTATTTAGAAAACAAGCCATTTTAATTTACATAGGCATTTTGTTAGGCCCTCCCTAGAGGAACAGAGCTAATAAAATTTCTTTTATCTCAAGAAACCATACAATTTAGGTGGCAAAAAGTCAATTTACACCATAACCACTTATTGGTATGAAGTCAACAAATACCTACAAAAAGATTGAAAAATAACTTAACAAATAACAATAGCTCCTCAAAACTGTCACCCCACTCAGCATAGCACTGACCCCATAACTTGAGAAACTTTTGATGCAAACAAACACTGAGATGTTAAGAGTATATCACATCTTAGATACTGTATAAGTACACATGTCCCCACTACATTAATGTTCGAGGTTGACACTTGCAGGGGTACTTTATTGTCTCAGATAATGGGTCTCTGTTTTCCTATCTCTATAACTTTGAATGAACTGAGGGTGTATAGGAATTACCAATATGGTAAGCAGCAAACATTGCCTAAATGAATTTATGTAGCAAACTTGTAAATTAAAAAACACTTCTAAAAGATTTAGTAGCACCAGTAGGTAAGAAGTACTGATAATTAGTAAAATCTGTTCCACTCCAGATCTTGTTCCTTAATTATAGAAGTGTTGCCAGGTATGTCAAGAGTAGAAACCCGCCTTGTTATCTGGAGGAAACCCACTTCCGTTTGCACCTGGCACCAATCCCGATCAGGTGCTCGTTTCACAAAGCAGTTGCATTGCAAACTAAAAAGCCTAGTTGCCAATGGATACCATATTGAAGAGATACGACGTCATGGTAACTGCGATTGATTGCACTGTGTGACGGCTTCGTGAAACGGCCCCCAGGATTCTACACAGTGACATGATGCAACTTTATTACTTATTTGGCATGCATGCATATATATAGGTTAAAATCTGAAGTGCCATTTATATCAACAGCATTCCAATAAAAAGGAAAACAAAATATTTACATTTTCTAATGAAAGAATATCATTTCCTGTCCAGATTCAAAATTAAGGTGATCTTCTCTGGCTATAGAGGGGCCTCCATGGCTCAGTAGGTAGAGCGTTGGACGCTCAATCCGAACAGCCTTCCACCAATGGGTCGCGGGTTCGAATCCCACTCAGTCCAAAAATTGGAAAATTTTCTGACTGGGTTTTCACTCGAACGACCTATGTGGGATGGTTGCCAGTTACCAGCGGAAGGTCGTGGGTTTCCTCCGGGCATAGAGCCCGGTTTCCTCCCACAATACAACTGGCAACGCCGCCATATAAGTGAAATAATCTTGAGCGCGGCGTAAAACACCAAACAATCAATCAATCAATCTGGCTATAGAAATTTATGGCACCCTTGAATAGCGAGTGAATTAAAAGCACAAATTACTGAATGCATGTCATATGAACTCTTAAATATATCCCTGTCTATGTCTGGGTGATGGTCAGTCATTTTCCTGCAAACATTTGTTGACCAAATCTCTTAAATTTGGATTCTCCATAGCTGCAGCTATCCTTTCCTTGTCGTTAATCTGTTTAGTAACTGAAACAGAAACAATTCAGTAAAATCAGACTGGAATGAAAATTTACATTTATCAAAATGCCGACAATGTCCAAAAAGGGTTTGATTTATTTTAAGTTACAAATAGCTTATTTCAGAATTAAGTGATATTTATCATAAACTACATAGTACAATGTATGTTTAGAAAAGAAACATGTCTCCATTAACAGTAGTGTGAGCAACATTGGGTTACCATTCTTTTGTTTTATGATCAAATATAACTACTAAACCTGACAACCCACTATATACAATGTAAGTGAAATAATCTTGAGTGCGGCATAAAACATTAATCAATTAACATTACTTGTCTGCATATACAACTAACTTTCATCTCCTGTAGAGTGGGATCCTTCCTTTAGAGATATATCAACCTACAAATCAAAAAAGATCATTTTAGTAAATTGTATTGAAGTATGCAGTTGAATACAATACATGTTAAAGGCACACTTGCTGCGAAAATCAGGAATATCGTTTACATTAAAAAAGAAAGACCGTTTTCTGTATTTTTCCCAGACAATATAAGTTAGGAACTTTCTATTTTTACCAAAATTTAAAAGTTTGGACGTCACTTTGTATTTTTAATTTGAATTGTTAGGTACCCTGAACGTAAACAAACCAAACTGCTTGCTGGGTATGAAATGAGGGTAATGAAATGAGGGTAATCCAACACGAAAGTTGACCGACACTGATCGCTGTTGTTGTAGTCAGGCTTCGATTCTTCGTTTGTTTTTCACCCCATTTCTACATTCTAAAGCTAACTAGACATGTTTTATGTGTCTTATGTTTAAGTTTAGTGGTATTAGTCGTACTAAGCTCATGTAAATGGGTTTTCTTAGCAAATTTAAACAGGCTACGGTGGCAAGTGGGCCTTTAAGAAAGATAAATTATATGGGGTCAATGAAACATTATGGAATTTCACAGTTTACTGTAATTACAGATCTTTTATATATCAATATTAGCCAAAAAATTATCTACCCCACATTCACTTTTGTTATACCCTGGAAAACAAAGAATATTCAGTTAAGTGGCATAAGCTGGCAAATACAAGGGAATTTCTCCTACAACAGAATGAGGTACATGTACTTGTTTTCTCTTTATCTAATCTCAAGAAATACTATATAAAATCTTTCTGTTGATACTAATTAAGGTAATGTATGTAGTTGAAGTATTTAAAGTGGCATGAGCTGCCAAAATTCACACTTTTTCCATAATTTCTGATCGTCACGACAGTAAGAGGCTTTGAAGGCCATCAGAAAACTAAATGTTTGGCGCTGGAATGATGGAAATCCATACAATATGTGACCTGTACAAATCAAAAACGTGTTCGAAAAGTAACAAAATTTAAATAACCGGGACGACCATTCATTCATTCTAAGCCAAAGTTACTTTAAAATAATATTTTATCGTACATTTTCGAGACTAGAAGCACTAAAAAGAAAGCATTTTAACATCAAAATATCAACATTTTGGCAGCACAGTGCCACTTTGAACAGCTTTAGAATGTGAACATGTATGAATTTTGTGTGATGTTCTCATACATCTTAAAACATGCTAGGTTTCCTTTAGAATTTGGTATTCACGTGAAATGCCAGGATATGTTCAGCTAATGGCGAGGCACATTGCCAGAAGGCTTGGTGGGTTGAATATTGAGAAAACCAGATAATCAATAAAGGTTTTTATTTTCGAGTTAGATGCATATAATCTTGAGACTTCATTATGGATGTAAATTTCCCATTTTGTTTTTACAGCTCAGACAAATTTGTATCATATGTAAAGGGGAATAACTCTGTACGATGATGAACCAATAGAGGGCACTTTAGTTTTATCATCTGGGACTAGTTTTATTTTACATGCTGTATATATGTAAAAGGTATCTGTTCAGTGTTCTATTATTGACTGATCTTTAGTGAGGAACTTTTGATTAATTCACTTGTTTGGGTGGCACTGCTATGTTTGGTGGGAGTGTGTGTGTGGGGGGGGGGGGGGGGGGGGTAACCCTCTGCACTTGCATTCCCCAATGGAGCATCCAAACGGACAACCAGTATTTTTTTTTTTGAGAATTGAGACAGAAATTTTTAAAATTATTTTACCAATAAGCGTAGAGTGCCATTCCCCCCTCCCCCTACCTGCGTTTCCAACCTCTACACACATACTCTGCTGTCCTAGTCATTCCAAATGTGTTATCAAATCTACCCTTGGAGGACTGCACTAACCTTATGTTTGTCAGGTAGACATCTTTGTACCTTGGCTCGTAAACAAAGTCCTGTATTTAAAATAAAAAAAGATTCAAAAATAAGGCTGGATATGGATTTCAACTCCTCTTAAATGTAATTGGCACGGCGTTTCAGTACAGTTCCTAGCACGGTTATCAAGTAAGATATACCACTCAGAAAAGATAAAAGGATTCAACTGTTTACAGGATTGTTGATAAAAACAAGGAGAATAGAACCGGTAATAAACAGTATAAAGCCAAGTCTAAAAATATTGAGCATTCAGAATTACCTTTCTTCCTTGATTGATTGTTCGTGTTCTACGAGGTACGTTTCTCCCAATTGTGTTTTTTTGCTTTTGAATTTGGATTGATTGGTTTTTTTTGGTTTATAATTCAAAATGTTTGGGCTTCACACACACATGATGACAGTCAGATAGAGCCTTACCTATAATTGATGCTAAGGAACAATGTGGGACGGTTGGTGTAAATTCTATCTTTACTAAATACTGATCTTCATCTAGCCTCTGTATATCCACCCCATGCTCATAAACCACTTCCAAATCCTCCAATGTATTCGGTTTCTCAGGGTCTCTTATGTCTTTGATTAAGTCTGATGAAAATAAAAAAAAACATTATAATAGCTTCTTCTGACATATACTACCGAAAGCTGTAAGATACATGAAGCCACCTCCTCAAGATACTTTTGATGTCATTACCCAGCCACCCAATCAGCAGGGGTTCATCTAGAGGGGCGCCTTTTGGACACCCAAGTCCCAATAATTCAGCTATTTAACATGGTAAAGATACAAACAAATTTGACACCAATTTTGTGGCAAATTTGAAATGGCTATTTTGACACTAGATTTTGTGGCAAATAGTTACTTTTGTCAATAGCTGCCAATGCCATGGCAATGCCTAGTCCGGGCTTCTGAGTCTCTGACTCTAAAATGAATATTTTTTAATACTGTCTCAAACTTCCCCACCATTGGTAACAATGTTGTGCTGTTTTTTCAGGATTTTAACGTCAAATTCACTTTACAGAAATCTAAATGTTATATGACACTATTTGAGTAAGATATATTGTTATTTATTGTCTTAATCTGACCACAAACTGTCCGTTCAAATACGGGTAGTCTACTCCGACTCCAAAATACGGCTGTCAGTATTTAAAATAAATATTAATTTTGGACTCGGAAACCTGGACTATACCCAGGTTGGGGAAAGTCGCTGATCGTGCGCCACAGCGGGTGAAATTTATTTCTTAAAAGTCTAAAACAAATTGCGCTATTTTAAGCATGTGTTTTAAAATAAACCAATATATCTACTCACATGCTTCACCTATCCACGTGTAGTGCACGCTCTGTAGTTTCCAAAAATGACCACGAGGCGTAAATCCATGCCCAAGTTAGGCGGAAATTGTCGGAAGAACTAGGAACGACATCTACCAAAAATGGTACGGCAAAGGTCAACTGAGGTCAATCAGAAGAGTGACAGGAAGTTCCATGTTAGTGCTGCACTCCTCCAGTTCTTCAACAATTTCCGCCTTACGTGGGCATGGATTTACGCCTCGTGGTCATTTTTGGAAACTACAGAGCGTGCACTACACGTGGATAGGTGAAGCATGTGAGGAGATATATTGGTTTATTTTAAAACACATGCTTAAAATAGCGCAATTTGTTTTAGACTTTTAAGAAATAAATTTCACCGGCTGTGGCGCACGCGGCGAGTTGACTTTGAAGTTAGAACTAGCCATTAACAACAAGCTTGGGACATGAACTGTTGTCGTAGAACTCGATAGTTCGGCGAAAACGCGAATGATGGCAGATAGAGAGGAAATTGTCATTTTTGTCCAAACTTGCAAAAGGTGCAAATATAGAATAGGTCCGTCGTTTTTAACTTCTCTTCAAATTCGTCTTTTAGATGTTATTTCTTTTAGATTTTAGTAGGGATAGTTTAGTGTTAAGCGTTGTAATATTAAATTAGTCATAAGTTCTAGAAGAAATGCCCCCCTGGCGATTATCATAGCGGTTTGAGACTGACGGACCTATTCTATAGTCTGTCCCAAACTTAACCCACCGATCGACGGGCTTTATTGTCCGTCGTTCGACGGTTTGTCCGTCAATCGATGGACAACCCGTCGATCGGCGACTTTCCCCAACCTGATACCGACTACGCAATGCCATCCTTCCCTTTTGCTTTTCCTGTAGAAAACAGGTTGGGGAAATACGTGAATCGACGGATATCCGTGAATCCACGGACTATCCGTGAATCGACGGACAGTTTTGTCACAGAACGACGGATAGGCACCTGTCAAAAAGGATAAAAGTTATCCGACTTCCAATTCTTACGAAGACGCAAAGTTTTGCAGTTCAACAACAACAGAACAGCTTTCAAGCTTTCCATTCACACTCTTATTTCGTCCTAAGCTTCAATATTTTTCTGCGCTGAAACCGTCAAAGTCGCTGACACAAACTGTCAAAAAGCAGTTCGCCATTTTGGATAAATAATTTCGAAAAGAAAATAAACATTTACATACATTTGAAACCCCGCAAATTAAAGCGTGCTTCTTCATCTTTCCATGACAGTCACGTGGTTTAAATACGTCCACCGGCAAGATCACACAAGAGCATCTAAAGTAGGGCCCTCATAGACTACAGCGCCACTAGCCATTGTATGGTGAACCAAAGGGGACTAATCTAGCAGGCCTGTCATGTACAAGAGGCATATAGTATCCAAGGCAAATTAGTCCCCTTTGGTTCACCATACAATGGCTAGTGGCGCTGTAGTCTTTGAGGGCCCTACTTTAGATGCTCTTGTGTGATCTTGCCGGTGGACGTATTTAAACCACGTGACTGTCATGGAAAGATGAAGAAGCACGCTTTAATTTGCGGGGTTTCAAATGTATGTAAATGTTTATTTTCTTTTCGAAATTATTTATCCAAAATGGCGAACTGCTTTTTGACAGTTTGTGTCAGCGACTTTGACGGCTTCAGCGCAGAAAAATATTGAAGCTTAGGACGAAATAAGAGTGTGAATGGAAAGCTTGAAAGCTGTTCTGTTGTTGTTGAACTGCAAAACTTTGCGTCTTCGTAAGAATTGGAAGTCGGATAACTTTTATCCTTTTTGACAGGTGCCTATCCGTCGTTCTGTGACAAAACTGTCCGTCGATTCACGGATAGTCCGTGGATTCACGGATAGTCCGTGGATTCACGGATATCCGTCGATTCACGTATTTCCCCAACCTGGAAAATTGAAGTCTGCCTGCACGGCTGCAGTTCTCAGTAACATAGACTGGGTAAGCATTTGAGTTTACCGAAAACCGTTTCACGTAATGTCTGCAGCTCTGTGTCCATTTCTAGCCTGTTGTTGTCATTCCCTGCTGAAAGTTTTGACATTTTGTGGGGTTAAAATGAATCGTTCTTGAAAGTTACATGCTTGTCACTTGACAGGTCAAAACAAACTAAGCTAAGTTTACCTCCACTTGAGGAGAGTAACCGAAAGATGTGTGAAAGAGTTGCAGCCCCTAGACCATAAATTGGATTAATATCAAATTGGTACTTCGAGAACACGGAGCAGTTTTAATCAACTGATTGTAACCCTGGGGTCGAGGATGAGGCTTACGTGTCTGTGTCGGTGTCAAACTAGCCCCCAAAATCGGTCTATATTTTGCTGAGAATATAGCATACACTCCCTGACGTTGGCACCCCAGACGAATTCGAGTCCAGATCATCCGCAAGTATAATAGGCCTACGTCACATGTAGGCTTAGCCTACTTGAACAAATGTCTGCACCATTGATGTAATAACTAATATAATCATTGCAGTTTTGATAATGATATCAGATTAAATAGGCTATTATCCCATAACCGAGACATTTGTTTGTATATACATGTAGTTTACTTCAGGAGATTCTTATGTGTATTTAATACTTTTAACATCATTTTTTTCTTTGTTAATGTTTACTGTTTGTTTATTTTGTGGATTGTGACCTTTTTGGGTGTTCTGTGCAATACATTGTGAATCTCTCCATCTGGGTTCAATATCATTTGTTCTGATTCCAGAGCCCGTCATAGGGGCCATGTAGGCCTAATCAGTAGGCTATATAGATGAACAACGGGCGAGGATTCCATGTCACACCAGAGGCCAGAGGCTCTTTGAGATCCCATGTGTCAGGAAATGCGCTCTGCCGTTCTGGTCACCAATCTGGTAGTGATTTTGCAGCACTAACAACCCCGGCGCTTTTTGTTCCCTCATAGAAATAGTAGGCCTAGCCTACACAAGTCAAGAGTTTTAAATTCGTAATATTTCGAATAAAATCAGTACCAGGACCCTGTTTCACAAAGCGGCGTAGCGTAAGTTTTCACGTAACTGTCATGACAACCCATACTGTAGAGATACGTTAGTATGAAAGTTACGCAAAAAATACATCTACGCCGCTTTGTGAAACAGGCTCCAGGTATTTAAATATATTTACATTGCAGCACATTTCGATAATCACTTATTAGCCACCAGAGCACTGTTCCTGAATGAAAACGCCCGGCACTCGTTCTAGAGATATGATCCAGTATATCCAGAGCAATACTATCCAGAGAATTACATCAACAATAAATCAGGTTCTGAATCCCTTAGAACATGTGTGTAATAGATTGGGATGCGCAGCATTCCTCCACCAAAACAAATGCTTTAATTGGAAGATGCATTGCAAGAGGAACATAGCGTCAGCTACTAATGGAACCATTCCGACATCTTGTGAGGGGGTATGAAAAGGAAACTGGAAGCTGTGATTCAACTGTTTGGTGGAAGTTTCCGATATTGACTGAGTATGTTTCTATCGTCTCCATGCGTGAATTTAACCTTTCGTTACATTTCTGTCAACAATTCAGTAACACGAGAAAGTGCAACACATTTGTGTCTATGTATACTTTGATGAACAATTAAGTCAAAGAATTTATGTATAACTTTGGATTTCCACGTCGAATGACACGGACGATGCTAATTTTTGGACAATCTGTCGGGATTCTTTATTATTTTTGGGGTGTCCCAATATGTTGTGCAGGAATGGTTGCTAGGAATCCACCCACACAGAGAAAAATCTCAGGAATAATCATAGCTCGATAATCGGTATCTAGGCCTAGATGGCGCTGAGAATCTAACATACATTCCCCGACGTTTGCGCCTTTGACCAAAGAAAAAATATATAAAATCAGGCACAGCCCACGTTTCGCGGCTAGCAGAGTCGTAGGCGTAAAGTCCAACGTTGTGCCAAGCGAGTTGGTTATACGCGGGCGCTTCCATTTAAAATTAAAAGTCATATTATCAAATTATATTTTTCTTATAGCTCAAAGTGGCATGAGCTGCCAAAATTCACACTTTTTTTCATAATGTCTGATCGTCACAACGATAAGAGGCTTTGAAGGCCATCGAAAAACTAAATGATTGGCGTTGGAATGAGGAAAATCTACATAGTATGTGACCTATACGAACCGAAAACGTATTCGAAAAGTAAACAAAATTCAAATAACCGGGAAGACCATTCATTCATTTAACCCAAAGTTAGTTCAAAACAACACTTTATCGTACATTTTCGAGACTAGGATCACTAAAAAGCTTCTGAATTATACGCCTTGAGAAAAATAGCCAATAATTTTAAGATTTAGTGTTTACGTCAAAATATCAACATTTTGGCAGCTCATGCCTCTTCAATTGATTAAAAACTTAGAAATGCACGAGGATTAACCTAATTATTAAAGTTTTTAAAACACTAAATTTACCTTATTAACAACTAAATTTACCTATTTTGAATCTTTGAATTTGCGCGAATTCAGAAGTTAGCACCCAACCCTCACGGCCTAATACACTTAAGTTTTTACCAATTCGATTCATTTGGGTATACAGGGTAAGTCCATGTTAAACACGTCTAACTCGCGGAATAGTAAACAATACAAACAAGATGCGGCGTGTAGCGTATGCAGCTGTAATAACAATCGGTAGCTTAAGTGTTATACCATATTTGGCAACTGGCTCTGATAGCCAATCCCCGAGATAAACACATAGGGGAGTTATTTTTGGAACAAATCTGTGCTCCCATGGTATATACGAAAAGAGCGTAAGTTAATGTGACTGGTATAGTTATCTAAATACTTATTTCTGTATAGGTTGCACATGTACCAGCCCAAGCCAGCCACGCTGAAAATTCTATCGTATCTGGTGTAAATACAAGCTATCAACTACAGTAAGAGTGCGGTTTTACATTCGGAGCACACCTCGGCTGTCTTCGGTCGTTTCAGGTCGGCTTTGACGTATATAGATCCCCTAAGTTATCCGAGTTGTTTTGTGCCTGTTGAGTATTTCAGTGAAATATATTACAGCTTACCGTGTCCCGACAACTCCGCAATATCAGTGAAATGATTTTGAGTATAGCGTAAAATGTGCCAACAAATCTTCCAATCAAATATCATAATTATTTTGTGACATATTCGATCTGTTGTTTCAGTGTATTTTTATTAGTCCTTTTAAATCTCAGAGAAGGAACACATAGGCCTTTTTCTTTTAAAAAGAATAATTTTCCTGTATCCCCCGCAGTCTCGATTTAGAGTTCAGTATCTATATAAGCTACAAACGGCAATCAAACATATGCCTGAAGTCTCTGAGCAGGTTAACTTGTTCCCAATCCGTTTGACTTTCTTTTGTCAATAAAATGTAAGTTAAATTCGATTCCATCCAGGTTAATTACCTGTAATATGGTGGCAAATCGGGACGTTAAAATGTCTAGGAAAGATCTCTATAAAAGCGAGTTTTAGTAGAGAAATAAACCGTTGGTGTCCGACCATAGCCATTAGGCTTATATTTAACTTCGATGCTCCATTTTAAACAAGAAAACAAGATGTACCGTTAACAATGGTTTTCATGGTTTCTTATTTTTCGGGTTATCTGATGGCTAAGATCTCGGACCTATTTTGGCAATAGAATGGCGAGACAGGAGAAATTGCAACGTGTTATTTTTGCTGCGTATACATATGTCACAAGTTTTATCCTTTAATATAAGTATTGACAATGTTTACGCATCTTCAGCTATGGCAAGAATATTGGTAAACAGAGAGTTAACCCGATATAGGCTCATGGGAAAAGAAAGTTAACATTTTAGTTCCCCTAGAAATATCTAGATAGAAGACAAACACGACAGTTTAATCCTGACTAGTAGATCATTCGAACACTTGTTCTTTTTACAAGGCACCTGAAAGAGCGGTGGAAATCCGCCCTGCAACAAGGAGACAACGTCTACATATAACTGAAATACTGTTGAGCAGGACGTAAAACCCAAAACACTCACTCACTCACTCTTTTTACAAGCAATGGGGTCAGACGGGTCAGACGTCGAGCCAATTTAGTTTGTTCTTCTACTATGATCTTGGCCATATCGAGGCTGGCCTTGTTATACTGAAACATAAACAGTATAATAGTTTTTTCACGACACCTTCCCGGGTCAAATTTCAAATCCAAAGAATAAACAGTTGATAGCGGAAGTGAGAAAAGCGATTTTTGCAATGGGCTTGATTTCGAAATAGGCCCTAACCGAAAGTGTTGAAATGCTGGGCCATGCTGATTTTATCCTTCGGAATAACCCCTGGGGAGAACAACTTTAGAAAAAACTGAAAAAGCCTGATTCAAAAAATTTAAAGAACTAGTTTCTATAGAATAACGACTCCTTTGAAAGTATGGGGAGGTATAATTCAATAACATTAAATGTCTACAGGTACCTCGTTATTTATGTATGGATATCTATTGGTCGGTACCAGGTCGACCAATAAATGTCAGAAATTATAAATAACGGAGTAAGACCTTTACTAAAGTGAAGTAGGGGAGGTATGGCCCAGCATGTATTAGTTGATGCGTGTCAGTAGGTTTGAAGCATATTTTGTAATCTAGATAGCCTACCCGGTCGTTTGATATTTATGACATTGTAAATAGTTACATCCAAAAAATCCTTAAAAGTGTAATCAATAGCAGGTTGTAGTTTAATGCTGAGGTCATGGGCATTAGGAATGTCAATGAAAATTTGAAGATCTTGCTGCCATATGATAAAATATCATCCAGATACCGAAGGTAAATTAAAGGCTGTTTTTGACATTTGCAAAGAATGTCACTCTCCCATTCAGCCATAAAAATAGAGGCAACGTTAGGTCTAAAAAAAAAAGGTTTTCCCACAGCACATTCTTTAATTGGCTGAAAGATCGTCCCATTGGATACAAAATCATTTCCTTCACCTAAGTTCCAACAGTTCTAATGTTTGTGGGATGGATTTCTCAGATAATTTGGCCAACAAATCATCCGTATTTTTGACAAAGCTGGAACGTTGATTCGCTATAGGTTTTAGATATATGCATGTCAAAAGGTGAACCGAAGATGAAATAATTAAGATAACAAATCACCCTCATTCACGAATATCCAGATACCAATTGAATGTGAGTAGGGGGGGGGGGGGGGGGTGTATTGGGGCTAGTAGAGATTTAAAGCTCTGTTAAATCACAGCAGGTGTAACATTTAACAGGTATACAATGGCACAAGAACGTGTAGAGAAATACAAAGATGTTAACACCGAAATGAGATCGGAATAACATTGGGCTAAATTAAGAGCTAGATAATTTATATAAACAGATGGAAACCAAAATCTTTTGACTAACCACCGTGAAAAAAGAAACGATATAGAATCCAGTCCAAAAAAGACACGTTTATTCCAGATTAAGTCAGAAAGGCAATATCCAGGTCTAGACTATACATAGAGATGAAACGGAAGATTTTACGTTTTGAAAATTAAACGACAAAATCAACCCTAATATTCAAAACATTGGGCAAGCGATCACATCTCGTGTGACTGGAGAACCCTCGAGATTTTGGTTGGTTGGGATAACATTTTCTTCTCATTAAGAGTTAGACTAATAACCCGCAAGTCCGTAACACGCTGTTCCCATATGTAACCGGGTACATATTTCAAGTATAAAACAAGCTTGTTACTTTCACAAGAAATAACGTTGAAGCTGCTAGGTGTGAAAAAAGCATGTATAGTAACAATTGTATACATCCAAAAAAGTTTTTATTTTTCTTCTCATTTTTTCTTCATTTTTTATTTCTTTCTTTCACAACACATACCTTAAATAAATCAGATCGATAGAACTATGAGAGGGTTAAAATAAATATAGTTGGATATTACCACGTAAAATCGTAACCCGCTGAGAGCAATACTTTGCCCAGGGGCAGACTGGTCCATCCATAAGTAGAAATTATACAGGTTGCTCTATATTAACCCCGCCATTTTTGATATCATCCATAAAAGAAAATTTACCAGGGAAGAGGAAAAATACCAAATATGGGGAAGGTCTGCACTTGTAGAGAGCCCCAGCTCAGAGGTCGAGTCCCTGAAATCCCATTCCATATCATTGATGTAGGTCTACACACTCATTTTAGAAATATAATTTTCCAACAATCACACAATTTTGTTATCATTTGTTAAAATATTGGCCTAATAAGGCGTTCCACTTTCGCCAAATATCCCTGATGCTAGCGCCCTCTACAAGATGGCCTCTCAGTGCCTTCCATGACATGGACAAGAAGACAGCACGAAACTCTCTTCGACAGACCAAACGAATAAAATCTGTTCGAGTCAAAATCTACCCCCCTACTGTTCGGTTTATTGTGGAAACGTTCAGAATGAGATGTGTAAGTATTAACTGGGAAATCTGGTTTAATATCCGGCCAACTCGGCGAATGTCTGATCCACCTCCTCGCTGATGGCTTTGTATTTTTCCTTTTCGGCCAAGAGCTCGTCTGGAAAAAAATAATAATACCGTTTTATAATATATCGAAAATAGCCATTTTTTGTACACAAAAACATTATTTTCAATGTTTAAATTGAGGTTAACATATCTTACATTGTTTCCAAAAGGGTTACGAATATGATCAAATCAGACTTGACAAATCGGTATAAGAATAATGTTTGAAAACAGTTGCCAAAGCTATAATCATTTTTACACAGTTTTCTCGTTATCATTAGTTACAAACTTTCTATATCATATTTTCAAAGCTGAAAAAAAGAAATGTAGCAGAAGGGATCCACCAAAATGGCTGAAATTAAAATTACAATACAGTTATGTGTCACCATGAGGAAAGAGGTGTGAGACGCTGTGAAGGATTTGCGCCCTGCTCCTTCTTATGATGATGATCAAAAGGCAGATAGATAAGGATGATTGGGGAGGAAAAGAAAAGAAATCTTTTTCTCGTGATAAATGGATGAGCGATAAATCATAACAGGTTGATGCAAAGAAGTGAGTGTATCAGTTATCAGAAAATAACGAGTTTCATTTAATATAAAACTAGTCTTCAAGTCTCTTACTAGCATATTGCTTACAGTGTCGTTAGAGACTAAATGACATTGATTAACATAAACATTGAACAGAACTAGCATAGGTTGTGAATTTATGTCGCTTGCTTTCGTGTATTTAAGGTACTGTTGACGATCGCCTCAGATGATATGGCGATTGCTTCAAGGCGTCATTAGGCCAACATAATACATGTATTATTATTCTTCATCCCAGCACTACTTCTGGGACAACGGTCCTGGGCCCAGTTTCACAAAGCCATCTTAGCTTAAGGTGATCTTAATTACCAATGGCAACGTATACCTTAGCATTGGTTGCCGTGGTAGTTAAGATCACACTTAGCTAAGATCACTTTGTGAAACTAGGCCCAGGAGCCTGATTCACAAAGCGATGTAGTGTAAGTTTTTACGTGACTGCCATATACTGCCCATACTGTACACATACGTTGCCATAAAATTTACGCAAAAATACATCTATTCCGTTTTATGAAACAGGCTCTGCGGCGTAAGTTGGTCCATTGGAATCCTAACGCCAAACTTACATTTTTTTTTAACTGAGCTAAGTAGGACAGGAGCCGGTTGTTCTTAGTACCACCAGCTTCATAACAGGCCGTTATCGCGTTATACCGATCAGTAGACATCTAACGGTTTGTTAAAGGGCAGTTAAGCTTCTAGCGCTTAGAACAACCGATAAACAGGGCCTACACCTTAATGTACTAGTGTAGATGTCATCTAATTGACTGATGTTGATGGCAAAGGAAACCAGAAGTATATAGCTTATTTACTACAGACAAGATGCTGTAACTGTCATAAAACATGGTGTGAAGACTCAATGTTCTCGGAAATCTAAAGTGTACAAGGTTGACAGTATTCGATTTCAGGCTGGCAATGTATAAACGGTATAAATGGTGAATATTTTGACAGGAAGAAATGTTTTAACTTTTCTTCTTACGAGTTGTTCACATCACACCATGCAAGGGTGGTATCATCTTCGCAAGTCAAGTTAAAATCGGAATGGGGACGTGCAGATTTTATCTTGGCTAGAGAAGATGGGGTGGTATAGGCTATAACACACAGAACATAACAATAAAAGGAGTACTAGTTTGGATTTTCACGGTCAGCATAGTTAACATTCAAGATAATAGGGATTTGTTTTCGTGGAATGGGCTTACAATGGGGAAAATTGTTTTTGATTCCGAATTAATCTTGCTGGACATCAATAAGTAGTTTGAAAGTTGAATGATTGTTTGGTGTTTGTAAGTGGCATGAGCTGCCAAAAATCTGCATTTTTACATAATTTTGTATTCTTAAGAGAAGTTAAGCGTTCGAAGTCCCTTGAAAAAAAAAACTGAACGTTTGACGTTAAAATAAAAATATTGGTAAATTTTGTAACCTACAAGAGCCGAACATGTGCGCTAATAACGAACAAATTCCAAATAGCCGGGATGTAGTATGTATTAAGGGGTTTGTTGCTAATAAAAACTACCTCAACTAACATCTCGAGGATTGGTTGATAGTTTGGTGTTTTACGCCGTGCTCAAGACTATTTCACTTATATGGCGGCGTTGCCAGTTTTATTGTGGGAGGAAACCGGGCTCTATGCCCAGAGGAAAACCACGACCTTCCGGTGGTAACTGGCAACCATCCCACATAGGTCGTTCGAGTGAAAACCCAGTCAGAAAATTTTCCATTTTTTTTTGGATTGAGTGGGAAACGAACCCGCGACCCATTGGTGGAACTCGAGGATTGGTATTAGCTGTAATTGTGTACTACTTGATAGGAATAACGAACAAGTAGCTAATTCTGTTTGAACTCATGCCCCTTTAACGACGCATTTCACTTGTACCGAAACTGGCTATGGTTCTTCGGGAAGGTAAATGGCTCATTGAGGGGATAAAAGTAGAAAAAAAAACCCATGACGCCTGCACTGCTTTCAAATGAACATTTGACGTTCGATTGGAAAGGAGATCTAATGGAATGTTTCCAAAGCTACTAGTATCAGTTTCTTTGATTTGATCATCTTAACATATGTGATATAAGGGTCACACAGAATACCAAATCGTTCTCCAGGAAATTATCAGTGTTAATCGTAAATAAAAAGCAGAGATCTTATGTCTTGCAACGCCGTTCGCGATGAACCTTTTAACTGCCGTTTGAGAATGGAAGACCATTGGAACCAAAAGCTTGCTTAACCACACAGCGGAAAACAAATAAGTAATATGCACGAAATATAGACTGTAAAGTTAACAGGAAAACATCACGTTAAATCATTCAAAGGCACACATTATGCACAACCTCGGGAGGATGTATTTTTGACCGGATCTCAAGATGTTTACTGCAAACCTTGATGACGATGACTATATTGAAACGTTAGATTGTGCATGTTCACACCATTAGTTTTCTCAAACCATGCAAATTATTTATATTAAAACACACACACAAAATAAAAGAAAACAAACAACGGTGCATACTGGTTTCGGTTCGAGGCATTTTTATTGGGTCACATAGTGATGATGGCTGACAAAAAATGGGAATAGCTATCACTAGACTAAAGAGTAAATTTCCAGTTTTTCACTAAACTACAATTTTAAATACTTCAAAACCTCATAAAACGCGCTTCATCTCTTACCAAAGACAAGTGGGAAAGCACGTATCTTTATTATAACAGAAAGAGTTAACACAAAGAAATCGAGCATAATAATTGGAGACTTATAGTACAAAACAAACATACATGATTCTCGTGCATTTCCAAAAACACATAAGCAGTTTATTAAAGAGCATGACCTAAATGTTTGGCAATAACCAGGCCATTAACAAAATAAGGCATCAAAAACGTTTTTAAAAAAGTTTCTACAATGTCGATAAAAGTACAAAAACATACAAGGTTAGCTTGGTCCCATGAAAGTTAAGAGAGGATTATTATCAATAACCAAAACACACACACACACACAATGTTTAAAGACATGCTATATGTAACAATTCTTTCTTAATAGACCGCCCCCCCCCCCTACCCTAAATCAGACGCGAGTGGGGAACATACTCCAGTACAAACGTTATATATACGAGGTCGTTGAATTACTTTGTTAATGTTGGTATAGGCCCAAAAATAAAGAGCGTTGGTTGGAAACATAAGCAACATAGCAGATGAAATTGTTTGATGCTTTATATCACACTTGATATTTTTGCTTTCAAAGAGAGTGTTGATGAAGAAACTGTCAAGCTTTGCTTAGCTTAAGCTGAGTGTGTATGGAAACCCATGCTTAAATCACTATTGCATCGGTCATGATTAACAGCATATCTATTTCCAGGACACCCCCCAACTGCGGCTGTGTTGTATCCGTCACAATTACAGCATTATGTCTATTTTTGTCCCCAATGCAGAATGAAGAGCAAACTGGTAAACTGATGTCCTCAGTGAATTATCAAACAACCAAAGAGTTAATTAAGATTTAAAGCAGCATCAAACTCCAAAACATCAATGTCCATTGGTTGTAGAATAAAACAAAAATCCAATTATTTAAAGGTGTACAGAATTTAGCAATAATCAAATGCAGAAAGTCTTATGCAATTCATATTTTTGTAAAAGTATGGCACATGCAATATTTTAAGTGAGCACAACGGTCTTAGTAAGTAGGACAAAACAGTACAAACGAACTGCAAGGATACCTGACCCCTGGAGTACCGATACTGAACTAGTTAAAGCATTTGTTCGCAACATTCACTTGGTATTTGTTGAGACCACATTTCATTTTTGCTGTATATATAGTTGACCTATTCACAAGATAAACAACACAAACGTCTAATAGACACTGATTGCTTCACAAATTTTGGACAATTTTTAAATTTCATGGTGAACCGGCAGTCAATTGAATTTATGTTAAAAATCTCAAATGTTTCTTTTCTGGATCCAGACGACATTGTGATGACATGATAAATTTACATACTTAAATCTTGAATTCAAACCAAGACTGACCTTTAAGATTAAATTTGTAGAAAGAAAGAAAAATCTTTATCTTTATACAAAGGACCATTAAGTTGACAAATGCAAATCCATGGAACAGCACCAAATGAAGCTTAAGTATATAGTTAGAGGTGAATTCGGAAAGTGATCTCTTTATAAAGTCGAGGAAAAAAAAGAGGCAAGTATCACTAGAAGATTCTAAACAAGCTTAACTGATGTGATGAGCCTCCTATTGAGAGAAACTTCTTGAGTCAATAAAAACAACCGGTATATCATACGAGGCGTGCCATCAAAATTAAGACACATACATACATATAGCTTCCCAGTATTTGTTCGCAAAAAAAAAAATGAGAATTAAAAAAAAATGTTAGCAATAGAGCACTTCAAAACGAAGTCTAACAGAGTCCCTCCTTGGAGTGAAGAATTGGCGCTAGTATCCAGCCAATTCGGCAAATGTTTGGTCCACATCTTCACTGATCCTTTTATACCGTTCTTTCTCCATTAGTAACTCATCTGAAATATGGTAGTGTTCAATACAAATTATAGTTTAGCCATAAATAATTTTGAAAATTTAGATATGTCTCTTGGTCTATCTCTTTTCTCTCTCTCTCACGAAATGAAGAAGGTGACTAGAATTGATTGATTTATGTTTAACACCACACTAAATGTTATTTTGCTTCTATAATTGAAAGTTTCTTGTAAAGCAAAGCCGTGCTGCGTGAAATGAAGCACCGGTTATGTTAACTTCATAAAATTCATTTAAGGGCAATAACTCTGCAAATTTTGAATCCATAAATGACAATTGCACAGTAAAGGCAACATGGAGACAGTTTTTTATTAACTAAGCATCAGATGCAGTAGATCCTTCAAGCCTATTTTTAAAAAAGTTTGCAATTACGACAACTCAACATCATGGGAAAAATGTATACAACATTTCAAGGACCTAGTTCGGACATGATTGTATCTAAAGACGGACAGACATAACGATTTCAGTATATCCTACGAGAGGCAGAATAAGTAAATAGAAATACAGAAAAAATGAAGAGAATAAATGTAGATTACAGAATGCAAGAAATAAACTGAATTGTACGCAAGGATGTATATAATTGTAGAAAAAGTAAATTGAACAGAAAAAAAATAATGAGGTGTTATTGTAACCTTTTCACTTTTTTTCATGTGAAAGTGAGAGACAGGAAAGATTATTGGAAAAGTGTTTATGAAAGAATGTTAGAAACATCAAGATAAAGGACTGAAATTCCAGAAGAAAAATCATGATTGAAGAAAAAGGTAAGGCCGATAAAAATTGAAAGACGAGAGATGAGAGAAAAGTCGAGAGTGAATCTGAAATAAATGTTATACTTCTCTTTACCATTTCAATAGGACAGAGGTGATTACATGCTGGCAATATCGGTTAAGGTTAGGTCAATTTCCTCTTTCAACTGCCGGTTTTCCTCCTTAGTATGTGCCAATTCCTCTGCGAAAAACACACGTCACAAAAAAACATGCAATTAAAACAGAAAACCGTGCAATTTCAATACCTATCCTTATTATTAGGAAATTGCAGAATGTTTCCAAAATATAAACTGAGGGCCAAACATGTTTGGTGTCTAAATTCACTCAGGTTTCAGGTTTTCTAGGAATGGAAACCGTGTCCTGTGTATTGAGGGGGGGGGGATACTTTTGGCAGGATAGAATTTTGAAAATAGATTTTTTTTTCGATAAATACCTTTGAAAATTTAAAAATCATTCCGCATTTTCCTAAAATAATCATCAAAGCATGCTGTAATAAAAAAAAACTAAATTTTTTTTGTAATATTTGCAAAAAAGTGATATTTAAATAAAAGTAAACAGCACACAAATCTTAAATGCAAAATCAACTTCTAAAGATTGTTAGAACAAAATCACAACAAATAGGGCTAAAATATTTCCAGCATGTTAAAATCTTACCATCAGGGTCTCTTTTGATTACAAAAAAAAGTTAATATCGACATTTTGGATAAATCTCAGTATAAAAGTGATGGAACAATTAAAAAAAATCTTTGGGAATGTTGACTGATAAACAGGAATTGAAGACAAGAGCAAAGCATAAATATTGCAAATAAGCCTGTCGGAATTGGTCAAAAGAATTTGCTAAAACAAACTTAAGGCTTTTATGGCAAGGGGCATTTTGGGGTTTTGATATGAAGTAATGCATAGGATAAGGAAAATGGGTAAATGTATATGTAATTGGATGAGTTATATAGTATTTTTTGATAAGGAGTAGAGTAACATAAGTTGGGTAAAATCAACAATTTGAGGGACGACTCCAATTGAAGGATGCACATTTTCCAACAAGACAGTTTTATTTCGGAAGTTAAAACTGCTGAACAATAATCTAAATTTTCTTAACTATCAGTTCATGACCGGTGGACATGTAAGTCACAAACTATGTGATTGTGTCAACTTCTGCTAAATTATTGGGCTAAATTAATGGCCCACTGGCTACTCGGTACATCTTACAATGATACCAGTAGATCTAATACTATATCATCTGTTCAGATTTGGTAAAATTATTGCAACTCAATACTCCATGACATTCTAAGATGTGCCAGATTACGCTGAAAGAACTTGAGAATGAAATGGGGCTAGGGATTTGGGTCGAGAAATAATCGCTTTTTATGATCTCTTGCATATCATCAATAACAAGTTATAGCTATGGATTGCTTCCAGGTTAAGGCGTCAGCCCCATGGAGAAATGCCAATTGCAACTATGCTCAAATTTGTCAAGTCTCAGCCCTGTCCATAGAATTTGTATTTCAGTCCTTATTGATTGACAGGGCATACCTTCGATTTCCTCCATGTCTTTTTGTAGTCTTTGGTTAGTCCATTCGGTGGTTTCCAGTTTTGTTTCAACCTAAGAACAAGATCAATCAAAAATGTTCACACGCATGCTTTTTTATGACCGTGCTGTTAGTCAACTGTATGTATAATATCGTCTTAGGTTCTCTTCTGGTAACGGCACCTGTTTGAAGCAAAAATGGTTAAGCCGGGGAGGAGGGAAGCAAGTCTTAATCCCACTGAGGATTAAAAGACTGCAGCAGGCAGAAGGAAGCAAATAATAAACTGCAGGGGGGACACACGCATTACCTTCCAATCTGTCGACTTCTTTCTGCAATTTGGATACAGTTCTTTCGGCTTCTGTAGCCCTGTGCTCGGCCTATTGATAGAGAAAGTTAATGATGGAAAAAAAGTTGAAATAAATGATTGAAATAAGACAAAAAAAAAACAGCATTCCACAAGGCAGCATTTTTTTTTGCGATCCATTCCATGCATTGGTTCTTCTGAATCCAAAAATAAAGCAAATCTAAAATAGAAAACGATGGAACAAAAACATGCAATGATAAATCTGGAAATTAATCACACATAAGAAGTGTAGAAAAGCATGAAAGTTCCTTGCTGTTGTACATGTAGCTTGAAATTACAGGTAGCTTAGACAACAATGGTCTATGATTTCGATGACAGTAAAAATTGTTGTTTCAAATTTTGTGAAAAAGAGTTTCCAGAGAAAGATTTTAATTAGTTTTTAGATGGTCTAGACTCTTCAGATCTGAGGCAACAGCAAGAAACATATTTTTCATACAAATAAAAATACAAAGGTATATAATGCAAGACAATATAAGACATAAACGTTTTGGTTCCTGAACTACTGTAAAATAATTCACTCCACCATCAAAGACCACACTAAAGTACACAAACATTAACATAAAGTGTACTACTCCATCTGTGTAGATATTTCACATCTTTACATGCTAAAATTTTAATTGGCTTTAATTGAATTAAAAATACGCATTATAAAAAGCTGCATGAGCGACCAACGTTTAGTTGATTTTTGCCTTTAAACAGAATAAAGAACTTGCTTGCTGTTTTATTTTTCAAGTACAAGTTGAAATATGGTTGCATGAAAAGGTTGTTTTAGACGCTAAAGTCTTGTCTATTCCTATCATTCAAAAATATAATTAAAGGAAGTGAGATTTGTCATATTGCTAGATTGAGTTTGATAAACATAAATTTAGCATCATGATTTATATTTAAGTGGCATGACTAATGGATTGAAATTTTAAGTATTCAAGGCCCTTGGGCAACCAGGTTAGCTTGCCCTGAGATTTCTGAAATTTGGTTCTTATTCACTTGCAGCTAAACTTCATTAAGCCAATATTTTTAATTTAACATAAATAATGCATCTCAGCTGTACATAAAATGTGAAAATTCTCTTAGCATGGAAGAGATAATTTTTTTTCGCTCATGCAACTTTTTGTTGAATGTAGCCTTTTTGTATAAAACTATCTCGCACAGTAACTGAAGGCCAGAGATGCTTATTTAAAGTAGTTTTAATCAACATGCACTTCTAGTCAAATTATCAGGGGATTTTCTTGGAAAAAGGCAACCTTTGTTAAAAATGGGTCACTGTTTTATACAATTTTTACAGAATATAGTTGTAATTTTTTTTAAATGTGTTTTTCAAAATTCATTTCCATGAAAATCCCTGAAGAATTTGAAAAGATGAAAAGAATCTATTGTAGGCTAAACAGTATATGTTAGTTAACAAAAAAAATAATCATTAAACCAAACCACAGTATATTTGTTAAAAAATGAAAAATGAAATTCTAACATAAAATCATACCCGTTTATACAATTTGTTTTTTGTGTAAAGCATGCAGAATAAAGTAAAGAATCACACAGAAAAAATCAAACAGTCAAATGACAAAAATGTTGCTGCCTTGAAGATTATTTCATTTACATGGAAGCATGCCTAGTTTATTATGGATAGATATAAGTTAAAAATATAATTCAAATGAACACTTAAATTTGTTGCATCTTTCAAAAAAAAATTTTTTCAACAAATTTCATTTAATTAAATTTCTATTTATCTTAAAGGTGAGGTGTCGAAAAAAATAAAAATTTGATTTTTTTTAAAGACATGTAAGGCAATATGAAAGTGGTAACTTACATCCTTCAGTCTCTGGGTCAGTTCCCTAATGGTCTCATCATAGCTCTCCTCTCTCTGGTTGGCCTAATAAATAACAACAACATCAGTCAGCAGAATATCTTTACAATTGCCCAAGAGCCTGGGGCTCGTTTCACAAAACAGTTGTATCGCAAATGAAGCCTAGTTGCCACTGGATATCATAGTGAAGAGATACAACGTCATGGCAACTGCGATGGTTCGCACATTGCGACGGCTTCCTGAAACAGCCTCCTGATCCAACACTTACCCCACTCGGGAACAACCAGAACAGAGGATGTGTTCATAAAACTGCTTTAGAACATTATAAGATCAGACACATAAATGAAAGAATTTTTCAAGGAACAATACAACCTGGACATTGGTAAATTGCGTCACAAGATGAGTCAAAACTGTGGTTCTGTTCTGTCTCAGAGCAAACACTATGGTGTGATTGCCAGGTTTATTGTTGGAGGAAACCAGGCTCTATGCCTAAAGTAAACCTCATGTTGAACACCATAGTACTTACGAAAATATTTTAAATACACAGACTGGTCTCTTGGGGTATAAAAGACTCTATGGCAACATTGTTGGATTAATGTTATATGCCACCAGCCAATTTCACTTATATGGCGCATTGGCAGGTTTGGTGGGGGACACATGTGTTTTTTGCCTGGAGGAAACTCCAGATCTTCAACGTGTACCTGACAACTCTTCCATATAAGGTAATCAAGTGAAATAAATGATTGGTAAAAAAAGCCATTACGCAACAAAGTTTTGGGTTGCTACTTTTGGCCATATACGTTTTTTTGTATATTTTTCATTAATGTTAGGCTGAAAAATAAAAAACAATAGCAAAAACACACACGTTATGTAAGGTCTTATAATGTATGAGAACGGTGATATGTCACAATGAAAATTTGCAAGTCTGACCACCTTCAGGAGAATCATCGATGATTACCTATAAGCAGACACCAGCTTCAAACAAAGTATTAAATAAAGTGACCTTGAATTGAAAATGGATGACAGGGCCTACCGCCGTAAGCAAAATATGTGAAGATTTCTTGATTGCTGTCCGAATATCAATAATTAATGTTCCAATGGGACTTTGATTAGATCATTAGTATGTCAGTATTTCTAAAAAAAAATCGAATATAATTTTGGGATATTTTTTTTTCAAAGAGATCCTCAATTTGCTTTGCCTTCTGTGGAAGATCTTAGAAATATAAACTTTCTAATTTAGAAGATCATACATAAATCACGAAACGCTTAATCTTTATTTGGTGTTTAATTTTTCACAATGAGGATAAAATCCTAGGAAGTCCGAAAAAAAATTGTATAAAAAACTAATTACAACATCTTTTTAATATTAAATTGATAACTTCTACAACATGGAGAGTTTCTAAGCAATTAGTCGCATTGTAGCCGGAAATTAACACTATTTTCAGTAGATTTAATTTTAAGCACTATTCAACAATACTCATCACGTCTATGTCTGGACTGAATTTCTACATAATGACACCGCATGTCCATAGCTACTATAAATCAATATGGTTAGTTCAATTTTAAAAAAAACATGCAGTCTTAGAGTGCAAAGGGCATCGTTTTATCTGATACTAAATTCTTGAGAACAACATTTTGATTAGCTGTCCCTAACATGCACACAAAACAAAATTAGTAGTATCACTGATACACAACAAAAAAAAGCAGTTGTGTGTTAACTTTAGTAATGTAAAAAGTACTTCAAAAATGGCACAATATTGAAATAATATTGAACAAAAAAAAATAAATTGAAGCGCTAGTAGTTAACGACAACGGATGTGTTAATGAAATGAAGGCAACATTAGGGCAAAGCTTCTCAATTGAAATCTTCACATATTTCAAACCTATTACTATCCTTCTAAGAGGAGAAACGTAGCGAAAAAAAAACCCTGCATATATCTAAATGATCAAAAATGAGGTTGGGATAGAAAATGGATTACTCGACAATTCACCAACAAAATTCATATGATGGAAATTTTGTTCACCAAAAATGATTTTCTTTGCTTTTGAAGATCAATTTTCTGATAATTACTATCCTTGGTATCACCCATCAACTGAAGATGACTTGATTGATTGGTGTTTTATCTCACATTTGAGGTTATTTCACTTGTGAGATGATGCCAGGAATATTGGTTGAAATATCTAACTTAAGTTCACTTTCAGAGCCTGTTGAGAACAAGGATTCTAATGGCAATTTGTCGTGAATTCTGAGGGATGAGTGTAGATAAATTCCTGATAACAATATATCAATATTGTTTTCTCTTGAAGCACTATCCAGATTTTATAAATAGTGCTGGCACAGTAGGGCTTGCAAGTAACCGAGATTTTGCGATATCCGGTGACAAGTGACGTTATTAAGAACGTTTTAGACGTTGCAAATTTAATTTGATTATTTCGTTCCACAATGTCAGATGTAAACATCACGCAACATGCGCAATAACAGTACTTGTGAAAAGAAATTTTTGGAATTCTAACTAGATTTGCGCTCCCTATATGATGTTTCTCCAGAATAATGTTGTTGTGTACCTTGTATATATAGTTGATTTTTTTTTTCGGGTTGTCAGTTCAACTTATTGGCAGCCTTGGCAGAACAAAAGCGAAAAGGGAGAGAATGCACCCTCTTTGACCGGAAGAAACTTCTGACCTTTCTGTGACATTAGGCAAAAATATCTTGTCACCATATCCGTAGAGAATTGTATTATATCTTGTTTCTAATTTCAAATTTTACTTGATTGGATTTAAGCTAATACTGGTGCTGCACGGTTTGTTTGAATCTTGGAATTTTGTTTTAGGGACTGGTGTTCGAGAACATTTCTAACATTGAATCTTTCCTCTTTTGTGTCAGGAAGTTTATCAGTTTAGATGAAGCGTCCTTAAATAAAACAAAAAAACAAGTTATGGCCCTTTGGGGATTGTGGTAAGCAGTCTCAATGTTAGGCCAAACACACCAGGCAAGGGTAGCTGGTTTTCTTCTGGCAATATAAAAGTTTCACAGGGAACAAATAGAATGGAATATAAATTTCCAGTATGACATGGGCATGCAATCCGAGTCAAGCGCTCAACACCATGCAGATATGGTGTTTATACCTCTTGCTCACTGATTTCCAAAGATTTCATATTGTTGCCCACAACCTTCAACTCTTCCTCCAACTCGATGATCTTGCTGTAAAAAGGAAAAACATGGAAACATACTATTACAGAATGAACTGCAAGATCTCCCCCAACTATAGCTTACCTGATCAAGTTGAATCTGGATGGTTTTGAAATTGTTACCACAAACCATAAGCTCTTCTTCCATTTCTATAATTTGGCTGGAATTGCACAGAAAGAGGGAGAATATTAAGTCGGCCAAGCAGGGCGATCTGTGAGTGGTGCTATCAGTGGCATCGCATGTTAGAAGTCATCAAGGCCATTGGTAAACCAAGCCAATTTTCCACACATGCCTTCCTCATAAATATGTCCATCCAACAACATCATATCAACAGTCTAAGTAGGAACAGGGAAAAACAGGCCAAAAGAAAAAACCAGAGCACTAGACCGCGTGCTCGGTGCCACGACAATGCTGTGTGCACCGTGGTCTAAAATGGCCGAGGTTCTCCCAAAACATCCAAATTCAACCACAGAAGAGCTGGAGGAGCTTGCAGTTTCCCACAGACAAAATTTAGAAAAAAAAAACAACATTTTTCTCTATCCACAAAAAACATGGACACATTAGATTTTTCAACCAAACCTGCGAGATTTCTGATGGGTTTCCTGCGGGCAGTAACTGCTATGGTTGTTCTAGAAGACTGGTCTGTGTGGCAACGGTTTGGTTTGGGTCAGTGTCATGACTGTTTGTGGATAGAGGTATATTAGCTCTATATTAAAGCCATACCATTATCAAGAAGCTTACCTCACTGTCTTTCTGTTGATAAGTTCTAAGGGTACTAGACAAAGTGTGCACTTCTTCTTCTAACGTTTTGGAAGAACTACAAAATTGTTCATGCAGAAAAATCACACACAGGTCAAAGTTAAATAACATGCGGGTGGCCTGAATACCCCCTTCCACCCCCTTTCCCTTCCTCTGCTTCTCAACAGCCAGATAGATGATTCTACTCTTCAAACAATCCCCCTTTTAAACTCCTATAACTTTCCACCATGCTGTTAGTTAAAACTCAAAAAAATAAACTTAATTTTTGTTGAAATTTACTATTTTTCATATACATATAGTTAATACATCAATATTACTTTGTCATACTTAAACATTTATAAGGCAAACAGTTTCCATGCTTTTATTTTTCAACAAAATCATTACATGCTAAATCTTAAGAAAAAAAGTCAATCCCTCTAAATAATTTTTTTCTCAGAAATGATAGATCTTGATCCCACTTCCATCCCTTATAAAGACTAGAAATAAAAATCTTCTTTAGAAGAAGAATAACCTACACTTCACTTTTTTGTGCTCTAGTTTCGGCCCTTTCTAAATCATCTTCAAGCATGGTGTTTCTCCTTGCTAGCTGGAATTCCCAAGTTAATTGGTGAGGGGGAAAACAAAAACATAGTCCTTGTTAGATACTTCAAAACCATGCCATTCTCCTTAGTCAATCCAGAAATGGAGGCCAAACTCTATGACAAATGGGTGATTTATTGTAGTCGTTAACTTAATAGGTTTAATTAGCTGCAATGAGACAACTTGAAATAGGTAAAAATACAAATAATTGAGTTACTCAACTAAGGTTATATGGTTAATAAAGATTTTTAAGAGAAAAAAACAACGATAACAATATTGCCCATTTGTTTAGAGTTTGGCCTTCATATAATTCTGAGTAAAACAAAATCATTGTCAAATTTTTATCACCTAATCTTAAAATTGCCAGAGTTTCCTGAATAAAGCCAACAACTTAAGAACTGAGAGGGGATGAAAATCGTTCCTCTAAATGGTGTAAGATTTCTTTCCTATAGTATACAACAAAGCTATTCAGGAAATTTGGATAGGAAATGATAAAGTTATAGAATTAAAGTGGCAATCGAGAGATTAGGTGGAAAAAATTAACATTGGTTCATATATAATACAACCTAAGTAAATATATATATATATAAAAATAAAATTCAGGAATGCGTAAACATCGGTGCAGCAGGCGACTAATACTCACGCCTCTGCAGCTTCCATACGAGCCTCGGCACGCTCAAGGTCCACTTCTGTGATTGCGAGTTTTCGGGCTGCCTGTGTTTGGAGAATATGTTCATTATTCCACAAATGTTCATCAGTGTAAAGGACAGTATGCACAAATCAAGTCTAACATTAACCCCCAACCCTTGAACAAAAAATCTTTAAAATAAGAAGAAAAAAATAAACAAAATTTTTGGCCAGAAACATTTTTAGCATCATTGAATTTCTTTCTTAAAATTCCAAAAAAGTAATTTAAATGATTTTTTTTTCTTGGATAGAATGAACTTGAATTAAAATTTTATGCTGAAAATAACGTAAATTATAATAAGTACTTGATTTTGCATACCGTCTACAATAGGCAAACAAAAGTAAAGTTAGTATGAACACTGGTGGAACCCAAAACTCAAACACGATTAGTCATAACAGTTCATGCTCTTTGGCTAATTTTGAACAAAAAATTTGAGCATACCATTTAATAAAATAGGCCGAAATAACAGAAAATCAAAATGAACGCAGCAAGCAATGGTCACAGATATAAACACTAAAGCTAGTCATAAAACCTGTACATGTTTTGTACATCCTTTAAGTGGTTGTGTTAAAAGGCAAGAGATACACAATTTTTTTAAAATCAAACAGCTGAACATGCAACGCTGTTCAGTCTTGAATTATATTTATCAGCTTTATCTAAAGTACAAAACTTTTTACTTTCTATTTCAACGTAGGTTTTTATACTTCTAATAATAAAGCACACACAAAAACAACATGCTGTTTACTTTCTCAGCAATATCTTTTTCTTCATTCAAACAATGATTTGAATTTAGATTTTATTCCGAAAGATTTCATTTGCAAGAGAAATTTAGTTTTTTTAATTTTTTACGCCACACTCAAGATTATTTCACTTGAACGACGTAGGGTGTAAATAACGAGGTATTTTAAAGAAATACTTGATGAATTTGTGGTTCTTCAAAAACATATATAGAATTTCAGTGATATATTACAAAGTAATTATCAGATCATCAAAACATAGTGGTCGTCTTCCAGGAAACTGCAATACAAACAACAGCACTCGAAAAATAAGTTAGAGAAACAAAGGATGAGATTAGTTCAAATATGGGAATAGGGTGGCCACTCGACATGCTAAAACGGTCTTTTTGGCGTCACCTCATCGTATTTACGCTCAGCATCCTCAGCGATGTATTTAGCTTCTTTAAGCTGAGCTTCCAACTGATCTATCCTTTCATCATCAGCAACACTTCTGTTCTCAAGCACCTTGCGTCCTCTGTAGGCGAAAAATTATGAAAGTTCAATGAAAAATGTAAAAAAAAAAGGCATGATTATCTCCTCCTGAAGAGATCCCGTGATGTGAGTTATCCGCCCCTGGAGAAATCTGGCAAGTGTATGGAACCTAGAAGAGAAAGAAACCTGTCAAATTAATAGCTGGAAGTGACACCACCAAATATTGTGCCAAGAATGAATTCTGATCCAGCATAATTTGGCTTTGCAATTTTCTGTCCTTGTTAAAAAAAGTTCATATCAAGAAGAAAAGAACAAAGCCAATGTTGTGAACAAAAAATCAAGATTCATTCTAGTTAACATCCATAAACCCTGTTTTACCTCCTCATATTTTCGTTCTGTTTCGGTAGCGAGTAATTTAAATGACTTGAGTGATTCTTCCAAATCGGCTATTCGTTCATCGTCAGCACATACTCTGTTATCTAACGATCGCCTAGATCTGTGGTGGAGTGTCAGAAAGAAAAGGGAGAAGACTCCTATTAGGACAAAATAACTTTTGAATTCTTTTTGCCCCCTCATGACAACATACCTCATCATACTTTTTCTGGGTCTCTTCGGCAGCCTCAACCGATTGTTTGACCTGCTCCTCAAGCGCCTGAATTCGATCTTCGTCCATATAATGGCGATCTTGTACCGCTCTACGAGATCTAGTTTCAGTATTAAATACAAAATCTGTAGTCTGATATTAAATTCTAGTTTAAATAGCTCACCCAAGCACCAGTGAGTATAATATAATTAAGCCTTGTACCAAATGTTTGATTTGGAAACCTAGGTTCTTTGAATACCTTGCAGTCTACAGAATTATGTTTGCTTCTTAAAGATAATTGGTTTGCAAACGCGTGATGGTTAAAAGCAGTATATTACATCTACCCCTGGGTTCATGGTTATAAAGATGTCACAGAATAAATACGCAAATTCATGCATGCTGTAAAAATGTGTTACAAAAAGGTATTTACTAATATATTTACTGTTACTGGGTTGAAAATGTTAGGGTATATACAAATCTAATAAGGCTATATCAGTTAAGAAGGTTATGGATATTTCTTCCTCCTGGTCAGTTTCTCTTTTAATCAGTGTTACATGTATTTATCGATCTCAAGAGGTTACCTGGAAGATTGAGGAAGACAAAAAGTGTAAATCGCAGGTGTTCCAGCTTGATTGCACCATACCAAATATTTTTCAATAATGAAGCCTGGCAATGATGGAGCTTCAGATGCCAGGGTTAAGTTTCTCTCCACCATATTTATTAAACACTGGTCATGATAATGCAGAAGTCATTTTTTTATTTCTTTATTTTACTTTAGAGTAGTAAACTATGCACTGGTAATGATCCAATCAAATTAGTTTTCTTTTATTTTATTAAAGGCTAGTTATAAATTTAAATTTAAACCAATGCTTTATTCTTCCAGAAATATGTCTATTTATAAAGGAGTAAATCAAAAAAGATTTTCTATGATTTTCAAAAGCTTTTCTCTGCTTAAAGATCTGAATTATTGAAAGAATGATACAATTCCAGTCGTTATTATCATAATGCTATTTAGAAAGTACCAAAATATGTACATCTGGAATTCTCAAAATAGAGCCATAGTTGTTTTTTTTTCGATGAATTTCAAGTGCTAGTTCCTGCTTAATGTCGCAATGCTGTTTATCAAAGGTGCGGTATAATTGAAAATTGTAGTTATATTCCTGTTTCGTGTTTAAATAACGCCACATTCTATATTATGCCAGAGTGATATATGTGGTTACCAAGCAATATAAAAGTTAAGAGAAGAGCAGATCAAACAAGGCGTACTAAAACCCAGAGAGACAGTCCAAAGAAAAGGTATGATGATGATATTAATAAAACCAAATATACATATATCAATAAAATAGTATTAACATAATATACAAGTTTATCAAATATGAGAAAACGAGTCAGAAATTGCATTCAACAAGAGTTTGGTTTACAAGTGGTTTTGTGATAATAATTAAACCATTGATTGTTGAAAGTTGCACTCCAGATTATTTCACTTAAATGGACGCACTGCCAGGTTAAGTGGGTTAGGAAAGTGGACTTTTTGTCTTGAACGATACCCCAACCGTTAGCAGGTGCCTGGCAACAGACATATTTTTTACAAATTTTTTGTTTGCACAGATTTAAGATTTCAACCCATCCACTTAAGGCTTATATCACACGAATAACTGAGCCACTGATGTGGCATTCAAGAATATTTCACTCAAGAAGTCAGAATTCGTCGGCGAGATTGGAAATTGTTTTTCGCTCAGAGCATGTATAGTACATCATCCTTCCAAGTATGAAAATCTGATGAGATTTTACATGCAAAGAAGATTCTTAATCAACCAATACACAGTAAAAACAAAACATATTTATTACTTTTTAGTAGAAAGTTGATATAAAATCCACCTATATGTAAAATATCTTTCCACCACCATGCATTCTTAAACAAGATACATGTATATAGCTTGAAAATAAAACTTTGTTGCATCAAAAGCCTAGTGATCGCAGATAGGTGCACTGAGCCCATCTGTCAGAAGAATTTCGATTGATGTTTTAACACAATCAACAGCTAAGGTCATATGGCGACAAAAGAACCAACTGACCCAAATATATTTGGCTCCACAGACCATAGAACGCCATAAAGGATAATGTATTACGCATACATAATGTTTCTCCTTGCTAGTTCAGCAAAAAATGATGCCCACAACCAAAGGAACTCTCAGATGGAACCATACTTTGTTTTGAAATGATCTGCAAAGGGGTTGATGTCACATTCAACTTCAAGATTATTTCACTTAAAGTGGCGACAAGAATATGAATATCACTGGTGGAAACCTGGTTCTGAGTCCACAGCAATCTTCAACAAGTCCCTTTGTATAATGCAGTAGCAAGATAACTCCGAATAAATTTAACAAACGCATATTGACGATTTCAATATTTCATTATGCGAAGCTATTCAGTGGATCAACAAGTCCCCTTTGTACTTCTTGGAAGCAATCTTCCAGGCTTTTTCTCAGAAATGCATGCTATAAGTAGAATATAATGTGATGTGAAAAGGTGGTTTTAGATACAAACCTCTCGCTCTCATCTGCAGCTTGGGAGGCCTGGTCCAATTTGGTTGTGGCATCATTCAATCTTTCCTCAGTGTGTTCCAGATCTTCTTCTAACAGTGTGGTTCTTCTGTTCAAACCTGCTACTTCACCTTCAAGCTGAAACAAACAAACAGGCCAACATTAAAGCACCAGAATCAGCAGTATGTGACGTTAACAATAGACCAGAAGTTTAGAATATTGTAAAGATGTGATTATGAAAAAAATGTCAATGGCAAAAAGTATGATTCTACCTGTCCAACTTAACACTTGGGACCAAAGATCACGCTTATTATATATCTCATGTTAAGACATTGTTCCTTTTGCAGAAATGTGTTACAGGAATATCTCACTGGTTAGATTATTTATGTCATCCTCCAGAGAATTTGTATATTTGGTACTTCCAGTGCAATGGGACGGTTGGCTAACACTGACCAGTATTCATTTTTGTTTACATTTTGGGGAATTCCAAGGCAATTTTATATGGAAGCAGGACATATTGGCTACACTACCACAGCACATACAGCGCAGGGCATGTATATAACCTACAGGTTCAACATTTATTTATTGCCCTGTAATATGACTCACTGGAGACTGAGGAATTTTAGTCCACTTAGAAACAATGTCAACTTTATCAGCTTTATCAGCAGCTTTTTACAGATCCACCCTGTTAAAAAATGTTTGAGATTCATGAGTTTTGTGAAGAATCCTTAACCTTCTTTATCAGGGTACTATGGGGCCTGTATCAGCCCTTGAACCTCTTAATAACCTGCTATAAAATTGCTATAAAGTCAGAACACACTACAAGCTAATCCATGTCATCAAATCTCAGCAAGAAAAGATTTATGAACACTAGAACACGCAGGCACAGGGAAAATCTTCTTGTCTTTAGTCTAAAATGACCATACAGACAAGTTTCTAATTGTGTTAAAAAGAGGTATATCATATAGACCTTGGCTTTATACCCGGGCAAACCCCCAAGAAAATATATGTGGTCCAGACAGTTTTTAACTGTTGACCACTAGTTGAGCAATTAACCGATTAGGATTTCCATACACATAAAATAAGTAAGCTATAGGCAAGCTGTCAACTAAACAGTTCAGGAGAGAAAATGGGGTTCTAGAAATTGTGAAAGTTAATTTTTTCTACTATTCAACATCAGCTGTTTTCATTATAATGTTTACTAGTCAGTCAGAAGAAATAATTTCTTAATATCAACACCAAATAGTTTCATTGATTAACTTTAAAATGAATTGAACAATTTATAAATGAATTGAAAGCTTAAAATTTCTTTATATGAAATTTAAGACATGAAGATTTTCCCTATATATAAATATGTATATTCTGATCTGTATTCTCAATCATTCAATGTGCAATATATATATACACTGAATTTAATAGATCGCTGTGGGCAGCAATGAAATGTTCGTAATGGTTAATGAAATATATATGGATTATGTCTGAGGCAGTAAGCCTATTGGCAATATATGTATAACAGTACATATGTTGTATGGTATTGACAATGTCAGTGTGTAGGATATACCAGGACAGGACTCAACTCCCAGGGGCTTTACTTCTAAATTCAACCTAATCTATCCCTTAGCACACCCAGTTCATTTCCTTCCTTCTTTATAACACCAGCATGCTATTAACTGCAGGCTAACAGGCAAATACTTGCATGTGTAGGGCTACTCTAACATAGGGAACTTGTGCTTTTCTGTTCCAGATCAGTTTGCTGTGTAAACCTTCCCATGTAGCAAATACACCTCTGACTTATACAGGCAGCATGACTTGGTTAATTAACTTTGGTAGAAATAGAAATGGTAGGTTTGATAATATATATAACCAGTTCAGACGACAAACCTGTTGTGTTATCATAGATGTGACAGATACAGGACGAGAATAAATCACCAAATCAGGTCAGCGGAATAATAGAGCCAACGCGACTATTCAGGGACTCAAAAAGCTCACTTTTCATGACTAACCAAAAAAGCAAAATGTGACAAAAAAAACTTGTTCGCAAAAAAAGAAGACCTGCATGGTCTTCACTAGGTGAAATGTTTTTAACGACATCTTCTAGGGATCGTTTTTTTGTTACTTATTAGGGAGAACCCAGATCCATTTTCTAAATTTATAGGATATACTTGGTAGATGATAAGCAGTTCAAAATTAAGAAGGTGTTTTTCACCTTGAATGGGAGAAGAATCAGGTGGAAAGAAATTCATTCAAAGCAATTTTTTACAAAAGTTGTCTATGAGCTTTCAAACCAGCCTTATAATAATACCTTTGAGGTGCTGGTAGTGACCCTGTGTGCTATGACAGGTGGGTATTGTTACTGTTTAAGTGCTGTGCTAAGAAAGCAGAACACTAGCAGGGTGAATACAATACATAGTTTTGATAGGAATGGTGTGTCACACAGCCATGGGACATTTCACTCATTTTTTCGGGCCTGTGAACTATGTCTAACCCTGAGTGATGCTTAACATGTCGACGCCCACTGGGTCTTTTCAGTTTGTTAACTGGTCCAGAATGGCTGTGAAAAAGAGGGTCTCATTTTAATGACCCAGGAGCATTTTAGGATTATACCGAAAGTCTAACAATTTTATTTCTATTTTAAAAAACTGACAAAAAAAAAATCAACTGAATTTAAAACTCTATAGCGCGGTGGCATTGCCAGGTTTATTTGGGGAGGAAACTGGACTCTTGGCCTCGAGGAAACACTTTTGAACTATATGTAGATTGGATATGGACAGGTCATATAAAAAGTGTGACAAGTTAGTTTTCAACCACTGTTATTGTCATTCGTTTAGTAAGCGTAGTGTACAATAACACTTTCCCCACATTTATACTGTGGTACGGCTTTGTTGTTATTTTTCTGGGAGCAAATTTATCATAAGGTTTTTTTACAAGTAGGTGGGGTATGTATTGTTATTAGCTTTTTGATCACACAATTATCCTGTAGCTAGATTTATGTGTGAGTGTCCGTCAGCAGAGAGCTGAACAGTGAAGCAGTTTAGTAAAGGAGCCCATCCCTTGTGAGGAAAAGACTGGGGTAGCCTATATCACTCCTTGTATAGACATGCCATTAGCCTGACATTGACAACACTCCTCTGTTTTCAGAGCAAGTCTCTAACTACATACATACACTGTAGATCCAGTCAGATCACTACAGGAAGTCAAGTAGGGAAAGCTCTTCACTCAGGTCTTAACTGCACAGCATTATAAACACAAGCTCCTCGCAAGAGAGGTTAACTTTCTAGCTAATTGGACAAGGACAGAATAAAAACATATATTATTATATTAATATAAGCCCATGACTGTGTGAATCTAGCTGATCAAGTCTATAACAGCTATATGCCCATGAATTCAACCTACTACTACTGGACCACAACCCTTATAGTGTCTTTAACTAAGAGTCGTAAACAGACTTGTAGTGTTTGCCAGAGACTGACAATATTAGACACCCTAAAATTAGCAAAACATGGATGGTGAAGGGATAAAAGCAGGGTTTACAAAAGGTGCTTGGTCCAGGCCGTTTGTTGGACACTGCGCTGCTTGTTATCGTTGCTTGCCAGAAAGAGTTTTGAGTTGTCCTGGGACATCAGATAGCCAATTAATAAGTGAGACACCTTGTACAATTTTTGTGAAAATGCCAAATCAAGAAACCTATGACTGTAGAATGACCCCCCAAAAATACTTAACTTTCAAGATGTGAACCTAATTAAGAAAATGACATAATTCATCCCAGTCCATGGTGTACTATATAACAATACTTTATGTATTACCAATAAAGGAATAATAAAATTTTATGGAATCGTTCTAAATAAATATAAATTTGAACTGGGGCAAACAATCGAACACACCCGGACATACTTTGAAAGAGATTTTCTTTTGATGTTGGATACCAAACAGCCTTTAAAAGAAATGTTCTATTTTTTATACTGATTACAGCCACCTAAACTTAGTTCCTTTGAGCCTAGGATGGATGGAAGAGGCCTCAAACAAAAACCTTGGTCCACAGAGGATGTCAATCAACTGGTCAGGCACCAATGTCAACATAGTGTAGCAATCCAAGACAAAAGTGGTGGTCCACTAAAGTCAATTAACTGACTGGTCACTTGTCAGCTAAGTGAAGCAACCACAGGGGAAGCCCTTATGTCAACAACAGACCAGGCAGGCATGTCAACCCAGTGCAGCCACCACACCAAAGAGAGTAGATTGACAAGAGTGGTCACTTCGTCCAATCAGCAGTGCCGGCATGTTCCTCTGGCCCCCTAGCGGAATGGTGTTCTGACTGTACATGATTCGACTGTAGGGCGCCCCCTACAGAAAGGAGGTTCCTAAATAATAATTGAATCGTGTCAGTTCAAATTCAATATGGCGCGGACGAAGTGACCACTCTTGTCAATCTACTCACTTTGACTACACTGCAACTGATCAAAGGACAAACAAAAGTTTTTACAAAACCATAGTACATGGAGTAGGGAAGCAGTGGTTGGCGAAACAATGGAAATTCAGGATACAATATGTCAGATCCTAATATTTGTCCATTTAACACATGTACAAAAGTGGATGAGCTAATTAGTCAAATTGCCTATAAAAGATGAAAACACTATGTTTTTGATGATCCAGGAGATCATGAGCAGAAAGTTTTGCAAGATTTACTTTCATTGTCAGTTCCCAAGAATGTAGAATTCTGTGAAACAATGTAGCAACTTAAACTAGCTGAATCTCAGCAAGCCAAACTAGCACCTGTAAAATGAAATATCTGAGTCTAAATATCAGAATATTTCAGAAAGCTGACAAAGAGTACCTTGACTGATCTCTCAGCATCAAAGCCAAAGTAAACCTACTAACAAGCATATAACCTATCTGTGAATAATTAGTCATTAGTATAGTGATGACCTGGTTGGCCAGTCTATTGTCAATAGCAATTAATATTATGTTGGTGATATATTAGCCACACTCATGTGTCTCTTTCCTGTGTTACTTACTTGCCTGTCAGGAAGTGATATATAAACTTAGGTTCAGTTTTTGAGCATAAGACTTGTATACAAATATTTGACATAATAAACTGCATTATTAATACTGATCCCTAATTTGGCCTATATCAGCAGATATCACCCGGGAATGTGAAGAAGGGGTGAGTGTAGGGGGGGGGGGGGGGATCAAACAACCGGCGTTGTTGTTGTTCAGTCTGGTCCATCTGTCAAACAATCGTTTACTGTCATTCAAAGCAGGGCGTTATTTCACATAATTTAGGTAAATTAAAAACACACCCCGTCCAGAGTTATTACCAACCCTATGACCGAACAAATAAATCTTGTCACCGTCACTAGATCAAGAACCTACCAATTCTATTTTCTTATTTAGTTCATTGATTATTGCTTCTTTTTCCTTGACCAAATCTTGCATGTTATCTCTTTCTTCCATGACAGCATTCATTTTCTTCTTGAGATGACCCAAAGCGCTGGATGTTTGAAGCTGGAGGCCGCCCGCATTTCGACGTTGGTAATCCATTTTGGAAAATTATTAGATAGACAAAGTAGACACAGTGGTTGTACAGTAAAAATGGCCGATCACGGTAATGGCCCTAAAGGGTGACCCAACAACACCGACACCGGTTAGATTAATCCGAGAGAAAGTAGCACCAATTGATATACGTTTTCCCTTGTGTCCGTTTTAACACACACACGACAAGCTTCCAATAAACGACCTTCCACCAGTAGTTTTGACTTCTTTGTGTGTCACAGTATAGCTGGATTTGATTTCTGATCGGTTGACAAGTGGACAGGAAAGTGACGACGGTCTATATGGGTCATGTGACTCCCTCAGGCTGGTCACCTGTGCTGTTCTGGGAGTTGACAGTCCTCCCTCAGCTGTCGCCAACATTCACGTGGTTGTGTTGTCTTTTCCGGAGCCTTGCATTTAATCTTCTCGGCCAAACCACTTGTTATGAACGTTTGTGAGGTAAGACCATTTCAAAGTAGGCTGTATTCACAAATTACCAATGTCATGCAATAGAAGCCTAATTAATACCTAGGCCTATAACACATCTATGTGTATACAATTTGCATAATTATATTTTTACCATTTTTAAAATGCAATAGCCATGTAACTGTTCTTTATTAAATCTCCAAGCTCTAGGCCTATTTGAGAATAGGTTTAGGCCTTGACACACGAATTGTGTCAATTGTTAGATTTAGTTCTAACTTTCTATACAACGTATCAAGCAAGCATTGGCCTATATTTGAAAACTTTGATATTGTCTGATTCTGCCATTGCCCCATATGAATGCTATGGCATGCCATTAAGGTACATGTGGAACCAAAATATAGACTGCTTTGTGTCAGGGCTGCAACGTTTTTTTAAAATGATTTTCCCAAAATATACGAAAGCAAAGTTTATTGTTATTTTCAATATTTTATTTCTTTTATATAAATTCCGTCTTTGCGACATGGTTATGTCAATTTGTTACCGTTATTTAAATCTCCTAAAAAGAAACGCCAACAGACAGACGCTTGAATACTGCTCATACATAGAATGAACTTATTTTATACTTATTGCCTTCTACCTGACCGGCAAGCAAGTAAAACAAAATGTGATAGGGACACATGAGTGCGGCTATAATATTCGTATGCTATTATTTTCATCACATTTAAAAAGTTAGGTGGGTGACTCAATTAACTGGTTTAAAAACTTTCATATAACTTACCCAAAAATCATTGACACTATTAGCATTGCAAGCATTGCCGTAGAGCGACTAATATATACTAAGTCGTATATTAAAGTCATTTTAGAGTTGTTTTTCTTTTCTTTCAAACAGCCAGAAATTAGGAGAAAACCCATCTGAGGGCTGTTTCTCAAAACATTTACGCCCGACGTATGTCCAATGCAAGGCTAACTGTCATGGCAACATGTACCTTCAACATTACTTTACGACCAGGAGCAAAATTAAGATGCATGGCATAAGCCCCAGATCCCTAACTATCCTATAACGATGGTTTAAATCGTTTCACAGACTGTGGGTTTTGGTTCATTTTATAGTAATTGCATTTTATTTTACAAAATATGGGATTTTTCAACAATAAGGCAGAAAAAATAGCGAACGTCTGTGACAGTGGATAACTTATTTGCAACAAGTAAATTTACAATTTAACATAAAGTAAAACAAGATATGATTGAGACACATCTCCAAAGAGGTCTATATTCCCAGAGTCTGAGAACCGGCAGTCCAGATGTACCTCTTAGCGACCCAACATCTGCGGCACATGCGCAAGGGTTTATAAGGAAAAGTTATTTTGGTGCTTTATCACTATGGCAACACGTTTCTTCCAGAAACTTAATACTGCGGTACGGGTGTGAGATAGGTACATGATTGTACCATGGACTGACTACATAGGTGTATAAGGGCTACACGTAGTAGTTTTAATCCATATGGCCCCTTCAATATAGTCTTGGTCCGACATTTTCAAAAGAAAGGCATAATCTGTACTATAAACAATATTTTTCCGTACAGATGTATAGCAGTGGGAGCAGATTTGCACGTTAAAATGATCAACGGAAAATTCAACTTGTAGAGATGTATATATGTGAACCTCGACCATTTAAAATGCACGCCTATACCAAATGCCCTCTTAAAACTGCACGTATACTTTACTAGGTTAATGTTCATAATAAGCATGCAAATTACACAAGGCTACAACATTGTTACTATACGTTGAAAAAAAAATGCAAAACAATATACAGTACCCGTTTCATGAATCCACGGGAAATGTTCTGCAGTTCTGTGCCAATAATTGCAAACTTGATCATTGTATTGGAATTAATGCTGAAGTTTGGACACGGAAAAAATATGCCATTGGAATTATTTTGTTGTTGTTGTTGTTGAAGTTGAATCTGTCTTAATCTTGACACTCTTCGTGGAGGTTGAGGAGGCTTAGAAGGACCTTTGTTCTCCTCGTCCGATGCCTCCAAATCCGAAAACATCGGCTCATTACTGTAAATAATCCGATCAAATTCGTCCCTATAATTGCCCCCAGCTGTATTGCCACCCTCAGGCTCAGGGCGTCGATTAGATTGTTTCAATCTCTTTTTGATTTTTTTCTTTTCGTTTTTTTCACCCTCCACTCCATCTTTATCTTTTGTCTTTGATTTCTTTTTCTTCTTCTTGACTTTTTTTACATCCGAAGATTTTTTTGCATTGTCCACCGATTGTCCTTCGGTTCCACTTTTCTGGGCTGTATCAGTACCTCCTAATTGTGATTCCTGGGACAAGTTGAAACTTTGGGAGTCCTGAGAAAGATCTAAACTCAACGAGTCTTGAGATAAGTTCAGAGATAACCAAGTCTGAGAAGTATTCAAGAAACGGGAATCCTCCGAGACCACAAGAGTTTCTTGAACTGAACTGTCGGTTAACAAGGGATCAGAAGGGCCTTCGTTCATCTTTATAATTGTTTTGGCCCAATTAGCAATTTAATTTGTTCCGTAATATCCAATTGCACAAAAGAATTCGTCACTCTTTGTATCTTTCACGAAAGCTTTCTTTCCTCCTCTCGGCTTTGATTTACATTTCATTAGATTATTCTCCTACATGTTAAGACAATTAGCTTGGAAAAGTAACGTGAAATTTTATTCAGGACCACAACAAACTTCAGGCCAGATGTCTATCCGTCATAACTCAACTAAAAATAACTGTCACTTTGCGGAGGGGAGCAACTCACAAGAAGGCACAGCCAGTGATATCTGTATTCTGTACTAGCCTTTCAGACTGGCTTGCATTCCTCGCGTGGTATTCCATATACGGCTGTATGACGTCATCAGTCTGAGCAATGATTCACCTCTGGGTTAGCGATGAACTTTGACCTAAAATAGTGTATTACTTTGGCGCAGGGTTACACCGAAGAGAGAATCAGCGATGGAGTACTTTGATATGTTCTGACCTGTCAAACTAGCACACGCTTGGTTGATTCCTCGACTGACCGATGTTGCATAACTTTCTCTTTCTAAGCCTTTCCACTCTATGGTAGAACTTTATCCGGGCACATTCGTGCATGTACAAGCATATCTCCGTGTCAGGATTTTGCCGAGTACCGTAGCATAACATCGCCGACCCCTCACACCCAACAAATTGTCGACTTCCACATTTAATTTGCCGAGTGGATAAGTTTAAAGTCTTATTAATGCTAAGCTGCTCTGTATTACTATTAAACTAAATACTTCGCCACACCTCGTACACCACTTATCATTGCTTATATCCCAACTTCTGTAGCATGAACTGAATGTGGTTATGGATGTAATGTTTGTAAACTTTTTGATTGTTTGAATAAATGTCAAATGCTGCCGACTGCTTGTTGGACGAGCAGTTCATTTGTTTACCCCCAAACGTATCGATAGCTGGTCATCATAGTTTCTAATTTTATATTTTCTTTCTTCAATCTAACATAGGTCTAAGTAAAATGTGCTTTTGAAGAAAACAGAGCAAATGCTCTGTGATGTGAAGGTTTTAAGGATTTTAGTTTCACAATTTGTTTCATATGCCAGTAAGATAGAAGAATCACGGAACATTTCTCTTATTTAGGTTGAAGATGTATTCTCCCTAATTTACTATTACAAGAATTGCCCCCCCCCCCCCCTCCCACAGCCAAATGTATTATTGCAATAGCATATGGTATGAAAGCCATGAATAACAGGCGTCAAAGAACTAAATAATGTCCCAGCTGCAATTTACAAATATATTTATCAACACACAGATAGGGAAAATCTTCTTGTCTAAAATAGAGCATTGAGACCAGTTTCTAATTGTGTTAAAAAGGGATATATCATTTAGACCGTTCTATGTAGGCTTGTCATTTGTTTGAGATCTATATTGCTTCAATTTAAAACAAAACAAAATGTCCATGCCCATCCCCTTTTCAATAAAGAAAGGACTGACTGTTTTCGGGGCGGAGAGATATAAAATTTTAAAATTCTACTAAAGAAATTGAAAGTCTCAATTTAAATTTCTGTAAATAACCAGCTGAGTGCATGCATGGGTCTTTGGTGTGTTAACTGTTGAGAGCTAAAATCATGATATTGTATTAATTATAACTACTGATATGTATTTTTTGCAAGCTCGTAAATCCGGTCTATATAAAATGACCTTAATTCAGTTGTTTTTTTAGACACAAGTGGTTATGGCTGGATGAACGTGAACACAAAGGATACCAATCAATTGATAGGTTATAATAAGAAACCTAAATATTCGAAGCGATGTGACCCAGAAGGTCAATAATAAAATGTTAAAATATACGTCTAAGGGTAAATATAATGCACTTCATAGAGGTCGCTGTACTATAAATGAAGAATAGAAATCACTATTTGACCGGACCTGAAATAGCAAATTCCTCGAGTATGAGAAAACCGGATTCTCTTTCCTTTCTGGGCTCTATTGAACCGTCATTGATACACAAGATATAAATGAAGGTGTGAAATAGTACCAAAAAAAATCTCTCTACAAATAAGCCGACAAGAACGACCTTTTCTTTAAAACCCCAAAATATAATTTCCTGAAATAAATTACCTATAGCTATAAAAGTATTTTGAATTTTAAATAATGGAATATCAGTTTGTCAAACAAGGAAGTAGTGTCAATATGAAACGGTGACAATGACGATAATTTCACTGTGACACGTCCACCAAAATAATAATTTCACCTACCTCCGTGACTCTCTTGTCTTGTGTTTCCAATTTTGTCTGGGCCTCAAGAAGTTGTTCATTGGCACTATCGAAATCATTTTCCAAATTGGCATATTTCTTCTGAAGGTTTCCAAAATCCTCTTCAATCTGTCAGAAAAAAAACCCAAATAAAACGATAGTTTTAAAACAAATAAATAAAGATTCGCATATTGAGCCATGAATCATACACAAGGACACTTTCTGAACAAGACGTCTGAATTGTTAAAAAAGGAAAAGCAAATCCAATTTTCAAATTCCATTAGTTGAATATCTTTTACAACCCGTCTAATATTGGTTTGAAGAAAATTCGTGTTTTTAAACTATTACATTTTAATGTAAATTGTATATTTATATATTCATAAATGTATCGACCATTTGGTAGTTTTCGTCAAAATGTACACACGAATACATGTTATCGATATCAAAATAATTGTTCATACATTTGTTTATGTTTTTGTATCTATTTTTGGAAATGTTGGGATTCTTAAACTGTGTTTTTTAAACTGTTACATTTGAATGTAAATTGTACATTAATATATTCATAACATGTATCAATCATTTGGTAGGTTTCGTCAAAATGTACACACGAATACAGGTTATCGATATCTAAATAATTGTCCATACATTTATTGATGTTTTTGTATCTATGTTGTGATTCTAATGTATTGTTTGCAACGTTATATATTCTTATTTATTTTCAGTTTTTTAATGTTCGAATTGGTGTTTAGAAAAGTTATTTCCGGTCATGCGCAGTGATTGACAGAAGGCCATCAACACCACCCCGCTGGTGACATCTGTCAAAGTGAGTGCTGTCAGCGAGAACTGCATGAAGCTGCACTGATGTAAAGCTTTGGGGGAGAAACACCGGTTATAGTTACAGACTATCTCGAATGAAAGAATATGTTATACTTAACCAAGGTATCCGCTTTCGGTTATATCTCAAAAGTTCACCCGAAGGTTCACAAAAGTGTGAATTTAATTATGATTTATCTTGCAAAGTGCATTAAAGTTGAAATTGAATCGTCCAGCAAGGACTATAAATCTATCTAATTTTTTTTATCTTGTTATTTTTATGTATACGCTACACTGGGTACAGTGTTTTCCAATCGGGTGTAGTTCCCCCTCTCATCAACCTAAATGTTTTTTTCCTCTATCTTTAATCACTTAAATCAGCTTTACTTTAAACCATTAGCTAAATGTTGAACTCTCTGGATATAATGTAACATAAATCTGGAAGCAGCATTAACCGATAGCCATCTAATGCTATACCTGTATTTGTATATTTATAGTAAGGGGTTTCGAATTTCCAAAATGGCTGCCAATAAGCTTAGGAAAGATTACCCATAATACCATGCACAGTTTGATAAAAAGTTACTTCTTTAAAAAAGTTGTTGATATAAAGGACATTAAAATGATTTTTCATTATATTTGGATGACTAAGTATAGCTTTTTGATTTAAATATATCCTTGAGTCTGAACATGATTAATATTGGTGTTGGAAATGGGAAGCAAAATTTGCTGATGTTGCACTGCTGTAAATGAGTAGGCGTTTGTAGGGCATAGTTTGCCCTTGAGAAGAAATATTGCTCTAACACTGAATTTTACTACCTGTGCTACTCTACAAATCATTTTTTGCACTGCATTCGGAAGTCTTTGGCTTTCGTTGAAATTATTATAATAAAGTTTTTGCATGTTATTATTTTGCATATTAAGCAATTAAAGGACGGGTTGCATTTCATGCTTAACACGCAATTTTGATAGAAATCATTTGATTAGAGTGGTTTTTAACGGGTGGAATTTCGACTTACCTTTGCCTTTTGCTCTTCGGTTTCCCTTAGCTTCTGTTGGAGTTCCTCGGACTTGTCCAAGGCATTCTCCTTCTCCATTTTCATGGCCAACATCTTTTTCTTGATGGCTTCCATGTTGACGGTTTTCTGGAGTTATCCGAGAAATAAACGATAAAAATGAGTAAAGGGAATTAAAAGCAATAGGAATGGTGCTTGACACAGAGCTAATATCCCGGTGGATGATTGTATTGGGGATACCGGTGTATGACTGAAGATGAGAGCGCTATAGGACCAGTGCCCGAGACGACTTGCTTCTCTAAAGTAGATACAGCGTCTACTTTACCAGATGACTCCAAAAGGTTGCGAGCCAACTTAACTCTTATTGGCTTGTAAGAAGAAAGTTTAGACACTCCTGCGCATCGGTGTTTCTCAGATAAACGTATCAGAATATGCAGCCCTGCATACGAGAGCACTAGATGGAGAAGCAGACAGCAGACCCAGATAAAGTTACAACCTTCTTTGGCAAAGTTGAGTCCTGAATATAGTAGCACTGGATCAGCTCATCTTCCCTACCGGTATATAGTGTTATAAGCAAAAAGGTGCAGGGGTGCAAGGCAAACTGTTGGACACCCAACTGGTCATGTTCTCTGACCGCCAGACGTAACCAAACCAATAGAGCGGGACAATTTACGATGGGGGGAGTCTTTCATTGAAACTTTTACCGTGCTCAATGGACCGTTGTGTATTTAGGTTATTGTTCCAAACAAATTCGATCATGCAATGTAACCCCATAACCCGTTTTCACCGTGCTGGTAACTATGGGCTCTTCCATAGCGTTTCTTGTGTAGAAAGGGGTTTTCTAGATACCCACCTCCTCCCCTCTAACACACCCCCCCCCCACCCCGCTTTACTTCCAATCCCTAATAAACAAGCCCTCTAGCTTTCGAATTGCGAATGCATGCACGAGTTGCTAAGGAAACACGTATGTTAAACAAGACGATAACGTATTTTTCAGTACCCGTAATTTTCTCAGAATATAAACAGCGGCGTGTCAGTGAGCATCATAAAAGACGGATTAACAAACAACTCATTCAGTTTTAAACAGTTTGAGCAGCTTCTTGTTGGTATCAAATGCATTTCAATGGAATTTAGTCATATATGAAAGTACATACACATGTCAGAAACAAAACAAATATACCAGAATTTAATCAAACTTAGGTCTATACTTCGAAAGCGTAATTCTATAAAATAGCGATCCAATTTCTGTAAGTACTCGGGATTTGAGCAAATGTCATGATCACTTTACATATATTAATATCAAAATACACAGACGCAGAGAAAATCTTTTTGACGTTCTTCTCAATTGTACAGTAATAATTTGGTATTTGGTTTATCGTACAGGTAGTCCGGGTTTCTGACTCCAAAATGACTATATTTTTATACTGACGGCCCAAAATACGACCGTCAGTATAAAAAATAGTCACTTTGGAGTCAGAAACTCGGACTAATCGTACAGGTAGATGCAATTTCTTTCGTTTTTACGGAACTAGATAACGATATTGATTTATATCCAACTTTATGAGGCCGAAACTGTTGTTATGGGTTGTATACTATAGTAACCTGAATTCGGATGTATAATTTCGATAGAGTGGAATTCAGTACATATTTTTTTTTTTGTATATCTTTTTGCATTCAGATGTTGATAAATAAAAAATCTGTGGCGTTGCTTAGCCACCGGATAGATCTGAATAACGTAAGACTAATTTGATATTCAAGCCCTTATGCAAGTGAAAAAAGGATGCAAGGCGGTCTAGAGTATACATATTCCCTGTAACCTGGCATATCGGCATCGTGAGACAACTTTTGGTGTCGGACAGTTGTTTTTAGTTATACCAAGGAACTTACATGTGTGAACAGAATAATGACGTTGAAACAATAAGCCTCACTATCCTGGAAAGTTGCTCAAATGATCCCTATTTACTTGTTATATATTTAGGCAGGCAGAGACAGGTGGAAAGGGAGAGAGGGGGGGGGGGGGGGGGGGGGTTGGGCGACACATCGGTTCCTCTTACTGGTGACCATTCCATTTTAATAAAACATTATATTATTATTATTATAAGTCAAGGTGATTTCAAGGTATACTAATAAACATTTATGTTGTCTGCGGAAAGGCGAACCCTTTGGTTAAATTAAAAGTCGTTTCAGATATACCGAGATTGTGTCAGGTTTTATACTGTGGGTAACGTATCCCAGGTGTAGATTGCAAGGGAATCTACAATTAATTATGTCATTCATATGTAATTGAATACTCCGATAATGGATATTGAAGATTCGCGTGGGCTTTGGACATAGCTAAGTTTAGATTCTTCTCATACCGATTCACAATGTATATTGGATAATCATCAACAGTTCGCTCTCATTTATCTGCATTCCAACACAAGGCTGTAACAGATCTGTGACTTTGGCAAGGGAATTATTCCTTTCCTCACTGAAGTTAGGTTCTCACGTGACTAACACATGTTTGACCGATATGAATGGTGTCTGTTTCCGAAGTTATCATACTATGCTTATTTTCCACGATGTTCTATACGACAGTTAATTCATCCGAACCCTTCAAACAGATTGGTCTTTCTTTTACGGAGCTGTACACATATATGTTTTAGACAACCTCATTTTAACACAATTAGAAACTTGTCTCCATGGTTATTTTAGACAAGGATATTTTCGTTGTGCCCGTGTGTTTTAGTGTTCATAAATATATAGCCACATCGGATTCATAGGAATCTACTCAAGTGAAAAAGAAAATAGCAATAGACCATTAAAACAATAAAATGTTTTCAAGTAAAGAAGTAAGGACAGTTGATGTTGAGCCACTATCATGCATTTGTGTCCTATTCTATGAAAAGCATAATTTCGACAAGCTGATGTAAAATCTGATGTAAACGATGGAACCAGAATGAATGTCATTTGTTTACTCTTTACACTAGAAAGATTATTTTTCGAACAATATCAATTGTGCCATCTTAAAAGGTAAAACTGTAATAGCGGATTTATAAATGTTTTAATTCTTTGATTTTGCGACCCCCACCTCCCAATGTACACATTACGCCATGTCAAGTTTTATAAAATCGTATTGGCCTAAATGACTTAATCAGGTTTCAATGACGTAGCGTTTATTGTGAACCACCCGATATATTCACTGTGAATAAAATGATGTCTAAAATATTCAACGAACTACCTTTTCAGCATCAGTTGGTTTATATTTATAGACACTAAAACACAAGGGCACAGGGAAAATCTTCTTGACTAAACTAACCATTGAGACAAGTTTCTAGTTGTGTTAAAAAGAGTGATTGTCAAGTTTATGGCGCTTATAGAAATCACCAGCATGCAGCATAAAATAAGGCTTCACAACAGATGGATATCCTCTGCCAACACCAAAGTCATATTTACAAGATGGAAAAGGTCAAGGTCGACTTTTTGTGTCTGTCCCATTTTCCAAAAACTTATCTCAAAATCACAGAAGTACATTTGGGAGACGTGAGAGCCAACGACTTTATGGTGCTTTGGGAAACTCAGTCAATGAAGATCCATGTCGGCGTTTACCTCTCGCACGGTGTGCTTATCAGAGACAAGGTTATCTATTAAGGCCCTGACTAAATCTCTCTAGCCATTGATGTGTAAAGCAGGCAATATATCCTTTTTTTAGTTAAGTCTATGAAATGTATTATAAGCAGTAATAACAGTCAGGATTTCGTACAGTGCTGTCAAAAGTTTGATTTTCAGAGAAAAACAACATTAAAACGGTTTCATTGTCACGATTTAAATAATGTAGTAATGCATATTACTGGTAAATCTCTGAAGTTATTAAAGGTAATGAAACTCAACTTATCTAACTAAGTAATGAGAGGGAGAGTCTTTGACTGATTGTTTATCCTCAGTCATTTGAAGCGCCTTTGGTTTCGTCAATCGGCGCGTGTCACGAGAACCTGGACAATGTTTATTGACGCCCAACGGCCCTCAAATCGTCTCCATATGGACTTAATTTTGAAGATCGCGTGGCAGGCCGTCTTATCTGGTCTAACAAGCTTCATGCCTCCGCTCTGTTTGGATCCAGTTTATATTTTTCAAGAGAGATGGGCCTATATAGCTGTAGTCTAAGTCTGTTTAAAAGCGGAAGACTTGATATTAACGTCAATGATGTGGATATCCCATTGTTGTAGCGTGCAATTCAATCGAAAAATGTGTTAAGTGGAAAAAATAATTATTTAACCTTCGGATTGTCAGTTCAATTGGCAGGCTTATTTTGAATTGAACGTGTTTTATTGCAGAAATACATTAATTGATTGGGTTCCTGTAACTTCCCTTTCACTATATGTAGACGATCGATATGATGATAACAATATGGGCAAGGAATCATATACATATACGGGACACTCAAGATGGAATTGTAATCGTATATATGGAAATGACATAAGGGGAGAAACTGCGAGAAAAACACACATACTCTATTGATGGTAAATGTTTAAAGTGGTATGAAATTTCTTTAAAGCTAATTGCTCATTTTTCCCCTCCGTATGTGGAAGTGTTGCCAGGTACTTGCCGAAGGTTGGGGGTTTCCTCCGGGCAATGATCCCGGTTTCCTCCAGCACTAAACCTGGCAACTCCGCCATTCAAGTGAAATCAATCTATCAAACAACCTATAACTTTTTTACCAAGAAGTATAAAATAAGAGCTTTCCACTGATACTAATTTTTGGGATTTTAATAAACAATGAATATCCGAAAAGGTTATTAGAAAAAAATTGTTAGGTTCGTACTGGTTATAGTGGCCGTGTACCGATATTTGTTAAATCCTTTAGTTTTCAGCCAAACGCTCAACTGCTTTTGAAAATCAGGACATGAAAAAAACCTTCTCCTTAGCAGATCATGCCATTCTGACTCAAAACGTTTGTGTTGTTTTTTTTCAATAAACGCTTTTTTATTATCTTGATGATAAGGGTATTACATGGCGATGTAAAAGATTGATTGATTGATTGGTGTTTTACGCCGCGCTCAAGATTATGTCACTTATATGGCGGCGTTGCCAGTTTTAGTGTGGGAGGAAACCGGGCTATATGCCCGGAGGAAACCCACGACCTTTCGTTGGTAACTGGCAACCATCCCACATAGGTCGTTCGAGCGAAAACCCAGTCAGAAAATTTTCCAATTTTCTTGGACTGAGTGGGATTCGCGATGTAAAAGACAATATACGTCTGCTAGTATTGCGTGGATTTTATGAAGATCTAAGGAAAATATTGGCGAAATTGATTGATTTGCCCTGAAGAAACTCCCTATTTTAATTTGGCGGGTACCTGGCAACACTTTGACATAGGGCGAATCCTGTGCCTAATATCACTGATGTAAGTATCTCAACCTTGACCCCGCCCGTCAACCTGACCAGATTCTAAGCTTGGCGACAAAGTGTCACATGTATCAAAGACGCCAAGACAATCCAATTCGCCGACAGGACTCCAGATAGAAGCTATATATATTATAAACATATTTTTAAAAAACATTTCATCTTGTTTGACTTGTGTAGATGGCTTTGAAATGTTTTCCCCTAGACCCAGTCTTTGACTTTATTCCACTTCGAATATTAAATTTAACAAATTTCGATAAGCATTGGAAAATCTGTATAATAGAGTAGAGCAACGTGAATGGAAATCATGAAATATACCGAAGCCCTGATTTCAATTTGGGAGAGTATAGTTCATCCTCCATATACAATCATTTATGTCAGGTCGACCAGAAGTGAAGACGCCTTAATAGCACGGTAGGATATCCTATGTGCGGGGGAAATCTATTTTTTCACAAGTGTTTTACGTCAATGCTAAAGAGGCTGTTCCGATTTCTCAGCCTACACGATTTCAAGAAAACAAAAAAGCCTCTCAGAGCGAATCGTTATAACTCATTCTTGTTGTAGTTTGGACATAGAAAGAAATATTTTCTGTATACAGGGATTTTTATGAATATATAGGTTTTCATGATTCCCAAATTCTGGAATAAATGACCCCTTTCAACCAACGAAGTACTAATGTTTGTCAATCAGTCTTGAAGAGAAAATTACTTTTAAAATGGACTTGTTATCATCTTTCTTAATCAGATAAGGTAAAGACTGTATAGTGTTTAAACTTTCGCCAGTGACCGATAAGTCACCGAAGCTGTCAAAAATACTCCGTCAGAAAATATTTTGCTGATTGTAGTAAACAAGCTTCTTGGAAGCGCTCCCAATCCTTCAGAGGCGAAGTTCAATCGAGATCTCGTGCCATTCTACGAGATCTTCAACTCGAGACATGGCTCGAGAGCCGTCGCACTCCATTTTGCGCATAGTTAACTGCAAGAAATCTACTGAGAATTTTTAATCTATATACTATTTATTTATCTGTTCTATTCTGTTCGCAAACATGTAACCCTATTATAATATGCTGCATTGCAGGTTCTTAGGGCAGAAATACTTGTAAAAAATAAAAAATATATTCGGCACTACATTAGCTCTTAAATACATTCTAAAACAAGATGGCAGCGCCCATGGATGTCAAGGCAAAATATGATATGGACTTCAAGGTATTTTAAGGTATATTATATGTATTAGGAGAGTAGCAATCAATATAACAAAACAGGTTGTCGGCGGCATAAACGTTACCTACCAGAATTATATCGAATATCTCTCTACACAACCGAGTCAACTATCAGTGTCACGTGTCGTTGTTTACAATTTTAAGGACGTGGACAGCAGTGGTCTTCCTTTGTGTTAAAACATGTCACTCAATCGTTTTAGAGTTGATATCTCAACGAATGGCAGTAGGATCAATCTCTATTTTAGATTGAGGCGAAGTTATGTCAAAGGGGAGGTAATAAATCTCTAGGCATCAGTTCCACCCTCACGTGGAGACGTCTATTGAAGATAGGCTATATATCGTATTTATAAACAGTTTACACACAGATAATACTTTTAGTGAACAAAGTAAACAAAAACCGCTTCATTGAAAAACGACAGACCCCATGTGACCCAAACACACAATTTGGTGTAATCAAGAAGAACAAAAAAAAAAAAAAAAATGGAATAGATCGAGAAAAGTGAAAGAAGATTACTGATTGATGTTATACCCAATATCGAAAAGTTGCGGTGCCTCGGTGGTCTAATGGGTTAGAGTGATCGTCCCTCAGTCCCACACAGACCTTCCGCAGATGCGGCGCGGGTTCGAATCACACTCGGACCAAATAAAAATAAAAATTTGATTTTTTCACTCGGTCGCCGTATGTGCATGGAAGTGCAATCTGACTAAAGTCGAGATGCTTATTGGAAATATGCATATTTCCAATAAGCATCTCGACTTTAGTCAGATTGATGGAAGTGTTGCCATGTACTCGGGGGTTTCCTACGGGCAAAGAGCCCGGTTTTCTCCCCACTATACCTGGCAAAGTCGTCATATAAGAGAAATAAGCTTGAGTTCGGCGTAAAACACCAATCAATCAATCAATCCATCGAAAAGCTGCATGCCGAAGACTCCCTGATGTTCCCTCATTAACATGTGGATCAATTGATTAGATTCCACTGGTGCCCGTTGATCTAACGAATTGACAAGACGGATCCATGGTGTTATGCTAAGTTCGGGTAAGTTGATAATCCAAGTGTCAGGCAGAGAACATTTTGACCAAGTTTAAAAACTTTTTATGGGAACTTACAGGCGTTTAAAGTTAAAGTGCTATAGGTTTAGGTTTATTTGATTCAGAATCCCACAGGCTCAGAGCACACTTACAGGTCTGATAACATACATATGGATGAAATAAAACAAAAACAAACAAAAAACGATCTAACATTATTGTAAAAATCACAGTAACAGATAAAGACATCTTGTAAAGATTGTAGATATTGGCAAAAATTGTAAATATGAAGCAGGAAATATTAAGAAAAATTCATATTAAAATAGGTATGTGATTCAAATTTGTTGAACTGATATATTTTGAATGAATCGAGTTCTCCAAGTTTAGTCTCCTAATTTAGTTATTTTTTTTTTCAAGCCACCCGTTATACTTGCTTTGATTTTTTTTTCAAATCTCATGGTACTGGCCTGATGACTTATTTATTGTTCAGTCACAATAAAAAAATATTTCAAAGATCTTACGTTGGAGCAGGGCCGCTGTTATTCAAAATAGAGTATTTAACTAGCTATTATAAACCCGTTCTGCATTTGATAGCTGGATTAAGTCTTCGTGGGCGATAGTACTTTGAATTATTCCAGGGTGACTAACTTCATATAAGCTCAATACTGAACGATGTAGATTTAATTAATTGATGATATTGAATTCTAGAACATTCTTTTAATTTCCCGCGAAATTTTGTAGGGCGATGATTCACCTTAACTAACAGATCACTCCCTGCAGACGACAATGACAAGGTCGAACCGGGACTACTTTCGGTCGTGTTTTTTTTCTTCCCAAGGACTGACAAGATGACTAATAACATTATATCAAATGCCCGGTCCTCCGAAAATCACTGAACCGAAAAGTGTCTTAAGATTTAGTTCATTGAATTTGTTAAGATTTCATTCAAATAAACAGGGATGGTTGTTTGATAAGGTCGGAGATAATAAGTGTATTAATGGAGTGATCCTACTTGAGAATGCATGTAACTCTAGTTAAATAGCCTAATATAGATTTATGTAGCACAACGTACACGTTAACAGCTGGTATAGTGATGGGTGAATTTACCTTCACTCGCCGCTTATTACATCCACTCGCCTACTTAGACACATTTGCACGTTTATTCTGAACACGCCTCACATGCTGCGGAAAATTAGCCTTAATTGGAAGAAACGAAACAGACGTGTGTAGACATGGGCTAGGTACCCAGGCAGTCAATAACACGAACTAACCACAACATCTAACGCATCAATGGAGCTTGAAGCTGAACAAATGTAATCTCATCACATCATTATTTCTTATTTACGGATCTATACGCTTCACTCGATCAGGTGGATAAAACAGGGCACCTGCTATAACTAGACACGTTTTCTGTTTTACACGTACCAACTATACATTTCTGACATCTCAAACCACTTTAACATATGCTCAACTCTAGAAAACTACCTTTAAACTTCACTTGTTAGTACGCCATATTGAAACAAATGTGTGTGCATACTGGATTGAACCTCTATAACCAACGATATAGTAAACCACATAACCACGGGGCTTGGGAAAAGGTAAGCAAAAAGCGGATTTTCGGGGAGTGGAATAACAACTATAGTATTATGCCTTCTAGTATCGTTCAAGTTCGCTGTGTATGATCCGGATACGATGAAGGTTTTCAAGTGGAGTTTATGACCTTGGGCGTTAGGGCAAATATGTGGATGTTAAAAAATGTCAAATATGTACCACACCAATTATTTTTTTATGAAACGGTCAACTGTTGGTGTGATTGAACAGGAAGCCCCAAGCATCCGTATATATACAAGTGTACGTCTGGTGTAATGGTATATTAATCTCGCAAGAAAGGGCGTGTTAAATGGTTAAAACACCAGTATATGCGAGCAGGTTTTTCTGAGCTGATCTAAGATTCAAAACGGGATAATATCGATATATTTTGGAAAAGTTTTAGTGTCGGGAGGGTGGGAGATTAGGGGGAGGATGGGGGAGTGAGGGGGGTCTCTTCAACCTGTTCTCATTGCGCTTCAAACTGAGTTTGATAACTTTGGCAAAAACGAATCAAATACATAGTAAGTGAATAAAAGCTTTGTTCTTTAAATTTTCTTGGGAAAAAAGTTAACATGGAGTTAGTAGGCTTTTAAATATGACACAGATCCAACCAAACTGGTTTGACTGAGCGGACAAATTAAGATCTTTGAATTTGGAAGAGACATCAACTGCCAATGAGTCAGTGTTAAAGCCTTGCTAAAATGATGCATGGATGTTTTTGGAAACTTCACGTTAATTAATAAGATAAAATAAAATTACCTTCACCTCTAGCTGTGCTTATTCTATTTTCTCATAAGATTTCAGTATGAACTGGCTTGTTCATTCTATAGTTTTAACTATAGGTCGCACTGCTATTTCGTAAATCCCAAAATATTTTAATCAAATATAACGTTTGGGTACTATACTAATGTTATTTAAATAGAAATTAGACCGAGACATGTTAGTGAACAATCGTGCCCACATGCTTACCTCCCCTTCGCTTCAGAACTAAGTCTTAAAAGATTAAACGATGTGAAGATTAACTTCTTCTCTGTTTACGATGTAGATTGGTTAGTGAATAGAACATCAGGCCGCCATTTAATAGCTCGTCAGTTCACATTATGATGTTTAAAGAGTATCGATGATTGTCGCAATGTAACAAAACATGTCTGAAAGGTTGACCATATACATGTAGCTTTTTATGGGGAAGATTGATTGATGACGCTGCACTCAAGATTACCAGGTTTAGTGGTAACATCGCTTCCAGCCCACAGTAAACCATCGACCTTCGACGAATACCTGGTAACTTTTACACATACGCCGATCGGGTGAAAAATCCACTCTGAAATTTTTCAGTTTTTAATTTGGTCCAAGTGGGATTCAAACCTGCACTGCATCGAGGGAAGGCCTTTGTCAGACTGAGGGTCACTCACTCTAACTGACTGAGCCACCGAGGCCAAGACCATTATCTGATAGTGTCTTTCAGCTCCTATATAGGATATATGGCTGGCCGGTTTGGTGTGCTATATCTGCTCCTATGGCTGCACCTGTACTAACTTATTTTGTTAAACTCATGGCACTGGAATATATACGACAATTAACACGATGCAAAGCACAGCAAAGGAAAAATATTCTAATGTTATTGATCAGGATATATATATCAATATATTCTTCTGATAACACAAAGCCTCCAACTCTCATACTACAATGTCTCAAACTCTCACAACACAATGTCTCAAATTCGCATAACACAATGTCTCAAACTCTCATAACACAATGTCTCAAACTCTCATAACACAATGGCTCAAACTCTCATAACACAATGTCTCAAACTCTCATAACACAATGGCTCAAACTCTCATAAAACAATGTATCAAACCCTCATAACATAATGCCTAAAACTCTCATAACACAATGTCTCAAACTCTCATAACACAATGTCTTAAACTTTCATAACACAATGTCTCAAACTCTCATAACACAATGTCTCAAACTCTCATAACACAATGTCTTAAACTTTCATAACACAATGTCTCAAACTCTCATAACACAATGTCTCAAAATCTCATAACACAAAGTCTCAAAATCTCATAACACAATGTCTCAAACTCTCATAACACAATGTCCCAAACTCTCACAACACAATGTCTCAAACTCCCATAACACAATGTCTCAAACTCTCACAATACAATGTCTCAAACTCTCATAATACAATGTCTCAAACTCATAACACAATGTCTCAAACTCTCAAAACACAACGTCTCAAACTCTCACAACACAATGTCTCAAACTCTCATAACACAATGTCCCAAACTCTCACAACACAATGTCTCAAACTCTCGAAACGCAATGTCTCAAACTCTCACAACACAATGTCTCAATCTCTCATAACACAATGTCTCAAACTCTCACAATACAATGTCTCAAACTCTCATAATACAATGTTTCAAACTCTCATAACACAATGTCCCAAACTCTCATAGCATAATGCCCCAAACTCTCATAATACAATGTCTCAAACTCTCACAACACAATGTCTCAAAATCTCATAATACAATGTCCCAAACTCTCATAACACAATGTCTCAAACTCTCATAACACAATGTCTCAAACTCTCATAACACAATGTCTCAAACTCTCACAACACAATGTCTCAAACTCTCATAACACAATGTCTCAAACTCTCATAACACAATGTCTCAAACTCTCACAATACAATGTCCCAAACTCTCATAACACAATGTCTCAAACTCTCATAACACAATGTCTCAAACTCTCATAACACAATGTCTCAAACTCTCATAACACAATGTCTCAAACTCTCATAATACAATGTCCCAAACTCTCATAACACAATGTTTAAAACTCTCATAACACAATGTCTCAAACTCTCATAACACAATGTCTCAAACTCTCATAACACAATGTCCCAAACTCTCACAACACAATGTCCCAAACTCTCATAACACAAAGTCCCAAACTCTCATAACACAATGTCTCAAACTCTAATGACACAATGTCTCAAACTCTCATAACACAACGTCTCAAACTCTCATAACACAATGTCTCAAACTCTCACAACACAATGTCTCAAAATCTCACAATTCGATGTATCAAACCCTCACAATACAATGTCTCAAACTCTCATAATACAATGTCTCAAACTCCCATAACACAATGTCTCAAACTCTCACAATACAATGTCTCAAACTCTCATAATACAATGTCTCAAACTCTCATAACACAATATCTCAAACTCTCATAATACAATGTCCCAAACTCTCATAACACAATATCTCAAACTCTCATAATACAATGTCTCAAACTCTCATAACACAATATCTCAAACTCTCATAATACAATGTCCCAAACTCTCATAACACAATATCTCAAACTCTCATAATACAATGTCCCAAACTCTCATAACACAATATCTCAAACTCTCATAATACAATGTCTCAAACTCTCATAACACAATATCTCAAACTCTCATAATACAATGTCCCAAACTCTCATAACACAATGTCTCAAAATCTCACAATTCGATGTCTCAAACTCTCACAACACAATGTCTCAAGCTCCCATACCACAATGTCTCAAACTCTCACAATACAATGTCCCAAACTCTCATAATACAATGTCTCAAACTCTGATAACACAATGTCTCAAACTCTCATAACACAATGTCCCAAACTCTCACAACACAATGTCTCAAACTCTCGAAACGCAATATCTCAAACTCTCACAACACAATGTCTCAAATTCTCATAAGACAATGTCTCAAACTCTCACAATACAATGTCTCAAACTCTCGTAATACAATGTTTCAAACTCTCATAACACAATGTCTCAAACTCTCATAGCATAATGTCCCAAACTCTCATAATACAATGTCTCAAACTCTCACAACACAATGTCTCAAAATCTCACAATTCGATGTATCAAACTCTCGCAATACAATGTCTCAAACTCTCATAATATAATGTCTCAAACTCTCATAACACTATGTCTCAAACTCTCATAACACAATGTCTCAAACTCTCACAACACAATGTCCCAAACTCTCACAATACAATGTCTCAAACTCTCATAATACAATGTCCCAAACTCTCATAATATAATGTCTCAAACTCTCATAACACTATGTCTCAAACTCTCATAACACAATGTCTCAAACTCTCACAACACAATGTCCCAAACTCTCACAATACAATGTCTCAAACTCTCACAATACAATGTCTCAAACTCTCATAATATAATGTCTCAAACTCTCATAACACTATGTCTCAAACTCTCATAACACAATGTCTCAAGCTCCCATAACACAATGTCTCAAACTCTCACAATACAATGTCCCAAACTCTCATAATACAATGTCTCAAACTCTGATAACACAATGTCTCAAACTCTCATAACACAATGTCCCAAACTCTCACAACACAATGTCTCAAACTCTCGAAACGCAATATCTCAAACTCTCACAACACAATGTCTCAAACTCTCATAACACAATGTCTCAAACTCTCACAATACAATGTCTCAAACTCTCATAATACAATGTTTCAAACTCTCATAACACAATGTCTCAAACTCTCATAGCATAATGTCCCAAACGCTCATAATACAATGTCTCAAACTCTCACAACACAATGTCTCAAAATCTCACAATTCGATGTATCAAACTCTCACAATACAATGTCTCAAACTCTCATAATATAATGTCTCAAACTCTCATAACACTATGTCTCAAACTCTCATAACACAATGTCTCAAACTCTCACAATTCGATGTATCAAACTCTCACAATACAATGTCTCAAACTCTCATAATACAATGTCCCAAACTCTCATAACACAATGTCTCAAACTCTCATAACACAATGTCTTAAACTCTCATAACACAATGTCGCAAACTCTCACAACACAATGTCTCAAACTCTCATAACACAATGACTCAAACTCTCATAACACAATGTCTCAAACTCTCACAATACAATGTCCCAAACTCTCATAACACAATGTCTCAAACTCTCATAACACAATGTCTCAAACTCTCATAACACAATGTCTCAAACTCTCACAACACAATGTCTCAAAATCTCACAATTCGATGTATCAAACTCTCACAATACAATGTCTCAAACTCTCATAATATAATGTCTCAAACTCTCATAACACAATGTCTCAAACTCTCATAACACAATGTCTCAAACTCTCATAACACAATGTCTCAAACTCTCATAACACAATGTCCCAAACTCTCACAACACAATGTCTCAAACTCTCATAACACAATGTCTCAAACTCTCAAAACACAACGTCTCAAACTCTCACAACACAATGTCTCAAACTCTCATAACACAATGTCCCAAACTCTCACAACACAATTTCTCAAACTGTCGAAACGCAATGTCTCAAACTCTCACAACACAATGTCTCAATCTCTCATAACACAATGTCTCAAACTCTCACAATACAATGTCTCAAACTCTCATAATACAATGTTTCAAACTCTCATAACACAATGTCTCAAACTCTCATAGCATAATGTCCCAAACTCTCATAATACAATGTCTCAAACTCTCACAACACAATGTCTCAAAATCTCACAATTCGATGTATCAAACTCTCACAATACAATGTCTCAAACTCTCATAATACAATGTCCCAAACTCTCATAACACAATGTCTCAAACTCTCATAAGACAATGTCTCAAACTCTCATAACACAATGCCTCAAACTCTCACAACACAATGTCTCAAACTCTCATAACACAATGTCTCAAACTCTCATAACACAATGTCTCAAACTCTCACAATACAATGTCCCAAACTATCATAACACAATGTCTCAAACTCTCATAACACAATGTCTCAAACTCTCATAACACAATGTCTCAAACTCTCACAACACAATGTCTCAAAATCTCACAATTCGATGTATCAAACTCTCACAATACAATGTCTCAAACTCTCATAATACAATGTCCCAAACTCTCATAACACAATGTCTCAAACTCTCATAACACAATGTCTCAAACTCTCATAACACAATTCCTCAAACTCTCACAACACAATGTCTCAAAATCTCATAACACAAAGTCCAAAACTCTCATAACACAATGTCTCAAACTCTCACAACAGAATGTCTCAAACTCCCATAACACAATGTCTCAAACTCTCACAATACAATGTCTCAAACTCTCATAATACAATGTCTCAAACTCATAACACAATGTCTCAAACTCTCATAACACAATGTCCCAAACTCTCAGAACACAATGTCTCAAACTCTCATAACACAATGTCTCAAACTCTCAAAACACAACGTCTCAAACTCTCACAACACAATGTCTCAAACTCTCATAACACAATGTCCCAAACTCTCACAACACAATGTCCCAAACTCTCACAACACAATGTCTCAAACTCTCACAACACAATGTCTCAAACTCTCATAACACAATGTCTCAAACTCTCATAACACAATGTCTCAAACTCTCATAACACAATGTCTTAAACTTTCATAACACAATGTCTCAAACTCTCATAATACAATGTCTCAAACTCCCATAACACAATGTTTCAAACTCTCAAAACACAATGTTTAAAACTCTCATAACACAATGTCTCAAAATCTCATAACACAATGTCTCAAACTCTCATAATACAATGTCTCAAAATCTCATAACACAATGTCTCAAACTCTCAAAACACACTGTTTAAAACTCTCATAGCACAATGTCTCAAACTCTCATAACACAATGTCTCAAACTCTCATAACACAATGTCCCAAACTCTCACAACACAATGTCACAAACTCTCATAACACAAAGTCCCAAACTCTCATAACACAATGTCTCAAACTCTAATGACACAATGTCTCAAACTCTCATAACACAACGTCTCAAACTCTCATAACACAATGTCTCAAACTCTCACAACACAATGTCTCAAAATCTCACAATTCGATGTATCAAACCCTCACAATACAATGTCTCAAAATCTCACAATTCGATGTATCAAACCCTCACAATACAATGTCTCAAACTCTCATAATACAATGTCTCAAACTCCCATAACACAATGTCTCAAACTCTCACAATACAATGTCTCAAACTCTCATAATACAATGTCTCAAACTCTCATAACACAATATCTCAAACTCTCATAATACAATGTCCCAAACTCTCATAACACAATATCTCAAACTCTCATAATACAATGTCTCAAACTCTCATAACACAATATCTCAAACTCTCATAATACAATGTCCCAAACTCTCATAACACAATATCTCAAACTCTCATAATACAATGTCCCAAACTCTCATAACACAATATCTCAAACTCTCATAATACAATGTCCCAAACTCTCATAACACAATATCTCAAACTCTCATAATACAATGTCTCAAACTCTCATAACACAATATCTCAAACTCTCATAATACAATGTCCCAAACTCTCATAACACAATGTCTCAAAATCTCACAATTCGATGTCTCAAACTCTCACAACACAATGTCTCAAGCTCCCATACCACAATGTCTCAAACTCTCACAATACAATGTCCCAAACTCTCATAATACAATGTCTCAAACTCTGATAACACAATGTCTCAAACTCTCATAACACAATGTCCCAAACTCTCACAACACAATGTCTCAAACTCTCAAAACGCAATATCTCAAACTCTCACAACACAATGTCTCAAATTCTCATAACACAATGTCTCAAACTCTCACAATACAATGTCTCAAACTCTCATAATACAATGTTTCAAACTCTCATAACACAATGTCTCAAACTCTCATAGCATAATGTCCCAAACTCTCATAATACAATGTCTCAAACTCTCACAACACAATGTCTCAAAATCTCACAATTCGATGTATCAAACTCTCGCAATACAATGTCTCAAACTCTCATAATATAATGTCTCAAACTCTCAAAACACTATGTCTCAAACTCTCATAACACAATGTCTCAAACTCTCACAACACAATGTCCCAAACTCTCACAATACAATGTCTCAAACTCTCATAATACAATGTCCCAAACTCTCATAATATAATGTCTCAAACTCTCATAACACTATGTCTCAAACTCTCATAACACAATGTCTCAAACTCTCACAACACAATGTCCCAAACTCTCACAATACAATGTCTCAAACTCTCACAATACAATGTCTCAAACTCTCATAATATAATGTCTCAAACTCTCATAACACTATGTCTCAAACTCTCATAACACAATGTCTCAAGCTCCCATAACACAATGTCTCAAACTCTCACAATACAATGTCCCAAACTCTCATAATACAATGTCTCAAACTCTGATAACACAATGTCTCAAACTCTCATAACACAATGTCCCAAACTCTCACAACACAATGTCTCAAACTCTCGAAACGTAATATCTCAAACTCTCACAACACAATGTCTCAAACTCTCATAACACAATGTCTCAAACTCTCACAATACAATGTCTCAAACTCTCATAATACAATGTTTCAAACTCTCATAACACAATGTCTCAAACTCTCATAGCATAATGTCCCAAACTCTCATAATACAATGTCTCAAACTCTCACAACACAATGTCTCAAAATCTCACAATTCGATGTATCAAACTCTCACAATACAATGTCTCAAACTCTCATAATATAATGTCTCAAACTCTCATAACACTATGTCTCAAACTCTCATAACACAATGTCTCAAACTCTCACAATTCGATGTATCAAACTCTCACAATACAATGTCTCAAACTCTCATAATACAATGTCCCAAACTCTCATAACACAATGTCTCAAACTCTCATAACACAATGTCTCAAACTCTCATAACACAATGTCTCAAACTCTCACAACACAATGTCTCAAACTCTCATAACACAATGACTCAAACTCTCATAACACAATGTCTCAAACTCTCACAATACAATGTCCCAAACTCTCATAACACAATGTCTCAAACTCTCATAACACATTGTCTCAAAATCTCATAACACAATGTCTCAAACTCTCATAATACAATGTCTCAAAATCTCATAACACAATGTCTCAAACTCTCAAAACACACTGTTTAAAACTCTCATAGCACAATGTCTCAAACTCTCATAACACAATGTCTCAAACTCTCATAACACAATGTCCCAAACTCTCACAACACAATGTCACAAACTCTCATAACACAAAGTCCCAAACTCTCATAACACAATGTCTCAAACTCTAATGACACAATGTCTCAAACTCTCATAACACAACGTCTCAAACTCTCATAACACAATGTCTCAAACTCTCACAACACAATGTCTCAAACTCTCACAATTCGATGTATCAAACCCTCACAATACAATGTCTCAAAATCTCACAATTCGATGTATCAAACCCTCACAATACAATGTCTCAAACTCTCATAATACAATGTCTCAAACTCCCATAACACAATGTCTCAAACTCTCACAATACAATGTCTCAAACTCTCATAATACAATGTCTCAAACTCTCATAACACAATATCTCAAACTCTCATAATACAATGTCCCAAACTCTCATAACACAATATCTCAAACTCTCATAATACAATGTCTCAAACTCTCATAACACAATATCTCAAACTCTCATAATACAATGTCCCAAACTCTCATAACACAATATCTCAAACTCTCATAATACAATGTCCCAAACTCTCATAACACAATATCTCAAACTCTCATAATACAATGTCCCAAACTCTCATAACACAATATCTCAAACTCTCATAATACAATGTCTCAAACTCTCATAACACAATATCTCAAACTCTCATAATACAATGTCCCAAACTCTCATAACACAATGTCTCAAAATCTCACAATTCGATGTCTCAAACTCTCACAACACAATGTCTCAAGCTCCCATACCACAATGTCTCAAACTCTCACAATACAATGTCCCAAACTCTCATAATACAATGTCTCAAACTCTGATAACACAATGTCTCAAACTCTCATAACACAATGTCCCAAACTCTCACAACACAATGTCTCAAACTCTCAAAACGCAATATGTCAAACTCTCACAACACAATGTCTCAAATTCTCATAACACAATGTCTCAAACTCTCACAATACAATGTCTCAAACTCTCATAATACAATGTTTCAAACTCTCATAACACAATGTCTCAAACTCTCATAGCATAATGTCCCAAACTCTCATAATACAATGTCTCAAACTCTCACAACACAATGTCTCAAAATCTCACAATTCGATGTATCAAACTCTCGCAATACAATGTCTCAAACTCTCATAATATAATGTCTCAAACTCTCATAACACTATGTCTCAAACTCTCATAACACAATGTCTCAAACTCTCACAACACAATGTCCCAAACTCTCACAATACAATGTCTCAAACTCTCATAATACAATGTCCCAAACTCTCATAATATAATGTCTCAAACTCTCATAACACTATGTCTCAAACTCTCATAACACAATGTCTCAAACTCTCACAACACAATGTCCCAAACTCTCACAATACAATGTCTCAAACTCTCACAATACAATGTCTCAAACTCTCATAATATAATGTCTCAAACTCTCATAACACTATGTCTCAAACTCTCATAACACAATGTCTCAAGCTCCCATAACACAATGTCTCAAACTCTCACAATACAATGTCCCAAACTCTCATAATACAATGTCTCAAACTCTGATAACACAATGTCTCAAACTCTCATAACACAATGTCCCAAACTCTCACAACACAATGTCTCAAACTCTCGAAACGCAATATCTCAAACTCTCACAACACAATGTCTCAAACTCTCATAACACAATGTCTCAAACTCTCACAATACAATGTCTCAAACTCTCATAATACAATGTTTCAAACTCTCATAACACAATGTCTCAAACTCTCATAGCATAATGTCCCAAACTCTCATAATACAATGTCTCAAACTCTCACAACACAATGTCTCAAAATCTCACAATTCGATGTATCAAACTCTCACAATACAATGTCTCAAACTCTCATAATATAATGTCTCAAACTCTCAGAACACTATGTCTCAAACTCTCATAACACAATGTCTCAAACTCTCACAATTCGATGTATCAAACTCTCACAATACAATGTCTCAAACTCTCATAATACAATGTCCCAAACTCTCATAACACAATGTCTCAAACTCTCATAACACAATGTCTCAAACTCTCATAACACAATGTCTCAAACTCTCACAACACAATGTCTCAAACTCTCATAACACAATGACTCAAACTCTCATAACACAATGTCTCAAACTCTCACAATACAATGTCCCAAACTCTCATAACACAATGTCTCAAACTCTCATAACACAATGTCTCAAACTCTCATAACACAATGTCTCAAACTCTCACAACACAATGTCTCAAAATCTCACAATTCGATGTATCAAACTCTCACAATACAATGTCTCAAACTCTCATAATATAATGTCTCAAACTCTCATAACACAATGTCTCAAACTCTCATAACACAATGTCTCAAACTCTCATAACACAATGTCTCAAACTCTCATAACACAATTCCTCAAACTCTCACAACACAATGTCTCAAAATCTCATAACACAAAGTCCCAAACTCTCATAACACAATGTCTCAAACTCTCACAACACAATGTCTCAAACTCCCATAACGCAATGTCTCAAACTCTCACAATACAATGTCTCAAACTCTCATAATACAATGTCTCAAACTCATAACACAATGTCTCAAACTCTCATAACACAATGTCCCAAACTCTCACAACACAATGTCTCAAACTCTCATAACACAATGTCTCAAACTCTCAAAACACAACGTCTCAAACTCTCACAACACAATGTCTCAAACTCTCATAACACAATGTCCCAAACTCTCACAACACAATTTCTCAAACTGTCGAAACGCAATGTCTCAAACTCTCACAACACAATGTCTCAATCTCTCATAACACAATGTCTCAAACTCTCACAATACAATGTCTCAAACTCTCATAATACAATGTTTCAAACTCTCATAACACAATGTCTCAAACTCTCATAGCATAATGTCCCAAACTCTCATAATACAATGTCTCAAACTCTCACAACACAATGTCTCAAAATCTCACAATTCGATGTATCAAACTCTCACAATACAATGTCTCAAACTCTCATAATACAATGTCCCAAACTCTCATAACACAATGTCTCATACTCTCATAAGACAATGTCTCAAACTCTCATAACACAATGCCTCAAACACTCACAACACAATGTCTCAAACTCTCATAACACAATGTCTCAAACTCTCATAACACAATGTCTCAAACTCTCACAATACAATGTCCCAAACTATCATAACACAATATCTCAAACTCTCATAACACAATGTCTCAAACTCTCATAACACAATGTCTCAAACTCTCACAACACAATGTCTCAAAATCTCACAATTCGATGTATCAAACTCTCACAATACAATGTCTCAAACTCTCATAATACAATGTCCCAAACTCTCATAACACAATGTCTCAAACTCTCATAACACAATGTCTCAAACTCTCATAACACAATTCCTCAAACTCTCACAACACAATGTCTCAAAATCTCATAACACAAAGTCCCACACTCTCATAACACAATGTCTCAAACTCTCACAACACAATGTCTCAAACTCCCATAACACAATGTCTCAAACTCTCACAATACAATGTCTCAAACTCTCATAATACAATGTCTCAAACTCATAACACAATGTCTCAAACTCTCATAACACAATGTCCCAAACTCTCAGAACACAATGTCTCAAACTCTCATAACACAATGTCTCAAACTCTCAAAACACAACGTCTCAAACTCTCACAACACAATGTCTCAAACTCTCATAACACAATGTCCCAAACTCTCACAACACAATGTCCCAAACTCTCACAACACAATGTCTCAAACTCTCACAACACAATGTCTCAAACTCTCATAACACAATGTCTCAAACTCTCATAACACAACGTCTCAAACTCTCACAACACAATGTCTCAAACTCTCATAACACAACGTCTCAAACTCTCACAACACAATGTCTCAAACTCTCATAACACAATGTCCCAAACTCTCACAACACAATGTCCCAAACTCTCACAACACAATGTCTCAAACTCTCACAACACAATGTCTCAAACTCTGATAATACAATGTCTCAAACTCTGATAACAATGTCTCAAAATCTCATAACACAATGTCTCAAACTCTCATAATACAATGTCCCAAACTCTCATAACACAATGTCTCAAACTCTCAAAACACAATGTCTCAAATTCTCATAACACAATGTCTCAAACTCTCACAATACAATGTCTCAAACTCTCATAATACAATGTTTCAAACTCTCATAACACAATGTCTCAAACTCTCATAACACAATGTCTCAAACTCTCATAACACAATGTCCCAAACTCTCAGAACACAATGTCTCAAACTCTCATAACACAGTGTCTCAAACTCTCATAACACAACGTCTCAAACTCTCACAACACAATGTCTCAAACTCTCATAACACAATGTCCCAAACTCTCACAATACAATGTCCCAAACTCTCACAACACAATGTCTTAAACTCTCACAACACAATGTCTCAAACTCTGATAATACAATGTCTCAAACTCTCAAAACACAATGTCTCAAACTCTCATAACACAATGTCCCAAACTCTGATAATACAATGTCTCAAACTCTCATAATACAATGTCTCAAACTCTCATAATACAATGTCCCAAACTCTGATAACACAATGCCTCAAACTCTCATAATACAATGTCTCAAACTCTGATAACACAATGTCTCAAACTCTCATAATACAATGTCTCAAACTCTGATAACACAATGTCCCAAACTCTCATAACACAATGTCTCAAACTCTGATAATACAATGTCTCAAACTCTCATTACACAATGTCTCAAACTCTCATAATACAATGTCTCAAACTCTCATAACACAATGTCTCAAACTCTCATAACACAATGTCTCAAACTCTCATAACACAATGTCTCAAACTCTCATAATACAATGTCTCAAACTCTCATAATACAATGCCTCAAACTCTCATAATACAATGTCCCAAATTCTCATAATACAATGTCCCAAATTCTCAGTACACAATGTCCCAAACTCTGATAATACAATGTCTCAAACTCTCATAATACAATGTCTCAAACTCTCATAATACAATGTCCCAAACTCTGATAACACAATGCCTCAAACTCTCATAATACAATGTCTCAAACTCTGATAACACAATGTCTCAAACTCTCATAATACAATGTCTCAAACTCTCATAATACAATGTCTCAAACTCTCATAACACAATGTCTCAAACTCTCATAACACAATGTCTCAAACTCTCATAACACAATGTCTCAAACTCTCATAATACAATGTCTCAAACTCTCATAATACAATGCCTCAAACTCTCATAATACAATGTCCCAAATTCTCATAATACAATGTCCCAAATTCTCAGTACACAATGTCCCAAACTCTGATAATACAATGTCTCAAACTCTCATAATACAATGTCTCAAACTCTCATAATACAATGTCCCAAACTCTGATAACACAATGCCTCAAACTCTCATAATACAATGTCTCAAACTCTGATAACACAATGTCTCAAACTCTCATAATACAATGTCTCAAACTCTCATAATACAATGTCTCAAACTCTCATAATACAATGTCCCAAACTCTGATAACACAATGTCTCAAACTCTCAAAAAATACTGCGTGGTGATGCCCTAATCAGTTTTTATTAGAATGGGTCCTACGTTAAGTATTTTCAATCCGTTCTTAATACTGAAGTTGTTATCCATAAGTAAAAGTATTAACTATTCAGAAGGCTACATCTAAATGCCACTAAGAGGAAAAAGTGGGCCTCTATATACTGACCACAGAGCTACTTTTCAGTAAAAGTTTTACTGTACAAGCCTTTATCCAATTTTTGGTCTAAGTCCAGATTTTGCCCTTTTATGCAATTTCTAAATGGATTTTCACTCGATCGCTGTATGTGGAAGAGTTGCCTTGTACTCACCAGAGATCGGGGATTTTCCCTGAGCAAAGATGTCGCCCCCCTCCCTCCCTTCCTCACTATAAAACCTGACAACGCAGCCTTATAAATAAAATAGTGCGGCGTAAAACATCAACCAACACCAACAAAAAAAAAGAAGAATTTTGTTTTAGTAACTGCCTATAATATTGCTTTGGATGTTATACATGCATTTTGTAAATGTTTATCTACTTATTTGATCAGACTTAATACCGAGGGTTATTTTCGTGTTTCGCCTAAATTGGACCCATTAACCTTATGCTTTTCGGATATGAAATTCATTAAAATGTAGATGTCAAACCTGTCTATTTTCATAAGTAACAATAGAACCAGGTCAAAATACGTATTGACATATTTATCACCCTCGGGCTACTCGATCTCAGTAATCTGAATTTGGCCACGTTTTGGTTCAAGGGAGGTAATAGAAGGCTAGGCTGGGTAGACATTTACTGTCTTCATTAAACGCCTATAAACCTTTTTACAGGCTTAAAAAAATACCCTTTTATGTATTTCTTTTTCTCTCTCTTTCATTGTATAAAGTGTACATTCCAATTGTATTTTCTATCATTACATGTATGGCAATGTAACTCTGTCAATGTTTTTCTTTGTTAATACCGTCTCTGTCACCCATATCCCTCGACCACGTGGATCTGCAGGGCGCAAAATCGTGATCGATAAGTGTCAAAATAAATGTATTCATTACAAAAAAAAAATAATGTAATCGTAATCATTTGTAAAATTGGTTGACTGATTGATGTATACCTTATTACTATTGTCCGTTTCTTTCGATTAGTCGTAAGTGTGGAAATTGATGTTTTTAAGTGAAATATATTTTACTTTAATTCATGCCGTGGGACAAAAGTTTACATACTGTTCAAATTTCGAGTTGATGACGTAAGGATTGTTTTTCAACAAGATGGCCAATATATCGATTGACGTCAAAATGTATTCAAATCCTTGAGGTCAAATGTCAGTGGGCGTGGAAAATAAATGACAATGAGTGATACAAAGTTGTCGACCAGGTCCCTTCCAATGACATTAGTCCTCACGGATTTGAATCGACAAAGATCGACCAGGTGAAATTGTTTAAAAACTAACTTATCCTCAGCTTAAAGAAATATAGCCAAAGAACCGATGCCGTGTTGCATTCACGGACGAAATTCCAAATACCGGGACGCTTAGGGGCCTATTTCAAATTCAGGCTTTTATCTTTTCTAAACCCCATTCAAGAGGATATTCCCACAAACAAGAGTCACTGAAAACCTCATAGCCAATAGCCATTCAATTCATAAATATGTGACTTGTGGTATGAGCTGCCAAAATTCACATTATTGCATAATTTCTGATCGTCACGACAGCAAGAGGCTTTGAATGCTAAATGATTGGCGTTGGAATGAGGAAAATCCATACAGTATGTGGCCTGTGCGAACCGAAAACGGGTTCTAAAAATAAACAAAATTTAAATAACCGGGACAACACTTGATTCATTCAATAAGCCAAAGTTAGCTCAAAAACAATACTTTATCGTACATTTTCGAGATTAGAAGCACTAAACAGCCTCTGAATTATACGTCTTGAGAAAAATAGCAAATAATTTCAACATTTTGTTTTAACGTCAAAATATCAACATTTTGGCAGCTCATGCCTTTTAAAAAATTATCTGAATTGTGGCAGACCATTGGTTAATTTGTATTTGGTCATTGTGACCTACTGACAAAATCGCAACTGAACATTTATCTAATATGTTTAAGTGAAATTTTCACCAAATGAGTCATAGTTGATCCAGGGTCTAACCAAGATGATCTGCTTGCTGTAACAGCAAAATTATACGTTCTAGACAAAGTTTAATGACACATGATATAAATCTGTTTATCTCGTCGCCACCACCTTTTGCCCAGAAGCTTTCGTTTGACACAAATGTTCACAATTTCAAACATCCTGTGTTTATTTTAAACATCTGAAGGATAAAAATAGGCAGATAAAATGTAGCTGACATGCAGTACATGTAACGCTGTTCCGGGAGGCCAACTGCATGTAAATGAAAAGTCTCTTTGCCAGATAAACCCTTACACGAACGCATCATAGTTTAGAATCTAATCCAAGGTTAAGAACACTTTAAAGTGGCATGATCTGCCAAAATTCACACTTTTTTCATAATTTCTGATCGTCACGACAGTAAGAGGCTTTGAAGGCGATCGCAAAACTAAATGATTACCGTTGGAATGAGGAAAATCCATACAGTATGTGGCCTATTCGAACCGGAATAGTGTTCGAAAAGTAAACAAAATTTAAATAACCGGGACTACCATTCATTCATTCTAAGCCAAAGTTAGTTACGGGTTCGAAAGGACTTACCTTCCTCGCTGTCGCCATGAATTAGGTAATTATTTCCAACGAAAGTGATTAATTAAATGCGTTAATCTATCCGATATGTTATTGGAAAGGTATATCTAGTGATACGTTCTGAAATCATGGTAATCTATACAATCATCCATACGGCTCAATGAGAAATACCTAATCATGCAATCGGAAAGCACAAATTTTTCAGCCAGACGCTGAAACAATCCGCTCGTATGAACAATTAGAAGCTTTTCGTAGTCAAACTACGTGCGTTTATTCATGGAAAAAGGACCTCTTAAAATAAACACATCATTACATATACACCGTGATTGTTGTTGCTAACGAAGAAACAGAGTTAGGTCAAAGGTCGATGAGACGTTAATGATCTAAGACAAAGTCTAGGTCATCAATGAATAAAAAAACTGATTGCGGTTGAACAGGAGATTCAGGGCCATTTGTTTAACCTGTTGCGTTAGTAACTCGATAAATGAGCGGCTGCATAATACAGATTGTCATCAGTCTTGCAACTACGTAGGCCTATCACAAGGTCTAGGCCATTTTTATTTCCTATTATAGCATAACAAATAAACGGCTGTATATTTGAATGCAAAAAGGTTAGGAGAGGCCCATTGGCTACAGAGACAAGGCAGTCGATATTAGAATCTAAATAAGTTGAAAATGGACATTTATCCAAGTTGCTGGACCATTTTTCCAATTTTTTCAACTGTGAGTCTGTGCCCGTCTCCGATATAGATGTGAATTTAATATGTGACATTGAGCCTAATGCAAATTCGAAATCATCACAAAACGATAGGGTATAAGTTTCTGACCTTGACCAAGAAATTGTAATTTTATTCAGTAAAAATGTTTGCTACATAGTAAAGAAAAATGGGATATCGTGGTGTAATTATATCTTACAGCATATCCTAAATTCGGTTCAATTTTCCATTGTAAACTGAACGAATTCCAGCACATTGTTGGAAAACCAAGCCGATAAAAACCAATAAGCCTGCCATTGAAAGGTCATTGGGATTTCACTCAATCGCCATATACGTACACAGGTTAATTGCCATGCAGGTATCAGCAGAAAGAGGGGGGGGGGAGGGGTCATATACGGCCACACAACTCAATGAATTGTGTGGCACTGGAAGTGTAGGCCTACGTCAATGTGGGGATGATGAGTATTAGCCCGAGTAATCAGCCTCTGTGGTGCTGAGAATCTAACACTCTCCCTAACGTTTGCACCACAGATATCAATAAAGAAAAAACACACAGACATGATTTCTCGGCTAAGGGAGTATGAATGGGGTAGCGTCTTGAGGCATATCAGATAAATTAAAAACTTTAATAGCGTTGAAAACTATCAAGCATCGAAAACACAATAAATAACTGAGTATATGCGAACTAATCGGCGTTGGGATTATAATTAAAAAGTCCACGATATGTTGAATTGATTACAGTTCTTTTGGTGCGCCAATGCTATAGGCTTCTTCTATTCATCAGCATTGATTGATTGATTGATTATTTGGTGTTTTACGCCGCGCTCAAGATTATTTCACTTATATGGCGGCGCTGCCAGTTTTATTGTGGGGGTAAACCGGGATCTATGCCCAGAGGAAACCCACGACCTTCCGGTGGTAACTGACAGCCATCCCACGTAGGTCGTTCGAGTGAAAACCCATTCAGAAAATATCCAATTTTTTTTTTGACTGAGTGGGATTCGAACCCGCCACCCATTGGCGGAAGGCTGTTCGTATTGAGCGTCCAACGCTCTACCTACTGAGCCACGGACGTCCCATGCATCAGAAGATCTTTAATCCACTGAATGTATAGCGGACTAAATGTATAGTCGTGTAGGCCTAGGCCAGGTAAAATAGCAAAAAGAAACGTTTATAAAATTTGCCACGAAGTTATACATACCGATTCCAGGAAACTTTCCATTTTGCAAGTATAAGACTGTTGATGTAGGAAATTCCTGCAAAACACTGTCACTTTCACTGAGTAACGATATACGATGACTTGATTTCGATATGACAAGAATGTTGTCGATCTAGTAATCGTGTTGCAGACGACAAGTTATGTTAAACTGCTCACAGTGGCGGAAAATGATATGCTTGTCCTCTTAATCGGGCCGTGGTGAACACATACTTCAAAACAATCCCTTGATCCTTTTTTTTTTATATCTTTTAAGGTATTTTCTTATTTTTCCTTGGATCATTTTTTATTATAGAATTAGTCCCTGAACAACAAGTTTAGCAATTAAGGTCAACCCGAGCTAGGCTATTTATTAAAGTAATTTGCAGTCATTCTGTATAATTACTCCTTCGGTTCGTGATACGAGGCCGAGTAACAGAAATACAATCAGGTCAGTAATAATCACATACCGCCAGGTCACATATAACTCTAACAATATTCTTAAGCCAATTATAGTACTGGTCTTGGAATAGTTGCAGTAATATTATGTCCATGTCTACATATTATTCATCCCACGTAAACTGAACTTTTGTATCGCTACTTTATAGGCCGATAGTGTTAATGTAAATATTCTGTTAAATTATAGATTGTTAATTTTCAGATTTTTTTTAATTTACAGATTTTATTAATTAACAAATTTTGTTAATGTAAATATTCTGTTAAATTATAGATTTTGTTAATTTTCAGATTTTTTTTAATTTACAAATTTTATGAATAAACTGATTTTGTTAATTTAGAGATTTCATTAATAAACAGATATTGTTTTTTACATTTATATGTTTTGTTAAGTTACATATTTGGTTATTTACTGATTTTGCTACCTCACAGCTTTTGTTAATTTACAGATTTCATTAATAAACAGATTTGACTGATTTTCAGATTTTGTTAATTTTCAGATTTCATTGAAAAATAGATTTTGTTAATTTTCAGATTTTTTTAACTTTCAAATTTGGTTAATTTTACAGATTTTGTTAACTTTCAGATACTGTTAATTTACAGATTTTGTTCATTTACAGATTTTGTTAATTTTCAGATTTTGTTAATTTAAAGATTTGGTTGATCCATAGATTTTCATGGATGGCAAATTCTGACACCCCATGAATTCGACCATGATTATATAGTGACAGACAATTAAACCTGAAGCATAATGACGTCACATGAAACTAAAGAGTTGCATTGTGGGTCGAGGGGTCTAAATCCACCAATGTCTTCGATCCGTGGTCTGAACAAACCTCTTACACTCTCAGCAGTGTAAAAAAGCAATACATCCCGTAAATATTCTAACCTCCACTGAAATCCCATCAATCAAACATTGAGCAATTAGACTACATCGACTGTAACATCTTATTCGCGGTAGGCATCGATAGGGGATTAAAATTACCATGTTTAATTTCAATCATTTATGTATACCGATACCGATTTGAGAAAATGAATTGCTAATAGCCAAAGGTATTTATTTTCTACAACAATTTCATAATTGCAGGCCTGCACGACTTTTCAGTAGGTCTACAGTTTTTATCAGAATCAAGCCAGTAGTCTAAAGCGTACTTGACAATCCAGTATTTTTTTTATACATGGAAGGAAATATAATCAACACCATGTCTAGAAAAAAGAAATATTCGCTTTCCACAAGAAAAAACAAAGCATTTATGTTAAATGCATATCAAAGAAGACAAACATTTACCCCATCAAAGTATTGCTGATGATCAGACACCGATCAGACATGAAAAAAGTCAATCTCAATAATTGCATCGACAAGCATTTTGTTTAGTTTTGAAACAAAGGGAGGTAAATACGATGTCACGGTTGGTAGCATTTTATGATTAGGATAACCTCCCTTAAAGTTTGTGAGCGATGTATAAGTGACGTAAAAATCATGAAAATCAATCTGTTAAAATAACCGCCTTTTTTAACGTGTACATAAATAACAGACACACTCTCTGGACATCAAGGTAACATGGATATACCAATATGCTTTGTTGGAATTATCCAAATTCTATGCCCAAAGTATATTGATATTATGCAGGCTAATAGAGTTGAACAGTGTAACGCGTTGAAAAATGTATTCATTTCTCTTTTTTTCTCCTAACAGCTGGTTCAAATTCCTTGTGCATCCCAATCGATCTTTTAGTCAGCCATGCACTCACACAAAAAGATATCCTGCAAATGTTTGTATTTGGTCGGTATCTTTGCTGTTCTCCATCGGTAACAGGATTCTAATGTCTTTACTAATCATGAATAACTTCCGGGTACCGACCAGATGTGAGTATTTGCAAGAGTATTTTCAGCTGTTTTGCTTCAATTAGTCAAAGAAAAATAAGGCGATTCTCCAAAGTTACACTTTTCAAATCGATACATCCTCCGACTCTACTGGACAGCACAATATCAATATACTTTGGTCATAGAGATTGGTTATTTCATGTTCTGTTACTGAAAGCTGAGATATGTTGATAAGAAAAACTTGCTTATCATAGTTACGAATGCCGTAGCACATTTCTGTTGCAATATGCTTCTGTAGCATGCAGCTTTGTCCCAGGACGATCTGAAACAGTGAAAGAACATCAATTTTAACATGTTTGTTTGGCAGATTCATTGCATTACTGATGTATTGATTATGTTTATTTGCCATATTAAAATTTATATAACTTACAAAGTATTGTTCGGGACAGGGTTTTCTGTCAGAAGACAACCCCGGACATTCCATTCGTTTACTCGGTATTTTTCCAAGTTAGAAAAAATCAGTAACGTTAATTTTTTGCCCAAATTCGATAGTTTTGACATCATTTAGTATTTTAATTTGAAAATGAAAATTTGATTTGTTAGTTACCCTAAATGTTAACGAAGGACAAGCCCGGCAATGTGCATATATAAACGTCCAAATTGGCTTGAATTGTGAATTTTAAACAAACTAGCATTGGTCCAATTTTCGGAACTAACCTGAGAGAAACAGACGCTCGTTTTGATTTGAGGGACACAGAAAGGCTCCGATAAATTTGATACGGTAAATTCAATAGTAAAAGATATGGAATAAGTATATTCCAACATATAGAACTTACAGACTTTCTGGTCCATGTTGACGTTTGGACTTCCGTTCTGGGTATGCCTTCATAACACCATTTAAACATTTTAAAGATAACTTCACATTTTTGTGTGTCTTATGTTTGAGTCATTTTACTAGAAGTAAGATCGTATAAATTGGATTTTTTTACAAATGTCAGAAAGGCTAAGGCGGGCTAGAAGGCCTTTGAGATATTATCGGCCATTTTTTCTAAAGAAGTAAGAATTAGAAGTTTTTTAATTTTTGAAAATTGTGAAAAAAATTAACTTAGTTTTTTTTTCAACGAATGTCCCCACCGCCACATACTGTATAGATTTTCCTCATTCCATCGCCAATCATTTAGTTTTTCGATGGCCTTCAAAGCCTCTTACTGTCGTGACGATCAGAAATTATAAAAAAGTGTGAATTTTGGCAGCTCATGCCACTTTAACTATCGTTATCAGAGAATGTTCATCTGACCTGGCAGCAATCTTCACAACAAAGCTTAGCTGTGTGTCCCGATCGGCCAATTAGCATACCCCTAGCTCACCAGTCACTGAACAAGCCTAAGAGAAATTGGTCAGCTCTGAAAGTCTGCCATTTAAGTTAATTTGGATCATATCGAGGAGCTAAAAACCGAAGACAAATACTCTAATAACTCTGAAATATGTGCTGACTTATAAATCAACCTTTTGAGTAGACGTAGCAAGCTGCATTGGGTGTCTACCGGACCTGTGGGAGTCGTTGTAGAATTTTCACAAAAGGTAGTCTTATCGCTAACATTGCAGGTTATAACCATACAAGATACGATAAGCTTTCAAGGGACGATTGAACTGTTGAGTTTGTCTGGCAGATTCATTTTCAGTGTAATTTCACACCGTAAACCACGTGCAAGATTCACGCACATGAATATGATGGCCTATGGGAGCCCGCTCGATACAATTACATGCCCCCCCCCCCCACTCCACCATCCCTTTTAAGCTTGAGCCAGAGCTAAATGACGTAAAGTACCAAAGAAATTCAATTATGAATTACACTGGGTTTTTAACCGACTAAACTTTTGCAGAACCGGCCCCAGGTTTTTTCAATTTTTTTTTCAGACTAAGTTGGATTCAAACTCGCTAACACATCGAGAGGGAAACTTGAGTCCCACTTAGACACTGTCATTCTACCAGACTAAAACACGCCTCTGATAAATAGGAGAGGCCCCCTCCATAGAAGACATGGGCGTACCGATATGTGTATAGCTGTAGCTAAAATTTAAATCTTTAAAGGGAAAGAAAATCTAAGCTTTAGACTAGTTTAGATGGAAAGAGTAGAGTTCATTTAGTCCAAAACAACTGTCCAATGTATGTTTTATCCCCTCGTAAGCGAATAATTGAAATTTGAAGGTAGCGTTACAATAGAGAATAAGCTCCATAGGCCATTCACAAGGCCGCCACCATTTTTTCATTAGTTTTATCCAATTATTGTAAAATAAAAGTTTAAGTGCGTTATAGAGTAGTCATGTGATGCAATTTAGCCAATGGCTGGCTAAACAATGGCGTGCGGTTGCATACTGACCTATATATTCGGAGACAATCTGGCAGCAGGTCACAGTTTCATTTTCCTTCTTTTCCCATTTGCGGTAATGTTAATGTCTGCTCTCACAGCACCTTCCCTAACTTTCGTTGAACCAAATCCTTCGGCGGGGGCCTTGAACAGTCCTTCGGCAGTATTTTAAGCACAATTTTTTCATAGGTTGAAGGTAGAAATTTTGAGATACGAGTAGAATCAGCTGATAGGGGTCTCTTTGCACATAATCCGCCGCATGTAAATAGACCAAAGCACCCCCAACTACCAGATCTCCACCACCTGAACTGGTCGCATTCCACTTCTAAAATAATTTCCAGACAGTAACTCAACCCCTGTCCTTTCATAAAAACTACAAAAATGCCCAGAAAAAAATGCAGGGGGCCAGGAAAAAAATAATAAAAAAACACACAAAAATATCTGGAACTTCTTTTTCTAGGAATTTCCGGAAGTGAGAAACTGTGACCTGTATCCATCTTCCCACTTCAAGTTTGTCGCCATGTTTTTTTTGGACCTAAATCTACCATTATACATTAGAGAGCGGTAAAAATACGTCATTATTGATCTAAAAATAGCTATACCAACATCACGTCATCCTAAAACGGAAAAATGGCTACACAGATAAGCCACTGAAAGGACATACTTCTGTCTGTTTTTATTAGCTTGTGGGTCACTTTGAAGGTTGTTATCGACGATAATCCCTATGTATTTCTAGAGATTTCCCCTCCTTTAAAGTTACTTACATGCTGATGTTGTGAGGTATGCACTAGTCAATCTAAAAAAACTCGATGCAAAGATATGACAAATATACAAAATTTCAACACTTTTTTATAGCCGGTTAAACCAAAGTAATTAAGGGTTTTCCGTGCTGTGATAATTATTATTTCTATATCAAACATGCTTATCTAACATATAAATAATGAAGTTTAAATGGAACCTTTTATTCTGAAAGATATCGTCATTTTACACAACCAGCTGTTGTGGATTGATTGTTGCTTTACACTGAATTCATTTGTTCAGGTACTAGTATATTGCAGCTGTGCAGGTTTAATTGTGGAGGAAATCAGTCTTTTGCCCAGAGAAACCTCCTGACCTTCTTTACACTTACTATCTGTATTTTAAAAACTTGTCTTTATAGAGTTGTTCTAGTGAAACAAATATATTTTATTGTTAATTTCCCTTTAACCCCTTTCAAGTGTGACTTAAAAAATGCAGGCGATGAAATGCTGGTTGTATAAGTCAATAATAGTTTTCTGACCTCGCATCTGTATTTCTTCCTGTACACTGTAGCGTGGTATCCCTCATCTGGTTGTACATAGAACAGTCACTTCAACGATTAATCGGAGGGCATCGTAAGTCATCAGAGATTGTGTCTTGGATGGCCAAAATGGGTGAAAAATCTTGCAAGTAATCTTAAAATTTTAAGTTCAAAGTCGGGGACCGCGACGACTGTGGCGATGCCTAAAAAATCTGCGACAAGCCGCAGGCGTCCTGAGAGCGCCTCCGACGGGTACAAAATCGTGGGATCTGTCTCAAGATTTTGTTAAAATTTCCCGGGTTTTACCCATCGCCGACGCATCGCAACTGTGACTGGGGCATTACTAACGATGCTGAATACAAGCTGTGAAACGTTTTTTTTTAAAATAGAGTTTAAGCGCATAAAACGTTCTGCCAATGAGCGAAGGCCATATATCAACGTTCTTGAAACGAAGACCTCCAATCTGTGCACGTTTTTATCGCCTATCAGGCATGACCTCAAGACAATCCCATGTATATTTCCGCAACTGAATCACAGCCAATCTCATCAAATATCTCGGTATCTCGCAAACTATTAATTTGTCATACATAGACTATAACTTCACCTGGCGATCGGCTCTTCAACGGGAGAATGATAGCTTCACTGGTACCCAAATAATTGTAGAAAACAATGGTCTAACCAGCTGGGAGCGGTCACCATTGTAGAAGGGACGCCATTTTGTCGTAGTTACAGGCCGGGTGATACTGGAGCTCCGGCCCCTATTTTGAATTTTCCTACGAAAAATATGTTTACCGATGCAATAAATGCCTTAAAATGAATGACCAACCTTTTCTGTCTTAGTATCCATTCCCCTTTTGTCGAACTATAGGCTTGGGTTGTTGCATTCCATCGATATCGAAAGTGGGTTGGAACATTTTCCCGCGAACAGGCGGCCATATTGCCTGTGGAATCATGGTTAATTTTCGCAAATTTAAAAATGGCTTCCTCCCGTAGCGTTCCGCCCTTCGGGCGTCACAATAGTCAATAACGCTACATACCGGAGCTAGTACCCAAAGTGACAGCTGTTCTGGGCGAAATACAAACGACAGTAATGGACCAGTAATGGATGATAGCATTGGTTAGAAACACAATAAGTTAAGTGTAAATGGATATATTTTTCGTTCATATTGTTAAAAAAAGTGTTGCTAATTTTTCTCAACAAATCCAATAATATATTGGTCATATACACAAAGTATGCATCTTGCACAAATATACCAAATAGGGAGAACCTGAATGCAAAGTTTCATTATTAGTACTGGGTTATATGGCTTCTCCTTACGACACCTGGAAAAATCATTCTGCCAAACTAGTTTAGCGTTGTCTACATGAATCTGTTTTAACAAATAGCATAGGCCACCAACACATACACTTTCTACAATTGCTGCAATGCAGGAGAAACAGAATAAAACTAAAAGGTTTTGAGACTAAAACATAATATGTCTCCCCCCCCCCACACAGTGACGTTAATGATGAAAAGTACTGCATGCCTCTAAGCATAACCCAGTATCATTTCAATTGTAGAAAGTACCTAGCCTAGTACGTGAAAATATGAACAGTAAAAAATCTCGAAAACACATCTTTGACCGAGTGACAGGTTTCTGGATTCTTAGCGACAAACATCAGTTTGAACAATTCATAAAGGAGTTTACTTCAATATTAATTGGGATTTCATTCAACTATGGCTCTAAAATGGCCTGTAATTTTTTTAAATTTGGCCTCATAAAAAAACTAAATTGTTTGGTTTGTAAACTTTGGAATTCTATGAATCCCTGTCTGACGGAGGCCCAAACCAGATCGGACGGGCGTACAGGTGCCAAAAGTTGATCAACGCTTAAAGTCCTCATCAATAAACTGTAATTAAAATTTCAACAAATTCCACACAGTGCTTCTGGGGATATCTTGTAAACAAGCAACAACCAATGAAAATATCCGATTCGGAGGCTCACAGAAGATCGGAGAAGCGTACAGGCGCCAAAACTTGATCAACTCTGAATGTCCTCACCAATAAGCTGTAATTAAAATTTCATCAAGTTCCGTTAAGTGGTTCTGGAGATATCTTGTAGACAAGCAACAACCAATGAAAATATCTGATTCTGGGGCTAACTGAGGATTGGACTTGCGAACAGGCGCCAAAACTTGATCAACTCTGAACGTCCTCACCAATAAGCTGTTATTAAAATTTCATCAAACTCCGCCAAGTGGTTCTGAAGATATCTTGTAGACAAGCAACAACCAATGAAAATATCCGATTCTGAGGCTAACAGAAGATCGGAAAGGCGCCAAGACTTGATCAACGCTGAAAGTTCTCACCAATAAGCTGTTATTAAAACTTCATAAAATTACACACAGTGCTTCTGGGGATATCTTGTGAACAAGCAAAAACCAATGAAAATATCCGATTCGGAGGCTCACAGAAGATCGGAGAAGCGTACAGGTGCCAAAACTTGATCAACTCTAAATGTCCTCACCAATAAGCTGTAATTAAAATATCGTCAAATTCCGCCAAGTGGTTCTGAAGATATTTTGTTGACAAGCAACAACCAGTGAAAATATACAATTCGGAGGCTAACTGAAGATTGGAAGGGCGTACAGGCGCCAAAACTTGATCAACTCTGAACGTCCTTACAAACAAGCTGTAATAAAACTTTTATCAAATTCCGCCCAGTGGTTCTGGAGATATCTTGTAGACAAGCAACAACCAATGAAAATATCCGATTCTGAGGCTAACTGAAGATCGGACAGGCGCCAAAACTTGATCAACTCTGAACGTCTTCACCAATAAGCTGTTATTAAAATTTCATCAAATTCCGCCCAGCGGTTATGGAGATATCTTGCAGACAGGCAACAACCGATGAAAATATCCGATTCGGAGGCTAACTGAAGAGAAACAGGTGCCAAAGTTGACGGACGACGGACGCGACAACCACAGTATGTCTCCCCGCCATATGTGAGGGAGACATAATGAGAACGTTTTAAGCCAATTGGTTGATAACATATAAAGATAAAACACGATGAGCAAGTCTATAGTGGTCAAAATCTCAACAAAGTACAACGGTTTTTAACTATTTTTTAGAATGTAGATAAACGGGCTACTAAGACATCAACCATGTATACGTGCATGCAAAGGACGACAATGAAAATTGCGTACTTCGAATATTCCACGAAATGAGTGTCCCCAAATCAATCTGTAATCAATGTGTTTCCTTTGCATTTGAAGGCGAGATATTTTGATCGGTATAGATTAATTGGTATTTTACGCCACACTCAAGACTATTTTTCTTATATTGCAGCGTTGTCACGTTTCGTGGGGGTGTAAACCGGGCTCTGTGCCCGGAGGAAATGCTCGGCGTTTGTCAACTACCTGGCAACGCTATTCACACACAGGTGCAGAGTGAATAGGTATAGAATGCACTTCTCTTGTTTTCTCTACACTCTTTTTTTCCTTAGACTTTTTTTGAAGCATGCGAACTAACATATAAAATAGACTTTTTATCTTTTTGTCTCCATGATCACATTCTTCAATCATTGGCTTCAATCGTTTACCATTGCAGATTATTTATTTTTCATGTCGATGTTATGTTGATGGAAAACGGTCTTTACTAAAGCCAAAACACATAGGACAACTCGTACTATATTGTACATGATGGTGTATATTTATGAGCTTTCGAGAGTAGCTACTCTCATCATCAGATATTACAACACACAATAGACAATTTTCTACAGGCATTATATATAGAGAAACACATAACATAGTTAATACTTTAAAATGATAGAATAAGTAGGATAAGCAAAATTAGGCTTCCAAAGTACAAATGAACAGGATCTGTACAGATTAAAACCATGGGGACTTATAATCCTTAATGGAGACATACAGTTATACATTAAATAAACGGAGAGGAATTGATGAAATTTGTACATTTAAATCAGGGTTTAATTTAGAAATATGAAGTGACTCTTTAAAAGCTAAGCTAAGTTTGTTATTGGCTTGTTATTCTCTATATATAATGCCTGTAGAAAATTGTCTATTGTGTATTGTGATATCTGATGATGAGAGTAGCTACTCTCGAAAGCTCATAAATATACACCATCATGTACAATATAGTACGAGTTGTCCTATGTGTTTTGGCTTTAGTAAAATCACTCCATAGTAGAATTTAATATTAAACGGTCTTTATGGCAGTTATTAAGGGAAAACACAAAAAGTTATCTCAAATTAAGCATGTTTATGGTATCAACTCAAAAATTGAACCCTATATATGGCCTAATCAGATTCCAAACTTAAGAGAAATGGACTACAGGAACATTCCAGTTTCAGCAACAAAACCATAGACGGAATATGTAAATATTTATAAAGATTTGTTCAGTTGTTTTCTAAATTTTACCGTCACTGACGTTTCAATTGACAAAATGGCCACTCCAGCGGTCATGGTTCTATACATTCTAATTAGAACCAAAAAGAAATCTAGCAACCAGCATGACATATTGTTAAAAAATTACAAACAATTATCTTGAGCCGATGGACCCGAGGTAGGTTTGGGTTTCGAATAAATGCATTTTCCTTCTTTAATATCTACAGGGTAGCGTTTACCTACATACAATCATCAAATAAATATGAATATGAAACTTAAGATCCTTAGGGGAACTGACATATCAGTCGTGACTTTCGCCCACGGGACTTCATTTAAGCGTCTTTTCTTTTAATTATTTTTGTAAACGAAACGGACTTTATTTTTATTTTTTTATATTTCACTTATTTTTTGTCTTTAATTTTTTTAACATTAGTTTAAAAAAATATTTTTAGTGATAAATTATATTTTAAGTCCAAATATATGTATGTATATATATCACAAATCAATTAATTTATAGCATTTATACAATACAATGTCATAACCGGAAGCTCATAGTTTAGCAGTGAGTAATTCTGCTTCACTTGTTTCTGGTAAATATGATCACTTTTGCTTTTTCTGAATTGACTGTAATTTGCCATTTTGAACAGAACCTGGAAAGGTCATTAAGTAATAACTGTAAGCCTTCGGTTGTTCTTGACAACAACAGCATATCATCGGCAAAGATCAACACAAAACATATATCTCATTTAGTAATACACCATTTGCTTGTATACCCACTGGCTTCAGACACTAGATTTAAACTAAATTAATTTGGGACAGGGCATGTGCCACCCTACTTTCGGCTTAGGAAGTAATATTGTTAATCTTAGTAACGAGGAACTTACTGCTGATGATATATCTCTACTCAATAGAGGACTCTCATTTGTGCCTTGCCCTAAATCATTATCTGATAGGGACTTTTCTATTAGTAAATTAGTGCATGTTATGGAGTTCTCCAGAAATCTTAGTCTGGCTGATATCTACCGAGATTCTAGTGGGGTACGCAAGCCGTTTACATCTAAAAGCGGCTAAACACCCCCTTCTCACATGTATGATCCAGAAATAAACATTAGTCGTGACTCTGTATCAAGGAAGTTTGATGTTTTAACTAATCAGAGGAACCAACATAACCTTACTCATTCAGAATGTCTTGCCTTAAGTAAGCTAAGGAGAAATCCAAACATAGTTATTAAACCTGCTGATAAAGGTTCGGCAACAGTTATTATGTCAAAACAGGATTATATTGAAGAGATAGAACGGCAGCTAAGCAACCCTCTTCATTACAAAAAACTTGATAAGGAAATTTGGCCTGAAAATGTTAGGAAGTTTAATAAAATTCTTGTTTCTCTTCAAGATAAAGGCTTACTTAATGAAAAACAGTATTGCTATTTGGAATCTGATCATAACTCTAAAAACAGGGTCTTCTATATTCTTCCGAAAATTCACAAACCCATTGAAAAATGGCCGAAGCCTACAATGCCCCTTGAGCGTCCTATTATCTCAGATTGTGGCAGTGAAAGTTATAGAATATAGAGTAATTGATTACTATCTAAAACCTATAGCGAATCGGCATCCTAGCTTTATAAAAAAATACGGATGATTTATTGGCCAAATTGTCTGAGAAATCCATCCCACAAGATGTGATTTTGGTTACTCTGGATGTGGAGTCTATGTATACAAACATTGAAATAGATTTGGGTCTTAAATCCATAAAATCAGCATTCCAAAGATATCCTGACCACCGTCGTCCGGATAAAGACATTTTAGAATTGCTGGAACGTAGCTTAAAAGATAACGAACTTGGATCCCGGAAGATGTCGTGAAAAAACTATAATACCATTTGTGTTTCAGTATAACAAAGCTAGCATCGCTATGGCCAAGATTATAGTAGAAGAATACAAACTACTTCAAAGTAAACTTGCTCGACCTCTGACCCAAAGGCCAGTCATTGCTTATAAAAAGAACAAGAGTTTGAAAGACATACTGGTCAGGGCTAAACTCCCCTGTCTGCCTTCTACCTAGGTTTTCTGGGAAAGGGGTATGGGGGCGGGGGGCAAATGTTCACTGTCTTTTCCCATGACCCCATAATATATAGTCTGACGATATTCTTACTATAACCCCTGTCCACAAGATCAGAAGATTTTCGGAAGACCGTAAATGAACCGTATAAAAATTTCGTTTGATTAATAAATTTATCAATAAGACATTGTATAACATGGACACAGTCAATTGTACTTCTGTCTGAACGAAAACAAAAATTATCCGACCTATTTCTTAAAACCAAGGAAAATAATTTAGAGAAAGAACTAACCAGAGTTATTCCCCTGTAATTACTGGCTATGTGAAAAGGTGAGAAAAAAAAACAGCAACAACATGCAATTGTATCGATCGAGCTTCTATAGACCATCGTATTCATGTGTGTGAATCTTGCCAGTGGTTTGTTGTGTGAAAATAAACTGTAAATAAATACGTCAGACAAACTCGCGTTCGATAGTCAGTGGAGCGCGCCATTGATATTTTAAAATTCTATTATATATAGTATTAGTAAATTACTTTCCTTGAGAGTTTATCGTATCTTGTATGACTATAACCTGCAATGTTAGCGGTTAGACTACCTTTTCTGAAAATCCTACATCGACTCCACAAGTCGCGTAGACACCAAATGCAGCCTGTCACGTTTTTCCAAAAGGTTGGCTTACAAGCCAGTATAGAGTGTTTGTCTTTAGTTATCACCGCTTCAAAATGATCGAAGTTGACCTAGGTTTAAATGGCAAACTTTCAGAGTTGACCAATTTCTCTTACGCTGGTGCAGTGGCTGTTGAGCTAGGCGTATGCTGATTGGCCGATTGGTACACACAGGTACGGTAATGTCTGAGTTAATTCAAGTGCTGGAAAAAAGTAGAAGAGTGCAAATTCTCATCTTAATTCAAGAGAGAGCTTGTAAAACATTCAAGGATTAACTGCTGGTCAATCATGTGCTGAAAGTTTAAATCTCATTCAGAACCTTTTGGTTATTGAGGATTTAGAAACATGCATAGTCCTCTAATTAACTCAGGTATTACCGTAATCTTTGCTCTGAATATGGCTGCCGAATTAGTTAGACGTTCTCTGATAACGATTGTTAACTTTCTTATAGCACAGTTTGGCAAGGAAAAATCGTAGAAATATGGTTTTGGTACCAGGTCCATTAGAAAGGAAAAATTTACCGCGCCTGTACTGAATGTACTAATTTTGTTTCCTTTCATTATCCGGTAAGGTTACCCTTCTTTGGGATTGGTATGATAATACTTTTGATCATACTTCAGGATACTATTGACGAGTAAGTATATGATTCAATATTTCAGACAAATAAGACAACAGAATACCAGATATGTCCAAAAATACCTCAGCCAGTAGTGCAGAAAACTTGTCTCTTTTTAATTGATGTATTGCCATTTTGATTTCTTTAATGCTGATTGGAACATCAAGGTCATTAACGACAACAACTGGAAAGTTATACACCTGATCAGACTTTCTGTTCTGAGGGTGTATCGAAAAAAAAAAATTAACAAAGACATCAAGTTGTAGTTTTGAAGTTTTCGCTGTTTTCTTCAAAACTGTTTTGGATTACTTTTTGCAATTTGAGAAATTTTATTTGGACTATTGGTTGCAATTAAATTTTGCCTTAGGGTTGACTTTGACATACTTTTGTTTGGCTAAGAATAACTCATTCAGAAGGCTATCTGACTGCCTTATTTTGTACCACCTTTTTCGCTTGCAAAAAATCAGCATTGAAGCATTTAGACCGACATTTCATTAAAGGAGTCTTTGTATAAATCTTACCAAACAGCTGAAACGATATTTCGTCTAACTTCTCAGAGACATCAGTTATAGTTTCATTAATATGTATATATCCTGATTTCAAATTAACAATACTACTATCAAGGTGCCCTTTCTTTTCTAGTAATAGTGACTAAAAATCCTCGGTTCGGACTTTCTCCCAAACTATTTTCTGTACATTTGTTGAAGTCGTTTCTTCCGTACTGGAGTATGCTTTTTGGATAAGTATTTAAATTTTCCTTCACCTGGAGATGGATCTTTGCAATTGTTAAGAGCTTGTTTAAGTTATGACAATGAGAAATTTAATTTAATGGTATTTCATCCCCAGGTTAATCCAAGTTGCTGATATACTCCTCTGCCTCTTTTTTATGTAGAATGAATTCTGGAATGAAGAATTATCTAGATCCGATCACAACACAATCTAGAAGATTTACACAATTAGATTAGTTTCCTTTCGAATGTGTTTGTCTTGCGAGCCTTTAACAGGCAAGACATTTTCCCCTGTTTGATCTTCTGTAAGATCTTATAGTGTGTGATTATAATTATTTAGATTATCATTTTCTCCAATATCACAAATATTACTTATTCTACTGTTAAGATCAGCACAGAGAAATATTTTACCATCATCACTGAGAACTTCAGAAAAGTCAGTAACTCTATACTTCGAAAAGAAAGGAGAATTCTCTGGAGAAATGTAAATGCAACCTATGTAGATGTACTGAAGAAATTGTGTTTCAGTTTTACCCAAATAAATCCCTCAATTACCCGAACGCCATCATCTAAACTATTCCTATAATATACTGATATACCAGCATTAAGGCGTTTGGCTCTCGGAGATAGGGAGCGATTTTTGGGGAGCAATATAAAATGATAACTGATAAAAAGAAACAAATGAACAATGCGCAATTTGAATATTGGATTTTGTTTTCTCTCCAGAAATTAAGGTTACATGGATATACCAATATGCTTAGTTGAAACTATCCAAATTCTATGCCCAAAGTATATTGATATTATGCAGGCTAATAGAGTTGAAAAGTGTAACGCGTTTAAAAATGTATTCATTTCTCTTTTTTTTCTCTTAACAGCTGGTTCAAATTCCCTGTGCATCCCAATCGATCTTTTAGTCAGCCATGCACTCACACAAAAAGATATCCTGCAAATGTTTGTATTTGGTCGGTAACAGGATTCCTCCATCGGTAACAGGATTCCAATGTCTTTACTAATCATGGATAACTTCCGGGTACCGACCAGATGTGAGCATTTGCAAGAGTATTTTCAGCTGTTTTGCTTCAATTAGTCAAAGAAAAATAAGGCGATTCTCCAAAGTTACACTTTTCAAATCGATACATCCTCCGACTCTACTGGCAAGCACAATATCAATATACTTTGGTCATAGAGATTGGTTATTTCATGTTCTGTTACTGAAAGCTGAGATATGTTGATAAGAAAAACTTGCTTATCATAGTTACGAATGCCGTATCACAATTCTGTTGCAATATGCTTCTGTAACATTGAGCTGTGTCCCAGGATAATCTGAAACAGTGAAAGAACATCAATTTTAACATGTTTGTTTGGCCGATTGTTTGCATTACTGATGTATTGATTATGTTTATTTGCCACATTAAAATTGATATAACTTACAAAGTATTGTTCGGGACAGGGTTTTCTGTCAGAAGACAACCCCGGCCATTCCATTCGTTTACTCGGCTATAGTAGCTAGCAATCACTAAATCTAAAGCATTAGAGATTGAATTCAGTAGTGGTAGACAGGAGTAGTTTCTTACGTTGATTCATACAGCTTGAACTCCTCGTAGGTATACCTAAAGGCCCTGAACATTTTTAACCAAAAGTTAAACACTTTATCGGCTATTCTAGATAAACACTCATCGATAGTCGCCTCATTCTGAGCCACACAATTCAGATTCTGCTCGATAACTGAAAACAAAAACAAATGTTCCATATTTTTTACAGGGCACAAAATTAACAGAAAAACACTACAGCTGGATTAAATAGGAGGTGATTTGCCAACAACATGCAAATGACGTCCGAATGACTACCTAACGATCCATCTGTATTAACTTTTCATCATTTTTACTAACGGTTTAGAAGAAAAAACATATTTGTGTTGATGTAACGGTTTATATCAGAATGGATAGAGTAACGTGTGGAAAATGCAGTTGGAATGCATATGGCTTAAGTGTAAATGGAAGTTGTCCAGTCGGCATGGCATTGATGTCCCGAAGTCACGTTATTTTTGTGCACAACCCCCCCCCCCCCCCCCCCGCCCCCAAACTGGCAAATGGTCGACACCATACTTAGTTATTTTGTTTAATGCTGTTAAATTGTAATTCGTACCATACCTTAGTTTCGGACTTCGAAATTTAATAAACCCATAAGCTCAGTAAACCACCTAATAATTTTCCGGATGATTTCGATTTAAAATATGGACTCATCATCATGCAAGGAATAATTTTCAAATCATCTATTTTATCAATGGCTTTATAACATATAAATTTCCCCGACGAATCACCATATTCAATCATATTACAATGTAAAACGTACCCTTGGTATTAGAACACATATCTGAAATAGCATTATCGGTAAACTCGACCTCTTTTAAGTAAGCTTCTTTCAGCTTTGGGTTAGTGATTTCATAACAGGATTTGGCTGCTCGTCCAAAACAGCCAAGACGCGAAGAAATGTCAGGAGAACTGAAATAGAAAGCAAAAAATGAGGAATAAATAGAAATTGGTATAATGTTTACATGTTTTTGCTACACTAGCATACGTTTTAATGGTATACATTTTTTCCAAGAGCAGAATTAGTCAACTTTTATAAATATATATTTCTCTAGAAGAACCAATGAAGGGCTTTTCAAAACGTCCTGAAATTCAAGCAGGCCTTCTGGTAAAAAAACTGTCAGTTTCTGCATTGATCAGTTTCTGGTAGCTTTAAATTGGTGTTTGATTACTTTTATTTGATTGATCATAGTCACTCGAGTTGCCAAAATTTATATACTTTTTCATAAATTCGATTTTAAAGGCACACCTAATGCTAAAATCTAGAAAACTTTTAACAAAGATGATGACAGTTTACTGTATTTTTCCCAGTTAGAAAAAAATCAGTAACGTTCATTCGAAAGTTTTGGCATCATTTAGTATTTTAATTTGAAAATGAAAATTTGATTTGTTAGTTACCCTAAATGTACACGAAGGCAAGCCCGGCAAGGCTCCGATAAATTTGATACGGTAAATTCAATACTAAAAGATATGGAATAAGCATATTCCAACATATATATAGAACTTACAGACTTTCTGGTCCATGGTGACGTTTGGACTTCCGTTCTGGGTATGCCTTCATAACACCATTTAACCATTTTAAAGATAACTTCACATTTTTGTGTGTCTTATGTTTGAGTCATTTTACTAGAAGTAAGATCGTATAAATTCGATTTCTTTACAAATGTCAGAAAGGCTAAGGCGGGCTAGAAGGCCTTTGAGATATTATCGGCCATTTTTTCTAAAGAAGTAAGAATTAGAATTTTTTTAAGTTTTGAAAATTTTGAAAGAAATTAACTTATTTTTTTTAACGAATCTTCCCGTACATTTGGCAGAGTATAACAAAGCAGCATTTACCGGCAGTAGTTAATAAGTGTGGCAAAATTAAATATTCGAAGGAAAGTTTCTCCGATATCCTCAGAGCAGTTAACCAATGGTTGGAGGTTTGTACATTTTCTATAATAAAAATAAGAAAAGGACCCTGTAAAAAGAAAAATACAGTTATACAGAAAGACAATGAAACAGAAGGCTCTCTTAAAAAGCAGACGGGTTTCGGTACTTCACCCCCCCCCCCCCGACAGAGTCAGACATGTTATATTTTTGAAAAAGGCTCAATATTGCGAGCATCAGCATTCGCACGTAAATTATTTGAACCCTATATAGTTATGTTGTCAATAGAAGCTAATGACAACCCTACTTTAGTACTTTTCAGCGAAATAGATGTTACGGGTTTAGTTTGGCATCACAAAACAGTCTATCAAAAAATGTTACATTCTAAACTTAAAACAAAAATACCTTCTAATAAAGGACAAAATACAAACAGTCGGAATGTTTATGGGTACATTTTAATTTTCTTTATTGAATAGCTAGTATAAAAAGATAAAAGACACTCACTGCAAAGCGACGGTAGAAGAACAAAGAACGCTAACGAAAACGGCACTTTGTACCTGGAAAAGAGAAAAGAAGTAACGGAGGATGTGCTGAATATATAGGATGATAAAAAAGCAGGTTAAACATTTTTTTACCAATCTGTCTGATCATCACGAGCGTCAACAGCCCCCCCCCCCCCTCACCTTTCTGAAGGGGTGGGGACATTCAATGATTTGTCCCCGCGTCCCACTTTTTGCAAGCCTGAAATATTACTGGAAAACAATACTATCAAGATTGCGAAAAAAGAAAAGAAACTGTTTTTTCGCAGCAACAGACCCACGCACAATAGGGCGTTATCATCTTGAACGTAACAGTTCGCGTAGGGCATTGAGCTCAAAGTGGCATGAGCAGCCAAAATGTTGATATTTTGATGTTAAAACAGAATGTTGAAATTATTGGTTATTTTTCTCAAGACGTATAATTCAGAAGCTTTTTAGTGCATCTAGTCTCGAAAATGTACGATAAAGTATTGTTTTGAACTAACTTTGGCTTAGAATGAATGAATGGTCGTCCCGGTTATTTAAATTTTGCTACTTTTCGAACATGTTTTCGGTTTATACAGGCCACCAACTGTATGGATTCTCCATATTTCGATTTTCGAATACCTTTTATTTATTGGAGGTAAAACCAACAGGGGTACCCCCCCCCCCCTCTATAAATTGGTGGTGTATTATGAATATGTAATACATGTATATTATATGTTATTAATCGAGTGTTTTCGTATTGCCTTGATATTGGCCTGAGGGTGGCCGTATTGGAACCACCCGAAGGCCAATGCCAAGGCAATACGAAAACACTCGATTCGTAATATTTTTATTAATAGACTGTGGAAGTTATTTCCATGCAAGCTGTAAAGTTGAACAGGAGGTATGTTTTCAGGAAACCGCTGGTCGCCCTCTGAACATTTTCTCAATGCCTTAAACAAATTGACGTCCGACCAAGTTATGCTCTCTGTGTTTTCGTTCTTGGATAAGTAGAAAAGTTTCTTACTATTTATGATGTAAAAATAAGGTTATATATGACTGAACAATGTCAAGAGCTAAAGTTCAAGATATATGTAATAACATGGTTAATGGAATAAAAGAAAAAAAAAACTGTATGGATTTTCCGAAGGCCGTCAAAGCCGCTTACTGTCGTGACAATCAGAAATTACGAAAAAAGTGTGAATTGTGGCAGCTCATGCCACTTTAACGGAGTTGCCCAAACGCAAGATTTAATCACAGCGGGAGGGTATGCATATGGATATTAACTTCTTCATTTATTAGCAACGTTTTGGTCTTGGTACTTAGACCGTTTTTCAAGCTCTGTTCAACATGTTCAACATAGCTTGAAAAACGGTCTAGACTAAGTGTCAAGACCGAAACGTTGCTAACTAACAAATGAAGAAGTTGATATCAATATGCAAGCCTTACCGTTGTACTTATTCCAGCTTCTAAATGCCACTCAAACAAAGATTTAATCATTTTCTTCCTGACGTGATTTTCTTCCTGACGATTTAAACATTTAATGTTCTCACCCGACTTTTACACATACATGTAAACCTATCATTTCTCTTACCCTGAAGTTTTGTTTTTGATTTGACGGTTAATATGTCATCCCTATTCAAGATAAATGTTTGATTGCTATCGTTGAAACCGAAAGCTGAAACAATCATTACTTAATTTGTAAATTAATCGACTCTGATTGACCCGGAAAAAAATCCGGGCCAGGGTGAGAATCGACAATGATGATTGCAACTTGCTTTCGAAACACTGACTTCATGACGTATGAAAATTTAAATCGTTACTTACATATGGATTACAAAAAAACTTCTTTCCTTTTTGTATGTGACAATGTTGCAATCTAAATTCCTCGTTTGTATTATTTCCAGCGGTATTATAAACGTTGACAGGTAAAAAAAATTAATAGGTTGTAACCCATAAGTTAGTAACAATGGACTACTAAACATTGACAGTCATAGCCGAGAAATCTTGGCTCTGCCGAATTTTTTTTTCCGTGTTCGTCAATATTTTATTCTTTGCTTATTTGTTGTGAAAGTTGCGCCGCGGGTCGGCGGGTCTCCTTAACAAATATCACTTTTTTACTATGGAAGTGATCTTGGCTATGACGAACACGGAAAGAAAAAAAAATCGGCAGAGCCAAGATTTATCGGCTAGGACAGTCAGAGCGGTTAGACGTGTGTTACACAGGCTCCGTGAGTAAGGTATTAGCCACGCCCTAACTGGACAAAGCATATCACTGCATAGGTCACTTGAGGATCAGTTTCCGTCGGTCAGCGGTTGTATGATATATACCTAAGATGCCGAGAACCAGTAAAACATCAGCCCAGGAAGAAACCATAACCGTAGATCCCAACAGAGATCCTGATGACTTCAAAGAGTTTGATGATCAAAATGCAAGATGTTCTTCAAAAAAAACACAGCCGTGATATTACAAAAATATCCCAAGTACAATCTAACCAAAAGAAACAATCTGACCAGCTGAAAAATAGGTGTGATAAATTTACAAAAGAAAATAAAGCCTTAAAAGATCGCGTCTAGGATCAGGAACGATACAGTCGGCAATTTAACTTACGTTTTGGCGGAATTCTGGAAACTGACAACGAAAATCCTATTGACATAATCAACACTATTAGTACAAAATGCACACAGGTCCGGCCCCAAACGCGATGACAGTAAAAGACATATTATTTGTAAGTTTCTGTGCCGACCCGAAAGGAGAAATGTGTTATTAGCAGCCAAGTCGATTCCCAAAGATAACGCTGTTTATGTTATGGATGACTTGATTCCAAAACATCGTCGGAAATTTTTTTTATGGCTAAATGTTATTCACAGGAAAAAAAAGTGCGTTTTTCGTGAGGAAATCTTTATTACAAAAAGCAAGGCTCCCGCCGACGATAATGAATATGAGATTTCTCACTGGATGGATACAGACTGTCGTCAATCTAGTTATTACACTGATATAAGTTTTTCTAATCAGTTAAATTCTACGGACGAGTCGAACAACCGTAACTCGTTAACAATAAGGTGAAGAATTACTTATGGATAACAACTTCTTGGTTAATTGGGTGACGACGTCAATTGACTTTGATAACGATGTAAGAACTACATCGAAACGTCGTCACCCAATTAACCAAGAAGTTGTTATCCATAAGTAATTCTTCACCTTATTGTTAACCTTTCAACTTCTAAATGCCATTGAAAGATTCGTAACTCGTTATACGTTATACATTGGAATGTTCGTAGTCTTAGTAAAACGTTCGATGAAGTCACGGCAAACATTCACAACCTAAAACAAAAATGCCTTCTCTGGAAGCTGGCTTAACCCTGCTAACGGACACGTTGTCGGTGCGTACAGGCCACATACTGTATAGATTTTCATCATTCCATCGCCAATCATTTAGTTTTTCGATGGCCTTTAAAGCCTCTTACTGTCGTGACGATCAGAAATTATAAAAAAGTGTGAATTTTGGCAGCTCATGCCACTTTAACTATCGTTATCAGAGAATGTTAATCTGACCTGGCAGCCATCTTCACAACAAAGCTTAGCCGTCTGCCCCGATCGGCCAATCAGCATACCCCTAGCTCACCAGTCAGTGAACTAGCGTAAGAGAAATTGGTCAGCTCTGAAAGTCTGCCATTTAAGTTAATTTGGATCATATCGAGGAGCTAAAAACCGAAGACAAATACTCTAATAACTCTGAAATATGTGCTGACTTATAAATCAACCTTTTGAGTAGACGTGGCAAGCTGCATTTGGTGTCTACCGGATCTGTGGGGGTCGTTGTAGAATTTTCACAAAAGGTAGTCTTATCGCTGACATTGCAGGTTATAACCATGCAAGATACGATAAGCTTTCAAGGGACGATTGAACTGTTGAGTTTGTCTGGCAGATTCATTTGCAGTGTAATTTCACACCGTAAACCACGTGCAAGATTCACGCACATGAATATGATGGCCTATGGGAGCCCGCTCGATACAATTACATGCCCCACCCCCACCCCACCCTCCCTTTTAAGCTTGAGCCAGGGCTAAATGACGTCAAGTACCAAAGAAATTCAATTATGACGTTCCTGAGTTACACTGGGTTTTTAACCGACTAAACTTTTGCAGAATCGGCCCCAGGTTTTAAAATTTTTTTTTTATCAGACTTAGTTGGATTCAAACTCGCTAACACATCGAGAGGGAAACTTGAGTCACACTTAGACACTGTCATTCTACCGACAGGTACCTCTGATAAACAAGGAGAGGCCTAGCGCTGAAGACAAGGGCGTACCTATATGTGTATAGCTGTAGCTAAAATTGAAATCTTTAAAGTTACTTACATGCTGATGTTGTGAGGTATGCACAGATTTCTCCAGAATTCAAACTCTCCAGGATGCAAAGATATGACAAATATACAAAATATCACCGCTCTTATATAGCCGGGTAAACCAAAGTAATTAAGGGTTTTCCGTGCTGTGATAATTATTATTTCTATATCAAACATGCTTATCTAACATATAAATAATGAAGTTTAAATGGAACCTTTTATTGTGAAAGAGATTTTCATTTTACACAACCAGCTGTTGTGGATTGATTGTTGCTTTACACTGCATTTGTTCACGCACCAGTATATTGCAGCTGTGCAGGTTTAATTGTGGAGGAAATCAGTCTTTTGCCCAGAGAAACCTCCTGACCTTCTTTACACTTACTATCTGTATTTTAAAAACTTGTCTTTATAGAGTTGTTCTAGTGAAATAAATATATTTCTTGTTAATTTCCCTTTAACCCCTTTCAAGTGTGACTTAAAAAATGCAGGCGATGAAATGCTGGTTGTATCAGTCAATAAAAAAACCCGCCTACGCCCGAAAAGATGTGTGTGTATTGTATTCATTTCGTGGCGTACATCATTCCATGAATGGAAAACGCCAATAACCTCAATATATAGATAGATAGGCTGTATAATTACATATGTAATTTCTATTCTACCTAAGTGCTTCTTAGCTTCTTAGTGCCTTTATGGTACACTGACAGACAGCCCTTTTGACTTTTACCGCTCTGTAGAAAATTTGAACATGCATGGGACTCTATAAAAGGTAAATGTTTAGAGAGCTTTAGTTAATATCTGTGTATCAGGGCTATATGTTTGATTTATGGATCCATGTTAAAGTGTCTAATTTTCAGTTTTTATAGAAACCGATAGTTGTTGGTTCTCATTGAACTAGGATTTCTAAAAGCGTTTTAATGATTAGCAATATGAGAATTTACCACTGGTTACAAATGCAATGTCATATTTGGAGAACGATGTTGAATACAAGCTATGAAACGTTTTTTTTAAATAGAATTTAAGCGCATAAAATGTTGAACCAATGAGCGAAGCCAACGTTAGTGACAGCCATATATCAACGTTCTTGAAACGTGGACATCCAAATCTGTTTCTATCGCCTATCAGACATGATCGTGACGACCGTGAATAAATCTCAGCCAATCTCTTCAAATATTTTGGTATCTCTACAAACCATTATTCATATTTAAGAACACTAATACACACGGACACAGGAACAGTCTTCTTGTCTAAAATAACCATAGAGACAAGTTTCTAATTGTGTTAAAAAGAGGTATATCATTTACATCTTTATACCTCCCATCATAAATTGTTGTAATAAACTAAACCTATGATATTTCATTAGGTTGACGACTGACAGGGGCTTGGCCTTAATCAGCTGAATTTTCTAGAACACTTTGTATTGACAATGCTTACGCATCTGAAGCTATGACAAGAATATCGGCATTGAGCCCCATAGGATCATGGAAAAAGACAGTGAAAATTTTGGCCTCTCCATCCCAAGAAAAAACTATTTAGAAGACAGACATGGGAGTTTAGCCCTGACCAGTATATCTTTCAAACACTTGTTCTTTTTATAAGCAATGACTGGTCTTTGGGTCAGAGGTCGAGCAATTTTACTTTGAAGTATACACAAAGAAAAAAGTTAAGCACCCCCTGGAAAGTCTGCACCGACCGATGCAATAATTGGTGTAGGAAGAGTTGTTGGAAAACTCATGTTGCAGAAATTATTGTGATCATAAAGGGCAACATTCTGGCGATAAGAAATCACCATTAATGACAATAAGCTAAACAATTTATTCAGGATATCGTTAGCCAAATCAGAAGTGTATTTTAACAAAATAAGATGATGCTTGTAAGTATGAAACATCAGAGTCCATCCAAAGAGATGTCGGATCTGTTGAAAGGGTAACTGCGCGGATTTGAATCCTTTAGAGCACATTTGTCCCAGAGCCTCTTGTACAAAATCTGCAGGAATTGGAAGCCACATTACATCGGTATTGGCTAAGTTATTCCGAGGGTTGTGTTGGCCCCTCGCAGTCTGATAACTTCGGGGATTTACGTGCGTGAAATACCCTCTGATATACTGCAGGTCATTTTGAATATGGTGACCAAATAGGTAGCTGTGAAGCGTACAATTCCCAAATCCTCTTGAGGGCCACACAGGAGTGTCCCGGTGATAATGTAAGGGACCGAAACACTCGGTTTGTTAACTTTCAGCCTAGATCAGTTATATAATTGAAGCATTGGAGGATTCCTTATATGTACCGAAACTGCGTCTGTCTACAACATGTGGTTTACCGGGCTAAATAAAATATATAAACAAATTCTTGTCTAATTCTTCTCTAAATGATATTAGCATTTAATCAATTTATAATTATTTTTATTTTATTTTTTCGTCTGTAGTAAAACATTTTGATATTTACTTTCGACGCTATTTTTATTCAGAACAAAAATACGGTGATTTACCCTATAAAAAGCGCAGACTGTCCGAGGCGTGTCAAAGCCGACCGGTAGCGAGCGAAGATAGCCGAAGGGAGTGCCGACTGGGCCCCTCGTTGACCCCTTGGAGGGAATATCTCATACGGGGGTTGACTGACAATACTTGGGATGGGGAAGGAGGAGAATGACTAGATTACTAGGTCTAACAGAAAACATCTTAGTAGAAACTGGGGAAGAAGGTGGACGAACAAGAGCAGAGGTACTAGGTCTAGGGGAAGGGAACTGAGGGGGTGAAAAAGAAGGGACAGAAGCTGCAGATGCTGACGAATTATTCGCAAACGAACAAGGTATTGTGATTGATTTATATATGGCTGGGTTTGAGGATTGTATCTTAACCATCTCCAGCTAAATGACCCAAATGATTCCGCTTATCCTACTGATGATAATGAAATTGAACAGCAGCTATGGGACTCTGTAGCCAATTATCAGTCAAACTACTATATACAAAATGATCCGAACTCTATACTACAAAGTAACCCAATTAACAATAACAACATGTCTGTATTTAATCTAATGCGAGGAGTTTTAATATAAATATTGGCCCTTTTAGATTCTGTCTACCATAAGTTTAGTATTATTGGAATCTCTGAAAGTTGGTTGAACACGTCGATTGAAGAAATGTATGAAATTCCAGGATACAGCCATTTTGCACTGTCTAGAGATAATCATGCTGGGGGTGTTGTTTTACTATATATGAGCAATGATATTACCGATTGCTAAATTCGACATGATATATCCCTTATTGATCCAGAAGGTCAATATGAAATATTATTTGTCTAAAACAAATCCATAATAATCATGGGGGACTTCAATATAGATCTCCTCAAAACTAATACGCATGGTCCAAGCCGCCAATTCTTAGAGATCATGAAATCCTATTATTTTTACCCTAGAATTACAAAGCCCACAAGAGTTACTTCCCATACAGCCTCGTTAATTGACAACATATTTACAAATTTCCTTGATAATGATACAGGAGCTGGAATTATTTTGTCAGATATATCAGATCATTTTCCTGTGTTTCATTTATTCTGAATATACAGTCTTCTGAATATTCTAGCTATTTGTATAGAAACACTGGCCCTCATACCATTCTATTTCATCGGTCATCCTAAAACTGTATGATACACTCCTTTCAGCTAAATCGTTAAAATAATATAGTGCAGCAGTTTTCCTGGATTTCCGTAAAGCCTTCGACACGGTCGATCATGCCATACTCTTATCGAAGTTAGCTCATTACGGGATACGGGGTATGTGTAATGATTGGCTGAGAAGTTATCTCCATAACAGGAAGCAGTCTGTATCACTAAGTAATTTATTGTCCAATGAGCAGCTAGTGACGTGTGGCGTGCCCCAAGGCTCGATTTTGGGCCCGACAATGTTTTTGATATATATATACTTAGCGCCATTAAAAACGCACGACCCAAAGAATGTAAAATATTTTGAGAAATGTAAAGTGTAAAATATTGTAAGTACTCTTAAATTGAAGAACAAGGCATTGGTCACAATGGGACAAAGACTTGATAATATGTGAAACCCTGGTGACTTTTATTCCTTGCAAACAAATCGTTGATACAGAAATTGAAGGTGTCATCATTCAATAATGGGTATGTCCACCTCGGGCATCAACGCAAGCAGTACATCTACGACGCAAGGACCTGATGAGTGTGGCTATTCTGTGCTGTAGGATCCGGTCCAACTCTTCTTGCACTACCTGGATCAATTGACGTCGGTTGCGTGGCCTGGGTTGACGTTGTGCAACGGCATTCTTAAGCTGATCCCACAAGTGCTCTATGGGCGATAGATCGGGGGAGTAAGCTGGCCATTCCACGATGTTCACATTATTCTGTTGCAAGAAGTCTTGTGTCAACCTTGCAGAGTGTGGGCTCTGATGATTTCGAACCCATCGCAAACGGTTTTGGCGTGCGGCGGGTGTCAATATGGGCCCTCGGTAGGGGCTGCGTGTATGCATCTGTATCTGTTGGAGACGGCGACGGATGGTGCTGAGGTTTACCCTGGGCCTTCCAATTCCCACTGTCTCGCGAGCAGTCTGTGTCGCGGTGCGAAATCGGTCACGTGTGTGCAACAAACCGATGTACCGATCCTGGCGGGCTGTAGCGACTCTTGGCTGACCAGGGCGTGGTCGGTCGGCAACATTGCCAGTTTCATGTTCCCTGATTCTGAGGCGACTAATTGTGGAGGGCTGACACTGCATGTGACGTCCTAGGGCGGCACAACTGAGACCCGCCTGTAACATGCCAATGGCACGTTCCCTTTGTTGTGTCGTAAGTCGGGGCATGGTAACGTTTTCTGATTTTTTTTTCGTCTTTATGCTGAGCTTCGTGTAAAGTGTTGAACCCACGACACATGAGCCCTGAAAGCTGTTCTCAGTGACGGTGAGACACTCAATGGACGTTATTAGGAAATGTTGCGTAATGTTCACGACAGGCGCGTGGGGAACACCACAGCTTATCCAGTTATTGCAACTTAACTCGAACTAACAATAAACAACAAAACGGAAATGGCCAATAGCCTTACTGGGGTAGAAACATAAAATTCAACCGTGCGTTTTTAATGGCGCTAAGTAATATTAATATTAACGATATTATTAACGTAAGTGATGTTTAGATATGATCCTATTTGCCGACGATACAGCTGATACTTACTGTAATTCGAAAATGTCTACTTACATTATAGTTTTCAATGTTCTACTTATATATAAGCTATAGTAATGTTATTTAGGGCAACACGTATCCATCCCATCTTACGCCCATTTCTCTCCTACAGAAGAGATTGATACGCGTTGTGACATTTAGCAGAAGATATGTCCATACTGGCCCTCTTTTCATTCAAAATGATATTTTACCATTTAGTCAAGTTAACAAGTACCTTACCCCAGTAATTGTGCATCGATTTTTACATAAACCATATGCTCTACAATTTACAACTCGGCAACTATTTAACCGGTTATCGTATGTACATAATTATCCCACGAGGGATGCCTCTTTAAATTTATACAGGCCTTATGTCAATACCCAAACAAAAATATATTCATTCCCAGACTGGATCCAAAATTATGGAATGATTTGTCTAGTAGTCTGAAACAACTAAACTCGGAATCATTATTTAAAAGAAATCTGAAGTAATTGTTATTGTGAGATAGTCATTTCTTTGAGTTGTGAGATCTTAAACGTTGTCTCCCAATACCAACTCGAAAGACAGATGCTGCTTTTTCTAATTGATTGTTCTGTGTTTTACGCCGCGCTCAAGATTATTTCACTTATATGGCGGCGTTGCCAGTTTTATTGTGGGAGGAAACCGGGCTCTGTGCCCGGAGGAAACCCACGACCTTCCGCTGGTAACTGGCAACCATTCCACATAGGTCGTTCGAGTGAAAACCCAGTCAGAAAATTTTCCAATTTTTTGGACTGAGTGGGATTCGAACCCGCGACCCATTGGTGAAAGGCTGTTTGGATTGAGCGTCCAACGCTCTACCTACTGAGCCACGGAGGCCCCCTCGCTGCTGCTCTTTTCTAATTCTGTGAGAAAAACACAAGTTATATGTTATATGTCATTATTATTATTATTTTATATTTTTATTACATCTCGTAAATCTTGGTATTAGTATAAACCAAGCATGACTATGTAAAATTATTGCAAGTGGCACGAGCTGTACGAATCGACCTTGTGAACCAGCTTGAGAACAAACAAATGATGGAGAAATATAAATATACATATATATGTGTGGTGAAATAAATTTGAATTGAATTGATATACAGTGAAGAAAACAGATTGGTCAATATTGGTTAATCAGGTGTCACTATAGAGCAGTATATAGTACACAATTACAATATATATGTAATAAACACTCTTCAAGATAAAGGCTTACTTAATGAAAAACAGTATCGCTATTTGGAATCTGATCATAACTCTAAAAACAGGGTCTTCTATATTCTTCCGAAAATTCACAAACCCATTGAAAAATGGCCGAAGCCTACAATGCCCCCTGGGCGTCCTATTATCTCAGAATGTGGTAGTGAAAGTTATAGAATATCAGAGCTAATAGATTACTATCTAAAACGTATAGCGAATGGGCATCCTAGCTTTATAAAAAATACGGATGATTTATGGGCCAAATTGTCTGAAAAATCCATCCCACAAGATGTGATTTTGGTTACTCTGGATGTGGAGTCTATGTATACAAACATTGACATAGATTTGGGTCTTAAATCCATAAAATCAGCATTCCAAAGATATCCTGATTACCGTCGTCCGGATAAAGACATTTTAGAATTGCTGGAACTTAGCTTAAAAGGTAACGATTTTGAATTCAATGGGGAGATCTTTCAGCAAATTAAAGGGTGTGCTATGGGGAAACGTTTTAGTCCTAACTTTGCCTCTATTTTTATGGCTGAGTGGGAGAGTAATATTCTTCACAAATGTCACCAACAACCTTTTATTTACCTTCGGTATCTGGATGACATTTTTATCATTTGGCAACATACGTTGGAAGACCTTCATATTTTCATTGATACTCTTAATTCTCACGACTCAAGCATTAAATTACAGCCTACTATTGATCACACTTCTGTGGATTTTTTGGATGTAACTATTTCCAAGGGTCATACATATCATACTACTGGGTATCTAGATTACAAAGTATTCTTCAAACCTACTGACACGCATCAGCTGCTACATGCTGGGTCATACCATCCTCCTCACACTTTCAAGGGAGTCATTAAATCTCAGATTTTTAGATTCTATAGAAACTGTAGTTCTTTAGATTTTTTTAACCAGGCTTGTTCTGTTCTTTTTAAAGCTCTCCTCCCTAGGAAGTATTCTATTAGATTACTCCGAAGGATCAAATCTAACACAGTAAGACAAATCATGTTTCCCCCTTCATCCCCCGATACGCTTACCTCCCCTTCACGAGTGTACCACTATCGTCCAACATTTCTCTCAGGTACATCAATGAAATGCCTTAAGACGCGATGCAAACTCGATAAATACGTACCCGATCGCGGAACCTTTTTCGGAGAACAAACTCGCAACAAATATCAAATGGCAGAGAATCTTAATTGTGACTCCTCTAATATCGTGTATGTAATCACGTGCAAAAAATGTCGCAAACAGTACGTCGGAGAAACTCAGAATTCTCTACGACAAAGAGCAGCCAACCATTTATCTAGTATAAGACTTAAACATGATGTACCCGTGGCACAACATTTCAATACTCAAGGTCATTCGGTCAAGGACCATTTTGAAATCATGCCTATTGAGAAAATCCCATTTCTCACTTCCGCTGCAGATACGAAGCACAAACGTTTGGAAAGGGAAAGTTTTTGGATTCAAACATTACAAACTATTTATCCTTTGGGTTTGAACTTGGACCCCGGAAGATGTCGTGAAAAAACTATAATACCATTTGTGTTTCAGTATAACAAAGCTAGCATCGCTATGGCCAAGATTATAGTAGAAGAATACAAACTACTTCAAAGTAAACTTGCTCAACCTCTGACCCAAAGGCCAGTCATTGCTTATAAAAAGAACAAGAGTTTGAAAGACATACTGGTCAGGGCTAAACTCCCCTGTCTGCCTTCTACCTAGGTTTTCCGGGAAAGGGTATGGGAGGGGGGCATAATATATAGTCTGACGATATTCATACTATAGCTTAAGATGCGTAAACATTGTCAATGTAATACAAAGTGTTCCAGAAAATTCTACTGACTAAGACCAAGCTCCTGTCAGTCGTCAACCTAATGAAATATCTAGGTTTACTTTATTACAACAATTTATGATGGGGTATAAAGGTCTAAATGATATACCTCTTTTTAACACAATTAGAAACTTGTCTCCGTGGTTATTTTAGACAAGAAGATTTTCCCTGTGCCCGTGTGTTTTAGTGTCCATAAATATATATGTTTATGCACTCAGATAATCATAGAAACCAACATAACCTTACTTAGAACGACTTGCGTTTAGTAAGCTAATGGGACATCAAAGCATATATCCTTATAACACCGGCTGATAAATACATGTACTCAGAAATATATTACATGTATGCCTAGAAAGAATTGTGATTGAGGAGTTAGAACAGCAGCTAACAAACCCTTTGTTACGAAAAGCCAGATAAGGAAATTAGGCCTGAAAATGTTGAAAATTGCAATACAAGTCTTCGTTCCCTTGAAGAAAAAGGCTACATTAATAAAAAGCTCTATTGCTTTTTGGAATCTAACCTTAAATCTATAAACAGCGTAGCTTTCAATGCCCCAGGCCGTCATATTATCTCATATTTTGGTAGTAAACGTTTAAGAATATCAGAGCTTATTGATTACTATCTAAGCCAATAGACTGGTGTGATTAGTTCCTTTGGAACTGTATACACCATTAAAACTAAACAACCAACTATCTAAGCCAATAGCAAATCGGCGTGTTAGCTCCACCAAAAATACTGATGATCTGTAGCCAAATTATCTTTTCCAGACAATTCTACTGCCTTTCGTCAACCTAATGAAATATCATGGGTTGTGGTTTATTATAGCAAACTTATGATTGCATGGGTATAAACGTCTAAATGATATGCCCCTTTTTAACACAATGTGAAACTTTTCTCCATGGTTTGTGGCTAATTACCTAAATCTCGTTAAGGCTTTTCCATTTCCCAATAAAGGAGATATCCTTTATAACCAAATAAAGTTGACATAGTGCTGCCGGTTTCAAGCTACCCACAAATAAACATAAACATAAACTGGGTGTTGTGACTTATAAGGCGTTACGAGAGTTGGGTCCTTTTGAGGTTTAGCAACTGGAATGACAATAGGGAGCGGGAGTCACGTGACAATTCCACACATTTCCTGTCACCGGCGTTGTCATTACGCATGTGGGAAGCCTTTTGTCGTTCGAATATGACGCTCATTTCTGACGTTTTGGAACAAAAAACGCCAATCGAACTGAAAACGTCATAAAAAAACGTCACCTGTCACCGGATATCGCGAAATCTCTCGGTAGACTCCCAGGCCCTATTGCCTTTTTTTCCAAGCCGAAGGCAGAACGATCTTTGACCAAATAGCCTACTGTTGGTATAAAGCGATAAAATGATTTTTAAAGCCTTAATCATAGAGTAGAATATACCGTCTTCATCTGGAGATGAATCTTTGCAATTGCTAAAAGCTTTTTGAAGTTCTGGCAATGAGAAATCATCATACTTCTCTGCCTGTTTTTTATGTGGAATAATTTCCGGATCATAATTACCACATTTGCCGTCCCCCACCCTCATTAATAGAAAATTATCACTCCCACATGCAGGGTCTTGGCAAACCGACCACTCAGCTATGACACCTTAAGTCGGTGAACATATTGTGAAATCTATAGCTGATGTTTCTCTAGAATGTACATTAAAACGAGTTCCAACTCCATCATTTATAGTATCCAGGTCATTTTTATCTATCAGCTTCGACACAATGTTACCATTGCCAGCTGTAGACAAGCTAGTCCAGATTGGGTGTTGTGAGTTAAAGTCATCACAAACTACATCCATGATAAGATTGATTTCATACAGAGTTAAAGTCACTAACATCTAGCTTCTTACAGGGGTTGTATAGATTTGTGATAAAAAATGATCTATTGTCATCCCTCGCCACTCGAAGACATTGACATTCTAGAACTTTAAATTGTCGAAGCGTAATTGCAGTAAATAACAATCCATTTTTGATAAATACTGCCAGGACACCGCCTCTAACATTTAATTTGTTTTTTGGGGGGATTACTGTATACTCTGGGTATGTAAAATCATATTTTGGTGTCCTGTAAACAGATTATGTCCGGCTTATGAGAATTCTGTAAAAGTGTTTGAATTCTTGGCCATTAGCATAAATTGACTGTACTGAATACATGGTACTGTTAATTTGAAAATCCGAAACACTGATAGCGTATCCATTAGCAATTTTTTCCGTTTCCCTGATTCATTATTGTAACAAACTCGTCTGTTCTTACATTACCACTGCAAAAACATTATCAGCATTATTCAATGTATTCAATGTGCCAGCGTCCTTCGTGGTAGTTAGCTTTCCAACATGGCATAGAATTTCTATTATGAAAGATATGGTATTGATTAATGAAACAGGTAAAATAACTTCAATTTGAGCACAGGTGTCATTTTCTGTCTATGTATTTATGGATATCTGGGTGGGATCTGTACAGCTGATGATTGGGGTTTAATTGATTTAATTTCTGAACTGGGGATTCTGAATGGTCCAAGTCAAAATTTTTGGAACATTTCAAAGGCTTAGCTTCCTTACTTTTTTACCTTTTTAAACTCTGAATCCTTTTGGTTTGAACTTGGACCCGGGAAGGTGTCGTGAAAAAAATACAGAATATAAACTTCTTCATAGCACAATGGCTCGACTTCTGAGCCAATGGTCATTTAAGTCACTGCTTATAAAAAGAACAAGAGTTTAAAAGATCTACTAGTCAGGGTTGAACTCACGTGTCTGTCTACTACCTAGGTATTTCTGATGGAACCAAATTAAATATTTTCACTTGCTATGATCATGTTTTGTTTATTCTCAGTTTCCCGACTTTTTGACATAGCCAAAGAATTGTGGAAACTAAAAAGGTAGAGAATTGGTGGCTCAATTTTAGGAGCTCCCCTGGGTTCAAATCCCATTCGGTTTTTAATGGTCACTATGTGTTTTACCGGGATTTCATCTTATCGACCTATAAAAGACAATTCTTTAGTTTCTTGCAAGACACGATGCGGGTTTGTCCAGAACAGACCTGAAAACGCCGCCATAAAGGTGATGTAATTCCGGGAGTACGTGGCAAAAAGATAAATCAATCCAACTCTTTTATTCAATCAGATATATTAAAGATATATGAACCTAGTGACCTCGATGAAACGGGTCCCCTTAAAATTGCAATACATTTTTTTTAAATACATGTATTATAAAACTGACGACTTGATTTTTTTGCCAACTTCTATACAAAAAATTTATTTTGTGAGACTAGGACATGTTTCATCGCCAAGTGCACTTCCTCTTATTGAAAGCCGAGATATTGCGATAAGTAGAAAGGGCTTATCAGTCGTCCAACGAAATTTCCACAATTTTCTTCCAAACTGTTTTGATAGCACGTCGATGTTTCCAAGGAGAATCTGAAAAAAGTCAAACATTCATTGATTAATTGATTGACATTTCACTCAACATCGAACTTTTTTTTTACATAAAAAAGTCGCCGTGACAGGGGCGAACAATGGGCTTATGGTGTCCGGAGGAGGCAATCGACCTCAGGCAGGTATCTGGTAACCATTCCACTTATAGGGAGATCTATAAGGAAAACCCCGCAAGATTATTTTTTTTCCATAGGGCAGAATTGTACCCCTGATCAGTGCTACATTATTTACGTAAACATAAATAAAATAGTTCTTACGGCGCCTTAATATACTTCAAATGTTCGAATGACAAATCTCCATCAAGATTCTCAAGAACTTCGTAAAGTCTCTGTCTCTTCCGTTTACGTGCTCCCTTGACGCAATCACTGACGTGTGGTGTATAAATATAGCGTAAAAGAGTCGGAGTTCTCCCCAAGAACTGAAATACAATAGACATAATACTAGTTTGACTTTGTCATACAAAGTGCTCGAAATACATGTCTCCTCGTCTTCATGGGACATTATACTTAATTCGAGAAATACCAATACAAAATACACACCTTATTATACACTTATAAACTACAAACGCTTAAAATTTGGTTTAAAATTTTGTTCCAGCGAAAGATCTTGGTCAAAATGTCACATGTCGGGAAATCGCATTATCTGCTTATTGTACGTTTCCATGGTAAGAGATTGGTTGCAGCAAATGTTACCAAATAAACCCCTATTATTTGGTTCCAGTGGGCTTAAAAGCCTCCGTATGAACGTCGTGAAAGCCGAATTCAAGTCCCGGCATTGTAACCTTTTCACCCGGCATTTTTTTGTAATTTTTGCTGAATAAAACGTATGCAACATAGGCTTTTGGCATTTCAAATAACTATAGTTATAAATAAGTGTTCATTTATTGTAAATTTTGTCCCAGATTACAAAATTACGAAGTCAATAAAGATTCCTTTAAGTAGCTTTTTAGCTACTGGATGTACTTACCTTTGACATTGTTACACATTTTAGTAATAGCGATGTCTTGATAATGGGCCTCCTTAATGTCCGCTTCAGTCAACTTCGGGTCATCGTTTAGTGTGCATGAAGAAGCCGCTCTTTCGTAACAACCAAGTCGTGAAGACATGTCTGCGGATCTGATAAAGAAAAAAAGCCGACAATAAAACTTTTAAAGGTATTCTGGTATATGGATGATTAATAATACTTCTGCCTGATGAAATGATCCTTTGAGGCCAATAAAGATGAGTATGAAGAATTTACCGACAGAAATCAAGAAGCATGGTTATATTCCATCTCCCCACAGAACGGTAAAACCCAATTTCATCATCACATTTCCCTTCAGTCAATGGCTCATTTTCTGTGCATTTTCTTATTCCCGCTTGGCAGTGCACTGCAAAAAAAAAAAAACGAAAATCTACCTAAAATGATAATAAAATCTTTTGAGTTTATTTGTAACAAATAGTTATGCAACGTAAAACAAACCCAAACATTGCAGACATTTGCTTTCCTTTTCCATACATTTTCAAAATCTCAACAAAAAATTATGAAATTTTGTACCGTACTCTATTTAAGCTTTGGCCACATTTTCGAAAACTCAAGGTACAACCGATAAACAGGAATAAACATATTTTAAGAGGACATTTTTATCGTTTGAAAACTATCTGGGTCGAGCAACAACAAAAATAAAATCTACAGAGAGGAGACCGGATTTCTGAAAGAGATTATGGGAGGTCACTCCCGAGGGCAAATAAGATGTAGCATTAGTCGGAAAAAACTCGTTACCGGTCGGCTTGAATAAGCATTGGACAGTCTGCGCTTTTTACACGGCAAATCGCCGTATTTATTAAGCTGAAGACAAATGGCGTCGAAAGTTCAAGTATATTTAATACAGACGAAAAAATAAAATAAAAATAACAGTAAATTAATTATATGCAGAAATCATCTAGAAAGATATTTGTTGGTATATTTTATTTAGCCCGGTAAACCACGATGTGGAACACAAAGACAGAAGCAGTTTCGATACATATCAGGAATCCTCCGATGCTACAATTGTAAATGATCGAAGCTGAAAGTTAACCAACGGAGAGTTTCTCTGTTCCTTACGTTATCACAGGGACACTTTTGTTGGGCACTCAACATGATATGAAAATTGTTCGTTTAGCTGCAGTCTGTCGGAGGGTATTTCAGGCACGTAAATCCCCGAAGTTTTGGACTGATGTAGCATTTTCAGATACCACAAAACACTAAAATCTACAACGACGTAGTAAACATAAGAACGAAATTCAACTTACTGTATGGGGAAATAAGCAGAACAAGACCAGTCACGAGAAATAGCAACGTGTACCTGTACAATTAGAATACCAGAAGTTATATTGTTTGCATATATTGCTTTTAACAAAGTCATATATATGTATCGATTGAATTCGTTCTTAGTGTAGCATTTCTTTCCTTTCCACCAAAACTCCCATTAATGCGAACAACTTCTGAGATTTCTATGTCAATGACGACTTACCAACTTCAGACAATTATTTTTAAAAAAAACTTGTCAATATACCTTTTCTAAGAAAAGGAAAACATAATTCTTGCAATTTAAAAAAACCTAGATAAATGACATATAGATAAATAATTTTCTATTTTTTATTTAATACCCGAGCTATTGACATTCACTTTGTTGTATCAGCAACGAAACCATAGACGGAATATGTAAATGTTTACAAAGATCTGTCCAGTTTTTTTTCTAAAATTTACGGTCACTGACGTTTCAACTGCCAAAATGGCCTCTCTAGCGGTCTTGTTTCTACACATGCTAATTATAAGTAAAAATAAATCTAGCAACCACCATGAAATATTGTTAAAAAAATTACAAGCAATTATCTTAGGCCGATGGACCGGAGGTTTGGGTTTCAAATAAATGCATTTTCCTTGCATTTTAATATTTACAGGGTAGCCGGTGCCCATCTACACACAATCTTCAAATAAATTCCATTGGTTTTCGACGAAAACATTGGTTACTTAGTAAAGCCATGCAGTTTTTGTCTTAAGGTATATTTTTCTTACCCCCTGTACTTTTTGTACTCTTTATACCTAAAATATTCAGTTAATGAACGTATGAAAAGTCTATAAACTATACTTACATGACGTTGTTATATATCTGTATGAGGTTTAGCATACGTCGGCTTTTCCAAATGTGAGAGACATCTGTTATCATCAATAATTTATAGTATTTTAACCATGCACATCAGTTTGGCCTATTATGTGACAGATTCAGTTAATTATTGGACATAATTATACTTATTTCAAACAAAATATTACCCAGCTGTTATATTACCCAGACCTATTCAAGTTAATTAAACTCAGATTTTTACAATAGATGCCTCGGTCTTTTTAAATGTTTTCCAATAATATCAATTTAATAGTCAACAGTTTTTTTAAATATTAGATTGCTATGGAAAATTTAGAACAATATAGAACCGGATTGCAGATATGTGACAACAAATAAAAAAATACTTTTTAAATCTATGGGTGGATTTTTTTCCAATTCTCTTAACCAATTTTCAACAGGACATTTTGTCAGAAATATTTGGTTTAGGTTTTGTCACTGAATACGATGCTGAATACAAGCTGTGAAACGTTTTGTTTGTTAAATAGAGTTTAAGCGCATAAAATGTTCTGCCAATGAGCGAAGGCAATGTTAGTGACAGCCATATATCAACGTTCTTGAAACGAAGACCTCCAATTTGTACACGTTTTTATCGCCTACCATACATGACCTCAAGACAATCCCATGTATATTTCCACAACTGAATCACAGCCAATCTCATCAAATATCTCGGTATCTCGCAAACTATTAATTTGTCATACATAGACTATAACTTCACCTGGCGATCGGCTCTTCAACGGGAGAATGATAGCTTCACTGGTACCCAAAGTGTTCTGGGCGAAATACAAACGACAGTAATGGACCAGTAATGGATGATAGCATTGGTTAGAAACACAATAAGTTAAGTGTAAATGGATGTATTTTTCGTTCATATTGTTAAAAAAAGTGTGGCTATTTTTTCTCAACAAATCCAATGATATATGGGTGGTATACACAAAGTATGCATCTTGCACAAATATACCAAATAGGGAGAACCTGAATGCAAAGTTTCATTATTAGTACTGGGTTATATGGCTTCTCCTTACGACACCTGGATAAATCATTCTGCCAAACTAGTTTAGCGTTGTCTACATGAATCTGTTTTAACAAATATCATAGGCCACCAACACATACACTTTTTACAATTGCTGCAATGCAGGAGAAACAGAATAAAACTAAAAGGTTTTGAGACTAAAACATAATATGTCCTCCCCCCCCCCCACAGTGACGTTAATGATGAAAGGTACTGCATGCCTCTAAGCATAACCCAGTGTCATTTCAATTGTAGAAAGTACCTAGTACGTGAAAATATGAACAGTAACAAATCTCGAAAACACATCTTTGACTGTCGCAAAGTTATTGCGGCAGAGAAAATCGCATTCCCTTACTAAATAAAGTAACGAATAAGTCCAAGTTTGCTATGAAATTTCCACTTTCTTATAACACAACTTCAACCCTACACTACATTTATCGGAACAATTTTGTCTCTCCCAACATAAGCATGCACACTCTCATATATACCTGACCACTCTACCTCATTCGGACTTTCGCAAATCTCCACACCAAGGAATTATATATTATTCATTTAATTATTAAAGAAATCGCGAACTTCGCGACATTCCCCCCACCAAAAGTATTCTGGAAATAAGCGATCAATGTTAACCTCATTAATAAATACAGACAAAAAATAAAGAAACAAGTTACTTAACTCCTTCAGTACTAAAGAGCTTCGTTGTACTTTTGCATTATAATTAATGGATTAACCATTACTATTCTCCAAAAAACAGCGAAATAAATACGCCTTAATTTGTTCCTCTGGTACTGAAAGAGGTCAAGTAATGATAATGCATTTAAGTCATAATTCAATAAAGACAAAGAAGAAAAAAAAATGCAATATTTATAAGATAGCATAAATAGTCAATTCCTCAAAAAATAGAACGATTAACTCCATGTGTTGGATTGGTAATCCAGTCACTTAACGACAGTAGAAAAGCAACCCAAAGCAAAGGTTTCTTTATATTGGAGTTATTTTGACAATCCCACCTATCCATACTTAAAGGACAAAGGATGGTTATTTATTTAGTAATTCAATCAGTTAGTGCATTTTCTAAGTTGATCAGAGATAATACTGCGGGCCTGATCAGCTGCTTTTCGCAGTGGACGAGTGTTGGTTTCAGGCTCAGCTACAGTTAAGGTGTCATGCTCTGTCGATACGGATTTCTCCATTTTTGGGCATTCAATTGGATATAACAGATTTAATGGGCGATTCAGAGTTTTGCCAAAAGGAATAAGAATTTTTGCGGACCGAATTTTGCCATCTTGACTCGAAAACAACTTTGTTATTCGTCCAATTTTCCATGTACATCGTGGTAAGTTATCCTTAATGAGAACTACATCATTAACAATTGGAGAATGTGATGACTGAACTCTTGGTCCCTTTAATCGTAAATGAGGCCGCTCCCGCAAGCTCAATAGATATTCATTACGCCAGATTGTCCACAAATTGTCTACATGTGCCTGGCTACGTTTCCAGGTTTACTAGCTGTTGACGGTGCAGTGGAAAGGTAATCAGGGTCACTCTTGCTGTCTGATATTACTGGTAGACCTTGAGTATTGTTGTTGTGAAGAAAATCAGTTGGTGTTAAGATCATTGATGAATGGGGATCAGAGTCTACATATACAAGAGGGCGGCAATTGATAACCCATTCGGTTTCTGAGAGAATTGTCTCTAGCTGAACGCTAGTTAATCGAGTTTTCCCTAATGCCTTTCTAAGTGCTCTCTTAACCAAGCCTACAAGTCGTTCATAGAAGCCCCCATCCAGGGCGCTAACTCAACTGTAAAGTACCACGTGATTTGCTGGTTACAAAAGTAGTCTTGGACATTCGAATCAGTTATTACTGCCTTCCATAATTTATCTAAGCTGTTCTTTGTGAGTTTGAACTGGGGAGCATTATCTGAAATTATTGTTTTGGGTTTTCCTCTTCTTGCAATAAAGCGCCTCAAACACAAAATAAATTGCTCGGCCGACATATCCCTCACCATTTCTAGATGTATGGCTCGGACAGTGAGACAGGTAAACAAACATATCCATACTTTTTTGGTTTCATGGAATTCTTTAGTGAATAGTGGCCCTAGGTAATCTAACCCGACGTAAGAGAAGGGAGGTGACTGAGATACACGTGCTGAAGGTAAGGGTGGCATTTGGGGCATTTTATATGGACCACCCTCATGACGACGGAAAATTCGACAAGAGTTAATCACCTTTTTGACAGCTGATCTACCATGGGGAATCCAGTACTCATTACGAACTTGAGCTAGAGTTTGTGAAGTTCCAGCATGCAGTAACCTTTGGTGGTAACTGTTGATAACAAGAGTTGTGTAATGGCTGAATTTGGGAAGTAATTTAGGAAATTTAGCAAGTTGGCTCAGTTTTGACTTACCAAGACGTCCATGACATCGCAGAAGACCATTGTCATCGAGTTTCAGTCCAAGTTGTGACGACAAATTGCTTCTTTTCTTCCCTTTAATACTTGTGATTTCCTCATAGTAGTCATTGCTTTGTACATATTTATCCCACAACACTTTTGCTTTCAAGATTTCCTCAGCTGTTAAGTTTCCAATATTATCTGGTTTCCGTCGACGTAACTTTGTCAAGAAACGTAGGACCCATGCAGTGACACGCAGTAATCTTTGAAGTGAAGAAAATTTGTGTAAGTCGATTCCCATAGGAGCTGAAGCAGATTGAAAAGTCAAACAGGATGAAGTCTCAAACAGATTACTTGGTTTTACCTCCGAGTTAATGTCATTAAGTGTTTTGCTGGTTACTTCGTCAGTATCAAAGACAGGCCATTCCTTTTGTACTTTAAGTAACCATGATGGTCCATGCCACCACAGAGTGTTGGTTTTCAGTTTTGCAAATGAGCTTCCCCGAGATGCTATATCCGCAGGATTTTGGTTACTAGGAATGTAGCGAAATTTGATTTCCTTATGAGAGTTATTTTTTTTAACGCGGTTCCCAACAAAAACGGACAACGGTTTTTTGTTACCAATCCAGTTTAATACACACTTTGAGCCGGTCCATAGAATTATGTCATCAATTTGGATTTTGAGTTCATTTTTGACGAACCCCAATGACTACAGCCATCAGCTCGAGACGAGGAATGGTAATTGGTTTTATTGGGGAAATCCTCGTCTTGGATAACAGTAAATTTACCTGAGTAGTCTCCCCTTTCACTACTCTCAGATAAACAGATGTGGCATATGCTTTTGATTAGGCGTCAGTAAAACAAATAATCTGACAGTATTGACTAGTTGGAATTGTACCAACATACCTGGGTATTTTATACGTACATACACCTTGTAGATCATCTCTTGCTTCCTCCCAATTACTTTGGAGGTCTTGAATGTTTTCATCCCACTCTAGCTTTGCCACCCAAAGTGTCTGTAAGAAAATTTTCGCTCTAAGTGTCACAGGATTAAAGAAACCCATTGGATCGAAGATTGAGGAGATAACTTGCAGTACTTCTCTTTTCGTGGACGCTGAATTTACCTGTGGCCAACAAAGGTCTGAAATAGTTAAACAGTCTTCAATTAAATTCCATTTTTTTTTCTTTTGAAATATGTTTATTCAGAAAATCGATATTACAGCATGCCCCTTAATTAAAAGAAGATATCACAGTTAGATGGGGCTTGAAGAACAACAAGTTTACAAATAATATTTACATAGGTAATCTTATATTTAATTCTCCTAAGGGTGATATCTTTATAAATGGATTTTTCACCAGAAAATGTTTATGAAAAGCATGTGTATTTGTCTTCCAATACTGAAACGAATATCTAATATTATTTCTTAAAGCTGCTTTAAAATGAATCAAAGCGTCAACTTCTTTATCTTCAAAAACTTTAAGATTTCTACATTTGTAAATACATAGTCTACCTATACTACATATCATGTTTACAAAGTAACAATTAACATTCTTAAGGTTGGTTGCTATTCCAAACAGAAAAATACTTTCGTATGCTATATCATCTAAGGAGGAAGGGTGTTCAAACTGAAACAAAGTCTGTACCATATCCCAAACATACTTAATTAAAGTTGAATTCTTAGGACAAGTGATAAACAAGTGGAAAATATTCTCTGTGAGACCACCGCATCTGACACAATTTTCGTTATCCGTCATACCACATCTAAACAATCTCTCTTTGGTAAAAATACAATTATGGAGGATTTTCCAATCCAGTTGTACACATGTTGGATTTTTCACACCTTCTGTCAGAATACTCCAATAATAATTAATGTTTAACTGAGGAAGTACTTTTTCCCAATACATTAGACTAACAGGGTGTTTAGTTTCAGCTCTTCTAAGTAACTTATATAGTTGGCTTGTGACCAGGCTGGTAATAGGAACAATATTTCCGTCTACATTTATTTCTAAAGTACAGTCCTCTTTACATTGAAAATCAACCCCTTCTAACAGTCTTAACCAGTTTTTAGGTATTGATGACTTGACTATTTCATATGACCGTTTTATTAGTGAACATGTAATATCGGGGCATTCCGAGGAAACAATTTCAACAATTCCGTCTTCGGGAATAAAACCGGGTATCACAATGTAAAGGATATCACTAATACAGAATAATTTAGATTTGATAAATATATTAGAGGATATTTCATTTTCTTGAAACTGAATGTATGGATTATGAAAAATTGGCTGTAACAAAATCTGTTGTGGATGTGAAATTGAAACTTGGCAAATAGCTTTAAGTTCATTCCAGGCTATTAACATTTCTTTATAAAATGCAGGTAAATGATACAAAAGAGAATTATTTCTGGACATATAAAACAGAGCAGTACTTTCATTTAAACCTTTCCAAGAATATAAAAAGTGGCGGAAGAAACTTTTCCATACCATATTTGGGTGATTGAGAAATCTTGATAACATACTGAGGCGAAAGGCCTTTACTTTAACTTTAATATCAGGGAGGCCTAGTCCACCTTTGCTTTTGTCATTAATTAGAACATTATATGACACTAAATGAGCTTTTTCACCCCAAATAAAATCAATAAAAATAGTTTTCAGTTGGTTATAATATACATCAGGAACATCTAGCAGCCTCATAACATACCATAGCTTAGACATACATAAAATGGAAATGACACAGACCTTTCCATGTAACGTTAAATTTCTCTGTTTCCAAATATTTATTATACATTTTATTTTCTTTATTTTATCTTCCGAGTTTCGTTTATTACAAGTTTTAACATCAGAGCCGAGATACACTCCCAGTATCTTAAAACATTTCTCAACAACTGGTATACCGTGAATTTCCCCTGAGGTGACATTTGATCGAGGGGTACACCAGACTTCAGACTTTTCAGTGTTAACTTTGGCAATAGATGCCCTACTATACTGCTTTACTATGTTTAATACGTGACCAATGGAGTTTGCATCCGACACGGTAACTGTAGTGTCATCGGCATGCTGAAATATTAGACATGTATCACCACTATTTGGTATATCTATGCCACGAACATCTTTCGAATCTCTCAACATGCACGCCAGGGGTTCCACTGTTAAAACATATAATAAAGCCGATATAGGACACCCCTGGCGAATAGACTGAGTCACTGGAAAGTATTTGGTCACATGGCCATTACACTTTACAGCAGCTCTAACATCAGTATATAATATTTTGATCCACTGACAAAAATTATCCCCAAATCCGTAACATTTAAGAACTGCGTGTAAAAAATTGTGTGACACTCTATCAAAAGCCTTCTCTTGATCAAGTTTAACAAGGTAGGCTTCTAAATTATCTGATTCAACATATGTCATTACATCTCTTAAGCTACAAACAGTATCGGCTATATCCCTACCTGGAATACAACAAGTTTGACTTGAATCTATAAGAGAACAGATTACTCTCTTTAGCCTATTCGACAGTGTCCTCGATATTATTTTATAATCAACATTAAGTAATGTTATAGGTCTCCAATTCCGGAGTTGGGATCGGTCACCTCTATCCTTATAAATGAGCGTTAAAACCCCGCTCCTCATACTTCTACACAAAATATTATTGGAAAAAATTTCCCCATATAAATCAAATAAAATAGGTCCTAATATATCCCAAAATCGTAGATAAAATTCCACAGAAAGACCATCATTCCCTGGGCTCTTGTTCCTTGACATTCCATTAAGAGATTTCTTAATCTCGTCTAATGTTAATGGTTCGTCACACATGTCTTTATACTGCTTATCTAATCTCGCCTTTAATGACGACAAGACGGAATCAATAGCATTTGAATCTACTTCACTCCCATTATACAAATCAGAGTAGTACGAGTGAATTTCATTTAGTATATCATTTGACTTTGAATATTGAACGCCATCACAATTAGTAATACATTTAATTTGTCTTTTTTCTTGGTTGCCTTTTTTTCTAAATTGAGAAAATATTTAGTACATTTATCACTCTCATGAGTGTATATAGCTTTCGATCTCAACATGGCACCATTACATTTCTCAGTTTCATACTTCTCCAGCTCATTTTCCACATGCAGCAAGTTTTCCATATTATAAGTTAACCCAGCACTTGCCTTTCTATACTCAGCTGTCAGTTTCTGTTGTAGTTTATTAATTTTTTCATATTTTTCTTTTTGCCTTTTTTTACTGTAAGTTTTTGAAAACCATTTGATTTTGTATTTCAAATTATCCCACCATATACTTATGTCGTCCACATACAATGAACATGTTAGTTGTTTGTCAACAAGTTTATAGATTTCTTCACAAAAAATGTCATCAGATAATAAGGTGTTGTTAAAAACATATAACCCAGGTCCTTTATCAACCTCGGAAAAATCACATTTAATTTCTACAATGGAATGATCACTGAAGGAAGTGTGTTTGATAAAAACATACTCACAATTACTCAAAAGGTTGTTAGACATTAAACAATAGTCAATTCGGCTCTGAAGTAATTTGTTGTTAACATTTCGCCTCCAAGTGTAGCATATTTTATCTGGGTGTCTTTTCCTCCAAATATCAGACAATTTAAAGTTTTCCATAATTTCAAATATGACTTTCCTTGATTTGTCACTGCTGGAATTTTTACATGATCTATCTATTTTCTCCAAGGATGTATTAAAATCACCCAACACAATCATATTTTCACAATCAAGATTTTGTCTAAGTTTTTTAAAGAATTCCTCTTTTTCTGATATTATATTAGGGGCATATATGTTTATAACATTAATACACGTATCTTCTATATTAAGTCTAAGAGATATAAGTCGGCCAGAATTATCAGAAAAGGAGGATGTTACACAATCACTGAGAGACTTTTTAACAACAAAAGCCACCCCTTTGTATTTATCAGATGCATTATTAAAATATAATTCACCATTAATGACGTGACCAAATTTATTGACAAATTCGTCGTCCCAATTTGTTTCTTGAAGGGCAATTATATCAGCATTTAATTGAAAATTGACTAATTGTTGCAATTTAAACAAATTTCTCAGACCATTACAGTTTAACGAAGCAAAAGTAATCATTGTCAAAAAAACAAGAAATAGTTTGCATACCTTCATTTTGTATATCAAAACGGGAAAGAATTAATTCAAAATGTCAGTGTTCTTCATATCTGTTTTCCCATGGGAAACATTTCGTTTTGCTCTGGTAACTCGAGTGTTCGGTTCCGGCATTAGTTTACGGCGTCTACGACTTTTCACTAGCGAAAAGCCGGATGACTGAGAGTCTGTCAGATCCATTGCAGATTCTTCGTCTGTGTTAGTAGAAATGTCCCACACAGATTCGGACTCCCCTTCTACTGCATCCTCTTGACCCTCAACAGGTAAATCGCTGGCTAGTGTCACAGGCTGACACTCGTTATATTGCTGTGTATTGTTATCGCCAGTATCGCTCAGCGTGTGATCTAAGGCTTGAGGCTCGGCTTCGTTAAATTCTGCTGTCGGCGCACTAGTAACACAATCACAATTTTTTAACCCACATCGACTACATTTACACGTACATTTTTCACCAATAAAGCCACACACATCACATCTAGTAGCTGAACAATATTTTGCGGTATGCCCTTGCAGTTGACATCTAAAACATCGGAATTTTTCGCACTGCCTGAATAGGTGGCCGTCAGCCAGACAGAGAGAACATACTTTTAGCTGGTTATCATGCAACACCTTAAAGTGCTCAAAACCCTTTGCTGTTGTGAAACGCATTGCATAGGGAAGTGACTTTATATGAGGAGGGAATTTCACCTTCACATACCTCGTTCCGTCTGTGATATTGGTTCCTTTGTATACTCGGTTGCGTATGGTAGATAGGATTTCAATGTCCAGTGATAGTAGCTTCTGTCTGATTTCGTCATTAGAGATGTACACCGGTAGGTGTAAAAAAGACACAACAACAATATTGTTGTTTACAGGAGTGATTTCATAGTCATTTGAATCAATACAAATTCTCCTACCTAATACTTCAACACTTTCCCTGTCCTCAACTGTAACTTCATAAACGCCATTCCCTCTCGGTATACACGCAACAAGGCAATTTAATCCACAATGATTTTCAATACTTTGTATGAGCTTTTCGGCTGGTACTTTTTTATAGTCTTTAACCTCTACATACAGCGATAAATCCTTCAAAGCTCGCCCTTGTAAGGCAGAATTGCTGTTCGGCTCACTCGCCATATTGAGTCAAGGGAGGCCGCACGGCCCTTCCTTTTTATTACCACAACAACGCAATGTTATTCAAGAGCTCACAAAAACACGTCTGAACTTTTTGAAGAGCAGACCGGAAGTCCCAAATTCCATTTTAACCCCAAGATTTTAATGTTTTCACTATCTTGATTTCTGTCATTTTTATTTATTGACTCAGTAAATTGTTGGGAATTAGAGGCCCAATCTCGGAGATTCATAGAGGCTGAATGAAATATGGTTTTGGCTTCTGTATACAGTTTCAGAGCGTATTGAACGTTTTCTGCCCCAACGAGAACATTATCAACATATATGTTATCAAGTATATCCAGTGCTGTTCGACTTCCATCATGTTTTAAATGATGGGCTATGGTAGCTGCCAATAAGAAGGGGCTAGAAATCACACCAAATGGTACTCTGGCAAATCGGAATATTTGACAGTTCTCTTTATTGTTACCAGAATGAATGTCCTTTAGCCAAAAAAATCGTGTGACATCTCTGTCTGGTTCATGGAGTCCGACCTGGAGGAAAGCCTTTTCAATGTCAGACACAAGAGCAATACGATGAGTCCTAAAACGAAGTAATATGCCACAAAGATGATGTAAAAGTACAGGGCTTCTGTGTAAGCATTCATTCAAGCACTAAGATTGCTTTGATAGTTTGGCAGAAGCATCGTAAACAATTCTAATTTTTGTCGTAGACTTGGCTGGGGTAATGACTGCATGGTGTGGAATATAATGTTGTATAGGGCCCCTTTTGCTTTGATTGGTTACTTTTTCAATGATTCCTTTAGCACCTTGTTCTTGTAAAATAGAATCATATTTTGTTAAAAGTTCTGGGTGTTTGACGAGTTTATTTACAAGCGTTTGAAACCTCCCATAAGCAAGCCAATAGTTGCCATGTAAGTCATGTTCAGTTTCTTTCGAGGGCCATGTTACCAAGTATCTACCTTTTGTAAATTGAATAGTCTGATTAAAATGTTCTAAAGCTGAATCATCGTCGGTTTTATACGCAGAGTCGGTGATACCTATTGTTTCTAATTTCCAGAAATCTTCCAAATTTGGTTTAAAGTTTAAAGATTCATCTGAGACACAAAATCCTAAGTTGACGTGTGAATTCAGTGATTGAGTCAGTATAAGTAAACTAGGACTTTGGTTCATTTTTTCGACACATTCTACGCGACCTGCTAAAATCCAACCTAATCTGGAGCCCAAAAGATACAATCCATTATCTACTTCAATTTTTTTTCAAGTAGTAATCATTACCTATGAGTAGATCAAGTGAGGAATTTTCGATTTCAGTAGGCAAACTATCAGCAAAGGCCATGTCTTTCCAAAGAAATCCCCAATTTTTACAAGTGTCTGTATTTAATGGCATACGTTGGATGTCTCCAGTTATTTTTGGAACAACATTTACTCTCAGTTTTATGAACGTATCATCCTTAAGTTTTATCTCAATTGTTGTTAGAGAAGATTTGATTACTTGTGGTTTTTCATTCCCAAAGGTCATTAGAGAAATTTCTTCCATTTCCTTTTCTTTCTTAAGATTTAACCTTTTTGCTAGGTTCTCGGTTATGTAACTTCGATGACTGCCTGAATCGAACAATAGTCTAATAGTTTCAGTGGTATGTAAGTAAGGGTCTTTTGCTTGAGTGGTAGCTGTTTGCATAAGAACTTGCTGATTAGAAGTTGGAATAGTTGAATGGCTGGGGCCAATTTGTGTTTTGTTGGCTAAATTTGAGTATTCTCTAGTTTTAGAGGGAACAACTTTAGGACATAGACTCCGGTGATGATTTTTCCGTTGCTGACAATGATAACAAGGTTTGTTAACAGGACAATCCCTTATGTAGTGGCCTTTTTTTAGACATATGTAGCAATTTCCTTTAATCTTTTCTTTCCTTGATTCAATTGTAGCATAAGAAGGGCACTCATCACTCCAATGGGACAGTTCACAAAATCTACAAAGTTTCTTAAGGTTATATTTACCACCCACCACTAATGCCTCGGTTGTAGACCTGAATTTTTTCTGATTCGTAGGTAGTGTAAATTGGGATTTTGTTGGAAGGTTGGATTGATCATTGTGAAGGATTTTTTCATTTGATTGATACTGCCTATCTGCTGATTCCCTCGCGGTAATATAATTATTCAAAAGAAGCCTTAGAATTTTTACAGTCCATCTCGAGGAAGAACCTTTTTGAATTTCCAGATTAAGTAACACTTCTCGAGGTAATTTTGAAGTTATCATTGACACAAATACGTCTTGATGAATGTTTTGTCCTTGTGCCTCAAGACAACGTACGTGTTTTTCTATAGTATCATACGTGTCTCTGAGTTGTTTAGTGGTGTTATTGGGGCTTGGAATGTCTATCAATTTAGCATAATGAGCATCAATGGCTACTTGAGGGTTTCCAAATCTTTCTTTAAGCAAATCTATAGCAATGGTATAGTTGTCATTACATACAGAGAGACCAGACACTGCATACAAAGCGGGACCAGTAAGTTTGCTTAAAAGGTATGTACATTTTTCAACCGTGGATAGATTGTCATTATTGTGTATACTGCTTTCATACATGTCCCAAAATTCCCGCCAAAAAAAGATGTCGCCATTAAAAACGGACAGCTCTAATGTAGGAAGTTTTATTCGTGAAGAGTTATGTCCCCTTGCTTCAGCTGTTCCTTGTTTTAAGTTTAATATCTCTTGAAATTGGAGGTGTTGTGTTTCTATGAGTTCTTGGGTTCGAAGTTGCATTTTGGTTTGGCTATCAATTAATTTTTCAAGTTGAGTTTCTAATCCAGTTTGTTCCTGTTTCAATGTTAATTTATCTATTTCAGTTTTCCTGTCTTGAAGGTAAGTTTCAACTGCACACATTTCTGAAATGGCTTCTGTTACATCAGATATAAAGCTTATTATTTCACTCTCTTGTTGTTTTAGTTTCAAAAGTTCATCTTCAATATTTCTTTCCTCTAGAGCCAGTAAAAGCTTTTCGTTGGCCTCTTCAAATTTATGTGAAAAGTCTGTGAGTTTCAGATGTAAAGTACTGACCTGGCGTAGCTGCTTCACCACCTCTGTTTCGTCGATTTCCTTTTTCAGTTGCTCAACTTTTAGTATTTCACGTTCAAGTAAATTGCTATACCTTGTACGCGTTCCTTTCAGGTAAGAAACCGACATGGTGGCTCAAGTGTGGTTAATATCTAACTGCCGTTCACAGACTTAATCCGTGAAAAAGACACACGTGGGATATCCGGAGATTGAGTCGTCCTACACCAAGGTCCATCAAAGTGAATCCGAGAAAACTGTCCCCGGTTTTGGCACCAAATGAGAACATTAACAACATATATGTTATCAAGTATATCCAGTGCTGTTCGTCTTCCATCATGTTTTAAATGATGGGCTGTGGTAGCTGCCAAGAAGAAGGGGCTAGAAATCACACCAAATGGTACTCTGGCAAATCGGAATATTTGACAGTTCTCTTTATTGTTACCAGAATGAATGTCCTTTAGCCAAAAAATCGTGTGACATCTCTGTCTGGTTCATGGAGTCCGACAACTGGGGAGCATTATCTGAAATTATGGTTTTGGGTTTTCCTCTTCTTGCAATAAAGCGCCTCAAACACAAAATAAATTGCTCGGCCGACATATCCCTCACCATTTCTAGATGTATGGCTCGGACAGTGAGACAGGTAAACAAACATATCCATACTTTTTTGGTTTCATTGAATTCTTTAGTGAATAGTGGCCCTAGGTAATCTAACCCGACGTAAGAGAAGGGAGGTGACTGAGATACACGTGCTGAAGGTAAGGGTGGAATGGGGGCGGTCCCTGGTTCAGTCCCGGGTTTCGGCACCAAATGTCGCAAAGTTATTGCTGCAGAGAAAATCGCATTCCCTTACTAAATAAAGTAACGAATAAGTCCAAGTTTGCTATGAAATTTCCACTTTCTTATAACACAACTTCAACCCTACACTACATTTATCGGAACAATTTTGTCTCTCCCAACATAACCATGCACACTCTCATATATACCTGACCACTCTCCCTCATTCGGACTTTCGCAAATCTCCACACCAAGGAATTATATATTATTCATCTAATTATTAAAGAAATCGCGAACTTCGCGACATTGACCGAGTGACAGGTTTCTGGATTCTTAGCGACACACATCAGTTTGAACGATTCATTATGGAGTTTACTTCAATATTAATTGGGATTTCATTCAACTATGGCTCTAAAATGGCCTGTAATATTTTCAATTTGGCCTCATAAAAAAACTAAATTTTTTGGTTTGTAAACTTTGAAATTCTATGAATCCCTGTCTGACGGAGGCCCAAACCAGATCGGACGGGCGTACAGGTGTCAAAAATTGATCAACGCTTAAACTCCTCATCAATAAACTGTAATTAAAATTTCATAAAATTCCACACAGTGCTTCTGAGGATATCTTGTAAACAAGCAACAACCAATGAAAATATCCGATTCGGAGGCTCACAGAAGATCGGAGAAGCGCACAGGCGCCAAAACTTGATCAACTCTGAATGTCCTCACCAATAAGCTGTAATTAAAATTTCATCAAGTTCCGCCAAGTGGTTCTGGAGATATCTTGTAGACAAGCAACAACCAATGAAAATATCCGATTCTGAGGCTAACTGAAGATCGGAAAGGCGCCAAAACTTGATCAACGCTGATAGTCCTCACCAATAATCTGTTATTAAAACTTCATAAAATTCCACACAGTGCTTCTGGGGATATCTTGTGAACAAGCAACAACCAATGAAAATATCCGATTCGGAGGCTCACAGAAGATCGGAGAAGCGCACAGGCGCCAAAACTTGATTAACTCTGAATGTCCTCACCAATAAGCTGTAATTAAAATTTCATCAAGTTCCGCCAAGTGGTTCTGGAGATATCTTGTAGACAAGCAACAACCAATGAAAATATCCGATTCTGAGGCTAACAGAAGATCGGAAAGGCGCCAAGACTTGATCAACGCTGAAAGTTCTCACCAATAAGCTGTTATTAAAACTTCATAAAATTACACACAGTGCTTCTGAGGATATCTTGTAAACAAGCAACAACCAATGAAAATATCCGATTCTGAGGCTAACTGGAGCTCGGACAGGCGCCAAAACTTGATCAACTCTGAACGTCCTCACCAATAAGCTGTTATTAAAATATTATCAAATTCCGCCCAGTGGTTCTGGAGATGGCTTGTAGACAAGAAACAAGCAATGAGAATATCCGATTCTGAGGCTTACTGAAGATCGGATAGGCGTCAAAACTTTAACAACTCTGAACGTCCTCATCAATAAGCTGTTATTAACATTTCATCAAATTCCGCCCAGCGGTTCTGGAGATATCTTGCAGGCAAGCAACAACCAATGAAAATATCCGATTCGGAGGCTAACTGAAGAGAAACAGGTGCCAAAGTTGACGGACGACGGACAGGACAACCACAGTATGTATCCCCGTGATATGTGTGGGAGACATAATGAGAACGTTTTAAGCCAATTGGTTGATAACATATAAAGATAAAACACGATGAGCAAGTCTATAGTGGTCAAAATCTCAACAAAGTACAACGGTTTTTAACTATTTTTTAGAATGTAGATAAACGGGCTACTAAGACATCAACCATGTATACGTGCATGCAAAGGACGACAATGAAAATTGCGTACTTCGAATATTCCACGAAATGAGTGTCCCCAAATCAATCTGTAATCAATGTGTTTCCTTTGCATTTGAAGGCGAGATATTTTGATCGGTATAGATTAATTGGTGTTTTACGCCAAACTCAAGATTATTTTTATTATATTGCAGCGTTGTCACGTTTCGTGGGGCTGTAAACCGGGCTCTGTGCCCGGAGGAAATGCTCGGCGTTTGTCAACTACCTGACAACGCTATTCACACACAGGTGCAGAGTGAATAGGTATAGAATGCACTTCTCTTGTTTTCTCTACACTCTTTTTTTCCTTAGACTTTTTTGAAGCATGCGAACTAACGTATAAAATAGACTTTATATCTCAGAAATTAAATAAGTTTGGTGTAGATAATGATAAAATAAGTATATTCTCATCTGGATTACGACACGCATTGGTTCCGATTTTAAATGCCATAAGGCCTGTTTTCCAAAAACAATTCATTTCTATCCGAGAGGTCAAATGTCTCTGGAAGGGACCAGGACCCTGTTTCACAAAGCGGCGTAGCGTAAGGTTTTACGTAAATGCCTTAGCAACCCATACTGTAGAGATACGTTAGTATGAAAGTCATCTACGCCACTTTGTCAAACAGGCCCCTGGGGGGTATTTCATAAACACGTTTAGAAGGCTAAACTGACCTAGCCGACTGGAATAGCACTGGGGGGTATTTCATAAACAGGTTTAGACGGCTAAACTGGCCTAGCCGACTAGAATAGCACTGCTTTAACATTGCTGCTAAGTCGACTATCTGACCGTAGTCGGCTATATGTGGTTTATGAAATACCCCCCTGCTTTAACATTACTGCTTAGTCGACTATCTGACCGTAGTCGGCTATATGTGGTTTATGAAATACCCCCTGGACTATCGTCGCTTTGTATTGTTTCCAGTGATATGTATGTACAGATCAGTGACCGCCTCATGTCTCCATGATCACATCCTTCAATCATTGGCTTCACTCGTTTGCCATTGCAGATTATTTATTTTCCATGACGATGTTATGTTGATGGAAAGCGGTCTTTATGGCAGTTATTAAGAGAAAACACAAAAAGTTATCTCAAATTAAGCATGTTTATGGTATCAACTCAAAAATTGAACCCTATATATGGCCTAATCAGATTCCAAACTTAAGAGAAATGGACTACAGGAACATTCCAGTTTCAGCAACAAAACCATAGACGGAATATGTAAATATTTATAAAGATTTGTTCAGTTGTTTTCTAAATTTTACCGTCACTGACGTTTCAATTGACAAAATGGCCACTCCAGCGGTCATGGTTCTATACATTCTAATTAGAACCAAAAAGAAATCTAGCAGCCAGCATGACATATTGTTAAAAAATTACAAACAATTATCTTGAGCCGATAGACCCGAGGTAGGTTTGGGTTTCGAATAAATGCATTTTCCTTCTTTAATATCTACAGGGTAGCATTTGCCTACATACAATCATCAAATAAATATGAATATGAAACTTAAGGTCGTTAGGGGAACTAGACATCAATCGTGACTTGCGTACACGGGACTTCATTTAAGCGTCTTTTCTTTTAATTATTGTTGTAAACGAAACGGACTTTATTTTTATTTTTTATATTTCACTTATTTTTTGTCTTTACTTTTTTTAACATTAATTTAAAAAAATAGTAAGTAATAAATTATATTTTAAGTCCAAATATATATATGTATATATATATATATCACAAATCAATTAATTTATAGCATTTATACAATACAATGTCATAAACGGAAGCTCATAGTTTAGCAGTGAGTAATTCTGCTTCACTTGTTTCTGGTAAATATCATCACTTTTGCTTTTTCTGAATTGACTGTAATTTGCCATTTTGAACAGAACCTGGAAAGGTCATTAAGTAATAACTGCAAGGCTTCGGTTGTTCTTGACAACAACAGCATATCATCGGCAAAGATCAATACAAAACATATATCTCATTTAGTAATTGCCCACAAAATCTTATTTCAGTATACCTCATATTACGGTCGATTACGTACATAAGTATTTAAAGTCGTTAAATGTAAAAAAGCCACGGGGTTAGATAACATACCAGCCAATTTTTTAAAGCTTTCGGCTGATATCATTGCTCCAGTGCTTTCAAACATTTTTAATAAATGTATAGACAATTGTACTTTTCCATCAGAGTGGGAGACAAACGTTTGCCTGAAAATTATCGGCCAATATCCATCTTACCCGTAGCTTCCAAAATTCTAGAGCGTCATGTGAGTGATTCCTTATTGGAATATTTAGAATCACATGAACTCTTGTACAAAAGGCAATCTGGATTCCGCAGCTTACATTCTTGTCAAACAGCTCTTACGGCTTTGATCGATTGCTGGAGCCAGGGAATTGACAATGGTCAGCTAATTGGGGCCATCTACATTGATTTACGTAAGGCCTTTGTTAATCATCCAGTATTACTGAAAAAGTTGCAAATATATGGGTTACATAATAACGCCAGTGTCTTCTTTAAATCTTATTTGTCTTTAAGAAAACAGATTGTCTCTTTCAATGGTTGTACATCAGAGACTCTTACCAACACAGTGGGGGTTCCACAGGGTTCTATATTGGGCCCCCTACTGTTTTTGGTTTATATAAATGACCTCCCACTCAATCTCTCAGACTGTAAGCTTGACATATTTGCAGATGATAGCACTTTACACTCTTCTTCAGATTCAATCATTACTCTCAGTCAACATCTTACAAATGATCTTGAAAATGTTAATTTTGGTGCCGAGACTATAAGATGAGCATCAATTCCAATAAAACCTCTTGCATGCTAATTACAACGTGTCAAAAACGTCGTCATACGGAGGGAAAGTTAGACATAAAACTAAACGGAGAGTCCATTAGAGAGGTCAAAGAAGATAAAATATTAGGGGTTACAATTCAACATGATCTTAAATGGAAAGCCCATGTTGACAATGTTATAAAGAAAGTAAAAAGTAAATTGTATCTCCTCTGTCGAATTAAAAACTTTCTTCCTCAGTCAGCACGTCGACAATATTTTAATTCATTTATTCTGCCCCACCTTGATTGCTGTCTTATAGTGTGGGGTAAGTGTTCTCAGTCGGATATGGCTCGCCTGAATTCCCTCTTGACGCGTTCCATGAGAATAATTTTAGATTGTGATAGCTGGTATCCTCTGTATTATAGGTATCTGTACAACATGTCCGTCCTGGTCTATAAGTCACTTAATGGACTGGCGCCATCTTATATACAGGAAAATTTTTTTAAAAACAAGTGCAATAAATCTCTCAGATCATCCCAAAGTTCTCTGTTAAAAATACCATTTTGTCGTACAGAACAACACAAAAATAGTTTTCGGGCAGCAGCCCCCAAAATTTTTAACGAGCTTCCATACAGCATTCAAACCAGCATTTCTTTAAATTCTTTTAAATCTCAATGTTATAAGTTTTATAGACAGAAGTACAAAACAGACAGCCGACATATTATTACCTTTGCCTCATGTGTATTTTTATACATTTATATATATGTGTACATTTTTTTTTGTTTTTTTTTCCAACTTTTACATATTTTTAAATATATTTAAGTAAATACATCTACTATCAACTTTGTAATTTCACATAATTCATATAAAAAAATATATATATTTACAAATCTTTACCTGTTTATATATTCCAATGTACATATGTAAATATTCTGTATTGTTCTGTATATTCTGTATTGTTTTACCATTTGTTTTAGCCCTCGATCCACATGAAAAGAGGCGCATTGTCCTATGCGGTTTCGAGTTAGAATAAAGTTCATTATTATTATTATTATTAATACACCATTATCTATATCATTCATATTATGATGAATAGAAGTGGAGAGAGTGGTTCCCCTTGTTTTTGGGTCCTTTACAACAATGAAGAAGTCGCATAGAGTACCATGTAAACCAATAGCAGACCTGACATTATGGATCCACTTGACATGACCTTCAACCCCTGTCCACAAGATCAGAAGATTTTCGGAAGACCGTAAATGAACCGTATACAAATTTCGTTTGATCAATAAATTTATCAATAAGACATTGTATAACATGGACACAGTCCATGTTACGGTATTACCGTAATCTTTGCTCTGAATATGGCTGCCGAATTAGTTAGACGTTCTCTGATAACGATTGTTAACTTTCTTATAGCACAGTTTGGCAAGGAAAAATCGTAGAAATATGGTTTTGGTACCAGGTCCATTAGAAAGGAAAAATTTACCGCTTGTACTGAATGTACTCATTTTGTTTCCTTTCATTATCCTGTAAGGTCCCCCTTCTTTGGGATTGGTATGATAATACTTTTGATCATACTTCAGGATACTATTGACGAGTAAGTATATGATTCAATATTTCAGACAAATAAGACAACAGAATACCAGAACTGTCTAAAAATACCTCAGCCAGTAGTGCTGTCTCTTTTTAATTGATGTATTGCCATTTGGATTTCTTTAATGCTGATTGGAACATCAAGGTCATTAACGACAACAACTGGAAAGACTTTCCGTTCTCAGGTGTATCGGAAAACAAATTAAAAAAGACATCAAGTTGTAGTTTTGAAGTTTTCTTCTTAAACTTTTTTATACGTTTCCAAAATTGTTTTGGATTACTTTTTGCAATTTGAGAAATTTTATTTGGACTATTGGTTGCACTTAAATTTTGCCTTGGGTTTTATTTTGACATCCTTTTGTTTGGCTAAGAATAACTCATTCAGAAGGCTATCTGACTGCCTTATTTTGTACCGCCTTTTTCGCTTGCAAAAAAATCAGCATTGAAGCATTTAGACCGACATTTCATTAAAGGAGTCTTTGTATAAACCTTACCAAACAGCTGAAACGATATTTCGTCTAACTTCTCAGACATCAGTTATAGTTTCATTAATATGTATGTATCCTGATTTCAAATTAACAATACTACTATCTACTCGGACTTTCTCCCAAACTATTTTCTGTACATTTGTTTAAGTCTATTCTTCCGTACTGGAGTATGCTTTTTGGATAAGTATTTAAATTTTCCTTCACCTGGAGATGGATCTTTGCAATTGTTAAGAGCTTGTTTAAGTTATGACAATGAGGAATTTAATTTAATGGTATTTCATCCCCAGGTTAATCCAAGTTGCTGATATACTCCTCTGCCTCTTTTTTATGTAGAATGAATTCTGGAATGAAGAATTATCTAGATCCGATCACAACACAATCTAGAAGATTTACACAATTAGATTAGTTTCCTTTCGAATGTGTTTGTCTTGCGATCCTTTAACAGGCAAGACATTTTCCCCTGTTTGATCTTCTGTAGATCTTATAGTGTGGGATTATACTTATTTAGATTATCATTTTGTCCAATATCACAAATATTACTTATTCTACTGTTAAGATCAGCACAGAGAAAGATTTTACCATCATCACTGTATTTTCTAATCTCATCTTTGAGAACTTCAGAAAAGTCAGTAACTCTATACTTCGAACAGAAAGGAGAATTCTCTGGAGAAATGTAAATGCAACCTATGTAGATGTACTGAAGAAATTGTGTTTCAGTTTTACCCAAATAAATCCCTTATGACTTGTGGCTGTAATTACCTCCACGCCATCGACTAAACTATTACTATAATATACTGATATACCAGCATTAAGGCGTTTGGCCCTCGGAGATAGGGGGCGATTTTTGGGGAGCAATATAAAAATGATAACTGATAAAAAGAAACAACTGAACAATGCGCAATTTGAATATTGGATTTTGTTTTCTCTCCAGAAATTAAGGTTACATGGATATACCAATATGCTTAGTTGAAACTATCCAAATTCTATGCCCAAAGTATATTGATATTATGCTGGCAAATAGAGTTGAAAAGTGTAACGCGTTTAAAAATGTATTCATTTCTCTTTTTTTTCTCTTAACAGCTGATTCAAATTCCCTGTGCATCCCAATCGATCTTTTAGTCAGCCATGCACTCACACAAAAAGATATCCTGCAAATGTTTGTATTTGGTCGGTATCTTTGCTGTTCTCCATCGGTAACAGGATTCTAATGTCTTTACTAATCATGGATAACTTCCGTGTACCGACCAGATGTGAGCATTTGCAAGAGTATTTTCAGTTGTTTTGCGTCAACTATTATAAGGTGATTCTCTAACTTTCTCCAACTTTAACTTCAATTCCAAAAAGTAGCACATATTTTTTACTTACGTTAATAATTTGAACGGTCTGAGAGAAAGATAAATAAGAGCACCATATATTAAATACATGTATTATCAATACACTTTGGCCATAGAGTTTGGTTATTTCTAACTTCATCATGTTCTGTTACTGAAAGCTGAGATATAATGATAAATGAAAGGCGCTCATCAAACGTCCGATTTCCGTACCACAATGCTGTTGCAATATGTTTCTGTAACATTGAGCTTTGTCCCAGGAGAATCTGAAACAGTGGAAGAACAATTTTATCACGTTTGTTTGGCAGATTCTTTGCATTGCTGATTTATAGATTATGTTTATACGCCATATTAAAATTTATATAACTTACAAAGTATTGTTCGGGACAGGGTTTTCTGTCAGAAGACAACGACGGACATTCCATTCGTTTACTCGGCTATAGTAGCTAGCAATCACTTAATCTAAAGCATTAGAGATTGAATTCAGTAGTTGTAGACAGGAGTAGTTTCTTACGTTGATCCAATCAGCTTTATATCCTCGTAGGTAAAGTCCCATCCAGAGACCTTGTGAATTTCATTCATTAATTCCCACTTTTTATCGACTGTTCCCCGTACACACTTTCGGATAGTCGCCTCATTCTGAGCCATACAATTCAGATTCTGCTCGATAACTGAAAGAAAAAACAAAACAAATGTTCCATATTTTTCACAGGGCACAAAATTAACAGAAAAACACTACAGCTGGATTAAATAGGAGGTTATTTGCCAACAACATGCAAATGACGTCAGAATTTCTACCTAACGATCCATCTGTATTAACTTTTCATCATTTTTACTAACGGTTTAGAAGAAAAAACATATTTGTATTGATGTAACGGTTTATATCAGAATGGATAGAGTAACGTGTGGAAAATGCAGTTGGAATGCATATGGCTTAAGTGTAAAAGGAAGTTGTCCAGTCGGCAGGGCATTGATGTCCCGAAGTCACGTTATTGTTGTGCACCCCCCCCCCCCACCCCCCACGCCCCCCAAACTGGCAAATGGTCCACACCATACTTAATTATTTTGTTTAATGCTGTTAAATTGCAATTCGTACCATACCTTAGTTTCGTACTTCGAAATTTAATAAACCCATAAGCTCCGTAAACAACCTAATAATTTTCCGGATGATTTCGATTTAAAATATGGACTCATCATCAAGCAAGGGATAATTTTCAAATCATCTATTTTATCAATGACTTTATAACATATAAATTTCCCCGATGAATCACCATATTCAATCATATTACAATGTAGAACGTACCCTTGATATTAGAACACATATCTGTAATAGCATTATCGGTAAACTCGGCCTCTTTTAAGGTAGCTTCTATCAGCTTTGGGATAGTGCCTCCTGTACAGGATTTGGCTGCTCGTCCAAAACAGCCAAGACGCGAAGAAATGTCAGGAGAACTGAAATAGAAAGCAAAAAATGTGGAATAAATAGAAATTGGTATAATGTTTACATGTTTTTGCTACACTAGCATACGTTTTAATGGTATACATTTTTTCCTAGAGCAGAATTAGTCAACTTTTATAAATATATTTCTCAAGAAGAACCAATGAAGAGCTTTTCAAAACGACCTGAAATTCAAGCAGGCCTTCTGGTAAAAAAACTGTCAGTTTTTGCATTTATCAGTTTCTGGTTGTCCTAAATTGGTATTTGATTACTTTTATTTGATTGGTTATAGTCACCCGAGTTACCAAAATTTAGAATTTTTTTAAAAACTCGATTTTAAAGACACACTTAAATGGGAAGAAAAGAAAAGGAAAGTATTAAGTAAATACAGTACAAGTGCGACACATTTTCCTTTCTAACGCTACCAAAACCATATTTCTACGATTTTTCCTCGCCAAACTGTGCTATAATAAAGTTAACAATCGTTATCAGAGAACGTCTAAACTGACTCGGCAGCCATCTTCACAGCAGAGCGTAGCTGTGTGTCTCGATCGGCCAATGAGCATACGCCTGGCAACCAGTCACTCGCTAGCGTAAGAGAAATTGGTCAACTCTGAAAGTCTCCCATTTAAACCTAGGTTAATGTCGATCATTTCGAGGCGCTAATAAGAGAAGACGAACACTCTAACAACTCTGAAATGTACACTAGCTAGTAAATCAACCTTTTGGGAAGACGTGACAGGCTGCATATGTTGTCTACGCGACTTGTGGGGATCGTTGTAGAATTTTCAGAAAAAGATAGTCTTACCGCTGACATTGCATGTTATAACCATACAAGATATGGTAAGCTCGCAAGGGAAGTAATCTACTAATACTTTTTCCGGTCAATTTCAAACCGTCAATGGCGCGCTCCATTGACAATCGAGCACGAGCTTGTCTGGCAGATTCATTTTCATTGTATTTTCACACCGATAACCATGTGCATGACTCACACACATGAATACGATAGTCTATGGGAGCCCGTTCGATACAATTGCATGTTGTTTTTTTGTTTTCTCCTCCTTTAATGCTAAAATCTAGAAAACTCTTTACAAAAAATGAAGACAGTTTACTGTATTTTTCCCAGTTAGAAAAAATCAGTAACGTTCATTTTTTGCCCAAATTCGAAAGTTTTGACATCATTTAGTATTTTAATTTGAAAATGAAAATTTGATTTGTAAGTTACCCTAAATGTAAACGAAGGCCAGCCCGGCAATGTGCATATATAAACGTCCAAAATGGCTTGAATCTTGAATTTTAAACAAACTAGCATTGGTCCAATTTTCGGAACTAACCTGAGAGAAACAGACGCTCGTTTTGATTTGATGGACACAGTAAATTCAATACTAAAAGATATGGAATAAGTATATTCCAACATATAGAACTTACAGACTTTCTGGTCCATGGTGACGTTTGGACTTCCGTTCTGGGTATGCCTTCATAACACCATTTAAACATTTTAAAGATAACTTCACATTTTTGTGTGTCTTATGTTTGAGTCATCTTCCTAGACGTAAGATCGTATAAATTGGATTTCTTTACAAATGTCAGAAAGGCTAAGGTGGGCTAGAAGGCTTTTGAGATATTATCGGCCATTTTTTCTAAAGAAGTAAGAATTAGAAGTTTTTTAATTTTTGAAAATTGTGAAAGAAATTAGATTTTTTTTTTCAACGAATCTTCCCCTACATTTGGCAGAGCATGCCACTTTAAGAATAAACGATTATAACAGAGCAACATTTACCGACAGTAGTTAATAAGTGTGGTAAAATTAAATCTTCCATGCGTGGAACCGTATCCGATATCCTCTTCGCATTTATCATCAGTCAATGGTTCGTTTTCTGTACATTTTCTTAGTTTTATTTCATTGGACCCTGTAAAAAGAAAAATACATTTATACAGAAAAGACAATGAAACAAAAGGCTCTCTTAAAAAGCAGACGGGTTTCTGTACTCCCCCCCCCCCCACCCCCGACAGAGTCAGACATGTTATATTTTTGAAAAAGGCTCAATATTGGGAGCATCAGCATTCGCACGTAAATTATTTGAACCCTATATAGTTATGTTGTCAATACAAGCTAATGACAACCCTACTTTAGTACTTTTCAGCGAAATAGATGTTACGGGTATAGTTTGGCATCACAAAACAGTCTATCAAAAAATGTTACATTCTAAACTTAAAACAAAAATACCTTCTAATAAAGGACAAAATACAAACAGTCGGAATGTTTATGGGTACATTTCAATTTTCTTTATTGAATAGCTAGTATAAAAAGATAAAAGACACTCACTGCATAGCGACAGTAGAAGAACAAAGAACGCTAACGAAAACGGCACTTTGTACCTGGAAATGAGAAAAGAAGTAACGGAGGATGTGCTGAATATATAGGATGATAAAAACGCAGGTTAAACAATTTTTTACCAATCTGTCTGATCATCATGAGCGTCAACAGCCCCCCTCCCCTCACCTTTCTGAAGGGGTGGGGACATTCAATGATTTGTCCCCGCGTCCCACTTTTTGCAAGCCTGAAATATTAGTGGAAAGTAATACTATCAAGATTGCGAAAAAAGAAAAGAAACTGTTTTTTCGCAGCAACAGACCCACGCAAAATAGGGCGTTATCCTCTTGAACGTAACAGTTCGCGTAGGGCATTGAGCTTAAAGTGGCATGAGCAGCCAAAATGTTGATATTTTGATGTTAAAACAGAATGTTGAAATTATTGGCTATTTTTCTCAAGACGTATAATTCAAAAGCTTTTTAGTGCATCTTGTCTCGAAAATGTACGATAACGTATTGTTTGGAACTAACTTTGGCTTAGAATGAATGAATGGTCGTCCCGGTTATTTAAATTTTGCTACTTTTCGAACACGTTTTCGGTTTGTACAGGCCACCAACTGTATGGATTCTCCATATTTCGATTTTCGAATACCTTTTATTTATTGGAGGTAAAACCAACAGGGGTACCACCCCCCCCCTATACTTTGGTGGTGTATTATGAATATGTAATACATGTAAATCAATATTTATGATGTAAAAATAAGGTTATATATGACTGAACAAGATTTAATCACAGCGGGAGGGCCTGCATATGGATATTAACATCTTCACTTGGTACTTAGACCGTTTTTCAAGCTCTGTTCAACATGTTCAACATAGCTTGAAAAACGGTCTAGACTAAGTGTCAAGACCGAAACGTTGCTAACTAACAAATGAAGAAGTTGATATCAATATGCAAGCCTTACCGTTATACTTATTCCACTTCTAAATGCCACTCAAACAAAGATTTAATCATTTTCTTCCTGACGTCATTTACTTTCAGATATTTTGTCTCGGTCCGCAGATGGGAAGACCAACATTGATAATTTTTAAGGCTAAATTTAAACATTTAATGTTCTCACCCGACTTTTACACATAAACCTATCATTTCTCTTACCTCGAAGCTTTGTTTTTTATTTGACGGTTAATATGTCATCCCTATTCAAGATAAATGTTTGATTGTTATCGTTGAAACCGAAAGCTGAAAAAATCATTACTTAATTTGTAAATTAATCGACACTGATTGACCCGGAAAAAAATCCGGGCCAGGGTGAGAATCGACAATGATGATTGCAGCTTCCTTCGAAACACTGACTTCATGACGTATGAAAATTTAAATCGTAACTTACATATGGATTACAAAAAACTTCTTTCCTTTTTGTATATGACAATGTTGCAATCTAAATTCATTGTTTCCCAAAAATCGTTTGTATTATTTCCAGCGGTATTATAAACGTTGACAGGTAAAACAATTTAATAGGTTGTAACCCATAAGTAAGTAACAATGGACAACTTAACATGGACAGTCAGAGCAGTTAGACGTGTGTTACACAGGCTCCGTGAGTAAGGTATTAGCCACGCCCTAACTGGACAAAGTGTAATCGTCAATTTCAATTTTCTGTGTTTTTTGATTAGCTATTGAAATTTTGATTAATATTTTGATTTGCTTGGGAATAATCTGTATTTTCTATATGTTTATGTGCTTTGGGTGAGATGGGTGCAGTTTGGAGAGCTCATTTGATACTTCCTTGTTTGAGCCTTGGGGTGACTAACCCTGGTACTAAAATTTTAAACTGTCACATTTTGGAATTAATGGCATTCCTTCTTAGAGCTGTCCAGGATGTAAACTCTCACTCAATCTACAAGGAATGGCTAATTTGACCATGTCCGTCTACTGGCTACTGTTTATTGGTCAGAAACCTAGGTGGGGTCGGGATACGTCAAAGCTAGGGTGTGTAAGGACAACGGTCAGGGAAGATAAAAGGGTTAGGGTCAACTTTTGTTTAGTACTTAATTGGGAGCTGTAGCTTAGGAGATGTAATATTGGAAGTGGAAGTGGAATTAAGGAAGGCCGATGGTCAAGCTTTTTTGGAAGAACTAAGTAGACCCAGGATCGCCAAAATATTGTAAGTAGGTTCTTATACTATTTGTTTATGATTTCCGTTTACTTATTGAGGTGCTAGTTATTTACTTCATGCAGCTTAATATTTCAACATATATATAAATATAAATTAGCGTAGGGCTTCTCCTCTTATGGCTTTTCTCGGCTTGCCTAAGGGGTAATGTAGCTAGATAATCTATTTGTTAATCAATTCCTTTATCCTAGCATAGTGATTTATTTTAGTAGATTAGTGCGGTTTATTAGGTAGCTTTACATTAGTGTTTTTCTTTCCTATTGTAGCTTGAACCGCACGCATTAGCATTTGTAGAAGCCAATTGTGTCGCAACGGCCAATTGTGTCGCAATGCGACACTATTGGTCAATTGCGACACAATTGGCTTCTACGTCTGGCCAATTATGTCGCAACCCCAAAATATGGGTACAAGAGGCCAATTATGTCGCAATACATTATAATATGATACATAGTTGAAAACCATGTAGGCCGACTAGAAATCGTATATGAAGACTTAAGAAAGTATACACATTTTCAGAATGTTTTTCTTCAAAATTCATTTTCTTTTTTCTTATTTCAAAGCTGTGAATAGTCGATCCATGTCGCTCCTGTAAACGAATTTAAGTGATTATGTCGTAGAAATCATAATCGTTCCATAAGTCTGTCACTATTGATGAATTAGCAGAATAAGTCATAAGTCATTTATTCAATGCTATTATACTCCAGCCTACAATGTTGTGTTTGTGAAATAACAATCAATTAATTACGAAAGAAAGTAGGATGTTATGAAAACACTACCACCACTTATATATTGCTATAAAATTTAGCCGATTTACCCTTTGTAACCATTAAAATTGACTGAAAACAATAAAAGCAGCCTTTTGGAGACACTAATACGTTTTTAGACTACCATGATCTCATTTTGTTTTTCTTCTTTTTATCACTTTTCTCTCTTGTGATCGCTATTCCAAGTCAACTGCTGGTCGGATCTTCTTTAAATTTCACACGCACATTCTCCCTATGGTCTAGTTTTGCAACATCTATTCCTTTGCCCACTTGCATGTTAAAATGGCCATTTTTCGTTTTCTTCTTTTTATCACTGTTTTCCTAAATAATGAAAGATTCTCCGTAAAATTGTATATGCAGGTTAACTTTATGATCTTGTTGTTGTGCACTACCGGTATGCACTTTTGGTGGCCGCTGGCCATTTTGTTTTTCTTCTTTTTGTCAATGTTCTCATAAAGCAGTGAAAGGATCTTCGTAAATTTTTGTTACGCATGTTAACCCCTGTATACTATATCAGAATTCAAATCCAAGCATTCTTCATTTTAATCTTAGTATATTGAAATCGAACATCCTTTTAAGTTATATAATACTTGTTATAGGATCTTACTTTGTCAGATACATTTTGGCATTCAGTGATGTTGTCGTTCAAACTCATGACGGGGCCTCCGGGGCTCAGTAGAGTGTTGGACGCTCAATCGGAACAGCTTTCCACCAATTGGTCGCGGGTTCGAATCCCAGGCAGTCCCCAAAAATACAGCTCTTTTGATTTTATTCAATCTCAGTTGCATTTCTTTTTTCCTTGCTTGTCTCGTCTTGGTCATGTACGAAATCAATGCATTTTAACGAAATAACTCCAATTATGTCGCAACAGCCAATTGTGTCGCAATACTCATACATGCCTTAAAAGTATGGTGTAAAGAGAAACATAACAAAACAAAAACGTTTGGCGAATGTTATTTATTCACTTTTCAACAACATTTCTTATCTCCTTTTAGATTTCGTTTGCAATATACGACATCATTGCTTAGTTTTGTTTTTTCTAGCCGTCAATTAGCTTAGGCCCATGTATCAATTGTCAATTGTGTCGCAATACTTAAACGTGTCTTGAAAGTATATCATACGTGCAGAAGAAAAACGTTTGGTGTATCTTATTTGTTCTGATTTTTTATTATCTCGCAACGCCAATTGCGTCGCAATACTTATACATGCCTTGGAGGTATACTACATGTGTAAAACACAGCAAAACAAAACAAAATAACTTTGATTGAACGTAATGTTTCTTGTTTTGACAATATTTCTCATCTATTTGAGGATTTGCTTGGGATTTGGTTTTATACCTTATCATTTCATTGTTGCGACACAATTTGTCAACTCTGGTAGCCAATTATGTCGCAACGGCCAATTGTGTCGCAATACTTATAAATGCCTTGAAAGTTTATTTTTTGTGTAAAACAAAACAAAATAACGTTTGAATGAACGTCATGTTTCTTGTTTTGACAACATTTCTCATCTATTTGATGATTTGATTGGGATTTGGTTTTATACCTTATCATTTTATTGTTGCGACACAATTGGTCAACTCTGGTAGCCAATTATGTCGCAACGGCCAATTGTGTCGCAATCCTTATAAATGCCTTGAAAGTTTATTTTTTGTGTAAAACAAAACAAAATAACGTTTGAATGGACGTCATGTTTCTTGTTTTGACAACATTTCTCATCTATTTGATGATTTGATTGGGATTTGGTTTTATACCTTATCATTTCATTGTTGCGACACAATTGGTCAACTCTGGTAGCCAATTATGTCGCAACGGCCAATTGTGTCGCAATCCTTATAAATGCCTTGAAAGTTTATTTTTTGTGTAAAACAAAACAAAATAACGTTTGAATGAACGTCATGTTTCTTGTTTTGACAACATTTCTCATCTATTTGATGATTTGATTGGGATTTGGTTTTATACCTTATCATTTCATTGTTGCGACACAATTGGTCAACTCTGGTAGCCAATTATGTCGCAACGGCCAATTGTGTCGCAATCCTTATAAATGCCTTGAACGTTTATTTTTTGTGTTAAACAAAACAAAATAACGTTTGAATGAACGTCATGTTTCTTGTTTTGACAACATTTCTCATCTATTTGATGATTTGATTGGGATTTGGTTTTATACCTTATCATTTCATTGTTGCGACACAATTTGTCAACTCTGGTAGCCAATTATGTCGCAACGGCCAATTGTGTCGCAATACTTATAAATGCCTTGAAAGTTTATTTTTTGTGTAAAACAAAACAAAATAACGTTTGAATGAACGTCATGTTTCTTGTTTTGACAACATTTCTCATCTATTTGATGATTTGATTGGGATTTGGTTTTATACCTTATCATTTTATTGTTGCGACACAATTGGTCAACTCTGGTAGCCAATTATGTCGCAACGGCCAATTGTGTCGCAATCCTTATAAATGCCTTGAAAGTTTATTTTTTGTGTAAAACAAAACAAAATAACGTTTGAATGGACGTCATGTTTCTTGTTTTGACAACATTTCTCATCTATTTGATGATTTGATTGGGATTTGGTTTTATACCTTATCATTTCATTGTTGCGACACAATTGGTCAACTCTGGTAGCCAATTATGTCGCAACGGCCAATTGTGTCGCAATCCTTATAAATGCCTTGAAAGTTTATTTTTTGTGTAAAACAAAACAAAATAACGTTTGAATGAACGTCATGTTTCTTGTTTTGACAACATTTCTCATCTATTTGATGATTTGATTGGGATTTGGTTTTATACCTTATCATTTCATTGTTGCGACACAATTGGTCAACTCTGGTAGCCAATTATGTCGCAACGGCCAATTGTGTCGCAATCCTTATAAATGCCTTGAACGTTTATTTTTTGTGTTAAACAAAACAAAATAACGTTTGAATGAACGTCATGTTTCTTGTTTTGACAACATTTCTCATCTATTTGATGATTTGATTGGGATTTGGTTTTATACCTTATCATTTCATTGTTGCGACACAATTGGTCAACTCTGGTAGCCAATTATGTCGCAACGGCCAATTGTGTCGCAATCCTTATAAATGCCTTGAAAGTTTATTTTTTGTGTAAAACAAAACAAAATAACGTTTGAATGAACGTCATGTTTCTTGTTTTGACAACATTTCTCATCTATTTGATGATTTGATTGGGATTTGGTTTTATACCTTATCATTTTATTGTTGCGACACAATTGGTCAACTCTGGTAGCCAATTATGTCGCAACGGCCAATTGTGTCGCAATACTTAAACAAGCCTTGAAACTATCCTATACGTGTAAAGAGCCTTGCAGTGATCATAAGACAATCACCATGGATCGTGCACGCGCCGCCAGACTACAGAGCTATGAAAGCAATTTTCATAGTTTTCATAATTCATAGTTTCATGACGAAAACTTAATGGCATGTTATTGTTACATAAGCGATACAAATCGCAACACACAATGTACGTTTCCCTTTACGGCGAAATCAACAAACATATAGCAAATGTAGGATAAACCAAAGAAATATAATCTGCCTAACTTGTCGGTGTTTTGTGTTCTTTTTAATTTCAATCTACTAAAATACTGATAGGTTAAGTGCGACACAATTGGCCATTGCGACATAATTGGTCATTGCGACACAATTGGCCATTGCGACATAATTGGTCATTGCGACACAATTGGCCATTGCGACACAATGGCTACCAGAGGTGACCAATTGTGTCGCAACAATTACATGATAAGGTATATAACCAAATCCTAAGAAAACCAACAAATAAATAAGAAATGCTGTAAAAACAAGACACGTTATGTTAATTTAAACGTTTTGTTTTGCTGATTTTTACACGTATAGGATAGTTTCAAGGCTTGTTTAAGTATTGCGACACAATTGGCCGTTGCGACATAATTGGCTACCAGAGTTGACCAATTGTGTCGCAACAATGAAATGATAAGGTATAAGACCAAATCCCACTCAAATCATCAAATAGATGAGAAATGTTGTCAAAACAAGAAACATGACGTTCATTCAAACGTTATTTTGTTTTGTTTTACACAAAAAATAAACTTTCAAGGCATTTATAAGTATTGCGACACAATTGGCTGTTGCGACATAATTGGCTACCAGAGTTGACCAATTGTGTCGCAACAATTACATGATAAGGTATATAACCAAATCCTAAGAAAACCAACAAATAAATAAGAAATGCTGTAAAAACAAGACACATTATGTTAATTAAACGTTTTGTTTTGCTGATTTTTACACGTATAGGATAGTTTCAAGGCTTGTTTAAGTATTGCGACACAATTGGCCGTTGCGACATAATTGGCTACCAGAGTTGACCAATTGTGTCGCAACAATGAAATGATAAGGTATAAGACCAAATCCCACTCAAATCATCAAATAGATGAGAAATGTTGTCAAAACAAGAAACATGACGTTCATTCAAACGTTATTTTGTTTTGTTTTACATAAAAAATAAACTTTCAAGGCATTTATAAGTATTGCGACACAATTGGCTGTTGCGACATAATTGGCTACCGAGTTGACCAATTGTGTCGCAACAATTACATGATAAGGTATATAACCAAATCCTAAGAAAACCAACAAATAAATAAGAAATGCTGTAAAAACAAGACACATTATGTTAATTTAAACCTTTTGTTTTGCTGATTTTTTTACACGTATTGGATAGTTTCAAGACATGTTTAATTGGCTACCAGAGGTGGACAATTGTGAGGCAGTTTACCTACTATGCATTCATTGTGATGCTGTGGATGAATAAAAAGAAAGAACGTCAACAAACAAATATGTAATGAATTTGCATGTTTGTGTAAAATCGAAGAAGTAGATTTTAGGCCTAGAGTGGTTTAAGTTTTTTGTCGGGTTTTGACTTTACTGATTTTAAGCGTTTTTCTATTTTTGGAGGAGCTCTGCACCAAGGTGAAAATTAATAGGATTAACAATAATAATATTAAGAGGATGACCAACGACTCTCAATATGCGAGAGGTTTATCCAAAAGCACAAAATTGACCTGGCGTAAGCAATGCAACAGTGTTGACGGAGTGCGACTATGTTTTAACAATGCGACATCAGCCTATTATTTTGACCTTCTTCTGGGTACAGTTTTATCGTTCGGCTTACAAATAGAAGTGTTCGATAGTCTCGAATACATATGACAGGAAAAAAAATGAACTTCAAGTTAACGGACACTCAATAATACTTCCTGAACCAGAATTTATCACAGAATTTCTCTCGTGTCTCTCTTGAAACCGATATTAGATTAAATGGATCTTCATCTGGGTGAAAAATACTAACTGCAGACTGAAAAAAATTAAAGCCAAAACAAACCAAAAATATTCGAACAAAATAAAAACTAAACAGATAAAAACTTATCCCCCTCTCAGAAAGAAAAAATCCAGATGATTTCGTTCATTTGACAGCGTTATCTGATTTTTCGGTGACGAAAACCGTGACATTATATTTCAAGAGGAAAATCCCATTTCATAGACCTATACACTTGGCAAGAAGCTCAATTTATTGAATTCCGTCAAAAGTTATCATATCCCTTTTCTTTTAACAAGTCTAAGGTGGATTCGAACTTGGGCCCATTGGTAGAAGTCGAAGTTGAGGAAAACGTTTAATATAGTCTGCACCCGTCACTGGACATACGGTGAATAGCGCGTGTTGATAAACTGCAAACAACCGTAAGAGTGTGTGTGCGACACAACTGGCCGTTGCGACACAATTGGCTGTGAGAGAAAGCCAATTGTGTCGCAACGATATATTACTCATAATAAAACTAAGAAATAAAAATGAAATGGATCGATATCAAAGCACAAATTTGTACAAAAGTTTTTTAGGTTAACAACTTCAGGAATAAACGCACGATAATAAACAAAGCAGTAGTTTCAGGACGGGGAATTTACTTGACGGAGGAAAATTTCGCCCACGTAGGGGTAAAATGCATCAGCAGTGTTCTAATGTGATGTTGGATCAAAATAAACGTATGTCAGTAAAAATACAGGAAAAAAGTTTGTATCAAAATATCGACAACAGAGGCCAATTATGTCGTAATTCCCGTTGCGACACAATTGGTCGACAGTAGAGGCCAATTATGTCGTAATTCCCGTTGCGACACAATTGGTCGACAGTAGAGGCCAATTATGTCGTAATTCCCGTTGCGACACAATTGGCCGTTGCGACACAATTGGCTTCTACAGCATTACAACTGTAGTTCCATTGGAATTTGGGTGAAGTTAGTTTCACATTGGGGAACCAGAGACTTTTGTGTGTGTGTGTACAAGAATAAATATATCTTAGAAACGATTTCTGGAGTTGCGTCTACTTACAAAAGGTTCAAGAATATTGGATAAGAAAGAATTAAGACAAAGAATGGAGAACACAACATTAGACAATGAGGGTGTGGCTGCCGAACAAAAAAGACTGTTAATTCAAGAAAGAGGCGGCTTAAAATCTGTTTTAACAAGAAAACAAAAGGAAGTTAAAGACATAATGGAAAGTGGACTTGAAAATAGAGAATTAATGGACAGTAAAATGAAAGACTTTGAAGAAACGTATGATAAATTGTATGATAAACACAAACAATACATAGACCTACTGGAAAGTGAGTCGGATGAGCATATTAAAGCATTAGAATATTTCGAGACTGTTAAAAATGAGTTTGAAGAAACAAAATGTGACATTATCAAATGGTGTAGTGAAAGAGAAACTAAATCTACTGTAGATAGTATTAAACCGGATGACTCTGTTAGCCAATCAGGGTCAAGAAAAACTTCAGCTTCATCCATAGAAAGTTCAAAGGTTAGACTGCAAGCGAAAAAGGCTGCCTTACTAGCGAGAGCTAAAGGACTAGAAAAACAACAAGCTTTAAAACTAAAACAAATAGAACTGCAACAAATGGAACAAAAACTAAAATTAGAAGATGATATAGCAGCTATTACAGCGGAAGAACAAATCTATGAAGAATTTGCTAGATATTCAAGTGTGTCCAATTCAGGCGCAATTGACAATGCCGATAAAACCTCAGAAAACACACAACCAAATACTGACACTCATCAATCTAAATTAAATCCAGATGCTGAAGTTTGGTCTGACGATAATAGTGCCGCATATAGGTTAACAAATACTAATCTTCAGGAAACCAACTCTCCAAGGCAATTCAATTACACAATGCATGACAAAAATCTGCTTCAATCATTTCAGCATCAACAATCACTTATCAATGACATGCAAACAAAACTTGACCAACTTTGCACTGCACAAGGTTACACAAACAATAACCCACAGACAAATGCACACATCAGACAAGACTAAACAAGCACACCATACACTCGTGACACTGGGTATTCTAGAAATATAGATACAAACAATTGTAATACTGGTATAACAAATAGTTCTGAGACCATGTTAAAACTGCAGCAACAAATGATAGATGCGTTGCAGCTGCCAAAGTCAGAGATTATTGTATTTGACGGCGACCCTCTCCGTTATTACATGTTTATCAGGGCATTTGATAATGCTGTAGGCAATACTTCTGTACCTGGGACAGGTGGGACGCGTTGCAGGTTATTGAGTGCTGCTCTGTAATGGATGTTGATAGGGCTTATAGTATGGCAAGGAGATTACTAGCCGAGCGATTTGGTAATCAATATACCATTTCACAAGCTTGGACTAAAAGGGTGACAATCACATGTGTTGAAACCTTCCGACAGGGTGGGGCTTAGAAAATTTGCTGATGACGTCAGGAGTTGCGTTATCACTTTGGAGGCTATGGGGCGGTTGAATGAGGTAGATAACCAGATCAAAATGGTTAAGATTGTTGACAACTTGCCCTATTACTTGCAAACTCGGTGGCGAGGTGAAGCCGTTAGGATGTTGAAAACACAAGGGGTGTATCCTAACATTATTGATCTTATGGAATTTATACAGCATGCAGCTGATGAAGCAAATGATCCAGTTTTTGGCACTGACTCTAAAGACAAATCAACTGATTTGAAGTATAACTTTCAGGGGAGGCAAAGCTATTCCAAAACAAAGGGCGCTAGTTTCAGCATTCAAACAGAAATGAACGAAAGTGGGAAGAACAGATATCCTACTAGTTTTCCATGTTACCTCTGTTCAGAGAGCCATCCTCTCTATAGATGTGAACAATTCAGAGAGTGGAAACCAGAAAAGAGAATTGAATTTGTAAGGGACAAAAACTTGTGCTTTAATTGTTTTTCTCCAAAGCAGGTTTCAGAGAATTGTCCTAAACCATATCGGTGTTCTGTTTATGGATGTACTGAGAAACATTCTAACATTCTAGACTTTGTAACTCAGCAAATGGGATGATTGGGGCCGGTGGTACTAAGGTTGCATTGCCAATCGTACCTGTGAAAGTCAGGGCTAAAAGGGGCCAACCATTTGTCATGGCATACGCTTTGCTAGATAGCGGAAGTACTAACACATTTTGCTCCACGGAGCTACTTGATCAGCTTGGGGCAACTGGGGTGAACACTAAACTTTCACTTACAACATTAGAAAAGACAAACAGTGCATTAAATGTATTAATGACATCCCTTGAAGTATCTCATAGAAATGAAAGAAACATAATAGAAATTACACATGTGTTTTCTTCCACACGTCTACCCGAAATGACGGATAGTATTATAAAACAACATGACATAGAGCAATGGGCTCATTTGCAAGATATTGAAATAACAACACCAGCAGATGGTAAGGTTTCATTGCTAATTGGTCAGGATGTACCCGAGGCTTTGGTCCCGTACGATTTGAAAAGAGGCAAAGCTAATGAGCCATATGCAACAAGAACAATGTTTGGATGGACTTTTAATGGACCCATAAACAATGCAAATATACCTTCTGTAGCCACAACAAATTTTATACAAACTGATGCACATCTAGAAATGCAAGTTGAACGTTTTTGGAAGCTATCTGCTTGTGAGCCTTCAGCAGATATTGCAACTCAAATGTCAGCAAATGATAAACATGTTATCAACTTATGGGACAAAACTACTCAGTTTATTAATGGACATTATGTAGCTCAGATTCCCTTTAGAGAATCTCCTCCAAATTTACCCAACAACTACTCCGTAGCAGAAAGTCGCCTCGAGTCTCTTGGGAGGAGGCTTTCTAAAGACAAAAAACTGTTTAGTAAATACCAAGATGAAATAAACATGCTAGTGGATAATGGATATGCAGAGCTGGTGAAAGACGATGCAGTTGGTGTTGATGGTAAAGTGTGGTATCTTCCTCACCATGCTGGTGTTACAGATAAAAAACCAGACAAACTAAGGCTTGTGTTCGATTGTGCTGCTAAATACGCAGGTACATCATTGAATCAGGAGGTTCTACAGGAGCCGGACCTTGTGAACAAACTAGTGGGAGTTTTGCTCCGTTTTAGAGAAAACAATATTGCCATTATGGGAGATATTCAGGCAATGTTTCATCAGATAAAGGTGTTTAAAGAAGACCCTGATGTTCTTCGGTTCTTGTGGTGGCACAATGGGGACATGCCACAACCTCCGGATATATATCGAATGACAGTCCACCTATTTGGAGACTTTAGTAAACAAGATGCTTTCCGACACAGATGGAAACAGGTGCAATATATGGCTGACGAATTTTGGAGAAGATGGCTAAGAGAATATCTGCCAACCCTCCAACTACGACATAAGTGGATAAAACCGCAACGAAATTTCTGTGTGGGGGACATTGTTCTAATTAAGGACATTAACGTCCCACGGTTAAATTGGCCTTTGGGAAGAGTTACAAATGTGTTTCCAGGAAAAGATATGGCTTGTACGCTCTGTTGAAATCAAAACTAGATGGAGCACGTTGTGTAGACCTGTGAATAAACTGTGTATGCTTGAATCACATGATGAATGACTTTCTTTGTGCTTCACATGGACTGTTTTGAATCTTAAACTTTCTTAATATGACTTTTTTTGTTGTCGATTTCTTTTGGTAATGCATGCTTTTTATTGTTAAATGTTTCGTTTGTTTTACTACACATTTCAGGGGTCGGTGTGTAATCGTCAATTTCAATTTTCTGTGTTTTTTGATTAGCTATTGAAACTTTTATTAATGTTTTGATTTGCTTGGGAATAATCTGTATTTTCTATATGTTTATGTGCTTTGGGTGAGATGGGTGCAGTTTGGAGAGCTCATTTGATACTTCCTTGTTTGAGTCTTGGGGTGACTAACCCTGGTACTAACATTTTAAACTGTCACATTTTGGAATTAATGGCATTCCTTCTTAGAGCTGTCCAGGATGTAAACTCTCACTCAATCTACAAGGAATGGCTAATTTGACCATGTCCGTCTACTGGCTACTGTTTATTGGTCAGAAACCTAGGTGGGGTCGGGATACGTCAAAGCTAGGGTGTTTAAGGACATCGGTCAGGGAAGATAAAAGGGTTAGGGTCAACTTTTGTTTAGTACTAAATTGGGAGCTGTAGCTTAGGAGATGTAATATTGGAAGTGGAAGTGGAATTAAGGAAGGCCGATGGCCAAGCTTTTTTGGAAGAACTAAGTAGACCCAGGATCGCCAAAATATTGTAAGTAGGTTCTTATACTATTTGTTTATGATTTCCGTTTACTTATTGAGGTGCTAGTTATTTACTTCATGAAGCTTAATATTTCAACATATATATAAATATAAATTAGCGTAGGGCTTCTCCTCTTATGGCTTTTCTCGGCTTGCCTAAGGGGTAATGTAGCTAGATAATCTATTTGTTAATCAATTCCTTTATCCTAGCATAGTGATTTATTTTAGTAGATTAGTGCGGTTTATTAGGTAGCTTTACATTAGTGTTTTTCTTTCCTATTGTAGCTTGAACCGCACGCATTAGCATTACAACTGTGGTTCCATTGGAATTTGGGTGAAGTTAGTTTCACATTAGGGAACCAGAGACTTTTGTGTGTGTGTGTGTGTACAAGAATAAATATATCTTAGAAACGATTTCTGGAGTTGCGTCTACTTACACAAAGCATATCACTGCATAGGTCACTTGAGGATCAGTTTCCGTCGGTCAGCGGTTGTATGATATATACCTAAGATGCCGAGAACCAGTAAAAAATCAGCCCAGGAAGAAACCATAACCGTAGATCCCAACAGAGATCCTGATGACTTCAAAGAGTTTGATGATCAAAATGCAAGATGTTCTTCAAAAAAACACAGCCGTGATATTACAAAAATATCCCAAGTACAATCTAACCAAAAGAAGCAATCTGACCAGCTGAAAAATAGGTGTGATGAATTTAGAAAAGAAAAAGAGCCTTAAAAGATTGCGTCTTGGATCAGAAACGATACAGTCGGCAATTTAACTTACGTTTTGGCGGAATTCTGGAAACTGACAACGAAAATCCTATTGACATAATCAACACTATTAGTACAAAATGCACACAGGTCCGGCCCAAACGCGATGACAGTAAAAGACATATTATTTGTAAGTTTCTGTGCCGACCCGAAAGGAGAAATGTTTTATTAGCAGCGAAGTCAATTTTCCAAGATAACGGTGTTTATGTTATGGATGACTTGATTCCAAAAGATCGTCGGAAAAAACTCTGTTCAGAGATTTTATGGCTAAATGTTATTCACAGGGCAAAAAAGTGCGTTTTTCGTGAGGAAATCTTTATTACAAAAAGCAAGGCTCCCGCCGACGATAATGAATATTGTAGCGGTTTCAGGAATGCTTACATTTTTTAATATGAATATTCATGAGTGTCTATCTATTTTAATTATGAATATTCATGAGCATCCACTTTGGGAATTAATTTGTGCATATATTATAACTGATATTCTATTGCGGACCATTATTCCACTCCAAGTCGAGGACCAACAAAACATTGACTGATCGTAAGTCTAAGTTTTATTCTCAAAACACATATTTCTTTAGGTTGCTTCTTATTTGATATCTATGTTAAGGGAAGAGTTCCTTTGATCTTCTTTTTCATATTTCCCGCTAGTAACAGTAACATTGATAATAACAACAGTTCAAGCTCTGTTTTATGTGAACTCTTATTAAATAAGGCTAGGAAAATGCTGACAGTTGCTATAGTTAGATGGGGAAAAACGGTACATCGCTGCCGCGCAGAAACAATAAAGAATTCTTGCCACTGACTACAAAAACTGACTTCGGTAACACGAAATACAGATTTCATTACTAAATTGAAAACTGGACCCTCAGTGATCTCTAACACGCTAGAGAGAAGCAGACGATAAATTGACCGATGATGATAAATTCGGCAGTAATAAACGGCAGAATCTTTACTCAGAAAAGGGGGAGCAAACAGTTTTTCAGAAAATGAACACTATAACTAAGAAGTACAGACACCAACCTTACCTGTGCAGCAATGGTGGCTATGGATGAAATTCCAAAGAGTCGTAAATCACGTATTTTCGCTTCTGTGTCAAGACAAAATAAGGACTTCCGCCATGTTTTTACCGGTTCACAACTTGAATGTTAGGTGATCTGTCAACGCCTCGTTCGACGAGACATTTCGACTTCCAGTGTTATAAGGTATATTAAAATAAAGCATAGACACTCGAGAGAATATCTCCTTCAAAAATTAGCAAATTAGACGCCTTTTTCGAATGATTTATTTTCAACTTTGTCCGTTTGCATCTGTGGATTTTGTGCTGTCTCAGTGTCGGCCATAGGAATAGTTAGATTGTCTTGCTGTCATGCGTCAAGTGACGTCATAGCAGCGTTCCACAGAATTAACCAATCAGCGGTCGAGTTTACCATCGGGGGGAGTATAAAAGGCAGCTGCAATCAGTCACTCGTTCAGAAGTGGCCCTGACGGGCAAGCTGTTCGCAAAGCAGCGCCGAGGTCAACCACAGGCACTCAGCCTAGCTTGCTGAGAGAGATTGGTAAAACAATTCACAGCCAGAGCCCTCTAACTGGAGCCTAAACTAGGAATAGTTTCGAAACAGTTTGGAAAACGTTAGAGTTTCAAAACAGTTTGGAAAACGTTTTAGTTTCAAAACAGTTTGGAAAACGTTTGAGTTTTGGAAAACGTTTTAGTTTCGAAACAGTTTGGAAAACGTTTTAGTTTTGAAACAGTTTGGAGAACGTTTTAGTTTCAAAACGGTTTGGAAAACGTTAGAGTTTCAAAACAGTTTGGAAAACGTTTGAGTTTTGGAAAACGTTTTAGTTTCAAAACAGTTTGGAAAACGTTTTAGTTTCAAAACAGTTTGGAGAACGTTTTAGTTTCAAAACGGTTTGGAAAACGTTATAGTTTTGAAACAGTTTAGTTTCAAAACGGTTTGGAAAACGTTATAGTTTTGAAACAGTTTGGAGAACGTTTTGTTTTGAAACAGTTTGGAGAACGTTTTGGTTTTAAAACAGTTGGCAGAACATTTGAGTTTCGAGGCAGATCGGAGTGCTAAAATAACAATTCGGAAATTTGTCTACTGGGAATTTCAGACTATGAAATTAAACTTGTGAATTAATGAAACCTCTGGGATGAACTTTGGAAATTGAACATTTGGTGATTGGTGGTTAATTATTTTGCAAATTAACTTTGGAACAATATGAGTAATTGAACAATCAACATTTAAATGAACTCTCTAGCTAATAGAACAATTTGGAGGGAATGACATTGTTTCAGTGACTGTTAACGTTTTCATTTCAATTCTTCATTGTAACAACAAAATAAATGTATGAAAATCACTCAAAAGTGATAACTTCGTTTGGACGTTTCTCAATTGCCCTTAGATAAGAATTTAGAATAACCTACATATAGCGGTGTCTCCGGAGTGTTCAATCAGTTTCAATCTCTTTGATGGAAGTTAAGAATTTCCGCTCGATTCTTAAACTTTGAGATTGAGGTTAAGACTGCGCTACCTTGAATTGTAAAATAAGGAACCTTTTTCAGTTAACCTTAGACATCAAAATTCCGCTACATTTGGTGGCAGCGGTGGGATCTTAAAATCTGTGAGGAGGACATTGAAAAACATACAATCCAAGTTATAAACATTTATCAAACGACAGAATGGATTCCCTAAATACAGCCTCTGGAGACTTTGATCCAGAAGTTAGTTTCAATCCAAGACACAGTGTTGACCAGGAGCCTGTCAGGGTACCACTTCTCCGTGAGTCGGGCGATTTCACTCACGTTAATCAAAGGAGCCATCGCCAAATGAAGGTAGAATATTACAATGGGGAGAATCCATGGAATGAATACATTAAAGTTTTTAAAACTGTGGCTAGAATTAATAAATGGACCGAACAAGAGAAAGCAGACTTTTTATTTGCACATCTACAAGGGCCAGCAAGACAGTTAGCTTGTACTCTAACTGACGAAGAAATTCAGAATTTCTACCAATTGGAAAATGTCCTCAGTCAACGTTTTGGACCTCGAGATCAGGCTGAGCTCTATCTGGCAGAGCTTAGGGGACGAAGAAGAAAACCAAAAGAGGGTCTTCGGGAACTGGGACAAGCTATTCGGAAACTCACACATTTAGCTTACCCAGATATGACAGCTTATCATCAAGAGCGTCTCGCTAAGACTCATTTCATTGATGCGTTGGAGGATGGAGATATTCGAATGCAGATATATCAAGGCAAACCAGAGAATTTGCAGCAGGCCATCACTCTAGCACTCGAAATGGAGGGATACCAGCAAATAGAAGCTCAACGGCGTTTTCCAGGCAAAAAGTATGTTAACAATTTAGAACAAAACATGGAGGTGGATGAAAATATAGTTAGAATTGCAGTGTTAGAAGAAAAGATTAAAGAATTAACCTTAAATGAAAATAATGGGAGGAGAATTGGTCGGGAAAATGTGGAGTGTTTTAATTGCCACGAAAAAGGCCACATTCGTAGATATTGTCCAAAGCAGAGGAGAAATAGAAGTTCTTCGCAGGCGGGAAACGGGGTGTAACCGATCCGGAGAGGCGTGGTTCGGTATTGTTAACAAAGCCTCATGAAGGTGCAAGTACACTTGACGAACTCTTCACTTTAAATGAATCCTCACCTACTTTCTCAAAAATGGGAGAGCGAACTGCCATATTAGAAATAGGAAGTATAGTTCCTGAAAAGGGTTTGTTTGTGACAGGTCGAGTTGGAAAATCTGACGTTTCATTTCTTATTGATACTGGGGCTTGTGTTTCAATTCTTTCTTTTAAGTCATTTAAGAAGATTCCAACGAGAGAACGACCCATGTTACGACCTAGTTCCCTTGAACTATTAACCGCAGATCATAAGAAATTAGTAATAATTGGAGAATGCGATTTGGATTTGGGAATTTTACCCTTCCAAGCTCCATGTTCAGTTGTTATTGCTGAAATCCGGAATGAAGGAATACTAGGGATGGACTTTCTTACCGAATATGACTGCGAGATTCATCCTAGAAGAGAGTGTATAACGTGTAGAGGCCATCAGATTCTTTGTTGTAAAACTTCTAAAAATCAATCAGCATGCTGTCGATTAGAAGTTCAGGAAACTGTAGTAGTTCCCCCTGGCCAACAAATGATTTTGCCTAGCAAACCCAATAAGTCAGGTGATGATATTGTAGGTAAATGGGCCTTATGTGAGCCTGTTGAAGATAAGCCCAAGTTTACTGAGATAGCAGTTGGGAGAACCTTAGTTGATACTGAGAGACCATTCTTTCCTTTAAGATTAATTAACACTGGTGAAACTGAAATAACAATTTATAAAGGAACGACTGTGGCTATATTAAGTCCCATAACTTTAACAACAGAATTAGATATGCAGAACAAAGCAAAAGGAAATGGCAATTCTGACTGTGGAATAAATGCCGTACTTCAGAGGGAAGTTGAAATACCGGAACATTTAAAAGACGTATACCAAAGAAGTACAATAGGAATGCAGGAAGCTGACAAAACTAAAGTGAAAGAGCTTCTCATAAATTTTTCAGATATTTTTGCTAAATCAGATTTCGATTTGGGAAGGGCCAAAGGAGTTAAACAAGCAATCAATACAGGTCAGGCTCCTCCTTTACGCCAGGCTCCTAGGAGATTGCCTTTTAGTAAACAAGAAGAAGCAGATAAACAGATTAAAGATATGTTGGAAAGAGGTATCATTGAAAGGTCAACAAGTGCATGGGCATCCCCTGTAGTACTTGTAACAAAGAAGGACGGGTCTACACGCTTTTGTGTAGATTATCGTCGCCTTAATAATGTGACGATCAAGGATGCATATCCCCTCCCTCGAATAGATGACTCACTTAATTCATTATATGGTGCCAAATGTTTTTCGACGTTAGATCTCGCATCAGGTTACTGGCAAGTAGAACTGGATGAAGAAGCTCAAGAGAAATCTGCTTTCGCAACGCGCAGTGGATTATACCAGTTTAAAGTCATGGCGTTCGGTCTCTGTAACGCCCCATCAACGTTTGAAAGGCTGATGGAAATGGCACTGGCAGGTTATCAATGGGAAATTTGCTTGATATATCTTGACGACATTATAGTCATTGGAAAATCGCTGGAAGAAGGCATCGAAAACTTGACAAAAATATTTCGAAGAATAAGGGAGAACGGGTTGAAACTCAAACCTAAGAAATGCCATTTATTCCAGGAAAAAGTTAATTATTTGGGACACATCGTTTCCTCAGAAGGCATTTCTACTGACCCAGAAAAGATTAAAACTGTAAAGGAATGGCCTTTACCTAGTAATGCCCATGATGTTAGAAGTTTTCTGGGGTTGGTATCCTATTACCGACGATTCATAAAAGGGTGTGGTGAAAAAGCAAGGCCACTTCATCGATTAACTGAAAACAACCAAGAGTTTAAATGGACTAAAGAATGTCAAACATCTTTTGAAGAATTAAAGTATCAATTAATTAACAGTCCCATTCTTGCTTATCCTTGTTCACTAGGCGATTTTATTTTGGACACAGACGCAAGTGGGTATGGCATTGGGGCAGTTCTATCTCAAGTGCAAGATGGGCAAGAGAAAGTAATAGCCTATGCCAGTAGGGTGCTAAGCAAAGCAGAAAGAAATTATTGTGTAACACGCCGTGAACTGTTAGCAGTGGTAATGTTTGTCAAATATTTCCGTCATTACCTGTATGGGAGACATTTCACAGTCCGGACTGACCACAGTGCACTACGTTGGCTTTTAAACTTCAAAGAGCCAGAGGGACAGTTAGCTCGCTGGTTAGGAGTACTTAGTACATATGACTTTGATATAATACACCGTCCTGGGAAACAGCATGGGAATGCGGATGCTTTATCCTGTATTTCTTGTTCATGGTGTGATAAAGTGGGGTATACTGCGGAAAAATTAAACATTAACAATATCGATTCATTAAATATGTGGCTAGAAGATAAGGCATCACAAACAGAACATACAGGTTCAGTAGGGGTTGAAATTACAAAAACGAAATGGATACCAAAGAGCTGGACATACCGAGAAAGAAAACTATTTCGACGTAAAAATGTTAGGGCAAAACCCAAAATACAAGCCGCAGTAATTACAAGGAAACAAAAGGAACTTCAAGTTCTCAAAAACGATAAAGAAATACCAGGAAAAAGTGAGTCTGATTCAGATCAAATAAATTTATTTGAGACTTGTGACATTATTAAAGATCAACAAACCGACAAAACTTTAGCTTGGGTAATAAAACAAAAGAAACTGAATGCAGGAAAACCAGAATGGTCTGATGTGTCTAGTCAAAGTAAAGCAGTTAAGTATTATTGGTCTAAATGGAAACGATTAGAATTTAAAGAAGAAATACTTTGCAGGAAATGGGAGTCCGAAGATGGTAAAAGTCACTCGTATCAGATTTTACTTCCTGAATCAATGCGTGTTGAAGTATTTCAGCACTTGCATGGCAGCAAAACGGCAGGACACTTTGGTATCAACAAAACCTTACCAAAAATCAAACGTATGTATTTCTGGTTCGGTATGACGGAAGATATTAAGCTCTGGTGTAGACAATGTGATAAATGTAGTTCCAGGAAAACAAATCAACCTCGAAGTAAAGCACCACTTAAGCAGTACCAGGTCGGGGCACCATTGGAAAGAGTTTCAGTAGATATCACTGGACCATTACCAAGAACCTATAAAGGAAACCAGTTTATTTTAGTAGTAACAGATAACTTTACGAAATGGGTTGAAGCTTATCCTATTCGAAATCAAGAAGCTAGTACAGTGGCAAATAAGATTGTGAGAGAGTTCATATTACGTTACGGAACACCACGCCAATTGCATTCTGACCAAGGCAGCAATTTTCAGTCAACACTAATGAAAGAAGTCTGTAGATTACTTGGTATTGAACAAACTCGCACGACAAGCTACAGGCCCCAATCCAACGGTTTGGTGGAGAGATTCAACAGGACTTTAAAAGAACAGTTGGCCATGATGATACAGAAAAATCAAAGGGATTGGGATGTACAGTTACCTTTTGTAATGTTCTCTTATAGATCTTCAATTCATGATTCGATTGGTCAGACTCCTAATATGATGATGTTAGGCAGAGAAGTGGAGTTGCCATTAGATCTGATAGTTGGCTTGCCAACTGGAGTTACCTCCCCTGAAACAACAGAATATGTAATTGAATTAAGGCAAAGACTTGAGAATGCACACGAACAAGCACGTACAAGTCAAAATAAAGCAAACATTAGACAGAAGAGGAATTATGACCAAAACTCTAAAAAGAATTCATTCGAGGTTGGAGATCTAGTTTGGCTATATAACAGCTCTAAGACTAAGTCAATTTCTTCAAAATTAGCCTGTAACTGGGAAGGTCCCTATCTGATAATAGGAAAACTAGATGATGTAGTGTATCGCATTCAGCAAAAATCCAAAGGAAAAACGAAGGTTGTTCATTTCGACAGACTTAAACGTTATGACGGAATAAATAGGGGGAAATAGACTAACAAGCAGCTGTCAGTTATTTGTTGTTTCCTTAAATCGGCTTAAACTTAACCAAACTAACCTTTATTACAGATAATGGATGAGTGTGAGATAACAGACGAGTTGGATGTTCATGTAGAGCCGGAGACGAAATTTTGTTGTGAGATGTGCGGCAAGTCGTACAAATACTCTAAGAACTTTTCTCGTCACAAAAAATTTTGTGGCAATCATTTGAAAGGGGGGTACATCTGTCCATACAAGTGTGGAGTGACAGCCGAAAATGTACAGGAACATCTGAATGGTTGTCCTAATGCACCATGGGTAAGAGTTCCATCAGTGAAACCGAAAGTGAAGGCTGTAAAGTCCTCTGTACCTCGTCCATCGACACCTGTACTACTGAAAGAGTTGGAGGTTTCGCCTTCAATTTCCCCTGGGACCCCAGTTCAAGACGAGATTCCCCTATTTCCACATCTAAGTACCGGAGTACCGGAGCTGTACTTAGACGAGAAAACAGGGGAAATAATGCCGCTGGTCCCTTCCCCCTCCGTCCAAACAGTTGTACAGCCTCCCAGCGTTAGTGTTTTTCCCACTTCTGCTAACAACCAGCAATCGTCTCCAGGACGGAGCAAGGCCACATCATGCGATCTCATCCCTTCACACTGCCATACTAGAACCACAACTGAGTTTCCATGTGGGAAGAAAGTGGTGAAAGAAGTGATTTCCTGCATGAATAATGTAAACTGCCCTTGGTGCCGGAAATAGCTATGATTTACATTCCTTGTTGAGAAACTTTGTTTTTTTTTTTGTTTTTTTTTTTTTTTGTTCATTTTTTTTTTTTAATAGACTGTGTTTTCGTCTTAATGTTGCGTTTCTCTTTATGGTTCTGGTTATCTACAAATAAAAGAAAAAAAAAAAAAAAAAAATTAATTAAAAACAATTCACAGTTAATGACTTTTGGAGTTTGGCAATCATTTCCTGATCGATTTTCCCTTGACTATATACCGATTTATTTGTTTGGGGACAAACAAACTTTAGATGGGGGTAATGTAGCGGTTTCAGGAATGCTTACATTTTTTTAATATGAATATTCATGAGTGTCTATCTATTTTAATTATGAATATTCATGAGCATCCACTTTGGGAATTAATTTGTGCATATATTATAACTGATATTCTATTGCGGACCATTATTCCACTCCAAGTCGAGGACCAACAAAACATTGACTGATCGTAAGTCTAAGTTTTATTCTCAAAACACATATTTCTTTAGGTTGCTTCTTATTTGATATCTATGTTAAGGGAAGAGTTCCTTTGATCTTCTTTTTCATATTTCCCGCTAGTAACAGTAACATTGATAATAACAACAGTTCAAGCTCTGTTTTATGTGAACTCTTATTAAATAAGGCTAGGAAAATGCTGACAGTTGCTATAGTTAGATGGGGAAAAACGGTACATCGCTGCCGCGCAGAAACAATAAAGAATTCTTGCCACTGACTACAAAAACTGACTTCGGTAACACGAAATACAGATTTCATTACTAAATTGAAAACTGGACCCTCAGTGATCTCTAACACGCTAGAGAGAAGCAGACGATAAATTGACCGATGATGATAAATTCGGCAGTAATAAACGGCAGAATCTTTACTCAGAAAAGGGGGAGCAAACAGTTTTTCAGAAAATGAACACTATAACTAAGAAGTACAGACACCAACCTTACCTGTGCAGCAATGGTGGCTATGGATGAAATTCCAAAGAGTCGTACATCACGTATTTTCGCTTCTGTGTCAAGACAAAATAAGGACTTCCGCCATGTTTTTTACCGGTTCACAACTTGAATGTTAGGTGATCTGTCAACGCCTCGTTCGACGAGACATTTCGACTTCCAGTGTTATAAGGTATATTAAAATAAAGCATAGACACTCGAGAGAATATCTCCTTCAAAAATTAGCAAATTAGACGCCTTTTTCGAATGATTTATTTTCAACTTTGTCCGTTTGCAGCGTTCCACAGAATTAACCAATCAGCGGTCGAGTTTACCATCGGGGGGAGTATAAAAGGCAGCTGCAATCAGTCACTCGTTCAGAGAAAAAAGACAGGACATGTCTCCTCGTACACAGTACACGCTGTGGAAACAAGGAGGAGTTGAACAGGTCGTTTAGAGGGAGCGATGTGGCCGAGATTCGTGTCGTAACGTATAGTCTTGTGGCTGACTTAGTCTTTTTTTTTCTATTTTTTTTTATAGCATTAGACAGGTATTTGTACTAAAATTGCATTCAGGTTTGCATAGATTGTACACAGTGAGTTTATACTAGTGTGAGGTTAGTGTTAGGTTGTTTTATTGTACAAGCACAGTCACTCTGCACTACTAACAAAGGGCTTCTTTTGTCTACTACTGCGCTGAGAGTCGCCCCTCAGCGGGAGCTCCTTTAGCTTCAACTTGCAGTAGCTTATTGTCTTTGTTCTATTGCACGGGGCTTTTCTTTACAATAGAGTACAAGTCAGACCACTTCTCCTTATGGAGACCGAGGACTCAGATAGTACTGAGTGTGTATCAGAGACTGATATGGAGTACGAACAATCCAGGCTACGCAATGGTAAAAGGCGGGCGTTTACTACTGCTGAAAGGGAGGTTGGTAAAAAGTCTAGGTCTGCACCTATATCGCCCAATTCAGGAAATCGTAACAGGCTCATTGTGTATATGAAAGCTATTGGGGATAAATCTCTTTCTAAGATAAATACTCTGCGTCTTGGTCTTGAGCTGCAAAAAATAATAGGCCACAATAGTGGTACAATAAAATGTGTGAAACGGCTGCCTGCAGGTAACATAGCTGTTGAATGTTATAATGACCGTCAAGTTTTAGCTCTTCTTTCATGTACTAACATAGGTGATATACAAACAAAATCTTATCAACAAATACAATCAGTGTGTAAAGGGGTAGTTTATGGTTTAGAGCCAGATATTGATGTTTCAGAACTAAAAGATGCTTTAAATAAGTACAATGTTGTAAATGTTGAGAGATTGACAAGAAGAGATAAGTCACCATCTTTATCTGTTCTTTTGTACTTCAATTCAAAATCATTACCAGAAGAAGTATGTATAGGATTTCAGATGTTTTCTGTTAAGGAATATATCCCTCCAGCTCTTCGTTGCTTTAAATGTCAAAGAATGGGCCACATAGCAGCGGAGTGTAAATCTAAAAGACGTTGTTCTCGATGTGGTGATGACCACGAATATTCAGAATGCCCAAATTTAGAATCACCGCGCTGTTGCAATTGCCATGGCAACCATTCGGCGGCTTATGGCGGTTGTCCAATCAGAAAAGAGGCTAATAAAGTCCAATATGTCAAAACTAAACAAAAGTTGTCTTTCGCAGATGCTTTGCGTGTAGTACGCAGTGAAACCCAAGAGGACCATAGTGTGACGTACGTACCTAGGCAAAATGCACCCGAGCAAATCATTTGCCATACACCTTTGTTAAATACTAGCCAAGAAAATATGACTGAGGCAAATGTAGAGTCTAAAAAGGTTTCTGTGGCCGTTCAAACTGAGGTGGATAATTCAACCCAAACCACCGATCCCGCTATGTGTGAGAATACTCAAATTATAAACATCGTAGCCTTTTTCACTGAAATTTTATTTATTTTTCTAAAGGTAGAGAAAAGGGGAGATAATCTGAAGCAAATCATCAGCTCTGCTAGCAGGTATTTGGGCGAAGGAACTATTTCATTCTCTTCACTATTGAAAGTCTTAAAGTCTGGTAACAAGGAAACGCTTAATGGATAAGGTATACGCATTACTAATTATGACTCTTTATTTACTACATCATAATATCCAGAGTGCATATGCACATGGACAAGAGTTAAAAAACTATATTTATAATCTTGAAGATCCCCCAAATGTAATTTGTCTACAGGAAACATTTTTGAAGGAGCCATACCAGTTTAGACTAAACGGATATACTGCTATCCGGGCTGATCGCTCTGGTACCAGAGGTGGTTTGATTACTTTTATAAAAAATGGTATATCCTACACAGAGTGCCAACTGCCTCCTTTAAATTCTATAGAATGTCAATGTGTAAACGTGTCTTTGAAATGTAACAAAACCGTTTCTATTGTCAATTTATACAATCCATGCAATCGTCTTGATGTATGCGATTTTGATAACTTGTTTTCTCATGTTTCTAACGATTTAATATTGTGTGGAGATTTTAACTCTCATAGTAGATCTTGGGGTAGTGAGAATACTGATACAAATGGAAGGGTGGTAGAAAGTATAATTGAGAACCATGATCTTGTTCTGCTTAATGATGGGGGTGGCACAAGATTGAATATACAATCAGGTAAACTTTCTTGTATAGATGTAACACTGAGTAGTCCAGGAATAACCACTGGATTTAATTGGTTCGTCGATCATGGAAATTCTTGTGGCAGTGACCACTTTCCTGTACATGTTCAATTTGGGATGGGGGTGTTCAACAATAATATGAGAGGACCTGCAAAATGGAAGCTTGGGTTAGCAAATTGGGGAACATTTAAAGAAGAATGTATACAAAATATAAATAGTGAAACTGTGAATGTAAATGTAGACATATTTAACAATAATATAACATTAGCTATCCAGGAAGCCGCTGCGAGAAGCATTCCAAAATCCTCTGCCAATACACACAATAAACCTTGTGTCCCATGGTGGAATGAAGAATGTAAAGATGCTATAAAAGCTAGAAAAAAAGCTAAAAATAGAGCATCTAGAACTGGATTGTACCCTGATATTTTAGACTACAAGAAAAAGAAGGCACGAGCCCAAAAAATAATTAAATGCACTCAGCGGTCGTATTGGAGAAACTACTGCTCCACATTAAATTGTCAAACTCCGTTAACAAAAGTATGGAAGTCAGTACGAGCCATGTGTGGTCGCAGTCAGAAAGGGACCACTCCTACTCTACTGCATAACGGAGAGAAGTATACCAGTAACAAAGAAAAGGCTGATCTATTAGCTCAAAGTTTTTCATTTATAAATAGCTCCGACAATTATGATAAGGCGTTTGTGTCACATAAAAATGAAGTTGAATGTTCAGTTTCTTTCTCACAAATTGCTGTGGATGATAATCCAATAAACGAAGAATTTACTTTGACAGAGTTAAAACAAGCTCTTACAGCGACGAAGGACACTTCACCTGGAGAAGATGGGATTCATAATAAAATGCTGCGCATGTTACCTAGCCCATGCCTAAAGGTATTATTGTTACTGTTTAACATGATATGGTCCTCTATGACAATGCCCGTGGCATGGCAGAAGGCTATAGTTATACCTGTCTTTAAGCAAGGCAAGGACCAGTCAAACCCAATGTCATACCGCCCTATCTCGCTCACAAACACTCTATGTAAATTAATGGAACGCATGGTAAATTCCAGGCTAGTGTGGTTTTTAGAAAGGAATAATTTACTTTCACCTGCTCAAAGTGGCTTCCGTAGAAAACGTTGTACTTTAGATCATGTGATCTGCCTAGAAAACGATATTAAGAATGCTTTATACCACAAAGAGTTTTTAATTGGCGTCTTTATAGACGTCGAAAAAGCTTATGATATGGTATGGAAGACTGGTTTGCTGATAAAACTTAGGGATATGGGTCTTGGCGGAAATCTGCTAGCATGGGTAAGAAATTTTCTTAGTAATCGGGCTATCCAGGTGAGACTTGGACGGGATGTATCTAAGGTTTTCAAGTCTGAGAATGGTACGCCCCAAGGGAGTGTTATTTCTCCCACCTTGTTCAATGTGATAGTGAACGACCTTTTGTCTACATTAAATCCTAAACTAAAATCATCTTTGTTTGCGGACGACTTGGCTGTGTGGATTTCATCTCGAAATGTTAAATATTTGCATAGATATATTCAGCAGGCAATGGATGATATCTACAAATGGGGTAACTTATGGGGATTCAAGTTTTCTTACAAGAAAAGTGAGTGTGTGATATTTACCAAAAAACACTCTGTTCCAAATTGGGAGTTTTTATTGGGGACACAGAAATTAAAAATGTCTCCTTTTTTCAAATTTCTTGGCGTTATATTAGATCAAAAGCTAACATTTGCAACGCACATTGAATATATCACCAATAAATGCTTCAAAGTCATTAATCTCATGAGGTCAATCTCGGGTAGTTTCTGGGGGGCAGACAAAACCAGTCTGCTCCTTTTGTACAGATCTTTAATAAGGTCTAAAATTGATTATTGTTCAGAAGTTTACCAAGCATCAAGTAAGTCTGTAAAAGCAAAGCTTGATTCAGTTCAATACAAGGCCTTAAAGATAAGTACTGGGGGCGTTAAGGGGACACCACTCTGTGTGCTACAGGTCGCTTGTGGAGAAATGCCATTGGAAATTCGGCGAAAATTCAATACTCTGAAATTTTCTTTAAAATTACAAACTTCCTCCAACAATCCTGCCTCTAGGCTTTTGAAAGCATCCTATTTTGATTATCTTTATACCAAGCGAGATAGCACAAGCGCCAGTATCAGATTACGTAATGCTTTAAAGGAGGTAAATTGTGATGTTGCATCTTTAACCAAAATGTTTATCCCCCCTTCACCACCCTGGCACTTGATTCAACCCAGTGTCTGCCTCCAGGTACATCATGAAATCTCAAAAAGTGACAACGCACCATTAACCAGACTCTCATTTAATGATTATGTTCGCACTAACTGGACCGGTTTTTTACAGATCTTCACAGATGGCTCAAAGTGCCAAGACACCAGTAAGTGTGGAACGGCTTTTGCTGTACCAGAATTAAAATATTCACAATGCTACAGACTACGTAACGGCTTGTCTGTATTCACATGCGAACTGGTGGGTATTTTGTCGGCTTTATTTTGGCTAGGTGATTTTCGACCAACTCGAGCCGTTGTGTTTTCTGATTCTCTGAGTGCCTTACAAGCAATTTCAAATTACACATGGTATGACTCGTCTCCCATTATCTTTGACATTTTAAAATACACCTCGAATTTGTATAGAAATGGCACTAGCGTATGTTTAGCATGGGTCCCTGCCCATGTTGGAATTGAGGGCAATGAAATGGCTGATAATATGGCCAAAAGAGCTCTAGATTTTACAGAAATATCTTTTGGCTTAGGTTTAAATGTTAAAGAAGCCATTTCTATGTATAAGCCTTTTTATAACTCACTTTGGCAATATCAATGGGAGACCACTATGGAAGGTAAATTTTATCGTACCCACCAACTTAGTGCACATAACGGGTTCTTACAGGTACAGGGACGTCGTAATGATGTGTTATTATTTCGTTTTATTTCAGGTGTGATGCCATTAAATAAAAGGTTGTTTAAAATAAATTGTCATGTGTCAGGGCTTTGCGATGCCTGTCAAGTGGATGAATCTGAAGACCACTTTCTTTTACATTGTACTAAATACACTACTCAACGCACCCACCTGTTTTCGAAACTCAACCAGTTGGGTATTCGCGACAAAGATCTTTTAAAAATTTTAAACCCAGCGAATAACAAAAAGAAAGTCTATGGGGCGGTAGCTCAGTTCATAATTTCTACTAAAAGGTTTTAACCTGCCAAGCTATGAGCTAAGCATGTATGAAGGTATATATATATATATATATAATTTTTTTTTTTTTTTTTTTTTTTTTTTTTTTTTTTTTTAATCCGGGATTATCATTTTTAAGACATGGCCATGTTGTGGCGTAAATCAGACCTGCAATGGTTTGGAAAACGCCATAAAAAAAATCAAACAAATCACTCGTTCAGAGATCTGGGAGAAGGCTGGTGACTGTCGTCGAGGTCGGACGTGTCTGGAGAACGTACACAGAACCGTAACCTTTCTTCATTTCATTTCTTTTCATTGAGCTGTCTTTTCTGTATATATATATTTGCACATTGCACTTTAAATAATATAAACACACCAAAAAAAGAATATCTTATTTATTTATTTCATGTTTGCACTTTTTACTATCTGTACTATAAGGATAATTTGCCAGATTTATTGTGATAGATTATGGGCCGTAAACGCTAGTTCTTATTGTTAGTATAGGGTAGTACTAGCTCTTAGGAGTTGCAGCTTAGGTGCACCCAGCCTATCTCTCCTGTACTAACTTGGGCTGCCTTTTGTTCTCGCTAGGTCCCTGAGTCGCCCCAGGGAGCCTCCCTTTGTTCTCTGCTAACATACCTCTAGCCCTAACCTTATATCTGTTCTGCACTGTACTATTGTACGTAGCTATAGTGTAGGTTAGTCTACTAGTGTGAGTTGATGACCCGCCATGTTGGGCGGGTCATCGGTTGTATCCATGGGTTCATCTTGTTCTGAGGACTCGGATATGGATATGTCTGTACCGAGTGCCCAGCCTTATAGGAAGCGACGACTTCATGTTGACGAACCCCCTTCAGCGGTTGATAGATTAGGTGGTAAGAAATCTAGATCTGATCCTGGAAATGATGAAGAATTTGTCGTAGTTATGACCCCATTGGGGGGCCAGTCATTGTCTAAACTCAATCCGATCAAATTTGGCAGTGCTATTGCAAAGAAGGTCGGAAGTAACCAGGGTGGAGCTATTAAACGGGTAAAAATGTTAGCTGGCGGTAAAGCACTTGTAGTGGTTACAAACAATAAACAAGTTAAGACTCTGTTGGGTGTGACTACAATCATGAATATTGATGTAACCTGTCGTGTTGGTGGCCCTTCATACCCCAAAGGTGTTATTTCAGGGGTCCCTGAGGATCTCACTGAAGCCGAAGTAGTTAAATGTTTAAAAAAAAATAAAGTGACTGACGTTAAGAGACTTACTAGGGGTAAAGACAAAATAGCAACAACTTCTATTGTAATAACTTTTAGTTGTGATACATTGCCCTCAGAAATCAATCTAGGTTACCAATTATTTAAAGTACGTCCCTATATACCACCTACCATTCGTTGTTTCAATTGCCAACGCATGGGCCATGTTGCAGCGAATTGCAAGGGTAAAAAACGGTGTGTTCGATGTGGTGGTGACCACAATTTTGAAAATTGTGACAAAGTAGAGGCCCCCGTGTGTTGCAATTGTAACGGGTCCCACTCGGCCGCCTATGGTGGTTGCCCTGTCAAAAAGGAGGCAGATAAGGTGCAATTTATTAGAATTACCGAAAAAATGTCATTCTCTCAAGCTGTTAAAGCGGTTAAAGAACGTTGTTCTGAAAACAATACTGTGGATAATTTACCCGTCCCAGTAGGTAGCTGGCCCCGCCCCGCTCCCCGTGAGGCCCCATCCAGACCCTTAGTGGTTGAAAACAAACCAATTACTGTAATGTGTGAAATAGGTACTCAAACTGAAGCAGAGGCCCAAACCCAAACTGATTGTATGTTGTCAGACAAGTTATTAACTTCAATGGTGTCATTTGTAACTGATATTTTTTGGGGTATTACAAAACCTAGAGATCAAGTAGATATTTTCAGAAGGATTACTAGGTATGCAAGCCACCATTTTGGTGATGATATAGCTATTGCTGTAGAAAATATAAATAAGTCTCGAATAAACACGGCCTCTAATGTTAGTACATAGGACATTCATTACCATCATGGTTCTAACATTACTACAATTTAATTGTAGAAGTCTTAATACCCATGGCCAAGAATTCAAATACTTTGTCTCTAACCTTGATCAATCGCCTGATATAATCTGCTTACAGGAAACTTTCCTAAAACCAAATTTAAATTTTTCTTTACCTGGTTATGTTGTGATAAGGCTAGATAGAGACTCCCCCCATGGTGGTCTTGCTATACTTATTAAGAGCGATATTTCTTATAATGAAATAATTTTACCCTCTTTTCAGTCAATAGAATGCCAAGCTATACAGATTTCTTCTAATGACAAACCAGTCACAATATTTAATGTTTACAACCCAACCAACAGACTAGAACTAGATGACTTTACACTGCTGTTGTCCTATTCACCTAATTCAGCAATTTTCTGTGGAGATTATAATTCTCATCACATTACTTGGGGTAGCGATCACTCGGATAGAAATGGTGATGTTGTTTCTGAGTTTATAGATTCAAATGATCTTGTATTATTGAACGATGGTTCTCCAACTAGATCGGATGCCCATTCTGGCAATATGTCTTGCTTAGACCTCACTATTTGTACTATGGATTTGTCTTCTAGTTTCGATTGGAGTGTAGAATATGATTTTAATTGTGGTAGTGACCATTTTCCTATAATTACATCATTTGGTTTTAGCTTAAGTCACAACAAAATAGATATGCCACCTAAATGGCAAACTCATAAAGCTAAATGGTCAATTTTTTCTGATCAGTGTGAAGAATTAATTACTACAGACATTTTTAGTCCAAATGTGGACGATTTCCACACCAACCTTATAGATGCCATTAATACAGCAGCCACAGCGTCCATTCCAAAATCATCTGGGAAACCATACATAAAACCTACAGTCCCTTGGTGGACACCAGAATGTTCAGAAGCAATTCATGCACGCAAAAGAGCAAAAAATAGAGCTAACCACACCCGTTTACCAGAGGATATTGTAATATACAAATATTATAAAGCTCAAGCCCAGCGTGTAATTAAAGCTCACCAAAAACAGAGCTGGCGTTCTTTTTGCTCATCAATCAATTCATTTACCCCTGTTAAACGGGTGTGGAAAAAAGTAAAGGCTATCAACGGGAAAAAAACCTATTCATCAATACCAACTCTTAAAAAAGATGACGTGAGAGCCTCTACAAATTCTGAGAAATGTCATGTTCTAGCCGAGCATTTTGCTCATGTAAGCAGTGACGTCAACTATGATAGCGACTTTTTAATACATAAGACTGAAATAGAGAGTTGTAATGGAACTAACCTAGCATTTGACGAAATGACAATAAATGACGACTTTACAATAACTGAACTAAAACTATCTATGGCATCTACCAAAAATACAAGTCCTGGTGAGGATGGAATAAGTAATACAATCCTTAAACGCATCCCAGAATCCTGTTATCCGACTATTCTCCTTCTATTTAATACCATTTGGTCTACAATGAAATTACCAAGTGCATGGACTACTTCTATTATCACCCCCGTCATTAAACCAAACAAAGACCCATCCAACCCTACTTCCTACCGCCCCATAGCCCTTACCTCTTGCCTATGCAAGCTAATGGAGAAGCTGGTAAATAACCGTTTAGTGTGGTTTTTGGATAAGCATCATCTCATATCTGAATATCAGAGTGGTTTTAGGAGAGGTCGTTCAACAACTGACAATATTATTACTTTAGAAACAGATATTCGTCGCTCTATTCACAATAAATCCTATCTTTTAGCTGTGTTTCTAGATATAGAGAAGGCTTATGATATGTTATGGAGAGGAGGATTGTTAGTTAAGTTAAGAGATATGGGTATTGGCGGTAAAATGTATGGATGGATACAGAGTTTTTTATCCGATAGGTTTTTCAAAGTAAGGATAGGAAATGTATATTCTAACGTAATGTCTTTTGCCAACGGTCTTCCACAGGGTAGCGTTATTTCGCCAACATTATTCAACATCATGATCAACGACTTACCCTCTAGTCTTGATTGCAAAATTTCTCGTTCTCTCTTTGCTGATGATAAAGTCATATGGTTTTCTGGGAAAAATTTCAAGACAGTTGCCAAACATATACAGAGTGCATTGGACGATATAGTTAAGTGGTCAAAGAAATGGGGTTTCCGGTTTTCAAACACAAAAACTGAAGCAGTCTTGTTTACATTTAAACGTATTCCATCCACTTTAGTTCTGAATCTTAATAATTCTAGGATTAAATGTCGTAATCAGTTTAAGTATCTGGGGATCCTCTTCGATTGTCGTTTAACATGGAAACCACATATTGATTATTTAACTCAAAGGTGCCAATCAGGGTTAAACTTGCTAAGAACCTTGTCAAAAACATCTTGGGGCTCAGACAAATCGTGTCTGTTATTACTTTATAGAGCACTAATTAGATCTAGGCTTGATTATGGTGCTGAGGCTTTTATGTCATTTTCAGAAACTCAAAAAAAGAGACTGGACTCTGTCCAATGTCAAGCATTACGACTTTGTACTGGGGCCCTTAGGTCAACTCCGTTGCTTGCTTTGCAAATAATGTGCGAGGAATTCCCTTTAGATATCCGTCGCTTGATGCGAAGTCTGAAACTTGGTTTAAAGCTAGCTTCCTCTCAGAATAATTCAGCTTCTATTGTTTTGCAGCCTTCATGGTTTGATGGGCGTTTTGGGCCAAATAACATTACAAAAACTCCTTTCAGTGTCCGTTTTCGATCGTTGGTTAACACTCTTGGTATTCACCTAGAGAATATACAGTCTAGTGTAATTTCACACTTTCCCCCATGGAAATATATCCCTCCTGTTATTTCTGTTGCATTAGAGCAGACAATTAAGAAAACTGATCCATCTAACATAATTTATTTAGCGTCTAAAGATCATATTCGTTGTAATTGGAACAACTATTTACATATTTATACTGACGCATCTTTCTGCCCTGATGATGGGAGAACTGGAGTTGGTTTTTGCGTCCCTGAATTAAATTACTCTCACTCAAAACGAATTTCTGATTTTATATCCGTGTTTCGGGCGGAACTTTTAGCTATATCTCTTGCATTAGAGTGGATCAGAGACAGTAAGCCAATGAGAGCTGTGATCATGTCAGATTCCCTTAGTGCCCTTAAGGCTCTGAAAAATTTCCAACCAGTGTATCCTATTCCTTTATTATCTCAGATCTTGTTTTCACTAACTGAACTTTATTATATTGGTCTGGAAGTGTGTCTAGAATGGGTGCCTGGACATTGTGGTATAGCTGGTAACGAAGAGGCTGACATATTATCAAAAGCAGCAACCCGCTTTAATGAGATAAATTATCCTATACCCATTTCTATATCTGAAATAATGACAAAAGTTAAAAGCTACTTTACAGATATGTGGCAGGAAAATTGGAATAATTCTGATAAAGGACGTTTTTTCTACATGCTTCAACCTAGTATCAAATTTGACAAGATTTTATTTACCAATCGTAAGGCTGAGGTTGTCATGTGTTGGTTGTTAACTGGCCATATTCCTTTGAATTCCCGTTTTAATTATGTTTTTAATAATACTGATGGTTACTGTGATGAGTGCGATGTTTTAGAAAGTTTAGAGCATTTTATTTTTAATTGTGCTAAATATAGACGACAGAGGATGCAATTGTTCAGGGTACTAAGGAATTATGGGATAACTATTTTTGATATACAGCATGTATTGAATCCACCAAAACCTTCCCGTTCCAAAATAATTACAGCGGTCATTAATTATGTAATTAGCACCAAACGGTTTCATTAAGGGTTTATTAATCACTTAGTTACTTAAATTAGTACTATTTTTTTTTTTTTTTTTTTTTTTTTTTTTTTTTTTCTTTTAATTCTCATTGGTGTCATACCTACTATATTGTGTACAAATTCCTCGCACAACTAACTCTATCTTACTGATTAACAGCAAAATAACACTTTTTTAAACAGCTCAATGAAAAGTTCTGGTGCGCATAGTTGAAAAACTGCATGCACCATCAAAAACAAAACAATCAATCAATCACTCGTTCAGAAGTATGCACCATTACAACAAACACAACCAGCCACTCGTTCAGAAGTGGCCCTAACGGGCAAGCTGTTCGCAAAGCAGCGCAGAGGTCAACCACAGGCACTCAGCCTAGCTTGCTGAGAGAGATTGGTAAAACAATTCACAGCCAGAGCCCTCTAACTGGAGCCTAAACTAGGAATAGTTTCGAAACAGTTTGGAAAACGTTAGAGTTTCAAAACAGTTTGGAAAACGTTTTAGTTTCAAAACAGTTTGGAAAACGTTTGAGTTTTGGAAAACGTTTTAGTTTCGAAACAGTTTGGAAAACGTTTGAGTTTTGGAAAACGTTTTAGTTTCAAAACAGTTTGGAAAACGTTTTAGTTTCAAAACAGTTTGGAGAACGTTTTAGTTTCAAAACGGTTTGGAAAACGTTATAGTTTTGAAACAGTTTAGTTTCAAAACGGTTTGGAAAACGTTATAGTTTTGAAACAGTTTGGAGAACGTTTTGTTTTGAAACAGTTTGGAGAACGTTTTGGTTTTAAAACAGTTGGCAGAACATTTGAGTTTCGAGGCAGATCGGAGTGCTAAAATAACAATTCGGAAATTTGTCTACTGGGAATTTCAGACTATGAAATTAAACTTGTGAATTAATGAAACCTCTGGGATGAACTTTGGAAATTGAACATTTGGTGATTGGTGGTTAATTATTTTGCAAATTAACTTTGGAACAATGTGAGTAATTGAACAATCAACATTTAAATGAACTCTCTAGCTAATAGAACAATTTGGAGGGAATGGCATTGTTTCAGTGACTGTTAACGTTTTCATTTCAATTCTTCATTGTAACAACAAAATAAATGTATGAAAATCACTCAAAAGTGATAACTTCGTTTGGACGTTTCTCAATTGCCCTTAGATAAGAATTTAGAATAACCTACATATAGCGGTGTCTCCGGAGTGTTCAATCAGTTTCAATCTCTTTGATGGAAGTTAAGAATTTCCGCTCGATTCTTAAACTTTGAGATTGAGGTTAAGACTGCGCTACCTTGAATTGTAAAATAAGGAACCTTTTTCAGTTAACCTTAGACATCAAAATTCCGCTACAATATGAGATTTCTCACTGGATGGATACAGACTGTCGTCAATCTAGTTATTACACTGATATAAGTTTTTCTAATCAGTTAAATTTTACGGACGAGTCGAACAACCGTAACTCGTTATACGTTATACATTGGAATGTTCGTTGTCTTAGTAAAACGTTCGATGAAGTTACGGCAAACATTCACAACCTAAAACAAAAATGCCTTCTCTGGAAGCTGGCTTAACCCTGCTAACGTACGATAAAGAATGTACGATAAAGTAATGTTTTGAACTAACATTTGCTTAGAATGAATGAATGGTCGTTCCGGTAATTTAAATTTTTTTGTACTTTTCGGACACGTTGTCGGTGCGTACAGGCCACATACTGTATAGATTTTCCTCATTCCATCGCCAATCATTTAGTTTTTCGATGGCCTTCAAAGCCTCTTACTGTCGTGACGATCAGAAATTATAAAAAAAGTGTGAATTTTGGCAGCTCATGCCACTTTAACTATCGTTATCAGAGAATGTTCATCTGACCTGGCAGCAATCTTCACAACAAAGCTTAGCTGTGTGTCCCGATCGGCCAATTAGCATACCCCTAGCTCACCAGTCACTGAACAAGCCTAAGAGAAATTGGTCAGCTCTGAAAGTCTGCCATTTAAGTTAATTTGGATCATATCGAGGAGCTAAAAACCGAAGACAAATACTCTAATAACTCTGAAATATGTGACTTATAAATCAACCTTTTGAGTAGACGTGGCAAGCTGCATTTGGTGTCTACGGGACCTGTGGGGGTCGTTGTAGAATTTTCACAAAAGGTAGTATTATCGCTGGCATTGCAGGTTATAACCATACAAGATACGATAAGCTCGCACGGGACGATTGAACTGTTGAGTTTGTCTGGCAGATTCATTTTCAGTGTAATTTCACACCGTAAACCACGTGCAAGATTCACGCACATGAATATGATGGCCTATGGGAGCCCGCTCGATACAATTACATGCCCCCCCCCACTCCACCATCCCGTTTAAGCTTGAGCCAGAGCTAAATGACGTAAAGTACCAAAGAAATTCAATTATGAATTACACTGGGTTTTTAACCGACTAAACTTTTGCAGAACCGGCCCCAGGTTTTTTCAATTTTTTTTTCAGACTAAGTTGGATTCAAACTCGCTAACACATCGAGAGGGAAACTTGAGTCCCACTTAGACACTGTCATTCTACCAGACTAAAACACGCCTCTGATAAATAGGAGAGGCCCCCTCCATAGAAGACATGGGCGTACCGATATGTGTATAGCTGTAGCTAAAATTTAAATCTTTAAAGGGAAAGAAAATCTAAGCTTTAGACTAGTTTAGATGGAAAGAGTAGAGTTCATTTAGTCCAAAACAACTGTCCAATGTATGTTTTATCCCCTCGTAAGCGAATAATTGAAATTTGAAGGTAGCGTTACAATAGAGAATAAGCTCCATAGGCCATTCACAAGGCCGCCACCATTTTTTCATTAGTTTTATCCAATTATTGTAAAATAAAAGTTTAAGTGCGTTATAGAGTAGTCATGTGATGCAATTTAGCCAATGGCTGGCTAAGCAATGGCGTGCGGTTGCATACTGACCTATATATTCGGAGACAATCTGGCAGCAGGTCACAGTTTCATTTTCCTTCTTTTCCCATTTGCGGTAATGTTAATGTCTGCTCTCACAGCACCTTCCCTAACTTTCGTTGAACCAAATCCTTCGGTGGGGGCCTTGAACAGTCCTTCGGCAATATTTTAAGCACAATTTTTTCATAGGTTGAAGGTAGAAATTTTGAGATACGAGTAGAATCAGCTGATAGGGGTCTCTTTGCACATAATCCGCCGCATGTAAATAGACCAAAGCACCCCCAACTACCAGATCTCCACCACCTGAACTGGTCGCATTCCACTTCTAAAATCATTTCCAGACAGTAACTCAACCCCTGTCCTTTCATAAAAACTACAAAAATGCCCAGAAAAAAATGCAGGGGGCCAGGAAAAAAATAATAAAAAAACACACAAAAATATCTGGAACTTCTTTTTCTAGGAATTTCCGGAAGTGAGAAACTGTGACCTGTATCCATCTTCCCACTTCAAGTTTGTCGCCATGTTTTTTTTGGACCTAAATCTACCATTATACATTAGAGAGCGGTAAAAATACGTCATTATTGATCTAAAAATACCTATACCAACATCACGTCATCCTAAAACGGAAAAATGGCTACACAGATAAGCCACTGAAAGGACATACTTCTGTCTGTTTTTATTAGCCTGTGGGTCACTTTGAAGGTTGTTATCGACGATAATCCCTATGTATTTCTAGAGATTTCCCCTCCTTTAAAGTTACTTACATGCTGATGTTGTGAGGTATGCACTAGTCAATCTAAAAAAACTCGATGCAAAGATATGACAAATATACAAAATTTCAACACTTTTTTATAGCCGGTTAAACCAAAGTAATTAAGGGTTTTCCGTGCTGTGATAATTATTATTTCTATATCAAACATGCTTATCTAACATATAAATAATGAAGTTTAAATGGAACCTTTTATTCTGAAAGATATCGTCATTTTACACAACCAGCTGTTGTGGATTGATTGTTGCTTTACACTGCATTCATTTGTTCAGGTACTAGTATATTGCAGCTGTGCAGGTTTAATTGTGGAGGAAATCAGTCTTTTGCCCAGAGAAAACTCCTGACCTTCTTTACACTTACTATCTGTATTTTAAAAACTTGTCTTTATAGAGTTGTTCTAGTGAAACAAATATATTTTATTGTTAATTTCCCTTTAACCCCTTTCAAGTGTGACTTAAAAAATGCAGGCGATGAAATGCTGGTTGTATAAGTCAATAATAGTTTTCTGACCTCGCATCTGTATTTCTTCCTGTACACTGTAGCGTGGTATCCGTCATCTGGTTGTACATAGAACAGTCACGTCAACGATTAATCGGAGGGCATCGTAAGTCATCAGAGATTGTGTCTTGGATGGCCAAAATGGGTGAAAAATCTTGCAAGTAATCTTAAAATTTTAAGTTCAAAGTCGGGGACCGCGACGACTGTGGCGATGCCTAAAAAATCTGCGACAAGCCGCAGGCGTCCTGAGAGCGCCTCCGACGGGTACAAAATCGTGGGATCTGTCTCAAGATTTTGTTAAAATTTCCCGGGTTTTACCCATCGCCGACGCATCGCAACTGTGACTGGGGCATTACTAACGATGCTGAATACAAGCTGTGAAACGTTTTTTTTTAAAATAGAGTTTAAGCGCATAAAACGTTCTGCCAATGAGCGAAGGCAATGTTAGTGACAGCCATATATCAACGTTCTTGAAACGAAGACCTCCAATCTGTGCACGTTTTTATCGCCTATCAGGCATGACCTCAAGACAATCCCATGTATATTTCCGCAACTGAATCACAGCCAATCTCATCAAATATCTCGGTATCTCGCAAACTATTAATTTGTCATACATAGACTATAACTTCACCTGGCGATCGGCTCTTCAACGGGAGAATGATAGCTTCACTGGTACCCAAATAATTGTAGAAAACAATGGTCTAACCAGCTGGGAGCGGTCACCATTGTAGAAGGGACGCCATTTTGTCGTAGTTACAGGCCGGGTGATACTGGAGCTCCGGCCCCTATTTTGAATTTTCCTACGAAAAATATGTTTACCGATGCAATAAATGCCTTAAAATGAATGACCAACCTTTTCTGTCTTAGTATCCATTCCCCTTTTGTCGAACTATAGGCTTGGGTTGTTGCATTCCATCGATATCGAAAGTGGGTTGGAACATTTTCCCGCGAACAGGCGGCCATATTGCCTGTGGAATCATGGTTAATTTTCGCAAATTTAAAAATGGCTTCCTCCCGTAGCGTTCCGCCCTTCGGGCGTCACAATAGTCAATAACGCTACATACCGGAGCTAGTACCCAAAGTGACAGCTGTTCTGGGCGAAATACAAACGACAGCAATGGATCAGTAATGGATGATAGCATTGGTTAGAAACACAATAAGTTAAGTGTAAATGGATATATTTTTCGTTCATATTGTTAAAAAAAGTGTTGCTAATTTTTCTCAACAAATCCAATAATATATTGGTCATATACACAAAGTATGCATCTTGCACAAATATACCAAATAGGGAGAACCTGAATGCAAAGTTTCATTATTAGTACTGGGTTATATGGCTTCTCCTTACGACACCTGGAAAAATCATTCTGCCAAACTAGTTTAGCGTTGTCTACATGAATCTGTTTTAACAAATAGCATAGGCCACCAACACATACACTTTCTACAATTGCTGCAATGCAGGAGAAACAGAATAAAACTAAAAGGTTTTGAGACTAAAACATAATATGTCTCCCCCCCCCCCCACACAGTGACGTTAATGATGAAAGGTACTGCATGCCTCTAAGCATAACCCAGTATCATTTCAATTGTAGAAAGTACCTAGCCTAGTACGTGAAAATATGAACAGTAAAAAATCTCGAAAACACATCTTTGACCGAGTGACAGGTTTCTGGATTCTTAGCGACAAACATCAGTTTGAACAATTCATAAAGGAGTTTACTTCAATATTAATTGGGATTTCATTCAACTATGGCTCTAAAATGGCCTGTAATTTTTTTAAATTTGGCCTCATAAAAAAACTAAATTGTTTGGTTTGTAAACTTTGGAATTCTATGAATCCCTGTCTGACGGAGGCCCAAACCAGATCGGACGGGCGTACAGGTGCCAAAAGTTGACCAACGCTTAAAGTCCTCATCAATAAACTGTAATTAAAATTTCAACAAATTCCACACAGTGCTTCTGGGGATATCTTGTAAACAAGCAACAACCAATGCAAATATCCGATTCGGAGGCTCACAGAAGATCGGAGAAGCGTACAGGCGCCAAAACTTGATCAACTCTGAATGTCCTCACCAATAAGCTGTAATTAACATTTCATCAAGTTCCGTTAAGTGGTTCTGGAGATATCTTGTAGACAAGCAACAACCAATGAAAATATCTGATTCTGGGGCTAACTGAGGATTGGACTTGCGAACAGGCGCCAAAACTTGATCAACACTGAATGTCCTCACCAATAAGCTGTAATTAAAATTTCATCAAGTTCCGTTAAGTGGTTCTGGAGATATCTTGTAGACAAGCAACAACCAATGAAAATATCCGATTCTGAGGCTAACAGAAGATCGGAAAGGCGCCAAGACTTGATCAACGCTGAAAGTTCTCACCAATAAGCTGTTATTAAAACTTCATAAAATTACACACAGTGCTTCTGGGGATATCTTGTGAACAAGCAAAAACCAATGAAAATATCCGATTCGGAGGCTCACAGAAGATCGGAGAAGCGTACAGGTGCCAAAACTTGATCAACTCTAAATGTCCTCACCAATAAGCTGTAATTAAAATATCGTCAAATTCCGCCAAGTGGTTCTGAAGATATTTTGTTGACAAGCAACAACCAGTGAAAATATACAATTCGGAGGCTAACTGAAGATTGGAAGGGCGTACAGGCGCCAAAACTTGATCAACTCTGAACGTCCTTACAAACAAGCTGTAATAAAACTTTTATCAAATTCCGCCCAGTGGTTCTGGAGATATCTTGTAGACAAGCAACAACCAATGAAAATATCCGATTCTGAGGCTAACTGAAGATCGGACAGGCGCCAAAACTTGATCAACTCTGAACGTCTTCACCAATAAGCTGTTATTAAAATTTCATCAAATTCCGCCCAGCGGTTATGGAGATATCTTGCAGACAGGCAACAACCAATGAAAATATCCGATTCGGAGGCTAACTGAAGAGAAACAGGTGCCAAAGTTGACGGACGACGGACGCGACAACCACAGTATGTCTCCCCGCCATATGTGAGGGAGACATAATGAGAACGTTTTAAGCCAATTGGTTGATAACATATAAAGATAAAACACGATGAGCAAGTCTATAGTGGTCAAAATCTCAACAAAGTACAACGGTTTTTAACTATTTTTTAGAATGTAGATAAACGGGCTACTAAGACATCAACCATGTATACGTGCATGCAAAGGACGACAATGAAAATTGCGTACTTCGAATATTCCACGAAATGAGTGTCCCCAAATCAATCTGTAATCAATGTGTTTCCTTTGCATTTGAAGGCGAGATATTTTGATCGGTATAGATTAATTGGTATTTTACGCCACACTCAAGACTATTTTTCTTATATTGCAGCGTTGTCACGTTTCGTGGGGGTGTAAACCGGGCTCTGTGCCCGGAGGAAATGCTCGGCGTTTGTCAACTACCTGGCAACGCTATTCACACACAGGTGCAGAGTGAATAGGTATAGAATGCACTTCTCTTGTTTTCTCTACACTCTTTTTTTCCTTAGACTTTTTTTGAAGCATGCGAACTAACATATAAAATAGACTTTTTATCTTTTTGTCTCCATGATCACATTCTTCAATCATTGGCTTCAATCGTTTACCATTGCAGATTATTTATTTTTCATGTCGATGTTATGTTGATGGAAAACGGTCTTTACTAAAGCCAAAACACATAGGACAACTCGTACTATATTGTACATGATGGTGTATATTTATGAGCTTTCGAGAGTAGCTACTCTCATCATCAGATATTACAACACACAATAGACAATTTTCTACAGGCATTATATATAGAGAAACACATAACATAGTTAATACTTTAAAATGATAGAATAAGTAGGATAAGCAAAATTAGGCTTCCAAAGTACAAATGAACAGGATCTGTACAGATTAAAACCATGGGGACTGATAATCCTTAATGGAGACATACAGTTATACATTAAATAAACGGAGAGGAATTGATGAAATTTGTACATTTAAATCAGGGTTTAATTTAGAAATATGAAGTGACTCTTTAAAAGCTAAGCTAAGTTTGTTATTGGCTTGTTATTCTCTATATATAATGCCTGTAGAAAATTGTCTATTGTGTATTGTGATATCTGATGATGAGAGTAGCTACTCTCGAAAGCTCATAAATATACACCATCATGTACAATATAGTACGAGTTGTCCTATGTGTTTTGGCTTTAGTAAAACCACTCCATAGTAGAATTTAATATAAAACGGTCTTTATGGCAGTTATTAAGGGAAAACACAAAAAGTTATCTCAAATTAAGCATGTTTATGGTATCAACTCAAAAATTGAACCCTATATATGGCCTAATCAGATTCCAAACTTAAGAGAAATGGACTACAGGAACATTCCAGTTTCAGCAACAAAACCATAGACGGAATATGTAAATATTTATAAAGATTTGTTCAGTTGTTTTCTAAATTTTACCGTCACTGACGTTTCAATTGACAAAATGGCCACTCCAGCGATCATGGTTCTATACATTCTAATTAGAACCAAAAAGAAATCTAGCAACCAGCATGACATATTGTTAAAAAATTACAAACAATTATCTTGAGCCGATGGACCCGAGGTAGGTTTGGGTTTCAAATAAATGCATTTTCCTTCTTTAATATCTACAGGGTAGCGTTTACCTACATACAATCATCAAATAAATATGAATATGAAACTTAAGATCCTTAGGGGAACTAGACATATCAGTCGTGACTTTCGCCCACGGGACTTCATTTAAGCGTCTTTTCTTTTAATTATTTTTGTAAACGAAACGGACTTTATTTTTATTTTTTTATATTTCACTTATTTTTTGTCTTTAATTTTTTTAACATTAGTGATAAATTATATTTTAAGTCCAAATATATGTATGTATATATATCACAAATCAATTAATTTATAGCATTTATACAATACAATGTCATAACCGGAAGCTCATAGTTTAGCAGTGAGTAATTCTGCTTCACTTGTTTCTGGTAAATATCATCACTTTTGCTTTTTCTGAATTGACTGTAATTTGCCATTTTGAACAGAACCTGGAAAGGTCATTAAGTAATAACTGTAAGCCTTCGGTTGTTCTTGACAACAACAGCATATCATCGGCAAAGATCAATACAAAACATATATCTCATTTAGTAATACACCATTTGCTTGTATACCCACTGGCTTCAGACACTAGATTTAAACTAAATTTGGGACAGGGCATGTGCCACCCTACTTTCGGCTTAGGAAGCAATATTGTTAATCTTAGTAACGAGGAACTTACTGCTGATGATATATCTCTACTCAATAGAGGACTCTCATTTGTGCCTTGCCCTAAATCATTATCTGATAGGGACTTTTCTATTAGTAAATTAGTGCATGTTATGGAGTTCTCCAGAAATCTTAGTCTGGCTGATATCTACCGAGATTCTAGTGGGGTACGCAAGCCGTTTACATCTAAAAGCGGCTAAACACCCCCTTCTCACATGTATGATCCAGAAATAAACATTAGTCGTGACTCTGTATCAAGGAAGTTTGATGTTTTAACTAATCAGAGGAACCAACATAACCTTACTCATTCAGAATGTCTTGCCTTAAGTAAGCTAAGGAGAAATCCAAACATAGTTATTAAACCTGCTGATAAAGGTTCGGCAACAGTTATTATGTCAAAACAGGATTATATTGAAGAGATAGAACGGCAGCTAAGCAACCCTCTTCATTACAAAAAACTTGATAAGGAAATTTGGCCTGAAAATGTTAGGAAGTTTAATAAAATTCTTGTTTCTCTTCAAGATAAAGGCTTACTTAATGAAAAACAGTATCGCTATTTGGAATCTGATCATAACTCTAAAAACAGGGTCTTCTATATTCTTCCGAAAATTCACAAACCCATTGAAAAATGGCCGAAGCCTACAATGCCCCTTGAGCGTCCTATTATCTCAGATTGTGGCAGTGAAAGTTATAGAATATAGAGTAATTGATTACTATCTAAAACCTATAGCGAATCGGCATCCTAGCTTTATAAAAAAATACGGATGATTTATTGGCCAAATTGTCTGAGAAATCCATCCCACAAGATGTGATTTTGGTTACTCTGGATGTGGAGTCTATGTATACAAACATTGAAATAGATTTGGGTCTTAAATCCATAAAATCAGCATTCCAAAGATATCCTGACCACCGTCGTCCGGATAAAGACATTTTAGAATTGCTGGAACGTAGCTTGAAAGGTAACGAACTTGGATCCCGGAAGATGTCGTGAAAAAACTATAATACCATTTGTGTTTCAGTATAACAAAGCTAGCATCGCTATGGCCAAGATTATAGTAGAAGAATACAAACTACTTCAAAGTAAACTTGCTCGACCTCTGACCCAAAGGCCAGTCATTGCTTATAAAAAGAACAAGAGTTTGAAAGACATACTGGTCAGGGCTAAACTCCCCTGTCTGCCTTCTACCTAGGTTTTCTGGGAAAGGGGTATGGGGGCGGGGGGCAAATGTTCACTGTCTTTTCCCATGACCCCATAATATATAGTCTGACGATATTCTTACTATAACCCCTGTCCACAAGATCAGAAGATTTTCGGAAGACCGTAAATGAACCGTATAAAAATTTCGTTTGATTAATAAATTTATCAATAAGACATTGTATAACATGGACACAGTCAATTGTACTTCTGTCTGAACGAAAACAAAAATTATCCGACCTATTTCTTAAAACCAAGGAAAATAATTTAGAGAAAGAACTAACCAGAGTTATTCCCCTGTAATTACTGGCTATGTGAAAAGGTGAGAAAAAAACAGCAACAACATGCAATTGTATCGATCGAGCTTCTATAGACCATCGTATTCATGTGTGTGAATCTTGCCAGTGGTTTGTTGTGTGAAAATAAACTGTAAATAAATACGTCAGACAAACTCGCGTTCCATAGTCAGTGGAGCGCGCCATTGATATTTTAAAATTCTATTATATATAGTATTAGTAAATTACTTTCCTTGAGAGTTTATCGTATCTTGTATGACTATAACCTGCAATGTTAGCGGTTAGACTACCTTTTCTGAAAATCCTACATCGACCCCACAAGTCGCGTAGACACCAAATGCAGCCTGTCACGTTTTTCCAAAAGGTTGGCTTACAAGCCAGTATAGAGTGTTTGTCTTTAGTTATCACCGCTTCAAAATGATCGAAGTTGACCTAGGTTTAAATGGCAAACTTTCAGAGTTGACCAATTTCTCTTACGCTGGTGCAGTGGCTGTTGAGCTAGGCGTATGCTGATTGGCCGATTGGTACACACAGGTACGGTAATGTCTGAGTTAATTCAAGTGCTGGAAAAAAGTAGAAGAGTGCAAATTCTCATCTTAATTCAAGAGAGAGCTTGTAAAACATTCAAGGATTAACTGCTGGTCAATCATGTGCTGAAAGTTTACATCTCATTCAGAACCTTTTGGTTATTGAGGATTTAGAAACATGCATAGTCCTCTAATTAACTCAGGTATTACCGTAATCTTTGCTCTGAATATGGCTGCCGAATTAGTTAGACGTTCTCTGATAACGATTGTTAACTTTCTTATAGCACAGTTTGGCAAGGAAAAATCGTAGAAATATGGTTTTGGTACCAGGTCCATTAGAAAGGAAAAATTTACCGCGCCTGTACTGAATGTACTAATTTTGTTTCCTTTCATTATCCTGTAAGGTTACCCTTCTTTGGAATTGGTATGATAATACTTTTGATCATACTTCAGGATACTATTGACGAGTAAGTATATGATTCAATATTTCAGACAAATAAGACAACAGAATACCAGATATGTCCAAAAATACCTCAGCCAGTAGTGCAGAAAACTTGTCTCTTTTTAATTGATGTATTGCCATTTTGATTTCTTTAATGCTGATTGGAACATCAAGGTCATTAACGACAACAACTGGAAAGTTATAAACCTGATCAGACTTTCTGTTCTGAGGGTGTATCGAAAAAAAAAATTAACAAAGACATCAAGTTGTAGTTTTGAAGTTTTCGCTGTTTTCTTCAAAACTGTTTTGGATTACTTTTTGCAATTTGAGAAATTTTATTTGGACTATTGGTTGCAATTAAATTTTGCCTTAGGGTTGACTTTGACATACTTTTGTTTGGCTAAGAATAACTCATTCAGAAGGCTATCTGACTGCCTTATTTTGTACCACCTTTTTCGCTTGCAAAAAATCAGCATTGAAGCATTTAGACCGACATTTCATTAAAGGAGTCTTTGTATAAATCTTACCAAACAGCTGAAACGATATTTCGTCTAACTTCTCAGAGACATCAGTTATAGTTTCATTAATATGTATATATCCTGATTTCAAATTAACAATACTACTATCAAGGTGCCCTTTCTTTTCTAGTAATAGTGACTAAAAATCCTCGGTTCGGACTTTCTCCCAAACTATTTTCTGTACATTTGTTGAAGTCGTTTCTTCCGTACTGGAGTATGCTTTTTGGATAAGTATTTAAATTTTCCTTCACCTGGAGATGGATCTTTGCAATTGTTAAGAGCTTGTTTAAGTTATGACAATGAGAAATTTAATTTAATGGTATTTCATCCCCAGGTTAATCCAAGTTGCTGATATACTCCTCTGCCTCTTTTTTATGTAGAATGAATTCTGGAATGAAGAATTATCTAGATCCGATCACAACACAATCTAGAAGATTTACACAATTAGATTAGTTTCCTTTCGAATGTGTTTGTCTTGCGAGCCTTTAACAGGCAAGACATTTTCCCCTGTTTGATCTTCTGTAAGATCTTATAGTGTGTGATTATACTTATTTAGATTATCATTTTCTCCAATATCACAAATATTACTTATTCTACTGTTAAGATCAGCACAGAGAAAGATTTTACCATCATCACTGAGAACTTCAGAAAAGTCAGTAACTCTATACTTCGAAAAGAAAGGAGAATTCTCTGGAGAAATGTAAATGCAACCTATGTAGATGTACTGAAGAAATTGTGTTTCAGTTTTACCCAAATAAATCCCTCAATTACCCGAACGCCATCATCTAAACTATTCCTATAATATACTGATATACCAGCATTAAGGCGTTTGGCTCTCGGAGATAGGGAGCGATTTTTGGGGAGCAATATAAAATGATAACTGATAAAAAGAAACAAATGAACAATGCGCAATTTGAATATTGGATTTTGTTTTCTCTCCAGAAATTAAGGTTACATGGATATACCAATATGCTTAGTTGAAACTATCCAAATTCTATGCCCAAAGTATATTGATATTATGCTGGCAAATAGAGTTGAAAAGTGTAACGCGTTTAAAAATGTATTCATTTCTCTTTTTTTTCTCTTAACAGCTGATTCAAATTCCCTGTGCATCCCAATCGATCGTTTAGTCAGCCATGCACTCACACAAAAAGATATCCTGCAAATGTTTGTATTTGGTCGGTAACAGGATTCCTCCATCGGCAACAGGATTCCAATGTCTTTACTAATCATGGATAACTTCCGGGTACCGACCAGATGTGAGCATTTGCAAGAGTATTTTCAGCTGTTTTGCTTCAATTAGTCAAAGAAAAATAAGGCGATTCTCCAAAGTTACACTTTTCAAATCGATACATCCTCCGACTCTACTGGCAAGCACAATATCAATATACTTTGGTCATAGAGATTGGTTATTTCATGTTCTGTTACTGAAAGCTGAGATATGTTGATAAGAAAAACTTGCTTATCATAGTTACGAATGCCGTATCACAATTCTGTTGCAATATGCTTCTGTAACATTGAGCTGTGTCCCAGGATAATCTGAAACAGTGAAAGAACATCAATTTTAACATGTTTGTTTGGCCGATTGTTTGCATTACTGATGTATTGATTATGTTTATTTGCCACATTAAAATTGATATAACTTACAAAGTATTGTTCGGGACAGGGTTTTCTGTCAGAAGACAACCCCGGACATTCCATTCGTTTACTCGGCTATAGTAGCTAGCAATCACTAAATCTAAAGCATTAGAGATTGAATTCAGTAGTGGTAGACAGGAGTAGTTTCTTACGTTGATTCATACAGCTTGAACTCCTCGTAGGTATACCTAAAGGCCCTGAACATTTTTAACCAAAAGTTAAACACTTTATCGGCTATTCTAGATAAACACTCATCGATAGTCGCCTCATTCTGAGCCACACAATTCAGATTCTGCTCGATAACTGAAAACAAAAACAAATGTTCCATATTTTTTACAGGGCACAAAATTAACAGAAAAACACTACAGCTGGATTAAATAGGAGGTGATTTGCCAACAACATGCAAATGACGTCCGAATGACTACCTAACGATCCATCTGTATTAACTTTTCATCATTTTTACTAACGGTTTAGAAGAAAAAACATATTTGTGTTGATGTAACGGTTTATATCAGAATGGATAGAGTAACGTGTGGAAAATGCAGTTGGAATGCATATGGCTTAAGTGTAAATGGAAGTTGTCCAGTCGGCATGGCATTGATGTCCCGAAGTCACGTTATTTTTGTGCACAACCCCCCCCCCCCCCGCCCCCAAACTGGCAAATGGTCGACACCATACTTAGTTATTTTGTTTAATGCTGTTAAATTGTAATTCGTACCATACCTTAGTTTCGGACTTCGAAATTTAATAAACCCATAAGCTCAGTAAACCACCTAATAATTTTCCGGATGATTTCGATTTAAAATATGGACTCATCATCATGCAAGGAATAATTTTCAAATCATCTATTTTATCAATGGCTTTATAACATATAAATTTCCCCGACGAATCACCATATTCAATCATATTACAATGTAAAACGTACCCTTGGTATTAGAACACATATCTGAAATAGCATTATCGGTAAACTCGACCTCTTTTAAGTAAGCTTCTTTCAGCTTTGGGTTAGTGATTTCATAACAGGATTTGGCTGCTCGTCCAAAACAGCCAAGACGCGAAGAAATGTCAGGAGAACTGAAATAGAAAGCAAAAAATGAGGAATAAATAGAAATTGGTATAATGTTTACATGTTTTTGCTACACTAGCATACGTTTTAATGGTATACATTTTTTCCAAGAGCAGAATTAGTCAACTTTTATAAATATATATTTCTCTAGAAGAACCAATGAAGGGCTTTTCAAAACGTCCTGAAATTCAAGCAGGCCTTCTGGTAAAAAAACTGTCAGTTTCTGCATTGATCAGTTTCTGGTAGCTTTAAATTGGTGTTTGATTACTTTTATTTGATTGATCATAGTCACTCGAGTTGCCAAAATTTATATACTTTTTCATAAATTCGATTTTAAAGGCACACCTAATGCTAAAATCTAGAAAACTTTTAACAAAGATGATGACAGTTTACTGTATTTTTCCCAGTTAGAAAAAAATCAGTAACGTTCATTCGAAAGTTTTGGCATCATTTAGTATTTTAATTTGAAAATGAAAATTTGATTTGTTAGTTACCCTAAATGTACACGAAGGCAAGCCCGGCAAGGCTCCGATAAATTTGATACGGTAAATTCAATACTAAAAGATATGGAATAAGCATATTCCAACATATATATAGAACTTACAGACTTTCTGGTCCATGGTGACGTTTGGACTTCCGTTCTGGGTATGCCTTCATAACACCATTTAACCATTTTAAAGATAACTTCACATTTTTGTGTGTCTTATGTTTGAGTCATTTTACTAGAAGTAAGATCGTATAAATTCGATTTCTTTACAAATGTCAGAAAGGCTAAGGCGGGCTAGAAGGCCTTTGAGATATTATCGGCCATTTTTTCTAAAGAAGTAAGAATTAGAATTTTTTTAAGTTTTGAAAATTTTGAAAGAAATTAACTTATTTTTTTTTAACGAATCTTCCCGTACATTTGGCAGAGTATAACAAAGCAGCATTTACCGGCAGTAGTTAATAAGTGTGGCAAAATTAAATATTCGAAGGAAAGTTTCTCCGATATCCTCAGAGCAGTTAACCAATGGTTGGAGGTTTGTACATTTTCTATAATAAAAATAAGAAAAGGACCCTGTAAAAAGAAAAATACAGTTATACAGAAAGACAATGAAACAGAAGGCTCTCTTAAAAAGCAGACGGGTTTCGGTACTTCACCCCCCCCCCCCCCCGACAGAGTCAGACATGTTATATTTTTGAAAAAGGCTCAATATTGCGAGCATCAGCATTCGCACGTAAATTATTTGAACCCTATATAGTTATGTTGTCAATAGAAGCTAATGACAACCCTACTTTAGTACTTTTCAGCGAAATAGATGTTACGGGTTTAGTTTGGCATCACAAAACAGTCTATCAAAAAATGTTACATTCTAAACTTAAAACAAAAATACCTTCTAATAAAGGACAAAATACAAACAGTCGGAATGTTTATGGGTACATTTTAATTTTCTTTATTGAATAGCTAGTATAAAAAGATAAAAGACACTCACTGCAAAGCGACGGTAGAAGAACAAAGAACGCTAACGAAAACGGCACTTTGTACCTGGAAAAGAGAAAAGAAGTAACGGAGGATGTGCTGAATATATAGGATGATAAAAAAGCAGGTTAAACATTTTTTTACCAATCTGTCTGATCATCACGAGCGTCAACAGCCCCCCCCCCCCCTCACCTTTCTGAAGGGGTGGGGACATTCAATGATTTGTCCCCGCGTCCCACTTTTTGCAAGCCTGAAATATTACTGGAAAACAATACTATCAAGATTGCGAAAAAAGAAAAGAAACTGTTTTTTCGCAGCAACAGACCCACGCAAAATAGGGCGTTATCATCTTGAACGTAACAGTTCGCGTAGGGCATTGAGCTCAAAGTGGCATGAGCAGCCAAAATGTTGATATTTTGATGTTAAAACAGAATGTTGAAATTATTGGCTATTTTTCTCAAGACGTATAATTCAGAAGCTTTTTAGTGCATCTAGTCTCGAAAATGTACGATAAAGTATTGTTTTGAACTAACTTTGGCTTAGAATGAATGAATGGTCGTCCCGGTTATTTAAATTTTGCTACTTTTCGAACATGTTTTCGGTTTATACAGGCCACCAACTGTATGGATTCTCCATATTTCGATTTTCGAATACCTTTTATTTATTGGAGGTAAAACCAACAGGGGTACCCCCCCCCCTCTATAAATTGGTGGTGTATTATGAATATGTAATACATGTATATTATATGTTATTAATCGAGTGTTTTCGTATTGCCTTGATATTGGCCTGAGGGTGGCCGTATTGGAACCACCCGAAGGCCAATGCCAAGGCAATACGAAAACACTCGATTCGTAATATTTTTATTAATAGACTGTGGAAGTTATTTCCATGCAAGCTGTAAAGTTGAACAGGAGGTATGTTTTCAGGAAACCGCTGGTCGCCCTCTGAACATTTTCTCAATGCCTTAAACAAATTGACGTCCGACCAAGTTATGCTCTCTGTGTTTTCGTTCTTGGATAAGTAGAAAAGTTTCTTACTATTTATGATGTAAAAATAAGGTTATATATGACTGAACAATGTCAAGAGCTAAAGTTCAAGATATATGTAATAACATGGTTAATGGAATAAAAGAAAAAAAAAACTGTATGGATTTTCCGAAGGCCGTCAAAGCCGCTTACTGTCGTGACAATCAGAAATTACGAAAAAAGTGTGAATTGTGGCAGCTCATGCCACTTTAACGGAGTTGCCCAAACGCAAGATTTAATCACAGCGGGAGGGTATGCATATGGATATTAACTTCTTCATTTATTAGCAACGTTTTGGTCTTGGTACTTAGACCGTTTTTCAAGCTCTGTTCAACATGTTCAACATAGCTTGAAAAACGGTCTAGACTAAGTGTCAAGACCGAAACGTTGCTAACTAACAAATGAAGAAGTTGATATCAATATGCAAGCCTTACCGTTGTACTTATTCCAGCTTCTAAATGCCACTCAAACAAAGATTTAATCATTTTCTTCCTGACGTGATTTTCTTCCTGACGATTTAAACATTTAATGTTCTCACCCGACTTTTACACATACATGTAAACCTATCATTTCTCTTACCCTGAAGTTTTGTTTTTGATTTGACGGTTAATATGTCATCCCTATTCAAGATAAATGTTTGATTGCTATCGTTGAAACCGAAAGCTGAAACAATCATTACTTAATTTGTAAATTAATCGACTCTGATTGACCCGGAAAAAAATCCGGGCCAGGGTGAGAATCGACAATGATGATTGCAACTTGCTTTCGAAACACTGACTTCATGACGTATGAAAATTTAAATCGTTACTTACATATGGATTACAAAAAAACTTCTTTCCTTTTTGTATGTGACAATGTTGCAATCTAAATTCCTCGTTTGTATTATTTCCAGCGGTATTATAAACGTTGACAGGTAAAAAAAATTAATAGGTTGTAACCCATAAGTTAGTAACAATGGACTACTAAACATTGACAGTCATAGCCGAGAAATCTTGGCTCTGCCGAATTTTTTTTTCCGTGTTCGTCAATATTTTATTCTTTGCTTATTTGTTGTGAAAGTTGCGCCGCGGGTCGGCGGGTCTCCTTAACAAATATCACTTTTTTACTATGGAAGTGATCTTGGCTATGACGAACACGGAAAGAAAAAAAAATCGGCAGAGCCAAGATTTATCGGCTAGGACAGTCAGAGCGGTTAGACGTGTGTTACACAGGCTCCGTGAGTAAGGTATTAGCCACGCCCTAACTGGACAAAGCATATCACTGCATAGGTCACTTGAGGATCAGTTTCCGTCGGTCAGCGGTTGTATGATATATACCTAAGATGCCGAGAACCAGTAAAACATCAGCCCAGGAAGAAACCATAACCGTAGATCCCAACAGAGATCCTGATGACTTCAAAGAGTTTGATGATCAAAATGCAAGATGTTCTTCAAAAAAAACACAGCCGTGATATTACAAAAATATCCCAAGTACAATCTAACCAAAAGAAACAATCTGACCAGCTGAAAAATAGGTGTGATAAATTTACAAAAGAAAATAAAGCCTTAAAAGATCGCGTCTAGGATCAGGAACGATACAGTCGGCAATTTAACTTACGTTTTGGCGGAATTCTGGAAACTGACAACGAAAATCCTATTGACATAATCAACACTATTAATACAAAATGCACACAGGTCCGGCCCCAAACGCGATGACAGTAAAAGACATATTATTTGTAAGTTTCTGTGCCGACCCGAAAGGAGAAATGTGTTATTAGCAGCCAAGTCGATTCCCAAAGATAACGCTGTTTATGTTATGGATGACTTGATTCCAAAACATCGTCGGAAATTTTTTTTATGGCTAAATGTTATTCACAGGAAAAAAAAGTGCGTTTTTCGTGAGGAAATCTTTATTACAAAAAGCAAGGCTCCCGCCGACGATAATGAATATGAGATTTCTCACTGGATGGATACAGACTGTCGTCAATCTAGTTATTACACTGATATAAGTTTTTCTAATCAGTTAAATTCTACGGACGAGTCGAACAACCGTAACTCGTTAACAATAAGGTGAAGAATTACTTATGGATAACAACTTCTTGGTTAATTGGGTGACGACGTCAATTGACTTTGATAACGATGTAAGAACTACATCGAAACGTCGTCACCCAATTAACCAAGAAGTTGTTATCCATAAGTAATTCTTCACCTTATTGTTAACCTTTCAACTTCTAAATGCCATTGAAAGATTCGTAACTCGTTATACGTTATACATTGGAATGTTCGTAGTCTTAGTAAAACGTTCGATGAAGTCACGGCAAACATTCACAACCTAAAACAAAAATGCCTTCTCTGGAAGCTGGCTTAACCCTGCTAACGGACACGTTGTCGGTGCGTACAGGCCACATACTGTATAGATTTTCATCATTCCATCGCCAATCATTTAGTTTTTCGATGGCCTTTAAAGCCTCTTACTGTCGTGACGATCAGAAATTATAAAAAAGTGTGAATTTTGGCAGCTCATGCCACTTTAACTATCGTTATCAGAGAATGTTAATCTGACCTGGCAGCCATCTTCACAACAAAGCTTAGCCGTCTGCCCCGATCGGCCAATCAGCATACCCCTAGCTCACCAGTCAGTGAACTAGCGTAAGAGAAATTGGTCAGCTCTGAAAGTCTGCCATTTAAGTTAATTTGGATCATATCGAGGAGCTAAAAACCGAAGACAAATACTCTAATAACTCTGAAATATGTGCTGACTTATAAATCAACCTTTTGAGTAGACGTGGCAAGCTGCATTTGGTGTCTACCGGATCTGTGGGGGTCGTTGTAGAATTTTCACAAAAGGTAGTCTTATCGCTGACATTGCAGGTTATAACCATGCAAGATACGATAAGCTTTCAAGGGACGATTGAACTGTTGAGTTTGTCTGGCAGATTCATTTGCAGTGTAATTTAACACCGTAAACCACGTGCAAGATTCACGCACATGAATATGATGGCCTATGGGAGCCCGCTCGATACAATTACATGCCCCCACCCCCACCCCACCCTCCCTTTTAAGCTTGAGCCAGGGCTAAATGACGTCAAGTACCAAAGAAATTCAATTATGACGTTCCTGAGTTACACTGGGTTTTTAACCGACTAAACTTTTGCAGAATCGGCCCCAGGTTTTAAATTTTTTTTTTTATCAGACTTAGTTGGATTCAAACTCGCTAACACATCGAGAGGGAAACTTGAGTCACACTTAGACACTGTCATTCTACCGACAGGTACCTCTGATAAACAAGGAGAGGCCTAGCGCTGAAGACAAGGGCGTACCTATATGTGTATAGCTGTAGCTAAAATTGAAATCTTTAAAGTTACTTACATGCTGATGTTGTGAGGTATGCACAGATTTCTCCAGAATTCAAACTCTCCAGGATGCAAAGATATGACAAATATACAAAATATCACCGCTCTTATATAGCCGGGTAAACCAAAGTAATTAAGGGTTTTCCGTGCTGTGATAATTATTATTTCTATATCAAACATGCTTATCTAACATATAAATAATGAAGTTTAAATGGAACCTTTTATTGTGAAAGAGATTTTCATTTTACACAACCAGCTGTTGTGGATTGATTGTTGCTTTACACTGCATTTGTTCACGCACCAGTATATTGCAGCTGTGCAGGTTTAATTGTGGAGGAAATCAGTCTTTTGCCCAGAGAAACCTCCTGACCTTCTTTACACTTACTATCTGTATTTTAAAAACTTGTCTTTATAGAGTTGTTCTAGTGAAATAAATATATTTCTTGTTAATTTCCCTTTAACCCCTTTCAAGTGTGACTTAAAAAATGCAGGCGATGAAATGCTGGTTGTATCAGTCAATAAAAAAACCCGCCTACGCCCGAAAAGATGTGTGTGTATTGTATTCATTTCGTGGCGTACATCATTCCATGAATGGAAAACGCCAATAACCTCAATATATAGATAGATAGGCTGTATAATTACATATGTAATTTCTATTCTACCTAAGTGCTTCTTAGCTTCTTAGTGCCTTTATGGTACACTGACAGACAGCCCTTTTGACTTTTACCGCTCTGTAGAAAATTTGAACATGCATGGGACTCTATAAAAGGTAAATGTTTAGAGAGCTTTAGTTAATATCTGTGTATCAGGGCTATATGTTTGATTTATGGATCCATGTTAAAGTGTCTAATTTTCAGTTTTTATAGAAACCGATAGTTGTTGGTTCTCATTGAACTAGGATTTCTAAAAGCGTTTTAATGATTAGCAATATGAGAATTTACCACTGGTTACAAATGCAATGTCATATTTGGAGAACGATGTTGAATACAAGCTATGAAACGTTTTTTTTAAATAGAATTTAAGCGCATAAAATGTTGAACCAATGAGCGAAGCCAACGTTAGTGACAGCCATATATCAACGTTCTTGAAACGTGGACATCCAAATCTGTTTCTATCGCCTATCAGACATGATCGTGACGACCGTGAATAAATCTCAGCCAATCTCTTCAAATATTTTGGTATCTCTACAAACCATTATTCATATTTAAGAACACTAATACACACGGACACAGGAACAGTCTTCTTGTCTAAAATAACCATAGAGACAAGTTTCTAATTGTGTTAAAAAGAGGTATATCATTTACATCTTTATACCTCCCATCATAAATTGTTGTAATAAACTAAACCTATGATATTTCATTAGGTTGACGACTGACAGGGGCTTGGCCTTAATCAGCTGAATTTTCTAGAACACTTTGTATTGACAATGCTTACGCATCTGAAGCTATGACAAGAATATCGGCATTGAGCCCCATAGGATCATGGAAAAAGACAGTGAAAATTTTGGCCTCTCCATCCCAAGAAAAAACTATTTAGAAGACAGACATGGGAGTTTAGCCCTGACCAGTATATCTTTCAAACACTTGTTCTTTTTATAAGCAATGACTGGTCTTTGGGTCAGAGGTCGAGCAATTTTACTTTGAAGTATACACAAAGAAAAAAGTTAAGCACCCCCTGGAAAGTCTGCACCGACCGATGCAATAATTGGTGTAGGAAGAGTTGTTGGAAAACTCATGTTGCAGAAATTATTGTGATCATAAAGGGCAACATTCTGGCGATAAGAAATCACCATTAATGACAATAAGCTAAACAATTTATTCAGGATATCGTTAGCCAAATCAGAAGTGTATTTTAACAAAATAAGATGATGCTTGTAAGTATGAAACATCAGAGTCCATCCAAAGAGATGTCGGATCTGTTGAAAGGGTAACTGCGCGGATTTGAATCCTTTAGAGCACATTTGTCCCAGAGCCTCTTGTACAAAATCTGCAGGAATTGGAAGCCACATTACATCGGTATTGGCTAAGTTATTCCGAGGGTTGTGTTGGCCCCTCGCAGTCTGATAACTTCGGGGATTTACGTGCGTGAAATACCCTCTGATATACTGCAGGTCATTTTGAATATGGTGACCAAATAGGTAGCTGTGAAGCGTACAATTCCCAAATCCTCTTGAGGGCCACACAGGAGTGTCCCGGTGATAATGTAAGGGACCGAAACACTCGGTTTGTTAACTTTCAGCCTAGATCAGTTATATAATTGAAGCATTGGAGGATTCCTTATATGTACCGAAACTGCGTCTGTCTACAACATGTGGTTTACCGGGCTAAATAAAATATATAAACAAATTCTTGTCTAATTCTTCTCTAAATGATATTAGCATTTAATCAATTTATAATTATTTTTATTTTATTTTTTCGTCTGTAGTAAAACATTTTGATATTTACTTTCGACGCTATTTTTATTCAGAACAAAAATACGGTGATTTACCCTATAAAAAGCGCAGACTGTCCGAGGCGTGTCAAAGCCGACCGGTAGCGAGCGAAGATAGCCGAAGGGAGTGCCGACTGGGCCCCTCGTTGACCCCTTGGAGGGAATATCTCATACGGGGGTTGACTGACAATACTTGGGATGGGGAAGGAGGAGAATGACTAGATTACTAGGTCTAACAGAAAACATCTTAGTAGAAACTGGGGAAGAAGGTGGACGAACAAGAGCAGAGGTACTAGGTCTAGGGGAAGGGAACTGAGGGGGTGAAAAAGAAGGGACAGAAGCTGCAGATGCTGACGAATTATTCGCAAACGAACAAGGTATTGTGATTGATTTATATATGGCTGGGTTTGAGGATTGTATCTTAACCATCTCCAGCTAAATGACCCAAATGATTCCGCTTATCCTACTGATGATAATGAAATTGAACAGCAGCTATGGGACTCTGTAGCCAATTATCAGTCAAACTACTATATACAAAATGATCTGAACTCTATACTACGAAGTAACCCAATTAACAATAACAACATGTCTGTATTTAATCTAATGCGAGGAGTTTTAATATAAATATTGGCCCTTTTAGATTCTGTCTACCATAAGTTTAGTATTATTGGAATCTCTGAAAGTTGGTTGAACACGTCGATTGAAGAAATGTATGAAATTCCAGGATACAGCCATTTTGCACTGTCTAGAGATAATCATGCTGGGGGTGTTGTTTTACTATATATGAGCAATGATATTACCGATTGCTAAATTCGACATGATATATCCCTTATTGATCCAGAAGGTCAATATGAAATATTATTTGTCTAAAACAAATCCATAATAATCATGGGGGACTTCAATATAGATCTCCTCAAAACTAATACGCATGGTCCAAGCCGCCAATTCTTAGAGATCATGAAATCCTATTATTTTTACCCTAGAATTACAAAGCCCACAAGAGTTACTTCCCATACAGCCTCGTTAATTGACAACATATTTACAAATTTCCTTGATAATGATACAGGAGCTGGAATTATTTTGTCAGATATATCAGATCATTTTCCTGTGTTTCATTTATTCTGAATATACAGTCTTCTGAATATTCTAGCTATTTGTATAGAAACACTGGCCCTCATACCATTCTATTTCATCGGTCATCCTAAAACTGTATGATACACTCCTTTCAGCTAAATCGTTAAAATAATATAGTGCAGCAGTTTTCCTGGATTTCCGTAAAGCCTTCGACACGGTCGATCATGCCATACTCTTATCGAAGTTAGCTCATTACGGGATACGGGGTATGTGTAATGATTGGCTGAGAAGTTATCTCCATAACAGGAAGCAGTCTGTATCACTAAGTAATTTATTGTCCAATGAGCAGCTAGTGACGTGTGGCGTGCCCCAAGGCTCGATTTTGGGCCCGACAATGTTTTTGATATATATATACTTAGCGCCATTAAAAACGCACGACCCAAAGAATGTAAAATATTTTGAGAAATGTAAAGTGTAAAATATTGTAAGTACTCTTAAATTGAAGAACAAGGCATTGGTCACAATGGGACAAAGACTTGATAATATGTGAAACCCTGGTGACTTTTATTCCTTGCAAACAAATCGTTGATACAGAAATTGAAGGTGTCATCATTCAATAATGGGTATGTCCACCTCGGGCATCAACGCAAGCAGTACATCTACGACGCAAGGACCTGATGAGTGTGGCTATTCTGTGCTGTAGGATCCGGTCCAACTCTTCTTGCACTACCTGGATCAATTGACGTCGGTTGCGTGGCCTGGGTTGACGTTGTGCAACGGCATTCTTAAGCTGATCCCACAAGTGCTCTATGGGCGATAGATCGGGGGAGTAAGCTGGCCATTCCACGATGTTCACATTATTCTGTTGCAAGAAGTCTTGTGTCAACCTTGCAGAGTGTGGGCTCTGATGATTTCGAACCCATCGCAAACGGTTTTGGCGTGCGGCGGGTGTCAATATGGGCCCTCGGTAGGGGCTGCGTGTATGCATCTGTATCTGTTGGAGACGGCGACGGATGGTGCTGAGGTTTACCCTGGGCCTTCCAATTCCCACTGTCTCGCGAGCAGTCTGTGTCGCGGTGCGAAATCGGTCACGTGTGTGCAACAAACCGATGTACCGATCCTGGCGGGCTGTAGCGACTCTTGGCTGACCAGGGCGTGGTCGGTCGGCAACATTGCCAGTTTCATGTTCCCTGATTCTGAGGCGACTAATTGTGGAGGGCTGACACTGCATGTGACGTCCTAAGGCGGCACAACTGAGACCCGCCTGTAACATGCCAATGGCACGTTCCCTTTGTTGTGTCGTAAGTCGGGGCATGGTAACGTTTTCTGATTTTTTTTTCGTCTTTATGCTGAGCTTCGTGTAAAGTGTTGAACCCACGACACATGAGCCCTGAAAGCTGTTCTCAGTGACGGTGAGACACTCAATGGACGTTATTAGGAAATGTTGCGTAATGTTCACGACAGGCGCGTGGGGAACACCACAGCTTATCCAGTTATTGCAACTTAACTCGAACTAACAATAAACAACAAAACGGAAATGGCCAATAGCCTTACTGGGGTAGAAACATAAAATTCAACCGTGCGTTTTTAATGGCGCTAAGTAATATTAATATTAACGATATTATTAACGTAAGTGATGTTTAGATATGATCCTATTTGCCGACGATACAGCTGATACTTACTGTAATTCGAAAATGTCTACTTACATTATAGTTTTCAATGTTCTACTTATATATAAGCTATAGTAATGTTATTTAGGGCAACACGTATCCATCCCATCTTACGCCCATTTCTCTCCTACAGAAGAGATTGATACGCGTTGTGACATTTAGCAGAAGATATGTCCATACTGGCCCTCTTTTCATTCAAAATGATATTTTACCATTTAGTCAAGTTAACAAGTACCTTACCCCAGTAATTGTGCATCGATTTTTACATAAACCATATGCTCTACAATTTACAACTCGGCAACTATTTAACCGGTTATCGTATGTACATAATTATCCCACGAGGGATGCCTCTTTAAATTTATACAGGCCTTATGTCAATACCCAAACAAAAATATATTCATTCCCAGACTGGATCCAAAATTATGGAATGATTTGTCTAGTAGTCTGAAACAACTAAACTCGGAATCATTATTTAAAAGAAATCTGAAGTAATTGTTATTGTGAGATAGTCATTTCTTTGAGTTGTGAGATCTTAAACGTTGTCTCCCAATACCAACTCGAAAGACAGATGCTGCTTTTTCTAATTGATTGTTCTGTGTTTTACGCCGCGCTCAAGATTATTTCACTTATATGGCGGCGTTGCCAGTTTTATTGTGGGAGGAAACCGGGCTCTGTGCCCGGAGGAAACCCACGACCTTCCGCTGGTAACTGGCAACCATTCCACATAGGTCGTTCGAGTGAAAACCCAGTCAGAAAATTTTCCAATTTTTTGGACTGAGTGGGATTCGAACCCGCGACCCATTGGTGAAAGGCTGTTTGGATTGAGCGTCCAACGCTCTACCTACTGAGCCACGGAGGCCCCCTCGCTGCTGCTCTTTTCTAATTCTGTGAGAAAAACACAAGTTATATGTTATATGTCATTATTATTATTATTTTATATTTTTATTACATCTCGTAAATCTTGGTATTAGTATAAACCAAGCATGACTATGTAAAATTATTGCAAGTGGCACGAGCTGTACGAATCGACCTTGTGAACCAGCTTGAGAACAAACAAATGATGGAGAAATATAAATATACATATATATGTGTGGTGAAATAAATTTGAATTGAATTGATATACAGTGAAGAAAACAGATTGGTCAATATTGGTTAATCAGGTGTCACTATAGAGCAGTATATAGTACACAATTACAATATATATGTAATAAACACTCTTCAAGATAAAGGCTTACTTAATGAAAAACAGTATCGCTATTTGGAATCTGATCATAACTCTAAAAACAGGGTCTTCTATATTCTTCCGAAAATTCACAAACCCATTGAAAAATGGCCGAAGCCTACAATGCCCCCTGGGCGTCCTATTATCTCAGAATGTGGTAGTGAAAGTTATAGAATATCAGAGCTAATAGATTACTATCTAAAACGTATAGCGAATGGGCATCCTAGCTTTATAAAAAATACGGATGATTTATGGGCCAAATTGTCTGAAAAATCCATCCCACAAGATGTGATTTTGGTTACTCCGGATGTGGAGTCTATGTATACAAACATTGACATAGATTTGGGTCTTAAATCCATAAAATCAGCATTCCAAAGATATCCTGATTACCGTCGTCCGGATAAAGACATTTTAGAATTGCTGGAACTTAGCTTAAAAGGTAACGATTTTGAATTCAATGGGGAGATCTTTCAGCAAATTAAAGGGTGTGCTATGGGGAAACGTTTTAGTCCTAACTTTGCCTCTATTTTTATGGCTGAGTGGGAGAGTAATATTCTTCACAAATGTCACCAACAACCTTTTATTTACCTTCGGTATCTGGATGACATTTTTATCATTTGGCAACATACGTTGGAAGACCTTCATATTTTCATTGATACTCTTAATTCTCACGACTCAAGCATTAAATTACAGCCTACTATTGATCACACTTCTGTGGATTTTTTGGATGTAACTATTTCCAAGGGTCATACATATCATACTACTGGGTATCTAGATTACAAAGTATTCTTCAAACCTACTGACACGCATCAGCTGCTACATGCTGGGTCATACCATCCTCCTCACACTTTCAAGGGAGTCATTAAATCTCAGATTTTTAGATTCTATAGAAACTGTAGTTCTTTAGATTTTTTTAACCAGGCTTGTTCTGTTCTTTTTAAAGCTCTCCTCCCTAGGAAGTATTCTATTAGATTACTCCGAAGGATCAAATCTAACACAGTAAGACAAATCATGTTTCCCCCTTCATCCCCCGATACGCTTACCTCCCCTTCACGAGTGTACCACTATCGTCCAACATTTCTCTCAGGTACATCAATGAAATGCCTTAAGACGCGATGCAAACTCGATAAATACGTACCCGATCGCGGAACCTTTTTCGGAGAACAAACTCGCAACAAATATCAAATGGCAGAGAATCTTAATTGTGACTCCTCTAATATCGTGTATGTAATCACGTGCAAAAAATGTCGCAAACAGTACGTCGGAGAAACTCAGAATTCTCTACGACAAAGAGCAGCCAACCATTTATCTAGTATAAGACTTAAACATGATGTACCCGTGGCACAACATTTCAATACTCAAGGTCATTCGGTCAAGGACCATTTTGAAATCATGCCTATTGAGAAAATCCCATTTCTCACTTCCGCTGCAGATACGAAGCACAAACGTTTGGAAAGGGAAAGTTTTTGGATTCAAACATTACAAACTATTTATCCTTTGGGTTTGAACTTGGACCCCGGAAGATGTCGTGAAAAAACTATAATACCATTTGTGTTTCAGTATAACAAAGCTAGCATCGCTATGGCCAAGATTATAGTAGAAGAATACAAACTACTTCAAAGTAAACTTGCTCAACCTCTGACCCAAAGGCCAGTCATTGCTTATAAAAAGAACAAGAGTTTGAAAGACATACTGGTCAGGGCTAAACTCCCCTGTCTGCCTTCTACCTAGGTTTTCCGGGAAAGGGTATGGGAGGGGGGCATAATATATAGTCTGACGATATTCATACTATAGCTTAAGATGCGTAAACATTGTCAATGTAATACAAAGTGTTCCAGAAAATTCTACTGACTAAGACCAAGCTCCTGTCAGTCGTCAACCTAATGAAATATCATAGGTTTACTTTATTACAACAATTTATGATGGGGTATAAAGGTCTAAATGATATACCTCTTTTTAACACAATTAGAAACTTGTCTCCGTGGTTATTTTAGACAAGAAGATTTTCCCTGTGCCCGTGTGTTTTAGTGTCCATAAATATATATGTTTATGCACTCAGATAATCATAGAAACCAACATAACCTTACTTAGAACGACTTGCGTTTAGTAAGCTAATGGGACATCAAAGCATATATCCTTATAACACCGGCTGATAAATACATGTACTCAGAAATATATTACATGTATGCCTAGAAAGAATTGTGATTGAGGAGTTAGAACAGCAGCTAACAAACCCTTTGTTACGAAAAGCCAGATAAGGAAATTAGGCCTGAAAATGTTGAAAATTGCAATACAAGTCTTCGTTCCCTTGAAGAAAAAGGCTACATTAATAAAAAGCTCTATTGCTTTTTGGAATCTAACCTTAAATCTATAAACAGCGTAGCTTTCAATGCCCCAGGCCGTCATATTATCTCATATTTTGGTAGTAAACGTTTAAGAATATCAGAGCTTATTGATTACTATCTAAGCCAATAGACTGGTGTGATTAGTTCCTTTGGAACTGTATACACCATTAAAACTAAACAACCAACTATCTAAGCCAATAGCAAATCGGCGTGTTAGCTCCACCAAAAATACTGATGATCTGTAGCCAAATTATCTTTTCCAGACAATTCTACTGCCTTTCGTCAACCTAATGAAATATCATGGGTTGTGGTTTATTATAGCAAACTTATGATTGCATGGGTATAAACGTCTAAATGATATGCCCCTTTTTAACACAATGTGAAACTTTTCTCCATGGTTTGTGGCTAATTACCTAAATCTCGTTAAGGCTTTTCCATTTCCCAATAAAGGAGATATCCTTTATAACCAAATAAAGTTGACATAGTGCTGCCGGTTTCAAGCTACCCACAAATAAACATAAACATAAACTGGGTGTTGTGACTTATAAGGCGTTACGAGAGTTGGGTCCTTTTGAGGTTTAGCAACTGGAATGACAATTGCCTTTTTTTCCAAGCCGAAGGCAGAACGATCTTTGACCAAATAGCCTACTGTTGGTATAAAGCGATAAAATGATTTTTAAAGCCTTAATCATAGAGTAGAATATACCGTCTTCATCTGGAGATGAATCTTTGCAATTGCTAAAAGCTTTTTGAAGTTCTGGCAATGAGAAATCATCATACTTCTCTGCCTGTTTTTTATGTGGAATAATTTCCGGATCATAATTACCACATTTGCCGTCCCCCACCCTCATTAATAGAAAATTATCACTCCCACATGCAGGGTCTTGGCAAACCGACCACTCAGCTATGACACCTTAAGTCGGTGAACATATTGTGAAATCTATAGCTGATGTTTCTCTAGAATGTACATTAAAACGAGTTCCAACTCCATCATTTATAGTATCCAGGTCATTTTTATCTATCAGCTTCGACACAATGTTACCATTGCCAGCTGTAGACAAGCTAGTCCAGATTGGGTGTTGTGAGTTAAAGTCATCACAAACTACATCCATGATAAGATTGATTTCATACAGAGTTAAAGTCACTAACATCTAGCTTCTTACAGGGGTTGTATAGATTTGTGATAAAAAATGATCTATTGTCATCCCTCGCCACTCGAAGACATTGACATTCTAGAACTTTAAATTATCGAAGCGTAATTGCAGTAAATAACAATCCATTTTTGATAAATACTGCCAGGACACCGCCTCTAACATTTAATTTGTTTTTTGGGGGGATTACTGTATACTCTGGGTATGTAAAATCATATTTTGGTGTCCTGTAAACAGATTATGTCCGGCTTATGAGAATTCTGTAAAAGTGTTTGAATTCTTGGCCATTGGCATAAATTGACTGTACTGAATACATGGTACTGTTAATTTGAAAATCCGAAACACTGATAGCGTATCCATTAGCAATTTTTTCCGTTTCCCTGATTCATTATTGTAACAAACTCGTCTGTTCTTACATTACCACTGCAAAAACATTATCAGCATTATTCAATGTATTCAATGTGCCAGCGTCCTTCGTGGTAGTTAGCTTTCCAACATGGCATAGAATTTCTATTATGAAAGATATGGTATTGATTAATGAAACAGGTAAAATAACTTCAATTTGAGCACAGGTGTCATTTTCTGTCTATGTATTTATGGATATCTGGGTGGGATCTGTACAGCTGATGATTGGGGTTTAATTGATTTAATTTCTGAACTGGGGATTCTGAATGGTCCAAGTCAAAATTTTTGGAACATTTCAAAGGCTTAGCTTCCTTACTTTTTTACCTTTTTAAACTCTGAATCCTTTTGGTTTGAACTTGGACCCGGGAAGGTGTCGTGAAAAAAATACAGAATATAAACTTCTTCATAGCACAATGGCTCGACTTCTGAGCCAATGGTCATTTAAGTCACTGCTTATAAAAAGAACAAGAGTTTAAAAGATCTACTAGTCAGGGTTGAACTCACGTGTCTGTCTACTACCTAGGTATTTCTGATGGAACCAAATTAAATATTTTCACTTGCTATGATCATGTTTTGTTTATTCTCAGTTTCCCGACTTTTTGACATAGCCAAAGAATTGTGGAAACTAAAAAGGTAGAGAATTGGTGGCTCAATTTTAGGAGCTCCCCTGGGTTCAAATCCCATTCGGTTTTTAATGGTCACTATGTGTTTTACCGGGATTTCATCTTATCGACCTATAAAAGACAATTCTTTAGTTTCTTGCAAGACACGATGCGGGTTTGTCCAGAACAGACCTGAAAACGCCGCCATAAAGGTGATGTAATTCCGGGAGTACGTGGCAAAAAGATAAATCAATCCAACTCTTTTATTCAATCAGATATATTAAAGATATATGAACCTAGTGACCTCGATGAAACGGGTCCCCTTAAAATTGCAATACATTTTTTTTAAATACATGTATTATAAAACTGACGACTTGATTTTTTTGCCAACTTCTATACAAAAAATTTATTTTGTGAGACTAGGACATGTTTCATCGCCAAGTGCACTTCCTCTTATTGAAAGCCGAGATATTGCGATAAGTAGAAAGGGCTTATCAGTCGTCCAACGAAATTTCCACAATTTTCTTCCAAACTGTTTTGATAGCACGTCGATGTTTCCAAGGAGAATCTGAAAAAAGTCAAACATTCCTTGATTAATTGATTGACATTTCACTCAACATCGAACTTTTTTTTTACATAAAAAAGTCGCCGTGACAGGGGCGAACAATGGGCTTATGGTGTCCGGAGGAGGCAATCGACCTCAGGCAGGTATCTGGTAACCATTCCACTTATAGGGAGATCTATAAGGAAAACCCCGCAAGATTATTTTTTTTCCATAGGGCAGAATTGTACCCCTGATCAGTGCTACATTATTTACGTAAACATAAATAAAATAGTTCTTACGGCGCCTTAATATACTTCAAATGTTCGAATGACAAATCTCCATCAAGATTCTCAAGAACTTCGTAAAGTCTCTGTCTCTTCCGTTTACGTGCTCCCTTGACGCAATCACTGACGTGTGGTGTATAAATATAGCGTAAAAGAGTCGGAGTTCTCCCCAAGAACTGAAATACAATAGACATAATACTAGTTTGACTTTGTCATACAAAGTGCTCGAAATACATGTCTCCTCGTCTTCATGGGACATTATACTTAATTCGAGAAATACCAATACAAAATACACACCTTATTATACACTTATAAACTACAAACGCTTAAAATTTGGTTTAAAATTTTGTTCCAGCGAAAGATCTTGGTCAAAATGTCACATGTCGGGAAATCGCATTATCTGCTTATTGTACGTTTCCATGGTAAGAGATTGGTTGCAGCAAATGTTACCAAATAAACCCCTATTATTTGGTTCCAGTGGGCTTAAAAGCCTCCGTATGAACGTCGTGAAAGCCGAATTCAAGTCCCGGCATTGTAACCTTTTCACCCGGCATTTTTTTGTAATTTTTGCTGAATAAAACGTATGCAACATAGGCTTTTGGCATTTCAAATAACTATAGTTATAAATAAGTGTTCATTTATTGTAAATTTTGTCCCAGATTACAAAATTACGAAGTCAATAAAGATTCCTTTAAGTAGCTTTTTAGCTACTGGATGTACTTACCTTTGACATTGTTACACATTTTAGTAATAGCGATGTCTTGATAATGGGCCTCCTTAATGTCCGCTTCAGTCAACTTCGGGTCATCGTTTAGTGTGCATGAAGAAGCCGCTCTTTCGTAACAACCAAGTCGTGAAGACATGTCTGCGGATCTGATAAAGAAAAAAAGCCGACAATAAAACTTTTAAAGGTATTCTGGTATATGGATGATTAATAATACTTCTGCCTGATGAAATGATCCTTTGAGGCCAATAAAGATGAGTATGAAGAATTTACCGACAGAAATCAAGAAGCATGGTTATATTCCATCTCCCCACAGAACGGTAAAACCCAATTTCATCATCACATTTCCCTTCAGTCAATGGCTCATTTTCTGTGCATTTTCTTATTCCCGCTTGGCAGTGCACTGCAAAAAAAAAAAAACGAAAATCTACCTAAAATGATAATAAAATCTTTTGAGTTTATTTGTAACAAATAGTTATGCAACGTAAAACAAACCCAAACATTGCAGACATTTGCTTTCCTTTTCCATACATTTTCAAAATCTCAACAAAAAATTATGAAATTTTGTACCGTACTCTATTTAAGCTTTGGCCACATTTTCGAAAACTCAAGGTACAACCGATAAACAGGAATAAACATATTTTAAGAGGACATTTTTATCGTTTGAAAACTATCTGGGTCGAGCAACAACAAAAATAAAATCTACAGAGAGGAGACCGGATTTCTGAAAGAGATTATGGGAGGTCACTCCCGAGGGCAAATAAGATGTAGCATTAGTCGGAAAAAACTCGTTACCGGTCGGCTTGAATAAGCATTGGACAGTCTGCGCTTTTTACACGGCAAATCGACGTATTTATTAAGCTGAAGACAAATGGCGTCGAAAGTTCAAGTATATTTAATACAGACGAAAAAATAAAATAAAAATAACAGTAAATTAATTATATGCAGAAATCATCTAGAAAGATATTTGTTGGTATATTTTATTTAGCCCGGTAAACCACGATGTGGAACACAAAGACAGAAGCAGTTTCGATACATATCAGGAATCCTCCGATGCTACAATTGTAAATGATCGAAGCTGAAAGTTAACCAACGGAGAGTTTCTCTGTTCCTTACGTTATCACAGGGACACTTTTGTTGGGCACTCAACATGATATGAAAATTGTTCGTTTAGCTGCAGTCTGTCGGAGGGTATTTCAGGCACGTAAATCCCCGAAGTTTTGGACTGATGTAGCATTTTCAGATACCACAAAACACTAAAATCTACAACGACGTAGTAAACATAAGAACGAAATTCAACTTACTGTATGGGGAAATAAGCAGAACAAGACCAGTCACGAGAAATAGCAACGTGTACCTGTACAATTAGAATACCAGAAGTTATATTGTTTGCATATATTGCTTTTAACAAAGTCATATATATGTATCGATTGAATTCGTTCTTAGTGTAGCATTTCTTTCCTTTCCACCAAAACTCCCATTAATGCGAACAACTTCTGAGATTTCTATGTCAATGACGACTTACCAACTTCAGACAATTATTTTTAAAAAAAACTTGTCAATATACCTTTTCTAAGAAAAGGAAAACATAATTCTTGCAATTTAAAAAAACCTAGATAAATGACATATAGATAAATAATTTTCTATTTTTTATTTAATACCCGAGCTATTGACATTCACTTTGTTGTATCAGCAACGAAACCATAGACGGAATATGTAAATGTTTACAAAGATCTGTCCAGTTTTTTTTCTAAAATTTACGGTCACTGACGTTTCAACTGCCAAAATGGCCTCTCTAGCGGTCTTGTTTCTACACATGCTAATTATAAGTAAAAATAAATCTAGCAACCACCATGAAATATTGTTAAAAAAATTACAAGCAATTATCTTAGGCCGATGGACCGGAGGTTTGGGTTTCAAATAAATGCATTTTCCTTGCATTTTAATATTTACAGGGTAGCCGGTGCCCATCTACACACAATCTTCAAATAAATTCCATTGGTTTTCGACGAAAACATTGGTTACTTAGTAAAGCCATGCAGTTTTTGTCTTAAGGTATATTTTTCTTACCCCCTGTACTTTTTGTACTCTTTATACCTAAAATATTCAGTTAATGAACGTATGAAAAGTCTATAAACTATACTTACATGACGTTGTTATATATCTGTATGAGGTTTAGCATACGTCGGCTTTTCCAAATGTGAGAGACATCTGTTATCATCAATAATTTATAGTATTTTAACCATGCACATCAGTTTGGCCTATTATGTGACAGATTCAGTTAATTATTGGACATAATTATACTTATTTCAAACAAAATATTACCCAGCTGTTATATTACCCAGACCTATTCAAGTTAATTAAACTCAGATTTTTACAATAGATGCCTCGGTCTTTTTAAATGTTTTCCAATAATATCAATTTAATAGTCAACAGTTTTTTTAAATATTAGATTGCTATGGAAAATTTAGAACAATATAGAACCGGATTGCAGATATGTGACAACAAATAAAAAAATACTTTTTAAATCTATGGGTGGATTTTTTTCCAATTCTCTTAACCAATTTTCAACAGGACATTTTGTCAGAAATATTTGGTTTAGGTTTTGTCACTGAATACGATGCTGAATACAAGCTGTGAAACGTTTTGTTTGTTAAATAGAGTTTAAGCGCATAAAATGTTCTGCCAATGAGCGAAGGCAATGTTAGTGACAGCCATATATCAACGTTCTTGAAACGAAGACCTCCAATTTGTACACGTTTTTATCGCCTACCATACATGACCTCAAGACAATCCCATGTATATTTCCACAACTGAATCACAGCCAATCTCATCAAATATCTCGGTATCTCGCAAACTATTAATTTGTCATACATAGACTATAACTTCACCTGGCGATCGGCTCTTCAACGGGAGAATGATAGCTTCACTGGTACCCAAAGTGTTCTGGGCGAAATACAAACGACAGTAATGGACCAGTAATGGATGATAGCATTGGTTAGAAACACAATAAGTTAAGTGTAAATGGATGTATTTTTCGTTCATATTGTTAAAAAAAGTGTGGCTATTTTTTCTCAACAAATCCAATGATATATGGGTGGTATACACAAAGTATGCATCTTGCACAAATATACCAAATAGGGAGAACCTGAATGCAAAGTTTCATTATTAGTACTGGGTTATATGGCTTCTCCTTACGACACCTGGATAAATCATTCTGCCAAACTAGTTTAGCGTTGTCTACATGAATCTGTTTTAACAAATATCATAGGCCACCAACACATACACTTTTTACAATTGCTGCAATGCAGGAGAAACAGAATAAAACTAAAAGGTTTTGAGACTAAAACATAATATGTCCTCCCCCCCCCCCCACAGTGACGTTAATGATGAAAGGTACTGCATGCCTCTAAGCATAACCCAGTGTCATTTCAATTGTAGAAAGTACCTAGTACGTGAAAATATGAACAGTAACAAATCTCGAAAACACATCTTTGACTGTCGCAAAGTTATTGCGGCAGAGAAAATCGCATTCCCTTACTAAATAAAGTAACGAATAAGTCCAAGTTTGCTATGAAATTTCCACTTTCTTATAACACAACTTCAACCCTACACTACATTTATCGGAACAATTTTGTCTCTCCCAACATAAGCATGCACACTCTCATATATACCTGACCACTCTACCTCATTCGGACTTTCGCAAATCTCCACACCAAGGAATTATATATTATTCATTTAATTATTAAAGAAATCGCGAACTTCGCGACATTCCCCCCACCAAAAGTATTCTGGAAATAAGCGATCAATGTTAACCTCATTGATAAATACAGACAAAAAATAAAGAAACAAGTTACTTAACTCCTTCAGTACTAAAGAGCTTCGTTGTACTTTTGCATTATAATTAATGGATTAACCATTACTATTCTCCAAAAAACAGCGAAATAAATACGCCTTAATTTGTTCCTCTGGTACTGAAAGAGGTCAAGTAATGATAATGCATTTAAGTCATAATTCAATAAAGACAAAGAAGAAAAAAAAATGCAATATTTATAAGATAGCATAAATAGTCAATTCCTCAAAAAATAGAACGATTAACTCCATGTGTTGGATTGGTAATCCAGTCACTTAACGACAGTAGAAAAGCAACCCAAAGCAAAGGTTTCTTTATATTGGAGTTATTTTGACAATCCCACCTATCCATACTTAAAGGACAAAGGATGGTTATTTATTTAGTAATTCAATCAGTTAGTGCATTTTCTAAGTTGATCAGAGATAATACTGCGGGCCTGATCAGCTGCTTTTCGCAGTGGACGAGTGTTGGTTTCAGGCTCAGCTACAGTTAAGGTGTCATGCTCTGTCGATACGGATTTCTCCATTTTTGGGCATTCAATTGGATATAACAGATTTAATGGGCGATTCAGAGTTTTGCCAAAAGGAATAAGAATTTTTGCGGACCGAATTTTGCCATCTTGACTCGAAAACAACTTTGTTATTCGTCCAATTTTCCATGTACACCGTGGTAAGTTATCCTTAATGAGAACTACATCATTAACAATTGGAGAATGTGATGACTGAACTCTTGGTCCCTTTAATCGTAAATGAGGCCGCTCCCGCAAGCTCAATAGATATTCATTACGCCAGATTGTCCACAAATTGTCTACATGTGCCTGGCTACGTTTCCAGGTGTCTAGAAGTTTACTAGCTGTTGACGGTGCAGTGGAAAGGTAATCAGGGTCACTCTTGCTGTCTGATATTACTGGTAGACCTTGAGTATTGTTGTTGTGAAGAAAATCAGTTGGTGTTAAGATCATTGATGAATGGGGATCAGAGTCTACATATACAAGAGGGCGGCAATTGATAACCCATTCGGTTTCTGAGAGAATTGTCTCTAGCTGAACGCTAGTTAATCGAGTTTTCCCTAATGCCTTTCTAAGTGCTCTCTTAACCAAGCCTACAAGTCGTTCATAGAAGCCCCCATCCAGGGCGCTAACTCAACTGTAAAGTACCACGTGATTTGCTGGTTACAAAAGTAGTCTTGGACATTCGAATCAGTTATTACTGCCTTCCATAATTTATCTAAGCTGTTCTTTGTGAGTTTGAACTGGGGAGCATTATCTGAAATTATTGTTTTGGGTTTTCCTCTTCTTGCAATAAAGCGCCTCAAACACAAAATAAATTGCTCGGCCGACATATCCCTCACCATTTCTAGATGTATGGCTCGGACAGTGAGACAGGTAAACAAACATATCCATACTTTTTTGGTTTCATGGAATTCTTTAGTGAATAGTGGCCCTAGGTAATCTAACCCGACGTAAGAGAAGGGAGGTGACTGAGATACACGTGCTGAAGGTAAGGGTGGCATTTGGGGCATTTTATATGGACCACCCTCATGACGACGGAAAATTCGACAAGAGTTAATCACCTTTTTGACAGCTGATCTACCATGGGGAATCCAGTACTCATTACGAACTTGAGCTAGAGTTTGTGAAGTTCCAGCATGCAGTAACCTTTGGTGGTAACTGTTGATAACAAGAGTTGTGTAATGGCTGAATTTGGGAAGTAATTTAGGAAATTTAGCAAGTTGGCTCAGTTTTGACTTACCAAGACGTCCATGACATCGCAGAAGACCATTGTCATCGAGTTTCAGTCCAAGTTGTGACGACAAATTGCTTCTTTTCTTCCCTTTAATACTTGTGATTTCCTCATAGTAGTCATTGCTTTGTACATATTTATCCCACAACACTTTTGCTTTCAAGATTTCCTCAGCTGTTAAGTTTCCAATATTATCTGGTTTCCGTCGACGTAACTTTGTCAAGAAACGTAGGACCCATGCAGTGACACGCAGTAATCTTTGAAGTGAAGAAAATTTGTGTAAGTCGATTCCCATAGGAGCTGAAGCAGATTGAAAAGTCAAACAGGATGAAGTCTCAAACAGATTACTTGGTTTTACCTCCGAGTTAATGTCATTAAGTGTTTTGCTGGTTACTTCGTCAGTATCAAAGACAGGCCATTCCTTTTGTACTTTAAGTAACCATGATGGTCCATGCCACCACAGAGTGTTGGTTTTCAGTTTTGCAAATGAGCTTCCCCGAGATGCTATATCCGCAGGATTTTGGTTACTAGGAATGTAGCGAAATTTGATTTCCTTATGAGAGTTATTTTTTTTAACGCGGTTCCCAACAAAAACGGACAACGGTTTTTTGTTACCAATCCAGTTTAATACACACTTTGAGCCGGTCCATAGAATTATGTCATCAATTTGGATTTTGAGTTCATTTTTGACGAACCCCAATGACTACAGCCATCAGCTCGAGACGAGGAATGGTAATTGGTTTTATTGGGGAAATCCTCGTCTTGGATAACAGTAAATTTACCTGAGTAGTCTCCCCTTTCACTACTCTCAGATAAACAGATGTGGCATATGCTTTTGATTAGGCGTCAGTAAAACAAATAATCTGACAGTATTGACTAGTTGGAATTGTACCAACATACCTGGGTATTTTATACGTACATACACCTTGTAGATCATCTCTTGCTTCCTCCCAATTACTTTGGAGGTCTTGAATGTTTTCATCCCACTCTAGCTTTGCCACCCAAAGTGTCTGTAAGAAAATTTTCGCTCTAAGTGTCACAGGATTAAAGAAACCCATTGGATCGAAGATTGAGGAGATAACTTGCAGTACTTCTCTTTTCGTGGACGCTGAATTTACCTGTGGCCAACAAAGGTCTGAAATAGTTAAACAGTCTTCAATTAAATTCCATTTTTTTTTCTTTTGAAATATGTTTATTCAGAAAATCGATATTACAGCATGCCCCTTAATTAAAAGAAGATATCACAGTTAGATGGGGCTTGAAGAACAACAAGTTTACAAATAATATTTACATAGGTAATCTTATATTTAATTCTCCTAAGGGTGATATCTTTATAAATGGATTTTTCACCAGAAAATGTTTATGAAAAGCATGTGTATTTGTCTTCCAATACTGAAACGAATATCTAATATTATTTCTTAAAGCTGCTTTAAAATGAATCAAAGCGTCAACTTCTTTATCTTCAAAAACTTTAAGATTTCTACATTTGTAAATACATAGTCTACCTATACTACATATCATGTTTACAAAGTAACAATTAACATTCTTAAGGTTGGTTGCTATTCCAAACAGAAAAATACTTTCGTATGCTATATCATCTAAGGAGGAAGGGTGTTCAAACTGAAACAAAGTCTGTACCATATCCCAAACATACTTAATTAAAGTTGAATTCTTAGGACAAGTGATAAACAAGTGGAAAATATTCTCTGTGAGACCACCGCATCTGACACAATTTTCGTTATCCGTCATACCACATCTAAACAATCTCTCTTTGGTAAAAATACAATTATGGAGGATTTTCCAATCCAGTTGTACACATGTTGGATTTTTCACACCTTCTGTCAGAATACTCCAATAATAATTAATGTTTAACTGAGGAAGTACTTTTTCCCAATACATTAGACTAACAGGGTGTTTAGTTTCAGCTCTTCTAAGTAACTTATATAGTTGGCTTGTGACCAGGCTGGTAATAGGAACAATATTTCCGTCTACATTTATTTCTAAAGTACAGTCCTCTTTACATTGAAAATCAACCCCTTCTAACAGTCTTAACCAGTTTTTAGGTATTGATGACTTGACTATTTCATATGACCGTTTTATTAGTGAACATGTAATATCGGGGCATTCCGAGGAAACAATTTCAACAATTCCGTCTTCGGGAATAAAACCGGGTATCACAATGTAAAGGATATCACTAATACAGAATAATTTAGATTTGATAAATATATTAGAGGATATTTCATTTTCTTGAAACTGAATGTATGGATTATGAAAAATTGGCTGTAACAAAATCTGTTGTGGATGTGAAATTGAAACTTGGCAAATAGCTTTAAGTTCATTCCAGGCTATTAACATTTCTTTATAAAATGCAGGTAAATGATACAAAAGAGAATTATTTCTGGACATATAAAACAGAGCAGTACTTTCATTTAAACCTTTCCAAGAATATAAAAAGTGGCGGAAGAAACTTTTCCATACCATATTTGGGTGATTGAGAAATCTTGATAACATACTGAGGCGAAAGGCCTTTACTTTAACTTTAATATCAGGGAGGCCTAGTCCACCTTTGCTTTTGTCATTAATTAGAACATTATATGACACTAAATGAGCTTTTTCACCCCAAATAAAATCAATAAAAATAGTTTTCAGTTGGTTATAATATACATCAGGAACATCTAGCAGCCTCATAACATACCATAGCTTAGACATACATAAAATGGAAATGACACAGACCTTTCCATGTAACGTTAAATTTCTCTGTTTCCAAATATTTATTATACATTTTATTTTCTTTATTTTATCTTCCGAGTTTCGTTTATTACAAGTTTTAACATCAGAGCCGAGATACACTCCCAGTATCTTAAAACATTTCTCAACAACTGGTATACCGTGAATTTCCCCTGAGGTGACATTTGATCGAGGGGTACACCAGACTTCAGACTTTTCAGTGTTAACTTTGGCAATAGATGCCCTACTATACTGCTTTACTATGTTTAATACGTGACCAATGGAGTTTGCATCCGACACGGTAACTGTAGTGTCATCGGCATGCTGAAATATTAGACATGTATCACCACTATTTGGTATATCTATGCCACGAACATCTTTCGAATCTCTCAACATGCACGCCAGGGGTTCCACTGTTAAAACATATAATAAAGCCGATATAGGACACCCCTGGCGAATAGACTGAGTCACTGGAAAGTATTTGGTCACATGGCCATTACACTTTACAGCAGCTCTAACATCAGTATATAATATTTTGATCCACTGACAAAAATTATCCCCAAATCCGTAACATTTAAGAACTGCGTGTAAAAAATTGTGTGACACTCTATCAAAAGCCTTCTCTTGATCAAGTTTAACAAGGTAGGCTTCTAAATTATCTGATTCAACATATGTCATTACATCTCTTAAGCTACAAACAGTATCGGCTATATCCCTACCTGGAATACAACAAGTTTGACTTGAATCTATAAGAGAACAGATTACTCTCTTTAGCCTATTCGACAGTGTCCTCGATATTATTTTATAATCAACATTAAGTAATGTTATAGGTCTCCAATTCCGGAGTTGGGATCGGTCACCCGCTCCTCATACTTCTACACAAAATATTATTGGAAAAAATTTCCCCATATAAATCAAATAAAATAGGTCCTAATATATCCCAAAACCGTAGATAAAATTCCACAGAAAGACCATCATTCCCTGGGCTCTTGTTCCTTGACATTCCATTAAGAGATTTCTTAATCTCGTCTAATGTTAATGGTTCGTCACACATGTCTTTATACTGCTTATCTAATCTCGCCTTTAATGACGACAAGACGGAATCAATAGCATTTGAATCTACTTCACTCCCATTATACAAATCAGAGTAGTACGAGTGAATTTCATTTAGTATATCATTTGACTTTGAATATTGAACGCCATCACAATTAGTAATACATTTAATTTGTCTTTTTTCTTGGTTGCCTTTTTTTCTAAATTGAGAAAATATTTAGTACATTTATCACTCTCATGAGTGTATATAGCTTTCGATCTCAACATGGCACCATTACATTTCTCAGTTTCATACTTCTCCAGCTCATTTTCCACATGCAGCAAGTTTTCCATATTATAAGTTAACCCAGCACTTGCCTTTCTATACTCAGCTGTCAGTTTCTGTTGTAGTTTATTAATTTTTTCATATTTTTCTTTTTGCCTTTTTTTACTGTAAGTTTTTGAAAACCATTTGATTTTGTATTTCAAATTATCCCACCATATACTTATGTCGTCCACATACAATGAACATGTTAGTTGTTTGTCAACAAGTTTATAGATTTCTTCACAAAAAATGTCATCAGATAATAAGGTGTTGTTAAAAACATATAACCCAGGTCCTTTATCAACCTCGGAAAAATCACATTTAATTTCTACAATGGAATGATCACTGAAGGAAGTGTGTTTGATAAAAACATACTCACAATTACTCAAAAGGTTGTTAGACATTAAACAATAGTCAATTCGGCTCTGAAGTAATTTGTTGTTAACATTTCGCCTCCAAGTGTAGCATATTTTATCTGGGTGTCTTTTCCTCCAAATATCAGACAATTTAAAGTTTTCCATAATTTCAAATATGACTTTCCTTGATTTGTCACTGCTGGAATTTTTACATGATCTATCTATTTTCTCCAAGGATGTATTAAAATCACCCAACACAATCATATTTTCACAATCAAGATTTTGTCTAAGTTTTTTAAAGAATTCCTCTTTTTCTGATATTATATTAGGGGCATATATGTTTATAACATTAATACACGTATCTTCTATATTAAGTCTAAGAGATATAAGTCGGCCAGAATTATCAGAAAAGGAGGATGTTACACAATCACTGAGAGACTTTTTAACAACAAAAGCCACCCCTTTGTATTTATCAGATGCATTATTAAAATATAATTCACCATTAATGACGTGACCAAATTTATTGACAAATTCGTCGTCCCAATGTGTTTCTTGAAGGGCAATTATATCAGCATTTAATTGAAAATTGACTAATTGTTGCAATTTAAACAAATTTCTCAGACCATTACAGTTTAACGAAGCAAAAGTAATCATTGTCAAACAAGAAATAGTTTGCATACCTTCATTTTGTATATCAAAACGGGAAAGAATTAATTCAAAATGTCAGTGTTCTTCATATCTGTTTTCCCATGGGAAACATTTCGTTTTGCTCTGGTAACTCGAGTGTTCGGTTCCGGCATTAGTTTACGGCGTCTACGACTTTTCACTAGCGAAAAGCCGGATGACTGAGAGTCTGTCAGATCCATTGCAGATTCTTCGTCTGTGTTAGTAGAAATGTCCCACACAGATTCGGACTCCCCTTCTACTGCATCCTCTTGACCCTCAACAGGTAAATCGCTGGCTAGTGTCACAGGCTGACACTCGTTATATTGCTGTGTATTGTTATCGCCAGTATCGCTCAGCGTGTGATCTAAGGCTTGAGGCTCGGCTTCGTTAAATTCTGCTGTCGGCGCACTAGTAACACAATCACAATTTTTTAACCCACATCGACTACATTTACACGTACATTTTTCACCAATAAAGCCACACACATCACATCTAGTAGCTGAACAATATTTTGCGGTATGCCCTTGCAGTTGACATCTAAAACATCGGAATTTTTCGCACTGCCTGAATAGGTGGCCGTCAGCCAGACAGAGAGAACATACTTTTAGCTGGTTATCATGCAACACCTTAAAGTGCTCAAAACCCTTTGCTGTTGTGAAACGCATTGCATAGGGAAGTGACTTTATATGAGGAGGGAATTTCACCTTCACATACCTCGTTCCGTCTGTGATATTGGTTCCTTTGTATACTCGGTTGCGTATGGTAGATAGGATTTCAATGTCCAGTGATAGTAGCTTCTGTCTGATTTCGTCATTAGAGATGTACACCGGTAGGTGTAAAAAAGACACAACAACAATATTGTTGTTTACAGGAGTGATTTCATAGTCATTTGAATCAATACAAATTCTCCTACCTAATACTTCAACACTTTCCCTGTCCTCAACTGTAACTTCATAAACGCCATTCCCTCTCGGTATACACGCAACAAGGCAATTTAATCCACAATGATTTTCAATACTTTGTATGAGCTTTTCGGCTGGTACTTTTTTATAGTCTTTAACCTCTACATACAGCGATAAATCCTTCAAAGCTCGCCCTTGTAAGGCAGAATTGCTGTTCGGCTCACTCGCCATATTGAGTCAAGGGAGGCCGCACGGCCCTTCCTTTTTATTACCACAACAACGCAATGTTATTCAAGAGCTCACAAAAACACGTCTGAACTTTTTGAAGAGCAGACCGGAAGTCCCAAATTCCATTTTAACCCCAAGATTTTAATGTTTTCACTATCTTGATTTCTGTCATTTTTATTTATTGACTCAGTAAATTGTTGGGAATTAGAGGCCCAATCTCGGAGATTCATAGAGGCTGAATGAAATATGGTTTTGGCTTCTGTATACAGTTTCAGAGCGTATTGAACGTTTTCTGCCCCAACGAGAACATTATCAACATATATGTTATCAAGTATATCCAGTGCTGTTCGACTTCCATCATGTTTTAAATGATGGGCTATGGTAGCTGCCAATAAGAAGGGGCTAGAAATCACACCAAATGGTACTCTGGCAAATCGGAATATTTGACAGTTCTCTTTATTGTTACCAGAATGAATGTCCTTTAGCCAAAAAAATCGTGTGACATCTCTGTCTGGTTCATGGAGTCCGACCTGGAGGAAAGCCTTTTCAATGTCAGACACAAGAGCAATACGATGAGTCCTAAAACGAAGTAATATGCCACAAAGATGATGTAAAAGTACAGGGCTTCTGTGTAAGCATTCATTCAAGCACTAAGATTGCTTTGATAGTTTGGCAGAAGCATCGTAAACAATTCTAATTTTTGTCGTAGACTTGGCTGGGGTAATGACTGCATGGTGTGGAATATAATGTTGTATAGGGCCCCTTTTGCTTTGATTGGTTACTTTTTCAATGATTCCTTTAGCACCTTGTTCTTGTAAAATAGAATCATATTTTGTTAAAAGTTCTGGGTGTTTGACGAGTTTATTTACAAGCGTTTGAAACCTCCCATAAGCAAGCCAATAGTTGCCATGTAAGTCATGTTCAGTTTCTTTCGAGGGCCATGTTACCAAGTATCTACCTTTTGTAAATTGAATAGTCTGATTAAAATGTTCTAAAGCTGAATCATCGTCGGTTTTATACGCAGAGTCGGTGATACCTATTGTTTCTAATTTCCAGAAATCTTCCAAATTTGGTTTAAAGTTTAAAGATTCATCTGAGACACAAAATCCTAAGTTGACGTGTGAATTCAGTGATTGAGTCAGTATAAGTAAACTAGGACTTTGGTTCATTTTTTCGACACATTCTACGCGACCTGCTAAAATCCAACCTAATCTGGAGCCCAAAAGATACAATCCATTATCTACTTCAATTTTTTTTCAAGTAGTAATCATTACCTATGAGTAGATCAAGTGAGGAATTTTCGATTTCAGTAGGCAAACTATCAGCAAAGGCCATGTCTTTCCAAAGAAATCCCCAATTTTTACAAGTGTCTGTATTTAATGGCATACGTTGGATGTCTCCAGTTATTTTTGGAACAACATTTACTCTCAGTTTTATGAACGTATCATCCTTAAGTTTTATCTCAATTGTTGTTAGAGAAGATTTGATTACTTGTGGTTTTTCATTCCCAAAGGTCATTAGAGAAATTTCTTCCATTTCCTTTTCTTTCTTAAGATTTAACCTTTTTGCTAGGTTCTCGGTTATGTAACTTCGATGACTGCCTGAATCGAACAATAGTCTAATAGTTTCAGTGGTATGTAAGTAAGGGTCTTTTGCTTGAGTGGTAGCTGTTTGCATAAGAACTTGCTGATTAGAAGTTGGAATAGTTGAATGGCTGGGGCCAATTTGTGTTTTGTTGGCTAAATTTGAGTATTCTCTAGTTTTAGAGGGAACAACTTTAGGACATAGACTCCGGTGATGATTTTTCCGTTGCTGACAATGATAACAAGGTTTGTTAACAGGACAATCCCTTATGTAGTGGCCTTTTTTTTAGACATATGTAGCAATTTCCTTTAATCTTTTCTTTCCTTGATTCAATTGTAGCATAAGAAGGGCACTCATCACTCCAATGGGACAGTTCACAAAATCTACAAAGTTTCTTAAGGTTATATTTACCACCCACCACTAATGCCTCGGTTGTAGACCTGAATTTTTTCTGATTCGTAGGTAGTGTAAATTGGGATTTTGTTGGAAGGTTGGATTGATCATTGTGAAGGATTTTTTCATTTGATTGATACTGCCTATCTGCTGATTCCCTCGCGGTAATATAATTATTCAAAAGAAGCCTTAGAATTTTTACAGTCCATCTCGAGGAAGAACCTTTTTGAATTTCCAGATTAAGTAACACTTCTCGAGGTAATTTTGAAGTTATCATTGACACAAATACGTCTTGATGAATGTTTTGTCCTTGTGCCTCAAGACAACGTACGTGTTTTTCTATAGTATCATACGTGTCTCTGAGTTGTTTAGTGGTGTTATTGGGGCTTGGAATGTCTATCAATTTAGCATAATGAGCATCAATGGCTACTTGAGGGTTTCCAAATCTTTCTTTAAGCAAATCTATAGCAATGGTATAGTTGTCATTACATACAGAGAGACCAGACACTGCATACAAAGCGGGACCAGTAAGTTTGCTTAAAAGGTATGTACATTTTTCAACCGTGGATAGATTGTCATTATTGTGTATACTGCTTTCATACATGTCCCAAAATTCCCGCCAAAAAAAGATGTCGCCATTAAAAAGGGACAGCTCTAATGTAGGAAGTTTTATTCGTGAAGAGTTATGTCCCCTTGCTTCAGCTGTTCCTTGTTTTAAGTTTAATATCTCTTGAAATTGGAGGTGTTGTGTTTCTATGAGTTCTTGGGTTCGAAGTTGCAATAAAGCGCCTCAAACACAAAATAAATTGCTCGGCCGACATATCCCTCACCATTTCTAGATGTATGGCTCGGACAATGAGACAGGTAAACAAACATATCCATACTTTTTTGGTTTCATTGAATTCTTTAGTGAATAGTGGCCCTAGGTAATCTAACCCGACGTAAGAGAAGGGAGGTGACTGAGATACACGTGCTGAAGGTAAGGGTGGAATGGGGGCGGTCCCTGGTTCAGTCCCGGGTTTCGGCACCAAATGTCGCAAAGTTATTGCTGCAGAGAAAATCGCATTCCCTTACTAAATAAAGTAACGAATAAGTCCAAGTTTGCTATGAAATTTCCACTTTCTTATAACACAACTTCAACCCTACACTACATTTATCGGAACAATTTTGTCTCTCCCAACATAACCATGCACACTCTCATATATACCTGACCACTCTCCCTCATTCGGACTTTCGCAAATCTCCACACCAAGGAATTATATATTATTCATCTAATTATTAAAGAAATCGCGAACTTCGCGACATTGACCGAGTGACAGGTTTCTGGATTCTTAGCGACACACATCAGTTTGAACGATTCATTATGGAGTTTACTTCAATATTAATTGGGATTTCATTCAACTATGGCTCTAAAATGGCCTGTAATATTTTCAATTTGGCCTCATAAAAAAACTAAATTTTTTGGTTTGTAAACTTTGAAATTCTATGAATCCCTGTCTGACGGAGGCCCAAACCAGATCGGACGGGCGTACAGGTGTCAAAAATTGATCAACGCTTAAACTCCTCATCAATAAACTGTAATTAAAATTTCATAAAATTCCACACAGTGCTTCTGGGGATATCTTGTGAACAAGCAACAACCAATGAAAATATCCGATTCGGAGGCTCACAGAAGATCGGAGAAGCGCACAGGCGCCAAAACTTGATTAACTCTGAATGTCCTCACCAATAAGCTGTAATTAAAATTTCATCAAGTTCCGCCAAGTGGTTCTGGAGATATCTTGTAGACAAGCAACAACCAATGAAAATATCCGATTCTGAGGCTAACAGAAGATCGGAAAGGCGCCAAGACTTGATCAACGCTGAAAGTTCTCACCAATAAGCTGTTATTAAAACTTCATAAAATTACACACAGTGCTTCTGAGGATATCTTGTAAACAAGCAACAACCAATGAAAATATCCGATTCTGAGGCTAACTGGAGCTCGGACAGGCGCCAAAACTTGATCAACTCTGAACGTCCTCACCAATAAGCTGTTATTAAAATATTATCAAATTCCGCCCAGTGGTTCTGGAGATGGCTTGTAGACAAGAAACAAGCAATGAGAATATCCGATTCTGAGGCTTACTGAAGATCGGATAGGCGTCAAAACTTTAACAACTCTGAACGTCCTCATCAATAAGCTGTTATTAACATTTCATCAAATTCCGCCCAGCGGTTCTGGAGATATCTTGCAGGCAAGCAACAACCAATGAAAATATCCGATTCGGAGGCTAACTGAAGAGAAACAGGTGCCAAAGTTGACGGACGACGGACAGGACAACCACAGTATGTATCCCCGTGATATGTGTGGGAGACATAATGAGAACGTTTTAAGCCAATTGGTTGATAACATATAAAGATAAAACACGATGAGCAAGTCTATAGTGGTCAAAATCTCAACAAAGTACAACGGTGTTTAACTATTTTTTAGAATGTAGATAAACGGGCTACTAAGACATCAACCATGTATACGTGCATGCAAAGGACGACAATGAAAATTGCGTACTTCGAATATTCCACGAAATGAGTGTCCCCAAATCAATCTGTAATCAATGTGTTTCCTTTGCATTTGAAGGCGAGATATTTTGATCGGTATAGATTAATTGGTGTTTTACGCCAAACTCAAGATTATTTTTATTATATTGCAGCGTTGTCACGTTTCGTGGGGCTGTAAACCGGGCTCTGTGCCCGGAGGAAATGCTCGGCGTTTGTCAACTACCTGACAACGCTATTCACACACAGGTGCAGAGTGAATAGGTATAGAATGCACTTCTCTTGTTTTCTCTACACTCTTTTTTTCCTTAGACTTTTTTGAAGCATGCGAACTAACGTATAAAATAGACTTTATATCTCAGAAATTAAATAAGTTTGGTGTAGATAATGATAAAATAAGTATATTCTCATCTGGATTACGACACGCATTGGTTCCGATTTTAAATGCCATAAGGCCTGTTTTCCAAAAACAATTCATTTCTATCCGAGAGGTCAAATGTCTCTGGAAGGGACCAGGACCCTGTTTCACAAAGCGGCGTAGCGTAAGGTTTTACGTAAATGCCTTAGCAACCCATACTGTAGAGATACGTTAGTATGAAAGTCATCTACGCCACTTTGTCAAACAGGCCCCTGGGGGGTATTTCATAAACACGTTTAGAAGGCTAAACTGACCTAGCCGACTGGAATAGCACTGGGGGGTATTTCATAAACAGGTTTAGACGGCTAAACTGGCCTAGCCGACTAGAATAGCACTGCTTTAACATTGCTGCTAAGTCGACTATCTGACCGTAGTCGGCTATATGTGGTTTATGAAATACCCCCCTGCTTTAACATTACTGCTTAGTCGACTATCTGACCGTAGTCGGCTATATGTGGTTTATGAAATACCCCCTGGACTATCGTCGCTTTGTATTGTTTCCAGTGATATGTATGTACAGATCAGTGACCGCCTCATGTCTCCATGATCACATCCTTCAATCATTGGCTTCACTCGTTTGCCATTGCAGATTATTTATTTTCCATGACGATGTTATGTTGATGGAAAGCGGTCTTTATGGCAGTTATTAAGAGAAAACACAAAAAGTTATCTCAAATTAAGCATGTTTATGGTATCAACTCAAAAATTGAACCCTATATATGGCCTAATCAGATTCCAAACTTAAGAGAAATGGACTACAGGAACATTCCAGTTTCAGCAACAAAACCATAGACGGAATATGTAAATATTTATAAAGATTTGTTCAGTTGTTTTCTAAATTTTACCGTCACTGACGTTTCAATTGACAAAATGGCCACTCCAGCGGTCATGGTTCTATACATTCTAATTAGAACCAAAAAGAAATCTAGCAGCCAGCATGACATATTGTTAAAAAATTACAAACAATTATCTTGAGCCGATAGACCCGAGGTAGGTTTGGGTTTCGAATAAATGCATTTTCCTTCTTTAATATCTACAGGGTAGCATTTGCCTACATACAATCATCAAATAAATATGAATATGAAACTTAAGGTCGTTAGGGGAACTAGACATCAATCGTGACTTGCGTACACGGGACTTCATTTAAGCGTCTTTTCTTTTAATTATTGTTGTAAACGAAACGGACTTTATTTTTATTTTTTATATTTCACTTATTTTTTGTCTTTACTTTTTTTAACATTAATTTAAAAAAATAGTAAGTAATAAATTATATTTTAAGTCCAAATATATATATGTATATATATATATATCACAAATCAATTAATTTATAGCATTTATACAATACAATGTCATAAACGGAAGCTCATAGTTTAGCAGTGAGTAATTCTGCTTCACTTGTTTCTGGTAAATATCATCACTTTTGCTTTTTCTGAATTGACTGTAATTTGCCATTTTGAACAGAACCTGGAAAGGTCATTAAGTAATAACTGCAAGGCTTCGGTTGTTCTTGACAACAACAGCATATCATCGGCAAAGATCAATACAAAACATATATCTCATTTAGTAATTGCCCACAAAATCTTATTTCAGTATACCTCATATTACGGTCGATTACGTACATAAGTATTTAAAGTCGTTAAATGTAAAAAAGCCACGGGGTTAGATAACATACCAGCCAATTTTTTAAAGCTTTCGGCTGATATCATTGCTCCAGTGCTTTCAAACATTTTTAATAAATGTATAGACAATTGTACTTTTCCATCAGAGTGGGAGACAAACGTTTGCCTGAAAATTATCGGCCAATATCCATCTTACCCGTAGCTTCCAAAATTCTAGAGCGTCATGTGAGTGATTCCTTATTGGAATATTTAGAATCACATGAACTCTTGTACAAAAGGCAATCTGGATTCCGCAGCTTACATTCTTGTCAAACAGCTCTTACGGCTTTGATCGATTGCTGGAGCCAGGGAATTGACAATGGTCAGCTAATTGGGGCCATCTACATTGATTTACGTAAGGCCTTTGTTAATCATCCAGTATTACTGAAAAAGTTGCAAATATATGGGTTACATAATAACGCCAGTGTCTTCTTTAAATCTTATTTGTCTTTAAGAAAACAGATTGTCTCTTTCAATGGTTGTACATCAGAGACTCTTACCAACACAGTGGGGGTTCCACAGGGTTCTATATTGGGCCCCCTACTGTTTTTGGTTTATATAAATGACCTCCCACTCAATCTCTCAGACTGTAAGCTTGACATATTTGCAGATGATAGCACTTTACACTCTTCTTCAGATTCAATCATTACTCTCAGTCAACATCTTACAAATGATCTTGAAAATGTTAATTTTGGTGCCAAGACTATAAGATGAGCATCAATTCCAATAAAACCTCTTGCATGCTAATTACAACGTGTCAAAAACGTCGTCATACGGAGGGAAAGTTAGACATAAAACTAAACGGAGAGTCCATTAGAGAGGTCAAAGAAGATAAAATATTAGGGGTTACAATTCAAAATGATCTTAAATGGAAAGCCCATGTTGACAATGTTATAAAGAAAGTAAAAAGTAAATTGTATCTCCTCTGTCGAATTAAAAACTTTCTTCCTCAGTCAGCACGTCGACAATATTTTAATTCATTTATTCTGCCCCACCTTGATTGCTGTCTTATAGTGTGGGGTAAGTGTTCTCAGTCGGATATGGCTCGCCTGAATTCCCTCTTGACGCGTTCCATGAGAATAATTTTAGATTGTGATAGCTGGTATCCTCTGTATTATAGGTATCTGTACAACATGTCCGTCCTGGTCTATAAGTCACTTAATGGACTGGCGCCATCTTATATACAGGAAAAAATTGTTAAAAACAAGTGCAATAAATCTCTCAGATCATCCCAAAGTTCTCTGTTAAAAATACCATTTTGTCGTACAGAACAACACAAAAATAGTTTTCGGGCAGCAGCCCCCAAAATTTTTAACGAGCTTCCATACAGCATTCAAACCAGCATTTCTTTAAATTCTTTTAAATCTCAATGTTATAAGTTTTATAGACAGAAGTACAAAACAGACAGCCGACATATTATTACCTTTGCCTCATGTGTATTTTTATACATTTATATATATGTGTACATTTTTTTTTGTTTTTTTTTCCAACTTTTACATATTTTTAAATATATTTAAGTAAATACATCTACTATCAACTTTGTAATTTCACATAATTCATATAAAAAAATATATATATTTACAAATCTTTACCTGTTTATATATTCCAATGTACATATGTAAATATTCTGTATTGTTCTGTATATTCTGTATTGTTTTACCATTTGTTTTAGCCCTCGATCCACATGAAAAGAGGCGCATTGTCCTATGCGGTTTCGAGTTAGAATAAAGTTCATTATTATTATTATTATTAATACACCATTATCTATATCATTCATATTATGATGAATAGAAGTGGAGAGAGTGGTTCCCCTTGTTTTTGGGTCCTTTACAACAATGAAGAAGTCGCATAGAGTACCATGTAAACCAATAGCAGACCTGACATTATGGATCCACTTGACATGACCTTCAACCCCTGTCCACAAGATCAGAAGATTTTCGGAAGACCGTAAATGAACCGTATACAAATTTCGTTTGATCAATAAATTTATCAATAAGACTTTGTATAACATGGACACAGTCCATGTTACGGTATTACCGTAATCTTTGCTCTGAATATGGCTGCCGAATTAGTTAGACGTTCTCTGATAACGATTGTTAACTTTCTTATAGCACAGTTTGGCAAGGAAAAATCGTAGAAATATGGTTTTGGTACCAGGTCCATTAGAAAGGAAAAATTTACCGCTTGTACTGAATGTACTCATTTTGTTTCCTTTCATTATCCTGTAAGGTCCCCCTTCTTTGGGATTGGTATGATAATACTTTTGATCATACTTCAGGATACTATTGACGAGTAAGTATATGATTCAATATTTCAGACAAATAAGACAACAGAATACCAGAACTGTCTAAAAATACCTCAGCCAGTAGTGCTGTCTCTTTTTAATTGATGTATTGCCATTTGGATTTCTTTAATGCTGATTGGAACATCAAGGTCATTAACGACAACAACTGGAAAGACTTTCCGTTCTCAGGTGTATCGGAAAACAAATTAAAAAAGACATCAAGTTGTAGTTTTGAAGTTTTCTTCTTAAACTTTTTTATACGTTTCCAAAATTGTTTTGGATTACTTTTTGCAATTTGAGAAATTTTATTTGGACTATTGGTTGCACTTAAATTTTGCCTTGGGTTTTATTTTGACATCCTTTTGTTTGGCTAAGAATAACTCATTCAGAAGGCTATCTGACTGCCTTATTTTGTACCGCCTTTTTCGCTTGCAAAAAAATCAGCATTGAAGCATTTAGACCGACATTTCATTAAAGGAGTCTTTGTATAAACCTTACCAAACAGCTGAAACGATATTTCGTCTAACTTCTCAGACATCAGTTATAGTTTCATTAATATGTATGTATCCTGATTTCAAATTAACAATACTACTATCTACTCGGACTTTCTCCCAAACTATTTTCTGTACATTTGTTTAAGTCTATTCTTCCGTACTGGAGTATGCTTTTTGGATAAGTATTTAAATTTTCCTTCACCTGGAGATGGATCTTTGCAATTGTTAAGAGCTTGTTTAAGTTATGACAATGAGGAATTTAATTTAATGGTATTTCATCCCCAGGTTAATCCAAGTTGCTGATATACTCCTCTGCCTCTTTTTTATGTAGAATGAATTCTGGAATGAAGAATTATCTAGATCCGATCACAACACAATCTAGAAGATTTACACAATTAGATTAGTTTCCTTTCGAATGTGTTTGTCTTGCGATCCTTTAACAGGCAAGACATTTTCCCCTGTTTGATCTTCTGTAGATCTTATAGTGTGGGATTATACTTATTTAGATTATCATTTTGTCCAATATCACAAATATTACTTATTCTACTGTTAAGATCAGCACAGAGAAAGATTTTACCATCATCACTGTATTTTCTAATCTCATCTTTGAGAACTTCAGAAAGTCAGTAACTCTATACTTCGAACAGAAAGGAGAATTCTCTGGAGAAATGTAAATGCAACCTATGTAGATGTACTGAAGAAATTGTGTTTCAGTTTTACCCAAATAAATCCCTTATGACTTGTGGCTGTAATTACCTCCACGCCATCGACTAAACTATTACTATAATATACTGATATACCAGCATTAAGGCGTTTGGCCCTCGGAGATAGGGGGCGATTTTTGGGGAGCAATATAAAAATGATAACTGATAAAAAGAAACAACTGAACAATGCGCAATTTGAATATTGGATTTTGTTTTCTCTCCAGAAATTAAGGTTACATGGATATACCAATATGCTTAGTTGAAACTATCCAAATTCTATGCCCAAAGTATATTGATATTATGCTGGCAAATAGAGTTGAAAAGTGTAACGCGTTTAAAAATGTATTCATTTCTCTTTTTTTTCTCTTAACAGCTGATTCAAATTCCCTGTGCATCCCAATCGATCTTTTAGTCAGCCATGCACTCACACAAAAAGATATCCTGCAAATGTTTGTATTTGGTCGGTATCTTTGCTGTTCTCCATCGGTAACAGGATTCTAATGTCTTTACTAATCATGGATAACTTCCGTGTACCGACCAGATGTGAGCATTTGCAAGAGTATTTTCAGTTGTTTTGCGTCAACTATTATAAGGTGATTCTCTAACTTTCTCCAACTTTAACTTCAATTCCAAAAAGTAGCACATATTTTTTACTTACGTTAATAATTTGAACGGTCTGAGAGAAAGATAAATAAGAGCACCATATATTAAATACATGTATTATCAATACACTTTGGCCATAGAGTTTGGTTATTTCTAACTTCATCATGTTCTGTTACTGAAAGCTGAGATATAATGATAAATGAAAGGCGCTCATCAAACGTCCGATTTCCGTACCACAATGCTGTTGCAATATGTTTCTGTAACATTGAGCTTTGTCCCAGGAGAATCTGAAACAGTGGAAGAACAATTTTATCACGTTTGTTTGGCAGATTCTTTGCATTGCTGATTTATAGATTATGTTTATACGCCATATTAAAATTTATATAACTTACAAAGTATTGTTCGGGACAGGGTTTTCTGTCAGAAGACAACGACGGACATTCCATTCGTTTACTCGGCTATAGTAGCTAGCAATCACTTAATCTAAAGCATTAGAGATTGAATTCAGTAGTTGTAGACAGGAGTAGTTTCTTACGTTGATCCAATCAGCTTTATATCCTCGTAGGTAAAGTCCCATCCAGAGACCTTGTGAATTTCATTCATTAATTCCCACTTTTTATCGACTGTTCCCCGTACACACTTTCGGATAGTCGCCTCATTCTGAGCCATACAATTCAGATTCTGCTCGATAACTGAAAGAAAAAACAAAACAAATGTTCCATATTTTTCACAGGGCACAAAATTAACAGAAAAACACTACAGCTGGATTAAATAGGAGGTTATTTGCCAACAACATGCAAATGACGTCAGAATTTCTACCTAACGATCCATCTGTATTAACTTTTCATCATTTTTACTAACGGTTTAGAAGAAAAAACATATTTGTATTGATGTAACGGTTTATATCAGAATGGATAGAGTAACGTGTGGAAAATGCAGTTGGAATGCATATGGCTTAAGTGTAAAAGGAAGTTGTCCAGTCGGCAGGGCATTGATGTCCCGAAGTCACGTTATTGTTGTGCACCCCCCCCCCCCACCCCCCACGCCCCCCAAACTGGCAAATGGTCCACACCATACTTAATTATTTTGTTTAATGCTGTTAAATTGCAATTCGTACCATACCTTAGTTTCGTACTTCGAAATTTAATAAACCCATAAGCTCCGTAAACAACCTAATAATTTTCCGGATGATTTCGATTTAAAATATGGACTCATCATCAAGCAAGGGATAATTTTCAAATCATCTATTTTATCAATGACTTTATAACATATAAATTTCCCCGATGAATCACCATATTCAATCATATTACAATGTAGAACGTACCCTTGATATTAGAACACATATCTGTAATAGCATTATCGGTAAAGGTAGCTTCTATCAGCTTTGGGATAGTGCCTCCTGTACAGGATTTGGCTGCTCGTCCAAAACAGCCAAGACGCGAAGAAATGTCAGGAGAACTGAAATAGAAAGCAAAAAATGTGGAATAAATAGAAATTGGTATAATGTTTACATGTTTTTGCTACACTAGCATACGTTTTAATGGTATACATTTTTTCCTAGAGCAGAATTAGTCAACTTTTATAAATATATTTCTCAAGAAGAACCAATGAAGAGCTTTTCAAAACGACCTGAAATTCAAGCAGGCCTTCTGGTAAAAAAACTGTCAGTTTTTGCATTTATCAGTTTCTGGTTGTCCTAAATTGGTATTTGATTACTTTTATTTGATTGGTTATAGTCACCCGAGTTACCAAAATTTAGAATTTTTTTAAAAACTCGATTTTAAAGACACACTTAAATGGGAAGAAAAGAAAAGGAAAGAACTAAGTAAATACAGTACAAGTGCGACACATTTTCCTTTCTAACGCTACCAAAACCATATTTCTACGATTTTTCCTCGCCAAACTGTGCTATAATAAAGTTAACAATCGTTATCAGAGAACGTCTAAACTGACTCGGCAGCCATCTTCACAGCAGAGCGTAGCTGTGTGTCTCGATCGGCCAATGAGCATACGCCTGGCAACCAGTCACTCGCTAGCGTAAGAGAAATTGGTCAACTCTGAAAGTCTCCCATTTAAACCTAGGTTAATGTCGATCATTTCGAGGCGCTAATAAGAGAAGACGAACACTCTAACAACTCTGAAATGTACACTAGCTAGTAAATCAACCTTTTGGGAAGACGTGACAGGCTGCATATGTTGTCTACGCGACTTGTGGGGATCGTTGTAGAATTTTCAGAAAAAGATAGTCTTACCGCTGACATTGCATGTTATAACCATACAAGATATGGTAAGCTCGCAAGGGAAGTAATCTACTAATACTTTTTCCGGTCAATTTCAAACCGTCAATGGCGCGCTCCATTGACAATCGAGCACGAGCTTGTCTGGCAGATTCATTTTCATTGTATTTTCACACCGATAACCATGTGCATGACTCACACACATGAATACGATAGTCTATGGGAGCCCGTTCGATACAATTGCATGTTGTTTTTTTGTTTTCTCCTCCTTTAATGCTAAAATCTAGAAAACTCTTTACAAAAAATGAAGACAGTTTACTGTATTTTTCCCAGTTAGAAAAAATCAGTAACGTTCATTTTTTGCCCAAATTCGAAAGTTTTGACATCATTTAGTATTTTAATTTGAAAATGAAAATTTGATTTGTAAGTTACCCTAAATGTAAACGAAGGCCAGCCCGGCAATGTGCATATATAAACGTCCAAAATGGCTTGAATCTTGAATTTTAAACAAACTAGCATTGGTCCAATTTTCGGAACTAACCTGAGAGAAACAGACGCTCGTTTTGATTTGATGGACACAGTAAATTCAATACTAAAAGATATGGAATAAGTATATTCCAACATATAGAACTTACAGACTTTCTGGTCCATGGTGACGTTTGGACTTCCGTTCTGGGTATGCCTTCATAACACCATTTAAACATTTTAAAGATAACTTCACATTTTTGTGTGTCTTATGTTTGAGTCATCTTCCTAGACGTAAGATCGTATAAATTGGATTTCTTTACAAATGTCAGAAAGGCTAAGGTGGGCTAGAAGGCTTTTGAGATATTATCGGCCATTTTTTCTAAAGAAGTAAGAATTAGAAGTTTTTTAATTTTTGAAAATTGTGAAAGAAATTAGATTTTTTTTTTCAACGAATCTTCCCCTACATTTGGCAGAGCATGCCACTTTAAGAATAAACGATTATAACAGAGCAACATTTACCGACAGTAGTTAATAAGTGTGGTAAAATTAAATCTTCCATGCGTGGAACCGTATCCGATATCCTCTTCGCATTTATCATCAGTCAATGGTTCGTTTTCTGTACATTTTCTTAGTTTTATTTCATTGGACCCTGTAAAAAGAAAAATACATTTATACAGAAAAGACAATGAAACAAAAGGCTCTCTTAAAAAGCAGACGGGTTTCTGTACTCCCCCCCCCCCACCCCCGACAGAGTCAGACATGTTATATTTTTGAAAAAGGCTCAATATTGGGAGCATCAGCATTCGCACGTAAATTATTTGAACCCTATATAGTTATGTTGTCAATACAAGCTAATGACAACCCTACTTTAGTACTTTTCAGCGAAATAGATGTTACGGGTATAGTTTGGCATCACAAAACAGTCTATCAAAAAATGTTACATTCTAAACTTAAAACAAAAATACCTTCTAATAAAGGACAAAATACAAACAGTCGGAATGTTTATGGGTACATTTCAATTTTCTTTATTGAATAGCTAGTATAAAAAGATAAAAGACACTCACTGCATAGCGACAGTAGAAGAACAAAGAACGCTAACGAAAACGGCACTTTGTACCTGGAAATGAGAAAAGAAGTAACGGAGGATGTGCTGAATATATAGGATGATAAAAACGCAGGTTAAACAATTTTTTACCAATCTGTCTGATCATCATGAGCGTCAACAGCCCCCCTCCCCTCACCTTTCTGAAGGGGTGGGGACATTCAATGATTTGTCCCCGCGTCCCACTTTTTGCAAGCCTGAAATATTAGTGGAAAGTAATACTATCAAGATTGCGAAAAAAGAAAAGAAACTGTTTTTTCGCAGCAACAGACCCACGCAAAATAGGGCGTTATCCTCTTGAACGTAACAGTTCGCGTAGGGCATTGAGCTTAAAGTGGCATGAGCAGCCAAAATGTTGATATTTTGATGTTAAAACAGAATGTTGAAATTATTGGCTATTTTTCTCAAGACGTATAATTCAAAAGCTTTTTAGTGCATCTTGTCTCGAAAATGTACGATAACGTATTGTTTGGAACTAACTTTGGCTTAGAATGAATGAATGGTCGTCCCGGTTATTTAAATTTTGCTACTTTTCGAACACGTTTTCGGTTTGTACAGGCCACCAACTGTATGGATTCTCCATATTTCGATTTTCGAATACCTTTTATTTATTGGAGGTAAAACCAACAGGGGTACCCCCCCCCCCCCCTATACTTTGGTGGTGTATTATGAATATGTAATACATGTAAATAAATATTTATGATGTAAAAATAAGGTTATATATGACTGAACAAGATTTAATCACAGCGGGAGGGCCTGCATATGGATATTAACATCTTCACTTGGTACTTAGACCGTTTTTCAAGCTCTGTTCAACATGTTCAACATAGCTTGAAAAACGGTCTAGACTAAGTGTCAAGACCGAAACGTTGCTAACTAACAAATGAAGAAGTTGATATCAATATGCAAGCCTTACCGTTATACTTATTCCACTTCTAAATGCCACTCAAACAAAGATTTAATCATTTTCTTCCTGACGTCATTTACTTTCAGATATTTTGTCTCGGTCCGCAGATGGGAAGACCAACATTGATAATTTTTAAGGCTAAATTTAAACATTTAATGTTCTCACCCGACTTTTACACATAAACCTATCATTTCTCTTACCCCGAAGCTTTGTTTTTTATTTGACGGTTAATATGTCATCCCTATTCAAGATAAATGTTTGATTGTTATCGTTGAAACCGAAAGCTGAAAAAATCATTACTTAATTTGTAAATTAATCGACACTGATTGACCCGGAAAAAAATCCGGGCCAGGGTGAGAATCGACAATGATGATTGCAGCTTCCTTCGAAACACTGACTTCATGACGTATGAAAATTTAAATCGTAACTTACATATGGATTACAAAAAACTTCTTTCCTTTTTGTATATGACAATGTTGCAATCTAAATTCATTGTTTCCCAAAAATCGTTTGTATTATTTCCAGCGGTATTATAAACGTTGACAGGTAAAACAATTTAATAGGTTGTAACCCATAAGTAAGTAACAATGGACAACTTAACATGGACAGTCAGAGCAGTTAGACGTGTGTTACACAGGCTCCGTGAGTAAGGTATTAGCCACGCCCTAACTGGACAAAGTGTAATCGTCAATTTCAATTTTCTGTGTTTTTTGATTAGCTATTGAAATTTTGATTAATAATTTGATTTGCTTGGGAATAATCTGTATTTTCTATATGTTTATGTGCTTTGGGTGAGATGGGTGCAGTTTGGAGAGCTCATTTGATACTTCCTTGTTTGAGCCTTGGGGTGACTAACCCTGGTACTAAAATTTTAAACTGTCACATTTTGGAATTAATGGCATTCCTTCTTAGAGCTGTCCAGGATGTAAACTCTCACTCAATCTACAAGGAATGGCTAATTTGACCATGTCCGTCTACTGGCTACTGTTTATTGGTCAGAAACCTAGGTGGGGTCGGGATACGTCAAAGCTAGGGTGTGTAAGGACAACGGTCAGGGAAGATAAAAGGGTTAGGGTCAACTTTTGTTTAGTACTTAATTGGGAGCTGTAGCTTAGGAGATGTAATATTGGAAGTGGAAGTGGAATTAAGGAAGGCCGATGGTCAAGCTTTTTTGGAAGAACTAAGTAGACCCAGGATCGCCAAAATATTGTAAGTAGGTTCTTATACTATTTGTTTATGATTTCCGTTTACTTATTGAGGTGCTAGTTATTTACTTCATGCAGCTTAATATTTCAACATATATATAAATATAAATTAGCGTAGGGCTTCTCCTCTTATGGCTTTTCTCGGCTTGCCTAAGGGGTAATGTAGCTAGATAATCTATTTGTTAATCAATTCCTTTATCCTAGCATAGTGATTTATTTTAGTAGATTAGTGCGGTTTATTAGGTAGCTTTACATTAGTGTTTTTCTTTCCTATTGTAGCTTGAACCGCACGCATTAGCATTTGTAGAAGCCAATTGTGTCGCAACAGCCAATTGTGTCGCAATGCGACACTATTGGTCAATTGCGACACAATTGGCTTCTACGTCTGGCCAATTATGTCGCAACCCCAAAATATGGGTACAAGAGGCCAATTATGTCGCAATACATTATAATATGATACATAGTTGAAAACCATGTAGGCCGACTAGAAATCGTATATGAAGACTTAAGAAAGTATACACATTTTCAGAATGTTTTTCTTCAAAATTCATTTTCTTTTTTCTTATTTCAAAGCTGTGAATAGTCGATCCATGTCGCTCCTGTAAACGAATTTAAGTGATTATGTCGTAGAAATCATAATCGTTCCATAAGTCTGTCACTATTGATGAATTAGCAGAATAAGTCATAAGTCATTTATTCAATGCTATTATACTCCAGCCTACAATGTTGTGTTTGTGAAATAACAATCAATTAATTACGAAAGAAAGTAGGATGTTATGAAAACACTACCACCACTTATATATTGCTATAAAATTTAGCCGATTTACCCTTTGTAACCATTAAAATTGACTGAAAACAATAAAAGCAGCCTTTTGGAGACACTAATACGTTTTTAGACTACCATGATCTCATTTTGTTTTTCTTCTTTTTATCACTTTTCTCTCTTGTGATCGCTATTCCAAGTCAACTGCTGGTCGGATCTTCTTTAAATTTCACACGCACATTCTCCCTATGGTCTAGTTTTGCAACATCTATTCCTTTGCCCACTTGCATGTTAAAATGGCCATTTTTCGTTTTCTTCTTTTTATCACTGTTTTCCTAAATAATGAAAGATTCTCCGTAAAATTGTATATGCAGGTTAACTTTATGATCTTGTTGTTGTGCACTACCGGTATGCACTTTTGGTGGCCGCTGGCCATTTTGTTTTTCTTCTTTTTGTCAATGTTCTCATAAAGCAGTGAAAGGATCTTCGTAAATTTTTGTTACGCATGTTAACCCCTGTATACTATATCAGAATTCAAATCCAAGCATTCTTCATTTTAATCTTAGTATATTGAAATCGAACATCCTTTTAAGTTATATAATACTTGTTATAGGATCTTACTTTGTCAGATACATTTTGGCATTCAGTGATGTTGTCGTTCAAACTCATGACGGGGCCTCCGGGGCTCAGTAGAGTGTTGGACGCTCAATCGGAACAGCTTTCCACCAATTGGTCGCGGGTTCGAATCCCAGGCAGTCCCCAAAAATACAGCTCTTTTGATTTTATTCAATCTCAGTTGCATTTCTTTTTTCCTTGCTTGTCTCGTCTTGGTCATGTACGAAATCAATGCATTTTAACGAAATAACTCCAATTATGTCGCAACAGCCAATTGTGTCGCAATACTCATACATGCCTTAAAAGTATGGTGTAAAGAGAAACATAACAAAACAAAAACGTTTGGCGAATGTTATTTATTCACTTTTCAACAACATTTCTTATCTCCTTTTAGATTTCGTTTGCAATATACGACATCATTGCTTAGTTTTGTTTTTTCTAGCCGTCAATTAGCTTAGGCCCATGTATCAATTGTCAATTGTGTCGCAATACTTAAACGTGTCTTGAAAGTATATCATACGTGCAGAAGAAAAACGTTTGGTGTATCTTATTTGTTCTGATTTTTTATTATCTCGCAACGCCAATTGCGTCGCAATACTTATACATGCCTTGGAGGTATACTACATGTGTAAAACACAGCAAAACAAAACAAAATAACTTTGATTGAACGTAATGTTTCTTGTTTTGACAATATTTCTCATCTATTTGAGGATTTGCTTGGGATTTGGTTTTATACCTTATCATTTCATTGTTGCGACACAATTTGTCAACTCTGGTAGCCAATTATGTCGCAACGGCCAATTGTGTCGCAATACTTATAAATGCCTTGAAAGTTTATTTTTTGTGTAAAACAAAACAAAATAACGTTTGAATGAACGTCATGTTTCTTGTTTTGACAACATTTCTCATCTATTTGATGATTTGATTGGGATTTGGTTTTATACCTTATCATTTTATTGTTGCGACACAATTGGTCAACTCTGGTAGCCAATTATGTCGCAACGGCCAATTGTGTCGCAATCCTTATAAATGCCTTGAAAGTTTATTTTTTGTGTAAAACAAAACAAAATAACGTTTGAATGGACGTCATGTTTCTTGTTTTGACAACATTTCTCATCTATTTGATGATTTGATTGGGATTTGGTTTTATACCTTATCATTTCATTGTTGCGACACAATTGGTCAACTCTGGTAGCCAATTATGTCGCAACGGCCAATTGTGTCGCAATCCTTATAAATGCCTTGAAAGTTTATTTTTTGTGTAAAACAAAACAAAATAACGTTTGAATGAACGTCATGTTTCTTGTTTTGACAACATTTCTCATCTATTTGATGATTTGATTGGGATTTGGTTTTATACCTTATCATTTCATTGTTGCGACACAATTGGTCAACTCTGGTAGCCAATTATGTCGCAACGGCCAATTGTGTCGCAATCCTTATAAATGCCTTGAACGTTTATTTTTTGTGTTAAACAAAACAAAATAACGTTTGAATGAACGTCATGTTTCTTGTTTTGACAACATTTCTCATCTATTTGATGATTTGATTGGGATTTGGTTTTATACCTTATCATTTCATTGTTGCGACACAATTTGTCAACTCTGGTAGCCAATTATGTCGCAACGGCCAATTGTGTCGCAATACTTATAAATGCCTTGAAAGTTTATTTTTTGTGTAAAACAAAACAAAATAACGTTTGAATGAACGTCATGTTTCTTGTTTTGACAACATTTCTCATCTATTTGATGATTTGATTGGGATTTGGTTTTATACCTTATCATTTTATTGTTGCGACACAATTGGTCAACTCTGGTAGCCAATTATGTCGCAACGGCCAATTGTGTCGCAATCCTTATAAATGCCTTGAAAGTTTATTTTTTGTGTAAAACAAAACAAAATAACGTTTGAATGGACGTCATGTTTCTTGTTTTGACAACATTTCTCATCTATTTGATGATTTGATTGGGATTTGGTTTTATACCTTATCATTTCATTGTTGCGACACAATTGGTCAACTCTGGTAGCCAATTATGTCGCAACGGCCAATTGTGTCGCAATCCTTATAAATGCCTTGAAAGTTTATTTTTTGTGTAAAACAAAACAAAATAACGTTTGAATGAACGTCATGTTTCTTGTTTTGACAACATTTCTCATCTATTTGATGATTTGATTGGGATTTGGTTTTATACCTTATCATTTCATTGTTGCGACACAATTGGTCAACTCTGGTAGCCAATTATGTCGCAACGGCCAATTGTGTCGCAATCCTTATAAATGCCTTGAAAGTTTATTTTTTGTGTAAAACAAAACAAAATAACGTTTGAATGAACGTCATGTTTCTTGTTTTGACAACATTTCTCATCTATTTGATGATTTGATTGGGATTTGGTTTTATACCTTATCATTTTATTGTTGCGACACAATTGGTCAACTCTGGTAGCCAATTATGTCGCAACGGCCAATTGTGTCGCAATACTTAAACAAGCCTTGAAACTATCCTATACGTGTAAAGAGCCTTGCAGTGATCATAAGACAATCACCATGGATCGTGCACGCGCCGCCAGACTACAGAGCTATGAAAGCAATTTTCATAGTTTTCATAATTCATAGTTTCATGACGAAAACTTAATGGCATGTTATTGTTACATAAGCGATACAAATCGCAACACACAATGTACGTTTCCCTTTACGGCGAAATCAACAAACATATAGCAAATGTAGGATAAACCAAAGAAATATAATCTGCCTAACTTGTCGGTGTTTTGTGTTCTTTTTAATTTCAATCTACTAAAATACTGATAGGTTAAGTGCGACACAATTGGCCATTGCGACATAATTGGTCATTGCGACACAATTGGCCATTGCGACATAATTGGTCATTGCGACACAATTGGCCATTGCGACACAATGGCTACCAGAGGTGACCAATTGTGTCGCAACAATTACATGATAAGGTATATAACCAAATCCTAAGAAAACCAACAAATAAATAAGAAATGCTGTAAAAACAAGACACGTTATGTTAATTTAAACGTTTTGTTTTGCTGATTTTTACACGTATAGGATAGTTTCAAGGCTTGTTTAAGTATTGCGACACAATTGGCCGTTGCGACATAATTGGCTACCAGAGTTGACCAATTGTGTCGCAACAATGAAATGATAAGGTATAAGACCAAATCCCACTCAAATCATCAAATAGATGAGAAATGTTGTCAAAACAAGAAACATGACGTTCATTCAAACGTTATTTTGTTTTGTTTTACACAAAAAATAAACTTTCAAGGCATTTATAAGTATTGCGACACAATTGGCTGTTGCGACATAATTGGCTACCAGAGTTGACCAATTGTGTCGCAACAATTACATGATAAGGTATATAACCAAATCCTAAGAAAACCAACAAATAAATAAGAAATGCTGTAAAAACAAGACACATTATGTTAATTAAACGTTTTGTTTTGCTGATTTTTACACGTATAGGATAGTTTCAAGGCTTGTTTAAGTATTGCGACACAATTGGCCGTTGCGACATAATTGGCTACCAGAGTTGACCAATTGTGTCGCAACAATGAAATGATAAGGTATAAGACCAAATCCCACTCAAATCATCAAATAGATGAGAAATGTTGTCAAAACAAGAAACATGACGTTCATTCAAACGTTATTTTGTTTTGTTTTACATAAAAAATAAACTTTCAAGGCATTTATAAGTATTGCGACACAATTGGCTGTTGCGACATAATTGGCTACCGAGTTGACCAATTGTGTCGCAACAATTACATGATAAGGTATATAACCAAATCCTAAGAAAACCAACAAATAAATAAGAAATGCTGTAAAAACAAGACACATTATGTTAATTTAAACCTTTTGTTTTGCTGATTTTTTTACACGTATTGGATAGTTTCAAGACATGTTTAATTGGCTACCAGAGGTGGACAATTGTGAGGCAGTTTACCTACTATGCATTCATTGTGATGCTGTGGATGAATAAAAAGAAAGAACGTCAACAAACAAATATGTAATGAATTTGCATGTTTGTGTAAAATCGAAGAAGTAGATTTTAGGCCTAGAGTGGTTTAAGTTTTTTGTCGGGTTTTGACTTTACTGATTTTAAGCGTTTTTCTATTTTTGGAGGAGCTCTGCACCAAGGTGAAAATTAATAGGATTAACAATAATAATATTAAGAGGATGACCAACGACTCTCAATATGCGAGAGGTTTATCCAAAAGCACAAAATTGACCTGGCGTAAGCAATGCAACAGTGTTGACGGAGTGCGACTATGTTTTAACAATGCGACATCAGCCTATTATTTTGACCTTCTTCTGGGTACAGTTTTATCGTTCGGCTTACAAATAGAAGTGTTCGATAGTCTCGAATACATATGACAGGAAAAAAAATGAACTTCAAGTTAACGGACACTCAATAATACTTCCTGAACCAGAATTTATCACAGAATTTCTCTCGTGTCTCTCTTGAAACCGATATTAGATTAAATGGATCTTCATCTGGGTGAAAAATACTAACTGCAGACTGAAAAAAATTAAAGCCAAAACAAACCAAAAATATTCGAACAAAATAAAAACTAAACAGATAAAAACTTATCCCCCTCTCAGAAAGAAAAAATCCAGATGATTTCGTTCATTTGACAGCGTTATCTGATTTTTCGGTGACGAAAACCGTGACATTATATTTCAAGAGGAAAATCCCATTTCATAGACCTATACACTTGGCAAGAAGCTCAATTTATTGAATTCCGTCAAAAGTTATCATATCCCTTTTCTTTTAACAAGTCTAAGGTGGATTCGAACTTGGGCCCATTGGTAGAAGTCGAAGTTGAGGAAAACGTTTAATATAGTCTGCACCCGTCACTGGACATACGGTGAATAGCGCGTGTTGATAAACTGCAAACAACCGTAAGAGTGTGTGTGCGACACAACTGGCCGTTGCGACACAATTGGCTGTGAGAGAAAGCCAATTGTGTCGCAACGATATATTACTCATAATAAAACTAAGAAATAAAAATGAAATGGATCGATATCAAAGCACAAATTTGTACAAAAGTTTTTTAGGTTAACAACTTCAGGAATAAACGCACGATAATAAACAAAGCAGTAGTTTCAGGACGGGGAATTTACTTGACGGAGGAAAATTTCGCCCACGTAGGGGTAAAATGCATCAGCAGTGTTCTAATGTGATGTTGGATCAAAATAAACGTATGTCAGTAAAAATACAGGAAAAAAGTTTGTATCAAAATATCGACAACAGAGGCCAATTATGTCGTAATTCCCGTTGCGACACAATTGGCCGTTGCGACACAATTGGCTTCTACAGCATTACAACTGTAGTTCCATTGGAATTTGGGTGAAGTTAGTTTAACATTGGGGAACCAGAGACTTTTGTGTGTGTGTGTACAAGAATAAATATATCTTAGAAACGATTTCTGGAGTTGCGTCTACTTACAAAAGGTTCAAGAATATTGGATAAGAAAGAATTAAGACAAAGAATGGAGAACACAACATTAGACAATGAGGGTGTGGCTGCCGAACAAAAAAGACTGTTAATTCAAGAAAGGGGCGGCTTAAAATCTGTTTTAACAAGAAAACAAAAGGAAGTTAAAGACATAATGGAAAGTGGACTTGAAAATAGAGAATTAATGGACAGTAAAATGAAAGACTTTGAAGAAACGTATGATAAATTGTATGATAAACACAAACAATACATAGACCTACTGGAAAGTGAGTCGGATGAGCATATTAAAGCATTAGAATATTTCGAGACTGTTAAAAATGAGTTTGAAGAAACAAAATGTGACATTATCAAATGGTGTAGTGAAAGAGAAACTAAATCTACTGTAGATAGTATTAAACCGGATGACTCTGTTAGCCAATCAGGGTCAAGAAAAACTTCAGCTTCATCCATAGAAAGTTCAAAGGTTAGACTGCAAGCGAAAAAGGCTGCCTTACTAGCGAGAGCTAAAGGACTAGAAAAACAACAAGCTTTAAAACTAAAACAAATAGAACTGCAACAAATGGAACAAAAACTAAAATTAGAAGATGATATAGCAGCTATTACAGCGGAAGAACAAATCTATGAAGAATTTGCTAGATATTCAAGTGTGTCCAATTCAGGCGCAATTGACAATGCCGATAAAACCTCAGAAAACACACAACCAAATACTGACACTCATCAATCTAAATTAAATCCAGATGCTGAAGTTTGGTCTGACGATAATAGTGCCGCATATAGGTTAACAAATACTAATCTTCAGGAAACCAACTCTCCAAGGCAATTCAATTACACAATGCATGACAAAAATCTGCTTCAATCATTTCAGCATCAACAATCACTTATCAATGACATGCAAACAAAACTTGACCAACTTTGCACTGCACAAGGTTACACAAACAATAACCCACAGACAAATGCACACATCAGACAAGACTAAACAAGCACACCATACACTCGTGACACTGGGTATTCTAGAAATATAGATACAAACAATTGTAATACTAGTATAACAAGTAGTTCTGAGACCATGTTAAAACTGCAGCAACAAATGATAGATGCGTTGCAGCTGCCAAAGTCAGAGATTATTGTATTTGACGGCGACCCTCTCCGTTATTACATGTTTATCAGGGCATTTGATAATGCTGTAGGCAATACTTCTGTACCTGGGACAGGTGGGACGCGTTGCAGGTTATTGAGTGCTGCTCTGTAATGGATGTTGATAGGGCTTATAGTATGGCAAGGAGATTACTAGCCGAGCGATTTGGTAATCAATATACCATTTCACAAGCTTGGACTAAAAGGGTGACTGAATCACATGTGTTGAAACCTTCCGACAGGGTGGGGCTTAGAAAATTTGCTGATGACGTCAGGAGTTGCGTTATCACTTTGGAGGCTATGGGGCGGTTGAATGAGGTAGATAACCAGATCAAAATGGTTAAGATTGTTGACAACTTGCCCTATTACTTGCAAACTCGGTGGCGAGGTGAAGCCGTTAGGATGTTGAAAACACAAGGGGTGTATCCTAACATTATTGATCTTATGGAATTTATACAGCATGCAGCTGATGAAGCAAATGATCCAGTTTTTGGCACTGACTCTAAAGACAAATCAACTGATTTGAAGTATAACTTTCAAGGGAGGCAAAGCTATTCCAAAACAAAGGGCGCTAGTTTCAGTATTCAAACAGAAATGAACGAAAGTGGGAAGAACAGATATCCTACTAGTTTTCCATGTTACCTCTGTTCAGAGAGCCATCCTCTCTATAGATGTGAACAATTCAGAGAGTGGAAACCAGAAAAGAGAATTGATTTTGTAAGGGACAAAAACTTGTGCTTTAATTGTTTTTCTCCAAAGCAGGTTTCAGAGAATTGTCCTAAACCATATCGGTGTTCTGTTTATGGATGTACTGAGAAACATTCTAACATTCTAGACTTTTACATTTTGTGGTAGGCCCTAAGTTTACCACTCCTGAGCATAAAGAATGGCCTACTTTCAAGGGTCAAAATGGACATGCCCGACTTTGTAACTCAGCAAATGGGATGATTGGGGCCGGTGGTACTAAGGTTGCATTGCCAATCGTACCGGTGAAAGTCAGGGCTAAAAGGGGCCAACCATTTGTCATGGCATACGCTTTGCTAGATAGCGGAAGTACTAACACATTTTGCTCCACGGAGCTACTTGATCAGCTTGGGGCAACTGGGGTGAACACTAAACTTTCACTTACAACATTAGAAAAGACAAACAGTGCATTAAATGTATTAATGACATCCCTTGAAGTATCTCATAGAAATGAAAGAAACATAATAGAAATTACACATGTGTTTTCTTCCACACGTCTACCCGAAATGACGGATAGTATTATAAAACAACATGACATAGAGCAATGGGCTCATTTGCAAGATATTGAAATAACACCACCAGCAGATGCTAAGGTTTCATTGCTAAATGGTCAGGATGTACCCGAGGCTTTGGTCCCGTACGATTTGAAAAGAGGCAAAGCTAATGAGCCATATGCAACAAGAACAATGTTTGGATGGACTTTTAATGGACCCATAAACAATGCAAATATACCTTCTGTAGCCACAACAAATTTTATACAAACTGATGCACATCTAGAAATGCAAGTTGAACGTTTTTGGAAGCTATCTGCTTGTGAGCCTTCAGCAGATATTGCAACTCAAATGTCAGCAAATGATAAACATGTTATCAACTTATGGGACAAAACTACTCAGTTTATTAATGGACATTATGTAGCTCAGATTCCCTTTAGAGAATCTCCTCCAAATTTACCCAACAACTACTCCGTAGCAGAAAGTCGCCGCGAGTCTCTTGGGAGGAGGCTTTCTAAAGACAAAAAAATGTTTAGTAAATACCAAGATGAAATAAACATGCTAGTGGATAATGGATATGCAGAGCTGGTGAAAGACGATGCAGTTGGTGTTGATGGTAAAGTGTGGTATCTTCCTCACCATGCTGGTGTTACAGATAAAAAACCAGACAAACTAAGGCTTGTGTTCGATTGTGCTGCTAAATACGCAGGTACATCATTGAATCAGGAGGTTCTACAGGGGCCGGACCTTGTGAACAAACTAGTGGGAGTTTTGCTCCGTTTTAGAGAAAACAATATTGCCATTATGGGAGATATTCAGGCAATGTTTCATCAGATAAAGGTGTTTAAAGAAGACCCTGATGTTCTTCGGTTCTTGTGGTGGCACAATGGGGACATGACACAACCTCCGGATATATATCGAATGACAGTCCACCTATTTGGAGACTTTAGTAAACAAGATGCTTTCCGACACAGATGGAAACAGGTGCAATATATGGCTGACGAATTTTGGAGAAGATGGCTAAGAGAATATCTGCCAACCCTCCAACTACGACATAAGTGGATAAAACCGCAACGAAATTTCTGTGTGGGGGACATTGTTCTAATTAAAGACATTAACGTCCCACGGTTAAATTGGCCTTTGGGAAGAGTTACAAATGTGTTTCCAGGAAAAGATATGGCTTGTACGCTCTGTTGAAATCAAAACTAGATGGAGCACGTTGTGTAGACCTGTGAATAAACTGTGTATGCTTGAATCACATGATGAATGACTTTCTTTGTGCTTCACATGGACTGTTTTGAATCTTAAACTTTTTTAATATGACTTTTTTTGTTGTCGATTTCTTTTGGTAATGCATGCTTTTTATTGTTAAATGTTTCGTTTGTTTTACTACACATTTCAGGGGTCGGTGTGTAATCGTCAATTTCAATTTTCTGTGTTTTTTGATTAGCTATTGAAACTTTTATTAATGTTTTGATTTGCTTGGGAATAATCTGTATTTTCTATATGTTTATGTGCTTTGGGTGAGATGGGTGCAGTTTGGAGAGCTCATTTGATACTTCCTTGTTTGAGTCTTGGGGTGACTAACCCTGGTACTAACATTTTAAACTGTCACATTTTGGAATTAATGGCATTCCTTCTTAGAGCTGTCCAGGATGTAAACTCTCACTCAATCTACAAGGAATGGCTAATTTGACCATGTCCGTCTACTGGCTACTGTTTATTGGTCAGAAACCTAGGTGGGGTCGGGATACGTCAAAGCTAGGGTGTGTAAGGACATCGGTCAGGGAAGATAAAAGGGTTAGGGTCAACTTTTGTTTAGTACTAAATTGGGAGCTGTAGCTTAGGAGATGTAATATTGGAAGTGGAAGTGGAATTAAGGAAGGCCGATGGCCAAGCTTTTTTGGAAGAACTAAGTAGACCCAGGATCGCCAAAATATTGTAAGTAGGTTCTTATACTATTTGTTTATGATTTCCGTTTACTTATTGAGGTGCTAGTTATTTACTTCATGAAGCTTAATATTTCAACATATATATAAATATAAATTAGCGTAGGGCTTCTCCTCTTATGGCTTTTCTCGGCTTGCCTAAGGGGTAATGTAGCTAGATAATCTATTTGTTAATCAATTCCTTTATCCTAGCATAGTGATTTATTTTAGTAGGTTAGTGCGGTTTATTAGGTAGCTTTACATTAGTGTTTTTCTTTCCTATTGTAGCTTGAACCGCACGCATTAGCATTACAACTGTGGTTCCATTGGAATTTGGGTGAAGTTAGTTTCACATTAGGGAACCAGAGACTTTTGTGTGTGTGTGTGTGTACAAGAATAAATATATCTTAGAAACGATTTCTGGAGTTGCGTCTACTTACACAAAGCATATCACTGCATAGGTCACTTGAGGATCAGTTTCCGTCGGTCAGCGGTTGTATGATATATACCTAAGATGCCGAGAACCAGTAAAAAATCAGCCCAGGAAGAAACCATAACCGTAGATCCCAACAGAGATCCTGATGACTTCAAAGAGTTTGATGATCAAAATGCAAGATGTTCTTCAAAAAAACACAGCCGTGATATTACAAAAATATCCCAAGTACAATCTAACCAAAAGAAGCAATCTGACCAGCTGAAAAATAGGTGTGATGAATTTAGAAAAGAAAAGGAGCCTTAAAAGATTGCGTCTTGGATCAGAAACGATACAGTCGGCAATTTAACTTACGTTTTGGCGGAATTCTGGAAACTGACAACGAAAATCCTATTGACATAATCAACACTATTAGTACAAAATGCACACAGGTCCGGCCCAAACGCGATGACAGTAAAAGACATATTATTTGTAAGTTTCTGTGCCGACCCGAAAGGAGAAATGTTTTATTAGCAGCGAAGTCAATTTTCCAAGATAACGGTGTTTATGTTATGGATGACTTGATTCCAAAAGATCGTCGGAAAAAACTCTGTTCAGAGATGTTATGGCTAAATGTTATTCACAGGGCAAAAAAGTGCGTTTTTCGTGAGGAAATCTTTATTACAAAAAGCAAGGCTCCCGCCGACGATAATGAATATGAGATTTCTCACTGGATGGATACAGACTGTCGTCAATCTAGTTATTACACTGATATAAGTTTTTCTAATCAGTTAAATTCTACGGACGGTCGAACAACCGTAACTCGTTATACGTTATACATTGGAATGTTCGTAGTCTTAGTAAAACGTTCGATGAAGTTACGGCAAACATTCACAACCTAAAACAAAAATGCCTTCTTTGGAAGCTGGCTTAACCCTGCTAACGTACGATAAAGAATGTACGATAAAGTAATGTTTTGAACTAACATTTGCTTAGAATGAATGAATGGTCGTTCCGGTAATTTAAATTTTTTTGTACTTTTCGGACACGTTGTCGGTGCGTACAAGCCACATACTGTATAGATTTTCATCATTCCATCGCCAATCATTTAGTTTTTCGATGGCCTTCAAAGCCTCTTACTGTCGTGACGATCAGAAATTATAAAAAAGTGTGAATTTTGGCAGCTCATGCCACTTTAACTATCGTTATCAGAGAATGTTCATCTGACCTGGCAGCAATCTTCACAACAAAGCTTAGCTGTGTGTCCCGATCGGCCAATTAGCATACCCCTAGCTCACCAGTCACTGAACTAGCCTAAGAGAAATTGGTCAGCTCTGAAGGTCTGCCATTTAAGTTAATTTGGATCATATTGAGGAGCTAAAAACCGAAGACAAATACTCTAATAACTCTGAAATATGTGCTGACTTATAAATCAACCTTTTGAGTAGACGTGGCAAGCTGCATTTGGTGTCTACGGGACCTGTGGGGGTCGTTGTAGAATTTTCACAAAAGGTAGTATTATCGCTGGCATTGCAGGTTATAACCATACAAGATACGATAAGCTCGCACGGGACGATTGAACTGTTGAGTTTGTCTGGCAGATTCATTTTCAGTGTAATTTCACACCGTAAACCACGTGCAAGATTCACGCACATGAATATGATGGCCTATGGGAGCCCGCTCGATACAATTACATGCCCCCCCCCCCCCACTCCACCATCCCTTTTAAGCTTGAGCCAGAGCTAAATGACGTAAAGTACCAAAGAAATTCAATTATGAATTACACTGGGTTTTTAACCGACTAAACTTTTGCAGAACCGGCTCCAGGTTTTTTCAATTTTTTTTTCAGACTAAGTTGGATCCAAACTCGCTAACACATCGAGAGGGAAACTTGAGTCCCACTTAGACACTGTCATTCTACCAGACTAAAACACGCCTCTGATAAATAGGAGAGGCCCCCTCCATAGAAGACATGGGCGTACCGATATGTGTATAGCTGTAGCTAAAATTTAAATCTTTAAAGGGAAAGAAAATCTAAGCTTTAGACTAGTTTAGATGGAAAGAGTAGAGTTCATTTAGTCCAAAACAACTGTCCAATGTATGTTTTATCCCCTCGTAAGCGAATAATTGAAATTTGAAGGTAGCGTTACAATAGAGAATAAGCTCCATAGGCCATTCACAAGGCCGCCACCATTTTTTCATTAGTTTTATCCAATTATTGTAAAATAAATGTTTAAGTGCGTTATAGAGTAGTCATGTGATGCAATTTAGCCAATGGCTGGCTAAGCAATGGCGTGCGGTTGCATACTGACCTATATATTCGGAGACAATCTGGCAGCAGGTCACAGTTTCTTTTCCTTCTTTTCCCATTTGCGGTAATGTTAATGTCTGCTCTCACAGCACCTTTCCTAACTTTCGTTGAACCAAATCCTTCGGTGGGGGCCTTGAACAGTCCTTCGGCAGTATTTTAAGCACAATTTTTTCATAGGTTGAAGGTAGAAATTTTGAGATACGAGTAGAATCAGCTGATAGGGGTCTCTTTGCACATAATCCGCCGCATGTAAATAGACCAAAGCACCCCCAACTACCAGATCTCCACCACCTGAACTGGTCGCATTCCACTTCTAAAATCATTTCCAGACAGTAACTCAACCCCTGTCCTTTCATAAAAACTACAAAAATGCCCAGAAAAAAATGCAGGGGGCCAGGAAAAAAATAATAAAAAAACACACAAAAATATCTGGAACTTCTTTTTCTAGGAATTTCCGGAAGTGAGAAACTGTGACCTGTATCCATCTTCCCACTTCAAGTTTGTCGCCATGTTTTTTTTTGGACCTAAATCTACCATTATACATTAGAGAGCGGTAAAAATACGTCATTATTGATCTAAAAATAGCTATACCAACATCACGTCATCCTAAAACGGAAAAATGGCTACACAGATAAGCCACTGAAAGGACATACTTCTGTCTGTTTTTATTAGCTTGTGGGTCACTTTGAAGGTTGTTATCGACGATAATCCCTATGTATTTCTAGAGATTTCCCCTCCTTTAAAGTTACTTACATGCTGATGTTGTGAGGTATGCACTAGTCAATCTAAAAAAACTCGATGCAAAGATATGACAAATATACAAAATTTCAACACTTTTTTATAGCCGGTTAAACCAAAGTAATTAAGGGTTTTCCGTGCTGTGATAATTATTATTTCTATATCAAACATGCTTATCTAACATATAAATAATGAAGTTTAAATGGAACCTTTTATTCTGAAAGATATCGTCATTTTACACAACCAGCTGTTGTGGATTGATTGTTGCTTTACACTGCATTCATTTGTTCAGGTACTAGTATATTGCAGCTGTGCAGGTTTAATTGTGGAGGAAATCAGTCTTTTGCCCAGAGAAACCTCCTGACCTTCTTTACACTTACTATCTGTATTTTAAAAACTTGTCTTTATAGAGTTGTTCTAGTGAAACAAATATATTTTATTGTTAATTTCCCTTTAACCCCTTTCAAGTGTGACTTAAAAAATGCAGGCGATGAAATGCTGGTTGTATAAGTCAATAATAGTTTTCTGACCTCGCATCTGTATTTCTTCCTGTACACTGTAGCGTGGTATCCCTCATCTGGTTGTACATAGAACAGTCACTTCAACGATTAATCGGAGGGCATCGTAAGTCATCAGAGATTGTGTCTTGGGTGGCCAAAATGGGTGAAAAATCTTGCAAGTAATCTTAAAATTTTAAGTTCAAAGTCGGGGACCGCGACGACTGTGGCGATGCCTAAAAAATCTGCAACAAGCCGCAGGCGTCCTGAGAGCGCCTCCGACGGGTACAAAATCGTGGGATCTGTCTCAAGATTTTGTTAAAATTTCCCGGGTTTTACCCATCGCCGACGCATCGCAACTGTGACTGGGGCATTACTAACGATGCTGAATACAAGCTGTGAAACGTTTTTTTTTTAAATAGAGTTTAAGCAAATAAAACGTTCTGCCAATGAGCGAAGGCAATGTTAGTGACAGCCATATATCAACGTTCTTGAAACGAAGACCTCCAATCTGTGCACGTTTTTATCGCCTATCAGGCATGACCTCAAGACAATCCCATGTATATTTCCGCAACTGAATCACAGCCAATCTCATCAAATATCTCGGTATCTCGCAAACTATTAATTTGTCATACATAGACTATAACTTCACCTGGCGATCGGCTCTTCAACGGGAGAATGATAGCTTCACTGGTACCCAAATAATTGTAGAAAACAATGGTCTAACCAGCTGGGAGCGGTCACCATTGTAGAAGGGACGCCATTTTGTCGTAGTTACAGGCCGGGTGATACTGGAGCTCCGGCCCCTATTTTGAATTTTCCTACGAAAAATATGTTTACCGATGCAATAAATGCCTTAAAATGAATGACCAACCTTTTCTGTCTTAGTATCCATTCCCCTTTTGTCGAACTATAGGCTTGGGTTGTTGCATTCCATCGATATCGAAAGTGGGTTGGAACATTTTCCCGCGAACAGGCGGCCATATTGCCTGTGGAATCATGGTTAATTTTCGCAAATTTAAAAATGCCTTCCTCCCGTAGCGTTCCGCCCTTCGGGCGTCACAATAGTCAATAACGCTACATACCGGAGCTAGTACCCAAAGTGACAGCTGTTCTGGGCGAAATACAAACGACAGTAATGGACCAGTAATGGATGATAGCATTGGTTAGAAACACAATAAGTTAAGTGTAAATGGATATATTTTTCGTTCATATTGTTAAAAAAAGTGTTGCTAATTTTTCTCAACAAATCCAATAATATATTGGTCATATACACAAAGTATGCATCTTGCACAAATATACCAAATAGGGAGAACCTGAATGCAAAGTTTCATTATTAGTACTGGGTTATATGGCTTCTCCTTACGACACCTGGAAAAATCATTCTGCCAAACTAGTTTAGCGTTGTCTACATGAATCTGTTTTAACAAATAGCATAGGCCACCAACACATACACTTTCTACAATTGCTGCAATGCAGGAGAAACAGAATAAAACTAAAAGGTTTTGAGACTAAAACATAATATGTCTCCCCCCCCCACACAGTGACGTTAATGGTGAAAGGTACTGCATGCCTCTAAGCATAACCCAGTATCATTTCAATTGTAGAAAGTACCTAGCCTAGTACGTGAAAATATGAACAGTAAAAAATCTCGAAAACACATCTTTGACCGAGTGACAGGTTTCTGGATTCTTAGCGACAAACATCAGTTTGAACAATTCATAAAGGAGTTTACTTCAATATTAATTGGGATTTCATTCAACTATGGCTCTAAAATGGCCTGTAATTTTTTTAAATTTGGCCTCATAAAAAAACTAAATTGTTTGGTTTGTAAACTTTGGAATTCTATGAATCCCTGTCTGACGGAGGCCCAAACCAGATCGGACGGGCGTACAGGTGCCAAAAGTTGATCAACGCTTAAAGTCCTCATCAATAAACTGTAATTAAAATTTCAACAAATTCCACACAGTGCTTCTGGGGATATCTTGTAAACAAGCAACAACCAATGAAAATATCCGATTCGGAGGCTCACAGAAGATCGGAGAAGCGTACAGGCGCCAAAACTTGATCAACTCTAAATGTCCTCACCAATAAGCTGTAATTAAAATATCGTCAAATTCCGCCAAGTGGTTCTGAAGATATTTTGTTGACAAGCAACAACCAGTGAAAATATACAATTCGGAGGCTAACTGAAGATTGGAAGGGCGTACAGGCGCCAAAACTTGATCAACTCTGAACGTCCTTACAAACAAGCTGTAATAAAACTTTTATCAAATTCCGCCCAGTGGTTCTGGAGATATCTTGTAGACAAGCAACAACCAATGAAAATATCCGATTCTGAGGCTAACTGAAGATCGGACAGGCGCCAAAACTTGATCAACTCTGAACGTCTTCACCAATAAGCTGTTATTAAAATTTCATCAAATTCCGCCCAGCGGTTATGGAGATATCTTGCTGACAGGCAACAACCAATGAAAATATCCGATTCGGAGGCTAACTGAAGAGAAACAGGTGCCAAAGTTGACGGACGACGGACGCAACAACCACAGTATGTCTCCCCGCCATATGTGAGGGAGACATAATGAGAACGTTTTAAGCCAATTGGTTGATAACATATAAAGATAAAACACGATGAGCAAGTCTATAGTGGTCAAAATCTCAACAAAGTACAACGGTTTTTAACTATTTTTTAGAATGTAGATAAACGGGCTACTAAGACATCAACCATGTATACGTGCATGCAAAGGACGACAATGAAAATTGCGTACTTCGAATATTCCACGAAATGAGTGTCCCCAAATCAATCTGTAATCAATGTGTTTCCTTTGCATTTGAAGGCGAGATATTTTGATCGGTATAGATTAATTGGTATTTTACGCCACACTCAAGACTATTTTTCTTATATTGCAGCGTTGTCACGTTTCGTGGGGGTGTAAACCGGGCTCTGTGCCCGGAGGAAATGCTCGGCGTTTGTCAACTACCTGGCAACGCTATTCACACACAGGTGCAGAGTGAATAGGTATAGAATGCACTTCTCTTGTTTTCTCTACACTCTTTTTTTCCTTAGACTTTTTTTGAAGCATGCGAACTAACATATAAAATAGACTTTTTATCTTTTTGTCTCCATGATCACATTCTTCAATCATTGGCTTCAATCGTTTACCATTGCAGATTATTTATTTTTCATGTCGATGTTATGTTGATGGAAAACGGTCTTTACTAAAGCCAAAACACATAGGACAACTCGTACTATATTGTACATGATGGTGTATATTTATGAGCTTTCGAGAGTAGCTACTCTCATCATCAGATATTACAACACACAATAGACAATTTTCTACAGGCATTATATATAGAGAAACACATAACATAGTTAATACTTCAAAATGATAGAATAAGTAGGATAAGCAAAATTAGGCTTCCAAAGTACAAATGAACAGGATCTGTACAGATTAAAACCATGGGGACTTATAATCCTTAATGGAGACATACAGTTATACATTAAATAAACGGAGAGGAATTGATGAAATTTGTACATTTAAATCAGGGTTTAATTTAGAAATATGAAGTGACTCTTTAAAAGCTAAGCTAAGTTTGTTATTGGCTTGTTATTCTCTATATATAATGCCTGTAGAAAATTGTCTATTGTGTATTGTGATATCTGATGATGAGAGTAGCTACTCTCGAAAGCTCATAAATATACACCATCATGTACAATATAGTACGAGTTGTCCTATGTGTTTTGGCTTTAGTAAAACCACTCCATAGTAGAATTTAATATAAAACGGTCTTTATGGCAGTTATTAAGGGAAAACACAAAAAGTTATCTCAAATTAAGCATGTTTATGGTATCAACTCAAAAATTGAACCCTATATATGGCCTAATCAGATTCCAAACTTAAGAGAAATGGACTACAGGAACTTTCCAGTTCCAGCAACAAAACCATAGACGGAATATGTAAATATTTATAAAGATTTGTTCAGTTGTTTTCTAAATTTTACCGTCACTGACGTTTCAATTGACAAAATGGCCACTCCAGCGGTCATGGTTCTATACATTCTAATTAGAACCAAAAAGAAATCTAGCAACCAGCATGACATATTGTTAAAAAATTACAAACAATTATCTTGAGCCGATGGACCCGAGGTAGGTTTGGGTTTCGAATAAATGCATTTTCCTTCTTTAATATCTACAGGGTAGCGTTTACCTACATACAATCATCAAATAAATATGAATATGAAACTTAAGATCCTTAGGGGAACTAGACATATCAGTCGTGACTTTCGCCCACGGGACATCATTTAAGCGTCTTTTCTTTTAATTATTTTTGTAAACGAAACGGACTTTATTTTTATTTTTTTATATTTCACTTATTTTTTGTCTTTAATTTTTTTAACATTAGTTTAAAAAAATATTTTTAGTGATAAATTATATTTTAAGTCCAAATATATGTATGTATATATATCACAAATCAATTAATTTATAGCATTTATACAATACAATGTCATAACCGGAAGCTCATAGTTTAGCAGTGAGTAATTCTGCTTCACTTGTTTCTGGTAAATATCATCACTTTTGCTTTTTCTGAATTGACTGTAATTTGCCATTTTGAACAAAACCTGGAAAGGTAATTAAGTAATAACTGTAAGCCTTCGGTTGTTCTTGACAACAACAGCATATCATCGGCAAAGATCAATACAAAACATATATCTCATTTAGTAATACACCATTTGCTTGTATACCCACTGGCTTCAGACACTAGATTTAAACTAAATTTGGGACAGGGCATGTGCCACCCTACTTTCGGCTTAGGAAGTAATATTGTTAATCTTAGTAACGAGGAACTCACTGCTGATGATATATCTCTACTCAATAGAGGACTCTCATTTGTGCCTTGCCCTAAATCATTATCTGATAGGGACTTTTCTATTAGTAAATTAGTGCATGTTATGGAGTTCTCCAGAAATCTTAGTCTGGCTGATATCTACCGAGATTCTAGTGAGGTACGCAAGCCGTTTACATCTAAAAGCGGCTAAACACCCCCTTCTCACATGTATGATCCAGAAATAAACATTAGTCGTGACTCTGTATCAAGGAAGTTTGATGTTTTAACTAATCAGAGGAACCAACATAACCTTACTCATTCAGAATGTCTTGCCTTAAGTAAGCTTAGGAGAAATCCAAACATAGTTATTAAACCTGCTGATAAAGGTTCGGCAACAGTTATTATGTCAAAACAGGATTATATTGAAGAGATAGAACGGCAGCTAAGCAACCCTCTTCATTACAAAAAACTTGATAAGGAAATTTGGCCTGAAAATGTTAGGAAGTTTAATAAAATTCTTGTTTCTCTTCAAGATAAAGGCTTACTTAATGAAAAACAGTATCGCTATTTGGAATCTGATCATAACTCTAAAAACAGGGTCTTCTATATTCTTCCGAAAATTCACAAACCCATTGAAAAATGGCCGAAGCCTACAATGCCCCTTGAGCGTCCTATTATCTCAGATTGTGGCAGTGAAAGTTATAGAATATAGAGTAATTGATTACTATCTAAAACCTATAGCGAATCGGCATCCTAGCTTTATAAAAAAATACGGATGATTTATTGGCCAAATTGTCTGAGAAATCCATCCCACAAGATGTGATTTTGGTTACTCTGGATGTGGAGTCTATGTATACAAACATTGAAATAGATTTGGGTCTTAAATCCATAAAATCAGCATTCCAAAGATATCCTGACCACCGTCGTCCGGATAAAGACATTTTAGAATTGCTGGAACGTAGCTTAAAAGGTAACGAACTTGGATCCCGGAAGATGTCGTGAAAAAACTATAATACCATTTGTGTTTCAGTATAACAAAGCTAGCATCGCTATGGCCAAGATTATAGTAGAAGAATACAAACTACTTCAAAGTAAACTTGCTCGACCTCTGACCCAAAGGCCAGTCATTGCTTATAAAAAGAACAAGAGTTTGAAAGACATACTGGTCAGGGCTAAACTCCCCTGTCTGCCTTCTACCTAGGTTTTCTGGGAAAGGGGTATGGGGGCGGGGGGCAAATGTTCACTGTCTTTTCCCATGACCCCATAATATATAGTCTGACGATATTCTTACTATAACCCCTGTCCACAAGATCAGAAGATTTTCGGAAGACCGTAAATGAACCGAATAAAAATTTCGTTTGATTAATAAATTTATCAATAAGACATTGTATAACATGGACACAGTCAATTGTACTTCTGTCTGAACGAAAACAAAAATTATCCGACCTATTTCTTAAAACCAAGGAAAATAATTTAGAGAAAGAACTAACCAGAGTTATTCCCCTGTAATTACTGGCTATGTGAAAAGGTGAGAAAAAAACAGCAACAACATGCAATTGTATCGATCGAGCTTCTATAGACCATCGTATTCATGTGTGTGAATCTTGCCAGTGGTTTGTTGTGTGAAAATAAACTGTAAATAAATACGTCAGACAAACTCGCGTTCGATAGTCAGTGGAGAACGCCATTGATATTTTAAAATTCTATTATATATAGTATTAGTAAATTACTTTCCTTGAGAGTTTATCGTATCTTGTATGACTATAACCTGCAATGTTAGCGGTTAGACTACCTTTTCTGAAAATCCTACATCGACCCCACAAGTCGCGTAGACACCAAATGCAGCCTGTCACGTTTTCCAAAAGGTTGGCTTACAAGCCAGTATAGAGTGTTTGTCTTTAGTTATCACCGCTTCAAAATGATCGAAGTTGACCTAGGTTTAAATGGCAAACTTTCAGAGTTGACCAATTTCTCTTACGCTGGTGCAGTGGCTGTTGAGCTAGGCGTATGCTGATTGGCCGATTGGTACACAGGTACGGTAATGTCTGAGTTAATTCAAGTGCTGGAAAAAAGTAGAAGAGTGCAAATTCTCATCTTAATTCAAGAGAGAGCTTGTAAAACATTCAAGGATTAACTGCTGGTCAATCATGTGCTGAAAGTTTAAATCTCATTCAGAACCTTTTGGTTATTGAGGATTTAGAAACATGCATAGTCCTCTAATTAACTCAGGCATTACCGTAATCTTTGCTCTGAATATGGCTGCCGAATTAGTTAGACGTTCTCTGATAACGATTGTTAACTTTCTTATAGCACAGTTTGGCAAGGAAAAATCGTAGAAATATGGTTTTGGTACCAGGTCCATTAGAAAGGAAAAATTTACCGCGCCTGTACTGAATGTACTAATTTTGTTTCCTTTCATTATCCTGTAAGGTTACCCTTCTTTGGGATTGGTATGATAATACTTTTGATCATACTTCAGGATACTATTGACGAGTAAGTATATGATTCAATATTTCAGACAAATAAGACAACAGAATACCAGATATGTCCAAAAATACCTCAGCCAGTAGTGCAGAAAACTTGTCTCTTTTTAATTGATGTATTGCCATTTTGATTTCTTTAATGCTGATTGGAGGATCAAGGTCATTAACGACAACAACTGGAAAGTTATAAACCTGATCAGACCTTCTGTTCTGAGGGTGTATCGAAAAAAAAAATTAACAAAGACATCAAGTTGTAGTTTTGAAGTTTTCGCTGTTTTCTTCAAAACTGTTTTGGATTACTTTTTGCAATTTGAGAAATTTTATTTGGACTATTGGTTGCAATTAAATTTTGCCTTAGGGTTGACTTTGACATACTTTTGTTTGGCTAAGAATAACTCATTCAGAAGGCTATCTGACTGCCTTATTTTGTACCACCTTTTTCGCTTGCAAAAAATCAGCATTGAAGCATTTAGACCGACATTTCATTAAAGGAGTCTTTGTATAAATCTTACCAAACAGCTGAAACGATATTTCGTCTAACTTCTCAGAGACATCAGTTATAGTTTCATTAATATGTATATATCCTGATTTCAAATTAACAATACTACTATCAAGGTGCCCTTTCTTTTCTAGTAATAGTGACTAAAAATCCTCGGTTCGGACTTTCTCCCAAACTATTTTCTGTACATTTGTTGAAGTCGTTTCTTCCGTACTGGAGTATGCTTTTTGGATAAGTATTTAAATTTTCCTTCACCTGGAGATGGATCTTTGCAATTGTTAAGAGCTTGTTTAAGTTATGACAATGAGAAATTTAATTTAATGGTATTTCATCCCCAGGTTAATCCAAGTTGCTGATATACTCCTCTGCCTCTTTTTTATGTAGAATGAATTCTGGAATGAAGAATTATCTAGATCCGATCACAACACAATCTAGAAGATTTACACAATTAGATTAGTTTCCTTTCGAATGTGTTTGTCTTGCGAGCCTTTAACAGGCAAGACATTTTCCCCTGTTTGATCTTCTGTAAGATCTTATAGTGTGTGATTATACTTATTTAGATTATCATTTTCTCCAATATCACAAATATTACTTATTCTACTGTTAAGATCAGCACAGAGAAATATTTTACCATCATCACTGAGAACTTCAGAAAAGTCAGTAACTCTATACTTCGAAAAGAAAGGAGAATTCTCTGGAGAAATGTAAATGCAACCTATGTAGATGTACTGAAGAAATTGTGTTTCAGTTTTACCCAAATAAATCCCTCAATTACCCGAACGCCATCATCTAAACTATTCCTATAATATACTGATATACCAGCATTAAGGCGTTTGGCTCTCGGAGATAGGGAGCGATTTTTGGGGAGCAATATAAAATGATAACTGATAAAAAGAAACAAATGAACAATGCGCAATTTGAATATTGGATTTTGTTTTCTCTCCAGAAATTAAGGTTACATGGATATACCAATATGCTTAGTTGAAACTATCCAAATTCTATGCCCAAAGTATATTGATATTATGCAGGCTAATAGAGTTGAAAAGTGTAACGCGTTTAAAAATGTATTCATTTCTCTTTTTTTTCTCTTAACAGCTGGTTCAAATTCCCTGTGCATCCCAATCGATCTTTTAGTCAGCCATGCACTCACACAAAAAGATATCCTGCAAATGTTTGTATTTGGTCGGTAACAGGATTCCTCCATCGGTAACAGGATTCCAATGTCTTTACTAATCATGGATAACTTCCGGGTACCGACCAGATGTGAGCATTTGCAAGAGTATTTTCAGCTGTTTTGCTTCAATTAGTCAAAGAAAAATAAGGCGATTCTCCAAAGTTACACTTTTCAAATCGATACATCCTCCGACTCTACTGGCAAGCACAATATCAATATACTTTGGTCATAGAGATTGGTTATTTCATGTTCTGTTACTGAAAGCTGAGATATGTTGATAAGAAAAACTTGCTTATCATAGTTACGAATGCCGTATCACAATTCTGTTGCAATATGCTTCTGTAACATTGAGCTGTGTCCCAGGATAATCTGAAACAGTGAAAGAACATCAATTTTAACATGTTTGTTTGGCCGATTGTTTGCATTACTGATGTATTGATTATGTTTATTTGCCACATTAAAATTGATATAACTTACAAAGTATTGTTCGGGACAGGGTTTTCTGTCAGAAGACAACCCCGGCCATTCCATTCGTTTACTCGGCTATAGTAGCTAGCAATCACTAAATCTAAAGCATTAGAGATTGAATTCAGTAGTGGTAGACAGGAGTAGTTTCTTACGTTGATTCATACAGCTTGAACTCCTCGTAGGTATACCTAAAGGCCCTGAACATTTTTAACCAAAAGTTAAACACTTTATCGGCTATTCTAGATAAACACTCATCGATAGTCGCCTCATTCTGAGCCACACAATTCAGATTCTGCTCGATAACTGAAAACAAAAACAAATGTTCCATATTTTTTACAGGGCACAAAATTAACAGAAAAACACTACAGCTGGATTAAATAGGAGGTGATTTGCCAACAACATGCAAATGACGTCCGAATGACTACCTAACGATCCATCTGTATTAACTTTTCATCATTTTTACTAACGGTTTAGAAGAAAAAACATATTTGTGTTGATGTAACGGTTTATATCAGAATGGATAGAGTAACGTGTGGAAAATGCAGTTGGAATGCATATGGCTTAAGTGTAAATGGAAGTTGTCCAGTCGGCATGGCATTGATGTCCCGAAGTCACGTTATTTTTGTGCACAACCCCCCCCCCCCCCCGCCCCCAAACTGGCAAATGGTCGACACCATACTTAGTTATTTTGTTTAATGCTGTTAAATTGTAATTCGTACCATACCTTAGTTTCGGACTTCGAAATTTAATAAACCCATAAGCTCAGTAAACCACCTAATAATTTTCCGGATGATTTCGATTTAAAATATGGACTCATCATCATGCAAGGAATAATTTTCAAATCATCTATTTTATCAATGGCTTTATAACATATAAATTTCCCCGACGAATCACCATATTCAATCATATTACAATGTAAAACGTACCCTTGGTATTAGAACACATATCTGAAATAGCATTATCGGTAAACTCGACCTCTTTTAAGTAAGCTTCTTTCAGCTTTGGGTTAGTGATTTCATAACAGGATTTGGCTGCTCGTCCAAAACAGCCAAGACGCGAAGAAATGTCAGGAGAACTGAAATAGAAAGCAAAAAATGAGGAATAAATAGAAATTGGTATAATGTTTACATGTTTTTGCTACACTAGCATACGTTTTAATGGTATACATTTTTTCCAAGAGCAGAATTAGTCAACTTTTATAAATATATATTTCTCTAGAAGAACCAATGAAGGGCTTTTCAAAACGTCCTGAAATTCAAGCAGGCCTTCTGGTAAAAAAACTGTCAGTTTCTGCATTGATCAGTTTCTGGTAGCTTTAAATTGGTGTTTGATTACTTTTATTTGATTGATCATAGTCACTCGAGTTGCCAAAATTTATATACTTTTTCATAAATTCGATTTTAAAGGCACACCTAATGCTAAAATCTAGAAAACTTTTAACAAAGATGATGACAGTTTACTGTATTTTTCCCAGTTAGAAAAAAATCAGTAACGTTCATTCGAAAGTTTTGGCATCATTTAGTATTTTAATTTGAAAATGAAAATTTGATTTGTTAGTTACCCTAAATGTACACGAAGGCAAGCCCGGCAAGGCTCCGATAAATTTGATACGGTAAATTCAATACTAAAAGATATGGAATAAGCATATTCCAACATATATATAGAACTTACAGACTTTCTGGTCCATGGTGACGTTTGGACTTCCGTTCTGGGTATGCCTTCATAACACCATTTAACCATTTTAAAGATAACTTCACATTTTTGTGTGTCTTATGTTTGAGTCATTTTACTAGAAGTAAGATCGTATAAATTCGATTTCTTTACAAATGTCAGAAAGGCTAAGGCGGGCTAGAAGGCCTTTGAGATATTATCGGCCATTTTTTCTAAAGAAGTAAGAATTAGAATTTTTTTAAGTTTTGAAAATTTTGAAAGAAATTAACTTATTTTTTTTTAACGAATCTTCCCGTACATTTGGCAGAGTATAACAAAGCAGCATTTACCGGCAGTAGTTAATAAGTGTGGCAAAATTAAATATTCGAAGGAAAGTTTCTCCGATATCCTCAGAGCAGTTAACCAATGGTTGGAGGTTTGTACATTTTCTATAATAAAAATAAGAAAAGGACCCTGTAAAAAGAAAAATACAGTTATACAGAAAGACAATGAAACAGAAGGCTCTCTTAAAAAGCAGACGGGTTTCGGTACTTCACCCCCCCCCCCCGACAGAGTCAGACATGTTATATTTTTGAAAAAGGCTCAATATTGCGAGCATCAGCATTCGCACGTAAATTATTTGAACCCTATATAGTTATGTTGTCAATAGAAGCTAATGACAACCCTACTTTAGTACTTTTCAGCGAAATAGATGTTACGGGTTTAGTTTGGCATCACAAAACAGTCTATCAAAAAATGTTACATTCTAAACTTAAAACAAAAATACCTTCTAATAAAGGACAAAATACAAACAGTCGGAATGTTTATGGGTACATTTTAATTTTCTTTATTGAATAGCTAGTATAAAAAGATAAAAGACACTCTCTGCAAAGCGACGGTAGAAGAACAAAGAACGCTAACGAAAACGGCACTTTGTACCTGGAAAAGAGAAAAGAAGTAACGGAGGATGTGCTGAATATATAGGATGATAAAAAAGCAGGTTAAACATTTTTTACCAATCTGTCTGATCATCACGAGCGTCAACAGCCCCCCCCCCCTCACCTTTCTGAAGGGGTGGGGACATTCAATGATTTGTCCCCGCGTCCCACTTTTTGCAAGCCTGAAATATTACTGGAAAACAATACTATCAAGATTGCGAAAAAAGAAAAGAAACTGTTTTTTCGCAGCAACAGACCCACGCAAAATAGGGCGTTATCATCTTGAACGTAACAGTTCGCGTAGGGCATTGAGCTCAAAGTGGCATGAGCAGCCAAAATGTTGATATTTTGATGTTAAAACAGAATGTTGAAATTATTGGCTATTTTTCTCAAGACGTATAATTCAGAAGCTTTTTAGTGCATCTAGTCTCGAAAATGTACGATAAAGTATTGTTTTGAACTAACTTTGGCTTAGAATGAATGAATGGTCGTCCCGGTTATTTAAATTTTGCTACTTTTCGAACATGTTTTCGGTTTATACAGGCCACCAACTGTATGGATTCTCCATATTTCGATTTTCGAATACCTTTTATTTATTGGAGGTAAAACCAACAGGGGTACCCCCCCCCTCTATAAATTGGTGGTGTATTATGAATATGTAATACATGTATATTATATGTTATTAATCGAGTGTTTTCGTATTGCCTTGATATTGGCCTGAGGGTGGCCGTATTGGAACCACCCGAAGGCCAATGCCAAGGCAATACGAAAACACTCGATTCGTAATATTTTTATTAATAGACTGTGGAAGTTATTTCCATGCAAGCTGTAAAGTTGAACAGGAGGTATGTTTTCAGGAAACCGCTGGTCGCCCTCTGAACATTTTCTCAATGCCTTAAACAAATTGACGTCCGACCAAGTTATGCTCTCTGTGTTTTCGTTCTTGGATAAGTAGAAAAGTTTCTTACTATTTATGATGTAAAAATAAGGTTATATATGACTGAACAATGTCAAGAGCTAAAGTTCAAGATATATGTAATAACATGGTTAATGGAATAAAAGAAAAAAAAAACTGTATGGATTTTCCGAAGGCCGTCAAAGCCGCTTACTGTCGTGACAATCAGAAATTACGAAAAAAGTGTGAATTGTGGCAGCTCATGCCACTTTAACGGAGTTGCCCAAACGCAAGATTTAATCACAGCGGGAGGGTATGCATATGGATATTAACTTCTTCATTTATTAGCAACGTTTTGGTCTTGGTACTTAGACCGTTTTTCAAGCTCTGTTCAACATGTTCAACATAGCTTGAAAAACGGTCTAGACTAAGTGTCAAGACCGAAACGTTGCTAACTAACAAATGAAGAAGTTGATATCAATATGCAAGCCTTACCGTTGTACTTATTCCAGCTTCTAAATGCCACTCAAACAAAGATTTAATCATTTTCTTCCTGACGTGATTTTCTTCCTGACGATTTAAACATTTAATGTTCTCACCCTACTTTTACACATACATGTAAACCTATCATTTCTCTTACCCTGAAGTTTTGTTTTTGATTTGACGGTTAATATGTCATCCCTATTCAAGATAAATGTTTGATTGCTATCGTTGAAACCGAAAGCTGAAACAATCATTACTTAATTTGTAAATTAATCGACTCTGATTGACCCGGAAAAAAATCCGGGCCAGGGTGAGAATCGACAATGATGATTGCAACTTGCTTTCGAAACACTGACTTCACGACGTATGAAAATTTAAATCGTTACTTACATATGGATTACAAAAAAACTTCTTTCCTTTTTGTATATGACAATGTTGCAATCTAAATTCCTCGTTTGTATTATTTCCAGCGGTATTATAAACGTTGACAGGTAAAAAAAATTAATAGGTTGTAACCCATAAGTTAGTAACAATGGACTACTAAACATTGACAGTCATAGCCGAGAAATCTTGGCTCTGCCGAATTTTTTTTTCCGTGTTCGTCAATATTTTATTCTTTGCTTATTTGTTGTGAAAGTTGCGCCGCGGGTCGGCGGGTCTCCTTAACAAATATCACTTTTTTACTATGGAAGTGATCTTGGCTATGACGAACACGGAAAGAAAAAAAAATCGGCAGAGCCAAGATTTATCGGCTAGGACAGTCAGAGCGGTTAGACGTGTGTTACACAGGCTCCGTGAGTAAGGTATTAGCCACGCCCTAACTGGACAAAGCATATCACTGCATAGGTCACTTGAGGATCAGTTTCCTTCGGTCAGCGGTTGTATGATATATACCTAAGATGCCGAGAACCAGTAAAACATCAGCCCAGGAAGAAACCATAACCGTAGATCCCAACAGAGATCCTGATGACTTCAAAGAGTTTGATGATCAAAATGCAAGATGTTCTTCAAAAAAAACACAGCCGTGATATTACAAAAATATCCCAAGTACAATCTAACCAAAAGAAACAATCTGACCAGCTGAAAAATAGGTGTGATGAATTTACAAAAGAAAATAAAGCCTTAAAAGATCGCGTCTAGGATCAGGAACGATACAGTCGGCAATTTAACTTACGTTTTGGCGGAATTCTGGAAACTGACAACGAAAATCCTATTGACATAATCAACACTATTAGTACAAAATGCACACAGGTCCGGCCCCAAACGCGATGACAGTAAAAGACATATTATTTGTAAGTTTCTGTGCCGACCCGAAAGGAGAAATGTGTTATTAGCAGCCAAGTCGATTCCCAAAGATAACGCTGTTTATGTTATGGATGACTTGATTCCAAAACATCGTCGGAAACATCGTTTTTTATGGCTAAATGTTATTCACAGGAAAAAAAAGTGCGTTTTTCGTGAGGAAATCTTTATTACAAAAAGCAAGGCTCCCGCCGACGATAATGAATATGAGATTTCTCACTGGATGGATACAGACTGTCGTCAATCTAGTTATTACACTGATATAAGTTTTTCTAATCAGTTAAATTCTACGGACGAGTCGAACAACCGTAACTCGTTAACAATAAGGTGAAGAATTACTTATGGATAACAACTTCTTGGTTAATTGGGTGACGACGTCAATTGACTTTGATAACGATGTAAGAACTACATCGAAACGTCGTCACCCAATTAACCAAGAAGTTGTTATCCATAAGTAATTCTTCACCTTATTGTTAACCTTTCAACTTCTAAATGCCATTGAAAGATTCGTAACTCGTTATACGTTATACATTGGAATGTTCGTAGTCTTAGTAAAACGTTCGATGAAGTTACGGCAAACATTCACAACCTAAAACAAAAATGCCTTCTCTGGAAGCTGGCTTAACCCTGCTAACGGACACGTTGTCGGTGCGTACAGGCCACATACTGTATAGATTTTCATCATTCCATCGCCAATCATTTAGTTTTTCGATGGCCTTTAAAGCCTCTTACTGTCGTGACGATCAGAAATTATAAAAAAAGTGTGAATTTTGGCAGCTCATGCCACTTTAACTATCGTTATCAGAGAATGTTAATCTGACCTGGCAGCCATCTTCACAACAAAGCTTAGCCGTCTGCCCCGATCGGCCAATCAGCATACCCCTAGCTCACCAGTCAGTGAACTAGCGTAAGAGAAATTGGTCAGCTCTGAAAGTCTGCCATTTAAGTTAATTTGGATCATATCGAGGAGCTAAAAACCGAAGACAAATACTCTAATAACTCTGAAATATGTGCTGACTTATAAATCAACCTTTTGAGTAGACGTGGCAAGCTGCATTTGGTGTCTACCGGATCTGTGGGGGTCGTTGTAGAATTTTCACAAAAGGTAGTCTTATCGCTGACATTGCAGGTTATAACCATGCAAGATACGATAAGCTTTCAAGGGACGATTGAACTGTTGAGTTTGTCTGGCAGATTCATTTGCAGTGTAATTTAACACCGTAAACCACGTGCAAGATTCACGCACATGAATATGATGGCCTATGGGAGCCCGCTCGATACAATTACATGCCCCCACCCCCACCCCACCCTCCCTTTTAAGCTTGAGCCAGGGCTAAATAACGTAAAGTACCAAAGAAATTCAATTATGACGTTCCTGAGTTACACTGGGTTTTTAACCGACTAAACTTTTGCAGAACCGGCCCCAGGTTTTAAAATTTTTTTTTTATCAGACTTAGTTGGATTCAAACTCGCTAACACATCGAGAGGGAAACTTGAGTCACACTTAGACACTGTCATTCTACCGACAGGTACCTCTGATAAACAAGGAGAGGCCTAGCGCTGAAGACAAGGGCGTACCTATATGTGTATAGCTGTAGCTAAAATTGAAATCTTTAAAGTTACTTACATGCTGATGTTGTGAGGTATGCACAGATTTCTCCAGAATTCAAACTCTCCAGGATGCAAAGATATGACAAATATACAAAATATCACCGCTCTTATATAGCCGGGTAAACCAAAGTAATTAAGGGTTTTCCGTGCTGTGATAATTATTATTTCTATATCAAACATGCTTATCTAACATATAAATAATGAAGTTTAAATGGAACCTTTTATTGTGAAAGAGATTTTCATTTTACACAACCAGCTGTTGTGGATTGATTGTTGCTTTACACTGCATTTGTTCACGCACCAGTATATTGCAGCTGTGCAGGTTTAATTGTGGAGGAAATCAGTCTTTTGCCCAGAGAAAACTCCTGACCTTCTTTACACTTACTATCTGTATTTTAAAAACTTGTCTTTATAGAGTTGTTCTAGTGAAATAAATATATTTCTTGTTAATTTCCCTTTAACCCCTTTCAAGTGTGACTTAAAAAATGCAGGCGATGAAATGCTGGTTGTATCAGTCAATAAAAAAACCCGCCTACGCCCGAAAAGATGTGTGTGTATTGTATTCATTTCGTGGCGTACATCATTCCATGAATGGAAAACGCCAATAACCTCAATATATAGATAGATAGGCTGTATAATTACATATGTAATTTCTATTCTACCTAAGTGCTTCTTAGCTTCTTAGTGCCTTTATGGTACACTGACAGACAGCCCTTTTGAATTTTACCGCTCTGTAGAAAATTTGAACCTGCATGGGACTCTATAAAAGGTAAATGTTTAGAGAGCTTTAGTTAATATCTGTGTATCAGGGCTATATGTTTGATTTATGGATCCATGTTAAAGTGTCTAATTTTCAGTTTTTATAGAAACCGATAGTTGTTGGTTCTCATTGAACTAGGATTTCTAAAAGCGTTTTAATGATTAGCAATATGAGAATTTACCACTGGTTACAAATGCAATGTCATATTTGGAGAACGATGTTGAATACAAGCTATGAAACGTTTTTTTTAAATAGAATTTAAGCGCATAAAATGTTGAACCAATGAGCGAAGCCAACGTTAGTGACAGCCATATATCAACGTTCTTGAAACGTGGACATCCAAATCTGTTTCTATCGCCTATCGGACATGATCGTGACGACCGTGAATAAATCTCAGCCAATCTCTTCAAATATTTTGGTATCTCTACAAACCATTATTCATATTTAAGAACACTAATACACACGGACACAGGAACAGTCTTCTTGTCTAAAATAACCATAGAGACAAGTTTCTAATTGTGTTAAAAAGAGGTATATCATTTACATCTTTATACCTCCCATCATAAATTGTTGTAATAAACTAAACCTATGATATTTCATTAGGTTGACGACTGACAGGGGCTTGGCCTTAATCAGCTGAATTTTCTAGAACACTTTGTATTGACAATGCTTACGCATCTGAAGCTATGACAAGAATATCGGCATTGAGCCCCATAGGATCATGGAAAAAGACAGTGAAAATTTTGGCCTCTCCATCCCAAGAAAAAACTATTTAGAAGACAGACATGGGAGTTTAGCCCTGACCAGTATATCTTTCAAACACTTGTTCTTTTTATAAGCAATGACTGGTCTTTGGGTCAGAGGTCGAGCAATTTTACTTTGAAGTATACACAAAGAAAAAAGTTAAGCACCCCCTGGAAAGTCTGCACCGACCGATGCAATAATTGGTGTAGGAAGAGTTGTTGGAAAACTCATGTTGCAGAAATTATTGTGATCATAAAGGGCAACATTCTGGCGATAAGAAATCACCATTAATGACAATAAGCTAAACAATTTATTCAGGATATCGTTAGCCAAATCAGAAGTGTATTTTAACAAAATAAGATGATGCTTGTAAGTATGAAACATCAGAGTCCATCCAAAGAGATGTCGGATCTGTTGAAAGGGTAACTGCGCGGATTTGAATCCTTTAGAGCACATTTGTCCCAGAGCCTCTTGTACAAAATCTGCAGGAATTGGAAGCCACATTACATCGGTATTGGCTAAGTTATTCCTAGGGTTGTGTTGGCCCCTCGCAGTCTGATAACTTCGGGGATTTACGTGCGTGAAATACCCTCTGAGGGCCACACAGGAGTGTCCCGGTGATAATGTAAGGGACCGAAACACTCGGTTTGTTAACTTTCAGCCTAGATCAGTTATATAATTGAAGCATTGGAGGATTCCTTATATGTACCGAAACTGCGTCTGTCTACAACATGTGGTTTACCGGGCTAAATAAAATATATAAACAAATTCTTGTCTAATTCTTCTCTAAATGATATTAGCATTTAATCAATTTATAATTATTTTTATTTTATTTTTTCGTCTGTAGTAAAACATTTTGATATTTACTTTCGACGCTATTTTTATTCAGAACAAAAATACGGTGATTTACCCTATAAAAAGCGCAGACTGTCCGAGGCGTGTCAAAGCCGATCGGTAGCGAGCGAAGATAGCCGAAGGGAGTGCCGACTGGGCCCCTCGTTGACCCCTTGGAGGGAATATCTCATACGGGGGTTGACTGACAATACTTGGGATGGGGAAGGAGGAGAATGACTAGATTACTAGGTCTAACAGAAAACATCTTAGTAGAAACTGGGGAAGAAGGTGGACGAACAAGAGCAGAGGTACTAGGTCTAGGGGAAGGGAACTGAGGGGGTGAAAAAGAAGGGACAGAAGCTGCAGATGCTGACGAATTATTCGCAAACGAACAAGGTATTGTGATTGATTTATATATGGCTGGGTTTGAGGATTGTATCTTAACCATCTCCAGCTAAATGACCCAAATGATTCCGCTTATCCTACTGATGATAATGAAATTGAACAGCAGCTATGGGACTCTGTAGCCAATTATCAGTCAAACTACTATATACAAAATGATCTGAACTCTATACTACAAAGTAACCCAATTAACAATAACAACATGTCTGTATTTAATCTAATGCGAGGAGTTTTAATATAAATATTGGCCCTTTTAGATTCTGTCTACCATAAGTTTAGTATTATTGGAATCTCTGAAAGTTGGTTGAACACGTCGATTGAAGAAATGTATGAAATTCCAGGATACAGCCATTTTGCACTGTCTAGAGATAATCATGCTGGGGGTGTTGTTTTACTATACATGAGCAATGATATTACCGATTGCTAAATTCGACATGATATATCCCTTATTGATCCAGAAGGTCAATATGAAATATTATTTGTCTAAAACAAATCCATAATAATCATGGGGGACTTCAATATAGATCTCCTCAAAACTAATACGCATGGTCCAAGCCGCCAATTCTTAGAGATCATGAAATCCTATTATTTTTACCCTAGAATTACAAAGCCCACAAGAGTTACTTCCCATACAGCCTCGTTAATTGACAACATATTTACAAATTTCCTTGATAATGATACAGGAGCTGGAATTATTTTGTCAGATATATCAGATCATTTTCCTGTGTTTCATTTATTCTGAATATACAGTCTTCTGAATATTCTAGCTATTTGTATAGAAACACTGGCCCTCATACCATTCTATTTCATCGGTCATCCTAAAACTGTATGATACACTCCTTTCAGCTAAATCGTTAAAATAATATAGTGCAGCAGTTTTCCTGGATTTCCGTAAAGCCTTCGACACGGTCGATCATGCCATACTCTTATCGAAGTCAGCTCATTACGGGATACGGGGTATGTGCAATGATTGGCTGAGAAGTTATCTCCATAACAGGAAGCAGTCTGTATCACTAAGTAATTTATTGTCCAATGAGCAGCTAGTGACGTGTGGCGTGCCCCAAGGCTCGATTTTGGGCCCGACAATGTTTTTGATATATATATACTTAGCGCCATTAAAAACGCACGACCCAAAGAATGTAAAATATTTTGAGAAATGTAAAGTGTAAAATATTGTAAGTACTCTTAAATTGAAGAACAAGGCATTGGTCACAATGAGACAAAGACTTGATAATATGTGAAACCCTGGTGACTTTTATTCCTTGCAAACAAATCGTTGATACAGAAATTGAAGGTGTCATCATTCAATAATGGGTATGTCCACCTCGGGCATCAACGCAAGCAGTACATCTACGACGCAAGGACCTGATGAGTGTGGCTATTCTGTGCTGTAGGATCCGGTCCGACTCTTCTTGCACTACCTGGATCAATTGACGTCGGTTGCGTGGCCTGGGTTGACGTTGTGCAACGGCATTCTTAAGCTGATCCCACAAGTGCTCTATGGGCGATAGATCGGGGGAGTAAGCTGGCCATTCCACGATGTTCACATTATTCTGTTGCAAGAAGTCTTGTGTCAACCTTGCAGAGTGTGGGCTCTGATGATTTCGAACCCATCGCAAACGGTTTTGGCGTGCGGCGGGTGTCAATATGGGCCCTCGGTAGGGGCTGCGTGTATGCATCTGTATCTGTTGGAGACGGCGACGGATGGTGCTGAGGTTTACCCTGGGCCTTCCAATTCCCACTGTCTCGCGAGCAGTCTGTGTCGCGGTGCGAAATCGGTCACGTGTGTGCAACAAACCGATGTACCGATCCTGGCGGGCTGTAGCGACTCTTGGCTGACCAGGGCGTGGTCGGTCGGCAACATTGCCAGTTTCATGTTCCCTGATTCTGAGGCGACTAATTGTGGAGGGCTGACACTGCATGTGACGTCCTAGGGCGGCACAACTGAGACCCGCCTGTAACATGCCAATGGCACGTTCCCTTTGTTGTGTCGTAAGTCGGGGCATGGTAACGTTTTCTGATTTTTTTTTCGTCTTTATGCTGAGCTTCGTGTAAAGTGTTGAACCCACGACACATGAGCCCTGAAAGCTGTTCTCAGTGACGGTGAGACACTCAATGGACGTTATTAGGAAATGTTGCGTAATGTTCACGACAGGCGCGCGGGGAACACCACAGCTTATCCAGTTATTGCAACTTAACTCGAACTAACAATAAACAACAAAACGGAAATGGCCAATAGCCTTACTGGGGTAGAAACATAAAATTCAACCGTGCGTTTTTAATGGCACTAAGTAATATTAATATTAACGATATTATTAACGTAAGTGATGTTTAGATATGATCCTATTTGCCGACGATACAGCTGATACTTACTGTAATTCGAAAATGTCTACTTACATTATAGTTTTCAATGTTCTACTTATATATAAGCTATAGTAATGTTATTTAGGGAAACACGTATCCATCCCATCTTACGCCCATTTCTCTCCTACAGAAGAGATTGATACGCGTTGTGACATTTAGCAGAAGATATGTCCATACTGGCCCTCTTTTCATTCAAAATGATATTTTACCATTTAGTCAAGTTAACAAGTACCTTACCCCAGTAATTGTGCATCGATTTTTACATAAACCATATGCTCTACAATTTACAACTCGGCAACTATTTAACCGGTTATCGTATGTACATAATTATCCCACGAGGGATGCCTCTTTAAATTTATACAGGCCTTATGTCAATACCCAAACAAAAATATATTCATTCCCAGACTGGATCCAAAATTATGGAATGATTTGTCTAGTAGTCTGAAACAACTAAACTCGGAATCATTATTTAAAAGAAATCTGAAGTAATTGTTATTGTGAGATAGTCATTTCTTTGAGTTGTGAGATCTTAAACGTTGTCTCCCAATACCAACTCGAAAGACAGATGCTGCTCTTTTCTAATTGATTGTTCTGTGTTTTACGCCGCGCTCAAGATTATTTCACTTATATGGCGGCGTTGCCAGTTTTATTGTGGGAGGAAACCGGGCTCTGTGCCCGGAGGAAACCCACGACCTTCCGCTGGTAACTGGCAACCATTCCACATAGGTCGTTCGAGTGAAAACCCAGTCAGAAAATTTTCCAATTTTTTGGACTGAGTGGGATTCGAACCCGCGACCCATTGGTGAAAGGCTGTTTGGATTGAGCGTCCAACGCTCTACCTACTGAGCCACGGAGGCCCCCTCGCTGCTGCTCTTTTCTAATTCTGTGAGAAAAACACAAGTTATATGTTATATGTCATTATTATTATTATTTTATATTTTTATTACATCTCGTAAATCTTGGTATTAGTATAAACCAAGCATGACTATGTAAAATTATTGCAAGTGGCACGAGCTGTACGAATCGACCTTGTGAACCAGCTTGAGAACAAACAAATGATGGAGAAATATAAATATACATATATATGTGTGGTGAAATAAATTTGAATTGAATTGATATACAGTGAAGAAAACAGATTGGTCAATATTGGTTAATCAGGTGTCACTATAGAGCAGTATATAGTACACAATTACAATATATATGTAATAAACACTCTTCAAGATAAAGGCTTACTTAATGAAAAACAGTATCGCTATTTGGAATCTGATCATAACTCTAAAAACAGGCTCTTCTATATTCTTCCGAAAATTCACAAACCCATTGAAAAATGGCCGAAGCCTACAATGCCCCCTGGGCGTCCTATTATCTCAGAATGTGGTAGTGAAAGTTATAGAATATCAGAGCTAATAGATTACTATCTAAAACGTATAGCGAATGGGCATCCTAGCTTTATAAAAAATACGGATGATTTATGGGCCAAATTGTCTGAAAAATCCATCCCACAAGATGTGATTTTGGTTACTCTGGATGTGGAGTCTATGTATACAAACATTGACATAGATTTGGGTCTTAAATCCATAAAATCAGCATTCCAAAGATATCCTGATTACCGTCGTCCGGATAAAGACATTTTAGAATTGCTGGAACTTAGCTTAAAAGGTAACGATTTTGAATTCAATGGGGAGATCTTTCAGCAAATTAAAGGGTGTGCTATGGGGAAACGTTTTAGTCCTAACTTTGCCTCTATTTTTATGGCTGAGTGGGAGAGTAATATTCTTCACAAATGTCACCAACAACCTTTTATTTACCTTCGGTATCTGGATGACATTTTTATCATTTGGCAACATACGTTGGAAGACCTTCATATTTTCATTGATACTCTTAATTCTCACGACTCAAGCATTAAATTACAGCCTACTATTGATCACACTTCTGTGGATTTTTTGGATGTAACTATTTCCAAGGGTCATACATATCATACTAAGTATTCTTCAAACCTACTGACACGCATCAGCTGCTACATGCTGGGTCATACCATCCTCCTCACACTTTCAAGGGAGTCATTAAATCTCAGATTTTTAGATTCTATAGAAACTGTAGTTCTTTAGATTTTTTTAACCAGGCTTGTTCTGTTCTTTTTAAAGCTCTCCTCCCTAGGAAGTATTCTATTAGATTACTCCGAAGGATCAAATCTAACACAGTAAGACAAATCATGTTTCCCCCTTCATCCCCCGATACGCTTACCTCCCCTTCACGAGTGTACCACTATCGTCCAACATTTCTCTCAGGTACATCAATGAAATGCCTTAAGACGCGATGCAAACTCGATAAATACGTACCCGATCGCGGAACCTTTTTCGGAGAACAAACTCGCAACAAATATCAAATGGCAGAGAATCTTAATTGTGACTCCTCTAATATCGTGTATGTAATCACGTGCAAAAAATGTCGTAAACAGTACGTCGGAGAAACTCAGAATTCTCTACGACAAAGAGCAGCCAACCATTTATCTAGTATAAGACTTAAACATGATGTACCCGTGGCACAACATTTCAATACTCAAGGTCATTCGGTCAAGGACCATTTTGAAATCATGCCTATTGAGAAAATCCCATTTCTCACTTCCGCTGCAGATACGAAGCACAAACGTTTGGAAAGGGAAAGTTTTTGGATTCAAACATTACAAACTATTTATCCTTTGGGTTTGAACTTGGACCCCGGAAGATGTCGTGAAAAAACTATAATACCATTTGTGTTTCAGTATAACAAAGCTAGCATCGCTATGGCCAAGATTATAGTAGAAGAATACAAACTACTTCAAAGTAAACTTGCTCAACCTCTGACCCAAAGGCCAGTCATTGCTTATAAAAAGAACAAGAGTTTGGTCAGGGCTAAACTCCCCTGTCTGCCTTCTACCTAGGTTTTCCGGGAAAGGGTATGGGAGGGGGGCATAATATATAGTCTGACGATATTCTTACTATAGCTTAAGATGCGTAAACATTGTCAATGTAATACAAAGTGTTCCAGAAAATTCTACTGACTAAGACCAAGCTCCTGTCAGTCGTCAACCTAATGAAATATCATAGGTTTACTTTATTACAACAATTTATGATGGGGTATAAAGGTCTAAATGATATACCTCTTTTTAACACAATTAGAAACTTGTCTCCGTGGTTATTTTAGACAAGAAGATTTTCCCTGTGCCCGTGTGTTTTAGTGTCCATAAATATATATGTTTATGCACTCAGATAATCATAGAAACCAACATAACCTTACTTAGAACGACTTGCGTTTAGTAAGCTAATAGACGAATATCACGGAAGCGCCATGTTGAAACCAAAGCGAGGCTAACTGCTCTAGAGCGAATCTGTTTACATGGCGTAGTGCGGTGCGTTTGAATAACCATTAAACTAAAACAAGAATTTAAACGGTTCCAACCCACGTCTTTTCAAGTCACGGGAGTTTACAATTAGACAGCAAAACATTAAGATTCGGCGAGATCCCGGAACAAAATTTAACGTAAGTTGTTTTTATTTTACTGTCAGATTGTTTACTGGCTGGCTCGAACAACAACAACAACACATTACAAAATCGAGTCATACTCCAAGTTCTTCTCGTTTCGTTTCTTTTGGCCGGAGACTATGTCTTTTTTATATATGATCTCTCTTCTTTCTTTACCAGAATTATCCCCCGACCGTTTGTCTCTAAATTTTACTAGAATTGAGCCTGACGCATAACAAGTTATGCTTTCCCCAAACAATGAAACACTGAGTCTTTTCAGTTTAATAAGTTAATATTATAATAGATTTGAACTTGAAGGTAGTGTCTCCAATTTTACTACAGCCTAGTATGGTGTGGTTTTACTCAAGCCAAAACACATAGGACAACTCACACTGTATTCTACATGATGGGGATTTTTTTAACACTGCACTCAGATTATCTCACTTTAAAATATGGCAGCTTTGCTTGGTTTACCGGGAGGAAACCAGGCTCTTTGCCCGCAGGAAATCCACGACCTTCGGGGAGTTGTATACATTTATGAGTCTCCAAGAGAAGCTACTATCACCATGAGATATTACTACACATTTTATAATTTAGATTCACCTTATACTAATTTGTTCAATGCGCACTCAGATAATCTATTACATTAACTATAAAATCTGTCTCAATGTTTAGATAAAAGTGTTTTGGTAAAAATTCTAAATATATGATGACGGAATCTAAAGAGTGGGACATTGTTTCTAAACTTAAAGAATTAAGACAAAAATAGTCATAGAGATAGTGGCAGTGTTATTTATATATATATATAGAGAGATCATAAGTTTAATAGTTTATTACAACAATTGTGATGGGGTATAAAGGTCTAAATGGTATCTCTTTTTAACACAATTAGAAACCGAGATGTTTATTGCCTCAGTTCATTATGTTATATTAAAGGTACATAAGAAAGGAAAAAAAATAATTTCTCTTTTTTTTAAATTTGTTTACAGAGGGTGCTGCAGAGTATTGATTTGGATGAGAAGGACCACTCATTGATTAAGCCTCATTAACTCAAAACAACTTTCATAGAGAATGGGGTTTGTCCAAGACATCAAGACGAGCATGTTGTGACTTTACTAAGTGTTCGAGAACAGTGAAGAGTCTTTAAAATAGAATTAGATTGGATCTTTGTTCAAACTACAGACGTCTTTGAACAATCTATACTTAGTGCAACTCTATACTGAATAAAGTGATTGTGATCTTTTGAGGGAATTCCTTGATTAGACCAGCAGCTGCATAACATGATATAAACAATATGAACGCCTTTGACACAAGTCAAAATGCAGGGCAATTTTTTCATCACTTTGATGTACTCTGAAATTATAATTAAAGTAATATACAGTTATTATTTCTGTAGGAAAAAGTGTGCACAGTATTCTGGAAATATATATTACATATTTAAAATATAGGTGTAACTACAAATATTAAGTCTCATTTTGTTATTTTTTATTAGCATGCAAAAATACGAAATGGAATAATTTGATTTACTCTAAACTGTAAAAAAAAAATTTGGGCAAATCTGTTCTGATTTGTCCTAATTGTTGTTTTTATTATTTAACTTATAATAATTAAATGATTTATCCACCCGTTTAAGTGAAATATGAAATAGAGTACGATACATCAAACTAGATTAGCCCAAAGTATATTTTCCCATTTAGGGAGAATGTTGGGATTTATATTAGTACCTGGTTGTCAACTTAATTTATATTTCCAAGACAATTTGATTGGCACCAAATATAATCAGAATTCATTGATCTACAGATTAATCGATCTCATCACGTTTTACTAAATTTGTATTTGTTTTGTGATTAATGAGCCAAAATTCATCCTTTGCCCAAGTAAGAATAAGATGCAAAAGGGATCATGTTTTCTAAGCTTTATTTACCTTAAAGTCTTTCTTTCATAAAATGAGGACATTCAAAACAGTTCAGAATTTTACCATCATAATGTCTTAAACTGGAATTGAGCAAACCAGACAAATGTTATTTAATATCACAAATTCTAAAAATATTCATACAGGATTAACTTAATTATTTATTTATGATCGCTAAAACACACTGGCACAGGGAAAATCATGTAGACAAGTTTCTAATAGTGTTAAAAAGAGGTATATCATTTAGACCTTTCACTTAATTATTTATTCATTGGTTGACGTTACAACAGAATGTTGAAATTATTGGCTATTTTTCTCAAGACGTATAATTCAGAAGCTATAGTATTGTTTTGAACTAACTTTGGCTTAGAATGAATGAATGGTCGTCCCGGTTATTTTAATTTTGTTTACTTTTCGAACATGTTTTCGGTTTGTACAGGCCACATACGGTATGGATTTTCCTCATTCCAACGCCAATCATTTAGTTTTTCGATGGTCTTCAAAGCCTCTTACTGTCGTGACGAGACAGAAATTATGAAAAAAGTGTGAATTTTGGCAGCTCATGCCACTTTAATGGAGGAATTCAGGATGAAATAAGCTGTTAGCACAAACTTAAAACCATTTTTTTTGATGAATTCAAGATGGATATGTATGTTTTGCCACAAGATTTATTTCATGCACTGTCTGGTACACACACGACACCTGGTACACACGACACTCAGGGGTTTGGCCCAAACATGTTCTCAAGTGACTGTGAAACTGGGTTTTCAGAGGTAAAATGTCAAATCACAGGCTCAGCTTTGAGAATAACCAGATCTGAAGAGAAAAAGGTTCATGTTTAAGCCATGTTAAATGTTTGATACTGCTGCTGTGCTGCATATTCAAAGAATAAATTATAATGTAGTAGAGAGAGAAATAAAAAAAAAACACATGTATAAAGACAGACTCATTTTGGTTTATTTACAAACCATCTTTAGATATATTTAGTCAATATGCCTTACATGTTTTTCTTCGGATTGCGCACTCTAGTATATTACGCTAAGCTAGTTAGTGGAAAGTCTTAGTTCTTAATCATCCAAGGATACATACTCGGTTATGTTAAGAACATGCGAAACATGAATTTGCCTGTTAATAGCACACATCTTCTGTTCATACAAGTTATTGGCTCTACGGATATTTTTTATTTCAACACCAATCCTTTACTTTTTCAAGGTACTTCAAATGCTGAACTTTTCTTGACAATCAGAATTTTGGCAGTTTTTGCCAGAACCAAAGGTCAGAAAATCTTGACATAAACTAATCGCAAACATAGAAACCTTAGAAAAATAAATTGTGACAGCAGTATAAGTTGTACCTATACTAGCTGTAGCCCGGCTATAGTTCAAGTTCCTAATCTCAAAAGACTTTTTTTTAACTAACATTAACAAGTTAAAGTACTTTGAGGTTAGAAACTAGAACTAAATCAATTAAGCGTACTCCTGGGACCTATAATGGCTATATAATAGATTATCTATCTGATACAGATAGTAATATATACTATAAATATTATATAGTATATTATATGGAACAAGCACCGTTGTTGTTGTATCGTTGGCCTACATACGAATGGCTAGCCTTCAAAGGTAACAACAAAAGCTCAAGACAAATCATATTACCTTGACATCAATAGTTTTGATCTCCGTGGTCCAGTCAGTAACCTTCATAAACTTTCTGGTTTAGTATTAACTTCAATATGCTAATGGTCCCCTGTAGCCGCTCTACGGTAGCGCTCGGCGGAATGACAGTTTCGTGACCCTGGAAACTCATTTTTTAAAGGCAAATTAAGGGATGTTACTATCGTCACCGAGTTTGTTCTCGATGATTCGGTACTTCAGGGATCCCTGCCATCGCAGAATATAGTTTTTCTTATACGGGTTACTGCTGTTTACGATGTAGATACCCATGAGTTCGAGTTCGTCAAAACATGCTGTGCAGCTAAAGTAATGTTTACATTGACAGAGGAGAGGATAGCCTCGTTTTGAAACGAAACGATTGCAGCGCCACCGCTCCGTGATATTCGTCTATGGGACATCAAAGCATATATCCTTATAACACCGGCTGATAAATACTCAGAAATATATTACATGTATGCCTAGAAAGAATTGTGATTGAGGAGTTAGAACAGCAGCTAACAAACCCTTTGTTACGAAAAGCCAGATAAGGAAATTAGGCCTGAAAATGTTGAAAATTGCAATACAAGTCTTCGTTCCCTTGAAGAAAAAGGCTACATTAATAAAAAGCTCTATTGCTTTTTGGAATCTAACCTTAAATCTATAAACAGCGTAGCTTTCAATGCCCCAGGCCGTCATATTATCTCATATTTTGGTAGTAAACGTTTAAGAATATCAGAGCTTATTGATTACTATCTAAGCCAATAGACTGGTGTGATTAGTTCCTTTGGAACTGTATACACCATTAAAACTAAACAACCAACTATCTAAGCCAATAGCAAATCGGCGTGTTAGCTCCACCAAAAATACTGATGATCTGTAGCCAAATTATCTTTTCCAGACAATTCTACTGCCTTTCGTCAACCTAATGAAATATCATGGGTTGTGGTTTATTATAGCAAACTTATGATTGCATGGGTATAAACGTCTAAATGATATGCCCCTTTTTAACACAATGTGAAACTTTTCTCCATGGTTTGTGGCTAATTACCTAAATCTCGTTAAGGCTTTTCCATTTCCCAATAAAGGAGATATCCTTTATAACCAAATAAAGTTGACATAGTGCTGCCGGTTTCAAGCTACCCACAAATAAACATAAACATAAACTGGGTGTTGTGACTTATAAGGCGTTACGAGAGTTGGGTCCTTTTGAGGTTTAGCAACTGGAATGACAATTGCCTTTTTTTCCAAGCCGAAGGCAGAACGATCTTTGACCAAATAGCCTACTGTTGGTATAAAGCGATAAAATGATTTTTAAAGCCTTAATCATAGAGTAGAATATACCGTCTTCATCTGGAGATGAATCTTTGCAATTGCTAAAAGCTTTTTGAAGTTCTGGCAATGAGAAATCATCATACTTCTCTGCCTGTTTTTTATGTGGAATAATTTCCGGATCATAATTACCACATTTGCCGTCCCCCACCCTCATTAATAGAAAATTATCACTCCCACATGCAGGGTCTTGGCAAACCGACCACTCAGCTATGACACCTTAAGTCGGTGAACATATTGTGAAATCTATAGCTGATGTTTCTCTAGAATGTACATTAAAACGAGTTCCAACTCCATCATTTATAGTATCCAGGTCATTTTCATCTATCAGCTTCGACACAATGTTACCATTGCCAGCTGTAGACAAGCTAGTCCAGATTGGGTGTTGTGAGTTAAAGTCATCACAAACTACATCCATGATAAGATTGATTTCATACAGAGTTAAAGTCACTAACATCTAGCTTCTTACAGGGGTTGTATAGATTTGTGATAAAAAATGATCTATTGTCATCCCTCGCCACTCGAAGACATTGACATTCTAGAACTTTAAATTGTCGAAGCGTAATTGCAGTAAATAACAATCCATTTTTGATAAATACTGCCAGGACACCGCCTCTAACATTTAATTTGTTTTTTGGGGGGATTACTGTATACTCTGGGTATGTAAAATCATATTTTGGTGTCCTGTAAACAGATTATGTCCGGCTTATGAGAATTCTGTAAAAGTGTTTGAATTCTTGGCCATTGGCATAAATTGACTGTACTGAATACATGGTACTGTTAATTTGAAAATCCGAAACACTGATAGCGTATCCATTAGCAATTTTTTCCGTTTCCCTGATTCATTATTGTAACAAACTCGTCTGTTCTTACATTACCACTGCAAAAACATTATCAGCATTATTCAATGTATTCAATGTGCCAGCGTCCTTCGTGGTAGTTAGCTTTCCAACATGGCATAGAATTTCTATTATGAAAGATATGGTATTGATTAATGAAACAGGTAAAATAACTTCAATTTGAGCACAGGTGTCATTTTCTCTCTATGTATTTATGGATATCTGGGTGGGATCTGTACAGCTGATGATTGGGGTTTAATTGATTTAATTTCTGAACTGGGGATTCTGAATGGTCAAAGTCAAAATTTTTGGAACATTTCAAAGGCTTAGCTTCCTTACTTTTTTACCTTTTTAAACTCTGAATCCTTTTGGTTTGAACTTGGACCCGGGAAGGTGTCGTGAAAAAAATACAGAATATAAACTTCTTCATAGCACAATGGCTCGACTTCTAAGCCAATGGTCATTTAAGTCACTGCTTATAAAAAGAACAAGAGTTTAAAAGATCTACTAGTCAGGGTTGAACTCACGTGTCTGTCTACTACCTAGGTATTTCTGATGGAACCAAATTAAATATTTTCACTTGCTATGATCATGTTTTGTTTATTCTCAGTTTCCCGACTTTTTGACATAGCCAAAGAATTGTGGAAACTAAAAAGGTAGAGAATTGGTGGCTCAATTTTAGGAGCTCCCCTGGGTTCAAATCCCATTCGGTTTTTAATGGTCACTATGTGTTTTACCGGGATTTCATCTTATCGACCTATAAAAGACAATTCTTTAGTTTCTTGCAAGACACGATGCGGGTTTGTCCAGAACAGACCTGAAAACGCCGCCATAAAGGTGATGTAATTCCGGGAGTACGTGGCAAAAAGATAAATCAATCCAACTCTTTTATTCAATCAGATATATTAAAGATATATGAACCTAGTGACCTCGATGAAACGGGTGCCCTTAAAATTGCAATACATTTTTTTTAAATACATGTATTATAAAACTGACGACTTGATTTTTTTGCCAACTTCTATACAAAAAATTTATTTTGTGAGACTAGGACATGTTTCATCGCCAAGTGCACTTCCTCTTATTGAAAGCCGAGATATTGCGATAAGTAGAAAGGGCTTATCAGTCGTCCAACGAAATTTCCACAATTTTCTTCCAAACTGTTTTGATAGCACGTCGATGTTTCCAAGGAGAATCTGAAAAAAGTCAAACATTCCTTGATTAATTGATTGACATTTCACTCAACATCGAACTTTTTTTTTACATAAAAAAGTCGCCGTGACAGGGGCGAAAAATGGGCTTATGGTGTCCGGAGGAGGCAATCGACCTCAGGCAGGTATCTGGTAACCATTCCACTTATAGGGAGATCTATAAGGAAAACCCCGCAAGATTATTTTTTTTCCATAGGGCAGAATTGTACCCCTGATCAGTGCTACATTATTTACGTAAACATAAATAAAATAGTTCTTACGGCGCCTTAATATACTTCAAATGTTCAAATGACAAATCTCCATCAAGATTCTCAAGAACTTCGTAAAGTCTCTGTCTCTTCCGTTTACGTGCTCCCTTGACGCAATCACTGACGTGTGGTGTATAGATATAGCGTAAAATACAGTCGAAGTTCTCCCCAAGAACTGAAATACAATAGACATAATACTAGTTTGACTTTGTCATACAAAGTGCTCGAAATACATGTCTCCTCGTCTTCATGGGACATTATACTTAATTCGAGAAATACCAATACAAAATACACACCTTATTATACACTTATAAACTACAAACGCTTAAAATTTGGTTTAAAATTTTGTTCCAGCGAAAGATCTTGGTCAAAATGTCACATGTCGGGAAATCGCATTATCTGCTTATTGTACGTTTCCATGGTAAGAGATTGGTTGCAGCAAATGTTACCAAATAAACCCCTATTATTTGGTTCCAGTGGGCTTAAAAGCCTCCGTATGAACGTCGTGAAAGCCGAATTCAAGTCCCGGCATTGTAACCTTTTCACCCGGCATTTTTTTGTAATTTTTGCTGAATAAAACGTATGCAACATAGGCTTTTGGCATTTCAAATAACTATAGTTATAAATAAGTGTTCATTTATTGTAAATTTTGTCCCAGATTACAAAATTACGAAGTCAATAAAGATTCCTTTAAGTAGCTTTTTAGCTACTGGATGTACTTACCTTTGACATTGTTACACATTTTAGTAATAGCGATGTCTTGATAATGGGCCTCCTTAATGTCCGCTTCAGTCAACTTCGGGTCATCGTTTAGTGTGCATGAAGAAGCCGCTCTTTCGTAACAACCAAGTCGTGAAGACATGTCTGCGGATCTGATAAAGAAAAAAAGCCGACAATAAAACTTTTAAAGGTATTCTGGTATATGGATGATTAATAATACTTCTGCCTGATGAAATGATCCTTTGAGGCCAATAAAGATGAGTATGAAGAATTTACCGACAGAAATCAAGAAGCATGGTTATATTCCATCTCCCCACAGAACGGTAAAACCCAATTTCATCATCACATAAGCAAGCCCATAGTTGTCTGGTAAGTCATGTTCAGTTTCTTTCCAGGGCCATGTTACCAAGTATCTACCGTTTGTAAATTGAATAGTCTGATTAAAATGTTCTAAAGCTGAATCATCGTCGGTTTTATACGCAGAGTCGGTGATACCTATTGTTTCTAATTTCCAGAAATCTTCCAAATTTGGTTTAAAGTTTAACGATTCATCTGAGACACAAAATCCTAAGTTGACGTGTGAATTCAGTGATTGAGTCAGTATAAGTAAACTAGGCTTCTTGTGCTATATACAGACCAGCAAATCATTGAGCTGTAAATCCGACCAATCATTATACTGCAATCGTAACCATTCCCACAATTATGATAACCATTAGCCACCCAGAACTTAATTTACTTAATTTAGCAAGGCCTCTTCAAATAGATCTTCAAACTTCATTTCTATATTGACTGTTTTCAAGCATTTAACTTTGTAATTACCAGTTTTGAGGCGAGACATGTATCGTGTATACACTTTGGTTCATTTTTTCGACACATTCTACGCGACCTGCTAAAATCCAACCTAATCTGGAGCCCAAAAGATACAATCCATTATCTACTTCAATTTTTTTTCAAGTAGTAATCATTACCTATGAGTAGATCAAGTGAGGAATTTTCGATTTCAGTAGGCAAACTATCAGCAAAGGCCATGTCTTTCCAAAGAAATCCCCAATTTTTACAAGTGTCTGTATTTAATGGCATACGTTGGATGTCTCCAGTTATTTTTGGAACAACATTTACTCTCAGTTTTATGAACGTATCATCCTTAAGTTTTATCTCAATTGTTGTTAGAGAAGATTTGATTACTTGTGGTTTTTCATTCCCAAAGGTCATTAGAGAAATTTCTTCCATTTCCTTTTCTTTCTTAAGATTTAACCTTTTTGCTAGGTTCTCGGTTATGTAACTTCGATGACTGCCTGAATCGAACAATAGTCTAATAGTTTCAGTGGTATGTAAGTAAGGGTCTTTTGCTTGAGTGGTAGCTGTTTGCATAAGAACTTGCTGATTAGAAGTTGGAATAGTTGAATGGCTGGGGCCAATTTGTGTTTTGTTGGCTAAATTTGAGTATTCTCTAGTTTTAGAGGGAACAACTTTAGGACATAGACTCCGGTGATGATTTTTCCGTTGCTGACAATGATAACAAGGTTTGTTAACAGGACAATCCCTTATGTAGTGGCCTTTTTTTAGACATATGTAGCAATTTCCTTTAATCTTTTCTTTCCTTGATTCAATTGTAGCATAAGAAGGGCACTCATCACTCCAATGGGACAGTTCACAAAATCTACAAAGTTTCTTAAGGTTATATTTACCACCCACCACTAATGCCTCGGTTGTAGACCTGAATTTTTTCTGATTCGTAGGTAGTGTAAATTGGGATTTTGTTGGAAGGTTGGATTGATCATTGTGAAGGATTTTTTCATTTGATTGATACTGCCTATCTGCTGATTCCCTCGCGGTAATATAATTATTCAAAAGAAGCCTTAGAATTTTTACAGTCCATCTCGAGGAAGAACCTTTTTGAATTTCCAGATTAAGTAACACTTCTCGAGGTAATTTTGAAGTTATCATTGACACAAATACGTCTTGATGAATGTTTTGTCCTTGTGCCTCAAGACAACGTACGTGTTTTTCTATAGTATCATACGTGTCTCTGAGTTGTTTAGTGGTGTTATTGGGGCTTGGAATGTCTATCAATTTAGCATAATGAGCATCAATGGCTACTTGAGGGTTTCCAAATCTTTCTTTAAGCAAATCTATAGCAATGGTATAGTTGTCATTACATACAGAGAGACCAGACACTGCATACAAAGCGGGACCAGTAAGTTTGCTTAAAAGGTATGTACATTTTTCAACCGTGGATAGATTGTCATTATTGTGTATACTGCTTTCATACATGTCCCAAAATTCCCGCCAAAAAAAGATGTCGCCATTAAAAACGGACAGCTCTAATGTAGGAAGTTTTATTCGTGAAGAGTTATGTCCCCTTGCTTCAGCTGTTCCTTGTTTTAAGTTTAATATCTCTTGAAATTGGAGGTGTTGTGTTTCTATGAGTTCTTGGGTTCGAAGTTGCATTTTGGTTTGGCTATCAATTAATTTTTCAAGTTGAGTTTCTAATCCAGTTTGTTCCTGTTTCAATGTTAATTTATCTATTTCAGTTTTCCTGTCTTGAAGGTAAGTTTCAACTGCACACATTTCTGAAATGGCTTCTGTTACATCAGATATAAAGCTTATTATTTCACTCTCTTGTTGTTTTAGTTTCAAAAGTTCATCTTCAATATTTCTTTCCTCTAGAGCCAGTAAAAGCTTTTCGTTGGCCTCTTCAAATTTATGTGAAAAGTCTGTGAGTTTCAGATGTAAAGTACTGACCTGGCGTAGCTGCTTCACCACCTTTGTTTCGTCGATTTCCTTTTTCAGTTGCTCAACTTTTAGTATTTCACGTTCAAGTAAATTGCTATACCTTGTACGCGTTCCTTTCAGGTAAGAAACCGACATGGTGGCTCAAGTGTGGTTAATATCTAACTGCCGTTCACAGACTTAATCCGTGAAAAAGACACACGTGGGATATCCGGAGATTGAGTCGTCCTACACCAAGGTCCATCAAAGTGAATCCGAGAAAACTGTCCCCGGTTTTGGCACCAAATGAGAACATTAACAACATATATGTTATCAAGTATATCCAGTGCTGTTCGTCTTCCATCATGTTTTAAATGATGGGCTGTGGTAGCTGCCAAGAAGAAGGGGCTAGAAATCACACCAAATGGTACTCTGGCAAATCGGAATATTTGACAGTTCTCTTTATTGTTACCAGAATGAATGTCCTTTAGCCAAAAAATCGTGTGACATCTCTGTCTGGTTCATGGAGTCCGACAACTGGGGAGCATTATCTGAAATTATGGTTTTGGGTTTTCCTCTTCTTGCAATAAAGCGCCTCAAACACAAAATAAATTGCTCGGCCGACATATCCCTCACCATTTCTAGATGTATGGCTCGGACAGTGAGACAGGTAAACAAACATATCCATACTTTTTTGGTTTCATTGAATTCTTTAGTGAATAGTGGCCCTAGGTAATCTAACCCGACGTAAGAGAAGGGAGGTGACTGAGATACACGTGCTGAAGGTAAGGGTGGAATGGGGGCGGTCCCTGGTTCAGTCCCGGGTTTCGGCACCAAATGTCGCAAAGTTATTGCGGCAGAGAAAATCGCATTCCCTTACTAAATAAAGTAACGAATAAGTCCAAGTTTGCTATGAAATTTCCACTTTCTTATAACACAACTTCAACCCTACACTACATTTATCGGAACAATTTTGTCTCTCCCAACATAACCATGCACACTCTCATATATACCTGACCACTCTCCCTCATTCGGACTTTCGCAAATCTCCACACCAAGGAATTATATATTATTCATCTAATTATTAAAGAAATCGCGAACTTCGCGACATTGACCGAGTGACAGGTTTCTGGATTCTTAGCGACACACATCAGTTTGAACGATTCATTATGGAGTTTACTTCAATATTAATTGGGATTTCATTCAACTATGGCTCTAAAATGGCCTGTAATATTTTCAATTTGGCCTCATAAAAAAACTAAATTTTTTGGTTTGTAAACTTTGGAATTCTATGAATCCCTGTCTGACGGAGGCCCAAACCAGATCGGACGGGCGTACAGGTGTCAAAAATTGATCAACGCTTAAACTCCTCATCAATAAACTGTAATTAAAATTTCATAAAATTCCACACAGTGCTTCTGAGGATATCTTGTAAACAAGCAACAACCAATGAAAATATCCGATTCGGAGGCTCACAGAAGATCGGAGAAGCGCACAGGCGCCAAAACTTGATCAACTCTGAATGTCCTCACCAATAAGCTGTAATTAAAATTTCATCAAGTTCCGCCAAGTGGTTCTGGAGATAACTTGTAGACAAGCAACAACCAATGAAAATATCCGATTCTGAGGCTAACTGAAGATCGGAAAGGCGCCAAAACTTGATCAACGCTGATAGTCCTCACCAATAATCTGTTATTAAAACTTCATAAAATTCCACACAGTGCTTCTGGGGATATCTTGTGAACAAGCAACAACCAATGAAAATATCCGATTCGGAGGCTCACAGAAGATCGAAGAAGCGCACAGGCGCCAAAACTTGATCAACTCTGAATGTCCTCACCAATAAGCTGTAATTAACATTTCATCAAGTTCCGCCAAGTGGTTCTGGAGATATCTTGTAGACAAGCAACAACCAATGAAAATATCCGATTCTGAGGCTAACAGAAGATCGGAAAGGCGCCAAGACTTGATCAACGCTGAAAGTTCTCACCAATAAGCTGTTATTAAAACTTCATAAAATTACACACAGTGCTTCTGAGGATATCTTGTAAACAAGCAACAACCAATGAAAATGTCCGATTCTGAGGCTAACTGGAGCTCGGACAGGCGCCAAAACTTGATCAACTCTGAACGTCCTCACCAATAAGCTGTTATTAAAATATTATCAAATTCCGCCCAGTGGTTCTGGAGATGGCTTGTAGACAAGAAACAAGCAATGAGAATATCCGATTCTGAGGCTTACTGAAGATCGGATAGGCGTCAAAACTTTAACAACTCTGAACGTCCTCATCAATAAGCTGTTATTAACATTTCATCAAATTCCGCCCAGCGGTTCTGGAGATATCTTGCAGACAAGCAACAACCAATGAAAATATCCGATTCGGAGGCTAACTGAAGAGAAACAGGTGCCAAAGTTGACGGACGACGGACAGGACAACCACAGTATGTATCCCCGTGATATGTGTGGGAGACATAATGAGAACGTTTTAAGCCAATTGGTTGATAACATATAAAGATAAAACACGATGAGCAAGTCTATAGTGGTCAAAATCTCAACAAAGTACAACGGTTTTTAACTATTTTTTAGAATGTAGATAAACGGGCTACTAAGACATCAACCATGTATACGTGCATGCAAAGGACGACAATGAAAATTGCGTACTTCGAATATTCCACGAAATGAGTGTCCCCAAATCAATCTGTAATCAATGTGTTTCCTTTGCATTTGAAGGCGAGATATTTTGATCGGTATAGATTAATTGGTGTTTTACGCCAAACTCAAGATTATTTTTATTATATTGCAGCGTTGTCACGTTTCGTGGGGCTGTAAACCGGGCTCTGTGCCCGGAGGAAATGCTCGGCGTTTGTCAACTACCTGACAACGCTATTCACACACAGGTGCAGAGTGAATAGGTATAGAATGCACTTCTCTTGTTTTCTCTACACTCTTTTTTTCCTTAGACTTTTTTGAAGCATGCGAACTAACGTATAAAATAGACTTTATATCTCAGAAATTAAATAAGTTTGGTGTAGATAATGATAAAATAAGTATATTCTCATCTGGATTACGACACGCATTGGTTCCGATTTTAAATGCCATAAGGCCTGTTTTCCAAAAACAATTCATTTCTATCCGAGAGGTCAAATGTCTCTGGAAGGGACCAGGACCCTGTTTCACAAAGCGGCGTAGCGTAAGGTTTTACGTAAATGCCTTAGCAACCCATACTGTAGAGATACGTTAGTATGAAAGTCATCTACGCCACTTTGTCAAACAGGCCCCTGGGGGGTATTTCATAAACACGTTTAGAAGGCTAAACTGACCTAGCCGACTGGAATAGCACTGCTTTAACATTACTGCTTAGTCGACTATCTGACCGTAGTCGGCTATATGTGGTTTATGAAATACCCCCTGGACTATCGTCGCTTTGTATTGTTTCCAGTGATATGTATGTACAGATCAGTGACTGCCTCATGTCTCCATGATCACATCCTTCAATCATTGGCTTCAATCGTTTGCCATTGCAGATTATTTATTTTCCATGTCGATGTTATGTTGATGGAAAGCGGTCTTTATGGCAGTTATTAAGAGAAAACACAAAAAGTTATCTCAAATTAAGCATGTTTATGGTATCAACTCAAAAACTGAACCCTATATATGGCCTAATCAGATTCCAAACTTAAGAGAAATGGACTACAGGAACATTCCAGTTTCAGCAACAAAACCATAGACGGAATATGTAAATATTTATAAAGATTTGTTCAGTTGTTTTCTAAATTTTACCATCACTGACGTTTCAATTGACAAAATGGCCACTCCAGCGGTCATGGTTCTATACATTCTAATTAGAACCAAAAAGAAATCTAGCAGCCAGCATAACATATTGTTAAAAAATTACAAACAATTATCTTGAGCCGATAGACCCGAGGTAGGTTTGGGTTTCGAATAAATGCATTTTCCTTCTTTAATATCTACAGGGTAGCATTTGCCTACATACAATCATCAAATAAATATGAATATGAAACTTAAGGTCGTTAGGGGAACTAGACATCAATCGTGACTTGCGTACACGGGACTTCATTTAAGCGTCTTTTCTTTTAATTATTGTTGTAAACGAAACGGACTTTATTTTTATTTTTTTATATTTCACTTATTTTTTGTCTTTAATTTTTTTAACATTATTTTAAAAAAATAGTAAGTAATAAATTATATTTTAAGTCCAAATATATATATGTATATATATATATATCACAAATCAATTAATTTATAGCATTTATACAATACAATGTCATAAACGGAAGCTCATAGTTTAGCAGTGAGTAATTCTGCTTCACTTGTTTCTGGTAAATATCATCACTTTTGCTTTTTCTGAATTGACTGTAATTTGCCATTTTGAACAGAACCTGGAAAGGTCATTAAGTAATAACTGCAAGGCTTCGGTTGTTCTTGACAACAACAGCATATCATCGGCAAAGATCAATACAAAACATATATCTCATTTAGTAATTGCCCACAAAATCTTATTTCAGTATACCTCATATTACGGTCGATTACGTACATAAGTATTTAAAGTCGTTAAATGTAAAAAAGCCACGGGGTTAGATAACATACCAGCCAATTTTTTAAAGCTTTCGGCTGATATCATTGCTCCAGTGCTTTCAAACATTTTTAATAAATGTATAGACAATTGTACTTTTCCATCAGAGTGGGAGACAAACGTTTGCCTGAAAATTATCGGCCAATATCCATCTTACCCGTAGCTTCCAGAATTCTAGAGCGTCATGTGAGTGATTCCTTATTGGAATATTTAGAATCACATGAACTCTTGTACAAAAGGCAATCTGGATTCCGCAGCTTACATTCTTGTCAAACAGCTCTTACGGCTTTGATCGATTGCTGGAGCCAGGGAATTGACAATGGTCAGCTAATTGGGGCCATCTACATTGATTTACGTAAGGCCTTTGTTAATCATCCAGTATTACTGAAAAAGTTGCAAATATATGGGTTACATAATAACGCCAGTGTCTTCTTTAAATCTTATTTGTCTTTAAGAAAACAGATTGTCTCTTTCAATGGTTGTACATCAGAGACTCTTACCAACACAGTGGGGGTTCCACAGGGTTCTATATTGGGCCCCCTACTGTTTTTGGTTTATATAAATGACCTCCCACTCAATCTCTCAGACTGTAAGCTTGACATATTTGCAGATGATAGCACTTTACACTCTTCTTCAGATTCAATCATTACTCTCAGTCAACATCTTACAAATGATCTTGAAAATGTTAATTTTGGTGCCAAGACTATAAGATGAGCATCAATTCCAATAAAACCTCTTGCATGCTAATTACAACGTGTCAAAAACGTCGTCATACGGAGGGAAAGTTAGACATAAAACTAAACGGAGAGTCCATTAGAGAGGTCAAAGAAGATAAAATATTAGGGGTTACAATTCAAAATGATCTTAAATGGAAAGCCCATGTCGACAATGTTATAAAGAAAGTAAAAAGTAAATTGTATCTCCTCTGTCGAATTAAAAACTTTCTTCCTCAGTCAGCACGTCGACAATATTTTAATTCATTTATTCTGCCCCACCTTGATTGCTGTCTTATAGTGTGGGGTAAGTGTTCTCAGTCGGATATGGCTCGCCTGAATTCCCTCTTGACGCGTTCCATGAGAATAATTTTAGATTGTGATAGCTGGTATCCTCTGTATTATAGGTATCTGTACAACATGTCCGTCCTGGTCTATAAGTCACTTAATGGACTGGCGCCATCTTATATACAGGAAAAAATGGTTAAAAACAAGTGCAATAAATCTCTCAGATCATCCCAAAGTTCTCTGTTAAAAATACCATTTTGTCGTACAGAACAACACAAAAATAGTTTTCGGGCAGCAGCCCCCAAAATTTTTAACGAGCTTCCATACAGCATTCAAACCAGCATTTCTTTAAATTCTTTTAAATCTCAATGTTATAAGTTTTATAGACAGAAGTACAAAACAGACAGCCGACATATTATTACCTTTGCCTCATGTGTATTTTTATACATTTATATATATGTGTACATTTTTTTTTGTTTTTTTTCCAACTTTTACATATTTTTAAATATATTTAAGTAAATACATCTACTATCAACTTTGTAATTTCACATAATTCATATAAAAAAATATATATATTTACAAATCTTTACCTGTTTATATATTCCAATGTACATATGTAAATATTCTGTATTGTTCTGTATATTCTGTATTGTTTTACCATTTGTTTTAGCCCTCGATCCACATGAAAAGAGGCGCATTGTCCTATGCGGTTTCGAGTTAGAATAAAGTTCATTACTATTATTATTATTAATACACCATTATCTATATCATTCATATTATGATGAATAGAAGTGGAGAGAGTGGTTCCCCTTGTTTTTGGGTCCTTTACAACAATGAAGAAGTCGCATAGAGTACCATGTAAACCAATAGCAGACCTGACATTATGGATCCACTTGACATGACCTTCAACCCCTGTCCACAAGATCAGAAGATTTTCGGAAGACCGTAAATGAACCGTATACAAATTTCGTTTGATCAATAAATTTATCAATAAGACTTTGTATAACATGGACACAGTCCATGTTACGGTATTACCGTAATCTTTGCTCTGAATATGGCTGCCGAATTAGTTAGACGTTCTCTGATAACGATTGTTAACTTTCTTATAGCACAGTTTGGCAAGGAAAAATCGTAGAAATATGGTTTTGGTACCAGGTCCATTAGAAAGGAAAAATTTACCGCTTGTACTGAATGTACTCATTTTGTTTCCTTTCATTATCCTGTAAGGTCCCCCTTCTTTGGGATTGGTATGATAATACTTTTGATCATACTTCAGGATACTATTGACGAGTAAGTATATGATTCAATATTTCAGACAAATAAGACAACAGAATACCAGAACTGTCTAAAAATACCTCAGCCAGTAGTGCTGTCTCTTTTTAATTGATGTATTGCCATTTGGATTTCTTTAATGCTGATTGGAACATCAAGGTCATTAACGACAACAACTGGAAAGACTTTCCGTTCTCAGGTGTATCGGAAAACAAATTAAAAAAGACATCAAGTTGTAGTTTTGAAGTTTTCTTCTTAAACTTTTTTATACGTTTCCAAAATTGTTTTGGATTACTTTTTGCAATTTGAGAAATTTTATTTGGACTATTGGTTGCACTTAAATTTTGCCTTGGGTTTTATTTTGACATCCTTTTGTTTGGCTAAGAATAACTCATTCAGAAGGCTATCTGACTGCCTTATTTTGTACCGCCTTTTTCGCTTGCAAAAAAATCAGCATTGAAGCATTTAGACCGACATTTCATTAAAGGAGTCTTTGTATAAACCTTACCAAACAGCTGAAACGATATTTCGTCTAACTTCTCAGACATCAGTTATAGTTTCATTAATATGTATGTATCCTGATTTCAAATTAACAATACTACTATCTACTCGGACTTTCTCCCAAACTATTTTCTGTACATTTGTTTAAGTCTATTCTTCCGTACTGGAGTATGCTTTTTGGATAAGTATTTAAATTTTCCTTCACCTGGAGATGGATCTTTGCAATTGTTAAGAGCTTGTTTAAGTTATGACAATGAGGAATTTAATTTAATGGTATTTCATCCCCAGGTTAATCCAAGTTGCTGATATACTCCTCTGCCTCTTTTTTATGTAGAATGAATTCTGGAATGAAGAATTATCTAGATCCGATCACAACACAATCTAGAAGATTTACACAATTAGATTAGTTTCCTTTCGAATGTGTTTGTCTTGCGATCCTTTAACAGGCAAGACATTTTCCCCTGTTTGATCTTCCGTAGATCTTATAGTGTGGGATTATACTTATTTAGATTATCATTTTGTCCAATATCACAAATATTACTTATTCTACTGTTAAGATCAGCACAGAGAAAGATTTTACCATCATCACTGTATTTTCTAATCTCATCTTTGAGAACTTCAGAAAAGTCAGTAACTCTATACTTCGAACAGAAAGGAGAATTCTCTGGAGAAATGTAAATGCAACCTATGTAGATGTACTGAAGAAATTGTGTTTCAGTTTTACCCAAATAAATCCCTTATGACTTGTGGCTGTAATTACCTCCACGCCATCGACTAAACTATTACTATAATATACTGATATACCAGCATTAAGGCGTTTGGCCCTCGGAGATAGGGGGCGATTTTTGGGGAGCAATATAAAAATGATAACTGATAAAAAGAAACAACTGAACAATGCGCAATTTGAATATTGGATTTTGTTTTCTCTCCAGAAATTAAGGTTACATGGATATACCAATATGCTTAGTTGAAACTATCCAAATTCTATGCCCAAAGTATATTGATATTATGCTGGCAAATAGAGTTGAAAAGTGTAACGCGTTTAAAAATGTATTCATTTCTCTTTTTTTTCTCTTAACAGCTGATTCAAATTCCCTGTGCATCCCAATCGATCTTTTAGTCAGCCATGCACTCACACAAAAAGATATCCTGCAAATGTTTGTATTTGGTCGGTATCTTTGCTGTTCTCCATCGGTAACAGGATTCTAATGTCTTTACTAATCATGGATAACTTCCGTGTACCGACCAGATGTGAGCATTTGCAAGAGTATTTTCAGTTGTTTTGCGTCAACTATTATAAGGTGATTCTCTAACTTTCTCCAACTTTAACTTCAATTCCAAAAAGTAGCACATATTTTTTACTTACGTTAATAATTTGAACGGTCTGAGAGAAAGATAAATAAGAGCACCATATATTAAATACATGTATTATCAATACACTTTGGCCATAGAGTTTGGTTATTTCTAACTTCTTCATGTTCTGTTACTGAAAGCTGAGATATAATGATAAATGAAAGGCGCTCATCAAACGTCCGATTTCCGTACCACAATGCTGTTGCAATATGTTTCTGTAACATTGAGCTTTGTCCCAGGAGAATCTGAAACAGTGGAAGAACAATTTTATCACGTTTGTTTGGCAGATTCTTTGCATTGCTGATTTATAGATTATGTTTATACGCCATATTAAAATTTATATAACTTACAAAGTATTGTTCGGGACAGGGTTTTCTGTCAGAAGACAACGACGGACATTCCATTCGTTTACTCGGCTATAGTAGCTAGCAATCACTTAATCTAAAGCATTAGAGATTGAATTCAGTAGTTGTAGACAGGAGTAGTTTCTTACGTTGATCCAATCAGCTTTATATCCTCGTAGGTAAAGTCCCATCCAGAGACCTTGTGAATTTCATTCATTAATTCCCACTTTTTATCGACTGTTCCCCGTACACACTTTCGGATAGTCGCCTTATTCTGAGCCATACAATTCAGATTCTGCTCGATAACTGAAAGAAAAAACAAAACAAATGTTCCATATTTTTCACAGGGCACAAAATTAACAGAAAAACACTACAGCTGGATTAAATAGGAGGTTATTTGCCAACAACATGCAAATGACGTCAGAATTACTACCTAACGATCCATCTGTATTAACTTTTCATCATTTTTACTAACGGTTTAGAAGAAAAAACATATTTGTATTGATGTAACGGTTTATATCAGAATGGATAGAGTAACGTGTGGAAAATGCAGTTGGAATGCATATGGCTTAAGTGTAAAAGGAAGTTGTCCAGTCGGCATGGCATTGATGTCCCGAAGTCACGTTATTGTTGAGCACAACCCCCACCCCCCGCCCCCAAACTGACAAATGGTCCACACCATACTTAATTATTTTGTTTAATGCTGTTAAATTGCAATTCGTACCATACCTTAGTTTCGTACTTCGAAATTTAATAAACCCATAAGCTCCGTAAACAACCTAATAATTTTCCGGATGATTTCGATTTAAAATATGGACTCATCATCAAGCAAGGGATAATTTTCAAATCATCTATTTTATCAATGACTTTATAACATATAAATTTCCCCGATGAATCACCATATTCAATCATATTACAATGTAGAACGTACCCTTGATATTAGAACACATATCTGTAATAGCATTATCGGTAAACTCGGCCTCTTTTAAGGTAGCTTCTATCAGCTTTGGGATAGTGCCTCCTGTACAGGATTTGGCTGCTCGTCCAAAACAGCCAAGACGCGAAGAAATGTCAGGAGAACTGAAATAGAAAGCAAAAAATGTGGAATAAATAGAAATTGGTATAATGTTTACATGTTTTTGCTACACTAGCATACGTTTTAATGGTATACATTTTTTCCTAGAGCAGAATTAGTCAACTTTTATAAATATATTTCTCAAGAAGAACCAATGAAGAGCTTTTCAAAACGACCTGAAATTCAAGCAGGCCTTCTGGTAAAAAAACTGTCAGTTTTTGCATTTATCAGTTTCTGGTTGTCCTAAATTGGTATTTGATTACTTTTATTTGATTGGTTATAGTCACCCGAGTTACCAAAATTTAGAATTTTTTTAAAAACTCGATTTTAAAGACACACTTAAATGGGAAGAAAAGGAAAGAACTAAGTAAATACAGTACAGGTGCGACACATTTTCCTTTCTAACGCTACCAAAACCATATTTCTACGATTTTTCCTCGCCAAACTGTGCTATAATAAAGTTAACAATCGTTATCAGAGAACGTCTAAACTGACTCGGCAGCCATCTTCACAGCAGAGCGTAGCTGTGTGTCTCGATCGGCCAATGAGCATACGCCTGGCAACCAGTCACTCGCTAGCGTAAGAGAAATTGGTCAACTCTGAAAGTCTCCCATTTAAACCTAGGTTAATGTCGATCATTTCGAGGCGCTAATAAGAGAAGACGAACACTCTAACAACTCTGAAATGTACACTAGCTAGTAAATCAACCTTTTGGGAAGACGTGACAGGCTGCATATGTTGTCTACGCGACTTGTGGGGATCGTTGTAGAATTTTCAGAAAAAGATAGTCTTACCGCTGACATTGCATGTTATAACCATACAAGATATGGTAAGCTCGCAAGGGAAGTAATCTACTAATACTTTTTCCGGTCAATTTCAAACCGTCAATGGCGCGCTCCATTGACAATCGAGCACGAGCTTGTCTGGCAGATTCATTTTCATTGTATTTTCACACCGATAACCATGTGCATGACTCACACACATGAATACGATAGTCTATGGGAGCCCGTTCGATACAATTGCATGTTGTTTTTTTGTTTTCTCCTCCTTTAATGCTAAAATCTAGAAAACTCTTTACAAAAAATGAAGACAGTTTACTGTATTTTTCCCAGTTAGAAAAAATCAGTAACGTTCATTTTTTGCCCAAATTCGAAAGTTTTGACATCATTTAGTATTTTAATTTGAAAATGAAAATTTGATTTGTAAGTTACCCTAAATGTAAACGAAGGCCAGCCCGGCAATGTGCATATATAAACGTCCAAAATGGCTTGAATCTTGAATTTTAAACAAACTAGCATTGGTCCAATTTTCGGAACTAACCTGAGAGAAACAGACGCTCGTTTTGATTTGATGGACACAGTAAATTCAATACTAAAAGATATGGAATAAGTATATTCCAACATATAGAACTTACAGACTTTCTGGTCCATGGTGACGTTTGGACTTCCGTTCTGGGTATGCCTTCATAACACCATTTAAACATTTTAAAGATAACTTCACATTTTTGTGTGTCTTATGTTTGAGTCATCTTCCTAGACGTAAGATCGTATCAATTGGATTTCTTTACAAATGTCAGAAAGGCTAAGGTGGGCTAGAAGGCCTTTGAGATATTATCGGCCATTTTTTCTAAAGAAGTAAGAATTAGAAGTTTTTTAATTTTTGAAAATTGTGAAAGAAATTAATTTTTTTTTTTCAACGAATCTTCCCCTACATTTGGCAGAGCATGCCACTTTAAGAATAAACGATTATAACAGAGCAACATTTACCGACAGTAGTTAATAAGTGTGGTAAAATTAAATCTTCCATGCGTGGAACCGTATCCGATATCCTCTTCGCATTTATCATCAGTCAATGGTTCGTTTTCTGTACATTTTCTTAGTTTTATTTCATTGGACCCTGTAAAAAGAAAAATACAGTTATACAGAAAAGACAATGAAACAGAAGGCTCTCTTAAAAAGCAGACGGGTTTCTGTACTCCCCCCCCCCACCCCCGACAGAGTCAGACATGTTATATTTTTGAAAAAGGCTCAATATTGGGAGCATCAGCATTCGCAGGTAAATTATTTGAACCCTATATAGTTATGTTGTCAATACAAGCTAATGACAACCCTACTTTAGTACTTTTCAGCGAAATAGATGTTACGGGTATAGTTTGGCATCACAAAACAGTCTATCAAAAAATGTTACATTCTAAACTTAAAACAAAAATACCTTCTAATAAAGGACAAAATACAAACAGTCGGAATGTTTATGGGTACATTTCAATTTTCTTTATTGAATAGCTAGTATAAAAAGATAAAAGACACTCACTGCATAGCGACAGTAGAAGAACAAAGAACGCTAACGAAAACGGCACTTTGTACCTGGAAATGAGAAAAGAAGTAACGGAGGATGTGCTGAATATATAGGATGATAAAAACGCAGGTTAAACAATTTTTTACCAATCTGTCTGATCATCATGAGCGTCAACAGCCCCCTCCCCTCAACTTTCTGAAGGGGTGGGGACATTCAATGATTTGTCCCCGCGTCCCACTTTTTGCAAGCCTGAAATATTAGTGGAAAGTAATACTATCAAGATTGCGAAAAAAGAAAAGAAACTGTTTTTTCGCAGCAACAGACCCACGCAAAATAGGGCGTTATCCTCTTGAACGTAACAGTTCGCGCAGGGCATTGAGCTTAAAGTGGCATGAGCAGCCAAAATGTTGATATTTTGATGTTAAAACAGAATGTTGAAATTATTGGCTATTTTTCTCAAGACGTATAATTCAAAAGCTTTTTAGTGCATCTTGTCTCGAAAATGTACGATAACGTATTGTTTTGAACTAACTTTGGCTTAGAATGAATGAATGGTCGTCCCGGTTATTTAAATTTTGCTACTTTTCGAACACGTTTTCGGTTTGTACAGGCCACCAACTGTATGGATTCTCCATATTTCGATTTTCGAATACCTTTTATTTATTGGAGGTAAAACCAACAGGGGTACCACCCCCCCACCCCCCTATACTTTGGTGGTGTATTATGAATATGTAATACATGTAAATAAATATTTATGATGTAAAAATAAGGTTATATATGACTGAACAAGATTTAATCATAGCGGGAGGGCCTGCATATGGATATTAACATCTTCACTTGGTACTTAGACCGTTTTTCAAGCTCTGTTCAACATGTTCAACATAGCTTGAAAAACGGTCTAGACTAAGTGTCAAGACCGAAACGTTGCTAACTAACAAATGAAGAAGTTGATATCAATATGCAAGCCTTACCGTTATACTTATTCCACTTCTAAATGCCACTCAAACAAAGATTTAATCATTTTCTTCCTGACGTCATTTACTTTCAGATATTTTGTCTCGGTCCGTTGGGAAGACCAACATTGATAATTTTTAAGGCTAAATTTAAACATTTAATGTTCTCACCCGACTTTTACGCATACACTTATCATTTCTCTTACCCCGAAGCTTTGTTTTTGATTTGACGGTTAATATGTCATCCCTATTCAAGATAAATGTTTGATTGTTATCGTTGAAACCGAAAGCTGAAAGAATCGTTACTTAATTTGTAAATTAACCGACACTGATTGACCCGGAAGAAAATCCGGACCAGGGTGAGAATCGACAATGATGATTGTAGCTTGCTTTCGAAACACTAACTTCATGACGTATGAAAATTTAAATCGATACTTACATATGGATTACAAAAAAACTTCTTTCCTTTTTGTATATGACAATGTTGCAATCTAAATTCATTGTTTCCCAAAAATCGTTTGTATTATTTCCAGCGGTATTATAAACGTTGACAGGTAAAACAATTTAATAGGTTGTAACCCATAAGTAAGTAACAATGGACAACTTAACATGGACAGTCAGAGCGGTTAGACGTGTGTTACACAGGATCCGTGAGTAAGGTATTAGCCACGCCCTAACTGGACAAAGTGTAATCGTCAATTTCAATTTTCTGTGTTTTTTGATTAGCTATTGAAACTTTGATTAATATTTTGATTTGCTTGGGAATAATCTGTATTTTCTATATGTTTATGTGCTTTGGGTGAGATGGGTGCAGTTTGGAGAGCTCATTTGATACTTCCTTGTTTGAGCCTTGGGGTGACTAACCCTGGTACTAAAATTTTAAACTGTCACATCTTGGAATTAATGGCATTCCTTCTTAGAGCTGTCCAGGATGTAAACTCTCACTCAATCTACAAGGAATGGCTAATTTGACGGTGACGTCTCGTTTCGCCTACTCCTTTTATTTTAATTAGAAAACGCCGCGGGGCGAAAGGAGACTCGGTAATCCTTTAACAATACCTGGATTAAGGATTAAGATCCCCATTTCCCCCATAAAATCCACTTGACGTCCCCCAAAATCCCCCAAGAAAAAATCTAGTTATAATACATATTTTATTAATGACAGAATTAAATAAATGAGTTACACTGATTTTCTAATGTAGGTGTACAAAATGTGCTGCTCGATCAGCCAACTGAACAACAGTGATTTCCCCATCTCGGTACTGGTCCTTCAGGTGGGACAAACGCTCATCAAGTTTGCGATATTTCCGTCTTTTAGGCTGCTGTCTGGCTCCACTTGACATCTGGCCCAACTTCACCTCTGTTACAGACTGTTCTCTTTGTAGCAACTGGATAAACTCATAGATGTTAGGATGAGATTTTCCGGCAGCGGCTTTCATACGGTGGTGCCATCCCTCTACATTATTTGTTGTCCGGGGACCAACAGTGTCGTAATGGTTCCACATATGCCTCTCCCATCCGCCTTCAATCCACGTTAGTGTCACATAATCCATAAATGCAGTACAGTTGGCGGTGGCTGGTGACTCAGAAATGGCATAGACCCAAACTTCTTCTACTTCTGCTGGTGGTACCAAAGGTAAGGAGACAGCACGACGGACAACGGTAGCAACTTCTGGACACGGTACTTATAGCCATTCCGCATTACATTAACACCACCTCTTTTAGTCGTAATAAAGTCTAGTCTTGCCTGCTCGGATGCCATGGTTGCATTTGAAGTTATTTATTTGTGCCCTTATATTTATAGGCCACAGTGAACAGTTTTCATCTTAACAAGATAACTGTTCACTGCCACTCAGTGATCGATGGCAGATGACTGTTCACCCCTACCCTCCTCCCCACCCTCCTTGTCAAGCCTAGTGGGGCCTCACTAGGCGGTCTCCACAGGGTCTCCAAAATAAATACTGTTCAGAAGTAGGCGAAACGAGACTAAACCAATTTGACCATGTCCGTCTACTGGCTACTGTTTATTGGTCAGAAACCTAGGTGGGGTCGGGATACGTCAAAGCTAGGGTGTGTAAGGACAACGGTCAGGGAAGATAAAAGGGTTAGGGTCAACTTTTGTTTAGTACTTAATTGGGAGCTGTAGCTTAGGAGATGTAATATTGGAAGTGGACCCAGGATCGCCAAAATATTGTAAGTAGGTTCTTATACTATTTGTTTATGATTTCCGTTTACTTATTGAGGTGCTAGTTATTTACTTCATGCAGCTTAATCTTTCAACATATATATAAATATAAATTAGCGTAGGGCTTCTCCTCTTATGGCTTTTCTCGGCTTGCCTAAGGGGTAATGTAGCTAGATAATCTATTTGTTAATCAATTCCTTTATCCTAGCATAGTGATTTATTTTAGTAGATTAGTGCGGTTTATTAGGTAGCTTTACATTAGTGTTTTTCTTTCCTATTGTAGCTTGAACCGCACGCATTAGCATTTGTAGAAGCCAATTGTGTCGCAACGGCCAATTGTGTCGCAATGCGACACTATTGGTCAATTGCGACACAATTGGCTTCTACGTCTGGCCAATTATGTCGCAACCCCAAAATATGGGTACAAGAGGCCAATTATGTCGCAATACATTATAATATGATACATAGTTGAAAACCATGTAGGCCGACTAGAAATCGTATATGAAGATTTAAGAAAGTATACACATTTTCAGAATGTTTTTCTTCAAAATTCATTTTCTTTTTTCTTATTTCAAAGCTGTGAATAGTCGATCCATGTCGCTCCTGTAAACGAATTTAAGTGATTATGTCGTAGAAATCATAATCGTTCCATAAGTCTGTCACTATTGATGAATTAGCAGAATAAGTCATAAGTCATTTATTCAATGCTATTATACTCCAGCCTACAATGTTGTGTTTGTGAAATAACAATCAATTAATTACGAAAGAAAGTAGGATGTTATGAAAACACTACCACCACTTATATATTGCTATAAAATTTAGCCGATTTACCCTTTGTAACCATTAAAATTGACTGAAAACAATAAAAGCAGCCTTTTGGAGACACTAATACGTTTTTAGACTACCATGATCTCATTTTGTTTTTCTTCTTTTTATCACTTTTCTCTCTTGTGATCGCTATTCCAAGTCAACTGCTGGTCGGATCTTCTTTAAATTTCACACGCACATTCTCCCTATGGTCTAGTTTTGCAACATCTATTCCTTTGCCCACTTGCATGTTAAAATGGCCATTTTTCGTTTTCTTCTTTTTATCACTGTTTTCCTAAATAATGAAAGATTCTCCGTAAAATTGTATATGCAGGTTAACTTTATGATCTTGTTGTTGTGCACTACCGGTATGCACTTTTGGTGGCCGCTGGCCATTTTGTTTTTCTTCTTTTTGTCAATGTTCTCATAAAGCAGTGAAAGGATCTTCGTAAATTTTTGTTACGCATGTTAACCCCTGTATACTATATCAGAATTCAAATCGAAGCATTCTTCATTTTAATCTTAGTATATTGAAATCGAACATCCTTTTAAGTTATATAATACTTGTTATAGGATCTTACTTTGTCAGATACATTTTGGCATTCAGTGATGTTGTCGTTCAAACTCATGACGGGGCCTCCGGGGCTCAGTAGAGTGTTGGACGCTCAATCGGAACAGCTTTCCACCAATTGGTCGCGGGTTCGAATCCCAGGCAGTCCCCAAAAATACAGCTCTTTTGATTTTATTCAATCTCAGTTGCATTTCTTTTTTCCTTGTTTGTCTCGTCTTGGTCATGTACGAAATCAATGCATTTTAACGAAATAACTCCAATTATGTCGCAACAGCCAATTGTGTCGCAATACTCATACATGCCTTAAAAGTATGGTGTAAAGAGAAACATAACAAAACAAAAACGTTTGGCGAATGTTATTTATTCACTTTTCAACAACATTTCTTATCTCCTTTTAGATTTCGTTTGCAATATACGACATCATTGCTTAGTTTTGTTTTTTCTAGCCGTCAATTAGCTTAGGCCCATGTATCAATTGTCAATTGTGTCGCAATACTTAAACGTGTCTTGAAAGTATATCATACCTGCAGAAGAAAAACGTTTCGTGTATCTTATTTGTTCTGATTTTTTATTATCTCGCAACGGCCAATTGCGTCGCAATACTTATACATGCCTTGGAGGTATACTACATGTGTAAAACACAGCAAAACAAAACAAAATAACTTTGATTGAACGTAATGTTTCTTGTTTTGACAATATTTCTCATCTATTTGAGGATTTGCTTGGGATTTGGTTTTATACCTTATCATTTCATTGTTGCGACACAATTTGTCAACTCTGGTAGCCAATTATGTCGCAACGGCCAATTGTGTCGCAATACTTATAAATGCCTTGAAAGTTTATTTTTTGTGTAAAACAAAACAAAATAACGTTTGAATGAACGTCATGTTTCTTGTTTTGACAACATTTCTCATCTATTTGATGATTTGATTGGGATTTGGTTTTATACCTTATCATTTTATTGTTGCGACACAATTGGTCAACTCTGGTAGCCAATTATGTCGCAACGGCCAATTGTGTCGCAATCCTTATAAATGCCTTGAAAGTTTATTTTTTGTGTAAAACAAAACAAAATAACGTTTGAATGAACGTCATGTTTCTTGTTTTGACAACATTTCTCATCTATTTGATGATTTGATTGGGATTTGGTTTTATACCTTATCATTTCATTGTTGCGACACAATTGGTCAACTCTGGTAGCCAATTATGTCGCAACGGCCAATTGTGTCGCAATCCTTATAAATGCCTTGAACGTTTATTTTTTGTGTTAAACAAAACAAAATAACGTTTGAATGAACGTCATGTTTCTTGTTTTGACAACATTTCTCATCTATTTGATGATTTGATTGGGATTTGGTTTTATACCTTATCATTTCATTGTTGCGACACAATTGGTCAACTCTGGTAGCCAATTATGTCGCAACGGCCAATTGTGTCGCAATCCTTATAAATGCCTTGAAAGTTTATTTTTTGTGTAAAACAAAACAAAATAACGTTTGAATGAACGTCATGTTTCTTGTTTTGACAACATTTCTCATCTATTTGATGATTTGATTGGGATTTGGTTTTATACCTTATCATTTTATTGTTGCGACACAATTGGTCAACTCTGGTAGCCAATTATGTCGCAACGGCCAATTGTGTCGCAATCCTTATAAATGCCTTGAAAGTTTATTTTTTGTGTAAAACAAAACAAAATAACGTTTGAATGAACGTCATGTTTCTTGTTTTGACAACATTTCTCATCTATTTGATGATTTGATTGGGATTTGGTTTTATACCTTATCATTTCATTGTTGCGACACAATTGGTCAACTCTGGTAGCCAATTATGTCGCAACGGCCAATTGTGTCGCAATCCTTATAAATGCCTTGAACGTTTATTTTTTGTGTTAAACAAAACAAAATAACGTTTGAATGAACGTCATGTTTCTTGTTTTGACAACATTTCTCATCTATTTGATGATTTGATTGGGATTTGGTTTTATACCTTATCATTTCATTGTTGCGACACAATTGGTCAACTCTGGTAGCTTTGCCTCATGTGTATTTTTATACATTTATATATATGTGTACATTTTTTTTTGTTTTTTTTCCAACTTTTACATATTTTTAAATATATTTAAGTAAATACATCTACTATCAACTTTGTAATTTCACATAATTCATATAAAAAAATATATATATTTACAAATCTTTACCTGTTTATATATTCCAATGTACATATGTAAATATTCTGTATTGTTCTGTATATTCTGTATTGTTTTACCATTTGTTTTAGCCCTCGATCCACATGAAAAGAGGCGCATTGTCCTATGCGGTTTCGAGTTAGAATAAAGTTCATTACTATTATTATTATTAATACACCATTATCTATATCATTCATATTATGATGAATAGAAGTGGAGAGAGTGGTTCCCCTTGTTTTTGGGTCCTTTACAACAATGAAGAAGTCGCATAGAGTACCATGTAAACCAATAGCAGACCTGACATTATGGATCCACTTGACATGACCTTCAACCCCTGTCCACAAGATCAGAAGATTTTCGGAAGACCGTAAATGAACCGTATACAAATTTCGTTTGATCAATAAATTTATCAATAAGACTTTGTATAACATGGACACAGTCCATGTTACGGTATTACCGTAATCTTTGCTCTGAATATGGCTGCCGAATTAGTTAGACGTTCTCTGATAACGATTGTTAACTTTCTTATAGCACAGTTTGGCAAGGAAAAATCGTAGAAATATGGTTTTGGTACCAGGTCCATTAGAAAGGAAAAATTTACCGCTTGTACTGAATGTACTCATTTTGTTTCCTTTCATTATCCTGTAAGGTCCCCCTTCTTTGGGATTGGTATGATAATACTTTTGATCATACTTCAGGATACTATTGACGAGTAAGTATATGATTCAATATTTCAGACAAATAAGACAACAGAATACCAGAACTGTCTAAAAATACCTCAGCCAGTAGTGCTGTCTCTTTTTAATTGATGTATTGCCATTTGGATTTCTTTAATGCTGATTGGAACATCAAGGTCATTAACGACAACAACTGGAAAGACTTTCCGTTCTCAGGTGTATCGGAAAACAAATTAAAAAAGACATCAAGTTGTAGTTTTGAAGTTTTCTTCTTAAACTTTTTTATACGTTTCCAAAATTGTTTTGGATTACTTTTTGCAATTTGAGAAATTTTATTTGGACTATTGGTTGCACTTAAATTTTGCCTTGGGTTTTATTTTGACATCCTTTTGTTTGGCTAAGAATAACTCATTCAGAAGGCTATCTGACTGCCTTATTTTGTACCGCCTTTTTCGCTTGCAAAAAAATCAGCATTGAAGCATTTAGACCGACATTTCATTAAAGGAGTCTTTGTATAAACCTTACCAAACAGCTGAAACGATATTTCGTCTAACTTCTCAGACATCAGTTATAGTTTCATTAATATGTATGTATCCTGATTTCAAATTAACAATACTACTATCTACTCGGACTTTCTCCCAAACTATTTTCTGTACATTTGTTTAAGTCTATTCTTCCGTACTGGAGTATGCTTTTTGGATAAGTATTTAAATTTTCCTTCACCTGGAGATGGATCTTTGCAATTGTTAAGAGCTTGTTTAAGTTATGACAATGAGGAATTTAATTTAATGGTATTTCATCCCCAGGTTAATCCAAGTTGCTGATATACTCCTCTGCCTCTTTTTTATGTAGAATGAATTCTGGAATGAAGAATTATCTAGATCCGATCACAACACAATCTAGAAGATTTACACAATTAGATTAGTTTCCTTTCGAATGTGTTTGTCTTGCGATCCTTTAACAGGCAAGACATTTTCCCCTGTTTGATCTTCTGTAGATCTTATAGTGTGGGATTATACTTATTTAGATTATCATTTTGTCCAATATCACAAATATTACTTATTCTACTGTTAAGATCAGCACAGAGAAAGATTTTACCATCATCACTGTATTTTCTAATCTCATCTTTGAGAACTTCAGAAAAGTCAGTAACTCTATACTTCGAACAGAAAGGAGAATTCTCTGGAGAAATGTAAATGCAACCTATGTAGATGTACTGAAGAAATTGTGTTTCAGTTTTACCCAAATAAATCCCTTATGACTTGTGGCTGTAATTACCTCCACGCCATCGACTAAACTATTACTATAATATACTGATATACCAGCATTAAGGCGTTTGGCCCTCGGAGATAGGGGGCGATTTTTGGGGAGCAATATAAAAATGATAACTGATAAAAAGAAACAACTGAACAATGCGCAATTTGAATATTGGATTTTGTTTTCTCTCCAGAAATTAAGGTTACATGGATATACCAATATGCTTAGTTGAAACTATCCAAATTCTATGCCCAAAGTATATTGATATTATGCTGGCAAATAGAGTTGAAAAGTGTAACGCGTTTAAAAATGTATTCATTTCTCTTTTTTTTCTCTTAACAGCTGATTCAAATTCCCTGTGCATCCCAATCGATCTTTTAGTCAGCCATGCACTCACACAAAAAGATATCCTGCAAATGTTTGTATTTGGTCGGTATCTTTGCTGTTCTCCATCGGTAACAGGATTCTAATGTCTTTACTAATCATGGATAACTTCCGTGTACCGACCAGATGTGAGCATTTGCAAGAGTATTTTCAGTTGTTTTGCGTCAACTATTATAAGGTGATTCTCTAACTTTCTCCAACTTTAACTTCAATTCCAAAAAGTAGCACATATTTTTTACTTACGTTAATAATTTGAACGGTCTGAGAGAAAGATAAATAAGAGCACCATATATTAAATACATGTATTATCAATACACTTTGGCCATAGAGTTTGGTTATTTCTAACTTCTTCATGTTCTGTTACTGAAAGCTGAGATATAATGATAAATGAAAGGCGCTCATCAAACGTCCGATTTCCGTACCACAATGCTGTTGCAATATGTTTCTGTAACATTGAGCTTTGTCCCAGGAGAATCTGAAACAGTGGAAGAACAATTTTATCACGTTTGTTTGGCAGATTCTTTGCATTGCTGATTTATAGATTATGTTTATACGCCATATTAAAATTTATATAACTTACAAAGTATTGTTCGGGACAGGGTTTTCTGTCAGAAGACAACGACGGACATTCCATTCGTTTACTCGGCTATAGTAGCTAGCAATCACTTAATCTAAAGCATTAGAGATTGAATTCAGTAGTTGTAGACAGGAGTAGTTTCTTACGTTGATCCAATCAGCTTTATATCCTCGTAGGTAAAGTCCCATCCAGAGACCTTGTGAATTTCATTCATTAATTCCCACTTTTTATCGACTGTTCCCCGTACACACTTTCGGATAGTCGCCTTATTCTGAGCCATACAATTCAGATTCTGCTCGATAACTGAAAGAAAAAACAAAACAAATGTTCCATATTTTTCACAGGGCACAAAATTAACAGAAAAACACTACAGCTGGATTAAATAGGAGGTTATTTGCCAACAACATGCAAATGACGTCAGAATTACTACCTAACGATCCATCTGTATTAACTTTTCATCATTTTTACTAACGGTTTAGAAGAAAAAACATATTTGTATTGATGTAACGGTTTATATCAGAATGGATAGAGTAACGTGTGGAAAATGCAGTTGGAATGCATATGGCTTAAGTGTAAAAGGAAGTTGTCCAGTCGGCATGGCATTGATGTCCCGAAGTCACGTTATTGTTGAGCACAACCCCCACCCCCCGCCCCCAAACTGGCAAATGGTCCACACCATACTTAATTATTTTGTTTAATGCTGTTAAATTGCAATTCGTACCATACCTTAGTTTCGTACTTCGAAATTTAATAAACCCATAAGCTCCGTAAACAACCTAATAATTTTCCGGATGATTTCGATTTAAAATATGGACTCATCATCAAGCAAGGGATAATTTTCAAATCATCTATTTTATCAATGACTTTATAACATATAAATTTCCCCGATGAATCACCATATTCAATCATATTACAATGTAGAACGTACCCTTGATATTAGAACACATATCTGTAATAGCATTATCGGTAAACTCGGCCTCTTTTAAGGTAGCTTCTATCAGCTTTGGGATAGTGCCTCCTGTACAGGATTTGGCTGCTCGTCCAAAACAGCCAAGACGCGAAGAAATGTCAGGAGAACTGAAATAGAAAGCAAAAAATGTGGAATAAATAGAAATTGGTATAATGTTTACATGTTTTTGCTACACTAGCATACGTTTTAATGGTATACATTTTTTCCTAGAGCAGAATTAGTCAACTTTTATAAATATATTTCTCAAGAAGAACCAATGAAGAGCTTTTCAAAACGACCTGAAATTCAAGCAGGCCTTCTGGTAAAAAAACTGTCAGTTTTTGCATTTATCAGTTTCTGGTTGTCCTAAATTGGTATTTGATTACTTTTATTTGATTGGTTATAGTCACCCGAGTTACCAAAATTTAGAATTTTTTTAAAAACTCGATTTTAAAGACACACTTAAATGGGAAGAAAAGGAAAGAACTAAGTAAATACAGTACAGGTGCGACACATTTTCCTTTCTAACGCTACCAAAACCATATTTCTACGATTTTTCCTCGCCAAACTGTGCTATAATAAAGTTAACAATCGTTATCAGAGAACGTCTAAACTGACTCGGCAGCCATCTTCACAGCAGAGCGTAGCTGTGTGTCTCGATCGGCCAATGAGCATACGCCTGGCAACCAGTCACTCGCTAGCGTAAGAGAAATTGGTCAACTCTGAAAGTCTCCCATTTAAACCTAGGTTAATGTCGATCATTTCGAGGCGCTAATAAGAGAAGACGAACACTCTAACAACTCTGAAATGTACACTAGCTAGTAAATCAACCTTTTGGGAAGACGTGACAGGCTGCATATGTTGTCTACGCGACTTGTGGGGATCGTTGTAGAATTTTCAGAAAAAGATAGTCTTACCGCTGACATTGCATGTTATAACCATACAAGATATGGTAAGCTCGCAAGGGAAGTAATCTACTAATACTTTTTCCGGTCAATTTCAAACCGTCAATGGCGCGCTCCATTGACAATCGAGCACGAGCTTGTCTGGCAGATTCATTTTCATTGTATTTTCACACCGATAACCATGTGCATGACTCACACACATGAATACGATAGTCTATGGGAGCCCGTTCGATACAATTGCATGTTGTTTTTTTGTTTTCTCCTCCTTTAATGCTAAAATCTAGAAAACTCTTTACAAAAAATGAAGACAGTTTACTGTATTTTTCCCAGTTAGAAAAAATCAGTAACGTTCATTTTTTGCCCAAATTCGAAAGTTTTGACATCATTTAGTATTTTAATTTGAAAATGAAAATTTGATTTGTAAGTTACCCTAAATGTAAACGAAGGCCAGCCCGGCAATGTGCATATATAAACGTCCAAAATGGCTTGAATCTTGAATTTTAAACAAACTAGCATTGGTCCAATTTTCGGAACTAACCTGAGAGAAACAGACGCTCGTTTTGATTTGATGGACACAGTAAATTCAATACTAAAAGATATGGAATAAGTATATTCCAACATATAGAACTTACAGACTTTCTGGTCCATGGTGACGTTTGGACTTCCGTTCTGGGTATGCCTTCATAACACCATTTAAACATTTTAAAGATAACTTCACATTTTTGTGTGTCTTATGTTTGAGTCATCTTCCTAGACGTAAGATCGTATCAATTGGATTTCTTTACAAATGTCAGAAAGGCTAAGGTGGGCTAGAAGGCCTTTGAGATATTATCGGCCATTTTTTCTAAAGAAGTAAGAATTAGAAGTTTTTTAATTTTTGAAAATTGTGAAAGAAATTAATTTTTTTTTTTCAACGAATCTTCCCCTACATTTGGCAGAGCATGCCACTTTAAGAATAAACGATTATAACAGAGCAACATTTACCGACAGTAGTTAATAAGTGTGGTAAAATTAAATCTTCCATGCGTGGAACCGTATCCGATATCCTCTTCGCATTTATCATCAGTCAATGGTTCGTTTTCTGTACATTTTCTTAGTTTTATTTCATTGGACCCTGTAAAAAGAAAAATACAGTTATACAGAAAAGACAATGAAACAGAAGGCTCTCTTAAAAAGCAGACGGGTTTCTGTACTCCCCCCCCCCCCACCCCCGACAGAGTCAGACATGTTATATTTTTGAAAAAGGCTCAATATTGGGAGCATCAGCATTCGCAGGTAAATTATTTGAACCCTATATAGTTATGTTGTCAATACAAGCTAATGACAACCCTACTTTAGTACTTTTCAGCGAAATAGATGTTACGGGTATAGTTTGGCATCACAAAACAGTCTATCAAAAAATGTTACATTCTAAACTTAAAACAAAAATACCTTCTAATAAAGGACAAAATACAAACAGTCGGAATGTTTATGGGTACATTTCAATTTTCTTTATTGAATAGCTAGTATAAAAAGATAAAAGACACTCACTGCATAGCGACAGTAGAAGAACAAAGAACGCTAACGAAAACGGCACTTTGTACCTGGAAATGAGAAAAGAAGTAACGGAGGATGTGCTGAATATATAGGATGATAAAAACGCAGGTTAAACAATTTTTTACCAATCTGTCTGATCATCATGAGCGTCAACAGCCCCCTCCCCTCAACTTTCTGAAGGGGTGGGGACATTCAATGATTTGTCCCCGCGTCCCACTTTTTGCAAGCCTGAAATATTAGTGGAAAGTAATACTATCAAGATTGCGAAAAAAGAAAAGAAACTGTTTTTTCGCAGCAACAGACCCACGCAAAATAGGGCGTTATCCTCTTGAACGTAACAGTTCGCGCAGGGCATTGAGCTTAAAGTGGCATGAGCAGCCAAAATGTTGATATTTTGATGTTAAAACAGAATGTTGAAATTATTGGCTATTTTTCTCAAGACGTATAATTCAAAAGCTTTTTAGTGCATCTTGTCTCGAAAATGTACGATAACGTATTGTTTTGAACTAACTTTGGCTTAGAATGAATGAATGGTCGTCCCGGTTATTTAAATTTTGCTACTTTTCGAACACGTTTTCGGTTTGTACAGGCCACCAACTGTATGGATTCTCCATATTTCGATTTTCGAATACCTTTTATTTATTGGAGGTAAAACCAACAGGGGTACCACCCCCCCCACCCCCCTATACTTTGGTGGTGTATTATGAATATGTAATACATGTAAATAAATATTTATGATGTAAAAATAAGGTTATATATGACTGAACAAGATTTAATCATAGCGGGAGGGCCTGCATATGGATATTAACATCTTCACTTGGTACTTAGACCGTTTTTCAAGCTCTGTTCAACATGTTCAACATAGCTTGAAAAACGGTCTAGACTAAGTGTCAAGACCGAAACGTTGCTAACTAACAAATGAAGAAGTTGATATCAATATGCAAGCCTTACCGTTATACTTATTCCACTTCTAAATGCCACTCAAACAAAGATTTAATCATTTTCTTCCTGACGTCATTTACTTTCAGATATTTTGTCTCGGTCCGTTGGGAAGACCAACATTGATAATTTTTAAGGCTAAATTTAAACATTTAATGTTCTCACCCGACTTTTACGCATACACTTATCATTTCTCTTACCCCGAAGCTTTGTTTTTGATTTGACGGTTAATATGTCATCCCTATTCAAGATAAATGTTTGATTGTTATCGTTGAAACCGAAAGCTGAAAGAATCGTTACTTAATTTGTAAATTAACCGACACTGATTGACCCGGAAGAAAATCCGGACCAGGGTGAGAATCGACAATGATGATTGTAGCTTGCTTTCGAAACACTAACTTCATGACGTATGAAAATTTAAATCGATACTTACATATGGATTACAAAAAAACTTCTTTCCTTTTTGTATATGACAATGTTGCAATCTAAATTCATTGTTTCCCAAAAATCGTTTGTATTATTTCCAGCGGTATTATAAACGTTGACAGGTAAAACAATTTAATAGGTTGTAACCCATAAGTAAGTAACAATGGACAACTTAACATGGACAGTCAGAGCGGTTAGACGTGTGTTACACAGGATCCGTGAGTAAGGTATTAGCCACGCCCTAACTGGACAAAGTGTAATCGTCAATTTCAATTTTCTGTGTTTTTTGATTAGCTATTGAAACTTTGATTAATATTTTGATTTGCTTGGGAATAATCTGTATTTTCTATATGTTTATGTGCTTTGGGTGAGATGGGTGCAGTTTGGAGAGCTCATTTGATACTTCCTTGTTTGAGCCTTGGGGTGACTAACCCTGGTACTAAAATTTTAAACTGTCACATCTTGGAATTAATGGCATTCCTTCTTAGAGCTGTCCAGGATGTAAACTCTCACTCAATCTACAAGGAATGGCTAATTTGACGGTGACGTCTCGTTTCGCCTACTCCTTTTATTTTAATTAGAAAACGCCGCGGGGCGAAAGGAGACTCGGTAATCCTTTAACAATACCTGGATTAAGGATTAAGATCCCCATTTCCCCCATAAAATCCACTTGACGTCCCCCAAAATCCCCCAAGAAAAAATCTAGTTATAATACATATTTTATTAATGACAGAATTAAATAAATGAGTTACACTGATTTTCTAATGTAGGTGTACAAAATGTGCTGCTCGATCAGCCAACTGAACAACAGTGATTTCCCCATCTCGGTACTGGTCCTTCAGGTGGGACAAACGCTCATCAAGTTTGCGATATTTCCGTCTTTTAGGCTGCTGTCTGGCTCCACTTGACATCTGGCCCAACTTCACCTCTGTTACAGACTGTTCTCTTTGTAGCAACTGGATAAACTCATAGATGTTAGGATGAGATTTTCCGGCAGCGGCTTTCATACGGTGGTGCCATCCCTCTATATTATTTGTTGTCCGGGGACCAACAGTGTCGTAATGGTTCCACATATGCCTCTCCCATCCGCCTTCAATCCACGTTAGTGTCACATAATCCATAAATGCAGTACAGTTGGCGGTGGCTGGTGACTCAGAAATGGCATAGACCCAAACTTCTTCTACTTCTGCTGGTGGTACCAAAGGTAAGGAGACAGCACGACGGACAACGGTAGCAACTTCTGGACACGGTACTTATAGCCATTCCGCATTACATTAACACCACCTCTTTTAGTCGTAATAAAGTCTAGTCTTGCCTGCTCGGATGCCATGGTTGCATTTGAAGTTATTTATTTGTGCCCTTATATTTATAGGCCACAGTGAACAGTTTTCATCTTAACAAGATAACTGTTCACTGCCACTCAGTGATCGATGGCAGATGACTGTTCACCCCTACCCTCCTCCCCACCCTCCTTGTCAAGCCTAGTGGGGCCTCACTAGGCGGTCTCCACAGGGTCTCCAAAATAAATACTGTTCAGAAGTAGGCGAAACGAGACTAAACCAATTTGACCATGTCCGTCTACTGGCTACTGTTTATTGGTCAGAAACCTAGGTGGGGTCGGGATACGTCAAAGCTAGGGTGTGTAAGGACAACGGTCAGGGAAGATAAAAGGGTTAGGGTCAACTTTTGTTTAGTACTTAATTGGGAGCTGTAGCTTAGGAGATGTAATATTGGAAGTGGACCCAGGATCGCCAAAATATTGTAAGTAGGTTCTTATACTATTTGTTTATGATTTCCGTTTACTTATTGAGGTGCTAGTTATTTACTTCATGCAGCTTAATCTTTCAACATATATATAAATATAAATTAGCGTAGGGCTTCTCCTCTTATGGCTTTTCTCGGCTTGCCTAAGGGGTAATGTAGCTAGATAATCTATTTGTTAATCAATTCCTTTATCCTAGCATAGTGATTTATTTTAGTAGATTAGTGCGGTTTATTAGGTAGCTTTACATTAGTGTTTTTCTTTCCTATTGTAGCTTGAACCGCACGCATTAGCATTTGTAGAAGCCAATTGTGTCGCAACGGCCAATTGTGTCGCAATGCGACACTATTGGTCAATTGCGACACAATTGGCTTCTACGTCTGGCCAATTATGTCGCAACCCCAAAATATGGGTACAAGAGGCCAATTATGTCGCAATACATTATAATATGATACATAGTTGAAAACCATGTAGGCCGACTAGAAATCGTATATGAAGATTTAAGAAAGTATACACATTTTCAGAATGTTTTTCTTCAAAATTCATTTTCTTTTTTCTTATTTCAAAGCTGTGAATAGTCGATCCATGTCGCTCCTGTAAACGAATTTAAGTGATTATGTCGTAGAAATCATAATCGTTCCATAAGTCTGTCACTATTGATGAATTAGCAGAATAAGTCATAAGTCATTTATTCAATGCTATTATACTCCAGCCTACAATGTTGTGTTTGTGAAATAACAATCAATTAATTACGAAAGAAAGTAGGATGTTATGAAAACACTACCACCACTTATATATTGCTATAAAATTTAGCCGATTTACCCTTTGTAACCATTAAAATTGACTGAAAACAATAAAAGCAGCCTTTTGGAGACACTAATACGTTTTTAGACTACCATGATCTCATTTTGTTTTTCTTCTTTTTATCACTTTTCTCTCTTGTGATCGCTATTCCAAGTCAACTGCTGGTCGGATCTTCTTTAAATTTCACACGCACATTCTCCCTATGGTCTAGTTTTGCAACATCTATTCCTTTGCCCACTTGCATGTTAAAATGGCCATTTTTCGTTTTCTTCTTTTTATCACTGTTTTCCTAAATAATGAAAGATTCTCCGTAAAATTGTATATGCAGGTTAACTTTATGATCTTGTTGTTGTGCACTACCGGTATGCACTTTTGGTGGCCGCTGGCCATTTTGTTTTTCTTCTTTTTGTCAATGTTCTCATAAAGCAGTGAAAGGATCTTCGTAAATTTTTGTTACGCATGTTAACCCCTGTATACTATATCAGAATTCAAATCGAAGCATTCTTCATTTTAATCTTAGTATATTGAAATCGAACATCCTTTTAAGTTATATAATACTTGTTATAGGATCTTACTTTGTCAGATACATTTTGGCATTCAGTGATGTTGTCGTTCAAACTCATGACGGGGCCTCCGGGGCTCAGTAGAGTGTTGGACGCTCAATCGGAACAGCTTTCCACCAATTGGTCGCGGGTTCGAATCCCAGGCAGTCCCCAAAAATACAGCTCTTTTGATTTTATTCAATCTCAGTTGCATTTCTTTTTTCCTTGTTTGTCTCGTCTTGGTCATGTACGAAATCAATGCATTTTAACGAAATAACTCCAATTATGTCGCAACAGCCAATTGTGTCGCAATACTCATACATGCCTTAAAAGTATGGTGTAAAGAGAAACATAACAAAACAAAAACGTTTGGCGAATGTTATTTATTCACTTTTCAACAACATTTCTTATCTCCTTTTAGATTTCGTTTGCAATATACGACATCATTGCTTAGTTTTGTTTTTTCTAGCCGTCAATTAGCTTAGGCCCATGTATCAATTGTCAATTGTGTCGCAATACTTAAACGTGTCTTGAAAGTATATCATACCTGCAGAAGAAAAACGTTTGGTGTATCTTATTTGTTCTGATTTTTTATTATCTCGCAACGGCCAATTGCGTCGCAATACTTATACATGCCTTGGAGGTATACTACATGTGTAAAACACAGCAAAACAAAACAAAATAACTTTGATTGAACGTAATGTTTCTTGTTTTGACAATATTTCTCATCTATTTGAGGATTTGCTTGGGATTTGGTTTTATACCTTATCATTTCATTGTTGCGACACAATTTGTCAACTCTGGTAGCCAATTATGTCGCAACGGCCAATTGTGTCGCAATACTTATAAATGCCTTGAAAGTTTATTTTTTGTGTAAAACAAAACAAAATAACGTTTGAATGAACGTCATGTTTCTTGTTTTGACAACATTTCTCATCTATTTGATGATTTGATTGGGATTTGGTTTTATACCTTATCATTTTATTGTTGCGACACAATTGGTCAACTCTGGTAGCCAATTATGTCGCAACGGCCAATTGTGTCGCAATCCTTATAAATGCCTTGAAAGTTTATTTTTTGTGTAAAACAAAACAAAATAACGTTTGAATGAACGTCATGTTTCTTGTTTTGACAACATTTCTCATCTATTTGATGATTTGATTGGGATTTGGTTTTATACCTTATCATTTCATTGTTGCGACACAATTGGTCAACTCTGGTAGCCAATTATGTCGCAACGGCCAATTGTGTCGCAATCCTTATAAATGCCTTGAACGTTTATTTTTTGTGTTAAACAAAACAAAATAACGTTTGAATGAACGTCATGTTTCTTGTTTTGACAACATTTCTCATCTATTTGATGATTTGATTGGGATTTGGTTTTATACCTTATCATTTCATTGTTGCGACACAATTGGTCAACTCTGGTAGCCAATTATGTCGCAACGGCCAATTGTGTCGCAATCCTTATAAATGCCTTGAAAGTTTATTTTTTGTGTAAAACAAAACAAAATAACGTTTGAATGAACGTCATGTTTCTTGTTTTGACAACATTTCTCATCTATTTGATGATTTGATTGGGATTTGGTTTTATACCTTATCATTTTATTGTTGCGACACAATTGGTCAACTCTGGTAGCCAATTATGTCGCAACGGCCAATTGTGTCGCAATCCTTATAAATGCCTTGAAAGTTTATTTTTTGTGTAAAACAAAACAAAATAACGTTTGAATGAACGTCATGTTTCTTGTTTTGACAACATTTCTCATCTATTTGATGATTTGATTGGGATTTGGTTTTATACCTTATCATTTCATTGTTGCGACACAATTGGTCAACTCTGGTAGCCAATTATGTCGCAACGGCCAATTGTGTCGCAATCCTTATAAATGCCTTGAACGTTTATTTTTTGTGTTAAACAAAACAAAATAACGTTTGAATGAACGTCATGTTTCTTGTTTTGACAACATTTCTCATCTATTTGATGATTTGATTGGGATTTGGTTTTATACCTTATCATTTCATTGTTGCGACACAATTGGTCAACTCTGGTAGCCAATTATGTCGCAACGGCCAATTGTGTCGCAATCCTTATAAATGCCTTGAAAGTTTATTTTTTGTGTAAAACAAAACAAAATAACGTTTGAATGAACGTCATGTTTCTTGTTTTGACAACATTTCTCATCTATTTGATGATTTGATTGGGATTTGGTTTTATACCTTATCATTTTATTGTTGCGACACAATTGGTCAACTCTGGTAGCCAATTATGTCGCAACGGCCAATTGTGTCGCAATACTTAAACAAGCCTTGAAACTATCCTATACGTGTAAAGAGCCTTGCAGTGATCATAAGACAATCACCATGGAACGTGCACGCGCCGCCAGACTACAGAGCTATGAAAGCAATTTTCATAGTTTTCATAATTCATAGTTTCATGACGAAAACTTAATGGCATGTTATTGTTACATAAGCGATACAAATCGCAACACACAATGTACGTTTCCCTTTACGGCGAAATCAACAAACATATAGCAAATGTAGGATAAACCAAAGAAATATAATCTGCCTAACTTGTCGGTGTTTTGTGTTCTTTTTAATTTCAATCTGCTAAAATACTGATAGGTTAAGTGCGACACAATTGGCCATTGCGACATAATTGGTCATTGCGACACAATTGGCCATTGCGACATAATTGGTCATTGCGACACAATTGGCCATTGCGACATAATTGGTCATTGCGACACAATTGGCCATTGCGACACAATTGGCTACCAGAGGTGACCAATTGTGTCGCAACAATTACAATTACAAATAAATAAGAAATGCTGTAAAAACAAGACACGTTATGTTAATTTAAACGTTTTGTTTTGCTGATTTTTACACGTATAGGATAGTTTCAAGGCTTGTTTAAGTATTGCGACACAATTGGCCGTTGCGACATAATTGGCTACCAGAGTTGACCAATTGTGTCGCAACAATGAAATGATAAGGTATAAGACCAAATCCCACTCAAATCATCAAATAGATGAGAAATGTTGTCAAAACAAGAAACATGACGTTCATTCAAACGTTATTTTGTTTTGTTTTACACAAAAAATAAACTTTCAAGGCATTTATAAGTATTGCGACACAATTGGCTGTTGCGACATAATTGGCTACCAGAGTTGACCAATTGTGTCGCAACAATTACATGATAAGGTATATAACCAAATCCTAAGAAAACCAACAAATAAATAAGAAATGCTGTAAAAACAAGACACATTATGTTAATTAAACGTTTTGTTTTGCTGATTTTTACACGTATAGGATAGTTTCAAGGCTTGTTTAAGTATTGCGACACAATTGGCCGTTGCGACATAATTGGCTACCAGAGTTGACCAATTGTGTCGCAACAATGAAATGATAAGGTATAAGACCAAATCCCACTCAAATCATCAAATAGATGAGAAATGTTGTCAAAACAGGAAACATGACGTTCATTCAAACGTTATTTTGTTTTGTTTTACATAAAAAATAAACTTTCAAGGCATTTATAAGTATTGCGACACAATTGGCTGTTGCGACATAATTGGCTACCAGAGTTGACCAATTGTGTCGCAACAATTACATGATAAGGTATATAACCAAATCCTAAGAAAACCAACAAATAAATAAGAAATGCTGTAAAAACAAGACACATTATGTTAATTTAAACCTTTTGTTTTGCTGATTTTTTTACACGTATTGGATAGTTTCAAGACATGTTTAATTGGCTACCAGAGGTGGACAATTGTGAGGCAGTTTACCTACTATGCATTCATTGTGATGCTGTGGATGAATAAAAAGAAAGAACGTCAACAAACAAATATGTAATGAATTTGCATGTTTGTGTAAAATCGAAGAAGTAGATTTTAGGCCTAGAGTGGTTTAAGTTTTTTGTCGGGTTTTGACTTTACTGATTTTAAGCGTTTTTCTATTTTTGGAGGAGCTCTGCACCCAGGTGAAAATTAATAGGATTAACAATAATAATATTAAGAGGATGACCAACGACTCTCAATATGCGAGAGGTTTATCCAAAAGCACAAAATTGACCTGGCGTAAGCAATGCAACAGTGTTGACGGAGTGCGACTATGTTTTAACAATGCGACATCAGCCTATTATTTTGACCTTCTTCTGGGTACAGTTTTATCGTTCGGCTTACAAATAGAAGTGTTCGATAGTCTCGAATACATATGACAGGAAAAAAAAATGAACTTCAAGTTAACGGACACTCAATAATACTTCCTGAACCAGAATTTATCACAGAATTTCTCTCGTGTCTCTCTTGAAACCGATATTAGATTAAATGGATCTTCATCTGGGTGAAAAATACTAACTGCAGACTGAAAAAAATTAAAGCCAAAACAAACCAAAAATATTCGAACAAAATAAAAACTAAACAGATAAAAACTTATCCCCCTCTCAGAAAGAAAAAATCCAGATGATTTCGTTCATTGACAGCGTTATCTGATTTTTCGGTGACGAAAACCGTGACATTATATTTCAAGAGGAAAATCCCATTTCATAGACCTATACACTTGGCAAGAAGCTCAATTTATTGAATTCCGTCAAAAGTTATCATATCCCTTTTCTTTTAACAAGTCTAAGGTGGATTCGAACTTGGGCCCATTGGTAGAAGTCGAAGTTGAGGAAAACGTTTAATATAGTCTGCACCCGTCACTGGACATACGGTGAATAGCGCGTGTTGATAAACTGCAAACAACCGTAAGAATGTGTGTGCGACACAACTGGCCGTTGCGACACAATTGGCTGTGAGAGAAAGCAAATTGTGTCGCAACGATATATTACTCATAATAAAACTAAGAAATAAAAATGAAATGGATCGATATCAAAGCACAAATTTGTACAAAAGTTTTTTAGGTTAACAACTTCAGGAATAAACGCACGATAATAAACAAAGCAGTAGTTTCAGGACGGGGAATTTACTTGACGGAGGAAAATTTCGCCCACGTAGGGGTAAAATGCATCAGCAGTGTTCTAATGTGATGTTGGATCAAAATAAACGTATGTCAGTAAAAATACAGGAAAAAAGTTTGTATCAAAATATCGACAACAGAGGCCAATTATGTCGTAATTCCCGTTGCGACACAATTGGTCGACAGTAGAGGCCAATTATGTCGTAATTCCCGTTGCGACACAATTGGCCGTTGCGACACAATTGGCTTCTACAGCATTACAACTGTAGTTCCATTGGAATTTGGGTGAAGTTAGTTTCACATTGGGGAACCAGAGACTTTTGTGTGTGTGTGTACAAGAATAAATATATCTTAGAAACGATTTCTGGAGTTGCGTCTACTTACAAAAGGTTCAAGAATATTGGATAAGAAAGAATTAAGACAAAGAATGGAGAACACAACATTAGACAATGAGGGTGTGGCTGCCGAACAAAAGAGACTGTTAATTCAAGAAAGGGGCGGCTTAAAATCTGTTTTAACAAGAAAACAAAAGGAAGTTAAAGACATAATGGAAAGTGGACTTGAAAATAGAGAATTAATGGACAGTAAAATGAAAGACTTTGAAGAAACGTATGATAAATTGTATGATAAACACAAACAATACATAGACCTACTGGAAAGTGAGTCGGATGAGCATATTAAAGCATTAGAATATTTCGAGACTGTTAAAAATGAGTTTGAAGAAACAAAATGTGACATTATCAAATGGTGTAGTGAAAGAGAAACTAAATCTACTGTAGATAGTATTAAACCGGATGACTCTGTTAGCCAATCAGGGTCAAGAAAAACTTCAGCTTCATCCATAGAAAGTTCAAAGGTTAGACTGCAAGCGAAAAAGGCTGCCTTACTAGCGAGAGCTAAAGGACTAGAAAAACAACAAGCTTTAAAACTAAAACAAATAGAACTGCAACAAATGGAACAAAAACTAAAATTAGAAGATGATATAGCAGCTATTACAGCGGAAGAACAAATCTATGAAGAATTTGCTAGATATTCAAGTGTGTCCAATTCAGGCGCAATTGACAATGCCGATAAAACCTCAGAAAACACACAACCAAATACTGACACTCATCAATCTAAATTAAATCCAGATGCTGAAGTTTGGTCTGACGATAATAGTGCCGCATATAGGTTAACAAATACTAATCTTCAGGAAACCAACTCTCCAAGGCAATTCAATTACACAATGCATGACAAAAATCTGCTTCAATCATTTCAGCATCAACAATCACTTATCAATGACATGCAAACAAAACTTGACCAACTTTGCACTGCACAAGGTTACACAAACAATAACCCACAGACAAATGCACACATCAGACAAGACTAAACAAGCACACCATACACTCGTGACACTGGGTATTCTAGAAATATAGATACAAACAATTGTAATACTAGTATAACAAGTAGTTCTGAGACCATGTTAAAACTGCAGCAACAAATGATAGATGCGTTGCAGCTGCCAAAGTCAGAGATTATTGTATTTGACGGCGACCCTCTCCGTTATTACATGTTTATCAGGGCATTTGATAATGCTGTAGGCAATACTTCTGTACCTGGGACAGGTGGGACGCGTTGCAGGTTATTGAGTGCTGCTCTGTAATGGATGTTGATAGGGCTTATAGTATGGCAAGGAGATTACTAGCCGAGCGATTTGGTAATCAATATACCATTTCACAAGCTTGGACTAAAAGGGTGACTGAATCACATGTGTTGAAACCTTCCGACAGGGTGGGGCTTAGAAAATTTGCTGATGACGTCAGGAGTTGCGTTATCACTTTGGAGGCTATGGGGCGGTTGAATGAGGTAGATAACCAGATCAAAATGGTTAAGATTGTTGACAACTTGCCCTATTACTTGCAAACTCGGTGGCGAGGTGAAGCCGTTAGGATGTTGAAAACACAAGGGGTGTATCCTAACATTATTGATCTTATGGAATTTATACAGCATGCAGCTGATGAAGCAAATGATCCAGTTTTTGGCACTGACTCTAAAGACAAATCAACTGATTTGAAGTATAACTTTCAGGGGAGGCAAAGCTATTCCAAAACAAAGGGCGCTAGTTTCAGTATTCAAACAGAAATGAACGAAAGTGGGAAGAGCAGATATCCTACTAGTTTTCCATGTTACCTCCGTTCAGAGAGCCATCCTCTCTATAGATGTGAACAATTCAGAGAGTGGAAACCAGAAAAGAGAATTGATTTTGTAAGGGACAAAAACTTGTGCTTTAATTGTTTTTCTCCAAAGCAGGTTTCAGAGAATTGTCCTAAACCATATCGGTGTTCTGTTTATGGATGTACTGAGAAACATTCTAACATTCTAGACTTTTACATTTTGTGGTAGGCCCTAAGTTTACCACTCCTGAGCATAAAGAATGGCCTACTTTCAAGGGTCAAAATGGACATGCCCGACTTTGTAACTCAGCAAATGGGATGATTGGGGCCGGTGGTACTAAGGTTGCATTGCCAATCGTACCGGTGAAAGTCAGGGCTAAAAGGGGCCAACCATTTGTCATGGCATACGCTTTGCTAGATAGCGGAAGTACTAACACATTTTGCTCCACGGAGCTACTTGATCAGCTTGGGGCAACTGGGGTGAACACTAAACTTCCACTTACAACATTAGAAAAGACAAACAGTGCATTAAATGTATTAATGACATCCCTTGAAGTATCTCATAGAAATGAAAGAAACATAATAGAAATTACACATGTGTTTTCTTCCACACGTCTACCCGAAATGACGGATAGTATTATAAAACAACATGACATAGAGCAATGGGCTCATTTGCAAGATATTGAAATAACACCACCAGCAGATGCTAAGGTTTCATTGCTAAATGGTCAGGATGTACCCGAGGCTTTGGTCCCGTACGATTTGAAAAGAGGCAAAGCTAATGAGCCATATGCAACAAGAACAATGTTTGGATGGACTTTTAATAGACCCATAAACAATGCAAATATACCTTCTGTAGCCACAACAAATTTTATACAAACTGATGCACATCTAGAAATGCAAGTTGAACGTTTTTGGAAGCTATCTGCTTGTGAGCCTTCAGCAGATATTGCAACTCAAATGTCAGCAAATGATAAACATGTTATCAACTTATGGGACAAAACTACTCAGTTTATTAATGGACATTATGTAGCTCAGATTCCCTTTAGAGAATCTCCTCCAAATTTACCCAACAACTACTCCGTAGCAGAAAGTCGCCGCGAGTCTCTTGGGAGGAGGCTTTCTAAAGACAAAAAACAGTTGGTGTTGATGGTAAAGTGTGGTATCTTCCTCACCATGCTGGTGTTACAGATAAAAAACCAGACAAACTAAGGCTTGTGTTCGATTGTGCTGCTAAATACGCAGGTACATCATTGAATCAGGAGGTTCTACAGGGGCCGGACCTTGTGAACAAACTAGTGGGAGTTTTGCTCCGTTTTAGAGAAAACAATATTGCCATTATGGGAGATATTCAGGCAATGTTTCATCAGATAAAGGTGTTTAAAGAAGACCCTGATGTTCTTCGGTTCTTGTGGTGGCACAATGGGGACATGACACAACCTCCGGATATATATCGAATGACAGTCCACCTATTTGGAGACTTTAGTAAACAAGATGCTTTCCGACACAGATGGAAACAGGTGCAATATATGGCTGACGAATTTTGGAGAAGATGGCTAAGAGAATATCTGCCAACCCTCCAACTACGACATAAGTGGATAAAACCGCAACGAAATTTCTGTGTGGGGGACATTGTTCTAATAAAGGACATTAACGTCCCACGGTTAAATTGGCCTTTGGGAAGAGTTACAAATGTGTTTCCAGGAAAAGATATGGCTTGTACGCTCTGTTGAAATCAAAACTAGATGGAGCACGTTGTGTAGACCTGTGAATAAACTGTGTATGCTTGAATCACATGATGAATGACTTTCTTTGTGCTTCACATGGACTGTTTTGAATCTTAAACTTTCTTAATATGACTTTTTTTGTTGTCGATTTCTTTTGGTTATGCATGCTTTTTATTGTTAAATGTTTCGTTTGTTTTACTACACATTTCAGGGGTCGGTGTGTAATCGTCAATTTCAATTTTCTGTGTTTTTTGATTAGCTATTGAAACTTTTATTAATGTTTTGATTTGCTTGGGAATAATCTGTATTTTCTATATGTTTATGTGCTTTGGGTGAGATGGGTGCGGTTTGGAGAGCTCATTTGATACTTCCTTGTTTGAGTCTTGGGGTGACTAACCCTGGTACTAACATTTTAAACTGTCACATTTTGGAATTAATGGCATTCCTTCTTAGAGCTGTCCAGGATGTAAACTCTCACTCAATCTACAAGGAATGGCTAATTTGACCATGTCCGTCTACTGGCTACTGTTTATTGGTCAGAAACCTAGGTGGGGTCGGGATACGTCAAAGCTAGGGTGTGTTTATTGTACTATCGTCTAGTATTATATATTCTTTTTTTTTTTTTTCTTAAGGACATCGGTCAGGGAAGAGCTTAGGAGATGTAATATTGGAAGTGGAAGTGGAATTAAGGAAGGCCGATGGCCAAGCTTTTTTGGAAGAACTAAGTAGACCCAGGATCGCCAAAATATTGTAAGTAGGTTCTTATACTATTTGTTTATGATTTCCGTTTACTTATTGAGGTGCTAGTTATTTACTTCATGAAGCTTAATATTTCAACATATATATAAATATAAATTAGCGTAGGGCTTCTCCTCTTATGGCTTTTCTCGGCTTGCCTAAGGGGTAATGTAGCTAGATAATCTATTTGTTAATCAATTCCTTTATCCTAGCATAGTGATTTATTTTAGTAGGTTAGTGCGGTTTATTAGGTAGCTTTACATTAGTGTTTTTCTTTCCTATTGTAGCTTGAACCGAACGCATTAGCATTACAACTGTGGTTCCATTGGAATTTGGGTGAAGTTAGTTTCACATTAGGGAACCAGAGACTTTTGTGTGTGTGTGTGTGTGTACAAGAATAAATATATCTTAGAAACGATTTCTGGAGTTGCGTCTACTTACACAAAGCATATCACTGCATAGGTCACTTGAGGATCAGTTTCCGTCGGTCAGCGGTTGTATGATATATACCTAAGATGCCGAGAACCAGTAAAAAATCAGCCCAGGAAGAAACCATAACCGTAGATCCCAACAGAGATCCTGATGACTTCAAAGAGTTTGATGATCAAAATGCAAGATGTTCTTCAAAAAAACACAGCCGTGATATTACAAAAATATCCCAAGTACAATCTAACCAAAAGAAGCAATCTGACCAGCTGAAAAATAGGTGTGATGAATTTAGAAAAGAAAAAGAGCCTTAAAAGATTGCGTCTTGGATCAGAAACGATACAGTCGGCAATTTAACTTACGTTTTGGCGGAATTCTGGAAACTGACAACGAAAATCCTATTGACATAATCAACACTATTAGTACAAAATGCACACAGGTCCGGCCCAAACGCGATGACAGTAAAAGACATATTATTTGTAAGTTTCTGTGCCGACCCGAAAGGAGAAATGTTTTATTAGCAGCGAAGTCAATTTTCCAAGATAACGGTGTTTATGTTATGGATGACTTGATTCCAAAAGATCGTCGGAAAAAACTCTGTTCAGAGATTTTATGGCTAAATGTTATTTACAGGGCAAAAAAGTGCGTTTTTCGTGAGGAAATCTTTATTACAAAAAGCAAGGCTCCCGCCGACGATAATGAATATGAGATTTCTCACTGGATGGATACAGACTGTCGTCAATCTAGTTATTACACTGATATAAGTTTTTCTAATCAGTTAAATTCTACGGACGAGTCGAACAACCGTAACTCGTTATACGTTATACATTGGAATGTTCGTAGTCTTAGTAAAACGTTCGATGAAGTTACGGCAAACATTCACAACCTAAAACAAAAATGCCTTCTCTGGAAGCTGGCTTAACCCTGCTAACGTACGATAAAGAATGTACGATAAAGTAATGTTTTGAACTAACATTTGCTTAGAATGAATGAATGGTCGTTCCGGTAATTTAAATTTTTTTGTACTTTTCGGACACGTTGTCGGTGCGTACAAGCCACATACTGTATAGATTTTCCTCATTCCATCGCCAATCATTTAGTTTTTCGATGGCCTTCAAAGCCTCTTACTGTCGTGACGATCAGAAATTATAAAAAAGTGTGAATTTTGGCAGCTCATGCCACTTTAACTATCGTTATCAGAGAATGTTCATCTGACCTGGCAGCAATCTTCACAACAAAGCTTAGCTGTGTGTCCCGATCGGCCAATTAGCATACCCCTAGCTCACCAGTCACTGAACAAGCCTAAGAGAAATTGGTCAGCTCTGAAAGTCTGCCATTTAAGTTAATTTGGATCATATCGAGGAGCTAAAAACCGAAGACAAATACTCTAATAACTCTGAAATATGTGCTGACTTATAAATCAACCTTTTGAGTAGACGTGGCAAGCTGCATTTGGTGTCTACGGGACCTGTGGGGGTCGTTGTAGAATTTTCACAAAAGGTAGTATTATCGCTGGCATTGCAGGTTATAACCATACAAGATACGATAAGCTCGCACGGGACGATTGAACTGTTGAGTTTGTCTGGCAGATTCATTTTCAGTGTAATTTCACACCGTAAACCACGTGCAAGATTCACGCACATGAATATGATGGCCTATGGGAGCCCGCTCGATACAATTACATGCCCCCCCCCCCACTCCACCATCCCTTTTAAGCTTGAGCCAGAGCTAAATGACGTAAAGTACCAAAGAAATTCCATTATGAATTACACTGGGTTTTTAACTAAACTTTTGCAGAACCGGCCCCAGGTTTTTTCAATTTTTTTTTTCAGACTAAGTTGGATTCAAACTCGCTAACACATCGAGAGGGAAACTTGAGTCCCACTTAGACACTGTCATTCTACCAGACTAAAACACGCCTCTGATAAATAGGAGAGGCCCCCTCCATAGAAGACATGGGCGTACCGATATGTGTATAGCTGTAGCTAAAATTTAAATCTTTAAAGGGAAAGAAAATCTAAGCTTTAGACTAGTTTAGATGGAAAGAGTAGAGTTCATTTAGTCCAAAACAACTGTCCAATGTATGTTTTATCCCCTCGTAAGCGAATAATTGAAATTTGAAGGTAGCGTTACAATAGAGAATAAGCTCCATAGGCCATTCACAATTATTGTAAAATAAAAGTTTAAGTGCGTTATAGAGTAGTCATGTGATGCAATTTAGCCAATGGCTGGCTAAGCAATGGCGTGCGGTTGCATACTGACCTATATATTCGGAGACAATCTGGCAGCAGGTCACAGTTTCATTTTCCTTCTTTTCCCATTTGCGGTAATGTTAATGTCTGCTCTCACAGCACCTTCCCTAACTTTCGTTGAACCAAATCCTTCGGTGGGGGCCTTGAACAGTCCTTCGGCAGTATTTTAAGCACAAGTTTTTCATAGGTTGAAGGTAGAAATTTTGAGATACGAGTAGAATCAGCTGATAGGGCTCTCTTTGCACATAATCCGCCGCATGTAAATAGACCAAAGCACCCCCAACTACCAGATCTCCACCACCTGAACTGGTCGCATTCCACTTCTAAAATCATTTCCAGACAGTAACTCAACCCCTGTCCTTTCATAAAAACTACAAAAATGCCCAGAAAAAAATGCAGGGGGCCAGGAAAAAAATAATAAAAAAACACACAAAAATATCTGGAACTTCTTTTTCTAGGAATTTCCGGAAGTGAGAAACAGTGATCTGTATCCATCTTCCCACTTCAAGTTTGTCGCCATGTTTTTTTTGGACCTAAATCTACCATTATACATTAGAGAGCGGTAAAAATACGTCATTATTGATCTAAAAATAGCTATACCAACATCACGTCATCCTAAAACGGAAAAATGGCTACACAGATAAGCCACTGAAAGGACATACTTCTGTCTGTTTTTATTAGCTTGTGGGTCACTTTGAAGGTTGTTATCGACGATAATCCCTATGTATTTCTAGAGATTTCCCCTCCTTTAAAGTTACTTACATGCTGATGTTGTGAGGTATGCACTAGTCAATCTAAAAAAACTCGATGCAAAGATATGACAAATATACAAAATTTCAACACTTTTTTATAGCCGGTTAAACCAAAGTAATTAAGGGTTTTCCGTGCTGTGATAATTATTATTTCTATATCAAACATGCTTATCTAACATATAAATAATGAAGTTTAAATGGAACCTTTTATTCTGAAAGATATCGTCATTTTACACAACCAGCTGTTGTGGATTGATTGTTGCTTTACACTGCATTCATTTGTTCAGGTACTAGTATATTGCAGCTGTGCAGGTTTAATTGTGGAGGAAATCAGTCTTTTGCCCAGAGAAACCTCCTGACCTTCTTTACACTTACTATCTGTATTTTAAAAACTTGTCTTTATAGAGTTGTTCTAGTGAAACAAATATATTTTATTGTTAATTTCCCTTTAACCCCTTTCAAGTGTGACTTAAAAAATGCAGGCGATGAAATGCTGGTTGTATAAGTCAATAATAGTTTTCTGACCTCGCATCTGTATTTCTTCCTGTACACTGTAGCGTGGTATCCCTCATCTGGTTGTACATAGAACAGTCACTTCAACGATTAATCGGAGGGCATCGTAAGTCATCAGAGATTGTGTCTTGGATGGCCAAAATGGGTGAAAAATCTTGCAAGTAATCTTAAAATTTTAAGTTCAAAGTCGGGGACCGCGACGACTGTGGCGATGCCTAAAAAATCTGCGACAAGCCGCAGGCGTCCTGAGAGCGCCTCCGACGGGTACAAAATCGTGGGATCTGTCTCAAGATTTTGTTAAAATTTCCCGGGTTTTACCCATCGCCGACGCATCGCAACTGTGACTGGGGCATTACTAACGATGCTGAATACAAGCTGTGAAACGTTTTTTTTTAAAATAGAGTTTAAGCGCATAAAACGTTCTGCCAATGAGCGAAGGCAATGTTAGTGACAGCCATATATCAACGTTCTTGAAACGAAGACCTCCAATCTGTGCACGTTTTTATCGCCTATCAGGCATGACCTCAAGACAATCCCATGTATATTTCCGCAACTGAATCACAGCCAATCTCATCAAATATCTCGGTATCTCGCAAACTATTAATTTGTCATACATAGACTATAACTTCACCTGGCGATCGGCTCTTCAACGGGAGAATGATAGCTTCACTGGTACCCAAATAATTGTAGAAAACAATGGTCTAACCAGCTGGGAGCGGTCACCATTGTAGAAGGGACGCCATTTTGTCGTAGTTACAGGCCGGGTGATACTGGAGCTCCGGCCCCTATTTTGAATTTTCCTACGAAAAATATGTTTACCGATGCAATAAATGCCTTAAAATGAATGACCAACCTTTTCTGTCTTAGTATCCATTCCCCTTTTGTCGAACTATAGGCTTGGGTTGTTGCATTCCATCGATATCGAAAGTGGGTTGGAACATTTTCCCGCGAACAGGCGGCCATATTGCCTGTGGAATCATGGTTAATTTTCGCAAATTTAAAAATGGCTTCCTCCCGTAGCGTTCCGCCCTTCGGGCGTCACAATAGTCAATAACGCTACATACCGGAGCTAGTACCCAAAGTGACAGCTGTTCTGGGCGAAATACAAACGACAGTAATGGACCAGTAATGGATGATAGCATTGGTTAGAAACACAATAAGTTAAGTGTAAATGGATATATTTTTCGTTCATATTGTTAAAAAAAGTGTTGCTAATTTTTCTCAACCAATCCAATAATATATTGGTCATATACACAAAGTATGCATCTTGCACAAATATACCAAATAGGGAGAACCTGAATGCAAAGTTTCATTATTAGTACTGGGTTATATGGCTTCTCCTTACGACACCTGGAAAAATCATTCTGCCAAACTAGTTTAGCGTTGTCTACATGAATCTGTTTTAACAAATAGCATAGGCCACCAACACATACACTTTCTACAATTGCTGCAATGCAGGAGAAACAGAATAAAACTAAAAGGTTTTGAGACTAAAACATAATATGTCTCCCCCCCCCCACACACACAGTGACGTTAATGATGAAAGGTACTGCATGCCTCTAAGCATAACCCAGTATCATTTCAATTGTAGAAAGTACCTAGCCTAGTACGTGAAAATATGAACAGTAAAAAATCTCGAAAACACATCTTTGACCGAGTGACAGGTTTCTGGATTCTTAGCGACAAACATCAGTTTGAACAATTCATAAAGGAGTTTACTTCAATATTAATTGGGATTTCATTCAACTATGGCTCTAAAATGGCCTGTAATTTTTTAAATTTGGCCTCATAAAAAAACTAAATTGTTTGGTTTGTAAACTTTGGAATTCTATGAATCCCTGTCTGACGGAGGCCCAAACCAGATCGGACGGGCGTACAGGTGCCAAAAGTTGATCAACGCTTAAAGTCCTCATCAATAAACTGTAATTAAAATTTCAACAAATTCCACACAGTGCTTCTGGGGATATCTTGTAAACAAGCAACAACCAATGAAAATATCCGATTCGGAGGCTCACAGAAGATCGGAGAAGCGTACAGGCGCCAAAACTTGATCAACTCTGAATGTCCTCACCAATAAGCTGTAATTAAAATTTCATCAAGTTCCGTTAAGTGGTTCTGGAGATATCTTGTAGACAAGCACAGCAACAACCAATGAAAATATCTGATTCTGGGGCTAACTGAGGATTGGACTTGCGAACAGGCGCCAAAACTTGATCAACTCTGAACGTCCTCACCAATAAGCTGTTATTAAAATTTCATCAAACTCCGCCAAGTGGTTCTGAAGATATCTTGTAGACAAGCAACAACCAATGAAAATATCCGATTCTGAGGCTAACAGAAGATCGGAAAGGCGCCAAGACTTGATCAACGCTGAAAGTTCTCACCAATAAGCTGTTATTAAAACTTCATAAAATTACACACAGTGCTTCTGGGGATATCTTGTGAACAAGCAAAAACCAATGAAAATATCCGATTCGGAGGCTCACAGAAGATCGGAGAAGCGTACAGGTGCCAAAACTTGATCAACTCTAAATGTCCTCACCAATAAGCTGTAATTAAAATATCGTCAAATTCCGCCAAGTGGTTATGAAGATATTTTGTTGACAAGCAACAACCAGTGAAAATATACAATTCGGAGGCTAACTGAAGATTGGAAGGGCGTACAGGCGCCAAAACTTGATCAACTCTGAACGTCCTTACAAACAAGCTGTAATAAAACTTTTATCAAATTCCGCCCAGTGGTTCTGGAGATATCTTGTAGACAAGCAACAACCAATGAAAATATCCGATTCTGAGGCTAACTGAAGATCGGACAGGCGCCAAAACTTGATCAACTCTGAACGTCTTCACCAATAAGCTGTTATTAAAATTTCATCAAATTCCGCCCAGCGGTTATGGAGATATCTTGCAGACAGGCAACAACCAATGAAAATATCCGATTCGGAGGCTAACTGAAGAGAAACAGGTGCCAAAGTTGACGGACGACGGACGCGACAACCACAGTATGTCTCCCCGCCATATGTGAGGGAGACATAATGAGAACGTTTTAAGCCAATTGGTTGATAACATATAAAGATAAAACACGATGAGCAAGTCTATAGTGGTCAAAATCTCAACAAAGTACAACGGTTTTTAACTATTTTTTAGAATGTAGATAAACGGGCTACTAAGACATCAACCATGTATACGTGCATGCAAAGGACGACAATGAAAATTGCGTACTTCGAATATTCCACGAAATGAGTGTCCCCAAATCAATCTGTAATCAATGTGTTTCCTTTGCATTTGAAGGCGAGATATTTTGATCGGTATAGATTAATTGGTATTTTACGCCACACTCAAGACTATTTTTCTTATATTGCAGCGTTGTCACGTTTCGTGGGGGTGTAAACCGGGCTCTGTGCCCGGAGGAAATGCTCGGCGTTTGTCAACTACCTGGCAACGCTATTCACACACAGGTGCAGAGTGAATAGGTATAGAATGCACTTCTCTTGTTTTCTCTACACTCTTTTTTTCCTTAGACTTTTTTTGAAGCATGCGAACTAACATATAAAATAGACTTTTTATCTTTTTGTCTCCATGATCACATTCTTCAATCATTGGCTTCAATCGTTTACCATTGCAGATTATTTATTTTTCATGTCGATGTTATGTTGATGGAAAACGGTCTTTACTAAAGCCAAAACACATAGGACAACTCGTACTATATTGTACATGATGGTGTATATTTATGAGCTTTCGAGAGTAGCTACTCTCATCATCAGATATTACAACACACAATAGACAATTTTCTACAGGCATTATATATAGAGAAACACATAACATAGTTAATACTTTAAAATGATAGAATAAGTAGGATAAGCAAAATTAGGCTTCCAAAGTACAAATGAACAGGATCTGTACAGATTAAAACCATGGGGACTTATAATCCTTAATGGAGACATACAGTTATACATTAAATAAACGGAGAGGAATTGATGAAATTTGTACATTTAAATCAGGGTTTAATTTAGAAATATGAAGTGACTCTTTAAAAGCTAAGCTAAGTTTGTTATTGGCTTGTTATTCTCTATATATAATGCCTGTAGAAAATTGTCTATTGTGTATTGTGATATCTGATGATGAGAGTAGCTACTCTCGAAAGCTCATAAATATACACCATCATGTACAATATAGTACGAGTTGTCCTATGTGTTTTGGCTTTAGTAAAACCACTCCATAGTAGAATTTAATATAAAACGGTCTTTATGGCAGTTATTAAGGGAAAACACAAAAAGTTATCTCAAATTAAGCATGTTTATGGTATCAACTCAAAAATTGAATCCTATATATGGCCTAATCAGATTCCAAACTTAAGAGAAATGGACTACAGGAACTTTCCAGTTCCAGCAACAAAACCATAGACGGAATATGTAAATATTTATAAAGATTTGTTCAGTTGTTTTCTAAATTTTACCGTCACTGACGTTTCAATTGACAAAATGGCCACTCCAGCGGTCATGGTTCTATACATTCTAATTAGAACCAAAAAGAAATCTAGCAACCAGCATGACATATTGTTAAAAAATTACAAACAATTATCTTGAGCCGATGGACCCGAGGTAGGTTTGGGTTTCGAATAAATGCATTTTCCTTCTTTAATATCTACAGGGTAGCGTTTACCTACATACAATCATCAAATAAATATGAATATGAAACTTAAGATCCTTAGGGGAACTAGACATATCAGTCGTGACTTTCGCCCACGGGACTTCATTTAAGCGTCTTTTCTTTTAATTATTTTTGTAAACGAAACGGACTTTATTTTTATTTTTTTATATTTCACTTATTTTTTGTCTTTAATTTTTTTAACATTAGTTTAAAAAAATATTTTTAGTGATAAATTATATTTTAAGTCCAAATATATGTATGTATATATATCACAAATCAATTAATTTATAGCATTTATACAATACAATGTCATAACCGGAAGCTCATAGTTTAGCAGTGAGTAATTCTGCTTCACTTGTTTCTGGTAAATATGATCACTTTTGCTTTTTCTGAATTGACTGTAATTTGCCATTTTGAACAGAACCTGGAAAGGTCATTAAGTAATAACTGTAAGCCTTCGGTTGTTCTTGACAACAACAGCATATCATCGGCAAAGATCAATACAAAACATATATCTCATTTAGTAATACACCATTTGCTTGTATACCCACTGGCTTCAGACACTAGATTTAAACTAAATTTGGGACAGGGCATGTGCCACCCTACTTTCGGCTTAGGAAGTAATATTGTTAATCTTAGTAACGAGGAACTTACTGCTGATGATATATCTCTACTCAATAGAGGACTCTCATTTGTGCCTTGTCCTAAATCATTATCTGATAGGGACTTTTCTATTAGTAAATTAGTGCATGTTATGGAGTTCTCCAGAAATCTTAGTCTGGCTGATATCTACCGAGATTCTAGTGGGGTACGCAAGCCGTTTACATCTAAAAGCGGCTAAACACCCCCTTCTCACATGTATGATCCAGAAATAAACATTAGTCGTGTCTCTGTATCAAGGAAGTTTGATGTTTTAACTAATCAGAGGAACCAACATAACCTTACTCATTCAGAATGTCTTGCCTTAAGTAAGCTAAGGAGAAATCCAAACATAGTTATTAAACCTGCTGATAAAGGTTCGGCAACAGTTATTATGTCAAAACAGGATTATATTGAAGAGATAGAACGGCAGCTAAGCAACCCTCTTCATTACAAAAAACTTGATAAGGAAATTTGGCCTGAAAATGTTAGGAAGTTTAATAAAATTCTTGTTTCTCTTCAAGATAAAGGCTTACTTAATGAAAAACAGTATCGCTATTTGGAATCTGATCATAACTCTAAAAACAGGGTCTTCTATATTCTTCCGAAAATTCACAAACCCATTGAAAAATGGCCCAAGCCTACAATGCCCCTTGAGCGTCCTATTATCTCAGATTGTGGCAGTGAAAGTTATAGAATATAGAGTAATTGATTACTATCTAAAACCTATAGCGAATCGGCATCCTAGCTTTATAAAAAAATACGGATGATTTATTGGCCAAATTGTCTGAGAAATCCATCCCACAAGATGTGATTTTGGTTACTCTGGATGTGGAGTCTATGTATACAAACATTGAAATAGATTTGGGTCTTAAATCCATAAAATCAGCATTCCAAAGATATCCTGACCACCGTCGTCCGGATAAAGACATTTTAGAATTGCTGGAACGTAGCTTAAAAGGTAACGAACTTGGATCCCGGAAGATGTCGTGAAAAAACTATAATACCATTTGTGTTTCAGTATAACAAAGCTAGCATCGCTATGGCCAAGATTATAGTAGAAGAATACAAACTACTTCAAAGTAAACTTGCTCGACCTCTGACCCAAAGGCCAGTCATTGCTTATAAAAAGAACAAGAGTTTGAAAGACATACTGGTCAGGGCTAAACTCCCCTGTCTGCCTTCTACCTAGGTTTTCTGGGAAAGGGGTATGGGGGCGGGGGGCAAATGTTCACTGTCTTTTCCCATGACCCCATAATATATAGTCTGACGATATTCTTACTATAACCCCTGTCCACAAGATCAGAAGATTTTCGGAAGACCGTAAATGAACCGTATAAAAATTTCGTTTGATTAATAAATTTATCAATAAGACATTGTATAACATGGACACAGTCAATTGTACTTCTGTCTGAACGAAAACAAAAATTATCCGACCTATTTCTTAAAACCAAGGAAAATAATTTAGAGAAAGAACTAACCAGAGTTATTCCCCTGTAATTACTGGCTATGTGAAAAGGTGAGAAAAAAACAGCAACAACATGCAATTGTATCGATCGAGCTTCTATAGACCATCGTATTCATGTGTGTGAATCTTGCCAGTAGTTTGTTGTGTGAAAATAAACTGTAAATAAATACGTCAGACAAACTCGCGTTCGATAGTCAGTGGAGCGCGCCATTGATATTTTAAAATTCTATTATATATAGTATTAGTAAATTACTTTCCTTGAGAGTTTATCGTATCTTGTATGACTATAACCTGCAATGTTAGCGGTTAGACTACCTTTTCTGAAAATCCTACATCGACCCCACAAGTCGCGTAGACACCAAATGCAGCCTGTCACGTTTTTCCAAAAGGTTGGCTTACAAGCCAGTATAGAGTGTTTGTCTTTAGTTATCACCGCTTCAAAATGATCGAAGTTGACCTAGGTTTAAATGGCAAACTTTCAGAGTTGACCAATTTCTCTTACGCTGGTGCAGTGGCTGTTGAGCTAGGCGTATGCTGATTGGCCGATTGGTACACACAGGTACGGTAATGTCTGAGTTAATTCAAGTGCTGGAAAAAAGTAGAAGAGTGCAAATTCTCATCTTAATTCAAGAGAGAGCTTGTAAAACATTCAAGGATTAACTGCTGGTCAATCATGTGCTGAAAGTTTAAATCTCATTCAGAACCTTTTGGTTATTGAGGATTTAGAAACATGCATAGTCCTCTAATTAACTCAGGTATTACCGTAATCTTTGCTCTGAATATGGCTGCCGAATTAGTTAGACGTTCTCTGATAACGATTGTTAACTTTCTTATAGCACAGTTTGGCAAGGAAAAATCGTAGAAATATGGTTTTGGTACCAGGTCCATTAGAAAGGAAAAATTTACCGCGCCTGTACTGAATGTACTAATTTTGTTTCCTTTCATTATCCTGTAAGGTTACCCTTCTTTGGGATTGGTATGATAATACTTTTGATCATACTTCAGGATACTATTGACGAGTAAGTATATGATTCAATATTTCAGACAAATAAGACAACAGAATACCAGATATGTCCAAAAATACCTCAGCCAGTAGTGCAGAAAACTTGTCTCTTTTTAATTGATGTATTGCCATTTTGATTTCTTTAATGCTGATTGGAACATCAAGGTCATTAACGACAACAACTGGAAAGTTATAAACCTGATCAGACTTTCCGTTCTGAGGGTGTATCGAAAAAAAAAATTAACAAAGACATCAAGTTGTAGTTTTGAAGTTTTCGCTGTTTTCTTCAAAACTGTTTTGGATTACTTTTTGCAATTTGAGAAATTTTATTTGGACTATTGGTTGCAATTAAATTTTGCCTTAGGGTTGACTTTGACTTTTGTTTGGCTAAGAATAACTCATTCAGAAGGCTATCTGACTGCCTTATTTTGTACCACCTTTTTCGCTTGCAAAAAATCAGCATTGAAGCATTTAGACCGACATTTCATTAAAGGAGTCTTTGTATAAATCTTACCAAACAGCTGAAACGATATTTCGTCTAACTTCTCAGAGACATCAGTTATAGTTTCATTAATATGTATATATCCTGATTTCAAATTAACAATACTACTATCAAGGTGCCCTTTCTTTTCTAGTAATAGTGACTAAAAATCCTCGGTTCGGACTTTCTCCCAAACTATTTTCTGTACATTTGTTGAAGTCGTTTCTTCCGTACTGGAGTATGCTTTTTGGATAAGTATTTAAATTTTCCTTCACCTGGAGATGGATCTTTGCAATTGTTAAGAGCTTGTTTAAGTTATGACAATGAGAAATTTAATTTAATGGTATTTCATCCCCAGGTTAATCCAAGTTGCTGATATACTCCTCTGCCTCTTTTTTATGTAGAATGAATTCTGGAATGAAGAATTATCTAGATCCGATCACAACACAATCTAGAAGATTTACACAATTAGATTAGTTTCCTTTCGAATGTGTTTGTCTTGCGAGCCTTTAACAGGCAAGACATTTTCCCCTGTTTGATCTTCTGTAAGATCTTATAGTGTGTGATTATACTTATTTAGATTATCATTTTCTCCAATATCACAAATATTACTTATTCTACTGTTAAGATCAGCACAGAGAAAGATTTTACCATCATCACTGAGAACTTCAGAAAAGTCAGTAACTCTATACTTCGAAAAGAAAGGAGAATTCTCTGGAGAAATGTAAATGCAACCTATGTAGATGTACTGAAGAAATTGTGTTTCAGTTTTACCCAAATAAATCCCTCAATTACCCGAACGCCATCATCTAAACTATTCCTATAATATACTGATATACCAGCATTAAGGCGTTTGGCTCTCGGAGATAGGGAGCGATTTTTGGGGAGCAATATAAAATGATAACTGATAAAAAGAAACAAATGAACAATGCGCAATTTGAATATTGGATTTTGTTTTCTCTCCAGAAATTAAGGTTACATGGATATACCAATATGCTTAGTTGAAACTATCCAAATTCTATGCCCAAAGTATATTGATATTATGCTGGCAAATAGAGTTGAAAAGTGTAACGCGTTTAAAAATGTATTCATTTCTCTTTTTTTTCTCTTAACAGCTGGTTCAAATTCCCTGTGCATCCCAATCGATCTTTTAGTCAGCCATGCACTCACACAAAAAGATATCCTGCAAATGTTTGTATTTGGTCGGTAACAGGATTCCTCCATCGGTAACAGGATTCCAATGTCTTTACTAATCATGGATAACTTCCGGGTACCGACCAGATGTGAGCATTTGCAAGAGTATTTTCAGCTGTTTTGCTTCAATTAGTCAAAGAAAAATAAGGCGATTCTCCAAAGTTACACTTTTCAAATCGATACATCCTCCGACTCTACTGGACAGCACAATATCAATATACTTTGGTCATAGAGATTGGTTATTTCATGTTCTGTTACTGATAGCTGAGATATGTTGATAAGAAAAACTTGCTTATCATAGTTACGAATGCCGTAGCACATTTCTGTTGCAATATGCTTCTGTAGCATGCAGCTTTGTCCCAGGACGATCTGAAACAGTGAAAGAACATCAATTTTAACATGTTTGTTTGGCAGATTCATTGCATTACTGATGTATTGATTATGTTTATTTGCCATATTAAAATTTATATAACTTACAAAGTATTGTTCGGGACAGGGTTTTCTGTCAGAAGACAACCCCGGACATTCCATTCGTTTACTCGGTATTTTTCCAAGTTAGAAAAAATCAGTAACGTTAATTTTTTGCCCAAATTCGATAGTTTTGACATCATTTAGTATTTTAATTTGAAAATGAAAATTTGATTTGTTAGTTACCCTAAATGTAAACGAAGGACAAGCCCGGTAATGTGCATATATAAATGTCCAAAATGGCTTGAATCGTGAATTTTAAACAAACTAGCATTGGTCCAATTTTCGGAACTAACCTGAGAGAAACAGACGGTCGTTTTGATTTGAGGGACACAGAAAGGCTCCGATAAATTTGATACGGTAAATTCAATAGTAAAAGATATGGAATAAGCATATTCCAACATATATATAGAACTTACAGACTTTCTGGTCCATGGTGACGTTTGGACTTCCGTTCTGGGTATGCCTTCATAACACCATTTAAACATTTTAAAGATAACTTCACATTTTTGTGTGTCTTATGTTTGAGTCATTTTACTAGAAGTAAGATCGTATAAATTGGATTTTTTTACAAATGTCAGAAAGGCTAAGGCGGGCTAGAAGGCCTTTGAGATATTATCGGCCATTTTTTCTAAAGAAGTAAGAATTAGAAGTTTTTTAATTTTTGAAAATTGTGAAAAAAATTAACTTAGTTTTTTTTTCAACGAATCTTTCCCTACATTTGGCAGAGCATGCCACTTTAAGAATAAACGAGTATAACAAAGTAGCATTTACCGGCAGTAGTTAATAAGTGTGGTGAAATTAAATGTTAAATGCATGATTTTGTATCCGATATCCTCATAGCATTTATCATCAGTCAATGGTTCGTTTTTTTGTACATTTTCTTAGTTTTATTTTATTGGACCCTGTAAAAAGAAAATACAGTTATACAGAAAAGACAATGAAACAGAAGGCTCTCTTAAAAAGCAGACGGGTTTCTGTACTTCCCCCCCCCCCCCCCCCGACACAGTCAGACATGTTATATTTTTGAAAAAGGCTCAATATTGCGAGCACCAGCATTCGCACGTAAATTATTTGAACCCTATATATGGTGTCAAAACAAGCTAATGACAACCCTACTTTAGTACTTTTCAGCGAAATAGATGTTACGGGTTTAGTTTGGGAGCACAAAACAGTCTATCAAAAAATGTTACATTCTAAACTTAAAACAAAAATACCTTCTATAAAGGACAAAATACAAACAGTCGGAATGTTTATGGGTACATTTTAATTTTCTTTATTGAATAGCTAGTATAAAGAGATAAAAGACACTTACTGCATAGCGACAGTAGAGGAGCAAAGAACGCTAACGAAAACGGCACTTTGTACCTGGAAATGAGAAAAGAAGTAACGGAGGATGTGCTGAATATATAGGATGATAAAAACGCAGGTTAAACATTTTTTTTACCAATCTGTCTGATCATCATGAGCGTCAACAGCCCCCCCCCCTCACCTTTATGAAGGGGTGGGGACATTTAATGATTTGTCCCCGCGTCCCACTTTTTGCAAGCCTGAAATATTACTGGAAAACAATACTATCAAGATTGCGAAAAAAGAAAAGAAAATGTTTTTTTGCAGCAACAGACCCACACAAAATAGGGCTTTATCCTCTTGAACGTAACAGTTCGCGTAGGGCATTGAGCTTAAAGTGACACGAGCAACCAAAATGTTGATATTTTGATGTTAAAACAGAATGTTGAAATTATTGGCTATTTTTCTCAAGACGTATAATTCAGAAGCTTTTTAGTGCATCTAGTCTCGAGAATGTATGATAAAGTATTGTTTTGAACTAACTTTGGCTTAGAATGGATGAATGGTCATTTAAATTTTGCTACTTTTCGAACACGTTGTCGGTGCGTACAGGCCACATACTGTATAGATTTTCCTCATTCCATCGCCAATCATTTAGTTTTTCGATGGCCGTCAAAGCCTCTTACTGTCGTGACGATCAGAAATTATAAAAAAGTGTGAATTTTGGCAGCTCATGCCACTTTAACTATCGTTATCAGAGAATGTTCATCTGACCTGGCAGCAATCTTCACAACAAAGCTTAGCTGTGTGTCCCGATCGGTCAATTAGCATACCCCTAGCTCACCAGTCACTGAACAAGCCTAAGAGAAATTGGTCAGCTCTGAAAGTCTGCCATTTAAGTTAATTTGGATCATATCGAGGAGCTAAAAACCGAAGACAAATACTCTAATAACTCTGAAATATGTGCTGACTTATAAATCAACCTTTTGAGTAGACGTGGCAAGCTGCATTTGGTGTCTACGGGACCTGTGGGGGTCGTTGTAGAATTTTCACAAAAGGTAGTCTTATCGCTGGCATTGCAGGTTATAACCATTCAAAATACGATAAGCTCGCACGGGACGATTGAACTGTTGAGTTTGTCTGGCAGATTCATTTTCAGTGTAATTTCACACCGTAAACCACGTGCAAGATTCACGCACATGGATATGATGGCCTATGGGAGCCCGCTCGATACAATTACATGCCCCCCCCCCCCACTCCACCATCCCTTTTAAGCTTGAGCCAGAGCTAAATGACGTAAAGTACCAAAGAAATTCAATTATGAATTACACTGGGTTTTTAACCGACTAAACTTTTGCAGAACCGGCCCCAGGTTTTTTCAATTTTTTTTCAGACTAAGTTGGATTCAAACTCGCTAACACATCGAGAGGGAAACTTGAGTCCCACTTAGACACTGTCATTCTACCAGACTAAAACACGCCTCTGATAAATAGGAGAGGCCCCCTCCATAGAAGACATGGGCGTACCGATATGTGTATAGCTGTAGCTAAAATTTAAATCTTTAAAGGGAAAGAAAATCTAAGCTTTAGACTAGTTTAGATGGAAAGAGTAAAGTTCATTTAGTCCAAAACAACTGTCCAATGTATGTTTTATCCCCTCGTAAGCGAATAATTGAAATTTGAAGGTAGCGTTACAATAGAGAATAAGCTCCATAGGCCATTCACAATTATTGTAAAATAAAAGTTTAAGTGCGTTATAGAGTAGTCATGTGATGCAATTTAGCCAATGGCTGGCTAAGCAATGGCGTGCGGTTGCATACTGACCTATATATTCGGAGACAATCTGGCAGCAGGTCACAGTTTCATTTTCCTTCTTTTCCCATTTGCGGTAATGTTAATGTCTGCTCTCACAGCACCTTCCCTAACTTTCGTTGAACCAAATCCTTCGGTGGGGGCCTTGAACAGTCCTTCGGCAGTATTTTAAGCACAAGTTTTTCATAGGTTGAAGGTAGAAATTTTGAGATACGAGTAGAATCAGCTGATAGGGCTCTCTTTGCACATAATCCGCCGCATGTAAATAGACCAAAGCACCCCCAACTACCAGATCTCCACCACCTGAACTGGTCGCATTCCACTTCTAAAATCATTTCCAGACAGTAACTCAACCCCTGTCCTTTCATAAAAACTACAAAAATGCCCAGAAAAAAATGCAGGGGGCCAGGAAAAAAATAATAAAAAAACACACAAAAATATCTGGAACTTCTTTTTCTAGGAATTTCCGGAAGTGAGAAACTGTGACCTGTATCCATCTTCCCACTTCAAGTTTGTCGCCATGTTTTTTTTGGACCTAAATCTACCATTATACATTAGAGAGCGGTAAAAATACGTCATTATTGATCTAAAAATAGCTATACCAACATCACGTCATCCTAAAACGGAAAAATGGCTACACAGATAAGCCACTGAAAGGACATACTTCTGTCTGTTTTTATTAGCTTGTGGGTCACTTTGAAGGTTGTTATCGACGATAATCCCTATGTATTTCTAGAGATTTCCCCTCCTTTAAAGTTACTTACATGCTGATGTTGTGAGGTATGCACTAGTCAATCTAAAAAAACTCGATGCAAAGATATGACAAATATACAAAATTTCAACACTTTTTTATAGCCGGTTAAACCAAAGTAATTAAGGGTTTTCCGTGCTGTGATAATTATTATTTCTATATCAAACATGCTTATCTAACATATAAATAATGAAGTTTAAATGGAACCTTTTATTCTGAAAGATATCGTCATTTTACACAACCAGCTGTTGTGGATTGATTGTTGCTTTACACTGCATTCATTTGTTCAGGTACTAGTATATTGCAGCTGTGCAGGTTTAATTGTGGAGGAAATCAGTCTTTTGCCCAGAGAAAACTCTTGACCTTCTTTACACTTACTATCTGTATTTTAAAAACTTGTCTTTATAGAGTTGTTCTAGTGAAACAAATATATTTTATTGTTAATTTCCCTTTAACCCCTTTCAAGTGTGACTTAAAAAATGCAGGCGATGAAATGCTGGTTGTATAAGTCAATAATAGTTTTCTGACCTCGCATCTGTATTTCTTCCTGTACACTGTAGCGTGGTATCCCTCATCTGGTTGTACATAGAACAGTCACTTCAACGATTAATCGGAGGGCATCGTAAGTCATCAGAGATTGTGTCTTGGATGGCCAAAATGGGTGAAAAATCTTGCAAGTAATCTTAAAATTTTAAGTTCAAAGTCGGGGACCGCGACGACTGTGGCGATGCCTAAAAAATCTGCGACAAGCCGCAGGCGTCCTGAGAGCGCCTCCGACGGGTACAAAATCGTGGGATCTGTCTCAAGATTTTGTTAAAATTTCCCGGGTTTTACCCATCGCCGACGCATCGCAACTGTGACTGGGGCATTACTAACGATGCTGAATACAAGCTGTGAAACGTTTTTTTTTAAAATAGAGTTTAAGCGCATAAAACGTTCTGCCAATGAGCGAAGGCAATGTTAGTGACAGCCATATATCAACGTTCTTGAAACGAAGACCTCCAATCTGTGCACGTTTTTATCGCCTATCAGGCATGACCTCAAGACAATCCCATGTATATTTCCGCAACTGAATCACAGCCAATCTCATCAAATATCTCGGTATCTCGCAAACTATTAATTTGTCATACATAGACTATAACTTCACCTGGCGATCGGCTCTTCAACGGGAGAATGATAGCTTCACTGGTACCCAAATAATTGTAGAAAACAATGGTCTAACCAGTTGGGAGCGGTCACCATTGTAGAAGGGACGCCATTTTGTCGTAGTTACAGGCCGGGTGATACTGGAGCTCCGGCCCCTATTTTGAATTTTCCTACGAAATATGTTTACCGATGCAATAAATGCCTTAAAATGAATGACCAACCTTTTCTTTCTTAGTATCCATTCCCCTTTTGTCGAACTATAGGCTTGGGTTGTTGCATTCCATCGATATCGAAAGTGGGTTGGAACATTTTCCCGCGAACAGGCGGCCATATTGCCTGTGGAATCATGGTTAATTTTCGCAAATTTAAAAATGGCTTCCTCCCGTAGCGTTCCGCCCTTCGGGCGTCACAATAGTCAATAACGCTACATACCGGAGCTAGTACCCAAAGTGACAGCTGTTCTGGGCGAAATACAAACGACAGTAATGGACCAGTAATGGATGATAGCATTGGTTAGAAACACAATAAGTTAAGTGTAAATGGATATATTTTTCGTTCATATTGTTAAAAAAAGTGTTGCTAATTTTTCTCAACAAATCCAATAATATATTGGTCATATACACAAAGTATGCATCTTGCACAAATATACCAAATAGGGAGAACCTGAATGCAAAGTTTCATTATTAGTACTGGGTTATATGGCTTCTCCTTACGACACCTGGAAAAATCATTCTGCCAAACTAGTTTAGCGTTGTCTACATGAATCTGTTTTAACAAATAGCATAGGCCACCAACACATACACTTTCTACAATTGCTGCAATGCAGGAGAAACAGAATAAAACTAAAAGGTTTTGAGACTAAAACATAATATGTCTCCCCCCCCCCCCCCCCCCCCCCACACAGTGACGTTAATGATGAAAGGTACTGCATGCCTCTAAGCATAACCCAGTATCATTTCAATTGTAGAAAGTACCTAGCCTAGTACGTGAAAATATGAACAGTAAAAAATCTCGAAAACACATCTTTGACCGAGTGACAGGTTTCTGGATTCTTAGCGACAAACATCAGTTTGAACAATTCATAAAGGAGTTTACTTCAATATTAATTGGGATTTCATTCAACTATGGCTCTAAAATGGCCTGTAATTTTTTTAAATTTGGCCTCATAAAAAAACTAAATTGTTTGGTTTGTAAACTTTGGAATTCTATGAATCCCTGTCTGACGGAGGCCCAAACCAGATCGGACGGGCGTACAGGTGCCAAAAGTTGATCAACGCTTAAAGTCCTCATCAATAAACTGTAATTAAAATTTCAACAAATTCCACACAGTGCTTCTGGGGATATCTTGTAAACAAGCAACAACCAATGAAAATATCCGATTCGGAGGCTCACAGAAGATCGGAGAAGCGTACAGGCGCCAAAACTTGATCAACTCTGAATGTCCTCACCCATAAGCTGTAATTAAAATTTCATCAAGTTCCGTTAAGTGGTTCTGGAGATATCTTGTAGACAAGCAACAACCAATGAAAATATCTGATTCTGGGGCTAACTGAGGATTGGACTTGCGAACAGGCGCCAAAACTTGATCAACTCTGAACGTCCTCACCAATAAGCTGTTATTAAAATTTCATCAAACTCCGCCAAGTGGTTCTGAAGATATCTTGTAGACAAGCAACAACCAATGAAAATATCCGATTCTGAGGCTAACAGAAGATCGGAAAGGCGCCAAGACTTGATCAACGCTGAAAGTTCTCACCAATAAGCTGTTATTAAAACTTCATAAAATTACACACAGTGCTTCTGGGGATATCTTGTGAACAAGCAAAAACCAATGAAAATATCCGATTCGGAGGCTCACAGAAGATCGGAGAAGCGTACAGGTGCCAAAACTTGATAAACTCTAAATGTCCTCACCAATAAGCTGTAATTAAAATATCGTCAAATTCCGCCAAGTGGTTCTGAAGATATTTTGTTGACAAGCAACAACCAGTGAAAATATACAATTCGGAGGCTAACTGAAGATTGGAAGGGCGTACAGGCGCCAAAACTTGATCAACTCTGAACGTCCTTACAAACAAGCTGTAATAAAACTTTTATCAAATTCCGCCCAGTGGTTCTGGAGATATCTTGTAGACAAGCAACAACCAATGAAAATATCCGATTCTGAGGCTAACTGAAGATCGGACAGGTGCCAAAGTTGACGGACGACGGACGCGACAACCACAGTATGTCTCCCCGCCATATGTGAGGGAGACATAATGAGAACGTTTTAAGCCAATTGGTTGATAACATATAAAGATAAAACACGATGAGCAAGTCTATAGTGGTCAAAATCTCAACAAAGTACAACGGTTTTTAACTATTTTTTAGAATGTAGATAAACGGGCTACTAAGACATCAACCATGTATACGTGCATGCAAAGGACGACAATGAAAATTGCGTACTTCGAATATTCCACGAAATGAGTGTCCCCAAATCAATCTGTAATCAATGTGTTTCCTTTGCATTTGAAGGCGAGATATTTTGATCGGTATAGATTAATTGGTATTTTACGCCACACTCAAGACTATTTTTCTTATATTGCAGCGTTGTCACGTTTCGTGGGGGTGTAAACCGGGCTCTGTGCCCGGAGGAAATGCTCGGCGTTTGTCAACTACCTGGCAACGCTATTCACACACAGGTGCAGAGTGAATAGGTATAGAATGCACTTCTCTTGTTTTCTCTACACTCTTTTTTTCCTTAGACTTTTTTTGAAGCATGCGAACTAACATATAAAATAGACTTTTTATCTTTTTGTCTCCATGATCACATTCTTCAATCATTGGCTTCAATCGTTTACCATTGCAGATTATTTATTTTTCATGTCGATGTTATGTTGATGGAAAACGGTCTTTACTAAAGCCAAAACACATAGGACAACTCGTACTATATTGTACATGATTGTGTATATTTATGAGCTTTCGAGAGTAGCTACTCTCATCATCAGATATTACAACACACAATAGACAATTTTCTACAGGCATTATATATAGAGAAACACATAACATAGTTAATACTTTAAAATGATAGAATAAGTAGGATAAGCAAAATTAGGCTTCCAAAGTACAAATGAACAGGATCTGTACAGATTAAAACCATGGGGACTTATAATCCTTAATGGAGACATACAGTTATACATTAAATAAACGGAGAGGAATTGATGAAATTTGTACATTTAAATCAGGGTTTAATTTAGAAATATGAAGTGACTCTTTAAAAGCTAAGCTAAGTTTGTTATTGGCTTGTTATTCTCTATATATAATGCCTGTAGAAAATTGTCTATTGTGTATTGTGATATCTGATGATGAGAGTAGCTACTCTCGAAAGCTCATAAATATACACCATCATGTACAATATAGTACGAGTTGTCCTATGTGTTTTGGCTTTAGTAAAACCACTCCATAGTAGAATTTAATATAAAACGGTCTTTATGGCAGTTATTAAGGGAAAACACAAACAGTTATCTCAAATTAAGCATGTTTATGGTATCAACTCAAAAATTGAACCCTATATATGGCCTAATCAGATTCCAAACTTAAGAGAAATGGACTACAGGAACTTTCCAGTTCCAGCAACAAAACCATAGACGGAATATGTAAATATTTATAAAGATTTGTTCAGTTGTTTTCTAAATTTTACCGTCACTGACGTTTCAATTGACAAAATGGCCACTCCAGCGGTCATGGTTCTATACATTCTAATTAGAACCAAAAAGAAATCTAGCAACCAGCATGACATATTGTTAAAAAATTACAAACAATTATCTTGAGCCGATGGACCCGAGGTAGGTTTGGGTTTCGAATAAATGCATTTTCCTTCTTTAATATCTACAGGGTAGCGTTTACCTACATACAATCATCAAATAAATATGAATATGAAACTTAAGATCCTTAGGGGAACTAGACATATCAGTCGTGACTTTCGCCCACGGGACATCATTTAAGCGTCTTTTCTTTTAATTATTTTTGTAAACGAAACGGACTTTATTTTTATTTTTTTATATTTCACTTATTTTTTGTCTTTAATTTTTTTAACATTAGTTTAAAAAAATATTTTTAGTGATAAATTATATTTTAAGTCCAAATATATGTAAGTATATATATCACAAATCAATTAATTTATAGCATTTATACAATACAATGTCATAACCGGAAGCTCATAGTTTAGCAGTGAGTAATTCTGCTTCACTTGTTTCTGGTAAATATCATCACTTTTGCTTTTTCTGAATTGACTGTAATTTGCCATTTTGAACAGAACCTGGAAAGGTTATTAAGTAATAACTGTAAGCCTTCGGTTGTTCTTGACAACAACAGCATATCATCGGCAAAGATCAATACAAAACATATATCTCATTTAGTAATACACCATTTGCTTGTATACCCACTGGCTTCAGACACTAGATTTAAACTAAATTTGGGACAGGGCATGTGCCACCCTACTTTCGGCTTAGGAAGTAATATTGTTAATCTTAGTAACGAGGAACTTACTGCTGATGATATATCTCTACTCAATAGAGGACTCTCATTTGTGCCTTGCCCTAAATCATTATCTGATAGGGACTTTTCTATTAGTAAATTAGTGCATGTTATGGAGTTCTCCAGAAATCTTAGTCTGGCTGATATCTACCGAGATTCTAGTGAGGTACGCAAGCCGTTTACATCTAAAAGCGGCTAAACACCCCCTTCTCACATGTATGATCCAGAAATAAACATTAGTCGTGACTCTGTATCAAGGAAGTTTGATGTTTTAACTAATCAGAGGAACCAACATAACCTTACTCATTCAGAATGTCTTGCCTTAAGTAAGCTAAGGAGAAATCCAAACATAGTTATTAAACCTGCTGATAAAGGTTCGGCAACAGTTATTATGTCAAAACAGGATTATATTGAAGAGATAGAACGGCAGCTAAGCAACCCTCTTCATTACAAAAAACTTGATAAGGAAATTTGGCCTGAAAATGTTAGGAAGTTTAATAAAATTCTTGTTTCTCTTCAAGATAAAGGCTTACTTAATGAAAAACAGTATCGCTATTTGGAATCTGATCATAACTCTAAAAACAGGGTCTTCTATATTCTTCCGAAAATTCACAAACCCATTGAAAAATGGCCGAAGCCTACAATGCCCCTTGAGCGTCCTATTATCTCAGATTGTGGCAGTGAAAGTTATAGAATATAGAGTAATTGATTACTATCTAAAACCTATAGCGAATCGGCATCCTAGCTTTATAAAAAAATACGGATGATTTATTGGCCAAATTGTCTGAGAAATCCATCCCACAAGATGTGATTTTGGTTACTCTGGATGTGGAGTCTATGTATACAAACATTGAAATAGATTTGGGTCTTAAATCCATAAAATCAGCATTCCAAAGATATCCTGACCACCGTCGTCCGGATAAAGACATTTTAGAATTGCTGGAACGTAGCTTAAAAGGTAACGAACTTGGATCCCGGAAGATGTCGTGAAAAAACTATAATACCATTTGTGTTTCAGTATAACAAAGCTAGCATCGCTATGGCCAAGATTATAGTAGAAGAATACAAACTACTTCAAAGTAAACTTGCTCGACCTCTGACCCAAAGGCCAGTCATTGCTTATAAAAAGAACAAGAGTTTGAAAGACATACTGGTCAGGGCTAAACTCCCCTGTCTGCCTTCTACCTAGGTTTTCTGGGAAAGGGGTATGGGGGCGGGGGGCAAATGTTCACTGTCTTTTCCCATGACCCCATAATATATAGTCTGACGATATTCTTACTATAACCCCTGTCCACAAGATCAGAAGATTTTCGGAAGACCGTAAATGAACCGAATAAAAATTTCGTTTGATTAATAAATTTATCAATAAGACATTGTATAACATGGACACAGTCAATTGTACTTCTGTCTGAACGAAAACAAAAATTATCCGACCTATTTCTTAAAACCAAGGAAAATAATTTAGAGAAAGAACTAACCAGAGTTATTCCCCTGTAATTACTGGCTATGTGAAAAGGTGAGAAAAAAACAGCAACAACATGCAATTGTATCGATCGAGCTTCTATAGACCATCGTATTCATGTGTGTGAATCTTGCCAGTGGTTTGTTGTGTGAAAATAAACTGTAAATAAATACGTCAGACAAACTCGCGTTCGATAGTCAGTGGAGCGCGCCATTGATATTTTAAAATTCTATTATATATAGTATTAGTAAATTACTTTCCTTGAGAGTTTATCGTATCTTGTATGACTATAACCTGCAATGTTAGCGGTTAGACTACCTTTTCTGAAAATCCTACATCGACCCCACAAGTCGCGTAGACACCAAATGCAGCCTGTCACGTTTTTCCAAAAGGTTGGCTTACAAGCCAGTATAGAGTGTTTGTCTTTAGTTATCACCGCTTCAAAATGATCGAAGTTGACCTAGGTTTAAATGGCAAACTTTCAGAGTTGACCAATTTCTCTTACGCTGGTGCAGTGGCTGTTGAGCTAGGCGTATGCTGATTGGCCGATTGGTACACACAGGTACGGTAATGTCTGAGTTAATTCAAGTGCTGGAAAAAAGTAGAAGAGTGCAAATTCTCATCTTAATTCAAGAGAGAGCTTGTAAAACATTCAAGGATTAACTGCTGGTCAATCATGTGCTGAAAGTTTAAATCTCATTCAGAACCTTTTGGTTATTGAGGATTTAGAAACATGCATAGTCCTCTAATTAACTCAGGCATTACCGTAATCTTTGCTCTGAATATGGCTGCCGAATTAGTTAGACGTTCTCTGATAACGATTGTTAACTTTCTTATAGCACAGTTTGGCAAGGAAAAATCGTAGAAATATGGTTTTGGTACCAGGTCCATTAGAAAGGAAAAATTTACCGCGCCTGTACTGAATGTACTAATTTTGTTTCCTTTCAATATCCTGTAAGGTTACCCTTCTTTGGGATTGGTATGATAATACTTTTGATCATACTTCAGGATACTATTGACGAGTAAGTATATGATTCAATATTTCAGACAAATAAGACAACAGAATACCAGATATGTCCAAAAATACCTCAGCCAGTAGTGCAGAAAACTTGTCTCTTTTTAATTGATGTATTGCCATTTTGATTTCTTTAATTCTGATTGGAGGATCAAGGTCATTAACGACAACAACTGGAAAGTTATAAACCTGATCAGACCTTCTGTTCTGAGGGTGTATCGAAAAAAAAAATTAACAAAGACATCAAGTTGTAGTTTTGAAGTTTTCGCTGTTTTCTTCAAAACTGTTTTGGATTACTTTTTGCAATTTGAGAAATTTTATTTGGACTATTGGTTGCAATTAAATTTTGCCTTAGGGTTGACTTTGACATACTTTTGTTTGGCTAAGAATAACTCATTCAGAAGGCTATCTGACTGCCTTATTTTGTACCACCTTTTTCGCTTGCAAAAAATCAGCATTGAAGCATTTAGACCGACATTTCATTAAAGGAGTCTTTGTATAAATCTTACCAAACAGCTGAAACGTTATTTCGTCTAACTTCTCAGAGACATCAGTTATAGTTTCATTAATATGTATATATCCTGATTTCAAATTAACAATACTACTATCAAGGTGCCCTTTCTTTTCTAGTAATAGTGACTAAAAATCCTCGGTTCGGACTTTCTCCCAAACTATTTTCTGTACATTTGTTGAAGTCGTTTCTTCCGTACTGGAGTATGCTTTTTGGATAAGTATTTAAATTTTCCTTCACCTGGAGATGGATCTTTGCAATTGTTAAGAGCTTGTTTAAGTTATGACAATGAGAAATTTAATTTAATGGTATTTCATCCCCAGGTTAATCCAAGTTGCTGATATACTCCTCTGCCTCTTTTTTATGTAGAATGAATTCTGGAATGAAGAATTATCTAGATCCGATCACAACACAATCTAGAAGATTTACACAATTAGATTAGTTTCCTTTCGAATGTGTTTGTCTTGCGAGCCTTTAACAGGCAAGACATTTTCCCCTGTTTGATCTTCTGTAAGATCTTATAGTGTGTGATTATACTTATTTAGATTATCATTTTCTCCAATATCAAAAATATTACTTATTCTACTGTTAAGATCAGCACAGAGAAAGATTTTACCATCATCACTGAGAACTTCAGAAAAGTCAGTAACTCTATACTTCGAAAAGAAAGGAGAATTCTCTGGAGAAATGTAAATGCAACCTATGTAGATGTACTGAAGAAATTGTGTTTCAGTTTTACTCAAATAAATCCCTCAATTCCCCGAACGCCATCATCTAAACTATTCCTATAATATACTGATATACCAGCATTAAGGCGTTTGGCTCTCGGAGATAGGGAGCGATTTTTGGGGAGCAATATAAAATGATAACTGATAAAAAGAAACAAATGAACAATGCGCAATTTGAATATTGGATTTTGTTTTCTCTCCAGAAATTAAGGTTACATGGATATACCAATATGCTTAGTTGAAACTATCCAAATTCTATGCCCAAAGTATATTGATATTATGCTGGCAAATAGAGTTGAAAAGTGTAACGCGTTTAAAAATGTATTCATTTCTCTTTTTTTTCTCTTAACAGCTGATTCAAATTCCCTGTGCATCCCAATCGATCTTTTAGTCAGCCATGCACTCACACAAAAAGATATCCTGCAAATGTTTGTATTTGGTCGGTAACAGGATTCCTCCATCGGCAACAGGATTCCAATGTCTTTACTAATCATGGATAACTTCCGGGTACCGACCAGATGTGAGCATTTGCAAGAGTATTTTCAGCTGTTTTGCTTCAATTAGTCAAAGAAAAATAAGGCGATTCTCCAAAGTTACACTTTTCAAATCGATACATCCTCCGACTCTACTGGCAAGCACAATATCAATATACTTTGGTCATAGAGATTGGTTATTTCATGTTCTGTTACTGAAAGCTGAGATATGTTGATAAGAAAAACTTGCTTATCATAGTTACGAATGCCGTATCACAATCCTGTTGCAATATGCTTCTGTAACATTGAGCTGTGTCCCAGGATAATCTGAAACAGTGAAAGAACATCAATTTTAACATGTTTGTTTGGCCGATTGTTTGCATTACTGATGTATTGATTATGTTTATTTGCCACATTAAAATTGATATAACTTACAAAGTATTGTTCGGGACAGGGTTTTCTGTCAGAAGACAACCCCGGACATTCCATTCGTTTACTCGGCTATAGTAGCTAGCAATCACTAAATCTAAAGCATTAGAGATTGAATTCAGTAGTGGTAGACAGGAGTAGTTTCTTACGTTGATTCAAACAGCTTGACATCCTCGTAGGTAAACCTTGGAGAGGCCCTGTACATTTTTAACCCCAAGTCCCACACTTTATCGGCTGTTATAGATAAACACCCATCGATAGTCGCCTCATTCTGAGCCATACAATTCAGATTCTGCTCGATAACTGAAAACAAAAACAAATGTTCCATATTTTTTACAGGGCACAAAATTAACAGAAAAACACTACAGCTGGATTAAATAGGAGGTGATTTGCCAACAACATGCAAATGACGTCCGAATGACTACCTAACGATCCATCTGTATTAACTTTTCATCATTTTTACTAACGGTTTAGAAGAAAAAACATATTTGTGTTGATGTAACGGTTTATATCAGAATGGATAGAGTAACGTGTGGAAAATGCAGTTGGAATGCATATGACTTAAGTGTAAAAGGAAGTTGTCCAGTCGGCAGGGCATTGATGTCCCGAAGTCACGTTATTGTTGTGCACAACCCCCCCCCCCCCCCGCCCCCCAAACTGGCAAATGGTCGACACCATACTTAATTATTTTGTTTAATGCTGTTAAATTGTAATTCGTACCATACCTTAGTTTCGGACTTAGAAATTTAATAAACCCATAAGCTCCGTAAACAACCTAATAATTTTCCGGATGATTTCGATTTAAAATATGGACTCATCATCACGCAAGGGATAATTTTCGAATCATCTATTTTATCAATGACTTTATAACATATAAATTTCCCCGACGAATCACCATATTCAATCATATTACAATGTAAAACGTACCCTTGGTATTAGAACACATATCTGAAATAGCATTATCGGTAAACTCGACCTCTTTTAAGTAAGCTTCTTTCAGCTTTGGGTTAGTGATTTCATTACAGGATTTGGCTGCTCGTCCAAAACAGCCAAGACGCGAAGAAATGTCAGGAGAACTGAAGTAGAAAGCAAAAAATAAGGAATAAATAGAAATTGGTATAATGTTTACATGTTTTTGCTACACTAGCATACGTTTTAATGGTATACATTTTTTCCTAGAGCAGAATTAGTCAACTTTTATAAATATATATTTCTCTAGAAGAACCAATGAAGGGCTTTTCAAAACGTCCTGAAATTCAAGCAGGCCTTCTGGTAAAAAAACTGTCAGTTACTGCATTGATCAGTTTCTGGTAGTTTTAAATTGGTGTTTGATTACTTTTATTTGATTGATCATAGTCACTCGAGTTGCCAAAATTTATATACTTTTTCATAAATTCGATTTTAAAGGCACACCTAATGCTAAAATCTAGAAAACTTTTAACAAAGATGATGACAGTTTACTGTATTTTTCCCAGTTAGAAAAAAATCAGTAACGTTCATTCGAAAGTTTTGGCATCATTTAGTATTTTAATTTGAAAATGAAAATTTGATTTGTTAGTTACCCTAAATGTAAACGAAGGCAAGCCCGGCAAGGCTCCGATAAATTTGATACGGTAAATTCAATACTAAAAGATATGGAATAAGTATATTCCAACATATATATAGAACTTACAGACTTTCTGGTCCATGGTGACGTTTGGACTTCCGTTCTGGGTATGCCTTCATAACACCATTTAACCATTTTAAAGATAACTTCACATTTTTGTGTGTCTTATGTTTGAGTCATTTTACTAGAAGTAAGATCGTATAAATTCGATTTCTTTACAAATGTCAGAAAGGCTAAGGCGGGCTAGAAGGCCTTTGAGATATTATCGGCCATTTTTTCTAAAGAAGTAAGAATTAGAATTTTTTTAAGTTTTGAAAATTTTGAAAGAAATTAACTTATTTTTTTTTAACGAATCTTCCCGTACATTTGGCAGAGTATAGCAAAGCAGCATTTACCGGCAGTAGTTAATAAGTGTGGCAAAATTAAATATTCCAAGGAAAGTTTCTCCGATATCCTCAGAGCAGTTAATCAATGGTTGGAGGTTTGTACATTTTCTATAAGAAAAATAAGAAAAGGACCCTGTAAAAAGAAAAATACAGTTATACAGAAAGACAATGAAACAGAAGGCTCTCTTAAAAAGCAGACGGGTTTCTGTACTTCACCCCCCCCCCCCCCCCCCGACGGAGTCAGACATGTTATATTTTTGAAAAAGGCTCAATATTGCGAGCATCAGCATTCGCACGTAAATTATTTGAACCCTATATAGTTATGTTGTCAATACAAGCTAATGACAACCCTACTTTAGTACTTTTCAGCGAAATAGATGTTACGGGTTTAGTTTGGCATCACAAAACAGTCTATCAAAAAATGTTACATTCTAAACTTAAAACAAAAATACCTTCTAATAAAGGACAAAATACAAACAGTCGGAATGTTTATGGGTACATTTTAATTTTCTTTATTGAATAGCTAGTATAAAAAGATAAAAGACACTCACTGCAAAGCGACAGTAGAAGAACAAAGAACGCTAACGAAAACGGCACTTTGTACCTGGAAAAGAGAAAAGAAGTAACGGAGGATGTGTTGAATATATAGGATGATAAAAAAGCAGGTTAAACATTTTTTTACCAATCTGTCTGATCATCACGAGCGTCAACAGCCCCCCCCCCCTCACCTTTCTGAAGGGGTGGGGACATTCAATGATTTGTCCCCGCGTCCCACTTTTTGCAAGCCTGAAATATTACTGGAAAACAATACTATCAAGATTGCGAAAAAAGAAAAGAAACTGTTTTTTCGCAGCAACAGACCCACGCAAAATAGGGCGTTATCATCTTGAACGTAACAGTTCGCGTAGGGCATTGAGCTTAAAGTGGCATGAGCAGCTAAAATGTTGATATTTTGATGTTAAAACAGAATGTTGAAATTATTGGCTATTTTTCTCAAGACGTATAATTCAGAAGCTTTTTAGTGCATCTAGTCTCGAAAATGTACGATAAAGTATTGTTTTGAACTAACTTTGGCTTAGAATGAATGAATGGTCGTCCCGGTTATTTAAATTTTGCTACTTTTCGAACACGTTTTCGGTTTATACAGGCCACCAACTGTATGGATTCTCCATATTTCGATTTTCGAATACCTTTTATTTATTGGAGGTAAAACCAACAGGGGTCCCCCCCCCCTCTATAAATTGGTGGTGTATTATGAATATGTAATACATGTATATTATATGTTATTAATCGAGTGTTTTCGTATTGCCTTGATATTGGCCTGAGGGTGGCCGTATTGGCCCGAGGCTCTGTGTTTTCGTTCTTGGATAAGTAGAAAAGTTTCTTCCTCTTTCACTGTCCTAAAACGGCAATCAGATTTACTTACAGTAGTTTTGTCTTTCAACTCTAATATCCTGTCAGTAAGACCTTGTACAGTGCGCTCTGGTGTAGACATTTTGAAATCAACATCTGACGTCTGCTTCTGTCTTACTCTGGGACATCACATGTTAATTGCGTCTTTCAGCCGCACTCCGTGAACTCGGCCAATATGACTTGAACTCGGCCAATATGACTTGAACTCGGCCAATATGAATTGAACTCGGCCAATATGACTTGAACTCGGCCAATACAGCCCTACGGCTAATATGAACTTGATTCGTCTGCTGATATTACCCGGCCGCGAAGGTCGTATTCGAGTAATAACTTGCACAGTCAATTAATAAAAATATTTATGATGTAAAAATAAGGTTATATATGACTGAACAATGTCAAGAGCTAAAGTTCAAGATATATGTAATAACATGGTTAATGGAATAAAAGAAGAAAAAAACTGTATGGATTTTCCTCATTCCAACGCCAAACATCTAGTTTTTCGAAGGCCGTCAAAGCCTCTTACTGTCGTGACAATCAGAAATTACGAAAAAAGTGTGAATTGTGGCAGCTCATGCCACTTTAACGGAGTTGCCCAAACGCAAGATTTAATCACAACGGGAGGGCCTGCATATGGATATTAACTTCTTCATTTATTAGCAACGTTTTGGTCTTGGTATTTAGACCGTTTTTCAAGCTCTGTTCAACATGTTCAACATAGCTTGAAAAACGGTCTAGACTAAGTGTCAAGACCGAAACGTTGCTAACTAACAAATGAAGAAGTTGATATCAATATGCAAGCCTTACCGTTGTACTTATTCCAGCTTCTAAATGCCACTCAAACAAAGATTTAATCATTTTCTTCCTGACGATTTAAACATTTAATGTTCTCACCTGACTTTTACACATAAACCTATCATTTCTCTTACCCCGAAGCTTTGTTTTTGATTTGACGGTTAATATGTCATCCCTATTCAAGATAAATGTTTGATTGCTATCGTTGAAACCGAAAGCTGAAACAATCATTACTTAATTTGTAAATTAATCGACACTGATTGACCCGGAAAAAAATCCGGGCCAGGGTGAGAATCGACAATGATGATTGCAACTTGCTTTCGAAACACTGACTTCATGACGTATGAAAATTTAAATCGTTACTTACATATGGATTACAAAAAAACTTCTTTCCTTTTTGTATATGACAATGTTGCAATCTAAATTCCTCGTTTGTATTATTTCCAGCGGTATTATAAACGTTGATAGGTAAAAAAAAATAATAGGTTGTAACCCATAAGTTAGTAACAATGGACTACTAAACATGGACAGTCATAGCCGAGAAATCTTGGCTCTGCCGAATTTTTTTTTCCGTGTTCGTCAATATTTTATTCTTTGCTTATTTGTTGTGAAAGTTGCGCCGCGGGTCGGCGGGTCTCCTTAACAAATATCACTTTTTTACTATGGAAGTGATCTTGGCTATGACGAACACGGAAAGAAAAAAAAATCGGGAGAGCCAAGATTTATCGGCTAGGACAGTCAGAGCGGTTAGACGTGTGTTACACAGGCTCCGTGAGTAAGGTATTAGCCACGCCCTAACTGGACAAAGCATATCACTGCATAGGTCACTTGAGGATCAGTTTCCGTCGGTCAGCGGTTGTATGATATATACCTAAGATGCCGAGAACCAGTAAAACATCAGCCCAGGAAGAAACCATAACCGTAGATCCCAACAGAGATCCTGATGACTTCAAAGAGTTTGATGATCAAAATGCAAGATGTTCTTCAAAAAAAAAACACAGCCGTGATATTACAAAAATATCCCAAGTACAATCTAACCAAAAGAAACAATCTGACCAGCTGAAAAATAGGTGTGATGAATTTACAAAAGAAAATAAAGCCTTAAAAGATCGCGTCTAGGATCAGGAACGATACAGTCGGCAATTTAACTTACGTTTTGTAGCGGAATTCTGGAAACTGACAACGAAAATCCTATTGACATAATCAACACTATTAGTGCAAAATGCACACAGGTCCGGCCCCAAACGCGATGACAGTAAAAGACATATTATTTGTAAGTTTCTGTGCCGACCCGAAAGGAGAAATGTGTTATTAGCAGCCAAGTCGATTCCCAAAGATAACGCTGTTTATGTTATGGATGACTTGATTCCAAAACATCGTCGGAAATTTTTTTTATGGCTAAATGTTATTCACAGGAAAAAAAAGTGCGTTTTTCGTGAGGAAATCTTTATTACAAAAAGCAAGGCTCCCGCCGACGATAATGAATATGAGATTTCTCACTGGATGGATACAGACTGTCGTCAATCTAGTTATTACACTGATATAAGTTTTTCTAATCAGTTAAATTCTACGGACGAGTCGAACAACCGTAACTCGTTAACAATAAGGTGAAGAATTACTTATGGATAACAACTTCTTGGTTAATTGGGTGACGACGTCAATTGACTTTGATAACGATGTAAGAACTACATCGAAACGTCGTCACCCAATTAACCAAGAAGTTGTTATCCATAAGTAATTCTTCACCTTATTGTTAACCTTTCAACTTCTAAATGCCATTGAAAGATTCGTAACTCGTTATACGTTATACATTGGAATGTTCGTAGTCTTAGTAAAACATTCGATGAAGTTACGGCAAACATTCACAACCTAAAACAAAAATGCCTTCTCTGGAAGCTGGCTTAACCCTGCTAACGTACGATAAAGAATGTACGATAAAGTAATGTTTTGGACTAACTTTGGCTTAGAATGAATGAATGGTCGTCCCGGTAATTTAATTTTTTTTTACTTTTCGGACACGTTGTCGGTGCGTACAGGCCACATACTGTATAGATTTTCATCATTCCATCGCCAATCATTTAGTTTTTCGATGGCCTTTAAAGCCTCTTACTGTCGTGACGATCAGAAATTATAAAAAAGTGTGAATTTTGGCAGCTCATGCCACTTTAACTATCGTTATCAGAGAATGTTAATCTGACCTGGCAGCCATCTTCACAACAAAGCTTAGCCGTCTGCCCCGATCGGCCAATCAGCATACCCCTAGCTCACCAGTCACTGAACTAGCGTAAGAGAAATTGGTCAGCTCTGAAAGTCTGCCATTTAAGTTAATTTGGATCATATCGAGGAGCTAAAAACCGAAGACAAATACTCTAATAACTCTGAAATATGTGCTGACTTATAAATCAACCTTTTGAGTAGACGTGGAAAGCTGCATTTGGTGTCTACCGGATCTGTGGGGGTCGTTGTAGAATTTTCACAAAAGGTAGTCTTATCGCTGACATTGCAGGTTATAACCATGCAAGATACGATAAGCTTTCAAGGGACGATTGAACTGTTGAGTTTGTCTGGCAGATTCATTTGCAGTGTAATTTAACACCGTAAACCACGTGCAAGATTCACGCACATGAATATGATGGCCTATGGGAGCCCGCTCGATACAATTACATGCCCCCCCCCCCCCCCACCCCACCCTCCCTTTTAAGCTTGAGCCAGGGCTAAATAACGTAAAGTACCAAAGAAATTCAATTATGACGTTCCTGAGTTACACTGGGTTTTTAACCGACTAAACTTTTGCAGAACCGGCCCCAGGTTTTAAAATTTTTTTTTTATCAGACTTAGTTGGATTCAAACTCGCTAACACATCGAGAGGGAAACTTGAGTCACACTTAGACACTGTCATTCTACCGACAGGTACCTCTGATAAACAAGGAGAGGCCTAGCGCTGAAGACAAGGGCGTACCTATATGTGTATAGCTGTAGCTAAAATTGAAATCTTTAAAGTTACTTACATGCTGATGTTGTGAGGTATGCACAGATTTCTCCAGAATTCAAACTCTCCAGGATGCAAAGATATGACAAATATACAAAATATCACCGCTCTTATATAGCCGGTTAAACCAAAGTAATTAAGGGTTTTCCGTGCTGTGATAATTATTATTTCTATATCAAAAATGCGTATCTAACATATAAATAATGAAGTTTAAATGGAACCTTTTATTCTGAAAGAGACGTTCATTTTACACAACCAGCTGTTGTGGATTGATTGTTGCTTTACACAGCATTTGTTCACGCACCAGTATATTGCAGCTGTGCAGGTTTAATTGTGCAGGAAATCAGTCTTTTGCCCAGAGAAAACTCCTGACCTTCTTTACACTTACTATCTGTATTTTAAAAACTTGTCTTTATAGAGTTGTTCTAGTGAAACAAATATATTTCTTGTTAATTTCCCTTTAACCCCTTTCAAGTGTGACTTAAAAAATGCAGGCGATGAAATGCTGGTTGTGTAAGTCAATAAAAAAACCCGCCTACGCGCGAAAAGGTGTGTGTGTATTGTATTTATTTCGTGGCGTACATCATTCCATGAATGGAAAACGCCAATAACCTCAATATATAGATAGATAGGCTGTATAATTACATATGTAATTTCTATTCTACCTAAGTGCTTCTTAGCTTCTTAGTGCCTTTATGTTACACTGACAGACAGCCCTTTTGAATTTTACCGCTCTGTAGAAAATTTGAACATGCATGGGACTCTATAAAAGGTAAATGTTTAGAGAGCTTTAGTTAATATCTGTGTATCAGGGCTATATGTTTGATTTATGGATCCATGTTAAAGTGTCTAATTTTCAGTTTTTATAGAAACCGATAGTTGTTGGTTCTCATTGAACTAGGATTTCTAAAAGCGTTTTAATGATTAGCAATATGAGAATTTACCACTGGTTACAAATGCAATGTCATATTTGGAGTTAACGACAAAACGATGTTGAATACAAGCTATGAAACGTTTTTTTTAAAATAGAATTTATTTTAAGCGCATAAAATGTTGAACCAATGAGCGAAGCCAACGTTAGTGACAGCCATATATCAACGTTCTTGAAACGTGGACATCCAAATCTGTTTCTATCGCCTATCGGACATGATCGTGACAACCGTGAATAAATCTCAGCCAATCTCTTCAAATATTTTGGTATCTCTACAAACCATTATTCATATTTAAGAACACTAATACACACGGACACAGGGACAATCTTCTTGTCTAAAATAACCATAGAGACAAGTTTCTAATTGTGTTAAAAAGAGGTATATCATTTACACATTTATACCCCCCATCATAAATTGTTGTAATAAACTAAACCTATGATATTTCATTAGGTTGACGACTGACAGGGGCTTGGCCTTAATCAGCTGAATTTTCTAGAACACTTTGTATTAACAATGCTTACGCATCTGAAGCTATGACAAGAATAGGATCATGGAAAAAGACAGTGAAAATTTTGGCCTCTCCATCCCAAGAAAAAACTATTTAGAAGACAGACATGGGAGTTTAGCCCTGACCAGTATATCTTTCAAACACTTGTTCTTTTTATAAGCAATGACTGGTCTTTGGGTCAGAGGTCGAGCAATTTTACTTTGAAGTTAACACAAAGAAAAAAGTTAAGCACCCCCTGGAAAGTCTGCACCGACCGATGCAATAATTGGTGTAGGAAGAGTTGTTGGAAAACTCATGTTGCAGAAATTATTGTGATCATAAAGGGCAACATTCTGGCGATAAGAAATCACCATTAATGACAATAAGCTAAACAATTTATTCAGGATATCGTTAGCCAAATCAAAAGTGTATTTTAACAAAATAAGATGATGCTTGTAAATATGAAACATCAGAGTTTACCTGGTTTCACAGGGCGAAAATATTGAAGTAAAAATGTCACTTTGAGTGTGTAGAACACAACTCAAGAGCAGGAGGGCAATAGCGCGTATAGCCTTCATTAGCTTCCAACCTGCGTCTCATCCCTCCAAAGAGATGTCGGATCTGTTGAAAGGGTAACTGTGCGGATTTGAATCCTTTAGAGCACATTTGTCCCAGAGCCTCCTGTACAAAATCTGCAGGAATTGGAAGCCACATTACATCGGTATTGGCTAAGTTATTCCGAGGGTTGTGTTGGCCCCTCGTTGACCCCTTGGAGGGAATATCTCATACGGGGGTGGACTGACAATACTTGGGATGGGGGAGGAGGAGAATGACTAGATTACTAGGTCTGACAGAAAACATCTTAGTAGAAACTGGGGAAGAAGGTGGACGAACAAGAGCAGAGGTACTAGGTGTAGGGGAAGGGCACTGACGGGGCGAAAAAGAAGGGGCAGAAACTGCAGATGCTGACGAATTATTCGCAAACGAACAAGATATTGTGATTGATTTATATATGGCTGGATTTGAGGATTGTATCTTAACCATCTCCAGCTAAATGACCCAAATGATTCCGCTTATCCTACTAATGATAATGAAATTGAACAGCAGCTACAGTGTATGGGACTCTGTAGCCAATTATCAGTCAAACTACTATATACAAAATGATCTGAACTCTATGCTACAAAGTAACCCAATTAACAATAACAACATGTCTGTATTTAATCTAATGCGAGGAGTTTTAATATAAATATTGGCCCTTTTAGATTCTGTCTCCCATAAGTTTAGTATTATTGGAATCTCTGAAAGTTGGTTGAACACATCGATTGAAGAAGTATATGAAATTCCAGGATACAGCCATTTTGCACTGTCTAGAGATAATCATGTTGGGGGAGGTGTGATACTGTATATTAAAGACGATGTTACCGATTGCCAAATTCGACATGATATATCCCTCATTGGTCCAGAAGGTACGGAACCGTAGAGGGGACATGAAAAAAAAGCTCTCAAAAGATTTCGTTCCACGAATTACTATTTCGTTCCACGAATTACTATTTCGTTCCACGAATTACTATTTCGTTCCACGAATTACTATTTCGTTCCACGAATTGTGATAACCAATGGCTCCTGGCTTTATTACTTTATTCTCAACAAGCTCACCTTTTACCCCTGGGACAACTGAGATTGAAAGCCTCGTTTTCTGGGAACGCCCATTTACTTTCGGACCAAATAAAAGTTCTCTTATAAACGTTGTAACTCTTCAGTTTTGAGACACGTTTATCGAATTGAAGTGTAAACCGAAACGTCGTCCATCTTTGTTTTGAACACTGCATAGATGCTTACGTAACGCGGATTCTGATTGGTGAAATTTCCGCCACAGTTTTGTGGCGGAACCAATCAAAGGCAACATGCATATTAAATTAGAAACGACGGATCTGCTTCCACTTGTCCCACGGGTAAAGTGAGCGTGAGCGTAAGTTTTAATCGTGGGTTCCGACGATGGTACCGTGTATACACGCTGATATGACAAAAGCATTGAAAACATGAGCACATACAATCATACTAAAAGCGTAAACAGAAATGAACTATTAACATAATTCCAACTACTTCAGTCACCCAACAATGTGGCATTGCCACCAATCCTCTACAGACTTTTAAACCTGAGCTAACCAGTACACCCATACATGGAATTAATCGTCTGGACAGATTTCAACTTGTGTCGCAATAAAAAGATATGTTGCAGGTCTACTGGACAAAACCATGATTCCACTGATTGTGATGCACCGATTGCATCCTTTAATTACAGAGCAGCTCACATGTCTTCTTGGAAAGACTGTCTTCTCTTGCTTAGGGAAAGAGAGATACAGAAAATCCAATCGGAGAAAACTTATGCCGAAGCACGCAAAATGGTAGCACCGCTACCCAGTACGCCTGGCTTGTCTTATGCCAAAGTGGCTAAGAGTGTCTGTGTCTCAACCTCAACACAGACTACTCTGACCTGGCCAATTGGCTCTGATAAGCCTGCAGCTGTTCAGCTGATAGCATGTCCTGTACAGGCTTCAACCTCTACATCTTGTCAAACTGACAACGCATCGTCTTCTTTTAAACAAAGCAAAACGCAAAGACCAGCGGGGCCTTCGGCTAGAACATCAAAGTCATCTGGGGACGCTCTCAAGGTCTTTCGTTTTGAATCAAACATCACTGGAGGTCCAGAAGATCATTCCTCTAGTACCACAAAATCCAAACCAAAGAGTTCTGGGAGGCAGCGGCCTCCTAATCCCACCCCTGATTCCGAGCAGAGTATCTGGGGATCAGTGATTCAGACCTCCAAAAGAACTCCAGTCCCCAGGAGTGTACCTCACAGAGACAGGTACACACTCTCACAGAGTCATCTGCAGAGGAAATGGAGACCCCCTCCTCCCAGAGATCTAAATTCGATCCCGAAAGAAGGCTGAGTGTCACTATTAACACCATGGTAGGAAGGAGAATTTTGACCAGTTCCGTATTGAACGAACAAAGTCTCGTAGATTACTTAAATCCAAGAGTAGTCAGTGTTGGCATGATTTTGTATCCTCTGTTACCACCAAGACTCCCATGAGGAAAGTATGGAACATGATACAAAAATTAAAAAACCAGAATAATAAACCCAGAACCCACCACTTAAAGGAAGATGGTACAACTTTAACCTCTGCCCGAGATATTAGGTATATCCTGCCCGGGAATTTTCTCAGAAGTCCTCTTTTTACAAGATCTCTCGTTCAGGGTACGAGTGGGCTCCACATTATCTGATTCATTTGAACAAGAAATAGCAGTATCCTGTCCCCAACCCTGTTCAGCATCAAAATCAACAGTTTGGCTGGCGTCCTACATGGCAATGTAGAGGGGTCCATGTATGTGGATGATCTTCTTGTGTGTTACAGTTCCAGAAACATGGCTACCACTGAGAGACAATTACAGGTGTCTGAACGAGATCGAGAAGTGGGCCACTGAGAATTGGTTCCGCTTCTCATCTACCAAGACCGTAGCCATGCACTTCAGTAACCTCAGGAAGCTCCACTTGGACCCTGAACTTAAGTTCTATGGTAAACCATTGAAGGTGGTCAAGGAGACTAAATTCCTTGGCCTCATCTTTAACCATAAACTTAATTTTGTGCCCCATATCAAAATGTTAAAAGCCTATTAGATATTATAAAGGTCCTCTCCAGCACTGACTGGGGAGCGGACCGGGATATTCTGTTAAACCTTTACAGGTCTATCGTCCGGTCCATTTTGGACTACAGATCTTTTGTGTATAGTGGTGCCAGGAAAGCACACCTACAGATGCTTGATCCTGTGCACCACCTGGGACTCCGACTCTGCCTGGGGGCTTTCAGGACCTCTCCTGTCGAGAGTTTGTATGTGGAGGCAAACAAACCTTCACTCTCGAACTGGAGAATCAAACTAGGTCTCCAATATGCCCCGAAACTGAAAGCCCAACCCTGCCCACGACTGTTTTCCAACCGTTATTAAAAGACTTTTATGCAGCCTCTCCTAGGCGGATTCCATCGTTTGGTCTCTGCATAAGGCACCATCTAGAATGATTGATTAATTGGTGTTTTACACTGCGCTCATGATTATTTCACATGTATGTTTTATTGTGGGAGGAGACCAGGCTCTATGCTCGGAGGAAACCCAAGACCTTCCGGTGGTAACTGGCAACCAGCCCCATCTAGAGGCTGCGGGTATAGACTTGGAGGAGGTCGCACCAGTAAGACCTCCTCATGCTCCACCTTGGCTGACAAGCAGGCCAAGGTTCATTTACGACATCCGTCAGCATGACAAGTCTACCACGAATCCTCGGATAATCCAACAAATATTTGCTGAGATTAAGAATAACTTTTCAGAACACAGCTTCCTTTACACAGGAAGCTGCAGCAGTGTTTGGCGCAATTTGGCTTACGTCCGTCTTCCTTTATCCAGTTCAATTTTTTCTGCAGAGGCTCAAGCAATCCTTATTAAATTATTAATGAATGTTGTGTTGACACTATTTGAGTTAGTTATGTTGTTATTTACTATCTAAATCTGACCGCAAACTGCCCGATCAGAAGCTTGCAGTCCACTTCGACTTTTTGATCGCAATGAGCCCTGACTCCAAAATACGACCGTCAGTATAAAAAATAAGGATTTTGGAGACAAGCCCGGACTAACTTTATGGGTAGATACAACCATTGTATTCTTCTGCCAACTACTGTTTTATTGTTATACATGTAGTTAGTTTTGTGTTTTGTTGCAATGCTTTGGACCCCCCCCCCCCCCCCCCCCCCCCCATAAAGATTAAACATATTGCTTATCCTTGCCATTGTTCTGTGTTTTTGTGTAAAAATGTATCAATAGATATTATTTATAACTTTTAAATGACCTTTAGAAGTAGGGATAGATAGATAAACACATGACAACTTTTTGGATTACTACATGTACGTATATTTCTTGCTCACGACGTTTCGCCAGATATGCATCTAGTGTCATCAGGTAATGACAGAACTTGGTGCCAACGGCAAGTCGGGATAATCTAAAGATAAAAGGAATTATATACACCTTTGAGTGTTCATGTGGGGGTCAACACATAGGAGAAACCTCTCTTGGTAAGGACCAAAGAGCATTCAACAGCAACAAGCAGAGGGGAAGCCATAGCAGATCACATTGTTGCTAACCCCACCCGCAACATCCAGTGGGAGAAACCAACAGTGCTTGCCAAGAACCACCCCCCTCATCTCACCCGTTAAACCCAATTTATGTTTGTTTTAAATTTAATAAGAACAGTTCAATATGACATTGTATTAACAGTAGGGTTCTACTCTGTGTAACATATATAAGAACCTAACTTAGCCTTGTTTTGTCATTACCTGGTGACGCTAGAGGCATATATGGGGAAACGTCTTGAGCAATAAATAGAAGTAGTAATCCAGAAAGTTGCCATGTGTTTAGGTATTATTTATGATTGTATATAACCAAGATCAATGTATGTTTATATGTTATGTGATTAACCATATCAAGCCTTTCACTGAAGTTTTCCTCTGGATTGTTGGCATTACTTTCGTTTAACATGTTTTTTACAGACATTTATAATTGTACTATACTACTTTTTATAAGACTTTGTTTGTCTCAAAAAATATGTAGGCTATATTTTATTTCTTTCAGTTTCAATTTATATGTTTTCAACAATATCAAAGATATGCATATATTTATCAAAATTATTTTTTATCCACTTGTTATTTATCTAAAGTGTGAGGATATTTTTTTAAATAGATCATATCTTCTTTCTTTCGGTTGCAATTCTTTCTTTCTGTAACACAACTATGGCCATCACAGACCTGCATCTTTTATTAATAACCTTTTTCCCCACCTAAATTAATCTAAGAATATTTCTTGTATAGATTATATATATATTTTATTTATTTCGATTGCAATTTATGTTTTCAAGAAAGTTGTTAATCAGACATTCATTTTTTTCCCCCGACACTCATTATTTATCTGGTATATAGATTATATTTTGTTTATTTTGGTTGGAATTTAAATGTATTTATCAATTATGTGTATTAATTCCTAAAGGAAAATAAAATTCTCCAGTCCAGGATTTAAAAAAAAATTTACTCTGTAGCGTCACAATTTTTTGTTTGCGATGTCAATTAGACCTGTATTAAGCCTTCTTATACTCTTGAACAACTCGGGGGCTGGGTGCACAAAGGTGTATAAAGATTAAGTTGAATATGTCACAAATGAATTTAATTATGTTCATAGTCATAAATTAATGTAAGTCAGACTTGAGTTGAATACACCTTTGTACAAAAGGCCCCAAGACTGCACATTGCTGCGTTAGAAATGAGGTCGCCAATGGGAGCATCCAACTCCCAGATCCATAACTTAAGAAATGACTGACATTTTGGGGTCAATTGTTCAAAAGAAAAACAGAAATGTAAGGGTTGACTGTAGCAGTTCATAACCTATCATGTTCTCCAGCACACTCAGGTCTGAATGACCGGTGTTCTACAAATATGGCCTAATAGGCCTGACATGGCCAGGAAAACGCACAAATTATCGTGTTAACAAAGCAGAACAAACACATAGGTTGTTATGCCCAAAAAATTTAAAAGAGCCTAGGTCTCTATTCACTCAGAAATGAAAGGGCTGAGTGTAACGGTTTGAAGGTATTCTATTCACACTGACAATAAAGTTAAAGTTTTTTATTTAAATAATTAGATGCAAACAAGAGCAAATGGTCTCACCCGTTTGGATACTGATTGAAAAGTTGAAACGCATGATCAATAGGATCCAACTTTATAAACTTCTTAATATTGGTTAACAAAAACTTAAAATCAGTATGGCCTTTTTTTTAATCTGCATAACAACGTACAGAAAATGCTATTCATCAATTCAGACTTTAAAGTCCCACTAAAAGGATGTCTTTCTGACTTTAGCATAATGACACTAGTCTGAAAATGACATAATAATCATAAGTGAAAAAAGTTAATCCCAACAACCTTCAAACAAAAGGGCACTTGTTCTACAACAAATGTGGAATTTTCAAGACATTTTAACTTTCATTGATGATTGATGTTTTTTGCCACACTCAAGATTATTTCCCTTACATGGCGGATTCACCAGGTTTAGTAGGGGAGGAAACCAGTTTTTTTGGTCAGACGAAACCCCAACAACTCTTCCAGTTCCACATATTCAGAATGGGTGGGATTTGACCTACCACCCATAGATGGAAGGCCTGTGTTGGGTACTGAGGAACTATCACTGCCCACTGAGCCACAGATGTCCCTGTCATATGAGTGGAATAATCAAAAAACCAATATCTACACCATGAAGCTTTCATCAGTGCACCATTATTTGTAAGTTCTATACAAAATTCAGTGACACATCCGCGAAAGAACTATCAACTCTCTAGATTGATTGATTGATTGTTTGGTGTCTTACGCCGCCCTCAAAATTATTTCACTTATATGGCGGCACTGCCAGTTTTATTGGGGGAGGAAACCGGGCTTTAGGCCCGAAGGAAACCCACGACCTTCCGGTGGTAACTGGCAACCATTCCACAATCAACTCTCTAGAATAAGCTTGGCTTTTAGACCTTTAAACCCTTGTAGGGTCTTCAATTAGCTTTATGTATCTGGGCTCTGTGTGTTATTCTCCTCCTCTTGGCAAGTGCTAGAACTTAAGTCTAATGTATCTCCTTTCACCCACTGCCCTTGCGATCGAGCACTTTGTGAGTTGTCCCCCTTATCTGTGGAACTCTCCTGATTAGCTTTATGAATCTGGGCTCTGTGTGTTATTCTCCTCCTCTTGGGACGTGCTAGAACTTAAGTTAATGTATCTCCTTTCACCCACTGTCCTTGTGATCCAGCACTTTGTGAGTTGTCTCCTTTATCTGTGGAACTCTCCTGGGTGCTGTTTCTCAACACACTTACGCCCGTCGTAATGTAATGTTGAGGGTATATGTTGCTATGGTAGTTACGCTTTGCATTGGACTTACGTCGGTCGTAACTTTGTTGAGAAACAACCCCCTGATTAGCTTTATGTATCTGGGCTCTGTGTGTTATTCTCCTCCTCTTGGCACGTGCTAGAACTTAAGTCTAATGTATCTCCTTTCACCCAGTGTCCTTGCAATCGAGCACTTTGTGAGTTGTCCCCCTTATCTGTGGAACTCTCCTGATTAGCCAGAGCTCCAAACCTTTGTTGTGTTTTGAACCATATGTCACTTGATTTCCTGGACACACCAACATTGTCCAATGAAGTTTTTCCTTCCAAACTTGAACCAAGCCCAGCACTCTTATTCAGCCGAAAAGATACTTTGACCTGCAAATAAATAAACACATGGTGAAGGTATTTCCAAGACAAAAACGTTTTGAACGTACAGATATGTAAAGAAAATCAATTATAAAACTGAAACTTCAGTGTATGGCTGTTGTCGCAGGATTCTGCATATAGGCCTACAGTTAATCGAAAGCCAATGGCTGAAGTTTTATAATGAGGATGATTCTAAAAACATTTACAACCGACTTACATATAACAGTGTTCCTGGTTGTAACGTAATGTACAGGGTATAAGTTTCCTCGCTCACTAAATCTGGCAAAGTCAGCTTTTAAGTGAAATAATCTTGAGTGTGGCGTAAAGCATCAATCAATCAATCAACGAACATAAGAATTCCATCTATGAGGAAAAATGGAGTGGGGTTTTCACTTGTTTGTTGTGAAAGTACTTGCTGAAGGTAAGGGCTTTCCTCCAGGCAAAGAGCCCTCGGGCTGGACCATTGTGGCTCTCCCTTAGCCATGTATGCTGGAGGAGGAACATTAAGTATGCCACATACATTAGCCTTCCGGAGATTCTATGGTCTGTTGAGCCTAATGTCAAAATTTAGATCTGGGTGGGTGAGACAGGTGGGTGTTGGGGGGGGGGGGGAGGATCTTTTGGTCAGTTGGTACTTTTGTCGACATATAACCTTAGCTGTTAAGTGCGACGTTAAGCCCCAATCAGTCAATCAATCCAGGCAAAGAGCCTATTTTGAACGGTTGCTGTGGATAACGGTCTGAGTTTGAATGAAAGGTGTTCCTCACAAAGCCAGGAAAAACAGCGATGAATTGATAGACCAAGTAGAAAGCTTACAGGTTCTTGAATGCCATGCATGGTTTTCCCGAGGCCTCCTCCCTCTGTCCAACCCATCTTCTGTAACATCTTATGCCCTTTATTTAAACCAGATATTGGCCTAGACAAAAAAAAAATATCTCACTATCAAATATGGCTATCAGTATCACAAAAAGATCAACCCAGCAAAATGACAAAGTGACTACTAAACAGATAAACTACACTAGTGTAAAAAAGAAACGATACCAACTAGTTTTCAAAATATTTCTGTTAAAAATTGATTTTGTAATATGAAAACATGCCAATTCCTATTGCAGATCCCAAACACAGCGCATCAGCCAAAAATACCAGGGACACTTGATCACTTTCTGTAGAATATGTAAATTTTGTGCAAGTGACATTGTCCTTTTTAGCAGGTACTGCACGTGCAGAAAAGCTGTTTAAAAGGGCTGAGCATACACGTTGATATCACAGCAACAAAAAGATCACAAGACATGCCACGTTTGACAGCCATCGAGAGAGAGTGAGTGAGTGAGTGAGTGATTGGGGTTTTACGTCCTGCTCAACAGTATTTCGGTTATATGAAGACGTTGTCTCCTTGTGACAGGGCGGATTTCCACCGCTCTTTTAGGTGCTGTCTCACCGAGACGACTTGCCGAAGACAACCAGCAAGCCCCCTCACCCAGTCACAGTATACTGACACCGGGCCAACCAGTCGCTGCTCTAACTCCTATTGCTGAGCGCCAAGCGAAGCAGTAACAGCTACCACTGTTAAAGTCTTTGGTCTGACTCGACCCGGGCTTGAACCCGGATCTCCCAGGCCTGAATCGAGAGAGAGAGAGAGCCGTTTGAATGGTCGAACAAGGAGCAACACATGTTGATGTAACCAGAAGGTTGGGCGGTGCACGCATAACTATCACCAGGTTGATGCAGCAGTTACGTTAGACAGGTCAGATTTCAGACAGGCCCAGGAGTGGAAGACCACGAGTAGCCATCTGAGTATTACACCTGAGAAACCGCACTGTAACAGCGACGTTCACAGCAGCTACAGCATTGGGACATAGGATCAGTAGACACACCGTCTACAGGAGGCTGCGGCAGTATGGTATCTGGCCACATCATCCCTTCCGTGGACTGCTCATGAGGCCTTGACACCGTAACGACAGATTGATATGGGCACGGGTTCTGTTCTCTGATGAGAGCAGATTCCTCATCTTCAGAAACGAAGGACAGCAGCGTGTTTAGCAAAGACTGAGCCTCCAGTCAACGTCCTGGACTTGGAACAATGTCTCCTCTAGAAATGTGAATGCATCACTCCCAGCGTCATCAGTCCGAAGCCGTGTGCTGGCATGTATTGATGCTCACGGGGGACATACCCGCTACTGACTTGACTTTAAAACATGTAGTGTGACATTTCCCGTTCTTTCTGTGATCAGTCCTCTAACAAAATGTTCATTTTTCGACCCCACCCATCTTTAAAGGTTTGTCATCTTGATTATACTGATTTGATTGAAATGAATTTTGGTTCAGAGGTGTGAAAAGATTTTCCACAAAAATAACACAAAACTTAAACGTCTGCATTGTTTAGCTTTTGTTTATGTCGTTGCCAACATGTGGTATCGTTTCTTTTGGGCACTAGTGTAGTAATAGTATGCATTGCTAATTTGAGGCTTATTTGATAAGTGATTATTTTGGCTTATTAAAAACACTGGGATAAAACATAGGAAATCAGGTACAAATTGGAAACAGTAGGGGGGGGGGGGGGGGTTAGGGGGTTATTGCTTATTTTGAAAAGAAAAACAATTCCCTGAAAAAGGATTTCCAGGAACTTCAAGTTCTAAACTGGCCATCTTCTGTCACAGGTGCAAGTTTAGCTGACTAAAACCATCACATTATATATTAAATAGGAAGTTTACCTGACTAATACCATCACATTATATATTAAATAGGAAATTTAGCTGACTAATACCATTACATTATATATCAAATAGGAACTTTAGCTGACTAATACCATTACATTATATATTAAATAGGAAGTTTAGCTGACTAATACCATCACATTATATATTAAATAGGAAGTTTAGCTGACTGATACCATCACATTATATATTAAATAGGAAGTTTAGCCGACTGATACCATTACATTATATATTAAATAGGTAGTTTAGCTGACTGATACCATTACATTATATTTTAAATAGGAAGTTTAGCTGACTGATACCATTACATTATATATTAAATATGAAGTTTAGCCGACTAATACCATTACATTATATATCAAATAAAGGAAGTTTACCGGACTGATACCATCACATTATACATTAAATAGGAAGTTTAGCTGACTATAAATACCATTACATTATACATTAAATAGGAAGTTTAGCTGACTGATACCATTACATTATATATTTAGAAAGTTTAGCTGACTAATACCATTACATTATATATTAAATAGGAAGTTTAGCTGACTAACACCATTACATTATATATTAAATAGGGAGTTTAGCTGACTGATACCATTACATTATATATTAAATAGGAAGTTTAGCTGACAATAAATATCATTACATTATATATTAAATAGGAAGTTTAGTTGACTAATACCATTACATTATATATTAAATAGGTAGTTTAGCTGACTGATACCATTACATTATATATTAAATAGGAAGTTTAGCTGACAATAAATATCATTACATTATATATTAAATAGGAAGTTTAGTTGACTAATACCATTACATTATATATTAAATAGGTAGTTTAGCTGACTAATACCATTACATTATATATTAAATAGGTAGTTTAGCTGACTAATACCATTACATTATATATTAAATAGGTAGTTTAGCTGACTGATACCATTACATTATATATCAAATAGGAAGTTTAGCTGACTAATACCATTACATTATACATTAAATAGGAAGTTAAGCTGACTAATACCATTACATTATATATTAAATAGGAAGTTAAGCTGACTTATACCATCCCATTATATATTAAATAGGAAGTTTAGCTGACTAACACCATTACATTATATATTAAATAGGAAGTTTAGCTGACAATAAATATCATTACATTATATATTAAATAGGAAGTTTAGCTGACTAATACCATTACATTATATATTAAATAGGAAGTTTAGCTGACGAATACCATTACATTATATATTGAATAGGCACTTTAGCGGACTAATACCATTACATTATATATTAAAAAGGAAGTTTAACTGACTAACACCATTACATTATATATTAAATAGGATTAGATGGGGTATCTGACCTATGAACTGATGCTGGAGCCTCAGTTTTCTGATGAGGGTTTTCACTCCCCACTGTCTTCCTCCGTTCATCCGCACGGTCTGAATATGAATAATTCTCTGCCAGTTTTGCATTGTCTTCATAATTCATTTTCTGTGCAAGTAAATCATAGAGTAAAACTATTTTTAAAGGCAACATTATTTTTTAAGAAATTTAACAAAAATCAAAGTAACGAGAAAAACGTCTTACCAATAATCTTTTAATCGGATAAGATATATAAGAGTGAGACTTAAACTTTCAAGGCGGAGTACAATAAATAGCAAAACTCACAGCTAAGCCATATTTCTTTTTTATCTGTTTTAACTGATTTTTCCTCAATCTATCTTTCTCAGCCTTAGACAAGATCACATGATCTGAAATTCAGAATAAAAACAGATCTAAACAAGAAAAGTATCAGTAAAACTGATGGATGCTCCCCGGTTCCCCATCACAGATATACGCTCAGCAAATTTGACCAAATAATGAGAAAAGGGCACTAACTCTGCAAATATCCATTTTTCTGGAGATGCTTAAAGAATAAATCAACTATAGCAGTTTTGACCACTGAAGTGGATGCTCATGTCTACGTTGTGCGAAATTATTATTAGAACCCAACACAACTGGAATGTGTTACATGTATGTTCCGGACAGGGGAGGGGGCGGACAAGCAGTCTGGGTAAAATTTGACAAATTGAAGAAACCAACGGCAATAACTCTAGAATTATTCTCGTCACAGAGAGACAAGCATATCACTCCACAAGTTTTGGGTAATGACTATATACCAGCCAAGTTTCAAAACAATCCTGACAATATTAACCAAGGTATGGCCCGGACAAGCAGTGTAAAATTTGACAAATTGGAGAGACCAAGGGCAATAACTCTAAAACTTATTCTCGTCACAGAGGGAAAAGCGTAACACTGCACAAGGTCTTGGTAATGACTATATACCAGCCAAGTTTCAAAACAATCCTGACAATATTAATTAAGATATGGCCCGGACAAGAAATCCGGACGGACCGACAAAGCGGCGACTATATGCTCCCCCAAAAGTTTTTGGGGAGCATAAAAAACAAACTGTGGCTCAAGTAAAAGACAAGTTAACCTTTTTTTTGTGGAGAGGCGGCACTAAAATAAAGGTCTAATTTATTGGTCGTCCAAGTTAAATATCCAAAGATAATTAAGGAGAAACCAGAAGACATTTACTATTGTTGAGTTGGGGGGGGGGGGGGGGTGGGTATAAAGAAAGACTGTACTACTGATGAGGTTTGGGCGATACGAAAAATGTGGCTCTGTTTTAGCCATGTATGCTGGCACAGCAAGGAGGAACATTAAGTATGCCAAATACATTAGCCTTCCTGACGTTCTATGGAGCCTTGTATCCAAATTTATATGCGAATGGGGAAGGTGATCTTTCGGTCGGTTGGTACTTTTGTCGCTATATATAAACCTTAAATAAAAGCCTTAGATAAAAGCCACATGTGCTTCAAGATGAAATGGAATGGATGAGCAGAAATTTTTGTTGAATATTTTGCCTTTTTAGACAACGGCTCTGATAACCCCAACAAACTGAAATTTCAGGTTTGCATATGTTTGGAGACTTAGTCATTTTGTATTGAACAGAGTATTTCCACTTAATAGCAGAATTTGGCTTAATTCTTTCAATTTTTTCTGTGGTGTCTCATGAAAAAAAATTCTGATTTATACGATCATCCCGATGTCGGAAAAAAAGACTGTTGGACAGCACTGTTAGGGCTTTACAGCATATGGTAGATCCACACCTTGGATTGTTCATCTAACGTTTTACCCAGATATACATGTATGTACATGTATGCCCTATCATAACTTCGAACAAACTTATTTAAGAAAGCGCTTTGAGCGTTGCTCTGGGCCCTGTCTTACGAAGCTGGCGTAAAGTTGCGCATAGGCCTACAACATAGACCAGTTGCGACTAGGGCGTAAGTTCCTATAGCTTTAACACTGATTTACGTCCGACGTAACTTACGCCAGCTTTGTAAGACCGGGCCCTGTTTGGTTCAAGAAATCTATGATCATCTATGGTTATCTGGCAACCCCCATGCATGATAGAGTTGGCATGAGGTGCCAAAATGATGTTATTTTTACAGGACTTTATTGAATTGAATTGAATTGAAATCATCAGCTATTTTTCTAAAAAAGTACAGTTTACAAGATTTTTAGTGCTACTTATTCGCGTTATTCAAATTTTGTTTACTTTTTGGACACTATTTCAGTTCGTACATTGTGTACAAGCGTGAGATTTTTCTCATTCCAACTTCAATCATTTCCTTTTTTGGTGACCTTCAACCCCTCTTATTGTTGTGACGATTAAAATTTATGAAAAAAGTGTGAATTTTGGCGGCTGATGCCACTTTAAACATTGGTGATATAACGTAGATATTGTGTTGCAGACCAATTGATCTCGAAGCAGAAATGAAAGTCGGCTGTCATATTTATGAACACTTGGAAAAAATGACTTTGTCCCTCAAAAATATGACTGATTGATCTTGACGCTCAAGATTATTTGACTTACATGGCGGCATTGCCAGTTTTATTGTGGGAGGAAACCGGGCTCTGTGCCCGGAGGAAACCCACGACCTTCCGCTGGTAACTGGCAACCATCCCTCATAGGTCGTTCGCGTGAAAACCCAGTCAGTAAATTTTCCAATTTTTAGACTGAGTGGGATTCGAACCCGCGACCCATTGGTGGAAGGCTGTTCGGATTGAGCGTCCAACGCTCTACCTACTGAGCCACAGAGGCCCCCTCAAAAATATGAGTTCACAGATTGATACTACAATGTACTGACAATATTGGTGAACATACGTAAGCAGTTTTGAATTCACAGGAATATATTGACCTTTGCTTTCTATTTGTTGAGCCTGAAGATTAGCCCTGACTTGACCTGGTTCACAGAGGTCACATGTCTCTAGTCCGGCATGGATGTGGCAGAGGAGATGAGATGAACCAATCAGAAGTGTGTCTCCGTGATTTAAACAACACGGCTCGCCCTCACATTTAGGCTGTAGGATAGAAAAAAACCAGCATGGAGAAAGTGAGAAGACCGAATCGAACTTAAAAACTGTGACAAATCATCAAAAGTTTTATCCAAAAGCTGCCATAGTAATACTTTTTTGAACCAAATAAGATTTGTTGATTCTTATTGACGTTAAAATAAAAATATTCATTGAGCTTTTGGTCCAACTGTGGTTGTTTTGGAAAAGTTAGCAGTATTGGAATAAGATGTTGGCCCATTGTTTCATTTTAGGCCTACAATGTACAGTGAAACCTGTGTGACAACTGACAAGACCCCTAGATAAACTGGAACTCTGTCCAAACAAACAGTTTTGGCCAATTTCCTTCAGGATTAAAATGATAAACCAACATTTGTCTAAACCAACATTTTTTTTGCTCAAGACAAGTCGGTATATAAGAGGTTTCACTGTACATGTACTTCTAAAAAGGACTACCTTAAAGTGACCTGAGCTGCAGAAATTCAGATTTTTTAAATAATAAATAAGTTGAGCATTTGAAGAGCCTTGAAAAAGTAAAAGATTGGCACTAAGATAAAAAATATCGGTTAAGTCAGTTACCCATGCAAATCGAAATATGTGCTAATAACGCATAAAATCCAAATAGCCGTGATCATCCTGATCTACAAGTACATTTTTGAGTCTATGTTGCTTATGACAACTACCATAACATACATATCCAAGATTGATATATTAAGAAAGTTCCTATTTCATATTTCATGATAAAAATAATTCTTTCAACGAAATGTTGCAGCTGATGGCACTTTAATGAATGGCCTTGAGACCTGTACCATTGGAGGACTTTTTGAATTTGAATTGCTGGGTATCAAGTATATTTGTTTAAAGGAAAATATATGAACAAATATTGGTTGTGTTTTCTGCCCAAAAACTAAATATTGTCAGGTTTACCGGGAGAGGACACGGGGCTCTTTGTCGCAGAAAAACCTATTGAAAGAGTCAATAATTATCTCCTTATAACACCCCAAAAGTCTGTAAGGACCTTCCATTGTATATTCAGCTTTACACCAGCAAGTCTTTTATTTCTGCTATTTTTTAATGAACATAAAATATACATACACAATAAACATACCTCTGATATTCGTGAATCATTTAGAAATGTCCCATTTTGACTTCCCCGATCAACGATCACGTATTGGTGATCACTCTGAGAATACTGGATTTCTGCATGACACTATAAAAACAAATATGGCAAAAGCTGGCTACATGTATACTAATTCCCACTGATTTTGTCATCTTTTATTATTTAAAAATTTCCCAACGTATCTGCCATTAATTGTCCTTTTTTGCCAGTTATATGGCCATGCCAAATATTCCAAAAAGATCCCATCCAGCAAATTCGCCTTGTGGCTTTAGAAATGTCTTAACGCTACTGTCGTTTTGTTGAATGTGTAGAACATTTTTAAATGTTTGGCCAGGCCATAAACGAGGGGATCAAATGCTTACTGCCAAAAGAAAAGATAATTTAAGAGAAATAATCTAAGATTCTAGGACAGATTTTGAATATATTGTCAATTTTCACAAAATGATAACACTTAACTGATGCTTGGATTTGAGCAAAATGTCTTTATTATATTTAGTGAGGCGGCCCTTATCACCAGCTTAACTGAAAAAGTGTAATAAAAATTATATTCATTTCCAATAAGAAAATTAGCACCTACCTTACTGACATTTAATTCCGGGAGGGAGATCACATGACTACCTTCTCGACCAATAGTTCCACCAGAAAATGTGACAATGAAAAGTGTCCCGGGTTCAACAGCTTCAGAGTCTGTTACCATGACACGGATACAAGGGGGATAATTCACTGGGTTGGATTCTGAGGAAAAATGGAAATTAATTCACATTAGCCTTAGATTATCCTGGCAAAGGCTTTTTCTTCTGATTGGTTGCTGGTTACAAGAATAGTAACAGAAACATTACCATCCATTGTCAGCTCAGTTATAGTGTCAACCTGAGTTATCTTCCCTGAATCATCTGATGATGTAGCTGATCGATCAGATTCAGTTAACTCCCCTGATTCCAGTTCTGACTCCGAGTCACTGTCACACTCCATGTTGTCGACGGAGACTAGATCAGAATCGTCATTAGTATTTTCATTATTGCATTTTTCATCAGAAGATAAATACTCCTGTTTTCTTTTAGAGGAAGAACTTTTCTCGTCTATCGGCAAGCTTTTTTCACATTTCACGTTGTTCTCTGAAGAGCTATCAACTTCCACTATGACGTCCATACATTCATCTTTCATCTGTTCCTTCTCTTCGGACTTTTCCTTTCGAAGTCGCTTTCTGCTATATTTCTTGTCCTAAAAAGGTGAAAAAAGAAGAGGAGATCTTTACCTATAGCCACTTTTCTCCTTCTCTCTATCTCTAATCTGTCAAAACCCCAATGTCTTCACCCTAAACAGTGGATTAGACAATTGTAGGTTAATTAGCTGTATAGAAAATGTTTCACTTAAAAGTCTATATCACTATGTATTGAGGCATGAAACTAATATCTACTGTATGCATGAAGGAACCTAATTTAGAAATATCTCGTTAGTATCTCGTTATTTATGTTTGGATATCTATGGTCGGTACCAGGTTTATTCAATTACGGAGGAAGACCTTTGCTTTAGTTGGTGCCTGACAGCTATCCCTCACAATATTTGATCTCGGGTATAGCATGAATACTCAAAAATTCTACCAATTGTTTTCTTTTGGGGTGGGGGAGCGGGTGGGAGGATCTGATTCCAGCTGACAACTTATTTAAAGTGGCATGAGCTGCCAAAATTCACATTTTTTCATTATTTCTTATCGTCACGACAGTAAGAGGCTTTGAAGGACATCGAAAAACTAAATGATTGGCGTTCGAATGAGGTAAATCCATACAGTATGTGGCCTGTGCGAACCGCAAACGTGTTCGAAAAGTAAACAAAATTTAAATAACCGGGACAACCATTCATTCATTCTAAGACAAAGTTAGTTCAAAACAATACCTTATCGTACATTTTCGAGACTAGAAGCACTAAAAAGCTTTGAATTATACGTCTTGATAAAAATAGACAATAATTTCAACATTCTGTTTTAGCGTCAAAATATCAACATTTTGGCAGCTCATGCCACTTTAACAAAAACCGTCATCATGCTTCTGCTCGAGTCTAATTAGTTCGAGTCCTTTTAGAAAATGGGTGAGTATTCAAGTTATTTTTGGGATTACACTTTCTTAAAAAATGGCAGAAAATCCTTTACAGATTTTGGGTGACACCAGAACCAGGAATTAAAACCATATCCAATGCACAGTAATAGTCAAGAAGATTTCCACTGTGCTGTTGTGTTTTAGAGTTCATAGATAAGACAGCAGCCATTTTGTACTGGCAAAAGGTACCATACTCTGCGACGTGGATTCAATTCTCACCCACAAGTGTTGAAAAAGTGTCTACCATTTTCATGCAAGTGTTATCCTAAAATAATGGCAATACATTCAAAAAGGTTTGTTACATTGGATTGATTGATATTTTACGCTGCAGTTGCTCAAAATTATTTCAGTTATATGGCGGCGATAATGGAGGAGGAAACTTGTGTAAGGTTCGGAATGAATCGGAATACACAACATGGGTTTCGGCACTCTAAAACTTCGGGGATTTACGTATGTGCGTGTCAAAACCGACCGGTAGCAAGCAAAGATAGCCGAAGTGTGTTCCGAATGGGGTTTCGTCTATTCTCGAGGCTGATCGGAATGCCGTCACGGGGTGTCTGAAACAAACAATAGCGAGCCAAACGTTCTGCCAGTAGACTGACTACAATACAAAGGCGTTTCATATCCCTTTCATATCCAGTCCAGATTAAACAATACTGTAGTGAGTAAAATATGTAGGTTTTCAATCTCTATACAACTTGTGTGATCATATAAATTGCTTGTTTTACCTGTACAGATGATTTTTTATGTCTATGTTTTTTCCTGTGGTCCTGTTTAGAAGAAAGTTGATCAGATGAAGTCTGTTGTTGAACATCTGGTTGACCTTGGCTACCATGGTAACCGGGGGAGCTACATGTATTTGATTGGCTGGCATAATACTGACTCATGTCAACTTTAGAATGGAACTTATATTCCCCTTCCTGGTCATCATAGTAAAAATAAGTTCCAGACGGTGGGTCAAAATACAAGGAGTTCTCCTGTCAAAAAAAGAAAAAATTGACACAGCACTGTAAAATTTAAAAAAAATTTATTTCACTGATTTTTGTCACCACTTTTTTATAGATTGATTGATTGATGTTTTACGCCTCACTTATTTCATTTATAGATGGCGTTGCCAGGTTTAGTGGGGGAAGCAACCATGCTTTGAGAATGAGTTCGAAAAACTGACAATTGTTGATGGTTGTTTGGTTTTCACTTATATGGCGGCATTGCCAGTTTTATTGTGGGAGGAAACCGGGCTCTATGCCCGGAGGAAACCCACGACCTTCTGCTGGTAACTGGCAACCATCCCACATAGGTCGTTCGAGTGAAAACCCAGTCAGAAAATTTTCCAATTGTTGATAAAAGCTAACAAAACTTTACAGTGTAGTTGGAAGTGATATATATATATAATTGTCTACATGGTTATTTTAGTCAAGAACACTTTCCCTGTGCCCAAGTGTTTTAGTGTTAATAAATATATTACCATTAACTGATTTGAAAATAACTATTCATTAATACTTACGTTGTCATAATAATATCCCGAGACAGAGTCATAGTAAAGTCCCGTGTTCTCATCATATACAAAACCAGAATTTTCCACAGCAGCTTGGGCAGTTTCTCTTAAACTCTCAGCTATAGAAACAGTAGCATTCTCACTCCCATCTAACACCTGCTACAAAACAAAACAGAGTCATTCATGAATTGGTTGACCACAATTAGCCAATAATGTTCTATTAGTAGAAGGAATGTTAATCAGAGGTAGCCTGTTCTTGAATATTCGACTGGCTAACATGAAAACCGGGGCAGCTATTGGATTGGCTGGGGTTTGTTTAAAAAATCACTTTTTGATTTATTTTGACGCGCGTACTTGACTTAAAGAAATTCAAATTTAAAATACGCAGGTAAAGAGGTGGAGGGGGTGGGGGGTCGGGAGGGGGGGGGGGGGGGGGTCAGGATATCTATTGACCTAAATATTATATAATACAAACACATATATAAAAACTCACAAGAACTGAAAGTTATATATATTTGTTTTCATTCAATCAAAGGTAAGTTTAAAAGGTACCTGCTTCAAGTGAACTGCATCAACCCCAATCTCACTGTGTTGCTTCCCTAGTACAGAAGACATAGGTATTTTCAGCATGAAGCACAACTACATGACACTAAATCCCTATACAAGTAGTATGAGCTGACAAATATAGGGAGACGGAAGTAGATAATAGTCAGTCATTGTTATCAAAATGTACATAATAAGAGCTTCTTCGTTGATACCAATCATGCACATGTGCATTTAGGTAGTTTTATAAGGAAATAAAAAAAGAACTCAACCAGGCTATTTAATTGATTGTTTGGTGTTTTACGCCGCGCTCAAGATTATTTCACTTATATGGCGGGGTGGCCAGTTTTATTTTGGGAGGAAACCGGGACCTGGCTATTTAAAGCCCTTTTTGCATCAGGGAACAAAAGCCATCAGAAGATGGCATATCCCCCACCCCCAATTTAGAAATAGTGACGTATGTAATGGAAAAGCAAAGAGTTCTACCCAATAAACTACAATGTATGATGCCACATTAGTGTTATTTTCTGGAGTTTGGATTAAAGTGGCATGAGCTGCCAAAATTCACACTTTTTTGATAAATTCTCATTGTTACATCAGTCAGAGACTTTGAGGGTCACTGGCGACCGAAAAACTAAAGGATTGACGTTGGAATGAGGAAAATCCATAAAGCCTGTCGACTGTAAAAAATGAAATAAACGAGATGAACGTTCATTCATTCAGTTCAAAACGTTATGCTAGCATACATGTACATTCTCGAAATTAGAAGCACTAAAAAGTTTCTTAATCGTACATCTTGGTAATAAAAAAGCTGATCGGATAATTTTAAAATTCTGTTTTTCATGGAAAAAAAGCAACAAGAAATGTTTGAAACTCTCTTTAAATGTGGGTTCCATACTAATGATAAAAAATTAAAGACATCACCACGTCCTCAGTTGTTTTTTAACAACACGAGCTTTCGACACCTGTGTTACACTTGACGAAGACACCGGCACAGGTGTCGAAAGCTCGTGTTGTTAAAAAACAACTGAGGACGTGGTGATGTCTTTAATTTTTTATCATTAAAATAGCAACAGTTAGGTAGCTCACCAAAACAATCAACAATTTACTTTTTTATCTTTAGAATACATTTTGAGCCAATTCTACGTTTTCTTGTAATTATAGGCCTACCTGTGTTTTCATTTCCAACTGTCTGAGTAGATACATTACATTTTTTCTTTTCTTTTGTCTTGTAATCATGAAGTTGTTTACTAAGCCTGTCAACCTGATTTCGCAGATCATTATTATAATCTAATGATCGCTGATAAAGTCGTTCAGCTTTCTCCGCCCTCTTGACAGCAGCGGCCAGTTCATTTTTTACCTTTTCCAATTCCTTACATTCATTTTCCGGATCATCAACGCAAGGCGAGGGAGAACTTTCTGCATTATTTGTTTCTCCTTCCATGCCGAAAATTTTGATTTATTTCCAGGTGACCATATTGTACACAAGTAAGTGTGAAGGATTTAGACAATTTTACAAATTTGTCGTCCAGTAAATGAATGAATCCACATTCAGTGATATCATAGTCTGTTACCCCATAATTGTCACTCCTTCACCTTGTGTTCATAACAATCAGAATGTTACAAGTAACTTACATATTCTGAAAACAAAAATAACAAAATTAAATAATTTTTTCCAAGAGAACAAAGTCTGTTACTGCCAGGTAGGGGGTTGTATATTGCAATAAATAAGGGTGTCAACCTATTTAACTCTGTAAAGTGTAACTTTTGTAAGTCTCCAAATCAATTAATGAATTCTTATCATATGAAGTAGGCCTATACTGGATATAGTGTAGCATCAAGCCTTCAACTAAAGGCTTTTCATGGAAATTATTATACCAAGATTGAGCAAAAACATAGTTTTCATTTAAACGGAATTCAAGACTGTTTAGGGGGAAAAGTCGTTCACTTTCAGTCTTTGTTGGTTGTATTATGTAGGCCTATAGAAATACAGTATAGCCTATAAGGCCTACTGTATTATGTATACAGTATAGCCTGGGTGAAACGGCCGTCATGGTGGTAAATCATGGGGACAATACAATACGTCAATAGGGGAAGTACGGCCGTAGCTGAAAGCAGCTTAGTTCAATTTTACCGAACTTATCGTTAAATAAAAAAACGCCATATTAAATGAAAAAAAGTACTGTTTGAAGACAAAATTTAAATGATAAACCTTTGCTCTTGACTGTCACGTAATCTCGAAACTGTCTGAACGAAGACTATGAGCGTTACGCCGTACAAAAACTATATAACCTCGAATCAAAGAGGGCTGGTGACACAAACAGTACACTGGCGTTTCAATATTTTTATTTGCACTTAAGCAGCAATCAGAGAGCGCTGACCCGTTTTTACCTAGGTAGCAATTAAAATAAGTGAAAGGGATATAACAAAAGTCAACATAAATGGCAGAGGTTCAGTAGCTAATGTACGCGCGGACACACTAAGGGGAGGTAATTTGCTTGATTCGGCTAGCCAGCCAGCATGGCCGCTTTTATGTCATTTCGAAGGGCATTCCGCTATAAAACAAGCTGCAAACATCTTTATTTAACACCTTCCAATGTTCTTCTTGAGGAGAAAGTATCGCTGAGACCTAGTTCTTCACTTGAGAAAATTGTAACTAAATCAGATCACGGTAAAATAGCCACATGCAGAGGACACGGACACTTACATCATCATTCATCATTTCGTAACAAATCAAATTGGAACTCCAGCCTCGGGTTAAACAGATTAACTTCGCCCTCCAAGTACAGTAGCTCTAAGTTTACAGTAAGAAGTGTCAGTAGTCGACGTCTGGTGCCGTTCAACATTTATAATGACTCTTTCGGATCTTTGGAAGGTATTTCTACTCGTCATTTTTCCTCGTCCCCGTTGGGTGGTGAAAGTGCGCCTCCGTCCAGTAGTAGTGGGGATGGCCAGGATTCCGACGATCCAGCTGATCCTGTGATTGTAGAAGGAGCAGAGACAGACGAAACTCAGACTCCTATCCAAGCTTCAATATTCCCTGCCCCTGCTGCTCTTGCCCCTATGGTTATTCCCGATTTCTTCCCGAACGTCCCTTTGATTGCTGTGCCTAGAAATCCTGTTTTTCCTCGATTTGTTAAAATGTTAGAGGTAAGTCTTAGAATTAGGAAGGGGGGGGGGGGGGAGTAATTAAACAAGATTAATCCGACTCGATATCTCCATTCTCATATTTGCTGCTCGTCCCTGACGACATTTAATTGAATATCAGATTGTTAAACAAGGAGGCAGATAAGGAATTCACTGTTGGTGAATTAGGGGATGAGGGATGCCCCGTGGAGCTTGTTACCAAATGATGTCCCTTTTTACCAAAAAGACAGCAGTTAATATAAGTATCAAATAAAGAATATAAAAAAAATTAGTCTACAATAGTTCAGTAGGGATACTCTATATTTTTCTGAGAATTAATTTGTTTCACAAATAATTGTATTGTTGTATGTTTATTTTCATGAAACAGGTCTCTGACAAGGCACTTATGGATCTTATTAGAAGAAAAGTTAAACTGAACCAGCCATATGCTGGCATTTTTCTCAGAAAAGATGATATGTAAGTAAAAAGGAAAGGTATATCAAGAGAGGAAAAAATTGAATTTCACCTTCTCTTAGGAAATTGATTTAAAAAGCATATCCCAATCACTAAAGAACATACATAAAATGATATATGTTTAAGACTTACTGTAGGCCTACATTGTCTTAGCCAGCTATGAGCAGTTTAGTAATTGGGCATATTGGTTGTTTTCAGATATATTGTAACCTGTGACATTTCAAGGGAATTTGCTTTAAAAATGACCATTACTGCTTGATCTTTTCTTTAAAAGAAGTTGAGCTATATAAGTATCTGAAGCTTGAGCTTGAAAAAAAATCCCCCCAAAATCATTGAAAATTTTAATTTTAAGGTCAACTGATTATGTTTTCTTTCTGTTTAAGGAATGAGTCTGATATTGTTGAAAGTTTGGATGATGTTTACAGAGTTGGTACATTTGTCCAAATCACTGAAATGCAGGATTTAGGCGACAAATTACGGATGATTTTGATGTCACATCGCAGGCAAGTACATAACATCCCACACATGCAAGTTTTTTCCTCGCCATAGAAGTCAAGAAAAAAAGTAATGTTTTAGCGCCTCTGAAGCTGACAGAAGATAAATGATCGATGATCATTTCACTTTGGTATTTTTGGTTTTCTGTGAAAAAAACTTTGCAAAAGGGCATTTACCTTGTGCTTGTGTTCACAACATGGGGGGGGGGGGGACCAAAATTCCATAGTTTATGGCAGACTTTTAGCGAAAATATGTTAAAAATACACCAGACAAAATCTAATACATGTAGATAATCTTTGTAATGGGACCTATAGTTCAATCTGAAGTCTTCATGGGAGAATTCCAGTCTATATGTACAGATCCGTGACCTGTGAGTGTTATGTAAGTGTTTGTTTTTTATTTATTCCAGGATCAAAATTCTGGATAAACTGCAGGAAAATATTGCTGAACTGACTCCTTCAGATGGTGAGAATTTAATTTGGCTAATAAATGTTGCACACTTTTCACATTCTAACAAACAATTGATTGATTGATTGTTTGGTGTTTTACGCCGTGCTCAAGATTATTTCACTTATATGGCGGCGTTGCCAGTTTTATTGTGGGAGGAAACCGGCCCGGAGGAAACCCACGACCTTCCGTTGGTAACTGGCAACCATCCCACATAGGTCGTTCGAGTGAAAACCCAGTCAGAAAATGCTAACAAACAATGTAATTAGGGTTAATTTGGCGTTATCATGTACCTTTACATCCTTGTCCAATTTGTATTAGTGCCCGTTTAATATTTTTTTGCTGAAAACTCTTTATGTAGTAATTGACACATCCAGCACTACTGAAACTAATGGCAAAAAGCGCAGACGGCGAAGAAAATCATCGGAAACTGAAGAAGTTGTAGAAGAGGTTGCACCCATCATAGACATTCCAGTTGGTGATAACAGAATACTTATGGTGGTCACTGAAAACTATCATCACGAACCTTTCACATCAAATGATGAAATTAAGGTATATCAAAGTCAGATGTCTTTTTACTAAATTTTGTAAAGTAATCTGGCTTTAATTCACTATTTTAAAAAAAAATGAAAATTATCCTGTCACAAGAAACTAAACTTTTTTGAGAAAAACAGGTTTTTGTTACACTGGCTCAACTGGCTACAAACATATGTTGACATATAGCAGCGGAGCCCGCCTATTTCACCATGGCGATAAGCAATGCTCGATTGATTGTCGTAGTAAAATCAAGTTTCTAAATATTGTATCTTTATGTCAGATAATAAAGTTGTGTGGAATCATTTTAGCGGCAGAAGAAACCTTTTTGGTTTCCATTAAAAAACGAATGATTACAAATGTATGGTTGACTTTCAGTTTGCATGGAATATTTGTAGTTATTGTCATGTTGAGATGATGACATCTTCACTGTGCTTAGTGTGTAAGAAGGATGCTGACTTCTTCACATCGTAAAAAACACTTACATAAGCCCTATTGTTGATGTTCACCTAGTAAATAGGTGATTTGCCAATTACTTGAAAATGACATAAGTTAGCGATGTCACATTGACTGCCATATGTGGTAGACCGGACAAACCATCCGGCTGTTTTTAACTCAAAATTTTAAAAATTTTACAACATATTTTGGAAAAGAAACCCGATATTGTGACAGTATATGTCTGAAATAATCAAGTAATTCGTAAAAAAAACGTGCATGAAACGGGAGCTTAAATCAATATAGCTAATTGGAAGCTAGGCTTGTCCGGTCTAAGATTGGTGCCACAACGTCATGTCATTGTTGAGCGAAAAACTGGCAAATGGTCAATTGCTCAGTTTCAGGCGCGGATTGACTACTGCTAGTCCATTATCCAAAGTTCTCATAATTATATGGATTTAATGTGTTATATTTTCCAGGCCTTGACATCTGAGGTTGTGAAAACAATCCGAGACATAATAGCTATGAATCCACTTTACAGGTATTCAGTTTGAAATTCATTTCACAAAAAATTACAGATAATGACATATACATGTAAATGTATGTTAAGAATTGTATTCAAGTAACCTTTATTAAACTGAATCTAGAGTCCGACCAAAAACACCAATCAATCAATCAATTTATCTGTGGTGATATATGAAGAAACATTGGAAACAACTTTATTTTTTTTAATACAGCTTTAATAATGCAAGATGTAATGATAATTTTCTTCAAGTATAAACATCGAAAATAATGACCCTAACCTAACGCCGTCATGGCCATAAAATTAAAAAAACTTGACCTCATAAATATACCTGTCCATAAATACATATTTTATCATAAATTCCTTTAGAAAAATAAGACAGTTTTCTTAAAATCAGGAAGATATTGTCTCTTACACTGTAAATGTAATGTGATATAATTTTTCCTAAGTGGCCACTTTTTTCATTTCAATGGTTGGATTGATTGATGTTTTCTCCTGCAACATTTTTTCACTTACATGACGGCGTTGCCAGGTTTAGTTGGAGAGGGAACCAGTATTTGCCCTAAAGAAACGTGTGCCGTTATGGTCTTAGGATAGAAACCTTGAAGGATATCCTGTTTAATACATGTATGTTATATTTGATTTTAGGGAGAGTTTGGCTCAGATAGTTCAGGCTGGTCAAAGGGTGATAGAAAATCCTGTCTATCTATGTGATCTAGGTAGGTGTTTTATCTGAGTATATATTTACAATTAGATCATTATCAGACTGGGTGCATGACGTCTGAATCCGAATGATGCCCGATCCGCCCGGCGGCGGAGATAACAAACCAGGGTGATTAACCAGCCAGCCAAATCATTCAGTCAACATTGAACCAGTCAAAAATCTGTACTTCTAATAAATAATGTCCAACCTTTGAGTTTCTGGGACATGTACCAACCATGGTGATATTCTTAATTCATGAAAGTGGTTCTAACGTTTAGCAACAAATTAAATGGCAACAAAAACAAATGAACAAGTTAATACCTGTAAAAAAGGGAATTTGTTATTTTTCACCAGGGGCTGCTTTGACAGGAGCTGAAGCAGAAGATTTACAAAAAGTTCTAGAGGAAACAAATGTAAGCTGACAAATCTTACACTGACATGATAATCCCAAGAATCTACGGGCCTCCGTGGCTCAGTAGGTAGAGCATTGGTCGCTCACTCCGAACAGCCTTCCACCATGGGTCGCGGGTTTGAATCCCACTCAGTCCAAAAATTTGGAAAATTTTCTGACTGGATTTTCACTCGAACGACCTATGTGGGATGGTTGCCAGTTACCAGTGGAAGGTCGTGGGTTTCCTCCCGGCACAGAGCCGGTTTCCTCCCACAATAAAACTGGCAACGCCGTCATATAAGTGAAATAATCTTGAGCGCGGCGTAAAACACCAAACAATCAATCAATCCTCCCACAATAAAACTGGCAACGCCGCCATATAAGTGAAATAATCTTGAGCGCGGCGTAAAACACCAACCAACCAACCCAAGAATCTAGACACTCTTCATCTTAAAGACTTACACAGTTGTTGTTTATTCCCGGCCCTCGTTGGTTGAGCCAGCTGTCAGTTCGCAGAGGCCTCCTATCGATGCAGCGTGTGGTTTGAATCCCACTTAGCCCAAATATGAATTGAAAATAAATATTATTGTGTGGATTCTCACTGGATCGCTGTATATGGGAGAGCATCCAGGTACTCGCCAAAGGTCGGGGGATTCCTCTAGGCAAATAACCTAGTTTCGTCCCCCACTAAACCTGACAGCAGTTGCCAGATAAATGAAATAATCTTGAGTTCAGCAAAAAAAAATCAATCAATCATCAATTTCTGGTCTGTTGTATTAAGTTTTTTTCTCAAGGCGTACAATTTAGAGGCTTTTTAGTGCTATTATCCTCTTGAATGTACATTAAAGTTGTGTTTTGAACTACTTGTAACTTAGAATAAACGCATATTTGTCCTGGTTATTTCAATTTTGTTTACTATTAGGACACTTTCTGCTTTAACAGCACACAAATTATATGGATTTTCCTTAATCTAACGTCAATCATTTAGTTTTTCATCGACTTTAAAGCCTCTTACTGCTGTGACAATCAGAATTTATGTAAAAGTTTGCAACTCCTACCACTCAAAATTATCTTTATCACCAATTGCCCAAGAATGTGCCGCTCATTATTTTGTTCTAAGCACTAATTATAAAATGTTGTGAATGGCGTTGAACATTAATCAAATAAAATATTCTGCTTGACTTGACAGATTCCTGATCGTCTGATGTTGGCTTTATCTCTGCTTAAAAAAGAATATGAATTGAGTAAACTTCAACAGCGTATTGGGAAAGAGGTATAATATTTTTCTTATTTATACTTACATGTAATTTCTATAATTACAACAAAAAACCCTCTCAGATATATAATGACATGTATACAAGTATTTTATCTCGCAGCTAGATTAAAACAATCAACCATTGTTCATTTCATTGAAGGTTTTCATACTTATCAATATCTTCATATAATCTTGAGTGTGCTTAAAGCATCAACAAATCAATGATACATGATAAATAACACAAATTTATGGTAAAACAAACTTCTATTTATTAACACAGCAACATTTCGGTGTCGCTACGAACACCGTTTTCAAGCTTGTAAACGGTGTTAGTATGGACACCAAAACGTTGTTTTCCCATAAATTTGTGTTACTTATCATGTTTTCATCAACTTCTAGAACCCCCTTTTTAACACATTTAGAAACTTGTCTCCATGGTTATTTAAAACAAGAAGATTTTCCCTGTGCGTGTGTGTTTAAGTGTTCATAAATAAATCAATCAATCAATCATAGTCTTCAGATCTTCTGTAAAATCTTGATATAGTTACAGGGAAGTCCTTCAGTCAGAAATCAAATTTCTTTGATAACAAATTTAGAATGACTGAATTTGTAAATTTAGAACTATTTGTATCATAGGTTGAAGACAAGGTGAAAAAACAACACAGAGAATTTATTTTACGAGAGCAACTGAAGATTATAAAAAAAGAACTCGGTTTAGAAAAAGATGACAAGGATGCCATTGAGGAGAAATTTAGAAAAAGATTGGAGGTAAGACTTATGTGGTTAGTGATTTTGATTGGTTCCCTGGGCCCTGTCTTACGAAGCTGGCGTTAAGTTGCTCATAGGCCTACAACATGGACCAGTTGCGACTAGGGCGTAAGTTCCTATAGCTTTAACACTGATTTACGTCCGACGTAACTTACGCCAGCTTTGTAAGACAGGGCCCAGGGCAGGTGTTTTAGTTGCAAGACTTTGACTCCTGTCTCTTGAAAAAATGTTGTACGGGCGGTGACTTTGAGCTGTTTGTACAAGTTTCTTCGACGTATGACGTTTCTACATGTGTTACATGTACATGTTCTTAACGGTATGCCATCCTTTCGTTTTAAAAAGTGCTGTATGTTCTTTTTTTTTTTACATTCGTGACTGCTACGAATTTTATGGAAGTTGACACATTTGCCTTGCTTTGAATTGTTCTATGTTCTAATTGCATTCGTCGGGTGTCATATGAGAAAAAAACAACCCTAAACTCCTCTGTTTGTAAATATTTACATAAAGTCGTGAACATTAAAATTACAAAGAAAAAAGTGAATAAATTTGTAAAAAAAAATTCATCATGTTAGAGTCTCAAGCTTCTGGGTGACGACAGTCGAGAACGAGGCTCATATGTCAGAACGATCTATGTGGGATGGTTGCCAGTTACCAACGGAAGGTCTTGGGTTTCCTCCGGGCATAGAAACCAGTTTCCTCCCACAATAAAACTGGCAACGCCGCCATATAAGTGAAATAATCTTGAGCGCGGCGTAAAACACCAAACAATCAATCAATCAATCATTTGTCAGAAACCACTGAAAAACCTTAATACCTTTCAAATTTTGTGGTTCCGGATATTATAACTATCATCAATTATCTTTATCAGCAAGCGATCAGTTTTCGACATACATGTAACGTCACTTATTGAAGCGTGGATTTGTCATTACTCGATTGGTTCAAGCATTTGCAACCTTTTATTGAATATTTTATGATCAAATTTTTTTCATGACTTATTTCTTTTTTTTTCTGATGTCTTTCTGGCAGACGTATGTGAAAATTTAGTTGCGTGACTTCTTTTTGGTTGTCCTGGGCGCCTGAGCACCCTTATTAGGATCAAAATATAATAAACGTTTTACCATACTCAAGATATGGTGGCACATATTTGTACAATGTGACAATAAATTTCTCAACAACCAGGTTTCACTATCGGAAAAGCATTTTGTAAATTTCAGTTTATCTCCATGTTTTTGAATAAGTGTATAACCTTTATTAAAAAGAGCCTGTGAGATAATAGTCAAAGGCCATGATGGCCAATGCTGGGGAAAGATAAAAAATATACTGACACTGTAAGTTTAAATGGACGTGCAGGCAACGAATATCGTTAAAATCTGTGCTATTATACCATTGTTTATATGAAGATGAGGTTTCCAAATGGCCATTGGTACCTTTCCTAGCTCCAACAGACCACTGTTTAGGGGAGTTTTATTTGAGGATTCCAATATCTGCTTTGTTGTGGTAAAAAGAATCGAGTGCGCAGTAGAGCCGTTTGTAGAGCGTGTTTGGTGCACTTTCAACTGTTTGTTTACTGACTGTCAGACACAAAACAATAGCAATACGGGATTTCCTAACTCGTTAAATGTATGTTTTTGGGCGGAAATTCGACTTGCAGCAGTTTATCCAAAGATTGATCACTCTGTATTTTTTCTATTAATCTGAAGGTCAACGGAGAACCACAACAAACTTAAGCGATGTCTCCTTTTAAGCTCCGCTTCTTACAGCAGTTTTATAGTTATACATAGTTATGAAAACGTCCTTAAGATGAATAAAAATCTGATCTATCAATCTGGTTTTATTTCCAGGGTTTGACTGTACCTGATCATGTACAGGAGGTTTTGGATGAGGAATTCAACAAACTCTCTTTTCTCGATAATCATTCATCAGAATTCAGGTAAGTACTTAGCCTTTCTCTAAGGGGCTCTAATTCTGGGGCTCGTTTCACGAAGCAGGGGCATCGTTAACGAAGTCTAGCTGCTGATGGATACAATAGTGAATAGCTTCGTGAAACGGTCCCCAAGTCATTGAGGAAAAATAGTGCTTGGAATAATTGGGATGACAGCCAGGTGGGAAAGTGACAGGTGGCATAACAGCCAGGTAGGAAAATGGCATGGTGAAATAATTATCAGGTGAGATGAAAGCCAGGTGGGAAAGTGAAGGGGTGGATTAATAATGATGAGGTGTGAAATTGAAGGGATGGAATAGCATTAGGTAGGAAGATCTTGGGTGGAATAGTTGCATTTAGGGAGAATGATTGGATGGAATAACGGCCAGGTGTGAAAATGACTGTATGGAAGACTATGAGGTGAGAAAAATTGAGGTTAGGTGGAAAAATGGGCAGTTGAGAAAAGTGCCAGGGGCTCGTTGTACTAAGCTTTGAAGTTGCACCAGTCACAAATGCGTGTTAAATTATACATGTAGGAACTTGCGCATGGTCGCAAGACTGAAAGCTCAACTCTATGCTGTAGACCTATGCGTAACTGCGCCAGCTTAGAACGAGCCCCAGGTTGGAGAAAAGACAGGGTATGAAGATTGGGTGCAATAAGGTGGATAATTGCAGTATGCAGCCTTCATTGAAGTCAAGTTTTTACCAGGGTATTTTTTCACATGTGAAAGTTTTTCAGTAACTGTCATGGCAACCCATACTGATGAGATATGGTGTTATGACACTACGTAAAAAATCTTACATCTTTGCTGCTTTGATTTGTACTAGGGAGAACACAATTTGATTGAGTTTTTCTTTTGAAAAGTATTAAACAGTCTCTTAATCAAATCAAGCTACATGCAGCAAACATACAATCCAGCTTTAATGTACAATATTGACAAAACACAAACTTTATTTTTAGTGTTACAAGAAACTATTTGGACTGGCTGACCAACATGCCATGGGGAAAATCAACAGAAGAAACTCTGAATTTAAAAGATGCCAAAGAAATTTTGGAAGAAGATCATTATGGGATGGAAGATGTCAAAAAACGAATATTGGTCAGAAAACTAATTAACAATTATAAATGACCATAACCCTATTTTAACTGAATGGCAATTATAAATGATAATTGTTACAATGTCAATTGTTACATTCTGGACGTTTGAAATTGTAAAATATTTGTTATACCTATTAGATAGTAATTTAAACTGTGACTTGCTTGGACAATCGTTTTGATGGAAAGAAATACCACTGATTAAAGCTTTACGGATACCCCTGTTTTTTCCCTTTCCAGGAATTTATAGCTGTTAGCAAGTTAAAGGGGCATACACAGGGTAAAATCTTGTGTTTTTATGGTCCTCCTGGTGTTGGGAAGACCAGTATCGCTCGTTCTATAGCGAGAGCTTTGAACAGAGAGGTACGTTCAAACCAGTATCTTGATTTTCTTAAACGAAAAAGTTTTTGTATTATTAAGTTATTTAAAGTTTTCTAACTCAAAATACACTGGGCCAGGGTCAGTTCTTCTCTCGTCCCTCAAATATATATTTTGTGTTAAAATTGGAGTTTTTAAAACAATTACATGTTGGTTAATTGGATTGAAAAATTGAAAGAAAACACTGAATATATTTAATTTTGGTGACTTAAATGATCGAAAAGTTTCTTTTCCAAATACATTTCCTGAATAAATCATAGATGGTCAGCCTAATCAATATTACAACTTATTGACATATTTATTCATTGACAGTATTTCAGATTCAGTATTGGTGGGATGACTGACATTGCAGAGATTAAGGGACATCGGTAAGACTGGTCTTTCATACTTTTTGGGTGTGTTTGTGGGGAAGGGGGTTGGGGAGGGGGGAGGGGCCGCTAGGACGGTTCAAATTGTTTAAAGGATAAATGCAAAGTTCTTTCTGAACACGCTGGTCTTTCATACTTTTTGTTTCAAGAAAAGCAAAGGTTGTTTTATCAAGATGTCGAATCAGCCATTCCTTTTTATCACTCAGACATGTACCCACGGGGGATCCCCATCCGTAGTGCATTCTTTGTGATAGCCGATTCGACATCAAACATGTTCTTTAAGATTGTGTAGAGTTTGCCTTGGTGAGGAATCGCCTGTTCAAGGCAAACTTCATGAATGAGCTTTTCACCAAGGTGAAAAGGACATCTATTATCATATTTTTAAAAGAAATCAGTTTATACCGTAAAATATGAATTTTTATAGTAATATACATATTTTTATATACTCCTTATGGAAGTTGTTTTTGGAGATCATTTTTTAATATTGCATGTCCCTTTTTTCTCCAAAATATTGATTTACACTCTTTTTGACATATTTCATAAATTTATTTCTGTCCTTTTTATTTCTATTGTATTTTTTATGTAAACGGGTCGCTGTGAGGAAAGTTCTTTTCGCCGCCATATAAGTGAAATAATCCTAAGTGCGGCATAAAATTCCAATCAATCATATTTTGGGTGGGGGGGGGGGGGGGGGGGGGGGGCTTAGTTTAGGTGGGGGGAGGGGCTGCTGGGATGGTTCAGATCGTTGAAGTTCTTTAAAATTATTTGTTTAGAATCTACACTTAAAATACACATACAATACTGAGTTAGTAACTTGTTCAGCTAGAAACACTTCTGGGACTCCTAATACCTATACATGTACCTCACTGTCATTGTTTTCAGGCGTACATATGTTGGTGCAATGCCAGGAAAAATTATACAATGTTTGAAGAAGACAAAGACTGAGAATCCTCTTATTTTGATTGATGAGGTGAATATTAACTATATGTAGTATTTATTGTTTGGAAAAGGTGCAGTCTCAAATGGCAACTTTTCGTTTAGTATTTTATCTCTTGCTGAAACCTGTTTCACAAAGTTGTGTGGTGTAAGTTTTTGCTTAACTGTCATGGCAACCCATACTGAAGATGGACTCGGGAAGATGTCTTGAAAATACTATAAAACCATTTGTGTTTCAGTATAACAAAGCTACATGTAGCATCGCTATGGCCAAGATTATAGTAGAAGAATACAAACTACTTCAAAGTAAACTTGCTCGACCTCTGACCCAAAGGTCAGTCATTGCTTATAAAAAGAACAAGAGTTTGAAAGACATACTGGTCAGGGCTAAACTCCCCTGTCTGCCTTCTACCTAGGTTTTTCTTGGGAAGGGGTGGGGGGGGGGGGGGGGGTGGCAAATTTTCACTGTCTTTACCCATGACCCTATTATATATAGTCTGACGATATTCTTACCATAGCTTAAGATACGTAAGCATTGTCAATGTAATACAAGGTGTTCCAGAAAATTCTACTGACTAAGGCCAAGCTAATGAAATATCATAGGTTTAGTTTATTTATGATATACCTCTTTTTAACACAATTAGAAACTTGTGTTTTAGTGTTCATAAATATATGAAATAACATTTTCCTTTGCCTGTGTGTTTTACTTTCTATAAATATCTATATGAAATGAGGTTTTCCCTGAGCCCATGTGTTTTACTTTCTATAAATATCTATATGAAATAAAGTTTTCCCTGTGCCTGTGTGTTTTAGTTTATTTAAATATCTATATGAAATAAGCTTTTCCCTGTGCCCGTGTGTTTTAGTTTATTTAAATATCTATATGAAATAAAGTTTTCCCTGTGCCTGTGTGTTTTAGTTTCTATAAATATCAATGTAAAATAGTGGTAAAAATCAATTCTATGAGAAATATTTGAGTTTGTTTTGCTTTTGAAAATTAAGAAAAAATAGCTTAAGAATGCTTTGGGTGTTTTTTCAACAGGTTGATAAGATTGGCCGTGGTTACCAAGGTGATCCCGCCTCCGCCCTGCTGGAGTTACTCGACCCTGAACAAAACGCGAACTACCTGGATCATTACCTGGATGTACCCATTGATCTCTCCAAGGTCTGAGATTTACCTGTCATTTAACAATAATGATTGATGGAGGTGTTAACCAGCACTCAAGATTATTTCACTTATTAGACGGCGTTGTCAGGTTTAATGGGGAAAGGTACCTGAACCCTTTGCTCGGAGGAAACCCTAACATTCTGAGGGTTCTACGGCAAACACACTGAGAATTTTTTCAATTTTTCTTTGGTCTGAGTTAGCCGAGAAATCTGGGCTCTGCCAATTTTTTTTTCTCTCCGTGTTCGTCATAGCCCAGATCACTTCCACAGTAAAACAAGTGATATTTTTGAAGGAGACCCACCGAAAAAAACGGCGGCGCAAATTTCACAACAAATAAGCAAAGAATAAAGTATTTAACTCTACATTCCGATAGCATAGACCTAGAAGAAGGAGTTTGCCAACTTTACGCAGCTGTAATTTAGTAAACTTTCCTTTATGCAGTCAATATTTGCTTTTAAGTCCACTGGCTTTCAACCTGACGTAACCGCCATAGTAAAACATTTAACCGACCTAAAAATTGGGCGGGACATCTTAGAAATACGTAACTCGTATATCTTTGGAAATCTTTTGTCATGACCAATGAACTAGGCCGAATATTAAATATTCGAGGAGTATTAAATACTACATGTATAGGCCTATATGTCTTCACACTTGATTGATTGATTGGTTTATTCACCATAAATAATAAGGCAAACAATTATATCAATATTATTTTACCCTAGTGATTCGGGCTAAGACGACAAGACACATTACCAGCCATATAATACCAGTCACCGTAAGAACGATAATCCGGGCTAGGTCTAAGTGAGATGTGAACTTGTGACTGAGACGTGTGTTTCGGTACATTCTGCTGACTGAGCCACCAAAGCCCAAGATAGTGAAATGTTTGAATTTTATATCCTCATTTCAAATTAGGGTCAGTTTATGTTGAGTGGGCTGTACCCATTCCCTAAGTGTTTATAAGTGTGATTCCAATCCAAGCTCTATAAAACTTGTAATCATTGAAGCAAAATGATTTGATGCAGCTGTGCTACAAAGAACTCTAGATAAAAAAGAAATTATGGTCGGTAGTTTTATGGGAATTGTTCATGCTTTATTTCTGTTTTTTTATGTTTTAACTTGAAATGACTGATGAAAGTGTACTTGTGTGTTGACAGGTGTTGTTTATCTGTACTGCCAATGTGACTGACACGATACCTGAACCTCTCAAAGACAGGATGGAGATGATCGATGTGTCTGGTTATGTGGCGCAGGAGAAGCTCGCTATTGCTGAGGTAATATCTTACACTATCAGATTCTTCTGTGACCTCAGTGGTCCCGTTCCTTTTGAGTGATTGTCCCTCCCTCCCACACAGACCTTCCATCGATGCGGCGCAGGTTCGAATCACATTCAAACCAAATAAAAAAAATCGAATAATTTCTGAGTGGATTTTTCACTTGGTCACCCTATGTGGAACAGTTGCCAGGGACTCGCCAAAGGTCGGGGGTTTCCTCCGGGCAATGAGCCCGATTTCCTCCCCCCACTAAACCTGGCAACGCCGCCATATAAGTGAAATAATCTTAAGTGCACTGAAAACATGAATCAATCAATCTTTCATAACTCCAAAAAATCTAAGATAGTTAGATATCTGGGGGCAATGTGAAACCCTTACAAAAAATTAAGTTTTTCGTGTCTCAATATTAGCAAATTGTGCATATACATGTATTATGTGAAGTCCTTCTCATAATTTACTCTAACTGACACTGCATATACAACACCTGGAAGACCATCATATATATATACGTTCTGAAGGACAATACATAGCCAAATCCAACTAGCATTTTTCAAATTTTGCCAGAGCTACAGAGTTAGCCTTTGGCCTGGCTCAAGTCGAGTTAAGATTCGATTTGATCGTCATAAGCTCCAGTCTGTAGTGAATCTGCAATCAATCAGTCGGAGAACATTTTTCGACATGAGCGGCCTAAAGACTCTTCAGATCGGTCTCAGACTGATCAGTCTTACAATCGTAAAGATAGAGCATGTTCTATTTTTTTCCTATCAGTCTTAAGGTCACAGCCAATGAGCGACCTATACTTCATCACGTGATCATTTTTTCTCAGTGTTTTGAAGACGTTGTATTGTTGCGTCATTCCTAGTGGCGTGGCAGGCTGCGAATATGCTGACGAAGTTTCCTTCCGATCAACTAATCGCATCGACCTGATCAGGGCTAAATGGTGATCAGTCGGGAATAGTTAGGCTGAAGGATAAACCAGTCTCAGTCGACATGAACGGTCTTAAGACTCAATCGCAGACAATCGGATCGGATCTTAACTTGACCTGAGCCGGGCTTTAAACTTGTTCGATGTTCAATCCATAAAACGAATGAAAAAGGATATTTAAGACAGAATTAGTTTTAACGCTACACTTGCACTTTAAGAATGATAATTATGATTATTGTTTTCTTCCCCATTCAGAGGTACCTGGTTCCCCAAGCTTTGACCCATTCCGGTGTACCCTCTGACAAGGTGATTATTACGGAAGATGCAATGAATACACTGATAAAGCAATACTGTCGAGAGAGTGGTGTGAGAAATCTACAAAAACAAATTGAAAAGGTGAGGCTGAAATGTTAATACTCATAACTGGTCATTTGTCTGATGTTACATTTGTATTTTCTTGTAAATGTCCAGTTGAAGTTGATTTTATCATTTAAGATAACTGGTCTTTTGTATGATGTTTCATTTGGATTTCCCTTAATATGTCCAGCTGAAGTTGATTTTATCATTTAAGATAACTGGTCATTTGTATGATGTTTCATTTGGATTTCCTTGTCTTATGTCCAGCTGAAGTTGATTTTATCATTTAAGATAACTGGTCATTTGTCTGATGTTTCATTTGGATTTCCTTGTCTTATGTCCATCTGAAGTTGATTTTATCATTTAAGATAACTGGTCATTTGTCTGATGTTTCATTTGGATTTCCTTGTCTTATGTCCATCTGAAGTTGATTTTATCATTTAAGATAACTGGTCATTTGTATGATGTTTCATTTGGATTTCCTTGTCTTATGTCCAGCTGAAGTTGATTTTATCATTTAAGATAACTGGTCATTTGTCTGATGTTTCATTTGGATTTCCTTGTCTTATGTCCATCTGAAGTTGATTTTATCATTTAAGATAACTGGTCATTTGTATGATGTTTCATTTGGATTTCCTTGTCTTATGTCCAGCTGAAGTTGATTTTATCATTTAAGATAACTGGTCATTTGTATGATGTTTCATTTGGATTTCCTTGTCTTATGTCCATCTGAAGTTGATTTTTATCATTTAAGATAACTGGTCATTTGTATGATGTTTCATTAGGATTCCCTTGTCTAATGTCCATCTGAAGTTGATTTTATCATTTAAATTAACTGGTCATTTGTATGATGTTTCATTTGGATTTCCTTGTCTTATGTCCAGCTGAAGTTGATTTTATCATTTAAGATAACTGGTCTTTTGTATGATGTTTCATTTGGATTTCCCTTAATATGTCCAGCTGAAGTTGATTTTATCATTTAAGATAACTGGTCTTTTGTATGATGTTTCATTTGGATTTCCTTGTCTTATGTCCAGCTGAAGTTGATTTTATCATTTAAGATAACTGGTCTTTTGTATGATGTTTCATTTGGATTTCCTTGTCTTATGTCCAGTTGAAGTTGATTTTATCATTTAAGATAACTGGTCTTTTGTATGATGTTTCATTTGGATTTCCCTTAATATGTCCAGCTGAAGTTGATTTTATCATTTAAGATAACTGGTCTTTTGTATGATGTTTCATTTGGATTTCCTTGTCTTATGTCCAGCTGAAGTTGATTTTATCATTTAAGATAACTGGTCATTTGTATGATGTTTCATTTGGATTTCCTTGTCTTATGTCCAGTTGAAGTTGATTTTATCATTTAAGATAACTGGTCTTTTGTATGATGTTTCATTTGGATTTCCCTTAATATGTCCAGCTGAAGTTGATTTTATCATTTAAGATAACTGGTCTTTTGTATGATGTTTCATTTGGATTTCCTTGTCTTATGTCCAGCTGAAGTTGATTTTATCATTTAAGATAACTGGTCATTTGTCTGATGTTTCATTTGGATTTCCTTGTCTTATGTCCATCTGAAGTTGATTTTATCATTTAAGATAACTGGTCTTTTGTATGATGGTTCATTTGGATTTCCCTTAATATGTCCAGCTGAAGTTGATTTTATCATTTAAGATAACTGGTCATTTGTATGATGTTTCATTTGGATTTCCTTGTCTTATGTCCAGCTGAAGTTGATTTTATCATTTAAGATAACTGGTCTTTTGTATGATGTTTCATTTGGATTTCCTTGTCTTATGTCCAGCTGAAGTTGATTTTATCATTTAAGATAACTGGTCATTTGTCTGATGTTTCATTTGGATTTCCTTGTCTTATGTCCATCTGAAGTTGATTTTATCATTTAAATTAACTGGTCATTTGTCTGATGTTTCATTTGGATTTCCTTGTCTTATGCTATGCGAACTGAAATTCATGTTCACACCAATCCTTTACAAAGGGTGGTTCTGGTTAGGTCAAGGCAGTTCCAACTTAAATCTATGGGAACATGGTTCAGGGCCCAGTTTCACAAAGCGATCTTAGCTTAAGGTGATCTTAATTACCAATGGCAACGTATACCTTTAGCATTGGTTGCCATGGTACCCGGTAGTTAAGATCACACTTATCTAAGATCGCTTTGTGAAACTAAGCCCTGGATACTTGAATGCTATTCAAACTGAAATTCACTATAACCATGGTGACATGACCTAGCCAAATACATTACCCTGAAGTTCGACGGTCTGTGGAGCTTTATGTCCAAATTTAGATGGGGAGGGTGATCTTTTAGTCGTTTCGTACTTTTGTCGTCATATGACCATAGCTCCTGATGGTGTCGTTAAGCCCCATTCAACCAATCAAATCAAACTGGTTGCATAGAAGCTATGCAAAGTGAAATCCATGTGAACCATGCTTGATTGATGTTTTACGCCACACTCAAGATTATTTCACTTACATGTATATGGCGGGCTTGCCAGGTTTAGTGTGGGAGGAAACCGATTTCTTTGCCTGCGGGAAACCCTTGCCTTGCTGTACAACTCTTTCACATAGTGCGATTGACTGAAAAATCCACTCAATTTTCTTTGAACAAGGAGGGAGAGTGGGATTCAAACCCGCTCGTCGTCCATTGAATATCGTTACCAGCGGAAGGTCGTGGGTTTCGTCCGGGCACTGAGCCCGGTTTCCTCCCACAATAAAACTGGCAACACCGCCATATAAGTGAAAACATCTTGAGCGCGGCGTAAAACACCAAACAATCAATCAATCAATCAATCCATTGAATATTCGTATGGGACAGAGACTATTCTAGAAGCAACTTACTTTTAAAAACTCCCCAAACCTGATAATTCCTTCTGATTTTCTTTTAACAATATTTCTTTTTTAAAATTCCTTTTCTCTTTATGTGTAGGTATATCGTAAAGCTGCATTCAAAATGGTAGAGGAGAACATAGAAGGACTGGAGGTGAATTTAGAAAACCTGCAAGATTTTGTGGGTAAACCGATCTTCACAAATGAGCGTTTGTATGAGGCGACACCCCCTGGAGTAGTAATGGGTTTGGCCTGGACTTCAATGGGTAAGTTATCCATGCCAGACAGACACTTTTATTTAAAAAAATCCTTGAACTGCTCTGTTAAATTGTCATAAGTTAAAACACATTACATGTGCTCCTACATGTATAGTTCGCTTCCAAAGTGTTTAGATTGTTAATTTATGGGATTTTGATTATAAGGGTTATTTATTAGAATTATTATGTTATATATTCTACTCAAAGAGTTCAGTTCCCTCCCCACCCCCACCCGGGCTAAATGTGAAAACTAGTGAACTTTTCTTGCTTGTGGCATAAAACATCACTCAGTCAATCAAATTGTTTTATGTTACCGACTTAGTTTCTACTCAAGTCACTTATGATGGATGATAAACGATTTGTAACCAATCAATCAATCAATCAACCTGTTTACTTAGAATTACTTACATGTACATCAATTTCGCAAAATATATTTCTGATTTGGGATTTTCTGACTTAAATAGTAATGCTATTAATCCTCTGTATTCTTATATATTATTTAATGTAGCTATGTAAATGAATTCAATTAGTTAGAGTTATTGAATGGCTTCCCGAGGGTATGGAAGATATTCTGAGAGGTGTGGCCAAGTGTGAATGCACGAGGCCACACCTCACAGAATTTCTTCCATACTCGAGCCATTCAATAACGTGCTTGTATCATGGTACATGTATTAGTGATTGACTTTGTCAATCAACTATCACATGTTTACTCTCTGATACCCAGTCAAGAGAGCCATACAACAACTTCCAAAATCGGTAAGTTATTCAACGCTTAAGCCCCGCCCACTCTCTGTCCACTGGGAATAGGATTTGTCGAAGACTGCTCATCAAAAGAAAAACCCCGCAACCATGATACAATTCCAGATGTAACATTGAAAGGCCCAATGAGGCCTCAGTGGCTTAGTCGGTTAGAGTGACCATTCCTCAGACAGGCACAACCCTTCCATTAGATGGTCACTGGGTTAACTCCTCTCAGTCGAAAGAAAAACATGGAACAATTCTGAATGGGTATTTCACTAAGTTGATCACCCTATGTGGCAGAGTTGCTAGATAGCCGTTAAAGATCAGAGGTTTCCTTCGGGCAGAGAGCTTGGTTTACTCCTCCACTAAACCTGTCAACCGAAAGATGTAAATGAAGTAATGTTTAGTGTGGCTTAGCACTTCAATCAATCAATCAATCAATCAATCAATCAAAATGAAAACGGCTGTCGTTTTGTAAAGAATTCAAAAGTGTATGGTTTGTGTGTGTAAGTATTCATTTATTGGCTAAGAGTTTACTGACCAATTCACTAAATTTGTAGTCTAACTACTAATATTTCATGCGACAGGTGGCTCCACTCTCTACATAGAGACAGTGTTAAAGAAGGCATTTGATCCAGAGTCTACAGAAGTGGGTAGTCTGGAGATAACGGGTAACCTGGGCACAGTTATGAAGGAAAGTGTTCAACTGGCTTATACATTTGCAAAATCCTTCCTTATTGAGAGAGATACCAGTAATATGTTCTTACAAAAAGCCCATTTACATCTTCATGTTCCGGAGGTAAGAATATAGCGTTTTTCTAGTAAAGTAAACTCTGTGTAACGTGATACCTTGATAAACCAGAGCTCTGTCTAAACGGGCAGTTTACCCAATTTTCCTCTGTATTAAAATACATGTTATTTGTTATTTATTTATTTCACCAAAACATACAAAGTGCAGTAAATGGTTAGTAATACAGATCAAACAAACAGAAGCAGTAACATTTGGCGGCATGAAAATCCCAAGGGGCTGTTAAATAACCTTGATAAAGTGACACCTGTTTAATTATTAACCTGTAGATATATTGAAAGTTTTACTGTCCTGGTCTACCTATAACATGAATTGTTTATTCAGACTCCTATTCCTAAAATCTTAAAAAATACAGTTGAATTTTATGTTTTAGGGAGCCACTCCAAAAGATGGGCCAAGTGCTGGGTGTACGATTACAACCGCCCTTTTGTCCCTCGCCCTAGGGCAGCCTGTCCGTCAGAACATTGCTATGACGGGTGAGGTATCACTGACTGGTAAAGTTTTACCTGTTGGTGGTATTAAAGAAAAAATTATAGCTGTAAGTTTTTGAAATATAAATTTAGAAGATTAACCGATTAACTTTGTCTTTGTTGTCCGTATTCTTAACTTTCAGACCAGGAACAATGAAGAGACATGACCTGTCCAAATTTGTATACATACATGTACTTCTTATTAAAGAAAGTGGCCCTTAATTTTGTGTCACATTTTGTCCTGCAGCAAAGAAAGATATAGGCTTCTATGTCTGCCTGTATTTTTCTATCGATCCCCACTAAATCTGGCAACGCATCCATACAAGTGAAATAATTAATGCGACGTAAAACATCAATCAATCTATTGGATTATAATAGTTTTGATTGCTTACTGAAAAATGATCCATTTTATGTACATACATGTTTGAAGAGTAATCATTTTTTAAAAACTTTTCGCCACATTGATTAAATGATGTCATGAAATTTACATTGATATCGTTTCGTTTCTTTCAACAGGCTAAGAGAGCTGGGGTTGACTGTGTTCTTTTACCTGCAGAAAATAAAAAAGATTTTTCAGACTTACCTGGTTTCATCACAGAGGGGCTGGAGGTTCATTTTGTTAGTCATTTTAAGGAAGTCTTTTCCATTGTCTTCCCAATCAAAAATACTGGAGAGAGGTAACTCTACAAAGGGGGGATAATCTCAACAAAGAGGAGATAACTATATAAAGAAGAGGAATTACACACATATTCTCAGATATCTGATTCTGTGCTATACTTGTGGTAATGTACGGATTGGAGAAGACTGGAAATATTAGAAATAACAAAGATTTCAAAGTGGATTATTTTTTATTCAGCTGTCTGCTTTCTAAGCAAGAAAGAAAGGCTTTTAAATGTAAGCGTCATAATTTGGCAGGTACTTGCCAAAGGTTGCTGGAGCTCGGTTTCCTACCCCACTAAACCTGGAAACACGGCCATATGAGTGAAATAATCTTCAGTGCAGTGTAAACATCAATCAATCATATTTTGGCAGTGCTAAATGTGTGCTATAAAGTTATCTTATTTCGTACGGTGTTTTTTTTTTGTACAAGATCATATCACGATAATTAGATTCAGCGATCACAATGATGGGGCAAGCCAAGCCTGATTTTCAACTCAGGGAAAACGACCTTTCAAGAAGGAACATAAATACATTAGCCTTCCTGACTGCCTTCGTCTGTGAAACTTAATGTCTAAATTTAGATGGGGGTGGGTTTGTGATCTGATTAGTTGTTACTATTGTCGTCATTTGACCTTACGGGTATCCGATCAGTTATCGTACAGAACCAATTATCACCCAACATGTATGCGTGTTTTACCCAAGTGATCACATTTTCCCGCCGATTACAGCCTGCTTGCTTATCGAGGCATGTTAATGCAAAATTTCAACCTCCAAATATAAACAAAACTTTTTATGGAGTTATATTTGTCAGCCGACTCAAGAATAGTCGCTTTCGGCCGTGTCGGGGACTTTTCGAACACGAGAAATGACGTCACAACAGCATTAACGTTGGATGTACAATAACTGGTCCTCGTCACTCTACAAAAACATTCAGACGAGCGGGTGAATGTCCGGTCCCTAAACCTTATTTCTGAGTCTTGGGAACAATTAAAGTATTTGAACAAAAGTCGACTGAGCCCAGCTTCACTTCTGTGGAATTTCTTGTCAATGCAAACACTCATGTAAAATTTAGCATTGAAAAAAAAACGGCAAAAGTGTACGATAACTGATCGAATACCAGTAACTGTTGAGTGCAATGTTAGGACCCAATCAATTAATCAATCCTAGCATAGAAGTCACTGACTGACCCTGTATTTCTAGTAATGAGAAGTAAATTTCTTTTTCAAGCTTTTCAAAATAGCACAGTTGTTTGCCACTTCAATTGGTATTTTGTTACCTCATGTGATGGCAATAATGGATTCAGATGGAGTCATTCAAACTTCAAAAATGTTAATGACAATCATGAATCTATGACATGTTTACAGAAAATAGTTAATTCATTTTCATTTAAGGTTAATTGGATAGTAAGTGCATACTTTTATATTTGGATAAACTTTCTAAAATAAAAAAAATATAAATTTCTGAAAGGGGTCTGTATGGATGTTATTTCTAGTTATACTGAAATAAACAATAAATCATGCCAATATTAAAGTCTGTAGTAACATTGACACAATTATTGTATTTTTGTAAATGACAGTTATCATTGCATGAAGTGTAATAAATATTTATAATACAACAAAGTGTACTTCTGTTGACTTGATCAATGCTTTTTGTAATAAATACATTACTCATAAATAACAATTCCTTGATCTATTACGTCGTTTGTTATTTTTTCAAACAATTGAAATGTTTTCATAACATTATTCAATATCTGCCGTCCTACGCAATTCTAATCTTTTCTCCGTATGGGTGAAATAGATTATATAGTTAAGTTTGTCTGTAAATTTACACACGACCTGCTATTATTATGTTTTCAATTGTGGGTGAAATAAGAGCATTGTTAATATAATTATTCTATCAGCGGCCCAAATTTAGAATTTTTTCCGCAAATTCTGATTCCGCATTTACTGTGTGAATGTTATGTACATTTTTTCGTTCCAACAGCAAATTACTTTTAAACACTAGCGTAGACCTATATTCTCGCACCTGATGGTATCTAAGAACGATGAATAAAATTTAGCCCAAACAATCGGTCGCTATGGTGCTGAGAATCCAACATGCAATTTATACTCCCTGACAAAAACTGGCGCTGCCCAGATTTCTCATCAGGTACCCGCCTCAGGTCAGGGGGTGGGGGGGGGAGAGTCCTTTGACAAAGATCCTTCTAGTCTGTCATCAGTGTCATATAAGTGCGATACACTTGTGCTGTGTCAAACAACTATCTTTCAATTAATTAGTGACCACAAAGTTCCCATTCAATGTTTAAGGGTTTAATACCGCCGTAGCGGTGTTTGTTGCGTAACCCGATACCGCTGAACGTTGGTTCGTACCGAGTCAAACCACGAGAATGCGCAGCATTCGAGGGGTTTGACGAGGTGCGAACCAACGTTCAGCGGTATCGGGTTACGCAATAAACACCAAGACGAAGGTATTAAAGTCGATTCTACCCCGATAATTGAGAAAAATGAGGAAAAAGTGACCTGTTGTTGATTGCCGTTCCTTTTCCCTCCCTCGGGCAGAGTGGGAACTTTTAACCAATCAACGATAAGCTTTGGTCACGTGCAACGCTTGACCCAGATATTTTGAAGCAGAATGACATAATGTCACTATGGCTACCGCTTTGACAGGCTGGGTTGCTGACGACGCTAGCGGGGGAAATGTTGTGAAATCAACCCTTTGGTGACTGTATACGTTCATGACAGCCCAGTTTTCAATATAAAAGGACAGAATATAACCACACTCACAACATTATCAGGTTAAATCCTTCATTTTTTATGATAACAAGCAAAAGATCACTTCTTTCGGGGGAGGTAAACCTACCAGCCGATGATGCACTACAGACTCGATGTCGTTTGAAAAGTCATCTCTACTTAACATGTATATTTGCACACGGCACGCACACGCAAGAGGGGTAGAATTAAGGGTTTAATAATTATACCGCCGTAGCGGTGTTTGTTGCGTAACCCGATACCGCTGAACGTTGGTTCGTACCGAGTCAAACCACGAGAATGCGCAGCATTCGAGGGGTTTGACGAGGTGCGAACCAACGTTCAGCGGTATCGGGTTATGCAATAAACACCAAGACGAAGGTATTAAAGTCGATTCTACCCCGATAATTGAGAAAAAATGAGGAAAAAGTGACCTGTTGTTGATTGCCGTTCCTTTTCCCTCCCTCTGTACAGAGTGGGAACATTTAACCAATCAACGATAAGCTTTGGTCACGTGCAACGGTTGACCCAGATATTTTGAAGCAGAATGACATAATGTCACCATGGCTACCGCTTTGACAGGCTGGGTTGCTGACGACGCTATTGGGGGAAATGTTGTGAAATCAACCCTTTGATGACTGTATACGTTCATGACAGCCCAGTTTTCAATATAAAAGGACAGAATATAACAACACTCACAACATTATCAGGTTAAATCCCTCATTTTGTATGATAACAAGCAAAATATCACTTCTTCCGGGGGAGGTAAACCTACCAGCCGATATTGCACTACAGACTCGATGTTGTTTGAAAAGTCATCTCTACTTAACATGTATATTTGCACACGGCACGCACATGCAGGAGGGGTAGAATTTCCCTTTTAACATCCAGGTTTTGTCAAACAATTTCTTGACTCTCCGAGATAACTGGCTAGGAAAACAAGTACATAAATTTGCAATAAATTAAATCTAAAACTCATAATTTTAATTTTTATGGCTCCGCAAAGCGAAAGCGGAGTCATTATGTTTTCGGGTCTTCCGTCCGTCCGTCCGTTCGTCCGTCTGTCCGTCCACCTTTCCATCCTTGTCCGTACAATAGCTCATGAATGATTCATCCGGTCAACTTCAAACTTGGGGTGTGCCTTGACATCGGGCAGAGGACGGTTGGGATTGATTTTCAGCAATGTGCGCAATCCAATATGGCCGCTATCCGTCATATTGGATTATGAGCATGATTTTCTTGTCCGGGCAATAACTTGTGGATGATTCTTCCGGTCAACTTCAAACTTGGGGTGTGCCTTGACATCGGACAGAGAACGGTTGGGATTCATTTTCAGCAATGTGCGCAATACAATATGGCCGCTATCCATCATATTGGATTATGAGCATGATTTTCTTTTCCGGGCAATAACTTGTGGATGATTCATCCGATGAACTTCAAACTTGGGAGGTGCCTTGACATTGGTGAGAGGATGAATGGGATTGATTTTCAGCAATGCGCGCAATCCTATATGGCCGTTCGTCTGTTCGTCCGTCCGTCCGTCCGTCCGTCTTTCCATCCTTGTCCGTACAATAACTCATGAATGATTCATCCGATCAACTTCAAACTTGGGGTGTGCCTTGACATCGAGCACAGAACGGTTGGGATTGATTTTCAGCAATGTGCGCAATACAATATGGCCGCTATCCATCATATTGGATTATGAGCATGATTTATCCGATGAACTTCAAACTTGGGATGTGCCTTGACATTTGTGAGAGGATGGATGGGATTGATTTTCAGCATTGCGCGCAATCCAATATGGCCGTTCGTCTGTTCGTCCGTCCGTCTTTCCATCCTTGTCCGTACAATAGCTCATGAATGATTCATCCGATCAACTTCAAACTTGGATTGTGCCTTGACATCAGGCAGAGGACGGTAGGGATTGATTTTCAGCCATGTGCGCAATCCAATATGGCCGCTATCCGTCATATTTGATTATGAGCATGATTTTCTTGTCCGGGCATTAACTTGTGGATGATTCATCCGATGAACTTCAAACTTGGGGTGTGCCTTGACATCGGGCAGAGGACGATTGGGATTGATTTTCAGCAATCTGCGCAATCCAATATCAAACCTGAGGTGTGCTTTGACTTTGAGGAAAGGGCGATTGGGAACAATTTTCAGCCATGTGCCCAATACAATATGGCTGCCATGAAGCATATTAGATTATGGGCAATATTTTATCGGGAGTAAACTTGTGATAAGGCATTATTTGTGATAAGTTTTCAGCCATCTTTTCTGGCAGCCATCTTTTAAAGTTATTAATGCCAAGAATATCATACATCATCTTTATTGTTTCATTTCTTCTTTATGTCACCTCTCAAACCACACTGCCAGTTCTAATACCCGGCTGAAGTTGGTTCCCTATTCCCAGTTCCTTATTCCCAGTTCCCTATTCCCAGTTCCTTATTCCTAGTTCCCTATTCCCAGTTCCTTATTCGAAATAATTTTCTTATCATAGGTGTAATTAATCAAAAATAAGACTTTGGTTGTACATATGGACAAAATTATTCCGGTTATGTTTTTTTTTTAAGGTTAGTTGGCTGATTTAATGCCTTTTTAGTACACACCTAAAACGTTTTCGGTCCATGACACAAATTAAGTTAGAACACAGGTTAAAACTCGAATTAGAAAACAACATAAGATCCTTAACTTTGCGGCTTACAGGGCAAAACTAATACTGCATAAGTCGATAACGAAGTGTACTTTAATTTGGCGGTGCATCTATCCCGGCACAGGACTTGTATCCGCCGGCACAGGCAAAAATGTATATTTTTCTCAATTCCAACTTAGGTAATAAAAACAATGTACGAGTCTTAACTATTGTCTGTGCCGGGCAAAATGTATATGGTCTGAGTAGACATTGGACAGCAGAACTGGTTTACGTTGCTTGTATCCCGGCACACGGCACAGATCCACAGGCACAGGCGAAAACTTAAAGCTCTTTATATTCTGTTAGATTATGCCATTTTTTAATAGGGAAGCAATGTATGAGTCTTAACTATTGTCTGTGCCGAGCAAAACAAATATTGCATAGTTAGACAACAAAAAGTACTTCAATTTGGCGTTGCATTTATCCCGGCACAGCACTTGGATCTGTCGGCACAGGCAAAAGTCTAAAGGTATCAATAATCTCATTTCGAATAAGGCAACAATGTACGAGTATTAACTCTTGTCTGCGTCGGGCAAAACAAATATTGCATAAGTAGACAACAAAAAGTACTTCAATTTGGCGTTGCATTTATCCCGGCACAGCACTTGGATCTGTCGGCACAGGCAAAAATGTATATTTTTCTCAATTCCAACTTAGGTAATGAAAACAAGGTACAATTCTAAACTATTGTTTGTGCCGGGCAAAATGCATATAGCCTGAGTAGGCATTGGATAGCAGAACCTGTTTACGTTGCTTGTATCCCGGCACACGGCACAGATCCACAGGCACAGGCAAAAACTTAAAGCTCTTTATATTCTGTTAGATTATGCAATTTTGAATAGGGAAGCAATGTATGAGTCTTAACTAAGCGGCGTGCCGGGCAAAACAAATATTGCACAGGTAGACAACAAAGAGTACTTTATTTTGGCGTTGCATTAATCCCGGCACTGCACTTGGATCTGTCGGCACAGGCAAACATGTATATTTTTCTCAATTACAACTTAGGTAATAAAAACAATGTACGAGTCTTAACTATTGTCTGTGCCGGGCAAAATTTATATGGCCTGTGTAGACATTGGACAGCAGAACTTGTTTACGTTGCTTGTATCCCGGCACACGGCACAGATCTAAAGGCACAGGCGAAAACTTAAAGCTCTTTATATTGTGTTAGATTATGCAATTTTGAATAGGGAAGCAATGTATGAGTCTTAACTTTTGTCTGTGCCGGGCAAAACAAATATTGCATAGGTAGACAACAAAAAGTACTTCAATTTGGCGTTGCATTTATCCCGGCACAGCACTTGGATCTCTCGGCACAGGCAAAAGTCTAAATGTATCAATAATCTCATTTCGAATAAGGAAACAATGTACGAGTCTTAGCTATTGTCTGTGCCGGGCAAAACAAATATTGCATAAGTAGACAACAAAGAGTATTTCAATTTGGCGTTGCATTTATCCCGGCACAGCACTTGGATCTGTCGGCACAAGCAAAAATGTATATTTTTCTCAATTCCAACTTAGGTAATGAAAACAAGGTACGAGTCTAAACTATTGTCTGTGCCGGGCAAAATGTATATAGCCTGAGTAGGCATTGGACAGCAGAGCCTATTACGTTGCTTGTATCCCGTCACACGGCACAGATCCACAGGCACAGGCAAAAACTTAAAGCTCTTCATATTCTGTTAGATTATGCAATTTTGAATAGGGAAGCAATGTATGAGTCTTAACTAAGCGGCGTGCCGGGCAAAACAAATATTGCACAGGTAGACAACAAAGAGCACTTCATTTTGGCGTTGCATTTATCCCGGCACAGGACTTGGATCTGTCGGCACAGGCAAAAATGTATATTTTTCTCAATTCCAACTTAGGTAATGAAAACAAGGTACGAGTGTAAACTATTGTCTGTGCCGGGCAAAATGTATATAGCCTGAGTAGGCATTAGGCAGCAGAACCTGTTTACGTTGCTTGTATCCCGGCACACGGCACAGATCCACAGGCACAGGCAAAAACTTAAAGCTCTTTATATTCTGTTAGATTATGCAATTTTGAATAGGGAAGCAATGTATGAGTCTTAACTATTGTCTGTGCCGGGCAAAACAAATATTGCATAGGTAGACAACGAAAAGTACTTCAATTTGGCGTTGTATTTATCCCGGTACAGCACTTGGATCTCTCGGCACAGCCAAAAGTCTAAAGGAATCAATAATCTCACTTCGAATAAGGAAACAATGTACGAGTCTTAACTATTGTCTGTGCCGGGCAAAACAAATATTGCATAAGTAGACAACAAAAAGTACTTCAATTTGGCGTTGCATTTATCCCGGCACAGCACTTGGATCTGTCGGCACAGGCAAAAATGTATATTTTTCTCAATTCCAACTTAGGTAATGAAAACAAGGTACGAGTCTAAACTATTGTCTGTGGCGGGCAAAATGTATATAGCCTGAGTAGGCATTGGGCAGCAGAACCTGTTTACGTTGCTTGTATCCCGGCACACGGCACAGATCCACAGGCACAGGCAAAAACTTAAAGCTCTTTATATTCTGTTAGATTATGCAATTTTGAATAGGGAAGCAATGTATGAGTCTTAACTGAGCGGCGTGCTGGGCAAAACAAATATTGCACAGGTAGACAACAAAGAGTACTTCATTTAGGCGTTGCATTTAACCCGGCACAGGACTTGGATCTGTCGGCACAGGCAAAAATGTATATTTTTCTAAATTACAACTTAGGTAATGAAAACAATGTACGAGTCTTAACTATTGTCTGTGCCGGGCAAAATGTATATGGCCTGAGTAGACATTGGACAGCAAAACTTGTTTACGATGCTTGTATCCCGGCACACGGCACAGATCCACAGGCACAGGCGAAAACTTAAAGCTCTTTATATTCTGTTAGATTATGCAATTTTGAATAGGGAAGCAATGTATGAGTCTTTACTTTTGTCTGTGCCGGGCAAAACAAATATTGCATAGGTAGACAACAAAAAGTACTTCAATTTGGCGTTGCATTTATCCCGGCACAGCACTTGGATCTCTCGGCACAGGCAAAAGTCTAAAGGTATCAATAATCTCATTTCGAATAAGGAAACAATGTACGAGTCTTAACTATTGTCTGTGCCGGGCAAAACAAATATTGCATAAGGAGACAACAAAGAGTATTTCAATTTGGCGTTGCATTTATCCCGGCACAGCACTTGGATCTGTCGGCACAGGCAAAAATGTATATTTTTATCAGTTCCAACTTAGGTAATGAAAACAAGGTACGAGTCTAAACTTTTGTCTGTGCCGGGCAAAATGTATATAGCCTGAGTAGGCATTGGACAGCAGAGCCTGTTAACGTTGCTTGTATTCCGTCACACGGCACAGATCCACAGGCACAGGCAAAAACTTAAAGCTCTTTATATTCTGTTAGATTATGCAATTTTGAATAGGGAAGCAATGTATGAGTCCTAACTAAGCGGCGTGCCGGGCAAAACAAATATTGCACAGGAAGACAACAAAGAGCACTTCATTTTGGCGTAGCATTTATCCCGGCACAGGACTTGGATCTGTCGGCACAGGCAAAAATGTATATTTTTCTCAATTCCAACTTAGGTAATGAAAACAAGGTACGAGTGTAAACTATTGTCTGTGCCGGGCAAAATGTATATAGCCTGAGTAGGCATTGGGCAGCAGAACCTGTTTACGTTGCTTGTATCCCGGCACACGGCACAGATCCACAGGCACAGGCAAAAACTTAAAGCTCTTTATATTCTGTTAGATTATGCAATTTTGAATAGGGAAGCAATGTATGAGTCTTAACTATTGTCTGTGCCGGGCAAAACAAATATTGCATAGGTAGACAACAAAAAGTACTTCAATTTGGCGTTGCATTTATCCCGGCACAGCACTTGGATCTCTCGGCACAGGCAAAAGTCTAAAGGTATCAATAATCTCATTTCGAATAAGGAAACAATGTACGAGTCTTAACTATTGTCTGTGCCGGGCAAAACAAATATTGCATAAGTAGACAACAAAGAGTATTTCAATTTGGCGTTGCATTTATCCCGGCACAGCACTTGGATCTGTCGGCACAAGCAAAAATGTATATTTTTCTCAATTCCAACTTAGGTAATGAAAACAAGGTACAATTCTAAACTATTGTCTGTGCCGGGCAAAATGTATATAGCCTGAGTAGGCATTGGACAGCAGAGCCTGTTTACGTTGCTTGTATCCCGTCACACGGCACAGATCCACAGGCACAGGCAAAAACTTAAAGCTCTTTATATTCTGTTAGATTATGCAATTTTGAATAGGGAAGCAATGTATGAGTCTTAACTAAGCGGCGTGCCGAGCAAAACAAATATTGCACAGGAAGACAACAAAGAGCACTTCGTTTTGGCGTTGCATTTATCCCGGCACAGGACTTGGATCTGTCGGCACAGGCAAACATGTATATTTTTCTCAATCCCAACTTAGGTAATGAAAACAAGGTACGAGTCTAAACTATTGTCTGTGCTGGGCAAAATGTATATAGCCTGAGTAGGCATTGGGCATCAGAACCTGTTTACGTTGCTTGTATCCCGGCACACGGCACAGATTCACAGGCACAGGCAAAAACTTAAAGCTCTTTATATTCTGTTAGATTATGCAATTTTGAATAGGGAAGCAATGTATGAGTCTTAGCTAAGCGGCGTGCCGGGCAAAACAAATATTGCACAGGTAGACAACAAAGAATACCTTATTTTGGCGTTGCATTTATCCCGGCACAGGACTTGGATCTGTCGGCACATGCAAAAATGTATATTTGTCTAAATTCCAACTTAGGTAATAAAAACAATGTACGAGTCTTAACTATTGTCTGTGCCGGGCAAAATGTATATGGCATGAGTAGACATTGGACAGCAGAATTGTTTACGTTGCTTGTATCCAGGCACACGGCACAGATCCACAGGCACAGGCGAAAACTCAATGATCTCTTTATTCTGTTAGATTATGCAATTTTGAATAGGGAAGCAATGTATGAGTCTTAACTTTTGTCTGTGCCGGGCAAAACAAATATTGCATAGGTAGACAACAAAAAGTACTTCAATTTGGCGTTGCATTTATCGCGGCACAGCACTTGGATCTGTCGGCACAGGCAAAAGTTTAAAGGTATCAATAATCTCATTTCGAATAAGGAAACAATGTACGAGTCTTAAGTATTGTCTGTGCCGGGCAAAACAAATATTGCATAAGTAGACAACAAAGAGTATTTCAATTTGGCGTTGCATTTATCCCGGCACAGCACTTGGATCTGTCGGCACAGGCAAAAATGTATATTTTTCTCAATTCGAAAATTAGGTAATGAAAACAAGGTACGAGTCTAAACTATTGTCTGTGCCGGGCAAAATGTATATAGCATGAGTAGGCATTGGACACCAGAGCCTGTTTACGTTGCTTGTATCCCGTCACACGGCACAGATCCACAGGCACAGACAAAAACTTAAAGCTCTTTATATTCTGTTAGATTATGCAATTTTGAATAGGGAAGCAATGTATGAGTCCTAACTAAGCGGCGTGCCGGGCAAAACAAATATTGCACAGGAAGACAACAAAGAGCACTTCATTTTGGCGTTGCATTTATCCCGGCACAGGACTTGGATCTGTCGGCACAGGCAAAAATGTATATTTTTCTCAATTCCAACTTAGGTAATGAAAACAAGGTACGAGTGTAAACTATTGTCTGTGCCGGGCAAAATGTATATAGCCTGAGTAGGCATTGGGCAGCAGAACCTGTTTACGTTGCTTGTATCCCAGCACACGGCACAGATCCACAGGCACAGGCAAAAACTTAAAGCTCTTTATATTCTGTTAGATTATGCAATTTTGAATAGGGAAGCAATGTATGAGTCTTAACTATTGTCTGTGCCGGGCAAAACAAATATTGCATAGGTAGACAACGAAAAGTACTTCAATTTGGCGTTGCATTTATCCCGGCACAGCACTTGGATCTCTTGGCACAGCCAAAAGTCTAAAGGAATCAATAATCTCATTTTGAATAAGGAAACAATGTACGAGTCTTAACTATTGTCTGTGCCGGGCAAAACAAATATTGCATAAGTAGACAACAAAGAGTACTTCAATTTGGCGTTGCATTTATCCCGGCACAGCACTTGGATCTGTCGGCACAGGCAAAAATATATATTTTTCTCAATTCCAACTTAGGTAATGAAAACAAGGTACGAGTCTAAACTATTGTCTGTGCGGGGCAAAATGTATATAGCCTGAGTAGGCATTGGGCAGCAAAATCTGTTTACGTTGGTTGTATCCCGGCACACGGCACAGATCCACAGGCACAGGCAAAAACTTAAAGCTCTTTATATTCTGTTAGATTATGAAATTTTGAATAGGGAAGCAATGTATGAGTCTTAACTATTGTCTGTGCCGGGCAAAACAAATATTGCACAGGTAGACAAAAAAGAGTACTTCAATTTGGCGTTGCATTTATCCCGGCACAGCACTTGGATCTGTCGGCACAGACAAAAGTCTAAAGGTATCACTAATCTCATTTCGAATAAGGAAACAATGTACGAGTCTTAACTATTGTCTGTGCCGGGCCAATCAAATATTGCATTAGTAGACAACAAAGAGTACTTCAATTTGGCGTTGCATTTATCCCGGCACAGCACTTGGATCTGTCGGCACAGGCGAAAACTTAAAGCTCTTTATATTCTGTTAGATTATGCAATTTTGAATAGGGAAGCAATGTATGAGCCCTAACTAAGCGGCGTGCCGGGCAAACCAAATATTGCACAGGTAGACAACAAAAAGTACTTCGATTTGGCGTTGCATTTATCCCGGCACAGCACTTGGATCTGTCGGCACAGGCAAAAGTCTAAAGGTATCACTAATCTCATTTCGAATAAGGAAACAATGTACGAGTCTTAACTATTGTCTGTGCCAGGCAAAACAAATATTGCACAGGTAGACAGCAAAGAGTACTTCGATTTGGCGTTGCATTTATCCCGGCACAGCACTTGGATCTGTCGGCACAGACAAAAGTCTAAAGGTATCACTAATCTCATTTTGAATAAGGAAACAATGTACGAGTCTTAACTATTGTCTGTGCCGGGCAAAACAAATATGGCACAGGTAGACAACAAAGAGTACTTCAATTTGGCGTTGCATTTATCCCGGCACAGCACTCGGATCTGTCGGCACAGGCAAAAACCTAAAGCTCTTTATATTCTGTTAGATTATGCAATGTTGAATAGGGAAGCAATGTATGAGTCTTAACTAAGCGGTGTGCCGGGCAAAACAAATATTGCACAGGTAGACAGCAAAGAGTACTTCGATTTGGCGTTGCATTTATTCCGGCACAGCACTTGGATCTATCGGCACAGACAAAAGTCTAAAGGTATCGATAATCTCATTTCGAATAAGGAAACAATGTACGAGTCTTAACTATTGTCTGTGCCTGGCAAAACAAATGTTGCACAGGTAGACAACAAAGAGTACCTCAATTTGGCGTTGCATTTATCCCGGCACAGCACTTGGATCTGTCGGCACAGGCAAAAATGTATATTTTTCTTAATTCCAACTTAAGTAATGGAAACAAGGTACGAGTCTGAACTATTGTCTGTGCCGGGCAAAATGTATATAGCCTGAGTAGGCATTGGTCACCATAACCTGTTTACGTTGCTTGTATCCCGGCACACGGCACAGATCCACAGGCACAGGCAAAAACTTAAAGCTCTTTATATTCTGTTAGATTATGCAATTTTGAATAGGGAAGCAATGTATGAGTCTTAACTAAGCGGCGTGCCGGGCAAAACAAATATTGCACAGGTAGACAACACAGATTACTTCAATTTGGCGTTGCATTTATCCCGGCACAGCACTTGGATCTGTCGGCACAGACAAAAGTCTAAATGTATCACTAATCTAATTTCGAATAAGTAAACAATGTACGAGTCTTAACTATTGTCTGTGCCGGGCAAAACAAATATTGCACAGGTAGACAACAAAAAGTACTTCAATTTGGCGTTGCATTTATCCCGGCACAGCACTTGGATCTGTCGGCACAGGCAAAAACTTAAAGCTCTTTATATTCTGTTAGATTATGCAATTTTGAATAGGGAAGCAATGTATGAGTCTTAACTATTGTCTGTGCCGGGCAAAACTAATATTGCTTACGTAGACAGTAATGATTGCTTCATTTTGGCGTTACATTTATCCCGGCACAGCACTTGGATCTGTCGGCACAGACAAAAGTCTAAAGGTATCAATAATCTCATTTCGAATAAGGAAACAATGTACGAGTCTTAACTATTGTCTGTGCGGGCAAAACAAATATTGCGTAAGTAGACACCAAAGAGTACTTCAATTTGGCGTTGCACTTATCCCGGCACAGCACTTGGATCTGTCGGCACAGGCAACTATGTATTGCCTCGTGCCTCTCAATTTTAACAGAGGTAATGAAATCAAGGTACGAGTCTAAACTATTGTCTGTGCCGGGCAAAATGGTTCCCACATTGCTCACATTGGTCCCACACGAGTTCTACAGTTCCCACATTGGTCTCACACGAGTTGTACAGTTCCCACATTGGTCCCACACGAGTTGTACAGTTCCCACATTGGTCCCACACGAGTTCTACACTTCCCACATTCTCCCACACGCGTTTTACACTTCCCACATTGCTCCTACACGCCTTTTAAAAATCCCCCATTGGTCCCACACGAGTTCTACAGTTCCCACATTGGTCCCACACGAGTTCTACAGTTCCCACATTGGTCCCACACGAGTTCTACAGTGCTCATATTGGTCCCACACGAGTTCTACACTTCCCACATTGCTCCCACACGCGTTTTACACTTCCCACATTGCTCCTACACGCCTTTTAAAAAAATCCCACAGTGGTCCCACACGAGTTCTACACTTCCCACATTGGTCCCACACGATTTCTACAGTTTCCACTTGAGTTCCCACTTGAGTTCTACACTTCTACACTTCCCACATTGCTCCCTTAAGCGTTTTACACTTCCCACATTGCTCCTACACGAGTTCTACAGTTCCCACATTGGTCCCACACGCGTTTTACACTTCCCACATTGCTCCTACACGCCTTTTAAAAAAATCCCACAGTGGTCCCACACGAGTTCTACACTTCCCACATTGGTCCCACACGATTTCTACAGTTTCCACTTGAGTTCCCACTTGAGTTCTACACTTCTACACTTCTACACTTCCCACATTGCTCCCTTAAGCGTTTTACACTTCCCACATTGCTCCTACACGAGTTCTACAGTTCCCACTATGGTCCCACACGCGTTTTACACTTCCCACTTTGCTCCTATACGCCTTTTAAAAATCCCACATTGGTACCACTTGAGTTCTACACTTCTACACTTCTACACTTCCCACATTGCTCCCTTAAGCGTTTTACACTTCCCACATTGGTCCCACACGAGTTCTACAGTTCCCACATTGGTCCTACACGCGTTTTACACTTCCCACTTTGCTCCTATACGCCTTTTAAAAATCCCACATTGGTCCCACACGAGATCTACAGTTCCCACATTGGTCCCACACGAGTTCTACACTTCTACACTTCTATACTTCCCACATTGCTCCCTTAAGCGTTTTAAAATTCCCACATTGCTCCTACACACCTTTTAAAAATCCCACATTGCTCGCACACGAGTTCTACAGTTCCCACATTGGTCCCACACGAGTTCTACAGTTCCCACATTGGTCCCACACGAATTCTACACTTCCCACATTGCTCCCACACGCGTTTTTCACTTCCCACATTGCTCCTACACGCCTTTTAAAAATCCCACATTGGTCCCACACGAGTTCTACAGTTCCCAGATTGGTCCCACACGAGTTCTACAGTTCCCACATTGGTCCCACACGCGTTTTACACTTCCCACTTTGCTCCTATACGCCTTTTAAAAATCCCACATTGGTCCCACACGAGACCTACAGTTCCCACATTGGTCCCACACGAGCTCTACAGTTCCCACATTGGTCCCACACGAGTTCTACACTTCTCACATTGCTCCCACAAGCGTTTTGCACTTCCCACGTTGCTCTTACACGCTTTTTAAGAATCCCACATTGGTCCCACACGAAATCTACAGTTCCCATATTAGTCTTACACGAGTTCTACACTTCCCACATTGCTCCCACACGCGTTTTACACTTCCCACAATTCTCCTACACGCCTTTTAAAAATCCCACATTGGTCGCACACAAGTTCTACAGTTCCCACATTGGTCCCACGCGAGTTCTACAGTTCCCACATTGGTCCCACACCAGTTCTACAGTCCCCACATTGCTCTTACACGCGTTTTACACTTCCCACATTGTTTCCTTATTCGAAATGAGATTATTGATACCTTTAGACTTTTGCCTGTGCCGACAGAACCAAGTGCTGTGCCGCGATAAATGCAACGCCAAATTGAAGTACTTTCTGTTGTCTACCTATGCAATATTTGTTTTGCCCGGCACAGACAATAGTTAAGACTCATACATTGCTTCCCTATTTAAAATTGCATAATCTAACAGAATATAAAGATCGTTAAGTTTTCGCCTGTGCCTGTGGATCTGTGCCGTGTGCCGGGATACAAGCAACGTAAACAATTCTGTTGTCCAATGTCTACTCATGCCATATACATTTTGCCTGGCACAGACAATAGTTAAGACTCGTACATTGTTTTTATTACCTAAGTTGTAATTTAGAAAAATATACATTTTTGCCTGTGCCGACAGATCCAAGTCCTGTGCCGGGATAAATGCAACGCCAAAATAAGGTATTCTTTGTTGTCTACCTGTGCAATATTTGTTTTGCCCGGCACGCCGCTTAGCTAAGACTCATACATTGCTTCCCTATTCAAAATTGCATAATCTAACAGAATATAAAGAGCTTTAAGTTTTTGCCTGTGCCTGTGAATCTGTGCCGTGTGCCGGGATACAAGCAACGTAAACAGGTTCTGATGCCCAATGCCTACTCAGGCTATATACATTTTGCCCAGCACAGACAATAGTTTAGAATCGTACCTTGTTTTCATTACCTAAGTTGGGATTAAGAAAAATATACATTTTTGCCTGTGCCGACAGATCCAAGTCCTGTGCCGGGATAAACGCAACGCCAAAACGAAGTGCTCTTTGTTGTCTTCCTGTGCAATATTTGTTTTGCTCGGCACGCCGCTTAGTTAAGACTCATACATTGCTTCCCTATTCAAAATTGCATAATCTAACAGAATATAAAGAGCTTTAAGTGTTTGCCTGTGCCTGTGGATCTGTGCCGTGTGACGGGATACAAGTAACGTAAACAGGCTCTGCTGTCCAATGCCTACTCAGGCTATATACATTTTGCCCGGCACAGACAATAGTTTAGAATTGTACCTTGTTTTCATTACCTAAGTTGGAATTGAGAAAAATATACATTTTTGCCTTTGCCGACAGATCCAAGTCCTGTGCCGGGATAAATGCAACGCCAAATTGAAATACTCTTTGTTGTCTATTTATGCAATATTTGTTTTGCCCGGCACAGACAATAGTTAAGACTCGTACATTGTTTCCTTATTCGAAATGAGATTATTGATACCTTTAGACTTTTGCCTGTGCCGAGAGATCCAAGTGCTGTGCCGGGATAAATGCAACGCCAAATTGAAGTACTTTTTGTTGTCTACCTATGCAATATTTGTTTTGCCCGGCACAGACAAAAGTTAAGACTCATACATTGCTTCCCTATTTAAAATTGCATAATCTAACAGAATATAAAGAGCTTTAAGTTTTCGCCTGTGCCTGTGGATCTGTGCCGTGTGCCGGGATACAAGCAACGTAAACAAGTTCTGCTGTCCAATGTCTACTCAGGCCATATACATTTTGCCCGGCACAGACAATAGTTAAGACTCGTACATTGTTTTTATTACCTAAGTTGTAATTTAGAAAAATATACATTTTTGCCTGTGCCGACAGATCCAAGTCCTGTGCCGGGTTAAATGCAACGCCAAAATGAAGTACTCTTTGTTGTCTACCTGTGCAATATTTGTTTTGCCCGGCACGCCGCTTAGTTAAGACTCATACATTGCTTCCCTATTCAAAATTGCATAATCTAACAGAATATAAAGAGCTTTAAGTTTTTGCCTGTGCCTGTGGATCTGTGCCGTGTGCCGGGATACAACCAACGTAAACAGATTTTGCTGCCCAATGCCTACTCAGGCTATATACATTTTGCCCCGCACAGACAATAGTTTAGACTCGTACCTTGTTTTCATTACCTAAGTTGGAATTGAGAAAAATATACATTTTTGCCTGTGCCGACAGATCCAAGTGCTGTGCCGGGATAAATGCAACGCCAAATTGAAGTACTCTTTGTTGTCTACTTATGCAATATTTGTTTTGCCCGGCACAGACAATAGTTAAGACTCGTACATTGTTTCCTTATTCAAAATGAGATTATTGATTCCTTTAGACTTTTGGCTGTGCCAAGAGATCCAAGTGCTGTGCCGGGATAAATGCAACGCCAAATTGAAGTACTTTTCGTTGTCTACCTATGCAATATTTGTTTTGCCCGGCACAGACAATAGTTAAGACTCATACATTGCTTCCCTATTCAAAATTGCATAATCTAACAGAATATAAAGAGCTTTAAGTTTTTGCCTGTGCCTGTGGATCTGTGCCGTGTGCTGGGATACAAGCAACGTAAACAGGTTCTGCTGCCCAATGCCTACTCAGGCTATATACATTTTGCCCGGCACAGACAATAGTTTACACTCGTACCTTGTTTTCATTACCTAAGTTGGAATTGAGAAAAATATACATTTTTGCCTGTGCCGACAGATCCAAGTCCTGTGCCGGGATAAATGCAACGCCAAAATGAAGTGCTCTTTGTTGTCTTCCTGTGCAATATTTGTTTTGCCCGGCACGCCGCTTAGTTAGGACTCATACATTGCTTCCCTATTCAAAATTGCATAATCTAACAGAATATAAAGAGCTTTAAGTTTTTGCCTGTGCCTGTGGATCTGTGCCGTGTGCCGGGATACAACCAACGTAAACAGATTTTGCTGCCCAATGCCTACTCAGGCTATATACATTTTGCCCCGCACAGACAATAGTTTAGACTCGTACCTTGTTTTCATTACCTAAGTTGGAATTGAGAAAAATATACATTTTTGCCTGTGCCGACAGATCCAAGTGCTGTGCCGGGATAAATGCAACGCCAAATTGAAGTACTCTTTGTTGTCTACTTATGCAATATTTGTTTTGCCCGGCACAGACAATAGTTAAGACTCGTACATTGTTTCCTTATTCAAAATGAGATTATTGATTCCTTTAGACTTTTGGCTGTGCCAAGAGATCCAAGTGCTGTGCCGGGATAAATGCAACGCCAAATTGAAGTACTTTTCGTTGTCTACCTATGCAATATTTGTTTTGCCCGGCACAGACAATAGTTAAGACTCATACATTGCTTCCCTATTCAAAATTGCATAATCTAACAGAATATAAAGAGCTTTAAGTTTTTGCCTGTGCCTGTGGATCTGTGCCGTGTGCTGGGATACAAGCAACGTAAACAGGTTCTGCTGCCCAATGCCTACTCAGGCTATATACATTTTGCCCGGCACAGACAATAGTTTACACTCGTACCTTGTTTTCATTACCTAAGTTGGAATTGAGAAAAATATACATTTTTGCCTGTGCCGACAGATCCAAGTCCTGTGCCGGGATAAATGCAACGCCAAAATGAAGTGCTCTTTGTTGTCTTCCTGTGCAATATTTGTTTTGCCCGGCACGCCGCTTAGTTAGGACTCATACATTGCTTCCCTATTCAAAATTGCATAATCTAACAGAATATAAAGAGCTTTAAGTTTTTGCCTGTGCCTGTGGATCTGTGCCGTGTGCCGGGATACAACCAACGTAAACAGATTTTGCTGCCCAATGCCTACTCAGGCTATATACATTTTGCCCCGCACAGACAATAGTTTAGACTCGTACCTTGTTTTCATCACCTAAGTTGGAATTGAGAAAAATATACATTTTTGCCTGTGCCGACAGATCCAAGTGCTGTGCCGGGATAAATGCAACGCCAAATTGAAGTACTCTTTGTTGTCTACTTATGCAATATTTGTTTTGCCCGGCACAGACAATAGTTAAGACTCGTACATTGTTTCCTTATTCAAAATGAGATTATTGATTCCTTTAGACTTTTGGCTGTGCCAAGAGATCCAAGTGCTGTGCCGGGATAAATGCAACGCCAAATTGAAGTACTTTTCGTTGTCTACCTATGCAATATTTGTTTTGCCCGGCACAGACAATAGTTAAGACTCATACATTGCTTCCCTATTCAAAATTGCATAATCTAACAGAATATAAAGAGCTTTAAGTTTTTGCCTGTGCCTGTGGATCTGTGCCGTGTGCTGGGATACAAGCAACGTAAACAGGTTCTGCTGCCCAATGCCTACTCAGGCTATATACATTTTGCCCGGCACAGACAATAGTTTACACTCGTACCTTGTTTTCATTACCTAAGTTGGAATTGAGAAAAATATACATTTTTGCCTGTGCCGACAGATCCAAGTCCTGTGCCGGGATAAATGCAACGCCAAAATGAAGTGCTCTTTGTTGTCTTCCTGTGCAATATTTGTTTTGCCCGGCACGCCGCTTAGTTAGGACTCATACATTGCTTCCCTATTCAAAATTGCATAATCTAACAGAATATAAAGAGCTTTAAGTTTTTGCCTGTGCCTGTGGATCTGTGCCGTGTGACGGGATACAAGCAACGTAAACAGGCTCTGGTGTCCAATGCCTACTCATGCTATATACATTTTGCCCGGCACAGACAATAGTTTAGACTCGTACCTTGTTTTCATTACCTAATTTTCGAATTGAGAAAAATATACATTTTTGCCTGTGCCGACAGATCCAAGTGCTGTGCCGGGATAAATGCAACGCCAAATTGAAATACTCTTTGTTGTCTACTTATGCAATATTTGTTTTGCCCGGCACAGACAATACTTAAGACTCGTACATTGTTTCCTTATTCGAAATGAGATTATTGATACCTTTAGACTTTTGCCTGTGCCGACAGATCCAAGTGCTGTGCCGCGATAAATGCAACGCCAAATTGAAGTACTTTTTGTTGTCTACCTATGCAATATTTGTTTTGCCCGGCACAGACAATAGTTAAGACTCATACATTGCTTCCCTATTCAAAATTGCATAATCTAACAGAATAAAGAGATCATTGAGTTTTCGCCTGTGCCTGTGGATCTGTGCCGTGTGCCTGGATACAAGCAACGTAAACAATTCTGCTGTCCAATGTCTACTCATGCCATATACATTTTGCCCGGCACAGACAATAGTTAAGACTCGTACATTGTTTTTATTACCTAAGTTGGAATTTACACAAATATACATTTTTGCCTGTGCCGACAGATGCAAGTCCTGTGCCGGGATAAATGCAACGCCAAAATAAGGTATTCTTTGTTGTCTACCTGTGCAATATTTGTTTTGCCCGGCACGCCGCTTAGCTAAGACTCATACATTGCTTCCCTATTCAAAATTGCATAATCTAACAGAATATAAAGAGCTTTAAGTTTTTGCCTGTGCCTGTGAATCTGTGCCGTGTGCCGGGATACAAGCAACGTGAACAGGTTCTGATGCCCAATGCCTACTCAGGCTATATACATTTTGCACAGCACAGACAATAGTTTAGACTCGTACCTTGTTTTCATTACCTAAGTTGGGATTAAGAAAAATATACATTTTTGCCTGTGCCGAGAGATCCAAGTGCTGTGCCGGGATAAATGCAACGCCAAATTGAAGTACTTTTTGTTGTCTACCTATGCAATATTTGTTTTGCCCGGCACAGACAATAGTTAAGACTCATACATTGCTTCCCTATTCAAAATTGCATAATCTAACAGAATATAAAGAGCTTTAAGTTTTTGCCTGTGCCTGTGGATCTGTGCCGTGTGACGGGATACAAGCAACGTAAACAGGCTCTGCTGTCCAATGCCTATTCAGGCTATATACATTTTGCCCGGCACAGACAATAGTTTAGAATTGTACCTTGTTTTCATTACCTAAGTTGGAATTGAGAAAAATATACATTTTTGCTTGTGCCGACAGATCCAAGTGCTGTGCCGGGATAAATGCAACGCCAAATTGAAATACGATTGTTGTCTACTTATGCAATATTTGTTTTGCCCGGCACAGACAATAGTTAAGACTCGTACATTGTTTCCTTATTCGAAATGAGATTATTGATACCTTTAGACTTTTGCCTGTGCCGAGAGATCCAAGTGCTGTGCCGGGATAAATGCAACGCCAAATTGAAGTACTTTTTGTTGTCTACCTATGCAATATTTGTTTTGCCCGGCACAGACAATAGTTAAGACTCATACATTGCTTCCCTATTCAAAATTGCATAATCTAACAGAATATAAAGAGCTTTAAGTTTTTGCCTGTGCCTGTGGATCTGTGCCGTGTGCCGGGATACAAGCAACGTAAACAGGTTCTGCTGCCCAATGCCTACTCAGGCTTTATACATTTTGCCCGGCACAGACAATAGTTTACACTCGTACCTTGTTTTCATTACCTAAGTTGGAATTGAGAAAAATATACATTTTTGCCTGTGCCGACAGATCCAAGTCCTGTGCCGAGATAAATGCAACGCCAAATTGAAATACTCTTTGTTGTTTATTTATGCAATATTTGTTTTGCCCGGCACAGACAATAGTTAAGACTCGTACATTGTTTCCTTATTCGAAATGAGATTATTGATACCTTTAGACTTTTGCCTGTGCCGAGAGATCCAAGTGCTGTGCCGGGATAAATGCAACGCCAAATTGAAGTACTTTTTGTTGTCTACCTATGCAATATTTGTTTTGCCCGGCACAGACAAAAGTTAAGACTCATACATTGCTTCCCTATTTAAAATTGCATAATCTAACAGAATATAAAGAGCTTTAAGTTTTCGCCTGTGCCTGTGGATCTGTGCCGTGTGCCGGGATACAAGCAACGTAAACAAGTTCTGCTGTCCAATGTCTACTCAGGCCATATACATTTTGCCCGGCACAGACAATAGTTAAGACTCGTACATTGTTTTTATTAACTAAGTTGTAATTTAGAAAAATATACATTTTTGCCTGTGCCGACAGATCCAAGTCCTGTGCCGGGTTAAATGCAACGCCAAAATGAAGTACTCTTTGTTGTCTACCTGTGCAATATTTGTTTTGCCCGGCACGCCGCTTAGTTAAGACTCATACATTGCTTCCCTATTCAAAATTGCATAATCTAACAGAATATAAAGAGCTTTAAGTTTTTGCCTGTGCCTGTGGATCTGTGCCGTGTGCCGGGATACAACCAACGTAAACAGATTTTGCTGCCCAATGCCTACTCAGGCTATATACATTTTGCCCCGCACAGACAATAGTTTAGACTCGTACCTTGTTTTCATTACCTAAGTTGGAATTGAGAAAAATATATATTTTTGCCTGTGCCGACAGATCCAAGTCCTGTGCCGGGATAAATGCAACGCCAAAATGAAGTGCTCTTTGTTGTCTTCCTGTGCAATATTTGTTTTGCTCGGCACGCCGCTTAGTTAAGACTCATACATTGCTTCCCTATTCAAAATTGCATAATCTAACAGAATATAAAGAGCTTTAAGTTTTTGCCTGTGCCTGTGGATCTGTGCCGTGTGACGGGATACAAGCAACGTAAACAGGCTCTGCTGTCCAATGCCTACTCAGGCTATATACATTTTGCCCGGCACAGACAATAGTTAAGACTCGTACATTGTTTCCTTATTCAAAATGAGATTATTGATTCCTTTAGACTTTTGGCTGTGCCAAGAGATCCAAGTGCTGTGCCGGGATAAATGCAACGCCAAATTGAAGTACTTTTCGTTGTCTACCTATGCAATATTTGTTTTGCCCGGCACAGACAATAGTTAAGACTCATACATTGCTTCCCTATTCAAAATTGCATAATCTAACAGAATATAAAGAGCTTTAAGTTTTTGCCTGTGCCTGTGGATCTGTGCCGTGTGCTGGGATACAAGCAACGTAAACAGGTTCTGCTGCCCAATGCCTACTCAGGCTATATACATTTTGCCCGGCACAGACAATAGTTTACACTCGTACCTTGTTTTCATTACCTAAGTTGGAATTGAGAAAAATATACATTTTTGCCTGTGCCGACAGATCCAAGTCCTGTGCCGGGATAAATGCAACGCCAAAATGAAGTGCTCTTTGTTGTCTTCCTGTGCAATATTTGTTTTGCCCGGCACGCCGCTTAGTTAGGACTCATACATTGCTTCCCTATTCAAAATTGCATAATCTAACAGAATATAAAGAGCTTTAAGTTTTTGCCTGTGCCTGTGGATCTGTGCCGTGTGCCGGGATACAACCAACGTAAACAGATTTTGCTGCCCAATGCCTACTCAGGCTATATACATTTTGCCCCGCACAGACAATAGTTTAGACTCGTACCTTGTTTTCATCACCTAAGTTGGAATTGAGAAAAATATACATTTTTGCCTGTGCCGACAGATCCAAGTGCTGTGCCGGGATAAATGCAACGCCAAATTGAAGTACTCTTTGTTGTCTACTTATGCAATATTTGTTTTGCCCGGCACAGACAATAGTTAAGACTCGTACATTGTTTCCTTATTCAAAATGAGATTATTGATTCCTTTAGACTTTTGGCTGTGCCAAGAGATCCAAGTGCTGTGCCGGGATAAATGCAACGCCAAATTGAAGTACTTTTCGTTGTCTACCTATGCAATATTTGTTTTGCCCGGCACAGACAATAGTTAAGACTCATACATTGCTTCCCTATTCAAAATTGCATAATCTAACAGAATATAAAGAGCTTTAAGTTTTTGCCTGTGCCTGTGGATCTGTGCCGTGTGCTGGGATACAAGCAACGTAAACAGGTTCTGCTGCCCAATGCCTACTCAGGCTATATACATTTTGCCCGGCACAGGCAATAGTTTACACTCGTACCTTGTTTTCATTACCTAAGTTGGAATTGAGAAAAATATACATTTTTGCCTGTGCCGACAGATCCAAGTCCTGTGCCGGGATAAATGCAACGCCAAAATGAAGTGCTCTTTGTTGTCTTCCTGTGCAATATTTGTTTTGCCCGGCACGCCGCTTAGTTAGGACTCATACATTGCTTCCCTATTCAAAATTGCATAATCTAACAGAATATAAAGAGCTTTAAGTTTTTGCCTGTGCCTGTGGATCTGTGCCGTGTGACGGGATACAAGCAACGTAAACAGGCTCTGGTGTCCAATGCCTACTCATGCTATATACATTTTGCCCGGCACAGACAATAGTTTAGACTCGTACCTTGTTTTCATTACCTAATTTTCGAATTGAGAAAAATATACATTTTTGCCTGTGCCGACAGATCCAAGTGCTGTGCCGGGATAAATGCAACGCCAAATTGAAATACTCTTTGTTGTCTACTTATGCAATATTTGTTTTGCCCGGCACAGACAATACTTAAGACTCGTACATTGTTTCCTTATTCGAAATGAGATTATTGATACCTTTAGACTTTTGCCTGTGCCGACAGATCCAAGTGCTGTGCCGCGATAAATGCAACGCCAAATTGAAGTACTTTTTGTTGTCTACCTATGCAATATTTGTTTTGCCCGGCACAGACAATAGTTAAGACTCATACATTGCTTCCCTATTCAAAATTGCATAATCTAACAGAATAAAGAGATCATTGAGTTTTCGCCTGTGCCTGTGGATCTGTGCCGTGTGCCTGGATACAAGCAACGTAAACAATTCTGCTGTCCAATGTCTACTCATGCCATATACATTTTGCCCGGCACAGACAATAGTTAAGACTCGTACATTGTTTTTATTACCTAAGTTGGAATTTACACAAATATACATTTTTGCCTGTGCCGACAGATGCAAGTCCTGTGCCGGGATAAATGCAACGCCAAAATAAGGTATTCTTTGTTGTCTACCTGTGCAATATTTGTTTTGCCCGGCACGCCGCTTAGCTAAGACTCATACATTGCTTCCCTATTCAAAATTGCATAATCTAACAGAATATAAAGAGCTTTAGGTTTTTGCCTGTGCCGACAGATCCGAGTGCTGTGCCGGGATAAATGCAACGCCAAATTGAAGTAATCTGTGTTGTCTACCTGTGCAATATTTGTTTTGCCCGGCACGCCGCTTAGTTAAGACTCATACATTGCTTCCCTATTCAAAATTGCATAATCTAACAGAATATAAAGAGCTTTAAGTTTTTGCCTGTGCCTGTGGATCTGTGCCGTGTGCCGGGATACAAGCAACGTAAACAGGTTATGGTGACCAATGCCTACTCAGGCTATATACATTTTGCCCGGCACAGACAATAGTTCAGACTCGTACCTTGTTTCCATTACTTAAGTTGGAATTAAGAAAAATATACATTTTTGCCTGTGCCGACAGATCCAAGTGCTGTGCCGGGATAAATGCAACGCCAAATTGAGGTACTCTTTGTTGTCTACCTGTGCAACATTTGTTTTGCCAGGCACAGACAATAGTTAAGACTCGTACATTGTTTCCTTATTCGAAATGAGATTATCGATACCTTTAGACTTTTGTCTGTGCCGATAGATCCAAGTGCTGTGCCGGAATAAATGCAACGCCAAATCGAAGTACTCTTTGCTGTCTACCTGTGCAATATTTGTTTTGCCCGGCACACCGCTTAGTTAAGACTCATACATTGCTTCCCTATTCAACATTGCAAAATCTAACAGAATATAAAGAGCTTTAGGTTTTTGCCTGTGCCGACAGATCCGAGTGCTGTGCCGGGATAAATGCAACGCCAAATTGAAGTACTCTTTGTTGTCTACCTGTGCCATATTTGTTTTGCCCGGCACAGACAATAGTTAAGACTCGTACATTGTTTCCTTATTCAAAATGAGATTAGTGATACCTTTAGACTTTTGTCTGTGCCGACAGATCCAAGTGCTGTGCCGGGATAAATGCAACGCCAAATCGAAGTACTCTTTGCTGTCTACCTGTGCAATATTTGTTTTGCCTGGCACAGACAATAGTTAAGACTCGTACATTGTTTCCTTATTCGAAATGAGATTAGTGATACCTTTAGACTTTTGCCTGTGCCGACAGATCCAAGTGCTGTGCCGGGATAAATGCAACGCCAAATCGAAGTACTTTTTGTTGTCTACCTGTGCAATATTTGGTTTGCCCGGCACGCCGCTTAGTTAGGGCTCATACATTGCTTCCCTATTCAAAATTGCATAATCTAACAGAATATAAAGAGCTTTAAGTTTTCGCCTGTGCCGACAGATCCAAGTGCTGTGCCGGGATAAATGCAACGCCAAATTGAAGTACTCTTTGTTGTCTACTAATGCAATATTTGTTTTGCCCGGCACAGACAATAGTTAAGACTCGTACATTGTTTCCTTATTCGAAATGAGATTAGTGATACCTTTAGACTTTTGTCTGTGCCGACAGATCCAAGTGCTGTGCCGGGATAAATGCAACGCCAAATTGAAGTACTCTTTTTTGTCTACCTGTGCAATATTTGTTTTGCCCGGCACAGACAATAGTTAAGACTCATACATTGCTTCCCTATTCAAAATTTCATAATCTAACAGAATATAAAGAGCTTTAAGTTTTCGCCTGTGCCTGTGGATCTGTGCCGTGTGCCGGGATACAAGCAACGTAAAGAGGTACTGCTGTCCAATGCCTACTCAGGCTATATACATTTTGCCCGGCACAGACAATAGTTTAGACTCGTACCTTGTTTTTATTACCTAAGTTGGAATTTAGAAAAAATATACATCTTTGCCTGTGCCGACAGATCCAAGTGCTGTGCCGGCATAAATGCAACGCCAAATTGAAGTACTCTTTGTTGTCTACCTGTGCATTATTTATTTTGCCCTTTAAGCCACAAAGTTAAGGGTCGTATATTGCTTTCTAATTCGAGTTTTAACCTGTGTTCTAACCTTATTTGTATCCTGGACCGAAAACTTTAGGTGTGCACTAAAAAGGCATTAAATCAGTCAACAAACCTTGAGAAAAAACATAACCGGAATAATTTTGTCCATATGTAGAACCAAAATCTTATTTGTGATTAATTTCACCTATAATAAGAAATTTTTTTCGAATAAGGAACTGGGAATAGGGAACTAGGAATAAGGAACTGGGAATTGGGAACTGGGAATAAGGAACTGGGAATAGGGAACCAACTTCAGCCGGGTAGTTCTAATACCCTTGTCAATCAGTTCCCCTCCTTCGCGGAGCCATCTCCAGTGATTGCGTGCAATCACTTAATCTCTAGTTGATACAGGATTTTAATTGCTGAATTAAAAAAATATATTTATATTTATCTGAAACTACTCTGTAGTCATGTAGGTCCCAAGCCTTTGTATGAGGGAAACTATAATCATAAGGACACAAATAAGTCGATGAAACAATCATGAAATGTATTAATATCCTCAAAAAACATTCACATACCCTGCTATTTGTTTCAGATGGAACATAGTGAAACCACAAACCACAATTTATTTAGCCATCTTGTCTTTCTCAGTTCGTTTGCAAATGAGACATGGTCGCTTAACAAATGTGAATCCATCATAGTTGATCTAGTTTAGCAGGATAATGACTGCGGGGATCTAAAATCCGAGTTAACTTGCCTGGATGTCTGAGTTAGAAGTGAGACATTACATTACACATTGCTTTGTTGTATATAAGGGCTAAAGGCATTTGTATATATGCGGACCAATGCACCGGTTTATATTGAGACAATTGTACTGGTTTATATTAAGACAATTGCACTGGTTTATATTGGAACCGTTGCACTGGTTTATATTGAGACCATTGCACTGGTTTATATTAAGACAATTGCACTGGTTTATGTTGAGACCATTGTACTATTTCATATAGGGACCATTGCACTGGTTTGTATTGGGTCCATTGCACTGGTTTATATTGAGACAATTGCACTGGTTTATATTGAGACCATTATACTATTTCATATGGGGACCATTGTACTGGATTGTATTCGACCATCGCACTGGTTTATATTGAGACAATTGTACTGGTTTATATAGGGACCATCGCACTGGTTTATATAGGGACCATTGTACCGGTTTATATAGGGACCATTGCACTGGTTAATATGGTGACCATTGCACTGGTTGATATTGGGACAATTGCACTGGTTTATATTGGGACAATTGCACTGGTTTATATTGAGACCATTGCACTGGTTTATATTAAGACAATTGCACTGGTTTATATTGGGGCCATTGTACTATTTCATATAGGGACCATTGCACTGGTTTGTATTGGGTCCATTGCACTGGTTTATATTGAGACAATTGCACTGGGTTATACTGGGGCCATTGTACTGGTTTATATTGAGACCATTATACTATTTCATATGGGGACCATTGCACTGGATTGTATTGGGACCATCGCACTGGTTTATATTGAGACAATTGTACCGGTTTATATAGGGACCATTGCACTGGTTTATATAGGGACCATTGCACTGGTTAATATGATGACCATTGCACTGGTTGATATTGGGACCATTGCACAGGGTTATACTGGGGCCATTGTACTGGTTTATATTGAGACCATTGTACTATTTCATATAGGGACCATTGCACTGGTTTATATTGAGACAATTGAACTGGTATATATTGAGACCATTATACTATTTCATATGGGGACCATTGCACTGGATTGTATTGGGACCATCGCACTGGTTTATATTGAGACAATTGTACCGGTTTATATAGGGACCATTGCACTGGTTTATATAGGGACCATTGCACTGGTTAATATGGTGACCATTGCACTGGTTGATATTGGGACAATTGCACTGGGTTATACTGGGGCCATTGTACTGGTTTATATTGGGACCATTGTACTGGTTTATATAGGAACTTGAACAAAATTAGAATTTTCTAGACAATATATTTTCTTTATTATCGATATGGTCCATAATTATTATACACAAGTAGATAACCACGTGTTTGAAATAACAACATTCAGGTCCTACAAGAATACATTCTAAAACAAGTGGATTAAAACAAGGTGTAAGTCTATAGCAATTAAGAATTACCATAGTATAACGAGTATAACATGTTGCCAAGAAGTGGTGACCACAAGTGTTTTAAAACAACCTATTATAAGCTTTCCATTTAGCCATGGTCAAGTTAACAAATAATGTGTTTGATCTCTGGTTATATATCGATATAGGCTTATTTAATTAGACCAGTTTGTTCAACAGTTAAAAGAAAACAGTGAAAATATGAAATCATCCCATTCTAGAAACTAAGCTGATCGAATAAAAGTGGCACAGTGATTCCCGTTTTTCTTTTAAATTCAAACAGAAAAAAAATTGAAAATAGTTAAAGGAAACGTTTTTTGAAAGTTCGTAAGCTTTTTTTTCTGACGTGGTCTATAAGCGCCAGTGATAAATATGACGTCATAGTGGGTGGATGTTTCCAAAATGGCGTTTAAGATTAATCGCTCTTAATCAACAAGAAAACTGTAACGCATGCAGTCCTATATATATCCATCACAATATAAACAATAGATTGCTATATACAGGATTTCCTTCACTTTCTCATCTTCTTTATCGTATCTTTATTAATACATACACTCATTCAAATAGAGAAACGTGTAAGATATAGTCATTTATAAATACGATCGGAACATTGTCTATGCATTTATTATAGCTATGTGTATTAGAAAAATGTTACAACATTCCTGAAGCCAGTAAACTTTATCCAGGCGTAACGTTTTGATGTTAAGAAAAGTCATGCTCAATGTTTTTAGTAATATTTTATTCAATTTTTGATTGCAAATTTCTTCAGACTAGATAGTTTTCGACCAGAAGGAATAGAACTTCTGTTGTCGCCGTGTATCAATGCCCAGTTAAAACAATCCTGTCGGCGATTCTATGGCTTGTCTGTCATGTTACAATAGAGTAAACTACTATAGGCCTACATAGTCTATATCATTCTTTGTTGAGATTTGACTCTGAAAGACTTGCTGGCCGTGTTATCTCAAATGTAACACTCGCAAAACTTTAAGTCGTATATGGCATTTCATCCTTTTTAACATAGATTTGTGCCATGTCCATTTTTCCATAAAGGCTCACTCACTTGTCTTATCTTTTCTAACTTTTCCCGCAGCCATGTGATGCTCGGCCCTGTCGGTTATAGGAAACAGAGGTTTTGGAATATAACACGTATTGTAGGCTATTCGTGAAGTTTATTTTTGTATCAACATCACGTTGTACTTTTTCATTTCCGATTCATTGATTATGTGGTTGAATTGTAAATCGTAATTTAACGGAATCCTATACTATTGAAGGTTGTATGGCATTACTATTGGTGGTTAAATATAACAAACACATATAGAATATAGATGAATCTATAGTATCATAAACGTTGGTTTCGTCAAATAAAACTCTCTACAAATATATTATTTACAAGAAAATCCGATATAAATCGAACTGGTTTACAAAAACTGTATGTATCAACACTAACGAATTGAGACATTTGACGGCGGGAAAAATGGTTGATATCACATTTTCTATGTAAAATATAATCACAAATTAACAACACTACTTAAAAACATTATAAACAATTTCAACTGTATATTTTTATAAAGAAGAACAAACATGGTTTTCGCGTTCTTGTGAAATTTCAAGAGGTACATTTTTCTGTGGACACAAAATGGTAATAAAAAGTTGTCGGTGACTACCGGTACGTCGAGTTTAAAACAGGCCTTATTTAATCTTCGGTGGGAAACCTTATTTTATCTGATTACTTGAAAGATGCTCTAGGCGGGAAATAATCTGACAGAAATGTCCAACTTGGGTGGAAAATGTGGTGGGATTTTTAATGACTTATTTTGGCTCGTGTGTCTACAACAGATCATTGGCCTTGATAGTTGGCAGAATACCGCTCGGTTACAGGTTGAAACAGCATCAGATTTCGTCAACAACGAAGTGTAATACCTGGGAAATCATGAACGTTCAACTCGTTCATAATAAAATATATACCTTGAAAATCTTCCGAAGTGCTTGGGTAATTATGACAGAAATCCGATTGAGATCTTAATAGCGGTTTGCAATCAAAAATCTGTTGTAGATAAAAGAGGAACAAGAGGTTAAAGTTATTGTTGGTTTGCAAAATTCAGATAAATACATATAGCAGCGTCCACCCCCACCCCACCTGTCCCAACAACCTCCATTCACACCCACGGTTATTTTTCTAAAAAAGAAAATAAATGGTTTTGATTGGGGCAAATATGTTGAAAAAGAACTTGCTTGTCGCGATCGTAGGTCCAGCGTGTTTTGATGGTAGTATAGATCGTCTTTTATCCTATAGACAAATAGTGGTTGTAACATAATAACTGAAATTGACTAGACGTTAAGGAAGAAGCCATCTGAAGCGCTTTATCACTCGGTCAGTTTATGCCACTCAGCAATTTGCTTCCGTGGGCAATTTATGACCTCGCTCCAGTGGTGCTGTGTGGCCCCAGGGGTTCGAGCCCCAACCTCCAAGCGACCTACAACTTCATTCTTAGTGACTCTATCCCAATCTAAGACAAGGAACTCCAAACTGATGTTTTGGAGACCCTCGTTATAGGGCACGTCAAAAAGGAAGGACTCGTTAAACACGGGATTCAGGGTGCGTTTCTTCACGTGGGTCTTTTTCTTGGCAATCCGCTGGCCGTTGTACAATAGATAGATCTTCACGTAAGGATCTGAAACCAGAATAAAACATTTGAAATAACCTGGCGACTTGGGATGTTGGAAGGGGAGGGCTGTGGAAAGTGTAGTTGACATTGTTATAGAGGGAGGCTGGCTTTGTTCATTAGACTTTTTATGGCTAAGGCCGACTGGTATACAGTATACACTGTAATATGACTGGCAATAGCCCAGATTTCTCGGCTGCACCAACAGTAGAGTTAAATGGATTTCCGATATCACATAATGTCTTAAATGGTCAATTGAACCTTGTGTATCTATATAAAAAAGAAAATAATGTAGAAGTTTCGTATCTAGCCTATTAATTATTTTAATAGCACATAATCTCGAGGTTTTAACATTGAACTTATCGTTAACATTGAACTTATGTTAAGGAAATTTGTTACCATAGTGATGTCACTTTGCCTCGTCAATGTTTTGGTAAATTTTATGTGACCTATCCCAGTTTGGAATGTGTACGAACTATCGGACAATCGTATTTGAGATTCGAGCAATTGTCTATCTCACTGGTCTCATATATGCGCCTATGTTTCTTTCAACAATCGTTCCCGTAACGGTACCTTTCTTAAAGGTATGGTAAGCTTACCAGAGAGTCCGGTTATGTCCATCTTGGGTAGATTCCTTGCTTTCAGTACGACAACAGTAAGACGATTAGCGGCCGGCTGGTAGCATAACGATACAAGGAGTTCACCACGACCCTGACTGTGGAACTGAAATGAAAATATTCGGGCTTAAGAGTAGGCCAAGTTTAAAATAAAAAAGGAAGATAAAAAAATGCCATATATTGGCATTATGGGCATAAGAACTACTGTTAGCAATTTTCAAAAGCTTTTTAGTGGGACTTCAAGTCATCCGTCATATCCTGGGTATATTTCGGCTGTATATATTATGAACACTAAAACACACGGGCAGAGTGAAAATCTTCTTGTCGGCTGTATATCATGTACTATTGCCATGGTCTTGTATTCGGTTAGTTCATGTGGCATTGGAATGGTGGATTCAATGAACTGTATGCGTGGAATGGAGGTCACGTGGTGTTTGATTTGCTTCGAATGCCGCCATTACTAGGAGATAGTGGAGCGTCGATCCAGATCTGTTCTGCACGCGCTTATCAACTATCAATGGCGGCACATTTTACAAAGTCAGATCCAAACCAGCCAATGAGACGTGTCCCTTCCACGTTCATAGTTCATTGGGTGGATTAGCCTTATTAGGCACCTTCTTACTCTCTTTTCAACACTATATGGTTGATGGTTTCAGTCCTTAACAAGGAATTTGAATGTCTTTGATTCCCAGACTTCCCTGCCCACCATCGATGTCTCAGTCGTCCCATTATTCTGCTTTGGTATCGAATGCTATTCCGTTTGCGCTTTATGATTACGAATGTCTGTGTTGTCTCGGTAGGCTATCATCTCGGGCCATTTTTTGTCAGCACGAACTTGTGAGGGAATGGACCAGTACTTTGTTTCTGGATCACGCATGGTCGTCTAAGAATACGCTGTGCTATGACAGAGACTCTAGATGCGTAGAAAACGCGACCTTAAAGTAAGCTAATCTAAAGAAGACAAACTCTTATCCGCCACTCATCAAAAAACTGCCTCGATCTTATCGTTGATTCGCCAACTTGTCCCAGGAACACGGTGAAACTCGTGAGACAGGTTTACATTCGATCAGATTCCTACTCCTTGTAACCATGGTAACGAAATCTAATCGATAATTGCTGTAGCGTGTGGATTCGAAAGGACATAAGGTATTGACAGTTCCAGTATCGGGTATTTTTGGAATGGCTGGAAGAATGTCTCTCTTCTAACGCCTGATGTGTGTAGGGTCGGCAATTCTTCACGTGTTCTGAGAACAGTCTAATAGTAGGGCACTATCACCACTGGTTAACAAAACGGCTATAATTGGTGTTTACTTCTCAAGCAGATTTATCGCCACTCAAACCATTGTTTATTTCCTCAAGGCCGGCACATACAGCGAACTATGCGTTTAGTAACCATCCTCGAGTACCCAAAATCGTATGTGAGTGCTGAAGTTACACGTTTTTGCCAACCTGTTTTATCAACTTAGCTAGAAATTCAAGAGGTCAATAGAAACTCATACAAATGGCCAGGTAACATTGTTTTCTTGAAACCAAACTCTTTCCCATTGGGCTACTTTTAGAAAGGCGCTACCATTTAGTTCTCAAGATAACGAACGCGCCCCGAGAGGATAACTTGAGGATATCACATCGTTGAGGTACGTGTCCTCAAAGATAACTAGAGAGTGCCACAGCGTTGACGAACGTGTCCTCCAAGATAACTCCAGAGTGCCACACCGTTGACGAACGCGTCCTCCAAGTTAACTCGAGAGTGCCACACCGTTGACGAACGTGACCCAAAGAAAACACAAGGATGCCCCACCGTTAAGAAAACTAGAAGATGTCACACCGTTGACGAACGTTTCCCCAAAAATAACTTGAGGATGTCAGACCCTTGACGAACGTGTCCCCAAGAATAACTTGAGGATGTCACATTGTTGACGAAGGTGTGTTCAATGATAATTTGAGGATGTCACATTGTTGAGTGTCTAAATATATATAATGAAAGCCACACCAATCAACTGGTACTAGTTAAATTATACGCTTTTTAATCTCAGAACACCATAGATTGACGCCATCTTTTAAAGGATAACTCGAGTTGGCCCATCAAATCGACACACATTAACACTTGATTCGGTTCCTTGGTATTGGGCCCTCGGACTGGAGCATTGTGGATCTGCTTTATCCATGTATGCTGACCCAGCAAGGAGGAACATTAAGTATGCCACATATATTAGCCTTCCTGATGTTCTATGGTCTGTAGAGTCTAATGTCAAAATTTAGTTCTGGGTGGGTGACAGGGTTTAGGGGGGGGGGGATCTTTTGGTCGGTTGGTACTTTTATCGCCATATTACCGTAGCTGTTGAGTGCGACGTTAAGCCCCAATCACTCAATCCTTGGGATTGGCCTGTAGTGACATATGGACGCCGTGTTCTGAGGAACAACTTTAGTGTGCCACGTTGTTAAAATTTTCAATTAACACATGTAAAGTATCCACGTTGGTCCCTCGATATGATCCGGTAGTGATATTGAGATGCCTTGTTCAACTCATCTTCGCAAGCCAAGTTAAAATCTTCATGTCCCCATTCCGTGTTTTACCTTGGCGGACGACTCCACTTCAACCCGTAATCGAACAGCTCGTTTTGATTGGATGCGAGTAAAACTTCTCGCAGCTAATCAAATCCTCAGGCACTTACACTGAAAATAACGTAATGGCGGCTGTGTACACCTTGAACTTTTGTTTAACGAGTGCTGATTGGCTAAGACTCTGTACGTCTAGGAAAGACAACTCTTACATTCCCACCAGTGGGCGCTGTTCGATTTACGGGTTGAAGTGGAGTCGTCCGCCAAGGTAAAACACGGAATGGGTTACATGAAGATTTTAACTTGGCTAGAGAAGATGTGTTCAACTGGGCGTTTCTGACATTGCTTAAAGTGGCATGAGCTGCCTAAATGTCGATATTTTTCCGTTATTACAAAATGGTGAAATGTATGTCTAGGATGTACGTTGATTTAGTGTAATTTAGTGGTCCCAAATTGGGTGAACGTTCGTCCCGGTCATTTAAAATTTATGTACTATTCAAACATTTTTGCAGGTCGATATAGACCATGTTATTATATGGATTTTCCTTACTCCAACGCCAATTGTTTACCTTTTTGATGAACTTCAAACCCTGGCATTGTCTTGACAATCAGAATGTATGAGAAAAGTGCTAATTTGACAGCTCTTGCCATTTTAAGTGCAGTTTTTGCTTTTAACAGCGAACATTAATGGGCCCCATCTTAAAAATCACAACTTTTTAACATACATAAACGGTAATTTTCATATATGAACAATACACGGTAAAGCCCATTGCGACACAAAATTAAAAGCCGTGACTTTTGTAAAGATAAGTTTTCAAAAAATACAAAAATCTTATTGCTTACACGGCTGTATACATTCTTGAAAATAAAATCAGACTGGTACAGGAACATAAACAAGAATGGTCTTGCTGGCCAGCTCAACATCAATATACTTTGGCCATATAGTTTGAGTATTTCCTACTAAAACGATCTTAGATAAACCAAAGCCTACTAATATTTTGTTTAAAAAAATCTAGATTCAATTATACCAGTTTTTTAGGTTTACAATGATTTCATTGTTCAGACAGTGTACTTATCTGTGTCCATTAACAATTTTTTTTTCAAATTACCCCGAGCAAACAAAACGCATACAACATGATGTAGATACATGTTTTTCTGATGTTGTTATGTATCATAAGGCTTGAGGCGGTATAAACAGCTTCGTGTGATTAATGTGTTGATGAAGAGAGGTTGTTCTAGCTCAGAGACGCGAACAAAAATATCAATAACATATCGTTATACAGAGAATGACATAGCAGACATAGGTAACTAAATTCACTAGGGATGACTTCATATCTGAAACCTTGTAATAAAACATATTTCAATAAACAAAAAAGTTTTAATTCTTTTAAACGTAGGGTCAATGCTTTCTACCTTTTAAGCATTGAGTCTATGAACTGTTATGTATGGGGATAGAAAGATGGCATCATACAGTTGTATAAAGGTTTTTATAAAATAACCCAAGGAAGAGTATAGCAGAAATTACAAGCTGATCTAATTTCAGGAAACATTCGATGGACGGCGATGGCTTCTAGTTAAAGGGGCATGAGCTGCCAAAATTCACACTTTTTCATAATTTCTGATCGTCACGTCAGTAAGAGGCTTTGAAGGACATCGAAAAACTAAATGATTGGTGTTGGAATGAGGACAATCCATACAGTATTTAGCGTGTACGAACCGAAAACGTGTTCGAAAAGTAAACAAAATTTAAATAACCGGGACGACCATTCATTCATTCTAAGCTAAAGTTAGTTCAAAACAATACTTTATCGTACATTTTCGTGACTACAAGCACTAAAAAGCTTCTGAATTATATACATCTTGAGAAAAATGGCCAATAATTTCCACATTCTGTCTTAACGTCAAATTATCAACATTTTGGCAGCTCGTGCCACTTTAAATCTTTAAACTTTAAAACCCGATATAACAAACTGTCGTATGTTATGTGGAAACCAATACTTGCAAATTAAATGGTAAAATCGCACATAATTTTGTCTTACCTTGAGATACCGTGGCATGATCTCCTTACACAGCGACACCTCTTTATGATCCACCTGCTCACCAGAGAGAGGGTAAATTACCTCACCGATAATTTCGTCACGGGAAAATCGGTCGAAACTCAAGATGACGAAATGTAGGGTAATATTCTGGAGAAGATTCTGGGGAATCCCATAGAAGGTGAACGTCTCGTCATAGACAGGGTTAAGGGTCTTTCTCAGAACCCTGGTCTTACACTTGTGCTTCTTCTCTGGTAGGAGCTGAAGTTTGATATAAGGGTCACAACCTCCTAGATTGGGGTCTCTCGGTGGAAGATCAGCGACTCGAAGTATGGTCACAAGTAGGGCAGTTTTCTGAGAGTCATACTCCACAGAGAAGGACATGTTACCCAGCTTAGGTATTTTCTCATTAATGCCTTTCTCTCGCAGACATTCCTCTTTTTCGGGTGTAGCGCCATCCTTTTCGTTCTCAACATAGCATTCCGATTTATAATGACCAGGGTCGCTACCTGATGTCGACATGCTCCGGGTCATGACTCGCTCGTGGGCCCCGATGTCATGCGTGGGAGGGAAGATTGGACTCGTTGCCTTGGACTTCATAATGGTTGTTTTCTGTCCTTTCTTTAAATTCCCATTACTGCTTTCTTTCAAACCCTTCTTGATGGCAGACGATAGCCGGTTCTGGGCGTTTCGTGTCACCTGGCGGCGGTAACACTTCAAAGCACATGCTGTCAAGGAAACCAGGAAAACCACAGAGCCGATACATATTGCGGCAATGGTTATAGTCGACACTGAAAGATAAAACAAGTCTTCATCAGTACTAAAGCATTGGATAAAGAAACCACAAAGAGTTCAACTCAAGAATAAATACTTTTTATAAGAACGGGGGCTACTTCAAATGGACATCCTATGTTCCTGATGGTAGTAAACACATGTTCTGTATTATTCTACAGATAAAACCCTCTCTAACGGCGAAGTAAACAATCTATTTATATTGAAAAATGACATTAATTATGTGTTCATTTTAAGAGATGGCCTTTGTGTCATAGTTATTAAAAAGTTATTGAAAACAACTTGAAGACAAGAAGGTATGCCTGGCCGTGGAATCCATTATAATATTGATAAATCAACGCATCAAAACTAATTCATTTAAAAATATAGAGACTGTTTTTCGTAATGTGACAACAACAACCTATATTTTCAAGGTTTATACGTTTTATTTCTGTCTAATAATCTACCGAGTTATAAGTTGTAATCTGGAAATATTTTATTGGTAATTTCAATAGTCATTTGTATAAATGTTCTTGTACTGTCTGAATCACACACGAGCAGAGTAAAGTAAAATAGCAATCTACGAAAAGATTCTTTGTAAGCATCTGCAAACCCATGATATCATTTTAGCTTTTTTATGAATACAAGATCGAACAAATCTATTTTCCCCAAAGAAACCAATATTTTAAGACTCGTTTGCTACGATTTTATTAGCAATTTAGTCACTAGACAAGAAGGCCACGAGAACTTTTTTTCTGACAGAACAAATGTGGCAATTTACAATGTCAAGGGAAAATGGTCTCGATTACACTTGTCCAACTCATCCATACTGTTTAATTAAGCTGGTTGTGCGAGCATCCCGAAAAACTCACGTTAGTTGCGCTATAGGGGTAATACAGACTTACAGTTTTACTCGTTTAGCTGGGTATGCCATTGCTTTGAACAGTTAAATGGGTTACAAAACTTACAATATAAATGTTCTATTTACAAGTAGATTTACGCTAGTAAATATTTTTAGCAAACGACGCTTATAACATTTTCTAAAAACTCAAACTAAAACGGCTTTAATCCTGGGTTATGACTACAAATTGATTTTTTTTAATTGACGACAGTATCCAAAATACGACATTTTGGAATCAGAAACATGCACTAAAACTGTTTATACTTATACAAGGTCTTAAGACCACACATGCAGACATCTCAGTAAAGTTTTTACTCAATATTTGTTTTTCATTTTCAACTCCTGTCACATTGGCCATAATGTGACCAGGTGTTTGGAAGAAATTGACCCAATATCCCATGGTTGTAAACAGGAACATATTCCTATAAAAACCTGACGTTAAATCTAACACTGTCTCTGTCTAATGTCCATGTTTTATATAAAACTGTTCCTTTTGGGAGTTATCTTCCTAGAAACTGGCAGTTAACAGAATATCCCTATATGGTCTGACACAGCAAATATACACAATAATAGTATATTATGAACACTAAAACATACGGGCACAGGGACAATCTTCTTGTCTAAAATAACGATGGAGACAAGTTTCTAATTGTGTTAAAAAGAGGTATATCATTTAGACCTTTATACCCCATCATAAATTGTTGTAATAAAGTAAACCTATGTTTAATGCCTTGGTTAAAGACTAGTGCAAAGAAGGAGTGTTTCAGATTACTGCATGTACTTAAAAGTTCTTCGTCGACGTGGGTTTATCGTAGGCTAAACGATGATGTACGGTATTACATGTATAACCGGGGTTTATCGTTGACCATCTTAGAATAATGAAGTTTGTGACAAAGAAAATCGAAATTAAGCATGAGGGAACATTAGTCCATGCTTCATGGGTAAATCAACCCAAAACGGTTTCTACGGCCTTTAACATCGGCTAATTCTGTCTAGAAGCTCTTTAGGTGCACACCAATGCGTCGGTAATCGGTCTATTAATTGTCATAGCCGATGATATATTGTACCAATTTTCCTCAGTCCATTGGTCACGAAGCACATGCTCACCCAACAATGGATCTTGATTAGGCATTTGGTTCTTAAGAACCTAATCATTTTAGCCTGTAACCTACTCATTTAAATGCCACAGACTGCCAAAATCTTTATATTTTCTGGTAAAATTTTTTTTGAAATGGATGGTTATTTTCTCAAAAGTAAAAATTGGAAGCTTTTTATTCGTACGGGTTTTGAAAATATTCGCCTGAGTGGCGTTTAGAGGTAGCACTTAAATATATTGTCGTTCGTTCCGTTTATTTCAATTTTGTTTACTGTTGAATTGAACTATAAGAATTTTGTAACTAAACCATCACGGCATGAAATCAGTTTCTTTATAGATGCCATAAAAGTTACCCCAAAGGGCCGCCAACTGTATATCTATTTATTATTTATACATAAGTGAAAACTAGGGATTTCCTTCACTCGGAAATGTCATAATTCACTGCAATGCAATAACACTTGTTATTTAAAGCACGCGACGAAGCCGATGACGTCGTCGGACCTACTTCTTTCTTGTGTACTGACGTCTGCTGTACAACAACAACAGTACATAGGATTTCGATAGGAATACGAGGCCTTTTCAGTCATTTTTGCATAAAGATAAATAATTTAAACTGAAAACACTAGATTGATTCAATCGATGATCGGTTTACCAATTAAAATCAAAGCGATAAAACCAACCTTCAATATCGATTGTCTGTTGACAGCGTTGTGTGACCTGTATCATGGCTTCGGAGAATCGGACCAAGTGCTGCGTGTAAAGAATAACTGTAATTGTTATTCAATGATGCGGTAAAACAATGTAAAGTAATTTCATAGATCACTTTTTTATCCTGGTGACTAGTGCACTGCAGAGTTCAAATCCGTGAAGAACGATTTAATTTCTTTTTACATGAAATATCGCGAAAAACTTCAGGGAGAAAATGGCCATTCAAATGACCACAAATCTGACAGTGAGAAGAACAGACATGCTGTTGTTTCATTGGTCAACGATATCTATTCCTACGTTTGCTGAAAACCTAATCCGTCATAAGTTTGTTCATATTTTCTTTTGTATAATTGATAACATGGGTTATTCTCCGTCTTTCACTCGAAAAAATATGTGCTTTTCAAACACAACTGTTCAATATCCTCTATTTATTTGGTTATTGTTTCATTTTAGCGGTTGTGACACTACATTAAGGGGCACAAGTAGCCATAAGCTTTGATCGTCCCGAGAAGTTGAGCGTTTGAAAAACGTTGAGATCACACTCAGACCAAATAAAAATTAAAAAATTCTGAGTGGATTTTTTACTCGGTCGCCGTATGTGGAAGAGTTGTCGGTTACTCGCCGAAGGTCGGGGGCTTCCTCCGGGCAATAAACCCGGTTTCCTCCCCCACTAAACCTGGCAACGCCGCCATATAATTGAAATAATCTTGAGTGAGCTGTAAAACACCAATCAATCAAACAAATAGCCGAGATGTATAAGTACATTTTCCAGTCTTCCCAGCGCTTATACACCAAGGTTGGTGTATGAAGGAAGCTGCTTTTCCGTACTTCTTGTGAAGTCATATTTATTAATGATAAAAAATTAAGACATCACCACGTAGTTTATAGTTGTTTTTGAACAACACGAGCTTTCGATACCTGTACCGGTGTCTTCGTCAAGTGTAACATGTTTATGTTTATTCAATTCATCTTTTTGTATTCTACTAATTATGGGATTATTTTTTTTTTAAATTTGAAAAACAGATAAAGTCGGCTATGTTTAGAAAATGACGAGAATAATATAATGATCTGGGGTGGGGTCTCATCCTGACTAATGATTTATTTGTTTATGTAGACAGTCCCAATTAAAATTGGAAGGTGACCTTTATGATTATTCAATTAATGTTTTGTGTTCTAGTAATAATAAGATTATTCTTTCTTGAAATTAAAAAGATAACGAGAAGACTATAACATTCACTTATTAAAAAGAAACAAACTGAAGTGTCGTGGGTTTTGGTTTTACAACAGCCTATGACTGGGTATAAGCGGCTGGATGACATGCCCCTCTTCTTGGTCAACTGGAGTTTGATTGGCGACTTAACACATTTGTTCTTTTCTTTTTGTATATATGTCAATATTTTGAAACATTAAATTCAGTTACACTTGACGAAGACACCGGCACAGGTGTCGAAAGCTCGAGTTGTTCAAAAACAACTGAGGACGTGGTGATGTCTTAATTTTTTATCATTAACTGGAGACTTGTTTCCATGGTTGTTTTAGTCAAGAACGATTTCGGTGTCTTTTAGTGTTTATAAATATATACACAAAGACATAAGTTAAGCACCCTCCTGGAAAGTCTGCACCGACCGATAAAATCATTGGTGTAGGGAGATTGTTGGCAGACTGATATTGCAGAAACGATTGTGATCATAAAGGGCATATTTTGAAAAACTAATCCACAGTTGGAACAATAGTGTGACGTCACAGCAGTGGTTTAAAGAAACATGTCATCTGACACAGTTGGTTTGATATACTTGGACCAATGATGTACCTTTAACTGATCATTGCCAGGTCTACCAATGCTTGGATGTCATATACAACTATATTTTTTATAGTTATACGTATGACAGTATTGAATACTATATCAGGGTATTTTAAGATATTTGTTTAGGTCTAAGAACGATCGATTAGTAGCAAAAATGGAGGTGTATATAGGGTATAAAATGTTGTGTGGCGTAACGCGTTCTGCTGATTTGTGTTTTATCCCATACTTCATTTGATTGGTTCACAAATGAAGAACAGAGATTTGAAAGAATAGGTCGGATGTTTGGACCCAGAACACTGCTTATGGCGGTTTCTCTGGAAGAACTGAGAAAACGTGGGAGGGAAAATTATTATTGACAAAACAGGTTTTATGACTCGTGACATTCAAGGCAGGGAAAGACACACACGATCCGTTTTACTTGATGAGGGGTTCCGGAGCACTTATGTCTGCTATTTATCAAAAAGTAACACTTGTGCCGAATACCATCGTCTGAAACCATTGAAATGTCAACGCACTGAAGGGAATCCATAGATAGACTATGGGAATGTCAACTTTTTTAAATTGGATTTTTAATAAAACTCACATGCAGAGGGAAAATGTTCTTTACTAAAATAACCACGAAGAGAACTTTCTATTTGTATTAAAGAGTCATTTAGATTTTTATACCAAGTCATAGTTTGTAATAAACCAAAACCAAAACCCATGATATTTCATTAGGTTGAAGACAGACCGGAGTTTGGCTTTGGTCAATCAATTTTTTTCTTCTGAAATACAATATTATATATTGACAAAATTGTACAGATATTCAACTTTGACAAGAAGTCAGGTAATTGAACAAAATATGATAACGGGTAAAGAAAGGGTTTAAAAATGTAATTTGGTTCCTAGAGGACAGACAAGGGAGTTAAGTGCGGACTAATATATCTTTTAAACTCGTGTTCTTCTTTAGTTATTATGAGAGTCGTAACGAGTTATTCCGAGTTTGTTGTCGTCCAATATTCCATTTCACAATAAACCTTGCCACTTTTGTTACATGGGTTATTCAATTAACATCAGTTGCCAAAACGAGGCTGTTTTTGTTAATCGAAAGAAAACACTTACATAGGCCTAGATAATTTAACATATTGTAAAGAAAAGTTGTTACTTTTTGACCGATGGAGGTTACCAGATTATTGAATTTTCCTGTGTCTGGTACAACGTGTTTAACCAAATAGTGTCAATAATTTCAATTTCCTGATACAAATACCAAAATTGTTTGTTTTGCTTTAGAGAAAAAAGTAGATCGCTGGAGATGCTGGGGCTTCTGCAACACTTGGCCCAAACGGTGTCAATTTGTAATGGGGATATAAGAAGACTTGAAAGAAACATCATTAACATCTTTCTAATCAAAAACGTCGTAAAAGAGTTCTGCAAACAATGGAAACAATCGCCGTTTGCTTGGATTGCCAGTATATGGTTTCGTCTGGAATATTGTCCAGTTTCACTCAGTTCGTCAGCATTCTCAAAAACATTGATTGAGAGAAGCCATTTAAATGTTGACTTGCCCTTATTTTCCTTCATACAGGAAGTACACATTCTTAAACATAGTGCAAAACCAAAAACATCATTCCTTGTTGAGATTTTTACTCTAACAGACTTGCACGCCATGTTGTCCTTATCGAGTCAGCCATTTTGGTTAAAATCGTCAAAATGTTTTTCTTATTTTTCTGAAATTCAATCTTAAAAGACATTCTGACCCAGAAACTCGAATGGGAAGTGCTTTGTCGGTGACTTGGTTCTGATTGAAAATTTTGTAGTGTAATTGAAGAGGGTGGAATTGACTATACAAATGTATCCTGCATGTCAGTCTAAATCAGTCATCTTTTACGCTGGCCGAATAAGTATAACGAATAAGATATAATTTATTCGTGGAGAAAAAGTGATTTTATCCATATGGTCTGAAGAAGTGCCTTGATTCCATGTTGATCGATTTACATCCGGGTTCGCATAGATCTCTTTTGATTAAACATGTGAGTAGAGTATCGTTGTTAAGTTGGGAATAAGATTCCATTTGACAAAAAATTATAACTGTTATGTGTGTCCAGGATTTGTCAAATTACAAATAAACATAAATTTGCATATGAGATGATCAGTAGGCCCATAGAAAACCACTGACAAACAAACAAACAAATAAACTAAAAAACAAACAAACAAACAAACAACAAATCTACATATTATCTTCATTTTAGTTTCAAAGAAAATTTCGCTTCTGAACGTATCGTTCGATAATGTTTTAGTTTTCTTCATATTGCAAATCCTTTTTAAATTTCATTTCAGATAGTTAAGTATTAAGATTTTGAGGCAAGTATTATTGGCGACTCATTGAATTGGATTATGGGAACTCGACTTCCAAAAAGTATTTACAGATGTTTGAGTCTCCGGAATCTCATGGTAGGTAAATCTACCAACGGTACAATACTAGTAAGGGAAATAATCTTCAGCGTGTCGAAAAAGTCCAAACGTCTGACAAAAGGCACATAAAACGTGTAAAAAATACAATATTTAGCGATACACTTGAAGAACAAATCAGTTTTTGAAGAAAGTAACGGATGCGGGTATATATATATTTATGATCACTAAAACACACGGGCAAAGGGATGTGGGTATATATATATATAAATTGTTAGCTTAGATAATGACGATTGTATGGGTTGGGCATGTTGGGAATTGTAGTCTGACATATGGCCGACTGTATTGTTCATGTAGACACAAAAAAACGGAGAAGATACCTACCAGCTTCATGAGGATGAAGACCATCTGTCTCGTCGTGTTTCATTTCAACTCAACTCCTTTGACTGAGACTGTTTTGTTCCAATCTTCGTTGAATCGTTCTACGTCTTGTTCCAAGGCAGAGTTCCAAAATGGCGTCTTTCCTCTGCCTCTATTCGTTCCTACTAAATTATTCTGGTTTAATGTTAATGTTGTTTCCTTGTGGCCTGAAACGGATCGATAATGTCCTCACAGTGACGTCAGGAGAGATCCATATACGGTTATTCCATAATTCAGGCAGATGTCCATATCGATTTGATTGGCCGAAACTCGGTCCGTCTGTTGGCGTTTCTCATTCACAAATTCCAAACAATGCTTCAGTGCTTATTGGATTAGAGTGTACTGCTGTTGTCTGGTTAGCCACACGTGAAGCTCGTGTTAACAGCCGACCATTGTATCAAGGAATATGTGTTCCAACACCCGTCTACTATTAAGATATTCAGATTCCATTACGATTTTATTCTGTTTTAATGATATTAAAACGGTCATCACTAGACTTTAATGTGGTCAGAGAAAAATTCCAATGAGGTCAACATTGGCAATCCGTCCCCATGGTAGCCATTGATTTATTACCACCAGTTATACATGTTGATGGTATTGATCGCAGGGGCCATGTCTCAACATTAAACACACTACACACAGACCGCTCAGAATTCCGTATCAAAAACAGATACAATCGTTCAGTGAAATGGTGATACACGTTTTGGTTGTCGAGAAAAACTCTTGTCTCTGAACATTATGTTACATTTTGAGACGGCTGCTTTTCTCACTCACTGGCATGAAAGAAAAAACTGTTTTCTTTTCAACTGTAAATAAGACTTTGATTTCGTGACTTTGAAGGACATCGAATCTAATTACGAAGATACTCACCAGACAGGGTTAGTCTTAGAATAGGAATATGTAACCTTCGGTATAATCATATGAATCTGTAACATCCAATCGACAGTTTAAAATGACATGAGCTATTCCCTATATCTCAGAATAAAGCGCCATTTTTTTCTGAATCTAATTTAAGCGGACTACACTGATGTTTTTTTTATAGCGAAAACAACTATTTAATACACGTAACACAAGATGGTAGTAGGCTTTATATATCTCGAGTAGAAGCTAGTTTTCGTGATTGCGAATTTCCGGAACCAATATCAATTGTTTGGATTTATTGCCAGTCAGTGCTTATAGAAAGAACATTTTAAAGGCTGAACTCCCTTGGATGTCTTTTACCTGGTAGCTATATTGTATATTTTCCCTGTCTTTTCCCAGTATCATATGTTGTTTGATTCCAGTTTTTCCGATTTCTTACCATGGATGAAGATACATGTACGTGCAGCTTTGTCAAAATGTTGCAGGGTGTTCCTGGCAGTTCTGTTGACTAAATTCGGTCTCCTGTTTTTCTTCGACCAAGGGGATTGTCATGGGTTTTGGTTTATTGCACTAACGAATGATTTAATATTTAAGGTCTGGGTGACATACCCTTTTTTGACACAATAAGATACAATACGATCCTTGGTTATTTTGGTCAGGACGATTCCGTCTGTATCCTTATGTTTTAGTGTTCATAAATATATGTTGAGCCAACTGATCGAACCCTATAAATGAACCACGTCCGGTTTTTATTATTTTCTTCATTCAATTTTCATTAAACACGTACACGACGACAACAATATTTCTGTAAAATGATAAGCGAATAAATATTAACGAAGGGGATTTTACTATAGCGGCTACTTTCTGTCGCTCTTTTTTTTTTAAAGAAAACGGTAGTTTATGGAGGCTCTGTTAAAATACAAGCATCTCATTAGTAGCTATTTTGAGAGAATTTAGTTATATGCTTGGCTTAAAACAAGGTTTAAGCTGTGATGAAACGGTTGATTAGATACGATGGAATCTCTCCGGGTTATCAATGTTCCGACATTATGGACATATGGTGCTAAATGTAGTTCTCTATTATACCTCTTATGACATGCGCAAATTATTGTTTGATGTATCTTGTCATTCGTTATCTGAGCACAGCACCTTTTATAATTAACACAATATGTAACACATTAGCGAAACAGACAGGGGGTGTTTGTAACAGAAAATCGATGAAGTGATTATGCGAATAGGGAAGATATGAATATCCAAGAATTGTTCATGTTTTAAAAGAAAAAATAGATGAACGCTTAATGCTTTGCCCTGGGGCGCGGGTTCCATCTCATTGCGGATATTACCCAAAAATCTGTGAGGAACCAACCGCTAGAGCGTGCAAGTAGATATGAATTTTATAGCCCCCCCCCCTGCTAAATAATCCTGAACCCAACCTAATACAATATCGATAGTAACTGGTTTACAGGGTTGTTTTTATCACATCCCAACAAGTGAGGGTCTAGGGACCGCCTATGCCCCAGAGTTGAATTCTTGATAGCTTGAGAGCTGTATTGAAAATAAATCTCATCAGATGACTTTTGTAATTTGGCTATTTTCTTTGCAGGGGGGGGGGGGGGGGGGGGGGTATATACTTCTGACACAGCCGAAGTCAAATGTATTAGCATTGTATGAGCCTCAAATCCAGCACATCGTCTGTATGTAATTACATGCGTATTAATCGTATTATCTCGAGAACAATCGATCATGGTGCTATTTTACTTCCTTGTCTTATATGTAGGGTGATGGAGGATGTTGAGAATCTGGTGCATTTTAACATGGGAGAGAATTCTTATAGTAAATTCTAAGAAAAAACATTTTCTCTGACATAAAAAAGTAGGACCTTGGTGGACTTGTGCGTATGAAAGTGGGAAAGCGACAAACTTTGACAGAAACAGAAAAAAAAACACAGAAAAAGTAATTAAAAATGAACACACACACGCACACACACGTTTCTCATCTTGTATCAAACTGGTGGGAAATGAATACTCCAGTAGATCAACTACATACATTTGGAACCAAACTCCTGTCCGTCGTCAAGATATCATGATATCAACAGCTTATTGTTGTGTGTAAAGGTCTAAATGATATACCCCTAATAAGATACTATAACTCAATGGTTATTTCAGACAAGAAGATTTTTCCCGTGCCTGTGTGTTTTAGTGAGGATTCTGATAGTAAATTCTACGAAAAAACATATTCTCTGACATAAAAAAGCAGGACCTTGGTGGACTTTATGTGCATAAGAAGGTGGGAAAGCGACAAATTATGATCAACTATATACATTTGGAACCAAACTCCTGTCTGTCGTCAAGATATCATGATATCAACAGTTTATGACTGGATACAAAGGTCTAAATGATGTACCCCTTATTAACACAATTAGATACTTGTCTCCATGGTTATTTTAGACTACAATATTTTTCCTGTGTCTGTATGTTTTAGTGTTCATAAATATACATTTTGGAACTTTCTCTATTGAGGATGTTTGGATAGCCATAGTAAACGCGTCTAACCCCTTTCCATCCCTTTGCCGAACTTCCACCAAGAACTTTCTTTCGAAACAAACAAATTATGCACAAGCATTTCTGCGCAAGCTAATAGACCCCATGACTAATGATGTTACTCGAACACGGTGAATAGAATTATGGGGTGTAAAAGGGATTATCTCTGGAGTGAACTTCTTGTATCGAGCCGTTGTGGCGACACGCATGGATGCACCAATCTGACTAAAGTCTTTCAGTCTGACTAAAGCTTTCAATGAGCACCTCGACTTTAGTCAGATTGGGCTGCACATGTATGTTATTCTGTGTAGAATACATGTACTTTCTGTTCGGGACGCGGATTCTCTCCGATAATACCATGACGTGTAATTATGCAATCGGTCCATCCTATCTTTCAGTTTAAGATAAAATATCTAAGGAGAAGGGACAGTAAAATATAGTGTCTATAATACATTTAAAATAACATGCCATAGACTAAAGACCAGTTTACAAGAGAATAATGGTAGGGTGAGTCTGTGATATTTCGTTTGACAGCTTTTGCCACCAAAGTCTAGCAAATCTGTCCCAAAATTGGAGAGGAGGATTTTTATTTTTGAATACTATGATACCACACCAGGCCAACAATGATTAAGAGCTCTGCTAAGGATAGCAACATGAACAAAGCTCGTCCATGTTCTGAAAATTAAACTTTGTTCAAGACACTGTTGTACTTTTGGGGGCCTTTTTTAGTTAAAAATCCAGATAATAAAAGCGGGGTAACTGCCGATTGGATTTATGAAAGACAAGAGTTGCGTCCCCTTTATCAATCCTGATTCGTTTTTTTTCCTTTTCAGACCCCTCGGATCACTTGGGGATTCAAATATCCTAAGGCGGGCTGAACATTGAGATCTTAAAATAACTAGAGAGCTCATTGGCCTCACAAGCTGACGCCAGACAGGCGCCATTTTCAACTACCCCAGTTAGCCGTAATCGCCAGCACAGAGTAATGAAGTAGATCGAGTAACCTTCCTTTCGGATGCTTCCCATTTCGCTTTTTGTGACTAATTAAATTTTGTAACCTAAAGCATCGCCCAATCAAAGCAATGTAAATGTCTGACGGGCGAGCGCGCCATTTTGATCTACCCTAGCCAAGGAGTATAGATGGACTAGCTCGCCCTCCACTGTGGCGTCAGACCTTTACATTGCTCTGATTGGGCGATGCTCCCTCTAGTTATTTGTAGATCTCTATGGGGCTGAAGGACACTTTAAATGCGGCGACCGATCGAGAGGGTAGCCGCGTAACGAATACTTTCCACATCCGTTTAAGAGCCCCCCCCCCCCCCCTCCCTCCACCCCAAGCGTCCCAGTTATAATTTAACGATTCAAAACAGTATATTTTTGCCCATAATAAGTTCTTATTGAAGCTTTGGCGAGATCCAGATATGTACCGAAACTGCGTCTGTATCCGTTTGTGTTACGTATGTGTTTTACCGGGCAAAATAATATATATAGCCATAAACAAATAACTTTTTTGGATGACTTCAACATTTGCTTAATTTCGGATAATTTTTGCTTACTGTTTTTGTCAGTAAAATATTTATAATATGTACTTCTTGGCGCCATATGTCTTCAGTGCAAAAATACGGTGAACGAAAGGCGATCGAAAACAAGCGGGGGCATCAGAGTTTTGCTCCGATTGCATGTATACACATCGAAGGCCGAGTTTTACCGAATATATACAGATTATATGCATATTTTTCTCTCCCGTATTTTACTAACATGGGGACAACTCGACGGCTGTTTCATGTCAATTACATTCTTTTCAAATATACATTTAGCCAATAGACAAACACAAACCAGTTTTAAGCCGTGTTCATAAATCCTTTAATTTGGCTCCGTTTTATAGCAAGCAATAAGTTGTATTTAAATGCAATGTTTTCTTTAGATATTTTGATATTAAGTACGTATCTGGTGAATAAAAAGCCCCCCCCCCCCCTACATCTGACCCGTTTTGTCTCCTATAAAGATAAAGATTGGCGAGCAACTGCAGCAAAAATATCTTTGTACTGACAAAACTGAAAAGAAAAATAATCATAGCAAATAAATGCTAAAATCATCCATATAAAATTAGCCCAGTAAACCACATCTTGTGTAACATATACAGAGCCAGTTACGGTACTTGTCGGGCAATGTGTTAAGCACATACGAGCAGAGGCTGAACGTTAAAAAATATACTGTTTCACTTGGACACTTGTATTGGACTCCCAAGAGGATACTGAAAGCGTTGGTTTCCCGGCTACCCTTTTGGTCGCCACATTCAAAATGGCCTGCCGCTTGTCTAAGGGTATTAGGTGTATGTAAAATCTTTGATATGGTTTTGCAAACTTTATAAATAACACACAAAAAAAATGTGCTCAAAGAAAAGATAAATTTTCAAGACGTATTAAGACCGTTGCTTCAAGTTGAAACTTAGAGAAACAATATATCTCGTGAAATACAACTTTAATTGCTCTTAGAGGAAAAGAGCCTTTAATAGATGTCATTAAATTAAGCATGTGGAAGGTTTGCCAGGTATTAGACGAAGGTCAGGGGTTTACCCATGAGGAAAGCGCCTTATTTCATCCACCACTGAACCTGGCATCGCCGCCATTTAAGTAAAATAAGTATATAAAGTGCGGCATAAAAAATCAATAAATCAATCAAACCTAGGTTTTAGAGACAATGTAGATAGCTGTTAAACTTGTTGGGTTTGTAACGATATATCTGTAATTTAATATATAGTTCTTTCTTTGTTTAAGACATAATATGAAAATTGTCGCTGTTCTTGATTGAAAGTCTCGCCTTACCCATGTGCCTCTACAACTGTTTTTTACTGAAAGTCTAGCCGTACCCATGTGTCTTTATCACTGTTCTTTACTGAAAGTCTAGCCGCACCTATGTGTATCTAGCACTGCTTTTTACAGAAAGTATAGCCCTGCCCATGTGTCTCTATCCTATTTTACTTACTTGTCGGTCAGATACTGCATCCTGGATATTTAGCATTTGTGTTCAATGGTTGGTTATTCCACCACCAATCACTTAGTAGTTCAATGAAATTCAAATCCTCTTGACCGTATGGTTAATGTATATTTTATGTTTTACTTAATTGCCGACCAGGTGCTGGAAGTCAAGCCACACCCATGTGTCTCTATTCTGTTTACTTAATTGCCGACCAGGTACTAGAAGTCAAGCCGCACCCATGTGTCTCTATTCTGTTTACTTAATTGCTGACCAGGTACTGGAAGTCAAGCCACATACATGTGTCTCTATTCTGTTTACTTAATTGCCAACCAGGTACTAGAAGTCAAGCCGCACCCATGTGTCTCTATTCTGTTTTACTTAATTGCCGACCAGGTACTAGAAGTCAAGCCACACCCATATGTCTCTATTCTGTTTTACTTAATTGCCGACCAGGTACTGGAAGTCAAGCCACACCCATGTGTCTCTATTCTGTGTTACTTACCTGTCGGTCAGGTACTGGAAGTCAAGCCACACCCATGTGTCTACCCTGTTTTACTTAATTGCCGACCAGGTACTGGAAGTCAAGCCACACCCATAAGTCTCTATTCTGTTTTACTTAATTGCCGACCAGGTACTGGAAGTCAAGCCACACCCATATGTCTCTATTCTGTTTTACTTAATTGCCGACCAGGTACTGGAAGTCAAGCCACACCCATGTGTCTCTATTCTGTTTTACTTACATGTACCTGTCGGTCAGGTACTGGAAGTCAAGCCACACCCATGTGTCTCTATCCTGTTTTAGTTACCTGTCGGTCAGGTACTGAAAGGCTTGCCGTACCCATGTGTCTCTATCCTGTTTTACTTACCTATCAGTCAGGTACTCAAAGTCTAGGTGCGCCCATGTGTCTCTATTCTGTTTTACTTACCTATCGGTCAGGTACTGAAAGTCTAGGTGCGCCCATGTGTCTCTATTCTGTTTTACTTACTTGCCGGCCAAGTACTAGCCGGATCTATGTGTCTCTACCCTGTTTTACTTACATGTCAGTCGGGTACTGGAAGTCTAGCCACACCCATGTGTCTCTATCCTGTGTTACTTGCCAGTTAGGAACAGAAAGTCCAGAAGTCCAAATAAGAAGCTTTTAGCATAAGTCTCTAAGAGTTGAAAAGTACTAAAGGATGGTGATTCCACCACGATTTTTATTCCACCACGAATCACTTCGTTTCGATGAAATTCAAATCCTCTTGCCAATCTAAGTGTACGGCACAAAAATCGTGCACCTTTTTGTGCCTATATAGGTTATGATTATTTCAGTAGTTCACCAGCCGCATACATTTTAAACAAAGAGCATTAAACAATAATTCAGTACAGAACCACTGGCCTTGGCAGCCATTTGTTAAGAAAGCGAATTCAAGGGAACTTGCTACAAGTAAAGCTACTTTCAAAGATTTATATTTTTAATGTGAATAGTTGTATGAATATTAGCTTCCAGACTGCCTTTTGCAATTTATTTGGCCTGACTAGTCTTACCTATATACATTCAGGTATGTTAACCTAACATTTGGACTAGCAGTGTAATTGTGATATATATTGTTCAATGTTCATCTATTGGTTATTTATGAATTCAATCATAAGGCGAATTGATAAAGCTACCCTTTCACCATGGATTAAAAAGTAAAAATAATGAACGGGGACAGTGGAGGCCATCGACTGAACAGTGAGTGAACCTTGATGGGCATTAAACTTGGTCGGTCACTTGTCCGCCTTCCTCACGACCCATTCTGATTTCACCGATGAAATTCTCCTTCGGTCGGTAGCCTGGGGCAGCAATAACCATTCACTAACACCGCCTATAAACTGAATCCATCTCCCAGAGAAGACTCTAAATTATTTCCTTTGACCTTGGTTCTTAGATCTGGCGCATCAAACCGAGTTCACTGCTCAATCGCTCATGAAAACCAATTTGGCGTAGCTCAATATAATACTGATGGAAGTCGGCATGGACTTGTGTCTTGTCTCTCTCCCACACATGCCTCGAGGACGTCTCGGATAGAGCCTATCACTGTGTCGGCGGACCAGTCAGCCTGATCAGCCTCCCGCAGTCAGATGAAACTCGGTGAATGTCATTTCTCTGTTAACCACAGTGCGGTTATGTACAGGATAAACACGTATATCTACCTGCAACTGAACGCCAAATGTACAGAATTCACCTGTATATGATGTTAGGAGAGAGGGAGTTGTCTAAGCCGTTCGTTAATAAGCTAACATGATGCGATGTACCGGTTTCAATTTCAATATTGTCCTAACTTATTACTTGTACCTGTTAATCACATACATTGTTTAGGGCAATAAGAGTTAGGTTTTATAAAGTGAATAATATCTAATTGATAACCGGTCTTAAACGAACATATCAAGTATTGGAGATGGCGGTGTGTTGTGCACAGGTATCCGGGGATATTACGAACACGGTGTATTACACGACCCAGTGTGGACTCATGCTAAGGTACAGCCTCAACGATTAAGAAGGAATTAACGTGCTACTGTGAGAGAGCATCTTGTTGACCCAGCATGAGTTACAGGTTTGACGAAGAAGAATACCCCTTACGTACGTTTACTGAGAGGGATTGGGGTGATACGAGAAGGTTACTGAATGATGGCTACAATACGGCGCCGTTACCCTCACAGAGAGGCCGTGTGGCCCCCGCCAGGCGATGGGTGGACTCGCTCCCCAGAGGTGAGTTTGGATGTTATTGATGGTGGCAAGTATATTGCTAAATCTGCAATCAAAACAGGTTAAAATGATGTTTCTTAATAGTGAACATTTACCAATTCATTGCATTAGATGCTTTTAATTTACAAATGGGCTTTTATGGGTCGTTGAGTGTAGAGTTAAAAGCGTGCGAATGCTAACTAAAAATAACACATCATATCTGTTATGTATGCTTGTAAATCAGCATTTATCACCAAATTTGACGTTTTGAACTCTGTTTTGTCAATTTCGATTGATTGATCGAAGTAATTACTAAGCTGCTCTTCGGGGCTCATCCGTAGGTCAAGATGTCTGATTGGCCATAACATCAGCACGCTGTTAAAACGATGAGTTGAAATAGAGTTTCCTTCGTGTTTGTTTGAATTTTGTAAAATCCAGAACAGACTATCTTTTTTTTATTGTTTTGTATTTAAACTTTATGATTCAAGTGAAATGGAAAATGATGGAACCAATGGAAGTAAAGTTTAATAAAGAGAGCGGGGTCCGATGTAAAGGCGAATTCATGCTTTAGTATTAACTTTGAGAAAAGCCGTTTGGATTCGGCCACTTGCGCGTGACGTGACGTGACGTCTAGACAGTCGAGCACCTTGCCTTCACGTGACGTCATAAACGACCCCCCCCCTCCCCCACATCTTGAAAAAGCCTTTTCGTGATTTACGCCGAGGTGTCAAACCACGCCAGCATTTTGTACCCGAGATGTATATGTATTGATTTATGGTGTTTTGGCTATATATTAGAATTTGCTCTGTACTTACACTTTAACCATTCAATATATATGTATTGAGTGGCTAAAATAAGCGAACAAAAACCCATAGTCTATCGATGATATGACTCAACTAATACACAGTCTACCGGAAGCGTCTAATCTTTTGCCCTTTTCAAATGTTAAAGACGTAGGCTGTCAAGACTTACCAATGATTTACCATAAAAAAGGTTTCAGTGTCCACAATGAAATCATTTTCGTATTCCCATTTGCATATTAAAGTTAAAGTGATCTTTTGCCCACAAGGATACAGAAAATAAGTCCCCTTCTTAGTTGCATAATTTCTTTTGCGCACCGTATGACACGCAATTTTAAACTTGGCGACTTGAGATAAATTTTATGAGAAACAAGTTTTTATTCGTTATTAATTAATGAATCCTTCGATTTCTAAAAATACTGTATACGGTATACTTTGTAAACTTTAAGCCAAGTTCGTATATTAAATAATAATTCGCGAAAAACTTATCAATTCGCGAAATAACCAGCGTAAAAACTGACTTTTTACATTAAGAATAACTAAATTGTTCTCTTCGAAGAGTTGAATTAGTTCACTTGACAACAATATTTAGCATATGCTTATAATGAATCTGAATCTTTTTAAGGCGTAGACATCTCTACTTTTTACTCAAAACATACAATAATACAGGCGTCTGTCATGGCAATACGATGGGCCCATCGACAAACTAAATGATTGAATTTGAAATAATTAAAATTCCTAAATTTGAGATAGTGTTCGAAATGTTAACAAAATACAGATTTTGATTGTCATTGACTTTGATAACGATGTAAGAACTACATCGAAACGTCGTCACCTAATAAACCAAGACGTTCTTATTCATAAGTAATTCTTCACCCTATTGTAACCATTCAACTTCTAAATGCCATTAAAAGATTTGAAATATAAACATCCGGGACGAAGTTTATTTATTATATGCTTAAGTTCAAAACACTGCTTTAAAGTGGCATGAGCTGTCAAAATTCACACTTTTTTTATAATTTATGATCGTCACGACAGTAAGAGGCTTTGAAGGCCATCGAAAAAACTAAATGATTGGCGTTGGAATGACGAAAATCCATACAGTATGTGCCTATGTGGCCTGTACGAACCGAAAACATGTTCGAAAAGTAAACAAAATTTAAATAACCGGGACGACCATTCATTCATTCTAAGCCAGAGTTAGTTCGCAGCAATACTTGATCGTACATTTTCGAGACTAGAAGCACTTAAAAGCTTCTGAATTATACGTCTTGTGAATAATAGCCAATAATTTCAACATTCGAACGTTAAAATATCAACATTTTGGCAGTTCATGCCACTTAACGTTACTGTTCGGATTAGTTTCACTGAAAAGCTTCTAATTTGTGCTTCTTGAGAAAAATAGCCCATGATTTCAAAATATTTTCTATGGCAAATATATCAACATTTTGGCAACTCATGTCACATAAAGTAGGCCAGTCTAACATACCTCATTAACAGTTTATCTTTCAACAGTCTTTTTTTAATGGAACATTTTTTCAAACCTCTATACAATTTCATTGACAATATGTTGTTTTTGCTTAACCTGTCTAGCATTTAAACTTGACAACTAATTCAAATTAGACGAACCGGTGTTCTTTTTTTGCATCAACTGCAAGCATTAGTCATATGTCAGTTATAGAACCTGTTTATCAAGAAGACAAACATGTACACTTAGTGTCCTCGATATGAACAATAGACAGTGACACATGTACACATGTAACACATATGACAACCCCGTCTGTGCTTTAATGTTAGACTGAGGGTCACAGACTTGTAATGTCACTGAACCTTAACACCTACGCCGACTCAATCAAACTGAAAAATATTTATTTTAGTACGCATTATATATTTACTGACCAAGGCTAAGCTCATGTCACTCGTCAACCTAATGAAATATTATAGGTTTGGTTTGTTACAACATTTTATGGGCTATAAAGGTCTAAATGGTATACCTCTTTTTAACACAATTAGAAATTTGTCTTCCGTGTGTTTTAGTGATCATAAATATATATTCACGAACATTAAAACACATTGACACAGGCAATGTCTTCTTGGCTAAAATAACTATAGAGACAAGTTTCTTATTGTGTTAAAAAGGGATGGGGTATGTCATTTGGATCTCTATATCCAATTGTAGGTTGTTTTCATAAACCAAAATCAATGATATATTAAGATTTCTTTGGAGACATCAATTGTTTATAAATGTTATCTACTAGAATACTCGTTTTAGGAGAATGCAACTTCTATTTTTGATACCTGTATTTATTAAGATTGACCATAAAGTGACACATAAGCCTAGAACATATGACCTGTTCTCTTTTAGGACGAGAGAGGAAACCCGGAGGGGCTTGTGTTCTTAAGACTAGGCGAAGGATTTTAGTATTGTTCATATATTTCTTTTCTTTTGGGAATATTTGAATTTGAACTTCGACCTTTCCTTTATAGCATATTGTACGCCACCAGGGTCATGTTCTAATAAGGGGGCGTAGAGTTACGCATAGGCTTACAACATGCAGCTGAGCCTTGAAATAGCGACTGTGCGTATTAAAGTTACTATCATTTGACATGCATTTGAGTCAGGAGTAACTTACGCAATCCAGTTGATTATCGTGTCTCCCAACGCTGTACTGGTGATGTGGTCTCTTGTTAGGGTTGATTATTCAAAGTAAACAAACCAGTCAATCAATCAATCAATCAATCAATCATTTCAACCGTCATATCATTTAGATAAAATAGCTACTAAAAATCTCCAATAAATGTATGCATAAAACTATATTTTAAACTCGATGTTTAAAGTTTGAAAGATATTCTCGCTAAATCCTTATTTGTTCAGCTTTATAGACGAAGGTAGACTTTCAACTTCGACCGCATCTAGTGCATCTGCAAAATTGACTGGTTTCATATGTTTCCAACCAAATGAAGATTTAGAAATCGGTTAAGACTCCGCGTAGCAAGATTGGAAAAATTAAGCATTCCTTTATGTCGACGCGAATCATTTGTTGAGGGATATTACCCCAGGCGATGTTGTCTTGACAATAGCCGGCCAATTTTATAGACAAGCCCTAAAGTGGTTCATCCTCACGCATGGCCACTTTCGAATTAAATCTCGTGATTGGCTTTGGTCATGGGATACATCAATTCAAATTGATGTTGGTCACGCGACGGTCTCATAGATTTTAATTGAGATAAGCTCTTGATTTTCAATTGTCTTACGCAACTGTCTCTGTCAGAAAATTGGGCAGATTTGTTGATGCCCCGGGGGTACCACAGCTCTTCGTGGTAACCTGCTTATATTTACTTTGATCACGGCTACTCCAGAAACATTGCACTTTATGTCTGTGCTAACAATACCCATGCGGACACGGTATATGACATCAGTAGACAATTACATTTCCATTTGCAGTAATGATAACGTTTGGCTCTGTCACTCGGTTAGAAACATTTGCCCAGCTAAAGGCCCTGGTGGAAACTCGGAACCGCCCTAGACAACTCTGCAGTTCAAATCTTGACAGACCAATAAGGGAGAAATCCCAGAATTTTCACTTCCTAAGGGGACAGGGGTGCAGACGACACAAGTCACATTGCTGTCAATCGCTAAATCACCCCCAAGTCAGACAGCTTCAATCCGCCACTTTTATTCAATCTTCACCTTTCGTATATATTTTAGGCAAACTACTACTTCATTGAGTCCCGTCAATACTCAAAAAAGTATTTCTAGCTTATGAGAAGTTCCACAAAGGAATGCCCAAACGATATCGACCGAAATCTAGAAACTTCATTCGAAACCCGAAAATGGGCTAATCCTAACAGTCCACTGTGGCCATATGTAATTAAACATTGTCAAAAAACAATTACTAACCAAGACAAAGCAATCGTGTGTTAAATTTGGATGATTAAATTGTTTCTCGTCTTTAGTTTTTCTTTTGTTGACCACATAGAATGAACATTGCTGTAAATGTCTAGTTTTTGTTTTATTAACAAGATAGAATTATTGCGTTGCAAGCTTTTCTTGACATATGTTCTTGTCTTAAGTATATGACAAGCAGATTTGATATAACTTGACTTCACTTGACACATATGATTTATTACATAAATGACTTGGGAACTTTTAGATTTAGTAGATATCGAACGTTAAGTCGATAGCTGGTGGTCTGGATTACAGCGTTTTTCTCAGCGAAACATGTGTAATGGGGGTTGATAATGATGAAGTAATCGTCTAAAAGGACAGTAACAAATGACCGTCTGAGGAAAAGCCGGTATGTTGAGTAAATCATCTTTTACCCGAGCGTGCTGGGCATGGCCGATCAGTCAAGTCTCTTCATAGCCAATAATGAGGCGATTTTGTTCAGAAAGAGTTAACAAATTATGCATCATGAAACTGTATTACGCGTTTTGCCCAACGCTTTAATTTGATTTGATTTATTGTTGTTTTACGCCGCACTCAAGATTATTTCACTTATATGGCGGCGCTGACAGGTTTAGTGGGGGAGGAAACCGGGCTTACTGTCTGGAAGAAACCCCCGACCTTCGGCGAGTACCTGGCAACTCTTCCACATACGGCGACCGAGTGAAAAATCCACTCGGAAAGTTTTCAATTTTTGCTTTAAAAATCGTTGGATAGAATATAAACATATCAAACCAGCACTGAAATTTCTTTCTAAAATACATAACCAGATGGATTAGTGAGAGCTGGTTTGGTGTGTTGGGGGTGTTGGATAACGGAGGCACCTTGACACGGTACGAGGAAGCCACCCCTGCTCTGAATCCAAACAACTGTGATCCTTACCTCGAGCAAATATCAATATTGCTCTAACCCATTACAGGCCGACTTCGTTATGTATAACATTTTACATTCCATCGATATATAGCCTGCCGTGTCAAATTTCAATCAATCCGATGGTCCCGATATTCTTAGGATTTGTCTTTTGAAGTATGGAACTTGTCTCAAGTTTCTGTGTGTGTTCGTATACTTTGTGGTTAATGGACCTGTGATGTACCGTTGGGATGGTCACTTAGGACAATTGACCAACGTGCGTGTCTAACTTTCTGCCCATGAATACCAACATAGAACCATTAACCGACATTTGTGTAGAGGGATAGTGATGCGGGGGGGGGGGGGGATCAAAACCATGGTGGTTCTGTTCACTGCCCATGTATTTATTTGCACTAGGGATCGATTTATAAGACGACAAATTTTTGTCCCAACTTATGTTTCAATAGCAATCTTTTGTCCAACGGCTATTACAGCATTTCAGTGTAGGTATCACCTTCTTGGAAAGGTATTGCACACATAATGTAATCAGAAGATAAAAAAAGTTAGCGTTATACGTTTATTTTCTAATGTGAATTTGTAATGTTTGGCGATATGCCAATGAATCAATATTTTTTTATTGAAGCAAAGAGACTCAAAATTGGGAGGGGCCTCCGTGGCTCAGTAGGTAGAGCGTTGGACGCTCAATCCGAACAGCCTTCCACCAATGGGTCGCGGGTTCGAATCCCACTCAGTCCAAAAATTGGAAAATTTTCTGACTGGGTTTTCACTCGAACGACCTATGTGGGATGGTTGCCAGTTACCAGCGGAAGGTCGTGGGTTTCCTCCGGGCATAGAGCCCGGTTTCCTCCCACAATAAAACTGGCAACGCCGCCATATAAGTGAAATAATCTTGAGCGTGGCGTAAAACACCAATCAATCAATCAATCAATCAATCAAAATTGGGACGAGGGCATGTTGTTGTCCGTATTTCGATCAGCGATGAACAGAAATCCTCAAAAGACATCAACACAATCACCAAAATAGTGCTCGGGCGAATATCACAAGATTTAAACGAGGGTAAATTGACTAAAGGAATTCATTAAAGATACATGGCGAATCAAGCAATAGCGCAATTCTCTCGTTGAATCCTTTAGTGAGTTGTTAAAACCTATTTTGGATAGAGTAATTGATAAGAGTCGATGTTTTCTTTAGTTTGAACAACATTTCTATTTGTAGTCTAAGATTGGAGCACCTTATGTCCAATAGAACTATCCGCTTTGAGGCTTTATTCCAGGCTATATTCTCTTTCCTATCGCCAGCGAATTCTATAGACAAATCCTTGTGGGGTTTATTCTCACGCATGGGTACTTGCGAATGGAAATCTCGTGATTGGCCTCATTCACGTGATGCATCGTGGAAATCGCGGTTGGTCACGCGACATTCTCATGTTGATTTTCAATTGTATTACGCAACTTTCTCCGCGTCAGAAAATTGGGTACAATAGTTGATGCCCCAGGGTACCGCAGCTCTTTATGGTCGCGTATTTATCTATAATTCAATTACTGTTTCTACCACTGCCCTTTTCATGCGTCTCTATCATTACATGTACATATATGCAGGCGCGTTTTCTGCTACTTAGATAAAACAAAGGTGAAAACAGCAATTTTAGGCAATGCGTATTTTGTTGACAAAATAAAATATTTTGTCAAGCATTCTATTGCTGTACTCTCCTATCTTGGGTTGTGAAAACCTTGACTTGATTTGTTATATAAATGCTTCGGGGACTTTTGAATTGACGAGATATTGAGCGTCTAGTCGATAGCTATTGGTCTGGAAAATAACGTTTCTCCTCAGATAAACATGTGTATTGGGGATTGATAATGATGAAGTAATCGTCTAAAAGGACAGTAACAAATGACCGTCTGAGGAAAAGCCGGTATGTTGAGTAAATCATCTTTCACCCGAGCGTGCTGGGCATGGCCGATCAGTCAAGTGACTTCTAGAAAATAACGAGGCTTTGTTTTCACGGACGATCTTTTCAACAAAGTTAAAACATAATCCTTCGTAAAATAATCTTTCGACACATATTGCCCATAGCTTTAATTAAAAAAACAAAAAACAAAACAAATTAAACAACAAAACTAACTGGTGGATGGAAAATATCAAATCCAATCTGCACTTGATCTCCTCTCCAGGCTGGTCGGGTTAGGAGTGCAGGCAACCTGAGTTTGTGGTCCCCTTCTGTGAATCCAATGAATTGTGATCCAAACAGTTTCTGGCCTAAATCTTAAGGTACAGGAGCCTGTTTCACAAAGCGGCGTATCGTAAGTTTTCACATGAATATCATAGCAACGTATCTCTACAGGATGGGTCGCTATGGCATTTGCATGAAAACTTTGCTTTGTGAAACAGGGTCCAGTATTTGATGTATCTTCCAATTATTGCGCTCAACGTAAAAGTCCGATCTACCCGATTGCCATAAAATTGGCATAGTTTATACAAGTAGTTGTGAAAATATAGCATTTGTCTTGGTATCAAGTTTCTCTGTGTATTCACGATACTTACTGGTTAATGGACGTGTGATGTACCGTCGGGATGGCCAATTTAGACAACTGGCCAATGTGCGTGTCTAACCGACTTTTATCGGATACCAACAAAGGACTCTTCAGAGCCATTTGTGCGACGGAACACCAAAATCACGACCGCTACGTTCACCTTTTCGCGTGTTAATTTACCCCTGGGCATCTATGATTGATTTACAGCACGAGTTTCTTTTAACGTTTGACGAAAGACTACTCCCATCATGTTTCAATAAAATTATATATTATATTTCCCAACATCTAACAACAAAACATCAATTGGACATGAGCCATTTGGGGACGGCAATGGCATGAAATAATCTAATCAAATGAAAAACCAATAGCACGTACACCAGCCAATAATGAGCTACCACGATATGTACATTTCCGACATAAATATGAATTTCAAACGTTTGGCCTTCTTCTATAGGCTATACCAACACACACCAGGAATTTTTCGCACATGATTTCAAACCCCCTCTCGCCCCTCAGAATGTTAAATTAATTTATTATACACCATGTGCAGAGTAGATTCTTTTCTCAGGTGACGTTTCCTTGGGATATACCGTCTTGTTACCTAAGCAAACGTAACAGGGGTTTTTGGTAAAAGTGATGCTATCATGCCGCAAGGAGTAGCGAACAACATATAATAGTTCCTTCAAGCAACCTATTCATCTTAGGCTCTTGGGTGTATTACCCGAAGTCCGTTAACGCTCAGATTCTACCACGTATACTATGTTCTCTGAAGCTTTTTTCCCGCTGATGACTAGGATATGTATATATCTGAGGTCTAAATGATATGCCTCTTTTTAACACAATTAGAAACTTGTCTCCATGGTTATTTTAGACAAGAAGATTTTCCCTGTGTTCGTGTGTTTTAGTGATCATAAATATATATATCTGAGTTTAGCACAGCACTTTATAAAGTAAGCCGACCCTAATCGATGCTGAGCTCAACACAAACAGTGTGTAGTTATGGGCATAGTTTCAATTCTCCGTGTTGTCACGTCTGTACTTTATTCTCATTAACACTTACATTGGTCCTCTTTGCTGGATCTGCATCGCTATTTTCAGTCAATGTTGTCAGATATTTTTTTTCTCCCCATAACTCATATACACCACGCATTCATTATAGAGACGGAATTCGATTTTTTTCTTTCTTCATGTTCACAGACAATTATTTGTATATTGGCTGACATTTCTGTATGGATTATCCTTATGTTTATAGTATCCTAATCGTTATATAGATATAGGCTATTTAATGGTTTATTACTAAATGGTTACCTCAGGTTTTCTTCATACACATGCGTTTCGTGTTTATCTGGTAAAAGATTGACCAGATCGCAAATTCAAAATCAACTTTTGATTCTACTTTTCAAACGCAGATGGTTTTTGCATGTTAATAACAGCCAACGCATTTCGTCGTGAGCTAGATAACCGTTTATACTACCCAAATGGAGGCTCAAAAATCGATCTTGTCTTACTATCTTAAGCGGTTAAGTACAATGTAGTTCTCAAACGTACTAACATATATTCCTGTATAGAGACATGCAATATATTGTGTTAAAACATCCCATGTAGTTTTCTTAATCTCTCAAGGTAATAATTACTCACTAGTATGGCGTACATCATTCATACGAATGGACTTTCCAATAAGCTAAAACATCCAACCAACAAACATCGATCGAATGAATGGCCACATATAGCCTACCGAATTTCTGTTCCTGATATTTCTAGTAATAAAACAGTTTATATCGACATGAGGCTTCTCAACGGAGTTGAATAAACCTTGACTTAGTTTTCCCATAAGTATACATATAACAATCAAGGGCTTTTTGAATAGCTTTGCCGTTTTTTATGACATGTATTACTATGGTAACTGGTCTGTTACAAAAGATTTCCACCTGGCGATATCCATCCCCTGACACTCGTGTGACAAGCAAATAGTTTTCACGAAATCGTGATTTAAGGTCAGATGGTGAGATAGAACTTAAGTGGATTGGTTCAAGTCATTATTTTAGTCCAAACCGTAGGTAAATGTCACATTATATCCTGGCACATTGGTACCAATCTCTCTTTATCTTTAAATACTTCCAGCCAAAGCTAGAGCTGGAGACTACTTAGTCTAGTATTTCAGACTTTTGTTTCTTGTGTTATCCGGACTCCGTGGCTCATTCGGTAAAGCGATGCTCTCTCACTCCAGATCAAGTCTTCCATTGATGGGTCGCGGGTTCGAATCTTACTTAGCTAACAAAAATATATATAGCTGGGTTTGCAATGGACCGTCCTATGTGGAATAGTTGCACGGTACCAGCGAATTACATACTTTTTAGTGCGACGAGCAACCGCAATTAGTTTAGCAAGAATTTCATGCCAAATTAATTCATACCGTTTTTGGAAATGACCTAAATGGCATTTTATTCATTTTAAAATCTTAGTGAAAAGATCACACTTAAGAAATGTATAAATCAAGCAGCATGAAGTTGAAATCATTTTTTGACACGATGTGTATATATGGATATAGGTACTAAAGATACAACATTTGCCTTATGGTGAAGGTGTTTCCAATAATTTCTCAAATCCACATCATCAATGTTTTTGTAGGTGTCCTCTAAACCGTCATGTACTAATTTCCTCTTCTCAGATTCTATCATAAAGCGAAATCTTCGCTGAAGTTTTTGTTACAACAAAACCTGATACACCGCCAAGTGTAACACATCACGTTGGCAAATCCGACCCTAATCGATAATGCGATCAACACAAACATTGTGTAGTTATGGGGATAGTTTCAATTCTCCATGTTATCACGTCTGTACGTAATTCTCATTAATACCGACATTCATCCGCTTTGGAGGATCTACATCATTTTCAGGCAATGTTTTCAAAGTTTTCCCCCTTGGAGGTAGGATATAGCTCCTATGTGACCTATATAGCAATCGATTTATCTGTATTTTTATGGCATGCAACCTATTTATACAGCAAATATACACGTTCATTGCACCGATCGGGGTTCAAGCTATATTAGATATAACCTCTGCCTTATCTGACAATACCAATTGCGTTATATGTAGAAGAAGATGTGGTTTTAAATTTCTTTTACAATGTTCTCACTTGGCCTGACAATCCGGTTTAGATGGTATAAATGACACCAGCCTCAATAAAATGATTTGCTCCTAATCCATTTGTTTAAGTATTTGAGATATGAAATAAAATAATGCTTGCAAACGAACACCCAGAATTTAAATTAAAGGGGCATGAGCTGCCAAAACGTTGATATTTTGACGTTAACACAGAACGTTGAAATTATTGGCTATTTTTCTCAAGACGTATAATTCAGAAGCTTTTTAGTGCTTCTAGTCTCGAAAATGTACGATAAAGTATTGTTTTAAAATAACTTTGCCTTTAGAATGAATGAATGGTCGTCCCGGTTATTTAAATTTTGTTTACTTTTCAAACACGTTTTCGGTTCGTACAGGTCACATACTGTATGGATTTCCCTCATTCCAACGCCAATCATTTAGTTTTTTCGATGGCCTTCAAATCCTCGTACTGTCGTGAAGATCAGAAACTATGAAAAAAGTGTGAATTTTGGCAGCTCATGCCACTTTAAGAGTAACTACTTTTCAAACCAATTACATGTTTTTTTTTAATTTACGGTTTACCTTGAAAAAAATTTTTCATGGAATTTTGCCTGTTGAGGATTTTCTTATTTGGCTAATTTATCTCATTAAAGATTGACTAGAAATTGATTTTTTATTAATTGAAACAATTATGTACAGCAATAAATAAGATAGAGACAATGCTGGTATAACGAAATAAATGAGATTGTCTGTTTCTGGTTTGATATAAGTTCCATAATGTCTCATAGCAAGTTGAATATTTCATATTGATTTTACCGTTTTATCAGATTTGGTTAAAATTAATCAACCAATTCTTATTTCAACGAAACCTGTATTACGGTTTATACTTCAAAACGGTTTCGTTCGATTAAACGTATCAGACGTTCGGTTAGTTTTCTTGTTAGCATAGAGCCATTTTTTCAATGGCTGTATAGTTGTTTATGTTGTCCATTACTATGGCAACCCCGGACATTGTAATTATGTTCAAGATTTTGAGCAAGCTATATCTATCCCCTGACACTCAGGTGACAAGCAAATAGTTTTCACCGCGATTTATGGTCGCCTTTAAGTCGGAACTTAAGTGAATTGGTTGTAGCCATTACTTTTGTCCAGACCGAATGTAAATGTCTCGTTAATAACCATGCGCATTCGATCCATACTCGTTATATAAATGTCTCCAATCAAAGCTAGAAAGTACGGGGGCTTAAATATGACATTGATGTTTTTCTACTTTTTGTTTTAACTTTTTTATTTTTGCTTTTATTGTCCTGATTGAGTCGCCATAAAACATGGAGATCTCAGGTAGCTCAGTGTTTTATATTTCTTCAGGTATCACAATAAAGGGTAAATTATATTGAACATGTTAATTAGAAATATGAACTTTCCGTTAGTAGCTTTTTATCTTTGTTTGCAAATACTATGTAGGCTTTGTGAAAATATATAGTTAAACACCTAGGGCGCCCCCATTGTAGGTTTTAAGAACTGCTTTCTGTAAGACAGAAGCTGATTTTAATTTAGATTAAAAAAACGACCTGGAATGATGGAAAACATTTTTATGCGTGTATATGTAAAAATGTTAGGTTCAACTTTCCTAAATCAATTTGGTGCAGTTATCTTCTCTTAAACGCCAATGGTGTTTGTGCTTGTGTACGAGTTGCAATACAATGTACTCGTTTCTCCAAGAAAGGCTTCATGAACCTTCAACTTGAAATTTGCATTTTTCATAATGATAACAGTAATGGAAAGCCACCCCTTGATGTTATAGCACCAAACGTCACAGACGAAGCCTTTGGGTCTGACGGGCATACATAACAACTACTGTTCGCAGAAATATGCAGGCCTACGTTCTTGTTGAGTTCTTATAATGTTGATTTGGGAGATGCAAAGTTAAAAAAAGGTAAACGTGAAAACGTAATCTTCAATGGGACGTAACCCACAACGCCATAAACGAACAGTTTGATTTTTGTTTGATTTTAGACCACCATAATAATCAAGAAGAAAGATCAACGGCATTCCTTGACCATGTCGTGCTGGACCCGGGCTGGGAGGCCAATCATCCACCCAAGGACATGATCTGTTTTACTCTCAATGAGACCATTGACCATATGAAGAAAAACCCTCCTCACGACAGGTAATTAACCCATCAAATAGGTAAATGTCGCAATAACAGAAATTCAACAATAAACCTATAACAATCTGCAATCATCCTCAGAGAAATTACTGAATTAGTAAATAACTGACACGAATAGACCCAGAAAAAAATTCGAACTCACGACTTATTCCCTGGCCCGGAATTTTCCCCGGGTCAATTAGTGTTGGTTATTTACTAAACCTATAACACTGTGTTAAAATAACTGTGCTGTCAACAGTCAAAAGTATGTATGGATCTTAATGATAAAAAAATTAAAGACATTACCACGTCCTCAGTTGTTTTTTAACAACACGAGCTTTCGACACCTGTGTCGGTGTCTTCGTCAAGTGTAAGACACCGGCACAGGTGTCGAAAGCTCGTGTTGTTAAAAAACAACTGAGGACGTGGTGATGTCTTTAATTTTTTATCATTAGTATGGAATCCACGTTTAAAGAGAGTTTCAAACATTTCTTGTATGGATCTTTCTGGATAATATCTCTATTTCCCAGAAGTTCAGCCAAAAATGATTACAGAACACTCGTTTATGTTTGAATTTCTTCTGATCAACGTATGAGGTGTTAGTTGTTTTATTCTGCTTGTTATTATAAAACCACCCTCGATACCAGATAATCGTTTGATATGATGAATTAATGGATTGAGCTTAACGTCGGTCTATGTAATGTCATTGGGATAAATAATTATGTATATTTAACAAGTAAGCCTTTTTACATGAAAACATATCTATATGTAAACACGCACTCGCCGCAAAGATTTTGAATTCTGTTTGAAAGACCTAAAACGCCTACCGCGAAATTTTTGAGTATATATCACGGGCAGAAAGGCCTAAAATGAGGGTAAACCAACACTGAAGCGAACCAGTTTTTGGTCGTTGGGGCTTTGGTTATTCGTTTGATTTACACCCCCAATTAGACACTTTAAACTTAACTGGGCAAATATAATGTGTTTTTTGTTTAATGTTAGGGGTTTTACTTGAAGTAAGCTCGTGCAACGTGGCTTTCTTAACAAATATCAGAAAAGCTGTGTCTTTAAGGACTGACTTCTGTCATTTACATGTTAAGTCAACATAATCCAATTGTTCATAAAACTGTTAACCTTGTGGCTTCCATGTTGCTATCTCAACACTGACCACATTTAATTGAAACGTCTGCTGGTGACAGTGAAATTTCGTATGTATTGATTGTAGGTACAGTAGAATTCTTTACCAGGTTGGCCCGTGACTTGATTACGAATCCCAGGTTATTGACCTTCCGGAAGCCCGATTTGAGAACGGGTTTTATCTTTCTAATTCTATACGACTTTTCCCTCAAACTTACTCTAACGAATTAACGAAGACTTCAAATGAAAACAGTAATATTCGATTAAAGGCTCATTGGCCGCAAAGTAGTCTTATTTGTGAAGCAAGCAAAGTTATATCACTTAAAACAAACAACAAAAACCATTAGACATATAACATACACCTTGTTATGCTGAGAAGCGATAAGATACCATGCGAAAATATCATTGATTGACTTTTGTCGAGTTTATATGACCGCCATCAAGATAGGCCTACCATCTGACATTGTATAAAGTTGTTAGAACTCATGAAAACCATTAATTGTGTAAATCAAACACTCAAACATGCACATTATTCCTTTTTGTATATACGTAAACATGTTTGTTATCAACAGATATTATGCTGTCTTCATAATACTTCTGCTACACGGAGTAGCCATATCTCTGCCCTGGAATATGGTGTTTGCGTCACAAAAGGTATGTAACTCAATGTAGCGAAGGATATACATTGTACATATATTTTAAGATTTTTTCTTGAACTTTCAATTCTAAATCCATGAATCCATATGGAAATTAGGATTCTTTGGAGCTCTTCAAGAGAATCTGATTCCTTAAAAATCCTTAAAGTGGCACATGCCGCTAGATATATTGAAACTTTCGTTGAAAAAAGAATGAACTACTGTTCGTAATATTTGTCAACAAGTACGAAATGGGAGCTTTCCTCATATATTTATCTTTTGTATCTACGTTAAGGTACTTTTAAAAAGCAACAAAACTAAAAAATGTTCTCATACATTTGCATTTTGTCCGTTATTAGAATATCCCAAGAATCCTGCCGTCAACAATAGAGTATTTGCATGGCTAACCGTATTATTATATAGATATTCTGTCAACATCACGATACGTTCTTGGGTAGAATAACCAAAACGCTTGGATGTAAACAATTCAATACAGACTTATTATGACGAGAAAGGCGAGTAATACCTAAAGTTCGTGTATTTTTTGAAGATCGTTTATTTTTTTAAGTTCGGCGATAAACACCTATCAATTAATCAATCTATCTAACGAAAGAAGCTCTAGTTTGTCAATAGAGAAAAGTACTGATCTTAACAAAAAGGTGAGAATTTCTTTCGTTACTGTTTAGGATGCACGCCAAAGACTTTTACCTAACAATATATATTTGACGGGGTTCGGGGTTCTCCACGAAGACCAAGTGTGTTGATGAATATTTTATAAGCATCGTGTCTGTTCTTTCGAATCCTGATAACTGTAAATTTCTTAGACCACACTATAAAACATATGGAGTAATTGGAACTCTTTTTCGATTCCTCTCACGTACCGAGATAATTCCTTTCTTGGTTTAGCACAACAAGAGGGAAAATGAAATTAGGGATAATTAGGTTTGGAAAAACCTTCACATTCACAATGGTCGCCATGGTTTTCTGTATGTCGTCTTAGCCGTTATAATTTAATTAAAGCGGTATGCAGTTTCTCCAAGGAAAGTGGTAAAGCTAAAAACCTGCGCCATGATTTATACAACGAAAGACACAAGAACAGTTGAATCCATAGGAATCATCTTGAAGTAAATGTTTCGTCCCAAATTATACCAAAATCCTAAGGTATTATAGCAGATGCATTTATTTGAAGACAATAATTCAATCAGAATATTAATCTTCAAAGAATCCTGAATTACTGATTCAGTTTGGACTATTTCACTAGAAGACTTTCATGTTTTATTAAACACTTGCAACAGATCAATTTCAGAACACACTTGTAACGAATCTTTAATACCCATGGACTAGAATTTATTTTAATCTACTCTCAAAACATTTCAGTATTTTTCAGAGTTTAAGCTAAATTCAACAGGAGAGTCTGGCGTTAGATTGTCTGAATATTACACCTCATTTTCACCTCTCGCCTTCCAAGTCCCTCAAGTGATATTTAATCTCGTTAATACCATATACAGTCGGAAAAGGTGAGCTTTTCATTCAGGTTCATACATACATACATATGATACTTTTTGGTAGCCCTATTTCATTGATGTTTTGGGTTTCTTAGTTTAGTGGCATTTTAAAGTTGTTAGATTGATTGACGTTGTACGCCGCATTAAAGATTATCTCACATATATGGTGGCGTGACCAGATTTAGTGGCGGAGGAAACCGGTTTTTCCAGGAGGAAATGCCCGCCCTTCAGTGGGTACCTAACAACCCTTCCACATAGGGTGATGAAGAAATCCACTCAGTATGTTTTTTCCACCTCAGTTGGATTCCAACTTTAAAGTTGAAGTTATGAATAGAGGTTGAATGACTGGTGGAATACTACTTGTGGTTACCAAAACTTCTGGATGCGTTTAGTGAAAAGCATCAAGCGACTGGACAGAAACGCTATCAAGCGTTTGATATTTGCATTGAAATATATTGCTGAATTGCGAGCCTAACCTTTTAAGCTGGAAAACATAAATTATGTTAACAAAAAAGTTTAAATTCCCCTCTTCTGATATTTAGCTACCCTACCTTAATTCAACCAGAGGTTCCTAGATTTGAAAACTATCTTCTGACATTCTTAGCTTCAACTATTTTGCCTCAGATGAAAAAAAACACCTTTTCTATCCAATTGCTATTTTGCGATGGCGACGTTTTGAATCCTAGAGTACCATATAATATCTGAACATGTTATTCTGCGCTAGTATAAAAATTAAAAGTGAATTTCCTATTTGAAGATCCTTCAAGCTTAACGCAGCATGACTTTATGTAGGTTATATCGAGGTATCATTTAGTGTGCCGCCCTATCGAAAGAAACTGTATACCAACTATATGCCACAACGTGTGCGGTTTGTAGAGATTTAAGTGGTATGAGCTGTCAAAATTCAATTTAATTTCTGAAATTCTGATTGTCACGAAAGTTAGAGGGTTTGAAAGTCATCGAAAAACTAAATGATTAACGTCAGAATAAGGAATATCCACATACTCTGTGTGTTGCACGAGGCAAAATAATATCCGAAAAGTAAACAAAATTTGACCTGGACGAACGTTCAATCATTCAGTTCAAAACACTACTTACACGTACATTAGTATCACTAAAAAGTTTCTGAACTGCACGTTAGTCGATAATTTTTGCATTTGGTTTCAACAGGAAAATGTCAACATTTTGGCGGGTCATGCCACTTTAGTGTAACAATTCAGGTGGAATAACCAGCTGGATCAGTTTAAGCACCCTATTGTACTCAAATAACTTAATTCTACTCAACGTCTATTTTCGTATGGTATCAAACCTGCTATAACATAGTCTTAAATTCAATCAGTAGGGATTTTTCCAAGCGGACTACGTATATCGGGTTTCATTTTGTAATTCACAGAGGTCCATCACCGACGTGCACTGTATCAAGTCTACTCATCTTGGTGACGTCGTTGATTGCAGCCGTTGTCATGGCAATGTTAGATTCCATAACGTGTAAGTTCAAATGATATAAACATTGAATTGTTCATTAATTCGTTTCCTAATTTTCCAACAACTAATATCGACCAGTTGAACAGAAGTTTGGTTTGAACGTAAATTCGGTTTTTTGTATAAAACTGTTAAATTTGCATTTTAATAAGCCGCCTTTATCTTTGCCAGAATTTCAAGAATCATTTGTCTTTTTAGGGCCGTCGGTGTTTTTCGGAATTACCATGGGAATTCTAGTGTTGATAGGAGGTATGTATCTTATGATATTTTATGTAAATATAGAATGAGATTCGTAATGAGAAATTCTTGTTGGCATGGAAAAAACAAATATTTGAATTATATTTTTGTTGCAAGCTTGTAGTGTTAATCCTCTACTCAATCCGATTTCATTAAAAAAAGTATGAATTTTGTCACCTTGTGGAATTCTTAAGTTGACGCATTTTAAGTTCTCTATTTAAAGGGAAAGAAAATCTAAGCTTTAGACTAGTTTAGATGGAAAGAGTAGAGTTCATTTAGTCCAAAACAACTGTCCAATGTATGTTTAATCCCCTCGTAAGTGAATAATTGAAATTTGAAGGTGGCGTTACAATAGAGAATAAGCTCCATAGGCCATTCACAAGGCCGCCACCATTTTTCCATTAGTTTTATCCAATTATTGTTGAATAAGAATTTAAGTGCGTTATAGAGTAGTCATGTGATGCAATTTAGCCAATGGCTGGCTAAGTAATGGCGCGCGGTTGCATACTGACCTATATATTCGTAGACAATCTTCCCACTTCAAGTTTGTCGCCATGTTTTTTTGGACCTAAATCTATCCTTATACATTAGAGAGCGGTAAAAATACGTCATTATTGATCTAAAAATAGCTATACCAACATCACGTCATACTAAAACGGAAAAATGGCTACACAGATAAACCACTGAAAGGACATACTTCTGTCTGTTTTTATTAGCTTGAGGGTCGCTGGAGGTAATTGACTTGAAATGTTTTAAGTACTTTGAAGGTTGTTATCGACGATAATCGCTATGTATTTCTAAAGATTTCCCCTCCTTTAAAGAATCGTCTGTTTTTATCATTTCAGTGTTCTCTGGCTTTCTGATGAATAACGTGTTTGGCATGGCCGCCATTTTCCCACCCAACTATACCAATGCTGTTATTCTGGGGACGGTAAGATGTAACTTTCTTTTAGACTTGCAAATATTAATTGGGGCAATATATAGGCAGATTTATCAACTCCGAATTGCGAAGTTTGCCTGTAAAAGCAGGCGTATAGTATAAATATATGGCTCTTGCATAAGTCGGAAACGTTATAATTCTAAGTGGATCGGCTGGCGACTTTCCTCTGACTTCTTTTACATACTATTCATAGGAAGCTTTAAGAAGATGTAAGTTTTAAAGCTATGCGTCCTCAAGATATAAACAACAAAAAACATTTGCCCTGAAATAACGTAAGTTCTATTGTTCTATATATCTTAAGATTTGTGTTGTCTCCATTCCATGCAGATTATTAAGATTGTTTAGCCTATTCAATAACCCAACAACAATTTGTCTGGAAGCTAACTTAACTTTTTAGAACACATTTAACATGTGGCAAGCAAATTGATTCAGTACCCATATAGTTTGAGACATGAGCCTAGCACATGTTCTGCTTTTCGCTCAAATAATTACTCGCTAGTATGGCGTACATCATTCATAGGAATGGACGCGCCAATAAGCTGAAATAACCAACCAATCAACCATGTTCTGCTTGGCTGAGTATATGTTTGTTGTTTACTAGATTGAGTGATTGATATTTGAATACCCTGCTTGAGTTATTGATGAATTGAACGTTTTCATGCGGACGACGATATTATCCAACTGGCAAGCAGATACGAAATCCAATCCCGGTTTATAGATAAAGCAAAGTTGTAGACGGACGTCTTAATAATGAGCGAGAAATGAGTCGCCGTAATTGTTTATGCAATGGCTCATCAGAATTCTAGTATTTGTTTTTGTAGATCTACACTGACTTACATACATAGGCGATGTTTCTATATTTCAGACGCTCTGTTTAATTGTAGAATATTGCATCGATATCTTTTTGTTCCAGAATATCGGAGGAGTTATAACAAGTGTTGCTAAAATATCATCCATAGCCTGTAAGTAACATGTAATTAAGCTTGTCATGAACGCTGTCTTGACTGACGTTATCCTTTTCATTTTTCACTTTCGATGAAAAGTATATCACTGAAACAATTGATTGGCTGATATTGATTTTTTGTCATTTTACGTATATTCCAAAACTCCTAACGCTATTGCTTGATCGACAAATTGACCAATTACCTGATGAATGGCTTTCTTGATTAATTAAATGGTTGATTTCTCAGTGAAATTGGAAGATACCGGAACAAAATATTTGTGTCAAAGATGAAACTCTAAACGTCTGAATAATTTAATAGATCACGAAGATAAAATACTTGTACTGTGAACAGAGCCGGATATCCTCTATACATGATTAATTTCAGATATAGTAACTTTCTCTGCAATTCGTAAGCAAGAACAGTGGATTTGATTTTGTTACTCAAGCTTGAACATCTCAAAGGAATTATTCATCCATCCAAATATCACTAGTGTTATTTAAACCAGACGTATTGTTGTCAAGAGTTATCCCCTCATTAACCATCCGTTATCTGTTGTACACGGATCGCGTTTTTTGATACACTATAGAAAACCGAAATTTATTAATTTGGTTATCGAAATGAAAGAAATTGCATCGGCTATAAACCTAGGCCTGCCAAATGTGTTACTTTGTTACAAACAACCAAAACACTATGATTCCTCACATATGAATGTAAGTCAGATTGTCTGAATAAGAAAATCTAATTGCATATGGTTAACACTAATAGCTTTTTTGTTTCAGTATCTCCAGGTTTAAGGACATGCGCTATTTACTTCTTTCTCTCAGCCATTATCATACTGCTTGTGACCTTTGACACTTTCTTCGTTCTTCCATATTTGGTAAGTGATATAGAGCGTCAAATCTTAGTTCATAATATAAAATACAAATTTTATATAATAAAGTAAAAACTCAGCAACAAATGTTTAAGATACCTCTCCTTAACAACCCAACCAATAACAAGAAAACCTATGAAATTAGGCAGTCATAATGTAGAGGAAGAATATCGTTTTCTAAACGCCTTGAACAAAATATCTCAATCCATAAATTGAAAGTTAGACACACCTCGTACAGCACTAGTACTTAGCAATTAACTAAATACTACGAAAAATCGACATCAGAAGCTAATTACAGCTAATTAATTAGTAAACAAAATATGTTTTTATTTGTTAAATTGTACGCTTTAATGCAATTTTCCGTCTGTTTTAACATTTTACAGAGATTTTACGGTCATTACCGTGCTATTGTGGCTATGAGACATTCTGCCCTTGAGGGCGCCCTTATTAAAGAGAAACGAAAAAGGCCAATGTTCAACATCTTTAAACAGGTAAATAAACTTTTATTTGTAAGAATAAACGGTAACTGGGTAATTTTTAAAGACTTCCTCAAAAATATTGGAGGAACAATTTTTTAAAGTGACATGAGCTGCCAAAATTCACTCTTTTTTTCATAATTTCTGTTCGTCACGACAGTAAGAAGCTTTGGAGGTCATCAAAAAACTAAATGATTGGCGTTGGAATGAGGAAAATCCATACAGTATGTGGCCTGTACGAACCGAAAACGTGTTCGAAAAGTAAACAAAATTTAAATAACCGGGACGACCATTCATTCATTCTAAGCCAAAGTTAGTTCAAAACAATACTTTATCGTACATCTCCGAGACTGGAACCACTCAAAAGCTTCGGAATTATATAGTCTTGAGAAAAATAGCCAATAATTTCAACATTCTGTTTTAACGTCAAAATATCAACATTTTGGCAGCTCATGCCACTTTAACATACATAAATAATATGTTACGTATATTAGGTGTATATACCGAATATAAAGATAACAAATTTTTAAACTTTTACTTTAAATACCTAAACACTTTTTCTACATTTCACTCTTAATACTATGAATTATATTTTATTAGTATATGTTAATATTTTTTAACCACCCCTCTCCTTGAAAAATAAATAATATACTAATACATTCTATATCCAATTCGACATTTATTCTCCACATTTTGTCTTCAGATTTGGACATCAGTTTTGGCGGTATGGATTGTTTATTTCACAAGCTCTGTTATATTTCCCGATATGTTGGCGAGTATACGAAAGGTGGACAAAAATCTCCCCATATCAGGTAACTTGTTTCTTGTAAACGGTTAGACACAGTAGTAGAAAGTAGTACCCGTTTGATCATTGTGTTGACGAGTTAATGTTCACGTCTGACTTTATTGGTGCAAAATGGCTTATCATTTGTTGAGATTTTCTCTCTCCCAGCACCCTTCGAGTCCCAATACCACTCACCCCTAGCACAACAAAGCAAAATGTGTCAACTTCCTGTAACGGTTTTTACGCTTTGGACCTTTGTAGAATTCTTACCAGGTTCCAGATGACGGTTGGGATTTAGATTCCATTCTGCAACAAACTGGACAGTACGGCTGTACAATTTAGACCCTTGAAAGTAACACATTGCTTGAACATGCTGTCTATCAAATGAACTCAACATCTGATGCCAATTGAGTTCAGTTGTGTCTCCGAGTTTGGTTAAAACCAACAGATGATTGATCTTATAGGATAGGTTTGAACTTCTGGGTCGCTCGCTCCTATTTCAACAAAACTAAAACAAATATATTTTGAAACTCCTCTCCGTAGTGTTTTTTTGGCCCAAGAAGGTATTCCATGTGTGTTTTATATTAACCAAAATCCATTTTCTAGTAGCCCCCAGGCACGAAGGGTTCAGTTTCTTGCATTCAAAGCTAAAATAAATTTTTTATATTTTAATTAAATTTTACAATTTAAAATTTAAATTTTTTTATATTGTTATATGAAAAGTTTATTTTTCAAATAACATTAAATGGTTAGCATTGGCTTAAACGTATTTTCTATTCCTGAAACACCAATTCATGCCAATGACAGGATTGTGTTCTCCTGAATCAAATCTTCTGGTTAAAACAAATACTTAAAATGATCGGCCTTTAAGAAATTAATTGAATTTTTTTTCTGAAAAATCTCATTGTCTTAACGTATACGTCAGTGTTAGTGGTTATAGATGCTTTGGTCTGAGTTGATCTCGGGTCAGAATTTTGGACCACTCTTATGGTGGTAAAAACTTTTCATGAAAATTGAATAACAGGAAAAATGTCGTTTTATTGTATCATAATGTGCTTTCAATATAGCCAGGTGTTCTTTCTTGTGGTTAAAACTTGGACAAAACTGTGATTAAAACTCAACCGGGTTCAGCCCTTGGTCGTGATAACGATCTAGATAGTGTGGTCAATACATTGATTGGCAATAGTTGGCCGGTTTACAGTCCAATCCATCCGAAACGTTAACAGTCTTATTACCCCGCAGACAGATGTTTGTACATCATTCGGTCTGCTGTCTGGATATTCAATCCTTGTTCACACACTCCTTCCATCATCTGAGAAAACCATGGATGATACTGAAGCCAAACGTAATTTACGGTCTCTAAACCTCGGGAGGCGAACCATGGAACTTGGCACGCGTTCTTATAAAATGGTTTGGTCATCAACGGTATATTTGACCCTGTTCAAGTCCCCTTGGCATGTGAATTGATTTCTGTCTCGGTTAGATGATATTAAATGACTAGATATCAAAACATCAAAGGCAAATGACCAGCTTGTTACTTTTTGGTTGTATGTTTTGAAAGAAAAATGACTTACTTACTTTAAGCAAATTTTGAACAGTTTTTCCGTAATTGAAAGCTCGCCAAACTTTCATTCAAGGGGTAATTCTCCATTTCCATTTAAAAAGGGATTTGGTTTTCTGAAGATTTACGTGGTAGAGTTGTCCAGGGGTTTCCTCTGGACAAAGAGTCCAGCCATAAAAGTGAAATAATCTTGAGTGTGGCGTAAAACATCAATCGATCAACCAATGAATCTTAGATATATAAACCACGTTTTGTTGGCTTTGTATCTGTTATTTCTTACTACTTATATAAATCAGTGGTTGGCAACCGACCCCAAGCTGATGTTTCATGGATAAGAGCCGTACATGCATGGATGGCCTTAACACTGATACCACTTTCCGTGGACACGTAGCTAATCAAATGTAGCGATACTTTAATAGCCTGTGTGGATAATATATTATTACCCACAATGATCGCCACCGATGGTATGGCGGTATATTTCAAGTAGATTAAACTTCTGCTTGGATACAAAAAAGGATGCTTTGTGGCAAATATAGCGATTGGAAATAGTTGGAGGGTTTTAGGTCCAAGCCATCCGAGACGATAACAGTCTTATTATTCTTCAAACAGATGTTTGTACATCAATAAATCTGCTGTCTGGGCTCATACATTAGTTCATACGCTTAATAAATCTTATATAGAACACATTTACCTATTGGTAAATTAGAGCCGTGTTCATCAACGATTTGTTAGAATTCTGGCGATTGATCATAAAATAATCAAGACAGCCTGTTTAGTTACAGCAACCACATACATATATTCCACCCCCCCCCCCCCCCCCAACAAGCAAACAACAAGAACAAGTGGAAGTTATTCCGCCAAATACAAAGCAGATTTTGTATTCATACTGTATGGTATTTTCTGCCACTGTTAAAACGATGCCAACTTGTCCATTAACTTTTAATTGCCCTATATGTTTCACTGCTGAATTATAAAATTCCAATAAACAGCTATTCCTACAAGGAAGTGGTGTAGCTACAAGGTTATCCGGTGCTATTTTATGGGAAAAAACAAAAATAGGATCGTGAGTTTCTTGAATTTTGGTAGACTTTGTCAACACATGTAAATGTGTAATTCAGATTATCGAATACCTCTGTGGTCAATATAACGATTGCCAAAGTTGAGGGTCGATAGCCCTCATGAGGGTCCCAGAAACAGATGTTTGTACATCATTCGGTCTGCTATTTCTACTCCCCATCCTTGTTCATACATTCGTTTAATTGTCTGAGAAATCCATGATAGTTTCATGAACCAATGCAATTTAGAGCTTGTAACCCAGAGGGACCAACCATAGAACTTGGTACAAAGTTCTGACAAAGCTGTACGGTCATCGATGATACCGTTGAACTCAATAGTGTCTGTTTGGTAGAGTCATTGATTTCTCTCTGGAGTATAACATAGCGAATGTCTGGATACTCCAACCAGTGTTTCGTTTTCGATAGTTTGCTAGAATATAACCTTCTTTTCAATTGGCCATAATGTTATACCACTGGCCAATCAGCAATAACCAAAGTATATCATGCATAACAGCCTGTTTTGGTAATAGGACCAGAGAAGTGAATACCAAAAAACACACACAAAAAACAAAACGGACCAGGAACTTCACATTAACATGAAAATCATTCCAGCAAATACAAGCCGTCTTGAGCCTATATTGGACCACCAATGTTAAGACATTATCTTGACTCTAAACTTTAAAATACTGACATGTTTTCAATGCCGGTGATCTACTAATGCATTGTATTATAGGGCAGGTAAAAAGCAATCTGAAGCAATTGGTTATTACTCACAACGCTGTTTTTATCGTTACAAACAAAAATATGTGTTGGGGCATTGCCACCCTTGGTCAACTTTGTCAAGAAGAATAAATAACCAGTGAAGAATATAGGTTACTTTGTATTAAATGTATATCTTTATCGATTGGAAATGGTTGGCCAGTTTTATGTCCAATCTATCCGAGACGAAAACAGTCGTATTGCCCCACACACAGATGTTTATACATCATTCAGTCCGATTCTCGATCCTTGTTTCATATACACCTTGAATCTTATAGGCCTATATAACACATGATTTATACTTGAAGCAAAATGATTTTTTGGATCTAACCGTGTGAGGCCAAATTTGGAACTGGTCAAAGGTCTGCTAAAACTATATTTGTCACCGACTAATAGTGTCCCAAAGTATTAGAAGTGGCGTCTGTCTTGGTTAAAAGTTCAATATTCAAGTTTATTTTATCAAAAGTCCTGAGCTTAACAAAGGCTCCTCGCCATCTCCAGATCACACTGGAAGGCTGGACATTAAACATAGAGTTACAGCTGTATAATAGATAATGTGTTACTAGTATGTTTTACATACAATGTAGATTCTATACAAAGTAATAGATTTATCACTTTTTATGAGTTTTATTTATATGTGCGATGCAAATTGTCATTTCATGACTTTCAGCAACAACTTTTGCAGACTTCTTTTGAAATACTTAAATCGTCCATCCAGCAAATGCAAATCCAAAAACATGGGAAAATACTTCATGAATAAGAATAACTTTGGATTTATAGCGGGTATAGTTCTGCCCAATCGTATTTTATTTTGGACTATATACTTGCTTAGACAAACCTTACATTGACCAGCCGATCCCAACTAGTTTATAGTTTGTTAAAACAGAAACAGTCAAAACTCCGAAAAAAGAAAGCATTTTATAATTGTTCTATATTCCAGTTTAATAACCAACCATCATTCTAGAAACCGAAATATCGAACACATACAATGGTTTCTTTATTCGGGGTTTTTGACTGTGGTCTATTAAATGTTATGATGTTGGAAAGATTATTCTAATGTTTAATTAACAATATTCACATCAAAATTTAGAATTGCTTTGAAGCATGGTCTGGTAAAAAAATCTGCTTTATGTATTTACAAACACTTACAATTTTGGAGAACTATTGAAAATCATTCTGTCAAAGAAAAAAACATCGACGTTGAATAATTCTTACTGAAGCATGTGTTTTAGTTTATTTAGTTTATAACGTCATACTTATTAGCCAACCTTTTTATTTCATTCCAGACACATATTGGACACCATTGTTCTGTTTTCTTTCTTTTACAACGTTCTCCTCATTGGGAAACTTGTTCTGTTTGTGCTTGAAAAAGGTAAGTACATGGTTTGTGCTGACCAGATTAATAGATGGTTTACTCAAGATCATGTCACCAATATGGCGCTTAGTGGAAAAGAAAATGGGCTCGTTTTCCACATGAAACCCCGACCTGCCGCTGGGATCTGACAACCACTCCCGTTAGGCAATCGAGCGAATTTCCAAACAGATTTTTTTATGTGAACTGCATGTGATTCAAACCAGCCATCCATTGATGGATTGATTGATTGATTGTTTGGTGTTTTACACCGCGCTCAAGATTATTTCACTTATATGGCGGCGTTGCCAGTTTTATTGTGGGAGGAAACTGGGCTCTAAGCCCGGAGGAAACCCACGACCTTCCGTTGGTAACTGGCAACCATCCCACGAGTGAAAACCCAGTCAGACAATTTTCCAATTTTTTGGACTGAGTGTCCATTAATGGAAGGTTTCTGTCGATGAGAAATAGATGATACAATAAATGCAATCATAACGTCCTGACACAAATTATATATTGATGAACGTCCTGAACAAACTACAAGACTATACACCTGCTGTTCTGAATTCAGGGTGGGTGGGGGGGGGGGGGGTATTGAAAAATCAATTACTTTAGGAGGTTTCTCACATTTTGTGAGGTAACTTAACAATATACCTATTGAATTCTCTCGGACGAGCTCCCTTTATTGAGTACTCTCCAGACAATGGCTGCGAAGATAAACCTTTGAAATGGTCGGAAATAAACATTTAGACAACGGAAGTTAGGGAGTTTAGCTGTTAATTACAGTGCTGATGAGTCTGTCAAGCTGACAAATGTACCCATAAGTCAACTGTTGATAATATTTGGAGAAAGAAAGCTTTTCCACTTTGCAGAATATCGATTCATCGTCTTTTATGTGAAGCTATTTCCTTTCTGATGGCTCTCCCTAGAATCTTTCTATTAGTATCGAGATTAGGCAGCGAGTGTACCTCGTTTTTCTGAAGCAACGGCTGATAACCCATACGAGTTCTCAAGGAGTCTTTGACGGTCGTAATCAAATCTGGTCGACCCCGACTACATCTTCAGGAAGCGGCGCCCAGTAAATTAGTTTGCCCTGTAAAGATAGGTTAGGTGAGGGTCAAAGAAGATTATTGCAGATCGCTACTGAGACTCTAACAAAAATCAATATCCACATTGGTGGTGAATTTTTTTGTCCCTTTAAAACTGTTTTGCACAAACACATTTTCTCTACTCCCAGTTTCAGGATAAGGGATTGATTTATTTACCCTACTTGAGTATTCAGCAAATTATTTAAGAAAACAAGCACAAGAAAACATTAATATTGAGGATTGCTTTGAGGCTTGGATAAGGGGACAGCTGAACTCAACCTATGTTTGCTTTTATCTAACCATCATGTCATTAGTGTGGACAGATTTCCAGTATAAAGTTGATCATTTAACCGATAGATTTATAGACAATACGTTAATTCACTAAATCAACTAATCTTGTATATTTGTTAATATCGGTAGAATCATCAATAAAGTTCATTGTATCAAGTATAAACACTAATGATATTTTTGTTTTGCATTTACAGCCAGGTGCTAGATATGTGTGGATCCCTGCACTTTTACGAGCAGTCATTGTCTTGCCCTTTTTCTTGTTATGTAACTATCGACCTGACACTCGCTCCTTGGCAGTCCTTATACCTACCGACTATCCTTTCCTGGCAGGGGGCGCTGTCCTTGGTCTTACACATGGGTATTTAGGTGGCTTGGGGATGCTGCAGGCTCCACAGTGAGTAAATCTATGACGTTATGATGTGGAAATTTTGAATTTGAAGCCGTTAAAGCTATGGGTATTATTTAATTTTTGATTGATTGATTGGTGTTTTACGCCGCGCTCAAGATTATTTCACTTATATGGCGGCGTTGCCAGTTTCATTGTGGGAGGAAACCGGGCTCTATGCCCGGAGGAACCCACGACCGTCCGCTGGTAACTGGCAACCATCCAACATAGGTCGTTCGAGTGAAAACCAGTCAGAAAATTTTTCAATTTTTTGGGACTGAGTGGGAGTCGAACCCGCGATTCGAAGCTCTACCTACTGAGCCACGGAGACACCCTTTAACTTTGAAAGAAAACCCGATGAGCTAAACTTAAAATATCATGAGCTACCAAAATTGCAATGAAGTTTCGTTTAAACATTATAAGTGAATCACTAAAAGAAAATTTAGAGCGAAAGTTATGTTCAACGCTTTTGACTAAAACTGTTATCAATAAAATTGATTTAGGGCATAATATTCACCAGCAAATAAAAAACTAACAGATTTACTCCTTTATAAGAACCAGCTGTCGTCGGTCCGGCAGTTCACAAATGTATAGTTAAAGTGAACACTTTAAGTAAAATACTTCATCTTAACCCTCTAGAGCCCCAGGGGTCACCTAGGACCCTGAGCCCTTAATGAGTCATTGTTAAAAAGAATGATCTTTTCTATGCTTTTGCCTCCACCAAAACCCAATGTTCCCCCCGCGACCCTATTATAACGTACGTGGGTGACAATAGAGCGCGTCACAGTGAATCTGCACTGAGCACAAGATCTCCCCTTTCACGGCTGTATGTTTATAGCGCGCCACTGGTACTAAGTAGTCTGCTCCTTCGTCCAAGGCAAGTTTTTTTCTTCATAAACCTCATAAAATTACAGATTGATGCTTTCTGAATGTATTTAGACCAATTATACCATATCTTGCACAAATATTTCTTTGATATGAATTTTCTTGTTTGGTCGGGTCACAGGTGACCCATTGGGGTGAACATACACTGTTTGGGGGTCAAATATGGCCCCTTGGGTATAAAGGACTGCTGCTTGCGTTTCTTCTGTTTTTTTATTTACATAGTAATCTAACGTTTTTTTTCTGTCTTCATGCAGTTTGGGTAGTTAGATGACAGTATTTGGTATTTAATCTATAATTTTAGTCCATTTGGTGTATTCAAAGAAACTTTTTGTTGTATTTTGTATTAGCAGTATGAGTTCGAGGGAAATCCGTAAACCATTGCTTCATGTAAAACTAAAAGATGTCTTGGAAATGCTGGATAATGGAGATGACAGTTACTTTGAAGATAATAGCGAAAACGATGATGACGATTGCGACAAATATTTAGTAACACAACATGAGGAAAATTTCTCTAAAGACTCATCTAAGGACGATTCAGAGGGGAAAAAATGTTTTTCATGAATTCTGATTGTCAAAAGAAGTTTAGATATTTGATCGCCGTGAGAAATTTACCGTTAGATATACATTAGAAAATTCAGGAATTTGGTTGTAAAAAAATATCGATTGAACCAGCAACTTGTTCGAACAGAAGACATATTGTAATTACGGACAAAATTCAAATAGCCGGGAAGCATAAGTGCATTTTAGGTTGTTTGCTGCTGGTAAAACTAGTAAAACTTGCCACCACGGTGCACTACTTGGTCCAAATCAACCCATCTCAATCCACCAACTGACCACCACGGTGCACTACTTGGTCCAAATCAACCCATCTCAATCCACCAGCTTGCCACCACGGTGCACTACTTGGTCCAAATCAACCCATCTCACTCCACCAGCTTGCCACCACGGTGCACTACTTGGTCCAAATCAACCCATCTCAATCCACCAGCTTGCCACCACGGTGCACTACTTGGTCCAAATCAACCCATCTCAATCCACCAGCTTGCCACCACGGTGCACTACTTGGTCCAAATCAACCCATCTCAATGCACCAACTTGCCACCACGGGAAATAGCCGGGAAGCATAAGTGCATTTTAGGTTGTTTGCTGCTGGTAAAACTTAGCGTACATCCCCAATATCAGTACCAGCGGAAAACTTTTATTTTAATAAATTTACTTAATAAAAATGACCAATATTTATTCTTATTCTGTTCCAGCAATTTTTTTTCCTATATTTAGCGCCTCTTGCCACTTTAAGTTGAAAAAATGTGAAAGGCAGTAGTTCCACATGTATGAAAACAAATTTTACTGGCAATTTCAGTTTTATAGTGCAAGTTTATATTATAATCCGTTGTGTTTAACATTTATAACAATCCGTTAAGTAGAAATATATAAATATGAATAAATTGTTTACATATATTCTGCATATGTTGTATCTATTACAACCCAGCGGGTCACAGATGACCCCTAATTAAAATGTACTATAAAATATTTTTTTCGCGAAAATGTTCTTATATTTTATTTATTGAAGCATTAATGGACACGAATCCCAGTAGTATAATTTTTTCGTAAGCAGTATTCTATATGCGGGCTCTAGAGGGTTAAAGACAATATCTACCTGGTCCCAAAACAGGGTTTACTTATTTTTTACGACTTTCCTACAAGGAGCTAGGGTTAATTATTCTCAGATGTCAAGGTGACTGGATGTCACTGAAACATGTGCACGCCTGGTATGCTGAACTGCTATTGGTGTATTTAGGTCAAATAAACCAATCATATTGCCAGTTGCAAGATGTGCACATGTTTCAATGACATCAAGTCACCTTGATGTCTGAGAATAATTAACCATAGCTTCTTGTAGGAAAGTCATAAAAAATAAATAAAACATATTTTGGGACCAGATAGATATTGTCTTTCAGATGAAGTATAATGTATTTTACCTAAAGTGTTCGCTTTAAGTACGTCTTCCGGAAGATGAAGGACGAAAAATAACCCGCTCTCTTTTGGCGCCAAGTTTTTATTATCTTTGAAATAAATTAATTTATCTCACATGCTCACTTTATCTTATATTATCTCAACGAATGCCAGCCATGTACACTAAAGTAAACACGTGAAGACGAATTGAAGACGAACACATTTATTCCGTTATTTTCGTAAACTAATTCGTTTATTTTCCATGTAGGAGGGTGGAGACAGAATATAACAGTTCTGCTGGAATGATGATGGCGACAACAATGAGCTTGGCAATTCTTTGTGGCACAAACTTTTCCCGTGTTGTTCAGCTGTTCGTAGACAACATAGGAAATGGTTAAAGGGGAGATAAGCAGACCTCCCGGCAAGCTTCCAGAGTGTTCATCAACCTAACATACAAGAGTTCTCTGCCTTGAATGACACTGTTGGTCATGTTAAGAAATTATTGGCCAGAAAGCATCACACGATTGGACAATTGGGAGAAATACCGTCGAAGACCTTCCGTAGAAAAGCTTCAATCTAAGGCAGGATTCTTTGATCTCCATCGTTATTCGCCTTGAGAATACAACATTCTGACCCGAAAAAAAACAATATGTTCTTCAAAAGTAATTTCAAGTCGGAGTTAGAGGTGTTTTCCTTTTTCTGGAAAAAGAAATAACCGTGCGGCATGTTGAATATGATACCTGTTGATCCTTTCTTGCGAATCTACGTTGTTACGCATTCGTCATATCCACGGTAATTGGTGAGTTTAAATGACGGCGACTTTGTTAACGAACGTTGTGTATTTTGCGACGTATTCTTATTGGGATCTTTCCACGTGGATACTACTGGTGACACGGTTAACTTACAAACGACGAACTGTTTACTGCCACGATTTGCAAATGTGTATCACACGGACGAAAACCAAGTGAGGTCCTGTATTTTCGATTGAAGTTGAAAACTGTCAGATTTTATACCGCCAAAGTTAAATATAGTTGCACAGTTTTCACAAATAGAGTGTTTGGTGATCCTTTTTCGGGAATGTGGAAAAACTATTGCAATGATACTTGCAGGTTCCCTACTTACCCAGCAAGCATCTTCTGAAATATTCGGGATTCTATTGAAATTTTACAATTTCATTGTTTTCACACTTCAATAGACACACACTGCGACTATACGTAATCTACTGACGGTGTAATGAGAAACAAGTTCATGTATTTGTTGGTACTGCTTGTTTGTATGATATATGTAATCTGGTATGGCGTGATGTCATTTGATATATAGATCTACAGCCTATACGTTAACACTAAGTGATCATTTTGGTATGGTCGTTGCTATTGGGACAATCATCTGTGTCGCGGCTTCAAGTATATCAAACACCAGGCCCTGATCACGAAAAACTGCTGCTAAAGAGTTTTCTTTAAATTGTTGCCACTCGTTGAATATGGAATCTCGTTGTTAAGATTATTTCTCTACAATGCTATTTACAACTTCATTACGATGTATATGAATATTTATGAATTCCTAATCTATGAAATTCTCTTGAAAACGTTTAATAAATTTTTCGTTGTGCTTTACTTTTATGAGTCCTAATCATTCTTCTGATCAATTTCTGGTGGGGCTGTAAAATCATGTCATCTCTCATTAAAGGTACAAAAGTACCCCAATTATTAAAAATATGAAAAGAAAATATATTTATTTCGGTTGACAATTACAAGCGTCTTTAAATGCAAGCTAAGCTATTAAATGAATTTTAAGAGATATTTAAAAGGAATGTTGTAAAGTAGTCTTCGACTCACCGAGCAACATATCAACAAATATTTCTTCATATTTTTATGATCACTAAAACACACAGCACAGGGAAAATCTTCTTGTCTAAAATAACCACGGAGACAAGTTTCTAATTGTGTTAAAAAGAGGTATATCGCATAGACCTTTATTCATATTGGTTGTTTTCATCATAAGTTTCATCAGCATTTAATTTTGGAGGCAAATTCCCCATTCAACGAAATTTTCCGTCTAAACCTAAAAACATTATTCCTCAAATGTTTTTTTTGTAACTGCACATCGCGGCGGGTTGCGTTATATTTTTTAGACTGTAAGCTGAGATGTTAAGTGCTGAATTGAAAGTGCCTATTCATGACTGTTGGCTGGCAAGTCATCATTTGGTTTTGATAGGCAATCGATATCCCTGTACACTGTATCGGGATCACTGGTGCCGATAGAATTTGGGAAAACCAATAGTGTGTTTTATGTTAATGTGGAATTGAACTAAATCTCTTATCCAATATGCAGTTGATTTTTCTGAAACACAAACAGTTTCCATGCCTACAGGGATGTAGTAAGAAAGCTGGATCTCAGAGTCATTACACTTGACAGCGACGAATTCATTACGATTGGTGTTGATGTCACATACGCAGTGGTTAACTTTTCTGTTTCGTTACTTTCCAAGACGAGTTTATGTGCCATTCGTTTCATTAGCGTAAGTGAGAGAAATTTCTATATTGCGTGTCCAGACAATGGCGGCGCCCGACTGAATGTTAATCCCGCAGAGGAAATTACCTATAGCGTACGTGCAAGGATTTTACTGTTTCGTTCTATTGTTTTATTGCTGTGTAACTTGGGCGTTTAGGTGATGGAGGCTTTCCGTGTCTGGAGGTATAATATTTGTGTGGACTAACGGGAACCAAGACAATATGGATCCAATGCTTGATAAGCACCGATGAGAAATAGACATTTGTTTTAATACCCTTGACGTAGACAATCCACCAAACAACGAAGCCATGTAAATGAAACTTAAAATGGAGTTGAAATTAACAATTGTGCGGGAGTTCACCTATTAGTTTACTTAAACAATGAGAAAGCAGATTCGTAAAAGTCACGAGAACCGCAGAAAATCATTAGCGGTGTCTCATGAGAGGAAGGACAGTTTGGAGGTGCGGAGACATTCCGACTATGGGACGGACAGCAGCCTATCCCAGGTACGTCGATTGTCTATGCCCATAAACCGATATGCTGCGCATAAACGGAAGTCATCAACGATTCAAGAAGACTTGAACATGATCCAACGAACAGATGTAAACTCTTATAAAATTATGTCAATTATTGTTCTGTTTTTCATTTTTCTCTTGGCTACTATTCTGTTTTCTGTGTATACCCACTTTTCTAAAAGTTGATTGGGTTTGCAACTCTGATAAATGTGTACTCTTCGCACAGTGATCAAAAATGTAAAATGTTTATTTAATTCAAATGTTGAATATAGCATGCGGATTGGTACATTTCCCTAGAAGTTTCGGATGAATTTCTCTAGGATTTCAGAATTATCTCTAATACACTATAGGAGGCTTTTGTTGGTGAGAGCGATTGCCTTTTGGTTGATGTTTTACGACATACATAAATTATTTCACTTATATGGTGGCTTTGTCAGGTTTAGTGGGAAAGGAAACCGGACTATTTGCCCAGAGCAAACACCAGACCTACCTGACAACTCTTACACATAGGGCGATCGGGTGAAAAATAGAAGAAAGCCATATACACACATGCACACACAAGCCTTCCGTCGAGGAGTCGAGGCTTCGAATACCATCTATTAAAACAATATCGAACTGGGTCCGGTTGTTCAAAAGAAAATTAACTTAACAACAAGTTAAATAACGTGGCTTGATCATATAACCTGTCGTTAAGTTAAAGCCGTTTTGAACAACCTGGAATAGCTACCATGGACGACCTAGTTTCCTCCAATTGAACATAGCAATGCCGCAATTTAAATAAAACCCTTGACAGCGGCGCGAAATAACAATGAATAAGCCGGCCAATCAATCAATTAATCAATTATGTTTATTCAAATATATCTTATATAGTTCTGCTGTTTTTTTAAAGAATTTGTTATTACGTAAATGATCACCCTTGCCTATTATCCATTTGCATGTGCACGCGTTGCTGATTCTACTTATTAAGGTCTTGTTTCACATCAGAGGATTTTGCACCGTCAGTTTTTCTTACACGTTCTACAAATAATAACCAAAAACCTGGAATCATTGCACTTCACGGGTCTGTACAACGCTTTAAAACATTTTAAAAAAAGTAGCATAGATTGAACTCCCTTGACGATGCATTGGGAACTAGAAAAACTGTCCTCTTAATGGATAACAAGGATACCCTCCGTCCTATATTGAGTCCATAAAATTAGTACCAGTTAGAAAGTTTACATAAAATACACGATAAGCTAAGCATGAAAGCCTATTAAGTATAGTTGATAATGAGATTATAAAAATAACAAGTGCTTGAAAGATATACTGGTCAGGGCTAAACTCCCCTGCCTGTCTTCTGCCTAGGTTTTTCTAGGGGGGAACCAAAAGTTTCACTTTCCTTTTTCATGACCCTATGGGGTTCAATCTCAGTATGCCGATATTCTAGGCACAACTGAATATGCGTATTGTCAATGTATTACAAAGTGTTCCAGAAAAATCTACTGATTAAGGCCAAGCTCCTTCCTGTCGTCAACCTAACGAAATATCATAGGTTTGGTTTTTTTACGACAATTTCTGACGAGGTATAAAGGTCTAAATGATATACCTCTTTTTAACAAAATTAGATACTTGTCTCCATGGTTATTTTAGACACGAAGATTTTCCCTGTGTCCGTGTGTTTTAGTGTTTATAAATATATATAATGTGGTAAAGGGATGCGTTTTCAAGTTATGTTCCGGAAATTATTGTCTTAAGTGGCGTCACATGTTGGCACACAGGACCCAAAAACAATCCCAAGCGAGGTGTCGTGGTATAGAAGTTATATATATAATTAAAAGTAAATTGAACGATTCGTTTTCAAGTTATCTTCCGAAAACGAATATTGTGTTCTTTTTTATCACTTACACTCATAGATGGCGCCACCTGTATTCGAAAATGACCACAAAAAAAAAACCCATCCCAAGTTGGGTGTCATTGTATAGAATTTGGAGAAAATTGAATGATGCGTTAAGTCGGACTGAAATATTTTGTTGCAAATTAATAGTCTGTCATTGTTAATAGTATTAACAAATACAATTTTTCATTGCCGAACTTCAACTACCTCGCCAATACAGCATCAACCACTGTTAATGTATACATTTAAAGAATTTAATTTTCCTAAAAAATGCTTTCCATATATTATACTATTTACTCGTACAAGACTGATATTTTATAAGCGTATGACACCACGGCGGTTTTCCATTAACAAAATTGTGTAAAACGTGAATAAATACCAAACTGTATTCCTTTCTCTAGATTACCATTCCTTATTGTTGAACAGCCAAAGAATGGCTTTGGAGAACCTGATTTTTGGTACAACATGTTGAAGTTCAAAGATAATGTCTGTCTACGTGTGAAAAAATTAAGCAAGGCAAATACACTGATTCTCTGAGGCTCATTTTTTTACCGATGCTTGCCTCGAGCTCAGCTGCATTCCAGTATTGGAAGCTGAGACGATAAGTGCTCAAATTGATATTCCCTTCTCATATGGCTGTTGACACCCTGGCTGTCATTTGCAATAGATGAAAAATCAATAGCCTATGCACTATATCGGAATCAATGGTTCAGAGAGGATTTCGGAAAATTATTCCCATTTCACAATACACAACTCTTAAAAGAGGAAACACTCGTTGTCCTTATTTTCTGAACACCCAAGATCTGATATATTTCAAATTTCTAAAGCTGATTTTTTCAGAAAACCGGTGCCTATGGTTACAAAGATATGATAAGAGCTGATATAACCGAGGAGTTCAGTAAGGCTGGTGTTGATGAAAAGCGATGTTTAACTTTTCAGCTTCGAAACCTCCCTGGCCGAGTTTCAGTGAAAATCATAGATTTTGCAAGAGCTGTTGAACCTACTTCCGGAGACGTGCTAGATTCAATAGCTAGAACAAAACAAGTTTCTATATTACAGTACTACATTGTCCTCTGGGAAAAACAGCTTCTCAATTAGATAATGAAGCTCTAAAACTGAATAATTTTCTAAGGATGTACAGACAAGCTGAAACCAGTAAACCCCGCCGTACACGAAGTGTATAATTAACTTAAGCTGCGATTTTAATCAAATTGAATAGCTAGAAATGTATTAAACATTTATGAACATGGCAAACTATTTCTTAGAATCGTTTCCACAAGTATAAATATAGGAGGAAGGTTTGACATTGACCAGTTTTAAGTTTATAGGGTTACTGACTGTGGTTATCAGGACAAACAGCGCTCTCGGTTTTACTGCACGAATCGTTTGGATCAACTGCATGTTTGTTTCTCAAATATATTGACACGAAAGAACATACATTTCTTGACAGCATCCAAAAAAAGATTTAAAACAAGTATATAGCTTTGGTGGGCGAAGGCATGTACTCAGTTGAAATCAAAACGTTAAAGAGGCACGAGTTGTCAAAATTTTAATATTTTCCTTAGAACAAATTTGCTAAAATCATCGGCTATTTTCTCAAGAAGTACAAATTAGAACCTTTATATTGACGACAGTCTCCAGAATTTACGTCACAGCAGTGTTTTGAACTGACTTAAGCATAACATCAATTCGTCCCGCTTATTTTCTTTACTTTCCCTGTGTGGGAATTTATGCTAGAGAACGTATACGGTTAAGTCGGACAGAAATATTTTGTTGCAAATTAAATGTCTGTCATTGTTTATAGTTTTAACAAATACAATTTTCCATTGCCGAACTTCAACAACCTCACCAATACAGCGCCAATCACTCTTAATGTCTACATTTAAAGAATTTAATTTTCCTAAATAATGCTTTCCATATATTATACTATTTGCACGTACACGACTGATATTTTATAAACGTATGACACCACGGCGGGTTTTCATCAACAAAATTGTGTAAAACGTGAATAAATATCAAACTGTGTTCCTTTCTCTAGATTACCATTCCTGATTGTTGAACAACCAAAGAATGGCTTTGGAGTACCTGATTTTTACTACAACATATTGAAGTTCAAAGATTGACTGTTTGGTGTTTTACGCCGCGCTCAAGATTATTTCACTTATATGGCGGCGTTGCCAGTTTTATTGTGGGAGGAAACCGGGCTCTATGCCCGGAGGAAACCCACGACCTTCCGTTGGTAACTGGCAGCCATCCCACATGGGTCGTTCGAGTGAAAACCCAGTCAGAAAATTTTCCAATTTTTTGGACTGATTGGGAATCGAACCCGCGACCCATTGGTGGAAGGCTGTTCGGATTGAGCGTCCAACGCTCTACCTACTCAGCCACGGAGGCCCCTGAAGTTCAAAGATAATGTCCGTCTACGTGTGAAAAAATACTAAGCAAAGCAATTGCACTGATTCTCTGAGGCTCGTTTTTTTACCGATGCTTGCCTCGACCTCAACTGCATTCCAGTATTGGAAGCTGAGACGATAAGTGCTCAAATTGATATTCCCTTCTCATATGGCTGTTGGCACCCTGGCTGTCATTTGCAATAGATGAAAAATCAATAGCCTATGCACTATATCGGAGTCAGTGGTTCAGGGAGAATTTCGGAAAATCATTCTGAAAATACACAACTCTTAAAAGAGGAAACGCTGGTTGTCCTTATTTTCTGAACACCCAAAATCTGATATATTTCAAATTTCTAAAGATAATATTTTCAGGAACCCGGTGCCTATGGTTACAAAGATATGGTAAGAGCTGATATAACCGAGGAGTTCAGTAAGGCTGGTGTTGATGAAAAGCGAGGTTTAACTTTTCTGCTTCGAAACCTCCCTGGCTGAGTTTCTGTGAAAATCACAGATTTGGCAAGAGCTGTTGGCACTACTCACTGAGTCGTGCTAGAGTCAATAGTTAGAACAAAACAAGTTTCTATATTGCAGTCCTACATGTCCTCTGGGAAAAACAGCTTTTCAATCATAGATGATGAAGCCCTAAAACTGAATAATTTTCTAAGGATGTACGGACAAGCTGAAACCAGTAAACCCCGCCGTACACGAAGTGTATAATTAACTTAAGCTGCGATTTTAATCAAATTGAATAGCTAGAAATGTATTAAACATTTATGAACATGGCAAAATATATCTTAGAATCGTTTGCACAAGTATAAATATAGGAGGAAGGTTTGAAATTGACCAGTTTTAAGTTTATAGGGTTATTGACTGTGGTTATCAGGACAAACAGCGCTCTCGGTTTTACTGCACGAATCGTTTGGATCAAATGAATATTTGTTTCTCAAAGATACTGACACAAAAGAACATACATTTTATGACAGAATCCAAAATGAGACTTAAAACAAGTGTATAGCTTTGGTGGGCGAAGGCATGTACTCAGTTGAAATCAAAACTTTAAAGAGGCACGAGTTGTCAAAATTTTAATATTTTCCTTAGAACAAATTTGCTAAAATCATCGGCTATTTTCTCAAGAAGTACAAATTAGAACCTTTATATTGACGACAGTCTCCAGAATTTACGTCACAGCAGTGTTTTGAACTGACTTAAGCATAAAATCAATTCGTCCCGCTTATTTTCTTTACTTTCCCTGTGTGAAAATTTATGCTAGAGAACGTATACGGTTAAGTCGGACTGAAATATTTTGTTGCAAATTAATAGTCTGTCATCGTTTATAGTATTAACAAATACAATTGTCCATTGCCGAACTTCAACAACCTCCCTATTACAGCATCAATCACTGTTGATGCATACATTTAAAGAATTGAATTTTCCTAAATAATGTCTTCCATATATTATGCTATTTACACGTTCAACAGGACTGGTACTTTATAAGCGTATTACATCACGGCGGTTTATTCATTTAACAAATTGTGTGAAACGTGAATAAAAATCAAACTGTGTTCCTTTCTCTAGATTGCTATTCCTTATTGTTGAACAACCAGAGAATGGCTTTGGAGGACCTGAGTTTTGGTACAACAAGTTGAAGTTCAAAGATAATGCCGGTCTACGTGTGAAAAAACTAAGCAAAGCAAATACACTAATTCTATGAGGCTCGTTTTTTACCGATGCTTGCCTCGAGCTCAGCTGCATTCCAGTATTAGAAGCTGAGACGTTAAGTGCTCAAATTGATATTCCCTTCTCATATGGCTGTTGGCACCCTGGCTGTCATTTGCAATAGTTGAAAAATCAATAGCCTATGCACTATATCGGAATCAGTGGTTCAGAGAGAATTTCGGAAAAGTATGCCTGTTTCAAAATACACAGTTCTTAATAGAGGAAACGCTCGTTGTCCTTTTTTTCTGAACACCCAAGATCTGATAATTTCATATTTTTAAAGCTGATTTTTTCAGGAACCCGGTGCCTATGGTTACAAATATATGATAAGAGCTGATATGACCGAGGAGTTCAGTAAGGTTGGTGTTGATGAAAAGCGATGTTTAACTTTTCTGCTTCGAAACCTCCCTGGCTGAGTTTCTCTGAAAATCACAGATTTGGCAAGAGCTGTTGGCACTACTCACTGAGTCGTGCTAGTTTCAATAGCTAGAACAAAACAAGTTTCTATATTGCAGTCCTACATTGTCCTCTGGGAAAAACAGTTTTTCAATCATAGATGAAGAAGCCCTAAAACTAAATAATTTTCTAAGGATGTACGGACAAGCTGAAACCAGTAAACCCCGCCGTACACGAAGTGTATAATTAACTTAAGCTGCGATTTTAATCAAATTGAATCGCTAGAAATGTATTAAACATTTATGAACATGGCAAAATATCTCTTAGAATCGTTTCCACAAATATAAATATAGGAGGAAGGTTTGACATTGACCAGTTTTAAGTTTATAGGGTTATTGACTGTGGTTATCAGGACAAACAGCAATCTCGGTTTTACTGCACGAATCGTTTGGATCAACTGCATGCTTGTTTCTCAAAGATATTAACACGAAAGAACTTAATAAAGTAGTAAGGAAACTCCGTAAATATTCATGGTGTAATCTCAATATTTCGACTTTAATTAAGTCATCGTCAGGAGAATTATGAGTACATCAGTGTGCATTTATATAATACAACTATAGGATGGTTGACACTAAGAAGGCAAGGGAGATAAAATTTTTGTTACAATAGATCGAAGTCCTTTATATACGAAAGAACATACATTTATTGATAGCATCCAAAAAGAGATTTAAAACAAGTGTATAGCTTTAGTGGGCGACTGATATCAAAATGTTAAACAGGCACGAGTTGCCAAAGTTTTTATATTTTTTCCTTAGAACAAATTTGTTAAAATCATCGGCTATTTTCTCAAGAAGTACAAATTAGAACCTTTTTATTGACGACAGTCTCCAGAATTTACGTTTCAGAAGTGTTTTAAAATGACTTAAGCATAAAATCATTTCGTCACGGTTATTTTGTTTACTTTCCCTGTGTGAGAATTTATGCTAGAGAACGTATACGGTTAAGTCGGACTGAAATATTTTGTTGCAAATAAATAGTCTGTCATTGTTTATAGTATTAACAAATACAATTTTCCATTGCCGAACTTCAACAACCTCGCTAATACAGCAACATTCATTGTTAATGTATACATTTAAAGAATTTATTTTTCCTAAATAATGCTTTCCATACTTTATACTATTTACACGTTCAAGACTGCTATTTTATAAGCGTATGACACCACGGCGGTTTATTCATTTACAAAATTGTGTGAAACGTGAATAAATATCAAACTGTGTTTCTTTCTCTAGATTACCATTCCTTATTGTTGAACAACCAAAGAATGGCTTTGGAGGACCTGATTTTTGGTACACGTTGAAGTTCAAAGATAATGTCCGTCTACGTGCGAAAAAATTAAGCAAAGCAAATACACTGATTCTATGAGGCTCTTTTTACCGATGCTTGCCTCGAGCTCAGCTGCATTCCAGTATTGGAAGCTGAGACGTTAAGTGCTCAAATTGATATTCCCTTCTCATATGGCTGTTGGCACCCTGGCTGTCATTTGCAATAGATGAAAAATCAATAGCCTATGCACTATATCGGAATAAGTGGTTCAGAGAGAATTTCGGAAAAGTATGCCTGTTTCACAATACACAAGTCTTAAAAGAGGAACACTCGTTGTCCTTATTTATTGAACACCCAAGTTCTGATATATTTCAAATTTCTAAAGCTGATTTTTTTCAGGAACCCGGTGCCTATGGTTACAAATATATGATAAGAGCTGATATAACCGAGGAGTTCAGTAAGGTTGGTGTTCCTGAAAAGCGATGTTAAACTTTTCTGCTTCGAAACCTCCCTGGCTGAGTTTCTGTGAAAACCATAGATTTGGCAAGAGCTGTTGTCACTACTCACTGAGTCGTGCTAGATTCAATAGCTAGAATAAAACAAGTTTCTATATTACAGTCCTACATTGTCCTCTGGGAAAACAGCTTTTCAATCATAGATGATGAAGCCCTAAAAATGAATAATTTCTTTGGATGGCCAGGTTAGAGTTCGGAGACTAAAAGGGACAGCAGATATTTAGTTATTGTTTTTTTTATACAGAAAGTCGGATTCATTTTCATGAAACTTATTTTTTTAATTGGTAGCTTGAAACAAGTGTCAGTTTCAGCTTTTCAAGTACAGATATATATTTTGATTTCTGCCACTTATTGCGAGATTTATCCATTTATATTCGCGACATAATATTCGCTTGTATATAAAAAAATGTCTTATGGACTATTTCCCATATATTTGGCAGATTCTGCACTTTTGATTTATCTCAAGAAAATTGCTTTCGGTTTCTTGAAAATTTCGATAAATTACAAAGAAAGCTTTGAGGAAAATGTGACTAGTTTAAAAAATGGTCCTTGTGCCATATCGGTGAGTTCCGAAGGCCTTGAAGAGGATGAATTTAACCTAGGCTTAAATGGGAGATTTTGAAAGTTTACCAATTTGTTTTGGGGAATGTGATATTTAATCAAAATGTAATATGATATTTTATTTCTTTAGTGAAGATAACACACAGCCCGGAGGCTAAAAAGGTGGGCTCCCCATAAAATAATACAATAAACAAATACACACACATTTATTTTTAACTTTACTATCACGCGCAAAAAAATCGCAACAATATGTGTTTGGTACCGTTGGAAGGAAACATTAACGCTCTTCTTCTGAATCCTAAAGTGATTTTTTGTTTTCTCTGCCTTTAAAATTGGATAAATACTCAGATACAATTCCCTCTGAACTTAAAAAAAAGTAAGATCAGTATTTCTGTGAATCGCCTCTCACCAAATGGACAGGTTGTGTTGTTTTCTAGGCAGAGAGCTGGTATATTGAGTGCTGAAATCGACATGTCTCTCCGGATATGGTTGTCGACAGCCTAACCCCTCATTTGGTACAGCTAGAAAAAATCAATACAAACCTTTGCACTGTATCGAAATCACTGGTGGCGAAATAATTTGGGAAAACCTATAATCTCTGACGATAACGTGCAATCCAACTATATATCTCAGCCAATGTACAATTCAGAGAAGACAGACTCCCATACCGGATATACGAAGTGCCAAAGACCTTTATTTCAAATTGTGCTGCTTTGCTTACCGTGGTTTGTGGGTTGGTGTTGATGAAAAACAGGTTTTCAAATATCCCTGGTGACTACTGGCTTTGCAGGTGTATATATCTGTTATGTCTTATAGCAATCCAAGACTTATGTTTTCCAGATTGCCTCTTTTCCACCTTATAGCGTTCCTAGCGTGATTGAAAATGGTATATTTGTGAGCGCTTTTGGTATACAACTGTACCTGCTTCGTAGAGGGTTATTGTCTTTACCTGTACTTTTCCTGACTTTGGATTATTTGTTTATATAGGGCGGGAATTTAAACCCGTCTGTTTTATTATTTGTGTGCCCATTTTAAAGGAACAAGGACAGTATGAGTTCAATAGTACCATGCAGTATTTTAGTGATTTGATAATGACCAGCGAGGAATAGGAATGTAGAAGACAACAGAACAAATGGTAAAACATATCATTTGTGTGGTAATGACTTGAGCTCTGTTATGAGTTGATCTCGTGTGTTCTGAAGCTAGTGGGTCCTTGTTGTGGCGAGTTTTACAATTAGAGTTCTAAGTTGACAGTTCAAATTGTTTGTGCTAGTTTCTCGCCATACACATGCAGATAAAGTTGTTCAGAATCGGCACCAAAGGAGCACAGTTTTATCCCAACAACCTCTCTCTTTACTGGAAATCTGTACTGAAGCACTTGAACGACATCAACGGTTTATACTAAATCTAAAGTATGAGAAAACAGATTCGTAAAAGTCACGAGAACCGAAGACAATCTCTAGCGGTGCCTCATGAAAAGTACGGTAGTTCGGATGTCCGGAGGCATTCCGATAACGGAACAGATATAGGCTTATCCCAGGTACGTCGGTTGTCTTTGCCCGTCAACCGGAATACCGCATATATAAAGCGGAAATCATCCACGATACAAGACGATTTAGACATGATCAAACGAACAGACGTAAACTCTTTTAAAATTATATCAATTATTGTTCTGTTTTTCATATTTCTTTTGGCCACTGTTCTGTTTTCTGTTTACGCTCAGTTTTCTAAAAGTTGACATGATTTATAATAAACTGCAATACTGAGAAATGTGATGGTCAGACAATATCCGACCATGTTCTTAAACTCTTAAAATTAAGAAGAAAAAATTCAGACAGGCTTTTCACTCGATCGCCATATGTGGACTATTGCTAAATACCATCGGAACACCATTTGTTTTATTAGGATTCAGAGACAGGTCTTCTCGCTCATTCTGAAATATTTCACATTTCTTCATTTTATTGCTTTTATATATTTTTTATATTTTATTATTTTTTGCTTTAATTGTCGGCCCACGAGTTGTTAAATGAAATTGTTTCTTGGTGAGCCCAATAGAACTCGAGTAAATAAAAACCAGACAATCAACCTTAGATTCCATAGTACGGACATCCAAGGGCTTCATACTTTTATTCTGTGCAAAATTCTCCTCTCTCCCCCTGTCTGGTTGTGAGGAGAATTTTACCTCATGTGCATTGATACTTTTGGAGTATGAGTGTGTTTTAACAAGAGCTCTAGCAGTGTAGATAATATATAGCTTTTTACTAAGTTATTATTTCAATGTAAGATTGCTATCCCAAGGTATAAAATAACACGATTTCTCACTGACCCAAGCCTACTTCCATAACTGCATTTAAAACGGAATTTCCGCAACTGAGGTCATTTTCTGACTGTATATTCCTCAAAAAAGGACACGTAAGGACACATGAGTAATTGACCCAATAAAATAATGCTACTAGAAATGGAATTTAAACGCGATTCGTCGTATTAAATACACGGAAATGTTATTTGGACCAATTTAGGATACGGCTTCATATGCTATAACAAATAGATATCTTGTACTCTACGTCTCTAAAAATTGGCCCATTTAATCGCGGTTTGATGTGTGATTGCCAGCTAGGTTAATAGGGGTTTCGTGTGCTTCGAGGTATGTCGGATTCAATTTGGATGCCTGTATTAGAACAAACAATGGACAGTCTGAGCTCCTTTGATAACATAATTTAAACCCTTATCACTGGCTTGTGTAATAAACGCATACATTCAGCCAGTGTCACTAACCATTGATACAAGAATGGTACTGAATGTACGTTTTAGTCTGTCAGTCTGTGATATGTAATTAAGCCTGACGGTCTGTAGGATATAGGTAGCAATTATTGGTAGCATTTGGTTAGCCATGCATACAGAAGTTTACTTTAAACAAACTAACACCGTTATCTTTTAAGGAAACGAAAACATAAGACAAAAAAACCCCCAAAAAAACAAAACAAAAAAAAGCTGCATACATGTATTTCAAGACAAGTTTGTTGGTGATACAATTGGAGAAGTTCATCGTTGTTGTTGTAGCCTCGTCACAGGCTAAGGAAAAATCTCACGTTAATTTGAGAGACTCGGAAATAGAATTCTAATATATTCAGATAAAATACCCATAGACATATATATCTTCTCGAATAAGTGTCATTTGAACTAAAAATAGTCATGCTAAACTCTCATTTGTGAAAAGCAGGTCGATTTCATCATGGCATTTGTTTTCCTTATTTATGTTCACTAAATCAGTCCTTGAAATATCGATTTCAAGCAATCAAGGCTATATCACCAGGGATGTTTTATATGCTTTCCGAAAATTTCGGAGGAGCATATAGTGGCCGCTTTGTCCGTCCGTCCTTGCGTCCGTCTTCTCGGATTTCTCGGATCCGCCCGATATATCTGGTAATATTTTGAGGGTAAGTTTGAAACTTGAGGTCGTTGGTTTTTCACTTTAGCGATAATAATTTTAGAATTATTGCCCTTTGTATCCCGATTAATATATGATTTGAAACTTGCCGGATGCATACTCATTACTTAAAGGCTGTACAGTGTTACATTTACGATGAAAATTGTTGTTGCACTTTGCTTATTCAAATTGTCAAATTTTTGCCCAGACCTTTTGTCCGGCGATATCGCTGGTAATATTGTGAGAGTTGGTTTCAAACTTGGCTGTCATTTACTCATTACCAAGAGGTTGTGCACTTTTATGTTTTTTCTCACCGTGACGATGATAATTTTAGGGTTTTTGTCCATTGTTACTTCAAGTTGCAAAATCTATCTGACCAAAGATAGGAAGGCAGGGCTCCATTTGACTTCGCTCTCTTTTCAGATCATGAATCTATTTTGATTGGCTAGGAATCAACAGTTTCTGGTATACTAATGTTAACTATTTCAAGTTATTAAACTAGGATAGCTTGTTCATGGAACTCAAAACCGATGGATATACATATTTTTTAGTTTATTTTTCTGCCCTGTCAAAACCTTACAAAATAACATTAGATATGGCATAAAACACCAACAACGCAATTCGTGCCCTAATGTATTCCCTTATGCATATTTTTCCCTTTTTCTCGACCTTCGTCAGATTTGTTGACTATATCTGGGATTGGGGATGGGGATCATTCGTCAGTTTTACTGATACTTGTCTTGTTTTTATGATGTTACTTGTTTGAGTCCCGAGTTGTTGATAGGTGGTAGGTCATGCACACGTCAAGTATTCGGTATTTACTTATTACCGACTTTGTTCGGCACTGAAAACTAAAAACAATATCGAACTTAGAGCACAATGCGTTTCCCCTGACCAAAATAAGACAAAAAAAAAAAAAAACGTAACAAAAAAGACTTTTAGTTAGACACTCTAGCAAATATGAGAGTGTTATTTAGAGAAAGCTATCCAACGGTCCATTATAACGATTGCTTTGTTAAAGTCGAGGTTGTGATGTAAATTTTAGAATTCTTTTCGAACTATATCATCTCTCTGGTTGAAGAAGATATATCAAATATTTGAATTTAACACGTGCCCTGATTAAGACGCTGACAACTGCATGAAGCAGCGTTTGGTATAGACTGAAAATTAACCAAGGAATATGCATCGTATAGGACCCACACTTGTCGCTAGAATTTAGGGAAAGCAATAGTTTGTTTTGTGGTAATGTGGAAGTAACCATTTGACAATAGGCCCTGAAAAATACATTTAATCTTTCGCTTTTAGATAAGTGACTGAGATGCAATTAATTTATTAACATCGTCTCCAATAAGCTGGGATAGCATTTATGAAGTGGGCCCTATTACCCACATAAGTAGATTAATGTCATACATGTCTGTCCTCGCATCCCTATTGAAGAGTTGGCTTTATTCCGATATGTCTCCATCTTGTTACCGTCGATGTTTTTACACTGTTTGTAACATACAGGAGGCTTAACACATGTGGTTTGCTTTCCTGGGGCGCTACTGTCTGAAACCATCGCTATTTGTCGACCACTTACAAAGGTCGTGAGTAGGAAAAGAACAGATATGCTGGCCTTTTTAACAAGATAGGTATAATCTTAAAGTGGTATGAGCTGCCAAAATGTTGATATTTTGTCGTTGAAGCAGAATGTTGAAATTATAGGCTATTTTTCTCTAGACGTATAATTCAGAAGCTTTTTAGTGCTTCTGGTCTCGAAAATGTACGATAAAGTATTGTTTTGAACAAACTTTGGCTAAGAATGAATGAATGGTCGTCCCGGTTATTTAAATTTTGTTTACTTTTCGAATACAATTCCGGTTCGTATAGGCCACATGCTGTATGGATTTTCCTCATTCCAACGCCAATCGTTTAGTTTTTCGAAGGCCTTTAAAGCTCTTACTGTCGTAACAATAAGGTGAAGAATTACTTATGCTGTCGTGACAATCAGAAATTATGAAAAAAGTGTGAATTTTGGCAGCTCATGCCACTTTAAGGTAGTATTGCACATAAGGTCCCCGTGATATATGAATTAATTGGGATTAGCTTTTGTCAAAGAATATATACAAACAGGTTTCTTCTATTAAATGTAGAAACTACGAAGATTTTGGTCAATAGGCCTACTTCCCAGAGGAATTTACTAGAAGTAACTTTTCAGAATATAAAGAAACAATCGAAATCGACAAGGCCTTTCATTTACTATTTACTCATCCACATTATTAAGGTTGATTTGTCGAAAGCTTTCCTGATATTGCTGTCGGCAGCCGAAACCTCATTTAATATTCATTGGAAATCAATAGACAGGAATACCTGGTGGCAAGGGAATTTGGCAAAGCCAGTAGTGTATTTATTTCATGACAACGTAGAATTGGACTATACATCTTCCCCAATGTTTATTTCTCAGTAGACTATTGGGTTCTTTTACTGGATCCACTGCACATTCTTCCTCGTTATGTATTGAGTCTGGCTTATGTAATATGCATGGAAATGAGATTTTCGACATGATATTGCTAAGGTTAGACTGGCTGAATAGGGTCACGGTTTACTAAATTCGGATCTTAGTTACACTTGGCAGTAAATAATCTATTACGGTTATTGTTGGGGTGAAGCAGAGCTTGACTTTTGTCACGTTACATCCTTAAATGAATGTGGAAGTCACATACAGTATTCTTACAGCCAAGCCCCTCGGACGCAGTCGATTGAATGAGAGGAGGACGAGAAATGTCTTGTCCAGGCTTTCTAGGACCCGTAATTGGTTGTCAGCTGCATACAAGGGATTTAATACTACTTAAGTGTTTCATTTTATTGCCAGGATCCTTAAATATATAAGATTGGAATTTGACCGCCTCTTATCCATTATTTATATTAACATTCTGCATTATTGTGCTGTGTTATTTGATATCGACGGTGATGTAAAGGAATTTGGATACCTCCGTGCAGAGCAAACCTCACAACACAACAAAGTGACATAACATTTGTGGAAACGTTAAATGATGAGAAAACATATTCGTAAAAGTCACGAGAACCGGCGACAATCACTAGCCGTGCCCAGTGTAAATAACGGTATTTTAGATGCACGGAGACATTCTGATTATGGAAGGGATACTGGTATAACCCAGATACGTCGGTTGTCTTTGCCCGTTAACCGGATTACCGCATATAAGCGGAAATCATCCACAATACAAGACGATTTGAACAAGATCCAAAAAACAGATATAAACTCTTATAAAATTATATCAATTATTCTACTGTTTTTCACATTTGTTTTTGCTAGTATTCTCTTTTCTATATATAAAAACTTTTCTAAAAGTTGATTTTATTCCATTTTTCTGAATGATAAACACAAGCCCTATGACAACTCTCGGGCCATGCTGTTTATGTCATTGCTGTTGATATATTAAACGTCTTTTAATTGAGCTATACAACTTACAAATACATTTTAGAAATGGAAAAGTATAGCAAAAGCGGAGTTTCCTTAGTGATTTCTTCATTTATTTTATGTTTTTATCAGGCTCGGAAGTGCAATTAGCGGAATTTAAAAAAAATAATCTTCAGACGGTGGAAAATATTATTCAACGCAATACAATTAGACATAATGACAGAAGAAATAGGATGCAGCTGTGGAACGATATTGAAATCTCCAATAACATCGAATAATGGAAATTTAATTTTCAAAAATCAAGAATATGGCACTGAAAATACATGTAATTGATTTCTTTTCCACAACTATTTTAAGAAGCGTTGAATGAAACTGTTAGGTTTAATTCCGTTATCACCATCCATACGTTGGTCAGGTATGTTCTTTATTCCAAATCTCCATAACACCAAGTAAGGACATGTTATCAACAGCAAAGGAGGACAGACTAAGGCCTTTCACACTTCGAGAATCAATGGTATTTCATATATAATGGTAGTGAGAAAAAGGTACAATTAACAATATGCTTAACTTTCTTTCTCAGTTAAAGCTGAAACAATGAAGTAATAAATAAGCGAATCTATACCTTGAAATTCTGTATCCAACAGAATGATTTGATGTTAGTGTAACGGTTAGTATATTCAGTTTTGCAGAATGGGCAGTCATTAATATGCGTATGTATTTTTGTAATCCTGTTTACCATGAAGTGCTCATGTGCATGTAAATAACTTTGCGGGAAGATCGAGACAGTCTTTCAACTACATTGTAATATAGTTCGTTGAACTGCTTTTGAAATTTAATTCGTACGGGAAAGTTTCGTCTTTCAGAGCAAAACAATACCATGTGTGGGAAGATTAGTTTTAGCCACCCTGGTGGCCTTCCCAGCTTAAAGCAAAGAAACAACAAATAAGTGGATTTATCTCAATGTGTTTCCTGCTTTAATATTATGGCTACTATACTGTAAAGGAGGGTATTCGGTGACTGAAATCCAAGGTTATATTACTACAGATAACTGATTGATTATGGACTTTGTCTGGAATTCCAGTTATTGATCGAGAATGCGGAACGATCATGATTTCAGTCGTATTATGCAATCCAAATTTATTAGCCAATTTAACATTTGCAATTTTTTTCGTTGTTATATACGGATCAATATTGAAATTCAATCAGCGCAGCTATGGGTTATCGTATATATTACATCATATATATTACATCAGCTATGAGTTATCGTATATATTACAACATGTTTTCTACCATAAAGTATGGAATTGATCAAATGCGCTTCTACCCCCTCCACCCCCCCCCCTCCACTCCCCTCAAATAACATGATTCGACATCAGTTTGTTACGAATCACATTCTTAAAATACATTGATTGTCGCCACGCCCATAAAGGAAACTTTAATGTCGCGTGTTAATAAATAAAAGCAGCCATTGCTCTACCAGTTTGTAGAAAATTTTTCGATGAGTAAAAACTACGGTATTTATGTAACAAGACAAACATAATCTCGGCTTCCAACCATTTATGTTCAATTATTTATGCTTATTATTACGTTCAGCAAACACATCCGGTAGGGGGAAATCTCTTCGATTTCCGAAGATCTCTCCTTAAAGCGGCATGAGCTGCCAAAACTTACACTTTTTTCATAGTTTCTGATCGTCACAATAGTAAGAGGATTTCAAGGCCACCAAAAAACTAAATGATTAGCGTTGGAATGAGGAAAATCCATACAGTATGTGTCTTGTACGAACCGAAAATGTGTTCGAAAAGTAAACAAAATTTAAATAACCGGGACGACCATTCATTCATTCTAAGGCAAAGTTAGTTTAAAACAATACTTTATCGTACATTTGCGAAACTAGAAGCACTAACAAGCTTGTGAATCATACGTCTTGAGAAAAATAGCCAATAATTTCAACGTTTTGTTTTAACGTCAAAATATCAACATTTTGGCAGCTCATGCCCCTTTAAATGAATTATATTATTTAGCATAATTTAGAGTGCCATTAGCATGAAAAGGCCAGATCGATTACATTGTGTCTCCAGGCAGGATATAACTAACGATACTCTTTGATGAGTGTAGGAGAGAAATGAATGAGGGTAAATGTGAGCAAATACCTGGTCGAAGTTCATAATGTTGATTTGTCGAATGGATGGTCAGTTGGCTAGGGGGGGGGGGGGGGGGGGGCTTTAACACAAGTAATATAGCTTACAGGCCACTTTTGTTGACGATATGAATATGGAGATTACCTACCCTATACTTCTATGGTTTCTTTTAGACAAAGATCCCCGTTTGCTCCTCTGCGCTTACTCTGACAACGCCGATATACGAGTCAAATAATCTTGAGTATGGCTCAAGACATCAATCAATAACACAATCTTTAGAAGTAATGATAACAAATTAAGTCATCACCACGTCGCCAGTTGTTCAAAAACAACTGACGACGTGATGATGTCTATCATTAGTATGGAACCCACGTTTAAAGAGAGTTTCAAGCATTTCTTAAATCTTTAGACGATTGCTTTTAACGGTCCAGTATGATGCTTGCTTCCTCTAAAATAAACCCTATGGACCTTTTTAGGCCGCTGCCTCGAGTTCTTTTATATTTCTGGTTGTAATTGAAACGTCCTTTAATTTTCTACTGAGTCACCCAAACGCAAAAGGGGATTTTTGACTGGCGAAATTAAAAGTGTCTCCCATATTGTTGCTGACAGCTGAACCTCCATTTAGTATAGATGAAAAATCAATACAAACCTTAATACTGTATCGGAATTACTGGTGCCAAGAGAATTTGGGAAAATCAATAGTCTGTATCGCCATGATGTAGAACTGGATTATTATACCCCGTGCGCATTCCCAATAAAGGGGGTTTGGTATTTAACGATGTTCTCTTCTTCTTGACACTCTGACTTTACTTACTCATGTTAAGCTCAAACTGAGCTCACAGGCATGGCGCCGACCCTACGGGAGTGATTTGATAATGTCAAAGTGATTTCTGTCTCGATACTTGATATAGAAGAGTTTGTAGAGTTCGTCTTATTGAAAGGCAGCGCAGTCCTGTTTTTCTATATCAATGTATGACTTTTGGAAGCCACAGTTAAAAGCCATCCTTGAGACACAGTTGCTCCAATATAGCCAATGGGACGATACATTGTACATGGCTCCTAAAGACCTTCGAGGACATTGGATTTACCGTTTGCTTCATTTAAGAGGTTTACTGTTTTAGTCATTTTACTTCCTTTGATATACAAGATATGGTTTTCACCGTGTCTGTGTGGTCAGTTGTGGCTATAACCTGGATTGAATGCCTCTGTGGTCTAATATCATAAGCAATAGCGACGATCAGATATGTGGAAATCATCATGCCGATAGGACAATAGAACACGGCGATTCAAGAAGCTTTATTGAGCATCGTAAAGGACTGGTTGTCGAAAAGATGAGAAAACATATTCGTAAAAGTCACGAGAACCGGAGACAATCTCTAGCGGTGCCCCATGAGAAGTACGGTAGTTCGGATGTCCGGAGGCGTTCCGATTACGGAACAGATTTAGGCTTATCCCAGGTACGTCGGTTGTCTTTGCCCTTCAACCGGAATACCGCATATATAAAGCGGAAATCATCCACGATACAAGACGATTTAGACATGATCAAACGAACGGATGTAAACTCTTATAGAACTATATCAATTATTGTTCTGTTTTTCATATTTCTCTTGGTTCCGATATTGTTTTCTGTGTACAATCGCTTTCTGAAAGTCAGTTGATGTAAAGTGTTGTTTTTATTCCCCTACATTCGCATATCAAATCTATCAACAGTTTTTTATGATTTAGTTGCTAAATGATAACACCAAACAGTCATGTATATCGGTATGATATGCAAAAGTTAACAGTTCAACAGAGCTGATGTATTAGGTATTCTAATTTAATTTAAAAGAAAATGAAAATGGACAACTTTTTAATTTAAGAAATGTTTGAAACTCTCTTTAAACGTGGGTTCCACACTAATGATAAAAATGAGGACATCAACCACGTAGTTAGTTGTTTCGACACCTCTACTGGTGTTACACTTGAGGAAGACATTGGTATAGGTGTCGAAAGCTCGTGTTGTTCACAAACAACTAACTAAGGGCTTCAACTTTTAGAGTAAAATTGGAAATTGTATTTAGAGGTCAATGGCGTGCTATATACCCCATTTGCTCAACCACTAAATCTGGAAACGCAACTAGATATGTGGAATAATCTTGAGTTCAGCTTAAAACATCAATTGACTACAGGTGCAAGTTGTTGTAGCATTAAGTCGTATATTCTGGACACATCATTCAACAGAATGGAGCCGCCAAATAATCAAATTATGTATGTATGTATATTCTGGACTTACGTGTTTTGTATTTGTTTCGCATCACGGGCGAAACGATTAACCAAAGATGTTTATTTGGAGAGATGAAGCTGACACTAACAGATGTAGATTAAACACAATCTACTGCTGTGTGAATAATTCAAAATGGTTATAAATTTTCATTTTAATTTAGATGTTTGAAATATACATGAAAATGAACATCTTGTTCGACACATCTTATATAAGTCTTTTGTTATACGCTTTCTTTCAAATATAGGACACATCACATATTCCAACTTCCGCTTTAAGTAATTAGAATGTTTGAGAATAAATTGACCAATTTTATCTGCTGACAAATTCTGAGCGCTAATACTTTATGGCTGACTGTCAGATAGGTTAATTGAGGTTTCGAATGGTTCTGGCTTCGATCAGCGAAGTCCATTCTTGACACATCGAATGAGTTCTTGGTAAAGTAGTCAGGGTTTCTGACTCCAAAATGACGTAGGCCTATTCCAAAATACGGCCGTCAGTATAAAACAATAACATAGTATTTTGGAGTTAGAAACCCAGACTATTGGTGAAGCTTCATTGACTAAAGGAGCTTAAGTAAAAAATGAGCCTTTTAAACATGTGTCTAAAAACGAATTTTTACCTCTCCAATCATTTATTTTGCTCCTAGTGACTTAATGATACCAATACCATATACAATCCCTAAATTAAGAGGAAAAAAACCCTGAGTTCTGGTTTTCAATTTCTTAGATCACAACACTTATCGCGGCTATTCTGTGAAACTGATATACACATAACGAAACGGCGATCAACTTTTATTACTCGAGTACATCTATTTTGTTTTAATGTACAGGAGTATTAGAAATAAAGCCGTTTGTTTTAGTGGTCGGATATAATATTTAAGAGCACTAAAACATACGGGCACCGTGAAAATCTTCTTTTAGCTAGATGATTGTGAAATAGATTACGGTATACATAAAAAAGACTATTCTGACTGTCCAAGCGTTTGAACCTGCAGACTCATTGGTTGGAAGTTCAACCCCTTTTATGGAAAATCATCGTCTAAGTATTAGTCTGTCACAGAATTAAGACAACTGGCTGGAACCCACTTATATACTGAATACTTTATCAGACAATCGTGTATGAATAAATGTCATAAATATATCAGATGTGATACAGTTCAGCACTCCTTCATGTCTAATGGAAGGGTTGATGCTAATCCGACATGTCTCCAGTTGGATAATCTTCTGATATCTTCCAAGGATGATAGATGGAAATTATTCATTTATTCATACACTATCTAACCAGATGTACCCGTTTATAGTCCTGCATTGCCTCACTAGACGTTTTCGTTTCGTCCTACATTGTGTCACCAGATGCAATTGTTTAGCCTACATGTACGCTGTGTCACCAGACGTACCGGTATAGTCCTATATTGTGTCACCGGACGTACCCGTTTAGTCCTACATAGTCCTACATGGTGTCACCAGATGTAATTGTTTAGCCTACGTTGTGTCACCAGACGTACCCGTTTAGTCCTACATTGTGTCACCAGATGTACCCAGTTTAGTCCTACATTGTGTCACCAGACGTACCCGTTTAGTCCTATATTGTGTCACAAGACGTACCCGTTTAGTTCTACATTGTGTCACCGGTCCTGCCCGTTTAGTCCTACATTGTGTCACCGGACGTACCCGTTTAGTCCTACATTGTGTCACCGGACGTACCTGTTTAGTCCTACATTGTGTCACCGGATATAATTGTTTAGTCCTACATTGTTCCACCAGACGTACCCATTTTAATAGTCCTACATTGTTTCACCAGACGTACACATTTTAATAGTCCTACATTATTTCACCAGACGTACCCATTTTATTAGTCCTACATTGTTTCACCAGACGTACACATTTTAATAGTCCTACATTGTTTCACCAGACGTACACATTTTAATAGTCCTACATTGTTTCACCAGACGTGCACATTTTAATAGTTCTACATTGTTTCACCAGACGTACCCATTTTATTAGTCCTACATTGTTCCACCAGACGTACACATTTTAATAGTCCTACATTGTTCCACCAGACGTACACATTTTAATAGTCCTACATTGTTTCACCAGACGTACCCGTTTAGTCCTACATTGTTTCACCTGACGTACCCGTTTAGTCCTCCATTGTGTCACCAGACGTACCCGTTTAGTCCTACACTTTGTTATCAAACATAACGAAATTAACGATGTTTAGTTCACGAATATTAATCAAGTTAACTTTGTTAATCGATATTTTCTTGCAATATAGATGAGCTCGGATGAATCTACATCAAGATAGCGATTAAAGTGTTCATAAGTCATTTAGATTATTGAAAGGTATTGGTTTAGATTATAAACCTGTCATACTATAGTTTCATTTTGCCAGCTTAGTTCCACTCCACCTTGAAGGGTTCACAATAACGAAGGTGACATATAATGATACGTGGGTGTAGATTAACGGTAGAAATGTCTCAAATCCGTATCAAGGATTCAGTGATTCAAACGATTGCATTGAAAGGTTGACGTTAATCCGACTGTTCTTCATTTTATTTAGATTCCACCTGGAAAAGTGGTAATAATTATGTTTTTAGTTTTTTCACCATTGAAAAAGCTAAAAACATAATTATTACCACTTTTCTTAGTATTTGTCACCAAATAGCGAAAATTTAGATTTTCATCTTTGACTGCTCAAAGATACCCCGCCGTTCAAAGTTTCCCCAGTTTTCTGTCTGTCTTATTAGCTTGAGGGTCACTGGCGGTAATTAAGGTGAAATGTTTTAAGTAGTTTGACAGGTTGTTCTCCCTATATATTTCTAATTTTTGTAATTCAATGGGGTATACTAGTTTTTAGCTGCCCGAAATATCTTAACTTTAAAGTAGCATGAGATGCCAAAATGTTGGTATTTTGACGTTAAAACAGAATGTTGAAATTATTGCTTATTTTTCTCAAGACGTATAATTCAGAAGCTTTTCAGTGATTCTAGTCTCGTAAATGTACGATAAAGTATTGTTTTGAACTATTTTTTGGCTTAGAATGAATGAATGGTCGTCCCGGTTATTTAAATGTTGTTTACTTTTCGAACACGTTTTCGGTTCGTACCACTTACTGTATTGATTTTCCTCATTTCAACGCCAATCATTTAGTTTTTCGATGGCCGTCAAAGCCTCTTACTGTCGTGACGATCAGAAATTATGGAAAATGTGTGAATTTTGGCAGCTCATGCCACTTTAATATAGTTTAGAATTAAGATTTAGATTAATTTAGCAGTTCTGAGTGCTTTGATTATTGCTTTGGTCTCCAGATATAAACCACAAATCTAACCATATCAATTTGACGGCAGTATTCGTCAGGATCGTTAAATTGTATGTATTCGAGATTCTTTCCGAAATATACTAATTTCTACTGAAACAAACTGAGTATATATTCTCTTGGAATGTAAAGGCTATTTTAGCGTCTGATTATGGTGTAATTATGGATAAATTATGAATGATAGATCTGGATTCCCACCACCAATATGAACATTTTAGTAAAGGTTTCATTCATGTACTCAATTATGCTAATTAAAACTATTTGACGCTAATCGCGACCTTTGACCTTGGAGTGGAGTTGGAGATGGTAGTGGAGTTGGTACAGGCTTTGCCACTTAAGAATGGTAGATCCTCATTGAAGGAACCGTAATGATCATTTTTACAAAAGTTTCATTCATGTACTTTATTATGCTAATTAAAGTTTTAATTAGCCCTACTTGCGGGGCGTTCTTAAGTAGATTAAGTACATGGTTTGGAACTTAAGAATGATAGATCTTGATTCCTTCCACCAATATGGATATTTTAGCATTAGTTTATTTGGTGTACTCGATTATGCTAATTAAACATGAATTTTGGGATACTTTGAGGGGCCGCTGCCAGGATTGGTACAGGAGATGGAACTTAAGAATGGCCATTTGAAGGTTCCACAGCCTCCCCCTTCATATCTCCAGCTTCAAACCTTTTGTACTCGCAATGCTAAACAAATCTCCATGGGCTCCCAGACTAAATTTACAACGGCTGTCACAAAATTTCGTCAACTCTCCGCTGTGTAACTTGAGAACAATTTGTCGCATCATTTTGAAACTTCATGAGTGTGGGGATTGATCTTTCCGAAAGAACGGATGCTATTGCTTGTGTGGATTCTACAGATGCATAATCTAATGCACATTCGTTGGTTCCTGACCCGTTGATCGTATCGATGTAGTGTGTTGAGTTTAACAAACAACCATCTGTCATATAAATTCAAACTGCATAAACGTTACATCCTATAAACGTAATCAATTTTCCAGAAAAAGTCCCCAAACAGGAGCTCCATCTATCAGAGAAAAGGCTATTAACACATATTGTGGCAAAATAACGACCAAAAAAGGGTTAATAATTCTCTACTGGAAATGGATTTCATTTTGAAAATCTATATCGTCTCTGGGAGATGCCGTTTTCTTTACTGCAACAGAACTGAATATCCTCAGGCACTGGGTTATTTCCCTTTTTTCGCTATGTCAGTTGATCATGTGACTTCGATTAAACAAAATCTTCAAATTCAACATGGCTAGCATTTACCTGCTTTTCTACTACTCGGTTCGTTACATCCAACATTTAGGACACCAGCAACTATTGCAAACGCCTCATGAAGCCTTTAACAATTACCAGTTCAAGGGGAATCGAGTACAGGGAATGTCGCCATCTTGCCTTTTTTCGTTAAAATGGAACTATTTCTTGAAATTCACAGTTAACAAGTCAGAGATAGAAAATAATCAGAGGATATCTTTGATAAGTAAGTCCAATCGTAAGTTCAATGCAAGGCATCACTGCCATGACAACACATACCTTCAACATTACGTTACGACCAAGCTTAAATATGTAGAGTAACAGCCCCCAGTATTGCAGCTCCATTTCTAACACTAAAAGTAACGCTCGGCACAGGAAGAGTTTTCGACAGTTTTAACTATCGAACAATGACTGTATGCTACTTGAACTAAGCTTTGTCCATATAAAGAGGTGTTTTAAAAACGTGTATTCTATCATTGGGCCGCCGTGTGGGCTCTGGGGAGATAAGAATAGACCCACAGCTTTCACAAGGTGCTTGGTCGTAAGAGGCGACTAATCCTTGGGTCTCCGTGTGGGTTTTTTTGTATGATAAGAATTGGCCCACAGCTCCCAGGCAAGCTTGATCGTAACAGGCGACTAACCTGGATCAAATTGTTAATTCTTATGGTAAAGACCGATCTGTTAAAATCACTCTATAAGAACTTATCTATTTATTTACAATAATTATATTTACTTACAATAATTTGTATTATTGAAAATAGTTATTTACATAAATTGTTTACATTTCTTTTTGACCTACAAATATTGTTACTGTTTGGGGTTAATTATGATATATCCCGGTTTTATACTCCAAAAAATAGTTTACACATTTGTTTTACCAGTTTTTACTGATATTTTTGTTCGTGTCATTTTTCAGTTTCAATGCATTTGTTAGGGCAAAAACATTGTATGATTTACCTTCTTTTCGTCGCCATATAAGTGAAATAAACTTGAACGCGGCGTTAAACTCCCATCAATCAATCTATCATTGGCCATTGAAATGAATAATTATCAGATTTAGTTGTTTAAAGATTAACCCTAGGGAATAGAGAACATTCAATACCATATTGTCTATACACACTATATCTGAATCGATCTTGTACAACAAAGTAGGAGGTTTTAAGTGACATGAGCTGCCAACTATTTCGATTGAACGTTCGAAGTATCTTGAAAACTAGAAGATTGACGATGAAACAAAAATAAAGGTAAAATCAGTAATCTGTTCAACCAATGAACAGAATTAAAAAAGCCGAATTGTATAAGCTTCAATGTACGTTTCAAAGATTGGTACCAACTTAAAATTGATATTGTGTAGTTCTTGATAAAAATAACGAATTACCTCATTCTGTTTCAACTAAATTTTTCTTTCTTATATAAAGTTTGCATCTCATTCTACTTTAAACTTGACTTTTTCGTTTGTGAGCATATTTTAGATTTTGGTAATGTTTAAACTCTAGATAAATCGAACTCACCGTCCTAAGTGCGTAGCGTGGCCAATTTACCGCACCATTAAATTAACAAAAACTCAATTTATTTCACAAATAAGTGTATTATACTAAAAGGAATTGACGACTTATATTTGGAACATCAACTTGAAAACTAACCATTTTGATTGGCCAATATTCCCCTACTAAATTTTACGGCAGCTACAATATCTCCAATGCAAACTTTCTCAATGACACCACACAAAAAGACATATCTTTTTGATTTAAGCTGATGAAAAAATAACATCGACTGATAACAAATTAAGTCTCAATAAATGGACCTCTGCTTTTTCTTCCTTTTCTGTCCGTGTGTATATTACAAGGGGTCTATTTATATACATCTTGAATTCGACCAATCAGCTTTCCGACGTAATACTCTTGACTTTTGTCATTAGCTAATCCTCTGTCAGAAACAGAAACATCAATTCCTACAATAATGACATCTGACTGCGTGTCCAGTGGCTTACAATTTACAGACACATGAAAAGAAGACAAAAGAAGAGATTAAAATAAGCTGCATAAGCTGCCAAAATTCACACTTTTTCATGAATTCTGACTGTGACGACAGTAAAGCGGCCTGAAGTTCACCGACAAAATAAATGATCAGCGTTGGAATGAGGAAAATCTATGAAGCCGGTGGCCTGTGCAAACCGATATAGTGTCCAAAAACAAACAAAATTTAAATAACCGGGACGAACATTCAATCATTTTAAGCCTTAATTAAAAAAATACTAAGCGTACATTGTCGAGAGAAGAAGCACTAAAAGCTTCTGAATTGTACGTTATGAGAACGCAGCCCATGCCACTTTAATGATAGAATCATTATTTTTCGATATTGTTTTGCATTGGGTGCATTTTTTACAAAGTAGAAATATGTTTCACGAATCACATTGCTAAGAAACAGTTTGTTGGTTATCTGAGCATTGTGCCATTCATAGCGTTGACCAAATACTTCGATTCGCCAATTCAGAACTTCGAGGGCTGACTATATGTCAATAAGGTTAATTAGGTTTCAAATGTATCCCACTCCTATAATAGGGAGAAATACTAGCCCGGATTACCGGTATACGACGACTGGTATTATATGGCTGCTAATGTGTCTTATGACGAACACGGAGAGAAAAAAAAAATCGGCGGAGCCCAGATTTCTCGGCTAGGAGAAACACATTCGTTACACATATAGCCAAGTTTCTAGAACATTGAGATTGATTATTTTTAGGAACGTTATGATATATAGCAGTGGTTTGATTGCTTTTCTAAAGAATTTACGCTTCTGTACATCTGTGAGGAAAATGTATTCTTTTTCAGCTACCAGAAACAGATTTTAAAAGCCACCTGGTAAATTGAAACCATTTCACCAGCCTTATGAAGTAGTGATACTGGCGGTACTGAGCTGACCACCGGGAGATGTTTTGGGGAATTACTGCATGCAAATATACAATCATGAACCCGGCTAAAACAGTTTTGTCCTTATATGTTGATCGTCCCTCAGTCCCACACAGACCATCCATCGATGCGGCGCGGGTTCAAACCACACTCAGACCAAATGAAGCTGAAAAAATTCTGAGTGGATTTTTTACTCGGTCGCCGTATGTGGAAGAGTTGCCAGATACTCACCGAAGGTCGGGGGTTTCTTTCGGGCAATGGATCATGTTTCCTCCCCCACTAAACCTTGTAACGCCGCGCCTTATAAGTGAAATAATCTTGTATTGTAAAACATCAACTAATCAATCAATCAATCTTCATATGTTATAGATGTTACACGTTTGTTACACAGAACTATCTATATACATGTCGCGAATATGCTTTATCGCCACTTTGAATTACATTACGTTTGTGCTAAGGCATGTACGTCCGACAAACTGGAATTGCTCCAATGACATCGTTTGTTGTGTTTGCTTTTATCCATCTTTTCTAACATCATAATATTAAAGTGATGGTTTTCATGGTTTTCTTTTTTAATGAATTATTTGTCAAATCGAATAATGGTACGATTGGATGCGATACATGCATAGCGTATTTAGATTGTAATTTGGACCATGTCCATGACGAGTAAACTCGAACGCCACATCCTGGTATAACTTCGTATTTTGCCTTATCCATGGGATTGTCATGTATTGGTACATACACGTATAACTGATAGCGATAAGTGACAAAGGTTATTTCCCCTTATTGAAATTCAGAAAAAAGATCGATACAGCCTGGTTGAAGAGGTGTTTTCGTTGTTATTTAAAGTCATGTAATTTGATAAAACAATTCCAATGCTTATCTTTTGATTGGCGTTTCACATATATGGGAGAGACGCATCTTATTTTCTGCAATACAACTAAACCGTTGCCTCTGAAATCAACGCATATCTAGAGATTCTACTAGTTCCAAACCGTGATTGTACTAGTCAGATTTACTGCTCACATGTCTTCACACAAGGTTCCTGCATGCAACTTTACCCCAGATTCCAGCATTCTCTCATATATAGACAAGTAAATTGCCATATATATCATCCGATCACGACAAAGCTATGCATATGGGGACACCTTGGAAATCCCCAACTGTTTAGATTACTTTATTGATTATTTTAATCATTCATATAATTGCCTCTATAGTAATTGGACTATACCATGCCAGGAATCAAAAGACCCTGAATAGAGTTTGTCATTTAAGTTCACTTTTATCGACCATGTAGTCAATCGTCCTTCTGTATGGGACGACAGCAGTTTGACAGCATCTAGTTCGCTTTGCAGGAAGGAATTTTATTATTCATTTCGCTAATTGTTTATTATTGTTGGCATGACAGCAGCAACACAAGTCTTAGCCACGGTCTCTGTGTGTAGGTTTCAGACACAGACACGACTCAAACGTGATACCGGCAATTGGTTCATGATTATTGCTGTATGTTATTGCTGTAAGAATATAGGACAAATGGTGCAGGGCATCCCAAGCGTATGTCAAAACACATTTTAGAACCAAATGCACTGGGATATGCTACATGTATCCAGTAAAAGAAAGGGGTGGATTGTATGGATAGACGTGCTTCTTTTTCAAACTGTGCAACGTATATGAGAGTGAAAGCCTAATCACGTCCTTCTTGACTTTGTCACATATTGTATGTCACATTTCCGGATTACGCAGTTGTCTTCTATGGTTATGCTACATCTCTACAGCTCTAAGTGTATGTCTCATATGATTATGATACATGTTGTAGGATTAAGTGTATATGTTCCAGGATTAACATACATATTGCAGGATTAAGTGTATATGTTCCAGGATTAATACATATATTTCAGGATTAAGTGTAAATGTCCCAGGATTAACACACATATTGCAGGATTAAGCGTATACGTCCCACGATTAACATATATATTGCAAGATTAAGTGTATACGTCCCAGGATTATGACACATAAGTGTATATGTCCCAGGATTATGAAACATATTGCAGGATTAAGTGTACATATTAAATGCTTAAGTATGTGGTTTCCAGGATTTTGAGGCATATCACAATACTAAGGATGTGTACTCCATGATGTTCCAGGCACCCAATTCAGGGTTCAGAATATGCTTTTCATGATTATGACACAGATTACAAGATTAGCTTTTGCAATGAAAGGTTCTGTTTGTAACTAATGTATATGTTGAAGACCTGTTTGTGTTACTGGCAAACGTTGCTGCGTGATCGTAATCTACCCTAGCAAGTTGTTCGTTAAAATGGCATTTTACAGACACAAATGACCACGTCGATCCAATGAATAAGCCAAACAAGGTTTGAGAAGAAACTATCTGGTTGGTCTTTAGTATTTACAGCTCATGCGAAAGTAAATATTGCTTACAAGATGATTCAAAAACACATGTGTAGGAGTCGCCGAGCTTCATTAACAGAAGTAAGGCTACCCCGAGAGGCCAGGCGAACCTCACCAGATTCCGGACGTATGATTAATGTGACTTCACCCGTAAACGTTCGACGGACTCAGATTCCAATGTCCTTGGATACAAAAATCCCCAAAACTCAGTCTGTTGTTAGTGGAAACAACTTAAACTCTGTCAGCATGGGTCGTTTGGATTTACACTTATTCTTTGGTATCGTCATTGGACTTAGCATAGTCATTTTCATTTCTATTCTTCTGTCAATTTACTTGAAATTATTTTAACGTTGATCGATGGCGGATAATGTGTGTATGATGAAATACCATCCCAACCGAGTAAAATGTATCTGCAAAGTTGTATCTTTTCCCCATAAATATTTTGTGACGAGATAGTTTCAGCTATATGGATTGTCAAACTGACTACCACCATCTTGTTAAATCAGACGGCCATTAAACATTGCTGTTGTTTCGGAAACTATTACAAACATTGGTCTTAATATGATTAACAGTGTGTTCAAATGTCTGCAGTTTATTTGAACATCTATGTGGTTTAAGAAACGATGGTCGATATTTGCATTAGCCTCGCCTGGTACATAGAAGAACATTTCATGGATGAAACCAAATATGTTTTCAGACCAATTCTTCTCATTCATAAGTATTATACTTTTTTCAATTGAACCTGTCCTAATATCAAAGCATTTTATTCTACCGCGAATTGTATTGTATTTTTGTCCTTAATATATAGGAGAAAACGTATACATTACTTGCAAAATATTTCATTAGGAATTATGCTGAATGGAGATAGTACATAAGATTTAGAATATTAACGGGATCAGCATACAAATACACTTTTTTATAGATAAAAACTAATGCAACGGGTAAAATTTAACAAAATTATATATTTAATGATGTAAACACGATTGCTAGATTCAATATCACAATGGTAATAAGAATTGACAATAGAGATAAACATGTAAAAAAACAACCCAACTATATATACGTATGTAGAAAAATATGTGTATATACTTTACATTTACAAGTAGTTTGATCCATTCTCTGAGTTTAAGAGCATTTTAAAGAATGCAGACAAAGGTTGCTGCGATAGATCGACTTATGAAGATCTACTGTATGGATTGGCTGTAATTAGGATAACTATATAGATTTAACATTTTTCAGATGTATCGAGATAAGCTAGGAGAAATTAATTCAGGATAGAAAAAGAACTTTGAACAACTATTAGGGTACAGAAATTTCCAAAGAGGAGAATTGGCAATTTTTTTAGGATGGGTGGAGCATGTTCAAGGTGTTTGCAGAAAGATGCAATCCGCATAGCTCGTTTTTCAATTACAGTATAAATAAAGGTTGGAGGTATCTTTGGAACATATTTCTCCAACTAATGTTGTCATGGGTTCGATAAGGGTAGATGATAGACATGATTTATTTTAGATGAATTCTTTTTTAATTAACTTTGAATTATAAACAATTTTCAATACAGTTGGCAACCTCAGTTTCGTCGACAGAACTACGGTCGGTTTCTGTTTTGAATTGATCCCTTCTGCTTTCTATATTTGCGATAAAAAGTAGCTGATTTCGAACCATATGTGGGCCCCACTTGTTAGCGGTCTGTTCATATTTTAATGTAAAAATATTAAAATCCTGAGCGATTCCAGTTGGCAATGTCCATTTCAACTTAAAGGAGGGGAAATCTCTAGAAATACATAGGGATTGTCGTCGATAACAACCTTCAAAGTACTTAAAACATTTCACGTCAATTACCTCCGTTGACCTCAAGCTCATAAAAACAGAGAGAAGTATGCCCTTTCAGTGGCTTATCTGTGTAGCCATTTTTCCGTTTTAGGATGACGTGATGTTGGTATAGCTATTTTTAGATCAATTATGACGTATTTTTTACCGCTCTCTAATGTATAATTGTAGATTTAGGTCTAAAAAACATGGCGACAAACTTGAAGTGGGAAGATTGTCTCCGAATATATAGGTCAGTATGCAACCGCGCGTCATTTCTTAGCCAAGCGGCCCCAAGCCATTGGATAAATTGCATCACATGACTACTCTATAACGCACTTAAATTTTTATTCAACATTAATTGGATAAAACTAATGAAAAAATGGTGGCGGCCTTGTGAATGGCCTATGGAGCTTATTCTCTATTGTAACGCTACCTTCAAATTTCAATTATTCAGATACGAGGGGATAAAACATACATTGGACAGTTGTTTTGGAGTAAATGAACTCTACTCTTTCCATCTAAACTAGTCTAACGCTTAGATTTTCTTTCCCTTTAAACTCGCCTACGCTATATAGAAGGTTCACATCTCGGTTAACCAGATAAAGACAGCTTGTCTAATCTTTGAGAAATAACAGTTAAAGATTGAGCATGAAAAGGCTTTTATGTTTAATACCCAATTGTTTGCCAATCATATCAACAATTAGGCATCAAACCACATCTAAGCATGAATACAAAATTTGACTCATGGCAGGTGACCTCTTAGCAAAATAAGCCACGTACAGCCTGCAAATATTGCTAGTCTTGTGGTCGTAGCTATTGCAATTTGCGCTTGTCCATTAAAACCCATTCTCAGGAATTTATCTTTAGAGATTCTTAATATTTAACTGAGAATGGTAGATGATGACGCTTTTTCGTCATTGGTGTTGTTATCGCAACACTCAATATTAGTTTACTTATATGGCGGCGTTGTCAGGTTTAGTGTGTGTGTGTTGGGGGGGGGGGGGGGGGGGTGGAGGCTCTCTAGCCGGACCTTAGGCGAGTACCTAACAACTCTTCCACATACGGCGAGCGATATGATAAAGTTAGATTTCAAATTGATTTACACTTAGGGAAATTTCAAGTAACTCTGAGTTTGATCATACGAGTTCTGCCTAATATGGAAAAAAATCTGTTCTCCTCGTGATCAATTAGGTCCATTCAAAACAAATGATGCAATTCCATAAAATACTGCACGTTGTAACGTAACGTTTATTTATTTATTACATAACATCCTTGTTCAGTGAAATCATAATTTCTGTATGGATAAACTCTGTTATCGATCCCCATCGGCATGCATGGGTAAGCGCATTGCTTTAAATAAACAAACATTTAACCGATTTTGTAATGAAGTTTGTTTTTGTTCTGTAAAATTCATTCTGACCCATCATGTTGGAAAGAGTCAGCCCATGTTATATATCACAAAAGTTGTCATGATGTTTTTCAATTTGAAGTATACAAATCAGTGGATAGAATTATACAATCATATGTTAAAGTAACACGAGACCTCAAATTTCAAATAAATTCAAGTAAAAATAGAATCAGAAATTGTTTTTTTTCTCTAATAAAAATGCAAATTAGAAGCGTTAAATTGTACGATAAGAAAGTGTTTGAAATACACCAAAAACTAAACGGTTGCTGGTCGTTGTGGTTAAAGTTCGGGCTTCAATTCAATGTATACTTTATCACCCCAATTTAGACATTTTAAAAATATCGGGACATACATATTGTGCCCAATGTTTGATTTTAATGCTTTTGTTTATAGTGAGCTCGTGTGAATTAACTTTCTCAACAAATGTCAGAAAGACTGCAGCGGCGAGTGTGCCTTCAACTGTCGCATCTCTGGACAATTAAAGCTCATTTTAAAAATCTGAATTTTGGCAAATTGTAACATAAGTGTTATACTGAGTTTGGCATCAATGGGTATTAAAAATGAAGATTTAGTTGCTTTTTTCAGTTTTCCCCATTGAGCACGCATGTATACTTCTTTCCACGTGCCCACGAGGTAATTTCCCGTTGCATGACCTTTTCAAGAGGTCATGGTTACGCTAGGATAGTTTGACCAATAGACCATGCCGTCTCATGCTTCGGGGGTTATCTTTAACCAATAGACCATGCCGTCTCATACTTCGGGGGTTATCTTTAACCAATCAGCAAAGATTCGTTGATGAACATAACTGAGAATCAATACAAATCGATCAGTGAAACCGGGATGTTCATTTTGAAAACGCCAAAATCAAAACTTGTCTATTGTACGTTGAAATTATATGAAAACACACTATTGGAGTCATAAGGTGATTTGACCGAAATTCTATTTGTCCGCCAGATTTCTTTTCACTGCCCAAAGATGTCGACATATTCATTATATCCACTTTTATTCTTACTTTTATCTACACAAGGTGAGTATTGTTTTTCGATTTTGTTCTTTTTTTTTTGGATACTATTAAGCTGTATCTGCATTGCATTTATGACACTTCAATATTGCTTTGGGTACATAAGGAAATATCAAAAAATACATGTATAACAAAATCCCCACATTTCCTTTTATTTTATTTTAGATGGTAAAATATGGTATTTATCATTTGGATTAGATTGATAAAAATTACAAAAATACGTCCGATCCAGGAACAAACCCCCGTCCCAGAGAGGACGGCTAGTAATGAATATCTCAGATGTTTTCAAGCGAACATGGGGCCACTCTGGCTACGTGTGTAGAACAACCGTCGGTCAGTTCTGTAGATAGAATTACCGTATACACTTTGACTCCAAGTCGGTTCTTGGTTCGGGTAAGACCCAAATCGAAGACGAAAGTCGATTTCAAGAAAGTGTGGTCCTATAAATAGTTCTACCACTGTTTTTGTTTGTCTAATTATTCAATAACTTTTCTTGGCCTTTATATTAAACTATGTATTTTTTTAATTTCTTACTGTTAGTTTGGGCTTTCGATCCCGAAGACATAGCGGCATTTGCAAAACCCCGGGTTACCCAGAACATCATTGGAGGAGAATCCGTGGCAGTCGGTGAATTCCCTTGGTCACTTTCTTTACAAGTCTTAGACGACTTTGGCGAATGGAAACATACATGTGGGGCTTCTTTATTGGACGAACGCTGGGCGATTACTGCCGCTCATTGTGTACAAAATCTTCCGACAAACAGGACCGAAATCATGTAAGCGATAATGACGTTTATTAAATACCTCAATTAAAAAAATATTACTTTGGAATTCTCGTTTCATGTCATTCATGTTACATACGTTTTCAATCGCCCTTTGTATACAAGGTAACTCTACGTTGTTTTATACATGGTGTTGACCTATGTGAATGTAGGTAACTTCCTTTGTATTTACAAATCACGAACATTGTCTCTTGCAGAATATCAACATTTCCTATCCATTTACATGGTACAAGACCTTACAATTATACGTGTTCCATAAGCCTAGCGCTTATAACTAAGAAAGCAAACTTGGCACCCAATATAAATCTAAAATATTGCATGCATTTTATTTAATTTACAACTCTATGATACGATGTCCCTTTGTAGACAAACAGTTCGAGTAGTAGGCGGGTCGGATAACATAACATCGGAAGAAGCAAAGATTGCTAAAGTATGGCACTACAAAATGGTAAGTTTCATTGGAGGAAATCTAGTCAGCATGTCGAATAAGCCATAATAAAAGCCATTTGTCGTTGTGATAAATCCTGCCAGGAACAACACAATGTATCAAATAAAGCTATTGACCATTATCTGTAGTTTTTCTCTTAATGGTTAAATAACCGACACTATGTATGTTATTGAATTCCCTACCTGCAATATATATATATCCCTTTATTTTAACTATATATAATTGATTGTTCCATATATACAAGGCATCGGCTTTTATTTCAACGTCAATAATTAATTTTTTGATTACCTTCATGGACTTTAATTATCTTGACATACTGAATTTAAAAAAGTTTTGGCAACTCGCGCATTTTTAACGAGTCTATTCTATTTCTTACAGCACCCCTGGTACCTTGATACATTTCCTTATATATGTGACATTGCCCTGCTTCGTCTGAGGGCTCCATATTTTGACCTATCTGACCCTCTTATTGGGACGGTTCGTATGCCCAGGAGGAATGAAGTCTTTGACGGAAGCCAATGTGTCGTAGCTGGCTTCGGGGTTATTTCAGGTATTAAATTTCTTATCTGCTGCAAAAATATTTCCCCTTTCTCCCTTTATACTGGGGCAATTTCAAATTCGCCTTTTGTTTTTACCTGATTTTTTCCCCAATTGGAACACAGAAAGTTTTAAATTGTAAACTAATAACAAAAACACGTGGAGTTGGAGGTTAAATGATATTACTGATATTACCATTGGTCGACAATATGCACAATATATCTCAATCCACGACACAGTAAAACATTTTATAACCATAACCGCGAAATTCCATAGCGAAATTCTTTTTCTTTTCGTTTTAGAAGATTTTTGGGTTTTTTTTTTTTAGATGACATCAACGAAGGTTCACCGATTCTTCTTAAAGGGGAGGTAACTGCCATATCTCGAGCTGCCTGTAGTGACGTATGGACATATATTTGGATAGGTCATATATGTGACATCGATTTTGAAGAGAAAAGTCGGAGCTGTAGGGTAAGATTGTTTTTATACCGGATCGCTCATTGTGGAATTTCACAACCGACTGTTTCACACAGACAGCTATATTTACCTGGTTGACTAAATTTATATCACCCGGTAGTTGGCCATGTGCTTCTAGTCTGCCAAATAAGTTAAGTGAAATAACTTCCCCTCCTAGGTCCATTATTATTTCAACGTGAATCAGTTAGTGAATCGCTGAAACAGTCCAGTTGATATGAAAATCGGATTGTTTGTGCAAAATGCGTTTTTTGACAGTTCATTCCAGTTTAACTGTTTTCATGTTCGAAAATACGAAACGAATCGACCCCGCTTAATTTTTTCGTCGTTGATTTGTTGTGTCGAAACTTCTTAAAAAGATAATAAATGTTTCACAATTTCCGATGGGCATTTATTTAAGCAGGAATTTAAAAATCCTTGAAAACTCCTTCAGCTACATAAAAAAATCCCCGAAATAAACATTTACTTAATGTGCAGAATATTGGAGTGAGTAATAATAAGGCTGTAACTCATAATGACTTGATATTTCGGTTTATTATCAAATCATCTTCGCTCAATCCAGGAGATATTAACTGAACTGCTGAGTCGTTATGAGCTACATGTTATACTAACTCTATTGTCCCAAAGGCTAAATGACGTCACTCAAGAAATCATGGGATATGTTATGGTGGTTGCTTTGAATTGCAAGCACTTGTAACGACACGCTTTATTGCACACCGTAACTGTTTAATACATACATTTTCGCGCAGCCAGGTTTTAATCTGCTTTTATATCCTGCTGACGTCATTAAGCATTGGGCTTATTGCTCAACGAAACATTTACCCCTGATACAAGGTCTAACTGCCACAGCAGCATATATATTTACCTTTAACATTATGTTACGTCGGGCTTAAATCTTGTCACATGTCACATCATCAATTGGGCAGTCCTATATTTGACTTTAAGTGGCATGAGCTATCAAATAGAGGGAAATGTTTGTTGAGACAAAATTCAGTACTTTGTCATTTATCAGGAAATACAAAGTAGGAGCTTAGTAGTGATATCAGTCTGTACGTTAAGGTCGTTTTTATTACCAACAAAACCCCTGAAACGTCCTCGTACATCCATGGATATTTGATTTTTTCCATTATTGGCACACATCTTCGGTTCGTTCAAGTTATTGGGTTTATTTTTTGTTTCTGCATGTTTTAAAGTGGCATGAGCTGCCAAAATGTTGATATTTTGACGTTTAAACAGAATGTTGAAATTATTGGCTATTTTTCTCAAGACGTATAATTCAGAAGCTTTTTAGTGCTTCTAGTCTCGAAAATATACGATGAAGTATTGTTTTGAACTAACTTTGACTTAGAATGAATGAATGGTCGTCTCGGTTATTTAAATTTTGTTTACTTTTCGAACTCGTTTTCGGTTCGTACAGTCCACATACTTTATGAATTTTCCTCATTCCAACGCCAATCATTTAGTTTTTCGATGGCTTTCAAAGCCTCTCACCATCGTGCCGATCAGAAATTATTAAAAAAAGTGTGAATTTCGGCAGCTAATGCCACTTTAAATACATATTTAGTCAATTTACAGTTACACATTTCCACTAGGTATTCAGAAAGAATTTGGCATTTATCCTTTAAGCTTAATAGCCTACACCTTTGGCCCCGGGGGAATAACGTAATATGCATAACATATTGTTAACTTTAATACTTGATAAAGTCAGAATTTTGATAGCATTAATTGTATTCGAAACCTTGATGTAAATTATTGATAGACGTATGATGTTTCAATGTTTGGGCAGGTACTAAATTTATTTTCTCTGTTTTCATCTTCTTTAGGGTGATAGTGGCTCAGCACTGATGTGTCTTCGGCAACTTACTGGCGAGTATGTAATGGCTGGGGTAGTATCCTGGGGAGAATCGGACTGTCTTCTGGGAAACCCAACCGTGAATGGAAGGATAGCCTGGAATTATATCTATAATTTTATCGTCCGAAGGTACCGTTATTATTAAAACGGTTACATTTGAATATTTCCTCTGAGTTGGCGATATCAGTTCTAAGAGGGTAAACACAGCTATCGTTCAACTCATCCCAATGGAGATTTCAAACCAATCTGATACCGGTTATTTTTGTAAAATAGTTTGTCAACTTACAAACAAGTGATTAGATATTTTGTATAGTATAATATTTTTAATAAATAGTATTATAGACAAGTATGTTAGAAATTATTCAAAATAATTCAAATGTTTTTAGCGTCATTGATATGGATAAAGACAGAGAATGTATAAGCTGTGTTTTTACTTACTATTTTTATTTCTTTTAGATTAGATAATTTGATGGATTGTCGAATGCTCTGTACATATAACTAGTTGAAACTCTCTTTAAACGGTTCCATTCTAATAAGAAATAATTGCGGCCTGAATACGAAGTAAGTTTTTATGATCAACCCGAGCTTTATAGGGAGTAATTAGTTTAAGAACTTGTTCCGAAGTATGTTCAATTCGCACGAGCCCTCGACACCTGTGCAGATATCTTTATCAAGTGCAAGTTTTTGGGGTGATATTCTCTCTTCCCTACTTTCTTTTTGTACTTTCGCTGGAAGGGAGAAACTCGGGAAGATATTGTTTTGTACTTATTGTTACTATAGAAAAGTAGATGAATATCTGGAAATGTAATATACCCAGACAAACATTGTTTTTTTTTTGTGATATTTCCCCATCTCTACCTTCCTTTTTGTACTTTCGCTGGAAGGGGAGAAACTATTTCTTTTCTTTTTTTTAGCTAAGAGATGTTTAATCAAAACTTGGATTTGTAATATATCTATAATATTTTTGTGATACTCCTTAATCTCTGAATTTTTTCTAGTATAGGTATGCCCCATTTGTAAGTGGTAAAGATATGCTCAAACTCATACCCCCTCCCAAATAAAATACAAACACCACTGTTTCTTCACATATTTTTCACGTGTGCCTCGTATGGTAAACTGTTGTCACATGTTTGCAATGGTTTGTTGGTTTCCTTCCGGCACAAAATCCGGGTTCCTTCTGAACTGGACCTAAAATCGCCAGTATATGAGTAAAATAACTATTGAACGCGGGGAAAATACGGCAAACAATCCATTTAAAGACAAGTTACAGTGGGGCCTGCATGTCTCTGCCGACACCTTGATAAACCAGGATGTCTAGGCCCACCAGTGTCGTATTCTCTTCAGGGTTGAAGTATAGGTTAATTGATCTTGATGGGCAAGCGCTGTTGTAGTAAAAGTCCTAAATTACAACAGTAAACGGGTACTTTGAACAACCGAGTGAGCACAGGTTGTACGGTTTTATTATTACAAACAAAATTGCAATAAAAAAGTGCAATTCAGTAAAGTAATTCGAATGTATAAAATATCGCCCTATGAATGAATCCTGGATACAGTATAAATTTTCATCTTTTTTATTTCATTAAAATCTAGCAACTGTGAATATACAAGTAAATCTGAAGTCAAATTATAGTTTTGTTTTCATTATATCAGGTTTATTGCTCAATGATGTGTGCATTGGATAATTACTCAAAAGACTTCAACATAATTTTTAAGAAAAGCTGACTTGAAAGAAACAACAAAAACTTCAAAATTATTAGCACAGTTTTTTGTTCGATATCGTTATCCGAATTTGGAATTGGGATGGTTTCTTCGTGTCTTAAATCCTAGGCTCAACAGTGGTATTTCCCACTAAAACGTAACATTTTATTATGTTTTACCGGACATTATGGCACAACCAACTCTTGAATATCACGCGTATGTCTGGAGACATTTTACGTTATCAAATCATGTTTACTGAAGTAAAACACGGGGGTCCTCAGTGATCCCTGACCTCGAAGGGAAAGGTCATTCGCCACACCTCGACCCGGCAAACTGATGACATGCAGTGATTATGAAGTGTCCTAAAGTTTTCAAGATATTTACTTATGATTAAACGTATATTTCAAATTGCCACTGGGGATAAAATTCTTGACAGTCCTCTTGCAAGAGAACTATAACATATAGAGCGAAAAAAAAGCACGGAACATATTTAAATGCCTTATAACACCAAGCCTTGGGCTTTGCTGAACTTGAGATGGCGGTTGGTGTATGGGTTTAAGATATCTTCGAAGCTCCTGATTTTCCTGGTTGTGGTACCTGCTACTTGTTTAAATAGCGGACGTAAAGCTAAACATATGATTATAACATTGACAAGTTTAAGTGACGTTGTTTGAACATATATTTCGGACAGGGTGCATTTGGTGCTCGCTGTGTAATACATGGCCTTGGAGTGATCGGTACGGACTAACAAAAACTGTTAGCTATAAAAATGAAAGGAGCAAACATCAGATGTTCAAGCGTCTCTGAAGCCGGTTACAGGGACTGGTGCGACAAAGCCACGAGGTACAAAAATTAAAAGACAAAAATGTCCATACCGACACAGCAACATTTTGAAATATATTCTGCGCTTTCAGAATAATTGTATTTTCATCATCAAAGTGTGACAGATGTTATTATGCGGAGAAAGGCTCCAAAAAATCAAATTGCGGTTAATGAATAACTGACACTTTTTAATATACCTTATCAAACATGCCAGGTTAAAATTGTTCTCATTTGTATGCGATAAATAGGACTATATCTATATACATATATATAATTTCCAAATTACATGCGTCTTTGATGTATCACCTATGAGATATTGTCTTCACTTCTCCCAACAGAAAACATCACGAATGACAACCTCGCTCCACTGGTTTCATTTGCATAAACATCCCCCAAAGCGATTAACGGTAGTCTTGTCTAGAATCCAAATATTCGAAAAAATAACCTTCAGAATGGACAAATCCAATACAATCTAACGGATCGAACAACCATTGCAATGATCGTTTTAAGGAAAATTATACCAAGCAATCAATCCACCTTTAGATCAATTAAGAAGCTTAAAGGATAAATGACAAGTTTAAGTCAATGACTCTTATTTGGTTATCAATTTGTTTAAAAACATCCACCGTATAGACCTACGAACTCGGCCTAAGAAAAATCAGAGTTCAGACACAAAACCTACAAAATCCCAGGCATTCTTTATCTCTCTACAGCCGAGATACGGAAATTAATTAGCTTTAGCGCCTTGACGTCAAAGTTGACATTTGATATGTACATTACTATTCGTTGTAAGAAATGTTTAAAACTCTCTTTAAACGTGTACACCGGTACAGGTGTCGAAAGCTCGTGTTGTTCAAAACAACTTACTACGTGGTGATGTCTTATTTTTTTATCATTATATTACTATTGTTGTGGCGCCATACCACAAACAGGGCATCTTCATGGTTGGTTGAAATGGCATCGATAGTGTTCAAATGTCAACTATGACGTCAAATACGAAAATATTTCCGATTGGTGACGGAAGATATGCATATTTTCAATGGCGTTTTTTTTAACACGCTGGGACCTTACAGGAAGTTCATTTTGTTTCAGCATTTTGTTTTAGATATATATGTAGCCAATTTACAATAACAAATCACTGATAGATGCTCAGAAAGAACTTGATATGTATCCTTTAAAGACAAGACCGCCAGTCAGCTAACTATTATCCGCATCTTAATGCCAATCGACAAATCAATTTAAAGCTTAAAGTGGCATGAGCTGCCGAAATTCACACTTTTTTTTTCATAATTTCTGATCGTCACTACAGTAAGAGGCTTTGAAGGCCATCGAAAAACTAAATGATTAGCGTTGGAATGAGAAAAATCCATACAGTATGTGGCCTGTACGAACCGAAAATGTGTTCGAAAAGTAAACAAAATTTAAATAACCGGGACGACCATTCATTCATTTTAAGCCAAAGTTAGTTAAAACAATACTTTATCGTACATTCTCGAGACTAAAAGCACTAAAAAGCTTCTGAATTATACGTCTTGTGAAAAATAGCCGATAATTTCAACATTCTGTTTCAACGTCAAAATATCAACATTTTGGCAGCTCATGCCACTTTAATAGAACAATCAGTCTATAAGTCAACCAAACAGACAAATGGCTGTGCCAATAGACAAGTCCTTACATCATCTATTCATTCATTCAATCAATCAATCACTTAATTAACTTATTCACAATCGAAACATACAGCCAATAAAATAATCCATTGATAAACACACAGACGAAAAACAAATGTTGAATTCCCCGTTCCAAGTAATTATTCAATAATTTTCTTCCAATGCCAATGTGACGTTTTCTCCATAACCCAGAAGTGGTTGGTAACAGATAGGCCTACAGGATGGCACCTGATAAATGCTTGGTGACCGTATTGTGAAATACTTGCTTCTTTTAAAAATCAACACAACAATCGTACAATCATCCTGTGAAACGTTTGCCGTTAAGAAATTTTAGAAACGAAGTAGGGCCTACTGCAGAAGTTGAATTTGTGATCATATAAAAGATTTATTAATGCATATTGATATACAGTTAAGTGAAAAGTGAGATTTAAGGAAGTAGAGTTGTAATGTTTGTACATGTCAACTTGTGAATTGTAGGTATTCTTAATAGCCTTATTGACTTATCGTGGACCTGATTATAAAAAGAATGATGGTGAATATTTAAAGTGGCATGAGCTGCCAAAATGTTGATATTTTGACGTTGAAACAGAATGTTGAAATTATTAGCTATTTTTCTCCAGACGTATAATTCAGATGCTTTTTAGTGCTTCTAGTCTCGAAAATGTGCGATAAAGTATTGTTTTGAACTAACTTTGGCTTAGAATGAATGAATGGTCGTCCCGGTTATTTAAATTTTGTTTACTTTTCGAACACGTTTTCGGTTCGTACACACCACATACTGTATGGATTTTCCTCATTTCAACACCAATTATTTAGTTTTTCGATGGCCTTCAAAGCCACTTACTGTCGTAACGATCAGAAATTATGAAAAAAGTGTAAATTTTGGGAGCTCATGCCACTTTAATAAACGTGTACCCTGTATCAAGTTGTCTGTTGCTGTTGAAATATTTGCTGCTCATGCCCCTTCAACGTTATATATATATTTGCAATATTAAATACATTTGAGACCTAAATCTCATTCAACAATAACTGTTTTGGATTTAACCTTAATTCCATAATTTGTATGGTATCAAATCATGATGGTTTATAAAAGTTTTACGTTTAAGTCTTAAAGTTAAACCGAACTACATGTGTGAGAGATTTAAAGTAACAAAAATGCCCTTCACTGGTTAGGTAATATCGAACTATATTGATACATAGTGCTTAAATTAGTATATCATAATATATTAGCCCTGTTGAGACTAGCAAACATATAAGTAGAGAAATGAAAGATTTTGTTTAACGGACAGATTAATCTAGCTTCGTTGTAGTTGACATAAAATGACCATTGTTTGTCTTTAGGTTATCGTCGTCCGGAATACTTCCATCCGTAAATTGGTCATTCAAAGTATACACTGTCTTAACGGGATCATTCTGAAACACAAAAAAAATAGTCGAATTCCAACCAGCGGTTCAGGAGATATCTTGTAGACAAGCAACAACAAATGAAAATATCTGAATTTGAACAAACAAGGAAGATATTTGAATTTGAGACGAACAGAATAACGGACGGGTGGTCAAAATAGCTATAAATAAACCAGCGGTTCAGGATATGTCTTGCAGACAAACAATAAACAATGAACATATCTGAGTTTGAACAAACAAGGAAAATATCTGAATTTGAGACGAACAGAATAACGGACGGGCGGCAAAAATAGCTATAAATAAACCAGCGGTTCAGGATACGTCTTGCCGACAAAAAATAAACAATGAACATATCTGAATTTGAACAGACAAGGAAAACATCTAAATTTGAGACTAACGATGGAGCGGACAAACGTACAGACCCAAAAGCTTAATCCATTACAGAGGATCCAACCAAAAAGGTTAATGTTTGAATTTTGTCCGGCTATTTTAATTTTGTCCGTCAATAGCACACAACTTTATTTCGCTCGGGTTACTGGCTTGGCCGATATTTTTTATTTCAACGTCAATTCTTTAGTTTTTCAAGGAACTTGAAGCGCCCAACATCTCTTGACAATGGAAATTTATTTTTAAAAAATCAAGAAACAAGAAAAAAAGGGGAAACTTAATCATTGTAAAAAATAATCGATTAGCTAATTTTTGTGTCAAATATATTTGGCGGCTCATGCCATTTTAAGAAATAAAAAAGATTACAATTAATTGCACTTTTAAATAACAAAATGTACTGACCTTCTCTGGAGTTGGTATTTCAATGTCATTTTCACTGTTGTTTGATATTTTTACGTCTTTTCCATAGTAAAATCGTCTGACCACATGTGAAATATATTTCGGATCAATATCACTGGGTTTACTGGGCCCTGAAATACATATCAGTAAAGTGAAGACTACTGGAGAGAGTTAATTCCCTTTTAAACACACCACACAAAAAACGGAGAGTTAACTCCCTTTATATTAGCAAACCGATATGCCGACGGACAGACGCGTTAACAAAATAAACAAGGAGTAAAAAATCTTCGGGTAAAATCAAGATGAATCGGTTACAAATTTGGTTGAACTATAGCTTAGCTGAATATGGAAGACAAGAGAATTTTCTAAAAATGCATTCCTTAGAATATGAGCTTTGAGTGTTGATGTACAGAAATTATAACCTATTGCTATGTCTCTCAACTGTTACGCTTCATAACGATTTTTCTTTACATAGCTAACAACCAGATATACGTTATCAACACATCAATTATTGAACCACATTACAAAATTGAAATTAGAATAAATAGTGTAATACCAACCAGTTAAAAAACTAACGAGTAGTCCAACGGCCATCGTCAGTAGTAAACCAATAACTGTATACAACGTATAGGATATAGAATAAAACTTTGCCAGCCCCGTACTATAAAAAAGGTGTATAGAATTGTTTATAATTAAACAAACAAAGGCGAATATACGGTTCAATACCATCAATGAGCATTTATGCTAGCCATCTCATTAAAACTATAGTTAGTTTGTTAGAAAAATGTACGAATATAAGCATTTTGTACTAATGCAATGATGACAGGTTTTGTTGTTGTTGATAAATTGTCTATACAATATAAACAAATATTATAAATGTGAAAGTTAAGTTTAAAAGCTATCCAGATAGCAATATTATAATGAAAAGCTGTAGGTTTAAAATTGAAAACGAACTAGAGTAAATGGAAAGAATTGTGATGAAGAGAGTGCGTACCCATTATATGGTACGTCTGTGTAAATGATAAAATCTTCCGGGTATGTTTGATTGGTCCAAACAGATGACGTCATGTTGAGTAGATCTGACGTCACATTACACATATCACTTGGGGCCGGTGGTAGCCAGGGAACATGAATGGTTGTTCCTCCCATTGCGATCCAGAAAGTGACGACAAGGCCCACCACTACGCCTGTTATGACGCCCTTTGGAAAAAAGCATTTTTAAAGCAGTGACAAATGTAATTCCATATACGTTGAAAGGAAAAACGATTTATTGTCATAACTTACTTGGGATCATACGTTAGATATGGTTATGATTCCTTATTGAAGGCTGACTTTCTAAAATATTATGTTTGAAATGAAGGGAAACAACATTTTCTGAAAGTTCCCAAATATGAGAAGTCATGTTATTGTAAACGTGCAAATGGCGTGATTTTATATATTGAGTTAAAGTGACATGAACTGCTAAAATGTTTTTCCGTTAAAAAGAATGCGGAAATTATCGGACGTGCAATTCAAAAGCTCTTAGAGTGCTTCTGGTCTAAAAAATATACGCCAAAGAAATGTTTTGAACTTCGCTCGTTCCGGTTATTCAAAGTTTGCACTTTTCTGACACTATTGTTGTTAGTACAGCACACCGACTGAGTTGATTTTCTTCATTCCAACGTCGATCATTGACGTTTTTGATGACTTTCAAAATTTATTACTGTCTTGACTCTCACAGTTTAGGGAACACCAGACGAATTGCTCCAATGAACTGATGTAGATTGTTGTTCGTGTGGGTTTTGATAAACCTTCAACCGATACCCTAATGGCTTGTGGATAAAAGCGTAGTCTGATAATACTAAAAATGAGACGAAATAAGACTATTCTTGTTGACAAGGGGTTTGTTAGTTATGGGATGTTAAATGAAATGTAAATACCGGAACATTGGTCCAAGGAAAGAAGGCCCCGAGTATGAAGAGCCCACAGTTTGGGCCACTTAGAGATCCAAGGAGACTGCCAGTTATCTAAAAAATAAACGGAACGAAGTAGTTTGTTACACAGATCTTGGTGAAAATTAAGTTACGCAATGTAAAAACGATAAGTGCACAAACTTCCTCCTCTAATCCACAGGACCACCACAATTAGAGATAGTAACCTTTGGTAAGGACAACAGTATTGATGTCGAGAGCTTTCTTTGCAGATCAATATATTGCTTGGTAATACCTTAATTATTTTTCTTTAAAATCATTTCATTGGATTAAATATACAGGCGTATAATAAAAGTCTATGTTCTTGTCACTTACCTGAGTAATTGGACCTCCGATATTCATAATAAGGAATGATACACCCACGGAGATGATGCCAAATACTAACACTGTTAAATAACATATGAACCAATAAGGCCCGTTCTCACTGTGCGATTTGTTGTTGGATGCAATTAAAATAGATGTTGGTCGATACGATCTGTCAACCAATCAAATGCATCCATTTGAGTCGGTACGACAAATCACACAGTGAGAACGGGCCTATAGATAGATTAAAAAGTTTTTATAGAAATCCGATATAATCTCTTATCAGTAGAGGCTGATGAATAAAACTAATTATATCAGAAAACAGGCAAGTCAGTTGCTTCTCTGTATCGGAGTTTTTAAAATGTCGGTCACTTTATACTTGCATGGAAGGGGCTAGCTCAAGCACTGGAAGATTATTTGACTTATATTGCGGCGTTGCCAGGTTTAGTCGTGGGGGGAAACCGGGCCCATTGCCCTGAGGAAATCCCTGACCTTCGGCGAGTACCTGACAACTCTTCCCCATTCGGCGACCGAGTCAACTGCTATACTCTTTGAAGTTAATGAATCGTGTATAACCTCATAGCACATGGCTATTTCTTTATTTTCCTGCACCACTGTTGATACATATAAGTTAGCAATGATTAATTCTACCGAGAAAAATATTGTCGTTATTCAGGTTGCACGACAGATGATTTTTAGACCTTTTTGAACAAATTTTCCAGAAGTTTTGTACCTGAAAATCGTTAACCAGTTTAAGAGCATCATTCAGCAGATCAACATACCTAGAAATTTCGCTATCAACGTGGCCCGGGCGTCGGTAAGTTTCGGCCAGAATGGTTTGATGAAATCATTCAGAGTAATGGCAGAGAGACTGTTCAATCCAGAAGACAAGGTACTGAAAGAAATGAATTGATAAATATTGCAAACTGACTAGGTTATAAATTTGCCTAGTAGACTGAACAATACCTGGAACCGTTTTTCATACGTCCATCACTATCTTAATAAGTTCTGTATACATGTGTATTTGATTTGTCCACCCTCAAAATTGTTACTGTTAATACTACTATAATGATAAACGAATTATTAAGAAGAACATTAAACACCCATACCTAAGTGACGCGCTGAACAGAGCAGCCAGGAAAATACCAGGAAAACCAGGTAAATCATTAAACAACTCCATGACAAAATATGGCAAAATCTGAAAGAAATTTATCCATCAAAACATGTGTGTATACTTTTAAAGCTTTCAAATGTCTGGTATTTATGGAAAACATTTTTTTTTTTATCCTGGACCCATAACAGCATTTATGCTCTTTTGTTCACAATTCATTTGATGATAGTGCAGTTAAAAGAAGGCATCTCATGTAAAATAATTTCGATGTTATTACGTCATAATTAGCTTATTGATTGATGAAAGCGAAAGCCCTATGAACAAAACAGCAATTTACAGAAAACTAACCGAACTATAAAACATACTTGTTTTCTGATTTATGGTAAAAAAAAATAACACACAAACCTCATTAGAATTAGAGATAACCCCCTCTTCGAATGGATCACACCTTTTATTTGTGTAATATGCGTAGGCTGCAAACCCTTGTAAGGCTGCCAGAACGGCCAATATGTAAAACCCAGGTACGGACAGCATCAACACCCTATATACAGTACAAATGGACACGATTGAAAAACACAGGTTAATCAAACGTTAGATGGCTAAATAGATTATCCTTTTAGGCACAGTGAACACAATATCTTGTTTTAGTTATTTCCTTCTTAGCTTTAGTGATTAACTGATTAGGATGTATTTATATAGCTGGAAACTGTGGCCAGGCCAGAGCGAAAAGTTTACAACGGTTTAAGCTACGCAGTTTTTCTTCCTACTACTCTTCGGATTCAGTTTTCAAGGTTTCTTTCGGTACAAGGTACATACCAGTTAAGGAGTTCCCCACTTGCACAAGCCCAGATGTTATCTTTCAATAACAAAACAAGGATGACAAGCAAATAAAATAATCTGCATTGTGACGTCAAACTCCAATAATGATTTCACAAAAATGGAAAAAGGTTGCTGAATTTTGTAATCGCTGACAGATACACGCCCTAGAGAGCAGATTAAAGTGGCATGAGCTGCCAAAATGTTTTGACGTAACAACAGAATGTTGAAATTATCGGCTATTTTTCTCAAGATGTATAATTCAGAAGCTTTTTAGTGCTTCTAGTCTCGAAAATGTACGGTAAGGTATTGTTTTGAACTAACTTAGGCTTGGAATGAATGAATGGTCGTCTCGGTTATTTAAATTTTGTTTATTTTTCGAACACTATTTCGGTTCGTATAGGCCACATACTGTATGGATTTTCCTCATTCCAACGCTAATCATTTAGTTTTGCGATGGCCTTCAAAGCCTCTTACTGTCGTGACGATCAGAACTTATGAAAAAAGTGTGAATTTTGGCAGCTCATGCCACTTTAACTATATCAATTATTTTCTTCAATCGTATATAACTCACTTTTTGGCCGCTGCTTGTGTCGGCATAGACACTATCCTTTGTACAGCTTGCTGGTTGAAAGTAATAGCGAACCAATAGAATGTCCCTCCAAATAGAGTGGACCAGAAACTGGTACGAATAGTGGGATCTGGGCTCAATCTGAACGGAAAGTAGAAAACATCATTGTCTGAACTAGATGTATTTTTGTTTTCATACACTGAGATATCGAATCTGACGTGTTATGTTTACAAGTTATATCTATCGCATGCCGGTTGATCCTAATATCATGAAAATTCTTGACTAAAACATATTAAACTTTTGTTGTTAGAGAGAAAGAGTAGAATCAGCTGTAGAAATGGTTCATACTTCCTTTGGCACGAACAGATTATTTCAACGGTGTTTAATACCAAGGCTATAATGCCGAAACAGGTAGGGAATGGTACCAAACGATTTTTAGTTTTATTCAGGCACGTGAGGTGTATAAGGAATACAAGTGAATATATATTCATTCCCTTTCAAGAAGTCGCAGATAAACATCAAACAATGTTGACTTTCAGTTGTAGGTTAACTTCTTATCATTGACATACTTACTCAAACATTCGGATTCTCTTGCCAGTCACATTGTAGTCCCAGAAGTTACGAATACTCTCTATATCTACCAAACACTATAAAACGTAGACGGTGGGATGTAATGGCGGTATACAAGTATCTTTAAATAGGGATAACGTTCTTAATTTGATAATGGTTTATAGGACAGCTGCTAAAGTTAAATTTCTCCAGTCTCGGTGTAATTAATAAGGTTTCTAATGAACAATAATAATGAAAGTGGATCTTTTGGAAACTAGAAGCTGGTTTAGTTCAGATAGCCGTTCAGTTATTTTCAAATGTGTATTACTTAGGAATTACATTATAGACGGAAATATTACCAAAAATCTTTAAATCTGTTAATATCCTCTCGAAATTAAAAAGGAAATAAAACTAATTATGATACAATGAGAATAGATACAAACAGCACAGCTTCCATATATGGATTGCTATTATCTTTAACTATGCAGATAAATGATTTAATACTCAGTTACTTAACGTTCCAATATTATACTCACTTTGATAAGGATTGCCAGCAACCCAAATACCATAATGGTCATTTGAAATACGTCAGTCCATATGACAGCTTTAAAGCCACCCTATGTGAGAACAAAATCGGTCAATTCAATTATATCTTTAAAACGAAATAAAGAGGGTTTAGCCCGAGACCCATAAGATTGGTCATGAGACTTATAAAATTAAGATTACTACAATAGTGGTGTTCATTTGAGGACCACAGATCCGACACGTTTGAATGCAGAAAACATTAAGATACTAAAGTACTTACTATTGACGTGTATACAACTGAAGATAGCCCGACGATTGTTATGGATGCCCATATTGGAAAACCAGCAACTGGAATTCAAAAAAATAAAAAGTAACTCTCTTATTCGGAAAACATTCGACAGATTTGTTAAAAATGTCCTGAAGCAAAATATTTTATCTAGAAACGGCACTGTCTTTAAATGGAGTTTAGTTGATACAGAAGATAAGTAAATAAATACATATATATGGTCATTTTAGACAAGAAGACTTTCCCCGTGTGCGTGTGGTTTAGTGTTCAAAAATATATACATTTCCTTTATTAATTGAAGCCACGGATTGATATTGCTGTATGGATAAAGCAGGGTGGGCCTTCTTGAGACTAGTTCTCGAAGCTCATATATTAATCTGAAAAAATTCAAAAGGAATTTTGATGTAGAACAAACAGTTAATGGAGAGGTAACGAGTTAACACCCATGCGGTAATACCCTTTGTCGATGGCGGTAATATCATATTTGAGGTTGGTATTCTGGAATGCTTTTAAGCTTTTTCGTCCTCGTATAAATGGGTCACACTAACCTGCATCCAGTGCTATAGCTGGCCCATATAACACGATCCCCATATACACAGACTGAAATAAAAGTTGTGACAAATACTTTAACCAAATTCCGCCCTTTAAAGACTAACTTTTTCCAGTCTTGTTGGAAGCCTAGGTGATCCAGTGGGTTAGAGTGATCGTCCCTCAGTCCCACACAGACCTTCCATCGATGCGGCGCGGGTTCGAATCACACTCAGACCAAATAAAACTGGGTCTGTATGTGGAAGAGTTGCCAGGTACTCACCGAAGGCCGGCGGTTTACTCCGGGCAATGCGCCCAGCTTCCTTCTCCACTAAACCTGGCAACGCCGCCATATAAGTGAAATAATCTTCAGTGCGGCGTAAAACATCAATCAATCCAGTCTTGTTTTAATCATACATATCAATTAGAAACATGGATGTATACAGGCTCCACATAAAAATGTAACCAAGGTTTCAAGTCAAGAAAGGACACATGAGCTTAAACATGATAAACAGTTTCATATATGCAATAAAACCAAAACATGTTGGTTTCGAGTGTTAAAGAGAATGTTTTTAACGTATATTTTTTTCCTTCGTTTACTTTGACGTTGTATAAAATTCTGTTAAAACTAAACATGGAAGACGGCTCAATTGAACATTTTGGACTTAAAGTTTGTTTTGCCACGGAATTCAGTGGCTTTATAGATCCTTTGGAATTTGATTCAAAAGTAAACCAATCGCCTTACATTTTTGTCAGTAAGTTCAAGTCAGATTTTCGGATAAGGTAAAATGGTTGATGCTTTCACAATTAGGCTGATCTGTCTTTTGTACAAACAATTTAAATAAAAAAGAAAAAAGTACCGGGGCCTAGTTTCACAAAGCGATCTTAGCTTAAGGTGATCTTAATTACCAATGGCAACATGATATACCTGTAGCATTGGGTGCCATGGTAGTTAAGATCACACTTAGCTAAGATCCCTTTGTGAAACTAGGCCCAGATAATCCCCAGATTACCCTGTACTTAGACTATAACTATTTATACGCTAGCTGAAAATAGAATAAATTACTTACGTTTTTGACCATTCCTAGCAGGGAGCCTATTTTTTGAACTAGTCTTGAATTGTATCTAAGAAGCAAGTACTAAAACATAAAATAAAATAAAACTGTGAATATATACCAGATACTATAGAGCACAAAACCTATTCAATGTATTGCCTAAAAGAACGAAAGCCCATAAAATACAATTAAGTAGGTTCGTGTATATATGACATATACATTTAGGTATATTTTGGCTATTTTTGTCTTTCATATGCAGCAAGTTGCTTTGATTTTCTTGGTTACGTTTACTATTGAAAAACCCAGCGTATCACCCACATCGTCTTTTAAATGAAGTATAACATGATTTAAAGTAGCAGGAGCTGCCAAAATTCCGACTTTTTTCATAATTTCTGACCGTCACAACAGTATAAAGAGCTATTGAAAAACTATATGATTTCAACATTCTGTTTTCAAATCAAAATATCAACATTTTGGCAGCTCATCTCACTTTAATTGAGAGCACATCGCGATAAAAGATTAAGCAGAATTTCTTATATTTCATTCAATTAGTAAAACAGTTAAGCTTTAGTAACAGCTAACATTTCAGATATCTGGTCAGTGGTGAAACCATTCCGAATTTTCGACCACACAGTTCCTCTTTTATATTGTAGGATACACAGCAGAATGTCTAACGTATTGGTTCTATAGGACTATTTTAAATAACCAAAATACTGGCTGTTGAAAAACATTGCTTGGTTTAGTTTAAAAGTTACCTCGTACGAACTGGTAATATTCAGTGGATGAATAAGCGGAACCGTGATCCAGGCTGCGAGTCCATTTGAAATAACTATACAAATAAATGTTAACATCGCTGGAATACCGTATACGTAGGACTCTGCCGGGTTCCCGAGAAGGAAAATTGATGACATATAAGTTACAACCAAAGAAAGCGACACAGGGAGAACTCCCATACTTCGGTCTCCCACCAAATATTTGGCTGTGGATTTTTGTCCAGTTCCAGCAATAGCATGGTAGATTCCAATTGCCATTGAAACTGCTGTCGTAACACCAAAAACGGCATAATCACCAGCATGTATCATAAACACCTTCTTCCCCATTATACACCGTTGTACTTTGTTCTCTCGAGTTTTCACCAAATTCTAATTTATAATTGATTGAATAGTCCAGTGTCCAGTCCAGTCTTCCGTGATGTTGAAGAAAAAAATGAAATCTACGCGAAACTGATAGCGAATGTATCGGAAGCGGTAGGTCAAAACAGGTTAATTGCCCAGCTGGAATTCGTCTTAAGTTGCGGAAAGACTGTCTCCCTGTGAGCCGGTTAACAGTGCTGGACCTGTAAGATGGAGACTCGGGAGAGGTCAGTGATGTAAGGCGGAAGATATTTTCGCCATAACTGTGTCGGTGATGGTTAGTTATCCACATCTTCTCACCTGTCTCTCGGTTAAACACCTTGGTCACTCCACACTTACTAACACGATTTCACTATATTTGATGTCCCAGGAGTATTTCATGCAGACTTCACACGTCACTTAAACTCCGCATAGCGCTTATTGACACATTAAAATAATTTATACTACTTAAAAAAAAAATGATAAATTTAAAACAAAGCTCGACAACGGTTTTAACTAAACTTACGTGGTGTCTGCTTTTAGGTGAAGTATAACATGATTTAATTGGGAGAATATCGCAATTGTTAAAACAGAATTTGTTATATTTTTTTCAATTAATTAAATCCAGTTAAGCCTTAATAGTTATAGTTATTAGGATGGACGAATCCTTAAAGTGGCATGAGTTGCCAAAATTCACACTTTTTTCATAATTTCTGATCGTCACGACAGTAAGAGGCTTTGATGGCCATCGAAAAACTAAATGATTGGCGTTGGAATGATTTTCACAGTATGTGGCCTGTACGAACCGAAAGGTGTTCGAAAAGTAAACAAAATTTAAATAACCGGGACAGCCATTCATTCATTCTAAGCCAGAGTTAGTTCAAAACAATACTTTATCGTACATTTTCGAGACAAGAAGCACCAAAAAGGTTCTGAATTATATGTCGTGAGAAAAATAGCCAATAATTTCAAGATTCTGTTTTAACGTCAAAATATCAACATTTTGGCAGATCATGCCACTTTAAGAAAATACAATATTTTGGTTCAAGATACGTGAGTATTGAGTTGTACGTATGATTTAGGTGAACAAAACATATTACAACAGTAAAAAATCACGTATTTAACACCATAATGTACCGAGGTCTTTTAGTGCCATGGGTGGAATTTTGACTTTTCCAGTGTTTATCGTCTTAAACAGCATTTTGCACAAGCGGAAACTTGGTTTTACGAGAGATTCTGTATGTCGAAGAAAATCAACCGTATATCATAAGAATCATACCTTTAAGTAAAATGATTTGCAGAGGATGTTGAAAAACGCATGTAAATGACAAGGTAAACATTTCCACCGCGGTGGGTTGAAATATTTCCACCGCGGAGAAAACTTTTCTCCGCGGTGGGAACCTTTTCTCCGTGGTGAGAACCTTTACTCCGTGGTGAGAACCTTTACTCCGCGATGAGAACCTTTTCTTCGCGGTGGAAACATTCTCACCACGGTGGAAACATTCTCACCGCATCAGAAACATTCCCACCGCGGTGGAAATGTTTCCCTTGTGATTTGACAGTTTACATGCGTTTTTCGACTTTCTCTGCTAATCGTTTTAGTTACAGGCATGATTCTTCTGATACACGCTTGATTTACTTCGACATACAGAATCTCTCGCAAAACCAAATTTGCAGAGGATGTTGAAAAACGCATGTAAATGACAAGGTAAACATTTTCACCGCGGTGGGTTGAAATATTTCCACCGCGGAGAAAACTTTTCTCCGCGGTGGGAACCTTTTCTCCGTGGTGAGAACCTTTACTCCGCGATGAGAACCTTTTCTTCGCGGTGGAAACATTCTCACCACGGTGGAAACATTCTCACCGCATCAGAAACATTCCCACCGCGGTGGAAATGTTTCCCTTGTGATTTGACAGTTTACATGCGTTTTTCGACTTTCTCTGCTAATCGTTTTAGTTACAGGCATGATTCTTATGATACACGCTTGATTTACTTCGACATACAGAATCTCTCGCAAAACCAAGTTTCGACTTGTGCAAACAGTGGTTAAAGTGAACACTTTAGGTAAAATACAATATACTTCATCTTAAAGACAATATCTACCTGGTCCCAAAACATGGTTTATTTATTTTTTATGACTTTCGTACAAGAAGCTATGGTTAATTATTCTCAGATGCCAAGGTGACTGGATGTCACTGAAACATGTGCACACCTTACAACTGGCAATATGATTGGTTTATTTGACCTAAATACACCAATAGCAGGTGAGCATACCAGGTGTGCACATGTTTCAGTGACATCCAGTCACCAGACATCTGAGAATAATTAACCATAGCTTCTTGTAGGAAAGTCATAAAAAATAAATAAACATGTTTTGGGACCAGGTAGATATTGTCTTTAAGATATAAAAGATATTTAAGATATAAAAGGTATATTGTATTTTACCTAAAGTGTTCACTTTAAAGACGGAAAAACACTGGAAAAGTTAAAATCCCACGCATGGCACTAACAGGCCTCCGTAATAATGAGCTGAACGAAAAAACAATAACAGAAAATTGTTCAGCGATAGTCACATTAAAAGGGGTATAACTCTGTTAACCAAGATTAATATAAAAACAGTATTTGTAACGTGAGATATATCACATATCGATTTGTTTAATCAGTATTTGACCAACTCACGTTCATCTTTTTAATCTAAAGAAAACCACAGCATCATTCAGTTTGCCATATTATACAAAAAAAAAACGCATTTCTCTATGTGATCTCTGAGTGTTTTTATCTGACTTGTTTCGGAGACGCGTGGGGTCATAATGACGTCATAACATCGAACAAGATTGACACGTGAATCTTTTTTTTACGATATTCGACACCATCTTTGGCGTAAAACATAGTTTAAAATGACCCTGTAAATCTGTTTTTATTTTTATAAACTGGGAACTACAACAACACATCATTTTGAAAAATAAATCTGGTACTGTCACATAGTTTAAAGGGGCCCTGTAAATCTGTCTTTATTTTTATAAATTGGGAACTACAACAACACATCATTTTGAAAAATAAATCTTTTACTGTCTGTACTGGTACGACTCTGGATACTTATACTACTGAACCTACCTCATAGGAACTGGTGATGTTTAATGGGTGTAACAAAGGCACGGTTATCCAGGCCGATAAGCTATTGGCCAGCATCACAGTAAAGAATCCCATGACACCTGGGAAACCATAAATGAAAGCCTCTGCCGGGTATCCGAGGAGGAATATCGATGACATGTAAGTAATGATAAGGGAAAGGGTAACCGGAGCAACCGCCATTCGACGATTTCCCACCAAATACTTGTCCGTAGTTTTCTGTCCGCTGCCATAAAGGGCATGGTACAAACCAATGCCTAGTGAGATCAAGGTTGTAACACAAAACACGGCGTAATCCCCGGGATGAAGCTGAAACCAAACTGTACTCATTCTGTCTTTCGTTAGTGAGACAAAGCTTTAAGTAGACAGGATACTACAGGGTAAGATGAAATAGTGGATGAGACGAAGAGGAATAACTGTCAGCTGTAAAAAAGCATGTTTAGCAAAATGCGGATTTTCCCATACAAACGAACTTCTGGATTGTTTAACCCAATACACAGCTTCTGCGTTCGAACTTATGCGATCTAGAAGGCATGTTGGGTTTTCCTGGGTCCTTTTTAACCTGGTGTACTTCACTGAACCCGCAGTGGGTGACTTAATGAGGCGTTTACACCAAAAACAAAACAATTGGCCACAATTAAAATTCTTGTAATCTACAACTTTTATTCACGATTTGATCAAGCGTCTTTATTTATTGGCAATGTACCGCTCATGTTCGCTTGATATTCTAATTGTTTTCTTATGTACGTATAGAGTAAAAGACGTGCTAAAACCCGTCGATGAGGATTTATCAGCTTCTTAATTCGATACATCGTGCCGCGAAGATATTAGCAGTGTAGACGGTGACAAGCTGATCATGTGTTCCCCCACCTTCATGTCCGTTAATCTACGGTAATGCACATATAGCGCATGTTCTTTGAGACGGACATATTTTATCTTTCATTTCCGTTTTAACGTAAGACATATATCACTACAATATATTCTGCATAAAAAATCTACCAAACCTTCCGCATAATGGTTATTTTAAGTAAAATCCAGTTAATTTTAGCCGAAACAATAAAAAGAAAAAGTTAATTAATACACCTTTAAACAGAGGGCATGTGCAAGAGAGATAAAGTACACATTACAGGTTGCAAGTGCACATTATAACAAGACACCAGGAGCCTGTTTCACAAAGTGGCCTAGTTGTATTTTTTGGCGTAACTTCCATAGCAACGTATCTCTACAGTATGGGTTGCTATGGCAGTTACGTAAAAACTTACACTATGCCGTTTTGTGGAACGGGCTGCAGATGATTAGGACGAGACATTATACTATAAACCCTTCTAACTCCTTATTTTTATCATCAGCCATTCATGGAGATTGGATGGGTTTCTTTAAGCAGCCAAATTCATATAGATTAAAATATTCTTAAAATGATTTTATTTCCCACGTATTGGGACAGGATTAGTCTCGTTGCATCGGATGCACATACATAGTATGCATCAAAAAGATTGTGGAGCGACCTGATCAACACTCTGATTTTGTACTGTCTAATGCAATGTTAGTAACAATAAAACAGCCGAAATCGATGCCCGACCAAGCACTAGCATGAGACCTACATGTACATACTTGTCTTGAAAAATTATAAAGTATTCATAGAATAAATAAAAGCATAGTTCTATAGATCTCAATATATACAGCATATTTTATTATTAAATTATTAAATTTATTTTATTAATATAAGTATATGACTGTACTTTGACATTAAAGAGAGCAACCCAAAGACATGTATTTGGCCATTATGACAACATACGCATTATACTTTCAAACCATCATGGATTGCTCCCTCTCTGTTTGCTTACATATCATTTCACTATCAGTATGGCGATTTTGTTGAATGTAGATGAAATAACTGAACATCACAATCGAAGAAGTATAGCAAGAAGTGATCAGATCAGAACGAAAAAAAAAATACTGATAAATTTAATCTCTTGGGTAATTTGGTGCTGGCGTACATTTGCTTGTATTTTACGTGGTTCGAACAACTTTATCAAATCAAATCATCGGTCAGCAAGCGGTATTCTTTCTGACTGATCCAGCTTGATACATGCCCCTATAAACACTAGGTGATTACAATGAAAATGATTACCTCATATGAGCTGGTGATGGCTAGAGGATGAAGCAGGGGTACAGTAAATATACATGCCAAGGACTGGGATAACAATATAGTAAGTGAGAAACCCAGAACTGCGGTAACTCCATATACATAGGCCTCAGATGGGTTCCCCAAGAGAAAAACAGAGGACATGTAGGTAACGACCAGCGAAAACGCAACTGGTATGATACCCATTTGACGATCTCCAACCAAGTACGTATTTGTTGATTTCTGACCGCCTTTGGCAACAGCATGGTAAATTCCAATACCAACAGCGAGCAAAGTTGTTACAAGACACACGGCATAATCTGCGATGTGCAGAGTGAATCCTGGTTTACCCATCTTAAAACTCTATTACATTATTTTACATGAAGACAAATTTGCTAGGACAAAATATGAGATAAAGGACTTTGACACGCATGTTTATTTTATTTATGTTTGTGCACGGACACATTCCAAAAGGAATATTAATTAAACATTTCTTTAAAACAGTCAGTGACCTCGTGTAACTTTACTGTTATATACTGTTATATACTGAACCGCAAAAAAAACACGTCACTGCTTTTTAGATATTGATAATCAGTGTATTTCAAATAGATGTAAAAACACACTTATCGTCGGACTGATAACCAAATTTGGCATGATCATTGGCGGACAAATGTTAGAGAATTTCAAGTTAAAGGTGTTGACGAACAATCTGTTGATCATTCCTCAACGTTGTTACGAGCGGTCTTCGACTACGAGGATGGTTTGCTGTGTTTCCAGTGGATTAACCCGTTGCTGCAGGCGGTATATTGTTCGGACATGAACATCGAAGTGGTTTGCCACAGATCTTGCAGTCTGGCCAGCATGAAGTCTTCCCAAGGCTTGGTCTCTCTGCTCTTGTGACAGTCGTGCCATGTCGCTACTGTCAAACTGTGAATGATTTGGTGCATGCTTGGTGGCCTTTTATAGGGATGACACCTCGCAACACACGTGCATTGTGGCCTTTATGCAAAACGAACCGAAAAAGCATCCCATCATTACTTTAGTGTGTGCTTTGACGTGTTTTGCATATTAGTAACATGATCAGAAACCAAACTTTCCTGACCACTGGCTTCAAACCAGGTCTAACAAGGATATTAAAAGAGAAATATTAGGGAAAATTATGATAATATATGCATTAAGCAACATTTGAATAGGGTGACGTTTCTTTTGCGGTTCAGTAGATAAACTTAGTCATAAATGAGCCAAGCAATGGGATTTGGAGTCTGTTTTCCGAAAGAGTAACTAGAGTACGCCGTTTGTTAAATAAGTTCTGGAACTACCAGTAATAAATGATACCCGTGATATATATACGGAAGCGAGAATTCGGGAACTCTTTTATCCCGGGGTTTGAAAACATTGTGGACAATGTTAAACTGTTTATATTGAGTGCTTGTAAACCAGATTTATCTGAGGTGGCAATCCCATCTTAAACTTTGCAGTTATCTATAACACCTACAGACTTGAGATCGCTGATGTCCTTCTAGCCACAGTTAAAACATTGCTCTCTTAATATATGAAACTTTATTCACAGACACGTCACTAAAACTAGCACAATTAAATTGCACGAATGTGTGTACTTTCGCGGTTCAACTATTCATTATAATAGAAGTCATAAATACAGATTATACATATTTTGTCGATATAAAAAGCATTTTTTCTCCATGCGTTCTTCTGATGTAGCAATCATATGTTTGGTCATTTGTTTGGTCAACAGAGGAAAATACCTTGCATTCTAGGGGACATACGTTATTTTGCAGCAACATATGGTGTATTTTTGCGGCTAAAATTGTTACGACCTATTTTCGGTATTAATTAATACGGCAAATATATTTCACGACAAAACTGACTACTGTAAGCAAACCAAATCGAACTATAGTTTGAAAGGTGGTACAGCTGACTGTCAATCTTAAACTATTCTGAAATTTGTATTTCTGTTTGTTGGAATCTGGACTAGAATTTCGAATTGTATTGCTGACCTTGTGTGTGGAACAAAAACTGGGTTCCTGGCTGATCGATCCACCAGATTCTGCTCTGCCATTATATATTCGTTTTCTGTGATAATATGGTTATGTAATATCTACATTTGACAGAAGGTTATTATTTCAGGTTGAAATTTTAGTTCAATCAAAACGTTTGGGCTTAACATTTCCCATCTTGAATGTTACATATACAAGTGCGGGAAAGATATACTGATTAGGGCTAAACTTCCCTGTCTGTCTTCTACAGACTTTCAAACTTTCACTTATCCTATGGCGTTCCACCTCAGCCTACCGATATTCGTGCCATGGCGTAAACATTGTCAATGTATTACAAAGTGTTGGGCGATTCTGCCATTGTACATATAATTATGCAATTAGTACGGTCGTTGTGTAAAGTTATTCCCTGTATTGTTTTTCCTACAGGGGTTAACAGCTTAACCATAAAGAAGTTTGTTTCAATGATTTTATACTGTATTGATGAGCTGTATATAAAGTTTAAAATTAATTTTTAGTTTTTCAGCGCACCTCTCAATATCTAATTTAGCCTCTCTAAAGCAAAACGTAAAAGTGTCGCTTTTTTCGAAGGGTAGAAAAACTGTACATCCAATATTACGAGGTACATGCAGATCCTGTAACCAATGCTATTCTAACTAAATGTCTTGCTTAAAAGCAAACTTTCAATATCACGAATAGTGAAGCTATCTGATGCCTTTACTCCTTTTTCAATTACGAAACCTTGTAACTACAAAAGTTGTCTCCCCTCTGTCAATTTTCATCTTTTCGGATCTCCGACTAGTTTAAAGGCACACTCTACGGTAAAATCCAAAATACTGTTTACATCGAGTTTTCTGTATATTTCCTAGACAGAAGAAGTTTTTATATCCCAAAATAAGAAAGCTTATGCATAGCTTTTATTAGAAATTGAAAATTTGATCACAGTTTAAACCGGACTAGGCAGGTATAATAAGATAATGTTTAAGATAATGTTTTACCTTAATGATTTAACTTCTAGTGAGCTCGGGTAAATTCGCTTTCTTTACAAAGTTCTAAAAGGCTGCGTCGGTGAGTCGCGAGTGTGCCTTCAACTGAATTATGGCACTGGTCTTTATCATGCATATACAGAAAATAAAAATATGTGTAGGCCTACTTACATAGTGTATTTCAATGGACCACATGTGATAAGAGTTGGAACAAAAGTTAGCAAAACCCCAAAACGGTGACAATGTGTAGCCCCAATCACTGTACGCTAACAAGTAATAACCAAAGAGGAGTTGAGATAAAAGTTTTCTATGTGTTTTACCTCATACACACTTGCACCGACAAGGGGATATAACAAGGGTACAACCATCCAGGTGGCGAGAGCATTGGAAATAGTGACAGCCAACATAAAGCCAATCATAACTGTTGATCCGTATACATAAGCCTCCGAAGGGTACCCCAGTAGGAACACTGAAGACATGTATGTGACAACAAAAGAAAAAGACACTGGAATAACAGTCATTTTTCGGTCTCCGATCAAAAACTTCCCGGTGGTTTTTTGTCCACTACCAGCTAATGCATGATAAACGCCTATTAGTATTGATATAATAGTTATTAATATACATATCGCATAGTCCGCTGTATGGAGAGAGTACATATTTCCAGCCATTTTCCATTAACTTGTATCCAAACCGACTTATATGAATCTATACCTTTCCGTAAGCACTGTTCTCCGGGCTATGGCAGTGTGAGTTTAAATGAGAATATCTCAGCCTTGGAAACCGGGAGACAATCTCACGAGGTATATCCCGACAATTCTACTAACATTAATTTCCAAAAATACTGTGTATGCAGCCCTTCTTACGTGTACAAAGACTTACGTAGGCGAGGAGGACATAACAGAGGCCATGAAAGCTCAAACCTTCTTATATGTAGATTTTGTGGTTCGGAGTTGACCTAAATGGAACTGATGGAATCGCCTTAATTGTTTTATTTTGATAGGCGTAATGATAATAACCATAATGTTAGTAGAAATTTAAATACGCTGTAAAGCCTCCAGATATGACGATTTTATATAATTTACTCTCCCATTAGTCTTTTGATTTACAGATAACCTCATTGAACCATGTACATGTATAATCATATAATTTCCTTTTGGTTGAAGCTCCTTTTTTCCAAAACCACAGGATATTTATACCTCTAACCATATGACCTCTTATGTCTAGACTTAACCATACCTCCAATGGTTATGAGTATAAACTAACTTTCAATATTTAAATACTTCATCACTCTTCCATGCTTTAGTTAACTGTTTTGATCTGAATCTCCCCTTGTTTACAAAAATACTCTTTAATTACCCCATTTTTCCATATAAGCACAAGAAATTTAACATAACTTTAGACTTGTTTCTGAGGCTATTGAGAAAGGAAATCTATCCGAAAAGCTTCAGATACCAAGCACAAACGTTGGGAAATGGAAAGTTTTTGGATTCAAACATTACAAACTATTTATCCTTTGGGTTTGAACTTGGACCCGGAAAGATGTCGTGAAAAAACTATAATACCATTTGTGTTTCAGTATAACAAAGCGAGTATCGCTATGGCCAAGATTATAGTAGAAGAATACAAACTACTTCAAAGTAAACTTGCTCGACCTCTGACCCAAAGGCAAGTCATTGCTTATAAAAAAACAAGAGTTTGAAAGACATACTGGTCAGGGCTAAACTCGCCTGTGTCTTCTACTTAGGTTTTTTCTGGGGGAGTGGGGGGGGGGGGGGTTCTTTTCCCATGACCCTATAATATAAAGTCTGACGATAGTCTTACCATAGCTTAAGATGCGTAAGCATTCTCAGTGTATTACAAAGTGTTCCAGAAAATTCTACTGACTAAGGCCAAGCTCCTGTCAGTCGACAACCTAATGAAATATCATAAGTTTAGTTTATTACAACAATTTATGATGGGGTATAAAGGTCTAAATGATATACCTCTTTTTAACACAATTAGAAACTAGTCTCCGCGGTTATTTTAGACAAGAAGATTTTCCCTGTGCCCGTGTGTTTTAGTGTTCATAAATATAATCATATAATCGTTATGTTTTATCATGTTTAATCCCATTATAGTGACAATTGAAATGATGTGCTTATTTTCCAATGCCAAATGCGGAGTGATACATCTATATTTGTTCTCATACTATGGACCACAAGAATACTTATTTTATCATAGTGTGCAAAAAAGTCCCATTAACAAAAACTGCTCTGGTGTGTAAGATTTATTCTAATACATCTCCAACTCGTATAACATTACAGAGACATGGAAACCAGGGACCCATTATCTGATACAATAAAGGGTGTCTGCTGGTTTCAACCACTTTGCACAAATATGCAGGCAGGGGGACAGGTCTTTGTTTGTTGACGTCGGCTTCTATTAAAACAAATGCTTCACTCAAAATAAATAAGTCAACATGAAAGTTAATGGTTTGAGCATTTGTTCGTGGTATCATGGCAGTAACCGGTCATAGGAACGAGACCAGTGTACGCATCTATGTTTATTTTAATTGGGTTTTCTTTTATAACACTATTTCTGTTCGCACAGAATGTTGCAGATTTTGTTATTTCCAACGTCAATCATTTAGTTTTTTGAAGTATTTCCAACCCTCGTATTGTCTACATGTTGCTGACTTAAAATTTATCATAAAAACTACGAATCCTGACAGCTGATGATACATTGTTTTAAGCAAAATGACAAACTGCTATCAGAAAATTGTAAATAGTTTATAAAACGAACCTAAAACCATTGCGCATGGGAGGAGATTCAAGACAGGTCTAGCGGAACGCAAACATTATGGCGGGTTTATGCAAAGTCTGATTGTTAGAAGGACCGACCTGTGATCTGAATAACAGGGTCAATGTAGATCAATGGAACACGAGAAGCCAAGCTTTTGTATTTGAAGGGTCCCCATGCAAAGGTGAAAAATGAAATTTGATCACCAAAGCATATATGAATGGAATACATGTGCATGTAAACTGAATATCTCTAAAGTTAGGTATACATAAATAGTTCGTTTCCTTTAAACACAAAGTTTTTATTTAAATTGTGTTCTTATTCGGTTGTGTAATTTTCGACTTACGATATTCTATCGCATGTTGAACATTAACTTTGATGTTATTAATTCCTGCTTTTCTAAAAGCCTATCGATCTTATCACAACGAAAGCCTCGTCTCTGGGTCTTTGCTTATTTACATTAATCATATAAACTGTATCTTATTTACTTTTTGTGATGCGTATATCGCTCTGACTTTGTTTTGCTATTCCTGTTGATTACCGCAAATTTCTGTCGATGCACCAATTGACTATGGTTTCAGCATTATATCTTTCTTTTATTTTATACAAGTTCTACTCACTTTTGCTTGCATATGGAGTATGCGTATGTACTAATAGATTAACATCCACCCTGTCCACTCAAGCAATCTTACATGTTAAAAACAATTGTTATGGTGAGGTGATGGTTTAAGGGCCATTCGACGCCTTAGCGTTTCAGACATTTATTAAGAAAACCAATTTACACGAGTAAAAGCACTCAAATTAAACATAGGACACATTATACATGTATAGTTAGGTTTCAAATTCTAAATGGAGACGTAAAGCATAAGTAGAACCGAAGTCCGATTATAATAACAACGAACAGAAATCGGTTAGCTTCAGTGTGGGATTAGCCTCATTTCACTTCTTTATGTTTGTGGATTACTTTAACGACAGGCTTTATGTAGAGCAAATCAGATACTGCGTCTGTATTTCTCAGATCAAGTTCGTAAAATTATACTGTACTGCTAGATCGCACACGCAGTTAAAATCATTAGGGGGCTTCTGTGCATTCCCAAGCTCGGACTTACATTTCGGGTACGAAAGAAATCCAATTTTTAATTTTAAATTAGAAATATAAAATGATGCCAAAACTTTTAATTTTGCACAAAAATAGAAAGATCCCAACTCCTTCTGTGAGAGAAAATACAGACAACCGTCAATTGTTTTAAATGTAAACAGTATTTTTCTTTTTTCGCGGCGTCCGGCCTTTAATCAACATCACGCATAATCTAAAACGATTGTGCCAAACGTTGTGTTGTCATAGGTACATGAATATATGCCATGTTGACTTTTTGTGACCGACTTTCATAAGTAAATACAGCTCTGTATAGTGTCCTGGGAGCCAAATGTCTCCATTTATTATTTGTAGGATAAAGTTGGAGGAGTTTGCGAGTGGAACAGAGAATTCTTCCATGGTATGATCAGTTGTCGAAAAGGTCAACATGGCAAGAGGACATTTTACCCTCCATGCAGCCGATTATGCAGTTGGCTTCATCACAACTGCAGTAGCTCTCGGTATCGGAATTTACCATGCTTGTGCACAAGGAGGACAGAAATCGACGGCCAAATATCTGGTCGGAAATCGTAACATGGGAATCATACCCGTGTGTTTTTCTCTGGTCGCTACCTACATGTCCTCGATATTCCTACTTGGAAATCCTGCCGAAGCTTATGTCTACGGTTCCCCGGTCTTTCTAAGCTACTCTGTGGTGATTCTGTTTTCCAGTGCCATGGGTTGTTTAATTATCGTTCCGCTCATGCATCCTCTCAACATTACCAGTTCTTACGAGGTACGCGTATATACCTTTTATTAAATCTTTCAATGTTATTTATAAGTTGAACGAGTACGATTAAGGTGAAGAATGTTTAAGGATAATGAATTCTTCGTTCAATTAAATCCGATTGATTAAATGATTGATTGACGTTTACAGGCCCCATCTTTTCAATCCAAGTTAAACTATCTCCATGGCTCCATCCCGTGTTTTACCTTGGCGGACTACTCCACTTAAACCCGTAAATCGAACAGCGCCTTTTGATTGGATGCGAGCAAAACTTCCCGCAGTTAATCAAAACCCCCTACACTTACACTCTTCCACTAGCTGAGAAATAACGCAATGGCGGCTGTATACACCTTGCGCTTTTGCTTAACGAGTGCTGATTGGCCAAGACTCTGTAACGAAAGGAAAGACAACTCTTACATTCCCAACAAGGGGCGCTGTTAGATTTACGGGCTGGAGTGGAGTAGTCCGCCAAGGTAAAACACGGAATTGGCCCATGGAGACTTTAACTTGGCTCTAGAAGATGCAGAGGCCCCAATGAACCAATTAGTTATTATCCATAAGCATGCTTCACCTTTATAATTACCTTTTATTAAGTACATGTACATACAATGATAATATTACATATTTTGAAAACCGTTTCTGGGATAACTGTTATCCTCCGATAGTAACCCAGTCATTTTGCCCCAACTTTTGAATGTCACTGATAAAGTAATACAATATACATTTCATGCATCAGCTTAGTTCACATAAATTTTGTTGTGACTCAGAGTAAAACTATGGGCTAAAGAATGAGTCAGGTGTACATTTATATAGTCAAAAACGACATTTTAAATACTATAAACTTTCTTCTGTAAATGCGTTTTACTAAACTATACGCCTCGAGATGCATGTAGAGGTAAGGGTTCTATTGACCTTTGCACTCCTTGAGGTCCCACCATCTGCACACAAATGTCAATTCTAAGACTGACTGCCAATAACGTTTGTTGTTGTTGATGAAACACGATGGCGTTCATGCTGTTTTCCTACAACAGTTCACTACAAAAGCAAAGAGAGGACTGCTATAGGTACATGGCACTGTTTTACCTGGAAAATAACATGTCCATCCTTCAAAAGGAGTAAAGGTTAATTTGACGTCTATTTACGGGATCAATTGTGATTATTTCTACAATTGAGCTTAAGGCAGCTATTGCCAAAAGTAGAGGAAAAAAACAGACACAAAAGTTGGTGTTTTCCTTAACTTGGTCAAGCCTTGCAGTTCTTATTTGATGGTTCCCCTAGGAAGAACTCAATTTTCACAACGTCGTAATATAGGTCAAAAACTGTTTACTTGTGTGGCGTAAATTAACAATCAATGAACAGGTGTGCCTAAAGGCTATCAGTCAATGCATTTGTATACCACTTGCTTTTGTCAATGCAAAACAATTACACTTGGACCAAGCTCCAGTCAAGTTAATATATGTACCGTTAATTAGAGCAACTTTACATAGATATAATGATATTAATGATTATGAAGGTTGTGATAACGATTGATAAAAGATAACACGAGACCCCGTGATAGGACATAGCTTCAGAAATAGGTTAGACTGCTCGTGTACTCATGATTAGTTTGATCCATGTATTTTAAAAAAATGTTGATTGTGACATGATATCGGATTCAAACACTTGTCAATGGAGTTGTTAGATATTTAGCGGCTGTATGTGCGGCTGTATGCTATGAGTTTATTATATGAAGTTATATCCAATATGGATATTTATTGTAAGAGTCGCAATTTGGTCGGAAGTCTATATCGTCGCGTCCAATATGAACTTTCAATCAAACGTTGACGAGTACAAAATATATCAATATTGGATGTAAATTCATATAATTGCCTTTTTATTTTACGTAAACAATCAAATCTAAATTAAATCGTGTTGGGTTGAAGCATATGGCCGTAAGGAGCATTTCAAGTGGACTTCGTCTCGATGACGTCTGCTGATAGGAACATTATGTATCAGCGGAATGACGTATAACCTAGGGATAGATTAGAAACCGTGTAAGGCTAATTTTGGATGGCATTCGTTTCAGTTTTTTTTCAGTTTACCATCTCGAATTTATCGATAGGCTTTTTGTTTCCCTGAAATTCTTTCGTATGTTTTTTTTCTCAGTTTTTTTGGCAAACCTACTTTAAGGACCTTAAGTTTGTTGAGACGAGATCAACGTGGCTAAAACCAGTTACGGCTGTTGTGCGCTTGATCACTGTCGTGGTTGGTTGATATTTTCGGTACCTAACAAATTAAAGTTACAAAATCACACCCACACTTATTTTCTATTTGGAAAAAATAGCGAAAAACGTTAATGGTATCATTTATCTGCATTTTAGCTCATCTCAGAATAAACATTCATAAAGTGATAAGTTATTTTACTATTTTTCATTTTAACTTTCAGGTTACCTGCCTGTAAATCACAAATAAATCGTTAATATTTTGTTATCATTAGATAATATACATGTACCTGATGGGTTAAATATTTAACAACTCGCAAATTAAAATATCTGATAAGCACAATGTCTGAAAATTCAAATTAAATAGCACAGCCAATGCTTTAAAATACATACTGAAAATTCTGAAATTTCATAAACTTTTCAAATAATGATTTGTTTGGTTATATTTATAAGCCACTTAAAATGAACACATCCATACGTATTTTAGAGTTTGAATGTCTTGTAATTGCTTCTGCATTGCAGGATGAAAGACTTGCGACGAATCTTTCCTCCGAGAAATTGTTAAAATGGCATGAGCTACCAAAATGTTGATATTTTGACGTTAAAACAGAGTGTTGAGATTATTTTCTATTTTTCTCAAGACGTATAATTCAGAAGCCTTTTAGTGCTTCTAGTCTCGAGAATGTACGATAAAGTATTGTTTTGAACTAGCTGAGAAATCTCGGCTAGTTTTGAATTAACTATGGCTTAGAATGAATGGATGGTCGTCCCGGTTATTTACATTTTGTTTACTGTTCGAACACTATTTCGGTTCGTATAGGTTCGTATATGGTCATACTGTATGGATTTTCCTCATTGCCAATCATTTAGTTTTTCGATAGTCGGCAAAGCCTCTTACTGTTGTGACAATCAGAAATTATGAAAAGGTGTAAATTTTGACAGCTCATGCCACTTTAAGCAAATCATATAGGCCCTATATATTTTGTGGATAAATGTTATAATACGGAAACGACAGAGAGAAACAGCTAATGTTAGCAAACTGTCGAAGATCCGGTCTGACCTTTTCCTAAAGTTTGCTCAGGTTTAACATTTCAAATATTAACATTTCAAATATGTAGGACGAGGCATGATAGAGAAGCTCGTTGATTTGAAGTACTCGTGTCCAAAGGTGAAATCTGAAATCAAATCATTATTTACAGAGGTAGAACATGGAAATCAGGTGAACGTACTGGCCAATTCAGAAGCGTTTAATTATACATTTGTGGTGAGCCCGATGTTTATTTAATACAAGCACAGCCTTTTCTTCGGTCACTCCGGCCTCCAATTACAAGAGTTTAAAGAATGACCTCTCAGTGTATTTAGGGCAAAAATTACAGCTGTCCCCATTTTATTAACCCAACCTCTTCACACTTGTATCTGCAATCATCTCGGTAAAACTTGTGGATAATTTCCTTGGGTTATAAGCTATACGAGTATCTTCACGACGGTATAGAAACGTGCTTGAACAATAGGAAAAATGTCATATTAATATATTACGACCTGCGGCCAATTTTCCGTGCAAACAGAAACATTATGTAAACTAAAAAGGAGGGCACAATTGGGAGCCTAGGTCGCCAAGTATTGTCATCTCGATCCAGGTAAAGGTGTTGAATTTCACATGGACATATAAGTTGGCTGATCGAACGCTAAGCAGTTACTGAGAAAAAAAATGGCGAAAGGACCGTTTACCCTCCATGCGGCTGATTATGCAGTTAGTTTCATCACAACTGCTGTAGCTCTCGGTATCGGAATTTACCATGCTTGTGCACAAGGAGGACAGAAATCAACGGCCAAATATCTGGTCGGAAATCGCGATATGGGAATCATACCCGTGTCCTTTTCTTTGGTCGTTACCTACATGTCCTCCATCTTTTTACTGGGAAATCCTGCTGAAGCCTATGTTTACGGTTCACCTTCCATTATTTGTTTCGCTGGAGTGATTTTGTTTTCGAACGCCATTGCTTGTCTCATTATTGTACCCCTGATGCATCCTCTTAATATCACCAGTTCTTACGAGGTAAGCCTACCAACTTAAAGTGGCATGAGCTGCTTAACTTCAGACTTGTTTATTGTTTTATTTATTTATTTTAACTATTATTTGTTTCGCTGGGGGTGATTTTGTTTTCCAACGCCAAAGCTTGTTTTGTTATTGTATCCCTGATGCATCCTCTTAATATAATTGGTTCTTACGAAGTAAGCATGAGCTGCTTAAAGTGGCATGAGCTGCCGAAATTCACACTTTTTTCATAACTTCTGATCGTTACGACAGTAAGAAGCCATCGAAAAACTAAATGATTGGCGTTGGAATGACGAAAACCCATACAGTATGTGGCCCGTACGAACCGAAAACGCAAACAAAATTTAAATAACCGGGACGACCATTCATTCATTCTAAGCCAAAGTTAGTTCAAAACAATACTTTATCGTACATTTTTGAGACTAGAAGCACTAAAAACCTTCTGAATTATACGTTTTGAGAAAAATAGCCAATAATTTCAACATTCTGTTTTAACGTCAAAATATCAACATTCTGGCAGCTCATGCCACTTTAACCTCAGATTTTTTTTATTAAATATGATTGTCATGAGACTTTGGGCATTTAAAGCACATTGTAAAACTTAAGTATCCATGGATGGAATTCAAAATATTGGTTAAACCAGTCACCCATGCGAATCCAAGATGTTTGCTAGTAAACTACACTACTGGGTAATGGGTGCCTATAAAACTACTTTAAAGGGGGGGGGGGGGTGAAAATATCATTCCAACGGTATCAAACACATATTTTGCGGTATTCTCGTTATTTTGGGATTACATTTTCTTGAAAATATGGTAGAAATTCTTCTACCGATTTTTTTTAACGAGAATACTGTTATAGTCACTTTCTAAAAGACACTAACTACTTGAACTCACATATTTTGCTATTTAGCTTACAGGCCGGCAGTTAATTAATGGCTCTCAAGCACAACAAATCGGTCAATTTTGCATTTCAATGTAAGTTTGAGGTACTGAAAGCAATTTGCTTTCAAAGGAAGACTTTGGAGAGAATAAAATTAAACTGTGTTTATTGGAGATTTTCAAAGTTGACCCGTTTGTTTTGTGTGTCTTGTAAGCTTCATCACTTAGCCTGTTCTTCGCCTTTAAAAGGTTTATGAATAGGACTTAAAGCTGTTTTGTTATTAAATCTTTCAATGTCATTTAGAAGTTGAAAGGTTACGAAAAGGTGAGGAATTACTTATGGATAACAACTTCTTGGTTTATTGGGTGACGACGTTTCGTTGACTTTGATAACGATGTAAGAACTACATCGAAACGTCGCCAATACACCAAGAAGTTGTTATCCATAAGTAATTCTTCACCTTATTGTTTTGTTTTTTGTAAATGGATTAAATGTATAATATAAAAATCTAAGTTAAAACGAAACAACCTTCACGTTCTTTTCCTGGTACACAAAATATGCAGGTTTGTCTTAGCTACTCCGAAAATCACTTTAATCCGACTTGTAACGTGCACCAACCGATTCAGCGTAATTTGGAAGGTATTGAACAAGCCTGTTCATAAATCTTTTAACGTACACTCCAAGAATGCTATCCGCGGCAAACTGTTATTTCGTACTTGACAACTTATGTCACATAAACAAATGGACTTTGTATGCAGATGTTCAACTTAGATAACAAAAATGGACCAATGACACTTGCAAACCTAAAACGGCATGGGCTATAAATTTAATATTAGACTTATCCTTGTTTTTAAACAGCAAAGCTTTGTACAGCAAAGGGGACATGTACGAAATAAAACTGTAACATTGTCCGTTTGAAATCAGTGTTGTAAACAAAACTGACTGGCTTAATTAGTAAAAGGTCAATTTAGTTTTATTTCTTAATGTAGCAAGAGCTGCCAAAATTTTCACTTTTTATGTGCCCGACTTAAAAAACAAGTCGGTCGTATTATAGTGCCAGCAGCGCCGTCCGTCCCGGATTCCCTCCCTTCCGCTCCATAACTTGAAGAGTTTTGATCGGATCTTTACAATTCTTTCACAACATACACTTTATGGGTAGCTGATGTGTCATGGATAATGTATGACATCTTCGGTTGCATAATATGACATCTATATTTGGATTATGTAATATCTATTTAGTCTATATCTTCGTTCACGTCTGCTCTATATCTTGAAGAGTTTTGATATAATCTCTACAATTCTTTCACAGCATATACCTTTTGTGTAGATGGTGTTTTGTCGGCCATTTATGAATATCCAGTTACATAATACGACATCTATATTAGATTATGTAATATTCTCTTTTATTAAATATCTTTAGTTTTTACATGATCGTCACAATGTTTTCAGTGTATATATAACATTTAAGGGGAGATAGTTTGTCTGGAACCATTTAAGACATCCCTGGTTTCATATATACAGCATCCATATTAGATTAGGCCTATGTAATATTCTGTTTTTGTCTATGTCTTTGTTGCTTGCGCTCCATAACTTGAAAATTTTCGATCTTTACAATTTAAATTAGATTATGTAATATTCTCTTTTAGCCTCCTTCTACTTAAGTTGTGACTTGATCCTGACAACTTTTAGAGTATATATACCTAAGGGGTAGATGGTATGTCGGGAACAATTAAGGATATCGTTGGTTACATGGTACGGCACCCATAGATATTTATGTTCATCGAATAGAGTAATGAAAATCATTCATATGAAAAACTATTCGAAAATTTTAATAACCGAGACCAACATGTTTTCATTTTTTACTAAAGTTCGTTCAAAACAATACTTGAACGTATTCTCCAGAATGGTATAAATAAAAAGCTGCTAATTAAAATTTGTACGTAAAATGATCGATAATTTAGCTCTAATTGGAAATTACCAACAGACAGCTCATTCCACTTTAATTCTAATTTTCCGTGTGGCTATCACAATGCTTCACCGTACTTCGTGCTAGACTACACTAAATAATCCAGTATCAACCAAGTAAGAATGAGTTTTGTATATTTCCGATAGCATGCTCCTGTAGCAAAATATAACGGCTTGTCGACAATAGACTACCAGGCCATAGTTCACTATTGTTAAACTTGAACTTATTGATTGATTGCTTTTCAGAGAACAGCTTGTTAAACCTACATAGTAATCTACATATGCTACAACTGTGATGGAAATTGGACAATGTGTTTTCCTATTAATATGTTTTATTAGAATATCCGATTCTCAAACTTCTATGACAATTCTGCTTCTAATAAGCCTCTTTCGAATTTGGCTAAAACCCCGCGAGATCACACGAGAAATGAGTTTAGGGGTACAACTTTCACTGACTAGCTGTTCATTTAACATTAGCGTCTATGGTGATCGGCGGTTATCGTGTGGTTTTGTCTTTGATTCTTTATTTCTAAATCATTCCTTTAATCCAAATTTTTTTTGTGAAACACACTAGAAGCTATCAGTTGCGTTTTTGTCAGTTGGCTGTCAATACAATTATTTATATCGCGTGGATACGCTTCGAAGTTGTCAAAAACCAACAGTGAAAACACAACTACGACGTGTTATTTTTGTGTTAGAAATAATGATAAGTTTTTGTCCGTCAAAAAGAAGTATGTAATGGCTTTGTTATATATCTTGATATGTCTCAAAAAATACTTTTGTAAAAAGTATAGATTGTAAGCTGAGAATCACAGAAAAAACAACAGGGTGACAGCCGATCTCCATAAGCACTAATGTTAATCGGACAGCCGATATGTGAAAGGTATACATACCCCTAAACACGGGTCCCGCGTGATCTCGTGGGACTTCCACCAAACCCGAAAGGGGCTTATTAGGCTCAACGTTTACATTGTTTAAATTGAACTGAGATTTGACGAAATATGTTGTAATACGTACAAATAAGAAATATAAAATGTATTATTACTTTATACCATATGCTCCTTTTAGCCATTCTGTAAATACACAACAAATTGCTTTATTGGGTTTGCACGTAAGTGAGGATATAATGGGAATATAGAAAGTTCATTTCTCATTTATGAGGATGCTACACCCGATCATCAGATCGATGGTCGGCTCAGCGCATAGAGTCCGGTTTCCTCTTCCACTAAACCTGGCAACGCCGATATGTAAGTGAAATAACTTTGATTGATTGATTGATTGGTGTTTTACGCCGCGCTCAAGATTATTTCACTTATATGGCGGCGATGCCAGTTTTATTGTGGGAGGAAACCGGGCTCTATACCCGGAGGAAACCCACGACCTTCCGTTGGTAACTGGCAACCATCCCACATAGGTCGTTCGAGTGAAAACCCAGTCAGAAAATTTTCCAATTTTTTTTTTTGGACTGAGTGGGAATCGAACCCGCGACCCATTGGAAATAACTTTGAGGGCAGCGTGAAACATCAATTAGATCATTGGATGATGCATAAAGCCTTGATATCGTTTGCATCATACATATCATGTACACAAATTTGTTTTATGCACTCTGTAACAAGTTTCTTAAATGTGTATCTAAATTTGTTTTAAAGCAAAATTCCTGGTGTTTCTTCTCTTTTCGCGTCGAAAACTTGACACCCTTACTAACTTATCAGCCAATACCTTTTTTATATATTTTAAACCAGGGCAGATTAATTTATACTTATATGTATGCGATTTTCAAAGACTTCTTTCCATTTTCTCATTTACTGGTAAGTAACATCACAATTATTGTGATCTTTAGAGATCATTGATTATTTAGGAATTCTAAACACTTCCATACGTGTCTTTTTGTCAGATACGTCCTAATATATGTACTCTACGTTTAAATACCATATAAAACACAATAGCATTTTCTTTACTGCAATAAAATATATTTTGAGCATTTACGTTTCAGTACTTGTTACTTCGATATAACTCTCCTTTGACTCAAAAATTGGGATCATTTCTTGGGATGCTAAAAAACGTGAGTGCATATTCTAATATTTTTATTTATTTAAGTTACTTTTGCTTGCTTGGATTTTAATAATATCGTCTTGTCAAATTTGAAGACATTTTAAATTGTAAACATCTTTGACATTTCAGTGTTAGCTCACAACTTAACTCTACGTGTCTAGTCCGAAAATACCATGATTTTATTATACACTCGATCATCCTATATAGAAGCTAGGCTTACCTGGACCTGGTCGATGGCGGGGCATTTCCTCCGGGCAAAGAGTCGGGTCGCTAAATCTGGCAACGTTGTCATATTAGTGAAATAATCTAGGTGAAAACGAACCATTATAAGTGATGATCGAATCGTAAGCTCGTTGCTATAATTAAATGGTAACCCTTCTCTGATAGAGATTTGTGTAAATGTCATATGTATATTAGTTTCAGACATTCGAAGGGAGGTCAACGGGGCTTATTTGCCTTCTTTCTCTGAAGCTGTGTTATTATGACTCAAATTCCAGTCCTTTGGAATATTCTTGTCGTTCCTGGAGTACATAGCAAAGACATACTCTAAGTGTATCTTGTTCCCCGACCCTATAGTCGAATTATTTCAATGCACATTTAGTTGATCTTAATTTGTGCTAAGCTTGATGTAGGTCTATTCTACATCAGATAACGTTTGAATTTGTCGGCGCATCAATGCAATGGGTGCAAACATGGAAATATGGACTATCGGCAGAGAATAAGCTTGAAATTAACGTATTCACAAGCAGTATCTGTTGAGAAACGTGTAGCTGAAGCCATTTCGTAAGCATTAGAATATACAGTTTATACCATCCCAGAAAACTGCTCTTTTTTCCAGTCCGTGTATATGGGAATTGTGCTTTATGGACCAGCCATCGCATTAGAAGCAGGTTCGATTTTACTTTCTAAAGTTTTTATTTCACTTTTATTCCTATAGTTTTAAAGCAATATTTTGAACAATTGCAGAATGCTAGAATATTAACATAGACGCTCTGGATGTAAGGGAGAAGTCTAAACTCGCTCTAAAACTCCCCAGTATATCGCTAAGCATTGTTTCCCAACACTCGCGAAGTCCCAAAGGTAATGTCCGTTTTACAGTATTTATTAAATAAATGTACCTCAAACTATAGCGAAAAGCTTGTATCCTGTCTCATTGTTCCTCAACCAAGTTTCTTTAAAAAAACTGAATACTGCTTTGTCAATTAACCAAGTGGTAAAATCTCACAATTTAGTTTCAATAGTTGCTTTTCTAATTTAGTTGTAGGCTTTCCAAACTGGGCATCAATCTTGATCGTGGCCATGTCGTCTGTCATCTATACTTCAATTGTGAGTTTTTAGTTTTATATGATCAACACAGAGTTAATTTTTATATCAAATTCGGCAAGGACGTATTTTTTTTAGAATAGTCGTATATAATCACCGCCATTAATCGTGTTTTTGTCACGTAAGGGTGGATTCAAAGCAGTGATATGGACGGATGTCTTCCAAATGACTATAATGGTGTTCGGACTTCTTGCTATCTTGATTAAGGTAACAATTTGTTTTCAAAGAAGTTTTATCCTGAATTATTGGACTAAATAAAATGACAAGAGCTGCCCAAATTTTGACTTTTTTAAGATTTCCAATTATCAAGAAAATTTGATTGTTCAAAAACTGAATTGACCTGGAATTTATAATTTCCCTTGTTATAAAGCTTATTCGGTTAGATCAATTAACGAATCGATCAGAATACATTTGAAATACATTTGTAATTGTAAGTTATTTTCCTTGATGCAGTGTTTGGTGGATATTGAAAGTACTAGAGATTTCTGGGATTATAATGTCGTTGGGAAAAGGATACGTATGTTCCAGTAAGTGAATGAACGTGGCACAATTTTTTGAGCCAGCATCCCTATAATCTGCTTCACAACCTATTGGGGCCTGGGCCAAGTTTCACAAAGCGATCTTAGCTAAGTGTGATCTTAACTACCATAGCAACCAATGCTAAATGTATACGTTGCCATTGGTAATTAAGATCACCTTAAGCTAAGATCGCTTTGTGAAACTGGGCCCTGTTTCTCAAAAAATTTACGCCCGACGTAAGTCCAAGGCAAGGTGTAACTGTCATGGCAACATATACCTTCAACATTTCGTTACGATCAGGCGCAAAGTTACGTCTGTGTTGAGAAACAGCCCCCTGTGGGTTAACGACTCTGACGGCTGTTTCTAAAAACATTTACGTCCGACGTAAGCCCAACGCAAGGGCTAACTGTCATGGTAACATACACCTTCAACATTACGTTACGACGGGCGTAGGTTTGTTGTGAACCCCCCCCCCCCCCCCCCCCCAATGGATTCGACATAGACCACATAGACCTTAAACCGATGGGTCTTTTGTTTAAATCCCACTCCGTCTAAATAAATAGCCTTTGTTTTCACTCGATTGCTATGTGGAATGTTTGCAATTAATAACTCACTAAACCTGGCTTTAGAGTGCGTGTTAAACGTCATAAATTAATTAGCCTATACTTTAGTTATGTTTTTGGTCACGATGACGTAAGGTCAAAACGGGAAAATGTCAAAGATATACTCCAGTCTGATGACATCTTGGAGATTTATATAACCCCCCCCCCCCCCCCCCCCCCCCAGTTGCTTACACCTTTCTTGATAATGCAGACCTTGCCTATTATATCCACAGGTACGGTAGATGCTAATTAAGTCCTTAAAAATTGATGACTGTGATTTTCATTCTTTCTTTATATTTTGTATTGACTTTTTTAGGTTTGACCCGGACCCAACAATACGAACAGGTTTTTGGGCTATGTTTTTCGGAGGAGCTTCTCTGTGGTTTGCCACAACGTTCAATCAGCAGGCCATTCAGCGGCTAGTGTCCATGCCGACTCAAAGTTCGGCCATCAAGTAAGAATACTTACAGATTTCAATTTCATTAGTGTATCTGGATTCAATTCTGAAAAACAAATTGTATTCGACTTATGTGTGCACAAAACCAAATCATGTTTCGTGTTTATACAAACGGACAGTAATAGATTTCGGATGAACGTCTAAATGAAGTCATAGATTTCACACCAAAAAGCTTTTAAGGCTCTGCCATTCGACTTAAATAAAACCATAAACATTAAATGAAACCTTAAATTATAAGATTTTATTTAGACCATGTTATCAGGTCCAGGTTTACTTTATAATAATGCAAGGCTTGTCCATTAAACCCATTGAGCTTTAGAGCATAGTTATTACACTGCATATCTGTAGCGAGAAAATCACCATCTGTCTAAAAGAAGTTAAAGTGGCATGAGCTGCCAAAAATGTTGATATTTTTACGTAAAACAGAATGTTGAAATTATTGGCTATTTTTCTCAAGACGTATAATTCAGAAGCTTTTTAGTGCTTGTAGTCTCGAACATGTACGATAAAGTATTTTTTTAACTAACTTTGGCTTAGAATGAATGAATGGTCGTCCCGGTTATTTAAATTTTGTTTACTTTTCGAACACGTTTTCGGTTCGCACAGGCCAAATACTGTATGGATTTTCAACATTCCAACGCCAATCAGTTAGTTTTTCAATGACCTTCAAAGCCTTTTATTGTCGTGACGATAAAAAATTATTGAAAAAGTATGAAATTTGGCAGCTCATGCCACTTTAAGATAAAAACGTATCTATGGACAGGTAACTTTATGACGTCAAATCACTTAGAAATGATAATGATCTAAATGACACCCCCACGTTTTTAACACAGTAAGAAATTTGTCTCCATGGTTATTTCAGCCATGAAGTTTTCGCTGTGCCCGTGTGTTTTAGTGTTCATCAGCTTAAATAACAATCTCCGGTACAGACATAAAGGCCTTCTGGTCAAATGCAGTTTAGTATTTGCTTAAGCTTCTAATCGGCACGAGTAATTTACTTAGCCGAATTCAGCAAAGATATTGTCAAATATCTCACCTTCTATACGTTATCAACGTCATAATATCGCCTGATGGTCGACCTAAACCTAATTCAAAGTTCGTTGATAGAAACATGATAGAAATTGTCCAAACTCTACTTGGTAAAATAGAAATGCTGTTTTCAAGATGGCGTACAATGTATTTTAACTTAAAGGGAACACTTTAGGTAAAATACATTATACTTCATCTTAAAGACAATATCTACCTGGTCCCAAAATATGTTTTATTTATTTTTTATGACTTTCCTACAAGAAGCTATGGTTAATTACTCTCAGACATCAAGGTGACTGGATGTCACTGAAACATGTGCACATCTTGCAACTGGCAATATGATTGGTTTATTTGACCTAAATACACCAATAGCAGTTCAGCATACCAGGTGTGCACATGTTTCAGTGACATCCAGTCACCTTGACATCTGAGAATAATTAACCATAGCTTCTTGTAGGAAAGTCATAAAAAAATAAATAAACCCTGTTTTGGGACCAGGTAGATATTGTCTTTAAGATGAAGTATAATGTATTTGACCTAAAGTGTTCCCTTAAAGTGTTTACTTTAGGCAGTTTGGATTGCATTGTTTAACAGGGTGTTGATGTTCTCGGTGCCTGGGTTCATTATTCTTGCCATATTAGCCGGTCTTCAAGGTTTTGCCGCCTATGCTTATTACACCCACAAACGATGTGATCCTTTTGAAGAAGGGGTCATCTCTAATTCTAACGAGGTATGGATATGTATGGTGGCCCATTGAGGCCAGGCTGTATATTTAGTTTTCTTCTGAATAAAATAGAGATATATATATATAAAAACTGTAGTTTTAATTAAGGACAAAACTAACTAAATCACCCCCCCCCCCTCAAATTAAAAGAAAAAAAAAAAAAAAACCCAACTCTTTGTCGATGCCATTTTGTTAGTTTAAGCATATACTAATGCATGGGCGTTTATTGGATATTTGCCACGGCTTTACAAATTGCCGCAAATGTGCTTCTCACGTGACCAGGCTGCGCACTGCACATGCGATTTATTTAGTAATGTCAGAATACCATATAATGTCATGTCATAGTTACCTCAGTTTGTCAGCTAATCTGCTGCAAGAAACTGGCTCAGTCGATAAAGGGACACTGGTTGTCTCTCACTCCGGAAAACAAAGGTTAGGTTGAGAGAAAACCAAACTCTTTGCCCTAAAGAAACACCCCAACTTCTATCGGCGAGTAGGATTTACATTAAACAAAAACAGTGTACGGTTTTCTGTATTTTTCCCAGACTAAATAAGTTAGAACCTTTCTGTTTTGGCGTCATTAATTCTTTTTTAATTTGATATGTCGATAATTTGATTCTGCCGCATTTTAAAAGTTGAATTAAAAAGGAAAAAACATTTTTTTCATGGATTAACAGTGTTCTGTTGAAGGCCACGTTTCAATACATCAGGAAGATTGCGTTTAATATTAATACATATTTTGTTAATCCATAAAAAATATCTACCTTTCAGGTATAAATCTAAACCTAGAATCTTTACTCCGTTTGCTGTAATTCCATCGTTCCATTTTGCCAACAGATTCTGCCTTATTTTGTGATGGAGTTGTTCAATGAATACCCCGGTTTTCCAGGCATTTTTTTGGCTGCTCTTTTCAGTGCGTCGCTCAGGTCAGTCAAATAGTATTCTTCTGTTTATCTTTCAAAATAAATAACAAAACTTCATGTAGATGATTTTTTCTATTATCTTCACATTATTCATCGGAATTGTTATTTAATTTTGACATCGTGTTACTCTCGAATGGTAATTCAAACCACTTTTAATATTTTGCTATAAAGTTTAAAAGAAGGCTGTGCATAAAGTACCAGCCATATGGCTAGCATAAACACATTTGCGAGCAGAAAAAGATAACCAATGAAAGGGAGTGATTTGTAAGGGGAATATCTTTCCATTCGTCCATTATTTGATGGAAACAATTCATATTCGCGTTGTCTCCATATATAATTCACTTAGGTGGTTTAGGTGGAATGAAGTTTAGTTCAGTTTAACAATATTATTCGAATTGAAAAAAATTGCATAAAATATGAAATGCATATTTTGGTTGGCGAATATCTGCATACTCAAGTTACAATATTGATTCTTTCTCCTTTTTTCAGTACTTTGTCTTCTGGACTTAACAGTTTATCTGCTATCACTCTGAATGACTTTATCAAACCTATCTACCCGAAAATGTCGGACATTAGAGCAACGATGGTAGCAAAACTTCTAGGTAAATTATTGTTACATATTTTGCGTGTATACTTCAAAGACAATTATGTAAAGGACTTTTGACACGATACTGAGTTAGCTCCCATTCCTACCCCATACTCTAAAGGGGACATCGAGTTCGAATTCTAGTTTAAACAGGAATAAAACTAAAACACGTTCAATGCAGCTTATATAAAAATATCAAAATCGATACGGATAACACACTTTCCGATTCGCAAACAGTCGCAATTAATTTGAACCGTCAACTTGACCACATCCTGGTAGCTACATGCATTGCCAAAAAAGGACAGTCTTGACCAATGCACTATATGCGTGGAATGGACACGTCTCATTGGCTGTTTTGTATCTGACTTTGTACATAGTGCCGCCATTGATAATTGAAGCGAGCGTGCATAACAGATCCGGATCGATATTGAATAATCTCCTAGTAATGGCGGCATTCGATGCAAATCAAATACCACGTGACCTCGATTCCACGCATATAGTTCATTGGCCTTGACCCGTCATTTTCCTCAGTTTATAGAGACAGATAAAAGATGCAAATAAACTCATGACTCGTACTTTTTAAAAATTTTATGGATTTCTATTCAGTATTAAATCCCAGTCCCTGATAGTGAACCAGTTTAATCTGGGCTTAACCTTTTTTACTTTTATCTTCAGTATTTTTCTTTGGTATGGTATCAGTTGGTGTATCATTTCTCATCATGAAAATCGGCGGTCCTATAACACAGGTGGGAGTTATATAATACATATCGTATACATGTAGATATACCTCTGCTATCCTTTCTCTCGTCCATGTTTAAAGAGCCACGAGCTGCCAAAATTCACACTTTTTTTTATAATTTCTGATCGTCACGATCGTAAGAGACTTTGAAGGCCATCGAAAAACTAAATGATTGGCGTTGGAATGAGGAAAATCCATACAGTATGTGGCATGTACGAACCGAAAACATGTTTGAAAAGTAAACTAAATTTAAACAACCGGGACGACCAATCATTCATTCTAAGCCAAAGTTAGCTCAAAACAATACTTTATCTTACATTTGCGAGACTCTAAGCACCAAAAAGCTTCTGAATTATTCGTCTTGAGAAAAATAGCCAACAAATTCCACATTCTGTTTAACGTCGAAATATCAACATTTTGGCAGCTCATGTCACTATAATGTTATGATTTCACTTTTCAATTCGACAGTTGAACTTGTCAGAAAAGTTGTCCATTTAGCTCCATTATTTGTCTATAGTATTTCCACGTTTTCCTGACAGTGCTCTATTTTTCCCTCAGATAACGTCAAGTTTGTTGGGTTCTCTTAGTGGACCAAACTGTGGCATGTTTGTTTTGGGAGCTTTCTTTCCTTGGTCAAATGGCAAGGTAATGGGTTTGCTTTGAAAAAAAAACTTACATCCGTTTTCAAGCTAAGTGTACTTTCACATTTTCTGTATGGGTTGGTTGTTACGTTTAAGTACAAAAAAGGTGGTCGTTCAACCGACACATTCCACCCCTTTTCAACCTAAAGATGCGCATAAGCCTACAACATCGGCCAATTGCAAACAGGGTTAGTTCCTAAAGTTTTAGCACAGATTTACGCCAAATGTAACGTACGCCAACGTTGTAACACAGGGCCCAGAAGGCGTGATTTCGAGACTAAACCCGAATTGAAAGAAAATGTTATAAACCTGCATTTCCTTTTCTCCATATCAGGGTGTAATTGTCGGTGCCTTTACTGGATTAGGTTTTACATTCTGGATTGCCATGGGTGCAACGTCTATTAAAGTTCCATGGCTACCTCCCGCACCAAGTGACATGTGTAATGTGACGTCAGGCATGCTAAACATGACGTCAGAGATGCTAAATATGACGTCATCTACTTTTAATTCATATAAACCAAATGAAGATTTCATCGTCTGGACGGACACGCCATATAACGCGTAAATATTCCTATTGGCTTTACTCGAAAATATATACAATTATTTGGTTATTTCATTTATTCATGTTTTGATATACAATTTCATTCAATCTTTTATGTGCATGATTATTCGTCTTTAATTGATTTATATACACACGTGATAAACTACAGTCTAGAAAAAGGTGAGTATCTGTTGGATGGGAAGGTTTCAATGGAACTTGTTCATCGCTTAATGTGTGCTTTGTATTGAAATTATCCAACGCCAACATGGAGATTGAGTCATTAATTGTGGGAACCAGTCTATAAATGTATCAAATTTGTTATTCATTTGATGTGATTGATTGATTGATTGTTTGGTGTTTTACGCCGCGCTCAAGATAATTTCACTTATATGGCGGCGTTGCCAGTTTTATTGTGGGAGGAAACCGGGCTCTGTGCCCGGAGGAAACCCACGACCTTCCGCTCGTAACTGGCAACCATCCCACATAGGTCGTTCGAGTGAAAACCCAGTCAGAAAATTTTCCAATTTTTTTATACGACTGAATGGGATTCGAACCCGCGACCCATTTATGGAAGGCTGTTCGGATTGAGCGTCCAACGCTCTACCTACTGAGCCACGGAGGGCCCCCATTTGATGCGATACTAGTGATGTTATTCTAGTTCAAAGGGAGACAATTCGCAAATGAAAGCAGCCTACATTATAGTATTTCAGTATTTAGCTACTAAAATAATATCTGTTGAGGAACACTATACTTACATGAACTGCGCCTACTTATCGTAAAATTCTGATAACTTGTTTTTTCTTTTATAGAACCGGCCTGACCAAATTCTACTCCATGTCTTACACTCTGTACACCCTTGTTGGATTGTTCGTTACTATTATTGTGGGATTAATCGTTAGTTTCTTGACAGGTAATTTTCGTATATGACTGTAACAGCTCAAAGAATATACCCCCCACTCGAATTCTATGAGTATTATTTAATTTGAGTAGAAATTGCCCAAAAGATAGATTTTTAATTGAAGGATTGCCGATTTTATGACAGGTTTCCTTTCCGTGCCATTGTCATTGGTTTTAAATAATAGTTCGATTTTTCAAACAGAGGTTATTTATTCCATTAGGCCACTTGGTTCTGGATGTAATTTTGGCAAATATGACTTTCTCATATACAACACAAGTATAAATTGTTTCTAAACCTTAACTGTTTTGGGGAATTTATATATGTAAAAATAAACATTTGGGTTCGAACGGATTTACGCTTTTACTATCACAGTACTTTCTTGTTTTACATGATTGCATTTATTTTGTATACATATTTATTTAAAATTTTACGGTTTCAATGTTCAATCGCCATGTTTTTTAAAAGGGGGATAAATTGGTTCATCGGACAGATTCGATACATTTATCATTCCCACTAATTTATATTTTAAGGCCCCAGCAAGCCAGCTGATGTTGATCCAAAATACATCTCCCACTTAGTACGCCGATTGTACTATGGGAAAGACGTGAAAATTGAGCATGATCGAAACATGGACGTTGAAATCACTCCACCAGAAAAGGTATGAGTCATAAATGGTAGACTTCTTCTGGTTGATGGCAACAATATTGCTTTTTATGGACCAAGTTGTACAACCAATTTCTAACCCATATATAAAAGTCCGCAGGCTCTCGGTACAAATAATCATCATAATTGCCAAGGATAGGTAATGTTTTAAATGTTTTATAGCCCCCACTTAGAAATGTACAAAAACCATGGCTAAATTGTCTAACCCAATGAATTATATGCGTGGAATGGAGGTCACTTGGCATTTGATTTGCATCGAATGCCGCCATTACTAGGAGATGGTGCAATGTTATGTACGCGCGCTTCAACTATCAATGGCGGCACATTTTACAGTCAGATCCAAACCAGCCAATGGGACGTGTCCATTCCACGCATATAGTTCATTGGTTTAATCATCTGCCTAAATGATATCAAGTGGCATAAGCTGACAAAAAAAAAACAAAGTCAGACAATTAGCTACTATTTCTCCAAAATAGTGCAAATTAATATTGGTCTGATACTATGCAGGCTCTACAGTAATCTACGTTTAAAAGTAAAATCTGCATAGAGTGAGTGAGTTTGGTATCCCGATAATTTGTATTTTTTATTTTATTATCCGTAAATACTTTTCTTACACTCAAAGTTGACACAGTCTCACTGGACATCTTTTAGTAAAACATGAATGAATTACATGTATTTGATGAACTTCAAAACTGACATCCAGAGCCCCTGGGAAAGTGTCACTTAACATACAACTGGATGGTATTATCACTCTCCGTACATCCACAGAATGTAGATTTCCTCTTAAATTCATAATAATCTTGGCCTTTTATCATTACATGTAAACACCCCTTTAAAAAATGGCATATAACGTCTTCCGTAGTTATTAGATATTGCTTATTAGATCAATGTTATCCACTATCTATATTAAAATTCTGCCTTGCACAAAGTGTTCCTATCAACGGTAAATATTTTGGGCGCATTTTTAATTCACTTCGGACATTTTCAGTCAGTTTGACCTAATATCCTCGACTCATCCTAAACAAAGCTAGGGTATTCTGACAATTATACGCCCTTTTAACCAGAAATTATTTTTCACCTTTGTATTTTTTCATATGAAGAACGAAGTGTTTGTTGAGAAATATACACTGAAAGAATCTTACATCAACAATGGATATTCTAAAGATTTCGAACTCCAAAAACTGCCTCGGAATGGAACATTTGGAAAGGACGAATATAAAAATGAAAAGTCTGGTTGAAATCCATTCTCACCAAACAACGTCTCAATGTGATACATGTTTTCTGTTGGAGATTCCACGTTTATATTTTAAAGTATATATTTTCTTATTTACACAGAATAAATTACACATATACTTTCGTATGTTTATTGTCCAATTTGTACACGTATATGTAAATTTAATCAATTAAAAAACCTTAATATATCATTTTATGTTTACGTTTGTTTTACTTCTCGTTCGAGATGATAGTTGCGTTTGTATTTAATTTTTTCTCTCATTTTCCGTTTCACACTTCAAAACTAGCTCAAATCAATCTTGTGTTTATGTTTCATATATCAAAATTGATATTTAGAGGTTATTACATGCCATTTTCCATATCATACCCCATATCAGTCCGAGACCTCCACATCAGCCCGAGGGCCGAAGGCTGATATGGGTCGAGGGCTGATGTGGAGGTCTCGGACTGATATGGAGTATGATATGGAAAATGGCATGTTATAACCTTTTTATCATATATCATAATATCTATTGAAAAACAAAAAAAAAAACAGAAATAGTATACGTTTTCCTTTTGGTGTTCTGATTTTTCATTCGTTCTACAAAGGCAGCACTGTCAGTTACTTCACGTCGACATGCATTTTCGAGTTCGTTTTGTGCAAGGTCTTCAGGCTTCATGATTCTTTTTGCCAGTGATTATAGCGTTCTTTCACTGGCAGCCTAGCAGCACACATGTGTCTCATCCCGCTTTACTTACTTTGCCGGTCAGGAAGATAGGCCTACCATCTTCCTAGCAGACGTCGAGCGACCTATGTGGGATGGTTGCCAGTTACCAGCGGAAGGTCGTGGCTTTCCTCCGGGCATAGAGCCCGGTTTCCTCCCACAATAAAACTGGCAACGCCGCCATATAAGTGAAATAATCTTGAGCCCGGCGTAAAACACCAATCAATCAATCATAGCAGACGACCCAAAGGGAGATAACTCTAATCCAAAGACACCCCCCGCATTTATATTGATACGGATTTTCGGACCGGTCTGATATGGCTGATATGGATTTTCGGACCCGGGTGAGATATGGGTGCTGTCACGCTACCGATATCGCATATGCAAAAGACCAGATATTATTAATAGGTATATGATAAGTAGAGGATATTAACTGGTCTCGATGTGTATACCATAAATATTTCATCGAGTGGGATGCGAAAAGCGATATTATCACGAGTGGCCCAAAGCCACGAGTGAAAATGTACATTTTCGCATCACACGAGATGAAATATTTATGGTATGCACATCGAGAGCAGTTAATTTTCTTTTTATTATATATCTAACAAGATTCATCTTTTAATTTTTGATTCGAAAACAACTACGTAACGAAAACAAAACTATGCCAAGGGTTTATGTCTCAGCCACTGACCGATATACCGAGCTATATAGGTCAATGGTCCGAACTACCACGGTGTGCATGACAAAGTAGTTTGACAAAGAAATTCATTCAGTTAACTTATTAAAGAAAACTATTCTTAACACCCGAATCAAATTACTTATACTGTTTATTAAGATCAACACGAAAAAAGATATGTACCGTTTCGCCGCCTTTTCGTTATTTTTCGCAAAGTCATTATTTAAGACGCGCGCATTTACACATAGCCAATCACGTGCAGTGATAGTGTCAAATTTGATCGCAGCGAGGAAAAATATGAAAATGCAAATTAATTTAGAAAAAAAATGTAATAGTTCGCACTGGTCTTTCGAATGTTTAAAGAGTATTAGATGACGGAAAGTGCTTAAGTGCAAAACGAAAGTGTAGGAAAAAAATGCTTAATAGTGGAGCACGGTCGAGGAAGACGCCTGGGGCAGTGGAGCGTCAAGTGAGGGAGAGACATCAACGGGAAGGACGGCTTGGTAGGCCAGGCTTGCAGTGGTCAAAGTAGGACTAAAAAGTGATATCATCACTGTGATGATATCACAAAAATTGATATCGTCACAATGACGATATCAGTTGCTATTTTCCCTCTGATATGATTTATATCATGTCAATACATTTAGTTCTCTATATTTCATTGCCAGATATATAATAAAAAAAACTTACCTATCTGTATCCATTGACATCCAACTTTATTTATAACAAACGTTACACCGCTTTAACCTAACGGAATTCTGGTATAATATCAACATTGTAACACATTCTTATTCTTTTGAAGGTTTTATGTCAATGGGGGATTAATTGTACATTTTTCAACCGTATTATTGTCTAAAACTTTAAAGTGTCATGAGCTGCCAAAATTCACACTTTTTACACCACGACAGTAAAAGGCTTTGAAGGTCATCGAAAAACTAAATGATTGGTGTTGGAATGAGGAAGTATGTGGCCTGTACAAACCGAAAACGTGTTCGAAAAGTAAACACAATTTAAAGTGGCATGAGCTGCCAACTTTCACACTTTTTTCATAATCTCTGATCGTCACGATAGTAAAAGGCTTTGAAGGTCATCGAAAAACTAAATGATTGACGTTGGAAGAAACAAGATCCATATAGTATGTGACCTGTACAAACCGAAAACGTGTTAGAAAAGTAAGCAAAATTTAAATAACCGGGACGACCATTTATTCATTCTAAGTCAAAGTTAGTTCAAAGCAATGCTTTATCGTACATTTTCGAGGCTAGAAGCACTAAAAAGCCTCTGAATCATAAGTCTTGAAAAAAATAGCCAATAATTTCAACATTCTGCTTTAACGTCAAGATATGAACATTTTGGCAGCTCATGCCACTTTAAATAACCGGGACGACCATTCTATCATTCTAAGCCAAAGTTAGTTCAAAACAATACTTTATCGTACATTTTCGAGACTAGAAGCACTAAAAGGCTTCTGAATTAATACGTTTTGAGAAAAATAGCCAATAATGTCCACATTCTGTTTTAACGTCAACATATCAACATTTTGGCAGCTCATGCCACTTTAAAGGAACAGTTGAAAATCTTGCTCAATACAATTCTAGGTTTATAGTTAAACTTTTTACTTAGATTATGAAACATCTGGAGCCTGTTTCCCAAAGCGGCGTAGCACAAGTTTTTACGTAAATGCCATGGAAACCCATACTGTAGAGATGGCAGTTACGTAAAAAAGTACGCTACACCGCTTTGGGAAACAGGCTCCAGTGCTTTCTTAGCTCGTGTAGAAGGCGGAATATATTGAAAATAAACCCTTTCAGTCTTTCGCACTATAACGTAAGTACATGAAACCTAATGTTGATAAAGTCATCTACAGATACATTACTGACGAACAGTGATGGCTCAGCTAATATTGTGTTTCCTATTGAGAAATCTACTTTCATTAAAACAGTGTTTCCTGTACTTTTATATCTGGTCGAGTGCATCTATAAAAACCGGTGCAGATGTCAACATTTTAAACGCTAACGTAAACGTTAGTTTGAGACTAACCAACCAAATATATCTAGTAGTGTTTTTATCACATTGTTGTCTATTTGGCAGTGGTTTAGTTTACATGAACCAGTCGATGGGGACCGCTCTGTTTCAAAAAGCTGTTAGTAAAAACTGTGCATTGTCAAAGAAGACGTTTAGGGAACGGCTACCTATAATCTGCAAAGCCGAGAGAACACAGAAAGGACACTAAAATAACAGAAAAAGAAACCAAATTGTTGAGATCACATATACACGGTAGATTTAACAATTGAAAGAATACAAGAAACATCGGAAAAAGCAGTTTAACATCAAACAAACTCTGAATGAAAATCAAAACAAAATGGGACTTTCAGTTGAAACTACTTTATTCGTGGTAACTTCGTTGATCCTCTGGACCGGAATTGTTGGAAATACGTTACTCGTTGTTCTCGTTCTGAGAAAGAAATCTCTACGGACATCGCCTACATATATCATTTTAGTAAACCTCTCATTTGCCGATATTAGTTTACTTATAATTGGATTCGTTGACCGATATCTTCAAGGAAATGGTATCTTAAGCCTCAAGGTGTGTCAAGTTATTATGTTTGTGACATTTTTTTCTGCATCCGCCAGCATCTACTACGTGCTCATGTTCTCTGTATTTCGATTTTTGATTTTAACAAAACCTCTTTTTGCCAGAATTCAAATTACAGTTAAGCGGACTTTGTTAACCTGTTGTATGGTATGGATACTGTCTATAGGAGTTGGATCACTTGGCTTCGCAACAATAGATTACGCAGATATCGTTTTTGATAATCAAACAATATGGTATTGCACAGTTGAAAAGGAATCCGCGCCTTATTTTTTACCGTTTATCTTCTGTTGGGTTGTAATTCCCCTTGCTTTGATCGTGGGATTTCACTTGGCGAAATATTGTCGCCTATCGTCTGACAAGAACAACACCACTTTTGCAACCCCAGGAAACCGAAAAAGTGTATCTGGAAGTGTAATTCTTGCAATTGTTATCAGCTTTCTGTTATCGTGGATTCCAATTTTGAGTTTCTATTTAATTTTTACTACCTCCCTCGTTAGTCCAGGGACATTACTAGCCTTTATTAAAGTTGGGGAGATTTTATCTTACGTAAACAGCACTGTTAATCCCTACATCTATTTCTTCTTTTCTTTCATTAGAAATTGTAAAACCCTAACAGGACGACGAGGAAATTGAATAACGGCCAAGTTATTTACATCATTTTTTAAAAATAAAGATAAAGAAGACAATGTTTGTTGTTAAGGGATAACCATTTGTTTAATTCTAAGTCACCATCTTTATATAATATTTACTCTGGATCGTTAATCCCTGTATATTGCCTGGGGAAAACCATGCTTCTTTTTAATCATAATTCTAATACACCCCCAACTTGTTTAACATTACAGAGATAGGGAAGCCAGGGACCCATTATCTGATGCAATAAAGGGTTCCTGCTGGTTGCAACCACGTTGTGCTATAAATTAGGGGTGAGTTGGTGTAGAATAATCTTGGACCGAACGCCCTGAGTGACAGCTGTTTTCTAACACGTCATAGGATTTAAACTGCATGACGTCATTTGATTACTTGCGTCGTTGACAAGTCACTTGAGAGAGAGAGAGAGAGAGAGAGAGAGAGCAGTGTTCGATAACGTCATAACATTCCGGAATTATGACGTCATCGCGTTTGAGCTGACAGCGCTGATTTCACCCGCTATACGTTCTACATATGGGTTGGTCCAAAACATTTCTGATTGGCTCTGGTTACCCAAGGGAGGGTCTAAATGTTCCTATGCAGGTTGGAAAGGCTGGTTTTCTGATTAAAATTCTTACGTTTGGAAACTGAAATTGAATTAATTTACATATTATATGCATTATAATAGAAATAAAGGACTTCCCGGTGAGCTGTGTGTTGCTGAATAAAGGGTCAGTTGCGGAAATACCACTATTACTTGAAGCTCGTCCTTTATTTCTTAAAGAACTAATCATCGCACCTAAATAAAAGTCAGCACACGTTATCAGCAGTCTGTTTGGAATAGGCGACCACATTTTCATTGAGATATCTCGATGCAATCAGAAACCGTAAAAAAGGGGAAGTCAGATGGAAAAGTGCAACGTCTGACTTTTACATGCACCTAATAAGCCTAACGTGTATAAAACAAAACAGTCGCTAACAATAAACATATGCATATTTTGGGTCAAAATGATGGAGTTGAAGACTTCAGCAAACATACTTTTTAAAAAAATATTCATTCTTTTCTTAATATAATAAATTGGTCTGACCTTTCATATAAACAACGAAACCCAAAAAATGTAACACAGTAAAACCAAATATCGATCAAAATTACGCTGGCTGAAATTCTTAACCCACTGTTTTACCTGTTCCAAAACCATTTTGACAAACCTCTTATGTTAGCATGTGCACTGTGAAAAATAGTGAATGCCTAGCGCGGAATAATGGCAAAAACATGTATTTTCACTTCATACACCAGTTCTTACTCAAGGGAATGGCAAGTTAATTTCAACTTTCTAATGTTAAAATCTTCTGTTTGTAAAAACGTTACGGCAATTAAACACCAAAACCTGTGCATTTTTATTTCTAGTTATTTGACTTATGGTTAGTTTTGATTTATTAATGACGAAGTCAGGAGATTGTAGCATTTTGACAACCAGGTGTGAGGACTTGTATCATGCTTGCGGCGTTTTTCTTTTGATGAGCAGTCCTCGACAAATCCGATACCCAGTGGACAGAGAGTGGACGGTGCTTAAGCGTTGAATAACTTCCCGATTTTGGAAGTTGTTGTATGGCTCTCTTGACTGGGTATCAGAGAGTAAACACGTACTAGTTAATTGACAACGTCAAACACTAATACCATGATACAAGCACGTTATTGAATGGCTCCCTCGAGTATGGAAGATATTTTGAGAGGTTGGACTTGAGTGCGAACGCACGAGGCCACCCTCTCAAAATATCTTCCATACCCTCGGGAAGCCATTCAATAACTCTAACTTAGTGATAAGTTATTTTTATAACATACCTGGCACCCATATTTTCTGTGTTTGTACACTTCAAGAAAAGCCCAGCTAGAGCCATGGCGGGAACATGTACAAGATTGTGTTCAAGGGAAAAAATCATAAACAAAAATGATTGCATGTTGGTATTGTCCCGATACCATGGGTATCGTCGTAGCTTTTATCGTTTTAATGTGATACTCAATTCTGACGTCGTGGAACGCCAAACGTCAAATGCATTGATAATGTAATCAAAACGTTATGAATAAAGAAGCCACGTGCCCTGATATATGGGCAAATCTCGGAAGAAAGTTACAGGCCCACTTCTTTAGATTTCTTTGCATGCGTTTTACCTATTATACAATGACAATATTAACTTAACCAATGCCCCCTCAAATATCCTATTTCTGTTAAAAGTAACACTTAGGGTAACAATATTATACTCCATGATAAAAGTTTTGTTTGCCAAATCCCTAAATTGTTCATGAGTAATTTTCCCCGCTTTAAGGAATGAGCTATGGATTATTTCATTTAACGAAAATAAGAAATGGCATCTTCAGATCATTGAACGATTATCTGTAGAACACAAGGCTTTGATACTTAATGGCTACTGTATAGGAAACCTGTTCATTTGTAACACAGTTGTCCATATATTGAGTTTGAGTAAGCCGTACTTGTTCTTAAGAAATTTGGCATTGCTAAAATGCTTCCCATTACTATATGGGTTAGATTTTTCAGCTGTCGGATCATGTTATTAGCAGTGAGTTGACGTATATTTGGCAAAATTGATTGACATTGTCTATCCATTATCAAATGTTAAGTGTCCATGCATTTTTACATGATTATCTGTTTGCAATGAAACATCGTTTTAGACAGATTACAATCATCTATCTCAAGAAGGGGAGGGGCCTCAGTCGGTTAGAGCGATTGTCCCTCAGTCCAACACAGACCTTCCATCGATGCGGCGCGGGTTCGAATGCGACTCAAACCAAGTCGGAAGTATGTGGAAGAGTTGCCAGGTACTCGCAGAAGGTCGGATGTTTCCTCCGCACTAAGCCCCCCCCCCACTAAACCTGGCAACGCCGCCATATAAGTGAAATATTCTTGATTGCAGCGTAAAACCTCAATCAATCAATGCAATCCACTTAACTAATATTGAATACAAATTATATTTATTCCATGTAATATTAATGGACTCCCGACAACTACCGATTCTATCAAGCGAGTAGAACAACTCGTTGCCAAATATTGACTTTCTTACCACCGAATGCATACATGCACATCATAATCGATGTTTAACAGGACCTGGTACATTTACTATCTATATTAAAGCTGATTTACAGTATCAATAAGAATATATTGTTAGTTCAACTATTTGTTTGAACAAAGTTAACTTAATTGATACATGTAGGCTACATATGTTTGTTGATTCCTGGTAACCACGCAGTCTAATATGTATGTCCATGTAATGAGTCACTGAGCACGAACACGTACACAAATTCATACCCGAAGTTCAAGTATTTAACAGAAACTGTACTGAAGAGAAATCCCTTCACTGCAGTACTTTTGTGGATACTGGACCAAGTTTATGCTATAAGTAGGAATCTGTTCTTTGTAAGTTTATACCAAGATTGAGTTTTATACCTGTCCAGATTACACTTTAACATCTGAGCAGTCAAAAGAGAAATTAGTAAATATGGATGTGACAGATAGTACGTCTCTATTTGTGGTCATGTCATTGATTATTTGGATTGGAATTGTCGGAAATACTTTTCTTATTGTACTTGTTCTAAAGGACAAATCACTACGGACATCACCTACCTACATTATTTTAGTTAATTTGTCTCTGGCTGATGTCAGTTTATTGATTTTCGGATTCGTCGAGCGAACTTTGGAAGAAAAAGGTATATTGAACCTGCAACTTTGCCAAGTGGTGATCGCTTTCATATTTTTTATGGCCACAGCCAGTGTCTTTATCATGCTCACGTTTTCTGTCATCCGGTTTTTGATTTTGACCAGACCTCTACTTGCAAGAATTCAAATAACAGTAAAACGAACGTTGTTAATCTGTTTTGCTGTGTGGCTATTTTCTTTATGTATTGGATCTGTCAGTTTTTTGACAGTGGATTATGGAAGGATTGTTTACAATAACCAGACAAATGCTTGGTGTTCCATCAAATACGAAGCCATGTCTTATTTTATACCCGTACTGTTCTGCATGATTGTCATACCACTGACGTTGACAATTGGATTTCACTTGGCAAAATACTGTTGTCTCATAGAGAAAATACCGAACCTTGCAATACCGGGAAAACGCAAAAGCGTATCTGGACGAGCAATTCTTGCTATTGTGATAAGTTTTATGCTAACTTGGATTCCAATATTGGTTTTTAATACCCTGATAACAAATTCCCCGGTAATCACGGAGGCTATGATGAACTTTTCTCGGGTCTCTGAAATATTAGTTTATGTAAACAGTTCTCTCAATCCATATATCTACTTTTTCTTTGCTTGGATTAGAAATCGTAAAAACACCAATTGTTAAAATTAAATGAACAGCAATATAAGGGTTTTCACTATTGATTTAGACAACAGCCGTCTCTTAAAGCAATGTCCATGTAAAACTCAGGCCAGCGAATTGACACCTGTCACCTGTTACACGGTTTGGTTAACAATTCCTTTAAAAAGATATCTCTGCAGAAAAAATATTGCTTGGTCTTTTTTTGTGCCATTTTTCTTATATGGGCTACTAGGAAAAAGTATAACAATAATATGGGCCTTAGAATAAAAAATGTCCACATCTTACGCAATATAAAATTGATCTGTCGTGGAGAGATTACCAACAACGACAGTCATGCTTGCTACAAGTTCATTTACGATACTAAACGCATACATCCGAATTCTTGCGGACATTCAGGCACTGCAGGTTTCGTGCTCTCCGAAGCCCTAACAACCACAGATCGTTGGTGAAAACAACTTAGTGGGTGCCATTTGGTTATAGCTGTGCAAGGCATTGCTCAGCAATTGTTTTCAACCCCCTTTTGTTCCAGAAAATAAAGGCCCACTAATAGACGGTACCTACGGTGGCTTGGATAGGACATTGGAATACTTTTAGTTTTAAACTTTCTTTTTTAATTTTAAATCTCTTTTTTAGTTATGAATCTTTTTTTTAGTTATGAATTTTTTTGGTTCGTTTCAAACTTTTTTTTTTAATTGTATTTTTAGTTTCCAATTTTTTTTTCAGTTTTGATTTTTTTTAAGGAGGTTTTCACCCAGGTGGAAAGTCACATGACTATCCACCCCGGTGATAAGTCACGTGACTTTCCATCCTGGGGATGTCATGCGACCGACAATAGTAACACGATGGCTGCCAGCTGTGGGATGTGACATTGTGGAGCTATAACGATCGTGGACGGCTTATGTTTCACACCGTGGATATATGCCTTCAAAAATCGGCTTGCAGAGAGCTAGCTGGTAGCCATCGTGTTACTGTATTCTCTTTATTTTTAGGGGTTACACTTTCTTGAAAAATAGCAGAAATTCTTATACCGATTTTGGGTTAAACCCGAAACCGGAATCGAACCCGGGTCCCAGAGTATGGCACCTCTCGCCAGCACTAAATACCGACTGCCTTATCCATTCAGCCAACCGGCCATACTCTGGGACAAGGGTTCGATTCCCGTTTCGGGTTTCACCCAAAATCGGTAGAAGAATTCTGCCATTTTTCAAGAAAGTGTGACCTCAAAAAATAACGAGAATACTGTTATACTTAATACAAAATTTAAAACGAAAAAAAAAAAAAAAGCTTGAAACGAACAAAAAAATTAAAACGAAAAAGACTCCAATGTCCTATTCAAGCCACAGTAGGTACCTCTTAACTTCTCTTCACAGAATCGGGAAGACTACAATCAACTTTCTCCTTTGAGGAACTTAATACCTCCTTCGCAAACGCCAACGAGTCAGTCTGTGGTCCGGACCAGTTCAAATTAATTAAACAACTCCCTAAAATATCTCTAAACGTCCTCTTGGATTTATTTAATCATATATGGTCAACTGATTCATTTCCTCCTTCCTGGATGGAGGCGGACATTATACGTGTCCCCAAACACGGCAAGGATCCTTCCGATCCCTCGAATTACACAGCTGCGTCTGTAAGATGATGTGAAGTATGAACAATGACCGCCTTATCTGGTATCTGGAGGAGAATAACCTCCTCGCCAATATCCAGCGCAGATTCAGACAAGGTCGGCCATCTACCGATCACTTTGACACCTTTATTAGAAATGCGCAAGATACATGTCGTTTCATATTTTTTAAACTCCTCCCCGCGTTCAAAAATAAAACTTGTCCACATTATCGAACCGAAATATCACAACAAATGGCCTCGATCGAAATTTTGTTCTTGAATGATGCAAAGGCGTACGCTGGATCTCTGAGTCTATTTCCATGTCCAATAGCTAAAGGCGCCAATATTTTGGTTCCAAAATGTCCAAAGCCTGTTAGCAATAAAGGCTTCTAGATACATGCATAATTAAGTCATTTTGCACACTTTAAAATGTAACCCGTAAATTTTACGGTAGAATACTGGCAGCTGGGCTAACGAAATAGTAAAACTGACTACTTCTACAAGTTGACAAACATATATTTATTTGAAAAAAATGCTGATGAAAAAATATCTCCATTCACTTCCTTAGGGCAGGTATCGCTATCTACACTTTCTAATACAGCTATGTTAAATTAACTATCTTAGCCTATAATGACAATTATTTTCTTTTATTAAATCGCCTACGGTGCGATTTGAACCTCTAACCTTCCATACAGGAGCTTCGCACAACTACATGCGCACTAGCCTTAACCGTAGCATTTAACCACTAGACTAACTACAAATATGAAGAGTTGGTGGCCACATTTCCATGCCTTACCAGCGCTTCGGTGTGCGCATGCGCACTTCCGTTTTTTCGCGCCCTTTGACCCGCAATGACGTATTTTGCACGAATTCTTCACGGAAACAACCGGGGAGATCAGATCTCGTTAACAACTTATGGTTGTATTGGGTTGCAACGTTTCGATGTAGATACTAACATCTTTCTCAAGCAAAGTGACAGGTAAATCAAGACAACTACAATATATACAGTGAGAAACAGCAGGGTTATAAACATTAAAAAGATATTATAATAAAACACAACCGGAAACAGGCTTCATGGTTAGGTTTATGTTTTATTATAATGTCTTTTTGATATTTATAACCCTGTTGTTTCTCATTGTATATATTGTACTTGTCTTGGTCTACCTGTCACTTTGCTTGATAAAGATGTTTGTATCGAAACGTTGCAACCCAATAAAACCTGAAGTTGTAATCCATATATCCTCCATGGTTTTATATTATTCTCAAGCTTCTAAATGCCACTCAAACAAATTATACAATTCAATGTTAAAATTTCCTTTATATATCCCATTGAGATGAAGGCTATGTGGTCAGACATGGTTCAAGAGGCGTTGAATATCCTATGAAAGTTCAAAAGGGACACAGGGCCCCGGGTAGGCCTCTGAGACGTCAACCATTTGTTCAAACACAATAAAATTTGACAGTGAGAAAATGTGATCCATTAGAGGTCTAGATACAATTGATTGTATCTCTCGTCTACCATTCGTTCCATAGGTTCCAATTGATAAGGCGAACATGAAAGCCTTATATTGAAGTCTCCTTAGGTTTGAAGCCAGGTTCGAGCCACAATTCGAATGTCCGTTGGTAAGAACTAACACTTCTTTGACAGATTGATCAGCGGGACGAACGCCTGAAAAAAAAATTAGTAAAAGAATTGAAAAGCCAATTTTTTTAGACAGTAAGAAAATTCTCTAGAACTGAATACTGTAAACATTTCGTAGACATCACCTTAACAGAATAAGCAAAGGTGAAAAACATTTACTATATGATTATAAACGACATGTTAATGATAAAATACACGATATTTCATTTTAGAGACAATGCCCTCTTGATTTGAATGAATCTTCAGGTTATTCTCTGCCACATTTCTAAAACTTATGATAAAACATGCATTTACATGTGTATATATGACGTTGGGCCCAGTTATGTTCATACATCAATCTTTAGTTGGTAAACAAAATATGTTTGTTTTCAATATTAAAGTTCTTCGGGACATTTACAAGTTTTCCTTAAATTCAGTAGTTGCACAACTAAATTACCAAATGAAAGAATTCTCCAAAAATACCGATAAAATATCAAATCGCTATACCAGGCAACTACGGGCAACCAGACGTCACAATGTCGCCTGGTCGTAACCAAAATAGTTCAAAGTTCGTGGTAGAAAAATTGTAAAAATTATCCAAGGCATGTTTTGTAAACATGTAAATATCGTTTTTAATATAAAGTTTAATGTATCTTAGCTAAAGTGTATTCATTTTTTCAAAGAATTAAATACGGATTACAAATTTAATGTGATATGTTTAATAAAACAAAGAGCTATTTTATGTTTTTAAACAGTTGAAGTTCTGTTTTTCTGAAAGATAATTTTAAAATCCAAATCAAAACAACTTTACCTATTTTAAACAAGACTGTATGTTACATAGGCCTAGCTAATAATTAAACTCGCTTTGAATTGAATGATAAATAAGTTGATATACTAACCTGTGTTTGGGTTATACATGTAAGAATGGGCATAACCTATGGCATCTCCAGTGCACGCCCTTCCCCCAATTTTAGGCAATCTTAAAATCGCCCGACGAACAGACGAGATAGTCCAGTGGGTCTTGAAGTTAAAATTTAAGACGACACGGCTTGAGAAAGTGATGACGGCTATTCTGTTATCCCATCGTCCCACTCCTATTCCCCCACACAGTCTTTCAACTAGATCAGCAAGCTTTCTTTTCGTTGTGGCCCAGTCTCTGCTACTAATGTTATCACTCATATCAAGAATGAAGAGAAAATCTCGAGGTAACGGTCTTCCAGCCCGAGGGCTAACAATTGGTGCAACGTTGAGGACATTATCTGGCCGCCTGTTCCGATCTGAGGATGGAAATATTAAGATTTGTTATCCTTAAAATGACGAGTAGCCGCCAGATATTTTCCATTGATCTCTTAATGCTCTAAAATGTGCGAGCGTTGTTACTGTTCATCAAAAGAAGTGAGAACACTATCAGCCATGATATCTGTAGATGCTTTTTTGTAAAATCAATCACGAATAAGTAAGTAAAGGTCTAAAATAAATTAATGTGCGTGAGGATTGTTTAAGCTTCTTACCTTTTTTAAACAACTTCGTTTTGTACAGGCCCCGACTTTGTCACTCTCGTGTGCTTTTGACAGTCGAGATTCATGAAAAAGAGTCATTTCATCCCCATTTTTTTTTAATTTTAAAATTTACCGAAATATCACTTACTGCTAGTTTGTGCACAACTTTTCGTCAAATACACCAGCGACACTAACAGGATCGTCAACTTCATATTGCTCAACCTACAATTAAAACCGGAGTAAGCTTTACATCGCTCTCAATGTTATCTCACTTATATGGCGGCGTTGTCCGGTTTAGTGGGGGAGGAAACCGAGGAAACCCTCCAACCCTCGGCGATTACATGGCAACTCTACCAAATAGGACGTTCGAGGGGAAACACTCAGTCCACGGAGAATTGAGATATTCAAAACTGGAACCCATTGACGGAAGAACTGTTTGGGGCTGGACAACTATTAAAATCAAAGACTCATGAAGGGTCTTTTGAAGGCCAGAACGGCTTATTAACATCTAATGTCATTACAAATAGGTCTCCTGATAACCGTTTAGACGAAAAATATAGTCAAAATTATTTATTGTCCTTATGTGCATGCTCAAGTTCGTCGTTTGTTGACCTAATAAATCAAATTTTCAATTCATAAATAGAATAACAAACTTTTGTATTTAGGCAAAACATATAATGTTTCTTATTTCTTTCATCAGGGAAAAATACAGAAAAGCGTCTTCTATCGTTACATATGGAAGAGTTGTCCGTACCGCCATACAAGTGAACTAATCTTGAGTGCGGCGTAAAACATCAATCAATCAATCAATCTATTGGTACAGATGTCTGCATTTTAGCGGCGAGTTTGTCTTTCTATTCTTCTTTTCAATTGTTGCAATTGCACCAACGCGAAATGAAATTAATCTAATTCTCGGTATTAAAAAAGGACAACAGAAGCAGCGAATCCGTATTCTTAGGGGTAGCATTCTGACAACCATACGAACTGGTAAATCTGCCATCAAAAACAAGCAATCATAATCAATATCGATATTAATCGTATCGTATAACAAATTATACACATTTTCGTAGTGGACAAACATAATTCGCATTCGAGTCATACATTTTTTTCAAGTCTTAAAAAAGCATGTTAATTAATTGTCGTAACCTGCGATCATGGATCCATTGGAAAAAAATAACATCATTTGTAGCCGAGAATTTTGGCCTTTGCCAGTTTTTTCTTTTGTTTTCTTTCTGTCAATCTGCGATTGAGCTTTTTATATGTCGTATTCTCAGTACTATAGCGACCTATTCTTCGGGCTAGATCTAATAGTGATGGTAACACATTTAATATGATGAAGTCTATTAAAGCATACTTACACCTGTTCACTTGTAAATGTCTCAAATTCCTGTCTTCTTTTATTGCCCAAGTGTCGAACTCTTTTTGTAAGTTTTATATGGCAAGATGACTTATATACTTTTGAGGTCTGTATTTACATATATTATTAGAGGTATTGCGTCACATTATGTACGTGATCCAATAAAAGACCGGCTCCATTAGTCGACAACATCCTTATCCGGTTCTCTATAACATAACATATTATTAGTTTATCAAAAGTTGTTCACCTATTCTAAGAAAGTGAAAACAATATACCTGAAACATTATATGACGTCTCTCCAATGACCTAGGGGTGTAAGTTATCTCTCATCTGACATACTGGTGTGTAACCATACACGTGGCATAATAATGTATTCATTTCCATCCTGCTTAATATTCAAGTTTTACTCTTGTCACTCAGTTCTAAGCGTTCGTTCAGCTAAAATCTCTGAGATCTTCTGAGAGCGATGAAAGCAAAATCTGTTTGATGCGAAGTTGATAGGGATGCAGACTACTGACGTCATATCACACTGCGACAACACGTTTTCTCCCCTGTCCTCCCTTTCAATGCAGCATACCGATAGACAAATAATTAATCGCAGCCCAATGAACAAACATAATCTTGTAACACTTGCCTCATGTACGCTCTTTCAGAAATAGAAAAAAAACTCACATACTTGTTTTTGATGTTTTTGGGAGGGTTGCTAGGTACTGACCGTAGTAGGGTGATGGTATCCTACGAACAAAGAGCTTGATTGTTCCCAAACCTAACTTGGCAACACCACCATATAAGTGAGATAATCTTGAATTCGACAAAAAACATCAATCAATCATACCTGGTGTCATTCCGATTGTTATTTTATCTAAACCTCAACCAGTTTTACAATTAAGTTATTTTGAATGTTACCCCTACCTAAACCTATGCCATTTCGCTTATTATTCCAAAGTACCTCTAAGTTATTTGGAGTGCTATCTCTTAACTAACCCTAATTTTTTACGATTGTTATTAAAACCTAAACCAGTCTTTCTAATGTTATCTTACCTGACCGAATGTCATTACGCGATGTTATTCAGATTAGTGTTCCTAACACCTTGTGTCATCGGGCCCATAGAATTAGGTTTTTTAAAGAGAAACAGTTCAGATATATCCGATTTACAGTACAACTTCGCAATGCAATAGATAAATTAGTCATAAAACTGTTATATCTGTATTTCGACTTTTATTATTGAAGCCATCGTCAAGAGAAACGCTGATGTGTCAATTTAAACTTACAGTTACATGTACAATTAGTATGATGCCTATATTTCGACCTTCTTAAATCGACCTCAGGATTGAGTTAAAAATACACCAAGGATTTATAACTAAACATTTAAAAGTGATTGAAAAGGAACAACAAACAAACAGAGTGAGTCTGAACAGAGCGTGAGTTCAAATATAAACATAGATTTAAGAGGCATTGAATGATAGGAGAACACAGTTTCTTTAAAGTATAAAGTAAAAAAAATAATAGCCGATGGACAACAACTGCAACTACATCCGGCATCGCATATAACCTTAATATTGTAAGATGAATCGTTTTCATTACAGAAGCTATCAGTCAAATTAAACTGCACACTTAAACTCATAAAAATGTTTTATTTTACTTTAGGGCATCTTCACCTTGCCCCAGAAGCTGGTTCGATTTATTTCTTACCTTTTCCAAGAAGAGATCTTGATTAATTACTTATTTTCCGTGAATCGCTAAGAGGAAATAGATTTTTACAGCGAATTTTATATCCTGCTTTTCAATTTATTTTAAACATTCATCTTTGAAATCACGAAAGAATAAACTCGCATAAGATGTAAAAATCAAATAGAACAAAACAACACATATATAGATAGATATCTAAAATATACAAAAATATATCTAATATACATTAATGAACACTAAAACACACAGGCACAAGGACAATTTTCTTGTCTAAAATAACATATATATATATATATATATCTAAAATACGGCAAAAGTTTAAAGAATAATTTATTCTGTTATATACAACTATTTGCCAAGATGATAGTTATTTACACGAGTAAATATCATTGATTATTAAGATACATAATTATGCAAATTTGTAATGGGAAAGCGATTTCGGTTTATATAAGAAAACCTCCCTTGTTCTGTGAACTAATATTGGAAACAGAAATGGTTGGATATTAAACAACCCAAAGTTATGTTGACCAATGAGATAAAACAGAAACGGTTGGATATCAACAAATGCCTAGTTATGTGGACTAGTAATTTAAACAGAAATGCTTGGATATCAAAACATCCCTAGCGACACTGTGTGTGAACTAGTTAGGCCAAACAGAAATGCTTGGATATCAAAACATCCCTAGCGACACTGTGTGTGAACTAGTTAGGCCAAACAGAAATGCTTGGATATCAAAACATCCCTAGCGACACTGTGTGTGAACTAGTTAGGCCAAACAGAAATGCTTGGATATCAAAACATCCCTAGCGACACTGTGTGTGAACTAGTTATGCGAAACAGAAATGGATGGATATAAAAAACACCTTGCGAGACTGAATGTGGACTAGTAATGTAAAACAAAAATTGTGGATATCGAAAATAACCTAGCTATGTAACCTAGTAATGTAAAACAAAAATTGTGGATATCGAAAATAACCTAGCTATGTAACCTAGTAATGGGAAACTGAGATGATAAAATATAAACAAAACAAATAGATTTTCATGGAAACTCTAGTAACGGTAAAGAGGTTGGGGATATATATTAATGGAAAAGCAAACTATCAATTGAGTTCAAAAGGTACACAGGTCCCCGGGTAGGTACGAACAATGTCAACCATTACCCCAAACTCAATGAAATTGGCCAGTGAGAAAATGTGATCAATCATGGGTCTTGATACCATCGATTCAATTTCTCGTCTGGTACTTGCGCCAAATTGACCGACTACTAAGGCGAATACAAAGGCTTTAGTTTGAAGTCTTCTAACGTTTTCCACAACGTTTGCCCCACAAACCGAGGGCCCATCAGTAAGAATTAACACTTCTTTGATAGATTGGCCCGCAGGACGAATTCCTGAAAACAGAATACGACGCAATGATCATTCAAATATCTTTGTGATCCTATGACTGGTTGGAATTTTAAAAATCGGTGCATATGTTTGTACAGCCGTCAGCTAAACTTAAATGTTTAATTTCCGGTTTTTGAGGACAGACTTATCATGATATTGCTTCGTCATTAAGCTTGGTGTTACAAAAGATGTATGGAATTTAATAAAGTTAGTATGTTAATTTGAACGACCAAGGAGAAATTATTAGGAAGAAAGTGGTAATTGGATGGTAAAGTGAGTACTACATTGGTCGGCATATACCTGAATTGGAGTTAAACAAATACGAATGGGCATAACGTAAGGCATCCCCGGTGCACGTACTTCCACCAGCTTTAGGCATACGTAAAATAGCCCTCTGAGCTGAAGATATGTTCCAATGAGTCTTGAAGTTAAAGTTTAAAACGACACTTGTTGAGAAAGTGATTACGGCTATTCTGTTGTTTACTCGTCCTCTTCCAATCCCCCCACACATCATTCCTACCAGGTCAGCAAGCTGTCTTTTAGTCCTTCTCCAATCGGCATTACTGAAGCTACCACTCATGTCAACTATAAAGAGCAAATCACGTGGTAAGGGGGTCAAATCGTCTGGACCAAAGTCACCTCCCCTTTCCAGAGAGCCGTTACCGAGAGCATGTTCAACTATTACGTTGTTGTGGACATTATGTGATATAACATCCCGATCCCAAGGATCTAAAAACAAAAAAGATCATTATGCAAATTTGGAAGTCGAATACCTCTAATGGCCAGCACATCAATGTATTTTTGGGCCACAGAATTTAGCTTTTTCCATAGTAGCTCTTGATTTTGAACAATGCAAAGACAAGCAGACGTTTGATTATAAAATAATCTAAGAGCTTCTATAGTAATGTAGGCTCAAATAACGTCTAATTGAAATACTTTTATTTGCAGATTTTAACGTTTGAATTGAGAGTATAGCATGGCTTATAAAGCAAATATGCTAAGCTATAAGCAGTCAGTCAACCGATTTCGGATTGAAGACTAGCACATTTTCTTCTTACCACTTGGGTCGTGGACACTTTGGATAAAATACATCATATTTCATTTGAGAGAAAACATGATTTAAAGACTGCTTTTGCTTATTTCTGATATTTTTTCAAACGAATTTAGTTATAAACATGTATTTATGGACAAGTACATTTATTTAATGATCTCGAATTGCTGTAAATAACATACTCAATAATGACTGGGAATGAACCTATTCTATATACTGGTTAACAAAAGAGTTTTGCTATAAATATTATTTTTTTGTTGGACACTTGCCTGTTTAGTCTGTTTCTTTTGGCTTGAATAAAGTATTAAAATAGAGAATTCTGCAAAATAGCCGTATAGTATCAAATATGGATAGGCCCCTACTTCTGCAGGTTATCTACCAACAGTCTGACGTCACAATTTCAACTAACCGTAAGGTTTAAGTCATTCACAGCGCGTGATAGAAAAATGATAAAACGTACCTAAAATGTGTTTGGTAAAAATGTTTTATTATTTTTGAAATGAAGTTTAATGTAGTTTAACTAAAGTGTTCACTGTAAAATCTTTCTGACAGTCCTTTCTGGTCTGCCTTTACATCCTTACATAATGTGTTGATCCACTGAATAGCTTAGCATAATGCAATAGCAAAGTAATTCCGAAAAAAATTCTTTCAAACGCATATTGACAATCTCAATATTTCGACAAAGGTGTGTTTGTCATCTTTGGAAATTTTCCTGAAGATGACAAATATACCTTTGGACAAATATTGAGATTGTCAATATGCGTTTGTTGAATTCATTCGGATTTACTCTACTACTTTGACCTCTCGAATTGGGGAAAAGACGCTGAGCAAAATATGATGTACTGGTCTTGATTTGAAGTTATGCCAGATATTTTACATACACAAGATTTTCAAATCAGCTCCCTTACCATAGTATAATTGTATTAAAATGACATTTACAATTTGACGGATGTAAATATAGCTGGGGAGGTCGGCACATTACCCCCATTTTTTCTCCATATGTTTTTTTTACTATTCTTGTAATTTGTTTTTTTATGTTACTTACTGCTGCCCCATACTCTACTGCTCATCAAAAAGGCAAGAGACAATAACACAATTGTCAATTTCATACTTCACAATCTGCAGATAATAATTGAGAAATATTTTCAATAGGTCTTTGTCGCCAAATATCAGGTCAAAAATCAAAATGTCTTGAGTCAATGGGTGAATGAATGAATATCGTAAACAAAGAAAGAAAACGAATAGACACTTAATTTTACGCAATAAGAACTGGTCCTTTGAAACCTGTAGACTTGTTACAGCTGCTTTAAGTCACTTTATCTAATAAATCCATTACCGTAATACTTATTACAATCAGAGTTGCAGTTGCAAACTTTAAAGTAATCATTTTACATTAAGGGTTGTATTTACAACCCTTGAGGTAATACATATTGCACGGTTTTCCCTAAAAATTGTTTGTACCTTAAGTAAAACATGACCTGATCAAGACTTCGGGACAAATACAAATAATATCAATACTCATATAGCATTACTCCCCCCCCCCCCGCCTTTGCAGTCACAAAAATCGTCCTTACATTTTTTGAAAGTTGAACGTCCCAGATTCTTAGCTGTGTATTTATGGTTCAACGCAAGTATCTGTCTCTTTTATAAGGTATATGTGTTCAGAATACAATGACATGGACCCGGATATGGTCTTTAAGTAAATATTATTGTCTGTCAAAAATAATTTGAGGTAATACGATGTTTGTAAACTGCAAATTTTGAACTCTGTTTTGATTTCACTCATGCAATCCGATCCGTCGTGCAGCCCGGGTTTATCAACAGTCATTGACATCCATGCCTGACCCTTAGTAACAAGTGGTACTATTGGCCACATGTTTTCCTGTTAAGTTGTTTTATAACAAGCGCTGTCAGTGGTCAAACGTTTTTCACTCTTGCTCTAAAGGAATCACACCGTCACGGGGTTGTTTTAGGTCAAATTTGGTCTACTTTGTTCTTAATGGCGATGTCAACGATAGGCGACCCTTCAGTTCGTTGTAAAAAAACTTATTCCAAAATTGACTCGTAGTTCTGATGAGAAAATTCTTATTTAACGCTGTACAAGCATTTTCTTTTAAATTTAGGTTATAAAGCGTGGAATCGCTGTTTGGTCTTTCTCAATTTAAAAGATTCAGCGAGAAGAAAATTAAATTTTGAACTAGCTGGTGAATATTTACACAAGGAACGTATAAAGGCACAAGGACCAGATCATGTGATCATTGGCCGATAAAATTTAACAATTGTCAGCCAAATCCACTATAGCTTTAGTTGACTAGTTTTACATTTTATTCTCTTAGATTTGTCAATATATCAAATAAACAATTTTAAACCAAGGCCCATTTATGTTATAGGGATCTCAAGAGGATCTGCAATAGTCTGACACCAACACAAGCCTTTCTCCGCGGGTTGGAGTTCGATTTAGTCAAAGTAACAATTCGAAAAAAATCGGAGTATAGTTTCACTCGTCGGCCGTGGAAGTGTTCCCAGGTACCATTCGAAGGTCAGATGTTTTCCACGGGCAATTTTGTCCGGTTTTCACCATCACTGACAGCGCCTCCTTATAAAGGAGAAAAATCTTGAGTGAAAATATTAGTCAATCAACCAATCAGTTAACGAGGCGATGAAAAGTGGCCTTCAGCTGAATTACGTCGTTAAGACACCACGTAATGTTTGCAGCATATTATGTTCCAAATAATCGTTGAAATCGGAGGTAATTTAAATGCAACATCCACGCCTCGCCGGTATCTCATATCTGGATATAAATCTAGGTCGACCAGTGGAGCAGTACCAACCTAATACAACACACTTATATTTGAAGCAGGGCAGTGAGAACTAAAACTCATTAATAAAGGATAATATATAGCTGTGGTTGAATAACAACTAATGTTTTTTATGAAGAATTTCACTTCAAAAGTTACTATTTAGCTAGATAATTGGCTGTTTTAACAGGCGCATCGCACACCTCTTGTAACAACAGTAAACCTTTATAGATAATTAAGTGAGGACCCAGACATTTAATTGTAACACACAGCATGTGGATAGAAGCTTGTGTGCAAAGTTTTTTCACCATCTTAAGACATTTTGGGCATTTCAATGATCTCAAGTCCAGAATGCGAGGGTCATGAAATAAAAGTACTCGGAACAAAAACATACAATTCAAAAGATTGATCACTTTATTGAGAAATTAAAGGTTACAAGCGATTTCTTGACCTCGTTTAACATAAAAGAGATAGAAAAAACAGAGACCAAGGTTTTAACCAATTTTTGCAAAAATGTAGGGATATCAACCTTTTTAAATAATGACGTCGCTTTTTAACTGACTTGAGCTAATTCGTCTATGCGTATGAATGACGTACGCCATATCACTCAGTAAATATTACCTCCAGCGGTTAAGAAATTGTGATGTCTTAGCACAATAGATAAAATATCTTTGTACAGGAGTACGTTTGAGAACTACTTAACCTCTAAAGATGTCCGGAATTATGGTGTCATCGCGTTTGGGGTATCCCCATATATTTCCCCAAAATATGATTTCTTCAGATGGTTTATTCCAGAACCGATTCAATTGGTTGTGGTTATTCTAAAATGAGGCCAACAAAATTACTCTCATTAAAACATTTTCTACGCTAAGATTTGTAAATGCTACATATAAAAATAATAGATTTAAAAAATCCTGGTGCGCTGTGCTTTTGAATAAGTTTGTGGCAGACGATACGACTAATTATTCGCCCTCATATAGTGATATATTCGGCCACATACTCTTTATTCGACGACACAAAGCTGATCAGGACATCATTTATTTCTTAAATAAACAATCATACTTGAATATTACGCCAAGTTTCTTAAATCCGGTTAACCTAAACATGAGATCGTTAAACATTAAAGGTGAGAGAATGTCTTTGAATTGGTATGAGCTGCTAAAGTGCTGATATGTTTTTCGTGAAAGACACACTGGCCACTAAAATCCATACAGACGAAAATCATGAACTGAAGTCAACCGGTTTCTGACCGTTGTTGTTGTATTCAGGTTTTAATTCATATATAAGTACTCGCAGAAGAAGAGTGCGGCGTAAAACATCGGTCAACCAATCAATCATCCATATATGCTTTCACTCCTACATTTCAAACACACGTATCAAATGTATCCAATGCTTAATTTTTGCCTTTAAAGTAAAATGTTGTTATTTTCAGCTATTTTCTCCAATATTGTTATGTAATTTTGTTTGTTTCTACTCTTACCGATAGCAGACTCAACCATTTGATTGTGAAGTTTAAGTTTTAGCATTGCCAGGGAAATACGAATTGGGCTAGCTGATACCCATTTAAATGACTATTTAGTGAGCTCAAAAGGGACACATTTTTCCGGGTACGTAAGCATGATGTCAACCATCCGTTTAAACTCAACAAAATTGGCCAGTGAGAAAATATGATCAATCAGAGGTCTTGATACTATCGATTCAATTTCTCGTTTTCCCCTATTGCTAAAGTTTCCTATAGCCATAGCGTACACGAAAGCTTTGGTTTGAAGACGACGTGCGTGTTGAGCAACGTTTGCACCACAGTTGGAAAATCCATCAACAATAATAAACGCTTCTTTGATAGATTCTGTTGCAGAACGAACTCCTAGAAAGAAATAGAACGAATATGATAAAAGAAGTTAATGGTACCTGATTTTGGTGACATTCTTTTTCATTTTAAAAATCTAGCGTAAATTTATCGGGAAAATGGAAGATGATCGGGAGCAGTTTTCGAAAAGGTTGTTAATTTTACCTGTACTTGGGTCGAACATAAAGGAGTGAGCATAACGCAAGGCATCCCCAGTGCAAGTTATCCCTCTCTCTTGTCGCATACTTAAAATAGCTCGGCGAACAGACGGCATGGTCCAGTGAGTCTTGAAGTTAAAATTTAATACGACCCGGCTTGAGAAAGTAATGATTGCTATTCTATTGTGTTGCGGTGTCTTTCCTATTGTTCCACAGAGTCGTTCAATGAGATCAGCAAGCTTTCGTTTCATCGTCGCCCATTCTCTACTATGGATACTTCCACTCATATCAATGACGAATAACAAGTCTCTGGGTAACGGCGTTAAACCATCCGACCCCCCAGTTGAAACACCCCGAATTCCATCGGGTCTGCTTTCGACATTGCGAAAACTTCTATAGTGAACATGAGCACTGGTGAACTTGGTGTAGATTTTCTGTGGTAGATTATTCCGATCCCATGGATCTGAGGAAAAAATAAAAACCCATAAAACGAAGGTATCTCATCGAGGACTTGTCCAATCGTTAAATTACTCGATGGACACAGATACATTGTCGGTGACATACAGATTTAACATGCTATGAAATAAAGGTTGGGAAAATAGATAAATGTTTGAATTTATTTTATTTGAAATGGTTAAAACTGTATGCTTTGTATTTTCAAATTATCAGGAAGATTGGTTCCGGCGTGTAACTAAATCTGTATGCTCACCTGCATTGTTTATTTCGCTCCTTACCACAGTCGTCAAAAACAGCAGACAAAACAGAAGAGGCAACTTCATTCTTCTCAATCTTTAAAGGAAAAAACTTAGTACATATAGTACAGACGCGGTAAATTTTCCTTTTTCTAACGGTACCAAAACCATATCTCGAAAATGTTTCCTTTCCAAACTGTCCTATAAGAAAGTTAAGAAGCGTTATCAGAGAACGTCTAACTGACTCGGCAGCCATCTTCACGGCAAAGCTTAGCTATGAATCCCGATCGGCCAATCACCAAACGTCTAGCTCACCAGTCACTGCACTAGCGTAAGAGAAATCGGTCACTCTGAAAGTCTGCCATTTAAACCTAGGTTAATTTCGATCATTTCTAGGAGCTAATAACTAAAGACAAACACTCTATTAACTCTGAAATATATACTGATTTGTAAATCTACCCTTTTTGAAAATGTAACAGGCTGCATTTGATGTCTACGTGACTTATGGGGGTCGTTGTAGAATTTTCAGAAAACGTAGTCTTACCGCTGACATTGCAGGTTATACAAGATATGATAAACTCGCAAGGGAAGTAATTTACTAATACTTCTTCAATCGCGCTCCACTGACGACCGAACACGCGTTTGTCTGACAGATTCATTTTCAGTATATTTTTACATCGTAAACCATGTACAAGAATCACACACATGAATATGGTGCTCTATGGCAGTCCGTTCGATACAATTGCAGGTTGTTTTTTGTTTTCTCCTGTGATAAAAATTTAGAATTTTTTTCTTTACAAACAGACCTGTGTATTTAAATGTCCAAGATAAGTCTATGAACATGCCGAAGTAGATCACGTGACAGGGAATAAAACAAGAAACCTGGCATCAAGCAGCAATAATTCACTGTAAACAGTTTCCAGTTCTGACTAATGCAAACCGCTATATCTGTAAATTGTAGTGGAAGGTTCCACTAATGATTTTGTTTTAGCTCCGGCTAGTAACCAGCCTTAACTAAACAAACTTATTAGCAAACGTTGTACGACATGGCTATAAAATGTCCTGTGATTATTTATCGACAAAAAGCTCCACATACCTTAGTTTACAGACGGAGCCTATAAAAAGATCAACTTTGTGAAAAAAAGGTTTAGTGTCGTTATTCTCTTCTACAATTCTTGGCAACCTATATCACTTATAAGGAGGATTATTGACAATACTGTATGATTATCTACATTTTACATCTTTTATATGGACCATACAGTGCTGAGATTCGGTGATATAAATCCGGTTCTGATTGAATAATAAATATTATTGGCCAAATGAAAAAATAATTAGTGTATGCGATTGACCCAAATCTGAAATGAAATGTCCACGTAACCAAGTTTGTGAAGGTCGGCCTCTTAGAAGGGATTCCATTGGTTACAAATAGACGTATCTCTGTAGATTTAAAAAACTGTAACATAAGTAGTGCATCCTGGTCTCAAGTTTTATCTTTATGTAATACAGGCCAAGTGTGTCTCAAGTTTTACCCCGAGGCAATGGATACCAAGCGCATTCTTTTCTATGACCAGGGTGTACAAAAGGGTAAAAAAATATTACTTATGACAAACCAACGTATTGCAGGAAAAAGTAACATTCAAAGAAGTGCATTTATTTAAGAAATGGGAGACTCTATGGCTCAGTAGGTAGAGCGTTGGACTCTCAATCCTAACAGCCTTCCACCAATGAGTCGCCGGTTCAAATCCCACTCAGTCCAAAAAATCGCAAAATTTTCTGACTGGATTTCACTCAAAGGACATATGTGGGACGCTCAATCCGAACAGCCTTCCACCAATGGGTCGCGTTTTCGAATTCCACTCAGTCCCCAAAAATTGGAAACTTGTCTGACTGGGTTTTCACTCCAACGACCTATGTGGGATGGTTGCCAGTTACCACCGGAATATCTTAGGTTTCCTCCGGGCATAGAGCCCACTTTCCTCCCACAATAAAAGTGGCAACGCCGCCATATAAGTGAAATAATCTAGAGCGCGGCGTAAAACACCAAACAATCAATCAATCAATCAATCAATGTTTGACTTTAAACAATCAAATATTCACCATTATGAAACAAGAGCCAGAGACAATAATTTATACAGACCCTTTTTCAAAACAGACCTATCTCGTCATACACTTGCTATTAAATGTCCTCGAGAGTGGAACAACCTCCCTGCTAAATTAAAATCAATTTCTTCCACCTCACTTTTCAAAACATCATTAAAGCAACATCTACTATATATATAAACATGTTATCTGCTTCACTGGTATGCTACATAAGGATAAGTGTACATATGTTCTTTTATTTAATTTATTTACTTTCTTTTTCTAAATTTGTTTTATTCACTACATATTATATACCGCCTTCTTCCAATTATATTTGATATTCTTTTATTAATGGGATAGAACAAGTTCCACTGGAACTTTATTCCCGCCTTCTACACCTAATACAACTTCTGTACTACCACACTGATTTTATGGTGAATAAAAATCAATCAATCAATCAATCAATATTTAAGAAATGAATGACGTCCAGGGGCTCGTTCTACTAAGCTGGCGTAAGTTACGCCTGTCGCAAATACATGTCGAATGATAGTAACTTACGCATGGTCGCAATTTCGAGGCGCAACTCCATGCTGTAAGCCTATGCGTAACTTTACGCCAGCTTAGTAAAACAGGGCCCAGGTCAGCAGTGTGTCGCTGAATAAATGGTCGGTGGCGGAAGGTACCAATATTTGAGGGCTAGAGCGAAGCAATGATTGATGTAACGCTGGTTGAGATGGGCTTCTTTATAAAGATGACCATCATATTACTGAGATTTTTAACACCCATGGCTAGATCATAATACCAGCATTCTGCATCAAGGCATGTCTGGACGCTGGAAAAAGGCGTTGTTTTCTTACATCTTTTAGAAAAGTATAAACGGAGACTAGCAGCCGGACACCTTCCATCTCTCCTCGGTGGTCGAGTGGGTTAGAGATTTCTCGTCCCTCTCTGTTATAGTTGTTTTTATTGGGACTGAATTGCAATGGATGTTTTTTTTCACTTGAATAAAGTGTATCTTTTCAACAACAAAAATAGAGTGATTGTCCTCAGTCCCACACAGACTTTCCATCGATGGGGCGTGGGTTCGAATCCCACTCAGACCAAATACAAATTGAAACATTTCTGAGTGTTTTATTTTCACTCGGTCGCCGTATGTGGAAGAGTTGCCAGGTACTTGTCGAAGGCGGGGGGTTTCCTCCGGGCGATGGGCCCGGTTTCCTCCCCACAAAACCTGTCAACGCGGCCATGTAAGGGAAATATTCAAGGTATAATCGATTGATAGCAGCTCGGATTGCAACAAGGGGAGATTTACTGTACGCTTCCCAATCCTTAGCTCTGGGGGGTATTTCATAAACCACATATAGCCGACTATGATCAGATAGTCGACTAAGCAGTAATGTTAAAGCAGTGCTATTCTAGTCGGCTAGGTCAGTTTAGCCTTCTAAACGTGTTTATGAAATACCCCCCTGGCCTTCACGTAAAATTGCCGCAGCCTCTGGTTTAGGTCAGTTGGATTTACCACTTCAATATCAGGATTTTCTGACTGGGTTTTCACTCGAACAACCTATGTGGGATGGCTGTCAGTTACCACCGGAAGGTCGTGGGTTTGCCCGGTTTCCTCCCAGAATAAAACAGGCAATGCCGCTATACAAGTGAAATAATATTGAGCGTGGCGTAAAACGCCAATCAATCAATCAATATCAGGATCCAAGCTGTACAGTTGTTAGTCTTAAACAACTATCCAATGTATTTTTTATCCCCTCGTAAGTGAATAATTGAAATTTGATGGTGGCGTTACAATAGAGAATAAGCTCCATAGACCATTCACAAGGCCGCCACCATTTTGTCATTAGTTTTATCAAATTATTGTTGAATAAAAATCAAAGTGCGTTATAGAGTAGTCATGTGATGCAATTTAGCCAATGGCTTTGGCTAAGAAATGACGTGCGGTTGCATACTGACCTATATATTCCGAGAGAATCTTCCCACTTCAAGTTTGTTGCCATGTTTTTTGTATCTAAATCTACCATCATACGTTGGTGAGCGGTAAAATACGTCATTATTGATCTAAAAATAGCTACTGCAACATCACGTCATCCTAAAACGGAAAAATGGCTACATAGATAAGCCACTGAAAGCACATACTTCTGTCTGTTTTTATTAGCACGAAGGTCACTGGCGGCAATTGACGTGAACTGTTTTAAGTACTTTGAAGGTTGTTATCGACGATAATCCCCATGTATTTCTAGAGATTTCCCATCTTTTAATTGAATCATTTTGAGGCGAGGTGACGGTATCCCAATCTGACAGATTTATAGTGCCTTGCAGCTTATATTCATTGGATTCTATTAAATGTGTATCCAACTGATATATGAAAAGTTAAAAAATGATTTTAATGATATTCAATCTTAATATTAACTATATACATACATTTATTGTGTTAATGTATAAGGTTTAATTGGTTTTTAGTTCTACTTCTATTTTATAAGTTTAGTTATAGTTCTATCATTACTAATTTTTTTTAGTGTTAAAATAGTTATTTAATGAGAGAAACATAAATTCATTCAGTGTTCATATACAATATAGTGTTGAAATAGTTATTTAATGAGAAAAACATAAATTCATTCAGTGTTCATATACAATATAGTGTTGAAATAGTTATTCAATGAGGGAAACATAAATTCATTCAGTGTTCATATACAATATAGTGTTGAAATAGTTATTCAATGAGGGAAACATAAATTCATTCAGTGTTCATATACAATATAGTGTTGAAATGGTTATTTAATGAGAGAAACATAAATTCATTCAGTGTTCATATACAATATAGTGTTGAAATGGTTATTTAATGAGAAAAACATAAATTCATTCAGTGTTCATATACAATATAGTGTTGAAATGGTTATTAAATGAGAGAAACATAATAATTGATGTTACTTTGAAACGTTTTTTTAATCTTCCGAAGCATGAGGCTTTGTTGATCTTATTCAGAGTATTATAAGGGACAACTACACTGTATAAAGCCGTACTCACCTACTGGGTATCTAGATTACAAATTATTCTTCAAACCTACTGACACGCATCAGCTGCTACATGCTGGGTCATACCATCCTCCTCACACTTTCAAGGGAGTCATTAAATCTAAGATTTTTAGATTCTATAGAAACTGTAGTTCTTTAGATTTTTTTAACCAGGCTTGTTCTGTTCTTCTTAAAGTTCTCCTCTCTAGGAAGTATTCTATTAGATTACTCCGAAGGATCAAATCTAACACAGTAAGACAAATCATGTTCCCCCCTTCATCCCCTGATACGCTTACCTCACCTTCACGAGTGTACCATTACCGTCCAACATTTCTCTCAGGTACATCAATGAAATGCCTTAAGACGCGATGCAAACTCGATATATACGCACCCGATCGCGGAACCTTTTTCGGAGAACAAACTCGCGACATATATCAAATGGCAGAGAATCTTAATTGTGACTCCTCTAATATCGTGTATGTAATCACGTGCAAAAAATGTCGCAAACAGTACGTCGGAGAAACTCAGAATTCTCTACGACAAAGAGCAGCCTTCTTGTCTTGTCTAAAATAACCATGGAGACATGTTTAATGACATTGCCTCGTTTTACTCTGAAGACTGGTTAAGTTCCAAAGGGACGGACAATTTCATATTTTTTCACCCAAAAATAAAACCAATTGACCAATGTGCAAGCTATTCAAACAACAAGTATTTGAAATATGTCGTAGATCAGTATACATATCACATTGCCTTTCTTGAAGTGTTCTATTTCTATACACTGAAGAAAAACTGTAATACACCTTGATCTCGTTTAACATTATAGAGATAGGAATTATCTGAGACAATGAAGTACCCTGGCTGGTTCAGTCCATTTTACGGATTGATGGGGGGGGGGGGGGGGGGGTTCAGTTCAGTTTATCTAGCTATTGTTTGCTTTGCCTTTGAACACAGAAAGTACAAAAACGGATTGATTGCACTATTAGTAAAATAGATAAGATATGCTACTTGCGAAATGATAAGCAAAACCTTATCATCCACGGGGTAATTAAACACAACAGCAGATACTACAGCAAGTGGAATAAACGTCAATACCAGCGTGACAGTTATAGCCCAAACGGCTTTAGAAGAGAGAGTTCTTTTTGAGTCTTGGTTAGCATCCCCAACAGTTGTAGTCGATCGTCGTAACTTAAACCACTTAACAGTGTGAAATGCGACGATAATAAATAATATAATTAGAATCAGACTTGTCGTTACACCAGAAAGAAGGCCTTCATATTCAGGAATCGGCACACATATATGAAATGTCATGTTTTCAATGTGTAATGTATCATTTTTGTAGCCAAAGCTCAAAACGGATGAAACCCCGAAAGAACTAATCCATAAAATACAGCAGACTAAAAGGGTCATATTTGGTCTGATATGAATTTTAGCACACAGTGGACGCACAAGAATAAAATACCGAAACACGGAAAATGTCATTAAATTCAACAGGCTGGACATATTACAAACTAATGATAGAAAGAAGATCATCTGGCATGCCATTTCATTCCACAAATTAAAAAATGAAAGAATTGTTCCAATAATCCCGCAGATTAAAAGAGCCATATCCGCTGAAGACAGATTTAACAGAAGCATGTATGTTGGTGAAGTACGCATGTCTCGTCTACGAAGAATGGAGATCAACAAGAAGATATTTCCCATAATTCCAATAATGAAAATGACATCAAAGACAAAGGTTATGATGATTCTTTCTGTAAGTATATCCATGTTTGACGAAATATTGAGCTGGTGAAAAGCTTTGACTTATTGCGTTAGCACCGATCGGCAGTTTCAGAAAGTATCGGATCCAGGCGCAAAAATGAAAACCAAACACAACAGAAAAAGCTTTAGAATTGTCAGCTATTTGCAAAGAGCCCCACTGTTCTGCCACAAGCTTTTAACAACAGTATGCATCATAATACGAACTGTATGATTACTCGGCATATTATGTGTATCTCCGTTATAAAGCCAGAACATGCGTCATCGTTAATAATATGTGTTTATGTACTCTATAAAGTGAATAGTGGTCATAATATTAACTGACTTTATTTATCTGCGAGAAGAAATCTGTGACAAATTAGAATTTATGGTCCAACGGAAACAGTAGATAAGGGGTTTGTCGGGCATATATATTTACAAAGCCTTTAATCTTTTAATGGATCTCATATTGTCTCTATAGATTTTGTACTTGTATGAATTTTTTGGTAAATGCAGATGGATGAAGAAAAATTCTCCATAAACGGTGGGTTGTACATTAATCAATTAATGCCGGCTTCTTCAATTATACTATTTGTTATCTAAACGCTGTAAATTGTTAAAGGGGGACGGTGGTGAGAGGATAAAGCAATATTTAACATTAGTTATCAAGAACATTGACATTGCATCGGAATTCGCAGCCGATGAAAAAAAAAACCCAACAACAACCAAGATCTAAACGGTGAGTATAAATTGAAACATCCAAATAACCTTTGTTATAATGCTCGATACAAAATGAACCTATTCGCAAATTTGTACTGTCCTATCCAAAACAAACAAGTATTTAATTTATTCCATTTTCCTTTCTCAGTGATATTAAAATAACATTTCTTTTAATTCTCTTCCAGAATTTAATTTAGCGTGTTATGTTTTGAGAAAAGCATAAGAATCGGGAAATTTCCTGCTGTCCTGTAGATACGATATGTCAGTTTCAGCTTTAATTCTTGTGATTCTTCCGTCCACACTTGGAGTTCTTATACCCATTGGTGTTTGCGGTAACATCGGACTCCTGGTTGAAGTGCTTCGTCAGAAAGTTCTCAGGAAGTCACCAACATTTGTCTTGTTAATGAATATAGCTACGGCAGATTTATTCCACCTTTTGACTGGTGTGTGTGTACTGTTCTTGGCAGCCCGTGGTTTATGGAGTGACATGTTATGTAAAGTGTTTTGGTTCGAACTGTTTTTGACGGGAATTTCTAGTGCCTACCATCTTGCAACATTTTCTGTTTTTCGTTATCTAATTTTGGTTAAGCCCTTATTTGCCCGAACTCAAATCGTCTTTGGAAGAACAATATCCATATGTAGTTTAATCTGGACAGTGTCCATATTAGTATCATGCCTGACGTTTCATACTGTTGAAGCTGCCGACGTTACATTAACCAACCAAACTGTTCGGATATGTTTACTGACTACAGAACATGCTGTGTTACAAGTTTGGGTGATGGTGTGTGTAATATGTTTGCCATTGGTAGTGCTGAACGGCTTTCATTTCGTTAAACTTATTATGGTCAAGTCAAAAGAGGTTAGCATTAGGAGATCTGATTTAAATAAGAGAAGAACTGTGTCCCCTAGGGCAGTTTTAGCAATTCTTATCGCTTTTTCTTTCACATGGTTCCCTGTGGTTATTATATTTGCTTTGCGTTACTTGTTTAACATTAGATTGGATTTTCATATACACGTATATCTTACGCAAATTCTTTACGTAGTTATATACCTAAATAGTGCCCTAGATCCTTTTCTTTACTTTTTTTTCACTCAATGGAAGCCAAAATGCGCGAAACAGCCGATTATCATTGCGTCCGTTTCCATGTCTAGGCAAATACAAGTAAGATAAAGCTGCTTTATATATACACAAAGAAAAAGTTAAGCACCCCCCCCCCCCCGGAAAGTCTGCACCGACAGATGCAATCATTGGTGTAGGGAGATTGTTGGCAAACTGATGTTGCAGAAACGATTGTGATCAGAAAGGGCAGCATTCTGGCGATAAGAAATCAACATTAATGGCAATAAGCAATACAATTTATTCAGGATATTGTTAGCCAAATCAAAAGTGTATTTTAACAAAATAAAAAGATGCCTGTAAGTATGAAACTTCAGAGTCCCTCTGGCTTCACAGGGCGAACATATTTAAGTGGGTGGAACACATCCCTAGAGCAGAAGGTCAATAGCGCGCATAGCCTCCGAATTAAAGCTTCCAGCATGCGTTTCCTCCCTCCAGTGAGACGTCGGATCTGTTGAAGGGGTAACTGCCGCCACAGGAGACTACGGCTTGAATGTTTCTGTCCATCCTATCCCAAATGTGCTCTAAAGGATTCAAATCCGCGCAGTTACCCCATTCAATGTCGAATATAAAGCACATCTCATTCCGGCGTCCATCATTCTGTTTTTCGACGAATTTCAAAGCCTCCCACTGCCGTGTTAATGAGAACTTATGAAAAAGTTCGAATTCTGGCCGGTCATGTCACTTAAAACTATAGAAAAAAAAGTGCACACATGAAAACTGATCTGCTAGAAGCTAACAACATCCTTTCTCCTCACCAACTCGGTTTCATGTCAAATCCTTCAACTATCCATGCGGCGCTCTCTCTTGGATACAGCTGTCAGCGTTAGTTCCAAGATTATTCACATCTAAAATCTGTAAGGGTACTGCATTGTCTTACATAATGTTTTCACCTCTATAATGTCTCACATCTATAATGTTAAAGGAGTCGAAGGTGTATTAGAATACTCATTTCAGGCTAAAGAACCTCGCGAAAAGAAAAAGCTTCCGTATTATCTCAAGCTCTTCCGTTCCAACTTACCTAAAGAAGATCTTCTCGCCAGGCAGATAAATTAATTATCCAACATGTAGTGGTCCGGTATTGCATTATGTGCTTTGTTTACTCGTTGGTATTTTTCCTTTCTTTGCCTCTGGCGCCGTATGTGGAAGACCAGGTATTCGCTGAAGGCCGGGGGCTTCCTCCTGGAAATGAGCTTGGTTTCCTCTCCCAATAATTCTGGCAACGCCACCATATAAGTGAAATAATCTTGTATGCCGCCTAAAACATCAATCAATCAATCCTTTCTTTGCTTTTACCATATTTCTGTTTTTTTTTGTAAACATAAATTCCAGTCACTGTATGACCAAGTGTAAAATCTCTTTCTATTTAATGATAAAAAATGTTACACTTGACGAAGACACCGGCACAGGTGTCGAAAGCTCGTGTTGTTAAAAAAACAACGGAGGACGTGGTGATGTCTTTAATTTTTTATCATTAGTATGGAACCCACGTTTAAAGAGAGTTTCAAACATTTCTTACACTTTCTATTTACCTAGAATAGAACAAGCCAGTTGGACGCCTGTCGTATTTTTTGTCTACATTTCTGCTTTAAAGGTATTACAAATTTGGTGAACAAAAATATAATAGCAGACAGTATAAATACAGTATATGCCAATGGTTCAATGGATACCATGATGTACACACAAACATCGATTATATTATCGATTTGAAAAAACGACGTCAATGTTTCATTAAAACATGTTTACAAGCAAACTAACTGAATCAATATTGAGATGGCAAATACTCGTTTACATAGAAATTCTGTTCTTGACAGTTGATCTTTGGATGAGTTATTTGTTGAAGGTCGTGGGAATTTAGATCTACATCCTACATTGAGTAATGTAAATTGGTAGAACATATTTTTGAAATGTGTTGATGTTATGTTTTTATTTAATTACGTATATGTACCGTATTATCATTTAAAAGAACCCTTTAGCCCGCTTTTCCTTTTTGTAGCAGAGCGCAAGTTTTAGCCGTTTATACAACAATAGGCTGAAAGCCTAATGCCGTCTCAAAAATGTTTGGAATGGAAGAGGGTTCTTGTTTGAAGTGACCGGTTTGTCAAGCCATATGAAGTGACATGCATGACTATACTTTTCTTTGCGCCATTTTATTCCTGTTATGACGTCATTAAGCAATCGGTCCATTGATCCAGATTTGCTACAAACTCGTCTTGTACTACCAAGGCCACGTCGTGTCCGTAAGCTTCAAATATATTGATTGATTGATCGTTGGGTGAACTAAGGAATCTAACTTTTAAATTTGTATGCGAATTCATTGATGAACTTGCTAGAATTCTGAATTAAAAGCAAATTTCTATTTTCTAGTAATTTTCAGATTTTTGTCGAATCTGCTGAATGTAACTAAATACGACAGGGTGCCTTTTGAGGGTGGGTTTGTCCTTTTTGTGAGCGCTAATGTGAGTTGTTTGAAGACTTAGATCATTAGAGTATGTTTTTATCTGTACTTTTATGTCAACTGTTATTTTTTTATCGGTGCGTCATTTATTTCTGCGGTATTTCGGTTCGAGATGCTTGGATTTACTCATATTATCACGAAAGAAAACTTCGTGCAAGCCTACGAATCATGATTTCTGGAATTATAGAGTTAAAGTCTAATTTTGTAACTTTTTTGTTTTTGCTGTTTGTTTTCTTTCCATTACAATGCGTATCTGGGTTATATGAGCCTGTTCACATATTTTAGTTTTAATGACAATTGAGTAAAACAGTCACCATGGTAGTCAGTTAACGATGAGAATTACAACCGTGACGGATATTTCGCGATTTATTTCGACCATAGAAAGTTATCCTTTCGAAGGACAGATGGTTCCAGCTCCGTGAGATTTCCGGAATAGACACAATGTTGAATAAATATAAAATTCAGCTGAAAACATTACACATGCTAGTTTAGCTAAGTATTATACTTCGGGCCCGACTATAAAAGTTAAATAGTTCATGAAACACAAACAAAAATCGGTAAAGATACATTTAAGAGGCTGAATTCCCAAGTGTCTCGTGGAAACAATGCTGTCCCTAAATACTCTACGAAATGGGTCCCTTTAAAGTAGAGTTGTCTTTGTGGACACGGGTGGTTGACAAATGCCTTTATTGTTTGATTATATTTATTGGAAATTTTATTCCTTTGTCTATTGTCGTCAACTATGTTAAGTCTATTCTAGAAAGCTCATGGAAGCCGTGTATCAACTTCCACAAACTCTCGAACCATTTTTTCTTTTTGTTTCTCCTATTCCATTGGATGACTTTGCCAACATTTCGATTTGTCTCCCATTATAATAAAGACATCCGAAAGAAATGGTCCTTTGAATAAATAACTATTGAAAGCAGCATCATTTTCCAGTGAGCATTTAAAGCTGATACAGAACATATGTCTATTGCAATATAAACATAAATATCTAAAGTATTATGCACACTCGGACATCAAACATTTTATTGGGTTTTAGTTTGAACAAGACAATGTTTGAGCAGCTGACAGTTTAACGTCTGCAAAGAGTAGGGATTGATCTAAATCATATCTCTTCATTCATTCTTCGAAAACTGTCGTTTTTTTAAAGATACTACCATCAGACTTTTTCAGCGCATCGAGTTGTCAATTTCCCATGGATCTTGGGTTGTTTAATGTGATCGTGATCGTCGTATTTGACGCAATTTTCCTTATTGGCGGCGTCGGAAACGTGTTGTTGTTGACCTCCATTCTTCGGACGAGAAACATGCGTACCTCACCGACCTACATTCTTCTTTTAAACTTGTCTCTGGCGGATTCGGCTCTTTTAATCTGTGGTGTAATATCAACCCTGCTTTCATTTTTTAATTCATGGAATAAACTTTGGTGTCACATTATATTCTACTTATCGCTAGTCTGCAATCTTGCAAGCCTTTTCAAGTTGATGGTGTTTTCAGTGTTTCGTTATTTTATTCTTGTGCGGCCTTTGTTTGCTAAAGTTCATATCAGACCAAAGATGACTGTCACGATCTGCTGTGTCTTGTGGATCTGTTCTTTTGGCTTTTCGTCATTTACGTGGTTTGCTTACACAGATGGTACATTATGCATTGATAACTCGACTTGGAACATTTGCATTCCGAATCCTGAATACAAAACGATATTATATAGCTTTTATCCAAGTGCTATTTTAATAGCTTTGTCATTTATCATTGTATTTCACATCGTAAAATGTCTCAAACTCCGAAGATCATCCCTGACAGTCGGGAATGCTGAACAGGATTCCAAAAGAACAGTCTCTTCGAAGGCCGTGGCTGCTATTACAATTATTCTGTTATTGGCGTGGTTACCGCTTGCCTCAGTGTATTTTGTTGCTGTAAACAATTACAAATTTGACAATTTAACATATTATATCGTCTCCAAAGTAACATCTCTTATCGCCTTTACTAACAGTGCTGTGAATCCATTCCTTTATTTCCTCTTCTCCAACGCAAAGCAACGAACAAGCTGTTAATGTTTATTCCACCATGAGCTTTTGTCCTTTTGGTGGGGAACTTCCAAAGCCGATCTTAGTTTATGAAGTCATCATAGTGGATTACCCAACGCCCATCAAATGGGAAAAATATATGATCGGGCTCTTGATTTCTGTAACCCAAGAACATATCGTAGAGCATCGTTAGCAAGAGATTCTCACAGAAGCGAATCAGTTGTATTTTTGGAGGAGATTAAGAAATCTACTTAAAGTGGCATGAGCTGCTAAATTGTTGATATTTTGACGTTAAAACAGAATGTTGAAATTATTGGCTATTTTTCTCAAGACGCATAAACTTTTTAGTGCTTCTCGTCTCGGGAATGTGCGATAAAGTATTGTTTTGAGCTAACTATGACTTAGAATGAATGAAAGGTCGTCCCGGTTATTTAAATTTTGTTTACTTTTCGAACACTATTTCGGCCACATACTGTATGGATTTTCCTCATTCCAACGCCAATCATTTAGTTTTTCGATGGCCTTCAAAGTGTGAATTTTGGCAGCTCATGCCACTTTAAGAATTGTGAATGAGGATTTACTGAAGATACACGTTGAATCCCCAGGGAATCAAAACTCTGAGTGCATCTGATTGGTAGATAGAGTATCCAAGATCGCAGATGTCTGGCTTCCGTCCTGGTGTACCATGTAAGCATGGCGTTTTAGTTACCAGGAGTATTACGTTATAGTTTTTACTTATGCAAAAGGATATGTATTTAGGAACACTAAAGCACGCGGGAAATCGTCTTGACTGGAATAACCATTGAGACAAACTACTCATTGTTTCAAAACTGTGTTATGTCATTTAGAAAACATATTTATCTACGTAATAGTCAAATACTTCTCCTCTGTTTCCGACGGTACATCGTGACGAAAGGGAGATTAGCATGGCGGTGACGTCATTTTGTAGTTATTGGAAGACCGGGATAGACATTTTATAACATGACGTTTAACTGCATGTGCCTGAATCAGCTACAAGGCCAAGGCTTTACCGTTCTTTTGGCCACTTTTTGTGGTGATTCGGGGTTTTTCGGGACCTGTGAGTGGAGGCCGATATAAGAGGGCCGTGACCCCGAATGACCCAGAATTTCGGGATCCCCGTCTTCTGATGTCTACACTGAATGGAGGATTTGATGGAAAATATATCCAAACGGAAATCGTAAAGGTTAATGTTTTTCTTCTTCTAAATGCTCAGACGTGAAAATATGACGAAATAGATATCTTTGTAGTTTGTATTCTAGGTAGTATGCTGTTTATAGGTAGTGTATAGGGTTAATAGAATATAAATTACTTGAACGTCCCAATTTTCAGAATGAATATAAAACATGCAAAATGAAAAGGTAAAATAGGTAAAATACATTATTCTTCATCTTACAGACAATACCTACCGGGTCCCACAACATGGTTTATTTATTTTTTATGACTTTCCTACTAGAAGTTATGGTTAATAATTCTCAGATGTCAAGTGACGTGATGTCACTGAAACATGTGTACGCCTTACAACTGGCAATATGATTGGTTTATATGACTTAAATACACCAATAGCACTTTAGTATAAAAGGTGTGCACATGTTTAAGTGACATACAGTCACTTGACATCTGAGAATAATTAACTTATTGTAGTAAAGTCATAAAAAAAACATGTTTTGGGACCCGGTAGATATTGTCTTTAAGATGAAGTATAATGTATTTTACCTAAAGTGTTCACTTTAAAGGGATCTTAACGCCCGCCGTCATCTATCCATATTAAAGATTGTTACAGCAATAGCTGGATATGGAAATTGGGGACGACAGTGCATTTAATGTATATATTATGTTATATTGGGCCTACATAAAAACAATCTTATTCCACGGAGATAACTATTGTTGAGAAAAATTAAATTGTGAGTTACAAAGTGAGCTCCCATTGAAATTTTGGTTGAAAACAACATTGGCACCTGGTAGTCATCTTGAATATGCTAATGAGATGCAAATGTACGGTGCACAAGTAGATCATAGGGAGCTAATGTGGGCCAAATTTGGTCAAAATCATACCAGTAGTTTTCTTGTAATAAAGCTAACAAAACAAAAACAATATCGCTGGCCACATTGAACATGCAAATGAGATGAAAATGTACGGTGCATAATTAGACCATGGGGTGATAGTGTATGTTCATTTTCATTAATATCGGACAGGTAGTTTTCTTGGAATAAGGGCAACAAAGAAAAGCAACATCGCCCCCTGGCGGTCATATTGAATATGCAAATGAGATGAAAATGCACAGTATATAACAAGACTATAGCGAGATAATGTGAGCTAAGTTTGGTGAATATCGGACCGGTACTTTTCTTGGAATAATGGTAACAAAAAATATATATCGCCGCCTGGCGGCCAGGAGATAATGTGAGCGAGGTTTGGTGAAAATCGGACTGGTAGTTTTCTTGGAATAAAGATAACAAGCCAACAGTTAGCGGACGGACGACGGACCAAGGAAAAGCGATTTGAATAGGCCTCCATCAGAATGACGGCGGGCTAAAAAAAGCAGTAAAAACATTATCTGTCAATTCATAGACAAACCTTTATGTTCAAACGATCGCAAAACGATAGCAATAAGAGAACAAATGATTATGATAAGGGGATAATAATTAGGTATACGTTTCGTTTAAAAGAAAAATAGTACGTACCGCAAAATAAATTTCAAATAAAAAACAACTTTAATGGCTTCATATTAAACATTGCATATTCCTGTAATAACAAAATACCATATGTTTAAGCTGGACCGATGAACTGGCCCTGTCCGCACACAAGAGGTCACTTAACTGTGACAAGAGGTCACTTCTTCCTAACACTCGTCTCAGAAGTGCTAATTTCTAACTTTTCCTTCCCCTAAAATGTTATATATTGGACATTTTATTGCGTCAATTTCGATCAATTAAAATTACTTTTGATTATATAGTGTCAAATAACCCTTTCTTGAATAGTCTGTTGAATAATTGTTATTATTGAATAGTTATGTTGCCATCGTGATAAAGAAACAAAAATGGTAAACATGATTGGCGTTTAAAGATACACAATACATAGTCGTCCGGGTATATAGACTCCACAAGTGTGGAACAAATTAAGACTCCAATGGCCGGTTGTTAAAAAACATCAGCTTAACAGCCGGTTAGATGTCGTCGCATCACAAAGGAATTTCTTTGTAAGGCAATGTCGTTTAACCTGCCGATGAACAGCCAGAGGAGGCAAAACTTCAGGGGACGATTAATATTCAATGAATGATCTTGTTCGTTTATAAAACCGATAAATATCAAACAGCGTTTTGTAGCTAAATTATTCATAAACGCGATTATGGCCTCTTTGACATGATTTGAGAAGTATATATCGGTACTTTCAAATTTGACCACATAGTGCCCTCTCAGAAGCGGGCAGTCTACCTCGGCGTTTTGTGTGGGATGGTTGCCAGTTACCACTGGAAGGTCGTGGGTCTCCTCCAGGCATAAAGCACGGTTTCCTCCCACAATAAAACTGGCAACGCCTCCATATAAGTGAAATAATCTTGAGCGGCGTAAAACACCAAACAATCAATCAATCAATCAATTTGATTGCAATGAACCCCGACTGCAAAATATAGGCGTCAATATAAAAAATTGTCCTTTGTGGAGTCATAAAACGGGACGATTTGTTCGTATTTCCAAAATTGTGTACAACAGGAATGCGCCTCTGTTTCTGCTTTACGAGACCCGTGTCGATTGAACTTAAAAGCCATCATGGTTGACTTTTAACATGGGAGAAATATTATACTGTTTCCTCCATTCTCATATCTTCTTTGAGCGGATTGTCAAGGGTTATGCATTTGTATTCACCATGTTCTCTTCCCATACACTACCTTTCCCGGTAACATAGGGTCCCGTTCACCCTTTCAGGATTCGAATGATCCACAAGAATCGTTTATCCTGGTTCCTTTCGACAGCAAGGCTTCGATTAGACACTTTGGGCACCCAAAGTCGAACATCCTATAGAATCGAAAACCCTCCCTCCAAGAGACCAGTGTCGTATGAAGCTTTCGTCAACATATCATAATACTATATTTTCAGTGGAATGTTTTAATGGAATGAATACCAACGTTGACATAAGAAGCTGTAATATCAGTTATATCCCTGGCTTGAGAAGACATTTGCTTCGTTTCACTTCCAATTATTCTGATAGCAAAAATATTGAAAATCGTTTCACACAGGAAAGAACATGTGAACCTTGACCCGGCACGTACAGGTAAGCTGGGTAACCCTATGCCTACAGCTTAGCGTGTCCAGTAAGGAGTCGTAGGTAAATTGATTCGGTTAGCGGAACATAATTCTGCACATGGGTATCCAGGAAGTAGAGTGGTTCAGGTATTGTTCTTATATCAAACCCCTCTTTGATTAATTCCACTTTTCTTTGTTTGTGAGTTATGGTCAACACCATTTTTTCTTGCACTCTTATAAACAAAGGCCGGGCATACTTTGGAAGGTTCTCTTCACACTGCTGGAACAAAGCTTTGCGCATCCCATCGGATAACTCCTCTTCCCCGCCTTTCAAAATTAAAGCAGCCATTCCAGCCCGACCATCATTTCCTAGAAAACAAAAAAAATGACATTATTTTTTTTTTCACCGCTTCTATACATTCGAGTGGTAGATAGACAAACCTAGGTTTCTCTGCACAATTTCATACCATTAATATGCGCTGACTTTATGTATTTATGAACACTAAAACACACGGGCACAGGGAAAATCTTCTTGTCTAAAATAACCACGGAGATAAGTTTCTAATTGTGTTAAAAAGAGGTATATCATTTAGACCTTTATACCCCATCATCAAATGTTGTAATAAAGTAAACCTATGATATGTCATTAGGTTGACGACTGACAGGAGCTTGGCCTTAGTCAGTAGAATTTTCTGGAACACTTTGTATTACATTGACAATGCTTACGCATCTTAAGCTATAGTAAGAATATCGTCAGACTATATATTATGGGGTCATGGGAAAAGACAGTGAAAATTTGCCCCCCCCCCATACCCCTTTCCCAGAAAACCTAGGTAGAAGGCAGACAGGGGAGTTTAGCCCTGACCAGTATGTCTTTATGTATATACATGGAGTACATTTTTCGTTTTTCAAGATATATGGATCAGGGAAGGGGGAATTTTATAAACGGAAATGGTATTTCAATGATGTTATATTACAAACAAGGGAACTCTTTATTAAACTATTTACGCTTGTGTTCATCAATTGTTATATGACACACAAGGGAACTCTTTCTTAAACTATTTACGGACCATGTAACGTTGCAATCAGTCGTAACGTATGTTTAAGGCATATTATTCCATTGACGTTATCTTACATTATACTTACGCCGTAAATGTTTTAGGGAACAGCCAATGCCTTTAACCTTTAAGACAGTTTATATTGAATCGAACCTTACATGACGTTGCATTGAATTCTACAAACATTAAAGCGACCTGCCAAATATAGACTTATTCTTGTTTCTGATTGGCGTTTTAAGTACTCTGAAAATCTAAACGATTGACGTTGTAAGTAACCAACAGCGGCAAAGTACAGTGTAAGTAACCCGGATGGACAGAAGAAGTGTGCTATTATCGCACACAATTCCAATATTATAGCTGGGATGCATAAGTATATTTTGAAGTTTTTGATGGGTATAAAACTGCCTTAAAGTGGCATGAGCTGCCAAAATGTTGATATTTTGACGTAAAATCCATTCTGGTTAAAATGATCTGCTATTTTTCTCAAGACGTATAATTTAGAAGCTATTTAGTGCTTCTAGTCTCGAGAATGCACGATAAAGTATTGTTTTAAACTAACTTTGGTTTAGAATGAATGAATGGTCGTCCCGGTTATTTAGATTTTGTTTACTTTTCGAACACTATTTGCGTTCGTACAGGCCACATACTGTATAGATTTTCCTCATTCCAACGCCAATCATTTAGTTTTTCGACGGCCTTCAAATCATGTCACTATCGTGCCCATCAGAAATTATGAAGAAAGTGTGAATTTTGGCCGCTCATGCCACTTTAAGTAACGTATATCCCCAAGATTATTATTAAAAGAAAGGTCTTATTTGGTACTGTTTGATACAAATGTTAGGCAGCCCTTGTGACTTTTATAATGTACCAGGATGGGATCCAACCTTAAGCAAGTGAATCACACTCAAATTATTCTGCATAATTTATCACATATTAAGCATAAATATACTTTATAATCATTGGTTAAAATAGTTAACATTTAAAAAGCCTACCTGGAACCGTTACTCCGTACACGTTAGCATCAAAGACGAAATCTAAGGTTGAGATCGTGTTAGCCACTTCCAGAGTAGAGACATTTTCTCCTTTCCACCTACAGGTTTAAGTCAACTGAAGTATTAGCGAGTTTTAAGGATAATAGAACCTACTATACTAAAGTAACAGACTGTCATTATGAATGATGACTATTATTCCGCAGATGATCACAATCATTAAAGTTACCAGTCACAAAATCGTTCCCTTATAAAATAAACTATATTTCAGACGCTATGAGCTCTTGTATTTGATGAATTCGGGCATGTCAAAGATGTTATAATAAATGATTTTTTTTTAAAGTGTGGAAACCGATAGAGTTCACAATTTAAATATCTAAAATTAGACAGCAAAATCGTACACACTAGGAGAATTTCGCAGCCAATCTGTAGACAAATTCAAACGCGGAACATATAGGATGAATTCATTCGAACGGGCATCGATTGGGTTTGATACTTTTGAGGCAAATTTTATCGAATTCACCAAGCGTGACCACTGCAGAACATTTTGGTGAAGCGAATTTTGAATAACAACCAATCCAAAAACTGACGACGAAGTGCTACAATATGCCTGGTATATGTTTAGTCCATTAGTCTATAAATTTCTCAGTAACACCGCCTAGTGGCATGAGCTGCCAACATTTTTATACTTTTTCGTTAAAACAGAATTTGAAAATTAATGGTTATTTTTCTTAAAGAGTACAAATAAAGGACCAGCAGGCGAAACTGTTTGGGAAAGATCAGCTAAATTGCCTGGTACAAAGTCAAATAGTCCTTCTTTCAGTTTCAAAACAAACTTGGCTTCCAGTTAAAACACTGTATGGACTCATTGAATAAATTTTTGATTCTGTGTGGCTGGTTTAGTTTTCAGCGAGCTGCAAATTCCCAGTTTCTCTTGACTATCTGATTCAAAGAAATTATCTTATTTTTTTCAGGTTATGTCACTTATTGGTCATTAAATTTTGCTGTATAGCTCACCGGAAAGTATCCCCTATCCGATCAGCAAAATAAAGAAAGTAGTCTTTGTCCATGTACAAGAGATCTCCGAAGTTAAAATATATGTCTCCTTTCACAAGAACGTCCCGAGCTATTTTCTTTTCTGTTAACTTTTTATCGCCTATGTAGATGACATCAGATTGGACGTATGGTGGGAAAAGCGTTAACAGGAGACCAGGCTCTCCTGCAAGGGAAATAAAGGAATCTTGAAATATAAGCAAAGCAGCGGTATAACAAGGTGTACATTCATGATACAAACTGTTACAGACATCGATTATTTTTAATATTCCATATACGCACCAATCTTAAATTAAAAATCACTCTAGTCCTATATATCGACCAGAACTCTAACTCCAGTATACTTGGTTGCACAGTTCACCCCAAGGTCAACTGGTTACGTGGCTTTTCATTGTTTAACAAAATAGCAACATCATGAAATTCAAGCAGGCATTTGATCGCATTTACCCTATATATTTCTTCCTTTCCTACAAATGGGTAAGTGTATCTTTAATCACATTTAACGTTCCAGACACTTGCAACTATTGAACAGCTTGTGGCATGAGAAGTCCACGAGGAGTCCACGAGAAGCTGGACATCTTGCCTGACTTCGCGCGAAATGGGATGACTTCGGAAAACTGACTCTCCGGTGTCGTTGCTCGTTTGGCGTTTCTTTTACCTACACTGATAGCTGTTACAAATGTTACCAAGGTGACACAGAAAAAAATCTTGTTTTATGTCGTTTAAAGGCGCATGAGGTCTATCTTAGCCTAGTTTTAAGGAGATCTCACGAAAATACGAACGATATACGTACTTAGAATACATACATGTACATACTGTTTCGACGCATGCTTATTTCAGCTCGGATTGAAAACTTCGTGTCTAAAAAGTTAATTTTTCCCCGAGGTTTTCATTTGGTCAAAATATTCGGAAAGTGGCTGAGTGTAAATATTGATGTCCTGTCTCACAGAAACACAGCTATAGAGACAGATGAACCTGCAAATCATACGGGCATTTAGATTACGAACCGAATGCTGTCAACTTGGACAAATTGGGGTAACATCATTAAACTCTTTCCTATGATGATGAACCATTGTTGTTCATGGCAACCTTTGGTGCTTGTTTCTCAAATCATACCGCGTTGGACGCTCAATCCGAACAGCCTTCCACCAATGGGTCGCGGGTTCGAATCCCACACAGTCCAAAAAAATTGGAAAATTTTCTGACTGGGTTTTCACTCGAACGACCTATGTGGGATGGTTGCCAATTACCAGCGGAAGGTCGTGGGTTTCCTCCGGGCACAGAGACAGTTTCCTCCCACAATAAAACTGGCAACGCCGCCATATAAGTGAAATAATCTTAAGCGCGGCGTAAAACACCAAACAATCAATCAATCAATCAATCAATCAAATCATACCGACCAAAGAACACAACGAATTTCAAGGAATTTCCAATACTCACCCACTTTAACCAATGTGCATCTTCCATTTTTGTCTCGTAATGGTTCTGCCGTAGCCATGTCATACTTTACAAGTATCTTCGTGTTTCCATCTTTCCAAGCCTAATAAAAATATAAAAACTAAACCAAAACGAGCTTGTCATTTAACGAAATAAAAAGTTTTATCTTAAAAACAGTGTGGACAGTCGGCTAAATTGGATTACAAACATTTATCATAGAAAAAAACTGTAGTTATCTTTGGAGAATCGAGAGTCATACAAACAGTATTTGTGACCAATGAACTATACACGTGGAATGGACACTTTTCGTTGGCTGGTTTGGATCAGGCTTTGTAAAAAGCTCCCCCATTCCTGAATGATGAGCGCGTGCGTGACCGACCTGTATCTACATGTATATTCACCATCTCCTAGTAATGGCGGCGTTCGATGCTCATCAAATACCAAGTAACCTCCATTCCACGCATAAAGTTCATTGTTTGTGACGCCTCACCATGTAGGGAGAATATCTGCCAACTGCTCCTCGTTTGTTGTGTAAATTTACAAAATTGGCAGGTCCCTCTGTGGCTCCAAAAAACTCATTTATAATAGGTAATTTAAACCGAGTCTGGAACTCCTCCCATATATCTGCCCTTAAGCCATTACCAAGGGCGAATCGAATACAATGCTCACCATCACGGGGATCCTATATAACATGAAAAAGAAAAACTCAAACAATTAATAAGTCCCAATACATCGAAAACGTAACATATGCATGTGTTGAGATTTGTTTGTTTTAAAAGGAGACATCGCTTAAAGTAGCATGAGCTGCCAAAATTCACACTTTTTTTCATAATTTCTGATCGTCACGACAGTAAGAGGCTTTGAGGGTCATCGAAAAACTAAATGATTAGCGTTGGAATGAGGAAAATCCATACAGTACGTGGCCTATACGAACCGGAATAGTGTTCGAAAAGTAAACAAAATTTAAATAACCGGGACGACCGGTCATTCATTCTAAGCCAAAGTTAGTTCAAAACAATACTTTATTGTACATTCTCGGGACTAGAAGCACTAAAAAGCTTCTGAATTATACGTCTTGAGAAAAATAGCCGATAATTTTAACATTCTGTTTTTACGTCAAAATATCAACACTTCAAGTTTGTTGTGATTCTCCGTTGACCTTCAGATTATTAGGAAAATACAGAGTTATCAATCTCAGACTACAAGTCAAATTTCCGCGAGTTGTTTAGTGAATCTCGTGTTGCCATTGTTTTACGTCGGACAATCAACAGCCAAAAGTAGACCAAACGCGCAGCCAGAAAGTGGTCTACTGCGCACTCGATTCGTTTTACCACAACAAAGCAAACATTGAAATCCTCAAATAAAACCCCCTATCCAGTGGTCCGTGGTAGCTGGGAAAGTTACCTATGGCCATATGGAAACCTCATCTTTATATAAACAACGGTATAGAATAGCACACATTTTAACTTCGTCCCTTTAATGTCAAATGGGAAGGTATTTTAGTCCAGCTTTTCGCCAGGTTCAACCGAATATAGCATGTCCATATAAACAACTTGGAAAATGGGTTGGGACAGAGATAAAATCGGAACCAACATTCTAACTTACATGTACTATAGCCCCGACGAGATTTTCCAGAGAATTCTAAGCAATAGAGATTTAAACCTAAACGTATCGATTTATTAAGCATTTATCAATCTGTTTAAACTAATTTACACATTGTACATGAGATTTCACGCACAGTTTAGAACATTGCATTGCAATTACAAATTTCCTCTTTGCAGTGAAAAAACTCACATGTGGACGGGCCAATAAATATCTGCATAGCTCTCCGATGTATTGGATTCCAGTAGCTTTGTGTTTTCGACAGTCCGACCAAAAGTTTCTGGCAGAGAAATGGCTGATAACAATCGTTGCTCCTACAAACAAACGTATACCTCAATTTTGCATTAACCTTTGAACAATTCTTTAACTTTTCAAAACAAACGAGAAATGACTCTAAAGCTTTATTAAATCCAATAACATTTTCGAATAGAACATCTAGAGAAGCTAGTGTTAGGTCCGAAATAGACTTATTGATTGATGTTTTACGCCGCATTTTTTTATATATCGCGGCTTAGCATGTTTAGTTGGTTGGGTGGGCTCTGTACACGGCGAAGGCTCCTTGTATGTGGTAACCCTACCACAGTGAAAAAACTACGGTGGCTGATTTCCACCGTGTCGTTAATTCTTCGGCTTAATTTTACGTAATTCTTCGACACTATTTACAGTGTGATATGTATGTTCGGAGAGAGATTGGTATATGTGTAGCGGCACGTTTGTGTCTCTCTACTGTATGATTCACTCATTTGCAATATTTGTAGCATTAGCGGACATCTAATATACGGCATTTTAACGGCGAAGATTTACGGCGGTAAAACGTCTTGATTACTTTTTTCTATGGTGGAAATCAGCCACCGTAGAAAACTGACTGGGATTCGTTTCCATCTTTTCAAGCCTGTGGCCGATTTATGAAAGTTTTGTGTCGGCGTGAATGAATCAAAGAGGCTGCCATCTAAACAAAACAATGAACAAGCACCTTGGTGAACAGTGGCGGATTTAGGGGGGGGGGGGGCAGGGGGCGCCCCCCCCCCCCCCCCCCCCCCCCCCATCAGCCGACCAAAAAAAAAAGAAAAAAAAAGAAGGAAAAGAGAAAAAGAGAGAAGGAAAAGAGAAAAAGAGAGAAGGAAAAGAGAAAAAGAGAGAAGGAAAATAGAAAAAGAGAGTAGGAAAGCGAAAACATCTTACATTACAATGCTATGAAGAAGGAAGCTTTATATGGAGCTACGATCACATTTAAATTTTTCGTATAATTGCCTCATTTGTACGGGCCGTGCCTATGTGTGTTGAATATTTAAAACACCAGGTTCTTGGAGAAGTGGTAAGGAGAGTGGTTGGAGGGGGGGGGGGGGGGGGCGCAAAGCCACACAAAGCTAAGCGATGTAGACTGGTAGCGTTTTTACTCACAATTAGACCAGATAGGCTAAAAATATAATTTCTTGGGTTTCATCAAGAGAGAAATCGCTAAATTTTCGCCGCTTCGCCGCAAATCGTAACTATGTACTCTTATAAAAGTCTATTGTATACTGGGGGAGACGAGAGTCAAAACAATATATAAGCGTTGCAAATAGCGGGGACATTGGGCCCAAGGATAATCGGCCACACACCAAAAAATGCGTGATGAGGATTTTACTGAAATATTTGGTTTCGTGCATGCACTCGTATAGGACTGTTGCACCCGATTGAAAGCACATGCACTTCCACTGTTGGCTTAATGTTATCATAATTATAAATGCGTCATCACTTAAAAATCAGATGGGATCATTAACTTGTAGATAGCATAAAATAACATTTGAAAACTGTGGACCATGGGAGAGGAGAGAATGAATGCTCATCTGTATGTACATGTAAATAAAGATTTGCCGCTGAATTATTCCAGAGTTATGGATGAATTTTCGCGCAAAAATCGCAAGCTGTCGTTTTAAAGCTATACAGAACTCTGAAACTGCCATTAGGCCCTAATCTTGACATTGTTTTGAAATTGTAACGTTTTATTAAGGTTGAATTTAAAATACTTGATTAAAATAAGTGATACTGGAGAGGGAATAGAGGTATCACGCTTATGATGTAGGCCCATTGCACCTTCCCGTTTATTCAGACGTGGCTCTAAGCTAAAACATCTTTCTGGTAGACATATTTTTCGGCCATCTCCCTTAGAAAGTTTTTCACCGGCTATATTTATGTTTTCTGAAAAATAATGTCTAGTTTTACACGCCGAAATGGCTTAGAACGCCTCTCCGGCGATCTAGGATCCCAGAGCTTCCGGGGCCTAGGCGGCCCCTGGACCCACGCCTTATGGTGCTGTGATAGTTACCCCCCCCCGCTACCTAATGCATATAGGACTTGCGCCCCCCCTTTCACAAAATCCTGTATCCGCCCCTGGTGATAGTTGATAACCATCATATAGAGGTCCTATCAACTAAGATAGAAATAGTTGATAGTTGATCTTAGTTGATAGGACCTCTATATGATGGTTATCAACTATCACCAGGGGCGGATACAGGATTTTGTGAAAGGGGGGGGGGGGGGGGGCGCAAGTCCTATATGCATTAGGTAGCGGGGGGGTAACTATCACAGCACCATAAGGCGTGGGTCCAGGGGCCGCCTAGGCCCCGGAAGCTCTGGGATCCTAGATCGCCGGAGAGGCGTTCTAAGCCATTTCGGCGTGTAAAACTAGACATTATTTTTCAGAAAGCTTGTCTGACACTCGACTTGTTGTACTTTGAAATAAACACGATACTCAGCGGTAATTATTTTTCAACTTGTTGTAAATGATTGTGAAAAAAATCACCAAAACGTATGACTTACCTATACCTATCGTGTTAAAAAGTCCTAGATACAGAGCCGAAGAATGGAACAATGGTAGACAGGTATACAATATGTCATCAGCTGTGAAGTTCGTATAAAAATGTACCACTTGAGAGACTCCAATTGCTTTTAGTTGGGTTAGTATGGCCGGCTTTGGAAGGCCTGTAACAAAAAGGAAAGGCGAAATCCGGTGTAGAAGTTGTTTTCATGGTAAATGATATCTGGTGTAGAAGTTGTTGTCACGGTAAATGATATCTGGTGTAGAAGTTGTTTTCACGGTAAATGACATCCGGTGTAGAAGTTGTTTTCATGGTAAATGATATCTGGTGTAGAATTTGTTTTCACTGTAAATGATATCTGGTGTAGAAGTTGTTTTCATGGTAAATGATATCTGGTGTAGAAGTTGTTTTCATGGTAAATGATATCTGGTGTAGAAGTTATTTTCATGGTAAATGATATCTGGTGTAGAATTTGTTTTCACTGTAAATGATATCTGGTGTAGAAGTTGTTTTCACTGTAAATGATATCTGGTGTAGAAGATGTTTTCACGATAAATGATATCTGGTGTAGAAGTTGTTTTCACGGTAAATGACAGCCGGTGTAGAAGCTGTTTTCATGGTAAATGATATCTAGTGTAGAAGTTGTTGTCACGGTAAATGTTATCTGGTGTAGAAGTTGTTTTCAGGGTAAATGCTATCTGGTGTAGAATTTGTTTTTACTGTAAACAATATCTGGTGTAGAAGTTGTTTTCATGGTAAATGATATCTGGTGTAGAAGTTATTTTCATGGTAAATGATATCTGGTGTAGAATTTGTTTTCACTGTAAATGATATCTGGTGTAGAAGTTGTTTTCACTGTAAATGATATCTGGTGTAGAAGATGTTTTCACGATAAATGATATCTGGTGTAGAAGTTGTTTTCACGGTAAATGACAGCCGGTGTAGAAGCTGTTTTCATGGTAAATGATATCTAGTGTAGAAGATGTTTTCACGATAAATGATATCTGGTGTAGAAGTTGTTTTCACGGTAAATGACAGCCGGTGTAGAAGCTGTTTTCATGGTAAATGATATCTAGTGTAGAAGTTGTTGTCACGGTAAATGGTATCTGATGTAGAAGTTGTTTTCACGGTAAATGATATCTGGTGTAGAATTTGTTTTCACTGTAAATGATATCTGGTGTAGAAGTTGTTTTCACTGTAAACAATATCTGGTGTAGAAGATGTTTTCATGGTAAACGATATCTGGTTTCCTAAAGCTTCGACGTTTCATGTGGTTTTGTATATTTTTTAAAGAGGCATGAGCTGCCAAAATTCGGATTTTTGTCATAAATTCTGATTGTCAAATTAAGTTCAACGTATGAAGTGTCTTGAAAAACTAAAGGGTTGACGTTGAAATAAAAATATTGGTACAGTCAGTACCCTGTACGAACCAAAGACATGTGCTAACGTCGGACAAAATTCAAATAGCCGGGATGTACGAGTTCATTTTTGGGACTTTTGCTACTTATAAAACCACCTTAACGTACATCCTAAAGATTTGTATCAACTGAAAGTTGTTATTTTGTAACTTCAGATAAAATATCCCACAATTAGCTAATTCTGTTTCAACGAACTTTTCCTTATGTTTGACAGCTCATGCCACTTTAACGAAATATAGGAAAGGAAAACTTGGACCAGAGCTCAAAGTGGCATGAGCTGCCAAAATGTTGATATTTTGACGTTAAAACAGAATGTTGGAATTATTGGCTATTTTTCTCAAGACGTATAATTCAGAAGCGTTTTGGTGCTTCAAGTCTCGAAAATGTACGATAAAGCATTGTTTTGAGCTAACTTTGGCTTAGAATAAATGTATGGTCGTCCCGGTTATTTAAATTTTGTTTACTTTTCGAACACGTTTTCGTTTCGTACAGGCCACATACTGTATGGATTTTCCTCATTCCCATGCTAATCATTTAGTTTTTCGATGACCTTCTAAGCCATTTCAGAAATTTTGAAAACAAGTGTGAATTTTGGCAGCTCATGCCGCTTTGAATCCAAACTATTGAACAATCTCTAAACTAAATATTGGTAATATGCAGCCAGTTAAATTACCTGTTGTTCCAGATGTAAAGACGAAACAAAGATTGTCAAAATCCTTTGTTGGTGATCTCCAAGATTTGTCAACAGGGTCATCGGCCACACCGTGGAGTAGATCTCTCAAAGCCGTGCAGCACGCTGGCAAATCGTTCGCCTGAACGTCGTTGACGTATACAGGAAGGTTACCAATATCGTCAATGATTTCGGCTAAATGGTCATACAATTTAGGGTCTGGGAAAACATTAAAACATGGAAATGTTTGATTGTGTTCGTGTCTTTCTGTGTCTGTTTCACAAGTGACATCCACATATATGTATTTTTTTCAGATTAATTGTGTAAGTATTGTTCACTTTTAAGTTTAGAGAGCAGGGCCCACTTGCACAAAGCGCTCTTAACTTAAGAGGACTCTTAGCATATCTTTACAACATGGAAAGTTTACGAGCACTCTAAAGTCCCATGTTGTAGACATGCACTAAGAGTACCCTTAGTTAAGAGCGCTTTGTATAAGTGGGCCCTGGATGATTTGAAAGGTTTCCATATTACTGGACGACTTTCGTTATTCTGAATTAGTAAATTAACCGACACTGATTGACCCGGAAAAAAATCCCGGCCCGGGTAGCTCAGTTGGTAGAGCGGTGGTACGGTAACCCTAAGTCGCGAGTTCGATTCTCACCCTGGCACGGAATTTTTTCCGGGTCAATCAGTGTCGGTTAATTTACTAATTCACTAATTTCCCTGATGATGATTGCAGCTTGCGTTCGTTATTCTATACCATTAAAAAACGCACGCTACCTTGCTCTCCAGATCATGTATTCTATTGATAAGGTGGATGATTCACAGAGTATGGCTTATCTATCCCGATAACTGACCAATTATAATATTGGATACAATTGAAGGAATTGTTCAGCTATCTACGGGCGGAAAACATAATTTAGATGTATTATATATTCAGAAGGAAGCCAACGCACAATTTTTTTTCCAGAAAGGCCCTTTTCTCATGCGTTGGCGAAATAAGCCTTTTATGTAGGTAGATCACAAATCACGAAATTATAGTAATTTGCCAGCAATATGAAAAATACATGTTACAACGCCAATTCAAATACAAACATGCATGTTCGACAACAACTGATTCTAATATATATTTACCTCCACTTGTAACCACGGCTTTGGCATTTGAAGCTGTAATACAGTGACTCAGGGGTTTATGTGTTAGGTGAGTATTGATCATACTGGCTGTAATACCAAGCTTCAATAGACCTAACAATAAAGAACACACAACCTTGATTTGCAACATATAACGTATGTAATACGCACTGCTTAATGACAAGCATATAGTATTAATTGATTAATAATAGTAAACAAAGACCTCCGCTCACTCCCAGGGTAATTCTAAAGGGATAGCTGACGCTTGCATATATTAGATTTTGGCATAAAATTGCAAAAGAGAGTCCATTGTTTGCCATTTGATTATGGTAAAGAACCAAATGCCTATCTCTAAATTGCCTAAGTGTTTACACGGGCAAGCCCGGGGGTTCAACTATTTACATAACTGGCACAGTGTGCGAGTTGAAAACAGCCGAATTTAAAGTTAGTTGTAGATTTGCTCAATAGAATAATAATCCAATGCATCAATCTGCACAGTTTTTGTCGGCAGCTTTTATTACTTGTTTTTGTGAGTATCAGAAAAGTTCATCTCAGTGAACAATCTTAACAAACTCTGCCTCACACAGAGTTAAATCAATGTCAGCCATAACCATTTGACCGATAGCTTGATGACGTCACTTGAATTTTACGCGCAAAGCATTTCGGGGGATTGAGGGATGTTCAGATAATTTCTCACAATGGCGGAAGAAATAATAGTGTATTGAGAAGAAAACGCGAAAGGCGCAGGCATCAGAAAAAATGTGTGGATAAAACCACGTTATGTCACTAAATGTTTTCGAAAGAAGTGACGTATGTCTTGCTGAGTACAGGTCAACAAAATCAAGAACTGAGGTCACAGGCACACGGAGTGCTCTTCCCTTACCCCTCTATCTGGAGCAAGTCCACTATTAGGATTAGCCCTAGATTCCTAGATTTCGGTTGATATCTTTGGGCATTGTTTAGTGGGACTTCCAATAAGCCAGGACTACTTTTTTGAGTATTCATGTGACTCAATGAAGTAGTAGTTTGTCTAAAAAAATATATGAAAGGTGAAGATTGAATAAAAGTGGCGGATTGAGCTGTCTGACGTGGGGGTGATTGGGCCCCTGACAACAATGTGACTTGTGTCGTCTGCACCCCTGTCCCCTTCGGATGTGAAAATCTTGAGATTTCTCCCTAATTGGTCTGTCAAGATTTTAACTGCAGACTTCTCTAGGGTGGTTCCGAGTTTCCACCAGGGCTTTTAGCTGGGCGAATGTTTCTAACCGAGTGACAGAGCCAAACGTTAACATTATGGCAAATGGAAAATTAATTGTGTACTGATGCCATCTAATACATATAATATGGACCATATTATATGTATAAGATAGAGGGGTAGGGCGAGAGCACTCCGTGTGCCTGTGCTGGGGTACATGGTTTACCCAGAAAGCTTTGCTTAAATCTATGTGACGTCATCAGACTCGGAGGTAATTACGACACCTTACTTAATAAACGTATCGAGCATATACTAGTGCCATTTGTTGTTAATTTTTTAACAGTCTCTGGTATAAATAAAGTATAGAATATCACACTGAAAGTTGGATTTGATACAAGGCTTTAAATGACTTACCTAACAGCGTCCACACTAACGCGGCTTCGTTGTTCATCATGAGGGCCACCACGTCACCTTTTTTAAATCCTAAACCTTTTGCCATTCTGGCAAATTTATTGGCTTCTCTGTTAACATATTCGTAAGTGTAGATCTTGTCGTTGTGTATTACAAAGTATTTATCCGGCGTTTTGGCAGCATACTGCTCAAACAGATCAACCAGAAATACTTTGGCTTCAACCAACTCTTTGAAACGTTTCAGTATTCTCTCAGAAATAGCGATATCTTTAAAGTCGTAGGTTAACCAAGGGAATAGAAGCTTATATGCAGCATACGACGATCCAGCGACACCTGCCGCACCGAGTAAGGCTTTGTCATACATTGTGAGGGACCTAGCAATAAAAACAAGTCAAATGATAAACAAATGATTTTGAGGAATTTTTCTATACAATTCGTAGCTAAGGGTTTTACCTTATCGAAGATTTTCTAGATAAAAGCGTTGTCCAGGCTGGGCTATGGTCATCCAAACACTTTATATGCTTGGTAAATACTACACACATGATCACTCATATTTACATTACCCTTGGCCTATGTGTTCATATTCATATGGATTCGTATTACGTTTAATAGGTTATGTAAGCTCATGAAAAGTGTCTCAATGTAATCTCTATAGTCTATAAGCTATGTTAAAACATGGTCAAGTGAAATAATAATTAACGAAACAAATTCTGTTATACGACATTTATTTAGGCTTAAATATGTACCGTATTTTGTAAACATTGTTTATTTGTCCCTAAGTTTGTAAGTTCCATAAAACAATTTCGTACTACAGAATTAGAGAACGTTTACAGAACAGAAGCCCGTTTCACTAGCCTAAGATTTTACGTAACTGTCATAGCAACCCATACTGTAGAGATAGATTGCTATGGCAGATACGTAAAAACTTACGCTACCGCCGCTTTGTGAAACAGGCCTCAGGTTTTTCTAATCATCCTCAGAATAATTGGTAATTAAGATGTAATCAGAATGCAACAAGACTACTTTAGAATATGCTAGTCCCATGCGGTCACATGGACAAATGAGATATTTTTAAGAAATTCTGACGGGTTTTGCTGGAGGCAGTCAGATTAAGTGTTTCCTGCCTTGTCAATAACAGAGGCTGGATAAGGGAGAGCACTCCGTGTACCTGTGGGTTTCGAACGCGTTTTTGATTCGTATAGGCCACATACTGTATGGGTTTTCCTCATTCCAACGCCAATCATTTAGTTTTTCGATGGCCGTCAAAGCCTTTTACTGTTGTTACGATCAGAAATTATTGAAAAAAAGTGTGAATTTTGGCAGTTCATGCCACTTAAAGTATTTATTAACCACGGTTGCAGTTATCGTGGCACTATCGGATATCAGTATCTCGATGTACGTGTGCTTAGATCTATCTACTGTAATGTTTTAGTTCTACAAGGGTAACATCAAATTCACGGCGTGTTGTCTTTTGAAGAAAAAAAAATACAGTGAGACTCGATTTATGTCAAACCGGGTACTTGTGTATGTATACTGCTTTGTTTTGTAGGGTACTATTTGGATTTATTGGGGCGCTTTTTGAAATCGATCTCCATACATACAAGTACTCTTTACATGGGCTTTACAGATGTCCAGGTCACCGTGACCGGTCAAACTTAAAAGCCAGTCAAGGATGACCAATGCAGCTTAAACAGTGAAATAAGACATTTCAATTTTTTTGAGCATAAAACAATTTAACTAACGTTTTAGGTCGACAAAAACAGACATTCTAAATTGAATTTGTTTATAAAGTACAATTGCTGACCGAAAACAACAGTTAAACCTTTATAAAACACTGGGACTTGGTCGAACGACATTTTGATTTATATGATGAGTTGATGACATGTTTGCAATGGCTGCCACACGCATGGGTGACACTTATTGTGGCCCAACGATGCGTAACATTACGCCAGTTTTACTTTTAGTTACGCAGTATCAATTGCTATTTTCCTAACGATATTTTATCTGTAGGTCTGTTGTGGTATAACATGGGAAATGTGGACTGGCTTTCTGAACAGCTTCAACGTAACCAGTGCGATTTTCAAAACAATAACACAACGTAAAAGACCGTTGAGAAAATATCTTGTCATGCTGATGTTATAACACACTGTCCTTACCTGTATTCCTCTGTCCCGGATGTTATAACGCACTGTCCTTACCTGTATTCCTCTGTCCTGGATATTATAACGCACTATCCTTACCTGTATTCCTCTCTCCTGGATGTTATAACGCACTGTCCTTACCTGCATTCCTCTGTCCCGGATGTTATAACGCACTGTCCTTCCCTGTATTCCTCTGTCCTGGATGTTATAACGCACTGTCCTTACCTGTATTCCTCTGTCCCGGATGTTATAACGCACTGTTCTTACCTGTATTCCTCTGTCCTGGATGTTATAACGCACTGTCCTTACCTGTATTCCTCTGTCCTGGATGTTATAACACACTGTCCTTACCTGTATTCCTCTGTCCTGGATGTTATAACGCACTGTCCTTACCTGTATTCCTCTGTCCTGGATGTTATAACGCACTGTCCTTACCTGTATTCCTCTGTCCCGGATGTTATAACGCACTGTCCTTACCTGTATTCCTCTGTCCTGGATGTTAAAACGCACTGTCCTTACCTGTATTCCTCTGTCCCGGATGTTATAACGTACTGTCCTTACCTGTATTCCTTTGTCCTGGATGTTATAACGTACTTTCCTTACCTGTATTCCTCTGTCCCGGATGTTATAACGCACTGTCCTTACCTGTATTCCTCTGTCCCGGATGTTATAACGTACTGTCCTTACCTGTATTCCTCTGTCCCGGATGTTATAACGCACTGTCCTTACCTGTATTCCTCTGTCCCGGATGTTATAACGCACTGTCCTTACCTGTATTCCTTTGTCCTGGATGTTATAACGCACTGTCCTTACCTGTATTCCTCTGTCCTGGATGTTATAACGCACTGTCCTTCCCTGTATTCCTCTGTCCTGGATGTTATAACGCACTGTCCTTACCTGTATTCCTCTGTCCCGGATGTTATAACGCACTGTCCTCATCTGTATTCCTCTGTCCTGGATGTTATAACGCACTGTCCTTACCTGTATTCCTCTGTCCTGGATGTTATAACGCACTGTCCTTACCTGTATTCCTCTGTCCTGGATGTTATAACGTACTGTCCTTACCTGTATTCCTCTGTCCCGGATGTTATAACGTACTGTCCTTACCTGTATTCCTCTGTCCCGGATGTTATAACGCACTGTCCTTACCTGTATTCCTCTGTCCTGGATGTTATAACGCACTGTCCTTACCTGTATTCCTCTGTCCTGGATGTTATAACGCACCGTCCTTACCTGTATTCCTCTGTCCTGGATGTTATAACGCACTGTCCTTACCTGTATTCCTCTGTCCCGGATGTTATAACGCACTGTCCTCACCTGTATTCCTCTGTCCTGGATGTTATAACGCACTGTCCTTACCTGTATTCCTCTGTCCTGGATGTTATAACGCACTGTCCTTACCTGTATTCCTCTGTCCTGGATGTTATAACGTACTGTCCTTACCTGTATTCCTCTGTCCCGGATGTTATAACGTACTGTCCTTACCTGTATTCCTCTGTCCCGGATGTTATAACGCACTGTCCTTACCTGTATTCCTCTGTCCTGGATGTTATAACGCACTGTCCTTACCTGTATTCCTCTGTCCTGGATGTTATAACGCACCGTCCTTACCTGTATTCCTCTGTCCTGAATGATATAACGAACTATCACTATACTCAATTTAAAGTATATATGCGTTGTTCTGTATTAACACAGGGCTCAGTTGACCCAGAATTTGTAACTGGCAAGGTTTTTCTGGACTACATAAATGTAGGCTGCTATAATACATAATTTGGTTGACCCAGTTCATTCCAGTCTCGTGTTCTATTTCAATCACGGGCGTGTTGTACAGTGTTTTAAACCGTCGTCTTGTAAAACCTTCTTAAATCGTTATATTGAATAAATATATCAATCCTGCTCACATGCTTACCTCCCCTTCGCTTCAGAACTATGCGAAGATTAACTTCTCTGTTTAGATTGTAAATATATTTGTATTATTGATAACACGGATTTGTTCAACTTGAAGAGAAGTTCTCTAAATTAGACCCATGCCAAGGATTTCCTGTCCCGTGTCTCACATAAGCCTATATGTATCATGTGGCATGAACTGTCAAAATTCGGACTTTTTTCATAAATTCCGATCGTCAATACAAGTTGAGCGTTTGAAGTACCTTGAAAAAGGATTGGTGTTGAAATAAAAACAAATATTATCAAAGCCAGTAACCCATACGAACCGAATAAGTGCGGTTATAACGAACAAAATTAAAAAAAAAACGTGTGTTAAATTTTTGGAGTTTCCTGCTCATAAAACTACCTTAACGTAAATTTACAAGAATGATAAAGCAGAAAGTACATGTATGTAGTTCTTGACAAATGGGGCGAATCTATTTAGTCATTGTTGTTTAAAGTGGCATGAGCTGTCGACATTCGGACTATTTTCATAGATTCTGATTGTCACGACAGTAAGAGGCTTTGGAGGTAATCAAAAAACTTAATGATTGACGATGGAATGAGCAAAATCCATTCAATATGTGGCCTTTACGAACCGAAATAGTGTCCGAAAAGTAAACAAAATTTAAATAGCCGGGACGACCGTTCATTCATTCTAAGTCTAAGTTAGTTGAGAACAACGCTTCATCGTACATTCTCGAGACTTTAAGTACAAAAAGCTTCTGAATTGTACGTATTGATAAAAATAGCTTACAATTTTAACATTCTGTTATGATGGCCAAATATCTCAATTTGGCAGCTCATGCCACTTTAATCGAAATTTCCCTGTATTTTGCTGCTCATGTTTTTATATCATCTGATATTTTTCCATTAAAGTGGCATGAGCTGCCAAAATGTTGATATTGTGACGTTAAAACAAAATGTTGAAATTATTGGCTATTTTTCAGAAGCTTTTAGTGCTTTAAGTCTCGAGAATGTACGATAAGCATTGTTTTGAACCCGCAAATGTCAAAACCCTATCTCTCGAGATTGTATACATAAAAAGAGACTTGTCTTTATGGTTATTTTAGAGAAGAAGATTTTCCCTGTGCCCGTGTGTTTTAGTGTTCAAAAATATATTTACTAATCTGGTACCAACGCAGGGTAGCTCACCTAGTTCCACACATGCCCTACATGCGGGATGAAGCTTTGAATGGATAGGTCAAGGGCGTTTTGGCACGAGGTCATACGGAATTTGCCGAATCCTAGCAACGAGTACAAAAAGGTCACACAAAGCTCTGTAAAGATTACAATTATCAAGATTCTGAATATGTTTTAACGTGATCAATTTCTTAAACTACTAGAAAAGTGATTTTAGTGAAAGCTGTTATCAATTACGCTGAGCTAACACTTCAAACCCCCGCAAGCAAGGCACACTGTATACATCTATCATGTATAAATACGATAAACTGGCCTCTGTTTTTTTTCTTCTTCTTGTATTATGTTTTATGGCGAGACCAGATGTCGCTCCATTGGTACGCCTTATAGACGATGCCTAAAGAAAATATGTCGGTCGTCTGCCTGTATACAAAGCTTTGGATTCTGTTTCTTCAGTCTATATAATACATCGTCTATACTCCACAGCTGGCATTGCTTTACGTCGGTTACACATTCTTATTTCAACTAGCAGTAGTTTGACAAGATAACGGTGCGTTAATCAATAACGCTAAGATAGAATGGCCTAATAATATGTTGATAATTGTTTGGTATTATTTTTATTTATTTTATGGTACCGCATTTAGTAATACATTTCATTGATAAATTTTTGATTTACGCTCGCGCTTTGCCTATGTCAGGTTTAGTTGTAGAGGACTCTTTGATTGGAAGAAACCCGCGACTCTTACGGCTTGGTGAACACTACCATCTGATACCGACTATCATCTGCTATCGACTACCATCTGATATCGACTACTATTTGATATCGACTATTATCTGATATCGACTATTATCTGATACCGACTACCATCTAATATCGACTACCATCTGATATCGACTACCATCTGATATCGACTACCATCTGATATCGACTACCATCTGATATCGACTACCATCTGATATCGACTACCATCTGATACGGACTACCATTTGATATCAAATATATTGGAAATCTGCCAATTACAATATCCAATGTATACTTATCTTAATCTTGTCTTGATCTGTATTTCACAAAATACGGCTTACAATTAAAACCGGTGCTTTTTAAATGTTCCGTATAGTGGGAGTGGCAGTGAAATATCGGGGAGCAGTTTGTCTGGGGTTATTGACGGACAAATATGGTAGAAATAACATTCTTTTCTGATAGGGATGTGACTGAGCTGCAGATGTCAGAAGTCACATTACAGTCATTAACGATATCAACGCCATAGTCATACAGCTCAAATTGTGACAAACTTTACACATTTTCCCAGGCAAACTACTACTTTAATAATTGTAATCCCATCCAATGAGCAGTCTCACTTGAAAATACAAACAACCATTGAACTATACACATAGACACAAGTTAAGCACCCTCCTGGGAAGTCGGCAACGACCGATAAAATCACTGGTGTAGGGAGATTGTTGGTAAACAGATGTTGCAGAAACGATTGTGATCATAAAGGGCAACATTCTGGCGATAAAAAAATCACCATTTATGGCAATAAGCTATACAATTTATTAAAAATGTCGTTAGCCAAACCAAAAGTGTATTTTAACAAAATAAAAAGATGCTTGTAAGTTCATCTGGTTTCACAGGGCGAACGTATTGAAGTAAAATGTTACTTTGAGTATGTAGAACACATGCCTAGAGCAGAAGGTCAATAGCCTGTATAGTCTCCATTAGTCCGAATTACAACTTCCAGCCTGCGTCTCATCCCTCCAGCTAGACTTCGGATCTATTGAAGGGGTAACTGCCGCCAATACCGATGTAATGCGGCTTCCAATTCCTGCAGATTTTGTACAGGAGGCTCTAGGGCTTGAATGTTTCTGCCCATCCTATCCCAAATGTGCTCTAAAGGATTCAAATCCGGACTCACTGCGGGCCAAGGCAGAGTCGCTACAGCTTCGTTTTGGAAGTAGGCTATTACTGCCAAGGAAAGATGAAGTCATCCATGTACACAGGTCTTGAGCATAATGGGTTGTTCTCAATTGAGGCACGACAACTGGTTGCAGGACCTCCCGAACGTACCGGTCACCTGTGAGGTTTCCTCGTATAGTGAACAAGACCAGTTAGCAGTCGTGAGAGATGCGCCCCAAAGCACCACAGAGCCCCCTACATAAGGTTTAACATATGGATGGATGTCCTTGGGTGTATACACTGTGTTTTTGTGCCTCCAAATCCTTGTTCGCCCATCTGTGACGTTGAGCAAGAAACGACTTTCGTCCGACCAATGGTTTCTTCGTCAGGTCCACAAATTCCAACCTCGTCGTGCTAAACACCAAGCCAAACGTATCCGTTGATGGCGATATGACAATAGGGGGCGTTTGATGACTCTCCTTTCAATCTGTTGCTCACGGTTTTTGTGCACAGACGTCGGTTGGGTAGCCATTGCCGCTTCAAAGATGGACTTGATGCAAATGGATGACGTCGTACCAGTCGGACCAGTGCCCTAATTTCACGATGTGATGTTACAGGTGGTCGACCCGAGCGTGGTCGGTCTTTCACAGCACCAGTTTGACCGTGTTTTCTCGCCAATCTGCTTGTCACTGTATAATGGTAGCCTATGGGACGCCGGATAGCTTTGTACGACATCCCTGTGGAGTGCATACCGATAATTTGCCATTTTTCCCCTCTGATATCCTCCTTCGTCACATCTTGCACAAAACCGGCCTTAAGTACAAAACATTTAAGGGGAAGCATACTGAATGTGCGTAATGACACGAAAAAACATTTCATGTCACATTACATGCAGTTTTTGCGTTACTGCCACACATGAATTGCCACAATCGTGCATTAGAACATCATAACTGGCATTACAGTTAACATTATTGCAGATTTTTAATAATTATTTTTAGCATGGGGTGCTTAACTTTTTTCCTTGTGTATATAAACGTTGAGTGGACACGTCTCATTGGCTAGTTTGGATCTGAAGGTCTAAAAAGCACCGCCATTGCTGCGACACGGACACACGTGACGTACACCATCTTGGGCATATTACCAAGTATATATTTTTTCGAAATTGTGACTTTGTCCCGGTCATGACACTTATTTGATTAAGTTTTAACTCGGAAATAAAAAACATCTAGTATAAGCCACCTTGATTCTGTTTTATTGTTCGGGTATTTTATCACAGACTATAACATGCAGATTTAACAATATCAGAAATAATAGCACGGTCAGCTTCCGTATATTCCAATAGACAAAGATAACAATAATATAAAAATGTAAACTAATTGCATGCATTCTGCTATATAACTATCTCTTTGGTGTAGAATGTAATTCATACTGTCCACTCAAAATTCGATATCGATTTGTTTGCTTGTATGTTTGAGAAGATGGTAACAAAACATTACTAATAATTGAACTTATGAGCTTAAGAACAAAGCCATGTTGGTGAAACCCTTGTCACAGGTCTCATATAAGTATTATTGTCATGGAGATCTTGCGGTTGTGACATAAATTGTCATTATATATAAAACATAACGATACATTGCATAAAATGTTTGCATCACACCAAAATGATTACTAGCAACCATTAGCGCTGTTTTATACATGTATAAACCGCCTGGGCCAACTTCTTGCGTGTTTCTTTCGACGAACATGAGCTTAATACCACGTGGACCGGGAACCTGTTTCACAAAGCGGCGTAGGGTAAGTTTGTACTTAACTGTTAAGCAACTCATGCTGTAGAGTTACGTTGCTTTAAAAGTTACGCCAAAAAATACACCTAATACACCCAATACGCCGTTTTGTGAAACAGCCTCCAAGTGAGCCAAGGGTTTAGGTTGCTATGGTTTAACACAGCTTTACGTTCGAGGTAACTTAGGCCTAGCTAGTGTTGTAAGCCATGTTGGAAGGCAGGATAAAGGCGAAAGGATGTTTAGTTCATTGTAACTCAATATCATTTCAGTTTGGCTGACTAAAGCCCCGTCCACACTATCCAACATCACCCAACATGCTGTTGGCCAACAAGAGACAACTTCAAGTTGTTTCATGTTGCGGCATGTTGGGTAACGTGTCCACACTATAAAAACAAAGACCAACAAGTCACAACTGCCTGTGAAAATGTTGCGCTGTGTTGCGTGATGTTGTGACAAACTTTTTGAAGAATTTGTGGGAAATTTAATTTGTTTTCCCTCCAATAATAAGAAAAATAAAGGTCAGTCAAACGAGACTCGTAAGAGGACTTTCTGCAGTAATAATTGCTCTGGCAGCCAGTCGGCGTCAACGACCCCAAAGACAACGAAAACGTCGTGTTCGGGTTAAGGAGTGAATAAGAAAACTGGCGCTAGTTTCACAAAGCGATCTTAGCTAAGTGGGATCTTAACTACCATGGCAACCAATGCTAAAGGTATACGTTGCCATTGGTAATTAAGATCACCTTGTTTTTGATCGCTTTGTGAAACTGGGCCCAGGAGAGCTACGGGGCCTACCATTGCCTCCTGAATGAATTAAGTAGTGGCGATAGGCAAGGATATCGCAATTTCCTTAGAATGGATCAGGCACGCCTTTTCAGAACTCCTTCAAGAGGTAGAGCCGGTAATTAGGAAACAGGACACACATTTAAGACCGGCCTACGGAACCGCAAAAGAAAAAGCTCTCAAAAGAATTCGTTCCACGAATTCGTATTTCGTTCCACGAATTACTTATTCCTTCCACAAATTACTAATTCCTTCCACAAATTACTAATTCCTCCCACAAATTACTAATTCGTTCTACGAATTACTATTTCGTTCCATGAATTGCTAATTTCTTCCACGAACTACTAATTCGTTCCACGAATTACTATTTCGTTCCACGAATTAGGATTTCGTTTCACGAATTAGGATTTCGTTTCACGAATTATGATAACCAATGGCTAATGGCTTTATAACTTTCCAGCTAACCAATGAGGATGAACATTGCATATTTCTTGGCTGGCTCTCGTTTAATATCCTTTTCAAATGACGAAAAGACAGTCTAATTCCATGATTCACAGCTAATATATTCACAATGTTCTTGTACAACAACCCTAATTCAAAATACATGGCAATAAGTTCATCCCTTTCCATGTTGACCTGTACGCATAGCCTCACTTTGAGAACCTATTTCTAGGACAGCAACGGAAGCCATAATTCGTGGAACGAAATAGTAATTCGTGGAATGAAATCTTAATTCGCTTCCGTAAATACCACCTGGGGAGAGACTGGCGATCACGCCGAGATATTTCGCTACAGGTAAACATACATTTATACTCGTCATAGAATACTACACGCTTTTGCCGTTGCAATAATTCATATCGGCAGCATTGGAATATTACCTAGCCGAGAAATCTGGGCTCTGCCGAATTTTTTTTTTCCGTATTCGTCATAGCCCAGATCACTTCCAATATGTGAATAAAATATTTACCACTGCATTCCGATAGTAGAGATCACGAAGAAGGAGTTTGTCCAACTTACGCCGCTGTAAAGTGGTAAACTTTGGTAAATATTTTATTCTTTGCTTATTTGTTGCTTATTTGTGCCGCCGTTTTTTTCGGCGGGACACGTTAAAAATATCGTTTTTCCATTATGGAAGTGATCTGGGCTATGACGAATACGGAAAAAAAAATTCGGCAGAGCCCAGATTTCTCGACGAATACGAAAAAAAAAAATCGCAGAGCCCAGATTTCTTGGCTAGAATATTACCGTTTTTTAGTGTCACGGATTTGTACATCATTAGGAAATTGGTAATTACGCCTACACGGCTTGATTTATCGAATGAGTGATAATGTTCCAATCATGTGACGGTGGTGTATTCATGTTACAAGACGGATTTCCATCACTCTTCAATTAATGGGTCTATTCCACATTCGACTTTGGTGCTGCCATTTTGTCTGTCAGATCACGTGACTGTTTAAATCACCTGATTTATTTCTGATTGGTGATTGGCTACGATAACCAACATCGCCCAACAAGTGTTGTCAAGAATGTGCATGTACAAACATGGACCAACAATGTTGTCGAATGTTGTCGTCTGTTGGGCAATGTTGGGTGGCCCGTCCACACTATCAAACATGACGCAACTTGTTGGGCAAACACGAAGTTGTTCAATGTTGGTTCTGAAATGTTGGTCGATGTTGGATAGTGTGGACGGGGCTTAAAACTTCTCTTGTAAATCCGCAGGCAGTTTATAAAAAGTCGACGAGCTATTGCCAAAACACACAAAATCCGCTTATTTTATCTGTGTCGAGCCTCTACTTTATCGAGGTTCTGGAAAAATTGATCTTTGGGATGACATGCTAATTAAAAAACAAAATCACATGAACGTCTAACATACATATGTGTGTAAAATGGTAACGTTTATAAAATGACAATGACCATAGGATCGAATACACGATGATTTAAAAACGTCCATCCTATGTTGCATGATTAAATTTGGTCTGATACACGACAGGTCGGTGGTCGGTCACATTGCTCTGAATTGAAAATCCACAGCCAGATCAGTCGCATTGTTGGTACAATTGACATTTCGGAACGATATCAACCATAGATGAATGTAAATTTTACTTTTGTTATCCATTCAGAACCTCTCTCTCTCTCCGCAGTACTACATGTATCTTCGTTGGAATGGGCATTCAATTTTAATCAGGCCCACTCTTCTGAAACACTTTCTACCCTGACTCTTCAACTTTGTGAATCAGTCGAAAGTATCCCACGAGAGAATCGGCACTTAAAGCTCGTATCTTATGTCGTTCCTTAATTTACTCTAAACGTTTGTCATGGTATTCCACTGTGTGCCATTCTGTCCTTGCTACCTTCAAGGGAACCCATCATTCTATGCCAAACCTTCTCTTGGCTAGATGTATGAACGGATCGGAAAGATACGGTATCAACTACCCTGGACCATCTCATGGAAAGTCAATCAGACCCTGGTCTCCGGAAACTTCTTCTCATAATCTTTCCGCCTAAAATTCAACACAAACAGAAACAGTGTACATTTAATACCAAAGCTCAGTTATTTGATAAAAACCCATATTCTTGAGATGTTCAATTCCAATATTTCTTTACATATGTAACATGTAAGAAAAATGTCTTCCAGTATTTTAAAACAGCGACAACAGTAATACAGTTTGTACAATTTAACACCTTTGTAAAAGCAGACGAGAAAATCATCGGCAAAAGATTCGGATCCCAAATAGTTTACATCTATCTTATGTTAACACGTATCAGCGAAATGGTAGAATTCCTGGCTACTTGAGTACAAAGAAAAAATAAAAAAGTTTGGCATAAAGAATCCATCTAACATGGAGGTATATTGATTCAAACAGTTTACCAAGCCAGATATTTTGAATGATTGGAAGTATTTTTTTCTTAGATACAAAATACATTTTGGATGGTACACAGATTTGAAGACACTCAGTCGCCGTATGTGGAAGCGTTACCAGGTACTCGCCGAAGGTCCAGGGTTTCCTCCAGGCAACGAGCCCAATTTCCTCCCCCACTTAACCTGGCCATAAGCTTGAGTGCCGCGTAAAACATCAATCAGTCTGTTAGATTTAAACATCTTGCTGGGCTTTAAATTTGGAATTTGTGTTGTGTGACCAACTTACTTTTTCAGATCCACCAAGCTGATGACGACGATGATGATGACGGTGACAGCCAATGAGATGTCCACTAAGATGATCACCATGATGATATCTGTAAATAAAATGAGTATATGGATATAACTGTTTAAGATGGAATGGGCTATAGGTCACAACACCCAGTTTGTGTTTTCTCAGCCAATGGAAATTGACTTTGGGTATGCTGGAGCTAGGAGGTGGCTTACATAATGATAGTTTGGTATCTGGGTTATTTGAATATTGGATTGAAACTAACGCAGGTCTACTGTAGGCCCTACATACTTTAAGCTTTCAAACAATGCCTGATAACAGATTTTTGTGTTTGTTTTTTTAATGTTCACCCAATTTTGAAAATACCAAAGTCTGGCTTAGAATAAGTAAGAGTAAAACTGTCAAAATGGCGGTACCCTTGTTAAATTGTGTGTAGCTTGAAACCGACATGCACTATGTCAACGTTATTTGGATTTCTCTATTTGAAAATGGTAAGGAAAAGTCTTAACGAGATTTAGGTAATTAGCCACAAATCAAAACGTTATATTACCGCAAATGGGAAATGAAACTGTATCATGTAACCTATAAGCTTAAATTTAAGTCTTATATTAAATAGCTCTCAACAGTCGGAAGCTACAGCCGTTTTAGTCTTGATTTGATCTGGCAGACATGGTGTTGATTCTCGTCGCCGTCGCAAGCGTCATTAAGACTATTCGAAAGGAAAGAAAATCCACTGGGAGTTTCAAGTTGACCATACATATATGTAAAGCACTTTGGTTCCATACCAGTTAAAAGTTGCATTTATTCACATAAAGAATTTAACGACATCTGAAAGCATAGCGTATAAATCAAAGAGGTGACGCTTCTTCAAAATGGGAGCCACATATATAGATATACCGCTTATGCTCGCCATGCTGAATTTTGAAATTTCTCAAAAATAATTAACAACTCCCCTTGTAAATGCGAGCTATCAGCTGGAAAAGAATTGGACACAATTGCGGTTCATATTGAGTACAACCATTATCTGTGTAGTACTGATTAGATGACTGAGCAACATTCAACAACTTGTTTAAATACGCACTCGTTCCATTCATACCGCTTAAGTTTAATTCACTAATATCTGCGGTATTCAGAAAGCAAATTTGGCGTAAATCGTAATAGCTGTAACACCAAGCTTGGCCTTTATTTTCAGGCTATAAGTGCCTCAATGTTGATAACGGGGAACTTATGATACTTCTTTCTGGCTATTCAAACCATCTTGTAACATACCGATAACTTATATGTTATGATTGATTGATTGTTTGGTGAGAGGTTAACTGTGGAACTAGTGCATTTAAAAACTTCTAATTTGTAGGTCTTGAGAAACATAGCCGATAATTTTAAATGTTGTTTCAATGGGAAAATATCGACGTTTTTGGCAGCCCATGCCACTTTGTCTATTGCTATCGACGGTGCTAAGGCTACTTACATTTTGGTGAATAATCTGAAGTCTTAGATTCTCCATCCCTGGGTTCGATGGACGATTCTACAACATCGATCAGAAGTTGCCAATATAACATTTTTAACAAAGTGCAGAAAACACAAGTTACTAAACATGTGCGTGTACAAAATGTTTACACAACTTCCACATGTAAATCGGTTGCTTACTGACGGACTAAATCGTAAACGTTATCATCCAAATCATACCTGAGCAATTCCAAGATGTTTCGTTATTGCGAATAAATCCCTCGTCACATGAGCACTCAAACCCACCAATAGTATTGAGGCAACGTGAGTTCAAACCACAAACGATCTGACTTCCGCTGGCACATTCATCTATATCTGATACAGAAAACACAAAAAATAAAAAGAAGTTTTAGAAATCATATCGTTCGAACGCAAACAAATAAAACCATACTGTATTATTCCACTGCCTCCAAATGTACTCATACATCACGGCTTTTTTTTGAATATGAAAAAAATCTTTCAATGTCATTCTGAAATTTAAGGCGAAGCATTGATTTAATGTGGATAAAACCTTCTTGGTTTATTTAGGAACAACTTATATTTGTTGTACACCAATGACTGATAAATGTGTAAGAACCACGTCGAAACATCATCACTCAATAAACCAATTAAGAGCTATAAGTAATTCTTCATTTTTTCATTGGAATTTTTGTCCATTATTAGCACATATCCTCGGTTCGCACCCGGGTCACTGTCTTCATCGATATGTTTTATTTGAACGTCAATCCAAGGTACTTCAAACACCCAAGTTCTCTTGACAATCGGAGGTGTCCGCATTTTGGAAACTCATGCCTCGTTAAGTCGTCAATAAATCGGCTTCAATGACAATAAATCAAGCTTAGAAAGAAAAAAAACGGATGTCGTACAAGATTGATTGATTGGTGTTTTACGCCGCGCTCAAGATTATTTCACTTATATGGCGGGATGTCGTACAAGAGAGACGTGGTTTATTCAGTGAATTTCAGCGAGTTGGGTGTTCTTGAAGACAGGACGTTAACCTTGGACATATGGATTTTCAATAAATAGATTTGCCCACAAGACTACTTAAATGCTTTACATTCGGAAATATAAATTTTCTATAAAACAAAGGACTTGGTTTACCTGAACATTGGTTACCATCACCAGTAAATCCTTCAAGACAACTGCACAGATAACCGCCATCAATATTTAAACAGGATGCATTGGTGTGACAAATATTATCCAAGTCACATTCATTTAAATCTGGAAAGCATATGGAACAAGGGTGGGTTATTTCACTAATATAGACTCGTTCTATTTTGCTGGCGCAAGAAACGCCTGTCACAAATGTATTATCACAATCAAATGTATTATCACAATCAAATGTATTATCACAATCAAATGTTTTATCACAATCAAATGTATTATCACAATCAAATGTATTATCACAATCAAATGTATTATCACAATCAAATGTATTATCACAATCAAATGTATTATCACAATCAAATGTATTATCACAATCAAATGTATTATCACAGTCAAATGTATTATCACAATCAAATGCATTATCACAATCAAATATATTATCACATAACCGCATGAGGTAACTTTACGCAAGCTTACCCCCGGGGCTGGTTACACTAAACGTATTAAATTACTTCTAAGTTTTCAACATACATTTGCGCCTTTCGACTTCATATGGATCCTATTGTTTAGCATATATTTGAGACACGGGTAATTATCGCCATTTTAATAGAATAACACCCAGGCAGTGAATACAAGTGCAACCAATTCTATTCGAACTCAGAAGGCCACACCCTCTCCCAACAACGTTTTACAAAATTGCTCACCGTAACATAGACTATTATCCGGTCTCACACTTCGATGTCCCGTGGTACATTTACATACATATCCGCCTGGGTAGTTAATGCACTGAGATCCCAGTCCACACGGTCTACGGACACACTCGTCAATGTCTGCATGGGGGGAAATTTAATCAAGTTTTAAGCCCAAGAAAGGAAGTAAATAAATAAATTCATTTTTAAACTTCCAAACCAGAACCCGAACTCGAATGTGGCATGAGCTGTCAAACATAGGGAAACAATCATTACCACAAAAGAAGCTAATTGCTTGCCATTTTCATAAGGAAAAACAAATTATGAGCTTTCCGCTAATACCAATCTCAGAGATGCACATTAAGGCAGTTTTCCAAACAACAACAAACATCAATATGGGCTAAAATATTCCGGTTATTTGATTTTTCGTCCGTTATCAACATATATTCGGTTCGTCCAGATTACTTACTTTTTTGATTTCTCGGTCATTTAGTTTTTAAAGGTACAACCGACTCTTCCTGAGAATCGAATGTTATGAAAATCCTAATTGTGTTTATCCTGTTTAAAGTGGCGTGAGCTGCTCAAATTCACGTTTTTTCATAATTTCTGATCGTCACGACAGTGAGAGGCTTTGAAGGACATCGAAAAACTAAATGATTGGCGTTTAAATGAGGAAAATCCATACAGTGTGTGGCCTGTACGAACCGAAAATGTGTTCGAGAAGTAACAAAATTTAAATAACCGGGACGACCATTCATTCATTCGAAGTCAAAGTTTGTCAAACATTACTTTATCGTGCATTTTCGAGAGTAGAAGCACTAAAAAGCTTCTGAATTATACGTCTTGAGAAAAATAGCCAACAATTTCAACATTCTGTCTTAACATAAAAATATCAACATTTTGGCAGCTCATGCCACTTTAAGTTAGCGGTTATAAATCTGTTACCATGGATTTAAGAAATATCATCTTATCAATTCATGGCTGAAACAATTCCCCTATATTCAGATGACTTATTACATCTTGGTTTACCATGGGATACAGCCTGTGTGCTCTAGTTTAAAGTTTTTGCAACCAACCTGCGCAATCTTCGGTCCTGAAATCTTTCAATTTGAATCCTGTCTGACATTGACATCTGTACCCCCCACTGAAGTTGATACAGGCGGCGTAACGACCACAAGGGTTACGTAACTTTAAACACTCGTCCACATCTGAAACAAACCCAACTGTGTTTATTTATAGTAAAAACATCGTCTGTTATTGCAAAACAAGGGAAAGCTATAAAAATGCGCAAACATAATACCGCAACATCGTATATTTTTTTTTCATTTGTAAAGGACTCTTGCCTTCAGAAAAATTAAGTCATGTAATAATGTTATAACTTATAGGTATATTGTATGTTAGTACCGCCTTAAGAAATATATACAAAATTTCTGAATGTAATACAATGCAAACATTACCAAAAAAAAATCATATCCAAGTTAATAACAATGAGAACAAGAAATTCATGTTTTTCCTTTTTATAGAGTTAATATTTTCGCTGTACCTAGCCCGGATTATCGGTCTTACGCGACTGGTATAATATGGCTGCTAATGTGTCTTGTCGCCTTACGAACACGGAGAGAAAAAAAAATTCGGCAGAGCCCAGATTTCTCGGCTACGCTGTACCATACTTCTTCTGTGTGTTTTTACCTCTAAAACCACAGTACATAAAATATAAAAAAAACTCTCAGCTAATGCAATTCTTTTAGACGTTTAAGATATCATAAAAACATAGTTTTCTGGATTTGAGAGATAATTTCAAAATGAATCCTGACCTACACAATGGTCTTCGCTGGAGAGTTCAAAACCTGTTAAACATGAGCAGGAATATCCACCGTCGTAATTTTGACATCTTGAACCATATTGACAATCGGCTAAGCCTTCGATACATTCATTCACATCTGAAAAAAAGAGACATAAAGAGTTATCTCTCTTGTTTACAGTCTGATAAACGAAAAGATTAAACTGTAGAAAATAAATTGTAGATGCACATGAGGACTGCAGTCGGAACCCCCTTCGGCTATCTTCGCTCGCTACCGGTCGGCTTTGACACGCCTCGGGCAGTCTGCGCTTTTTATACGGCAAATCACCGTATTTTTGGGCTGAATAAAAATGGCGTCGAAAGTAAATATCAAAATGCTTCACTGCAGACGAAAACAGAAAATAAAAATTCTAATATCATTTAGAAAGATATCTGATTATATATTTTATTTAGCCCGGAAAACCTCCTGTTGTAGACAGACGCAGTTTCGGTACATATCAGGAATCCTCCAATGCTTCAATTACATAATTGATCGAAGCTGAAAGTTAACAAAACGGAGTGTTTCGGTCCCTTACATTATCACGGGGACACTTTTGTGGGGCTCTCAAGACGATTTGGAAATTGTACGCTTCACGGCTACCTATTTGGTCGCCATATTCAAAATGACCTGCAGTCTATCAGAGGGTATTTCACGCACGTAAATCCCCGAAGTTTCAGAGTGATGAGTACTGCTGCGTGTTTTGCTGGTTGCTGTGATTGTGGGTTAATGATTTACCATCATTCTGTCCCCCGATAAACTTATCTTAACATATATAAAAGTAGCTTCAGAGAAATTTTAACTCACTCATTTTTAACTCAAACTCAAACTTAAAATAAGTCCGGTGTATTAAACATTACTGAACGTAATTGAGCATAACAGGACGTATTTAAACATTTCTGAACGTATTCAAGCATTATTGGATAAAATTAAACATTATTGGAACTGTACAAACATCACTGGGCGTATTTAAATATAACCCCGTGTATTTAAACATTGCGGGAAGTATTTAAACATTAGTGGACGTATTTAAACATTAGTGGACATATTTAAACATTAGTGGACGTATTTAAACATTAGTGGACATATTTAAACATTAGTGGACATATTTAAACATTAGTGGACGTATTTAAACATTAGTGGACGTATTTAAACATTAGTGGACGTATTTAAACATTAGTGGACGTATTTAACCATATCTGGACGTATTTAAACAGTACTGGACAGATTTTAACATAAATTGACGTATTCAAACTTTATTGGACATATTTAAACATAACTGCGCGTATTTGTATGCCCTATACATGTTTAATTTTAGTGATTCAAATGACAAAAGAGCTTCGACAGCTGACAAGCTTTTGATAGCATTTTTTTATTATATAACTTCCGTCTTTTGAATCCATATTTATCTCGCTTATATCTATTTCCGTATTTCCATTTTACAATAGCCTATCAATGCTTCTCTACTATAATAAGAACATTATGCAAAACATTGTTTTCCTGCCGTCAATACTCGCCTTTGCAATTTGTATTATCACTGAATGGATCGAAATATCCCTGTAGACAGGTGCATTTGAATCCTCCGATGAAGTTGGTACACTGTGAATTCTCGCCGCACGGATGTATCAGTTCAATGCATTCGTCAAAATCTGAAGAAAAAAATAATACTTAAACATTTAAGTGGCATGCGCTGCCAAAATTCACACCTTTTTCATAATTTCTGATCGTCAGGACAATAAAAGGCTCTGAAGGCCACCAAAAAGACTAAATGATTGGCGTTGGAATGAGGAAAATCCATACAGTATATGGCCTATACGAACCAAAATAGTGTTCGGAAAGTAAACAAAATTTAAATAAACGGGACGACCATTCATTTATTCTAAGCCAAAGTAGGTTCAAAACAATACATTATCGTTCATTCTCCAAAATAGAAGCACTAATAAGTTTCTGAATTATAGCTATTGAGAAAAATAGCCAATAATTTCCACACTCTGTTGTAACGTCAAAATATCAACATTTTGGCAGCTCATGCCACTTTAAAAGCTGAGCGTTATTTAAACAGACCTACACAGATAGGCGTTCTATTGATACATGTATATGTGGAAACTGTGATTCGCTTGCTAATTAATTGCTGAGAAAAGCACATCATTTTGTTTAATGACGTTCTTAAAAGGAAATCGTCCGAATACGAATATAAAATGGAATTTAGTTTTTTTTCTGCTCTACATATGTTTTTCATTATCTTTATTAAGGGTCACTCAAAATAAAAATGTACAACTCCATTTAAGTATGTTTTGTTTGGTCGTGTATTTGAATACTGTCAGAAATAGCCCGGATTATCGGTCTTACGGCGACTGGTATTACATGGCTGCTAATGTGTCTTGTCGCCTTAGCCCGAATCACTAGGGTATACTAATATCGATATAACTGCGGAGAAATATAGGTCTATACATCTAGTATTTAATACTCCATGAATATTTCATATTCGGCATAGTTCATTGGTCATGACAAAATATTTCAGACAATTTCGAGTTACTTTTTTAGTATGGAAGTGATCTGGGCTATAACGAACACAGAGAGAAAAAAATTCGGCAGAGCCCAGATTTCTCGGCTATGTCAGAAACAGACCATACAGTGTACGTTCTCTTTCCTTTTGTCAAAGATTCTGACTTTACTTCGCATTAAGATTTTTCACCTGAGTAGTGGCGTTGATATGGTAATGAGAAGGAGAAGTGGGTTATCTGTGCCCGTGGGAAACCCCAAACCCTCCTAATATGCGTTGAAGGAAAGACCGATAAGAGATTCTCTCTTTAAAATGGGAACTATTCGAATTCGTAACATATTGGTGGAAGACATGTGGAGGGACGAACATTTCCGCTCTAACTGGGGTGTCCCGCAGGATCCAAACCTTTCGAATCATCAATGATTATTGCATTATTGTACAGATTATCTGCTCTGACGGGGTCTTACCTTCGCACTTTGTATCATCTTGTCGAAGACTTTGAAATCCAGTATAACACTTGCAAATATAACTGCCTGCTGTATTCATACAATAAGAATTGTTTCCACAAAGAGTATTTTCACATTCATTCATATCTGAAACATAAAATGTAATGTAATGATGTAACAAATTAAATAAATGCTCAGGTATACTGCAAGAAATCAACCATAAATACGCCTAGGTGTTTTTTTAATTCATTCTCACGAAACGTGTCATGTTATAATGTATCTCATGATAGTTCAGGGATTTTAATTGACTAATACTGCTACAATCAGCTGGAGTTCCTTGACTCCGAAAGTATGTGGAAGATTTGCCAGGTACTCGCCGAAGGTCGGGGATTTCTTCCGGACAATGAGCCCGGTTTCTTCCCCAACTAATCCTGACAACGCCGCCATATAAGTGAAATAATCTTGAGTGCGGCCTAAAACACCAAAAAATCAACTGAAAGTAAGCAGTCCCTATTTTAACGGAACAAGATTTATTTTAAATCTTTCAATGGTATTTCATTACGTCATTACGAAGCCTATCTAATTACAACTTAGTGAATTTGGAATAATATTTAGGATTTGTATTTACCTTCACATGATCCATTGTGAGTTACATAACCAGACAAACAAGAACAGCCATAGCTGCCATCTAAATTCACACATTCTGCATGTTGGCCACAAATTGTAGTATTGTCAAAACACTCATTTATATCTGAAATGGATATAGCAATGTTTTATGAGTGTCATTTAAGAGTTGTGATGATGCAAGAAATACAGAAGCTCCTACGCTAACCGAGTTACTTAAAGTGGCATGAGCTGCCAAAATGTTGACGTTAACAGAATGTTGAAATTATTGCCTATTTTTCTCAAGACGTATAATTCAGAAGCTTTTTAGTGCTTCCAGTGTCGAAAATCTACGATAAAGTATTGTTTTGAACTAACATTGGCTTAGAATGAATGAATGGTCGTCCCGGTTATTTAAATTTTGTTTACTTTTCGAAGTCGTTTTCGGTTCGTACAGGCCATATACTGTACGGATTTTCTTCATTCGAACGCCAATCATTTAGTTTTTTCGATGGCCTTGAAAGCATCTTACTGTCGTGATGATCAGAAATTATGAAAAAAGTGTGAATTTTGGCAGCTCATGCCACTTTAATTATGTAACTGTAAAGTTAATACCGTTCAAACATTACTAAACCTTTTCGCGCTCATCAATTTACGTCATAATAATGATGTAAGGTGTATATACCGTCTCGAATATAAACCAGTGACTGATTGGCTTTTTCGCTTAAACATATACAATGCAATACCAGCAAAAATATCATTTTTCAAAACTTCTCATTAAAAATTTTAAAACGGCACAATTTTTACTGGTCAGTAAAAACGGAATTTCAAAATTAAGGCTATATCCCTCAAATAGCACAACCAACGAGATTTCCGTTGATATCATCTTCGGAATTGCACGTTAAGTAATTATTGTAGATATATGAAACATACAAAAATAACTAAGTTTGCCGTTCAAAAATCAAAATTGATTCATATATCAATTGAATTGGAACATTTGTTGAAAATTACAAATGTCGATGAACTTTCGAATCAAGAAAACCAAAAACGTTAACTTGCCCAACAGGATAGGGATAAGGGAAACGGGTACAGAAGAGTATCTGGTGAGCTTTCACTACAGTTTTGTATACTGTCAGGAGATTTCATGCAAGTATGTAAAGGGACGAGCAGACATCTGGATGAGGCAATATTACAGACGGTGGATTAATTTTTTTTCCAAAGCTGATTTTTATTGATTTTTACCATAACGTTGAAAGTTACAAAGTTAACATTGCTGTCTCACGAAATTACATTACAAGAAATGAATGTCATGTAATAATCTTAAAATAAAAGGTGGATTAATTTATTGATGTTTTACGGCGCACTCAAGATTATTTAACTTATGGCGACGTTGTCCGGTTTAATGGGGGAGGAAACCGGACTCATTGCCCGGAGGAAACCCCAGATCTTCGGAAAGTACAAGGCAACTCTTCCACATACGGCGACCGAGCGAAAAAACAACTCAGAAATTGTTCAATTTTGATTTGGCCTGAATGTGATTTGAACCCGCGCCACATCGATGCAAGGTCTGTGTGGAACTGAGGGACGATCATACAGACCCATGGCACCGGACCACCGAGGCCCCCCACAAACTGTAGAAGTTGGCTGCATTTGAGTATATGATGTGCATCCCTAAGACAAACAATTTGCAGCTAAAATCATGATAGCCAACGACCATGACTATGCACGTTAGTATATATATACATATTGTAGTTACCACCCGTTCAGTTTTATTGTTTTTATAGGCCTGGGTGTGCATTTATTTTGCCGATTTAGTCATACAAATTAGCCATCATTAAAAATAGTCCATAAATTATTTAAGATGAAACTGGCTACTATCTGTGTTAGTATAGCAAGAAGTCCACTAAAATTTAAATGAGAGAAAATGCAGCTTAAGATGGTAAATGAGTTTAAGTGGCGTTGTAAGAGAAACAGGGGTTAAACTATGACGTGAATCAGACCTGCGCAATGTGTTCCATCCCGAGATTCACTTCTAAATCCATCCAGACATGCGCAACTGTACCCGCCGCCGAAGTTTTCACAAATGGAGTTATCGCCACAAATATTGCTGTTCCCACATTCGTCTACTTCTGTATAAACAATAGACCAAACAATAGAAAAAGCTAAACGAGAGGTGAAATCTAATGCGTAGGCGTAAATTTCTCCTTGCAGTATGCTAAACCATTTATATGATTAGGTATAAACGTCTAAATGGTATGCCCCCTTTTAAAGTGGCATGAGCTGCCAAAATGTTGATATTTTGAGGTTAAAACAGAATGTTGAAATTATTGGCTATTTTTCTCAAGACGTATAATTCAGACGCTTTTTAGTGCTTCTACTCTCGAAAATGTACGATAAAGTACTTTGGCTTAGAATGAATGAATGGTCCCGACTATTTAAATTTTGTTTACTTTTCGAACACGTTTTCTGTTTGTACAGGCCACATACTCTATGGATTTTTCTCATTCCAACGTCAATCATTTATTTTTTCGATGGCTTTCAAAGTCTCTTACTGTCGTGACGATCAGAAATTATGAAAAAAGTGTGAATTTTGGCAGCTAATGCCGCTTTAACACAATAAGAAACTTGTCGCCATGGTTATTTTAGACAAGAAGAGGTTCCCTGTTCCCGTGTGATTTAGTCTTCAAAAATATATATGAACATGTGGCTTTAATAATGAAAATGGAAAAATATCATCAGACTGTAACCAGTTTCTTTGGTTAAAGGCCCACTTGCCGCCGTAGCCTGTTTAAATTTGCTAAGAAAACCAATTTACATGAGCTTAGTACGACTACACTAAACTTAAACATAGGACACATAAAACATGTCTAGTTAGCTTTAGAATGTAGAAATAGGGTGAAAAACAAACGAAGAATCGAAGCCTGATTACAACAACAACGATCAGTGTCGGTCAACTTTCGTGTTGGGTTACCCTCATTTCAGGCCTTTTTATCTGTGGTTTACACTCAAACAATTATCAGCAGGCTTTTCCAGTCGCTGTTAACCGATCGTCAGTCTGTATTTCTCAGATAAATAGGCCTACGTAAAATTACACTGTGCCGTTGGTTCACTCACTCGACTGAAACATAAATGCGCCCCAGCGAGCAGTTTGGTTTGTTTACGTTCCGGGTACCTAACAATTCAAATTTTCAAATTCAATTTAAAAATACAAAGTGACGTCCAAACTTTTATATTTTGGTAAACATAGAAAGTTCCTAACTTATATTGTCTGAGAAAAATACAGGAAACGGTCTTTCTTTTTTAATGTAGGCAATATTCCTGATTTTCGCGGCAAGTGTGCCTTTAAATAAAAAAACACACACGACTTATAAAAGCTGAGTTTAATGCAATATGTTGCGGATATGAACATATTTAGACTTGCCTTTGCAATTTTTTCCATCTTGAGTGAGGCTGGCGTATCCATGGTGACAGGTACATTGGTATTCTCCGTATGTATTTTCACAGTTGGAGTTCGGTCCACAGGGCAAGTCTAGCACTTTACATTCGTCTATGTCTAGAACAGGAACGACAAAAAAATCATCTTTATTTCTTAACAACCATTCATTCGCAATTGACATTTTATGACATTTCCCGCTTTCTATTAGACTTCGACTGTTCATTTTGCCTGGAGGATTGATATGTTCTTGAATATTAATACTGCATAAATTCTGCTAAAATAATTAAATAAATTGCTTAATTCGCGACTGCTTCCGGGACGGTTCGTGTTAGCTATATACTCGTTCGGCTAATGGAACAATATTGCCTAAATACCACGTTTAGTTATCAAGAGTTTATTCAAATAACCTACTGAATACCTGAAGCTATAACATTTATGTATTTTAATTACATGCGGATTGCTCTATGCATAATAGTCGGATTAATTGGGCAGATAGTTAATAGTTGGCATACTGTATACTGTTTTTATAGTCCTATAGGAATTTGGTATACAATATTTTCCATAGCATACACCTCTGCAGATTGTGTAAAGGCCCGTTCTCACTGTGCGATTTGGCGTACGGACTTGTTGCATGCGATTCAAATGGATGCATTTGATTGGTTGACAAATCTTATTGACCAATTAAAAGCATCCCTTTTAGTCGCATCCTACAAGTCTGTACGGCAAATCGCACAGTGAGAACGGGCCTTTATGAATTCGGTTGAGAATGGGGGAAAAGCTGCACATGCACGACATTTTCTCTCCCTACCAAAAAGGAACAAATAAGGATCCACAGACTTGAATGTTTGGTAGAAGAGCAATATTTACCCGAACACACAACCAGGGAATAATAACACACACGCTTAACTTTCAAACTAATCTATATTTTTGCTCAATTGAGGGCTCCCACACCGTAGAATAATTTCACAATACCAGTTTTTGTCACAAGTTTATACAGAAATTGTAAAATATATGTCACAACTTATTATAAAACCCAAAGATTTTTCCATCCTTACCTGTTACACAATGCCTGCCATCCTGACTTGGACTTGAGAAACCAAATTTACAAGTGCAATAATGCTCCCCGTTAGTATTAGTACATTCTGAGTTTGAACCACAGGGTGAGTCTAGTACTTGGCACTCGTCTATGTCTGAAAATTGGTTGATGAGTACAACATATCAAAACCGACCCTAAAGAAACAGATTGTAATGAAAGCGAAACATATTGCAGAAAGACTCATGCAAGTCACGTTATTTTCGGGCATGAATCGTAAACAATCGAGGAGAGTGCTGTTGTTTTCTTTTACAGAAATGTCCAACAATTGTTTTGTTATAAGTTATTTTGGGGTTTTGATGAGCGATTCCCCAAATGGTTGTTGGATAACGCCTTAAAAATCAACACGGCTTGTTTACTGGTTTGACCACGAAATATAATAATAAGTTACTGAATCACTAGGGATATAGGTTATTGTGTAGTGGAAGACAAACGAATAAAACATATATAAAGTGTTATTTCAAGAATAGTCTCAAACCAAAACGGCTTTTTATGATGAAACCTTTTTCATCAAGTCCAATGTTTGCTGCATATAGTTTTCATTTAAACTGCGTTGTATAATAGTTTGTATGATCTGGTATTAAAATTTACTCTTGAAAAACGAGGGAAAGTTTTCAAAGTTGACACTGTCAATACTAGGGAGGATAAAGGGAGGTTAATATAGTATGGGCTTCTTAAGTTGCACACAGTTTAATAAGTAATGAGAAAAAATTAAAGCATCACCACGTAGTAAGTTGTTTGTGAACAACACGAGCTTTCGACACCTATACCGGTGTCTTTGTCAAGTATATTACTGTTCTCGTTGGTATGGAACCGACGTTTAAAGAGAGTTTAACAAAATTCTTAGTATAATAGCTGTTACGCTCATTAAAAACAGATGTTACCTTCACAGTAGTATACATTTCTGAATGACTTGAATGGTCCAGTAAAGCCCTTTTCACACAAACACTTATAAGATGACCCCTCAGTTGTGCACACGGAGTTCTGTCCACACTCGTGTTTACCAGATTCACATGGACCCTCTGCAGGACAAAACCAAAATATCGTTAAAGTGTATCATTAAAATGTATCAATGATTTATTATAAAGTTTTTTATTAAATGATAGATAAATAGAGCAAGTGTCCTACTAAAGCTCTACGTTTTGTTTGCCTTTGTTCTATATGCTACGTGAACTTAATGTCCTTAAAGGGAAAGAAAATCTAAGCTTTAGACTGGTTTAAATGGAAAGAGTAGAGTTCATTTAGTCCAAAACAACTGTCCAATGTATGTTTTATTCCCTCGTAAGCATATAATTGAAATTTGAAGGTGGCGTTACATTAGAGAATAAGCTCCATAGGCCATTCACAAGGCCGCCACCATTTTTTCATTAGTTTTAGCCAATTATTGCTGAATAAAAAGTGCGTTATAGAGTAGTCATGTGATGCAATTTAGCCAATGGCTGGCTAAGCAATGGCGTGCGGTTGCATACTGACCTATATATTGGGAGACAATCTTCCCACTTCAAGTTTTTCGCCATGTTTTTTTGGACCTAGATCTACCATTATACATTAGAGAGCGGTAAAAATACGTCATTATTGATCTAAAAATAGCTACACCAACATCACGTCATCCTAAAACGGAAAAAAATGGCTATACAGATAAGCCACTGAAAGGACATACTTCTGTCTGTTTTCATTAGCTTGAGGGTCACTGGAGGTAATTGACGTGAAATGTTTTAAGCACTTTGAAGGTTGATATCGACGATAATCCCTGTGTATTTCTAGAGATTCTCCCTCCTTTAATGTATTGCTCGTCGAAATAAGACTAAGAAAATGTAGAAACGAACGTAAAATCCTCTCTCGCTCATTTAATATATTGCATCTTTTAGAATTTGACCAGTGTGTTACCATTTCTTTCCGTAGAATTTTACATGTATATTATCGGATGTACTAGTATTTTGAAAATAGTAAACGATGACTTCGATATTCTGTTTTAACGGCAAAATATAAACATTTTGGCAGCTCATGCCACTGAAGATTTTTAAACTATAATTTTAAATTTGTAAATAAAATGTGCTGATTTTTGGTGGTTGTTATTTCATTATGGTAAAAGACATTCTGTGATTGAATATCTGGTTTAGAGTGGTCAATGGGATACAAATAAACATCTATGTTTTGAACAAAAGTTAAATATTTTGCTCTTTTCTAGAGATTTTAATAGGCGTATCTGTATTCAAACCTCGTCAATTTAGAATGCACTTAAAGTGGCATGAGCGGCCAAAATTCAGATCTTTTTCGTAATTTGTGATTGTTCAGCGTTTGAAGTACGTTGAAGCATTAAATGTTTGACATTAACAAAAGAAAATATTGGTACAGGCTGTACGAACAGAAGACGTGTGCTAATAGTGGACACAGTTTAACTAGCTAGGATGTTCATTTTTGGGAGGTTTGCTGCTTATCGTACATCTTCAATATTGGTATCGGCCGAAAGTTTTTTTCGTAGTCTCATTAGCGTATATTGTTTACTTCAAATAGTATAACAGTCTTTTCGTTATTTTTGGGATTACATTTCTTGAAAAAAGGCCGAAATTCTCCTACCGAGATTTTTTCGTCTGACTGTCAATAAAAAAATCTTACATCGCGTGGCCTCGCTTCACTGTTGTTAAAAAAACATCTGGAAATAACACATCTACGTCGTCTAAAAATAATGTCATTTTTGTCAGTCCGTTGCTAGTTTTATGTGTCTCGGAAAAGTATGGATTTTAAGCTGAGAATCTCAAATAAAACAATCTGTTATTGCATGGTTGATCGGTGAAATCAGTCAATAAATGAGGAAATGTGAAAGGTCGCATTACCCTATATTCAGGGCACTGACGCCTTCGGCCTGAATTATGTGACGTTTATGTGCGGTAGATTTTGAATTTGTCAACGGTTGCGCAATTTCAAATTACAAAATAAATTCATCCTCCACTTCCTGGACTACCATATCTATCGGCAATCCCAGTAACCGCAGTTCGGAGAATGCATTGTTTCTTATAAAAGATTTACCGAGCAGGCGACTCCGATATCTAAAGTCCGACTCAAATTTGCTCCATCAAGTACTATTGTCACATCTAAAACGCTCGCCATCTTTTTTCTAATGCATCCCATAATAGTTCATACGAAGGAGAGAAGAAAAGCAAAGGTCTCTCAATAACGGAGAGATGGCGCCGTTTATGGTGACCTCTGGGTCAAAAGGTGCCTGTGCCCTGAATATGGTGTAATGGAACGTTTCATAGACTTTTGGTGAAAGTTATACCCCTGAACATTGTGACCGTTGTTAGCACATAACTTCGTTTCGTACGGCTTTACCTATATTTTTCCTCCAATGTCAATCCTTTATTTTGTCAAGGATCAACCTCTCCGGACACTTAAAGTGACATGAGCTGCCAAAATTCTAACTTTTTTGATAATTTTTGATCGTCACGACAGTAAGAGGCTTCGAAGGACATCGAACAACTAAATGATTGGCGTTGGAATGAGAAAAATCCATACAGTATGTGGCCTGTACGAACCGAAAACGGGTTCGAAAAGTAAACAAAATTCAAATAGCCGGGACGACCGTTCATTCATTCTAAGCCAAAGTTAGTTCAAAACAATACTTTATCGTACATTTTCGAGAGTAGAAGCACTAAAAAGCGTCTGAATTGTACGTCTTAAGAAAAATAGGCAATATTTTCAACATTCTGTTTTAACCTCAAAATATCAACATTTTGGCAGCTCACGCAACTTTAAAGCCATTCATCTGGGAAGGATCCGGGACATTTCGGCCAGGGACATTTTGGCCTGGGACATTTCGGTACGGTACATTTCGGCCTGGGACATTTCGGCCCAAAGTGATAAAGGGGGCATTTCAGCCCACCTTGGTTTTTATTCTATTTAATTGTATATTTTCTCATTTCTTTCTCCATATTCAGCAATTTTTCAGCTATAACAGTGATACTAGTGGACTTCTAGACAATCTTTCCAACTTTCATGATACATATGTTACAGGTATAATATTAGTCGGAGAAATAGTGATTATTGAGGGCTAACAAACTCACATATGTACTTAGTCACACTTTTATTTCACAGCACTATTCAGAAGTCCGTTACATACATGTATCTAACCTCATTGTGTTATAAAGAACAGCACTACTTGTACGTTAAACCGAGCATTATTGATTCACAACATGCTTCCACCTGATAACATGACCAGCACCATTCAAAAATTGTTCAATTGTCATTTGTTGGTAATAAGATAAGCAATATTCAGCATGATAAGGGTAGGTAAGTTTGAGTTGATAGGCCCAGTTATTAAAATCAAAGAGGGAAAGATTATCTCTCTTGTGACTTCCTGAACACTCAGTATGGTGCTGGTCACCTTATCAGATGGAAGCCTGTGACTGATCCTATGATACTTGGCGTTATGTAGTGGTGGGCTATATATGTAACATATTGTGGTTAGATAAATTTATCAACTTGAGCTGAAGTTAATGAGCATATATATATTCATATAGAATAAGAGAAAGAAATAAGAAAATGTTTAATCAAATATAATTAAAACCAAGGTAGGCCGAAATGTCCCCTTTTTCACGTTGGACCGAAATGTCCCAGGCCGAACTGTCCCAGGCCGAAATGTACTGTAGGCCTACCGAAATGTCCCAGGCCGAAATGTCTGGTTACGTTCATTCAATCCTGCAATCACCACTATCAGATATATTTGTTCTACCGCTCGCACCTTAATTTTTATTTTCAAACCTATGAAATATTCGAGTTGACTCCCTCAATTCGTGAATAAATCGTAGCGATGTTTTGAGTCATATTCATAATCATTTTGCTGATATAAATTAGACAGAGTTGTCATCACTGCATTCATCGGTTATGTAGTCATTCCATTAGTCGAACTAGTATATAAAACCATTTTGTGTTCTTTAGATATACAATATCTGAAACATCTAAGTTGTGTAAGAAACCACGAAGTATTAAAGTTGTTTGTGAACAACACGAACTTTCGACTCCTATACTGGTGATTTTATCAAGTGTAACACTTGCTTATATTTCATTTAAAACTTAACATTTCTCATTAGAATCTAAGTTGCTGTTTATGTAAATTCAAAATAAAATTCATTATATTTCTTTAACGAGTATGACGTGCAGTCAACTTGCCTCTAAATGATCGATCGAATAGGGAATACTTGTAGGCTTCGTCTATATGATGAGGCGTCACCTAGATTTACTCCTTATTGTGGGCTAACCTGGTAAACTTTCCCTTTTATCATACCAGACTTACTTTATGTTGTATTTGCCTACTTGAATGACGTCAATTGATCGTCAGGAAAGGTGCTAATGTCAACCGGTACCCAGACTTGGTATTGTCTATATATTTACACTTAACAGCTGTCGCTACTTACTCATAGTACACGAATAGCGGAGAACTGACTATAATATCAATATAGGTATCTGAATTAACGTATTATATACAGGTACTGCTGGAATTCGTACTAGAAACGTGTATAATACAACTGTTATACTTAAAAATGATACAAACTCTACACTTTATATATACGGAATCAATGTCTGGATATTACACATGGGTATATCCAAATAAAAATGAAATATATGTAGATATCAATCCATTCTTGGATAAGTATATATATTGTTAATATCTTCTCAGTTCTTATTCTTCAGAAACATATGCATCTAGTTATGCGGAGAATTTATAAAGCATTCGCGTAATTCAAAACATGGCGACAGGGCAAACCTGTCACCCTTGACTGCACTCCCTCTTTCCACTCGTGCGTTTAAAAGTTTCCTGATAAGTATCAAGATGAACATAGTTTCTCGAATGATAGATTTTGACGCATGCACAATACATGGGGCTCAAGTTAAAAAAGACAAGGTCCAGTAGGTCAGAGAACAGATTGTTGACAGCGGCTGAGAGAAGACTAAAACATTAACAAATGGTTTATTTATCATATACGATGGAAAAATAATTCATCAAAATCATACCTTCATGCTGTCCAGGAATTTCAACTACCTGCAATGCCAGTGATATATATATAGTAACCCACTTGAGCAAACTGCAATCCATGGTGTCCACATGTCAGTTCCTGGTGCATCACACACGCTCAACTACTACATGATAAATGCGTTAAACTCAAAATACTATGCGATGTCGTTTTTTAAATGCATCGGCTATTTGGGTAGAAAGTGTGAGTATATAGTACACTATAACTCCAGTCGCTAGCTTTTCTTCGCATCTATAAACCACAGTACTCGCGAGTTGCACTCACACTCTCAAGTACAGGGGCGTTATAAAAACACGCATCACCACACTATCTGAATACCGGGAAACGCAACCCGTCGATCCAAGTCTATTTTACCCTCCTATGTTTTCAGTCAAATTATCCAACCTTCAATTACATTGTCTATTGAATCGAAGATCTGTCCCTTTTTTCTGTTTACAGACACTGTTTAGATTATTGACCGGCTTCTTCTGTAATCTAAATGTCTTCCCAAAGGATTAGTCAAGCCAATCGTCTATAAAGGTTAAGATTAAATGACCCAATACTCCACATAATTAAAAGAGTACGGCGTTTCCCCACGGCCTCTTAATACTATTACTCACCTAACAGACCAAGGGAAACATCTCATTATGTTTCCGACTTTTTCAGGTAAAAAATAATTAGAAAGAAAAATCAGAGACTTCACGTGATTCAAACTTCTACGGTAAATAGTAATTAAACTTTTCGTTTTTATTTTTCGTTTTATTTCGCTTATTTTATTTCGCTTTTCGTTTTCATTAAAGTGGCACGAGAATTCAGAGTATGCTGGCCAATTCAGATTGCTGACAGAAGGCAAGCGATTCATGGATTGATGCTTTTTGCCGTACTCAAAATTATTTCACGTACATGGATACGACAGCGTTGCTAGGCTTAGTGGTGAAGAATATCGAACTTTTTGTAACGAGGAACTCCAGCCTTCGACAGGTACCTGACATACCAAACCAGTTGAAGGTCATTAAAAAGCTAGATGAGTAACGTCGAAATGCAGGTCAATTGAGATTGCTGAGAGAATGTAAGCGGTTTACGGATCGATACTTTATGCCGTACTCAAAATTATTTCACGTACATTTTATACGACAGCGTTGCTAGGTTTAAGGCCATTATAAAGGTAGATGGTTAACGTCGTGATTGTCGATACTGGTTGGGCCTGTTAAAAATTCAAATCTTTTCAGAATTCTGTTTTGATCAAAATTGTCGGAAATTCGGCCCCACTGATATAAAGATAACCGAATTGTAGAAGCCCTATCGAAAGTACCATACATCTCCATAACTGTTGGCATTTTGCTACCTGATAGGAAAACCTTCGCGACAGGTCAATACATCTGCTGCGGAGTACAAAGTCACCCAAATATCAGCAATGAGGAACTATAAACACTTTGCGTTAAATGTGTCTGACAGCATTAAAACAACCATCGCTTCGCACTAAAGTTTTTGGGGAAATCTAATCTCGTGTCATTTTTAGGCCGAAATTGTAAACGACCTTTTTATTGATATATCCACAGCGACATTTTCTGACTTAGTTTCTGTCGTCTTCCCATTTTCATTTATGTGAAACGTTCTTGTTTTAGTTTTTTTATGGATCTCTAGAATTGAGGAAAACAACAATGACTCCATTCAGATGTACACATGTATATCAGTACGTAATTAAGACTGGCTCAACCCTCACTACCCCTCCGGTTACTTAAACGCGCTTTTAATACTGGTTTTCATAAATGGTTAATTAAATGCAAAGCAATCCATAACAGCCTAGCTTGTGTATCTGATGATGGATCTAATGTACAATGTTTTTTAATCTCACTAATATATTGACGAGATCCTATCGGTGTTATTAGGGGACTTAAAATCCCCAGGGTACTAAATAAAAAGACAAACAACATTTAAATATTAGCCAGAAAGAAGCGATTAGCCATTACGATAGTTTGAAAGGTAAAGTTTTGTTTGGAATTCATTGATAGAGATTCCCATTTTAGTCGCGATATTAACAGTTCCGATACTGCAATTAAGTTTGTTACACTTGTATTGGACATTTAAAGTAAAACTACTAACAGTTCGAGTCTGATTGGGTTAGATTTACCGTTGTTTGTGCTGATCGCGTCCGGAGATTGTGTCACAGTGTTAGACTTATGACAATCTTTTTTTCGCCTGTACTCGTTTCGTTAGAAGTGTGTATCTTAAGAATACTGTTCCGATTCATACTAGATGATAACAAGATGTTGGAATATTGGGCCTGTCATATTGGCTTCAAACCCAAGGCAATATTTCTTACATTGGTGTTGTTTGAAAATACAGATTGCAGTGAATTTTAGTCTCTCTCTTAATGCTTATGATTGGTAGACATAAATTAAATGATAATATTTTTGCAACAGAACAGTTTTAGTGTCTTATATCGTACATACATGTTATCTATACACAGTTCTTTAGCGATAAACGAAAGACTACCCGGCGTATGTGTCATGAACTAAAACCCCAAACTCTATCTTAGAAGCTCAATATACTACAAGGGTTACAAAATGGCGTAAAAATGTGAAATGAAAAAAATGGAAATCACCCTCTTTCTGTCGTCAAGATTTTGACCTCTATCGCCTTTTGTCTTTCCTACATATACCTCTTTTTAACACAATTAGAACCTTGTCTCCGTGGTTATTTTAGACAAGAAGATTTTCAGTGTGTTTTAGTGTTCGTAAATATAACTCAGGAGTCACTGGGATAGGAAATGTATTCCATTTGTTTTTCGTAGATAACCGACATATATTCTGCTAAATTTAAACTTTTTGATACTTCGTTTGAACAGATGACAAACCCGCGGCTGTTGTTTCTCTTTTTACTATTTGCCTTGGTCTGTACTATATGCCACGGCCATACCTCTGGAGGTTCTAAGCTACCCAGTCGTAAACCAGCACCAGCCCACCACTACTATGGAAAGAAACCAGAAACCTGTCCGAGCTGCAAATGTTCGTGTGAGGTGAAACCCGTAAAGGAACATAAAAAAGGTAAAGCTCCAGGAAAAGAAAGTCATAGCTATTTAAGTTATTAAGAAATGAACACGTTTTTTTATGGGTTGCTACCCCTGGATTTTATTGTACACAACGTTTCGGTGTAGAAACTAACATCGTTATCAAGTGAATGTGATAAAATTCACTTGATAACGATGTTAGTTTCTACATCAAAACGTTGTGTACAATAAAATCCAGGAGTTGCAACCCATAAAAAACCGTGTTCATTTCTTAATATCATGATCAACTCCTAAATGCCACTTAAATAGGGCTATTTAAGTTGGCAATTCTGTAATTTTTAAGGGAATATTAACACTACTAGTTATATATGATACCGAACACCAGACATCCACCAGTCTATCATGGTTACCAGGGAGTAAAACTGGGCAACAGGATGTGGGGTCCAGCGGTGGTGCAGTCCTTCAAAATATTAACAGGCACTGTTAGCCTGTGTTATCCTATTGCACTTGTTTACCCTCAAAAACAGTTTTGTGTCATTCCATCACAGACAGGACAAGCGAAGTAAATGTTGAATTTCCCTGGGATATTTTATCTCAAAACTTGATGTTTAATCCTTGCAAAATACTCGAACATAGAAGTGTTTTAATGGCTTACAAGTTTTTCCTCACTGGGGTGCCTTGACTTTTTTCCGGACTATAAAACTCACTTTCGTTTTTCGTTTTCAAGTTTAGAACCTACCTTGGTTGTTAAAAAAAGGTTCTTATTCAATAATATAACCAGTTCCTTAAAACTCGGATTCAGCTAGAATATTTTCACATTTGGGAAGTTCGCCACTTTGTTTGCTATTTTGAATTCAATTATACCATCTATAACGTCAATACGTGAACCAATTTCTTTCAATGATCAGATATGTTTATTTTAGTATTGATTACATTGGACACTTGGTACAGCCATTAATATCAAATGACAAGCTGTGTGCGACAAATTCCCTCGTGGTTCGTATGTGTATCTTTTCAAACTAATTTATGTGATGCGAGTGAAAAAGCCAACATCAGTAATGATTGCAGAATACAGACATAAGTAACACCTAAAATAGTAACTGGGAGCCGAAACAGCCCACAACTGTTATAACTCAAACTGTCTTCCTGATATAATGCCATTCTGATGCACCACATTTTGGATTTTGAGGCTTTGAAGATTAACATTAGTCCCCCGTGTTATAGAATGCAGATGGAAGACGGTGCTGAAACAAGCAAGTGGAAAAGGACAGAGTGTCTATACAATTTGGAAAAGTGGAGGAAGCATTAACGAGGGTGATCTAATTGCTGAAGATATAGCAACTGAAAAGCCTCTGAGATGTGCTTCAATCATCGACAACTGGAATAAAAACATCATCGATAAGGTAAAACATAATCAACTTATAGCTTAATATATAGTCCTAAATATCTGCGATGATGATGTCAGACATTTTCTAACAGATAGGCCATCATCATCGTCAGAACGCATTTGATCAATTTTCTGGGAATTTCTTTAAGACCACCTTTAGTTTCTCATCAACAATATCAAGATTCTCTTCGAACTCTTAAAAATAAAGTTGCTAACCCGTACTTTAATGATTTCCTTTCTCCTCGCACCAATCTGAAGTCTGTATGTCGACACCAGCCATAGATCTGCCCGGTTAAATATCACATTGTACCAAACCTTTAATTTAGAAAAGTGTCTATTTGCATACTCTCATTGATACGTCACTATATGCGCGAAAAGTCAACCTGTCAAATGACTACCCACTAGCAGGCGATATAGTTCATTGGTCGTGTTGGTTCACGTGACTTCAGCAAAAAACAACACGACCAATGAATTATATCGCCTGCTAGTGGGTAGTCATTTGACAGGTTGACCTTTCGCGCATATAGTGACGTATCAATGAGAGTATGCAAATAGACACTTTTCTAAATTAAAGGTTTGGTAAAATGTGATATTTAAGCGGGTAGAATTATGGTTGGTGTCGACATACAGACTTTAGATTGATGCGAGGAGAAAGGGAAACCATTAAAGTACGGGTTTGTAATTTTATTTTTAAAAGTTATTTAGAGAATCTTTATATTTTTGATGGGAAACGAGAGGTGGTCTTACCAGCCCGAAGGGTGTCAAGGAATTCCCAGAAAATTGATCAAATGCGTTCTGACGATGATGATGGCCTATCTGTAAGAAAATGTTTTACATCATCATCGCAGATATTTCGGACTACTTAATACAATACAACCATTGTCCCCCACGTCTGTTCCGCACTTATTAGTTTTACATATTGCGTCGCTTTATTTTTTATGTCAACGTCAATATTTCAAATTTTCAACGTACTTTAAACGCTGAACTTTTTTCACATTCAGGATTAATGAATAAAATCCAACTGTTGACAGATCATGCAACTTTAAGCACATATATGGCAGGTCAGGCAACTTTAAGCACAGATATGGCAGGTCAGGCAACTTTAAGCACAGATATGGCAGGTCAGGCCACTTTAAGCACAGATATGGCAGGTCAGGCCACTTTAAGCACAGATATGGCAGGTCAGGCCACTTTAAGCACAGATACGGCAGGTCAGGCCACTTTAAGCACAGATATGGCAGGTCAGGCCACTTAAAGCACAGATATGGCAGGTCAGGCCATTTTAAGCACAGATATGACAGGTCAGGCCACTTTAAGCACAGATATGGTAGGTCAGGCCACTTTAAGCACAGATATGGTAGGTCAGGCCACTTTAAGCACAGATATGATAGGTCAGGCCACTTTAAGCACAGATATGACAGGTCAGGCCACTTTAAGCACAGATATGGCAGGTCAGGCCACTTTAAGCACAGATATGATAGGTCAGGCCACTTTAAGCACAGGTATGGCAGGTCAAGCCACTTTAAGCACAGATATGGCAGGTCAGGCCACTTTAAGCACAGATATGGCAGATCAGGCCACTTTAAGCACAGATATGATAGGTCAGGCCACTTTAAGCACAGGTATGGCAGGTCAAGCCACTTTAAGCACAGATATGACAGGTCAGGCCACTTTAAGCACAGATATGGCTGGGGGAGGAGCGAGACATGCCGTGTCCAAATACGCTGACAACGATGGCGAAAAAAATTGACCTCGTACGAGTGCTAAATAACGAAGAGCTTGCTTTAAAATGGGCGTAAATACTTCATTGGCATGTGGAGACAAATGAACCCCGTCTCCGCAAATCTCATCTTCGCAAGTCAAGTTAAAATCTTCATGTCCCCATTCCGTGTTTTACCTTGGCGGACTACTCCACTCCAACCCGTAAATCGAACAGCGCCCACTGGTGGGAATGGAAGAGTTGTCTTTGCTAGACTTACAGAGTCTTGGCCAATCAGCACTCGTTTAACAAAAGTTCAAGATGTACACAGCCGCCATTACGTTATTTTCAGTGTAAGTGCCCGACTATTTGATTAGCTGCGAGAAGTTTTACTCGCATCCAATCAAAACGAGCTGTTCGATTTACGGGTTGGAGTAGAGTTGTCCTCCAAGGTAAATCACGGAATGTTTTACATGAAGATTTTAACTTGGCTAGAGAAGATGCGCAAATCTGGGATTGCTTTCAATCGGCTTGTAATGAATAACAGAACCCCCAGTAAGTAAAGTAAAATGTCCGACCACACAATTACAGCACCTGGAAATTCATTAGACATGTATTCCAATAACGTCATAGAATGGAGATGTATTCGTCTGACTGATATTTTCCCCAAATCATTTCCCCAAAAGTGAAAAACTATCACAGTTGGAGTAGGTCCAAGTTTCGCTTCAACATCCAAAAGACCCAAACCTCCATATCCCTGCCACCACTGAAGTGCACCAATATCCGACAAACCTAAGTTCGGTCCATCTGGTTGTTGAAGAGATGCTGTAAATGCTTGTTTTATTATGGATGAGCCAACCAGCCAAATATGGGCACAATCTGAAATGCTAAAAATGCTTTCAGAAAATTACTAGTTTATGTCTATTCATTGGCTATATGGGCATACGAATGTAGGATTTATAACTTGCGGACTTCCATCTGCCAGCAATTTTCATTATTTCTGGAGCCAGAGCACAGTCCGTAGAACGACAATAGTGTGTTTTGTAACGTTCTCTATCCTCTTTAGTGATTTGAATAATACAGAGGAAAACTTATACTTAGTAAGTAGGGATCCATCAAAGTGAATAAATAAGGGCCCTTCGCTATTTGACCGTAACTTCAAGTAAATTGCCATGCTGCTCAGCGGGCAGATAAAACAGCTTTGACGCCTAATTTGAATATAAACTATTTTTTGTTTTCAAATTCTCTATCTCATAAAATAAGGGCCAATATTACGGGTATGAATTCCAAAAACGTCAAGTCTGACATAACTTGTCACGGAGACCAGTGATTTGGCCAAACAACACCAACATGTTATTAAAATATGCCCCACAGCCGAGCTGGTTATTGCCTGTACTCTCAGTGAACAGCTGGAATACAGAATTACATGTCCATTAAACAAATTAATTTTTTTAGTGAACCTAATCCACATTTCTAAATCATGTCGCATTTCCTGATTGATTCTTATATAATGGTGTGTTCTTTTAGCTTGACAGGTGGCATCGTGCAGTCTTCTAATACGCGCTCTACCCGGACGAACAGCTCTACAGAAAATATTCAGCTTTCCAATTAATGATTGCAACTGACGTAAAGTTACTTTCTGACTAGCTAAAATGTTTCTAGAGTGCTGCTGAGCTCATTGAGTTTGTCTAAAGGGATACTGACTGACATTGACAGAGTAGGGGAGACCGGGGCGCATTGGGCCACTTTGCAAACTTTTGAAGTCTGACAGAAAAATGATGCACATAAAACTAAAAGAAAACATTTATATGAAACAAAATGTCAATCTGATTAATATCCTTGCTTCATTTTGGCTATTTTATGTATATTTACGAGGACATAGGCATTTACATTTTTTCTAAAAAGTGTCCCAATTTACCCCTTGGGTGGGGTAAATTGGGATTGTCTATGGGGTATATTGGGACAGTGTCAACGTTAAAGTAAAAATGAAATTAACTAATTGCTTGAAGGAATTTTGCTTCTTTATTGTTTTAACAAATGAATAATAGCCTACAAACGGTGTCTGTCAACGATAAAGTTGAATACAAGCGATTAGACAAAATGGCCCTTAAAAGAATTTTAGTTGGCACTATAAGAGCATGGGACTGATCAAAATATAGCTTTATTAAAATGATGCTTGAAAAATCACATGCAACTGAAAGAATGGTTGTACTAGACTTAGTCATTGGAATATAGGTGAAAATCAACATTATAGTTGTATTTTGGTAGAAATGTAAGCATTATGATACCGTTATCCCATGGCCCAATGGACCCCGACAGTTATGTCCCAATATAGCCCGAATGACCCCCTTACCCATTTTGTTTCTCATGGTAAAAGTTGTGCAGGGAGGTTCATTCAAAAACTTTTAGACAAAAACTATGGTTTTACCACATTATGATAAAATAGACACCTAAAAACTATGGCATATAACAATGCTCTAAAATTGAAAAATATTTCACCAATAAAAATTTACATTTAGTCTGAAAAAACAAAAATGTTACCCCTTAAACTTTCCTGTGCTTCCTAAATCGGTATACAACAGAATGTCACATCGCAAAAGAGGTTTCCCCTCATCTGATGATGTCACTTTAAGTATCCTGATATAAAAATAGCCTATAGAGAGCTTGTCTCACTGTACCCCATGTCCCAATGCGCCCCGGTCTCCCCTATTGATATCGTAACCCAAGAATTTCAGGCTGGTAGTTGGACCCACTGTTTTATCGTGTGCCAAAGGTACACCTAATTCATCACACATCACCTTGAACGTCTCCATAAGATGAGAACATTCATTGGTTCCCAACTTGTCAGCAAAAATAAAATCATCTGAGTAACGGTCCATTGTGTGTAGTTTCGCTTTCTGAACAGCTAGCCAATGCAAAAAAGTGAAAAACACATCGAAGATACTGTAAGAAACTGAACAACCCATTTGGAGACACTTTTTAATGTAATAATAGCCCATGAATTTAAAACCCAACAATTCAAAATATCACGGATGTATTGGCAATAAACGGAACGCAGAAAGGATATCAAGCTTTCCAATTTTTGCTCCCTTCCCAAGTGTCGCAATCATTTGTATAACTTGGTCAAATGATGCCCAAGTTACAGAGCCCATCTCGGGGTCTATATTAACACTATTATCTATCGGATAAGAAAGATGGCTTATTATATAAGCGCCAACCCCGTAAGATGTCGGAACCACCCCAATAGGGGAATTCGCAAGTAACTAGGCAAATGGGCTGTATATTCGCCCAAGATTTATTTCCGTTTCAATTTTTTCTTGTATTTCACGCTCATGCTGACTAGCAGACAATATATTTTTACTCTCCGTATAATTAAGAAATAATGGATCGATGCTCTGCGTATACGCTGTGATAACTGCAAGAAAAAAGGAAGTGTCCATTGTTTTTGGACGAGGGCCAAATAATAATCCATTATTTCTATTCTAACACATTAACTTTAAAGTGGCATGAGCTGCCAAAATTCACACTTTTTTCATAATTTCTGATCGACAGTAAGAGGATTTGAAGGCCATCGAAAAACTAAATGATTGGCGTTGGAATGAGGGAAATTCATAGTCTACGGCTTATACGGGCCGAAATATTGTCCGAAAAGTAAACAAAATTTAAATAACCGGGACGACCATTCATTCATTCTAAGCCAAAGTTGTTTCAAAACAATACTTTGTCGTTCATTCTCGAGACTAGAAGCACTAAAAAGCTTCTGAAGTATACGTCTTGAGAAAAATAGCCAATAATTTCAACATTCTGTTTTAACGTCAAAATATGAACATTTTGGCAGCTCATGCCACTTTAATGTAAAGAAAAACTGAATTTAAGTAGTTTGTTTTATTTTCTACTTCAAACTAAAAATTGGCTACCCCTACGTTATATCTGAATAGCTTTTCCCTGATTGCCCCATGGACGAATCTATATCTAAAAAATGATAGGGGTGCTAGCTTCAAACAACTTTTTTACCATTTTTTTGTCTACTCACAGACCTGGTAACTTTTTAAAGATATATTTATACTTTTAGCTTATGTAAGTTCCCTTTCAAGTCTTGCCATCGCGTATTAACATCATCCTGCGTGTATGAGATAAATTTTAAAGGCAAAATGCCTGAAATACACAGCAGTCTGACATCCCCACTCGCGTTTGGGCGATGACGTCATCCAGTGACGTCGTGTTCGATCACGTCACCAAAATTTAAAAATGATGACGTCGTTCATTGTCAGGGCGTTTGACGTCACACTGAAAACGTTATCTGCGTATATGCTAGTTTATATGCCAGCTTTGCCCTATCTCACAACATGTAGGGAAATCACACATGTGTTAGAAACCCTGACGAAAACCTTCTGACAACAACTCTGAGGCCTTTTTATTAGGATACAATTTTAGATATCTATCGAGGACCTGCAGGTTCATAGGGGTTTGTCCTAAAGCCCAAAGATCTTGAGTTTGTGTAACGGTGAAGTGTGGGGGGGGGGGGGGGGCTGGATTGTGATAATTTTGCCTAAATCCTGTTGCATTTCTGTTAAATTGGGGACAAAAAGGCCTTTGTGTCACCGCCCCTCTTAACTGGTAAAATGCTGATGAGGTCACAGATAATGCCTAAACCGGGTGCTCTCTTGTGCACCTCAAACATGAATGTCTGTATGTACATGGCTGTCTTGAACAAGTGCCTTGGAAAATGTATTCATAACATTTATTAGTACTTAGAGCACTTGGTTAGTGGTTTTGAACCCACTGATGGTCCCATGTATAAAGGCCACAGTTCAGAATCAATATCTGCCGATGGACTGGTAGGATTTAGCGCCTTGCGCAACCTTTCCTTGATATCATAAACAATGCAACAAGTAGCCCCCGGTGCAGTCCTCGGTGCTATGCCTTTCATTGCCCGTGTCTTACTTCTGGTCTTACTTCTGGTCATGCTTTCGGCAGGACCGTACAAAATTAAACAAAAGAAATAATTGTTATCTTACAGCTCACAAAAGGAAATAACGTATATGTATCTTTTTCTTCGTTTTATACGGCGTTGTTGTTAGATGTCTGATCCACGCGGTACAAATATTATTTACTGATTGAAAAGGGATAACATTCACCTGTCTGCAACTGTACGATTAAAAATTGCTTAAAGCGGCATGAGCTGCTAAAATTCACACTTTTTTCATAATTTCTGATCGTCACGACAGTAAGAGGCTTTGGAGGCCATCGGAAAACTGAATGATTAGCGTTGGAAGGAGGAAAATCCATACAGTATGGAGCCTATACGAACCGGAATGGTGTTCGAAAAGTAAACAAAAATTAAATAACCGGGACGACCATCCATTCATTCTAAGCCAAAGTTAGTTCAAAACAATACTTTATCGTACATTCTCGAGACTAGAAGCACTAAAAGCTTTTGAATTATACGTCTTGAGAAAAATAGCCAATAATTTACGTCAAAATATCAACATTTTGGCAGCTCATGCCACTTTAAATCTCAAGCAGAAACGACAGCAGCACTAACACAGCTTTGAATTCTTAACTAATATTCTTATATTCATGTTTTTCTGAAGCAAAGACAAATAACAAACCTGTTAGAATCGAAGGTCAGATTTAGCGTGGGAGACAACTCAAATTATAACGTAAAAACACATAAGCTCTAGAGTACTCCCCCTTTTACAATACATTATCTCCCTTCCATAAATACATCCATTATTCTATTTACAATGGCTGCTATATTATGTGCAGTAGATATGTATGTAGAATGCTTTGTGGAGTACATTGAATTCTTGGAATTATGTTTTTGCAATTATAACGACAAATAAAAATGCCCAACAATAAAGTTTTTGGAACGTATCTTTACACAAATCGTTAGACATAAAATATAAACCAAAAATATTATGTATATACAGATAAAGACATAGGAATTAAATGCAAGAGACATCCAATACACACTGGAACAATACCTGTACTATGAGGTATATTATAATTCTAGTATATCATTGAATTTTGTTAACTTTTGACTGCACTCATCCAGCACCGACACGCTTTGAATGTGATTTGTTATCCATTTATAGCTGAAAATAAGGATATTTTCAGAGGTATTGGCCTTGGCAATTTACGAAAACGACTATTAGATGTAAGAAATGTTTGAAACTCTCTTTAAACGTGGGTTCCATACTAATGTACACGAGCTTTCGGCACCTGTGCCGGTGCCTTCGTCAAGTGTAACAGTTACACTTGACGAAGGCACCGGCACAGGTGCCGAAAGCTCGTGTTGTTAAAAAACAACTGAGGACGTGGTGATGTCTTTAATTTTTTATCATGACTATTAGATGGTTAATGGCTGTTTGATTTTTCTGTTAAAAAATGGTTGCTTCTTTTTTTACTATTTGGGATATAACATGTCGAATAACTTAACTCCGTTCTACCTATTTTCTTTGCAACAAATGGTGGGGATAATTATGGGTGGTGAAATAAATTTGAATTGAGTTGAACAATCTAAATAAATGCAAACGACTATAGACCGGCAGCACATATCGCGTTACGCCAGATTGTTAACTAGATCGAGACATTGCATTTATATGTATTTAAACACACTAAAACACACGGGCACAGGGCAAATCTTCTTGTCTAAAATAACCATGGAGAAAAGTTTCTAAATGTATATCAGTTAGACCTTTATACCCATCATCAACTAAACCTATGATATTTTATTAGGTTGACGACTAACAGGAGCTTGGCCTTAGTCAATAGGACATACATACATAATTTGATTTTTTTGGCGGCTCCATTCTGTTGAATGATGTGCGCCACTTAGTCAGTAGGATATTTGCAGATGTATTATCTTCAAATATCAACTTTAGCATGGTATAAAATCTACAAATCTACAAAGTTGAGTCTCTTCTTTTTTCCAGGTGAAAGTGGAAGTGTACGAGAAAGGTGTCCGCGGAGCATTTTATCTCTTTGATGGAATTGGTTCTGACATGATGTCGTGGTTTTCACAAGAGCGACTCATCTCTTCCCCTTATGATGACATAAAAACATTTCACGATGAATTCTTTAGCATTGAGGGGTAAGTACATTGTATGTTTGAAAATGTACCAAACGCCATGTTATCAAGTTTTCAACGCATTGGTTCCTTTTGGACCACAGATCAGCCATGTCTTTGTTGAAATATAATGTTTAACATAGTGACAGAAACAGTTTTTTCGATTAAAACACGTAAGGTCATCGTCAATGTCTTTGACTTTTGTTACAGACACAAACACGCTTCTTCACATCCATCTATATTTCACCCCAAAAGCCAACGGAGGAACCCGAATGGACAATAAATCAACATTGCCTCTGATTGGTCGAACACGAAGCACGTGGATAAGACCGCACACTATCAATCAATAAATTGTAACTGGCAAACGCAAACCGTTTTTAACGCTTCTCTCTAAGTCAATTCTTCTCGGAATTACTTTGAGTTGAAATTATAGCAACAAACGAATCTAATTTGTTTTGATATTAAACGTGATATGGTGTCGCACTTCTACATAATCGACTTCGGATAGGACAATGTGAATACGTTTGTATTCCACTATCTGTGCCCGAGTGCACTAGTTTATTGTTGGAAATACGAAAATTCCGTTTTGGAAATAGTTAAATGTTGTTGTCTCTTCATCATTTCTCTATTTTCAGAGACGCTGGTAGGGACAGGCGATTTTTTATTGGAGATTATGACGGATGTCCAGGCGATTGTGGTTTCTTGGTTATTCTTGAACCGGGAACAGGAGGATGTGATTGGGCACAGGTTTCTCCTACCCCGGCTTTCATTTATGGAAAGATTGGTACCTGTGCCAATTTTAATAACGAAAGTAAGCTAATTGCACAATTACAAATGAAATAAAAATACCGCTATATTGTTTAGACATGTTTTCCATTCAACGAAGCTCTAGAGGATATATTTATGAACACACGGGGAAAATTTTCTTGTCTAAAATAACCATGGAGACAAGATACAGGTGCACCTTTATAAACAGAATTATTTGCATTTGCAACTGGTTTACGAACTTGCAACTGATTTACGCAACAAATGATAGATTGTAATTTGGACAGGGAGACAATGTATAGACTCTTTCGGCTTAAGAATTGAGGTTTACACAGTAGCCTCGGTGTATGCGTAAAATGACGCTACATTGAGTTTTTTAATCTTTCTGAAGTTTGTAATATTGCTCATTTTGTCTATGACACAATGCGATAGAGGCGTGAAACACCACCTGCAACAGAGAAATGACGTCATTGCCATACAATTCGAAAAACGTTATGAAAAACATAGTCTAAAACGAAAAGGTTCGTTCATTTTGACTAATTTCAAGATTGGAGTAAGTGCAAAATTAAACTCTCTCTAAAATTAACGTTTTGACTCGCCAAGCCTTTCCCTCATTTGGCGGTGAACCAAATCACTTTGTCTCAAAACAGTAAGTCAACCGTTTTAAAGTATATTCAATCAAGTTTACACTAACACGGCAGTGTTTTGGTGGTTTCTTGTAAGCAGAATTTGAACAAAGCGACAGGTAACAACTTCAGACATAAAAATCTGATAGAGTCACTTCCATATACTCTAACCGAACTAAACACCCAACTATCAGACATTGACAACATCGCTGCTTCACTATGCTTGATTACCAAACATCACCCAACGGTAACGGCTGTGCTGAGAACTTCTGATCCACGTGGACATATATCTTGTTAATACCTTTAAGACCCGCTCACACGGTGCGATTTGTCGTACCGACTTGTGGCATGCGATAAAAATGGATGTATTTGATTGGTTGACAAATCGTATCAACCAATTAAAAGCATCCATTTTAATCGCATGCTACAATCTGTATGACAAATCGCACCGTGTGAACGGACCTTACGTGAAATCAAAATCACGATGCTGATAAATCATAGTACTTTTCATTTTGTTGTAGATGATATTGGATTTGGTGACAGATTCGTCATTTCTGTTCGGCTCTGCGATTTGGATTGGTAAAGGTTGTGAACTGGAAATTTGAACTCGGTGGATTGATGATTGACCAAGTTTTATACATACAGTATTCTCGTTATTTTGGGATAACAATTTCTTGAAAATATGGAGGAGGCCGGTTGGCTGAATGGATAAGGCAGCCGGCATTTAGTGCTGGCGATAGGTGCCGTACTCTGGGACCTGGGTTCGATTCCCGTTTCGGGCGTCACCCAAAAATCGGTAGAGGAATTTCTACCATATTTTCAAGAAAGTGTAATCCCAAAATAACGAGAATACTGTTATACCCACTTTCTAAAAGACAATAATTAATTAAACTTTTATACATACCGTATACGGATTATGGTGGCCTCTTTGTTCCACTCTGTAGATTGATGTTTGACCAAGTTTTGACCAAGTTTTATAAATATCGTATACGGCTTATGGTGGCCTCTTTATTCCACTCTGTAGATTGATGTTTGACCAAGTTTTATAAATATCGTATACGACTTATGGGGGCCTCTTTATTCCACTCAGTAGATTGATGTTTGACCAAGTTTTATAAATACCGTATACGGCGTATATTGGCCTCTTTATTCCACTCTGTAGATTGATGTTTGACCAAGTTTTATAAATATCGTATACGACTTATGGGGGCCTCTTTGTTCCACTCGGTGGATTGGTGTTTGACCAAGTTTTATAAATATCGTATACGACTTATGGTGGCCTCTTTGTTCCACTCAGTTGATTGATGTTTGACCAAGTTTTATAAATATCGTATACGGGTTATGGTGGCCTCTTTGTTCCACTCTGTAGATTGATGTTTGACCAAGTTTTATAAATATCGTATACGGCTTATAGTGGCCTCTTTGTTCCACTCTGTAGATTGATGTTTGACCAAGTTTTATAAATACCGCATACGGCTTATGGTGGCCTCTTTGTTCCACTCTGTAAATTGATGTTTGACCAAGTTTTATTAATATCGTATACGGCTTATAGTGGCCTCTTTGTTCCACTCGGTGGATTGATGTTTGACCAAGTTTTATAAATATCGTATACGGCTTATGGTGGCATCTTTGTTCCACTCGGTAGATTGATGTTTGACCAAGTTTTATAAATATCGTATACGACTTATGGTGGCCTCTTTGTTCCACTCGGTAGATTGATGTTTGACCAAGTTTTATAAATATCGTATACGACTTATGGGGGCCTCTTTGTTCCACTCGGTAGATTGATGTTTGGCCAAGTTTTCTAAATATCGTATACGGCTTATGGTGGCCTCTTTGTTCCACTCGGTAGATTGATGTTTGAGCAAGTTTTATAAATATCGTATACGACTTATGGGGGCCTCTTTGTTCCACTCAGTGGATTGATGTTTGAGCAAGTTTTATAAATATCGTATACGGCTTATGGTGGCCTCTTTGTTCCACTCGGTAGATTGATGTTTGACCAAGTTTTATAAATATCGTATACGACTTTATGGTGGACTCTTTGTTCCACTCGGTATATTGATGTTTGACCAAGTTTTATAAATATCGTATACGACTTTATGGTGGACTCTTTGTTCCACTCGGTATATTGATGTTTGACCAAGTTTTATAAATATCGTATACGGCTTATGGTGGACTCTTTGTTCCACTCAGTTGATTGATGTTTGACCAAGTTTTATAAATATCGTATACGACTTATGGTGGACTCTTTGTTCCACTCGGTATATTGATGTTTGACCAAGTTTTATAAATATCGTATACGGCTTATGGTGGACTCTTTGTTCCACTCAGTTGATTGATGTTTGACCAAGTTTTATAAATATCGTATACGGCTTATGGTGGACTCTTTGTTCCACTCAGTTGATTGATGTTTGACCAAGTTTTATAAATATCGTATACGGCTTATGGTGGCCTCTTTGTTCCACTCTGTAAATTGATGTTTGACCAAGTTTTATAAATATCGTATACGGCTTATGGTGGACTCTTTGGTCCTAAACGAAGATTTGAATTTGGTTTGTGTAAGAGAAAATAAAGCTCTTGATTGATGACAGATAATAATGTGTATTCCATTTTTTGTACTTTGTGATGAGATAAAATTGCGGGTTTTTTCTTTACAGCCTTGAGTTAATTTATTTTATTCCTTGTTTTGTTTCTTCGTTACGTTCACTTCGAAGTTGATTGCTTGGTTGATTGATTGATTGTTTGGTGTTTTACGCCGCACTCAAGATTATTTCACTTATATGGCGGCGTTGCCAGTAGTTTTATTGTGCTCTATGCTTGGAGGAAACCCACGACCTTCCCTTGGTAACTGGCAACCATCCCACATAGGTCGTTCGAGTGAAAACCCAGTCAGAAAATTTTCCAATTTTTTGGACTGAGTGGGAATCGAACCCGCGACCCATTGGTGGAAGGCTGTTCGGATTGAGCGTCCAACGCTCTACCTACTGAGCCACGGAGGCCCCCTTGATGCTTGGAGCTTTGTGCCACACTCAAGATTGTATCAATCAGTCAAATGGAAACTGATTTTAAACCCGCTGTTACATTGTACAAAAATTGGCACACCTTGTTGTAAGTGCCGTTAGGGTCCTCATAGTATCGCGAGAATGGTATAGAATTGCCAGTTTGCAATCGGGTTTCCGAGATATTTCCTTTGGTTGTCGCTTGGACATACTCCTTTTACAGCCAGGCCAATGGTACACTCTAGGTTAAAATTATCTAAAGTTAGCAGAAAAAAAGCACTTAAATATTGCTTTGAAATGAGGATAAGATCGTAATCAAGCATCGGTTGAATACATGCAACACTCCTCTGGAATAATTGACCTCTTTGTCAGTGTTTTGCCCAAACGTCGAAAAAGGTCAGACAAACGTGGTGTTGGCATTGTGACGTTACAAAAGTCATGATGTGACAGATTTTTGTTCGTTGAGTGTGTCTAACATAATCGAACGTTTGCATTGGACACGTGACCTTGGTGGAGAGGACACATGAACACGTGACGTGACGGAAATAAAAGCACAAAAGACAAAAACAAAGGTACACAACTTCGGTAGGAATACCGCCCGTCTGTCCGTGCGTTTGCGCGTCGGTCCATCCGGATTTTGTGTGGGCTATATGGGTAATATTTTGAAGATCGCCTTCAAACTTACTTGGTATATATTCGCTACCAAGGTATTGTGCGATGTCAGATAATTTTTTAGAGTAATTTGTCTTTTAAACTGGAAATTGTAAAATCCTGTCAATATCTTTGTCCGAACCGTATGTCATATAATATTTTGAATATTAGTTTGAAACTTAATTGGTATATACTCACTTTGAAGATTGACTTGAAACTTGACTAGTTTATTCCTAAAGCCAAGTTGTTGTGCACTGTAACCTTTTCCTCCGTTATGTCGATGTTTTTACCGTTATTGTATATTGTTTAACAATTTTTACCAACATCTTATATGAGCGCTATCTCGCTAAAGGCTTTGTGAATTACTTTGAAAGCTGGTTCGTATATATCTGCTGGCTTTGGGGATAGTTTTCTTGTGTAGATTGGGCAGCTTGAACTCAATATTAAGATTAGACATTTTTTAGTAAATATACAAACGTAAAAGACGGGTCGAAGGCAACGTATTTTGAGGTTTGGGAGGTCTTAAATATTATTTATTGTAACGTGCTGTGTATCCTATTTTGGGAAGTTATGTTATCTTGATAACAGTCAGTACATAAAATAATTTGTTTTCAAAGAGTGACCATTGTTTAGATAATCAAATATTTTTACAATTTTGAGGAATGTTTATTTTCAGTGATAGAAAAATAAACGATGTCTGGCATGAGCTGCCAAAATGTTGAGGTTTTGACGTAAAAACAGAATGTTGAAATTATCAGCTATTTTTCCCTAGAGGTAGAATTCAGAAGATTTTTTGGTGCTTCTAGTCTCGAGAATGTACGATAACGTATTGTTTTGAACCAACTTTGGCTAAGAATGAATGAATGGTCGTCTCGGTTATTTACATTTTGTTTACTTTTCGAACACTATTCCGTTACGTATAGGCCAAATACTGTATGGATTTTCCTCATTCCAACGCCAATCAGTTAGTTTTTTTGATGACCTTGAAAGTCTCTAACTGTCGTGACGATCAGAAATTATGAAAAAAGTGGGAATTTTGGCAGCTCATGCCACTTTAACAATAACTTCTAAAGGTTTGAAATACGGATGACTGAGAAATAATTGTTTTTGTTTGATCATGAAATATATACGTCTCTGGATATTTGTTTACATAATTGCCTTATGTCCGTAGTGCAAACATTTACGAAATGCTTAGCTCTTAAAAGATTGTACCACAAATAAATTATTTTTCTAAATGACCACTCACCCAGGCTTTAGAGGCAGAAATATCCCAGTGCATCATTCAAGTGGCATGAGCTGTCAAAATTCACACTTTTTTCATAATTTCTGATCGTCACGACAGTAAGAGGCTTTGAAGGCCATCGAGAAACTAAATGATTGGCGTTGGATGAGGAAAATCCATAGAGTATGTGTTCGAAAAGTAGACAAAATTTAAATAACCGGGAAGACCATTCATTCATTCTAAGCCAAAGTTAGTTCAAAACAATACTTTATCATACATTCTCGAGACTAGAAGCACTATAACGCTTCTGAATTATACGTCTTGTGAAAAATAGCTGATAATTTCAACATTCTGTTTTTACGTCAAAATATCAACATTTTGGCAGCTCATGCCACTTTAAGCCGCACTTATTTTAAGCATGTTAACGTTCGGAAGTTATAGTCGGTCCTGTCCACAGTTTAATTCGTAATGCTTGATCTTTCCCTTACAAAGGACAACGTTATCAGGTTAATAGACCTGAAGATGAATGATGTTACTCGAAAAATTATTGCCTATTTGAGCTATCTTGTTTGAAATGGCCGCTTCTTTACATGTCCTTGAAGCGTAATGCATGACTGCACGCCGATATACAAATGTACTTTTATGAGGAGAATAATTTGACATTGATCTCTCAGCATGCACCAATGACGTCATTAAGCCAACGGCCTATTGCGACAGGAAACGGGGTTCTGTGTACCTGGTAACCGTTTTGCATAGGGAGATCGACCGAAAATCCTTTTCAGATTTTTTTTTTCATTTTTTCTTTGGAATGAGCACTTAGGATTCAAACCCTCTACCCATATAAGGATAGCTTGCGTCTGTGAAATAGACTACCTTTTGTGGCCTCATGTACCTAATAAAACTGATCGTACTGCTTTCACCTATTTAATTGATGGTTTTACCTGCCTCTCTGGTTAAAAGGCGACAATCAATATCTAAAAGTGCATTCATTTGATGACAGGGAACTGGATTTACCCAGCTAAATCAGTTAATTTGATTCTGATTTCGCCAATCTCAACTTTGTTAAACGTGTATAGCTATTAAGACGATGTGATGACATTGTTATCAGCTATCTTCCTATCAAGATGCTATCTGTGTAATTGGGTATTTAGATTATAAATACACAATAAACGAAGAACTTCTTACAAGCAAGACGCATCAACATTTAGTTGTAAAGGTAACTGCATGCTTCTTATCTAAATATTCTTCTTATAGGTTTAAGTTTTATGTTTCTTATGTTGACGTAACAATATTATTACACATTATTGATAATATTTAGGCAATACCGATGTAATGCGGCTTCCGATTCCTGCAGATTTTGTACAGGAATCTCTAGGGCTTGAATGTTTCTGCCTATCCTATCCGAAATGTGCTCTAAAGGATCCAAATCCGCGCAATTACCCCTTGAACAGATCCGACTTCTCACTGGAGGGATGAAACGCAGGTTGGAAGCTAATGGGGGCTATAGCGCTATTGACCTTCTGCTCAAGGGATGTGTTCTACACACTCAAAGTAACATTTTAACTTCAATATGTTTGCCCTGCAAAGCCAGATAGACTCCGGAGTTTCATACTTACAAGCATCTTTTTATTTTGTTAAAATACACTTTTGATTTGGCTAACGATATCCTAAAAAAATTGTATAGTTTATTGCCATTAATGGGGATTTCTCATCGCCAGAATGTTGCCCTTTATGATCACAATCGTTTCTGCAACATCGGTTGGCAAACAATCTCCCTACACCAATGATTTTATTGGTCGGTGCAGACTTTCCAGGGGGTGCTTGACTTTGTTCTTTGTGTATAGTTTGTTTAGATCAAGGCTCACGTGGATTTCAGCCACGCGATGTAGTGCAGGCTGATATTTTTCAATTTCTGAATAAATTCAGTGCATTTGACGGAGCAGTTTAGACGAATAGAAGATTGATAGATCAGAGAGTATAGATGTTTTTATAAAACTAAGAACAAGGCAACATCCATGAAAGAGAACTTCATTTTCCTTAGTGCTAAATATGACAAGATATTGAAAATACAATGGGAAGTACATTGATGAACGCCTATATGATATACTCGGGGAGACCAAAACCCAATTGAAGCATAACAGGCAAATTATTGAAAGTTTATCACTTTGGAAACAGGGAAATACGTGATCAAATGACGGACTTAAAATTGTTGTTTGTGAGAATACCCCAAAAGATGAATCTCCATACCAAGCAGTAAGTACTAATTTCAATAATGTCACAATATACCTTTTCGGCTAAGAATGACCTTTTTAGGACGTTGTTCGAGTTGTATGGCATTTACGTCATTTCTCTGTTGCGGGCGCTGGGACACGCCTCTTTTGCATTGCGTCATAGACGAAATGAACACGATTCCGACGTCAAATTGATCCAAAAACTCAATTTAGCGTCATTTTGCCATACAACGAGGCTTCTGCGCAAGCGCCAATGCTTAAGCCGAAAGAGTCTATATCGGTGAATCTTCTGAAAGACTTTATCAAAACATAATTGGGTATTACAACCGATTTCTAATTTGAACGTGTCAATCGACTTGGCAAACAAAGACCTGAACCAAATCCAAGACCCAGACCGCTAGGTGCGAAATGTACGTACATTCTATAAACACAGAATAAATCAGTTTCTCAGCACCTAAGCTTAAAGACAACCCGTTTAGTATACGTGAGCAGTTTCCTCCAGAAATCGTTAAAGTTAGTCGCTAAATTCAGAGTAGCGAAAAAAAACGGGAAGTGAAAGGACAAACGCGTTTTGCTGGAATATAAATCCACAAAAAAAAGTGCTAGTAAATCTATAATCTAATCCGTTGTCATCTAGGATCCAATCGCCGCAAAGCCATAGGCACGATTCTGAGGAGACCCAGGGGAGGTAACTATCCAGCAATGTGTCAGAGAATAAAACTCCGTTATGCTCTTCTATATTAGAGGGTGTGGACTGTGAATATACACTAGTGTCCAAGAGAAACGATACCACATGTTTGGAACGACATAAAATGAGTATTCTTGTGAGACATCTTTTCACAACCTCGAGACCAAAATTCATTTCAATCAAATCATTACAATCAATATGGCAAGCCTCTAAGGATGGCTGGGGTCGAAAAATGAACATTTCATAAGAGCACTGATCACAGAAACAACGGGAAATGTTACACCACACGTCTCAAGGTCAAGTCACTAGCGGGTATGTCCACCCTGAGAATCAATCCATATCAGAACACGCCTTCGGACTAATGACGTCAAACGTCTGATGGAGTTGGGAGTGAAGCGTTCCCATTCCTCGACGAATGGGCATGGACTGGAGGCACACGGCGCTGTCTGATTTGCTGGTCGCGGTGGTCCAATAAGTGTGTCTGAAGATGAGGATTCTGCCCTCATCAGAAAACAGAAACCGTACCCAGTGCCGAGGCGTCAGGGGCAGTCCGCGGAAGGGATGGCGTGGCCGTATACCATACTGCCGCAGTCTGCTGTAGATGGTCTGTCAACCCAATGAAATATCGTAGGTTTAGTTAATTGCAACAATGTATGATTAGGTATAAACGTCTAAATGATATGCCCCTTTTTAACACAATAAGAAACTTGTCTCCGTGGTTATTTTAGACAAGAAGATTTTCCCTATGCCCGTGTGTTATTGTGTTAAAAAATATATGTATGTATAGAAACATCTTCTATTTAATGATTTTCTAATGCTGCTACCATCATAATTGAAATGCTGTATTATCCTTTATGTCAAATCTTTCAATAGCATTTAGAAGTTGGAATGTTACAATAAGGTGAAGAATTATTTATGGATAACAACTTCTTGGTTTATTGGGTGACAACATTTTGATGTAGTTCTTACATCGTTGTCAAAGTCATTTGACTTGTTATCCATAAGTAATTCTTCACCTTATTGTATCCTTTATGTCATTTACCATGAGAACGCACAAGAATCCATGTAAAAGTATTTGTGTTAATGATATCAACTCAAAATTCGAAATTCAGCGTCCAAGTTTGCAACTATAGTTGTATTTGAAAGTTTTTAGATGTTGGACAAAAAACGAATTAAAAGGTCCTTCCTATTAATTTTCCATGAACTTTTAGTGCATGTATGTATACACTCGAACCATTCTCGAATCTCATAGTTCGGTATCTTTACTGAAATCCATATATTATTTTAAAATTCTACATTTTACAATATTATGCTGGTCGATCTATACGCAAAGTGTACAACAAACGGCAGCTGAACAATACAACTTAATAGCACAATTTTTGAGAATTTTTTTTTATTTCCTTTAACAAAGATGGCCTGTCAAAAGATGATACTCTTGTTTCGGTTCGTGATATTTGCCTTCATCTGTCACGAGATCAAATGTCATTCATCCGGCGGTTACAGTCCTAAACCATCCAGACACAAGCCAGCGCCCTCCCACTATGAAAAGAAAACTGTTACCTGCCCTGACTGCAAATGTTCGTGTGAAGTTAAACCTATTAAGGAAAAGAAAAAAGGTAAGAATTATAAAATATAGAAACACAGTTTCATATTGATTATATTCAAAGTCAGGACTTTGCACGTTTCTTTGAATTTGCTAAACTTGTTTTCGAAATAAATTTTACGTGAATTATCTAGAGCTTTATTAAGTTTGTGTCGTATTGCAGCTTAATGTTTGGATTACTATAGACTAATTGGTGTCGATAACGCCTATTTTTAGAGTGAATGGATTTTAGTAAAGCTGGTGTAAAGGTACGTTCACACCTAGCCCTGAATCCGGTCCGGCCACCGGACCGAATCCGGGACGGATAACTGATCAGGCGCGTGGTGTTCACACTGTGGTTTTCCGTGGACTAATCCGGTATCCATGCCATGATGGATGACCAATCAAAACTTTCATAAGCGTCACGTGTTATAAGCTTGGAAACGGACGAAAACTACCTGCAATGCCGCTGCGCTTTGAACAAAGGAATTTTCTCCTATCGTTGAAATTGAATTAGTCCGAGTTTCTGACTCCAAAATGACTTTTTTTTGTACTGACGGTCGTATTTTAATAGAACAGATATTTGCTGTTTTTACATTCGATTCACATTTTAATACTACCGACAGTATAAAAAAAATAGTAATTTTGTAGTCAGAAACCCGGACTAAAATTGAATATTCTAATTTACCATTGACATTTCAAAACAACCAATCGATCAATTAAAGGGGCATGAGCTGCCAAAATGTTGATATTTTAACGTTAAAACAGAATCTTGAAATCATTTTCTATTTTTCTCAAGACCTATAATTAAGAAGCTTTTTAGGGCTTTAGCCTCGAGAATGTACGATAAAGTCTTGTTTTTAACTATGGGTTAGAATGAATGAATCGTCCCGGTTATTTAAATTTTGTTTACTTGCGAACACGTTTTCGGGTCCTATAGGTCACACACTGCATGGATTTTCCTCATTCCAACGTCAATCATTTAGTTTATCGATGGCCTTCAAAGCGTCTTACTGTCGTGACGATCAAAAATTATGAAAAAAGTGTGCATTTCTGCAGCTCATGCCACTTTAAGACTTTTGAGTAGAAATTCCATTTGATAGATTTATTAACTGCTGCATTTAAGATCTTTTTTCACTTGTATGCAAACATCAACGTTGGATATATTTTAAGTTCTACAACAGTTTATCGATGACCATCAAAATCATTCCACTCATATAGGCCGCATTAGCAAATGTTCTGAATGTAAATTCAAGAAAGTTGAGCATTACCAGGGTCAGATATAAAAGCCTTACGCGGAAGAGTTACCAGATGCTCGTCCTTGAAGCAAAAAGCCTTCGCCCCTCCCAAACCGAACAAAACGATATTTAAAAGTGAAATAATGTAATGTTGAGTGTGACTTAAACCATCAACCAACCATTATCAATCAGCTATAAGGCAAAGACAGAAAATATACATATTAAACTTATTTATTTCCTAATTATAAGTGAAAAACAACAATGAAAATTAACGGTGTCATAAAGCGTTGCATCTCAGTGAATTAGATTACAAATTCATCACACTGTTCGACATAAATAGTATTGAAAAAGTGTTCACCAGGTTTTGTTAATTTTGATGGCTTTTCATGCAGCTCCTTTTAGAAAGGCATCAAACAAATACTTTCGATAGTTCATGTTCAACATTGAAAAACAAACTACATTGTACTTCAATAAAGTTTGTAAATTTATTGTTAAATGTCTGTCTTTAGGCTACCAGACTCATTAAAATATAAAAGTTCAGTGAAGGATAAAAGGTGTAATATAAAACAAAATATATTTGTCAGCATTAAACCATTCTTGTCAATAGTCTTATTGAATGTCTTATTAGATCACAAAATTCCTCTCTGTACAAAAATGTTCATTTCTTGACCAGAGCCAGTAACAGGATGATGGGTAGGGTTAACATTTGGAAATCCTTCACTTTTAAAACAAGAAATGGGTATCAAGGAGAGGATGTTCAACTTCTGAGGAAAAAAATAGAAAATACATTGTTAGATCATTATGTATTAACCCAAATAAAATCATTAATGATAATCTTAACTCAGACAAACTTTTAAATTAAAGACAAAGAAAATAAAAATTCATTTTCAAAAGTGTTTTACATAAAACTTTGATAAAAATATCCTTCTTTATCTTTCAAAATTACAAAAGGTCTACACATTCTGTGGTGACAACTAAGATAACATCACCAGTTCACACATAGCCCATTTCCTGATTTCAGACTTTTTGGGGTACAAAAACTCTAAAATCAGGATAATAATGGATTTAGCTGAAATCTTTTTTATAATTCATTCCAAAATGTTTTCTCAGAAGAGTTATAATAGATAAAAAATAGTTTACCTTTGAATATAGCTCGAGGATTTGGCTGCTGTAATTCTCCCAGTACTATTATCCATATGTATTTAAGTTCTTAGTTGGTGACAGGCTGACACCTGGTGAAATAAATAGGGAAATCAATAAATTGAAAATGGAATTAAATCATTACTTTTGAGTACATTAATAATAATATTGTAATTAATTACCATATTAATAAAATATATTATTACTACCCCCCCCCCCCCCCCCCCCGCCAAACCGACACCTCACTGAATTAGAAATGATCACCATACTATAATTTAAATCACCAAACGTGAATTCCTTACTTGCCTCGTTAATTTAATAATCTGATATTCATAATGTTGTCAGGGCGGACCACCAAATAACTACACAGTGGAGATAACGAATCGGATTTAACTTGTTCAATTACTGTTACACCATACTAATATAAACATGAAGTTTTAAAATTTGAATACTAGACCTACCATTGCTTCAACAAGTTTGTTGTGAGTTATTATGTTTTATAATCTGTTATTATTGCACTATTTATATTTAGAAAACTAAGTACTGATCAGTGCATGGGCCACAGAGAAAGGTTACTAGGTGGCCAGTTTTCGATGAGAGCAAACGACAAAATTAATTGTCTGAAAAGGGAACCTACCGCTATTTAAGGACACTCGACTGGCGATCTTTGTCTTTAGGTCGATCTTCTCCTTCAGTAAATGCCACATCGGACTGTTCTTATCTTTGTCATCTTTGTCTTGCGCGTTCAACAAAATTTATTTTCTCCCGCTTCGATCATGTCCGCCATATTTGTTTTCATCCGTGTTTTGGTCAACGCTGATTGGTTGGAAGAAAAATCCGTTGCCGAATTTTCTCACCGGACCGGAAAAAATGGGTCTGCAATCCATCGGAACTGATCCGGTGTCCGGTACGGAATCCGGTCCGTCAAGTGTGAACGACCATACAATTGTAATAATTGACCCATCAGCTACGAATTCTTCTCCGAATCCGGTCCGGTGGCCGGACCGGATTCAGGGCTAGGTGTGAACGTACCTATAACCAGGGTTTAATTGTAGGATATTTTGGCGGAGGCAGGGTTATGATAAGAAGCAACAATTATATACAGAACTGAAAGTATTACTGAATACATGGAATGCATTGTTCGCGTCGTCTTTTGTAATATGTCGTCACAGTTGATGTTTTCAAAGGCCCTTTTGAATTTTAATTTCTGGTCGTCAATTTTTTCCCCGAATGATATTTGGTGCTGTTTATTTCAGATTCATTGAGTTCTAAAGTGTCAAAGCACATGTTTTCTATAAGTTCTAGATTGGTGTTATTTGACAAAGGGGGTGGTGTCGTAGGTTGGAGAGGAGAGTCAGTCAGCTCATGGAAAGCTAGTTCAGTTAACTGTGTCGTGCCCCTCGAGAGTGGATGCATCATTAAAGTATATCGACATGGTATAAAAGGAGAAAAACAGATGACTTAAGACAACAGACTGGATTTGACAGTATAGATTTAGGCACAAATAAACAACAAAAAACAATGGAAAATATACATACAATACTTAAATCCAAAGATATGTTCAACATTCTACGTCAGTAGTTTATTACCAGTTTCCGGTGCGTTCCATAGTTGTATTGAGTGTAAATGATGGCAATTGAGGAATTTGGAAAAATCCAACGACGACACGAAATCGCAGATATTCACAAATAAATGAACATTGGGAATAATAGGAAAGATCAAATGGCTACACGAAAACACGGATAGTTACAGATAAATAAACATTAGGAAAAATCCAACGACGACACGAAAACACAGATAGTCTCAAACAAATGGTTATTGGGGGAAATCTAACGACGACACGGAAAGACAGATAGTCACAGACAAATGGTTATTGGGGAAAATCCAACGACGACACGAAAAGACAGAGAGTCATATACAAATGGTCATTAGGAAAGGTCCAACGATGACACGAAAACACAGATAGTCATATACAAAAGGTCATTAGGAAAGATCCAACGATGACACAAAAACACAAATAGTCATATACAAAAGGTCATTAGGAAAGATCCAACGATGACACGAAAACACATATTTAATTGTCATATACAAATGGTCATTAGGAAAGATCCAACGACGACACGAAAACACATATTGTCATATACAAATGGTCATTAGGAAAGATCCAACGACGACACGAAAACACATATAGTCATATACAAATGGTCATTAGGAAAAATCCAACGACGACACGAAAACACAGATAGTCATACACTCTGAAACTTCGGAGATTTACGTGCGTGAAATACCCTCTGATAGACTGCAGGTCATTTTGAATGTGGCTACCAAAAAGGTAGCCGTGTAACGTACAATTTCCATATCCTCCTCAGGGCCCATCGAAAGTGTCCTCGTGATAATGTAAGGGACCGAAATACTCTGTTTGTTAACTTTCAGGCGCGATCAGTTTTATAATTGAAGTATTGGAGGATTCCTGGAATGTACCGAAACTGCGTCTCTTCTTTGCGTTACACAACATGTGCTTTACCGGGCTAAATATAATATATAAACAAATATTTTTCTAAATGATATTAGCATTTAATAAATTTATAATTATTTTTGTTTTCTTTTTTCGTCTGTAGTAAAACATTTTGATATTTACTTTCGACGCCATTTTTATTCAGCCCAAAAATACGGTGATTTACCGTATTAAAAGCGCAGACTGTCCGAGGCGTGTCAAAGCCGACCGGTAGCGAGCGAAGATAGCCGAAGGATGTTCCGAGTGATAGTCATATACAAATGGCCATTAGGAAAGATCCAACGATGACACGAAAACACATATACATGTAGTCATATACAAATGGTCATTAGGAAAGATCCAACGACGACACGAAAACACATATAGTCATATACAAATGGTCATTAGGAAAAATCCAACGACGACACGAAAACACAGATAGTCATATACAAATGGTTATTAGGAAAAATCCAACGACGACACGAAAACACAGATAGTCATATGCAAATGGTTATTTGGAAAAATCCAACGACGACACGAAAACACAGATAGTCATATGCAAATGGTTATTTGGAAAAATCCAACGACGACACGAAAACACAGATAGTCATACACAAATGGTTATTAGGAAAGATCCAACGACGACACAAAAACACAGATAGTCATATACAAATGGCCATTATGAAAAACCCAAAGACGACACGAAAACGACGACAAAAAACATAAGGGTGAATCCAACGACGACACGAAAACACAAATAGTTACAGACAAATGGTTATTAGAGTCCGATTTCCTCTTCCCACTTAACATGGGAACGTCGCCAAATAGCTGAAATAATCTTGAGTGCGGCGTAAAAGATCAATCCATCTTTGGGATACCGACCCTGATAGAGGCTAACGTCAAACGCCAATCCAGACTCTGGGACCACCTGGATTTACCTAAAGCACGAATAGAACCGTCCAAAAATTGGCAAGGGAAGTTTAATAAACCTTTATTACCGTTATATATGCCAGAGAAATTGCCCCTTACATTAAAGTGAACTTCATAGAATTCTGTTTTAAATATTTATATAAAAATCAATATATAAAAAATACTAGAAAAACAAAACAGTTGCTTTATCAGCATAAAATAGATTTAATAGGATACATGAGAATGTTATAATTTCAGATTTTGAGATCAGTCTCTAAAATGATTAGTGGTGTGAATAACAAACGGTTATTAGGAAAGATCCAACGACGACACGAAAACACAGATAGTCTCATACACATGGTCATTAGGAAAGATCCAACGACGACACGAAAACACAGATAGTCATATACAAATAGTTATTAGGAAAAATCCAACGATGACACGAAAACACAGATAGTCATATACACATGGTCATTAAGAAAAATCCAACGACGTCACGAAAACGACGACACAGACAAAAAACATAAGGAGGAATCCAACGACGACACAAAAACACGAATAGTTACAGACAAATGGTTATTGAGAGTCCGATTTCCTCTTCCCACTAAACATGGGAACGTCGCCATATAGCTGAAATAATCTTGAGTGCGACGCAAAAGATCAATCCATCTTTGGGATACCGACCCTAATGGAGGCTAACGTCAAACGCCAATCCAGACTCTGGAACCACCTGGATTTACCTAAAGCACGAATAGAACCGTCCAAAAATTGGCAAGGGAAGTTTAATAAACCTTTATTACCGTTATATATGCCAGAGAAATTGCCCCTTACATTAAAGTGAACTTCAGAACCAAATGGGTTGTGGGAATATCATTTTTCATCAACTATGTATGAAGTTAAAATAGGGATTGTTTAGGCATTTGGTTTTATGCATCTTTTATCGCAGAATTCTGTTTTAAATATTTATATGAAAATCAACATATAACAATAAAAGGAAAACAAAACAGTTGGTTTATCAGCATAAAATAGATTTAATAGGATACATGAGAACGTTATAATTTCAGATTTTGAGATCAGTCTCTAAAATGATTAGTGGTGTGAATAACAAACGGTTATTAGGAAAGATCCAACGATGACACGAAAACACAGATAGTCATATACAAATAGTCATTAGGAAAGATCCAACGACGACACGAAAACACAGATAGTCTCATACACATGGTCATTAGGAAAGATCCAACGATGACACGAAAACACAGATAGTCATATACAAATAGTCATTAGGAAAGATCCAACGATGACACGAAAACACAGATAGTTATATACAAATGGTCATTAGGAAAGATCCAACGATGACACAAAACACAGATAGTCACAGACAAATGGTCATTAAGAAAAATCCAACGATGACACGAAAACACAGATAGTTACAGACAAATGGTCATTAAGAAAAATCCAAAGACGACACGAAAACGACGACACAGACAAAAAACATAAGGAGGAATCCAACGACGACACGAAAACACAAATAGTTACAGACAAATGGTTATTAAGAGTCCGGTTTCCTCTTCCCACTAAACATGGGAACGTCGCCATATAGCTGAAATAATCTTGAGTGAGGCGCAAAAGATCAATCCATCTTTGGGATACCGACCCTGATAGAGGCTAACGTCAAACGCCAATCCAGACTCTGGAACCACCTGGATTTACCTAAAGCACGAATAGAACCGTCCAAAAATTGGCAAGGGAAGTTTAATAAACCTTTATTACCGTTATATATGCCAGAGAAATTGCTCCTTACATTAAAGTGAACTTCAGAACCAAATTCGCCAAATGGGTTGTGGGAATATCAGTTTTCATCAACTAGCTATAAAGTTGAAATGGGGATTGTTTTGGCATTTGGTTTTATGCATTTTTTATCGCAGAATTCTGTTTTAAATATTTATATGAAAACCAACATATAAAAATAAAAGAAAAACAAAACAGTTGGTTTATTAGCATAAAGTAGATTTAATAGGATACATGGGAATGTTATAATTTCAGCTTTTAAGATCTCCAAAATGATTAGTGGTGTGAATTGTCTGAACTGTTCACTTTAAAGAAATCTTGGAAATTGTATACGGCAAATCTGAATTAGTTTTTTTCCCTTCATAACAGAATTATACTTATCTTGTCATGTTAAGGCCCGTTCTCACTGTGCGATTTGTCGTACCGACTTTGTAGGATGCGATTAAAATGGATGCTTTTAATTGGTCAATATTGTTTATCAACCAATCAAATGCATCCATTTTAATCGCATCCTACACGTCGGTACGACAAATCTCACAGTGAGAACGGGCCTTAAAGTAATCAATTATACGGTCTTGTAGAATGCCGATGGAAGACATTGTTCAAACAAGCCAGCGGTAAAGGACAAAATGTTTTTGATGAATGGAGAACTGAAGCCAGCATTAACGAAGGCGATGCTGTGGCACAGGATATAGCAACTGAAAAACCTCTTAGATGCGGCTCCATCATTGATAACTGGAACAAAAATATCATCGACAAGGTAACACAAAATCTAAATAGAGCTACGTCCAAATACACCACATCGAGTTTTTTAGAAATCTAAGTTGTATATTTATATTTATGGCATTTATAGGTTATGGCATTTCTACTGCACAGATATTAATGAAGGAACGAACACTCTTGCGTATGGATTTACAACTTCTTAGTTTATTGGGAACAAATATTTATACAGATATTTATATATTTATGGACACAGAGAAAATCTTCTTGACTTAAATTTCCTAACTGTGTTAAAAAGGGGGTATTTTATTAAGACCATTGTATCCAATGATAGATTAATGGAATAAACCAAAACCCATAATATTTCATTAAGTTGAAGACAGACCAGAGACTTAAGTAAGTAGATTTTTCTGGAATACTTTTAGGCCGTAAGCTGAAGGCTGTACCGTTCAGGTTTGCTCCAAATGTTGAGACTATAGATTAAATGATAACCGTTGTAATCCGAATGTCTCTTTAGAAAGCAATTGCTTGTAACTTATTGACTTGCATTTTCCCGACTTAATCGACAAAAAATTGCGTTTAATTTGGGGAACTTTTCTTCCGTTGGATCCCGCCTTTCCTTACGCACTAAGGCAAGAAGGACCGATGACCTCAAAAGGGATATAATTAATTTGCCATAAATGGATAAGACTTGATCACGTGATATCAATATTGAACTGTCAAAGTCATGGCAGTTGGCAGCAACATGTGGTTAAAGGCGTTTCTCTGCTGCATAAATTCTGAGGAAAGAGTGGAAACCGATAGTGTCAAATTGTTCGTGGATTACTTTATTCTATCCATAGCAAGTGTTTGGTAACTGTCAGCTCGTTTTAACAGCTGCAGGTGAAGATTGAAGCAAATAATACAGGCAATATGACATACTCTTTATCGGTATCGTACAACAGAACTTCGGAAGGTAAATAAACACATCCATCATCTCAAATCCCAATGACCTTAAGTCCAATGTAAATTTGTCTTAATACCCAAGTTTTTAATGTGCTAAAAAGACCTTTATAGCGGATCATAAGTTGTTGTTATAGACTAAAAATAATGATATTTCATTAGGTTGGCGACAGACAGAAGTGTGACTTTGGTCTGGAACACTTTAATATATTGGCAATGTTTATGCTAGCCACACTCATGTGTCTCATCCTGTTTTAGTTACTTGCCGGACAGGAAGACCCACACATTAAGCCGCCATTATTTGGGTAACCCAACTATTCTCGCTCGACAGGCTTTTCAAAACCACGCAGTCAAGTCATGCGATGATTTCGTCGGTGACTCGCTCGACAGGCTTTTCAAAACCACGCAGTCACGTGATGCGAGGATTTCGTCGGTGACGCCAAATCGTTTAAGCCTATGAGTGAGTCAAATTGAGTTAGGGTTGTGTGCCTTCTAAAGGGGAAGCCCTCTAAAACAGCCACGTGACGTGGGAAATTTTTAGCAGATTGTCATCGAAATTTAAACAAATCAAAGGGAACAATGGAAAGAGAAATGTTTAAAATGTTTGTTGGAGGCAATAGTTAAAAAGGCAAGAAGATTAATGGATGTTTAAGACTTGGCTGAAATCTGAAAGCCGAAGTCTATCGGCCTATTTAAATGAAAAGTCGTAACTATGTTTACGAATCGTCAGCTATGGTAAGAATATCAGTAAGCTGAGGTTAATCCCAATATGATCACGGACAATGGGACTGATGAGTTTGGTTCCCCCGGAAATACCTAGGTAGAAGACAGTCAAGGGAGTTGAGCCTTGACTAGTATATCTTTCCAACACTTCTTCTTTTTATAAGCAATGGTTGGCCTTTGGGTTAGAGTCGAGTCACTTTGGGTTAGAGTCGAGTCACTTTGGAATAGTTTGTAGTCTTCTACTATGATGTTTTTCACATCTTCCCGGGTCCAAGTTCAAACCTTAAGGATTAACAGTTTGTAACGTTTGATTCCTAACACTTTTCCTTTCCAAAATCTGCAGCGAAACTGAGAAATGTGATTTTATAAATGTGCATGATTTTGAAATGGTCCTAAACCGAATGACCGGAGTGTTTAAATGCTGTGCCAGAGACTCATTCTGTTTAGGTATAATACCAAGTAAATGCTTTCTCCTACGTATGGCGGCTGGCATTTTTGCTCGTGATAACATACATGTACATGTACTCGATGTTAGAGAAGTCGCAATTAAGACTCTCTGCCATATTAATATTGCGGGATTGTTCTCCGAAAAAGGTTCCGCATATCTGGCACGTATTCGTGGAGTTTGCATCGCGTCTTAAGGCAATTCATTGATGTACCAGAAAGACATGTTGGGCGGTAACGATGCACTCATGAAAAAGAAGCCAGCATGTCGGAAGATGAAAGGAGATAGATGATTTGTCCTAATGTGTCAGACTTGTTCCTTAGGAGTAATCTAACAGAATACCCCCTCGAATGCTTTAAAGAGGGCTTTAAAAAGAACAGAATACGCTTGATTAAAACGATCTAAGGAACTACAGTTTCTATAGAATGTAAAGGCATGAGACTTAATGGCATATTAATAAAAAAAGTCCTTATCAGATAATGATTTATGACAAGGCACAAATGAAAGTCCTCTATTCAGACGAGATAAATCATCAGTACCTGGTTGCCAAGATTAACAATATCACTTCCTCATCCGAAAGTAGGGTGTGCCCTGTTCCAAATTTGGTTTAAACCAAATGACTGAAACCAATGGGTATACAATCAATTTGCTGTACCTTCGATCCAGTGAACTTTGTCCATTGATACTTTCAATTTTGATTGGGACATTTTGGTAGGATAACCCTCTTAATCTTGGTTGATTTATTGATTGATGTTTTACGGCGCACTCGAGAATATTTCCAGTATATGGAGACGTTGCCAGGTTTAGTTGGGGAGGACACTGCACTCATTGCGCAGAGGAAACACCTGAACTTCGGCGAGTACCTGGCAATTCTTCCAGACGATCGAGTCTCAGAAATTTTCCAATATTTATTTGGTCTGAGTGGGATTCTATCTCGCGCTGCACCGATGGAAGGCCTGTGTCGGATTGAGAGACCATCACTATCACCGACTGAGCCAACAAGGGTTCCTCTTCATCCAGAAAGCAGAAGAGTAATATATACACAAAGCTGGAAAAAATCTGTTATCACGCTCCTGTTAGAATGTGTAGAAAATATACTTTGTTTTATCCACCAGTATGTAGGACCAACACACGGAAACAAAGTTTATGTGTTCGGGCACAGATAAGCTTCAACTTACTGTCAAATAATGTAATTGATGTTTTCTCTCCTTTATCTTGTTTTAAAACACAATTTAAACAGGTATTATATTCTTAAATAGTTTTCAGTTTAAAGATTGACGTTATCTTGTCTTTACATTTTATATTTATTCTACTTCATTATTTCTTTTGTTATCAACTCTGTAATTAGGCTCCCTGGGCCTGTTGAGATTGAATTTGAATAAAATAAAATAAATAAAATAAAGAAAAAAGTTAAGCACCCCCCCCCCCCTGGAAATTCTGCACCGACCGATAAAATCATTGGTGTAGGGAGATTGTTGGCAAACTGAGATTGCAGGAACGATTGTGATCTTTAAAGGCAACATTCTGGCGATGAGATATCACCATTAATGGCAATAAGCTATGCAATTCATTTAGGATATCGTTTGCCAAATCAAAAGTGTATTTTAACAAAATAAAAAGATGCTTGTAAGATGCTTGAGTCCACCTGGCTTCACAGGGTGAACATATTGAAGTAAAAATGTCACTTTGAGTGAGTAGAATATATCCCTAGAAGTGAAGAAGATTTTCCTTGTGGCCGTGTATTTTAGTGTTTATAAATATATAAAGGGAATTTACATAATGACTTTACATAATTCGCATTTGAGATATTGGATGTGTTTATTTACCTGCTGTTGTGCGATGCCGATATCACAGAACAGCTGAGTAAAGAGTTTGTCATATTACTTGTATCATTGGCTTCAATCTTCATCTACAGTACTTAAACAGGAACCGACGGTTATCTATCACTTGCTATGGACAGGGTAAACATTTTTCACAAACTTCAACACTATCAGCCTTGACTGTTTCATCAGAATTTATCTAGCAGAGAAACGATCGAGTGAAACATCCTCTAAGAAATATTCCAATTTTTATTTGGTCTGAGTGGGATTCTATCTCGCGCTGCACCGACGGAAGGCCTGTGTCGGTTATCTATCACTTGCTATGGACAGGGTCAAAACAAATTCACAAACAATTCAACACTCTCAGTCTTGACTGTTTCATCAGAATTGATCTAGCTGTGAAACACATATACACGTGCTGTTGTTAACAGCAATGTTTTTGACAATGAACGCGCCAAAAAGCTAAAAAAACAACCATGTTTTTGACAGTTACATTAAATGTTGATATCATGTAAACAAGTCTGACTGATTTATGGCAGACTCATTGTGTCCGTTTTCCGTTTGTTAGTCCTTCTAGCCTTTTTTGTGCTAGAGGGGCACTCCGTGGCTCAGTAGGTAGAGCGTTGGACGCTCAATCCCAAAGCCTTCCACCAATGGGTCGCGGGTTCGAATCCCATTCAGTCCCAAAAAAAAATTGGAAAATTTTCTGACTGGGTTTTCACTCGAACGACCTATGTGGGATGGTTGCCAGTTACCAACGGAAGGTCGTGGGTTTCCTCCGGGTATAGAGCCCGGTTTCCTCCCACAATAAAACTGGCAACGCCGCCATAAAAGTGAACTAATCTTGAGCGCGGCGTAAAACACCAAACAATCAATCAATCAATTTTGTGCTAGAAAGGGAAAATGTCCCAAAATTAAAATTAGGTTTTTTAGATAAAGCCTTGATAAAAACAAATTAATAAGTTACAAACCACTACTTTCTAGTGAGACATTTGAATTGCATTGGTTATCATTTAGAATCTCAAATTTTGGAACGAACCTGAACGATGTAGCATAATTATCGGGACAGATAGGTCCACATCTGTGCACTCTGTTGAAAGTCAACTTGATGTCGACAAAAAAGTCCGTTCATAAAGTTTTAAATCACAATCATTTGTAATTGATTGTCAATGAATTACCGAAACCTGCTTTGAAACCACATAAATATTCTCTTTAAAAAGTCCAGTGTGTTACATTTTGTTTGAGTTACCGGGGACTTTCTTGATGTAATATACAACCAGCAATCCGAAGATATTGAATCAATATTTCGGTTATTTTTAAACCATCTTCATGAGTAGTGCATACAAAGAATATAACAATAGGCATATAACCTAATCTAATGACTATATGATATTCTTTATACCTATCAGGTGAAAGTTGAACTGTACGAAGATGGCGTTCGAAGAGCATTTTTCGTGTTTGATGGGATTGGTTCTGACAAGATGTCATGGTTCTCACGAGATCGGTTGATTTCTTCATCTTACGACGATATTAAAACCTATGACAGCCAATTTTTTAGAATTAAGGGGTTAGTGTATGGATTTGTTTATGCTAGTACCTCAGTCCGACACAGGCCTTCCATTGATGCGTCAGGCGTCCGTATTCCAATCAGGCCAAATCAAATTTAAAAAGTTCCATGTGGAATTTTTACTCGATCGGCGTATGTGGGAGGGTTTCCAGGTATTCGGTGAAGGTCGGAGTATCATCTGGACAAAGAGCCCGGTTTCCTCCCTCACTCAACCTGTCAACACCGCCATATAAGTGAAATTATCTTGAGAGCGGCGTAAAACATTCATCAATTAACGAAATCAAATTGAAAATGTTTTACTCGATCGGCGTATGTGGAAGGGTTGCAGGTACTCGGTGAAGGTCGGGGTATCATACGGACAAAGAGCCCGGTTTCCAGGCTAATCCCGAGTGCAGCATTAAATATGAATCAATCTATCAACTTCATATTATGGGTTGTATGGGCTATGCATTTCTCTATGCTAGATACACATTTATCTATATGGAATGCACATTTTTTTTTATGCATTTGTTTATGTTAGATATACATTAAAGTGTGAAATATATGTATTTCTTTATGATATGTATGGATTTTAAGTGAGATATGAGCTTGTTTATTTTGTATATGCACTTGTTTATATGAGATATGTAAATGTTTCCCTTCTAACACATTTCAGAGACGATAACAGGGAGAGACACTTTTTAATTGCTAAATACCTCGGGTGTGATAGGGATTGCGGATACTTGGTTATTGCTGACCCTGACAATACAGAATGCGACTGGGAAAAAGTAACCCCTAAGCCATTTTTCCTTTACGGAAAACTTGGTACCTGCTCCACTTTTGATAACGACGGTAAGACGAGTTATCGGCCTTTTTCTCCGACGCTTTGCGGACCTTTCAAACGTCGTACATAAATTCACGTCATGTTGGCTGTCCGATGTGTTATACGCCGAACAAGGTTATTTCACTTACTATGTACTGTGTGGCGTTGTCAGGTTTAATTGCGGAGCAAACCGAAGTTTTTTTTAAAACTGCTATTGATCACATTTCTGGAAGTTTTCTTTAATGTAATTAAACAACCGACTATTCTTCAAACCTAAAGAGATAAATCCGGGGCTGCATCCTGGGTCATGTCATCCTTCTCAAACTTTCAAGGAAGTTCTTAAAGTCTCATCTTTCTAGCTTCTATAGAAACTGTAGTTCTTCAGATTTGTTTTAATCAGGATTGTACTGTTGTATTTAGGAACCTTTTACCCAAAAGATGAAATGTGGCTCATTAAGTCAAATGAATCTCAGCCTTCAGCTCCCGACTTTTCCTTGTTTTCACTTCCGCTGCAGATATCAAGTATAAACGTTTATAATTGCCATTTTTTTCTATTCAAACGCTGCAAACTGTTTACCCTTTGGACAAAAGGTGTTGTGAAAAAGTACTATACCATTTGTGTTCCAGTATAATAAGGCCAGCATGAATATGGCCCAGACTATAGGCTAATAGAAGAACACAAAACAAAAATGGCGCGAGGTCTGAGTCAACGCGCAGTCAATGTTTGAATGATCCGCCAGTCAAGGCTATATATTTTCACTTTCTTTTCCCACTATCATATTTTATTTGATCTAAGTTTACACGATTTCTTGCCCTAGCGGATGATCCACACCACTTTGGCAATTTATTACAAAGTATTCCAGAAAATTATACTGACTAAAGCCAAAATACTTATGACTTAGAAACTTGCTTCCGATGTTATTTTAGTCGAGAAGATTTTCCCTGTGCCCATGTGTCTTAGTGTTCATAAAAATATTCACATAGAGCGATAAGTACCCTACATTTTTCTACAGGTTTGGTTTTCAGCGCGGACGTATCCCCCACAATTTTAGGATCGATCGTGTTACATATTTCTGTTAGAAAGACAAGTTTTGTTTAGAAAATTTATCGCCATGTATGTTAAATAAAAATGTAACCTTTAAATTATTAAGGCATTAAAACGAAGTTAGTTTTCCTAAACAACACAAGCTATCCACACATGTGTGACTGTCGGTGTCTTTATCAAGTGCCGTATTGATAATATATCAATAATCGTAATAAACGTGGACACACGTGTCAAAAGACTTACTTAGTGGCAAGGCTTTAATAATGTATCTCGATAATGGAACACACGTACAAAGAGAGCTTCAAACATTTCTTTATTTTCTTGCAGATGAAATTGGGTTTGCTGACAGGTTTGTAATTTCTGCTCGGCTATGCGACCTCGGTTGGTGATGAATCGACGCTGGAAGCAGAGATCCTGCAAGTCATGTTACATGCTTAAAATAAATAAATTTATCTGGACTTCCTTTAGCAAAGAATGGCAGCATTACTGATTGCTATTTTCTGTACCCATGAACGCTTTAGTCGTGAAATATCTAAGCATCTATTCTTCGAGAAATAACAAAGTTGCACTAAAGCTAAAATTGAATTTAGAATAGTTTTTTCTTTTGATTATTCAATATGTTATGGGGAAATACATTTATCAAACAAATAAACACGATAATGGTCAGAAGTCCGTTCTTTAAAGGCTGATTGCATAGAATAGGGCCTGTCCATATAAACTTTCACCTGGCGTGTTTCGCCTGTTGAGTTCCCACGTCCTCCGTTGTGATGGTCGGTTAGGAAGTGGACTTGAATAAGACCATACTGTCAGAAACAAGACTAGCCAAAACTTTGACCATACTCAATAGCTCTCGTTTTGTGGTCAAAGATAGATCCCATTCTAAAACGTGGGTACAACCCTTCGTGACATCCGTACTATATAAATATGTCAGTTTATGGGACTTACCAGACATCAATCCGTTTAGAATTGATTTCTCTTCACGTACGGGGTATTCATTTCTCCGCTTGACCAAGTCTAAGGTCTGTCTCGATCAATTTGGAAAATTTCTGTAAAACTCCACTTTGAACGTCGCGGCCGCCATTAACCGTTGAACTATACGACAGGAAAAGACAACTCGTACAGTTTGTGTCACTCGTCGGTGTGCTTGTCAACGGGTAATGGCGGCCGAGTTGGAAACGATACCAAATTGATCCAGAGAGACCTTAGACTTGGTCAAGCGGAGAAATGAATACCCCGTACGCGAAGAGAAATAAATTCTAAACGGATTGATGTCTGGTAAGACCCATAAACTGACATATTTATATAGTACGGATGTCACGAAGGGTTGTACCCACGTTTTAGAATGGGATCTATCTTTGACCATAAAACGCGAGCTATTGAGTATGGTCAAAGTTTTGGCTAAAACAAGACGTGACTCACTGTGATCCCACCTTTAGCCGTTTAAGTGGGCATGTAATACCAGCAAACTACTCTAAATTACTGAAAAGTACTGACAACAGAAATACACCTGTCTTGGCCATCCAACTTTCATGGTCTCATTACAAACGGTTTTCTTTTTTAGAAAAATAAACCGAAGAGCTTTTGGAAAAATGGATGAAACTCTCCCGATCTTTTTCGCACCCAAAGCACAGAAATTGGAAATCAGAACACGTCGGTCGTGCGTTGGGATTTAAAACCCACAGAGCAGTAAATCCCATTTTCTCTTGGACTAAGTTACGTCCCCTTGATCGTGTGTTCATTTCATTGATTGATTGTTTGGTGTTTTACGCCGCGCTTAAGATTATTTCACTTATATGGCGGCGTTGTCAGTTTTATTGTGAGAGGCAACCGGGCCGTGTGTTCAAACAGAGCTAAACAAAATAACATGACACTGGCAGTGGCCCTATTCGATTTTATCTCGGTAAATCTGCTTTCAAGGATTTCTGAACAGGGCTTAAAGTTGGTTTAAGTTAAATTATTGATTAAATTGATATTTGAAAAACATTAGTTGAAATGAAACAGTCTTCACATTTAGCTCCCTGGTAGTCAAACTAGGAGTGAGGACGAAATGTGCATACTTTTCGCCAAAAGCGACGTCGTGGACGATCTTTGGGTCAAGTTCGACCACGGAAAACTGTAAATCGAACGCCTTTCTTTGGCGGGGGATTTGTGTATCACGTGACCAGTTTATCCGCGCCAGGAAACACTCGGATTTCAAGATGGCGCCTATGTCATTCAAATGCAGATAAACAATTAGCTATGGCAGTCATGACGTTTGTTTACATCCGTTGGTGCCTGCACGTTCAATTTTAACACTGAAGACCAAACACATTTTGCTTAAGTCATACGTTACCCTCGGCGTACGTCGGACACATAATCGAACTCGACCTTGATGTGTACAAACTGACGTAAGATGCGCTAACACTTCATAAATCGTGTATTACGTATCCACTGTGAGGGTACACATCGGAGCATTTTGCTAAGGTCATACATTACTCTCGGCGTACGCCGGACACATAATCGAACTCGACCTTGATGTGTACAGACTGACGTAAGATGCACTAACACTTCATAAATCGTGTATTACGTATCCACTGTGAGGATACGCATACATAGGAGGTGGTGTTTGACGCCATATATCACGGAGATAGTTAACTTTTAAAACCATTGTAGGAGGCAAACGTAGCACATTTTCATACGTTCTGAACCAACATTTTAATTTTCTTTTTGGTCAGACTTGGAATTTACGTGTTCTACAACACAATGAACGTAAAATAGAAAGGAATGCCAAACGTTGGCCATAAAATCTGTAAAATTTAATTTAACGCTACCGACAAGTAAATAGATTGTGAAAACCGCCGACTAAATAGAATATGAAAATACGTGACAAATTAAACACAATCTCGACAACCGCAGGTGGCAATCTTGTTGAAGGGATGTAAATTAGGGAAATATAGTCCCGGCCAGTATTCATAAAAAAACTAAATCTTGACTTTGATCAAAGATCTAAGATGGAAGTCTTAATCTAAAAAGCTAAATCTTGATTTGGTCTTGATTTCTTTTTTTTCTGACTCTAAAGTAAAGCATCCATAAAGCTGCTTAAGGTCCGCTCACACGGTGCGATTTATCGTACCGACTTGTAGCATGCGATAAACCGTATCAACCAATTAAAAGCATACATTTTAATCGCATGCTACAAGTCGGTACGATAAATCGCACCGTGTGAGCGGACCTTTAAGTCAAAACTCTGAGGGGCCTCGGTGGTCTAGTTGGTTAGAGCGAACGTCCCTCAGCCCTACACAGACCTTCCATCGATGCGGCGCGGGTTCGAATCACACGTAGACCAAATAAAAATTGAAAAATTTCTAAGTGCATTTGTTCACTCACTTATGTGAAAGAGTTGCCAGGTATTGGCCGAAGGTCGGAGGTTTCCTTCGGGCAATGAGCCCGGTTTCCTCTCCCATTAAACCTGGAAACGCCACCATAAAAGTGAAATAATCAATCAATCAACCAACCAAAACTTAGATAAGTTTGATGTGGCGAACTTAAGTTTCTTCTCTGCCCCAAATGACCGAAGTAGCTTGGGAATTCTCAATAATTTCATGGAGATGCCGTTCTAATTTCAAGATCAAAGTTCTACTCTTCTGTAATAGGAGATAGGAAACATAATCATGATCAAAACAAGCAAAGTCATCGTTCAATTGCAGTTGTCTTCTAAAGTGATTCAAAAGTCATGGGGAAATTAATACAACTTGATGCTGATTTACTATAGGATGGTCTACATTGCAAATTGGAAGTTACCTTATTCTAGAATCTGAAAGATTTTTTTGAATTTTATTTAAAAAATTAACTTTACAGGCGGTATATTGATTGAGGTAGGCTACCGGTGAAAGATGAAATAAGATCCCTCGCTCAGAAAATCTGCTGCGAACTACACCCTATCTCAATTCAACTTTTTATTTTATTTTAAATAAATCCCTCGTCGTCTAATTATTTTAATTTCTATTTTCTTGCTTTTCCTTTGAAAATGCTTGTTTGATTAGACAGTCGCCATATACTGCATGGATTTTCCTCATTCCAACGACAATCATTCCTTTTTTCGATTTACTTCAGAGCCTCTTACTGTCGTGACGATCAAAAATTATCAAAAAAGTGTGCATTTCGACAGCTCATGCCACTCTAAGTTAAGGACGTTTTATGAAAATGGCTTAGGTATCTCAATGCAATCTTGGCATCTTAAAACGGGATATATAGAGGTGTGATTTATTCTCCTTCAGATTATAGCATTTTAATCGATGATCATTGCACAATCCATGTTTCATTGACCTCGGTCTTACAGTTTGTGGGTGCTGCTCCGGTAACGAAATTCCAAATTATGTTGCCATGAAGACGATCAGAAATGAAAATTTGAGGAAATTAAATCCCAAAAGGCACATATACACATGACCGTAAATTTGTTTTCTTAACATATGGCAAACAGGTGACCAGTGGGCTATGATTACCGATAACGGAATCTTACAATCAACATTACATGAAAGAAAACTATAAACTATTACCGCATTACATGTATTTAATGTCCTTCAATCACTGTTTAATTCACATTAATCATACTGCTGCATTCTGTAATCACGCTGTTTCACTTAGTTACCCGAATTATAACGTTGAATTAATGGATATAATACTTTGAGACGCTTGGCTGATTACATAGATAGATTGATATATTTAATTAGATACGTAGTTTAAACTCTGGAGATTTGTACATTTTCTCACGAGCGATTAAAGGAAATCCGAAATTCTTATTGTGTTTAAGTCCCCAATGTACCGATTCTATCTAAAGTTCTTATCGTTTTAAACGCCATCTAGTGTTTTCCGTCGCTCGTCCATGTATAAATGCATCATCCCATTTTAGTTTTATAAGACAAAAAGTACTAAAACGGGAGATGATTAGAATATATTTTCAATAGCTGGTTTAATTATTTGTTCTTGACTATTCTTCAAATTTATGAAGAATAGTCAAGAACAGGCGTCATCAGGCTCAGCGGTAATCCTCTGTCTGAAATGCCCCACGCGCGCAGCCACACTGGGTTCATACCACGCACCTAACCACAACAAAGCGGACAAAGGAACTTGCAAATGAAACTGTCTATCCAGCGGTCAGTGGGAGCTAGGAAAGTTAGCAATGGCCAGCCATCTCGAAACCTCATTTTTATATAAACGACAGTCGAATAGCACACATTTCAACGGTCTTCGCGTCGCTGGTTCCGGACATGTCCCTTTAACTTGTCCCAAAAGAGAAACTACTGAACATCGTCTTCTTTTTGGTCGATTTGTACGTTTTAGTGACACTTGCACCGTATGTTAGTTTTCTCTGAATAGAATTGTTTGCTAATTCAAGTGCATCAATGAAATTATCTCATCGTTCATCGAGGATTAGACCATTTCGGGTTAAGAGTTGATACTTGCGCAAATGGCTCTGTGTATGGTGAAATGACGCTACGATGAGTTTTTCGATCAATCTGATGCAGAAATCGTGCCCATTTTACCTATAGAGCAATGCGATAGATGCGTATCACAGCCCCTGCAACAGAAAAAATGACGTCAATGCCGTGCAATTCGAAAAACTTCACGAAAAACATATTCTAAACCAAAAAGAGCTATTATCACGTTTTGCTACATTTATCTAATCTGTCGCTACAGGAGCAAAAGGTCAAATACAGTGTCCATCTCGACGTTTAATGTCTGGTTTGAATGGTCGGTTTCCAGAAGCAAATAATATATGTTATTAATCGAGTGTGTTCGTATTGCCTGGGGTATTGGCCTGAGGGTGGCCGTATTGGCCCGAGGCCGCAGGATGAGGGTCAATGCAACCACCCGAAGGCCAATACCAAGGCAATACGAAAACACTCGATTCATAATATTTTTGTTAATAGACTGTAGAAGTTAATTTAATGCAAGCTGTCAAGTTGAACAGGCGGTCGCCCACTGAACATTTAATCCATGCCCTAAACAAAATGACGTCCGACCTTTTTTGCGCTCTTTTTTTTGTTTCTGGATCAGTAGAGAAGTTTCTTCCTCTTCTGCTGTCCTAAAACGGCAATCGGATTCACTTACAGTAGTTTTTTCTTCTAACTCTAATATCCCGTCAATAAGCCCTTGTACAAAGCGCTCTGGTGTAGACATTTTGAAATCAACATCTGTCGTCTGCGTCTGTAAAACTCTGTGACATCACATGTTACAATTGCGTCTTTCAGCCGCACTCGGTGAACTCGGCCAATATGACTTGAACTCGGCCAATATGACCTGAACTCGGCCAATATGACTTGAACTCGGCCTATATGACTTGAACTAGGCAATACAACCTCACGGCTAATACGAACTTGATTCGTCTGCTGATATTACCCGGCGGAAAAGGTCGTATTCGAGTAATAACTTGCACAGTCAATTAATAAACAGTCTTATACCAGCGTGACGATCAGAAATTATGAAAAAAGTGCGAATTTTGGCAGCTCATGCCACTTTAGTAGTTGACGTCTCCGTCAGCGCCACGTGTTTAAGCAAAACGTTCAAAAAGGTTAGAGAGATCCAGAATATTTGCTCTGTGGCGTTATAAATAACAATTTCAATTTCAATTTATTATGCAGAACATTCATACAGAACAGTGCAGAGTATAACTATAAGAGATATTAGAGCATAATGATATACACAACATATTATATGTTATTAATCGAGGGTTTTCGTATTGCCTTGGTATTGGCCTGAGGATAGGCCGATGCAACCACCCGAAGGCCATACCAAGGCAATACAAAAACACTCGATTCATAATATTTTTATTAATCGACTGAAGAAGTTAATTTAATGCAAGCTGTCAAGTTGAACAGGAGGTCGCCCACTGAACATTTAATCCATGCCCTAAACAAAATGACGTCCGACCTTTTCTGCGCTCTGTGTTTTTTTGTTCCTCTTTAGCTGTCCCAAACGGGAATCGGATTCACTTAGGGCCTACTGTAGTTTTTTTCTTCCCACTATAATATCCTGTCAATAAAACGTTGTACAACGGGCTATGGTATAGACATTTTGATATCAACATCTGCTTCTGCCAATCTGAACGTCACATGTTAATTGCGTCTTTCAGCCGCACCCCGTGAACTCGGCCAATATGACTTGAACTCGGCCAATATGACTTGAACTCGGCCAATATGACTTGAACTCGGCCAATATGACTTGAACGCGGCTAATACAGCCCTACGGGTTATACGAATTTGATTCGTCTGCTGATATTACCCTGCCGCGTCGTATTCGGGGAATAACTTGCACAGTCAATTAATAAAAAGAGATATGTGCCCAGCATAATAGGAAACATATCCAAAAAGAACATTATATTCAATATAAAGCATGCATGCTGCACTCGACTCCACATCAAATATATACAGTAATATTTAGAGATCCTATAAACGTATTTTTTTTTCGTAATTCAAAACAGGCATACACTAAGAAACATTGAGCTGCATGTAGGTCATATATCATGACGTCACAAAGCTATTTCGGTTACTGTGTCTAACCTTTTCGTACGTTTCGACTGTACAAGTGCGGCTGACGGAGGTTTTCCTGGACAAACTCCAGTATTATAATGCTTGCATTTTTCCACACTTTTATCTGGTTTATTTTTGGTCAATGTCCTTCTCTTGTTGATTAACAAGATGGTCAAATGAAACTTGCGATGCACTCAGATCGGCCAACGTGTAACTTGGTAGCAATCAAATTCATAGCAAGTAAGGAAATTGTCCATGTTACAGGAACGACGTAATGAAATGGCATTGTTGATCATTTTCCATCTACAGGTAAATAAGACTGATTGGGACGCAGACATAACACCTGGATAATGGGTTGGTTGGTTGATTAGAGTTTAACGCCGCGCTCAAGATTATTTCACTTATACAACGGCGAAAATAAATTAAATCATCATACAATTTTAACATCAAAAATACATTGTAACTGAAAAATGACAGAAACAGAAATAATAAAAACTGGTAAAACACTGTTTAAATCTTTTTCGGAGATTAAAAACAAGAAATATCACAATTATCTCCAATGAACAACAATAAACAATTCATATAAATAACCATTTTTATAATATACAAATTTGTAAATATGTATTTATGTTCTGATAGAGTAATTTTTCAAACAAAAAGGTTTATACCATAATAGTTAAAAATTTGCCCCAGGTTAGTCGCCTTTTACGATCAAGCTTGCCTGGGAATTGTGAGCCAATTCTTATCCCTCGGAACCCACACGGGGACCCAAGGATTAGTCGCCTCTTACGATCAAGCACCTTGGGAAGGCTGAGGGTCTATTCTTATCTCCGCGGAACCCACACGGGGCTGGAGAATGGGACTACCAGTTTTAAGTCAGCAATATATAATAAAAATATAATTTCATTTCTATTCAGTTTAATTGATAAATTATTACGATTCAATGTTTATTTTCATCTACGTTTACAAAACAAAGCAATTTTTTTCAAATTGTACCATAATTTATCCATAAATTATACATTTGTATTGTATGGTTTTAAAAAGTTCTTAAATTATTCAAAAAGCGATTCACGTTAGGTTAGAAGCTTTGTTTCCGTCAAAATGTACCTTAATAGAGACTTAAAATAACCGTTTCTGTCTGAATTTTACGATGACTTTATCCTCACTTTAAGATGTCTTACAAACTTTCTTCTCTCTTAAAATAATACAACTTATGTATTTTATTAAATTAGCTAATGCGAGCAGCTTGTCTCATTAGGTGAATGATTATGTCCGATTTGGTTGGTTGCTTGCTGGTGAATGAACGATGTACGCCAGTATCTGATTTGGGGGTCACTCAACTCCGATTGTACACGGTTCATCGCACCCTGGATAGAGATACAAAGGTTGCACGCCCCACTAACCGATTCAATAGCAATTAAGATAGAAATACGGAAATACGTCTACACATTATTTTAGATTTATCCCAAGATAAATTCTAAAGGATTTGATCTGAGATACTTGCTGTTTTACGCCTCATTGAACCTTTATATTGTCATTTTAGCCATTTTAATAATTTGACAAAACAGCTGAACAAAAAGGAATTAAAAAATTAGATTATCAAATATGCAGTTATACTTAAGTCCTGCTTTATTTAAAGTACATTGTATGAGGCGCTTAAGAATACTCAGTGTATACGAAATCATAGTTCGGAAGGTTTTTTTTAAATGATAGTGTTGGTAAAAGAAAGTTTCTACAATATTGTAAGCTTTAGTGCTTATGTTAATACTTACTGTCTATATGTTTTATGCACAGTAAGAACAACAAACAAGAAATTATAATCTTCATAGCATGAAGGAATCGTGTAATAAAATAAACATTTATGGATATTTTAGACAATTCTTAAAATGCGATAACCTGTGTCAAATTTAACTGCACATCCCAAAATACATTCTGGTAGCAAAACTGTATGAAACGACTGATTTCTGTTTACTTGATTTAAAGAGTATAGGATTGTTATTTTTTTAACCAAATTTAAAGTTACTTGTGACTGAATCACCATTCGGTCGTGACGACGAGATCACCGTTCGGTCGTGACGACGAAATCGCCATTCGGTCGTGACGGCGAAATCGCCATTCGGTCGTGACGACGTAATCGGTATTCGGTCGTGACGACGAAATCGCCATTCGGTCGTGACGTCGGAATCGGCATTCGGTCGTGACGACGGACTCGCCATTCGGTCGTGACAACGGATCGCCATTCGGTCGTGACGTCGGAATCGTCATTCGGTTGTGACGACGGAATCGCCATTCGGTCGTGACGTCGGAATCGCCATTCGGTCGTGACGACGGGATCGCCATTCGGTCGTGACGACGGAATCGCCATTCGGTCGTGACGTCGGAATCGTCATTTGTTCGTGACGACGGAATCGCCATTCGGTCGGGACGACGGAATCACCGTTCTCACATGTCGGAGGAATCACGTCTGCGATTTAAGTACAAATATTTATGTTTAGAGTGAGCCATACAGCAATACATTTCGTTTCTTTAAAGACCCACTTGCCGCCGTAGCCTGTTTAAATTTGCTAAGAAAACCAATTTACATGAGCTTAGTACGACTAATACCACTAAATTTAAACATAGGACACATAAAACATGTCTAGTTAGCTTTAGAATGTATAAATGGGGTGAAAAACAAACGAAAATTCGAAGCCTGATTACAACAACAACGATCAGTGTCGGTCAACTTTCGTGTTGGATTACCCTCATTTCAGGCCTTTTTATCTGTGGCTTACACTCAAACAATTATCAGCAGGCTTTTCCAGTCGCTGTTAACCGATCGTCAGTCCGTATTTCTCAGATAAATAGGCCTTAGTAAAATTACACTGTGCCGTTAGTTCACTCACTCGACTGAGACATAAAATCGCCCCTGCGAGCAGTTTGGTTTATTTACGTTCCGGGCACCTAACCATTCAAATCTTCAAATTCAAATTAAAAATACAAAGTGACGTCCAAACTTTTAAATTTTGGTAAAAATACAAAGTTCCTAACTTATATTGTCTGGGAAAAATACAGAAAACGATCTTTCTTTTTTAATGTAAACAATATTCCTGATTTTCGCGGCAAGTGTGCCTTTAAGACAGAAAGAAGATTTCTGCGCCATATCTGATTACATTACTTTATAATTCAGCGTCATCAAAACATATAAGACGTTTGCCTTGCAAATATATGTAAATTTAGCTTATTTGAAATGATCTGAGTTATAAAGGTTATGTATAACCAATTCTCGGACTACACCCCCCATAATTTCACTCTCAACCAGTGTGTTATTTTTGTCATAATCAACAAGTGAAGTTATGGCCCAACTTACTGCTGATTGGTTAAAGTGGCATGAGCTGCCAAAATGTTGGATATTTTGACGTAAAAACTGAATGTTGAAATTATCGGCTATTTTTCTCAAGACGCATATTTCCAAAGCTGTTTAGTGCTTCTAGTCTCAAGAATGTACGATAAAGTATTGATTTGAACTAACTTTGGCTTAGAATGAATGAATGGTCGTCCCGGTTATTTAAATTTTGTTTACTTTTCGAACATGTTTTCAGTTTGTATAGGCCACATACTGTATGGATTTTCCTCATTCCAACGCCAATCATTTAGTTTTTCGATGGCCTTAAAAGCCTGTTATTGTGGTGACGATCCGAAATTATAAAAAAAGTGTGAATTTTGGCAGCTCATGCCACTTTAAACAAGATTTTCCCTGTGTCCGTGTGTTTTAGTGTTCATAAATATATATACTATGGCCATGCCTATTGAGTGAATCATTGCCTTATTACGTCAAAGTCAAAGTACATGTAGTTTCGATTTCACTCGAAGTTATTGAACTCCGGTTTAACATTTTAACTTATTTTTTATTATTTTAAATAAAGGCATAAATAAAAAACATTAAAAAAAACAATCACTGCAATATTGCTTCGTACGCCAAAAATATTTTATATCAAAATGAATTAGTATACCTTAAAGTGGCATGAGCTTCCAAAATGTTGATATTTTGACGTTAAAACAGAATGTTGAAATTATCGGCTATTTTTCACAAGACATACTATTCAGAAGCTTTTTGTTGCTCATACCACTTTAAAGTGAATATGATTTTTTTTTTCAAATTTTCCCAAACAATGGAAATGAAATCTTGGCAGCTGAACGGAGTCGTAGAGGCATAACAATTAGTCATTGCTCGTGATTATGTATCTATCTATATCTTTATGTAGTCCTTTGTTAGTTCTCTATCGCTCACCTGGTAGGATGTTGAGACCAATAAATCAGCTGCACATCAGATTTATCACGCGGACGTTTTGGGTATATAAGGGGATTGGGCAATGTTTGGTGTATTTATTACCTACTCACGGCTATCAGGTAAGAATTGTTACAAATCTATTTCAATGATTTGGATAATTTTTATTTTAATAACGGTTTATACGTGCTATAATTTTGTGATTTTTTATATTTCGTCTTTATCTAAAATAATATAAAATCAGCCAAAATGTTTAATTTCAACAAAAATAGAAATCATTTTGACCAGAGTCAAAATAATCTGACTAAAGTCAAACCAATTTCAACTCAAGTTTCCAATTTCAATTGGTTTGACTCGGGTTGAAATTGTTTTAAATTCAAGATATTTTAACTCCACTGGAAATAATTTTGAATTCAGCTGAAACGTTTTAACTTTAAATGAAATACATTTGGTTTGAGCAGAAATAATTTCAAAATTAAAAAAACACACACAAAATAGTAGACAAAATACAAAATAAGAAGGCGTTTTGCATTCATCGTTAGTCATCACAACTCTCGTTGTCTGACTTTCGTGTTTATATGGATATTAAGGTTACATGTAGTTTATATTTTATTCTGTTCCACTTATTATCACTGAAATTACGGCTTTTTAAATTGAAATAGAACTGGCAGTTTTTGGATTGTTTTCGGAACACTTTCAGGGCATGTACTTAATTCGTTTATTTCTGTCAAGCATATTTTTAATGCAAAATTGTTGTGCAGTATAACTTTTTTCCCAGTGATGTTGATATTTTGTCAGTTATTGTCCTTTGTTTCTGCCGATCGTAATTTTTTTTCAATATCTAATTTGGGCCATATCTCGAATAATATCCTATGTAATACTTTGAAACCTCAGTAGTATATATTTGCTGCTAAACAGCTGTGTCTTGTCATTTTTCTCAATGGTGTTGATATATTTTCAGAGGTTTTACGCTTTATTTGTCTGTCTTTCTGCAAATTTTGTTTTAGCGTAAATCTGGTATGGGTAATCGGGAAGCATCCACCAGTTTTACTGATACGTTTCTTGTTTTTGTTTTCAAAACAGAATGTCGATCCACTCAAGATATCTTCTACGAATAATAATGCTGGGTCTAATATCCACTTCTGTACAAAGTCAATCGACCAGTGCATCCGGAGGAATAAGCAGAGCTAGAGACATCAGTTCAATTTTCCGCAACATTAGATTGCCCTCACTTTGCGCTAATTGTAAATGTGATTGTGAAGTTCCCGAACCAGGTAAACTTGAATCTAATTTCTGCCAAGGAATCTCTGGTGGTTATAGCCTTTGCCAGAGTGTATATCTCTCTCGTGTATTTTCTTTACTGACTCCAGGTACCTGTTTCACAAAGCGGCGTAGAGTAAGTTTTCACGTAAATGCCATAGCAACAAATACTGTAGAGATACGTTAGTATGAAAGTTACGTCTACGCCGCTTTGTGAAACAGGTCCCTGAGCTTTTGTTTGTAAAAGATTCAAGGGTATGGCTCAGGCTGATATTTGTTAATTGCGTATCACTGGAATTATTTCGAACCGATAGAGACACATTCATCATCTGTTGCTTCGTGTTTAATTTCTATCAAGCGCACAACTTTATTCGAAACCCTTCCATTTTTGTTATAATTGGCCTAAATAGAAAATAAAGTAAGGGTTGAAGTCTTTTGAGAACCCCGACCTTTCTTTATAATAGCATACACGTTATTTCCATTCTAAAAAAAGAATCCCAAAATCCAATAGAATCCACAAAACACAACCTTGCAAACGGTTTTTGTTTGGACAGTATTAAGATTGTCTCATTTCATTTTAACACGTCCGGTGGATCTAGGCTACATAGGGCCATCGAGTCATAATTGTTTCCCTTTGAGTGATTAATCGCTATGATTACCATGAGACCAACGCTGCATTGGTCGCTTTATAAGTGTTCGAAAGTGTTATTGTACGTTTGTTTTATATTGTATCTGGACATCATCTAACGTACGTTGATTCTCTTTCGGATCGAATAAAGAATAAAGTCGACAGCGGTAGATATGTGCAACAATATGACAATTAATTAATTAGTTTTTGAACTCGGAATTAGTGAACACAAAAAGGTGTCCAATGTTGAATCAGCCCAAACCGAACTCTTGGTGATCTCGTTAGTATAAGAAACATAGTTATACTGTTATATACAGACTAGCAGCCATTTCTGAATTTGAATTTTTCACGTCATTGTAGGGTTGATTGTCCGTATTGGACAAGACGCCGAGTGGGTCTCATCCAACCCTGGCATTCAACCCAACAAAGACTTGAACTTTAAGAATCCGTAATGGATTTTACTCCGTATAAAAGTCTCAACTTGTATGAAGGCGAGTTTAGATTTCAGGACTACAGTGTAAGTAAAAATAAATACAAACGTTATAAAATTTCTGGGTTTTAAGTCACGGTAAGCTACATTTAGGTCCCAAAACATGCCCTTTTGAGTTGAAAAATAAGTCCGTCTTATCGTTTACGTTGGATGATGCAGCTAATGTATCAGAAAAGCCTACAAAATCACAACTATGTGACATAAATAGGATGTATTTTGATCAGCAACGGGTCTCCACAGGCATACAAAATGATTTGAGCCCCACTTTGGGTGTTTTCACAATAGATGTGATCAACGTAATCACGTCAAGTTGGGAGATTTCTTCTTAGTGGTAACCATGAGATAAACCAATTTTAGAAGCCTTATGATCAGTATTGCTTTGTAGAGTGTAGATGGAAAAGAGTGTTTAAGCAAGTCGCCGGAGCGGGACAGGATGTTTTTCAAGCCTGGACCAATGGAGGGAGTGTTAATGAAGGCGATCCTAATGCCGAGGATGTAACGACCAATATACCGTTAAGATGCGCCGAGATTATCGACAACTGGAACCAAAATATAATTGATAAGGTCGGGTTTGTATTTTATCCGTTTTAGTTGATATTTGATAACTATACATAATTAAAGCAGCCTGTCGTCGAAATTGGCCTCTTATCGAAGTAACAGTTGTGTTTAGTGTAAAACATCAGCTTTTTATACAGTGATTGACCGATTAAAGTTTCATATCGCACTCAAGATAACCCATTAGGCGGCGTTGTCAGATTTAGTGTTGAAGAAATGAAGCTTTAAGGAGTAAAACGTCGAGTACCCAGTAACCAGTTCTCTCCCAAAAAAGAAACGCAACATCCAATTTTTGTTCTTCAAAATATGAATTTTCAACATCATTTTAATACAGAAATAAGCATCACATTACACTGAAATTTGGCAGACTGGTTGTTCAGACTTTGAAGTTCATTCACATGTAAAAATTGATCACATTAAAGTTTATAGCGCTCAGATGACGTCACTGCAACGTCAATATATGTTGTGCCCACCATTAACCTGTAACACAGCACGGACCCGTCTTGGCATAGACACAAGCAATCGACGAATACGGTTTTTCGGAATTCTCCTCCATTCTTGCTCAAGAGCCTGCTGCAGTTCTTGTAGAGTTTGCGGCACTGGATGACGACTGCGCACACGTCTATCCAAATCATCCCAAAAATGTTCTATTGAGTTCAAATCTGGTGATTTGGACAGCCAGGGGAGCACTGTTACGTTCTGGTTGCTAGAAATTCAACAGTAGCACGAGCTGTGAGAGGCCGAGCGTTGTCGTGCTGAACAATTTCCGTACGGAGATCCATTACGGGCAGTATATGTGGTGTCAAAACCTCATCTGTGTATTTGAACGGCGTTAAGGTTGCCGGGAATGTGCACCAGTTGAGTTTTTTGGGCACAGGATATGGCACCCCACACCATCACACTTCCTCCGCCGAAATTGTCGACCTCAAGGACGCAGTTCCGAAGTATGTAAAGCCGTGTACGACCATCTCTTCTCTGCAGCTGGAATCTTGATTCATCGCTGAAACAGACTCGCCCCCAGTTTCGCAGATTTCAGTTCCTTAACCTGTTGCACCATCGGACCCTTGCAAGTCGATGCTGGCGTCTCAGTACTACGCCAAAGTAAGGACGTCTGGCGCGTAAACCGTTTTGACGGAGACGGTTTCTGACTATCTGTGCCGGTATTCGACGGAGACCTGGGATATTTGATGCTGTTTCTGTTGCTGTTTTGGTCCGGTTTCGCAGGTGAAGTAACCGGATGTAGCGATATTGGGCTGCTGATGTGATCCTAGGTCGGCCAGAACGTTGACGATCAGCTGTTGAACCGGATTGCTGGTGCCGTTGCAACAGTCTGAAAACCGTGCTCCAGTGAACATTATAAATTCTGGCGACTGCATTCTGTGATTCGCCGGCCAGGAGACGACCAATGACGACGTTCCGGGTAGCTGCGTTTAGTCTTGGCATATTGTAGCAGCTTCGTGAAACAATTTAACGACTGAAAACTGAACGGTTGTGTGTCTTTTATACCCATTAACCCCGCATAAAGATACGACGTGATTCGCACGTGCAACTGCCCAACGTTTTCCCTACGCCTTCCTCGTGTAGCGTTACACAAAGGCGGACCCGAAAGACACGTGTGATCAACAGCCACTATCAGGGGCTTAAATTTAATTATCGGACATTTACATTATAACATGATCCTGTTGTCATGTGTCAATCACGCACATTTTTGGAAAAATTCATGTTTGAAAAAAAATTGGATGTTGCGTTTCTTTTTTGGGAGAGTATATGTGTTTCATTCTCGTTTCATCCTATTTCAAAACTGCCAAAACTTTGCTATACACAAATACAAAGCAGGGTCAAGTGTCCATATTACCAGAGTTACTTTAGATGATCAAGTAGTATGAATGTTTATATGTAGATTCATTGCGAAAGGTTACTCGACAGATTCATTTCTATCGTTGAGATTTTGTTCCACTGTCATGAGACATACATCTGTTACTCGACAGATTCAGTTCTATCGTTGAGACTTTGTTCCACTGTCATGAGCCATACATCTGTTACTCGACAGATTCAGTTCTATCGTTGAGACTTTGTTCCACTGTCATGAGACATACATCTGTTACTCGACAGATTCATTTCTATCGTTGAGATTTTGTTCCTCTCCCATGAGACATACATCTGTTACTCGACAGATTCAGTTCCATCGTTGAGACTTTGTTCCACTCTCATGAGACATACATCTGCTACTCGACAGATTCAGTTCTATCGTTGAGACTTTTTTCCACTCCCATGAGACATACACCTGTTACTCGACGGATTCATTTCTATCGTTGAGACTTTGTTCCTCTCCCATGAGACATACACCTGTTACTCGACAGATTCAGTTCTATCGTTGAGACTTTGTTCCACTCCCATGAGACATACATCTGTTACTCGACAGATTCATTTATATCGTTGAGACTTTGTTCCTCTCCCATTTGACATACATCTGTTACTCGACAGATTCAGTTCTATCTTTAAGACTTTGTTCCACTCCCATGAGACATACATCTGTTACTCGACAGATTCAGTTCTATCGTTGAGACTTTGTTCCACTCCCATGAGACATACATCTGTTACTCGACAGATACAGTTCTATCGTTGAGACTTTGTTCCACTCCCATGAGACATACATCTGTTACTCGACAGATTCAGTTCCATCGTTGAGACTTTGTTCCACTCCCATGAGACATACATCTGTTACTCGACAGATTCAGTTCTATAGTTGAGACTTTGTTCCACTCTCATGAGACATACATCTGTTACTCGACAGATTCAGTTCCATCGTTGAGACTTTGTTCCACTCCCATGAGACATACATCTGTTACTCGACAGATTCAGTTCTATCGTTGAGACTTTGTTCCACTCCCATGAGACATACATCTGTTACTCGACAGATTCAGTTCTATCGTTGAGACTTTGTTCCACTCCCATGAGACATACATCTGTATACATATTCATTCTTGAGGTGGCATAAACTGTCGGAGACATGAGCTGCTAGCTGCGGATATTTGTCTAACTTGACAGCGTTTTAGAGAAATGTTGCCGTTGAAAATTGCACACGCTAAAAGGAAAACAATTATTGATTTTCATAGGTAAAAGTTGAAGTATATAAAAATGGTCAACTTGGCACATTTTTTATTTTCAACGGACTTGGCTCCACAATGATGGACTGGTTTTCTCAAGAACGTCTGATTTCTTCTCCATACGCAGATGTGAAAACTACCAGCACGCAATTCTTTAGCATTAGAGGGTAAGTAGTGTTTAATTAAACCCCTTATTTATGATCTTTAAAATTCTTTTCAAGGTTTTGCGGGGTATACAATTTTTGTGTACAAACTTTCTAGGATATCTAGTCGTCACTTGGTCAATGGTTAATAAAACTTCGTCGCATGACGGACTGTTCCAGCGAAATAAATATTTAATAGGTTAAAATCTACGATTTCACTAGTTTCAAACATTTGTTACAGAGATAACGCCAGAAAAAGGCGCTTTTTTATCGTGGCTCCATATGCTGGCTGCAATAACGATTGCGGCTATCTGTTCATAGCTGACCCAGATAACACGGATTGCGCATATGAAGAGGTTTCCCCAAAGCCGGTGTTTTATTACGGAACCATTACAGAGACTTGCAGCAATTTTAACGGTAAGTATTCTTGCAAAATCAAATAGTGACATAAAAGCAATGACTCGTCCAATGATTCAGTCTGTGTTTATTGGGCCAAAATCATAGTTCACAGGTTTGAAGAACAAATGGTTTTAGATCGTGGGAAGAAATGGTGGACTATATGATACTCAACGTAAATCGAGAATGTTATAGCTCGGTAAAGACTAACTGGTAGATAATGATGGTAACCTTGGTTTTATTCATTTATCTCTGACATTTTTGCTTTTTTTTCATTTTCCATTAAGACCCGTCTTGGAATACCATTGGTCCGGTTGAAACAAATGTCTCTGATATAACATCAGTGTCCATATTATAAATCGTCAGAGTATAACATGATCGTTTTATTTTGTAGATGAAGTGATGGCTGGAGATCGATTTGTCATTTCAGTTCGAATTTGTGATTCGGGATGGTGAAGATAGACTAACCACAGGTTTTGGCCACGTCGAAAAGTGGAAATCAATGTCCGTTGCATGCTCGTCGGGATAAATCTTGTTTAATATATAAACACTTATGCAATACCTTCTTTTTAGCTGGTTGAATTTATAACATGCTTCTATGAAAGCTGTTTATTAATGTTATATTGCTTAAATAGTGGAAATAAAAGGTTGACAAAAGTTGTCGGCTTTAAAAGTGAGTTCCTACAAATTCTGCTTTTCAAAATTTTAGTTTCATATTCGATACGGAAAGTTAATTTCCTTCCGTGGTGGGACAGGGGATGTTTTTCATCGACATGTCAAAAAATATAGAATGACTTAAAATCTCATTTCATTTGTCCTTCAACCTTTGGAAGGGGTTGAAACGATATTCAAGTATGGCTCTACATTTTCGACACTTGGTCTGCGTTTGATTGGGACAAGATTGCCACTCGAACCCAATCAAACGTACACTGTCGCAACAAGCCAGCCTAAAGGCCCGTTCTCACTGTGCGATTTGTCGTAGGATGCGATTAACAGGGGTCGAACAACCAATCGAATGCTACAAGTCGGTACGACAAATCGCACAGTGAGAACGGGCCTTAAGTTTAAGTGGTGAGTGGAACCCGTATTTCTATCATGTGACTAAGTATTCTTACAGAAGTGAAAATCAGCTTTAATGCGGATATAGTATGCTTATAAAACCCTTCCCTTTACTTCGCCTCTGTTTGTTTGTTTTTATTTTGCTTGTAAATTCTTAAATCGACACAACCAGCACTGAATATTTGTCATCGAGAGACAGACGATATTATTGTATTGTAAATTATATATATTCATGAACGCTAAACATACAGACACAGGGAAAATCTATTTGATTAAAACAGTAAAGAAAACAAGTTTCTAATTGTATTAAAAAGTGAGTATGTCTTATGATTCTTGTAATATAAGCTGTACTATAATCATGCTGTCCTTTTTTACTAAAACACAAATAGTATAATACTTTTTCAAGACACTTTCCAGGGTCTATGTTTAAGCGGAAAGGATAAATATATGAACAAGCTGCTGTTCTTCGGCTGTGTTATAATTTCTATATTTAAACAGGACCTGCTCGTCCAGATTATTCTTCCCTGCCCTTTATCCTCAAATTATACATAATGTTATGTCGATGTTCCACGCGTTTTATTTATGAGGACTTCTGAGTAAACTTTAGGCTGGGCGCAAAACGAGTGGATTCGGCTGAGCTGCAGAGTACGAGTAGACGAGGGAGCAGCAACAAATTTCAGCGCTGACGATGAGCTCTCGACTGAGCCAAGTTCCTGGTCACGCAAGTTCACTTACCTACATAAATGTCACTACCCGTGTTACGTAATATTCTAAGTGGTCACATGTTTTAATGGGCACACACGATTGGCCTTTCCCTCCTCTCAGCTCAACTTGCAGTTCATGTTGTGCGCAGACGGTGAGATAATTGCCTTGCGAGAAAGAAACTATTAAACTCGCTAGATAGTTTTCTCACGGCCTCACACAGTGAAAATCTCACCTAAAGTTACGCGCACGCGGGGAAACAGTTTAGCTCTCAGCCACGCGTGGTCGGCAGTTCAACCCTCTCCTATCGTGTGCGCTAGGCTTTACAATAACTGTTCGGGGTTCTTATAACACCAAACAAATGTTAATGCTACTGTCAAACCGGAGTTGTATGTCGAACTCTGTAAATGACAGCGACTGAATCACGCGACTTTTGTGTGGACCAAGAAGTACACATTTAATTGGACGTTTGAGGTTTTTGCGTCGGTAGCCTTATAATAACGCCTACCTGACTTTTTTGCAACATGCAACATTTTTTCCAGGGGGGGGGGCGATTAAATAGTTTCCTTCACTTTTCTACATGTAACAGTGTGGAATAAATGTGTCATCGTGTAAACAATAATTCAAAAAACGTTTTTGCTTTGTGCCAAATGCTAAATTAGCGTGCAGACGACATTTACCCTTGCAAGAATAAATGAAGATGCTATTTCACAAAACAACCCCCAAACGCTCGAGTGAATTTCTGAAAGAGGCAATAGAGTCTGTACTGATATAGCTTGATTATTTTGTTACTTATGTTATTTTGCTTCTGTTCAAGTCACCACCAAACGTTCATAAAGCTTACACAACTTTCGCGTGGCGGCTTTGTGACGTTCCAAACATAATTATGTCACAAAACTGTAGCTCTGGGGCCTGTCTTACAAAGCTGGCGTAAATTTGCGCATAGGCCTACAACATGGACCAGTTGCGTCCAAGACGTAAGTTCCTATAGTTTTAACACTGATTTACGTCCGGCGTAACTTACGCCAGGTTTGTAAGACAGGGCTCTGAATTTATCTCACTTGTTTTAACGTTTGGTTCGATACCTGACGAAAGGTCAATATAATTTCCAATCAATTACCTAACATCTAAGCTGTGCCAATGCATACAGTGAAATATGCAGACTCTGCAATTTATAAATGATACAGGCACTTAATTTAAATTGTTTGAGTCCTTCATTTAAAATAACAAAAGCATTGCTGTTACATTGATCATGTATCGGGTTATCTGCTTTGAGTCTAAATATGGCGCAAATCACGTTGAAAAACAAATTCAAATATTTTACGTGTTATTTGTGAAGTAACATTGTGACATTGAGCTGCTCAAGTTGCCCATATTTTGCGTCAGGTTAGATTACACTGTTCCCAAGATCTAAATTGATTTATTGATTGTTAAAAGTTTATTGCCGCACTCAAGCTCATTTCTCCTTTATGGCGACGATAATCTGATATGACATAAACATTTAAAAACTACAAAAACACAATGTAAAAACTAAAATAACACAAAATTGTAAAACCTGGAAATGAAAGAAGTGAAAATTTCTTCACACGTATAAAAACATGATGTATCCCAGTTATGTTCAAAACAACAAAAGAAGGTGTATAAGCAATTTATATAAACAGATACATGTTGTTTACATATTTCCATAAATTTATACTTTGCTTTTTTATGAGAACAGCGAGAGAGAAATCCTCATTCGAATATTCAGTTTCTACAAAAAGTTTGATTGATTGTTTGGGGTTTTACGCCGCACTCAAGATTATTTCACTTATAAGGCGGCGAACAGAAGTTGTTTAAGCTCATGCTTTAACATAAAAAAAAAACATTTAAACAAGAATTGACAGAAACACAAAATAGTAAAAACTGGTAAAACAAGAGTAAACTATTTTGGAAGTATAAAAACAACATATCACATTTATCTCCAAAACAGCAAAATTTTCCCACATATGTCATAGAAATATAAACTCTACATTTAAATAAATAACAATTTTCTTTCATTTTTAGGCAATTTTAAATAAGATCTTTTAGAGTGATTTAAAAACATATTGGTTTATACCATAATTTTAAAAATTTTCCACAGGTTAGTCGCCTTGTACGATCAAGCTTGCCTGTGAGCTGTGGGCCCATTCGTATCCTCCGAAACCCACACGAAGGCCCAAGGATTAGTCGCCTCTTACGATCAAGCACCTTGGGAAAGCTGAGGATCTATTCTTATCTCCCCGGAACCCACACGGGGGTACAAACAGTTTGAAGATACTATCTGGACACTTTTGATCAATTCCGTTAATCTGTCAAAGCGTCGTAGTTCATTGAACGCATAGTTCATCAAATGGCCTTGATAATGTCAAATATACTTGTACATCATGGGACAGGTCAAATTCACCTTAATCATACAATCCACAATATATAAAATTCACCCACATCCTTGGGAAGAACGAGAGTTTGCTATGTTATTGTTTGTGTAGTGTTGATTTACTAGTATGTTTACAAACCATTTGGTTTATTGGCTGACATGCTTTCGATATTCGTCTTACATCGATATCAAAGTCAAAACTACAATAAACCAAGAAGTTGTCATCTATAACAAATTTTTCTACTTGTAAGCGTTTAACTTCTTAATTTGGCACTGTACCTAAAACGCGTTGACATAACGAGTAGTCACAATTTTAAATCTTTTTCACGCGAAAGCCACAAGACGACAACTTCAGCTATAAAAATACATTTAAACTGTGGATATATCATTTCAGAGTAAAATTTTCGATGCACCTTTGAGGTATTTACAAATAGCAGCCAGGCTCGTATGGTAAAAGACAAAAATGTAAAATTGCAAAATATTACCAAAACGTATAACTTTTAGTTTTAAAAGGAAGTATTATAAAGTTAACAGCTAATATATTTGATTAGAAATAACAGATTCAATATCTTGGTATACAAAACTTATCGATATTTTAATCATTCTTTGAGTTTTAGTAGAAGTTATGCAAAATCCACAAGGAATATGACTTTACAAATCTTCAAGACAGAAAAAAATCTCAACCAAAAACATAATATCGGAACACAAACTGTAATAGCCTAAGACTTATAGAGCAAGAAGTACCCAAACGATTTGTTTCAACTAGTATGATTTGCCTTTCACCGGTTGCCTTTCCATACTCGACTGTGAAATTAGATTGAATATATTTGATATTGTGCCTTTAGATCGCGTACCTTAACGTTTGCAGTCGTGAAAATATAGGGTAATTGTGATATTAACACGAGTTTACCGGAGGATAAATCACTATTGTTTAACATTGAACACAATTAATTTGTCCAGTTATGTTTTAATGTATAAATGTGGGTGTTGTAGCATACGTTAAATTCAAGCCTGAATACAACAACAACGATCCGCGACTGTTTAACGTCAGAGTTGGTTTACACACGATGCAAGTTTTTTACTGCAGTTTTCGATTTCGAATTCATCGACATGCATTTTTTGTTTCTCAAACCAGACCCTTTTTCTGAATTTCACCAAATAAAGTCCGAAAAATTATGATGTACACTTAGACTGCTCACACATTTCAGATTACAATTACAAAATCATGCCAAAACGATCAGATTTCTGTCAGGGGAAAGGCAGAAAACGGTCGATTGTTTTTAATTTAAACAACTGAATTTTCGAGAGTGTGCCTTTAACAACAGTGCTCAGTGTACATGTTTGTGTTTTCCTTCATGTTTTCATTCAATGGGAATGGGATGTTCGTATTAAATACACGAGGAGGGATTAAATTATCTACAACGCCCCAGGCCGATCTCTACAGCCACTCAAAACTGATGACCTTAAGGTTGTGAACTTTAAGTTTACTTCTAAGTTCCATAGGTCAAACCAGGGGCATTCGTTGGACGGTAAGGAAATCAGTAAATTGGAATAGTTGCTTGGATAAACATTAAAATGAATATCGCCTAAAAGCTCTGAATGATCCAAATCTCATTTTGTTCAGTACCTAGGGCGTTTTGATGACTTTGGATGGAATTCAGCGTTTGATTATCCGAATTACTCAGCATTTTTACTGGAGCAATGCTGGCTCGACAAACCATGCATATCCATCCTTTCATCGAATAGTATTACAATATCGAGACTTGGATTGTTGAATTTGTGTCTTTTTGAGTCGAATTTCGTTTAATAAAAATCAAAATCAAACTTACAGAAAATATTACATATGACTAGTAGAGGGTGTCGCCAGCATTTTCAATCAAGCCATTATGATGTAGGTTCGAATTTTAAGTATCGATGCATCTAATATCGTTGGTGATATATGCTTCATTTTTAACAAGCAGCATACTACTCAAGCTGACGCAAATTTCTATAACACGTCTTCTGTGCTGGGATACATTTAAATCCATAATGAGAATCCTATGCTTATATCACAAAGTAAAATAAATATGTTGCGAAATACCAGCTTTTGTCGCATTTGACAAATAGTTAGTCGTGTCTTCAATTCGGCATAGAGAAGTGCCATGCCGCTGCAGGCTAAAATGACGATCAAATCTTACCCACGGAGATACGGATCTATAGTCTTATCCGTAAGATATCTGTGCTTAGGCGACGATAATACGATGATGCCCTGTGTATAAAAGACACGGAAACAGATATTTGGTTATTCAGAAATAGCGAAGCCTCACCGGAATATTCACAGAAAGAAAAGGTATGGTTGGGAAAGGGATAATACTGATTTATATATATTATTATTATTATTAAAACGATTTGACCGCAGTCAAGCGTTTAGTATAATTTACGTCATTCAGCTATTGTAAACAGCTGGACCATCTCGGCAACAATGTATAAATATTTTTTTAAATGCAGACTTGATAAAGAATGAATTTAATTTTAAATTTAGTACTTTAAAGTTTATGTTTAGATAAGAGTCAGTTATATTCTGTTATATCTCTAAATGTCAGTAAAGAGAGGGTCGTTAAATTTGCTTATCTCCCTCCAGTTGACTGAAACAGTATTTCATTTTCTATTCTCAGCAATCATGATTCGATACGAGACTTTACTAGTCAGTGTCCTATTACTTGGGGAGATTTTCATCCAAGGAACTGAAGCCAAAATAACCCCAATAAGAGGGGGTTCCAGTAAACCGCAAGCCCCATCGCCCAATGAATCGGATAATAACAAAGCCTCCCTGTCCTTCCTTAATCCACCAAGTCAGTATATAACATATCCTCAGGTTCCGCCTTCAGGGCAGCATCCTCAGTATCCGACTGGCCCGCAGCATCCTCAGTATCCGACTGGCCCGCAGCATCCTCAGTATCCGACTGGACCACAGTATCCGAGTGGCCCGCAGAAACCTCACCATCCTCAGTATCCGACTGGCCCGCAGAATCCCCACCATCCTCAGTATCCGACTGGCCCACAACATCCTTACTTTCCACCGCCAACAAATCCATATGCATGTGCCCCATGCAACTGCCATTGCGTGATAAAACCAGCTCCTCCCAAAAGTAAGTCTAACTTTTTTAGATAAGTCTCTAATGGAATCTAGTTCTGTTTGGTAAAAATTGAATTTCAAAATATTATAAAACGACTGAAATTCACTCTTTCGAAAAAAAGATGAATGCTTTGAAGGGTAGAATTTTAATAATCGCTTATCTGGCAGTTGTGTTTAACTTAGTGCAACATAGATGACCCACAAGTGCAGCAAATACTGGAAATATAATAGTTCGTTTCCTTTACTTTATACAGTCGCAGGTTTGGAATCTGGTTAAGAATTTGCTATAAGTGAAATCTAATTTACCTTACTCCATGCAGTGTAACAAGCAAGTTAGCGATAGGGTTCAAATTTCGAGTTGCTATCTTACATGGAAAATTGGACCGAGCTTTTATTGTTTTCATGTGTTGGTCTGTCTCTCTATGGCCCTATGGCACATAGATATTTCCAGCTCAATTGACAGACGTATAAAGTCGAGAAAGATGATAAGTTGTTTAAACTATAGTAAACAGCCTAAAATACCCTATTTAAAAAAGAATGATCCCAGAGTCCTTCCTAAAGCCAAACCAGTGACGAGACAGCTGGGCATTATAGGTCAACTCGTCCCCGTGGTTGCATTGTTGTGTTGAGAAGGCAGGTTTGATGTGACCTTGATACATGCATCTCCATAACGAATTTTAACGAAACCTTTGTTTGCTACAATCCAATTATGTTCTATATTTTTTAAAGAATAATATTTTCAAACTAGTCGGTGTTTTTATTCTGGAAATTCAAGTGGAATTGAAATTAATCTAATTTATTTCTTCACCGAACCCACCAGTGCCTTGTTTTAACTTCTAATGACGTTACGTTCAGTACAAATTTTCTTCGTTTTTCTAGTCTAGTTTAGTGATCATTAGATATGATATGTACGAATCCCGTCGATTAAGTATTAAATGTGTTGCTGGCTGAAGCTCGCAGTATATTCAAAACTTAGTCAGCTCGTTTCATAAATATCATATCAAATGACCACTTGCGTGAGATCCTCCATGTATCGATCCTTGTCATTGCGATTACGTCATACAGTCATTGGCAAACGGTCGTCCATCATTGGTGGTCATTTTCCACACCCATGGTTTTGACGAAAAAAAATGACCTCTATATATTGGTTGTTATGCTAGAAAACGATCCTTTAGCAGCTGTGTCAAATTATGCATGTCAATGGTATCAATTCTAAATTTGAACCCTACATGTGTATGTCGAATTAATGAAAAAGACATGCCGCTTTAAATAAATTTTCAATCAGCTTGCAAACGTGGAATTTATTAAATGAAACGGACAGTAGCAAATATGGAGACCATGTTGTATGAAACCGAAGTAAATATTTAGACGTTTACACATACATAGGCGTATCGAAGTAAATAAAGAGAATCTCGCGCAATATCGTAAATGTTTGGGTGTGATTATTATATGTCATATCGTTATTTATTGATAGAGTGCCAGTGGAAAACGGTATTTAAAGCCCTCAGTGGCACCGGACAAAGCGTTTTGAATGCCTGGGATAATGGCGGAAGTATCAATGAAGGGGTTCCTGGTGCGGACTATATTACCTCCCAAGTACCACTTAGAGTTGCTTCCATTATTGACAATTGGAATCAACTAATCATTGAACAGGTAAAACAATCCTAAAGTTTTTTTGTTTTTTTTTCGTTTTTTACTACTGCATTTTCTTCCATTTCATCAATTTTCAAAGTGTTTTCCTTGTCTCTAAATTTAAAAATATGCTTATTGTTTCTGCAGGTTAAAGTGGAAGTTTTCGAAAATGGTGTCCGAGGCTCATTTTTGTTATTCGATGGAGTCGCGTCAGATATAAGATCATGGTTTTCCCAATCTCGTCTCATCTCTTCCCCCTACAGAGACCTCAAGGGCAATGGAAACGTTCCGTTCTTTTCCATAGAAGGGTAAGTTAAATAATTATACAAATTAAATGGATTGATTTAAATTTATGTCTGGATCCAAAGTGATACTTAGGGGACGACGGTATTTTGTTTAGTGAAACTTAACCAAGTTAAAACGACCAGTTCACTATACTTTCACAGTATAAGCTCTCAAAATTGTTATACAATAATTGAATTTTTACAAGATCGGGAGACATAGAATAGATAGTGTTTCACACTCGATTTACTCGTAATAAACTTAACATAGATATGAAGGACCAATTTGTATTACACGATGTGGAAACAGTTTCTTCGAAGCCTCAACTTAAAAACACGTAAATTTAAGTAATAAGAGCTTTAAGATTTAAAATTAAATGATACATCAGAAAAATGGTTTACGTTAGTTCTTAGTTTAAAGACAAAGTGTAAAGCTTATGAGGGACGTAATAGTTTTATACTGTAAAATATATGTATTTCAGAGATAATTCCCTTAATCGACGTTTTTTCGTGTTACAACCATACAACGGGTGCGATCAAGACTGTGGATATTTAATGGTCGGTGACGTGGGGGCTAATGCACCATGTGCCTGGGAACAGGGAATGACATTTCCAATCTTTATCTATGGAAAGATGACTGCGACATGCAGTACCTTCGCCCAGTCAAGTAAGTATTAGTTTTTGTTGAGACTTTTTCCAAAAGGACGTACCAACACAGAAGAATTTTGTATAAAACAAAAGAAATGCAACTGAAGCCATAGTTGAATGAGTGTTGCATTGGTTTTTCTTTTGTTTTATTGAGATTTCCTTACCGTGTTTTTTTCCACATCATCATTAAGAGTATCGGCATTCTTCTATCTTAACCATAATGCTTTTAGATCATTTAAACCGCGTATAACAAATCGCAACAAAATGTGGCTTTTTAGGTTTAAAACAAGCCTGTTAAGAAGACGATTTTCCTGCAGATACATTTTAATGAACTTTTCCTAAGACTTTGCAAATACTTTTATTACCTAGACCTCCATTTAAACAAATTGAGACGAAAATTTGGTTTAGATATTTTTGGTGACTGGTACAGTAACAATTAGTATTTCTTAAAAGCTCAAACTGTCTTCACAAATTTTACTTGGATTACCTCTGAATTAGAAAACTGTTCAGCAATATTAGTTTTTGCAACAGCTAAATTCAATATGAAATGTCTGAATAATCATACTTTTGATATTTTTCCATGCGATTTACACATAAGGTGACATACGCCAAATCTAATATAACATGCATTTTTGTTGCAGGTGAGGTTGGATACGGCGATCTGTTCGCTATTTCAGTGAAAGTCTGCGAAGAGTAATTGGTGACATTTACGATTATGCTAAAAGTTGTGTTCTTGTGCCTAAGTCAGGTGACTAAAGTGCAACGGGTCAAGAATTTAACAGCAATAATACATGTATTTTGTATGTTTTTAATATGGGATTGCAGACTTTCAATAGGATCTTAAAGAACGATGAAAACATCTATAAAACCACGATCATAAATGTAAAATACCGATATGTGAATATCAAAAGCCCGTTTATGTCAATCAAATATTTATGCCCAGATAACAGGATCTCAATGCTCAAACGTTTCTTTATTCAAATATTGTCAAACGTTTCTTTATTCAAATATTGTCAAACGTTTCTTTATTCAAATATTGTCAAACGTTTCTTTATTCAAATATTTAACATCGATTATGTAAAATCATATTCCATATACTATGTAAATAGTATTTCTATCCGAGGATAAATAAATTAAGTTGTTTGCTTATGGTTCTAGTTTCGTGTTTATTGTTTCATCTCTAATTTGTGTTTGTTAGGAACACAATCGAGCGAAGAAAAATAAAGAGTACACTACCCATTTATGAATGTAAATACTTATACATGCTTCCTATATCTGTTTCGATTCAACGCCAAACGAATAAAATGAAATAATCTGAGGTTAAGCGCAAAAAGAATTTTAAAAAAATCAAACAAAAACAACACATCCGAGAAAGTGAATTTGTCAACCCCATCCGATTATTAAAACAATATAGGAGCCTCGGTGGGTCAGTCGGTTACGATTTCTGAGTGGACCAAGTTACCAGGTACTCTTCGAAGGTCGGGGGTTGCCTTTGGGTAATAAACCGCCTCCCCCGCCACTTAACCTGACAACGCCGCGGTATATGTAAAATAATCTTGAGTGCGGCGTAAAACATCAATCAAGCGTACAGGCAGCTTGGTCCTGTCTTAAAAATCTGGCTTAAGTTTTACACAGAGCATAAATCAGATTTATGCGTTCAATCGCAGTTGCCACTCGTCGTATACCTTCATTATGTCATCCAGTGGCAACTGTGCATCATATGCAATGCCACTTCTTTGTGAAACGAGTCACTGGTCGTAACAGCATGGCCAAAGTTGTAGGCTTAAGGGGCTTTCACAATTGAGACTTTCGCCGCACGGTCAAAATACTGAAATCGACCGCACGGTGGAGATAAAATTTTTCGGGCCGCAGTAGAATCGGAAAAATTACCGCAAGAAAATATTCCATTTTACGATTGGCCGGGGCATCGTGAGGGCGTGGCAAGGTTCCCGCACGTTTTAATCCACGAATCTCTTGTGGCGAACCGCGCGAGTGACGCAAGCAACGCACGTCTAGCCCACGTGATCCGTGAGACAGTTACGCGGAGGTGCTACATGATTGGTTGGAACGTGCGGCGTGCCGCAAGATGCATCGTGCGTCATTGTTTTTCACCGCGCACCAATGAGCGGGCGCCTTACGGGGTTTTGTCAAATCGTGCGGCGATTTTGGACTCGGCAGACGTGATTGCAGTATAAAAAGGCGCATAGATAAAAAAAAACGTTAGAAAAAGAACGTCAATCCATTGAGGAAGATCACCATGATGCCCGCCAAGAAGCAGACCGAGGCAAAAGCTTCAACTGTTGTGAGATAAAATGAAGCACTCAAAATTATATACCTGCAGGACACCTGGGGGTATTTTTCGCACGGTGAACGCAAGGCGGTGCAAGACCGAGACGGCGAATCGTTCAACGGTTTACGACTGCCGCAAGGTTGGCAGAACAAGAAATTTCACCGTACGGAGCATCTTACGACACAAAAAAATCGTGCAACAACCGCGCGTCAAGATACAACGGTTTACGGTGAACGTACTCGCGCCTGCACGGATCAGAGGTAATAAAAAAATTCGCACGGCCGAAAATTGGATTCCATGTGCACACCAAACTTTTCTGCGGCTCTTGCGGGACAAAAATTCCGCGCGGTAAGGTGCGGTTGTCCGCAAGGAAGGCTGCGGTCCATCGTACGGAATGCCAAAATTCATGACCGCAAGAGCCGTAAACCCGCCGCATCTCAATTGTGAAAGGGGCTTTAGTCGCTAGATTTGTAAGTCAAGCCCAATTCGGAACAAACCTAGGCTGTCTTCGCGTGTTGTCTGTCGGCTTTGACCTGCCTCGATAAGTCGGTGAGCGTCCAGCGCTCTACCTACTGAGCCACGAAGCCCCCGGTGTCCATAAGAAAACAAGATAGTGTAAATTAGTAAAATGCTAAAATCAACGATAATCTTATTTGTCAATATATTGTGTTTACTATTTAGCCCTGTAAATCACATCTTCTGTAAACATAAATGGAGACAGACTCAGTTTCAGTACATATCTGCATTTCTCCAATTATTCAGTTAAAGCTTATTTAAAGCTCAAGTTAAAAAACTAGAGCGTTTCGGTTCCTCACATTATCACAGGAACACGTATGTTAGGAAGTATCCGGGTTAGAAATGTTTTAAACGTTCTTTAAACGTGGGTTCCAAACTAATGATAACAAATTATGACCAACACGCGGCACGTAGTTAGTTGTTTTTGAACAACACGAGCTTTCGACACCTATACCGGTGTCTTCGTCAAGTGTAACTGACGAAGATTATGGTTATACATGTACTTGTTAACGTCGTCAGTTACACTTAACGAAGACACCGGTATAGGTGTCGAAAGCTCGTGTTGTTCAAAACCAACTAACTACGTGGTGATGTCTTAAAATTTGTTATCATTAGTATCCGGGTTGTTTGAAGTACGTCAATTTTCGAAGTGATCCGAGTGAGCCCTTGAATGCAGTGATCGCACATACAAGTTAGAGTTATTGAATGGCTTCCCGAGGGTATGGAAGATATTCTGAGAGGTCAAACTTCTCGGCCAAACTTCTCAGAATTTCTTCCATACTCGCGGGAGCCATTCAATAACGTGCTTGTATCATGGGTTTGACGTGATTGAGTGATTGACGTTGTCAACGAAATAGCACGTGTTCACTCTCTGATACCCAGCCATGAGAGCCATACAACAACTTCCAAAATCGGGAAGTTATTCAACGCTTAAAGGTACGTTCACACTATATAGCGAATTCGGATAGAGGTACGAACCGGATTTCGGACAGGTCAGCGTATTCGGTGTGTTGTGTTCACACTGCAACGAATAATCGGCCGATTCTATCAAGTCAGTTCATATCCACACAACAACAACACAACTCAACAACAGTTGAGAGCGGTTTGGAAGATGAGATTCGTTTTCTTGAATTTTTTTAGGAAAAGAGACAGCTGTTGTCATAATCCTTCAGAAACATGCGAAAATGTATTTAACTCCATCTCTACACGAAACCGCTCGATAGTTTTATCTCCAAACCACTATGTAGGTCACTGTATTTTTGATTGCCATGTTTTTCACAGGTCGATTCTGATTGGCCAAAGAGGAAAATCATGGACGATTTTGATCCCGGACCGAATAAAATGGCTCTGTGAGCCATTTATATTCGTGCTTTCCGAATCCGGTGTCCGTAGCGAATTCGGATCAAGCTAGTGTGAACAAATGTACTGATAAACATTGAAGCCATTTTTGTACGGAAATCGTTTCGGACCCCGAACCGAATTCGGGGTATAGTGTGAACGTACCTTAAGTCCCGACCACTCCCTGTCCACTGGGTATCGGATTTGTCGAAGACTGCTCATCAAAAGAAAAACCCCGCAACCATGATACAATGCTAGATGTTGCCACTTGGTACACGCAACTCACGGAACTACCCTCTTATGAAGAACGTTCACACTCTAACTCTTCGTGTAAGGTAACAAATGGTCAGTAAGGAATAATTTCTGGGACTAATTTTGCAAAGAATGGTTTTGATAATTGTTACTTTATTGAAGATAAATGGAACCAAAAAAGCTATTAGACATAAATCAGCGACTGTCAAATGGTTAAACGCTAGTGAATTTCACAAACTTTTGCTCGCAAGACCAGTCGGTCGCCAATACCAGTTCCACCTAAAATGAATAACAAAACAACAGTTACATACATGTATAAAAAGGACAAATATATACAGTATATACATACATACTGCCCAGACTCACAATTTGCAAACATTTTAAGAGTTCATAAAATGGTTATTTTTCTCTGGCTCACTCTTAAACGTTGAAGTCTAATTGTTTCAAAAATAAGACTAAGAAGGTAAACAACCCAAAGGTGTGGGGCGTGCTGAGCTGAGCATACCACCCCAACACTTGGTACCGCGCTCCATCCAGGTGACCCCTCACCTCCTCGCAAAAAAGATAAAAATGGTAATGGCTTTTAAAAGGTATTTACCTGGATCCGCGTACACAGTACATGACTCGCTTTTTTCGCTGTACACGAAATAAGGTCTTGGTTTGATTTGCTCGTACAAGCATCCACTGTGCTCCCCTGCATCAACGGTCATAAGATATCCACAATCCGTATCACATGTGCTTGCGAAGAAATTGATACAAAAGGGACGAGCTAAAGTCCTTGACCTTGATAAAAATTGAAAGAAAAAAATTTTTATATGCAACATATATACGTATATATGAAGTTTATTAAAATAGCACAAGATGGACGAAATGATTTTCGCATAGTTGTAAATTCATTTACTTATGGGTATAAAAAATATTAACTTGGGTCTAAATTTTTATTTGAATCATGAAGTTTAGAATTTTCAATACAAAGGAAAGGCAAAATGTTTACAGCTCGTATCATTTTGGAGAAGACAGTACCGTTTAAAATCAGAAAATATTTTTACCCAGCGACAGAGAAAACGTTTAACTCATCAGTCTTGAGACCTTCGTAGGGAGAAGCAATAAGTGTTTCTTTACTCATCCAATCAACATTATTCTTTCCAACGGCATCAAATAGAAACCATGTTTTTCGACTTCCCGAGCTATATACCTCCATCTTTACCTAAAACAGGACGATCTGGTTGATTGATTTCTGATTAATTGATTGATCGATTGGTGTGTTGTACGAGCGCTAGCGGTTTGGGAAGGTCCAGTGGGGAAGTATCAGTTTTATTAAAGGCACACTTGCCGCGAAAATCCAGAATACTGTTTACATAAAAACAGTGGGTGGTTTTCTGTATTTTTCCTAGACAAAAGAAGTTATAAACGTTCTATTTTTACCAAAAATTATAAACCTAACTGGGCATGCTTTATGTGTTCTATGTTTAATTTTAGTGGTTTCAGTTGTAGTAAGCTCATGTAAATTGGTTTTCTTAACGAATGTTCATCAGGCTACGGTGGCAAGTGGGCCTTTAAAATTATAGAAATGCGCTTGGGGCAGAAATAAATGGGGCTAATTCCAAGTCTTGGCGTACATCATTCATACGAATGGACGCGCCAATGAGCTAAAGCAACCTACCAACTAATTCCAAGTCATCGATCCGCTTAGTTCATATATATTAATTCAATATATTTCAATAAATTTATACAAGTGGTGACTGGTCGTGCGTTCAAATCCTACCTAGTCCTTATGAGAAATGGTTACCATATACATGCGGTCGGCAATTTACTCTGGAGACAAACGCGTCATGTATGTACATTTAAGATGTTCAGGGGGACTGTTTCTCAACACATTTACGCCCGTCGTAACTATGCGCCTGATCGTAACGTAATGTTGAAGGTATATGTTGCCATGGTAGTTACGCCTTGCATTGGACTTACGTCGGTCGTAACTTTGTTGAGAAACAACCCCCAGAACCGGTGTAATATAATATCTAAAAGAAACAGTATGCTCACCATGAATAATTTGCATAAAATAAGATCTAACCTGTTGAATATTTAGCTGATTCCAGTTATCCAGTATGGAGCCATCTCTATAGGCGAGGTCACTTTCGATATCCATTGCATTTTGTACAAAAGTATTGATATTGCCTTCGTTCGTGTAGTCATCGTATACACCACGACCGTTTCCCGCCACAGCTTTGAAAATTACTTTCCATTCACACACCCTTTCTGAAACGGATTCAACACAGCTTTGTCAATTTTTGTTTAAGTTAAATTTTTCAGGATGGCTTGATAACTAATGGGGTTAAGTCTTGGATATAAAATATAACAACGCAGTTACAAGCTGATGCAATTTTCATACTTTACAGCTGGCATTTTGCGATCTAAAGAATGATACAAAGTTTAAATTTGTAAACATTAGGAACTGTAGTGCAGCGAGTGTAGTTCATAATAATGTTAATATAATACACGCATTAGGGTAAAAAAAACAGCATCAGTTCTAAACCAGGCAGAGCACACCCCTACAATGCAGGATCTCCGAAGCAGCAAGAAAAAACAAATCTCAAATCTTTCGTTCCGTATTTTTTGTGTAATACGAGACTCCCACTCCATTTTGTTGAACCCCCATAGTTTGACTCTTAAAATCTTAATTTTCTGCCCAACTCACATTTCGACTGTTTTCTAAGAAAATCCAAGACATCTACATTTACGCAGACCAATGTACTTAATCAAAGGTGTAATCCGTTACACTCACACCCAGGTGGATAAAGATATACTATAAAGATGTGTTAAGCTAAATGACCAGTCGATACTGCAACAATTTATCAAACCCAATAACAAAAGTATGGTTTAAAAAGTAGATAGCTGCCTTTTACTTTTCAATTTAGAAAGAAAGTTGAAAGTCAGAAAAAGAATCAAACAAACCGATTTCATTGCCATAGTTGCAAACACAAGAGCATGCTGGGGGGTCATGGTATGATGTCGTATCGTGCGGATAATGGGCGTAATCAGGTAGATTTGCATCCCCTCCGGCTGAGTAAGGGTGATTATAGGCTGGCACTGACCGTCCTATCGACAGCACTGTACATACAACACTTAGGGACAGAAGCAGCTCCATAATAATGCTAGATGAATGGAGAGAACTGGAGGTGAACACTGATACTGAACAACCAACAACAAGGGTACAGATAATGATTCACTTCAGTATAAATCCTGACCAGGTTTAAACTCTGACAATGAACGAATTCAAAGCATAGCGTACCTATATAAATGAGGCATACTTTGTTTCACCCTTGTTGAATGACAATCTAACGGACTAGGATAGCTTATTTGGAATCTTGGAATGAAAACAATTTGGTATGTAGTTTTATGACGTGTTTGTTCAACTGAGCATGCTGTTTTGTTGAGCATGCTGATTGAATGACTATTTAGCAACACGTCATCGGGCTGATAGAGTATACGTGATAAACCATCGTTGATTCTAAACATATAACGTAAACATCTCCTAACTGTAATATATCGACGCTGTCTCTTTTGCAGAGGACAAAAGTAAACCTCACAGTTGATGCATACCGTCAGTACGATGTGTATTCTTTGGGATGTAACATAACAAGAATGTCAACATGATGGGGGTCTACAGTGAAGTATACACAAAGAAAAAAGTTCAACACCCCCCTGGAAAGTCTGCATCGAACGATGAAGTCATTGGTGTAGGGAGATTGTTGGCAAACTGATATTGCAAAAACGATTGTAATCATAAAGGGCAACATTCTGGCGATAAGAAATCCCCATTAATGGCAATAAGCTATACAATTTATTCAGGATATCGTTAGCCAAACCACAAGTGTATTTTAACAAAATAAAAAGATGCTTGTAAGTATGAAACTTCAGAGTCCATCTGGCTTCACAGGGCGAACATATTGAAATAGTCAGAATCCCTCCAGTGAGACGTTGGATCTGTTGAAGGGGTAACTGCCGCCAATAGCGAAGTGATGCGGCTTCAGATCCCTACAGATTTTTTACAGGAGGCTCTAGGGCTTGAATGTTTCTGCCCATCTTATCCTAAATGGGCTCTAAAGGAATCAAATCCGGACTCACGACGGGCCAAGGCAGAGTTGTTACAGCTTCGGTTTGGAAGTAGGCTATTACTGCCCGGAAACGATGAGGTCTGGCGTTGTCATCCATGTACACAGGTCTTGAACCTAATGGATGGTTCTCAAAATGAGGCACAACAACTGGTTGCAGGACATCCCGAATGTACCGGTCACCTGTGAGGTTTCCGCGTATAGTGACCAGGTCCAGTTTGCATTCGTGAGAGATGCACCCCAAACCATTACAGAGCCTCCATCATAAGGAACATATGGATGGATGTCCTTTAGGTGTATACGCGGTGTTTTTGTGTCTCCAAACCCTCGTTCGCCCATCCGTGACGTTGAGCAAGAAACGACTTTCGTCCGACCAATGGATTCTTCGCCAGGTCCTCAAATTCCAACCTCGTTGAGCTAAACACCAAGCCAAACGTGTCCGTTGATATCGATCTGAAAAAGGGGCCTTTGATGAATCTCCTTGACCTCAGGCCTGCAGCTTTCAATCGGTTACTCACGGTTCTTGTGTACAGAGTTCAGTTGGGTAACCATTGTCGCTTCAAAGATGGACTTGATGCAAATCGGATCAATGCCCTATCTTCTCGCAGTTATGTTACAGCAACAGTTTCACTGTGTTTTCTCACCCATCTGCTTATCACTGTGTAACGGTAGCATAATTGACGCCCGATAGCGTTGTACGACATCCCTGCGGAGTGCATACCAACAATTTGCCAGTATTGTCCTTCTGATATCCTCCTTCGTACCATGTGCACAGAAGATGAGTCCACCTTGCACAAAACCGGCCTTAAGTACAAAACATTTATGGGGAAGCATACTGAATTTGAGTAATTGCACAAACATTTCATGTCGCATTGCGTGCAGCTTTTGCGTTACTGTCACACATGAATTGCCACACTCGGTCAATAGAACATCATTCTTATCATCATCATAACTGGCATTGCAGATAACATTAATTTTCCTTGTGTATATATACTTATCGTGGTATAATGTATGGAGACGTTTTGGGGCAATGCCTTCGGGTGCAGACCAGCTCCGATAGCTCAGTCAGTAGAGCGTCCGCTTCAGGCCTGGGAGATCCGGGTTCAAGCCTAGGTTGAGTCAGACCAAAGACTTTAACAGTGGTAGCTGCTGCTGCTAAGGTAGCTCGTGTCGAAAGCTCGTGTTGTTCAAAACAACTTACTACGTGGTGATGTCTTAATTTTTATCATTAGTATGTTACCCACGTTTAAAGAGAGTTTCAAACATTTCTTAAAGTGAAAATATCAGACAAGTTTTCCCCCGGGTAGACTTCAACCTCATGGACATTGCTTCTTCTGCCGATAGTCATACACAGTTAAATTGATTTATACGTACATGACATTCAATATTTACCAACCAACCGGTTTCGTCCCACAATAAAACTGGACACGCCGCAATAAAAGTGAAATATTGTTGAGCGCGGCGTTAAACACCAAAGAATCAATCAATCGAGCAATTATCAATCAGGCCAGCTTGACAAATCTTAAACTGTTAACCCCCCACTCCACACTCTATCAAAGTCCAAGTCAACGTTCAAGGTCCGTTACAGAGCCCTTGTTTTTATAAATTGGTCGCATTATGTCGACCAGCCAGGAATAAGGGACACAGCCGTAATGTGGAACTAAATTGAACAAATAGTGACATATAGGTAACATGTCTTATATCTGTTACTTTTATATAGTTAATAAACTATACATACCTGTTGCTTTGTCATGTTTCCCTTTGCGAATTGCCTTTTAAATTTCGTTAGTAGTAATTTCAGAATCAAATTGTTGTGCCCCTGTAGTCGAAGTCAATGGTCGGGTCTTTGAGTTCCGGTCGGATAAAGGTATTAATGTGTTGATATAGTCAAAAAGAATCAGTTTTGCTAATTGCCTTTTATATTTCTTTAGTAGTAATTGCGGAATCAAAATGATTGCACGGGCTGTAGTCGTGGTCATCTGTTTTGTTTTCCAGGTTCAGGTAGGTCAGATTTAAGGTATTTAGTTCGCTGATGTAGTCAAAAAGAATCAGTTTTGCGAATTGTCTTTTTAGATTTAACTAGTAGTAGTTTTAAAATCAAACTTGTTGTACTGGCTGTAGTCGTGCTCAATCTGGCTGTAGTCGTGCTCAATTGTCGGGTTTTCGAGTTTGAGGTACGTCAGATTTCAGGTATTTAGTTTGCTGATGTAAACAAACAGAATCAGTTTTGCGAATTGCCTTTTAGATTTAGTTAGTAATAGTTTTAAAATCAAACTTGTTGCACTGGCTGTAGTCGTGGTCAATTGCCGGATCTTTTAGTTGCGCGTCGGTCAGATTTAGGGTATTTAGTTTGCTGATGTAGTCAAAAAGAATCTCTTTAGACCTTCCAATATTGTTGATGCGCTCTATTATACGGAGTTTTTTAACCATGCAATACAACTATTTTTCAGTATGGCTTTATATTCTCTGCTATATAGTTTCAAACTGAAAGAGTCCTTTTGTTTTTTTAGATGTATTTTTCAGAAACATCAACACCTTTGGTTTGAGAAAACAGTTTTCCTTGAACCAAAGCTTGTCCTTTTTATATTTAGTATGCATTTTAACACGTTTATAAATGAAAGCTTTTGCTATGGACAAAGTAAAATAGTTAGTTATGTCATTTTCCGCCGTATTTATGTCTTATTTTCTTTTCAACCTTCCATAATGCTAACCAAATATTGAGACAGAGCATACATTTGAGGCCATGCTCTCATGGGGCTTTGGTGGGTCAGTCAGCAGAGTGGTTGTCCCCGAATCCGACACAGGGATTCCATTCGTGCGTTGCGGATTCAAGAGTTGTCGGATTCAAGACTTGCCGAAGATCAGGAGTTTTCTCCAATCGATATGGTAATAGAACTTTGCGTCGCTGTTAAGAACTCAACTGCGTTTGGCATACTTAAAATGATCATCAGTTGCCTTTCAAATCTTACGGATTGGTGTGCGACTTTGGGATAACAATAGTACAATGTATGTCAGACATTGAATTCCAACACTTCAAAGTTTTATATTTATTTTCAAAATGTTTGGACTCAGAGCTGCATAGTCGATCAAAGTCAATTGATCTTTTGAATGTTGAAATTATTAGCTATTTTTCTCAAGACGTATAATTTTAGAAGCTTTATAGTGCTTCTAGTCTCGAAAATGTACGATAAAGTATTGTTTTGAACAAACTTTGGCTTAGAATGAATGAATGAATGGTCGTCCCGGTTATTTAAATTTTGTTTACTTTTCGAACACTCTCGGTTCGAACAGGCTACATACTGTGTGGATTTTTCTCATTCGAACGCCAATCATTTAGTTTTTCCTGGGATGAATATGAAAGGGATATGAAACGCCTTTGTTTTTGCAGTCAGTCGACTGGCAGTTGTTTGACTCTCTATTGTTCTCGTCCGACGCCCCGTGACGGCATTCCGATCCGCTCCGAGAATAGCCGAAAGCCGTGTTGTGTATTCCGATTCATTCCGAACCATACCGATGTCGTTGATATATGGGCTGCGCATGCCCGTTTGTAAGCTAGCAACAGAAAACAATCGCCATTTAGAATATTCTGCCAGTGTTGCTAGCTTATAAATAGGCATGCGCAGCCCATATATCAACGACACCGGTATGGTTCGGAATGAATCGGAATACACAACACGGCTTTCGGCTATTCTCGGAGCGGATCGGAATGCCGTCACGGGGCGTCGGACGAGAACAATAGAGAGTCAAACAACTGCCAGTCGACTGACTGCAAAAACAAAGGCGTTTCATATCCCTTTCATATTCATCCCAGGTTTTTCGATGGCCTTCAAAGCTTCTTATTGTCTTGACGATCAGAAATTATCTCTCGAACAACCGGCCTAATGTATCTTGGTATCAGTTAGACTATTCATTTTTCATTTGCCGTAATGTTACGTGGTTAGAAACATGAGAGCAGCTGAAAAACCCTGAAGGAAACTCGGAACCACCCTAGTGCAGTCTGCAGTTCAATTCTTCACAGACCAGTAAGGGGGAAATCTCAAGATTGTCATATCCGAACACTACTACTCAGTCAATCAATACCCCAAAAAGTATGCCCGGCTTATGAAAAGCCCCACTACGATATCAATCGAAATCTAGGAACTAAATTCCGAAAATAGGCCAATCCTAGCTGTCTACTTGGCCCTATTGCAAGTTAATGCGTCGCAGCAAGTGAATGTCATATAGCACGAGGAGGTGGAGCCTCAGAGTGACAACAGAGAGAATTAAATTGAATTAAAAGTCCAAACATCTAACTGATTTGTTCCATATGCCATGTTAGTACGCTTAAGTATTTTCAGTTTAGCCACAACAGACTGAATATGTCGGGCTTAGAAAAGACAATAATCGAAATCTTGTGTGCAATGATTTGGACTAAATCATATTAAGTCAAATGATATACACATATGAAGTTACATGAAGCTGTTTATCTAGATCGAATTTGTTCATGGGTTTAATCATGGATATAAAGTCAGCCGAGAGTTAGTGCTGGCGTTAGATGCCATACTCTGGAAACCGGGTTCCATTACTGTTTTCGTTCACCCAAGATTGGTAGAAGAATTTTCAAGAAAGTGTAATCCCAAAAATGACGAGAATACAAACGTGTGAACCCTGAAATAAGATGTCGACCCCCCCCCCCCCGCCCTTTGAATAAAATCCCTGTGACGCCCAAGACGTTTCACCTGCTTTTCCAATCATCGCATTGGAAGACCCCTTAGTAGCTGAGTATTTTGACGTCTGGTTGGTACACGATCAACCCAAGGGGCATGCATTAGATTGTGTGTTGATAGCTTCATCACAAAAAGCCTCATGTGTCATTTCGCGGGTACCAATCGCATTCTAACCCCAAAAGAGACAAGAGAATCCTGAAACGGTTTTGATCTACCAGGATTTGATTGTGTCAACTGGATCGTTGGTTTTTACAAGTTGGTTTTTACACATCGGGATGGTGCGGACTGGATTGTGAGTTATTGATTGTCAGGGCTTGATTGTGAGGACTGGATTAAGAAGACTTGATCGACAGTCTCTGGTCGTTAGGCCTTGGTTAGGTATTCATTGTCCGGTTGTCAGGACTTGATTGTCTGTTCTTAATTTTCAGTACTTGATTGTCAGGACTTGATTGTCTGTTCTTAATTTTCAGTACTTGATTGTCAGGCCTTATTTGTAAAGGTTTGATTTTAAGGACTAAGTTTGTAAATCTGGATTGTGGGGATATGGTTATCAGGAACTTGATGTCTGGTTTTGATTGACAAATCTCAATAGTATGGGCTTGGTTATTTAGTCCAGTTTTAATCCGTTTCCATGAAAAGAGCTTGGTCATAAGAGAAGCGTTCTAGTGTGTGGTATTTATCACGAAGCAATCAATTTATCTTTTTACTGTTTTCCCAAGGAGTAATATCAGAGCTAGATCGCTCAACAACTCTGGCTCATCAATGATCATCCAAGCCTGTGTCCTTAACCATCATTTTTATTGTTTATACATGTATATAAATTTCCATGTTCACTTTAGATATATATATACAAACATAGTGGCTGTTAGACCAAAGGAACTGATTTAATCGTGGATCTCACAAACTTTTGCCCACAGAACCAGACGGTCACCAACACCCATTTGATCTGAAAAAAGAAAAGAAGGATGTCGGGTTATTCCTGATTGACGGTCTGCTACGACTATTGCTTGGTTACATCGTCGCCCAGTTTACACTTGATCAGCTGTGTAAGTTTATTTAGACATTTTATAGAGTAAGTAGTACTACCTATCTGATTCCTAGTATCCCCTCGCAATGCTTGATGGAGCTACATGTTGGGACTTAATCCGCATTTCAGGAATATTTTTGAACGCGGGTACTGTATACAAAGTTCAGTTTCAGGAACATACACGTTTATGGTGACAGGATTTCAGATTGTCAAGAGAAAAGAGTATTAAGTCCATTGATAAAAACGTCGAATATTCCATTGGTTCAGAAGGAAATATACAGTAAAGGATAGTAACTGACTTCCATTCTAGACCATATCAGAAGAAAATATAACCGTAAACAGAAATGTGTTATTGAATTGCAAGGTTTTTCTTAAGTGACTTTTTGATTGACTGATGTTTTTCATCGAACTGAAGAGTATTTCACTTTATACATGTCCGTGTTATCAGGTCTAATGGGGAGGAAAGACCGACTCTTTGCTGCAGGAAGCCCCTGACCTTATTGCTAGTACTTGGTAATTCGTCAACTGGACTTCTTGAGACTTTTTATATCAACTTACAGAAAAACATATACATCTTGCATCGAGCAATAGCTCATGGCTTTAATGTGGTTTTAATTGGGGTGGGCTTAACCTGGGGGCTGTTTCTCAACACACTTGAGGGTATATGTTGCCATGGTAGTTACGCCTTGAATTGGACTTACGTCGGTCGTAACTTTGTTGAGAAACAACTCCCTGAATTGTTAAGACAAGAATAAAATCTACCCCTTGTATGAACGGATGGAAATGTCCAGTTCCCTCCTAAACCTGTAATAAAGGCATCACGTGATCAAGTGACCAAGTGATCACTTTGACGGCATGGCGATTGTCCATCTGATTCTGTTCCTTGAAAGGCATGATCGGGCTCATGTTGAGTGGGATGATCGGGTTCATGTTGAGTGGGATGATCGGGTTCATGTTGAGTGGGATGATCGGGTTCATGTTGATGGGATGATCGGGTTCATGTTGAGTGGGATGATCGAGTTCATGTTGAGTGGGATGATCGGGTTCATGTTGAGTGGGATGATCGGGTTCATGTTGAGTGGGATGATCGGGTTCATGTTGAGTGGAATGATCGGGTTCATGTTGAATGGGATGGTCGGGTTCATGTTGAGTGGGATGATCGGGTTCATGTTGAGTGGGATGATCGGGTTCATGTTGAGTGGGATGATCGGGTTCATGTTGAGTGGGATGATCGGGTTCATGTTGAGTGGGATGATCGAGTTCATGTTGAGTGGGATGATCGGGTTAATGTTGAGTGGGATTATCGGGTTCATGTTGATGGGATGATCGGGTTCATGTTGATGGGATGATCGGGTTCATGTTGAGTGGGATGATCGGGTTCACGTTGAGTGGGATGATCGGTTTCACGTTGAGTGGGATGATCGGGTTCATGTTGAGTGGGATGATCGGGTTCATGTTGAGTGGGATGATCGGGTTCATGTTGAGTGGGATGATCGAGTTCATGTTGAGTGGGATGATCGGGTTCATGTTGAGTGGGATGATCGGGTTCATGATAAGTGGGAAGATCGGGTTCATGTTGAGTGGGATGATCGGGTTCATGTTGAGTGGGACGATCGGAGTTGTATCGAATGCCTCTTCCCGGAACATAGGTACATTCTCCAAGTGACGCTATATATTATTCATCAGCATACAGCTCATTAATGCATACTTCATTTCTTCATTTGCCTATTATTAGGCCAATTCATCGAAATACACCTACTTTGCATTGTTCAAAATACATGGACCATAATAGACCGTACGTTGAACGCTGAAAGACGCTTAGAAAGTAAGTTTGGTTCCAAAATTTGAGATTCTTAAATTCTGTTGTCCTCTCCCACACGATATCATTCACTTCGGGAAGAATCAGACCATTCTAGATCATACTTTTCAAGAAATTATCTGGTATACTACTATGCTACATAGTGCTATCTCATAATCATATTTCAGCTTTGCATTTTTCGAAAATCAGATCAGAGAATGAATAAGACTCATGGTTATCAAACATTTTTTTATAAACTTCGAAAAGCGCGGCGTTTGTTAAATAAACAAGACGAAAAGGCTGAATATTTACCTCGGCGCAGACAAGCTTTGTCGTCGGAAAGCGTCATTTGGTCAATCACCTTTCGCACAGAAGAAGCATAATTTGCTCTAAATCATTTAACAATATACGAATGCCAAGTGAATTATTCAGCATCCAGCCTTTTGGATAACATAGGTGCTTTGTTTCATTGAAAAAAATAGATTTCAAAATCTACAAGTGTTTATGATAAACACGGGGTTGTTATGGATAACAAACTTCTTCCACGATGAACTACTTATCACTTTGCGGCATCTCTGTCATGCGTAAACTATCCGTCAAAATGTGAGAGCTGTCGGCCGAAGGGCTTCACTCTGTTAATTATGATTTTAAAAATTACAAATGACCCCCCAAAACATACATCGAATAATAGGAATCTATAGATGTTTTCCTAACCAATGATTAATTGTAATTAAAATTAAGAGTACGGTTTAATAATATTCTATACAAAAACAGCATCCCCCTTTATAAACAAACAAATAAACACAGGATTTTACAACAATTCGAAAAAGCTTAAAAAAAGTGTTATCCCATATCATAGGTTTAAATGATTCATGTCACATAGAGTGGCCTGGTAATTTTTAGAGATAATAATAAACTTCATACCCTTTTTATGGTATTTCAAAAGCTCATATTTTCTTGACAATCGAAATTTATGTCCCAAAAATCCTTTTGTCAGCTCAGGCAACTTTAATTCTTAACTTACCGGTATTGTAGTAACGCCCACAGGAATCCGTTCTTTTATTATAAAGGAAATATGGCCTTTCGTAAATATCCTCATAACCACAGCCTGGATTACTTTGTACGTCAACGGTCATGAGATACCCACAATCAATAGTGCAACCTCCGTAATTGTTGTTTATGAAAAAGCGACGACTATTTAAAGTTGACCTAAAAGAAAGAGTTAGTCAGGAATTATTATTTTAATAATTGTAATAGAAAAAAACCCACTGTTGACAGCGATATAAACGGTTCTTCTTGGAGATATCCCAATAATAGGACATCGGTTTATGGACGTTATGGACACTTCATAGACGCATTTATGATATGATGATACGCGGAATTACGGCGATTTAAAATCGGTATCTTTATTAAAATCCCGTCTGATGTCCCTAATTACCGCCGAGCCTGATGACGTCGCACAGATTTACGCAAAGCTTTCTGGGTAAAATATACCTCAGTTCGCCATTTTGTTAACCGGTTCTTATAAACTTATAGCAAGACGTCACTTCCTTGGAAAACATTGATGACATAACGTATTTAAAAGTTGATACTGATAGAGTTATGAAAAAGACATTTTGTGTACCGAATTGCACCTCTTCAAGTCAGAAGCACGACAGATAAGCGGCGTCGACAGATCTGGCCCCTTTAACGTCCTCTTCTCCAGTAAACCCTATTATCCCTTCCGCCATTTTGTAAAATTATGTGAATATCCCGAAAAGCTTTGCGTGTAATTTCCAAGTGACGTCATCAAGCAATCGGTCAATTCCACAGTTAGATGTACAAGCATAAAGTGTTCATTTTATCTGGGGTTTTTTTACTCAATGTGTTATATAATCTAAACAAATACCACCTGACACCTCAATTTGTATATTTCCTGTCAATCTTTATAATGGGATACACAAAGCTACCTTGAGCTTTATCGCCTAGTCCCCATAACTCACATCTGTCTGTTTGTCTTTTCTGGTTCATAAACAAATTCGCCAATTAATTAAACCCGAGTCAAGTAGCCGTTTTGTTTCGTCAAAACTTAAACTTGGTTTTCTTTTAAAATATTATTTTATATGGTCATAAAACGGCCACAAAACGGTCTACATTCTGAGAAAATATATTGAAATATAGACTAACATACCCTTTGACAGAGAAATAATTTAACGACGCGGTCTTAAGACCATCGTATGGCGAGGCAATTAAATTATCTTGGCTCATCCAATCAACATAATCTTTTCCCTTGGCGTTAAACAGAAACCAGGTTTTTCTATTATCAGATGCATATACTTCAACTTTCACCTTTAACAACAAAGAAAATGTGGGTTAAATGAATAAAAAGATACGTTTGTCTAGCTTGTAACTTAAAACCATATGCCTTATTAGGCCTAACCAAAGAGAGTAGATTGACAAGAGTGGTCACTTCGTCCGCGCCATGTTGAATGTGAACAATTTCAATTTAATTCAATTTTATTGTACTTGGTACTTTAACAAAGCAGAGTACAAACAACAAAAAGTGTAACAATCATAATTTGGAAATATTTACAATGGTAACTAAAGTACCCCCCTGACACGGACACGGTTCGATTATTAGGCACCTCCTTTCTGTAGAGGGTGCTTTACAGTCGAATCGTGTACAGTCGGAACACCTTTCCGCTAGGGGGCCAGAAGAACATACATGCCGGCAATGCTGATTGGGCGAAGTGACCACTCTTGTCAATCTACTCTCTTTGGCCTAACTCAGGTGGGCAAGAAATCTCTCTCCCCCTCCCCCTCTCTGTTTCATCTATAATATCAAAAACTAAATATATCTGACATAAATACAATTTGGCACACGTCATTGACCACGTGTTTTGAGCACAAACAAAAGCCCTGTTTGATTAACGATGGAAATTCAAATAATCCGGTCCGAACTTTGTATCTCTTTTATTTATTGTGATGAGATTAATTAGACCACCACAAAATGGCGAAGATTTCCGTAATCATGTTGCAATCTGTGCGAACTGACCTGCTGCACGTGGATATGATCCCAATCATCCAGAATGGAGCCGTCCCTGTAAGGCAGCTCGCTGCGAATATTCATCGCGTTGAGGGCATCAACGTTGATATTACCACCAGAAATGTAATCATCGTAAACCGTCCGACGACTACCAGCTACTGCTTTAAACATCATCTTCCATTCGCAGATAGTTTCTAAAATCAAACAACCCAATTAATTATTTCTCTAGTATTGTCCTTTACAACAGATAAAAAGTCGCAAGTTTTGAGATGATTAAAATCTGTTTTTAAGTAAACCCACGTGTTCTTTAATTCATGCATTGACACAAATAAGGTTTACCATAGGGTTTAATTTCGAGTTGATACCATAAACATGAATAATTTGTCAGATATGGCAGAGCTTTCTATGTTAATTTGCCGTGTTAAAGGACTATTTTACATCAACATGGCCGATATGACGAGTGATGTTCAATTCAACAGTCCTTGTAACATTTAACATGAAAAAACACAAATACATTAAAAATATTATTATTGGTAACAGAATAGTAGTATTTTTAGTAGGTCTCAAATTGCATGCAATGGTGTGTTTTTATGTTTATAATTCGATCATTCACGACTTAATTGTTTGAGTGAACGCCAAAAGCTTTGATACTGACTGCTTGATGAAGGAAAAATAACAGACAGAAAAATACAGTTTTTTTTACATTAAACTAACGCAAAAGGGATAAATAAAACTATTAACGAATGTATAGATCAAAGCAAAAATGAAAATGGCGATTGAAGATAGCTAACCTCTTTGTTTTCTATAGTTGCATAAACACGAGCATTTGTCTGTGGGGCTGTATAACGCCGAAGGGTGATTCTCATTCGAGAGGTAATGGTCGATGCCTTGTGGACCCCCGTTTATAAAGCCAGGGTAAGGGTGGTCCTGAACTGGCGTTGTCAGCACAAAAGATAAAACTGAGAAAAAACTACATAGAAAGAGTACAAAAGCCATCGCTACTTTTCGTTAACAATGAGCGTGAGCAGATATCTCGTTGACATTTATACCAGGTTAACAATCGAAGTGCAAGAGCGTGATTCATTAAAAGCAACACATACAAAGAAATGTAAACAAGCAACTTCGGCACATGCTCACTCTGTATAAAAAGATACAACTTGCCATAACTCATATTGCTATAGATTTCTTGAATGCTTGTCAAAGCTTTGGAACAGTAATTAAGTTGAATCATGGAATGAAAACATTTTCTGTATCAAACCTTCGTGTTATTTGTTGTCTAAAAGCGTATTGCAAACATTATGCGGCATTCGCAACAAACACGTTTACTGGTTATTTAAAAAACAAACATACCAATACTAGCATTGTATGTATACGACAGTTATAAAATCAAGACTTTGGTTGCAATTAGCTGGGTGAGAAAATGTTCTTAGTCCTGTTACTTGTACTTTTTGTACCATGTACTTATTGTTCGAATCCATACACTTATATCGATAAAGGGCAAGAGTATTTTAACCAAAATGAACACCCTGGACCTGACTATTATTCTTACAATAAGCAGTATTTTCTCCAGAAAGGCAACGTGAATTACGATGGAAGCTGTGAGTGTACTTGTGCCCGGAGAGCAGCCCCAGGTGAGGCTATAATTCTATCCAAGTCAGTTAATTTGCTTGTTTTAAACATAACCCATTGGTTGTCTGTTGATTTCTCAAATGTTTATCAAGTAAGATACGTCACATTTCCATTTAAGTTAAATATTAACAAATTCAACCGTTTTTTTTTTATTCAAAAGAACACTCAAGGGGTTGGTAGGTAATTGTAATCTTGTAGAATTAAACTGTTTGTGGAAAAGAAGTATCTCTAAATAATCTAGAAAGAACCGGATACAGTATTCAGAAATAAACAGTTGTGGAATAAATTTCTTCTTGAGTAAAAGCCATACCATTTAGTTGTTCATACAATACGCATGATTCGCTATTCCAAATTTAACACTTCAGTGATGAAGTTTGAAATAACTTGTGATAGGGTTAGATTGTGGTGGGACTGCTGTCAAACTAGCGTTGAGTAAACGAACCAAAGATATTCTGGTAGCGATGAGAGTTATTTTAAATAACACAAATGTTATTTTACACAAAAAAACACTGATATTCTCTGTCGTTACAAGTACAAAACGCATCTCAGGCGATGCGGGAGCTTTGCTTAGCAGGGGTCGACCCTCTTAATGGAATTCGATTTCAATATCATTTCTTGTGCAATCTTAGAACCGTATGTATAGTGTTTTTTTTTTAAATCGCGATCTGTGTTTTGTTTATGTGCTTTTTCTATAGATCTAACGTGTTCATGGGAGTTGGTTTTCAAGGCAGTGGCAGGGAATGGCAGGAAGGTGTATGACGATTTTTCAAAACCCGGCTGGATTGACTCTACAGTTGACAAAACGGACCTGAATATAGAGGACGAAAACATATATCGTGACGGTCATATATTGGATGCCTGGGACAAATTAGACATCAGAGAGGTTTGCGCGGTGTCATAATCTTCAATCACTTAAATACATGGCTGTTAACTAGACGAAACAAATAAGTTCGTTTCTATTTATCTTTAGCCAGATATGTAGATATTGTTGTGCTATGAGACCCCGTTTCCTTAAAGTGGCATGAGCTGCCAAAATGTTGATATCTTGACGTTGAAACAGAATGTTGAAATTATGGGCTATTTTTCTCAAGACGTGTAATTCAGAAGCTTTTTAGTGCTTTTAGTCTCGAAGATGTACGATAAAGTATTATTTTGAACTAACTTTGGCTTCGATTGAATTTATGGTCGTCCCGGTTATTTTAATTTTGTTTACTTTTCGAACACTATTCCGGTTGGTATAGGCCACATACTGTATAGGTTTTCCTCATTCCAACGCCAATCATATAGTTTTGCAATGGCCTTCAAAGTCTCTTATTGTCGTGACAATCAGAAATTATGAGAAAAAAAGCGTGAATTTTGGCAGCTCGTGCCACTTTAATCAGGTTCCTTTAGAAACAACCGATGGCATAGGTAAGCATCATGGGCATTGTATATACAACATTATATAAGATTAATGCATTGGTCATGAGTTACGAGACAAAATAAGAAAAGACGTAACAACAAAAAGACCAGCAGATTTTATGTACGAACTTTGATTTATATACAAGCAGAGTAACTTATTAACAGGCAAATATTATACAAACAGTGGCAAAGAACATTTAGCAAAATGAAATCCTGGAATCACAGTTGTAAATCCACAGAATGAAATATTGTAAACACACTGGTAAACTCTTTGTCCAGATAGAACTCACAGATTAAAATCATTGTATCATAAATGTCATTAGACCGAATGATAACACGCCTCTAGCATCCAAATAGCATATAACAGTTGAAAACTGATTGACGAAAATACAAAAATGCGTCTTTCATAGATTTTCAAAAATTCCAGAACACTCCGACTAACATGCATTAGAATAAATTAGAATATCTAAAGACTTTTCATATTAAAAATTGAGAAAGTTCCTTCACTTCAGCAACACAAAGGCTAATTGCAAAAAGCCGTCGGGGTGAGCCGGCGAGCAAACGATAGGCGAACAAACACTATAGTTCGAGAAAGATCTGTAGACCACTACATGAAATATAAGACCCACAAGAGCAATCAAATAACAAAATAGAGGTTTAGAATGTTACTATACGTAATACTTGGAAAAACGATATGTTTTTCCATCGACTTTGTAAACAAAGACAAAATTCATTTGAGACTGGATAACATTTTCACTGTTGAAGCTTGTCTGTTATTTTTCTACAACAGGTTAAACTGGAATTATTTACGAGAAATGTACGAGTGTTGGAAATGAAGTTTGACAATACAGCATCAGATATTGACAGCTGGTTTACTCGAGATAGAGTTATTTCATCGCCATATACTAATGTGAAATCCAATCAGATCTTAAGTTTTTACATAAATGAGTAAGTTTGTATTTGTTTTGTATATCGGATATAAGTCTTAGTTCAACAAATAAATTGATATTTAGGTCTCCCGAATAATGTATCATCAAATACACACTATTTTAGATTGAATGGAACTCAAACCTTTACAAGCACTTGAACTGGGATTTGAGACTCCTAATTAAATATTTGTTATCCAAAACAGGTGTAGTTAGCGGCAAAACTATATGTAGTTGAGTTATCTTTAAAAACTGTCGCTTTAAAACAGACGGTTCTTGTAAATCTTTAACCTTTTCTACAGTATGCATTCATGAAGATACCACTTTGTGACTGACATGTGGAGATTATGTATATTTATGAACACTAAAACACACGGGCACAGGGAAAATCTTCTTGTCTAAAATAACCACGGAGACAAGTTTCTAATTGTGTTAAAAAGAGGTATATCATTTAGACCTTTATACCCCATCATAAATTGTTGTAATAAAGTAATGATATTTCATTAGGAGATTATGTATAATACGTCTCTAATATTAACGAGGCCAGTGTGTGATTGGAGTGGAAGAGGGAGAGGAATGGGGTAGGGGGGATGGGGGGCTGGGGGGGGGGGGGTAGTTATGTGTATATTAAATACATGTATGGTCGTTATAATTTCTCTGTAAGAGCATATTGAGGGCAATATTTTGCCCTTACATCAAATTGATTCACGGCCAAAGCAAGAAATTGATTTTTATCATTGTTCTGGAGTTTTTATTCTGGGCAGACGGAGTATTTGTAAAATGCGCATGGCCACCCGATCTTTAATATGATTCAGATCTTGACAGGTAATACCTTTTCAAAGTTATCATCCGAAATAGGATTGGATCTAACGCTTCAAGCTGCTTAAACATGGAGAATAACAATGTTGCGGAATTCTTGAATAATGATATTTAAGTACGACCTATTAAATCCATTTTGTATTACAAAACTGTCTTTCAAAAAATGCAAAAAAGATAGTGTTACACTTTTTCGCTTGAAGCGTATGATCAGATCCCAACTGGAAGGTGGTACATGTATAACAAATGGTTCAACGAAAGGTGTGATCTAAAATAATCTAGATCTTCCTGAAGTATTTGTACGATGCTTATTAAGATGATTGGAATTTCATAAAACCAAGACGTTGCGTGATTGTATGGTATATATTGGTTTCGGGTTTTTTGTTTATTTTATGTGTGTTTTAAAATTAGTTGGTCTTGGTTTCAGAGAATACAGCGAAGGTAGAACTTTTCTTATAAACGGACGCTATGGAAATTCGTGTGCCACTGACTGCAGCATTCTGATGGTTTCGGAATACAGAGACGAGCAATGTAGCTTTGACCAGGTGTACAGTCAACCTTATTTTCTATATTCAACCGATTTGGATGACTGTCAACAACATCAAAGTACGTAATAAATTATGTTATACGAAAAAAAAGAATGTATATGTTGGAAATGATATGATAGAATGGGTTCGTTTTAGCCATTGTTATTGAATTGCTTTTTTTCTTCTTCAACTAATACCTGTGATATAGTATGAAAGCACAAAGTAACGTTAATGTAATAATTTCTTAAAACATCTAGCTGCAGCTTACTTCATGACAGGACATTGCTGTTTTCTTGTTGATGCCATTCTTAACTTGATTTTATCTTATACACATAACCAAAATAGTGTTACAACATAATATTTGTACTCATGAGCTATGCTCGAAGTCATAAATTACCAGCTTAAGATGACACTAGATGCCGAAATATTGATACTCTTTCAAGTTTAGGTTCTAGACTTTTATGTGGAATAATTTAGCAGGCTTTTCGTTATACAAGTTCCAAAACTGCACTGTAATGCGTGTTTAGTAGTAATATGAGCCTAAATGTACTAATCTGTATCATGATTTTTTTATTTTGTGAACATTTCAACTTCAGCTTAGAACACTCAATGTAGATTTTTCCACCGCCAACCATTTAGCTTTCTTCTAGCTTTCTCTTGACAACCGGGAAGCATTAAAACATTCTAATTTTGGCAGCTTACATAGTTTCCCTTGTTCACGAATTGCGAGTTTTTTGTTTTGTTTTAATGTGTTCATTATTTTGTTCATTTGTTTTTTTTTTCCACCAGATGCATCTGTTGCGGACAGGTTCGTGTTATCATTGAAGATTTGTGACCATCATGTGGAGCACAATTTGGGCGGTCTTTCAATGTCACATGTCTCACAGCTCAAATATATATCAAGGGGTGAACCTCCAGAGGCATCCGGTGAAGATACTGAAGAACCTGTTAAACTTTAGTTCCAATTCACTACGAAAAACATTTAGCAAATAATAAAACCATTTAATCTTTGTACAATTGTGTTACATTTGTTTTAAATATTAGGAAAACGCAATCCTCGAAAAAAGGGTTGGTCTGAGCTATATCAATTGGAAAAAAACTCGTGGGTTATGTGGACCGCCCGAAGCTGTGATACCATAATACAGCAGATGTACACTCTTGGTCATTATCGAAAAAAAATGACGATGATTTTGCGGGTTATATTTTACAAATTAACATCCACTCGTTCTGTTTTACCTAGTCCGGGTTTCTGTCTCCAAAATGACTGTTTATACTGACGGTCGTATTTTAGAGTCAGGGTTCGTTGCAATCAAAAAGCCGGAGTATTTAGACAGTGAAATAACAATATAACCTACCTAAATTGTGTCTAAACGGTCATAGTCGCGTTCGTGGATAATTTAGCTACCTACCAGTGTCTGATATGGACGAGTATGATCGGTCAGTAAACATTATTCTTCCCTTGAATTAACTTTTGCCTTCTCCAGTTTCATACTCTCCGCCTTTGATGACGTAACACTGTTAGCGGTTTTTAAGTTTTAAAACGTTAAATTCACTTTACAAAAGCTACATTATTCATGATAAATGCAATGACACTATTAGAGCCAGTTGTATTGTTATTTACCGTCTAAATCTGACAGCAAACTGCCTGATCATAGATCAGAAGCGGGTCTACTCCGATTTTTTTTATTGCAATGAGCCCTGACTCCAAAATAACCCGGACTATGTTTACCATGTGAATCTTCAATCTCATACTGCTGTCATGGACAGTCATAGAATAATTGGCGTCCATCTCAAAATAAATTCATTTTCCACTTATTTCACTTGTGGATATTCAAATATTTTCGTACGAGACCAAATCTTGTTTGGCAGGGGCAAGTTCATAAACTGTGATTGTCACAACAATAAGAGGCTTTGAAGATCATCGAGGAACTAAATGATTGAGGTTGGAATGAGGGAAATCCAATACTGTGTCCGCAAACAGAACTTAAATAACAGATACGGACGTTCATCTATTCTAAATCAAAGTTAGGTCAATACATTTAACATTCTCGAGACTAGTAGCACTAAAAAGTTTCCGAATTGCTGGTCTTGCGAAAAATATCCGATAATTTGCTCATTCTGTTTTAACGGAAAAATATCAACATCTTGGCAGTTCATGCCACATTAAGTAAGTGACATATTTAATATACTCACAATATTTCACGTACATGTATATGGCGGCGTTGCCGGGTTTTCCATTTTTTATTTGGTCTGAGTGGGATTTGAACCCATCGATGGAAGCTCTGTGTGGGACTGAGGGACGATCACTCTAACCCACTGAACCACCGAGATCCCTATCAGCTCCTGGAGAAATCCATATAAAATGAGGCATATGTGTATATATTTACAAAAGGTCGTGCCCAGCCAACAAAGGGGATTGGTTCCCAACTTCTTCCAAGTTCGGCCCGACTTATTTTGGCACTTTTGGATGCCGGGTTTTAGATAGGTCCCATATGGGCTAGCTCAATCAATAAATCAGGGTTAAAAGTGCCCCTTTTAGTTTAATCATCGGGTTTTTTTCATTTTCTGATAAACTAATGGATTTATGCCAACAGACATCAATGTTAATAGGCATTAGAAAAGTTCAAGGTTTCACAGACATTGGTATTTCAAATATGTATTGCCAAGTCATGACTTGTAAATGAAGAGGGTAATAACTATACGTAATTTACATCCTTCCACCAAGTAAAATTTAAGCAGGTCAGTATTATAAAATGACTATAAAACTATAAGTTAAGCACTAACAGGCACAGTAGGCCTTCATCTATGTTATTGGTTAGGCCAAGTCATCTCATCTAAAACAGATGACCACGAGCCCGGAGGAAACACACGACCCTCCAATGGTAACTGGCAACCACCCCACATAGGTTGTTCGAATGAAAAGCCAGTCAGAAAATTTTCCAATTTAATTTGGATTGAGAATTCGAACCCGCGACCCATTGGTGGACAGCTGTTCGGTTTGAGCGCCAAACGCTCTACCTACTGAGCCACGGAGCCGCCCCCCCCCCCCCCCCCCACACACACACACACTACTGTTACAGTAACACGCGGTGAGATCTCAATAAAATAACAAGGCTACCGGTCTAAAATTTACACAGATCGTCTGCGCCCCCAGCTAATTCGAACAAAAGTCACTAGTGGATGTTCGATTGATATGTTTGTTGACCTGTAGCTTCAAAGATGTTGTTGTTGTCATTGACATCGGTTGGAGAACTAATACAAACAAATTTTGACCACGAGTTCGACAAATGCACAGTGCTGGTGGGGTATGGTTTAATATAAGGATATTACAAAGTATCATGAATTTAAAAATATAAAAAATAACTCACTGTGATTTCGAATTGCATGAACTTGTTTGAATTTGAACGAAATGGCGGGCAAACTTTTATCTCTAGTTGATCGTGATCTCGCGAGAATGTTTGGTCAGAACGCACTGGGGCATATTGACCCGTGTGAATTCCAACAGTCCCCCAGTTACGCATGTTGCCTGGGTGATCAAATCAGATGACAATAAACCATTGTTCTATTTATACTTAAAATGGGAAAAATCGAAACTTTTTCCACAAACTAATTTTCTTCCTGTACATATCAAGTTACCTCTTCTTCTTCTTCTTACCAAATTTGATTGGCGACTCCATTCTACAAGAATGATTCGCGCCAAGCAAGTTACCTCCCTTTACGACTATCAAAGTTGAAAATATCGTAGCTCAAAAAAGAAAGTGCATGTTTGAGTTATTGAATGGCTTCGCACTTGGCCACACCTCTCAGAATATCTTCCATACCCTCGGGAGCTCTTCAATAACGTGCGTGTATCATGGTATTAGTGATTGACGTTGTCAATCAACTAGCACGTGTTTACTCTCTGATACCCAGTCAAAAGAGCCATACAACAACTTCGAAATCGGGAAGTTATTCAACCCTTACGCCCCGCCCACTCTCTGTGCACTGGGTATCGGATTTATCGAAGACTGCTCATCAAAAGAAAAACGCCACAACCATGATACAAATTAATTTACTAGGTAGTACAGCTATTTATTAATTGACTGTGCAAGTTATTACCCAAATACGACCCTCGCGACCGGGTAATATCAGCAGACGAATCAAATTCGTATAACCCGTAGGGCTGTATTAGCCGAGTTCAAGTCATATTGGCCGAGTTCAAGTCATATTGGCCGAGTTCAAATCATATTGGCCGAGTTCAAGTCATATTGGCCGAGTTCACGGAGTGCGTCTGAAAGACGCAATTAACATGTGACGTCCCACAGTTTGACAGAAGCAGACGGCAGATGTTGATATCACAATGTCTATACCATAGTCCGTTGTACAAGGTTTATTGACAGGATATTATAGTGGGAAGAAAAAACTACTGTAAGTGAATCCGATTGCCGTTTTAGGACAGCGGAAGAGGAAGAACTTTCTCTACTGATCCAGGAACAAAAAAACACAGAGCGCAAATAAGGTCGGACGTCATTTTGTTTAGGGCATGGATAAAATGTTCAGTGGGAGACATCCTGTTCAACTTGACAGCTAAAGTCTAGTCTACAGTCTATTAATAACAATATTATGAATCGAGTGTTTTCGTATTGCCTTTGCATTGGCCTTCGGGTGGTTGCATTGACCCTCGGCCTGCGGCCTCGGGCCAATACGGCCACCCTCAGGCCAATACCAAGGCAATACGAAAACACTCGATTAATAACATAAATATACTCAAAGAAAAAAGTTAAGCAACCCCCTGGAAAGTCTGCACCGACCGATAAAAGCATTGGTGTAGGGAGATTGTTTGCAAACTGATATTGCAGAAACGATTGTGACCATAAAGGGCAACGTTCTGGCGATAAGAAATCACAATTAATGGCAATAAGCTATACAGTTTATTCAGATCAAAAGCCAAATTAAACAAAATAAAAAGATGCTTGTAAGTATGAAACTTCAGAGTCCATCTGCCTTCACAGTGCGAACATATTGAAGTAAAAATGCCACTTTGATTGTGTAAAAATGTCACTTTGAGTGTGTAGAACACATCCCTAGAGCAGAAGGTCAATAGCGCGTGTAGCCTCCATTAGTCCGAAGTACAGCTTCCAACCTGCGTCTCATCCCTCCAGTGAGACGTTGCATCTGTTGAAGGGGTAACTACCGCCAATACCGATGTAATACGGCTTCCTATTCCTGCAGATTTTGAACAGGAGGTTCTAGAGCTTGAACGTTTCTGTCCATCCTATCCCAAATGTGCTCTAAAGGATTCAAATCCGGACTCACGGTGGACCAAGGCAGAGTTGTTACAGCTTCGTTTTGGAAGTTGTGTATTATTGCACGGGAACGATGCGGTCTGGCGTTGTCATCCATGTACAAAGGTCTTGAGGGTGTTTCGCAAAATAAGGCAAGGCAACTGGTTGCAGGACTTCCCGAATGTACCGGTCACCTTTTGCAGTCGTGAGAGATGCACCCCCAGACCGTTACAGAACCCCCCCCCCCCGCCCCATAAGGAACATATGGATGGATGTTCTTGGGTGTATACGCTGTGTTTTTGTGCCTCCAAACCCTCGTTCTCTTGAGCAGGAAACGACTTTTCTCCGACCAATGGATTCTGCGCCAGGTCCTCAAATTCCAACATCGTCGTGGTAAAACACCAAGCCAAACGTAACCGTTGATGGCGATCTGACAATAGGGGGTGTTTGATGACTCTACTTGCCCTCAGGGCTGCAGCTGTCAATCTATTTCTCACGGTTATTGTGCACAGACGTCAGTTGGGTAACCATTGCCGCTTCAAAGATGGACTGACGTCGTACCAGTCGGATCAGTGCCCTATATTCACGCTGTGATGTTACAGGTGGTCGACCCGAGCATGGTTGGTCTTTCGTAGCACCAGTTTCGCCGTGTTTTCTCACCAATCTGTTTATCACTGTATAATGGTAGCCTAATTGACGCTCGATAGCTTTGTAATGAAATCCCTGCGGAGTGCATAGCTACAATTTGCCAATTCTACCCCCCCCCCCACCCCCTGATATCTTCCATCGTGCTATGTTCACAGAAGATGAGTCCACGTTGCAAATAAGTGGCTGTCGCCATCAGGACCCCTCGGGTCTGGGCCAAAGAAACCGAAGATATATTTATTTTCCAGACAATTTGTTGCGAGTGAAAAACTACTCCACATACATGTATCACATTTACAAGGAGGTTTTTGGCTGACGGTCATGTAAGGGGCATAACTCTTGAAAAACACGTCTGTGCGGGTCTATTTTAAATAGGCTTCTTGCACTTGCTGTATTCAACAAATGTAGGAAGTTTTAAAAATGTGAGTGAAAGACTTTTTTAGACAAGGCTTATTTTACAGCAGCGGTAATGTAAGGGGCATAACTCTTGAAAAAAAACCATCCGAGCGCGTTGATTTTCAATAGGCTTCTTGTACTTGCTGTATTAAACAAATGTGTGAAGTTTCAAAATTGTAAGTCGAAGACTTTTTTAGGTAATGTGCTTACAAGGCCTTTTACAGCAGCGGTAATGTAAGGGGCAAAACTCTTGAAAAACAAGTCAGAGCGCGTTGATTTTCAATAGGCTTCTTGTACTTGATGTATTAAACAAATGTGTGAAGTTTCAAAGTTGTAAGTCAAAGACTTTTTTAGATAATGTGTTTACAAGGCTTTTTACAGCAGCGGTAATGTAAGGGGCATAACTCTTGAAAAACACATCCGAGAGCGTTGATTTTATATAGGCTTCTTGTACTTGATGTATTAAACAAATGTGTGAAGTTTCAAAATTGTAAGGTAAAAACTTTTTTAGATAATGTGTTTACAAGGCTTTTTACAGCAGCGATAATGTAAGGAGCATAACTCTTGAAAAAAACATCCGAGAGCGTTGATTTTATATAGGCTTCTTTAGATAATGTGTTTACAAGGCTTTTTACAGCAGCGATAATTTAAGGGGCATAACTCTTGAAAAAAACATCCGAGCGCGTTGATTTTCAATAGGCTTCTTGTACTTGCTGTATTAAACAAATGTGTGAAGTTTCAAAGTTGTAAGTCAAAGACTTTTTTAGATAATGTGTTTACAAAGACCAATGGACAGACGGAGGACAGAGGCAACGACAATACCCTTCGGGCAAAATTTGCCCGAGGGGTAAAAACCGTCCTCAAGTACAAAACATTAAACGGGAAGCACACTGAATTTGCGTGATTGCACGAAAAAAACATTTCATGTGCTCAATGTTGACTTGTTTACTGAGTTAGAAACTTGTATTACAAAGTATAGTAATCTTGGGCATGTAATCTGTATGGGTGACTTTAACAGCCGGACCGCTACTTCTGAAGATTTCATAAGCAATGACTCATTACCGGACAGTGTGTTTGAATCTATTAAAATTGTGTGTGATTATAATAATGATATTACACCACCTCCTCGTACCTCACAGGACTCTTTGTGTAATCAGTTTGGGGAAAAACTGCTTAGTTTGTGTAAAACGGTAAACTGTAGAATTTTAAATGGTAGGACCAGAGGTGATACTGCTGGGAATGTAACTTTTTATAGCAAGAGAGGCTGTAGTGTTATTGATTATGCATTGGTGACGCACAATTTTATGTCACGTGTCAAATATTTTAAAATCCTAGATTTGAATGAGTTTTCAGACCATGCGCCAATCTCCGTAGTGTGTAGAGTTCCAACTCTTTTTAATACGAGTACTAGTAATACTTCTGCTTTACCTAAGACAAATCACACAACTGTCAGATGGAATGAAGAAAACAGAGCATTGATCGGTGAATGCCTTAAGATAAATGGTGATCGGCTAAAACATTCTATAAGCACTCATTGTTCAGACCTTCATACAATAGGTAAATGTTTTGCTTCTATTTTGGGAGAAATTGTCACTGTCTTTAACTCCAAACGTATTGTAAACTATAAAAGCAGTCCGACACGTGACCCAGATAAACCCTGGTTTGACAATGCTTGTAACCAAGCCCTCAGGGATTATAAAAACGCAACTAATTCATTCAACTTTCGTAAATCTGAGCTCAATAGAAAAAAGCTGTGTGAAGCCAAAAATATCTACAAAAAAGTTACAAAAAGTAAAAAAAGATATTTTAGAGAACTAGAAGGAGACCAGATGGAACTTCTTCAAAAATCTAACCCAAAGGAATTCTATTCAAAATTTAAATCTAAGGTTATGCCAAAAAAGAGTACCATTACCACAAAAACTTTTTTCAAACATTTCAAGGATCTATCAGATAGTGTGAAACAGGGTGAAGAGCCCAGACATGACGAAGAAAGTAACCGCTTTATTGATGATGTCGATGATGATTGTGTAGATTGTGTTGATGATTATGATGATGTTGGTGATGATTATGTTGATGATTATGATGATGTTGGTAATGATTATGTTGATGCTTATGATGATGTTGATGATTATGATGATGTTGGTGATGATTATTTAGCTTATGATGATTATACTGAAGATGATATTACAAGTAGTGTTAATAACGTTGACAACAATGGAAGGGCTGATAATGAGGATAAAAGTTGTATCTTTGGGGAACTCGATGAAGAAATACAGGATTTTGAAATCTTAAACGCCATTAAGACTCTAAAGAAAGATAAAAGGGCTGGGTTAGATGGGATTTTAAATGAAGTCTTTATATATTTTAGTGACATTTTATTGCCATTGCTACTCCAGCTGTTTAATGATATACTTAGATCAGGCGTATTTCCATCTTCTCAAGATTAATAAATCATAAATGTTAGGGATAAATAGTCCTTGGTCTCTGTTCATTATTGGCTTAATCCTCTTTGTGTGAATGGCTTCAAGTAGCTTTGGTTAGTTTCTAAGATTTGTGTTTTGTCCCTAACATTTATGATTTATTAATCTTAAGAGAACCCCACAGAGTTTAAACCCTTTTCCCCATTTATGTGCTTTATTGTTTTAAGAGCTTGTTGTTATATCCTTTATCCTTTGTTATTGTTTAGTATAAATAATCATCTTGCATATTTGTTACTCATCACTTGATAACGGTGTTAGGAGCTACACCGAAACGCCGTGTTCCCAATAAACCAAGAAGTTGTAAATCCATACGAAGGAGTTTTCTTTCCTTCATTATTATGCTCAACTTCTAAATGCCACTTAAACAAGTCATTCTTAACCTAATTGGACACGCTTTAAGTGTGCTATGTTTAATTTGAGTGGTTTTAGCTCGTGCAAATTGGTTTTCTTAACAAATGGCAAACACGCTATGGCGGCAAGTGGGCCTTTAAAGTGACATTGGACTTAATTTAAAAGTTTGATGGTAAAGACAATAAGAGATTTGAGGTTTAACGAAACAAAACCATGTATTTGACGTTGACATGGGGAAAACCCCATTCATCCCGTGGCAGTATGTACCGAAAACGTGTTCTTGGGTACATCAGTCGATAATTTGAGGGGAAAAAATCGGCGGAGAAATATCAGCAATTTGGCCACACTTGCCACTGTTTGTAAACATCGATATTATTTGACGTTCTTTATTTAAAGTTTTGTATCACAGTTGGGCTATTAACCTTGGGATCACAAGCATACGGATAGGTAGAATGACTACTAACTTATCATCAACCATAAATTATAACAAACATTAAGATTAACATGCCGAAAATACGTGTCAAATAATATTTACATATAAAGAATGCTTACACAAGAGCACTGTTTATAGTTGATGAACTACTGGGGTGAATACAAAACGAAACTATCAACAAGTAAGCTCTCCAATGCGTTAGGCTGTTCAGTTGACAGGAGATACTGGTTTGAAGAGGATACCTGCTTGGTCTCATCACAAAATGGAAAAGACTGTTCTATTAGTATGTTTTTGTGAACTTGTTTTGAATGCATTCTCAGAACAATATGTTCCAGTGGACTTAACTGGCTACAAATACGAACCAAAAGTTAATTCAAGCAAATCTGTTCACGTCCCTGAAGAGAATAAGAAATCGCAATGGCCCGCGGTCCAAAGTATCGATGACAGCAAATCACAAGATGAACGAACAAATACATCAGAACCTAATCTTGAAATAGCAAACGTTAAGCCCATTGTTTCCAAAAGAGATATATCAAGTCTATTTCTTACAGATGGAACGTTCAGAAACCCTTTTCTAAGACGTGAGACGCCACAGAGTGATAGCGAAACCCGAAGTCAATATAATGACGGCAAAGTCCCCGCCGATATTGGAACTGAACCTGAAGACTCTCTTCCGTCGACGAAGTTTATCCCATTTAACGAAGGCAGTTCTCAGAGGGACCCAGCCAGAGAGGTCATAGATGCCTATGTTCAGGACAGAGTTTTCCCGCCAACCAGACAAAATGGAGATGACCCACGTCGTTCTCAGCATACAGGCCAAGGATATCCTCCCGCAGAAACAGACGCTTTTCCATCAATAATGGAAAGTGGCCATTTTAACCCAAGCCAAGATTCTATGTATCCACCCATGAATCAGGATCCGAGGGAATTTTCTCGTCCAATGAGAACTCATGATCAGCCAGACTCAGGAACCGCATACTATCAAAGTCAACAACGTCTTCCAGAAGTGTATAACCCCCAGATGAGTGGAGCTAGTTTTCAACCACAATATAGTCCATTAAATGCTGGGATTCAGTATCAACCAGGAAGCAGTAGAGCCCAACAGGGGATGTACCAAAATCAGGGGGTTATGTACAACCCACCTCAAGGAGGAGTGGCTTATCAACCTGAGGGTAGAGCATATTACCCACCTAACTATGATACATTCCAACCCCAAAGTGGGCAATATAATCCAGCCTATACTGGGATGAATTATCGGTCCACAGAAACTGGATATTATCCAAGCCATATGAACCCTAACTATCAACCACAAAGTCAAGCGTATAACCCTGTAATCTCTAATAGACAGTATCAGCCTCAAAGTGGACAAAACTACCCAATGCAAGGTCCAAGCTACCAGCCTCAACGTTCAGGTCATTACCCAACAAACACCGGTACAGGCGGGAGTGCTATTTTTTATCCGCAAGGTGGAATGAGCAGCCCGACAAACAGAGAAATAAGTGAAAACTACCAAAGCTCAGCTTATCAACCGCAAAGTGCATTTTATAACGCTAGAGACGAAAGAATGTTTTATCAAGATCAAGGCAGTTCAGTTGACCAACCAGCTGATCCACTCCGTTCACAACATGATGGAAGAAATTATCGATCCCCAAGAGGGATATTTTCTTCAGCAGACGGGACTTTTGGTGCTACAAATACTCAGCCCCAACGGGATACGCATCCCTATTTCCAAGACAGTACAGATGATCAACCACAAAGCGAAGGATTTCACTCGGCACATCAAAGCAGAGGTTATCAAGCCTCTCCAGTAAATGGGAAAACCGGTGGAGCAAAGTATCAACCACAAATAGGTATGCATCATTCATCAGACGAAGGCACGAGTTACCAGCCAGAAAGCGAAGATTATCATTTAACTCAAGACGAAAGAAAACTCCCACCTTCTAGAGAAACATTCTTTCAAGATGATATTAAAACAAGTGGTACGAATCGCCAGCCACAAACGGAAATGCGTCATTCAATAGACCACGTTACTAATTACAGACAACCTGCCGAAGCACACCACTCAACTCAAGACGAAAGAAACTTGCAGCCTTCAAAAGGAACACTCACACTAGCCGATGAGCCACGTGGCACAAATCGTCAACCACATACTGACCATTCATTGTACGAACATTCAGCCTACCAACCAGAAATCAGAGGTCATCAATCTTCAACGGGATCATTCGTTTCTACAAGCGATAGCACAAGTATAAATTCTCAATCTGAACTCCGAGGAAATAAACGTGCTGAAAGAGTGAAAAGAACACCCAATCTACTCAATGGCAACGTAGAGGACAACACGTATGTAGCAAAATCGGGAAATTACGTAAACGAACGACAGGCACGATCCGTATTTTCTGAAAATGTACGAAATATCAACAATCCTGAGGACATTTTACAAAGCTCTCAAACCACAGATGGGTCAAGTCAAAGGGATACAGAAACGGTTGACAGACCAGTCGTTATGAAAAGAGATATGGGGTATAATATACACAGACGCGACACTCCTGATCCAAATGAACAAGCACCTAGACTTCATCCACCTTCCGTCAATAAACAAAATGACCCGGCATCTGTAGCTCGGGGTATTCTTCCAGGTAGACAGTCTGCTGTTTTGGGCAATGAGAAGCAGAATCACCCGGACGTTAGCGGTCATTATTATGTTGGTGATGGAGAAACGTTCATTCCTCAGGACGGATTATCCAGCTCTATTGAAAACGAAGGCGCATTATACAACGGAATTTGTTCATGTGTGTGTGACTATGGAGATGATAAAGGTGAGCCTTATGCATTTTGTCCAGCTTCTTAAAGATATACGAACTGCCATTATTTTTATATTTCCGTACACAGTTAGAAAAAAATGCGCCCATTTTCTGAAGAGAAACAAAACGTTTTAGAAGCTTTCCATATCTTTCAAAATTAAAGTGGCATGAGCTGCCAAAATGTTGATATTTTGACAGTAAAAAATAATGTTGAAATTATTGGCTATTTTTCTCAAGACGTATAATTCAGAAGCCTTTTAGTGTTTCTTGTCTCGAAAATATACGATAAAGTATTGTGTTGAACTTACTTTGGCTTAGAATGAATGAATGGTCGTCCCGGTTATTTAAATTTTGTTTACTTCTTGAACACGTTTTCGGTTCGTACAGGCAACATACTGTATGGATTTTCCTCATTCCAACGCCAATCATTTAGTTTTTCAATGGCATTCAAAGCCTCTTACTGTCGTGACGATCAGAAATTATGAAAAAAGTGTGAATTTTGGCAGCTCATGCCACTTTAAGGAGTCTTTTTAGAGCAAAAGTAGACTTTTAATAAATGAATAGGAAGATGCATTCCGGGTATTGAAATTTGGTTTTATATGGTTGTGGATTCATAGATCGTTAGAGCATTAAATTCTCAATGTGAAAGAATTTGTTTCGTGTATGCCTAAGTGCAATCAAGCTCAGAATGCGGCATCCCCTGTCACATTGCCAATTCAATCTATTTTAAGCAGATGGTTGTGACGTCATACAATAAAAGAACCTTGTTTCCATCCACAAAATCCCGACAATGTCATTATTCGAGTTGTGAAACTTAAAAAAATTAATCATTTTTGTGCATTGTTTACAGAATTACTTTGCACCTGGCAAGTTGTCTTTAAGGCGGTAACTGGCCTGGGATACGATGTATATACAGACTTCTACGCTTCTGGAAATATAAACCCAAGCCTAACAGAGTTCACGGACAAGTTGAACTTTGAAAGATTTCGCAACGGCGACATTTTGGATAACTGGGGGACTTTGCCCATTAGAGAGGTGCGTTTTAAATTACTTATTTGTCAAACAATATTTACACAATTAAATCGTTTGTTTGTGCACAGTTTACACAAAAGCTATGTAATCTTTAACTCGTTCGTTAATCTGAAGTGAATTGGTTGCCGATTAACTTCTTGTACATTCTGGAGGCACTGCTGTTTATTTTTGTTTTATATTATGAAGTGGTTGCTGATTATCTTTTTTTATTCTGGAGTTGCTGTTGATAAAATTTTTGTATATTATAAAGTGACTACTGATAAACTTTTGTATATTCTGAGGTAGCTGCTGATTAACTCTTTGTATATTCTTATTTGGTTGCTGGTTAACTGTTCGTATGTTCTAATTTGGTTGCTGGTTAAAGTTTTATATATTCTGGAATGGCCCGTGTTTAACTGTTTGTATATTCTGAAGTGGGTGCTGATTAACTTCTGATCTGATTTCTCTACATGTGGTAAATGCGCAGGACAATGGAAAATCTATCTTCTATATGTTTATCTTTTATTTGAACGGGCTTTTTAAAGTAAATGTACTGGTATAGAGGTATCAAGACATGCATAAAAATATAAGCTATCGGGCCCCCTCAATCAATGAAAAGATACATCTAATTCTCACATGGGGCACTTCGGTGCATGTTTGAAAGGTGATGTAAAATCTAGTTTAGGGAGATCTCTACTTTTTAATTGTTTCAAACTTTTTAAAAATCTAACTTTGACGATGTATTTAAGTTTTTAGTTGACTCCATGAACGTGAGCATTTTGACATATCTTTTGTGTTTTTTCTTTCATTAATAGAAATATTAAGGACCGGTTTCCAACTGCATGGCTCATGTATTGAATGACGTCCAAATTTATTCCATGCATTCCTAGAGGTCAAATATCGACATTTGAGCCTTTTCTCAAATTTCGTTTGTAACATAGCGCAAATGTGTGTGTTTTTTTTTTAGATATTATAAAAATATTGTCATTATTAAGAATGGATATCGTTAAAAAAACAGATTTTGATAAGCTGACGTACTTGCGATTATTTCAATGAAACAGTCAGTAGTAAACCATTACTTATAAGACAGATCATTTCACACTAATAAACCGTAATTCAATGCCTGTATTTTTTTTATATTACAGGTTAAGGTAGAGGTATTCGAGAGCGAAAACCGAGTGGCCTGGTTTTTGTTCAATGGTATTTCTACAACTTTAACCAATTGGTTCATGGCAGACAATGTTATTGCCTCTTCCTATGAAGACTTAAAAACTGGCAGATTTTCTGACTTCGTCACTGGGCTGTAAGTAACCGTAAAACTATCGACCAATCAATATTTACAAATACAGGCTGGATACTGATTGCATCGAACTGCATTGAACTCGGTGGTCCACTGATTATTTTTTTACTTATTTGGCAGCCTTGTCAGGTTAAGTGGTGAGGGGACTTGTCCATAGTGGAAACCAACGCCATGTGATAAACCAAATACAGTTTAGGACAAAAATGGATTGAGTAGGATTCGATGGAAAACTGGTGTCTGAGCCATGAAGACTCTCTTAAAATAAAAAAAGCTCTTATTGATTATACATCTGTGTATATGTACAAAGATTATGCAACTATAGTCAGTGATGGTATTTTTCATTGAGCCATCTGTGGTACAATAGGTAAACATTTACAGTACTTTATTTATTTGTTTCCCTTTTGTAAAATTACAGTGAATCCGGGCACACATTTGCCATACTGAGAAGTTTTATTGATTGTGAAAATGATTGCGGTTATTTGTTGATATTGGATGGACAATCAGGGTTCCCGTGTGATTATGAAAATATTACGTTTAATCCAGCGATTTTCTACGGGAAAAGGACGGATCAATGTAGTCAACTTGGAACAGGTACGGACATTTTTTTAAGGAAATCGCGAAAACCTCGAGTATACCATATTCTACACGGGTCTACCGTGAAAGCCGATCAAACAAAAGGGTCAAAGGAACTAACTTGGTATTTACCGTTGTCATTACACCCATTGACTGATTCATTGATTGATTGATTGATTGATTGCACCTTAACGTCGCAACCAATAGCTAAGGTCATTTGACTATTTGCCAACCTACCAAAAGATCAACTCTACCCCATCTAAATTTTACCATTGGACTCAACAGACAAACTGGCATACATTTTGTAGCTATTAAGTCAAGGGTACCAAGATTGTGTGGGCTCTTCGCGCAGTGTCCAATTGTTACAGCATCGAATTATTGGAATGTATTATTTGACTGGATGAAGGGACTCTAATAATCTATCCTCACCATAGGTCAAAGAGTATTATTCCAGTTGGCTAAAGATTTTTCCTGCAGGGTAACACACAGGCCAAAAATGGTTAAACTTGAAAGTCCAAATAGTTTGATACCAACTGATGTACTTTTAAACGGCTATTTTAAATTTAAAAAAAGACTTTCATTATTTGACCATAATTAAATACCGAAATCATATATGTAAATGTGTAGCTTCACTAATCAAGATTCAACTTTCTTTAATCAAGTGCAAGAAAGCGCTGAAAAAAATCAAGTACGCGCCCAACACCCCAACCCTTCCAAGAAGGTCAGGAGTAACTCAATTGTTTTCAAACAGTTAGTCTTGTATTTTCTTACAACTTGCCCATGTACATAATGTGAATAAAGATTTGTCTAAGATATGTTATTATAAATGATACTAAATTGTTTTTTTTGTTTTTTTTTCAGAGTTCGGAATCGCTGATAACTTAGTGATATCTGTAAAAGTATGCGATAGTGATGCCTGAGTCTACCAACGTCTTGAAGCACGGGAATTTAGCTTTGTACGAAACAGGGGTTATCAATGGTTTTAATTCTAAAACATTTAATATCATCTACTGTACATATATATTTTTTTCTCTGTGAAGCAGTACTGTCTGGAATAAATGCTCATACTATGCCAGTTTGAATTTCAACGTTATTTTGTCTACATGTACCCAATAGTTTAACGCCCACTATTTTCATTATGGTTGTCATAAAAAATGCCTCCTTTTTTAGGCAAGCAAAGACGCCAAATGTAATGGGAAAATCTATTTATAATCGAAAAATAACCCCTCCACATGGCCTTGGCGTCTCAAACCATAAGTAAAAAAAATCTCTGAGCGGAAGACTTAGCTGGCAGCCGGCCACAATTTAATTTCCCATTTGCAGTAATGTCAATGTCTGCAATCACAACGCCTTTCCTAATTTACGCTGAACCAAATCCTTCGCTGGAGGCCTTCAGTAATCTTGCGGAAGTGTTTTAATAACAGACGTTAAAAGGATCGTAATACATGCCCTTAGAGGTGAAGAAATACTGTTATTTACTGCTTCAAGAATATTGACATAAATTTCCTGCATGGTTTATGTTGGATATTTTGGGGATTATTATGGGTTCTATTTGGGCATAACTCTCGAAATGTTAAGGATTTTGGGATTAGGGATTATTTGATTCTGTTTTATCAAGCCAGATAATCCAATAATCGCCATTGGCCAATACAAGTTGAATCTTTCGACATTTATAACATTGTAAGATAAAATCGCCGAAAACTAACAACTTTAAATGGACTTTCATATTTTCAACTTTAATACGCACAGTCTATCACTTCAACTTTTTAGTATCATACCTGTAAAAACCCAAATAGGAGGTGGGCATCTTGATGTGGTAACAAACATACCCACCAAGTTTCGTGGAAACACGATAAAAACTGATTGACAATAACACCAAAAATAAGTGAATTATAGCAACCCATATAGGAGATGCGCATCCTCACTTGGTTACAAACATGCCCAACAAGTTTTGCGAAAGTTTTGTTCGAATCCTGAATACCGTACACAAAATCGGGATTCGGAAATCGAATCCCGAATCTGTTGCTAACTTCGGGATTGGGGATTCGAATCCCGAATCCGGTGCTAACGTCGGGATTGGGGATTTGAATCCCGAATCCCGAATCTGGTGCTAGCTTCAGGCTGCTTTACAATTAATGGAACCCCTTTTTGACGTAGAACAGAAGTCACAAGGTCGTCTGTTTGTGTAAAGCCATCATGTGACTTCAGAAGGACAATTTTGTTGTTAAGCAGCCAACATTCATAAAGAGTGTTTTTCAACAGAAGCAAGAAGGATCCTAATTGCAAGTGTTGGCTATGAAACAAATAACAAACTGTTTTGTAATGAAAATATCAGAAGTACAGTGTTAGATTTATGTGACGACAATGTGACTATTGGGTGACGACGTTCAGATGTAGACATCGTTGTTACAGTCAATGAGACCAATGAATCCATAAATAAGTCGTTACTTTATTGTTCTCGTTCAACTTTTAAATGCCATAAAATTATAAACGTCTGATTAAAAATACTGGTTGATTGATTGATTGATGTTTTTCACCGCACTCAAGATTATTTCACTTATATGGCGGCGTTACCAGGTTTAGTGGGGGACAAAACCGCGCTCCATTGCAAGTCTTCCACATTCGCATCGAGGGAGGGTCTGTGTGGACGCTCACTCTAACCCACTGGACCACCAATGAACTGTATGCGTGGAACGGAGGTCACGTGGTATTTGATTTGCTTCGAACGCCGCCATTACTATGAGATAGTGGAGCGTCTATCCAGATCTGTTCTGCACGCGCTTATCAACTATCAATGGCGGCATATTTTACAAAGTCAGATCCAAACCAGCCAATGAGACGTGTCCCTTCCACGCATATTGTGGACCACCGAGGCCCCGCGACCTAAAAGAAGATTCAATTCTTGGCGCAGCACATAAAAAAAACAATGCTGTATTGACCGCTCTACAATGTTTACGAAAGTTAATTATCTCAGTAACATTTAATATATAGGCTGGTGGCCGAAGCTTCAATTCGATCAGTCCGTAGCCGATCTCAAGAATATACGTTCCGATAGTTTTTAAATAGTAATGATTAACTAAAGAATATATAAAAAAAGTTCGTCCATGCAGTAAGATATCTTCAACTGAATATCGATTTATGTTTCTGACCTATTTTTAACCTTTGTGGCCTACTTACCCGTTTCTGGCGGTATAATTTGTGCACAAGCCAATCAGATCGCTGAATTTTCTACTTCCGATATAAACAATAGTTTGTAAACATACAGAATGACAGCAAGATGGTAGAGCGATCGGATGGAAAATCAAGTATTTATTCCTGTATAGTACACACACAAAGCAGGGGAAATTAAGTTGAATTGCCTTTCACTAGAACTAGATGGAGCAGTGTCAAAAGATGTACGATAGACTTCAATTTAAACAGAATACAATAAGTCCCTTGGGGTTTTATTCCAGCCAGACCATAAATATATTATGAATATACTAATTGTAATATTTTATCTGGTGAATAAATCAAATCAAATCAGAATGGGTACTTTTAGACACAGAAGAATCCGACATATTTAACAAATATTGGGTATCTTTAATCCTGTTATAAGCATTTCACAAACAATTAACGAATGTAGGCTGCCAAAAAAAAGAAAGTCTGAAGCTCCTATTAAAGCCCCAACACCGAAAAAGTTCAGATCGAGAAAAAGCAGTCGAACTGCTACACGGTCTTCGGCAGTGCTGCAGAGACCTCGGTGGTCCAGTGGGTTAGGGATCGTCCCTCAGTCCCACACAGACCTTCCATCGATGCGACGTGGGCTCGAATCCGACTCAGACCAAATACAAATTTAAAAATTTCTGAGTGGAATTTTCACTTTTCACTCGATTCGCCGAAGGTCGTGGGTTTTCCTCCGGACAATGGCAACGCCGCCATATAAGAGAAATAATCTTGAGTGCGGCGTAAAACATCAATCAATCAATCAATCGGTAGTGCTGCCAATGCAATGCATTATATACAAGACAGGTATAGAGAAAAAGATTTCACTTCCCCACAAAATAGTTAGAGATAAACTTCTTTAAGTCGAGACCGAAGACGGGGGTTTGTATTTTATATTATAGCAATTCTCTGTGTAAGCCTAGTTATGTAGTGTAGTATGGTGCCCTAGTTTAAATTATAACGTTAAACTTGACAAGGGGGGGGATTAACTATTTGTTAATACCCCCTATGCAATACAATAATTCGATTTAGTGTGGATTTGCTATGTACTAAGTAGATGTCTTTCTTAAATAATCCGGAATTTACTGTGGCACTTCATGTGCGAGGGGGGGGGGGGCATGAACGATGTAAGTGGAATGGTCACCAGGAACCAGCGAAAGGTCAGGGTTTCCTTGGGGGAGGGGTATAGATTAAGCCTGGTTTGTCTGAGTGTCCTCCAATAATCCTGACAACACCATCATACATGCGAAAAAAAATTGAGTGAAGTGTAAAACGTCAATCCATCCATCCCAGTACCTTTGAGGATGGAAATTCTATTCTCGGTTTTGACGCCAAATTTGTTGACAATTACATATCGGTAGCCAGAAACCAACAGAAAGAACCTCGGGGTGTCATCTGACATTGAGTTTCTTCTGGTAATAATCCTGACAATGCCACTATATAAACAAAATAAACTTGAATACGGTGTTAAACAACCAATCAAAAAGTATATTCCTTACAGCGCAACTGGTTTCTTTGGGTTGCTGGGTGTGGGAGGAGCTCTTAAAAGGTTTAATTTGCCCCCCCCCCCCCCCCACCACACTCACTCTAATTCTTAGATTAAACTAATAGCACCGAAGTTTGCATTAAATTTTTAATACATTTATTGTATCTCTAACTTAAAGTATATGTTGTCTGGCCCACATGTCTGATTTTAAAATTACATTATTACTATATATATTTTGCAGGTTTGTTACGTGAAGCAGCGGGGGGAAATCGGACGAAAATATAGTGTTAAAAATGTATAGTGTTAATAGATTGCATAAACATGTTGATCCTGATACAAATCTGTTTATTTTGACTTTTCTCTCATATAGGCCTAAGGCAGAGGAATGCAAATAGTGTCTACCTTTAATCCTATGTCTATGGAAACGACCAAAAAAGTAGTATTGGTGGAAAAATTAATAGCCAGTGGCCTGTTTCACAAAACGGAGTAGATGTATTTTTTGGCGTAACTTTCGTAGACCGTATCTCTACAATATGGGTTGTCATGACAGTTACGTAAAAACTTACGCTACGCCGCTCTGTATATTCCGGGCCCATGTGTCTATATTATATGTATTAGATAGAGGTAAGGGGAGAGCACTCATTTTGCCTATGGTCACTGTATATGCGAAAAAGTGTTCCTTTCACATGGCTTTTTTGCGAAAACGCCGGGGTTTGGAGTGGACGAACTTATTTTGGTGCTAAAGTATGCCGTAAGGAATATATAAGAAAGCATACAAAAAGTATATTCCAGAGATCGGCCACGGAACCCTATTTATAGCGACTTTTCAAGTTACAGCCACCGGCCTAATAAACACTATGTTTGCGTCGCAATTTACAAATCGAATGTCGTTTATGACATCACGAATGACATTTTTTCGAGCAGTTACGAAAATACGGAAAATATGCATATTTCCTACGCACTTTTTTGACGATCAGGGAACTAACGCTAAGGTTGTTTGGTTTCAACAAGTGTTTCTCAAATAAACATTGAGTCCATAAACAAAGACAAACCAGCTGTAAGTTTTGTCCATAACTCATTTCACGTCGACTTTAATATAACCATATGAAAACTGTATAAATAGTTCTTAATTTCTCTGCACAGCTGAGGACTTTGCAATTGCATAGATGTTTCGGAGATATACAACGCAATGTTTGAACTACCAACATTTAAAACTGATTACGTTTGGCATAAAACTGTCCAACTTAGCCAGGAAAGTAAAACATATTCGTGGTGTGTTGTTTTAAGATTAAAATTTCCGATGTGCACGTTATATTTATAACACCTATTACACAATTAAAATAGCTGACATTGTGTTAAGTTATGGACCAATCAACTTTTGGTATCTATAAAAATATCGTACACATGTCTAAATACAAGTTGAACACGAGAAAATGTAGTCCACACCATTTGTTTTAACGTTTTCGTGTTCCATCCCATGGGTATGTACTCCTTGGTTGCTGATTCTGTTAAAAATGGTTTGTCGTTTCGTTGATAAAGATTCCCCATACACATTGGATCATGTGACTTCAGAAGGACAATTTTGTTGTTAAGCAGTCAAAATTCATAAAGAGCGTTTTTCAACAGAAGCAAGACGGATCCGAATTGCACTTGTTGGTTATGAGACAAATAACAAACTGTTTTGTAATGAAAAAAAAACACAAGAAAATTTAGTCCACACTATTGGTTTTAACGATTTTGTGTTCCATCCCATGGGTATGTCCTCCGAAGTGGTTGCTGATTTCCTCCTCTTGGTACTGTTAAAAATGGTTTCTCTTTTCGTTGATAAAAATTCCCCATATCAATTGGATATTTTACCCCTCCTTGGGAGTAAAAACCTCTTCCTCCGACTTCCCCATACGACAAACGCCTAGGTTGATAATTAGAATCTCTTTGTAAAGGGTTAAAGTGCATTTCAGGTCGTTGGTTGTTTATTACCGCCGTTGACTGGTGGGCTTCTCCTTGGGGCTGATAAGTTCTATGATAGACCACTCCCATAGATGGTTGACTTAAAGGCTGGCCATATGTATCTTCCCTCATAGGACCATATCCTTGCGGGGATTGTTGAAATGGCCTTGCCGGATAGATTTCACTTGGTGCTCTATTATGATAAAAACCCGTGTAGTAGTCTGAAGGTAGACGACCACCCAACGGAACGGATGATCCATAGCCGGTCTTATGATACATGGTTCCTGGTAGAGGTCCAATATAATGACTATAAATGGGTTGACCAATAGGGTTTACGACTCTGTGTTGATAATATGAGTCTGGTAATCCCCAATTGGTTTCAGCTCGTGGAGAGAATGTGTCCGATGGAAGTGGACCTCTGATGTAACCGTCATCTGTAAACGGGTAAAAAACTGCAGACGACAACTGTCCATTGTGTGATCTATATATGACACCGGACGTCTCAATATACCCATCTTCATGAGGATAATGAATAACTGGTGTCTTTGTTGACTTTGTTGGCGACCTTGCCGTTGTTGGTGGCCTTGACGATGGTGGCTGGGTTGGTGGTGCGCTTGTTTGCTGGGTGGGAGGCAGAGATGGTGGCCCCCTTGTTTGCTGGGTGGGAGGCAGAGATGGTGGCTCACTTGTTTCCTGGGTGGGAGGCAGAGATGGTGGTTCGCTTGTATCCTGGGTGGGAGGCAGAGATGGTGGCTCGCTTGTTTCCTGGGTGGGAGGCAGAGATGGTGGCTCGCTGGTTTCCTGGGTGGGAGGCAGAGATGGTGGCTCGCTTGTTTCCTGGGTGGGAGGCAGAGATGGTGGCTCGCTTGTTTCCTGGGTGGGAGGCAGAGATGGTGGCTCGCTGGTTTCCTGGGTGGGAGGCAGAGATGGTGACTCGCTTGATGAGTGGCCATTGTCGCCTCCGAAAGAAAAGTGCAAATTCAAAAAAATAATGCACGATAGGAAGGCAAATTTGACTAATCTAATAGGAAGAGAAACCATTGTTGCTCGAACACGAAGCCGTTCTGAGGAAGAACGTACATCAGTCGAATATTTTAGTCATATAACTCGACACTCCTTCTTTCTAACCCAGCAAATCAAAACGTCCTGAGCAAAGCCGTGAATGTATACGAAACACAATTTTAACTCTCATGCTTCGGAATGTCAACACACCGGTTGTATGTCCCTTGCCAACGTTATCAATTTAAGAGAGCAGATCAGATACAATACGTTTCCTGCCTACTTCATAACATAACAGAATTAATCTGTCTTCATAACAGAATACGATTTTAAACGTGATACAGCGAGTATAACGATAACAACATATTTCAGTATTACAGAATGTTAAAGTGGTTTTAAATTTAACTTTGAACAGTATGAATTTATATGGTCCATGTTTGTGTCTGTTTTTCTCAAAGACATTTCGATGCAACTGAAGCAAAAAAAGTATCAACAAAATGCCGAAAATCTCAATAATGTCAGTAGCTGTGTTATTTCAACCATAGTCAATCTGGGGATTTTAAAACAATGGATATATTTAGTTGTTGTTTGTTAACATTTCTTGGCGGTTCGTAATACATTAGCTATTGTGTTATATAAAACAGGACACCCCACCACTGTACTCAACTGAGAACGTGTACTCGTTGAAAACGATATGGCCACATTGCTCTCTGGTACCTTCATCTTTGGTTGTTTGGTAACAGTAAAATCGTATAATAGTTATCATCATCCGTATCCACAGACAGGTATCTTCCCAGATGAATTTCAACCAGAACATAAGGATCAAGAAACGTGCTCATGTATATGCAGTTACGATAGACCAGAAGGTCAGTTTGTCTTGTCTTTTTACTTTTTATTGGGACTAAAAAAACAAGAAACCTTGCATGATTAAACGACAGTAAAATATAATACATCCTATTGAGAAGGATGGCTGTGGATGATGCACATTTAGGGATGTTCTATATATAAATGCTGGGAAAGTTGGGGTGTTAGGAAGGGATTATAGACGCGCTTCAATGGCATCTCTTTCTTTTTTTGCTTTTTTCCTTTGTCAAATTCTACAGTGTGGTTAAAATGTAACTTTAATAGTTTGATTGGATTTTTTCAGAATCAAAATGCGAATGGAAGACCGTCTTTAAAGCGGTGAAAGGTAGCGGTCGTAGCGTTTACCAAGACTACATAAACGAAGGCAACATAAATGTTGGGGTGCATGAAGCTACAAGTATTTCTGGACTTTTTACATACAGAGATGGTTCTATTCTGGATAACTGGGATCATTTAAACATCGAGCAGGTGGGATAAAGAAACTTCCTAAACAGTACAAATACTTCAAAATCATTTCGCTGACATTAAAGGCCCACTTGCCGCCGTAGCCTGTTTGACATTTGTTAGGAAAACCAATTTGCACGAGCTTACTACAGCTAAAACCACTAAAATTAAATATAGCACACATAAAGCATGTCCAATTAGGTTTAGAATGTATAAATGAGGGTAAAACCCAACGAAGAATCGAAGCTCGATTATAACAACAACACCGATCAGTGTTGGTTAACTTAAGTGTTGGATTACCCGTATTCAAGCGTTGTTGTCTGTAGTTTGCACTCGGCAGGCTTTTATAGCCCCTCTTACTCGATCATTAGTATGTATTTCTCAGATAAAGTTGGCAAAACTATACTGTGTCGTTAGATCGCCCACACGACTCAAACCATTACGGCACTTGTACACACGCTCAGGTTCGAAGTTTGTTTACATTGCGGGTACCTGAAAAATACTAAATGATGTCAAAACTTTCAATTTCTGGTAAAAATAGAAAGTTCCTAACTTTTTCTGTCTGCTGTTTTTAATGTAAACAGTCTTCTGGATTTTCGCGGCAAATGTGCCTTTAAATATACCACACATTTTCATGCCACCGTTGTTCTACGGTTGTATTGTCGTCCAATGTTGATTATGAGACAATTTTTGTCCATTGTCGACTGTATTAATAGCATCACATTGAATAATTTCAAAAATACTAAAGTATGAACTGCCAAAATCTTAACTGTTTTCCTTATGTAATCACACTGAACCAATAAAGGTATTCTGGTTGGTCAAATTTGACCTGACAAAGTTATGATGATTGAATTTAGTAGCTTTTTTATCGAGCCACCCGATATATCACCACATATTATTCTTCAATACAGACTTTGTCCAGGGCTAACATGGAGACGCATTTTACTTGAGCCTTCGGCAAATTCTGATCCTTAGGGGGGGGGGGGAGAATCTCGTCTGATTTGGTCATCATAATAAATGGTAAACCCTAAATCATGATGCGTTCTGCTTTTATGTGCATTTTATTATATTTAGGTGAAGATTGAAGTATTCTTTAAGTATGGACTGAGGGCATGGTTTCTTTTTAACGCTATTGGTACGAATAACGTAGGATGGATGGCAAAACACAATATCATAGCTTCCTCTTATAAGAACATTCAAGAGGAAACTTTCAGTCAGTTTTCCGTCAGTGGGTAAGTTAACTTATACCTCGTATGTCTGTATGTAAGTGGAAAGGAAATGTTGGCATTAAATATGCCTGTTGGAAAAAGAGGTGATCCTTTTATTTAATTTAGAATAATGAGAGTCAAACAGTGTAACACATTTAGAACATGTCGCTGTCAGCATATAAAAGGTTAATAATTCAATATGTTTTTCTCTTATCGGACCCTAGTCAATAGTTTAGTCATGACTGCCCCTACATTGACAAAGTTGATAAAAGTCTACCTTCGAGTTGTATCTCAAGATTTCAAATATGGATTTCTAGATTTAAAGATTGGACAAAATCCTTTTCTAACCGGCAACATGTATAATACAGTTTTCTTTTGATAGATTTAGGTGTTAAACCATTTTCTGTTCATGTTCAAGTGGCATTTGAAAGTTTATGAATTACGAGCCAGAGTTAAACACTTTTCCAACCGTTAATATGTATTATATATACACACAGTCCCCCTTGGTTGATAGAAGTGTTGAATAAACCATTTTCTAACCATCGATATATATTACACATAAACACAGTCTTGGTAGATTTAAGTATCGAACAAACTCTTTTCTAACGTTTTTTTTTATATTTGCTTATAGGTCGGAATCAGAGAATCTGCGATTTGTGATCAATTCTGTGACAGACACATGTGGTACTGACTGTGGTTACATGGTGGTTGTAGATCCAGATGAATCCCAAACGTGTAGTTGGGAACAACTCGGAAGCTATCCCTACTTTATTTACAGTTCGTTACCAACATGTGCAACTTACTCCGATTCTGGTAAGTATATATATACCCCCTTATAGAATCTCATCTGTCCTCATCTGTAAAATCTACAAATCAGGGTATCGTTTATGAAGAATTCTTTTATTTTATGAAATAGACTTTTACTACATATACAAATAGGGGCCTCGGTGGCTCAGTTGGTTAGAGTCCCTCAGGCCTCACATCGATGTGGCGCGGGTTCGAATCCCACTCAGACCAAATAAAAACTAAAAAATTTCTGATTGGATTTTTCACTCGATCGCCGTATGTGGAGGAGTTGCCGGCACTCGTCGAAGGTCGGGGGTTTCCTCCCGGCAAAGAGTTCGGTTTCCTCCCCACTAAACCTGGTAACGTCGCCTTATAAGTGAAATAATCTTGAGTGCGGCGTTTAAACATCAACTAATCAATCCATATACAAATACATACAATATTCAAGTCTTGATTTAGACGTTGTTCATTAATCCTTAAATCTGAGAAATACCGAAGTAGCATTGAAGGACACAATAAAGACTATATTCGAGATTGTAGGCTAAAAGAAAAAAAGAAAAGAGCCTAATCCACAGTGGGCGTTGAATGGTTTCTGGTCGATCGGCTGGTGATTTGACCTAATTTTTCGCCACACTTTTAACTTACATGTCCAATGTTTAGTGATTTCACTTAATTTAAGTCCGTATTAATTCGCTAGGATCAACCGACTACATACATCGTAATAAAATAGTAATTATGCTAATGCCTTCATGGATAGAAAATAATTAGATAAATATGAGGATATGTCCTTGCCCATAAGATTGTTGATCGGTAATCTGTAATGTACAGGTAATACAACGCCATCTGGAAATACACGAAACTGTTTGTTTTTACATCGGCGTCTGAGGAGAGTTTCGATGACACGTACATGTATCCGCGGCACCAATGCACTATATACTATTTTTATACCTTGCCATGTAAAAACACATAATATTTAAGAGCATACAAGGGTTTAATCAAAGAGAGTAGATTGACAAGAGTGGTCACTTCGTCCAATCAGCATTGCCGGCATGTTCTTCTGCCCCCTAGCGGAAGGGTGTTCCGACTGTACACGATTCGACGTTAGGGCGCCTTTCTATAAAAATGAGGTTCCTAATAATCGAATCGTGTCAGTTCAAATTCAACATGGCGCGGACGAAGTGGCCACTCTCGTCAATCTACTCTCTTTGGTTTAATCACCTTTTCAACAAAGAAAAAACAAAGAATCAAGTGTGATACCGGTGACCATTTTTTCAATCATTAAATGGTCTTGACGTACTTCTCTTATACTGAAGAGCTGATGAACTTTAAAAGACTAAAGCTATTTTACATATTTTCGACGTTTACGGGATGTTACGGAAGCCTATTAGTGAAAAAACTAATAAAAAGTGTAATTTTGATATTTCTGGTGTTTTGGTGCAGTTATCGAAATTTTACCGTTGTATTTACTTTTGAAACGTTGTTCTCGGCATGTTATTGAAAATCAAGGGTTTGTCAAAAGAAATATACGTCAAACGATTTGCAGAAAAATACGTAAATATTTGACAAATGAAATTTAAAACTCTTTGACGGGGGAAATGTGTACACGACGAAGAAAAGTTTTCGCTGCAGTGTAAACTTTTTCTCCGCGATTTGACCATTTCTCCGAGGTGGAAACCTTTTCTCCGATGTGTGATATGCGTTTATCGACTCTCTCTTCAAATCGTTATGCTTTAAGGTATGATTCTTAAAATACACCCTTGATTTTCTTTGAGATACAGAATCGCCTGCTCAAAACCAAGTTTCAGCTTGTGTAAAATTCTGTTAAAGACGAAAAACGCTGAAAATTCCACCCATGGCACTAATAGGGCTCCGTAGGATGTCTTTCAACACATAGAATAACACAAATTCTTCTAGCGATTTTTGCAACCTACGTCACGAATCGAGGAACCCATCGTTCACACCAAATCATTAGCGGTCGCCTCCCGAGTAGGTAAAACTTGAGACATTCCTTGCTGGGATCATTGGAGCTATTACAAGTATTCGCAAGTTGACTTAGCAACCAGATACAACATATATGCACATGTAACAAACATATCTATTGGTTAGTTTGAATAGCAATTACAAGTTACTAGTATTACATCAATCAATTAATCGATAAACTCCAAACCTTATTGTTATGAAAATCGGGTTAACAAAAAGCGCCAATTTTACCATCTCGTGCCACTTAAATACATGTTTCTGATCATTTTTGATGAACGTATGTCATTAAGCTGGCATTTCATCTTTCTCCAGGTACTATCCCTTTTCTATCCTTTAAAAGTTTATCTTGATACCTCACTGAAAATCTAGCCAGTTGACGGAAAATGGCCGCTTATAATTTGTGCCAAATTTGAGTTGAGAGCCATGCTTAGTATAAAAGTTATTCATAATGAGAAAAGTGGCAAGCCTTTTGTCCTACTGATATATGTTTTTCACATATGTTTCGTGACTACATTACTCTTTCCTCGTAGTTTCAGACTTGCGTGTAATCATAAACATTGTTTGTATTACAGATGATATTGGAATAGGAGACACATTTGTCATCTCTGTATTGCAGTGTGAAATTTAAGCCTAATACAGAAGGCTATAAATCCAAATAGACCGCTGAAAGAACCTTTGTTTCAAGACAGGTAAAATGTTACAAATATAATCAACATAAAATCAACATTTCATTTATGTATCTGTTTTATTGATGAAAGACACATATCGGCTTATAAAACTAAAACTAAGACCTGTCTAGAACTCCCTTCGAATGGGAGTTCAATTGTTTTTGTGAACTGCTCCCGATTCCACTTGACGAGAACATCGATGTATGTGTCGAAAAATAGTCACTCTCATTGATTGGTTGATATTTTACGCGGCACTCAAGATTATTTCACTTATATGGCGGCATTGCCAGATTTAGATGGGTGTGGGTGAAGAAACTGGACGCTTTGCCTGGAGGAACCCATCGATCTTCGGCGAGTAGGCCTACGTGACAAGTCTTCGCCATACAGCGATGGATAGGAAACACTAGTTTTATTTTAAATCAAAGGTAGTAGGTCAATTTTCAGCGAGCAATACGAATTCTGTGGTACATTGTTTACTGTCTGATAGACGGTTTCGAGGTAATGTATACAAGGGTCCTCCATGGCTCAATCCTACTGCATGAAGTGAGTTGTGAAAGCGTTACTAATCTTCAGCTATCTGATAAACTGTCAAGAGGGTACATTCTTTAGTTTATTTCTGCATTATATAATTTAGTGATTATAAACATAGGTAAAAAAAACAACGAGGCGATCGACCAGGCTGCAAGAGTACAACGACTCGCTCTGGAGCATTTGCTAAAAACTCCAGCCTGGCTGAAACATAAAGTAAACATATCAGTTGTAAATAAATTCACAAATCTTATTAAACTCGTCATTTAACGGTCTGTTAGACTAAAAAAGTTTACCAGTGATCATCCCAACACCATCCCAATATGTGTGCGATAAGAAATGTTTGAAACTCTCTTCAAACGTGGGTTCCATACTAATGATAAAAAATTAAGACATCACCACGTAGTAGGTTGTCTTGAACAAGACGAGCTTTCGACACCTGTACCGGTGTTCGAAACAACTTACTACGTGGTGATGTCTTAATTTTTTATCATTAGTATGTGTACGATAGTAAAATGTAGGAATTGTTTGTGATATTTTATTTGCCTCATACCCACGATACCCTTTTAAATATTTCTTGATTTGATGTGTAAAATATCACTTAATAAATAACCCATCAAGAACATTGAAAATACATTTCCATGCAGTTTAAAAAGAAGCAAAACATAGCATCAAAGTAAGTGGACACGAATCGACAAAACATATATCGTAAATAGTTTTATTTTTCAAATATGAGATAAAATTGTATAGTGAAAATGCAAACGTTTTCAAAAATAGGTACTGGTACCGTTTCTTTCTTTAAATTCAGACATGTTTTAAATATCACACAACCGGGCGGATATGATAAATCTGTCAGCTAGACCGATTTCCTCTGAAAAAGACACAATAGACTCTTATTAATCCTCCAACACTAGCACTAAACCATAGCGTTAATCCAAAAATAATTGCATGTTTGAAAACACAAGAGAAAAGATATAAATATAGCAAAAAGTTTTATGATTGGTTGGTACTATTTCAATGGCATGTATTGAAGGCACACTCGCAGCGAGAGTCCAGAATGCTGTATGCATTAAAACAACAGTGCACGCTTCGCTGTATAATTCCCAGACAGAATGGGTTACACCTTCTATTTTACGAAAACCTTAAAGTGGCATGAGGTTCCAAAATTCACTCTTATTTCATAATTTCTGATCGTCGCGACAGTAAAAGGCTTTGACGACCATCGAAAAACTAAATTATTGGCGTTGGAATGAGGAAAATCCATACAGTATGTGGCATATACGAACCGAAAAAGTGTTCGAAAAGTAAACAAAATTTAAATAACCGGGACGAAGTTAGTTCCAAACAATACCTTATCGTACATTTTCGAGACTGGAGGCACTAAAAAGCTTCTGAATTATACGTTTTGAGAAAAATAGCTAATAGTTTCAACATTCTGTTTCAACGTCAAATTATCAATATTTTGGCAGCTCATGCCCCTTTAAAGTTTTGGTATAATTTTTAATTTGAAATTGAAATTTGATTTAACAGGTACTGCAATGATTTCTTGATTGATTGATTGATCGATGTTTTACGCCGCACTCAAAGAGTATTACGCTTATATGATGGCGTTGTCAGGTTTAGGAGAAAACCACCGACCTTGGACGAAAACCTGGCAACTCTCATTCTTTTCATCTATGTGTAGAATAAGTATCCACGTTAGCCCCTGTAAGGTACAACGCGATTTTCGCACAACGGTATTGGTATTGCCAGCTGTATTTTAGATGGACATATATGTTATGAAGGATTACACACCAGCAAATTCTTTATATTTTATGCTGCAACTATATAAAGACAAAATACTGGAAAAAACTCTTTAAATTTTAAATAACAGGACACACTTCTTGTTGAGAACGTTGAGATCAAATCATTTTGCCACAAAACAAAAAAAAAACAAGATGTATGTAGTGCTGTTCTCTATTTTAGAACAGGTGTCGATAGTATAGATGTGAGATCAAGCGCAGATCCCTCAAATATCCCACATTTGTTCGAGTGACGTCATTATATAGTTCTATTGATTACATCTATAAAGATGTTATGATACATACCAGTATCGTCATATGAAGTGCAATTAGTCGGAGAGGTGCCGTAAAGGAAGTAAGGAGTGGCTGTTTGTTCTTCCCATCCACAAGGTTTATCATCTAGAGGATCAACCACCACCAGGAAACCACAATCATCCTCGCAATCACCGAACAAGTGACTGATGTAAAACCGACGGCCGGCATCTGGACTCCTTTAAAGAATAGGTTGTAGGTACAGTGTATGTCGTTTTGAGGAAAATTACTAATGCATAGATTGAAACATCAAAGTCCATTATAATGTTATGCGTCTACTTCTGCAACACAGAGTTAATTGAAGCAGCAAACTTCATGAGTACTATACATAAATGTTACACGTCTATAGTGCAAAACATGGTTAGATTAAGCATTAGAGTCAGAGAATATATTACATATACTTTATTAGTTATTTGACGCCCTTCTGTGTATATACGGGTAGATATTTGGTGTCTGACTAAATATATTTCCGAGGCAAAACCCGATCTTATACCTTTTAAAACTCCTTGAAAAGCCCCACTTTTTAACTTTAAAGGCACACTTGCCGCCGTAGCCTGTTTAAATTTGCTAAGAAAACCAATTTACATGAGCTTACTACGACTAATACCACTAAACTTAAACATAGGACACATAAAACATGTATAGTTAGCTTTAGAATGTAGAAATGGAGTGAAAAACAAACAAAAAATCGAAGCCTGATTACAACAACAACGATCAGGTCAGTCAACTTTCGTGTTGGATTTCCCTCATTTCAGGCCTTTTTATCTGTGGTTTACAGTCAAACAATTATCAGTAGGCTTTTCCAGTCGCTGTTAACCGATCGTCAGTCTGTATTTCTCAGATAAATAGGCCTACGTACAATTACACTGTGCTGTTAGTTCACTCACTCGACTGAAACATAAAATCGCCCCTGCGAGCAGTTTGGTTTGTTTACGTTACGGGTCCCTAACAATTCAAATTTTCAAATTCAAATTAAAAATACAAAGTGACGTCCAAACTTTTAAATTTTGGTAAAAATAGAAAGTTCCTAACTTATATTGTCTGGGAAAAATACAGAATACGGTCTTTCTTTTTTAATGTAAACAATATTCCTGATTTTCGCGGCAAGTGTGCCTTTAAATGAATCAGTGATAGATTCCGACTGTAAAAAGAGAGCTGTAACCTGGGCCCAGTTTCACAAAGCGATCTTAGCTTAAGGTGATCTCAACTACCAATGGCAACGTTTACCTTTAGCATTGGTTGCCATGGTAGTTAAGATCACACTAAGCTAAGATCGCTTTGTGAAACAGGCCCCTGGACCATGATGTTTCGCCTGAAAATGGTATGGCTCCTCAAATTTGAAACTACCCAGTTTACATATTCGTGTAGACATTTGTTGTCTCTTAAAGTTTGGCGATTGTGCGAAAACCTCACTAATTCATTAAACAACTCACAACTTTGGACCTGATAGTTGAAGAGAAGTCAAACCTTGTATGGTATTTTAGGCCGATATGGCGACGGCTACACTACATATATAAAAATGGTTTTCTTCGTTTTAACCGAACTCTGACCAAGGGAACAATATTGCACAAAAGTTATACCAGAATTAACAATTTTTAAGAGGAGAGACATCTGCGTGTTTCAATTCGAAATACGTTTTTAAAAAGTAAGGAAACTAACCCTTCCATGCTGAAGAATCTTAGAGGTATAGTTGATAGCGTTGTATATGGAGATTTTATCAGACGATCATTTTCAAACCAGTTCTTGTAGTCTGATCCTTTGGAGTCAAATACGAGTTTGACGGTCCTGACGCCTCTGTCAAAAAGTTCGATGCGAACCTATAGGGAAAGAATTAGATATTAGTATATTTTAAAGGGAGATAATCAGTTTTTATTTGAAGTCAAATTTTGATTGATTGTTTGGTGTTTTACGCCGCACTCAAGATTATTTCACTTATATGGCGGCGTTGCCAGTTTTATTGTGGGAGGAAACCGGGCTCTATGCCGGAAGGAAACCCACGACCTTCCGTTGGTAACTGGCAACCATCCCACATAGGTCGTTCGAGTGAAAACCCAGTCAGAACATTTTCTAATTTTTTGGACTGAGTGGGATTCGAACCCGCGACCCATTGGTGGAAGCAAATTTTGATATTGTCCTCTCCTAATTTTCACATGCGTCACTTACGAAACCTTTGACATGAGCCACTTACCTGTGGGATATAATATCTCGACCAGTTATCCAAGATTAAACTGTTCCTATACGGCAAATCGCTCAAAATACCCGGGGCATCATAACCGTCGTTAATAGATCCCCCAGAAACATAGTCATCGTACACCGATCGTCCGTTCCCAGCGACTCCCTTGAAAATCATCTTCCAGTTACAATTTGAATCTAAAAAAAGTTCATTATAATTCAAACTTTTTAAAAAATGATTAACAGCACTAAACGTGAACATACATCTCTAAAATTTGCTTGCAAACTATAAAAAGTGTGATATTTGTTCTGATTTTATTATACACACGAATGTGCCCAGGTTATTGCTTAGATGTACTAATCAGGGCTTAAAGGCCCACTTGCCGCCGTAGCCTGTTTAAATTTGCAAAGAAAACCAATTTACATGAGCTTAGTACGACTAATACCACTAAACTTAAACACAAGACACATAAAACATGTCTAGTTAGCTTTAGAATGTAGAAATGGGGTGAAAAACAAACGAAGAATCGAAGCCTGATTACAACAACAACGATCAGTGTCGGTCAACTTTCGTGTTGGATTACCCTCATTTCAGGCCTTTGTATCTGTGGTTTACACTCAAACAATTATCAGCAGGCTTTTCCAGTCGCTGTTAACCGATCGTCAGTCTGTATTTCTCAGATAAATAGGCCTACGTAAAATTACACTGTGCTGTCACTCGACTGAAACATAAATGCGCCCCAGCGAGCAGTTTGGTTTGTTTACGTTCCGGGTACCTAACAATTAAAATTTTCAAATTCAAATTAAAAATACAAAGTGACGTCCAAACTTTTAAATTTTGGTAAAAATAGAAAGTTCCTAACTTATATTGTCTGGGAAAAATACAGAAAACGGTCTTTCTTTTTTAATGTAAACAATATTTCTGATTTTCGCGGCAAGTGTGCCTTTAACTCTTTTGCCTGTCTTCTGAAAATAAATAAAATAAAATAGTTTCACTTTTTCCCCATTATCATATCTTGTTTAATGTCACTTTATGTTAGTCAAACAGATTTCACCTCAGCCTTTGGGTTTTAGTGTTCATAAATATATAATCAAATCAGCAGATATGATATACTTTGAAAGTGTGTTGTTTTCTCCGTATTAGTGTTATTAACAAGGAGACTATTTCATATAACTCTTTAAGTTGACTAACACCAGATAGTCCACTGGGTGGTAACTATTAAAGAGCAATGAGCTGCCAAAATTCACACTTTTTTCGTAACTTTTGATTGTCACAACAGTAAGAGGCTTTAAAGACCCTCGGGAAAGTAAATGATTGATGTTGGCCTGTACGAACCGAAAACGTGTTCGAAAAGTAAACAAAATTTAAATAACCGGGACGAGCATTCATTCATTCCAAGCCAAAGTTAGTTCAAAACAATACTTTATCGTACATTTTCGAGACTAGAAGCACTAAAAAGCTTCTGAATTATACGTCTTGAAAAAAATAGCCAATACTTTCAACATTCTGTTTCAACGTAAAAAATCAACATTTTGGCAGCTCATGCCACTTTAAGGGACGTGTTGGGAAAGAGTATCGTATGCTATTCTACCGTTGTGTGTATAAAGATAAGGTTTCCAGATGGCCACTGGTAACTTTCTCAGCTCCCAGGACCACTGGGAAGGAAGTGTCATTTGAGGATTCCAATGTTTACTTTGTTGTGCGCAGTAGCACCCTTTCCGGCTGCGCGTTTTGTCTACTTTTGACTGTTTGTTTACTGCGGACTTAGGATGAAAGGTAGTAGGTCAATTTTCAGCGAAAAATGTACAATTATCGCGCAATTAGTGTGAATTCTGTGGTACATTGTTTACTGTCTGGCAGACGCTTCCGGATTAATGAAAACAGGTGCCCTACATGGGTGAACCATCTATCCGATAAACTGTTAATAACCGACATTATTTTGTTTATTCCTATGTTGTGTAATCAGAACAAAAACCTCATAAAAAGTAGAGTGAGTGAGTGATTGGGGTTTTACGTCCTGCTCAACAGTATTTCGGTTATATGAAGACGTTGTCTCCTTGTGACAGGGCGGATTTCCACCGCTCTTTTAGGTGCTGTCTCACCGAGACGACTTGCCGAAGACAACCAGCAAGCCCCCTCACCCAGTCACAGTATACTGACACCGGGCCAACCAGTCGCTGCTCTAACTCCTATTGCTGAGCGCAAAGCGAAGCAGTAACAGCTACCACTGTTAAAGTCTTTGGTCTGACTCGACCCGGGCTTGAACCCGGATCTCCCAGGCCTGAAGCGGACGCTCTACCGACTGAGCTATCGGGGCTGGTCATAAAAAGTAGAAGACAACGAAACGATCGGCCAGGCTGTAAGCGTACAATAGCTCGCTCTGGAGCCTCTGTTAGAAACCCCAGCTTGACTGAAACTAAAATTAAACATATCACCTACGAATGAATTCAAAAATCGTATTAAACTCGTCATTTAACGGTATTTCACTGAGCGTTTTTCACTTTGCTTATATTCTCAATACATTGTCGAAGTTTTTAATGAATGACCTTTCGGAAAGGGAGTCATAAACACGTCACATTTAAAGATACATGTATGTTATGCTAGAATGAAAGAAAATACCAATATGACCAATGGATTTTCTTCTTTGCTACGCTTTTACTTCATCAAATTCTTACTTTAAAGTGGCGTGAGCTGCAAAAATTCATAATTTCTGATCATCACGACAGTAAGAGGCTTTGAAGGCCACCGACAAACTGAATGATTGGCGTTGGAATGAGGAAAATCCATACAGTATGTGGCCTATATAGTGTTCCAAAAGTAAACAGAATTTAAATAACCGGGACGACCATTCATTCATTCTAAACCAAAGTTAGTTCAAAACAACACTTTATCGTTCATTCTCGAGAATAGAAGCATTAAACAGCTTCTGAATTATACGTCTAGAGAAAAATAGCCATTAATTTAAACATTCTGTTTTAACGCCACTTTAAGCATCAGGGCCTAGTTTCACAAAGCGATCTTAGCTAAGTGTGATCTTAACTACCATAGCAACCAATGCTAAAGGTATACGTTGCCATTGGTAATTAAGATCACCTTAAGCTAAGATCGCTTTGTGAAACTGGGCCGAGGGCCTAATTTCACAAAGCGACCTTAGTTAAGTGTGATCTTAACTACCATGGCAACCAATGCTAAAGGTATACGTTGCCATCGGTAATTAAGATCACCTTAAGCTAAGATCGCTTTGTGAAACTGGGCCCAGGGGCCGATTGTTCAAAAGAAAATTAGCTTAACGGCAGGTTAAATGACGTGACGTAACAAAGAAATTCCTTTGTGACGCGACGTCATCTAACCTGAAGTTAAGCTAACGGCGCTTTGAACAACCCACCCCTGGTAATGCCATGTTACAGGGCAAATCAAACTATCCTCTACCAAAATATCGGGCATGTTTCTAAAAGTGGATGGGGTTGAGAATGAAGCTTTTTGCTGGATGTCTTATGCTGGCAGCCATTTAACTAATTTATAAAAGACAAGAGACACTTGATTTCATGGCATCAGAAGAACAATTTAATTCACTTATTTTGTGGATCTGCCACACGTCTTAAACAAACAGGCTGTAAAAACGATTTTCTGTGACTTCATCAATGGCTACGAGTGCCTGAGACTCAAACTGACATGTTTGTGAAACGTGCATGAATTTCCCATGAATGTCTTTGTTCAGAGGAAATCCTGATCTCCGGTCGGTATCTTGCAAATCTCACACTCGACACAATACGCATGCGTGCAGATTACTGCCGCTCTCTCCACATTCGTTTTCTCGGCGAGAATACGAAAACGAATGTAAGTTTATTATCTTGTTCTCGCAGCGAGATTTGGAATTATTTCGAGTTTTCGCCGCGAGAATGAATGGTACAAAACGAGCACTTTTGACTAGTTTTCTAGTTTTCGTATTCTCGCGGCGAGATTATATATCATTCTCGTGTTTTCGCATCCTCGCGGCAGGCTAAGTAAAATTAATGCTACCAAGTGCTGCCTGACGTTAGGGAATAATATAGATAGTTAGAGAGTAAGTTTTGACGATAATACATACCTTGTGAATATATACTGTCAAGATTGTTACAAACACACGAACATCTATCATTAGCAGTTGTTTCCGGCGAATACGGATCATTATCTATGATGAACTGCCCATGTAAAAAACCGAGCGAAATTAAAGTTATCACAGTAAGCAGCATTATGTCAGCCTGGCTATATCTTCAACAGTTATTAGAAAACGGTTAGATATTGAAAGCTTTTTATACTTACTACCAATAAAGTGTTCGGTTACTATTTTGACTTGGATGAGCCAATGCATACAAATATGATAGAGAAATATTTACATTAGGTCATCCAAGACAAAAACAAAGTTTTGTTGTTTTAGAATTCCACTCCAACACAACACCCATAACCTTGTCTGGATATTTAAAGTAACATTTCAAACTACATGTAATGGGACGCGAGTTTGAATCCCACTCAGTCCAAAAAATTGGAAAATTTTCTGACTGGGTTTTCACTCAAACGACGTATGTGGGATGGTTGCCAGTTACCATATTGGAAGGTCGGGGGTTTCCTCCGGGCATAGAGCCTGGTTTCCTCCCGCAATAAAACTGGCAAAACGCCATATAAGTGAAATAATCTTGCGCGCGGCGTAAAACACCAAACAATCAATCAATCAACCAGCCAATCAATTACATGTACATTGGGAAAAAGGTACATGGTTAAAGTGGCATGAGCTGCCAAAATGTTGATATTTTGACGTTAAAACTGAATGTTGAAATTATTGGCTATTTTTACTCAGAAGCTTTTTAGTGGTTCTAGTCTCGAAAATGTACGACAGAGTATTGTTTTGAACTAACTTTGGCTTAGAATGAATGCATGGTCGTCCGGGTTATTTAAATTTTGTTTACTTTTCGAACACGTTTTCGGTTCGTACAAGCCACATACTGCATGGATTTTTCTCATTCCAACGCCAATCATTTCTTTTTCCGATGGCCTTCAAGCCTCTTACTATTGTGACGATCAGAAATTATGAAAAAAGTGTGAATTTTGGCAGCTCATGCCACTTTAAATAAAAATGTATACTTAATTATTAATTCACAAATTTCGCTGGAGATGATTGCATAATGCATTAAAATCCGTCGAAGAAGAAATCAAGATTCCATCAAAGATTTATTCTCAAAAATTAAAACAAAGGATTAATGGTGAATTAATAACTGTCTAACGTTTTAGAAGCCGATTATGTGCATTTAAATGTTTAGCCTATTAAGTTTACAGTATAAAATATTAAGTGATGTTTTCATCTAGTCCCATGTATTTATCACACGTGCATCTGAAGTTTTATTTTATATATCTGGAATATGATATATGCTTAACATTCCTTTACAGACTTATAATATCTCTAACATGTTTTTTATAATTTGTCCAAAGCCCAAATTGTATAAATAATGGAAAATTTGTAAAGAAAATTAAAACTAATTCGCATCAGGAACTATATAGAACTATCATCCAAGCTAAGTCCCTATAAAGCCACATCCGCCACTAAAATCGAGAATGCTGTTCACATTAAACAGGGGAGGGTGTTCTCTGTATTTTTCCTTGATGGAATATGTTGGGAGTTTTGTATTTGTATTACAGAATGGAAAATTTGATTTGTGGGGCACCCGCAACGTAAAAACACACAGATCCGGGGCATGGGCCCAAGTAACCCACTGGGTTTACTTTAAGAGCGATCAAGCTGTACAGTATTATTATTCGGACTTTATCCGAGTAATACAGACGAAACATCTGACTTAAGGGATGGGTTAGATAAATTTAAGATTGTGAATAACAGACAAAAAGACTCCAACACTAAATAACCGGTTTCCGATGGTCAATTCTAAGTATGCTTTTACACCCCTGTTTATATATTTTAGGCGTAGCTGCACAGCCATATTGTTTTCCGTGCTTCGTTTTAGTGGTTCCGCGGTTCCATTTGTAGTAAAGCTTGAGTGAATTGGCTTGTTTAACAAATGTCAGAAAGACTACGGCGACATGTAGTCCTTCTGTGTTTATTGTTATTAACTTTTAAACAAAATATTTTGTAAAAGCTAGTCTCAATAGTCTCTGATAGTTTAGTCGTTAGTCACCAGAAGGACGAATTAAAAGACCACATCAAGTGAATGACTGAAGCAGCAATTTGCAATCAGGCTGGAAATACACAGGAGATGGGACGAATCATCGGGACTCTGCTAACGGGTGTGGTGGGTTTGCTCTCAGCATATGGTCAAAGCATTATAGAGCCTATTGAAAGAACTCGCGAGGATGGCTGTTCTTGTCTTTGTAACTATGGTGAATTCAAAAGTAAGTCATTATCATATTCCACCACTGAGGATTATAATGTAATGAGCAGATGCAAAATCAATATTGCTAGATGTTTACTAAATTTATCCAAAAGCTCGAAAACGAATAATGCCCGATCTTTGAAACTGAATCGAAAGGGTCTCTTCTTACTTTGCTTTCATTGACCTTTGCCTACAAATCTAAAAATGGGAAATCCATTCACAACTGCATCGACCAAAACATTCTATCCATGCAGTATTTCTCCGGTACATTATAGGTCGTGAATCCCGAGAAAGAAGAATGGGTGTTGACTGTTTTACTTTTATTTTTCAGCCTCTAGTGGCGGTTTCCGATTGGCTTTCAAAGCAGTTGCAGGAAATGGTAGAAGTGTAATAGACGATTTTCTAAAAGGCGGCGATATCAATATGGACGTGCCAAATGCTGACGTAATTACAAGTGAATTCCCATACCGGGACAGTGACATATTGGATAACTGGGATAAGCTGTACATAGATCAGGTAAGAAAAACGAGATTGGATATCCCTTGAACTTCTCATTTTCACGTTGGGTTCAGATGGTAAGAGTGATAGTCCCTCAATTCCACACATGCATTCCGTCGTTGTGGTACGGGATCGAATCCAACTGTGGATGTGTCCCTGGGTCGCCGTATGTGGAGTTGCCAGTTATTCCCCGAAGGTCGGGAGTTTCCTCCGGCCAAAGGGCCTGCTTTCCTCACCCACTAAACCTGGCAATGTTGTCATGTAAATGAGATATTATTCAGTGAGGCGTAAAGCATCCATCAATCAACCAGAAACCAGGGGTCTGTTTCATAAAAACGGTGTGGCCCGCATAGAGGAAACATTTTACTAAGACAGTAACACAAAAAGTACACGTCTTATCGTCAAGTTAACCACTGGATACACCATGTTAACAGACTTGTCATTTATACATGCTTACCAGTGAGAGATTAGTTATATACATGAACACTAAAACACACGGACACAGGGAAAATCTTCTTGTCTAAAATAACCATGGAGACAAGTTTCTAATTGTGTTATAAAGAACGTCCGAAAGATATGGACCAATATAAATGCATGTGGTTAAACATCCAAGAATCGCTCAATATCTTTCCATGTTGACATTGCAGGTTAAAGTAGAGGTTCTTACAGGTGGAACAAGAAACGCTTGGTTCCTATTCAACGGTGCTGGAGCGGACATAGACGGTTGGTTAAAACAGAGTCGTCTTCTGGCCTCGCCTTACAACGACGTAGCTACAACAGAATTTAACTACTTTGATATCTATGGGTAATTAGTTATTCCGTTTAATGCTTACAGTGTCGTGTTCTGTAAGACATGACAGGTTTTTTTTCATTTTAAAATTAACCCCCCCCCCCACCTTAATTGAGTCGGAAGAAATTTGAGAAAGAGGTGGGCACTCAGCCTACGACTCCACCATATGATCTATTCATTTACCTCATGATTTATATACATAGCACAAAAGTGTTGCAACCGCAAATAAAAGCCATTTGGTATATTGTAAAATCCAAATCATTCGAAACTGTTCTTAAAGTCAGTTATTTAATCGAGATCTGGGTTTGAATCCACAATGTTTTCACCACACAAATGTAGCAATCTGGAACTTTCATAGCATGCTTCACGATTTTTGCAAACTTACCATCTTCGTATGGTCAATATTGCCCAACAACAACATAACCTGAAAGCTCTATCCATTGCAACGGCAAATACGGGTAAGAGGAATGCGGATTATTGGCCTTATCTGCTTCCAGTTCTACTTTGAAGAGATTCTGGTTCGCCATCATCCACTCAGCTGTCAAACATGTACAAATCGTGTCAGGGTTGTGGAATTTAGGGTCCGAAGGTCAACCCAAACGTTCTATACTCACAGAAAATCACAAGAATTCTGAAGCTAAGAAATCCATTTTTGCCCCATAATCGGATTCTTTGTTATTTTCTTGGAGCTTTCTACTGCATTCTTCGATCTACTCAAAACTCAGATTTATATAAATCTAAGCAGGTAACAGATCAACAAAACAAAGATGGATTGCTTTGTTTACTTGTTGTACTCTGCGTCCTGGTTGTCTGATTGTGCCGGTAACCATTCTTAATTGTATTTCTATGGAAATTGGAATTAGCAATTCATTGAAATCCCTAAGGGATTCACCATTTTGCAGGTACTGAGACAACAAAATATGCTTATGGTAATCATATAAAAACGTTTAACGTGGGTGTAAATTAAAGCTGTGTTCGGTTTCATGTCTGATAACATGAACTGGACAACATAAATATCAGTCAATAATCCGATACCTTGAATCAATGAGTCGCGTGTTTGAATATCGCGAGTCCAAAGAAAAATTGACCAAAATGAATGTTTTTTATTCTATCGTTCTATGTGGAAAAGTTGTGGAGTACTCGTCTGGGCAAAAAATCACATAAACAAAAAATAAGAAAAATCCACAAAATATCTGAACTATACATGTAGATAACTTAATCTTTAAATTCTAGAAATTTTATACTCTATAAACTATATTGTATAAATGGTCGTTAGCATTTGTGGAAAATGCAGCTTCACGTGTAATGAAAAGTACATCAAATCTGTTAATACACATAGTTTCGCCTCGTTTTTCATTTCATGTTTAAACCTATTTTTCTTCAGGCATAAGGAAGTGGATAGATATTTCTTCATAAACAAATTCTATGATGGTTGTCCCGGTGATTGTGGTTGGTTAGCTGTGGTGGAAGCGGAGTCGGGGACTTGTCCATGGGACCGTATGACTGACATCCCTTATTTCCTTTACGGGAGAACTACTGACGAATGTACTGTTTTTGAAGTAGATGGTAAGAAAAAGTGGCGATTTCCCTTCTTGGCTGTTCAGACGGTAATGCGGCACAGTGCATTAAAAACTGTCAAATTGGCGCCTTAATCACATGAATGGTTAAGAGTTAAATAGATGTTAACAATTTCTGTCATTTAAGAAATTAAAACTGAAGAGAGGGTTCGAATGGTCCATCGCTTGGTAATCATTGAAAATGTTCATCTTTTTGTTTTATAAACAATATCAGTTTACTTTCAGGATGGTAATTTTCGTTATTTAGACATTCAAACATCTCGTCCTGTAGGGCTATGTATTTTTTCTACTCAAATCAAGTCTCTATAATCAGTATTTCTTTTCAAATGGGTTGGAAATAGAAGACTTTGTTCTGAATTTATTTTCATATAGCATATAGGCATTCCAACTACAAAGATGGTTACTTATCCAACCTTTGCACAGGAATTTCTTTTTCCCACCATAAAAACCATGCTTGGTAACTATAAAAAGTAGACATTGGGTATGGCAAATATTTGAATATGTGGGTCTAAAAAGCAGCATAAATACTATTCATAAAAGAGTTACAAAACACTTATACAAAACTGTGGATAAACACTCACTGTTACCAGGGGGCTGTTTCTCATTCCAACGCCAATCATTTAGTTTGTCGATGGCTTTCAAAGCCTCTTACTGTCGTGACGATCAGAAATTAAGAAAAAACTGTGAATTTTGGCAGCTCATGCCACTTTAAGTCATGGCAAATCGGCGACAGTTCTCTCGTTTGACTTTATTGGAAGAATAACAATATCTTGCAACTCACTTTATGAGAGCGTACTAAACCCAATATTCGTAATAAACATTTTAGCAAAGTATGCCATGGAGGTTAAATGTGTTGTTGATTCAAATGGATATGCAACTCCAAAATTATCTCAACCTTTCAGTGAACAATGATATACATCGGTCTCAAAACAGTATTCCGTTTACTAAGTTAGAGCTTTCAAAGCTGAATGGCGTTTGATTGTTAATTTCACTGTATGAATGTTCATTTCATCAAATTAGAGATGTGATGTTCCATGTGTCTGAAGCCATTGCTATATCCATCCTTATGACAGATTATGAATGCCATATTATGTCTATTCTTTAAATAACAAAATAAATTTCATTTATGTTACATTTCAGGTATCCCGGCTGATAGATTCGTCATTTACGTCAAGATAGTGGAAGTCTGATGGATAAAAGAAAGTTCACTTGCTTCTAAATGGATACCATGATAACAAAAATAAAACTTAAAAAGAATGTGATTACCAGAAAACCTTTCCATTTTATCTGCAAATAAATATTTAAAATCAACTCAAAAGATTACTTTTTCCTATGATAATAAGATGGGGTACAGACTCCGCAGCTGAGTAATCCGGATTGTTTATACGATTGTACACGAGTTATTTTTCGACAGTGTATTTTTCCCAGACAGAACTTTCTATTTTTGCCCATAACTGAACGCTTTCGCATCATTTTCTATTATTATTTCAAAATTAAAACTTGATTTGTTTCGTACAGACAACGCCTAAGCTTGTGCACAAGCCCAAAGATGATTTGAACGGTCTGAGCGATCTAACAGTACAGTATAATTTTACGAACTTTATCTGAGAAATACATACATAGGATCTGGTTTGACAGACACAAAATACCTGTTGATAAATGTTAGAATGTTAAATACGGACAATGAAGTTAAACATTAAGGCTCTTCGATATTATAAATACGTCTTATAAAGTCTCGCGGTTTCAAGGGCTGATATACACACATGATTTCTGCCAAATGCATGCGAACCATATACACCATATATCAGCCCGCAGACTCTCTCAATAACGTAATACATGTATAACTTATAATATTGATCTCATGGCAAACTGATTTGCTCTTACACCATCAATCGTTAGAGAACCGCCGAGTAGAAATAACAATAGTTGTCTCCCTTTGCATTATTATAACGTCAATATCGCTTGAGAGCTCGCAACCAATATAACGGAAAACGGTTATATGATTGTATTCCTATAACCGTATCACAAACAGACAGATAATATGCCTTTTTACGAGATGTTTGTTCATGGTAACGATCACTCGTGTGTAGCTGCTTTGTTATACAAAGAGGAGTCGGTGTTTCATTAAAAGCAATCGGTAACATTTAGTTTGATACCTGTTGGCTGCTCTACGTACCACTAATAATCATTTGGCTCCTCTGGTGGTTTTGTCGGTTTTAATGGGAGATAAAACTATGTTATATGCCCAGAGAAATCCTTCCTAATTCCGCTTAACACACATTGTTATTTGTTGGAAAATAAGGAGAACATGTCCCCTGAAATAATAGAGCATTGCAAACGTACAGTTTAGTTTCATTTTGCACCCATTTCGGTTTCACTGATGCTTTAAGGAAAATGTCAGTTTCTTGTCTGTGATATTTTTTCAGTGAACCTAATTAAACGCAACATCATCTCTTGATGGGATTAAGCAGAAATTTCCTCAAGTATCCTATATAGGGGTAATGCACTTCGAGAAAAAAAACATGGGGAGCGCTTATTCTCTATGCGTGGAGTGCTCACGTATTCTATTTTGGCCTTTTATTTGTTAAACCCATTATAAAACCAGGTTAATCGAGCAAGACATGTCAAAGTCTGAAAGAATCTTATTTCAAATTAAACCACTTAACACAGCGGTTTGCGAAAAGGATTTCTCCAGCAATTTAAGTTGAACTGACTTTGCGTGATGTATCTGATCAAATTCAACAGTTAACAGTTTGATGTCGTTACTTTTTAAAAGAGTCGACGGTCTCGTAATAGCCTTTCGTGTTCATGTGACAAGACAAGGCCTTTGAAATAAATACTCTGCGAGTTTTGCAGTCGACAGTAGACAATTGAAGAAGATGATGCTACGGGAATATAGCATAAGTTGTTCTAAGCATTCTAAACTGGTCATTGCGAAACATTAAAAAAAATAACAACACTCGGATCCAAACTCATCTTAAAATGGTCTGAGCTGCAAAAATGTGGAAATCTTTCCGTAAGAACAAAATGTTTACATTTTCTGTTATTTTTATGAGGAGGTCATTTCGCCAATCATTTCGCTTTACTTTAAACTGTCTTATTGTCTTGGCAATTTAAAATTCATGAAAAAATTGAGATTAGATTATTTTCACCTACAGCCACTTTGATGGTTTGAGTGTCAGCACATATTTTGTCCCGCGCCTCATGTTTTTCAGTCTCTTGACCAGTGTCATCCAAATATAAACATAACCCCAGCGGTACCAAAGCGGCAATCTCCTTTATCATTTCTTACTTTAGCATTGCAATTACCCATTTCCAGTATCTTACCTTTCTATGGGTTTGGCTACAATGATATTTTTCGCTAAGCATCTGGTAGTATTATAAAGTGCTCAAATATAGCAGAATCGATCGATCGTATCCATATTTTAACACATATATGTATTAAAGTTTCTGGAACGTCGTTAACCCCATATCCGATTAAGTTATAGGATAGCGATTCAAGATAAATATGATGTCGAGTGAGTACCTGTCATGGGTCTATTTATATAAGTACGTTTCTATTCCGATAAGACAACAGATCAATAGAAGTCAAGACATTCATTAAAGACGCACAACTAATGCTGAAGTTCGTATTCCAACACTTACCAAATTCGGAACCTTTTAGCCTGGAGAAATGGCTTACTGTACCGGCTCCTTTAATTTCCTATTGCGTATTTCTTACGAAAACAATCATCTAAATCATCACAAGGGTCATCTGCTCTAATTAGATTTTGATGGCGTCTTAAATAGAGGTCATAAGCTCCCATCTGATAACAGCTGACGATTGCAGGTTAAAGTAGAGGTTCTTACAGGTGGAACAAGAAACGCTTGGTTCCTATTCAACGGTGCTGGAGCGGACATAGACGGTTGGTTGAAACAGAGTCGTCTTCTGGCCTCGCCTTACAACGACGTAGCTACAACAGAATTTAACTACTTTGATATCTATGGGTAATTAGTTATTCCGTTTAACGCTGACAGTGTCGTGTTCTGTAAGACATGACAGGTTTTTTTTCATTTAAAAGTCAATCCCCCCCCCCAAAAAAAAAATAACCAACATTAATTGAGTCGGAAGAAATTTGGGAAAGAGGTGGGCACTCAGTCCACCAACTGATCTAATCATCTACCTGATGATTTATATATTTATGAACACTAAAACACACAGGCACAGGGAAAATCTTCTTGTCTAAAATAACCACAGAGACAAGTTTCTAATTGTGATGATTTATGGCTTACTGTACCGGCTCCACAAGTGTTGCAACCGAAAATAAAAACCATTTGGTATATTGTAAAATCCAAATCATTCGAAACTGCTCTTGAAGTCAGTTACATGTATTTAATCGAGATCTGGGTTTGAATCCACAATGTTTTCACCACACAAATGTAGCAATCTGGAACTTTCATAGCATGCTTCACGATTTTCGCAAACTTACCATCTTCGTATGGTCAATATTGCCCAACAACAACATAACCTGAAAGCTCTATCCATTGCAACGGCAAATACGGGTAAGAGGAATGCGGATTATTGGCCTTATCTGCTTCCAGTTCTACTTTGAAGAGATTCTGGTTCGCCATCATCCACTCAGCTGTCAAACATGTACAAATCGTGTCAGGATGTGGAATTTAGGGTCCGAAGGTCAACCCAAACGTTCTATACTCACAGAAATCATAAGATATCTGAAGCTAAGAAATCCATTTTTGCCCCATAATCGGATTCTTTGTTATTTTCTTGGAGCTTTCTACTGCATTCTTCGATCTACTCAAAACTCAGATTGATATAAATCTAAGCAGGTAACAGATCAACAAAACAAAGATGGATTTCTTTGTTTACTTGTTGTACTCTGGGGCCGGTTGCACAAAGGTGTATTAAGCTTAAGTCTGACTTATCTAAGCAGCGTCACAATCAAATTCATTTGTGACGTGACGTACTTAACGCGGACTTAAGCCTAATACACCTTTGTGCAACCGGCCCCTGCTTCCTGGTCGTCTGATTGTGCCGGTAACCATTCCCTAATGGTACTTCTATGGACATTGGAATTAGCAATTCATTGAAATCCCTAAGGGATTCACCATACCGTGGGTGTAAATTAAAGCTGTGTTCGGTTTCATGTCTGATAACATGAACTGGACATCATAAATATCAGTCAATAATCCGATACCTTCAATCAATGAGTCGCGTGTTTGAATATCGCGAGTCCAAAGAAAAATTAACCAAAATGAATGTTTTTTATTCTATCGTTCTATGTGGAAAAGTTGTGGAGTACTCGTCTGGGCAAAAAATCACATAAACAAAAAATAAGAAAAATCCACAAAATATCTGAACTATAGATAACTTAATCTTTAAATTCAAGAAATTTTATACTCTATAAACTATATTGTATAAATGGTCGTTAGCATTTGTGGAAAATGCAGCTTCACGTGTAATGAAAAGTACATCAAATCTGTTAATACACATAGTTTCGCCTCGTTTTTCATTTCATGTTTAAACCTATTTTTCTTCAGGCATAAGGAAGTGGATAGATATTTCTTCATAAACAAATTCTATGATGGTTGTCCCGGTGATTGTGGTTGGTTAGCTGTGGTGGAAGCGGAGTCGGGGACTTGTCCATGGGACCGTATGACTGACATCCCTTATTTCCTTTACGGGAGAACTACTGACGAATGTACTGTTTTTGAAGTAGATGGTAAGAAAAAGTGGCGATTTCCCTTCTTGGCTGTTCAGACGGTAATGCGGCACAGTGCATTAAAAACTGTCAAATTGGCGCCTTAATCACATGAATGGTTAAGAGTTAAATAGATGTTAACAATTTCTGTCATTTAAGAAAATAAAACTGAAGAGAGGGTTCGAATGGTCCATCGCTTGGTAATCATTGAAAATGTTCATCTTTTTGTTTTATAAACAATATCAGTTTACTTTCAGGATGGTAATTTTCGTTATTTAGACATTCAAACATCTCGTCCTGTAGGGCTATGTATTTTTTCTACTCAAATCATGTCTCTATAATCGGTATTTCTTTTCAAATGGGTTGGAAATAGAAGACTTTGTTCTGAATTTATTTTCATATAGCATATACATGTAGGCATTCCAACTACAAAGATGGTTACTTATCCAACCTTTGCACAGGAATTTCTTTTTCCCACCATAAAAACCATGCTTGGTAACTATAAAAAGTAGACATTGGGTATGGCAAATATTTGAATATGTGGGTCTAAAAAGCAGCATAAATACTATTCATAAAAGAGTTACAAAACACTTATACAAAACTGTGGATAAACACTCACTGTTACCAGGGGGCTGTTTCTCATTCCAACGCCAATCATTTAGTTTGTCGATGGCTTTCAAAGCCTCTTACTGTCGTGACGATCAGAAATTAAGAAAAAACTGTGAATTTTGGCAGCTCATGCCACTTTAAGTCATGGCAAATCGGCGACAGTTCTCTCGTTTGACTTTATTGGAAGAATAACAATATCTTGCAACTCACTTTATGAGAGCGTACTAAACCCAATATTCGTAATAAACATTTTAGCAAAGTATGCCATGGAGGTTAAATGTGTTGTTGATTCAAATGGATATGCAACTCCAAAATTATCTCAACCTTTCAGTGAACAATGATATACATCGGTCTCAAAACAGTATTCCGTTTACTAAGTTAGAGCTTTCAAAGGTGAATGGCGTTTGATTCTTAATTCCACTGCATGTATCTTCATTTCATCAAATTAGATATGTGAAGTTTCATGTGTCTGAAGACATTGCTAAATCCATCCTTATGACAGATTATGAATGCCATATTATGTCTATTCTTTAAATAACAAAATAAATTTCATTTATGTTACATTTCAGGTATCCCGGCTGATAGATTCGTCATTTACGTCAAGATAGTGGAAGTCTGATGGATAAAAGAAAGTTCACTTGCTTCTAAATGGATACCATGATAACAAAAATAAAACTTAAAAAGAATGTGATTACCAGAAAACCTTTCCATTTTATCTGCAAATAAATATTTAAAATCAACTCAAAAGATTACTTTTTCCTATGGATAATAAGATGGGGTACAGACTCCGCAGCTGAGTAATCCGGATTGTTTATACGATTGTACACGAGTTATTTTTCGACAGTGTATTTTTCCCAGACAGAACTTTCTATTTTTGCCCATAACTGAACGCTTTCGCATCATTTTCTATTATTATTTCAAAATTAAAACTTGATTTGTTTCGTACAGACAACGCCTAAGCTTGTGCACAAGCCCAAAGATGATTTGAACGGTCTGAGCGATCTAACAGTACAGTATAATTTTACGAACTTTATCTGAGAAATACATACATAGGATCTGGTTTGACAGACACAAAATACCTGTTGATAAATGTTAGAATGTTAAATACGGACAATGAAGTTAAACATTAAGGCTCTTCGATATTATAAATACGTCTTATAAAGTCTCGCGGTTTCAAGGGCTGATATACACACATGATTTCTGCCAAATGCATGCGAACCATATACACCATATATCAGCTTGCAGACTCTCTCAATAACGTAATACATGTATAACTTATAATATTGATCTCATGGCAAACTGATTTGCTCTTACACCATCAATCGTTAGAGAACTGTAGAGTAGAAATAACAAAAGTGGTCTCCCTTTGTATTATTATAACAGTAATATCTTGAGCTTGGGAGCTCGCCACCAATGTAAAGGAAAACGGTTATATGATTGTATTCCTATAACCTTATCACAAACAGACAGAAAATATGCCTTTTGACAAGATGTTTGTCCACGGTAACGATAACTCACTAAAAGTAATCGGTAACATTTAGTTTGATACCTGTTGGCTGTTCTACGTACCACTAATAATCATTTGGCTCCTCTGGTGGTTTTGTCGGTTTTAATGGGAGATAAAACTATGTAATATGCCCAGAGAAATCCTCCCAAATTCCGCTTAACACACATTGTTATTTGTTGGAAAATAAGGAGAACATGTCCCCTGAAATAATAGATCATTGCGAACGCACCATTCCGTACAGTTTAGTTTCATTTCGCACCCATTTCGGTTTCACTGATGCTTTAAGGAAAATGTCAGTTTCTTGTCTGTGATATTTTTTCAGTGAACCTAATTAAACGCAACATCATCTATTGATGGGATTAAGCAGAAATTTCCTCAGGTTTCCTATATAGGGGTAATGCACTTCGAAAAAAAAACGTGGGGAGCGCTTATTCTCTATGCGTGGAGTGCTCACATATTATATTTCGGCCTTTTATTTGTTAAACCCATTATAAAACCAGGTTAATCGAGCAACACATGCCAAAGTCTGAAAGAATCTTATTTCAAATTAAACCACTTAACACAGCGGTTTGCGAAAAGGATTTCTCCGGCAATTTAAGTTGATCTGACTTTGCGTGATGTATCTGATCAAATTCAACAGTTAACAGTTTGATGTCGTTACTTTTTAAAAGAGTCGACGGTCTCGTAATAGCCTTTCGTGTTCATGTGACAAGACAAGACCTTTGAAATAAATACCATGCGAGTTTTGCAGTCGACAGTAGACAATTGAAGAAGACGATGCTACGGGAATATAGCATAATTTGTATTAAGCTGGTCATAGCGAAACATTTATATTACAACACTCAGATCCAACCTCATCCTAAAATGATCTGAGCTGCAAAAATGTCGAAATCTTTCCGTAAGAACAAAATGTTTACATTATCTGTTATTTTTATGAGGAAGTCATTTCGCCAATCATTTTGCTTTACTCTGAACTGTCTTATTGTTTTGGCAATTAGAATTTATGAAAAAATTGAGATTAGAATATTTGCACCTAAAGCCACATTGATGCTTTGGGTGTCCCCACATAGCATGCAAGTTTTATCTTGCGGTTTTTTCTTCAGTTTCTACACCACTGTCATCAAAAAAAAAAAACATAACCCCAGCGGTACCAAAGCGGCAATCTCCTTTATCATTTCTTACTTTAGCATTGCAATTACTTCCCATTTCCAGTATCTTACCTTTCTATGGGTTTGGCTACAATGATATTTTTCGCTAAGCATCTGGTAGTATTATAAAGTGCTCAAATGTAGCAGAATCGATCGACCGTATGTATATATATGTGTTAAAGTTTCTGGAACATCGTTAACCCCATATCCGATTAAGTTGTAGGTTAATGCGAATCAAGCTAAATATGAGGCCAAATGAGTACCTGTCATGTCTCTAATGATATAAGTACGCTTCTATTCCGATACGACAACAGATCAATAAAAGTCAAGACATTTATTAAAAACGCTAAACTAAAGCGGCAGTTCGTATTCCAACATTGACCAAATATTAATTCGGAATATTTTAGCCTGGAGAAATGGCTTACTGTCCCAGCTCCTTTAATTTCCTATTCCGTATTTTTTACGAAAACAATCATCTAAATCATTACAACGGTCATCTTCTCTAATTAGATTTTGATGGCGTCTGTAATAGAGGTCGTAAGCTCTCATCTGATAACAGCTGACGATTAAGCAATGTTAGAAAGGAAAACTTATTAAATATGACTGTTTTTTTCAACGTTTATCAGCTTTTAATTATTGTAAGTCTAATGAATCATCTATATTACTACACGTATAAGTCCAATTGGGCCTTATATTTTTACAATGTCTTAATCGCAGTTTCGTCATGATGAACATCGAACATTCATTGATCATAGATGTAAAATATTATTATACGTGTTATTTTTTTATTTCATCAAAGAAACAACAAATACTATGCAAGACCAACACATTTTCGTGCAAGTTACGAATTGTTTGTGCAGCCGTTGGCTTGTTTTGACTTCATTTACTTACGGTCAACAAACAAACTTTTACAGTTTTTACAAAGAATCTATCTCGCTAAATCGTCTTTGATTTGTACTGTTAGTCAGAGATATAAGAGATATGATTTATTTAATTCCGTGTGCTAAATTTCAACAGATCTATTGAAAAATATTGTATAATATAGACGATAATCTACTCCTTAAAACTCTTTTGCTTTGGCATTCCATACACTCTAATTGTTCTCACTGCAATTATCCAATAAAAGAAAGGGCGCGAATCAGTCGAGCGATATTCTCTCACGAGTCGATTCGTCTTGACATTAAAATGCTATCTTGAACTTTGGCATTGTATGTGTATTGTCACTAATCCCTGTATCCCGAATAGAACCCGCGTCCGAAAATAAGCAAACATATCGGACATCATCTATATCTTAACACTGTTCCAGCTAATGGTACACATTTTCAAAATATACTCTTATTTGAAAAATGATATTCAATACGGAACGAATTTGAAACAAAACTCTTTTGCAGTGCAATATCAATGTTTTACTTAAAGTGGCATGAGCTGCCAAAATGTTGATATTTTGACGTTAAAACAGAATGTTGAAATTATTTTCTATTTTTCTTAAGATGTATAATTCAGAAGCTTTTAGTGCTTCTAGTCTCGATGATATACGATCAAGTTTTGTTTTGAACTAATTTTGGCTTAGGATGAATGAATGGTCGTCCGGGTTATTTAAATTTTGTTTACTTTCGAACACGCTTTCTGGTCGTATAGGTCACACACTGCATGGATTTTCCTCATTTCAACGTCAATCATTTAGTTTTTTGATGGCTTTCAAAGTCTCTTACTGTCGTGACGATCAGAAATTACGAAAAAGTGTGAATTTTGGCCACTTTAAGTAAGAATACTTTTTTGTCACTCGTGTATTAACAATTACATGTTACACTCCATGCTGTTTAGAAAACCCTGGGAATAATACTGAAATGTGTTATCCAAAGGCTGCTAAACCTCTTATTATGCTGGGGTTCTTCGAACTTCCTTGTGTGTTAAATAGCTATTCTGTAGAAAAAAAACGACAAAAAACATTCTTCAAAATTCCTGGAAATGCCTTACTATTTCATAGAGTCCTGTTTTTGTATGAGACTTTTCAGACATTCGATATGTTTAAGACCTCTCAACTGATATGATTTCAAAGATGTAAAAAACATTAGTCAGAATGTAAAACTGTTAGCAAGGTAAATCGCAATGTTGAGTCCGTTTAAAAAGTTGATAATTACGAAAGTTCCGGGAAATTTTCTGAAGTCTGACAAAAAAGTAACAATTTCACTGTTTTAACTTGACAAGGTCTAAAAACTGATAATATTGACTTTTATTTCATCATAGAAGACGATTTTTTGAATAACATGATTGGTCAAATGCCAACAATTTCTCAATAAACACATACTTAAATTGTTTGCTAGTCTGTACATAGATTTTTTTTTCTTTAAACGTCACAATTGAGTTATCATTTGTAAAGAAAAACAACACTTTACCTTTAACACGTTTCCAGATGGAAGGGATAAAAGATATTAGACTAGGAGAACGGGACTATAATATATTTTCCTTTATTACAAACGACCGTGTATTTACAATAATATTCATAGTCGTCAAATGCCGCTTGTTAAATCGACGTCAGCTTGCTAAAACGATTCCATGCCTGCTGTTGAGAGCGAAATATCTACAGGAGCGGTGGTACCTGATATATTTAATGTTGCCTTAACTTCAAGTTAAAGTGGCATGAGCTGCCAAAACTTACACTTTTTTCATAGTTTCTGATCGTCACGATACTAAGAGGATTTCAAGGCCATCGGAAAACTAAATGATCGGCGTTGGAATGAGGAAACTCCATACAGTATGTGGCTTGTACGAACCTAAAATGTGTTCGAAAAGTAAACAAAATTTAAATAACCGGGACGACCATTCATTCATTCTAAGGCAAAGTTAGTTATAAACAATACTTTATCGTACATTTTCGAGACTAGAAGCACTAAAAAGCTTGTGAATCATTGGCCTTGAGAAAAATAGCCAATAATTTCAACGTTCTGTTTTAACGTCAAAATATCAACATTTTGGCAGCTCATGCCCCTTTAAGTTCAATTGTACAATATTAACGAAATATAAACGACTCCATTACACGCTGAGAGAAATATAGAACACAGATGAAATACGTTCAAACAAATGTTATCTATTATAACCTTATATTAAGTATAGTAGATCTTTCTCGAACTCTATTGTTTGTTAGCCTATTGTTTGTTCTTCGGCTCACCCCGACAGCTGTTTACAGTTAACCCTTTGTAATGCGGAAGTCAAGGAACTTTCTCGAAGCTTGAATATAAAGAACCCTATAAATTTCTGATTGATTTATTGCTTGGTGTTTTACGCCGCGCTCAAGATTATTTCATCCATTTGGCAGGGTTGCCAGTTTTATTGTAGGAGGAAACCAGGTTCTATGTCCGGAGGAAACCCATGACCTTCCGGTGGTAACTGGCAACCATCCCACATAGGTCGCTCGAGTAAAAAAACGCGGTCAGAAAATTTTCCAATCTTTTTTTTGTTTGTTTTTTTTTTTTGGAATGAGTGGGATTTGAACCCGCGACGCATTGGTGGAAGGCTGTTCGGATTGAGCATCCAACGTCCTGTCTACTGAGCCAATGAAGTCCCTCTAAAATTCCTGAGAATCTATTTAAGGACGTTTTTACTGATGTTCCGGCAGTCTATTTCCAACTGAACTCAGTATGCTATAAAAAGTTAATGTTGGATTCGATATACTATTCGGCTTGCTCTAACTTGTCAGTGGCACAGTCAGTTTCGAACTGTACTCTTGGATGATATAAGTCCGTTCATAATTTAGCCTGCTTATTTGTCAGTGATATCTGATTTGGGAGATCTGTCAATATTTTATTCTGTGGAAGTACCAGTGTATTTAAAAGATTATATTGTGTGGATTTACCAGTGTGTTTTCAAGATTTCATTCTGAGGATTTATATTTCTTGATCATCGGATTTAAACTATTTTGTGAAGTTATCAGGATTACAGACTTCTCGGAACTGTAAACTCTTAAAGGATTTATGAACAATTTTTGGAAATATTTTCTAATTTGCGTTAAGTGTGTTATAGAACATGTACTTTAAAAGTCTGACCAAAAAGAAAATTAAATTTCGGTCGCAGCACATACAAAATTCAAGCTACGTTTGCCGATCTACAATGTTTACGAAAGTTAATTGTCTCAGGGACTTATGACGTCAAACAGCATATCTCCTCCCCGTTCTTCTTTTGACTACCAGGGAACTAACGCGAAGGTTGTTTCGAATCAACTGATGTTTTTCAAATATACATTTAGTCCATAAACAAACACAAACCAGCTATAAATCCTGTTCATAAATCCTTTAACTCCTTTTATTATTATATTCTCGTAACATCGTACCCCTGAAGTGTACATATCCATATAAAACCGTCATTCCAGCTTACATTATCATGGTTCTTAAAGTGGCATGAACTGCCAAAATTGTCACTTTTTTTCATTATTTCGGATCGTCGCGACAGTAAGAGGCTTTGAAGGCCATCGGACAACTTAATGATTGGCGTTGGGATGAGGAAAATCCATACCGCATGTGGCCTGTACAAACCGAAAACGTGTTCGAAAAGTATATAAAATTTAAATAACCTGGGCGGCCATTCATTCATTCAAGTTAGTTCAAAACAATACTTTATCGTACAATTCCGAGACTAGAAGCACTAAAAAGCTTCTGAATTATACTTCAACCACTGATTTCAACAGTCTGTTTCAACGTCAAATATCAACATTTTGGCAACTCATGCCACTTTAAGATCTTAATAGAAGCCAAATTATTATGTAGAAACTGCAACTAGCTGGCTGTGTAAAAAGTGATAGATCGGATATATGCCCTTACTCAGATATATTCAGCTATGAGGCGAGGATAAGAATATGTACAATGTCTTGGATTAATTTGGTAATATCACGTTGGGCCTAAAATATAACAGAGTTGTAAATCCAGAAAGAGTTTGTGTAATGGTAATATCAGTTATTGATATTTTACCCAACGTGTATGAATCACTATAAAGCATAGGCGTAGACAAGGGGGGACTTGGGGGCTGAAAATATTGGCACAAAAAAAAACAAGGAAAAGGCAGAAAAAAAGGTAACACCAGGAGTACAAAGTTATGACACAACATTATTTGTAATATAGTCACAATCATAGTGAAAATGTTGATTGCCTGGGTATAGGCTATTGGTCGAATCACTCGAATCTCCCAAACATGTTCAGCCTGCCGTGGCTCCGGGAGACAAATTCATTGGCAACGTCCTTCAACGGGATGGCATCAGTCCGGTCTTTGTGCACATGCAGGGTCATCAGCCAGTTGAGTCTTGATTGTGTTGTCGTAGTGAGCAACCAGGTTTTCAATCTTCTGAGAGTAGGCCTACTGAAACTTCTCTCGCTGGTGGCATTGGTCGACGGCATTACCGGAATTAGCTTTGTGTGCTTCACCACTTTTGCGCGGATATTCTTACATGGTTTAAAAGACGCCACTATTTTTTTGTTTTTTAATAAACATGTTTGCTGTAGTCACATTTTGAGGACACGTCTTCTGATCCATCATTCATGAAGGCAGCCGCCATCCAGGGAGAGTTTCCTTGGATACATAATCCAAAGAAGTAAGGAATGTGTCGTGGTATAATCATAGCTTTCGACATCATAGGCCAACAGAATCAGAAAAATGAGCGAATAACCCAGGAAAAGGGCAAAACACCAGGAAAATCCTTCCGTTTGATAAATAGTGGGATCCTCATATTTATGCCCTGTTATTAATATTAGCCCAGAACGCCCCTCTGGCGATCTCGGACAGCGGAGCTTCCGGGGCCTTAGCGGCCCCTGGACCCTCGCCAGCTGGGATAGTAATTCAGCCCCCCAAAATTCCGAAACGTGTCTACGCCCTTGTAAAGTGTAAGCACATTGTGAGACTCAGATTTAATTGCATTTGTATTTGATTGTGGGTTGAAGTAAAGACATTGTAAATAGTTTTAATAGTCAAGTATTAATCTGGAAGACGAAATGATTCATCTATAACTATAGTTAATTCAGAGCCTATGAGATTTCCAGACACTGCAATTGCCGGGTGCCAAAGTGTCTCGGTACATGAAACCTGATCATGAGCATTGTTAATATGTTCTTTTGTATATTATAAGCCAGTCTATCGAATGCTTAATCAAGTTCTGATTAGATTGTCACCTCCCTATGAAAGAGATAGATCAATCCTTGGAAAATCATTTTACAATATACAAATTAATCTAATGGTAATAAAATTAAGCTCCAATGTGTTTAGCTAAAAGAATTCTTGCTCTTTTTTCTATTGTACTACAATTCAGCGAATTGCAGCGAACAGAAATACATTTCATGTTCTTTCAGAATGTAATGAAAACATCTGCGTTTTATGTAATTTTTGACATTATAGTATTCTTTGGCAGCCAATCGGTTAATGAGCCGTTTTCAGATTCAATCGATTCACATTGGAATTCAGAAATCAAGATTTCGACATTGTTCGTCTCTCCTGGCAGTTTAATACATAACAGCTTGATGATGCTTTTTGTTTCTGTTCCTGTCGAAGTATCACTAGTGATAAAAGAAATACAAATTCATGTAGTGCTTCTTATTTCCCCTTACATAAACGTAAGGCACATGATTTTGACATGCCGGGTCGACAGGTATCATGTCTTGATCTGAAATAAGCCCATAGTGTGAATGCGAATTAAATGACGTTAAGAATTGTCTCTGGTAGTGTTACGTGGGACTTAATGTAAGAGAATTTTTTGTAAAATGCAAGAAAAAAAAAAAACAACCATACGCGCGAATCAATAAGTCAGAATCTCCTTTATTCAAATGTAAAAGACCTGAGTGAGTTCGGGAAAGTAAGCGATCATTATGACGTCATGTTTATCAGGCCAATAGGGAGCGCAAGTCACGTGTGAATTCCACATATTTCCTGTCACCGGCACTGCATTGCGCATGTGACTGAGCGTTTTTCGTTCCAACATGACGTTTAAATCTGACGTTATGGAACAAACTACGTCAAATGGAATTGCAACGTCATGAAAAACGTTCTAAATGGCGTCATCTGTCACCGGATATCACAAAATCTCGTGATGATTCTTATGAGACTTGCGCTCCCTATAGCTATCGGCAACTCATAATAGGTTTACCAAGTGATTTATTACACAGCTTAAGGTAAAAAGCTTTGATCAAGGAGCAATAATGATACCAGTTCAATAATAATAATAATAAACACAGCAAAAAAGTGCTGCACCAAAATGAAAATGATTGATACATTACAAAATTGTTATCATTCGAAACTGCTCTTGAAGATAGCTATCCAATCAGGATCTGGGTTTGAATCCGTTATATTTTCATGGGGGAAACGATCGCACACAAGAAACAATCTAGAGCCTCAAGCATGCTACATTCATTTGGCAAAATAAAACATCATCTTATGGTCAATATCGCCTATAAAACCAGAAACCAGAAATTACCAGATTATTAACCTGTATAGAGCCAAAGTTCTTTCGAAGAGTTTGAAAAGAGTTTGGATGCCTCCTGGTACAGCTTATGCAACAAGCAATGTCATGCTAACTGTACCATAAGGTGATGGATCTGTTATGTTATATGATGTTACTCCATTGTTCAACAGATGCAGAAAAACCTTTTGTAAAATACCAAAAAAATCATACGCACAAATTATAAAGTTCTTGTCAGTAATGAACTATTCAGAAGAAATATCGGCTATATAGCAACGGTCAGAGAGTGTAATCCACACGACCTCCTTGCTCCGTGTTAAATCCAGATTAAGATAGATTACATGTTCATTGGAAATCTAATCCTGTAGATCAAACGTAAGGTATACATAGCCACCAGTTGCTATAGGGGAATGGATTTTGTAGAATTCAGTTTTCAAGTGCACCGAAAAAGTGCTTAGCTCTTCTTGATATCCGAGCTATTCCCCATGGACAAAGTGTTAAATGATGTAAACCCCTTTTCACATCCATGGGAGATAAAATCCTGAAAATATTCTACGGAAGGACGATTGCGTCTAATCCCAGTGCTTGTAACACAAACAAAGGCCCCACAAAATATTTTACGATGGCCCATATAAAGTTGATCATTTGTATATACATAGAGTGTAAAACGTATATGCTCATACTGATTGGGGAAGGTACACTAACTAAATGATCTTGGATGTATCATACCAATTTTAATCCATATCACAAAATCCAAGAGTCATTACTCAGAAAGAAGAAAAATGTCCAGGGTGGACTCATATACAAATGTTAATTTATATGCTTTAAGAGTGGTATGAGCTGCCAAAATACTTAAATTTTCAGTTAGAAATGTGTTAACCAGAGGCTTTTTTCTTAACATGTGTTATTCAGAACTTTGTTGGTGCGTTACTCTTACTGAGTTTATGAACAAAGTTCGAATTTTGCCATTTTTATTGATTTTTACCGAGTATGTGTGTGTGAAAATTGGTTTAACTTATTGAGCTCCCTCTTGAAATATATATTTTTTTATTAGACTTAAAAAAAATTGGAAATTTAAAAGTGGGAATTGTGGCAGCTCGCGCCACTTTAAGTGTGTGGATAAACCGACTGGTTGGTATATCGTAAAAAGCTCCATTTGCGCATATGATTTGTGCATTTACCGCAACTCACCAACTTATTCTTTGTTTAAGACAGATTTGCCAGCAAAACTATGTTGATCTAGGTATTTTTGTTGGGATATTCGTTGTTTAATAATCTATTAATTTGATGAAAAAACATTCTTCCTACATCTAAGAAATTTTTTTTCTGGTGTTCTTAATGTTTAAATTGTGCGTCTACAGAGGCTATAATACGTGCTGCGGTAATGCTCATTTCTTGTCAGACATATTTAGCTGCCGTATCAATACATCTAAACGCCAGACGTGGTATTATAAAAGTATATCGACTCAAGCATCTTGGTGAGGATAATGATATCACAATCGCCTTATTTAGCCCTGGGCAATTCGCCTTTCAATATCGTCGTAGATAATGTTTAAAGGCTATTAATGTATTGATACAGTTAGTGAGATGGCGACGGCTTTAATTCCAACCTCACTGCCGGTGGGAGTTTCACGATCATTTATGACTTTTGTAAGTATCCGAAGTACGTTTCGTGTCCTAAGAACCACTTAATGATTTCTTGGCCATTCTCCCCGATGTCTCAACGAGTCACTCCGAGCTACAGAAGACGTGAAGATCACTTAACTTACGGCCCATTCCAATACTAGAATATCACAAATGTTAATTGCCAGAAAGGCACCTCTTCAGTTCCTAATGATGTGGAATTATTTGGGTTTTTTCGTCATGAATGCTTATTTTGAGGTCTGAGATGTTGAGATAACACAACGTACTGTTACGAAAACGGTCACAAATTCAAGCCACATGTATTTATAATTCATAGCCGACTTAACTTACTCGGTCAATATTAAAGCAAAACGGCCGTATGTCTGAGAATGGCAAAGAACCCATGAAAGAAAGGAAAGGCGTATGAACAACAGCTAAAATTTCAACCGGTATTCAAATTTGTGTCATTAAAGAGCGGAGACCAAATGACCAATGTTTTATATGGTTAAATTCAAATCCGTAATGAGACCTCGGTGGCTAAGTCGGTTAGAGTGATAGTCCCTCAGTCAGACGCACGCATTCCATGATGCGGCACAGAATCGAACCCCACTCAGACAAGTCAGACAATCCTCCTTCAAAAAAATAGTCCATTTAATTAACTTATACATGGATACATTCAGCCTGTATGTTCTAAATTACTTCGTTCCTCAACATTTTGTTTGAAATTTTACTGGTTTGATCAATTGATAATTCTTACCTAAGCAGACTGAATGGTGATAAGAACGTAACAGATGGAGAGATCCACTCCACAGTAAGTCATTTGGTCCCAAAACACGAACAAACGAATGACGTAAGTAACAGTAGACCTTCAGGCAGACCAAGCAAGACCTCGGGCAGAGATTACCGAAGTCAACTCAGGCGTTATTCATTTGCTTCCAGTTCCACTCTTCCTCTGGGTAAAGAGTCCCGTTTCCTCTCCAATGTAAGTCTATCCAGAACATTCCATGACTAGCAAAGCGTTCGGATCTGAATCCACCTGGGACATGTATGGGACATTTTGGGGAGCAGGATTCACTTGCACGAGGAGTCGTGTCAGCTGCTCATGTAACCCTTCCGACGTCTTGTGAAGGGTTTGAGAAGGCAACTGGGAGCTGTGATTCAGGTGTTTGGTGGGAATTCCCGAAATTAACTCGTTGTATTTCTATCCTCTTCATATGTGACTGAGGACATCTCGTTACAGTTCTTTCAACATTAAATTTTGAGATTTCGCCATGTTTATTGAGTTCTCTTTTTTTTAAATTTCCATGCAAATGTTCAGCACAGGTTTCTCACATGCCCGAAGGCCGTGCTATTCGTTGTATACGTTCATGTAACACTCAACTAACTGTGTTCTTGATAATCACAGACTTTCATTAATTCTCGTCTCATTTATACTTTCTACAACCAACATATAAGTTAAAAAGCTACATGTATAATTGTTTATCCTATGACGCATGGGAGTCAAAACTCATTGTAATTTTAAGTTAGCTAAAACAAACACCAATTTAGTCTACATTTTCATGACCATGCAGTTGAGGCAAAGTTTTTAAATTGTACTTTTTTTAGTAAAATAGCCGAAAACTTCATTCCACTTGAAAGCAACCATCCTAATTGTTATAAAGACATGCCAACGGTTACGTTATCATTTTGGCAAAATGCGACAATGCGGAATTGAGTAATAGTACAGTTTACGGGTACCATCATATAATAGGACAACTATAGTAGACATAGCTGGTGATAGGCATACATACGGAAACGTATTAAAACAAAGTGAAAAAAACATTTTTACTATCTCTTAATTTCGAGATACAAACTCCAAATTAGAGTGCTTAATTCGGAACTACTAACTCCGAATTAGCTGAGTGGATTGTGCGGATTCGGACTAACTCTGAATAAGGAGATATAACTCAGAATTAAAAGCATTGTTTTCCAACTGGCCGTAATACGCTTCCGTACATACACGTACACTTTACGAAAGATGCAGTGCAAAGGGAAATTGTTCACTGTAAGTCTCAAGTCTGGAAGCTGATCAAAAATGTGTTTCAAGTGAAATTCCATTGTCTTGAATTTATGCAGTATAACAAACCGCGTTTCACATATGTTTCAAATTTCGAGTTGATACCATCAACATAAATAATTTGACAGAGCCTATGTGCCGCAATGGGTTACAACACAATTTGCAAGCAAGCTAGATAGTGAACGTCAAAGTAACACTGATGAAAGTACGTTCACTCTGAAATGATTTTTACTACACATACAGTTACAAATACATACTATACATAACACCAAAAAATTGCATTGGTCATCAGTCTATCATACTCGGATGCCCAGGGATAAATTCTCAACAAGCTCAACCGTTGAAGCGAGCGTGGGCGTAAGTTTTAATCGGGTTCCGACGATGTCAGTGTATTGGCTGTCTCACAGTAGGGTCCACAGGATCTGGTCCGCTCAAAACTACAAAAGTCCAAGTCTATATAGCAGAAAAATAAATAAGCACAGACTTGCAGAACTAGTCATGCAACTTCTTACAAGTGCAAACACTAGAAGGGTTAGGTGCAGAAATGCAGATCAAATATATACACAACAAAGTTAAGGACCCCCTCCCTGGAAAGTCTGTGCCGACCGATAAAATCATTGGTGTAGGGAGATTCTTGGCAAACTGATATTGCAGAGCTAATTGCCATTAAAGGTGATTTCCTATCGCCAGAATGCTGCCCTTTATTATCACAATCGTTTCTGCAATATCAGTTTGCCAACAATCTCCCTACGCCAATGATTTTATCGGTCGGTGCAGACTGTCCAGGGTGGTGCTTAACTTTTTTCTTTGTGTATAGTTTTGCGAATGATTTTACACTTCATTTTAAACATTTAAACGGTGACAAGTGTGTGTTTATGGATTTTACCTTTCGTGTGTAGTCTTTTTTTTTCTCACACGTTCCCATATAGTGTACAAAAGAAAAACGACAAACAGTGAGTGCAATGTATTTTTGCTAAATCTTACTTCATCTTAAAGGATTGGCCTTAGGTCTTTTATAACACGGTTGCCTGGTTTGAATTGAGAATGACGCAGGTCGATTCTTTTCTGCTAGAATTTAGCTTTGAAATAAGTTCGAAGTGAAAGGCTCCAATTGTTTTAAATTACGCTGTTCAAGTTAACCCCGTTTCCTTTCCTTGGAGAAAAAGCAAGGTTCCAATTGGAGCGATTGTCGACAACCAACTATGCCTGTTTACACATGATCACTCCACGTATGTCATGCGAATATATTCGGTGTGTGAAATCTGTGCACGTCATTTATTTTGAATTGTGAAACATTTCAGCCAGTCTTTCTCCTCGTTGATGAAGGTACAGAAAAGTAAATTAAGCCACCCGTCATCAGAAGCAATCGCATATAAAATATGTGGGAAATAGCGGTGTATATTAGACTAATAAAGACTATTTTTTTCAAGCTGAGCCTTTTTTGTTTGACCCTATTAATTCATGAAAGTTCAAATAATATGACCCTCGGGCTGGGGGCGATGTGGTTTTGGCCATAGGCATTTTCGCCTACCTGGCATGGAGGAAAATTAAGTGGCATGAGCTGCCAAAATGTTGATATTTTGACGTTGAAACAGAATGTTGAAATTATCGGTTATTTTCCCCAAGAAGTATGATTTAGAACCTTTTTAGCGCTTCTAGTCTCGAGAGTGTACGATAAAGTATTGTTTTGAACTAGCTTTGACTTAGAATGAATGAATGGTCGTCCCCGTTATTTAAATTTTGTTCACTTTTCAAACACTATTCCGGTTCGTATAGGCCACATACAGAATGGATTTTCCTCATTCCAACGCTAATCATTTAGTTTTTCGATTGTTTTCAAAGCCTCTTACTGTCATGACGATCAGAAATTATGAAAAAAAAATTGAATTTTGGCAGCTCATGCCACTTTAATTATGGGACTTCTATACTAACATAGAGCTCTGTGGCTCATTCGGCCGAGCAGTCCAATAGTCCCTCAGTCCAATACAGGCTGGTTCGATTCCCATTCATTCTGAATAAAATATAAGTTGAAAACTCTTGATTGGGGTCTTCACTCGATCACCATATATTGATTGATTGTTTGATGTTTTACGCCGAGCTCAAGATTATTTCACTTATAAGGCTTCGTTGTCAGTTTTATTGTGGGAGGAAACCGGGCTCTATGCCAGAGGAAACCCACGACCTCCGGTGGTAACTGGCAACCATCCCACATAGGTCGTTGGAGTGAAAACCCAGTCACTGTCAATTTTTTTTTTTTGGACTGAGTGGTATTCGAACCCGCGACCCACTGGTGGAGGGCTGTTCGGATTAAGCGTCCAACGCTCTACCTACTGAGCCATGGAGACCCCATCCTATGTTGTAGAGTTGTCAAGTTATTGTCGGAGGCCAGAGGTTTCCAAATGGATACACAATATAAGTGTTGCGAGACATCCCAAAATTTCCGACTTCTCGTGTTATAATATTATTGTACATTGTATGGATCGATTTATGGTCAAATTTAACGCAATGCATAATGTAAAACGCTAATGATGTGGATAGTAAGATGTCAAACAGAATCAGTATGTCAACAAACGTCTCCAGTGAAATCTCGGAGGAAGCCTACAAGATCTGGTTATAAAATACTTACTGTTCTCAGTCACCTAACGACACATCCCAACAGCAGGAATGAGGTGATACATACATATAAGCCTAGAATCATGAATACCTCCAGGGAAATCATGATTTTGTCGTCTGATAATTATCATCAGCGCAATCCTGTCTGCACTGATTATTGGGTTTGTACCATATCAAAGAAACCAGTTATTCAAATACCCAATTGCTGTAAATTACAGGAAGAACAATCTTTGTGTCCTATAGCCTTTAGCAAATTTAAAAAAAAGGAATAATTGGTGTTTTTTTAACTCTTGTTTTGTCCATATGGAAGGCAGAGATAGGGATAATTATCAGATGTAATGTTTATTGAGCACATTAATACATCAAGCTTGGTTTTGAATACGGTAAAGAATTACTTGTGCGTCATTTAGCTTTCGTCGGTGACTACGTTTCGACGTAGTTCTTACATTGTTGGCTTGATTGATTGATTGTTTGTTGTTTTACGCCGCGCTCAAGATTATTTCACTTATATGGCGGCGTTGCCAGTTTTATTGTGGGACGAAACCGGGCTCTATGCCCGGAGGAAACCCACGACCATCCGCTGGTAACTGGCAACTATCCCACATAGGTCGTTCAAGTGATAACCCAATCAGAATAGTTTCCAATTTTTTGGACTGAGTGGGATTCGAACCCACGACCCATTGGTGTAAGGCTGTTCGGATTAAGCGTCCAACGCTCTACCTACTGAGCCACGGAGACCCCGCTTAATTGTTGGCAAAGTAAAGTACAGGCTTCATTTGACTTCATTTGACGATTTAAGAACTACATCTAAATGTCGTCACGGAGTTGTTATCCATAAGTCATCCTTCACCTTAAAGTGACATGAGCTGCTAACTATTGGAAAAAATCGTTGAAACAGAATTAGCTTATTGCTCGTTGCATTCATCAAGAATAACTAAATTAGAGCTTACCGCTGATACCAATCATGGCCATGTACGTTAAAGTGGCATGAGCTGTCAAACTTTGTCGAGAAAAGATGACCGTTTAATTTCCTTGAAAAACTAAAGGATGGATTTAGAAATAGAAAAGATCGGTACAGCCACTAACCCGCACATTTATGAGCAGAACGCATGTTATAATAACGGACAAAATTTAGCTGGCAAAATAGCCGATATGTAAGAGTGCATTTAAGTGTCTATGTTGCTTATAAAAACTACCTTAACACACATCCTTGAGAAAGCTCTTATTTTGTACCTTTTAATAAAAGCGACGAACAATTACCCAACTCTATTTTAACAAAATTCTTCCTGATTTTGACAGGTCGCTTAAGGTACTTTTTATGAGCAACAAAAATTCCGGCTTTTTGCAGTTCATGCCTCGATCTTCATTTGGATCCATTCAACTTCTTAAAGCCTTTTAAAGATACGAGAGGTTTAGTCATTGCTTCTTCTTTACAGATTTTAAAGAAAACCGAAAATGGACTTCGTGGATATATTTTCGCTGCTTGATAATCTACACGACCAAGCAACAATAATCAAGTGAAAAAAGTCAATCATTGACGACTTTTAAAATCACAATCAATCAATCGTTTTTTTTTTTTTTAATTTTACATGCAATAGAGGACGAATCAATTCATTCACTTTTCACTATTTGTCTCTTGAGTCCTAAGTTCAGTTTATTTAGCAATGACTTTTTTGTGGTCATTTAAATCTCAATACGTTCAAGTTTATTCCGACAAAAGTAAAAATGCGAGCTTTAATTGATTGATTGATTCATGATTTGCACCGCACTCAAGATATTTTCACTTATATTGCGATGCTGCTAGGTTTAGTGAGGGTCTCTGCCCGTTTGAAACGCCCGATATTCGACGGTTTAATGGCAATTGCACGGGATAACCAAGTGAAAAAGTAACTCAGAATGGTTTCAATTGTTCTTTGAATTGAGTGGGATTCGCACCCGCGACTTTTGGATTAGAGGTCTGTCTCGCCATCTTTTGAAACAGTGCGTCGAATGGAATTTCCAAGTAACTCACGTGACAATGCTGGACAATGTGACACAACGTGCGTTTATTTACGCTATCCAACAGAAGTAATACTAAGAAATTAACCCAAACGTTGTGTTCAGCTATGCTAGCGTTAACCGTAGTGTGTGATACAGGGGCTTTTGTCTTCAAGATGCCGTCCACAATGGTGACCTTAAAACAACATATAAGAAGGCTAAACAATACCTCCTTTACTGGCAAGGGAGGGGAGAATTAACAACTCAGCTTCCCTTGTGATTATCCATGCTTTTTGACGGGCTGATAAAAAGGTCACTGTGGTTGACCAATAAAGTTTGAATTGATTTTATCACGATAGCAATTACTTAACTCCCCAAGGCCTGGCCATTGACTACGGGTGACCAAAGGATAACTGAATCTTTGCATTTAAGTGACCTTGCAAAATGATGGTGAACAAAGTAATTAGTGGAACGTCAAACACGCCAAAAGCAAATCTTTTTATCCGGAAGATAATTAAGGTCCATTCCGAATACTGATCGTTAAAACCATTGCTTAATGGACTGAAAGCTTTCTCTGTATCAAGAACACGTGCAGTTTTAAAAATCGAGTATTCGCTAAGAAAGTTCCAAATTTTCCAGTTTAACTGCCATTGATAAAAACATTAATTTAAATTATCCTTCTCGGGGGCCATCAACCGACATTAAAAGTTATCTTCAACAATGAGTGAAAATCTTTTTAAGTTATATTTCTTACGAAGGAAATTAGAAGCGTATGAGTCATATCAGTCTCAAGAATGTACACCAATGTATTAAGGTGTCTAGCTAGAAATATCTTAGTCTTAAAACGAATGAACCTTCGCTCATTTCATATAAATCTTCGTTTATTTCTTAAAACAACTTCGGTTTGCACAGGCGCCCGTACAGGATTCAATCGATATTGTTTAGTTTATTACATCTTTTTTAATTATTGGACTACAGATCGCAGTGTATTCTCTTGAACTTGGTAATTCATTTACGGCACACTCGCAGCCGTGGTCATTCTGACATTTGTCAAGAAAGTCAATCTACAAGGGTTTATTACAAGTAAGGCCACTATAAGCATTGGGCAGAATATTTATGTCCACTTATGTTGAAAATGTCTAAATGGACGTTGAATTGAATGCCCAATACAACAACAACGATCATTGACCGATTAACTTCAGTGTTGGATTACCTTCAGTACAGGTACTTTTGCCTGTAGTTTACAGTATCAAATTTAACGGCAGGCCTTTTGTATTCAGATGAATTGGGTAAAATAGAAGTACACAAATTACCAGGGCACTTTTGCGCATGAACAGGTTCAGAGTATGTTTACATTGCGTGTACGAAACACTATCGGATTGCATATTAAAGTGGCATGAGTAGCCGAAATTCGCAGTAATTTAAATTATGATTGTCACGACAGTAAAAGGCTTAGAAGGCCACCGAATAAAGGAATGATTGACGTTGGAATGAGGAATATGTGGCTAATACGAACCAAATGTGGATTATACGAGCCAAAATAGTGTTCAAAAAGTAAAAAAAAATTAAATAACAGGGACGACAATTCATTCATTTAAACCCTGAGTTAGTTCAAAACAACTCTTAATCGTACAATCTCGAGACTAGAAGCACTAAAAAGTTACTGAACTATATGTTTTGAGAAAAAAAGTCGAGAAAAGTAACATTCTGTTTTAGCGGCAAAATGTCTCAATTTTTGGCATCTCCTGCCAATTTATAAATATAAAATGGTGTAAAAACTTTTACATTTTGGCAAAAATAGAAAGTTCTTCACTTTTTCTGTCACTGAAAAATACAGAAAACGGTCAGCTGTTTTTAATGTAAACAGTATTCTGCATTTTGGCGGGGAGTTTTAAAAATATGTTTAGCAGCTAAAATATCACTGTATGTGGATATAAAGTTTATGTACCAAATTATTCAACAGAAATACTGTTGCCTCCATCGTGTGGTCATCACATTGCACTTCAACTCTTAATACCATCGAAATTGATACATGTAACAGAGGTTATGAGGTTTTATAATGACTGCCGTTGTCTGTAACATATTCGGATAGATTGTTCTCAGATAAAATAGGTAAACCTGAACACTACATATTATCAGCCATATGGGTAAGAGACATCCCCCATCGCTGCGTTAATAGACTGGAGACAGCTTTTGGATTTTCAAACTAAGTTCAGGGCTAAGAGCAAGTGTTATTATTTTGACAAATTATAAATGCGTTACAAACGAATTATTGTGTCCTTAAAGCCACCAAGAAACATAATGTGTTAACCTATGGGTATGGTTTTATTGGCGCTTGCGTATAAACCTTCATAGAAACGCCAATAGCAGGTCGACTGAGATCTGATCAATCAATACCACATAGGAAGCAAGTCAACCAAGTATCCAGTCAACACATAACTGTAATATAACGCCGCTGTATTCAACAGAGATAGAAGTTTTAAGTCTTTATCTCACTGTGCCTTTTGAAGCAGAGATTGTTTTAAACTTGTTAATAGATGATTTAATTTGTCGAGGTCAGTGGTCCACTTTTGGGAGAACATTCGTAAGTGCTATCGCCTTCGTGTTTGTGATTTTACAGAGCTTTCATCTGAAGAGCACCATGCATGTCAGGACGTTGACAAAAAAATAAAGAGGTAAGATTTTTGTATCTTCATCTTGGTTTGAACTATACAGAATTGTAAGTCAAAAACAGCATAAGTAACATTGTTTGAAAAGCGCTACCAAAAGAATACAGTCAATATCGTTACAAACTTACTAAGATGAACTTACCGTTATAAGCATTAACTTTTACTTGCCGATTAAACACATTAAGTTTGAGAAAAAGCAAATGTGTCTGGGACATCCCATTGTGTATAATATTTATGAACACTAAAACACACGGGCACAGGGAAAATCTTCTTGCCTAAAATAACCACGGAGACAAGTTTCTAATTGTGTTAAAAAGAGGTATATCACTTAGACCTTTATACCCCATCATAAATTGTTGTAATAAAGTAAACCTATGCCATTGTGTATAATAAGTTTGGTTACAAAAGTTCCATTGGTTGGAAGCCTTGACTGAAAGTACACGTAGCAAAATAATGGTAAGAAACTAGACTATATCAGTGTTTGTATCCAATCCCATTCTTGTTCCTGACAAAAATATATTGCCGTCCGAATAGTACATCTGAAACATACTGTGGACTTCTTCATATTATCTTTATTTCAAGGCATAAAACATCTATAAATTTTGCTGCATCCAACTAAATTTTCAAATGGACTTCGTGATGAAACTATAAGAATCGGGAATACAAAACAGACAATTTCAATGTAATAGCAATACTTAATTATAAGTTTTTATTAAACTGGCATGAGCTGCCAAATTTCAAACATTTTTCATTATTTCTGATCGTCACGACAGTAAGAGGCTTTGAAGGCCATCGAAAAACTAAAAGATTGGCGTTGGAATGAAGAAAATCCATACAGTATGTGGCCTGTATGAAGTGAAAACGTGTTCGAATTGTAAACAAAATTTAAATAACCGGGACGACCATTCATTCATTCTATGTCACAGTTAGTTCAAAACAATACTTTATCGTACTTTTTCGAGATTCGAAGCACTAAAAAGCTTCTGAATTATACTGCTTGAGAAAAATAGCCAATCATTTAAACATTCTGTTTTAACGTCAAAATATCAACATTTTGACAGCTCATGCCACTTTAAACAGCGCTGAGACATTTTTTATGTTTCCCAACATTTTGTGTGTAGACGAATCAAACACATATAGATTTATATTTATATTGTAGGCTTTATGAACCTGCTATACTTTTTCAATCATAATTTGGTTAGTTCAAACATTGCTGTGGGACTATATTAAAGGGTTTAACATTTTGTGGAAAGACATCATTGCAAACCATTCATTCTTACAAAATCGCCGACACAATTATCTTAGTTTAACGCTAGAGCTGAGAATAAAATTGGCGTTCCCTGGAAAATAAAATCAGTGATGCTCCGTTAAATGCTTTTTCCCGTCTTGGGTTCGCGAAAGGATCGTGAAAGGTTACTATTGGTTAACAGCAAACAACTTCGAAATTTGAGCTTCGCTAACTTCCTTTGGCTAATAACATCATCCCCAAACGAATACATGTTTTCCTTTCATATTAGAAAAAATCGTACACGTGTAAAGTAATTCCAAATGAATGTGTTTCCTGCGATAAATAATCGATAGATTTACTTTTCGATGCACATTTTTTGTAAGCTAAAATGATCTTACAGAGTAAAAATTACGGATCAATAGGAGATAAGTTATTCTGTAGACTTAAATCCAGTTAAGGCCGCATTTGAGAATAATGGAAACAAAAAACTTGTTTTTATATAAACGAATCGCTATCGAAATTAGATTTTATCCTCCTAAGCCGTGACATGGTAGAGTCAGAGTCCATTAAGATCGTGTTATGTGCCCATGTTAAGATTTATCACCAAGTGCTTAGCTGTACCTTAGGGATATTCTTCTAGAATAAGACACTCCACGACTTGGTAAATTATCGTGACGGAATTGCTTTAGTGTGAAATATATAAATACTATAACGTGATATTTTGTGGCTAGTGTTGATTATATCCATAATGAAGAAGCAATAAAAAAACTGAGACATGAAAGGCCGATTCTTTCACTGTGAACTCATTAAAGTCTATCTGTAAAAACCATATGAGTCAATTTCGAGTTAATACTACATGGACACACATGTCCCATGCAGCACAACTACAGTGAACCAAACCTTAAAGCATTTGATGTTTTATATCTATGATCACTAAAACACACGGGCACAGGGAAAATCTTCTTGTCTAAAATAATGTTTCATCGTTGGCCCACGATCAGCCTTAAACGTTGGGTTCTGATCATTTGGCTCATCGTTCTGACGTTCGGCCAACCGATGGTTAAATGTTGTCATCAGTTACCCTTTGATAGCTGCTGATATCGGATGACTGTAGAGAGGGTGGCCTTTATATAATGTTGGGTGGCCGAAGTTTAACGCTTAAAAATGACCGACGATGTTTTACCAATCTAGTACAGCAAACCACCTAAACGTATAGTTACATGCGTTTGTACACTGTTAGTAGGCTGGTGATTAATCCAGCACGGAATGGTTACCTTTGCCCAACATTAGACACCGTTGATCACCAATCCACTCGCCAAATTAAACAAATACAACTATGTCCCTCGAAATCCAACGTTGATCTATTGTTGATAGCGCTACAATCGACCCACTCGAAATTGGCCAACATAGCCAACCTTGGTTTCCAGTTGAAAAAACGCTGGACATTTGACTGCGACCATTAACCAATAATTCCAAGAAAATGTCAATGCTGGCCCAGCGTGTCTGTGATCTAACTAAGATACAGTGTGTCGATTTTTGTTCTAATATCCTTAGTATTATTTGAGTTTTAATTTATTAGCGTTTTTAGCCACCCGATACAAGAAGAGATTCGGTATTAGCGGTCTTTCTTTCTGACAAGTATTTCTTTCCAGTAGCTAAACGCCTCTCCAAATCATCTGTCAGTTCCGTGTTTTTTTTTTTAATTTACTAGGTAAGCTAGGTCGGCTATGAATTGCCGTTTTATCTAAATAAGAAATAAAGAAAAACAAGGAATAAAGTCGCAGTGTGACATCTCAATATCATTAAGTTGGTAAAGGTGTCAAAATGCTCTTAATTGTATCTGCATAAGTCACCGAACAGCTTTTTTTTCTGAAAACTGTTTGAAACTCTTCAAATGTGGGTTGCATACAGAGGAGGAGTAATCGCCACGAAGTAAGCTTGTGTTGTTCACAAAAAGTTTCTTTATGGTGATGGCTTAATTATTTCTCATTACCTTTCTTTTTACCAAGTAATAATTGTGATATTCTAGATTTGGAATGTTTCGTGAGTTAAGTGATCTTCACTCCTGCTGTAGTTCTGGATAACTCCTCGAGAGATTGGGGAGAAATCATAAGTGGTACTCAAGACCGGAGAACTACTTCCGATACTTACAAAAGCCATAAATGTATGTGAATGTCCCTGTGGCATTGAGGTTGGAATTGAAGACTCCTCCATCTACCTGACTACGCCAATACACTAATAGCCTTTAAACATTATCTAGGATTTGATATTGATAGACAAATTGTCCCGGGGCCAAATAAGAAGATTCAAATATCATTAACATCGCAAGTTTATTGAAGAAGATATAGTTTTATAACATCACGTCCTACGATGCTTAGAGATTGTTTAATACATTTTTCATAAGCTTTTTTAAGAGAGTTGAGTTTTATAAGACGGATCTTATCAAAAAACGTTCTTTGAAAACATTTGGGCGCTTATAGGATGCTTACAATAACATGATACGAATGGACGCGCCAATAAGCTAAAACAACCAACCAACAATAACAGGAGCATGTTTGAGGGATTCCATCAGCTCTTCAATGTAAAAACTCCAATGTTTGAACACACCTAATAGACAGATAATTTGATAGTAAAAACTGGCACAAAGCCTAACACGAGAAATAAAAGGGCAAAGATTGAGTATGGAGAACGATTTTCACTTTGAATGAATGCACGATTGGATTTGCACAGGCATGTACAGGGGATTTATTAACTTCATACTGCAGCGGATGTAAATTTGCAATTCACGTCCAGCTTCCTTCAAGGACAAGGCTTTTACAAACAAAGATAAAGTTAGCAATTTGCAGCAAATTGGGAGTCGTAGGCGGGCATTAAATGATATAATAAGGTGGACCCATAGGCTCATCCGTAGTCTTTTATGAGATTCCGTTTTTCTAAAAATGATTATTTCATAAAATTAGTTGTTTTAGCTAGAGACACTCTTGCGACACGGTATGTACCTGGCCAGTAATGGTCCGCAATACACTAGTAAGTTTTAAGGGATCAAAATATAATTTCGAATACACTGATGTTCGAATATTAGCCAATGATATTCTAAAAACATCTTAGTATGAGTGTTAGATTGTCTAGATATAAATTCTGTATCTCGTGCTTACACAAATGGTTTATCCTGAATAATTGTCAGGAAACTTTCTTTAATTTAATTTTGAATACACCGCACTACATGCCCTTAAAAGATTAAAAATAGTTTTGTATATTTTCAGATGGAGCCCTTCTTGGATACGACGTGGCGGACAGACAATTTCTCCACAATGAATATTTCAGCGAACAATACCACTCCGGGGAGAATTAATATTTTCACCGTACATTCGGAAATTGAATTTTACAATATTCATGCGCCTAATAAACAGTTGGTGGATATGTATGCTACCCCTTTAATCTACATGGTCGGATTTCCAGGAAATATATTATCCTTCCTAATCTGGATTAAACGCAGAATGAGAAAGTCGTCCGGATTTTATTTGGCGGCTCTTGCTCTCGCCGACCTTCTGTTTTTGAGCCTCCATGTTATTTACGAGATGCGGGTTGTTTGGAACTACCAACTCTTAGATATACCTATCATTTGTGAAATATTCCCAGTGATTTTCCTAGCAAGTCAATACTTATCTCCTCTTCTCGTCTTAGCATTCACGGTAGAACGATACATTTCTATTTGTCATCCATTTCGACGAGAGAAACTATGCACTACGCGTCGTACTGTGAAAGTGGTAGTATTTCTGTATATTTTAGCTTTCGTATTGTGTGCTATTCAGGGGTATTTTTGGAGCTTCGATCCTAAAAATAAGGTGTGTGCGATTCGGCTAGAAGTGTCCGCGACTGGAACGAAATCACTGTGGTCTATTTGGACATGGATCACGGAGATGTTAATTTTCTTAGTGGTACCTTTGATGGTTCTCATTCTAAATACGTTTGTTATTAAAGAAGCACGACGTCTCTCTAAGGAGGAAGAGACTCGATTACATGTCAAGCAAAGGAGAAGCTCGGCAACAACACTCACTCTACTGGCAGTTTCCTTCTATCTTATTATCACCACACTACCCGTGACAATCATGTATGCTATTTACTTCTCTTTTGCTACAGGCGACGAGTTTTTATCAGATCAAGAGATTTCTGTTGACCCGGTGTGGCAAACCCATCTGTCTTACATTTTTATAAGAGCTATTGTACAGGAAATAGGCACCACTCACTATGCATGCAACTTTTTTATTTACCTCATTACTGGGAAAGTATTTCGAGAGGAGCTGAAAGGTATGATCGCAAAGTTGTTATGTAAGCAGCTGGGAGACAAAACTATGTCGGAATACCGATCTCTGAACACTTGCGTGAATCGAATAAATGGAAAAACAGTTCAGGTATCCGTCGGTAAAGAGAATGCTGTCAAAGTTGAGCAGGCACGTTTATGATGGCCAGTAAATTATTGACAATCAGTTTTATTTCAAACCGAAATCTCTTAGGACAATACCATTATGTCAATTAGCGTAAATGGGTCAGTATTTTATGCTGATGACTGGTGGCGTTATAGAGTGGACTAAAAACGTGACTGTACATTATCACCAATGAAATATGATTAATTTTCGCAACCATTAAAACAGTGCCATTTCTTGTTCAATAAATTGTGTTTCTCATAATAACAGTTTTTGAATATTATGAAGGCATAAGGGTCAAATATCCTAAACAAACTGTAGATATATGTTTCAATCCATATTGGTTGAATTGATATCGGAAAGCGACAGGAGACGGCCTATCGGTAGTGCTCATTGAAGGACAGCCATCAGTGTAAGGCAATATGTAGTATCAACCTGAGGACATCAGTCAGTCTCATATAAGGCTACCAGAATACTATCACGTGTCTATTACACGACATATCAATGGTACTCAATCCTGCCAATTGATAAACCTTAAAAGTCCCTTTGGTAATCTATGTAAGCCACAGGGAATTAATGTTTTATTAATACTGCTTATATCATTACCAAGTGCTGGTCCACCGAAAGGAAAATCAATTGCTTACCGCAGATGTTTACTTGGTCATTTGGTTAGGTTATCATGAATTGCCGACAGCTATAATCTAGATTAACACCAGTCAACACGACATATATATCGCCTATATTGCCAATAAGAACCGCAGTTCTTCAGTTTAAATAGAAACAGATAACAAAATTATCAAGTATTCGTCTAAAACAATTGGGTACTCGCCGAGATGCGAGGGGGGGGGGGGTGTTGTTATACTCCGGGCAAAAGACCTGTTTCCTCTTCTAATAAAGCCAACAACCCAGCCATATAAGTGAAATAATCTTGAGTGTGGTTTAAAACATTAACGAACCAATCTACATGTGGGTAATGGTCCTGCACGGACTTTATTCCCGCCAATTACTTTAAGCTGTTCATATATCTCCCTTATTTCTTATGGTGAATAAACAAACAAACAAACACATGGATCATTACCAGTTCTCTAGGTTTCAAACTGTTCATTTTTTCAGCTGTTGGTTTTCTAACTTGCTTTGATTTTCTAAACAAGAGCATCCCTGTAGGCCATACTCATTAGACGGACTCGTTGATCAGATTTTCCCCGCATAGGCTTTGTTCATGCAACAGCGTAGATAACTGTTCATGGTCGTGTTTCAACCCAGTTGTTTGTGATAAATTGATAGATTTGCTTTCCAGAACGATATTACACATCATACTTTTTTTTATTTAATAAATTGAGTCTTACAACTATTTTCTTCAAAGCCATCCAAGATAACCTTTGCACAAACTTTCTCGTGGATATTATTTTGCTGTGATTACATTATATTTTAATAACACAGAGTTAAAGCGACATGAGCTGCCAAAGTTCGGATTTATAGAAATTCCGATCGCCAATAGAAGTCGACAGTTTGAAGATAAAAACTAAAGTATTGCCGTTAAAATAATAAAAAAGTATCGATGAAAACGGTAACCCGTAAGAAGCAAAGATACATGTATGTGCTAATAATCTTAGTTGGTTAGTTTGAGAAATCGTCAACAACAAATTGTCATTGGCAAAATATGATTCCAAAAAGTATATCAGCAGAAACGATGTTTATTTCGAACACTGTTGACATTTTTTAAACGTTGGGATATTTTTTTTTTGTTAATTTGTTTTTCTTATAAACCATTGATAACTTTACGTGGGATAACAACACAATGGAGGATGACAGTATTTAATATATCATATAGATGGTATCGTTTATCTTTGCTCCGGTCGTTATTTTTTCCCTGCCTCCCATTAGATAAGAATCATAAGCGTTCTCGGCCTTTTATGCGAGTGCCTGCTGTCGCCATCGCAGTATAAAGGGTATTATTGTAGCATATTCTTCAAATCCTAAAGCCGCCGTATGTTTTCCTCCGGACAATGAGCCCGGTTTCCTCCCACACTAAACCTGGCAATGCCGCCATATATGGGAAATAATCTTGAGTGCGGCGTAAACATCAAGCAATCAAACGAATCCTAAAACAAAAGCTTTGGTGCGAAGACAATACTAAATGAAGGCCAAAGATTTCAAATAGTTAGGTTCACGGTCCACGTTTTTATATATGTATCAAGAAGAAACAAAAATAAAAGTTCTTGAATTCCAAAGAATACAGTTGTTGATTAATATTAAAACCCCATAAATATATGCAACTGTTTATCGTTGCAGTGGCTACTAATTTAAAATGGCATGAGCTGCCAAAGTTTTTTCATAATTTTTTATCATCGTGAGAAGTTGAGTGTTTGAAGTACCTTGAAAATCTAAAAGATAGACGATGTGATAAACAAAATATGGGTAATGCCCGTTATTTATTCGAACCGAAAATGTGTGCTAATAACGGACAAAATTCAAATGGCCGGGATGAGGCCCCTAAAATAAAGTAGTTCTACAGGATACTGCTTTATGAATATACATGGTATTTTCTACTGTAAATTTACAGCAACAAGTGCTGGTCACCCATTTGTAAATGTCAGAATTATTCGTACAGTATGTATTTATGATTCCCAAGGTCTTAAAGTATCGATTTTTTCTCAATCCTATTATCAAGTAAATAGCTCAAAATAGCACCTTTATTTTATTTTATGAGACCAGTTTAATATCGATGAGTAAACATGGCAATATTTGAACCATTTGTATGCATTCATACATACCATTGTTTTCGATACTAAAGCTAGCAGTCACGTGAATCGCTGTAGTAAACGACAAGATCAATGAAACACATTTAAACAAAGGCTCACATTTCTTTAGCTTTGAAAAACAAAACCTCAATTCAATTCATCCTTTAGCATTATTGATGTGAGGCTCAAAGGAATGTTTGCATTGAAAGAAACGGTAGGATGTGTTAAAATAGAACAATTTATGTTATTTACATATGTCGTTCTAACTCTTTTTTTACATTTTTTATTACATTATTAAAGATAAACATAGCTTAGAATACGGACACAAGATGAAAAACTTTTTGTATTAAAAAAAAATAAGGAAATTGTCTATTAGTTTTGTCAACATTAAGTAAAGAACAAATCATTCTCCGCGATCGGGATTTCCCGAAGGCACGAGTAGGATGCATATCCACGTTAGTCATTGCATCAGGGAGGACGAGATCATAACGACCTTGATGTTGGAATTGTGGATCCTATTCAAGAATAACATGTGTAAGAAATAAATCGAAAGTCGTAAAATGCATCAACTGTTACATGGGCTACATTTGATGTTTTAAACAACATGGCAGAGTTCCTATATGTAACATGTAACAAGCAAGTCTTTTTATAGTAAAAAACACTTAAAAAATGACGTAAGTAGTTTTTTATTATTACTATTTAGAATAAGAGCACAATAAAGTATGTCCATATACGTTTATATAGTGTCAAGAAATGCCTAGGCCTAGAAATAATGTTTAATATTTAATTTCTATTTATAACTTTCTTTAGTACAGTTTGGTTTATATTTGATCTTATATTTTTGTTTATTCCGCCGTCAATTAATATATTTTTCTATGAACAAATTGGAATTGAGGCAGTTCATACATCTTTAGTTTATGGCAGTTGAAATTATGTTCAGAAAAAAATGTGAGGGCTCACATTGAATTCGTTTGTTTTAACCTAGAATAATTCTGTTCCTTTTTTCATTCCAATACAATTTCAGACAAAATATAACTAGGATAAACGCAGAAAAAAAATATTGCATTTGCTTGTTCGAGTCGATAAACTTCGTTTTTTCTTTACAATTTTGACATAACTTTTAATGCGGTCTTTTAAGCGATTTGTTCACTGTCGCCATCAAATTGTGAAGGACGTTTTTACAACCCATTCTTCAAAATCTGCCATCAAAAGCTGTAGCATTTAGATAAAACGGAATCTAATGGCATTTTACAGAACACAAAATGGAAGTCATTAAATTTACGGCTTGATTTTTACATCTGTCTAGTAAATTTAGTGCCAAGTTAACTGAACTTAAGAATTCCAGAGACAAATGAAGATACGTTTAGATAACTTGAGTTACTCACAGTTGCACCAAAATGAAATGACATAGAATTAGTTAATGGCTACAATAAATATAAAGAAATATAACAAAGTTTGATCATTGATTATTACATTATAATAATAATCTTGCATTGAGACATAAATACATGCATTTGATCTATACCGAACTATACTTCAAATTGACAAGTTGTCAAAATCAATCGATTTTTAGCTTGTTTTATCAAAATGTTGACTGAAACTGTACAGATTACCTGAGCTATAACGCACACTTTATTAGCCCCCTTTCATGATTTAAATTGATTGGTGGATTGATTACTTGAATGGTGTTTTACGCCTCGGCCAATATTATTTAACGTATACAACGACGGGGTAAAATCTAACAATCAGAGTCATAAATCACCATATATTTCTATACATCTTAAACACAAATATTAAGAACATAAAGTTGTAATAAATGTCAAAAACAGTAAAAGATATTTTGGAATACAATTTAAATTATAATAGCCTTAAAACCTCAAATAAATTTCTGTTCTTTAAAATTGGGCCACAATTGAACTCTTCACAACGATGTTATTGAATAAACGATTTCTTACCCAGAAAAAATGCATGCCCTATGAAAGATATGTGAAGTATGCCGAATCGACTGTCGAAAGGGATATTCTGTTTTCAGCCAGGAAGACACATTGGCGGTTAGGTGAGCCAATCAAATGTTATTTTACCGTCATGTTACTTTTTTCCGACTCACTCGAAACCCATCACCTACAAATGTGTTAGTGATTAGCAACTGTTTTGGCCTTTTTGATGTCCAGTTTGTATCCTATTGACCAAACGAGTGGTCAGGGTAAGTCAATACATGAAATACATGGAAAGACAACTCCGAGATTTCTTAAGCGCTTTTGCATGATACTTCTGATATTGATGTTCACTCTACGAGATTCCTAGAGCGTAAGAATGCTGGATATTCGGTCCAATTTTTGTAAATAGCAAATTGTCGAAAGGTCGCGCTGTTCACAAACAGTTTACTTCGTGGCGATGTCTTAATCATTTCTCATTAGTATGGAAGCCATGTGTAAAAAGAATTTCAAACATTTCTTAACAAGGCTGTCGGTTCTGTGTTGATTCGACTTTTTAAGCATTAACGAGCGTTTTGAGATTGAATGTGAAGATAAAATATAGCTACCCATTGACAAATGGGACAATCAAAAACAATCACTGGAGAATGTACAGCGGAAACTGGATCAGACATTCTTCGTTTAAAAATATGTAAATGACCCGCATGCCTGCAGTACTATTTACTAACCGGAAGTAAAAGCGACATCTAACGTTTTGCTAATATATTATCACAAATTTGGGATTCCGTTTATTTCTAGAAATACGACAGAAATTGCTGGCTCTTGTCTAGGTTGGGGAATTCCTTAAATTGCCAAGTTTGGGATAAAGCTAAAATCATAAGAAAAATTACCTTTGGTTAATAATGAGGGCTACTCAATTCTCCTGATTTCCTATATATTCTTTCTTTGATTATGATAGTTTAACGTTCTTTTTTTATTCTTCTTATAAAGTGTTCTTTTCTCGAATGAAAAACGAGATAAGCGCTTAAAAAAACTATCGGTGGATATTGGCATATAGTTTACAAATATATCTTTATAACCATGCTACTGTGTGCCTTTTAACTCAATTTCGGATACATGAATAGTTTAATATGTTTCCCTTAAATCGAAATCAGATTTACATTCTCAAATGACAACTTTCTTGGTTATTATATACAACCAGAAGGTATAACAGCGCATTGACAGTGCAATGACGACTTTCTTCGTTATTATATACAACCAGAAGCTATAACAGAGCATTGACACTATTGTCATTTCCTAAGATAAAAACTGCTATTCCCTGGTACCTTATTCCACCAACAAGGAGGATGGTTTGCCTGAGCTGTCCAGGAAACTGCCAAAAGGTGATCGTGGTCATATATGTCAAGTCCGTACACAAAGACAACTAGAGGTATAAAGGTACGTGAACCTCTGTTTTACACTCAATCAAACTTGCCTTTGTATTAGACTCTTTTTATAACACAGAGGCTCTTTGTCACTGATGGTAAAATACATTGTACAGAATCGCGTTTCTGTCGATTATTGGTTTGGAAGCCAGGAAACCACAAAACAGATATGATCTGTCTCAAACAATACCCGTAACTGTCCTTCACGTATTGTTTCTATGAACTTCGCTAACATTCACTGTGTATTAAGTACTATTTATCATTCAACTTTTCGTCATTTCCATAAAGTGCCTGTAGATTGCCCACAGGCTTGATTCAAACAGAAGTTAACCAAAACCAGCTGTTGTTAATACGACAGTTTGAACAAACTTGAGGCAGCCTGGGTCGATTTACGATGTCGATAAGGTTACGTTTTGGAAAGAAGATCTATCTGACATGCCTTCTGAGGGTACAAATCGAGTGAGTCGGAAAAGATAACATGTCGGCAAAATAGCATACGATTGGCTCACCTAACCGCCAATATGTCTTCTGTCTCTTCCAGACTGAAGGCAGAATGGATATTCTGAAAGGTAAAGAAGACCAATAATGTCAACTTAATGCACGACGACAAAGCTGTATGTAAACCAAAAACAACGCCAACTTGTGAAAGTTATGAAGGTATCTGAAATTTAGATGTAATACTTGATTATGTACCACATGTACTGTTTTGAATATATTTTCCATGCGAAAACAATGATAGCTGTAATAACATAATTTAGGCTGTTTTTATTCCTTGCTGTTCTTGCAGGACACAAATACTTTCATTTGATTCATCTTTTCATCTATTTACTCATATGCGTCTTAGTCAAAAGGTCTATGGTTTATAACTCACTTGGATTGCTAACCATGTCACTATGATACTGTTGATGAGATCGAATATGTTATATATACACAAAGAAAAAGTTAAGAACCCCCCTGGAAAGTCTGCACCGACCGATACAATCATTGGTGTAGGGAGATTGTTGGCAAACTGATGTTGCAGAAACGATTGTGATCAGAAAGGGCAACATTTTGGCGATGAGAAATCCCCATTAATGACAATAAGCTATACAATTTATTCAGGATATCTTTAGCCAAATCAAAAGTGTATTTTAACCAAATAAAAAGATGAAGAATTACCTATAGATAACAACTTCTTGGTCTATTGGGTGACGACGTTTCGATGTAGTTCTTACATCGTTATCAAAGTCATTTGTAACCTTCCAACTTCTAAATGCCATTAAAAGATTTAAATAAAAAGATGATTGTAAGTATGAAACTTAAGTCCATCTGGCTTCACAGAGCGAACATATTGAAGTAAAAATGTCACTTCATACTTACAAGCGTCTTTTTATTTTGTTAAATACGTATCAAATCTTTCAATAGCATTTAGTATTGTTAAATACGCTTTGGCTAACGATATCCTGAATACATTGTATAGCTTATTGCCAAAATGTTGCCCTTTATGATCACAATCGTTTCTGCAACATCAATTTGCCAACAATATCCCTACACCAATGATTTTATCGGACGGTGCAGACTTTCCAGGGGGTGCTTAACTTGTTTATTTGTGCATATATTCGAGGGGGTTTGCTTTGCCCGGTCTTTCATGAACATAGCTTTTTATTAGGTTGACTAATGAGACTAAATGGTCAGTATTCTTCTACACATCATTGTCTCGTCTAGACCTTTGCTGATTTGTTGGTGTTTCTGTGAAGAGTTACTTTTGTAGAGTCAAAATTACTCTCATGGCTGTCAAACAATTGTTACGTTTACTTTATCATCCGACGAAAAAGGCACACTTTCTACCTAAATATTCCGAGAAATTGTAAAAGAAATTAAATGAGTCAACAAAAAATAAACGCCTAACTCTGTCACGATCTTATCTATTCTTGTAAACTGCATGCCTTTCTCGCTTTATAGCTTCAAACCGGAAGTCGAAAGGCTGTTAACCGCGAAGTTTCTACCTTCCGACTCTTTGAATGGCGGACAACTGGAAAGGTCGAAACGTTGCAGTTAACGGCTCCCTTTTGGCTTCCAGCTTGAAGATTGGTAATTCCAAAAGTCGAAATGTCGCTATGTATCGCACCCTTTTTAGTCCTCCACTGTTGTTATTATTTATATAGAAGTCGAAAGTTACAAACACGCGATGCAAAAGGTAGAAGGTCGAAACGCCGCGGTTAGTCTTGTTCTTTCGCCTCGTGGTTTCGAGTTGTCAACCCCCGGGGGTTTCGTGTTTTACCGCAATGAAAACATACAAGTCGAAAGTTTAAAAGGACACTATCACCCAACGAGGTATCTGTCACGGAATTTGTTCTCTTAAAGAAATGCCAGACGAGCTCTTGAAAGTAGAAAACTTATCTCGTACACAGCTGCTCATATATGACCTCTAAAATAGTGTTATGGAAATGTATCATTTGATGTTGCTACAAAACAAGGCATATATGTCAAGCTGGCCACTGTATTCAGCTCAAGACATAGACATATGTCAGTCACTTTGGTTGAGCTTGGTATTTCATTTAATTGTTGAACTTGGTATTTCATTTAATTGTTGAGCTTGGTATTTCATTTAATTGTTGAGCTTGGTATTTCATTTTATTGTTGAACTTGGTATTTCATTTTATTGTTGAACTTGGTATTTCATTTTATTGTTGAGCTTGGTATTTCATTTTATTGGGTGTTGTCTTACGAACTAAATGTCCAATGACTGTAACATTATTTTCATACAAAAAACAGATCCATTGTGCACCACCCTGTAACTTTTTGATATAATCTGACAACTAAAAGCCAATATTTTAAACTCCTTTTTATAGACTACAAGTAATAGATTTTCAAATTCTAAGTTCATTCGCAACTACCTGAATATTTTCTGACAATGCCCATAAAAGAATGACGGCGATCGGTTCTATTGCAATAGTTTGTGGTAACATGAAACCATTTTCTCAAGGAGAAAAGGACATGATTAAGTTGAACCGGAAAATGCCTTTGAACTAAAAAATATACATTCTACCCATCCATTCTCAAGGGATTTGTAGTCTGGAGTTTCAACGCAGAAGAGTCTTCAAACATTACAATCATAATTGTTCCTATTTTTGTCATGTTTGCCGAAGGCTATGATAACATGATTATTCCGGAAATTCACACCAATTACATCTCGAAACGCAAGAAAAAATAACCGTATCGACACATTCGTGGTGTCAGAAGGAAATACTGTTCATCCTTGATAGACTTAATCCGATGACAAAGGGATAATTTCACTGTGTTTTCAATTGATCAACGAAACTGCCAATAGGTGTTCGTGATTCTGTATATCATTTCGCTATTGCTTAAAGACATAGAGGGAACAAGACGAAGTGACCACTTTGAACTGGAACTTCACATTAACTCAACTACGTGTTGTATTACAATGACTCAAAGGCTGGTGGCATAAAACGAACCCATTGTATAAGAGCTAAAACGAAGAATATATGTTTTCTGCAGAAATTTATCATGCTATTTAGAGGAAACAGAAATTCTTTGTTTATTATTTATGTATATATTTATGAACACTTACACACACACATGCAGTACCGCGTGTTATTTCGACATCAAAGGGCTAACAATGATGTCAATTAACCTTAGCTGATTTCTTTCTTTCCATTCATTGCGTGCAACACAAACGGCTCTTCAATTCACCATAAAGTCCATTAACACAGTCAGAAGCGTTTTAGTAACAACATGCACATACCAACTCAATACTTCTGTTAATTTCCATGACCATTACTGTAATCGTCTGAGCTTAATTCTCGTCAACATACAAACGTTAAAACCTAAATCATCATAGCCGAATGTACTGTACTCGCAGAAGATCGACGGTTTCTTCCACCACTTAACCTGGCAACGCCAGCATGTAAGTGAAATAATGTTGGGTGCGGTGTAAAACACCTATCAATACAATCAATCAACCATAATCGAACCAGTGTAATTGCGTTCAAGCAGCGCTCATCGAATACTTAGAGGTAAACCAAGAATGAGTTCTAGAGCTTAATTCAACAAGCTAACTCCAGATGCGTATATCAGTGCATATCTCTCTTGGATTAAAAATACAGAAACTACAATGAACATTTACATAAATTTAGCTTAGGTACAGTAAACCCCTTGAGGTGTGAATTCATGAAAATTTGTATCCATGTCTTTTTTCATACTCAGATCAATTAAAAAACACAACAAACAACAAGCCTATGTATAATTCAATATAGACACAAAATTAACGAAAGAATTAATAAATAAGTACTTTATAGGGGCTGTAATTGGGCACACACAGGTTTTGTCTCTCTAACTGCAAACACATAGTTTTGTGATCTTAAATATTGGTTATACGGTGAAGTCAGTTGACATCTTAACTTTTGTATTTCTTTTTTTTTTCGTAAAAGAGATCTCCAACAAGGAAGCCCGAATTTGTCATTATCACCGGAAACCTCTCCCTAAGAAATGCAGGAGGAGGTTTTACATGAAAAAGCTTTATCTTGCACCCAGCTGTTTTTGAAATGACATTTTGTTTTCGTATTATATAACAACATTAATCCCTGACCAAACTTGGCCATATATTTTATCATTTTGTATTATTCCAGAAATAATACCTGGGCATTTTTTGTTGTAAACAAAATTTACAGACAACGTGAGACCTATCTATGTGAGGGAGGTATAATGCCTATTTCAGCTTGGTTCTTTCTAGGAATCTGCCGGACGCAAAATATTTCATCTTTAAAATATCCAAAACTAAACACGGTATTTGGCACATATCACGGAAACCCAATTTTGAGAAAATTACGACACTTTTGTCGATATATCTTCATCTTACAAAACAGCGAGAAAAGGGAAATCCATGCCGAAAAATATTTGTTATATTGCCATATGTTATGGTCAGAACGGCCTAAGTAAATAAATCGTGTTATGCTATTTTATTCTTAACATCTTTTGATTTTCATATTCCAGTCCGATCTAACAACATTAAATCATCGGTTGTTGATAATTAAGTGACTCGTTCGGGATTGCGTTTCCCCTATTAAGTCTAAAACAGACTCAATTCCATGTGAATATTGACGGCATAACGGACAAGGTACATTCGCAGCAAACCTGGTCAGCAGTTTGTCAACATAACTTTAAAGTGGCATGAGCTGCCAAAATGTTTTGAATATTTTGATGCTAAAACAGAAAGTTGAAATTATTGGCTATTTTTCTCAAGACGTATAATTCAGAAACTTTATAGTGCTTCTAGTCTTGAAAATGTACGATAAAGTATTGTTTTGAACTAACTTTGGTTTAGAATGAATGAATGGTCGTCGCGGTTATTTCAATTTTGTTAACTTTTCGAAAACATTTTCGTTTTGTACAGGCCACATACTGCATGGATTTTCTCATTCCAATGCCAATCATTTAGTTTTTCGGTAACCTTCAAAGCCTCTTACTGTCGTGACGATCAGAAATTATGAAAAAAGTGTGGCTTTTGGCAGCTCATGCCAGTTTAACTGCTAGAATAAATTCTCAACAAAATAGAAGAAACATTCTTGAAGCAGTACCACAATCAACTATAAAAGCTAAAAAAATAATCCGGGGACTGGCAGCCCTTGTACTCAAAGTTAGTTATTAAAAACATTGACTTCGTTTTAGCAACAGTAAACATATGAGAAGTTAACTATTCTTTTGTCAAAACTACAATTTGTTGAGGGATGTGAAAGGGGGCGATTTCCGTGGTTTAGGCCCGAGATGGGAGATAAACCGATCGAGTTTCCATTATTGAATTAAATAGTAGCAGATTGCAAAATAGCCCATTGTTCGTCAAGATGAACGAATATCAGAAGCGTTATTCAACACAGGCTCGTTATGAGAAATATTGCAATCCTCTGGAGATGGTGCCAGAAGTTAGCCATTGGTTACATTTTTTCTGTAAGAAGGCTATCATAGCTGATTGCTATTTTCGCCATCCGCTGTTTTCACTTGCCTGTTGAAACGACGAATATATTTCAGTGTATTCCCTTGAAATAAAAAAAAATCGCCGTGTATCTTTGTGATGAATGTTGATTGATTGATGTTTTACGCCGCACTCAAGATCATTTCACTTATATAGGGGCGTTGCTAAGTTTAGCGTGGGAAGGAAACCGGACTCATTGCCCTTCGGCGAGTACCTGGCAACTGTTCCATATAGGGCGAACGAGTGAAAAATCCACTTAGAAATTTTATAATTTTTATTTGGTCTGAGTGTGATTCGAACCGCATGGATGGAAGGTCTGTGTGGGACTGAGGGGCTCTCGCTCTAACCCACTGAACCCCCGAGGCCCCTGTAATGAATGTCAAATTGAGTTTTCCAGCATTGCTTTCAAACAATCAACGTTATGAAACTGCCACAGATTTTTTACAAACTTTTGAAAACGCTGGTATATAATGTTTGCAAGAAAATACTATGATACAATCAACATAGAGACTAAAGAGATCAGCTTACAATTTTAAAAAAAATACAAAACTTTATTTTCTATCGTTTGTTGACAGGGTTGTGTGAACTGTGGGTTTCGGACAATTTATAGTCCACTGTGTGTGAATTCTTAGATTATTACTTTAACCAGGGGACTTGGGCCGGTTGCCCAAAGGTGTATTAAGCTTAAGTCGGACTTAAATACGTCACGTAACAAAGGAATGTGATTGTGACGTTGCCTAGATAAGTCAGACTTAAGCTAAATACAACTTTTTGCAACCGGCCCCAGGTGTATAATTAAAATCCACGGAGATTGATTTATTTTCTCGTGAACTGACGCGAAAGACTTGAGAGAAAAAATGGTGATTCTAATGGTTTGTAATCCGTCCTAAGTTTGTTTATAGTGTTTTTGTGTAATTTATAAATTTATACTAAATTAAAAATTTCCATCATAAACTATCACACCTTAAATAATAAACAGAACAGCGAACAGCTACAGTGTATGTTTGACAGCATTTATATTTTTTCTTGAAAGATGGAGAGATAACCTTCGCGTCTTGTTGGTTGTTCTCCGTCGTTCACTTAAAACAATATATGTGCTATTCAAACAGAACTGTTGAATATCTTCTATATATTATCGTTAAAAATTTATCAAACGCCCCTTTTCTTCGAACAATCTGGATTCATGGAAGCCATGTAAGTAAACTGGACGTGTTTGAAGTATTATCTTTCTCTTTGAGGCTTTAAGCCTCTTCGTCCTTATCGTAAATTCAAAATCCAAGTTCTTAGTGGGATGCATACACCATTTAGAGTACAAGGTGCACTAGGCTATGTGTAATCACAGTTAATACTGTATTGCCTGGTTCGGGTTTGTATATTCTTTTCATCTGTTTTTCATTCCCGCTTTGAGAACAAAACTGGTTAAGCATTGTCTACGCTTCTTATGTGGTCTGGTAAGCAATTGTTCACTGTTACCATCAAAGGAGAGACGGATTACAACAAATCCTTCAAAAGGTTCTAGGGGGCCTACGTGTCTCAGTGGGTAGAGCCTTGGACGCTCAATCCTAACAGCCTTCCACCAATGGGTCGCGGCTTTGAATCCCACTCAGTCAAAAAAAAAATGGAAAATTTTCTGACTGGGCTTCCACTCGAACGACCTATGTGGGATGGTTGCCAGTTACCACTGGAAGGTTGTGGGTTTCCTCTGGGCATAGAGCCCGGTTTTCTCCACCAATAAAACTGACAACGCTGCCATATGAGTGAAATATTCTTGAGCGCGGCGTAAAACACCTAACAATCAATCAAAAGGCTCCAGAGAAAAGCTCAAGCGTTTAAATCAACCGAAACGTTACGGCTTAATTTGGACTACAAAACATACGTCATTTAAGCAACTGTCTGTTTCATATATATGTCCGTAGAATTAATTCAAAAGTAACATAGGGTAATAAATTGAGCGCAAAACCTCTAATTTGCCATATTTTCTAAGAGATATGTTTAACATATGTTTTATGTCAACGTGTATCAAGGGTATTTATTTTAATAGTAACAGATTGTCATTGAGACAACGGCATATCAACAGCATAATTCAGCATATGTTTATTAAAGCACACATTGCGAACGTCTAAATGTCTTGAAACGGCGCTATAAGTTTACCATCAATCACAATTTAGCTGTAAAATAACGCCATGGTTTACACAAAACATGAAGACAGACTTGTTTTCACCTCTCAAATCAGAAAGCAGCCTATGAGTAAATGTACTTGCCAGAAACTTGCTCAATTTGACTGTCAACAATTTTGCCAAAAGGATTTTGAAAAAAAAAAGATTTTAGATATATTTCTGAAAAAAATATGGCTTAACAAACAAAAACATTAAAAAGGCTAGTAAATATTTCGATATGAAAACGTCAGGGATTAACACTTTAACAACATAAAACTTTCTTTAGTTAACTCTAAAAAACGATCATTAAGATAAGCAAGCAGAGTTTTCTGCAATAGACCTAGTGTCATATAAGGTGGTCAAAAAAAATCAAACACAGAGGCTAAAAACAAATTTTTTAGAAGACAATGTGTGTACCTGAACAACATCGCCTACCAATTATGTGTAACGACCTTAATAAGAAATGTTTGAAACTCTCTTTAAACGTGCGTTCCATAGTAATGATAAAAAATTAAGACATCACCACGTCGTCAGTTGTTTTTTAACAACACGAGCTTTCGACACCTGTGCCAGTGTCTTCGTCAAGTGTAACTGACGATATTAAGAAATATCACTGTTATTGTTGTAATATTAAGAAAGTCATCATGTTACACTTGACGAAGACACCGGCACAGGTGTCGAAAGCTCGTGTTGTTCAAAAACAACTGACGACGTGGTGATGTCTTAATTTTTTATCATTAACGACCTTAATGTTAAACATTACATATAGCAATGTCAAATGGTTTGGTGGCAAGATTTTCGTCGCATATAACAGAAATGCCCAGAGATCGTTTACCTTAGTACGGAATGGGTACTGTTATATTCACAACTCAGAAAGGCTCTTTAAATTGCGACGCTCCATATACCTTATATGTTGAAAACAAGGTTTGTGATGTGAGGTAAAACTAAAAGATCAGTTGTCCTTGAAAACGTCCACAATTCTTTTAAACAACCGGGTAGCAAATATAATTCCGACTTTTAGTTACTACATAAAATTTGCATAAGCTATCAAACTAGAGTTTTGAATGTTTGAAGTAACTTGATTGGCGTTGAAATAAAAAATATTTGTAAAACCAGTAACCCGTACGAACCGAAATTTAGTCTAATAACAGACAAAATTCCAATAGCCGAGGCTTTCATATCATAAATGCTCATTTTACAAAAACCAACAGGGGAAACCGTTCCAAAAGTGTGTATATGGACAATAATTTACAAAGAATTCGGTATTTCCTTGAAAATAACATCAGTATCTGATATGCATACATATGTTAAAGAGGTTTTAGAGTTTATTAAACAACACTGCATGTTATGTTCGTCATAGTTGTTGTCAAGCATAATATCGAGTTTGTAGCGCGCACTCAATAAATAGTTCTTGGGTCAAATGCAATTTCCTATTTCGTCTTGACAATCTGAATTCACGAAGAAATCAACATTACCGAAGGTCGTGTTTACAAGAAGAGTTTCTGGTGGTAGCTGTATTCAAATAAGATAACTGATTTCACATTAACACTGGACATAGAACATTCAGGTAGCCGTATAATCCAGCTAGGATTGTCTAACTTTGTATTTGATGATTTACTCGTTTATATCTTACAAGCTTATTCTCAACTCTTTTAGACAATTGAATCCTTTCGACGCTTCTTGTGCGTGATGTTTTCGCTTAGGTTTCTTGTCTTCGGTCTCTTTCAGCAGTGACTCTCTAAAACCTGGCGGGCTCTCCAAGCTAACTACCGACTAGGATAGACAGGAAGTTGCCTGTCTGATGGCCACATTGGTTGAATATCAAGAAAGTTTGTTTCGTATCTCAATCTTTATTAAAAGATATATTTTTTCAGAGAATTTGTCAAATAACAACGACAAGTTCATTTGTAACACTTTCATTCGTAATCTTTTAGAATGTTTGAGAGATTTAGTTATCATTTTTATCAAAGCCTTGCTGACAAACATTATACCAACACTGCAGGTATCATTCATTTTCTTTTCCTTTTTTGCCAGTTTTTTTAAAAAGGCAAGTATGGACTACGCCTGAAATAACTTTTTAAACTTGACATTTTGGCGATAATGCGTCAATAATTAGTTAAATAAACTAAATATGATGTAAATTCCACACAGAACATACAAAAATGGTTGTCCTTTTTTCAGATTTCGGCTAAAATGATTCCTCTTTTTATTTTGTGCCTCATCAGCTACTCACCTACAATAAACATTCAGCAATGAATGAAACCTTTTTTTGGTAAAGTGTGTCATGATATCCCCTTGACCTTGTAATCAATGCCCATGTGTGGTTCGTTTATGTAAAGAACCTAGAATTATTTTCAACTTATTAATACCATCCGTTGCAATATCCACCGTAACAACTGATGATCTAAACTGATGACTCTTTCAGCTCCGCTTACGTGGTCATTACGTGAGAAGTTTATTGGTGCGGTTCATTTTCTATTGTATGGTCCTTGGAGGCAATAATACAATTGATGGTGCCTGGTGTATGAAAAGAAAACAGCAACCCTATAAGAAGTGCAACAAACGTTTCCTTCAAAAGGGTAATTTGCTCTTATAAGACAATCCTCCTAATTTATTGGACAAGGAAGTTTTTAAAATCTTCAATTGAAACTGACGAGCTGTTAATAGTTGGCCCTTCCTGATTCCCATATTAAACACAATCTCCCCGTGTGTTTGAACCTGCAATGGGATCCCTTGAGGACGTTGACAACCTTTCTTGAGTAGAAAACCATGATAACATCAGACGTCATCAGCGAGTGACAGTTATAAACTTTGCATTTATGTAGTTTCTAATTTTTGGTGGAATGTATTTTCGATATTTTTTACACACTCGGTAAAACGTTAGACTCTACACCCTACTCAGGTTATGTTTTCCTCGTAAGTACGTGTTAGACATTTTTACTTTGTACGTTACGTTATAGGAAATGTACAATATTTGACTAAACAAGATTCCACCATTACCATAAATGAATTCGCAACATATATTCTGTAACAGAAGTTTGACCCGACTTAAATAAGATAAACTCAAATATCAGTTGATTGTTTATTAGTCATTTTGTTTCCGGTTGCTGGATCGCCATCGATTTAGCAATTTCATGAGTGCCTTCTTACAAGACAAACTAGCAGTTCGATAATTTCACTTTGGTCAACTTATGATTTTACCTTGATACGGATGGGGAATGTTGGTTTTGTTTAAACAGGTACTTGGTTTTACTGCGAATATGGTTTAACGAGGTTTTTATTTTAAATAGGCGCCATCGGCGGGTATGAAAAAGTACTAGTTTATTCAGGAAAACAATTGGTACTTTTGGATATATGACAAGTCTGTGCTGCATTATCCTGATTTGGTGATCAAAATTCTATCCGCTCAACGCCTTTAAACTCATTAGCTTATTACAACAAAATCCAAATATATTATTTCAGCTATCATTGGTAAACATTCTGTGTCTTCTTTTATTTTCATAAGCTTTTCTAACTTATCTATTCTCTCGCCATTTATATTCACTTGATGGTCCACGCTGAAAGTTCTATTTACCCAGCTTATCTAAGCAAACAGCCTTAAGCGCTAGGTCATCGGCCAGTGTTTAAAGACCTCGTCGCTTTCTTTTCAGAAAAAAATATTAGTCTGGGCTTATAATCTCCACGGCAGTATTGGTTGCGAAAAAACAGCTAGGACTAGTGTTAGAAAAATTTATTTCTTTTCAATCACTCTTAAAATGCATTTTGGAAGATGTGTTACATAGGTTTGGGTGCCAGCAGATCCAACTGCGGGGATCACCACCCATAACGTATGGAATAGTTAAGTAGGGATTTAAATGACGCGTCTGGGGTTTGTTATCACGCCAACTACACTTGGGTTTATTCCCGTGGTACTTGGATTTTGCCGCTGCTTGGGGTGATGAGCCAAGAGAACTCTGTTATGGCGAGATGACTTTATCCCGCTCTGAAACCTTTTTCTTCGTATAAACAATGGCATTTAGTTATTATCAATGTATTCTCAACTTAAGTTCAACAGAGACTTGCCTTGCTGTCAGAAGTACGATATCCATCACACTCTTCCACCATCTGACGACAATGATTGGATTAGTCTTAAAGGTTAAATGCGTTGAGAGAGCTTTCCTTGTGTGTTATAGGCAGTGCTTTTGTCAGCAAAATTCTAATTCCTGGGTAAAAGGTTGCTCGCTTACAGATCCAAGAACCAACGAAATTTGACCATTTGCAGCTCTAAGCTTGATCCGAGAAAGTTCTTGACGGGAGCTAGTAACGCTCTCTATTCTCAATCTTTTCGGAAAGTTTTCATTTGAATTTTCACCAAGCTTATATAACGTGCTAAGTACACTACGTTTGGAAGAGCTAAATCCATTCTTTGCAAAATATCAAAAAGTGAAAACTGCATTTTCTTCCTAAAGTGGCATGAGCTTCCAAAATTCACACTTTTTTCATAAGTTCTGATCGTCACGACAGTAAGAGGCTTTGGAAGCCATCGAAAAACTAAATGATTGGCATTGGAATGAGGAAAATCCATACAATATGTAGCCTGTACGAACCGAAAACGTGTTCGAAAAGTAAACAAAATTTAAATAACCGGGACGACCATTCATTCATCCCAAGCCAAAGTTAGTTCAAAACAACACTTTATCGTACATTCTCGAGACTAGAAACACTAAAAATCTTCTGAATTATTCATTTTGAGAAAAATAGCCAATTATTTCAACAATCTGTTTTAACGTCAAAATGCAGCTCATGTCATTTTAAGATGTATATAACAGTGTTTAACAAATCGCATAATAAAAAGAAATACCATTTCTATAAACACAAATAATTTCATATGTCCTTTTAAGTTACTAATGTAAATCGCGGCGCGAAATTAGCCTAATGTTGATTGTTTACTCGGTAATGTTGATCATTAGCGTAGTCCTCACGATAGAGACGAAGATGAATGCATCAGGACTCCAGTACAATATGAAGTTTAAAAATTCAAATTCCGCGTCATTTCAATGCACAATTTGCATATACTGTTATGGATTAAACGTCTTTTTAACTGTACATCATGTCAATTTCCGTGTCACTGGTTCTGTATGTAAAGGAATACTTAATATGTCTGTGTCATATATAAATTATATATAAATATATCTTAGCCATCTGATCTTTGGTATATATTTCTGTTGAGTTGTAGGTATTGTTTCTAATGAACACCGTTAATGTAACACTGATTTATACTCGGTAAATCCCTTCGTGCGATGCTCTTAGAGTATTAAACAAGTCGTCGGTGTTGGTCATTTATCATAATTTCACAGTCACGGAAAAAAACGATTTGACTAGACAGGAAGACTGGTTTTCTCCGGGAGTAATTTACCTTTCCTGTCTATATCATGATGTTTTACATAGCTTGGGAAAAGATTTACTTACAAACGGAAGCACAGACATATCCTCTCTCTTTCATAATCAGTTATTTTGTTAAATTCGCATATATCTCATGGGGTTGTAATGATCACTGGGTTTCATTTTCCCCCAAGTTTATGTATGCCACTGCAAAACAATATTTACATTTTTCTGATTTATATCTTAACTGATTGTTCATAAAAAGGTCCGTATGTCCATCATCGTTAGCTTTTTAAAGTTTATAAAAACAATTTCTTCGAGTTTTGCTTAGGTATACGACACTCTCAACTCAATATTAGGACAAAAAAATAAACGCTGATCGCACACAAATTTTAACAAAACAGAATCATATTTCCAAAAAATGCTGAAACATGCGAGTTATACTGTACACTCGGAGCATAGAAACAATCATCTCTGGATCCCAATTGACCGATTGCTTGATGACGTCACTTGGAATTTACGCGCAAAGCATTTCGGGGGATTGAGGGATCTGAGCATAGTTTTAAAATATGGCGGAAGAAATAATACTGTATCGAGAAGAAGACGTAAAAGGCGTAAAGTTACCAGAAAAATGTGTGGATAAAAACAGGTTATGTCATCAACGTTTTCCAAAAAAGTGACAGCTTGCTAAGTACCAATAAACAAAATGGCGAACTGAGGTACATTTTACCCGGAAGGCTTTGCGTAAATCTATGTGACGTCATCAGGCTCGGCGGTAATTTATTTTTTTTTCTAGCTAAAGTATACACCATCTAATTTTTTTGGTTTTGTTTATATTGAAAGGATTGTTTCGTAATAAATTGATTGTCTATAACAGCAAAATGTATTGATTCTATGTAAACCAATGTCCATAAAAGTGTTATTAAAGAGCTTTAAAGATGTCCAAAACCCCGGAAAGCTTCCACCGATCCTTTACCCATTATAGATTCAGCTCGTTCCTCAAGCGGTATTAATCATCTGGGCTTAGTGTAATCAATATCTCAGATTTCGATTCACACCATTTAGACAAGATTCCAGGTCACGCCTATTAGCCTTTGGGCATGACGGGCAGTCCGGGTGTCAGGGAGTTGCTAATATATTTGTTTTTGTTTTCTTTTAAAAGAGAACCCTAAGTACTACGTTTATATAATTCCAAGTTATGTAATTACGTACCCCATGTTTAGACGCTCGTGTAGAATCAGAGATACTAACCGGCCCGGAGCCTGTTTCACAAAGCGGCATAGCGTAAGTTTTCACGTAACTGCCATAGCAACCCATACTGTAGAGATACGTTAGTATGAAAGTTAAAATGCATTTACGCCGCTTTGTGAAACAGGACCCTGTTCTGGAACAAATTAGAATCGTTTGTCAAATTTGGTCTTTGATACTTATGATAGAGTTGAGGGACGATTAATAGAGAGCGAGAGTATCGTGAGAATTCCACAGATTTCCCGTCACCGGCGATGCCGTTGCGCTTGTGGGAAGCCTTAAACGTTCGAATGTGACGCTGAGTTCTGTCGTTGTCGAATAAAAAACGTCAATCAAACTGAAAAACGTCATCTGTCACCGGGTATCGCGAAATCTCTCGAGACACTGCCAGGCCCTATTATTTGTCAAGCACAATGATACACATATATATGTATCACAGCCATGAAATACACAATTCAGATGTCTCTATTTCACAAGTTAAAGGCAGATTTAATCTATTGTTAAAATCAACTTGATAATTCTCGCTTCCATGCAGTGGCCATTAATGACCATATTGTCATTACTACATCAATACCTTTTATCAAAATGACCATCAATTTTGCTCTCGGATATTCTCCTCAAAACCTATTTTTTATCACCATGTGTGGTGATACGTTTTTTAAATGTCTTGTAGCGCCATTTAATTATGAATTGCCATTCATTAAGCATTTAGTTAATAATTGCCAAGATTTTCAAAGACTTAGACACATGCATGATTATAACACATCTAGGGTGTGTTCAAGGATTGATGAGCATTTACAAAAGTGCTTAAAATATTGCAAATCTGTTCTTAACTTCATATCAGAGTAGGCGAGCTGATCGAGAGATTATTTCATATTTTATAGAAATCCTGCAACCAAAAAAAGTGAAATTTCATTTACGAAATAGATATATCCGATTGAAAAGTATGGTTAAATCTTATTTGGGATGCCGGTATATCAGACCATCCTTTCAAGGCACGATCTAGAATAATCTGGTTGTTCTAGGAGGGAATGATCAGAGTTGTATCGGGCGGAAACTTGTTAATGCACTCATTTCACGTATGTTAAAAAATGGGTGTTGGTCTAACGTTCTAATGAAGATCGTTAAAGTAACGTTGATTTAAAGTCATTAAACGCCAACATGCGATCCTCTTAGGCGAAACATGTCGTTGAGGTTTGTCATTAATCACACTTTCCCAGTCACGAAGAACACTGATTTGACTCCACATGAGAGTTGGCGCCGAATACGTGTAATTTACTTTATCCTCCCTGTGACGACAGTCTGTATCACCTGAGGGATGGCTCACTTACAGACAAGAGCATAAACAACACGATGGTCGGTATCTTCGTCTACAGACTCTACAGTACCTATATTAGACCGTATTATCCGATTGTATCAGTTTAAGAACGATCATCAATTACTGGATTTAAAGTGTGTATCAATTAGCCTGTAAAGTTTAGATATGACATGGCATCCGTTTTGTTTCAAAAAGATTTTCACTTTTCATGTATTTTTCAGGTGTTATTTTTTCCATTAACCGACTTTTCCATTTACACACTCACTTCTGATTGTCACACAAGAGGTCTTGCGTGTCAATTGTCTTCACTTGGGAAATGGTATTAAGAACTGCTCACTGTTTATCAGAGAAACTTACTAATGTGCGTGGGATTTATACGTGTATATTGATTAAGGGTTAATCAGTAATAAACTATATCGATCATATAGTGTTAGTGCCACGCCTGTTCTCTCTGTTTTCCGGTTCCACCTTTAAGCCTACATTCCAGATCATGCTTATCAGCAAAATTAAAAGCCAACCTTGATCAGTGTTTATCTTCTTTCTCGGTGGAATTCAAAATAACATAAAATATTTCTTCTGAAAGTTGATACGTGTAGTTGTCTTAACTATGACTACAAACACAGCAGTAAGGTTAATTCAAGATCACAACAAGCATAATAAATTGTTCAACTTGTAAGGTCTTGCATTTAAGCCTACGTTAATTGTATCTACTTCAAGGCCTTCGTAACTTAACAATATGGCAGCCGGATCAGTTTTTCATAAAGTGACATGTTTATCATGGCTTCCATTGTAATTCAATGTAAGTTTCAAGAAACTGAAAGCAATTTTCTTGAGATGGGAAGAGAATGAAATTCTGAAAGTTGATAAATTTGTAAGAACAGCGTTGATGCCTATAATTATAGTAAATTGATCAACAAACATGTAGCCATTTCTTCAATCACGTATCAAATTGTAGCATTCGTGGATAACCAGTAATAGTATGGGATTCTGGCAGACACTGAAAATGAAAGTGATATTTGTTGTCATATTCTAATTGTTGAGGCTATTTGCCAAGTACATTTGACGGTTCTGTCTTTACAACACACTGTCTGTTCTTTGGAGAATTAGTCTTATCAATCATCATCGGGAAGAATACCATAGGTATTTAAAGTCGAATTAGTTGCCAAAATTCACTCTTTTTATTCCACTTGTCAACACGTTGGAACTTCAATAAGTTTGCTTTCGGCGTTTCTTTTATAAATTCCTGTTGTCAACGTACCATGAATGTTAGAACTTTAATATGTTTTCTTTCGGTTTTATATAGCTAACACCAATGTGTTATAGGTGTTGTATTCGTTCTGCTCGGCGACATGATATTAGAACATAAACAGTTCAATCGTTTAGCTTCTCCGAAATATATTAGCCTTGAAACTTAACACAGCCAGCATAACGAGTTTACAGACTTGGAAATGTTTTTTTTTTACAATATGCCAAATAAAAAATAACTCTCACGGAAATTCAGATTCCTCTGGGATATGATCACGGTTTCCTCCCCTACTAAACCTGACAACGTCGCCATATAAGTGAAATAACCTTGAGTGCGGCGTGAAACATCAATCAATCAATCATGAAAATTCACCCCATAAGATCTATCAAAACCACAGTTAGACATAAGATATGTACCTGTACTTCTCCTGTTTACCTGCAACACGTAGATTATAAATAAATATAGGCCTACATTTGTCATGGGCCAAAAGAGGGGCGGGCGGGGGGTAGTAGTGTTGCATCTCAATATGTCAACCCTGGGCTTTACCGTTTCCTATCCACCCAATGGCCTTGAACTATTGAATCGATTTCAAACCAATTCCTAGGTTATTGTTTCAGCAACGAAGACAAAACTTTCTTGGTTCTCTGTTATTTACAGAAGCTTCTCTGGATGAGCATTCCTATTATGTTTACTTAATCTGCGTGGCTTATCTATTGGAGGCAATCGAGATAAAGGAAGTCTAACTAGTATTTACCCAGCGTATCGAAGAAAACGAACAGAAGTACTGCGGTCCTCGATCAACGTTTAAATGCTACATGGAAGACTTGGTATCTATCTAGCAAAGGCTGACCTAATATTGTATAGCTACAATGGATCCATCCATGAGCGAAATGTAGAGTTTTAATACTAAGTCGAAAAAGATATATCATAAAAATTCCATCACATTTAGCTAAACGAATTCGAAGAAGTCACCATCGACTTGTAGGGAATCTCCGTTCTCTCTTCCATTCCTAATTCGAAATAACTGTCTTGATATACAAATAACTAATAGTACACATGAGTTTATTCTATCTATGTTTAATTTTATTTGGCCTTTGTTCTGTGTAGAGTGTATTTGCTGATATAATGTCACACACCAAATTGTAGATATCCTTGATCCAAGCGTAAATCAGACTTTTGGAGTTGACCAATGTTTCCTGCGCGCGTGTATTGACTTGTGATCTATGGTTTGCCGATTGGTTGAGCGGGACACCGTGAAGTCTGGTTGTGAAGATGGCAGCCGAATCAGTCAGCTTGTCGTTTTCTTAAAACGTTTGACTCTCTTTTATTTGGCGAGCCCAATTGTAGAGGTGTGGCTATGGTAAAGGAAAATTTACCGCTCTGTACTGTTTATATTGCGTTTTTTCCCTTTGCTTCTCTTTTAACCTACATTCTTACCGATATTAAAGGCACACTTGCCGCCGTAGCCTGTTTAAATTTGCTAAGAAAACCAATTTACATGAGCTTACTACGACTAATACCACTAAACTTAAACATATGACACATAAAACATGTCTAGTTAGCTTTAGACTGTAAAAATGGGGTGAAAAACAAACGAAGAATCGAAGCCTGATTACAACAACAACGATCAGTGTCGGTCAACTTTCGTGTTGGTTTACCCTCCTTTCAGGCCTTTGTATCTGTGGTTTACGCTCAAACAATTACCAGCAGGCTTTTCCAGTCGCTGTTAACCGATCGTCAGTCTGTATTTCTCAGATAAATAGGCCTACGTAAAATTACACTGTGCCGTAAGTTCACTCACTCGACTGAAACATAAAATCGCCAATAGGGGGCAGATCGGTTTGTTTACGTTCCGGGTACGTAACAATTCAAATTTTCAAATTCAAATTAAAAATACAAAGTGACGTCCAAACTTTTAAATTTTGGTAAAAATAGAAAGTTCCTAACTTATATTGTCTGGGAAAAATACAGAATACGGTCTATCTTTTTTAATGTAAACAATATTCCTGATTTTCGCGGCAAGTGTGCCTTTAAGGGGAAGTTTTTTTTTACTTGTTAACAAGAATGACGAACAATGAGGTAATTCTGTTTCAACGAGACTATCCTGATATTTGACAGTTCATGCCATTTCAATGACACGGTAGACATCTAGCGGTTAACATCCTTAATATATGGTTCAGTCCAAACACAGAAATTCCTTAAAAGTTTTAATGAAGATGTTTACGCAAAGGGTCATTTATTGTCATTAAACGTCCACACGCGATCCCATAGACTAAACATGCCGTCGGAATCTGCCATTTATCACACTTACCCAATCACAAAGTACAGCGATTGAACCAGACAGAAAGACGGGTATACTCTCTGTGTGTAATCCTTTACAAGGGATGGGCACCTTACAGACAGGAATATAAACAACATTACTATGTTCCTTCTTTCTCAAAAGTCAGGTATAATCGAAAATCCCATGGTTCAAACTTCGTGGAAAGAAATTACACTTCCTTCTCGGCTTGCATATCTTGCCACGGGAAAGCTTCATGGGGCCAGTCAAGACCATCGTCACCATATACAACATGCTGTCGAGAGTTTCCCCTCAGATCAACTGGAAAGGGGACGTGAAACTTTCTAGTGCTTCAAGGGTAATAAGTTAGCTGTAATGCCCATCTGTTCTGAATGACACACCTATTACCTCAGTACTGTTTGTCTGCTTCCAAGTCACAATTCTAGCTCACACCAATTATCTTTGGAACATGAAAGCATGCTTACGTTGCCTATTCGTGCTATTTTCTAGTTAAACCCCAAAGTCTGGACAGTACTCTATAGAAGTTAAGGCCCGTTCTCACTGTGCGATTTGTCGAACCGACTTGTAGGATGCGATTAAAATGGATGCATTTGATTGGTTGATAAATAATTTTGACCAATTAAAAGCATCCATTTTAGTCGCATCCTACAAGTCGGTTCGACAAATCGCACAGTGAGAACGGGCCTTTACATCATCCTTTTTTCTGAACGTCGATACTCACATTTTCCTTAACTATATGATATTAATCTATCGGGTTAGTATACATGTACGGCCTATCGAGATTGTAATCCTCTATTCACCGTGTGAAATATATAACTAACATTCCTCTGCTAAACAAAATATGAGTTTTCTTTCGGTAGATCGTTGTTGTAATTCCATCAGGTGATCGAGAGATGAGAATGTCAATGAAAGGTAAACATCCATTAGGTTCGTGTTCGCATGTGAATTTATGGCCGAGTGACAACAAACCATGGTCTGCCTAAAATTCACAAAGCATACATTTATTTACCAATGAAATCTATTTTATCTTCCTGCGATCACAATTTGGCTAAGTATTTATCTTCGATATTGAGTTTTATCAGATACAGCGATAGATGTATTAATGTCAGATTTTTGTTTCCTTTTCTACCAGGATACATGAGACGATGTTAAATTTCATAAGACATTTATCCCAATAGATCTATCAACATTTCAATTACTTGAAAACAATAAAGTGTATTTGCTCAAAATTTTATTTCAATCAACACTTCACAGAAAATAAAAACCTACAAGTAAATGTGCTATGCGACTGGTTTCACTATCCTGAAGATGTTTTCTGTATCTCTTGGTTGGCCATTTTAAGAAACCTGTCTTTATTTCGTAATTTTGTTGATCATTGTGATCGTATTGTTACAGTTGTATAATTGGAATGATCAGCTGTTGGCTTGTGCACTATGTTTCTTGTCTTAGCACCATCGACGGATGTATAGCTGGAAACGTGATTGCAACACATCGAGTTTGCAAAGCAAGTAAAGAGGTAAAAAGCCTTCTCTTGTAGCACTCTTTCCAAAGATCCCAACCCCTTATTTGACCAAATCCTATTCACCAAACGTCCTTGGGTCCATTGGTAAGATATTATTTCAGTGATAAAGAGTTCATATCCCAGGTTTCATTTCCAGCTTCTATCCAAATTTCATAAGACATTTATCCCAATAGATCTATCAACATTTCAATTACTTGAAAACAATAAAGTGTATTTGCTCAAAATTTTATTTCAATCAACACTTCACAGAAAATAAAAACCTACAAGTAAATGTGCTATGCGACTGGTTTCACTATCCTGAAGATGTTTTCTGTATCTCTTGGTTGGCCATTTTAAGAAACCTGTCTTTATTTCGTAATTTTGTTGATCATTGTGATCGTATTGTTACAGTTGTATAATTGGAATTATCAGCTGTTGGCTTGTGCACTATGTTTCTTGTCTTAGCGCCATCGATGGATGTATAGCTGGAAACATGATTGCAACACATCGAGTTTGCAACGCAAGTGAAAAGGTAAAAAGCCTTCTTTTGTAGCACTCTTTCCAAAGATCCTAACCCCTTATTTGACCAAATCCTATTCACCAAACGTCCTTAGGTCCATTGGTAAGATATTATTTCAGTGACAAAGAGTTCATATCCCGAGTCTCATCTCCAGCTTCTATCCAATACCAATACCCTCGCCAAATGTATTTACTCAATCTCAAGCCTGGCATAAAGTAGACCTAGCATATCTAAAAGAAAAAGACCTTAAACAATCTGCCATTGATTTAATTTGAGCTACCGAATCGATGATCTAAAAAAAAAAAAAATTAGTGTCTAGATAATAACAGGCTTCAGAAAAAAACGTGACTTATTTGTTAATATATTACATTGCCTCGTGTAAAAAGCTAGTTTGTCCGGCTTAGGGTATTTTCAGCAAATTATGATCGGCTCTCTAATTGAAACATTTCATTCATATGGAACCTCTACTCTTGCACAGCATTCAACAGAATGGAGCAGCCAAATAATCAAATTCTGTATGTATGTAAAAACCTCTACTCTGTATAGAACAGTGGGTCAAGTTAAATGTAATTCTATTAAACTCACTTCAGTAAATCAGACATCTCCAGTGAAAACAACAAATACGGGTTAATTAGAAAACCTGGCCGTGAATGTTCGCATTGCATATTACCTGAAACATAATAACGACAATGATGACATTTTCATGGAAAGATTGATTGATGTTTTACGCCGCACTCAAGGATCATTTCACTTATATGCCAGGATTAGTAGGGTAGGAAACCAGGCTCATTACCCGAAGGAAACCCCCGACCTTCGGCGAGTACCTGGCAACTCTTCCACATACGGTGACCGAGTGAAAATCCAATTTTTCCATTTTTTATTATTTAATCTGAGCGTGATTCGAACCCGCGCTCGGTCAGTGCGGGACTGAGTGACGATCACGCTAACCCACTGGATCACCAAGGCCCCTCATGGAAAGAGACAAAGTAAATTTAAAAAATGCTGTCAAAACATTTACTACCTCGAGGCCAGCAGATGGTAAAGTGCTGTAACCCCCCAAATGTTTCAGCATAATCCATATCCTGAAAGTTGGTAGCTCACGGTTAATTCATTTTTGAACGGAATGTAGAATTTCCTGATCACATTCTGAAAAGATATTCGCTCAGCCAATAATGTTAGGTATTTCACCCTGAAGAAAAGTAAGGGTTTACCATTACCGACCAGATGGTCAAAGATTGTCAGATCAGTATTTTCATACAAGATTACGGTATAACTATAATTTATCATGAGAAGAACTATAAAAAAATTGACACAAAAATGTATCAACTTATTCAGGGCTTCATATAGGGCTTCTTATCAACAGAGAATAGAGCTGTCGACATACATAAGACATCCATCACACTTTCCCAGTATTTGATGACAATACTTCGATTTGCCTCAAAGGTTAAGTGTTTTAGTTGAATTTTCTTTCGTGTTTTCTTTAAGGCATTTTCCAGCCTACTCCAGATCCCTGATGGATTGGTAGCTTACCGGTCAACGCACAGACCAAACGACTCCGACTGAAATCTTTCCCCGATCATTTTCAATTACCTAGACTAGAAAGAGACAGTGTTTGTCAAAGGCAATAAAGTCTTTATATTATTATCTGTGGCGTAATCATATCGGTAGCGTAATCCGTATCCGTGGTAGCGTCATTTTTTTTCTAATTTATGTTTTGAATAATTTCTTCTTTTATTTAATTTTTACCGAAACAATATCTTGTAAAAAATTATATCAAACAGGTTAGAATATAAAACGACAAAAACTGGCAAACCTAATTTACCCTACGAATGAGACAAATTGACGATTACAAATATCGAGTTACCACATATTATTCGTTTATACTTTTCTGATGCTTGTTGCGACGTCACATTTGTGTCTTAGATTTGTTTTCGGTTTGTTAAAACTTACAACCTAACTGTATTTATTTAAGTTGGAGTTTAACGCCGCGCTCAAGATTATTTATTAGGCAAATTATACAATGTTTTCTTCATAGATCAAATAGTAATTTGAACAGATCGGTTTATACCATAATAATTAAAAATTGGATCCAGGTTAGTCGCCTCTTACGATCAGCTTGCCTGGGAGCTGGGAGCCAATTCTTATCCTCCGAAACCCACACGGAGACCCAAGGATTAGTCGCCTCTTACGATTGATTGATTGCTTGGTGTTTTACGCCGCGCTCAAGATTATTTCACTTATAGTCGCCTCTTACGATCAAGCACCTTGGGAAAGTTGTGGGTCTATTCTTATCTCCCCGGAACCAACACGGTGGGATTTTGTTTGAAACTTGTAAAGAAGATGGTTACGGTAACGCACATTAATAGTCATTATAGGACTAAACATGTGGATGGAGTTTGTCATTTATCACACTTTAGCAGTCTCGGATAACAATAATTGGACCAGACAGGAAGACTGTCTGCTTTCGATGTAATTTCCTTGTTATGTCCCAGTCCCTTGACGACAGCCTACATCGTCTAAGTCATGACTTCGTATATATTGCATAGTATTGCATGTATAAACATCGCTATGGCCAAGATTATAGTAGAAGAATACAAACTACTTCAAAGTAAACTTGCTCGACCTCTGACCCAAAGGCCAGCCATTGCTTATAAAAAGAACAAGAGTTTCCCATGACCCTATAATATATCGTCTGACGATATTCTTACCAAAGTCTGGTACCCTGCCCCTAAACTCGTACAAGATAGCTCGTTATTAGGGTCAGGCAACACCCGCCGCCATTACACTTTATGCAAGATGGCGGCCCCCATGTTTACACATGTGACAGACAATCTTACGTCGACTGGATTTCAGTAAAATATGTAAGTTTTTTCACATACATAAGCTTTTCTAATGTAATGATGCCATTTAGGGTATCCGACTGCAGCTTTATATTCGTTTTAATTAGGATGACAAGCCGTTTTGACTTATTTTGCACGCTTTTATTTATATTTTGACATTGCCTAATTTCGGACGTTTTTAGCTATAAATGGGGTCCAGGGGCTTGGGAATTTGTGGCATCGCTGTGAAAATGACTTTAATAGCAGCCTGAGCCTTTGGCCTATTGGAAAACATGTCATTGAAGTGGATGCCACAATTATTTACACAAAAATTTCCGGGTATAAAAAGACCTCCACCTATCTTTTCTAGCAAAACTCTGTAGTCAGTGGGCTATGGTACTGACAGTTGATGGCATATTTCAGAAAACATTTCTAAATGTAGCCTGGACCTCTGGGCTATTACATAAACTATGATTGAAGGGGATGCCACAAGTATTTGTGTACATTTTTCGGGGTAACTATGGCTTACATAGCATTTCTTGCATTAACAAACAACTAAGGGGTCCAGGGGTATGGTATTAGGTGGCATCTTGTTAAAACAACTTTTAGAGGAGCCGGGGGTATATCATCTAATAGTGAATATATAAATGAAGTGGATGCCACATTTATTTGCACAAATTTTCAGCCCGGGATTTAATGCATTTTAGCCATATTAGCATTTACACATAGCTAAGAGGGGCAGGGGCATGGCATTTGGTGGCATCTTCCTAAAAACACCTTTGAAAATGAACACGACCTTGCCTATAGATAAATTATATATTTAAATTGGATGCCTCAATTATTAGACCAATTTTTTATAGGAGTAAATCCGAGTAATATTACTGCCATAACCAAAATTTAATCATTTTCTTTTTCAGGAAGATCATTCAGTATATGGGAGGCTTGGGAGCTTATTTGGTAATCTGAGTGACATTCAGTGGAAAGATACTATAACAATTTATATGTCTGAATGTGAGTTCATCTTAAGAATAAGAATTCATCTTAACTCAACAAGTCATTGGTGGACACAAACTCAATCCTGTCTGTTTTCACAGTGATGATCTGTGCTTTTGATCTTAAGATCAGTTTTGGAATATTGTGTAAATGAATTATAAACATACCAAAGGCCTGGAGAGGGGGCATATTTATTAGATAAGAATATATATATCCTGTGGGTGTATCCACATTTGTGATATATAATTTATACCCTTTAAGTTCTTTACATGTAACATCAAATCAATCATAAGCATTGTAGGTAACAACATTTTTTCTAGAACCATTCATCTTTATTATGAGTTAATCAATAAAGTTATTAAAAATCTTAACTGGTATTATTGTGTTGTAGATATTAGGTTATCGCTAACAGTGACAACCTAAAATTTCATTTCATATCTGGCGAACTATACACTGCCCACTATGCAATGCAGGCATGGAAGTGCAGTCACTTAAGTGCATGCTTGTCTGCAGATTTGTGACAAATGTAAACTTTTTCGAATAGTCAAGATGTATAAAAAATTAAAGTAAATGAAATAACATTTAATCCTTCCAATGTCCAAAGAAATTTGAGGCATATAGGGTATGGGACACTAGGCAGTTAAAATAAACACAATTTCCCCAGTTTTAGTCTTTCATTGAAATGATTCTGGAGTATGCAAACTTGAAATAACGCTCATGCACCAAATAATACCTGGCTCGAATGCAGCTTCATTTGGAGTTTAAGACTGGATTAAACAGAGCATCAACTGGTGGGCGTAAATAGGAATCAATAATACCGTGTCAATAAAATGCATATGTTAAATATTAAACATTCACAGGGACATGGCACTACTGAAATTAGCAGCATATAACTGACACTGTAAATAGAAAACATGTTTGTTAAAATTACAACAATGAGTGAAGATAATGCTGCTGGAACTGGACATCTGACCATCTCAATCTTCCTTCTTCAGAAAATTCACAAATGAGCTATAGGTTATAACAGAATAAGCTCAATTTTCAGACAGAGTTTTTTAAATCAAATTTAGATTTATTTGATAACAAGTTTATGCTGGAGTGTTGAAAGATACCAGCAGAAAATGTGGGCCTCTATTCAGCCATAGAATCATATTTTAAAACAATTATGACAGAAGGCCTAGCCCTTTCAACCCCAGAGAATTTGTAGAAATTAAAGTGGCATTCACTTATATTTTTATCATCTGTTAATTCTGTTTATAGACACAGGTTGCCTTCAACCTTGTTTTTATGACGATGGCCATATTTGCCGAGCCCCGGTTACCCTTAACTAAATGCCTATGCTAGTAAGGACGAGTTAGCAATTTTACTCCTAATCCACTTTAAATATATAATTCATCTATAAGCATAGGCCGTGTTTATTTTCAAATGTGTTTTTAGGAAGAGTAAATGCTAAAATGCATTAAATCCCGGGCTGAAAATTGTGCAAATAATTGTGGCATCCACTTCATTTATATATTCACTATTAGATGATATACCCCCGGCTCCTCTAGAAGTTGTTTTAACAAGATGCCACCTAATACCATACCCCTGGACCCCTTAGTTGTTTGTTAATGCAAGAAATGCTATGTAAGCCATAGTTACCCCGAAAAATGTACACAAATACTTGTGGCATCCCCTTCAATCATAGTTTATGTAATAGCCCAGAGGTCCAGGCTACATTTAGAAATGTTTTCTGAAATATGCCATCAACTGCCAGTACCATAGCCCACTGACTACAGAGTTTTGCTAGAAAAGATAGGTAGAGGTCTTTTTTTATACCCGGAAATTTTTGTGTAAATAATTGTGGCATCCACTTCAATGACATGTTTTCCAATAGGCCAAAGGCTCAGGCTGCTATTAAAGTCATTTTCACAGCGATGCCACAAATTCCCAAGCCCCTGGACCCCATTTATAGCTAAAAACGTCCGAAATTAGGCAATGTCAAAATATAAATAAAAGCGTGCAAAATAAGTCAAAACGGCTTGTCATCCTAATTAAAACGAATATAAAGCTGCAGTCGGATACCCTAAATGGCATCATTACATTAGAAAAGCTTATGTATGTGAAAAAACTTACATATTTTACTGAAATCCAGTCGACGTAAGATTGTCTGTCACATGTGTAAACGTGGGGGCCGCCATCTTGAATAAAGTGTAATGGCGGCGGGTGTTGCCTGACCCTAATAACGAGCTATCTTGTACGAGTTTAGGGGCAGGGTACCAGACTATTCTTACCATAGCTTCAGATGCGTAAGTATCGTCAATGTAATACAAAGTGTTCCAGAAAATTCTACTGACTAAGGCCAAGCTCCTGTCAGTCATCAACCTAATGAAATATCATAGGTTTACTTTAGTACAACAATGTATGATGGGGTATAAAGGTTTAAATGATATACCTCTTTTTAACACAATCAGAAACTTGTTTCCATGGTTATTTTAGACAAGAAGATTTCCCCTGTGCCAGTGCGTTTTAGTGTTCATAAATATAAACAGTTCCTAAAGGTTGACTCTCTGTAAACCAGGGAACTAACGATCTTCCAGTCTATGAGACATTGAAACTGGTCACAGAATGTGTCTGACCACATGTGCGTTACCAACAACATATCATATATATTGTTGAACTCGCTCAAGTATCTCTCTCAAGAGCACTGAAGAACGCGATTGCTGTCATTCGGGTCTGTTGGGTTACACAACTAAAGTCCCTTCACCGTTATCAAAAGCTCTCCAGGATTGTCGTTTAGATTGACACCTGCGAGTTTGAGTCTATTCTCATCTTGACACGGGTTTTCACTAAACTGATACACCTTTCGAAAACTCACGAAAGTACATGAAGCATTGAAAAGCAAAGTACAGTCCGTACAATTAGTCAAACGTACGCGCGAGTTTCACTAAGTCTACTTTAGACAAGATATCAACAACATTTGGATATTTTTCTATGATGAATTTTTTTGAAAGGTGAAATTAGCAAATAATCGTTTAGAACCCAAACTGCAGCCATGTTCGACAATACCATTACTACTTTGTCAGAGAAATTAGTTTATATTTACATAGACAGTAGATTCTGATATTCTGTATTTAGAACAATGTATCACCCGGTGTTTTTGTATGGACCGTTTTATCCAGATTCCTCATATTTGTTACTCCACTCTGGGATGCATCCAGTAATGCAAGATTTGTCTCATTTTCCTCAACTTTAACTTAAGTTTAACTTCGTGATTCGTGGTTTATGTACATTGCCCATTTAGCATTAAACCTAAGTCAAGTCCTTTTTTTCCTTCCCTGTATTACCTTTCGATAGGTAACGGTGGTATTTGTTTGCACTGGGACTATCCCATAGGTACTGGATGATGCGCACCATGTAAATACCTCAGTTAGTTTATTAACCCATTTATCTAAATCAGTTAATCAGTTGATAATTAAAACAAAATATATAATAACATATTATAATTTCTTTGAGAAATCTAAAAAAAACTATATCACCGCGAAAGGAAATTGGCTATCAATTGAGGCACTTTATTCTTATATTTGGTACGTCTGAAGACCTGGTTCACTGTTGGGTCTCTAATGCTAAGCCTGCCAATAAATGCTTCACGCGGAATCTGCAATGATACGGCAAATGGTTTACATTGTCTTCTTCAGAACATTCTTTACAAACGTCAGAATTATGGACATTTATCTTATACACATGTAAATACGGGTTTGTATTTAAAGTGACATGAGCTGCCAAAATGTTGATATTTTGACGTTAAAACAGAATGTTGAAATTATTGACTATTTTTCTCAAGGCGTATAGTTCAGAAGCTTTTTAGTGCTTCTATTCTCGAAAATGTACGATGAAGTATTGTTTTGAACTAACTTTGGCTTAGAATGAATGAATGGTCGTCCCGGTTATTTAAATTTTGTTTACTTTTCGAACACGTTTTCCCGTCGTACAGGCCACATACTGTATGGATTTTCCTCATTCCAACGCCAATCATTTAGTTTTTTGATGGCCTTCAAAGCCTCTTACTGTTGTGACGATCAGAAATTATGAAAAAAGTGCGAATTTTGGCAGCTCATGCCCCTTTAAGTGCTTAGATAATAATCGAAAAAGCAGGATTTCATCTTGCCTACTATTCAGAGATGTACAACAGTCATCAGCGGTAAAGTGAAGAAAAGAATCTTCCAGTAAGGTTTTTATTCCATGATTCTTGCCACATTTGTGTAAACTCGGTTGGTTGTTTTAGATTATTGGCGCGTCCATTCGTATGAATGATGTTCGCCATCGCGTTAACTTATATTTGACTGAATTGAATAATTATTCTCTTGACAGTTGTATGTTATGTAATATTTCTGATAATTTAAGCCGAAGCTTAGCAAGGGAATCTGTTTTCTTATTATCAGGGATTCCAATATGAACAGGAACCCAATTAAAAAGCCCTTTCGATATGTAGACTCACTTTATCTGAGATCTAGATACAATAAATGTACCATTTAACCAATGGCAACGCTTTTTAATGTATACTTTAACCGATGGCAACTTTTTTTAGATTTGCTTGAAAAATAAATACCCCAAAAATCTCTTTCATCAAGATTTACGGGTTTATTTTTCCAACGGTAATAAATGCTTTAATGTTCATTAAATGCAAGACCACTTGTCGTTTGCTAAACGCAACTGTAGATCAATTTAAATGTTCTCGTGTCGATGGCAAACGGCTGACAGGATCAAATGTTCGACAGTCTGATGTCTACAAAAAATCAAGAGCTTTTCGCATGTCATCCCTGCCAGTTGAAGTGGTTAAGGTCAGAGTCGTAAATAACACCTCTTCACACTTACCATTTAAGTCTGGTCGAACGGTTAATAGGGTAGCGAAAGGCGTGGGATGTAGTAATTAGAATCATTGTCATCTCAGTTCACCCGTAGCTGGATTGATCTCTTTAACAGCTCTTCGGTATCACGGTATCACGCTTTGCAAATTACAAAGATACATTTCTTTCACTTTAAAGGGGCATGAGCTGCCAAAATTCACACTTTTTTCATAATTTCTGATCGACACGAGACTTTAAAGGCCTTCGAAAAACTAAATGATTGGCGTTGGAATGAGTAAAATCCATACAGTATGTGACCTATACGAACCGGAATAGTGTTTCAAAAGTAAACAAAATTTAAATAACCGGGACGATCATTCATTCATTCTAAGCCAACGTTAGTTCAAAACAATACTTTATCGTACATTCTCGAAACTAGAAGCACTAAAAAGTTCTGGGTTTTACGTCTTGAGAAAAATAGCCAATAATTTCAACATTCTGTTTTAACGTCAAAATATCAACATTTTGGCAGCTCATATCAGTCTTGCAAATTTCTAATTCGTGGTGTGAAAGGGAATTGCTAAAAAAAAACGCTATCAAAACAAACAGAGCACTTTTAGAAATGAGCCTCTATGTTTAATCGGCAAGCCAAAGCCGTATAAGCTGCCAAAAATCAAACTTGTTTCATAAATTTTGATTGTCACGACATTAAGAGGCTTTGAATTTCATCCAAAAACTAAATGTTTGATGTTGGAATGAGGAAAATCCATAGTCTGTGGCCTATACGAATCCAAATAGTGGTCGAAAAGTAAACACAATTTAAATAACTGGGACGAATATTCATTCGATCGAAGCCTTAGTTAGCTCATAACACTGCTTTAACGTACAATGTCGAAACTAGTAGCACTATAAAGCTTCTGCGTTACACGTCTTTAGACAAATCCTCTAACGGAAATATTAATATTTTGGCAGCACATGCCACTTAAAACACTCAAGGCTATATAAATAGTACCTCAATTCGGATTTTAAAATTGTAAGATTTTCGTTTTGAATTTTGGTATATCACCCCCAAATGATCACACCATACGCTTTAAATAAAAAATGAGATGGTGTTTTTTTTTTATTTATAATTGATTGATTGTTTGGTGTTTTACGCGCGCTCAAGATTATTTCACTTATATGGCGACGTTGCCAGTTTTTTTTTTTGTGGGGGGAAACCGGGCTCTATGCCTGGAGGAAACCCACGACCTGACGGTGGTAACTTGTAACACTCCACATAGGTCGTTCGAGTGAAAACCCAGTCAGAAATTTTATTTGTGATTGAAACCCAATTTTATTCAAAGTCGAAAGGGCCAATGCGAACAGAGATTATCTCCTTAACACCAATGCACTTGGAGTAACTTGGAGAACCTGATATCGTCGTTGTGTTTAACAGAGTCTCGTCTTTCAGTCAATTTTCAATTACGGGAATGTTTTTTCAAGACCAGTCGGTCAATAAAAGTCATTTATTTCATTTAACGGCAAAATATTCATCCTATAGCTCCACCAATCTTATCTAACTTAACCTATTTCTGTTGTCTGAAACCACATACGTTTTTTTCTATTGTGGACTACATCTGTCTCATATGTTTAAGAGATTTCTCTGTAGATACGGTGAATAAATACAAAAGATATTTATCTTCCGTTATACGTCCAATTTTATTACTATCAAACTACAGTAAAGAAAATATATTGATTGTATGTTGGGGGGCGATAAGTCGGGTGTACTTAGGAAAATCAGAAGTTGAATTATTGTATTCCATTTGGGACATAATCACAAATGATTCCGTAATATTGTTTTGATAAAAGTGTAATTGTTTTCAGACAAATGTAACAAGGCACTCTAACATGGCATGCATAACTGTTAATAGCACTCTTGGAGTAACTCGGGCAACTGAATATTGGGGCTGTGTTTAACTGATTGTAATCTTTCAGTTAATTTAGAACCAAAGCGAGGGTTTTGAAGATCTGTCAGTCAAAAAAAATCTCAGTTTGATAAAGCTGGGAAACCTATCAACTGGATCTAACTTATGTTATTTGTATTGGCAGAAACCAGATAAGGATTTCTTTTTCTGTAGAGGAGTACATCTGTTCATCTGTTTATGGTATTTCTTTGTAGATAAGCCGAATAAATACAACTGGTCTATCTTCAGTTATGCGTCCATTTCTATTACTATCAAACTTCAATTAAGAAAATATATTGATTTACGTATGGGGAATGGAAAGTCGGACACAATTTGGAAAATCGGTAAAGGTTCTATGATTCTATTTCAAGGGCTCGTTTTTATTACACAAGTTAGACGGACCTTATTTCTAAACGTGTGCTTTACGGCCAGTACCCGGGTGTGTGTTCTTGTAAAACTATCATGCAATAGATTTGCATTCGTTATATATATTCGCAAATATATTCATGTCGTGTATTGAGTCACAATGATCTGTGAGGAGCTTAATTTTTTGTCCATACTTCATGGTTTAATTGATCAACTGTCTTCTAAAACTAAATATACTCATTGTATATCCGTCGGCGATATTTTTAAATAAAGGATATCTTCCAATTCCGAAAATCAGCCTAACGGAGGAATTTAAAATCAGTAGTGGATTTTATTCTGTGTGATCAAGTTTCACTTGAATCGAATACACCCATGCCCATCTGCCTTGAGGCATTGCGCATGTCAAAAGGAAGGTGTAAATAACACAGATAATATCAGTTATATCAAACATCGTCAAAAATTAAATCCACTAAATGTATCTCCACCAAAAAAACTGGCCGAAACCCATCGCCATCGAAGTATAAAACAACATTGGATGAAAGGGTTCAGCTTAATTCGTTAACGTTACAAGGTTCTAAAATTGCAGTAAGTGATATCATTAAAAACACACTTGAAACTGAATAGCACGGGGTTAAATCCCTTGAGCAGAATTACCAGACTCCATGTGCTGTCCTGAACTTGTCTAAAAAAAACGTGAAAAGACGAAATAGATAATCGATTCTTAAAAACACCCCTGATAATTATTATTAAACGATACGCTTTCATCAAAAACGAGTTTTAATGAACAGTTAAACGTTGCCAATTAAAATATTACAAAAAGTTGTTTCCATTGATAAAATTGCCTACCGTTTTGTACACCACGAAAGTAGAGGGCAATATGGGTGTTCCAGCACACTTCAAGTGAGTCAAATGACGTCACAATACCTTTATAAAAAATTTGCCGCGAGGCATTGACCTAATTACATATGCACCCAGTCTAGTGCAGGTCTATTAAGGGACGTGCGCATCAGTCAATATTAAAGTACATGTGCACCTATTCTTAAAAAAATATGCTGAATAATACACTCCCACGGAAAAAATATGCTTAGTAATGCATTACTGGTCTAAACGACCAATTAAACCGACTGACACTGGTGATAGACAATAGATAATAAACGAATGTATAAATAACCTTGGACAGTATTACCTCAACGTATAGATCATATCGGTAAGTATGTGTACACCAGAGCCGGACGGCCTCGGGGGGCAGATGCATCGGACCGTATCCAATTAAGTCGACTGCCAAAGAGACGTGTGCGTCCAACCGTAACAAATTAACGGAATAGAATATGTCGAGTAATGCAGTCAAATGATTGCGCCTTCCCGAAAAAAAAAAATATGCTGAGTAAAAAGTGTCAGCCTTAGGGCTCAGCCAATCTGTATAAATACGGGTGTAAATCAGATCCAGTCATCATTGGAAAACAGGACTGCCCGGCAACACTCTCAACACTATCCAACATCGTTTAACATTGGACAACCACTAAAGTTTGAGAAGGTAAGTTGAAAACTTTTTTATGCATATCAAAAATATACTATGTATAATACTTAAGTCTTGACCACTGGTCATCAACCCGGAAGTGACCGGAAGTGAACCGGAAGTGACCCGGAAATAACCCGGAAGTGGACCGGAAGTGACCGGAAGTGAACCGGAAGTGACCGGAAATAACCCGGAAGTCACCGGAAGTGGACCGGAAGTAACCGGAAATAACCGGAAGTGACCGGAAATAACCCGGAAGTCACCGGAAGTGGACCGAAAGTAACCGGAAGTGACTGGAAATAACCCGGAAGTAGACCGGAAGTAACCGGAAGTAACCGGAAGTGAACCGGAAGTGACCGGAAATAACCCGGAAGTCACCGGAAGTTGACCGGAAGTAACCGGAAGTGACCGGAAATAAACCGGAAGTGACCGGAAGTGAACCGGAAGTGACCAGAAATAACCCGGGAGTCACCGGAAGTGGGTCGGAAGTAACCGGAAGTGACCGGAAATAACCCGGAAGTCACCGGAAGTGGACCGGAAGTAACCGGAAGTGACCGCAAGCAACCGGAAATAGACCGGAAGTGACCGGAAATAACCGGAAGTGACCCGGAAGTGGACCGGAAGTCACCGGAAGTCACCGGAAGTGAACCGGAAGTGAACCCGAAGCAACCGGAAGTGACCGGAAATAGACCGGAAGTGACCGGAAATAGACCGGAAGTGACCGGAAATAACCGGAAGTGAAGTATTTGAGCCAAAAATAAGTCCCAAGTCCGGAAGTAGCCAATTTCTAACCGAATTCGGTCGTTCAAATCTGCACCAAATCCCGGCACTCTGGTTTGGCTAGTATCTACATGTGAATGGTCGCAGAAGAGATGGTTCGATGCAATATAACTTTCGCTTAATCAAATATGAATGGAATAAAGTTGTTTTAAATGGCTCAAGATCCACTAAAATTCATTGATTTTTACGTTTTGGGTAAGATTTTATCACTTTCCATTTAATAATCACCTTTTTAAGTGACAGTCTGTCGATAAATAATTGTGGCAAAGGTCAAACGGAATTTAACCTTGTCTTGGTTTCTCATTTAGATGGATAAATCATTTGAAGGAAACGGTTTAACGGTAGAAGACAATCTCGACAGAATCATGGAGCTTGCCAATCAACTGTGTGGTTTGACCTGTGAATTCTGTCAGCGGACATGGGAGACCAAAGAGCTTCTCGAAAGCCACAAAAGACGTGAACACAAACACGAACAAAGATGTCCCCACTGCGACAGAATATTCACCAAATCATGCAACCTTAACCGTCATATAAAAACCGTACACAAACCTGGTAAGTTGCTTCTCAGTTATTGTTCAGCCTGACTAAATACAATGCTGATAGATGCCTATAATATAAAAAGAAGGACAACTAACCAAACTTTTTATTATTTCTTCCAGACGAGCCGCGCCCATCCACCTCGACGGAAGGTGAACAATGTAACTGGTGCGGAAAACAAACAAGTCTTCTACCGGGCAAGCCTTTTTGCGGTGTATGCGCACAGCGAGGAGTGGAATGCTCCGCCTGCAGACGACCTCTTCCCCAACGGTTTTACACGCAGGATGAATCAAAGTGTGACACCTGTCTCCGCAAACAACGGAAGCAGGCCGGACGAGGACCTCCGAATCACACCACCCTGGAGGGGCGTGCAGAGACATTCGAATTAAAGCCCGATAACACGAACAATGGCGACCTTTTATTATTTTTTAGAGATAACGAGGCCTCCGTGTCGAATATTCTAAATGCACAGCTTCTTCAGCACGGGGGCTTCAAATTGTATTTAGTGGTTACACTTCGTCTGGTTCGATACACATCCGACGGCGATGAAGTGACTTCGGAGCCATCTTTTCGTAGTATAAACGCTATTATAACTAACAACAGTCAGTTTGAACTAACTTTAGCCGACGCCTTCCACAAAATTTACGAAGCTTTTCAGAGCTATCAAGGAGAAGGGTCTGGGTGGTCACTGGATGAAATCGTTAAGATGGAAGTGAACGTCGCTAAATACAATCCGCTACACGGGTCTACATTTGTTCCTACCCCACCAGCATTGGTCAAGAAAATGGCTATAGTAAACGTTAAAAACTCTGACGATTATTGTTTCATATGGAGCGTCTTGGCCGCTTTACATCCCGCGGATAAGAATCCCAATCGCGTAAGTAAATACACTCCCTATTTCGACACGTTAAACCTCGAGGGTCTTAAATTCCCTATGACGTTAGACCAAATACCTCGATTCGAAACCCAGAATAATATAACCGTGAACGTCTTGGGATACGATAACGATGTTTTCCCGCTTTACGTGACCAAAAAGCGTTGCGACTCGCACGTCACACTCATTCTTATATCGAAAGGCGACGTCCGACATTACTGTCTCGTCAAATCTATGAGTCGTCTGTTGGGTGATCGCACCGCTCACCACGGTACAACCTATTACTGCGACTATTGCCTACACGGTTTTAGCGCCGAACATCTTTTGGAAGAGCATCTTCCACAGTGTACACCATTAGGGATACAGAAAACGGTAATGCCGAAAGACGAGTTTCTTGAATTCAAGAATATAAAAAATCTTAACCGAGTTCCTTTCATCGTGTACGCCGACTTCGAATGTTTTACTGAGAAAACTCATGAGACTACCGCTAAAACTGAACGGTATGAGAAGCATCAACCTTCCGGCTTTTGCTACGTAGTCGTCAGCAGTGTAGACGCTTATAGTAAACCGGCCACCGTGTATCGCGGGCCTAACGCAGCGGAAAAGTTCCTGCAAGAATTGAAAAAAGAGAATGACTACATTTGTAAGATTCTCAACGAAAAACGGGATATGGACAAACTAACGTTCGAACAGGAGCGTGAATTTCAAGCGGCTACCCATTGCCATATTTGCGAGAAAGAGCTGGGAGCCGATCGGCATCGAGACCATTGTCACTTGACCGGCCGTTTTAGAGGGCCTGCCCATGAGCAGTGTAATTTGCAGTTTCACTTTAGAACAACCACTAGACAGGAAGCCAATCGATTTTTTATTCCCGTCGTCTTACACAATTGCCGAGGGTATGACAGTCATTTAATATGCAGCGAATTGGGCAAGTTCAAACATTTGAAAGTTAATTGCATCGCTAATAACATGCAGAAGTATATCAGTTTTTCTCTCGGGAATCTGCGCTTCATCGATTCCCTTCAATTTTTGAACGCTTCGTTAGACACCCTAGTGACGAATATGGCCAAAGAAGGCTCCGACAAATTCCATATGTTGAAAACCCATTTCCCCGACCCAACGCACCAAACACTGCTATTGAGAAAGGGCGTGTACCCGTATAGCTATATGACCGATGACTCTAAATTTGCCGAAACACAACTCCCTCCTATTCAAGCCTTTTATAACTCTTTGAAAGAAGAAGCTCTAACACCGGATGATTACGCTTATGCCAGGTCGGTGTGGTCACGCTTTAACATCTCCAATCTCGGAGATTACCACGATCTATACCTCAAGTCTGACGTCTTGTTATTGGCCGATGTATTCGAAAATTTTCGGAACATTTGTCTTTCGTACTATAAGCTTGACCCCGCTCATTATTACACCAGCCCGGGGTTGTCCTGGGACGCCATGTTAAAAATGACTGACGTACGACTGGAGTTGTTGCAAGATATCGACATCCACTTATTCGTGGAGAGAGGTATAAGAGGCGGCGTATCTATGATAAGTACTAAATACGCCAAAGCCAACAACCCGTACTCTGAGGAGTTTGACCCCTCTATGCCTACGAATTACATAGTGTATTTAGACGCGAACAACTTATACGGTTGGGCCATGTCGCAATATTTACCTCTTCAGGATTTCGCGTGGCTGACGAACCAACAAATACAAACCCTTGACATCGCATCCGTCTCGGACACCGCTGACACGGGGTACATCCTCGAAGTGGATATTGAATACCCGGAACAGTTGCACGATCTACATACCGACTATCCACTCTGCCCGGAACGTCTGGTAGTAACTGATGACATGCTGTCCAGTTATTCGACTACTTTGAAACAACTACTGGACTTAAAAGGTAAGCCAGCGGAAAAACTGGTGCCTAATCTCCACCACAAAACGAATTACGTCGTTCACTATAGGAACTTGAAATTCTACTTGTCCCAGGGCATGGTATTGACGAAAATACATCGGGGAGTCGAATTCACACAATCCGCCTGGTTGAAGTCGTATATCGATTTCAACACCGAGAAACGTAAAGCGGCCAGGAATGATTTCGAAAAAGATTTTTTTAAACTCATGAACAACAGCGTGTTCGGGAAAACAATGGAAAACCTCCGGAATAGAACCCGCATCGAATTAGTGCGAGATGAGGCGAAACTGGAAAAATTTGTCGCAAAGCCCTCATTTCAGAGTTTTAAAATATTCAGCCCAGACCTTTGCGGGGTACATTTAAAGAAAACGAAGTTGACACTGAATCGACCCATTTACGTCGGTCTCGCCATATTAGACGTTTCGAAAGTATTAATGTACGACTTCCACTACAATTTCATTAAAGCCAAATACGACCAAAACGTTAAACTTTTGTTTACCGATACAGACTCTTTCTGCTACCAGATACAGTGTCCCGATTTTTATCGCGATATAGCGGCGAACTTCCATCTGTTCGATACTAGTAACTATCCCAAAGACCATACCCTATATAGCTCTGGTAATGCCAAAGTTCTCGGGAAGTTTAAAGACGAGGTGGGGGGTGCAATAATCGACGAGTTCGTAGGATTACGGCCAAAAATGTACTCCCTGACTTACGACGACCACGAAAAGAAAACCGCTAAAGGTATATCAAAGTATGTAATTAAGAAAAAGCTAAAACATCGGATGTATAAAGAGTCTTTATTTAAAAAACGTTCATTTACAAGTACGATGAATTGTATAAGAAGTTTTGACCATCAGCTGTACACAATTAGACAAAGTAAGATAGGCTTGTCACCTTTCGATGACAAGCGCTATGTGTTAGACAACGGTTATGACACGTTAGCGCATGGACATTACAAGACAGAATACAACGAACTGTTTAACATGACATCCATCTAACTCCGAAATAAATGTGATACTTGTTTATTATATGCCCGTGTAAATGGAAAATTGTTATTTCAAAATATATATATGTTATATAATGATAAATCTCTCTGTATGGCCTTTGGGCTACTGTATATATATACAATTTATCGAATAAATGGTTTCCTAGAGAAATGCTTTCCTTCAAAGCTTCGACAGAGTTCATATTATAGAGAGTTTCAAGCGTCCGACATGTTCTTTCAATGTTGCGATGAATAGAGTCGTTCTCGAGAGCGGTTCTGTTTCAAAGCGGGGAAGGACCATCAGATTCAACAATATGGCTTGAACGCAACTAAGGAGATAACAACATATTTCATTCAAACGATTCATATAAATCTTAAATAAGTCAGTCTCATATACCGGTACATAGTCGCCCTAATTGTCGCGAGTAATCTGCCGACAATGCGTACAACCAATCAAACCATTGTAACCCGGCTGTTCGCTGTTACAGTTTTTCAAACTAATTATAGTGTTTTGAAGGACTCCAAGTATAAACTTAATTCCCACGGGAAACCTATGTTAAGATTTCTATAGAATTTTGACCACGGTATATCGTCTTAATTTCGACTTCACGGCAACAACAAAAAAAAAAAATAAAAAATACCTAGTGTGAGGACATTCATTGTTAGCTACTCCGGTGATCAGACACGATATACATATAGATCAATAAAAAATCTTACCACTAAACCAGGTTACATGGGTATTTAAAACCAACAGTAGAAGTACGCAAACAAACATCACCTCTAAAACAATCCGAGAAAGCAGATTTTTCCCCGTTTCCATGATAGTTTCTCGGATTGTTTTAGAGGTGATGTTTGTTTGCGTACTTCTACTGTTGGTTTTAAATACCCATGTAACCTGGTTTAGTGGTAAGATTTTTTATTGATCTATATGTATATCGTGTCTGATCACCGGAGTAGCTAACAATGAATGTCCTCACACTAGGTATTTTTTTTTTTTTTTTTTGTTGTTGCCGTGAAGTCGAAATTAAGACGATATACCGTGGTCAAAATTCTATAGAAATCTTAACATAGGTTTCCCGTGGGAATTAAGTTTATACTTGGAGTCCTTCAAAACACTATAATTAGTTTGAAAAACTGTAACAGCGAACAGCCGGGTTACAATGGTTTGATTGGTTGTACGCATTGTCGGCAGATTACTCGCGACAATTAGGGCGACTATGTACCGGTATATGAGACTGACTTATTTAAGATTTATATGAATCGTTTGAATGAAATATGTTGTTATCTCCTTAGTTGCGTTCAAGCCATATTGTTGAATCTGATGGTCCTTCCCCGCTTTGAAACAGAACCGCTCTCGAGAACGACTCTATTCATCGCAACATTGAAAGAACATGTCGGACGCTTGAAACTCTCTATAATATGAACTCTGTCGAAGCTTTGAAGGAAAGCATTTCTCTAGGAAACCATTTATTCGATAAATTGTACGCGGAAGACAAAGAATAAAAAATGTAGAAAGTTTATTCACAGTATATATATACAGTAGCCCAAAGGCCATACAGAGAGATTTATCATTATATAACATATATATATTTTGAAATAACAATTTTCCATTTACACGGGCATATAATAAACAAGTATCACATTTATTTCGGAGTTAGATGGATGTCATGTTAAACAGTTCGTTGTATTCTGTCTTGTAATGTCCATGCGCTAACGTGTCATAACCGTTGTCTAACACATAGCGCTTGTCATCGAAAGGTGACAAGCCTATCTTACTTTGTCTAATTGTGTACAGCTGATGGTCAAAACTTCTTATACAATTCATCGTACTTGTAAATGAACGTTTTTTAAATAAAGACTCTTTATACATCCGATGTTTTAGCTTTTTCTTAATTACATACTTTGATATACCTTTAGCGGTTTTCTTTTCGTGGTCGTCGTAAGTCAGGGAGTACATTTTTGGCCGTAATCCTACGAACTCGTCGATTATTGCACCCCCCACCTCGTCTTTAAACTTCCCGAGAACTTTGGCATTACCAGAGCTATATAGGGTATGGTCTTTGGGATAGTTACTAGTATCGAACAGATGGAAGTTCGCCGCTATATCGCGATAAAAATCGGGACACTGTATCTGGTAGCAGAAAGAGTCTGTATCGGTAAACAAAAGTTTAACGTTTTGGTGGTATTTGGCTTTAATGAAATTGTAGTGGAAGTCGTACATTAATACTTTCGAAACGTCTAATATGGCGAGACCGACGTAAATGGGTCGATTCAGTGTCAACTTCGTTTTCTTTAAATGTACCCCGCAAAGGTCTGGGCTGAATATTTTAAAACTCTGAAATGAGGGCTTTGCGACAAATTTTTCCAGTTTCGCCTCATCTCGCACTAATTCGATGCGGGTTCTATTCCGGAGGTTTTCCATTGTTTTCCCGAACACGCTGTTGTTCATGAGTTTAAAAAAATCTTTTTCGAAATCATTCCTGGCCGCTTTACGTTTCTCGGTGTTGAAATCGATATACGACTTCAACCAGGCGGATTGTGTGAATTCGACTCCCCGATGTATTTTCGTCAATACCATGCCCTGGGACAAGTAGAATTTCAAGTTCCTATAGTGAACGACGTAATTCGTTTTGTGGTGGAGATTAGGCACCAGTTTTTCCGCTGGCTTACCTTTTAAGTCCAGTAGTTGTTTCAAAGTAGTCGAATAACTGGACAGCATGTCATCAGTTACTACCAGACGTTCCGGGCAGAGTGGATAGTCGGTATGTAGATCGTGCAACTGTTCCGGGTATTCAATATCCACTTCGAGGATGTACCCCGTGTCAGCGGTGTCCGAGACGGATGCGATGTCAAGGGTTTGTATTTGTTGGTTCGTCAGCCACGCGAAATCCTGAAGAGGTAAATATTGCGACATGGCCCAACCGTATAAGTTGTTCGCGTCTAAATACACTATGTAATTCGTAGGCATAGAGGGGTCAAACTCCTCAGAGTACGGGTTGTTGGCTTTGGCGTATTTAGTACTTATCATAGATACGCCGCCTCTTATACCTCTCTCCACGAATAAGTGGATGTCGATATCTTGCAACAACTCCAGTCGTACGTCAGTCATTTTTAACATGGCGTCCCAGGACAACCCCGGGCTGGTGTAATAATGAGCGGGGTCAAGCTTATAGTACGAAAGACAAATGTTCCGAAAATTTTCGAATACATCGGCCAATAACAAGACGTCAGACTTGAGGTATAGATCGTGGTAATCTCCGAGATTGGAGATGTTAAAGCGTGACCACACCGACCTGGCATAAGCGTAATCATCCGGTGTTAGAGCTTCTTCTTTCAAAGAGTTATAAAAGGCTTGAATAGGAGGGAGTTGTGTTTCGGCAAATTTAGAGTCATCGGTCATATAGCTATACGGGTACACGCCCTTTCTCAATAGCAGTGTTTGGTGCGTTGGGTCGGGGAAATGGGTTTTCAACATATGGAATTTGTCGGAGCCTTCTTTGGCCATATTCGTCACTAGGGTGTCTAACGAAGCGTTCAAAAATTGAAGGGAATCGATGAAGCGCAGATTCCCGAGAGAAAAACTGATATACTTCTGCATGTTATTAGCGATGCAATTAACTTTCAAATGTTTGAACTTGCCCAATTCGCTGCATATTAAATGACTGTCATACCCTCGGCAATTGTGTAAGACGACGGGAATAAAAAATCGATTGGCTTCCTGTCTAGTGGTTGTTCTAAAGTGAAACTGCAAATTACACTGCTCATGGGCAGGCCCTCTAAAACGGCCGGTCAAGTGACAATGGTCTCGATGCCGATCGGCTCCCAGCTCTTTCTCGCAAATATGGCAATGGGTAGCCGCTTGAAATTCACGCTCCTGTTCGAACGTTAGTTTGTCCATATCCCGTTTTTCGTTGAGAATCTTACAAATGTAGTCATTCTCTTTTTTCAATTCTTGCAGGAACTTTTCCGCTGCGTTAGGCCCGCGATACACGGTGGCCGGTTTACTATAAGCGTCTACACTGCTGACGACTACGTAGCAAAAGCCGGAAGGTTGATGCTTCTCATACCGTTCAGTTTTAGCGGTAGTCTCATGAGTTTTCTCAGTAAAACATTCGAAGTCGGCGTACACGATGAAAGGAACTCGGTAAAGATTTTTTATATTCTTGAATTCAAGAAACTCGTCTTTCGGCATTACCGTTTTCTGTATCCCTAATGGTGTACACTGTGGAAGATGCTCTTCCAAAAGATGTTCGGCGCTAAAACCGTGTAGGCAATAGTCGCAGTAATAGGTTGTACCGTGGTGAGCGGTGCGATCACCCAACAGACGACTCATAGATTTGACGAGACAGTAATGTCGGACGTCGCCTTTCGATATAAGAATGAGTGTGACGTGCGAGTCGCAACGCTTTTTGGTCACGTAAAGCGGGAAAACATCGTTATCGTATCCCAAGACGTTCACGGTTATATTATTCTGGGTTTCGAATCGAGGTATTTGGTCTAACGTCATAGGGAATTTAAGACCCTCGAGGTTTAACGTGTCGAAATAGGGAGTGTATTTACTTACGCGATTGGGATTCTTATCCGCGGGATGTAAAGCGGCCAAGACGCTCCATATGAAACAATAATCGTCAGAGTTTTTAACGTTTACTATAGCCATTTTCTTGACCAATGCTGGTGGGGTAGGAACAAATGTAGACCCGTGTAGCGGATTGTATTTAGCGACGTTCACTTCCATCTTAACGATTTCATCCAGTGACCACCCAGACCCTTCTCCTTGATAGCTCTGAAAAGCTTCGTAAATTTTGTGGAAGGCGTCGGCTAAAGTTAGTTCAAACTGACTGTTGTTAGTTATAATAGCGTTTATACTACGAAAAGATGGCTCCGAAGTCACTTCATCGCCGTCGGATGTGTATCGAACCAGACGAAGTGTAACCACTAAATACAATTTGAAGCCCCCGTGCTGAAGAAGCTGTGCATTTAGAATATTCGACACGGAGGCCTCGTTATCTCTAAAAAATAATAAAAGGTCGCCATTGTTCGTGTTATCGGGCTTTAATTCGAATGTCTCTGCACGCCCCTCCAGGGTGGTGTGATTCGGAGGTCCTCGTCCGGCCTGCTTCCGTTGTTTGCGGAGACAGGTGTCACACTTTGATTCATCCTGCGTGTAAAACCGTTGGGGAAGAGGTCGTCTGCAGGCGGAGCATTCCACTCCTCGCTGTGCGCATACACCGCAAAAAGGCTTGCCCGGTAGAAGACTTGTTTGTTTTCCGCACCAGTTACATTGTTCACCTTCCGTCGAGGTGGATGGGCGCGGCTCGTCTGGAAGAAATAATAAAAAGTTTGGTTAGTTGTCCTTCTTTTTATATTATAGGCATCTATCAGCATTGTATTTAGTCAGGCTGAACAATAACTGAGAAGCAACTTACCAGGTTTGTGTACGGTTTTTATATGACGGTTAAGGTTGCATGATTTGGTGAATATTCTGTCGCAGTGGGGACATCTTTGTTCGTGTTTGTGTTCACGTCTTTTGTGGCTTTCGAGAAGCTCTTTGGTCTCCCATGTCCGCTGACAGAATTCACAGGTCAAACCACACAGTTGATTGGCAAGCTCCATGATTCTGTCGAGATTGTCTTCTACCGTTAAACCGTTTCCTTCAAATGATTTATCCATCTAAATGAGAAACCAAGACAAGGTTAAATTCCGTTTGACCTTTGCCACAATTATTTATCGACAGACTGTCACTTAAAAAGGTGATTATTAAATGGAAAGTGATAAAATCTTACCCAAAACGTAAAAATCAATGAATTTTAGTGGATCTTGAGCCATTTAAAACAACTTTATTCCATTCATATTTGATTAAGCGAAAGTTATATTGCATCGAACCATCTCTTCTGCGACCATTCACATGTAGATACTAGCCAAACCAGAGTGCCGGGATTTGGTGCAGATTTGAACGACCGAATTCGGTTAGAAATTGGCTACTTCCGGACTTGGGACTTATTTTTGGCTCAAATACTTCACTTCCGGTTATTTCCGGTCACTTCCGGTCTATTTCCGGTCACTTCCGGTTGCTTCGGGTTCACTTCCGGTTCACTTCCGGTGACTTCCGGTGACTTCCGGTCCACTTCCGGGTCACTTCCGGTTATTTCCGGTCACTTCCGGTCTATTTCCGGTTGCTTGCGGTCACTTCCGGTTACTTCCGGTCCACTTCCGGTGACTTCCGGGTTATTTCCGGTCACTTCCGGTTACTTCCGACCCACTTCCGGTGACTCCCGGGTTATTTCTGGTCACTTCCGGTTCACTTCCGGTCACTTCCGGTTTATTTCCGGTCACTTCCGGTTACTTCCGGTCAACTTCCGGTGACTTCCGGGTTATTTCCGGTCACTTCCGGTTCACTTCCGGTTACTTCCGGTCTACTTCCGGGTTATTTCCAGTCACTTCCGGTTACTTTCGGTCCACTTCCGGTGACTTCCGGGTTATTTCCGGTCACTTCCGGTTATTTCCGGTTACTTCCGGTCCACTTCCGGTGACTTCCGGGTTATTTCCGGTCACTTCCGGTTCACTTCCGGTCACTTCCGGTCCACTTCCGGGTTATTTCCGGGTCACTTCCGGTTCACTTCCGGTCACTTCCGGGTTGATGACCAGTGGTCAAGACTTAAGTATTATACATAGTATATTTTTGATATGCATAAAAAAGTTTTCAACTTACCTTCTCAAACTTTAGTGGTTGTCCAATGTTAAACGATGTTGGATAGTGTTGAGAGTGTTGCCGGGCAGTCCTGTTTTCCAATGATGACTGGATCTGATTTACACCCGTATTTATACAGATTGGCTGAGCCCTAAGGCTGACACTTTTTACTCAGCATATTTTTTTTTTTCGGGAAGGCGCAATCATTTGACTGCATTACTCGACATATTCTATTCCGTTAATTTGTTACGGTTGGACGCACACGTCTCTTTGGCAGTCGACTTAATTGGATACGGTCCGATGCATCTGCCCCCCGAGGCCGTCCGGCTCTGGTGTACACATACTTACCGATATGATCTATACGTTGAGGTAATACTGTCCAAGGTTATTTATACATTCGTTTATTATCTATTGTCTATCACCAGTGTCAGTCGGTTTAATTGGTCGTTTAGACCAGTAATGCATTACTAAGCATATTTTTTCCGTGGGAGTGTATTATTCAGCATATTTTTTTAAGAATAGGTGCACATGTACTTTAATATTGACTGATGCGCACGTCCCTTAATAGACCTGCACTAGACTGGGTGCATATGTAATTAGGTCAATGCCTCGCGGCAAATTTTTTATAAAGGTATTGTGACGTCATTTGACTCACTTGAAGTGTGCTGGAACACCCATATTGCCCTCTACTACTCACGAACTACTAAAATGTCGCCCAAACACTTCAAAGACAGCGTGAGGCAGATAGCTAAAATCATAGCCAAAGGAATCATCATATTTGTAACAAAATGCCATAATTCTAATAGAAAATCCTGTAGCTGGTTTGTTTCAGTGAACTCTGCAACGTTACACCTATTCTCAAAATGTAAAAGGGAATTCTTTGATTGATTGATTGATTGATGGATGTTCTACGCTGTACTTATAGGGCGATGTAGCCAGGTTTAGTGAGATAGTCAAACCGAGCTTTTTGCCAAGAGGAAAACCCCGACCTTCGGCAACTCTTGCATATGCGGCGATCGTGTGAAAAATCAACTCAGAAATTTTTCAATTTTTATTTGGTCTGAGTAGGATTCCAATCGGCGCAGCATCAATGGAAGGTCTGTGTCCGACTGAGGAACTATCACTCTATAAACTGACTGAGCCACCGAGTAAAAATATTATATAGTACATATGCTGACATATACTTTTCTCTTTTGATGAAGCTCACTTCTTGTATATTTTGCAAATAAATAAAGAGAATAACTCATTTAAATTTAAACCCCATAGTTACTTGCATCTCGTCTTTGAGAAGCAGTTTTTTAGATTTTTTATGGTCGTTGCTAATTTGTATCTTTATCTGATTCCGTATTGAACATAAGTTACTCGCATTATTATGGTCGAAACAGAAATGGTGTGAATAAGACCCCGTGGTTGTTTTTATCTCATTGACAAAATGTTCCAAGCATTTATTAAGGTAATCCTGTTCCTGATTAGCAGATTTATAAGCTTTCAGAATTCATTGATTTTCATCAATAGAGGTAAGACATGTATCGTAACCAAATAAAACAACCAATGGAAATGATCCCACGATGAACTTTTGAGAGACGATACAAGAGAGGGGATAAAGGGGCAATACACAGTCTTATTTGCTATACATTGAGACTTATTTTGTTGGATAACATTCAATTCACTTATAGTTCAGATATCTTAAGCCATGATTTAAAAAAATTCTTTAATAGGGTCAAATTGTTTAATATTTGTTTACTGTGCCGAATCCCTTAAATAAAGCTAAAAATGTTGACATGATGAATTTCGTATGGTTCTTTAGCAAAGGTAGGTTTATTCACTAGGTAAGTTGTACTCAGTTTAGGAGTTGAATAAGAACACTGATTTGTGTTTTATGAAAGCATAAATGTGATTTGCAATGGTTCCTAAAAATGCTTTTACTGAGTGCTGGGAAGATAGAGATTGGGCGATAAATTGTAAATCTGTCTAACTTTTTGAGAGTGGATAGATCTTGCAAAGAATATCGGGGACTTCATCTTTTCCAAGCTCATCTAAACCAGAGGCAACAAATTTCCCACCAGCGCGATTAGATTTATTTCAGAGAAAAGAGGATAGCTTTGTACCAAGATCTAAATGTACTTCATCGGTTAATCCCCTGTCTTAAATAAAGCTAGAGCGTCCACATTAACTGGCTGTGTCTTGGTTAATGGCTACTGGGGTAAGGATAAGCAGTTTTTCTCATTTAATTTCCCTTACCTAGATGATTGGTCTCTTCTTCAGTACAACGATAGCATCTTCAATCAAATTTGATTTTCTGGCTGAGTTTTTACTCGAACGACCTATGTGGGATGGTTGCCAGTTACCAACTGAAGGTCGTGGGTTTCCTCCGGGCATAGAGCCCGGTTTCCTCCCACAATAAAACTGGCAACGCCGCCATATAAGTGAAAGAATCTTGAGCGCGGCGTAAAACACAAATCAATCAATCAATCAAATTTGCACAAGGATAAAATTATTGTTCCCAACTTCAAGTAATAACTCAACCAAAAAAATATGTTGGATTTCTTGATAGATTCATTGATGTTTTATATCCCATTCAGATTATTTCACTTACATGTAGAATTAATTCTAGGTTTAATGATGGACAAAACCAGTTCTGAAACCTTTCGGTGGTTTCTGGCGGTCATTCCACAAAGGACGAAACATTGGAAATAAATCAATTTCATGCCAACCGTTCTAATAATTCAACTCATTGAAATATCCTACGTGCCTTTCCAATTAATTGATAATTATGTTAGTAGATCTAACTATATATACAGCATTGCATTGCACCCAACACTTTTTGATACTGAATTGTAGAAAGAGTTTATATAAAACGTGCATGGAGAATAGCAAGGCTGTCTAGCATGTGAGAAACATGGCGGAACTATTGTATGACAATTCAAGAAAAAATAGACCTCAAGAAATATGGTGAAATATATAGTAACATTTGATATTGGCAATAAAAGTCACATATGGAAACCATAACAACACAATCAAATTCGGAAACTTCCATTACACCTTCCAGTCGCCTTCTCCTACCCTAACAAGACGTTGGAATTGTCCCATGACCAGTTGACGCTACTCCTCCGGCAATGCTACTTTCAATTCATGCAAAGTTCGTGGACGATCCTCCCGAAATTGAATCCTGCGCCCAAAATATCCCACACAACAGGTGATCAAAATCCGGTCTGCTGGTCATAGAATGTTCTGGATAGCATTGTTCTGGGAAAAACTGGATAACATCTCTTGAGCGATGGGACCCAGCGTTATCATTCGTGAATAACGGTCTGGTAGCTAATGGGTGATTATCAAAATGTGGAAGGACAACTGGATCGAACACTTCCTGGATGTAATGAGCCCAATGAACTATATGCGTGGAATGGACAGGTCTCATTGGCTAGTTTGGATCTGACTTTGTAAACTGTGCCGCCATTGATAGTTGAAGCGCGCGTGCATAACAGATCTGGATCGGAATTGAATCATCTCCTAGTAATGGCGGCATTCAATACACATCAAATAACACGTGACCTCCATTCCACGCATATAGTTCATTGAATGAGCCCTTTCATATTGCCTTGTATGTTTACGAAATCCAGTTGGCCATCAAATGAGAAACATCCCAACATGATTTCTAACTCTGCTCAGAAGACGGCCAAGTCCTTTTGTTTTAAAGGAAAAATAACAACATTTTGGCAGCTCATGCCACCTAAAGATTCATACATGTAAGCTTTCTTTTTCTGAATCTCGACCTTCAACAGAAAATATCCATATAAAGTTTACTTAAAAACTAAACAATTCAAGTTAAAATAATACAGAATTATGGAGCCTAAAAAATGTTAGCATTTCGAATGTAAAATCTGTCGTCAGACTAATAACGTTACCTCGGGAGTTTCTTATTCATCTGAGATGAGCAAGAGCACACGGAGAAACGAGTGGTAAAAAGGGAGATATTGTCTTGGACGAATTATTCCCAGTAACCCAGGCTGTAATCCTCACCTTCTCTGAGACTTTGGTCAAGTGCCAACACCGTCTGCCGAAATTGTGTCTGCTTACCCAGTTGTTCTGAGCAGTGATGTGTGAAATCTTCAATTTGTCAGAACTGGGTTAGTGTTAATAAACCAAGCAGTGTTAAAATACTGAGCATATTTTCTCTTTTTTCCAAGTAAAACGCGGGTACATTCATTGGTCTAGTTAAAAATTCTTCCGCTTCCAATAAACAAAGGTAACTTTGATTTCATATGTAAAGTTGCATCAGCTGCCAAAATATTGATATTTTTCTGTTTAAACTAAATGTGGAAATTATCGGCTCTTTTTCTAAATACGTGCTATTCAGAAGCTTTTTAGTGCTACTGGTCTCGAGACTATACGCTTAAGTGGTGTTTTCAACCGTTCGTGGGGCCTCCGTGGCTCAGTAGGTAGAGCGTTGGACGCTCAATCCAAACAGCCTTCCACCAATGGGTCGCGGGTTCGAATCCCACTCAGTCCAGAAATTTGGAAAAGTTTTCTGACTGGGTTTTCACTCGAACGACCTATGTGGGATGGTTGCCAGTTACCAACGGAAGGTCGTGGGTTTCCTCCGGGCATAGAGCCCGGTTTCCTCGCACAATAAAACTGGCAACGCCGCCATATAAGTCAAATAATCTTGAGCGCGGCGAAAAACACCAAACAATCAATCGATCAATCAACCGTTCGTCCCGGTTATTCAAATTGTGTTCACTTTTCCGAGACCCATTTCGGCTAGTACGAATTTTCCTCATTCCAACGCCAATCATTTAGTTGTTCGATGACTCTCAAAGCCTCTTACTGTCGTGAAAATCAGAATTTGTGAAAATCAGAATTTGTGAAAATTTTCGAATTTTGGCAGATCGTGCCACTTAAATAAATTTCCGTATTTCCTAAAATATACATACACTGTTTATAAAAGAAAACGATATTAAACAATTGGCTGCTGATCAAAGTTGAAATATTGTGGAAAGATTGATTACATATCTATGAGTATTATACCATTTGTCATAAGTTGTACCATGGCAATCCTGTTGGGTTTCAAAGCTGTATTCAAATATCCCTTTTTAAGAAGATAGATGGCAGCTAAAGATCATTTGCGTGAATGTTATTTAATTAAAACTGTCTGTTTGATTAACCCGTATTTAGGTTAATAAATTGACTGTTTACGCTGTGAAGCTAGATAAATCAGAATAAGCCGTAGCCAATAAAAAACGGATCAGACAAGCAAATAAGCTTAAAGTGCTATCGGGAAAACGTGAAGAGCTATTGTGACTGCAATTACTGTCGTCTCCAACTGTTAAGACCAAGCTTGGGACATCTGACTCAACCACTTCACATTTACAACAAACATTATCCACAGGTGAAAATCGGATAATAATGTTGGTGATCTTACGGCAGTAAGGATTAGATGTAAAGCTTATCTCATTTCCCACGAACCTAGGCGACTGGATCTCTCAAATATTTGTTTTGGGGCACAATGAAATATTTCACCAATGACCGATTGCTTGATGATGTCACTTGGAATTTACGCGCAAAGCATTTAATAAGATTGAGGGATGTTTACATAATTTTACAAAATGGCAGAAGTAATAATACTGTATCGAGATTAAGACGTTAAAGATGCAAATAAACGTGGATAAAAACGTTATGTCACCAATATTTTCCAAAAAAGTGACGTCTTGCCAAGTACTAGTAAAGAAAATGGCAAACTGAGGTACATAGTTTACCCAGAAAGCTTCGCGTAAATCTATCTGACGTCATCAGGCTCGGCGGTAATTGACAAGGTTAAAAAAAACTGTTACCCTCCAATATACTCTTTCGTAAAGATATAACATTAGCTGTTAAGAATGGACATTAGGTTAGGTTAAGCACTAGATCAGTCAAGTTAAAGTAGAACATTGGGCTTATAGAACGTATGGATCCGAAGCTATCAGCATTTTATACATAAAAATACCTAATGATTACATAATCATTACAAGACATACCAGCTGTTCTGGATATAAAATGTCATTTCTGAAGCCAGATTGCCAAGATGGAGAAGATTGTTTTAATATAGAACAAGTCGTCCTTTCCGGCAATCGTTGTTCATATCTTCATTTCTTACGATACGAGAACCATGTTCTAACATTATCAAGTAAGGAGAACTTTCCTGTTCAGTGGTGTGTGGTGTTTTCAATCTATCCGTGTGTGGTTAGCGTTAATAGACAACCGAGTGTTACAACAATGATACATGTTAACCCATACAACCTGTGCCCGGTATCAGTTGATCTCTTGGCATGCAAAGACGTTTTGGAGTAGCTCAGAATTATCATTATAGACTAAATAGGAAATTTGGTTTCAGTTTTCTCAAAATGAATACGTTTATAATATCTTTCGTGGAGCAAAGTAGGGCCTGTATACGGTGGTCGCGTGCCAAAGAATAACCGTGAATAATTTCAACCCCGAAGTACTTGTTTTGTCCCATTGTTTAACTTCTCACTTTGTAAATGTTTAATAATGCACTTTTGGGCTAATTGAAAACGTCACTGGTATTCAGTTCGGAAATAGTTCGATTCCGCGTATAAAAGACTGTCAAACTGTCTGATGTCTGTTGAAGCAGTCGAGGTTTGCTCCTCTCAGACATGATTCAGCTTTTGGTTCAGGACGGAACAAGGTAATTTTCGGCTGAACTGAATCTCACATTTTAGTGAACGAAAAGAACACCAGTGAGTCAGTAAAGATATCTTTTAGATAAAACAGGGAAATCAATTCCTAGAACTCTAACTTTAATAATCTTTTAATCTTTTTTTCAAGTGCCGTTTACATTTCAGGCATTGTCTTGTGTTCATCCAGTGCATATGTGTAAAATCATCGTAAATAAAGCTCAAGTTTTCCGCCAGAGAAGAATTCGTTTCTATTACTACTCTATGAGGAGATAAAACGGTCTGAGTAAATAACGTAGATATTTTTCCTTAGAGAGAGAGAGTAATTTCAGTGACATTACCCATGTAGCAAATCGTGAAGGTCTCCAAATCATCGTTTGAATTAGACTGTAAGGAATTGGCCCCAAGGACCAGCGGGTCAGTAACGATCCGCCTCGGATAGAGCGGGAAAATCAATTCCTTTATAACTCTGACGATTAACTTTAAGATATCTGTTATACACAGACACACGATGGCTGGATTCTTTCACAGTCTTCAAATATTTGGTCAGAGCCGAGTACTTATGGTCTTCCTGCAGGAAAACGCTGAGTAAATAAATGTTTTATGTGATTTTGTGTATGTGCAAATAGGAATGCAATATTATTCAATAAACTTTTATCAGTGTATCAAGTGTAGTTAAAGATATTAGAAGGATTGGCCAATAAAGCTCCAAGCAATTTAGAAGAAGCGCAACGTTTGAAATCCTTGAATGCCTTGAATTTTAAGACCTGCAAAAGATATTATAACAAAATAACATACTACCAATAACCAAACGAAACAGAAGACAAACATTTCACACTCAGTTCCAACTAGTACATATTCTGAAAATACACAAGTTTGTGAGATTGTTTGAATTTTAAACCAAACGTTAAACCATGTAGCCACAAAAGGTACTAAAAATCGCATACTACAAATAAATTAACCCAAAATCCAAGTTTATATCAAGAAACAGATTTCGTTAAATAGGGTAGATTCTACGTATGAATCTTCGATCTTTTGGCAAAATTACCGAAGACAAGCCAAAAGGCACACACATTTACGTTAGTACGTCAATATGAATTTAAGTCTATATTTTCCTACCAAGTGCTTGGTGATAACTTGTATAATTACTGTATCAGATAGTAATAACTTATGGAATGCCCAGATTCATGACACATCACAGTATTTCAACTAACAGTAAAGACATGTCTTGAAAAAGCGGAAGGTCAAACATGATTGTATCAGATGTAATATATGTAAATGTAAGTTTTGGCTATCGCTATAAAGCTGTTGCAAATTCGTTAATGCAGCATTTTGTGTTCTTACAAGTTACAAGAATGTCATAACTTTTCTTGGAAATATTGAACTTCCAGAATCATCAGTGAAAAACTGGAGTATTTGTATCAGTAAATAACAAAAGAGACGCATTATCTGCATTAAAATCCGCAAGTCTCACTATAAAGTCTATAATGATTGTATGGATGACATCTGATGGATATGGTAGACATTTTAAAGCAGCGGATTTGACCTTGTCAAAAGACAAAAAGTAACTTAAAAATTTTTATAACCATCACAATTGTTGCTGAACAAATTTCCCTTTACGATCGGTTTCTGTATTCTCAGTGGAATTCGTAATATTAGAGTGGACAAGAAGATGTGATATATGGTACCACAGTATAATTTTATAACTTCAACACGAGAGATTCTTGTATCTACACATGTATAGATCTTTCAACTTACAAATATAGTGAAAAGCTGTTGACTTGAATATACTTACAATACCAGGTGGAGAAAAAACGTCAGCTAATACATGTATAAGTATTAATAAATCTATCGTTTCAAAAGACGGCTTGGACAGATTCTTGCCAAAAGTTAATTAAGTGTTGTACTAAACCATCTAAACGCGTTTTATAAAACAATTGAATTTTGTCCAAATTTTCATTACTGCTTCTTCGGTCCAGGTGATATTATCCCTATCTAAAAAAGCGAACTTTTTACATCTATCGGCGAGATGGGTTTTGACATTAAGTGACTGAGTATTGGAGAAGGTTTGGCTATTTTCTTTGTGTTTTGGAAACACTCACAGCTTACTTGAGCGTCATTACTCCAGGTTCTCTAATTAAATACAGTCAAACGTATACGTGTAAACAATCAATCTTCAATTAATCTTCTACATACAGAACCATTTCGGAAAAAAACTAGCAATATGATTGGTTTATTTTCCACAAAATAAACAGCAATACATTATCTAGTTTTGCACAGATTGGTCCCAAAACAGCCAAATTCCATCCAAGCAGAAAGATACAAAATTGCCTGGGGCTAAATTGAATAACTTAAGAACCTAAATAAAAAAGACCTATGAGCAGGTTGCTTCCATGCATTGTATTGTGCAAAAAAAATCAATTGGCAGCCATTTTGTTTACGGAATAAAAAAGCATTCTGCCGCTGATTAACATCCTTTCCGCGTCTCCTCTGATCTAATCTATAATCGAGGACATTTGAGAGTCAGGCAAAAAGACAACATGATAATTTAATCGTACGCTATGTTGCTCCCTTTAGACGCTTGTTGATAAAGCATATTTTGGAGTTGGACATTGGGAAACATATTTTATTCCTATTTACGTGGGACAAAATAGCTGTATGTAAGAAGTTAATACGTAAGGAATACATAGCACGAAAGTGGGGCAGAAAATCCAAACCTCTCCCAGTGAAATAGACGAACTGATCCTTTGATGAAATTAACAACACTCAAAATAAGGTTACTTGCATGGATGGGATATTTTAACTCATCGGAGGATAAGCTATCGGTTATTCTAGATGTAACAAATTGCTATCCAGGGATTTTTAATGAAAACTTAAACCAAATCATGTTAAAATAAGGCACTTTTACCCTTGAGGATCAAAAGCTGTATTCTATGCTACAGTTCACTCAAATTTTGGAGAAACATTACAACTTTTGACATCCATAAACTCTTGGTTTTATATAATCCTGGGATTATATTAATAATCTGTTTATGATTTGTATTTTTGCGAAAATAAGTCACTTTTCCGCAATTTAATTTTAAAAAATACTCAAACGGTAGATTTGGATATTAACGGAGCGTCTTTAACCCCCTTTACCGTTTAGTTCCGGGTGGGCTGCGGATCTTGTCTGCATCTTAATCGTCTACGATGTATCTCTCGAGGCCTAACTGTCAGGTGTAAGTTAGTTAAGGTATCTTCCTTGCGTGAGCTGATCACCGAATTGCCTGGTATAACCAGGAAAACACATCACTTTAACTTTATGGAGGTAAGCATGACTTATCGTCCAAACGGAAGCTTTTGACTTATAACTACAACACTATATAGCCTTTAGATTTTATGTGCTGTAGAAAATATACGTCACTTTTTAACATGACTTTTTTAAAGACATTTAGATCTATTTCGTTCGATTTGGGAATAGTCAGGATTATTGAGATTAGAAACCAACAGAAATATTTATTGACTTCCCGATTTGTCGTCTCGATGGTATATTGGTACGGCTGCACTATACTCCCGTCCAACCAAACGTCAGTTGGTTCTTGACAAGCATTTCACTATTTGGGGCAAACCATAAAAAAGAACATTTGGTTTTTGGCAAACATTTCGCTATTTGAGACAAACCAGAGAAAGCGTCGTTTGGTTCTTGGCAAGCATTTCGCTATTTGGGACAAACCAGAGAAAACGTTGCTTGATTCTTGGCAAGTATTTCGCTATTTCAGGCAAACCAGGGAAAACGTCATTTGGTTCTTGGCAAGCATTTCGCTTTCGGCAAAGCAGAGAAAACACCGTTTGATTCTTGGCAAGTATTTAGCTTATGGCAAACCAGAGAAAACGCCGTTTGATTCTTAGCAAGTATTTCGCTTTCGGCAAACCAGAGAAGTGTCTATCTGAAACCAATATATCAATTTTTAGCGTTATCCCAATTACACGTGAAAGATACTATTTTTGTACAATCTACATTCTTTTCGTTTCAAGAGTTACACTCTTTACGCATGAACCAACACCAGATTGTTATCTTAGGCTGCGTTTCAACCAAGTTTCACGTGTCACGTGACATGTCACCTGACACGTGACAAGAAATTGAAACATTTGATTTTGGTAGGAACCGTTTCCATCAATGTCACTTTTCACGTTTCACATTTCACGCGTGAAATGACACGTTTTTGAAGAATGAACATGTTCATTCTTTTTACCCGTGTCACGTTTCACGTCTGTCCGATCTGGGATTTCCCCTTGGTTTTACACAACTTTTACTTTCCCCGTGTTCGTATCAAATTTAAAAGAGCCTGTGGAATTGAAGAATAATTCTCTGTCTGGATTGTCCATGAAACAGCCAAACGTTCTGGTAAATTCGCCCCTTTCTGGACGCAATTAGTAATGGTCCCTGCACCATATTGAGGGCCTGTTGCAGACATAGAGCAAGAATTTCCTCGTCAGATGGGTCTGAACCGTCACTCATGGCGAACACCATCCTCGGATACCCAGGGTTAAATTCTCAACAAGCTCACCTTTTACCCCTGGGCGAACTGAGATTCAAAGCCTCGTTTTCTGGGAACGACCATTTCCTGTCGGACCAATCAAAAATTATCTTTTAAACGTTCGAACTCTTCAGTTTTTGAGACATGTTTATCGAATTGAACTGTAAACCGAAAAGTCGTCCATCTTTGTTTTGATCACTGCCTGGATCGGATCTAATAAAGTTTACATGCATATTCAATTAGAAACGACGGATTTGGTTCCACTTGTCCCACGGGTAAAGTGAGCGTGGGCGTAAGTTTTAATCGTGGGTTCCGACGATGGGCGAACACAGGAAGAACTAGACATAACTGAGATACCCCCCGCTCTGCAAGAAAAGTCGGCAATGTAAGGGGCATAACTCTTGAAAAAAGATAATGTGTTTACAAGGACCAATGGACAGACGGACGACGGAGGCAACGACAATACCCTTCGGGCAAAATTTGCCCGAGGGGGAAAAAACTATGTTAATGTAAGTCTAGGAGAATGATTGAACAGCATAGCAAATTTACGAACTCTGCATGGTCATCTTTTTGTAACTGCAACTGTAAGCAGGACGGAGAAGCGGGAAAGGATATCCCCTTAGCCATGATAAGCAAGCTTTATAGAGTACAACAATATGCACATAGGATGATATGTATATGCACATGTATGATAAAGATGGAGAAACAGCACCAAGAGGAGGAGACACATGAATTGGGCATGATTTAATGCTACGTCTGTGACAAATGATGGAGTAAGACAAAATATCATGCAAAATACTCCTTGCTGGTCATGTTTAGTTAGCATCGACAACAAGAAAGTAGACTATGAGGCTGCTTGCTGATCATGTTACCAGCACTCACTACGAGGAAGTAGGCTATCAAGAGTGCCACAAGCACAATAATGAAACCTGCAGGCTTATATGACAAGCACAGCAACTACCGTACAACTGTACAATGGGACAAAATTGTGTCTACAAACAAATGTATGAACAGACAAATGGCAGAACAGAGAAATGTCAAAAGGAGTCCAAAATGTCATAAATATGTAAAAATATCTCCTTGCAAGTAGGACATGGACAACTTCATATCATTGGTAACATTTGTCAAGTTTCATTCAAAAACAACCAACATCTGGGAGGAGTATTTTGGACAAAATTGCGTCTACGGACGGACGGACGGACGGACGGAGGGCACAACGATCAGACAGATGTATGTGTGTACATACAAACTTTATGCCAGCAGAAGGGGGGGGGGGGTAGGGAGGAGGGAGGGAGGGGCGATAACATGATAACCCTGTCTTCATATGGAATGAGACCCATTGGAGGAGTATTTTGGACAAAACTGTGTCTATGGACGGACGGACGGACAGACAGAGGGAACAACGATTGGACGGATGTATGAGCGTACATACACACTTCATGGCAGTAGAAGGGGGGGGGGGGGGAAGGTAGGGAGGAGGGAGGGGCGATAACACGATAACCCTGTCTTTATATGGAATGAGACCCCAAAAATGGCAAAGTCCTATAAGTCAAAAACGTCATAAAAATGTGAAAAAAGGAAATATCATCCTGTAAGCTGGGCATGCACATCTACATACCATTGGTAACATATTTGTGAAATTTCATTGAAATCAAAGAAAAATCTTAGGAGGAGTAGTCCGGACAAACAAAAATGGCAAAGTCCTATAAGTCAAAAACGTCATAAAAATGTGAAAAAAGTAAATATCATCCTGTAAGTTGGGCATGCACATCTACATACCATTGGTAACATATTTGTGAAATTTCATTGAAATCAAAGCAAAATCTTAGGAGGAGTAGTCCGGACAAAATTGTGTCTACAGACAGACGGACGGACAGACGGACGGACACGCCGATTCCAGTATACCCCCCCCCCTAACTTCGTTGCGGGGGGGTATAATGACATGTGACATGTTCGATGTGATATCCAGTGGAAAACCCTAATGACACATGACATGTGATACGTGACACGTGAAATTTGGTGGAGACGCAGCCTTAGGAACGGGAAAGACTCGATAGTCATTTATGGATTACTTGCGTCTCCCCAATCTGTGAGATGCTTTACTGAGTTGGGGGCAAATTTCAAGTGGATTAGTTCAATCATCCTCCGTGTTTTTACATATCAATTCTTAGTTGTAAGTGGAAAATGATTTTCCGATAAGCGCACGGAATACCAAAAAAAACACTAGCTGCAGCCAAGCCATTAAGATACAGAAAAACGATTCGAGGATTTTTCATGGTGAAGAAGAAAGCTGCCTTGCTTGAAAAGGTGTCCAACATGACAGACATACCAAAGTATCACAGAAACGCATGCCTGCACCTAACTCAACCAAGCCGCAAGTCAAAATGAATCACAAGGAATGCACACGACATTTGCAAAGAACGTCTCCAAGAAAATCGTCTGAGATTTCTTTTATCGATGTCTTTTATCCCCAAAAAATGCCACGATGAGCCAGGGGGGGGGGTAGTTCATAAACCACATATAGCCGACTACGGTCAGATAATCGACTAAGCAGTAATGTTAAAGCAATGCTATTCTAGTCGGTTAGTTCAGTTTAGCCTTCTAAACCTGTTTATGAAATACCCCCCAGGTGATAAAATATCCTAACCACAATAGCTATAAAGTTGTTAATGTCACAAAGCAGCATGTTTATCCTGTAATATACGGCTATATAAATTACTACGGTTTGGTCATTTCTTCGATTAACAAAATCAGAGTTATCGGTAAATACAAACCAAAACCCTTTCAGTTCACATGGATCAAATAAACAAAACTGGACCCAATTTCTCATTGTCTAAATTACGTTTGAATTTCGAGGCGAACTTACGGTTTGTACAGACTATAAACACATGCAACAAATCGTTATTTCACTACGAGTAAATTATTTTTATTGAATGAAAAAACGACTTCTTTCTTGAAGAAAAAAACATTGAAATTTCGAACTTTGATTCGATCATGACACCTTGGTTACACTGCACTTAAGCATTCTTTTTAAAGCATTACTTTGCACATTTCTTATCTACAACGAAAGAATGAACAAAACATATTGGCTCTAGTTTGGATAGACCCTTCAAAGTAACAGATGTGTGAAATAAAATATCACCACGATATTTCCTTTCATATAATCGATATAGAAATTGTGTAATCTGGTATCTGCTACTGAAGATCTATTAGGTTTTTAAATGTCTCCATTCAAAGAGGTTACACGTTTCAGTTATGGCTGCCAGTTTAAAGAATTGGTTTTGTTTTCTTTGCCATACTCGAAGGCCATTTTCAAGGAGAAACGCAGCAACAGCTGTCCACTTGTCAACCACTTTAAGATACCGATCGTTACTGGAGATCCAAGTTCAATTCTATCAAAATAACCCAAATCTCCCGACTAACCTATGAATGAAATAAACTGGTCGGCCATCTTAATCGGGTTATAACGCCTATCGATAAAAATAAGTGCTTTCAATAGCCCATTATAATTAGTTGTAGGCCGACCGAAATTAATAACGTATTAAAATAACCATTGTCAACTTGTTTATTATGATTGAGATATTGTCCTCACGAATACATGTACGTATGTTTAAGTATAGCTTCAAGTCAGGTTTTTGTGTAGAGGAAACAATGCCTTATGGTCTTTCCTTAATTATACCAAACCTACTTGAAACCAATTTTTTACGAGGGGTCATTCTGGTGTATTCGTGAAATGAATTATGATGTAGAAATGATGGATTGATAAGCAGAATCAAAGATAACCCTTTGCACAAAGAGCGGATAGGCTGTGAGTAGGAAAGGATAGAACTAGAACCTAGCATCATTTTCACTGCAGTACCATTTTCCCCGAGACTATAGTCCCGCTGAAGTGTATCTAAACTGCCGATACTCCCCAACAGCAATGACTGAACCGTTCGATTTGACCGTTATTGATAGTGTTAACGGATAACTGAGTAAACATTTGCGTTAGTTTGTCGGTCACGTGAGTGATATCAGTTCATCACCGGACAAGACGCAGGCTGGGTAAAGAGGGGACGAGTGGGAAACAATGAACCTTAAGGCTAGAGTTATTGGGGAAGATAACATGTAACATGCTTACATCGTCTTTGAACTATTTTATTGCAAACTTAGCATTGGCATTGTTAAAGGAATTCTGAAGATTATAAAATCGACAAGACCGAAACATTTGAATCAGTATGGATTTCAAATAACATTGTACTTCAATAGAGCAACCCAAGATTAAAGAACTTTATTTCAGATACAGAGTCATACATGGAGGTGTTTCCAAACGAATGAAAAATTGGAAAATTTTCTGACTGGGTTTTCATTCGAACGAGCTATGTGGGATGGTTGCCAGTTCCCAACGGAAGTTCGTGGGTTTCCACCGGGCATTGAACCCTATTTCCTCCCACAATAAAACTGGCAACGCCGCCATATAAGTGAAATAATCTTGAGCGCGGCGTAAAACAGCAAACAATCAATCAATAAACCAAACGTATGACGACCAATATGGATTGGCACAGATGTCGATAAAACCATTGCCAATGAATTTCTGTCACCTCATAGATATCTGCAGTTTTAAGACCCAGTGTTTGTTGTTTGATCCGGGATTACAGCGAGATCAAAAAATATAAACTTTAGTCATTTTAAACAGTAAATGAACTAAACCTCACCACTCACCACACTGAATACTGTAGGAGGAAAAACCAAACAGCTTCAACTACACAGGTGCTCAGATGTGTTTAAATATTTTTCTCTTGGTTGCCACCCATCGATTGAAGGCTTGTGTTGGTAAGAGCGTTTATCACGACATTAGACGCTTGAGCCACGGATGACTAGGAAGAGGTTTTAAAGAACAAGGGATCAGTACCCCCCCCCCCCCCCCCCCCCCCCCCAATTATGTAATAAAACAGATTACTATATCAACCGCATATAAACGATATACTGTAACCACTACTGTAAATCTTACTTCAAACAAGGCATAGCTTTCTGCAGCTTTCAAATATTTGCAAAGCGCTGTGTGCATGATTATGGCCTTCTTTTATTGGAATCTTTGGATAAAAATTCCTAGCCGAGATATAAAAAGATTAACCACTTATGGTCCAGGCAATTTATAAGAAGGTGGACGATTGGATCTTTTGATGTATCAGTGAATCGATTAAGCACGAGACCACAATCTCCCATACAATCAACACACCAAATAATAGACTATTGCATTACGGTATATCCATGCAATCCTAACTTTCAATATTGATATGAATTACGTTGTATCATTCTGCCTGTAGCCGCTGCTAGTTCCGTCACGTCGGATCCTGACAACTTTGTTATTAATCCGATTACTACCCTTACAAATTCTTTCACATAATAGAGCTGTGAAACAGTTATGTGAATAAGGATATAACTTAACAACCAACTGTCCTCCTACATCTCAATAAAAAGAAGACAATGTTGAAAAATTCTCGTTGGTATCGGGTGACAGTGTCTTGGGGGTTTCTTTGTTTCAGAACGAAATCATGTTTTTCAAGTTTTGAATTGGAGATCGGTTTATTTGTCTTCTTGATTAAACCATTAGATCCACAATTTCATATACATTGTGGTCTTTTGTAAACAATAAAGTCGACAATTACTTGAACGACAGAATATGGAACCTAATGATCTACATCAAAAGGCTTTTGATCTACATGTAAAAATTTCATCTCATATTATTTACCACTTTTAAAATGCGTATAAGTACAGACAATATATAGACGATTTACAGAAATAGTATACGGAATAAAAACCTCAAGAGGGGAGGGTGGGAGTGGTACTAATTATTTACTAATTAAGATACTAATATATATCAATGAATGTGTTCAATTGTTTCAATGGATTGGCAGCCATTTTATTCGCGATTTAAAAAAAACATCCGGCTGATTAATGTAATTTACGCGTTTTGAAAAAATTTTAAGCTAAAGTGTATTTGATGGACAAGATATTGGGACGACACAGTAATTTAATCCTTTCCGCATGGTTGGTTTCTCGACAATTGTCAGCAAAATGTTTTGGGGAAATTCAAGTTAGCATCATAGTGATTGATGGATGGATTTGTTCACAGTGGATAAAATCAATAATTTTAATGGAAAGTTGTTACGTAAGAGATAAGCAATGAAGTAGACTGAAAATATGGACATGGCTTGTAAAATATACTAATTGAGGATTAGTTACACATTTAAAGTGGCATGAGCTGCCAAAATGTTGATATTTTGACGTTAAAACAGAATATTGAAATTATAGGCTATTTTTCTCAAGACGTATAATTCCGAAGCTTTTTAGTGCTTCTAGTCTCGAAAATGTACGGTAAAGTATTGTTTTGAACTAACTTTGGCTTAGAATGAATGGATGGTCGTCTCGGTTGTTTAAATTTTGTATACTTTTCGAACACGTTTTCGGCCCGCATACGCCACATGTATGGATTTGCCTCATTCCAACGTCAATTATTTAGTTTGTCCAAGGCCTTCAAAGCCTCTTACTCTCATGACGATCAGAAATCATGAGAAAAAGTGTGAATTTTGGCAGCTCATGCCACTTTAAAAGATTTTCAGTTATCTATATAGTTGTGTTGCCAGGTATACATCCAGAGCGAGGAGGGTTCTCTGACAACATGACCCCTCCCTATCCCCACCTTTCCACTGGCACCGTACAACAGTATCCTTCTTGTCGGTCAAGCATAGAATTGAGATATTCATTAACCAGTCACCCATGAGTTGGTTTATCGAGTTAAAATTCATCATTCGATGTTAATGGTACATATACTTGAAAATGTATATATACGGTAAAAAAATGTGTTCATTGGCGCATTTTAAACGTAAAGTCATGCACTTTTAAAACAAAAACATTTTCAAATTTTATGTATAAATTTTGATTTATGTACAAAGTAGAGAATATACAAGCAAATATTGTACAAAAAGTGGAAAGTAAAAATATATCAAAATGAAAATAAGAAAAGCTTAATAACCGTTCCGAAATCAAAAAGAAAAGCTATAGCCCGAGGACAAACTGATAAACTCAATGCCCGAATAGAACATTTCACAGATCACAAGATTGCAATACTGATAAAAAAAATGGCGGGCGGACAATTTAATACTCCAACTAAGAATAAGTAGAGAAATTCCATACAAATGCATTCAAGTTATAGCACTCAAAACCATACTGGAGCACAGTTTTTAACTCACTGACTAAATATACAAGTTACGCCCTTTAAGTAGACTTCCAGAAATTCCAAAGCAATTGTATTATTACGTAAAAACATAAATTTGTATAACTATAGGAGCTTGACATACATAACCCTCCAGATGAAATTGTGATCCTATAAACAGCATTGGCTCAAACCTAGGCCAACGTCACTGTAATGCATAGCCGTTAACGTATATCACAGCATAACGAGCATCTAGAAATATCTTTTCACGAAAGACATACTTGAGAAAAGAATAAAGAAAACAATAAGACAAGATATCATTCTAGAAAACTTCATAAACAAATACGCTTTGCCTGTTTTCGGAGAAGTCGTATTATGAGAAGCTCAAGAGCTGTTTCCCGTCTTAGATAACCCAAATTTATGAGACAAAGTATCAGTCGTGAACAACAGCTTTTAATATAAGAAACTTTTAAAATTCAACGTTTTCTTTTTTTCAAAGAACTCCCAGTCTGATTCTCAGGCTGAGTTGATTACGTCTCAAGAATCTATTCTCAAGAGTTGTTTTCCGCCTTAAATAACAAATTTATACGTCACAGTATCAGTCCCGAACACCACCTTGTAATCTTGATGGAAGTGCTGCTATTTTATCACTTTGAAAATAGTTTTTTATATAAAATTGTAGGTTCTTGATAAAAAGTGTACGATTAATTTTAGTTTAATATCGGGCTAAAGCTGATATAATTACCAGATCTATAGTGAAAATCTGCTAAATACTAGCCTATCACATCATGTGAAAGTTGTCATGTGATTAACACGCCTGCTCACAAACAGAGTCTTGATATAAAGAAAACAATCTCTTTATAAAGATCCTAGACGATCCGGTCTATCTTTCACAGTTGAAGACAAATTGTGTTTTGTTTTAAATCTTTCTATTTGCTAATTCGAACTTTTCCCCTAAATTCCCTGGCATGACGACAGCTTTCTCCAGCATTCGTTGCCCGTAACTTCATTATCTCCAAGACTAGACCCCTGTTCAGACACCTTCTTATCAAAATCTATCTCGTTTATTGACATTTTATTGGCAGTGAAGAGGATTTTGATTTGTCTACAAGTGGGTTGATGAAAATAAAACGATTTTTACAGAGTAAAGGCCACTTTGTTTGTTTCTATTAATTTGAGTATTAAATCAAACCTTTCATAGTATACATGCAAGGCTTTCAAAACAATAATATAATCCTATTCATTATGTTTAACAATTCTGGAGTTCATGTAAAGCTGTGGGTATTTTTTTCTTTGCTCGTTAGCTGTTAAAGCTTTTGAAACACCGTTATCATAAGAAAGCATACGACTTGTAAAATGCTTAACTTTTTTCGTTTCTTCACAATCTATGAGGCAATTGAATTGTGGCGAATTCCGAGGGACTGGTTCGGTTACCCTGTCTTCTAGAAAACAGCTCTTATCAGCTTTTCCCGGTTAATGTTCTTATCAAATCAATCCATATGTGTAATTGGACAATGGTTAAGGTTTGGAGACTGTAAGTTCAACGATAGATCAATGGGAGGGGAATTATGTTTAACAATTGTGGAACTCATGTAAAGCTGTGGGTAATTTTGTCGGTGCTTGGCGATCTTTGTTCGTTAGCTGTTAAAGCTTTTGAAACATCATTATCATAAGATAGCATACGACTTGTAAATTGCTTCACTTTTTTCGTTTCTTCACAGTCTATGAGGCAATTGAATTGTGGCGAATTCCGAGGGATAAGTTCGGCTAACCTGTCTTCTACAAAACAGCTCTTATCAGCTTTTTCCCGGTCAATGTTCTTATCAAATCAATCCATATGTGTAATTGGACAATGGTTAAGGTTTGGAGACTGTAAGTTCAACGATAGATCAATGGATCTATGAATAGACAGAAACACCCGTGAAAATACAATCAAAAAGAATTGATTACTTTGAGACTGGTTACTCAAACCGTAACATGACAATGTAAATATGCACACAATCGTGATTACAGCCTGGAATATAGCAGGCTTCTTGTGTTGGAAACCGGGTATGTTTTTTGGAATGTGTCCCCTCCACCGGTTGACGCCCTTGCCGACACAACACTGTCCAACTATAAATTCTATTAAACCTTTCAGAGCTTCTCACAATGCTTTCTTTTCGCTAGATTCAATAGTTTTGGGTAAGGTTAAATATCAACGTGGTGTAATTATTTTATATAATCATTAGCACTTGTGAAATCTGAAATCTCCTGACACTTTCCACAATTTAACACGACGAAAAGCTCCTGTTACGAGCTAATGAATTTGCCTAGTTTATTTTGCCCTGCTGTGGAAAGGTAAAAGATGCAACAGCTGCCTTTCTCTGTACCCGCTTTCGGGGATCGATCGTTGTTTTATTGAAGCAACCTTTATTATCAAAACAACCTGAAAAAAATAAAATATTTTCCTTTAAAAGGCTTAAAAATTCCTACGTGAGCTGGTTACTTTTTGTTCTATGCCCTGTCGTGAGATTTTCCACATTTTTTATCAATGAACGCACGTATATGCTTCATGTAGAGTTGATCATTTGTCTCATTTAAACTATTTAATTTGAAAGACATTTTATAGGGAAATTAAGCAACGGTCATACCACTTTCGAAAATCTACCATTTTAAGAGCTTTTTATCGTATTAAGGATTATCTTTTCTCATAGCAGCTTGTGGAAAAATCAACAATTTCTGTATAGAATTCGTGAAAAAAGACATAGCAAGGATTTTTTTAGTCGGGGAATTACTGTAGTAGAATTTAAATAAGGTTACAATTTTAAATACTAGTTTGTGCAAAAACGTGCTTAGACAAAAACACCCTTTCAATAGATTTTATGGCAAGATGTGTGATAACTGTAATCCTGCTCATAATCGAAATTCCACTCGAGTTTGAGATGAAGTTTGACGATATACATAACTTTAAAGTTTTAAAATTGATGCTGCGTATGAGATAGTGTATTTATATGCATACAGATTAATACTCACTACATACAGACTTATACTCTCTGCGTACGGATGTATACTCTCTCTGCATACAGATTTATACTCTGTACATACAGATTTATACTCATTGCAAACATATTTATTCTCACAGCATACAGATGTATACTCTTTACATAAATATTTATACTTTCTACATACAGATTTATACTTTCTACATACAGACTTATACTCTCTGCATACATATTTATACTCTTTATATACATATTTATATTTTCTACATACAGATACTCACTACATACATAATATTTGTAAACAAAAGCTATTGTAAATGTGGGTTTTGATGTACCAAAGTAAACATTGGACACATAAATTATAGAAAGTTGTGATTTGATTGGCTCATAGTTTTACACAGCACTCAAGTATGTTTCGCTGAACTAAATCGGATGAAACAGGTAATATATCTGGCTATAATTCAACACAGGGTGGTCGAGTGAAACGCTTGTTATATCTGGACTTTTTTTACATCGTCAGAACCCATGATTAAAACTTACATTGGCGCTCAGGTTTAGCGTATTGCGAATTTAACCCTGGGGTCTGAGGATGCTTTTTTGACAGAGTGGGATTTGATCCGATGATCGATGGCTGGTTAGTGTTGGCGCGAAGGGTTGTTGCTTTTAAACTGAACCACTGCGGCTCCTTAATCTGGTAGGAACTGAACCTCATTTTCACAGCAGTTTTGCCTCGCCAGACACTGTACTGATGCTCAGGTACCAGATGTCCGGTTGAAGTGGATCTTCTGTGTCGATATTACCCAAACCGTTTAATTTGACCGATATTGATAGCGTGAATGGCAATCTTAGTAAACACTTATGTTGGCCAGACAAATCTGGGGAGGATATCAGTCTACGTCTCAAAGACTGGGGAATGGGAAGGGTAGAGAAATAATGGACTGTTTAAGGCAATTCGCTGGATGTACTGGGCAGAAGAAAATGTTGATATAGTCTTTGAACTACCGTAATCAAACTTAGCTTGACATAGACCAATATCACTGCACTTTCATAGAGCAATTCAAGATTAAATAACGTCAATTCGTATACAAGGTCTAACTTGTACGTCTTGCAGGCATTCGGTGAGCAATAAGAAAGAGAAGACGCGTCAACAAACCATTCCCTACAACGATGGGATGTGACCAAACAGATATGAGTGTTTCATGAACAATTTCAAAGTGTTGAAGGTCACAATGTTTAATATTTGATCGGGATCACATCAGTTAAAAATGCAAAAGTTGTTTTTCACAAGCCGTAGTTAACTAAACTTCGCCACAAATCGAATAATTCGGAGAGAGTTTGTTTCAGTTCAGATTTTTCTATTTTCTTATTCCCGAACTTTCTTATCAAATAAAATAAATCATCGAATAATTCCATGTGAAGATAATAGTAAATGAACTGTATTTAGCAGCCATCTAAAGTACATGTTCACATTTGCCTCAAGGAAAATAAAATGTTTTAAAATGACAATCGAAAATAAAACAAAAGTTAATTCAACATTGATTATTTAGTGGAAAAATCTGATTTCCTAAATGCTTCTGGTGTACTGATGAAACAGTCTATGATATAAGAACCCTGGTAGCGTAAACCCACTGATTTGCAGGTTGCGAAGCAAACCCATGTAGTTAGATTACATGAAAAGCAAGTTAGATTTTTGCTGAATATGATCCCACGTTTGTAAACTAGAGTTCATGATCATATAGATTTATTTTAATCAGTCAAAAATATACACGATGTCTGGATCATTAAAAATTAGCCAAGGATCATCTAAGAGGTATCCAAACCCGACTAAAGATGTACTTAATTGATGATACTGTAAAGGAACTAATGAAAGGTATGATTGCCTTTGTTAACAAGTCATGGTTGGTAGACTCACTTTATGCTTAAATATAACTAAAATGGACATTAAATGTGGCTATCCACTATCATACTTTTATAAACTCGTCCATGATAACAAGACGGTTTAATATCAATACATGGCCAATCAAACCTGTATTTGGTCCTTCGTCGAACAATAGGGGTCCAGTTAAAGTCAGGTCGTCAATCTAATGATTCTCTTTATTTAAAAAAAAATTCTCAAATAACATCAACGTACTGCGTTCAGCAACACAAACGTTAAAAAAGTGTCTGCAAAACATTATATCAAAAATTAACAGAAGCATCCATGAATTCCAATGACCTTGATTTAAGAAAGAACAAACCAAACGCAAATAGCAATAGCTTCAACCAAACGCCGTTCTTTACTATTCTTCTCTACTCTAGTTATAACAGTAATGGTTGGTTTTATCTAGATCATGTAAATCAAAATACAAATTAAACATTTTTTCACCTTGTGTCTAACATTAAGCATAAACAATAGGTTAACCAAACCAAAAACGTTTATGGTTTTGCAAACGTATTCGTGGTATTTGAAAAGCTTTATTTTGATATAATAACATTATCCAACTGAAGTGACTTGACTTCTGGACCGAAAACAAATCACAAATTGACAAAAAACATACTGTTTATCTTAAGGCCCGTTCTCACTGTGCGATTTGTCGTACCGACTTGTAGGATGGGATTAAAATGGATGCTTTTAATTGGTCAATATGATGTATCAACCAATCAAATGCATCCATTTCAGTCGCATCCCACAAGTCGGTACGAGAAATCGCACAGTGTGAACGGACCTTAACTAAACTAAATCGGATGAAACAGGTAATATCTGGCTATAATTCAACATAGGGTGGTCGAGTGAAACCAAGTTGTTATATCCGGACTTTTTTGACATCATCAGAACCCACGATTAAAACTTACATTGGCGCTCAGGTTTAGCTTATTGCGAATTTAACCCTGGGGTCCGAGGATGTTTGTTTGACAGAGTGGGATTTGATCCGAAGATCGATGGCTGGTTAGAGTTGGAGCGAAGGGTTGTTGCTTTTAAACAGAACGACTGTGGCTCGTTAATCTGGTAGGAACTGAACCTCATTTTCACAGCAGTCTTGCCTCGCCAGACGCCGTGCTGCTGCTCAGGCACCGGCTGTCCAGTTTAAGTGGATCTTCTGTGTCGATATTACCCAAACCGTTTAATTTGACCGATATTGATAGCGTTAATGGCAATCTGAGTAAACACTTACGTTGGCCAGACAAATCTGGGGAGGATATCAGTCTACGTCTCAAAGACTGGGGCATGAGAGGGGTGGAGAAATAATGGACTGTTTAAGGCAATTCGCTGGATGTACTGGGTAGAAGAAAATGTTGATATAGTCTTTGAACTACCGCAATCAAGCTTAGCTTGACATAGACCAATATCACCACACTTCCATAGAGCAATTCAAGATGAAATAACGTCAATTCGTATACAAGGTCTAACTTGTACGTCTTGCAGGCATTCGGTGAGCAATGAGAAAGAGAAGACGCGCCAACAAACCGTTCCCTACAACGATGGGATGCGACCAAACAGATACAATGTATGAATGTTCCATGATAATAGTAAATGAACTGTATTTAGCAGCCATCTAAAGTACATGTTCACATTTGCCTCAAGGAAAATAAAATGCTTTGAAATGACAATTGAAAATAAAACAACAGTTAATTCAACATTGACTATATAGTGGAAAAATCTGATTTCCTAAATGCTTCTGGTGTGCTAATGAAACAGTCTATGATATAAGGACGTTGGTAGCGTAAACCCACTGATTTGCAAGTTGCGAAACAAACCCACGTAGTTAGATTAAATGAAAAGCAAGTTAGATTTTTGCTGAATATAATCTCACATATCCTACTAGAGATCATGATCATATATATTTATTTTAATCAGTCAAGAATATACACGATCTCTGGATCATTAAAATTAGCCAAGGATCATCTAAGAGGTATCCAAACCCGACTAAAGATGTACCCAATTTATGATACTGTAAAGGAATAATGAAAGGTATGATTGCCTTTGTTAACAAGTCATAGTTGGTAGACTCACTTTGTGCTAACATATAACTAAACTGAACATTAAATTACTTGTTTACGTAGTGTTCCCAATAAACCAAGAAGTTGTAAATCCATACGCAAGAGTTTTCTTTCCTTCATGAACATTAAATGTGGCTATCTACTATCATACTTTTATAAATTCGTCATTGATAACAAGACGGTTTAATATCAATAAATGGCCAATCAAACCTGTATTTGGTCCTTCGTCGAACAATAGGGGTCCAGTTAAAGTCAGGTCGTCAATCTAATGATTCTCTTTATTTTAAAAAATGTCTCAAATGACATCAACGTACTGCGTTCAGCAACAAAAAAGTAAAAACAAAATGTCTGCAAAACATGTTTGACATCTGAACTTAACAGAAGCATGCATGAATTTCAATGACCTTGATTTAAGAAAGAACAAACCAAACGCAAATAGCAATAGCTTTAACCACACGCCGTTCTTTACTATTCTTCTCTCCTCAATGACAGTAATGACAGTGATGATTGATTTTATCTGGATCATGTAAATCAAAATACAAATTAAAAAATGTTTCCCCTTGTGTCTAACATTAAGCATAAACAATAGGTTAACCAAACCATAAACGTTTATGGTTTTTCAAACGTATTCGTGGTATTTGAAAAGCTTTATTTCGATATAATAACATTATCCAACTGAAGTAACTTTACTTCTGAACCGAAAACAAATCACATAGAAAAATAATCACATAGTGTTTAACATTTGATCCTGGATCATCTAAGTTAAAAATGCAAGTTTTTGTCTTTACAAAGCACTTAACATCGCCTCAAATGGACAGTTCGTGGGAAATGGATTAATTGATTGATTGATTGATTGAAGTTTTACGCCGCGTTCAAGATTATTTCACTTATATGACGGCGTTGTCAGGTTTAGTGGGAGAGGAAACTGGTACCGTTGCCCGGAGGAAACCCCCGACCTTCGGCGAGTACCTGGCAACCCTTCCACATACGGTGGGAAATGGATGTACCATGTTTGTCTCAGTCTTATCCACTACTTAGGCTATCCACTGATTACTATTGTTGTGACGTGCTACACAAACGACGTTAAGCCAGGGCCTCTTCATGGTTGGTTGAAATGACGCCGAAAATGTTCAAATGTCAACTATGAGGTCAAATACGAAGATATTTCCGTTGGTGGCGTAAGATATGCATATTTTCAATCGAAGTTTCATTGACACCCTGGTCGAGTTCGATTATGCGTTCGGCGTACGCGAAAGACGGGGAAACTGTAAATCGAACGACTTTCTTCGGCGGGGAATTTGTGTATCACGTGACCGATTTATCCGCGCCACGTAATCCCCAAGTAGCCAGGGTGCACTCGGATTTCAAGATGGCGCCCATGTTATTCATATGCAGATAAACAAGTAGTCATGGCAACTATGACGTTTCTTACTTTCCATTTTAACACTGAAGACCAAACTGATTTTGCTTACGTCAGATATTAACCTCGGTGTAGGCCGAACACATAATCGAACTCGACCCCTGGGACATTACAGGAAGTTCGTTTTGTTTCAATATTATGTATTTAAATACATATTCAATCAATTTACATTAACAAATCACCGCGCCTAGGTGTTCAGAAAGAACTTATTTCTATCCATAATTTATCCTTTAACAGTCAATCGTAAATAATGGTCTGGAGGAGGGATAACACACCTATAGTTATTCTGTACAGATTAATGTTCATGTGCCATTTTATCCGTCCTATGACGTTATTAGGAAATTGGTCTATTAGCTGAAAAAAATCAATTTCTTCCAATGAACTATATGCGTCGGAGGGAGGTCACGTGGTATTTGATTTACATCGAATGCCGCCATTACTAGGAGATGGCGCAATTTCGATTCAGATCAGTTATGCACGGGCACTTCAACTATCAATGGCGGCACATTTTACAAAGTCAGATCCATACCAGCCAATGAGACGTGTCCATTCAACGCATATAATTCATTGATTTCTTCCCTTGACTGCATTTTTAAAACAAAGGTCGTACCAAAAACTCGAACAGAATTATAATATGAAAATGTTTATTCCACTAATGAAAATAAGTCGTGAGCTATACCATACAACTGAAAATGTATTTATTAGATTCTCACTATACTCTCATTATGTTAAGGTTCAATGCTTCATGTAATTTCTCATAATAATATTGTATGAATCCATTATAATTTCTACTGTGTTGATTTTAACTAGCGGCTGACTATGAGTACAATATGAAAACATATCAAAGTATTTTCAGCATATCATATTATTCAGAATTACAAATTCGAACGGAAATGGCGAATATATCTCCAGCAGTCACTTCATCTACAATAATAAAACAAAACTGGTCAGTTGAAGCTCATTATAAACCCAAGCCTGACAACGTAAGCCTAAAGTAAGTTTATAATAATACAAATAAGCCTGTAAAAAGTTACCGAATTTGTTAATTCTGGACCATTAACCATCATAAAAATGTACATTAAAAGAGATAAAGAAACAAAAACACATATAGTTTCAGTACGTTAAATGTACTTTTTGCGATTTTGTTTCGTATCTAGGGGAAATTTTTAAATTGCCGTATTATACTACTACGGGCAGCTCAACTTGTTAACTTTCAAAATCTCCAATTGAAACCTTAGTTTTGCTTCAAATTCGATTTGTCTTCAACAATTTCATAAGGTATTTTGCAACTTATATTAAATTTTCAAAAGAAAACCCAGGCTTTAAAGAGAGACTTCGAAAACTTTGATCTTTCATAAACTTCAATAAATCTTTAAGACGACAACATTAACAAATAGCGGCTCAACTTACCGTTGAAATTGCTGCACGTCTCTCTGTCTATTCCGTAATAAAACACCGGCTTTGGGGAAACATTTTCATAGGGGCAATCGGTGTTATCTGGGTCAGCTATGAGCAGATAGCCGCAATCGTTATTGCAGCCAGCATATGGGGATGTTATGAAAAATCGTCTTTTCCTGGGGTTATCTCTGTAAAATGTTTATAGTATAAATTCAAATTTGTTTTTCTGAAGAATTAATTATTTTGTTAGTGGTGCGAACTTCCAAAATTTGGACTTTTTCGTATGTTCCAATTCACATGAGAACATGCGCGTTTAAAGTGTGTTGAAAACCTAAAGGATAGATGTTAGAAAGAACAATACTGGTAAAGTCAGTAACCTGTACGAACCGAAAATTTGGGCTAAAAAAAGACAAAATTCCAACAGCCAGAATGTATAAGTATATTTTAAGATGTTTGCTGAATCTTAATGGGTAAAAAGAACTATGTTTTAACTTTATTTCGAAGCATTTTGATTGTACCATAAAATGTGTCGCTTACCCTGCGATGCTAAAGAACTGCGTGCTGGTAGTTTTCACATCTGCGTATGGAGAGGTGATCAGACGTTCTTGAGAAAACCAGTCCATCATTGTGGAACCAAGTCCGTTGAAAATAAAAGATGTGCCAAGTTTACCATCTTTATATACTTCAACCTTCACCTAAAACAAATTATCATTACATTGTGGATGTGGCATTTCTCCTTTACTATGACGATCTGTATATCTGATTTTTTATATGCTCATAATATTCAGTATTTCATTACTTGGCGTACAAAACCAAATCCAGTCGTATACCGTGTAGTGTAAAATGGGTCATGAACAGTAGAATTAATTTCAAAAACACCTCAACTATGGAATATGGCCAATTTGGATCTAGCGCTCATGTATTTCAAATGGAGAATAGCAATCAGTGCAGCCCTTTACATGAAGTGGATTCAAAGCCCGCTTGGCACCAATGGGTCGCGGGTTCGATTCCCACTACAAATAAACTGCACACTTCTATCAAAAGCTATTAGGCTGCTCTATTTAATGAATGTACATGTTTGGCTGGATTTTCTTTCCTTTTAAGGAAAGGCATTCAACAAATAGCAAAAAACAGCACGAGTGGCACTTGTAACCATAGTACAGCTTATGTTGGTGGTAATTGTTCTCAGTCTGACTTAAGTCGAGATGTTCATTGGTAAGAACATCTGAGAGTCAGCGCCCGAAAACCCGTGCGATGCGACGGGATCCGTCGACCAATCAGCGTTCTTTACAATGAACACCTCGACTTTAGTCAGATTGTAATTGTTCTATGGTTTTACGTCACACTTCGTCTGGTTATTTTGTGATGTGTAAAGTGATGATTAAATATGTATATTTCAGTCTACCTTATGCCTAATGACGCGATTATATGCTATCCACTGAATTAACAAAACTAGTATCCACACAATCAGAAATTTGCTCGGCCACATAACTTATAGCTTTGACTTTAAAGGTAGAGTACATATGAACAAAAATGTATACTGGTCATCAGTATCTGTTTCCCATTTTTAAACTATTAATAGCCAACAAAATGTGGCTAAGAGCAGCAAATCCATTATACCCCGGACTAGCCCGGATTATCGGTCTCAAGGCGACTGGTATTATATGGCTGCTAATGTGTCTTGTCGCCTTAGCCCGAATCACTAGGGTAAAATAATATCGATATAACTGTGGAGAAATATAGGTCTATACATCTGTAGTATTTAATACTCTATGAATATTTCATATTCGGCCTAGTTCATTGGTCATGACAAAAGATTTCCGAAAATTACGAGTTACGTATTTCTAAGATGTCCAGCCGAGTTTTTAGGTCGGTTAATGCTTTACTTTGGCGGTTACGTCAGGTTGAAAGTCAGTGGACTTGGAAGCAAATATTGACTGCATAAAGGAAAGCTTACCACGTTACAGCCGCGTAAAGTTGACGAACTCCTTCTTCTAGGTCTATGCTCTCTGAATGTAGAGGTAAAAACTTTATTCTTTGCTTATTTGTTGTGAAATTTGCGATTTTTTCGGTGGGTCTCCTTAAAAAATATCACTTTTTTACTATGGAAGTGATCTGGGCTATGACGAACACGTAGAGAAACAAAAATTCGGCAGATCCAAGATTTCTCGGCTAACCCCGGACAGATTCTATATAATGGAACTCGATCTGATCGGCATCTTGGATTGCAATTCAGACAAGTCGAAGACCGATGGAAAAAAAGTGGTGACTCCTGTTTTTACAAAATCGTACCATTTCACCAGCTTAGAATCGTCATTGGATTCTAGGGTATTGCATTGTTTGCTATAGTCCGTCCCATTTAATTAGTGAAACCCGTTTTTCTTTCACTCATGCTCGTAACATCAATAATTTGGCAGAGCTTTTATCATTTCCCCACGTGAACTTGTTTTGCCACAAGAACAGTTTTTAACGAGATGGTCAATATATGAGTGACGTCATAATCCATTAAAATCCGAGGGGCCAAATGTTATTAGGTGAGTGAGTGAGTGAGTGATTTGGGTTTTACGTCCTGCTCAACAGTATTTCAGTTATATGAAGACGTTGTCTCCTTGTTGCAGGGCGGATTCCCACCGCTCTTTTAGGCGCTGCCTCACCGAGACGACTTGCCGAAAACAACCAGCAAGCCCCCTCACCCAGTCACAGTGTACTGACACCGGGCCAACCGGTCGCTGCTCTAACTCCTATTGCTGAGCGTCAAGCGAAGCAGCAACAGCTACCACTGTTAAAGTCTTTGGTCTGACTCGACCCAGGCTTGAACCCGGATCTCCCAGGCCTGGGCCTAGTTTCACAAAGCGATCTTAGCTATGTGTGATCTTAACTACCATGGCAGCCAATGCTAAAGTATACGTTGCCATTGATAATTAAGATCACCTTAAGCTAAGATCGCTTTGAGAAACTGGGCCCTGAAGCGGACGATCTACCGACTGAGCTATCGGAGCTGGTCAAATGTTATTAGGAGAGGCCTGGCCGACGTCTCTGTATCGCTCCTCGTCGTCATGATCAGATTTTAAAATCATTTTTTTTTTTCTAAACATTTTATTTTCTATAACTGTACACCTTAAGCCAGAGGCTTGTACTGTGTACATTTTACAAAGTATAACATTACAACGTTTTTCAAAAATTTTCAAACGGAAAAAAGAGACGTTAAAGGAAGTAAAGAAGTGAAACCGTAAAAATTTCGTATAGTGACAATTTTTTGAGCAGCTGAGATTCATGCTTACTGGCAGGGTTGGCGAAGGCGTGGTTCATTAGGGAGGCCCCGATAGGTTATTACAAAAATCGTTTTGAGGAAGAAATAAAGGCACAGACTGACAACATTATATCAATATTTTGCGATGTACTCAGTTCTGGGCTACCGTATAACAGAGTAGTGGCACTCAGTGGCTCAATACAACCACAAAGGAAAATAGAACGTAACATTTCATTTCGCTGAACATTGAACCTCGGGCAGACCAAAAGATAGTGCTCAGCTGTCTCAGATGAATATCCACAAAAACATTAGGGGGAGTCAGAGATAAAATTGTTAAATAGGTCGTCATGTAAGGAACTACAACCATTCCTCATCCGACAGAGAATGATATTGCTTTGACGATCTCCGATGTAGTACCATGATGGAGGAGGTGTGTGACTATACATCTTTAGTATTTTTTATTTAAATTCTTTTGGATTTATAGTATTTTTTATGTTTTCGGGTAAGTAATTCCATTCCCTAATGGTTGTTGGAAAAAATGATTTGCTAAAAGTAGCAGTGTTACATAGATAAGTTGTATAATTATTTGGGGATCTCTGTGGATAAGGATTTCGGACCGAAACTTTTGGTGGTAGTTTTTTATTTAGGTTTGGACATGTTTTATCAGTAATTATTTGGCGAAACGCACTCAGACGATGAATTTTTCGTCGTTGCCCCAGGGTGTCAAAACCGGACTCCTCGTACAGAAGCGAGCTGGCCACACTCTTTGTCAATCCGATTTAAAATCATTGAAAAACAGTCCTCATTTAACATGTGAAAAACTAACAGCTCTGTCAGATTGTTCGTGTCAACTTGAATTCTGAACCCTATGTCAAACTTGGTTTGTTTCACAACAGGAATTTTAAAAATACGTTTCACTAATGAACAATTTTAATTAACCTCAAAACTAATTAAATAAACTGACTTTATTCCAAAATCATCCGTATTGAATGCAAGAATATTTATTAAAAACCAATACATTTTATCGACCAGTTTTGTATTCTTGTGGTCATAGATATCTAACCTTATCAATGATATTTTGGTTCCAGTTGTCGATAATCTCAGCACATCTCAACGGGATAGCGGTTGTTACATTCTCAACATTGGGATCGCCTTCATTAACACTTCCTCCATTGGTCCAGGCTTGGAAAATGTTCTGCCCAAATCCACTCACTTGTTTGAACACCCTTTTCCATCTGCACTCTAAACGATAAAAAATCACTTATTGCTTTGTTGTCTTTTAAAGTGGCATAAGCTGCCAAAATGTTGATATTTTGACGTTAAAACAGAATGTTGAAATTATTGGCTGTTTTTCTCAAGACGTATAATTCAGAAGCTTTTTAGTGCTTCAAGTCTCGAAAATGTAGGATAAAGTATTGTTTTGAACTAACTTTGGCTTAGAATGAATGAATGGTCGTCCCGGTTATTTAAATTTTGTTTACTTTTCGAACACGTTTTCGATTCGTACAGGCCACATACTGTATGGATTTTCCTCATTCCAACGCGAATCATTTAGTTTTTCGATGGCCTTCAAAGCCTCTCACAGTCGTGACGATCAGAAATTATGAAAAAAGTGTTTAACCATTAGGTCTGATTCCATAACAAAGTTGGAAAAAATTAACATTTTCTATAGAGACGCTGTTCTATACAAAACGTTATTTTTCCTGAATGAGAGGACGAAATTAAACAATATGGTTAAGGTTTACCTGGTTCTGGGATATTGCAATTACATTTGCATTTTTCACAAAGGGATGACAAACTAAGGCGAGGGAATGGGAAATTCTTGTTCTTGGAGTTGGTCTTGGCATAGGAAACTCCACGAGACTTCCCTCTGAATGTACACTGAACTAAAGCGGCCATAAGGCCCAACATCAGTGCCAACAAAAACCATCTAGAGCTGGAAGCCATCCTAAATCAAAATAAAAACAGAAATTTTATAAATTTAAGTTTAGTGTAGTGAATTAATTGAAATCAAATTTGAAGAATTAGAAAAGCAACGAGAAAAGGATTTTGACTGACCTGATCAGTTGGGTGCTGAATACGGCGATAGATTTCAAACTTTCTCACATCGTCCCCTTATATACAGCTGACTTTAGCCTCATAACTCTTATGCCGTTGATCTATGAATTCATCTAAACTTCCAATCGGTTGCACATTATTAGGCTCCCAAAAGAATATATAGGCGTTAAAAGGGATAAGCACATCACCATGATAATGGGGATTCAAATGTCCCTCTGGTTCACTTATCAAAGAACACATTAAAATTCTATCAGCTGTGAAGTTAAAATTTAAATGAATTCCGATAGCCGAGAAAAGACGGAGAATTAAAGTTAGATACTGAATCGGTCACCTTGAGCTTTTGTGTCTGTGGAAAGCTTTACAAACCCCAAAACTATGCACGATCAAATTCAAATGTCCCTCGAGCTTTTTAGTGTTTTACTATTTTGTTGAAAGTCTATTCTACAAAAGAAAAACTTTTGATCCAACATTTCTCATGTAAAATGCAATTCAAATTTTCAAACACATATGTAATTGGCTCGCTTCATAACATACCTTTGATCTTTTTGGGAAAGATTTGATTAACAAAAATCCACACCAGAATTAACACAGATTCCTTGGGAAAAAAAGAGACATTTTATTTGATTCTTTACCTCTCTGTGATAAAACAGAGTATTTCTCAAGTGTGCATTGTCCGGTTTGGGCTAATAAATTTCTTCAGTATTCAGCATATGTAGAGTCTTTAGGCTGTTAGTTGTAGTTTTTTCTCTAACATAGCGGAATATACAACAAACTTAAGTTTTCATATTTTAGTTCTGTTCTAACCTATGAAGAATATCCTTGAAGGAAAGCGTGTTTTTTAATAAGAGTATCGTTTTGTGTATCCGTGAAAATACTTAGACGAATTGTTTTATTTGACAAAACCACAAATATATTTATGAACATTAAAACACACAGACACAGAGAAAATCTTCTTGTCTAAAATAACCACGGAGACAAGTTTCTAATTGAGTTAAAAGGGGGTATATCATTTAGACCTTTATAACCAATCATAGGTTGTTGTAATAAGTTAAAACCCATGGTGTTTCAATAGGTTGACGACGCACAGGAATTTGGCTTTAGTCCGCAGAATTTTCTGGAACACTTCGTAATGTATTGACAATGCTTACGCAACCTCAGCTATGGTAAGGTTATCGGTAAACTGAGATTGAACCCAATATGATTTTGGGAAAAGATTTCGGTTCCCCCAGAAATATCTCGAAATAAATCGAAGAATGCATTTCATTTATGCACTGGAAAAATGTTGATACACTTGTAAAGGAGGAGCGAGCGTGTCGAAGGCTAAAGGTGGTGGGGGAAGGGGGGGGGGGGATTTGTCTTAACCTAACCTAACAGAATATCCCCTGGGGAGAATAGCTTTCAAAAGAACAGAACGAGCCTGATTCTAAACATCTGAAAAACTACAGTTTCTATAGAATCTACAGACCTGAGACTTGATGACTCTCCTGAAAGTGTGGAGAGGATGGTATGACCCAACATGTAGCAGCCGATGGGTGCCAGTAGGTCTGAAAAATACTTTGTAGATACCCAGTGGTGTGATAACACAAATATATATTTATGAGCACTAAAACACACGGGCACAGGGAAAATCTTCTTGTCTAAAATAACCACGGAGACAAGTTTCTAATTGTGTTAAAAAGAGGTATATCATTTAGACCTTTATACCCCATCATAAATTGTTGTAATAAAGTAAACCTATGATATTTCATTAGGTTGACGACTGACAGGAGCTTGGCCTTAGTCAGTAGAATTTTCTGGAACACTTTGTATTGCATTGACAATGCTTATGCATCTTAAGCTATAGTAAGAATATCGTCAGACTATATATTATGGGGTCATGGGAAAAGACAGTGAAAATCCCCCCATCCCCCCCCCCCATACCCCTTTCCCAGAAAACCTAGGTAGAAGGCAGACAGGGGAGTTTAGCCCTGACCAGTATGTCTTTCAAACTCTTGTTCTTTTTATAAGCAATGACGGTATTTACACTGTATCTGAGTTGCTTTTAGTGTACATTTTCATTCTAGGAGTTTGAAGGCGTCCTGGTACAGCCTAAGTAGGAAGAAACACCATGCCAATTGCAGTATATAGTAATGGATCTGTATGGTATGGTATGGGGATGTTTCTTGTTTGATTGCAAGTTGGATTTTGTAACTATATAAAACAATCTGACGGGGGCTTGCAGGATCCAGGAATTGTTGGATCCAGCTGTCGTTCCACATTTTGATAATCACTCATTATCCACCTGTTTCGCAACTCACTTACGCCCGTCGTAACTTTGCGCCTGGTCGTAACGTAATGTTGAGGGTATATGTTGCCATGGTAGTTACGCCTTGCATTGGACATACGTCGGTCGTAACTTTGTTGAGAAACCCCCCACATTTTTGGGGCGCAGGATTCAATGGCGAGATCCACCTCAACAAAATGTACATGGATTGAAAGCAGCATTGCCCGAGGAGTTGCGTCAACTGCTCATGGAACAATTCCCACGTCTTGTGGGGGTATGAGAGGTGGACTGGAAACTGTAATTCTAACGCTTGGTGTAAGTTCCCGATATTGGATGATTGTGTTTCAATCGTCTCTATATTTGACTTAAAGTGGAAAATATAATTGAAAAAAACATCAGTGGGGCGTAAAACATGAATCAATCAATCAAGCGTTTTTTAATCTTTCTTAATTTGGACACGTCCTGCTTTTTGATGTCAAAATAATCACTTAAAGTGACATGAGCTGCCAAAATTCACATTTCTGATCGTCACAACAGTAAGAGGTTTTGAAGGCCATCGGAAAACTAAACGATTGGTGTTGGAATGAGGAAAATCCATACAGTATGTGGCCTGTACGAACCGAAAACGTGTTCGAAAAGTAAACAAAATTTAAATAACCGGGACGACCATTCATTCATTCTAAGCCAAAGTTAGTTCAAAACAATACTTTGTCGTACATTTTCCAGACTAGAAGCACTGAAAAGCTTCTGAATTATACGTCTTGAGAAAAATAGCCGATAATTTCAACATTCTGTTTTAATGTCAAAATATCAACATTTTGGCAGCTCATGCCCCTTTAATATTACGTCAATCTGGTCAAGTCAAAATGAGGAAATGTGGCAATGCACCAACCAAGTTTTAATTGTGCATTCTGTCAATCGAACATAGAATTCATCCTATCGGATTGTGATCTCCAATTCTAAAAAAATTGACAGAAGATTGCTCGTGGGCTTAATGATTGTCTCGATGAAGATGTGTAAAGATACATGATCATATATCGGAGACATCAAGTCTCCGTCTGATTTCTTCGTCCGTCACATGCATCAAAGTCACAATTCCAGACATATAATACCAGTCGACCCCAGGGGCCTGTCTTACAAAGCAGGAGTAAATTTGCGCATAGGCGTAAAGACATGGACCGGTTGAGTCCAAGGCGTAAGTTCCTATTGAATTAACACTGGTTTACGTCCGACGTAACTTACGCCAGCTTTGGAAGACAGGGCCCAGTGCGATATTTCGGGCTACATGATCGTTTCGTTTATATTTGACTATATAGTTTCTATATTTGACAATAGCGAATAGATTCGAAAACACAAAATATCGAGACATATCTCAAACAAAAGGTTTTTAACAAACAATTTATGTGGGACAGTTTAGTATTTGTTTAAATTCCCTATCCACACATGGTATCGAATCCCTATGTTTCTACGTGTTATTAACGATCGAATCCCTATGTTTCTACATGTTATTAACGGTCGAATCCCTATGTTTCTACATGTTATTAACGGTCGAATCCCTTTGTTTCTACATGTTATTAACGGTCGAATCCCTATGTTTCTACATGTTATTAACGGTCGAATCCCTATGTTTCTACATGTTATTAATGGTCAAATCCCTATGTTTCTACATATTATTAACGGTCGAATCCCTATGTTTCTACATGTTATTAACGGTCGAATCTCTATGTTTCTACATGTTATTAACGGTCGAATCCCTATGTTTCTACATGTTATTAACAGTCGAATCCCTATGTTTCTACATGTTATTAACAGTCGAATCCCTATGTTGTTACATGTTATTAACGGTCGAATCCCTATGTTTCTACATGTTATTAATGGTCGAATCCCTATGTTTCTACATGTTATTAACGGTCGAATCCCTATGTTTCTACATGTTATTAACGGTCGAATCCCTATGTTTCTACATGTTATTAATGGTCGAATCCCTATGTTTCTACATGTTATTAACGGTCGAATCCCTATGTTTCTACATGTTATTAAACGTCGAATTCCTACGTTTCTACATGTTATTAACGGTCGAATCCCTATGTTTCTACATGTTATTAACGATCGAATGCCTATGTTTCTACATGTTATTAACGGTCGAATCCCTATGTTTCTACATGTTATTAACGGTCGAATCCCGATGTTTCTACATGTTATTAACGGTCGAATCCCGATGTTTCTACATGTTATTAACAGTCGAATCCCTATGTTTCTACATGTTATTAACGGTCGAATCCCTATGTTTCTACATGTTATTAACGGTCGAATCCCTATGTTTCTACATGTTATTAACGGTCGAATCCCTATGTTTCTACATGTTATTAACAGTCGAATCCCTATGTTTCTACATGTTATTAATGGTCGAATCCCTATGTTTCTACATGTTATTAACGGTCGAATCCCGATGTTTCTACATGTTATTAACGGTCGAATCCCTATGTTTATACATGTTATTAACGATCGAATTCCTATGTTTCTACGTGTTATTAACGGCCGAATCCCTATGTTTCTACATATTATTAACGATCGAATCCCTATGTTTCTACATGTTAGTAACGGTCGAATCCCTATGTTTCTACATGTTATTAACGGTCGAATCCCTATGTTTCTACATGTTATTAATGGTCGAATCCCTATGTTTCTACATGTTATTAACGGTCGAATCCCTATGTTTCTACATGTTATTAACAGTCGAATCCCTGTTTTTCTACATGTTATTAACGGTCGAATCCCTATGTTTCTACATGTTATTAACAGTCGAATCCCTATGTTTCTACATGTTATCAACGGTCGAATCCCTATGTTTCTACATGTTATTAACAGTCGAATCCCTATGTTTCTACATGTTATTAACGGTCGAATCCCTATATTTTCTACATGTTATTAACGGTCGAATCCCAATGTTTCTACATACTTTTAACGATCGAATCCCTTATTTCTACATGTTATTAACAGTCGAATCCCTATGTTTCTACATGTTATTAACAGTCGAATCCCTATGTTTCTACATGCTATTAACGGTCGAATCCCTATGTTTCTACAGGTTATTAACGGTCGAATCCCTATGTTTCTACAGGTCATTAACGGTCGAATCCCTATGTTTCTGCGTGTTATTAACGGTCGAATCCCTATGTTTCTACATGTTATTAACGGTCAAATCCCTATGTTTCTGCGTGTTATTAACGGTCGAATCCCTATGTTTCTACATGTTATTAACGGTCGAATCCCTATGTTTCTACGTGCTATTAACGGTCGGTTCCCTATGTTTCTACATGTTATTAACGGTCGAATCCCTATGTTTCTACATGTTAGTAACAGTCGAATCCCTATGTTTCTACATGTTAGTAACAGTCGAATCCCTATGTTTCTGAATGTTAGTAACGGTCTATCTGACAGAATCCCGGATGGAAATTCTTTTCAAGGAACATCCCAACTTTAGTCAGATTGATTTTACCTATAGTGCTCCCATTACAGTGGCATGAGCTGCCAAATACAAAACAAAATTCGTTGAAATCGAATTAACTTATTGTTCTTCATTTTCTCAAAGAAGTACAAAACAAGAGTATTCCTCTGATCTTTCAATGGCATTTAGAAGTTGAAAGGTTACAATAAGTTGAAGAATGACTTATGGAAAACAGCTTCTTGGTTTATTGGGTGACGACGTTTCGATGTAGTTCTTACATCGTTATCATCTAAACGTCGTCAAGAAGTTGTTTTCCATAAGTAATTCTTCACCTTATTGTATTTCTTTGATACCCAGCCTGATGGTGTGTGCTAAGTGATCCAAAATGTACTCGTACATCCTGGCGAGTTTAAATTTTGTTCATTGCAGATGCTCGCCATCGGTTCGTACTGGTTATCGTTACTGACTTTATCGCTATTTTCAAAGCCTACCCTTTAGTTTTTCAAAGTACTTCAAGCGCTGAACATCTCTCTGCAATCGGAGTTTGTGAGAAAAAAAAGTCGATTTGTGGCAGCTCATTTCCCTTTAAATAATATAGGAGCCTGTGTGATTACACATTATTAGTTAATACTGTCATACATTTATCTGAAATATTTCTGATTTTAGTTTTGAATAAGGTTCCTAGTGAATTACTTAACGCGGAGAGGTTTACTTAAAGACGCTTGTTTCGCTAAACTGACTGAGGAGATTAAAATTACAATGATTCAATATCACTGGTCCGTCGGCTGGCTGGGTTTAGTCAGTAAATTTAGTTTTATGAAATATTCCACCCCCTTGACTTTATCTCTGATCAAAGAGTCTCTAAGAAAACACACAAAATTGATGGTAATCAGAAAGAAAATCAGAAATACATGAATTTGTGTCGGGTTGTCAATATCATTATTGAATTATATATCTAAGTCTATAGGTAAAATCGGACATATTATATCCACGTGTTCCCTTCAGCTCATCCGTGGTGGGTGTACCATTGCCGCCCAACGTTTCTCTCCGGTACATCAACGACGTACCTTGGGACGCGAGGTAAAATCGAAGTATATGAACCAGATCGCGTAACTTTTTCAGCAAATATCAAATGGTAGAGACCCTTTACTGTGACTCCTCTAACGTTCTGTATGTTATCACGAGCCAAAAATGTCACATGCAATAGGCCTACGTACGAGAAAGCCAGAATTCTCTACGACAACGAGTCGCCACCAATTTATATCTGGCTTTAGACTTGGACATGTTGCGCCCAAACGTTTGTAAAGGTATGTTTTTTAATTCAAACGATACGCTTACGCTTTGGAGTTGAAATTGGACCCGGGAAGGAGTTGTGTCATTTGTGTTTCTGTATAATAAGGACAGCATGAATATGGCCCAGATTTTATTCTAGAAAAATGCAACCTACTTCAGAGTAAAATGGCTCGACCTCTGAGCCAACGACCAGTCATTGCTAATAAAAAGAACAAGTTTGAACGATCTACTAGTCAGGGCTAAACTTCTGTCTACATTCAACCGAATGAAATACTATTGGTATATTACAACAACTATGATTGGGTTTAAAGCCCCCCCCCCCCACCACACACACACACACACACACACACACCTTTTTAACACAACTAGAAATCAGAATATGTTCAATTACGTTGTGATGCCACCTGGCCCAATGTCAATGTACTTCGAATATAAAATTGACTGGTCTAATGCTTTTATATCTATGTCACAGGGGAGGCTACTCGTATATAGATTACACACGAGTTATTTCCCTGGGAAAATGGCATTTCGTTCCATTGTTGACATTCATATGTATTTTAAATGTCAAGATAAACTAAGCTTGCCACTTTCATCTAATAACTTAATATTTTAAGCTGAAATTTTGAGATTTTGTGCGACTCAAAGGGGATATTTCATAGGCTTTTTTTTTTAATTAAACACCTAAACAATCAAAATTCAATTTAATTAATTTTTTTTAATATAATAAAAGTTTGTTTCTACAACAGTTTTGATAAAAAATATTGGCGAGAAACAAGTTTGACAGGAACTTGTATATTTAACTTGAAAAGCTGTAGCCTAAATCTTTATGATTTTGGGGCAAATAAACTTTTAGAAATATATATTTATGAACACTAAAACGCACGGGCACAGGGAACATCTTCTTGTCTAAAATAACCACGGAGACAAGTTTCTAATTGTGTTAAAAAGAGATATATCATTTAGAGAAATATAAATATGTATATAGATACCCGTATTACAATTGGACCCATGTAAGTCGTATTAAGTACTCATCGGCATGCATCTAATATTTTAATACATTGTAACAATCAAATCCATTAATAGCATGTGGCTTTAACGTGTAGACTTCTTCGCCTGGAGGATATGTCACTAAGCAAATATTATCCGAGGCTTTGTGGCGAGGTTAACGCACCGCTTGTTCTAGTGAGATGATATAAAGTGGGTTAACCCTTGCCATTCACGTACCTGGCCGGCGCGTTGACAGTAGAATAATGTGGTACGGTATAACCTGTATTAGTGGGTTTGGACTACGGTAACAGCCTCACAAATGATGAGCACATGTTACGTGCATGTGTAGACCGACCAAGTACCAAAGTACAAACTAAGATCTCTGATATAGTGTTACTATGAATGATGCTCTATATAACTTAGTCCGAAATATCTGCGATGATGATGTTAGACATTTTCTAACAGATAGGCCATCGATGAGAAAATGTCTAACATCATCATCGCAGATATTTCGGACTATATATAATTGTATACACTATGATATCCTCTTTTAAAACGGATTTAATACTTATTATAATTATCAACATGCAGCTTGTCTGGCTGGATACAATGAATGTCTGAATACAACGAATGGCTGGATACAACGAATGGCTGGATACAACGAATGGCTGAATACAACGAATGGCTGGATACAGCGAATGGATGAATACAACGAATGGCTGGATACAACGAATGGATGAATACAACGAATGGCTGGATACAGCGAATGGATGAATACAACGAATGGCTGAATACAACGAATGGCTGGATACAATGAATGGCTGGATACAACGAATGGCTGGATACAACGAATGGCTGAATACAACGAATGAATGGATACAACGAATGTCTGAATACAACGAATGGTTGAATACAACGAATGGCTGGATATAACGAATGTCTGAATACAACGAATGGCTGGATACAACGAATGGCTGGATACAACGAATGAATGGATACAACGAATGTCTGAATACAACGAATGGTTGAATACAACGAATGGCTGGATATAACGAATGGCTGAATTCAACGAATGGCTGAATTCAACGAATGGTTGAATACAACGAATGGCTGAATACAACGAATGGCTGGATATAACGAATGGCTGAATTCAACGAATGGCTGGATTAAACGAATGGCTGAATACAACGAATGGCTGAATACAAACTGGCAAAATTTAACTGAAATACTCAGAAGATTCATTGGAATTTCAAATTTCGAAATTTTGAGTTGTAATGTCCCATTAGGGTTACCTCTTATCAATAATCAATTACTTTAACACAAAATAATAATAAAATGTTAATAAGCAATTCAAATTTCCAAATTGAAATTCGAGTTTCAAAATGTAAATATTGAGATTTGAGATTCAACATTCAAATACTGAAAATCGATAATGAACTTTTGGATAGCACATGAAAGTGGGCCACGCAGAAGATATCTTACCTTCTTTTAAAGATTTAAACTTGGCTCGAGGAGATGATATATACTTGTCCACGACAGCGGTACACACGTCTCGATAGTGGTTATCGATCTTTTACATTTTTAAATTCGAAATTTTATTTCCTAATATCCGAATGCCAAATTCTGAAAATAATAAGTTAAACGAACCTTTGGGACTTTCGTGCGAATAAGCTATAAAATTTGCTAGTTTTGCAAAGAAAAGTAGCGAGACGTCATAGCAACTATCAGGGAAAAGTAATTGTTATTTTGTCATGTTCAAAAGCCCATGTGAGTAGGCAGATGATAGCTGTAGCCAAAAGAAGGATTTTAAACTCTCTGGTGGATTAACATAGAAATCAACTTGGACACTTTTGAAATTTTATGTTGTGATTTCAGACTGGTCTCACCGGTTACTTACAGGTACGCCTACAGAATTAATAGTAAATATCGCATCTTATATTACTTGACCCATTTTTTCTATTTTAAGAAGTCCTCCCACCCATGACCTTAAGGCTTAAGTCGCACCAAGTCTGACCTAGTTACACAACATATGAAACATCGGATAAAATATGTGGAGAACTTGAAATTTACTATAAAGAAACAACATTTGCTTGTTGGTTACCCTCAGGATGAAATTTATTTAAAAGAAAACAAGCCTTGTTTGCTGGGTACCCGGGGAATGAATCTGACTAAAATCGACATGATCATTCAAAGGAACATCTTGACTTTACTCAGACTGCCTCGGGATATTCTAACGATATACATGTAGGCCTATCTGACTCAGGTATAAGCAGTTGTCTGTTTTACTACTCTAAAATAGAATATAAATTTCGAAAACTTTGGTAAAATTGATATGTGTACAATACAATAAATAAATTATGTAGCGAGAGGAGGTTATCTTTAATTGTGATAAATTGCAAACGAGAACATACCCAATTATTTCATGTCGCATTCAAAGTTATTACATGCAAGAATACAAGATTTAAACGGAGATAGTTTTGCATGATCTGTTTTTCTTTTTCCTCTTGTTTTTGACGCTCGTTATTTTAAAAACGTTGAGGAAGATTACACTCTGATGTGGAAATATTTGTTTTTCATTATTTTGGCCAAATTGACAGAAATTCGAACTCATGGGAGTCCTTTTCTGAATGCTGCAAGGGTTTATATCCCGAGAAGGGCCAGAAAATTCTACTAAGCTCCTGTCGGTCATAAACCCAATGAAATATCATGCGTTAAGTTTATTACAAGAACTTATGATGAGGTATAACGTTCTAAATGATGTCTCCATGGTTATTTTAGACAAGAAGATTTTGCCTGTGCCTGTGTGTTTTAGTGTTCGTAAATATATACTGAAAGTGGTATAAGCTGACCACTGCATCTTCTTACTCTTTTCTTGATATAAAGTTGTAAACATATTCATTTGAGACCATTCAGACTATGAGTGATCCAGGTACTTTGTGCTTATATACCTATACAGGTAGACCCTATATGCATGTATGCATTTCTCGTAAACACAATCTACAAGCTATACATACACTGACATATATAGGAAAGGGATTCAGAGTTAATTAAGAGAGAGTATGTAGTTCATAAGAGTTAATAAAAGGATGAATGAAAAACGCATAGACGAATGACTCATCTTCTAATCATATATTTATGAACACTAAAACACACGGGCACAGGGAAAATCTTCTTGTCTAAAATAAACACGGAGACAAGTTTCTAATTGTGTTAAAAAGAGGTATATCATTTAGACCTTTATACCCCATCATAAATTGTTGTAATAAAGTAAACCTATGATATTTTATTCGGTTGACGACTGACAGGAGCTTGGCCGATGTACATAAAACTGTTGACCAACCATAAGCATGAGATGTACGAGATGGCCTTGTAATATAAGGTCACATCTCCTAGATGATATTAAATGGGTTCTTGTGGATTTATCTCCAAGATGCGTATCTACTTATTAGTATTCAATGTGTTTCATTGCCAAGTCATCTTCCGGATATTATTAGAACGTCTAATAAATGCAAGAATAAAACAGGAGGTAAAGTTGTTGTTGTTTTTTGTGTTTTGCTTTTAATGGAGGTAATAGTTAGAAGCTTCAGCAGAGGCCAAACAAACATTTGTCACTTGGTTTTGGAAGATATCAAATAAGTGCCGTATTTAGCAAAGTGGGACCAGAAGCGACATATCATACCCTCTTCATTAAGTCCCAGCTGCTTAAAAGGACACATCGCTTAAGTTTTCTGTGGTTCTCATTTCTGCCTGACAATCAGTAAACACACGCGCAGCCACAAAGGGCTCCATGGGAGCTGGAAAGTTACCAATGCCCATCTGTAAACATCATCTTTATACAAACAAATCTAGAATAACACACATTTTGGCAGCTCATGCCACTTTAAAGAGACATGAGATGCCAAAATGTTGATATTTTGACGTTAAAACAGAATGTTGAACTTATTGGCTATTTTTCTCAAGACGTACAATTCAGAAGCTTTTTAGTGCTTCTAGTCTCGAAAATGTACGATAAAGTATTGTTTTGAACTAACTTTGGCTTAGAATGAATGAATGGTCGTCCCGGTTATTTAACTTTTGTTTACTTTTCAAACATGTTTTCGGTTCCGACAGGCCACATACTGTATGGATTTTCCTCATTCCAACGCCAATCATTTAGTTTTTCGATGACCTCCAAAGCTTATTGCAGTCGTGACGATCAGAAATTATGAAAAAAGTGTGAATTTTGGCAGCTCATGGTGCCACCATGTAAACCCAGTCGGACTAAAGTCTAGTATTGCAAGCATTACCATATACCAAAGGAGTAAAACGACGAAGTAAATACTAAGTACTACGTCACTCTACGACTGCGGTATATGGTAATGCTTGCAATGCTAACTAAAGTGCCCAGATTGTTGTGAACATGCCCAGATTCTATAGATTAACAGCATTTAAATAATGTGCCTGTCAGAAATTTGTTTAATTTTCGTTTGTGACAAAATTTTCGTTTGTGGCAAAATTTTCTATTTTTACAATTTTTATCGTCTTAATTTTCATTCATTCATTCAAAAAGCAATGATTAAAATCAGTACGCACGTGCTCTTTTCTCAGATTAAATCCTAGGTATCACATCCGCTGTAAATTTGGATTTTTAGATATTAAAGCGAGGCTGAGAATGACAGAAAATGTTGCGAATAGCACATAAATGACCATAAATAAATGAAATAACGCTGTATTACCATACAACCTATTGGAATCGATGGAATTCAATGGGCTGTCTCAACACACTTACGCCCGTCGTAACTTTGCGCCTGGTCGTAACTTAATGTTGAAGGCATATGTTGCCATGGCAGTTAGGCCTTGCATTAGACTTACGTTGGGCGTAACTGTTTTTAGAAACAGCCTTAGGCTTAGGTTATTGGCTGCTAGGGCCGCTATCGATGCCCAAGGCGTTGTGGTTTGATCGATACCTCCACTGACGTGTCTGTGTGGCTCACAATGACCGAGAGACATATGCTTCAGCTCAGAGGGTAAGCCGAACAGCATCGTCTGTGGTTGTATTTGCAACAATTGATATTTTATGCTCATATAAATCCTAATTATGTAAGGTTGGTGCATCTTTAAACTATAAGAGGTGCTGCGTCTTCAATTCTTCCTGACCGGAAAGTAAGTAACACAGGAAAAAGACACATGAGTGCGGCTACGTCTTCAATGGTGCCCAGTACATCAGAGGCATAAACTCGCTCGCTGCGCAACGTAATACACAAAATGGAGATTTCCGATCGATAACCTCTGCCCTTTGACACAAATAACTCCAGCTAAAAATGACAATGAACTTGAAGTGAACTTAGTTAAAAACAATGTCTTTATTAGAGTGATATCACAATTAGATAACGTCAAATGTTAACCTGGTGTGGGTCATTCAAACTTTTTCCCCAAACATAAATAAGTAGCGAAAAGTAAAACAGGCTATATTTCAATGTTAAAACCTGATATGAAAAAACTGCATATTTACATACGTGTGTAAAACAAAATTTAGATGCATTTTTTGTTATTTATAATTTAAATGGCTGTATTTTGCATTGATTCATCGTTGGTAACTACCTGAAAATATAATATGATTCAATTCGAATATACATGTACCGTTGTTTGATGTGACAATGTACACCAATATTTAAATTTGTACAAAACACAAGGGAGAGAATTACTGAAGTTTATGGCTTAAAAGATTAGCTAGCAAACATAGGTTGTAGTTTATAGCAAATAATAGACCTACGAAATATTTGCCCCGATGACATTTATTTGTCCCACCTGGCCAATCCAACATCAGCTGGTATATTATGGGTTTAAACATGTTATTGAAACTACAGTCATACTGTCGGAGCGACATAAACAGGAATGATCGTGTTAACAATAGAAAAGCAAAGTTTCTAAACCGCATTTGTTTTGTGTTGTTCAGTCATCATAGGTTAGCCTATACATGGGTGGGCAAAATGTCTGGTGGGGAGAAAACCCGATAGTAGGCCTACGTATGTTAAACATAAAACACATATGGTAGTGGATAGACACGCAGATTGAGAAGTCAATTTCATAGCTAAAGTATATATATTAGATTAAATAACATCATAGGAAACCAGCACGGTTAAAATCTACAGTAATATGAGCTATAAAAAGAGGTATAACCCTGGGCGCCCGACGATTACAGTCAATGATCACAGATAGTTAGTTGTTCATATGCGGCGTTGCCGTAAATAATATTTATTATAAGTTATTAACTTAAACATTAACATTCTTCTGATCAAAATTCCCGTTGTACGTTGTGAGACAAATGCAGCGATTGTGTACTTGTGCATTCTCGTTGTGTCTTTCAATATTTCCGTTATCTCGATCTAGGCGAGGGTTTATAATTCCACAAATTAAACTTGTATACTGTATACATTTTTCTAACTATTGGCGAATTAAACTACAATTTCAGTAGACTTTCAAAATAAATGATAGTAAAGTAAGTTATCAAGTTTCTACCTATACCATAGATAGACGTATTATTGACTAAGGCAACATAATTAACAAGCTTAATTGTAGAGATAAATAATGCTCTGTATAAAGCGGGGCCTCGGGCTTTAAAAATATGGGTTGTTTGCTTAGTTATTCATGCGACAGGTGTGTATACTATACAAATACTTTTAAAAGGATAATTGGATCGTATCTAAAACTTATGTCGAACATGAAATCTACACACATATGTCTGCCGAGTATGACGTCATGCAAAAACTTGAATACAGGATATGCATGTTTATCATCACAACAAAAGGGAATTAATCAACCAATCAGAGGTATCTTCATTGAGAAGGTTTAATATACTCCCAGTGACTTTTTTTTTTAAACTAGTGTGTGGGACAAATACAGCGATTGATTTATGGCGAGCACAATCATTTCTGCACTGACAAGTAGAGGTGCTCAGTCAAGTGTGTCGTTAGAGTCTTTAATAAAGCGGTCACAACAAAGCCAGACCCCCTCAAATATCCCATATTTTTTCGTGTGTCGTCTTAGAGCCTAGAATATAATAACCTAACTTAGAACTTGAGCCATTCATTTGGCCTTCCACTCCAGCCAATCATATAAACGGTTTAATTCACCAAATTGCACATCATCGTTGAATCTTTCCATTTTAGATTTAACATTATATATTGTGGGACCAGTAGAAAAGTTGTCAAACAATTATAAATATATACATACACACCAAGCAAAATGGACGACAAATAGCGTGTCTATGTCAATTTAATTTTTATTTTTAAAAATCAGAAAAAGTCTTTGCGATTTCCATTTAAATCTTTGAACAAAGGATTATAACAAAGTTAATTTTTCAACTGCTAAAAAGATAAAAATAAATAAACCTTATAAATTAAAATGTACACAAAAGTATGTGAAACCCGACTCCAAGCTTTTCAGTCATGTTCGAAAAGCTTTGTGTGTGAGTTAAAACTTTGAAGAATACGTTCATAAAAAAAGCCTCACAATTAAAAGTCGAGTTGAATCATATTACCATAAAAACCTAAAACTGATAGCTCGTTAAATCATTATTTGAATGACCAACTGGGTCTATAAAATGGCTAAAACACCTTCTTAATGCCTACAACAGACGATAACAATCACCGGGTGCAAGATAAAGTAAGATGGGGACCCGAACAATGAGGACATCGAAGAAAAATATGCAAGCGTACTTCATTTACCAAACGTTTAAAAGATAACAATACAAAGGCAGAAAAAGAAGAACGTTATAAGGTGTATGTGCCATCTTGTACATTAAAGGGGCATGAGCTGCCAAAATGTTGATATTTTGACGTTACAACAGAAGGTTAAAATTATTGGCTATTTTTCTCAAGACGTATAATTCAGAAGCTTTTTAGTGTTTCTAGTCTCAAAAATATACGATAAAGTATTGTTTTGAACTAACTTTGTCTTAGAATGAATGAATGGTCGTCCCGGTTATTTAAATTTTGTTACTTTTCGAACACGTTTTCGGTTCGTACAGGCCACATACTGTATGGATTTTCCTCATTCAAACGACAATCATTTAGTTTTTCGATGGCCTTTAAAGTCTCTTACTGTCGTGATTATCAGAAATTATGAAAAAAGTGTGAATTTTGGCAGCTCATGCCGCTTTAAAAACCCACTATCACAGTCAAAAAAGCTTCCAAATTCCATATTCCAAAAAGTATGTGCCTTAAACATATTTATTCCTTTATAACTATTACCTCGAGAACAAAATGTATTAAAGATAAGCCTTTTCGTAAGCAAATGTCGAAAACTAACTGCCCTACAATTAACGTCACCATGAGCGTACAATGGATAAATTATTCAATCAATTACCCATGTGTCAGTAATTTTCATAACGAACCGTGGCGGATTGATTTTGTTTGAAGCTGAATATATGTTTACATACATCGATAAACATTGACAGTCGCCAGCTTTGTGCGTCATTTAACTGACAAATTAAAGGTATATTGACGTCATTGCCATGACAGTTAATATAGATCTAAAACCATTTATTGAAAAGTTAAGTTTAAAAACGACCTAAAAAGTTGATATTATTAAAATAAGAGAACATCCGATTTTCCCTAAGGACACGTCTCACTCACACCGAAAATATAGTATATTATAATCCAAGTAAAGCATAGAATAGTGTGATTGTTAAACTAAATCTGTAGTTCCCAACAATCTATTGAGGCACCACCCTCGGGTGGAGCATCTAAAATTTTAAACACTTTGACGTCACCATTTTTCTGTAGCACCACAGCGGTATCTTCACCGTTAAAAGCTATGTTTAAAGGGTTTTCCAAAACTCCCTTAGAAGGTAAAGCATATCCCAAAAAGGATCCCAACGGTGAAATCACACGCACATTATCACTGATTTCATCCACAAGAAACACATTACCATGTGTGGCAACACAAACGCCACGTGTTGACTTAAGACTTCCGTCCTCTGACTTATAAATAAATTTTGGATCACAATTTTTGGTCAATGCCAACACAAATTTCAAGCTGTATTCCGACACAATGATTTCACCTTTGCCAGAACACGTAATGTACCAAGGGTCCAGAAACAACGGTTTATCGACTAGCGGTACCTTTTGAAACATATCGATAGATTTCACTATTTTACCATCCATCTGAACGATGTCTATGGTGGAAGGAAATACACATGTAACCACAAGATGCAATTTATCATATCCGGCTATAGCGACATAACCTTTGCTGGTTGCCACAGTGGTTTCCAAACATAGTTTGTTTTTAGTAGACAAGAGCGCTATTAACTGTCTCTCGTGATACAACACAGCAACTTGCCCATCAAAGGTTCCAGTTACGTCCCTTGGCTCAGGATTGTCACCATGTAAACAGAAGTTATCCAAGAATTTCCCCTGGTTTGTAAACAACTTGACCGAGTTGTCGGCTGCATCGGCCACCACCATGTTACCGTCGGTCAGGCAGACAATACCCGCTGGATAGCGGCCGTCGTCGTCCACTGAGACAGCAGCATCGTGAGCACCGGTGTTACGGCAATTAAACACCAGAATTGGATCACTAGACAAAGTCACTGGGATTTCAAAATCAGCCGAGTTACGACCACTGTCGGCGTCATCCTCTACAGCATTGCTTACAATCGAAGAATCATTAATGTCTTTTATTGAACTGTCTTTTTGGAGGTTTTCTCTGTTCTCATTGTTTGTTGGAAACAACGGACTTTGGAATTCGTCGTCGAAAGACAGGTCCATTTCCACGTCATGGTCCATAAAGTCGCCTTGCAAATGGCGTCTATATCTGTCACTAGTTTCCTCGTCGTCTTGCACGGCCATAACAGTAGGTGACTGCAAATATTCCGAGTTGGAATCTGACAAACTGTCAGACCGATCACGAGAAATATTTTCAATTGACCCAAGTCGTTGAGACATTGGCCGATATAAACTCATACGGCTAATTCGGGGGGAATTTTTATCAGGAGTGGGTTTTCGTTCGGCTGGTCTGCTGTCCATGTTGGCCAGTCGACGCAGCCTTTCAAAGGCGTTGGTGATTTCCTTCGATCCCGTCGTAACCGAATTCGACATTTCAATCGTGCTTCGAGGACGTGGTCTAGTCGGACGTTTCGTTCGTCTAACTACCTCAGATTTAAAGGGAGTTAAAGTTGGAGATTCGTCTTTGGTGTTACCAAGTAACAGGGATATATCTGTGACACTTTTAGACATACCCATGGAAGCTTTCAAATTGGAACTGTTCGTTTGTTTTTCGAGCTTTCTTTGTTTTAAACGTTTTTCTAATTCCTTATCTCTAGAGGGGGATTCTTTAGCAGGGCGGTTTTTATTGTCATGGGACATATTACTAGAAAGTTTTAGGTCCGCTATATTTATACTAGCTTTATCACGAGGGTCACTGATATCGTCACTAGTCCGTCGTTCTGTCAGGGAAGACAATAATGCAATGTTCGATACGCTCTGACTGCGAGAGCTCATTTTTGTTAGGCTCGAGGGTTTGGAATCAAGATCATCACCGTCGTCTAAAAGCAGTTTTGTTCTGGGTCGTTTACCATTAACATTCAACCGACATTTGATTGTTATTTTTTCTGAAGTGTTCTTGCATAATCGAAGTGCCTTAGGCACAAAGTCGCCTCGAAAGTAAGACACGTCCAAGCTTTGACCGGTTGCTAAGGACTCGGTGAGAGTTTGTTCAGCGTTACCACTATAAAATGTGTAACGAGCCAATTTCTCGTCTTGTTGTCTTATGATTTGTTGCATAATATCGTGCTTTCTAATCGTTTCATAATGAAACAACAACTCGGCCTCTGTGCCATATTTCAACAAATATCGTAACATATCATACATTCTATGTGCAGTGCGACAGTATTTATCAGACAGCTCGGCTGACTGCAGGGCTTTGTTTTCCTCCACGCCACGGATTTGCCCTAACTCTGTCAACAGTTCAGTTTGTTTTTTACGTAACATGTCAACGAGTTTGTCAAAATAGTCATTGATCTCTCGCTCACAGCGTTGGCCAGCCTTCTCGAGATACGACGGAATGGCATTCTTAATTTCGTGCATGTCATTATGGTAGTTTCTCAATTTCTTTTTCAAGCCCTCAATTTCAGCGCGGTATAATTTAACTGCCTCTTTCATAGATACACAATAATGTTTCTTATGATTTATCACAGTACAATCCATACATCCTAAAACACGACAATTAACACAGTAATATTTTACAGTTTCATCCGGGTGCTTATTGCAGTAAGTCATAGACTTTTTCCTGTTTTCTAGAGACACCTGTAAAGCTTGTGAAATGTCAGTGGTGACGTGGTGGGGCGAATTCTCTTTATGTTTGTTTTTGCACTGTTCACATAGACCAACTTTACAATCGAAACACCAGAAATTAGCCGGGGACTCGTCGCAATCAGTCTCGGATATATCTGTATCGAGCGACGTGACGTCATGACTGCTTTCACTGCCACAGCTGGTCGTGCCACTGCACATAGAACACACTACCTCGCGATGTGGGGTAGAGTCCACTGCACTCAGTAAACTTGTAATAAAATCATTATCGGGCAAATTTTCAACAAACTTTTCGTCAATCTTTTTAGTCTTATAACTGAGAACTTCACATATAGGACACACTATACCTTTAGTTCCATATTTCAGAGTGCTGGTGGATATTGTCGCTTGGCTATCACAGTCTTCATCTGTCAGGTCGTCAGTGTTTCCCTCGACACAGTTTACCTTGTCTACGTAAGCAAGAAGACAGTCCGAACAGAACGTATGTAAACAGGTGAGCATCTTTGGACACCTGAACGCTTCCTGACACAGGGGGCAGCAGAGAAAGTCGTCATAGACCGCCATAGCTGCCTATTTCGCCTGACAGTCCGTAAGAAACGCCTCAGTACCTATGTGACTCGTGACACGGCGATAAGACACAACTGTTACATGTCGACTTTGCCCGTAGCCGGAAACTAACTCACCTGTATTCAAGCGGGATAACTCTCGTCCCTCTAACTGTTAATTGACATAGCAGGGTTATGTCCGCTTGATTTGACGCGAACAAACCGAGATCAGAATTTAAATAGTTTCTACAAGGAGGATTTTTATGCCAAGCGTAAAACTGTTAATTTATATAAACACTAAATAAGACCTATTGCTATGACGATCGGTCTCCACTGCTGTTCAACATGTAGGCCCGTGTGTGTGTGTATGGCAGGAAAGATATTTTTAGCTGGGAAATTATTATATTCCTGGGGTTTTTTATGAATATTTTTTTGTAAAAATTATGAAGATAGTTTTCGCAAAGAATTTCTTTTTTCATTATTCCTAATATTTGTAAGTTATATCCCTGGAAAAAATGTATATTTATTTAAGTATATGCTATAGGTGTTCCTAGAAAAGAAAATATCACTTATGCTGATAAGTATGTTATATAATATTACATACCATATACTAATTCTTCTTTGTTAACCAAATACGGCATGGCGTACATCATTCATACGAATGGACGCGCCAATAAGCTAAAACAACCAACCAACCAAATACGGCTTGATATACTTTCTCAAACTTTGCGTGCGAGTGAAAATAAACAGGTTAACCTGTGACCCAATCTTATCTCACGGCCTTCAAGACTTATTGAATCGACTTTCCTATCAAGATTATCAGATTATTCTACTATATACTTTGTCCACTCGGAAATCAGGTTAAACAACTGTGAACCATAATGGTGGGACAGTGGTATTTTATTGTGGCTCTCTTGGTTGGTTCTCAGCAGGGGGACTGCCTACTTGTGTCCGCCTCTCCAACACCTTTTATTGAAGCGCCACCTCAAACACCCCTTTTTAACCTCACCTGTCAATCTGGATTAGGATTACCCGGTGATTATGAATTATGTGACATCTGTTTGGTAAGAGGATTAACGATTTTAAAACTTCTCTGGTTAAGAAGGCAGATTTATTCTTAATCCCAACAAAAACGGCTCAATGAAGACACGTGTTTGAATATGACTGGATTTAAAGGCTTATTCTTAATTTTTCCAAAAAAGTTCAAAGTCTCTGAACCTCATTGACAAATTTATCGATTTGTACCGTCTGGTAGATTGCAATTCTTTATGTTTCAGTTAATTCAACAAATAATCGCCCCACTGACATCACCAATTAAGATTATACAGTTAAAGATTTCAGATATGTTTTCTGGTAACTTAAAACCCATATAAATCACCTGCCAAAGTATACATTTTTAGACAATACTTAATTTATCGCACCATCTTCTTTTAACACCAGGAAGCGGTGGACGTTGCATTAAAACTCGTTGCCAGCAACAGAACTTTCCAAGACATCAAACCGTACGCTAACAGTGTTTGTGTCAAAGTTTTGACGTCAAAGGGTTACCAAGGTAACAGCGTCTGCCCAGGTATCGTGGAGTCCTATGGACCCGGCGTAAGTATATGCCCGCCACAGTTTTATTTCATATAACGCTTATCTCAGAAAGTATTTAAAGACACACAATTCAGGTTATGTATTTTTATCGCCACACATGGGCCTATATTGAGAGTAAGCATGTAGATCAAACCAAAGTTCATAAAAAACATCCTTTAGAGCAAATTGAATGAGTTAAACAGTTGCTTGTCTCAGTATGTTGGTGGTAGAGGAGGGGATGGGGGTATTGCTGTGATATATCATAGGATTCTGTTCTAATCAAGCTGTTGTTATCTGTTTCACATTTCAGTCTTGGTTTATTCTCGGACAACTTTTTCTGGACCCAGCCAGTATATGTTCCAAGTTAAACTACTGTATGCATGATTTGACAACTCCGACTCATTTCAAAAGCGCAGATCTGGATATATCCAAAAGGAAACAGATAAATTTGCCGAAAAGCTCCATAAATAGTTTGGGAAACACAAACCCATTGAGAATCCTGCAGATTAGCGACATCCACTTGGACCCTTACTATACTGTTGTAAGTTATTGTGTATAAAGTATACATGGACGTTTTACCCAAACATTGTATGGGATGTATATTGTTTTTAAGTATGTCATATTACAATCTCAGTAATAACAATACCTTGCGATACAATAACATGCAGATAGGCCTGGGAGCAGGCTGTGTCTGTTTGTCTTACTGGAGAATGGAGAGGGGTGTTACAATCATAACCTGGGCAAGGTTTGAATGAATACACCTGTCTCTACGGTTATTTTAGTCAAGAAGATTTTCCCTGTGTTTTAGTGTCAGTCTGCGAATGACCAGGGGGGTATTTCATAAACCACATATAGCCGACTAAGGTCAGATAGTCGACTAAGCAGTAATGTTAAAGCAGTGCTATTCTAATCGGCTAGGTCAGTTTAGCCTTCTAAATCTGTTTATGAAATACCTCTCTGGGCTTGAATATCCCTATGTATTCCTATGTTTCCAGATGTTAGCTATTGGTAGCGTAGACTTAAGTTAGTCATACATAAAATATAAATATACACTGTAGATACTGGACCAGTAAGGTCACTTCACTTTTCACTTCGAAATATTTCCCTTTTTAGGGTGCTGCTACAAATTGTGGTTTGTTCCTGTGTTGCCGGAAGAACTTTAACGGCACTGTAAGTATAGCCAGATACACGTGGTTGTGTGTGTTTTTACCTTTAAACCAAATCTATCAAATGTTACAAAATTCTGGTACTTGATTCCCCGTACGTTACTTTTCCAAATAACGGTTGTTCTAGAATACATTATACAACTGTTGTATCCGTTCTATGATTGCTTGATAAACAAAACAACTTTTGTCTATACGAAGAATCAATGTTACACGTGTGACGTTTTCCGGATAACGTCTGCTCTACAACGACACGTGGAAGACACATTTCGACATTTGGCCCGTATAATGCACGTATAATGCGAGGTCCAGGTCCAACACATCTTTTCGAACCAAGGTAAAATCTCTATAACTATTCCGAGATTTTATCTTGGATTGAGGAGATCGACCCAACAATGCTTGGAACTCATCTGATCCAAATAATTGAATTATGTAAATCTTTATTCCAGGGTTTTATTTGCACATTTCCCATTCATTATCTATACATGTTGTGGTATGCTTCTTATCAGGAATTTGTCGCCCTATGACCTTACCTGTTGAGTAAAGTCCCAATCAACCGATCCCTGTGTGTGTTAAAGTCCCAATCAACCGATCCCTGTGTGGGTTAAAGTCCCAATCAACCGATCCCTGTGTGGGTTAAAGTCCCAATCAACCGATCCCCGTGTGGGATAAAGTCCCAATCAACCGATCCCCCGTGTGGGATAAAGTCCCAATCAACCGATCCCCGTGTGGGTTAAAGCCCCAATCAACCGATCCCCGTGTGGGTTAAAGCCCCAATCAACCGATCCCCGTGTGGGTTAAAGCCCCAATCAACCGATCCCTGTGTGGTTAAAGTCCCAATCAGCCAATCCCTGTGTGGGTTAACATGTTAAAACCTTTGAAGTAAATCATTTTATCTCAAAGCTATGCATGGCCAAAATTGCCCCCACCTCTAATGCATTTCCTTGTTATAAGTGTGTTTGCTCTAAAACAATTGAAATATATTTTATCTTTTCCCATTCTCCTTTCAGGGATCTGCTGGTATTTATGAAGATTACCACAAATGTGATTTACCGATTCGAACCCTGGACATCATGCTGTCTGCTATCAAATCCCTAAACCCTGCCCCAGATTTTATCATATACACAGGTAGGAAAACTCTCAATGTTCTCAATTGGCGCAGTAAATAATTCATATTTGATGGACACCTTACTTAAGTCGTATTAATGTTTTCTGTTAAATCCTATGATAATTCAGAAATTGCAATAAAGGTTACGATTTTTTGTATATATCTTTTAGACAATAATAAGTGTAAAATAGAATACAACATTTTTGAGATTTCGACTCGCTTTCTCACCATGCTTACCACAAGGAAGTCAAACATCTTGTTTAAAATATTCAGGTTGTTCTTTTTTTCTAACTTGCAATTTGAACTACATGTATTTTATGATATTTTATCCTTCTTAACATACACATGAATATCCATTCGATTATTATAAAATCCCGTTCACAAAGTCAATATCGAGAATCTCGTTGTTTCTGATTAAACGGCTAAATTAGAGACAAAATTCTACTTGTGCTTTCGACAAATCACAACCCCGAAGGTGTGCTTTTTGAAGTTCTTCTAGCACCTTATTTTTGTTATTCGCTTGCTCATCACGAAGAGTTCATCATAGTTTTTTTTATATTTTAATTTAGGGGATTCCCCATCTCACGATGTGTGGCAAGAGAACTGGGTCTCACAACTCTTCGCCGATCAATTTGTCTACGATACGTTGGCTTCCAAACTCTCGGAATTCCAAATATATCCTTCCATAGGAAACCATGGTAAGACTCTATCCACCCTTCGTCTTCCTTGTAGCAGCACCAATGGGTCGCGGGTTCGATTCCCACTCAGTCCAAAAAAAATTGAAAAAAATTTTTGACTGGGTTTTCGCTCGAACGACCTATGTGGGATGGTTGCCAGTTACCAACGGAAGGTCGTGGGTTTCCTCCGGGCATAGAGCCCGGTTTCCTCCCACAATAAAACTGGCAACGCCGCCATATAAGTGAAATAATCTTGAGCGCGGCGTAAAACACCAAACAATCAATCAATCAATCCTTGTAGCAGAAATCTTGAGTCGTGAGGAAAAATTTAAACAAGATTGTGCTGATAATCGGCTGTTCCAACCCGATAATTTCACAAAATTCTAAAGGCAACATACCGCCATGAAAGAGAAGAAAAAACATCTTCTGGCAGCTTTTGATGATTTTTTTAAAACCGACCTCGGGTTTAAAGGCAACCATGTCCATATTTCTGCCAATTGAACCAATGTATACATTAAGTTTAAGAGACTTCTGATCTGTTTTCCTTGTTGACAAGAATACATTCTGTGCTGTTTGTTTTATATAAGCAACAATAGGCCTACAGGATTTGAATGAATTCATTATCTAAAATGTAAATGAATGATGAAAGTATGTACCTTGATTTAAATACTCTACTTCAAGAAAGTTACCCAGAGAGCTTTTATTACCAGCCAGAGCAAGCATACCAGGTATGGGGTTTGGTATTGTTGCTTTTTGTTCATCTAAACTGCTTCAGTTTTAGTAATCGTTTTGGGTTGTGGGCTTTTGCTATACTATAGGCATAGTGGGCAAATTTGCTATCGAGCTACCTGTCGTTAAATGAACCAATTGCAATCATTGAAGTATCATTGGTTATGCTTGTAAAAGAGGTCTTTCCGTGTCATATCACAACATGCATTTTATGGCACATTTTCTTAACTCTGTAGCTATCAGAAACAACATTAAAAACCCAAACAGCGACGATAATTGATGGCGACGAGCTCCTGTTTCAAACTTACATAGTTACGACAAGATGGTAATTAAAGCCGTATAGAGGTGGCATCTTGTCAATAAATATTTGGTCATTTGAATTTTAGGCAAGAACCTATATGCTTATCGATAACTATTGAGTAATTTCAATACAAGAACCGATATGCTTATCGATAACTATTGAGTAATTTCAATTTTAGACAAGAACTTATGCGCTTACCAATAACTATTGAGTGATTTCAATTTTAGACAAGAACTTATATGCTTATCGATAACTATTAAGTAATTTCAATTTTAGACAAGAACATATATGCTTATCTATAACTATTGAATAATTTCAATTTTAGGCAAGAACCTATATGCTTATCTATAACTATTGAATAATTTCAATTTTAGACAAGAACCTATATGCTTATCTATAACTATTGAGTAATTTGAATTTTAGACAAGAACCTATACGCTTATCGATAACTGTTGAGTAATTTGAATTTTAGACAAGAACCTATATGCTTATCGATATCTATTGAGTAATTTCAATTTTAGACAAGAACCTATATGCGTATCAATAACTATTGGGTCATTTCAATTTTAGACAAGAACTTATATGCTTATCGGTAACTATTGGGTCTTTCAATTTTAGACAAGAACTTATATGCTTATCAATAACTATTGGGTCTTTCAATTTTAGACAAGAACTTATATGCTTATCGGTAACTATTGAATAATTTCAATTTTAGACAAGAACCTATATGCGTATCAATAACTATTGGGTCATTTCAATTTTAGACAAGAACTTATATGCTTATCGGTAACTATTGAATAATTTAAATTTTAGACAAGAACCTATCTTCTTTTCTAACTATTGGGTAATTTCAATTCTAGGCAAGAACCTATATACGCTTATCGATAACTATTGAGTAATTTCAATTTTAGACAAGAACTTATATGCTTAGCAATAACTATTGAATAATTTCAATTTTAGACAAGAACCTATATACTTATCTATATATATTGAGTAATTTCAATTTCAGACAAGAACCTATACGCTTATAGATAACTATTAAGTAATTTCAATTTTAGGTTAGAACCTATATGCTAATTGATACAAATGGAGAGGGGTAATCTGAGCCTTTTTAAAGTGAAAGTTGCATTTCTTACGCATCAGAGAATAAAAGTTCATTAACTGCATCCATTTCTAAATTACAGTGACACTTTTCAATAGACTCGAAGATGAATTATGTCACTCCAAAAAATGATGGCATGTAAAAAGGTATTGTTTTGAAGTGACCTCTATGAGAAAAGCTCTTGTCGTGACCTGATGACGTCAATAAGCAATGGGTCTATTCAAAACCTGTTCTCTGCTTTACTTCCAGAATTTGAATTCTAAACTTGCCGACTGGTGGGGAGAATTATTCAACATTACGTTCGAACAGAGAGACACCATTCAACAGTCTGCCTATTATACTACCCTTGTACAACCCGGTTTAAGGATCCTGTCATTTAACACTGATTATGGGTAATGGTTTTGTCTCAGAGGACTGCTTTACAAGCCGTCTCACAGATGTCCATTTTAAATGTTTACACCGTCATCTTAAGCTACGTTAAAAATTGCACGTAGGGCTCTCCGTTGGACGCTTTTACTTTGACTCGTAACAAACTTGTATATTAGAGTTCAGTCCTTTCTTTAGACGACAGCTCTTCAGCAGAGCGCCAAGGGTTCGATTCACATATGGTTTTCTTGGAGGATTAATTAATTGTCTAATTTTTCATAGTATGTGCCATGAAAAACTGAAATAAGAATATCGGTAAAGCCAGGGACCGGTACGAATTGCAGGTGTGTGATAATAACGTCAAAATTAAAAAAAACGCGATGTATGAGTCCATTTTGGGGTTTTTGACGTACATTGTCAAGATTGGCTCTTATTTTGTACTTCTTGATAAAAATTACAAATTATGTGTCTTGGTAGCTCATGGCCCTTTAAGCAACACATTTAGCAGACATGTTTATCCATTGCAACAAATAATTTCTTTGCAAAACTAATACTATGTCCGTCGGCTAATTCCATCACAGTATATAGCCTAACTTTTCTCTTCTTGAACATTTTTGTAGCTACTTGGCTAATTTTTACTTCCTCTTGAACGATCACATCCCGGCTTACCGACAACAGATGAGCTTTATGGAGACGATACTCAGCCAGGCAAGAGAAGCAAGGGAAAAGGTGATGGGAAACAAACTGGTTTTGTTGCTGCATGTGGTTAATGAAACTAATTCACATCAATCACATGTTGGCATGATCTCTAACTGACGTATTTATGGAAAAGTATATGGGATTGGATTGTAAATTTTAGTGTCATTGAAAAAGTCGTAAAATACATGAAATTCAAAACGGAAAAATAAGTAGGCCTACTTTATAGTAATTTATGTAACCCGAACAAATAAGTATTCGGTTGGCTTGGACCTTGCTTTCATTTTTCCCTTATAACACTCCTTCGAAAGAGGTAGAGCCACAACGAAAGGCCTTATAGATAGGAACATTATATAGAGACTATGTCTTATAGAAATTTGTCCGTATATGTTGTCAGATAATGTATGTATGATAGGTTAAAATATAACGTATTGAGAAAGAAACATTTAATACATGATGAATGTCATCACCCTAGAAGTATAACAGAATAACTCAGTAATCGTCGCTTGACATAATAACCCACATTTCATTAAGATATGACGTGTCCACAGGTCATTATCATCGGTCACGTGCCGCCGGGTGATCACGGCTCTAGTACATTTGAATATGGAGATTTTTACACCAATCTGGCTGTCCGTTATGCTGACGTCATCTGCCTTCATTTGTTTGGCCACACCCACCATGACACATTCGAACTGGTCAGTAAAGATAATTTTTTTTTATTATATATTTCTAAATGTTTGCAATTTTGTATGTACTAGAACCGTAAGTATCTCCGTTTGTTTGGCGAGGGTAAATATGCCTACTCTTTGCTTCAGGTAGGATACCTGTTGATTTGACATACCACAATTTAGCCACTCTAAATTTGTCCTTAACGCAATTGGCATTGAAGCCTTACTTCCAAACTAGCACAAAGGAGGGTTGGTAATGTGACTGGAGGTGACTTCATGGATCCATTCACTCGGCTATCCTCCGGGATTTCCGGACTGCGTGTCAAAGCCGACCGGTAGCGAGCGAAGATAGCCGAAGGGAGTTCCGAGTGGGATCCGTTCTTAGTAAAGCTCGCCCTAGTAAAATATGTCGCCAGATGTCGCGAGGTATAGTGGGACAAAATCATGCGAATGTAATTCTTAACCGAAATCTCTAATTGATCTGTATAGAATAATTTCAATTTTATTAGTTTCGATTTGAAAAGAGTTAATTTTCAAATGGCGTTGCTTCATTGGATTGTTTCCCTGAATACTGGCCTCTTTACATATGTACACATTTGAGGAGATAACTTAAAGTGGCATGAGCTGCCAAAATTCACGCTTTTTCATAATTTCTGATCATCACGACAGTAAGAGGCTTTGCAGGCCATCGAAAAACTAAATGATTGGCGTTGGAATGAGGAAAATCCTTACAGTATGTGACCTGTACGAACCGAAAACGTTTTCGAAAAGTAACAAAATTGAAATAATCGGGACGACCATTCATTCATTCTAAGTCAAAGTTTGTTCAACACAATGCTTTATCGTACATTTTCGAGACTAGAAGCACTAAAAAGCTTCTGAATTATACGTCTTGAGAAAAATAGCCAATAATTTCAACATTCTGTTTTAACGTCAAAATATCAACATTTTGGCAGCTCATGCCACTTTAACCAAACATTTGTTAATTTATAGATTGTGGATTCCGAGAATCAGTCTGTCTATGGTCCAGTATTTATTGCTCCCTCAGTGACTACGTACGGACAAGTTAACCCCGGTTTCCGAGTGTATGAACTGAATCGAGAAACCTTCCAGCTAATCGATTATCAACAGTACTACTTTAATGTTACAGCGGCAAACTGTGAGGATACTTTTCAGTTTTTAATGCAATTTATCATCAGGGAAATTACTGAATTAGTAACCGACATTCTGGCCCAGGGTGAGAATCGAACTCACGACTTCAGGTTACCGTCCCACCGCTCTACCAATTAGTGTCGGTTATTTACTAATGCAATTTACTGACATAACTAAACAAGACTGCTTGAGTCCAACGGGGTACAGATATTAAAACATAGAGCTGATTACATTTTTATGAACACTTAAACACACGAACACAGTGAAAATCTTCTTGTCTAAAATAACCATGGATACAAGTTTCTTAATGTGTTAAAAAAAGGTATAACATTTAGACCTTTATACCCAATCATAAGTTGTTGTAATAAACTAAAATACATGATATTTCGTTAGGTTAGACAGACAGGAGCTTGGCCTTAGTCAGTTGAATTTTCAAAAAAGCCTTAGTGTGATAAGAGTGAACTCATTTAAGCTAAAAAGTTTTGTGTTCAACCTCATGTATTTATTATATCGATGTGCTTGGTAAGGACAAAAGGTCGATTTTTTTATTTTACATTTTTGTTTCACAGTATTCGGGAAGACTGATGTTAAAGTTTATTATTCCGCAAAAGCGGAGTATGGAATGGATGATTTGGGACCTGAATCGTGGAGAGAACTAGCCAATAGGTAAACTATCAATATAGGAAACCTTTCATTTGACACCTGTTCTTCATCCCAATTCACAACATTCCCGTTCTCACTGTGCAATTTGTTGTACCGACTTGTAGGATGCGATTAAAATGGATGCTTTTGTTTGGTTGACAAATCTTATTGACCAATTAAAAGCATCCATTTTAATCGCATCCTACAAGTCGGTACGACGTCTCTATTGGTTCAAACATATTCACCAAGACGTCGCAACTTATTCCACAAAGCCTCTTAATGTTTCCTATTTTCAGGATAAAACCCTGTAAAGTATCCCCGGTCATTAAAAACCCAAATGAGAACAATCAACCAACAAGATCCATAAACCGTAAACATAGTAGGACAGTTCAACTTCTCTAATAAAATATACCATAGACAGATAGCGAAACTGTTCAAATAGTTAACCCAAGCCAAGAAAAGACTGAGAAATGGATTTCGAACCGCCCAATGCATCAAGAGAATCGTTGGATTTTCTTCCAGTTGATTTGCTCATACCTCAATTTGCAGCGGACTTAACCCTGTCAAAAGCTTAGCTTTTCCAATTTCAACCAAACGAAATGATTGCCGTTATTTTCTTGAAAATATTTTTCTGTTGTAGAATGGCTACAAACACAACTCTGTTCGACGTGTACCGGAAGAACTATTTGACCGGAAGTGGATTAGAAGGCTCGTGCGACGCATCGTGTCGACGGAAAAAGCTGTGTGAATTAATGTCTTCGTCACAAAGAGCTCTACAATATTGCATCAATAAGGAATGTAGTAAGACGTAGAATAACAAATTCGTCATAAGTCCGATTATATTACACTGACATCGATCTTTACACAATTTAGAAGCCGTGGAAAACCCTATGAACACCAACTACAGTGTCATACATTTGTCACATTGATATAATATATTTAGTTTAGACGTGTCATCTTGAATCTGTCGCTCTAAAGATACGATCGGGTTATTATTTATTTTTACATAGTTTTTCTTTAAATTGTTCGAAGTTTTATCCTAATTTTGTGAATTTTTCTCTTTAACTCTTCCGGCAAAGGGGAGCTCCTATGCTCCTATGAGTCCTTATAGTTCCCCATACACGTCTCGAGTCTTATCAGTAACCATGTGTGAATCCGGTAGTTTTATGGCAATTAAAAGCTAAACTCTATTAAAACAACGCCAAATTAGAAAAGTATTAGACACAACAAACGCACCATCAAAACTATAAAAGTAAATAAATGTATTTGAAAATAAATACTTTATACATAGTTTGAAACATTTCGTTTGTTTTCCCATCGCTTAAACCAAAAACACACTTCATACGCTAAAATAGCCAACCAAAATACAGCCATTCAATTTTAGTCTAAAACCCAGTAAGATCATACCGTTTTTGATCTAGCATGTTTTCGTCAACGATCATTCCTCTTTTAACAAAGCAAGGTATTTTATTTTACGCAGAAGACAATAAAGCACTTGCTTTCCCATATTTAGACCTCATTAAAGCCCCACACATTTGTTTCTTAGTTAAAGGTCGGTTGCACCTTTTTTTCGGTGCCTATGAAATCTCCTTTAGGTCCGAGAGAAAACGCTATATTGATGACACGATTTCCAACTTCTGAATATCATAACTGGGTTTACTTTAATTCATCCGTCGATCTGCCGCATTTCTCATAGATTTCCTCTTTTCTGTATACTCTCCTCCCATAAGTCTTCTGGCCCTTTCCTGTGAAATTGAATGAGAAATAAGTCACATGTTAAAGCACAGGGCTAATTCGCGTATAATATCCTCTAGTATTACTATTTACTAGCTACAAAAGAAGTCATAAATTGCTTGATACAAAAGAAGTCATAAATCCACCAAGTTAATGCTTCTGTGTACATGTAGATTTTATAAGAACATGCATGTAAATCTTGAATGCTGTAAAACGTTGAGATAGCCATGCTCCAAGAAAGCCCGGTAGAGAACAACTTGAAATAACTTAATACCAAAAGCATTGTCGGACACCTACGGTTAAAATATTCACAAGCTTACAAGCTGGCTGAGATTGTTCCCGTAGGGTCCAGAGGCGATGTTTTAGCACGGACTTTATGGTCGTAATTCAAAAGAAAAAATCACTATGCAGTATTTTACATCCGTATCCTGGGCATGGTGCTAAACACCTTGAAAATAATCAATATTAACTCTTTACGTGCTTATCATTTAACCCATCGTGAAGCATCCCTTACCCTGTATTCCACATCTTTCAAATGCATTGATCGCCTCCGCCTCAAAGCCTGTTGATAAAATAAAATGATGATATACATCTTTAGATCTTTGTTTGTATGTAGTTTTACTGCCGATGCTCGTTTCACAAAGCAGTCGCATCGCAAACGAAGCCTAGTTGCCAATGGATACCATATTGAAGAGATACGACGTCATGGCAACTGCGATTCATCGCACTGTGCGACCGCTTCATGAAACGGTCCCCAGATATACTAGCCATTATCATTTTATAGCGTAAAACAAACTAGGGGTGTTCCAACTTTCATAAATACTGAATCAAAGTATCTTGTAAATTACTATTGCCACACAAGGAATTTATATGTGTATATTTGCTCTCCACGCATGGCAAGTAAGTCACATGGTTATAATAGACTTAACAGGTACCTAATGACGTCACTGAAACATTTATGGGATATAAAAATCTGGGTGACAATGATACCAAAGAGAGTAGATTGACAAGAGTGGTCACTTCGTCCAATAATCATTGCCGGCATGTTCTTCTGCCCCCCCCCCCCCCCCCCCCCCCTAGCGGAAGGGTGTTTCGACTGTACACAATTCGACTGAAGGGCAAGGCGCCCCCTACAGAAAGGAGCTTCCTAATAATCGAATCGTGTCAGTTCAAATTCAACATGGCGCGGGCGAAGTGGCCACTCTTATCAATCTACTCTCTTTGATGATACTCTGTACGGAACTGCTGAACAAGCTCTTTGACCCAGAATTATGGCTTTAATATAGATTAATAGGAAGGGGAGGGTTATTGCCTACCTGGAAATATATATTGATGATAAAGGAGATCTGACAGACTAGATAACAGGCAACAAGGACAATAAAGGCTATGAAATCCATCTGGGAGGCCAAGGCTTCGTCGTTAGTGGCAAAGCTTATAACAGCATGCCATATACAAACTACATAAAGCAATACCATGGATAGCAAAACATACACATCCTGAAAATAAAACGAACATTTATGGTAAGAACTTTAAAATGTAACATACAATGTAAATGAGTTTTATAGTTAAATGTTAGGTACGCTGTCCAGCATATTCAGTCGTCTGATATAGTATACGCGTGTGTACACCTGTTCTGCATATTGTGGGGATGAGGGGAGGGAGGGGGTGGGGGCTTCAGTGGATAGAGTATGCTTACGGCAACACTTGAGAGGTTACAAGTTCGAACCCATGCAACCTGTAAAAAAAGACAAAGGGGAAATCTCGCACGGTTATTTTACTTCGATCGACCCATGCGGAACGTTTGTCAGGTACCAACGTTTCATTTGTGTTATAGTCAGCAGGCAAAATTCAACAGAACTTATGTTAATTTGTTTGCCTAAACCAGACTCTAAATAAAATTTGTCTTATCTTATCTTATTTAAAGACAGAGCTTGGAACGGCCATTTGAAAGAAATAATCTGGAGTGCAATGTTAAACATCAATGAGTATTAACAATGCTTTCAGGTACAGGTTCTTTGTCGACGAGGGTGGAATTAAGCTGAGTGTTATGAACTGGTTTTCTCAGTTCAGATACACCACCACCAAAACCAATTCCAAGCAACACGTGAATACAAGTGAAATATTATTCTTTAAGAGTCCAAATTTATTTGAATTTCAAACTAGGATACCATTATGAAACCATTAGAATTCGTACTTACCAAATATGTTAGATAGGGTATTTTTGGTAAACTCTGATTGAGGACGAATTTGAAGGCCACGGCGGTAAGTACCAATGTGAAGGAGAGTTGGAGTCTGTTTTGCGGTTTGTCCCGACTTACAGAGAATGTACAAAATGATAAAGTACATATCAAGGCCTGGAAAAAAAGATATACAAAACCATGAAAGTATTAAATAGGGAATTACGCTATTCTTAAGGTTATACACTTTCTGGGAAAATACCAGAATTGTTTCTAACGCCTTTGAGGTTAAGCTCCGGTCCGGTGAATTCATAAAACTATCTTAATTTTTGAGCTCATGTCAGTTTAAGACAATTCAACAACAATGATAGCAAGGGTGGCAATATAGTTATGTGTTCGAAAAGTAAAAATTTAAATAACCGGAACGACCATTCATTCATTCTACGCCAAAGTTAGTTCAAAACAATACTTGATCGTACATTTTCGAGACTAGAAGCACTGAAAAGCTAATTTCAACATTCTGTTTTAATGTCAAAATAACAACATTTTGGCAGCTCATGCCATAGCAAGATTGGGGTAACAAATTATTAAACAGAGTCTTACTGTTATGAGGAGGATATTCCAGACAAAGAAGCCAGGTTTCCTGGAGGCTCGGCATTGTAAGAGAATACCCGAGTGTTTGTACCGGGAGTTGACGAAATCTCGACTGGTAGGTTGACGGAAGGTTTCAATATGCTCGTATAGTTTCCATTCTTGGGCATCCACAAAGCTTTGTGCGTTAACACTACTGATGTCCTGGTCATCTTCCACCAAATCCACCTCTGAATCCGGTAACTCTGAGATAACAAACACTGACAGGTCCTAAGGGGGGAAAGGAGTTGATGGTTGGTTGGTTGGTTGTTTTAGCTTATTGGCGCGTCCATTCGTATGAATGATTTAGGCTTGGTACATATAGCTCAGTATAAAACAAACTTACGGATTGATTTTCTAAGACTTTTCTGCGTTTGTGTATTATCTAATGTGGTTTAATATTATATACTGTCGCTCACATAACTTTTAAATGACATTTAGAAGTAGTGATAGATTAACACAAGACAACTTTCTGGATTACTACTTCTTCTATTTATTGCTCAAGACGTTTCGCCAGATATGCCTCTCGCGTCATCAGGCAATGAGGCATATCTGGCGAAACGTCGTGAGCAATAAATAGAAGAAGTAGTAATCCAGAAAGTTGTCTTGTGTTTACTGTCGCTCACTTTAATAAGTCCATGGTTTGGTGGCTGTATGTAGATGCATTTTAAAACAACTTTGATCATTCATTAGTTTACGCAATGAAACGGAACGATTGTCGAAATGTACATAATTCTGATCTCAATTGACCCGAATTTAATGAGAATTTTAATCAACCCTGACTCAAACATGCAGCTAATTAAAGAGAGCAGGCGATAATTAAAAAGTGGTCCTAATGATTGGACTCTGGCTTAGGAGTATAAAAACATCGAGACTTTGACAGCTACACCACCTTGTATGTTTTAGGACTTTCTGAGAAGAAACATTTAGTTTACCAAAATACCGACAATAGTTTAATGCCGTGTAAATCGTCAACGAATCACCCAAACCATTATTATGACTGTATATAGGGAACTTTTGAAATATGTTAGATTCAAATACTGAATAAAATTCGTTTCACTTTACCTGAGTGTCGAAAGGAAACTGTTTAAGTTCGAGATTTTCGGCAAATGTTCCAGCCAATCTCCGTTTTTCTAACACATGCGCACAGCCATTGTCGTCTGTTTTTATTTCGCGCCAAACAGATATCTTGGGTTCACCGAGGGCATTTTGCACGTGGATATGAGGGGTCCAAATAGCGGACCAATCAACCTTCTCTGTGTCCTAAAAAGGGAATATAGAATTATAAACATCTAATTAAAAGCTGCAGATAACGCCTATAATTAATAGGCCAATTAGATATGAAGCCGGTTTTCTTGAGATACCGTAGTGAATTGAACCCATCATTGAAGTTATATAATGCAAGAATAATAGAATGGATTAGGAGTATAAGCATACAGTGAAACATAGGGGATATATTAGCTATATTGGAAATTACCTTTAAGCTTTAATTTAATATTTCTGTGAAGAAAGGGTAGACATTTGAAGTCCCACAAAGAACCAAACCAATAAACCGCTGACTCTATGGTCTATCCTATACATTATCTTAAAGTTGTGGAAAAAGGCAGACAACGTGGAAAATAACCGCCAAATTCCCAGTCATGATTAAATCCAATAATCTCCAAATTTTGAATTTACATGACCAGCTTATATATTTATGATCACTAAAACACACGGGCACAGGGAAAATATTCTTGTCTAAAATAACCACGGAGACAAGTTTCTTATCGTGTTAAAAATGGGTATACATTGACTTACCTTCCTGGTGGCCCCGTCAAGGGATGGGTCGCGCCATCTTGCCTGTACAAATATGTCTGCATTATAATGTTCCTTGATGGTGTCGATTTCACCAACCTTTAGGAAGACTATTTTTACATACACAGTTACCTACGATAAATGATTAGAAAAAAAACAATGTGAAATACAAAAAAATCAAACAGGCATCTCAACAAAAAAGACAGGGCTATTTCACACGTTTTTTCCATTTTGAAAAAGAAATAAAAAATAATTGCCAGTGTATTGCTTTAAGTTATACTAAACGAATGGCATTTTCTGATTGGTACATTAGACGTTTCCCTTGCGTATTGACCAATATATAGCAATCTTTGCTTGTTAGCTATGATTTCCTTACGGACAAATGTTATAAAGAATCCTTAAATGGAGCGGACAATGTTGTCTAAAATCTTCAGATTTCCCCATAGTTTTATCTCAGTCTCAACAAACGTATACAAATCAAAAGATTTTATGGCATTTCGTGATTTCTAATTTATATCTCCTCGCAATTTCATTTTTCTAAGTACAGTCTCGTGGTTCCGAAATCACGTTGCCCTTAATTCTTTGGCTGTTGTCAGACAACATTTGGTTTCTTGTCATTCATTTATCTTCTAAATACTAATCATTAGTATTTAGAAGATAGAATAAAATAAGTCCAGATGTACGAGATAACAAGTTCTACATTGTACAGAATGTTTAAATATACTTTAATAATACTTTTCGTCGTGTTCCATATAAGAATACAATAATTTCTGAATTATTTAAGCCAGGAATAAGTATGACAATTCATTGAGAACGTAGTAAGACGTTTAGATGAAAACTGACAGAACAAATAAAATTCAAAAGTGTGGCCCTTTTACCTACCGAGCGTCTTTCTGTTGTGAGATTCCGCGTAAAGAGTGAGGTAGCTATGGGCGGATGGTCGGAGGAATTGCCCGCTGATGCATTACTCAAATGTCTCAACACCACATTATTATAAGAAGACGCACTGTACATTGTTGGTGGTTTGAATCGTTTGAATATAATATGGCCGACTAATTAAAATCACATAGATAGATAAAGGCCTTCACCCGGGTCGAGCAGGTCTGGTGGGTTCTAAATATACAATATTACTGTTGGATGACAATATGACACGCTAGATCTATTTTCGGTGTGTCAAACATTAAGGATTGGTCTTCTATAGCTATAACATAATAAAGGAAAAACACAAGTGCTTGCTAAGCTGACGATATAAGGTACAGTAATAATGGTTTAATATAATCGTGACTGTGGTCTTTCATGTGAAGATGATGTTTTATTTGACTTCATGATAATTCTCCAAGAGAGCATATATATAGTTTGGATTTCCAATTGGCTTTGGACCTATCTTTGCGCATCAAATAAAGTAAGTTAAATGTGACATTAGGGAGTCGATCTGATAACTTCGGGGATTTACGTGCGTGTCAAAGCCGACCGGAAGCGAGCGAAGATAGCCGAAGGGTGTTCCGAGTGATTAGGGAGTGACATGGCAGTAAATATGTTTGGCAATGTATTTTGTTCAATCATCGATGCAACATGAATATTAAATGACCATATTGTTTAAGTGACATGAGCTCTCAAATATATATAGGGAAAATTTCGTTGAAACAGAATTACCGCCAAGCATGTTGACGTCACATAGATTTACGCAAAGCTTTCTGGGTAAACTATGTACCTCAGTTCGCCATTTTGTTGATCTTGTACTTAGCAAGACTTTGGAAAACATTATAAAATAGTCACATAACGTGTTTTATCTACAAATTTTCTGGTAACTTAACGCCTTTCACATCTTTTTCTTGATACAGTATTATTCCTTCGGCCATTTCGTAACATTATGTGAACATCCCTCAATCACTCGGAATGCTTTGCGTGTAAATTCCAAGTGATGCCATCAAGCCATCGGTCAATCATTTTTTTGGTCATTTTTATCAAAAATTGCAAAATCATAGCTTCAGCGACCAATCTTGCAGATGTACCAACCGTTTAAGTAGCTTTTAAGCAGCAAAAGCCACAGAAATGGACTCATTCAGCCCGGAACCCATACAGAATAATTGTAATTTCAACAAACAGTAATAAGTGACGGACATTTTGTCAATTACAGAATCCCATAAGTACACCCTTCTTCTAAGTATCGCTAAAGAAATGTGCTTAAAGTACACGCATAAGCTATCAAAAAGTACAAAGTAAGAGCTTTTTCTTGACATCACTCTTGTATATTTATGAACACTAAAACACACGGGCACAGGGAAAATCTTCTTGTCTAAAATAACCATGGAGACAAGTTTCTAATTGTGTTAAAAAGAGGTATATCATTTAGACCTTTATACCCCATCATTAATTGTTGTAATAAAGTAAACCTATGCTATTTCATTAGGTTGACGACTGAAAGGAGCTTGACCTTAGTCAGTAGAACTTTCTGGAACACTTCGTGTTATATTAACAATGCTATGTACGTTTAGGTAGTTTTACCTTATGTACACATCTTCATTTTATATGGGTATAACTTTACCAATATTTTTGTTTATTTCAAAGTCGATTCTTTAGGGGTTTTTTCGAGGCACTTCAAACGCTGAAATTTTAACAATCAGAAATTATGAAGAAAAAAAAAACACGAACTTCGGCAGCTCATGCCAGAAGTCGTATAAACACTATTGTATGTATGATGAATTGGTTCATTAACCTTATCAGACTAAAATGCATTTCATCAATTTATAACTGACGCATTTCCGTTTGCTTTATCTATTTCATATATATGTATTAACCATATGTAAGAATCCTTGGCATATCAAAAATAAACAAAATCAGTCACAGGCAAGATTTCTCGGTTAAACCAATGGCTCTTTTATATTAATCTATTGGTTGGTGGGTCAATTATTGATTGATTACATTTTATTGATTTGGTTATATTTAGTTCTTTGATTCGTTTGGATGGTTACTTGAATGATTCTTTACTGTTAATTTGGTCGCTTGTTGGGATATCTTGCATGGTAAACTTGGCAAACACGACAGAGGGGGGGGGGTGTTTTAATCTGAATGCCCATTACCCAGATGAAACCCTCCACCTTCGGCAACTCTTCCGCATTGGGTGATCGAGTGAAAAACACACTCAGAATGTTTACAATTTTATTTGGTTTACAATTAAAAGAAAATTGTCACAATCATGGGTCAAACCTGGACCGTTTGTGGTGACGGCAATGTATGACGATCCATCTGAACACTAGAAATCTCAAATATAATAGTTTGATTTGTTACGGTTGACCTGTCATGAAGTTTACCTGTGCTGACGTTTTGTGGTTGTGGTTGCGTGAAAACTAACCTTAAAGGCACACTTGCCGCCGTAGCCTGTTTAAATTTGCTAAGAAAACCAATTTACATGAGCTTACTATGACTAATACCACTAAACTTAAACATAGGACACATAAAACATGTCTAGTTAGCTTTAGACTGTAAAAATGAGGTGAAAAACAAACGAAGAATCGAAGCCTGATTACAACAACAACGATCAGTGTCGGTCAACTTTCGTGTTGGTTTACCCTCCTTTCAGGCCTTTGTATCTGTGGTTTACACTCAAACAATTACCAGCAGGCTTTTCCAGTCGCTGTTAACCGATCGTCAGTCTGTATTTCTCAGATAAATAGGCCTACGTAAAATTACACTGTGCCGTTAGTTCACTCACTCGACTGAAACATAAAATCGCCAATAGGGGGCAGATCGGTTTGTTTACGTTCCGGGTACGTAACAATTCAAATTTTCAAATTCAAATTAAAAATACAAAGGGACGTCCAAACTTTTAAATTTTGGTAAAAATAGAAAGTTCCTAACTTATATTGTCTGGGAAAAATACAGAATACGGTCTTTCTTTTTTAATGTAAACAATATTCCTGATTTTCGCGGCAAGTGTGCCTTTAAGGTGGCCGTAATATATAGGCATAACAGACTTAAAACAACTTATATCCGAATACCCATTTTAAATCCAAGTGAAATGAGCTATACCAATACAGCAACATCCATTCCCTATATAATTGTGGTATTTTTATACCAGTAAAACAAAATGAAGAGGTTTCAGTTAAAGCCTTGGTCGACCAATTAAACGACTATAGAATAATTTCTGTTAAGCCTATAAACATTAAAAAGGGCCAGCGTAAAACCAATCTGGAACTTTTTATAGCAGCTAAAATGAGAAATTTATAACGTAATTTCAAGTAAAACAGGTCAAGATCTAAAAGAAATTATGACACTATAGTCCTACCTGCTTTTCAGAATGGACACAATTAAACAATGGTGATATTTTGTGGTGGTGCTTTCGTTTTCGTTTTTCCACTGGCTCTGTTTGAGGTGGGTCATAACTCTTGTCTTTCTTACTTAACCACCTGCCTTCGCCGGCGTTATATCCCGGTAAATGACACAAAGTACCATCAATTGCCAACACCTCGCCATATTTCTGTCCTGCAGCCTTGTTATGTCCATTTCTTATTGAAGGGAACGTTTGTTCGTGGGCTTGGTTATCCATTTCCTCGGGCACTCACTGACTATATCGCAGACAAACAATCTATCTACCTGGTAATACGCGGTATTTAATTCAAGCTTTCGTAAGGTACAAACATAGCATCTATACTTAACAGTTAGTGAATTTTAGCTGTATCTAATAACACATACTAAATATAGGGTAAACGGTATGACTATATTCTATGTGCCCGCCGTAGAACACAATCATTTACTCCATCTAATATTCATATACTGGCTATTGTGTCAACCTCAATGCATGGAAGTAATTTCTTTGTCAACTAATAGAAAGTGTATTGGTCACGGGTATTAACTATATAGATCAATACATACACGTTTGTGGTTTGCCCATTATAGTTAACCCCGACTACAGTGTTAATCTCAAAACAGTAAGACCAAATTCTATGATGATTGGCACCTGGTCCAATAAGCCCTATATACTGGGCAACAATACACGCCAAATGTTACGCCAATATGTTGATATTCAAAGAAGAGTAATAGAACAATGTAAGTTTTATTCAAGTAACACAAATCAACGGGATACCTCGAAATAAAGCGAAAATATCTGTATGATTCTAATAGTATAGATTGTAGAGATTTGAGATATGCCTTTGTGTTTAACAGGCGCACTTAGAACAACAGAAGGGATATTATTAATGCCCAAATTTTAGTAGGAGAGTGTGCGTGCGTGCGTTTGGATTTAAATACCTTCTTTAAGCACATTTCTTGGGAGAATCAGATATTTAGAAAAAGGCTGTAATTTGGACGTATACTGGAGTCCGGAAATGAGAAAATGGCCGTCACTTTTTACGTTTAGTTGAAACTAAATATTATTCCATTTTACTGTATACTTCCAAAAGATATACGCATAACCAACTGCTTTATTTTGTATATGCATGAGGAATCTCGCTGATTTGTCAATAGTTCGAAATATTATATCAGAAGTCTATCCTTGATAGACTTCTGATAATATTAATAGACACTAAATTGATTGATTGTTTGGTGTTTTGCGCCGCGCTCAAGATTATTTCACTTATATGGCATCGTTGCCAGTTTTACTGTGGGAGGAAAGCGGGCTCTATGCCCGGAGGAAACCCACCACCTTCCGGTGGTAACTGGCAAGCATCCCACATAGGTCGTTCGAGTGAAAACCCAGTCAGAAAATTTTCCCTTTTTTTTTTTTTTGGAACTGAATCGAACAATAGACACTATAAAACACACAGTCACAGAAGTATAGACCATCTTCTCAGATTTTCCAGTAGCTCAAGCAAGCCTCTAGTCTCACAATATTCTACACATGTATATAGATCCATATATGGTATAAATGGTCTCCAGACTATAGTTTTCCCGGCTTAGCGACTCACAGATTAGAAGGGACTGACTCAGGAGACACGATGTGAGATTATCATATGACTACGGCGGCGCTAAAGTATCAATAACGACGCAATAGGGAGTGCAAGTCTCATAAGAATTATTACGAGATTTTGTGATATGCGATGACAGATGACGCCATTAACCCTTTCTATCCCAACCCCATAAATTGTATTTAAAAAAATCTAATTCTTTCACAAAATACTTGTAACAACATAAATAGCACAACAGAGTCACTTTTGTTTTATTTCGATCTTCCGGTCTACAGTCCTTATCATGTAGCCAAATGGCAACATTGGGACAACATGATTGCGGTGGCTTATCGGCAAGATTATAGATATTTATTGAAAACTGACATGAACGACTTTCAACTGAAATGTCAAACCTCAAACACTAAAAACAAATGTTTTACTAGTATTTAGTAAGTAACTGGTAGAATATAATCGGGAGAGTCAGTTTCTAGGACAGTTTGTGTATACACTACAGTAACGTAAAGCATACTCTTACTTGGAAGAATCCAGTATTTAGTTGATGGAAAATGATGAAAAGAAAAAAAGAATCCTGAAATACAGTTCTACTTTTTGTGAAACTCCAGAAAGCAGTTGTTGTTTTTGTTGAGGCAAAGTCCTACGCCACATTTTTGGCAGCATGTCCGTGTGAATCCCACCTTGCAGAAACGACATCGCTTCTTCGTTTCTGTATGTTGTGGCCAGTGCTCACTTCCATCATAACGTACATCAACTACCGGAATGGGTGCCGTCGGGTTGTTTCTGGGCGCAAGAGGATTGGCTAAGTTAGGTCGTCCTCTCTTCTTACTCATAATCAATGCTTCAGCAACGTCTAGTCGAAATTCCCTCAAGCACATATATTTGGAATTGCCGGATTGTGCAAGATGACGACGGTACAGCAGCCAGGCATTTGACATTGCCAATTCGATACAATAAAAGACAATGTGCAAATACCAGCGTTTTACAGGCATCTCTATTCTGTATAACTCGAGCAACATATCCGACAAGTCGACCCCACCCATGAATTTGTTGTACTCCTTGATAATAAATGGTCTTGGTATTTCCTCGTGTTGCTTCCTTTTTGAGTTGTATCGCTGGACCTGGTCCTGTGGCTCTACGGATGCATAGGACGAAAGAAGGGTGACGGCTTTGTTGTCATACCATCGCACAGCAACAATGTTTGAGTTGGTTTCAAGCCTGATATCATGTGATCCACGGGCGCTTTGCTTCATTTCTTTTTCAGACTTGAGTGGGCAGTTGCCAAGTCGATTCGCTCGGACAGTGCCAACTGAATGGATGCCAAGTTGCATCAACTTCTCAATTAGCTCTACACTGGTAAACCAATTGTCAAAAAACAACTTATGGTTCAGATGCTCTAGACCAGACGACAGACGGATGACGATTTGGCCACTGATTCCCATGTCCCCTCCGCCGTCAGTCACCGTACCTTTACCTTGATAAATCTCAAAGTCATGGACAATTCCAGACGAACTTGCACGGGTAAATACTTTATATCCCCATTTGTGAGGTTTGTTTCTCAAATATTGTTTCAGGGAAGACCGACCTTTGAAAGGTATAATATGCTCATCTATAGACTGGTGCTCCTCGGGAGCGATTTTCAAGGCGTTTGCCCGAAGAGAATCAAGCAAAGGACGTACTTTGAAAAGCTTATCGTACCCATCTTCTGTTGGCGCTTTCATCTTGGCGTTGTCGTTCAGATGAAAGTATTGAAGTATACGATCAAATCTATTCCGAGACATTGCATCAGCAATGATGGCGTACCTTGTCCTCTGTTCCCAATACATTCTTTTCGACGGCATCTTGACAACGCCCATATGCAACAGCATACCAATAAATTTGCGAATTTCGTGGCCATCTGTGTTCAAAATTATTCCATCTTTTTGAAGGGCATACATGTTTGACTGATCGGCAATCATCCGGTACATGTTCTCGTCAAACATCGATAGAAAGTAGTCAAAGGGAGTGGAGACGTCTGGTGGATCAGGTAATTTTCCCTTCCAGGAAATGTCACCAGTTATTTCCAATGTTCGGCTTTGCCACTTGTATTTGTCAGATTTTCGTGGTCGCTTCCGGCTTATTCTTGGGGCTTCATTATCATCCGCGGTTTCCTCTGAAGATGTTGAATCTCTCGAGTTCTCCGCTTGTGGACCAGGTATTTGCGCCTCATCATCAGAAGACTCGCCATTTTCTCCATTGATTTCGGGTTCCCACTGGTCCGAGGAATCGTACTGATCATCATCTTCATATTCTGATAAATCCCCGTCAGGTAATGTTACCATATTAACAACTTCATGAAGAGTGTGCCGGGCCGGAGGTCTTCGTTTGCGTGAACTCAAGTCCATGATCAAATCGCTGAAAATGAAAAAATGTATATTTTGCTCAGGTCTACTATGTACACATATTGACGGTTACATTCTTCAACACTTTGTCTATGTCACTGTGTATCATTAACACTGATTTTATTTTGGTTTATCTTGACCAGAACTTAAATTTGCATAAATATGAATGATCAGACATTATTATCAATATTAACCCAACGTTGCCATATGGCACTTATCAAGATATCACTTACAGCCCAATGTTGCCGTTTGGCAGCACACTTTTTGAACTAACTTTGAATTTTCCGCCAAGCAAAACTTTTCACAAATATACTGTTCTCAATTGGTATACATAGGGCAAGTATACTAGTTTTGTTATTGCATGCTTTAAAAAGTCGAATAAATAGCAATAAATGTGTGTCTTACCACAAAAAAGGGGGATCTCCTACACATGTGGTCTTACAATGGAGGCCGCCATTTTGGGTTGGTGCAAAACCTTAACCTAAACGAGTTGCATAAAAGGTGAACACGGACTATTTGTTAACCTGAATAACGGACTTTATAAAACATTAACTCCAACGCGATTGACTTACTTGGCACTCACTACACCTGAGCTAATAAGTCCATGTGCCAATTGGCTACGCTGGGATAGAAAGGGCGTTTTTGATGACGTTGCAATTACATTTGACGTAGTTTGTTCCATAACGTCAGATTTAAACGTCATGTTGGAACAAAACACGTTCAGTCACATGCGCAATGCACTGCCGGTGACAGGAAATAGGTGAAATTCACACGTGACTTGCGCTCCCTATAAGTAAAAGCGAAAGTCTATAAATGGCTTCATGTCAAAGGGACACAAGGACATTAGAGAGACAACTGAAACTTCCTATTGTTAGACCACTTTAGACTCCCCAAGATTAACCATGTGTGAGATGGTAAATTCTATTTGGAATGAAATACTGACCGCTTTGAAGGAAGGGTTCTTACTCTATAACTCTAACGGGCATTCTATTAAGCTTAATTCGAGCAGAGCTTTTTTTAGATGTTACTCAGACTTGTAAAACAAAGTTCGAGTTACTGGGCATCATTACTGTCTCTCTCTCTCTCTCTCTTTGTTTTTCGGTTCCATTGTAAAGACTTAAAAACTATATAGGCCTGCATCATTCTTTGTCGGGAAGACGCATTGTACAGGTTCCTTCGACAAATCCCGAAGATGTGAAAATCTCGTGTGTTTCAGTTATTCTAGGTAAGACAAGCAATGACAACAACGATGGCCACAACGCGAAAAATGGCTAATACCAATGACCGTTATCGGTTAACGGCTTCTGGAACAAGTGTTCCTATGACCTTTTGTGTTTGTGTGTGAAGATGGCGCAATACGAGAAATATAAAAACAAAAATATCCAGGCCCGTTGAGATAGGCATTCTTATATGAAACCAGGGTGTCACTTTTATCACCATGTTACCTTAAGTTAATGAAACACCTTCATAGTAAACACACTTTGAGATAAAACCGATCGCTGCTGATTGAATTCTATAAACTTTCATATAGACGGTTGACCGGTTAATTTTAAGGATATGTTGCACATTTTTAGCGTTAAGACTTTCTGGGAATATGGGAGAATTTCTTCTGAAAGCTTCTAAAAGTTGGGGACCGAGCAGCGATTTGAACCGACGTCCAAAACTCATTCACCTATCGCCAGACATCCATCGTATGGCTTGAGTCGAGGTTCGGACTGATCCAATTGCGGTACAAGAATTTGTGCTATTTTTCAAGAAAGGCTAATCCCCAAAAATATTGCTTTTCTGCAAGACACATATAAATAACAGATTAATTATTCTGACATGTTTTAATCTGCTAATCTCGCTTAGTTTATTTACTTTCATATTCAGTATTTTATAGATTATAGCCTCAGTGCCTACTCGCAAGATACCCCTCGATGTATATAAATTGGGGTTCTATATCAATAGTAGTATTTATTTATGAACAATAAAACACAGGGGCACAGGGAAAATCTTCTTGTCTAAAATAACCATGGAGACAAGTTTCTAATTGTGTGGTATACATGTACTTTGTCACTAGGGAATGGAAATCCAAACAGTTTTTAATAAGTTATGCTATACATACATAAGAACAATGTTGTAAATTGATTGATTGATTGATTGTTTGGTGACGCCGCGCTCAAGATTATTTCACTTATATGGTGGCGTTGCCAGTTTTATTGTGGGAGGAAACCAGGCTCTATGCCCGGAGGAAACCCACGACCTTCCGTTGGTAACTGGCAACAATCCCACAAAGGTCGTTCGAGTGAGAACCCAGTCAGAAAATTTTCCAATTTTTTAGGACTGAGTGGGATTCGAACCCGCGACCCATTGGAAGGCTATTCGGATTGAGCGTCCAACGCTCTACCTACTGAGCCACGGAGGCCCCCTACAATGTTGTAAAGAAATATGCAAGTAGAACAAGTGGGAGTCCGTGTTTAATCAGGTTATAATGACGTGAAATAACCAGAATACATTTTTACCATAGTTGTTTAAAGGCACACTTGCCGCCGTAGCCTGTTTAAATTTGCTAAGAAAACCAATTTACATGAGCTTACTACGACTAATACCACTAAACTTAAACATAGGACACATAAAACATGTCTAGTTAGCTTTAGACTGTAAAAATGGGGTGAAAAACAAACGAAGAATCGAAGCCTGATTACAACAACAACGATCAGTGTCGGTCAACTTTCGTGTTGGTTTACCCTCCTTTCAGGCCTTTGTATCTGTGGTTAACACTCATACAATTACCAGCAGGCTTTTCCAGTCGCTGTTAACCGATCGTCAGTCTGTATTTCTCAGATAAATAGGCCTACGTAAAATTACACTGTGCCGTTAGTTCACTCACTCGACTGAAACATAAAATCGCCAATAGGGGGCAGATCGGTTTGTTTACGTTCCGGGTACGTAACAATTCAAATTTTCAAATTCAAATTAAAAATACAAAGTGACGTCCAAACTTTTAAATTTTGGTAAAAATAGAAAGTTCCTAACTTATATTGTCTGGGGAAAATACAGAATACGGTCTTTCTTTTTTAATGTAAACAATATTCCTGATTTTCGCGGCAAGTGTGCCTTTAATTATGTAAAGAGAAATCATATTATCAAAAAATGAATGACAATTGCAAAACCAAAATATTGCCATTTCAAACATTTCTGTCAATTCAAACGTTGTTTTCAAATATCCAAACTGTCAAATTGTCAAAATGTTGTTTTTTTTTTTTTCTACAGTAAGGGTTAAATATGCAAGATAGCAGCCCTTAATGCAATAATTATTACCATGGATTACCAATGGATTATCATTACATAAAGGGTTAATTGCAATTGTAATATAGTTGTTACATAAAGACATTTTATTGCAATAAGTGAGCCTGATATCACGTCCAAGTTGGCACTGCCATAATTCACAGCTTTTGATTCCACGACAAAATATTGAAATCCCGAGTACCGTTGTCACGAAATTTACCTGAGATACGTCGCCTGGTAATCCTTTTCTAGGTTGTTCGTCGACGTCGTCCGTAAGCTGAGCTGCAGAGTCTTTTACGCCGTCTTTTGTTGCCACAATCGTAACATTTGCCAGCGGTGGTAATTTAAACCTGGTGTCAGATGTTCCTGCGTCGTCCATAATGTTCATGTATTGTATAATGTATGCCCAGTCAAGGCATCTACAACAGTGCTTCTTCAACTCCACACAGATTTATGAGGGTAATAAATTATTAACGACATTTGTTTTTCAAGCCTTTGGTACTAAGGTATGCATTGTATTCCCTGCCGGATATATTGCACGAGAGGACATACCTGTAGTCAAGGTACGGTTTAATTGCAATAACCTGAATGGTGCTTCACAAATTAGGTGGCCATGATACAGGATATGGTTCACACAGGAACGTTGTTGATACGGTAAACCGAATAGACCATCTGTTGTGTTACAAACAGAGAGATGTTATAATGTGATAAATACACTGCATGCACAGAGTTGCATGATTGTGCATATGGCTGCATTGATGTCTTACTTTGAGCAAAAATACAATTCTAGAACTTCAGTCGCCCACTAGACATCGTCGGACTCCAAGGGCTATTTTCTCAGCGATGATAACACTTTAGATAACGACATTTCATTCTCAAGAAGAGACCTAAGAGAATAATCCAGGAACCGGATCTAGCTGGCCAAGGCATTTCAAACCTGGTCATGATATTATAAGCACAGTCGGTACGACAAAAGGTGCCATGTGTTTGCAACCCCTTCCATGTGGCAACCCTTCCATGAAGTGTTATTTGGGCTGAGTGGGATTTGAACTCGCAAAAAGAGACTTTCGGTTTGACCGAACCATCGAAGCTCCTAATTTGGAAGGATTGCTTGATTGGTTGATTGTTTGCTGCTTTACGCCGCGCCCAAGATTATTTCACTTATATGGCGGCGTTGCCAGTTTAATTGTGGGAGGAAACCGGGCTCTATGCCCGGAGGCTAATTTGGAAAGAGAAACCTCGTTCTTCTCGACCCTGGGAATTCTCCGGAGAAACTCTGAGGCCTGAACCAAGATTAAAATGCATGTAAACGAGCATAAACAAGCCAGATCGGGGCACATTTGAGATTCGATATACACATATTACAGAAATTATAAATAGGCCCTGTACAGGGAAGCTTCATGTAAGTGTACGTTGTGTTTTCTACTGAAAAAACACAAAACATCAAAATACCGAACTTAGTCTCTTTAAATATATTTCTCATTGGTAATTTTACAACAGGTTGGTATAGTAATAGAATTACTAGAATTGGATTAACAAACATTTTACAACTATTTGCACAAAATAGTGCATACATATCGTTATTATCAGTAAAATGTAAAACTAATCTACATGAACTAAATCTGCAATATAAAGCATTTGTCTAATACGGACAGTAATCCCAAAGAGAGTAGATTGACAAGAGTGGTCACTTCGTCCGCACCATGTTGAATTTGAACTGACACGATTCGACTATTAGGAACCTCCTTTCTGTAGGGGGAGCCCGACAGTCGAATCGTGTACAGTCGGAACACCCTACCGCTAGGGGGCCAGAAGAACATGCCGGCAATGCTGATTGGACGAATCTACTCTCTTAGGTAATCCTTCTAGTTTTGAAAAATAAAGGCACACTTGCACAGGAACATTAACAAAAAGTATCTAAACAAGTTTCTGGATAATCAATCAGTTAGCCAATTGCCATAGTTATAGGCCTACCTAATATCTAAAAACATGTATAAGCGATCGGCAAGACAGCCAATATTGACAAAGAATTTTAGCAACAACAAAAAGGGGGGATTGTTACCACAAATAGAATTGACTTAATTTTCTTTGTCCCTCATAGCTCATAATCGGTAAATCAGCTAATTGTCTGTAAATCAGCTCATTATCGGTAAATCAGCTCATTATCGGTAAATCAGCTAATTGTCTGTAAATCTAGATGGTCTGACTAAAAAACTCAGTCAAGGTACCATAACATTAATTGTTTAGTGTATAACACCTAATTAAATAGTGTACTATATTCCAATTAAAGTACATGACGTTGCTGGTTTATCAAAACTAAGTAAATGAGTGCTGGGATTCTATTAAATGGTCAGGTTTGTATCGAGCTGAATACTGAAACCAGACTTTGGTTATGAAGTGGGGGGGAGAAGATCAAGCTATTTGCCACTGGAACCCCCTGATCTTCCAATATACCATGCAACTATTCCAAATAAAGCGATCGAGCAAACACCCACTTCTAAATTTGTTACTTATTTACAGGGAATGAATGGAATTTAAAGCCGCAACGCGCCGATGAAAGGATGAAAGGCTTGTGCGGGCATGGTAGACTGTCTAATAAGAGATCGACAGACTGTCTAATAAGCCATCATCCCCCCACCCCACACCCACCCACCAACATTGTGATAGAAAGCTGTTTTGAGACCAGATCAGCTACATGTAGAAGCAACTTATCTCTACAAATGACTATCTAAGGAAATATAGAACATGAGAGCACTAAAACTAAGGTGTTTTACATTTAATTGTATCCAGTTGTTCCAGCAAGAGTCGTTAAATAAGACTTCGGTGTTCTCAAGACCAACTTATCAGGAGGGAAGACAATTTCTTCCGAATACCAACATGTAACATACAACATACATGAATATTAAAATTTCAAAAGGACTAAATGCATCACAAGAGTATGAGGAAATCTAACAATATCATTTTACTGAGAAATACAATTTACTAAATGCAATTTGAATGAAATTAATTAGGGTGCAAGTATTTTTACTTAAAGGTATTATGACCTTAATTATGATGTTTCAAATTTAGAAAAAAAGTTTAAAATACTGACCAAGATAGTCGTGGAAGAGCTCTTTATTTTTACAATTGCATTATGGATATTTCCTTTATTCAGATACTCATTGAACAACTTCAGTTGGTGGTGAGAATACAAGATTGAACGTGACACACGGCTTAACTTTCGTACCATTTTCTTATTAATATCTTAGAAAAATATAGTCTGATCTTTCCGAATCTTTTTTTTCTTTTTGATGCCAAGTTTTATTTAGAAATGATTTTTCATTAACAGTTCAACAAGTTGATTTTTTTTTAAATAACAGTAATATCCGATAATGAGGTAGAAAGGTTCAGTAAAATTTGAAGGAAAAATAGAATTCTGATTTGAAACGCACATCAGGAAGGCCACGGATTTTGTTTACTGATTTCAAGGATATTCCACATGTTCTGTTCACAATCATGCATACACACACACATAGTACCAGATTCATGGCAGCAAAACCTAGGAACAAACCCACGGGTAAGAGTTTCACTTACAATGAAAATTCAGTTTAAAGTGGCATGAGCTTCCAAAATGTTGATATTTTGACGTTAAACAGAATGTTGAAATTATTGGCTATTTTTCTCAAGACATATAATTCAGAAGCTTTTTAGTGCTTCTAGTCTCGAAAATGTACGATAAAGTATTGTTTTGAACTAACTTTGGCTTAGAATGGATGAATGGTCGTCTCGATTATTTAAATTTTGTTTACTTTTCAAACACGTTTTCGGTTCATACATGCCACACACTGTATGGATTTTCCTCATTCCAACGCCAATCATTAAGTTTGATGGCCTTCAAAGCCTCTTACTGTTGTGACAATCAGAAATTATGAAAAAAGTGTGAATTTCGGCAGCTCATGCCACTTTAAGTAGACGTCGATTCAAACTTCCTTCTCATGGCTTTTACCAAGTGAGCCACAGAGTCCACACCCACTTTATTAATTGCAAGTAGAAAACATAACCATGATCATGATACTGTACATTTAAGGAACGATTTAACAATTAACAGCATGATTTGTGGCAATATTAAAGTACATGAATATATAATATTTAAAACAAAAGCCACAATTTTAGGTGATAAAATTCTTAATACAATGTACATATGTACATGTAATTGTGCGTTATGTTTGTTTTTTCTAACATACTGCCCTCCAAATAAAATGCAAAATGGAAACTAGGCCATCAAGAACGATTCCAATATTATTCTGTTCGATTGGGAAAGTAAAAAAAAAAACTAAAAACTTGTATAAAAATTACATTAAACGAGAATAATCCATAAAAGAAACAAAACATTATGCTCAGTGTCAACAACAAACATACTAGAGTACATGGAGGCACATGTAATACTCAATAATTTCTCAAAACAATGTGTTCAATAATTTTGTTTTAAAATATGAACAAATATTGCTCAGTTTTCATTTCATATCAAACATAATGGATCAAATAATCCAAAAATATATTCCAGGTACATTAGACCTTATAACTAACTCTGGCTGGAATAGGTTTTATTCATGTCAAACTGGGATACTCGGTACAACAGGGCAAAACATTTGGGGTATTATGGGATGCTGGTACAATAAGTGAGTTTAGGTATTAAAGTGGCATGAGCTGCCAAAATGTTGATATTTTGATGTTAAAACAGAATGATGAAATTATTAGCTATTTTTCTCAAGAAGTATAATTCAGAAGCTTTTTAGTGCTTCCAGTCACGAAAATGTACGATAAAATACTGCTTTGAAGTAAATTTGGCTTAGAATGAATGAATGGTCGTCTCGGTTATTTAAATTTTGTTTACTTTTCGAACAGGTTTTCGGTTCGTACAGGCCACATACTGTATTGATTTTCCTCATTGCAAAGCCAATCATTTAGTTCTTCGATGGCCTTCAAAGCCTCTTACTGTCGTGACGATCAGAAATTATGAAAAAAGTGTGAATTTTGGCAGCTCATGCCACTTTAAAGAATGCTCAATCTTGTATCATGGTTCCTATCTCTATAAATAAACATATACCTATCTAAAGGAGAGGGAAAGGAATACAGGAGAGTTTATTGCTGTGTTATTTATTTTCAAACCTGATTTTTATTATTTTTTCTGTCAGAGAGAATCTTTTGGGATGTCGTTTTGTGTGACATTTTGTACCAAACAGAATAGCGGGTGTCCCCCAGACAGGCGCCCTTCACGGTAAAAGTAAGGCTATATGATCTGTCGCCCCATCACTTACAACGACCAAAGTAACACATCATTATTTTCAAAAATAACCCCGAAACATGAAGGCTACAGACAATGGAGTTTTAAATTTCCTGGATCTACTATCATAAGATTGATTGATTGGTGTTTTACGCCGCGCTCAAGATTATTTAACTTATATGGCGGCGTTGCCAGTTTTATTGTGGGAGGAAACTGGGCTCTATGCCCGGAGGAAACCCACGACCTTCCGTTGGTAACTGGCAACCATCCCACATAGGTCGTTCGAGTGAAAACCCAGTCAGAAAATTTTCCAAGTTTTTGGACTGAGTGGGAATCGAACCCGCAACCCATTGGTGGAAGGCTGTTCGGATTGAGCGTCCAACGCTCTACCTACTGAGCCACGGAGGCCCCCACTATCATAAAAGAATCTTTGTTGTTGAGAAGTACAGCGTATAATGATGTAGCTCCAGATACGTTCGATTCAACGTAACTTATAAGCACTTCCCTGTACCTCAATGCCCAAGTTTGATTTGCTGAATCTAATATAAACAAAGAAACCAAAAATTTAGATATACAAAATTTACATTTAAATTCAATAATACAACCTATAGTATTAGATCTCTATCACATATAAGCTACTCCTGGGCCATTTCATGGAAGTCAGATGGTTGAAAACCGGTTTCTGGTTGAAAACTAGTTCCTGGTTCAAAACCTGTTATCGGTTGAAGTCTGGTTTCTTGGTACTGCAGAAAATGTTTCAGTAAGGGAGGAATTGGCAGAGGCTGTATCTTAGAGTCCTGATAACCAACCATTCTCCTGATTAAATTTCTTAACTGATCCTGTAGACTCAATGGTTCCAGTAATTCTGCTATTAAATGTCGGTAATGTGTGACAAATTTGGACAGTACTAATTTACCAGCATTGCCATGAAGATGCCCATGTATGTACTGTGACAATGGGCGTTCTTTTGAAAGCTGTGCAGGAGATTTCGTACAGTCGCTCAATTCTCTTTGGAAATATCTACTATAAAAAGAAGGCCTTATCACAGCCCCAGAAGAACGCAGCAGTCTGCAGAGATTGGGTTTAGCAGCCTTCATGAGTGCAAACTCTAAGATTGTTTCCTTAGAAAAAGCAGCCTTCTGGTGAACATCAACTCCTGATTTCACCAACAATTGAACACCTTCTGACAAACCTGAAAAAGTGAATAACTACATGTAATATCAGTTACAGAACGAGATGAAAAGATGGAAATAAAAGCCTTACTTGTAACTTAATACTATATCTTTAATAACAGCACAAAACAGCTGGAAGGTCAGTTAGGCATTGTGTATTTAACATGAAACATGGGAAGACCTTGACTTTCGTACATGTATGTGTTGGTGAAGCCTGAGGTGCTTTACATTATGTACCAAAAATTAATGAATTCAAAAAACGAAGCCTTACCTCTGGAGACAGCTACTTGAAGAGGGGTAAGGGCTCTTGCATTGCGAATGTTTATATTACTACCATATTGTATAAGAAGCTTCATGGCCGCAATGTTAGAGGAGACAATGGCTTTAAACAAGGCTGTCTCTCCCCAGAAACATTGCTGGTCAACCCAGGCACCATTCTCCAGTAAAAATACCAGTAAATCTGTTCGTGAAAAAATAGATTCAGGAATACAGTGTACAAGCTTGGTAAGTTCTGAAAACAACTTTCCCAGTAGCCAGTGGACCATGACCACAGGTGGTTATTTAACACTGGTCTTAGCATAGGTAACCGAGGATTTTTGAATGGTTAATTTGCATGGTCAAGTATAGCCCTCGCCCAGCAAGTGTCATAATTCATATGCATTATCAGAGCTTCAGGAATATACTTTCAATACGTAAAGATTAAATGGCTTCCTATCCTCTAAATACTCCATACAAAATGTATGTAATTTTAATTTAACATACCAATATTTTGTTCTAATATGAACCTGTTTTCTTATGAAAATACAAATTTCAGAGAGGTACATATTTTAGCAGCTCATACCCCCTAAAAGAAATAATTAACATGCCCTTATAATTCATATGCAAAAAATGGTTTTTAACACTTCTACAAACTTCTGTTATTAACTGAAATGCCGCTTACCAAGACCACTGACTTCACTTTGACCAGCTGCATACATTAATAAACTACCATCAGCCATATCTACCACATTCACATCAGCTCCCCCTACAAACACGAGGGAATATAGGAATAGGGTAATCAAGAAAGCAACAAATACCACAAAAACATTTACTGACCGAAACTATATATGTATAACATGAATTTCAATTTACCACTTTAATATAGGGATGAGAGAGATTTCGTGATATCGGGTGACAGATGACGTTTTTTGATGACGTTGTCGCTGCGATTTATGTTTTTTTTGTTCTACAACATCAGAAATGAGTGTCACATTCAAATGATAAAATCTCCACACTTGAGCATTGACAATGTTGGTGACAGGAAATTGTGGAATTGTCGCGTTATTCCCATTCCATATACTATAGTCAATAATTAATTTAAACTACTTAATAGATACATGTATACCGATTTCTTCAAATTTGAAACAGAGTTGAATTGTAAAAAGTACAAGAATCAGAGTGGTTTCGTTTAGTTTTTAGACAATAAATGACCAGCTGCAAATTGTAAGTGAAAGTCAGAATTCAAGAATTCAACAATCCTGGTTGCTAACATCATGCCAAAGAAACAAATAATGATTGCTCCAAAATAAAATAAAGAAAGGCAGATAAAAGAATGGCCACCTTTGACTAGAGTTTTGACCATGTTCAGATTATGTCTGGCTTGAAAGATGGGAGGTAAATACGGAATCTTTGGGATGTTGGTATCACAGCCACTCTCAACTAATAACTCCACCATATCAGTGTGACCATGTCTCACTGCATAACACAAAGGGGTGTGGCCTGAAAACAAAATATCACAGTAACAAATGAATATATATTTTGTTGTTTTTTGTTTTTTGCAAGTTTTTAAAGTGACTATTAAGGAGTCTATCAGAACCTAACACTTTTGGTATATTGCCGTTCATTAGTGGCATGAGCTGCCAAAATGTTGACATTTTGAAGTTAAAACAGATTGTTGAAATTATTGGCTATTTTTCTCAAGACGTATAATTCAGAAGCAATTTAGTTCTTCTAGTCTCGAAAATGTACGATAAAGTATTGTTTTGAACTAAGTTTGGCTTAGAATGAATGAATGGTCGTCCCTGTTATTTAAATTTTGTTAACTTTTCGGTTTGTACAGGCCACATACTCTATGGGTTTTCCTCATGCCAACGCCAATGATTTAGTTTTTCGATGAATGTCAAAGCCCCTTACTGTCATGACGATCCGAAATTATGAAAAAAATGTGAATTTTGGCAGCTCATGTCCCTTTAACAAATGACTATGTATTTCGTTATCATTTTTTTAAAGTGACTATTAAGGAGTCTATCGGAGCTTAACACTTTTGGTATATTGATGTCTTGTATTTGCTTTTATCAAATTTATCAAATTGTTTTAATCTACATGTACATGTACCTTAAAGTGGCATGAGCTGCCAAAATGTTAATATTTTTATGTTAAAACAGAATGTTGAAATTATTGGCTATTTTTCTCAAGACATGTAATTCAGAAGCTTATCAGTGCTTTTAGACTAGTCTCGAAAATGTAAGATAAAGTATTGTTTTGAACTAACTTTGGCACAGAATGAATGAATGGTCGTCCCGGTTATATAAACTTTGTTCACTTTTCGAACACGTTTTCGGTTTGTACAGGCCACATACTGTATGCATTTTCCTCATTCCAACACCCATCATTTAGTTTTTCGCTTGCCTTCAAAGCCTCTTACTGTCGTGACGATCAGAAATTATGAAAAAAGTGTTAATTTTGGCAGCTCGTGCCACTTTAAGGCAACTTACCTGTCCAATTTCCCTGATTGATATCACAGCCCACCTGTAAGAGAAACTTTGCCACCTCAAGGTGTCCGTTTTTAGCAGCGACATGTAGAGGTGATTCAATGTCAGAGTTCGTGGCCTTGATCAACTGATGGCCGCGATGTATTTCACTAAATACCTTTAATACATTGAGATGCCCATACATAGCGGCCATGTATGCAGGACTAACACCATTTGTACTCTTCAACACGGGGCACTGTTTATTCATGAGGTATCTAACAGTTTCAACTTGGCCGTTCATAGCAGCATAATGAAGCATATTCCAATTCTTATTGTCACACAGATTTAAAGGCACGCCACATTGAAGGATAGCTTCTATTACTGAGTTATGTCCCTTTGATGCGGCAACAAATAAAGGCACCATACTTCCACTGCGTACAAAAGCAGCGCCATGCCGCAAGAACAACAAAACGCTTTTTAAGTCCCCAGCCTCGCACGCTATCACCAGGGCAGTTTTCCCATCTCTGCCCACAACCTCAATGTTTACACCATGATTTGTAAGGGCTACTATAATGTCTGCCCAGCCCAACCGTGTGGCAATACACAAGGGGGAATAACCAACATATGGACTGAGTTCTTCATCCACTTCCTCACCAACAAGCTGTTCAACATTACCACCCAAATGAACTATCTCCCTTACCAAGTCAGCATCTCCAGTCAAACAGGCAACATGAAGGGGGGATAACCCATTGTACACTCTGTTGATTTCTACTCCCATTGCCATAAGAGTACGGAATCCTCCCAAATCTTGTTCACGGATAGAATCTTGAACAAGTTTCCCAAGATCCATTTTTCGATGATTTTATTGTTTACTTGCATGTACACGTATCTAAAACCAAAAAAATAAAATAATTTATTCATTGAAGTTTGAGAACAGAATGTTGCAAAATTAAAATCAAATCTGAAATGGAATGCAGGTCTATTTTTATTGTTATGAGTTATGCCCTGGATACCTACTGGGGAGAAGGGGTTGGTTGTGAATCTTAGTTGTTGCTGTCCAAGCCCATCCCATATGCAAGTCTCAATATACAGCTGTATTTATAGTTTTCTTTATGGAGATCAGTAGGCCTACTATCGATGAGAGTTAGTGCCATTATCAACAGGTTTGATTGTTTGTGAAGTAATTTTCTTAAGTAAATTTCCCACATAAGTATGTTTACTCCTAAAGTAGGCCTACATGTACCGAATACTACAGATTTTCGATCAGTTATATGGTTTATAATTGCACTGAAGCAGTTATTGCACACATGATGTTTTTTTTGTGTCCTACAACCAAGCAATCACATTCTTATGAAAAGACTACTAACTTTTAATAGAAAAACATGTAGCTAGATAGAGTCCTGCAAAACATCAGCTCCTAGATAAGAATAGAATTTTTAGGATGGGGTCAAATAAGTCTCATGATGCAATGACCTCCCTCTGTGTGTGTGCTGGGAATTTTCAAATATGAAAAACAACTTAACGGGGGAGAAAACAAAAAAACAGCATGCAGTTGTATCGAACGGGCTCCCATAGGCCATCCTATCCATGTGTGTGAGTTAGTATTGCACATGGTTTACGGCGTGAAAATGAATCTGCCAGACAAGATCGTGTTCAATCGTCAGTGGAGCGCGCCATTGATATTTTGAAATTGACCGGAAAAAGTAATAATGAATTACTTCCCTCGTGAGCTTACAAGTATGGTTATAACCTGCAATATCAGTGGTAAGACTACCTTTTCTTAAAATTCTACGACGACTCCCACAAGTCGCGTAGACACCAAATGCAACCTGTCACGTCTTCTCGAAAGGTTGATTCACAAGCCAGTATAAATATCAGAGTTATTAGAGTGTTTGTCTTTTGTTATTAGCGCATCGAAATGATCGGAATTAATCTAGGTTTAAATGGCAGACTTTCAGAGTTGACCAATTTCTCTTACGCTAGTGCAATGACTGGTGAGCTAGGCGTATGCTAATATTTCCAGTACCAGGTTGCCACTAGTAGGTTAGCTCCCTTAGATTACTATTGTCTGCGTAGACTATACCTCTCTTACACAACCAAGATTACTCAAGTGATACTAGCCGCACACATGTGTCTCATCCTGTTTTACTTACATGCCATTTTCAATGTTACGGGTATCCGATCAGTAATCGTACACTTTTGCCGGGTTTTCACTGCTAAAATTTACATCAGTGCTTGCATTGACAAGAAATTCCACAGAAGTGAAGCTGGGCTCAGCCGACTTTTGTTAAAATACTTTAATTGTTTCCAAGACTCTGAAATGAAGTTTTAGGGACCGGACCGCTCGTCTGCATGTTTTTGTAGAGTGACGGGGACCAGTTATCATACATCAAACGTTAAAGCTGTTGTGACGCCATTTCTTGTGTTCGAAAAGTCCCCCGACACGGCCGAAAGCGACTATTCTTGAGTCGGCTGACAAATGTAACTCCATAAAAAGTTTTATTTATATTTGGAGGTTAAAATTTTGCAAGAACATGCCTCGATAAACTTTTGTAAGCCCGCTGTAATCGGCGGGAAAGCGTGATCACTTGGGTAAAACACTCATTCTTGGTTTCGGACATCCGGGTACCTGACCAGCCGAGTAAGTAAAACTGGATTGCTTCTAGGGTACTTAGGCCGTTAGGGTCACATGGTCTTCCCTCAGCCAGTCAAAATGGAGTGGTCATGGACTTGTTTTCACCTCGGAGCCTTGTTGCCGGGATCGTGACGTCATGCCGAAATCGAGAATATGTGTTGGGTGTACGATAATTGGTTCTGTACGATAACTGATCAGATACCCGTACTTGTTAATGTTAGTTTAAATTACAATTATAATTTTATATCTAAGATTCTAACTCAATTATAATTTAATATGAAAATTTAAATTAACACGTTCGTTATTTACATTAGGATATTTACATGTAGTGGTCAACATAAGGTCCCAATGTAAAAAAAATCCGAGAGTACGACCTTTACTTCAGAGTCGAAGTGAAGTTCGTTTACACCAGAGGCTGAGTTTGTCGCCAAGCCGAACTGCCCACAACCAAAGCGGCAAAGGGCGAAAGGCTCGACTTACGAAATCGAAATGTCCAACTTGCAGTAGATTAACCAAGCCCAAGAGAACTATAAACAAACAAAGCCTACCTGCTTTTCTACAATCGATTATTAAGCTGCATACTACGTAAAAAGCATTGTATTTTTAAAAGAAATTGCCCAAAATTAAGGCTAACGAAACAAAATAAAAGGCAAACATCGAAATGTCAAAATGAACTCCATGTCAAAACGTCATTAGTGTAGACTTCCGCTAGGGGAGGTAATCTATTCGATTGCCCCCCTTACTATAGGTTGCTTTGTTATGTAGGGATTGGCAGCAAATACTTCAAAGTAGCACTACCCAGCAGATAGCCGTATGATTTTTGAAAGTGACTGCACAAGTTGTTTCAAACCCCTCCCACTCCCCGAAAAAAAAAACCCAAACATTGTCATTTCATAGTGGGGTTTTTTTACCAAAAGTTTATAGCCCCTTTTCCTTCAGTGTATGTAACCATTTAATATTAGCCTCAAAAGTGGACCACTCCACTCCACTTTAATAGGGTGTGTGTTTTGTGGGATGATATTTTGTTCTTGTGTCAAATTCCATACCTTTTTCCCCATTTTCCAATGCTTTAACTATTTTTTGTTAGAGTGGCGGAGGCAGGAGGGTATTGGGGGGGGGGGGGGGGGGGGGGATGTGGAAGCGGTATAGGGTGCTGTTATATTATAATTTATGATGCAAATGTGAACGCCTTGGCCAACCTCTTTAATATTATATCTAATCAAAAATAATTTTTACTAATAAATTACTATCAAGTAATAAGTAGAAAGTGAATCCAAACTGTCTAGCCTTCCTACTTGTTTTGTATTCTTTTAATCATTAGGTCACTTCCAAGCAACATAACATTATCAGATTATAAAACACTGAGGAAATTAGAAATAAGAATTTAAGTAGCTAAGCTCATGCTTAATGTTCCTCCTTGCTAGGTCAGCAACCATGACCCATATATTTACTTTATTCAGTTAGACTTAATACTTCTATCACAGAAAACCTATCGCATTAACAGTACTAAAACCTCAGACAGCCAATGGATACCAGTATTCTCGTTATTTTGGGATTACACTTTCTTGAAAATATGGTAGAAATTCCTCTACCGATTTTTGGGTGACGCCCGAAACCGGAATCAAACCCAGGTCCTCTAGGAGGCCGGTTGGCTGAATGGATAAGACAGCTGGCATTTAGTGCTGGCGATAGGTGCCATACTCTGTGACCTGGGTTCGATTCCCGTTTCTACCATATTTTCAAGAAAGTGTAATCCCAAAATAACGAGAATACTGTTATACCCACTTTCTAAAAGACACTAATTAACTAAACTCATGGATACCAGTAGTTCCCCAATTGCCTAAATTTGCCTGAGATCAGCTTCAGGTATTTAACATACGTAGATAAATGGTAGACCAGGGTTTCCTCTGCATACAATCTGGTTTCTTCCTACAATACCCTGTCTGTAGCTCCATGTAAAACATAGGACAAACAAGGGTAGATAATCTCATTCAAAGACAAGGGTCTCCGTCAGACACACACCATAAAATATCAACAAACAAAATGAGGGTTTCAAATATAACATTTTTCAATGTTGTATTTATTTTATCACAGGTCAGCCTTGTTTAGGCCTTAATCATAATTGAGCAGAATTTATAATAAACTAAAGTTTATTTTCCCCTTCAAATCCACCTGGATCAATCAAATTGTTTCTAAGGAATCCAGGACTCAATGAAGTTGAGTGAAAGATGCACATAGGTCTATACCATAGACAAGTTCCTTTACAGTAGGGCTATTTCTTCTTAAGATTCGGCCATTTCAATGGCTGAAATTTGCCATTGAGTAAGACAAAAATAGAGACTCGGAGTTGTGTTTAAGGATAACCATTTTCACACTCTGCATAGTGGGTTGTATTGCCTTAAATTCCCTTTAATGGGTAAATTTGTCTGGCCACATTTAGCATATTTCTTTTCTAATGATCGTTGTTGAGCAGGACGTAAAACCCAAATCACTCACTCGCTCTAATGATCGAATCCTTATGAGGAAAAAAGTGGCCAAATCTTTAGAAGAAAACACTTACATCCAACATAACTTACACCAGCTTTTTAAGAGTTAATTATAACAATTTATATTCATCATTGTATATTCATATACAAAACCGCTTATGATAGTATATTCATATATAATACAAATTTACATTTGCACACAACACAACTTACGACAGTATATTTGTATACAACTATTTAAATTTGTAAACAATAAAATTTATTATAATATATTTGTATACAATACAACTTACAACAATGTACATTTGTTTACATAACAAAATTGTACATTGTAAAAAATACTAAGCACCGAGTTATAAAAATGGCACCTTCATCAAAACATATTACATAAAAGTAATGGAAACTGTTAATACTGTCACAATATCACAGTATCATATTGTGAAACAAGGGAGGTAACTCTAAAAAGTGTGAACATCATCAGTGGTAGAATGAGGTTGTCTATCTGAGATGTGAGGCCTTCTAAAACTGAGGTAACTGTTACTATGACAACAACAGATACAAGGCTATGAGAAATCACCATACCTGAAACAACAAAAGTAAAAAACAAGCATTCAATAAATAAAAACTATATATCTCAAGGCTCACAAAATAAATGCAATAACTTTTTCGATTTATATGTAGCTATCAATAAGGATATGATTGAAATAATATAAATGCAACTTTAAATACTTAATCCATTAAGTATACAATATACTGAATATTTTGGCAGGACTTTCAATTTTTGTTCACATTGTCTGATTTTTGGAATCATAAGCATAACAATCCTCCGATGAAACCTTAATATATTGGTGGAAATCTTGTAGAAATGGGCGTTCAGCATTCAATTATGTGAACCGCTGAAATCCCTGTCCAATTTAAGGAGGAAAGCTGGAAGGCGGTATAACTTGAATATGGGACCTACCGAAATAAGATAAAACTAAAACTGCCAATAACTGACTGAATACTGAAATTCCTGTCCCCTCAAGCGTCTTTTTGGTGCCTTGAAAATAAAATAAAATCCATATTTTTAAAGAACACTGATTACAAAAAGGGAGACATTTTAAGACTATGTTCGTTTTTCTCTGGTCCTTAATATACATTACAAAGTCACAAAAGCCAAATTCTAAACTCGTTTTCTTTGCTGAGAAGTGTTGAGATATAACAAAGAGACTTACTACAAGTGCTTTTATTCGTCAATCAAACAAAGGTTGGAGTTTTTTAGGATACTTACAAACGAAGACTTACTACAAGTGCTTTTATTCGTCAATCAAACAAAGGTTGGAGTTTTTTAGGATACTTACAAACGAAGAGACTTACTACAAGTGCTTTTATTTACAAACAAAACACATAATTTCTGCTCAGACATAAACAAATGGTTATTAAATAAAGGAAAACTACTGTTACTCATGACGGCATACATGGAGAAAATATAGAGCTTTAAAGCCCCGTCTGATATTATACCTGGCCATCGTGTTCTCCCAAACATAGTCCCTCCTATAGAGGCTGCTGTGTCACCAACACCCAGTGCAATCACACCACTGAATAGGGAGATGTCCAAACCTAAAAAATTATCAAGATCAATGAATTTGAAAACATCAATATTTCCTTTAGTGGAGTTTTTTTCACAGCTTTTCACAGGTTACTTACAATATGTTTAAAACCACATGTTTCTCTCTGATTAATTGGTTCATGTTTTACTTCGCACTCAAGATTATTTCACTTGTATGGAGACGTTGCCAGGTTTAGTGGGGGAAGAAACCAGGCTCCTTGCCCAGAGGAAACCCCCGACATTTGGGGAGCACTTAGCAACACTTCCTCATACGGTGATCAAGAGAAAAATCCACTCAGAAATTTTTCAAGTCTACATGTATCTGTAAGAGAAGTGGTGTAATATCCATTAGTCAAAAAGATTGATTGATTGTTTGGTGTTTTACGCCGCGCTTAAGATTATTTCACTTATATGGCGGCATGCCATTTTTATTGTGGGAGGAAAACCGGGCTCTATGTCCGGAGAAAAACCCACGACCTTCCGTTGGTTACTGACAACCATCCCACATAGGTCGTTCGAATGAAAACCCAGTCAGAAAATTTTCCAATTTTTTTGGACTGTAGTCAAACAGAACAGGCAATGATAATTTCACCAAAACAATGGAAAACCAGTATCACTCAGATAGTGAGCATGAAGCTTGAAGTATTCGAATTAACTCAACTTACTGTTCCCTTGAGTGACATTTGATGAAAATGGCAACCAAACAGGAAGTGATAAGCCTAGCAGTAAGTATATATGGGACACTATGATTGGTCCATTATCTTTCTCATCACAAAACCCTTTAAACAGATCATGAACAAGTGTGCCAAGAGGGGGAATGTTCAAAACACAAATTGCCTGAAAAAAAGAGACAGATTTGATCATGAAATGATTTTGTAGCTGGCTTCTGTTATACATATGAAGATCAGGTCACATGTCCACTCAGAATAAATACTTGTAGAATCAATTGTTCAAGGCTTTTTCAAATTTGTCAAAAGAGTTTGAGGTGATGAGTTACACATAACATCCTGATTGGATTTCTTTAATATTTGTATATCCAGTAATTAAAGTGATGCGTGAAGATTTTTACTTTTGATACTGAAATAGGGCTTGAAATGACCTCAGGCAAGAACAAACAGAACTGACTTCTTAAATGAATTACGTCATTAAGATAAAGCGCCCAGCAGCAGCCCTACATGTATATTGTAGGATGCTGTTGTTGGTGACGTCATTCTTGAATTCCCTATCAAGTTTCTCTTCAGACAGACATTCTTGAAAATAGAGTGAAATTATCAATTATATTTTTAAAGGCAGAGCTGCGTTTTTTATAAACCTGGTAGTTTTTGTGTAGTGTGTGAAAAAGTCGAGCCAACTCGAGCCAGCGGGTTGCAATGAATATCATTCTTGTTTATTAATTTCCAAAGTCACTTGCCAGAGGCTCGTGACTGAAAATTAATAGACTCAAGTGATATACATCGTAACACACTGGCTCTCGTTAGATAACCTTTATTTAATCAAATGATTGATGTTGAGCTAACAAAATATATTTCACTGGTGTTCTGTACAAACTACTGTTATAACCAACAAGACAAAGTTTTGTATCGTCCCTTCATTTTGGAGAGTGCTATCAGTTGAAAGCTATTTATTTGTATTTTTTTGGGGGGGGGGGGGGGGGGGGGGGGGGGGGGGGGGGGGGGGGGGGAAATTCTTCTTGAACAGCACACGCCACTTTTAAAGCAAATCTTTTTAAAGATGGAAAAAATGAAATAATAATAATGTTAATAATAAGAAAGTGTGAAATCATTTTGGGAGTACCTCAAAAGACAGAATAGATGTGCAACTTTTTGTGAAAATGTATGATAAAGTATTGTTTTGAACTAACTTTCGCTTAGAATAAATGAATGGTCGTCTTGGCTATTTAAATTTTGTTTACTTTTCGAACACGTTTTCAGTTCGCATAGGCCACATACTGTATGGATTTTCCTCATTCCAATGCCAATCATTTAGTTTTTCGATGGCCTTCAAAGCCTATTACTGTTGTGACGATCAGAAATAATGAAAAAAGTGTGAATTTTGGCAGCTCATGCCACTTTAAAGATGGAAAAAATGAAATAATAATAATGTTCAGATAGTATGAAATAATTCTTGGAGTACCTCAAAAGACAGAATAGATTAGCAACTTTTTGTAATAAAAACTTACCTCTAAAAGAATCAAAACTGCAAGAGCTATAACAGCTGCCAAACTAAGGAATTGTGTATCAAGAAGCAACCCAGGTGCATAGACAGCCACTACCAGATAATGGAAGTACTTCCGGGTCAAGGTTGTGGCCTCTGACCCTTGATACAACACCACAACAACAGCAATGAGAGTGAACATAACCCAGCTGACAAATAGCCTAAACTGAAATACAAACAAATTGTTTTGCTTCTTTAAACCATCATTCATAGAAAAAGGATAAAATTGTGTGAAACGCGCCAAAAGTACAGATTTTGATTTTTAACAGCTTTAATGGTTGCTTTTTATAGTATACTTCAAGAATTTAGATTAAAATTGTCCATTTCAACAGAAACATCTGGTTACTTTTACAGAGCAATGTGAGCATAGTAACAATTGATATTACTCATGAAAATACACACAGGAGACCATGATTGATTGATTGTTTGGTGTTTTATGCCGCGCTCAAGGGTATTTCACTTATACGGCAGTTTGCCAGTTTTATTGTTGGAAGAAACCAGGCTCTATGCTCGGAGGAAACCCACAACCTTCCGGTGGTAACTGGCAACCATCCCACATACGTCGTTCGAGTGAAAACCCGCGACCCATTGGTGGAATAGGACACCATGGAATACAAAGATAGGGTCACTTCAACTGCTAAATTCTTCCCCATCAATTCTCTAGTCCCATAACTAACTTCCCATTGTATATTCACATATAAGATTATACTTCATTCAAAATGATTGGACTTGTATAAAGATTTACGGTCTCTTTTAATATTATTTTAGTTCTATCATGACGATGCTGGTCCCTGTCAATCATTCGGCATAAGTGTAATCAATAGGAATCCAGTCAGAAAACTTTCATTTTTCTTCGGACTAAACGGTACATATTGTTGAGCCCAAAGCTCTGGGGGCCGTTCCACGAAGCGGTCGCAAAGTGCGATCAATCGCAGTTCCCATGACGTTGTATCTCTTCAGTATGGTATCCATTGGCAACTATGTGTCGTTTGAGACCAGACTGCTTTGTGAAACGAGCCCCATGTTTATCTTTGAACATACCCTATTGGAGTCCTCCACAAGATAGAGAAGTAACCAGACCACTGGGTTCCTATGGAGACCATAACTAAGGGCAGGTAACCCAATGAATACTAAGATGAAGAAAAGGATGGTGTAAAAAGAGACAGCTCCAATTTTCTGACAGAAATGCAGCAACAACAACAAGGCTACAATCACCGTCGTCACTGATAAGAAGACTATCTGTAATATAAAAAGGAAAAGAAATAATTTGCTAATTTGAGACCAACAGTTATTCCGAATTTACGAGAAACAAACTGAATTCAAGCAGACCATGGTCATTCAGGTAGGCTTATAACAATCGTTCCCTGGAAAATGATAACATAACAAAAGATGTCTATTGTTTGGGATATCGCTCTGACCTTCACGTGTACATGAACATAAATGGCGAAAAAATCACAATAATTTAAACTAAGTTTGAGGACGTGAATCCTTCACACGTGGATAAAAATGGAAGACAAAAAAGGATTTTTTAACAAAGTTATCACATACTTCCGGTCAATTAGCCAATGAGATTTCTGTGTTTTAAAATCTGTAAAAAGTATTACGAAAATCACAAAATACTTTTTGTCTTGCTGGACTATGGTTTGTTTTATCCCACCTGTCAAGATGCTTAGCTTAGAGGCACCTGATGACACATTTCATAGACATGTGAAGTGAAAACTACACTCTCCAGGTCTAGACAAAACGAAATGTACATGTAAGCCAGATGTCAGAATTCTCTAAAGGCCCGTTCTCACTGTGCGATTTGTCGTACTTACGTGTAGGATGCGATTAAAATGGATGCATTTGATTGGTTGATAAACAATATTGACCAATTAAAAGCATCCATTTTAATCGCATCCTACAAGTCGGTACGACAAATCGCACAGTGAGAACGGGCCTTAAAGAACATAACTTGGATTGGCTTGGATAAAGAAAATAAAACTATTAGACACTAATACATTTAAACCCACACAAACATTTCTACAGCACTTGAATATATATCCACTGATTTGTGACAGATTGCTTATAGCATGGACACACTTGGCAATAAGCCCCTTTCGGGTTTGGCGGAGATCACGCGAGACCCGTGTTTAGGGGTATAACTTTCCCCGCTCGCTTGTCCGATTAACATTAGTGCTTATGGAGATTGGCTGTAACCCTGCTTTTTGTCGGTGATTCTCAGCTTACAATCTATACGTTTTTCAAAAGTCTTTTTCTGAGACATATCACAAAGCTGTAAGATACTTTTTTTTTTGAGCGACAAAAAATAATATTATTTCTAACACCAAAATAACAAGTTGTAGTTGTATTTTTCGCCGTTGGTTTTTGACAACTTCGAAGCATATGCACGCGATATAAATATTTTTATTGACTGTCAACTTCCAAAAACACAGCTGATAGTTTCTGGTGTGTTTCACAAAAAAATTTGGATTAAAGAATTGATTAAGAAATAAAGAATCAAAGACAAAACGACATGATAACCGCTGATCACCATAAACGCTAAAGTTAAATGAACGGCTAGTCACTGAGTTATACCCCTAAACTCATTTCTCGCGGGGTTTTAGCCAAACTCGAAAGTGGCTTATTACAGGTCCATCAGCTTTAAGGCTTGGCCCCTCGTGACATAAAACTTATAATCGCTGAAAGTCCATGCTCTAGCTTTAACTAATAATGATTTCATGATATGTTGGTATCCAAATAAATTATAAGAAACCATTTGGCCTCTAATAATGCTATTAAAAATGTGTTTAAAACGAAAAAGAACAAATATTTTAAGATAAAACAATACAATCTAATAAACTCACAGCAGCAAACCATTTCACTTGACTGTTTAACGACAACTCAATTGGTCGTATCTGGAAAAAAACAACAAATATAACAGTTTAAATATTAAATGTAAATAATGGAAATTGTTTCTTTGATGTTTTTTTCCATTATATATATAATATATCCAAACATATTTACAAATATTTGTGACTATAATTTTATAAAATTCAAAGAATTTACTCTCAAATACTTAATTTATATCATAAAAAATTCCAAATGCTGATATTATATATGCCTTATCTCTAATGTTTATTCTAGTTTTTTAAAAAAACTGCCAAATACCAGGGGACATAGGGAGCGCAAGTCACGTGTGAATTCCACATATTTCCTGTCATCAGCACTGCATTGCGCATGTGACTGAGCGTTTTTCGTTCCAACATGACGTTTAAATCTGACGTTATGGAACAAAATACGTCAAATGGAATTGCAACGTCATCAAAAACGTTCTAAATGTCGTCATCTGTCACCGGATATCACAAAATCTCATAATGGTTTTTATGAGACTTGCGCTCCCTATTAAAGCCAGCAAGCATTATATGTTCTTAGCATACTTACATGGATGGAATGATAAAGTAGTGATATAACTCTGTGTAGGAATACTGTAGTTAGCTGGGCCACAATCATGCCTTCTCCCACAGTGAAACATCCCTTAGCACCAAAGATACATTGATAGAACACAGTCAAACAAATACACTGGATGATAACGCCTGAGAACAGCCCAGCCAGACCTGATAGTGAGACAATAATATGAGGTTATTAAATGACTTCGCATCCAATATGGATATTTATTGTACGAGTCGCCGTTGGGTTAAAAGTCGATATTGAACGAGACGCCTGAGTCCAATATCGACTTTCAGCCCAACGGTGACGAGTACAATCAATATCCATATTGGATGCGTAGTCATATAATAATCTTTTTATTATACATATGCAATCAAACGCCAACAACAATTATTTCAAGTTTAACTTTAAACAAGCACAATAATTTATTTCAATTTTCAACATATTCACAATTATTAAAAAGGAAAGAGCCAAATTTTATAAAATTACATCATCTAACATCTTGCAGAGATATGAGGGTTCTGACAAAACGACAGGAGTGAATCAGACAACTCCGCGGTGACATCAGATTCGAACGTTACACATCATCGAACTGATGTAGTCGCTCTTCTCTCTGCCGATACCCAGATGAAAATCCAATAGCACTATCCTATATCGATTTCGGCTCCAATATCGACTGATATATGATCGACACGTGGTACAAATGCTAGTCTTTCATTGGTTAATGAATACTGGTTGTATAATAATCACAGTTATTATACAATAAGCCAATGAAAGGCTTCAGATTGTAGCACATGTCAATCATCTATCAATCCACATTGGACTGGAAATCCACATCAACAAAGTGTCATATTGGAGCTCTATTCGAGCAACAATAGGGTACGTGTATAAGGTCATTTCGATCCGAGAGTAAAGAATTTTATTATAAAGTTATTTAGTTTATGTCATTTAAAAAGGGAATTTTACAGTATTCTCGTTTTTTGGGGGGATTACACTTTCTTCAGATGAAGAAATTCTTCTAACGATTTTTGGGTGACGCTGACACTAACTTATTAACCTCAAGCATCCAGCAATGGGAGCTGTGTCAATTACGTTACCAGAGGAGTACAAAATGTCTGCTGTAGTATCTATCAGTCAACTACCTCCTTTTTAGAGGAGGCCGGTTGGCTCAATGGATATAACAGCCGGCATTTAGTGCTGGCGAAAGGTGCCATACTCTGGGATTCCCTTTTCGGGCGTCGTCCAAAATCGGTAGAAGAATTTCTGCCTTTCAAGAAAATGTAATCCAAAAAATAATGAAAATACTAATTTGAGTATAGACATTCCTATGTGGGTGAAATCTTTTAAATGATTGATGATAAGGCCACATTGTGAACAGTTTGCAATCCATAAATGTAATTTTTTATTAAATAATTTTCCATGGAAATTCAATTTAACAATTTGCATGTTTTCCTTGTCTTTCTTCCCTTGGGCTGGAGCATTGTGGCTGACCAAGCAAGGAGGAACATTAAGTACGCCAAATACATAAGCCTTCCTGATGTTCTATGGTCTGTGGAGCCTATGTCAAAATTTAGATGTGGGTGGGTAGTGAGGGATATCTTTTGGTCGGTTGTTACTTTTGTCGTTAAATAACCTTTGCTGTCGAGTGCGACATTAAACCTCAATCAATCAACCTTGCCTTTCTTGGCATAAAGCTTGAATTTAAATTCATTTTAATTAGTTTACACATACATTATAATGTACTGTAGGTTCACTTCCAACTAAATATTAAGTTAAGGTGTAGAAGTTGATGTTGGTATTATCTTGAGTGCTTTAAGTATTAACAATGGTACAATACAAGCCTTACCTTGAGCAATGAGGATAAATCCAAGAACGGTGAGGTCAAGTGCAAATAAGGTCAAGGTCAATAGATGGCCACCATATTGATTGTGTAAAGACCAGACAATAAACAGATATGATGATATCATCAGTAGACATAACATTGATAACTCCACCATCTCTGAAGAGAAAAATAAACCATGACTTACTAGTCACAGGTTAGACGAAATTTCAGAAATGCTGTTTGGATTCGGCCAGCTCAGTGTGACATCACATCATGACAGTCAAACATACTTGTCATAAAATAGTGCTTTGATCTAATGGCAATATAACAAATGCAGCTAGTGTTGACCTGACATCATAAACGCATCTCTTTGTTGACGTACTGTTGAAAAAAAACCTTTTGGCGATTTTCCTTAAGGTGTTAAACCACACAGCTAAATTGCCTAATAATATAAGTTTCTTGTTTGCACCAAAATTCAAGACACCAGTTTTTGTCTATACTAGAACTTTTGCTCCACTTGCAGTTTAAATAATCGGCAGCAGTTATCCGGTACATATTGAGAATTTTGGATTCTGTTATCTTTAAACAAAGACCAATCCTGAGGTCATTACTTGTACTAATTACCTTTATTCTGTCAAAATGCATAATTTTCTGCATTAACAGAACAGGGGGCTTAGTCGTCAACCTAATGAAATATCATAGGTTTGGTTTGTAACAACAATTTATGGGGTATAAAGGTCTAAATGGTATACCTCTTTTTAACACAATTAGAAACTTGTCTCCATGGTTATTTTAGACAAGAAGATTTTCCCTGTGCCTGTGGGTTTTAGTGATCATAAATAAATAATACACAATACCTTAGTTTCTTCAGACTTTTAATTTATTTTATCAATAGCTATATAAAATGATCCAATTACATGTACTTCCTTCATGGTGTCATGGTGAGTTAATTTGGTAAATCTTTTCATGTGAAATTCACAGTTTTTTTTAATAATTTGTTAACTCACCTTCCTGTGTAAATACATCATGACTACAAGTAACAGCTATACCAGGTAAAACACCATACCAGCTCCCAGAGTTACTGCAACTCCTTTAATTAGACATAAAATAAATGGTTGACAGTCAATTTTGTGCTGTACGTTAAATTATCACTAATCTTCCAATTCTTACATGTAATTGGGGAAGAAACTAAGCCCTTGGTTGATATCTATGTGCACCGAATAACTCAAGATACAAGATACAAGAAACTTTATTTAAAGTCGGCTTTTCTTCCGACACGTCAAGAATAAAAGACAGACTGCAAAAAAAAAACTTCAGTGTATATTTTTTAAATTCGCTTTCGCTGCTTGCTGTAGCATGTAGCATCTTCACTAGAAGGAACAAAGGGGAAATGGAAATTTTCATCATTTTCAGAATTTGTCAGACAAGAAAGTTGAAAATTTGATCAAAAGTCTCTAGTCTAACATAAAATATCAATCAATCATTAAACAAGAGTTTTCTCAAAAAGAAAAAAATTTCTAGTCACATGCAACTTTATGTTGCAAACAAATAGGTACATTTACCTCAGACAATGTTTAAGGGAAGAAGACTGTTTTATTGACTTCCATGGTTTGTGTTTAAGTGTCCATTCTATCCATACACTGATCAAGAGTAAAAACAACAGCAGGATTACCCAAAACACTGAAATAAAAGTTCAAATTACATTTCATAAAATCTTTGATAATTTGGAAATGAAATGTACATTTCAGGCAGGTCAGAATAATAGTCTAATAGTGCAACATAGTTTTGGTTTCAAGTTCATGCTTATATTAAGGCACATTCACTGCCAAAATGAGAGGAAAAAAATTCATTAAAAAAGGAGACAGTGTTCCGATTTTGCCAGAAAAAAAAAAGGGAGAAATAATCCATTTTAGCCAAGTTTTGGGCAATTGGGAAAATTAGATTTGTTAGGGTACCTGCAATGTCAACAAACACAAATCCTGGACATGCCAGCAAATGACTAAAAAGATTGGTTAAGCTGGTTAAGGATTAAATTTAATTAATTAAAACAGAACGAAACTATCTGTAAATATATCGTTCATTGTTTGTATTCCTGTGCATTACAACGGGTACAAGGCTGTTCCACTCATACCTCCAAATGCACCTCCCCTTTGAAGAGCTCTACTAATGGAAATATAACGTATTGTCAGAAAGCCTACGACGTCATGTCAGCCTTTAACAAACATGGCCCTTTCTAATAAGTACAAAACGCTTATAGTGGTTTTGTTTTTATATTTATGTCATTAGTACACAATGTAGGTTCTAGCAAAGACAATTAATGATTACAGTCTCATTTGAGGGATCCACTATCTAAGATATATTAATCTAAATTGTTGCATTGCTAGGTTCAAGCAAGTATCTTTTATTTCATCAATGATTTTTAGCATTGTTTTAGATACTATTAAAGATTTTTAACAGACTGAGTTAGCCTTACCCAAATAGGTATGAAATTTATCTAAAGTGAGTACTGATTTCTTTGAGATTCCCAAAGAATCTTCATCTGCAGCCATCATAGCAAGGAGAGAAGAGCCAGGTTCAGTACCTAAAAAGAAAAGAGCAATAACTTTACATGTCACTAAATTTTAAAAATGAAATAAAACATTGAAATTCAAGATTTTCAAAACTAATATGATATCATGATAATATTAAACTCTATACGGCATAATGGCTGACAACCTACATTTACATGTGTTGTTTTGTAAGTTGAAAACATAGTACTATCATTTGATGGTATTCAAACTATCATTACCCATAAAGCATAATAAAATATCGTTCAATTGAGAAATCTTGGCATTGAGATAATCTGTTTATTTCTAATTTTGCAGTCTACTCTGGAAGGATACGGAAGTCGAAGATTGATGATTGTATGGTTAAATTCGCAAAGTTGCATAGACTTTATACATTTACCGCTTCAGTTCATTTTTACTGTAGCATACTTTTGAAGACAGGGATTTACATACCATGGTAATTTCTGAGAAATAAAGAGCGAGTGCAATACCTGGATATGTAAATCATAGGAGTAAATATTTCGGTTTGTTTCAAAAGCCATACTTCATATAGCGGAATTCATTTTAGAAATTTTCATAATGCCACTTTGAAAGGCAAAAAAAGTATGCAGTGGGTTGAGCTACCATAATGATCTGTTTGCTACAAGCTCGCAAAAGCAAGAGAGGGCGGTAATTGTAGTAAACAATACACTAATGAGCTAGGAGCTAGGGCCGAACATTGACGCTACATACCGGATCTAGAGAGGGCAGGTACATGTATATGATTGGTCATTCATTTATCTACTGATCGGCTGGACGGAAATATCCAAATTCTAAGGCCAAAGTATATTGGTGTTTTGCTGGTACGTACAATTTACTTGTGTGAGCGGCAAATTAAAGGTGGATTGAGATGCACAGAGACTTTTGACCAGTTGTGTTAAAGTGGCATGAGCTGCCAAAATTCACTCTTCTTTCATCATTTCTGATCGTCATGACAGTAAGAGGCTTTGAAGGCCATCGAAAAACTAAATGATTGGCGTTGGAATTAGGAAAATCAGTACAGTATGTGGCCTGTACGAACTGAAAACGTGTTCGAAAAGTAAACAAAATTGAAATAATCGGGACGACCATTCATTCATTCTAAGTCAAAGGTAGTTCAAAAGAATACTTTATCGTACATTTTCGAGACTTAGAAGCAATAAAAGGCTTTTGAATTATACATCTTTAAGAGAAAAATAGCCAATAATTTCAACATTCTGTGTTAACGTCAAAATATCAACATTTTGGCAGCTCATGCCACTTTAAATTTGAATAAGGAGAAAATCAGAAAAAAATGAGACCGTTCTCTACTTAGTTATGTTAACCTTCACTTTCCAAATGCTGCTTGATCTTATCTTCTGTAGCACCTGTTTACTAAATCAAATTACCATGGCAAAGGATTGCAAGGAACCCAGAGAAAACATACAGACAGAATTGCCCTGTGACAGACTTTCAATGTTAAAGATTCTTGTGAAATAAAAAAAATGATGCAATTCATTTGACACAAATTTAACAGTTTCAGGGCACATGGTCAGTTGACTTTGAAGAAAGAACTAGCCATTTGGAACATGCATATGATAACATACAAGTGAAGTCCATAGTTCGGTGCAAACCCAAGAGATGGCATATAAATAGGAATTTGTCATTTTTGTCCATACTACTGTTTTAGTGTTTAGCCCCATGTGACAACAGCATGGCAGGATAGTCACTGGTTACGGCTTTTAAATGAATTATTTGGAAGGACTTCGGATTTCAGATTTAAGCTAAGTCTTAACTATCCTTAATCTCAACTACCTTTCAGCTATTACCGCCTATTATATCTTTGAAACATTCCTCTTTTTACTGAACCAGTTGATTTCTTCGAAATCCGTTGTTAAACCGTTAAATCGCTCTTTGTAAAGCATAGCATAAAAATTGGCCCAATGAGGTTACACTAGTTATCTCACCCTTATAATGGCGGTTTAATGTGTGGCTCTACCTGACCGGCAAAGTAAGTAAACCAGGATAGAGACACACAAGTGCGGCTAGATAGTCACCTGCGGCGAACGACGGACCGTGTCTAGAGACACCTGAAACGGATAGTCCGTCGATTCACGGATATCCGTCGATTTACGTATTTCCCCAACCTGATATATTTGTTAATCTTTCTTACATGGAGGAATCTGAGGTAAAAATTTCGCCGTTGGCAACGAAGTTTCACTGAAATCTTTTCATTTGTAAGTTTGTGGATGGCCGATGATGTTTGTCAACAACAACATAACAAAATTAAACCAACCTTCCTTAGTTTAGCCGCACACACGGGAGAATAAATCTTCCCAAAATAGCATTATGTTTTCTAATGGACTAAATAAAATGATTAGAATTACTGTTTAAAATGTTAATATAAAATATAATTAAGTCACACAATTTTTGGTTGATTGATTTTATCTTGCAAACAAAAGCGAAACTGTGGCTGTAAACATGTGTTACGGATAGGCGCCAATGTTTGGAAATCTGTCATTGACGAAGATTAATGAGTGACGTTGATATGTTATGTAAATAAACAGATTTAGACGCTGAACCGTGAGAGTAACTGTTCAAAGCTGACATTGTACATAATACAGGGGTGGGTGCCAAAAATTGAATGGTTGACCTTGAAAGGCAGTTTGTCATTTTAATTTTTATTTCAACTTAACAGCAGTCACGTTTGTTTAAAAACTGACTCATGGGGTGTCCAGATTACGACACCATGAAAGATATTCATCCAAGACCAGTCCACTGTGTTGGCGTTGAAAGTTAAGAATAGCAAGTATCACATGGGTCAATCAGTTGTGGCGTATTTCTTCAACATAGCAACCCTGTGTTAAACTTACATCTAATTTTTTATTATAGTATTTGTATTGTAAATTGTATTGACACTAATTGAGTAATTCTTCTCTAGTAATTGGGTAAGTTATATTGTTACTTAAATGTCTAAATCTGCCCGTTCATCTTCGACTTTTTGATTGCAATAAAAAAATAGTCATTTTGGTGACAGAAACCCAGACAAGGGTTAACATTAACAAATGCTGTTTTACTTTTAAGAAAAATCTAAAACATGGTGAAGGTTCATTAAATTACAGGCAGGCAGCTGGATATACCATGGCATGTAGTCCTATGTCTGAGACCCATCCAACTGCTCTGATGATAGGGCCTGCCATCATCAGATTACACATCGGTTTTGGTATACAATATAGCCATGTTAAATGAAGTTATAGTCCTGTTCCATGATTTACATAACAAGACATTTAACAGGTGACTCTCCTGACAAATGAAATATCATTATCAAAATGTATATAAAGAAGCTGACATTAAATAAGGCAACTACGCCATTCAAATTTTAAAAAATCTATAAATAAAAGGGGTGTCAATAATGTTTTAGAACGCTTGAACAGGTATGTGTGGCTGTATTTTTAGTACAACTGTCACATAGAGTTGTAATGTCGGGATGTTGTCCGACATCTATACATAAGGTGCGATACTTGTAAGATGTGACCATTTGGTGATTATCAACAGGTTCCACCCTCTGCCCCTCAGAGGCTATATTAGGGCCTGGATGTTCTATTGGTTTTGTCTTGTTAAGTTGTTGCATCTAGCTCTAGCTGATAAACTTACATGTATAGAGGTGTGAATACCAGTTTCTTAAAGTCTCCTCTTTATTGTTGTAGGTTAATTTAATGCTATGAAGACCTCCCAGAATGAAAAGAATGACAAGCAGAAAAGGCATCGACTAAGTTTAAACAAAAATGTGAAACATTCACCAAAGAAAGACCCTTGTTCAAACACCATTATCTCTCTTTTTAAAAAACATACTACCAAAGTGTTGGCCAAAGCTCAAAAGAAAGAGGCGGCAAAAACAGAGACGGACAGTGATGATGATATCCAAATTGTTTCCGTTACAAATGTCTCTAATAAATATTTTCATTCCAATAAAGTTGCTGATGTCAACAAATCTTCCCAAATTGTGAGCACAACATCTTTGACAAAAGCTAATAAATTAAAGCTAAAACGATGTAAATCAACACTGTCTGTCAATAAGAAAAAAGAAGGATTATGTACAATTGCTAAAATTTCCTCAGAGTCAGAAGACATTAATAAAGTTATTTGTATCTCGCAATCCCTTACTATACAAAATGGCACTGATCAAGCTATAAATGAAAAAGAATCTGAGTCACCATTGCCTAGAGAACTCTCTTTACGAAAATCGGAGGAAATTGGTTTGAAAAGCAGCAAGCGTGATACCTGCAGTTTGAATCATGAGCAACGTCGGGTTTCAAAACGTTTGTCAACAAGAAAACAAAACAAGAGACAAATGGATAATGAAGTGGAGGAATTTAGTGATGCTAAAACCAGAAATGAAAACAATAACAATTCAAACATTCCCTCTAAAACAAAGAGGGACAAAAAGCGAAGCAGGAAATCTGCAACTTCAAATGGTGACGGCTCAACTTCATCGAAAGAACCTAATCGGAAACGAAACAAAAAATCTAATGTTATAATGAAAGAATGTGATAATCGTAATAATGGAAATGAAACAGATGACATTGATGGAGATTTCAATCTACCTGCAGCTCCTAAGAAGACAAATGTGAAATCCCATCCTAGAAATGAACAACGTAAGAAGTTTATCTGTAATAGTGAGGAAATTGTTGTAAATCAGACAATAGCAAAACATGGTTTACATGTCAGTGACGTTAGAGGAAAAGACAAAAAATTAAAAACCATTTCTAAGAGAACACAAAATAAGAGTAAAACAAACTGTTATGCCAACATTTCTGAGCCAGATGAAAGTGCTAGCCAAAATTCTGTGATATCCTTCGATGAGAAAACGGAAAGCAGCTTGTCGTCAAATCACTCGTATGCGGATGAAAATATTGATACGACAGAAAAAGATGGAAATATTGTTACGACAGAAAAAGATGGAAATATTGATAGGACAGAAAAAGATGTATCGAAAAATAAGTGCTTGGACGAGAGTTTGTCACCGTGTGATGATGATAATGATGATGGGAATGAAAATGAAACAAATGACAAGTCTGAATTGCGAGATAGGACACCCTACTATTTGGAAAACTTTACGATTATTATGTGCAATGTATTAGAGGACAAGGACAATAAACAGCTGTTCAATGAAGATGATATGAGAATTGTAAACATCTTCAAATCTTTGTCAGGTACGATTTCCATACCTTTATAACTTGAATTCATTATCAACAATGTTAATTATTATCAATCCATGAAAAGCCATTGAGTAAGTCCGAGACCAGGCTCTGGTGTTGGAAAGGTGAAAGGCTTCAGTGATAGATTGAAAAATAGATTGTTTTATCCCCACTTAAGATTGTTTCACTTAGACGGTGATGAGGCCAGGTTATGTGGTTCTGGCTCTATGCCTAGAGGAAACCCTAGACCAATGTTAAATGGCAACTGCTCAATAGCCGCACTCATGTGTCTCTTTCCTGTGTTGCTTACTTGCCAATCATTGTTGGATGAGTTATTATTTGGAAAGCTGTGCAATCAATCAATCCTTCCCCAATGAGACATTGTAAAGAGTATCCCTTACAAGCCTTACGCTAATCGGACTCCCTCTTAACTTCTTCAGCCATTATTTTTGACCCTGTTGTATTAATTTTATTGTGAGGTCTTTGTTACCAAAGACAAAGTTTTGATTACTTACCCAAATCCATTTAACCCAAGTAATGTTGCCTAAAGCAAAATATTCTTGAATGTGGCTCAAACCAATCAACCTAACTAATTTCTCGCCGATCTTGATCAACATCTCCATCCACGACTGGGCCTTCGTGGCGCAGTAGGTAGAGCGTTGGACGCTTAATCCGAACAGCCTTCCACCAATGGGTCACGGGTTCAAATCCCACTCAGTCCAAAAAAAATTATAAAATTTTCTGACTAGGTATTGACTCGAACGACCTGTGTGGGATGGTTGCTAGTTACCAACGGAAGGTCGTGGGTTTCTTCCAGCCGTTCCAGGCAATCACATAGAGCCCGGTTTCCTTCCACAATAAAACTGGCAACGCCGCCATCTTGAGCACGGCGTAAAACACCAAACAATCAATCAATCTCCATCCATGAATAGTTTACTTCTCTAAAATTCCTTTAATAAATAAAAAGATTAAACGGAACATGTATTTTTTTTCATTTTAGAATCTGCCCAGAAGCTCTATGTTCGGTTGTTTTCTCGCAAACTCACTTGGCACCTGTTCCACAAAATTAAATACCTGGAGATAGCTGATGATTTAACACCTGCCCTTAATGAATTAATTTCTGCCCAGTTAGCACTTTCTGGTAAGCATACCATATTAAAACATGGCTGGTTTCCTATATAATAATAGGAATTGATAGTTTCAAAATTTACACTAAACTATTTGGAAGGTGAAATGAAGTTTATGTAAATTTTCTGTGTTTAATAAAGATCAGGAATTAGGGAAACGTCCATATCTTTATAATAGTTTGTGTTTACCCATGTCCCTGTACCATTATGACATGTATATTGTGCCATGTTTTATATTTCAGCCGTGGACCTTAACAACTTAGATACCGTTTTGAGAATCTTACCGTTAAATCCCCTCAAGCTGTTGGCAAAGTCTTTCAATATTAATATCAACCAAACTAAACCATTTTTACTGGAGTGTTTACTGAAACAAAGTAAACAGAATACCATTGGCAGTTTTTTCACCAAGAAAAGTAAAGGAGGAGACCTGATAATGCTGGACAGGTAAGTTGTTTTACCGATATAAACTTAATAATCCATGTAGGTAGATATTTGCCCCGGGGCCTGTTTCACTAAACGGCGTAGCGTTAGTTTTTACGTAAATGCCTTAGCAACCCATACTGTCTAGAGATACGTTAGTATGAAAGCTACGCAAAAAAATACATCTACGCCGCTTTGTGAAACGGGCTCCAGGCTCTCGTTCTACTAAGACGGCGTAAGTTGCGCCTGTCGCAAATACAGGTCAAATGATAGTAACTTCAGCTCGGTCGCAATTTCGAGGCACAATTCCATGCTGTAAGCCTAATGCATAACTTTACGCCAGCTTAGTAGATCAGGGCCCAGGTACCAGCAGAAGGCCAGGGAGAGGTTTTCTTTTGCCTGCAGAGCCCAGTTTGCTCACCCACTATCTTAACCTGGTAAAGCCACCAATATTATGAAAATAATCTTGACTGCGAGGTAAAACATCAATTGCTCACTTTATAACTTGATTCACCTTGGTTGAAGATCATCAAGTGAGTAAGTGATAAGATTTATACTCGCTTTCAACATTATTTCTTATCATGACGAAGATGATAAAGTGTTTCAGTATTTATTGCTTGACTTTTGGTTACTTTTGTACAACTAATTTTTTTCACCTCTGCAGTTTAGACTTTTCTCATTTTTATACGCCCGGCTTGAAAAATAACATTATGGTATCATCTCCGTCCGGTCGGCGTGCGCTTTCCCTTCCGCTCCATAACTTCTAAAGTTTTGATTCCATCTGCACAATTTTTGCTGAGTATATATACCTTATGGGTAGAAGGTGTGTCGCAAACTATTTTTAAAATCACTGGTTACATAATAATAGTTATATTGGATTATGTAATATTCCCTTCCGCTCCATAACTTCTAAAGTTTTGATTCCATCTGCACCATTTTTTCTGAGTATATACCTCATGGGTAGAAGGTGTTTCGCGAACTATTTTTAACATCACTGGTTACATAATATGGGAGTTATATTGGATTATGTAATATTCACATCCACTCCATAACTTTCAAAGTTTTGATTCCATCTGGACAATTTTTTCTGAGGATATAGCTTATGGGTAGAAGGCTTCCTTGGGAAATTTAGTGATAGCTATGGTGGCCAAAACCTAAAAAGTTTAGAATTATAATTATTTCTCTGTTTTAAAGGCTCTTCAATTCAGTTTTATTACCCATATGGTAAAGCAAATATAGCTGCTTAAAGATATGTTTGACAATATTCATAAACCTGGTTGTAAGTGTAAACAGATAAGACTTGTATATTTACACACCATTGACCATCTCAGAGATAGGGCTCTGTTCCAATGTACCTGTCCTATATAAAATGTAGCAAACATCCTGGTCAGTGATGTCTTCAGCAAGTGATTGAACCCACTGACCAGTCAGAATTAGCTGGACTCCAAGCTGAAGACCTGGACATTTAACACCAGATGAGATTTCATATTTGAAGGACCCATTGCATGTATTCAAAAATATATATATGGAAGGATTTGTTTTGGTATGGCTGCAGTGACTGTGCCTTTCCTAGTCCGGGTTTCTGACTCCAAAATTACTATTTTTTATACTGATGGCCGTATTTTGGAGTCAGGGTTCATTGCAATCAAAAAGCCGGAGTTGGCTGCCCGCTAAGAAGCCGGCAGTATGTGATCTGATTTAGACAAAGAAATAGCAATATAACCTACTCAGATCGTGTCTAAACGGTCATAATCAAGTTCATGGATAATTTCGCTACCTACTAGTGCCTGATATGGACGAGCAGGATCGGCCAGTAAACATTATTCCTCCCCTGAATTCACTTTTGCCTTCCCCAAGTTTCAAACTCTCCGCCATTGATGACGTAACACTGTTTAGCGTTTTTTCAGCTTTTAAACGTTAAATTCACTTTAAAAAATGCTAAATTATTAATGAATGTCGTACTGACACTATTTGAGTTAGTTATGTTGTTATTTACTATCTCAATCAGACCGCAAACTGCCCGATCAGAAGCGAACAGCCAACTCCGACTTTTTGATTGCAATGAGCCCTGACCCCAAAATACGGCCGTCAGTATAAAAAATAGTAGGTAATTTTGGAGTATGGACTATGCCTTTCCGGGCGTATTTTGGGTTTCCTGAAACTCTTGTTTCAATCTGTATTCAAAAGTAGGTAGTATCGGAAGTCTATGAATGGGGAAGTGTGAAACGTCCCATTATACCATATTCAGGGGAATGACACCTTTTGACGGAATGACCCAGAGGTCACCATATACGGTGCCCTCTTTAAGCCATGACTTTTTTTCTTTTACTTGTATGAACTATTATGGGATACATAAGAAAAAAGATGACGAACCTTTAAGAAGTGACAACAGTACTTGATGGACCAAAAGTTAAATATGGGGTAACGTGACCTTCACACTTTTCCATTCATGGACTTCTGGTAGATATTGGAAATTTTGGAGTGTATGACCAACAAGTTTATATCTTGAACTGGTCCGTATAGCAGTTCTTCACTGGTGTATACATGTAGCTAAATACATGTAATTCTGTGACTGAGCCTGTCATTAACACTGTCAATATAACAAAATAAAATCAATAAATTATCCGAGTTAGAGAGGCCTAAAAAAATACCTAAGTACATGTACTATTGTAAAAATAAAAGATTCATAATTAGAAATGTTGCAATCATTTTTGTCTCCACTTTATAGAGCCAAGAAGCTTCTGGGAGAAAGTTTCAAGTTGTTAGAGGAACCACGAGCTGTTTTTATCCGAATTCTCAATTTATTTTCCATTTTGAATTACAACCCTGAAGAGGACTCACCTACTGGTAACCATGGACAACTGTAAGACATTTTCACCTTTGACCGTTTACGTGTGTATTATACAAAAGTTAACAAGTAATCTATTTCCATTATGAAATTAATTTTATTTTTATACTTTTACCACAAAAATGGAAATATTGATATTATTAATTTGTTATCTTATTTCAGGTTCCAGATGCTCTTAGTAAATATGGGTAAGTTGGTCTACCCAGAATACACCATTTCCAAGGAAACCCGGATATTTCGTAACCGTGACGATCTACTCAGGTAGGACATAATTGTAAATTTTGTTTTTGAGCATCAGTTGACACACAACCAATTTAACTAAGGATTTATAATTTCTCAGGTGTCTATAGGTGAAGCGGCCTCGGTGGTCCAGTGGGTTAGAGTGATCATCCCTCAATCCCGCACAGACCTTCCATCGATGATGCTCGGGTTCGAATCACACTCAGACAGAATAAGAAATAAATGGGAAAATTTCTGAGAGGATTTTCCACTCCGTCGCCGTATGTGGAAGAGCTGCCAGGTACTCGCTGAAGGTCGGGGGCTTCCTCCGGGCCATGAGCGGTTTTCTCCCCCACTAAACCTGGCAACGCTGCCATATAAGTTCAATAATCTTGAGTGCAGCGTAAAACATCAATCAATCTATAGGTGAACTTACTAGATGAATAAGGAGCCTGATTTATGGCATGTTTGAGTAGCATTGTATTTACTGGCAATAAGAATAAGGAGTCTGATTTATGGCATGTTTGAGTTGCATTGTATTTAGTTGCATTTATCCGATCATTAATTTCAGGTTTTCAGCTGCAATGTGCATGGAGAATGACCTCTTGACCTACATCGACAAGGGAGAGTACCAGCGAGCTCACGATCTGTACATCACGGCCAAGGAAGATTTAGAGAAACTTCTTAAAGACACAGATCAAATTGCGTTAGTGAGCCGGAAAAATTGTTTGTCACCTGTCATTCTTGAGAGATATTTCGACTGCATTATGTTTCTTTTGTCTTTTTTTTAACTTTCTGACTAAAGCATCAAAGTGCATAGCTACTGGCCCTTTGGCGTAGCAAAATCCTTTGAGCATTTGCAGGCCATAAAATTTCTGTGTCGGTCAGAAACACTGTACAGGTTCCGTATATTGAAATGCTGGGAACCAACCAGTACCGATGCTAGTTTCGTTTTATATCATACCATATACTGGCTTTCATGATGGGTAACAAATTTTCGTTTCCGTAGTTTTACAACAACAGTAACAACAGGCTACCGGAAGTTAACGATCGTTACCGTGAAATCCTATGGCCTGCATTTGTTTTTTATAATAACTAGCACCTTTTTTGTTAATATTAATTAGAACATCAATCTTTTTGTTTCAACTACAGAACAATTAAAAATGCAATTACATGTAAATTTAGAGTAGTGTTCTGAAAGAATTACATCTGTTAAAATTCAACAAGAACAATTTGTCTGGTCTTAACTTTGAATCTTTTTTCTTTTTCCCCCCATTAGATGGGATAAGGCTTTACCGTCCTTTCTACGTCGTTATACAGCTAGGCAAGTGTACACGCGTATCCTTAGTCAAGGAGTGGAGATTTTACAAAGATTTAAACGCTACCCGGAAGCAGTGGAGCAGCTACGCCAACTTCTCAACCAATCAGAATACTGCCTGAAATATCGTGGCTATTGGTTTGATAGGCTAGCTCTCAACCTGGACCAACATTTAAATAAAACACAAGAGGTACATCATCCCAGTTTTAGTTTTTCTTAAAATGAAAGCTGTGGAATATGAATTTTTGGGGAACTCAATTTAAACTTTAATTACTTTGTTCTTCCTTTTGCCTAGAAATCAGTCAAATACTTGCAAAAAAAAATGACCACGCGTTTGTTTCTTGCTTTAATAGTTGCTTTCCTATTTTGTTTCAGTCCTTGGACGTGATAAAGGAAGGGCTGAAAGATGAAGGAGTTAGAGTAGGTCACAGATATTCTCTCTTCTGGCGGGCGAATAAAATCTGTTCTGCCTCCAAGTCCAAGTTTACAGATCAACTGACAGACATTGAATCTGTGGAAGTACTGGAATATCCAAAAGTAATGTCTGTTTACTTAATCATATCATATTTTAATCACACGGGGTATATATTTATGGACACTGAAAGTGCAATATATGACATGTTTCAACTGTTGCAACAGTTTTCAATATATACAGGGGGCCTCAGGGATCCAGTGGGTTAGAGTGATCGTCCCACACAGACCTTCCGACCTTCCAGGTTCGAATCAGACTCAGACCAAATAAAAATTAACAAATTTCTGAGTGGATTTTTCTCTCGGTCGCCGCATGTGGAAGAGTTGTCAGGTACTCGCAGAAAGTCGAGGGTTTCCTCCAGGCAATGAACCAAGTTTCCTCCCCAATAAACATGGCAAAGCCGCCATATAAGTGAAATAATGCGGTGTGGTGTAAAACATCAAGCATTCAATACATACAGTGCAGACTTGTTCATTTCTCACTAGAGCTCTAATTTGATCAGGTTTTTAACTACAACTGTACAATACAATTATTATGACTGAATCGCTTTAGTGACATTTATCACTCTCAACATCTGACAACTCATATCCCCAAAATATAATTTTTCTCGAAATAAGGCAAACTGACTGATGCTGTACCTTGATGTGTTTCAGGTAACAATAGAAGGGAAAGTTTTATCAAAGACAATTCCTGGTGCACGATTTACCTTTGTCATGGAATCCGGCGATGATGAAGGGGGGATAACTGTTTGTAGAGTTGAAGAGTTAGTGCTAGATTACTATAAAACCAGTGACTTTACTGAAGGTAACTTGTTGATCCAATGAATAGCTTAGCATAATGCAATAGCAAAGTAACTCCATTTTCCTGAAGATGACAAATATACCTTTGTTAAAATATTGAGATTGTCAATATGCGTTTGGTGAATTTATTCTGAGTTACTTTGCTATTGCATTACTGCAGGTACTTAAAAGAATCATGAACAGAAACTCGTTATTACAATCAGGACTTTTATCACTTTTATTTCCCTTTTTGTTCTTTATCATTTAATTATATCTGCACAGAAAACAAGTCAATTATTTTTATAATAACACAGGTATTCACGCAGAAGGAAGTGTGGTTTCAACACTCTTTGGCTTGTATTTCTGGGATGTCATTTTCATGGAAGTGCCGGATGCCTTCCACAGTCCGTTCCAGGCCCTTCCATTAGACCACCACGGAGACCATTTTTACCATGCCCGGCAAAATGCAATTGAACAACGTCTACATGAAATAAAGAATATGTCAGAAGAGGTAAAACATATAAACTGCTTAAATGTTTTAAACATGGGTTCCATTCTAATGAGAAATAATTAAGGCATCACCACTTGGTATATTTTGTGAACAACATGAGCTTTCGACACTTGTATGCCGATATATTTATCAAGTGCAAGTGTATTTTATAATTCAATTCAAGTGCACTTGATAAAGACCTCTGCATATGTGTTGAAAGCTTCCGTCCTTACTTTCTGAGGATGCCTTAATTAGAGGTAAAGCATTAAAGAACAAATTTATTTTAGAAATTTGTTTTCAAAACACATTTATTCTAAAATAGAAAATGAAAAAATTTTGAATTGATTCTCACTGTCAAATGATTGCCAGGTATAAACCACCAGGAAGTCTTGTTTATTTTATCCATGCATAGAAAATCTCTACCCTCACCTTCCCCACCTACAACCTGGCTTAAAGCACCAGTCATTTAGCCAATTTGAAGCCTTCCATGAAATATCAATTGAACTCGTGATGGATGCTATGACCATTGAAATAAGTCATGGAAAACATTGATTTTGTCTTCAGGGCTTTATAGGCAATGTCCTTTATTCATTTCACCATTGTTTCTCCATAGATTGATTGATTGAAGTTTTACGCTGCACTTATATGGCGGCTTTGCCAGGTTTAGTAGAGGAGGAAACCAGGCTCTTTGCCTCGACTTTCGGCGAGTACCTGGCAACTCACTCAGAAATTCAAAAACCACTCAAACATTTTCATTTTTTTTTTGGTCTGAGTGGAATTCACCAAAGAAGAAAAACGTCAATTCTACGCAGGCAGAATATCTGGTATGAACAATAAAAACAAATTTCTTATTTCAACCATCAGGATTTGGAGAATGTTTTATCAAAGATATGGGATGAGAAGAATGGTGTGTTGTGTGGTGGATTAAACTGGGAGAGATTTAACTCACTTCAACATGTACAGGTACGTGTAATCGTTATGTAATAATTGTAAGGTAACGTAATAGAGTTAACGATCCTAGATATTAAATTATACACTGATCAAAATATTATGACAAACTTGTATTTGATGTTTGAAGGGAGGGGGTAAGAGGGTTTGCAGTGTGGGGAAATCAGGCTTAAATTCCTGAAAACTATATTCTGATTAAACATCAACTGTTTGAAACTAATTTGCTTAATCAGACAACTGATGTATATTTGTCTTTTGTGTTAGTTTTTATACGCCCGGCTTGAAAAGCGGGCTGTATTATGGTATCATCTCCGTCCGTCCGGCAGTCCGGCTGTCCGGCGTCCGCTGTCCTTTCCGCTCCATAACTTCTAAAGTTTTGATTCCATCTGCACAATTTTTTCTAAGTATATACCTTATGGGTAGAAGGTGTGTCGCAAACTATTTTTAACATCACTGGTTACATAATATGGGAGTTATATTGGATTATGTAATATTCCCTTCCGCTCCATAACTTCCAATGTTTTGATTCCATCTGCACAATTTTTTCTGAGTATACACCTTATGGGTGGAAGGTGTGTCGCGAACTATTTTTGACATCATACATTGCGTTATATGGCAGCCATATTGGGTTATGTAATATTTACTTTTTCTCTCCATAACTTTAACAAATATGATCCCATGTTTTCAAATCTTTCATGTTACATATCATATTAACAGACAGTGTGTAAAAAAATTGTTTATGATATCAACTATTGCAAATTATTGGATTATGTACATTCCCTTTTATTCTTACTTTCATTTTCATGAAAATAACCTTTAAATTATAAAATGGCTTCTACTTTTCCGATTCTCATCAAAAAAGGATTTTTTCAAATTGCAATAATGTTTCTAAATTGATTAAAACTATTCTTAAATCAATATATAACGATTTAATCAAATGAAAAATACATATAAGGATTAAAGTTTTATCTACAGACCAAGAGATAAGTATCCCAGCTTTGGTCTATTTACCTTGTCAACTCTCAGTCTCTCTGTAGAGATTTATGGCTTTGGCCTACATAAAACAGTGGGTGACATTAGCAATGGACCAATAGCCAAATCTATTGTAAATCCATTTGGTCTATGATAAAATTAGAAGTAATAACCTGTAGGTATATGGGGAGATTTAGAATATTGTCAAGATGTCTATGGCCAAATAATGTAGATAAAAAATGTTATGAGAAAAATTGTCAAATCTACTTGAATTGGTGTGAGCTGCGAAATTGCCAATTAATTACATTTGTTTAAAGGGGCATGAGCTGCCAAAATGTTGATATTTTGACGTACACACAGAATGTTGAAATTATCGGCTATTTTTCTCAAGACGTATAATTCAGAAGCTTTTTATTGCTTCTAGTCTCAAAAATGTACGATAAAGTATTGTTTTGAACTAACTTTGACTTAGAATGAATGAATGGTCGTCCCGGTTATTTAAATTTTGCTACTTTTCGAACACATTTTCGGTTCGTACAGGGCACATACTGTATGGATTTTCCTCATTCCAATGCCAATCATTTAGTTTTTCGATGGCCTTCGAAGCGTGTTACTGTCGTGACGATCCGAAATTATGAAAAAAGTGTGAATTTCGGCAGCTCATGCCCCTTTAAGTATGATTAGTAAATTATAAACTGCTTTTCTAAAAAATTGAAACATTTTAGTGCAACCTTTATTGACAACAAACAATTTTTAACATCGTGATTTAACAGCAGCGAGAATTGATGACTTGTACCGTGTACAAATCTTGTTAATAATTGTTGATCCAAATAGCCCATTTTAAATTTGATACAGATGGATTTTAATGGTTTTAGTGGCAAGATTTCATTTTGTTGACATAACATCACCTTTTACCAAGCTTCACATAATAAAACTGGCAACGCCGCCATATACATGTGAGTGAAATAATCTTGAGCGCAGCGTAAAACACCAAACAATCAATCAATCAATCATTTACCAAGCTTCAACCTCTTCCCTCTGAATTTTGAAAATTAAATTCAAATAAATATGGAAGGATTTGTTTTGGTATGGCTGCAGTTACTGTGCCTTTCCGGGCGTATTTTGGGTTTCCCGAAACTCTTGTTTTAATTTCACTACCCTAGAGCTTTTGGAAAAACTATGTAGATTCAGTTCATTTTTTAAAATAAAACTAACCAAAATACTTGAACTTTAAAATTCTATTATCTTCACAACAAGAGTGCCTGTGAGAATATTAGTTAAATCTTGTTGATTTTAATTGAAATTTTATATAAATATTTCTTAAATAGAAGAGGAGATAAGTTAAATCTTGTTTGATTTAAATTTTATATAAAAAATTGTAATAAATATTTTATATAAAACTTGTAATAAATATTTTATATAAACAAATTTAATAAATATTTTATATAAAAAACTTAATAAATATTTTATACAAAAAATGTTAATAACTATTTTATACAAAAAGTTTTAATAAATATTTTATAGTTCAATCGCCTCATTTAACTTATAATCCTGTCATTATGTTTTAGGGTTTAGTTCGGTGTATAGGAGGTCCAGTACTGAGTGATCTGTTACAAAGATATGCTCGGGATCCCCGTAACACTCGCAGCGGCTTCCCCGATCTGACTCTCTGGAACCCAGATGCAAAAACATTCAAGGTTGGCACAAAAACAATTGTATTCAATAAATTGATCCACATGTTATGTCACACTCGAGATTGTTTCACTGATATGACAGCATTACCAGGCTTAGCGGAGGAAAGCTGACTCCATGGCTGATACATGTAGAAATTGCAGGTTTAAAATTCAGATGTGTTTTAAAAAAATCTGGTAATTATTTGTCAATACTCTGAGGAAAAATTAATACCCAGTTTGAAATTGTCACTGTTTAAAGTGGCATGAGCTGCCAAAATACTTAATCTCTAGACTAGAAGTACTATTAAAGCTTCTGAATTGTATGTCTGAAGAAAAATAGAAGATAATGTTAACATTCTGTTTTTACAGCAAAATATCTAAATATTGGAGCTGCCAAAACTGTGATATTTTTCCATTAAAACAGAATTCAAAATTAATGGCCCATTTTTCCAAACAGTACAAATAAAGAGCTTTTAGTTAATATCAGCCTCAGAATTGCAGAAAAGAAACAAAAACAAACTCATGTATCCCGGCTGAGTTAGGCATTCAAAAATATACCTAATTTTAAATCCTAATATCCTAATTTTGGCAGCTCATGCCACTTTAAGGATTAAATCTATTTTCCTTCATTTTCATTATCAACAAACTATTAACCTGTATTTTTTGTGCTTTTATTTACACTTTTGTTATTATGAGAAACTTTTTTCAGTTTTGTGAGGTTAAAGGTCCTGGGGATCGTCTGTCATCCAATCAGATTATGTGGCTAGACTATTTGATGAGACTGGGAGTGGATGCTGAAGTATGTCATGTCAAAGGTCAGTCAGCAGAGTGATAGTCTCTCAGTCCGACACAGACCATCCTTCTACGATGGCTCAAATGCCACCTCTATGGGGATTGATTGATTGTTTGGTGTTTTACACCGCGCTCAATATTATGTCACTTATATGGCGGCGTTGCCAGTTTTATTGTGGGAGGAAGCCGGGCTCTATGCCCAGAGGAAATCCACAACCTTCTGTTGGTAACTGGCAACCATCCCACTTAGGTCATTTGAGTGAAAACCCAGTCAGAAAATTTTCCAATTTTTTTTTGGGACAAAGTGGGATTCAAATTCTATGGTGAAGTCCTAAATAAAAATGTGGAAGAGTTGCCAGTTATTTGCTGAAGGTTGATGGATTCCTCTGGGCAAAGAACCCAGTTTCCAGCCCCACTAAACTTGACAAAGTCGCAATCTAAGGGATATAATCTTGAGTTTGGGGTGAAACATCAAATAATCAATAATTTTTTTTTTAGGTTCCAGATGCACACACTTCTTTGAGTATATATAGCGTTGGACGCTCAATCCGAACAGCCTTCCACCAATGGGTCGTGGGTTCGAATTCCACTCACTCCCCAAAAATTGTAAAATATTCTGACAGGGTTTTCACTCAAACAACCTATGTGGGATGGTTGCCAGTTACCACCAGAAGGTTGTGGGTTTCCTCTGGGCATAGGGCACATAATCTTGAGCGCGGTGTAAAACACCAAACAATCAATCAATCTTTGACCCCCGCCCCCCCCCCCCCCCCTCCCCAACTTACATGGGTTATTCCTTCCTATAAGTAAAATAATTAACTCAAAACAAGATTGTGCTAATTGCCTTTTAACAAATATGTTAACAATAATATAAGTTATCCTCACAAACAGTTAGGAAGATATCCTCTGTTCCATTTAAATAATTTTAGCACAAAACACAGAAGCCAGAATTGGATCTTTTTGCCCACTGGTTAAAATACATATACTTTGTTTTCAGCCACAAGAACTTTTACACCAATGCATCCAGGATTTTGGTACCTGAATAGCACATTTTTCCTGGACTTCTGGGAACAAAATTGCCAAAATATAATATATATACAATCTTCTCTATTTTATTTGCAGCTGTAACAGGAAAGAAGCTTACTCGAAACTGAAGAGCTGGGTGTTATTTTATCCCTGGGAAGAGGGCCTAGTTGACCCAGAGATAGTCTCTCATGATAACACAGTCCTCCAATTGATGAGGGGGCCTCCGTGGCTCAGTAGGTAGAGCGTTGGACGCTCAATCCGAACAGCCTTCCACCAATGGGTCGCAGGTTCGATTCCCACTCAGTCCAAAAAATTGGAAAATTTTTTGACTGGGTTTTCACTCGAACAACCTATGTGGGATGGTTGCCAGTTAACCAGGAAAGGTCGTTGGTTTCCTCTGGGCATAGAGCCCGGTTTCCTCCCACAATAAAACTGGCAACGCCGCCATATAAGTGAAATAATCTTGAGCGCGACGTAAAACACCAATCAATCAACGAGTCACAGATTCCAATCCCAATCAGTCCAAAGAAAAAACTTAAATGTTGAGTAGTTTTTAATTGATAATCTGATGTGAAGGTTTTGTTTTTTTTACAAAAAATCAGGAGTTTCCTCCACACAAAGAGCCTGCTTTTCTTCCCCCACTAAAAATGGTAACACTGCCATACATGTATATATGAGATAATCTGGAGTGTGCCTGTGGCATAAAACATCAATCAATCAACTTATTGAAGGGTGCATTTCTAGCTAGGTATCAACTCATGATTGCAGGTTTCCCCCAGAAACCAGCTTCCTTCAACACTAAACCTGACAATCAGCCAATCTTAGTGAAAATCAAGATGTTCAAATATGCAATATTTTTTGGATACTCTTTACTGGTTAACTCAATGAAAAAGGTGCTATTTTTCAAATACCTCTGATATTTATTTCTTATCTGTCAAATTTTGCGGCAGTGATTTTGCATTTACCTGTTACCGGGACATTGAGACAATTTTGATTCTTAACTTGTCTGCCAAAATAATACCTCTTACAATTTTTTATCAGCCCTTTATAAAAGTCACATTTTATTCTTGTTTAACATATACTTCACTTTCCCTAGATCTTTTTATAGAACCGTCAAATAGTCAATCCTTTACAAATTCATGAGCAACATAGAAAATGTCCAATTCGTTTTTTCCAATACTTATGAGCAGAGTTATCTGTTGTTATGAATTCAACTATGTTACTTACGGTGAATGGCTACGATTATACAAGTATATTTTGATACTAAATATCGTTTTACTGTCATCCTTTGTTAATGTTATTTATAGTTTAGGTTTCTTACTTACCTATTTACAGCCAATTAGATGGTGAGGGGCCTTGGTGGTTCATTGGGTTAGAGTGATCGTCCTTCAGTCCCACACAGACCTTCCATTGATGCGGTGCGAATTTGAATCACACTCAAATCAAATAAAAATTTCTGAGTGGATTTTTCACTCGGTCGCCATATGTGGAAGAGTTGCCAGGTACTCGCCTAGGGGCCGGGGGTTTCCTCCTGGCAATGGGCTCGGTTTCCTCTCCCATTTAACCTGGCAACACCTCCTTTTAAGTAAAATAATCTTGAGTGCGGCGTAAAACATCAATCAGTCAATTAGATGGTAACATGAAGTGAAATATGGTTGATTTGTGGATTGATTTCAAGCACAACTCAACATTGGTTTCTTTGTGTGTTTATATATCCTGAAAGTGGATTTTTGGTCTGACTAAGGACGACTTGTGATATATTTATGACGAACACGGAGAAGAAGAAAAATTCGGCAGAGCCCAGATTTCTCGACTAGACCTGTTTTAAGCTAAAGTGCAAGTGCAGTGCAAAATCTACAATAGCTAAAAACACCATAAATCAACATATTTACATACCAATATGAACACCATTGGAAAAGTTATAGTACACAAGTGTTATCTGTTCAGGTAAATTCAATGCTAAAACTGAAATATTGTGGCTGTTTTGACATTGCTGTTATGTTCTATAATTGGGAAGGAGCAATCAATGCAATAGCTCACAATTCTTGAATTTTAACAGTTTTGACTTGGACACTGTTCTGTTGGACTTGGCAGTTATAGTTTTAGTACAAAGCAAACAATCTTCAGGCTGACCACTGATATGATGGTGTGTAAATATACAAACCTTGTGTGTCCACTTCAGTGGATGTCATTGTCCCCTTATCTCTATTTAAAGTGGCATGAGCTGCCAAAATTCACACTTTTTTCATAATTTCTGATCGTCACGACAGTAAGAGGGTTTGAAGGCCATCGAAAAACTAAATGATTGGCGTTAGAATGAGGGAAATCCATGCAGTATGTGACCTGTACGAACTGAAAACGTTTTCGGAAAGTAAACAAAATTTAAATAACCAGGACGACCATTCATTCATTCTAAGCCAGAGTTAGTTCAAAACAATATTTTATCGTACATTTTCGAGACTAGAAGCATTAAAAATCTTCTGAATTATACTTCTTGAGAAAAATAACCAATAATTTCAACATTCTGTTTTAACGTCAAAATATCAACATTTTGGCAGCTCATGCCACTTTAAAATCGTCAAATTGTGCCTTGCTATTGAAGAAGTGTCCGACAAGGGATGTTGTTATTTTAACGCACGATTTCTTCATCAGAATGTGTTCATTAGACTCCCAAGACAGAAACAGTCAAAAGTTTTATTAAAATCGTCAAGTGTGCCTCGCTATTGACGATGTGTTTCACAAGGAATGTCGGTGTTTTAAGGCTAATTAAACGTTATTCTCACGATTTCTCAAGTTAAAGAAACTTTAGTCCAGCTTTAGGGATCCCAATTTTTCGGCAGGTTCATTGGGGAGGATTAGTGGAAACATCACCTACCGTGGACTCAAAATCGAAGATCAAAATGGAATCAAACCATTGCTCACAAAACATGTACAATTTGCCCACGATCTGGTGGATGCAAGTCTTCCGAGACCTCCGTGTGCATCTGCAAGTCACTGAGTTGGTTTGTGAGTCCATGGTAACTATGGTCCTTTCGAAAACAGACCAATACTTTTTCTCACCCGAGAATATTGACATATGGGTATACCTTGCAGAAACATGATCAGGATAAGGAAGCACAACTACAAATGGCACATGCTCTATGGCCGCTTTGGACATTAGTTTCCTTATTTCGTCAATACTGTCGTCTGTAATGAGACCTCGCTGCTTCATTTCCAGAAGGTTTTCATCAGTAAAAGTGAATGTGTTTCCGGGGGTCGCGTATTGAATTGAGAGTAAATGAGGACACTCATAGGACAGATTTCCACCTCTAATGGCTGTTTCTTTTAATTCCTCGCATGTTTTGTGTTCACATTGGCTGATTGCCGAATCGTCTACAGTGATTTTTTTAGCATGAATCGGAATTTGTCGACCTTTGATGGATATTGATGACGTGTACAGACCATTTTTGGCATCAACTATTACAGTATGGTGATGTCTGTTTGATGTGTGGAGTTTTTGATGGCGGGAAAACCAGGATGCCGATACAACTTTTTCACATTCAGAACAAAGCTTTTTACCTTTTCTTTCTGTTACAGTTCTCGTGCCATAGTTTGGTTCAGGGGATTTAGGCAGCTGTTCCTTAGTTACTTCGGTAATGTCATTTCCATGATCACCCCCCAGGGGATGTTCACTTTCATTGATGTACACAGAGCATATGTTTAAATGATGGATAAGGTTACATTTCTTACTGATTATTTTCTTGCATCCTGGACAATGATAGTGGGCACCAACCTTGTGATCAAGGTGACAAATGACAGAAAAATCACCTAAAGGATAAAAAGAAGGGGAGCTATTGAATAACATGACGATTTCAAGGTTTCTATGCTTTCTCCAACCAAATACTGAGCATTGAAAGTTATATTTTTGCTTGCTTTTCAATCGTTAACAAAGTTTTGGAGAAGCTAAGACAGAAGCAAATTTAAATTCATAGAGACTGCTGGTGATTCTCGTATCCGAACGTACAGAAAAAATACCTTTCTTGTTAATTTTTAGGCAAAATGAAACCTGGGGAATTTTTCGTAGAACTACGAGCTAAACTTTGTGTCAACTCGTTAATCATAATGATACCAGTTTAGTAAATCCTGTTTTGTGTTTTATTCATAGGACGGATAACAACTTATGATTGGGTATTTAAACGTCTAAATGCCCTTTTTTAACACAATAAGAAGCTTGTCTCCGTGGTTATTTTAGACAAGAAGATTTTCCCTGTGCCCGTGTGTTATAGTGTTAAAAATATATTTTTGAAGAAATGACTGAAGATATCTAAAAACGACCCACTCACCACCAGGGGCCGCTATGCGACGCTTCCAATGGGATGACTTTAAGTGCCTTTTAACCTTGTAGATCCTGTTAGGCGTGAAGAACTTCGGAGGGCATAAGGGGCAATGGAAATTACCCTTACAACAGTTCTTATCTGTACATTTCCTCGCTTGGCAGACTAAGTCTTCTTCTGACTTGACTATTGCACTCATTTTGATGATTGCATTATTAATCTTCTTTCAGCTTTTGTCCATCTATGAATATAAAGGTCTAAATGATATACCTCTTTTTAACACAATTAGAAACTTGTCTCCATGGTTATTTTAGACAAGAAGATTTTCCCTGTGCCCGTGTGTTTTATAGTGATCATAAATATGAATATAATAATTTGAACGTGTTATGATATAAAGATGTGACGTGTGAAAAGGGTTGGGGTGTAAATAGAACATTGAAAACTCAATATGATGTAGAGTCAGATAAGAATTTGGACACAGTATCATTTGTAACACTATTGAATAAAAATAGTCCTTTCAGTTAGGACAGAAAAGTTACAATATAATAATCATATAATATCAACTCCAGTCAAAAATATTATAACCCTGGTCGAAATTATTTTAACCAGAGTTATAATATTTCAAGTCAAGTGGCATGGGTCAAAATATTCCATCCGTGGTCGAAATTATTTTAACCAGAGTTATAATATTTCAAGTCAAGTGGCATGGGTCAAAATATTCCATCCGTGGTCGAAATTATTTCAACCAGAGTTATAATATTTCAAGTCAAGTGACATGGGTCAAAACATTTTAACCGTGGTCGAAATTATTTCAACCAGAGTTATAATATTTCAAGTCAAGTGACATGGGTCAAAACATTTTAACCGTGGTCGAAATTCAAAAACAATACATAAAATTAGAAAACTAAATCACGACACTTATCATCCACCGTAGAATCGTGAGTTGTCCCTTATAACAACTAGAGCAGGCACACCCGTCCAAGTTCCAACCCACCTTCAAAGATCCCCCCTCCTAATTCCTGTCTTTAAAAACACACAGGGTGGCAGATTTACCTGATGAGCAGGGCCCTGAACATTATAAATCCTTCAGACTCCTGGCGATAAGTCGATTATGAAGGAAATTGACATAACAGTTTATATATAAGTTTAGCAAGAGTTTAAGAAACTCATAACAGGGCTAAATTCATTGTAGCACACTATCTTCATATTCAACATTAAAGGCATACTTTAAAGTGGCATGAGCTGCCAAAATGTTGATATTTTGATGTTAAAACAGAATGTTGTAATTATTAACTATTTTTCTCAAGACTTATGATTCAAAAGCTTTTTAGTGCTTCAAGTCTCCAGGATGTACGATAAAGTATTGTTTTGAACTAAATTTGGCTTAGAATGAATGAATGGTCGTCCCGGTTATTTAAATTTTGATACTTTTCGAACACGTTTTCGGTTCGTACAGGTCACATACTGTCAAATACTGTATTGATTTCCCTCATTCCAACGCCAAGCATTTAGTTTTCCGATGGCCTTCAAAACCTCTTACTGTCGTGACGATCAGAAATTATGAAAAAGTGTGAATTTTGGCAGCTCATGCCACTTTAAACCGTTGATACAAACAATGGTGACCATCTTTATCTCCGCGAAGTTTATGGTAATTTATCTAAATAATACCTGAAGAATGCCATTATGCCATAAACTGGTGATACTAGTGCGTACATACACACTAGTTTGCTACTCTGACAAGGCTAGTTCTAGTTGCCATGTTATGTCCATTTTGGAATTTTCCCAAAGAAATAAAAATGATAAAAATGCCGAACTAAATTACTAGGTAAAAACTGAGTCCAATGTTAGCCACATAGATTGGTTTTTAATTAAAATAAATTGCAATTTCTTATCTGCTGATTATAAAATGGTTTGAGGAATATTTTGATTTACTAAGGCTACCGAACGATTGCTTGAAGAAATATTAGAACGGTTTTACGCCGCACTCAAGATTTTTTCACATATATGGCGGCGTTGCTGAGTATATACTCGCAGAAATTTCCGAAATCTTTCAATTTCTTTTTTTTTATTTCGTCTGAGTGGGATTCAAAAGATGGAAGGTCTGTCTCAGACTGAGGGACAATCACTCTAACAGAATGACTTTTTTCTGACACCGGGGGTACTATGCAGAATTGTGGGGAGTGTGAACACACCATGCAGTATAGGCCTACTAAGACAGTGACACCGTTTTACATGCAAGTAATCGTTTTCGGTAACATCGGTCATTCTAGTAATTAGGTAAAGACATAGAATTACTTACCTTTTTCAATGATGCAGATGACATTATATCATAATTCAGATAATTCGTAAAAATCGGGTTTAAATTAAATGTCCTCCTTAACCGCTATTGAAATGTTCATTCACTTCCACGCTTTATAGTCGAGACATTATATTCACGTTATTTACTTTTGTCTACAAATCCAGATCTTATAAGCAGTTGAAGGTCATAGTTCATATGTGTAATCAGTACTATACTCTGATTTACGTGCGTGTCAAAGCCGACCGGTAGCGAGCGAAGATAGCCGAAGGATGTTCCGAGTGATCAGTTCTATTGCGAAACAAAGGTGTGGGAGTAGATTGGCCCCTTGGACAGGTTTATGATAAGAGACAGCATCCGTCCGTTGATACCATAGTCTGGTACATCTTTAGATCTTGGTGATATGGAACTATTAAAGTTGTTAACGAGGATAGGATGTTTGAACAGTTATCTGGATAGACTTTATAACTAAGTCAATAAAATCGCGAGTCTTAAACTGGAATATTATCAACGTGACAAAGATTATTAGAATTTCCACTGACTAGCTTGACATAATAAAGTAGAGTGAGCAATCCGAAGAAAGACATGTAAGACATAGTAACTCAATATTTCGGTTTATTCTCAAACCATCAGGAGTAGTGATACAATGAAAATAACGGTATATATAGGCAGTAGATAAGAATTTAAAACAACACATGTAGGGTAATGAAACGATTAAAGGTTATGTACAGCAAGAAGATTAAGGAAGAACAGCATGGGGCATACAGGTGGCAGGTAATAAACGGTGTGCCGACATTATCCCCCAGCGACATTTTCCCCCACGACATTTTCCCCCGCGACATTTTCCCCCACGACATTTTCCCCCGGAGACATTTTCCCCCGGCGACATTTTCCCCCACTAACTTAATGAGTGTACTCGGACAATACGACAGGCTACCTTACTTTTTTTTCTGCAAAACTTCCCTTAAAGTGGCATGAGCTGCCAAAATTAACACTTGTTTCACAATTTCTGATCGTCACAAACCTAAGAGGCTTTGAAGGCGATCGATAAACTAAATGATTGGCGCTGGAATGAGGAAAATCCATACAGTATGAGGCCTGTATGAACCAAAAACGTGTTCGAAAAGTAAACAAAATTTAAATAACCGGGACGACCATTCATTCATTCTAAGCCAAAGTTAGTTCAAAACAATACTTTATCGTATATTTTCGAGACTAGAAGCATTGAAAAGCTTCTGAATTATACGTCTTGAGAAAAATAGCGAATAATTTCAACATTCTGTTTTAACGTCAAAATATCAACATTTTGGCAGCTCATGCCACTTTAAACAGTGAAGCCTCAATCGCTTTCGATTTGCCGTCGAGTTCAGCTTTTATAATCAGATTTTAAGTGTCCCAGCATATTTCGATTTGGTGATAACAGAGCAATGCTTAAACGTTGACCTTTCAATTGGACATTCCAAGTTAACATTTTAAAAATCCGTCAACAATCTCCGATAAATGGAGAGGGTCTGCCAACCGCCACCCCCCCCCCCCCCCCCCCGACCCATGCTCTCACCCACCCACTTGGAATGTCCAATTGAAAGGCCTACGATTAAGAATTGCTCTGTTATCGATATATGCTGGGACAATTAAAATTTCATTGCAAAAGCCGCACTCAACGGCAAATCGAAAGTGATTTACGTTCCACTGTTTATCGGTCGCGAGGTTTTGCAGAAAAAAGGGGAAAAAGTAAGGTAGAATGCCGTATTGTTAAAATCGGGGGAAATGTCGCCGGGCGGAAATGTCGCCGGGGGAAAATGTCGTGGGGGGAAATGTCGCGGGGGAAAATGTCGTGGGGGGAAATGTCGCTGGGGGATAATGTCATGGAGTCGTAATAAACATGGCATAGTAAGAATATAGTACGTTAAGATAGCTAAGATGGTTGATACTAAAGAGATTGACAAGTGTTTGACAGGTATTTACTGTAATGAGGCGAGACAGAAATTTTACAGAAATAAACTAAATTGTTTGGAGGCCTTTAGGCCAGTGTTAAGTTCAGGGTTGTGCTTTTTGATGGCATAAGCCTCTTTAAGGAGAAGCTCATTCCAATGATTTGATCTGTCAATGACTTTTATATTGTTTAGAACGAATCCTGAAAGACCAATTCTTGCCGGTGTACCATTGTCTGGCATACAAAATAAATTCATAATGTGATCGAACTGATCACAGCTATGTAAGTGGTTATGAATTTCGCTGTTATTGTCGAGCGCATGTTCTGATGCACGGAGAGTCATGCATCTTTCTGTTTTACCTATGTAAGTGTGGGAACAGCCAGGACATGTCTTTCTTCGGATTGCTCACTCTACTTTATTATGACAAAGATTACACGTCGCAAATCTGCGCCGACAAAAGACCCCAACTCCTTACCCCCCCCCCCCCCCCTTCCTCTCTCGTACATGGATTAATTTAAACGCGGATGAGAGAGACAAAGAATATAGTATACATACTATTCTATACGCACAGTAGATTTCAATTTATCAATCTTAGGCAGATTCTATGGAAGAACATTAATACATCTATTTAAAGACCTCATTGTCGTAAGCCTTTAAGTCAATCTAAAAAAAATGGTATGATCTACAGTAGTCCGGGTTTTTTTATACGCCTGTCAGTATAAAAAAATTGTCAAAAACCCTGACTAGATCTACAAATTTAGAATTTCTATTACTGTCATAGAATGTGGGCTTCTGGATTACACTTGAAAAGTAAATAATAATCAGAGGCTCAATGGACAGATTCTGAAGTAGAAATAGTGAGATTAACGGTTAATTAGCCCTAAAACACCAACATCCCTTGTGGGGCACATCGTCAATAGCGCGACGTACACATGCAATAAGCGATTTAAATAAAGATCTTGATTGTTTCTGTCTCTCTAGAGCCTAATTCGCCGCCATATAAGTGAAATAATCTTGAATGCGGCGTAAAACTCCAATCAATCAATCTAGAGCCTAATGAACAATCGTGATAACTAACATTTAATTAGATTTAAAACACCAGCATCCTTTGTGGAGCACATCGTCAATAGCGAGACACAATAAGCGATTTTAATAAAAATGTTGATTGTTTCTGTGTCTCCCTATAGAGTAGCCTACGAAAGCCATGCAGAAGGCTCATTCGAATTTGGCTCGCGATTTGATTGATTGATTGGTTGTTTGGTGTTTTACGCCGCGTTCAAGATTATTTCACTTATATGACGGCGTTGCCAGTTTTTTGGTGGGAGGAAACCGGGCTCGATGCCTGGAGGAAACCCACGACGTTCCGGTGGTAACTAACACACATCCCACATAGGTCGTTCGACTGAAAAACCCAGTCAGAAAATTTTGATTTTTTTTCGACTGAGTGGGATTCGAACCCGCGACCCATTGGTGGAAGGCTGTTCGGATTGAGCGTCCAAGGCTCCAAGGCCCCTCCTCAAGATTTGAAATTCGAAATTCGAAAACTGACTTTCAATTTCGAATTTCAAAATCTGAAATTCGAAATTGACAAATCCCATTTCGACTTCAAATAAATTAATAGTGAGTATACAAAACGTGGCGACATCAAAAATGACAAACTCAAGATAGTGGTGGAAACCCACTTAAACGCGTTATACTTTCCTTGTTATAGCGGAAATTTTCACGGATTTATAGTTAGCTTATATATGTAATTTAAAAAAATTGAAATTCTAAACTCGCATTCCAATTTCCAATTTCAATATTTGAAATTCGAATTTGGAAATTGAATTTCGAGATTCGAATATTCAATATAACAAAGGTTGTGGAGTGGATTGGCCTCTTGGACAGGTTTATGATAAGAGACAGCATCCGTCCGTTGATACCATAGTCTGGTACATCTTTAGATCTTGATAATCCCCCGTACGTGGATTAATTTAAACGCTGATGAGAGAGACAAAGAATATGGATACATACTATTCTATACGAACAGTAGATTTCAATTTATCAATCTTAGGCAGATTTTATGGAAGAAAAAATAGCAATAAGCATCTCGACTTTAGTTAGATTGCTGGCAACCATCCCACATAAGTCGTTCGAGTGAAAACCCAGTCAGAAAATTTTCCAATCTTTGGGGACTGAGTGGGATTTGAACTCGCGATCCATTGGTGGAAGGCTGTTCGGATTAAGCGTCCAACGCTCCAAGGCCCCTCCTCAAGATCTGAAATTCGAAATCGACGAAATCAAGTATAGGCCATTTGTAGTACGGTATACAAAACATGGAGACATAAAAAATGACAAATTCAAGATAATGGTGGAAAACCACATAAAACGCGTTATACTTTCCTTGTAATAGCGGAAATTTTCACGCTTCCAGCAATAGGCAAGCCCACAGGTTTATAGTTAGCTTATTTATGTAATTACAAATTTTTTAAATTCTGAGCTCGCATTCCAATTTCCAATTTCAATGTTTGAAATTCGAATTTGGAAATTGAATTTCGAGATTCGAATATTCAATACTCGAAACTCATGTTCCAATTTCTAATTTAAATATAATGAAATCGCTGGCCTAGTACCACTACCAGTGTACACGCAGGCCTAATTAGTGTTAACAATAAGTTGATTGGTGAAAACAAATTTAAAAGGTGTCAGTGATTGTTTAATTGACTATGTGTGAATATTGAATTTCGAATTTCAAAATTCGAAATTCGAATGAGCTCTCTGGGCTTTCATACGTTACAGACAATCTCCTGTTTCTATTGCTGCTTTCCCATGGGACTCGTGAAAGTCATCCCCTTTGCTATATTCTAGAATTCGTGAACGTCATCTTTGTGCAGTTATATTGTTTGCAATCGAGAAATTCAAGAAGAGTTCGGACAGATCTACATTGAATTTTCCATATATATATATACGCGTTCTCTCTGTAATCTATAGTTATGTATGGCATGAGCTGCCAAAATGTTGATATTTTGAAGTTAAAACAGAATTTTGTAATTATGGGCTATTTTTGTCAAGGCGTATAATTCAGGAGATTTTTAGTGCTTCTAGTCTCGAGAATGTACGATAAAGTAGTGTTTTGAACTAACTTTGGCTTAGAATGAATAAATGTTCGTGTCGGTTATTTAAATTTTGTTTACTTTTCGGACACTATTTCGGTTGGTATTGACCGTAGACTTTATGGATTTTCCTCATTCCAACGCCAATCATTTAGTTTCTCCATGGCCTTTAAATCCTCTTACTGTCGTGACGATCAGAAATTATGAAAAAAGTTTTAATTTTGGCAGCTCATGCCACTTTAATGTAACATGTAATTTTATCGATATTCTTAAAAACATGGTCATAGTATTTTGCGATTTACCTTAGCCCGAATAATCAGCCTCGGTGGTGCTGAGAATCTAACATACACTCCCTGACGTATGCACCACATTTTGTGGTAATGTAGAAATAAAGAAAAAAACACACAGACAAGATTTTTTCGGCGACGATTTACCTATGATATAAATCGAACATCATAGATTATTAAAGTGACTTAAGCGATTAAATTCGCACAGTTGTATATATATGAAATCTGAGAATCAATTGACCCTGGGATCTTCAGGGGCAAAGTTGAAAACTAAACCTTCATGCACAATCGTTCATTCCGCGCATATATAGGCTTTATCCCGCATCAGACAAAATACTTGCATTTGATTGGACGTCATCGATCCCGTGGAGACGTGATATTTTTCCGTATCAGGCAGACCGAGTTCGTATCAGGTTACCTAGAGTTACTTGCCCCTGAATACACGCTGCGACAGAATGTGCACCAATCTAAAATAGAGATTGATCCTACTGCCATTCGTTAAGATATCAACTCTAAAACGATTGAGTGACATGTTTTAACACAAAGGGAGACCACTGCTGTCCACGTCCTTAAAATTGTAAACAACGACACGTGACACTGATAGTTGACTCGGTTGTGTAGAGAGATATTCGATATAATTCTGGTGGGTAACGTTTAATCCGCCGACAACCTGTTTTGTTATATTGATTGCTACTCTCCTAATACATATAATATACCTTGAAATACCTTGACGTCCATATCATATTTTGCCTTGACATCCATGGGCGCTGCCATCTTGTTTTAGAATGTATTTAAGAGCTAATGTAGTGCCGAATATATTTTTTATTTTTAACAAGTATTTCTGCCCTAAGAACCTGCAATGCAGCATATTATAATAGGGTTACATGTTTGCGAACAGAATAGAACAGATAAATAAATAGTATATAGATTAAAAATTCTCAGTAGATTTCTTGCAGTTAACTATGCGCAAAATGGAGTGCGGCGGCTTTCGAGCCATGTCTCGAGTTGAAGATCTCGTAGATTGGCACGAGATCTCGATTGAATGTGAGTCGACATAATTAAAAATATGAACAGAACATATAGATCTATGTGCATGGCTATAGTTTTAGGCGCTGTGGAAACCTTTATCAGAGAATAGCAAGCGTACTTATCCCAAGATCTGCTGAATGTAGGTTACCTGGTTAGTCTAGTGGCCAGAACTGAGTAGAACTATCGCCGTACCAGTATCGCGCGTATCGGCTAAGTTGTAAACACCTTCGCTAAGTCAAAAACTATCAACCAGACAAGCGTCGGCTAAGGAATGGTCTTCAGCGGGATAAATTCGTTACACAGTCTGTGTGTGACCCAATACGGAAATATATGGGGTGAGTAAAACCGCATATTGGGCTCGGCTGACGCCTCACCCAATATAGATTTTACTAACCCCATATATTTCCGTATTGGGTCACACACAGACCGTGTAACTAATAAAAACTGTATAGGCCTATATTTATGCCTTCAACATTATATAATGTCATGGGTTTTGGTTTATTACAACAACCTTTGACTGGGTATAGAGGTTTAAATGACATACCCCCTTCTTTTAACACCACTCGAAACTTTTCGTAGTTGCATTTCTTTTGTTTTATACAAAATTCTTCTGTGTTGGTACGTCCTTTTAGAAACTTGTCTCCATGGTTATTTTAGGGAAGAAGATTTTTCCTGTGTCCGTGTGTTTTAGTTTCCATAAATATATAGGCCTATGTATGAACACTAAAACACACGGAAAATTTTCTTGACTAAAATAACCATGCAGACAAATTTCCAATGTGTTTAAAGAGGTGTGTGCGTGTGTATACAAAATAGTACAAGTTGTCCTATGTGTTTTGGTTTTATAGTTAACATATACATCGTATAATTTTCAAAAGAGCTAATCGACAATGTTGTTCAGCGGCAAATTGCGTCATTTTGAAAGCCATAATCTAATGGTTGATCTCATTTTTTTTTTAAATTAGGCCTACTCTAATCTTGTATTACCATTTTTATACGCCCGACTTAAAAAAAGTCGGTCGTATTATGGTATCACCAGCGCCGTCCGTCCGTCCGTCCGTCCCGGATTCCCTTCCGCTCCATAACTTGGAGAGTTTTGATCTAATCGTTACAATTCTTTTACACCATATACCTTGTGGGTAGAAGGTGTGTCATGAACCATTTATGACATCTTTGATTGCATAATGTTGCTTCTACATTGGATTATGTAGTATTCTGTCTTAGTCTATATATTCGTTCCCTTCCGCTCCATAACTTGAAGAGTTTTGATCCGATCTTTACAATTTTTTTGACAACATATACTTTAGGGGTAGAAGGTGTGTCATGAACCATTAAGAACATTGTCCATTGCATAATAAGGCCTCTACATTGGATTATGTAATATTCTGTCTTAGTCTATATCGTCGTTCCCTTCCGCTCCATAACTTGAAGAGTTTTGATCCGATCTTTACAATTTTTTTTACAACATATAGTTTAGGGGTAGAATGTGTGTCATGAACCATTTAAGACATTGTCGATTGCATAATATGACTTCTACATAGGATTATGTAATATTCTGTCGTAGTGTCTATATCCTCGTTCCCTTCCGCTCCATAACTTGAAGAGTTTTGATCCGATCTTGACAATTCTTTCAGAGTATATACCTTATGGGCAGACGGTGTGCCGTGTACCATTTCTGACTTCACCCATTGCATAATATGCCAGCCATATAGGATTATGTAATATTCCCTTCCGTTCCATAACTTCTAAAGTTTTGATCTGATCTTGACGATTCTTTCAGAGTATATACCTTATGGGCAGATGGTGTTTCACGTACCATTTCTGACATCACCTGTTTCATAATATGGCAGCCCTATTGGATTATGTAATATTCCCTTTCGGTCCCAGAACTTCTTTCGGTCCCAGAACTTCTTTCGTTTTGATATAATTTCTCCAATTCTTCTAGAGTATATATACCTTATAGGTAGATGATGCGTCGCATACCAAATTTGATTTGGGTCCACATATTTTTTGTCTGTTTTCAAGAGTTTTTTTTATCAGAAATGTGTACTTGATGTTTAATATATTAATTATATACGTACCCGATCGCGGTACCTTTTTCGGAGAACAAACTCGCGACAAATATCAAATGGCAGAGAATCTTAATTGTGACTCCTCTAATATCGTGTATGTAATCACGTGCAAAAAATGTCGCAAACAGTACGTCGGAGAAACTCAGAATTCTCTACGACAAAGAGCAGCCAACCATTTATCTACAAGTAACATGTAGTATAAGACTTAAACATGATGTACCCGTGGCACAACATTTCAATACTCAAGGTCATTCGGTCAAGGACCATTTTGAAATTATGCCTATTGAGAAAATCCCTTTTCTCACTTCCGCTGAAGATACCAAGCACAAACGTTTGGAAAGGGAAAGTTTTTGGATTCAAACATTACAAACTATTTATCCTTTGGGTTTGAACTTGGACCCCGGAAGATGTCGTGAAAAAACTATAATACCATTTGTGTTTCAGTATAACAAAGCTAGCATTGCTATGGCCAAGATTATAGTAGAAGAATACAAACTACTTTAAAGTAAACTTGCTCGACCTCTGACCCAAAGGCCAGTCATTGCTTATAAAAAGAACAAGAGTTTGAAAGACATACTGGCCAGGGCTAAACTCCCCTGTCTGCCTTCTACCTAGGTTTTCTGGGAAAGGGGTATTGGGGGGGGGGGGATGGGGGAATTTTCACTGTCTTTTCCCATGACCCCATAATATATAGTCTGGCGATATTCTTACTATAGCTTAAGATGCATACGCATTGTCAATGCAATACAAAGTGTTCCAGAAAATTTTACTGACTAAGGCCAAGCTCCTGTCAGTCGTCAACCTAATGAAATATCATAGGTTTACTTTATTACAACAATTTATGATGGGGTATAAAGGTCTAAATGATATACCTCTTTTTAACACATTTAGAAACTTGTCTCCGTGGTTATTTTAGACAAGAAGATTTTCCCTGTGCCTGTGTGTTTTGGTGCTCATAAATATATATCAATGCTTTTTTGAGTACACTTGGTCCAGGGTAATACTTGAAGCCAATTAATTTATACATTCTGAGACTGTTTTCTTGGATAGTTTAATGTGTCCTATGATAAAAAAAAGGACCATTTTCACAGCTTTATTGCCCATCTGGAATTTACCAGAGTGGCTGTTTAAATAGAGATAAGGGGACAATATCAGTGGTCAGCATATCAGTGGTCAGCCTGAAGATTGTTTGCTTTGTAATAAAACTATCACTGCCAAGTCCAATAGAACAGTGTCCCAGTCAAAGCTGTTAAAATTCAAGAATTGTAAGCTATTATGGAACATAACAGCAATGTCAAAACAGCCACAATATTTCAGTTTTTGCAATTAAAATGTGATTAAAATTACCTGAACAGATAATATATGTGTACTACATGTATAACGTACTGGTATTTAGTTGCAGCTTCATCAAATTCAGAAAAGAAAAACTTCTAATGTGAACAAGAAATTCGAATTGATGACATTAAAACAAATGTTATATTAAATGTAAAGTTGTTAATCGAAGCGGTTCGTCTTTGCCATGGCGGGCGTATGTTGAGTTTACTAAAACTTTATCTTTTTGTTGTTTTTTTTTTTGTTTTTTTTGTTGTTGTTATATAAGTTACCGGTAGTATACTATGCATTGTTCCAATGTTTATGCTTTAAAAAATGTGGATTGTCGAATTAATGAATTCAATTGTCGTCTGATATAGATGAAATTATATATTGAGTTGTCAGGACAAGAATTTATATAAAAATAATAAAGCTTATGAAATTATGATTTTTATAGTATATCGATCTTTTATAGCAATAATAAAGTATCACAGATATATATGATCGCTTTTGATGTATTCATAATAATTTATGTTGATGCAGGGTTGGGGGTTAATTGGGGAACAGTAAACACATGTGCAAATTTAAAAACCTTTTTCGTAAGATTTGGTGGCCCTAAAGAGGGCCAAGTTTTGTAGTTGCCTTTTATTTTAGAGTTCTTCTTCGTTCGTGTACTGTCAATCCGACGGTACGTTGTTGTACTTCATCGATTCCCCCATGGGTGGTTCTCCAGGCCCCCAAGGAGAATGAGACTTTTCCAGTCACTCCCAACACCCTCAGCAACACTCGACGTACATAGTGACTTGTACGGCGATCCGTGTTGGGACATCATTATGACGTCGGCTGGCTGCTCAGTCGACAATGGGAGATCGCCGTCTTATACGGTTAGACCTCATCTTCATCACAAGTAGCATCGTTCATTTGTTATTCCAGTGAACCTGGATTCGTTTTTTTCTTTTTTTTACCTCCAGCTAGGAGATACTTTTTTACCCACTCCAAGGTGAGTTGATGCCTTGCGGAGGCGGCGAGTTGCCCAAACCAGGGCCCTGGTAGGCGGTCCGCCGCCCCCTAGCCGTTCCCCCTCTTCCACCGGGAGAACGGCCGGCTTAATCTTCTTCGTTCGTGTACTTTTTTACCCACTCCAAGGTGAGTTGATGCCTTGCGGAGGCGGCGAGTTGCCCAAACCAGGGCCCTGGTAGGCGGTCCGCCGCCCCCTAGCCGTTCGCCTCTTCCACCGGGAGAACGGCCGGCTTAATCTTCGTCGTTCGTGTACTGTCAATCCGACGGTACGTTGTTGTACTTCATCGATTCCCCCATGGTGGTTCTCCAAGCCCCCAAGGAGAATGCGACTTTTCCAGTCACTCCCAACACCCTCAGCAACACTCGACGTACATGTAGCTGCACTTTCCTTTCCCCAAAGACTGGGAGCAGGAAGGTGACTTGTACGGCGATCCGTGTTGGGACATCATTATGACGTCGACTGGTTGCTCAGTCGACAATGAGAGATGAATTGGCCTATTCCTCGACGTTACGGCGTTCGCCCCTTGCTTATATACCAAAAGCGCGGACGTCGGAGAAAGACAGCGTGACGTCATAAGGATTGAAGCCTTTCTTTGATAAGATTGTGTTTCCGGTATACCGGGTTATTCGCTATTATCCTTGCATTTATGAATAAACACTGCTATATTTTTATTTATAAGGATCATTGTTCCTTTCCGCGTAAATGCTGTTAAGTAAAATCGAAATAACTGGCACACAAACTCGTGGTTAACCGTTTGACTTGCTTAGCACTGATTTAAGCTACTGTCAATGGCCACTTAAAGACGTCCAACAACTGAAATACTTATCAAAAGGACACAAAACTTCTCATGGATTAAAAACAATACCTAATCTTTGGAAAGAATTTATATTTTCACCTTTAAATCCTTGAAAACGTTGAAAAAATTAAGTTTTTCTCAGAAACTTACGAACAATTTTCAAACCATTGTTGCGTTCCAGGAGGACGACGTTAACTAACTCCTATATTATTATGACGCCGGTTTCTTGATTACGTAACAATACGCTCAATAGTTTGTTACGTGACATTAGAATATCAGAAAGCATTGCAAACTTCACGAAATATAAAGACAGACAGTAAATGATTCAGACAGGCCCCATTTAATTGGGTACCATAAACTGGGGTAACTTTGAACGGCGGGGTATCTTTGAACAGTCAAAGATGAAAATTTAAATTTTCGCTATAATTTGGTAAGAAATGCCAAGAAAAGTGGAAATATTTATGCTTTTTCACCATTGATAACAAATACTGTACTACGAAAAGTGGTAATAATTATGTTTTTAGATTTGCATCTTTCACTGTTCAAAGATAGGCCTACCCCGCCGTTCAAAGTTACCCCAGTTTACGGTATTGGTGTATATATCGGATGGGTGTCTATATTAAAGTGACATGAGCTGGCGCTGCCATATAAACTGTTGATATTTTTACGTTGAAACAGAATGTTAAAATTATCGGCTATTGTTCTCAAGACGTACAGTTCGGAAGCTTTTTAGTGGTAGTAGTCTCAAGAATGTACGTTAAAGTAGTGTTTTGAACTATATTAACTTAGGCTTAGAATGAATGAACGTTCGTCTGGCTTATTTCAATTTTGTTTACACACAAACTGTTTGGATGTTCCGCATTCCAACGTCAATCATTTGGTCTTTCAAACCCTCTTACTGTCTTGACAATCAGAATTTATAAAAAGACCACCTGTGCGAATTTTGACAGCTATCATATGCCACTTTGTCATTAAACAATTATTAACTACGAATAGTTGATTTTTTTTCTTCTGTCTTATGAATTTAATACATATATTTGTTTCATCATCAACATAAGCAAGTGAATTGGGTGAACCGAGGTCAGCAGTTCAGGAAAAATTGGATCGCCTGGTTTTCTCCCCTTCAAACCTTCCTCTAGCGTGGGTTGACACCGTCGAGAAATAACCAATATATACCTTTCCATAAATAATGTTGATTTTCCCCGCGGCGCAATAATGTTGAATTTGTGTGATTGGTTGCACATATGGAAGCTGAACGTCACGACATTCGAGATTGATTATAATGCAGATCGATGACAATAAATCTGTAAATTGAAATTGACAAAGTCCATTTCGACTTCAAACAAATTAATTGCGAGTTTACTAAACATGGCGATATCAAACATGACAAACTCAACATAGTAGTGGGAGACCACATAAAACGCACTAGCTTATCTTGTTAAAGCGAAAATTGTCACGCTTACAGCAATATGCAAACCCACGGATTTATAGTTTAATAGCTTATATATGTAATTACAATTATTTTAAATTCTAAACTCACATTCCAATTTCCAATTTGAATATCTGAAATTCGAATTTGGAAATTGAATCTCAATTTTAAATATTTGAAATTGGCAATTGAATTCCGAATTTTAATATTTGAAATTCGAAACTCACGTTCTAATTTCGAATTTCAATACATGTACATGTATTTTGAAATCGCTGGCCTATGATCACTACCAGTGTGCATGCAGGCCTAATTAGTGTTGACGATAATTTGATTGGTGAAAACAAATTTAAAAGGTGTCAGTGATTGTTTAATTGACTATGTGTGAATATTGAATTTCGAAATTAAGAAATGTAAATTTCGAATTTCAAAATCTGAAATTCGAATGAGCATTCTGGGCTTTCGTAGTTGTACGTACTGTTGGTTCTTGCAATCTAAACAGAGAGGTTAATCTTCGCGTGCAAGGCTAAGTTCTAAAGCGAAGGGGAGGTAAGCATGTGGGCACGATTGTTGGTTCTTGCAGCTGTAGATTGACGTCATATTACCTCGGCCAATCAAATCGTTCCTTTCGCATATGAGGGAAGCTTGAAACTTTGTTTACATCGAAACAATCAACGAACTTGACAGTCCGATATTTGTCAAAATATTTAAGAATGTTCGACTTTCAAATATATTTTTATTTATAAGCGTAAAGGAAAATAACGAAGCAAGTAGGTATGAACATTATTATTTCTCAGATAATGACTGTAAATGATAGCCCGGGTGAATAATGAACATGTGTGAACATGTTGACTTGCAACAACAACAACCTGGCTTTATTGTGACATTTTCAACTGGGGCGTTATCATAGTTTTATGCGTAAGGGTCCTATCGTTATTTATCTTTAAGCGTTCGCTTTATCCATTAAGCAAGCGGTAAAGTGAAGTTTTTTTTCTTTTTCATGAATCTATCTAATCTTACACATTGGTTTTATGTTGTTCAATGCTATTGCAGTATTGGAATTTAAGCCTAAATTATTCAAAAATGCTACTTAAAAAAAACAACAACTAGTGACAGTAGTATCACTTTTATGAACAGTAAACTATGCATGCGAATCTTTTGGGGCAGATTTCGATGAAGCTTATGGCTCACTGATTAGACCTAGCCCCATTAAATCTAAATTCTAATGTAACTTAATCCACTGGTCAGTAATTGTTGTAGCTAATATTATTTCAAACAGAATAAAATACAACAGAATAATAAAGCATTGGTCTGTCTCCCTTAATGTTACCGTTCTGGGCATGTATATCGGACAAATAGCATTTTGACATGTGAATGTTCGACCTTCGGGCTTAGAGGCTTTTATCTATAGTTTGCCTGTTAGAATCCCACCCAGTTCAAAGAATAGGGATAAAGAAGTGGATGAGGTTTCGCTCGATCACTCTTTGTGCATTCATGGATGTTAGTTTGTGAGTTAATAATTTTCATGGATTTTCACTGTTTCTTGCATGCTCTGCATATATTGTATATTATTATTATTATGATTTCATGTTTGAATTATATAATATGTTTCCATATAGCGATGTCGTCTAATGGAGATGAGAACAGCTTACCTTCTCTTCCACCCGACTCTCCGGGTAGTTCTGTCTCAGCCCATATGCAGGTAAGCACACTCCTTGGATACAGAATTTCATGTAAAGCGCCATTGTACTGCAGCTGGTACGATGAGAAATTTTTGCCTCATATAATTTTGTTTCGTACACACGTCCTATTTTGTAAGGAAACAAAATATATTCATCTGTGGTATTGGTAAGGTTCAGATTGAATCGAAATACATGACATAGGGTTCCGATTGTCTCCCTGGGAATAGAAATACAGTCCGGTGTCTGAGACAAACAATAACGAGACAAATATTTATCAGCCCACTGTGTGTACCATAATACAATTCTATGTCACAGCTCCTACTAAGCAGCTGCAGGGCTTCATATAAACACGCTTAGCTCTGAATCTGTTCCAATTTGAAGTTGGCATTAACTAATTTAGTAACATGTCCAGGATTTAATGTTTCTGTAGTAAATAAACTGTATTTTAATTATTTATACATAAATTGAGTAAATATTCCAATTTTGAGGTTCATTGAATTTGCATGACCTTGTCCTCGTAAACCTATCCTTTACATGGCTTCGTTAATCCTTTCTATAACTATGACGTTTTTGCCAATATTGTTTTTGAAACTTGCAATGTGTGTAATTCTGTTTTAAGGAGGAGTATGATGAACTGTTGAGGAATGCTGTTATTATGCCCAGTTATGATTCCCGTACGCCCCCACAGACCCTGGCAGATTTGATGCGCCCCTATCAGGATAAACCTCGTCTTCATGTGTTGCAAACATCTAACACGGACACTCCTGATGCAAACATGCCCGAGGAAAGAAACCTGGAGGACTCTTCAGGTATAATAGGATTATATTATTAAGCCTAGCGCACACGAGACGCGCCAGCTGAGCTGCCGGCCACGCGTGGCCAAGGGAGCAGCCACAAATTTCAGCACAGATGATGAGCTCTCGGCTGAGGCAAGTTCCTGGTCACCCAAATTCACTAAGCTACATAAATGTCACTACCTATGTTAGGTAATATTCTAAGTGGTCACATGCTTTAACGGGCACACACGATTGGAATATCCCTCTTCTCAGCTCAGCTAGCAGCACACGGTGAGATTCTTGCCGCAAGAGACAGAAAATTTCAAACATGCTAAAAACTCTCATCACTGCCGTGAGAGGCAAAAATCTCAAAAAAATTCATGCACACACGGGGGAAACAGCTTACCTCTCAGCCACACTTGGCCGGCAGCTCAGCCTGCACCTCTCATGTGCGCTAGGCTTAAAACATGAAGGACAAAGATTATGTCCAAGAATAAAATCGTCCAGCTATCTGTGTTGCAGGGATCCGGTTTTCAAAAGTGTAATAGGCTTATACCAGGTTGTAACTTTGTAACATCACAATTGGATGGCTTTTCTTACGCAGCATCATTCAGACCTGGCTAGTACACGTTTGAACAGACGTGATGGAATACCCTTTTAGAGACTTGATCCTCATAAGTGGGCAGATTGTCAGATACCAACCTCAAAAGTTTTAAGCGTACTAGTCTTCAGTGAAAAAGACACAAAAATACCAGAAAAGACAATTTTGCCAATTAATTATTATGGTAATAGTTTTTTAATCCACAAACAAGGTTTTAAATCAGTCAGTCACTTTATGCTTTATGGGTTTAGATAGCCAACTATATTTTGATATTTTGTTGTATTGAAGGATGTTTTGTTTAAAATTACAATTGGTCTTCATGTTGGTTTGATTGTTTTTAACAGATACCTTGGTTGACGAGACCAGTCGTGAATACAAGGACTATGGAGAAGGTCAGGGTTACAGCTTACCTGTTCAGAGCTTACCTGTACAGAGCTTACCTGTACAGAGATTACCTGTTCAGAGCTTACCTGTACAGAGCTTACCTGTACAGAGATTACCTGTACAGAGATTACCTGTTCAGAGCTTACCTGTACAGAGCTTACCTGTACAGAGTTTACCTGTACAGAGGTTACCTGAGTTACGACAAAGTCCCATCATGAGAGATATAGTCCCTGACCTGACAGAGGATGATGAAAGTGCTCCTTCTGCACGCAGTGAAAAGAGCGCCACAAGATCAGGCAATCTATCAGGGACATCAGCCGGCTTAAACGCTACTAAAGGTGACTTGATGTGTCTGACTTGTGTTGTCTATTCTTGTGAAGCTATTCTTTGAGCAACTCTTAGTTTTGATTGCTACATGTTTGGAATGAAAAAAAATCCAAAAAAAAATCCAGGGCGCACATCCCTGTAGATTTAACGCAGCACCTTTCTAAAACAAGGCGGGGGCCTCTGTGACTCAGTAGGTAGAGCGTTGGACGCTCAATCCCAACAGCCTTCCACCAATGGGTCGCGGGTTCGATTCCCACTCAGTCCAAAAAATTTGAAATTTTCTGACTGGGTTTTCACTCGAACGACCTATGTGGGATGGTTGCCAGTTACCAGCGGAAGGTCGTGGGTTTCCTCCGGGCATAGAGCCCGGTTTCCTCCCACAATAAAACTGGCAACGCCGCCACATAAATGAAATAATCTTGAGCGCGGCGTAAAACACCAAACAATCAATCTAAAACAAGGCAAAGGTTGTTTTTCTCTCTCAATAAACCTGACAAAGCCGCTATAGAAGAGAAATGATGTTTTAACAGAGTCATCCCATATTCTGTGATTTTCACCTAGTTCAGAGTAAATCATTGTTAGTTATTTACTAATTCAGAAATCCTAATTAAGAACAAAGTCTCTTGCTCATCTCATTAACCATACATCTGTAAATTTTATAAATCTTTATTGCAGAAAAAATCAATGTGTCAGAGCATCATTATGTCAGACCGGCCTTCCTTGCCCCGTCTTCAGGGTCTGTGAGTCTGAGAAGTGAGGAGTCAGAGGGGGAGGTCCGCCATATCCTCCTCTCGTCAACTACCATCGACCCTGATGTGGGCAAAATGGAGAATCTACTTGATCAATGGTGTCTTGACTTAAAAAGAAATGTCTTGGTAAGGCTTTATAGAATACACATGCTTTGTTATTATTATTATTTTTTTTGATGGAAGAAATACAGTTTGGTTTTAAGTCTCAATTGCTTTATAAGGTATCCTGTGCTTTAGTGATTTTTGGGATTCAATGTTTTACACCTATATAAAAAAAAAATGACATACACTCAATCACTCACTTGTGGCGTCGTTCTGGTCTCTATGTTCTATTTTGGACCTCCGCAGGTTCAACGTTATAACTTATATATAACAAATACATAGAGTACAATAGAATTGGTATTATAAATGAAAAAAACATGAGTTGCTGTACACCCCTAAAAGTAGAGCATAGAACCATGATGGCTTATAGTCTAAAATTTACAAAAATTTATAATTTTATCAAATCTTAGAGTTAATGCTAGGAATCTGATTGACTAATTTACTTTTGCTACAGTACTTTATCACCTGGTAGAGACAGTTCTAGTCATTTGATTGGTCGAAATGCTCAGGGTCTGTATCCGAATACTTTCCATGTTGATATTTGATTCTGTGTTCTGCCTGAGTAAAGATCTCACGCTGATATTACCACGGAGTGAAGGCCTTTGTGCGTCACAGAATTCTTCAGTCAAGACAAAACCCTACAAGTGACGCCAGTTCAGAATGTTGTTTAGTAAGCATAGACGCTGGAAAGGGACTGGTTTACTGAACATATAAATATCCGATTATAGTAAATTATAAATTTATGATCACTAAATCACACGGGCACAGGGAAAATAACCATGGAGACAAGTTTCTAATTGTATTAAAAAGAGGTATATCATTTAGACCTTTATACCTCATAAATTGTTGTAACAAATCAAACCTATGATATTTCATTAGGTTGACGACTGACAGGAGCTAAGCCAAATTATATGTAAACTAGCTGCTCTGGGTGGGGATAAATTTGTTATCTGACGCCCTTCTGTGGGTATACGGGCAGATATTTTGTGTCTGACAAATGTTAATGTGAGACATCAAATATCTTCCCATATACCCACGGAAGAGCGTCAAATAAATAATTAGATTTCATGGTAATATTTTCATGAAATGTCCAGTATTCAGGCTCTTTAAAGGGGCATGAGCTGCCAAAATGTTGATATTTTGACTTTGAAACAGAATGTTGAAATTATTAGCTATTTTTCTCAAGACGTATAAATCAGAATCTTTTTAGTGCTTCTAGTTTCAAAAATGCACGATAAAGTATTGTTTTGAACTAACTCTCTATTAGAATGAATGAATGGTTGTCCCGGTTATTTAAATTTTTTTTACTTTTCGAACACCTTTTCGGTTGGTACAGGCCACATACTGTATGGATTTTCCTCATTACAACGCCAATCATTTAGTTTTCCGAAGGCCTTCAAAGCCTCTTACTGTCGTGACGATCAGAAATTATGAAAAAAATTTGAATTTTGGCAGCTCATGTCACTTTAATATGACGAATTCTCTGGCAGCTGTATAGACTGATGTATATGGTGTCTGCTAAAAGCATATTTTCTTGGCTATCACCTCGTCCAAGTAATTTTGCTGTCATATTTAGGCAACTTCAATACTTTAAGCATTGTAATTTAAATTTCCTTGACCTGTTTTCTTTATTTTGTTGTCTTATTATTAGGCCGAATATGGTCAATCCAAGATCCGTATTGTGGAGTTGGGAAGATTAGAACTGATGAAAGAGAAAGAGAGGTGAGTTTTGTCACAGTAGATTTACATACGAAACAGAAATAAATCAGCTAGAAAAGCTTACAATATATTAGAGTGCACTGCTAAAGATATACATGTAAACATACAAATAAATTGTGCAAATTCCTTAGCTAACTTAGCCGTATCAAATATCAAAGGGGGATGTTTACATGTTTACATTACTTCTATTTAAATGATTGATTGATTTATGTTTCACGCTGCTCTCAAGATTATATCACTTATATGGCGGCGTTTCCAGGTTTAGTGGGGAGGAAACAAAGCTTATTGCCCGGAGGAAACCTCCGACCTTCGTCGAGTACCTGGCAACTCTTCCACTGTTTAAATCGGGGAGGAAATCCACTCAATTTTTATTTGGTCAGTGTGATTCGAACCCATGCCGCATCGATGGGAGGTCTGTGTGGGACGATCACCACCGAGGCCCACAATACACAGTAGATAATCTTGAGTGTTTCATATGAGGAATCCCTCAAATGTACTATCTCCATTCTTCACATAGGCACACATCTGAAGTGAACAATCTACAGAATGAGATTGAGAACCTGAAGGAGTTGTTACATACATATGAGAAATCTGTGGATAGAAAAGACCAGGTGATTTCCAATCTAACCAGAGCCTTACAGAAAAACAAGGATAAGTTAGACATGATGAGGAAATTCAATGATTGGAAAATCTGTCATAATGACCGCAAGAGAGAGGTATGGTGCATATATATATCTATTATTGCAGAGGTCCCTTTGCACAAGAGGCAGTTGGGTGGGATTGATTGATTTTTTAGACAACGCTCAAGATTATTTCATTTATATGTCGGGATTGCCAGGTTTAGTGAGGGAGGAAACTGGGCTCATTGCTCGGAGGAACGGTTAGTTAGAGTGATAGTCCTTCAGTCTGACACAGGCCTCCCATTGATGCGGCGCGAGTTCGAATCCCACTCAGACCAAATCAAGATTTACAAGTGGATTTTTCACTTGATCGCCGCCATATAAGTGAAATAATCTTGGGTGTGGCATAAAACATCAATTAATCAATCACAGTTTCTTTAATGTGCAACTTGATGTGTGCTGGCGATCAATATTTGTTTATGACAAAATTCTAAAGATTTCAATACACACCTGCAATATATAATGGATATTTTAATGGAGCTTGTCAAGAAATTATACAGTACCTAACGTTGTCCCATAATAAGTATTATTCTATGAGTGAGTGAGTGAAGGTTTAACATTGCTTTCAACATTATTTCTGTGTAAATGGTACGACCTTTGTCCAACTGTTTTTCCTTCCTTTAACGATGTTGTATTTAATTCACATTTGATATATTCGAATAAAGCCTTACATGTCTGCCAAACTTATGTCCGTGGGCCTCATTTTTTTCCACACTGGTTCTTTTGTTTTCAGGATTTTGCCAGCAATTTGGCTCGGTGCCATTACAACAGGAAACTGTCCCAGAAAACTTGGGCTGGCTGGCAGTCGGTGATAGAGACCAAGTGGAAAACTAGGGTGGAGAAAGCCTGTCAAGCTAAAGCCCAGGAAGTCTGTCTGAATCTCACCAATGAGTATGAAGCCAAAATAGCTTCTGTAAGTCTTTTTTGTCCACTTTTTACCAGTAAAATTGTAAAAAAATTTCAAACTGGTTGTTTTTTATACTTACTTCATTCTTTTTACGAAAAAACTTATTATGTTTTCCACATCATATGTAAATAGAAAATAAACAAATTTCATTCCTGAAAACTAAAACATGTTCGGATTAGTTAGGTTTCTCATTAAATACAGTGGGATGGTTGCCAGTTACCAGCGGAAGGTCGTGGGTTTTCTCCGGGCGGGCATAGAGCCCGGTTTTCTCCCACAATAAAACTGGCAACGCCGCCATATAAGTGAAATAATCTTGAGCGCGGCTTAAAACACCAAACAATCAATCATTAAATATAAGCACATTTATATCCTCAGTTTTTTAACAATATTTTTCAGTTGACGGAAGCATTAGAGTTGGCCAGACAAGAAGTGAGTCGTCTACATAAAGAACGTGATCGATACGAAGAGACCATGAAGAAAGCCTTCATGCGTGGAGTATGTGCCCTCAACATGGAAGCGATGTCAATATTCCATGGGGCGGAGGAAAATGGCGCGGGTGCAGCTGGTAATTATTATAAATAATTTAGTCGTGTTTTTATGATGTAGGAAAGCTGTAAGGAACAGGTTGCAATCATCATCAGGGAAATTACTGAATTAGTAAATTAACCAACACTGATTAACCCGGAAAAAATTTGATTCTCACCCTTGCCCTGAATTTTTTCTGGGATAATCAGTGTCGGTTAATTTACTGTAAGGAACAGCCCTTTTCATTTCAATGAATGGATTATGTGTTTCAATCTGTAACTCAATATGGAACATGTTTGTGGGATCTGGACGGCCTTTCTCTAATGAGTTGCATTGTGTCAAGGTTGTCAGATGTCAGCAAAAGGTCATACGGTTTCCTCCAAGCATACAGGCGGCCTCTGTGACTCAGTCGGCAGAGGGATGGTCTCTTAGTCCAATACAAGCCTCCAACCAATGGGTCACTGGTTAAAATGCCAATTATCCAAGAAAAAAATTTGGATTGGGTTATTAACTCGATGATCCTATGTGAGACAGTTGGCAGGTACTCTCAAAGGTTGGGGATTTCCTCCGGGTAAAGCGCCAGATTTGCCCCATAAATAAACCTGGCTACATCACCATGTAAGTTAAATAATCTTTGGTGCAGAATTAATCGAAAAGCTTGAAATTTTATTTTGAAGTTTTTATATATTTTTAACAATAATATTTCACAGAAACTGGTCCACCTGGGGAAGACCATCATGGTAATGTTGAGGGCAGTTTGCCTGAAAAAGATTATAGTGCCCCAAAAACTATACCCCAAGAGGCAGTTTATCGTGAAGCCCCACAGCAGAGTCGACCAGCACCCCGTGTTGTGGGAGCCGCATCTCACCAAATTACAGGGAAAGCATCATCAACAGTAAGCTCATTCAGTGTTATTACAGTAACTAACAAGTTTGGGGAAAAAAATGATATATTTTGGTCTCCCTTTAGTTCTAATCATACAATCAATCAATCCATCATTCAATCATGGTCGGGGCCTCGGTGGTCCAGTGGGTTAGAGTGATCGTCCCTCATTCCCATGCTCAGGCCCCCCAAAAAATGAAAAAAATCTGAGTGGATTTTTCTCTCGGTCGCCATATGTGGAAGAATTGCCAGGTACTCGCCAAAGGTCGGGGGTTTCCTCCCGGCAATGCGCTCGTTCCCCCCCCCGCCCCCCCCTCCACTAAAACCATGTAAGTGAAATAATCTTGAGTATGGCGTAAAACATCAATCAAGTCAACCAATCATGGTCAATCAGATCACCCTTCATTGACACTGATGTGTAAAACTCAAATTGAATAGAGTGTATTATGATAGATAGATGATGTCACATTGAGGTACATAGATGTGATTAAAAATGGAGCAGATGATTTCTAATGGTTTCTTTACTTCGATAAGACAGTTTACATTGAGAGCTGTTAGTCTACCTTACTCCCTCTCCCCTGTACACCTTCAACCTCCCAAACCATTAAGCCTTCAAGTTGTTTCTTTGGATAAGTTTAATTTTATTGTGGCCTTGTACTTGAGTTTGACGTCGTTAGGTTTCGGGCTATTGTTACTATCTATTTCATTAACATCCAATTTTTCATGCTTTTAAACAGTCTCAAACAAGGCAGCAATCAACAAAAACTGTAGGTAAAACAAAGACAGTTTCAACAAGAATCACATCAAAGATAAATAGTGGGAGGAGCCAATATGGCAGTGGGCCGGACCTCCCAACTTTAGCTCCGCCCATGAGCACAGTGATGGTTGAAAGACACCAGCCAGTTGTCAAGGTATGTTAGTCTTTTTTCTCGTCTTTCACACGTAATATAAGATAATATTAACTGTCATGTGACCGCCTATTGACCAATGAAATTGCAACACTCACTCCAGTTATATAATAAAACAGGTTGTTGCAAATTAAGAAATCTTTTGGAATTATCCAGCCTGGTTCGAGACCTCTTCATTAATAGTTGTCTGGTTGAATAATAAGCTGTTTAACATATCGACATACCCACTTTTGTTTAAACTTTTATCTGTGACTAATTTTTGAAAGATCTGTTTTCGTTTTTTCTCTCAGCAAACTGTAGGTCATGCCACAGCAAGTAAATACCCAGTGAAGAAAGATACATTAAGTGGAAGCAGCTCAAACAGACCCAATCCAGTGGTACACAAGAAAATAGCAGGACAGTCAGGGGGAGTAACTCCACATGTACAAGCTGTCAAGATTGTGGAATGAAATCATTTGTAACTGAGATGACCATAAATGAACGCATGATAGCTGTATATATGTTTTCTGTATAATTCATTTTAATCTATACTGTAAATTGTGTTGTGGGATGTTTGAAGTGACGTGATTACTGGGCCGTTACATAAACTATTAGGGGGGTGGTTGCTAGTTACCAGCGAAAGGTTGTGGGTTTCCTCCCACAATAAAACTGGCAACGCCGCCATATAAGTGAAATAATCTTGAGCGCGGCGTAAAACATCAAACAATCAATCATAAACTATTGTAAAGATATGTATAGATCTACAACATGAACCTGTTACCATCAATGTGTATTTTCCTTTAGTTTTAACACTGACGTAATAAGTCTGGCGTAACAAGTCTGGCGTAACAAGTCTGGCGTAACAAGTCGGACGTAACTTACACCATCTTTCCTTGTGTCCTGCAGTTGATAGATCCAAGGTTCATTGTTTATTTTACCAACAGTTTTAAGTCTAATGTTATAAAATTGTTCTCTTGTGTGTTAAAATGCTGTACATATAAGACTTATAGCATCTTTAATAGCGGAAATATTGTTTAAATCACAACTTTGTCACAGCGAACGATAAGCTTCACAAAGCAGCATAGTTGAACTTTTTATGTAACTGTCATGGCAACCAACACTGTAGAGTTAGAAGTGCTGTTATATGACAACTAGCTAAAAGCTGAATGCTTTGTAAAACTGCTCACTGATATGGTTTCTACACTTAAAAGATTACAAATCTAAATATAAGAATCTCTTTTATATTTTACTCTCTCTGGTTTACATTTCTGTACAATTTTGGTGTGGATGTTTTTAGCAATAGTAATATATGGTTTCATTTTTAGAAATGGTAAAAAGAAAAATTGACAATTATTCTATTATTCTTTAGGTGATGTGAGTTGTCCAAATGTTGATTTCATTAATGGAGAACTTGAGATACTTTATTGATTAACTTGATTGATAAATGAAATCACTAGGCAGTGTCTAATTCAATAATATTAAATGCCTACATGTACCTCGTAGTTTATGTTTGGATATTTATTGGTCAATACCTGGTCGACGACCAATAAATGTTAGAAACTATTAGATAACTGAGTAAGACCTTTACTTAAGTGAAGTCATCAGCGTCCTGAAGCATTGTAACCTATAATTAGCCAAAGTTATAGTAATGTTAAAAACTTGACTAAAAGACTGAAGTCCCAGGTCACTCACTAAACTAAATTATTCTGTACTAGGTGCCAAGTTTTACATAGGATGTATTCCAATTGAATTGCTTAGCAATATTGGTAACATTCGATGTCGATCCTAACATCCTCATCAAACCTATGACAAGCACTCACCCACTCAAAGAAGTTATCCCTATTTTAGGTGAAACTATCAGAACCAACATAGTAAAATCCATATGTATATTCTTAGAACCTTAATTTATTCATTCAAATATGTATATTTTTCTATTTTGTATTAAATATACTAATTTTGTCATAATAAAAAAAAAATAAAGAATCTTGTATATTCTAAAAATTTGAGAACATTAATTATTTTATCTAATTGTTAATTTTAGCATTTGTATATTTATATTTTTTTTTTACTTTTTGACATGAAACCTGTTTTTTCATCACATTGTTTTCTCCCCTCAGTGCTGATTCAAAACCTTGCTGAACATAAGAATTATTAATAATAAATATTTAGGTGAATAAAAGTCTCCAGTTTGTCTTTAATGAACCCAGCACACACGATGTCAATTTGTTATTGATTACAGATGAGCTCAGTGACGATAATTCACTCCGGTGCTTGATTAACTGGCCAGCTGTATGATTATTGAACGGATAAGTCTAGCAGCTTTCCTTAGGATAAGCTCAAGATTCCTTTCGGGGTCTCGGGGGGCCTCTGTGGCTCAGTAGGTAGAGCGTTGGACTGACTGGGTTTTAACGTATGTGGGATGGTTGCCAGTTACCAGCGTAAGGTAGTGGGTTTCCTCCGAGCATAGAGCCCGGTTTCCTCCCACAACAAAACTGGCAACGCCACCATATAAGTGAAATAATCTTGAGCGTGGCGTAAAACACCAAACAACCAACCATTCGGGGTCTCTGTCAGTAAAGAGATAGTCTCTCACATCAACCCAAGCGGTCATTGACAGGTCATGGGTCAAATGACACTTCCCCCCCCAAAAAAAATTGGAAAGGCAGCCAGGTTCCCTCCCAATAAACCTGGAAAAGCTGTCGTGAAATGTAGCATAAACATTAAACAATCGGTCTATGGTTTGTGAGCCTAAATCCCACTTGGTCAATTACCAAGTTTGTGTAAGCAGTTCACAACATGAGAGGTGTGCCTAAGTGGATTGAGTGAAAGAAGGGTGTTACAGGTAGAGGGAAAGGTTGGTTTAGACGATTGTTTTTAAAAGAGTATGAGCAACATGGCAAAACTTTAAAAGTTTAATAAATGTTAACAAAAAACGAGAAAGAAATTTGCAAAACATATTTTAATTGCAATTGAAAGTTACATTCATCTTGATTAGAAACTGCGCTTATTCTTGAACAATCTGTACATCGTAAGAAAAATAAGAACAAATCGCAAGCGTAAAAAGCACTTGTTAATGATATGCAATTTTTTACATTATGGGAATGTTTTTCCGTTAAACAAGTGAACGATTTGGGGAATTTAGATGTTTTAGTAGTTAGTCACATTTACATGTATTAACATACAAAACCATGAGGTGCTCATCAAGTTACAATACAAATTTATATTTTTTAATAGTACATCAAATTAACTGACCACAAAAATGCATAAAATATATACTAGTTTCTCTCCAAGAGTATATTTAAAAATTGGGTTACAACCTTCATTTTTTTATATATTATTGTTGACTTTTGATTATCAGTCTATCACAATCTTATTGACTCATCAAATGAACATTTTTTTAATGCGACATCATTCATTAATCTTTTCTGAAAGAGATAAGGATAATTTGGCTCAAGTTCCTGATTGGCTTATACCCTGACTTACCTCCCTTACACTGACTTACCTCCCTTACCATGACTTACCTCCCTTACCTCATAGATATCTTATAATAACTAGATTGGCTAAGCGCTATGTGCTGCGCAGTAGAGAACGGCACAATAGCCTGTCACTTAGCAAAATGGCGGACTATAACGTTAACATTACAATCCAGAACGAGGTTACCGCTTGAAAAACATTTCTTGTCGTTGTTGTTGCACGATAGTCAAGACATAGGCCCTACTAAAACCACTTTTACACGTTTGTCATGATGGGTGAGGAATTTTATGCAGCACATACCGCTTGAAACTTATTCCATTCTCAAAAAAATGGCAGAAAAATTCACATTGGACTAGAAAACAACTTGGTAACGCAAGTCAAAAATCACTTAGCAAGATGGCGACTTAGTTGCCGGAAGTCGCTTGTCGTTAGCCAATCTAGTTATTATAAGATATCTATGTGGTCTTCACTCAATGGTCTTGTTGCAATTGAAACATGCATTTTGTAGTCAAAGAAGTGGTCACTGAGGCCTTTGCATTGTAAATTCATTTTTTAGACGCCAAATAACATTAAAGTTACTTTTATTTTTAATAGTCTAACAAGATTACTTGACCAAAATCTTAATTTATTGGACTTATCATATGATTTATAGCGAAGTTTTTGTACATCATGTTAAATGTATATGTCATATTGGCCTGCAAATATTATCACATCTAGTTTAAAAATAAAGGTACAATGCCAGAGGCGTCTGCTGTAAGTAAGGTACTATATAAAAATGCTGCTTTCTTTAGGGGCGAGGTGGAACTTCAAAACGACAAAAGCTTGGTCCATTCACAGGTTCTGCAGCTAAACCACGTCTATAAAAAGAAAAGCATAAAAAAAAGCTTATCAATCATGACAGATGCAGATATTTTTATGCTCACGATTGATTTCGGTTAAAAAAAAAAGAATTCTAACACAGAACTGTTCACGCAGATTATTTCATACATGTATATATGGCAGTTTTGCCAGGTCTAGTAGGTTAATTACTTGTTTAGTGTTGTATCTCTTCACTATGGTATCCAGTGGCAACTACGCTTTGTTTGCGATGCGACTGCTTTGTGAAACGAGCCCCAGGTTGACTGAATAAACAACCCAGCCACATCGGTTGGTTTTATTTGAAAGAATGAAAATTGGTTCTCATATGTTCGTTGCAAATATAATGTATGTATAATAAGCACCTCCACATGACAATCATTAGGAAAGATTGATTGATGTCTTATGAAAGGGAAATCAGGCTCATTGCCTAGAGGGAAACACTTTGGTGGGTACATGTATCTGGCAACTCGTTCAAATAGGGCGATCAAATTAAAAACTCAATAATAATGACTGATTGGGATTCAAACACGCAACCGATTGATGGAAGGCCTGTGTTGGACGGAGAAACTGTCTCTCTGCCAATTGGCCCATCAAGGCTCCTCGTGCTGGGAAGAAAAAGTAAATGTAACAATAAACATGGTCTGCAAGAGGAAGTCAATAACTGACACTCAATATCGCGACCTTGCTGCACACTAACCTTTTCAGACGACACTGGTGTTCCACAATTCTCTCTGAGGCTGACGTGATATCAGTTACTTCTTGTGAACTCCACAGACGTTCAGCAACAGCAGAAGCTCGAGGCCTACAGGTATTAGAGAAATAAACTATTATTTTAAATTTAAAGTGGAATGAGCTGCCAAAATCCACATTTTTTTTCATAATTTCTCAGCGTCAGGACAGTAAGACGCTTTAAAGGCCATCCAAAAATTAAATGATTGGCGTTGGAATGAGGAAAATCCATACAGTATGTGGCCTGTACGACCCAAAAACGTGTTCGAAAAGTAAACAAAATTTAAATAACCGGGACGACCATTCATTCATTCTAAGCCAAAGTTGGTTCAAAACAATACTTTATCGTACATTCTCGAGACTAGAAGCGTCTTTACAGTGACGTGTACGTCTTGAGAAAAATCGCCAATAATTTCAACATTCTGTTTTAATGTCAAAATATCAACATTTTGGCAGCTCATGCAACTTTAAAGCTCAAACTTAAAATTTTAAGTTTAAAAGTATTAATTTGACATTTAGAGTTGTACATTTGCACCTGAGAAATAAATTATAATACTTCAACAAACTGGCAACGGGAAAATATTTCTGCCTAATATAAATCCAAGGCCTTAGGTGTCTCCAGGTGTTAAACATATTGATATATACAGAAAGCACAACTGAAAGTACATAGAGTTGCCGTACCAAAATCTCTGAATCAGGTTTGTGTCATCTACATATTCTCCCCACATACAGGTCTCTCCACCAACTACCAACTTCTTTTGCTCATCAGTACCTGAACAATAAATAAATCAAATGTGATCAAAAACAGTTAACCTTGAATTCTCTGGTGCTTGAAGTGGGGTTTTCACTTGATCACCCTTTCTGGAAGAGTTGTGAGGTACTCGCCAGACGTGGAAATAATTTGGATTCCGGACCCACTGACCACATATCCATAATTAAATAATACTGTAAGTGATATAATATACTAATCAATCAATCAATCAATCAAGTGTATCAGTGATTGATTCATAGTTTACTGTGTCATTCTGCATCTAGATTTTAATATTAGTAAGTGATTGATTGTTTGGTGTTTTACGCCGCGCTCAAGATTATTTCACTTATATGGCGGTGTTGCCAGTTTTATTGTGGGAGGAAACCCGGCTCTATGCCTGGAGGAAACCCATGACCTTCCTTTTGGAACTGGCAACCATCTCACATAGGTCGTTCGAGTGAAAACCCAGTCAGAAAATTTTCCAGTTTTTTTTTGGGACTGAGTGGGATTCGAACCCGCGACCCATTGGTGGAAGGCTGTTCGCATTGAGCGTCCAACGCTCTACCTACTGAGCCACGGAGGCCCCAATATTAGTAAGTGACCAGTAAATGTATAGTTTAATTAATACAAGAACATCTGAGTAACACACTTCTCAGTGGTATCTATGGAATTTGATTGGATTTCAAGTTTTATTTGGGGAGGAAACCAGGGGCTCGTTTCACAATGCAGTCGCATCGCAAACAAGGCGTAGATACCATAATGAAGAGATACGACGTCATGGCAACTGCGATTGATCGCACTTTGCGACGGCTTCGTGAAACGGCCCCCAGGTTTTGTGATGGGCAGAAAACAATCATCCCCTGTTACAACTGACAACCAATTGACCGTATGCGGCGCTCTGCCTACTTATGCTAATGAGGTCACCTCGGACAAACATTGAGATGAAACATGGCCGCTAGTGTGGTTGTTGGTTGAACTGTGCACAATTCTTACCGATAACTTTCTGTCGGCAGTTCTCCAGAAGTGCACGACTGTATAATAAAACTGTCTGGGGAATATATGTGTACGATGTACTGGTGGAAATATCGTTTACAGCGAGTGAAATCCATGTGCCTTCGAGTATTACTCGATCACCATTTTTCGTTCTTGTTTGTCCGAGGTCGGGAATTCTAGTAAGCTGATTGGCCCATTCGCTCTTGAGGGGCGGAGTCTGCGTAGGGTCAATTATCGGTTTTGTGACATTTCTTTTGCTACTCTAAATCAATGGAAGGCTTATGATGTTGTTTTATCCAACGGACTCAAGGAGGCCTATTTAAAGTGGCATGAGCTGCCAAAATGTTGATATTTTGACGTTGACACAGAATGTTTGGTTTAGAATGAATGAATGGTCGTCCCGGTTATTTAAATTTTGTTTACTTTTTTAACACTATTCCGGTTCGTAAAGGCCGCTACTGTATGGATTTTTCTCATTCCAACCCTAGCCGAGAAATCTTGGCTCTGCCGAATTTTTTTTTTTCCGTGTTCGTCATAGCCAAGATCACTTCCATAGTAAAAAAGTGATATAAGTTAAGGAGGCCCGCCTAAAAAATCGGCGGCGCAAATTCCACAACAAATAAGCAAAGAATAAAATATTTACCACTGCATTCCGATAGTATAGACCACGAAGAAGGAGTTTGTCAAACTTACGCCGCTGTAAAGTGGTAAACTTTCCCTTATGCAGTCAATATTTGTTTCGAAGTCCACTGGCTTTCAACCTGACGTAACCGCCATTGTAAAACATTTAAACGACCAGTTAAACTGTGCGGGGCGTCGTAGAAATACTTCAATCATATATCTTTAGTCACTTTACAGGGGCATAAGTTTGACAAACTCCTTCTTCGTGGTCTATGCTATCGGAATGCAGTGGTAAATATTTTATTCTTTGCTTATTTGTTGTAAAATTTGCGCCGCCGATTTTTTAGGCGGGCCTCCTTAACTTATATCACTTTTTTACTATGGAAGTGATCTTGGCTATGACGAACACGGAAAAAAAAAAATTCGGCAGAGCCAAGATTTCTCGGCTAATTCCAACCCCAATCATTTAGTTTTTCGATGGCCTTCAAAGCCTCTTACTGTCGTGGTGATCAGAAATTATGAATAAAGTGTGAATTTTGGCAGCTCATGCCACTTTAAATCCAAAAGCAGGGACTGAGCAAAAGCAGGATCTTACCATTAAAATTATGGGGATCACATTTGTAGTATGTCTGCCAGTCCGATCCATAACTGATATAGTTGAGGTACCAGCATGTTGAGAGGAGAGTACGATATCCAAGGTTTGTTACTTTAGCTAACTCTGCCTGGTAACCACCTTTCCAAACCTCAACTACTGTATCTGGTCGTACCTGAAGCACAGAAAGAAATACGTTATATTGATCAGCAGAATCAATGACAATAATATATCCATGGATGAGTATTAATTTACAGAGGGGTGCCTTTTTTCAACACATTTACACCAGACATAACAAGAGACTGTTTGTAATGTTATGTTGAGATGTACATGTATGTTTCCGGGATAGTCAGGTTTGCACCATACTTACGTCGAGCGTAAATGTTGTAAAAAGCCCCCTGGAAATAAATGCTCAATCATGTTATTTATGAAACAAATATACATTAATTGGAATTAATATCATAGCTGAATCTGTCACATTGTATAAATTAATCAATGGACTATTTTGCCTTCAAAACAGATTTTAAATCAACCTGTCAAGTGTGGAGAAAACTCCTGTCAAGTGTGGAGAAAACTCCTGTCATGTGTGGAAAAAACTCCTGTCAAGTGTGAAGAAAACTCCTGCCAAGTGTGGAGAAAACTCCTGTCAAGTGTGGCGAAAACTCCTGTCAAGTGTGGAGAACACTCCTGTCAAGTGTGGAAAAAACTCCTGTCAAGTATGGAGAAAACGCCTGTCAAGTGTGGAGAAAACTCCTGTCAAGTGTGAAGAAAACTCCTACCAAGTGTGGAGAAAACTCCTGTCAAGTGTGGCAAAAACTCCTGTCAAGTGTGGAGAACACTCCTGTCAAGTGTGGAAAAAACGCCTGTCAAGTGTGGAGAAAACTCCTGTCACGTGTGGAGAAAACTCCTGTCACGTGTGGAGAAAACTCCTGTCACGTGTGGAGAAAACTCCTGTCAAGTGTGGAGAAAACTCCTGTCAAGTGTGGAGAAAATTCCAGTCAAGTGTGGAGAAAACTCTAGTAAAGTGTGGAGAAAACTCCTGTCAAGTGTAGAGAAAACTCCTGTCAAGTGCGGAGAAAACTCCTGTCAAGTGTAAAGAAAATTCCTGTCAAGTGTGGAGAAAACTCCTGCTAAGTGTAGAGAAAACTCCTGTCAAGTGCGGAGAAAACTCCTGTCAAGTGTAAAGAAAATTCCTGTCAAGTGTGGAGAAAACTCCTGCCAAGTGTAGAGAAAACTCCTGTCAAGTGCGGAGAAAACTCCTGTCAAGTGCGAAGAAAACTCCTGTCAAGTGTGGAGAAAATTCCTGTCAAAGTGTGGAGACAATTCATGTCAAGTGTGGAGACAATTCCTGTCAAGTGTGTAGACAATTCCTGTCAAGTGTTGAGAAAACTCCTGTCAAGTGTAGAGAAAATTCCTGTCAAATGTAGAGAAAACTCCTGTCATGGAGAAAACTCCTGTCAAGTGTGGAGAAAACTCCTGTCAAGTGCGGAGAAAACTCCTGTCAAGTGTGGAGAAAACTCCTGTCACGTGTGGAGACAATTCTTGTCAAGTGTGGAGAAAACTCTGTCAAGTGTGGAGAAAACTCCTGTCAAGTTTGGAGAAAACTCCTGTCAAGTGTGGAGAAAACTCCTGTCAAGTGTGGAGAAAACTCATGCCAAGTGTGGAGAAAACCCCTGTCAAGTGTGGAGAAAACTCCTGTCAAGTGTGGAGAAAACTCCTGTCACGTGTGGAGAAAACTATCAGTCAGTAATAGATTGTATGGTCCTTATTTACGTGTCAATAACTACAGCCCAGCTTTCTGAATTAAAAAAACAGAATAAGGAAAATATGTTCTTGTCAGTTTTAGGATTTTCGTGGCTGGGACAGGAATAAAGGCAATCAATCAAGAGATAGAAACTCAGACTACATGTAGAAGCTCAAATAAGTACATTGTATTTGGTTGCTGTTCTTCCCCATCTTACAAAAGCTCTTACCTTGACCCCATTATCAATGACCTCTTGCCAGATGATGTAACCTTTCTGTAGACCATTAATGATCTCTAACAAACTGTCAACAAACAACAATGGGGAATAATGTACAAATAGTAATTAATAAAATTCGAGAACTCAGTCCTTTAATCAGGGGAGTTAAATCTTGAGTTTTGAAAAAAAGAAGAAATCTCAGCTTCAGTTTCAAAGCTTAATTTGGGCTCCTCTTCTCTGGCAAAATAAGACTTTGGTAGATTTCATTGTATTAAATTTAATTTCGATTGCACAAGGTCTTCTTATTTTTAATCAAGAACTAAGTTAATTCTTGAAAAAAATAGATATATTTCTTAAATTCCAATTTTCTTACTTTTGCATGTAGTATTCCTCAAGCTTGGAATAATCTGTACCAAACTGTTTTAACTTCATAAATTCTGTTATGATTGGATTGCTTTGCCTGTTAAAATAAATACAGGCAAATTCAACGAGGAAGTATATAATTATATACAAATAAAAAAGCAAATAAAAAATGAAGTAAATTAAGAAATAAATGGTATTTTTCATAGAGTTACATGTAAATATTTTGACTTCATATAAACATGCCAAGCTTTCATTTTTCTTTCTTGAAACAGCAGTCTTTTATATAAATTTCCACATTTTAAGCAAATGAACATAAACATCAGCATGAGTTTATTTTCCATAAGTAAACAAATAAATAATAGCTTCTGTGTTTTTAACATCTTTATCAAAGTAAATGCCACAAAAGCAAAAGAAACTATTTGATAAAAGTAGGCTGTCGCCATCAGGACCCCTCGAGTCTGGGCCAAAGAAACCGAAGATATATTTCTCTTTAATACAATTTGTGAGTGAAAAACTTGTTGAGATAATGTGTTTACAAGGATTTTTACAGCTGTCAGCAGTGGTAATGTAAGGGGCACAACTCTTGATTTTGAATCGATTTCTTGTACTTGTTGTACTACACAAATATGTGAAGTTTCAAAGTTGCAAGTGAAAGACTTCTTGTAAAAATGTGTTTACAAAGTTCAATGGACAGACGGACGGACAAAGGAGGCAACAACAATACCCTTTGGGTAAATTTTGCCCGCGGGATAATAAACTAGTGACTAACCAGCATGCAAATGACACCTCGTCGCCTCCCATGTGGACATATTGATCCGGGAAAACATCAGCGATTTCTTTGAAAAACTCCCTGAGGAAACTGTAGGTGGTATTCACAGAGGGGTCAATCGGGCCATACGACCCATCAGGCTGACCACTGGAGTAGCAGCTGGTTAGTAATCCAGGTTTACCTAAACCCCAAGACTCTGTGTGACCTGAAAGAATAAGAATTCCTTTTTAATAAATCTGTTCAATTTGGTTGATTGATTGTTGTTTTGCGCTGCACTCAGGATTAATCAATTTAGATTGATTAAATCGCATTCAAAATAAGTGGTGTTGTCTTCAATGTTTGAGTTATATGAGCTGCCTAAACGTGGAATATTTACCATTGTAAAGACAAACTATATTGAAAGATGCAATCAATAACACTGAAATAAAATACATTTATATAGCCTACAGCTGCTTCAAACTTGGCAAAATTACAATTTCCAAAATAAATATATTATTTTTTCCCCCCAAAACAGTGATGTGATTAAACCTGGGACTAATATAAAAGGGATTGGAAACGACTTTGTATAACAGCCAGTCTGAGACAAACAATTGCGAGCCAAACTGCTGCGAGTAGACTGGCTGTAATCCTGAGGCGTTTCCAATCCGTTCATATTAGTCCCAGATTAAACACACACCTGAGTCCCTAACCTCCCACCTTAGCGTTAATGAAATTCTCACCTGGGGAATCAAACTCGGGTACAACACGGATTCCACGTAAACGAGCGTACTCAATTATACCTCGAACATCTTCAGTCGTGTAGATATGGGCAGGTGTGTACGCTGCCTGAAACAACAAATAACAGCCAGTTAATGGAATGAAAAAACAGACTGGAGATATCTGTTCTATACATTGATTGGTGTTTTACGCCACATTCAAGATTATTTCACTTCTACGGCAGTCTATAAATTGAAAATGGACAATTCGATTAATATAAGAGTTAATTAATTAATAACAAGAGTTCAAGAAACATATTAAACGCCCTATTTTTATATTCAATATTACGACACAATTTAATCCAAATTTTGCCTGGAAGAATATTTTAGTCACCTAAAAAAGACTGGAGCTTGGTGATTTATCATTAAGTTGTAAGAATGTATATCAACCTGAAGCCATTTAACTTTGGTATGCAACCCACTGCCTACCCATAAGCTACCAATATCTGAAAAATAGTTTTAAATTTACTGAATGACAAAAGGCTGGGTGACTATTTTATTTGCCACAAATATAGAGAGACCCCAATTTACTTTTGCTACAAGACACATTATTTACTTATAAGCTACATTTTACTGTAAATAAAACTCACTTTTTAACTTAATTGACACTAGATTAGCGTGTAAGATAAAATTGATTCCCTTTCCTTGAGCTGCCATTTTGTTTACATTTTTGTAAAAAAAAAATCAAGAAATTATCTGTAATTTTTTGTAAAAAGTGCAATTAAAAAAATAAATAAGTACTCGCAATTTAGAGATATCAGGTGACCTAATGAACATGGACATTAGGGAAACATTTTGAAATAACATTAGCCTGGAATAAATTCAATGAACATCCCGGCTATTTAAAAGCATTCTTGCTGCCGTAGCCATTCTGGCGTTTGTGAAGAAAGCAAATTTCATATTTCACAAAGGCATATGATTTGGTCCAACCATAAACTCTCCAATTGAATGGGAATCGTTTTATTATGACCTGAAAAATATCACTTTTAGAAAATTGCAATTTATGAAAAAAATCCTATATTTCAGCAGCTCATTTAAACAGAAACAGGAAACAATGTCAACTCACCTTTTGGCTAATTTCTGGGAATGTATAACTCTCATAAGGGAATGATTGATCATCTACAATGTGCCAGTGGAATACATTCATCTTATTCTGAGCCATTGCATCCTGGAAAACAAACATACATGTATGCTTAGTAAAACTTGAAAAACAAAAACAAAAATTGACAACAATTGGGAGAGTTGCTAGGTACTTGCTGAAGATTGGGGATTTCCTCCAGGCAAAGAGCGAATTTCCTCCTGCATATAATCTTCAGAGCGGCGAAAAACATCAATCATTGATCAATCAATTATATAGAAAGAATGTACATACACTCCTCTGACAGTTTCATATATACTGTAATCAGTTTTTGCGGGTGCACATGTTGGAGAAAGATTAATTTACTAAAACTTATTTTTCTTTCTCAAAGTTGTAAATAGTTGAATACAAAGATGGCGAGAATCACATTTTTAACCCCTGTAATATTATATCCAACTTTTGAAATGCTGATTGATGTTTTAAACGTATTCAAGATCAATTCACAGTGTTTCCTTCTGCTAATGCCTTGGACTAATAAGGATTCCTACTCGCACCTCATTGGACTTAAGCCCGGTTCAGGTCGAGTTAAGATCCGATCCGATCGTCATAAGCTCCAGTCTGTGAAGGATCTGCTATCAATCAGTCGGAGAACGTTTTTCGACATGAGCGGCCTTAAGACTCTTCAGATCGATCTGCGATCAATCAGTCGGAGAACGTTTTTCGACATGAGCGGCCTTAAGACTCTTCAGGTCTTACGATCGTAAGGATATAGACATGTTCTATTTTCTCCCGATCAATCTTAAGGTCACAGCCAATCAGCTTCTGCGTTTCGAAGGCATTATATTGTTGCGTTATTCCAAGTGGCGTGCCAGTCTACAGAATGTGGTGATGAAATTCCCTTTCGATCAACTGATCGCGTCGACCTGAGAGGGCTTAAAGACTGATCAGTCGGGAATCGTTTGGCTGAATGATAAACCAGTCTCAGTCGACATGAACGGTCTTACGATTCAATCGCAGACAATCGGGTCGCATCTTAACTCAACCTGAGCCGGGCTTTACATGTACACTTTAAACAACTCAGCCTCTGATGCTTTGTTTTGGGAGGTAAAATTTTAATTACATCCCCCAAGATATAAAAGGAAAATTACAAACCCACCAGATGTTCTCTAAGTTTTTGTATGGAGAGATAATGACGAGAACTGTCCACAAGTGTGCCTCTGTGAGCAAACCTAGGATAGTCCTCTGTAGATGAGAAATTGACACGATACTGAAAAAAAAAATAAAAAAAAACTTTTATTATTACACACATTATGTACAGTAATGCGAAGTGATAAGTCAATAATCAATGAACATTAAATGCTATCATTTTGGTTACCATCTACATAAAGTTAACCAACTGATTGTATTAATTTGAACAAGCCAGTCAGAAGTAGGTATGCTGACTGACAGATGATTCTTATCAGTGAAGCCAGATGATTTAATTGGATAGATTAATTGAGGGTTAACGTCAAACTCAGCCGTTCAGGTATAAAACAGACCATCAGATCTTCACTGTATCTTCAGAAATCTGGCACCAAACTTCACGAAGGCTAAACAAATTTAGCAACGTTTATGTTCCTCTTTGATAGAGCAAGACAAGATTTAACGGCACTTTTTACATTGGACATGACTTTAGTCTAGCCAAAGAGGATTTGACCAGATCAGTGTGTACCCGAGTTACTCGGTCTCTATGATGTGGATAATCAAATTCACTCCCTACAGCTTTAAGGAACTATTGTAAATTCTACAAGACGAAAACAAAACATAGCAAAGATATTTCATGTGTATTTATCTTCAATGAATAAATGTATAAAACTCTTGCTTACGACTTGGAAATCATCTTGCCAGACAAGTTGGCTAAAGGTCTCTAGACCACGTAATCCTCCCCAGATAGTGTTTGCTGCTAAATTGGCTCCTTCCTCATTGATAGTAAGAGTGTCTGAAAATCAAACATAGTTGACATTTCACAATAAATCAATATTACATCATAAAATAGAAATTTAGGATTTTGTGTCTTTTTGAGTTGTGGGGGTTGGGGGGAGGGGTCTAAATAAAAAAAAAATTCCAACACAACCGCGGTGGAGGGGGGGGGGGGGTGAGGATATGGGCTGTCGAAATTCTGATTGATGTTAAGCAAATAAATTGTGATATTACAAACCAAAGATATACTAAATTCTACTATGGAGTGGTTTTACTCAAGCCAAAACAAATAGGACAACTCGTACTATATTGTACATGATGGTGTATATTTATGAGCTTTCGAGATATACTAATAACGGACAAAAATCAAATAGCCTGGATGTACATGTAGGAGTTAATTTTAAATGGGCAAGTTGCTTATTGAACTACATGTACCTAAAGGTAGTACATCCGCATGACTCACAGGTATAAACAGTGAGCCCCTGTTTTGTACTTTTTGATAAAAATGACCAACAATTAGATAATAATGTTTGAACAAGATATTTGGCAGCTCATGTTACTTAAATACTTATAGGATTGAAGTTACATTATAGCTCTCATTTTGTGCCATTGCATTTGGAAATATATCTCTGATTTTATAGACTGACTTGGATTGTCTCCAAACTTGTGGCAGTGGGTTAACCAGCGTCTATAGTTTAAAATACATCCATAATATGCAAACAGAGCAACTTATGTACACTTTATAATAAATAGAACAAGCCGTTGTATATCTACATGTACTCAACAGACTACTTATCCTAAATTATAATTAAATATATTCTCATTGTTTGGTAGGTTTTGTCTAAGATAATTCAGATTTTGAACAATTTACATCTCCGGTATTATATATACATCTAAGACGGCTATAAGATAATTCAAAAGTCCCAATCTATTTGATGAATTGAAATACATTTAAGTAGGGCAGAGCAAAAGGTAGATTTGATATGATGGGTTTATCTAGAGAGAAATCCAACAAAGCAAACACTAGGCCCTAGTTATATCTAATCATATTCTACAATCAGTTCAAGGACAAGCCAAGTGAAGTTTGAATGCCACTATACAGATAAAATAGATAAAGTATGAATCCAGAAATTTAAAAACACACAATATAGGCTATTCTAAAGAATTGCTTTAGTTTTTAGCACCCACCCTTTAAACAACAACTTTCTAAGAGTACTCCTATGGGATTGTTAATAATAACAGTATGTAGGCAGGGACTTATCCAGGGAAGATTTGGGCATACCATTTCGGTTCAAAATGTTCCAACAATAAGACAAAAACAACATATCTCTGGCCCAAAATTCAACATTAAATGCATTAAATTTTTTTTTACATAAAAATCTGTTGGTTTTAAGAATTTGGGCGGATTTTTTGCTTGTGAGTTTGGGCGCCCATACCTGTATACAGGTATCAAAATGTCTCTGGATCAGTCTATGGTAGGCAGTGTAGAGTACCGTACACACTGTATATTGCACATGCAGCATACCGGCTATCATACCGTATTAGCCAAAGGTTCCACAATTCATTAGTTTATGGAAAACATTTTCCAAATCGACAATGCAACAAAAATCTCCATTTGATTTCATGAAACACTGAGGGTTTATATCTGAATTTAAATGTTTTATTAGATCAGTAAAGATTGATTCATGTTTAAAAAAAGAATTCATGTTATTAAAATTGAAGAAAAAACTAAATTTTTCCTGCATTTAAAATAATATAAAAAATTATTGATGAAAAAAACCCAGCCTAAATCAATGAATGATTATAATCTAAATCTGAATAGTTTCTAGGCCTATATTTGTGCACTCAACCTCCCACTGTTAAATTATGTGGAACTTAAGTTAAGAGTGAGTCAGTCTGTGGTTTGCAAACTATCCTCTTTCAGTTACCTGCTATTCTTAACCCGTCCACTAGTTAGATACAGGAAGAGCCCTGTTATAAATCAGTGTGTTTTGCGATGGGTTGTAAACTTGCATGTTGCATATCACAGCTGCATGGCCTAGCAGTAAGGCATACACAGTTGCCTTTTTAGCTTAATAAGGCACCAATGCATGTCAGCTATAATTCCTTGAACGGTTCAATGCACGTCGGCTGTTGTCCTTTGATAGGGGTAGGAAAAGAAATAATACAGTGCTCAGAAATTCACAAATTCGCCCACCAATCCATGAATGGTAATCTTGCAATCACTAAGAGGAGTATAGAACTTGCCTTTGTGAAGTTGTAAATCATCAAGATTGAATTAAAGTTTCCCTTCATCAGATTGTTGCATACAACTTTAGTTCTGGTGGCAAGCCACTTGGCCCCCTTGTGTCATATAAAAAAAAAACTAGGGGGAATAACTCAGATTAGTGAATTTTCAAAGATAGGAACACTGGTACATTTTCTCACAGCATTCTTTAACATGGGGAAAATGTACGAGTTTTCGTTCGGACTGTTCTCTCACTTAAAATATTTCACTAGCAACTCATCGTGTTCCCGGTTGTAGGTAGCTCAGTTCTAAACCAGAAAATAGCAATTCTCAGAAAATTTGAATAAAAATTTCGATGGAATAATGTGGTTACAAGATTTACAAGCCATACTCTCTAACCTGTGCTTTCTTTTTTGTCCTAATTTACAAGAAAGCTGATCATAAGTGAGGAATTATGTCTGTTGTTGTTGTTCAAAAACAAAGTTGAAACCCTGGTGAGGTTGTTTCTAATCGGTAAACGTACTAAAGTCTGAGAAATGGTTTTAGGCAAATTTTTTTGAAGACTACATGACGTCACGAAATCCAGGTAAGGCTTGTGGCAAGTTTCAGATTCAGTTGAGCTACCGGCGTGATGAGATGCGCAATCGTAAGGTTCGTATCCCTACCTTTGAACGGTTCGATAATACTGTGGCTCTTTTGCAATATATGGTTCTCCAACCACTTTGATTCGAAATATTTAATATTAGACAGTAATTATTATTACGTAATTTACAATTTACATACATGATTCGTCAGATTCCAAGGTAGGGTAAATGTTATTGTTACAATCAGCCCTAATCTCCACAGACAAGGATCCCACGGTAGCCTGTCCATCTGCAGGCCTTCTATGAGGTTTAAATCTCAATGTAGTTTCAGAGTTTTTGGTAGCCAGAGATGGAAAGGTGAGGAATCTGTAACGTGCAAACGCCTCTTCCAAAATATCACAGCTATGGGAAGTCGCTAGAAATTGAAAGGCTTCGGCATCCACGGCAGTTGAAGAGGCGATCGAGATGAAATATTGAGGTAGAGGCCATGGCCATCCTAGAGATTGTGAAGCCTTTAGATTTTTTTCTCCTCGCTGGAAATTTCCTAAAGCAAAAGATAAGGAAAAACAGAAACACAAAACTTTGAAATCCAGAGTCGCCGCCATGTTTGTGTCATATGACTATCGGGTCATGTGATCTTTACTTTAAACCAATGAACTATATAGTAAATGACCTTATTTGTTGCCGTTTTATGAAATTCTTACACTGTGTGTTTTCAACCGATTGTTGTTTCGAAAAAATCTGTTTTAAGCTAAAAACAACTATAGTGCTATCTTTTTTCTATATGTTGTGTCTATTTGATTTGCTTTATAACAGCTTTGTGCATCGATTTATATCCAGTGATTGTAGAACTATTTTGCTAATCGTATAGTTGTTTTGACGACTGCAAGGCGGTGTGGCGGGGAAACCCCGAACTGATTGTCAACGATGACTGGTGTGGCAGTCTTGTTTAATGTACTTTAAATAATTTGGAAAATTTAATACAAGTATTTTTCCATCTCACTCGACGATATATTTTCTATCTTTAGGTGATAATCGCGCTTATACTTATAGTAGCACAGGGATGGCAGCCGCACTCATGTGTCTCTGACTCTATCCTGTCTAGTTACAGATTACAATTTACTTATTTGCTGGTCAGTGGTCAGGAAGAAAAGTACACTGTACAGTGGCCTGGTACTTGTAGTTACAGCATTAAAATGAATTATTTTGAAGGACTCTGGCTTTCAGATTTAAACCAAGTTTCAGATAACTATTAATCCTACCTGCCTTTTAGATTTATCATTTTACCTTCAACACACATTTAAAGCATTCGTCTTTTCATTTTACTCATTCATTTGTTCGAATTCCGTTGTAAATCTACCATTACCAAATCCCTCTACATAAGAAGAAAACTTTAAAATTGACCTGGCAGATTGCAAACAATGACAACCTGTCATATGGTCCGCAGTATGTCCGAGAATTTCCTCAACAGCTGGACAATTTGATGACAACGTAACTCCCGCATCAGATGATTGTATCAATGATAAATAAAATGTGTGGGGTGTAATGTGTGGCTAAGACTAGTCATGAAATTTGGAGTGTGCCAATTCACGCAATTTTTATTTTTTATGTCTACAGGTATGTTTATGAAGCAAAATGAATCATCTCTCCACTCCACTAATATCAATTTTTAAAGACTCAGGCTCCAGAGTGCAATTGTGAGGTAGTGTATGTTAGATTCTCAACACCCAAGAGAATAATGTTCAGGCTATAGTACTAAATGTACTATTAGTAGATTCACTAGTCTGTATTATATACATATTCTTTTACTTAAAGTAAACCTTGGATATTCGTCTGCTACTGAATGGGACGCGTCCATGCTATTTGGCCGACGCACATGCGCAGCTTTGCAACATAGCCTATACGCAAATGTTTACATCAATATTTAAGTAAGACAAAGTAATACACAGTTTTGAGCCAACATCATATAAAGAAAGCTGTTGTAATCCATTTTCCAATCAAATGAATATCCTAGCTATGACTTCAATCAGGCGGACTTAAAATTTCAGATAAATTCAATGCACTGCTGGGGCAGGAAGGGGTGGGCCTAAGTAACTTTGTCTCAGAGTAGTAGTCTCTCAGCCGGGTGGTTTCCCTCGATGGGTCACACATTCGAACAGCCCATAGGATTTCACAGTAACAATCGGTTCTGGTATCCTGTTGTTACTTTTGTTCTAAAACAATGAAAATCTGTTAAATACCCATGGCATCATGAAAGCCAGTATATATAATATGATGTATAATGAATCTAGCATCGGTAACGGTTGGTTCCTAGCATTTCAATATACGAAACTGATTGAATGTTTCTGACCATCACCGAAATTATCTAAGATAGTTTGAATCTTACTCAGACCAAATACATGCTGGATACTCGATGTGGGAAGAGTCTTTCATCCCACGATTCATGTTTTTCGTGATTGGCAGAAAATGTCTCCCTTTTGTTGCCATTGACAACAACTGGTTCATTTGACTTCACAGTTGTGTTCGCAAGAGCTCTGTCAACTGGTTGCCTTCACAATTGTATTACCGATAACAAGAATTCTGTCAACCAGTTATTTAGCTATTTTTCCCTAGTCATTGCTTAAAATAATTAGTACATCAGTAACAATGTTATTATTTTTTTGTTCATGATTTGTAGATGGTTGAAACACAATGAAACCCAAGCTGTTTGACTTGATTCCTAATGGAGAGACGTGAGAGACATCTGCGAGTTAAGAGTGCTCAAGGCTACTCGTTAAGAGTCGTCAGAGAATTATATCTAAGAGAAGACATCCCTTGTCAAAGTCCTCTGTGTCTCATTGATTGTCAACCAAAACATAACCAGGGTAAGTATGTAAACTTATTTATCCCACCTCACACTGAATACTTCCTGTTCATTGGTTAAAACCTGTCACGTGGAGAGCCTGTATATTCCATATTACGTCGCCGTGCTGATCCATACAGGGCAACTACCATATATGGCTTGTGACGTCATGTCTAGACACTTGCCAGTCGTGTTTGCTCGTGCCATACATACAAAAAGCTTTCGGAGTTCATTTTCTGTGCTTTTATGAAAGTCAAGTTTGAGAAAGAACGGTAGAATACATGTATCATACAAGTTAGGTCTTCGGTGGGATAAATTCGTTACAGGGTTTGTTCTAGGGGGGACACGGAAATATATCGGGTCAGTAAACAGTATATTGAGCGTGGCTGACGCCTTGTCCAATATTCGTTTACTGACCCCGTATATTTCCGTATCCCCCCTAGAACAAACCCTGTAACTGATAGTATCATCGTAGAGGAAAGCAATACTGTCAGGGGAAGTCCTCTAGTCCACACAACTGTCGTAGTTTTGACCTGTCCAGTATTTATCATTTATCCTTTATGTCATCGGCCTTCATTATTCACGAAACGTTCATCTCAATCTACTTACCAAACTTACATCGTAATTATTATCAGGCTGCGTAAATCCATGTGAATTTATGGACCAAATGACTTGTACAAAATGTCCTGATACCGACAAACATTTGTTTGTTATTTTAGGATTGGCTAACGAGGTGACACATTACCTTATCCCTGATGGGGTGACAACCACAGATTATTTGGAGATCTTAGAACTACAAGAGATTAAAGGGATTATCTTCTCACAATCTGTAAAAGAATATGTAAGTCTAACCCATAGTTTAATTTTTCTGTAGAGGTAGGGGGTGTGTGTGTGTCTGGGGGTGCATTGGGTCCATAAATGCTTAATCCGACAACCATCATACAATAATGGGGGAGGAACACGGGCTCAGTGGTCGAAGGAAACCCCCCAGACTTCTGGGGAGTACCTGCCAACTTTGCCTCATAGGGCGATCGAGTGAAAAATCCACTCAGAAAATTTACAATTCTTATTTGGTCTGAGTGAGATTTGAACCCACGCCGCATTGATGGAAGGCCTGTGTCAAATGGAGGGACGATCACTGTGCCAATTTGTTTTGAAAACCACTTCATAAACAGGACATCTTACAGTCTGATGAAATTGTTCTCTGGCATAATTTCCTTGATAATAATGCATTGTGACTCTACATGTACATGTAGCATCATGCATGTAAGCACAGGACTTTATGTGTTACATGAGTCTGGAGCTTTTTAGAAAGTTTGTGTTTTTAATTTGTCAGTTTTAAATATTTCCTTTACATATATGTTGATAAAAGTGGTCAGAAAGGCTTTAAAGTTTAGCTAACATTACTGGCATTTTCCTTGATCAAAAAGTACAAATAGTAAATTTTTTTAAACTTTAAATTAATATTTTATTTAAAAGGGGGTCAATTGTTTTATTATTGTCAGGTCCAACATGAAGGTGGAAGACGGTTATACAATCGACTGAAATCCCTAGTCAGAGATGGCAGGAAAGGTTCTGTACTCTTCCATAACACCTTTCAGAAGTATGCTTACTGCGAGAGGCAACCAGGAGAAACTCTCAAGGCATGGCTTACCAGGTAGAACTCAAATACTGTCCTGTTAATATAAGACATCGTCCAAAAATTTGGAATAAAAAAGTTGTGATATGATTGTTGATAGCTGACTTATTTTGTCTGTAGCAAAAATTATAGCTGTGAAGAAAGGTTATCACACCAAAATGCTTTATTTAGATAAAATAAAAAGAAAAATCAGTGTATTTACCATTCGTGAATCAATTATTCCTTTCACTAGATCTCCCTATGTAAAACAATAACCAGGTGGACCTACCTGCCCAAAAACTGGCTTTCCTTCAGACAAGGGGGCCTCTGTGGCTCAGTAGGTAGAGCGTTGGATGGTCAATCCGAACAGCCTTCCACCAATGGGTGGCGGGTTCGAATCCCACTCAGTCCAAAAAAATTGGAAAATTTTCTTACTGGGTTTTCACTGGAACGACCTATGTGGGATGGTTGCCAGTTACCAACGGAAGGTCGTGGGTTTCCTCCGGGCATAGAGCATGGTTTCCTCCCACAATAAAACTGGCAACGCCGCCACATAAGGGAAATAATCTTCAGCGCGGCGTAAAACACCAAACAATCAATCAATCAATCAAACCTTTGTAGAATGATTACCAGGCAGACCTACCTACCAAAAAACTAGGGTTTGCTCCAGACATTGGGCTTAGTTTCCGGCCCCAGCAAACTTAAAAATGCTGTCATATAATGTTGACAGCGTTCATCATCAATCAATGATTTTATTCAATTTCTTGATCATGTCTGATTTTGTTGGTTTTCAGGAGCACCTATCAAACATCAGTGTGGTATTTTGATCACTTAGCTGGTCAGATACCAGTGGTAATGATTACAGATGACCAACAAGTAAGTAGTTCTGTGTATAAATACTCTATATACTAAAAGCTATTTTAAGATATGCCGGCACTTGGTTTTATTTTCTATATACTATACACTAAAAGCTATTTTAAAGGCATAGAAAACTCTAGGAATGGATACAGTCTATCTTAAACCATACCCACCAAGGCCCTTAAAACACAGAACCACTCCTTTCACCCACAGCCTGTACGTCAGTAAAATGACAATCTCTTTGGTAATTCTCTGTTTATAACATATGCTCTAACTTGGTTTTATCGTCATATAAGCTTGTTACAACAGATTTAGATAGCATCAAAATAAATGTTTTTTATGTTTTTTGGGGATATTTTTTTCATCCGGAAATAAAAATATTTGCATCAAGTTTGAAAAACATGTTTTACCTGTGTTGCATTGTCAGAAAATCAAGAACAAGAATATCACCATCCTATCCATTTTTTCCTTCATAGCTTCATATTGTGTGCTTTTTGTATGTAATAGCTTGAGAAAATCGCAATATAAACTTGCCGGACTGAAAAAGTGCCGTGCCTAAAATGATCTGTGTGAAGATCATCTGCAAGACATGTCGCCTATTTTCACCCCCGGGAAAGAATTCTAACGTGTGACTGGTTTTACCGAATCTATAGTACATATACATTCACTCACTATTATCCACTAATGACTGATCTCTATTAGTTTATACAGGAGAACCAGAAAATTCTAATGCGTGACTGGTTTTATCTGATCTATAGCACACATACATTCACTCACTATTATCCACTAATGACTGATCCCTATTAGCTTATACAAGGGAATCAGAAAATTCTAATGCGTGACTGGTTTTACCTGATCTATAGTTATAGTACATGTACATATACATTCACTCACTATTATCCACTAATGACTGATCCCTATTAGTTTATACAGGAGAATCAGAAAATTCTAATGTGTGACTGGTTTTACCTGATCTATAGTTATAGTACATGTACATATACATTCACTCACTATTATCCACTAATGACTGATCCCCATTAGTTTATACAGGAGAATCAGAAAATTCTAATGCGTGACTGGTTTTACCTGATCTATAGTTATAGTACATGTACATATACATTCACTCACTATTATCCACTAATGACTGATCCCTATTTATAGTTTATACAAGGGAATCAGAAAATTCTAATGCGTGACTGGTTTTACCTGATCTATAGTTATAGTACATGTACATATACATTCACTCACTATTATCCACTAATGACTGATCCCTATTTATAGTTTATACAAGGGAATCAGAAAATTCTAATGCGTGACTGGTTTTACCTGATCTATAGTTATAGTACATGTACATATACATTCACTCACTATTATCCACTAATGACTGATCCCTATTTATAGTTTATACAAGGGAATCAGAAAATTCTAATGCGTGACTGGTTTTACCTGATCTATAGTTATAGTACATGTACATATACATTCACTCACTATTATCCACTAATGACTGATCCCTATTTATAGTTTATACAAGGGAATCAGAAAATTCTAATGCGTGACTGGTTTTACCTGATCTATAGTTATAGTACATGTACATATACATTCACTCACTATTATCCACTAATGACTGATCCCTATTTATAGTTTATACAAGGGAATCAGAAAATTCTAATGCGTGACTGGTTTTACCTGATCTATAGTTATAGTACATGTACATATACATTCACTCACTATTATCCACTAATGACTTATCCCAATTAGTTTATACAGGAGAATCAGAACAAGACTCTGAATGTGTTCGTTATGGAGATGTCCGAATACTTGCAAACGTTTTGGCCCAAGTTTCCTGCAATCATGGAGCTCTATGAATCACTGACAACTGCCAAGCAAGAATCAGCCAATAAAGGTGAGCCAAGAAAAGAACATTCAGTTCCTAAGTCATGAAACTTTATTTTGTGAAATAATGGAATAGTTTTAGTTCGCATGAATGATGATGTTGATGCTGTCTTCATTTTTATTTGATTCTCATTTTTTTATTTAACGTAAAATAATCAGAGCTATTAGGAATTGTTTTTTTGCAAAACGATGTGAATTGATACTGTGTAGCAATTGGAGATTGGGGGAGGGGGTACAATGGCTTCGACCCCTCAGACTGGGGGCTTTGTTGCTTTGCCATAGCCATGTTTGCTGACCGAACAAGGAGGAACTTAACAATATGCCTGCCTGTTGTCTGTGGAATCTAATGTCAAAATTTAGATGGCAGTGGGTGGGGATGGGAATCTTTTTGTTGGTTGGTTTTTTTATCACCACACAATGCTAGCTGTTCAGTTTGATGTGTAACTCTAATCAATCAATTGCTTCATAGATTGAACATTTATCCCGAAACTGGTCCAAAAAGTCAACCTCTCAGAGAGGTGTTGAGAAAAAAATTTGGTTTCCTCTGAGAAAAGAGCCATTCATCCTTTATCAACATCAACTTCTAAATGCCGCCCGGTTTGCTCCCACAATAAAACTGGCAACGCCGTCATATAAGTGAAATAATCTTGAGCGCAGCATAAAACACCAATCAATCAATCAATCAATCTAAATGCCGACTAACCAAATGTCTTTGTCTTTATTCTAGCGGAGGAGGAATACAGTGGTTATCTGCCCTTAGCTGTCCTGGAAGCTGGCATTAAGTCCGGTAGATTTGTACAAGGTAACCTTCATGTGAACAAACACAACCCTATGCAAGAGGCTTTTATCAAGCAAAGCAGGTATTTGATCTGGTGCATTTTATATATTATTTATTAACACTAAAACACACAGGCACAGGGGAAATCTTCTTGTCTAAAATAACCATGGACTTTCTAATTGTGTTATCACTCGGTCGCCGTATGTGGAAGAGTTACCAGGCACTCGCCGGTTCCCCAATCCCGGATGTGAGACTGCCAGTCAACTTTCCACAAAAATAGTAAATTTGCAACCCAATAAAAGCAGAAGTTGTAATCCATATAGCCTTCATTGATTTTAACAGTAAATTTAACAAGTTATTTAGGGAATTCCCTGTTGTTGTTTTTTTCTGTCTGACAGTCAGTAAACATTCCAAGCTCAGCAACAAAGGGCTTCACTTCTAAGTCTTTTCTTTTTACCAAAACAAAGCAGACAAAGGAATCCCCAAATAAATCTCGCTGCCCAGCGGTCCATTGGTTGATTGATTGTTTGGTGTTTTACGCCGCACTCAAGATTATTTCACTTATATGGCGGCGTTGCCAGTTGCAGGCCCCCATGTCCCTTTAAATAATGAGTTATATTTCAATGCTACCATTCACCTTCTAAATGTCAGCTTTAAAATCATTCAGTAGAGAGGCAAGCATACATATTCTATCAATGGGATTCTATCCATTTCCATCGCCATTTTAAATAATGGGTTTTTGAACTCGAGCCGCCCTTTATGGAATTGTTGAGACAACAGGTATATATATTTCATGTGGATTCTCTAATATATAATTTATATCTTTTTTACAAGTAATGTTGTGACCAATCTGGCTGAACATCTAGATTCTGATATCCTCATACCAGGAGTTGTGCCAAGAAACAGAGCTGTTCATGGGGACTCAGTTGTCGTTGAGATATTACCTCGTTCACAGTGGAAAGGAAAGTCACTGACTATCAAAGAAAACGAAGAGGGTTTGTACTAGTTTGCCATCCTTTAACAACATGTGTCACATAAAATTTACTCATAGACTGGTCCAGACTACTTCTTCTGTAATGTTGACGCTTGGTTTATGAAATGTTATTTTCATGTAGCTCATGGTGAGCAGTTGTGTCATTTATGCCAATGAACTATATGCGTTGAATGGACACTTCTCATTGGCTGACTTTGTAAAATGTGCCTCCATTGATAGTTGAAGCTCACATGCATAACAGATCTGGGTCGAAATTGCACCATCTCCTAGTAATGGCGACATTTGATGCTTATCAAATACCATGTGACCTCTTGAAATGTTTCGTGTCGTTATATCCAGAGTTGATTGCCCTTGAATTTTTTTTTTAAAGCAAACATACATTTGCTTGTCTGGTCTTCATGTACTTTTTCTAGTTTCAATGCTCAGTCAACAAAATTTTGTGCTCTGCAGTTTTGCCATTTGTGTATTCAAAGTTGGCACCGCTATTATTTGCAGACCTACTACCCTTTATCAACTTGTGTTAAACAGAATTTACTCATAGCCTTGTCCAGACTTCATCTTTTGTAATGGACGGGGCCTCCGTGGCTTAGTAGGTAGAGCGTTGAATGCTCAATCCGAAACAGCCTTCCACCAATGGGTTGCGGGTTCGAATCCCGCTCAGTCCCAACAATTTTTTTTGACTGGGTTTTCACTCGAACGACCTATGTGGGATGGTTGCCAGTTACCACCAGAAGGTCGTGGGTTTCCTCCGGGCATAGAGCCCGGTTTCCTCCCACAATAAAACTGGCAATGCCGCCATATAAGTGCACAGTCTTGAACCAATCAATCTTCTGTAATGTTGTTGCTCGGTCACTGAAATTTTGTGTACACGATACGCATGGTGTGCAGCTGTGCCATTTGTACATGCAAAGTTTGTTGCACCATTATAGTCCTTGAATATCTTAGGTCAGGCAAAATGAACGCATTAGGTTGTCCAGACTACTATTTCTGTAGGTAGGATGCCAGGTCAAGCGAATTATGTGTAAGCCATGCCTATTGCGTGTAAATGTGTCTTGTGCAATGCAAAATTTGTCATGGGTCATATCATTTTTACAGTTGAACTTTTTGTTATTTTTTCCAGAGTTATTGCCCTTGAATAATTCTTGTGAGGAATGCATAACAATGTAGACCTAGTGCAAGGGGGGTATTGTTTTCCAGAACATTTCTATTTTCATTAAATCTGAAAGTATTCATTTTCAGCTGTGGCACAAGAGTCGCAAGAGGAAGTTAGTGATGCCATGCCAACAGGGAGGATTGTGGGTATCCTTCAGAGAAACTGGAGAGATTATGTTGTGTCTTTCAATCGAGATGAGGTTTGTGCTCGTCTATTAAGATTTTTTTCTATGATTTATTTCCCATTCCTTCACCTCCCAAGCCTTATGTTAAAGAAAACCAGCACAGGGACACTAGGGATATCAGGAAGTCATAACTGTCTTACTGCCTTGGGTGTTGAAGCTGTTAAAATGTGTGCTTTTCTACTGCTGTTTGTATAAACAGTTTTCCAGATAACCATTTGTAACTGGCCTGGGTCTCGTGGACTGTTGGGTAGCGAAATTTATTTGGGAATTCATTTGTTTTGGTGATGAGAATTGTGCTGGCGTAGCTGTGCATACTTACAGCCTCTCTGGCTGCATGTTTCAGCGTGGTACATTCTTGGCTGTTTCTTTAGTGACTGTCAGACCGAAAACAACAGCAACAGTGAATTTCATAAATAACTCTTTACATGTATTAGTTCTGACTTGTGGGCCCTTCATTCGAGATTAAGTACTGATTTGTTCAATAATCTAAGGGTTAACTAAAAACCACAACAAACTTATGCAGTTTGTCCTTTTAAAGGGTATCCCAAACGCTTCCTTTTTCTAGAAATAACACTTGATAGTAGTAGACAATGACTTATAACTTAAGCCAAGAAATATATCATAAACATATGTGTATAGCGTTCTTCAAAATTTACCCCTAAAGGTGCCCTGTGCTGAACAGATTTATCTGAGCTGTGAGCCTGTGATTGCAAATCACAACAGCTGATTGTAACACATCTCATCACCTTTAGTAAAAAACACAATAAAACTGTTAAAACTAATGCTTCAAATAAATATTGTAAAGTTTAAATCCATTGACAACTCTTCAATTCGCTGTTATAGTGTAGCATTTTATTTGCTACATGTATACTGAGAGTAGAGAATTTGACTGTTAAGCATTGGTTATGCCGAACTCCTCTGGCAAAGGGACTGCCTAGGGAGTGAGCCTTGCTAGGCAGGCTGGGGAAGGCAGAAGAGAGCGAAACCTTGGAATCAATGTTTGGTTGTTTTCTATCTCCAACAGCAAGTTAGCAGTAATCCAGGCCGTGCTGGGAAAGTTTTGGTAATTCCCTGGGATTACCGGATACCAAAGATAAGGATTAGTACAAGACAACTCGAGTCCCTCAAAGATTCAAGGTATGACATTATCATTTATTCAAGACGAATTGATCTTCTGTATGGAATTGTTGCGCCGGGCAAAGAAACCAGTTTTCCCATCTACTTAACCTGGCAAAGCCACCCAACAAGGGAAATAATCTTGAGTGTGGCGTGAAACATCAAAATGAAATGGCCAAGTTTTAGCAACTGATTGTTAATTGACTGTGTACATTTTGTTCTCATACTTTTAGAAATGATACTGGAAGACCTCAGTGTTTTGAATGTTATCCCAATCAACAGTTGAGGGGGGGGGGGGGGGGGGTTCTCAAAAAACTTACACCCGACGTAAATCTATTACAAGGCTTTATTACTATGAAAATATTCAATATTAATTAATTATCGATGGCGTAACTGTTTTGAGAAACATCCCCTGAAGAGAAACCACTGAAATTGTACATTTTGTTTTAGGATCATAGTTCGTATAGATTCCTGGCCTGCAGATTCCATGTACCCTAATGGTCACTTGGTGAAGAGTTTAGGTGCTGTTGGGGAACTGGAGACTGAGATAGCTGCTCTTCTCGTGGAGAACACCATTACTGTGGCCCCCTTCTCTGATGGCCAGGTCAGTATCAATATCAATATCAATATTTATATTACAACATTTTTCTTATGTGGATTAACACAGAAACTTGCTAAATATATATATTTATGAACATTAAAACACACTGTCACAGGGGAAATCTTTTCTAAAATAACCACCAGCCCCAATAGCTCAGTCGGTAGAGCGTCCACTTTAGGCCTGGGAGATCCGGGTTCAAGCCTGGGTCGAGTCAGACCAAAGACTTTAACAGTGGTAGCTGGTTGGCCCGGTGTCAGTATACTGTGACTGGGTGAGGGTGCTTGCTGGTTGTCTTCGGCAAGTCATCTCGTTGAGGCAGCACCTAAAAGAGCGGTGGAAATCCGCCCTGCAACAAGGAGACAACGTCTTCATATAACTGAAATACTGTTGAGCAGGACGTAAAACCCAAATCACTCACTCACTCACTCTAAAATAACCATGGAGACAAGTTTCTAATTGTGCTAAAAAGAGGTATAATATCATTTAGACCTTTATACCCCATCATAAGTTGTTGTTGTATGTGATTTTATGAAAAAAAAATTTTCTTTAATTTTTCCTTGAATTATCAAATCCTGTACAGTTAAAAGAACTGCCAACAAACAGTGAGGAAAAGCCGTGGTTAATGGATGAAGGGGAGATAAGCAGGAGGCGTGATCTCCGAGAATCACATCTAGTTTTTAGTATTGACCCAAAGGGATGTGAAGATGTTGACGATACACTGTCTGTCAGGTAGGCTTAAATATTCCATAAAGTTATAAAACTAGATTGTGTCAAAATGTTTCGAGTGGATCAGACAGTTCAAGTGCTTGCCCAAGAATTCCATCATAACTTGGTTTGATGGTCAACACCTTCTTCAATTTTACCAAACTTATGATTATATTACATATACCAACATTTTGTATACGAATCTCAAATCTAATGTTGAAAAAATCTGCAGACCTTCAAACTTCACATTAATTCTATGAAAATAGTATTTAAGCTGTGTGACAATTGAATTATTTAAAGGGGCAATGAGCTGTCTTAAAACTAAATGACAGGCACTGAAATGAGAAAAAGCAGTGCAGTCTAAGTAATTTAAAAGCACTATTTTAGTGTAGTTTCTCAAGACTATTGGTACTTAAAGCTTCTGAATTGTATGTTTTGAGAAAAATAACAGATAATTTCCGCACTCTGTATTAATGGAAAAATATGAACATTTTTGCCACTTTAAAGTGGCATGAGCTGCCAAAATTCACACTTTTTTCGTAATTTCTGATCGTCACGACAATAAGAGGCTTTGAAGGCCATCGAAAAACTAAATGATTGGCGTCGGAATGAGGAAAATCCATACAGTATGTGGCCTGTACGAACCGAAAACGTGTTCGAAAAGTAAACAAAATTAATATAACCGGGACGACCATTCATTCATTCTAAGGCAAAGTTAGTTCAAAACAATACTTTATCGCACATTTTCGAGACTAGAAGCACTAAAAAGCGTCTGAATTATACATCTTGAGAAAAATAGCCAATAATTTCGACATTCTGTTTTAACGTCAAAATATCAACATTTTGGCAGCTCATGTCACTTTAAGTTAAAGAGCATTTATTTTATTGTAACAGTTTTAGTAATTCTGTGAACATCAGTTTGAACAAATCATCATCTTGGAGGATATGAAATAAATACAATGAAGAATTAATCTTCAAAGGGGTGTAATATATTGTTTACATTACACAAGGTTTATTTCAATGCTTAATTTTCCAAATTTTTGTTTATTCCCCAGAACGCTACCTAATGGTAATATAGAATTAGGTGTACATATTGCTGATGTGACCTACTTTGTACCTGCTGGATCATTAACTGACCTAGAAGCCATGTCGAGATCTACAACAGTTTACCTGGCAGACCGACGTTATGACATGTTACCTGCTGTACTCAGCTCTGACTTGTGCTCGTTAGTCAGTAATGTAGACAGGTAAGGACCTATTACACTGAGCTGCCCAGGGTTTTATAGTATTCTAAGTGGCATTTTATATTGGTTATAGAAATCAATATAAACCCCAACCTTACCCCTCTCCCCCCACCCCCTTCAAACAAAAGTTGTGCTGTTAAGACCATTAGTATAATATTACCTTTGTATATATTACTCATTAATTTCTTCTTTTTTCTTTGGCCCATATTCTTGGCTTTAGGTCTGCTTGTGTTAGTAAATTTGGTTTTACTTTTCATAGAAAATAAAAATAATGTTAATACATGTACTGGGTAAATTGAACTCTTCGACAGTGTAATGTCACATGACCTGGCTAAGAATTAGAAACAGGTAGATACATTGAGCGAAATTGCTTTGGGATGTTATGGCAATTTGTAATATGTCTACAATGTTTTAACATTTGACCTGTCCATGTGACCCTGGCATGTAGGTCACTTGATTGACAGGCGAGGAATCAATGTCAAATTTAGACCCGTCATATAAGCGAAATAATCATAAGTGTGACGTAAAACTCCAATCAATCAATCAAATTTAGACCAACTTTCTCTGATTTACTCTGAGCAAATAGCCCTGTTTCCTCCCCCCACTAAACCTGGCAACTCCGCCAGATAAGTGAGATAATCTTGAGTGTGGCATAAAGTATCAATCAATCATCAATCAATCATCAATCAATCATCAATCAACCATCAATCAATCATCAATCAATCAATCATCAATCAACCATTAATCAACCACCAATCAATCATCCATCAATCAATCATCAATGAATCAATCGTCTTACTGCTGTAGGTTTGCTGTAAGTGTTATGTGGGAATTAGATGATCAGATGGAGATGGTTAATGTCTGGTATGGCAGGACTGTTATCAACTCCAAGTATAAACTTTTCTATGAGGTAAGGATATTGGTATATCTGGGACCTGTTTCACAAAGCGGCGTAGATGTATTTTTTGCGTAACTTTCATACTAACGTACCTCTACAGTATGGGTTGCTATGGCAGTTACGTAAAAACTTACGCTACGCCGCTTTGTGAAACAGGCTGCTGATCTGGATATTATCTTTGAAGATTGATCTATTGTTTGATCCTTAAAAGATTTATGAACAACTTTTGGAAATATTTTCTAATTTGCGTTAAGTGTGTTGTAGAACATGTACTTTAAAAGTCTGACCAAAAATAAAATAAAATTTCGGTCGCAGCACATACAAAATTCAAGCTACGTTTGCCGATCTACAATGTTTACGAAAGTTAATTATCTCAGAGACTTTATGACGTCAAACACGACCTCCGTTGTGTACGTACCCTCACAGCGATGACGTAATAAACAATTTCTGCTGTCTCAGTACGTCTTCGTGGCAGTTTGTACTCATCGTAGGTCGCGTATGACGTCATTTTTCCGAGTAGTTACGACAAATACGGAAAATATGCATATTTCCTACCCGTTCTTCTTTTGGAGGGAACTAACGCGAACGTGTTTCGTTTCAACTGATGTTTTTCAAATATACATTTTGTCCATAAACAAATACAAACCAGCTTTAAATCCTGTTCATAAATCCTTTAAGATTGTACTCAAACATACTTGAACTTATACAGTGTATTTTGGTATTATTTGAGATGGCAAACTGAGGGTTTTTACGAGAATTAAGCAATGTCCTTCTACTGGTGTCTGGCAATTATCCCATCCATCCAAATGGATTAAAACAGTAAAAATATTTCATAATTTTACTTGGATTTATTGGAGACCAGCCCCGATAGCTGAGTTGGTAGAGCATCCGCTTCAGGGCTGGGAGATCCAGGTTCAAGCCTGGGTCGAGTCAGACCAAAAACTTAAACAGTGGGAGCTGCTGCTGCTTCGCTTGGCGCTCAGCACTAAGAGTTAGAACAGCGACTGGTTGGCCCGGTGTCAGTATAATGTGACTGGGTGAGGGAGCTTGCTGGTTGTCTTCGGCAAATAAAGGAACAGTGGAAATCTGCCCTGCCACAAGGAGACAACGTCTTCATATGATTGAAATACTGTCAAGCAGGACGTAAAATCCAAATCACTCACTCACTTGGATTTATTGGGAATTGAGCCCTTGGCATGTGTTGAAAGTTCTTTTCTTGTGTTTCAAGCACTTAAATGACATGCACATAGCCACAAAGAATCTATTTTTATAAAAAAAACATAAAAAATCTGCCCTTGTATAATATGAATGCTATAATGTTTTCTTTTAATTTTGTATTTAGATGAAGGAGATGGCAATATTTCATAACATCATATCATAGGTTAGAATGTTAGTTGCTGGACACTTAGCTACATGTATAGGTTTGTTGAGAATGTCTTAATATATTTACTGAACATGTTACATTGTAGATTGCCCAGGCAATGCATGATGGAGTTGGTGATGAGGAACTAGTCTCCAACATCCCTGAGTTACAAAATCTGGATAAGGAGATCTGCATAAAAAGGTATGCCAACATTTCAGTCCATAGAAATTAAAATATGGTAGATTGCGTCCGAATACGACCGATTTTATACCCAAGTGAGTGATAGTCTCGTTCTCACAGTGCTCGATAAGGAGATCTGCACAAAAATGATTGCCAACATTTCAGTCCATAGAAATTAAAGTAGTAGTTGTCTTTTGTGATTTTTTTCTCCTGTATAAGATAATATGGACTAATTGGTCTGAAATAGAAATAAATAAAGCTGGTATCCACCTGTGAGATATTTATATTTATCCTTGTGCTTATATATTCGTATTTCGTCAAAAGTAAAAGTTTTTTGAGGCCAAGTTATTGTTATTTGCTTTTTGGAGATAACATTTTACTTTTAATTGTATTTGATTACAATTATGGTCAGACTTCTTTGAAAAAAATTACGATGATAAATAAGTTACGCACAAAAAAGTAGAGTTTCTGTCATATCATGATAGGTTAAAGGAATTGAAAAGGGCTGTGTTGACACTAATGGATATATCTCGAACCCTAAAGGCTAGGAGAACCAGAGGGGGGGCTTTAGAACTGGAAGGAGTAGAGGTACAAGTGCAGATTGATGACACACAAAAAATTGAAGATCTTGCACCCAAAGCTGTAAGTTTTTGTTGGTTTTGTCGTAGAAATAACAAATATCAAAAGAATTTGAAAGCTTTCATTTTGATTGATTAATGTTTTTCACCGCAACTAAGAATTAATGTATATGCCGGCATTACCAAGTTTAGTGGGAGAGAAAACTGGGATCTTAGGCTGGAGGACAACTTACCTTGCAAAACTACCCAGATTTTTTTCTCGGACTCAATTGTGTGAGCTAATGAAGAAAGGATTGTGTTGGACTGAGGGACTATTGCTCTGCCAAGTGAGACCCCCCCCCCCCCCCAGCTTTTTGTACGCACTAAATATATGTAAAAATTATTATATCTATCTCTTTTCAATGAAATTATTACATAGCAGAAGTTTATAAAATATAATGACTTGGTGGGAAATATAATGATTCAGAAGTATCATACTTACATCCCTAAAATGTTTGATGGTGTAAGAACTTTGTGTGTCAGATCGTAGTTGAGGTTTATTTTTTGCGGATGATTTAGACATTTCTCTAAGTGTTTATTGAAGCGTAACACATGAATGAATGAATCAATGTTATGTATATTGACAGCACTTGGAGATTCACGAGACTATAGCAGAGTGTATGATCTTTGCCAATCATTGGGTAGCCAGGAAGATAGCGGATTCCTACCCTAACCAAGCACTTGTAAGTAGTCCATAGTCTCATACATAGACTGGGGCCTCCGTGGCTCAGTAGGCAGAGCGTTGGACGCTCAATCCGAACAGCCTTCCACCAATGGGTCGCGGGTTCGATTCCCACTCAGTCCAAAAAAAAAATTGGAAAATTTTCTGACTGGGTTTTCACTCGAACGACCTATGTGGGATGGTTGCCAGTTACCAACGGAAGGTCGTGGGTTTCCTCCGGGCATAGAGCCCGGTTTCCTCCCACAATAAAACTGGCAACGCCGCCATATAAGTGAAATAATCTTGAGCGCGGCGTAAAACACCAAACAATCAATCATACATAGACTGTATTCAAACTCAATTTACCTCTCTGTCAGAGACTGGGGGATTTTAAAACGTTGAGATGTCATGATGCCTTTCTTGTTTTGTATATTCTGTCTGAATTTGAAGTTCTACCCTTTGCTGTAGGGGAACTCTTTTTCCTGCACAATAAGATTGTTTTATTACTCATATCTGTACAAAATGTGTCTCACTTGAGAAATTCTAACGGCCATAGCCTTTCTGATATTTGTAAAACTGAAATGGGAAATGATACACATTATCTACATCTAATTATGTTTCAAAGTTCTAAATTGTGGGAGGGGGCCTCCGTGGCTCAGTAGGTAGAGCGTTGGACGTTCAATCCGAAGAGCCTTCCACCAATGGGTCGCGGGTTCGAATCCCACTAAGACCAAATATGAATTGAAAAAATTTTGAGTGGATATTTCACTCTGTCGCCATATGAGGAAGAGTTGCCAGGCCGAATGTTTCCTCCGGGCAATGAGCCCAATTTCATCCCCCACTAAACCTGGCAACGTCAACATATAAGTGAAATAATCTTGAGTCACACTCACTCCACTTTGTAGTTTACAGTCTCAAATTTATTGCTAGGACTTTTTGTGTCCCTCAAACCAAATTTCTAACATGAGATCTCTATAACTGATAACAAGTCTATAGATTGTACTTCAAATCATTGAGAGAAAGTAAACTAAATGATTTCATTTTATAGGAAAGTGATTTATTTCTATTCCTATATGTAATAACATAGTCTTATATTTATTTTTACCAGCTGCGTCACCATCCATTACCTCGGGAAGGCCATTTTGAAAATTTAATCCAGTGTGCGAAAGCACGTGGCTTTGACATAGAGACAGACTCCAACAAGGCACTAGCTGATTCGTTAGACAAATGTGTAGATCCCAATGACCCCATGGTGAATAAGGTAGGTTGCGGTTTCAATATTGTATTTTCTGTCCGCTTTGGTCTCTCGTTCTGTAATCATCTTCACAGAAAGGGTTAGAGGTGGGTCTCGTTCAGCCAAGGGGCCTCTGTGGCTCAGTAGGTAGAGCATCGGACAGTCAATCCAAACACCCTTCCACCAATGGGTTGCAGGTTCAAACCCCACTCAGCCCACTGGGTTTTCGTTCCAACAACCTATGTGTGATGGTTGCCAGTTATCACCGGAAGGCTGTGGGTTTCCTCTGGGCATAGAGCCCGGTTTCCTCCCCAATAAAACTGGCAACGCCGCCATAAAAGTGAAATAATCTTGAGTGCGGCGTAAAACACCAAACAATCAATCATTCAGTCAATCAGCAGACAGATAGCCCCCCACACTGCACATGCTCAAGATGAAATTGATCCACTTTGAATCCCTTGTATTTTGATGAAATCATGTTAACTTTTCTAAAATGTATATAATATACTAGCTTATAAATCAAGCTTTTGGATATCTACACGACTTGTGAATGCTGTTGTTGAAATTACAAAAAAGGTAGGAGGCTGATATTGCAGGTTATAGTCATACAAGATATGAACTCACAAGGAAAACAATCACAAATACTTTCTTCGGTCAATTTGTTCCTGCAATTGGCGGTCTCCACTGATGGTCGAACATGATTTTGTCTGCAGATTAATTTTCAGTTTACATTCACACGGTAGACTACGATAAAATTCACAAACATGAAAATCAACTTTATGTTCTTTGGGAGCTTGCGTGATTGTCTTGGATGATCTTCCTCAATCAATCGTTTTTTTTTTTGTTATATTTTTTCTCAGATATTTATTATATGATCGTATGCGTCCGTGTTTTTGTCTCTTTGCAGCTGTTACGGACTCTAGCCACACAAGCCATGTCGAATGCCATGTATTTCTCCACAGGTTCAATCTCCAGGGATCAGTTCTTCCATTATGGATTGGCATTAGATCGTTATACACATTTTACATCCCCTATTAGGAGATATGCCGATGTCATCGTAAGTGAATTTTAAACAAATTTATCCCCCAAAATTGAAGGGCCTTGCATGTCTCCTTCACCAGTTCAATTAATAGACATCCCACACCTACACAAGCCTTTCATGAGTAGTTTGCAAGTCTAAACCCAACTCATTTCAGATTTTTTTTTTTTAAATTGTTACTTTTATTGCTTGATGTTTGATAGGCTCATTCCGCTTTCCATACCCATTAACTTGGCCACCCTATAGGTGAAATAATCTTGCGTTCTGCATAATAAGTTAAATCAGTTAATCCCCCAAAATTGTGAAATTGTTGTATTCAAAGATTTAGAACAATAAGGGAAGGTAACTTAGGTTCTCTCATTTTCTCCTGGGACAGGCTTATTTTCCTCTCAAATAAATCTTACAATACTGATATATGGTGAATACCCTTGATTATGAGGCTTAACAATAATTGAATTTGCATCTTCATCTTCCCATTTTTCAGACTTTTCCATGATCACTGGAAGATATTAGATTCCCCCCTCCCTCTTGCCTCAAATATAGCTGATTTATATATGTTTTACTGTGTGATGATTCATTTATTAATTTGACCATTACATTACTGTTATATCTGCTCAGGTACACAGACTGTTATTGGCTTCAATAGGGGAGGACAACTCTTCACAACTCATCTCCAATAGCAACCTTCAAGAACTGTGTCAACATATCAACAATAAACATAGGGTTAGTTACCATAACAACCATGCCCTTCAAAAGCGATTTTGGTTGCAGTTCCAATAAGATGAACTTCTATAAATCTTCCAGGACACTCCCAGCCCCTATTTTGGTTTAAAGACTTTTCTTGTTGTTTAAGTAATATAAAATTGGAAATATGGTTAAAGATGACTTAATGTCAAATGACATGAAGTAAATTACAACTTCTAACCAGAAGCTCATGGATGCCCTTATTTACGGTAAGAATTCCGCTAATTCAAGTACTCTAAACATTATGAAAAGCACTCTAAAAGTTTGAAACTTTTCGTTGGATGTCTTACCTCCTGCATGGAGCGACCGATAATCCTATCGAGCAATCGCTATTGTTGTTGTTTTCGACCAAACATGACAGAAAGCAGTCTAATAATTTGTTATATTCACATTGCTCGTCCTTGAATTAGCGGAATTCTTACCGTAGCCGAAGTCTAGCATCAAATATTGACACCAGATGCTAGCAGATTAATGAAAACTGGACAGAAGAATTTTCATTTTCATATGCTGAGAAATTGCGGGTTTAATTGTCACTCAAGAGAAATTGAAATATTTCTGAGCAGGTTCTTTACTCAGTTGCCCTATGTGACAGAGTTTTTGGTACACTCGGAATCTCGAGGTTCCCCTGGGCAAAGAGGTTTCCTTCCCACTAAACCTGGCAATGTTGCCATCTAAGTGCAATGATGTTGAGTGGGGTGGAAACATCAATCAGTCAATCAAAGATCATTTATTGTATTTGACAACAAATAAAACATTCCATATCTTTTCCGAACAAATCATCTTAAAATCAGAGCACCATGCAAGCCTGTCATTATAAGAATAGACTGGAAGAGTTAAAATATGCTCTCCCAAAACTGTCAGGGTGACCTGTTTCACTCTCCCCAAAATTCAATGGGAATGCACTTCTTCAGAGTGTTTTTCAGAGAGAGAACACAATTAGGATGAAATAAAAGTATCTGATGTTACAGAAAAGGAATTTTTATTTTGGTATAGTTATCTATGTCGGAATTGTCGAGCAAATTCTGGAGGGAAAAAAAGTGTTATCCTAGTTTTTCATATTATCATACAGCTGATTCTAATTTAATGGACATGAAAGGGTTGGAGAATAGTTTTATCTTTGGAGAGTGAGAAACATAAACACTCGCCTGAAACCGGTAGGGAGAGTTAGGGGGAGTGATAAACAGGTCTCCTCAGACCCCTTTGGGGGTGTGTGGAGGGGAAGGAAAGCAATCACTCTCCCTTTAATGACAGCCTTGGCATGAAGCGCAGATTTCAATTGGTTACATTTTTGTTTTAGTCTGCACAAAATGCCCAACGAGATTCACAGGAACTTTTCCAGGCATTATTTTTCCGAGATAAATCTCCTGATGATGAATGTTGTCATGTGGATGCAGTTATCTTCCAGCTCCGTGCAAATGGATTCCTAGTTTTTATTCCCAGGTAGAGTTTAATTAGTTAGTGTCTTTTAGAAAGTGAATATAACACTATTCTCATTATTTTTTGGGATTACACTTTCTTGAAAAATGGCAGAAATTCTTCTACCGATTTTTGGGTGAAACCTGAGTATGGTCTGTTGGCTGAATGGATAAGGCAGCCGGCATTTAGTGCTGGCGATAGGTGTCATACTCTGTGACCCGGTTTCGATTCCCGTTTTGGGTTTCGCCCAAAAATCGGTAGAAGAATTTAAGCCATTTTTCAAGAAAGTGTAATACCAAAAAATACTGATTTAATTTGTTACTTCTATAAAACCCCTCAGAAATACCGAACTAAAGATGTTTGCTTAAGCCCTTTTCACAATTGAGATACGGCGGGTTTACGGCTCTTGCGGTCATGAATTTTGGCCTTCCGTACGATGGACCGCAGCCTTTCTTGCGGGCAACCGCACCTTACCGCGCGTAATTTTTGTGCCGCAAGAGCCGCAGAAAAGTTTCGGCCGTGCGAATTTTTTTATTACCTCTGATCCGTGCGGGCGCTAGTACGTTCACCGTAAACCGTTGTATCTTGACGCGCGGTTGTTGCACGATTTTTTTGTGTCATAAGATGCTCCGTACGGAGAGATTTCTTGTTCCGCCAACCTTACAGCAGTCGTAAACCGTTGCAGGATTCGCTGTCTCGGTCTTGCATCGCCTTGCGTTCACCGTGCGAAAAATACCCTCAGGTGTGCTACAGGTATATATTTTTGGGTGCTCCATTTTATCTCACAACAGTTGAAGTTTTTGTCTTGGTCTGCTTCTTGGCGGGCATCGTGGTGATCTTCCTCAATGGATTGACGTTCTTTTTCTAACGGTTTTTTGGATCTATGCGCCTTTTTATACTGCAATTACGTCTGCGGAGCCCAAAATCGCCGCACGATTTGACAAAACGCCGTAAGACGCCCGCTCATTGGTGCGCGGCGAAAAACAATGACGCACGATGCATCTTGCGGCACGCCGCACGTTCCAACCAATCACGTAGCACCTCCGTGCAACTGTCTCACTGATCACGTGCGCTAGACGTGCGTTGCTTGCGTCACTCGCGCGGTTCGCCCCAAGAGATTCGTGGATTTAAACGTGCGGGAACCTTGCCACGCCTTTACGATGCCCCGGCCAATCTTGAAATGGATTATTTTCTTGCGTTAATTATTCCGATTCTACTGCGGCCCGAAAAAATGTTATCTCCCCCGTGCGGTCGATTTCAGTATTTTGACCGTGCAAATTCTACTCAATTTAAGAAAAATTGAAAATGCCAGTATTCTGTGGAGGTCCGTGTTTTATCATGACAAAGAGTTCGGTTTTCTCCCCACTAAGCCTGGCAACGACATATAGGTGAAATAGTATTGAGTGTAGGGTAATCAATCAATCAGCAATCAATCATAAAAAAACAAAAAAAATTTCAATCCTTTTAAATGAAAATTTTTAAAATTTTTGGTTGGATAAGTGTTTGATTAAACATGTCCCTCAAAGACAACTTATAGCTTGATACATTGACGATAAATCTTGTGTTTTAGGTATGGTATAAAGGGTCCAGTGTATGTGAAATCTAAAGGTGGTCAGGTGGTTTATATTGATGAGGATGATCATATTGAATGGACCAGTGGATCAGTACATCTGGCCAATACCTCTGTTACTGTCAACTCCATCCTCGGAAATCATACATATCATCTCTTTGATCATGTTACTGTAAGTTTTCTGGTGAATTTATTGAACATCCACCTTATATGCACAAAGAAAAAAGTTAAGCACCCCCGTGGAAAGTCTGCACCGACCGATAAAAGCATTGGTGTAGGGAGATTGTTGGCAAACGTTGCAGAAACGATTGTGATCATAAAGGGCAACATTCTGGCGATACGAAATCACCATTAATGGCACTAAGCTGTACAATTTATTCAGGATATCGTTAGCCAAATCAGAAGTGTATTTTAACAAAATAAAAAGATGCTTGTAAGTATGAAACGTTTCATACTTCCAGTGAGACGTCGGATCTGTTGAAGGGGTAACTGCTGCCAATACCGATGTAATGCAGCTTCCAATTCCTGCAGATTTTGTACAGGAGGCTCTGGGGCTTGAATGTTCCTGCCCATCCTATCCCAAATGTGCTCTTAAGGATTCAAATCGGCGCAGTTACCTCTTCAACAGATCTTACGTCTCACTGGAGGGGTGAGACGCAGGTTGGAAGCTAATGGAGGCTATACATGCTATTGACCTTCTGTTCTAGAGATGTGTTTTACACACACAAAGTGACATTTTTACTTCAATATGTTTGCCCTGTGAAGCCAGATTGGCTCTGAAGTTTCATAATTACAAGCATCTTTTTATTATGTTAAAGTACACTTGATTTGGCTAACGATATCCTGAATAAATTGTATAGCTTATTGCCATTAATGGTGATTTGTTATTGCCAGAATGTTGCCCTTTATGATCACAATCGTTTCTGCAACATCAGTTTACCAACAATCTCCCTACACCAATGATTTTATCGGTCAGTGCAGACTTTCCACGGGGGTGCTTCACTTTTTTCTTTGTGCGTATAAGGTTTGCCAAAACCAATGATTTTATCGGTCAGTGTAGACTTTCCAGGGGGTGCTCAACTTTTTTCTTTGTGTATATATCCAAGTGGTTTAATTGTTTTGTTGGAATCTATTAAAACAAAGTATTGGTTTGCCTGATTTGTTAACAATGGGGGAGACAAAACCACTTGATGATATTAAAATGGCATTGGATCTATCACCATAAGGCATTTGTTACATTTGAACAATGATGCATTGATTGGCCATATCATTGGTTAGGCCTTGAAATGGGGTAATATTGATTGATTGATGTTTTATGACGCACTCAAGATTATTTCCCTTAAATGTCCTTCAACAAGTACCTGGCAACTCTCCCACATACGACGACCGAGTGATAAATTCATTCAAAATTTTTTTCAATTTTTATTTGGTCTGATTGTGATTTGAACTTGTGCGGCGTCTATGGAAGGTCTGTGTGGGACAATGACTCCAACCCACTGACGCCCCTCAAGGAGTTAAGAAAGAGTTGAGTTTTTTGTTTTTTACAAGAAGTGAATTCTTGTAATCAATCTGTTTCAGTTATTATTGTGTTTCTGGTATTTTTCACTTGATGACTCAGTGTGGAAAGTTGCCAAGCACTTGTTAAGGTGCTGGTCCTCCTCCGGACAGAGCCCGATTTCTTCCCCACTTAACTTTGCATTGATGCCATATAAGTGAGAGTGCAGCCGTTAATCAACCAATCATTTTGTTTCAGGTTGGGGTTAGTCTACAGGAATCTCATGCTCACCCATCCACCCTGAGACTGGATCTTCTGTCAAATGACCGCCATGAAACATGGGTGGATATAGTGCTACAACAACCAGAGAAAACTGATATTGTTAGGGTAAGGTTTGACAGTACAAAATCCCAAGTTTCGAGATCTCTTTCTAAAAACATTTAGGTCTACCACACTGCTTGGTCAGGTCCCAAAATAAGGTTGACGGTGCATGTTGCCATGACTGACCCTACATTCATTTAGTTTTAGATTTAGCGTAAATGTCTTGAGAAATTTCCCCCTCGCCTACTGTGCCATCAGATATCAACCCCCTGTGCTCAGTGATTGTCTTAGAGACGTCCCCCTGGTCTACTGTGTCATCCGATGGTAGCAGAATGACATCACCCCCCCCCCCCCCCCCCCCCCCTCCCATGTACTTGTCTTTGAGGCTTCCTGTTGATAAAAACACAAACTTAACATGACTGAGATACTAGCCTACAGTTAACCAGTTTGGAACAAAATGTTATTTTGAAGCAGTGTGTTTGATCTCTTTTTAAAATATACCTGTAGGGTTTTTTTCTATGACATTTTTTATATAATTATGAGAACCAGTAGCCTCCAAAATGGATGCCACCTTTGGGCTGGGGGTGGTGTGGTTTTTGCCATTCCCATTTTTGCCTACCTAGCATGGAGGAAAATTAAGTATGCCAAATACATTAGCCTTCCTGACGTTCATGTGGTCTGTGGAGGTTTTAATGTTAAAATTTAGGGGGTATTGGGATGGGTAAGATATTTTGGTCGGTTGATACTTTTGTGGCCATATAACCTTAGCTGTTGAGTGCGACGTTAAGCCCCAATCAATCAATCAACTAAAATGGATGCCCAAAGTTACATGTATAGTCCTGGAGAAATACATTATAGAAAGAGTGTTATTACTGAACAGAACTGGCCATTTCATTATAGCATGAGCCTTTGTAACGTATCTCCCCAATAATTCTGATAAGATATCTGTGAGTAAATGTTGAAAGGAATAGAGTGCATAACACAAACCCACCTATCTTATGATTCAGACCTCTGGCAGTTCAGTTTAAACAGTTTTCGTTCAATCTTGTTTCTTTTTTTCTCAACAGGAAGTGAGAAATGCTGCAGAGGAGAAACCCACAGAGGAAGTGAACTTTGACCTTGCAGATGATTTCACAAAGTTGAAAGAACAATATGGTCAGACGCCAGACCGAGACAGTCTCTATTGTCTTTTCCAGTCCTTCAAACAAATGGCTCTTGTCTGATTTAACAGACATTTAGCTTCTCATTCTTTTGGGGCCTCCGTGGCTCAGTAGGTAGAGCGTTGAACGCTCAATCCGAACAGCCTTCCACCAATGGGTCGCAGGGTTTGAATCCCACTCAGTCCAAAAAAATTGGAAAATTTTCTGCCTGGGTTTTCGCTCGAACGACCTATGTGGGATGGTTGCCAGTTACTAACAGAAGGTCGTGGGTTTCCTCCGGGCATAGAGCCCGGTTTCCTCCCACAATAAAACTGGCAACGCCGCCATATAAGTGAAATAATCTTGAGCGCGCGTAAAACACCAAACAATCAATCAATCAATCTCATTCTTTTGTTTCTAAACGACAAGATCATGCCCAAAGAAAATTAATGTGTCCTAATGTTAAAGGAGCTCAGTGGTAAAGCATTGGCACTGAATCAAGTTCTAGACTTTCAAAATCATCCTTCAGTGTGGAATAACAAACAATTGGAAACTATATTTTGAGAGACAATGTTGTGCAATATTAAGACTTCTTTATTTGCAATTTAATGTATAGGTAAAGATTTTGGTTGTAGACATGAACAGGTTTGAATCTGTACATAAACTTCTCCATTCTATAAGTTAGTGTACACTTTAGATAAAATACACTACATTAAATGTTAGAATTTGAAGAAAGTTTTTAGTTATTTTTTGTTAGTTATGATTAAACATATATTTATGAACTGATATATTTTGAAGTTGAATTGCTGTAAATAATGCACTCGGGTGTTTGAATAAATCTATTTTACACTGGTTAACGGAAACTGTTTGATTTATTAAATTTCTTCTGGGAATTATGGTATAGCTTTTGCTTGCATTTGATCAGAGGGGGTCTTGGTGGTCCAGTGGGTTAGAGTGATCGTCCCTCAGTCCAACGCAGACCTTCCATCAATGTGGGGCGGGTTCGAATCACACTCAGACGAAATAAACAATTTCTGATTTTTCACTTGGTCGGCGTATGTGGAAGATTTGCCGGGCAATGAGCACAGTTTCCTCCCCCACTAAACCTGGCAACACTGCCTGGTGCCATATAGGTGAAATAACCTTGAGTGCAGTGTAAAATGTCAATCAATCTATTCAATCAGGTATTGTTTTTCAAATGACTCTGGTATCACCTGCAAACATTTAATAGTTTTTACTTTTGAAAAAATTTTGAAATTTTCTGCTAGCCCTATACAGATAATTCCAACATTTTTTTGGGTGGTTAGAGAGATTGTTTACATCGTCTGCTGACTGAGCTCAGGTGGTCAACAAAATTTTTAAAGCGTAAGAAATAGATAATTGTCTTTTCAACCAAAGCTGGCTTTGAATATGCCAAATGAATGCCTGCACGGATTTCTATTTGAAGTTGGCCACTTTCAATCGTTAAAGGGACACTGGAGTAAATCACCTCGTCGGACACAGACCTTCCATTGATGACACCAGCCACGATAGCTCAGTTGGTAGAGCGTCCGCTTCAGGACTGGGAGATCCAGGTTCAAGCCTGGGTCGACTTTAACAGTGGGAGCTTTAAAGACTTTAACAGTGGGAGCTGTTGCTGCTTCGCTTGGCGCTCAGCAATTGGAGTTAGAGCAGAGACTGGTTGGCCCGATGTCAGTATAATGTGACTGAGTGAGGGGGCTTGCTGGTTGTCTTCAGCAAGTCTTCTCGGTGAGGAAGCACCAAATAAAAGAGCAGTGGAAATCTGCCCTGCCACAAGGAGACGTCTTCATATGACGGAAATGCTGTTAAGCAGGACTTAAAACCCAAATCACTCACTCACTCCAGTGATGGCTCACATTTCCAAATCCCACTCAGAACAAATAAATTGAACAATTTGTGTGGGTCACCATTAGTGATGGGTTGCCAGGTACTCACAGAAGGTTGGAGGGTTTTATCGTTTACTCAACCTGGCGACGCGACCATATTAGTGAAATAATCTTGATTGCGATGTAAACCATCAACCAATCTGTCATTGAAGTGTGCAATAAAGGTCCTTCAGCTTATGGCCACTCACTTGGCAATGCTGTTGTATAGATGAAATGTCATCAATCAATCAGCCTATGGTCATGGGGAAACCCATCAAGGTTCGTTGTGAGTCCAGTGATCGTTCATCAGTCCTACACAGACCTTATATCGATGCAGCGCGAGTTTCTGAGGTGATTTTTCACTTGTTCGCCGCCGTATGTGGGAGAGTTGCCAAGTACCAGCCAAAGGTCGGGGGTTTCCTCCCCCACTAAACCTGGCAACGCCGTCATATAAGTGAAGGTCGGGGGCTTCCTCTGGGCAATGAGACCAGTTTCCTACCCAACCAAATCCAGCAATGCTGTCATAAAAGTGAAAGAATCTTGAGTGTGGCATAAAACATCACTCAATCAATCTATGTTGAACCGCTTAGAGAAACTTTAAGGTGGATCTCTGTACAAAATACCATAAATGGTTCCTTTATGGTTATAACCTTTGAATCTTTTAAGGAACATGCCCAGGACGAATATCGTTAAAATGTGTGCTATTCAAATGTTATTTATATAAAGATGAGGTTTCCAGATGGTCATTGTTAACTTTCCTAACTACCTCAAACTGCCGGATAGGAAATTTTATTTGGGGATTCTTTTGTCTGCTTTGATTCTGACAGAGAATCGACCTGGGTTAGCTGTGCCATAAAAGCCTCTTATGGGTGTGCGTGTAGCACATTTTCGGCTGTTTGTTCACTAACTGTCAGACAGAAAACAAAGCAACAAGGTATTCCTAAACTCTTTAAATGTACATATTTGGCGTAAAGCCGACTTACAGCCTTTCAACCAAAATTGATCACTTGTTAACTTTCTACTAATTAGAAGGTTAATGGAGAATCATTGGATTGGGAGAATCAAGAAATGGATATGAGAATTTATCTGAATTCAGAAACCTATTACATAACTGTTTTAAAGTGGCATGAGCTGCCAAAATGTTGATATTTTGACGTTTAAACATAATGTTGAAATTATTGGCTATTTTTCTCAATACGTATAATTCAGAAGCTTTTTAGTGCTTCAAGTCTCGAAAATGTACGATAAAGTATTGTTTTCAACTAACTTTGGCTTAGAATGAATGAATGGTCGTCCTGGTTATTTAAATTTAGTTTACTTTTCGAACACGTTTTCGGTTCGTACAAGCCACATACTGTATGGATTTTCCTCATTCCAAAGCCAATCATTTAGTTTTTCGATGGCCTTCAACCTCTCTTACTGTCATGACGATTAGAAATTATGAAAAAAGTATAATTTGGCAGCTCATGCCTCTTTAAAGGCACACTTGCCGCCGTAGCCTGTTTAAATTTGCTAAGAAAACCAATTTACACGATCTTACTACGACTAATGCCACTAAACTTAAACATAGGATACATAAAACATGTCTAGTTAGCTTTAGAATGTAAAAATGGGGTGAAAAACAAACGAAGAATCCAAGCTTGATTACAACAACAACGATCAGTGTCGGTCAACTTTCGTGTTGGATTACCCTCCTTATAGGCCTTTGTATCTGTGTTTTACACTCAAACAATAATCAGCAGGCTTTTCCAGTCGCTGTTAACCGATCGTCAGGCTGTATTTCTCAGATAAATAGGCCTACGTAAAATTACACTGTGCCGTTAGTTCACTCACTCGACTGAAACATAAAATCGCCAATAGGGGGCAGCTTGGTTTGTTTACGTTCCGGGTACGTAACAATTCAAATTTTCAAATTCAAATTAAAAATACAAAGTGACGTCCAAACTTTTAAATTTTGGTAAAAATAGAAAGTTCCTAACTTATATTGTCTGGGAAAAATACAGAAAACGGTCTTTCTTTTTTAATGTAAACATTATTCCTGTTTTTCGCGGCAAGTGTGCCTTTAAATAAAAATGTCCAATATGGCGGGGGGCCTCCATGGCTCAGTAGGAAGAGCACTGGATGCTCAATCCGAACAGCCATCGCGGGTTCGAATCGAAACCTATGTCGGATGGTCGCCAGTTACCACCGGAAGGTCGTGGGTTTCCTCCTAAAACTGGCAACGCCGCCATATAAGTGAAATAATCTTGAGTGCAGCGTAAAACACCAAACAATTAACCAATATGGCGGCCATAATTTTCTTTCCTCCCGTGGAGGGTTTCTCCACAGCTTGATTTTCTCTCCCAACCCCTTTCTATGAAATAACCTTGAATTTGGGGAAAGCAACACTACATCAATGATCAGCCCAATAACGAATGGGAAGAAAACCTGTCAGCCTTGTGAGCACACACTTAGCAATTACTAGTTTTGCTAGTGTTTTACACCACACTTTAGACCATTTCAATCATACAAAGGGTGTTATGTCCAGATTCAGTGAGGGAGGGAGTACCTTTGACAAGTACCTGGCAACTCTTCCAATTAAGACTCCTCAATAACATAGAATAAGTTTTTCTTTGAATTTTAAATTGTCTCTCAAAATACATGCACCTACAGGCAGTTAACATTGTGCATATTGCTTTCTTATGAAACTCTAAAAATGATTTTACTTCTATCTGGTCAGGCTTATTGGGAGAGAAGAATAGCCTCAGATCTGTTAGCCATTCCATCATTTTAATATGTGTATGTGAACAAGTGTTCCAGTCTGATGGTTAGTACATTGTAGAGTTTCTCAAGTTGACACAGGTCTGTGAAGATTTGTGCAGCATGTTTGGATCGAACTCATTTCAGTGCAAAATAATTGCAGCTTTTTCATTATTGATGTTAATAGAAATCTTCCAAAATACAGCCAATGTTCCCTTATATCTGTTAGCAATTATCTTTCTCTATAAACGGTTCAGTTTCTTCTCATGTGAAACTGCATGTTCATGTACTCTTTTTATCCCAATTGATGTATTTCCGCCCGATTGAATCATTCTTTAAACTTCCAGTTTTGTCTACACATTGGACAGAGTTGTTGTACTTGTTGGGAATTTAACCACTTGACAATACAATGTATGTGAAAACAATGTGAACACTGTCCCCAAACTGAAATTAAAAAGAAAGCAAATTTTAAAAAAATATTTGTTAAGGCAACAAAATCGAGTTATCCAAGTTTTACATCACCATCATGTCTATTTCAATTATATGACGGGTTGCCAAGTAAGGATGAAAGCAGCTCTGTTTGGTGGAAATGCTTAATTAACATTCCACGAACGGCGAGTGAAAACCCAGTCAGAATTTTCTCCCCTTTTAACTTAGGAATGAATGGGCATATGGATCTATCACCTAAACCAACTGTGCCACAGGGGCCCCAAGCAAAGATTGGGCTTTTATTTTAAATATTTGGGTTGCCAAAAGAAAAAGGGTTTTTGAAGTTCATAAAAATGTGCTATAAATACATATCCAAGACTAAAAGCTCCTTTTTTGCACTATACTTGAGTAACAACTTCCTAATGTGATTCTGGAGGTTCATGGCGACACATTGATTTTTAAAGAAATATCCACATGTATTTGTATAAATTATTAATGAGCAAAAAAAGCCTTCCATGTTGATAGACTTTCTCTTGGGGCCACAACTGGATTAATTTAGATTTCATGTAGCTCTAAAAAAACTGTCAAACTGATGAAGCAAATGTAATAATCTATGATAATAACCAACCTAATGGACAATCATCCCCTGGTAGTTTACAGTCAGGACAACATCCATCAAAGGCCATTCGACAAATCCCACAATTCTCATCATTTGCTATCCATCGCCATGTTGCCACTGCTATGTGACTGAAACACAATAGTGAAAAACAATATTCACACTTTTCCAAACAACTACTTTTATGATTTATGAAATAAAAGCTCATGCCACTATAACAACAACAATATTTGTACATGTATCCAACCCTAGATCAAAGTAACCTCAGACAAATTTAGATATTTTAAAAAAAAAAAAATTCTGGAAATAGTTGGCTACTTTACCGATGAACTTACATGTACCGATGAGAATCTTTGTCTTGTCGTAATTATGAATCAAAATAAAAGTGATTTAGAAGTACCCTACACTAGAAAAAATGACGAGGTATTACTGTTAAAGGAGAAGAAAACAAAAAAATACTTTATGGTTCAGAAAAAAGCGCGCTTATTTTTCCTTTCCAATGGTACTAAACACATATTTTTGCTATTTTTTCATGGGACATGATGCAGTTTATAAAATACCATATTATGTTACATACAAAAAAGAAATTGGTCAACTTTCAAAATTTCCCATTTAAACCTAGGTTAATTTCTCTATCTTCAAAGCATTCCTATCTCTCCAGAAAATTGTTTTCTGTTTCTCGAAACTTACATTAAATTATTAAGAAAGCTTTGAGGAAAATGTGACTTGCAAAAAGCTGATCTGTGTGACATATCGGAGAGTTACGAAGGCCTTGAAGAGGATGAATTTAACATGGGCTTAAATGGGAGATTTTGAAAGTTGACCAATTTGTTTTGCTCATTGAGGTCTTTTATTAACTTCACTGTAAAATCGCTCCATAGAAGAATCTAATAACTTCACTGTCAGGTGTAAAAAAATCGCAAAAATATGTGTTTGGTACCGTTGAAAAGGAAATATTAGCGTGTTTCATATGAACCCTAAAGTGACTTTTTGTTTTCTCCCCCTTTAATTAAAATTTGGTTCATATTTTGTCTCACTGTTCCACAGACTCATCATCTGTGAACATTTTTTATTACACTGCCAATCATTATATTTTTCTTTTAGATAACCATACAACTCTAGAATTGCGACAATTGATGTTTCTGAAAAAGTGTTAATTTCAGCAGCTCATGACTTTTTCATTTTCTGATATTTACATGCAAATAGGTACACTATTAAAGAAACTGTCAAATCTAGAAGACTGCATATAAGGATTCTAGGGGCTCATTTCACAAAGCAGTCGCATCGCAAACGAAGCATAGTTGCCAATGGATACCATAGTGAAGAGATACGGAGTCATGGGAACTGTGATTGATCGCACTTTGCATTGGCTTCGTGAAACGGCCCCCAGTACTTAATATACTAAAATTCTCAGGTTCTTCACTGTTAGTTCTAAAAACAGTTAATTACAAGATGATAATTGCTAGTGAATATTTGCTTACCCTGTGGGAAGAATTTCCAAAGTGGTCAGTGAACAAATCAGCCATTTATGAAAAGAAAAAGGAGGAATTAATAACACAGAAAAAATCTATTGGAATATTTTATCCTTGTCAACATATTTTGGCTTTCATTGCCAAATTTCAAAACTGGGTAAAAAAACAAACTGTTTAGTCTTTAAATAAAGTAAGATCTCTGCTAATTCAAGTACTCTAAAAAATTCAAGGGCCAGAAAAACATAAACAAAAGTACACTTAAAATTCAACTTTTTTCGTTGAGAGTCTTATCTCCTGGAGTGAGCGATCAGATAATCCTATTGAACAATCGCTGTTGTTGTTTTTATAGACCAAATGTGGCAAATAGCAATGTAATAATTCGTTATTTTCACATCACTGGTCCTTGAATTAGTGGAGATCTTACCGTAATGCTATGTGTCATGTGGAGCGGAGTTTGTTAGTAGCAAAATATTGCAGCTCATGGTTCATGTAACCAAACATTCATGCTAAATTACAGACAATCATCTTTAGTTCGTTGCCCACATTTTTGTATTTTTTTACTTAAAATTTCAGTATATAAAAAAGAATATGTGGACACACACAGGTTGTTTGCTGATCAAAGACCTAGCTAAGTTATTATTTAAATTAATTTTTTTTTACACCGCGACCTGGGTGAATGAGTTTCCCAGCTGAGCTTGGGCTTTTGTTTCAGATTAGGTTATGGATTATCGTAATTTTGAGCATGTGTCCGTCAAGTCATTTAAAGAATAGTGTTAAGTGTAGTTAAGTTCTGACTCCAAAATGACTATTTTTTTTAATACTGACGTTCGTATTTTGTAGTCCGCGTTCATTGCAAGTAAAAAGTTGGCTACCCACTCAGAAGCGGCCAGTATGTGGTCCGATTTAGAGAATGAAATAACAATATAACCTACTCCAATCGTGTCTAAAAGGTCATATTCGCGGATGGATAATTTCGCTACCGGTACCTACCAGTGTTGATATTGACGAGCATGATCGGCCAGAAAACATTAAATTCACTTTACAAAAAGCCAAATTATTCATGATGAATTTCGTAATGACACTATCTGAAATAGTATTTCAGTTAGGCCTAGTTATAAAATTGTCATTTACTGCCTAAATCTGACCACGAACTGCCCGATCAGAAGCGGGCAGTCTACTTCTCTTTTTGATTGCAATGAGCATAGGCAAAGACAGGGGGGGGGGGGGGGGGGGGGGGACTGATCGAATCTCGAATCACTCGAATCTCCCGAACATGTTCAGCCTGCAGTGGCTCCAGGAGACAAATTCATTGCCCACGTCCTTCAACAGGATGGCATCAGTCCAGTCATGGTGCATATGCAGGATCATCAGCCAGTGTTGAGTCTTGATTGTGTTGTTGTAGTACGCAACCAGGTTTTCAATCCTCTGAGAGTACTGAAACTTCTCTCGCTGGTGGCATTACCGGAATCAATCTGACTAAAGTCAAGATGCTCATTGAAAAGCTCTTTTCAATGAGCATCTCGACTTTAGTCAGATTGTACCGAAATGAGCTTTGTGAGCTTCACGACTTTTGCGCGGATATTCTTATATGGTTCCATGTGGTTTAAAAGACGGCACTATTTTTTTTCGTGCAATAAACATGTTCGCTTTAATCACATTGTGAGGACAGGTCTTCTGATCCATCATTCATGTAGGCAGCCGTCATCCAGGGAGAGTTTCCTTAGATACATAATCCAAAGAAGTAAGGAATGTGTAGTGGTATATATTTTTAACACTATAACAAACGGGCACAGGGAAAATCTTCTTGTCTAAAATAACCACGGAGACAAGTTTCTTATTGTGCCGTGGTATTAGTTCAATTTACCGAACTTATGGTGATATTACATATACCAACGTTCAGTCTACGAATTTTGAAATGCTGGTCGGTAAAGCCCGACGCACTTTTGTCGGAAATTGCAAACCATGAAAATAATATTGTAACTGCTCTGTATGGAAAATTCCTACCCAAGACTTCTTTAGAGCCCATACAAGATTATTCTTGTCCTCTTTTATTTATTTTTATTTATTTTATTTATTTGGCATGCACCGTTTGACCCTGTTTGAACGTCACACACAATGGCGGCAAAGTCTCCAAGAAATGACAGTTTGTTGTTGTTTGAGACCAGATGTACGCCCTGTGGAATAGCTACATGTAATAAAAGCGGACAAGAATAATCTTATGAGTTTTAAAAGAAGTCTGAGGTAGGAATCGTCCATACCGAGGAGTTACAATAATATTTTCATTGCTTGTAATTTAAGCATCATTTCCACCTTGAATTTCAAATTCGTAGACTGAACGTTGGTATATGTAATATCACCATAAGTTCGTTAAATCGAACTACCGTGGTATATACAATAATACATAGTTTTCGACACAATAGGCCAACAGAATCAGAAAAATGACCGAATAACCCTGGAAAATGGCAAAAACACAAGGAAAATCCTTCTGTTTGATAAATAGTTGGATCCTCATATTTATGCCCTGTTCATTTTATTAGCCCAGAACGCCCCTCTGACGATCTAGGACAGCGGAGCTTCCGCCCTGGACCGTCGCCTATTGAGCTGGGATAGTAATTCAGCTGAATGTACAGGGGATCGCATGCCAGTCAAGAAGTGGGCATGTTTAACACCCAAGCTATCAAAAAAGAAGTCGACCATCCATGATTGCAACGCGATTGATTTGTAAACGTAAACGTTATACTTTGTTAGTATGTGGTATTAACTATTGTTATGATTTATCACCTCTATGTATTCTCTAAATAAAGATATGCCAATACCACAGATACGAACGAATATGACTATGTAGGCTTATGCCACATTTATTCCATGTAAATATTCATCGCAGTTCACAGTCCGAAAAAGGAAATTGCTTTTGAAGATCATATTCTTAAATTGCTTAAATTGTAAGCTCACACGTCAAGCTGAGTCTATTGTTAATCCGTGCATTGGGTGTCACCAAAAATCTCGCGGCCGTTATCGTCTGGCGGCCGTTTTCGACCTACCCCTCAGTGACACGGACAGTGACAGTGTTGTAGTTGTAGTTCTCGAATCGAGTGTGCGAGCATCAACGTAGATTACGGGCCATTGGGACACAAATCAAACAAATATAGCAACAAATATTAAATGAGGTCTATAAGGTAACAAATTCAGTTAGAAGAGATGGAATTACAGGCCGATACACACTTTTTACGGTTACTTTCATTCCAGAACCCATCTTGTGTTTTGACGATCTCTGTTTTGAAGCGCCACAACAGAACAGTTTTCTCTTCACTATAACGGAAAATAGAACGGACAAAATATTTAATTAATGATAAAACCTTGAAATTAAACATTTATGTGTGCCAAGATAATTTTTCAGCAATGATAGTTAGTTAGTCAATTTTGATAACACCGATCAGCGATAGAAAAAAACAATAAATGAGCATCTGTCGAATTTACCCGCTTGTCCGCTTTCGGGTTCGGATTGCTTTTATGTTTTGGAATTGGACAAACACATGGTCCGGAAGTTGACAGATTGAAATGTGAAAGAAGACGGAAAAAGCGCAAAAGTTAAACCGTGAGAACTGCAGCATATATACATTGATTGGTAATTCGAAAAAACTGTACTAAATACATCATTTACTTCACTAGTAAATCATAACTTGAGTGAAGTCTGCCCTAGCCCAGAGGATTGGGAGATTCAATCAAATTGAATTTCAATTATCTTAGCTGTTCTGCTCTAAAACATATAGTATTAGTAATAGTATATGATATACCACGATAACATGTGACATCATTTCAAAGCTGAAGACAATGGCTTCCAAAGTATAGCGGCAATGTTTGAATTTTTTGGAAACTATTATCAGCTAAAAATATGCAAATGTAAATAATAATGACATTAACAGCTGATTAACAAGGTACCATTTTATCTTTACCCTGATGATAACATTGTGATAATGGTTTGACATCGGCATGATTACTTTTTATACGGCTGTCCGGCGTCCGCTTTCCCTTCCGCTCTATAACTTCTAAAGTTTTGATTCCATCTGCACAATTTTTTCTTAGTATATACCTTATGGGTAGAAGGTGTGTCGCAAACTATTTTTAACATCACTGGTTACATAATATGGGATCTTTCAATGGCATTTAGAAGTTGGAAGGTTACAATAAGGTCAAGAATTACTTATGGATAACAACTTCTTGGTTTATTGGGTGACGACGTTTCGATGTAGTTCTTACATCGTTATCAAAGTCAATGACAAACAACAAAAAATATTCATTTATATAGCAGATGAGAGAATTACAAGTTGGAACAGGTACGTAATAGTATAAATTAATTAAGAAAAGTAACAATAGATTTTAAGTATGGTGAGTTAAGATCGTTGAAGGTTGTCTTGGAGGATCAAAAGGTCATAGCAGTTGGGGATATATAATCCTTGGTCTCTGTTCATGCTGGGCTTGGTTTTTCTGATTTGGATGGCTTCCTGTAGTTTTCTCTTCTTCCAATGGTGCTGGTTGACAGATAGTGTTGTAGTGGTTTCCCATTTGATGTGGTGAGTAGGGTTGGAAATTATGTGTTCAGAAATGGCAGATTTGTAATCAAGTTTATTAACAGATGTTTGGTGTTCTTTTAGTCTAATGTTGAGGGGTCTGCATGTTTCTCCTATGTAATGAGCATTGCAACTACAATTAATTCTGTACACTACTCCTTTAGGTTCTGCTCTTGTTGATGAAATTCCTTTTCCTGTGGCTTGCATATGTGTTTTGAGTGTTTTGGTTGATTTGAATGAGTTTAAAGTAACGTTGCTCCAAGAAAACCTCTGTTTGGAGTAACGTTGCTTTGACATGTTAGCGTGAAACGACATCAGTCACATTGTGCATTGTGCAACACTTGATCGTTGTGGCTTAAGTCACATGTAAAATATCATTTATCAGACAAATTACAATGCTTGACTATCCTTGTTATTATTACGTTAAAACACACATCCAAATAACCTTGAAGAAAAGTAGAAGATTTACTGTTTTCGGTGAATGTTGGTAAACATGGGGGACTGCCGCCTTGTAGAGACAGAGTACTTTTTTTCATTTGAAGATTAGAAATATACATGCCCAAAGATTGCATGCATAACCTCCTATCGTTGCAAGAATAGCTTGGTTATAGTTTATACATGTTCAAACAGTTGCTGGAAAAGGATGAAAGGCTGTATTAAAGTCTGACCTGTAAGTTGACAATAAGGGAATGGCAGAAATGGTTCCATTTTAATTCATGTGTTGTACCGGTGAGTGCAATTTTTCAGGAGAAAAAAGGCAACCACATGGACCCCTAACGGAAAGCATCCAATTTTTTGATGCAGGCTGTTCTTTAGTTAGCCGAGCTTGTTAAAGGATTGTTTACAACAATTATAAGTTGTATTGGAAGTATTATGGTATCTGCGAGTAAGTTTAATTTTACCAAACTTACGGTTATATTACAAAGACCAACGTTTGACATGCAAATATGATGTCAAAAAAATCTGCAGACCTTTTCGCTAAAAAAGCCCTGAAAATAGTGTAATAAACTGCTCGTTATGGAGAATTCTTACCTCAGACTTCTTAGTGACCCAGTGGATTTTTCACTTGATCTCCGTATATGGAAGAGTTGCCAGGTAGCCGCGGAAGGTCGGGGGTTTCCTCTCGGCTATGAGTCCAGTCCCCCCCCCTTTAAAAAAGAGCTACTAACTTTCATACCTGGGAACCTCACTTTGATGTCATTTTTGATGATTATGTACTAGATAAAGTGCCTGGTGATAACTAGCCGCACTCGTGTGTCTCTATCCTGGTTTACTTACTTTGTCGGTCAAGTAGAATAGGTGATAACATGTAAGAGGAGGATGCTCCATGTGCATTGTTTTAGCAGAAATTGTCTTTTAGAATAGCTACATTCAATAAGTCAACATGAGTTTAATGGGTCAACAAGAGGTCTGATATAACAATATATTACATTAAATTCATTACCTGTATTTTTTCATTATTTTAAAATCAGACTCTGAAGAATTGCTGTATAAGAAGCAAAATGTGACGAAATGACCTTACCAAACCACCACCATCGGCAAGTCTTGAGTCTGCACAATAAAAAACGACAGCTCTTATGTGACTATGGAAGTCTCGGTGGTCTAAGTCTGCAGGAAGACGGCTCTGAAGTAAAATTTGTTGCCCAGAAATATCACCCACAGCCAGGGGAGTTGAAGTATGGAGCACATCATCCCTCACTGCCACTTTTCCCTACCCCTGCTGAAGGTATAAGACTCTAACATTAATTCAGTAGACCTACTTGATTGAATTAATTGATCGGTATTTTATGCCACACTCATGATTATTTTACTTATACATGTATTACGAAGTTGCAAGGTGTACAAGAGAAAGCAGATCTTTTTGTCTCATGAAAACCAGATACATGGCACCCCTTCAACATAGGGTATGAGATCGAGAGAAATTTGGAGTCATTATGGTCTGAACCTGTGACCCATTGCTTCAATTTGCTTGAATGGTGTGTCAACAAGAGAGACTCTTTACATGGGGTTTCAGCCCTCTCAATTCGCCTCGGCAATCTGCAATTGCCGAGGTGATTGCCGTAGCACAGCCGGTTCGCCACGGCAAAAAAAAATGCTGTGGCAGGTCTTCAGAAGCGGTTAAATTCATAGACTGATTATAGTGATTGGCTAATGTTTATTAAAAATGTACATTCGTCACTGCATTCTCCTTTGTCAATTTAATAAAAGTAAAAGGTCTAAATACTCTTTCTACGATCCATTTTGATCCACAATATCGATTAAAACAGTTTTGTCAAACGAAATATGGCGACCGTTATTTTTTGGAGAATGTCACCGTTTCGTATCTGAAACTGAAACTTAACAGTGGTGCGCATGGGTATTGTGTCAAATTTGATACGAAAGGACAGTACGTCATACAGAGGGATTGATCGCCATTTTGTTTTCCTCACGGGTATCGTAGGTCAAAATGGACCGTAGAAAGAGTATTTATACTTTTATTTAGATTTTTACCATTGGAAATGCAAGCGGGACTCTCAAAGTGTCAATAAAGTATGTTATTTAATCATAGAAAGGCCTAATAAAGGTCACAAGACAAACAGTTTCTGTTTTTTTTATCATCAGTTGAATTTGCCGAGGCAAACAACTTTCTGCCGAGGCAAAATTATTCTGCCACGGCAATTTTTTTTGCCGACGTAAATTTCTGAATTGAGAGGGCTGGGTTTAAAATCAGCCTAGTTCAGATCCAGAGGGCCATATAATATCCATAAGCTTTGCAATGTATATATTCTTTCTGTTGTAGTTGATTTTCCATTCCGAGACCGAATTTCTTATGAAAGGTTGAGGCAGATAAGAAATAAAAAAAGCTTTATCAAGAAAATAATTTGGCAAAGAACATATTTCCACAGGGCTAGGGCAGCTTGGGTAAGTGATAATCACTAAATATTTTTCACTCAAATAAGTGGAGGGAAATCTCTCCTCGGTCGTTGGAGTGATATTCTATTAGTCTAAAACAGGACAATGAGCTGGGTTTCCTCGACATAATGAGCTGGGTTTCCTCGACATAATGAACTGAGTTTCCTTGACAATGAGCTGGGTTTCCTCGACATAATGAGCTGGGTTTCCTTGACAATGAGCTGGGTTTCCTTGACATAATGAGCTGGGTTTCCTTGACAATGAGCTGGGTTTCCTTGACAATGAGCTGGGTTTCCTCGACATAATGAGCTGGGTTTCCTCGACATAATGAGCTGGATTTCCTTGACAATGAGCTCTGTTTCCTCAACATAATGACCTGGGTTTCCTCGACACAATGAGCTGGGTTTCCTCGACATAATGAGCTGGGTTTCTTCGACATAATGAGCTGGGTTTACTCGACATAATGAGCTGGGTTTACTCGACATAATGAGCTGGGTTTCCTTGACATAATGAGCTGGGTTTCCTTGACAATGAGCTGGGTTTCCTTGACAATGAGCTCGGTTTCCTCAACATAATGACCTGGGTTTCCTCGACATAATGAGCTGGGTTTCTTCGACATAATGAGCTGGGTTTACTCGACATAATGAGCTGGGTTTACTCGACATAATTAGCTGGGTTTACTCGGCATAATGAGCTGGGTTTTCTCCAACATTGCGTTGGGTGGCTGGGTTTCCACATACTTCTATATAGATGGGATCCTTTTTATCTATTTTATTTAACACAGACACCAAACCACAAAAACCTGACATTCACGGTGTATATAATTGAAATGATCTTGAGTGTAGTGTGAAATACTATATCAAATATATATTTATGAATTCTATTATTTAATTAATTTTAAAGGACGAGCCTTCAGAAGATAACGTGGCAGCTCGTAGACTTGGTAAACTTCTGAAAGACACGAAATCCAAGTTGGAGAAAGCTATTGATGATGATGATGTGGAAGCTATGGTATCTATTGACCTGGAGATGGATGGAATGCCCTGGATTAAACCTATTGTGGAGTTGTATAAGGAGTGTGGATCTATCTATAACACTCCGGTAATAAAGACTTACCTTCTGGGTATATAAAATAGTTCATGGGATTGTATGCTTTTTATGTGTGAACCTACATAAGCTATATCACTAGTGAATTTTTACATGTATGCGTGAAACTGGTTGCAGTTAGCAGTGTATGTACCCATACTGGTGATGTGATTTGTGATGCTGAAAAACAAGTTTTTGCAACAAGCTTTCTGGTACTTTGGGAGAGAGAGAGAGAGAAATTAGTACTGAAGATAATTTCAGTTCTATCCCAAGAATCTGGTATTTAAAAATCAACTTTCATTAAAGGCATACTCTACTATAAACTATAAACCAGAAGACTGGTAACATTTAGAAAACAAGAGATTGTTTTCTGTAGTTTTCCCATAGAGATGAAGCTTTGAGCATTTTATTGAAACACAGGCTTCATCAGGTAAAATGATGAAATGGACTTGATATCAGGGGGGTATTTCATAAACCACATATAGCCGACTACGGTCAGATAGTTGACTAAGCTGTAATGTTAAAGCAGTGCTATTCTAGACGGCTAGGTCAGTTTAGCCGTCTAAACCTGTTTATGAAATACCCCCCTGGGCTGCACATATAAGAGAATGTAATAAGTCATCTTTCCCCAGCAGGTCTTTTTATAGCAGTGGCATGTGAAGCCTAAATATTATACGTTTTTTAATTATGTTTCAGGAAGCCAATTGGTCATATGCAGGTGGTTGTTTGAACTCAATGTCAAGGGGAGATAATCAAATTCTTCTACACTCTTCAGGAAAACAATGGGACCAGATTTGTATCCTTAAAGTTTAGATGTAATTAATGAAATGATGGAATTTAAATGAGATTTATTTGGCCTTGTTCTGTACTAATGATATTTATCTGGCATCAGACAAAGTACTTGTATTTGATTGGACATCATTGTCAAGTTGTGATATTTTTCTTTTTCCTCGCATTGGACAAAATACTTGCATTTGATTGGACGTCATCGATCACATGGAGACATGATATTTTTCCGTATCAGGTTACCTAGAGTTACTTGCCCCTGAATACACACCGCGACACCATGTAAACAATGTCTTCTGCTTAAGCGAGACAATAAACAGAACATATCGATGTGCATAGCTATAATTTTGGGCACTAAGGAAACCTTTACCATAGAATAACAAGCCAATGTATCCCAAGATCTGCCGGAGGTAGGTTACCTGGTTAATGAAGTGGCCAATACACGTATCGCTTGTATCGTCTGATCATGAGTTGTACTTGTAAACACTCTCGCTAAGTAAAAAAACTATAAACCAAGCAAGCATCTGCTAAAAGGAAGGATCTAACTCATTACACAGTCTGTTAGTGACCCAATTCTTAATTAGTACGCCTCGCCCAATATGCGGTGTTACTCAACCCATATATTTCTGTATTGGGTCACTAACAGACTGTGTAACTAATATTATTAATTGACTGTGCAAGTTATTACTCGAATACGACCTTCGCGGCCGGGTCATATCAACAGACGAATCAAGTTCATATTAGCCGTAGGGATGTATTGGCCGAGTTCAAGTCATATTGGTCGAGTTCACGGAGTGCGGCTGAAAGACGCAATTAACATGGGATGTACCCGAGTTTGACAGAAGCAGACAGCAGATGTTGATTTCAAATTGTCTACACCAGAGCGCATTGTACAAGGTCTTACTGACAGGATATTATAGTTGAAAGACAAAACTACTGTACGTAAATCTGATTGTCGTTTTAGGACAGTGAAAGAGGAAGAAACTTTTTATCGGACGTCAATTTGTTTAAGGCATTGAAAAAATGTTCAGAGGGCGACCAGCGGCTTCCTTAAAACATACCTCCTGTTCAACTTGACGGCTTGCATGGAAATAACTTCCACAGTCTATTAATAAAAATATTATAAATCGAGTGTTTTCGTATTGCCTTGGCATTGGCCTTCGGGTGGTTGCATTGACCCTCGGCCAGCGGCCTCGGGCCAATACGGCCAACCTCAGGCCAATATCAAGGCAATACGAAAACACTTGATTAATAACATATACATAGACTGATCCAGAGACATTTTGATACCTGTATACAGGTATGGGCGCCCAAACTCACAAGCAAAAAATCCGCCCAAATTCTTCAAACCAACAGATTTTAATGTCAAAATAGCATTTAATGTTGAATTTTGGGCCAGCGATGTTGTTTTTGTCTTATTGTTGGAACATTTTGAACCGAAATGGTATGCCCAAATTTTCCCTGGATCAGTCCCTGATATAGTATTAGGCTGACAAGTTCATATTGGGATCACTTGCTCCTGAACACATTTGTGCCATCTGCTAAAGCATCTATTGATGTGTGTTTTTGTGCGGACAACCTATTCCATAACTTTCAAAGGCTGATAATCTAGCTAGTGTAGTGGCCGTCAGACATATCAGTTCATGTGGTAGTGGTAAAAACTAAATCTATCGACCAGTCAAGCGTTTTCTCAAAAGAAAGGCTGTTTAGCGGGATAAATTCATTATCTTGATTTTTTTCTATTTTGGCTTTCAAACTTGAAAAATGGCATCTTTTCTCTCGAGATCAGTTCCAGTCTACTTCTTTAGTCTTAATTGGTTATTTTAGAAGTACAATGTTTAATGCTATTGCATTTTGCAAACTGGATTCCTAATAAACAGGTTATCAAAAGCTATGTCTTATTGACAGTTCTGAGCACCGTACCATCCAATAACCAGTAACCCAGATGTTCTGGATTGATTGATTGATTGTTTGGTGTTTTACGCCGCGCTCAAGATTATTTCACTTTAATATATGGCGGCGTTGCCAGTTTTATTGTGGGAGGAAAGCGGGCTCTATGCTTAGAGGAAGCCCACGACCTTCTGTTGGTAACTGGCAACCATCCCACATAGGTTGTTTGAGTGAAAACCCAGTCAGAAAATTTTCCAATTTTTTTGGACTGAGTGGGATTCGAACCAGCGACCCATTGGTGGAAGGCTGTTTGGATTAAGCGTCCAACGCTCTACCTACTGAGCTACGGAGGCCCCAGACGTTCTGGAGAGAATTGTATACATGTAATGTCCGGTGTTTGATTTAAATTGAACATGTGGTTGAATTTTCTATGTACATTTACAATAAAATTATCTAATAATTTGTTGCAGAAAAGCGCTATTCACAAAAGTTACCTTTATGTGGGTGTAAAACATAGATCAGACCTTCAATCAATCGCAACAGGTACCCGGGATGTATTATTTTGTTGTTGTTTTAGTTATTTCAAATATGTCCTTAACTATGTTTATGTTTGACTGCTGTGTGTGATGATACAAATGGTTTCCTGGAAGGGAAGTCTGTCTGTAACGCCAAGCTTCCTTCTCCTGTCTTTCAATTAAACTCACAACTAGTGAATAATGAAGGTTTGTACCAGGTTTTTGCTACCTGGGATTTTAATACAAAATAGATATCAAATAGACACTGGATTTTACTTTGAGAGACCAATTTATTAAAACTGAAGTAAAAAATGTTACTTAGGTAAGGACCTATAAGATTGATTGATTTTTCGTCCAACACTGAGGGTTATTTCACGTATATTTCAACGGCGTCGTTGCTAGGTTTAGGGGCGTAAGAAACCAGATTGGGCCTGCTGTAAACCCACAACCTTTTGTTAGTACTTGGTAACCATTCCTTTTACAGTGATTGAATGAATAGACAAAAAAAATTCACATTTTTCCTTCGCTAATTTAGCATAATTTTTTATTCAAAATATACGGAGGTAAGACAACAAAAAGTCTCGAACTTTTAGAATGCTTTTCGGGATGTTCTTCTGGCCAACTAATTTGAACTAGCGGAATTCGTACCGTATATATGCCCTATAGGATAAGCTACCCGGGATGTAGATCTATCATGTTTCTGTTTCTTTCAAATTATTTTAGGTTTCTGTGCAGCTCGTTTGGCAGACAGCTGCTCTCTGTTTAAAATAATAGATGGAGACACAGAGTCATCTGCCCTTTCCTTACAGCAATTAGATCACCAAGTCATTGATGAACCCAGCTCAGTATCTTTGAGGTAATCTTTCTTTTCTTATCTGTCGAGAAGAGCCTGGGTTTACACTTTGTATACTTTGTGTATTTATTTCCAGTATACTTTGTGTATTTATTTCCTGTATACTTTGTGTATTTATTTCCTGTATACTTTGTGTATTTATTTCCAAGTAACTTATATAAAAAGCTGGCAACTGAATAAATGGCCTTTTAGTTCAAATTACCTATAATGCATGGGGCCTCCGTGGCTCAGTAGGTAGAGCGTTCGACGCTCAATCTGAACAGCCTTCCACCAATGGGTCGCAGGTTCGAATCCCACTCAGTCCAAAAAAAAAAAATTGGAAAATTTTCAATTGAACGACCTATGTGGGATGGTTGCCAGTTACCAACAGAAGGTCATGGGTTTCCTCCGGGCATAGAGCCTGCTTTCCTCCCACAATAAAACTGGCAACGCCATCATATACAGTGTAAGTGAAATAATTTTGAGCGTGTCGTAAAACACCAATCAATCAATCAACCTATGATGCAATGAGTCTCCTAGAAAGGAAGGCCCAGTTTATACTAATTTGTAGAGCCTAGAGAATAGTATTCTCTAGGCTCTACAAATTAGTATAAACTGAAAACACAAATGTCCTTACAGTCCCCATTACACTACTCTTGTGTTCAGTGGACAATTTCATACTTAACATTTAAAGGGTAAAAGAGAAAATTGTTGATATATCCTATATAAATTGGCATTTTTGTTTTTGTTTTATTTAAGCCCTTATATCCCAGGTGAAGCTGTGATAGCCACTAATAATGGTGATGCTGTTTTGTGGATGCCAAACACTCAGTGAGTATATTATAGTCATCTGAATTGTAAACTCACAAACATTGAAACTTAATTCATTGTGTAACAAACAATATAAAAGATGAAATATGTAATAGATTCAGTACATATTTTTTCAAGGGCGTCTCATCTATAATACACATTAACAATACAAGTGTCTTGTGAATTTAAAGTGGCAAGAGGTGCCAATTTTCATTGCAATATCTTCAGCAGTGAATTTTCAAAGTCTTCTAAATTTTTATTTTTTGTTTAGTTTTATTCCAAAAAAAAAAGAACAGTTAGGAAAAACATTTTTAAACCAAGTTTTCATACTTTTATGATTTTGTCATTAAGAAAATGGATGAAATTTACACGGGTGGAAGCTTGTGTAATCTGCGGGTTTAGCACTGGGCAAGAGACAGCCTAAAACATGTGTGGCTCAGGCTGCTCCTCAGCAAGAGGATGCCAAAAAATCATCGACTGAAGCCGCGCCTAAGCGTAAATGGGTTAAAAAAGATCCTGGGGCTCAAATAGTGCAGGGGCCTAGACCTGCCATCGATGCGGCGCAGGTTCCAATAACACTTCGACCAAATTTAAAAAAAAAATGACAAACTTCTGAGTGGATTTTTCACTCAGGTGTCGTATGTGAAAGAGTTGCTAGATACTCGCCGAAGGTAGGAGGGTTTCCTCCGAGCAATGATCCCGGTTTCCACCCCCACTAAGCCTGGCAATGCCGCCATATGAATGAAATAATCTTGAGTGTGTCGTAAAACATCAATCAATTAATCTAATATTGCTGCAGTGTAATAACCCCTGCCTTCAAGTAATTATGTGTGTGATTTATTTTCTCATGGAGATGCCAGTTAAAAAAGTTATATCAAATTCTGTAAAAGAGAAACTGAAAAAATGAAATTTCAGTCCTTTCACAAGCATAAAGAAAATGTCCAAGACATGTGGCTTATTTACAGTTTCAATCTATTATGCTGCATGTGTAATTCTATGATGTAACATTAACATTTACAGATTACAAACAGTGGTGCGTGATAACCCCCCTCGATTCGGGTGTGAGGAACCATGGCGACAGTGTCAGTTTGGCTCCCACCCACGTCTCATTACAATGGCCGACAGGTCTGTCGTACAAATCTTTGATATCAGGGTAAGTTAGTTCGGCATTATTATTAGTGTTTTGCTAGCTGCTGTATGATGTAAAATCACAGTTACCTCTCGTTGATAGCATACTTTTATGGGCTTAGATGTTTTCGTCAACACAGCATGTCTGTCGATTTGGTCAAGGTATTACTGCTCTCTGGTTGTTTGTCACAAACCTTTATTCTTGAGGTGGGTCTGTCAGCTTATTAAGTGTCTCAGTCCATTACAAGTGTTCTCTGGCTGAGTTCAGACTCGAATCCTTCTCAGTCATACTCCGTGGCGATTTCACTTTATCACCCTTTGTGGAAGGGTTGCCAGGTACCCGCCAAAGATCCAGGATTTCTTCCAAGCAAGGAGCTCGGTTTCCTCCCTCAGTAAATCTTGAAATGTCACAATATTAGTGATCATATAATATTGAGTGCAGTGTAAAATATGAATCAGCTTACTCTTGATATAGCCAACTTACATCTAACTTAGGGTTTCTGTCAGGCATAGCATAACATGAATATAATCCAGTTAAACTTAATATAGACAGAACTTGTTTGTAAATGTTCTGACAATTTTAACAGTTTTGTTAAAACAATCCTTTAATGATTGAAATATAGAAATGCCTGTAAAAGAAATCTCTTGATATTGATATAATCACTATGTCTTAAAATTGAAATACAGATGTTCATATGCGTACGTCCTACATATCTTACACCAGATTTCTATGATGGTGCCCGGTATTCCTATCGTCTTATCTCACCAAATTTATATCATGGTGCCCGGTATTCCTGTTTTTAAATATATCTTATTATGTTGGTCAATTTTTAGTTTTCCCAGTCCATTGGTACAGACCTCTTCAGTCTTCCCAACAAGGTGTTACATAAAGTGGAAAGGGTGCAGTTAACAGGGGGTTTTCCCCACCATCCCTTCTACCACCTTGTTGTAACAGACTACAGTCTTATACTAATTGATGAAAGGTTTCCAGATCACCCAGTAAGTAGGAATGGTTTTCTCAAAATTAAAGGGGGGAAGGAAACCATTTTATTGGTCTTTGCATTTGCAGGTTAAAAACTAGACTTAATTTTTGATCGTTTTTGATGTGTATTGCTGGCGTTTGGACTCCCACTGTGTGTTGGTATTCACTGACATGTACTAAATTGCAACATTTTTAGAGAGAAAATGACTGTTTGAATGTGCCAATAACGGACAGTTGAAAGTCATGTGTTTTATTAGTCAGTGGTATGTATTCCGGTGATTAATGAAAACCTAATCGCCCACGTGTATGGCTGGAATTGTCTTCGTAAAATTAATAAAGTCATACTTTAGAGACATTTTCCAACATATAAAACATTAACATAATATTGTACAATTCACCTCTCGGTCATGAGTTTGTCTATTGGAATGTTTGGCCAAGAATTTGGCTCTGGCGAAGAGATGAATTGTGTTTAAGTAACACTAGTATTTTTTCTAATAAAAGGCGGTTGTAGATAAACCAGTCAACACTACTCTAGCCGGTGGTCCAGTGGTGATCGTCCCTCAGTCCCACACAGACCTTCCATCAATTTCTGAGTGGATTTTTCACTCGGTTGCCATATGCGAAAGAGATGCCAGGTACTCGTCGAAGGCCGGAGGTTTCCTCGATAACACTAATATTTTTCAGCCCGGTTTGTTCCCCCACTAAACCTGGCATCGCCATATAAAGGAATTAATCTTGAGTGTGGCGTAAAACATCAATCAATCTGTCTTTAAGTCGAAAAAATATAAGCGCTATAATAAAACACAAGTCTACAATATCCTCTATCCAGTTACATCTTATTTAGAAATCAATGAATGATGTGGAAGAGTTTTTGTAATAGACCCTTTTGGCTTAGAATGACGTTTTTTATGACGTTGGAATTGACGTCATTTCTCTGTTGCGGTCCCCATGACACGCCTCTTTTGCATTGCGTCATAGACGAAATGAACATGAATCCGACGTCATATTGATCCAAAAACTCAATTTGGCGCCATTTTGTCATACAACGTGGCTTCTGCGCAAGCTCCAATCCTTAAGCTTAAGGTCTATACTGTTGCTTAGACAGTCAGTGGTCAGTATGATAGTTTTGTGTAGTCGGAAATCACACCAACAGAAATACTCTTTTTGCTCTACAGGTGTTACAATGGAACCACATGTTAACATTTCCTCAGTATCTATTTACCTCAGTTAACCCCCTTGTGGATAAAGACGATGTGATTCTATTGGCCAGTCAGTATCCGCCAGAAACATTTGCCTTTCAGTGTCGCCTTTCTTGCGGCGAGATGCCACCAGTATGTGTTAGTGTTCCTTGGAGAATCAGTAGAATGGAGTAAGTAATTTTGTGTTTTCCTTTGGATTTTAATTCTTAGCATTTTAAAAAGTCTGATCTGTTAACCATTTGTATGCCCCTCCTCTCTTTCAAATTTGACCACGATCTGAGGTTGTGCTATTTGTGTATTCCAGAATTTCTGCGTCAATTTCTGCAGAGATATTGCCCTTGAGTAACTTTTGTAAGGCCATATTTACACATGGGCTTGTCATAATAGTGAATCTTACCATTTTTATGCCGCTTAAGGCTATTATTTTAAAAAGTTACTGTACTTGAATAATTTTTGTTATCAGTTGTTAGCATAGACCGTTAGCATTAGATATTGGGGCCTGCTGGCTCAGTTCCCCTTCCATCAATGGGTCACAGGTTTGAATCCTACTTAGTGCAAAGAAACAAAAATTCATCATTGAGGTATTAACATATAATCACGGTATCCAGAATGGTTTCCAGGTACCGGGACAAAGAATATGGTTTCCTACATTGTGTATACCACTAAACCTGTCGAGTTCGCAATAAAAGTGATATAATCTTGAGTGCATTAGGTAAAACATAAATCAAACAGGTATTATAAAACAGTTCTTTTGGATAACTTATTCTTTGTCCCTCTTTAAATTCAGTGACTTTAGTTTGTTTCCTGAGCTGACAAGGGAGGTAATTAGCACGGTCCGTAAAGAAAGATTTTCATCTCTAGGTGGTGTCTGCCTCCTCAACTCTAACTCAAAGAATGACCGTTTTACAGCTATTCAGGTAAGTGTTAATAACAGGCACCAAAGTACGCTCTTATTTTGATAAAAAGGACCAAAATTTAGCTGATTCTGTTTCAAGGAAATTTTCCTTATATTTGCCGCCCATGCCACTTCAAGAAATTGGTATATTAAACCCTATTCCAAGGATTTCTACTGTCCAAAAAATGTAGACAACCTTCAAGCTTGAGTTGAAATATTTAATCATACTCTTCTGATGGTTTTATCTACACTGGTAATTCAAAACAGTTTTACTTAAAGGATAAGTGTGACATTTTTTTCTGAACGCCTACCTGGGATTTGTAATTGTAAAATGACTAAATATGATTGATTGATTGTTTGGTGTTTTATGCCGCGCTCAAGATTATTTCACTTATATGCTGGCGTTGCCAGTTTTATTGTGGGAGGAAACCAGGCTCTATGGCTGGAGGAAACCCACGACCTTCCGTTCGTAAGACTAAATATGTATTAAAAAAACATAAGTTTGAAACAAAGCCAGTTTCTTGAATGGTCCCATGACAGAGCAAAGGCAAGTGAAAATATGCATATCTTCCGTCACCAACCGTATGAGGGAAATAGTTTTGAGTGTGAGGTAATCAATCCGACTTAACCTAAACCTTTCAGGTAAAATTCATTATTTATAGTTAATATCAAAAATAATATCAACCTTTTTTAAAAGGTGGGTAATGTCTCTTAAATGTAGTCTTATGTATTGTATCTGAAGTGTTTTATTTTACAGAATGTAAGTATATTTTCTATTATTTTTTTTGTAGCTAGATTGTCATGGTGATTTGTTTTATCAAGTCTATGACAAACAATCTTTATCAGGGGAGATAACTCAAGCTGCTGGCCCTGGTAGTGCTGGAATCCAATTATCATCTCAAGTGGTAAAAAGAGGCAAGGTTTGGTTAAAAAGTGTAGATGAACAAGGGGACAAATGGTTTCATGAAATTAGGACCGATGAGTCTGACCAAGTTGTTGATGCATCAGCCCCTTTTACAGGTATTAGTTTTAACAACTTTATTAAAACCCTCAGAGAGAGAGTTGAAAACTACCACAATCTAGAAAGCTTTGTAAAATACTGGTAAGAATTATCAATGTATAAACATACCAAAGAACCGACGTAAGATTTTATATACTCTGGTGGTAAAACTGGTTATTTGTAAAACTGTCTGCAAATTGAACAGGGGCCCTCCGTGACTCCCTCAGTCCGACACAGGCCTACCCTCAATGTGGCACAGTTCTAAGCCCGCTCAGACCAAATAAAAATTTGAGTGGATTTTTCACTTGATCACTGTATGTGGAATCATTGCTAGGTACTCCTCCCTCTGCCAATCTGTAATATTAGTGAAATAATCTTGAGTGTGGCGTAAACATCAATCAATCAATCAAACTGAAATATTGTTTATATACTGCGATGAAGCACATGGCATTTTTGAACATTTCATGAGGACTGCATGTACATCCGGATCAATTCAGATTTGAATGTTACACAGAATGACCTTATACTTTGTTGTTGCCCCAAGGTCACGGTTTTCTCATTGCAAAGTTCACAGTTTTCTTCCATGATAAACCAGACTATAAATTATAGATTATAAAGTGAAATAATCTTCAGTGCGGCGTAAAACATCAATCAGTCCAAACATCAATCAATCAATAGGTCATTGACTCGTCATACAATTATTAGCTTTTCTGTAGTTTATCAGTCTTTGGTTGTATATTAATTGTTTGTATTTACTTTCAGTTATATCAGACCAGAAATATGCTCATGTTCTCTGTCCTCTATGTATGCCTGTTACAAGTGATACCTCTGGGAGTCTGTCAGCAGGGGGAGTAACTCACTTGCAAGGGGAGGTAACTGGAGATGAAGGAGATACATGTTGGATGTGTGGATATAAACTCAGCATTACTAGACCACTAAAATTGAATGAGGAAAAGGTAAATGGAAAAATAATCATCGAAAGGAAATGATATGTGATACGCGGAGTCGTCTGCTTCGCTCCTGTCGTTTTGTCAAAACCCTCCTATCTCTGCAAGATGTTAGATGATGCTGATATAGATAAAATTGCCGAGGGTCAAATACCAGAAAACACTAAAAAGAAAACGAAATGCGACGTTAAATTATTTTGTAACTGGCTAAACAATGCAGACCCGGATGAGCACCGAGATCTTTGTGACATACCGCCCACGCAGTTCAACAATACGTTCAATATTGAAATAAATTATTGTGCTTGTTTAAAGTTAAACTTGAAATAATTGTTGTTGGCGTTTGATTGCATATGTATAATGAAAAGATTATTATATGACTTCGCATCGAATATGGACATTGATTGTAGGCCTACTCGTCACCGTTGGGTTGAAAGTCGATATTGGACTCGACGCCTTCAGCGTTTCCTCCAATATCGACTTTCAACCCAACGGCGACTCGTACAATAAATGTCCATATTGGATGCGAAGTCATATAATAACCTCATAATATTACGTACTATATTACATGTACCAAATACATATTTGTGATTTTCCTCCTCCTGCCCACATATACTTTCTATGAGGAGTCTATAAAATCAGAAATTTTTGGAATGAACTAGTCACTTGATTTATACCATATAAATTGGTCTTTTTCTGGGTTTACCTTTGTTTTGAATGGGAAACTTTGAACGTTGACCAATTTCGGAGTTTTTTTTAAGTGTAATTTTTCCTAAATTTCCCAGAGAGTGTATACTAAATACGGTTGTTTTATTTTCTTCCACTTAATGGAAATTTACTTTGTGGTGATGCTTTGTTTATTTTCGATTAGATTAGAACACACATTTAAAGAGTTTCAAACATTTCTTTTGTTTGTAATATTTATTTTTTCAAGCTTGAACTATAGCTAAATTTGCACAGCATTTTATTGTTACTCTTGTTTGTTTTACAGGACAGAGTGATATCAGCTAGTGACCAATCTTCCTTCGATTGGGACCAAGTCTTTCCAAAATCTACCCCTCTTCTTAACTGCTCTCTTCCAATAAGCCAAATAATGAAGAAAGATTGGAGAGATGAGACTGATGTTAAAGAACTGCTGGAAGCTCATGTAAGTCTGGGAGGAGGGGAAGGGGGGTCCATTGGCTCAGGTATAGACCCTCACACTGACCCTAGGTTACCATTGACCAGATGTGCATTTCAGTCCCAATCAGTCTTAGAAAAAAATGGGATAAATTCATTTTTTTCACATGATCGTCATGGTTGCCAGATACCACTGGTAGATAAGGGTTTTCCTCTAGGCACAAACAAGCTTTCGACCCTCAAAAGGTCACCATATAAGTGAAATATTCCTGAGTGTGACTTAAAAAATATCAATAATGGTGTTAGTCTGACTCTTATTTTGGCGTAGCTAGAAATCTGACCACATTTCAAGAGTTCCTTACCGTTTCCAGACAAAGTTTTAATAGTTTGTCCAGTGTTTATCTCAGAGTGACCAGTGTTTATCTCAGAGTGACCAATATTGGCCTCAGAGTGACCAGTGTTTTCCTCAGTGACCAGTGTTTATCTCAGAGTGACCAGTGTTTATCTCAGAGTGACCAGTGTTTATCTCAGAGTGACCAGTGTTTTCCTCAGTGACCAGTGTTTATCTCAGAGTGACCAGTGTTTATCTCAGAGTGACCAGTGTTTATCTCAGAGTGACCAGTGTTTATCTCAGAGTGACCAGTGTTTATCTCAGAGTGACCAGTGTTTATCTCAGAGTGACCAGTGTTTTCCTCAGTGACCAGTGTTTTCCTCAGTGACCAGTGTTTATCTCAGAGTGACCAGTGTTTATCTCAGAGTGACCAGTGTCTATCTCAGTGACCAGTGTTTATCTCAGAGTGACCAGTGTTTATCTCAGAGTGACCAGTGTTTATCTCAGAGTGACCAGTGTTTTCCTCAGTGACCAGTGTTTATCTCAGAGTGACTAGTGTTTATCTCAGAGTGACCAGTGTTTATCTCAGAGTGACCAGTGTTTATCTCAGAGTGACCAGTGTCTATCTCAGAGTGACCAGTGTTTATCTCAGAGTGACCAGTGTCTATCTCAGTGACCAGTGTTTATCTCAGAGTGACCAGTGTCTATCTCAGAGTGACCAGTGTTTATCTCAGAGTGACCAGTGTTTATCTCAGAGTGACCAGTGTTTATCTCAGAGTGACCAGTGTTTTTCTCAGAGTGACCAGTGTTTTCCTCAGTGACCAGTGTTTATCTCAGAGTGACCAGTGTTTATCTCAGAGTGACCAGTGTTTATCTCAGAGTGACCAGTGTTTATCTCAGAGTGACCAGTGTTTATCTCAGAGTGACCAGTGTCTATCTCAGTGACCAGTGTTTATCTCAGAGTGACCAGTGTTTATCTCAGAGTGACCAGTGTTTATCTCAGAGTGACCAGTGTTTATCTCAGAGTGACCAGTGTTTATCTCAGAGTGACCAGTGTTTTCCTCAGTGACCAGTGTTTATCTCAGAGTGACCAGTGTTTATCTCAGAGTGACCAGTGTTTATCTCAGAGTGACCAGTGTTTTCCTCAGTGACCAGTGTTTATCTCAGAGTGACCAGTGTTTTCCTCAGTGACCAGTGTTTATCTCAGAGTGACCAGTGTTTATCTCAGAGTGACCAGTGTTTATCTCAGAGTGACCAGTGTTTATCTCAGAGTGACCAGTGTTTATCTCAGAGTGACCAGTGTTTATCTCAGAGTGACCAGTGTTTATCTCAGAGTGACCAGTGTTTTCCTCAGTGACCAGTGTTTTCCTCAGTGACCAGTGTTTATCTCAGAGTGACCAGTGTTTATCTCAGAGTGACCAGTGTTTTCCTCAGTGACCAGTGTTTATCTCAGAGTGACCAGTGTTTATCTCAGAGTGACCAGTGTCTATCTCAGTGACCAGTGTTTATCTCAGAGTGACCAGTGTTTATCTCAGAGTGACCAGTGTTATATCTTACAATGAATTGTGTTTACCTCAGAGTGAAATATGTTTATGTCAGAGTGACCAGTGTCTATCTCAGTGACCAGTGTCTATCTCAGTGACCAGTGTCTATCTCAGTGACCAGTGTCTATCTCAGTGACCAGTGTTTTCCTCAGTGACCAGTGTTTTCCTCAGAGTGACCAGTGTTTTCCTCAGAGTGACCAGTGTTTATCTCAGAGTGACCAGTGTTTTCCTCAGTGACCAGTGTTTATCTCAGAGTGACTAGTGTTTATCTGAGAGTGACCAGTGTTTATCTCAGAGTGACCAGTGTCTATCTCAGAGTGACCAGTGTTTTCCTCAGTGACCAGTGTTTTCCTCAGAGTGACCAGTGTTTATCTCAGAGTGACCAGTGTTTATCTCAGAGTGACCAGTGTTTATCTCAGAGTGACCAGTGTTTATCTCAGAGTGACCAGTGTTTATCTCAGAGTGACCAGTGTTATATCTTACAAAGAATTGGGTTTACCTCAGAGTGAAATATGTTTATGTCAGAGTGACCAGTGTCTATCTCAGTGACCAGTGTCTATCTCAGAGTGACCAGTGTCTATCTCAGAGTGACCAGTGTCTATCTCAGAGTGACCAGTGTCTATCTCAGTGACCAGTGTCTATCTCAGTGACCAGTGTCTATCTCAGAGTGACCAGTGTCTATCTCAGTGACCAGTGTCTATCTCAGTGACCAGTGTCTATCTCAGTGACCAGTGTCTATCTCAGTGACCAGTGTCTATCTCAGAGTGACCAGTGTCTATCTCAGAGTGACCAGTGTCTATCTCAGAGTGACCAGTGTCTATCTCAGAGTGACCAGTGTCTATCTCAGAGTGACCAGTGTCTATCTCAGAGTGACCAGTGTCTATCTCAGAGTGACCAGTGTCTATCTCAGAGTGACCAGTGTCTATCTCAGTGACCAGTGTCTATCTCAGAGTGACCAGTGTCTATCTCAGAGTGACCAGTGTCTATCTCAGAGTGACCAGTGTCTATCTCAGTGACCAGTGTCTATCTCAGTGACCAGTGTCTATCTCAGAGTGATGAGTATTTATCTCAGTGACCTTAGTGATTGGATGGATCGATTAAAAACTAAGGTACATGTATTCAATGGTTTCTGGTATTTGGAAAGATCTATATAGACTGAATGCTAGTATTTTGTCGGATTATTTTTTATGTTCGGACTATAACTTCAGTTGTTTGAAAGGTAAAGGTTTTGTTTAAGGGTTTAATACCGCCGTAGCGGTGTTTGTTGCGTTACCCGATACCGCTGAACGTTGGTTAGTACCGAGTCAAACCACGAGAATGCGCAGCATTCGAGGGGTTTGACGAGGTGCGAACCAACGTTCAGCGGTATCGGGTGATGCAATAAACACGAACGAAGGTATTAAAGTCGATTCTACCCCGATAATTGAGAAAAATGAGGAAAAAGTGACCTGTTGTTGATTGCCGTTCCTTTTCCCTCCCTCGGGACAGAGTGGGCACTTTTAACCAATCAACGATAAGCTTTGGTCACGTGCAACGGTTGACCCAGATATTTTGAAGCAGAATGACATAATGACATAATGTCACTATGGCTACCGCTTTGACAGGCTGGGTTGCTGACGACGCTATCGGGGGAAATGTTGTGAAATCAACCCTTTGATGACTATATACGTTCATGACAGCCCAGTTTTCAATATTAAAGGACAGAATATAACCACACTCACAACATTATCAGGTTAAATCCTTCATTTTGTATGATAACAAGCAAAATATCACTTCTTCCGGGGGAGGTAATCCTACCAGCCCATGTTGCACTACAGACTCGATGTTGTTTGAAAAGTCATCTCTACTTAACATGTATATTTGCACACGGCACGCACATGCAGGAGGGGTAGAATTATTACTAGATACTTGGATGATGCTACTCAGGTTTGCATATATTCGTGGTTACCATTAGCTGATTATAAAATCTGAGCTTGTTCTGAGGTAGCTGTTCATGTCTGGGCTGTGATTTTAATTTTGCCACATCTTTGTTTTAAGGATGATGACATGGAATTGAATTGTCACTGGTTATTCTGGTTACCAAACAGCTAATATTTATGTGCCAGTATTTTGTTAAATTGTTTTTCATGTCCGGCTGTACAATTTTTTTTGTCTATGACCAGATACTTGGATGACAATGTGTCATGACAGGTTTGCTTATATGCATGGTTTTTGTGGTTAACATTTAATAGTTGATTATTATATGATTTATATCCGAGCTTGTTCTTAGGTACATGTACGTGTTCGAGGTGTAATTTTGATTTTAATTTTTGGACTTTAATCTTTGGAGGATGACGGTGTGTCATAAATCAAATTCATCGACTTGGTTACATGTACCAATACTCATATGCCAAGATTTTGTTGCATTGTTATCCCCCGCCAAACAATGTGGGTGGGGATATTGAAATGGGCTCCGTCGTCCGTTCATCCCGATTTCGTTTCCGGAACAGAGCCTGAAAACTATTAGACATAACTCTATGAAACTTGGTGTGTGGAACAATCAATTTGAAAATTTATATTTTTTTATTTTTACCCATTTCCATGGAAACATAACTTAGAAATTTCCTTTCTGGAGTAGAACTCTAAAACTATTAGACATAACTCGATGATTGTTCTACACAACAAGTTTCAATGAAATGCCCAATGTTGTTTTTCTCTTGGACTGAGTGGAATTCAAACCCATGACCCATTTGAAAGGCTTAAATCTGCTTAGTGAGAGTATCCCTTTAATGGACCAAGCCATGGATTCAATTTTCTATTGGAAGTTTTTTGGTTTTGTAATATTTAATACCTGTGTGCATCAGTCAGACACCAAGATTGTAATCAATGATGACGAAAATTAGGGGAAAGGTTTGAAAGAGCTTCATATAAGGCCTCCATGGGATGGATATTTTTTGACAATATCCATGACCACGCAATGGAGGTCTCCTGAAGTTTACCACTAATTTTCCTCATTATTGATTACAATATTAGAGTGTGACTGTCGCACACAAATATTAAATATAACAAATCCCACAAATCCCAACAGAATTTTTTTTATTAAAGTCAGTAAAGGTCAAGTTTGGAAAATTGAAAAGCATCTTTTTAGGTACGAAGAAATATCTTTCCCTGACTCTTCACTCTAAAATCTGCAATTATAGTCTTTTTGTTGTTTTGTAGGATAAACAAATTACGAAGCGTAATGAAGAGATCATCAAAGAGAGGAAAGAACGCCTCAAGGCATCGCAAACAAAGAGCAGTACACAGAATTTGTTATCGGAACTTTTACAAAAAGTCAACAAACCCCCTGGTACCCCGTCTGGTCAGACACCTAGTGGGAGCCACAAGAATACACCGTGTCAATCACCTCGGACTAGTTCGGAAAGAACCCCACCATATTCCCCATTTCTGTCACCTTCAGGGCCCTTCTCACTGCCCTCCACTCCCACCTTACCCGGATTTGGCTCCACTCCATCAAGATTAAATACCTCATCGAATTCTACAGATGGCAAACATAGTGATCCTCAAAGTCCTCAACAGTCAAAGACAATTGGAAATGCGTTTGACTTTTTGACAATATCTAGTCCATCTGCTCTCAAATCCCCGAAGAGAGAATTTTTCTCTCCAGCAAAACGGCGGAAAAAACATGTTGTTGGTTTTTAGCTGTTGATACAGTTTTTATTGGTTCATCACGATTCTACAACATTTTAAGGTTTTTAATGGACATCTATTTCATTTTATTCGAAGAGGTGTTAGAAAAGAAGGTTGGGTCATAGGTTTGAATCCCACGCAAAGTGGATTTTTCGCTTGATTACCCTATATCAGGTTGGGGAAAGCTGCCGATCAACTTATTGTGAATGTTAGTTCTACCTTCAAAGTCAACTCGTGTCGTGCGCCAAAGCCGGTGAAATTTATTTCTTAAAAGTTTAAAACAAACCGAAATACTACATGCTTCACCTATCCACGTGTACGCTCTGTAGTTACCAAAAATGACCATGAGGCGTAAAAGAGAACACTTAAGATTAATGCACACATCTGTGACAAAATCTCCCACGTCGATAAACGTTAGGAAAAAATAGCTAACATTTTTTTAGGGGTTTCTCAAGGTGAGAATATAATTTCAACATAATGGTTTCACTAGGATTTTCCAAAAGAAGTCTAATTTTTTAGAAAACCCTTTCATCCAATCAACACACTCGGCTAGATCACGTGGCATGTAGCTGTGACGTACTGCCACCTTGCCATATATGGTACACCCATGTTAAACCAATGTAAATATTTGTCGCAGCAGGTAGGCTTGGGATTTATTGTACATTTGAGAAGTTTGAAGTTATTTTCAAAACTGTTAAATATAGCATAAGGTGCCCTGTACTTACTGACTAAGCAAGTGAAGGACTTTTGAGGTAAAAATGCTCGCTTGTTAGGCAGTGGGATGCGCTAATGTGTCCGCAGTGAAGACCACAAAACTGTGACAGGTCAACCATTACAGCTGCCTGAGGGCGTAGGCTATCGTTCCATGGATTTCCATTTACAAAGCCAAATATATTGAAAAGGTGGATTGCCAACGTAAACCGACAAGACAGTTACCCCACTGCTACATCCAATATATGCTCGATTCATTTCAAAGATGAATGTTTCGAAGAGGATATCTATGCGAAGCTGATGCTTACTCCATGGCGAGCAAGACGACGCTCGAGGCGGCCTAAGGTAACTGAACGTCACGCAATGCAGTCGAACAAGGCAAGATGTCCACTGCCGTGTTCTCTCTAACAAGTACTTGCCGATTTTTTTCTTGATTTTTTTCAAAGTACCTGATACTGATAGGTAAGCTTTTACTTCGAATGCATGTTCTGGCAGCTAAAGTGTTCCCTTTAAAGTAAGGCGGAAATTGTTGAAGTACTGGAAGTGTGCAGCTCTAACATGAAACTTTCTGTCACTCTCCTGATTGACCTCAGTTGACCTTTGCTGTTCCATGTTTGGTAGATGTTTCCAGTTTTTTCGTTAATTTTCGCCTGGATTTACACCTCAGGGTCTTTTTTGGGAACTGCATCACATGCTTAAAATGGCGAAATTTTTAAAACTTTTAAGAAATAAATTTCACCGGCTTTGGCGCACGCAGCGAGTTGACTTTGAAGGTAGAACTAGCCATGCACGGTTGTATGGAACTCAATGGTTCGGCCAAAATGCAAGTGAGGGCAGATAGGAAATTGTTATTTTTGTCCAAATTTTACCCGCCGGTGGACCGTGTCTATTCTCTGTTTACCCGCAGATCGGCAACTCTTCCCAACCTGTTTATGGGAGAGCTTTAGTCAGACAGGTCTTCCATTGATGGATCGCAAGTTTTAAGCCCACTCAGGCTGCACTCGTATTTTCCCCCCAATAAACCTGACAACTTTACCATATTGATATTAATGAAAAAAAATCTTGAGTACAGCATAAAACCTCATTTGTGCTCCAGGGCTGCATCGATGCCTGCAAGAGTTGTAATCAATTTCTCTCCAAATGCAAAATTGATGTATATTCTGTCTGGATTTTCACTCCACCACTCTTGGTGAAATGGTTACCATTTACCAACCAGGGTTAAAAAATAATAAACTCCAATGTGGCCGTAATCATCAGTTTCAAAGTGGCACTCAGCTCTCTAATCAATCCGACATCCATTTTATGTTTCTTTGTTTAAAGGGGCATGAGCTGCCAAAATGTTGATATTTTGACGTTGATACAGAATGTTTAAATTATCGGCTATTTTTCCTAAGACGTATAATTCAAAGACTTTTTAGTGCACCTAGTCTCGGGAATGTACGTTAAAGTATTGTTTTGAGCTAACTTTTGCTTAGAATGAATGAATGGTCGTCCCGGTTATTTAAATTTTGTTTACGTTTCGAACACGTTTTCGGTCCGTACAGGCCACATACTGTATGGATTTTCCTCATTCCAACGCCAATCATTGAGTTTTTCGATGGCCTGTAAAGCCCCTTACTGTCGTGACGATCAGAAATTATCAAAAAAAGTGTGAATTTCGGCAGCTCATGCCCCTTTAAGGTTTCCTTGTACATTTAATATAGTCCAAATTAAATTTTTGCTTTATAGTAGTTATGTAGCGTGAGATTGAAGTTTTACTCTGCATTAAGATTATTTCATTTATATAGCGGCGTTGACCGGTTTAGTGGGAGGCAACCCCCAACCTTCTGCAAGTACCTGGCGACCAAGTGAAAAATCCACTCAGAAATTTTTCAAGTCTATATAAATTGGGGGGCCTCAGTGGGTTATAGTGATAACTATAACTATATAGTGATAACTATTTTCGAATAGACGAAAATTGAAACAATTCTAAGTGGATTTTTCGCTGGGTCGCCGTATGTGGAAGAGTTACTAGGTTCTGGGCCAGGGGGTTTCCTCCACTAATCCTGGCAACGCCATCATATAGGTAAAATATTAAGTGTGGCGTAAAACGATCAATCTATAGATTGACGAGAATGAATGTCAATTATTGAAACGTCATGGTATTCTAATGTCTCTAGAAACACCCCTTTCAGCATCACTTGGCCAATTCTTTTAAATCTCCATATGGAAGCATTCTTCACTCCATATGTTAGATCAGGGGTTTCCGGTACTACCCACAGGTTAAGTGGGATAAGAATGCAGACTTTCGGCAAGTACTATTCCACATACGGCGACCAAGTGAAGGAAACTCAACTTTCCGAGTGTTTGGTTGCTCTTCCAAGAGAAAACCCACTCAAACTCATCTGATTATGCTTAACTGACATTTTTCAATAATTTGGTCTGAGTGTACATCATGATCAATAAGAGGATAAACTACAAACTCAATACATTTATTTGGTAATATCTGAATTAAAACATATCAAAATAGCATGTATAATAAATTAAATTTATTACAAAAAAAAACAACATGCATTTGTATGTGCAAGTTATTGAGAAAATAAAACGAGGGGTTTGTTCAGGGAAATCAGATATTCCATTTATAATTAGTGAAAAATCTTAACTCATTGGTGAAAGACGGAAATGGAAAAAATTGTGAATTTAAAAAAATGTAGAACAAGCTGAAGGGGTAGCAGTAAAAAAACACACAAAATATTATTCACTTTAGACAGGCATTGTGACCGCATTTGCTCATGTATTATTTTAAACATTAAAAGTTCTTATTCAAGGAACAATACAAACAGCGAAACGTCATACATGTACCTAAAAAAAAAAAGTCGATATTTTCTATTGAGTGGAGAAGAAAAATATACATTTCAGAGAATTCATACAAATGTGATAGGTTATATTTTGGAAAAACAGAATTAAATCTTTGAGACAATTTGAAAGTGGTTAAAGTGTCGAATAATAGGTTTGTCTAATTGATTCATGGTTTACACACCAGGTTTTTTACTAATGCTGGCTGTTTGCCAGACAATATTTTTCTTCTTCTGTGGGATTCCAACCGTACCAACTTAGCACTTGAGACCATGATAAATCAACTTTCAGTCCAGAATCAAGAAAACACTATCACTGATTAACAAACTGCATTAAATGGAGAGAAGGTATAGTAACAAAAATATTAAGGTCTACAAAAACTGACACAAAATCAGGTATACACCACCATTAAGTTGCTGCGGACTACAATCTAAGAAAAAGACATACGTCAATTTTAACAATGCATTGAAGAGGATCGCTCGTCTGGTAGCAAAAAAGGTTTTACACTATTCTTTCAAAACAGCAGAGGTTTGTTACAAAAAAAGACATACTTAATGACCGTTTGAAAATATAATTATACAAAGAATTTGAAAAAAATTGTAAAATAAACAAAAAATTGTAAAAACTTCCTTATTTTTAAAAGCATATAGGCCTAGATGTTGACATAAGATTAGTTGCCTTTTACGAAGATGGAATGAGGACACCAACTCTTTGCACATTAGGCTTCACAGACCATAAAACGTCAGGAAGGCTAATGTATTTGGCATACCTAAGTTCTTTCTTGCTGGGTCAGCATACATGGCTAAAGCTGAGCCACAATGCTCCAGTACCAAGACCTCTTACAAAGATTGATTGTTTAGTGTTTTACCCCATGCTCAAGATTATTTCACTTATATGGTGGCGTTGCCAGTTTTATTGTGGGAGGAAACCCATGACCTTCCACTGGTAACTGGCAACCATCCCACATAGGTCGTTCAAGTGAAAACCCAGTCAGAAAATTTTCCAATTTTTTTGACTGAGTAGGATTTGAACCCGCAACCTATTGGTGGAAGGCTGTTCGGATTGAGCGTTGGACTCTTCCTACTGAGCCACGCAGGCCCCCCTCTTACAAAGCAGCACCTTGAGAAAGCAAACAGTACACGCGGAATCCATGCAATGAAGCTATAAATCTACAGTTAAAACTAGTACACTATTGATAGACTATAGCTTGTTGATACACTAAATAGCTTAGCATAATGCAATAGCAAAGTAACTGAATAAATTCTACAAACCTACGTTGACAATCTCAATATTTAAACAAAGTTATTTTTGTCATCTTCAGTAATTTATTCACAGTTACTTTGTTAATGCATTATGATAAATAAATCCATTTGTGGCTTTATGCAGCCGTCAAAAAAGGATAAAATTATTGATGGGTTGGTTGAGGATTTTCAGCGCCCTTATTTTCACTTATGGAGTTTTTTTTCAAAGCACATAACAAATGCATTAACAGTTTACTCAACTGTATTTAAGCTAATATAAATTTGAATAATGAATTATTATATCTAATTTTTTTTTAAATAGATGCTTTTTACGAGTCGACAAACCCAGATTTAGACTTTTCAAAAACTCTTCATAGCCACCGAGGTCGAAGGACAAACCCAAAAAACAAAAAAACAATTCCTTTAAAAGTGTTGATGGTTTGCAAATTGATCAATATATACAATTAAGACCTTTTTTGATGATATATTTTTAATTATATCAAACACCAGATTAACTCTAAAATAGAGAAAAAAATCCTGTAAGCATTGTGCAAACCTTATCACTTACCAAGAAAATTATAATTATTTTTAGGGTGGTCGTCAACTAACATCCAACTTCTCCTGCTGTGGGCAATTAACAGATTTACTGGATGAAGTATCTAAACTACAGCAGCCATGCTAATTTCAAGTGCAGAACTAAACCATTGATTGTGTTTTACGCCGCGCTCAAGATTATTTCACTTATATGGTGGCGTGGCCAGTTTTATTGTGGGATGAAATCGGGCTATATGCCCGGAGGAAACCCACGACCTTCCGCTGGTAACTGGCAACCATCCCACATAGGTCGTTCGAGTGAAAACCCAGTCAGAAAATTTTCCAATGTTTTTGGCCTGAGTGGGATTCGAACCTGCCCCCATCAAGGGCGTAGACACGGATCGGAATTTGGGGGGGCTGAATTACTATCCCAGCTCAATAGGCGAGGGTCCAGGGGCCGCCAAGGCCCCGGAAGCTCCGCTGTTCTAGATCGCCAGAGGGGCGTTCTGGGCTAATAACAGGGCATAAATATGAGGATCTAACTATTTATCAAACGGATGGATTTTCCTGGTGTTTTTGCCATTTTCCAGGGTTATTCGGCCATTTTTCTGATTCTGTTGGCCTATGATGTCGAAAGCTATGTATATAGGCTACCACGACAATTAGAAACTTGTCTCAATGGTTATTTTAGACTAGAAGATTCATGAAGTGTTTCACAATATTGGTTGATATTTACAAATATTAGGCAAAGAAGAGAGAAAAGAAAAAAAATACATCTGGGAATATCCTGGCGGGAATAGAAACCCCTAGAGGCTTATTTTATCCCATATAGGTTTTGATATTAAATGATTAGGTTGGTGATGTAAAACAGGTACATTTGTTACAGAAGACCTATAATAGTGTACAGTGAATTACATATTTTAATTTAAGACAAGAAGCGAAATAAAAAGATCAGAATAAAACAACTATGTACAACGGAGAGCTATATACAATATATACAGAGGTGGTCATTAGATGTCAATTTGGTCTATTAGCTGAGATTTTAAAGTAGATTTGAATAATGATATTGATTTGCATTCTTTAATGTTGGAGGGCAACTTATTCCATTCAATTGGACCATTTATTTTTGGCGAATGAAGTGAAAGGTTTGAGTTATGGCATGGCCTGTGCAGGTTGAGAGAAGATGTTCTAGTGGGATAACTCTGGACGGCACTTAACATTGTAAAATGAGTGGTAATAAAAGTAGGATTTAGTTCAGGTGCGTGGATGAATTTATGGATTAGTTGCAGTGTTAAGTATGTGTTGAAGGGTTTTAGAGGTAGTATTTTATATTTAATGAACAGTGTCGCAGTATGGTCCAGGCGTTTAGATAGAGTAATTAAGCGAATTGCACGTTTTTGTAAATTTACTAATGGAGACAAATGTGTCTTATACGTGTTTCCCCAAATCACATTGCAGTAGGATATGTATGGATAGATAAGAGCGTTATACAACATAAGCAAAGTTTTTTTATTTAAGATATGTTTGACTACATTTATTACGCCTATGTTCCTGCTTATTTTCTTACAGATTTCATTATAAGGGATTTCCAGTTAAGTTTATTATTCAAGTATATTCCAAGAAACTTGAAACATTTTATTTGTTCGATTTTTTATTTGCAATTTTTAGTTCGGGAAGGTTTATATTAGTGTTTTGGTGAGCTGTACTATGTACATATATTTAGTTTTCTTGGTGTTTAGAGAGAGTTTATTACTGCATAGCCATTGATATATGTTCTCACATTCGTCGTTGAGTATAGTTATCAATTGTTGGGGATCAGTGTGCGAAAATATAACACTAGTATCATCAGCAAACTGTATGATGTCTACTGTTTTAATGGAATTAATAATATCGTTAATATATATTAAGAACAAGATAGGGCCAAGAACAGAGCCTTGTGGCACGCCACAACTTAATTCTCTTCGAGATGATAATGTATTATTATATTTCAGGCAGTGATTTCTATTGGACAAATAACTTTTGAACCATGCATTAGATATTGATTTAAACCCGAGGTGTGATAGTTTGAATAATAAGATATCAAGATCCACGGTGTCAAATGCTTTGGAAAGGTCGAGAAAGAGAGATATACTAAATTTTTTTGATTCTTTTGCCGTGATCAGTTTTTCATATTGAGCTAGTACAGCATGTGATGTTGTATGGTTTGTCCTAAAACCAAATCGATTTGTATTTAACAGATTATGTGTATCAAGGAAATTTACAATTTGATTAGCTGTTATTCTTTCAATGATTTTACTGAAAACATTTAAAACAGAAATAGGCCTATAGTTTTTAAATTCATTTGGTGACCCAGATTTAAAGATGGGTGTGATTTTTGCATCCTTCATACGCTCAGGAAATACACCTGTTGCAAATGAACAGTTAATTATGTGGGTTAAAGGTGTACTAATGTTATCCACAGTATATTTCACAATTGCAGTTGGTATATCATCAGAGTCCAGCAGAACAGTTCTTCAAATTCTGAATAATATCATGGACTTCGTTAGTACCACAGGCCCGAAATTCAAAATTGGGGATTTGGAGAGGGCTGAGATAACTTTTGAAGTTGTTGTTTGGTTGCGGAATTGTTGAAGCCAGGCAGCTTGGGATCTCATTAAAATATTCATTAAAGCTATCAGCTATGGTTTGGGCATTAATTTCTTCTTTGTCATTAATGTTGAACTTTTTCGGAAGAGCTTGTTTTTTCTTTACTTGTAGCAGTTCAGTAATTATTTTCCATGTTCCTTTTATATTATTAAAGACTTTACTGAACTGATCGTCATAATATGTCTTACAGGCTATACGTAATGTATGGTTAAGTTTATTTCGGTACAGACGATATTGTTTTGTTATGAGTTTATCGTTACATTTAAGATGCCGTTTAAAGAGGTGATTTTTTTCTTGTATAGATTGTTTAATAGCTGGAGTTATCAAGGATTTATGACGTTTATAATATTTAGAGGAGATGAAAGGGAAGCACTGGTCGTAAATGTTATAAAATGTGCTTGTGAATAAGATGTAGGCATTATCTGCTTGATTTTCGTTTAAAACAGATTCCCAATTTTGGTTCGTTATCTGTTCCTTAAACTTTTCTTTATTCTTAGAAGACATGTTGCGTATGTTAATGGGTGTGGGTTTGTCGTTATTATTGGTAATTAAGTGATTACTGAAATGAAAGATTGGAAAATGGTCGCTTATATCTGTCAGTAGTATGCCAGAAACGATAGAATTATCTTGGTAGTTTACAAAAATATTGTCAATTAAAGTTGCTTTGGATTGCACTATTCTTGTCGGTTTCGTTATTTTAGGAAAAAAATGAAAACTCTTTAGAGTTCTAGGAATTCTTTGGATGGTGTGTGAGTGTCTGCTTTAAATAGATCTATATTAAAATCGCCCATTAAAGTACAGTGTTTTTTATCGTATTTTAACGTATCTAATGTTGATAAAAGTTTCTCATTAAAGTAATGAACATCTTTACCTGGCGGTCTGTAAATCAAGCCTGCTACATGCCTATCCCTCTTTTCATCCATTTCAATAAATAAACTTTCATATTCACCATTATCATCTAAATATGATAAGGCACGACGGATGAAGCTATCTGCAAACTGAGTATGTACATACAAAACCAACCCTCCGCCTTTTCTCTTTACCCTTGACGATGCAAATTGTACATAGTTTGGGATGTCATAGAGACGTGAAGTTTCCGGGTTGAGCCAGCTTTCTGAGATACCATTTACAGAGAAAGGATAGTTAAGGTTTGTGATATATGCTACTATTTCATTATAATGTTTTTGTAGGCTCCTGGCATTCAAGTGTAAAGAGGAAAATGGACGATTGTCATCATGGATAAAAGGAGATGTTATATAATAAATCAAACAAAGTAAAACGTTTATATATGTGTTAACAATATTTTATTCATTTATTCAGATCAAATGGCAATAAGAAAGAAAACATTTGAGGCAATACAAAGACTACAATTTTGAGCACTAAATTTCATGTCTCTGTATGGCTTTTCATTGAATGTTGTTATTATTGCTACAAGAAAATACCAGACTTGGATAGGAATAATTTGACAGTAAACATGTTTCCACGGATGATCTAGCGATAGTCGATTGAGGAAATTGGTTTTCTGTAGAAATGTTAGACGAAAAGGTTCCCGGATTTCTTTGAGAACATCTATTGTCAGACTTTTGGAAATAAAATGCCTGTTCTTCTTTGGATAAAATAGCATCCGCTCCAAACATGGCAATCAATTCTTCGGTTGCCATGGTTACATTGGTCATTGGAACATAGCCATTCGGAATAGAATCAAAAGATGGCGACGATAATGGTGTCGAGGCCGTTACTTGTTGAGAGCTTTCTACCGGAGTCTCTTCTGGGTCTTCGCACAGAGCTGTCGTCAGTTTCCGGTATTCTTCGTCACATTTTCTCACAAGACGTCTTGCATGTCTTCTTCGGAAATCTCCCATCTCAAAATCTTCCACGTTGGCTAAATGAATTGACCAGTAGTTGCCTTTGCCATTTTCACTTCGTCCGTTTTTAACAAAACACTCGTTAAGAGATAAATTATGACGGATACTGTTTCTCCAGCTTTTATCTCGGTTCTGATAGTAAGGAAAGTTTTGTGAAATCCAGCTGTAGATGTCACACAGAAGCAGTCTTTTCTCTTCAGAGCTCTGAATGGCCATAGAGATGAGGGCGATGTAAGACAATGGTGGTTTGATATTTGGATCTCTCTTGGCTTTCTCAATTTCCTCGTCAGCATCACTTTCTATATGATTTTCTTCTGATTTCACATCATTATCTACAATATCTTCCCGCTTAATCTCTTCCATAGTTTGAACTTTACAATCACCTGTTGCAAATGAACAGTTAATTATGTGGGTTAAAGGTGTACTAATGTTATCCACAGTATATTTCACAATTGCAGTTGGTATATCATCAGAGTCCAGCAGAACAGTTCTTCAAATTCTGAATAATATCATGGACTTCGTTAGTACCACAGGCCCGAAATTCAAAATTGGGGATTTGGAGAGGGCTGAGATAACTTTTGAAGTTGTTGTTTGGTTGCGGAATTGTTGAAGCCAGGCAGCTTGGGATCTCATTAAAATATTCATTAAAGCTATCAGCTATGGTTTGGGCATTAATTTCTTCTTTGTCATTAATGTTGAACTTTTTCGGAAGAGCTTGTTTTTTCTTTACTTGTAGCAGTTCAGTAATTATTTTCCATGTTCCTTTTATATTATTAAAGACTTTACTGAACTGATCGTCATAATATGTCTTACAGGCTATACGTAATGTATGGTTAAGTTTATTTCGGTACAGACGATATTGTTTTGTTATGAGTTTATCGTTACATTTAAGATGCCGTTTAAAGAGGTGATTTTTTTCTTTTATAGATTGTTTAATAGCTGGAGTTATCAAGGATCTATGACGTTTATAATATTTAGAGGAGATGAAAGGAAAGCACTGGTCGTAAATGTTATAAAATGTGCTTGTGAATAAGATGTAGGCATTATCTGCTTGATTTTCGTTTAAAACAGATTCCCAATTTTGGTTCGTTATCTGTTCCTTAAACTTTTCTTTATTCTTAGAAAACATGTTGCGTATGTTAATGGGTGTGGGTTTGTCGTTATTATTGGTAATTAAGTGATTACTGAAATGAAAGATTGGAAAATGGTCGCTTATATCTGTCAGTAGTATGCCAGAAACGATAGAATTATCTTGGTAGTTTACAAAAATATTGTCAATTAAAGTTGCTTTGGATTGCACTATTCTTGTCGGTTTCGTTATTTTAGGAAAAAAATGAAAACTCTTTAGAGTTCTAGGAATTCTTTGGATGGTGTGTGAGTGTCTGCTTTAAATAGATCTATATTAAAATCGCCCATTAAAGTACAGTGTTTTTTATCGTCTTTTAACGTATCTAATGTTGATAAAAGTTTCTCATTAAAGTAATGAACATCTTTACCTGGCGGTCTGTAAATCAAGCCTACTACATGCCTATCCCTCTTTTCATCCATTTCAATAAATAAACTTTCATATTCACCATTATCATCTAAATATGATAAGGCACGACGGATGAAGCTATCTGCAAACTGAGTATGTACATACAAAACCAACCCTCCGCCTTTTCTCTTTACCCTTGACGATGCAAATTGTACATAGTTTGGGATGTCATAGAGACGTGAAGTTTCCGGGTTGAGCCAGCTTTCTGAGATACCATTTACAGAGAAAGGATAGTTAAGGTTTGTGATATATGCTACTATTTCATTATAATGTTTTTGTAGGCTCCTGGCATTCAAGTGTAAAGAGGAAAATGGACGATTGTCATCATGGATAAAAGGAGATGTTATATAATAAATCAAACAAAGTAAAACGTTTAAATATGTGTTAACAATATTTTATTCATTTATTCAGATCAAATGGCAATAAGAAAGAAAACATTTGAGGCAATACAAAGACTACAATTTTGAGCACTAAATTTCATGTCTCTGTATGGCTTTTCATTGAATGTTGTTATTATTGCTACAAGAAAATACCAGACTTGGATAGGAATAATTTGACAGTAAACATGTTTCCACGGATGATCTAGCGATAGTCGATTGAGGAAATTGGTTTTCTGTAGAAATGTTAGACGAAAAGGTTCCCGGATTTCTTTGAGAACATCTATTGTCAGACTTTTGGAAATAAAATGCCTGTTCTTCTTTGGATAAAATAGCATCCGCTCCAAACATGGCAATCAATTCTTCGGTTGCCATGGTTACATTGGTCATTGGAACATAGCCATTCGGAATAGAATCAAAAGATGGCGACGATAATGGTGTCGAGGCCGTTACTTGTTGAGAGCTTTCTACCGGAGTCTCTTCTGGGTCTTCGCACAGAGCTGTCGTCAGTTTCCGGTATTCTTCGTCACATTTTCTCACAAGACGTCTTGCATGTCTTCTTCGGAAATCTCCCATCTCAAAATCTTCCACGTTGGCTAAATGAATTGACCAGTAGTTGCCTTTGCCATTTTCACTTCGTCCGTTTTTAACAAAACACTCGTTAAGAGATAAATTATGACGGATACTGTTTCTCCAGCTTTTATCTCGGTTCTGATAGTAAGGAAAGTTTTGTGAAATCCAGCTGTAGATGTCACACAGAAGCAGTCTTTTCTCTTCAGAGCTCTGAATGGCCATAGAGATGAGGGCGATGTAAGACAATGGTGGTTTGATATTTGGATCTCTCTTGGCTTTCTCAATTTCCTCGTCAGCATCACTTTCTATATGATTTTCTTCTGATTTCACATCATTATCTTCAATATCTTCCCGCTTAATCTCTTCCATAGTTTGAACTTTACAATCAGGAAAGAGTTCTGTGAAGAGAGTCATCTTTGGGGATATTTCCTTTGTAGAATTGAAATGATCGTCTTTGGAATGAAATGTCAATTGTGATTTATCTTTTCTCTACCAGTTTTTATATACAGTGTGTTTGAGGTAAACTTCTGATTCTCATGCGTGTCATGTTAAAGTGACTCCGGTAACGACAGATATTTTCAGTTTGTTGTATTTCACAGTTTGTGTCAGAACAAGTAATGGAGGAATTGGATATCCCAGACCAGCCCAATGGTAATGTACCGGTACTTCAGGCATAAATAGGGCGACTTGGTCTTAGTTGGTTGTGGGTTTGGTGTTGTTTGCTTGTTACAGTTATTGACCTGACACGATAATGGATTCAAAAGTAGATAATTAGTTTGCACGGTGAATGAAACCAAAAATGTAATTTTTGATGTAATATTTCGCGTGTATTTAAAAGCTCACTTGCCGCCGTAACCTGTTTGACATTTGTTAAAGGCACACTTGCCGCGAAAATCAGGAATATTGTTTACATTAAAAAAGAAAGTCCGTTTTCTGTGTTTTTCCCAGACAATATAAGTTAGGAACTTTCTATTTTTACCAAAATTTAAAAGTTTGGACGTCACTTTGTATTTTTAATTTGAATTTGAAAATTTGAATTGTTAGGTGCCCGTAACGTAAACAAACCAAACTGCCCCCTATTGGCGATTTTATGTTTCAGCCGAGTGAGTGAACTAACGGCACAGTGTAATTTTACGTAGGCCTATTTATCTGAGAAATACAGACTGACGATCGGTTAACAGCGACTAGAAAAGCCTGCTGATGATTGTTTGAGTGTAAACCACAGATAAAAAGGCCTGAAATGAGGGTAATCCGCCACAAAAGTTGACCGACACTGATCGTTGTTGTTGTAATCAGGCTTCGATTCTTCGTTTGTTTTTCACCCCATTTCTACATTCTAAAGCCAACTAGACATGTTTTATGTGTTCTATGTTTAAGTTTAGTTGTATTAGTCGTAATAAGCTCATGTAAATTGGTTTTCTTAGCAAGTTTAAACAGGCTACTGCGGCAAGTGGGCCTTTAAGAAAACCAATTTGCACCAGCTTACCACAGCTAAAACCACTAAAGTTAAACATAGCACACATAAAGCATGTCCAATTAGGTTTAGAATGTATAAATGAGGGTGAAAAACAAACGAAGAATTGAAGCTCGATTACAACAACAACACCGATCAGTGTTTATTAACCTAAGTGTTGGATTACCCTCATCCAAGCGTTTTTGTCTGTGGTTTGCACTCGGCAGGCTTTTATAGTCCCTCTTACTCGATCGTTAGTATGTATTTCTTAGATAAAGTTCGTAAAATTATACCTTGTCGTTAGATCGCACACACGACTCAAACCATTACGGTTCGAAGTGTGTTGACATTACGGGTACCTAACAATTCAAATTTTCAAATTCAAATTAAAAATACAAAATGACGTCCAAACTTTTAAATTTTGGTAAAAATAGAAAGTTCCTAACTTATATTGTCTGGGAAAAATACAGAAACCGGTCGTTTTTTTATGTAAACATTATTCCGGATTTTCGCGGCAAGTGGGCCTTTAATTGAACAATTTTGCGAAACTGGCGAATTTTTTATAATTATCTTCCAAACTCATTAGAATCAACGGGTCGTGGCTATTATATTAGGACAGATTTTCAGAGTGAATGGAATGGAAACATTCTGGGTGGGTGGGAGCATTATTTTGCTTGATTATTTTTGCATGAGATTGCTATTTATTTAGGATAGTTTGTGTAGTTGGATATTGGACAGTGACCAGCTGAACACCATTGGATCCATAAACGATTTCATTCTAAATAGTTCGAATCCCACTCAGCCCAAAAATTGGAAAATTTTCTGACTGGGTTTTCACTCGAACGACCTATGTGGGATGGTTGCCAGTTACCAGCGGAAGGTCGTGGGTTTCCGCCGGGCATAGAGCCCGGTTTCCTCCCAAAATAAAACTGACAACGCCGCCATATAAGTGAAATAATCTTGAGTGCGGCGTAAAACACCAAACAATCAATCAATCAATCATTCTAAATATATGTACAGTGAGTTGAGGCAGACGTCTGATTCCCATGCATGTCAAGTTAAAGTGACTTCAGTAAAAACAGATCATTTCGGTTTGTCCTCGGTGTTTATTTAACAGTTTGTAACAGAATAAGCGTTGATGGAAGCCCATGGTATATATGAGTCGAGGCCGTTACTTGTTGAGAGCTTTCTACTGGAGTCTCTTCTGGGTCTTCGCACAGAGCTGTCGTCAGTTTCCGGTATTCTTCGTCACATTTTCTCACAAGGCGTCTTGCATGTCTTCTTCGGAAATCTCCCAGCTCAAAATCGTCCACGTTGGCTAAATGAATTGACCAGTAGTTGCCTGTACCGTTTTCACTTCGTCCGTTTTTAACAAAACACTCGTTAAGAGATAAATTATGTCGGATACTGTTTCTCCAGCTTTTGTCTCCGTTCTGATAGTAAGGGAAGTTTTGTGAAATCCAGCTGTAGATGTCACACAGAAGCAGTCTTTTCTGTTCAGAGCTCTGAATGGCCATAGAGATGAGGGCGATGTAAGACAATGGTGGTTTGATATTTGGATCTCTCTTGGCTTTCTCAATTTCCACGTCAACATCACATTCTATATCAGTTTCTTCTGATTTCACAATCATTATCTTCAATATCTTCCCGCTTAATCTCTTCCATAGTTTGAACTTTACAATCAGGAAAGAGTTCTGTGAAGAGAGCCATCTTTGGAGATATTTCCTTTGTAGAATTGACATGAACAAGCAATGAAGGAATTGGATATCCCAGACCAGCCCAATGGTAATGCACCAGTACTTGAGGCCGGAATGGGGCGACTTGGTCTTAGTTGGTTGTGGGTTTGGTGTTGTTTGCTTGTTACAGTTATTGATCTGACACGATAATGAATTCAAAAGTAGATAATTAGTTTGCACTGTGAACGATACGAAAAGTTTTTTTTTATGTAAAATTTCGCTTGTATTTAATCGAACAATTTTGCGAAATTGGCGAATTTTTTAGAAACTATCTTCCAAACTCAATGGTATCCACGGGTCGTGATTATTGCATTAGGTCAGCTTTTTAGAGTGTATTGAGATGGACAAATTCTGGCTGGTTGGGGGCATTTTTTTGCTTGATTTTTGTTTGCATAAGATTGTTGTTTATTTTGGATAGTCGGTGAAGTTGGATATTGAGCAGAGGCCAACTGAACACCATTGGTCCCATAAAGGTCATTCTAAATATATATACAGTGAGTTGAGGCAGACGTCTGATTCCCATGTGTGTCAAGTTAAAGTGACTTCAGTAAAAACAGATCATTTCGTTTTTTTCTCGGTGTTTATTTCACAGTTTGTAACAGAATAAGCCATAGTGGAAGCCCATGGTATAGTCCAGCTAGGTCGTTCGAAAGATAGAGGCGGACAACTTGATGTTTGCTTATTGATTGATTGGCGTTGTTTGTCCCTTACAGTTATAAATCTGGCATTTTAATTACCAAAGTGGCATTAGCTGACAAAATGTTGATGTTTTACACACAAAATTGGAATGATCGGCTATTTTTCTGGGGACGAACCTTTAAGAAGCTTTTAATGGTTCCAGTCTCGAGAATGTGCGATAAAGTAATGTTTTAAACTAACTTTCAGCTTAGAATGAATGAACGTTAGTCCCGGTTATTCAAATTTGTTTACTTTTCGAACACTATTTCGCTTCGTTTAGGTTCGTTTTTAATGACCTTTATATCCTCTTACTGTTGTGACAAACGGAATTGATGAATAAAAAGCGAATTTTGGCGGTTCATGCTACCTTAATTTTAATTATAGTAAACGAAAAGAAAAGATTATACGGTTAACAAAAATTATATCGAAATCTGTTTGGTTGGTTTCGGATTTTTTTTTGAGGATGGAGGAGATGATGGTGTAGGAAGGTGGGTGATAAGAGATTCCACAAGGCCTCTTATCACAGGAGAGTAAAACAACAAACAAAAGCACAATCCTGGAATTAAGTTTTCATTGCAGCTTTAATTTGGTTGTGAAAATAAATAAATGGATTCAATATAATTTGAAAAAGCCCTAGGCGAACAAATAATATTGTATTTATTTCTTTATGTCACAGTCTGTACACTCGGATTTTAACCAATTGTTTACCCGTTTCTTTTATTTGTTCTTGAATAATCAAGTCTTATTTGTCTGATTTAGTTTCAGTCAGTTATGAACTATGAAGTTCTCTATCCACAGGTACTGTACAGATAATTAAGTGATTAATGAAATTTCTATGGAGTGTCACGTCCTAGATAATCACACTGCCAAACCATTGTTTTCTGTATTTCACAGTTTGTATTATCCACTATTCAATTGGATTACCTGGTGAGTTGATTCTACTCTACCTGACCCAATTAGTCCTTTAAGCACAGATGAAAAATTGACGTAACCTCCTCGAGACACCAATCCCCTACATTGACTTTATTTTTTCTTCAATCCTCCCAAAAAGCTGACCATTCTGAGATCTTTAAAATAGTTGGAATCTTCTCTGCATGGGTCAATCCATGTATCATACCTTGCCTCAAGAAGATGATTAGGTGGGATCAAATAGCCATCCTAAACATTTCTATATTACATTGTAGCGAATAGAACTCGGAATGCAGAGATAAACGGCTATATTCGACAAAGGTTTTGTTGTTATCAGTTGTTCCTTTTGTAACCTTTTGACCCCTCACTCGCAGTGAAATCCGAAAGGCATTCGATTTTTATCGCGGCCATATACCCCGATCCTTCCCTTATCAGAAATTCCACGGTAAATTATTTGAAATGTATCTACTGATATGCAAACAACCTAATCAATACTTTTGAATTTTGAATTTTGAAAGTTGTATTTGTACCAAAATGGTCGGAAATCAAACAGGATGACGTTTTATCCAAACTACCGAAAACAAGTATGAAAATGATTTTCTGAATTTTGTTATGAAATTGGGTTAATTCTTTCATTCGACCCTTTTCATCCAGTTACTATCCAAAAGTCAGAGATATACGGACAAACCACAAAACCCTATTTCGCCACCAATAATTAACAATCTGAAATAATTATGCAATCAAAGTACAATATTGATGCTTTTATATCTAGATCCCAGATGCGAAATAACTGTTATTTGTTATCTAATAAATTAATGACAAACAAAGCAAAACGTTTGTGTTATTTGTATAAACAATATTTTATTCATTTATTCAGATCAAATGGCAATAAGAAAGAAAACATTTGAGGCAATACAAAGACTACAATTTTGAGCACTAAATTTCATGACTATTCACTATGTGTCGTTATTATTGCTACAAGAAAATACCAGACTTGGATAGGAATAATTTGACAGTAGACAGGTTTCCGCAGATGATCTATCAATAGTCGATTGTGGAAATTGGTTTTCTGTTGAAATGTTAGATAAGAAGTTTCCCGGATTTCTTTGAGCGCCTCCATTGTCAGATTTGTGAAAACAAAATGCCTGTTCTTCTTTGGATAAAATGGCATCCACTCCAAACATGGCAATCAACTCTTCTGTTGCCATGGTTACATTGGTCATTGGAACATAACCATTGGAAATAGAATCAAAAGATGGCGACGGTAAGGGCGTCGAGGCCGTTACTTTTTGACAGCTTTCTTCCGGAGTCTCTTCTGGATCTTCGCACAGAGCTGTCTTCAGTTTCCGGTATTCTTCGTCACATTTTCTCACACGACGTCTGGCATGTCTTCTTCGGAAATCTCCCAGCTCAAAATCTTCCACGTTGGCTAAATGAATTGACCAGTAGTTACCTTTACCGTTTTCACTTCGTCCGTTTTTAACAAAACACTCGTTAAGAGATAAATTATGTCGGATACTGTTTCTCCAGCTTTTGTCTCCGTTTTGATAGTAAGGGAAGGGCGATGTAAGACAATGGTGGTTTGATATTTGGATCTCTCTTGGCTTTTTCAATTTCCTCGTCAACATCACATTCTATATCAGTTTCTTCTGATTTCACATCATTATATTCAATATCTTCCCGCTTGATCTCTTCCATAGTTTGAACTTTACAATCAGGAAACAGTTCTGTGAAGAGAGTCATCTTTGGAGATATTTCCTTTGTAGAATTGAAATGATCGTCTCTCGTATGAAATGTCAATTGTGATTTATCTTTTCTCTACCAGTTTTTATATACAGTACGTTTGAGGTAAACGTCTGATTCTCATGCGTGTCAAGTTAAAGTGACTCCGGTAACAACAGATATTTTCAGTTTGTTGTATTTCACAGTTTGTGTCAGAACAAGCAATGGAGGAATTGGATATCCCAGACCAGCCCAATGGTAATGTACCTGTTCTTGATGCCGGAATGGGGCGACTTGGTCTTCGTTGGTTGTGGGTTTGGTGTTGTTTGCTTGTTACAGTTATTGACCTGACACGATATTGAATTCAAAAGTAGATAACTAGTTTGCACGGTGAACGATACGAAAAGTTTTGCGTAATATTTCGCTTGTATTTAATCGAATAATTTTGCGAAACTGGCGAATTTTTAATAACTATCTTCCAAACTCATTAGAATCAACGGGTCGTGGCTATAATATTAGGACAGATTTTCAGAGAGAATGGAAAGGAAACATTCTGGTTGGGTGGGAGCATTATTTTGCTTGATTATTTTTGCATGGGATTGTTGGTTTTTTTTGGGTAGTCGGTGTAGTTGGATATTGGACAGTGACCAACTCAACACCATTGGTCCCATAAAGGTCATTCTAAATATATATACAGTGAGTTGAGGCAGACGTCTGATTCCCATGTGTGTCAAGTTAAAGTGACTCCGGTAAAAACAGATCATTTCGGTTTGCTCTCGGTCTTTATTTCACAGTTTGCAACCGAATAAGCAAAAGTGGAAGTCCATGGTATAGTCCCGCTAGGTCGGTCGAAAGGTAGAGGCGGACAACTTGATGTTTGGTTATTGATTTATTGGCGTTGTTCGTCCCTTACAGTTATATCACTGGCACTTTAATTAATAATTCTAATTATAGCAGACGAAAAGAAAACTTTATACGGTTAAAAAAGGATATCAAAACAAGTCTGTTTGAGCTTTCATTGTTTTTGAAGGATGGATGAGATGATGGTGTAGGCCGGGGATGGGGGGGGGGGGGGGTGTGATAAGTGATCCCACAAAGTCTCTTATAACAGCAGAGTAAAACAGCAAACAAAAACACAATCCCGGAATTAAGTTTTCATTGCAGCTTTAACTTGGTTGTGAAAATAAATAAATGGATTCAATACACTTTGAAAAAGCCCTAGACGAACAGATAATATTGTATTTATTTCTTTATGTCATTATCTGTAAAATAGTATTTCAATCCATTGTTTATCCGTTACTTTTATTTGTTCTTGATTAATCAAGTCTGCGATATTTCTTTCACCGCTAGTTTTGTCAGACATATACCATATAAAGTCAGACATATACCAACAAACCCCAAAACCCTATTTCTCCACCAATAATAAACAATCTGAAATATGGAATCAAAGTACAATATTGACGCTTTTATATCTAGATCCCAGATGTGAAATAACTTATACTTGTTATCTAATAAATTAATGACAAACAAAGTAAAACGTTTATATATGTGTTAACAATATTTTATTCATTTATTCAGATCAAATGGCAATAAGAAAGAAAACATTTGAGGCAATACAAAGACTACAATTTTGAGCACTAAATTTCATGCCCCTGTATGGCTTTTCATTGAATGTTGTTATTATTGCTACAAGAAAATACCAGACTGGGATAGGAATAATTTGACAGTAAACATGTTTCCACAGATGATCTATCAATAGTCGATTGTGGAAATTGGTTTTCTGTAGAAATGTTACATGAAAAGTTTCCAGGATTTCTTTGAGCACCTATAGTGTCAGATTTGTGAAAATAAAACGCCTGTTCTTCTTTAGATAAAATGGCATCCACTCCAAACATGGCAATCAACTCTTCTGTTGCCATGGTTACATTGGTCATCGGAACAAAATCATTCTGACCGGAATTAAAAGATGGCGACGATAATGGCGTAGAGTTCGTTCCTGGTTGAGAGCTTTCTTCCACTTTCTTTTCTGGGTCTTCACACAGAGCTGTCGTCAGTTTCCGGTATTCTTCGTCACATTTTCTCACAAGGCGTCTTGCATGTCTTCTTCGGAAATCTCCCATCTCAAAATCGTCCACGTTTGCTAAATGAATTGACCAGTAGTTGCCTTTGCCGTTTTCACTTCGTCCGTTTTTAACAAAACACTCGTTAAGAGATAAATTATGACGGATACTGTTTCTCCAGCTTTTATCTCCGTTCTGATAGTAAGGGAAGTTTTTTGAAATCCAGCTGTAGATGTCACACAGAAGCAATCTTTTCTCTTCAGAGCTCTGAATGGCCATAGAGATGAGGGCGATGTAAGACAATGGTGGTTTGATATTTGGATCTCTCTTGGCTTTTTCAATTTCCTCGTCAACGTCACATTCTATATCAGTTTCTCTTAATTTCACATCATTTTCTTCAATATCTTCCCGCTTAATATCTTCCATAGTTTGAACTTTACAATCAGGAAAGAGTTCTGTGAACAGAGCCATATTTGGTAATTCTTCCCTTGTAGAACTGGAGTGGTTTTCTGTACAGGACAATAGCAAGAGTGATTTCATTTTTCTGTTGCGTGTTTTATATACGTTTGTAACTGGTAGGTTTCCGATTCCCATACATGTCAACCTGAAGTGATCCGACATAACAACCCAGTTTGATGTATTTCACAGTTTGTAACATGATTAGTAATGGGAGGATTTGATAAGTTCTAAGTGCCAATAATAATAAAGGGAGACCACTGGGTCACCATTTATCCAAAATATTAAGAACACTGATTATACTTTACAACCAAAACAAATAATAATATATAACTATATTAGGATGGTATGTATTAGATGGTTTGCAAATCGCTGGATGATTTATCAATAAAACAGTAGCGTACGTGGCTCCAAGGATTATTAAAACATTTCTTTACAATCAGCTGGTCTTGAAGACGTGGAGAATATTATTTTATTGTTTAAGCGATATTCATTATTTGGGTTGTGTTTAAATAGCCCTGATAACATATGGAAGGTTCAGATTACTCATCGCTTCTAGTCTCACCGGAAAACTTAAGAATAAAGACATTTATAACAGAAACTAAACTAGTGTTATCTGGTTTGCCGATCGTTTGAACAAAATGTCATCACGTTTACAGGGTGACGTATTCGAACTCGTGTCCCAAAAACGTTTGGTTTTTCGATCTGACACATCATCTTTCACATCTGCTAGACGTAGATCACAAGTGTTAAAGTGAATATTAGTTTTAGTTTGAAGAAAAGCAGATTAATTATCGTTTCATGATCTGTTATAACTGTTACAAACTGCTTTAAAACTTCACACCAGTTAATCTCTAGACGCCATCACTTTTGCTGTGCTTTACTGTCCGTAATGGAAATAATATCGCATTCCATCGTCAATAGCGGAGTTACAAACTGTGAAGTACAGAAATAGAATGTGTTTTATCAATGAAATCATAGTTAACTTGACACTTCTGATCAGCACAATCAGTAACACCACTGATAGTGGAATGAACCTGTGTGTATGATTTGAGAATTAACGAGAAACATAATTATAAAATCAAATATACTTTATGAACTAATAAAGGTGAATAAATACATGAGCAGCGGGAACAGCTTTTATTTTTGACATCTTATATTTAAACAACTATTTGCGCTTAATAAAACATAAAAGGAAAACTATCAGTAATGGGTTAGAAATGATCAAATCAAAACAAATGTCATATAGTTATTGACGATAGCGTGTAACATATAGTAACATTTATAATGCGCATCAGAATCCTACATATTAAGTCATTTAATTTATTTTTTTACATCTTTATGCTGGCAGCCGTAACATCTTTTCGACAGATGTGTTATGAGTTCTGATAAACACATATACATATTTCTGACTGGATATATACTTGATCACCTTACGTCATATGGCTGTAGCAAAACTAGGTACTGTCCTAAACAAGGTCGAGGGTTTAATGAACAGTGCTTCCCTGTCGTTTTCTTCCCAAATATACCTTGCACGTTGTAAGTGATCTAATTTGCAAAGTACTGCGTAAAACACAGAAATAACCAATCAATCCAGCAACCGTATGTCTCACAGTGTCTCATTTTAACGTATCGCCATAGATCACATTTACATGACTCGGTAACATGACGTTTCCTATGTTACAGTATCAGTATGCAGGTCCGACAACTTGACCAAATCCACGAATAAAAATTACGACTTATAGACTTCATATTGTAAGGACAGTTTGATAACTTCGAGGATTTACGTGCGTGAAATACCCTCTGACAGACTGCAGGTCGTTTGGAATATGGCGACCAAACAGGTAGCCGTGAAGTGTAAACTTCATTCACTTATGAAAACTTCATTAAGTTATGAAAACATCACTATGTGAAGTGATAACATAGTGATGTTTTCATAACTTAATGAAGTTTTCATAAACCTTAACAGTTTTCATATTCAGTACACTGCTTAACTTAATGTTTATTTACATACCCCTTCACCTGTATATATATTCTCTGTTCCTTCTATGTTGATCATATGCTTGAAAACGATGTCCGAATAGACATTGAAACGTTGCGCCTAAATATAACAGAAGTTGTAAATCCAGAAAGAGTTTGTTTAAAGGGGCATGAGCTGCCAAAATGTTGATATTTTGACGTTAAAACAGAATGTTGAAATTGTTGGCTATTTTTCTCAAGACGTATAATTCAGAAGCTTTTTAGGGCTTCTAGTCTCGAGAATGTACGATAAAGTCTTGTTTTGAACTAACTATGGCTTAGAATGAATGAATGGTCGTCCCGGTTATTTAAATTTTGTTTTCTTTCGAACACGTTTTCTGGTCGTATAGGTCACACACTGCGTGGATTTTCCTCATTCCAACGTCAATCATTTAGTTTTTTGACGGCCTTCAAAGCCTCTTACTGTCGCGACGATCAGAAATTATGAAAAAAGTGTGAATTTCGGCAGCTCATGCCACTTTAATGTTATACTTCCAACTTCTATATGCCCCTCAAACAAGTTTCCAAATGATATTAGCATTTAATAAATTTATAGTTATTTTTATTTTCTGTTTTCGTCTGTAGTAAAACATTTTGTTATTTACTTTCGACACCAATGTACCGTATGAAAAGCGCAGACTGTCCGAGGCGTGTCAAATCCGACCGGTAGGATAGTAAGGATTGTAAGGATAGTAAAAACACTATGTAAAAAAGTAATATCCATAATGGTTTTCAGTTCCGTTAATAATCAAATCAATCAAAAACTATCAACTGATAAACAAATATGATTTGTTTTAGCAATATCTCTTTTATTTATCTATACATATTGATAAGAATTAAAAGGGGTATTCAAAACAATAAACAGCAATATTTGGAGCACTTAATTCCTCGCGGGATATAACAGTTGTCATTGGATATTATTATTGCCACAAGAAAATACCAGACTGGGATAGGAATAATTTGACAGTAAACATGTTTCCACAGAAGATCTATCAATAGTCGATTGTGGATATTGGTTTTCTGTAGAAATGTTAGATAAGAAGTTTCCTAAATTTCTTTGAGAACATCCATTGTCAGATTTGTGAAAATTAAATGCCTGTTCTTCTTTGGATAAAATGGCATCCACTCCAAACATGGCAATCAACTCTTCTGTTGCCATGGTTACATTGGCCATTGAAACATAGCCATTCTGGATAGAATCAAAAGATGGCCAAGATAATGGCGTCGAGGCCGTTACTGGTTGAGAGCTTTCTTCCGGAGTCTCTTCGCACAGAGCTGTCGTCAGTTTCCGGTATTCTTCGTCACATTTTCTCACACGACGTCTTGCATGTCTTCTTCGGAAATCTCCCAACTCAAAATCGTCCACGTTGGCTAAATGAATTGACCAGTAGTTGCCTTTGCCGTTTTCACTTCGTCCGTTTTTAACAAAACACTCGTTAAGAGATAAATTATGTCGGATACTGTTTCTCCAGCTTTTATCTCCGTTCGGATAATAAGGGAAGTTTTGTGAAATCCAGCTGTAGATGTCACACAGAAGCAGTCTTTTCTCTTCAGAGCTCTGAATGGCCATAGAGATGAGGGCGATGTAAGACAATGGTGGTTTGATATTTGGATCTCTCTTGGCTTTCTCAATTTCCACGTCAACATCACATTCTATATCAGTTTCTTCTGATTTCACATCATTATCTTCAATATCTTCCCGCTTAATCTCTTCCATAGTTTGAACTTTACAATCAGGAAAGAGCTCTGTGAAGAGAGCCATCTTTGGAGATATTTCCTTTGTAGAATTGAAATGAACAAGCAATGAAGGAATTGGATATCCCAGACCAGCCCAATAGTAATGCACCAGTACTTGAGGCCGGAATGGGGCGACTTGGTCTTAGTTGGTTGTGGGTTTGGTGTTGTTTGCTTGTTACAGTTATTGACCTGACACGATATTGAATTCAAAAGTAGATAACTAGTTTGCACGGTGAACGATACGAAAAGTTTTGCGTAATATTTCGCTTGTATTTAATCGAACAATTTTGCGAAACTGGCGAATTTTTAATAACTATCTTCCAAACTCATTAGAATCAACGGGTCGTGGCTATTATATTAGGAGAGATTTTCAGAGAGAATGGAAAGGAAACATTCTGGTTGGGTGGGAGCATTATTTTGCTTGATTATTTTTGCATGAGATTGTTGGGTTTTGTTGGATAGTCGGTGTAGTTGGATATTGGACAGTGACCAACTGAACACCATTGGTCCCATAAAGTTCATTATATATATATATACACAGTGAGTTGAGGCAGACGTCTGATTCCCATGTGTGTCAAGTTAAAGTGACTCCGGTAAAAACAGATCATTTCGGTTTGCTCTCGGTGTTTATTTCACAGTTTGTAACAGAATAAGCCATAGTGGAAGCCCATGTTATAGTCCAGCTAGGTCGGTCGAAAGGTAGAGGCGGACAAGTTGATGTTTGCTTATTGATTGATTGGCGTTGTTTGTCCCTTACAGTTAAAATCTGGCATTTTAATTACTAAAGTGGCATTAGCTGACAAAATGTTGATGTTTTACACACAAAGTTGGAATGATCGGCTATTTTTCTGGGGACGAACATTTAAGAAGTTTTTCATGGTTCCAGTCTCGAGAATGTGCGATAAAGTATTGTTTTGAACTAACTTTCAGCTTAGAATGAATGAACGTTAGTCCCGGTTATTCAAATTTGTTTACTTTTCGAACACTATTTCACTTCGTATAGGTTCGTTTTTAATGACCTTCATATCCTCTTACTGCTATGACAATCGGAATTGATGAATAAAAAGCGAATTTGGGCAGCTCATGCTACTTTAATTTTAATTATAGTAAACGAAAAGAACTTTATACGGTTAACAAAAATTATGTCGAAATCTGTTTGGTTGGTCTCGGATTGTTTTTGAAGGATGGAGTAGATCATGGTGTAGGGAGGCGGGTGATAAGAGATCCCACAAAGTCTCTTATCACGCTAGAATAAAACAGCAAACAAAAGCACAATCATGGAATTTAGTTTTCATTGCAACTTTAACCTGGTTGTGAAAATAAATAAATGGATTCAATATAATTTGAAAAAGCCCTAGACGAACAAATAATATTGTATTTATTACTTTATTGTATTTATTACTTTATTTGAGATCTGTAAAATCGGATTTTAATCCATTGTTTACCCGTTTCTTTTATTTGTTCTTGATTAATCGAGGCGTGTTTGTCTGTTTCAGTTTCAGTCAATTATGAACTGTGAAGCTGTCTATCTATAGGTACTGTACAGATAATTAAGTGATTAATGAAACTTCTATGGAGTGTAACGTCCTAGATAATCCCGCTACCAAACCATTGTTTTCTGTATTTCACAGTTTGTATTATCCACTAACCAATTGGAGTACCTGGTGAGTTAATTCTACTCTACCTGACCCAATTACTCGTTTGAGCACAGATATAAAATTGACATAACCTCATCGAGACACCAATCCCCTACATTGACTTTAGTTCTTCTTCACTCCTCCCAAAAAGCTGACCATTCTGGGATCTTTAAAATGGTTGACATCTTCTCTGCATGGATCAATCCATGTATCATACCTTGCCTCGAGAAGATCATTAGGTGGGATCAAATAGCCATCCTAAACATTTCTATATTAGCTTTTAAAACTCAAATAGGAATTCAATGACAACCGGTTATATCCGATCAACTTTTTGCTGTTGTTAGTTTTCCCTTTTGGTTACGTTTTGGCAACTCACTCGAAGTGAAGCCCGGAAAGCAGTCTATTCTAACCATGGCCATAAACCCCAATTTTTGACTTATCAGAAAAGCCGCGGTATAATATTGGAATGATATCTAGTGATATGAGAACTACCTAATCAATATTTGATTCTGTAAAAGGACCATGAAACGATAATTGCTTTTGTTTGATACGGTGCCAATCCTGAATAAAAACATTCTAGGCCTGTTGATTTGGAAAGTTGTATTTGTAACAAAATGTTCGCAAACCAAACATGATGACGTTTTCTCCAAACTACCAAAACGCTAGTAGGAAAATAATTTTCAGAATTTTGGTCTGAAAATCCCTTTTTCATTCATTCGACCCTTACATCCGTCGCAGTTACTATCCAAACATACTGAAAGTCAGGAATATACCGATAAACCCCAAAACTCTATTTCGCCACCAATAATGAACAATCTGAAATATGGAATCAAAGTACAATATTGTCGCCTTTATATCTAGATCCCAGATGCGAAATAACTGATACTTGTTATCTAATAAATTAATAACAAACAAAGCAACAACTTTATTCGTGTGAACAATATTTAATTTAATTATTCAGATAGAATGGCAATAAGAAAAACAAAAACATTTGAGGCAATATAAACACTAAAATCTTAAGCACTAAATTCCATACCCCTGTATGACTTTTCACTGTGTGTCGTTATAATTGCTACAAGAAAATACTAGACTGGGATAGGAATAATTTGACAGTAAACATGTTTCCACAGATGATCTATCAATAGTCGATTTTGGAAATTGGTTTTCTGCAGAAATGTTACTAGAGAAGTTTCCCGGATTTCTTTGAGCACGTCCATTGTCAGATTTGTGAAAATAAAACGCCTGTTCTTCTTTAGATAAAATAGCATTCACTCCATACATGGCAATCAACTTTTCTGTTGACATGGTTACATTGGTCATTGGAACAAAACCATTCTCAGTGGAATTAAAAGATGGCGACGATAATGGCGTAGAGTTCGTTCCTTGTTGAGAGCTTTCTTCTACATTCTCTTCTGGGTCTTCACAGAGAGCTGTCGTCAGTTTCCGGTATTCTTCGTCACATTTTCTGACAAGGCGTCTTGCATGTCTTCGTCGAAAATCTCCCAGCTCAAAATCGTCCACGTTTGCTAAATGAATTGACCAGTAGTTGCCTTTACCGTTTTCACTTCGTCCGTTTTTAACAAAACACTCGTTAAGAGATAAATTATGTCGGATACTGTTTCTCCAGCTTTTATCTCCGTTCTGATAGTAAGGGAAGTTTTGTGAAATCCAGCTGTAGATGTCACACAGAAGCAGTCTTTTCTCTTCAGAGCTCTGAATGGCCATAGAGATAAGGGCGATGTAAGACAATGGTGGTTTGATATTTGGATCTCTCTTGGCTTTCCCAATTTCCTCGTCAACATCACATTCTATTTCAGTTTCTTCTAATTTCACATCATTATGTTCATTATCTTCCCGCTTAATCTCTTCCATAGTTTGAGCGTTACAATCAGGAAAGAGTTCTGCGAAGAGACTCATCTTTGGAGATATTTCCTTTGTAGAATTGAAATGATCGTCTTTGGAATGAAATGTTAATTGTGATTTATCTTTTTTCTACCAGTTTTATATACAGTGTGTTTGAGGTAAACGTCTGATTCCTATGCGTGTCAAGTTAAAGTGACTCCGGTAACGACGGATATTTTCAGTTTGTTGTATTTCACAGTTTGTGTCAGAACAAGCAATGGAGGAATTGGACATCCCAGACCAGCCCAATGGTAATGTACCTGTACTTGAGATATAAATCGGTCCATTCGGTCTTAGTAAGTAGTCGGTTTGGTGTTTTTGTTTGTTACAGTTATTGATCTGACACGATAATGAATTCAACAGTAGATACAAAAATTTTGTGTAATATTTTGGTTGTATTTAATCCTAAAATTTTGCGAAAAATGACGAATCCCTGATAACTATCTTTCAAACTCATTGGTATCCACGTGTCCTGCATATTGAATTAGATCAGCTTTTTAGAGTGTGTTGAGATGGACAAATTCTGGCTGGTTGCGGGCATGGTTTTGCTTGATTTTTTTGCATCAGATTGTTGTTTATTTTGGATAGTTGGTTGAGTTGGATATTGGGCAGAGGCCAACTGAATACCATTGGGTCCATAAAGGTCATTCTAAATATATGTACAGTGAGTTGAGGCAGACGTCTGTTTCCCATGTGTGTCAAGTTAAAGTGACTCCGATAAAAACAGATCGGTTTGTTCTCGGTGTTTATTTGACAGTTTGTAACAGAATAAGCAATGGTGGAATTCGATGGTATATTGGAGGTTGACTAGTCAGAAGGTAGAGGCGGACAACTTGGTGTTTGCTTATTGATTGTTTGGCGATGTTTGTCCATCAGAGTTATATCACCGATACTTTATTTATTAATTCAAATCATAGCAGACGAAAAGAAAACTTGATAAGAAAAATTATATAAAAAATCTGTTAGGTTGTGCTCAGATTGGGGGTGGGGGTGTGGGGGTAAAGTAGGGGAGTCTCTTATCACAGGCGAGTAAAATAGCAAACAAAAACACAATTGAATATATTCAATGCAAATTGAAAAAGCACTAAACGAACGAATTATCGTACATTTATTTCTTTAAATCATAATCTTTAAAATCACATTTTAATCCATTGTTTAACTGTTTCCATTATTTGTTCTTATTTAATCCAGCCTTTTTGTTTGTTTCAGTTTCAGTCAGTTATGATCTATGAAGCTGTCTATCTACAGCTTAATTATCTGTTGTATTACACAGTTTGTGTCAGAACAAGCAATGGAGGAATTGGATATCCCAGACCAGCTCAATGGTAATGTACTGGTAGTTCAGGCCTAAATGGGGCGACTTGGTCTTAGGTGTGGGTTTGGTGTTATTTGCTTGTTACAGTTATTGATCTGACACGTTAATGAATTCAAAAGTAGATAATTAGTTTGCACGGTGAACGACGACGAAAAGTTTTTATGTACTATTAGGCTTGTATTTTATTGAACAATTTTTGCGAAACTGGCGATTGTTTAATAATTATCTTCCAAACTCATTAGAGTCAACGGGTTGTGGCTATTATATTAGGACAGATTTTCAGAGTGAATGGAATGGAAACATTTTGGTTGGGTGGGGGCATTATTTTGCTTGATTAGTTTTGCATGCGATTGCTGTTTATTTTGGATAGTCGATGTTATTGGATATTGGACATTGGTCCCATAAAGGTCATTGTAAATATATATACAGTCAGTTGAGGCGGACGTCTGATTCCCATGCGTGTCAAGTTAAAGTGACTCCGGTAAAAACAGATTATTTCGGTTTGTTCTCCGTGTTTATTTCACAGTTTGTAACAGAATAAGCCATAGTGGAATCCCATGGTATATTGGAGGTTGACTAGTCAAAAGGTAGAAGCGGACAACTTGGTGTTTGCTTATTGATTGTTTGGCGTTGTTTGTCCCTTACAGTTATATCACCGATACTTTATTTATTGATTCTAATTATAGCAGACGAAAAGAAAACTTGATAAGAAAAATTATATAAACAAATCTGTTTGGTTGTGCTCAGATTGTTTTTGGAGGACGGAGGAGATGATGGTGTAGGGGGGGGGGGGGTTATGTTCAGTTATGAACTATGAAGTTCTCTATCTACAGGTACTGTACAGATAATTAAGTGATTATTGAAACTTCTATGGAGTGTCACGTCCTAGATAATCCCACTGCCAAACCATTGTTTACTGTATTTCACAGTTTGTATTACCCATCAACCAATTTGAGTACCTGGTGAGTTGATTCTACTGTACCTGACCCAATTAGTCCTTTAAGCACAGATGAAAAATTGACGTAACCTCCTCGAGACACCAATCCCCTACATTGACTTAAGTTTTTCTTCAATCCTCCCAAAAAGCTGACCATTCTGAGATCTTTAAAATTGTTGGAATCTTCTCTGCATGGGTCAATCCATGTATTATACCTTGCCTCGAGAAAATGATTAGGTGGGATCAAATAGCCATCCTAAACATTTCTATATTACATTGTAGCGAATAGAACTCGGAATGCAGAGATAAACGGCTATATTCGACAAAGGTTTTGTTGTTATCAGTTGTTCCTTTTGTAACCTTTTGACCCCTCACTCGCAGTGAAATCCGAAAGGCATTCGATTTTTACCGCGGCCATATACCCCGATCCTTCCCTTATCAGAAAATCCACGGTAAATTATTTGAAATGTATCTACTGATATGCAAACAACCTAATCAATACTTTTGAATTTTGAATTTTGAAAGTTGTATTTGTACCAAAATGGTCGGAAATCAAACAGGATGACGTTTTATCCAAACTACCGAAAAACCAGTATGAAATTGATTTTCCTAATTTTGTTCTGAAAATGGGTTATTTCTTTCATTCGACCCTTTCATCCGTCACAGTTACTATCCAAAAGCCAGAGATATACGGACAAACCCCAAAACTATATTTCGCCACCAATAATAAACAATCTGAAATAATTATGGAATCAAAGTACAATATAGACGCCTTTATATCTAGATCCCAGACGCGAAATAACTGTTACTTGCTTTCTAATAAATCAATGACAAACAAAGTAAAACGTATATATATGTGTTGACAATATTTTATTCATTTATTCAGATCAAATTGCAATAAGAAAGAAAACATTTGAGGCAATACAAAGACTACAATTTTGAGCACTAAATTTCACGCCACTGTATGGCTTTTTATTGAATGTTGTTATTATTGCTACAAGAAAATACCAAACTGGGATAGGAATAATTTGACAGTAAACATGTTTCCACTGATGATCTAGCGAAAGTCGAATGAGGAAATTGGTTTTCTGTAGAAATGTTAGACGAAAAGGTTCCCGGATTTCTTTGAGAACATCCATTGTCAAACTTTTGGAAATAAAATGCCTGTTCTTCTTTGGATAAAATGGCATCCGCTCCAAACATGGCAATCAACTCTTCTGTTGCCATGGTTACATTAGTCATTGGAACATAGCCATTCGGAATAGAATCAAAAGATGGCGACGATAATGGCGTCAAGGTCCTTACTGGTTGAGAGCTTTCATCCACATTCTCTTCTGAGTCTTCGCACAGAGCTGTCGTCAGTTTCCGGTATTCTTCGTCACATTTTCTCACAAGGCGTCTTGCATGTCTTCTTCGGAAATCTCCCATCTCAAAATCGTCCACGTTAGCTAAATGAATTGACCAGTAGTTGCCTTTGCCATTTTCACTTCGTCCGTTTTTAACAAAACACTCGTTAAGAGATAAATTATGTCGGATACTGTTTCTCCAGCTTTTATCTTCGTTCTGATAGTAAGGGAAGTTTTGTGAAATCCAGCTGTAGATGTCACACAGAAGCAGTCTTTTCTCTTCAGAGCTCTGAATGGCCATAGAAATGAGGGCGATGTAAGACAATGGTGGTTTGATATTTGGGTCTCTCTTGGCTTTTTCAATTTCCTCGTCAACATCAGTTTCTTCTAATTTCACATCATTATCTACAATATCTTCCTGCTTAATCTCTTCCATAGTTTGAACTTTACAATCAGGAAAGAGTTCTGTGAACAGAACCATCTTTGGTAATTCTTCCCTTGTAGAACTGAAATGGTTTGCTGTACAGGACAATAACAGGAATGATTTCATTTTTCTGTTGCGTGTTTTATATACGTCTGTAACTGGTAGGTTTTCGATTCCCATACATGTCAACCTGAAGTGATCCGACATAACAACCCAGTTTGGTGTATTTCACAGTTTGTAACAGAATTGGTAATGTGAGGATTTGAGTGCCAATAACAATAAAGGGAGACCACTGGATCACCATTTATCCAAAATATTAAGAACACTGATTATACTTTACAACCAAAACAAATAATAATATATAACTATATTAGGATGGTATGTATCAGATGGTTTGCACATCTCTTGGTGATTTATCAATAATACAGTAGCGTACGTGGCGCCAATAATTATTGAAACATATCTTGTGTTAAGAGGGACAGCTGGTCTTCAAGACGTTGAGAATATCATTAAGCGATATTCATTATTTGGGTTGTGTTTAAATAGCCCTGATAACATGTGGAAGGTTCAGATTACTCATCGCTTCTAGTCTAACCGGAAAAACTAACGAATAAAGACATTTACAAAACTACATCTAAACCAGTGTTATCTGGTTTGCCGGTCGTTTGAACCAAATGTCATCACGTTTACAGGGCGACGTAATCGAACTTGTTTCCAAAAAACGTTTAGTTATTCGATCTGACACATCATCTTTCACGTCTGATAGACGTTGATCACAAATGTTAAAGTGAATATTTGTTTTAGTTTGAAGAAAAGCAGATTATTTATCGTTTCATGGTCTGTTATAACTGTTACAAACTGCTTTAAAACTTGACACCAGTTAATCTCTAGACGCCAATAGACGCCATCACGTTTGCTGTGCTTTACTGTCCGTAATGAAAATTATATCGCATTCCATCGTCATCGCGGAGTTACAAACTGTGAAATACAGAAATACAATGTGTTTTATCAATGGAGGCATCTCGAGCTTGACACTTCTGGTCAGTACAATCAGTACAACTACTGATAGTGGAATGAACCTGTGTGTATGATTCAGAAATTCTTAAAAAACCTATAAAATCAAATACAATTTCTGTATAGGATAAATGCCGAGCTACTGCCGATTCTTAAAAAAATTTGTTTAAGAATCGGCAGTGGCGAGGCGTTTATCCTGTTTAAACGTCAGTCTCTTTGTTTTGCCCCTGCCGATTATTTTTTAAGAATCGTCTGGTGCAATCTGAGCCTGGTGCCGTGTTACACGAAGTTCACTTCAAGTAAGCTCTGATATGGTAGGACTTGAGATGTAAATATTGGGAAATAATTTTCCAAAAATATTATTTTATTAGGTGTCCAAAAATATTGCCAGATTGTCAGTTCATTTATACTTGTAAAGTTTATCATGTGTGGGAAAACTAAAATATTTTTCTGAATATTTTAGAGTGGGGATTCAATTTTACTGCAACCCACTCTACTCATTCCGCTATGAATGGCGTTACGGTACAACTAATTTTTTTTAACGAAGGAAAGCATTTAAGTGAGGTATTAATTTGACCAACAAGTTAGATGCCCTTTCCCTGCATAAATCAGATTTGTTGTCTTTATTCCGCTACACACCATATAAAACAAGTCTGCTGTGTTTTAAATGTGACTTAAATCTTCACGTCTAGTTATATTGGCTTCTCTTAACTGAGCGATTTGATAAAATACGGCAATTTAAATATTTTTTAATTGAATTAAAAAATATTGATTGTATTAAAAAAATCTACAAATTGTGTGTCCAATTGCAAACAATCCGCGTTTATTTACTCGTTTATTTAAAATCGTACATAGCCAACAAACTGAATCCTTAAAGCACTCCATTAAGACAATCCGACTGTGATCCCCTTTTATAAAGCAAACATCACTCTTAAAACAGAAGCAGCTATTGTTCGTTTCCAATGCGCATGTGTGGTAAATCATTTACATTTGAAGGACTGTGTTGCTTGTTAGAGTCTGCAGACGATTCGTGAAAAATAATCGTCCGCTCGAACAATAGGGTGACGTCACGGGAGACGTTTAAGAACTAATAAAGGTGAATAAATACATGTAACTATTTCAACTCAATAAAACTCAAAACGAAAACTTTCACGAAAAAATTTTTATAAATCAAAACAAATCACATAGTTATTGACGATAGCGTGTAACAAATAGTAACATAAGTTTAATGAGTTAGTAACTTTTAGAACGTGAGTTTAACAGTAGTAGCATGTATCCTAAGCCTCAGAATTCACCAAAGTAAGTCATTTAATTTATTTTTAACATCTTTATGGCGGCAGCTTTAAAATTTGTTCAACCGATATGTTATGAGCTGTTATAAAAATGTATAGAAATTTCTGATTGGATTTAGACTTTATCACAGTACGTCAAATAGCTGTAGCCAGGTACTGCCCAGATTACATTTACATGACGTCATAGCGACATGGCGTTTCCTGTGTTGAAGTACTGGCTTGCAAGTACTATCAAATCCATTGATAACAAGCAGACACAGTCGACTATATCCCAAGCCTGAGGGAAAAAATATTGAAGAATACTTGAAGAACGGTGACTATGATGATCTTTAGGAAAAATCAACTTACCCAGTACCCAGATTTTAGCAATCTTTATCGGACACACATTTAATCTGATTCTCCTTCAGATTATAGCATGTCACCCGTCAGAAGTAGCATAAAGGATTGAATCAGATAGGGTTTTCTTACTTGAGAACACACACCAAGTTTCATTGAGTTATGTCTAATAGTTTTCGAGTTCTGTTCGGGAAAAGAAATTCCTAAGTTATGTTTTCATGGAAACGGTTAAAAATAAAAAATAAAGAATTTTCAAGAAGTTTAAAACGCCAAAAAGGCACATCTTTACATGCTGATTGTTCCACACACAAAGTTCCATTGAGTTATATCTAATAGTTTTCGAATTCTGCTAAACGAAATTTCTAAGTTATGTTTCCATGGGAACGGCCAAAAATAAAAAAAAATTGTAATAAGTTGAAATTCTCAAAAGGCACATCTGCACATGATGATTGTCTCACACAACAAGTTTCATTATGTCTAATAGTTTTCGAGTTCTGCTCCAGAAACGAAATTTCTAAGTTATGTTTCCATGGGAACGGCCAAGTTGAAAACCTCAAACGGCACATCTGCACATGATGATTGTCTCACACAACAAGTTTCATTATGATTAATAGTTTTCGAGTTCTGCTCCAGAAACGAAATTTCTAAGTTATGTTTCCATGGGAACGGCCAAGTTGAAAACCTCAAAAGGCACATATGCACATGATGATTGTTCCACACACCAAGTTTCATTGAGTTACGTCTAATAGTTTTCGAGTTCTGCTCCGAAAACGAAATGTTTTCATGAAAACCTCATAATGACTGTCCCATGTCCTATAATTTTCGAGTCCTTCTCCGGAAACGAAATCAGGACGGACGGGACCTTTTGCAATATCCCCCCCCCTCCCCCCAAAGAAAAAAACTATGTTTGGCCGGGGGTAAAAAACTAACGCTTATATACTTCATATTGTAAGGATAGTAAAAACACACTATGTAAAAATTACAATTATCCATAATTGCTCTTTTGGTTCGGTTTATTATTAAATCAAACCAAAACTATCAATTGATAAACAAATATAATTAATTTGACCAATTTGTCTTTTATTTAACTATACATATTGATAAGAATTAACAGAGATATCAAAACAATAAACAGTAATATTTCGAGCACCTGATTCCTTGTGGGGTATAACAGTTGCCATTGGGTATTATTATTGCCACAAGAAAATACCAGACTTGGATAGGAATAATTTGACAGTAAACATGTTTCCACAGATGATCTATCAATAGTCGATTGTGGAAATTGGTTTTCTGTAGAAATGTTAGATAAGAAGTTCCCTGAATTTCTTTGAGAACATCCATTGTCAGATTTGTGAAAATAGAACGCTTATTCTTCTTTGGATAAAATGGCATCCACTCCAAACATGACAATCAACTCTTCTGTTGCCATCGTTACATTGGTCATTGGAACATAGGCATTCGGAATAGAATCAAAAGATGGCGACGACAATGGCATCGAGGCCGTTACTGGTTGAGAGCTTTCATCCACAGTCTCTTCTGGGTCTTCGCACAGAGCTGTCGTCAGTTTCCGGTATTCTTCGTCACATTTTCTCACAAGGCGTCTTGCATGTCTTCTTCGGAAATCTCCCAGCTCAAAATCGTCCACGTTAGCTAAATGAATTGACCAGTAGTTGCCTTTGCCGTTTTCACTTCGTCCGTTTTTAACAAAACACTCGTTAAGAGATAATTTATGACGGATACTGTTTCTCCAGCTTTTATCTCCGTTCTGATAGTAAGGGAAGTTTTGTGAAATCCAGCTGTAGATGTCACACAGAAGCAGTCTTTTCTCTTCAGAGCTCTGAATGGCCATAGAGATGAGGGCGATGTACGACAATGGTGGTTTGATATTTGGATCTCTCTTGGCTTTCCCAATTTCCTCGTCAACATCACTTTCTATATCAGTTTATTCTGATTTCACATCATTATATTCAATATCTTCCCGCTTAATCTCTTCCATAGTTTGAACTTTACAATCAGGAAACAATTCTGTGAAGAGAGTCATCTTTGGAGATATTTCCTTTGTAGAATTGAAATGATCGTCTCTCGTATGAAATGTCAATTGTGATTTATCTTTTCTCTACCAGTTTTTATATACAGTACGTTTGAGGTAAACGTCTGATTCTCATGCGTGTCAAGTTAAAGTGACTCCGGTAACGACGGATATTTTCAGTTTGTTGTATTTCACAGTTTGTGGCAGAACAAGTAATGGAGGAATTGAACATCCCAGACCAGCCCAATGGTAATGTACCTGTTCTTGATGCCGGAATGGGGCGACTTGGTCTTAGTTGGTTGGGGGTTTGGTGTTGTTTGCTTGTTACAGTTATTGACCTGACACGATATTGAATTCAAAAGTAGATATCTAGTTTGAACGATACGAAAAGTTTTGCGTAATATTTCGCGTGTATTTAATTGAACAATTTTGCGAAACTGGCGATTTTTTTATAACTATCTTCCAAACCCATTAGAATCAACGGGTCGTGGCTATTATATTAGAACAGATTTTCAGAGTGAATTGCATGGACACATTCTGGTTGGGTGCGAGCATTATTTTGCTTGATTATTTTTGCATCAGATTGTTTTTTATTTTGAATAGTCGGTAGAGTTGGATATTGGGTAGAGACCAACTGAACACCATTGGTCCCATAAAGGTCATTCTAAATATATATACAGTGAGTTTTCAGACGTCGGATTCCCATGAGTGTCAAGTTAAAGTGACTTTAGTAAAAACAGATCATTTCAGTTTGTTCTCGGTGTTTATTTCCCAGTTTGCAACTGAATAAGCCATAGTGGAAGCCCATGGTGTAGTCCAGCTAGGTCGGTCGAAATGTAGAGGCGGACAACTTGATGTTTGCTTATTGATTGATTGGCGTTGTTTGTCCCTTACAGTTAAAATCTGGCATTTTAATTACCAAAGAGGCATTAGCTGACAAAATGTTGATGTTTTACACAGAAAGTTGGAATGATCGGCTATTTTTCAGGGGACGAACATTTAAGAAGCTTTTAACGGTTCCAGTCTCGAGAATGTGCGATAAAGTATTGTTTTGAACTAACTTTCAGCTTAGAATGAATGAACGTTAGTCCCGGTTATTCAAATTTGTTTACTTTTCGAACACTATTTGGCTTCGTATAAGTTCGTTTTTAATGACCTTCATATCCTCTTACTGTTGTGACAGTCGGAATTTATGAATAAAAAGCGAATTTTGGCAGTGCATGCTACTTTAATTTTAATTATAGTAAACGAAAAGAAAACCTAATACGGTTAACAAAAATTATATCAAAATCTGTTTGGTTGGTCTCGGATTGTTTTTGGAGGATGGAGGAGATAATGGTGTAGGGAGGTGGGTGATAAGAGATCCCACAAGGCCTCTTATCACGTTAGAGTAAAACAGCAAACAAAAGCACAATCATGGAATTTAGTTTTCATTGCAACTTTAACATGGATGTGAAAATAAATAAATGGATTCAATATAATTTTAAAAATACTTAGATTATCAAATAATATTGTATTTATTTCTTTAAGTCATAATCTTTAAAATCGCAGTTTCATCCATTGTTTAACCGTTTTCATTATTTGTTCTTATTAAATCCAGCCTTTTTGTTTGTTTCAGTTTCAGTCAGTTATGAACTATGAAGCTCTTTATCTACAGGTACTGTACAGATAATTAAGTGATTAATGAAACTTCTATAGAGTGTCACGTCCTAGATAATCACACTGCCAAACCATTGTTTTCTGTATTTCACAGTTTGTATTACCCATCAACCAATTTGAGTAACTGGTGAGTGGGTTCTACTCTGCCTGGCCCAATTAGTCAGTAAAGCACAGACGGAAACTTAACGTGGTCTCCTCAAGAAAGCTCTCCCCTACTCTGACTTTAGTTTTGTTTCAATCGCCCCAAAACCCCTATCATTCTGGGATCTTTCAAATTGTTGGCATCTTATCTGCATGGATCAATCCATGTATCATACCTTGCCTCGAGAAGATGATTGAATGGGATTAAATAGCAGCCTCAAAATTTCTATATTAGCTATTGGAACTGAAATAGGTATGCAGTGATAAACGGCTATATTCGACAAAGGTTTTGTTGTTACCAGTTGTTCCTTTTTGTAACCTTTTGACACCTCACTCGCAGTGAAGTCCGAACGGCATTCGATTCTTACCGCGGCCATATACCCCATTCCTTCCCTTATCAGAAAATCCGCGGTAAATTATTGGAAATGTATCTACTGATATGCAAACAACCTATTCAATACTTGATTTTGAAAGTTGTATTTGTACCAAAATGGTCGGAAATCAAACAGGATGACGTTTTCTCCAAACTACCGAAAACAGTATGAAAATGATTTTCTGAATTTTGTTCTGAAAATGCGATATTTCTTTCATCCGCTAGTTTTGTCAGACATATACCATATAAAGTCAGACATATACCAACAAACCCCAAAACCCTATTTCTCCACCAATAATAAACAATCTGAAATATGGAATCAAAGTACAATATTGACGCTTTTATATCTAGATCCCAGATGTGAAATAACTTATACTTGTTATCTAATAAATTAATGACAAACAAAGTAAAACGTTTATTTTATTCATTTATTTAGATCAAATGGCAATAAGAAAGAAAACATTTGAGGCAATACAAAGACTACAATTTGGAGCACTAAATTTCATGCCCCTGTATGGCTTTTCATTGAATGTTGTTATTATCCCTACAAGAAAATACCGGAATAATTTGACAGTAAACATGTTTCCACAGATGATCTATCAATAGTCGATTGTGGAAATTGGTTTTCTGTAGAAATGTTAGAGAAGAAGTTCCCAGAATTTCTTTGAGAACATCCATTGTCAGATTTGTGAAAATAAAACGACTGTTCTTCTTTGGATAAAATTGCATCCGCTCCAAACATGGCAATCAACTCTTCTGTTGCCATGGTTACATTGGTCATTGGAACATAGCCATTCTGGATAGAATCAAAAGATGGCGACGATAATGGCGTCGATACCGTTACTGGTTGACAGCTTTCTTCCGGAGTCTCTTCTGGGTCTTCGCACAGAGCTGTCGTCAGTTTCCGGTATTCTTCGTCACATTTTCTCACAAGGCGTCTTGCATGTCTTCTTCGGAAATCTCCCATCTCAAAATCGTCTACGTTGGCTAAATGAATTGACCAGTAGTTGCCTTTGCCATTTTCACTTCGTCCGTTTTTAACAAAACACTCGTTAAGAGATAAATTATGTCGGATACTGTTTCTCCAGCTTTTATCTCCGTTCTGATAGTAAGGGAAGTTTTGTGAAATCCAGCTGTAGATGTCACACAGAAGCAGTCTTTTCTCTTCAGAGCTCTGAATGGCCATAGAGATGAGGGCGATGTAAGACAATGGTGGTTTGATATTTGGGTCTCTCTTGGCTTTCTCAATTTCCACGTCAACATCGCATTCTATATCAGTTTCTTCTGATTTCACATCATTATCTTCAATATCTTCCCGCTTAATCTCTTCCATAGTTTGAACTTTACAATAAGGAAAGAGTTCTGTGAAGAGAGTCATCCTTGGAGATATTTCCTTTGTAGAATTGAAATGATCGTCTTTGGAATGAAATGTCAATTGTGATTTATCTTTGCTCTAACAGTTTTATATACAGTGTGTTTGAGGTGAACGTCTGATTCTCATGCGTGTCAAGTTAAAGTGATTCCGGTAACGACGCCTATTTTCAGTTTGTTGTATTTCACAGTTTGTGTCAGAACAAGTAATGGAGGAATTGGATATCCCAGACCAGCCCAATGGTAATGTACCGGTACTTCAGGCATAAATAGGGCGACTTGGTCTTAGTTGGTTGTGGGTTTGGTGTTGTTTGCTTGTTACAGTTATTGACCTGACACGATAATGAATTCAAAAGTAGATAATTAGTTTGCACGGTGAACGATACGAACAGTTTTTACATAATGTTTCGCTTGTATTTAATCGAACAATTTTGCGGAACTGGCGAATGTTTAATAACTATCTTTCAAACTCATTAGAATCAACGGGTCGTGGCTATTATATTAGGACAGATTTTCAGAGTGAATTGCATGGATACATTCTGGTTGGGTGCGAGCATTATTTTGCTTGATTATTTTTGCATCAGATTGTTTTTTATTTTGAATAGTCGGTAGAGTTGGATATTGGGTAGAGACCAACTGAACACCATTGGTCCCATAAAGGTCATTCTAAATATATATACAGTGAGTTTTCAGACGTCGGATTCCCATGAGTGTCAAGTTAAAGTGACTTTAGTAAAAACAGATCATTTCAGTTTGTTCTCGGTGTTTATTTCCCAGTTTGCAACTGAATAAGCCATAGTGGAAGCCCATGGTATAGTCCAGCTAGGTCGTTCGAAAGGTAGAGGCGGACAACTTGATGTTTGCTTATTGATTGATTGACGTTGTTTGTCCCTTACAGTTATAAATCTGGCATTTTAATGATTGAAGTGGCATAGCTGACAAAATGTTGATGTTGTACACACCAATTTGGAATAATCGGCTGTTTTTCTGGGGACGAACATTTAGGAAGCTTTAAATCGTTGCAGTCTCGAGGATGTGCGATAAATTATTGTTTTCAACTAACTTTGACTTAGAATGAATGAACGTTAGTCCCGGTTATTCAAATTTGTTTACTTTTCGAACACTATTTCGCTTCGTTTAGGTTCGTTTTTAATGACCTTTATATCCTCTTACTGTTGTGACAAACGGAATTGATGAATAAAAAGCGAATTTTGGCGGTTCATGCTACCTTAATTTTAATTATAGTAAACGAAAAGAAAAGATTATACGGTTAACAAAAATTATATCGAAATCTGTTTGGTCGGGGTCGGATTGTTCTTGGAGGATGGAGGAGATGATGGTGTAGGGAGGCGGGTGATAAGAGATCCTACAAGGCCTCTTATCACAGGAGAGTAAAACAGCAAACAAAAGCACAATCCTGGAATTAAGTTTTCATTGCAGCTTTAATTTGGTTGTGAAAATAAATAAATGGATTCAGTATAATTTGAAAAAGCCCTAGGCGAACAAATAATATTGTATTTATTTCTTTATGTCACAGTCTGTAAAATCGGATTTTAATCAATTGTTTACCCGTTTCCTTTATTTGTTTTTGATCAATCAAGTCTTATTTGTCTGTTTTAGTTTCAGTCAGTTATGAACTATATTCGACATAGGTTTTGTTGTTATCAGTTGTTCCTTTTGTAACCTCACTCGCAGTGAAATCCGAAAGGCATTCGATTCTTACCGCGGCCATATACCCCATTCCTTCCCTTATCAGAAAATCCGCGGTAAATTATTTGAATATGCGAACAACCTAATCAATACTTGATTTTGAAAGTTGTATTTGTACCAAAATGGTCGGAAATCAAACAGGATGACGTTTTATCCAAACTACCGGAAAACCATGTATGAAATTGATTTTCCTAATTTTGTTCTGAATATGGGTTATTTCTTTCATTCGACCCTTTCATCCGTCACAGTTACTATCCAAAAGCCAGAAATATACGGACGAACCCCAAAACCCTATTTCGCCACCAATAATTAACAATCTTAAATAATTATGGAATCAAAGTACAATATTGACGCCTTTATATCTAGATCCCAGAGGCAAAATAACTGTTACATTCTAATAAATGACAAACAAAGCAAAAAGCTCATTTGTGTTAACAATATTTTATTCATTTATACAGATGGCATGACAATAAGAAAGAAAACATTTAAGGCAATATAAACCCTACAATCTTAAGCACTAAATTCCATGCCACTGTATGACTTTTCACTGTGTGTTGTTATTATTGCTACAAGATAATACTAGACTTGGATAGGAATAATTTGACAGTAAACATGTTTCCACTGATGTTCTATCCATAGTCGATTGTGGAAATTGGTTTTCTGCAGAAATGTTGGTTGAGAAGTTTCCCGGATTTCTTTGAGCACGTCCATTGTCAGATTTGTGAAAATAAAACGCCTGTTCTTCTTTGGATAAAATGGCATCCGCTCCAAACATGGCAATCAACTCTTCTGTTGCCATGGTTACATTGGTCATTGGAGCATAGCCATTCGGAATAGAATCAAAAGATGGCGACGATAATGGCGTCGAGGCCGTTACTGGTTGAGAGCTTTCTTCCACAGTCTCTTCTGGGTCTTCACACAGAGCTGTCGTCAGTTTCCGGTATTCTTCGTCACATTTTCTCACAAGGCGTCTTGCATGTCTTCTTCGGAAATCTCCCATCTCAAAATCGTCCACGTTGGCTAAATGAATTGACCAGTAGTTGCCTTTGCCGTTTTCACTTCGTTTCCATAGTTTGAACTTTACAATCAGGAAAGAGTTCTGTGAACAGAGCCATTTTTGGTAATTCTTCCCTTGTAGAACTGAAGTTGTGCCGAGGACAATGGCAACTGTGATTTCACGTTTTCTGTTGATTGTTTTATATACGTCTGTAACTGGTAGGTTTCCGATTCCAATACATGTCAACCTGAAGTGATCCTAGTGACGACATAACAATCCAGTTGAATGTGTTTCATACTGTAATCCGTTTTAATGTTTTTTTAATTTCGTTGTTTTAAGCATGCTGCTACGTAGCATTTAGATTTACCAAAACCATATGGCAAATATTTAAAACTCCTTTGATCCGATTCTGTCGTGGAATCTCTCATTGGAGTTACTCTCTTACGTAAACATTTCGAGACCATTCAGAAACATTTTCATATCCTTTTCATTTGCCTTAATCGTATAAATGTTATTTTCGCCTGCCATATAGTTAGAATCGATACTTAAAGTGTAGTAATTGAAGTGTCAGGGACATAACTGTAAGGGACAAACAAAACCAAGCAATCAATTAGCAAACATCAAGTTGTCCACCCCCACCTTCATTAAAATCAGGACGTTACCGTTTGACTGGCCAAGCTGGACTATACCATCGGATTCCACCACTGCTTAATATGTTACAAACTGTGAAATACAGACCGAGAACAGACCGAAATAATCTGTCTTTATTATTTTGTACATTTTAACTTGACACGCATGGGAATCAGAAGTTTACCTCAAACACAATGTATATAAAAACTGGTAGAAAAATGAGGAATCACAATTGACTTTTCATACCAGAGACGATCACTTGAATTCTACAAAGGAAATAACTCCAAAGATGCCTTTTTTAACAGAACCTTTTCTGATTGTAAAGTTCAAACTATGGAAGAGATAAAGCGGAAAGATATTGAAGATAATGATGTGAAATTAGAAGAAACTGATATAGAATGTGATGTTGACGAGGAAATTGAGAAAGCCAAGAGAGATCCAAATATCAAACCACCATTGTCTTACATCGCCCTCATCTCTATGGCCATTCAGAGCTCTGAAGAGAAAAGACTGCTTCTGTGTGACATCTACAGCTGGATTTCACAAAACTTCCCTTACTATCAGAACGGAGATAAAAGCTGGAGAAACAGTATCCGACATAATTTATCTCTTAACGAGTGTTTTGTTAAAAACGGACGAAGTGAAAACGGCAAAGGCAACTACTGGTCAATTCATTTGGCCAACGTGGACGATTTTGAGATGGGAGATTTCCGATGAAGACATGCAAGACGCCTTGTGAGAAAATGTGACGAAGAATACCGGAAACTGACGACAGCTCTGTGCGAAGACCCAGAAGAGACTCCGGAAGAAAGCTCTCAACCAGTAACGGCCTCGACGCCAGTATCGTCGCCATCTTTTGATTCTATTCCGAATGACTACGTTCCAATGACCAATGTAACCATGGCAACAGAAGAGTTGATCGCCATGTTTGGAGTGGATGCCATTTTATCCAAAGAAGAAAAGGCGTTTTATTTTCACAAATCTGACAATGGATGTTCTCAAAGAAACCCGGGAAACTTTTCGTCTAACATTTCTGCAGAAAACCAATTTCCACAATCGACTATTGATAGATCATCTGTGGAAACATGTTTACTGTCAAATTATTCCTATCCAAGTCTGGTATTTTCTTGTAGCAATAATAATACCCAATGACAACTGTTATACCCCACGAGGAATCAAGTGCTCGAAATATTTCTGTTTACTGTTTGGATATCTCTGTTAATTCTTATCAATAAGTATAGTTAAATAAAAGAAAAATTCTTAAATTAATTATATTTGTTTATCGATTGATAGTTTTGGTTTGATTTAATAATAAGTCGAACCAAAAGAGCAATTATGGATAATTGTAATTTTTACATAGTGTCTTTTTACTATCCTTACAATATGAAGTATATAAGAGTTAGTCATTATGTGCAGATGTGCCTTTTGAGGTTTTCAACTTATAGAAAATGTTATTTTTTTATTTTTGGCCGTTTCCATGGAAACATAACTTAGAAATTTCGTTTCCCGAGCAGAACTCGAAAACTATTAGACATAACTCAATGAAACTTGGTGTGTGTTCTCAAGTAAGAAAATCCTATCTTATTCAATTCTTTATGGCATTTGGGACGGGTGAAATGTTATAATCTGAAGGAGAATTAGATTAAATGTATGTCCAATAAAGATTGCTAAAAGCTGGGTAGGTTGATTTTTCCTAAAGATTATCATAGTCACCGTTCTTCAATATTTTTTTCCTACCCCTGGGGATAAAGTCGACTGCAGAAAGGAGGTTCTTAATAATCAAATCGTGTCCGCGTCAGGGGGTACTTTAGTTTCCATTGTAAATATTTCCAAGTTATGATTGTTACACTTTTTGTTGTTTGTACTCTGCTTTGTTCAAGTGCCAAGTACAATAAAATTGAATTAAATTGAAATTATTCAAATTCAACATGGCGCGGACGAAGTGACCACTCTTGTCAATATACTCTCTTTGCTTCAACACAGAAAACGCTATGTCGTTATGACGTCATGTAAATGTGATCTGGACAGTACCTGGCTTCAGCCGCTGTGATAAAGTCTAAATCCAATCAGAAATTTCTATACATTTTAAAAACAGCTCATAACATATCGGTTGAACACATTTTAAAAGCTGCCATCATAAAGATGTAAAAAATAAATCAAATGACTTACTTTGGTGAATTCTGAGGCTTAGGGTACATGTTACTATTGTTATACTCACTTTCTAAAAGTTACTTACCCAATAAACTCATGTTGCTATTTGTTACACACTATCGTCAATAACTATGGCATTTGTTTTGATTTATTAATTTTTTTAAAAAGTTTTCGTTTTGAGTTTTATTGAGTTGAAATACTTATTTATTTACCTTTATTAGTTCATAAAGTATATTTGATTTTATAGGTTTCATAAGAATTTCTGAATCATACACACAGGTTCATTCCACTATCAGGAGTTGTACTGATTGTACTGATCAGAAGTGTCAAGTTCGCGATGCCTCCATTGATAAAACACATTGTATTTCACAGTTTGTAACTCCGCGATTGACGATGGAATGCGATATCATTTTCATTACGGACAGTAAAGCACAGCAAAAGTGATGGCGTCTACAGATCAACTGGTGTGAAGTTTTAAAGCAGTTTGTAACAGTTATAACAGATCATGAAACGATTAATAATCTGCTTTTTTCAAACCAAAATCTAATATTCACTTTAACAGTTGTGATCAACGTCTATCAGACGTGAAAGATGATGTGTCAAATCGAAAAACTAAACGTTTTTGGAAATCGAGTTCGGATACGTCACTCTGTAAACGTGATGACATTTGGTTCAAACGATCGGCAAACCAGATAACACTAGTTTACGTGTAGTTTCTTTTGTAAATGTCTTTATTCTTTAGTTTTCTGGTTAGACTAGAAGCGATGAGTAATCTGAACCTTCCATATGTTATCAGGGCTATTTAAACACAACCCAAATAATGAATATCGCTTAAACATTAAAATAATATTCTCCACGTCTTGAAGACCAGCTGATTGTAAAGAAATGTTTTAATAATCCTTGGCGCCACGTACTTTACAGTATAATTGACAAATCATCAAGAGATGTGCAAACCATCTGATACATACCATCCTAATATAGTTATATATTATTATTTGTTTTGGTTGTAAAGTGTTCTTAATAATTTGGATAAATGGTGACCCAGTGGTCTCTCTTTATTGTTATTGGCACTCAAATCCCCCATTACTAATTCTGTTACAAACTGTGAAACACACCAATTGGGTTGTTATATCGGATCACTTCAGTTGACATGTATGGGAATCGAAAAACTACCAGTTACAAAGGTATATAAAACACGCAACAGAAAAAATGAAATCACTCTTGTTATTGTCCTGGACAGCAAACCACTTCAGTTCTACAAGGACAGAATTACCAAAGATGGCTTTGTTCACAGAACTCTTTCCTGATTGTAAAGTTCAAACTATGGAAGACATTAAGCGGGAAGAGATTGAAGATAATGATGTGAAATTTGAAGAAACTGATCTTGACGAGGAAATTGAGAAAGCCAAGAGAGATCCAAATATCAAACCACCATTGTCTTACATCGCCCTCATCTCTATGGCCATTCAGAGCTCTGAAGAGAAAAGACTGCTTCTGTGTGACATCTACAGCTGGATTTCACAAAACTTCCCTTACTATCAGAACGGAGATAAAAGCTGGAGAAACAGTATCCGACATAATTTATCTCTTAACGAGTGTTTTGTTAAAAACGGACGAAGTGAAAACGGCAAAGGTAACTACTGGTCAATTCATTTAGCCAACGTGGAAGATTTTGAGGTGGGAGATTTCCGAAGAAGACATGCAAGACGTCGTGTGAGAAAATGCGACGAAGAATACCGGAAACTGACGACAGCTTTGTGCGAACACTCAGAAGAGACTCCGGAAAAAAACTGTCAACCAGTAACGGCCTCGACGCCATTATCGTCGCCATCCTTTGATTCTATTCCGAATGGCTATGTTCCAATGACCAATGTAACCATGGCAACAGAAGAGTTGATTGCCATGTTTGGAGCGGATGCCATTTTATCTAAAGAAGAACAGGCGTTCAATTTTCACAAATCTGACAAAGGATGTGCTCAAAGAAATTCGGGAAACTTCTCAACTATAAACATTTCTATTGAAAACCAATTTCCACAATCGACTATTGATATATCATCTGTGGAAACATGTTTACTGTCAAATTATTCCTATCCTAGTTTAGTATTTTCTTGTGGCAATAATCATACCCAATGACAACTGTTATATCCCGCGAGGAATTAAGTGCTTCAAATATTGCTGTTTATTGTTTTGAATACCCCTGTTAATTCTTATCAATATATATAGATAAATAAAAGAGATATTGCTAAAACAAATCATATTTGTTTATCAGTTGATAGTTTTTGATTGATTTGATAATTAACGGAACTAAAAGACCATTATGGATATTACTAATTTTTACATAGTGTTTTTACTATCCTTACAATCCTTACTATCGTACCGGTCGGCTTTGACACGCCTCAAGATGCTAATAGCTCGAGAAAGGGAGCCGGACACATATGGCAGTTTTGGCCACAAATGGAGGACACATATGGTTATTACGAAACCTGTAACCATAGAAATCCAAATTATCTTCAGACACTTGAAAAGTATTATTTTGCATTTTAATTTGACCAAACTGCGATCAGCCAGATAAATTGTACCACATCTTTTGCAAGGAAAATCACACTTAAACGATAGACCTACGATCGCCGTTGTGGGTCGGACTTGTGAGCCTCGAAAAACTGGGTCACATAAAACTCCTGTCAGTAATGAAAATGTAAAATCAGAACCTCTGCAACACTTTTGAATTTATAACTAGGTCTGATTGAAATTCAAAAACTAAACTAAAGATAAAAAGATCACAGTAAAATTTGCGTTTGGCATCCAAAGCATGAACGATTAGAGTTCGACTTCCAATAAAACCAGTTCTCCGTCAATGTGTCGTGGGATTGAGTCACACTAGAACCATTAAATGCATCTTCAAACTAAAGGTTATAAACTCGAGGTACATAAAAAAGTTGACGTACATAAATCTTAAATAATAAAACAAAGAAATAAAGCCAGACTTACATATTTAAAACTACATCTTCCCGTTTTTATTCCATACTCATACAAAACGATAAGCCAATTTTCCACGCCTTTTTCCCACGAAATGCTGTCTTTAATTGGAGACAATTTGTAAAACTATTCATGTGAAAAGCTATAGACATTTAAAGGTCCGATAGCTTATATATTTAGCCTTAAGTGAGACCAACAAATACTTGTATAATTATTGTCTAAATGTGCCATTTAATGAAATAGCGGAACCTAATTCGGTTGAAAATTAGCATAACACTATTGAATTAAATTTGCGTCACTCACAAGTGAAAGATGCCATACTGATTATTAACAATACTTCTTTGGATACAATTGAAAGTCTTGAAAACATTACGTATAAAAGTATATAGCAATACTTAAACAACAACGTAGTACAACTATCTGGTCGTTATTAGATGAAAAAGTAATAACTTTACTTAACTTTTATCGATATATTTTGGTATTTTGTATTGCCAGATCTTAACATTTATCCAAAAGCTAAGAAAATTCAAGTAGGATGCTAAAACTGCAAGAAAGCAGATATAAACAAAAACTACGGTAAACTTCAGTCACTTAAAGTGGCATGAGCTGCCAAAATTCACACCTTTTTCATAATTTCTGATGGGCACAATAGTAAGAGGCTTTGACGGCCATTGAAAAACTAAATGATTGGCGTTGGAATGAGGAAAATCCATACATTATGTGGCCTGTACTTACCGAAAACGTGTTCGAAAAGTAAACAAAATTTAAATAACCGGGACGACCATTCATTCATTCTAACCCAATTTAGTTCAAAACAATACTTTATTCTATATTTTCGAGATTAGAAGCACTTAAAAGGTTCTGAATTATAAGTCTTGAGAAAAATAACCAATAATTTCAAGATTCTGTTTTAACGTCAAAATATCAACATTTTGGAAGCTCATGCCACTTTAAAGACTTTTATATTAAGCAAAAACATAACGCAGGAGTATATATTAAAAAAAAAGATTTTCTAAATATTTGAAATAAAAATAAAAAGCAGAAAATTTTTTGTAGTTAAATATCCAATAGTGAGCAGCCCTAAAAATAAAAGACTATCTCAGGTGTACTAAGATATTATGCGCTTGTAAAAGAAGCGCTTTAGAAATTCCGTCCCCTAAGAAACTGGTATCTAATAAATTGGCCCTGTATGTAATGTAATACACTGTATATGTTCCCTGGTTATAAAAGAAATGAAAAGAAACCAACAATTTCCATCTGAGGCAAAACGGACCAATATTGACTTCAAAACTGAAAATTCACAAATTCTCAAAAATACCAAATCTGTGTCTTTTCAGAGCAACTAGCCTATAATTTGCTCTCAAATACCTTGAAATGTCCATCGAAAGCAAAAAGACCCGCAATTAAACCGTTACCATATGTGTCCAGACGTCCTGTCTCCGATGGCACTTTTATGAAATTTAAATTCTTGTCATTCCCACATGAAAGACCAGCTTAAATCATGTTAAAAACCACTTTCACTTTTTCCATGAGGTTTTTAGAAATGAGGTTTTTGAATTTCAATCTACCCTCTACCCTGAAAGAAAAAAGACCAATATTGACTTCAAAACTGAAAATTCACGAATTCTCAAAAAATACCAAATCCGTGTCTTTTCAGAGCAACTAGCCTATAATTGCCCTCAAATGTCCTCAGATACCTTGAAATGTCCATCGAAAGCGAAAAAACCCGAAATTGAACTATTACCATATGTGTCCCAATGGCCTGTCTCCGTTAGGAGAAAGCCGTTTGTGGCCAGACCGGACACATATGGTGGACACTTTTGGCACTTTTATGAAATTTAAATTTTTGTCATTTCCAAATGAAAGACCAGCCTAAATCATGTTAAAAACCACTTTCACTTTTTCCATGAGGTTTTTAGAAATATCTAAAAATTTATTTTTAAATATTTCTTGTCAGTATCCGAAACCCCCTCCGTAAGACCCTCATTCAAAACTAAACAAATTTAAGGATTTTCGCTGCCTTAACAGCTACAAATACTGGCACATGAGTAATACAACACATACCGAAGATAATTTAGAAGTTTTGACGCCGAAAAAGTAATTAAATATCGTCAAATGTCGGAAAGCTAATAGTTCATATCAGGATGTACGTGTAGAAGAATATGGTTTCTGCCATACTCAACTACGATCTAATAGAATATACGTCATTAATTGAACAGTATGTGTTTCCTGTTGATGGAAAATGCAAAGAAACCAAGAATTTCAATCTACCCTCTACTTTGAAAGAAAAAAGACCAATATTGGCTTCAAAACTGAAAATTCACGAATTCTCAAAAAATACCAAATCCGTGTCTTTTCAGAGCAACTAGCCTATAATTGCCCTCAAATGTTCTCAGATACCTTGAAATGTCCATCGAAAGCGAAAAAACCCGAAATTGAACCATTACCATATGTGTCCCAACGGCCTGTCTCCGTTAGGAGAAAGCCGTTTGTGGCCAGACCGGACACATATGGTGGACACTTTTGGCACTTTTATGAAATTTAAATTTTTGTCATTTCCAAATGAAAGACCAGCCTAAATCTTGTTAAAAACCACTTTCACTTTTTTCATGAGGTTTTTAGAAATATCTAAAAATATATTTTTTAATATTTCTTGTCAGTATCCGAAACCCCCTCCGAAAGACCCTCATTCAAAACTAAACAAATTTAAGGATTTTAGCTGCTTTAACAGCTACAAATACTGGCACATGAGTAATACAACACATACCGAAGATAATTTAGAAGTTTTGAAGTCGAAAAAGTAATTAAATATCGTCAAATGTCGGAAAGCTAATAGTTCATATCAGGATGTACGTGTAGAAGAATATGGTTTCTGCCATACTCAACTACGATCTAATAGAATATACGTCATTAATTGAACAGTATGTGTTTCCTGTTGATGGAAAATGCAAAGAAACCAAGAATTTCAATCTACCCTCTACTTTGAAAGAAAAAAGACCAATATTGGCTTCAAAACTGAAAATTCACGAATTCTCAAAAAATACCAAATCCGTGTCTTTTCAGAGCAACTAGCCTATAATTGCCCTCAAATGTTCTCAGATACCTTGAAATGTCCATCGAAAGCGAAAAAAACCGAAATTGAACCATTACCATATGTGTCCCAACGGCCTGTCTCCGTTAGGAGTAAGCCGTTTGTGGCCCGACCGGACACATATGGTGGACACTTTTGGCACTTTTATGAAATTTAAATTTTTGTCATTTCCAAATGAAAGACCAGCCTAAATCATGTTAAAAACCACTTTCACTTTTTCCATGAGGTTTTTAGAAATATCTAAAAATATATTTTTTAATATTTCTTGTCAGTATCCGAAACCCCCTCCGAAAGACCCTCATTCAAAACTAAACAAATTTAAGGATTTTCGCTGCTTTAACAGCTACAAATACTGGCACATGAGTAATACAACACATACCGAAGATAATTTAGAAGTTTTGAAGCCGAAAAAGTAATTAAATATCGTCAAATGTCGGAAAGCTAACAGTTCATATCAGGATCGACGTGTAGAAGAATATGGTTTCTGCCATACTCAACTACGATCTACTAGAATATACGTCATTAATTGAACCGTATGTGTTTCCTGTTGATGGAAAATGCAAAGAAACCAAGAATTTCAATCTACCCTCTACTTTGAAAGAAAAAAGACCAATATTGACTTCAAAACTGAAAATTCACGAATTCTCAAAAAATACCAAACCCGTGTCTTTTTAGAGCAACTAGCCTATAATTGCCCTCAAATGTTCTCAGATACCTTGAAATGTCCATCGAAAGCGAAAAAATCCGAAATTGAACCATTACCATATGTGTCCCAACGGCCTGTCTCCGTTAGGAGAAAGCCGTTCGTGGCCAGACCGGACACATATGGTGGACACTTTTGGCACTTTTATGAAATTTAAATTTTTGTCATTTCCAAATGAAAAACCAGCCTAAATCATGTTAAAAACAACTTTCACTTTTTCCATGAGGTTTTTAGAAATATCTAAAAATTTATTTTTAAATATTTCTTGTCAGTATCCGATACCCCCTCCGAAAGACCCTCATTCAAAACTAAACAAATTTAAGGATTTTCGCTGCTTTAACAGCTACAAATACTGGCACATGAGTAATACAACACATACCGAAGATAATTTAGAAGTTTTGACGCCGAAAAAGTAATTAAATATCGTCAAATGTCGGAAAGCTAATAGTTCATATCAGGATGTACGTGTAGAAAAATATGGTTTCTGCCATACTCAACTACGATCTAATAGAATATACGTCATTAATTGAACAGTATGTGTTTCCTGTTGATGGAAAATGCAAAGAAACCAAGAATTTCAATCTACCCTCTACTTTGAAAGAAAAAAGACCAATATTGACTTCAAAACTGAAAATTCACGAATTCTCAAAAAATACCAAATCCGTGTCTTTTCAGAGCAACTAGCCTATAATTGCCCTCAAAGGTTCTCAGATACCTTGAAATGTCCATCGAAAGCGAAAAAACCCGAAATTGAACCATTACCATATGTGTCCCAACGGCCTGTCTCCGTTAGGAGAAAGCCGTTTGTGGTTAGACCGGACACATATGGTGGACACTTTTGGCACTTTTATGAAATTTAAATTTTTGTCATTTCCAAATGAAAGACCAGCCTAAATCATGTTAAAAACAACTTTCACTTTTTCCATGAGGTTTTTAGAAATATCTAAAAATTTATTTTCAAATATTTCTTGTCAGTATCCGATACCCCCTCCGAAAGACCCTCATTCAAAACTAAACAAATTTAAGGATTTTCGCTGCTTTAACAGCTACAAATACTGGCACATGAGTAATACAACTCATACCGAAGATAATTTAGAAGTTTTGACGTCGAAAAAGTAATTAAATATCGTCAAATGTCGGAAAGCTAATAGTTCATATCAGGATGTACGTGTAGAGGAATATGGTTTCTGCCATACTCAACTACGATCTAATAGAATATACGTCATTAATAGAACAGTATGTGTTTCCTGTTGATGGAAAATGCAAAGAAACCAAGAATTTCAATCTACCCTCTACTTTGAAAGAAAAAAGACCAATATTGACTTCAAAACTGAAAATTCACGAATTCTCAAAAAATACCAAATCCGTGTCTTTTCAGAGCAACTAGCCTATAATTGCCCTCAAAGGTTCTCAGATACCTTGAAATGTCCATCGAAAGTGAAAAAACCTGAAATTGAACCATTACCATATGTGTCCCAACGGCCTGTCTCCGTCAGGAGAAAGCCATTTGTGGCCAGACCGGACACATATGGTGGACACTTTTGGCACTTTTATGAAATTTAAATTTTTGTCATTTCCAAATGAAAGACCAGCCTAAATCATGTTACAAACAACTTTCACTTTTTCCATGAGGTTTTTAGAAATATCTAAAAATTTATTTTTAAATATTTCTTGTCAGTATCCGATACCCCCTCCGAAAGACCCTCATTCAAAACTAAACAAATTTAAGGATTTTCGCTGCTTTAACAGCTACAAATACTGGCACATGAGTAATACAACACATACCGAAGATAATTTAGAAGTTTTGACGCCGAAAAAGTAATTAAATATCGTCAAATGTCGGAAAGCTAATAGTTCATATCAGGATGTACGTGTAGAAGAATATGGTTTCTGCCATACTCAACTACGATCTAATAGAATATACGTCATTAATTGAACAGTATGTGTTTCCTGTTGATGGAAAATGCAAAGAAACCAAGAATTTCAATCTACCCTCTACTTTGAAAGAAAAAAGACCAATATTGACTTCAAAACTGAAAATTCACGAATTCTCAAAAAATACCAAATCCGTGTCTTTTCAGAGCAACTAGCCTATAATTGCCCTCAAAGGTTCTCAGATACCTTGAAATGTCCATCGAAAGCGAAAAAACCCGAAATTGAACCATTACCATATGTGTCCCAACGGCCTGTCTCCGTTAGGAGTAAGCCGTTTGTGGCCAGACCGGACACATATGGTGGACACTTTTGGCACTTTTATGAAATTTAAATTTTTGTCATTTCCAAATGAAAGACCAGCCTAAATCATGTTAAAAACCACTTTCACTTTTTCCATGAGGTTTTTAGAAATATCTAAAAATATATTTTTTAATATTTCTTGTCAGTATCCGAAACCCCCTCCGAAAGACCCTCATTCAAAACTAAACAAATTTAAGGATTTTCGCTGCTTTAACAGCTACAAATACTGGCACATGAGTAATACAACACATACCGAAGATAATTTAGAAGTTTTGAAGCCGAAAAAGTAATTTAATATCGTCAAATGTCGGAAAGCTAACAGTTCATATCAGGATCGACGTGTAGAAGAATATGGTTTCTGCCATACTCAACTACGATCTACTAGAATATACGTCAATAATTGAACCGTATGTGTTTCCTGTTGATGGAAAATGCAAAGAAACCAAGAATTTCAATCTACCCTCTACTTTGAAAGAAAAAAGACCAATATTGACTTCAAAACTGAAAATTCACGAATTCTCAAAAAATACCAAACCCGTGTCTTTTTAGAGCAACTAGCCTATAATTGCCCTCAAATGTTCTCAGATACCTTGAAATGTCCATCGAAAGCGAAAAAATCCGAAATTGAACCATTACCATATGTGTCCCAACGGCCTGTCTCCGTTAGGAGAAAGCCGTTCGTGGCCAGACCGGACACATATGGTGGACACTTTTGGCACTTTTATGAAATTTAAATTTTTGTCATTTCCAAATGAAAGACCAGCCTAAATCATGTTAAAAACAACTTTCACTTTTTCCATGAGGTTTTTAGAAATATCTAAAAATTTATTTTTAAATATTTCTTGTCAGTATCCGATACCCCCTCCGAAAGACCCTCATTCAAAACTAAACAAATTTAAGGATTTTCGCTGCTTTAACAGCTACAAATACTGGCACATGAGTAATACAACACATACCGAAGATAATTTAGAAGTTTTGAAGCCGAAAAAGTAATTGAATATCGTCAAATGTCGGAAAGCTAATAGTTCATATCAGGATGTACGTGTAGAAGAATATGGTTTCTGCCATACTCAACTACGATCTAATAGAATATACGTCATTAATTGAACAGTATGTGTTTCCTGTTGATGGAAAATGCAAAGAAACCAAGAATTTCAATCTACCCTCTACTTTGAAAGAAAAAAGACCAATATTGACTTCAAAACTGAAAATCCACGAATTCTCAAAAAATACCAAATCCGTGTCTTTTCAGAGCAACTAGCCTATAATTGCCCTCAAAGGTTCTCAGATACCTTGAAATGTCCATCGAAAGCGAAAAAACCCGAAATTGAACCATTACCATATGTGTCCCAACGGCCTGTCTCCGTTAGGAGAAAGCCGTTTGTGGTTAGACCGGACACATATGGTGGACACTTTTAGCACTTTTATGAAATTTAAATTTTTGTCATTTCCAAATGAAAGACCAGCCTAAATCATGTTAAAAACAACTTTCACTTTTTCCATGAGGTTTTTAGAAATATCTAAAAATTTATTTTTAAATATTTCTTGTCAGTATCCGATACCCCCTCCGAAAGACCCTCATTCAAACTAAACAAATTTAAGGATTTTCGCTGCTTTAACAGCTACAATTACTGGCACATGAGTAATACAACACATACCGAAGATAATTTAGAAGTTTTGACGTCGAAAAAGCAATTAAATATCGTCAAATGTCGAAAAGCTAATAGTTCATATCAGGATGTACGTGTAGAAGAATATGGTTTCTGCCATACTCAACTACGATCTAATAGAATATACGTCATTAATAGAACAGTATGTGTTTCCTGTTGATGGAAAATGCAAAGAAACCAAGAATTTCAATCTACCCTCTACTTTGAAAGAAAAAAGACCAATATTGACTTCAAAACTGAAAATTCACGAATTCTCAAAAAATACCAAATCCGTGTCTTTTCAGAGCAACTAGCCTATAATTGCCCTCAAAGGTTCTCAGATACCTTGAAATGTCCATCGAAAGTGAAAAAACCTGAAATTGAACCATTACCATATGTGTCCCAACGGCCTGTCTCCTTAGGAGAAAGCCATTTGTGGCCAGACCGGACACATATGGTGGACACTTTTGGCACTTTTATGAAATTTAAATTTTTGTCATTTCCAAATGAAAGACCAGCCTAAATCATGTTAAAAACCACTTTCATTTTTTCCATGAGGTTTTTAGAAAGATCTAAAAATATATTTTTAAATATTTCTTGTCAGTATCCGATACCCCCTCCGAAAGACCCTCATTCAAAACTAAACAAATTTAAGGATTTTCGCTGCTTTAACAGCTACAAATACTGGCACATGAGTAATACAACACATACCGAAGATAATTTAGAAGTTTTGAAGCCGAAAAAGTAATTAAATATCGTCAAATGTCGGAAAGCTAATAGTTCATATCAGGATGTACGTGTAGAAGAATATGGTTTCTGCCATACTCAACTACGATCTACTAGAATATACGTCATTAATTGAACCGTATGTGTTTCCTGTTGATGGAAAATGCAAAGAAGCCAAGACTTTCAATCTACCCTCTACTTTGAAAGAAAAAAGACCAATATTGGCTTCAAAACTGAAAATTCACGAATTCTCAAAAAATACCAAATCCGTGTCTTTTCAGAGCAACTAGCCTATAATTGCCCTCAAATGTTCTCAGATACCTTGAAATGTCCATCGAAAGCGAAAAACCCCGAAATTGAACCATTACCATATGTGTCCCAACGGCCTGTCTCCGTTAGGAGTAAGCCGTTTGTGGCCAGACCGGACACATATGGTGGACACTTTTGGCACTTTTATGAAATTTAAATTTTTGTCATTTCCAAATGAAAGACCAGCCTAAATCATGTTAAAACCCACTTTCACTTTTTCCATGAGGTTTTTAGAAATATCTAAAAATATATTTTTTAATATTTCTTGTCAGTATCCGAAACCCCCTCCGAAAGACCCTCATTCAAAACTAAACAAATTTAAGGATTTTCGCTGCTTTAACAGCTACAAATACTGGCACATGAGTAATACAACACATACCGAAGATAATTTAGAAGTTTTGAAGCCGAAAAAGTAATTAAATATCGTCAAATGTCGGAAAGCTAATAGTTCATATCAGGATGTACGTGTAGAAGAATATGGTTTCTGCCATACTCAACTACGATCTACTAGAATATACGTCATTAATTGAACCGTATGTGTTTCCTGTTGATGGAAAATGCAAAGAAACCAAGAATTTCAATCTACCCTCTACTTTGAAAGAAAAAAGACCAATATTGACTTCAAAACTGAAAATTCACGAATTCTCAAAAAAATACTAAATCCGTGTCTTTTTAGAGCAACTAGCCTATAATTGCCCTCAAATGTTCTCAGATACCTTAAAATGTCCATCGAAAGCGAAAAAATCCGAAATTGAACCATTACCATATGTGTCCCAACGGCCTGTCTCCGTTAGGAGAAAGCCGTTCGTGGCCAGACCGGACACATATGGTGGACACTTTTGGCACTTTTATGAAATTTAAATTTTTGTCATTTCCAAATGAAAGACCAGCCTAAATCATGTTAAAAACAACTTTCACTTTTTCCATGAGGTTTTTAGAAATATCTAAAAATTTATTTTTAAATAGTTCTTGTCAGTATCCGATACCCCCTCCGAAAGACCCTCATTCAAAACTAAACAAATTTAAGGATTTTCGCTGCTTTAACAGCTACAAATACTGGCACATGAGTAATACAACACATACCGAAGATAATTTAGAAGTTTTGAAGCCGAAAAAGTAATTGAATATCGTCAAATGTCGGAAAGCTAATAGTTCATATCAGGATGTACGTGTAGAAGAATATGGTTTCTGCCATACTCAACTACGATCTAATAGAATATACGTCATTAATTGAACAGTATGTGTTTCCCGTTGATGGAAAATGCAAAGAAACCAAGAATTTCAATCTACCCTCTACTTTGAAAGAAAAAAGACCAATATTGACTTCAAAACTGAAAATCCACGAATTCTCAAAAAATACCAAATCCGTGTCTTTTCAGAGCAACTAGCCTATAATTGCCCTCAAAGGTTCTCAGATACCTTGAAATGTCCATCGAAAGCGAAAAAAACCCGAAATTGAACCATTACCATATGTGTCCCAACGGCCTGTCTCCGTTAGGAGAAAGCCGTTTGTGGTTAGACCGGACACATATGGTGGACACTTTTGGCACTTTTATGAAATTTAAATTTTTGTCATTTCCAAATGAAAGACCAGCCTAAATCATGTTAAAAACAACTTTCACTTTTTCCATGAGGTTTTTAGAAATATCTAAAAATTTATTTTTAAATATTTCTTGTCAGTATCCGATACCCCCTCCGAAAGACCCTCATTCAAACTAAACAAATTTAAGGATTTTCGCTGCTTTAACAGCTACAATTACTGGCACATGAGTAATACAACACATACCGAAGATAATTTAGAAGTTTTGACGTCGAAAAAGCAATTAAATATCGTCAAATGTCGAAAAGCTAATAGTTCATATCAGGATGTACGTGTAGAAGAATATGGTTTCAGCCATACTCAACTACGATCTAATAGAATATACGTCATTAATAGAACAGTATGTGTTTCCTGTTGATGGAAAATGCAAAGAAACCAAGAATTTCAATCTACCCTCTACTTTGAAAGAAAAAAGACCAATATTGACTTCAAAACTGAAAATTCACGAATTCTCAAAAAATACCAAATCCGTGTCTTTTCAGAGCAACTAGCCTATAATTGCCCTCAAAGGTTCTCAGATACCTTGAAATGTCCATCGAAAGTGAAAAAACCTGAAATTGAACCATTACCATATGTGTCCCAACGGCCTGTCTCCGTTAGGAGAAAGCCATTTGTGGCCAGACCGGACACATATGGTGGACACTTTTGGCACTTTTATGAAATTTAAATTTTTGTCATTTCCAAATGAAAGACCAGCCTAAATCATGTTAAAAACCACTTTCATTTTTTCCATGAGGTTTTTAGAAAGATCTAAAAATATATTTTTAAATATTTCTTGTCAGTATCCGATACCCCCTCCGAAAGACCCTCATTCAAAACTAAACAAATTTAAGGATTTTCGCTGCTTTAACAGCTACAAATACTGGCACATGAGTAATACAACACATACCGAAGATAATTTAGAAGTTTTGAAGCCGAAAAAGTAATTAAATATCGTCAAATGTCGGAAAGCTAATAGTTCATATCAGGATGTACGTGTAGAAGAATATGGTTTCTGCCATACTCAACTACGATCTACTAGAATTTACGTCATTAATTGAACCGTATGTGTTTCCTGTTGATGGAAAATGCAAAGAAGCCAAGAATTTCAATCTACCCTCTACTTTGAAAGAAAAAAGACCAATATTGGCTTCAAAACTGAAAATTCACGAATTCTCAAAAAATACCAAATCCGTGTCTTTTCAGAGCAACTAGCCTATAATTGCCCTCAAATGTTCTCAGATACCTTGAAATGTCCATCGAAAGCGAAAAACCCCGAAATTGAACCATTACCATATGTGTCCCAACGGCCTGTCTCCGTTAGGAGTAAGCCGTTTGTGGCCAGACCGGACACATATGGTGGACACTTTTGGCACTTTTATGAAATTTAAATTTTTGTCATTTCCAAATGAAAGACCAGCCTAAATCATGTTAAAACCCACTTTCACTTTTTCCATGAGGTTTTTAGAAATATCTAAAAATATATTTTTTAATATTTCTTGTCAGTATCCGAAACCCCCTCCGAAAGACCCTCATTCAAAACTAAACAAATTTAAGGATTTTCGCTGCTTTAACAGCTACAAATACTGGCACATGAGTAATACAACACATACCGAAGATAATTTAGAAGTTTTGAAGCCGAAAAAGTAATTAAATATCGTCAAATGTCGGAAAGCTAATAGTTCATATCAGGATGTACGTGTAGAAGAATATGGTTTCTGCCATACTCAACTACGATCTACTAGAATATACGTCATTAATTGAACCGTATGTGTTTCCTGTTGATGGAAAATGCAAAGAAACCAAGAATTTCAATCTACCCTCTACTTTGAAAGAAAAAAGACCAATATTGACTTCAAAACTGAAAATTCACGAATTCTCAAAAAAATACTAAATCCGTGTCTTTTTAGAGCAACTAGCCTATAATTGCCCTCAAATGTTCTCAGATACCTTAAAATGTCCATCGAAAGCGAAAAAATCCGAAATTGAACCATTACCATATGTGTCCCAACGGCCTGTCTCCGTTAGGAGAAAGCCGTTCGTGGCCAGACCGGACACATATGGTGGACACTTTTGGCACTTTTATGAAATTTAAATTTTTGTCATTTCCAAATGAAAGACCAGCCTAAATCATGTTAAAAACAACTTTCACTTTTTCCATGAGGTTTTTAGAAATATCTAAAAATTTATTTTTAAATATTTCTTGTCAGTATCCGATACCCCCTCCGAAAGACCCTCATTCAAAACTAAACAAATTTAAGGATTTTCGCTGCTTTAACAGCTACAAATACTGGCACATGAGTAATACAACACATACCGAAGATAATTTAGAAGTTTTGAAGCCGAAAAAGTAATTGAATATCGTCAAATGTCGGAAAGCTAATAGTTCATATCAGGATGTACGTGTAGAAGAATATGGTTTCTGCCATACTCAACTACGATCTAATAGAATATACGTCATTAATTGAACAGTATGTGTTTCCTGTTGATGGAAAATGCAAAGAAACCAAGAATTTCAATCTACCCTCTACTTTGAAAGAAAAAAGACCAATATTGACTTCAAAACTGAAAATCCACGAATTCTCAAAAAATACCAAATCCGTGTCTTTTCAGAGCAACTAGCCTATAATTGCCCTCAAAGGTTCTCAGATACCTTGAAATGTCCATCGAAAGCGAAAAAAACCCGAAATTGAACCATTACCATATGTGTCCCAACGGCCTGTCTCCGTTAGGAGAAAGCCGTTTGTGGTTAGACCGGACACATATGGTGGACACTTTTGGCACTTTTATGAAATTTAAATTTTTGTCATTTCCAAATGAAAGACCAGCCTAAATCATGTTAAAAACAACTTTCACTTTTTCCATGAGGTTTTTAGAAATATCTAAAAATTTATTTTTAAATATTTCTTGTCAGTATCCGATACCCCCTCCGAAAGACCCTCATTCAAACTAAACAAATTTAAGGATTTTCGCTGCTTTAACAGCTACAATTACTGGCACATGAGTAATACAACACATACCGAAGATAATTTAGAAGTTTTGACGTCGAAAAAGCAATTAAATATCGTCAAATGTCGAAAAGCTAATAGTTCATATCAGGATGTACGTGTAGAAGAATATGGTTTCAGCCATACTCAACTACGATCTAATAGAATATACGTCATTAATAGAACAGTATGTGTTTCCTGTTGATGGAAAATGCAAAGAAACCAAGAATTTCAATCTACCCTCTACTTTGAAAGAAAAAAGACCAATATTGACTTCAAAACTGAAAATTCACGAATTCTCAAAAAATACCAAATCCGTGTCTTTTCAGAGCAACTAGCCTATAATTGCCCTCAAAGGTTCTCAGATACCTTGAAATGTCCATCGAAAGTGAAAAAACCTGAAATTGAACCATTACCATATGTGTCCCAACGGCCTGTCTCCGTTAGGAGAAAGCCATTTGTGGCCAGACCGGACACATATGGTGGACACTTTTGGCACTTTTATGAAATTTAAATTTTTGTCATTTCCAAATGAAAGACCAGCCTAAATCATGTTAAAAACCACTTTCATTTTTTCCATGAGGTTTTTAGAAATATCTAAAAATTTATTTTTAAATATTTCTTGTCAGTATCCGAAACCCCCTCCGTAAGACCCTCATTCAAAACTAAACAAATTTAAGGATTTTCGCTGCCTTAACAGCTACAAATACTGGCACATGAGTAATACAACACATACCGAAGATAATTTAGAAGTTTTGACGCCGAAAAAGTAATTAAATATCGTCAAATGTCGGAAAGCTAATAGTTCATATCAGGATGTACGTGTAGAAGAATATGGTTTCTGCCATACTCAACTACGATCTAATAGAATATACGTCATTAATTGAACAGTATGTGTTTCCTGTTGATGGAAAATGCAAAGAAACCAAGAATTTCAATCTACCCTCTACTTTGAAAGAAAAAAGACCAATATTGGCTTCAAAACTGAAAATTCACGAATTCTCAAAAAATACCAAATCCGTGTCTTTTCAGAGCAACTAGCCTATAATTGCCCTCAAATGTTCTCAGATACCTTGAAATGTCCATCGAAAGCGAAAAAACCCGAAATTGAACCATTACCATATGTGTCCCAACGGCCTGTCTCCGTTAGGAGAAAGCCGTTTGTGGCCAGACCGGACACATATGGTGGACACTTTTGGCACTTTTATGAAATTTAAATTTTTGTCATTTCCAAATGAAAGACCAGCCTAAATCTTGTTAAAAACCACTTTCACTTTTTTCATGAGGTTTTTAGAAATATCTAAAAATATATTTTTTAATATTTCTTGTCAGTATCCGAAACCCCCTCCGAAAGACCCTCATTCAAAACTAAACAAATTTAAGGATTTTAGCTGCTTTAACAGCTACAAATACTGGCACATGAGTAATACAACACATACCGAAGATAATTTAGAAGTTTTGAAGTCGAAAAAGTAATTAAATATCGTCAAATGTCGGAAAGCTAATAGTTCATATCAGGATGTACGTGTAGAAGAATATGGTTTCTGCCATACTCAACTACGATCTAATAGAATATACGTCATTAATTGAACAGTATGTGTTTCCTGTTGATGGAAAATGCAAAGAAACCAAGAATTTCAATCTACCCTCTACTTTGAAAGAAAAAAGACCAATATTGGCTTCAAAACTGAAAATTCACGAATTCTCAAAAAATACCAAATCCGTGTCTTTTCAGAGCAACTAGCCTATAATTGCCCTCAAATGTTCTCAGATACCTTGAAATGTCCATCGAAAGCGAAAAAAACCGAAATTGAACCATTACCATATGTGTCCCAACGGCCTGTCTCCGTTAGGAGTAAGCCGTTTGTGGCCCGACCGGACACATATGGTGGACACTTTTGGCACTTTTATGAAATTTAAATTTTTGTCATTTCCAAATGAAAGACCAGCCTAAATCATGTTAAAAACCACTTTCACTTTTTCCATGAGGTTTTTAGAAATATCTAAAAATATATTTTTTAATATTTCTTGTCAGTATCCGAAACCCCCTCCGAAAGACCCTCATTCAAAACTAAACAAATTTAAGGATTTTCGCTGCTTTAACAGCTACAAATACTGGCACATGAGTAATACAACACATACCGAAGATAATTTAGAAGTTTTGAAGCCGAAAAAGTAATTAAATATCGTCAAATGTCGGAAAGCTAACAGTTCATATCAGGATCGACGTGTAGAAGAATATGGTTTCTGCCATACTCAACTACGATCTACTAGAATATACGTCATTAATTGAACCGTATGTGTTTCCTGTTGATGGAAAATGCAAAGAAACCAAGAATTTCAATCTACCCTCTACTTTGAAAGAAAAAAGACCAATATTGACTTCAAAACTGAAAATTCACGAATTCTCAAAAAATACCAAACCCGTGTCTTTTTAGAGCAACTAGCCTATAATTGCCCTCAAATGTTCTCAGATACCTTGAAATGTCCATCGAAAGCGAAAAAATCCGAAATTGAACCATTACCATATGTGTCCCAACGGCCTGTCTCCGTTAGGAGAAAGCCGTTCGTGGCCAGACCGGACACATATGGTGGACACTTTTGGCACTTTTATGAAATTTAAATTTTTGTCATTTCCAAATGAAAAACCAGCCTAAATCATGTTAAAAACAACTTTCACTTTTTCCATGAGGTTTTTAGAAATATCTAAAAATTTATTTTTAAATATTTCTTGTCAGTATCCGATACCCCCTCCGAAAGACCCTCATTCAAAACTAAACAAATTTAAGGATTTTCGCTGCTTTAACAGCTACAAATACTGGCACATGAGTAATACAACACATACCGAAGATAATTTAGAAGTTTTGACGCCGAAAAAGTAATTAAATATCGTCAAATGTCGGAAAGCTAATAGTTCATATCAGGATGTACGTGTAGAAAAATATGGTTTCTGCCATACTCAACTACGATCTAATAGAATATACGTCATTAATTGAACAGTATGTGTTTCCTGTTGATGGAAAATGCAAAGAAACCAAGAATTTCAATCTACCCTCTACTTTGAAAGAAAAAAGACCAATATTGACTTCAAAACTGAAAATTCACGAATTCTCAAAAAATACCAAATCCGTGTCTTTTCAGAGCAACTAGCCTATAATTGCCCTCAAAGGTTCTCAGATACCTTGAAATGTCCATCGAAAGCGAAAAAACCCGAAATTGAACCATTACCATATGTGTCCCAACGGCCTGTCTCCGTTAGGAGAAAGCCGTTTGTGGTTAGACCGGACACATATGGTGGACACTTTTGGCACTTTTATGAAATTTAAATTTTTGTCATTTCCAAATGAAAGACCAGCCTAAATCATGTTAAAAACAACTTTCACTTTTTCCATGAGGTTTTTAGAAATATCTAAAAATTTATTTTCAAATATTTCTTGTCAGTATCCGATACCCCCTCCGAAAGACCCTCATTCAAAACTAAACAAATTTAAGGATTTTCGCTGCTTTAACAGCTACAAATACTGGCACATGAGTAATACAACTCATACCGAAGATAATTTAGAAGTTTTGACGTCGAAAAAGTAATTAAATATCGTCAAATGTCGGAAAGCTAATAGTTCATATCAGGATGTACGTGTAGAGGAATATGGTTTCTGCCATACTCAACTACGATCTAATAGAATATACGTCATTAATAGAACAGTATGTGTTTCCTGTTGATGGAAAATGCAAAGAAACCAAGAATTTCAATCTACCCTCTACTTTGAAAGAAAAAAGACCAATATTGACTTCAAAACTGAAAATTCACGAATTCTCAAAAAATACCAAATCCGTGTCTTTTCAGAGCAACTAGCCTATAATTGCCCTCAAAGGTTCTCAGATACCTTGAAATGTCCATCGAAAGTGAAAAAACCTGAAATTGAACCATTACCATATGTGTCCCAACGGCCTGTCTCCGTCAGGAGAAAGCCATTTGTGGCCAGACCGGACACATATGGTGGACACTTTTGGCACTTTTATGAAATTTAAATTTTTGTCATTTCCAAATGAAAGACCAGCCTAAATCATGTTACAAACAACTTTCACTTTTTCCATGAGGTTTTTAGAAATATCTAAAAATTTATTTTTAAATATTTCTTGTCAGTATCCGATACCCCCTCCGAAAGACCCTCATTCAAAACTAAACAAATTTAAGGATTTTCGCTGCTTTAACAGCTACAAATACTGGCACATGAGTAATACAACACATACCGAAGATAATTTAGAAGTTTTGACGCCGAAAAAGTAATTAAATATCGTCAAATGTCGGAAAGCTAATAGTTCATATCAGGATGTACGTGTAGAAGAATATGGTTTCTGCCATACTCAACTACGATCTAATAGAATATACGTCATTAATTGAACAGTATGTGTTTCCTGTTGATGGAAAATGCAAAGAAACCAAGAATTTCAATCTACCCTCTACTTTGAAAGAAAAAAGACCAATATTGACTTCAAAACTGAAAATTCACGAATTCTCAAAAAATACCAAATCCGTGTCTTTTCAGAGCAACTAGCCTATAATTGCCCTCAAAGGTTCTCAGATACCTTGAAATGTCCATCGAAAGCGAAAAAACCCGAAATTGAACCATTACCATATGTGTCCCAACGGCCTGTCTCCGTTAGGAGTAAGCCGTTTGTGGCCAGACCGGACACATATGGTGGACACTTTTGGCACTTTTATGAAATTTAAATTTTTGTCATTTCCAAATGAAAGACCAGCCTAAATCATGTTAAAAACCACTTTCACTTTTTCCATGAGGTTTTTAGAAATATCTAAAAATATATTTTTTAATATTTCTTGTCAGTATCCGAAACCCCCTCCGAAAGACCCTCATTCAAAACTAAACAAATTTAAGGATTTTCGCTGCTTTAACAGCTACAAATACTGGCACATGAGTAATACAACACATACCGAAGATAATTTAGAAGTTTTGAAGCCGAAAAAGTAATTTAATATCGTCAAATGTCGGAAAGCTAACAGTTCATATCAGGATCGACGTGTAGAAGAATATGGTTTCTGCCATACTCAACTACGATCTACTAGAATATACGTCAATAATTGAACCGTATGTGTTTCCTGTTGATGGAAAATGCAAAGAAACCAAGAATTTCAATCTACCCTCTACTTTGAAAGAAAAAAGACCAATATTGACTTCAAAACTGAAAATTCACGAATTCTCAAAAAATACCAAACCCGTGTCTTTTTAGAGCAACTAGCCTATAATTGCCCTCAAATGTTCTCAGATACCTTGAAATGTCCATCGAAAGCGAAAAAACCCGAAATTGAACCATTACCATATGTGTCCCAACGGCCTGTCTCCGTTAGGAGAAAGCCGTTTGTGGCCAGACCGGACACATATGGTGGACACTTTTGGCACTTTTATGAAATTTAAATTTTTGTCATTTCCAAATGAAAGACCAGCCTAAATCTTGTTAAAAACCACTTTCACTTTTTTCATGAGGTTTTTAGAAATATCTAAAAATATATTTTTTAATATTTCTTGTCAGTATCCGAAACCCCCTCCGAAAGACCCTCATTCAAAACTAAACAAATTTAAGGATTTTAGCTGCTTTAACAGCTACAAATACTGGCACATGAGTAATACAACACATACCGAAGATAATTTAGAAGTTTTGAAGTCGAAAAAGTAATTAAATATCGTCAAATGTCGGAAAGCTAATAGTTCATATCAGGATGTACGTGTAGAAGAATATGGTTTCTGCCATACTCAACTACGATCTAATAGAATATACGTCATTAATTGAACAGTATGTGTTTCCTGTTGATGGAAAATGCAAAGAAACCAAGAATTTCAATCTACCCTCTACTTTGAAAGAAAAAAGACCAATATTGGCTTCAAAACTGAAAATTCACGAATTCTCAAAAAATACCAAATCCGTGTCTTTTCAGAGCAACTAGCCTATAATTGCCCTCAAATGTTCTCAGATACCTTGAAATGTCCATCGAAAGCGAAAAAAACCGAAATTGAACCATTACCATATGTGTCCCAACGGCCTGTCTCCGTTAGGAGTAAGCCGTTTGTGGCCCGACCGGACACATATGGTGGACACTTTTGGCACTTTTATGAAATTTAAATTTTTGTCATTTCCAAATGAAAGACCAGCCTAAATCATGTTAAAAACCACTTTCACTTTTTCCATGAGGTTTTTAGAAATATCTAAAAATATATTTTTTAATATTTCTTGTCAGTATCCGAAACCCCCTCCGAAAGACCCTCATTCAAAACTAAACAAATTTAAGGATTTTCGCTGCTTTAACAGCTACAAATACTGGCACATGAGTAATACAACACATACCGAAGATAATTTAGAAGTTTTGAAGCCGAAAAAGTAATTGAATATCGTCAAATGTCGGAAAGCTAATAGTTCATATCAGGATGTACGTGTAGAAGAATATGGTTTCTGCCATACTCAACTACGATCTAATAGAATATACGTCATTAATTGAACAGTATGTGTTTCCCGTTGATGGAAAATGCAAAGAAACCAAGAATTTCAATCTACCCTCTACTTTGAAAGAAAAAAGACCAATATTGACTTCAAAACTGAAAATTCACGAATTCTCAAAAAATACCAAATCCGTGTCTTTTCAGAGCAACTAGCCTATAATTGCCCTCAAAGGTTCTCAGATACCTTGAAATGTCCATCGAAAGCGAAAAAACCCGAAATTGAACCATTACCATATGTGTCCCAACGGCCTGTCTCCGTTAGGAGTAAGCCGTTTGTGGCCAGACCGGACACATATGGTGGACACTTTTGGCACTTTTATGAAATTTAAATTTTTGTCATTTCCAAATGAAAGACCAGCCTAAATCATGTTAAAAACCACTTTCACTTTTTCCATGAGGTTTTTAGAAATATCTAAAAATATATTTTTTAATATTTCTTGTCAGTATCCGAAACCCCCTCCGAAAGACCCTCATTCAAAACTAAACAAATTTAAGGATTTTCGCTGCTTTAACAGCTACAAATACTGGCACATGAGTAATACAACACATACCGAAGATAATTTAGAAGTTTTGAAGCCGAAAAAGTAATTTAATATCGTCAAATGTCGGAAAGCTAACAGTTCATATCAGGATCGACGTGTAGAAGAATATGGTTTCTGCCATACTCAACTACGATCTACTAGAATATACGTCAATAATTGAACCGTATGTGTTTCCTGTTGATGGAAAATGCAAAGAAACCAAGAATTTCAATCTACCCTCTACTTTGAAAGAAAAAAGACCAATATTGACTTCAAAACTGAAAATTCACGAATTCTCAAAAAATACCAAACCCGTGTCTTTTTAGAGCAACTAGCCTATAATTGCCCTCAAATGTTCTCAGATACCTTGAAATGTCCATCGAAAGCGAAAAAACCCGAAATTGAACCATTACCATATGTGTCCCAACGGCCTGTCTCCGTTAGGAGAAAGCCGTTTGTGGCCAGACCGGACACATATGGTGGACACTTTTGGCACTTTTATGAAATTTAAATTTTTGTCATTTCCAAATGAAAGACCAGCCTAAATCTTGTTAAAAACCACTTTCACTTTTTTCATGAGGTTTTTAGAAATATCTAAAAATATATTTTTTAATATTTCTTGTCAGTATCCGAAACCCCCTCCGAAAGACCCTCATTCAAAACTAAACAAATTTAAGGATTTTAGCTGCTTTAACAGCTACAAATACTGGCACATGAGTAATACAACACATACCGAAGATAATTTAGAAGTTTTGAAGTCGAAAAAGTAATTAAATATCGTCAAATGTCGGAAAGCTAATAGTTCATATCAGGATGTACGTGTAGAAGAATATGGTTTCTGCCATACTCAACTACGATCTAATAGAATATACGTCATTAATTGAACAGTATGTGTTTCCTGTTGATGGAAAATGCAAAGAAACCAAGAATTTCAATCTACCCTCTACTTTGAAAGAAAAAAGACCAATATTGGCTTCAAAACTGAAAATTCACGAATTCTCAAAAAATACCAAATCCGTGTCTTTTCAGAGCAACTAGCCTATAATTGCCCTCAAATGTTCTCAGATACCTTGAAATGTCCATCGAAAGCGAAAAAAACCGAAATTGAACCATTACCATATGTGTCCCAACGGCCTGTCTCCGTTAGGAGTAAGCCGTTTGTGGCCCGACCGGACACATATGGTGGACACTTTTGGCACTTTTATGAAATTTAAATTTTTGTCATTTCCAAATGAAAGACCAGCCTAAATCATGTTAAAAACCACTTTCACTTTTTCCATGAGGTTTTTAGAAATATCTAAAAATATATTTTTTAATATTTCTTGTCAGTATCCGAAACCCCCTCCGAAAGACCCTCATTCAAAACTAAACAAATTTAAGGATTTTCGCTGCTTTAACAGCTACAAATACTGGCACATGAGTAATACAACACATACCGAAGATAATTTAGAAGTTTTGAAGCCGAAAAAGTAATTAAATATCGTCAAATGTCGGAAAGCTAACAGTTCATATCAGGATCGACGTGTAGAAGAATATGGTTTCTGCCATACTCAACTACGATCTACTAGAATATACGTCATTAATTGAACCGTATGTGTTTCCTGTTGATGGAAAATGCAAAGAAACCAAGAATTTCAATCTACCCTCTACTTTGAAAGAAAAAAGACCAATATTGACTTCAAAACTGAAAATTCACGAATTCTCAAAAAATACCAAACCCGTGTCTTTTTAGAGCAACTAGCCTATAATTGCCCTCAAATGTTCTCAGATACCTTGAAATGTCCATCGAAAGCGAAAAAATCCGAAATTGAACCATTACCATATGTGTCCCAACGGCCTGTCTCCGTTAGGAGAAAGCCGTTCGTGGCCAGACCGGACACATATGGTGGACACTTTTGGCACTTTTATGAAATTTAAATTTTTGTCATTTCCAAATGAAAAACCAGCCTAAATCATGTTAAAAACAACTTTCACTTTTTCCATGAGGTTTTTAGAAATATCTAAAAATTTATTTTTAAATATTTCTTGTCAGTATCCGATACCCCCTCCGAAAGACCCTCATTCAAAACTAAACAAATTTAAGGATTTTCGCTGCTTTAACAGCTACAAATACTGGCACATGAGTAATACAACACATACCGAAGATAATTTAGAAGTTTTGACGCCGAAAAAGTAATTAAATATCGTCAAATGTCGGAAAGCTAATAGTTCATATCAGGATGTACGTGTAGAAAAATATGGTTTCTGCCATACTCAACTACGATCTAATAGAATATACGTCATTAATTGAACAGTATGTGTTTCCTGTTGATGGAAAATGCAAAGAAACCAAGAATTTCAATCTACCCTCTACTTTGAAAGAAAAAAGACCAATATTGACTTCAAAACTGAAAATTCACGAATTCTCAAAAAATACCAAATCCGTGTCTTTTCAGAGCAACTAGCCTATAATTGCCCTCAAAGGTTCTCAGATACCTTGAAATGTCCATCGAAAGCGAAAAAACCCGAAATTGAACCATTACCATATGTGTCCCAACGGCCTGTCTCCGTTAGGAGAAAGCCGTTTGTGGTTAGACCGGACACATATGGTGGACACTTTTGGCACTTTTATGAAATTTAAATTTTTGTCATTTCCAAATGAAAGACCAGCCTAAATCATGTTAAAAACAACTTTCACTTTTTCCATGAGGTTTTTAGAAATATCTAAAAATTTATTTTCAAATATTTCTTGTCAGTATCCGATACCCCCTCCGAAAGACCCTCATTCAAAACTAAACAAATTTAAGGATTTTCGCTGCTTTAACAGCTACAAATACTGGCACATGAGTAATACAACTCATACCGAAGATAATTTAGAAGTTTTGACGTCGAAAAAGTAATTAAATATCGTCAAATGTCGGAAAGCTAATAGTTCATATCAGGATGTACGTGTAGAGGAATATGGTTTCTGCCATACTCAACTACGATCTAATAGAATATACGTCATTAATAGAACAGTATGTGTTTCCTGTTGATGGAAAATGCAAAGAAACCAAGAATTTCAATCTACCCTCTACTTTGAAAGAAAAAAGACCAATATTGACTTCAAAACTGAAAATTCACGAATTCTCAAAAAATACCAAATCCGTGTCTTTTCAGAGCAACTAGCCTATAATTGCCCTCAAAGGTTCTCAGATACCTTGAAATGTCCATCGAAAGTGAAAAAACCTGAAATTGAACCATTACCATATGTGTCCCAACGGCCTGTCTCCGTCAGGAGAAAGCCATTTGTGGCCAGACCGGACACATATGGTGGACACTTTTGGCACTTTTATGAAATTTAAATTTTTGTCATTTCCAAATGAAAGACCAGCCTAAATCATGTTACAAACAACTTTCACTTTTTCCATGAGGTTTTTAGAAATATCTAAAAATTTATTTTTAAATATTTCTTGTCAGTATCCGATACCCCCTCCGAAAGACCCTCATTCAAAACTAAACAAATTTAAGGATTTTCGCTGCTTTAACAGCTACAAATACTGGCACATGAGTAATACAACACATACCGAAGATAATTTAGAAGTTTTGACGCCGAAAAAGTAATTAAATATCGTCAAATGTCGGAAAGCTAATAGTTCATATCAGGATGTACGTGTAGAAGAATATGGTTTCTGCCATACTCAACTACGATCTAATAGAATATACGTCATTAATTGAACAGTATGTGTTTCCTGTTGATGGAAAATGCAAAGAAACCAAGAATTTCAATCTACCCTCTACTTTGAAAGAAAAAAGACCAATATTGACTTCAAAACTGAAAATTCACGAATTCTCAAAAAATACCAAATCCGTGTCTTTTCAGAGCAACTAGCCTATAATTGCCCTCAAAGGTTCTCAGATACCTTGAAATGTCCATCGAAAGCGAAAAAACCCGAAATTGAACCATTACCATATGTGTCCCAACGGCCTGTCTCCGTTAGGAGTAAGCCGTTTGTGGCCAGACCGGACACATATGGTGGACACTTTTGGCACTTTTATGAAATTTAAATTTTTGTCATTTCCAAATGAAAGACCAGCCTAAATCATGTTAAAAACCACTTTCACTTTTTCCATGAGGTTTTTAGAAATATCTAAAAATATATTTTTTAATATTTCTTGTCAGTATCCGAAACCCCCTCCGAAAGACCCTCATTCAAAACTAAACAAATTTAAGGATTTTCGCTGCTTTAACAGCTACAAATACTGGCACATGAGTAATACAACACATACCGAAGATAATTTAGAAGTTTTGAAGCCGAAAAAGTAATTTAATATCGTCAAATGTCGGAAAGCTAACAGTTCATATCAGGATCGACGTGTAGAAGAATATGGTTTCTGCCATACTCAACTACGATCTACTAGAATATACGTCAATAATTGAACCGTATGTGTTTCCTGTTGATGGAAAATGCAAAGAAACCAAGAATTTCAATCTACCCTCTACTTTGAAAGAAAAAAGACCAATATTGACTTCAAAACTGAAAATTCACGAATTCTCAAAAAATACCAAACCCGTGTCTTTTTAGAGCAACTAGCCTATAATTGCCCTCAAATGTTCTCAGATACCTTGAAATGTCCATCGAAAGCGAAAAAATCCGAAATTGAACCATTACCATATGTGTCCCAACGGCCTGTCTCCGTTAGGAGAAAGCCGTTCGTGGCCAGACCGGACACATATGGTGGACACTTTTGGCACTTTTATGAAATTTAAATTTTTGTCATTTCCAAATGAAAGACCAGCCTAAATCATGTTAAAAACAACTTTCACTTTTTCCATGAGGTTTTTAGAAATATCTAAAAATTTATTTTTAAATATTTCTTGTCAGTATCCGATACCCCCTCCGAAAGACCCTCATTCAAAACTAAACAAATTTAAGGATTTTCGCTGCTTTAACAGCTACAAATACTGGCACATGAGTAATACAACACATACCGAAGATAATTTAGAAGTTTTGAAGCCGAAAAAGTAATTGAATATCGTCAAATGTCGGAAAGCTAATAGTTCATATCAGGATGTACGTGTAGAAGAATATGGTTTCTGCCATACTCAACTACGATCTAATAGAATATACGTCATTAATTGAACAGTATGTGTTTCCTGTTGATGGAAAATGCAAAGAAACCAAGAATTTCAATCTACCCTCTACTTTGAAAGAAAAAAGACCAATATTGACTTCAAAACTGAAAATCCACGAATTCTCAAAAAATACCAAATCCGTGTCTTTTCAGAGCAACTAGCCTATAATTGCCCTCAAAGGTTCTCAGATACCTTGAAATGTCCATCGAAAGCGAAAAAACCCGAAATTGAACCATTACCATATGTGTCCCAACGGCCTGTCTCCGTTAGGAGAAAGCCGTTTGTGGTTAGACCGGACACATATGGTGGACACTTTTGGCACTTTTATGAAATTTAAATTTTTGTCATTTCCAAATGAAAGACCAGCCTAAATCATGTTAAAAACAACTTTCACTTTTTCCATGAGGTTTTTAGAAATATCTAAAAATTTATTTTTAAATATTTCTTGTCAGTATCCGATACCCCCTCCGAAAGACCCTCATTCAAACTAAACAAATTTAAGGATTTTCGCTGCTTTAACAGCTACAATTACTGGCACATGAGTAATACAACACATACCGAAGATAATTTAGAAGTTTTGACGTCGAAAAAGCAATTAAATATCGTCAAATGTCGAAAAGCTAATAGTTCATATCAGGATGTACGTGTAGAAGAATATGGTTTCTGCCATACTCAACTACGATCTAATAGAATATACGTCATTAATAGAACAGTATGTGTTTCCTGTTGATGGAAAATGCAAAGAAACCAAGAATTTCAATCTACCCTCTACTTTGAAAGAAAAAAGACCAATATTGACTTCAAAACTGAAAATTCACGAATTCTCAAAAAATACCAAATCCGTGTCTTTTCAGAGCAACTAGCCTATAATTGCCCTCAAAGGTTCTCAGATACCTTGAAATGTCCATCGAAAGTGAAAAAACCTGAAATTGAACCATTACCATATGTGTCCCAACGGCCTGTCTCCTTAGGAGAAAGCCATTTGTGGCCAGACCGGACACATATGGTGGACACTTTTGGCACTTTTATGAAATTTAAATTTTTGTCATTTCCAAATGAAAGACCAGCCTAAATCATGTTAAAAACCACTTTCATTTTTTCCATGAGGTTTTTAGAAAGATCTAAAAATATATTTTTAAATATTTCTTGTCAGTATCCGATACCCCCTCCGAAAGACCCTCATTCAAAACTAAACAAATTTAAGGATTTTCGCTGCTTTAACAGCTACAAATACTGGCACATGAGTAATACAACACATACCGAAGATAATTTAGAAGTTTTGAAGCCGAAAAAGTAATTAAATATCGTCAAATGTCGGAAAGCTAATAGTTCATATCAGGATGTACGTGTAGAAGAATATGGTTTCTGCCATACTCAACTACGATCTACTAGAATATACGTCATTAATTGAACCGTATGTGTTTCCTGTTGATGGAAAATGCAAAGAAGCCAAGAATTTCAATCTACCCTCTACTTTGAAAGAAAAAAGACCAATATTGGCTTCAAAACTGAAAATTCACGAATTCTCAAAAAATACCAAATCCGTGTCTTTTCAGAGCAACTAGCCTATAATTGCCCTCAAATGTTCTCAGATACCTTGAAATGTCCATCGAAAGCGAAAAACCCCGAAATTGAACCATTACCATATGTGTCCCAACGGCCTGTCTCCGTTAGGAGTAAGCCGTTTGTGGCCAGACCGGACACATATGGTGGACACTTTTGGCACTTTTATGAAATTTAAATTTTTGTCATTTCCAAATGAAAGACCAGCCTAAATCATGTTAAAACCCACTTTCACTTTTTCCATGAGGTTTTTAGAAATATCTAAAAATATATTTTTTAATATTTCTTGTCAGTATCCGAAACCCCCTCCGAAAGACCCTCATTCAAAACTAAACAAATTTAAGGATTTTCGCTGCTTTAACAGCTACAAATACTGGCACATGAGTAATACAACACATACCGAAGATAATTTAGAAGTTTTGAAGCCGAAAAAGTAATTAAATATCGTCAAATGTCGGAAAGCTAATAGTTCATATCAGGATGTACGTGTAGAAGAATATGGTTTCTGCCATACTCAACTACGATCTACTAGAATATACGTCATTAATTGAACCGTATGTGTTTCCTGTTGATGGAAAATGCAAAGAAACCAAGAATTTCAATCTACCCTCTACTTTGAAAGAAAAAAGACCAATATTGACTTCAAAACTGAAAATTCACGAATTCTCAAAAAAATACTAAATCCGTGTCTTTTTAGAGCAACTAGCCTATAATTGCCCTCAAATGTTCTCAGATACCTTAAAATGTCCATCGAAAGCGAAAAAATCCGAAATTGAACCATTACCATATGTGTCCCAACGGCCTGTCTCCGTTAGGAGAAAGCCGTTCGTGGCCAGACCGGACACATATGGTGGACACTTTTGGCACTTTTATGAAATTTAAATTTTTGTCATTTCCAAATGAAAGACCAGCCTAAATCATGTTAAAAACAACTTTCACTTTTTCCATGAGGTTTTTAGAAATATCTAAAAATTTATTTTTAAATATTTCTTGTCAGTATCCGATACCCCCTCCGAAAGACCCTCATTCAAAACTAAACAAATTTAAGGATTTTCGCTGCTTTAACAGCTACAAATACTGGCACATGAGTAATACAACACATACCGAAGATAATTTAGAAGTTTTGAAGCCGAAAAAGTAATTGAATATCGTCAAATGTCGGAAAGCTAATAGTTCATATCAGGATGTACGTGTAGAAGAATATGGTTTCTGCCATACTCAACTACGATCTACTAGAATATACGTCATTAATTGAACAGTATGTGTTTCCCGTTGATGGAAAATGCAAAGAAACCAAGAATTTCAATCTACCCTCTACTTTGAAAGAAAAAAGACCAATATTGACTTCAAAACTGAAAATCCACGAATTCTCAAAAAATACCAAATCCGTGTCTTTTCAGAGCAACTAGCCTATAATTGCCCTCAAAGGTTCTCAGATACCTTGAAATGTCCATCGAAAGCGAAAAAAACCCGAAATTGAACCATTACCATATGTGTCCCAACGGCCTGTCTCCGTTAGGAGAAAGCCGTTTGTGGTTAGACCGGACACATATGGTGGACACTTTTGGCACTTTTATGAAATTTAAATTTTTGTCATTTCCAAATGAAAGACCAGCCTAAATCATGTTAAAAACAACTTTCACTTTTTCCATGAGGTTTTTAGAAATATCTAAAAATTTATTTTTAAATATTTCTTGTCAGTATCCGATACCCCCTCCGAAAGACCCTCATTCAAACTAAACAAATTTAAGGATTTTCGCTGCTTTAACAGCTACAATTACTGGCACATGAGTAATACAACACATACCGAAGATAATTTAGAAGTTTTGACGTCGAAAAAGCAATTAAATATCGTCAAATGTCGAAAAGCTAATAGTTCATATCAGGATGTACGTGTAGAAGAATATGGTTTCAGCCATACTCAACTACGATCTAATAGAATATACGTCATTAATAGAACAGTATGTGTTTCCTGTTGATGGAAAATGCAAAGAAACCAAGAATTTCAATCTACCCTCTACTTTGAAAGAAAAAAGACCAATATTGACTTCAAAACTGAAAATTCACGAATTCTCAAAAAATACCAAATCCGTGTCTTTTCAGAGCAACTAGCCTATAATTGCCCTCAAAGGTTCTCAGATACCTTGAAATGTCCATCGAAAGTGAAAAAACCTGAAATTGAACCATTACCATATGTGTCCCAACGGCCTGTCTCCGTTAGGAGAAAGCCATTTGTGGCCAGACCGGACACATATGGTGGACACTTTTGGCACTTTTATGAAATTTAAATTTTTGTCATTTCCAAATGAAAGACCAGCCTAAATCATGTTAAAAACCACTTTCATTTTTTCCATGAGGTTTTTAGAAAGATCTAAAAATATATTTTTAAATATTTCTTGTCAGTATCCGATACCCCCTCCGAAAGACCCTCATTCAAAACTAAACAAATTTAAGGATTTTCGCTGCTTTAACAGCTACAAATACTGGCACATGAGTAATACAACACATACCGAAGATAATTTAGAAGTTTTGAAGCCGAAAAAGTAATTAAATATCGTCAAATGTCGGAAAGCTAATAGTTCATATCAGGATGTACGTGTAGAAGAATATGGTTTCTGCCATACTCAACTACGATCTACTAGAATATACGTCATTAATTGAACCGTATGTGTTTCCTGTTGATGGAAAATGCAAAGAAGCCAAGAATTTCAATCTACCCTCTACTTTGAAAGAAAAAAGACCAATATTGGCTTCAAAACTGAAAATTCACGAATTCTCAAAAAATACCAAATCCGTGTCTTTTCAGAGCAACTAGCCTATAATTGCCCTCAAATGTTCTCAGATACCTTGAAATGTCCATCGAAAGCGAAAAACCCCGAAATTGAACCATTACCATATGTGTCCCAACGGCCTGTCTCCGTTAGGAGTAAGCCGTTTGTGGCCAGACCGGACACATATGGTGGACACTTTTGGCACTTTTATGAAATTTAAATTTTTGTCATTTCCAAATGAAAGACCAGCCTAAATCATGTTAAAACCCACTTTCACTTTTTCCATGAGGTTTTTAGAAATATCTAAAAATATATTTTTTAATATTTCTTGTCAGTATCCGAAACCCCCTCCGAAAGACCCTCATTCAAAACTAAACAAATTTAAGGATTTTCGCTGCTTTAACAGCTACAAATACTGGCACATGAGTAATACAACACATACCGAAGATAATTTAGAAGTTTTGAAGCCGAAAAAGTAATTAAATATCGTCAAATGTCGGAAAGCTAATAGTTCATATCAGGATGTACGTGTAGAAGAATATGGTTTCTGCCATACTCAACTACGATCTACTAGAATATACGTCATTAATTGAACCGTATGTGTTTCCTGTTGATGGAAAATGCAAAGAAACCAAGAATTTCAATCTACCCTCTACTTTGAAAGAAAAAAGACCAATATTGACTTCAAAACTGAAAATTCACGAATTCTCAAAAAAATACTAAATCCGTGTCTTTTTAGAGCAACTAGCCTATAATTGCCCTCAAATGTTCTCAGATACCTTAAAATGTCCATCGAAAGCGAAAAAATCCGAAATTGAACCATTACCATATGTGTCCCAACGGCCTGTCTCCGTTAGGAGAAAGCCGTTCGTGGCCAGACCGGACACATATGGTGGACACTTTTGGCACTTTTATGAAATTTAAATTTTTGTCATTTCCAAATGAAAGACCAGCCTAAATCATGTTAAAAACAACTTTCACTTTTTCCATGAGGTTTTTAGAAATATCTAAAAATTTATTTTTAAATATTTCTTGTCAGTATCCGATACCCCCTCCGAAAGACCCTCATTCAAAACTAAACAAATTTAAGGATTTTCGCTGCTTTAACAGCTACAAATACTGGCACATGAGTAATACAACACATACCGAAGATAATTTAGAAGTTTTGAAGCCGAAAAAGTAATTGAATATCGTCAAATGTCGGAAAGCTAATAGTTCATATCAGGATGTACGTGTAGAAGAATATGGTTTCTGCCATACTCAACTACGATCTAATAGAATATACGTCATTAATTGAACAGTATGTGTTTCCTGTTGATGGAAAATGCAAAGAAACCAAGAATTTCAATCTACCCTCTACTTTGAAAGAAAAAAGACCAATATTGACTTCAAAACTGAAAATCCACGAATTCTCAAAAAATACCAAATCCGTGTCTTTTCAGAGCAACTAGCCTATAATTGCCCTCAAAGGTTCTCAGATACCTTGAAATGTCCATCGAAAGCGAAAAAAACCCGAAATTGAACCATTACCATATGTGTCCCAACGGCCTGTCTCCGTTAGGAGAAAGCCGTTTGTGGTTAGACCGGACACATATGGTGGACACTTTTGGCACTTTTATGAAATTTAAATTTTTGTCATTTCCAAATGAAAGACCAGCCTAAATCATGTTAAAAACAACTTTCACTTTTTCCATGAGGTTTTTAGAAATATCTAAAAATTTATTTTTAAATATTTCTTGTCAGTATCCGATACCCCCTCCGAAAGACCCTCATTCAAACTAAACAAATTTAAGGATTTTCGCTGCTTTAACAGCTACAATTACTGGCACATGAGTAATACAACACATACCGAAGATAATTTAGAAGTTTTGACGTCGAAAAAGCAATTAAATATCGTCAAATGTCGAAAAGCTAATAGTTCATATCAGGATGTACGTGTAGAAGAATATGGTTTCAGCCATACTCAACTACGATCTAATAGAATATACGTCATTAATAGAACAGTATGTGTTTCCTGTTGATGGAAAATGCAAAGAAACCAAGAATTTCAATCTACCCTCTACTTTGAAAGAAAAAAGACCAATATTGACTTCAAAACTGAAAATTCACGAATTCTCAAAAAATACCAAATCCGTGTCTTTTCAGAGCAACTAGCCTATAATTGCCCTCAAAGGTTCTCAGATACCTTGAAATGTCCATCGAAAGTGAAAAAACCTGAAATTGAACCATTACCATATGTGTCCCAACGGCCTGTCTCCGTTAGGAGAAAGCCATTTGTGGCCAGACCGGACACATATGGTGGACACTTTTGGCACTTTTATGAAATTTAAATTTTTGTCATTTCCAAATGAAAGACCAGCCTAAATCATGTTAAAAACCACTTTCATTTTTTCCATGAGGTTTTTAGAAAGATCTAAAAATATATTTTTAAATATTTCTTGTCAGTATCCGATACCCCCTCCGAAAGACCCTCATTCAAAACTAAACAAATTTAAGGATTTTCGCTGCTTTAACAGCTACAAATACTGGCACATGAGTAATACAACACATACCGAAGATAATTTAGAAGTTTTGAAGCCGAAAAAGTAATTAAATATCGTCAAATGTCGGAAAGCTAATAGTTCATATCAGGATGTACGTGTAGAAGAATATGGTTTCTGCCATACTCAACTACGATCTACTAGAATATACGTCATTAATTGAACCGTATGTGTTTCCTGTTGATGGAAAATGCAAAGAAGCCAAGAATTTCAATCTACCCTCTACTTTGAAAGAAAAAAGACCAATATTGGCTTCAAAACTGAAAATTCACGAATTCTCAAAAAATACCAAATCCGTGTCTTTTCAGAGCAACTAGCCTATAATTGCCCTCAAATGTTCTCAGATACCTTGAAATGTCCATCGAAAGCGAAAAACCCCGAAATTGAACCATTACCATATGTGTCCCAACGGCCTGTCTCCGTTAGGAGTAAGCCGTTTGTGGCCAGACCGGACACATATGGTGGACACTTTTGGCACTTTTATGAAATTTAAATTTTTGTCATTTCCAAATGAAAGACCAGCCTAAATCATGTTAAAACCCACTTTCACTTTTTCCATGAGGTTTTTAGAAATATCTAAAAATATATTTTTTAATATTTCTTGTCAGTATCCGAAACCCCCTCCGAAAGACCCTCATTCAAAACTAAACAAATTTAAGGATTTTCGCTGCTTTAACAGCTACAAATACTGGCACATGAGTAATACAACACATACCGAAGATAATTTAGAAGTTTTGAAGCCGAAAAAGTAATTAAATATCGTCAAATGTCGGAAAGCTAATAGTTCATATCAGGATGTACGTGTAGAAGAATATGGTTTCTGCCATACTCAACTACGATCTACTAGAATATACGTCATTAATTGAACCGTATGTGTTTCCTGTTGATGGAAAATGCAAAGAAACCAAGAATTTCAATCTACCCTCTACTTTGAAAGAAAAAAGACCAATATTGACTTGAAAACGGAAAATTCACGAATTCTCAAAAAAATACTAAATCCGTGTCTTTTTAGAGCAACTAGCCTATAATTGCCCTCAAATGTTCTCAGATACCTTAAAATGTCCATCGAAAGCGAAAAAATCCGAAATTGAACCATTACCATATGTGTCCCAACGGCCTGTCTCCGTTAGGAGAAAGCCGTTTGTGGCCAGACCGGACACATATGGTGGACACTTTTGACACTTTTATGAAATTTAAATTTTTGTCATTTCCAAATGAAAGACCAGCCTAAATCATGTTAAAAACCACTTTCAATTTTTTCATGAGGTTTTTAGAAATATCTAAAAATTTATTGGCCTAGATGCCTTTTCCGCTAATGGAAAATTTTTTGTTAAAACATCCAATGGAAGTGTTCATTTGGTAAAAAGCGAAATTGATGTATTTAAACTGGCTGCTGCTTCGAACACATCCTCTGGTAACCCTGGACGTGGTAAACCGACGAGCAACTAGACTGTCCTTAATAACTCTGTATACCTTTTCACCTTGTAAATATTAGACGAGAACTGTACATACCTTTGCACCTACTTCTGCACTTATAAGTCGCACATGCACGCCATTTACACATAAATATATATAAAATATTTTCATACATGTTTAGCACATAGTGTTATTTGCACATTAATATATAAATTACTTGTACTCTTATCTAGAAATTAAATAATGTAATTTTCACATTAACTCATATGTAAATTAGCTCAAATATATTACTTGCACATGAACTTAACAGCCAATTGAATATATCGAATTGTAAATTTTCACATTAACTCATATATAAATTTGCTCAAATATATTACTTGCACATGAGCTTAACAGCCAATTGAATATATCGAATTGAAAATTTTTCACATTAACTCATATATAAATTTGCTCAAATATATTACTTGCACATGAACTTAGCAGCCAATTGAATATATCGAATTGTAAATATTTATATGTGTTTATACCTGGTACAGTATTAGCACTAATTATTTGTTCACATTCTTTTGCCCCTCAAGGATTATATCAAATCTAATTGCCATGCCACCAATCTTGGCCTTGTCTTATATATTCCTCATGTAATATACGTTATGTCTTTCCCATGTAGCTTTTTGTACAAAAGCCTAAGGGTTGTACACATTCCCGTTCTAACAATTGCTTCTATATATATATATTGTTTCTCCCAGTTTTCGATTTGTCAATGTGTGTCTGCATCTTGTTTCTATATCTGACATGGTTTCTATTCTAATCATGTCAATTTCTAATTTTTCTTTCATAAAATACTATCATTGTTTGTTATGTCCTGTGTATTCTACTGTTAGCATTTCTGTCAAATCACCCAGCTCATACAGATATTTTCGCCGTAATAAAACAATACCTAACCTAATCAATGGCTGATCATTCAATTAGTTGTCAGACTGATCCATTCGTTAATCCTTTCTCTGTCCTCCCATTTCATGATTCCCCAGATATATGTATTCCTACTCATGCATCGATCCCTACTTTCAACCTAAATGTCCTTGATAACATGTGTTTTCATCCTATCCAACTTGATGTCACAGAAAACAGCAAAACTCAAACCGACGACAATCAATATGAATCTTACCATTGGTCAGACTTAAATGTTCATCAGTCAAACTATTTCTCTAATACATCTTTTACCTCCGCTATTCATCAAGCCAATTTCACTTCTGGCAACTATTTTTCCACTTTACATCTCAACGTCCGTAGCCTAAAAAAGAATTTTGATGAAACTCTGGCATATTTGTCGACACTTGACCATTCGTTCTCACTCTATGGTTTTTCAGAAAGTTGGCTTAGTCCATCCACGGAATGCTTATATCGGATCCCAGGCTATACCTCATACTCTAAATGCAGACCTAACAACAAAGGGGGTGGGGTTATTATATACGTTAATAATAATGTTAAATCCTGCGCAATCAACGATGAACTTTCTGTATACGATGAGGAAGCTGGTTTTGAATCCATTTTCGTCAATGTATCTCTGTCCTCCTCCGATCTAATTGTAGGAGTAATCTATCGTCCTCCATCTAAAGATGTCAATACATTTAACACTGTTCTTTCTGGCATTCTCCAAAAGATTCCCAATAATAAAAAAATCCTGCTTCTCGGTGACTTTAATATAAATCTTTTTAATACTGAAACACATCAACCGTCCAGAGATTTTATAAATCTTGTTAACTCTAACTACTTATACCCTGAAATAACAAAACCAACACGTGTAACCCTTAATTCTGCTACCCTTATAGACAACATTTTTACTAATCTCCACAATACCTCCTTATTATCCGGAATCTTAGTTACAGACATCTCTGATCATTTTCCTATTTTCAATTTTTTCTCCACTAACTCTTATGCCAAACCTGTCCTCACTTTTTCATTCAGAAAGAAGACCAAAGAATTAAAGGATGCCTTTATTGAAGCGGTAAAACATCTTGACTGGTCTGATATATTCAATCTGATAATGTGGAAGATTCATTGAATTTGTTTAGCATAAAACTTAAACACACATATGACACTATATTTCCAATAATAACTAACAACCAACCTGTCAAATCTATTCGCAAACCATGGATCACCCGTGGGTTACTTGAATCTGTCTATGAGAAAAATCGCTTGTATCGACAGCAACTTAAATCTCCTTCCAATCATAACCGAGCCAAATATAGAACTTTCAGAAATAAACTGAACAATCTTATCCGTCACTCACGTAAAACCTTCTTTGAACAAAAATTTAATGACCAAAATAATAACATAAGAGGAACCTGGAAAATATTAAATCAACTTCTTGGCAGAAATGATAAATCATCCACTCAATGCAAATCTTTTCAGATCAATAATCAAGATGTTACTGATAATAAAACTATTTCAAATGCATTTAATTCTTACTTTTCTTCTGTTGCAACTAATCTTGACGCCGCTATCCCACCCGAATCAAAATCTCCCTTTGATTATCTCAACACCCCAGTAGCTAACAGTTTGTCATTTTCTGCTATAAGTGTTGATGATATTAATGAGACTATACACTCTCTGAAATCATCTGCCCCAGGCAATGATGGAATCTGTATGGCTGATTTTAAGCTCGTCTCCCAATTTATTTCTATCCCTCTGTCCTACATAATTAACCTGTCTTTTACCTCCGGAACTGTACCAGCATCACTAAAATCTGCCAAAGTAACACCCGTCTTCAAAAGTGGAAATATGAATCTCATCCAGAACTACCGTCCTATCTCTGTTTTAAATAGCACAAGTAAAATATTGATAAAACTGGCTGCCAATCAAATTAATACTTTTCTAGACTCTAACCACATCCTATCTCCCAACCAGTATGGTTTCCGATCCTCACACTCAACTGAACATGCTGCACTTGCCCTCTATGATTACCTCATAACTAATAAAGAAAAAACAACTTTAGCGTGCTAACATGTATTGATTTGTCTAAAGCATTTGATACAGTCAACCATTCCATATTATTAAAGAAATTAATTTACTACGGTTTTAGAGGAAAGGCAAATAATTGGCTAAAAAATTACCTAACATCCAGAACTCAATCTGTATATTATAATGGTGTGGGATCCGATGTAAACGTTGTGACACATGGAGTTCCACAAGGACCTAAAATGGACCCATTCTTTTTCTTTTATTTATTAATGATATTATTGCTTCTTCCGACTTGCTCAAATTCACCCTCTTTGCTGATGACACCAGCCTATGTTTTTCCTCCCCAAATGCCAAAGAGGCAGTTTCAGTCATGACAGAAGAACTTCTTAAAGTATCTGCATGGCTGTCATCAAGCCGACTAACTCTAAACATAAACAAAACCAAATGTATGTATGTGAAGCCCAAAAAAGGTAGGGATTTCTGATCTAAAGTTTACCTCCATAATATTGAACTATCATCTGCTCATGATCTTAATTTTCTTGGTATCATATTATCTGATCGTCTTTCATGGAATTCACATATAAATCACGTTTGCAAAAAAATTTCTCGTAACATTGGACTTATCAATCATATAAAATCCTCCGTCAATAATCGCACTCTTCTCATACTATATTACTCATTGATTCATCCTTATTTGTCATATGCTTCCGGGTTGTGGGCAAATACCTACTCAAGTCATCTTAACCAACCACTTATCCTTCAGAAAAGAGCCTTAAGGATTATTACTTCATCAGGTCGTTTCTCTCCATCCGCGCAATTATTTTCTACATTAAAGATTCTCCCTCTACATTCCATCAGTCAGTTCTCCAATCTCATGATTTGTCATAAATATATTCACCATCCTGATCAACTGCCAGCTCCCTTTCACCATTTCTTTGTAAAAGTCTCTGATATACACTCTTACCCGACTCGAACACTCTCCTTTAATCTTCATAGACCTTTCAATTATTCCGTACTTGCTTCTCACTCACTTCGTTTCTCAGGGCCACGCGAATGGAACAGTCTGTCAACTACACTCAAATCTACTATTTCACAGTCCTTGTTCAAATCTAAATTAAAATCTTATTTCCTCGAAAAATTATAATTTGAATAATGTCATTGTATGAGTTATAGATATTACGTTTTTATTTGCAACATAAAATACAACATAATCTTTAAATCTATCATAAATGTATTATATAATTTGCCAACTAAATGGGATAGAACAAGTCTTCGGACTTTATTCCCGCCATTCAAATTTCATGACAACCATCATTTAAATGTTGTACATATTATATGGTGAATAAACAAACAAACAAACAAAATATTTCTTGTCAGTATCCGAAACACCCTCCGAAAGACCTTCATTCAAAACTAAACAAATTTAAGGAATTTCGCTGCTTTGAAGGCTACAAATAGTGGCACATGAGTAGTACAACACATGCCGAAGATATCAAACAATTTTTGTCCAGAAAAAAAGCCTGAAAGGGAATTATTTATCGTCAAATGTCGAAAAGCTAACAGTTCATATCAGGATGTTCGTGTAGAAGAATATGGTTTCTGCCATACTCAACTAATATCTAATAGATTCTACGCCATGTATTGGACCGTATATGTTTCCTATGTATGAAAAATGTAAAGAAACCAAGAATTTTAATCTACTCTCTACCAATAAAGACCAATATTGACTTCAAAACTGAAAATTCACGAATTTATTAATTCACGAATATTTCTAAAAATCTCATGGAAAAAGTGAAAGTGTTTTTTTTTACATGATTTAGGCTTGTCTTTCATTTGGAAATGACAAAAATTTAAATTTCATAAAAGTGCCAAAAGTGTAACCGTATTCTTCTACACGTACATCCTGATATGAACTGTTAGCTTTCCAACATTTGACTATATTTAATTACTTCGTCTTTATAACTTTTTAATTATCTTCGGTATGTGTTGTATTACTCATGTGCCAGTATTTGTAGCTTTACAAGCAGCGAAAATCCTTCAATTTGTTTAGTTTTGAATGAGGGTCTTTCGGAGGGGGGTTCGGATTCTTTCAGGGTAGAGAGTAGATTGAAATTCTTGGTGTCTTTGCATTTTTCTTCAACAGGAAACACATGCGGTTTAATACATGACGTATACTCTATTAGATCGTAGTTGAGTATGGCAGAAACCCATATTATTCTACACGTACATCCTGATATGAACTATTAGCTTTCCGACATTTGACGATAAATAATTCCTTTTCAGACTTTTTTTCTGGGCAAAAATTGACGATATTCAAATACTTTTTCGGCGTCAAAACTTCTAAATTATCTTCGGTATGTGTTGTATTACTCATGTGCCAGTATTTGTAGCTGTCAAAGCAACGAAAATCCTTAAATTTGTTTAGTTTTGAATGAGGGTCTTTCGGAGGGGGTATCGGATACTGACAAGAAATATTTAAAAATAAATTTTTAGATATTTCTAAAAACCTCATGGAAAAAGTGAAAGTGGTTTTTAACATGATTTGGGCTGGTCTTCCATTTGGAAATGACAAAAATTTAAATTTCATAAAAGTGCCAAAAGTGTCCACCATATGTGTCCGGTCTGGCCACAAACGGCTTTCTCCTAACGGAGACAGGCCGTTGGGACACATATGGTAATGGTTCTATTTCGTGTTTTTTCGCTTTCGATGGGCATTTCAAGGTATCTGAGGACATTTGAGGGCAATTATAGGCTAGTTGCTCTAAAAAGACTCGGATTTGGTATTATTTGAGAATTCGTGAATTTTCAGTTTTGAAGTCAATATTGATCTTTTTCTTTTTCAGAGTAGAGAGTAGATTGAAATTCTTGGTGTCTTTGCATTTTTCATCCACATGAAACACATACGCTTTAATACATGACGTATAAGCTATTAGGTCGTAGTTGAGTATGGCAGAAACCCATATTATTCTACACGTACATCCTGATATGAACTGTTAGCTTTCCGACATTTGACGATATTTAATTACTTTTTCGGCTTTAAAACTTTTCAATTATCTTCGGTATATGTTGTATTACTCATGTGCCAGTATTTGTAGCTTTAAAAGCAGCGAAATTCCTTAAATTTGTTTAGTTTTGAATGAGGGTCTTTCGGAGGGGGTTTCGGATACTGACAAGAAATATTTAAAAATAATTTTTTAGATATTTCTAAAAACCTCATGGAAAAAGTGAAAGTGTTTTTTTAACATGATTTAGGCTGGTCTTTCATTTGGAAATGACAAAAATTTAAATTCCATTAAAAGTGCCCACCATATGTGTCCGGTCTGGCCACAAACGGCTTTCTCCTAACGGAGACAGGCCGTTGGGACACATATGGTAATGGTTCAATTTCGGTTTTTTTCGCTTTCGATGGACATTTCAAGGTATCTGAGGACATTTGAGGGCAATTATAGGCTAGTTGCTCTAAAAAGACACGGATTTAGTATTTTTTTAGAATTCGTGAATTTTCAGTTTTGAAGTCAATATTGGTCTTTTTTCTTTCAGGGTAGAGGGTAGATTGAAATTCTTGGTTTCTTTGCATTTTCCATCAACAGGAAACACATACGGTGCAATGCTGACGTATATTCTATTAGATCGTAGTTGAGTATGGCAGAAACCCATATTATTCTACACGTACATCCTGATATGAACTATTAGCTTTCCGACATTTGACGATATTCAATTACTTTTTCGGCTTCAAAACTTCTAAATTATCTTCGGTATGTGTTGTATTACTCATGTGCCAATATTTGTAGCTTTAAAAGCAGCGAAATTCCTTAACTTTGTTTAGTTTTGAATGAGGGTCTTTCGGAGGGGGTTTCGGATACTGACAAGAAATATTAAAAAATAAATTTTTAGATATTTCTAAAAACCTCATGGAAAAAGTGAAAGTGGTTTTTAACATGATTTAGGCTGGTCTTTCATTTGGAAATGACAAAAATTTAAATTTCATAAAAGTGCCAAAAGTGTCCACCATATGTGTCCGGTCTGGCCACAAACGGCTTTCTCCTAACGGAGACAGGCCGTTGGGACACATATGGTAATGGTTCTATTTCGTGTTTTTTCGTTTTCGATGGGCATTTCAAGGTATCTGAGGACATTTGAGGGCAATTATAGGCTAGTTGCTCTAAAAAGACACGGATTTGGTATTATTTGAGAATTCGTGAATTTTCAGTTTTGAAGTCAATATTGATATTTTTCTTTTTCAGAGTAGAGAGTAGATTGAAATTCTTGGTGTCTTTGCATTTTTCATCCACATGAAACACATACGCTTTAATACATGACGTATAAGCTATTAGGTCGTAGTTGAGTATGGCAGAAACCCATATTATTCTACACCTACATCCTGATATGAACTATTAGCTTTCCGACATTTGACGATATTCAATTACTTTTTCGGCTTCAAAACTTCTAAATTATCTTCGGTATGTGTTGTATTACTCATGTGCCAGTATTTGTAGCTTTAAAAGCAGCGAAATTCCTTAAATTTGTTTAGTTTTGAATGAGGGTCTTTCGGAGGGGGTTTCGGATACTGACAAGAAATATTTAAAAATAAATTTTTAGATATTTCTAAAAACCTCATGGAAAAAGTGAAAGTGGTTTTTAACATGATTTAGGCTGGTCTTTCATTTGGAAATGACAAAAATTTAAATTTCATAAAAGTGCCAAAAGTGTCCACCATATGTGTCCGGTCTGGCCACAAACGGCTTTCTCCTAACGGAGACAGGCCGTTGGGACACATATGGTAATGGTTCTATTTCGTGTTTTTTCGTTTTCGATGGGCATTTCAAGGTATCTGAGGACATTTGAGGGCAATTATAGGCTAGTTGCTCTAAAAAGACACGGATTTGGTATTATTTGAGAATTCGTGAATTTTCGGTTTTGAAGTCAATATTGATATTTTTCTTTTTCAGAGTAGAGAGTAGATTGAAATTCTTGGTGTCTTTGCATTTTTCATCCACATGAAACACATACGCTTTAATACATGACGTATAAGCTATTAGGTCGTAGTTGAGTATGGCAGAAACCCATATTATTCTACACCTACATCCTGATATGAACTATTAGCTTTCCGACATTTGACGATATTCAATTACTTTTTCGGCTTCAAAACTTCTAAATTATCTTCGGTATGTGTTGTATTACTCATGTGCCAGTATTTGTAGCTTTAAAAGCAGCGAAATTCCTTAAATTTGTTTAGTTTTGAATGAGGGTCTTTTTGAGGGGGTTTCGGATACTGACAAGAAATATTTAAAAATAAATTTTTAGATATTTCTAAAAACCTCATGGAAAAAGTGAAAGTGGTTTTTAACATGATTTAGGCTGGTCTTTCATTTGGAAATGACAAAAATTTAAATTTCATAAAAGTGCCAAAAGTGTCCACCATATGTGTCCGGTCTGGCCACAAACTGCTTTCTTGCTAATGGAGACAGGCCGTTGGGACACATATGGTAATGGTTCAATTTCGGGGTTTTTCGCTTTCGATGGACATTTCAAGGTATCTGAGGACATTTGAGGGCAATTATAGGCTAGTTGCTCTGAAAAGACACAGATTTGGTATTTTTGAGAATTCGTGAATTTTCGGTTTTGAAGTCAATATTGGTCTTTTTTCTTTCAGAGTGGAGAGTAGATTGAAATTCTTGTTTTTTTTGCATTTATCATCCATAGGAAACATATACGGTCCAATACATGACGTATACTCTATTAGATAGCAGTTGAGTATGGCAGAAACCATATTCTTCTACACTTTCCGATATTTGACGATAAATAATTACTTTTTAGATTTTTGACAAAAACTGTTTAAATACTTTCGGTCCACATATATACGACAATGGTTTGATTAAACTCTGCGTTAGTAGTTTAGAAAAGACTTAGATGATGGATTTGGGTGACTTCGGAAAATTTATGCTTATAAGTAAGTAGTCCCTCGCCTGTAGCTAGATTTGGATCCGATATGCATTGGGAAAAGGCTTGTTGGCGTTTGACTTCTCTTCTATATGCCAAGAAGGCTTCCAGGGTTGTATTGAAGATGGATGTGATGATAGTGGAAATTCGAACCATTGACGCATAGGTGGAAAGCTCCTCGGTGCGTGGGCGTCCAGTGATCTATACTCTATACTGATTGCTTGTTTATTTGGTGCTTTATTCCTCACGCAAGTTTATTTAACTGATAGAACGATGTTGCCAAGTTTATTAGTGTGGGGGGGGGGGGGGGGGGCTATACCTTGAGTTTTACTGCAGTCCTAACGTTGGTACCCGAATACCACATTAAAACTGTTACTATTTCGGGGCTAAATGGGATTAGGCCCCGCGACCCGCTGTTGGAGGGCTGGTCGATTTGAGCGTGCAACACACCTACCGCCCGCACGCATTATTTTTGGGCTGATAAGAAGACAATCACGTTTTTGGGTAAAATAGGGCATAAGATCCAAATCAGACAAATCCATTGCCTGAGCGGGAATCGAAGCAAGGGTGCTTTCGAAGAACATCTATGAAATGTTCGGTGACATTTAGAAAATAAAATGTTGCTAAAAGAATTGATCTGTCTTAAGAAGAGCATATTTTAGGACTGCAGATTTCATTTGATGCAGGGATTATGATTGAAATGTTCACTCTGCCAGCAGTTTCCGTTGACCCAGTTTTATCTCAGTTTTGTGAGGGTCACAAGGCGTACTCTCAAACGCGAAATATGTTTTTCAAAGAAATCAGTGGTAAAACTAAATATTTATGTTTCTTTTTTCTCTTCAAATACTTCAGTCACAGTCCATCATGAGTTTCGTTACTGAATTTATCAAATTCTGGATTTCTATGGTTACAGGTTTCGTAATGACCACATGTGTCCTCCATTTGTGGCCAAAACTGCCATATGTGTCCGGCTCCCTTTCTCGAGCTTATGACATATGCACGCCTCGGACAGTCTGCGCTTTTCATACGGTAAAATGGTGTCGAAAGCAAATAACAAAATGTTTTACTACAGACGAAAACAGAAAATAAAAATAACTATAAATTTATTACATGCTAATATCATTTGGAAAGGTATTTGTTTATATATTTTATTTAGCCCGGAAAACCACATGTTGTAGACAGACGCAGTTTCGGTATCAGGAATCATCCAATGCTTCAATTATATTTCTGATCGAGGCTGAAAGTTAACAAACCAAGTGTTTCGGTCCCTAACATTATCACGGGGATACTTATGTGGGGCCCTCAAGAGGATTTGGGACGTGTACACTTCACGGCTACCTGTTTGGTCGCCATATTCAAAATGACCTGCAGTCTATCAGAGGGTATTTCACGGACGGAAATCCCGGAAGTTATCAGACTGTCCTTACAATATGAAGTCTATAAGCCGTAATTTGTATTCGTGGATTTGGTGAAGTTGTCGGAATTGCATACTAGTACTCGTCATTTTGTTATCGAGTTATGTAAATGTGATCTATGGCGATTCGTTAAAATGAGACACTGTAAGACATATGGTTGCTGGATTTATTGGTTATTTCCGTGTTTTGCGCAGTACTTTGCATTAGATCACTTACAACGTGCAAGGTATATTTGGGAAGAAAACGACAGGGAAGCACTGTTCGTTAAACCCTCGACCTTGTTTTGGACAGTTCTTAGTTTTGCTACAGCCATATGACGTAAGGTGATCAAGTATATATCCAGTCAGAAATTTGTCATCATAAAGATGTAACACAAAAATTAAATAACTTAATATGTAGGATTCTGGTGCGTATGATACTTGTTACCAGTTGTGACACTCTATCGTCAATAACTATGACATTTGTTTTGATTTAGTAATTTCTAACCCAGTAATTTATCTACTGAGTGGAAACAGTTCTCAAAAATAAAAGCTGTTCCCACTTGGAAACAGTTGGCGGTTAGCGATTCGAAGGGATGGTTCATTGTTTCTTTATTAGAATAGGATTAAAGCGTTTAAAACACATGCAATCTTTAATTGATCTCGGGATAAAGGTACGTTCACACTATACCCCGAATTCGGTTCGGGGTCCGAAACGATTTCCGTACTAAAATGGCTTCAATGTTTATTAGTACATTTGTTCACACTAGCTTGATCCGAATTCGCTACGGACACCGGATTCGGAAAGCAAGAATATAAATGGCTCACAGAGCCATTTTATTCGGTCCGGAATCAAAATCGTCCACGATTTTCCTCTTTGGCCAATCAGAATCGAACTGTGAAAAACATGGCAATCAAAAATACAGTGACCTACATAGTGGTTTGGAGATTAAACTATAGAGCGGTTTCGTGTAGAGATGGAGTTAAATAAATTTTCGCATGATTTCTGAAGGATTATGACAACAGTTGTCTCTTTTCCTCAAAAATTCAAGCAAACGAATCTCATCTTCCAAACCGCTCTCAACTGTTGTTGAGTTGTGTTGTTCTTGTGTGGATATGAACTGACTTGATAGAATCGGCCGATTATGCGTTGCAGTGTGAACACAACACACCGAATACGCTGACCTGTCCGAAATCTGGTTCGTACCTCGATCCGAATTCGCTGTATAGTGTGAACGTACCTTAACTTTTAGACGATTATTAGGATAGACCATTCATTATCTCTTAATTAGAACAAAACCGTACCATACATGTTTTTTTAAACCAGACAATGTAGAATTTGAATTGCCTGATGGGTCATATCTTCAAAAGTAATTTCGTAATGAGTACTATATTTTACACTGTCTATCGGTTCCTCTATCTTGAAACATTTTGATTGATGTAGAATTGATATAGAAGTTTTCAAACCAGTAGTTAGGAATACTTAGGGCCTTACCTTATATGCTTTTTGAATCGCCTGCTAGAAAATTTCAATCGCCTTATAAGCCATATTTTAAATTGTAAAGCGCCTGATGCCTTCACAAGTCTCTTACTGTCGTGCCGATCAGGAATTATGAAAAAAGTGTGAATTTTGGCAGCTCATGCCACCTTAAGCAACAGTCAGTATAATGGCCTGTGTTTGTATATTTCGGATTTTAGATTCGTTCCCTTATCTAAAGTAAAAAAACGACTGAAGTAATGCAGACGTTTTCAATCATGGCAAGGTTTATCTTTTTTGGACACCAGGGAATCGGGAAAGAGTTCTGTGAAGAGAGTAATCTTTGGCAATTCTTCCCTTGTAGCACTGAAGTTGTGCCGAGGACAATGGTAACTGTGATTTCACTTTTTCGGTTGCGTGTTTTATTTACGTCTGTAACTGGTAGGTTTCCGATTCCCATACATGTCAACCTGATGTGATCCTAGTGACGACATAACAATCCAGTTGAATGTGTTTCATACTGTAATCCGTTTTAATGGTTTTTTAATTTCGTTGGTTGGTTTGTTGTTTTAGCTTTTTGACGCGTCCATTCGTATGAATGATGTACGCCATACTAGTGAGTAATTATTACCTTGAGTGATTAAGAAATTAATTTCGTTGGTTTTAAGCATATTGCAACCATTCCTTTTAGATTTACCAAAACATATTGCTTTGATCCGACTCTGTGGTGGAATCTCTCATTGGAATTACTCTCTTACGTAAACATTCCGAGACCATCCAGACACATTTTCATATCCTTTTCATTTGCCTTAATCGTATAAATGTTATTTTCGCCTGCCATATAGTTAGAATCGATACCTAAAGTGTAATAATTGAAGTGTCAGGGACATAACTGTAAATAACAAACAAAACCAAGCAATCAATTAGCAAACATCAAGTTGTCCACCCCTACCTTCATTAAAACCAGTACGTTACCGTTTGACTGGCCAGGCTGGACTATACCATGGGATTCCACCACTGCTTAATCTGTTACAAACTGTGAAATACAGACCGAGAACAAACCGAAATAATCTGTCTTTATATGGGACATTTTAACTTGACACGCATGATAGTCAGAAGTTTACCTCAAACACAATGTATATAAAAACTGGTAGAAAAATGAGGAACCACAATTGACTTTTCATACCAGAGACTATCACTTGAATTCTACAAAGGAAATATCTCCAAAGATGCCTCTTTTCACAGAACTGTTTTCTGATTGTAACGCTCAAACTATGGAAGAGATAAAGCGGGAAGATAATGATGTGAAATTAGAAGAAACTGATATAGAATGTGATGTTGACGAGGAAATTGAGAAAGCCAAGAGAGACCCAAATATCAAACCACCATTGTCTTACATCGCCCTCATCTCTATGGCCATTCAGAGCTCTGAAGAGAAAAGACTGCTTCTGTGTAACATCTACAGCTGGATTTCACAAAACTTCCCTTACTATCAGAATGGAGATAAAAGCTGGAGAAACAGTATCCGTCATAATTTATCTCTTAACGAGTGTTTTGTTAAAAACGGCAAAGGCAACTACTGGTCAATTCATTTAGCAAACGTGGACGATTTTGAGATGGGAGATTTCCGAAGAAGACATGCAAGACGCCTTGTGAGAAAATGTGACGAAGAATACCGGAAACTGACGACAGCTCTGTGCGAAGACCCAGAAGAGACTGTGGACGAAAGCTCTCGGCCTCAACGCCATTATCGTCGCCATCTTTTGATTCTATTCCGAAAGGCTATGTTCCAATGACCAATGTAACCATGGCAACAGAAGAGTTGATTGCCATGTTTGGAGCGGATGCCATTTTATCCAAAGAAGAACAGGCGTTCTATTTTCACAATCTGACAATGGATGTTTTCAAAGAAATTCAGAGAACTTCTTATCTAACATTTCTACAGAAAACCAATTTCCACAATCGACTATTGATAGATCATCTGTGGAAACATGTTTACTGTCAAATTATTCCTATCCCAGTCTGGTATTTTCTTGTGGCAATAATAATACCCAATGACAACTGTTAAACCCGACGAGGAATTAAGTGCTCGAAATATTACTGTTTATTGTTTGGATATCTCTGTTAATTCTTATCAATATGTATAGTTAAATAAAAGAAAAATTGCTAAAATTATTTATATTTGTTTAAACTGATGTGAAGTTTTAAAGCAGTTTGTAACAGTTATAACAGATCATGAAACGATAAGTAATCTGTTTTTCTTCAAACCAAAACAAATATTCACTTCCACAGTTGTAATCAACGTCTATCAGACGTGAAAGATGTTGTGTCAGATGGAATAACTAAACATTTTTGGGAAACGAATTCGAATACGCAACTCTGTAAACTTGATGACATTTTGTTCAAACGACCGGCAAACCAGATAACACTAGTTTACAAGTAGTTTCTTTTGTAAATGTCTTTTTTCTTTAGTTTTCCGATTATTACAGAAGCGATGAGTAATCTGAACCTTCCATATGTTATCAGGGCCATTTAAACACAACTCAAATAATGAATATCGCTTACACATTAAAATGATATTCTCGATGTCTCGAAGACCAGCTGTCCCTCTCAACACAAACAATGTTTTCATAATCCTTGGCGCCACGTACGCTACTGTATTATTGATAAATAATCGAGCGATTTGCAAACCATCTAATACATACCATCCTAATATAGTTATATATCATTATTTGTTGGTTGTAAAGTATAATCAGTGTTCTTAATATTTTGGATAAATCGTGACCCAGTGGTCTCCCTTTATTGTTTTTGGCACTCAGAACTTATCAAATCCTCCCATTACTAATTCTTTTACAAACTGTGAAATACACCAAACTGGATTGTTATGTCGGATCACTTCAGATTGACATGTATGGGAATCGGAAATCTACCAGTTACAGACGTATATAAAACACACACCAGAAAAAATGAAATCACTCTTGTTATTGTCCTGGACAGCAAACCACTCCGGTTCTACAAGGGAAGAATTACCAAAGATGACTCTCTTCACAGAACTCTTTCCTGATTGTAAAGTTCAAACTATGGAAGAGATTAAGCGGGAAGATATTGAAGATAATGATGTGAAATTAGAAGAAACTGATGTTGACGAGGAAATTGAGAAAGCCAAGAGAGATCCAAATGTCGAACCACCATTGTCTTACATCGCCCTCATCTCTATGGCCATTCAGAGCTCTGAAGAGAAAAGACTGCTTCTGTGTGACATCTACAGCTGTATTTCACAAAACTTCCCTTACTATCAGAACGGAGACAAAAGCTGGAGAAACAGTATCGGACACAATTTATCTCTTAACGAGTGTTTTGTTAAAAACGGACGAAGTGAAAACGGCAAAGGCAACTACTGGTCAATTCATTTAGCCAACGTGGAAGATTTTGAGCTGGGAGATTTCCGAAGAAGACATGCAAGACGTCGTGTGAGAAAATGTGACGAAGAATACCGGAAACTGACGACAGCTCTGAGCGAAGACCCAGAAGAGACTGCGGAAGAAAGCTCTCAACCAGTAACGGCCTCGACGCCATTATCGTCGCCATCTTTTGATTCTATTCCGAATGGCTATGTTCCAATGACTAATGTTACCATGGCAACAGAAGAGTTGATTGCCATGTTTGGAGTGGATGCCATTTTATCCAAAGAAGAACAGGCGTTTTATTTTCACAAATCTGACAATGGATGTTCTCAAAGAAACCCGGGAAACTTTTCGTCTAACATTTCTGCAGAAAACCAATTTCCACAATCGACTATTGATAGATCATCAGTGGAAACATGTTTACTGTCAAATTATTCCTATCCAAGTCTGGTATTTTCTTGTTGCAATAATAACAACATACAATGAAAAGTCATACAGTGGCATGAAATTTAGTGCTTAGGATTGTAGGGTTGATATTGCCTCAAATGTTTTCTTTCTTATTGTCATGAATAAAATATCGTTGACACAAATAGGCTTTTTGCTTTGTTTGTCATTGATTTATTAGATAACAAGTATCAGTTATTTCGCATCTGGGATCTAGATATAAAAGTGTCAATATTGTACTTTAATTCCATATTTCAGATTGTTAATTATTGTAGGCGAAAAAGGGTTTTGGGGTTTGTTGGCATATGTCCGACTTTAAATACTTTTGAATATTAACTGTGACGGATGAAAGGGTTGAATTAAAGATATGTCGCATTTTCAGAACAAAATTCGGAAAATCATTTTTATACTGTTTTTTTCTGTAGTTTGGAGGAAACGGCATCTTGTTTGGTTTCCGAACATTTTCCGGTACAAATACAACTTCCAAAATCAACAGGCCTAGAATGTTTTTATTCAGGATGGGCACCGTATCAAACAAAGCCAATTATCTTTTTATCATGGTACTTTTTATAACTGCCATAAACCTAATCAAATATTGATTAGGTTGTTCCCATATCACTAGATATTCCAATATTATACCGCGGCTTTTCTGATAAGTTAAGGATTGGGCTTTATGGTTGGGGTAAGAATCGAATGCCTTTCGGACTTCACTCCAAGTGAGGTGTCAAAAGGTTACAAAAGGAACAACTGATAACAACAAAACCTTTGTCGAATATAGCCGTTTATCACCGCATTCCGAGTTCTATGAGCTACAATGTAATAAAGAAATGTTTATTTCATTTCATTTCATTTCATTTCATTTATTCACCTTTGAAAAAGTTACAAATAAAATAATAATTGAGGTCATTAGTCGGCGGGAATTAAGTCCAATGGACTTGTTATATCCCAGTAATAAAATCATGTTATAAATTAATAGGTAATACGTCGCAGGTGCTGTAACTTAAAAAAGTATTTTTTTTTACGGAAACATCAATTCTTATAAGGAAAAAAAAGAAAAAATCAAAGTTATGTTATAAATAAAAGATACATTTTAAAAGTACCTAAATTACATATATTTATAGATAAAGCGCAACGCAGATGTGGTGACGAAGGAGGCCTACAGATCTAATAAAAAGTCTTTAATTGATGATTTAAAAAGAGACAAAGATTTGATTGATTTTAAAGCTACTGGTAGTCTATTCCATTCCCGTGGACCGGCTACTCGTATGGAATAGTATGAGAGATTTGAATGATAAAATGGACGAGATAGGTTCAAAGTCCTTGTTTGGTAGGTATGAATGGTTGACTGTCGCGAAAAAATGTTTTGAAAAGATATGGGAAGATTAACTGAGTGATGCATGAATTTATGTATGGTAGTAAGATGGCAGAATTTATACATCAAATGGATTGGAAGTATTTTTAGAGATTTAAACAAGTTTTCGGTGTGCTGACGTCGATGAGAGAATGTTATGATTCGGACAGCTTTTTTTTGAAGTAAGTGAAGAGACTGGAGATGAGAATGATAAGTACTTCCCCACAGAGCGTTTGCATATGAAAGATAAGGATGAATTAAGGAGTGGTAAAGAATAAATAAGGTATGTTTATTAACGTTTTTTTGAATATGCTTTAAAATACCTATATTTTGAGATAATTTCCTACAAACAAAACTGATATGAGATGACCATTGAAGGCTATTGTTAAAAACAATTCCTAAGAATTTAAATTCCTTTACGTGATCTATGGGACTATTGTTAACAAAAAGGTTTGGTATCTCAGGGCAGTTTTTTGAAGGGGAGATAACCATAAGTTTAGTCTTCGAGACATTAAGAGAGAGCCTATTAACGGCCAGCCATACTGATATCTTCTCTAGCTCCGTCGACACAATGTCGACGGCACTGGATAATGATTCAGCAGACGAACATATACTTGTGTCGTCGGCAAAGAGGGTGAATTTTACATTATTTGATGAATTTACTATATCATTTATATAAATCAAAAAAAGAATTGGCCCTAAAATTGACCCTTGGGGGACACCGCATTCGATATTACAAGATGATGATTTATAACTGTCCCAAAAAACAACCTGATTTCGACCCGATAAATAACTACTTAACCAATTATTTGAATTATCTGTAAAACCATAATGTGAAAGTTTATCTAAAAGAATAAGATGATTTACGGTGTCAAAGGCTTTAGATAAATCAAGGAATACGAGCGCACTAAATTGTTTTCTGTCTCTTGTGGTGATAAGGTGATCATGAAGAACCGTAGCGGCATGGACAGTGGAGTGAAAGGAGCGGAACCCATATTGATGCGGAGAGATCAAATCATTTAGATCAAGAAATTCAGTGATCTGTTTTGCTGCAAGTTTTTCTAGAACTTTACTGAGGCATGGGAGTATTGAAATTGGGCGATAATTTGATATTTCATTCTTGGGTCCAGACTTATGGATTGGAACTATTTTGGCAAACTTCAAAGACCCCGGTACTCTGCCACACAGAAATGAAAGGTTTATTAAATGAGTCAATGGTTGTGCAATGTGGGAGGCAATTATTTTAATATATGCTATTGGGATACAATCAGCACCGGGGGCAGATGACTTGAGTTCCATAATGGTTGATATGACGAGATCAATGTTTACAGGAGAAAATTTGAAGGTATTCGGACTTGGAGGACCCAGATATTCGGAAAAGTGGATAGGAAATGAAGGGATTTTTGCTTCAAGGTTCCTTGCACACGAGCTAAAGTAATCGCTAAAAGATTGGGCAATACATTGTTTGTCTCGTATTTCCTCACCATTTTCAGTGATATGGTCGGTGACATTCTGTTGATTTGCTCGACCAGTTAATTCATTAATTGTTCTCCATGTTTTTTTATGTTACTGTTACTATCATTAAATTTGTTTTCAAAGTATTTTTTCCTAGAGAGCCTAATAAGGTGAGTTAGTTTGTTTCTAAACTGTCGATATTTGCTTCGGTCATCAGATCTTCCAGATTTCAGTTGATTACGATACAATTTATTTTTTTCGTGGACTGATTTGATTAGTGCTGGGGTTATCCAAGGTTTACGTATTTTTTTTGAGTAATGTGTGGCAATGGGAAAACTAGAGTTGTAAATATCGGATATGATCTGTTCAAATTCCTCAAGCGATTCCTCGATATTGTTACTAGACATAATCCCTTCCCAGGAGGTAGTAGCAATGGCATGTTTATATTTCTCGACGTTGGCTGGGGATTGAATTCGAAAAAAAGATTGAGTAAAAGATTTGGTAGGTAGAACATCGTTAACTATATGAAAGATGGGGTAGTGATCGGTTAAATCGGTTAGCAGAATGCCTGATAAAATATTTTGATTGGGAAAGTTAGTAAAAATATTGTCTATGATTGTAGCTGAGCTGTCACTTACTCTAGTAGGTTTTGTGATCTGGGGGTAGAAAAAATTGGATTTCAGCGTTTCAATAAAATCTTTTGAGTATTGATGAGAGTTCGATTTATTAAGGTCGATATTGAAATCTCCCATCAGAACACATCTTCTGTTAGAAGGCAGCGATTGTAAAATAGGAGTAATTTGTTGATTGAATGCATTGATCGAATTGCCTGGAGGCCGATAGAGCACTCGAACAAGATAACTTGCGCCTGGAAGAGTTATCTCTACAAAAATACATTCAAAGAGCCCCGCAGAGTCGACAAATGATAGATCTTCCCTTAGAGTACAAGTCTGCACAGAATCGGAAATGAAAAGCATTACTCCCCCACCCTTTTTATTATTCCTTGATATGGAGAAGGAACGGTACCCAGGGATCTCATATAGACACTCGGTGCCTTGACTAAGCCAACTCTCTGATAATCCAAGAACACCAAACTTATGGTTAAATGAGTTAAGGTAAGCTAACAACTCGTCGTGATGTTTACTTATGCTACGGATATTAATATGAAGAAATGAGAGTTGGTTAAGTTCCGTGATATTTTGGGCATCCAGAATATTGTGGAAACCATCAGACGATAGGTAGTGACATTGATGAGTAGCGATATTACGCCAGTGAGTGATTTCATGTTCACTATCATCGGTATTATATTTACCTGGAGCATTGCTATCAGATGTCTGGAGAGGAGTGAATTTCAATGAGTTTAAACGATCTAAATCAAACCTTGCCGATGATGATGCCATGGATGGAGTTGATGAACATTCAGGAGATGAATCGTGAACATCATGAAATGGGAGATGAGCGAATAGGTTCGGGGATGGAGCAGACAAGTACGAAAAATCATCCATTATCCTTTTTAGGGAAATAGCGTCTATAGGAGTCTTCCATCACACCATCCGCTGCAAATAGACAAAAATTTGAAAAAGGTACCATTTCATAGAATAAAATAAAATACTCATAAGTAAAATGTTTTGTTAGAGATTTTACATAAAAGGCAAAACAAAATTTTGTATATATATATATACAGTGTTTGCCTGCTGTCAGACAAAGAGAAGAATCTGTATGACTCATCACTTGGCTAGAGCAAGCACTGAGCTCTCCGAGTGATCAATTGTTAGATTTCAGATTGTCTTACAAGGCATATTCTGGGTCTGTAAGTCCTTGGGACATAAAGGTTAGTTCGATGTTGCTTGATAAATAAAGTTTAACAGATGACTTTATGTTGCAATGGTGCATTGGTTCGAATACATACATTGTTGAATAGCATTCAACTTTGATTTTCAATAATTTTCCCTTGGGCCCAGTATCAGGTATCACAGCATAAGAAGGAGATGAAACAGAAAAGTATATATGCCAGTAAGTGATTTGTTAATTTCATTTTAAACCCTCTCAAAATTTATATTTTATACATATTTCATTTATACAATATATTTATATATTACATTTTATATTTATACACTGTTCTTTTCTTATATGCACTATTGAAATCATAGATTTATTTATGGAGCATTGACAAGGGAAAAAAGAGACTCCTATATAGGAAATCAAATGGATTTGAACCAGAAACTATAACCGCATTGTTCTAGTGCATGTCTGCATTAAAGTTAACACACGTGAACAAATTATATAGACATGTTTTTATAAATACAAGAATAAAGCAAAGAGAATCCCGACACCAGAATAAAATAAAGTTGCTACAAGGTTTTAGAGTCAAAATGGCAATGTATTATGGTCCAAAATGTGAAAGTTGTATCTGTTTGGTGGGAAAGCAAACTGTTATTCACATTTCACAAGTCATCATAGGTAAGTATGTCATTATTGCTTTCACTCTCAATTGCCGGGTCACATGAAGTATAGTTTGGTCAGTATTCGGACAACTTCCCGTCCACAAAAAGACGACCTCGAGAGAAACGAACTTTCCGACCCTCTTTATATAATCGGTCCATGGTGTCACGTAGTTCGTTCTTTCGTTGTCTGTCTTCGGCTACCAGATCTTCTGTCACGAAAGTAACTTTTTCCTTAAAAGCAGATTTTGAGGCAATCAGGACTTCTCGCCTTTGGGGGCGTCGAATAAATTTAACTATTATGTGACGACATTCACCATTAAGTAGGCATGTCAATGACGTCATAAAAATGGCAAATTTTGACACACGTTAACTAATAATAGTGTCATTTGCAAACGGTTAAAAAATGATAACATACGATCAACTCGACCCATTGGTATAGCACAATGACTAACGGTTGTACTATAAAAACGAATTCCCAAGACACAAAACATTTTCTCACATGTAACACCACAATATCCACACTTCTTCACGTACTGGATTCGTGCCCTCCTACCTTGTCAGCCATCTTTGGTACCATGTGCTTAGCGACGACGCCGAACAGTCACGTGCTATTTTTAAGGACTACATAAAAAATTTAAAACGTGACTGAAACAAAAATACAAGGACTTTAAATGTTAAATAGTCTTATTTTATTACCTAAAATGTGTCTTAGATATTTTGATGCCCTTACATCGATTACAGTAAAATTTAAATTTAATAAAAAAAAATAAAGGTGCAGAATTCCATCAAATATATAATACAGCAAATGTTGTTTTTTAAAATAAGTATCAAAATTAGAATAAAAGTACGATTTTGTTTTTACCACGTTTTAATTCAATTGTCAAATATGACTCCAAAGCGAGGCCAGATTGAAAATTGTGTCTCGTATCACTACAGGACGGATCACACCGGTCAGATGGACTCCGATAACAGCGAATTATGGACAACTGAGGAGATCGATCGTTTAATTGATGATCTGATTGTACCAGGTGGGTGTAAATATGTATTTCATGTTAAGGATTTCGTTGTATATGTAATATTTGCTATGATATTTTGTTAAAAACATTCGGCGTAATGACAAGGTCATGACCCCAGAACGAGATGATGAGGCTATCAACGGTGAAAACCAGTGACCGGTTGCAAAATACTTGTTATAAAGTGGCATGACTTGCCAAAATGTCTAGTTGTTTTCTCATATATTCTCAATAACAACACTATGACAGGATTTGCAGTTTCATCTAAAAACCGCTAAACTAACGCACGCTGGAGTAATTAGGCCAATGCCATGCATTTTGTTGTTTAAACAAAATTAGATGAATCATTAATCGGTCCCAATAAAATTTCAACAGGGCCTATTCAATAAAAAATTCTCACAATATAAGCTCACAGGCCTTTAAGAAAACTCGCCCTTACAAAAATAAAATGACAAAAATAATTATTGTAAAACAATTCGATTTTGAATCACTGCCTGAATTTACACAACAGGTATCGTTAAATATGTAGGCCGTATGTGCGATGCGCTGCCGAAAAAAGGCGAAATTATTTTTAATATATTTTCGTAATTCAACAGATCTATTGATTTCAGAAATTTGTAAGATATTTTCTTTAAAAGAATTTTGGTTTAATTCCGGACCTCAAGCCTCGTATCAACCCAGAGAAAAAGTGTCAAAATAATTTCCTATGGGTTTTACCCAGGATGCTCCCCTCTAAACCTTAAAATATCGTCATTCCAGTCGTTTAAAGTGGCATGAGCTGCCAAAATTCACATTTTTTTCTTAATTGCTGATCGTCACGACAGTAAGAGGCTTTGAAGCTCATAGGAAAACTAAATGATTGGCGTTGGAATGAGGAAAATCCATACAGTATGTGGCCTGTACGAACCGAAAACGTGTTCAAAAAGTAAACAAAATTTAAATAACCGGGACGACCATTCATTCATTCTAAGCCAAAGTTAGTTCAAAACATTACTTTATCGTACATTTTCGAGACTAGAAGCACTGAAAAGCTTCTTAATTATACGTCTTGAGAAAAAGTGCCAATAATTTCAACATTCTGTTTTAACGTCAAAATATCAACATTTTGGCAGCTCATGCCCCTTTAAGTGCGGCATAATATATCAGTAAACAAACTCATCTGTGATGCAGTCGACTTAGAGCAATAAAATGCAATGTAAATAAATTGTCCGTTGTTAAATTAACCAAAAGATAGCAAATCTGAGTTATTCTCAAAAACAAAAAACAATAAGTTGAAGCATCTGTTTGTATGGAAACTAACACTTACAGTATTAGAGGCATGCCTGGAAATATTGTCCATTTTATTTACACAGCTGAATGGCCACTATGTGACAAACCCATCAGCTATGGATTCCTCAATGCGATAGTTGAACGGTTGAAGGAAAGAGGTAAAGTGTTAAACCAAAGCACACTAACAGGAATAATTCAGGCAATTAAACCTGATGTCACCCTGGACAAAATTCCTCTTTGTCACAATGTGACCCGGAAACTAAAATCCAAAAGATTGAATTTAGCTAGTCCAATACCATGGTTGCAATCTGATGAAAATCTGGGACCATTTTGTTCAGAGAAGGGCATCTCAGTAAATTTTTTGGAATCCGAAGGGGGAAAAAAACTAGGGGAAATTTCAAATGGACTTGTCCTAGAACTACGAAATTATTGGTGGCGGAAATCCTACTCGTGGAGAACATTTGCTCTGTGGCTGTCACGTTTAGGTGCGATACATGACATGACCGAAGAACACCTACGGCAGAAAGTCAATACACTGCATCAAAAACACATAGATCTGACCAGGAAACACCAGAAATTAAAAATCACAGAACTTCTCCATCAGTCATTCGCATTAACGTCAAAGACTATAGATGATACCGCGCATCTAGGGGCAGCAGGACCAAGTGAGCGAGTAGTCAACATTGAGGATCCTCTGTTTGAAGACGAAAAACCAATTACTCTGGAAGATCTTCAGAAACAAAATTCGACATTGCAAGAAATAAATACTGGTATGACTTTGTTAGTTGAAAAGTGTAGATCAGACTCCATGGCATTGAGAAACGGCCTACAGGAACAGCTAGCTGCTTATAAAACTGAACTTGATCAATGTCGTGCAAAATTACGCCAAAGTAAGAAAAATGCCACCCGGCGTGAGTTTCGCAGGAATCAAAAACTGGACGTTCAACTGAAAACAATTACCACCCTAGAGAAAAAGGTTAACGTTCTACAAGAAATCACAGAAAAACGACAAACAGCACAGCGAAAAGCTCAGCAGAGAGTAAATTACCTGAGGTTTAAAAACCGGCGACTAATAAACGAAATGGAAACAATGACAACCGAGACTAATATTTTACAACAACAGTTGAGAATAAAAAATGACGAAATACAATCCCTAGTATGCAAAGTTGAAGATGTTTTGGCAGGAAAACTGGAAATTGATAGTTTGAGTGATGGTAGATATACAGATGAAATACGCCAGACGGTTATGGCATTAGGTAGCCTTGGTCTCGGGACATCGAAAATCACCAAAGTTATTTCCATTGTATCCTCAAGTTTGTTTGGTTTTAGCTTCAAAAACCTTCCAAGTGAAACGTCAGTCAAAAATTTTTTAATGGAAGCCAACATTGTTGGAAAACTTCAAGTGTGTGAAGCTCTCTTAAATCAAAACAATAATACGCTTCATACAGATGGCACAACAGACCACCAGCGTCATTTCTTTTCATTCCAAATTGGTACAGATTCCCGAACGTACGCCATGGCTGTTTCCGAAACCGTCAGTAGTGACTCACAGACCCAACTGACGGAACTGCATCAGTCAATTAGCGATTTTTCCTCATTGTTGTCCAGTAATTCAGAAGAACAAGAACAAATCAAGACGAAAATGATGATGTCAATCAAAAACCTTATGACTGACCGCCACGTAGTGAACAAAAATTTCAAGGATGGATTCGAGGTATTAAGAAGAGAACTTCTTGAAAAATCAGAGACTAATTGGCATTCATTGGATGAGAAAGAAAGGCTTAATTTGATTCAAGTGCATCAATGGTTTTGTTTTTTGCATGTTCTTCTTGGACTTTCGGAAGCTGCGGAAGATGCCACGGTTACCTATGAAGCCATTTTAACCAATGACGGAACTGTTCCACTTGGCCGATCAATATATAACCTAGAAAGCAGACGGGATAAATCAGCTGTGTATGAGGCAGTCAAGGCAGCTTGCTCCCTGCTTACTCCTGGTGGCCACCCTGCTGCAGGCATCTCAGCTGACTTTCGGGCATGGATGGCAAATAGACAACATCGTATACATTTTGTTAAATTTCAACATAACCGGTTCAACGTAACATTTCATAACGCTGCAGCCCTGTACCATCACCGAAATCAAATCAAACAGTTTTTGACATCCATTAACCACACTAATAAATTGATTGAAGCTGTTCGGGGGGATCTCGAAGATGGAATTTTGATGGCCGTACTTCGTGGCATAGCCATTATAGATGTTTTAATAACAACCCCATTTTATTCTCTTCTGTTGGACGATACATTGGGTCACATTCTTGAGATTAACCCCTATTTAAAGGAGATGCGACTTGCTCTTGAAGAGCTTTCTGCCAATCCTTGGTGTGTGATTAAGGACGGATACAGTGTGTGGGAGAATAAGCCCCCCCATTCCAGTCCCCTGTACAAATCGGTAATACCCAAGGCAGATGAAAGTAACGTAGATATTACCATGGAAATAGTCAGTTTGGTGGCAACGCACTGTCTGGTAACTTTTAGTCGCCAGGTATCGTCCCAGCTGCCTGGTGGCGACTATTGGGAGATAAACGAAAAGTTAAAAGAAGAGAGCACATCAGTACCAACAACAAACTCGATCTGCGAAAGTCAATTTGCTTATCTGAAGTATTTACGGCAGATTAAACCGAATGCCAACATCGAAAGTTTGACGGGGAGCATTATGTGGGCGTATAACCAAACACTGCCCTGGTTACAGTCTATGGATGCTGCCCAGCGCGAGAACATTCTCCATTCAGCAAGAATAAAATGTAAAGATTTCAGGGAAAATTGGACCAAACGTCAACAACAGATCCAACAAAAGCGACTGCAACAACTGAAATCTAAGGAAAAAGATCAAGAAAAGAAGGTTATTAAGCAGTTGGAGACACGACAGAAAACAGTAGATGATGTTGCAAACTTTGGTGGTCAGTGCAAGACGGAGAATGATGTTGACCTGTTAGTTGCCAAACTTCAAGAAAACCCTAAGCAGCTTATGGATGGATTAAAATCCCAACTCCGGTATTATAAAAATGTCATAAATCCGCCTGGAATAAATAAAATTAAATTCCAATTTAGCCACCAAGGAAAATTATATTCCAATCTACAACTCACCGAAAACCTGAAATATATTATCAATGAGTATGTCACATTTCTAAATGAAACTCCATCAACGTCAACACAAACATCAATCGCCGACACACAGGTCAGACAAAAGAAAATTTTACACGAAAAGAAAGAGGTACTTTGCAATTACAAATCCATGAATGAAGGTGCTTCTTCCAGTAACTTAAAAAAAGGAATCAAAAGAAAATCTGATTTCCCTGAAGACCCTTCCGGAAAGAGAATCCGTCATCGATGGATGGTACCAGGCAGGAAAACAGGAAAATGGTACAAGGGTACAGTCTTGGGCCGATGTGACTCTGGGGAAGCCCCCTCTGATAAGGGTGATGAAGACAATAATCCGGCAATTAACTACATGTACACATTGTACCGGATCTCATATGATGGTGACAGCACCATTTACAATATATGCATCGAAAAGGATTTTCATCGGAATGACTTGCACTTCGACGAGTGAGGTAACATTGCTACCATTGGAATTTATCATTCACTTCTGCAATGTCAACTAACAGGGATTCACCTCCGTTCACATATTCCGATTACCTCAATGCGTTATTCTCTTTTTCCGTCTTCGTTTATCTTACAAACTAAACTCACGCCCGGCACAATATTTTATTTTCCCATGCACTCATTAGATTTCTTTTGTTTGAATGAACCATTCTTTATTTATTCCGTTTGGGGTCAGGCGTTGCATCTGTCACGATATCACTTTATTTAAGACACCATTCATATGTAGGCCTATGGTATATACAAGTCAATCCATTATTAAAAGATAAAGCATTATAACTAAGATTTCATCATTTGCTTACTTACTTAGACATACTAGTTAACCCATATCAATTAATGGTATGTATTTCTTGCAAATGCGTTTCTTAACCTAACCTCAAAATAGGTAAGTACATGTACCTTATTTTTATGTCTTACAGAATATTCCGAAGTGTATTACAGTTGACACCAAACAGGTGGAATTTTTAAATTGTGTGAGTATACTTTGAAGTAATTCTAATAGATCAGTAGATTTCATCTGTTTTAATCTTTACACCAATATGCCAGGGGTTCGAATCAATGTTCGGGTTCACTTGATACTCATTGAGGAAGGACAGATTTGAAAGGAAACTAATGGTCGGTGATTTGCAGTAGCAATACAATCTGTACAGCTCTCAACCGTTATTTAAAATTTGTACACATCAATATAAAGTAGGACTAAACACCTGTCATCAGAATTGAAAAGTGTTATTATTATTTTTTAAATGGTCACCTAGGCATTTTCACGAAACAATGTCAGACATGCATATAACAATTTCATATATGATATCCTTTGCTTTATTTGTAGATATAATAATGGTGGATGGGTTGTTTTCTTGATTTGTCATGGTGATTTCTACTTGTGTTACATACGATAGCGCATTCATATACATTATAGGATACCTCTGATTTACTTATGTCTAAAGAAACAGACTTTTTGTCCAGTTAAAGTGAAAAAATAAAGGTAGGTAAATTGAGCAATTGACATAATAATTGGCGCAATTGCTGATTTGCTACATCACATAGTGGTTTAATTTCGTTGCAGTGTTTTAACAGAAGTGTTACAATATTGGGCGAGTTATCGGTAGTACACTTTTCAGCATAATCAATGAACAGTAAATGGTTATCTATTCATTCATTAAAATTGTCACTTTCTATTGATTTCTTATTTTTTTCCAGCTGCCAGTTACATAGATCAATATTGCTGAATTGCTTCTTCTTCTGAGAGTTTTACTGTTTATGAAATAAAGGACCAGGTTGGGTTTTTTTTCTCTTCTTTTTATTAAATCGTTCCTTGACTGGAAGTATTGATTTAAGGAATTACTTATTAATTAAAATCCTAAATGCCCTTTGAAGGAACGATTTGAAATATTGTAGCACTTAAATGGTTTCATTTTGCTAAATTTTTATCTAAATTATCCTATTGACCTTACGAAAGATGAGTACTTAGATCCAATAGTTGCTACACACGGTATGCCATTCCATGTCCTATGCTGGTGTATAGTCATGAAGGGGGCTGTAGAGAACCCCATCAATAACCTGCTTTTTTACCTGACATTAGGCTATGTCAATCTGATGTAGTCCAGGTAACTAGGTCAAATAGCTATATGTCAATGAAATCACTGGTCAGCCATGTTGTCCCATGTGCCAGAATCTTTTGTTCACTGGCCAAGTGTGCAGGTGTGATTATGTCTAAATTATGCAGAACTCAATGCCATCTTTTGTTACAGGATAAGCTGATACAATGTATTTTACCCTAATCACTGTTTTTGGTGTAATCATCTCATATTTTTAATTATTTTCAGCAATCTTTCCATTACACCCTTTGGGGTATTACTTGTCCATATCTGAATTTGGCATGTAATTCAAAGACCATTGAAGCTGATTTTTGTATATACGACTTAAGGTGGAGGCCTGTATTTTTGTACATATGCTTGGGAGGTGAGTTTCTACATAAGAATCATTTTTAAATATGCTTAGTGATATTATTAAAAAAACACCTGACATGCCTACATTAAGCACCTTGCCGACACGATGAGCATTTTCGACTTCACAGTTAGAAATTCCGAGATCGGTAAGAATTAAGTTGTTAATGATAGAAACACAATTCTCCCCAGCTGTTTCAGGTATGCCTCCGAAACGTAGGTTAAACTCCCTACTATATCGTTCTAAGTTCAGTACTTTGGTTTTTAGGTTTTTATTTTCATAAGTTAATGATTCAATTTGATCGGAGATTTTATGGATAGTTTTTTCATGTTTAGTCACATTGTTTGTTACCTGTTGGAGAGATTTGTCTGTCGCCTCAAGTTTTCGAGTAGCGTTTTTCTGTTGCCGTTCAGCCGCTGCAAGCCTTTCGGAAAATACATCTTGCTGCTGGACAACCCTGTTCAATGTTGCTTGCATGTCACTGAATGAACTCCGTATAAAATCTTCAAGGGCTTTAAATTGTACGGCTGTGGGTAACACTGGCTGGACAAGCTCACCTGTTTGACCGGTCTCACCTGAGTCCGTGCAACCTGAGTCGGTAAGCGTGTGGTCATCGGATTCGTCAGTTTTCGACTTATTTTGACGTTTTGGTGGCATTTTTATCGTAGTGGACGTAGTTTACACGATTGTGTTAAAACTTCAACAAATTAGAGAAGGATAGACAACCTCAATAGATGATATCAGGCAAAATTTTCTCGGAGAACTCAGAGCTCTTCAACAACACACCTATTCGCGACGCATGCGCAGATGAAGTTTAAGACCTAATCGTCTTCTCTAGTCAAGGTATGATATGATCCATGTAGAGAAGATGTCAGCAATTTTAAAAATCGCAGAATGGTCAGCTTTTTGGGAGGATTGAAGAAAAACTAAAGTCAGTGTAAGGGATGGGTGTCTCGAGGAGGTTACGTCAATTTTCCATCTGTGCTTTACTGACTAATTGGGTCAGGTAGAGTAGAATTAACTCACCAGGTAATCCAATTGGTTAGTGGATAATACAAACTGTGAAATACAGAAAACAATGGTTTGGCAGCGGGATTATCTAGGACGTGACACTCCATAGAAGTTCCATTAATCACTTAATTATCTGTACAGTACCTGTAGATAGAGAGCTTCATAGTTTATAACTGACTGAAACTGAAACTGGCAAATAAGACTTGATTAATCAAAAACAAATAAAAGAAACGGGTAAACAATGGATTAAAATCTGATTTTACAGACTGTGACATAAAGAAATAAATACAATATTATTTGTTCGTCTAGGGCTTTTTCAGAGTGTATTGAATCCATTCATTTATTTTCATAACCAAGTTTAAGCTGCAATGAAAACTTAAATCCAGGATTGTGTGTTTACTCTGCTGTTATACGAGACTTTGTGGGATCTCTTATCACCCCCCCCCCCCCCCCACCCCACCCACACCATCATCTCATCCATCCTTCAAAAACAATGAAAGCCCAACCAGACTTATTTGGATATCCCTTTTTTAACCGTATAAACTTTTCTTTTCGTCTGCTATAATTAGAATTATTAATTAAAGTGCCAGTGATATAACTGTAAGGGACAAACAACGCCAATCAATCAGTAAGCAAACATCAAGTACCTTTTCACCGACCCTGCTGGACTATATCATGGGCTGAACGTGTTCAGTTGGTCTCTGTTCAATATCCAACTACACCGACTGTCCAAAATAACATCAAGTTGTCCACCTTTAGCTTCATGACTATACCATTGCTTATTCGGTTGCAAACTGTGAAATAAACATCGAGAACAAACCGAAATGATCTGTTTTTACCGAAGTCACTTTAACTTGACACGCATGGGAATCAGACGTCTGTCTTAACTCACTGCACATATATTTAGAATGAAATCATTTATGGATCGAGTGGTATTCAGTTGACCTCTGTCCAATATCCAACTACACCGACTGTCCAAAATAAAAAGCAATCTCATGCAAAAATAATCAAGCAAAATAATGCCCCCACCCAACCAGAATGTTTCCATTCCATTCACTCAGAAAATCTGTCCTAATATAATAGCCCCGATCCGTTGATTCTATTGAGTTTGGAAGATAGTTATTAAAAATTCGCCAGTTTCGCAAAATTGTTCGATTAGATACACGCGAAATATTACATTAAAAAATACTAATTATCTACTTCTGAAGTCATTATCGTGACAACACCAAACCCACAACCAACTAAGACCAAGTCGCCCTATTTATGCCTGAACTACCAGTACATTACCATTTGGCTGGTCTGGGATATCCAATTCCTTCATTACTTGTTCTGACACAAATTGTGAAATACAACAAACTGAAAATATCTGTCGTTACCGGAGTCACTTTAACTTGACACGCATGAGAATCAGACGTTTACCTCAAACACACTGTATATAAAAACTGGTAGAGAAAAAATAAATCACATTTGACATTTCATACCAGAGACGATCATTTCAATTCTACAAAGGAAATATCCCCAAAGATGACTCTCTTAACAGAACTCTTTCCTGATTCTAACGCTCAAATTACGCAACAGGTAAAAGAAGAAAAGATTGAAGATAATAATGTGAAATTAGAAGAAACTGAAGTTGAATGTGATGTTGACGTGGAAATTGGGAAAGCCAAGAGAGACCCAAATATCAAACCACCATTGTCTTACATCGCCCTCATCTCTATGGCCATTCAGAGCTCTGAAGAGAAAAGGCTGCTTCTGTGTGACATCTACAGCTGTATTTCACAAAACTTCCCTTACTATCAGAACGGAGATAAAAGCTGGAGAAACAGTATCCGACATAATTTATCTCTTAACGAGTGTTTTGTTAAAAGCGGACGAAGTGAAAACGGCAAAGGCAACTACTGGTCAATTCATTTAGCCAACGTGGACGATTTTGAGATGGGAGATTTCCGAAGAAGACATGCAAGACGTGAGAAAATGTGACGAAGAATACCGGAAACTGACGACAGCTCTGTGCGAAGACCCAGAAGAGACTGTGGACGAAAGCTCTCAACCAGTAACGGCCTCGACGCCATTATCGTCGCCATCTTTTGATTCTATTCCGAAAGGCTATGTTCCAATGACCAATGTAACCATGGCAACAGCAGAGTTGATTGCCATGTTTGGAGCGGATGCCATTTTATACAAAGAAGAACAGGCGTTCTATTTTCACAAATCTGACAATGGATGTTCTCAAAGAAATTCAGAGAACTTCTTATCTACCATTTCTACAGAAAACCAATTTCCACAATCGACTATTGATAGATCATCTGTGGAAACATGTTTACTGTCAAATTATTCCTATCCAAGTCTGGTATTTTTTTATAGCAATAATAATACCCAATGACAACTGTTGTACCCCACGAGGATTTAAGTGCTCGAAATATTACTGTTTATTGTTTGGATATCTCTGTTAATTCTTATCAATATGTATAGTTAAATAAAAGAACGACTGCTAAAATTATTTATATTTGTTTAAACTGATGTGAAGTTTTAAAGCAGTTTGTAACAGTTATAACAGATCATGAAACGATAAGTAATCTGTTTTTCTTCAAACCAAAACAAATGTTCACTTCCACAGTTGTAATCAACGTCTATCAGACGTGAAAGATGTTGTGTCAGATCGAATAACTAAACATTTTTGGGAAACGAGTTCGAATACGCAACTCTGTAAACTTGATTACATTTTGTTCAAACGACCGGCAAACCAGATAACACTAGTTTACAAGTACTTTCTTTTGTAAATGTCTTTTTTCTTTAGTTTTCCGATTATTACAGAAGCGATGAGTAATCTGAACCTTCCATATGTTATCAGGGCCATTTAAACACAACCCAAATAATGAATATCGCTTACACATTAAAATGATATTCTCGATGTCTCGAAGACCAGCTGTCCCTCTCAACACAAACAATGTTTTCATAATCCTTGGCGCCACGTACGCTACTGTATTATTGATAAATAATCGAGCGATTTGCAAACCATCTAATACATACCATCCTAATATAGTTATATATTATTATTTGTTTTGGTTGTAAAGTATAATCAGTGTTCTTAATATTTTGGATAAATGGTGACCCAGTGGTCTCCCTTTATTGTTATTGGCACTCAAAACTTATCAAATCCTCCCATTACTAATTCTTTTACAAACTGTGAAATACAACAAACTGGGTTGTTATGTCGGATCCCTTCAGGTTGACATATATGGTAATCGGAAATCTACCAGTTACAAACGTATATAAAACACACACCAGAAAATGTGAAATCACTTGTTATTGTCCTGGACAGCAAACCACTCCGGTTCTACAAGGGAAGAATTACCAAAGATGACTCTCTTCACGAACTCTTTCCTGATTGTAAAGTTCAAACTATGGAAGAGATTAAGCGGGAAGATAATGATGTGAAATTAGAAGAAACTGATGTTGACGAGGAAATTGAAAAAGCCAAGAGAGATCCAAATGTCAAACCACCATTGTCTTACATCGCCCTCATCTCTATGGCCATTCAGAGCTCTGAAGAGAAAAGACTGCTTCTGTGTGACATCTACAGCTGGATTTCACAAAACTTCCCTTACTATCAGAACGGAGACAAAAGCTGGAGAAATAGTATCGGACATAATTTATCTCTTAACGAGTGTTTTGTTAAAAACGGACGAAGTGAAAATGGTAAAGGCAACTACTGGTCAATTCATTTAGCCAACGTGGAAGATTTTGAGCTGGGGGATTTCCGAAGAAGACATGCAAGACGCCTTGTGAGAAAATGTGACGAAGAATACCGGAAACTGACGACAGCTCTGTGTGAAGACTCAGAAGAGACTCCGGAAGAAAGCTGTCAACCAGCAACGGCCTCGACGCCATTATCGTCGCCATCTTTTGATTCTATTCCGAATGGCTATGTTCCAATGACAAATGTAACCATGACAACAGAAGAGTTGATTGCCACGTTTGGAGTGGATGCCATTTTATCTAAAGAATAACAGGCGTTTTATTTTCACAAATCTGACAATGGATGTTCTCAAAGAAATTCAGGGAACTTCTCAACTAACATTTCTACAGAAAACCAATTTCCACAATCGACTATCGATAGATCATCAGTGGAAACATGTTTACTGTCAAATTGTTCCTATCCAAGTCTGGTATTTTCTTGAAGCAATAATAACGACACACAGTGAAAAGTCATAAATTGGCGTCAAATTTAGTGCTTAAGATTGTAGGGTTTATATTGCCTCAAATGATTTCTTTCTTATTGTCATGCCATCTGTATAAATGAATAAAATATTGTTGACACAAATAAGCTGATTGCTTTGTTTGTCATTGATTTATTAGATAACAAGTAACAGTTATTTCGCGTCTGGGATCTAGATATAAAAGCGTTAATATTTGATTCCATATTTCGGATTGTTAATTATTGGTGGCGAAAAAAGGGTTTTGTGGTTTGTCGGTATACCTCTGACTTTTAATAAGTTTGGATGCTGACTGGGACGGATGAAAGGGTTGGATAAAAGATATCCAGAACAAAATTCAGAAAATCATTTTCATACTGGGTTTTCGGTAGTTTGGATAAAACGTCATCCTGTTTGGTTTCCGAATATTTTGGTACAAATACAACTTCCCAAATCAACACGCCTAGAACGTATTATTGAGGATTGCCAACGTTTCAAAAACCAATTATCTTTTCATGGTCTTTTTCACAACTACCAGAAATCAAATATTGACTAGCTGGTTCACTTATCACTAGATATCATTCCAATATTATACCGCGGCTTTTCTGATAAGTGAAAAACTGCGGTTTATGGCCGCGGTAAGAATCGAATGCTTTTCGGGCTTTACTTCGAGTGAGTTGCCAAAACGTTACAAAAAGGAAAAACTAACAACTACAAAAAAGTTGGTCAGATATAACCGGTTGTCATTGAATTCCTATTTGAGTTTTAAAAGCTAATATAGAAATGTTTAGGATGGCTATATGATCCCACCTAATCATCTTCTCGAGACAAGGTATGATACATGGATTGATCCATGCAGAGAAGATGCGAGCAATTTGAAAGATCCTTGAATGGTAGGGTTTTTTTGTGGGGGGGGGGGGGGGGGGGGGGGGTTGAAGCAAAGCAAAAGTCAGGGTAAAGGAGGGGTGTCTTCAGGAGGCCATGTTAGGTTTCTACCTGTGCTTTACTAAATAATTGGGTCACGTAGAATAGCATCAACTCATTCTCATACTCCATTTGGTTAGTGGATAATACAAACTGTGAAATACAGAAAACAATGGTTTGGTAGCGGGATTATCTAGGACGTGACACTCCATAGAAGTTTCATTAATCACTTAATTATCTGTACAGTACTTGTAGATAGAGAACTTTATAGATCATAACTGACTGAAACTGAAACAGACAAATAAGACTTGATTAATCAAAAAAAAATAAAGGAAACGGATAAACAATGGATTAAAATCCTATTTTAAAGATTATGACATAAAGAAATAAATACATAATTATTTGTTCGTCTCCGACTTTTTCAAATTGTATAGAATCCATCAATTTATTTTAACAACCAGATTAAAGCTATTAAGAAATGAACACAGTTTTCTATGGGTTGCAACTCCTGGATTTTTATTGTACACAACGTTTAGATGTAGAAACTAACATCGTTATCAAGTGAATGTGAAAAACAGACAAGGACAAACATTTAAATAATAAAAATTCCTTAAAGGGTTTAAGCTCGCCTCTTGGTATGTTCCATAGATAGTGTTCATTACAACAGTGCAAAATTCTTAGCCAAACTTCTTTCCCCTTGGACAAAGGCCACTCCATCATATATTAAAGACTCTAAAGACTTCTGTAACAAAATCAAATCTGTGTCGCCAAACCCCCAACTTATTAGCTACGATGTCGTAGACCTCTTCACCAATGTCCCCCTAAAAGACACCCTTGATATAGTGAGCCAGAAACTACTGTCCAACCAAGTCAACACCACCCTTTCTCCCCAAAGCATTGTCTCCCTACTGCATAGCTGCCTGAAGTCAACCTACTTCACCTGGGGGGACACCGTTTATGAACAAATCCATGGCCTCCCCATGGGTCCCCCCCTCTCCCCCATTATTTCAGAAATTTTCCTCTCTGAAATGGAAAAACAAGCCCTCTCAACATCCCCGATCACTCCCATCAGCTGGTATCGTAAAGTTGACGACACTTTCTGTTACAGTTATTGCCTTATCAACATGCATGTTTAGTGTAGTAAGGGGCGACAACTGGGTTGGCGGGAAGGTGCTGGTCAAAGGGACGCTAAGGGTCAGTCATATTTTTAACGTGTACGTGTGAGGACCTCTTGTAATGCTGTAGCCTAAATAAGAACTTTTATCTATCGTCATCAAGTGTGTTGTGTTGGCTTATTTAGTAACCAGAGTGATCATTGGTAGCAGAGCGAAATGGCTAACAGAAATTACAAGAACCCACCTTTATTAGGAAGTGATACAGTGTATGAAACTTGGAAAAATGAGATCGCCGTTTGGAGGCTAGTGACTGACCTTGATAAAACTCGACAGGCTTTAGCTGTGACTCTCACACTCACCGATCAAGCTCGAGCAAAGGCATTGGAACTTGACGTGAGTAAATTGAATTCTGAGGATGGGATGGATATATTATTAGAGGCTCTTGATTCATTATTTTTAAAAGACAGTGTTGATCTAGCTTATGAAGCTTATAAACATTTTGATAACTTTCGAAAATTACCAAATATGTCAATGGCTGATTTTATCCTGGAGTATGAACAAAGATACACAAAATGTAAAAAATATGACATGCCTTTACCCGATGCTGTCCTTTGTTTTAAAATGTTGGAGTCCGCCAATTTATCATCCCAAGAGCGCCAACTGGCTTTGACGGCATCTACCGATCTGAAGTTTACATGTATGAAATCAGCTTTGAAAAGAATTTTTAGCGATTATCCTCAGTCTGTGTCAAATAATGATTCTTTTCAAGCTTTTAAACAGGAGGCTGCATTCATAACTCAACGTGACCATAGTCACAAGGTTAGGGCCAGACAATGGCAACAACAAGATGGTACCCCCAGAGGAACCAACCCTCTGAACCGGTATGGCAAACGGACCAAATGTGCTGTCTGTGAATCTGTTTTTCATTGGGCTAAAGATTGTGAGCATCGTAAGAAGCAAGGCAAGGATGTGCATGTACTAACGTCTGAATGTATGACTGAACAGGAACACTGTAATTTAACAACATTTACCAAAGAAGACCCATCAGGTAACTCTGTACTAATGACAGAATCTTTCAAATGTGCAGTTATAGATACAGCTTGCTCTAGAACAGTTTGTGGAAAACAATGGCTTGACAATTTCATTGACTGTTTAAATCCAGAAGATAAATCTATTGTTAAAATAAATCCAAGTTCAAAGCCCTTTAAATTTGGTGATGGAGCCCTTGTTAAGTCATTTCAAAATGTAATCATTCCAGCACAGATAGGACATACTACCTGCTCAATAAATGTTGAGGTGGTACAGGGTAATCTCCCTTTACTTCTAAGCAAATCCTCTTTGAAAAAGGCGGGTACTGTATTGGATATCAAACAAGATAAAGTAATCATGTTTAATGAGCAAGTTGAACTTCACTTTACTTCCAGTGGCCATTACTGCATCAATATTCTACCAGACTGTGTTGTAAATACGGAAACTGACACTCTTACAGAAAATTATGTATTGATAATTGAAGATAATATGGAGCCTAAAGAAAAAGTAAAAATCTTAACTAAACTCCATAAACAGTTTGGACATGCTTCAGCTGACAGGTTGAAGATGTTAATCGAGAGTGCCAGTGAATGTAGTTCAGACACCTTTAAACTATTGAACAGTGTAGTAGAAAAATGTGACTTGTGCCTAAAATTTAAAAAACAGTCTCCCAGACCTGTTGTAGGCTTACCTCTAGCATCTGATTTTAATGAAACTGTTGCTGTAGATTTACACCAGCTAGACCATAATACTTGGTACTTACATATAATTGACTTATTTACTCGTTTCAGTGCTGGTTCCATTATGAAAAATAAGCTGTCAAATGTGTTTGTAAAAAAATTTATTCAGAACTGGATTGGAATTCATGGAGCCCCTCAAAAATTATACATTTTAATATTGAAGTCAAAACTACAGCAGCAATGAGTCCTTGGAGTAATGGATTGATTGAACGCCATAACCATACATTGACTGAAATCCTCAATAAATTGAAAATAGAGCAAAATTGTGATTGGGAAACGGCTTTGGCTTGGGCGCTTATGGCAAAGAACAGTTTATGTAGTATCCATGGTTATAGCGCCTATCAACTAGTATTTGGTAGGAATCCAAATTTACCATCCATTTTCTCAAATAAATCCCCTGCAATGGAAAATACACCTTTAAGCACCACAGTTGCTATGCATATTTCCTCCATGCATGCCGCCAGGAAAGCATTTATTCAAAGTGAAAACTCAGAGAGAATTCGCAGAGCGTTAAAGCGACAAGTAAGGCCCTTTTCAGGAATGTACATGACTGGGGACAAAGTGTATTATAAACGCCCTGACAGCGAAGAATGGAAAGGACCTGCAAAAGTGATAGGGCAAGACGGGGCAATAATTTTTGCTCGACATGGGGGTATAGTAATCAGAGTTCATCAGTGTCGTCTTCGCAAAATCGAAGAAACGAAAACACTTACCTCTGAAATTACAGAAAACAATGATCATGTAGCATTGAATGACAAATGTAATAGTAAAAATGAACTTTTAGACATGTCAGATGAAGACTTAACAGACAATGAAAATGAAATAAAATCACAAGACCAGAATGAAAACACCAATCAGAATATTTCCCAAAAATGTAAAGTCAAAAAGTTATCATTTAAACCTGGACAAATAATTGAATACATTAATTCAGAAACAGGTGACAACGTATCAGCCAAAGTTTTGAGTAGATCAGGAAAAGTTACTGGACAGAAACGTAATTGGTTCAATTTAGAGTATTTGACTCCTGATTTGGTAAAAGGAATAAAACAATCTGTTGATCTTGGTTTGGTTGATGGATTACAAACAATATCTGATGACACGCAAAGTAGTCCACAAGCTGAAACTGTTGTAAATGAACATGATAACGATGAACACGAGGAAAGTATAATGATAACTGAAATTGACTGGCAAGATGCTAAACAAAAAGAGCTAGAAAGTTGGAAAACAAATGATGTTTATGATGAAATAAATAATGAAGGACAGAGGTGCGTTTCTACCAGATGGATTTATACTTTGAAAGAGACTGATCAGGGAAGTGTTAGGAAGGCTAGACTAGTAGCGAGAGGTTTTGAAGACGTTAATAAAGAAAACATACAAACTGACTCTCCGACATGCTCAAGGGAAGCTTTAAAACTTATTTTAGCTTTAATAGCTTTAAAACAGTGGACACCACAATCAATGGACATTAAGACCGCGTTTCTCCAAGGTTTACCTATGGACAGAGCAGTGTTTATTAGACCTCCTAAAGAAGCATGTTCCGATAAAAACAAACTTTGGAAACTAAAAAAGTGTGTATATGGACTGAGTGATGCTTCTTTGAGTTGGTATAAAAAGGTTAAATCAGTGATGCTTGAAACAGGGGCAAATGTTTCGAAAGTGGACCCAGCGGTATTCTACTGGCGCAGTGCTGACAATAATTTAAAGGGAATACTGGCCAGTCACGTGGACGATTTTATCTGGAGTGGCACGGATGAATTTGAAAAAGAAGTCATAAACGAAGTCAGGAAAAGATTGAAAGTAGGAAAGGAAACTAACAAAGCATTTCGATATATAGGCATGGAGTTAAAATGTGTAGGCAATCAAATTCATCTACATCAGAATAATTATGTAGAGAGTCTCAAACCCATTCAACTTGATAAATCTAGACTCAGTCAGAAACATCTAACATTGACCCAGGAAGAAGCTAAACTGCTACGTTCTAAGGTAGGCCAACTTTTATGGATAGGTCATCAAAGTAGACCTGACATTTTATTTGATGTTACCCAATTAGCCACGAAAACAAAATGTGGCTGTATAGGCGATATTGTGGAAGCAAACAAAATTGTAAGGAAAGTACTATCTGATCGGGTGACTTTGAAATTTTTACCTCTCAATGAAGACGACTTACACCTTGTTGTTTACAGCGATGCTTCATTTGGAAATTTAATAGATGGAGGAACACAAGGTGGGCATTTCATAGCACTGTCTAACAGCAAAGGAGTGTTCTCCCCTCTATGCTGGAGTTCCAAGAAAATACGTAGAGTGGTAAGAAGTACTTTAGCAGGAGAGACATTGTCTATGGCTGATGCTATAGATTCAGCTATGTTTTTATCCACATTGTATGTTGAATTGACCTGTGGTAAGCCTGACCCGTCGTTGCTTCCTATGATATGTGTAACTGATTGTAAGTCATTGCACGATGCCTTAAACTCTACCAAAACCGTTACAGAGAAACGACTCAGGCTAGAAATTAGTGGTATTAAAGAGCTCGTAGAAAAGACTCAAATTAAACAAGTAGTATGGTCTGTGAGTGGCAATCAATTAGCTGACTGTCTAACTAAACGAGGAGCATCTTCCATTGTTTTAAGTCAAGTTTTAGATTCTGGGGTTTTACCATGAGTTTAAAACTACAATTTTTTCAAATATTGTGTATATAATCTGTTTAACAACAACAAAACGTTTTAGTATTATATTTATAGATGTTTATTTATAGCCATTTTTACATCCCATGTCTTTGTAATTGTAAATGTTTATTAGTTTATTAATTTCTCATGTTTTATAATAAAAAAATTAGTATTATATTTATATATGTTTATTAATAGCCATTTTTATATCACATGTCTTTGTAATTGTAAATGTATTTTAGTTTATTTATTTATCAGTTTTTATAAAATTAAAAAAAGTTAGTTACATTTTTTTCTTAGAAAAGAGAGGGAGATTGTTACAGTTATTGCCTTATCAACATGCATGTTTAGTGTAGTAAGGGGCGACAACTGGGTTGGCGGGAAGGTGCTGGTCAAAGGGACGCTAAGGGTCAGTCATATTTTTAACGTGTACGTGTGAGGACCTCTTGTAATGCTGTAGCCTAAATAAGAACTTTTATCTATCGTCATCAAGTGTGTTGTGTTGGCTTATTTAGTAACCAGAGTGATCACTTTCGTCATCCTAGAAGAGAACACCGACCCTGAACTATTGCTTAATCACCTAATTACACAGAATGAAAGAATAAAGTTTACGACGGAGAAAGAAAACAACAACCAGCTACCCTTCTTAGACGTACTCGTCAGCAAATCCCCCACAGCCCTCCTAACATCTGTATACCGAAAACCTACCCATTCTGACCAATACATCAATTATCACTCTAACCACCCAACCGCCATCAAGTCAGCCGTCATTTCCACCTTACTCAACAGAGCCCAATCCATATGCACAACCGGCCTTCAAAGCGAAAAAGACCACCTAGAAAAAGTCTTCACAGAATTCATCATATAGCCAGATTACTTAAATCACAACTTAGTAGAGACACCATATTTAGCACAAATACTAAACTGAAAACCATTCTCAAAGCTAACGGGAAAAAGCAGCCATCCAGTCATGCAGAGCCAAAAGGGACAATTTATCAAATCCAGTGCAGTTGCAACGAAACGTATATAGGTGAAACAGGCAGACCCCTTAATATCAGAGTCAAAGAACATATGGCATCAGTTAAAAAGATAGACGGAAAATCAGCCATCTCTGACCACATAGCAGCCCACCCCAACCACAGAATTAAATGGCAAGAAATTAAAGCCCTCGAAATCAACAAAACAAATTGGAAAGAAAGGAATTTTCTAGAAGCTGTACACATTAAAAACAACAAGCCAGCAATGAATAGAGATCAGGGCTTTATGATCCCTTCTGCATATGACTGTATCCTCCATCAAAGTTAACCAGCATGAGACTGTTAATCCTAACTAAGCCAGCAGAGCCATTGTTTGTTGATCCCCCCTCCCTTTTTAAGCCATTTGATGAAGTTAAACCCTTTAAGGAAATTTTATTATTTGAATGTTTGTCCTTGTCTGTTTTTCACATTCACTTGATAACGATGTTAGTTTCTACATCGAAACGTTGTGTACAATAAAAATCCAGGAGTTGCAACCCATAGAAAACTGTGTTCATTTCTTAATATCATGATCAACTCCTAAATGCCACTTAAACAGATTAAAGCTTCAATGAAAACTAAACTCCATGGTTGGGTTTTTGTTTATGTTTTACTCTGCTGTTATACTCATGAACACTAAAACACACGGGCACAGGGAAAATCTTCTTGTCTAAAATAACCACGGAGACAAGTTTCTAATTGTGTTAAAAAGAGGTACATCGTTTAAACCTTTATACCCCATCATAAATTGTTGTAATAAGGTAAACCTATGATAGTTCATTACGTTGACGACTGACAGGAGCTTGGCCTTAGTCAGTAGAATTTTTTGGAACACTTTGTATTACATTGGCAATGCTTATGCATCTTAAGCTATGGTAAGAATATCGTCCGACTATATATTATAGGGTCATGGGAAAAGACAGTGAAAATTTGCCCCCCCAACCACTTTCCCAGAAAAACCTAGGTAGGAGGCAGACAGGGGAGTTTAGCCCTGACCAGTATGTCTTTCAAACTCTTGTTCTTTTTATAAGCAATGTTTGTGCTTGGTATCTGCAGCGGAAGTGAAAAAAAGTGATTTTCTCAATAGGCATGATTTCAAAATGGTCCTTGACCGAATGACCTAGAGTATTGAAATGTTGTGCCACGGGTACATCATGTTTAAGTCTAATACTAGATAAATGGTTGGCTGCTCTTTGTCGTAGAGAATTCTGAGTTTCTCCGACGTACTGTTTGCGACATTTTTTGCACCTGATAACATACACGATATTAGAGGAGTCGCAATTAAGATTCTCTGCCAGTTGATATTTGTCGCGAGCTTGTTCTCCGAAAAAGGTTGCGCGATCTGGTACGTATATATCGAGTTTGCATCGCGTCTTAAGGCATTTCATTGATGTACCTGAGAGAAATGTTGGGCGGTAATGGTACACTCGTGAAGGGGAGGTAAGCGTATCGGGGGATGAAGGGGGAAACATGATTTGTCTTACTGTGTTAGATTTGATCCTTCGGCGAAATCTAATAGAATACCCCCTAGAGAGAAGAGCTTTAAAAAGAACAAGCTTGATGGTTAAAAAATCTAAAGAACTACAGTTTCTATAGAATCTAAAAATCTGAGACGTAATGACTCCCTTGAAAGTGTGTGGCGGGTGGTATGACCCAGCATGTAGCAGCTGATGCGTGTCAGTAGGTTTGATAAGCAGACTTTGTGGGATCTCTTATCACCCGCCTTCCCGGCCTAAACCATTATCTCTTCCATCCTCCAAAAACAATCCGACCCCAACCAAACATATTTTGATATAATTTTTCTTAACCTTATACAGTTTTCTTTCCGTTTTCTATAATTAAAATCAAAGTTGCGTGAACTGCCCAAATTTGCTCTTTATTCATAAATTCTGATTGTCACAACAGTAAGAGGGTATGAAGGTCATCAAAAACTGAATGATTGGCGTAAGAATGAGGACAATTCATACCGTATGTGGCCTATACGAACCGAAATAGTGTTCGAAAGGTAAAAAAGATTAAAATAACCACCTTACTCAACAGAGCCCAATCCATATGCACAACCGGCCTTCAAAGCGAAAAAGACCACCTAGAAAAAGTCTTCACAGAATTCATCATATAGCCAGATTACTTAAATCACAACTTAGTAGAGACACCATATTTAGCACAAATACTAAACTGAAAACCATTCTCAAAGCTAACGGGAAAAAGCAGCCATCCAGTCATGCAGAGCCAAAAGGGACAATTTATCAAATCCAGTGCAGTTGCAACGAAACGTATATAGGTGAAACAGGCAGACCCCTTAATATCAGAGTCAAAGAACATATGGCATCAGTTAAAAAGATAGACGGAAAATCAGCCATCTCTGACCACATAGCAGCCCACCCCAACCACAGAATTAAATGGCAAGAAATTAAAGCCCTCGAAATCAACAAAACAAATTGGAAAGAAAGGAATTTTCTAGAAGCTGTACACATTAAAAACAACAAGCCAGCAATGAATAGAGATCAGGGCTTTATGATCCCTTCTGCATATGACTGTATCCTCCATCAAAGTTAACCAGCATGAGACTGTTAATCCTAACTAAGCCAGCAGAGCCATTGTTTGTTGATCCCCCCTCCCTTTTTAAGCCATTTGATGAAGTTAAACCCTTTAAGGAAATTTTATTATTTGAATGTTTGTCCTTGTCTGTTTTTCACATTCACTTGATAACGATGTTAGTTTCTACATCGAAACGTTGTGTACAATAAAAATCCAGGAGTTGCAACCCATAGAAAACTGTGTTCATTTCTTAATATCATGATCAACTCCTAAATGCCACTTAAACAGATTAAAGCTTCAATGAAAACTAAACTCCATGGTTGGGTTTTTGTTTATGTTTTACTCTGCTGTTATACTCATGAACACTAAAACACACGGGCACAGGGAAAATCTTCTTGTCTAAAATAACCACGGAGACAAGTTTCTAATTGTGTTAAAAAGAGGTACATCGTTTAAACCTTTATACCCCATCATAAATTGTTGTAATAAGGTAAACCTATGATAGTTCATTACGTTGACGACTGACAGGAGCTTGGCCTTAGTCAGTAGAATTTTTTGGAACACTTTGTATTACATTGGCAATGCTTATGCATCTTAAGCTATGGTAAGAATATCGTCCGACTATATATTATAGGGTCATGGGAAAAGACAGTGAAAATTTGCCCCCCCAACCACTTTCCCAGAAAAACCTAGGTAGGAGGCAGACAGGGGAGTTTAGCCCTGACCAGTATGTCTTTCAAACTCTTGTTCTTTTTATAAGCAATGTTTGTGCTTGGTATCTGCAGCGGAAGTGAAAAAAAGTGATTTTCTCAATAGGCATGATTTCAAAATGGTCCTTGACCGAATGACCTAGAGTATTGAAATGTTGTGCCACGGGTACATCATGTTTAAGTCTAATACTAGATAAATGGTTGGCTGCTCTTTGTCGTAGAGAATTCTGAGTTTCTCCGACGTACTGTTTGCGACATTTTTTGCACCTGATAACATACACGATATTAGAGGAGTCGCAATTAAGATTCTCTGCCAGTTGATATTTGTCGCGAGCTTGTTCTCCGAAAAAGGTTGCGCGATCTGGTACGTATATATCGAGTTTGCATCGCGTCTTAAGGCATTTCATTGATGTACCTGAGAGAAATGTTGGGCGGTAATGGTACACTCGTGAAGGGGAGGTAAGCGTATCGGGGGATGAAGGGGGAAACATGATTTGTCTTACTGTGTTAGATTTGATCCTTCGGCGAAATCTAATAGAATACCCCCTAGAGAGAAGAGCTTTAAAAAGAACAAGCTTGATGGTTAAAAAATCTAAAGAACTACAGTTTCTATAGAATCTAAAAATCTGAGACGTAATGACTCCCTTGAAAGTGTGTGGCGGGTGGTATGACCCAGCATGTAGCAGCTGATGCGTGTCAGTAGGTTTGATAAGCAGACTTTGTGGGATCTCTTATCACCCGCCTTCCCGGCCTAAACCATTATCTCTTCCATCCTCCAAAAACAATCCGACCCCAACCAAACATATTTTGATATAATTTTTCTTAACCTTATACAGTTTTCTTTCCGTTTTCTATAATTAAAATCAAAGTTGCGTGAACTGCCCAAATTTGCTCTTTATTCATAAATTCTGATTGTCACAACAGTAAGAGGGTATGAAGGTCATCAAAAACTGAATGATTGGCGTAAGAATGAGGACAATTCATACCGTATGTGGCCTATACGAACCGAAATAGTGTTCGAAAGGTAAAAAAGATTAAAATAACCGGGACGAACGTTCATTCATTCTAAGCCAAAGTTAGTTCAAAACAATACTTTATCGCACATTCTCGGGAATGGAACCATTAAAAGCTTCGGAAATATTCGTCCCCAGAAAAATAGCCGATAATTTCAACTTTGTGTTTTAACGGCAAAACATCAACATTTACATCAGGTCATGCCACTTTAGTACTTAAAATACCAGATTTATAGCTGTTAGCACCAAACAAATAGCACCAAATCAATCAATAAGCGAACATCAAGTTGTCCGCCTCTACCTTTTGGCCGATAAAACTCATATATACCATGGGCTTCCATCAACGCTTATCCTGTTACAAACTGTGAAATAAACACCGAGAACAAACCGAAATGATCTGTTTTTACCGGAGTCACTTTAACTTGACACGCATGGGAATCAGACGTCTGTCTCAACTCACTGTATATATATTTAGAATGAAATCCTGTATGGACCCAACGAAGTTCAGTTGGTCACTGTCCAATGTCTAACTACACCGACTATAAAAAAAAAAAAAAAAATCAAGCAAAAAATGCCCCTAACCAGCTAGAATTTCTCCTTCGCAATACACTCTAATACAATAGACAGAACCCGTCGATAACAATGAGTTTGGAAGATAGTTTTTAAAACTTCACCAGTTTCGCAAAATTCTTCGATTAAATACACGCGAAGTATTACATAAAAACATTTGGCATCGTTCACAGTGCAAACTAATTGTCTAATTTTGAATTCATTATCGTGTCAGGTCAATAACTGTAACAAGCAAACAACACCAAACCCACAACTAACTAAGACCAAGTCGCCCTATTTATGCCTGAAGTACCGGTACATTACCATTTAGCTGGTTTGGGATATCCAATTCCTCCATTGCTTGTTCTGACTCAAACTGTGAAATACAACAAACTGAAAATATCTGTCGTTACCGGAATCACTTTAACTTGACACGCATGAGAATCAGACGTTTACCTCAAACACACTGTATATAAAGACTGGTAGAGAGAGGAAAAAATCATAATTGACATCTTATACCAGAGACGATCATTTCAATTCTACAAAAGAAATATCTCCAAAGATGACTCTCTTCACAGAACTCTTTCCTGATTGTAAAGTTCAAATTACGGAAGAGGTAAAAGAAGAAGCGATTGAAGATAATGATGTGAAATTAGAAGTGGAAGTGGAAATTGAGAAGGCCAAGGGAGATCCAAATATTAAACCACCATTGTCTTACATCGCCCTCATCTCTATGGCCATTCAGAGCTCTGAAGAGAAAAGATTGCTTCTGTGTGACATCTACAGCTGGATTTCACAAAACTTCCCTTACTATCAGAACGGAGATAAAAGCTGGAGAAACAGTATCCGACATAATTTATCTCTTAACGAGTGTTTTGTTAAAAACGGACGAAGTGAAAATGGCAAAGGCAACTACTGGTCAATTCATTTAGCCAACGTGGACGATTTTGAGCTGGGAGATTTCCGAAGAAGACATGCAAGACGCCTTGTGAGAAAATGTGACGAAGAATACCGGAAACTGACGACAGCTCTGTGCGAATACCCAGAAGAGACTGCGGACGAAAGCTCTCAACCAGTAACGGCATCGACGCCATTATCGTCGCCATCTTTTGATTCTATTCCGAATGGCTACGTTCCAATGACCAATGTAACCATGGCAACAGAAGAGTTGATTGCTATGTTTGGAGTGGATGCCATTTTATCCAAAGAAGAACAGGCGTTTTATTTTCACAAATCTGACAATGGATGTTCTCAAAGAAATCCGGGAAACTTTTCGTCTAACATTTCTACAGAAAACCAATTTCCACAATCGATTATTGATAGATCATCTGTGGAAACATGTTTACTGTCAAATTATTCCTACCCAAGTCTGGTGTTTTCTTGTAGCAATAATAATACCCAATGACAACTGTTATACCCCACGAGGAATCAAGTGCTCGAAATATTACTGTTTACTGTTTGGATATCTCTGTTAATTCTTATCAATATGTCTAGTTAAATAAAAGAAAAATTCTTAAATTAATTATATTTGTTTATCGATTGATAGTTTTGGTTTGATTTAATAATAAGCCGAACCAAAAGAGCAATTATGGATAATTGTAATTTTTACATAGTGTCTTTTTACTATCCTTACAATATGAAGTAAATAGGCGTTAGTTTTTTATCCCCTGCCAAACATAGTTTGGGGGATATTGCAATAGGTACCGTCCGTCTTGAGTTCGTTTCCGGAGCAGGATTCGAAAATTATTGGACATGGAACAGTCATTATGTGCCGATGTGCCTTTTGAGGTTTTCAACTTATAGAAAATGTTATTTTTTTTATTTTTGACCATTTCCATGGAAATATAACTTAGAAATTTCGTTTCCGGAGCAGAACTCGAAAACTTTTAGACATAACTCAATGAAACTTGGTGTGTGGAACAATCATCATGTGCAGATGTGCCGTTTGAGGCTTTCAACTTATTAAAAATTTGTTTTTTATTTTTGGCCGTTCCCATAACTTAGAAATTTCGTTGAGCAGAATTCGAAAACTATTAGATATTACTCAATGACACTTGGTGTGTGGAACAATCATCATACAAAGATGTGCCTTTTGAGATTTTCATCTTCTTGGAAATTCTTTATTTTTTTAACCGTTTTCATGGAAACATAACCTAGAAATTTCATTTCCCGAGCAGAACTCCAAAACTATTAGACATAACTCAATGAAACTTGGCGTGTGTTCTCAAGTAAGAAAACCCTATCTTATTCAATCCTTTATGGCACGTGGGACGGGTGAAATGCTATAATCTGAAGGAGAATCAGATAAAATGTATGTCCAATAAAGATTGCTAAAATCAGGGTACTGGGTAGGTTGATTTTTCCTAAAGATTATCATAGTCACCGTTCTTCAAGTATTCTTCAATATTTTTTTCCTAAGGCTGGGGATATAGTCGACTGTGTCTGCTTGTTATGAATGGATTTGATGAAGTTGTCAGATTTGCGTGCCAGTACTTCAACACAGAAAACGCCAGGGCCTTGTCTTACAAAGCTGGCGTAAGTTACGTCGAACTTAAATCAGTGTTAAAGCTATAGTAACTTACGCCCTGGTCGCAACTGGTCTATGCTGTAGGCCTATGCGCAACTTTACGCCAGCTTCGTAAGACAGGGCCCAGGTCGTTATGACGTCATGTAAATGTGATCTGGGCAGTACCTAGCTACAGCTATTTGACGTACTGTGATAAAGTCTAAATCCAATCAGAAATGTCTACACATTTTTATAAGAGCTCATAACATATCGGTTGAACAAATTTTAAAGCTGCCATCATAAAGATGTAAAAAATAAATTAAATGGCTTACTTTGGTGAATTCTGAGGCTTAGGATAGATGTTACTACTTTCTAAAAGTTACTAACTCGTTAAACTCATGTTACTATTTGCTATCGTCAATAACTATGGCATTTGTTTTGCTTTATTATTTTTTTTGTGAAAGTTTTCGTTTTGAGTTTTTTTGAGTTGAAATGGTTACATGTATTTATTCACCTTTATTAGTTCAGAAATTATATTTGATTTTATAGGTTTCTGAAGAATTTCGGAATCATACACACAGGTTCATTCCACTATCAGTAGTTGTACTGATTGTAATGATCAGAAGTGTCAAGTTCGCGATGACCTCATTGGTAAAACACATTGTATTTCTGTATTTCACAGTTTGTAACTCCCCGATTGACGATGGAATGCGATATAATTTCCATTACGGACAGTAAAGCACAGCAAAAGTGATGGCGTCTAGAGATTAACTGGTGTGAAGTTTTAATGCAGTTTGTAACAGTTATCACAAATCATAAAACGATAAATAATCTGCTTTTCTTCAAACTAAAACTAATATTCACTTTAACAGTTGTGATCAACGTCTATCAGACGTGAAAGATGATGTGTCAGATCGAATAACTAAACGTTTTTGGGAAACGAGTTCGAATACGTCACTCTGTAAACGTGATGACATTTGGTTCAAACGATCGGCAAACCAGATAACACCAATTTACCTGTAGTTACTTTGGTATATGTCTTTATTCTTTAGTTTTCTGGTTAGACTAGAAGCGATGAGTACTCTAAACCTTCCATATGTTATCAGGGCTATTTAAACACAACCCAAATAATGAATATCGCTTAAACATTAAAATAATATTCTCCACGTCTTGAAGACCAGCTGATTGTAAAGAAATGTTTTAATAATCCTTGGCGCCACGTACGCTACTGTATTATTGATAAATCATCAAGAGATGTGCAAACCATCTAATACATACCATCCTAATATAGTTATATATCATTATTTGTTTTGGTTGTAAAGTATAATCAGTGTTCTTAATATTTTGGAGAAATGGTGACCCAGTGGTCTCCCTTTATTGTTATTGGCACTCAGAACTTATCAAATCCCCCATTACTAATTCTGTTACAAACTGTGAAATACACCAAACTGGATTGTTATATCGGATCACTTCAGTTGACATGTATGGGAATCGGAAACCTACCAGATACAAAGGTATATAAAACACCCAACAGAAAAAATGAAATCACTCCTGTTATTATCCTGTACAGCAAACCACTCCAGTTCTACAAGGGAAGAATTACCAAAGATGACTCTGTTCACAGAACTCTTTCCTGATTGTAAAGTTCAAACTATGGAAGAGATTAAGCGGGAAGATAATGAAGATAATGATGTGAAATTAGAAGAAACTGATATACAATGTGATGTTGACGAGGAAATTGAGAAAGCCAAGAGAGATCCAAATATCAAACCCCCATTGTCTTACATCGCCCTCATCTCTATGGCTATTCAGAGCTCTGAAGAGAAAAGACTGCTTCTGTGTGACATCTACAGCTGGATTTCACAAAACTTCCCTTACTATCAGAACGGAGACAAAAGCTGGAGAAACAGTATCCGACATAATTTATCTCTTAACGAGTGTTTTGTTAAAAACGGACGAAGTGAAAACGGCAAAGGCAACTACTGGTCAATTCATTTAGCCAACGTGGAAGATTTTGAGCTGGGAGATTTCCGAAGAAGACATGCAAGACGTCGTGTGAGAAAATGTGACGAAGAATACCGGAAACTGACGACAGCTCTGTGTGAAGACCCAGAAGAGACTCCGGAAGAAAGCTCTCAACCAGTAACGGCCTCGACGCCATTATCGACGCCATCTTTTGATTCTATTCCGAATGGCTATGTTCCAATGACTAATGTTACCATGGCAACAGAAGAGTTGATTGCCATGTTTGGAGTGGATGCCATTTTATCTAAAGAAGAACAGGCCTTTTATTTTCACAAATCTGACAATGGATGTTCTCAAAGAAATCCGGGAAACTTTTCGTCTAACATTTCTGCAGAAAACCAATTTCCACAATCGACTATTGATAGATCATCTGTGGAAACATGTTTACTGTCAAATTATACCTATCCAAGTCTGGTATTTTCTTGTTGCAATAATAACAACATACAATGAAAAGTCATACAGTGGCATGAAATTTAGTGCTTAGGATTGTAGGGTTGATATTGCCTCAAATGTTTTCTTTCTTATTGTCATGAATAAAATATCGTTGACACAAATAGGCTATTTGCTTTGTTTGTCATTGATTTATTAGATAACAAGTATCAGTTATTTCGCATCTGGGATCTAGATACAAAAGCGTCAATATTGTACTTTAATTCCATATTTCAGATTGTTAATTATTGTAGGCGAAAAAGGGTTTTGGGGTTTGTTGGTATATGTCCGACTTTAAATACTTTTGGATATTAACTGTGACGGATGAAAGGGTTGAATTAAAGATATATCGCATTTTCAGAACAAAATTCGGAAAATCATTTTTATACTGGGTTTTCTGTAGTTTGGAGGAAACGTCATCCTGTCTGGTTACCGAACATTTTGGTACAAATACAACTTTCAAAATCAACACGCCTAGAACGTTTTATTGAGGATTGCCAACGTTTCAAAAAAACAATTATCGTTTCATGGTCCTTTTCACAACTACCAGAAATCAAATATTGATTAGGTGGTTCGCTTATCATTAGATATCATTCCAATATTATACCGCGGCTTTTCTGATAAGTGAAAAATTGGGGTTTATGGCCGCTGTAAGAATCGAATGCTTTTCGGGCTTTACTTCGAGTGAGTTGCCAAAACGTTACAAAAAGAGAAACCTAACAACAACAAAAAGTTGGTCGGATGTAACCGGTTGTTATTGAATTCCTATTTGAGTTTTAAAAGCTAATATAGAAATGTTTAGGATCACTATATATCCCACCTACATCTTCTCGAGGCAAGGTATAATAATAATAATGGATTGATCCATGTACAGAAGATGCCAAACCATTTTAAAGATCCCAGACTGGTAAGGCTTTTTGGGGAGGATTTAAGCAAAACTAGTCAGGGGAGGGGTTTCTTGAGAAGGCCACGTTAAAGGCACACTTGCCGCGAAAATCAGGAATATTGTTTACATTAAAAAAGAAAGACCGTTTTCTGTATTTTTCCCAGACAATATAAGTTAGGAACTTTCTATTTTTCCCAAAATTCAAAAGTTTTGACGTCACTTTGTATTTTTAATTTGAATTTAATCTGCTCGCTGGGGCGCATTTCAGTCGAGTGAGTGAACTAACGGCACAGTGTAATTTTACGTAGGCCTATTTATCTGAGAAATACAGACTGACGATCGGTTAACAGCGACTGGAAAAGCCTGCTGATGATTGTTTGAGTGTAAACCACAGATAAAAAGGCCTGAAATGAGGGCAACCCAACACGAACGTTGACCGACACTGATCGTTGTTGTTGTAATCAGGCTTCGATTCTTCGTTTGTTTTTCACCCCATTTCTACATTTTAAAGCTAACTAGACATGTTTTATGTGTCCTATGTTTAAGTTTAGTGGTATTAGTCGTAGTAAGCTCATGTAAATTGGTTTTCTTAGCAAATTTAAACAGGCTACGGCGGCAAGTGGGCCTTTAAGTTTCCGTCTGTGCTTAAACGACTAATTGGTCCAGGTAGAATAGAATCAACTCACCAGGTACTCCAATTGGTTATTGGGCAATACAAACTGTGAAATACAGAAAACAATGGTTTGGCAGTGGGGTTATCTAGGACGTGACACTCCATAGAAGTTTCATTTAATCACTGAATTATCTGTACCGATAAAGAGGTTCATAGTTCATAGCTGACTGAAACTGAAACCTATAAATAAGACTTGATTATTCAAGAACAAATAAAGGAAACTGGTAAACAATGGATTAAAATCCGATTTTACAGATTGTGAAATAAAGAAATAAATACAATATTATTTGTTCGTCTATAGTTTTTTCAAGTGTATTTAATCCATTCATTTATTTTCACAACCAAGTTAAAGCTGCAATGAAAACTTAATTCCAGGATTTTTTTGTTTGCTGTTTTACTCTACTGTTATAAGAGGCCTTGTGGAATCTCTTATCACCCGCCTCCCCGGCCTACACCATCATCTCTTCCATCCTCCAAAAACAATCCGACCCCAACCAAACAGATTTTGATATAATTTTTCTTAACCTTATTAAGTTTTCTTTTCGTTTTGTATAATTAAAGTGACATGAGCTGCCAAATTCACACTTTTTCATAATTTCTGATCGTCACGACAGTAACAGACTTGGAAGGCCATCGAAACACTAAATGATTGGCGTTGGAATGAGGTAAGTCCATAAAGTCTACATACGAACCGGAATAGTGTTCGAAAAGTAAACAAAATTTAAATAACCGGGACGACCATTCATTCATTCTAAGCCAAAGTTAGTTGAAAACAATACTTTATCGCACATCCTCGAGACTGCAACCATCAAAAGCTTCCTAAATGTTCGTCCCCAGAAAAATAGCCGATTATTCCAAATTGGTGTGTACAACATCAACATTTTGTCAGCTATGCCACTTCAGTCATTAAAATGCCAGATTTATAACTGTAAGGGATAAACAACTCCAATCAATCAATAAGCAAAAGTTGTCCGCCTCTACCTTTTGACCAATAAAACTCATATATACCATGGGCTTCCATCAATGCTTATTCTGTTACAAACTGTGAAATAAACACCGAGAACAAACCGAAATGATCTGTTTTTACTGAAGTCACTTTAACTTGACACACATGGGAATCAGACGTCTGCCTCAACTCACTGTACATATATTTATAATGACCTTTATGGGACCAATGGGGTTCAGTTGATCTCTGTCCAATATCCAACAACACCGACTATCCAAAATAAATAATAATCTCGTGCAAAAATAATCAAGCAAAATAATGCCCCCACCCAACCAGAATGTTTCCATTCCATTCACTTTGAAAATCTGTCCTAATATAATAGCCACAACCCGTGGAAAACAATGAGTTTGGAAGATAGTTTCTAAAAATTTCACAAAACTGTTCGATTAAATACACGCGCAATATTACATTAAAAAAAACTTTTGGTTTCGTTCACCGTGCAAACTAATTATCTACTTTTGAATTCATTATCGTGTCAGATCAATAACTGTAACAAGCAAACAACACCAAACCCACAACCAACTAAGACCATGTCGCCCTAATTATGCCTCAAGTACAGGTACATTACCATTTGGCTGGTCTGGGAGATCCAATTCCTCCATTGCTTGTTCTGAGACAAACTGTGAAATACAACAAACTGAAAATATCCCTCGTTACCGGAGTCACTTTAACTTGACACGCATGGGAATCAAACGTTTATTTGAGGTAAACGTACTGTATATTAATGCTGATAGAAAAAGGATAAATCACAATTGACATTTCATACCAGAGACGATCGTTTCAATTCTACAAAGGAAGAATTACCAAAGATGGCTCTCTTCACAGAACTGTTTCCTGATTGTAAAGTTCAAACTATGGAAGAGATTAAGCGGGAAGATATTGAAGAAACTGATATAGAATGTGATGTTGACGTGGAAATTGAGAAAGCCAAGAGAGATCCAAACATCAAACCAGCATTGTCTTACATCGCCCTCATCTCTATGGCCATTCAGAGCTCTGAAGAGAAAAGACTGCTTCTGTGTGACATCTACAGCTGGATTTCACAAAACTTCCCTTACTATCAGAACCGAGATAAAAGCTGGAGAAACAGTATCCGACATAATTTATCTCTTAACGAGTGTTTTGTTAAAAACGGACGAAGTGAAAATGGCAAAGGGGTCAATTCATCAGTGGTCAATTCATTTAGCCAACGTGGACGATTTTGAGATGGGAGATTTCCGAAGAAGACATGCAAGACGCCTTGTGAGAAAATGTGACAAAGAATACCGGAAACTGACGACAGCTCTGTGCGAAGACCCAGAAGAGAATGTGGAAGAAAGCTCTCAACAAGGAACGAACTCTACGCCATTATCGTCGCCATCTTTTAATTCCACTGAGAATGGGTTTGTTCCAATGACCAATGTAACCATGGCAACAGAAGAGTTGATTGCCATGTTTGGAGTGGATGCCATTTTATCCAAAGAAGAACAGGCGTTCTATTTTCACAAATCTGACAATGGATGTTCTCAAAGAAATCCAGCAAACTTCACATCAAACATTTTTACAGAAAACCAATTTTCACAATCGACTATTGATAGATCATCAGTGGAAACATGTTTACTGTCAAATTATTCCTATCCAAGTCTGGTATTTTCTTGTAGCAATAATAACAACACACAATGAAAAGTCATACAGCGGCATGGAATTTAGTGCTTAAGATTTTAGTGTTTATATTGCCTCAAATGTTTGTTTTTTCTTATTGTCATGCCATCTGTATAAATGAATAAAATATTGTTGACACAAATAAGCTTTTTACTTTTTGTTGCTAATATAGAAATTTTGAGACTGCTAGTTAATCCCACCCAATCGTCTTCTCGAGGCAAGGTATGATTCCATGTAGATAAGATGCCAAGCATTTTAAAGATCCTTGAATGGTAGGGTTTTTTGGGGGAGGGGGGGGGGGTGAAGCAAAACAAAAGTCAGGGTAAAGGAGGGGTGTCTTGAGGAGGCCATGTTAAGTTTCTGCCTGTGCTTTACTAAATAATTGGGTCAGGTAGAGTAGAATTAACTCACCAGGTAATCCAAATGGTTAGTGGGTAATACAAACTGTGAAATACAGAAAACAATGGTTCGGCAGTGTGATTATCTAGGACGTGACACTCCATAGAAGTTGTATTAATCACTTAATTATCTGTACAGTACCTGTAGATAGAGAGCTTCATAGTTCATAACTGACTGAAACTAAACTGACAAATAAGACTTGATTAATCAAAAACAAATTAAAGAAACGGGTAAACAATGGATTAAAATCTGATTTTACAGACTGTGACATAAAGAAATAAATACAATATTATTTGTTCGTCTAGGGCTTTTTCAGAGTGTATTGAATCCATTCATTTATTTTCATAACCAAGTTAAAGCTGCAATGAAAACTTAAATCCAGGATTCTGTGTTTACTCTGCTGTTATACGAGACTTTGTGGGATCTCTTATCACCCCCCCCCCCACCCCACCCACACCATCATCTTACCCATCCTTCAAAAACAATGAAGACCCAACCAGACTTATTTTGATATCCCTTTTTTAACCGTATAAAGTTTTCTTTTCGTCTGCTATAGTTAGAATTAATAAATGAAGTGCCAGTGATATAACTGAAAGGGCCAAACAACGCCAATCAATCAGTAAGCAAACAGCAAGTACCTTTTCACCGACCTAGCTGGACTATATCATGGGCTGAACGTGTTCAGTTGGTCTCTGTTCAATATCCAACTACACCGACTGTCCAAAATAACATCAAGTTGTCCACCTTTAGCTTCATGACTATACCATTGCTTTTTCGGTTGCAAACTGTGAAATAAACATCGAGAACAAACCGAAATGATCTGTTTTAACTGAAGTCACTTTAACTTGACACGCATGGGAATCAGACGTCTGCCTTAACTCACTGCACGTATATTTAGAATTAAATCATTTATGGATCGAGTGGTATTCAGTTGATCTCTGTCCAATATCCAACTACACCGACTGTCCAAAATAAAAAGCAATCTCATGCAAAAATTATCAAGCAAAATAATGCCAACACCCAACCAGAATGTTTCCATTCCATTCACTCTGAAAATCTGTCCTAATATAATAGCCCCGATCCGTTGATTCTAATGAGATTGGAAGATAGTTATTATAAATTCGTCAGTTTCGCAAAATTGTTCAATTAAATACACACGAAATATCACATTACAAATTACATTTTTGGTTTCATTCAGCGTGCAAACTAATTATCTACTTTTGAATTCATTATCGTGTCAGGTCAATAACTGTAACAAGCAAACAACACCAAACCCACAACCAACTAAGACTAAGTCGCCCCATTCCGGTCTCAAGTATAGGTACATTACCATTGGGCTGGTCTCATCTTCGCAAGCCAAGTTAAAATCTGCATGTCCCTATTCCGTGTTTTACCTTGGCGGACTACTCCACTTGAACCCGTAAATCGAAAAGCGCCCACTAGTGGGAATGTAAGAATTGTCTTTCCTATACTTACAGAGTCTTGCCCAATCAGCATTCGTTACACAAAAGTTCGAAGTAAAAACAGCCGCCATTACGTTATTTTCAGTGCCCGAGGTTTTGATTGGCTACGAGAAGTTTTACTCGCATCCAATCAAAATGAGCTGTTCGATTTACGGGTTCAAGTGGAGTAGTCCGCCAAGGTAAAACACGGAATAAAGACATGCAGATTTTAACTTGGCTAGAGAAGATGGGCTGGTCTGGGATATCCAATTCCTCCATTGCTTGTTCTGACACAAACTGTGGAATACAACAAACTGAAAATATCCGTCGTTACCGGAGTCACATTAACTTGACACGCATGAAAATCAGACGTTTACATCAAACACACTGTATATAAAAACTGGTAGAGAAAAGGCAAATCACAATTGACATTTCATACCAGAGACGATCCTTTCAATTCTACAAAGGAAATATCTCTAAAGATGACTCTGTTAACAGAACTCTTTCCAGAAGTTCAAACTATGGAAGACGTAAAAGAAGAAGATATTGAAGATAACGATGTGAAATTAGAAGAAACTGAAATAGAATGTGATGTTGACGTGGAAATTGAGAAAGCCAAGAGAGACCCAAATATCAAACCACCATTGTCTTACATTTGGCCGTTTTTTACTTGAAATAAGTGAACGAATCTAAAATCCAAAACATACAAAAGCAGGTAATTATACTGACTGTTGCTTAAAGTGGCATGAGCTGCCAAAAATCACACTTTTTAAGGTCATCGAAAAACTAAATGATTGGCGATGGAATGAGGAAATCCATACAGTACAATGTATGTGACCTAGACGAACCGAAAACGTGTTCGAAAAGTAAACAAAATTTAAATAATCTCGACGACCATTCGTTCATTCTAAGCCAAAGTCAGTTCAAAACAATACTTTATCGTACACTTTCGAGACTAGAAGCACTAAAAAGCTTCTGAATTATACATCTTGAGAAAAATGGTCAATAGTTCCAATATTCTGTTTTTGCGTCAAAATATCAACATTTTGGCAGCTCATACCTCTTTAAGGATTTGGTTTGTACCGCTGTTCCTCTGAACTATACTTTTCTACCGTTCGACAAATCAGCATACGCATAGCTCACCAGTTACTGCATGCGCGCAAGAAAACTTTGTTAACTCTGAAAATCTGCCATTTAAACGTATTTGAATTTATCAGGCGCTTTACAGTTTAAAATATGGCGATTCAAATTTTCCAGCAGGCGATTAAAAAAACGTATAAGGTAGGGCCCAAGGTATCCCCAACTATTGGTTTGAAAAATCCTATATTTTATGGACCCAGGGCCCCCACTTATTTCAAAAGATAAAGGATCCGATAGAGTGTTAAATATAGTACTTGTACTCTCATAGCTATATTACTTTTGAATATATGACCAATAAGGCGATTCAAATTTTCCAGCACGCGATTTGAAAAACCCTATATGGTACGATTTTATTCTCATTAAGAAATAATGAATGGTCTATCCTAATAGCTCTCTCATAGTTATCCCGAGGTCAATCAAAGATTGCATGTGTTTGAAACGTTATAATCTTATTTGAATTAAAAATAATGAACGAACCCTTTAGGCGGGCTCAGGTCGCCCGGAATTCTCGACTCGACGCCAACTCGACTGGTTTTTAGCGACTGGCCGCATCTGACCGCATCCAGATTTCAGATAAATCGGTCCGACATATACACCCTGGCGATCTAACTCAACTGAGACTCCACTGGTTCTCTCCAGTTGAACATGTTCTAGCACCAAAGACTCGACTAGTCTCATCTTAACAAGTTGAAAGCGTCGTGTGCGCTCTACCGATTGGCTGGAACTGAATCCAGCCAATCAGAACGCGTATAGTTCAGTTCAATTCGTTTTGTTTGTATTAGAAAAGAGGACACATGGCTGATCATTTGTTGTATGAAATTATGCAAAATTAAACGTATCGTTTATCAGTATAAGGCCCTTGGGGAATTTATACAAATTTAACTAAAAGGCACACTCACCGCCAAAATGTCGAAAACTGTTTACATATACCAAAGCAAAACACGTGTTTTTGTACCTTTCAAAACTTAAATATGTTAAACGTTATCATATTTGGGGAAAATCGAAGGTTCATGACTTCTTGTTTCTGAAGAAAACAACACAGAAACCCATGGATGTAACCAGTTTTCGACAGTTTGGCGGCGAACGTGCCTTTAATTTCTTTAAATTTATTATATAGAGCTGTTTGCTTACCAGTAGGCCTACTGATTTCATATTTCTATTCGCCGCCATATAAGTGAAATAGTCTTGAGCTCGGCGCAAAACACCAATCAATCAATCATATTTCTAAAAATATTCTAAAATTGAAAATGACTCTAATTATCAGTTGCTAAAAACCGTAAGGTGACTGCTATACTCTCTCCGCTGGTGTAATGGCCCTATGGAAATTGTTGTCTTCTTTTTGAATGATTGGTGTAACTCTTTGTACGATCTCATGGAAGTTTTCTGGACTCATGCGAAATAAGTTACAGAATGATGCTGCGCCCTGCGACTCTAGCTCCTTAAAGGAGGGGAAATCTCTAGAAATACATAGGGATTATCGTCGATAACAACCTTCAAAGTGCTTAAAACATTTCACGTCAAATACCTCCAGTGACCCTCAAGCTAATAAAAACAGACAGAAGTATGTCCTTTCAGTGGCTTATCTGTGTAGCCATTTTTCCGTTTTTGGATGACGTGATGTTGGTATAGCTATTTTTAGATCAATAATGACGTATTTTTACCGCTCTCTAATGTATAATGGTAGATTTAGGTCCAAAAAAACATGGCGACAAATTTGAAGTGGGAAGATTGTCTCCAATTATATAGGTCAGTATGCAACCCCGCGCCATTGCTTAGCCAGCCATTGGCTAAATTGCATCACATGACTATTCTATAACGCACTTAATTTTTTATTCAACAATAATTGGATAAAACTAATGAAAAAATGGTGGCGGCCTTGTGAACGGCCTATGGAGCTTATTCTATATTGTAACGCCACCTTCAAATTTCCATTATTCGCTTACGAGGGGATAAAACATACATCGGACAGTTGTTTTGGACTAAATGAACTCTACTCTTTCCATCTAAACTAGTCTAAAGCTTAGATTTTCTTTCCCTTTAACAAGATTCATATAGCAGCCTTGGTCATCATGCTGGTATAACCATGTTTTTTTCCATTCTTTTCTGTACTTTCTTGTATTCCTTTCGTTCAATATATGAGCTACAGCGGCTGCTGCTAACATTTTCCTCCACATGGCGGTTTGATATAATCCGAATTGTTGGGGATTTTTCATCTGTGTCAAATTGAAGAATACATTTATAGCATTGAATTGGCGTATTGTGTCATCTGAGTGAAAGATCGTTTAAGTAAACATTGATTTGATTGAATCGACAGATAAACTAGATGCTAGTCAGATGTAAGAAAGTGTGGGTTAACTAGAAAATATGCAAACCTACACTGGCGCCAAAATCTGATCAAACGTTATGTATATCTATATCATCTAGAAAGCTCATTTATATACTTAGTTATTTTAGTCAAGAAGATATTCCCTGTGCCAGTGTGTTTTAACTTTAAAATATATTATCTATAATTATCCGTACGTCGGCTTTATACGGCACAATGAACCAAAAATGATTAAAAGGAATACATGTGTTACCGTGTATCTGGGCGCCGCCATTTTTCATCAGTCACGTGTTATGTGTCTGCCGACATATGCTGCTTGAGCGATCAGTTCTATCCATAGGCGGCAAATCATTCCGAGTCGAACGATTGGCCCCGGTAACCGACCTATGCACTCGAAAAACTAGTTTAGTCGAATCGAGTCGTCGAATCGCGGCGACCTGACACGGCCCTTAGAGTCACCAACCGCCTATTGCGAACCGCCTGATAACTTCACAGACGTTGTTAATTTCGACAATTTCGACGCGCTGATAACTAAAGACAAACACTTGTATTACTCTGAAATATATACGGTAAATCAACCTTTTGAGGAAACTTGACAGGCTGCATTTAGTGTAGATCTATACGACTTGTGGAGGTCGTTGTAGAAATTTCAGAAAAGGTAATCTTGCGGCTGATATTACAGGTTATAGTCATACAAGATACGATATAAGCTCGCAAGGGAAGTAATTCACTAATTTGTCCTACCAATTATTTTGGAATTCCTTTGTCGTCTTTGTTTGGGTAATGAGAATTGAGCGGATTTAGCTGCGCACGCTTACAACCTATTCAGCTGCGTGTGTGGTGCATTTTCGTATATCTGTTTACTGACTGTCTGGCAGAAAACAATAGCAACAGGGACTTAATTAAATAACTGTTTAAATGTACTTGTTGTGCGGAAAATTGACATGCAGCCCTTTATCCGATATTGACTACTTTTTTATATTTCTACTAATTTGGGGATCAACAGACTAAGGCGGTATGTCATTAAACTGCATCTAACATAGGGAAGCACAAAAAGCCTGTTAAATTATATATATTAATGACATCAACTCGAAATTTCAACAATATGTCAAACTCCCCTTAAAAATAGTTCCTAATCAGCTTCCAAACTTTCGACCAATTAAAAGAAAAAGAGTAAAAATCTCTACAAAGAACGATACATGTAGTTTTATTCACTGTTTGTGAATAGAGCCTGTTGTAAACGGAGTGGATTTGCTTTAACATGATTTCTGTGAATGCCCCAGGTGTGTGGTAACGCCAGCTAACAATCTGCAAATGGAAATATCCCACAATAGAGACTTCTAACACATATTTGTTAAATCATCGAACAAAATAGTTTGACATACAATGTAAAAATACCCTCTCTACCATTTGTCCATAGTATGCAATGTAGCTAACCATTTTAATTGCATTTTTCGATCTAAATTAATATGACTGATGTTCGTCCAAAGTCATTCAGCTCAAAACATTAGTATAGCGACGATATATCCCAAGTTTCAGGAAATTTGAAACAACAGTTTCCTGGGAAACATTATAACAAGCTTTTTAGCAGTCGGAACACCCTTCGGCTATCTTCGCTCGCTACCGGTCGGCTTTGACACGCACGTACGTAAATCCCCGAAGTTTCATCTGGATTTTTAGCTCCTGTGCGACCTCTAAGCGACCTTGACCATTAAACCAATGTTAGTCATAAGTCAATTAGCTTTTTACCTTACTATAGCGATGATATATCTCAAATTTCACGGAATTTGAAAAAAAAAACGGTTTTCTGAAAAACGTGATAACCAGCTTTTTTAGACTATGTTTGACCTCATAAATTCCCCAGGCCTATATGTCCCACATCTGAAATATGGTAATCAGGTTCCTTCAGGTAACTGAGCTGTTGCAAAAACAAAACGCGGCGGAGGCGGCGGCAGATACAACCAAACAAAACCTATAAACATCCCTTTTCAGGGGCTGCTAAAACAAATGAAATCCAATACACATCAAAGCAGTAGAACATTTATTCACAATGAAAAGATAAAATGAAAATTTAAAAAAAATATTGAACTTGGCAACATTTGGACGGACATAAACACATGTATTGCAGTAAGTAAATAGTCCGCCAACAGTACATGTAGATGAATGACTCCGCTGCAGCTGGCCTAACACAACTGAATGTGGAATTTTACCAAGGCGCAAGGCATTATTTTATAGAGAAGATTTATTGCACTTGTTTGTTTATTTTATTGTTTGAATGGCGCATACACTCATAGAAACCAGATCTCTACCAAAAGAGGTGTCTTATATTCCAGTTACAATAATTATTGATGTTTTACACCGCACTGAAAATTATCTCAGTTAAATGGCGGCGTTTCCAGTTTCAGTTTGCCTGGACCAAGCTTTATAACACCAATTATTGTGAGATACAGGATATTTTCTAAGTTAACAAGATAAGTCACTAGCACGTACCCCGCCAATAAAACATGCACCACAAATCATAGAACGTCAGCGAGGCTAATGTACTTGGCGTACTTAATCTTACTCAATGCTAGGTCGACGGAAATGCCTATAGCAAAAACTATACCGCTCCGGCACGAGGGTCAGAAATCTTGAATAAATTGTTGTTGAAGTGTTACATTCAACTCGTATCATTCATTTCTTATGTACTTAGATAAAAAAAATTAATAAACACATCTGTGACCTTCAAATACACATTCACATGTTTGAAAAAAAAATAAACCAAGGTTTTTCTAATATGACAACTATAACCTACAAATATAGCTATGCCATTTCTGAAAATTAAATTTAAGATATATAGGTAAAGTCTCTCTAATATATATACATTTATGCAAAAAATGAAAGAGCTGAGTGTAACGGTACGTAATATATCATGTTCAGTGGCCGGTTGTTCAAAAGTGTATTATGCCTAATACCGGTATAACTTTGCATTTGTTACGCGACGTCATTTAGACCGGCATTAAGCCTAATACACTTTTGAACAACTCAGGCCTGACAAACCTAATGGTATGTATCCTGATCAAGGTCTTTCTAATATACACCTGTAAATTAAATATGAAAGGGCTGAGTCAGATGGTTCCTATTTTTTAATGTTCACGGATACACTTCAGGATTAGAACTGAATGACCTCTGTGACCTACAAACATGTGTCTGACATGTCTGGAAATTTTGTTGATGATGGTCTCTAATTTACACCTGTAAACCACAGACACACTTGAGGCTAGAACTCAATGACCTCCGTGACCTACAAATATGCGATCGGCATTCCCGGAAATCGAACTTAACCGAGGTATGTCTTATACATACCTATATAAAAAATAATTTTATGGCTCGGTGTTATGGTTCCAATCCTATCATGTTCACAAGAAATCTGGATTGAAAGACGGAGGGACGGACAGCCGGGCGTACAGACGAACACGTGGAGCGCATTTCCAAGGCCTCTTCCACTTTTAATGGCGGTGACAAAATGGGTGAAAAAAAAGCCCCAGCGGACATGCGATGTCGTTAAACGCTCTACGAGTTCTTAAAGGCCCACTTGCCGCGAAAATCCGGAATATTGTTTACATTAAAAAAAAAACGACCGTTTTCTGTATTTTTCCCAGACAATATAAGTTAGGAACTTTCTATTTTTCCCAAAATTTAAAAGTTTGGACGTCATTTTGTATTTTTAATTTGAATTTGAAAATTTGAATTGTTAGGTGCCCGTAATGTCAACAAACTTCGAACCGGGTCGTGTGCAAAAGTGCCGTAATGGTTTGAGTCGTGTGGGCGATCTAACGACAAAGTATAATTTCACGAACTTTATCTAAGAAATACATACTAACGACCGAGTAAGAGGGACTATAAAAGCCTGCCGAGACAAAAACGCTTGGATGAGGGTAATCCAACACTTAAGTTAACAAACACTGATCGATGTCGAGCTTCGATTCTTCGTTTGTTTTTCACCCTCATTTATACATTCTAAACCTAATTGGACATGCTTTATGTGTGCTATGTTTAACTTTAGTGGTTTTAGCTGTGGTAAGCTGGTGCAAATTGGTTTTCTTAACAAATGTCAAACAGGTTACGGCGGCAAGTGGGCTTTTAATAAAAATATAGCTTTGCAACTTAGGTTGATTGATTGATTGATGTTTTACGCCCCACTCCATATTATTTCACTTATATGGCGGCGTTGCCAGGTTTAGTGGGCTCATTACACGGGAGAAACATCCAACCTTCGGTGAGTACCGGGCAACTCTTCCACATACGGCGACCGAGTGAAAAATATACTCAATTTTTTTTCTCAAATTTTATTTGGTCTGAGTGTGATTCGAACCCGAGTCGCATCAATCGAAGCTCTGTGTGGGACTGAGGCCCCTTAACATTTAGGAGGTAATACTTTTATTGGATGTCAAATAAATCCTTAAAGGCCCCCTTGCCGCCGTAGCCTGTTTAAATTTGCTAAGAAAACCAATTTACATGAGCTTACTACGACTAATACCACTAAACTTAAACATAGGACACATAAAACATGTCTAGTTAGCTTTAGAATGTAGAAATGGGATGAAAAACAAACGAAGAATCGAAGCCTGGTAACAACAACAACGATCAGCGTCGGTCAACTTTCGTGTTTGATTACCCTCATTCCAGGCCTTTTAAATTTTGGTAAAAATAGAAAGTTCCTAACTTATATTGTCTGGGAAAAATACAGAAAACGGTCTTTCTTTTTTAATGTAAACAATATTCCTGATTTTCGCGGCAAGTGTGCCTTTAACACACGAATTGATGTTAAAATATTCATGAAACATAGCGACTAACACAGTATTTGTGGAGGAGGCGGATTAATGTTTAATTGTGTACACCTTCGGTTGCTTTAACGTGTAAAGTTGAAAACATTTGGCTAAATCTTTTGATAATGTAGTCCTTCCTGCTGAACACATTTAGAAAGCAACTTTGTCACAATATCTTCATGAAAGTAACTGCATCCAAACATCGTCTACGAAAGTTAATTCCATTTTATAATTTGTCAAATGTATTTTTGATCAAAGTCAATCCATTAAAAATGTTAGTTTATAGCGTAAAATCATTTTACTATTTGGTCAAAACAGTTGATTTACACGTTTTATTGCATTCTATTTTACAATTTTCTTCCAAGCCCCACACGACACAATATTATTTAATATTTTAGAGAAATGTAAAAAAAAAAATGTTACGGTTTCAATTTAGGTTTTTAAGACATTAAAAATCTTTTGGTTCGTTAAAAGAGGCTTTTATACAATTTTAATGTTTACATATCTGGTGCACAGGTGTAATAGTGGTGCTAACAGGCTACCATAGTTTATCATTTCCTCTCAAAATACTAACTAAAGTTTGTTTAAAGGGGCATGAGCTGCCAAAATGTTGATATTTTGACGTAAACACAGAATGTTGAAATTATCGGCTATTTTTCTCAAGACGTATAATTCAGAAGCTTTATAGTGCTTCTAGTCTCGAAAATGTACGATAAAGTATTGTTTTGAACTAACTTTGGCTTAGAATGAATGAATGGTCGTCCCGGTTATTTAAATTTTGCTACTTTTCGAACACGTTTTCGGTTCGTACAGGGCACATACTGTATGGATTTTCCTCATTCCAACGCCAATCATTTAGTTTTTCGATGGCCTTCAAAGCCTCTTACTGTCGTGACGATCAGAAATTATGAAGAAAGTGGGAATTTCGGCAGCTCATGCCACTTTAAGTGGGGGTTAATTGTATGAGCTAGCAAAATGTTAAAAAGTCTCTATTTATACAGAATGTTGACATCATTGACTTTTTTCTATTCACTAGTTTTGAGAATGTAAGTTCGTGCAGTGCTTTGAACTAACTGTATATACATATACGGCTTAAAATGAATGAACATTGGTCCCGGTTATTTTTTGATGATTATCAAAGCCTCTTACCGTTAGGACTAACAGAATTTATGAAATAAATACGCATTTTGCCGGTTCTGTTCACTTGACATAAGATCGGCAGATTTTGTTAATGATTTCTAATTGATATAACTACAATAGCCAAATGTTATACTGTCGTTGAAATGAAAACAAAGGTCAAATATAATACTTACGTAGAAAATTAAGTTTAACGTTTAGTTTAATATACAGTTCCAGAGAAAGACAAGCTGCTCTCTTGAAAATGTTCGTAAATCTTATCACAAACTTTCAACACAAAAGAATATCACGCCAAGAATGGAGCAATTAAAATACATCTAATTTCAGTATAATAGGCAGAGGCTATAAAGTGGTATGAGCCGCTGAAATTTTGAAATTGTCATAATTTTCGATTGCCAAAAGAAGCTTAGCACTTGAAGTACCTCGAAAAACAAAAGAATTGGCGTTGTAATAAAAAAATCGGTTAAGTCAGTAACCCGTACGAAGCGAAAATCTATGCTATAAACGGACAAAATTCCAATAGACGTGAATGTTAGGGCTTTTGTTGCTGAAATAAGGTGTCATATTAATATATGGCACATTTCAATACCCCTAGTCATTCGGTGAAGGACCATAATAATGCCCATTGAAAACTCCCTTTTCTCACTTTCGCTTCGGATACCAACCACAAACGTTTAGAAAATGAAAGTTTTTAGATTAAAACTGTTTACCATTTAGATTTGAGCTTGAACCCGGAAAGGTGTCGTGAAAAATATTATATGATTTGTGTTTCAGTATAATAAGGACAGCATGAATATGGCAGAGATCAAAATAGGGAAAATACAAACTACCTCAGAGTAAAATGGTTCAACCTCTGAGCCAACGCCCAGCCATTGCTTATTAAAACAACAAGAGTTTGAAAGATCTACTAGCTAGAAAGATCTTCCTATACCTAGGAACCAAATTACATATTTTCGCTTTCTTTTCCCTGTATCATATTTTCCCTAATCGCAGTCTACCCAATGTCTTGCTTTGGCGGAAGACCCGTACAACTTTGTCAATATATTACACAGTTTTCCAGAAAATTCTACTGACTAAAGATAAACACCTGTCTGTCTTCAACTTAATGAAATATCATGGGTTTCGGTTTACCACAACCTATGATTGGTATAAACGTCTAAATGACATACTCTCTTCTTAACACATTTAGAAACTTGGTTATTTAAAGTGGCATGAGCAGCCAAAATTCACACTTTTTTCATAATTTCTGATCGTCACGATAGTAAGAGGCTTTGAAGGTCATCGAAAAACTAAATTATTGGCGTTGGAAAGAGGAAAATCCATTGGATATAAACGTCTAAATGACATACTCCCTTCTTAACACATTTAGAAACTTGGTTATTTAATAAAAAAAAAACATTTTCCCTGTGTTTAGTGTTAATAAATATGAGACACTGCCTTTCGGGTGAATTGACATTGGATATTTATACAGTATAGTACATTACTTTTAGACATACATTGTGCATACAGTACAGGTGTAGTCATACATTATAATTATCGAATGGACAGAAAAAGTACCCCACCCCCACCCCCAACCCCCACCCCCCACCCCCACCCCGCCCTATGCACCTGTTTCTCAGAATTGGATTGATACAAATTTTAGTACATGTTATCAAAAACCGGTTTTGGAAGAATGCTTAGATAAGGGAATATCTTCATTAAAATAATACAAAAGACTAATTAAAGGCACACTTGCCGCGAAAATCAGGAATATTGTTTACATTAAAAAAGAAAGACCGTATTCTGTATTTTTCCCAGACAATATAAGTTAGGAACTTTCTATTTTTACCAAAATTTAAAAGTTTGGACGTCACTTTGTATTTTTAATTTGAATTTGAAAATTTGAATTGTTACGTACCCGGAACGCAAACAAACCGATCTGCCCCCTATTGGCGATTTTATGTTTCAGTCGAGTGAGTGAACTAACGGCACAGTGTAATTTTACGTAGGCCTATTTATCTGAGAAATACAGACTGACGATCGGTTAACAGCGACTGGAAAAGCCTGCTGGTAATTGTTTGAGTGTAAACGACAGATTAAAAGGCCTGAAATGAGGGTATCCAACACGAAAGTTGACCGACACTGATCGTTGTTGTTGTAATCTGGCTTCGATTCTTCGTTTGTTTTTCACCCCATTTCTACATTCTAAAGCTAACTAGACATGTTTTATGTGTCCTATGTTTAAGTTTAGTGGTATTAGTCGTACTAAGCTCATGTAAATTGGTTTTCTTAGCAAATTTAAACAGGCTACGGCGGCAAGTGGGCTTTTAAGAGTTTCCCTATATTTTACTGTAAAAAGGTAAAATCGACACGCAAGCGGAAAAAAGGGTTGATATTTTATGGAGATGCAATGTCATGTTTTGTTTAACTGGGTTATGCCCCACCCCCTCCCCATAACTTCCCAAACACAGCATTAGACTATTCACCTTGACTAAAGCAACTTTAAGGAGTCTTGAGTTGTCCGATTTAGGGAAAATTTCGTTCAAACAAAATAAAGTAATCGTTCGTCCTATTTATAAATAAGTAAAAAAAAAGAACTTTCCACTGATACCAAACTTGGCTAAGGTAGTTTTTGTAAGCAACAATGTCCCTGAAATGTACTTACATCTCCCGGATATTTGAATTCTGTCTATTATTTGCATACATCTTCGGTTCATACGCGCTACTGGCTTTACCAATATTTTTTATTTTGACGTCAGTTAGTTTTTCAAGGCACTGTACTTCAAATCACGTTTGACCGTTTGACATCTAACCGATACTGTTCTGTTAACGAACAAATTTCAGCAGTTACATACTGATGGTCATATGGTACATTACTGAATGAAATATCAGTAAAATGCTCAAAATTTACTGACACTTGTCGAGTAAAGTCAGATAATTTACTTATTCTGTTTGGGGTTTTTTCCAATTTATTTTGGATCACAAATGTATCTACCGTGCTACTGAGAAACAGTGGCTTCCAAACGATCAATTTCATTCCTGTTTATCTTATAGGAAACAAGATGAATTTACAAATACGTTGTCTTCACGAAAAGACAGCCCGACGGAATTCGACCACCGCTGTCACCACCTGAGCACCAGGCGATGTTTAGATTTGGTGACTAAATACCTACAGCAAATGTGTCTGACGGCGTGAATGTCGTAACAGATGGATGGAAAATGTATGTTTTTAGCATCTGTTGAAAGTCGTTTCATAGCCTCGTCCACCTATAAGTTTGGTATATAAAGAGCTAGTATTCATTGAGTATTACCATCGATAGGTACCCTGTGTTAATAACGACTTGTGCGTCTACTAGGTCACGAAGAAATCTAATCGTAAGTTGTTTTAACTATATAGATTTAACGTCTTTATGGATTTTATTATGATCATGCCCAATTTTATTTTCTTGATGATGACCCAAAAAGTACTTTATATACAAGTATATGTCACGTTTAGTTAAATATTTTAAACACTATAACATACGGGCGCAGAGATAATATTCTTGTCTAAAATAACCACGGCGACAAGTTTCTTATTGAGGCATATCATTTAGACGTTTATACCCAATCATAAGTTGTTATATTGTTAGTTTATACGTTACGGTAGGGTTTATAACTTTGAGCTCAGGAAAAGCAAACTATTCATTATAATACCGATTTGAACACATTCGAAATATTTCCAGGTTGTATGTATTCATTCAAAATGTTTCCGGGTTATACGAACACTAAATATGTATTCATTCAAATGTTTCCGCGCTATACAAACACTAAATATGTTTTTATTTCAATGTTTCCGGGTTATACGAAAACTAGATATATATTCATTCAAAAAATTCCTGGGTTATACAAACACTAGATATCTATTCATTCAAAAAGTTTCCGGGTTATACAAACACTAGATATGTATTTATTCAAATGTTTCCGGGTTATACGAACACTAGATATGTATTCATTCAAATGTTTCCGGGTTAGACGAACACTAGATATGTATTCATTCAAATGTTTCCGGGTTAGACGAACTCTAGATATGTATTCATTCAAAAAGTTTCCGGGTTATACAAACACTAGATATGTATTTATTCAAATGTTTCCGGGTTATACGAACACTAGATATGTATTCATTCAAATGTTTCCGGGTTAGACGAACACTAGATATGTATTCATTCAAATGTTTCCGGGTTAGACGAACTCTATATATGTATTCATTCAAAAAGTTTCCGGGTTATACGAACTCTAGATATGTATTCATTCAAGATTTTTCCGGGTTATACGAACACTAGATATGTATTTATTCAAATGTTTCCGGGTTATACGAACTCTAGATATGTATTCATTCAAAAAGTTTTCGGGTTATATGAACACTAGATATGTATTTATTAAACATGTTTTCGGTAATACGAACTCTATATATGTATTCATTCAAAAATGTTTCCGGGCTATACAAACACTAGATATGTATTTATTCAAATGTTTCCGGGTTATACGAACACTAGATATGTATTCATCCAAAAATGTTTACGGGTTATATGAGCACTATATATGTATTCATTCCAAAAACTTTTTGGGGTATATGAACTATTGAACTATAGATATCTGTTCATTCAAAATGTTGGATTTCTATATTGCAGATGGAACCAGAGGTTATAACTTTTACTGACAGTGCGGGAAACAAATTGTCAACTTTACAAATAGGAGATGACAGAACTATACCAATTCCAGGTTTGAAAGAGGCCCTCCCACAGTTACGAGACTTCGAGTTTAAAGAAAACGATATCATGATTTCAACTTATCCTCGTTCAGGTAATTATTTCGTTAAGAGTCCGACAAAGTGCCCCCAGTGGTGTGTGGATTGAGAGGATCACGCAAATTGATTTTATTTCAAATAACGTTTTAGTTAACGGTTACTTCTCGTATATTTCTTTTGAGCTTGGAATGGCGACATTAGATGGATAAACTGGCGCATGATCATTAATCTGCATGAAAAAGTATAGGTATGCAGTCAGTGTGTCGCTACAAAGGGTGAACTTCAAACAATATCCGGGGCCTCCGTGGCTCAGTCCAAACAGCCTTCCCCCAATGGGTCGCGGGTTCGAATCCCACTTAGTCCAAAACAATTGGAAAATTTTCTGACTGGGTTTTCTCTCGAACGACCTATGTGGGATGGTTGCCAGTTACCAACTGAAGGTCGTGGGTTTCCTCCGGGCATAGAGCCCGGTTTCTTCCCACAATAAAACTGGCAACGCCGCCATATAAGTGAAATAATCTTGAGCGCGGCGTAAAACACCAAACAATCAATCAATCAATCAAACAATATCGCTCCTCCAAACCATTTTTTTCGAGTGACGTCATTAGACTTTCAGTCTATTACGAACGAAAATCGCTAAGATTTCGTAATCTAACAAGGTAAATAAAATGACTCGTATTACGATCTATTTTATTTCTTTATTATAGGCACTCATCTTTCCTGGGAAATCATTCGGATGTTGAAGAATAATTCAGCTGCATATATAGAAGGCGAGAAAGAATCGGAAAGTTTGGAACTCTTCACCCGTAACAAATGTGCAGAGAAATCCGATCGAGTACTAAACACACACCTGCCACCCAAACTCTTACCCCTCGATATCTATTCCGGAAAATGTAAAATAGTGCATGTATATCGTAACCCTAAAGATGTCATGGTCTCACTCTATAACTTCGTCCAAAACTTTAAGCCTTTCTATAAATATGACGGGAGTTTTTCCAACTTTTTTGAATTGGCCATAAAAGGAGAAGGTAAGAAGTGTTTTGTTTTACTTCCGTTTTATAGGCTATTTTTCTCAAGACGTATAAATCAGAAGCTTTTTAGTGCTTCTATTCACGAAAATGTACGATAAAGTATCGTTTTCAACTAACTTTGACTTAGAATGAATGAATGATTGTCCCGGTTATTTAAATTTTGTTTACTTTTCGAACACGTTTTCGGTTCGTACAGGCCACATACTGTATGGATTTTCCTCATTCCAACGCCAATCATTTATTTTTGCGATGGCCTTCAAAGTCTCTTACTGTCGTGACGATCAGAAATTACGAAAAAAGTGTAAATTTTGGCAGCTCATGTCATGGGTTTTCGTTTATTATACCAACTTATGATTGGGTATAAAGGTCTAAATAAGCCTATTCCCCTTTTTAACACAGTAAGAAATTTGTCCCCATGGTTATTTTTAGTGTTCAAAAATATATAAATATAAAATTCCCCGTTACATTGACAAAGAGGGGGGGGGGGGGGGGTAATTGTTCAGGTAAAAAGTGTATTACGGAAATCTTGATACCCAGCGATAGATGTATATTTAAAGTGGCATGAGCAGCAGAATAAATGAAAAAAGGGCGTTGAAAAAAATTTATCTAAAAGCATTGCTTTACGGTCTTAGTCCAAAATTTTAACCAAAAAATATGAAATAAAAGTTTATGTTGATACAACTCTTGCAGATGTACATTCAGGTAGTTTTAAAAGCAGCGCAATTTCAAATCGTACCCTTCAGTTTTTCAACGTATACTTCAAATACTGTACTACTTTTGGCGATCAGAATTGTTTTTGAAAAAAAATACAGAATTTTGGCAGCTTATGCCATGCACATTGATAAAATAACTAATTGAACATAAAACTTGGGCGTTACGCTTTGGGTTTCATTATAAGCGATGGCGATCGTTTGGTTTAGGAGGAATCTCAATACTGATTTTGTTTGGTTTATTTATTTAAGTGTCCGAAGGTTCCTGGTTCGAGTTTCAACTGCAGATGGAAGAATTCTTTAACGATAACCCTCAGATTCCCTCAATCATGATTGGCTACGAGGATTTATTGGAGGTAATGTAAAATGTCGTTGTTTGTAACGGTTGATTGACTTGATTCCTATATAGACTATAACCGGATTGAGACCCTATTAAACTCTTTTGAGCTTAGAACGAAACTCAAGCATCTGGAAACAGTAAACTGGGTTTAATACAGAAGATTTTACCTTGAAACTTTTTTGGCTTAAATTCTTTGATGATGAAGTGTTGTACGCCACACTCCCCATAGCTTCTCTCATATGACAACACGTCCTCGGGTTTATTGATAGAGGAAACCGGGATCTATTTTCAGTGGCAAACCTCGACCCGTAACCCCCAATCATTTATCCCACAGTGCCAATGTTCTTTCACAAAGAAAACAAATTGATAACCATTCTTGAAATTCAGCAAAAACTGTAAGAGAACACAACGTGAAGATCCACACCAATAAATAGATATTGTAATTTCTGCAATGTTTTCACCATGTCCATGTTGTATTTCCTAGAAACCAATTGAGATAATGATGGAAGCATGTCCATATTTGTACTGTATTTCTTATCCGACCCTGTTTTAATAATGCCCATATTGTTCATCTGTTTCTCAGGACCCCATTGGCACGATGAGAACACTTTCAAAGTTCTTGGGGTTGTCACGTGATGAGAAGTTGTTTCATGAGATCAAAGAAGCCATACATTTCAAAAAAATGAAAGCTGCCAAATTCGAACTGAAATCCAACATCTTAAAACCAGAAGCAAGTTTGGAGTGTTACAACAACATGTACAGAAAAGGTATGGACTGAATTAAAAGGCACATTACATTTAATTAAAACCCGGCAGTCCACTGTCTCACCAGACCGAAGAGAAAACTCGTCGTGGACACCCAGATTACCATTACTATTTATGACGTGTCTCTCATTCAATAAAAAAGAGAGAAAATTAAAACAACATTTGGTGACAATTACCGCCGAGCCTGATGACGTCACATAGAATTACGCAAAGCTTTCTGGGCAAAATGTACCTCAGTTCGCCATTTGGTTTATTGGTACTTAGCAAGGTGTCACCCGAAATGCTTTGCCCGTAATTCCCAAGTGACGACATCAAGCAATCGGTCAATTGCTTAATGACGTCATAAAACGGGATAAACTGGCGTGAAAAGTATAGGTGTACAATCATGCATGTCGTCACAAAGGGCCCTACAAGGCCGTCACTTTAAACTAGATCCCTGTTTCATCCCATATTTTTTGTGACGTCATCAAGCTTTTGACCAATAACGATATAATTAAAATCTATATTACTTGGTCGAGGAGATAGTCAAGTCAGGTCGTGTAAAGTGTGTTAGCGCTGCTACATATGTGTGCAATATCTCCATATCATGATTAATGCAAATATTTAGTTAAATTATTGATTAATTTGACGTCTTTGATTGCAGGAAAGAGTGGTGATTGGAAAAACTGGCTCACGGTGGCTCAAAATGAAGAATTAGACCAGGAGTTTGAAAGACTGATGACCGGCTCTTGTTTCGAAAAGCTAATCAAATGGAGCGTCAAAAAATCGACATAAATCTTAAGCGAAAAATCCTTCATTACGATTACGATCCAGAATTTACAAAATGTATTTGCCAAAAAGTTACCAATTCTTTATACTTTTGATTTTAAATGATGCGATCGTCCCAGCGATATTAAGAACAGGTATCCAAATGTATTTTATAAATTAAAAGGACACCTCCATTAATTTGTACTTTTACACTTTATTATAAAGAAGGGTTTTTTTGTGGGAGGGGGGGGGGGCTATTAAACAATGTAAAATCTTGTAAATAAAACTCCATGTATCAAATCAACTTCTTTCTATTTTGTGTATCTCTCTATCAAGAACTACAAATATAGTATATATACATGTATAATGAGCAATTTGAATCGTTAGTTTGCCAAGGACCGCTATTCATTACAAAACTTTAAAGTGGCATGAGCTGCCAAAATGTTGATATTTTGACGCTAAAACAAAATGTTGAAATTATTGGCTTTTTTTCTCAAGACGTATAATTCAGAAGCTTTTTAGTGCTTCTAGTCTCGAAAATGTACGATAAAGTATTGTTTTCAACTACCTTTGGCTTAGAATGAATGAATGGTGGTCCCGGTTATTTCAATTTTGTTTACTTTTCGAACACGTTTTCGGTTCGTACAGGCCACATACTGTATGGATACTGTTATGTTTGGTAGTTTTTCGCTCAACTCTTCAGACCGTTCCCTGAGAGATCGAATCAAACTGAAACTCAATAGATATTTCAGATTTAGCTCTTGAGACATAATGTATTTTGAATTATAGCTCGTGAGCAACGGAAGGTCATATGTTAGCCCCCGTCTCCCGTAATCCTTATGCGAGGACGTGGCTCGCTCATGCCGAAAAGAGTTAAATCTTCAATCTTACAAGCATTCTCCAAATGCTTCTCGGGTTCCAACCCGACTTGCTCTGAAACTGTCATGGTTTTTATTCAATGGATGCACACGGAATTGCTGTCTAGTATCGGAAGTACAAACGAGGCGACGAAATAGGCTTGGAAGAGAATGACTGGAAAAATATAATAACACAACTATGGATGTAGGTCTAAAATGAACAAGAAGTTTAAGTAATTTATTTATGTTGTGTTTCACCTTTAATAAGAAAGGAAATGAAAAATCATAACGAAAATCTAGTAATGAATGTCACATATAAATTTCTTTTCAGAGTTGTCTAAATAAGAAGAATAACGGCATACATTTGTTTCAAAAGATTTTTGAGACAATCATAAAGACACATTCATTTTGTTATTTCCGATTTTTTTTAGAAATCCTAAGAATAATGCATGCTGTTATTCCCGTCTTTTTAATACTATCTGGAAGAATATGGTTATTTCCATCGTTTGAGAAAATCTTTTGAAACAAATGTTTGCCGTTAATAGAGGAGCAAACACGATAAACGTTGTGAAATTTTAGGTTTATCTGTAAACCATGTGCACAACAGTCAACTTCAGTTGTCGTAGTTTCATTCTGCTAACATAGCTCGTCTCTGACCAAAACTGTTTGAGTGCATAAAATACATGATGTTATTCCCGTCTTTTTAATACTATCTGGAAGATAAATATTTTTGGTTATTTCCATCGTTTGAGAAAATGTTTTGAAACAGATGTATGCCCTTAATAGAGGAGCAAACGTTGTGAAATTTTAGGTTTATCTGTGAACCATGTGCACAACAGTGTTTCATTTAGTACAAACTTGTCTTCATCTTAGATCAATTTAAAATGAAAAAGAAAAAAATAACCAAATATGACACTCTGTTGACATATTTGTTGTTGGCAAATTCACGATGAACTCAAGATTATTTCGTTTATGGCGGCATTTTCAGGTTACTTTGGGATGAAACCCGGACTTAAAACCAAGAAGACTCTCGAAGTCATTTGGTACCTGTCAGCAATTCCATGTGCGTCCAATGAATACCAAGACAATATTACATAATCTAACATAGATGTTGTATTATACAATCATTCAACCAAAATTGTCGTACATGGTTGACAACACACCATCTATCCATAAGGTAAATGTGGTGAAAGAATTGTAAAGTTCGAAACTCTTCAAGTCATGGAGTGCAAGCAACCAAGGCGTAAAATAAGACAGAATATTGCATAATCCAATATGGATGCTGTATTATGAAACCATGTCTTAAATGGTTCCATACAAACCGTCTACTTTTAACTTTTATATTTACACTAAAAAAAATGTCAAGATCAGGTAAAAACAAAAGACGATACGGACTAAAAGAAAATATTAGATAATCTAATATAGATGCCGTATTATGTAACCGGATATTCATAAATCGCCGACAACACACCACCTATTGTAAAGAATTGTAAAGAATTGTAACTTTAAGTTATGGAGCGGTAGTGAACAAAGATATAGACTAAAGAGATACTACATAATCCAATATAGATGTCATATTATACAACCGAAGATGTCATAAATGATTCATGACAAATCCGCTACGCATAAAGTGTATGTTGTGAAAGAATTGCAAAGATCGGATCAAAACTCTTCAAGTTATGGAGCGAAAGGGAACGAATGTATAGACTAAAAGATATATTACATAATCCAATATAGATGCCATATTATGCAACCCAAGATGTCATAAATGGTTCATGGCACATTATCGGCCGATAAGGTATATGTTGTGAAAGAATTGTGAAGATTGGATCAAAACTCTATAAGTTAAGGAGCGGAAGGGAACAAAGATATAGACTAAAACAGAATATTTCATAAACTATTTTAGAAGCCATATTATGCAATCGAAGAATTCATAAATGGTTCATGACACATCATCGACTCAAAAATGTTGTGAAAGAATTGCAAAGATGGGATCAAATCTCTTTAAGTTATGGAGCGGGAGGGAATCCGGAACGGACGAACGGCGCTGGTGATACCATTATACGACCGACTTTTTTTCAATTCGGGCGGATAAAAAGCATGACAGTTTCATAGAGCGTGAGGTTGGAACCCGTAAAAGCATTGGGAGAATGTTTGTCACATTGAACATCAAACCCTATACAGCCGGGGATTCTCGAAGCAAAACGGTGTGAAGAGTGGAGTAAAAAAACGACCAAACATAACAGTAGAAACCAGTGGTCAAATAAAAAAGCGAAATTAACCAGTAATGAAATAAATCACGTTTTAGGCATAACTGGTTGTTTTGTACTTCACTACTTTTAAATCTTTATCTAACTACTGGTTTTATATCATAACTGGTCGTTTTTTACTTCACCACTGGTTGTTTTATATTTATGAACACTAAAACACACGGGCACAGGGAAAATCTTCTTGTCTTTGTGACTTATATCATTACTGGATTTCATTGCACTACTGGTTTTAACAACATGGACCGTTTTACTTTTCACTAATTTACCTTGCAAGATAGGGGTCTAAAACAACAATCCAATAACTCTTTTGTTAGCAAATGTCAAGTATTTGGAAATTACGTGATCACAGAGATTGAAGCGACATGAGCCTACTCAAGATTTCACCCACTTTCTACACTTTCCCGGTGTTTTATCCTATCAAAGTTGAGAAGTGCCACGCCAATGGGTCATGTGATCTAATCAACACTCTCTATCCAAGGCTCTCTGTCTAATTTGTGTCGTCTAAACACCTCAGTTTAAAGTGGCATGAGCCAAAAATATAGCGAAATATATTCGGTTAAGGACTATTTCGAAATCATGCATATTGGAAACATCCCTCTGCTAACTTCCGCTGCAAATATCAAACGCAAACGTTTGAAAAGGGAAAGATTTTGGATTGAAACGTTACAAACTATTTAACCCAATGGGTTTGAACTTTGGCCCGTGGTGGTATAGTTAAACCAAAGAGAGTAGATTGACAAGAGTGGTCACTTCGTCCGCGCCATGTTGAATTTGAACTGACACGATTCGATTATTAGGAACCTCCTTTCTATTGGGGGCGCCCTACAGGCGAATCGTGTACATTCGGAACACCCTTCCGCTAGGGGGCCAGAAGAACATGCCGGCAATGCTGATTGGACGAAGTGACCACTCTTGTCAATCTACTCTCTTTCATCACAAGTATGATACCAATTGGCTCTCAGTATAACATCTGACACATCAAGACAAAGCACTTTCCCCCCTTCAGCCCCAGACACGCTTGCTTCTCCTTCACGAGTGCACCATTACCGCCCAACATTTCTCTCCGGTACATCAATGAAATGCCTAAAGACGCGATGCAAACTCGATGTATACGTGCCAGATCGCGGAATCTTTTTCAGAGAACAATTTCGCGACAAATATCAAATGGCAGAGAATCTACACCCAAGAGCAGCCAAACATTTATCTGGTATTAGACTTAAACATGATGTGACATTTCAACACTCTAGGTCATTCGGTCAAGGACCATTTTGAAATGATGCCTATTGAGAAAATCCCTTCTCTCACTTCCGCTGCAGATACCAAGCACAAACGTTTGGAAAGGGAAAGTTTTTGGATTCAAACATTACAAACTATTTATTTTTTGGGTTTGAACTTGGACCCGGGAAGATGTCGTGAAAAAACTATAATACCATTTGTATTTAAGTATAACAAGGCCAGCATCGAATACAAACTACTTTAAAGTAAAATTGCTCGACCTCTGACCCAAAGGCCAATCATTGCTTATAAAAAGAACAAGTGTTTGAAAGATATATTGGCCAGGGCAAAATTCCCCTGTCTGTCTTCTACCTAGGTTTTTCTTTGGGGGGGGGGGGGGGGGCATTTCCACTGTCTTTTCTCATGATCCTATAGGGCTCAATCTCAGTCTGCCGATATTCTTGCCATAGCTTAAGATGCGTAAGCATTGTCAATGTATTACAAAGTGTTCTGTCTGTCGTCAACCTACTGAAATATCATGGGTTTTCGTTTATTACGACAACTTATGATTGGGAATAAAGGTCTAAATGATATACCTCTTTTAAACAAAATTAGAAACTTGTCTTCATGCTTATTTTAGACAAGAACATTTTCCCTGTGCCCGTGTGTTTTGGTGTTCTTAAATATAGATATATACTATACATTTCTATTTCTTGCCAGTGATATAAACAGAATATAATAGAATGGTTTGATAAGGTCAAGAATTACTTATGGATAACAACTTCTTCAATTTCAATTTGACTTTGATAACGATGTAAGAACTACATCGAAACGTCGTCACCCAATAAACCAAGAAGTTGTTATCCATAAGTAATTCTTGACCTTATTGTAACCTTCCAACTTCTAAATGCCATTGAAAGAAATGGTTTGATACATGGAGTTTTATTTACAAGCTTTTACATTTACGTTTAATAATCTTTCTTTTAGAATCAGGTTAAAATTAAAACAGATGAATGCAGTTCTTAATGTCGCTGGAACGATCGCATCATTTAAAATCAAACGTATAAACGATTGGTGACTTTTTGGCCAATACATTTTGTAAATTCTGGATCGTAATCCTAATGAAGATTTTTAGCTTAAGGTTTATGTCGATTTTTTGACGCTCCATTTGATCAGCTTTTCGAAACAAGAGCCGGTCATCAGTCTTTCAAACTCCTGGTCTAATTCTTCATTTTGAGCCACCGTGAGCCAGTTCTTCCAATCACCACTCTTTCCTACAATCAAAGACGACAAATTAATCAATAATTTAAATAAATGTTTGCATTAATCATGATATGGAGATATTGCACACATATATAGCAGCGCTACCACACTTTACAAGACCTGGGTATATTTCATAAAAGAGCTTAGACGACTAAATATACCTATAGCCGACTAAAACTGCCATGATTTAGTCCGCTCTGGCATCAGGTTGGCTAAATGAGTTTTTAAAACATCCCCCACATCATAAAAACTATTTGATTGTTTTATAATAAACTATTTCAGGCCTGAATTGCCTGTTTCCTCGACCAAGTAATATAAATTGTATTTATATCCTTATTGGCCGAAATCTTGATGACGTCACTCGAAAAATTATGGGATGGCCTTTTGTCGCGACACGCACGACTGTACACCAATTTTTCACGCCCTTTTATCGCCTTTATATGACGTCATTAAGCAATTAGTCTATATTTTCAGCAAATTGGTAGAAAGAGACTTTTTCTTTTTTTGAATGGATAAGAGACACAAATAGTCATACCACTCTTGGAGTGGGGTCATAAATAGTAATCTGGGTGTCCACGACGAAATACGAATTTTCCCTTCGGTCTGGTGAGAGAGTGGATTGCCGGATTTTAATTAAATGTAATGTGCCTTTTAAATTCAGTCCATACCTTTTCTGTACATGTTGTTGTAACACTCCAAACTTGCGTCCTTTGGTAAGACGTTGGATTTCAGTTCGAATTTGGCAGCTTTCATTTTTTCGAAATGTATGGCTTCTTTAATCTCATGGAACAACTTCTCGTCACGTGACAAACCCAAGAACTTTGAAAGTGTTCTCATCGTGCCAATGGGGTCCTGAGAAACAGATGAACAATATGGGCATTATTAAAACAGGGCCCGGTAAGAAATACAGTACAAATATGGACATGCTTCCATCATTATCTCAATTGGTTTCTAGGAAATACAACAGGGGCATGGTGAAAACATTGCAGAAATTACAATATCTATATTTATTTTTGAACACTGGCGAACATATTGGCGTGGATCTTCTTGTTGAATTTTCTGACAGTTTTTGGTGAATTTCAAGTATGGTTGTCATTTTGCTTTTGGGTGGCTTGGTATACTTAGAGATTTTGTACACCGTATACCTTCTATCAATGTGTCCCAATTTCGACGTCTGTGGGATGAATGGTTGAGGGTTACGGGTTGAGGTCAATAAACCCGAGGACGTGTTGCCAAAATGAGAGAAGTTAAACACTTCATCATCAATGAATTTAAGCAAAAAAAGTTTAACGGTCAAATCTTTAGTATAAAGCCCGGTTTACTGTTATCAGGTACTCGATTTACGTTAAAGGCTCAAAAGAGTTTAATTTGGCATGAGCTGCCAAAAAGTTGATATTTTGGCGGTTAAACAGAATGTTGAAATTACTGGCTATTTTCCTCAAGACGCATAATTCAGAAGCTTTTTGGTGCTTCTAGTCTGCAGAATGTACGATAAAGTATTCAACTAACTTTGGCTTAGAAGGAATGAATGAATGGTCGTCCCGGTTATTTAAATTTTGTTTACTTTTCGAACACGTTTTCAGTTTGTATACACCACATACTGTATGGATTTTCCTCATTTCAACGCCAATCATTTAGTTTTTTGATGGCCTTCAAAGCCTCCTATTGTCGTGACGATCAGAAATTATGAAAAAGTGTGAATTTTGGCAGCTCATGCCACTTTAAAAGGCGTTCGTTAGGATCTTATAATCGATATCGGAAACAACCGTTAGATTACCTCCAATAAATCCTCGTAGCCAATCATGATTGAGGGAATCTGAGGGTTATCGTTAAAGAATTCTTCCATCTTCAGGTGGTACTCGAACCAGGAACCTTCGGACACTTAAAAAAAAAGCTAAGTACCTTTTAAAACTATCTGAATGTACATCTGCAAGAATTGTATCAACATAAGAAATATCTTACTTTTTTATTTAAAATTTTGGATTCAAATCATAAAGCAATGCTTTTAGGTAGTTCTGTTTCAACGCCTTTTTTCACATATTGTGCAGTTCATGCCACTTTAAATATACATCTATCACTGGGTATTAAGATTTCCGTAATACACCCTTTACCAGGACAATTAACCTCCCCACCTTGGTCAAGCTAACGGGGCATTTTATATTTATATATAATGTACATATTTTGATTCTTAATGTCATTTTAGAAAAAAAAAGCTATACACAATCGACTAAATAACCATTCAAAGGCAAATTATTTTTCTGTTCTGAAACCATACGCTAACAGTCAGAGCATGTTTACTTTACCGAGAGCTCTTTCTATTTGTAGCTGTTTCTTTGGACAGGGTTTAAACTAAAACTGAAGTTTAAACAAAACACTATCTTACCTTCTCCTTTTATGGCCATTTCAAAAAAGTTGGAAAAACTCCCTTCATATTTAAAGAAAATCTTAAAGTTTTGGACGAAGTTATATTGTGAGACGATGACATCTTTAGGGTTACGATATACATGCACTATTTTACATTTTCCGGAATAGATATCGAGGGGTAAGAGTTTGGGGGGGAAGTGTGTGTTTAGAACCCTATCGGATTTCTCTGCAATATTGTTACGGTTGAAGAGTTGCAAGCTTTCCGCCTCTTTCTCGCCTTCGATATATGCAGCTGAATTATTCTTCAACATTCGAATGATTTCCCAGGAAAGATGAGTGCCTATAATAAAGAAATGAAGTAGATCTTGAATACGAGTCATTAATTTATCTTACTAAATTACGAAATCTTAGCGATTTTCACAAATTTTCGTTTATAATGGACTGATAGCTTAATGACGTCACTCGAATGGCGTGGAGGATCGATTGTCGTGACTTTGTCGGACTCTTAATGGAAAGTTACCTGAACGAGGATAAGTTGAAATCAAGATATCATCTTCTTTAAACTGGAAGTCTCGTAACTGTGGAAGGGCCTCTTTCAAACCTGGAATTGGTATAGTTCTGTCATCTCCTATCTGTAAAGTTGACAATTTGTTTCCCGCACTGTCAGTAAAAGTTATAACCTCTGGTTCCATCTGCAATATAGAAATCCAACATTTTGAATGAACAGATATCTAGAGCTCATATAGCCGAAAAGATTTTTTAAATAAATACATATCTAGTGCCCATTTAGCAACGAAACATTTTTGAATGAATACATAAATAGAGTTCATATAGCCCGAAAACTTTTTGAATGAATACATATCTAGTGTTCGTATAACCCGGAAACTTTTTGAATGAATACATATCTAGTGTTCGTATAACCCGGAAACATTTGAATAAATACATATCTAGTGTTCGTATAACCCGGAAACTTTTTGAATGAATACATATCTAGTGTTCATATAACCCGGAAACTTTTTGGAGGAATACATACAGCCTGGAAGCGGTATTATACTGAATAGTTTGTTTTTCCTGACCTCAAAATTTTAAACCCTACCGTAACGTATAAACTAACAATATTTAACTAAAAGTGACATATACTTGTATATAAAGTACTTTTTGTGTTAATAACCCTCAATATCAAGTAAATAAAATTTGGTATGATCATAATAAAATCCATAAAAACGTTAAATTGATATAGTTAAAAACAACTTACGTTTAGATTTTGTCGTGACTTCGTAGGCACACAAATCGTTATTAACACGGGGTACCTATACGATGTTAATATATACCGTCCTCAATGAATACTAACTAGCTCTTAATATACCAAACTTATATGTGGACGCGGACATATTTATCGTAAACAAACGACTTTTAACAGATGCTAAAAACATACATTTGCCACACATCTGGTACAACATACAAAGACATTTGCTGTAGGTATTTTGTCAAGAAATCTAAACATCGCCTGTAACTCAGGTGGTGACAGCGGTGGTCGAATTCCGTCGGGCTATCATTTCGTGAAGGTAACATATTTGTAAATTCACTCTGTTTCCTATTCTTAGAACTTTTATTTCTAATTTATAAGATAAATCGGAATGAAATTGATCGTTTGGAAGCCCCTCTTTCTCAGTAGCACAGTAGATATATTGGTGAGCCAAAATAAACTGGAAAAACGGATTCTTGCTCGAAGTGCCAAAAATAGATATTAAAAAAACAGAATACGTAAATTATCTGAGTTTTCTCGACAAGTGCCTGTAAATGTTGAGCATTTTGCTGATATTTCATTCAGTAATGTACCATATGACCATCAGTATGTAACTGCTGAAATTTGTTCGTTAACAGAACAGTATCGGTTAGATGTCAAACGGTCAAACGTGATTTGAAGTACAGTACTTTAAAGACTAACTGAGGTCGAAATAAAAAATATTGGTAAAGCCAGTAGAGCGTATGAACCGAAAATGTATACAAATAATAGACAGAATTCAAATATCCGGGAGGTGTAAGTCAATTTCAGGGACATTGTTGCTTACGAAAACTACCTTAGCCAAGAACTATATTAGCGGAAAGTTCTTTTTTTAACTTATTCACAAATATGGGGAACAAATACTTTATTTTGTTTATACTAAATTTTCCTAAATCTGACAACTCGAGACACCTTAAAGTTGCTTTAGTCAAGGTGAATGTTCTAATTCTGTGTTGGGAATTTATGGGGAGGGGGTGGGGCAATGACCCAGTTAAAGTGGCATGAGCTGCCAAAATGTGGACATTTTGATGTTAAAACAGAATGTTGAAATTATTGACATATAATTCAAAAGCTTTTTAGTGATTCTTGTCTCGAAAATGTGCGATAAAGTATTGTTTTGAACTAACTTTGACTTAGAATGAATGAATGGTCGTCCCCGTTACTTAAATTTTGTTTACTTTTCGAACACGTTTTCGGTTTGTACAGGCCACATACTGTATGGATTTTCCTCATTCCAACGCCAATAATTTAGTTTTTCGATGGCCTTCAAAGCCTCTTACTGTTGTGACGATCAGAAATGATGAAAAAAGTGTGAATTTTGGCTGCTCTGATAGATTGTGTCTAAGGCCAAACACAGCGCGTTTACTCTGTGAGGCCAACTGTTTCTGGCATCTAATGAATTTTCCATTAAACATAAAACATAAACCTAAGTACACAAAATCATGAACCACATCTACTGGCTTATCTCCTATCAAAAATGATACATCTGGACATTGCCATCCAGAGCGGAAAACAACCACTTTAGTCTTAGAGACATTAATTGACAACTCCCACTTTTGACAGTATTTGTGTAAAACAATTTAACATAAGCTGGAGCTTTTCCGCACTATCAGCAATAAGAGCAGTATCATCTGCATAAAGTAATAAAAAAAAATTAACATCAGTAATTTCCACAGAGGGACAGTCCCTTTTTAACAATTCTATTTCAATATCGTTTATGTAGATAGAAAAAAAGTGTTGGTGAAATTCAGTCCGCTTCCATTAAACCTATAGAGTATGTAAGAATGACTTAGAGTATTGTCCTTGGTACCGAACCCGAATATTTATTTTCTTATATAAAGATTTCATTATACTGAGCATTTTACCCCCGATCCCTTCTTCGGTCAGTTTTTGCCACAACATGGTTAATGAAATCAAAAGCTTTGGCATAATCTACAAAGCAGCCGAATAGTTTTTCCTTTGATCGTAAATAGTTGTTAATGAGAGCACTGAGTGCAAAAATGGCATCACGTGTCCCATAACCTGGTTTAAAACCGAGTTGGGCATCAGTAATGGAATTCTATTCTTCGTGCCATTTTAATAGTCGGTTATTTAGAACCGAGGTAAACAGTTTACAGAGGTGGCTTACTAGGGTAATTCCTCTGTAATTGTTTGGGTCACTGGAATCGCCTTTTTTATAGATTGGGATAATAATGGTCTCTGTCCATGTGTGGGAAAAAAATCTGGTCAAACAAATTAATCAGTGGGGCTAAAAAATCCTGAAATTCTCGGAGAATCTCATTAACAAGGCCATCTTGCCCAGGACTGTTATTAACTTTCAGGTTTTTCACAACATCAATTATTTCAGAGGCCAGTATGGGTCTATCTAATTCAGGGTATAGGCTAGGTTCTCCCGTATCGGCGACGCTACTGGGGAATTCCCCCATATTCCCATCTGATAGTACTTTGAAGTGGTTGTAGAACTGCTCTAGACTAATATTGTGCTTGTCAGTTCTAGTTTTACGGTTAAAAGTTTTATAAAATTCCTTTGGGTTATTTATCTTGAGAAATTCAAGCATATTTCCTTCATATTGTTTATACAAAAGTTTCTGTTGTCTTATGGTTTGTTTATACTTTTGGTTTGGTATAATTTAATTATGTTATCAGAAGAGTTATGTCTATTAAATTCTTGCATGGCCAGAGAGTAATGGTGGAGTGCATCTCTGCATGCGTCATTAAACCAAGGTTTATTGGGGCGGGGCTGTTGTTGGCGGTTAGGGTTGAATTTAACTCTCTCGCCGTTAAATGTTGATATAATATCACCTAATATTGACGTGAACTCCGACATCAACTCATTTCTTAGTTTGTCAACGCTACTATTCAGGCACTTTTGAATCAGTGGTTATTTTTGGAGTTCCATTTTACAAGCGTTCGGCACTCAGTAATACTGCTGGTTGTATCATTGTGAGTGGCTACAGTTACATCGTCATGTGTATACCTGGATCTAGCGGTCATTTTACAGACCGGGGGCCTGTTTCACAAAGCGGCGTAGATGTATTTTTTGCGTAACTTTCATACTAGCGTATCTCTATAGTATGGGTTGCTAAGGCATTTACGTAAAACTTACGCCACGTCGCTTTGTGAAACAGGATCCAGGACCCTGTTTCACAAAGCGGTGCAGATGTATTTTTTGCGTAACTTTCATACAAACGTATCTCTACAGTATGGGTTGCTAAGGCATTTACGTAAAACTTACGCTACGTCGCTTTGTGAAACAGGGTCCTGAGAGATAGGGGCATGGTCTGAATGTATAATAAAGTCGTGAACAATAAATGACTTGATGAAAGGTAAGAGATCTTGGTTGGCCAAGGCATAATCAATTTGACTAGTGCCATTTCTATTATAAAATGTAATTTTACCCGTATTATCTCCATTGAGCTTAGCTATACGTGCATGTTTGCAGCCTTTTAAGCTGGGTATGTGGTGCATTCTCGGCTGTCTGTTTACTGACTGTCAGAGAGAAAATAATAGCGATGGGAAAGTTCCTAAATAACTATTTAAATGTACTTGTTTGGTGGAAAGTTAACTTCATCCGAGATGGATTTTTACTTTTTGTATTTGTACAACAAAAATCGTAACAAACCAAGGCTTGATTCTACCCTCATCGAGCAGGGTTACGGTAGCTACTAGTTCATAGTACAACTGATGTTCTTTCCTCACATTTCTTACAACAATTTATGAGGTATAAAGGTCATAATGATATACCTCTTTTTAACACAATTAGAAACTTGTCTCCATGGTTATTTTAGAAAAGAAGATTTTCCCTGTGCTCGTGTGTTTTAGTGATCATAAATATCCCTATATAATTAGACCTATATGTCAAAAACCCTTTGCTAAAAGCAGTCAAATTGACTTTGATATTGTTATCGCTACACTTTGTATTCATTCGAAGAAAGTTATCACTGTTTGTTTTAAAACTGAAGGAAGCTGGGTCATTTTGCTTCATAAGTACCAGGCGATGCGAATGATCTTTCCCTAAAATTTTGCCTTCCTAATCTGACTATCCCCTGCCCACACCCACACACTTCCCAACAGCGAGAGTATTTTATAATATACTCGATCATTTCCTCTGTGTTTTTTGCTAACCTTACAAATCTTTGTTTTCGTCGAATGACTGAGCAATGTTGTGGTTGTATTTCCAGAGCTTTACAGTTTAATGGTGATCTATATATGGGCATCAGCACGTGATTTTTAAATGCCTAATTCAGGCGGGATACATACGTTTGTTTTTGTTTGTTTGATATTTCATAACAATTAATCGACGTACAATTTCTACAGTGTTGTTAGAAATTTGTTAGAAAATATCAAATGATCACGAAATAAATAAGAATTTCTTGTCACATGTGCAAAGTGGCATGAGGTGCCAAAATTCACACTTTTTTCATAGTTTATGATCGTGACGACAGTAAGAGGCTTTGAAGGCCATCGAAAAACTAAATGATTGGCGTTGGAATGAGGAAAATCCATACAGTATGTGGCCTGTACGAACCGAAAACGTGTTCGATAAGTAAACAAAATTTAAATAACTGGGACGACCATTCATTCATTCTAAGCCAAAGTTAGCTCAAAACAATACTTTATCGTACATTTTCGAGACTAGAAGCACGAAAAAGCTTCTGAATTACACGTTTAGAGAGAAAAATAGCCAATAATTTCAACATTCCATTTTAACGTCAAAATATCAACATTTTGGCAGCTCATGCCACTTTTAACACTGACGGTTTAATGAATGGACGCCGTGGAAGGGTAATAAAGGTGCTATTAAGAAATAATGGATTGATTCTCTGCGTATACGCTGTGATAACTGTAAGAAAAAGGAAGTGCCAATTGTTTTGGGACGAGGACCGTAGGGAAACCACACATGCAGGTGTTAGAATGGTTATTTTGTGCTTGTGTGTGTTCATTTACGTGTTGTTTTTCTTTGTAAACAGGCTACGGCGGCAAGTGGGCCTTTAAAGTTAAAGAAAGCCAAATAGTATAGTGGCGTGAGCTGTAAAAACTCAGATTTTCAAGAAAAGTTGAGCGATTGAAGCACCTTGAAAGACTAAAGAATTGACGTTAAAATAAAAATATTGATCATGCCTGAAACCCTTAAGTACCGAAGATATGGGCTAATAACGGACAAAATTCAGATAACCTGGCGGTATGGGTCATTCTCTGTGAACCGGGTTCGATTCCCGTTTCCGGCGTCACCAAAAAGCGGAAGAAACATTTCTGCCATTTTTCAAGAAAGTCTAATCGTAAAATAACAAGAATACGACGACAGATAACTTGCCTGTAAGCCCTAAGAACCGAAGATATGTGCTAATAGCGGACAAGATTCAAATAACCCACTCAGTCCAAAAATTGACAAATTTTCTGACTGGGTTTTCACTCGAACGACCTATGTGGGATGGTTGCCAGTTACCAGCGGAAGGTCGTGGGTTTCCTCCGGGCATAGAGCCCGGTTTCCTCCCACAATAAAACTGGCAACGCCGCCATATAAGTGAAATAATCTTGAGCGCGGCGTAAAACACCAAACAATCAATCAAATAACCGGGGATGTGAGTGCATTTTAAGGGTCTTTTCTGTACCGTAACGTACATCCTCGATACTGATATCAATGGAAAACTCTAATTTTGTACTTCCCGGCAAAATGGACAAACAATAAGCCAATTCCGTTTCATTGAAATTATCTCGATATGTATCAGCTCATGATAGCTGAACGACTATTATATTATCCGTTTTATACCGAATTTTTTTTACCATGACTCTCTACTTCCAATAAACAGCTGTTTTTCCTTGACTAAACTCCCCGAAGTACATACCTAATTACCTATCCCACACGTCAACTAGAAGTGAACCTGCAAAAAACGCATTTCCATTCCTCCCTTATGCTTCACACAATTCGAGTTAAAGGGCCAACAGTATGGAATGACTTGCCCGTACATACAAAATTAATCATATCAATGTCCTTATTTAAATCCACCATACGACGCCTTATGGACCAGAGTAATTAGCGACAACATAATCTCACTTTCGATCAGTGTGTTATTATACAGGACTCCATTCAAATGCTGTTAGAATTTTTTTTCATTGTGTGTGTGGTAAAGGTAAACCATTTTTTCCCTCTTTGTATCGTTCAGTCTTCTTTTTTTTTGTCTCTCACTGTATTAATCAATGCACCCTTTATACTTTCTGCTTTTCGATATTATTACCCGTACTTGTTTTACGTAAGGCTTTTATGCTAAATAATGTGCTATATAATGTGCACTCTATACAAAACAAGCCCTTAGGGGTTTTATTCACGCTGACAAACAACTAAAACAGCACATGTATAAATATATATTCTATCAGGGAATAAATATTCTATTCTATTCTATTAAATGCCAGTTTAAACTAAAGGCTTTCGCTATTTCTCTGTATTTTGTTTTCAATTGACCCTACGTATGTATCCCGCCTGAATTAGGCATTTAACTGGTAGATAAAACATCCCCAAAGATGTGACGACAAGGGGCGAAATCTAATTATCTATGCTGCATGGTGGTATGTGGAGGTTACGTTTATTTAACCCCACTTAAACAAACTTCAGTTAGTCTTCAACTAACAAAATGTTCAACTATATGGTAGCCTGTTAGCACCACTATTACACCTGTGCGCCAGATAAGTAAACACTAAATTGTATAAAAGCCTTTTTAAGGAAGCAGAAGATTTTTCATCAACCACAAACCCCAAATGCCTTAAAAACCTTAATTGAAGCCGTAACATTTCTCTGAAATATCAAATAATACTGTGTCGTGTGAGGGCTTGAAAAAAAACTGCATGGTAAATTGTAAAATAGAATGCAATAAAACGTGCATGTAAATCAATTGTTTAGACGAAATAGGCAAATGATTTTACGTTAAAAAACTAACATTTTTGATGGATTGACTTTGATCAAAAATACATTTGACAAATTATAAAATGGAAATAACTTTCGTAGATTATGCTTGGATGCAGTTAATTTTATAAAGATATCGTGACAAAGTTGCTTTCTAAATGTGCCCAGCAGGAAGGACTACATTATCAAAAGATTTAGCCAAATGTTTTCAACTTTACACCTTAAAGCAACCGAAGGTGTACACAATTAAACATTAATCCGCCTCCTCCACAAATACTGTGTTAGTCGCTATGTTTCATGAATATTTGAACATCAATTCGTGTGTTAAGGATTTATTTGACATCCAATAAAAGTATTACCTCCTAAATTTTAAGGGGCCTCAGTCCCACACAGAACTTCCATTGATGCGACTGGGGTTCGATTCACACTCAGACCAAATAAAAATTGAAAAAAAAAATTGAGTTGATTGTTCGCTCGGCCGCCGTATGTGGAAAAGTTTGGTTTACAGGTTTGAACCTTTGTCTGGTTTGTTTACTGTTTACATTGGTGGGCGATTTTTTCTAACAACCATTTCCATGTCCCGTTCTCCGCATGCGTGGAGTTGTGCTGACCTATATAGAAATTAATAGGTCATCGCTACTCGATCTGAATGGATGTTCCACATTGTTTTAACCGCAGTGGAAACGTGCCAATTCTGAAAAAAAAATGTTTATAGCCTCACCGGCCAATTCAACATATTTCAACTTCTTAAACTGAGGAGTTCATCTCATCAAAACCAAGAAATAATCATCCTTATCCTCTTGATCTAGGCCTACAACTAATTAATTGTAGTACTGCTAGTAATAATACTACGGCTTGTACTGCTCAAGTACAAAATCGCAAATTGACCGTATTTATATCCTTGAAGCAATCAAGTGTTGAGAGGTAACTAACTAGCCTAGAATCTATATTACTCCCAGCTAGAATGAATGAGCATACATTTAGCGGTCATTTGAATTTCATTCACATTTTTTAAAAAATAAAAGTTTTTTGTGTTTTTGAAGCCCCCAGCGTATTTTGGTGTTTTTAATCAGATTCTGTGGACTCTGAAAACATAAATTTGTAAGCCTCACCCATAAAATGCCTTTTTCAACACCTTATGTCTTATGTTTCCCGGAATGTGTTCCCTGTTACCAATGTATCCCCATACCTATGTATCGCAATACCTGTGTATCCCCATGCATGTGTATCCCCGTACCATGTATCCCCGTACCTATGTATCCCCGTACCTATGTATCCCCGTACCTATGTATCCCCGTACATATGTATCCCCGCACCGATGTATCCCATACCTATGTATCGCAGTACCTGTGTATTGAAGTACCTGTGTATCCCCATACATGTGTATCCCCGTACATATATGTATGCCGTTCCTTTTTATCCCTGTACCTATGTATCCCCGTACAGTATCCCCGTACCTATGTATCCCCATACCCATGTATCGCAGTAACTGTGTATCCCCATACATGTGTATCTCTGTATCTATGTATCCCGGTACCTATGTATCCCCGTACCCATGTATGCCCATACCAATGTATTCCTGGACCTATGTGTCCCTGTACCTATGTGATTGTATCCCGGTACCTATGTACATGTATCCCGGTACCAATGTACATGTATCCCGGTACCTATGTACATGTATCCCGGTACCTATGTGCATGTATCTCGGCACCTACATGTATATGTACATGTATCCCAATCGTCGTACCCATGTATCTTGATATTTATGTGTTGCGGTACCTATGTATCCTGGTACCTATATGCTTAGGTCTAAATGATATACCTCTTCTTAACACAATTATAAACTTGTCTCCATGATTATTTTAGAAGATTTCCCCTGTGCCCGTGTGTTTTAGTGATCATAAATATATATATCCGGGACCTATGTTTCACTATACCTATGTGTCCAGATACCTATGTTTGTCTATACCTAGGTGTCCAGGTACCTAGGTTACTCGATAGTATGTATCTCGGTACCTATGTTTTTGCTACCTATGTTTCTCGATACCTATGTTTCTTGATACCTATATTTCTCGATACCTATATTTCATGGTACCTACATGTATGTTTCTCGATACATTGTTCTTGGCGCGTATGCTTCTCTGGATTAGGGTGTGTGGTTCCCATTTTAATGGTCCCAGAACTTGTGTCTGGACATATACCTGGAAACAGACTAGGTACTAGGAAACATAAGTAGGTTAGGTTTTGATTGATTAATGTTTATCGCCGCTTGCAAAATTAATTTCACTTATATGGTGGCGTTGCCAGGTTTAGTGTGGGGGGGGGGCCGGGCTCTGCTTGGGGTAATTATGACCTAGACCTGGCCAATTAACTTGCAACAAGTGAAGAATGACTAACTCTGTTAACTTTAAGTTTTAATACGGTAACTGCCTATTTTAAATAATACGTCGACAACAAGTAAAATAGTTATCTGGTTATACCGTACCATATTAAATAGCCAAAACTTTGACCATACTCAATAGTATGGTCAAAGTTTTTGCTACATATTAAATAGGCTAATTAGTAGGCCCATATGTAGTATACCATATGGTGTATACAGTTATAATCTTATATAGGAGACTTGTAAGTTTAGTGATATAAATAATATACCGGGTAGGCTACATGTAAATTATAATCTGATAACAGGATTTAACTTATAAAAAGAAAAAAAAATTGCCTCCTTTATTCACCATCAGACAATTGTAACATCAATTCATCGAACATAGCCTACAGTCAAATTATATCTAATTGGAAATCAATTGGCACCGAAAGAAAGAAAGTAAATAACATGTGTGTAATGCAATAGCCATGTGCCTTCGCCACTGTCTGTTTTAATACTTCCTACTGGTTTAACGCGTGCGCAGAATGGAACATGGAAATGGTTGTTAGAAAAAATCGTTCACCGTTTACATTGAACGCTATGCTTGTCTCAAAGATCATGAAATACACCCGATATAACTTTGCACAGTCACAATAGAATTTATTTGTTTCGCGACGTCATTTAGGCCTTGATCAATACACTCAAACCAAGATTTTTTTTGTGAACTTATCGAATAAAGAGCAGCTGATTAAGCTCAGTTTTAAGTAAACGAGCTGCTCTGGGTGGTGATAGATTCGTTATATGACGCCCTTGCGTCGGTATACGTTCGCCTCGGAAAAATATTAATGTCAGACACCAAATATCTACCCGTATACCCACGCAAGGGCGTCATATAACTAATTATATCCAAACTGAGATATTAAAGGGACAAGCCAGGAACAAAGATAGTTAAAAGGTGTGCTACTCGACCGTTATTTTTTTATATAGATGAGGTCTCCAGATTGCCATTGGTTACTTACCTAGCTCCCACTGAATAGCGAGTTTTAATTGGGGAATCCTTTGTCTGGTTTGTTTACTGACCGAGAATGGACCTTTATAGTTTGATGCGCAGTACAAGACCGTTGTGGCTGAGCGTGTGGTGCATTTTCGACTGTTTGTTAACTGTCTGACTGTTACTGTTTAGATTTATATTTTTGGCGGAAAGTCGACTTACAGTATTTTATCTAAGATTGACCACTTCTTATTTTTCTACTAATCTGAAGGTCAACGGTGAATCCTAACTAACTTACGCGGTGTCTCCTTTTAACAAGAATAAATTTATAATTCAGTTTCACGGCAACCCTTTTAAGTTTTTTAGTATTTATGATTGAAGAAGTATGGTTGAATATTCACAATCAGTAGCGATAAAACGTTGGAGTTTGGAAGTCGATAAAACATGCGCCATCTACCCCAAAAAATAACAAAACTGTCCGATATAAATTTATATGTGTTTGCTGTTGTTTAAATTATATTTATAAAAATCGAAAGGTAATCAATTTGCATTGGAACTTTTAAAACAGATAAACGAAGCTTTATACAAAAATCACCATCCTCGGCCCATCTGTTTATATAACATTTAAACATGACACACACTGCAACAGCACGATCTTTACCTTGTGTATCCGGGTAAATGGAGCAGTTTAATTGGTGCGTTACGCCCGTGATATTTGGCCGACTTTGTATACATATATAAACCCCCTTTTAGAGCAACTTGGAATCTGCGTCATACGAAAAGAACAGGATGGTAGCTGAAAGTCTTCTAGTTTTAGGTGCATTCAGTGTGTCATTTATAGCATTATCGTGGTCCGCTCCGGCTAGTGTTTTACCAACTTACGGTAAGTTGATAGGGGATGATAAACGTCCTTCAGACATACGTTGAGTTTTATGGATTGTATATTTTACATTAAAGGGGGAGATAACAAAAAATCACTTTAGAGTTCAGAAGAAGCGCACTAACTTTTCCTTTCCAACGATACCAAACACATATTTTTGCGATTTTTTTACTCCTAACAGTCAAGTTAATACAATTCCACAATAAGGAAAACAAATTGGTCAACTTTCAAAATGTCCCATTTAAGCCTAGGTTAAATTCATCCTCTTCAGGGCTTTCGAAATTCACCAATATGGCACGCAGACCATTTTTTTGCTAGTCACATTTTTCTCAAAGCTTCTTTTGTAATTCAATATAAGTTTTGTGAAACTGAAAGCTATTTGCTGGACATAGGAATACTTTGAAGAGAGTGAAATTAACCTGGGTTTAAATGGGAGATTTTGAAAGTTGACCAATTTGTTTTGTGTGTGTAACATAATATGGTATTTTATAAACTGCATCATGTCTCATGAAAAAATCGCAAAAATATGTGTTTGGTACCGTTGGAAAGGAAAAACAAGTGCGCTTGTTTTGAACCAAACAGTATTTTTTTGTTTTCTTCTCCTGCTCAATTTTATAATTTTATTAATCCCAGACTAACGTGAACACTAAAATACGAAATATTTCTAGTTCCAAACCAGTTTTTTTAATTATCATTCTGTCATTTTCAGAAGAATGATTAGATACCGTAACAATTTTTGTTGAACCTTTGAAAAAAAATGGACAAAAAGAACTAAAAATAATTCTGAACCTAGCTGAATATTATCTTTAAAATAAATAATATTATACAATTTATAGGAAACATTTCCCATGGGAGCTATGTACGTAAGAAATGACAAGAACAATGGCTTTAGTCTGCTTAAAAATAATGAAAAAATTAATATGGGATGGAGGACAGCAAGTCGATTTCCGCAAACAAAATAATTAAATTAGTTGTTAACAGAACTGCTGTTATTGTCCGTCTATCAAATCATATATACATTGTAATTGGATCTCGTAAAGGCGTTTGAATATTGATAACATCGAGGTTCCGTTCACGAGACTCTGCGACATATAGATGTTCCATTCACGAGACTCTACGACATGAGTTTCCGTGGTCAAAATTTCGTCTTGACATAGTTTTAACATCGCTAATTTGATGATTCAGATTTTAAAAGCATTACAGACGTTTCGAAGAGAGTGACATATTTATATTCAAAACACCTTGTATATTCAGATGAAATCCAGTTAATACATAATTGTCAGAATATGCAAGTGTTCAAATCATAGTCAACAACACAGCCTGACACGACCACAGCAGTCACGAAGCCCAAGAGGTAGGCGTGGAAGCAAATTGGAGGACTAAAAGTGTTATATCTGGGCTTTTAAAGCTTACAAACTCCTTTTTTCCAGGCTTCGTCCCAGAAACTTTAGAAAGACACCAGCACATAAACGAATAAAAAACCTTGATTTCCCTGTCTTTCGATCTATATCCATGCTGTAATGTTGTTCTATAGATTGGAACATTGTTGGCATCGCTGGTTAATGGATAGGGATCAGCTGGAACATCATCTTCCCCAAGACAAAATGGCGATCAATAAATTAACAGTTGATATTTCACTACAGGACAGTATAGGATCAACACTGTTCTAGATTTAGCGGCGACAGGAAAGAGTAGACCAAGTAGCACTTATGAAATTCAGTTTTAATTCACATTCTAACTTCACGGCTGTAGAGTATGGAAAAAGTTATTACACATTACGTATGCTAGCACATAGCTCACTGTACTGAAAATATTGGTAGATCCAAATATCACAAGCTGAAAGTATCTATTTGATCCACTGAACAACTTGACATACCAAAGTTTTAAGGGAACTCCGTAAATAGTCATCATGAAATCTCAATATTTTGACTTTAATTTAGTCATCGTCAGGAGAATTATGAGTACATAAAGAGATATTGTGCATTAATTGGAAAAACACATAATTGAAGGATGTTTAACACTCAGAAGGCATGGAAGATTCAAATTTTGGTCACATTAGTTCACGGAAAAGCCTTGTAGCCTATTCTATTATGTACGTTGAAATCTCTTGGATTGCATTATGGATATTTACTTACTATACTTTACTATGACAAACTGAAAGTTTCACCAGAAACTCTCTGTCCAACAACAACGCAGGTTGATTGGTTGGTTGGTTGTTGTAGCTAATTGACGCGTTCAGTCATATGAATGATGCACGCCATAAAACAACGCAGTTAATATGAATGATTATAACATATGTATAAACACAGACTAAATCAGTAGCAAAACTCTCCAAATAGCTCACTGTAAATATATAGCTAACGAAAGCCAACTGAAACTCGCACTCCTGTAAAGAATTCTAAAAACTGGCTGTCGGTAATTTCAAATATGCCATCTGTTGCGAGACAAAATGATAATAAAAGGAAGTAACAGGCCAGCAGATGTTATGAACAATTTTTGATTTTTATCATAAGGCAAACGGATTAACTTATTTACATGCAAATATTACATAAACATAGGAAAGAAAACATATACCAAAATGGTTTACATATACAAGTTCAGTATTTACAGTACACAAGTAGTGTTATTCCGAAAAACGAAAACTTCATATCGACTTAATATTTCGACTTTTTTCAGTCATCATCATCTGGTAACATCTGGTAACATGATGATGACTGAATAAAAGTCGAAATATTGAGTCAATATGAAGTTTTCGTTTTTCGGAATAACACTACTTGTGTACTACGTTAAACTAATCAGTGGAACTACTGGATTTCAGTATTTACAGTTCCGAGAATATTTAAAAGAATCTGTTCTAAATTGTGGCGGGAATAAAGCTCATATGGCTTGTTCTATCCCGTTAGTTAAATGTTACATGTAAATATATTAAGTTGTTAATTATTGTGTATTTTGAATAGTTATATATATTTTTGACAAAAACATTAGGCATATTAACAGGTTTTTAATAACACTCTGAGATTTCAGTAGCCTAAGTAAATAAGTTTTTAGTTTATAGATTGAAATAGGGAGGACGATTCTATTGATCTTAATGATGTTGGCAATTTATTCCAAGCTCTGGCACCGGCTGATTTGAAAAGATGGTAGGATGTATTTGTTTTACAGAAAGTGATGGCGAAATCAAATAATGTTTGTCTAGTGTTAAATTACTGCTGAACCAGGTAGTTGGAAAATTAAGAAGGGATATTATGCTGATAGTTAAACAATTTATAGGATAACTTTGTATTAATATATTCAACAAGAGGAAATGGTAAGATTTTCCGTTGAGTAAAGATTGGTTCAGTATGTTCAAGTCTTTTTGACAAATTTATTAGTTGAATAGCGCGCTTTTGGATGAGGGAAATGGGTGTCAGATGTGTTTGATATGTATTCCCCCAAAGAGTTGTAAAGGAATGATATAGGATAAGAAGGGATTCCTTATTTAGGTCGTTTTTTATGTGGTTGATGATACCAGTGTTTCTTACGATTTTCTTGTAAATTTATAGTTTATGTGTGTTTTCCAGTTAAGCTGATCGTTCAGAAAAATTCCCCAAAAATTAAACCGACTAACCATTTCTAATTGATTATTATCGATGAATAAATCTATCGTAATTGTATTTTTCTCTTTAAACTCGGTTCTATAATCATAAATTTAGGTTTTTTTTATATATATATCCAGGGAGAGTGTGTTAGCTACGTATACATTTTTGCAAGTTCGATCTGCATAGTGTCAATTGCATCAGTAATTTTTTGAAGAGCAAGAAACATCATCTGCAAATAATATGATATCTAAAATATTGGTCACGTTAGGGATGGCATTTATGTATAACAGAAAAAGAAGTGGTCCTAGAAAACACAGCACATCACCACATTGTAAACAGCCGACGAATAAACAGACAATACGTCACAATAGAGATCGAGAAAATTCTGAAGACACGTCCCAATAGATCGAGATCGAGAATGTTTAAAAGACAATCAAAATAGATATATGTGTTAACCAATGAACTATATGCGTGGACTGGAGGTCACGTGGTGCTTGATTTGCATCGAATGCCGCCATTACTAAGAGATAATGCAGTTTCGATCCGGATCTTTTATGCACGCGCGCTTCAACTATCAATGGCGGCACATTTTACAAAGTCAGATCCAAACCATCCAATGAGACGTGTCCATTCCACGCATATAGTTCATTGGTGTTAACCGTTCAGCTTTACATAATACATGTGATCTCGAAAACCAATTTTGTGACAAGGAATGTACTGGACCTAAAGTCGTAAAATTTGTAAACTATGCAGGACAACATAGTATACATAAAAAGATAACCACTATAATTGGTTCATATATGCTTACTTCTTTACAGGAGAATGTTCCACAAACGGCACTCACTATTACAATGGTCAATACGTAACAGAACTCCCTGCCTGTTGGGTAGCCATCTGTCATGACGAAACATCCAAAGTTACCGTGGCAACACCGTAAGTACTCCTGGGATATTATCAATATTTTCATGTATTTGAAAGATACATAATTGATGTTCTGACGTGTGTTGGGACAGCGACTCGAGGGGGGGGGGATTCTTGAACCGAGACCTTCAGTGCTCGAAAAGCGGGATGTGTGTGAAAAGCGTGCACGTTTCTCGGCAATGTCAGAGGACCGAGAAACGCCAGCGTGACATATTATATGAGGAATATTAACTAAATTATCTATGTAAAATGTCCGTTGACAAAAGGTCTACAGGAGTCATCATAAAAATACATCATAAAAAAACATGGCGCCTGTTTGGCAACATGTTAAGCAGATTAATTTTGGAATCAGATAAATTAAAAATATATCGGGTGGTTCTAAAAACGCAACTAAATTACAAATTAAAATAACTTCATAATTTGAACTATATCAATACCAGAATTTGTACACACTATCAGGCATCTGTTAACTGCAAACGTTTTGACATAGCTAAATATTAAAAACCCGTGGTCCAAAATCTTCCATTCCAGACATTAGAATTATCATCTTACTTGAAGTTACCATTATAGCCTTTTCGGACCAAAGTTGGCCAACTAAATCCCAATTATTAGGTCAATGTGATTGCATTAGATTGCTCAAAAATAAATCTGTCTACAAGTTCATGATTTGGTCCTCAGTGCCCTTCATTCGTCATTATTGAGACGTTTGGCCAACATGTACCAGTGGAATCTGGGCATTTGATTGGTTGTTTCCACATGTTCTCACATCCAACTCCCTTTAGTCGTTCAATAACATGATGCACGAAACTTCGGCAAAATATTGAGTGAAAAAGAATACAATGCATGATGTTGGGGCAACCCCTGTTGCCAACGTTGACCCAACAGTAGCCGGTTGATTAGCCCCAAAAACTATGAAAACTAGGGAACGTCAGGGAAGGTAAAAATTCAAATCATAATCGCTGCGCAACTCATTCATCAGCCAGTCAGTCATGCAGTTAGGCAAACCTGGGATGAATATGAAAGGGATATGAAACGCCTTTGTGTTATCGTCAGTCTATCAGCAGCCTGTTTGGCTCGCTATTGTTTGTCCCAGACACCCCGTGACGGCATTCCGATCGGCCCTGAGAATAGCCGAAACCCGTGTTGTGTATTCCGATTCATTCCGAACCTTACCGATCTCGTGGATATATGGACTGCGCATGCCTATTTGTAAGCTAGCAACAGAAAACAATCGCCATTTTGAATATTTCGACATTTCGATCAATTATCTCCGGCCCAGATATCCACGACATCGGTAAGGTTAGGAATGAATCGGAATACACAACACGGGTGTCGGCTATTCTCGGGGCGAATCGGAATGCCATCACGGGGTGTCTGGGACAATAGCGAGCCAAATAGACTGCTAGTAGACTGACTATAACACAAAGGTGTTTCATATCCCTTTCATATTCATCCCAGGGCAAACCTTACTTTAAAAAAAAAACGCTTTTACGTATCATACTGAAATTTTAGATGTAAGTATATTATGAGGACTTACAGATAACGTTTGCAATTCATTCCGTTTCGCTATTTTTTACAGAAATTACCGCTCTTGGACTTCGAAATGTTCCTAGAAATTTCCATTTTCCGGACCTTTTTTTTAAACGCTCTCAGATATTGTCCAGAAATTTTATATAGCCTACGTTTCGTTTTGCTCTGTTATAGTTTTTACAGAAATTACAGTTTTCCTGACTATTTTCTGAACGCTTTCAGATATTGTACTTAAATTTCAAATGTTACATTTGATAAAAACTATTTAACACAAGTTTATCAATTTTAAAAATATTTATAGTCAAATAAATTGCGCAACTTTCTGTCTTCAATAAAGTTTCAATAATATTTTTATTGAGTAATTTCCTATATTGTGGCTCGTGGTTCTCGTGCCATTTGTATAACTAATTTGCTCCTTTTGTTATCAGTTATTTATTCTCTTTCAGATGTACTGCGGGTCCTGACCGTCATTACACCCCGGAAGAATATGGCGACCTTATACAGAGACACTGTTATCCGTCCGGCCGTGGGGAACTTCCCGGAAATCAGTGCTGTGGTGGTTACTTAATCTGTGCCCACGATGAGGAAAGCAACAAAGACCATTTTAACATTTCTGTCTATCTAGAGGTTATGTTCAAATATCTTCACCATAACGTCATGCGCAATGAACCCGAATATTATCAACTCGACCAAGCAAAGTAGAGCATATATCTACTCTTACTCTGTTAATAAAAAACCTCTCACGTACACATTTTGTTATTAATTGTCTTCAGTATAATTACATTATCTGTAACATATAGATCATATCTAGATTGATACGACTATTATCACACGTTTTAAGATGATTCAACACATTCACACCTATTTGGTTCCTTGGTAGCATTCGGAACACACTTCGGCTATGTTCGCTCGCTACCGGTCGGCTTTGACACACGCAAATCCCCGAAGTTTCAGACTGCCAAGACAGAAGACAGACACGGGAGTTTAGTGCTGACTAATAGATTTTTCAAACTCATGTTTTTTAATAAGCAATTACTGACCGTTGACTCAAAGGTCCAGCCATTTTAGTCTGAGGTAGTTTGTATTCTTCTTTTATAATCTGTTCCATATTATGCAAGCCTTGTTGTACAAAAACACAAATGGTATAATTTTTGACGATACCTTCCCGGACCCAAGTTCAAACCCAAAAGGTTAAACAGTTTTTAATGTTTGAATCCAAAAACTTTTGTGTTTTGTGCAGCAGAAATGAGAAGTGGGATTTTTTCAACATTTCAAAATGGTCCTTAACCATGAAATGCTGTGCCCGGCGGCTCTGTCGTAGAGTTTCTCCTACATATTGCTGGTGACATTTTTTCCCGTGATAACATACACAATGTTAGAGGAATCGCCATTAAGGCCCTCTGTCATTTGATATTTGTTCTCCGAAAAAAGTTCCGCAAACCAGTCCTTTATTTATGTTCCGGAAAGAAGAGTTGGGCGGTAATGATACACCTGTGAAGGAGAAACATGCGTGTCAGAAGCTGAAGGGGTTGGGGCGATTAATTTGTCTTAATGTGTCAAATTTCATCATTCGGAGTATTCTAACAGAATACCCCCTCGGGAGAAGAAGCGTATAATGAACTAAACAAGTCTGATTAAAAAATCCAAAAAACAAGAAACTGAAAGTGTGAGAGAATCGTATGAGTGAGTATGTAGCAGCTGACGCGTGTCAGTAGTTTGAAGAATTTTTTTATAATCTAGATACCCAGTCGTATAATATTTATAACCCTTGTAAATAGTTACATTAAAAAAATCCCTAGAAGTGTGATCAATAGTAGGTTGTAGTTGAATGCTGGGATCATGGAAATTAAGAGTATAAATGAAAGTATGAAGGTCTTGCAATGAATACTGCCATATAATAGAAATGCCACCCAGATACCGAAGGTAAATGAAAGGTTGTTTGTGACATTTGCGAAGTATGTCATTCTCTCACTCAGCCATAAAAATGGAGGAAACGTTAGGACATAAACATATCCTTTAATTGACCGATTGCTTGATGACGTCACTTGGAAATTACGGGCAAAGCATTGCGGGGGATTGAGGGATGTTAAAATAATTTTAAAATATGACGGAAGAAATAATACTTTATCGAACAGAAGAAGTAAATAGCGTAAAGTTACCAGAAAAATGTGTGGATAAAAACAGGTTTATATGTCATCAACGTTTTCCAAAAAAGTAACACCTTGCTAAGTACCAATAAACAAAATGGCGAACTGAGGTGCATTTTACCCAGAAAGCTTTGCGTAATTCTATGTGACGTCATCAGGCTCGGCGGTAATTTGCTGGAAGATCTCTCCATTGGATTCAAAATCAATACCTTTTAAGCTACGTTCCAACAATTCTAAAATGTCTTTATCTGGACGATGGGGGTCAGGATATCTTTGGAATGCTGGTGCCGAGGCTTTATCAGCAGGTAAATAAGTATAAATAATTCCCTTAACCACATGTATATTCTTGTACTGAAATGAAGCCGTTGCTACTGTCGACTAAAAGTTTTTACGTGAGGTAAATATTTTTATTTAAATAATATTTTTCTGATTATCAAGTATTCAGTTTTACGGGCATTCCAGCAAACGAACTTTTTGTAAATCAATTGTGCCAAAAATGAGTTTAATCAAGTCAGATATCACAACTACAATTAACCAACTTGAAACCAACCAAATAACTTAAGTGCAAAGGACACACAGGCAACTGATTCAATTCAGTTTTTACCTCTTCATCAATCCATGAAAGTGAACCATAAGATGTAAAAAATGTTGTCTTTCAGTTGGTTGATTGATTAATGACGCCCTATGAGGTATAACGTAGCGCGTGGTATCTGTACTGAAAAGTATAGGTGTGTAGTTATGCGTGTCGCTACGAAAAGATTAACTTCAAATATACCTCTTCCATCCCATATGACTGACGGCATTAAGGGATTTATGAATAGGGCTTAAATCTGGTGTAAGCTTCTACTCGAAGTCAAAAAAGGAGTTGTGGAAGAAATATGCACATTTTCCGTATTGCTCGTAACTACTGGACAAACTCGTCAAAAGTGACGTTATACACGACCTTCGATGTGTACAAACTGCCCAAATGAGGCAGTAACACTGCAGCGATCGTGTGTTACGTCCCCATTCTGAGGGCACGCACTAAACGGAGGTCGTGTTCGACGTCATTTGTCACTGAGATAATTACTGCTGTAAACATCCTATGGCTGTAAAATGTAACATTGAATATTGTATGCGCTACGCCCGACATTTCGTTTTCTTTTTGGTCAGACTTGTAAAGTACGTGTTCTACAACACAGTTAACGTAAATTGAAAAAAAAAAATTCCCCAAATTGTTTATAATACCTTTAAAGTGGCATGAGCTGCCAAAATGTTGATATTTTGACCTTTAAACAGAATGTTGAAATTATTGGCTATTTTTCTCAAGACGTATAATTTAGAAGCTTTTTAGTGCTTCTAGTCTCGAGAATGTACGATAAAGTATTGTTTTGAACTGAATTTGGCTTAGAATGAATGAATGGTCGTCCCGGTTATTTAAATTTTCTTTACTTTTCGAACACGTTTTCGGTTCGTACAGGCCACATACTGTATGGATTTTCCTCATTCTAACGCCAATCATTTAGTTTTTTGATGGCCTTCAAAGCCTCTTACTATCGTGACGACCAGAATTTATGAAAAAAGTGTTAATTTTAACAGCTCATGCCACTTTAAGCTTCTGTTTTTTAAGCTAAATTTATGAAGTATGTTAGGGTAATGCGCACATGTTAAGCTTTGTTATATAATGTATTCTTTTACATTTTAAAGTGGCTACACACCCTCTTCTCACATGAATCATCCAAATATAAACATAACTCGTGACTCGTATGTATCAAGGAAATTTGAGGGTTTAGCTAATCCTAGAAACCATCATAACCTTACTTTAGTCAGGACGTCTTTCCTAAAGTAAGCTAAAAGGACATCAAAACATATATCATTATAAAACCTGCTGATAAATGCTTGACAGTAGTTATTACATGTGTGTCTAGACAGGATAATGATTGAGGAAGTAGAGTAACAAACTTTGTTTATAAGTTTAATAAAACGTAACCTCTCAGGTGGGCCACGCCTTTGCTTAACATACCGGCAAAGGGAGACTGTCAAGCCTATCTTCGTGCCACACTACACGAAATTACGTGTATATATTCCCTCTTCATAGGTTCGAGGTAATTATTGCTTGCTTGTCAGTCTGCCTTTGCATAGCCTGTTGTTAGTTTGGCCCTCCAGCCCAGCCATGTCCGATGAAGCTACCCTTACCCGGACATGTAGTGAACAACGGTCTAAGGAGAAAAAATTCAAGGTCCAGGCCTAGGCCAAAGAAAATGAGATTAAACCGGAATCGGTTATTGCCTTGTCCGAGAAAGGTTTCGAAAGTGCCGGAAGCCTCAAACTGCTTTCCCCTCAAATAATCGACGATTGTTTTCCTGATATTCCTATAGGCCAGCGTCTGCTCCTTAAAAATGCCCTGCGTGAAGTTCCTGGATATCGTTTCCCGGACTCCGGTAATACTCCAACACCAGCCACAGAGATCCCACAACCTACCCGACGGGTCAACCCGCAGGACAGCTTATCTGCGCAAGAGGTATTTGATGTTTTCCAACGGATATCCGGAACAACGGCCCAAGCAAACCAGTCAGACACTGAGAATCCCACCCAGACCAGCGGTGATAATACGAACGAGCCGGGTATGTTGACCTTTTTATCTAATTTGATGCCCTCCAATACTGTGTTCAAAAAGACCCAGCTTCGGTACGTTCGTGATTACATGTGTGTCTAGACAGGATAATGATTGAGGAGGTAGAACGGCAGCTAAACAACATTTTTTAACTAAAAGCTTGAGAATGAAATAAGACTTGAAAATGTTGGAAATTGCAATAGAATTCTTAGTTCCCTTGAAGAAAAAGGCTATATCAATAAAACGCTCTATTGCTCTTTGGAATCTGACTTTCAATTTAAAAACAGGGTACTCTATATTTCGAAAATACACAAACTCATTGGAGAAATGACCCAAGCTTCCAATGCCCCCAGGGCGTCCTATTATCTCGGATATTGGAAGTGAACGTTAAAGAATATCACAGCTAATTGATTACTATCTAAAACCTAAAGCAAATCGGCATGTTAGCTTTACCAAAAATACTGATGATTTGTTGCCAAATTATCTTTTCCAGAAAATTCTACTGGCTAAGGCCAAACTCATGCCTGTCGTCAACCTAATGAAATAACATTGGTTGTGGTTTATTATAACAACTTATGATTGGGTACAGACGTTTAAATTATATGCCCCTTTTTAACACAAGAAACTTGTCTCCGTGGTTATTTTAGACAAGAAGATTTTCCCTGTGCCCGTGTGTTATAGTGTTGAAAAATATATAATGTATTATCAGAGATAGGACCTGGAAGATTGTACCGTTTGGTCTATAGGCCTATTGTCAACAATTAGTACCGAGCCAATCTCACATTGGGTGCTGTTATTTGCTTGGAGCAAATGTAAAGACGTGGTTGTGAAAGTGTGTCAAAATGACGTGATAACTTTGTGTACTGGTTTCATTAACACACCTACGTGAAGGGCAGTTACCCTTTAGAACCCACTTCACGTGTACTGTGTGCTACGTGATTAAAAGAAATGTAGTCCATACAGATGCATCCGGACATACCGCCAAAGTTTGTAGTGTTTTTTTCTATGACCTTCAAAGTATTAGTAAAACAAGCAATAATCAACTAGATCTACATCCAAAAAGTACATTTAAAGAGTTACTGTTATTTCTGTTGGATGGCATTCACACACAAACAGCCAAGAATGCAACACACGCGCAGCTGGAGAGCATGTAGCGTGCAGAGCTAAACCAGGTCAATGCTAATAATCGTTAAAAATAACAAAACGGAAAGTTATCAATGGTCTAATGCAAACCACATTCTTGTAGTGGTTTAATAACACATATCAACGATCTTCGTTCAGGTCGCTCCCGCATGTCCCTGTGGTATATATGTTGGAACTTTGACCGCTTTATCGGTATACATCGCCTCTTACCTCGTCTGTCGAATTACTGATTCTATCTAAGTCGACCTATAGCTATCTATATTAACCTCATTTATAGAGAATAAATTATATCAGAGGAAAAAAAACAGACGAGGCCTACTTTGCAAGACTTATCTGAATAATACTCGAATTATCGAATTTGGCTTGGATGGATATGGGTGCTATGAGGTTGTCCTTTCTGATGTAAAGTGGAGGAAAAAATCCTACTAATTTCGGGAAAGGCGGGTATAGGCCTAGTCACATTGTATTAGAACCCAATTGGCTGAACGGCTCCGACAGCCGGCATTCATCTAGTTGCTTCAAGACAATGGTTCGATTTTCGGTTTTGGTTGGACAAAATTCTACCATAAATCAATCAATCAAATATTTTGTGCTTTGCGTATTTTCCCCAAAATGACAGAACAAATAGTTTTTAGTTGGAAAAATGCGCACGGATTCCACATCATTGACGCGGGGACAACTTCTTTATTCCAAGTATATTTTACGCCCCAAACACTCGCCCTTGGACCCGATACATAGATTAAAGGGTGTTATTTTGTTACTGCACCTTTGGTAAGCTTATTTGATCTTCTTATATTTAAAAAGAAAGGTACACCTAAGAAAGGCTAATTGGAAATACGTGTAACGCTTTAGGTTGTATAAGTTGGCACTAGTATAGCCTGTCTCAATGCATCAATACATTTTAAGGCAGAGATGTCCAAAACAGTAAATTTAATTATTGGAGAATGGGATGGGATAATTTACTTTTGCTCTATTATAATTTAATTTCCAGTGTGTTTACAACAAATATTACAATTTGATTGGCTAATCTGCTTTCGTTCATAATCCGATGAACGAACCAACTCCGGACTATTTTTACAACGATATACGTGAATCAACGACGAAACAACAATAGGCCTACTGATATTTATTGTAACGGAGAAAGCAATGTATTTGAAAATATGTTGATTTACACAGAAGCTAAGTGTAGCTTATATTTATTTTTCATTTCGATCAGATTTCAAAGAAATAAAGAACAACTGGTTATGACAGCTTACGAAATCGTTTGCATTCATGTCAGCACAGTGCACTGATAGACTGAACGCTATGACGCGAGATGACGTCATCATGTTGTACAGTATCTTTGTCTGTGATTGTGACGTCACTTAACAGAGATATTTGACATCAATTGTAGCTATGCGCGCGTTTGTGTGTTTTGATTCTTAAAAACAGAATATATCTCACCCTGGGAATATTTGTTATTGCTTTACGTAGTATATGTGAAAGTAATTAAATTATATGGATTGACTTCAATCTGGGATGAATATGAAAGGGATATGAAACGCCTTTGTTTTGCAGTCAGTCGACTGGCAGTTGTTTAGCTCGCTATTGTTCTTCTCAGACACCCCGTGACGGCATTCTGATCCGCTCAGAGAATAGCCGAAAGCCGTGTTGTGTATTCCGATTCATTCAGAACCATACCGATGTCGTTGATATATGGGCTGCGCATGCCCGTTTGTAAGCTAGCAACAGAAAACAATCGCCATTTTGAATATTCTGACAGTGTTGCTAGCTTATAGATAGGCATGCGCAGCCCATATATCAACGACATCGGTATGGTTCGGAATGAATCGGAATACACAACACGGCTTTCGGCTATTCTCGGAGCGGATCTGAATGCCGTCACGGGGTGTCTGAGAAGAACAATAGCGAGCTAAACAACTGCCAGTCGATTCATCCCAGCTTCAATGTTTCTTCGGTTCATGGAGTCATGAACGAACTGGCCCCTGTGCAAACTTTTCATAAACCGCTTCGCGGATTTATTTAGTTTGCACAGGGGCAAGTTCGTTCATCACTCGATGAACCGAAGAAACATTGAAGCATTGAATATTGTATGCGCTACGCCCGAAATTTTTCTTTTCTTTTTGGTGAGACTTGTAAAGTACATGTTCTACAACACAGTTAACATAAATTGAAAGAAATTCCCAAAATTGTTTATAATACCTTTAAGCTTCTGTTTTTGAAGCCAGATTCATGAAGTATGTTAGGGTAACGCGCACATGTTAAGCTTATATAATGTATTCTTTTACATCTTAAAGTGGCTACACACCCCCTTCTCACATGAATGATCCAAATATAAACGTTAGTCGTGACTCTGTATCAAGGAAATTTGATGGTTGAGCTAATCCTAGAAATCAACATAACCTTACTTAGTCAGAACGTCTTTCCTAATGTAAGCTAAAAGGATATCAAAAAATATATCGTTATAAAACCTGCTGATAAATGCTTGACAATAGTTTTTACATGTATTTCCAGACAGGATTATGATTGGGGAGGTAGAACGGCAGCTAAACAACCCTTTATTTACCAAAAACTTGATAAGGAAATAAGGCCTGAAAATGTTGGAAATTGCAATAGAATTCTTAGTTCCCTTGAAGAAAAAGGCTATATTAATAAAACGGTCTATATTTCGAAAATAAACAAACCCATTGGAAAAATGGCCCAAGCTTCCAATGCCCCCAGGGCGTCCTATTATCTCGGATATTGGGAGTGAATGTTAAAGAATATCATAGCTAATTGATTACTATCTAAAACCTATAGCAAATCGGCATGTTAGCTTTACCAAAAATACCGATGATTTGTTGCCAAATTATCTTTTCCAGAAAATTCTACTGGCTAAGGCCAAACTCTTGCCTGTCGTCAACCTAATGAAATAACATTGGTCGTGGTTTATTATAACAACTTATGATTGGGTACAGACGTTTAAATTATATGCCCCTTTTTAACACAAGAAACTAGTCTCGTGATTATTTTAGACAAGAAGATTTTCCCGGTGCCCGTGTGTTATAGTGTTGAAAAATATATAATGTATTATCAGAGATAGGACCTGGTAGATTGTACCGTTTGGTCTATATTGTCAACCATTAGTACCGGGCCAATCCCACATTGGGTGCTGTTATTTGCCTGGAGCAAATGTAAAGACGTGGTTGTGAAAGTGTGTCAAAGTGACGTGATAACTTTGTGTACTGATTTCATTAACACACCTACGTGAAGGGCAGTTACCCTTTAGAACCCACTTCACGTGTACTGTGTGCTACGTGATTAAAAGAAATGTAGTCCATACAGATGCATCCGGACATACCGCCAAAGTTTGTAGTGTTTTTTTTTCTATGACCTTCAAAGTATTAGTAAAACAAGCAATAATCAACTAGATCTACATCCAAAAAGTACATTTAAAGAGTTACTGTTATTTCTGTTGGATGGCATTCACACACAAACAACCAAGAATGCAACACACGCGCAGCTGGAGAGCATGTAGCGTGCAGAGCTAAACCAGGTCAATGCTAATAATCTTTAAAAATAACAAAACGGAAAGTTATCAATGGTCTAATACAAACCACATTCGTATAGTGGTTTAATGACACATATCAACGATCTTCGTTCAGGTCGCTCCCGCATGTCCCTTTGGTATATATTTTGGAACTTTGATCGCTTTATCGGTATACATCGCCTCTTACCTCGTCTGTCGAATTACTGATTCTATCTAAGTCGACCTATAGCTATCTAAATTACCGTCATTTATAGAGAATAAATTATATCAGAGACTAAAAAATAGACGAGGCCTACTTTGCAAGACTTATCGGAATAATACTCGAATTATCGAATTTGGCTTGGATGGATATGGGTGCTATGAGGTTGTCCTTTCTGATATAAAGTGGATGAAAAAATCCTACTTATTTCGGGAAAGGCGGGTATAGTCACATTGTATTCAAACCCCATTGGCTGAACGGGTCCAACAGCCGACATTCATCTGGTTGCTTTAAGACAATGGTTCGATTTTCGGTTTTGGTTGGACAAAATTCTACCATAAATCAACCAATCAAATGTTTTGTGCTTTGCGTATTTCCCCAAATGATTTTTTTAAAGGTCGAATTTCTCTTGATAGTTCAACCGTTGTAGGCGAATTGGTGAATGTACACGATCATTGACGCGGGGACAGCTTCTTTATTCCAAGTATATTTTACGCCCCAAACACTCGCCCTTGGACCCGATACATAGATTAAAGGGTGTTATTTTGTTTCTGCACCTTTGGTAAGCTTATTTGATCTTCTTATATTCAAAACGAAAGGTAAACCTAAGAAAGGGTTCCTGGAAATACATGTAAGGCTTTAAGTTGTATAAGTTGGTACTTGTATAGTCATGTCCCAATGCATCAATACATTTTAAGGCAGAGATGTCTAAAACAGTAAATTTAATTATTGGAGAATGGGATGGGATATAATTTACTTTTGCTCTAGTGCAAACAAATAAAGACGAGCCTTTTGTGCAAACTTACAAACGTCAGTAGAGATTGAGGTTTCTCAGAACATACATTTGAAACAAACAATACAATTAAAACGTGGACGACTTCGTTTCTCATAAAGTCTTAAACTGTAACAAAAACAACAAGAGATCAGTGAGCTGATCTTGGCGACCACCATAGAACACTTTCAGAAAGTCAGGCTGCTTGTAAATGGATCGCAAACTTGATTTGTGAAAGTGATTTCTTTAGTTGGTGGCTGGCTGGGCAAGGACAGAGTTTCTCTGGTAGAAAGTGGCTGTACTCTAAAAACTCCAAACCAACTTTCATAAATGCTTTGTCAAGAGTTTGATTGATTGATTGATTGTTTAGTGTTTTACGTCGCGCCCAAGATTATTTCACTTATATGAAATATATATACTGAATCGCCAAAAAAAAGGCCCTCTTTTTTGGATATTGATAATCAGTGTATTTCAAATAGATGTAAACAACACACTTATCAACGGAATGATTCCAAATTTGACATGATTGATCATGATCATTCGCAGACAAACGTTAGAGAATTTAAAAGTGAAAGTGAGGACAGGTGGCGCCACATTGCGATCCAATCTGACTAAAGTCGAGATGCATATTGGAAATATTTCCAATATGCATCTCGACTTTAGTCAGATTGATTGCGATCTGGAAGTCAATAATTTGTGTGGTCACCATGGGCGTTGATTATAGCGTTGCATCGTCTGAACATTGAGAGAATGTGACGGTTGATAAAGATGATAGGGACTTAGGCCCTAACTCTGTGATACGCCTGAGTGAGTTCAGCTATAGTTGTCGGCCTTGGCCGCACGAGATTGAGCCTCCTCTGAATCTCGTTCAACAAGTGTTCTAACGGATTTAAGTCTGGACTGAGAGCAGGCCATTGAAGTCTGTATGCTGTTTTGACGGAGGAAGTCTCTCTTGGCTCTAGCAGTATGGGCTCGTGCGTTGTCCTGCTGGAAGATATGATTTCCATGAAGAGCGAAATGGGGCACGACCAAGGGTCTCAGCGCCTGATCGATGTAGCGGGCAGCTGTTACACCATTTCCTCTACCAGGACCAATATTCTGGAACACCACAGGGCCTAGTTTTTGATTCAGTGCTATAGCACCCCATACCATAATGCTGGGACCTCCCCACGAGTCTCTTTCCAGAACACACTCATCTGCAAAACGCTCCCCTCTATAGGCCACACTTTCATTCGCCCATCAACTGTCTAGATGCAATACCGGCTTTCATCGGAGAAGACTACAGTTCTCATCTTCCGGTGACGCCAATTCCGATGCTGTGTGGCGCATTGCAGACGAGTGCGGCGATGTCGAACAGTGAGGATCGGACCCCTGTAAGGCTTGGGACATCCGACATTTGCCTGCCTCAAACGCCTGCGCACCGTGTCGACGTTGATTGGTCTCTGGTGATTGCCAATGGTTGTCCTTGCAGTTTTCGCAGCTGTAGCGAAGCGGGTTTGCAGGTGTTGACGGACAATCTGTCGACCTTGCCACAACGTTGTTACAGGGGGTCTTCGTCTACGATGACGGTATGTCGGGCTTCCAGTGGCTTGAACCCGTTGCTACAGGCGTTATATTGTTCGGACATGAACATTGAAGTGGTTTGCCACAGGTCTTGCAGTCTGGCCAGCATGAAGTCTCTCTACTCCCGTGACAGTCGTGGCATGTCACTACTGTCAAACTGTGAATGATTCGGTGCATGCTCGGTGGCTTTTTTTATATAGGGTTGACACCTCGCAACAGACATGCATTTTGACCTTCAGGCAAAACGAACCGAAAAAGCACCTCATCATTACTTAAGTAACTGTTTTTGACGGAGTGTTTGCATATTAGTAACATGATCAGAAACCAAACTTTCCTGACCACTGGCTTCATATTGAAAATTATGATAATATATGCATTTAGCAATATTTGAATAGGGTGATGTTTCTTTTGAGGTTCAGTATACATATATATATGTTGCCAGTTTTATTGTGGGAGGAAACCGGGCTCTATGCCCGGAGTAAACCCACGACATTCCGGTGGTAACTGGCAGCCATCCAACTTAGGAGAAACCCAGTGAGAAAATGATCACATTTGGGGGGGGGACTGCGTGGGATTCGAACCCGCGACCAATTGGTGGGAAGCTGTTCTAATTCAGCGCCCAACACTCTACTGAACCCAGGAGTCCCGTCAAGAGTTTGAACGATGACATCACTGAATGCCAAAATGTATTTGAGAAAGTAAGATCCTATAATGAAAATTAATATAATTCAAAAGGATGTTCGATTTCAATTTACTTAGATTAAAATGAAGAATGTTTCAATTTAATTTCTGATATAGTATACAGGGGTTAACATGCGTACAAACAATTTACGAAGATCATTTCATTGTTTTATGAGAACAGTGACAAAAAGAAGAAAAACAAAATGTCCAGCGGCCGCCATTTTGAATATGCCAATGAGCAAAAAAAGTACATAATGCACAACCAGACCATAGAGTTAACCTGCGTACAAAATTTTACGGAGATTCTTTCATTATCTATGAAAACAGTGATAAAAAGAAGAAAAATGGCCAGCGGCCGCCATTTTAAACGCAAATAAGCAAAAAAAAGGGCATAGTGCACAGTGAGACCATAGGGTTAACCTGTGTACACAATTTTACGAAGATCATTTCATTATTTAAGAAGAAAAGTGATATAAAGAAGAAAAACAACAATGGTTGCCAGCGGCCATTTTAATATGCACATGAGCAAAGAAAATAGATGTTGCACAACAAGGCCCTAGGGGGAACCTGTCTGGGAAATTTGATGAAGATCCGATCAGTAGTTTTCTTGGAACAGCGATCACAAGAAAAGTTTACAGACACCGGATGACGGACCACGGACGTAAAAGCGATTTGATAAGACCACATGAGATCGAAACAGAATTCAGAATTCTCTACGACAAAGAGCAGCCAACCATTTATCTAGTATTAGACTTAAACATGATGTGCCCGTGGCACAACATTTCAATACTCTGGGCCATTTGGTCAAGGACCATTTTGAAATCATGCCAATTGAGAAAATCCCTTTTCTCACTTCCGCTGCAGATACCAAGCACAAACGTTTGAAAAGGGAAAGTTTTTGTCTTCAAACATTACAAACCATTTATCCTTTTGCTTTGAACTTGGACGCGGGAAGATGTCGTGAAAAAAATATAACAAAGCGAGCATCGCTATGTCCAAGATTATAGTAGAAGAATACAAACTACTTCAAAGTAAAATTGCTCGACCTTTGAACCAAAGGCCAGTCATTGCTTATAAAAAGAACAAGTGTTTGATAGACACACTGGTCAGGGCTAAACTCCCCTGGCTGTCTTCTACCTAGGTTTTTCTGGGAAAGTGGTGGGGGTGGGGGGGGGGGGGGTGGGGGGGGGAGCGTGCACATTTTTACTTTTTTTTACCATGACCCTATAATATATAGTCTGCCGATATTTTTGCTATAGCTTAAGATGCGTAAGCATTGTCAATGCATTACAAAGTGTTCCAGAAAATTCTACTGACTAAGACAAATGAAATATCATAAGTTTAGTTTATTACAAGAATTTATGATGGGGTATAAAGGTCTACATGATAGGCCTATACCTCTTTTTAACACAATTAGAAACTTGTCTCCGTGGTTATTTTAGACAAGAAGATTTTTCCTGTACCCGTGTGTTTTAGTTTTCTTAAATATATTTGCTGATGAGAAATTGCTTTTGCTATTGTTTGAGACATTGAGGCAATGGTTCTGAGATTGTCGGAGACATTGTTTCTGAAAATGTACGAGACCCTAATACATGTATTTAATAGAAGCCTTTAATATCGTATGTTTGGATAGAAACCAGAACCATTACATTTGCTTTATTAAACAACTTAATTGATTTTTTTCTGTAGAGCCTAAATATGGATGATAAAAATGGCCAAAGTTTAACCGTTCCTTTATGCAGGCCTACAGCTGGGTGTTCGAGATATTAATTAATTGATAAATTGATTGATTGATGTTTTACGTGGCTCAATATCATTTCACTTGATATGGCATCATTGTCAAGTTTAATAGGGAGGAGAAAACCGGTATCATGGCCCAGAAGAAAGAACCTAACAACTCTTCCACACAGGGTATTTTTCAATTTTATTTGGTCTGATTGTGATTTAAACCCGCGACCCATAGACGAAAGGCTTGTGTCAGACTAAGAGAATAACACAGAGCTTTGTCGACTGAGCGACAGGTAGGTTAAATAACGTTGCATTAAAAATCAATCCCTTCGTGACGCGACGCTATCCAAGGTGGCGTTATAAAGATATACAACCAAAGATTCTGATACAGCTACATGTGTATACAAAGAATGGAGAAGGATAATTGATCATTTGTACAGATCCTAAAATATCCTATATTTATGGACACTAAAACACACGGGCACAGGGAAAATCTTCTTGTCTAAAATAACCATGGAGACAAGTTTCTAATTGTGTTAAAAAAAGGTATATCATTTAGACCTTTATACCCCATCATAAATTGTTGTAATAAAGTAAACCTATGATATTTCATTAGGTTGACGACTGACAGGAGCTTGGTCTTAGTCAGTAGAATTTTCTGGAACACTTTGTATTACATTGACAATGCTTACGTATCTTAAGCTATGGTAAGAATATCGTCAGACTATATATTATAGGGTCATGGGAAAAGACAGTGAAAATTTGCCCCCCACCCACCCTCACCCCTTACCCAGAAAAACCTAGGTAGAAGGCAGACAGGGGAGTTTAGCCCTGACCAGTATGTCTTTCAAACTCTTGTTCTTTTTATAGGCAATGACTGGCCTTTGGGTCAGAGGTCGAGCAAGTTTACTTTGAAGTAGTTTGTATTCTTCTACTATAATCTTGGCCATAGCGATGCTAGCTTTGTTATACTGAAAGACAAATGGTATTATAGTTTTTTCACGACATCTTCCTGGGTCCAAGTTCAAACCCAAAGGATAAATAGTTTGTAATGTTTGAATCCAAAAACTTTCCCTTTCCAAACGTTTGTGCTTGGTATCTGCAGCGGAAGTGAGAAAAGGGATTTTCTCAATAGGCATGATTTCAAAATGGTCCTTGACCGAATGACCTAGAGTATTGAAATGTTGTGCCACAGATACATCATGTTTAAGTCTAATACTAGATAAATGGTTGGCTGCTCTTTGTCGTAGAGAATTCTGAGTTTCTCCAACATACTGTTTGCGACATTTTTTACATGTGATAACATACACGATATTAGAGGAGTCGCAATTAAGATTCTCTGCCATTTGATATTTGTCGCGAGATTGTTCTCCGAAAAAGGTTCCGCGATTGGGTACGTATATATCGAGTTTGCATCGCGTCTTAAGTCATTTCATTGATGTACCTGAGAGAAATGTTGGACGGTAATGGTACACCCGTGAAGGGGAGGTAAGCGTTTCGGGGGCTGAAGGGGGAAACATGATTTGTCTTACTGTGTTAGATTTGATCCTTCGGAGTAATCTAAAAGAATACCTCCTAGGGAGGAGAGCTTTAAAAAGAACAGAACAAGCCTGGTTAAAGAAATCTGAAGAACTACAGTTTCTATAGAATCTAAAAATCTGAGACTTAATGACTCCCTTGAAAGTGTGAGGAGGATGGTATGACCCAGCATGTAGCAGCTGATGAGTGTCAGTAGGTTTGAAGAATACTTTGTAATCTAGATGCCCAGTAGTATGATATGTATGGCCCTTGTAAATAGTTACATCCAAAAAATCCACAGAATTTTGATCAATAGTAGGCTGTAACTTAATGCTTGAGTCGTGAGAATTAAGAGTATCAATGAAAATATGAAAGTCTTCCAACGTATGCTGCCAAATGATAAAAATGTCATCCAGATACCGAAGGTAAATAAAAGGTTGTTTGTGACATTTGTGAAGAATATCACTCTCCCACTCAGCCATAAAAATAGAGGCAAAGTTAGGACTAAAACGTTTCCCCATAGCACACCCTTTAATTTGCTGAAAGATCTCCCCATTGAATTCAAAATCGTTACCTTTTAAGCTAAGTTCCAGCAATTCTAAAATGTCTTTATCCGGACGACGGTGGTCAGGATATCTTTGGAATGCTGATTTTATGGATTTAAGCCCCAAATCTATGTCAATGTTTGTATACATAGACTCCACATCCAGAGTGACCAAAATCACATCTTGTGGGATGGATTTCTCAGACAATTTGGCCAATAAATCATCCGTGTTTTTGATAAAGCTAGGATGCCGATTCGCTATAGGTTTTAGATAGTAATCAATTAGCTCTGATATTCTATAACTTTCACTGCCACAATCTGAGATAATAGGACGCCCAGGGGGCATTGTAGGCTTGGACCATTTTTCAATGGGTTTGTGAATTTTCGGAAGAATATAGAAGACCCTGTTTCTAGAGTTATGATCAGATTCCAAATAGCGATACTGTTTTTCATTAAGTAAGCCTTTATCTTGAAGAGAAACAAGAATTTTATTAAACTTCCTAACATTTTCAGGCCAAATTTCCTTATCAAGTTTTTTGTAATGGTGAGGGTTGCTTAGCTGCCGTTCTATCTCTTCAATATAATCCTGTTTAGACATAATAACTGTTGCCGAACCTTTATCAGCAGGTTTAATAACTATGTTTGGATTTCTCCTTAGCTTACTTAAGGCAAGACATTCTGAATGAGTGAGGTTATGTTGGTTTCTAGGATTAGTTAAAACATCAAACTTCCTTGATACAGAGTCACGACTTATGCTTATTTCTGGGTCATACATGTAAGAAGGGGGCGTATAACCGCTTTTAGATGTAAACGGCTTGCGTACCCCACTAGAATCTCTGTAGATATCAGCCAGACTTACAATTCTAGAGTACTCCATAACATGCACTAATTTACTAATAGAAAAGTCCCTATCAGATAATGATTTTGGGCAAGGCACAAATGAAAGTCCTCTACTGAGTAGAGATATATCATCAGCAGTGAGTTCCTCGTTACTAAGATTAACAATATTACTTCCTAAGCCAAAAGTAGGGTGGCACATGCCCTGTCCCAAATTTAGTTTAAATCTACTGTCTGAAGCCAGTGGGTATACAAGCAATTTGCTGTATCTTCGGTCCAGTGAATTTTGTCCGTGGATACTCTAAATTTTGAATTAGGGATTTTTGGTATGACGATAACTCTCTTCATCTTGGAAGCAGAAGAGTTATATAGGTTCAGGTTCGAAACTTCACTGGCCGGTAATTTAGTGGATGACTGGATCTCTACAAAGTAGATGAGCGAGTTGGAAAAAGTCTTCCTAACCGCTGTCATCATGTTGCGCATCTGAGTTAAGGAAGTGTTTGGCTCAGTAGTTGTCTTGTTATTGATACCAATATTCAAGATAACTTTCTCAGGTTGGGGACCTTGATACTTTTGAATTAGCGTCCGAAATGAATTGAAATTGGCACCAGGGAAACCTTCTACCTGCATATCAGGGTGGGGGTCAAGGTTAATTCTAGATAGATTAGAATCCCCAAGTAAAAGAACTTTCTTAGTTACATTAGGAAGGTGCCAATTAGAGGAGGTGTGCCGAAATTTCCAAAATTTAGAATTAGCTAATTTATTCCGAGGGTTGCGCTGACCCCTCGGAGGGGATCTCACTGCATCTGAATATCTCATAGGTGAATGGGCTGACAAAACTGGGGATGGGGGAGGAGGAGAGGGACTAGATGTACTAGGTCTAGCAGAAGTGATCCTAGTAGAAACTGGGGAAGACGGGGGATGAAAGGGGACAGAGGTACTACTAGGTCTAGGGGAGGGGGGCTGAGGGGATGAATAAGAGGGGGCAGAGGTACTAGGTCTAAGGGAGGGAGTACCAGTAGGGAAAGGCGATGGGGAAACAGAAGGTAAAGTTACAGACCTAGGAATCTGTGACTGCAGAGTTGGAGGTGAGATAACAGATGTCGACGGGCTGTACATGGAAATGATATCAAATGAAATATATGTACAGATCCTAAAGTATCCTATACATGGAAATGATATCAAATGAAATATATGTACAGATCCTAAAGTATCCAATACATGGAAATGATATCAAATGAAATATATGTACAGATCCTAAAGTATCCTATACATGGAAATGATATCAAATGGAACATTGGATAAGACTAAGGGGTCATTTGTGTGGAGAGGGCTCAAAATAGAATAAAGAAAAATTAACTGGCCCTTTATGTAGAGCTTTAAGAATGGATAGGATATAAAAAAGAATAATGGAAAAAGATTATCAGGTCATTTATACAGAACTTTAACAATGGGTAGTATATAAAACAGGATAATGTAAAAGATTAGACCAGGCGCAACGTTGCGTCATACACAGCCCCCCCCCCCCTGCCCCCCCCCCCCCCCCCCCCCCCCCAGGTCCTTTATCAAGAGCTTAATATGTGGATAGAATATATAATAGAATAATGGAAAAGATTATCTGGTCGTTCATGTAGAGCTCAATGTATAGAAAGGATATTAAACATAATAATGGAAAAGATTATCTGGTCTCTTAAGTAGAGCCTTAATCATGGATATGATATGAAATAGTATAATGGAAAAGATTATCTGGTCGTTCATGTAGAGCTCTATGTATAGAAAGGACATTAAACATAATAATGGAAAAGATTATCTGGTCTCTTAAGTAGAGCCTTAATCATGGATATGATATAAAATAGAATAATGGAAAAAAGACGTGGTCCATAATGACTATCTCCTTTATAAATATCGTCAGGGGTGAGTGTTTCCTTAATCTTAAAGGGTCACTTAAAGTTAGCAGGTACTGAACTGTACCTAAGGAAACAATTGTACAAAAGGCAAGTTCAAGATTAAAGATGTGTGTTACCCATTGTCTTCTTAAACACTTCAAACGACGGATCAATTCACCTTATGGGGAAACCACCTCGACTGACAGATTTTAAACGGAATTCAATAGAGAAGTGTGAAACAGTTTCCGCATGAGATCGTTCACCGTGTCTAGAACGACTCGGGAAGAGATTAGGGAACTCGCCTTGCACTATGTATCAACCAAGTGGAAAAATGTGCCAAGACGCATTAACTATTTATTCCATCCTGTCAGTCCTACCAGAACTTATCGACTAGATTCGCAGACATCAGTGAGTAAAATTTGAAATTCAAAGGACACCGGCTCGGGTAGGTTATCAACCGTTTATGCCGCACGGGGAATGCTGAGTCTACCATCGATTGGGAAAGGATAATTAGAAACGGTTTGTTTTCCGGAGCTCTTCGAGTGAGGCAGATTCAAAGTCCCCTCAAAGGGATGAAGGGTTGGACTGATAAGACGAGACTCAATCATACCGGTCCATAGGGAGTACCATCGTCCGAAGGCATCGTTCTGTCAAAGATCATCGACTATCTTTAAGACCTACCTGGGACAATGGTGAGAATGTATGGAGGTCTTGTTCGACTCGTGTTTCTATGGATGACATTCAATGCTTTGAATGCCGGTCGTAATAGGAATAACGATGGGCAATGTAGTTACCGATTCCAAGTTTGGCAGCCGGGACAAAGTGTGTTGGATACATTGAAACAACTGGAGAGTAAATGCGACAACACAAGCTCTCAATCTGAAAACCAAATCCTCCGTGTCAAAGCTAACTTGTTGGCGTCTTTTTCGTCACTACAAAACGACACTTTTAAAATACAAAGGGATTTGTCTGGTCAGATGTTTAACGTTCTGGACTTACAAAGAAAACAAAACGCATTTTATTCCAAGTTAAATGAAGTTACGACAACAGTGGACAGTTTGGAAAAACGAGTCAATCTTGTAACGAGAGACTTGAAGGGCCTTAACTCCAAGGTATATACCAACTCAGATAGTCCAGTACCGGCCCTAAATCTTGATAGTATTTCATCTTCACCGGATGTACAATTGATGGGGACCATGAAAAGTAACCTCGGTGACCTAAAAGCGGAATGGATGTTGTTAAAGCGACAAGTTCGAGACATGAGGTCGGAAACTACGCAGTTGAAATATGGACAAAATGGTATCAAATCGGACACGTCGAAGTTAAAAGATCTAATAAACCGCGTTCAATCGGATACGACTCGGATAAAAGCAAACCAAAAAGATATCACCGTTCAGAATCAAGATTTAAAAACTATGCTGGAAAATGTTAAACTGGACTCGATTCAAATCAAGGACAAACAAAGTAGTGTTCGTTTGGATATTGTAACCATGAAAGAAAGCTGGCTGGCACTTAAATCCAAATGGTTTCAACTAGAAGCAGACTTAAATCTGTTAAGGATAGAAAATCAGCACTTGAGGAACGTTTTAATGAAAGTATTGGAGGGTGGTAATTCTACAGAGTGGGATGCTTTACTCACACGTCTTAGGGATAAAGTGTTTCCCTTACCCCCAGCTCAAAGGGCTACTTCTCCCGTCAAGATGCCAACTGTACAATCGATATCAGCTGATTTGAACAAGAGTCAACCCACTGCTGCTGTATCCAGGGGTAGGTATCAAGTAGTACGCCTTAGCATTAGCTGTCGTTAAGTTGTTTGTTTAGAAATACAGACATCCAATTTGAGACGACTTTATTGGTGCTGGTTAACTTAAAGGCCCACTTGCCGCCGTAGCCTGTTTAAATTTGCTAAGAAAACCAATTTACATGAGCTTACTACGACTAATACCACTAAACTTAAACATATGACACATAAAACATGTCTAGTTAGCTTTAGCATGTAGAAATGGGGTGAAATACAAACGAAGAAACGAAGAATCGAAGCCTGATTACAACAACAACGATCAGTGTCGGTCAACTTTCGTGTTGGATTACCCTCCTTTCAGGCCTTTGTATCTAGCTGTGGTTTACACTCAAACAATTATCAGCAGACTGTTAACCGATCGTCAGTCTGTATTTCTCAGATAAATAGGCCTACGTAAAATTACACTGTGCCGTTAGTTCACTCACTCGACTGAAACATAAAAAGCGCTTGTGCGAGCAGTTCGGTTTGTTTACGTTCCGGGTACCTAACAATTCAAATTTTCAAATTCAAATTAAAAATACAAAGTAACGTCCAAACTTTTAAATTTTGGTAAAAATAGAAAGTTCCTAACTTATATTGTCTGAGGAAAATACAGAAAACGGTCTTTCTTTTTTAATGTAAACAATATTCCTGATTTTCGCGGCAAGTGTGCCTTTAAAGAAGATTTCGAATATGAACAAGAAAATCCGCTTAACCTTAATAATAAACTTTAAAGCTCCTTTGCCTTAAAGTTATGTTTTGTTAGAAAAAATTAATATGATTCAACTCAAAAACCCATACGAAATGTTTATACATGGTGTAACGTTTGATTTCTTTTGTGTTCCATGTCCCATTTTAATTTATCTTTGCATTTACATTGCAGTGTACTACTCTTAGAGATTTTCTAATGTATATGTATTATTGTCCAATGTTACAAAAACAAGGGCGTGTATTTTTTTTCAGTGAGAAACAAAGCGAGAAAAGATAGCAAAGACTGCATGACATATTTGGGAACGTCCCTAAAATACATATAGCTAAACAGTAGAGTAACTCCGTCAATATCTGGCCCTTTAAAAGTCATATAATCATATATTTATATGTATTTGAAACACAATTGTGGGGCCCATAAAACGACAAAAAGGACTTTTTATCGGTTTGGGACCGGAGCTTAAGATATTAAGGGTTTTAATCCATCGAATGTCCTTCCTTTAGGATGGCATGACTTGGTGCCTGACGCTTAATGTACTAAGTCGGAAAATTATGGGATAGTGGAGGGTCATGTTTGAAGTGACCATTTCGATACAAACTCATGCTATGTTGATACCTAAATATATCCCGATGACGTCATGTAACAATCGGTCTAACATATGTTTTAGAGCTTCCTGTGAGCCTGGTCGCGGGTTCGAATACCACTCAGTTCCAAAAAAAAATTTCTGACTGGGTTTTCACTCGAACGACCTATGTGGGATGGTTGGCAGTTACCAGCGGAAGGTCGTGGGTTTCCTCCGGGCATAGAGTCCGGTCTCCTCCCACAATAAAACTGGCAACGCCGCCATATAAGTGAAATAATCTTGAGCGCGGCGTAAAACACCAAACAATCAATCCTTAGAGCCAGACCGCAATAACTTCAGTAGACCAAACAATTCTAATCATATCAGGTAATTCATCTTTCTGTTTCAGATTGTCAGAGTTTATATAAGGCTGGATATGTTATAAGCGCTGTGTACCCCATTCAGCCTATTGGTGCTGCCCAACTTGACAACGTGTACTGTGAAATGATTAACGGCTCTGGATGGACTGTGATACAACGGCGAACCGATGGACTTATAAACTTTAATAGACGCTGGCTGGAATATAAATATGGTTTTGGGAACTTGTACGGCGAATTCTGGCTTGGGAACGAGAAAATTCATTTGCTGACTAGTCAAGGGGATTATGTTTTGCGGATCGATATGTGGGACTGGGAAGGAAACAGGTTGTTCGCGGAGTACTCTTCTTTCATGGTGGAGAGTGAAAGTGAGAAGTATCGTTTACACGTGCGAGATTACCGCGGGGATGCGGGAGATTCTCTCAGCTACCATAGTAGCATGGCGTTCAGCACTGAAGACGCCGACAACGATCTCCATGCACGTCAGTGTGCCATCGATTATAAATCAGGCTGGTGGTATAACAGTTGCTACTCAAGCAATCTAAACGGCGTGTATCGCATGGGTTGGTACGGACAAGGGAGGGCAGGTTTTGCTGATGGAATCGTTTGGTTCACCCTGAAAGAATTCGATTCATATTCCCTGAAAGCGGTTGAAATGAAAATTCGACCGAAAATCTAAAATACTGCATCGATTTTGGCGTTAGAGCGTTTCATTGATATTTATCGTCTGGGGCGACTTCCTGTTAATTATTCCTTAAATCTAAAAATAGGACAGACTTTACCTAGTTTAGCTTTTGTTCGATATTGATATGGTTATTAGTATCGTTGTTTCATTTTGTGAGTTTACTTTGAGAGTCTACTCTGTGTGTCTACTTCACACAGATAGCATAAAAAAGTATTGATGACCTATAAATTCTTGAAGATGCATTTAGAAGCTCGGAATATTTGAAATTTTAAGGATTGTTGAATTAATTGTTACACGAACCATTTTTATACACTGTAAATCATATTGAACTTGACAGTCTTGACAGTAGTTGTACGTTTTTTGTTTGACGGTTTTGTTGGTCTCTTATAGCTGTATAAGACGTCGCATACGATGTCACATGCGCTTGTAACCGGGAAGGTGGCGTGCTCTCAATTTGTGTTTCTCCCAAAACGGCTTTTCTGCGAGTGTATCAATGGTTGAGTCAAACATAATGCAAGCTAAATATTATTTATTTTCTATGGGTTGCGTGGAAGGGCTAAAAACAACATGTAAGAAAAATTGTTATGTTTATAATCAAATAAAACTCCTTAGTCTTCCCCCTCCTGTCTACTCATGGTAAACATGTAATATTCCCAGTACAGGTATATATATATATATATATATATATATATGTATATATATATATATATATATATATATATATATATATAAAAGTAAAAGACCCGAATTCCCATACACACAAGTGTCCGTGCGATTTCATATTCCAGGGTAAAAGACTGTTTATTAACGTTATACCGATATCTTATCTTGACAGTGAGCCAATGGATGGGAAAGCTTAGTGGACAGCAATGTTCCAATTTATATTCTACGCATATTTGTGAAAACTATTTTATAGACGATCGATAGAAAAGTGAATTATATCTTTTAAATCGCCCCCACGCAGATGCTTAGAGATTTTTCTGATAGTATGCATTCTACGAATTTCTTCAAATCACACAGTGCACGTCAACGTGCGCTTTTTAAAACAATTCGTGCCAGACACTGCAGGCACAAGACTACTCGGAAGGAGTTTCTTTCTAGAAACCGCCATACATCGCTTAACTGGTGCGCAAAAGTTTGAACGCCAATATTTTAAAGTGGCATGAGCTGCCAAAATGTTAATATTTTGACCTTAAAACAGAATGTGGAAATTTTTGGCTATTTTTTCTCTAGACGTATAATTCAGAAGCTTTTTAGTGCTTCTAGTCTCAAAAATGTACGATAAAGTATTGTTTTGAACTAGCTTTGGCTTAGAATGAATGAATGGTCGTCCCGGTTATTCAAATTTTGTTTACTTTTCGAACACGTTTTCGGTTCGTACAGGCCACATACTGTGTGGATTTTCCTCATTCCAGCGCCAATCATTTAGTTTTTCGATGGCCTTTAAAGCCTCTTACTGTGGTGACGATCAGAAATTATGAAAAAAGTGTGAATTTTGGCAACTCATGCCACTTTAAAGAGACTCCGTCAGAACATTCGAACTACGCTTTGAAATCTGTTCATAAACTATTACAAGAGTTTCTTTTCTGTTTAAAAATGCAGATGATACAATTGGGAAATACAACCAGGCTCTCCGTCTGACATTGGCCCGAAATAACATCAAATAATTTCCCATTAGTTATGCATATATAGGCTTCGCTGATAACTTTCTGCAAACCTTCGAGTTTGCATGGTGTAAGATATTTAAGTCCCAATTTAGGCGTATAAACATTACACAATGGGTTTCAAAACAAAAGTCCCTTTATATGCTCCGTTATGTGACCCTGATCCTGCATAAATGCCCAAATAACACGTTTACTTTGTAGCTTAAAAAAGGATTATCGAAAACACTTATTTTGCAAAGAATGTATCCGTTGACAAAATAAATCTCTAAACATATAGATTGTCACAAATTATGAAGCCAGTGTAATGTGCAAAATTGGTCCGAACTTTCCCTGGAATGGATGGGGCAATATAAATCTTTTTTCCATAAGAAATTACAGGAATATCTTCTATCTTTAATGTCAGTAATTTATTTACTTGGAAAGCTTCGTCGAAGACGGCAATAAACTAAGGTCTTGGGGGTGTAAAATGCGCTAGTTAAATTATAGCCCCGGAGGCCTCTCTTTTACTGCGCTGAACTGCGTTAAATGGCGATATCGCCTGATTCTTCAGACCATTGGCGAGAAGATACTGGTCTGTGTGTGACAGAATAAACGCAAACAGCTGGTCTTTGTCTTGCCCGAGGCTAAATTCACAAGAATTCTAATGTTTTCCTCGCGTGATCATTTCCAAAGAGTAACAGTAATCTATTCAATTCCTTTTCGTCAAAACAACTCTTTAGTGAGAAATATCTGTACCAATGACTCGTTATACATTTTCTGATATATACATCATCATCAGCTTTAAAATGACACTAGCGACTTCAGCAAAGTGAAATAAACCGCCAAAATTCTGACCCTCTTCATGAATTCCGATTGTCAAATTCAGCGTTTGAAGTACCTCGTAAAACTAAAGGCTTGACATTGAAATCAAAAACATCGATCAATAACCAGTGCTAACCGAAAATATGTGCAAATAAAAACAAATTCCTATAGCCGGAATGCATCAGTATGTTTACGGGTTTTTGCTATAAAACGACCTTAACATATCTTTCAATGGCATTTAGAAGTTGGAAGGTTTGACTTTGATAACGATGTAAGAACTACATCGAAACGTCGTCGCCCAACCAAGAAGTTGTCATCCATAAGTAATTCTTCACCTTATTGTGACCTTAACATACATCTCTGACTTTGGTATCAGCAGAAAGCTTTCATTTCTACTGCTTGATAAAAACGACGAACCTTAAAGGGGCATGAGCTGCCAAAATGTTGATATTTTGACGTTACAACAGAATGTTGAAATTATTGGCTATTTTTCTCAAGACGTATAATTCAGAAGCTTTTTAGTGCTTCTGGTCTCGAAAATGTACGATAAAGTATTGTTTTGACGTAACTTTGGCTTAGAATGAATGAATGGTCGTCCCGGTTATTTAAATTTTGTTTACTTTTCGAACACGTTTTCGGTTCATACAGGCCACATACTGTATGGATTTTCCTCATTCCAACGCCAATCATTAAGTTTTTCGATGGCCTTCAAAACCTCTTGCTGTCGCGACGATCAGAAATTATGAAAAAAGTGTGAATTTTGGCAGCTCATGCCACTTTAAAGGAGTCTTTCCAAATCAGATCGGTAAAAACATAAACGTACTGCAAGCCACCATTGAAAATATAGCTAATTTGCCTGTTTCTGTACTTTAAAAAGGTAAATATAGGAGTTAAACCTACATGAATGCATTGCGCTATCAACACATAGGATGATTGCTGAGCGATGGCGTCACAGACCTTTACATACGCAAATAATGTGTATCGATCTTTTTGACATATTCTGTCAGAAGCCTAACAGCACAAACCAGGGTGGATTCAGACTACATCAATGATTAAACGAGGCAAAATTAAAAGAAATTAGACAAATTGGTCGCATATCTGCTCATCACACACTGTTATCGGGTAGTTATACAAATTGTTCATGTTTTAACGAGCATTTTTGATGTGTCAATCAGATGGCCGGCCAATTAGAAGCCTGCAATTATCCTACCGGTACATCCTTTTTGAGAGATATTAAAGTTGCTTCAGGTGCCGAAATTTGCATTTCTCGTGTTTACACTCGAGAATCGTATCACCAGAGTATGAATGGGGAAGTGTGAAACGTCCCATTACACCATATTCAGGGCATTGACACAAAGGTCACCATAAACAATAAACAGCGCCCTCTCTCGGTTAGTCAGAAACCGTGGCTTTTCTTCTCTTCCTCGTATGAACTATTATGGGATGCATAAGAAATAAGATGGCGAACATTTTAGATGTGACAACGGTACCTGATGGAGCAAACGTTTCCGAAGAACTTCATATTGTTGAAAATGAGACAAGGAGTCTTGTGTGGAACGATTTGAGTCGAAATTTAGATATTGGAGTAGCGTGCTCGGTAAAGCTTTTGTAAGAACCAATGTATTCTCCGGACTGCGGCTACTGATTGCCGATAAATATGGAGTGGAGAGCGAATTTATTTTCTCATTTGAAATTGCGCAACCGTTGACAATTTCAAAATCTACCTCGCATAAGCATCACATAATGTAGTATAAGCAGACTGAAGGCGTCAGTGTCCTAAATATAGGGTAATGTGACCTTTCACACTTCTCCATCCATATACTTCTGGTATCACTGAAAGTCTAGTCTATACTTTTTAGGAAAATAAGAAAATATTTAACAAGAGTTTTAGTAAACTCAGCATACGCGCTATGCTACGACTGATTACTGTACATTATAAAAAATATTTGTTTAAATTTCAGCAATAGAAATCTTTATGTGAAAGTTTTTCAATTCTCTATTCGTTGAACAAATATGGATACGGTATTATGTAACCAGGGATATCTTTAATAGTCCCGACACACAGTCTACCCCTAAGGTATAATACTCTAAACAAATGTCAGGATCAGGTAAAAATATGGACTTAAATACATAATCTAATATAGATGCCGAACTGTACAACCATACAACCAGAGATGCCATAAATAAAGATATACACTAATAGCTTCAAGGTATGGGGTGGTATGTAACGAAGATATAGACTAAAAGAGATATTACATAATTCAATATAGATACCATATTTTGCAACCGAAGATGTCATAAATGGTTCATGGTACACCATCTATCTATAATGCATATGTTGTGAAAAAATTGTAAAGATCGGATCAAAACTCTTCAAGTTATGGATACGGAAGGGAACGAAGATATAGACTAAGACAGAATATTACATAACCCAATGTAGAAGCCATATTATTCAATCGACCATGTCATAAATGTTCACGATACACCTTCTACCCATAAGGTATATGTTGAGAAAGAATTATAAAGATTAGATCAAAGATTAGATCAAATCCGGGACGGACGGACGGACGGGCGGGCGGACAGACGCCTCTGGTGATACCATAATACGACCAAGTCGGGCGTATAAAAATTGTGTTATAACGAAAGAATATTGACATGTTGGCAGCTAATAACACTTTAATTATTGGGTCCAGCAATATGATAGTGCACTGTGTAATGTTACCATACGGTAATTTGTCCAAGCAAAAGTACGGGCGTAATGCAAATTAATTGTATACCGACTGACTTATGTACTGTACAGGATTACCTGTATCACAGGTGTAAATAGCGAAATGGCACAGTTTCTTCGACGGAAAGTTGTGAAAATAAATCCGTTTACCCATCAGTTAGTACTAGTGTAAATCATTATCCCGTGGGCGCAAACATTTAAACAAAAATAAGTTCATATAATTGGTGAGTTGAAAATATCCAAACATTGAAACACTATGGCCAAAGTACATTGATGAGTTGGAAAGTGAAATCTTTAGGACAGTAATTTTTGTATAGATGCAGTATATCAATGAGTTTATGAAACAGATAAATGGGTTCATTATGACATTTAATACATTGCAAACATTTTTAGCAGACTGATGATAGTACTTGTATATATGTATACGTCAAAGTCTGCATGGGTTTTAATTTTGTATGGGTTTTTCCTTTTTTTCAAATATTATCAAGATATTTAGCCAATGGAGTGAAACTGTTCATGACACGTGCCAAGTTTTATTTAGGTTCCATACTTATAGCTTTTGAGATAATTCATTATGAAAAAGGGGTCACTTTTGCAATCTAAACAGAGAAGTTAATCTTCGCATGCGAGAATTCTGAAGCAAAGGGGAGGTAAGCATGTGGGCGCGATTGTCACTTTTGTACCCATACGATGTATATTACAAAGGAGCATTCGCCGAATGATATTTTAGGTTCCATACTTATTCTTATACTTATTCTTATACTGTATCACAGCTGTAAACAGCGAAATGGCACAGTGTTATTCTTATACTTATTATAGCTTTTGATATAATTCATAATGAAAAAAGGGGCCACTTTTGTACCCATGTGATATATGTTATAAAGGAGCATTCCACCAGATGTAAGGAGAAATCTGCCAATTCGTTTGAGGACTCCAAATTAGTGAGATGCTTTCTTGCATAAGGTTGATTGTCGACCCCAAGGAGGCGTATACAATCTCCACATTGGATTCTCAGGTTGTCGATAGTTAAAGCGGCATAAGCTGCCAAAACTCATACTTTTTTCATAATTTCTGATCGGCACGGCAGTAAGAGGCTTTGAAGGCCATCGAAAAACTAAATGATTGGCGTTGAAAAGAGGACAATCTATACAGTATGTTGCCTCTACGAACCGAAAACGTGTTCGAGAAGTAAACAAAATTTAAATGACCGGGACGACCATTCATTCATTCTAAGCCAAAGTCAGTTCAAAACAATACTTTACTGTACATTTTCGAGCACTAAAAAGCTTCTGTATTATACGTCTTGAGAAAAATAGCCAATAATTTCAACATTCTGTTTTAACGTCAAAATATCAACATTTTGGCAGCTCATGTCCCTTTAAAGATTTGATGGTACGATTAGATTTGATAACGAAAATGTATACGTCTTCGCTTACATCAATTGTTCAAGAATATACTTTGTTGAGTCCGTGTAAGTGAGACTATTGTCATCCGCAACAGAGACTTAAAAAGTCGTGCTTGGCTTAGGAAAATAAATATATCATTTTTTAACACTATCTTGAAATGATATTCTTCTACCGATTTTGGACAGGGAATCGTACCTGCGTCCCAGAGTAACGCACTTGATGGAGGTCAGCCGGCTGAATTAAGTGCTGTTGATAGGTCGGTGACAGAATTGTAGTTCTAAACATAACTAGAACCAGACCGACAACTAAATAATTATGTAAATGTCAATCTGATTGGACTGTCAAATTTAAACGCCAATGGAGATTCAAATCTAGCATTCTAAAATAAAGTACAAAACTAAACATATATGATTCTTTGTTGAGATTTTGAAATTCCGATTCCGAAGGTGACAGAATCTCGGCCAACTCGTATGACTCATAGAGGTCTGACACGGTGTATATCCCGAATATTCCCAATTGAAGCCTTTTAACAAAGCGAATGGCTAACTCGTGAAAAGGGCGATAAACGAAAAATAATGTGGAATACATGCACAGAGGTCTAGTTGTCTCCCTTGCGTTAATTTTGTAAGGAATTACAGAAAGGGTTAAAGGGGCATGAGCTGCCAAAATGTTGATATTTTGACGTAAACACAGAATGTTGAAATTATCGGCTATTTTTCTCAAAACGTATAATTCAGAAGCTTTTTAGTGCTTCTAGTCTCGAAAATGTACGATAAAGTATTGTTTTAAACTAACTTTGGCTTAGAATGAATGAATGGTCGTCCCGGTTATTTAAATTTTGCTACTTTTCGAACACGTTTTCGGTTCGTACAGGGCACCTACAGTATGGATTTTCCTCATTCCAACACCAATCATTTAGTTTTTCGATGGCCTTCAAAGCCTCTTACTGTCGTGACGATCAGAAAGTATGAAAAAAGTGGGAATTTCGGGAGCTCATGCCCCTTTAAATACTATACTGTGGTAAAAGGACGTGCCAGGCGACTTCTTTGTCGAAAAAAAAGGATAAAAAAAATATTCAAAATGCACATATAAACGGCATAAATAATTGTTTTAACTTTCGCATCTTCTTTCCTCTTCTTTCCTTCTAGTTACCGAGTATATTTTAGGAATAATTTCAGGGGGAAAGCGAAATGATACAATTCAGCCGCCATACCAAACAACAAGCTCACAATTCCGTTTGCCAATGCCACGGGTATTGTGGAGGCTTAAATGAAGTATTTTGTTAGCATTACCGATTGATAGATTGATTGATTGATTGATGTTTTACGTCGCACTCAGGATTATTTGTTTCAATTTGAACTGAGTGTGATTCGAACCCCAGCCACATCGATGGAAGGCCTGTTTCGGTCTGAGGGACGAGAGCTTTACCAAAGACATGAGTTGAATAAATGATCATTTTCTCCCCGTGTAAAGCAGGTAGATTCGTGTATACTTCCGTCGACCTATTCATGTACATTGAAGTAATTCCTATATTTAGAATGACGTTAATAGTCGGACTGTAGGAGTTTGTAATAATAATAAAAATGGGGTTCGACCTTTTCAGAAACGCTCGACGCAAGTAATTTTGTGTTTTGTCTTGATTTTAAGATGTAGGCCTACCAGTGGCATGCCCTTTAAGATTAAAGTCCCACTCGGGTCGAGTTAAGATCCGCTCCGATTGTCGGCGATTGAATATTTTTAAAAGACCCTTCATGTCGACTGAGACTGGTTCATCGTTCAGCCAACCGATTCCCGGCTGATCAGTCTTTAAGGCCGCTTAGGTCGAAAAAAACATTCTTCGACTGAGTAATTGTGCTGCCTAGTGCCTAACGGAGGACACATATCAGTCTAGTTAACCCGCATGCTCCCTTCAGAAACAATAATTACAATAATTGCGAACATTTTTCTATTTCTGTTTTGTCAGAACCAGGGCATCCTATATGCCACTTTAAACAGATGAATTTTATCTCACCAGCAAAGGACAGTTTCAAATATCAACGCTGACTGTGAAAAACGTCTAACAAAGAGATGTCAAATACAGAAGATATGGGCGCATTAAAGAGCATACAGACCTTGGAATTCGAATGTCATAGAAACTATTGTAATGGGGTGGGGCATAGGGGTCATCATCTCCCCACCCGCTCAACATAAACATTATATTACCCCCTTCTTCCTGATCAGCAACAAGTAAGTAAATCAGGATGAGACACGTGTTTGCGGCTGATTTCCAATTTTTGGACTGAGTGGAATTCGAACCCGCCTATATAATGAAGACGACATTGTATTATAGGAATCTCAGTTGCTATATAGATTTAGTTCCCTGGGAAAGTACAATATTAGTTATATGACGCCCTTGCGTGGGTATACGGGTAGATATTTGGTGTCTGACATTAATATTTTTCCGAGGCGAAGCCGAATATCTACCCGTATACCCACGCAAGGGCGTCATATAACGAATTTATCACCATCCAGAGCAGCTTGTTTACTTAAAACTGAGCTTAATCAGCTGTTCTTTATTCGATTAGTTCACAAAAATGTCATGGGTTGAGTGTATAGAGCGAGGTCTACATGACGTCGTGAACGAAATAAATTCTATTGTGACGTTGCAAAGTTATATCGGTTTTCACGATCTTTGAGACAAGTATAGCGTTCAATGCTGACGAAACAACATTCTAAACTGACGTCACAATAGGATTTCGTCTTGACTGAAGAATGCTGTGACGCACCAAGACCTTCACTCCGTGGTAATAACAGCGCGTGAGATCTTAACTCCGGGGTTATACAGAATCAAATATATACACGGAAAGCACTGGGATGCAGACTCACATTCTGGGCGTTTCGACCAATCAAATGCCAAGAAATTTCTCTCAATGGTGATAATGCATGGCATTCCTTTCTTGTCTGTTTATATTTTTGAACACTATAACACACGGGCACAGGGAAAATCTTCTTGTCTAAAATAACCACGGAGATCAAGTTTCTTTTTGTGTTAAAAAGGAGCATATCATTTAGACGTTTATACCCTATCATAAGTTGTTATAATAAACTACAACCCATAATATTTCATTAGGTTGACGACAGGCAGGAGTTTGGCTTTAGTCGGTAGAATTTTCTTGTCTGTTTATAGATATTTGACACTTTTCAAAACGTACCAATGTTTATGTTGGCACATCAACATCGAAACTCTCCCGAAACATGCTACCATTGTGACATTCAATACAGGGTTATCCAAGAGAGAGTATGTTTACACTTTAAATATTTTGTGTTTATACAACAAGTCATCAACTCAACAGTCCCTTTACAGAGAGGATAGGCTTTTTGTTCAACAGAGATAGAAATTTGGAGCACAGGTCAAACTTCTTTTGCTACACTGCCTGAGTTTAGAAAAAAAGAGATCACGTGTTAAACAGCTTACAGGACTTATTATATGTAACTGACAATAGCTAGAAATTAGGCTGAAATGGCAATGAGACGTTTTATTATAAATACATCATTACAAAATAACAAAAACGAACCGAAAGGAATCAAATCGACGACCCTAATATCATCCCCCCATAACCTTACCCCTACCCCCCCCCCCCCCCCCACCCCACTACCACCACCACCACCAAGTACATGAGGTCCAATATTCGGAGCTTCGCCCTATGATCTATTCCAATCATTTAACAATGCAAAATTTGGGCTTATAAAAAGGATAAATATGGAACCTTTTCTCAATTTAGTCTCTGGGATAAAGGTCATCAAGGTTACTTTTATCATATCAATTCTTTGTCGTTAACTCGTCCTTGATAATGCCAGGTTAAACCAATATAATGAAGACGACATTTTATTATAGAAATCTCAGTTGCTATATAGATTTAGTTCCCTGGGAAAGTCCAATGCATGGCATTCCTTTCTTGTCTGTTTATATTTTTGAACACTAAAACACACGGGCACAGGGAAAATCTTCTTGTCTAAAATAACCACGGAGATCAATTGTCTTGTGTTAAAAAGGAGCATATCATTTAGACGTTTATACCCCATCATAAGTTGTTATAATAAACTACAACCCATAATATTTCATTAGGTTGACGACAGACAGGAGTTTGGCCTTAGTAAAATTTTCTTGTCTGTTTATAGATATTTGACACTTTTCAAAACGTACCAATGTTTATGTTGTCACATCAGCATCGAAACTCTCCCGAAACATGATAACATTGTGACATTCAATACAGGGTTATCCAAGAGAGAGTATGTTTACACTTTAAATATTTTGTGTTTATACAACAAGTCATCAACTCAACAGTCCCTTTACAGAGAGGATATGCTTTTTTGTTCAACAGAGATAGAAATTTGGAGCACAGGTCAAACTTCTTTTGTTACACTGCGTGAGTTTAGAAAAAAAGAGATCACGTGTTAAACAGCTTACAGGACTTATTATATGTAACTGACAATAGCTAGAAATTAGGCTGAAATGACAAGGATACAAAGAGACGTTTTATTATAAATACATCATTACAAAATAACAAAAACGAACCGAAACGAGCCTAGACTAGAGGCTTGATTGATAGAAGTGCATCGCTCTGGAATATCCGTCAAACCTAGTTGATCTAAGGATTTTTGCTTTAAAATCAAATTTCTGTGACACGGTTGTCCAGAACTTTTGTCTTTCTTTTTTTTCGGGGACGGGCACGGTTTAATAAATTAGTCTTAATAAGGTTAAACATCAACCTTAAAAGAAAAGTAAATCCACGGAGTGATCGATGTTGAACATAAATATTTGGTAAAACACTTTAGTTCCATACCAGTTAAAAGTGGCACTTGTACCCATAAAGAGTTTAACAGCATCTGAAGACATAGCCTATAAATCAGAGAGCGTAGCCATTCGCGCGTCTACAAGATACACGAGTGAAATATACTCTCCCAAAAAAGAAACGCAACATCCAATTTTTTTTTCAAACATGAAGTTTTCAAAAAATGTGCGTGATTGACACATGACAACAGGATCATGTTATAATGTAAATGTCCGATAATTGAATTTAAGCCCCTGATAGTGGCTGTTGATCACACGTGACTTTCGGGTCAGCCTTTGTATAACGCTACACGAGGAAGGCGTAGGGAAAAACGTAGGGCAGTTGCACGTGCGAATCGCGTCTTAATGGGTATAAAAGACACACAACCGTTCAATTGAATTTAGTCGTTAAATTCTTTCACGAAGTTGCTACAATATGCCTAGACTAGACGCAGCTACCCGGAACGTCGTCATTGGTCGTCTCCTGGCAAGCGAATCACAGAATGCAGTTGCTAGACTTTATACTGTTCACAGGAGCACGATTTCCAGACTGTTGCAACGGCACCAGCAATCCGGTTCAACAGCTGATCGTCAATGTTCTGGCCGACCTAGGATCACATCAGCAGCCCAAGATCGCTACATCCGGTTACTTCACCAGAACGTTACAGTGCCCCGCTGACCGTTCAAATCCAATAGAACATTTGTGGGATGGTTTGGATAGACACGTGCGCAGTCGTCTTTCAGTGCCGCAAACTCTGCAAGAACTGCAGCTTGCTCTTGAGCAAGAATGGAGGAGAATTCCGCAAAACCGTACTCGTCGATTGTGTCTATGCCGAGACGGGTCCGTGCTGTTTTACAGGTTAATGGTGGGTACAACAGATATTGACGTTGCAGTGACGTCATCTGAGTGCTATGAACTTTAATGTGATAATTTTTACATGGGAAGGAACTTCAAAGTCTGAACAACCAGTCTGCCAAATTTCAGTGTAATGTGAGGCTTATTTCTGTATTAAAACTGATGTTGAAAATTCATATTTTGAAGAACAAAAATTGGATGTTGCTTTCTTTTTTGGGAGAGTATATGAGGGCCGACAGTCCTGTGCTTTACTATGGCGATCTGTATATCTGAGTTTTTATATCTTCAAAACATTCAGTCTTTCACCACCTAGCGTATAAAACTAAATTCAGCAATATACAGTTTAGTATAAAATGGGTCCTGAACAGTGCAATTAATGTTAAAGGCACACTTGCCGCGAAAATCCAGAATACTGTTTACATAAAAACACAGTGGGCGATTTCTGTATTTTTCCCAAACAGAAGAAGTTAGGAACTTTCTATTTTTACCAAATATAAAAAGTTTTGCCATCATTTAGTATTTTTAATTTGAAATTGAAAATTAGATTTATCAAGTACCCGCAATGTAAACAAACCCTGAACCTGAACATGCGCACAAGCGCGCTAATGTTTTGAGTCGTGTGAGTGATCCAGCGGCACAGTATAATTGTACGTACTTTATCTGAGAAATACCGACTGACGATCGAGTAAGAATGACTCGAAAAGCCGGCCAATAATTTTTTGAGTGTAAACCACAGATAAAAAAGCCTGAAATGTGGGTAATCCAACCATTAAGTTAACCGACACTGATCGTTGTTGTTGTAATCAGGCCTCGATTCTTCGTTTGTTTTTCATCCCCATTTTTATATTCTAAACCTAATTGGACTTGTTTGATGTGCCCTATGTTTAATTGTAGTGGTTTTAGTCGTAGTAAACCCATGTAATTTGGTTTTCTTAACAAATGTTCAACAGGCTACGGCGGCAAGTGGGCCTTTAAAGCCCTTCAAACGGTGGATTATGGTCATTTTGGATTTAGCACTAATGTATTTCAAATGGAGAATAGAAATCAATGCAGGCCTTTCCTTTTGGCGGATTCAAAGCCAGCTTGGGTAAAAAAGGTACACGTGACTGAAACTTACACTGTTATTGGTTCCGCCAGCAGGTGGCTTGCCGAAATCAACATGGATGATCTACTTTCATTGTCGTGTATACTGGTAAAGCTGGATTTAAAAATCTCTAAAAAAAATCAGCAGGAATAAACTACACACATCTATGGAAAGTTTTTAGGTTGTTCTATTTAGTTAATGTACAGGTTTGGCTGGATTTCCTTTCCTTCTAAGATCACAGGACAACACTTTTATTAAAGGTCAAATGTAAACATTTCATTAAACTCTTCATGAACGTGGCTGTTAGCCAGACACAAGCTTTTGTCTCGTATTAGGCCATTTTTGCATTTTTTAATTAAAGGGGCATGAGCTGCCAAAATGTTGATATTTTGACGTTAAAACAGAATGTTGAAATTAATTTAACTTTCCCTGTAAACTTAACTTTCTCTATAACGGTCAACCAGCTCGACTAAAAGCCGATTCTCATTAAATTTACAAAGATATTGTAATTAAAACAGTTTTGACTATCATCGCTTGATAGTTAAGATATTTAGCGATGACACTAACAACAATTCAAAATACATACCTGCGGGAGAGTAAATAAAACAAAGAAATTATTTGGACGAAGAACACCCAACTGTATATTTGAAAGATGGCGGCTGGTGCAACAGAATACACCACGTGATCGCCTCACAGTTCGGCTGCAGAAAAAATGTGTCACCGCCCTTGACCTTTGGGGATGTACCGATTTCACAAGCGATTAACAGGAAAACAATTAAAAGAAATAAAATGGTACCCCCTAGTCTTACATAACTACAACACTCTACAAAGACACTACATTAACATACTTTATTGAGACTGGTAAAAACAAAAAGCATGCTATTTCTACTTTTTGGGAAAAATAACTGATAATTTCCAAACTCTGCTCAAATTCGGCAGCTCGTGCCACTTAAAGATTATAATCAGTCAGATCAACCAGAATTTTGATTATTTCTCATTTGTTAATCTCCCTTTGTCATTTGGCTCTGTTGTGAGTGTACAGTTTATTTGAAAGTGACCCTTTTCTCCCTTTCTCTTTTATAGTCCATGTTTTGTGATTGATTGATTGATTGATTGTTTAGTGTTTTACGCCGCGCTCAAGATTATTTCACTTATATGGCGGCGTTGCCAGTTTTATTGTGGGAAGAAACCGGGCTCTATGCCCGAAGGAAACCCACGACCTTCCGGTGGAAACTGGCAACTATCCCACATAGGTCGTTCGAGTGAAAACCAAGTCAGAAAATTTTCCAATTTTTGGACTGAGTGGGATTCGAACCCGCGACCCATTGGTGGAAGGCTGTTCGGATTGAGCGTCCAACGCTCTACCTTCTGAGCCACGGAGGCCCCTCATGTTTTGTGAAAAACTCAGTCAGAAAATAAGAAATATCAGCCATAAAAAGCTGAGAAAGAGTGTCTCATTGGATTTCATTACAAACGTCCCGCGTCTTAACCTGGTGCCAAGGAGACCAAAGGGTATTGAGGAAGTCGAAAACGAGCTATCCATTGATCCATACAGCAAGCACATTACAGAAATATCAAAAGAGGTGGACAAAGTCAAGCCAAATAGCGACCATATAAAACTTCTCCTCAAGGAAAGTTTCGTTAATAGACGAAAATGGATGGCCACACTGCCTCCAGAGTCCTGGGGGCTGTTTCACGAAGCCGTCGCACAGTGCGATCAATCGCAGTTGCCATGATGACTTATCTCTTCAATATGGTACCCATTGGCTTCGTTTGCGATGCGACAGCTTTGTGAAACGAGCCTCTGGTCTCCTTTATTTGAAACCTTTCCCTGCTTTGAGGACATGAAATATGTAAGTATACATATATGTACAAATCAGTGAAGCAACCAGCAATCACATAAGTCAAGTGTTCATCCTAAAATCAGGAATCTGTTGGATCTTATTCAATATTAAAGAAATTGTCTTAAAAAATTCCTATCTCACAAAAGTTTTAATTGCTACATATGGAGGCGGTCCAAATAGGTTTATTTTCTAAATTTCGTAGACACATAGCTGGATAAAGCGGAGCTAATCATCATTAACTCATACAAAGTGGTGTTAAGTGTGTGTACAGGTTCCTAATGATTCTTCAATAAATGGGGGAAAACAATTCGAAGGGTTGCCACATAAACCCATTGAACGTTGAGGATTTGCTTTGACAATAAGCCCACTTTTCTAATTCAATAAGTGAATTTCTGTTTTTATGCGTTTGACGTAAACATCAATCAATAATTAACCTAAAACCCATTATTGCAACTTACTACGTGGTGATCGATGTCTTAATTTTTTATCATTAGTATGGAACCCACGTTTAAAGAGAGTTTCAAACATTTCTTGAATTTTGTTGTCAAATAATGTACAAATCTATTTCAGGTTATATTTGAATATCAACTTATCCGCAAGGTTGCAGATTTGTCAAAGGAGAGAGACAACATGACCAAGTTATTTCATATTGTGGCAGCGTTTCTCAAACAAGAGGAATTACAGGTAATTAATATATCACTAGAAAAAGTTGTTTCTCTTCTTTAGGTGTGACACTTGCAGTATCACAGTGGTAACAAACCTGATTAAACTAGAGTAGGAAAAAGAAACACTGTATTATGAAATTTATGAAATGAATTTAAAAGGAAAGTCTACCACCATCTTTTCTGGATAAGTTACACAGCAGTAGTTCTCAATTGACCGATTGCTTGATGACGTCACTTAGATTGAGGGATGTTAAAACAATTTTAAAATATGGCGGAAGAAATAATACTGTATCAAATAGTAAGACGAACAAGGCGTAAAGTTACCAAACAAATGTGTGGATAAATACAGGTTATGTCATCAATGTTTTGCCATAAAAGAGACATCTTGTTAAGTACCAATAAACAAAATGGCGAACTGAGGTACATTTTACCCAGAAAGCTTTGCGTAATTCTATGTGTCGTCATCAGGCTCGTCGGTAATTGTATTTGCTAAACCTAAGCTATCTTGCTCTTATATATAAGAATGAATTTAAAAATAGGTAAAATGTTTCTTCAATCGGAGGTCTGTTCATGTGTCTGTTTATTTACTACAGGGTACGGATTCTGAAAGGGAGCTGGTTTTGATTGGCTCTTTAGAGAAGATGATTTGCTTTGATAAAGGCAAAGGGAAAAAGTCAGAAGCTATGGTAACTGTCAAAAAAGTTACATTAGACTTTAGAAGTTTAACTCTATAAATTTCATTTTACATTGGCTTAAGGTGTTAAACAGAACAACTTACTAAAGATAATTAAAGCCCAAATCTGTATCATAGACATCTTCTTTTCGAAAGGTAAATGAAACACCAATTTGGTGTGAAATCAACTTCTGAGAATTTTTTTTCTTTTTTATCACCTAGCAGAAAATGAGGAGTATATTTGGCGCTTAGCATGTCTCTCCGTAATCATATTATTTTCGACGCATTTCTTAGTATATTTTTCATCATATTTAGCATATTCTTTTATGTGAGGATTTGCATCATCTAATTTTTTGGTTGTGTTGGTGCGATCATTTCCCGTTATTGCCATTTTTTTACTGTATTGTGAAAGCTTCCTAAACCTTATCTTGGATTTCGTGAGTTTGGGTTAGGTTGGTTCAGCTATTTGAAGAGATTTTGCCCTTTGTGGACAATTACCCAAACTTGAGACTGTATGGGTTATCTATGTATTTCCTGCTACAGTTTTCATTGAATATTATTTAAACTTGGTGAGGATGTGGATACCCTGTTTTCAAATGAACTTTTTTATAATATTGATAAATCTAATGTTGGGCTGTAGGAACAATACCATCTTCTTATGAGGAGGTTAAGAAAATATTTGGAAATTCTATCCTTGGCTATTTACAGGCTTTTAATGAATGCATCCTGATTCTGTGTAACTTAACATCAGGAGAACGCTATTAATGCCATAATAGTATTTTACGACAAGGTTTCATCATAATCAGAGCAGCTAGTCTATCAAGTCTTTCGGTCAAGAAATTGCTGGTTGGCCAGTAGAATAAAAAATTACATTTCGGTAACATCTATGACGTCATACGATGTGGAAGCATGTTACGTAATATTCGAATTCCAGGTCAAAAACGCCCCGAGGGGTCGGGGTCAATCTCTAGGTCGAAGTCGGTTACGTTGTCTATTGACGTACTAGCCTTAATCAGCTTCACCGAATGAACGGTTATGATTTAGTATAGCCGCGAGCAATCACACCTCGTTTGCCCGCTGTACATTTCATTTATATCAACAAATCTAAGCTCGAGGCTATTGGTTCGCTACACATCTCATTAGGATTAAAATCTAACCTCGCGGCTATTGGTCGCACTACACATCTCATTAAGATTCGAGTCAATCGTTTCACTCGTGATTTTAAAAATACCGTAATGAATAGAACCGAGTTGGTTAAGATGCTCAACATCATACCCACTTTAGAAAGTTTTAAAACTGTTGCCAATGAAATATTTGATGATGGGGTCGTGAGCGAAGCTCGCCTGTTTACATTTTTTTACGGATGAAGTGTGTCTTCGTTTACCCAAGGAGATTGCCCGTGAGGTTAAAGAATATCACGATTCGATAAATCAGGAAAAGAGACGAAAACTTTCATTCAGGAAATACATAGAGGATATTTGTTGTTTATCGGTAAATACCATTTATATTTCATCGAGTGGATTAAAAAATATGTATTTTCACGATTGGCGAAGCCAAGAGTGAAAATACAAGATTTTTTAATCCACGAGATGAAATATAAATGATATTTACCGATAATACATCAAATATTCTATTTATTATATAATTATTAGTGAGATTTTCGTGTATTTTCTGCGACAAACTGAATGATTCGCGGTCGTCACTTGACCTAGAAAATGACCCATCACACGTAGGCCTGTACGGCGTAGGAAAAAATAGCGCGTTATTTGGGGGTTCAACACAACAAAAACATATAAATTTGCATCGAAAATTCTTATTTTCAAGTTGCAATTCATACATGTAATTAATTAAAAACAAGTTACAGTTAGAACAAAATACTTATTTCGTGATAACAACCTGCGTTTGCCTGCGCGGAAGGGCACACATTGCACGTGCGACAACAAACATCGAGGTTCGCTGAGTGTCATCGACGGTGAAGTTGAACACTTCCTAGCTATACTTTAGTTTCTAATTAAACCTTTAAGTGGCGAAGTCTTGTTATTTTAAAATGAAGATTTACTAGATTAAGTGTGTTGAAATGTGCTAGGATAAATTAGATCTTTAATTTCTCGTTACCAGAATCAATCGAGTCGCTTCTTTCACACTGGCATTTTCGCCCAGAGCGAGCGTGACGATCAGCCGGCACTCAGACCACATCCCACTGTCTTCGGTTGCAATGATTTGCGTCGGTTCTCGATACATTTTCCATATTCTTGAAAATAATCAATTTGAATGTTCCAGGTGTACAATATTGTTTTACATTAGGCCCTATAAAGTGGGGTAGACTTGCAACACGTTTTGGCATTTAGCGAGTCTTGCTGGCCCAGGCCAAAGTAATACCCCGGCGAGCACCACATAAGGCGAAAGCGAAAAAAATGTTTGGTTTGTGTAAAAGTGTTTAACACCCAATTTATAATGCTAAGAATTGTTCGATAATATATAAAAGGAGACTTGATTACAAATTTTACCAATGTTCACAAATTAAAGATTCAATCAGGAGAAGATATTTCCAATTCCAATGAAAATAGTTCCGGCACTGGCAGTGATGATATAAATGTTATCGGTAAAAGTGGTGATATCACTTATATCAGAGCTGTATAACTCAATATCTCAGTACTAATTATATAATAATTTCCACTACTACTCGGACTGTGTTGTATAACTTTATGTATAGTTCTATTGAGCGATGAGATTTATTAATCACGGTTTAACAAGACTCCAACACGACATGAAGCGGTACGTAATCAATAAACACAAAACCGATTCGTAGAATACGGAGATGACCGTTTGTGAAGGGCATTTATCGGATAAAAATACTCGAGCATTACGCCCGCTAACGATATGGCTGTTCCGGCGTATGAGATAGCATTGCGAAGGAAGCTAATCAAACCTCATTTCAACCAATCAAATCATTTTAAAAACGCTTATAAGTGTTGCAACAACGATCCTTAATTTAACCCACGAAGGAAAACGACAATTATCCGAGCGTATATAGGGCAAACCTATTCAGTGCGATAGTCATCTCGATCCCAAACACTGAACCGTTCACATCGTTTGCCTAAGCGTGCTAACTGTATTACCGCTCCGACCCCGACGAAAAGAGGGGGAAAGAAGGCAGCAGTCTTCAACATTACATAAACTCTACAGGTGACCGTAAGCGTTGTAAGAAACTACAAGCCTTATCCGGAATTAAACGTCTCCTGTGACGTCACCCTATTGTTCGAGCGGACGATTATTTTTCACGAATCGTCTGCAGACGATAACATGCATCACAGGCCTTCAAATGTAAATCATTTACCACACATGCGCATTGGAAACGAACAATAGCTGCTTCATGGTGAGGAGTGATGTTTGCCTTATAAAAGGGTATCACAGCCGGTTTGTCTTAATGGATGGCTTTAAGGATTCACTTTGTTGGATATGTACGATTTTAAATAAACGAGTAAATAAATGCAGATTGTTTGCAATTGGAGACACAAGTTGTAGATTTTTTTAATACAATAAATATTTTTTAATACAATAAAAAAATATTTAAATTACCGTATTTTATCAAATCGCTCAGTTAAGAGAAGCCAATATAACTAGACGTGAAGATTTAAGTCAAATTTAAAACAAAGCAGACTTGTTTTATATGGTGTGTAGGGGAACAAAGACTGTTTTATCGGAAAAAAAATCTGATTTATGCAGGGAAAGGGCATCTAACTTCATTTAAATGCTTTCCTTCGTTAAAAAAAATCGTTGTACCATGACGCCATTCAAACGAAATCATAGCGAAATGGGTAGAGTAGGTTGCAGTAAAATTGAATCCCCACTCTAAAATATTCAGAAAAAATATTTTATTTTTTCCCACATCTGATAAACTTTACAAGTATAAATGAACTGACAATCTGGCAATATTTTTGGACATTTTTGGAAAACTATTTCCCAATATTTACAGCTCAAGTCATACCATATCAGAGCTTACTTGAAGTGAACTTCGTGTAACACGGCACCTGGCTCAGATTGCACCAGACGATTCTTAAAAAATAATCGGCAGGGGCAAAACAAAGAGACTGACGTTTAAGCCGGATAAACGCCTCGCCACTGCCGATTCTTAAAAAATAATCGGCAGTAGCTCGGCATTTATCCTATACATAAAGCTGATCAGGGACGGTTGGTCTAGTGGTCCTACCAAGTAGGACACGTCAAACCTTCCGTAGCTACACCCATATGCGACGATATCCACCTCAGCTGTACGGAGTACAAAGGAACTGTGTACGTCCACCTCAAACATTGGATTCCGTACAAACAAGACGGCCCGCGCTATCCTACATCGAAAGGCGTCTCGATGCGTGTTGAAACATGGGAAAAGCTCGCTGCTATGATATCATACATCGACAGTGTTTATACACCTGCCACGTCACCAACCACGCCTCCGTCAAAACCCGCGTTAGCCGAAGATGTGGTTCGGCGTTTTGACGGGCTATGGTGGTCGCCGGCTGTTCGTCATCTCCGTGAACTGGAATGTTACGCCTGCCAAATTGCCAATCCCGCCCAACTGCAACACACCTGCATCTCACCCCTGGACCCGGACGAAAGTCAACCCCTCATCGATATGGCCTTTGTAGATTTTAACGAAATGAAACTCCTTGACGCATTTAAACATCGAGCTACTACCGAATTTGGAAGATCCGATGAGGAAATTGTCCAGTACCTGGATGAAACACCATTGAGACCTCAAAACCCCGCATTACCCGAACTATATATGAACTTCCTCACCTCCTCCAATGAGGATGGTCAATAACCATATGCAACTTTAGTTTGAATAAACAACGTATAACTGTGTATTATGTATTTGTTTTCATTGCTATTAAAGAATACCTGCGGTCTGCGGTCTTTGCAAAACCGAAATATGCGAAGTACTATTACGCCCGTGCCACCACGTGTGTTTATGCTGCATATGCCTCTTTAAGCTGTTTGACCACCAGGGTGATCTCAAATGCCCGGTATGTCGCACACGTGTAGATAGCGCTGTCAGAGTGTTCCTGTAAAATACTCACGAGCGATAATAGTTCAACCCGATGTAAAGTTTAGAGAACGGTATAAAGAAACCGTTATCGGCGAAACCGATGGAAGGGTGTCAAGAATTTTTCAATAATCTTTCCAGATCACCTCGAGAAGATTTCCCGACTTGTCGAGGAAATTCGTCGGACTTATATTTTCACGCGTCAGAGACGTATATAAACCAGCGGCCAACATAATTCAATCAGTTGCAATCCGTCAGCCTAGCCGGATGGATCGTAGCACGAAGCTAAAAGTAATATTGGCTTCAGTCGTAACACTCTTCGTCATATCGCTGACAGTGTTGATCGTCCTAGCCGTCAATTGCTCGGTCGAGTCGTCGGAGTCTTCCATAACCATCATACCCAATCGTACGTTATGCACATCGATGCGACAAATCAAAATAGACGATCGAATGAAGGCTAGCGTACGTTTATACCAAAACAGCCTCAGGGTAGATTTACGCTATTTCCTTAACGATCGCGCAACGATCACAGGCTTGTTTTTTAACTATATCCAGTGGACCAAACTAAAAAATAAACGGAGACTAATAGATACGGCGATTCATCATATCTTTGATGGAAACGTGGTGGGAGACGGTCGATAGTCTAGGTGCCTACAAAGCCGGGGTAGAAGCAACGTTCGAAGACGGTGTGACGCACACGGGTCGACGTATCACGGGAGCGTGAGATTTGGAACTATTATAATAGCCTACCCTCGTATGACGCACCATTCTAACGAAACCTGTCGAATGGACAACGTCGTGACCTTGACGAGCACAGATTCTGGGGACTTGTATCTGGGAAACAAACCCTATCGTTTCCAGGAACAAGACTCTTCGTTTCGACACACCATCCTGGTCTGTGGCCCTCGTGGAAATCACTCTCAAGAAACAGCCGACTTTCCAATCGAAGGCAATATTGCGCATCTGCTCTAATATCTGCGCGCATTCCTTGGTCGGAGATACATCGCTTCCCCTACTGCGCTCTGTAGATGCTTCGGGTGTAGTTAGGAAACAATTCACCGAAGTTTACGCGTATCTGTACTATCATCCTCTCGTGCTTACTGATGTAGACACCGTAGAAATCTATATAATGGACGAGCAAGGCTCCCCAGCATCATTTCTAACGCAGCCTTTGTCGCTGACGCTACATGAGCAACCCTACTGCAGAGTGCAGCCTGGGAAGAAAGCGTCGACAAAGAAAACCAGTATAAAGGTCGTATCCTCGACGGAACAAGTGGTACAACGAGCGAAATCGGAAATCAAGGCGAGAGAAAGTGTAAAAAGACCTCGTGAAACCTTATCAGTTAGTACACCATCGAAACGTCGGAGGGTGAAGAAGTTACCTCGCATCTTTCAGAATGAGTGAAGCCCAACCCATGGAGCTGGTCATTTTTAATTGGCCTGCCTCCGCAAACGCCGTTAACAGTACGTATCACATCGACGTTAGACCCATCTCGCAACTGTCCGAAGAGGCGCCTGTAGAGTTTATCATCCCGGGTCAAGGAGTAGATTATCTGGATTTGAAATCAACCAGGTTATACGTGGAAGCCAGCGTGAATCGGGCAGACGGAACCAGCGCCGCTGAAGATGAAAAAGTGGCTACCATCAACAATCTTCTATATTCCATGTTCTCTCAAGTGGATGTGTCCGCGCAAGGGAAACTGCTGACGGTACAGGACAATAACTTTCCGTACAAAGCCTACGTGCAGACGATCTTAAATTACGGCTACTATACCAAAAGTAGTCAACTAGAATCGCAGATGTTTGAACAAGACAGAGGTATGGATATAGATAATCCTGACCCGGTAACTGGGACGAACGGGGGACTCGCCGACCGTTACGATCGTGTCAAAGAAAGCGCTCCCTTTTAAATGGAAGGACCCCTGCTACAGGACGTTTTTCATCAGTTCTCTCAAGTGATCCACGAAATCGCGTTGAAAGTACGCAAAGTTCGCGTGAGTCCCGACGTCATTTTGGCGCAAAGCAAGCTGCTAGAAACAACGACAGCGAAATACCCCTACACACGTGCAGAAGTGAAAACGGCTACCCTATCTTCGGGTCAAGTCTTGATGCGTTGGGATAATATCTGGCCTTCGGAATATCCGAGCCGCTTTTGGTGGGTTTCGTCGAGTCCAAGGCCGTGGCAGGAGATTATAAAAAGAATCCGTTCAATTTCAGACATTTCGATATCGGCAGTATATCGGTGAATGTGGACGGATTAACCACGCCGGGACAGCCCCTCCGAATGAAGTACGCGGATGAACAGTCTCTATGTACATCGGCTTATCTAAGCTTATACGACGTGGTGAACAAGGCTGGGGAGGATTTCGGGAATAGCATCAGCTTATTCGACTTTGCGCGCGGTTACGCCTTGTAGGGCTTTTCCCTGAACCCGTCTCAAGCGTCGGAGAACAATCGATTACCCGTCAATCGAGGGACCGTACGGCTGTAGGTGGCCTTCGATAAACCTTTACCGGAGACCGTGACCTGCGTCATCTACGGGGGATTTCCAGCCAGCTTCGAAGTCAAAGCCAGGAATATACTAATTTCATGAAGGCGGAGGAATTGCGATGCGCGGTGCAAAGATTGCCAGTGTGTAGCGTAATGGCGGCTGACCAGCTTCCGGCAGGGGTGGAAAGAAAACCAGCCGGTTGCATCGTCAATACCGATCCAGCTCGACTACCGGGGCAACACTGGGTGTTGTTTTATTTCGAAGAAGATTGGACAGTTTAGGTTTTTCCCCGGAACATTATTCTACAAGATTTCGAGATTTTCTAAATTATAATTGTAAACGAGTTTTCTATAATCCACGGCGATTGCAAGGCAGGCTATCCGCCACGTGTGGTTATTATTGTTTGTACTTTTTGCTCCAACTTAGGAGAAAAGTACCACTATGTAGTATCATGTCGAATTTTAATCAAAATCATAGCCATAACGATTGCTACGTCTATCGATTTGTATCCTGTTTTTTCTCGAATGGTATTTATCCCAGTTTGAATCACGTTATTTGCCAATAAATAAAATATATGCGATGTGATGAATACGGTTTTGTTTATTGTACAAAAAGTAATGGCTGATAACGGTTGGCGAGAGCACTTGGCAAGGGCGTATTTAAACCCCAGAGAACCAATAGCCTTCACCGGTCCGACAAAAGTTATAGCGTACCCGCCAAGGCGGTAGACCAGTGGCTAAGCGATCAAGAAGCTTACAGTCAGATATAAATTTAAGAGAATCAGAGTCATCACCACGGTCATTGACTTGGCAGACGTGTCGAATATAGCCAAATATAACGATGGAATCCGTTTCCTCTTGGTCGCAAATCGACGTCTTTTCCACAACTCCGTCATATCGGGCTTAGACAAAATGTTAGCAACTGACAGAAAACCCTCCTTGATTCGATGGGGCGAGTTTGATAATAAATGGGTGAAAGCCCACTTGAAAAAGAAAGGTATAAGGCATTACGTCACCCAGAACAAAAAGAAAGCGAACTATGTGCAGCGTGTCATTTGCACCATCAAGACGCATCTGTATCAGTTTTTCACGCATAACCAAACCTATCGTTATCTAGAGACATTATCGGATATCGTTAGCGCTACAACCACAGTCCCCATATATCGCTGAATCAAAAAGCTCTGATCGACATCGACGAGGAAAACGAAGCGGAGACCTGGAAGGAGCTATACGTAGACACGGCTCAACGAGTTAAAACTCAGTCCTTCCGATTCAAATCGGGTGACACCGTCAGAATCTCTCATTTGAGGTACATCTTTCAAAGAGCCTATACATCCACTTACACCGAAGAGCTGTTTAAGGTCGTGAAACGATGGCGTAGGCGTTTTATACCCGTTTACAAACTGGCTGATTTTATGAACGACCCCATCCAGGGTACGTTTTACCAAAAAGAACCGCAGAAAGTAGACAAAGACGTCAACGCGTTGTGGCACATCGAGAAAGTGTTGAAAAGTATAGGACGTGGAAACCGCTCGGAACAACTGGTAAAATACGTCGGTCGGCCCAAAAAAATCAACAACTGGGTCAGATCGGAAGACATTCAGGCCCTATAAAAGGGATTAGTGCTTTATGACACCTCTCAGTCCATCAAATGGCACCGACCATGACGCTGCAACACCCCGCGAGAATACGTATTGTCGGTCCCAGCGGGGTTGGAAAGACCATGTGGCTGGTACGCCTGTTACGGGAGAAGAAAATTCAACCGGAACCCAATCGCCTCGTTATTTGTTATAGCAAATGGCAACCGCTGTACGAGGAAATAAAAAACGCTGTACACAACGTAGAGTTCGTTAAAGGTATTCCTCCTGATCTGGGAGAGAATGTTTTTTTTTTCAATCGAGCCATTCGTACCGTCATAGTTTTCGACGATTTTTTAATGACAGACGTCAAAAAGGAAACCCGAATTGCCGATCTATTCACCAAAGGATCTCACCACGACAACGTTTCCGTCGTGTATATCGCGCAAAACTTGTTCGACCGGGGTAAAGCCTCTAGGGACATAGATTTGAACTCTCAATCATCGTTCTATTCAACAACACGGTAGACAGACAGCAGGTAGCATTGCTAGTGCGACGCATATACCTCGGGAGAGGCGACTACTTTATGAAACTATACGCAGAAGCAGTGACTAGCTCGCCTCACGGATCCTTGTTGACTTGAAACCCACCACGCCGGAGAACCAGAGACTGAAAAAGAACTTTCTCCAACAAACCGGTTAAAGCGAGCTCTGTAGAAGCCAATTGTGTCGCAACGGCCAATTGTGTCGCAATGCGACATAATTGGCCTCTACTGTCGACCAATTGTGTCGCAACGGGAATTGCGACATAATTGGCCTCTGTTGTCGATATTTTGATACAAACTTTTTTCCTGTATTTTTACTGACATACGTTTATTTTAAACCAACATCACATTAGAACACTGCTGATGCATTTTACCCCTACGTGGGCGAAATTTTCCTCCTTCAAGTAAATTCCCCGTCCTGAAACTACTGCTTTGTTTATTATCGTGCGTTTATTCCTGAAGTTGTTAACCTAAAAACTTTTGTACAAATTTGTGCATTGATATCGATCCATTTCATTTTTATTTCTTAGTTTTATTATAAGTAATATATCGTTGCGACACAATTGGCTTTCTCTCACAGCCAATTATGTCGCAACGGCCAGTTGTGTCGCACACACATTCTTACGGTTGTTTGCAGTTTAATCAACACCGTATGTCCAGTGACGGGTGCAGAATATATTAAACGTTTTCCTCAACTTCGACTTCTACCAATTGGGCCCAAGTTCGAATCCACCTTAGACTTGTTAAAAGAAAAGGGATATGATAACTTTTGACGGAATTCAATTAATTGAGCTTCTTGCCAAGTGTATAGGTCTATGAAATGGGATTTTCCTCTTGAAATATAATGTCACGGTTTTCGTCACCGAAAAATCAGATAACGCTGTCAAATGAACGAAATCATCTTGATTTTTTCTTACTGGGAGGGGGATAAGTTTTTATCTGTGTAGTTTTTATTTTGTTCGAATATTTTTGGTTTGTTTTGGCTTTAAATTTTTTCAGTCTGCAGTTAGTATTTTTCACCCAGATGAAATTCCATTTAATCTAATATCAGCTTTCAAGAGAGACACGGGAGAAATTCTGTGATAAATTCTGGTTCAGGAAGTATTATTGAGTGTCATTTAACTTGAAGTTCATTTTTTTCCCTGTCATATGTATTCGAGACTATCGAACACTTCTATTTGTAAGCCAAACAATAAAACTGTACCCAGAAGAAGGTCAAAATAATAGGCTGATGTCGCATTGTTAAAACATAGTCGCACTCCGTCAACACTGTTGCATTGCTTAAACCAGGTCAATGTTGTGCTTTTGGATAAACCTCTCGCATATTGAGAGTCGGTGGTCATCCTCTTAGTATTGTTATTGTTAATCATATTATCATGTAATTGTTGCGACACAATTGGTCACCTCTGGTAGCCAATTGTGTCGCAATGGCCAATTGTGTCGCACTTAACCTATCAGTATTTTAGTAGATTGAAATTAAAAACAACACAAAACACCGACACGTTAGGCAGATTATATTTCTTTGGTTTATCCTATAGATAAGTTAGCATTGGATTTTAATTTAAATCTACTGAAATACTGCTAGGTTGAGCGTGACAAAATTGGCCGCTGCGACATAGTTGGCTACCAGAGTTGACCAATTGTGTCGCAACAATGAAATGATAAGGTATAAAACCAAATGCCAAGCAAATCATCAAATAGATGAGAAATGTTGTCAAAACAAGAAACATGACGGTCATTCAAACGTTATTTTGTTTTGTTTTGCACAAAAAATAAACTTTCAAGGCATTTATAAGTATTGCGACACAATTGGCCGTTGCGACATAATTGGCTACCAGAGTTGACCAATTGTGTCGCAACAATGAAATGATAAGGTATAAAACCAAATCCCAAGCAAATCATCAAATAGATGAGAAATGTTGTCAAAATAAGAAACATGACGTTCATTCAAACGTTATTTTGTTTTGTTTTACACAAAAATAAACTTTCAAGGCATTTATAAGTATTGCGACACAATTGGCCGTTGCGACATAATTGGCTACCAGAGTTGACCAATTGTGTCGCAACAATGAAATGATAAGGTATAAAACCAAATCCCAAGCAAATCATCAAATAGATGAGAAATGTTGTCAAAACAAGAAACATGACGGTCATTCAAACGTTATTTTGTTTTGTTTTGCACAAAAAATAAACTTTCAAGGCATTTATAAGTATTGCGACACAATTGGCCGTTGCGACATAATTGGCTACCAGAGTTGACCAATTGTGTCGCAACAATGAAATGATAAGGTATAAAACCAAATCCCAAGCAAATCATCAAATAGATGAGAAATGTTGTCAAAACAAGAAACATGACGGTCATTCAAACGTTATTTTGTTTTGTTTTGCACAAAAAATAAACTTTCAAGGCATTTATAAGTATTGCGACACAATTGGCCGTTGCGACATAATTGGCTACCAGAGTTGACCAATTGTGTCACAACAATGAAATGATAAGGTATAAAACCAAATGCCAAGCAAAGCATCAAATAGATGAGAAATGTTATCAAAACAAGAAACATTACGTTCAATCAAACGTTATTTTGTTTTGTTTTGTTGTATTTTACACATGCAGTATACATCCAAGGCATGTATAAGTATTGCGACGAAATTGGCCGTTGCGAGATAATAAAAAATCAGAACAAATAATTCACCAAACCTTTTTCTTCTGCACATATGAGATACTTTCAAGACACGTTTAGGTATTGCGACACAATTGACAATTGTTACATCGTCCTAAGCTAATTGACGGCTAGAAAAACCAAAACTAAGCAATGATGTCGTATATTGCAAACGAAATCTCAAAGGAGATAAGAAACGTTGTTAAAAGGGAATAAATAACATTCGCCAAACGTTTTTGTTTTGTTATGTTTCTCTTTACACCATACTTTTAAGGCATATATGAGACAATTTGCTGTTGCGACATAATTGGAGTTATTTTGTTAAAATGCAACGACTTTGTACATGATCAAGACGAGACAACCAAGGAAAAAGAAGTAATGCAACTGAGATTGAATAAAATCAAAAGAGCTGTATTTTTTGCTTTTTTTGTTTTCATGTGTGAATATATCCAATATTACCAGCATGTGAGGTATGTGAGTCACAATATAGTTCTTTTTGCAACATAAATAGTTCTGCTAGCCAGAAGATTATATCACGACTAGAATTATTAATAGAATACATAGAGACTTATAGATGAAATAGGGTCTACACTCATTAGCCATTTACCCGTAAACAAGAGATCGGTAAACTGATAGAACACTTTCAGAAAGTGAGACTGCTTGTAAATGGATCGCAAACTTGATTTGTGAAAGTGATTTCTTCAATAGGCGACTGGCTGCACAAGGACAAAGTTTTTCTGGTAGAAAGTGGCTGTACTCCGAAAACTCCAAACCAACTTTCCTAAATGTTTGGCAAGATAAGTTCTTTGAGTGACATTTAGCTGGAATAATTACAACGGGAAGGCTTGCGTATAAATATTACCTTCTTCATTTATTAGTTAGCAACATTTCGGTCTTGATACTTAGACCGTTTTCAAGCTATATTGAAAACGGTCTAAGTATCAAGACAGAAACGTTGCTAACTAATAAATGAAGAAGTCGATATCCATATGCGTGGTATGGCCAAAAGTTGGAATTTTTGATTGATTGATTGTTTAGTGTTTTACGTCGCGCCCAAGATTATTTCACTTATATGAAACATATACATATATATATGTTGCGCGGAGTAAACCCACGACTTTCCGGTGGTATCTGGCAACCATCCCACATAGGTCGTTCGAGTAGAAACCCAGTTTTTTTTTTTTGGGGGGGGGGGGGGGGCTCCGTGGGATTCGAACCCGCAACCAATTGGTGGAAAGCTGTTCCGATTGAGCGTCCAACACTCTACTGAGCCCCGGAGGCCCCGTCATGAGTTTGAACGACGACATCACTGAATGCCAAAATATATCTGACAAAGTAAGATCCTATAACAATTATTAATATAACTCAAAAGGATGTTCGATTCAATATACTAAGATTAAAATGAAGAATGCTTCGGTTTGAATTCTGATACAGTATACATGGGTTAACATGCGTACCAACAATTTACGACGATACTTTCACTGCTTTATGATTGATTGATTGTTTGGTGTTTTACGCCGCGCTCAAGATTATTTCACTTATATGGCGGCGTTGCCAGTTTTATTGTGGGAGGAAACCGGGCTCTATGCCCGGAGGAAACCCACGACCTTCCGCTGGTAACTGGCAACCATCCCACATAGGTCGTTCGAGTGAAAACCCAGTCACAAAATTTTCCAAGGACGCTCTACCTACTAAGCCACGGAGGCCCCCACTGCTTTATGAGAACATTGACAAAAAGAAGAAAAACAAAATGCCTAGCGGCCGCCAAAAAGTGCATACCGATAGTGCACAACAAGATCATAAAGTCAACCTGCATACAAAATCTTACGGAGAATCTTTCATTATTTAGGAAAACAGTGATAAAAAGAAGAAAAAGAAAAATGGCCAGCTGTCGCCATTTTTAATATGCAAATGGGCAAAAAAGTGCATAGTGCAAAGTGAGACGATAGGGTTAACCTGTGTACAAACTTTTACGAAGATTCTTTCATTATTTTAGGAGAATAGTGATAAAAACAAAATGGTTGCCAGCGGCCATTTTAATATGCAAATGAGCAAAGGAATAGATGTTGTATAGCTAGACCATAGGGGGAACGTGCGTGTGAAATTTAAAGAAGATCCGACCAGCAGTTTACTTGGAATAGCAATCACAAGAGAGAAAAGTGATAAAAAGAAGAAAAACAAAATGAGATCATGGTAGTCTAAAAACGTATTAATGTCTCCAAAAGGCTGCTTTTATTGTTTTCAGTAAATTTTTATGGTTACAAAGTGTAAATCGGCTAAATTTTATAACAATATTTAAGTGGTGGTAGTGTTTTCATAACATCCTACTTTCTTTCATAATTGATTGATTGTTATTTCACAAACACAACATTGTAGGCCTGAGTATAATAGCATTGAATACATTCGGTGACTTATTCTGCTATTTCATCAATAGTGACAGACTTATGGAACGATTATGATTTCTACGACATAATCACTTAAATTCGTTTACAGGAGCGACATGAATCGACTATTCAAAGCTTTGAAATAAGAAAAAAGAAAATGAATTTTAAAGAAAAACATTCGGAAAATGTGTATACTTTCTTAAGTCTTCAAATACGATTACTAGTCGATCTACATGGTTTTTCAACTATGTATCATATTATAATGTATTGCGACATAATTGGCCTCTTGTACCCATATTTTGGGGTTGCGACATAATTGGCCAGACGTAGAAGCCAATTGTGTCGCAATTGACCAATAGTGTCGCATTGCGACACAATTGGCCGTTGCGACACAATTGGCTTCTACAGAGCTCTACACCGAGGTTAGTCCGCCTTGGTTCAAACAGCAAGACGGAAACGGTGAAATACAACGCGATGTGTGGCATGACCTGTTCGATATGTCCGCACGTGGTATGATGGAGGATAAAGTTCGCCAGAAAGCGGAAGCGTATATCGGAGAAGGTAAGTCGGAAAGGGAGAGCAGACTATTGACGGAAGAAGATTATCTTCCGGATATGAAACAGCGCATGCTCCAGAACTATGGTGTTTAATTTCGGACAAGGATAGTATACACCGCGGTATACAAAACACTCGTGAAATTCTGGAAAAACGTAATGTCTAGAGAGGAAGCGATTGAACAAACTTTGAAACTGAGGCAGGAGCTATTCGATGCATTATGGCAATAATCTTTATTGGTAATATACAAGTATTAATATCTACAATCATCCCCGTAATATACATGTAATAGTAATTATTTACAACACGGTCTTGACTACACTGGACAATTCTGTTATACATTCACAACTCGTAAGCGTTTATTTGTTACAGAACTTTAAAATGACCATGGGCTAGCGTATCAACGCCATTGTCTAATACGCAACGCGTGTCGTCGAAAGGTGGCAAACCTATCTTGTTTATATTTACGCTATAAAGATTATGATTATAACTACGAACACAATTCATAGATGCTGTAACCTGTTTCTTGTCGAATAAAGACTGTTTATACATTTTTCATGTCTGACTCTCTTTTTGACCACGTATTTAGCCACCCCTTTAGACACCCCGTCTGGTGAATTCGTCGCATATGTTGGTTTAGAAGGATTTCAGATGTGCAAGCAGCCCCGCAGATATTGCAAATCGAGTCCATGTCTGTGGAAGGGAGAAACACTAAAATATATCGTCTCTTCTGCAAATCAGGTGAGCGAGTGATGAGTGGTACTACCGAAAGTGTTTAAAAAGTGTTGACTGTCTGTTCTGATTGTCGGAATCTGTGTACAACGTCATTGATTGGCTGTCTAAATCGTAACGTCACGCCTTGAGGATGTTGGGAAATAGTGTGTGATGAGGGCTGCAATCTGATTAAGTCCTCCAGGAGTGGATGATAAGCAGAAATCTCCTTCAGGCAAGCTAACATGCGTGCAGATATTAAGAGTTAACTACAGCTAGACAGTTGCGATCTGATTAAGTCCCCCGAAAGTGGATGACATGGAGAAATCACGCCCAATCAACGCGCGAGTCACTCGCACAGAGTAGGGCTCATACGAGCCCTGGCATACGTTACGTTCGAAGGGACGCATATCTCATGAGGGGGAAAGTCAGGCTTATCGTCTCACCTTCGAATCTGAGACACGCCAGCTCGCCCTAGAGAAACGGTCGCAGATGTATACCAGTAGATTTTACCTCAGATTGCGGAGAGAACCGATCACCATTATAGTTAAACCATCATAAGCATAAAATAAAAAATGACTTACCTGTTAGATTGATTGATTGATTGTTTGGTGTTTTACGCCGCGCTCAAGAATATTTCACTTATATGGCGGCGTTGCCAGTTTTATTGTGGGAGGAAACCGGGCTCTATGCCCGGAGGAAACCCACGACCTTCCGTTGGCAACTGGCAACCATCCCACATAGGTCGTTCGAGTGAAAACCCTGTCAGAAAATTTTCGACCCATTGGTGGAAGGCTGTTCGGATTGAGCGTCCAACGCTCTACCTACTGAGCCACCGAGGCCACTATTTTACCTGTTAGAACCTTGTCTCTTTTTAATTTTTAAAATGTTCTAAAACAATTTTTTTTTTAATTTTTTAAAATGTTAAACATTTTTTTTGAAATGTTTGAAATTTGTGAAAATTTTTCGAAACTGAAAATTTACAACTTTTGAAATTTTTTAACTTTTTTGAAATTTTCGATTTTTTTTTTAAATTTTTTGGAATTTTTTTAATTTTTGAAATTTTAAATTTTTTAAAAACTTTGAAATTTTTGGGCCTTTGGACCATCGACTTTGACCAAAATGTGACATCGTGGAATATTAGTACCATGTAAACATAAACTGTTACTGAGAGAGCAATTCTACCTCGAAATGTGAGCCTAGTCTGTGCAGACCCCGGTATTTATCATCGTCGAAACCCACGGTTAAAAATTCCGCTTACGCTCACATTACGAGGCGAGCTTGTCGAGAATTTAACCCTGGGTATCCGAGGATGGGTATTTATAGGATTTTGTCGGTATAAATATAGACATGAGGAGAACCTTATTTTAGTACGGCGTGATGGAAAATCCCCATTATTTTATTGCGATGTTCCGCTTAGGCACGGCTCTTTCTCGAACTCTCAGCGTACATTTAAACATTGGGAGTGGGAGTAATTCTCGTTCTCTCCACATGTATCTAAAATTGGAATTATTCTTAATGAGATGTGTAGCGAACCAATAGCCTCGAGCTTAGATTTTAATGAGGTGTGCGGCGAAGCGCGACCAATAGCCGCAAGCTTAGATATTAATCCTAATGAGATATGTAGCCAGCCAATAGCTCCGAGCTTAGATTTGTTGATATAAATGAAATGTACAGCGGAGGGTGAAGCAATATCCGCTATTTAAGACGTAGAAAATCTTATTAAAACGGGCAAACGACGTGATTGCTCGCGGCTGTAATAAAGCATAACCTTTCATTGGATGAAGCTGATTAAGGCTAGTACGTCAATAGACAACATAATGTACATTTCAATAATGTGACGATAAAACATTTTTAATAACCCGCTGTAACTGAAGTTATATTTAATAAACTGTTAATTTCCCCTTAAACTGAATCTATTTGTTGAATATACTAGTGGGTTATTCAACTCAGAAGCTGTTTTGTACTTAAAATCTGGTTGAACTTCTGTCAGGGTATGAGGAACTTATCGTGCCAAACGTATTGACTTTATATCAGCATGCAGTTTGAGATGGGGAGCTTTGTGTTTCCTAATGGACCTTATTATTCGTGTTACAAAAAACATCAGCGTTTCAGGTGTAACGCGTTTCTGATGGGAACATGTTGATAAAGTGTGTCTAATGGACGTTTTAAAAAACACATACTAACTGTTTTATTTAACACGTATGTATGTGACAAAAAACATCAGCGTTTCATAATAAACGCGTTTCTGATGCGAACGTGTTGATAAAGTGTGTCTAAGCGACGTTTTAAGAAAAACATGCCGACCGTTTGATTTAAAACACGCATAACGTCAGCGTTTACTGTGGATAAACGTCAGCGTTTTGAAGAAAATGCGTTTAAAATGGTACATGTTGATAAAGTGTGTCTGGAAGCCGTTTTTATTTACGCAAGTTTAGGAGTTTCTAGTTTTTAAAATGTACCAAGTTATATATTTAGACATAACACGAATTTTGTCCCGATATTGATCAGTGTAGCAACAACTATGTATTACTGTTCCAGGATGGGATGTTATATATATATATTACTAATTATCAATAATCATCTGTTCTTGTCAATCACAAGACACCATATATAGTAACTGTGACGTGTTCAAACATTCAGCCAAGTGCGAGTTTTTGACAACGGCCCAAGGACGCTTACAGTCTAGTCGGTCGTTCCATCGTCTTTATTTAGGTTTTGCGGGTTCTGTCCCTATTATACATATTTGTTGGCACAGGCAAATACCCGATTATATGATATTGACGTAAACTACAGAAGATGGGCTACTCAAAGTTTATCAGAGAAATAAATATGAGTAACGCATCCACAACTCACTACAGTAGCATTCGACAATTAAAATGGACCTATACCGCCTTTCTTCCGAAACCAATTCACTTTTATTTCCCCATTGAGCAGAAGCCTTGTGAAAAATGTAAACACTGGTAGACATCGATGGTTACTTGCCAGCTCCCTTGGACTAATGGATAGGGAGCTTTATTTGGGGATTCCTCTGTCTCCTGTTTAGTGGCAATGAGGACCGATCTGGTTTAGCTACGTTGCACAGGCCTTTTGGTGCATTCTCAGGGGTTCGGTTACTGGCTGTCAAGCAGAAAAAAGCACCAGGTAATTCACAATATAACCCCTTAAATGTAATATTTGGCGGAAAGTCTACTGGCGGCCTTTCGTCTAAGATTGGGAACCTTTTCTATTAATCTAAGGACAACGGAAAGTCGCAACAAACTGTGAAGGTCTGATATTTAGGTTATCTATGTAAATGGATCTACCGAAGTAGAGCCTTGACCTCAAAATAAACCATTAAGAATTTACGTGGCATAAAAAGAATTCGTGCGTAATTAGAAAAGCATAAAAAAAGTCACGAGCCACTTGAGCCTAGATAAAGTGGAGGAACTAAAGAGGCGTGTTTATCAGACGAAGACCCCCCCCCCCCCCCCGCCCCTCCTTCAGTTTAAACTCAGCCGTCTCTAGTTTCTTTTGCAAGCTGCGAAATATTCAATAACAGACAAACGGTCCTTTCCAAAGATGAAGGATTTCGACAGTTTTCAAGTAAAATGTTGTCGGCTAACCCTAGAATGAACTGATGTTCTATTCTATTTCCACCATATATTGTTTGGTGTTTGGCGATCACATATAGCGTCTTGCAGCTTCTAGGGTAAGCAAACCCATAAGATATAAGCTCTCCCCATGGATTCACCGGACCTTAAAACCTACATTACTCACCGATGTGCACAGGACACCCAAATTATGTCAGCAATGGAAACTCCGACATAAATTTGTAGACTTTCTTCGCTACTCAAATCTCTTTACCGTTAATGGAAGAGTTGGATTGGATAAATTTAATGGAGATGTGACTTCTAAGGGAGTTAGTCTTATAGATTATGCTGTGGGGAGCCCGAATTGTTTTAGATGTATATCAAATTTCTATGTGTTAGATTTTAATTCATTAATTTCAGACATACACTGTCCAATAGTTTTGGAATTAACTTGCAGAGACGAGAGGCGCAGTGTAAATGATAAGATTGAGTATGAAACGATAAAACGAAAATGGGTACCGTCAAAATCGGTGGAATTTGTCACAAATTTAAATAAAGAGACAATAAAGGAAGTGTTTACAAAATTGGAAAATTTTGAAGACGAACTGTCTGGCTGGCAGGTATCTGTTCAACAAGAGAGAATTAACGAGTTAATGTGTACTGTTGAATCACTATTTCACACAGCTGCAGAGAAAACTTTTGGGGAAAAAGTAATAAAAAAGAATAGAGAAAACCCCATTAACAAACCATGGAGCAGAATGCTCAAAAAGAACTCAGGAAAAGTGGGAGAGAGTATAAGAAAAAGTTAAAAAAAGACCTACGCTGAATACAAAGATAATTATGTTGAATAAATTAGGAAATTGCATTCAAACAATCCAAAGGAGTTTTGCAAATTGCTAAACAGAGGGAACGGTAAAAAACAAGGCGATCGTATTGATCTGAAAACCTTTTGTAGGCATTACGAACAAATAAACCTTCAAAACTCAACGGAAACGGCCCAAATTCGGGAAGTTGAATATGAGTTAAACGAAGAACTAGATTCCCCCATTAGAACTAATAAAATAAAAGAGGTGATAGGTAAACTAAAAAATAATAAATCTGTTGGAATTGATGATATCTCAAATGAATATATCAAGAGCAGTAGCGAGATACTATCACCTATATATCTCAAACTATTCATTGTTGCTGGATGTGGGTTGTGTGGTATCCAGACATTTCGGCCTGGGACATTTCGGTACAGTACATTTCGGCCTGGGACAGTTCGGCCTGGGACATTTGGGTCCAAAGTGAAAAAGGGGACATTTCGGCCTACCTTGGTTTAAATTATATTTGCTTAAACATTTTCTCATGTCTTTCTCTTATTCTATATGAATACATAAATGCTAATTAAGTTGAGCTCAAGTTGATAAATTTATCTAACCATAATAGGTTACATATATAGCCCACCACTACAGAACGTCAAGCATCATGGGATCAATCACAGGCTTCCATCTGATAAGGTGACATTGCATATTACATTATTTTATTTCTCTCAAAATCCACTCAGGGTGGCACAAGAGGTACATCATTTACATTGATTTATAATGGCGAATCACAGCTATATTTAGTTACTTCATGTAAATAACAGAAATGTAAAATTATATGCATACATACTGGGATTTGTCACTTAGAATATACAATAGATTTCCTTTGTTACCTTAAAGTCATTTACAATGTTTTTTAGAATAATTTGTTCACGAGAGTGAAACAGCTCTCTTGTTTTGAAAGCAGATGGTTTGGAGTAAACGTATCTGGGTAAATACAACTTTCCAAATTTAGACAAATGTGGACATTCAAAAAGAAAGTGATATTCATCACCCACGTTACCATTATTACACACTGTACATAATCGCTCTGCTTTGGGCACACCGGGCAACCTGCCAGTTTTTACGGGTAACCTATGGTTACTCGTTCTAAAGCTGGCCACATACTGAGTGTTCAGGAAATCACAACAGAGATAATCTTTCCCAAAATTTCACTTTATTAAAAACATAGTACAGGAAAGCGAAATAAATCTTTTTCCTTTAAAGTAGCATAAGCTGCCAAACTTCGTACAATTTTCATAATTTTTGATCTTCACGACACTACGAGGGTTTGAGAAGTATTTTAAAATCATGCAGATGAGTGATTTCTTTATGTGCCACAGGGGCGTTCGACAAGGGGATAATCTTTCTCCTCTGCTTTTTCTGAAAAACTCCAAAGTAATGTTATTTACACGGTTACATGTGGTGATTGCCCTGCATCTTATGTAGGACTTATTAAGCAGAGGTTCTCCGAGCATCACATTATGCACCAAAACAGTGGCTCCTCTGCAGTTGCAAGTCACTGTTACAACAACAATCACAATCCCAACACATTGTCATGTGAGGTAATTGACCAGGCTAAGAACAAGCTTAACTTAGCATACAAAGAGTCCCTTCATATTTCAAAATTAAATCCTATATTAAATGTTCAAATTTCACCCGCATTGCATCTTTGTCCCATTGCCATTACAGCCTATGCTCTGCCTATCGTCCGTTATATAAAATATAACAATAATATGATTTTGAGTGGGCATTACACTTTGTTAATGATAAAAAAAATTAAAGACATCACCACGTCCTCAGTTGTTTTTTAACAACACGAGCTTTCGACACCTGTGCCGGTGTCTTTGTCTGTTGTTAAAAAACAACTGAGGACGTGGTGATGTCTTTAATTTTTTTATCATTAGTATGGAACCCACGTTTAAAGAAAGTTTCAAACATTTATTACACTTTGTTATCGGCCCTTCATCACTGATTAGCAGCCCGCCATTGCCATGAGCAGCCCAAGGGCCCGTAATGCCCACTCAAAATCATGTTATTACTATTATTACCACTTAATATATACAATTTCTAATTGGGCGAATTTGCACAAATATCACTAGATAAATTATGATGCTAAATATGGGACTGTTCATTGCTTTCTTGACACCATAGTTTGTTGCACGCTTTGTTGATGCCGGTCTAGTTTCCAACTGTTCTTCGTTCAGGTGGGTGCCTTGCGACAACGGCAGACTGTCAACAGCGTCCGCCATGGTTGTTGTCTCGTGAGGTCATAGGTCAAGCGTCAGGGCGGCGGGTCGATAATAAAACTCGCTTTCATTAGCGGCCCGCCGCCCGCAAAAAGTGTGCGTTATAGGGTTTTACCGTGTTTACAAATGAGCGCTATCCTAGTAATGCACGGACAAGTGGTAATAATAAGTAATGAATGCTGATTAAAACATGATCCCTTTTTTAATTCACGCAGTGTGACAAACAAGGTTTGATATATGGTTAAAATTGCCATCTCCTAACAAAGAATAGCAAAATTTAGTTTAACGATTGCTGATTGGGCAAGACTCTGTAAGGGTAGCTAAGACAATTCTAACATTCCCACCAGCGGACATTGTACGAATTACTGGTTTGAGTGTTGTAATCCGCCAAAGTAAAACAAGAAATGGGGCCATAGAGATTTTAACTTGGCTGGAGAAGATGATAAGTAGTCTAAGGGCTTTAAATCACAGGCCGTTAATATTTGCGGAGCTCCCCTCTAACTTTACTCATGGGATTCAAAATTCAATTAATATAAATCTACAAAAATAAACCAAATTAAAGCTGCTAAAGCAGCTGTTTCCGGGGTCCAAGCGGAAGTCGTTTAGTTGTTTGCTTAGTTTTGCAGACGGCGACGGTCCTATATGTCAAGATTTGGTTTAATCCGATTTGTACTTTTTGAGATAATGCCCGAAAAAGAAACATCAGAAAATCACAATAAAATATTAAGGGGAGTTAATTCTTTCGTCTCCCAGTCTTGACACACTAGATCATCTCCCTTGTGTTTGACCATAGATAATGCACCAAAGAGAACAGACCTATGTCAACAAACATCTCCATACAGCTTATCAGTTCATGCAATCAATAGCCACCTTCTCTTGAGGCAGTAAATGCTTATACAAAGCCTGACTGAAAAAATTAATAGCCTAAAAAAACATAAGATCGGTTAAGAAATCTGTTTTATTTATTACATATTCCAACAAGTAAAGCGATTTAGCATATTTTTGATATATTTTTCATTTCTGTACGTCCATTAGAAGTAAAGATACAAATAAATTTTTCAAAAGCCTAATTAACGAACTAATGAACTTTAAAATGTTCACGCGTTCTTTTAATATAGCAAATAAATAACTATCTACAAGTAGTGTTATTCCGAACAAGAGTTTTAGTAAACTCAACATACGCCCCCGTGGCAAAATCGAACCGCTACGATTAACAGCTTTACATTTAATATAACATTTGTTTTAATTTCATCAATTGAAATTTCTTGTTCACATTAGAAGTTTTGCTTTTCTGAATTTGATGAAGCTGCAACTAAATACCAGTACGTTTATAGTACACATATGTTATCTGTTCTGGTAAATTCAATCACATTTTAATTGTAAAAACTGAAACATTGTGGCTGTTTTGACATTGCTGTTATGTTCCATAATTGGGAAGGAGCAATCAATGCAATAACTTAAAATTCTCAAATTTTAACCCTTTTGACTTGGACACTGTTCTATTGGACTTGGCTGTAATAGTTTTATTACAAAGCAAACAATCTTCCGGCTGACCACTGATATGAGGGTGTGTAAATATACAAACCTTGTGTGTTCACTTCAGTGCCCCCCTATCTCTATTCAAACAGCCACTCTGATAAATACCAGATGGGTAATAAAGCTGTGAAAATGGTCTTGTTTGTTAATATAGCGCACATTAAACTATCCAAGAAAACATTATCAGAATGTATAAATTAATTGGCTTCCAGTATTACTCTGGACCAAGTGTACTCAAAAAGCATTGATATATATCAATACATACATATTAAACAGCAGGTACACATTTCTAATAAAAAAAACTCTTGAAAACACACAAAAAATAAATGGACCCAAATCAAATTTGGTATGGGACACATCATCTACCTATAAGGTATATATACTCTAAAAAATTGGAGAAATTATATCAAAACGAAGAGAGTTCTGGCGCCGAAGGGGAATATCACATAATCCAATATAGCTGCCATATTATGCAACAGGTGATATTAAAAATGGTGCGTGAAACACTGTCTGCCCATAAGGTATATACTCTGAAAGCATCGTAAAGATCGGATCAAAACTTTAGAAGTTATGGAGCGGCAGGGAATATTACATAATCCTATATGGCTGCCATATTATGCAATGGGTAAAGTCAGAAATGGTACACGACACACCGTCTGCCCATAAGGTATATACTCTGATAGAATTGTAAAGATCGGATCAAAACTCTTCAAGTTATGGAGCGGAAGGGAACGAAGATATAGACTAAGACAGACTATTATATAAACCAATGTATAAGCCACATTATGCAATCGACAATGTCCTAAATGGTCCATGACACACTTTCTACCCCTAACGTATATGTTGTAAAAAAATTGTAAAGATCGGATCAAAACTCTTCAAGTTATGGCGCGGAAGGGAACGAAGACTTAGACTGACAGAATATTACATAAACCAAAGTAGAAGCCACATTATGCAATCGACGATGTCATAAATGGCTTATGGCACACCTTCTACCCACAAGGTATATGTTGTGAAAGAATTATAAAGATTAGATCAAAACTCTTCGAGTTATGGAGCGGAAGGGAATCCGGGCCGGACGGCGCTGGCGATAACATAATGCGACCGACTTTTTTAAGTTGGGCTTATAAAAACGAAGACTTCATATCGACTCAGTATTTCGACTTTTATTCAGTCATCATCTGTACTACGTTAAACTAATCAGTGGAACTACTGGATACAAGCTAAGCATAACTGTTAAAATATACTTTTCCATATTCTTGAAAACAATCACAAGCTTATTGAACAAGAGTTTTAGTAAACTCAATAAACGCCCGCCGTGGCAAAGTCGAACCGCTACGATTGTTGTTTTAAACAACATTTATTGATGAGTTTACAAGTAACAGAAAACAATGAAACATTCACGTTTTGGGATCTGACGTCAAGCACGATAGTGCTTATATATGTCATTTCCCGATACAGAAGAAACAGAAGCAAACTTAAGTTAACAGTATAAAAGCTTCAGGAAAATTGTTAATATAACATACCAAGCTATAGATTTCAACAAAACATTTAGAATATTTTGCTCTTTTCGATAAATTTATGAACAGCTTTGAAAATATTTACGTTTAATGCTAGTTCGAGAGACTGGTCACCAAACAGAAGCAAACTTATTTAAAAGGTATAGAAGCTTCGGGAATAACAACTTTACATTTAATATAGCATTTGTTTTAATTTCATCAATTGAAATTTCTTGTTCACATTAGAAGTTTTCCTTTCTGAATTTGATAAAGCTGAAACTAAATACTATAGTACACATATGTTATCTGTTCAGGTAAATTCAACAACATTTTAATTGCAAAAACTGAAATATTGTGGCTGTTTTGACATTGTTGTTATGGTCCATAATTAAGAAGGAGCAATCAATGCAATAGCTTACAATTTTTTACTTTTCACAGTTTTGACTTGGACACTGTTCTATTGGACTTGGCTGTAATAGTTTTAGTACAAAGCAAACAATCTTCAGGCTGACTTAGATGGTGTGTAAATATACAAACCTTGTGTGTGGATGTCATTGTCCCCCTATCTCTATTTAAACAGCCACTCTGATAAATACCAGATGGGTAATTAAACTGTGAAAATGGTCTTTTTTGATATAATAGCGCACATTAAACTATCCAAGAAAACATTCTCAGAATGTATAAATGAATTGGTTTCCAGTATTACTCTGGACCAAGTGTACTAAAACAAGCATTGATATATATTAATATATATATATATTAAACATGAGGTACACATTTCTGATAAAAAAAACTCTTGAAAACAAACAAAAAACATGTGGACCCAAATCCAATTTGGTATGCGACACATCATCTACCTATAAGGTATTTATACTCTAAAAGAATTGGAGAAAGCTCTGGAGTCTTATAAGGTATGTATCCGGAAAGAATTGTCAAGATCGGATCAAAACTCTTCAAGTTATGGAGCGGAAGGGAACGAAGATATAGACTAAGGCAGAATACTACATAATCCAATGTAGAAGCCACATTATGCAATCGACGATGTCATAAATGGTTCATGACACACCTTCTACCCACAAGGTATATGTTGTGAAAAAATTGTAAAGATTAGATCAAAACTCTTCAAGTTATGGAGCGGAAGGGAATCTGGGACGGACGGCCGGACGAACATACGGACGGCGCTGGAGATACCATAATACGACAGACTTTTTTTAAGTCGGGCGTATAAAAATTGTAAAGATCGGATCAAAACTCTTCAAGTTATGGAGCGGAAGGGAACGAAGATATAGACTAAGACAGAATATTACATAATCCAATGTAGAAGCCGCATTATGCAATCGACGATGTCTTAAATGGTTCATGACACACCTGCTACCCACAAGGTATATGTTGTGAAAGAATTGTAAAGATTAGATCAAAACTCTTCAAGTTTCGGACGGTGTTCATCGGACGGACGGACGGCGCTGGTGATGCCATGATACGACCGACTTTTTTTTAAGTCGGGCGTATAAAAATGGACCAAGCCTACAATGCCACCGGGTCATCCGATAATCCCTTACTGTAACAGAGTTAGTCAAGAAGATATGCCCTGTGCCAGTTTTAACTTTAAAATATATATGATATGCGTACAGTTCCTAACATATTGTAAAAAAAACATTAAAAAATAATATTAAAACATAGTTGAAGCAACCTTTATCCCGCTTTTCTCGTTCAGGTATAAAACACACTCTAAAAAAGGGAAGTGTAATCAATATTTTAACTTCACTCATGGTCACTGACTTGAGTTACTTGAAGGTCTGGTGAAGGATTGTCATACGCCTCATGACATCCTATATCAATAACTGTGTTGCCGTTTATTTCAAGCATAAAGGGTCCGTTGTCAAGAAAGTATATCTCAATGGCATCGATATCTGCCGAATCAACATCGATTCCATGTAAGTGGGTATTTATTGCCTTGGATGCCACCATTAATTTTTCTATCTGTCCATCTATGTCGATTACCACGTTCCCATTGTAGGCGCTGGTATACAACCGTGATACCTGGCGCATCGAACAAACGTCACATTTATGGTACTTGGAGGTTTCCTCAAACGAAAGTTGGTTTTTCTTGCACAGAGGACAAATTTTGAACAATTTAAGACTGACTCCTGTAAATAAAGCTTTAACGAATCTGTGTTCGTCTCTGATGTCTTCAGTTGCCTCTTTCACAGACCCGATATCACCAATTACAGTTATTTTAGTGTTTTTGCTGGAGGTGAGATACTTTTTTGACAAATATTCTCTTGTGGTCAGGTTTTCAAACGTGTATGACTGCCCAAGAGTGACAGCATCTTTGTGGTCACTCCACAAACTCACTTTGATGCTGCCACTCGCATCTGAAATGGTTGCGTCCCTTTTTTCAAGCTCCTTCCCCCAGACATCGACTTTCTCCGAATTTTCATCTAGTCTGGTTATCTTTCCAGTCACTTGTTTAATCTGTAAATGATGTAAAATTGAAAAGGTGTGTTAGAAATGCTAACATTATAGCCATCCCAAGTGTGGAAAAAAATTAATAAATTTAAAAAAAGAGAAACATTGCAAAATATAACTTATATTTTTTTGTCCCGAGCGAATATGCTTAAACATAAGGTGAGTGAACTTAAAATTGTTCGTTATGATAGTGTGCTTCTATGGTACTAAGAGCTATATACACTTCGTTCGCTCCTCAGCGATTCTGGTTGATTTAAAATGATTGTTAAAGACATTCTGATACATACCGGTTGGTAGCATGGAATATCTTTGATTTTCTCAATGCAGGTAGTTTTTTCTTCCAGTCCAGCGATGTTAGGTGCGAAGTCGAGCTTACTGACAACTTGCATTGTGGAGGCCCTGGTGTACTTCACATCAAAACCGGATCCTCCTCTGGAGTCTGAAAACAAAAGTTGAGTGTCATACAGCAGATTCAAATAAATTTAAGGAAATAGTCAGTCATTCTATAACATTAGTTTGTTGATATTATAAATTTTATTCGGTTGAATTCATGATGACACAAATAGTTAAAGGGGCATGAGCTGCCAAAATGTTGATATTTTGACGTTCAAACAGAATGCTGAAATTATTGGCTATTTTTCTCATGAGGTAGAATTCAGAAGCTTTTTAATGCTTCCAGTCTCGAAAATGAACGATGAAGTACTATTTTGAACCAACTTTGGCTTAGAATGAATGAATGGTCGTCCCGGTTATTTACATTTTGTTTACTTTTGAACACGTTTTCGGTTCATACAGGCCACATACTGTATGGATTTTTCTCATTCGAACGCCAACCATTTAGTTTTTCGATAGCCTTCAAAGCCGTGACGATCAGAAGTTATGAAAAAAACTGCGAATTTTGGCAGCTCATGCCACTTTAAGCAGCTAAATCCAGATTTTAAACACAAATTAAAAATATGAGACATCAGTTCCAACTAAAATTTGGTGAAAATGATAAATCAGATTTCAGATTTGATTATCGCTATAGTATTAAAATATAAAAAAATATTGAAACGCAACCGGGTCTAGTAAACGAAGACTTTTGGGTCGTTCTTTTTTATAAGAATGTTACAGGTCTCCATTGTCCAGCGGTAACATGTTTGTTAAAGTGGCATGAGCTGCCAAAATTAAAACTTTTTTTATGATTTCTGATCGGTAGGCCATCCGAAAACTAAACAGTTGGCGTTGGAGTGAGGAAAATCTATAAAGTATGTAGCCTATATGAACAGAAATAGTGTTCGAAACGTATACAAAATCTAAATAACTGGGACGACCATTCATTCATTCTAAGTCAAAGTTAGTTCAATCCAATACTTTATCGTATATTCTCGAGACTAGAAGCACTAAAAAGCTTATGAATTATGCATCTTGAGAAAAATAGCCAATAATTTCAACATTCTCTTTTGACGTCAAAATATCAACATTTTGGCAGCTCATGCATCTTTAAATTTTGCATTCACATTAAAATAATTGTACACACTCGGTCGTACTTTTGAAGTTCTTAGATAGGCCTACAGTTTAGTAGATCAACAAAAGCGAAAACATTAAACGAAGGTTTAAATTTTAGCCCCAAAAAAATATTTTCGTTATTTTTCGGATTACACTTTTTTTAATAATGGCAGAAATTCTTCTACCGATTTTTGGTAGAGCTCACAACAGGGCACTGAATGTCGGTCGCCTTATACATTCAACTAACCGGCTTCTCATACTTATGCTGATTCTCCCAGTGCTGGCGAAAGGTGCCTTACTTTGGGACGATGGTTCGAGCCATGTTGTGGGCTCTACCAAAAATCGATCGAAGAATTTCTGCCATTATTCAAGAAAGTGTAATCTCCCAAATAACGAAAATACTGCTATGCCCACTTTCTAAAAGTGGCAAAAAAATTAACTCATAAATAATTATATTTTACTGCTTAGTTTCAGACATAGTGTAATATTTAAAAAAACTTATTTGAAAAATTGAAGCTGTTGTAACCTAGTTTTTCAGCTCTCAGACATGTAGCGATAATCTCATCTCAATAATTGTCTTAGTTACACAACTTTAGAGATTAGGCCTACCGCCTCGCAAACTCTGAGAACGGCAGGCTGAATGCATTCTCACCTTGCAGTTTAGACTCGAGCTCTAGGTTTAAATTAAGTATATTAAAACACCTTCGCTTGAAAAAGTGAATAATATTCTGAATAAAAATAACAAATGACTCACTCAGCTCTTTGGTTATTTTGCACAACTTGACTGGCGTTGAATTCTTGGCAGCCTGCTCAAACGACGAGTGTTTTTCTGGGCTAAACACAACCGTTTTGTGACACTCTTCTTTTGTCTGGATTTGTGCTTGGAAATATCGGACGTTTTTCTTTGATAGTTGCAATGGAGTCACCTGATGGACATATCCAACCACAACATCTTCGTCATCTGATGAAAATCTGGCTTTTTTCGGTGTTGACATATTGAAGTTTGGAACGGTAGAACACAACGTATACTAAAAATCGCTGGAAGAATAATCTTTACTTTCGACAAGATCCATGCGTTTATATAGGCGTTTTATCAGGAAGTCATAAAGCTCTAAAACCTGACAAGACGAAACCATTTGCTTTGATTGGTCATTATGGATTGATATGCTGGACGATATGTGTGTGGGTGGGGCAGATGGGCGTGGAAGGATATCAGCGTGCGTCTGGATAGCACATGCACTGTTCCTTTCTTTGCATATCTAATTTGTAAAAAATAGGTTCAAAGAATCAAAAAATAAATTGGATAGAACGTATATCCAAAAACTTGCTGAATGCAGTTTCGTTGTAAACATACCGACTGCCTTCTTCCCCTACGCCCCCCCCACCCCCTCCCCTCAAAACAAATTAATCAGACCATGAATTCTAGATTGTTTTTAATTTACTGAACAATTTCATGAATTATTTCAGAACCGACCTGTTTAGTGTCCAAAAATTAAGACAATAAATAAAAGGATAAACGAGGACAGATGTGTCACGCGCACCCACCCTAAAACCCCACCATTATATTTCTACGCTTGTATTCCAAGTTGATAGATTCCAAGCAGTTTTGTTTCATGCCAGTATTTTGTATGTGGACCACGTCATCGTCTTAATTCTGACCAGGATGTCTTTGATTTTATTACTTAAAGTGGCATGAGCTGCCAAAATTCACACTTTTTTCATAATTTCTGATCGTCACGACAGTAAGAGGCTTTGACGGCCATCGAAAAACTAAATGATTTGCGTTGGAATGAGGAAAATCCATACAGTATGTGGCCTGTACGAACCAAAAAGTTAACCAAAGTTAGTTCAAAACAATATTTGATCGTACATTTTCAAGACTGGAAGCAGTAAAGAGCTTCTGAATTTTAAATTCTGTTTTAACGTCAAAATATCAACATTTTGGCAGCTCATGCCACTTTAAAGGTCATAAAGTTTCATCGCATGCCCATTCCCACCTGCATTTCCATAGAGAGAGAGTTATCACGGATACAATATTAGGCCCCTTTGAGTAATTGCATAATTTAAGATCATTTCAAAAACATTGGTATTTTAAGCAATGATAATTAACTTCGAAACTTTTAGGCGAGAAGGCTACAAATGAATTTTCCCAGACTTTGTACTATGTTTGCTTGCTTGGTTGATTGTTTGGTGTTTTACGCCGCACTCAAGATTATTTCACTTATATGTCGGTGTTGCCAGTGTTATTGTGCGGGGAAACCCATGACCTTCCGGGGGTAACTGGCAACCATCCCACATTGGTCGATCGGATTAAAACATTGTCGGAACATTTTCCTATTTTCTGGAACCAGTGGGATTCAAACCGCGACCCATTGGTGGAATTCTGTTGGGATTGAGCGTCCAGCGCTCTAGCTACTGAGCCACTTAGAATCGTTAGACAATTGACAGTGAATACACTGAACTTGAAAGTGTTTTTGTAATCAACATGCATCAGGGAATCAGAAAAAAGTAATAAATAAACTACAGGCTCCTCGGTGCTTCTATTTACTTATTCGAGTTGTCTCTTTGTATAAGAAAATGGTTGCGGTTGCGGTGTTTGAGAGGTAAATGGTGGGAGGGGTGGGGGGGAGGGGGGGGGCTGCTCTTCGGCGGGTATTTTTACTTTGTAGGTTCAATTCTACATTTTCAACACAAAAGTTAAGTGACAATGTTGAGTCAACAAACTTGCAATTCGGGCTTCAAAGTCGAAGAGAGGCATCCTCAATCTAACACATAACTATTCTTGTCTTTGCCCCTGATTAAAATAAAAAAGTAGTTTTCGACATGCCTGCCAATCATTACTTGTATTTCATTGAACTTTAATCTGATATTTTTCCCTTTCTTCAAGATGAAAATTGTCATCCATTATAATTCCACCCGTTTTAAGAACATGAAAAACAATACTTTTGCCACACTGCATGAAAAACACAGCATTTTTCATAACAATTGTCATTTATCTTGGGGACGTGAGGGGGTACCAAATTCCAGGTGGACTGTTTCCTACACTGAAGAACAATACATCCAGCTTTTAGTGTTTGATTATAATCGCAGCTGGCGAAGTACAGCTTTGAAAATATTCTGTCTCTTCCAGTGGTAATATATGAAAATATGTTCTTCCAGTTTAATATTTCTCTTTAAGTCCAGTGGATTAAAATAAATTGTTAATTCACCAGATGGTTTTACTACAGTAACCACTTCTATACTTTTACTTCTCTTGAGTTAAACTGCCTGCTGGGCCATTCTGTTTAATTCTTTTGAAGGTTGTCTGGATAACTTTCTGAATGTTTTTAGGGGGCTATATGAATATATAAAATCCCATCTGGTTTTACTTTAACACAGACTTTATTGTCGATACATATGAGCTGCCGTTTATGACAAAATTTTATACAAAAACGCATATTCGGAAACGTCCGACAAAGTATACAACTCAACCGTAGGAAAATAACATTGGCTAACTTTGGCTTAGAATGAATGAATGGTCGTCCCGGTTATTTAAATTTTGTTTACTTTTCGAACACGTTTTCGGTTCGTACAGGCCACATACTGTATGGATTTTCCTCATTCCAACGCCAATCATTTAGTTTTTCGATGGTCTTCAAAGCCTCTTACTGTCGTGACGATCAGAAATTATGAAAAAGTGTGAATTTTGGCAGCTCATGCCTCTTTAAGGAATCTTGACTTGCGCACACTGAACTTCCTTTAAGCGTATTTTTTCACTTCATTTAAACGTATTTCTCGAAAACTCTTTATTTATTTTTCCAAAATGACACGGACGTTTTTCATTCAATAATTTTATATATGATAATATATAATCTTTGTCTGAATAAAACTGGTAAATTTCATTAAAGTGGCATGAGCTACCAAAATTAAAACTTGTTCATAATTTCTGATCGTCAAGACAGTAAGAGGCTTTGAAGGTCATCAGAAAACTAAACAATTGGCGTTGGAGTGAGGAAAATCCATACAGTATGTAGCTTATATGAACAGAAATAGTGTTCGAAAAGTAAACAAAATTTAAATAACCGGGACGACCATTCATTCTAAGTCAAAGTTAGTTCAATCCAATACTTTATCGTATATTCTCGAGACTAGAAGCACTAAAAAGCTTCTGAATGGTACGCCTTGAGAAAATAGCCAATAATTTCAACATTATCTTTTAATGTCAAAATATCAACATTTTGGCAGCGCATGTCACTTGAAGAAAAATAAAATTGTACCGGAGATAATTGAGTTTTTTTAACATAATAAGAATAAATTATATTATATTATATAATATTATATTGTAAATCCAAATATATATATATCACAAGTAAATTTAGTTGTAGCATGTATACAGTATTGTCATAAACGGCAGCTGGTAGATACATCCTGAGCTTATAGATATGTTTACTTTTGTCAACCCAGCTTTGTGATTGTTTGACCTTTAAACCTTCGCTTTACCTCTGTTCCACGGAAATTGACACATCTTTCGCCTTAAAGACCCAAGCCTTGTAACGTACTTAATTCTGTTACTTAAACTTCATATTGTGCGACGTAAATCACCACGAATAGTTACATGTAGGCCAACATCTTAACTGGTTACATTACATAGATTCAGTGACCCACAAGTTGACGAAATAAGAGGTCAAAATCGGGGAAACTAATTTACCCACATTTTGCGGTGAAAACCAAAGCCCTCAGCATAGAAGTTTAAAGTGCGATTCTTTGGTTGCAAGATTGAACACCAGTACGTGTTCTCTCGGATATAGGTATTCTGCAGATATACTGGTTGTTAAGACTTTTTCACGGCACTGTCAGGTAAGTATATATTTTTAGCCCGCCATCATTCTGATGAAGGGCTATTCAAATCGCTTTTTCGTGGTCCGTCGTCCATCGTCAGTCGTCCGTCCGTTAACTTTTCGCTTGTTACCTTTATTCCAAGAAAACTACCAGTCCAATCTTAATCAAACTTAACATACATCATCACGCTATGGTCTAGTTGTGCACCGCGCATTGCCATCTCATTTGCCTATTCAATATGGCCGCCAGGGGGCGATGTTATTTTTTTTTTGTTACGTTTATTCCAAGAAAACTTTCGCTTGTTACGTTTATTCCAAGAAAACTATCAGTCCAATCTTAATCAAACTCAACATACATCATCACTCTATGGACTAGTTGCATGTGCACCGTACATTTTTATCTCATTTGCATATTCAATATGGCCGCCAGTGGGCGATATATATATTTTTTGTTACCTTTATTCCAAGAAAAATACCTGTCCGATATTCTCCAAACCTGGCTCAAATTATCTCACTATAGCCTTGTTGTGTACTATACATTTTCATCTCATTTGCATATTCAATATGAGCATTTGAGCATATTGATTTATACATTCATATACAATTTTCTGGGATAGCTTTAAGAGAGCCATGGCGACTAAAGCAAAATACAGTTTAATAACTCCTTCAACAGTTCAAGACATTTTAGTTTTATAACCCGTAACTGTATCAGTACTGATGCAGTAAATATTGTAGCCCATAGAGATAAGTGAACTCTTTATGTCTGGTTCAAGTGGACAAAGACAAGATGGGTTTGTGTGTACAACCCTCGTAGTACTCTTACTGATTGAGCATTTTAAGCCCAGTGATAATAAATAGTTAAAGTTTGTTTGTTATTCACAAATACCTTCAATGACCACTCTAAAATCCTTCAGATGTTGTCAATTCTTTTACCCACAGTTGTGCCTCATGAGAGATTGTATATCCTATGTACCATATGCACAGTCAGTGTGTCTTGAAGTATTTAGGACCTCACATTTTATTATTTTGTATTCATATAGAAGATTAAAAAAAAACAATCTCTTTAAAGGGAAAGAAAATCTAAGCTTTAGACTAATTTAGATGGAAAGAGTAGAGTTCATTTAGTCCAAAACAACTGGCCGATGTATGTTTTATCCCCTCGTAAGCGAATAATTGAAATTTGAATGTGGCGTTACAATATAGAATAAGCTCCATAGGCCGTTCACAAGGCCGCCACCATTTTTTCATTAGTTTTATCCAATTATGGTTGAATAAAAAATTAAGTGCGTTATAGAATAGTCATGTGATGCAATTTAGCCAATGGCTGGCTAAGCAATGGCGCGGGGTTGCATACTGACCTATATATTCGGAGACAATCTTCCCACTTCAAATTTGTCGCCATGTTTTTTGGGACCTAAATCTACCGTTATACATTAGAGAGCGGTAAAAAATACGTCATTATTGATCTAAAAATAGCTATACCAACATCACGTCATCCTAAAACGGAAAAATGGCTACACAGACAAGCCACTGAAAGGACATACTTCTGTCTGTTTTTATTAGCTTGAGGGTCACTGGAGGTAATTAACGTGAAATGTTTTAAGCACTTTGAAGGTTGTTATCGACGATAATCCCTATGTATTTCTGGAGATTTCCCCTCCTTTAAAGTGGCATAAAACAGAATGTTGAAACTCTTGGCTATTTTTCTCAACACGATAAAGTATTGTTTTGAACTAACTTACGCTTAGGAAGAATGAATAGTCGTCCCGGTTATTTAAATTTTGTTTACTTTTAGAACACTTTTTGGTTCGTATATTCCACATACTGTATCGATTTTCCACATTCCAATGACAATCATTTAGTTGTCCGACCGTCTTCAAAGCCTCTTGCTGGCGTTATGATCAGAAATTATGAAAAAAGTGTGAATTTTGGCAGCTTATGCCACTTTAATAAAAACCTACAATCCTATTCTTTATCAAGTATAAACGAGACCACGAGGCCAAGTTTACTGTGTCTCGCCGGGCGTATTTTGGGTTTTCTGAAGCAGTTGTTAAATTTTCACGAACATTTTTTTGACGTGTGACTTATCAATGGCGTATTTCTTTTTAGCAAAATATCGGTTTCTTTGTTTCTGGTTTGCGTTTGTTTTGACCGGAGTTACCGATATGCGGTAAGGAAAAATTCTGTCTAAAAATATCCCAAGAATTTGCAGTCCGGCTGTCCAGCGTCCGCTTTCCCTTCCGCTCCATAACTTCCAAAGTTTTGATTCCAACTTGACAATTTTTTCTGAGTATATACCTTATGGGAAGAAGGTGTGTCGCGAACTATTCTTGACATCACTCGTTACATAATATGGCAGTTATATTGGATTATGTAATATTCCCTTCCGCTCCATAACTTCCAAAGTTTTAATAGGATCTTGACAATTTTTTCTGAGTATATACCTTATGGGTAGAAGGTGTGTTGTGGACTATTTTTGACATCATACATTGCGTAATATGGCAGCCATATTGGATTATGTAATATTTACTTTTTCTCTCCATAACTTTAACAAATATAATTCGATGTTTTCAAATCTTTCACGTTACATACCATATTAACAGACAGTGTGTCAAAAATTGTTTAAGACATCAACTATTGCAAATTATTGGATTGTGTTTATTCCCTTTTATTCTTACTTTCAATTTCATGATAATAACCTTTAAATTGTAAAATGACTTCTACTTGTCCGACTCTCATCAAATAAAGGATTTTTCTAAACCCCAATAATTTGTTTGAGAGGCATTTAGAAGTCGGTAACAGTAACACAAAAGAACAGATTTCTGGATAACAACTTCTTATTTATTAATGTTAATAAACATTAATAAAAAAGAAGTTGTTATCCAGAAATCTCTTCTTTTGTGTAACTCCAATAATGTTTCTAAATTGATTACAACTATTCCTAAATCAATACATAACGTTTTAATCAAATAAAACATACATATAAGGATTAAAGTTGTATCTACACACAAAGAGATAAGTAACTCAGCCTTGTTCTATTTACCATGTAAAAATACGCTAGCTCTTATCACTAGTGCTGAAACCTTTATGGCCTTCTCTATCACATGGCCTCTTCTATGTAGGCTTTGTTAATACTGTCTGCAATTAAATGGCTTTTAAGGTGTTTATACAGATGTAGTTCCATATATTTTAACTTATGGAATGAATATCTGAAATATGACATGAATGTTTCACTTTTTGTAGCCAAATAATATAGATAAATAATATTATGAGAATGATTTTCAAATCTACTTGAAGTGGTGTGAGCTGCGAAATTGCCAATTAATTATATTTGTTGAAGTATGCTTAGTAAATTATGAATTGCTTTTCTCAAAAATTGAAACATTTTAGTCCAACTTATATCGACAATGTACATTGCATGCTTGTTTAAAGACAATGAGAATGAGAACAATCCCGAAAAAAGTATAATTATGGTAAAGTTTTAACGGTATCAACGGTATGAGTTTCTTATATTTTAATTTATTTTCATTCGACAGCAAAGTTAATGAAATACCACCCAAATGGCAAAGTCTTCCATATAAGTAATTCCGCTTACTTCAAAGTCTTCTTAACTCAATACAATTGCCTTAATTTTATAGAAACATATATTGACCACAAAATTAACATTTAAGGGAAAATAGCAGTGTGAAATGGTTCTATATAAAATATCGCAAAACTATATATAAGGTATTGTTGAAAAGGGGGTATTTTAAAAGAACTTTTATCGGAAAGAAGAATGTTTTCCGGGGGGATTTGTTCTAATGGGGCAACGTTTCTCCACCCGACCGACTCGACAGGCTTACAATATGGGAAGGATTTTACATACTCCCACGGCGTTCGTTTCTAACACCCAACTCACCTCGCCCTTAGTATCGTCCCATGCCAAATTTCACAACCAGACCTTTAAATAATGCCTAAAAAGCCTTAGTTTTCTCAACAAATAATCATTCATACTCATAGTTATATTGTATTATCCAATGGGGCACATTCCAAAGGGACAAACATTCAGTCCCACTGTGGGAAATGTTGATACACCGTTCTTGCAATAGAATAGACAAAAGAACTAAAAAAAAGGTACTAAAATAAATTCCTCCGTACAGATTTTGCAGAAAAAATAATCGTGAACTAAACTTTTCATTTGCCTTTTTTCTTTGATCTATTTTGTTTTATGTAAAATGCTTACTTTCTTTGTGTGTGCTTGGTTAGGTTAGATTATCTGTTTAATCTATTCTTTATGTACCCTTAATCCGCCGCCTCAGTATTCATGTGATAGTTTCTACCCATTACTATGTTCACCGAATCTTTTTAAATCGTCATGTGTATTATATCATCATATATATGCTGTACCGCACTTGTTATTTTATGCTCACATGCCAGAACCGGTACTAAACATGAGCCAAGGCTTTAAATTTCCCCTCTTTGTAATAGTCAATAATCAAACTATACTTATTGTACGATTTCCATTGCTACTCGATAAATTAACCAGTTATTTAATGATACAGGGTTAGACTAATTAAACTACGTATTGTAAAAATTGACAACACATTTTTAATTACCGCCGAGCCTGATTACGTCACATAGATGTACGCAAAGCTTTCTGGGTAAAATGTACCTCAGTTCGCCATTTTGTTAATTGTTAAGATGTCACTTTTTTGGAAAACATTGATGACATAACCTGTTTTTATCCACACATTTTCTTGTAACTTTACGCCTTTTACGTCTTCTTCTCGATACAGTATTATTTCTTCTGCTTTCTTTTAAAATTGTCCCCCAATCCCCCAAAATGTTTTGCGCGTAAATTCCAAATGACGTCATTAAGCAATCGGTCAATTCTTCAAATAAACACTTTAGTTATGGTCACATCTTACGTACTGTCTGTAAAATTGATGCCGTAAGATGTATACGCAAAAATTTATTTTGCTGAAACACAAAAGCCTTTGCTCCAAATGTTAGATTTCATTTTGTTAAGCATAAGCTTTACATAAATTTATATTCATAGTGAAGAAATTTCTGATATAATTGCAAAATCCTTCCCTCTTTCGACTGACCGAAGATAAGAAATATGTATCAAAGATCATATTATTAAATAAAACTTACATCAAATTGCAATTATGAAAGCAAACCAAAAACATTTTAACTAACCATAAGGGTGAAAAGGAAATTAAAGGGTGCTCAAATGTGTTTATTACAGTCAGTCTTCCTTGTCTGTTGTTTTACAGGACACTCAAGATTATTTCGTAAAAATGACTGTATTGACAGGATTTTTTGCTGGTTAGGGAATAGGGTAATGTTGTCTTTGTTGTGAAAATAATTTTCGCTAATCGTACGTTTGTTTTAGACAACTATGCCAAGAAGAAAGAACTGGAAGCAGGTACAGGCTGCTAAGACGAGAGTTGCACGAATGAAAAGTTGCAGAGGCTCACCTGATTTGATCAAAACACAGCCGATTTTTGACTGCAAAAAAGAAGAGCGGCCCATCCATGCGGCCGCAGATCCTTCGGGGTCCAAAAACGCTCTTGAAGCACTGAAAATCTCTGAAAAAGCTCTAAAAACCTCTGAAAAAAATTTGAAAATCTCTGAAAAAGATTTGAAAATTTCTTTTTCAAAAACAAATATGATTACCTTTCAGTCTAAGGCTAATGAAAAGGAGCCAAGGCTGATAACTACTAAGAAACCCTGTGTGAAATCTGATGACATAGTAAGTATAGAAAATACCAAGTTTCTTCAAGGTTCCTATCATCAAGCTCATCCAATGTTTGGAGACAACAGGGGTACACAATGTGTGGCGAATAGTTGTACAGCGATTCTCTACAACAAGATACACTGCTGTTTAAGGTGGAATACATCTGATATGGATACAGTTCTTCAAGTTGGTAATGGTTTGTACACAACTATCAAAAGTAAGTCATCTGTACCAGAAAGATTCCTACTAATATTGGAATTGCCCAACAAAATAGATTTGTTTGACAACAAGTTCACTATACTATGTGCTGAGGCTATATCAGGTATCGTTTATAAAGACTTCGGGTACGAGTGTGAATTTACCATGTCATTACAAAATGCCTTGTTAAAGACGTTTGCAAATCACGACTCATGCTTCGTGACATTTGGCGCCTCAACATTTTCTATAATGAAATCTAACAATAAATACTGTATATTTGATCCACACTCCAGGTCACCCTCGGGTACTTCAGCTGCTAAAGGTACATCTGTGCTAATAAAATACGAATCACAGGATGAAGTTCTGGATCACTGCTTGAGATTAGCCACATCAATGGGGGTAAGTGAACATGAATTGTTTGAAATTACTGGGGTAGATATAACACTAGAAAACTCTGGACAAAACCAACCAATGGATACGTCACATGATATTATTTTCACAGGTGAAACACAACCCATTAATGAATTTTTCACGGATGTCATTATAACAGGAGAAACCCACTACACTGCACTTCCATTCAAACCCTTATCAACTAACCAAACCATTCAGTTATGTCAACAATTAGGGATCAAATCACATTCCAAAATTTTAGAACAATCAATCCTCTATGAAATAGGAGAACCATGTAAAACACAAGAAATACAAATGGACGGAAATTGCTTTTTTCGAGCCTTATCGTTTGGAATTACAGGATCAGAAAACAGTCACAGAAATTTAAGATTAGCTGTTGTAAAACATTTAATGCATTACTCGGACATATTTTCCCCCTTCCTAAGAGCAGGTTATGAATCGATAGAACAATATCTACAGCTTTCCGACATGAATTACATTAACACATGGGCTACAGATCTGGAAATCTTGGCAGCCTCAGATCTATTGAACACAGACATTTATACGTACACAGATAGATGGATAAGGTACTCCCAAAAGCAAGTCCGACCTAACAAAGACTACTCAACTGAAGGGATTTATCTGAAAAACTACAACAATTGTCACTATGAGGCTGTGTTGTGTGTAAAACAGATTAACAATTGTTGTACCCATGAGAGTCACTATACGCCAGGTAGAAAAAGGTCTTTTGGACACACTATTGAATACGAAGATCAACAAAATCTGTCTGGCTCTGTTAAGACTGTCGGTAAATCTTCCAGACGGAAACGACGCCGAAGTGTTCAATATACCAATTATCTGGACAAACAGAAAAAACGACTGATTCGTTCAAAATCCCGAGAATTATTTGTTAAACAAACCGAGAAGATTACAAAATCATCAGTAACTTGGGAAAAACGGACATATAACACAAATGAAACTTACAGAGAAAAAAAGAAACTAAAATACAAAGTTGAAGAAGATTACAGAAATCGACTAAAAGACAAGAGTAAAAGAAAATACGCAACAAACAGTAATTTCAAGAATCTTTTGAAAACATTAAGTAAAGAAAAATATGCGAAAGATGAAAACCATCGAGATAATATGAAAGAGTATAGTAAACAAAAATACTCACAGAATGAAGAACATATGGCTTCCGTGAAAGCTTACAGTAAAGAAAAATACTCACAGAATGAAGAACATATGGCTTCCGTGAAAGCTTACAGTAAACACAAATACAAACACAATGAAGAACATATGACTTCCGTGAAAGCTTACAGTAAACAAAAATACAAAGACAATGAAGAACATATGGCTTCCGTGAAAGCTTACAGTAAACAAAAATACAAACAGAATGAAGAACATATGGCTTCCGTGAAAGCTTACAGTAAACAAAAATACAAACAGAATAAACCCCACAGAGAAGCCGTAAAGGCATATAGTAAGCACAGATATTCACAACACTCGGATGTTTTAAAGCAGGACAAGAAATTGAGACGATTGAAGAGGAAAAATGAGTTAAGCATTATTGATAAAATGATAACCAACTTCAGACAAAAAGTAAGGCACTGTCCCAATCACATATGTTGTGTTTGTCATCGACGTCTTTTTCCAAAGCAAGTAAAAAAATGCAATACCGCTTTGTATAATAAGAGAAGTACAGCAGCTAAAAGCTTAGCCCAGAAGTGTATTTCCCACACATATATCCACATTTGCGATGAAAACTGCCCATCGCCCTGTAAACTAAGAATCCCAGCAACAGAATGTTTGTGGATTTGCTTCTCATGTGACCGGAAGATGTTGTCAGGTAAAATGCCAGCCGAGGCTGCTGCAAATAATCTTAATTTGGAACCAATACCAGAGGAGCTGAAATCACTTAATCAGTTGGAACAACATCTAATTGCTAAAAACATTCCATTTGCTAAATTAGCGGCTTTACCCAAAGGTGGACAGCTTGGAATACACGGACCAATGGTATCTGTGCCATCAAATATTCAAAAAGCAACTTCCATTTTACCAAGACCGGAGTCAGATGATCAGCTTATACAAGTCAAACTGAAACGGAAACTGAGTTACAAAGGCCATTACAAACATCAGTTTGTCAATGCCAGCAAGATAAAGCGGGCTTTAGAATATCTTAAGTCAAATAACAGCTTCTACAGTGATGTGTCTTACAACAATGACTGGATAAACCCTGTACCAGAAATAACTGAAGAAAACGAGACTTTCCCCATGGAAGAAGATACTTTAACGCGTTCGATAAACGAAAATATCGACGAAGATAGCCTCCCCAGTTTGCCAGATTTAACAAACGAAGAACATACTCCAACAGAACAAATTGAAATTGAAACCCCTGATCATGGTGTTTATATGGATAGCTGTCTACAACCAGTTGATATAGGCCAGGAAATATTAGATCAACATTTTGATGGTGTATTTTGTGTAGCCCCGGCGGAAGGTAATACGCCAGTTAAGATAATGAATGAAGGTAGTGAGGCTAAATCTTTCCCAGCTCTATTTCCCACTGGAACTCCCATTTACCACGATGATCGTGAAGCAAAAATCACCCTCTCCAGATATTTAAACACTCGTCTTATGCATGCGGACACCCGATTTTCCAGAAATACAGATTACCTTTTCTTTGCGCAGTATATGTCAGAGGTATCCCAGGTATTCAATAGCGTGTCAATAGCACTTAGAAAAGGTTTAAATAACCAGCCAAATGGCCACGTAACTCCAGCAGATGTTTCAGACAGAGAATCTCTGAAGAAGATTCTAAAATTTGACGAAGGGTACAAATTTTTGCGTCCGATACGAGGCACTCCCAGCTTTTGGTCTTCAGCTCAAAAAGATTTGTTTGCAATGTTGAGGCAGCTAGGAATACCAACTTGGTTCTGCTCATTTTCTGCAGGCGATACACGATGGACAGAAATATTAAGTGCTTTGCTGAGAGAAGAAAATGATTTGAGAGACCCGGAAGATTTGGACTGGTTAGAGAAGTGTGGGTTAATACGTCGAAACCCAGTCACCGCAGCTAGAATGTTTGACCATAGATTCAACTGCTTTCTTAAAGATGTCATTTTGTCTCCTGCAAATCCCATTGGAAAAGTTGTAGATTATTTCTACAGAGTAGAGTTTCAACAACGAGGTTCCCCTCACGTTCATTGTCTATTTTGGATAGAGAATGCTCCAAAACTTGACAAATCCACGGACGAAGAAGTTATATCTTTCATTGACAATTACGTGAAATGCGAGATACCCGATTCAGATGACGAGGAACTGATAGAGAAAGTGACAAGCGTCCAGCGACACAGTAAATCTCACTCTAAAAGTTGCAGAAAAAAGGGGACAAAGTGCCGTTTTAATTTTCCACGGCCACCATCAACAAAAACATTTGTATCTCGGTCAGAAGAAGTGACACATGAAAACAACTCTGAGAATATGAATGTAAATGACAATAACAGAGCAAAGAATGATGTTGAATTAAGTAAAGAGCATTCAAAAGAGATTTTATATAAAATATGGGAAGCAATAGAAAATAATGATGAAAATTACGAATCCGTCCAAGACCTGTTTGATAAAATCGGAATAGACCAAGAGACGGTAGAAAAAGCTTGTAGCAAATTAACCCAAAAAACAAGCATCATTTTGAAGAGAGCATTGAGTGATGTCTGGGTGAACCAATATAACCCGGAATTACTGAGATGTTGGGACGCTAACATGGACATCCAATATGTCGTTGATGCATATTCATGCATAGTCTATATCATTTCTTACATTTCTAAAGCGGAAAGAGAAATGGGGATGCTGTTAGAAAGTGCTCATAAGGAAGCGCTGAATGGCAATGAAGACTCTAAAGAAGCAATGAATAAACTAGGATGTGTATATTTACACAACCGAGAGGTCAGTGCCCAAGAATCATCATATAAAGTGTGTAATCTTCATTTAAAAGGATCTTCAAGGTATACACAGTTTATCCCAACCGGTGATAACGTTGTCAAAATGAGTTTGCCGCTAAACGTTATACAAGAGAAAGCTAAGAAGGCCGATTTTGACCATAATGACATTTGGATGACCAGCACTGTTGACAGGTATTATAATAGACCTAATGGAAACATGTTTGAAAATCTTTGCCAAGCTTCATTTTGTTCAGTATACAGAGTTTTATCTAAGTCACAAGTAAATGAAAACAGCAGTTCTGTTTACAAACTACAGAATGGAATGGGTTACATTCAAAAAAGAACCCGAACAAACCCAGCCATTGTCAGGTATGCTAGGTTCTCGCCAACCAAAAACCCGGAACAATATTTCCAGAGCACTTTGCAGCTATTCTTACCACACAGATCTAAACATGAACTAAAGCCGGATGGCTTTGCTACTTATCAACTGTTTCATGACACAGGCACAGTTAAAAGCGATAAAGAAGGTACTATGGCTGTAAAGGAAATTATTAAGATAAATAAATCCTTATTTGAACAAGATTCCGACAACCTAGAACAAGCGCAAGATATACTTGAGCAAGCTGGACCACTTGAAGAGGCTTGGGCTCAGATATGTCCAGAAAGTGAGGCTATGAGAATGGAATGTTTAGCAGAAAGGAAAGAAAAGCACCCTGATCCACAAGACGATGCTGATATTCCTGATTTATCCGCCGTTGGCAAGGAGAAATCGTTTCATACAGAGCCTCGCCAGAGTATCGTCTCCCATGATGAAGCAAAGCTTTTACTAAGGAGTCTAAATGAATGTCAGAGAAGAATATTTTTTAAGATTAGACAAATACAAGGCAATTATGTGGAGCCGTTTCATCTTTTCATCACAGGAGGAGCTGGGACAGGAAAAAGCCACTTAATAAAAGCTATTCAGTACGAGGCATCAAGGTTATTAGCGCGTTCTCAAGACAATCCTGATGACGTCTCAGTACTCCTCACAGCTCCGACTGGCATTGCTGCTTATAATATCAAAGCTAGCACAATACACAGCACATTTGCCATCAATGTTGACGCTAAACTCCCCTATCAACCCTTAAGCGACGATAAAATCAATTCTCTACGATCAAAACTTCAGAACATACAAATTTTGATAATTGATGAAGTTTCAATGGTAGATCAGAAACTGTTGGTTTACATTCACGGTCGATTGAGACAGATCAAACAGTGCAGAGATTTCTCCCCATTTGGTAATGTTTCAGTTGTAGCTGTTGGAGATTTTTACCAACTCCCACCAGTAAAAGGTAAATCATTGCTATCAGAAAATGGAGGCGTGAATCTGTGGGTTGAACACTTTAAAGTCGTTGAATTGAAAGAAATAATGCGACAGAAAAACAAATCATTTGCAGAAACCCTCAACAGATTAAGGACCAAAACCAAATCTCAGAAACTATCAGAGGAAGACCTAGATATGCTGACCAATTGTGAAACAGGAGAAGACCAGGATGCCATTCACATATTTTCTACAAATCAACAGGTTGATATGTACAATTTGGAAACGCTTCACATGATATCTGAAGAACCAACAGTAATAGAGGCACAAGACTTCTACAAAGATGCACAAACAGGCAAAATGGAGAAAAGAGACAAACAGTACATTAACGTACACCACACCAATCTAGCTAGGCGGATATCAGTAGCTGCAGGTGCACGCGTTATATTAACAAAAAATATCGATGTATCCGATGGCCTTGTAAACGGTGTATTTGGCTCTGTTGTTCATGTAGAATTTTCCAATGATTCTAAATTTCCAACGACAATCTTTGTCTCATTCGATGATGAGCAAGTAGGCAGGAAACTTCGGACAAAGTCATTTATACCGCCTACCATTTTACAAACCAGTACTCCTATAAAACCTCAGGAGGACAGAATCAACAGCAGTGGTGGCATCAGAAGACAATTTCCTCTTAAACTCAGTTTTGCATGTACAGTGCATAAATTACAAGGCATAACCCTCCCAAGAGCAGTCGCGTCTCTGGCCAAGATATTTTCCCCTGGACAAGCCTATGTAGCTCTCAGTAGAGTAACGTCACTAGAAGGTCTTGTTATTGAAGACTTCAACGAGGCAGCTATCTATTGTAACGAGAAAGTGGCAGAGGCCTTGTCCAGCATGTCACCATTTTTTGAAATTTCTGCCCATAATGCAACAGGTATTGAAAACTCTACGAAAATAATTTTACACAACGTACAGGGTTTGTTATTTCACTCCAAAGACTTAATGTCTGACACACGTTTTCTTGATTTTGATTTCATTTGTCTAACTGAAACTTGGCTATCTGATCATTTTTTACAGGATTTGCCACAGCTGAAAGAATATTCCTTTGTTCACAGATTGCGTAAAGACAGTTATGACTCTTCCAAACCAGAGTTACAAGCTCTCAGTCAACAGGAACATGGTGGAATTGGTATCTACTATCGTTCGTCTCTGACCTGTGTCATCAGTAAGCCTTTAAACATTGAAGGTCTTGTACTTCATTCTGTCAAGCATAACGTTGTTATTGTTCTCATTTACAGGCCATCATCTTTTAAACTTGTTCACTTTAGAGAAAGTATTCGCCAGTTGCTGATTGATCTAGCACGGATACCTTGTTCTCGGTGCGTGATTATGGGTGACTTCAATGATAACCTGTTCACGTCTACTGCTGTGTCGTCGTTGTTTGAAAATCATGATTTTAGACAGTGTGTAAATGAAGCAACTACGGAGAATGGTACGCTTATTGACCATGTATATGTTAAAGGTATCCAGGATGAACAGGTCTGTATTGTTCCAACATATTACAGCTACCACGAAGCTATCTCTGTTATGTTCTAATAAGTTCGTTGATAACACTTATCATACGTTTGTAACAATATTAATAACTATAAATAATAGCAAAACTCAATTCGTTGAACTTATTTGTTCTTGCCAAAAACGCATTTGTTCATTTCCCATCATGACCATGATTATACGTAGAGCATTTAAAAACATATCAAATGGGGAAGAGGAGGCGAGGGTGGGACAAAGATATATTAAAATGTTACAAATCACCCATTTACAAAGTGCTTGCTTTTCAATGAACGTTTAAATTTCTTTAATATTGAGCCAGTTGTTTGGTTTGTCCTCTATCTGAACGTTTTTAAAACATTACAACTTATCGTACACATTGATGATAACTTCTATCATTTGTAGAGAAATTTTATAACCACGTATTAGTCAGGTTATGAAGACTTATAGACTAGTATATTTTGTGACGTCAGCAAACGAATTGAATTCCCTGCTGTTACCAAACGTGGGGCTCATTACAATTCTGTGTAACGTAAAAAGTACCAAATTTAAGTTTGAATACATGTTATCTTTCTTGTAATGCATTGCCTGGTGGTTATCCTCCATGGAGACAGATATATAAAAAGCTTCATCATTGAGGATGTGTTAGGGACATATTGCCTGTAAACTCTCGTAACCCAAGATGACTTGAGTAATGTAAGTAACCTTCGATGGCTTTATACATGTTTTATATATATTTAACTACATGTACTATATATATACCCAGAAAAAAATAAAGAACATTTAACTGTGTAGTTTGGTTTGCTCTTTGCTCAGAGCAATACAACACAGCATTTAAAGTTATATGATCTTTAACAACATGTCGTTTTTCGTGAATTCAGATTGTGAATAGAAAATCTGCATTTGATGTTTATGTTCATTCTAAATCATTCAACTTTAAATAAAAAATATCTACTGCGCTTGTAGCCTGTCCGAACCTTAGCTACAGGACAACCTTTCTTCGGGCTCTAAAACACTCCCTTAAATTGACAGCAATGTCAATAGAAACTCTACAGGAAGGGATGTTTCAATTTGGCTTCTACAAAAAATCAAAACTTTGGCAGCTTTTGTCACAATTCATACACTTTTCAATCTTTGGACTAACATAGCAATTCTTCGTTTTAGGCTTACTGGTTTCGATTAACTCCCGGCACGAAACACGACAGATATCGTCCAAAGCTGCTAAATGTTTGCATTTAAGTAAGCGTTTCGGAAATAATATGAACCTATTTCAATTTACCTACAAATGTAAAAGTTTTTATTAATGTTTTAAGCGCTGAATACAGTAACCTACTTAACTGGTATTGCTTTGTCAAATTTGCAAATCATAATCTCTTTGTATACCATGGGGAATATCTGTTAACTAATCAAATCCTTTTAATTTTCACTGTTATCTGACCGTCAACATATTTCTATGTTCATAGATGAGATGTAATGGGAGAGTCAACAGAAGACGGATGAATGATGGCTACCCAGACTTACAGACGAGTGACTGAACCGTATAGATTAAAAATGCTATCCAGCAACATAATTTTAATGCACATTCAGTGGTGCATTTTGCTTCAGTCACCTTTCTTCAGGGCCAGAATTATGTCATCGATTAATAACGTAAGACTTTAAAAACAATTGTATTCCCGAGGAACCATCAGACAACTGCCAGCAGTAATGGTGTTTTGAGATACATACCATGGCATCTTTATGATTTTTTAAAAATTTCTCATAGGCAACTGTTGATATAACATAAAATGTTATCATATTTTGCAAGTGCTATAAAGACATTTTCCCCATGTATTCTCTGCATAGATTGATGGTTATTAACAGGAAAACTTGAGGAAATTAATCTACGTGTAATAGCAATATTTCCCCAGTCCAAAAATGTTCAGCTCTCTTTTTAAATAACAGCCTGTTATATAAGAACTAATATCTCCTTATTTAGAATATCTTGTTACGTTTGAAGCCAAAGGTTACGATTACTTTTCTCAAATGAGACCTTATCTATCTAGCATTAATAGTTGTAGATCTATGCCTTTGGGGTTACACCTAGGATTGATTAAAATGTTTACAATACCAGGAAATTTTGCTTTATACACATCTGCCAAACTATATTTTTATTTTCAGTTATCACTTTTTTAAATGTTACACGCTTTAATTATAGAAAATCAATCGCAAATAATGCCGTTGTTCGAGTTTGTGATGGGGTCTTTGGCGGCTTTGTGTATAGCATGCAGCTTATTATAGCCTTCCACCAATGTAACAATTTTATTATATTTAGTATCTTGTTTGTTACATGTGGAATAGTTTTTAAAAAACTTGCCAAAGATCGGTGGTTTTCCCCGGGATCTCCGGTTTCCTCCACCTTTTTTTCAAATAAAGAAAGATATTACCTCAAAACTCATATTTGTTTGTTTTTGAATAAAGGAAGAGAAATCATTTCAGGATGATTGAATTGAGCCACAATTTGTTAGAAAACGATTGATTGTTTGGTGTTTAACGCCGCCAATAAAGGAGAAGAAAGAAAAAAAAAACACTTTTATGTTCAGTTTATTCACTCTCAGTTTTCCTTTCTAACGGTGCCAAATATATATTTTGGGATTTTTTTCGCCCCGCACGGCCTTTAGTGAAGTTAATAAGTTAAAGAAATTATGATCAACGTCTCAGTCTTCAATTTGAGTCAGGCTAAACTGTGCATAACTTTTGGGCGTGTGGTATTTTATAAACTTCACTGAGTGGCTTCACTTCAAATCGCAAAAATATATATCTTTGGTACTGTTAAAAAGCAAATTTTCACTGCAAATAAGCTGAACTTGAAAGTGTTTTTGTTTTCTTCTTTAAGACTATTTCACATATTTCGGTTTACCGATCGAGCCCAAGCTACCCCCCCCCCCCCCCCCACCCCCCCACACACATTAAAATAATGACGGCGAGGTAGAAAAATGAAATGAATGAGTGCAGGCTGGTCAGATACAGCGCCAGCCGGTCTACCGATCGAGCCCAGGCTTAATTAGAATAAATTAGGTACAGAATAAAATGCTTTCATCCAGGTTTCATCCCACAATAAAACTGGCAACGCCGCTATATAAGTGAAATAATCTTGAGCGCGGCGTAAAACACCAAACAATCAATGGAATATATATGTCTAAGCTATACAGAGTTAGAGACACGATGAATTCCCCTTTGAATGGTCTAATGACTTACCATACAAATTCCCCTTTTGTTAGTTTTGACCCTGCTTATTTTTGTTATTTCTGTTTGAAATGTATTCAAATCCTTAAACTCAAGAGAGGAATAGGCTAGATGACTAGAAACTCTTCCCTGCCCTCTTATCAGGTTAATGTACACAAAGCAGCCCTATTCCCCAGCTTAATCGTCGCTAGGGCAATAAATCAAATGTTGTTAAATGATATATTTTTCATATATGCAATTGCATTAGAAGTGAAGATACAAATAAAGTAGCTAAAAGCTTAATTAAAGTGGCATGAGCTGCCAAAATTGAGATATTTGGCCATTATAACAGAATGTTAAAATTACAGGCTATTTTTCTCAAGACGTATAATTCAGAAGCTTTTTAATGCTGATAGTCTTGTTAATGTACGATAACCCATTGTTTTCAACTAACTTTGGCTTAGAATGACTGAATGGTCATCCCGGTTATGCAAATTTTGTTTACTTTTCGAACACTATTTCGGTTCGTATAGGCCACATACTGTATACATGTGGATTTTCCTCATTCCAACGCCAATCATTCAGTTTTTCGATGACCTTCAAAGCCAATCGTTCAGTTTTTCGATGACCTTCAAAGCATTTTTCTGTCGTGACAATCAGAATCTATGAAAATAGTCTGAATTTTGACAGCTCATGCCACTTTAACGAACTAATGAACTTTAAAATAATTACACGCGTTCTTTTAATATAGCACTACTGATATATAAAGTTTCAAGTAGATATGTCTAAGCATTACAGAGTTAGAGACATTTATACGTTTTATGTTAATTTTGACCTTTGGCGGGCTACCTAGATATTAATCTCACCAAAGATATTTCCGACCAATAGTTTAGTTCCATACACACTCTACAAAAAGCCAAGTTTGACATATGTAGGTCCAGTGGTTTGAGAAGACGTTTTGTTTTTTGGCCGAAAATCCAAGTTGGTCGCCATACCATGTGACCTATGACGTCATACTTATTTCGTATGCATCTCTAGTCCATAGCAGTCCTACATGTAAAGTTTGAGTTTTATCCCGTTAATGCTTTTTGAGATATTGTCCGGCAAAAAGCATCAGAAAATAATTCGTTTAGTTGTTTGTTTACATCAGCAGACGGTGACGGTCCTATATGTCAATAATCGTAGATATCTTATTATCAATAATATATTCAGCGGAGTTAATTCTTTCGTCTTCCGAAAACTATTCTGCTCAATCCATGCACAATAATACCATGCATTCTGGCTCCCAATCCCAGCTTCCCCAATAGAAGCCAAGACAAGTGGCTGGGGTATTAGATTACAGTGGACCGTAGGGTGACACACATAGATAAGTATTAGGGCCATCACCAGTCACTATATATCAATATGGCTCTGTCCTTAAGGTAATAAACCAGAGAGATCAGGCTATGTCAATAAACATCTCCATGCTGCTTTATTGCTTATTGTAAACATTTGCCTAGTCTACCGCTCTTATCTTGACAGGCCATACCAATTGAGGCAGAACAAAGCCTGACTGAAAATCTAATAGGCTAAAAAAACATAACATCGTTCAAGAAATCTGTTTTATTTATTACATATTCGAACAAGTTATGCAATTTAGAATATTGTGATATATTTTTCATTCCTGTAAGTGCAGTAGAAGTAAAGATACAAATAAATTAGCTAAAAGCTTAATTAACAAACTAATGAACTTTAAAATAATTACAGGCGTTCTTTTAATATAGCGCTACTTATATATCAAGTTTTAAGTACATATGTCTAAGCATTACAGAGTTAGAGACATTTATAGGTTTTTAAACTTTATGTTAATTTTGACCTTTGGCTACTCCCTAGATATTGATCTCACCGAAGATATTTCCAACCAATATTTTAGTTCCATACACGCACTACATGAAAAGCCAAGTTTGACATATGTAGGTCCAGTGGTTTAAGAGAAGAAGACGTTTTTTTTTTTGCCCGAAAATCCAAGATGGCCGCCATACCATGTGATCTACGACGTCATACTTGTTTCGTTGGCATCCCTAGTCTATAGCAGTCCTACATGTAAAGTTTAAGTTTAATCTGACGAATACTTTTTGAGGTATTGTCCGGCAAGAAGCATCAGAAAATAATAATAATAATAATAATAATTAAAGCTGCTAAAGCAGTTTCCGGGGTCCAAGCGGAAGTCGTTTAGTTGTTTGCTTACATCTGCAGACAATGACGGTCATATATGTCAAGATTTGGTTTAATCCGTTTTGTACTTTTTGAGATAATGCCCGAAAAAGAAACATCACAAAATCACAATAATATATTAAGGGGCGTTAATTCTTTCGTCTTGACACACTGGATCATCTCCCTTGTGTTTGCCCATAGATAATGCACCAAACAGACATCAAAGGACATCTCTATACAGCTTATGAGTTAATGTACTCAATAGCCTCAACTGTGGCCAGCTGGTCTTGACGGGCCATAAATCTTGAGGCAATAACTGCCTGACTGAAGAACTAATAACCTAAAAAAACATAAGATCGGTTAAGAAATCTGTTTTATTTATTACATATTCGAATAAGTAAAGCGATTTAGCATATTGTGATATATTTTTCATTTCTGTAAGTGCATTAGAAGTAAAGATACAAATAAATTAGCTAAAAGCCTAATTATCGAACTAATGAACTTTAAAATAAGTACACACGTTCTTTTAATATAACACTACTTATATATCAAGTTTCAAGTAGATATGTCTTAGCATTACATAGTAAGAGACATTTATACGTTTTTTGACCTTATGTTAATTTTGACCTATGGCGAGCTCCCTAGATTTTGATCTCATTAAAATCGTTTCCGAATTAGAATTTAGTTCCATACCCGCACTACATAAAAATCCAAGTTTGACATATGTAGGTCCAGTGGTTTCAGAGTAGAAGTCGTTCAAATATTTCATTTTTTTGGACGAAAATCCAAGATGGCCGCCTTACCATGTGACCTATGACGTCATACTTGTTTCGTTTGCATCCCTAGTCTATAGCAGTCCTACATGTAAAGTTTGAGTTTTATCAGACGAATACTTTTTGAGATATTGTCCGGCAAAATCCATCAGAAAATAATAATAATAATAATAATAATAATAATAATAACCCTTACAAAAATAATAGGGTTCCAAGCCATTGCTTGGACCCCTAATAATTAAAGCTGCTAAAGCAGTTTCCGGGGTCCAAGCGGAAGTCGTTTAGTTGTTTGCTTACATCTGCAGACAATGACGGTCATATATGTCAAGATTTGGTATAATCCGATTTGTACTTTTTGAGATAATGCCCGAAAAAAAAACATCACAAAATCACAATAATATATTAAGGGGAGTTAATTCTTTCGTCTTGACACACTGGATCATCTCCCTTGTGTTTGGCCATAGATAATGCACCAAACAGACATCAAAGGACATCTCTATACAGCTTATCAGTTAATGTACTCAATAGCCTCAACTGTGGCCAGCTGGTCTTGACGGGCCATAAATATTGAGGCAATAACTGTCTGACTGAAAAACTAAAAGCCTAAAAAAACATAAGATCGGTTAAGAAATCTGTTTTATTTATTACATATTCGAACAAGTAAAGCGATTTAGCATATTGTGATATATTTTTCATTTCTGTAAGTGCATTAGAAGTAAAGATACAAATAAATTAGCTAAAAGCCTAATTATCGAACTAATGAACTTTAAAATAAGTACACACGTTCTTTTAATATAGCACTACTTATATATCAAGTTTCAAGTAGATATGTCTAAGCATTACAGAGTAAGAGACATTTAAACGTTTTTTGACTTTATGCTAATTTTGACCTATGGCGAGCTCCGTAGATATTGATCTCATCAAAATCGTTTAGGAATTAGATTTTAGGTCCATACCCGCACTACATAAAAATCCAAGTTTGACATATGTAGGTCCAGTGGTTTCAGAGAAGAAGTCGTTCAAATATTTCATTTTTTTGGACGAAAATCCAAGATGGCCGCCTTACCATGTGACCTATGACGTCATACTTGTTTCGTTTGCATCCCTAGTCTATAGCAATCCTACATGTAAAGTTTGAGTTTTATCAGACGCATACTTTTTTAGATATTGTCCGGCAAAGACCATCAGAAAATAATAATAATAATAATAATAATAATAATAATAACCCTTACAAAAATAATAGGGTTCCAAGCCATTGCTTGGCCCCCTAATTAAAGCTGCTAAAGCAGTTTCCAGGGTCCAAGCGGAAGTCGTTTAGTTGTTTGCTTACATCTGCAGACAATGACGGTCATATATGTCAAGATTTGGTTTAATCCGATTTGTACTTTTTGAGATAATGCCCGAAAAAGAAACATCACAAAATCACAATAATATATTAAGGGGAGTTAATTCTTTCGTCTTCCAGTCTTGACACACTGGATCATCTCCCTTGTGTTTGGCCATAGATAATGCACCAAACAGACATCAAAGGACATCTCTATACAGCTTATCAGTTAATGTACTCAATAGCCTCAACTGTGGCCAGCTGGTCTTGACGGGCCATAAACCTTGAGGCAATAACTGCCTGACTGAAGAACTAATAGCCTAAAAAAACATAAGATCGGTTAAGAAATCTGTTTTATTTATTACATATTCGAATAAGTAAAGCGATTTAGCATATTGTGATATATTTTTCATTTCTGTAAGTGCATTAGAAGTAAAGATACAAATAAATTAGCTAAAAGCCTAATTATCGAACTAATGAACTTTAAAATAAGTACACACGTTCTTTTAATATAACACTACTTATATATCAAGTTTCAAGTAGATATGTCGAAGCATTACAGAGCAAGAGACATTTATATGTTTTTTGACTTTATGCTAATTTTGACCTATGACGAGCTCCCTAGAAATTGATTTCATCAAAATCGTTTCCGAATTAGATTTTAGTTCCATACCCGCACTACATAAAAATCCAAGTATGACATATGTAGGTCCAGTGGTTTCAGAGAAGAAGTCGTTCAAATATTGCATGTTTTTTGGACGAAAATCCAAGATGGCCACCATACCATGTGACCTATGACGTCATACTTGTTTCGTTTGCATTCCTAGTCCATAGCAGACTTACATGTAAAGTTTGAGTTTTATCTGGCGAATACTTTTTGAGATATTGTCCGGCAAAGAACATCAGAAAATAATAATAATAAGAACCCTTACAAAAATAATAGGGTTCCAAGCCATATTGCTTGGACCCCTAATTAAAGCTGCAAAGCAGCTCTTTCCGGGGTCCAAGCGGAAGTCGTTTAGTTGTTTGCTTACATCTGCAGACAATGACGGTCCTATATGTCAAGTTTTGGTTTTATCCGATTTGTACTTTTTGAGATAAGGCCCGAAAAAGAAACATTAGAAAATCAGAATAATATAATAAGGGGAGTTAATTCTATCGTCTTGACACACTGGATCATCTTCCTTGTGTTTGGCCATAAATAATGCACCAAAGGGACATCAAACGCCATTTCTATACAGCTTATCAGTTACTGTACTCGATAGTAGTAACAGTGGCCAGCTGGTCTTGACGGGCCATACATCTTAAGGCAATAAAAGCCTGACTGAAAAACTTAAAGCCTAAAAAAACATAAGATCGGTTAAGAAATCTGTTTTATTTATTACATATTCGAACAAGTAAAGCGATTTAGCATATTGTGATATATTTTTCATTTCTGTAAGTGCATTAGAAGTAAAGATACAAATAAATTAGCTAAAAGCCTAATTAACGAACTAATGAACTTTAAAATAAGTACACACGTTCTTTTAGTATAGCACTACTTATATATTAAGTTTCAAGTAGATATGTCTAAGCATTACCGAGTAAGAGACATTTATACGTTTTTTGAATTTATGCTAATTTTGACCTATGACGAGCTCCCTAGATATTGATCTCATCAAAATCGTTTCCGAATTAGATTTTAGTTCCATACCCACACTACATAAAAATCCAAGTTTTACATATGTAGGTCCAGTGGTTTCAGAGAAGAAGTCGTTCAAATATTGCATGTTTTTTGGACGAAAATCCAAGATGGCCGCCATACCATGTGACCTATGACGTCATACTTGTTTCGTTTGCACCCCTAGTCCATAGCAGTCCTACATGTAAAGTTTGAGTTTTATCAGACGAATCCTTTTTGAGATATTGTCCGGCAAAGAACTCCAGAAAATAATAATAATAAGAACCCTTACAAAAATAATAGGGTTCCAAGCCATTGCTTGGACCCCTAATAACCCTTACAAAAATAAGAGGGTTCCAAGCCATTGCTTGGACCCCTAATAACGCACTCTATGCTCGTGCACTGAGGTTTATTTTCTAGCCAATGTTGATATACCTAAATAGCATGGAAGTACAATTCATAATTCAGTACTTCAAATACAAAAAAAAATTATCTATCATCTTTAATGACAAATAAAATGAATTAGCTACTATAAGTATTGACATTGCACTAATATAAAAACGTTATCAAAAATTGCTGATTCGACAAATAAAATGAATTAGCTACTATAAGTATTGACATTGCACTAACATGAAGACGTCCAGGTCCTAGTTTCCCAAAACGATCTTAGCTAAGTGTGATCTTAACTACCACGGCAATCAATGCTACAGGTATACGTTGCCATTGGTAATTAAGATCACCTTAAGCTAAGATCGCTTTGTGAAATGGGCTGCAGCAGGTCTCAATTGCTGATTCGTGATATTATAGATTCTGGGGTCCTAAAAGACATCTATATCAACACGATTTTTCTTGTGCCCGTGTGTTATAGTGTTAAATATATATATATCAACACAATTAAATATTGCTCGACAGTAGTTTATGCATTGTGTTCCTCGCTCCCCACCAATCACAATTAGAGTCCGCCCTGCCCGTCATGCATTTAAGATATGGATAGCATCTTTCATGTATTCATATGGACAACCAGTATAAGGCCTGTGTTAACTCATGTCCAATTATTGAATATTTTATGGAGATTTGTCATCGTTCTAGCAGAACGAGTATGCGTAAGGGTACGCTCATACAGCTAGCGTAAATATCAAATTATTACTTGATAAAGTTCATTGCCAGAACAAAATGATGGTAGAATAATTACAGTTAATTATAAAAAAGATAAAGGGGCTGGTTGTATCGCAACATAATTTAGAGCGAAATACATCTATTGTGATTAAACGGCCCAAGCGCTACCGCACGCTTTCTGACGTTTTTGACGAAAGCGAATTTATACGGCCCGTATACTGCGAGTAAAATCACTCAAATTAGATAGGGGACACTTAAAAAAAGTCATGTTATTTTTAAAATCTGTAAATGGCGGTGTGAAGGCAAACCCATACCCCAAGTCTGAATGTCAACATCGATCAGAAAGTTCTATGTTGGAATACACTCATTTCAGATCTTTTTGTTTTGAATTTACTGCATCAAATTTATCAGAAGCCATTTCTGTGCTTTTAAAAGAGATTACACAATGCATAAACAATAAGTTATTTCTAAGTATAAGGCTCACTTTTTTGTTGTTGAAAAAATAAGAGCAATCATTTGAATATACATATATCCAAGATTATAATAACAGAAAGAAAAGAAAATTACAGAAATGCCCACTCTTCCATCAACATACCCGCGGATTCACTTGGTAAAAGTGGCATGAGCTGCCAAAATTATCGGCTATTTTTCTCAAGATTTACAATTCAGAAGCTTTTTAGCACTTATAGTTTCGAGAATGTATGATAAAGTATTGTTTTCAACTAACTTAGGCTTAAAATGAATGAATGGTCATCCCGGTTATTTAAATTTTGTTTACTTTTCGAACACTTTTTCGGTTCGTACAGGACACATACTGTATAGATTTTCCTCATTCCAATGCCAATCATTAAGTTCTTCGATGACATTCAAAGCCTCTTACTGTCGTGACAATCAGAATCTATGAAAATAGTCCGAATTTCGGCAGCTCATGCCACTTTAAGCTGGTTGTTCAAGAATTTACTAAAACTAAAACACATCTTGTACTACTTTGTACATGGTGATGTTTAATATGAGCTTTCGAGAGAAACTACTCTCATCATCAGAAATTACAGCAACACAACGTCGACATGGCCGAATAGACATTGAAACGTTGCGCCTAAATATAACAGAAGTTGTAAATCCAGAAAGAGTTTGTTTAATGTTATACTTCCAACTTCTATATGCCCCTCAAACAAGGCATTATATACACAGCAAGAATGAACAAAACAAATACGAAAGGTAATCACTGATAAGTTGTGATTCCTACACTGCAGTTAAAATCACCACAATCTAAGGTGGTGGTGGTGGGGGGGGGGGGGAATCCTATTACAGGTCAAGAATTGACTACATGTATTAAGATGTGAAGGACATGGAATCAGCAGGTGTGTTGTAACACCAGGGTATTACACAGAGGATAAGACAACTTTATATATGGAATGGGGACAGTTGGCTACACATTGAATAAGCGGAGAGGAACGGTAACATATTTTTTATTTTGTCGATTTCATCGCTAAGTAAATCGACAAAATAGAAAATATGTTACTTCAAAATCAATATCTATCCTCCACGGTAGACAAAATCATTAAACAGTTTCAAGACAATTTTTTTCGAACAACCCATTTCGTAAACCATTCGGACCTGAAAAACAAACAATCTTCATCAGAAGACCCTTTCTTGGACCAGCCTCAATAAAAATTATCTAAAGAACTAAAATTACTTGAAAACCTTGTATACCGACAGTTCAGTTTGTATCTTTGAGTGAAACTTTGACAAGGGTCGACCGATAAGCTTTGGGGTTTACAGGAAATAAGAGTTTGGGTAACCGTACGCTTTATGGTAAGCCAGAAACCGATAATATTAACGTCAAACTGATGATACGCAGTAGCATGTGTAATCTGGAGACTCAGGTGACAATAATCAACTTCACGAAGTCTAAAAACATAGAAGGTTAAATCCTCCCAATTGCAAAGAAACCGTTACATTAATAGCGAAAGAAACCAGTATTGAAGGTTGAGAGGAGTAATCGATTCTGCCCTCGGGAAGTCGCGCACTGAAGAGTATAGTATACGGGCCAGACAGGTAATTAAATATATTTTTAGAAATGGCTTCCTTGGATTAAAGTAACGTCTGTCTCAGGGAGTAAAGCGGTCAATACCCAATGTTTAGATACAACGGAATTAAGCTATGTTTGATTTTGACAAGTCTAAAATAAGTATCTATGGCTATAAGGTTAGAGATATAATCAGTTTACGCATCAATTAACCTATTAATCAACCTATTAATCAAACATCAAAAGGAAACGTATCGGTCTACGGTTAAATAGTGTCGTGAATTGGGTTAATGAACTGGCCCTTCGTGATGGAATGTGAGAAACGTGATTAATTAAAAATCTTAATGGCACACTTGCCGCCGAAGGCTGTTGGAACTACAACTAAAACCACTAAGATTAAAAATAGGAGACATAAAACATGTCCAAGTAGGTATAGAGTTATAAATGTTATAAATGGGAGTAAAAACACACGAAGAATCGAAGCCCGATTGCGACAACAACGATCAGTGTACGGTAACTTAAAACGTTCGATTGCCCTCAGGTTTACACTTTATCGGTTGGCTTTTCGAGTCCCTCTTACCCGATGGTCATTCTGTATTTCTTAGATAAAGTACTTAAAGTTATACCGTGCAGTTACATCACTCACACGACTCAAAATGTTTGTGCGCAACGTCAAACTCGGAGTTTGTTTACATAGCAGGTACCTGATAAATCTAATTTATCAATTTTGGTAAAAATAGAAAGTTCCTAACTTCTTCTGTCTGGGAAAAATACAGAAAACCGCCCACTGTTTTTTTATGTAAACAGTATTCTGGGGTTTTGCGTCGAGTGTGCCTTTTACCGTTTAGGGATAAGAAACATAAAAATATTAGCCTTCGTGACCAAGAGCGATCGTGTAAAGCCTAGCGCACACGAGAGGCGCCGGCTAAGCTGCCGGCCACGCGTGGCTGGGAGCTAAACTGTTTCCCCCGTGTGCGCGTAAATTTTGGTGAGATTTTCGCCTCTTGAGGCGGTGAGGAAAGCATCTAGCCTGTATCGAGCAAGAATCTCACCGTGCGCGCGCAACGTAAGCTGCCAGCTGAGCCGAGAGGAGGAAAAGGCCAATCGTGTGTATCTATTAAAACACGTGACCACTTAGGATATTACGTAACACGGGTAGTGACACTTGTGTAGGTCAATGAACTTGGGTGACCAGGAACTTGCCTCAGCCGAGCGCTCATCGTCTGCGCTGAAATCTGTAGCTGCTCCCTTGGCCACGCGTGCCTTGTAGCTCACTAGAGAGACACGTGAGATAGATGACACGAGCTTCGGTCAGTGAACCACTAGCTTTGCTAGAGTCAGGAGTGCAATCGAATCCACTAACTTCATTCATTAATTCGAAATTTTCCAAAAGTGGAATAAAAATACAAACAATCTTCGTATAATTACGTTGTTTGGTATAAGGCGTAATCGCCAATTGTGTTAATTTGCACAATGTCTGATAATGAAGAGACCGAACTTCTCGAATCTTTGCTCAACGAGCAGACTACCGAACTGACCACAGTAGCAGACATCGTTCATACTGGACATAATACAAGTAATTCAGCTCAGTTTTTAAATAATTCTATATTATCTGAGTTACGAGATATGCAAAAGCAACAGTCGGATATTATGAGCAAAATGTCAATTTCTCTCACCGAGTCTAGAAAACAGCCCAGCCGATATGTGCGTCCGCTTGGGACTGTACATCTTCCCGTACCATATTTATTGTTTGGTAATGATCTTCCAAAGTGTCTTACTCTCAATAACAAAAACCTTCGGGTGCTCGGTACGGTCGGTTCAGGGATCGGGGTCGAAGCTTTGATCGCCAGAGAAGCCAAGGATGGTCAAAAAACGACGGACGCCGGACAGGTCGATACAGGCCGAAGAAAAATCAACGGCGTTACAACTCGTACAAGGACGATGGTGCCGATCAGAAGTAACTCATGATCAAGTAAACCTCACAAGGGTGAGTGAACCATTAAATATTGCTAAGCCTGAGGATTTTAAAAATCCGACGAAAACTACTTGTATTAGTAAGTTAGGCAAATTCCAGGCCGGGCAATTAAAACAATGTATTCTATCATGGGAAAAGCTTACCAAAGACCCATTCATTCTCCAAATGGCAAATGGCTGCAAACTAGATGGTTTCGTGAATATTTCGCAAATAAAGTGTGCATTTCATATTATAATCACTAAGTCAAGCAGACTAGATCGTCTTTTCGTCAAAATGATTTACATATAGCCGCCTATCCACAAGATAGTGGTTTAATGTTTTGTTACTTGTGTTAAGGTTTATCTGAACCGAACTACAGAACTGCGAGGGGATCAAGGATGGGTTTATTTCACCCATTTTCATTCGCCAAAGGAAAGATGACAATTATAGGCTAATATTAAACCTGAAATGGTTAAGTACTGAAACTCATAAACACATAAATGCCAAAGAGTTATACTAGCAGCATTTGATGGCGTCATGTCTTTTAGAGATGTATTGAAGAATAAATCTTTTAAAATCTTGTTGGATAACACAACAGCTGTGGCATACATTAACAATATGGGTGGCTCAGGCTCAATCCATTGCAGACAGAACAATACCTAAGACTTCGACAAATCCCAATACACGTAGTAACCCATGGTATGACGGCGACTGCAAAGCTTCTATTCGATCTCGAAAGAAGGCTGAGCGTCGCTATAAACACCATGGTAGGAAGGAGATTTTGGACCAGTTCCGTATCGAGCGAGCAAAATCTCGCCGATTACTTAAATCCAAGAGGCGCCTGTGCTGGCGTGATTTTGTATCCTCTGTTACCACCAAGACTCCCATGAGAAAAGTATGGAACATGATACAAAAATTAAAAAACAAAAACAAGAGATCCCTTAAAGGGATCTTAACGCCCGCGTTCATCTATTCATATTAAATTGATTGATTGATTGTTTGGTGTTTTACGCTGCGCTCAAGATTATTTCACTTACAGCAATAACTGGATTTAGGAATTGGGGCCTACATAAAAAATCTTATTCCAGGGAGATAACTATTGTTGAGGAAAATTAAATTGTGAATTGCAAAATTAAGCTCCCCTAGAAATTTTGGTTGAAAACAACATTGCCACCTGGTAGCCATCTTCAATATGCTAATGAAATGATAATGTACGGTGCACAGATAGAACTTAGAGGGATGATGTGTGTCATGTTTGGTTAAGATCAGGTCAGTAGTTTTCTTGGAATAATGATAATAAATTTCATTTTCAAATTTGGTCAAAAAACAACATTGCTTCCTGGCGGCCATATTTAATAAGCAAATGAGACGAAAATGTAGGGTGCACAACTAGATCAGAGGGAGATAATGTCGGCCAAGTTTGGTCAAAATCAGACCAGTATTTTCTTGGAATAGAAGTAACGAAAAAACAATATCGCCCTCCTGGCGGCCATATTGAATATGCAAATGAGATCAAAATGAACGGTGCATAACTAGACCATAGGGTGATAATGTATGTTGATTTTGATTAATGTCAGGTAGTTTTCTTGGAACAAAGATAAAGAAAAAAAACATCGCCCCTTGGCGGCCATATTGAATATGCAAATGAGATGAAAATGTACAGTACACAACATGGCTATAGGGAGATAATGTGAGCCAAGTTTGGTGAAAATCGGATTGGTAGTTTTCTTGGAAAAAAGTAACAAAAAAAATATATCGCCCCTGACAGCCATATTGAATATGCAAATGAGATGAAAATGTATGGTGCACAACTAGACCATAGGGTGATGTATGTTCAATTTGATTAAGATTGGACTGATAGTTTTATTGGAATAAAGGTAAAAAGCAAAAGTTTTCTTGCAATAAACGAAAAAAAAAACATCTCCCCCTTGTGGCCATATTGAATATGCAAATGAGATGAAAATGTACGGTGCACAACTAGACCATAGGGTGAGATGATGTATGTTAAGTTTGATTAAGATTGGACAGGTAGTTTTCTTGGAATAAAGATAAAGAAAAAAACATCGCCCCCTGGCGGCCATATTGAATATGCAAATGAGATGAAAATGTACAGTACACAACATGGCTATAGGGAGATAATGTGAGCCAAGTTTGGTGAAAATCGGATTGGTAGTTTTCTTGGAAAAAAAGTAACAAAAAAAACATCTCCCCCGGGCGGCCATATTGAATATGCAAATGAGATGAAAATGTACGGTGCACCAATAGACCATAGGGTGAGATGATGTATGTTAAGTTTGATTAAGATTGGACAGGTAGTTTTCTTGGAATAAAGGTAACAACAAAAAAACAACATCGCCCCCTGGTGGCCATATTGAATATGCAAATGAGATGAAACTGTAGGATGCACAACTAGACTATATGGAGATAATGTCAGCCAAGTTTGGTGAAAATCGGACTAGTAGTTTCCTTGGAATAAAGGTAACAACAAAAAACCATATCGCCCCCTGGTGGCCATATTGAATATGCAAAATGAGATGAAAATGTACCGTCCACAACTAGACCGTAGGGTGATGATGTACGTTGAGTTTGATTAAGATTGGACTAATAGTTTTCTTGGAATAAAGGTAACAAGCGAAAGTTTTCCTGCAATAAACGTAACAAAGAAAAACAACATCTCCCCCTGGCGGCCATATTGATTATGCAAATGAGATGAAAATGTACGATGCACAACTAGACCATAGGGTGATGATGTATGTTAAGTTTGATTAAGATTGGACATGTAGTTTTCTTGGAATAAAGGTAACTAAGAAAAACAACATCGCCCCCTGGTGGCCATATTGAATATGCAAATGAGATGAAACTGTACAATGCACAACTAGACTATATGGAGATAATGTCAGCAAAGTTTGATGAAAATCTGACTATTAGTTTCCTTGGAATAAAGGTAACAAAAAAAAAACAATATCTCCCCCTGGCGGCCATATTGATTATGCAAATGAGATGAAAATGTACGATGCACAACTAGACCATAGGGTGATGATGTATGTTAAGTTTGATTAAGATTGGACAGGTAGTTTTCTTGGAATATAGGTAACAAAGAAAAACAACATCGCCCCCTGGTGGCCATATTGAATATGCAAATTAGATGAAACTGTACGATGCACAACTAGACTATATGGAGATAATGTCAGCCAAGTTTGATGAAAATCTGACTAGTAGTTTCCTTGGAATAAAGGTAACAAAAAAAACAATATCGCCCCCTGGTGGCCATATTGAATATGCAAATGAGATGAAAATGTACGGTGTACAACTAGACCGTAGGGTGATGATGCATGTTGAGTTTGATTAAGATTGGACTAATAGTTTTCTTGGAATAAAGGTAATTACCGAAAGTTTTCTTGCAATAAACGTAACAAAGGAAAACAACATCTCCCCCTGGCGGCCATATTGTTTATGCAAATGAGATGAAAATGTACAGTGCACAACTAGACCATAGGGTGATGATGTATGTTAAGTTTAATTAAGATTGGACAGGTAGTTTTCTTGAAATAAAGGTAACAAAGAAAAAACAACATCGCCCCCTGGCGGCCATATTGAATATGCAAATGAGATGAAAATGTAGGATGCACAACTAGACTATATGGAGATAATGTCAGACAAGTTTGGTGAAAATCGGATTGGTAGTTTTCTTGGAATAAAGGTAACAAAAAAAAACAATATCGCCCCCTGGTGGCCACATTGAATATGCAAATGAGATGAAAACGTACGGTGCACAACTAGACCATAGGGTGATGTTGTATGTTAAGTTTGATTAAGATTGGAGAGGTAGTTTTCTTGGAATAAAGGTAACAAGCAAAAAGTTAACGGACGGACGACGGACGACTGACGACTGACGACGGACGACGGACCACGGAAAAGCGATTTGAATAGCCCTCCATCAGAATGATGGCGGGCTAATAATAAACCCAGAACCCACCACTTGAAGGGAGATGGTACAACTTTAACCTTTCCCAGAGATATAAGTAATAGTCTGGCCCGGAATTTTTCTCAGAAATCATCCTCTGAGAACTACACCACAGAATTCCAGAACATTAAGGCCCAGGAAGAGACGGTACCTCTTAACTTCTCTTCACAGAATCTGGAAGACTACAATCAACCTTTCTCCTTGAAGGAACTTAATGCCTCCTTGGAAAAGGCCAATGAGTCAGCCTGTGGTCCGGACCAGATCTCTTACAAATTAATTAAACAACTTCCAAAAATATCTCTGAACGTCCTCTTGGATTTATTTAATCATATATGGTCAACTGGTTCATTTCCTCCTTCCTGGAGGGAGGCGTGCATTATCCCGGTCCCCAAACCCGGCAGAAACATTCCGATCCATCGAATTACAGACCTATTGCTTTAACGAGCTGTGTCTGTAAGACGATGGAAAGGATGATCAATGACCGCCTTGTCTGGTATCTAGAGGAGAATAAGCTCCTCGCAAACATTCAGTGCGGATTCAAACAAGGTCGGTCAACTGCTGATCACTTGGTGCGGTTTGAGACCTTTATTAGAAATGCCTTTGTGCGCAAGGAACATGCCGTGTCGGTCTTCTTCGATTTGGAGAAGGCCTATGATACCACCCGGAAACACGGCATTCTTAAAGATCTTTTTGGTATGGGGCCCAAAGGGCGCCTGCCAAACTGTGTTGCAAACTTTTTACAAGATCGCTCGTTCAGGGTACGAGTTGGTTCCACATTATCGGATTCATTCGAACAAGAAATGGGAGTCCCATAGGGGAGCATCCTGTCAAGACCGTAGCCATGCACTTCTGTAACCTCAGGAAGCTCCACTTGGACCCCGACCTTAAGTTCTAGGTAAACCATTGAAGGTGGTCAAGGAGACTAAATTCCTTGGCCTCATCTATGACCATAAACTTAATTTTGTGCCCCATATCAAAATGTTAAAAGCCAAGTGCACAAAGGCATTAGAGATTATAAAGGTCCTCTCCAGCACTGACTGGGGAGCGGACCGGAATATTTTGTTAAACCTTTACAGGTCTATGGTCCGGTCCATTTTGGACTACGGATCTTTTGTGTATGGTGGTGCCAGGAAAGCATACCTACAGATGCTTGATCCTGTGCACCACCAGGGACTCCGACTCTGCCTGGGGGCTTTCAGGACCTCTCCTGTCGAGAGTTTGTATGTGGAGGCAAACGAACCTTCACTCTCGAACTGGAGAATCAAACTAGGTCTCCAATATGCCACGAAACTGAAAGCCCATCCCACGAACCCTGCCCAAGACTGTGTTTTCCAACCGTTATTCGAGGACTTCTATGCAGCCTCTCCTAGGCGGATTCCATCGTTTGGTCTCCGCATAAGGCCCCATCTAGAGGCTGCGGGCATAGACTTGGAGGAGGTCGCAACAGTAAGACCTCCCCGTGCTCCACCTTGGCTGACAAGCAGGCCAAGGTTCATCTATGACATCCGCCAGCACGACAAGTCTACCACGAATCCTCTAATAATCCAACAACAATTTGCTGAGATTAAAAATAAATTTTCAGAGCATAGCTTCCTTTACACAGATGGATCGAAGGATGACGGTCGGGTTGCTGCTGCGGCAGTGTTTGGCCGTAATGTTGCTTCCCTCTGCCTTCCTTCATCCAGTTCATTTTTTTCTGCCGAGGCTCGAGCAATTCTTCTCGCCATGGACATGATCGCTACACATGACTTGGACAAGTCCGTCATCTGTAGCGATTCTTTGTCGAGCCTCTTGGCTATTGAACACAGGAAATTTAAAAACCCGCTAATTCGTAACATTCTACACATACATGATTTGTTAGTTGTGTTCAGCTGGGTGCCCACTCATTGTTTCATCTATGGTAACACAGTCGCGGACAGTGAAGCCAAATCTGCTTTGACCAAACCAGTATCTTCGGTCGAAGTACCATATTCTGACTTCAGACCGATGATAGTCAAATACATCAAACAGATTTGGCAAACTTCGTGGGATGAACAGAAACGACAAAATAATAAACTGGCTCAAATCCAGGCAGAGATCGGTCTTACCACTTCCCCTTCTTCACTTTCTAGGAAAGAAAAGGTGGTTTTATCCAGATGTCGAATTGGCCATTCTTTTTTATTACACAGACATGTACTCACGGGGGATCCCCATCCGTGGTGCATCCCTTGTGATGGCCAATTCGACATCAAACATCTTCTTTTAGAGTGTGTGGGGTTTGCCATGGTGAGAAATCGCCTGTTCAAGGCAAACTCCATGAATGAGCTTTTCACCAAGGTGAAAAGCCCTATAATTATAAAATTTGTAAAACAGATTGGTTTATACCATAAAATTTGAATTTTTATTGTAATATACATATTTTCATATACTATTTTTGGAGATCATTTTAAAATTGCATGTCCTTTTAACCTCCAAAATAGTGATTTACACTCTTTTTAACATATTTCATAAATTTATTTCCGTCCTTTTTATTTTATTGTAATTTTGATGTAAATGGGCCTGTCTGATTAAAACCTCTTTTCGCCGCCATATAAGTGAAATAATCTTGAGTGTGTAATGACATTGCTAACGACATTTGGGCGCATTGTGTTATTATTGTCACAAGCAGCTTACATATAGCAGGCTCGCGATAATACAAAGTGGAAGCTGAACGAAAACATATTTAACAAAATAACACAAATTTTGTTTATGGCAGAACTGATTTATTCGCTTCTGGTTTAAATTATCAAATTTGTCCATATGTATGGTGGAAGCCGGATCCTTTAGCGTCTTCTATAGACGCATTATGATTGGGAGTCTTAAAGACATTTTATGCCTTTCCTCCCTTTTCTTTAATCAACAGAATACTCCAGAGGGTGAGAGAAGACCGGACAGAAGGCATCATAATTCTACCCAACTGGACCACTCAAAATTGGTACCCACAAGCTTTGAGCATCCTGGTGGCGAGGTCCCTACTAATGCCCGAAAAACAAGATACCGGTACCTACCATACGACTTCCAGTCTGTCCATCCACTCCACAAATCTCTAACTTTGATTGCTTGCCATTTGCCAGGCGATCGCCCGAAGCACGAAATAGAACAACAAGTATTATCCTTTCATCGTGGAGACATTCCACCAAAAGGCAATACAAAACATACATACAGAGATAGGAGTTATATTGTACTCAAAGATCCCCTTTCGTTACCTGTAGAATGGACAGTTGGAAAGAGTAGAGTTCATTTAGTCTAAACTAGCTGTACAACGTATGTCTTATCCCCTCATAAGCGAATGATTGAAATTTGGCCGCCTCCATTTTTTCATTAGTTTTATCATTGGTGAATCAAATTTCGGTGCGATATAAAGTTGTCATGTGATGCAATTTAGCCAATATCTTGACTAAGAAATTACATGCGGTTGCAGGACTGACCTAGGGCCTACATATTCCGAAGCAATCTGCCCACTTCAAGTTTGTCGCCATAATTTTGTGACCTAAAACTACCATGATACATTATAGAGCGGTAACAATACGTACTGCAACATCTCGTCATCTTAAAACGGGAAAAATGGCGACACAGATAAGCCACTGAAAAAACATACTTCTGTCTGTTTTTATTAGCTTGAGGGTCACTGGCGGTAATTAACATGACATGTTTTAAGTACTTTGATTGTTGTTATCGACGTTAAACCCTATGTATTTCTAAAGATTTCCTATCCTTTAAAGAATTACCACTCAACGAAGAATTGCCGTTGATCAAATTGGTGCAAAAACTTTGCGTGATGTTTATTTTGTTGACTGGACAGAGACTCCAGACCTTGCTTTTGTTAGATACACGTTTCATGAATATTTCGCAAACAAAGTGTGTATTTCATATAAATAACAAAGTCAAGCAGACTAGATCGTCTTTTCATCAAAATGATTTATATATTGCTGCCTACCCACAAGATAGTGGTTTATGTTTTGTTGCGTGTGTGAAGGTTTATCTGAACCGAACTAAAGAACTGCGAAGGGGTCAAACGCAGTTGTTGATAACGACTGTTAAGCCTTACAGGCCTGTCTCTGAAGACACCGAGCCGCTGGGTAAAGCGGTTAATGGCTCAGGCTGGAGTGGATACAACCCTTTTTCCGCCACACAGCGCTCAGGGGGGGGGGGGGGGGTCAACGTCTAAGGCCAAGCTATCTGCTGTGCTCATAGATGCTGTTATGTCGAATGCTGGTTGGGCTAATGCCTGGACCTTTGCTAAGTTCTATCACAAACCAATATACGACAATACAGTTGATTACTGCATTAGACCCCTCCAACAAATTGATGTGTAAGCCGTAGCATCTTATTTCTTTGATATGAAACTGAATAACTATGTCATCATTTGCTCTTGGTTGAGTTATGTAAAGTAACATAAATTTGAAAAAAATAAATAAAAAATGCTGTGTTTCTCGACTTATACCTGTGTGCCTGTGTTTTCGTTGATCTCCACGTGCCAGGTATTTAAAGTCTCATGTGACTCTGTAGTGACGTAGATGATGACGAGGTAGAATTATTAAATTAATAAAACGAAACTTACCTGGAAGTTGAAGTTTGATTGGAATCGTCATCAAGAACGTAGGAGTTAAGTGCCCTCGCTCCCGTTCCCTCTCTCCTCCGTTTCCTTCCGTTTTATATATACTGGAACTATCTAAAGAACTTTCGCTTTAAAGCTTGTGTCTACTATCTCACTTAACTCCGTTCCTGATGATGACTCAGTAGAATTCCAATCAAACTTCAACTTCAGGTAAGTTTCGTTTAATTTAATCATTTTTGTGATCTTTCAGGAATTTGTCAACTCAGTGCTTTATTTGTTCAAATAAAAAAACAAACTGGGTAAATATATACAGGTGTGACATTTAGGTGATCTATGGATCGGCCCAACTATCACCTTGACCTTAGAATACCGCATTAACAATTTAAGAGAAAAAAATTGTCCGTTTGAAGTGCATTAAAAAAGGAGTAGTTGACCCTAGGTAATGTGGAGAATGTGTGCTATTTTAACCGGTTTTATAGGTCAATATTAACACGGGTTTGTGCCTCAATAATGGTCCATTTACAACAATGAGGCCTAGGAATGGCATATCACATCTTGGAAATATTCATGTTTTTTAAAGCAAATGAGTATTTCAAGCTCATTGGCTATTGGTGTAAAATAACCAGACCCCCTCCCACCCCTGTCCTGTCGGTCTGATCCATGAAATAATAATCCATGAAATATCCATAAGTAACTCAATGTCAAAATGCTGGTGACTGTTCTTGTCGCCACAAATATGAAGACCCCAATTTAATTTTGGTACAGGACACACCCTCTGCCCATAAGACAATTTTCACTGAAATTTTTGTAAAATCCATGCAATAGTTCCGGAGTTACTGAATGCCAAAAGGCTAGGTGGCTTGTTTTAGTAGCCACAAATAGCAAGATCCCAATTTAATTTTGGTACGGGACACACCATCTATTCATAAGCCAATAATAACTGAAAGAAAATTTAAAATCCATGCAATAGTTCCGTGGTTACTGAATGCCAAAAGGCTAGGTGACTGTTTTGGTAGCCACAAGTAGCAAGATCCCAATTTACTTTTGGTACTAGATACATCTCTACTCCTTGGGCTAAACTGTAAATGTCCAGAAGAAATATAATCAGGGGCGTCGCTAGGTGCGAACGACCCCCCCCCCCCCCCCCCCTTTGCGCGTGGAGAAAAAAAAAAGAACCGCACCAAACCAAAAACACCCGGAAAAAAGCTAAACAATAAAAGGGCGAAAAAAAAAAGGAAACAAAAAGTCAAGTCTCCAAAATCGTCAGCACGGACCTTTTCTGCGTTACCTTTACCTGTGTGTAGCCCTGTCTACTGTAGTGGCGTGTTATTTGTCAAATCGGTTGGCACCATGTCTGATATTCGAAGATTTTTCAAATCGATACCTGTTGTAGAAGGTGAGTACACAATGTACCAAGAATACAACTGGGCTCCTAATGTTTATTGAAGTAACTCGTACGTTAGAACAATCTTGTGCGATAAATTTCCAGCATTGTACCGATAGAACAGATATGTTGGTCTCGAAAGACTTCTTGTACCGACTGCCATGAGTTTTGCAAGAGCGGATTGTGTTATATCCAAGCGTCTGTTCTCCGTGGGTCAATCGCCAGAAATTTGAACCCAAAACACCGTGTGAAAATGGTTATCCTTGAACACAACTCCATGTCTCCGTAGATCGGGCCCGACACTGGCGGTTACAGTATGGATATATATATATTCAGACCTGTAGGTCTCAGGCAATGTTTCGGAATCGTTTTAGGTATATGTAGATACCAGCGCATATTCTCTCATCTCTCTTTCTCTCACCAAGAGCACGTAAATATTACGTTTAAGTAAATAAAAATGTTATACTAATATTTGACAATTGATGTGTTGTTTGAATTTTATAAAAAAATCTCTCAAAACGCCTTTCATGCTATCTAACGTGTAATATACATACCCCTAAATCTGAAAACAGGTGTTACGTACAGCTGAACTGTTAACATATGTATCTATTTCGATTGTCTTAGAATTTTCTCGATTGTGACATAATGTCTGTTTGTTTACGAAATGTTTCAATTTTGACCTATATTCCCAACTGTTACTATGACGACTCCTTGGAAAGTTCTAGTCTCTATAGTGAGGTAATCTCAGTCCTATATTTTTAATTCATAACCTGTTGTAATGCGTAGATCCAAGAAGATTCTCGAAATACTCTATTTGTATGCAAATGTTCAGATCTTTCTGGAAGTACTGAGAGTGTATATAAGACGTTGTTTTATCGTTATGAGTCAGTCAGTTTTCCAGCTGGTCTCGAGTCTATACAAGTTATATTTGGTTATAGTTCAGATTTATATCTGGACTCTGTATGATACAGCTAGTAAGCTGCTATCTTGAATACGATATTCGTCTTATGACATAGAGTCAGTTTTGAACTGGTCTCGATATACTTTGGATGCTACGGTCTGATATGAGTCAGATTTCTATCTGAACTCAGTTTACTATCTTTGAATAAGATATTCGGCCTGCTTTGTCAGTGATACCTGACTTGTGAATTCTGTCAAGAATTTATTCTGTGGATATACCACCAGTGTGCTAAACCAGTGTGTTTTCAATATTCTATCCTGCGGATTTACCATTGTGTCTTCAAGATTCATTTTGGGAATCTATATTTCGTCGATTCGTGGTCATTGGATTTAAACCAGTGAACTTTGTGAAGGATACAGATTTCTAGGAACTGTAATTACTTAACCTGTATAAGTAAGTCATATTGATATATGTTTTCTTTCCAACGTTTATGTAATATTTGCCTGTAAATAAGTTAGTCCGTTTGCTTTTTAATATAAATCAAAATTTGTACATAAAATCTGCTGGTTTGTTGTTACTTCTTTTCATTATCATTCGGTTACGTAACACAGGTTGCTCAACGTTTCACGGGAAACAGCTTAGAACGCTTCTACGGCGATCTAGGACCCCGTAGCTTCCGGGGCCTAGGCGGCCCCTGGCCTAAAGTCCTATGATAGTCGACCCCCCTCCATAATTCCTAGCGACGCCCATGATAATATTTAAGTAAAGATGTTTTATTAAGCAGCATAATAGATTAATTTTCATATAAACCTATGCTATCTACAACAACTCAACGTCATAAATAGGGTATATCTGTCTATAAATGCATGTTTAATCGCCAATTACGATACAAACATCGGGGGGAAAATAACCAAAAGCTTCTTCAAATCAGAAAAATATTGTTTCTTAAATGTGTATACTGTCACACAAAATTTGGAGATTAACGTTCACTAGCATGAAGAGGTATATACATTTAAGGCGTTTGAGCGGTACAAGTTTGTTAAAGTAGTGTTTCGATTTACTTCAATTTTGTTTATTTTGAAATCCGGTTTCAATTTGTAAAACTGACAGACTGTTTGGATTTTCTTGTAATGAACTAAACCTATATGATATTTCATTAGGTTGACGACTGACAGGAGCACTTTGTAATACATTGACAAAAGCCATGGCAAGAATATCGGCAGACTGAGATTGAGTCCCATAGGATCATGGGAAAAGACAGTGAACGACATGCTTCAATTATAGACATGCTTCAATTATATAACTGATCGAGGCTGGAAGTTAACAAGCAGAGTATTTCAGTCCCTCACATTATCATTAGCGACATTAGGGACTCTTTTATAGGGCGCTTAAGATGATATGGGAATTTTGGTCGCCGTTTTGGTCGCCACATTCAAAATGACCTGCAGTCTATCAGAGGGCATTTCACGTACGTAAATCCCCGAAGTTTCAGAGTGAGTGTCGGAACACTCGGAACTGAAAGAGGCCATCTTCGCTCGCTACTGGTCGTCTTTGACACGGGAATTTCACGTACGTAAATCAGAGTGAGTAGTGATGTGAGAGCGTGTATATGATGTCACTGTACAGAGCTAATACTGAACTATTTTAGAGCAGCAAATAAAGCCGTACATTTTGCATGTTTTAACCATGAAGTCTTCTTTTCATTTTGGTGTGACTTGTAAAGTAAATGTTCAAAAGCAAGTTTAACGCATCATAGGGCATATTAACCAAAGTTGTTCATAAATCCTTTAATAAAGTAGACCACCAAGGTCACTTTAAGAATTGAAAATAATCTGCTGAGCAAGAAATTGTTTTCATCTATACAGTTGGGGCGACTTGAATATACATTTGCACATACGGCCCCTACTACTACTATTTAAACAATTTCTCGGTTAGTTCAGTAACTTAGCTTTCCGCGACAACCACGTAACGTTGTGAGATATTAAAAACATCACTCGACCGACAATCGACTCATTATAGATTATCTATAATACAATAAACCAGTACTTGTGGGTTCGTATATGACAGCACTATATGAACCTGACGAAAGGCAATATGAAATTGGAGAAACTGTAGGCTATCCTATTTCGTAAACAGGATTGACATTATTTTGCTTTTTAATAAATTGATATTATATAATATCCACACGGTTGACAGCTTGTCACAGGTGTTTGGTCTAAAAGGCATATATAGGGCAGTACTATCTCGCCACGTTGCCTTTGGCCTGGGGTTAATCTACGCTCGAACAACCAGCGTAAATATCTGGTACAATCTTCGCTCAGCTTGTTAGTCGGTCGATGGGAAAGGGGAACTTCTAATCCTCGACGATAAGCTTTAGTGAAGGAAAGCAGATACAAAATATACCTCGACAAAGGCCATGGCATATTTTCAGCTTGGTGCTTTATATAATATAACTGTGTTTGAAAACCGACCCAGCCTCCAAGCATGTGACGACTGCCTTTGTGCTCTATCGACCACAACGTATCTTGTTGGGATTGCCTTTTCAGTGGCAACATGAGGGTCCAATAGCCAGTGGGAATTAGTATGCGAATTTAGCCTGATTGGTTTATTGCTTAATTGTTTAATTGAATGCTAAAATCTTGGAAAAGTGAACCAGCGGGTATGTTAAAGGGTGAATCACGGATATATATCATTACCCTCCTTTAAGCAGCTGTTGTTTCTCAAAATTTTATTGATTGATTTTTTTAAATTCATATCACGGATTCGAAAATCAGATTTTAACAATAGGATTAACATTAAAATGCAATTGTAGTTATAGCATTGTGTGGTGTTTAAAGCAGTTGAATGTTAATTATGTAACTATAAAAATGCCTTAACAATGGACCAATCTGCATTTATACATCATGTCAACGACAATATTGGTTTACCGCAACCAAATCCCAAACTTAACAGGTTGTACTCAAATGTAACGATAATCTAGGGAACATACTCTTTATTGAAGAAATAAACGACTAGTCTTATTTACAGTGTCATTTATATTTCTAGAAAAGTATAAAGATAACAAATATTGCTGAAAGAAAAACATTGCCATCTGAAAGTCTACTTCATTGACATAGGTTACATATAAATGTTCGTACAAAAACACAGAGGGAGACTGAAAGAAGTCGTAAATTGTTCACATTCAAGTAACAATGTCAAATTAACTATAATAAGAATATTCGATGAACTGATTTCAAAATACTGCACATTTGTCCATAAACTGTACCCTCTAGCACCATTTCAATATACGTCTTAAGCACAAATTTTAGTGGAACATGAATATAAATTGACAATCGTTCCCCTTAATAGAAAAAATAAGAACCCTTAAAGGGGCATGAGCTGCCAAAATGTTGATATTTTGAGGTTGAAACAGAACGTTGAAATTATTGCCTATTTTTCGCAAGACGTACAATTTAGAAACTTTTCAGTGCTTCTGGTCTCGAAAATGTACGATAAAGTATTGTTTTAAACTAACTTTGGCTTAGAATGAATGAATGGTCGTCCCGGTTATTTAAATTTTGTTTACTTTTTTACACGTTTTCGGTTCGTACAGGCCACATACTGTATGGTTTTTCGTCATTCCAACGCCAATCACTTAGTTTTTCAATGGCCTTCAAAGCCTCTTACTGTCGTCACGATCAGAAATTATGATAAAAGTGTGAATTTTGGCAGCTCATGCCTCTTTAAAGGCACACTCGTCGGTGAACCTTTAATGACATTCAGAAAGAAAGCCAATTACATTAACACGAGCTAACTATCAGTAAAAACAACTATGCAAAGGGCAAATTAATTACCTCCAGTCCGGCTTTGTTTAAAATGTCATACGTTGCGGAATTTAATTATGCACAAAACAAGATCCCATCGACCAGATAGGACTACCATTAACGCGTTTAGAAGACAGAACTACATGTACGGTTAGAATCATTTAGAGCCCTTCTGGGCATACCAAAGTTTGTTGTTTGTTGATATTGAACATTTTTCAGTCCTTATTAACTACGAATTTCGGCAAAATTGTTTTAATGTAAACAATTTTCTGGGTTCCAGTGGCGAGTGTGTCCTTCAGGAATTTCTTAGGGCTAAATACTTTTCGTGTATATTATTGGTCTCATTATTTCAAATAAACCTTTCCTGTATGAAAGAGGGGAAAAAACCAATAAGACACTTTCGATAAATGCGTAATAATACTGGCTTCAGCGTGAACGAAAACATTTGTTCTTTTAAAAGAACACGGGCTAGTGGCGAAAGTTGAGCGTCCAAGTATTCGCCAAACATGAAAGTCGGTCTGTGGAAGTAACAGTGAGCTAATACAAATAAACACATATCACTTAGAATAATATAATGCGACTGTCTTACTGGTTTTATGATTGATCAAATAGGGAGATTGTTTTCAGATCATAAAAGAAACATAAAGAACACCCCAGATATAATATATATACATATTAAAAAAAGATATATAAAAAAAAAACAACTATGGGCTACCATCGTAACTTCGTAGGTAAAAGATAATAATGAAAGTAACTGGAAAACGGAGTAAATTCGTACCCTGAATATTTCTTTGGGGGGGGGGGGAGGGGGGGGGTTATATAATTTCCTTATCTTCCAGGATCGATTGATGTTTTACGCCGCACGCATTGTTTCGTTCAAATGGCGATGTTGGTATATTAAGTTTGGTAGAACCCAGGAGTTTCTGGCCAGCTCTCCACAAAAGTCGATTCCGAGACAACTCTTTGAAGGATTGTTTCTTGCACCTAGTTGCAATGATCTAGACCACGGGATATAGCTATTGTAGAACAAGGATTCAATTTAACGGCTAATTCTAGGGAAGTTCCCAGCTTAACTCAACTGGAGTACCATTCGCTGTAAGATACAAGTGATTTAGCGACAACCATCCAGCTTTGGGTGGTCTTAATGCTTGTCTTTGAAAAAATACAAAAAATGAACACATTATTAAGTACATTACTATTGAAGTGACTATTGGAGTCCTTCAATGTGTTTGGTGGCAATGCTTACAATATTGTATATATGTACAATTTACTGTATATAAGTTGATCAGGTTCTCTCTGTACAGGGACTAGTTTTAGTAAGATTTACTAGAGTTTGGTATCAGCTGTCCAGAAGATCTAATAACACCTCGGCACCAAACTCTTTAGAACTCAAATGGGTGTTCTCGGAATCCTCTTCCAGGGTAAAAGTTGTAAAAGTGACCCCGGATTGCATCAACTCCTCGACTAGATTTGTATTCCATTCGTTCGTTGAGTCTATTTCATCCACATCTGAAAAATTTTCTATTCCACCGTTGACTGTTTCTACCGAACCCGGAGACGTGTATGGAATTTCCTGAATATCATCCGATTCCTCGTCACTGTCCCCAATTACAATAACGTCGGTGGGAGGTTGAAAACGATCTGCAATGGTGATACCTTCATTCTTTACTAAAGAGTCAGTTTTCCCAGAATGCTCTGTCGAATGCGTTGTGCAGTGTGCTGAATTTGAAGGATGTGATGGAACATTTGAAGATGCTGTCGATGAGGGATTTACCGACTGTATAAAGGAGGGGTTTGATAACTGCACTGTTGGGAGATTGTCAGACTGCTGCATTGATGGACAAACAGTTTGAGTAGGCAATGGATTTATAGATGGAGCTTTTGAGTTCACGTTAGAAAACAATGGTGGAACGATTTCGGCAACAGAGATTCTACTTTTAAAGGGAAGAGTCATTCCCCATTGATGCCCGGAATTTTCCATCAGGTTTTGGCTTTTTTGGTTGTGGACTCCTATGGGGGGTTTAACCTGAAAACAGCTCATATCACTATCAGACCGTTCGTCTGGTGCAGTGTCTTTGATCGAAGTCACTGCTGCTAATGGAGTGGACACTGGATTCAGCATTTCAGAAAGTACAGCACTAAACTTTGAATCCTTCTTATTTTCTTGATCAAGCATTGTTGTCCATTTAGTAATAGTGGTTTGCTTGATGTTTGAGTTTGGATTTTCTTGGGCAGGTGTTGGACACATACCTAATTTTTGAACAGGCACTATAGAATTTGTTTTTACAGCTTGTTTTGGGGTCTCTGTGGATTTTACATCGTTCTTTCCTTTAGCTCCAAGCTCGGATTTTCGCATACTAAGATACTGTCTTATTAGGGAATTTGTATTTGTTGAATTAGAAGTGCTTGCCAGAGAATTGTTGGTTTGAATTCTTCCGTTGTCCATTTTTTGATTGGTGGAGTTATTTGTTGTATGGGCAATATGGTTTGGTGGGTTGTTGCTTCCCTGTAGCGACAACGCATGCAGTTCGGTAGGATGTTGCTTTTCTTTATGGTTTAACACACAAGAGCTGTCTTTTGATTGGGATTGGCTTTGAGCAATGTTGCCATTATACTTAGCTGTTTTTTGCACACCTTCACCAGTTATTGTCAAATGTTTATCTTTTACCAGGGTTGGTTGTTGCCTTATTGGATGCACAAAAGTACTGCCTTTTACTTGGGACGAGAGTTGCATTCTTGGATCAGTAGACATATGATTTTCTCTTGGCAATTGTTGACATCTTGGATCAGTGGGCCCAGTATGAGGTGATTGTTGCTTTCCTAGATCATCATTTGGCATAAAAGGATTGTCTTTTAACCTCGATTCAGACAGAAACGTACTTGATAAATCTGCAGAAGATTCTTCATTAGAAGATGGAGGAAGAGCACTGTGAGAAGATGCCTCGGTTGAGCTTGATGTTTTCAGAGTGGTTGAGGTTGGCGTGTTTAGCATTGTTGGGTTTGATGTGTTCAGAGTTGTTGAGTTTGAGGGGATATGTGTGCCACATGGTGGAATATTGGCAAGAGTCTGACCAGATGCTGGCAAGTTAGAGTTTACAGGCTGTCTTATTGTCGTGCACAGTTTACACCTATATTGATTTGTTTTAAAGCAAATATCATATCTGTTTTTTACATAAAAATCCAGTATATAGCTCAGTCTAGAATTAATATTCACACTTCTCAATTTCTCACATAGTGGCGCTGGAAAACAAATATATCCGTCTTCTTGCATCTGTTTCAGTTTTGGCCTTAAGGCTGGAAAATGTTCCCATACAAAAACATGTATAATATTCAATATATTACGCAGATTGTGTGATGCAACAGGACAGCCATTTACTTTACTACCAACAATACTATTGGCATTGTTATGTAAGTTCGTCTGAAGATCCTTCAATGAATTTGTCAGAAATGCAGAAAATTGCTGCGTTGATGATACATTTCCAGCACTGGGTGTGTGTTTTGGTATCGTTTGTGCACCACCAAGGTTTGGAGAAGTCTGTGGTGTAACTGAAATACCATTACTCAGATTTGGAGACACACCTTGGTTTCCTGGCATAGTTCTGTACCTTGGGGATATTTCTGGTAAATTAGGGGATGCTCCAGGAAGATGCGGAGATATTGACATATTTGATCCACCATCACTGAAATGCGGTGAAGAATTAGATGACCTTGAAGAAGATCGAGTGTTGGAAGAAAAGTTTCTATATCTTGGTGATATATCAGGAAGATTGGGGGATGTACCTGGAACATGTGGAGATATAGCTCCATTGACAAAGGTATTTGACCCACTATCACTGAAGTGGGGGGATCGCTGGTTGACTGAAAAGTTTCTGAAAGTTGGAGACGTTCGACTCAGATTTGGAGAAATTGTTGGACAAGGTCCTTGAAAATGAGGAGAAATTTTTGAAGGAAAAGTTTGTCCATTCATAGATAAACCAGTATAATTTTGTTGATTGTTGAATTGTTGGCTATGGTTAGGAGAAACATTATTTAAATTCTTACAAGCATTAATACTTGACGAGTTAATCCAGGGACTCGTGTAATGATTGCCTGCATTCAATAGGTTGGTTTGGCTCGTTGAGAAACCGTTATTCCCTTGGACACTCTGCATTGGGTTTATATGGCTCTTCACATTTTCTTGCAAGAGACTTGGTGAAATTCTCTGCTGCTGATGAGAAGTTTGGTTTCTGTTTAAAAAGGCATCATATTCTGCACGTCGTCTCTTTGAAAACTGGTTTTCTTGTTCATCACTGGGAGGAAACGGTCGTTTCAAAGAAGACCCTGAGAGACCTTCAGCAAGAGATTGCTCTTGCAGTATTGGGTTACAGTTTACCTTGGGATTTGAAACATGCTGTATCTGATCTGTTCTGCTTTGATTTGTTCCATGGCTATATACAGGTGTTGAAGTTGTTACAGGCATCCCTCCCATGCAGGATGGGGGAGGATTGCTCCTCTGAGTACTTGGCTGACTCTGATTAGGCATGGACTGTGTTGGGAATGAGGATCGATGGTTTGAGTTGGAACTGTTGTGATAATACTGCATGCCAATATTTGACAGCTGTGTTGTATCCCCCTTAACCAATGAACCTTGGGCAAAGTGGCCAGTCTGGTAAGCTGAATGTCCTCCATTACCATTTTGATGAATGAATTGAGGTGATGCTAAAACATAATGGTCTTGACACAAAGGATTCAGACAGTTCTTAGGATTATTCGTACATCTTTGACCACTGTTCCAAGTGCAACCATTTGAAGATGGATATCCAACATGGTTAGGAGGAATGGCTTGTGACATTATCGTCATATCTATCACCTGTGAACATAAAAAAAATCAACAATAGTTATAATAGTTACAACGGACTCATTAAATTTTATTTGAAGGATGGTTTTTTTTATGAAATTGGTTTGGAAACAATTTTAGTAGCAATACATTGAGGGTCACCCCTGATAAATGCACTGCAACAAGTTAACAATCCATAAAATGCCAATTAAAGATTGATTGGTTGATGTTTTACAGTAACACTGCAGTGGAAGCCATTTTATTCCCATTGGCTGGTTAAGTGTGTGTGTGGGGGGGGGGACTAGCGCTTTACCAACTTAGGCTGCTGAGATTAACGTTTTAAAGATTATCAAGTAGAAACCCTTAACTGATGGTTCTGAAGAGAGAGAAACAAAACCAGCATGAATGAAATACGTTGCACAGCTCTGGCACCATGAACAACTGATCATTGATTGACCACATTGATTGCAGATTAACATGGCACTCCAGGACTTTTGATAAAGTTTGATATGTAAAACAGATCAAAGACCAATGGTAGCTGTATAACCTTTGAAGAGCACAGTCAAATGTATCATACATACAGGTAGAGCAGAATACACTCTAGTAAGTCTACTTTAACCTGTATTGGTTTCTGGCAACAGCCTGATTTCTGACATCTATGTACCAAAAAACCCAGGCCTGATGTTAATTGGTTTCAGACAGTCCTACCTATCTATGGTTTCTGACAGTCCTACCTATCTATGGTTTCTGACAGTCCTACCCATCTATGGTTTCTGAGAGTCTTACCCATCTATGGTTTCTGACACTACCCATCTATGGTTTCTGACACTACCCATCTATGGTTTCTGACACTACCCATCTATGGTTTCTGACAGTCCTACCAATCTATGGTTTCTGATAGTCTTACCCATCTATGGTTTCTGATAGTCTTACCCATCTATGGTTTCTGATAGTCTTACCCGTCTATGGTTTCTGACAGTCCTACCCATCTATGGTTTCTGATAGTCTTACCCATCTATGGTTTCTGATAGTCTTACCCATCTATGGTTTCTGATAGTCTTACCCATCTATGGTTTCTGATAGTCTTACCCATCTATGGTTTCTGATAGTCTTACCCATCTATGGTTTCTGACACTACCCATCTATGGTTTCTGACAGTCCTATCCATCTATGGTTTCTGACAGTCCTATCCATCTATGGTTTCTGACACTACCCATCTATGGTTTCTGACACTACCCATCTATGGTTTCTGACAGTCCTATCCATCTATGGTTTCTGACAGTCCTATCCATCTATGGTTTCTGACACTACCCATCTATGGTTTCTGACAGTCCTACCCATCTATGGTTTCTGACAGTCCTACCCATCTATGGTTTCTGACAGTCCTACCCATCTATGGTTTCTGACAGTCCTACCCATCTATGGTTTCTGACAGTCCTACCAATCTATGGTTTCTGATAGTCTTACCCATCTATGGTTTCTGACAGTCCTATCCATCTATGGTTTCTGACAGTCCTATCCATCTATGGTTTCTGACACTACCCATCTATGGTTTCTGACAGTCCTACCCATCTATGGTTTCTGACAGTCCTACCCATCTATGGTCTCTGGCAGTCCTACCCATCTATGGTTTCTGACAGTCCTACCAATCTATGGTTTCTGATAGTCTTACCCATCTATGGTTTCTGACAGTCCTACCCGTCTATGGTTTCTGACAGTCCTACCCATCTATGGTTTCTGATAGTCTTACCCATCTATGGTTTCTGATAGTCTTACCCATCTATGGTTTCTGATAGTCTTACCCATCTATGGTTTCTGATAGTCTTACCCATCTATGGTTTCTGATAGTCTTACCCATCTATGGTTTCTGACAGTCCTACCCATCTATGGTGTCTGATAGTCTTACCCATCTATGGTTTCTGATAGTCTCACCCATCTATGGTTTCTGACAATCCTACCCATCTATGGTGTCTGATAGTCTTACCCATCTATGGTTTCTGACAGTCCTACCCATCTATGGTTTCTGATAGTCTTACCCATCTATGGTTTCTGATAGTCTCACCCATCTATGGTTTCTGACAGTCCTATCATCTATGGTTTCTGGCAGTCCTATCGTCTATGGTTTCTGACAGTCCTACCCATCTATGGTTTATAACAGTTATGCCTTTTTTTTATTATTCGACACTAAAACAGGCACAGCGAAAATCTTCTTTACTAAAATAACCATGGTGACAAGTATCTTGTTGTGTTAAAAGAGGGTATGACAGTCATTAAGACCTTTATACCCAGTCATAGCTTGTTGTAATAAATCAAAACCCATGATATTTCAATAGTTTGAAGATGTTTGGCCTTAGTCAGTAAATTTTTTTCTGAAATACTGAATAGATCTTTATATGTTGACAAAATTGTATGGATCTTGAGCTATGGCAAGAAGTCAGGTAAAGTAAAATATGATAATGGGAAAAGAAAAGGAAATTATGTAATTTGGTTCCTAGGCAGAGGACAGACAAGGGAGTTAAGTGTGGACAAATAGATCTTTTAAACTCTTGTTCTTTTTATAAGCAATGACTGGCTGTTGGCTCAGAAGGGAGCCATTTTACTTAGAAGTGGTTTTTGTTTGTCTTTTATAATCTGGGCCATATTCATGCTGGCCTTATTGTACTAAAACACAAATGGTATAATACTTTTTTCAGGACACGTTTGCGGGTCCAAGTTTAAACCCAAAGGGTAAACAGTTTGTAACGTTTGAATCCAAAAACTGCCACTTTCCAAACATTTGTGTTTGATAGCTTCAGCGGAAGTGAGAGGAGGGATTTTTTCAATAGGCATGGCTTCAAAATGGTCCCTAACTGAATGATCAAAACATACATACTGACACTGCCAGGTTAATTGGGGGAAACACCCGGCCTTCTAATTGTTAGCAATATGCATGTACTATCTTCTAAATGTGAAATGTCAAAATATATTCAGACTTTTAAATGATAATACATCCAATATATAGGAACACTAGAACACATAGGCACAGGGGAAATGACTATTACCAATATCAGAAGTGTACGAATGGGTAAGTGTGAAACCTCCCATAACACCATATAAAGAGCACTGACACCTTTTGACCCAGAGGTCACCCTAAACAGCGCCCTCTCTCGGTCAGTCAGAAACCATGGCTTTTCCTCTCTTCCACATGAGAACTATTGTGGGATGCATAACTTAAGAAACAAGAGTTTTAGTAAACTCAACATACACCCTCCGCTACGACTGATCACTGTACATTATAGAACCTATTTGTTTAAATTTCAGCAACTGAAATCCTATATTCATATGAAAGATTCCCGACACACCATCTACCGCTTAGGTATATATATATGTACTCTAAAAATTGTCAGGATCAGGTCAAACCAAAAAAACATATGGATTAAAAGAGAATATTACATAATCTAATTATGTAATCATGCAACAAAAATTGTCATAAATGGTTGACAACACACCAAGTATCCATAAGGTAAATGCTGTGAAAGAATTGTTAAGATCAAAACTCTTCAAGTTATGGAGCACAAGCAACCAAGACATACATGTAGACTAAAAGAGAATATTACAAAATCTAATATGGATGCTGTATTATGAAACTAGGGATGTCTTAAATGGTTCCAGACAAATGATCTACCCATAACTGTTATATTTACACTAAACAAATTTTCAAGATCAGGTAAAAACTAACGATATGGACTAAAACAGAATATTACATTTATAATCTATATAGATGCGTAATTATGTAACCCGATATTCATAAATGGACTACAACACACCATCTACACAACAGGTATATGCTGTGAAAGAATTGTAAAGATTGGATTAAAACTCTTCAAGATATGGAGCGAAGGTGAACCAAGATATAGGCTAAAGAGAATATTACATAATCCAATATAGATGCCATATTATGCAACCGAAGATGTCTAAAATGGTTCATGACACACCATCATCCCATAAGGTATATATATATATTGTGAAAAAAATGTGTAAAGATCCGATTAAAACTCTCTAAGTTATGGGGACAAACGCTTCGAATGAGAAAACAGTCAAAGTTTCCAAAGAACTTCATGTTGTATTGGGGTCGCGTGCAGGGTGAAGGTTTTATAAAACCCAATGCATTCTCCGAGCTGCGGTTACTTGGATTGCTGATAGATATAATAGCCCAGTAAGTGTAGAGTGAATTTATTTTCTGATTTTAAATTTTAAAATCTACCGCGCATGAAAGTCACACACAGTTAGTAGTATAACTTTGCAAGGTGGTCATTATAGGGAGAGTGATTGCTCTCCATCCAGTCCACACATCCCCAGAGGGGTCTGAGGAGACCTGTTTATCACTCCCGCTAACTCTCCCTATCGGTTTCAGGCGAGTGTTCACGTTTTTCGCTCTCCCAAGATAAAACTATTCTCCAACCCTTTCATGTCCATTAAAATAGAATTAACTGTATGAAAAACTGGATAACATTTTTATAAAGACTGTTTTCTCCAGAATTTGCACAACAATTCTGACATAGATAAGTATACCAAAATAAAAATTTCTTTTCTGTAACTTCAGATGCTTTTATTTCATCATAATCATGTTCTCTCTCTGAAAAACATGGGATAGGAAGTGCCCTTCCATTGAATTTTCGGAGACTATTTCTGGGGAGAGTGCAACAGGTCACCCTGATAATTTTGGGAGAGCATATTGTAGCTCTCCCAGTCTATTCTTAATGACAGCCTGACAGGCCTGAGTATAAGCAGGCTGACAGGGTCTAGCCCTGAATATGGGGTAAATTAATGGAACCTTTGACACCGCCCCATTCATAGACTTCTGCTAATATTAATGTAGTACACTCTACAATAGAATATTGACACCTTGCTGACACATGTACAATAGTATTTCAAGTTGGCTCTCAATACATGTACATGATGTACATGGATAGACTAAGAGGATAAAAATTTAACTACCAAAGATGGAAAACCAATAAGTTGGTTTAAAAAAACTGCGCATCAAAGCCGACTTAATTTTTTTCCAAAATAAAATAGTGAAATTCTTATTTTTTTAAAGTGCAAATTAGAAACTTTTCAATGATACAAGTATTGAGATTTTAGCATTAAAATTGTACATTAATAAGTTAAATTCTAACACATGTGTGATTTCGCTACATGTTGTGAGATAGGACAAAGCTGGCGTATAAACAAGCATATACGCAGAGAATGTTTTCATTGTGACATCAACGACGTCATTTTAAAACTTTGGTGACGTGATGGAACACAACGTCACTGGATGACATCATCACCTAAATGCATGTGAGGATGTCAGACTGTTGTGTTTGCCTTGCCTCTCGCCTTTAAATCTAACTTGATACGTGATAGCAAGACTTGAAAGTGAACTTCCATAAGCTAAAAGATTAAATATATCTTTAAAAAGTTATTAGGTCTGTTGGTTGAGAAAAAAATGGTAACGCATATAACATAGTGGTTGCAAATTTTTAGTGTTAAATAAATTATAAAGTACTAAAATTCAGTTTTTCTTTTCATAAAAGTTAATGTGTTAGAATAGAAATAATGGATTGATTCCAGGGTTCTAAATAACGGGTGCATACATGCACCGGTGCATGTAGATTTTTGATGGTGCATGTAAAATTCAGTAAATCACGCAGTTTACATGCACGGTCGTGCAGGTAGTAAAATCTCGGCAATAGTGGGGATCTCACTAACTGGTTCTCAAATGTCTCCATATTTCCAAGGAGGCAGCTTTATTCATTTCCATTCAGTTATAAAAATCGCCCTCAAAGCAATCCAAACGGTATCGACAGTACATGTGTAAAACGGTTTAACCAAACGTCAGATTCTGCCACAACACACGTGTAGCGTATCCCGCAGCAAAAAATATTCCCCTTTTCTATTCGTCGATATTGATACATGGAAAACCAAGCATGCTGCCAGTCCATTGGTCAATATTCGCGAGAGAATTGTTTCGTGTGTCAGTCTTCACTTATGCGCAAACAGTCTTAGTAAAAAGTGGATGGCTTTACATTCCATTTCTTTCTCTCAGTAGCAAAAATAATAACCAGTTTACACAATAAATTGTGTTTGTGATTGTTTTATTTCCCTCACATTTCACAGTGTGACTGCGAACATGTGCTGTCGCATGAAATCAATGACAGTGTAACTCTCCTCAGATAGTAAAGTTATTTGTTACTTTTAGCGCGATTAGCATTGTTTAACTTTTTCGAACTTCGCTGTGATCTGGGGCCTGTTATGCGAAGCAACGTACATCATGCAGTTGCCAGGAGGTTCTATCTCTTCGATATATACGATGGCATTTACGATGATGGATTGAGACTGAGTGCGCTGTGTGAAACAAGCCCCTGAACACAATTATAGCGAGTCCGCGGGCGTGTCAAGTGCACTGCGACCACAGCTTCAAGTTCAGGTATTTATTATTTTATATGGTGCCAAGTACAGTGATCGGGGCATGTAAATGCGAAAGAAATAAATGACCCTCGGCTAACCAAGCCTGTAAATAAGCGTTCGGACAGGGACATTGTCCGACGCAAAGTTAAGCCATGTCAGGCACATTGCCGTTGATAGGCCTACCGGTCATTTTGTCCGGTGCCTGCATGAAAGTCATGGAATTTCATATTCAGATTTGCAGGCCTTGAAAGTCATGGAAAAAGTTTTTAGGTCATGGAAGAAAAGAAATGGGAAATCATTCATCAGCTTTTGGTTGTTCATTATTTACAGGCTTGGCTAACGCAGAAACTTTTCTGCAGCATTTTTTTTTATAGAAATATTGAATTAAGAGGGTTGGTGCATGTAGAAATAGGTGTGTGCACGTAGATTTTAGAAGGTGGGTGCACAGTGTGCAGGTAACTTTTTTTCTTAAATTCAAACCCTGGATTCTCTGTGTATACGCTGCGATAACTGCAAGAAAAAAGGAAGTGTTCACACTTTTTGAACTCAGGTCTCCGGTCCAGCGGTCCTCGTCCCAAAACAATGGACACTTTCTTTTTCCTTGCAGTCATCACAGCGTATACGCAGAGAATCAATCCATTATTTCTTAAGCAGCGTTCAAAGTTGTTCAATAAACTTTAAACATTTGTCAAGAAAATTGTAAAAACTGCAATTTTTCACAGCTGAAGCCCCTCAACTTCAAATAACACAAAGATTTTTTCAAACCCACAAGTAAATACAAAAGAGCTAGATCTCAGACTCTATCCTCTGTAAATTATGTAAAACAGAAACTATTCGAAACAAAAAATGAGATCACAAAGAAGCTTTAAAGACACATGCTCAAAATAAAATCGTTTAAGTTTGTGCTATTTGACTGTTGTTTATTATTATAACACCCCCCCCCCCCCCCACTCCCTCTCTACAATGAAAATTATTTTGAAAGGTAAAATTTTGACCCACTTTTACAAATTTTAAACTAACATGGGTTAAACTGTACAACATCACAGAACTATTTTGCAGAATGTGTCTAAGCTTTTCGATTTGTTTGGACACCGTAACTGGCTCCGGCAAAGAGGTCAATTCTTGAGCCATTTTATCCTGAAATCACGTAACAAATAAAAGTGATATTGCTTTTCATAAAAAAAAAAATTTTCACTGTCTTTTCCCATGACCCTATAATATATGGTCTGACGATATTCTTAACATAGCTTAAGATACGTAAGCATTGTCAATGTAATACAAAGTGTTCCAGAAAATTCTACTGACTAAGGCCAAGCTCCTGTCAGTCGTCAACCTAATGAAATGTCATAGGTTCACTTTATTACAACAATTTATGATGGGGTATAAAGGTCTAAATGATATACCTCTTTTTAACACAATTAGAAACTTGTCTCCATGGTTATTTTAGACAAGAAGATTTTCCCTGTGCCCGTGTGTTTTAGTGTTCATAAATATTTTCAGTCATTCATCAAAGTTTGCTACGGTCAGATTCCCAAACACCTGCTAAATTCTTTTCATTGTACTATATTGAATATAGTACAATGAATATTCAACAGTCAGACCCAGAGATAATTTTGTTAATGAACCTTCAGCAGTAGCATTAGCAATTCATCTCTATTTGTAATCTATTGTCAATGCATCCAAGGCCACCTTTAGTGTACTAAACAGGACAAATACAATGAGATTGAATAGAGTATTTAAAAGCCTTTCCTTTTCAACAGTACTTCTAAAGAGTTTTTCTTTAACACCTGTTTTCCCAATGTCATCACCTTGGAATACATGTACGGGTAACATGGGCAGACTGGACAGCATTTGTTTCTTTTTGTAATTGCACTTTAAGAGTCAAAGTGAAGTCTACACACTCAAACAGGTTTGACCGTGCAAAAAATCAAGGTCACATCACAAGAAAAAATATGTTTGATGTTAATGTGATTCTCTTGTATTCTCTTGTATAGTGAACTTATTAGAAAGTTTTTTAAAGGATTAATGAACAACCTTTGGAAATATTTTCTAACTTGCGTTAAGTGTGTTGTAGAACATGTACTTTAAAAGTCTGGCCAAAAAGAAAATTAAATTACGGTCGCAGCACATACAAAATTCAAGCTACGTTTGGCGATCAACAATGCTTACGAAAGTTAATTATCTCAGAGACTTATGACGCCAAACACGACCTCCGTTGTGTACGTACCCTCACAGCGATGACGTAATAAACGATTTCTGATGTCTCAGTACGTCTTTGTGGCAGTTTGTACACATCGAAGGTCGTGTATGACGTCATTTTTCCGAGTAGTTACGAAAAATACGGAAAATATGCATATTTCCTCCCCGTTCTTTTTTTGACTACCAGGGAACTAACGCGAAGGTTGTTTCATTTCAACTGATGTTTTTCAAATATATACGTTTAGTCCATAAACAAACACAAACGAGCTTTAAATCCTGTTCATATATCCTTTAAGCTTTAAGAAAACGTTTGTGAAATTGCAGTAGAAATCATGCACAGTGATGCTCTGACAACAAATATGATATAATCAATCATGTTCAAAGTTTAATAAGCAATACATCATGGGAGTTGCTAATTTTGGTATCGAATTTGCATAAAGCTTATGGATTACCCATAATTAAGTGAGTACATACATGTAACTTAAGATCGAAGATATCCAAAGTTTTCCAATCGACGCAAAATGCAAGCTTTTTTAAACCAAACTGTGCAGATCTACGCTTACAAGTCACATACATGTATGATCTTAAACAATGGGGGATGGAAACAATGCTGTCTACGTTATCAAAGTCATTGTTTTGATACTTTGTCATTCATTTACTTCTGGTGTAATTTTAATTCATTTTATACCAGCTAAATAGTTAATAGACAAAATATTGTGCCTCAAGTCAACTACTAACTTATTTCAGTAATATCAGAAGTCTTTGAATGGGCAGTGCAGTGAAACGTCCCATAACCCTATACTCTGGGCACTGCCTTATTCCGATGTCAACTTAAACAGCGTCATTAGGTTGACGACTGACAAGAGCTTAGCTTTGGTCAGTAGAATTTCTGGATTCCTTTTGTAACACATTGACAATGGTTACGCATCTTAACTATGGCAAGAACATCGGTGGACTGAGATTGAACCGCATAAATTTTGCTTTCTCCACACCACCCCACCCCCCTTTTTGGGACAGACAAAACTATGTAACAACCAACGAACAAAACAACCATAAAGCAAACAAGGTATGATTATACATGTGGAACTGAATACTAATAAGCCTCTTTCGAGTTTGGCTAAAACCCCGCGAGAAATGAGTTTAGTGGTATAACTTTCATTGACTGGCCGTTCATTTAACATTAGCATCTATGGTGATCGTCGGTTATTGTGTGGTTTTGTCTTTAATTCTTTATTTCTTAATCATTTCTTTCATCCAATCTTTTTTGTGAAACACACCAGAAGCTATCAGTTGCGTTTTTGTCAGTTGACTGTCAATAAAAATATTTATATCGCATGGAAACGCTTCGAAGTTGTCAAAAATCAACGGTGAAAACACAACTACGACATGTTATTTTCGTGTTAGAAATAATTTTAGTTTTTCGTCCGTCAAAAAGAAGTATCTAATGACTTTTTATATATGTTGATATGTCTCACAAAACGACTTTTGTAAAAAGTATAGATTTTAAGCTGAGAATCACAGATAAAACAACAGGGAAAGCACTAATGTTATTCGGACAGCTGATCGGTGAAAGTTATACCCCTAAACACGGGTCTCGCGTGATCTCGTGGGACTGCGGCCAAACCCGAAAGGGGCTTATTACATCTTATAACCATGTGAAGAATAGTTTGGTATAGGTTTTAGAAACAAACTATGGATGATTAAAATTGACCTGACCTGCCTACTGTATAGTTCAATTTACCGAACTTATGGTGATATTACATATACCAACGTTCAGTCTGTGAATTCTGAAATGCTGCTCGGAAAACTCCGACAAACTTTTGTCGGAAATTACAAGCCATGAAAATAATATTGTAACTGCTCTGTATGGACAATTCCTACCCCAGACTTCTTTAGAACTCATAAAAGATTATTCTTTCCTCTTTTATTTATTTTTATTTATTTTATTTATTTGACATGCACCGTTTGACCCAGTTCGAACGTCGCGCAAAATGGCGGCAAAGTCTCCAAGAAATGACAGTTTGTTGTTGTTTAAGACCAGGTGTACGCCCTTTGGAATAGCTACATGTAATAAAAGCGGACAAGAATAATCTTTTATGAGTTTTAAAGAAGTCTGAGGTAGGAATCGTCCATACTGAGGAGTTACAATAATATTTTCATGGCTTGCAATTTAAGCATCATTTCCACCTTGTATTTCTAATTCGTATACCGAACGTTGGTATAATATACCAATATACCGTATATGTAATATCACCATAAGTTCGGTAAATTGAACTACCTACTGTAGAACTTGAAGGACTAACCCTGGCACCCAAAAAGCTTAAAAATACAGGGGTGCATCTGATAAATTCTACGTCTGGACACATCAGTTACTTCAAAGATCTGGGATTTCATATTGATCCCAGCACAGACACTGACTGAGACTAGCCGCACACATGTGTCTCTATCCTGGTTTACTTACTTTGACGGTCAGGTAGAGCCACACATTAGACCACCATTATATCCGTTGGCTCGATCGACAGGCTGTTCAAAAGCCAGGAGTCACGGGATGCGAGGATTCGTGTCGTGTGCAAAGGCCAGTTATTTTAAGATCTCGATGGGGAAGCCCCAATGAACTATATGCGGGGAATGGACACGTCTCATTGGCTGGTTTGATCTGACTTAGTAAAATGTGCCGCCATTGATAGTTGAAGGGCGCGTGCATAACAGACCTGTATAGAAGTCGCATCATTTCCTAGTAATGGCGGCATTCGATGCATATCAAATACCATGTGACCTCCATTCCACGCATACAATTCATTGGGAAGCCCTCCGTAAAAAGGTCACGTTACTTGGAAAAGTACCGGAAAAACCCGAATCATGTGATATGTTGTCGTTGTTCGATGAGAGTTTGAAATCTGAGGGACAAATTTTTTACACCGGTTTTTGAATCGAGGGATTTAACAGTTTAACAACGGAATTCGAAGAAATCAACGGGTTCGGTGAAAAGAGGAATGTTTCAAAGGTATAACAGGAGGTAATAACTGAAAGGTAAGTGAGATTAAGGATAGTTAAGACTTAGCTCGAATGTGTAATGCGAATAACCTCGACATATTTCATTTAAAAGCTGTAACTATGACTGAGACAGGCACTCTCAAAGACTGAAAGAAAGAGAGCCCGCCTTCAACATAGTTACATAGGCGGTCGGAGAAATAAACCTCTTGTCTTACCCGCAATTACCGACTGGTTTCAAATACACAGAGTTTCGTCATTGAGTCCACTTTGATGGAAGATAGTTTTCCGCAACGTTAAACCACAGATGTTGTGATAAAATCATACTTTTTCACACGTCGAGCAGTCTCATTTTCAGTTTTGACGGCCATTGATAACCCTAAAATGTCCCCCTGTCGACAGGAAACAGTACTACGGGACATAACCCAGTTTATCCTATTGTGCGATATCGTTGTCATCGTGTAGACTTATATACCACAGGAAGATGCATGGGAGTCAATGTACGAAATAAAGGATGATAACAAAGTCATAGATACAAATGCAGTTTAAGAATTTACTAAACAATTCTCCCACAAAACAATAACTTTGCAAATACAAGATTTTGAATTTTATCTTTGAGATTTTTGTGGCTGCCTACTGCAGTTCTGTATTTGTGGCTATTTGAGCTAAGTTACACCATTCAATGTTAAAATCACTTTATCAAATGATGACATTATGTTTGGCTGAAGAATTAACCACGATGAGACATCGATTAGGCCTACCTTTGTTATATTGTATGCTAAATATAATATTTCCCCCTGTTACATATCTGAGCGTGAAGCGCGTTTTAAAGTCCACTTGTTGTCCTACGCTTGGCCTTCTTGTGTGTCCACACAATAAAATGGCGATTGCAATACAAACGGATTTTGGCTGTTCCGAGAAAGAGATCGTCATTGCCTGAATGTATATTACAGTCAACCGCATAGGGACCATTTGGTCAGGCGATGGTCCAGTTTGAGCGCACATGTCAGGAAGTTAGGCTAATAAAACTCAGATAAAGATAGGCTACAGTAGGCCTAACACAAACCGTCTAGACAAGCCAGGACACACAGAGGGATCTTAAAATTGGACAAATTCAGTATAGGCCCACATACATGTAGACAAAAATGGAAACACACTCGCCGCATACTCTACCTCACGGCGATCCGTATCCGCACCGCATCCGCACCCGTATCCGCACAAGTGGAAACGCGGCCTAAGGCCAAACTCCTGCCTGTCGTCAACCTAATGAAATATCACGGGTTGTGGTTTATTATAACAACTTATGATTGGATATAAATGTCTAAATGATATGCCCCTTTTTAACACAATAAGAAACTTGTCTCCGTGGTTATTTTAGACAAGAAGATTTTCCCTGTGCCCGTGTGGCATTGTGTTGAAAATATATAAATAATTTTGTAGGTTTGTCTTACTAAATCCATTCCATTTCTGAAGTATGATATATACAGGATCATATCAGCGTTCAAATTATATTAATTCTTGTATGTAAATTTGTAAATCAATTTACAATCAAAAGACACATTAAGGCTACATCTGCCAACATTTTCACTGTCTTTTCCAATGATCCTATGGGGCTCAATCTCAGTCTGCCGATATTCTTGCCATAGCTTAAGATGCGAAAGCATTGTCAATGTATTACAAAGTGTTCCAGAAAATTATACTGACTAAGGCCAAGCCCCCGTCAGCCATCAACCTGATGAAATATTAAGGTTTCAGTTTATTATGGGGTATAAATGTCTAAATGAAATACCCCTTTTTAACACAATTAGAAACTTCTCTCCATTGTTATTTTAGACAAGAATATTTTCCCTGTGCCCGGGTGTTTTAGTGTTCTTAACTATACTATTATAATGAAGGAAAGAAAACTCTTGCGTATGGATTTACAACTTCTTGGTTTATTGGGAACACGACGTTTCGGTGTAGCTCCTAACACCGTTATATTATATTATACTAGTATAGAATAACAGTGTTGTGGGGTAGGCCTAATTACAAATGTGTCGCAGAACTAGTGCATCCGATTATCCTTTTATAGAGTTTTTTTTATCAAAATTAAATAATGGGCCAAAGTCGGTTCTACAGGCAGATTCATGATTTCAATATTCCGCCCTTACGCCGCCTTTCAACCTACATACCGACATTCCGGTCAATTGCCGAGATTCGCCCACAATGACAATATCTTTAAAAAGATATTGGAATTTTTGGTTGATAAAACAAGCCACTCAAACAGTCAGTGACATCCAAACTTTCATGACAGCAACTCAACTGACATACATAAACATTATATTTGTATAGGCCTACGCGTTACGCCGTGGGAACAGTGCTCCAAACAGCGAGAGGTCTCTATAGATACTCTATAGAAACATATCCAATGAACCAGTAAAATAATTCTTACATGGTAAAGTATCATTAAATAATTTGATAAATTGTGACAAAGCACCAACAGCCAAACGAAGAGCTAGAACCCCGGACAAAGTGCAGGTAGACCTATATGTTTACAGAGCTTTGCGTAAATCTATGTGACGTCATCAGGCTCGGCGGTAATTTTCCTTTGAACAACAGGTCCCTGGTCAAGATTCTCATATATGGAGCGGAATTATTAACTTTGTGTGATTTGTATTGAAAGACCTATACCATGGTATTTTACCAGCTTTCCTTAAAGGGGCATGAGCTGCCAAAATGTTGATATTTTGACGTTGATACAGAATGTTCAAATTATCGGCTATTTTTCCTAAGACGTATAATTCAAAGACTTTTTAGTGCGCCTAGTCTCGGGAATGTACGTTAAAGTATTGTTTTGAGCTAACTTTTGCTTAGAATGAATGAATGGTCGCCCCGGTTATTTAAATTTTGTTTACTTTTCGAAGACGTTTTCGGTTCGTACAGGCCACATACCGGTACTGTATGGATTTTCCTCATTCCAACGCCAATCATTGAGTTTTTCGATGGCCTGTAAAGCCTCTTACTGTTGGGACGATCAGAAATTATGAAAAAAGTGTGAATTTCGGCAGCTCATGCCCCTTTAATTTCTTTAAGTGAACCCTACTTGTTAATTAAAGAAAATTTCTTCAATTAACCAAAACTATGGCAGACATGACGTGTACTTAATTGATTTACTTCACTCTGATAACTTCGGGGATTTACGTGCGTGAAATAGCGAAGATAGCCGAAGGATGTTCCGAGTGGGTTTACTAATGTCGAATAAAACATGTGGGGTCCACTTGATACATTATAGCAGATTATGTAATGGAAAAGTGTAACATGTGTCCAGAATAATGCAGTTTGGGTAACGGGTGACGAACATAAACGTGCCACCCAAAGCATATATACTAAGAAACAGTAGGTGTCATCTTAATGACTTTATCGATGTATCGATCAATGCAGGATTATAACGCTATATCATTAAAGCCCACTAATATTTTCGCAAAACTTGAAATTCTCTGAATTAATTACTTATTGATAACAACAGTTTTAGTAAACTCAACATACGCCCTCCGATATGACTATAATGAATCTACATTATAGAACCTATTTGTAGATTTTTCAGCAATTGAAATCCTATATATAATCATACGAAAGATTTTCAATTCTCTATTCGGTGAACATACATGCCGTATCATGTAACCAACGATATCCTAAATTGTTCCCGACACACCATCTACTCCTTAGGTATATACACTTTAAAAATTGTCCGTCTCAAAACTAAAGCAGATGATGACTAAAAGAGAATATTACATAATCCAATATAGATACCATATTATGCAACCGAAGATGTCAAAAATAGTTTATGACACATGCACCTTCTATACACATAAGGTATATATTGTTTAAGAATTGTAAAGATACGATCAAAACACTTTAAGTTATGGAGCGGAAGGGAATCCGGGACGGACGGCGCTAGTGATACCATAACACTTTTTTTTTAAGTCGGACGTATAACAATGAACAGGACACGTCCTTTTCTTTTTTAGTCATACGAACCGTCAAAAGTCGCCAAGACAAGAAGGTTTGGAATTCATTGAAAAACTAAAGAAGGGCATTAGACGCCTAAAGGCCTAAAAACAGAAATAGTGGTAAAAAATTAACCAAAATTTTAAATAACCGCGACAAACTGGCAGTCATTTTATTAGCCCGAATAATCAGCCTCTGTGGTGCTGAGAATCTTAAGCCCGGTATACACTGGGAGTTTTGCTGCGACCCGACCCGACCCGACTGGAAAATCGCGTCGCGTCGCAGAGAAAAAATGTAGTGTATACCAGTCCACGACGCAAATCGGTGTCAGTCGGCTTCAGTTGCGTCGGGTCGGAAGTGATCTGGACGTGCCAGATATTTTGTTAAGAATCGGGTTGAGTCGGGTCTGGCCAGACAGTGTATCCACTCTTGCGACGATCGTCGTAGAGAGTCTGAATCCGTAGGCCAATCAGAAACTTTACTACAGTCACGTGACGTCAAACAAGCGTCTTTTTTCTACCTTTTCTGCTAGAGAGTTCCGGATGTCATGTTTCCCAATGACTTCATTTGTGTGCAGTGTATACCGGTCTACGACGCGACGCAACTCAAGCCGACTGAACCCGACTCGAGTCGGGTACAGTCGCGTCGAGTCGGGTCGCAGCAAAACTCTCAGTTTATACCGGGCTTAACATACACTCCCTGACGTATGCACCAGACAAGATTTCTCGTCTATCATTTTGTTAGTCCGAAATATCTGCGATGGTGATGTAAGACATTTTCTGACAGATAGGCCATCAGTATCATGATGATGGCCTATCTGTCAGAAAATGTCTTACATCATCATCGCAGATATTTCGGACTATCATTTTATGTATCAGCAGAAGTCCATTCATAGACTTCTGGTCTCATTAAGCTTCTATACAAACAGCACTATTTTGGTTTGCACAGATCACAAGCTGTGTGATGGACCGCAATATGTTGAGTGGAATGAAGTTATTCTGATACGGCCACGCGACTTTCTTCAATGCCACGTAAAGAGTGCACTTGAAAAATCTAAGAGTTGCTATCAGAATTTTAATAAAAGAATAACTCGAAATATTTAAACACCACACACCAAAGACTGTGTCAGGGAGGTTCTTTGATAATCCATTCGTAGCGATAAGCCGTCATTGGTGGCCTTAAAATCTGTTAGCAACGGATTTCGCTGTTTAAATTCCCTCTATGTTCAAAACGATTTTTCTCAGAATATAGACGGTGGCATCGCCATCTACTGGGAACTTCCAACACATGCTTGCACCTGAATCGGTAACGGCGGCCGGGGAAACTCGGTTTAAACTTAGTGAAATTAGTTGTCGACGTTGTGTATAATGCCACAGATTATGGTTTAGCTCTACGAAGGGATTATCAAAGAAGCTTCCTGATACAATTTATGGTGAATAATGTTTAAAAATATCGAGTTATGAATTTTTTACAATTCTGATAGCAGCTCTTACATTTTTCAAATGCACCCTATGTTGACATGGTATTGAAGAAGCCCGTGCAGTGCGGGCATATCAGAATAACTTCTAAGCCTCAGTCTCAGCGAAGGCAAAACCGGGGTTTGGCGCCACTTCCTGAGAGCAAAATGACGTCACAATGACCAAAAAAATGTGCCGCGAGGCATTGACCTAATTACATACTGTACCCCTCCAGGCTTAGTAATGTAGTGCAAGTCTATTAAGGAATGTGTGCATCCGACCGGAACGGCCTCGTGGGGAAAAGATGCGTCAGACCGAATCCATTAAAGCCGTCTAGTACGTACGTATATTATTACCACTTGTCCGTGCATTACTAGTAGGATAGCGCTCATTTGTAAACACGGTAAAACCCCATAACGCACACTTTTTGCGGGCGGCGGGCCGCTAATGAAAGCGAGTTTTATTATCGGTCCGCCGCCCTGACGCTTGATCTATGACCTCACGAGATCACGTGCGTGTCAGCAGACGACAACAACCATGGCGGACGCTGTTGACAGTCTGCCGTTGTCGCAAGGCAGCGACCTGAACGAAGAACAGTTGGAAACTAAGGCTAGACCGGAATCAACAAAGCGTGCAACAAACTATGGTGTCAAGAAATTCACTGAGTGGCTTCAAAAAATAAGAAGAACTTGCGATTTCAGCACTGTTACAGCCGAGGAACTGAATGAACTTCTCCGCAAGTATTAAAGTGTAATGCAAAGTGTAATGCCCACTCAAAATCATGTTATTGTTATATTGTCGACTCCATGACATTATCCCCCCACGACATTTTCTCCGGCGACATTTTCCCCCATTTTAACGTAATGTGTGTAGTCGGGCAATACGACAGTCTGCGTCTTACACCGCAAATAATGTGCAACAAACCTCACAGTTTTTTTTTCTTTCTGGTTTTAAGCCGCTTACCTACGGAGCCGTAAAAGTGACATTGACATTTATTATTTCGACACGCGAAAAAACAATGCATCGAATTAGTAAGTCCTAATTAGGAGAGAAAAAATAAAAGCCGAGATTCAACCAAATGTGCGACCCAAAATTCAATGTGGGCTAAAGGACATAGGGCCTAGGGCCTACTTCTTGTGACGGTGTACAACAGACGGAAATACTCGCTGCAAGATCTCCGATATGCCAAACCCGTGTAATATTAATCGGAAGTCAATAGTCTCATCCCTTGAATTTGGTCATTTTGGTCAGGTAAATTAGAACGACAATAAAACGATTGTATTGGTCATAACAAACCACGTGTCGTAGACCTACATAAAGAAATATTCGTCCTGGTACATGTAAATACGAATACTTACAGAACTAAATTACTTAATTACTAAATTAGATTAACGAAACATTGGGTCATTCGCTAAGTTTGACCACAACTCTCATTTGCCACCTTGGACGATTGCGATTTGGACAAAGCCAAACTTTATTTAGAAACTCGTGGCCTACCAAGCTTAAAGTTTCGTGGGCTGATGGTTGTTCCAGTGACATATATACCCTGGAGACGGAAAAAGACAAAGTGTGTCGCTGGAAACGTTTGGTTATTAAGAATTTTGACATTAAGACAACAGGTAATATTATTTTAGTACTTACTATATAGAGACGTCAACCTCCACGGAAAATTTCAAACTTGTGTGTGGTGAAAATGAAACTGTCAAAGTGAGTGACACTTAACTCATAATACTCGATGATCTGCTGACCCAGCTGGCACAGTGCAGACCAATTATGACTTCGCTCTCGGGATCTCCCGTGTCGTGCAGGGGCTTGGGGTTCAAAGGCAAGCATAACAGTAAGGAATACTCAGAGGATCAGAAAGTTATTACAGTAGATTATCACGACCCCGTTGACTGACAGAGACCACTCACTGATATATGGCTCGTGAAGGGTAGCTGATCCGATAAAACTTCCAAGGGGGTCTTCGTTATAACAGCATTAGATGATAAACTTAATTCTTGAGCTGTTTGGGCTAGTAGACTGTGACGGGCGTGCCATATGGTGCAGCGTGTGTCGACATTATTCCCCCACGACATTTTCCCCCCGGTTACATGTTCCCTGGCGACATCAATCACTTTCGATTTGCCGTCGATTTCGACTTATATGTAAATCAGATTTAGGTCTCCCAGCATATTTTAATTAAAATGTTAGTGAGCGACAACAGAGCAATCCTTAAACGTAGGCCTTCCAAAGTTCTGGACATTCCAGGTTAACATTTTAAAAATCCGTCGATCGACGTGGTAACTTCATAAGTCACTAAAACCAACAATTTCGGATAATATCGAACAGTTAAAATGGGGGGAAATTTCGCCGGGGGGGGGGGGGGGGGGTAATGTCGTGGGGGATAATGTCATGGTGGCGGGCCATTCGACCAACGGGCCATTTGATTTTCAACATGTAATGGCAGTACACCATAATACGATTTTTATATTCAGAAAGTGTTCTTAATTTAATACGTCGTTGTTGCTCTTTTCCGAGGTCATCTTAGGGATGTTTCTTGTCTTTTTGAAGTTTTCTCATCAACCATTCAGAAAAACGGCCCTATATCGGCGGATTTAATTGCTCTACGTTGGCCGGTTTATTTTCTCAAAGGAACCTGCTATCATATGGTTAGTACATATATATGTTTGTTTTGGGTACAAAGGTCTAAATTATATACCCGTTTTTATCACAATTAGAAACTTTTCTCCATCGTTATTTTAGACAATAAGATTTTCCCTGAACCCGTGTGTTTTAGTGTTCATTAATATATATGTTTGTTTTAGATTATAGTTTAAAGCTTTGGCTTGGGGCATCCCCGAACACTACTCCCGTTAAAAAATTTCGCCTTTTCCTTGAAGCCTGGCTCTGTTTTGGTTCTTTGGTCACTATTTCTGACCATCTGCTTTTTATGGAATATGTTTTTCAGCTGCTGCTCTCAAGAGTATAAATTCCAAAAAAAACCCACAAAATTTAATGGGTAAACAACGGTGACGTGATTCTTGCTCATCATGTCACTCTTAGGATTATCAACGCTAGCCGAGAAATCTGGGCTCTGCCGAATTTTTTTTTCTCTCCGTGTTCGTCATAAGGCATCAAGACACATTAGCAGCCATATAATACCAGTCGCCGAAAGACCGATAATCCGGGCTATATCTACACTAGCTTTTAGGCTAGTTTGGTGATGACCATTAGCCGACAACGTACACGTACACCCGGTCCGCTACATGAGGTTCCTAAAGTCCGCTAAACCTGTTGCAGCTTCTTTGAAGGTCGCATGGCAAAATTGGTAATTGACAAGCTTTATATTGACAATGTGCTGTATGAAGGGAATAAGACGACATGCTGTGATACTCCCCAGCCCAGACACAGCCAATTTACCTTTCGCCCTGCTATACCTGTAATCACACCTTACCAACCAGTTCAACCTGACCCTCTAGCTGTGAACAACGGCTGTACCAGTGCTGAGGTTAACACAGGTGATATGAACGTCGACCAGGACACAAGGCAAGGCCATGGAAGTGACAGTGAGTACTTTTGAGAAAGTGAGGGAGGTGCTTCTATCTCTGTTCATAATAACACTTGCAAGGTTAATTTCCATAATACTAAAACTACTCATTTTGAACTGTTGTATATAAATGTGTGCGGACTACGTTCAAAAACTATAGACCCTGAATTCATTGACTATGTCAGCAGATACGACATTTTAGCATTTGTCGAAACCAAAACCTGTAAAGATGACGTCATAAATATACCAGGTTTTGTTCTTTACTCCAAACATAGAAAATTGAAAACTAGAACTGTTTCCGGCGGGTTTGTAATAGCGATTAAAGAAGAATATAAAGATTATGTTAAAGTACTGGATAGCGACAATGAATGTGTGTTTTGGGTTTATATACCTCATAATAATGAATATATTGGTGTTGTTTACATCCCCCCTGAAGGAACATCCTATGCTAATCCGCTATGCTGGGAACAAATAGACAATGAAATTAATAACTACTTACTTCATTCAGACCGTATGTGCCTGATTGGTGATTTTAATAGTAGAACTAGTAATAAACTAGATTATGTCACAGTGAGTGAATTTGTTGCTGATACAATTAATATCGACGACAGTCTGTTAGCATATATGAATGAAGCTTCTACATCAGTCAATGAAACATCCATTATAACACCCAGAGTAAACCAAGACTCAGGAAGGGTTAACAATTATGGAAATAATTTACTAGATCTTTGCAAAAATAATAATCTATATATATGTAATGGCCGTATTGGTAAAGACAAAGACTTGGGTAGGGTAACCTGCAGAAACGTAAGCACCGTGGATTATCTCATAGCCACACTTAACTCATTGAAAACTTTTGCTGATTTCGAAGTGCACGATTTTTCACCATTACTGTCAGATGTTCATTCAGCATTGTCTTTTTCTTTCCCAACTGGTAATGCAAAACGCAAGGTAACCCAACCAGACAAAGCACCTAACCACTTCCTACAACCACCACCTTTTCAAAAATCCAAACCAAAGCGATGGAAAAGTGACCTGACTGACGAGTTTGTCAATGCATTAGATAATGACCAACTTCAAAGAGTAATCACTAATATCACAAACATTTCCATTAACCAAGTGTCTCAGAAAGAGTTGGATAACATTGTAAATAGTGTTAATAACACATTAACTAAAGCTGCACGAAAAACCTTTGGCTCAACTTGTCTGTCGCACAAAAATACATCGCCACCTGTTAATAAAAAACCTTGGTTTGATAAAGAATGTTCTACTCTTCGTGCCAAATATCATAGACATAAAAAGCTTTATACTAGATCTAAATCTGCAAAAAGTCATGAAGATCTACAAAATGCAAGCAAAACGTATAAGAAAATCATTTTACGAAAACATTCTCACTATAGACTGGAAAAGAGAAAAGAAATAAGATCATTGAAAAAAATAAACTCAAAAGACTTTTGGAAAATTGTAAATCAAAGTGAAACTTGTCAGAACGAAACACCAGTAACAACAACAACTTTTTATGACCATTTCAAAATAATAAACGAAGTCGAACATACCACAAACTCCGCAGATCAAGAACATTTAAATGAGTACATAAAAAACACTCAACCTGTCTACGAATGTGAAATCCTAAATGAATGTATTAATAAAGATGAGATTAAAAATGCAATAGCTAACCTGAAAAACAACAAAAGTAGCGGAATTGATAATGTGTGCAACGAATACCTTAAAGTTAACAATGACAATCTTATTCACATATATTACCTGTTATTTAATTTAGTATTAGATGCTGGCTTATTCCCCACCTCGTGGTCAATTGGGGTTATCAAACCAATTCACAAAAAGGGATCTAAAACCGACCCTGACAATTACAGGCCCATAACTCTTTTAAGCTGCCTTGGCAAGTTATTTACGAGCATTTTAAACACGAGACTTTCAGAATTTCTAAACAAAAACTCTTTATTATCTGAATCCCAAGCAGGATTCCGAAAAGGTTATTCTGTGTTAGACCATGTTTTTAATCTTAGTTGCCTTGTCAACTTGTTTAACCGCAATAAGAAAACGTTATATTGTGCCTTTGTTGATCTCAGTAAAGCCTTTGACACCATTTGGAGAGATGGACTCTGGGCCAAACTGCATGTCAATGGGGTATCCGGAAAATTTTTCAATATTGTCAAAAATATGTACTTAAATGTTAAATCATGTGTCAGGTCAAATTGTCAACTGTCAGAAACATTTTTCTGTAAACAAGGTGTCAGACAAGGCGAAATTTTATCACCTATTATGTTTTCGTTATTTGTTAATGACTTAGACTCTTATTTTAGCCGTGCTTCTGATTCAGGTGTAACTATCCAAGATGATACGATTAACTTTTATGTTAAGCTTTTTCTTTTTATGTATGCTGATGACACCGTTTTGTTAGCAGAATCTGCAGCTGGCCTTAATGCTATGTTAAATACTTATAGTGAGTATTGTAAAACCTGGAAACTAAATGTTAATGTTAGGAAAACTCAAGTTGTCATATTCGGTCGCTTAAGACGAAATCAAAAATTTTATTACAGAGACGAAGAGCTAGAAATTGTTAAAAATTTTAAATATCTTGGCATCATTATGAGCAAAAACGGCAGATTTCTAGAAATGATGAAACACAATGTGGAACTCGCTAGGAAAGCATTTCATGCCGTAAAACGTAGATGTAATATACTGGATTTACCGTATGACTGTTCACTTGCTATATACGAAAGCACAGTAATTCCCATTTTACTATATGGTTGTGAAATATGGGGACAAGAAAAAACCACAATTATTGAACAAGCAAATTACAAATTTCTTAAGAATATTTTAAATCTACGGTCAACACCCCATTTTATTGTTGACGGTGAATTGGGTCAATTGCCTATTCAAATAAAAATCAAAATCAGAATGTTTAATTTTTGGAAAAACATAATAGAAGGAGAGGAGGGTAAATTTAAGTATATTATTTACAAGCATATTATGAACATATCAGGTGGAGATAGAAATGAGGAAAACAATTTCAAATGGGCTATGACCGTCAGAAACATTTTAGATCATTGTGGTTTTAGTTTAGTTTGGCAAAATCAGTGGTATCCTAATATAATTCCGTCTGCAACTCTGATCAAGTCAGTACTATTAGACCAGCACATACAAAATTGGAGAGCGTGTATCTCCAGCTCTTCTAAAGGGACCTTTTACGGATTGATTAAAGTTGATTACTGTAAAGAAATGTACATTGATATACTAGATGGTAAAAAACTCACATCTTTACTTAAGTTTCGAACATGTAATCACCATCTCCCAATTGAAACGGGAAGGTGGATGAATATTGACAAAAGAGAACGCCTTTGTAACCTGTGCTCCTTAGATGTTGGTGACGAATACCACTATCTCGTTAAGTGCAAAGCGCTTAACAATGTTAGATCTCTTTTACTACCAGAATATTATAGAATTAGACCCTCAGCATTCAAAATCAGAGAACTTTTTTCGACATCATCAACACATGTCCTTCATAAATTATCTGAATTTGTACAGATTATTATGAAAAAAGTCAATAACAGCAGATAAAACGCTAGCGTTTTAAGATTTTGATAAGTTCACATTGTCTTCTTGTATTTACCCTGCTATAGATTTTTTTTTCTTTCTTCTAATTTATTTATTTATTATTATTATTATTTGATTTACATATATGCATGTATTATTGTGATCTGCCATAGCACCGAGACTATTGATGTAAATTTTGATGAAATATCAATGTATGTACTCTTACGCCATGTAATTGGCCTGAGGAATAAAGAACTCCCTGTAAAGGATAGGTGATCAATCAATCAAACTAAAAACCCGTTTCACCTTCTTTGTTCATGAGTACAATGTATATCAGTACATCACAGCGAAACGATGGCACAGTGTCAACGTTACTCAAACAATTGATTAAATGGATGATATATAAAGCCCTCCCGAAGAGAAGGGGGACATTACCTAAGCAAAAATGTTATGTAACGGCCTCTAGGAAGAAACAGTTTGTCAATATGGATACAGGTCACAGTTTCTGATTTCCGGATTCGGATTTAAGTTCCAGATATTTTTGTGTTTGTTTTTTATACATTTTTTTTGTCTGGCCCCACTGTATATTTTTTTCTGGGCATTTTTGTAGTTTTTTATGAAAGGACATGGGTTGAGCTTTTATTTATGGAGATCTGGTAGTTAGGCGTGCTTTGGTCTGTTTACATCCGTCGGACTGTGTGTAAAGGGACCCTATCACCTGTTTGTAATGATAGTGAAAAATTTATATTCAACCTATGAAAAAATTGTGCTTGAAATACTGCCATAGGACTGTTCAAGGCCCCCACCGAAGGATTTGGTTCAACAAAAATTAGGGAAGGTGCTGTGAGAGCAGACATTACCATTACCGCAAATGGGAAATGAAGGAAAATGAAACTGTGACCTGCTGTCTGTATATAAGCATGACGCATAATTAGTCTGGTACCCTGCCTCGAAACTCGTACAGGATAGCTCGTTATAATAACAAGCTGAGAAACTGTGACCTGTATCCCATCAGAGTCCAAAAATTCCTTCAATCTCGTTCAAAATCTAACACATTGATCTTAAAGGTATTTGAAATGATCTCTCAAGAAGAAAACTAAATGCAATGAAAACTAAGCCTTCTGTAGCCCTCCCATTTACACCACCCCCCATTAGAACATAGCAAGGGCAATGACCGGTGAGCTAAAAAAGCTTAAAATTGTCATATCTCAGCTCTGGTAAGACATATTTGAATTCTGTAAACTAGTGTGAAGTGTACTAAGGATGTTCTACAATAAAACACTAAGTTTAGGAGGACACATATCTTTCTGTGGCTTCCTCAACTAAAATATACTGTGCATTTGTTAAATTTTAAGATTGCTTGGAATACAAAATGGATAAATTCTACTCAAAGTCAGTCATACTGTGGCCAAATTTAAACAGCTTGAAAAAACAAGTGTTATTCTTGTATCCCAGGTTGATTTTAGGCTCAAAATTGTACTGGAAAGCTTAAAACCAGAGGAAGAAGTCCCCTGCCACACGGCTTATTGTTGGGTCCCCCAACACAAAACTCTGTTCAAAACTGCCCACAAGTACTCTTGTATATAAACTTCATTATTAGCCTAGCCCAGAGAACAAAACTGCACCCCAAAACGTCAAACAATGGCCTAAAAGGATATTTCTGGGAAAATATGATTAGACTTTGAATAAAAAATATGCAAAAAAACGGGGTGGGGTAAATGTAAGGTTGGTTTATTTTTAAAAACAATTGATTCCTGCATTCTTGCAAGTGAAAATTGTGTAAGACACATGCAGGTGCTGAATAAAATCAGGAAAGCCCAGGTCATGATATTCTGGGCGGTTTTATACCAACTTTGAGTGTCATTAGGGATGCTATTTGAGGTGAATTTCTAATGTAATGAAGCTGTGAAGCCATGCCAATGGTAAAATTACCTCTGGAAAAAGTAGAAAGGCTCTCATTTCCATTCCTTTGATGTGTGAATCAGGAAAATATACTCTCAGGTGGATAAACAATTCCATTCATCTTATACAGGACCTGAAATTACCTGAAAGAATACAAAAAAATATTCAGTTTGACATAAAACAACATTGAAAAAGTTTTTTTTACAAGAAAAGGCATTTGATAAGACTAAAAAAGGAGGTTATTATGTTTCTCACTTGTTGACCATCAAATCAATGTAAGAACTATATGTTTTTGTCAGAAACCCAAATAAAATTTAATATCTACAAAAAACCAAGTAATATCCAAATTCTTTACAAATATTTGGGGGTAGGAGTAGTGTTCTGTGTCTTTTGGCAAGGGTAATGAGAAAAGCAACCAGATTGTATGGCATATCATTGCAGAAATAGGTAACCTACCATATTGAATAATCATGTAGATTACTTTGCCCCCCAAAAATATTTTAAAAAATCAATTTTGTGCAAATATTTTGCTAGAAAAGACATGAAAGATACATTTTCAGCACATCAAGACAGTACTTTAGGTCTTATAATGTGTTTCTGACAAGTCTTATGTCACAAACACTGAGTTGTTGTACAGTGATCTATTTCACAAAATATGTCGTCAACCCATACAGGCAGCAGGTCACAGTTTCATTTTCCTTCATTTCCCATTTGCGGTAATGTTAATGTCTGTTTTCACAGCACCTTCCCTAACTTTTGTTGAACCAAATCCTTCGGTGGAGGCCTTAAACAGTCCTTTGGCAGTATTTTAAGCACAATTTTTTTATACATTGAAGGTAGAAATTTTGCGATACGAGTAGAATTAGCTGATAGGGGTCATTTCCAGACAGTAACTCAACCCCTGTCCTTTCATAAAAACTACAAAAATGCCCAGAAAAAAATGCAGGGGGTCAGGAAAAAATAATAAAAAAAACACACAAAAATATCTGGAACTTCTTTCGTCCCTAGGAAAATCCGGAAGTCAGAAACTGTGACCGGTCACATGAGTTGTAACATGTCTCCCAGACAGTGTGTTATTGTTATCTTCTCACAGTAAACAACAGTATTTCCACTCCCAGACAGTGTGTTGTTATTATTATCTTCTCAAACTACACTCCCGATATTTCCACTGTTGTTTACTGTGAGAAGATAACAATAACACACTGTCTAGGAGACATGTTACAACTCATGTGACAGGTCAGTTTCTGACTTCCGGATTTTCCTAGGGACGAAAGAAGTTCCAGATATTTTTGTGTGTTTTTTTTATTAATTTTTCCTGACCCCCTGCATTTTTTTCTGGGCATTTTTGTAGTTTTTATGAAAGGACAGGGGTTGAGTTACTGTCTGGAAATGACCCCTATCAGCTAATTCTACTCGTATCTCAAAATTTCTACCTTCAATGTATAAAAAAAAATTCTGCTTAAAATACTGCCAAAGGACTGTTTAAGGCCTTCACCGAAGGATTTGGTTCAACGAAAGTTAGGGAAGGTGCTGAGTATTTCCACTCCCAGACAGTGTGTTGTTATTATTATCTTCTCAAACTACACTCCCGATATTTCCACTCCCGAACAGTGTGTTATTATTGTCTTCTCATACTACACTCCCAATATTTTCACTCCCAGCAGTGTGTTATTAGGAGCCTATATTACCTTCTCACAGTACACCCCAGACAGTGTGTTTTTTATTATACTAATCAACGTGTGAATTTGTGGCCCAATTAATTACGCTATGACATATCGAAAGAACTAACATGAAACGTGCGACCGCAACCATATATTGAAGGAATCTTGTCGTTGGTGACGATCGAAGTTTCTGACATCACAATGTTCTATCGAGTCTTTTTTCAGACAGCCATTCTTGGAAATAGAGCGAAGCTATCTCATATTTTTTAAGTGGGTGAGTTTCAAAGAAGACGTTGTGTAATGTGAGAAAAGGAGTCTCGTACCTTTTAAAATTAATAGATTCGAGTGGTATTCATCGTAACACACGGGCTCTCGTTAGATAATCTCTATCTATCCGTCATCTTGTTAATATTTTAATAGTATCACATAATGACGACGTCGTTATGCAATGTGTCATATTCGTACACACTGGTGATGAAAGTATCGCGAGAAATCTACATCTCCGAGATATAAATTTCCGTGTACCGATGACATTCCTTCAAAACGTGCCAATCGTCTTGTCGTTTACGTCCAACAGCGACAAAACGTTTAACAGGTCAGCGCCAAAATCTCTTAGCTGAACGATGAACCAGTCTCAGACGACATGAACGTTCTTAAGATTCAATCGAAGATTTAATCGGATTGGATCTTAACTCCACCTTAGCGTGCTCAAGTCATGCGTAACGCTTCTCAATCCACCTCAGAAAATTCAAGCCTTCAGTAAGTCGGCCAATTAAAGTGGAACAATCGGTTGATTCAATGAGATATCTTGCTATATTATTACTCTTAAAAATATACCCGTTTATCTTATAATAGCAGGATGCTTGCCACCCTTTCTCTATAAATGTGTTCCATGGCTTTGTCGTTTTGGACATTAACGTAGGCCTGTTTAGAAGCCTTCCAACGTTACTAAACGATTAAACGACAAAAACTTCACTGACATAACGCTCGTACATCATTCGCGAGGATGTCTGCGCTAATCAATGAGTACCATGCCGCTCCTGTGATTGACTGCTGTGGCCAGTTTCATAATGTCATGTGGTCCGCTACATGATATCTGAACAGCATTTGAAACTGGTGACTAGTTTGCGGGATCACAACACTGGCTACACCTTCTTTTGTCTGGGCTAATAACCAGTATCTAGTGTCGAGACTATTAAATATTTTGGGGTACAGATTTTGCGGCAGGGCATATTTGATCACATGCGACGTTATCAATCTTAAAACGTCCAATGTAGTGACAACGTTACCAACACGTTCTTAATAAATGTCATGTACGCAACCTTGAACGTAGTTTTCTGTGGTTTGCTGACAGCATGAAGCTCCCAAGTTTTCGTTTCTTAGATAAATTCGTTGACGATTGTGTTCTATTTGACGTTTTTTGTTCTACAAAAAAATTATGAAATCCTCAGGTGTCCAATCCTGACTTATGTCCAATCTTCATAGCTTTCGATAAAAGGTCACGTAAACGAGATTTTAAACAAAAGATTGAGCGTTCAACCAAAAGATACCTCATGTATCATTTTCTCTGTGAAATAGGTAGTGATAGACAAACGATGGTAGTTTGACGCACTATATTAACGTTTTGGTTCAAACGCTATGTCTCAGATGTTATAGAAAGTATGTGCTCTTAATAGCAAGACTAGCGTAAATAACCAAGTGGACTAGGTACAGTTTCAATTTGAACTGACTGACCATCAGCAAGCAGGGCGTAAAACCCCTATAAAACATTGTAGTGTAAAGTTCCACATAGCCGCTAACCTTTGCCCAACATTTAGTACTTATTTCTGCAACGGTGGAGTATTTTGTATTCTAAACAATTGAGGATTGTACAGACTCGGACAAACGACTGAGGTGTATAGTAATGTAAAACGTTGCAATTGCTTTGCCCCGAGACCAGCCTTATACATAATCGCTGTTGCATACCATGTTACAAAAGACAACTGGAAGTTCCAGAGCATCTCATTCGGATGCCTCAAATTTCAGACACGCAAGGCCGGGAGAGAAATGAACGAAACGGGGACACCGTACTGGAGCTGTTAATCTGCTTTTGAACAGTCTCTTTTTCGTTTGAACTGCGATCTTCCCTAGTCCTGGTAGAACGAGCGTTCTATAGACGTTATAACCAGCCTCTCTGTTCTTGTCCGTTCATACTGTTCATGCTCAGGTGACATTTGGTGTCCAATACGTGCATACCGTTTCTTAACACGTTGTACAGCGTTAAGGGGTGTAAGGTATACATTGGATATCTGGACACGGCTATCAGCTGTTCACCACTTTACCGAGTTTGAAAGGCAACGAACATGCAGTGTCGAGGAAACGTATTTCTGCAAAATTTGTTTTGCATTGGGACATTCTATTTACCATTATTGTTCATTTTTGAACTCCACAAGTGCAAAAGCTTACCCTTTTGGAAAACAGTACGTTGTTAAAGGGGCATGAGCTGCCAAAATGTTGATATTTTGACGTAAACACAGAATGTTGAAATTATCGGCTATTTTTCTCAAGACGTATAATTCAGAAGCTTTTTAGTGCTTCTAGTCTCAAAAATGTACGATAAAGTATTGTTTTGAACTAACTTTGACTTAGAATGAATGAATGGTCGTCCCGGTTATTTAAATTTTGCTACTTTTCGAACACGTTTTCGGTTCGTACAGGGCACATACTGTATGGATTTTCCTCATTCCAACGCCAATCATTTAGTTTTTCGATGGCCTTCAAAGCCTCTTACTGTCGTGACGATCAGAAATTATAAAAAAATTGTGAATTTCGGCAGCTCATGCCACTTTAATAGAGTTGATACTGCGGCAATCGTTGTTAAAACGAATTCGCTTCGCTGCTTCACAGGGCATTTTATGTATACCTTTCTTTTATAATTGTGCCCTTCAGCGAGGCGTTAGCTTCTGTTGTCAAACAGGTCAAAACATTAGAATAAATCAACGTATCCAACAATGCACAAGCTCGAAAATAATGATACATGATAGTAATTAAATAGCACAAATTCGTGTGTGTACTGAATCCCATGGCTACTACCTTATATGACCAAAGTTGATGGTTTCGCTTATGACAAAATCTTAGTCTGTACGAAGCAGGGCCTTTCGGAATGCGAATTCCCCCAAACCTTTTTAGCGATTAGGCCTACGCATTTAAATTAATAACAAACTGAAGTTTGGGGTTACACCCCAAGTGTTTTAAAAAAGAGAACTGAATAAGTATGAGGAAGTAAAAAAATTCATGTGGACAGAATTGTAACAAGGGATTGAGTGTCATAAATAGAGACAATGAGTCAATATCGGAAACAAGACATCCGAATCGTCCCATGGGAATTCTTCACACAAGGTTGCTTTTAATTCATTCAAATTTTGTGGAGGAGAATGCCCATTTCCCCCCCCCCCCCCCCCCCCCACCCTCCATAATGTCTAACAAATGTTCAGGCGATTTCAATCCGGACCCATTGCTGACCATAGACTGTTCTGGTTAACATTGTTCTGTATGAACTCGCTCACACCCCTTGAACGATTTGGCCCAGCGTTATCATCCATGAACAGTTGTTAACGATCGAATGGGGCAGCTGGATAGAGTACACCCAGGACGAAGTGAGCAGATGGCACACGTCAATTGAGAAACATCCCAAGACCTTCATTGAAAAACAAGTAGTTTGAATGGTTTAGATTTTGCAATATACCAATAGTTTTTCTTTCGGGGTGAAATGCTTTTTGATATGTATATATCTTTCAAGAAACAATTTTCGTTTTACGCCCTATCTTCCTCTTTGAAAATATTTATCACGTTTGTACCGTTAAGCTCCCAAAATTTCTTGGGTAATTGGAATCAATGAGTTATTCCTGGGGTGCAATTGACTTCATTGAACATATGGGTGTCTCAAAGAACGAAGGCGTAAACAATACTTAAATATGAATAGTCAAGGGAAGTTTGAGCATTTTTTTGTACGATAATCATAATTCATTCCTTTCGTACCATAATCATAACTCATCCTTTCGTACCACAATCATAATTGCTTCCTTTCGTACGATAATCACCATTCATCCCTTTCGTACGATAATCATCATTCATTCCTTTCGTATTATAATCATCAGTCATCCTTTCACACGATAACCATCATTCATTTCTTTCGTACGATAATCCTCAATCATCCTTTCATGCGATAACCATCATTCATTTCTTTCGTACGATAATCCTCAGTCATCCTTTCGTACGATAATCATCATTCATTTCTTTCGTACGATAATCCTCAGTCATCCTTTCGTACGATAATCGTCATTCATTTCGTATGATAATCATCATTTCAAAGAAGTTGCCCGAAGAGAGCACAGTCTAAAGATTCGAGAGCTCGTATCATCTATGAACGCGGAACCCTCAGTTGCAACGAAATACTGAAGCTGAAACATTCAACAGTGAAAGATAAGTGTTGAAAACAACCATATATGAATGATAAAAAATTATAGACATCACCACGTCCTCAGTTTTTTAATAACCTGAGCTTTCGGCACCTGTGCCGGTTACACTTGACGAAGGCACCGGCACAGGTGCCGAAAGCTCAGGTTGTTAAAAAACAACTGAGGACGTGGTGATGTCTTTAATTTTTTATCATTAGTATGGAACCCACGTTTAAAGAGAGTTTCAAACATTTCTTAAACCATATATTAAGTTGTTCAAAGAAATCTATATAAGTCAAACATCACAAAAGCTCACAAAGACAGCCACTGTTACGTCACGTCTCAGCTAGTGGAAGAGTGCAAATTCCGGACGTTTTGATTGGCTGCGAGAAGTTATCCTCGCACCCAATCAAAAGTCGTTGTTTGATGTACGGGTTGAATCGTCATATTCCGCCAAGGTAAAACATGGAATGGCTATATGGAGATTTTACTTTGGCTGGAGGAGTTGTTTTTGATTATAAGCTGTGATATTTTACCTCACCCTACGTCTACAAAGTAGAATGTTCGCCTGTCAGTTCGAAACTGTTGTACACAGATACTTCAACCATGTAGAATGTTCGCCCGTCACTTCGAAACTGTTGTACACAGATACTTCAACCATGTAGAATGGCCGTCTGTCAGTTCGAAACTGTTGTACACAGAAATTTCAACCATGTAGAATGGCCGTCTGTCAACAGAAGCAACGGCTTGGTCGCCCACGCATACTTAAAAAATAATCAGGCTGATAACAACTACACCAACAACGTCGTCGTTCCCACTGCCCCCCCCCCCCCCCCCCTCCCACTCCCCCTCCCGCGGCCTTGACAGCTGAAACACGTAAGTCTCTCTCAAGTGACCATTGTTACCATTTGGACCTTCTATCAATAAAGGAGACACACTAGGTTTTGAACAACACCAATTAAAGAAAGGCACATTGTCAACATGCCAAGAGGATGAAATGGTCATTGAAGCGTGTCAACTATTATCTTGAAATAGGCCTACTAACCACGCCTCATTAGAGATTCTGATTATCATTTGACTTTCAGAAAAAAAAACTTGCAAGTTTATATTTTGAACTTAGACATCTGCAAACGTCGGCAATGCAAATTACAATAGACTTTTGTTCAAGAACGTTCTGCTTATCAGGGAAGGCACAGATACAATTTCACTGGGAATTTTTCTTTAGGGGAAATCCATTTTATATCTGCGTTACTTATACTTTTTTTACATTTTTTTAAAATCTTTTTCGGTTGAACTGGCATAATACTAGTGTCTTTTAGAAAATGAATATAACAGTATTCTCGTTATTTTGTGATTACACTTTCTTGAAAAAGTGCCATTCCCCTTTTCGGGCGTCACCCAAAAATCCCAAAATTACGAGAATACTGGCATACTATTATCCAATTAAATATAGACTTATGCCCAGTAGGATAAAATACCAGGTGACAGCTGTGTGATTTGTTATAAAATCTGTCTGATGGCCAGAGAAGTACCTGGATGTTTTTCTGAGTAAATTAAATCCTAAAATTCTTTTGAAAAGATCCAACAATATATGTTTTACTCTTTATTCAAAATAGCAGATTCTACTAGATGTATGGACGAAAAAGTAAACAAGCCATTTATTGCGAACGAAAATGAGAAAGAACGTAGGTATAACTTTTATATTTTTTTATTTGCACAGTTATGCCTTAATATACTTAATGGGATGTCTTAAAAAGTTTAAATAGTTTATTTGATAAGACGGGAAACGATATTAATCTGAACTTTTTTTTAATGAACAGCAGGTATATTTAAGCAAATTGTACTAATGAGTGAGTGGGTGATTTGGTTTTTACGTTCTGCTCAACAGTATTTCAGTTATATGAAGACATTGTCTCCCCGTTGCAGGGCGGATTTCCACCGCTCTTTTAGGTGCTGCCTCACCGAGACGACTTGCCAAAGACAATCAGCAAGCCCCCTCACCCAGTCACAGTATACTGACACCGGGCCAACCAGTCGCTGCTCTAAAGGCGGGCTCAGGTCGCCCGGAATTCTCGACTCGACGCCAACTCGACTGGTTTTTAGCGACTGGCCGCATCTGACCGCATCCAGATTTCAGATAAATCGGTCAGACATATACACCCTGGCGATCTAACTCAACTGAGACTCCAATGGTTCTCGCCAGCTGAACATGTTCTAGCAATAAAGACTCGACTCGTCTCATCTCAACAAGTTGAAAGCGTCGTATTAGCATTGCAAGCATTACCATATACCGCAGGCGTAGAGCGACTTAGTATATACTAAGTCGCTCTACGCCTGCGGTATATGGTAATGCTTGCAATGCTAGCGTCGTATGCGCTCTACCGATTGACTGGAACCGAATCCAGCCAATCAGAACGCGTATAGTATTTATACAAATTCAACTAAAAGGCACACTCACCGCCAAAATGTCGAAAACTGTTTACACATACCAAAGCAAAACACGTGTTTTTGTACTTTTCAAAACTTAAATATGTTAAACGTTCTCATATTTGGGGGAAAAGGTTCCTAATTTCTTGTTTCTGAAGAAAACAACACAGAAACCCATGGATGTTTTGGGCTAAATGTAACCAGTTTTCGACAGTTTGTCGGCGAACGTGCCTTTTAATTTCTTTAAATTTATTATATAGGGCTGTTTGCTTACCAGTACTGATTTCATATTTCTATTCGCCGACTTATAAGTGAAATAGTCTTGAGCGCGGCGCAAAACACCAATCAATCAAATTTCTAAAAATATTCTAAAATTTAAAATGACTAATTACCAGTTGCTAAAAACCGTAAGGTGACTGCTACTCTCTCCGCTGGTGTAATGGCCATATGGCAATTTGTGTCTTCTTTTTGAATGATTGGTGTAACTCTTTGTTCGACCTCATGGAAGTTTTCTGGACTTATGCGAAATAAGTTACAGAATGATGGCAGCTCATGCCACTTTAAGTAAACATTGATTTGATTGAATCAACAGATAAACTAGATGCTAGTGAGATGCAAGAAAGTGTGGATTAACTAGAAAATATGCAAACCGACACTGGCGCCAAAATTTGATCAAACGTTATGTATATCTATATTACCTAGAAAGCTCATTTATATACTTGTCTCCATAGTTATTTTCGTCAAGAAGATATTCCCTGTGCCAGTGTGTTTTAATTTTAAAATATATTATCTATAAATATCCGTACGTCGGCTTTATACGGCGCAATGAACCAAAAATGATTAAAAATAATACATGTGTTACCGTGTATCTGGGCGCCGAGTAATCTCAGTGACATATGCTGCTTGAGCGATCGGTTCTATCCAGAGGCGGCAAATCTTTCCGAGTCGAACAATTGGCCCCGGTAACCGACCTATGCACTCGAAAAACTAGTTGAGTCCAGTAGAGTCGTCGAATCGCGGCGACCTGACAAGGCCTTAACTCCTAGTGCTGAGCGCCAAGCGAAGCAGCAACAGCTACCACTGTTAAAGTCTTTGGTCTGACTCGACCCAGGCTTGAATCCCAGGCCTTATACTAATGAAACGAGACACCACACAGACGAAATAGGAAATGCCAACACAGCTAATTATAATTGATTTAATGTAAACATTGATAACATACAAAGTCCAGATTGAAAGATTATCTACTTTATGACCAATAAATAATATCTGTTTTCATCACCAACCACAACTATATTATTTCTGCTAGAAAAAACGAATTATATTCAAATTTATTATATCTTTATTACCCGCTATGTATGTTTTAAAGTGCCAATCCATGTGAATTCAATCTTTGGGATAGAACAAGTCCTATGACTTTATTCCCGCCCAGCTTTATGATATCAATAAATAAATGTACTATATGTTCGGGTAAATAAATACAATACAATACAAAGGTCATTTGAGGCTTGCCTGCATCGTATATCAAAGGTTGATGGATGTGCATACCCCATTTACATGACCAGGCCATTACCCAATCCGACTAAAGTCGAGATGCTTATTGAAAGCTATTTTCAATAAGCATCTCGACTTTAGTCAGATTGGCCATTACCGTACCTAGTTAATTCATTTTAAATAGATTGATTGATTGATTGGGGTTTAACGTCGCACTCAACAGCTAAGGTCATATGGCGATAAGAGTACCAACCGACCAAAAGATCTTACCCACCCCCATTCCACCTAAAATTTTAACATTAAAACCTCCACTGACCATATAAACGTCAGGAAGGCTAATGTATTTGGCATACTTAATTTTCCTCCATGCTAGGTGGGCGAAAATGGCTATGGCAAAACCACACCGCCCCCAGTCCGAGGGTCATTTTAAATAGAAATCACCAAGCTGTTACTAAAAACAAATTCAGATGGTCGAAACTATTTTTTACGTCACTTTTGATAGACAGGGTGCTTCATGTTAATAGGTTCAGGTTGAAGGTCAAACACTCTTCGTAAATATCGTCTTCGTTAAAAGTCGAATGTACACTTTGCCTCCTAGAACTAGCCAATGGTTTGCCTGGTTTTCAGCTGTGGTGTAGGGGAGACCACCATTTGTCAGAGTGGCGATATGAGTTACTCCCCTTGACCCCTTTGCCTTTTAATCCCTTCACATATTGAAAGTTTGAATTTGTTTCATATTTTGTGCTTCATTAGTTTGTTTTATTTTTTTATTTTTTTTTTACATTTTAGCATACACATGCTGTCCAGTCAAAATTTGTAAATGCGTTTCCTTCTGATTGATCATGTTTTCCATTGTGCTTATGAAAATAAGCATGTGGTTAGAATCTTCTTCAGACGTATCGCCTTCAACCAGCATAAGGAACCTCTGTTATGACGTCATCGCTATTAACGAATATTCTCACTCTTTCCATCCGAAGATCACGTGTTGTAGGTGAACCTTCCGGGAGTTTTATAGGCTTGAATGAAACAGAAATAATGATTTTAGTTGCTGTGTATTCGAGACATTTTAAAGCAAAATACTACCAAAAGTTAATGAAGAAATAATGCAATGCAAAACTTCTAAAATGTCTTATGTACTGATACCTCTTAGAATCAGACGTAAGAAAAGAGAGTAGATTGACAAAAGTGGTCACTTCGTCTGCGCCATGTTGAATTTGAACTGACACGATTCGATTATTAGTAACCTCCTTTCTGTAGGGAGCGCCCACGGTCGAATTGTGTACAGTTGGAACACCCTACCGCTAGGGGGTCAGAAGAACATGCCGGTAATGCTGATTAGACGAGATGACCACTGTTGTCAATCTACTCTCTTTGACGTAAGCCTGTATCCATACATGTATGTACGTGAATAAAGTCTAACTTTGGTTAAGTTGGTTTATTCTTACCTGTAAATCAGGATGGGTTTGTTTCAGAAAATCAACTGCTTCCTGATAACTCTACAACAATGAATACAGAGTATGTTAATGTTAATGGTCAATTATTATAGTTTTAATAAAGATTTTAAGAAACTCATGATACAGGGCGTTTCATTGTAGCATTCAATATCAAAAACATGCTTTAAACTGAATTTCCGCTCGAAGAATCTTTTGGTAACCTAAAAAAGTGGTTTGGTGACTGATCACTAAGTTGTAAGGATGTATATCAGCCGGAAGCCATATTGCTAAACTTATTGAGAGCTCAATTTAATTTTGGTATACTTGTCTACCTATAAACTACCTATATGTGGAAAATAGTTTAATGGTTACGGAACTGTAACTAATCTGGTACGAACAGACAGATAAATATTTGTAGTCACCAAAGCTATATAATATACTATATTAATATAGATATAGCACAAACCCCTTGGGGTTTCTTCTCCCGCCAGAACAGGCATTAGTCCTCTTTAAAGGGGCATGAGCTGCCGAAATTCACACTTTTTTCATAATTCCTGATCTTCACGACCGTAGGAGGTTTTGAAGGCCATCGAAAAACTAAATGATTGGCATTGGAATGAGGAAAATCCATACAGTATGTGCCCTGTACGAACCGAAAACGTGTTCGAAAAGTAGTAAAATTTAAATAACCGGGACGACCATTCATTCATTCTAAGCCAAAGTTAGTTCAAAACAATACTTTATCGTACATTTTCGAGACTAGAAGCACTAAAAAGCTTCTGAATTATACGTCTTCGAAAAAAATAGCCGATAATTTCAGCATTCTGTGTTTACGTCAAAATATCAACATTTTGGCAGCTCATGCCCCTTCAATCTCTTTGCCATTTTAACATTATTTTGTTCTTCTATACATTGTTGTACATATTTTCTGGTGAATAAAATAAAATGAAATGAAATATATAAACATTTTCTAAGACAAAACGTATAAATATACAATATTGACACCGCATTTGGTCATCATGGTTGTCAAAAAGTTGCTTGAATACAATTTAGACCTACTATGAAACCACAGACCGATTAACAGCCATTTCCTCAATTACTGAATGCCAAAAGGCATGGTGACTGTATTGGTCGCCACAAATATCGACACCTGAATTTAGTTTTGTTACGATACACATCGTAAGCTAGTTATAACTAACACAAATTAAAATGCTGGCAATAGTTTTAAAGGTATGAGGCGGACAAGAATCTGGGACGAACGGACATCGGTATACCAATATACGCCTGCGCCTTATAAGTGCAGGCGTATTAAAATAGAAAGCATAAATGTATTTTTATGTCAAATCTCTTTTTCTTACAATTCAAGCTTAATATGTGGTTCAAATTCTGCAGTTTACAGCCTAAACATGAACATTTTGTTGATATGTTGAATGGCGGTTTTCCAACAATCATGGGCCATATACGGCGTACCATTGTCGACTAAGTCCCCTGACATTTGGCATCACGCGCGATTCACGGATTCGAATACATTTTGACGACACTCGAAATATTGCTTATGTTAAAGTGGCATGAGCTGCCAAAATTTCATAATTTCAGATCGTCACGACAGTAAGAGGCTTTGAAGGCCATCGAAAAACTAAATGATTGACGTTGGAATGAGGGAAATCCATATAGTATGTGGCCTGTACGAACCGAAAACGTGTTCGAAAAGTAAACAAAATTTAAATAACCGGGACGACCATTCATTCATTGTAAGCCAAAGTTAGTTCAAACCAATACTTTATTGTACATTTTCGAGGCTAGAAGCACTAAAAAGCCTTTGAATTATACGTCTTGAGAAAAATAGTCAATAATTTCAACATTCTGTTATAACATCAAAATATCAACATTTTGGCAGCTCATGCCACTTTAATGGAAAACGGTCATTTTGACATTCAACGTGGTAAAATACATTAAAAAATCTTTCAAATTATTTAATGTTAATGGCAATAACTTGAAAGTTGAACCCCATGTCAAACTTGGGTTTAAACATTGCACAAACTTCGGACAAATACACATAACAATACATTCTCGAGTCTAGAAGTACTAAAAAGCTTCTTAAATCACCAAAATATTAGATTCTGTTTTAGCCGCAAAATATCTTAATTTTGGCAGCTCGTGCCACTGGAACTGCATATTTCAGAAGTACTTACCTTCCCCAGCAGCTCAGGCCATCGTAACGGTTGAGATTCAGACATAGTGAAAATAGGTATTGAGGTCTTGTCCAATGTGTGTCTAGAGAATAACTGGTTGTCGTTAGCCCGGATTATCGGTCTTACGGCGACTGGTATTATATGGCTGCTATTGTGTCTTGTCGCCAGGGAGAGAAAAAAAATGCGGCAGAGCCCAGATTTCTCGGCTAGGTTGTATACAACATAAACACAATTTCTGAAGCCCAGCTTGTGTTATAGCCTACTTCCCTAAGAGTCAGTAAACAGATTTTATCGTTTTATGGCCCTCATAATCCTCTTTAAATATAATCTTGTACCTGGGACCAGCCAATACTTGTGCAATGCTATACTATATAGCCATGCAAGGTATGTGACGCGTCCGGTGTTTAAAACTGAAGTGTGTTCTTCCTGTTGTGATTTTTATTTTATGATATCCAATTCAACAATAGCATTTTTGTATTTTCTATGTTGACATATTGTAAAATTTGGTTACTGCAGAAAGACGACACAGTCACACATTGTACTGTTCTTCCAGTGTCCTCGCCCAAGACTTTACTCGTCCCACTTACATAAATTGCTCATGTTGGGCCTCAGCTGTATTAGTACTATATATGTTTGGATATTTATACCCATAAATGTAAAAAAAAAAATATTAAATCACAGAGGAAGACTTGAGTGAAGTACTGTATCCGGTACTAATTATACAGCTAAAGCGGGTCTGAATACCACTCAGACCAAATAAAAATTGAAAAGTGGATTTTTAACTCGGTCACCTAATGTGGAAGAGTTGCCACTTGCCAGGTAAGCTACTCGCCGAAGGTTGGGGGTTTCCTACGGGCAATGAGCCCGATTTCCTCCCCCCCCCCCCCCACACACACACAAAAAACCGGGCTACGCCGCCATATAAGTGAAATAATCTTGAGTGCGGCGTAAAACATCAATCTCAACCCATAAGTAGGGGTTGTTTTTTTTTTTTTTTTCGAATATTGATTTGAGACAAACTATACTCCTCATTGCGAAGGTTGCCGACTAAATGTTATTGTAACCTGCAGGATGTAGAACCTGGTGTAGCTTAGCACGGAGGATAGGAGTTATATTGAACATGTTTGTCTGGACGATTTGAGATTTTCCACTCGAGCTCGATTCTATTGCAAGAATAAAAACTAAGAAATGATTGTCTTTAAAACACAATTTATTTGAGCATGGAGTATATTTTTTTTTACAACACGAACCTAATGAAATGTCTTAAGCGGTCCATACAAAATCGATTATATTCCACAAGCCTAGTTGCACAATATAATTGCGCAATAAAATATCAAGCAGAGTTTGATTCACTCAATACAATTGCGCAAGTCATCAATATCGTCCATACACGGTCGATTTGATTGTCAATTCAGACTATTGACAATTAAATTGCACAATATAATTGATCGTGTATAGGCCGCTATAAGTATTATACAGATACACGGGGCTGTTCTGAAGTCATAATACAAATCGCCAACCGTAGCAGGTCCTTGCAAGTGTGATAACATATAGCAGGCTACGGCGAGAAACATAAATCTAAAATGTATACGGTGGCCCAATTCGGAAGGGGCCCAGATTAAAAATATGCAGTTATATTTGTAGACACTAAAACACATGGGCATCGTCTTGACTAAATTAACCATGGAGACAATTTGGAGTGTTATGAGAGGGTATGTCATTTAGACCTTTGTGCCCAGTCATGGGTTGTTGTAATAAACCAAAACCCATGATATTTTATTAGGTTGAAGGCAGACAGGAGTTTTGCCTCAGTCAGTATTTTTTTTCTGAAATACTTTCTGAAATATATTGACAAAATTGTACGGATCTCCAGTTATGGCAAGAAGTCCGATAAACTGAAATTGAACAAAACATGATAATGGGAAAATAAGTGGGAAAATGTAATTTGGTTCTTAATTAGACGACAGACAAGGAAGTATATAGTTTGAATCCAAAAACTGTTCCTTTCCAAACGTTTGTGTTTGGTATCTTCAGCGGAAGTGAGAACAGGGATTTTCTCAATAGGCATGATTTCGAAATGGTCCTTAACCGAACTTGGTTTCGAGACGAGAGATTCTGTATCTCTAAGAAAATCAAGCGTGTATCATAAGGGTCATACCTTGCAGAGAAAGTCGAAAGACGCATGCAACTGTCAAATCACAAAGCAAACATTTCCAACTCGGTTAAACTCTGGTCATCTATCAAGGCTGTGAAGCTTCCGGGGCCGAAGTGGCCCATGTATGGGGCCACGCCTATACATGCGCATATTTGGTTTGGTCATAAGAGTCAGCCCCGTGCTGCATATTTCAAAAACATTTTTGTATAACAAGAGTACATAAATTACCCAGCCTTAGACAGTCCAAAACAAAAGCGCTTCACAATGGTATACTAACCTGCTTGTCTTATACAATCGAATTTGATTCACACTGAAAAGCTTTCCCGGTTTCAATTTAAGCCTGCTCACGCATTAGTTAGGTAAAGACATTGTCTATGATAATGAAAAGAAATGATTCCGAAAACCACGACAGAATTCGCTTCTCTGGCAGTCTGAAGCCCTTCAACTTCCGACAACGGCCTGTGGGGCTGGGATATTCAGCATCCCTCCCAGCTCACACTTTCGAAATGTTACTCCATCTATTAAGTTGAAACATAACTATTTTACTGTTACAATATTTTACAATATTTTAAGATTAGGAAAGGAATCCGAAAACCACGAACAGTCATATATTTCCAGAATACCCCTCAGGACGATTCTCTAGCAATCTGGAGTCCCTGAGGTTCCGGGTGACATGGTCGTTTTAAATTTGTTTCCGTAATCTGAATACATGGGACACCCCACCCAAATATAAATTGATATTTATTGTTTTACTTTTTGATAATGTAGAGTCCTGTGCTTCCAAAATTCAAATTTTCATAGATTCTGATTGCCACGACAGTAAATGGCCTTGAAGGTCATCGAAAAACTAAATGATTGACGTCCAAATGAGGAAAATACATACAGTTGATTGATTGTTGCTTTTAGCCGCACTCTTGATTATTTCCCTTTATAGCGACGTTGGTTGAGTGGAGGGCGTGGGGCAATTCTCCCACATAGGGCTATCGAGTTGAAACCCCACTCAGAAAATTTCAGTTCAATCCCCTGATATTAAACCACTGATTCCTCTCACGATCTCGAAAAGCCACGAACCAAGTGAATAGTTTTAGAACAAAAGGAGCTGGACAAAATCGGATCATGGACGAGAACTTAACTCCGAAGCCGTCCTCCTCCCAACAGCTTCATCAATGATAACGTCAATCATTTTCGTTTTAGCGATTAACTGCCAACTCTCACACTCTAACAATCGGAACCCACGAAATCTTGGTATAGCTGCCATTTAAAGTCAATACATGCATGCTTTGTTATTTCATTTTCAAATTTTAAAAATCATAACATAGTTACAAGACTTATATATATAGACGTTATAGGTGACCATATCCAAACCGTGCATAGACTAGAAACTATCAGTTCCAAACAAATGTATGAAATATACAAATTCAAAAGCACGAGAAGCATAGAACATACACTCTAGGGAGCCACATAAAGACCTCTTCCCAGACCAATATATCCTCGAATCCTCCCTTTGCCTCCTTTTGTATAAATTCCGATTTATGACCACATAGCCAATAGATTTTTTCTGTTGTTGAACAATGGAATTGAGTTCAAGTGTATTGAAAATTTTGAAAAATGTTCTAAAATAGCCAAGATATATATGAACATTTCATACAAAAATATGTTTTCAATGAAATCAGTAAAAAATAATTGCTTGGTGTAAAAATTCTAGTTTTATTTTTTAGATATCTGTTGAACATTTCTTTTGAACTCAACAAAACATATAAAGTCAATCTATCCTTTAATATTCAAACTTCTTGTATTTTTGATCAAACATTGAATATTGTTCTGAAAACGTAAGGTAAAACTCATAACAACCAACATGTTTGCTGATAGAATTCTCTGTCGTTGTCAGATTAATCCTTGCATGGTAATCTCCTGCAACCAATGGTACTGAATCTACTTGGAAACTTGTCGGTGGTAAAGTATACGTACCCTAAAGAAAAAAAATAACAGAGATCAATAATGACAAATAGCCTATGCATTTCTAGAACTATTACATTTTGGCCAGAGATGTTGGGTGAAATCGATACAACTTGAATAACTGTTTATTATGATGGCCGAGAAGGGACATCGCGTTATAGATACTCAACCAGGCTAAATCGAAATCTAAGACGCGATGAAAAATATAGCAAGATTTATTTGCGTGTTATACTTTATGAAATTGGCTCATTTCCTATGTAAAACACGATGGAAACACGATGAAAAATACTTTTCATCGCGTTTTACTTACTAAACCGCCTACATTTTGATCTCAGAAACACTATGGAAATGTGATGGTAAAGCGATGGTAAATACTTACCATCGCTTTACCATCGCATTTCCATAGTATTTCTGAGTCCAATTAAGTCTAATTTCACTTGCACTATGCGACAAAAAAGACTTTTTATGGGATTACCGTTGCATTTTATTTTACACATTCTCTTTTTAGGATAAGCCACAAACACGATGGAAACGCGATGATAAAGCGATGGTAAATATTAACCATCGCTTTACCATCGCATTTTTATCGTGTTTGTGAGTAAGATTGAAGGAAGATTTGAAAGTAAAATGCGATGTCCCTTCTCGGCCATCGTAGTTTATGTTTTATTGTCGTCTTGTCAGATTCTCTACAGGTCTTTTCAGGTTGACTATATACGCGCTATTGACCTTCTGCTCTATGGATGTGTTCTACGCACTCAAAGTGACATTTTTACTTCAGTATGTTCGCCCTGTGAAGTCAGATGGACTCTGAAGTTTCATACTTACAAGCATCTCTTGTTAAAATACACTTTTGATTTGGCTAATGATATCCTGAATAAATTGTATAGCTTATTGCCATTAATGGTGATTTCTTGCCGCCAGAATGTTGCCCTTTATGACCACATTCGTTTCTGCAACATCAGTTTGCCAATATTTACCTTAGAGAAGGGACACTGACAGCCAATACCATTTTGTATAAATGCCTGTGGGCATTGTGGAATAAGTCCGAGTATTTCACAGAAATCGTCATAACTACACGATCCGAACAGACCAACACACGGTATCTTGACGTACACTGGTCCTACCTTCTTGGCAATCAACACCGTGGCCTGAAACATAAATGTTCGTATGTAAAATGCCAGGTCAGCCATTGTAAAAAAAGCACGATTGCTTCCTTACAGTGGCATGAGCTGCCAAAATGAAAACAGAATGTTGAAATTATTGGTTATTTTTCTCAAGACGTACAATTTAGAAGGTTTTTAGTGCTTCTAGTCTCGAGAATGACCGATAAAGTATTGTTTTGAACCTACTTTGGCTTAGAATGAATGAATGGTCGTCCCGGTTATTTAAATTTTGTTTACTTTTCGAACACTATTTCGGTTCGTATAGGCCACATACTGTGTGGATTTTCCTCATTCTAAAGCCAATCATTTAGTTTTTCGATGGCCGCCAACGCCTCTTACTGTCATGACGATCAGAAATTATGAATTTTTATTTTAATTTTGGCAGCTCATGCCACTTTAAATACGAATCATACAGTCATACTTATACATGTAGTGTTGTTCGTCATTTGATTACCAGACAGGAACTTACACTGAAAAGTTAAAGTGGAAGAAAACAAAAAATCAACATGCAATTGTATAGAACGGTCTCCCATAATCAAAGTAGGGGGGGCCAGACCTATCTTTGGCCCCCCAATAATTGGCCTATTAAAAAAATTATGGAGTTTTCAAACACGATAGTTAAAGGACAGTTTAGTGTTTAAAGGGCAGAAACAGTTGAAAACAGGGGTTTAAAAAGACAGATTTTTTTAGCGCAAATCTTAGATTGATACAATCAATAAACAGTTTCTGAGGGTCAAAGAACAAAACCTCGCCCTACCACCCAATCTGTCTTGATGTTGGGTTCTTTTGTGATAGTCCATCGTCTGATCGCAATGTTTGCTACTCTCCGTTTCAGTAACATTTCTGAGAAAAGTCTATATCTTAATAAGCCAGAAATGGCTGACAGATGTCGGTGATTTAGTACCTGGGAGCTCTCCGGGCTTAGGCAGCCCGTGGTCCTTTGCGTGATAGTGCTGTGATTTTGTCTCCCACGTAATCAAACTTTTTTCCCAACTACGCCCAACAACTCAAACTGTCTTCGAATTCCCGCTGATTAGTCTAGCGTAATAGAGCAACGTAAGCACTCCGAGGAACTATGTTTTGTCCTTGTATCTTTACTCCTGATGATGGTTTGATCTAATAAACCGAAATATTGAGTTAAACATAAAGTCTTTGTCATTCCTCGGAGTGCTTCCGTTGCTCTATCAAACTGTCTTGCTGTAAGATTATTTTGTTAGTCGATCGCCTTATCACAATATTTGCTACTGAAAGTTTGACAATTTCTTTTTAAAATGTCAACTTTTCAATGCCAGAAATGACCTAACTGAAACGCATCGCCGGCAATCTCGAGCATTGGAGTTGCCGGGGCCTACAAGGCCCTGGACCTGGCTACGATGCTGAGAGAGAGTATACCTATTATCTGAAAGCCTTGACAGTTTTTTGGGTGCGTACTTTATCTACAACGTTAGTTGTTACAGATCCCTAAAATATCCAACGCATTGGCCTTTAACAGATTTTTTTCTTCCAAAGTGAGTAGATTTCCGAGTTTTCAAGTCAAAAATCTTTACATCAAATTTCACCTGTTGAGCCTTGAAAATGGCCCAGAACGCATGTATGGCATCTTCCTGTTTCTGAGCTTCCGGGGCCTATGCGGCCCCTGGACCCTCGTCTGTTGTATTGGGATAGTTGCCCCCCCCCCCCAAATATCAAAAACGTTCCGCCGCCCCTGCGTTAGAAAAGAAAATTTACCGCGCCTGTACTGTATTTACTAAGTTCTTTCCTTTCCTTCTCCTTTACGTTGCGACAGGCGCAAGGAGCAAGTCTTAGTTTCATTCCCATTATAGAGTAAAGGTTTAATATTAATTATGTTCATGGATTGCATCATGATACGTGTAAAATTTGGAAATCATAGATTGACTCTGTATTTTTTCGACTTTTGGGATTTCAAAGACAAATCATTATACCTGTAAAGGGGATCCGAAATCATTCAGGTATTGCATAACAAACGAGGCTGTGACGGTACCGGGTAAGACGATAGGATCAGGCGTAATGGTAAAGTTTCTTCCCTGAAATATGTCAGTAGAATTACCACAGCTGTTCCAAGAGAACGTCTTCAGGGTCAGTGGTACTTTGACCTCATCCTGTAGAAATGGATAGAAAATTAACCGGTTAATTTTGGGGTATCATCCTTATAGTTGTAAAGAGTTGTTTCCACTTATACCGCTGATAATCATATATCTTTATTAACCCAAAACCTATTTAGCCGATAAAGTAGCAACTATAACAACCTCAGAATATATAATGAACTCTCCCAACTATCCAAAGTACCACTCGGAACATCCTTCGGCTATCTTCGCTCGCTACCGGTCGGCTTTGACACGCACGTAAATCCGAAGTTATCAGAGTGTTCAAAGTACCTGTTAAATACATCCTTTCCCTTTTATGGCCGTGTTGTAAGGTTCAATGCATAGGGAGGAGAACCGGCTTTGTGCCTTGAGACAATTCTCAATTTCTCACACCTACCTGACAGCCTTAAACATAAGTTCGTCATTTTGGAGACTTGTATATGTATATCAAAAATATATGCGATGTTCTATAACATCAATAAGATAAGATGAGTCTGTTCCCCACATAAACGTATTTGCTGTATGTTGTAATTCTACGATTCCTATAAAAAAGAGATACACGGCTGGGCCCTGTCTTACAAAGCTGGCGTAAGTTACGTAGGACATAAATCAGTGTTAAAGCTATAGGAACTTACGCCCTTGTCGCAACTGATCCATGTTGTAGGCCTATGCGCAACTTTACGCCAGCTTCGTTAGAATCTTGATGACATCGTCTGAACGTTATTTTTCTATCGCTTGACAAGACTAGTTGATAACAATGTAGGTCTACAACAAGGTTATTTTCAACTTTTACACACCTGTATAACACAATTAGAAACTTGCCTCCGTGGTTATTTTAGACAACAAGACTTTTCTTGTGCCCGTGTGTTATGGTGTTAAAAATGTATAAGTAGGTATTTAGTTGGCTCTAAACGTGGTCGGAATGTTTAAGAAGGCTGGAAACTATGGCTAGTGGAAACGTCATTAAGACAAAAAAAAGTCTCCACCTATTTGGCCGAAAGGAGAGAAAAAGTATCCAGAGACTCAAGGCTATCCTTTTAAAGATAAATGTACAAAGCAACTGACCCCAGACCGGAAGAACCTGTGAACATAGGTTGACTTTGACTCGCTAAATCCGGCTAAAGCTACCACCAAGATGGCCACCACTCCATGGAATGCCAACATTTTCCCCAGTATGTGTGTGGCAAATTTGAGCCAATATATTTTCCTAAATTAGACAGGTGTGTAGATGGCTCGTCTGGCTACAAAAGTGACAATTATCTGACCAGGGTACAACGTCCATCCTTTATCTCAAACAGCTATGCATTAACAGTTACCTTTATCAGATGTTTGTGTTTGTACACTGAATTTAAAATCTGTATTTACTTTACTTATACATGTAGTAAACAAAGCAGCATATAACTCCGAATATTGAAGTCGAAGCCAAGTGATATTCTTTATGTTGGCAGTGTTATTTAACGCCATCTGGAATTATTGACTAATGATGACTTTATATCTCATCGATGAAATATAGAATATAACTATGATTACGTATAATAGGCCAAGCTCCTGTCAGTAGTTATCCCAAAAGCCAAGCTCCTGTCAGTCGTCAACCTAATAACCAAGCTCCTGTCAGTCGTCAACCTAAAAGCCAAGCTCCTGTCAGTCGTCAACCTAAAAGCCAAGCTCCTGTCAGTCGTCAACCTAATGAAATATCAGTTTATTAGTTTATTACAACTTATGCTGGGGTATAAAGGCCAAAATGATATCACATACCTCTTTTTAACAAAATTAGAAACTATTTAGTCTACTAATACTAATATTAGTCCCAGCTTGACTCCATGATTATTTCCCCTGTGCCCGTGTGATTTAGTGTTCATAAATATAATAGGGTGTTTAGCGTTGTCTTTCTCTTTTATGCCTTGTGGTCAAGAATACTTGGTTGATTGACTGATTGGTGTTTTGGGCTGCATTTACGTATTAATTCACTTTATATGGCGACAGAGGTCGGGTGTTTCCTCTACACAAAGAATCTAGACACCCCCCCCCCCCCTCCAACATTAACCATGGCAATCAACAAACAAATTAAAATCCCAACACGTTTATTGTGGGGGGGGGGGGTTGTTTGTATTGGCGCTTTCCATCAAAATGTGATGGATACGTTTATTGTAATTCAGCGCTCACTGTCTTAACAAAAGGTATGGTGTGTTATGGACAATAGGCCTAAACACCCTCCGTATTTTTGTTGACAAAGTGATCTGCTGAAGTTAAATTCCCTTCTGCCTGTCCGAATGTCGAACCATCACAAAATATATACCTAGCCTATATCATTTCCGATAGTAGTTGAATTGATTTGTATTGTGTTGATGCAGCAATGAATATTCTGTACGATGGCACTTGAACATCCGATGGTTTCTAATTCACCATCGATATGAGTTTCCAGAAACCTGCAGGACGAATTCCAAAGCATTCAATCGAAGTGAGGGGTCATACATCTGTGTAGACATACGGTTTTAGGTTTGCAAAGTCGGGTTAAATAAGTATTGATACTATAGGGACCAAAAAATAAAACACAGCTCATGCATTAAAAAACCTTATTGTAGAAGGATTCAATGAAGGCAACGTCATCAGCTGAAGATTGATTGATTGATTCATTGATTGGGGCTTAACGTATAGAAATCAACAGCTAAGATTATAGGCATGGCGAAAAAAGTACCAACCGACCAAAAGACAATATTTCTATTATGTACCCGACCATATACCCAAGAAACGTTAGTTGATGTTGGTGAAAATTTGAAATGACATAAACTCGAACTTTCCCTGGTGTGGCCTGACCCTGACGGACGACACTACTGAGTGTAAATACTACTATTCTGTGTAATGTAGGTTTGATTCCTACAGATACATTTGACTTCCCACTAGTCGGGAATTTCAGTTTTTCGACGACCTTCAAAACCCTTTGCTCTCGTGACAATCAGAATATCAGAAAAAAGTACGAATTTTGGCAGCTTATGCCATTTTTACCGATCCGTCAAATAGAGATTGGACCCGAGAAGGTGTCGTGAAAAAAGTTAAGTGTCTATAAATATATATATATATAAATATATTATTACATACTGTACATGTTTTCCAACATAATGGTAAACTGAGGTGAATTGACACTTCATCTGTCATAATGACGTATCTATGTGTATTCTACCCTCAGGAATTCTGATAACATAGTATCTAAAATAAAATATTTCTGACCAGGTAGTTGAACTAAACCTTATATCTCTAAAAATAAATCTTATCAAAAGTTAGCACAGATGTCCTATGTAGGCCTATTATTTGATCTTCACAAAAAGCGACACATCCATCATTTAACATGCACGCGGTAACCACACTGCAGTCTTTAACTATACCGAAGGCAAAGGTTAATGTTGTCAAGATTTGTTAAAATTTGGAGAGCTTGAACTGTCACGAGGGTAGAAAACATATAGATTTAATACGATATGATCGGGATGAACCAAGGGGTGTGTCAGATTTAGCTATCCGAGTATCAATGTCGTAAGAACTATTCTCAGGGAGTTTGTATCGTCTTGTATACGATGCTGATATATATAATTTTTACCATCCTCCAGGCAATTTGTCTGACTATAGGACAAGTCAGGTTGGAAAAATATGGGATTTATGATCAATACGATGTCCTCGACGACGATACGCAAACATTGATGAAGATTATAAAGAAAAACAGAATACCGGATCGATACCTAAATTATCGCGACAAGAAATTGTTGCTCAGCCTACCGGTAAGATGTTATTACTTTGGATGTTAAACTTGACAAAGCTCGTTAATTTCTGTTCTAAATTCATTGTATTCAATGCTCTGTTTCTATTCTACGTGTACATCGAATTTTGCATTGCTTATATACTGTAAACGAATAATGTAAACAATCAACTTACTTCTGAAGAAATAATTGAAACTTTTTCCATGAAAGCCGATTGTCACAATGATTCAAAGGGGTTTTCTTTGAATAAAAAATCATCTGTGCCGAAGTTCTATAAAAAAAACTGCTCTGTGCAAGATATGGGATTGTATTGGCAAAATGGAAACAAAATTCGGGTTGTACACTGTAAAAAATGTGGTTGTAATCTTACAGCAGTTCGCGGGCAATCGTAGGACAAGTAAAATTTGCGGTAGATTTGCATCTGCGTGAATATATAAGTTTACAGCATAACAGTATATTTACTGGACTTCGTTTTATGTTAATTCACGATAATTTTCCATGTAAAATTACATTGCTGCGCCTGTAAATCAACAGATAACTTCTATACTCACAATAATATGTAAATATACATATGTTTTGCCAATGAACTATATGCGTGGAATGGACACGTTTCATTGACTGGTATGGGTCTGACTTTGTAAAATGTGCCGCCATTGATAATTGAAGCGCGCTTGCATAACAGATCTGGGTCGGAATTGCACCATCTCCTAGTAATGGCGGCATTCGATGCAAATCAAATACCGCGTGACCTCCATTCCACGCATATAGTTCATTGTCTCTTGCTAACTATACCTTCATCCAGTTTGAGCTCGTATAGCTACGTCTTATAAACTCTATACGTAAACAGAAATTCTCGAGTTTGAAATACTTAATTTGATCTTATTTGTGTAGAAGGGCGATAATGTCCAGAATTTGTCCAAACAAATGCTCATTATAAATAATTTTCCAGGGAATCAATCGCCTGAAGTTATCGCAGTTTGCGTGGAAAACATGCGGTGGCTTGGATGACCTCATTGTGATCGGAAACATTACCTTGATGCCAGATCCAATCAAACTGCCAGGGACGTTAACAGTTTCATTGGCGGCCAAAATCAAAACAGACATCAAGGCTCCGATAGAGGTGACGTTCATGTCCATTTCAATGTCTATAGGTTAACTATATCTCACAATATGTCTTTAACTTAAACGATAGAATTTGCAAATTTCTGAAACATTTGGTGATTTAAGTGGCAATAAAAGTCCGCGAATTTATAACAGTACCGGTAACTTATCGCTTACATACCCAATTTTGACCACATGGGTTAAACCAATCGAATCTATATATTTGTTTTTCCACAGGCTCAGTTAACAATTAAAAAGAAAGTAGGCATACTTTGGGTGACAGTTCCCTGTGTTGATAACGTGGGGTCATGTAACTATTCCTCGATATGCAGTATGTTATCAAACGTCACCTGTCCTGACCCAGTCATTCAAATTGGACAAGATTGCAGATGCCCTATAAAACAGGTATGTGCTAGATATAACACAGCTAACTTAGCGGGTATTATAGCAGTATTATACTTGATCGTCCATCTAACACTTGCTGACATAAGGACTAAGCAAGCGCTGTTTTCTACCGAGCTCCAGATTACTTAACTTATACATAATGTTTGTTACAACAATTTATGGGGTATAAAGGTCTATATGATATACCTCTTTTTAACACAATTAGAAACTTGTCTCCATGGTTATTTTAGACAAGATTTTCCCTGTGCCCGTGTGTTTTAGTGATCATAAATATATACATAATGCAAGTCTGGCTATGTGACCGGTATCTGATACTAGAGCTGGTAGATCTGTGATGTGATGACCAGCATATATAATACTATTTCCACATAGCTAAACATTTATATTTATGTACTTGTTGGACACAACCGACCTTCTGTTTGTACCCATTCCACATAGAGGGCGCTTGAGTGATTGATTGTGTCTAACCTTGCACTCAACAGCTTAGGGTATATAGCGACAAAAGTAACAACCGACCAAAAGATCACCCTCCCCACCTATCCACCCACATCTAAATTTGGAGATTAGGCTCCACAGACATAGAACGTCAGGAAAGCTGATGTATTTCGCATACTTAATGTTCCTCCTTGCTGGGTCAGCAAATATGGCTAAAGCAGATCCACAATGCTCCAGTCGGAGGGTTGGAGTTTAAGTGAAAACCCAGATATATTTTTGTATTTGTGTGTGGAAGGGGGAGTGGAATTCGAACTCGTCACCCATTGGAGGAAGACAGTGTTATTCGCTATAATGCCATTTGTCATCATTCATCAAGGATATTAAAATGTTGCTATTGATAAAGTTCTTTACAAGATTTGAGACAGGATTTTTTTATTATTTTGTTGTCTTATTTACCAAATGAGCTCATGCTGAAAGAGTGAAATAGTTACATTTCTCTAATACAAAAGTAAGATCATTTCCTCTTTTACCGGTTTTGTTTTCGCAGTCTGATGGCTTTGATATGCAACCCAGTGAATTTGACATCAAGCAAGGTGGTGAGATTCCAACGGGAGATTACGAAATCCAGGCACAAGTAACACAAGGAGGAAGTGTTCCAGTTATTTGCATTGTCATTCAATTTACCATCGAGCACTGACAACGTCTAGTCTCTTGTGTCATTATAGCTATTTCTGTGATACTACTGACGTAACTTAACATAAGGAATTCCTGTATTCAAAGGAAAGATATTCCAAAAATCAAAAAGCTACAACAACAAGCCTGTAACAGAGTGGATGTTTAACAGAGGATTTCAAATGTATTTACAAGAAAAAGGTCCACAAATCAATAAGCAACTACCAGAGTGTGGATCGTTATTAGAGAATTTCAAATATATTTTGTTGGTCAAATTATATTTTGTACCACCCTATGAAGGTTTGCCATATTTGTTTTGCTCTTAAACGATATTAAAAAAATGTTCAGTGATCATCACGGTCGCCTCATTGAAAGAAAACATCTCTTAATCTTATAATTTTCATCAAAGGGAGACAAGCTGCTTGGTTGGTTTAAATTCGTATTTTCATAGTATAACTATAGCCTATAATTTATACCTTTTTTACTATTCTTTTCACCCTATTGTGAAAACAGCTAAGAATTAAATGCCGGGGGCTTGTCCGGGAAAAGAACCCATTTACGTCACAGATATTGAATTTTGCTAGGACAAGTTTTGTATGTACCACGAACTCTTTTTGTTCTTCATGTCATGAAATACAAGAGCAAGTTTGGACCTTTCACTCATCACCAAGCAAATATTCAGATAATGCCGTGGGTGATGGTTTTAGCCGTCTCCTCTTGCCATGGCACTATGGTAGTAGCCTTCATGTCTTGTACAATACAAGATAGGGTATGTGATAAGCTACAACTTTACAACTAACCACTATGAGCCAGTAATTAGACAAGACTTCCCGATGATAAACTGAACCAACAAGTACAGGATTAGAAACTGCGGCAAAACCGATGTTTTTTATAATTATGGTCGAAAGAGCAGTACAGAGTGTTAGACGTCCAGATACCCGGGTGCGAGTCCTGTAGGACAGGAAGTACATAAAACATTATCACAATCAACATAAACATATTAGCTAGCGATGAGAATCAGAAGAAAACGGTCTGTTGAGTCGTTTATTATGCAGAATAACTATGACATACACACATACAAAAGTATATGTGCCATCGAATATCAACATGACACATACACGTAACAATTTTATATAGACCAACAAGTAAACAAGGTAATCAGGAGAAACATGGACGGATAAATAAAACCTTGTTGATTTTACATTAAATTGAACAAAACCCTGTTGAATGATTTAAAACTTTGGATTGATTGATTGCAATTTGACTTAAGTCGAAAAGTGTTCTTTTCAATGAGCTTCTCGACTTAAGTCAGATTGGATTGATTGGTGTCTTAAGCTGTTATGTCGGGGATTTCGGTTTTATTGGAAACTAGTCTCGATAACCAATAGGAATCCAAATATGAAAACTTGTAAACATCTCACATACCTTAACAGTATATGTAAACTGTCGTCAAAATTTCCATATTTTTTTATTTCTGGTGGGGTAATACTCTTTACAATAGCAAAATCATGCTAACGAAGGAACGTATCTAAGAGTAAATGTCCCTTAGTGTCGCTTAAATCAAAATAGCATAGTTCATTCTGCGTTCTACATTCAAATTGTTTATTTATTTCAAGAAAGTTTGGAGTGAGAGGATCACAGTTCAATGGACAAAGAACCAAGATAGGAGAGGAGTGATTCAGTAACCTGCTGTGAAGGTGGAGGAGGTGGCACGAATCCATTTTCCCCTCCATTTTTATACTTTATGGCCATATCTAGCTTCTTTCAGATTCAAATATCCATCCAAAGCGTTGACACTATCCCCTGCATTCCATGTCACATACATGTATATGTATCAATAGGATGGTTTATTTACTTCAATTGATTTCCACAAGGATGATATACAGGTCTAAAACTGTTAAAAATAATACCAGCTTACCTTAGTTTATTGAAGTAAGATTAAGGGGTGTGATGATATTATCACTTCTAAAAAAAACAAAGACCTGTTTGCCATTGAGAGCCTCAACCAAAACATGACTCATATTAAGAATGTGTAGATCAGGGTAAAGTTTCACAAAGCGATCTTAGCTTAAGGTGATCTTAATTACCAATGGCAACGTATACCTTTAGCATTGGTTGCCATGGTAGTTAAGATCACACTTAGCTAAGATCGCTTTGTGAAACTAGGCCCTGACCTGTAATAGGAAGAAAATGCTTCTTCCCTGTTTGCACAGCCCATGAAATAGGTCTTCCGATTGTGTTCTGGGAAGATGGAATGCAATCCAAGCCTTGTCTGGCATAAAAAAAAACTGGGCATAGTTTTCCCCTTTTTTTCTAAAATGAGGAGTATATTGCAGGCAGACAATGCTTTTAATTTCATACAGGGGACCTCACACATTTGGGAAAATATATGTTAAGCCCAGGTTGAATATTAGTTTTAATACATACAGTGAGAGGAGACAAGCATGTCATATGTGGAAGAAAACAGTAAAACCTCCTTCTGCCACCCCCCCCCCCCCCCCCATTCCCATCACTTTATAGACAGAATTCATGAGGGTGGCTGAACTCTATCTGTTTTATCCAGGAAAGGTATAAGAATATGTTGCTTTGTTTATATTCCCTCCTTGCCTTGATAAAATGAACACAGTTGTAGATTGATCAATGAAAAGTCAGAGATAGTCAAAGCAAATAAATACTTATTGAACATCATATAAATGGAAATGAGCTTACATCAACATATCACTACTATATCTCTACCTTTTTTCAAAGAGTTTGATTATCCGATAAATCTCTTTGTATCATCAATAATTTTAGAGGTAGAGTATAAATTGATATATCCTTTCTCAGTCTTAAATAAGTAGTAGCACTTCAAAATGAAAAATAAATACACATGTAGTATGACACAATACAACTAAATATAACAGTAAATGAAAAAAAAAAATAATAAAAACCATGGTAAGAAATAAAAAAAAATTTATGAGAAACATTTTCACTCCAGTTACAGTGACTGAGTCAGAAATGTAGGGACTCAAGAAATCCAGTTTGCAAGAAACCATTAATCCAGATTATAAAATACGGTAAACAATCTCACTTATCCAATAATACAATGAGGTAGCTTTAAATATGTTATTAATCTTTGATGTTCAATGATGATATTATATCTGTTTCCAAAGTCATATTAACAGTATATGTAAAATAAGGTACATGTAGACAATGTATGAGAGCTGAGAGTTGACATTTTCTGAGTGATTTCAGGGAGAGAAAATAAAGGCTGATTTGAGAATGGTTAAATGCATTAGAAAGTCACATGGGAAACAGACTATTTTTTGTAATCTTATTATTCTAGCATCGTACATGTATATTCTTTTATTTGGATGGTTGTCAGTTACCATCGGTTTCCTCCCACAATAAAACTGGCAACGCCGCCATATAAGTGAAATAATCTTGAGCGAGGCGTAAAACACCAAGCAATCCATCTTTTATTTGTGTGTATGTTGGGGTTGAGGATGAGGGAGGGTAACATCATTGACACATGCCTGCCACTCAAGATTATCTTTCCAGTGATTGGTTGTCAGCTTCATTAGGGGAGGTTCTTTGGCCTGAAATAATCTGCAGAGTGACAACAATGTATACACAGTTGCTACCCTTTGATTGATTGGTTGATTGATTGGTGTTTTACGACACACTCAAGATTATTTCACTTATATGGCGGCGTTGCCAGGTTTAGTGGTGGAGGAAACCGGGCTCATTGCTCAAAGGAAACCCTCGACTTTCGGCGAGTACCTGGCAACTCTTTCACATATGGCGACCGAGTGAAAACTACCCTTTCGAAGCAGGTAGCCTATAGATATCTAATATACAAAATAATACACTTGAGGTACAACGCGAAATTCATGACTTTTAAAAATTAAATATTATAACAATATTTTAATTGAAAACTAATTAAATACTATTGGGTTGCATTTACTTTAATAACAATACTGTTTTTCGATCAGAGTGGACGCTTCATATTTCCACCTGACAATGACATATGTAGACTTGTGGAACGAGATGTATATATGTTGATAACCAGTATGAGAAAAAGCGTCTCAAGACAAAATACTTTAAACATTACATATATATATATATATACAGTAATCTACATTTCAATGATACAAAGTAAAAAACTGTTAACAGACCTGGAAAAAATGAGATTTAAAATTTTATGTAAATCTTAAACAGAAAGGACGATTACAATTAAAATGTCATGTATCAATTGTCTATTAGAACAACAAAAAAACAGACACAGAGGATCTAAGCTATCGCTGATATGAAATGTAACAATAACATTGGATAATTAAATGTATGGAGTATGGTAGATCAACCAGCAGTAACTGTGCTTGATAGTCTAGCTTATTTCTTTGGCATAAAATGTAAGGTTCATATTAAATAAAATCAGAAATAATCTGCACTTTAATCATCATATATCTCATTAGCTACAGTATTCAACATCCATTGTGGTGTGACAGGAGACTCCTCGCCAGGGGGAGATACTCTCTCTGGTAGGTCATCTTCATATGAGTTATCCCCCTTGAGTGGTACAATCCCTGGAGTATACCTATCAAGGTTTGGTAATAAATGAGGAGTTGATTTCTGGGTTGAACCAACATGAGTATGGTGAAGGGCTTTTTGAAGAGGTTCCAGTCTTGTACCCTTAAGGGAAAAAATAAATAAAATAATGATAAACATTGGTGAAGAATTAATCAATTTGTTCATAAGGTCATAACCAACAGCTAAGATCATAAGACAAGAACATTAGAGAGTTTATCAACAGATCAATCTTCTGAAGCCAAGGCAAAATCTCTAAAGATATTTTATATTTTACCTTGGCAGTGAGTACATGAGAATCCAACCCATAAAACGAACAGTTATTTTTGATAGGATGCAATTAAACTTCTCGTAGCTAAATAAAACCACTGGCAATTGCATTTTTCCATACAAAAGGTGATGAGAAATGATGTCAATGCATGTGTACACCTTGAGCTTTTGTTCAAGTACTGATTGGTCAAGACTCTGCAGGTCGATTCACAGTTGAAGCCTCAGAGAGATTTTAACTTAGCGTGAGGAGATGCTACAGATTCAACCTCTGACAAACTGACTCACCCACCCCTTCCATTCTGATATTACCAGTAGGTTCCACAGAATGTAATCTATCAGACAAACCTAAACATGGTGTTGACAGAGCCATGCTCTGACAAGCCTGGGGGACTGCGGATTGTTTACGGTCATATAAATAGTAATAATAATGTTGACAAATGTTTATTTTTTAACATGAAGTATCTGTGATCTAAAGAAAAAATTGCATTCACATTAAGACAAGAAACAGAACACTTGTACATGAATGTATGCTACTTCCCATACAATGACTAAAATCAAATTTAAAAGTTCATGATTGTAAACCCAAACAAACGCTGCAAAGAAACTCCTAAATATATGTAAAACTCCCTGTCCTTGGGAGCTAGGCAAGTTACCAATATCCATCTGGATACCTTATCTTTATATAAACAGAAGTAGAATAGGAAAAAGTACATTACAATATGAATCATGCCAAGAAACAAGAATGTGATTAAACGGGTGTATAGGCATGATTGAAATCAGCCAAAAATATTTGTACGGTGAAGAAAAAGCAGTGATAGAAAGATCATACATATGTGAAAGTGAGCAGTTTCAGATTGGTTTATTTCGTTTTTCAAGCTAACTCAAAATGGATTAACCATGTAATTGGAGGAAGAAAACCCTGTCAATATTAATCATGAAATGATCCAGCCAGAATACAGGTGACAAAAGTGTATTGTGGGCAGATAGAACTGGGCCCGCATGCACTAAAGCTTTTCTAACTAGGTTGATTGATTCATTGTTTGGTTTTACGCAGCGCTCAAGATTATTTCACTTACCGGTATATGGCAGCATTGCCAGTTTTATTGTGGGAGGAAACTAGGCTCTATGCCCGGAGTAAACCCACGAGCATCCCACATAGGTCGTTAGAGTGAAAACCCAGTCAGAAAATTTTCAAATTTTTTTATGGACTGAGTGGGATTTGAACCTGTGACCCATTGGTGGAAGGCTGTTCGGATTGAGCATCCAACGTTCTACCTACTGAGCCACGGAGTTTCTATTAACATAGGACTTAGATATCCCATATTTTAAAGGTTGATACGACTTGTTACAACCTTAGGGCACCTTGCGCTATCTGGCCCTGGTGTTAATAAAGTAAAACTGTGCACCCCATGCTTTCAAGTTCAGGTGTTTGTCCACAAGTGTGTAAATGAAAAGTAAACATGAGTGGCAGGGTCTCATCGACCTTCAAACTTGACAACATGGACAACCTACCTAGACCAATTCTACGAGACAAATCAGTTCCAAGCAGCTACAGACACAAGATAAACAAACAATATGACAAACTCTAACAGCATAGCAGCAACAACATAACGCAACAAACAATAAATTTATTGCTATGTGGATACCTATATTAATTTTGTTTTATGTCACCCCCCTGCCGTAGCCTTTCTGACACTTGTAAAGAAAGTGAGCTTACTTTAAGTAAAACTATTAAAATTAAACACAGGGTATATTACATACATTTGTATGTCCAGTAAATATCTAATGGGTAGTGTAAAAAACACCGGTAATGAATGAAGCCCAACATCAATCAAATGGTTAGAAACTTCAATGTTGAATTTAACTCGTTTGGTCTTTTTTATTCTAATTTTACAATCTCAAATTTATCGGCCAAATCCTGTTTCTCAGATAAGGTATTTAGAATATGTATTAATGTTAGCTTTACCAAAAATACTGATGATTTGTTGCCAAATTATCTTTTCCACAAAATTCTACTGACTGAGACCAAAATCATGCCTGTCGCCCACTTAATGAAATAGATGTATCATGGGTTGTAGTTTATTATAACAACTTATGATTGGGTATAAACATCTAAATGATATGCCCGTTTTTAACACAATAAGAAACTCGTCTCTGTGGTTATTCTAGACAAGAAGACTTTCCCTGTGTCCGTGTGTTACAGTGTTTAAAAATATCAATGTACTATGTCATTAACAGCATAAAGCTGGTTCAAATCCTTAGCCATAGTGCACCTGTGTGTATGCCCAGGCTTGGAGTTTATTGATATTGTCGGTAACTAACAAATCATATTTTAAATTTCAAATTAAAAATGGTACTAACATTTTTTAATTTTGGCCATACATGTAATTGAAAGTTCCTAACTTTTCTCCGCTGTTTTTTTTATTGCAAAGCGTAATCTGGATTTAACAACCGAAAGTGTGATAAAAGATTATTTGAGTTTGATTAATTGTTCTTTTACAGATTATATCACTTATATCAAGGCAATGCCTGTCCCTTCCACAGATAACCTCCCCCACTAAACCTGGCAAAGACGCCATATAAGTGAAATAATCTTGTGTGGAGTAAAACATCAATCAATCAATCCACAGATAACTATAGGGTGAACAATTGAAAACCCAGTGGGAAAACTCTTAAATAATTTGAGTCAAGAAAACAAGTTAGGGGAGTGCTCAACCTGATGAAAGCATGAGGCCATCAAGACCTACTGCAGAAGATCACAATTAAATTAATGGGTTACATAAAGCCATTTTAATCCACAAACTACAAGCTCTAAATTATACAGAAATTTACCAGACCTATGAATTTCTGTTGAAGATCAAATCATATTCCAATCACATTTGTGTTGAACTCTTCGAACACAATTCGTAGGGTTTTACCTTGTCTATTGGAGTTTGGGCCAATTTACGAAGTGGTATTTGTTTTGAATCTCTTAGTGTGTCCGTCGTGTCACGAGTGTGTCCGTACAAACTTCTCCCTGTGGAGTATGTTTGTGCTTCGTATCCAGATGTATCGGGGACGTCAACAGGTTCCAGGTCATGTCGGGATAGTCGGGAGAAGCTCTGACCTCGATTAGGAGAACTACGACCAGTGGAATCAGATTGTAAAACCTGTAATAAAGTTAGAAGAAAATATCCATTTATCGGTACTCATTTTTCATGCATTGAATTTGCTTTATCTAATACTTTGATCAATAGAATAAATTTATAAATTTACTAAAATTTATTTTCCCCCCAAAAAGTTTCTATCAAGAGTTACATGCAAGGTTATTTCCCTTCTTACAAAGCATAAAAAGACTATATTTATTCCACTTACTGAAACAAACTTTTTCTTTTTCTTCTTTTTTCCCAGTGTATATACTGTAGTATTTGACAGAGTCTCTCCAACATTCCTTTAAAATACAACAATTATTATGAAGATTTCTTAAATATAACAACAAATGTTAACATATTTTATATTACATGTATGTTTGTTTGTATAGAACACAGAGGGATATTCCAGTTAATCTGCCAGCCTTGCCAGGTTGATCGAGTACTGAGTTCTTAAACCAGGGGAAAGCATGGACATTCTGCTGGTAACTGGCAACTCAGTCCAAAGAATTCAGTCAGACAATTCTGCAACCTTGGCTGCATTTGAACCAACAGCACCACAGTGGAAGGCTTATATCTACAAGATTGATTGATTGTTTGGTGTTTTACGCCGCACTCAAGATTATTTTACTTATATGGCGGCGTTGCCAGTTTTATTGTGGGAGGAAACCGGGCTCTATGTCCGGAGGAAACCCACGACCTTTCACTGGTAACTAGCAACCACCCCACATAGGTCGTTCGAGTGAAAACCCAGTCAGAAAATTTTCCAATTTTTTTTGGACTGAGTGGGATTTGAACCCACAACCCATTGGTGGAAGGCTGTTCGCATTGAGCGTCCAACACTCTACCTACTGAGCCACGGAGGCCCACCTATATCTACAAGAACTTTCCACTCTAACAAAAGGCCACTGCCATCGTTTAACTAACTCTTTTGACCATCCAACATAGACATATAAAATCATATGTTAATGGTCTAAGACAGGATTGGTACACCTTGTCGAATTCAAATTTCAAGGTCCAAAAGTACCATTTTCGAGGCAAACGACACCATGGTTGTGGCTAATTAATTCCAGACATTGTTCCATGATGAACACATATAAACTGAATAGTTCTTAATACTCCAGGATTTAACATTTAAATGTAAAAGAACGACTCGCCACAAGGTGAATTTATGTTGTGATGATCAGATACTGGTAAAATAATAAAGTAGTAAGGAAACTCAATATTTCGACTAATTATATCATCGTCAGGAGAATTATGAGTACATCAAAAGACATGTACTAATAATTCCCCTGACGATGACTTAATTAAAGTCGAGAAATATTGAGATTACACCATGAATATTTCTGAAGTTTCCTTACAACTTTATTATGTTAAGTTGTTCAGTGGATCAAATAGATTATGCTCAGATAACTGTTACCCTAATTTTGGGGTTGGACCTTTTCATCAATTTCAAGGCTTTTCCAGGGCTAATCTCAATCACAGCTTTTTAAGGCTTTCTAGGCCAAGTACGAACCCAGTTTTGGGGCGTACTTGATTGACCTGCTCTCAGCACAGTGGTAGCTGCTGTCAGCAGCGTGCGAAACAAGTGAACTTTCCTCACTGTGAGCGTCCTAAAATGGAGTATGGAATGGCATTTTTTTTCTCTCAAATCTTATAGCTGTGAAATACAGTAGTCATACTTTCAATGAAGTTTTACTCCTCAAAAGTCAACACTTGCATCACACAAAATTTCACTTTGCGGTCGGTTGCATGCTGAGGGTCCAATCTAGTGTAACGTAGCACGCTGAGAGCTGCTGTGAGCGGTGAATCAAGTACGCCCAAGATCATTTCTTGGTTACCTATTATACTGTTCATGAGTGTCATTCTGTAACCTGATTGGTGTACGAGGGGGAACTTCCATCGTGGACTTCATTGGTCTTCGGGAACCATTAGGATAATATTTATTTCCAGCCAGTGGTACAAGGTCTGCAAAAGAAAAAAAAATCACCATGATAAAAACATGTTGCTACATGTCAGCTGTCATTTATGTAACATGCTTTTTTTACGACTGACATTTTAAACCATAGGATAACTTGACAAAGCAGAAAACTAATTCAAAACTTCTGTGAGTAAATATATTTTTAACAGTTAAGGGGCAACAGGTTCATGAAACATTACTATTAAGAATTATCCACCAAATAAAAACAGAAAAATAATTTAAATTTATGTTTGAGTCAGTGTGTTCAGACTAATCTTAGCAACGGTTGCTTAGCAATGGTCGGCGTGGAACTCAGTTACAAATAACTAGTATCTCTTGAAAGAATTGAACCTTAGAATAGGTTAATATACCCTATTTAAGAGGTACAATAGGTGTACTCGCTAGCTAAAAGCCATTCAATGTTGAATGCAATACCTGGAGCCTGTTTCACAAAGCGGCGCAGCGTACGTTTTCACATAACTGCCATAGCGACCAGTACTGTAGGGATGAGTTGCAGTGGCAGTTACGTAAACCCTTACGCTACGCCGCTTTGTGAAAGAGGCTCCAGGTCTTTAAAAACAATCCCAAATAATGAACTACGTTTGAGAAAGCCTTATATACAAATACCTGGTGAGACTGGGCTAGGAGATCTGACCAAACTAGAGTCTGTTATACAAAAAATACAACTACAGTTAGATACTACAGCATGCAAATATATAGAAACAGTTAACATGGTTAGTATAAAGCTAAAATGTTAATGAATAATTATATGAATAAATCAAAGCAGGATAATTTAAAACAAGTCAAGCTAAAGGAAACAAGACGTATAACAATCGGAGAGCGAGAATTCATTTTGAAAACAGAAAGCTGAGCTGAGATGTTTCCAAAATAGTAACATAGTAAACATTATTTCAATCTGAAACCTGATTCAGGTTTTATGCAGCACTCATAGCCCCACATGCTTGTTTAGTACGGGAGGCAAACAGGCTTTTTGCCTGGAGGTGATGGAGTGAAAACCCCACTTTTCCACGACTCCCATCTAGGGAAAACCTGAAGGATGTTCTTTTCTGATTTTCATGCTCAGCATAAATATTTTCGTAAGAAATGTCTGAATTAATAGATGTTTGCTATAGTTATTTACTTTAATCCAGTTATGCAGCAGGCAAAATCTGTTTAAAAGGTTAAGAAGCTGAATATTATGCTATGCATGAAATGTTAAATAATATTGTATCATTAGTTTTTGATAGTATGGTCCTAATACATCACCATAGTAATGACTCCTGGCTCTCCTATCTCTGGGCACACGATTGTTGTTGTTGTAAACACCACTGTCTGGATTTCCACAGCGAGATGGTGCATCAGACATCTGTTAAAAAAAAAACCAATTCTGTCTCAAATTCAAATTCATCTTATTCTTTTTTGTATTTACATATAAAAACTCAATTCATTGAATTTATTGTTTGGTTCTAACCATGGTCCAAAATTATGTAGATTGGCCCTGAAAAAATACCATCAGTCCTTTCAATGAACTCAAAATTCTATTCAAGTTACATATACCCTTTCGGCTTAAGGATTGACGCTTGCGCAGAAGCCTCGTTGTATGGCAAAATGACGCTAAATTGAGTTTTGGATCCATCTGACATCAGAATCGTGTTCATTTCGTCTATGACGTAATGCAAAAGAGCCGTGTCACAGCGACCGCAACAGAGAGATGACGTCAATGGCATACAATTCGAACAACGTCATAAACATGTCGTTCTAAGCCGAAAGGGTCTATTGATGTTGTAATCTGCACTCAAGATGATTTCATTTATATTATTCCTGGGGCTCATTTCACAAAGCAGTCCCATCGCAAACTTAAGTCTAGTTGTCAATGGATACTACAGTGAAGATATACGACGTCATGGCAACTGTGATTGATTGCAGTGGAACGGCCCCCAGGTCTTGCAATGTTAAACAGGGATTTTTGTCTGGAGGAAACCCCCAGCCTTTGGAGAGTACCACTCAACTCTCCCACACAGGGTAATGGAGTGATAACTCGCATTCATGTTTGAAGATGCCTTGATGAAACATTTTCAAGAATTGAGCAACATGTATTAAAATGGGAAAAAGGTCAATTTACTGTGGCAGTTACAGAAACTTTTATACAAAAAGGATAATGATGAAATAATCTATAGGGGAAAAAACGACACAGAAAAGTTAACAGATCTTTTGTTTAAAAAAGTGCTAATAAATATAGGACAGTATATGTAAATTGACTTGTAACAGACCCTAGCATCTGAAAGTCTCTCAGCGAGGGATTTGATTGGTGCCGATCCTTCACGCCCCTTTTTCCTTCCTAGAATAGCACTTTTAATTCTCTCAATTTCTTCCTGAGTTGACGAATCCAAAAACTAAAAACAAATATATTACAAATATTATTCACAAACATGAAAGGAATATAATTTCATATGTATATAACTTTCAGTTTTAAATCCACTTGAATTTTTTAAAAATTTGATTAGCATCAAATTCGACAAAAATTATTCTTAACATCAACCTTGGCCAACAATGAACATTTACATACCTTTCCAGCAGTTTTCTTTTCTTGTGAATTGTTGGATGGCACAGTTCCTTGAATATAAGAATGACTAGGTGTTGAGTGGGCAAGTTTAGCTTGAGTGTTTGGCTTTGGGGTACCATCTGCATGATCTCTCGGGGTACCTGCACATGATGTTATATCAGAACGACTGTCATCATGCAGGCGTAAACTGTCTTTCTTCTTCAGGTATTTTGAATCGGATGTTGCAGGTATCGGTGTGGGAACACGCTCAGCGTATGAATCTTGTTCATAGTTAGCATCATTCAACTCAGAGTTATCCCCCTTTATTGAACTCTCCACATTTGAAGTCCCATTTTTGAAGTCTGAGAATGATGGATGATAATGATTGTCTTGAGATAATGTGTTTGGATTTTTAGAATCTGATAACAAAGAATCCGTAATATTTTTGAGAAGTGAACTGGGTTGTATTGATGAAGACCTCAACGAACTAACAGATTCCTTTGTTGATCGAGAATCCTCTTTTGGATTTCGTGACGGCCATTTGTTTTTATTATTTGCTGCATAACTCTCTACATTTTTGGCCACAATTATTGCTTCACTGTCTTTTGGCTCTTCTTGTATGTTTCTATAGAGAGCTGTGTTCTGTTGAGATTTTATATATTTGCTCTGGGCATTTGTCTTATTATTGGAAAATCCATTCAGAGTTGTCGTATTTTCGACACTATCATGTTTGTTTAACTGAGCAAAGTCATAGATAAAAGAACTTTCTCGTTTGTGTCCGTTAACTGTCGCTGTCTTAAGAGCTACGGTTGTAGCATCAGTCCTGGAAAAGAAATAATTCACTGATTACCATTGGGACACAATTGCAAACTGAGTGTTAAGGTTCGTTCTCAGTGTGTGATTTGTTGTACCAACTTGTAGGATGTGGTTAAAATGGATGCTTTTAATTGGTCGAGACGATTTAATTGTCAACCAATTGAATGCATCCATTTGAATCACATGCAGTTCTACATGAGCAGATACAATTTGAATTCCATTTAGTTAGACAGGAAATTCATGTCCACGGATAAAACAAAAAAATTGCCTGTAAATCATTGAAAATATATATATATATAAATAAATAAAAATAAAACAAATATTGAGTTTGATTCGTTTGTGGATCGCTTGATGGATGATAACGTGGCACTCAATATTATGTTACCTATATGAAGACCATTTGCCACAATCAATTGAAAAAACTAACTTAGGAAAGATTCAATTTTGAGAAACTATCGCTCTGCACACTGAATCTCCCCCCCCCCCCCCCCCCCTCCCTTCCAATTGGGTTGGTATTTATATATTTAGAAGTTTAACTTGAGCTTTAAGATGGCTATAGTCAGGACCTGAATGTGTTTCCAGTAACATACAGTCTTACCTAGTGTCTGTCTCCACTGTGTCATTTTTCCTTTTCTTACTCAGTATTTGTGAGGTACTTATCTTCACAGGTGTTCTACTGTTTTTTAACAGGAGTTGTTCCGTCTTGAAAGCCGGATGTTCTACACAGTCCTCTATAGTGAACCGGTCTCTGGGCTCCAAGGCTAACGTTTTCTGTAAGGAAGAACAAACTCTGAATTAGACAATCACAAATAATGTGGTATTAGCCTTTTCTTTGAACCTTTCCACTTCTAGATTAATTGATTGATGTTTTACTATCACCCTTAAGATTCTTTCACTAATATGTAGAAGTCGATAGTTTAACACGTTGACTGCCGACTACGAGATATCTCGCAATGGCAGGCTCACCGGATTCTGCTGGTACGAATTATCTCGTAGCTTAACATAGATATCTTTTAGAATAACTTTACTTCTTCGTGTACCGAATGTAAAGGTTAAATCCCACTGCCAGATACGACATATCTCGTATGGGGTTTTCTCACAAAGCATCAAGGGAAACCACTCTGTGTATTGCTAAAAATAGCACACTAGTCAGTAAAAAGACATTGGCCATACGCGTAACAAGCTTGAATGGCAAATGGGAGAGCCCTCGCACTTCCGAGTTATCTCGTAGTCGGCAGTCAACGTGTTAAGGATAGGAAATCTTTAGAAATACATAGGGGTTAACGTCCATAACAACAATCAAAGTACTTAAAACATTTCACGTTAATTACCGCCAGTGACCCTCAAGCTAATAAAAACAGACAGAAGTTTGTCCTTTCAGAGGCTTATCTGTGTCGCCATCTTTTCATTTATAAGATGACGTGATGTTGCAGTAGCTATTTTTAGATCAATAATGACATATTTCTACCGCTCTCTAATGTATGATGGTAGATTTAGGTCCAAAAAGCATGGCGACAAACTTGAAGTGGGAAGATTGCTTCGGAATACGTAGGTCAGTATGCAACTGCACATCATTTCTTAGCCAAGCCATTGGCTAATTTGCATCACATGACTATAACGCACCTAAATTTTATTCACCAATGATAGGATAAAACTAATGAAAAAATGGTGACGGCCTTGTGAATGGCCTATAGAGCTTAGACTAAATAGACTCTACTCTTTCCGTCTAAACTTTCCTTTTTATTACAGAGGTGGAGGAAATCAGATCCTGATATAAGGTTGATTGATAGATGCATTAAGACACAATCAACAATATTTCCCTTATATGACAACTTTGCAACGTTTAGTTGGGGGGGGGGGGGGGGGGGGGGGTTAGATTTATCTTTTACCTACCTGTATATTATTGCATTGAGCTATTTATTGTACTATTTCATGTGCTTTAATTATATGTAGAAGGGGGACATAGAATATGCTAAAACCTTTCTAGGAGATTTTCAATGATGGCAAGTAATAAGAGACCTCCGATTCTGATTGAACTTTTTCTTGAACAAAAGGTTTCGTAAATTTCATTGAAATTTTCTGAGTAACATATTTCTAAAAAAGATTTGGACATACGTGTAGCCCCTTGGATACAAGTACACAAATCAAACTTCTACATACCACAGAAGGTGTATGAATAAGTTATGAGTGATATTGTGTCAGAAGTTAATTAAGGTTTCCAGGTAAAGCTTACCTGCATGAAATCTATGAGAACACCAGACAATATCCCTTGATACCGACGCTCCAGAGACTGAGGGTAATTAACAGCTGGAAACTGAAACCATAGCAACCACATATAAACAAAAGCTGTCTGTGCTAAAACAAATGACAGCAGGTAGTATTAACACTTTTGGATGGCTTTAGGCACAAACAGACAAATCGCGTTTTTAGTTAACTTTAAATTGAGCAGCATAATTTAAGCAACATACTTTTTGATCGATTGATTGGTTGATGTTTCAGGCCGCACTTGAGATTATTTCACTTATATGGCGACGTTGCCAGGGTTAGTGGGGGAAGCCCCAGACCTTCCTCGAGTACAGTACCTGGCGACCGCGTGAAAGCATACTTTTGAAAATGGGCATGTATTAGATGGAAGATTTTTTTTTTTGGTGAATGGAGGCAGAAAATATATACAATTTCTTCTAGTTCTTTTTTAACTTTAACAGGGCTTATGCAAAGGTTGTTTTGTTTCGTCTTCTGTTTTTCAAACATACATTCATTCATATAAAGATACAAACACTCTTCCACAAAGAAATTCCTTCATGCTCTTCCTTATTAAGCCCGGCACTGTGGGCACAAAAGTGAAATAACTTTAAGTCGGACATAAATAAAAACAAAATTTTCAATCAATCAATTTTAACCATGACTAATTTGTTAGCCTACATGGAGTTTCAGCAGGCATTGGACTTGTTGAGGGCCAAGAAAGTAGACAATAAGTACATGTACCACTGATCTCCGCTGCCTGCCAAAAACCTGTGGCTTGATTTCAAGAAAGTTCCCTGCATATGAAGATTTAGCTGCCATTTGTTTATTATAATATAATAATCAAACCGTTTAGTAAAAACTACATATATTTCCACAATCTAATACCATTTAGGTAACGATGCTAACCTTAAGCCCTGAGAAGCGTTTATTGCCATAAAACATGTCCATTTGTTTAGGGGGTAAGGGTCCAATGACCTTCTGTATACAATAAAGTTGATCAATCTCACTTTCTCCGGGGAACAAAGGTTGGCCGTCACTTAACTCTCCTAATATACACCCAATTGACCAAATATCTACAGCTTTACCATAGGAACCACTGAGAAAACACAAAGATGTACAACAATGAAACTGTGTATTACATGTGTTGTATATCATCAATATTTTTATTAGGAAAGTTCATGTATATTTCTAAAAATACGCACTTCAAATGAGAATGATAGTATGCTACAAATTTAATGATTTATACAGCAATAGACTTGAATATAATGTAATTCAAAAAATTATAGGAAACAAAGGGTATTGTTTATAACTGATTGCTATGAGACAAGCCCTTGTACTGATACACATGCTTGTATTGAACCTTATTTTTTCCAGTACTGATTAATTGATTGATGCTTAACACCACACTTGTATGGCGACGTTCCTAGGTTTAGTGGGGGAAGAAACCGGGCTCATTGAGCGGAGGAAACCCAGATCTTCGACGAGTACTTGGCAACTCTTCCACATATGACGACCAAGTGAAAAATCCACTCAGAAATTTGTTCAGTTCTTAATTGGTCTGAGTGTGATTCAAACGCGTGCCGCATCGATGGAAGGTCTGTGTGGGACTGAGGGACGATCACTCTAACCCTAATGGACCACCAAGGCCGCTTCCAGTACAGAATGTTTTCCGCATGCCAGGCTTTTTAACATCTTATTACTCTGATGACATCATTAGGCAAACAGTCTATTCATAAAAATCTAGATAACAAGAACAAAATGGTTTAGTGATTAGCCGACCTCAATGACTCAATTGTTACGACTTACCCAAGTAGAAGTTCTGGCGATCTATACCATCTTGTGGCAACATAATCTGTGTAGACGCCACATTCACCATTGGATAAAGTTCTAGCAAAACCTAGTTTAAGAAAAAATTTACTTTCAATTAAAAGCAACAAAGGACTTCAAAAGACAGGATGCATTGTATATTTTATTCTTTAACTCTTTTACTTAGAAGGAGTGCTTAGAAAGGATAGAAAGACAATAACTTTGCTAAATGTAAATAACAATTAGATAAATGGAAAAATAACACAAAAGTTTGATTTCTGAAAGATAATCTGTATAAATGATGTTAACTGTATAAATGCAAGATAAGCTCAAGGGCCAGAACAAGATGGATGATAACAGTATTACCGTATTTCTTCTAAAGATTCAGCCACTTTTTTCCTCATAAGGATTTGATCATTAGAAAAGATATATACATGTATGCTAAATGAAGCCAGACAAATTTGCCCATTAGAGGGAATTTAAGACAATATGACCCGCTGAGCAGTGTGTGAAAACGGTTATCCTTAAACACAACTCCATGTCCCCTTTTCTGTCTGACTTAATGGAAAATTTAGGCCATTAAAATGACTGAATATTTAGAAGAAATACGGTCCCACCTTCTACATATACATTCACAGCCAGTGATTTACAGGTGCCTCAGGCATCAGCCGTGGGTGATTTATGTTGATTGATTGATTGTTTAGTGTTTTACGCTGCGCTCAAGATTATTTCACGTATATGGTGACGTTGCCAGTTTTATTGTGGGAGGAAACAGGGCTCTATGCGGAGAGGAAACCCACGACCTTCCGGTGGTAGCTGGCAACCATCCCACATAGAGTGAAAACCCAGTCAGAAAAGTTTTTCCAATTTCTTTTGGATTGAGTGGGTTGGTGGAAGGCTGTTCGGATTGAGCATCCAACGCTCTACCTACTGAGCCACGGAGTCCCCGATTTATGTAGAAGGTGATAGTACTGTATATATATTCTAGGGTAATTCTTCCATCTTACTTAACACATAAAAATCAAATGCTGAAAGTAATCCATGCAATAAAATGCTCAAACAAATTATATGATTTTCAATTTTAAAGGTAGCTTTGTTATTATTTACTCACCGAAGTCACATAGTTTGAGGGTACCATTTTTACTGATCAGCAAATTTTCAGGTTTGATATCTAAAATATAAAGATAACTTTGGTTTTGAAAGTTATGGCTTTTTTCACTAGACAATTTTATATCGTGTGTAGTACAACAGTTGAAATGCTTGTGTCTAGCCAATATGAGTTTTGGATTGTCCTTAAAAGTGAAATTAGCCACCCAAATTCTGATTTTTCTCATAAATATCAACTGTGAAGGGAATGTGAAAGAAATGAAAATGAAAGAAAAAATGATGGTTCAGCCGTTCAACAGTATAATTTGAAATAACTGAGATACATGTTCATCAATTTTAGGCATACATGTATGTTATTTTCCCACTCTTCCTAAATGTTCATTCTCAAAACTGCTATCACAAAAAACGCTCATTTACAATACATTTCATATAACAAATAGACGCTTTCTTAATTTTGTTTTAAAAAATAATTGAGTTATCCTTCTTATCTATGAAAAGAAGGTGTTACCTGTTCCAGTGTGTTAAATAAAATATAGTCATGAATTAATATGTCTGGTTCATACATGTATGTTTCAATGGGATAAGCTTTATGTTTGCCAATACTACAGTCAGAGTATTTACAGTGAAAACTAGAGCAGTTAAATCACTGTAAACACAACCAGCACAGGTGTATAACGAAATTACTATTTAATGGGGAAAAGGTGTAATTGGGTTTGATATGCCCTGAGGAAAGACTACGGTTGTTTTCCTTTATTTAATGGTTAATTGATGGTTACCTGAGCTGATCTAAGTCCATTATCATTAATTCACAACTCTTAAATTACCTGTTGTCAGAAACCTGACCTTAAATGGACACCATAAAATGAAATTAAGACATTTGTTTACTGTGTGATGTGTACTGTTTCTAAGACAACAAACATTTTGAAAGATGGTATCTAAAGGTCTGTTCTTAAAGAAGCATGAGCTGCTAAAATGTTGATATTTTGACGTAAAAACAGAATGTTGAAATTATTGGCTATTTACCCAAGACGTATATTTCAGAAGTTTTTTAGTGCTTTTGGTTTCGAAAATGTACGATAAAGTATTGTTTTGAACCAACTTTGGCTTAGAATGAATGAATGGTCGTCTCGGTTATTTAGATTTTGTTTACTTTTCGAACACATTTTCGGTTTGTATATGCCACATACTGTATGGATTTTCCTCATTGTAACGCCAATTATTTAGTTTTTCGATGGCCTTCAAAGCCTCAAAGCCTATTTCTTCAGTTGAATTAATATTTAACCTAAGAACCATGTAGACTGGGTGGGTGCGGTTGATCTATAACCAATCTGAAACTCTTATTTATTTATGAACAGCTATTTCATCAGGGTTTGAACTTGTTTGTAAATCGATTTTGTGCATATTTGGGTAAGCTGTCTGGTAGTCGAAGATTGAGTGAGGAGGAAATATATGTAAATCATCAATCCATCAATCTTCCTCGACATGCTAACAAAGAGGGTATCTAACAACCCCATGTTGCCTCCACCAGAGGGCCCTGATGATTCCTGAACATTGGTAGAGATTAAGTGAAACCAATCATGTGGAAAGTTCAAACACCATTAGGAAAAATAGCCTGACAATTATATCTGTAATTAATAGCTGTGTAGGATGTACTAGCCAATTAAATACATTGTCTCTTGGCACTAAATCAATACAATCCAATCAGGAAGATGTTTGCATTTTAGGTTTTACAAATACTGACTACAATATTATGTTTGCTTATAGTGTTTACCAAGTCATAAATCTAATAGGATCTGCATTCTCATTATTTTTCCGATAACACTCTCTTGAAAAATGGCAAAAATTCTCTTGGACTGATAATTGAGTTCGTATCCCTGTGTATGGCAATTATCAGTAGCTCTAAAAGTGTAATCCCAAAATACATGTAACGAGAATACTGTTATGGGAATATTTCAAACCTAAATGTTGGTATCTCATACCACTTGTAAGTCAACTAAGACTCTTCAATGGCCCATACTAAAAGGCTTTTTCTAAGTTAACTGTTATGGGTCAGATGAGCTATCGTTTTTTACTTCCAATTCAATATTAAATGAACAAGAGTTAAGCTTAATACTAACAGCAGATAAACTTTCGAGACCTCTGGAAACAACTGCACAAATCGATTGGCTTGGGAGTCTCTTTCGAGAGAGAGAGAGATTTCGTGATATCCGGTGACAGAACGTTGTCAGCTCGATTAACGTATTTTGTTCTACGTCAGACCTGAGCATCGCATTCGAACGATAAAGGCTCCTCGCATGCGCAATGACAACGCCGATACTCTCGCTCCCTATGGAAAAGATACAACTGAGGGATGACTTATTGAAATTTCAAATACATTTAAAGTGTAAATGTAAGTTACATACCTCTATGAATGATGTCATTGACATGGCACCAATGGATAGCCTTACAAAGTTGATAGGTGAAATTTCGAACTTTTTCAATTGGCACTCCATTAGGTACTTCCTCCATCAGTTCAAGCATATTCTGAACAAATACATCAGAGAATATTCAAATGATGACAATAGCATGTCTCATAAAAAGTTTAAACACTAGGAAAAACAAATGTCCATGGAGCGCATTGTTTAATATATTATCATCAATAATTGTGAATGTGACAGGGGAAAATTTTTCATAAACGGTTAAATTTCCTAGTATAATTTTCGGTTGTTCAAAAACAATTGTTATTAAATGACACATTCCAAATATTCCTTATTTCATGATAAATTAGGGGGCCTCTGTGGCTCAGTCGGTTAGACACACAGTCCCACAGAGGCCTCCCATCAATGTGGCATGGGTTTTCAGACCAAATAAAAATTTCTGAGTGGGTTTTCACTCGATTGCCTAATGTGGTTGAGTTGCCAGGTACTCCCCCAAGGTCGGGGATTTCTTCCGGGCAATGAGCCGGTTTCCTCCCCAACTAAACCTGTCAACGCAGCCATATAAGTGAAATAATCTTAAGTGCAGCGAAAAACATCAATTAATCAATCAAGGTAAATGGATTGAATTTTGAATAGATTTTATTTGGACACCATCTGCTGGGTCATTTAGCACTGTTACACTGTGATCTGATTGTTAACAACTTAAGGAATAATCCAAATCTCAAACAAAGCAAACAGTACTTGTCAACTTTGCAAGTATGAAGCACTGTGATAATTGTTAGACAGACTAAACACACCAGTATAAGTCAAGTGAAAGCCAAATTGTGCTTTTCAATTAAATATTTGCATGCATAAACCTGAGTCTCCAAAGTTGCACACAGACAATGTACAAAAAAGGTTTACTCAAATGGGTTTCCACAAACAGTTATTGGCTGAATACAAAAGATGAGTGAAGAACCAATAAGCCGCTGAAAACTTTCAATATAGGCTGCTACAATAGGGCAGGTAAGAGTGTTAACCAAACACTTACCCTCTCAACATACTCAAACACCAGATAGAGTTTTCCCCTCCGCCTGAAAGCCTCCTTCAACTCCACTATGTTCTCCTGCTTCAAGGCTCTTAACATCTTCAACTCCCTCAAGGTGGTTCTTCTAGTATCTTCATTGTCTACGCACACAAATACATTTTTTTACAGATATGATTGATTGATTGTTTGGTGTTTTACACTGCGCTCAAGATTATTTCACTTATATGGCGGCATTGCCAGTTTTTTTTTTGTGGGAGGAAACCTGGCTCTATACCCGGAGGAAACCCACGACCTTTCGGTGGTAACTGGGAACCATCCCACATAGGTCGTTCGAGGGGAAAACACAGTCAGAAAATTTTTCCAATTTTTTGTTGGGACTGAGTGGGATTCAAACCCGTGACCCATTGGTGGAAGACTGTTCAGATTGAGCGTCCAACGCTCTGCCTACTGAGCCACAGAGGCCCCCATTAGAGATATAAAGGTATTATATTGTCAGATTGAGTTTCATGATTTCATTTGTCTCAGGTATTTTAAATATGTTTTGCAAACACGAATAACTGACATTATAAATTTAATTCCTACATCTACAGCGTAAAAATGTTTACTCACCTTCAGAATCTTTGAATTTTTTTATGGCAACAGTTTCTCCAGATTCCTGTTTCCCAAAACAAAATGTAAAAGTAAATTGATTGATTGTTGATATTTCACATACTGTAAATGTCAGCGTTGCTCTCTCCCCCCCCCCCCCCCCCTCACAGTTTCCAACATGCCAACCATCTAAAGGCCAAAAAAACGTATAAACTAGTAAATCTTGGAGAAAGTAAAAAGCGAAGGTTTTGACACGTGTCGGCTTATAAAGGTTATTTAACATGCCTTTTAATGCAGAAGGAAATCTCCCAGTCACTAAGACAATTTATTCTGCTTAATCAAGGTACAGGTTTCACCGTTATTACCCAAATAGATTGATTGATGTTTTACGCTGCACCCAAGATTATTTCACTTATATGGCGGCGTTTACCCACATAGTGCAGATACATGTATACAAAAATTTGTTTTGGGTAGATTGTAAATAGTGTAATAGCAAAAAGAAATGGAAAAAAAGTTTGAAATTTTCTAGGTTTTTTTAATTCATATTTGGTTTCATATATAGGATTTAGGATCATTACCACCATCGATATTGAATTTATGGTACAGTATTTATGGTATTTAAGACAGTTCAATGTCCTGAAGAAATATAAAGCCTTCAATGGGGAGACTGACCCCAATAGAACTTTAGCCCCACACTATGTCCAATGTATAATATTTTCAACATATTTAAATGTTTGCATAAAATTGTGTGTTAACATAAATAATTTACTGGTTACCTTTCCCAGATACATTTGATTTTTTTTATTATCATGCATTGTACTAACAGAAGGTAGTTAAGTTGAGAATAACAATAGTGTGAGGTATGGCTCAAGTCAGCACATGTTGATTATGTATTATATGTCTTCATTATGGCAGTATAAACAGGCAGTGAGCTACTAAAGTGCTTCGGAATTCCAGTGTTCATATATAGGGAACGTGTGGGGGCATGTATATAACCTATAATAATATCACATAGGGCAGATGGCTGAAATACCATAATAAAAGAAAAGGGTGCATTCCATAATAGAGAGAGAGAGTTGATGCCTGTTTGACCCACTGGGCAGGGTTTACTGCTAATCGCTCAGGTGCCTAATAACTCAATTGCTGTGATATTGGTCGAAATCACCTAAGCTATAGTGTGTTTATACACAATCAGCGATGCAGGTCGTTGGCTTGTCAGTTCTCCACAGGGGTGTATTCTATGTGTACAATAAAACCCCCTCTTTAAGGGATCTATATCAGATTTATTTCTTTTTCAAGAAAGCCAATCCTAATAGGGCGTGATAAAACATTCAAAGCCTTCCATGCACACAAGCTGTATGTTAAATCCAGTCAGCTTTAACCTATTTACACAACATAAATTATACAGAATAATGGGGGAGAAATTATTTTGTTGTTGAAATAAAATAATTTAATAGCACTTTAATTGAGAAATTATATTTATTTGTTTAATTTCATGAGTAAAATACTGTCCATCATTGTATTATGACATGTAGCTTAAACAGGCAGCTAAAACATTACTTGTCAGTCAAAGCTAACAATTCGTAAATCGGTCGTGCTTTTAAAATGGGCCAACCGACCCCCCCTGGTCTTTTAGGAACAAGAGTTTTTGCCAGTAGTATTAATCATTCAGATATCTACATGTATACATGTATGTCTATATGACATGAAATAAGCACAGTTGTGATGCAAAAGTTAACAACATTTTTTTCACTCCAGGTATCAAACGATTCTGCATGTATAAAAAAAAATGCGCATGTAGTTGTATAATAATTGTTTTGAATAACACAGAGGCATGTGTAGGGCATGTACATGTATCTTAGCCTGGGTGAGAAAAGGCATCTATTTTTATCACAAACACCTGCGATAAACTGTTCCTTAGTTACTGTACAAGCACATTCCTCTAACCGGAGAAAAAAAGAACAAAAAAAGAACAAAAAAGAAACCAGAGGACCATGCTAAAATGAAACCATTTAGTAATTTTATAATTTATCAAGCCAATTTCATTTGCGTCTTCAAAGGACTACTAAAACTAAATTATGGACTAACTCTGGAAGTTTTAGGGTTCCTTTCCGTTGATTAGCTCATTTTATTTAATTCAGAAAGATACTGACCTTATGACGACATCTCAGCACAACTCCATAAGCCCCTTTGTAAGAGAGATAAAAAAAAGCAATTAATTCAACAGAAAGTGAAGGGGTGTTTGGAAATAACTTTTTTTTTTATCATTGGTATGGAACCCATGTTTAAAGAGAGTTTCAAACATTTCTAACTTTGACCATATTGCAAAATGTTGGTGATTACTTTGAACTTATATAAGAAATATACACATAAACAAGCAATAACACTGAATGAAATAGTTTAAAAATTAATTTAATTTCAAAATAAATTGATCTACAATGTACATGTAAACTAGTTTGTTCTAAACATCAAGATCACCTTATTGTGATCGTGGCTTTATTTACCTACTTTAACATTTAGTAAACATATTATAAGCGTTTTTTTTTTTACCATAATAATTAAACAAACTGTTTCTCTCTCCTTTATTACATGTACATGTATTATCCCTTTTTATTTACGTTATCTTGCAATACTGTGTATACCATTGTAGTGTATTGATTCAAAAGAAATTGATTCCGTGGAACATGACCAGTGATTTGTGAGTTTGGATATCCTGGTTGATTCAGTGGGACATAATCAGTGATTTGTGAGTTTGGATATCCTGGTTGATTCAGTGGGGCGTAACCAGTGATTTGTGAGTTTGGATATCCTGGTTGATTCAGTGGGGCGTAACCAGTGATTTGTGAGTTTGGATATCCTGGTTGATTCAGTAGGACATAACCAGTGATTTGTGAGTTTGGATATCCTGGTTGATTCAGTGGGGCGTAACCAGTGATTTGTGGGTTTGGATATCTATCCTGGTTGATTCAGTGGGACATAACCTGTGATTTGTGAGTTTGGATATCTATCCTGGTTGATTCAGTGGGGCGTAACCAGTGATTTGTGAGTTTGGATATCCTGGTTGATTCAGTGGGACATAATCAGTGATTTGTGGGTTTGAATAACCTGGTTGATTCAGTGGGACATCAACAGTGATTTGTGAGTTTGGATATCTATCCTGGTTGATTCAGTGGGACATAATCAGTGATTTGTGAGTTTGGATATCTATCCTGGTTGATTCAGTGGGACATAACCAGTGATTTGTGAGTTTGGATATCCTGGTTTCGTCAGTGGGACATCAACAGTGATTTGTGAGTTTGGATATCCTGGTTTCTTCAGTAGGACATAACCAGTGATTTGTGAGTTTAGATATCCTGGTTGACTCAGTGGGACATAACCAGTGATTTGTGAGTTTGGATATCCTGGTTGATTCAGTAGGACATAACCAGTGATTTGTGAGTTAGGATATCCTGGTTGATTCAGTAGGACATAACCAGTGATTTGTGAGTTAGGATATCCTGGTTGATTCAGTGGGGCGTAACCAGTGATTTGTGAGTTGGGATATCTATCCTGGTTGATTCAGTAGGACATAACCAGTGATTTGTGAGTTAGGATATCCTGGTTGATTCAGTGGGGCGTAACCAGTTATTTGTGAGTTTGGATAACCTGGTTGATTCAGTGGGACATAACCAGTGATTTGTGAGTTTGGATATCCTGGTTGATTCAGTGAGGGCGTAACCAGTGATTTGTGAGTTTGGATAACCTGGTTGATTCAGTGAGGGCGTAACCAGTGATTTGTGAGTTTGAATATCCTGGTTGATTCAGTGGGACATAATCAGTGATTTGTGAGTTTGGATAACCTGGTTGATTGAGTGGGGCGTAACCTGTGATTTGTGAGTTTGGATAACCTGGTTGATTCAGTGAGGGCGTAACCAGTGATTTGTGAGTTTGAATATCCTGGTTGATTCAGTGGGACATAATCAGTGATTTGTGAGTTTGGATAACCTGGTTGATTGAGTGGGGCGTAACCTGTGATTTGTGAGTTTGGATAACCTGGTTGATTCAGTGGGGCGTAACCAGTGATTTGTGAGTTTGGATATCCTGGTTTCGTCAGTGGGACATCAACAGTGATTTGTGGGTTTGGATATTCTGGTTGATTCAGTGGGACATAACCAGTGATTTGTGAGTTTAGATATCCTGGTTGATTCAGTGGGACATAACCAGTGATTTGTGAGTTTAGATATCCTGGTTGATTCAGTGGGATATAACCTGTGGTTTGTGAGTTTGGATATCCTTGTTGATTCAGTGGGACATAACCAGTGGTTTGTGAGTTTGGATATCCTGGTTGATTCAGTGGGACATAACCAGTGGTTTGTGAGTTTGGATATCTTGGTTGATTCAGTGGGACATCAACAGTGATTTGTGGGTTTGGATATTCTGGTTGATTCAGTGGGACATAATCAGTGATTTGTGAGTTAGGATATCCTGGTTGATTCAGTGGGGCGTAACCAGTGATTTGTGAGTTTGGATATCCTGGTTTCGTCAGTGGGACATCAACAGTGATTTGTGGGTTTGGATATTCTGGTTGATTCAGTGGGACATAACCAGTGATTTGTGAGTTTAGATATCCTGGTTGATTCAGTGGGACATAACCAGTGATTTGTGAGTTTAGATATCCTGGTTGATTCAGTGGGACATAATCAGTGATTTGTGGGTTTGGATATCCTGGTTGATTCAGTGGGACATAACCAGTGATTTGTGAGTTTGGATATCCTGGTTGATTCAATGGGACATAACCAGTAATTTGTGAGTTTGGATATCCTGGTTGATTCAGTGGGACATACAGTGTAATCAGTGATTTGTGAGTTTGGATATCCTCCTGGTTGATTCAGTGGGGCGTAACCAGTGATTTGTGAGTTTGGATATCCTGGTTGATTCAGTGGGACATAACCAGTGATTTGTGAGTTTGGATATCCTGGTTGATTCAGTGGGACATAACCAGTGGTTTGTGAGTTTAGATATCCTGGTTTATTCAATGGGACATAACCAGTGATTTGTGAGTTTGGATATCCTGGTTGATTCAATGGGACATAACCAGTGATTTGTGAGTTTGGATATCCTGGTTGATTCAGTGGGACATAAACAGTGATTTGTGGGTTTGGATATCCTGGTGGATTCAGTGGGGCATAATCAGTGATTTGTGGGTTTGGATATTCTGGTGGATTCAGTGGGGCATAATCAGTGATTTGTGAGTTTGGATATCCTGGTTGATTTTGTGGGACAAAATCAGTGATTTGCTAGATAAAAAAAAAACTAAATTAAATTATTATGTATCACATAAAATAATATCTTATAACTAGTACAAATGTAAATATAGCAATTTTTAGCAGCTGTAACCTGGACCTGAAAACCATCAAAGATATATGTACCCAATAGTGATAAACTGGAAAAATTTGACAAATTATATATTGTTGGGGTTCAAATTGTAAATAAATTTTAACATGTATTTCTGATTCATCCCTTTGTCTCCACTTTCTAGCTGGCATGCTGAAGTACATGTACATGCATGTAACAAGTTACTGTTAAGATGAGGGTGACAAATCTTGTACGAGATACCATGTGTTAATAATAAAACCATGTATTTGCTTTAATTATGAAAGCCCCACATGTACATGTACATGTAGGTGAGATTAACACCTTGGAGAACTTAACACCACTGGAAAATCAAATAATTAAAACATATATCCAAAATATATATATACCACATGCCGTGCTGTACACTCAAATATATATATACCCTCATTCTAGAAATTAAACTAACCAAAAGTTAATTTAATTTAATTAAAAATAAACTGTAGTCTGTTCAATAAATTATGAACATAATTTATTTTTGCATTTAAAATGGCATTGTCAGCATTTGATATTTACTGAAATATAAGCGATTGAAATACATGTACATGTACCCCAAAAATTGATTAAGCATGTCACCAGTGTAAACTGAAAATGTACAGTATGTTAACCAACAACAAAATTAAACCAACAGATGCTTACGTGTATTTAGATTTACAGTCTTTATGACTTTTAAACACAGTCTTAACATACAATCTGCAAAGTCAGACTGACTTGTAAAAAAAATATCGAACCATTTCCTAATTCTGTTTTAAATTGACGAAATATTTCAGGAATTAAGATGTATACATGTACATGTATGTGTGGGCAAAACCCCAGTCCATGCAGCTATCAGTCATTTTAATGTCATTTGTGTAATGGAAATTGAGGCTTTTTGACTCATGAAACAGAAAAGCAATATTATCTATGTAAACACAATGAGATAAGACTGATAGACTCTACCCAACGGACATAATGGAGGATAGAATGGCAGTCATCCATGAATGATAATGACAGTTTAATAGTCATTATAATCATCTAGATCTGCTTTATTGATTAACTTGTTTGCTGCAGTGACAGGAGAATTTTTAAACATTAAGCAGAAAGTTATGGAGCTACATGTACACCAGAGAAAACTAAAAAAAAACTTAGAAGGCATTTACATGTATGATCTTTATACAAAAAGTAGTTTCAACTTACCTTCTCCCACCACCCCTAAAATTTCGTACTTGTTCATTACATATCAAGATTTCATGTATCAAGCCCTTTTCCTGCAAACCCAAACAAAAAACAAAATTTTAAAAGTTTGCTTCAATAGACGACTTTTACAGTACAGTACAGCACTGAGCAAAGTTAGTTCTTTCACAGCCACAGCGATTGGAAAGCTTCGAGCCACCTGGCAGATGAGAGATACACAAATTCAGTACTGCAGATACAGGCATTGGTTAGCCTTATAGTAACCAAGGCTCAGGAGTCAGAGAATCATTCTTAACTTCCTCAGAGTACCAACACCCAAAAAAAGAACCAGATTACCAATACTATAAAATATAAAGTGTTTTTAAACTTGACAGTGAAACTGATCCTGAAAATAACTGCAGGTACATGTAAACATAGACTGATCCAGAGACATTTTGAAACCTGTATATACAGGTATGGGCGCCCAAACTCTCAAGCAAAAAATCCGCCCAAATTCTTAAAACCAACAGATTTTAATGTCAAAATAGCATTTAATGTTGAATTTTGGGCCAGAGATGTTGTTTTTGTCTTATTGTTGGAACATTTTGAACCGAAATGGTACATGCCCAAATTTTCCCTGGATCAGTCCCTGGTAAATATATGCAATATACATGATACAGTACTACACCAAAAAGTTACCAGGATTGCACATGGGTGTGAAGTGCAGGTGACACGCATTTTATTAGTGGCAACATTTTGGGTGTACTGTTTCAATATATAACTCGCTTTACATATCATGGGTTCCAAAATTATGAGAATTTATTAAGGCATCATCACAAAGTAGGTTTTTGTGAACAACACAAGCTTTCGACACCGATGCTGGCATCTTTGATATGCACTTGATAAAGAGACCGGCATATGATAGCCGTGTCGAAAGCTTGTGTTGTTCACAAAAACCTACTTCATGCCTTAATTATTTCTCAATAATACTGATACACTGTAGTTGTACAGCAAATGCAATAGATTTTCTTCTAGCTTTAATTCCATTTTGATGTTCAGTTTATCATTGAATCAAACAGTATTTTGCTATAACTTAGGTTAGTACTAGACAATATTCAGATTTCAAAATATGTACATATATACCAGCTACTGACTTAAAAGATGATCGAGATACATGTACATAACTTACATGGTGCATAAGGACTATTTGTCTGATTTATGAGAATTGTACGTAGAGCATATACTGATATAGTTAGAGTGCAAAATAAGGAGAGGGCAGCTTTGCCAATTGACTAATTTTAGGCTTTGAGCTAATTTCATGAGATTCTTGCGCTTTAAAGTTCTGGATTTACCAAAGACACAAGTAGAATACATCTCGGACTCCACGTTCACCTCCTGGATCAGGGGATAAGTTATCCAAACGGATTAAAGTTAAAGTAAGCTTTATTTCTAGACGATAGATTATAAAAATAAACATTAGCTCTAAAGAGCTTTGCTTCAATAGAGGACTTTTACAGTACAGCAGCCTCGATATTGGTTGCTGATTATTAGAATATGTGGGATATATATGTTAGAAAGGGTAAAATGCAAGATGGTGTTATTTTTAGTGGAAGAGAATTGCAGGAAATTGTTATACATTTTTCTTAAGAAGTGTAAATTTAGCTTTACTCGTACATCATGTATACCTTGGCTTAAACTTAGGACTCAAGAGTTACATGTATGAAAGAATTATTACAGGTGACCTTTAAACACAATTATTATAGAATTTGAATAGGAATCCCTTGCAATAAATTTGAATTTCATCTATATAACAATAATAGTTTTTATAAATTTACAATCACAGAGATGTGAAGCGAATGGTGTAGATTATGAAGTATGATAGACAACATTGCTTTGAGTTCGGATGAGTCCTCCTGACGTGCTGAGTACTGTGCTAGCTCATGTAATTTTAGTTTTTACTGACAACTGTCTAAACGAAGTTTGACTTGTGACAAACGTCTTTTTAAAAGGTATTCAGTGTGCCATTTGTTTAAAAGACTAATCTTATTGAGTTGAGGCATATTTTTCAATCTGCTGTTTACCTTGGCTTACGGCTCACTGACTTCCAACTTCAGCTGTCAAATTCACATGCGTCTTATGTCAAACTGTGTAACAACAACAACCCAAGTAATCCGATAACAGCTACTGAAACTCGAGGTAAATTAAATTCAGACATTCGTAGACGAGCTAATTATTACACTCATATGTGATGAATATCATTGTGATAAATCTGAAAGAATCTGATACGGGTAATTCCAGTTGTCAGAAATTTCAAGGTGATTTCACCTTTACGTTAACTTCTGAACTCAAACCACCGCCATGAATTTCCTTGCCAACATACCCACAATGCTCAAGTGACAGGCGCGCGTTCCGTGACGTTGGTGCAATGGGCGTGATTTATTACAGTGAATGGCCAATAGCAGTATAGACAAGGTTTTTCTATGACAAATTAAAAAAAGAAAAACTTCATATTACCTGAAAATATAGTTGTATATTTTATTTGGCATAAATGGAAACTGGTTACAAACCATATGTACATTAATATGCATAACAGTTTTAATTATAATCTGGTGTAACAATTATGAAAAAAGAAAGAAAAAGACAAAAAAAATCCCAAATGTGGTAAGCTAAACATTCTAACACATCTCAAACTCTTGACTACATTATAATTGTAGTAACAGGCAACTAATAACAAATAATGAGAAAGTAAAGGAGGAGAGAGTGGGTTAGTTATTATTGAGGAAAATAAACAAATGGTTATACTTTCTTTTTAGATATCACCAAAAAAAAAAAGAGGTGAATTTTAAAAATTGCAAAAAAAAAAGTGAATTTTAAAGGGGCATGAGCTGCCAAAATGTTGATATTTTGGAGTAAACACAGAATGTTGAAATTATCGGCTATTTTTCTCAAGACGTATAATTCAGAAGCTTTTTAGTCCTTCTAGTCTCAAAAGTGTACTATAAAGTATTGTTTTGAACTAACTTTGACTTAGAATGAATGAATGGTCGTCCCGGTTATTTAAATTTTGCTACTTTTCGAACACGTTTTCGGTTCGTACAGGGCACATACTGTATGGATTTTCCTCATTCCAACGCCAATCATTTAGTTTTTCGATGGCCTTCAAAGCCTCTTACTGTCGTGACGATTAGAAATTATGAAAAAAAGTGTGAATTTCGGCAGCTCATGCCACTTTAAAAATTGCAAAAAAAAAAAAAAAAGGTTGATCATTAGTTTTACCAATTGAAATAACAGGGCTTTTTGTACCACAAATGTCTGTCCTTAGACATCCAAAGTCAGATAAATAATAAGACTCTGATAAAAAAAAATTGATACATCTAAATCAGAAAAAGGCTGGTTAAAAAAAAATGTCCTGTTTAGTATCACCGCCCACCCCAAACATTTCATCCGCACCAATTTTATTTTTTTTTGTGATCAGAACTTGACCAAAAACAAAAAATAATTTTTGGCACAAAGGGCAGTTTGAAAAAGGACTCTATTTAAATGGCCAGGAATAAATTCTAATAGAAACCACTCAATAAAGTTATTTTGCTGTCTTTTGCCAAACAAAATGAGTGGTTTCAAATCTTTTTTAAGGAAAAGTTTCTTTCACATACGACTCAACTCAGAACATCAAGGGACAGACATGTGATATAGATCGAACATCACTCAAGCCCCTTAAGTAAAAATATCTCAAAAATGGATGCTTAACTTTTTTTTAACCAACCTAACTGTCAATAAGTTTTATGAGACATGCTAACTTTTATCTTAAAATAAAAGTACAATATTTCATTCAAAGATAAATTCTTATGCTTAAGAGAAAATCACAGATATATAGAATGAGGTTGGGTATTTACATACATAAAACAGACTGAAGAATTTTATTTAAGCATGCAAGCAAAAATGTCAAATTAGAGAAAAGAGTTGCTAAAACTGGTGGGCCTTTGACGTGTACAAAACGGCGAGTGGTGCCCAAATTTTTTTAATAAATTTTAAGTGACGAAAAAATAAATCATTCACTTCGAAATAAAAACTATTGTATTTTGTTAGAACTGAAAGCGTTCTTGACTTTCATTTTAAACATTTTTTTTTTCATGTTAGTATGAATAGCCAAGTAAAAGGGAACTGCTTCAAGGATTTATCAGTTTATAGACCCTTTCACTTATATGGCCAGTTTTATTGTGGGAGGAAACCAAGCTCTATGCTCAGAGGAAACCCCCGACCTTTCGGTGGTAACCGGCAACCATCCCTTTTGGCTTAAGGATTGACGCTTGCGCAGAAGCTTCATTGTATGGCAAAATAACGCTAAATTGAGTTTTTGGATCAATCTGACGTCAGAATAGTGTTCATTTTGTCTTTGTCACAGAGACCGCAACAGAGAAATGACGTCAATGCCATACAATTCGAACAACGTCATAAAAAAGTCATTCTAAGCCAAAAGGGTCTATTAGTAGTGTATTAAACATGATCTACATGTAGATTCAAATAACATCAAAAGTTGTTAACAAACTTTGAAAATGAAACAAAAATATTATGATACAAAGATAATTAAAATGGTTATGATAAATTGTTAAAAGAAAAACAATTACATGAAAATCATAAAAAATTCAAATATTTCATCCATATGATACAATGTACAATATCATCAGCAAATGTGTAGTTGTTTTTTAAAGAAATGGAAATAGAGTAAGTCTAACAAAATTAAAAAAAATATTTTTTTGCGGAAACAAATTTGGAATGTTATGTGGGGAAATGTTACAAGGAAATTGTAAAATGCTCCACAAAAAGTTACAAAGTGAAATATTTACAAAATATTATGAGCAGTTAAATTTGAAATAATTTCTATTGTACACATCTATATACAAAACTGAAAAAGCATGCTAAGACATCAGTAACGTCGACACATATACAAAAAGTTCTAAAAAGAAGTTTGGTGTGTGTAAGTGTGTGAGGAAGTAAATTTGGAGCTCTCCAGAATGGAGGTAAATTTGGTCCTCAGACATAAGGGGCTGATTCGTTTCAGGAAACTTTTGAGATCTCGAACAGTAATTTTTTCCTAGTAGAAATAAGTGGTTTTGCACAGTCGGGCACTCTCCATTTTTCCAACATGACTTGCTTTTAGAGTCCTGGGGCCGGTTGTTCAAAAGTGTATTAGGCTTAATACCGGTATAACTTTGTAACATAACAATTGAATTTCTTTGTTACGCGACGTCATTTAGACCGGTATTAAGCCTAATACACTTTTGAACAACTCAGCCCTGGGACAATCTAGACAGTAATAAGAAATTCGAAGACCACCTCTCAAGAAAGTTTTGTAAAGAATCAAACCAAATTCACATTTACAAAATTTAATGGTTTGTATTTGTTAATTAGTATTTCAAACAATAAAATTAAACAGAATATAACAAATTCTTAACATTCTCAGTGACATTTTTATCCAATACAATCAATGAGAGAAATCCTTAAGATGAGGTTAGTATAGGAAGTTATACATGTACATGTACATCCAATATGAGCATTCATTGTACAAGTCAGAATGGCTGTTGGGTTGAAATTTTCTGATGGTTTATGTGTAATTAAACAAATTGACATATCACCATATGGTTGATTACTTGATTGATTGATTTATTGATAATTTGCGCTGCACCTAAGATTATTTCACTTATGTTGGCGGCGTTGCTAGGTTTAGTGGGGAGGAAACCTGACAACTCTTTCACATACAGGGACCCAGTGAAAAATCCACTCAAAAATTATTTCCGTTTTTATTTGGTCTGAGTGAGACTCGAAGTCACGACCCACCAACGGACAGGTACTTGTTTGAATACTTCCGCTTAATGCTATAGAACCAATAAGTTTGTACATGCAGTTATTATCATAATGAGGACACGTTTGCAATGAAATGTTTACAATACAAGTTTGATGAATTCTTTAAAGGGGCATGAGCTGCCAAAATGTTGATATTTTGACGTTAAAAGAGAATGTTGAAACTATTGGCTATTTTTCTCAAGAGGTACAATTCAGACGCTTTTTAGTGCTTCTACTCTCGAAAATGCACGATAAAGTATTGTTTTGAACTAACTTTGGCTTAGAATGAATGAATGGTCGTCCCGGCTATTTAAATTTTGTTTACTTTTCGAACACGTTTTCGGTTCGTACAGGACACATACTATATGGATTTTTCTCATTCCAACGCCAATCATTTAGTTTTTCGATGGCCTTCAAAGTCTCTTACTGTCGTGACGATCAGAAATTATGGAAAAAGTTTGAATTTTGGCAGCTCATGCCACTTTAACTGGAACTTTATGCTCCTGACAAACTGACCTTTAAACACAATCTAATTTTGCCAGCTGATGTCCCTTTTAAAATCACTTAGAGTTCATGATTTTGTCAAAAGGTTGGGGCCAGCAGATTCATGTAACTTTGAAAAGTGATACACAGGAATAATATATTGTGTATGTATTTGAGGGATAAAAAAGTATTGATAGATTGAGGCATACTGAAATGTCTTTTAAGTTACACATTATCTGCAGATGAACTTTAAAATTCACATCTGAAATGACTATCACTTATATTACCTTTATTTTCAATCAAGACATTTTTTTCTGATTGGTCAGTAGTCAGAAAATAAAAGGCAGGTACATTAAAAATGAAATGTACAATAGAAATGATAGATAAGTATGAGTAGAGAATCCAAAAGCACTATTATCAATACAGTAAATATGTATAAAATACAAAAATGTATAAACAATTCATAAAAAAATTAAAACGTTTAGGGTTAAAAAAAACTCTCCAAATTAAAAAGCTCTCTTAAAAAAGTGTGTAGATGTCCTTTGCTTTTACAAATCTAATTTGCAGCACCAATTATTTTTGCTTATGTTTAAGTAACAGTATTTAAAACATCCACACATTCTCGTGAGCTTTCCGAGTTTGAATTATTAGATGAATTATTAAGTGCATAGCATTTAAAAAGTTTTAAATCTTGTCATGACACGTGAAATAAGAAATAGCAGTTTTTTGGGGGGGAGCTTATTAAAAGTCTCGAATCCAACTAACTTCACGACGGCTCATTCAAAAACTGCCCAAAGTCCTACTGGTCAATATATCAGTCATTTGCAAGTGTTATCACATATAAAGCATTCCGCCACAGAAAGTGCAGCTTTATGTGACTAAAATACTTTCAGTTAGTGAATTCTTCCTACAAGACTAGAAACTAAGATTTTCTTTAAGATTTCTTGTTGCCCCACACTGTGATTGGCAGTGAGAACAGACGGAAACCAAGGAGATGACTAGACAAGTAGATCACAGTAATCCAGTGGGACGCAGCAGCGCTTGTAACCACAATGGGGCAACAGCGTTTGTAACCACAATGGGGCAACAGCGTTTGTAACCACAATGGGGCAACAGCATTTGTAACCACAATGGGGCAACAGTGATTGTAACCACAATGGGGCAACAGCGATTGTAACCACAATGGGGCAACAGCATTTGTAACCACAATGGGGCAACAGCGTTTGTAACCACAATGGGGCAACAGCATTTGTAACCACAATGGGGCAACAGCGTTTGTAACCACAATGGGGCAACAGCGTTTGTAACCAAGAGGAGGCAGCACCACTAGTAACCACCAGGAGGGCAGCACTGTTTGTTAACACCAGGGGGAGCAGCACTACTAATAACCACCAGGGGGAGCAGCACTACTAATAACCACCAGGGGGAGCAGCACTACTAATAACCACCAGGGGGCAGCACTGATTGTAACCACTAGCGAGCAGCCCCGGCCATTTATTCCACTAGAGGGCAGTGCCATTTATAACCACTACGGGGCACCGTTCTTTCCACTAGAGGGCAGCGCCATTTATAACCACTACATAACCACAGCACTGTTCAATTCACTGAAGGGCAGTGTGGTTTATAACCTCTATGGGACAACACCCTTTTTATACACTGGAGGGCTGCACCAAAACTCTCCACTAAGGGGTATTACAACTGATATCAATAATTGACAGGCACAACATCTGTCCACAAGATAGTAGAAGCCTTATATGGCATAATCCCCATCATCGCTGAGCTTAAGTAATTTGGGTTCCAGTTGACTAAACGATGGCCGACCATCTGGTTCCTGTTGATTAAATGGAAAATATTTTATAAGCCGGAGTTCATTAACAAAATATCAATACTAAATGCATTCTTTAACACCCACTAGCCATTGCAAGTAATATCTAGGTAAGTCGATGTATCAATTAAGTTTAATGTGATATCGTGGGCATTAAAGCAAAAACAGTAACTCAAAAGATTTTAATTAATTTCTGAAGCCAATTAGAAACCTATCTCTGGTTTTCAGTGTCAATAAGAGTTAATACAACTGTTTATGGAAAACGACACATAATATCTTTACATAGCTGAGGATAAAGGGGAAGATATTCACACTATTTGTGGTTACATTCTTGCTTCCTTTTGAGCTTAACAGATTGATTGATTGATTGGTGTTTTACGCCACGCTCAAGATTATTTCACTTATATGGCTGCGTTGCCAGTTTTATTGTGGGAGGAAACCGGGCTCTGTGCCCAAGGAAACCCACGACCTTCCGCTGGTAACTGGCAACCATCCCACATAGGGCGTTCGAGTGAAAACCCAGTCAGAAAATTTTTCAATTTTTGGACTGAGTGGGATTCGAACCCGCGACCCATTGGTGGAGCATAACAGAATACCAAGATCAACAACGATAATTTCTTTCGGTCATTCAGTTAGTGGCAATGTACTGTATAATGTTATGAAAGTGTTAAAATTATCACAATGGATAATGCCAGTTTTGAATGTAAATGGAATTAAGAATTGTCAATACCTTATTCCAACATTCTAACATGACCCTATACACAGCATCAGGACATGCCCGGGGTCTTTTTAGTTTCTTTCCTCTGTTGACGACATACTCCACTACCTCAGCATTGGGCATGTTATTATACGGGGTCTCAGCTCCGCTAAATACTTCCCACATTAACACTCCTGAAACGTAAGACAATAATATATCATTCAGCAGTTTGACTCATTCTTTAATGGTATTTTTTTTTAAATATACGATATTTTGTTCCAGGATCTGAGAGCATGTGACCAGGCTTATAACATTAACTTGAATCCAGTCTGTGCTAGGGTGGCCTCTCCATGCTCCACTCCAAACTAGGATCACAATATATTGGGTACATTTCCCTGTTCAGCTGAATAGAGAGCGAGAGTATTGTGAGAATTCTACAAATTTCCTGTCACCACCGCTGCCTTTACGCAAGTTTGGGAGCCATTTTAGATCGAATGTGAAGTTCATTTCTGAGAACAAAAAACGCCAATCGAACTGACGTCATTGAAAAACGTCATCTATCACTGGATATCACAAAATCGCTCGGGACACTCGCAGACTCTTTAGCAAATTCTGAGTAAGCTATCACTCTTGTTACAATGGAATTTAGTCATCAAAACAAGTTTTGGAATAAATTTCTTGTGCAAAATAGGATTGTTGACAGTGAATGACTCAGTTGCTTGATTGATCTATGTTTTACAAAGCATTCAAGATTATAACACTTAAAAGATTGATTGGTTGATGTTTTACACCTCACACAAGATTATTTCCCTTATATTGTGGCAATACCCGGTTTAGTGGAGAAGGAAACCTTAATTTTTCTTGGAATTTGTATCCGTCACTCATTGATGGATTGACGGATTTTTTACGCTGCACTCAAGATTATTTCACTTATATGGCAGCAGCGTTGCCAGGTTTAGTGGGGGAAGAATCCAGGCTCATATTGCCCAGAGAAAATGCCCGACCTTCTGGGAGTACCTGGCAACTCTTCAACATACAGCCACTAAGCGAAAAATCCACTCCGAAATTTTTCAATTTTTATTTGGTCTGAGCATGATTCGAACCCTCGCCGCAACCATGGAAGGTCTGTGTGGGACGGTGGGACAATCACTCTAACCCACTTGACCACCGAAGCCCCCTCATTGATGGAAGGTCTTTGTCAGACTGAGAAACTATCCCTCTGCTGACAGAGCCACTGAGGCCCCTACAATTGCAGGGTTTAGGAAGGGGGACTAGCACTTTTCCAAGAGGATATCCTCGACCTTGGATAGGTACCAGCCAACCTTTCCATATTGGGCGACTGACAAAAGACCCAACCTGAATCTTCATTCCTTGGATTGAATTGCATTTGAACTGATGAGTGAAGACGTATATATGTACAGAAGATTAATTAGCTCTTTGCAAGTTTCCTAGCGGGAGAAGAAACTGGCCTTTTTGCCTGATGGAAACACCTGAAACTTCAGTCGGTACTTGGCAAACCCGCAGTTATAGAAAAGACAACAGAAATGCTTCACTGAGCACAAAATGAATGTTAGCCATCATATCAGTTTGACTGGCAATGAAATGTTGGAGGAGTATGCCATACTCAAGATTATTTCTCTAATATCACTGTGTTTATTGAGAAAGAGGAGGGTGAAATGATGGATGTTCTTACCAAATGCCCAAACGTCTGATTTACTGCTGAACTTTGTATAACTAAGAACCTCTGGAGGTGCCCACTTGACGGGGAACTTGGCTCCGTTAGAACTCACATACTCATCATCAAGGACAAACCTAAAAAGATTGATGGCTGGGGTTTAATGACGCATTCAATAGGCCAGGTAAAGTTATATGGTAACAATACTGATAAAAAAAACACTAAATATAGCAATATATTTGTCTTGTGGCATAAAGAGTTTGGTTTGATAATAAAGAACATTGTGGGAGGAAAATCAGGCTCTATGCCCGGAGGAAACCCAGACCTTCCGTTGGTAACTGGCAACCATCCTACATAGGTAGTTCGACTGAAAACCCAGTCAGAAAATTTTCCAATTTTTTGGGACTGAGTGGGATTCAAACCCAAGACCCATTGGTGGAAAAGAACATTGGAAAACATGGCACAATAAAACACATTTATATACACTGCACTTAGCATTTCTTTGAAACTGCAATTTAACAATTGAATTTAGTATATATATTTTATTGTCAAGTTAAAATAAAAATTCAGAAAACTATTGAATTTTAAATAATATTAGAAATAATTGTTGAATGAATTGTAAAACTCTGGCTGATATGAACATTAGCCAAAATAAAATATCAACATTGATCATAAACCAAATGATACAATAGACCATGTGATCTACATGTATATACCTGGTCAACCTAATGAAATATCATAGGTTTACTTTATTACAACAATTTATTATGGGGTATAAAGGTCTAAATGATATACCTCTTTTTAACACAATTAGAAACTTGTCTCCATGGTTATTTTAGACAAGAAGATTTTCCCTGTGCCCGTGTGTTTTAGTGATCATAAATATATACACTGTACCTGGCCAATCCAAAATCCGCCACCTTGATAAACCCTTCATGTCCGACAAGACAATTTCTGGCGGCCAGATCTCGATGGATGACATTCTTCCTCTCCAGGTAAGACATACCCTTACACACCTGTATACACATCTCTAACAAACGGCCTGGTTTACTCAGGTAATTACGATGTCTTTTTAAGTAAGAATTTAAAGAACCTAGAAAAAACAAAATGTTAAAAAGTCACTACTACTAAAATGATCCAGGTACATTTTTGCAACAGACTTTACATAGAGCATGGATTGTCAAATCTACAATATTAAGTACAGTATTCCATTTTCTTTTTGCCTTACAAACCGGAAGCCATATAAAGAATTTGTATTTAAAAATTTGACATGTATCTATCATGTAAAAGATGGCTAAGCTGAAAAAAGCGTGGATTTATTCTCTATACCCGATAAAATTGGGAAAGTTCAGCCCTTCAATGTTTTACACGAGTAGTGTTATTCCGAAAAACGAAAACTTCATATTGACTCAATATTTCGACTTTTATTCAGTCATCATCAGGTTGCCAAGTTTTGTGGGTGAGGAAACCAGACCTTTTGCCTGGAGGAACACCAAGACCTTCATTGAGTACCTGGCAACTCTCCTACATAGGGTGATAAGAGTGAAAAACCCACTCAGAAATTTTACTTTGGACTGAGTGGGATTTGCTCCAAAAATCGAAATATTGAGTCAATATGAAGTTTTCGTTTTTCGGAATAACACTACTTGTGTACTACGTTAAACTAATCAGTGGAACTACTGGATTTTCAATGTTTTAGTTGAGATAGGAATATCGTACCATGCGGCATGTATTCTGTAATAATCATCAATGGTTTCCTTCTTGTGCTAACACCATAAAGTTGTACTAGATTAGGATGCTGCAGTAATCTGTCAAAAGAGATTTAATAATAAGACAAGTTTATTGTTTGGTTCAATTTTAGAAACAAAACAAAGCAAATCTTACGCCTGTTTCTAGAAAAATATTATTATTTGTGATTTTTTTTTCAAAATGAAAAAAAAAAATTCTTTTGAAAGGATGAAAAGCAGATAGGTATTTTTAAATACATGTCAATGGATATAAGACTTGAAGACATTCAATACACTCATTATAATCTTTTAACCTAACATGCCAAATAGAGGAAACCTTAAAGTGGCATGCGCTGCCAAAATGTTGATATTTTGACGTTAAAACAGAATGTTGAAATTAAAGGCTATTTTTCTCAAGACGTATAATTAAGAAGCATTTTAGTACTTTTAGTCTCGAAAATGTACGCTAAAGTATTGTTTTGAACTAACTTTGGCTTAGAATGAATGAATGGTCGTCCCGGTTGTTTAAATTTTGTTTACTTTTCGAACACGTTTTTAGTTCGTACAGGCCACATACTGTATGGATTTTCCTCATTCCAACGCTTATCATTTAGTTTTTCGATGGCCTCCAAAGCCTCTTACTGTCGTGACGATCAGAAATTATGAAAAAACTGTGATTTTTGGCAGCTCATGCCACTTTAAAGAGAGTTTCAAACATTTCTTAGAGGAAACCTTATCAAAGGGAGATAACTTTCATTCTATGACAATGATAAACTGGAATATCACATCAGTATCACTCAATGGCTCTGATTATCAGAACATTTTGCTCAGCTGTCTTTCTATATGATATTTCATGGACTTACTTCATAGTTTTGGCCTCGTCAATAAAATTTTCTTCTGACATAGTTCCTTCCCTCATTAGTTTAACAGCGACTTCAGAACAACCTTTCCACACAGCTCTGTGAACACTCTGCATAGAGGAAAATAGAGAAATTTTACAGACCAAGAATCAAATATTTCCTTATCAGTGAACTCAGATCAAACTGTTAGATGTATAAACAATAGTCTTGTATTGAAATCTCGCAAACCAGGAACGAAAATTTAGTACAGTTCGAAAATTTCCTAATATAGTAAATCAAAACCGATTCAAACTTGATAACGGTGTTAGAAGCTACATCGAAACGTCGTGTTCCCAATAAACCAAGAAGTTGTAAATCCATACGCAAGAGTGTTCTTTCCTTCGTTATTATGCTCAACTTCTAAATACCACTTAAACAAGTAATAAATCAAAACCCTAACAAATATGGATAGTTTGGGATGTTTGAACCAAATACTAAACTAGGAAAAACTAGCCACCCAGATAAATACCATTCAAAGTTTATCAAGAGTATATAAAACTTACACCAAAGTGGCCAGATCCCAGAAGATCTTTAATATCCAATTCTGATGGATCAACCTCCCACTTATCTGAAAAATAACACAAAGACTTTTTAAAAGTTTTAATTGAAGTGGCATGAGCTGCCAAAATGTTTATATTTTGATGTTAAAACTTGATGTTGAAATTATTGGCTATTTTTCTCAAGACTTTTGTATTGTTTTGAACTAATTTGGCTTAGAATGAATAAATGGTCGTCCCCGTTACTAGTATTTAAATTTTGTTTACTTTTCGAACAAGTTTTCGGTTCGTACAGGCCACATACTGTATGGATTTTCCTCATTCCAACGTCAATCATTTAGTTTTTTGACGGCCTTCCAAGCCTCTTACTGTCGTGATGATCAAAAATTATGAAAAAAGTGAAAATTTTGGCAGCTCATGCCACTTTAAGATTATGAAATTAGATTTTCTTTTACATCCATATTATTATATTTATGATCACTAAAACACACGGGCACAGGGAAAATCTTCTTGTCTAAAACAACCAGTTCATTAAAACAATTAAGATTGAAGAATCGCAAAACCCACGATTTCACACTTTCAGTCTTGGGATTTAGAAATAAGGCTTGCGTTTCTGTGGTTCAACAATACATATTTTATCAAGACCATGATTTTAAATATATTTTCTGTGGAAGAAGCTTACCATGACCAAACCCAGCAGTGGTGGGCTGATTCTTAGAAAGTTTGGGATAAAAACGAGTTCTATGTGCAAGACCTAAAAAAATAAAAATAAAAAAGATGAACTTTGATAACGGCATTCAAGTTTCATTGATGGTGTATTCAACATAAAACACATATTCCATTCATTATTATATTTATGAACACTAAAACCCACTAGCTCAGGGAAAATCTTCTTGTCTAAAATAACCATGGAGACAAGTTTCTAATAGTTTTAAAAAGGGGTACATATCATTTATTACATCTTTTAATGGCATTTACAAGTTGAAATGTTATAACAAGGTGAAGAAATACTTATGGATAACCAAGAAGTTGTTATCCACAAGCAATTCTTCACCTTATTGCATTTATTACATGCTCCTCACAATCTAAAGCTTTTATTCTATAATTGAGGTATTTGTGGATGAGAGTTTTAATAAACCAGAACTTATTCTTGTTATTTTTTCGGATTGCACTTTCTTGAAAAATGGCAGAAATTCGTCTACCGATTTAGTGTTGGCGATACATGTAGGTGCCATGCTCTGGGACCCGGGTTCGATTCTCGTTTCAGGTTTCACCCAAAATTGGTAGAAGAATTTCTGCCATTTTTCAAGAAAGTGTAATCCCCAAAATAACAAGAATACTGTTATGCTCACTGTCTAATTAAGCCAGAACTTACCTCCAGCATTTTTCCCATGATAAAACACTAAGTCTGGTATATTGTCAAACAGGTGTTTATCTGCAATAAAATACTTTCCCGAAGGATTTGTCTTGATGTGATAATGTCTAACGTTGATGCCCCTACAAGTAAACAAATAATCATATAATATAGAAACATACAGGCTGTGGCGAGGAACAGAATTGTAACGTTGATGCCCCTACAAGTAAACAAATAATAAAATAATATAGAGACATACAGACTGTGGCGAGGAACAGAATTGTAACGTTGATGCCCCTACAAGTAAACAAATAATAAAATGATATAGAAACATACAGGCTGTGGCGAGGAACAGAATTGTAACGTTGATGCCCCTACAAGTAAACAAATAATAAAATAATATAGAAACATACAGGCTGTGGCGAGGAACAGAATTGTAACGTTGATGCCCCTACAAGTAAACAAATAATCAAATAATATAGAAACATACAGGCTGTGGCGAGGAACAGAATTGTAACGTTGATGCCCCTACAAGTAAACAAATAATACAATAATATAGAAACATACAGGCTGTGGCGAGGAACAGAATTGTAACGTTGATGCCCCTACAAGTAAACAAATAATAAAATAATATAGAAACATACAGGCTGTGGCCAGGAACAGAATTGTAACGTTGATTCCCCTACAAGTAAACAAATAATACAATAATATAGAAACATACAGGCTGTGGCGAGGAACAGAATTATAACGTTGATGCCCCTACAAGTAAACAAATAATACAATAATATAGAAACATACAGGCTGTAGCCAGGGACAGAATTGTAACGTTGATTCCCCTACAAGTAAACAAATAATCAAATAATATAGAAACATACAGGCTGTAGCCAGGGACAGAATTGTAACGTTGATTCCCCTACAAGTAAACAAATAATCAAATAATATAGAAACATACAGGCTGTAGCCAGGGACAGAATTGTAACGTTGATTCCCCTACAAGTAAACAAATAATCAAATAATATAGAAACATACAGGCTGTGGCCAGGAACAGAATTGTAATGTTGATGCCCCTACAAGTAAACAAATAATCAAATAATATAGAAACATACAGGCTGTAGCCAGGGACAGAATTGTAACGTTGATTCCCCTACAAGTAAACAAATAATTAAATAATATAGAAACATACAGGCTGTAGCCAGGAACAGAATTGTAACGTTGATGCCCCTACAAGTAAACAAATAATCAAATAATATAGAAACATACAGGCTGTAGCCAGGGACAGAATTGTAACTTTGATTCCCCTACAAGTAAACAAATAATCAAATAATATAGAAACATACAGGCTGTAGCCAGGGACAGAATTGTAACTTTGATTCCCCTACAAGTAAACAAATAATCAAATAATATAGAAACATACAGGCTGTAGCCAGGGACAGAATTGTAACGTTGATTCCCCTACAAGTAAACAAATAATCAAATAATATAGAAACATACAGGCTGTAGCCAGGAACAGAATTGTAACGTTGATGCCCCTACAAGTAAACAAATAATCAAATAATATAGAAACATACAGGCTGTGGCCAGGAACAGAATTATAACGTTGATGCCCCTACAAGTAAACAAATAATAAAATAATATAGAAACATACAGGCTGTAGCCAGGGACAGAATTGTAACTTTGATGCCCCTACAAGTAAACAAATAATCAAATAATATAGAAACATACAGGCTGTGGCGAGGAACAGAATTGTAACGTTGATGCCCCTACAAGTAAACAAATAATTAAAGAATATAGAAACATACAGGCTGTGGTGAGGAACAGAATTGTAATGTTGATGCCCCTACAAGTAAACAAATAATACAATAATATAGAAACATACAGGCTGTGGCGAGGAACAGAATTGTAATGTTGATGCCCCTACAAGTAAACAAATAATACAATAATATAGAAACATACAGGCTGTGGCGAGGAACAGAATTGTAATGTTGATGCCCCTACAAGTAAACAAATAATACAATAATATAGAAACATACAGGCTGTGGCGAGGAACAGAATTGTAATGTTGATGCCCCTACAAGTAAACAAATAATACAATAATATAGAAACATACAGGCTGTGGCGAGGAACAGAATTGTAATGTTGATGCCCCTACAAGTAAACAAATAATACAATAATACAGAAACATACAGGCTGTGGTGAGGAACAGAATAGTAGCGTTGATGCCCCTACAAGTAGACAAATAATCATATAATATAGAAACATACAGGCTGTGGTGAGGAACAGAATTGTAACGTTGATGCCCCTACAAGTAAACAAATAATCAAATAATATAGAAACATACAGGCTGTGGTGAGGAACAGAATTGTAACGTTGATGCCCCTACAAGTAAACAAATAATACAATAATATAGAAACATACAGGCTGTGGCGAGGAACAGAATTGTAATGTTGATGCCCCTACAAGTAAACAAATAATTAAAGAATATAGAAACATACAGGCTGTGGTGAGGAACAGAATAGTAACGTTGATGCCCCTACAAGTAGACAAATAATCATATAATATAGAAACATACAGGGTGTGGTGAGGAACAGAATTGTAATGTTGATGCCCCTACAAGTAAACAAATAATAAAATAATATAGAAACATACAGGCTGTGGCGAGGAACAGAATTGTAACGGTGATGCCCCTACAAGTAGACAAATAATAAAATAATATAGAAACATACAGGCTGTGGTGAGGAACAGAATTGTAACGTTGATGCCCCTACAAGTAAGCAGATAATAAAATAATATAGAAACATACAGGCTGTGGCGAGGAACAGAATTGTAACGGTGATGCCCCTACAAGTAAACAAATAATCAAATAATATAGAAACATACAGGCTGTGGCCAGGAACAGAATTGTAACGTTGATGCCCCTACAAGTAAACAAATAATAAAATAATATAGAAACATACAGGCTGTGGTGAGGAACAGAATTATAACGTTGATGCCCCTACAAGTAAACAAATAATCAAACAATATAGAAACATACAGGCTGTGGCGAGGAACAGAATTATAACGTTGATGCCCCTACAAGTAAACAAATAATCAAACAATATAGAAACATACAGGCTGTGGCCAGGAACAGAATTGTAACGTTGATGCCCCTACAAGTAGACAAATAATAAAATAATATAGAAACATACAGGCTGTGGCCAGGAACAGAATTATAATGTTGATGCCCCTACAAGTAAACAAATAATCAAATAATATAGAAACATACAGGCTGTGGCGAGGAACAGAATTATAACGTTGATGCCCCTACAAGTAAACAAATAATCAAATAATATAGAAACATACAGGCTGTGGCCAGGAACAGAATTATAACGTTGATGCCCCTATAAGTAAACAAATAATCAAATAATATAGAAACATACAGGCTGTAGCCAGGAACAGAATTATAACGTTGATGCCCCTACAAGTAAACAAATAATACAATAATACAGAAACATACAGGCTGTGGTGAGGAACAGAATTGTAACGTTGATGCCCCTACAAGTAAACAAATAATATAGAAACATACAGGCTGTGGCGAGGAATAGAATTGTAACGTTGATGCCCCTACAAGTAAACAAATAATCAAATAATATAGAAACATACAGGCTGTGGCCAGGAACAGAATTGTAACGTTGATGCCCCTTCAAGTAAACAAATAATCAAATAATATAGAAACATACAGGCTGTGGCGAGGAACAGAATTGTAACGTTGATGCCCCTACAAGTAAACAAATAATCAAATAATATAGAAACATACAGGCTGTGGTGAGGAACAGAATTATAACGTTGATGCCCCTTCAAGTAAACAAATAATAAAATGATATAGAAACATACAGGCTGTGGCCAGGAACAGAATTGTAACGTTGACAAGTAAACAAATAATCAAATAATATAGAAACATACAGGCTGTGGCGAGGAACAAAATTGTAACGTTGATGCCCATACAAGTAAACAAATAATACAATAATACAGAAACATACAGGCTGTGGTGAGGAACAGAATTGTAACGTTGATGCCCCTACAAGTAAACAAATAATATAGAAACATACAGGCTGTGGCCAGGAACAGAATTGTAACGTTGATGCCCCTACAAGTAAACAAATAATCAAATAATATAGAAACATACAGGCTGTGGCGAGGAACAGAATTATAACGTTGATGCCCCTACAAGTAAACAAATAATACAATAATACAGAAACATACAGGCTGTGGTGAGGAACAGAATTGTAAAGTTGATGCCCCTACAAGTAAACAAATAATCAAATAATATAGAAACATACAGGCTGTGGCGAGGAACAGAATTATAACGTTGATGCCCCTACAAGTAAACAAATAATACAATAATACAGAAACATACAGGCTGTGGTGAGGAACAGAATTGTAACGTTGATGCCCCTACAAGTAAACAAATAATATAGAAACATACAGGCTGTGGCGAGGAATAGAATTGTAACGTTGATGCCCCTACAAGTAAACAAACAATATAGAAACATACAGGCTGTGGCGAGGAATAGAATTGTAACGTTGATGCCCCTACAAGTAAACAAATAATCAAATAATATAGAAACATACAGGCTGTGGCCAGGAACAGAATTGTAACGTTGATGCCCCTTCAAGTAAACAAATAATCAAATAATATAGAAACATACAGGCTGTGGCGAGGAACAGAATTGTAACGTTGATGCCCCTACAAGTAAACAAATAATCAAATAATATAGAAACATACAGGCTGTGGTGAGGAACAGAATTATAACGTTGATGCCCCTTCAAGTAAACAAATAATAAAATGATATAGAAACATACAGGCTGTGGCCATGAACAGAATTGTAACGTTGACAAGTAAACAAATAATCAAATAATATAGAAACATACAGGCTGTGGCGAGGAACAAAATTGTAACGTTGATGCCCATACAAGTAAACAAATAATAAAATAATATAGAAACATACAGGCTGTGGCCAGGAACAGAATTGTAACGTTGATGCCCCTACAAGTAAACAAATAATCAAATAATATAGAAACATACAGGCTGTAGCCAGGAACTGAATTGTATACGGCATATTTTGTCCGGTTTCTGGAACTGTTTGGCTGGGGAAACCCTTGGTTGTCTGCCGGTACTTGGTAACCATCCCATAAAGGTTGGTGAGATCATTCCCTCTTCACAGCCTTAATTAAGATATATTTATGATTGATTGATTGATTGTTTGGTGTTTTACGCTGCGCTCAAGATTATTTCACTTATATGGCGGCGTTGCCAGTTTTATTGTGGGAGGAAACCGGGCTCTATGCTCGGAGGAAACCCACGACCTTCCGTTGGTAACTGGCAACCATCCCACAGATATATTTATGAGCACTAAAACACACGGGAACAGGGAAAAGTCTGCTTGTCTAAAATAATCATGGAGACAAGTTTTTAATTGTGTTAAAAAGAGGAATATCATTTAGATTTTAGACCTTGATACCCAATTGTTGTAATAAACTAAACCTATGATATTTCATTAGATTGACGACGGACAGGAGCTTGGCCTTAGTCCGTAGAATTTTCTGGAATACTTTGTAATACATTGACAATGCTTACACATCTTAAGCTACCCCCCCCCCCCCCCCCCCCCCCCCCCCCCTCCCTTTGAAGAAAAACCTAGGTAGAAGACAGACAGCGGATTTGCACTGAACAGTATATCTTTCAAACACTTGTTCTTTTTATAAGCAATAAGCAATGACTGGCCTTTGGATCAGAGGTCGAGCAATTTTACTTTGAAGTAGTTTATATTCTTCTACTATAATCTTGGCCATAACTACGCTGGCTCTTTTTTACCCGGAGAAAAGCTCTGAGCTACATGTAAGGCCAATACCTGACAACTCTTCCACATGAAAAAACAATAAATTTTATTTAAACTGAGGGGCATTTGAACTGCATGAGACTGAGAGACTATCGCTCGTTCAACTGAGCCAATACTGTTCGAAGAAATATTCTTAAAAATGCACAATTTGTTAACAACATTTATAAAAGATTTATAACTTTGAATGTGACTTCTAAATAGTCAGCTATAGTGAAGACTAATTAGAGGTTAGCCTTGATCAGTAGAATTTTCTGGAATCCTTTAGAGGTTATATGTGAGTGAACTTACGGTTCCCCTGTAAACAGTGATAAGGTATATAATCCAGGCTGTGATATTGAATCTCGTATAAGAAATACACCGATTCTGCCATCTCTTTTCAGCATCTCTTCAGAACGACTCCTCGACATTTCAGATAAATACCAGCTGAAAAACATAGAGTAAAAACTTTAAGTAAAATAAATTCAACTTCATTTTAAAACCGATATATATATTTATGATCACTAAAACACACGGGCATAGGGAAAATTTTCTTGTCTAAAATAACCATGGAGACAAGTTTCTAATTGTATTAAAAAGAGGTATATCATTTAGACCGTTATACGCCATAAATTGTTGTAACAAATCAAACCTATGATAGTTCATTAGGTTGACGACTGACAGGAGCTAAGCCTTAGTCAGTAGAATTTTCTGGAATCCTTTTGTAACACTTTGACAATGGTTACCGATATACATGTATATACATGTTTATTTAACATGTTTTAGATAATTTTTCTATTGCTAGTTTTGATTTGTTTAATGTTTACGGCCTAGCAGAATTATGACATTGGGCTGAACATCGATAATCTGCAGAGGCATTCCCTATTATATGGTTATTTTGGTAGAATTCAGTTATTTTATAATTTAGTTGTGCCGATAATGAGTTTAAGCAAAGGTTTAACCGTAAATGTTCAGAAGAAATTAAATGTTTAAAGCAAACACAATTTGTTTACAAAACATAAAATAGATTTTTCCCCATACATGAGCATGTTATTTACAGCAACTTGTCATATATACAGTCACACCTAGCCATAATTAACTTCAAATCAGTTCGATAGTGTCTGATATAAAATGTAATGTATCAGGGCCGTTTCTAGAAAAAAAATTAAGGTTCCGATCCCAAACTCTTTTGCTTGTTTATTTTATGTTTGAGATTGCTGCTATCCACATAGTCTATGCAACTGGTAAAATCATCTATAGTCTTTTACGAAAGCATAATCTCTCCCGTGTTCCAGAGCCTCTGGTCCTAGGAAAAGCCTTAACTTTGCAGCACTCCGAAGATAATCAGAGAATAAGGCCCCAACGAGAAACTAGCAAATCCATTGGTCCTTATACGTAATTGGCCCAGCCCACCAACCGTCAATCAACCCAACAGCTATGATTGACATCTATAAACGTTGTATAGCGTATGAACATTTTAGAGTGGACGAATACATAGCATGTCATTCATTGTCAAGTGATATAACTTAGTTGAGATGGTTGATCCGGAGATTTCATTTTCACAGACGTTCTTTCCTGCCATTTTATTTACAAACCGTGACACAGACACTTGAGTGATAAATGTGTCTGCCTATTCATATTTAAAAAAAATTACATGATACAAGAGGGGCATTCAAATGACAACGATCGAAACGCAGAATGAGAATGTTCAAGAGTCGCAGACAGTGTATCCACGCTGACGACGTATGTAGACCAATCAGAAACTTCACTCAAGTCAGGTGACTACTCGGCAAGCTAACAACATCGGAACAATTTCTTTTCGTTCGTCCCGCTGACTACAGTTCGTTGCGTGCCGGCCGTAGCTGTGTGTGTACCGTTCAACGGCGCGATGCAACTCAAACGGACTGAATACGGAGTCTCTAGTCGCCTTGTGTTACAAGGCCATGTGCAATACGGTCTTAAGGGCCTATTTTTTTCCTTTTACATAAAATAAAGCCCCCATTTATTTTTTCTTCATTTAGTTCAGGCGCCCGACCGTTTGAGCGCCTTATCGTTTTCCGCAAGCAAAACAGCCCTAGATACGGCCCTGTGTATTTTATATAAAGTGACACAAACTAGGACAGATTTTAATCCCTGACGATAGTCTTGGGTTATTTTGTCTCTAAACTTTATGATTTTATAATCTCCAACACTATAGTTGTCCATTTAAGTTTCCCACACTATAATTAGGTGTTTATTGTGGATATAATAAGATTATTAGTGGATGGGTGTATTAAACCTATCCTTATGGATTAGTCAACTACTAATCTAGAGGGCTTCCATAACCATTGCACGATTTGACTGGAGCGAGAATCAGACTCTTTGTCTGGAGAAAAGTCCCGACCTTAATTATGTTGCACGGTAAGAATTCCGCTAATTCAAGGACGAGCAATGTGAAGATAACAAATTATTAGACTGCTTTCTGCTATGTTTGGTCTAAAACAACAACAATAGCGATTGCTCTATAGGATTATCCGTCGCTCCATGCAGGAGGTAAGACACTCAACGAAAATTCTCAAACTTTTCGAGTGCTTTTCGTAATGTTTTGAGTACTTGAATTAGCAGAATTCTTACCGTACATGACAAATCCTCCATAAAAGGGGAACACGTGGAAACCCACTTTTAACTACTGTACGTAATAACATTGCATGCTTTGGCTGGGAAGGGAATCAAACTCTTTGTCTACAGGAAAGTCCTGACCTTAATTGTGATCAAATGGAAATCCTCATTTAAGTATTGTACGTATATGTAATTTTAGGTACTAAAATATTACGGTAGCCTAGATGTTTTTTACTTACGGATATGTCTGAAGATCATTTTTTCTTTTCACATAATTAGATGGAATGTAACCAGTTCTCCTAAAATAAATAAAAAAAACGTAAATAACGTTCGAAAAAGGTAGACAAATCCAGTATGGTCGCTTTGTGTTATTACAAAAGTCATTACACCATAGAGACATTTCACTGACTTAATCTAACATTTACAAAAGTTTGGCTTGGTGGACAAGTCAGTAGTTAAAGAGTAAACATACGATTAGGGGTTATTTGTAAGTATAAATGTCTGAAAAATGATTGAAAACCAACAAAATGCTGAAATTTATGGTAAAAAAAAATACACACAATGGAGCAACTAATCTGTTTTTCTTCTACAATGCTCATTGGGTAGTAGAATTTAACCTCAAACCCTCCCCATCCCCCTTATACTGCCTTTCTTCTCTGTTAAATCAACTGAAGAAGAATAGTGGATCACACTAGTCTGCTAAAGTAACAAGAACCTCATTGAGTGCTTACCCTGTTGAGATATCCTTTGCCATCCACCAATGTTCGTTAGAATCATCAATGATTTCATACTGTTTGTCCTGAAATAAAACAAACAACAGGTTTCTAATAAATCAAAAGACATCAGAGTCCCTTAACAATTACACCCATACAAAAGAAGTTCAATTAACCACTAACTTGATTTTATTTTTTATAAATGATAATTCCTTTGATTTAATTTTCTGAACTTCAGACAATTTATGGCATTCTTGTTTGTGACATTTTACAGTAAACTAAAAATAAAGCGAACTGAACAGGAATCAGTCAGCTTGGATTAAACACAAAAAAATGCTTATCTTGCTAAGGCCCTTCGGATGCCTATATGAAGGCCCAAATAGGTCACAAAACTGGTCTACTCTAAGACAACGGAGCCCCCTTTATCTTTATACATTGATAGCTCTCCAGTATCAAATGAAATGGGTGCCTCGGTAGCTCAGTTGGTTAGAGTGATAGTCCATCAGTCCAAAGTGTGCCTTCAATCAGTGATTATATAAATTTTATAGAGTGAATTTTTTACTCGATCACCGTATGTGGAGAGTTTACAGGTGCTTGCAGAAGGTCGATGTTTTCCTCTGGGCTAAACCTGGCAACGCTGCCAAATAAGTTAAATAATCTTGAGTGCTTCCTAAAAACATCAATCAATCAATCAATCAATCAAATGAAATAACCTTGAGTGTATCTAAAAACATCAAGCAATCAATCAAATGAAATAACCATGAGTGTATCTAAAAACATCAATCAATCAATCAAATGAAATAACCATGAGTGTATCTAAAAACACTAATCAATCAATCAAATGAAATAACCTTGAGTGTATCTAAAAACATCAATCAATCAATCAAATGAAATAACCATGAGTGTATCTAAAAACACTAAGCAATCAATCAAATGAAATAACCTTGAGTGTATCTAAAAACCTCAATCAATCAATCAAATGAAATAACCATGAGTGTATCTAAAAACACTAATCAATCAATCAAATGAAATAACCTTGAGTGCATCTGAAAACATCAATCAATCAACCAAATGATATTGCATGTATGAAATAAGATATAGCCTATTTTGCCCAGACAGGAATTTGAACCTGAGCATGTTGGTTTGAAACATCCAATGATTTAGAATCAGTAAAAATGATGTGCAATCAGTCCCCCCCCCCCCCCCCCACCCCACCCCAAACCTGGCAATGCCAACGCCAGTGAAATCTTGAATGCGGTGTAAAACATCAATCAGTATGACCTGATTTAATCTTTATCACCAAAGCACATGTACTTGCATAGTAAAGTTTTTATAAACAATTTTGATAATTTTTTTACAAATACCTTACATAAACAAATAACTCACTTTTTTTAATGGTAAATCTCCAGTTTCCAAGCCAGCAAAATCATAAATTGCCACAAAGATGCGAGAATCAAGTTTGAGAGATGATGAGGAGACTGATTTAGGGAGACTTGGCGCAGAAGAATTCTGAGAGCCGTTAACGCCCATATGGTTACGCGACGATAAAATTCCTAAAGCTGGCATCTCTAAAAAAAATAAAAAAGAAATAAACGATTGATTAATTCTTTATCAATTAATCAAAACAATAAATTTTTAGTTTTTGGCAAAATTTCCATCAAATCATACTCAGCAAAGAGGCAAACCCTATTTCATAAAAAAATAAAGAAAAAAAAAACCTCTTCGCAGTTTTAAGTGCATGGGGGTAGAAAAATACTATTGATGAATCAGTTATTCATGAAAAATCAAACAAAAAACACAGAATGCAATTAATCTCCTATTCTCAACCTTATTTGAAGAACTTTCCATATTTACCATTTAAAACCAGAATGGCCAAAAACGCTTACAATATGCTGCTCAAACAAACTGGCAAAAAGAAAATAAGATATTTTATTTTTAGTTTAAGTTATTTTATAATTTGATGACATATAATACATGGCCAGTAAACTGATTAACAAGTTAATTATAAGCATTTAAATAACCTGTTTACAGAAACCTACCGTATTCATCATAGTAAATATATTTAACACACTATGATCAGGCTAAGTAAAGTGCAGAGTGGTACCACGTATGATCTGACATCTTACTCATTATTTGTTAAATGGATTGTTTCTTTGATTGATTGATTGACTGATTGATTGAGTTGTAACGCTGCACTCAAAAGCTATGTTCATATGGTGACAAAAAATATGAACCAACCAAAAGATCCCTACCCAGATCTAAATTTTGACATTAAGCTCCACAGACCATAGATCGTCAGGAAATCTAATATATATTTGGCATACTTTTAATGTTCCTCAGTGATAGATCATCAAGCAGTGCTCAAGTAAGGCAACAAGGCTTGGCAAATCAAAGGTTGAGCATGCCGAAAGAAACAAAATTTTTTTTAACAAAGAAAATATATTAACAAAACAGTACTCTTGATGTTTTTCCTAAATGCTGCTTGGATTTGACAAGCCCTGTGTGACTTCACCTCAAGCCAGTTGAATGTTATTTGCCATAATGGTCTGCTATGATGTACATTATAGCTGTGCTGTTACAATTATTGCTAGTATTGATGTCACATCCAAAACACCTACTACTATTGATTTGATTGATTGGTGTTTTACGCCGCGCTCAAGATTATCACTTCTATTGAGATACCAGGGAAAAGCCTCTGACATGTACCAATACACGCTAAAACTATAGCAACCGATAAATCTCCCCCTTTTGCAAGAAAATGTACAGAATGACTCTTGAAATATACATGTATGGCTTAATGCTTGAAGCTCACTTTAAACGTTGGTTCCATACTAATGAGCACGAAGTAACCTGTTTGTGAACAACACAAGCTTTCAACGCATACATGTATACCGGTTAAATCTTTCAATAGCATTTAGAAGTTGAAAGGTTACAATAAGGTGAAGAATTACTTATGGATAACAGCTTCTTGGTTTATTGGGTGACCTATGGATAACAGCTTCTTGGTTTATTGGGTGACCTATGGATAACAACTTCTTGGTTTATTGGGTGACCTATGGATAACAGCTTCTTGGTTTATTTGGTGACCTATGGATAACAGCTTCTTGGTTTATTGGGTGACCTATGGATAACAACTTCTTGGTTTATTGGGTGACCTATGGATAACAACTTCTTGGTTTATTGGGTGACCTATGGATAACAGCTTCTTGGTTTATTGGGCGATCTATGGATAACAACTTCTTGGTTTATTGGGTGACGATAAACCAAGAAGTTGTTATCCATAAGTAATTCTTCACCTTAATGTATACACTGGTATAGGTGTCAAAAGCTTGTGTTGTTCACAAACAAGCTACTAAGAGGTGATGCCTTAATCATGTCTCATTATATTGCTGAATCTGCAGTGCATTTGGACCTTTAAGAAGTTGCATATAAAATGCTATTTTCTTCACATTTCCGACCCAAGTTACAGTACATGTACTATAATCCCAGAGTTAATTCAAAGACTCAAACAGCGCCTTAAATAAGTCTCGATTCAGAATACCAGCACAAAATTGTAAAATAAAAAACTCACAAAACCAACAACAGCGGGGTAATTGAGACTCTTGTATCTACATGTAGTTGCATATAAATTATGTATAACATTGTATTCCATTATCCATAATAGTCATTCGGACTATTCTTAGGAAGAAGAACTACATCGTAACAAAACGATGTAAGAACTACATCAAAACAAACGATGCAAGAACTACATTGAAACAAACCATCTAAGAACTACATCGAAACAAACCATGTAAGAACTAAATCGAAACGTCGTCACCCAATAAACCAAGAAGTTGTTATCCATAAGTAATTCTTCACCTTATTGTAACCTTTCAACTTCTAAATGCCATTGGAAGATTTATTCTTATGGAGTTTTTTTTAAACTGTATAACATTAAGTCGAATATACTGCTAAGTGAATAGAATTGACTTTCTACAAAGAGATATCATACAGAACCAGCTCTATGTTAGAGAAAATCAGTCTGTGGTTTAACATAAACAAATATAAACCTGTTTGCAAATACTTTGCACGCTTTAGTCTATAAATACTTTTTACACATAAATTACTGCCAGTAAAGAAGTTTGAGAAATTGAGAATGAAAAAGAAAATAGGAGAGAAAATAACAAAAAGAGTTACAAAAAAACCCAGAAGATTATGTCATCAGACTAGAGTAATTTCAGGTATTTAACACAGAAATTAATAGCAGTAACAAAGTTCAGTGACATTCAAAGTGAAAATAAACACTCAGTAGGTTAATTAAGCGATAGTAATGTATATTTTTTATCAGGTTGATTGATTGATTGATGTTTTACACCGAGCTCAAGATTATTTCACTTATATGGCGGCTATTTTTTATCAGAAGTTTTCTGACTTCTTCATCTACAGTGTTTTTGTTGTTGTTGATTGTGGCAATGGGGAAACGTAAATCATAACCAAACCCTTTACGAGTAAAGCCACACCTCAAATACCATTACGGTGGTAAAGTCTTACGGTGTATAATAAATATAGACAATATTAGATAACCTACAGCTCAGAATCATTCAACTCTTTAGTTATGTAGCTTTTATTTGATCAAATTGTACTACTAGGCTATTAGGTACAGGGTTTGTTCAAAGTGGTGGGTTTCGTCTCGACTGCTAAATGTTTTCACGCACAAACCAGACAGAGACCTTGGCTATATCATCGACCCATCTGGCTTCCAAGAGGTGCAAGGGGGACTTCAACTTAACTACAGAGAGAACTTCTTACTGTCTCTTTGTGAAGAGATATTAATAATATTCGGACTGAGCAGGGCCGGATTTAAACCTGCGACACGATGGTGGAGAACTGTTCAGATTGAACATCCTACATACTTGCAGAACAGCCCAGATTATTTTTCGGACGCCAACACTGGGGAAATATCAACACTACTGTTGGTTGCGATAATGAGAAACTCAGATTCTACTGGAAATAACTCATTGATTAATATAAAAAGATTTGTACCTGAAGTTGGTTCGGACTTCACTTCAGTTTTCTCTTCTAAATGAAGGGTCTGACATCCCACTGCCCCTCTCCCTTCCTTCCCACAGCAGTTAAAACGACCACTGTTTTTACTAAAGGCACCCGAGTGGTAATCAGTAAGGAAAACACTGCCCCTATCTAAACACTCTGAAAACATAAATGAATAAAATGGAAATGCTTTAGCTTTAAATGCATGAACTTTTGTTCAAAAAGCTAATTATTGTGTAAGTAACTTGTTTTTAGTATTAGTTACATTACCATGGTTTAATGAAACGCAACATGCCTTACTTAACATTTCTTCAACTTTTGACTTCACAGTTTCAGCATCGTTGCTATTTTGAGGATTACACTTCCTTGATTGATTTATGTTTTATGCAGCAATCGAGATTATTTCACTTATATGGTGGCTATCGTTATTTTTGGAATTTAAATTTCTTGAAGAAGGGAAGAAATTCTTACCCAAAATAACGAAAGTACTGTTAAATTCATTTTCATAGAAATCAACGAATCAGATTTTGCCTATAGGCACTATATTGAACTTTTTTTGAGTATCGGTATTGACTATTAAGTAGTACCATTTGTTATAGCTTGTATCCAGTTCTTCCTTTCTGTTTCACTTGGAGCAACTACATAAAGAATCCTTAAATCAGCACTGTCTTTGTATATAACCTGTTGGAAAAAAAATCATAGGGATATCATGTATTGTAGTAGCCTACACGAAATGAAATCATAAAATACTTGTAAAGTGCTCATGTTTAAAATCAGATGTTATTGTTGTTCTTCTTTCATACTTTAAAGGATTTATGAAGAACCTTTGGAAATATTTTCTAATTTGCGTAGAACATGTACTTTGAAAGCCTGGCGAAAAAGAAAATGTAATTTCGGTCGCAGCACATACAAAATTCAAGCTACCTTTGCTGATCTACAATGCTTACCAAAGTTAATTATCTCAGAGACTTATGACGTCAAACGCGACCTCCGTTGTGTACGTACCCTCACAGCGATGATGTAATAAACGATTTCTGATGTCTCAGTACGTATTTCTGGCAGTTGAAGGTCGTGTATGACATCATTTTTCCGAGCAGTTACGAAAAATACGGAAAATGCATATGCATATGGCTACCAGGGAACTAACGCGAAGGTCGTTTCGTTTCAACTGATGTTTTTCAAATATACATTTAGTCCATAAACAAACACAAACCAGCTTTAAATCCTGTTCATAAATCCTTTAATAATAAATCTGAACAATTTGCACATTAGCGCTTAGTTTCTAGGCTCTATATTTGAAACTATCTGGCACTATTCAATTTGGGTAAAAAACTGTCCTATGTTTAATTTTAGTTGTGAAGGAAAGAACACTCTTGCGTATGGATTTACAACTTCTTGGTTTATTGGGAACACAACGTTATCAAGTGACGGGGGTTTCTTCTGGGCAGTAGTTTTAGTTGTAAGCCCTTATGAATCAGCTTTCTTCACAAATGTCAAAAAAAGATTATGATGGTCAGTGTGGTTTTAAAGATGATGGTAATCCCATCGTATTGATTGATGTTTTACGCTGAACTCAAGATTATTTCAGTGATATGGTGCCGTTGCCAGGTTTACTGAAGGAGGAAACCGGACTCATTGCCCAGAAGAAACCCACAACCTTTGGCGAGTACCTGGCAACTCTTCAACATACAGTGAAAGAGCCTTTGTAATGAAGAAAAATAAAGAAAAGGTAACAAACCTGGAATACATTGTCTTTTGTATCTAGAGCTTTGTTTTCTACAGGTGCCACCACACAAACATTGGACAAATCAACTCGACCTTTCTCCTTGCCTCTCTGTCAATCAAATAAAAAAAATCATACATGTAGTGAAAATATCTGCTTATAATATCCAGTTTATGAATAAAATATCATGAAATTGTTATTTGATGTAGAGATGATCAGGTAGATACAACAGGTGAATAATACACTAATTATGTACAGTACACCAAAACAGTTACCACTATTGCACACACGTTTTATTAGTGGCAACTTTGTGGGTGTACTGTACATGTACATGTACAAGTAACTACAGTATGGTACGGTAAGAATTCCTCTAATTCAAGTACTCAAAACATTACGAAAAGTACTCTAAAAGTTTGAGACTTTTTGTTGGGTGTCTTACCTCCTGCATTGAGCGACCGATAATCCTATCGAGCAATCGCTATTGTTGTTGTTTTAGACCAAACATGGCAGAAAGCGGTCTAATAATTTGTTATCTTCACATTGCTCGTCCTTGAATTAGCGGAATTCTTACCGTAGGTATGTATGAGTAAATGTCAGGAAGTTCAAAGGTATTGATTTCAGGTGTTTATATACAGTGTAGTATTGGGTTATCTTTCAACAAGGAAGTATTACAACTGATAAAACAACTGAGGGGATTTTATCAATGATTTGGACATTACATGTACATGTATATTTCTGTTATACTTTTAGTCTCTGGCCACATGTCATTCAACATGCTAAATGTCTAAAGTTACCTTGTTATTTACGTTCATATATTTGTCAATTACATGTACAGTACTGTGTTCAAATATGTGTCCAGTACCAGGTACACAAAGCTACAGGTACCTTGTTATTTATTTCAGATATTTGTCAGTACCAGGTAGCAATGAATGTCAAAAATTATTAAATAACTAAGTAAGGCCTTTACTTCAGTGAAGTACATGCTTCAAAAATATGTCAGGTTTACTGTAACCTTGCAAAGGCCAGATTTTAAGTACATGACTAGAAATATTTTAAGGACTTCAAATAAAATGTGCCTTTTTGGGATAAATACAATCATTTATAATAAAGGAAATGGAATTTAATAAAGGGCAACATTTTACACATTACGTAGACAGATTTTTAAATATATATGTAATTGTTCTTTCCAGCTCTAACCCCAGATCTTCAGGTGGTACCAAACACTTCCATATAAGGCAATCAAGTGAAAATCTTTCTTTGGATTAAGTGTGGTTCAAACTCCCAACCAATTGACAGTAATCATTTGTCAGACTGAGAAGTGAATTAATGTAAACATATGTTTTTAAATTATGGGAACAAAATGATTGGGGAAAACGGACATGCAATTAAGAATAAAAAGATAGGTAGAGATGAACTGGTAGGCAAATATATATATATATATATGCCATAATCATGTCTGCAAAGAAAAAACTGCTGAATAAAATAACTGAAAACTACATGTAAATCCTTTCTACAAATACACATGTACATTCCCATCCTAAGTAAAACATATTAAACCTAATTACATGTATTTCAGAATGGCCTATCATAAACTGTAAGTTCATATGCACCTGTCAAAGAACAGCACAAGCTTTCAACACATATACCAATGTCTTCCTCACGTACCTGCAATGTTCGCAAAAACTAAATACGTCATGGTGGTATCTTAAAAATGAAACATATGTTTGAAAAAGAGGTTCAAACAGTTATTAGATCCAATCAGATGTTGAATTAAAAAATTAAAATTGGAATCATAAGTTTGAACAGGAATACATAAATACATGTAAGGTACTGTAAATGCCTTTATATTCGAGGGGTTTAAAATTTTGCGGATTTCATTTCGTTTTAATCGTTTGCAATGATTCTTGGCGCGTGAACAAAAAGTTATCAAAGATGAAAAACATCAAAACAGGTTAGATTGAAAGGTTTGAAAGGTTACATGTATATTCATTTACAGTGTACTATAGAAATTTACACTGTCCTATTCAATAGTTCGACTGATTACAGTATGGCTATAATTAATAAACGTTGTTTTTTATACTTTCGCTTTTGAACATCTCTGTGCTGGTTACTTATTATGTTATGCCTAGGCCTATTGTAACACCTGGATTTTATATTCGCCGGTACTTATTTTCGAGGAAAAGTGTTAACCGCGAAATACGCTAAAATTAGGACCCCGCAAATAAAAAGGCATTTACAGTTTATTATTATTCGAACACAATTGGCAACCATTAAAAAATATGCAAAGATACAAAAGCTTCTGAATTGTACGTCTTAGCCAAAAATAGCCAAAAATTTTGACATTCTGTTATAATGGCAAAATATCTCAATTTTGGCAGCTCACGCCACTTTAATATCTCCTTGTTTAAAGGGGCATGAGCTAGCAAAATTCACCCTTTTTTTATAAATTTTGATGCTAAGCTGTTTAAGGTCATGGAAAAGCTAAACGATTGACAATGATTGACACATCCTACATGTATATATCTGACTAGTGTCTCTGAGATATGTTTTCCATCAGAAATCCTTGGGTAATGGTGCTATTATAGGTGATTTAGTTCACCCAATGTAAATACATGTAGATTGATTGATTGTTCGGTGTTTTACGCCGCGCTCAAGATTAGTTCACTTATATAGCCGCGTTGCCAGTTTTATTGTGGGAGGAAACCGGGCTCTGTGCCCAGAGGAAACCCACGACCTTCCGTTGGTAACCGGCAACCACCCCACATAGGTCGTTCGAGAATTACATGTAGATAAATGTCACCATGCAATATATTATGATTGATTGATGTTTAACAGCGCACTCAATTATTTTACTTATATATGGCGGCATTGCCAGGTTTATTAGGGAGGAAACCGGGATCATTGTCCCGAGGAAACCCCCGACCATCAGCGACTAACTGGCTTATGGTTTATGTGGCGGCAAGACGCTTATATATGGGGTTCTTGGCTTGTCAATTGTTTACATAGTGGGTTAGGGTACCGGTACATGAACCTAACAAATCAAATTTTCATTTTTACAACTTTTAAATTTTGGTCAAAAAAGAAAGCTCAAAATTACTTCTGAGGGAAATACGTAAATCAGTCTTTTTTTAATGTTAACAATTTTCTGGATTTTCCCTGCGAGTGTGCCTTTTAGAATGCGATTTTGGGAGATTTGAGCTAGAAAGGATTCAATGCAACATTATATTTTGCAAAGACAAAATTTATAACAATTTCAAGATTTGAGAACAACACGGTAGACATGATCAGAAGAACATGGCAAGCAAGAATAAAAACCATGAGGCATGTGCATGTAGCTTTGTACTAGAATATGACTAATCAAAGAGATTCAGTTTCACAAATTTGTTTGTACTAAAAACTGATTAACAATTTTGGCCGCAAAAGTCAACTTTAAAGAAGCTTAAAGTGACATGAGCTGCCAAATTTCACACTTTTTTCATAATTTCTGATAGTCACGACAGTAAGAGACTTTGAAGGCCATCCAAAAACTAAATGATTAGCGTTGGAATGAGGAAAATCCATACAATATGTGGCCTGTACGAACCGAAAAAGTGATCGAAATGTAAAAAAAATTTAAATAACCGGGACGACCATTCATTCATTCTAAGCCAAAGTTAGTTCAAAACAATACTTTATCGTACATTTCCGAGACTAGAAGCACTATAAAGCCTTTGAATAATATGTCTTGAGAAAAATAGCCAATAATTTCAACATTCTGTTTTAACGTCAAAATATCAACATTTTGGCAGCTCAATTTGCTCAAAGGTTGTGTTATGGGCCAGATATATCTGAGTCAGATAAAAAAATTAATTTACACACCCTCTTCAAAAAAGAAGCTCTCAAAAAATATCACACACAAAAATCATCCTAAGAAAAATTCTAAAATTATTCAATTACATGTAAAAAGGTTAAAATGTTATGAGCTTAGTATAAAGTTGGGCACAAAATGTTAAACCCAGATCACAGATCACCAAGTTGTTCTACATTGTAGCTCATTTGAAGACAATATACATGCTTGCTCAGCCCTTTTATTCCAATCCTTGTGAAAAGGTGACAAATGTTTTACTTAATAAAGCCCTCCTTGTTCTCAAATACAACAAATATAAGTTGGATTTCGATAAAGACAATTGAGTTCATTAGTGGGGAGAATTAAGCAGGTCTGAATCTATTTATAAATGCCCAAAACACAACCTTTGAGCAAATTGAACTTGTTTTCTGACAGTCCTTTTGTTTACTTGAGTGACTTTCAATACAATCAATTGTCTACAATGTTACAGAACATTAAATGCTGACAGTGAATGCCTATCCTAAAACATCTTTGAATGTTTATATTATTTGTAAAATATCTTCAAATCCTGAAAATTATTTTGTATTTTAGAAAATCGCTATATGAATGTATTACTAGCTGTACAACCAACAAAAACAGTACCCAGTGTGTTTATTCAATCCAACCCTTGCAGTTAAAATATATTTGATTAATTTTACAGTAAGGTCTAAGGAATGTGTATATAAGTTAAGATACATTGTAGAAAAAGTAAATTTTGCATATAGTGCATGCTTAAAGTGGCATGAGCTGCCAAATTTCACACTTTTTAATAATTTTTGATCGTCACGACAGTAGGAGGCTTGAAGACCATCGAAAAACTAAATGATTGGCATTGGAATGAGGAAAACAGATACAGTATGTGTCCTGTACGAACCGAAAACGTGTTCGCAATGTAAACAAAATTTAAATAACCGGGACGACCATTCATTCATTCTAAGCCAAAGTTAGTTCAAAACGATACTTTATCGTACATTTTCGAGACTAGAAGCACTAAAAAGCTTCTGAATTATACGTCTTGAGAAAAAATAGCCAATAATTTCACATTCTGTTTTAACGTCAAAATATCAACATTTTGGCCACTCATGCAACTTTAACCTTTCAAATAGAAGTACAACTGGCTGAATGAGACCAATGTCGACAGATCGACGTATTCAGCCCATGAAAAATATGAATTAAGGTCTTAACCATTGAGGTGTACATGCGTATTAATTAATACATAAAACTAGAAAAACACTGCTGTGTAAAAGAAAGAATAACATATTGACAAGAAAAAATCTAAAATGATTTTATCAGCTGGTTATAAAAGCAAAGAAATATATGGTCGGGACTTCCTGGTCTAAAGATTTTGATCATTTAATACATATATAATATGAAAAACTGTTTGAAACTCTCTTTAAACATGGGTTCTATTACAATGAGGGATAATTGTATCACCACAAAGTAAGTGGTTTGTGAACAACACTCGAGATTTCTAATGTAAGTCCCAAATCTAAAAAAGTGGTTTACAAGTGTTTTGAAAGTTGAACTTGTCTGTATATTCAATCATGGTGCAAACAATTTCGTGTTGATGTTTTGAAGTTCAAGTACTCTAGGGAATGTGTACCGGTATGAAAAGAATTACGCTTGACGTCCATGGAAGTCTAATTATGCAAGGCACAGCTGCCATGGCAACATATAAAGCTTTAATATAATGTTATAACCAGTCGCAAAGTTAGAGTAATTTTTGTGTAAATGTTTTGAGAAACAAACCACTGTACACATCTTTCTTTCTTTTTTTTTTTCTTTTTTTTTTTTTTGGGGGGGGGGGGGGTCTTGAGCTAATAGTGGCCTATATTGAGTTAAATGTTTTTTAACTGACATGTAAAAGATCTTCCTTGAAAAACTAACATTTTAAAAGAATTTATGTATACATGTAGCTTATGGTGTTCGTATGTGCTTTTTAAAATACTTTTGGAACTCGTAAAAAAATTTACACAATCTACATACATACCGGTACTATACCTTTGGGCACAGACTGAGGAATATTGTTCCTGTTTATGAAAATATGATAAGTGAGGTTGACTAAATTGCCCTTGGGCGCAATGGTAGTACGGGGCGTATAAACAGCAATCAATAAAAACTTGACATAAAACATCACTGAACATCAGATAACATCGTTATAATTAATTTTCATACATTTGTGGTGGCTGGTCACAAGTTAATTTTTTTAATATGTGTTTTATTACCAAAAGTAGCGCTACTAATAACATTTTTTAAACTTATTTTGACATCTTGTCATGAAAAAAAAACAAATTAAAAGAAGAGAGGCGAGTAAAACAGGTACTCATTTTAAGCAACTCATATAAATTAGAATTGAAATGAAGGCAATAAAGGAGCCATTCTTGGTGGGGGCATTATAAAAAAATCAAACTGAACAAGCATTCTGAGAGTATGGTATAGCAATACATAGTTCCCTAACGGAAATTGATGGCATGTTTTTGTAAACCGAGACCCCTCAATTTAGAAAAAGTGGCTTATACATATTGGAAAACGTATACAACAAAGCGTTCTCATAAAGAAGACACCAAATGTATAGATTGGGAGTAAGCTAAATTGACTGTGGCGCCCTTCGTGAAATTCACAGACTCTAGGAAAGCAATCAGATTTTCATTTTGTCCTTTCCATGAACTCAACGACAAAGCCTTCTCAAGTTATGAAGCGGACAAAAATTCTGTTTTAACGTCAAAATATCAACATTTTGGCCACTCATGCAACTTTAACCTTTCAAATAGAAGTACAACTGGCTGAATGAGACCAATGTCGACAGATCGACGTATTCAGCCCATGAAAAATATGAATTAAGGTCTTAACCATTGAGGTGTACATGCGTATTAATTAATACATAAAACTAGAAAAACACTGCTGTGTAAAAGAAAGAATAACATATTGACAAGAAAAAATCTAAAATGATTTTATCAGCTGGTTATAAAAGCAAAGAAATATATGGTCGGGACTTCCTGGTCTAAAGATTTTGATCATTTAATACATATATAATATGAAAAACTGTTTGAAACTCTCTTTAAACATGGGTTCTATTACAATGAGGGATAATTGTATCACCACAAAGTAAGTGGTGTGTGAACAACACTCGAGATTTCTAATGTAAGTCCCAAATCTAAAAAAGTGGTTTACAAGTGTTTTGAAAGTTGAACTTGTCTGTATATTCAATCATGGTGCAAACAATTTCGTGTTGATGTTTTGAAGTTCAAGTACTCTAGGGAATGTGTACCGGTATGAAAAGAATTACGCTTGACGTCCATGGAAGTCTAATTATGCAAGGCACAGCTGCCATGGCAACATATAAAGCTTTCATAGACTGATCCAAAGACATTTTGATACCTGTATACAGGTATGGGCGCCCAAACTCACAAGCAAAACATCCGCCCAAATTCTTAAAACCAACATTTTTTAATGTCAAAATAGCATTTAATGTTGAATTTTGGGCCAGAGATGTTGTTTTTGTCTTATTGTTGGAATATTTTGAACCGAAATGGTATGCCCAAATTTTCCCTGGATCAGTCCCTGGCTTTAATATAATGTTATAACCAGTCGCAAAGTTAGAGTAATTTTTGTGTAAATGTTTTGAGAAACAAACCACTGTACACATCTTTCTTTCTTTTTTTCTTTTTTTTTTTTTTTTTGGGGGGGGGGGTCTTGAGCTAATAGTGGCCTATATTGAGTTAAATGTTTTTTAACTGACATGTAAAAGATCTTCCTTGAAAAACTAACATTTTAAAAGAATTTATGTATACATGTAGCTTATGGTGTTCGTATGTGCTTTTTAAAATACTTTTGGAACTCGTAAAAAAATTTACATAATCTACATACATACTGGTACTATACCTTTGGGCACAGACTGAGGAATATTGTTCCTGTTTATGAAAATATGATAAGTGAGGTTGACTAAATTGCCCTTGGGCGCAATGGTAGTACGGGGCGTATAAACAGCAATCAATAAAAACTTGACATAAAACATCACTGAACATCAGATAACATCGTTATAATTAATTTTCATACATTTGTGGTGGCTGGTCACAAGTTAATTTTTTTAATATGTGTTTTATTACCAAAAGTAGCGCTACTAATAACATTTTTTAAACTTATTTTGACATCTTGTCATGAAAAAAAAACAAATTAAAAGAAGAGAGGCGAGTAAAACAGGTACTCATTTTAAGCAACTCATATAAATTAGAATTGAAATGAAGGCAATAAAGGAGCCATTCTTGGTGGGGGCATTATAAAAAAATCAAACTGAACAAGCATTCTGAGAGTATGGTATAGCAATACATAGTTCCCCAACGGAAATTGATGGCATGTTTTTGTAAACCGAGACCCCTCAATTTAGAAAAAGTGGCTTATACATATTGGAAAACGTATACAACAAAGCGTTCTCATAAAGAAGACACCAAATGTATAGATTGGGAGTAAGCTAAATTGACTGTGGCGCCCTTCGTGAAATTCACAGACTCTAGGAAAGCAATCAGATTTTCATTTTGTCCTTTCCATGAACTCAACGACAAAGCCTTCTCAAGTTATGAAGCGGACAAAAATTCATAGATTGGGAATAAGGTAAATTGGCTGATCAGGCGCTTGGCATTAAATTTACAGAATCCTAAAAAGCAATCCCATACGTCCTTTTCATGAACTCAACACACTATACAAGTTTTAAAGCTATCACGAACAAGACACTATTCACCTTTCAACGTTATTTCTATGAAAATTTCAAGATTCAACAGCCATACTTATCATAAAAATAACTGGAATAGGACGAAATGCAAAGCAAAGTTAAATGACTGTGGAAGCCGTCATACATTTTGTAGATTTCTGAAAAGCAATCCCATTTGTCCTTAAGCTTCCAGTGAGCTCAGCATACATGTATTACCCAAGTTTCAAAGTGATGCTACAAAGCGTTCTCAAGTTATTGAGCGGACAGACAGACCAAAAGCTGTACTTTTCATAAATAAAAAATAACCAGAATAGGACGAAACATAAACTTGTTCAGTAACCCATTAGTCTAAGAAACAAAATATGTGTACATGTCATGTAATAGGTACAATTTGTGTAACGCCTCAAAGAAATAATGTTATCTGAAGACATATCAGTAACCATGTATTGCATAGACATCATAGACCTTTCAACCAGTCAGTCAATTAAGGGATGAATCTCAAAATGTTTCTAATTTTCACTTATTCAAAAATCTAATGTCAGTAACACATAAAATAAAAAATTCCAAATAAACTGCAGGTCACACAAACAAAATAAACTATAAGAACAAAATTTCAACATCTGAGAACATGCACTTTAGTATCAAAAAAGGTATATTTTTCTACACCAATTGTCCGTTTTACACTGCATGTACATGTACAGTGTACTTGGCCAAATAACATGTACGCCTTGGCTTTATAACATTGAGTGTTAGAAGCCTACCTGAGTAAAATGCAAATTCCAGCAGGTAAATCTACAGGTAGTTGTAACATAAGATGAATACACAGGTGTAAATGTCAACAGGTATTAAGCATAGTGTTACCTGTAAACACAGGTAAAGAACTGACTGATCATCCGTCCCATGAAAGTAGTGTAATTATCACAGCCACTAGTTATCTTAGACACAACATTTGCCTGGGGCTTTCAAACTTGACTGGCTCACTTATTAACCGCCATTTTTTTTAAAGTATTTGTTACTATGACAACTGATTTATTTATAAACTCTTCTCATGTCCAGATATTTCATGTTGTGTCACGACAATAAGTGAAAAGCAGTTTGAAAAGACATTAACTGGCTTGTAACGTTGATCTCTAGAAATAAGCTGAAAACTTAATTTGCTTGTCTCGGTGTAGCTTTTTCCTTTTTCTTTAGTGGTTAGACAGGCCATTGGACGAGCAGAAAGAGTGAAAATCAGCCCAGATACCTGACATTCCAGTCAGTTACATATATTTAGATCAGACGAAGCAGTCCATAATGTAAGACCCTATATAAATTACAGGCAGATGACAGTGATCTATCTAGTATGATGTTAGTCGCTAAACAAGAGATTATTTCATTACAACTCTCGTTTTAAAGTTGACCCTAAGAATTGGCCTGAGTTGGATTCTTTGTTGGCCCATATAAATCTACATGTACTTTGTCAAAAGAAGATGCCCTCTCATCTCTACAACACATTGTTGAGGAGAAAATATCCCTTTATTTATTATCCAATTATCTTCTCAGACCAGAGTAGATTTTTCACAAAATCGCTGTATGTGGAAGAGTTGCTAGGTACTCTACGAAGGTTGGGGATTTCCATCAAGCAAAGCGCCCGGTTTCCTCCCCCAACTAAACTAAACGCCATATATGCAAAATAATCTTGAGACTGGAGTGCAGCATAAAACATTAATCAATCAATCAACTAATTATCATCTATGATAAAAGCAATCTGCATTTTAACTACTTTGTGGTTAACACTGCAATATTTTTGGGCCATACATGTACATGTAAGAATGTTTTATTGCTCTCCATGTTTTTAACCGAAGTGCACTGACTGCTCAAGATGACTGTGGGTGTCCCAGAATAGCATAGAAAAACACATCGATTAATACATTTTGAAAATAAAATCTTACACATAAACAACAACGCCCGTAAAAAAGAATTTTATCTTGATTAAAACCAATTAGCCATAACTATAATAGGCATAACATCATTTACTAATCACATAAAAGAATTTAGAAAACACAGCCTTAAGACATAACTATGGGCTCACCTACACATACATGTCTACATTACAATACCCTGTCCTAAAGATAAAATAGCCACCTTTGAAATTAAATATTTCTTTTAAAAAAAGATTGAATGTACTAATTCATCAACTATTTTCTTTTTAAAATCAAAATTGAGTTATCAAAAGCCAAATGGAGCTATAATGGACATCTCACAATGTTTGAATTTTTTTCTTGCCATTTTTCTGTGTGTCTCTTGACTGAAAAAAATACAAGAATGTTGAGTAACGGCCTCATTAAACATCAACAAATAATCAAGTTCACTAAATAATATAATTGCCTAAAGTCACATTAACAATGGGAATTGCACATGACAAAAACAATTTCTAGAATCTTAGGCGACAGAAACTATTGTTTCTGCTTTACATTGTGTAAAAAACAATATATTTGCATTGGTAACCATTTCTAAAGACACTTTTGTAGTCGTATTAAATGTGTTCGAGAAAAATACCGCATATTAGATTTATCTAAAATAATGGGAGGCAAGAAATAACTCCTTATAAGATCAAAATGTCCTCATGTCAGATTATTCTAAAACTCACGGAAGGAGACAAAATGTCCCCATGTCAGATTGTTCTAAAACTCTTGGAAGGAGATAAAATGCCCCCTTGTCAGATTGTTCTAAAACTCTTGGAAGGAGACAAAATGTCCCCATGTCAGATTGTTCTAAAACTCTTGGAAGGAGATAAAATGCCCCCTTGTCGGATTATCCTAAAACTCACGGAAGGAGATAAAATGTCCCCATGTCAGGTTATCCTAAGACTCACGGAAGGAGATAAAATGTCCCTATGTCAGATTGTCCTAAGACTCACGGAAGGAGATAAAATGTCCCTATGTCAGATTGTCCTAAGACTCATGGAAAGAGATAAAATGTCCCTATGTCAGATTGTCCTAAGACTCATGGAAAGAGATAAAATGTCCCTATGTCAGATTGTCCTAAGACTCATGGAAAGAGATAAAATGTCCCTATGTCAGATTGTCCTAAGACTCACCGAAGGAGATAAAATGTCCCTATGTCAGATTGTCCTAAGACTCACGGAAGGAGATAAAATGTCCCCATGTCAGGTTATCCTAAGACTCACGGAAGGAGATAAAATGTCCCTATGTCAGATTGTCCTAAGACTCACAGAAGGAGATAAAATGTCCCCATGTCAGGCTATCCTAAGACTCACGGAAGGAGATAAAATGTCCCTATGTCAGATTGTCCTAAGACTCACGGAAGGAGATAAAATGTCCCCATGTCAGATTATCCTAAGACTCACGGAAGGAGATAAAATGTCCCTATGTCAGATTATCCTAAAACTCACGAAAGGAGATAAAATGTCCCCATGTCAGATTATCCTAAAACTCACGAAAGGAGATAAAATGTCCCTATGCCAGATTATCCTAAGACTCACGGAAGGAGATAAAATGTCCCCATGTCAGATTATCCTAAAACTCACGAAAGGAGATAAAATGTCCCTATGTCAGATTATCCTAAGACTCACGGAAGGAGATAAAATGTCCCTATGTCAGATTGTCCTAAGACTCACGGAAGGAGATAAAATGTCCCTATGTCAGATTGTCCTAAGACTCACGGAAGGAGATAAAATGTCCCCATGTCAGGTTATCCTAAAACTCTTTGAAGGAGATAAAATGTCCCCATGTCAGGTTATCCTAAAACTCACGGAAGGAAATAAAATGTCCCCATGTCAGATTATCCTAAAACTCTTTGAAGGAGATAAAATGTCCCCATGTCAGGTTATCCTAAAACTCACGGAAGGAAATAAAATGTCCCCATGTCAGATTATCCTAAAACTCTTGGAAGGAGATAAAATGTCCCTATGTCAGACTATCCTAAAACTCTTGGAAGGAAATAAAATGTCCCCATGTCAGATTGTCCTAAAACTCTTGGAAGGAGATAAAATGTCCCCATGTCAGATTATCCTAAAACTGACGGAAGGAGATCCTAAAGCTGACGGAAGGAGACAAAATGCCTCCATGTCAGATTATCCTAAAACTCTTTGAAGGAGATCAAATGTCCCCATGTCGGATTGTCCTAAAACTCACGAAAGGAGATAAAATGTCCCCATGTCAGATTGTCCTAAGACTCACAGAAGGAGATAAAATGTCCCTATGTCAGATTATCCTAAAACTCAGGGTGGAGAGGAAACTACTGTACACAACATCAGATTATCCTAAAACTCAGAGTGGAAAGAAAATCAGACAATGTCAGATAAACTCCTGGTAGACAAGAGAATGGCACCATGCCAGATTATCACAATATGCATACTTACAGTTCAACATATGTAAAGGGTAGATTCTGAAAAAAGGGAAATCTTAATTGACATGAAATTCATACTTAACCTACATGCAACTGATAGCATGTACTTGAGCAAGTGACCCCAGAGTGTGAATAAATACATACTTTTAAGGTTCTGAGTTTATTTCCAGCTGACTGGGATGTGGAAGACACCAGATACAAAATATTAAACAAGGATCCTGTTAAATACTATATACATATACTCTTCGCTTCACTCTTCAAATTGTCTAAACCACAAACAACTTCAACAAATAGTAAGTAAAAAATAAAAACATTTAGTGGTGGACTTAGGTTGTAGGCCAGCTATTTACTGTACATACCAGCACATCAGAAGCCAGATATAAATGACTGAAAACTTGTTATGCGGGTTTAGAATAGAGAACAGAAAAACAGCCAGGTTGAAGCTGATTTCCTTTCAACGTCAATAAATAACTGACAAATGAGAGAATATTTCATGATATAAGATCAAGTTGCTTGTCAACTAAATTTATGCTGATTAAGTCTACTACATGTACATATACTGTAGGTCTGCACTTGGCATTCTTAATGAGTTTTTCAGTTATTAATGAGCTGCTAAACTGTGGATATTTTTCAATTCTGTTAACAAAATTTAGAAATTATGGATTCTTTTCATTAAAAAGTACAAATTAGAAGCTTTTTAGTGTTAGTAGTCTACATAATATACATTCAAGTAATGGTTTGAACAAAAGCTGACCTTAAATGAATGAATGTGGTGTACATTTACAATATGTACATGTACATGTATTTTGGTTTGTACAGGCCACAGATTCTATAGAATTTCCTTATTCCAGCATCAATCATTTAGTTTTTCTATAAGCTTTGTTTTTTTGGCTTTTTTTTAAGGGGGGGGGGGGGAGTGACAATCAGAAATGATGAAAAAAAGTGTGAATCTTGGCAGCTCGTGCCTCGAGTTCACAACCCCAGCTATATACAAGACCCATCAGTATTTTGGCAGCTCTTGCCTCAAGTCAACTACCCCAGCTATATACAGGAACCATCAAAATTTTGGAGATCAAATACGACCTTTAGTGAGAAAATTCACTGATTGTTCTTGGGACAGATACAAATGAGAATGTTTATTTTTCTTTTCAAAAAGAAAGCAAAAAGAATAGATGTCCTTGTAATTGAAATTTGTTAAATAAACCGACAAATTATTTTAATCGTACATGTACACAGAACAAGGCTAAACAAACATACGATGTTCTTTAATTCTTGTTTACTGTCGGAGACATAAAAAAAAACTGAAATATTGGCAGCTTATCGATGTCCTACATGTATTTTTAACCTACTGAATATACATGTACATGTAAATGAAGTTTAATTGCAAGGTGATTAAAATGACAGTATGTTATCTAAGTGTTTCTCTGGCACACCCAACAGATAGAGATATATATGTTTTCCACTTCACTTCATACATCATTCAGTAAACTGTCAACCAAGCATATTCATAAAAGCTGCACATGATAATAATAATCTGCACACGATAACCTCTTAATAGCTTTAAAGTGGCACGAGCTGCCAAATGTAGGGAAAGTGACAATGAAACAGACTTAAAGTGGCATGAGCTGCCAAATGTAGGGAAAGTATCAATGAAACAGACTTAAAGTGGCACGAGCTGCCAAATGTAGGGAAAGTGTCAATGAAACAGACTTAAAGTGGCACGAGCTGCCAAATGTAGGGAAAGTCTCAGTGAAACAGACTTAAAGTGGCACGAGCTGCCAAATGTAGGGAAGTCTCAGTGAAACAGACTTAAAGTGGCACGAGCTGCCAAATGTAGGGAAAGTATCAATGAAACAGACTTAAAGTGGCACGAGCTGCCAAATGTAGGGAAAGTATCAATGAAACAGACTAAACTAATTGTTCGTTAGTTTTACAAAAGCTCAAAATAAGAGATTTTCACTGATAATCTTGGGGACGTATGTTAAAGTAGTTTTTGTTAGCAGCAAACACTTGAGAATGTACTTAATACATTCATGCTATTTGAATTTTATCGAAAAGGTTATAAGCTTAACATCCATCCTTTACATTTTTAAGGAACTTCAAAAAATATGGCACGCAATATGATTCTCAAATATTTCAAAATTTAACGCAATAGTGTTATATAACAAAGCTCACTTTTGGTCCAATATTGCAAGAATATAAACAAATTCATGTCACAAGACAATATAGGAATGTATGAAAATCAGTACGTATTGAGCAGAAGCTCTTCAACCAATGTAAGCTATTGGCCAATAGTATTGATACTATCGAAATAGTAACAAATCTTTCAATGGCATTTAGAAGTTGAAAGGTTACAAGGTGAAAGATACAAGGTGAAGAATTACCGTATGGATAATAAACCAAGATAAGAAAATGTCACCCAATAAATCATTTCTCAGATAACTCACAATTCGCTATTGGTTTTTGATATTCTATAACTTTCACTACCACAATCCGAGATAATAAACAGGACGCCCTTGGGGCAATATATTATACATGTAAGTAGCCTTTAAGATCTTGGCTACAAGCAAAATGGAGGCGAGCCGGCAACGGTTCCCCTTGTACTTATAAAATTACTTAAGGTACATGTATTGGCTAATAAATTTTTAATTCATCAAGAGAACAATTCAATAAATTATTAGATTTTTGGGTGATTCAATAAAGTGTAAGTTACTGGATCAACCAATTACTTTTGATCAGGTAAATTATGGGGAGAGATTATTTACTCTCCTGAAATGCTTCGGGGAGAGTGGATGAGAATAATTATAGGAGAGTTCGTTCTCTTTTCAGTCTATCCAATATACATGTCTGTTTCTTGGTATGATATGGTAGTTAAAAACTCATCAAAGTAAACAAGCACACGTTTCATATGAAATTAGATTAAAACTGATAATTGTAGTAGTACGCTTCATAAACCCCAGAAGCTATCATTCCGTGACAGCTATAATTAATCCAGGCTCAAAAACTGTGGATATTCGTTATTTCCAGTTATTACAGAGATTATTACTCTGAATTCAATGCCATGGAATGCTAACTTAAATACATGTACATACATTCAATACATTTTACTAATACCAACATCAAGTACTCAACATTTCAATACACATATATTCTACATGTTCTTCTGATGATTTTAAAGGCCCACTCCCTGCTAACGTTTAAAAAAAACTGTTCACGCTAAAGTGGCAGGACAAAGAAGTACGCATTGTAGGGGTTTTTTTTTAAGTTGTATGATAAAGTAAAAATAATTTTGAAAGAAACATTGAAATAAAATGAAGGGGTGTATCGAGCATTTTAATTTGGTTTACATTTCGAAACCCAGGTGAGAGACTGAATTGATTTTCGATATTCCAACCCGATTTATCTATGTTGAACTCTAAACTCTTTTGATATAAATTTTGACATGCCACTTGAACAAAGGAAAATATCTTTCTGCGTCTTTCCAGACATTATGAACTTTTTTCTTCTTCAAGAATTTGAAGTTTTGTCATCTTATTATAACATTTTTATTTTGAAAAAAAGACAGTTGGAATCTTGGATATTTTTTAGTAGGTACATGGAAAACTAAATGATAGAGAGGACTGACAATGTTGACGTGTCCAAACATTTGTAACTAGCAGCTTAAACACTGATCAAGTTTACCTATCCTGAGTTAACTCAATTTTCTGAAAAAAAATTTTAAAAATATTACAAAGATTGTTTTAATACTTACTTGAAGTATATGTTTACATCGATCAACAAAAATATTACTAAGATTGTTTTAATACTTACCTGAAGTATATGTTTACATCGATCAACAAAAATATTACTAAGATTGTTTTAATACTTACATGAAGTATATGTTAACATCGATCAACAAATGTAGCCAACTCCTTTGAATAACATATAGAAGGTCTATCAGATCTAAAATCTAGTGTCTTAATGTTGAAGAACAAGTCATTGAATGAGGAATGTGACTGTACACATCAGCAGGAAATACGTCAACACGACCAAAAAACACAAAACCAAAACCACATAATAAAACAAGTTCATGAAGCTAAAGATGATATGCACAGGTGTCAGAAAAAATAAATGACTCTAAATCTGGAAATGTATAAAAAATGATAATCATTTACCTGCTGAAAATAACTCTGATCCAACACTATGTAACCTTTCGTAACTCTAAAAATACATTTCCACATACGATGACTCGAAACAAAAAAGCCTAATCCACTCAGCTGTATATCACTACCATTTCACGCATATTAAGCAAAGTTAATTGTCAAATTTGATATGGGCTGTAAACTACATATAGACCTATATTGGTAAAGCCTGACATGGGAATTTAAAACTGAGCTCCTTGTTAGAATCATAAAAATAACGACAATACTCCTTGTTATGCTAATTAGATACGGTAAGAATTCCGCTAATTCAAGGACGAACAATGTGAAGATAACAAATTATTTCTGCCATGTTTGGTCTAAAACAACAACAAAAGCGATTGCTCGATAAGATTATCGGTTACTCCATGCAGGAGGTAAGACACCCAACGAAAAGTCTCAAACTTTTAGAGTGCTTTTCGCAATGGAATTCTTGTGATTGTGTTTATGAAATATTAGAAATTCAAAATATGAAATGGTTATTTGTAGGGACCATTTCTATCAAGTTGCTGGCATTGATGATTCAGGCATGTGCCATTATTTGAACCTGTATTACCACATCCAGGTGAAGGCAGTAGCTTTGATTTAAGTCTTCTTACACAAAGGTATGTTCCGTTAAACTAATTGTTTCAGATAATCCCGACTATGATATCCCATTTTGAATATTAAATGATTGTTTGGTTGATTTTTTTTTAACGATAAAACTCAAGATCTCAAGATTGTTTCCCTTATCTGTTAATATTGGCATGTTTTTGAATTGCAAATCAAACTTACAAATCTACATGTAAATTAGTAAAAATGAAAATTTAGATGAAATTTAAAAAAGATGCCCAATGGGCAGTGGGTGGGATCTCCCAGAAAAATATCTGAAAAAGGATCTGTCAAGAAATGAAGATTTCTTCACTTAGGGTTCACAAGGTTAAATCCATAATGGCGTTAATAGTCACCAGTGAATACTATATATTATCTGATGCATAACAAGACCCTATGCAAACGTCATTCTTTAATCAAAGAAATATAAATGGCTAAAATGGCGTAAATCAGGACAAAACCTATGGGTAGCCTTCAGGTCCTCCAGCCCCCTGAGTAAATTTTTCCAAATCACAATCCCATCTCTACATATGTATAGACACTAAAATATTATGAAAAATGGGGTTCAATCTCAGTCCACCGATGTTCTTGCCATAGTTACCATTGCGCAACCATTGTCAATGTGTTACAAAAGGATTCCAGAAATTCTACTGACCAAGGCTAAGCTCTTGTCAGTCGTCAACCTAATGAAATATCATAGGTTTGGTTTGTTACAACAATTTATGGGGTGTAAAGGTCTAAATGATTTACCTCTTTTTAACACAATTAGAAACTTGTCTCCATGGTTATTTTAGACAAGAAGATTTTCCCTGTGCCCGTGTTTTTAGTGATCATAAATATATACATGTAGACACTAAAACACACGAGCACAGGGAAAATCTTCTTGACTTAAATAACCATGGAGACAAGTTTCTAGTTGTGTTCAAAGATGGTACATGTATGTCATGTAGACCTTTATACACAGTCATAGGTTGTAAACCACAACCGATGATATTTCATTTCTACATACATGTACATCATGTTTCGTGGAAAGAACGAAATGTGCTTTTTGATACACGAAGGTATCAGTTTATCAAATACAGAAAGAAATCGTACAGACCGCAACAGTCAGTTCGATTTTATCAAGGTGTCAGTTTATACACTAATGATAAAATAACAAAATATTTAATATTATTTTTTTTCCACTGAACCTACGATAATCTACTATGGAACTTAAATCATAAGCAACAAAATAATGGAATGTTGTCTTACCGTGGGATGTCCATCAAAGTATCTCAATGTCCCAGGCTGAAGACCAAACCATCGAAACTTGTAATTATCAGCCGTTATCTTCCTTTTGTTCTGTGATTTCTTCTGCATGTAAGTAATTTTGATAAATGCATCTCCTGAAGATTTTGCCATCTTTGAAACCAAGTTGCTTTTTGAACCATGACAGCTTGTGATTGTTATTAATGAATAATGTTTTCCTTATCCACAGTTTATATGTTTGTTATGCATCTCTAACAATTGTGTTCTCTAGCTGGCACTTTTTATCTGTAACTAAATAGAAAACAAACAATTGTGAAAATTACACAAAATCACTCTCAGGATATCAATAAATATATTTTTTTAAAGATTATGTGAGTAAATCTCGGAACTTAAAAGATGGAAAAATAAGAAATATTGTATACTCCTTGTAAAGCAGTACATAAACTACCATTACATGTAAAATACACGCTGTGCACACCACTAAAGAAGTTTTAATGTTACATCCAGACAGTTCTATGGATCTGGTAGGGGAAATAACTCCAGTACTGATCCAAGGGTTCATCCAGAGGGGTGTCCATGGGTCTTTGGACTCCCTGTTGTCTAAATTTATTTAATCCAGCAATATAAAGTGGCATGAGCTGCCAAAAATTCACACTTTTTCATATTTTCTGATCGTGACAACAGCGAGAGACTTTGAAGGCTATCGAAAAACTAAATGATTGGCGTTGGAATGAGGAAAATTCATGTACAGTATGTGGCCTGTACAAACCGAAAACATGTTCGAAAAGTAAACAAAATTTAAATAACCGGGACGACCATTCATTCAATCTAAGCCAAAGTTAGTTCAAAACAATACTTTATCACTAAAAAGCTTTTCAATTATACGTCTTGGGAAAGATAGCCAATAATTTCAACATTCTGTTTTAACGTCAAAATATAAACGTTTTGGCAGCTCATGCCACTCTAAATTTGGACACCCTATTTTGGGATCCTGGATGAATGTATGTACTGATCCATAGAATAGTTTAACATGTACCAATTTTAATTTAGTTTTAAAAAATATTGTTCTATTAAAGCTGTGGTCCAAATCCAGTCACACCCAGAGCTTTCTGAAATCAATCTTGCAAGCCTCTCACATATATTTTATCGTAGAGAGATCAGTCCAGTCTTAAGAATTGAATTACCATGTTGTGCCCATCGACCAGGGTTAAGGGTATTAACTAGAGCTGTTTTATCCATTGACAAGTGACAACTGGAAACCATCCAACTTGTCTATCAAATGGTGGAGGCCTTGGTGGCTCAGTCGGTTAATGATAGTCCCTGATTTTGAAACAGGTCTTACATCGATGCAGTGCAGGATCAAATCCCATTGACCAAATATTTTAATAAAAAGTGGATTTTTCTCTTGATCACAGTATGTGGAAGAGTAGTTAGGTACTCAATGGTTGGGGTTTCATCCGGGCAAAAGAGCCTGCTTCCCTACCCCTCTAAACCTGAAAATTATCCTGAGTGCGTGTAAAACATCAATCTATCAAATGCATTGTATAATCCCTGGGGAAATAACGTTCACAATTCTTTAGAAAAAGGGTGTTTAGAGCCGCAAGCACAATAGTGGAAGGTTTATCACGTTGAATATTTGAATTTTGTCCATCGTTTAATTGGACAAAATGCGCACTCAATTAGACCGTAGCATCTTTCCACTAGACTAACTTCCAACACAGCGTTAGAGGTATTAAATTTCTATGTAACGTGTTACCTGAACTGCGATACATGCATGCACACTTCATATTTATATACCCTTTGATCTGCGATGATGTATTTGGACGAATCCAAGAGGATCCTTCGGTTTTGTAAATAAACATGGCTAAACCTAACCCTTTTCTGTCAATAAACCCCGTCCCTAACCCTAAGTCCGGATTTAGTGTTGTCAATAAAATATTCCAAAACCTAACCTTATTCTGTCAATAAACCCCGTCCCTAATCCTAGGTTCGTCTTTGACGTTTTGTTAATAAAAAAAGTTTTTGACAATTGGGGCACACCGTAGTGACCCTCCGTCTCTGAAGAGCTGGCATAGTGCCAAAGGCCAACAGTCATCGACCACAGCCACACCTTACGCACACAAGCCACTTTATCAATGAGTTGATTGACCGCAACTTTTATGTTACCTACAATTCTTTAACCAAGCCTTTTCCAGTTATTCCACAATTTCAGCCTCGTGGTCATTTTTTTTAAATTAAACTGCGCGTGCATAGGTCAAACAATTAACAGTTTATTTTAAAACCTATGTATGCTTAAATTAAAAAGCGCAACTTGTTTGACATTTTTAAGAAACAAATTTCAACCGTTTCATTGCGCGTTGAGTTGACTTAGGAAGTAGAACTAGCCATTCTCTAGTCCGCAATATGTTGAGTGGATTGAAGGATAAATTCTGATACGCCCGCACGGGCTTCTTCAATACCACGTCAACATAGGGTACATTTGAAAAATCTAAGAGTTGCTCTCCGACTTTTTTAAAAATGATAACTCGCAATTTTTAAACATTACTCACCTAAAATTTTGTCAGAAATCTTCTTTGATAATCCCTTCATAGAGCTAAACCATCATTTGTGATCATACACATCGCCAAACAACGAAATTCGCTAAGTTTAAATTCCCTTTGCGTTACCACCGACTTTCCCTGACAGCCGTTACCGGTTGTAGTGGCGAGCATGATTTGAAAGTTCGCGGTAGATGGTAAATTTTTAGTCAACAGACGGAATTCAAACTTAGCGAAATTGGCTGCTAACAGATTTTAAGGTCACATATGATGTTTTAGCTCTACGAAGGGATTATCAAAGAAGCTTTCTGACAAAATTTTAGGTGAGTAATGTTTAAAAATTGCGATTTATCATTTTTTTAAAATTCCGAGAGCAACTCTTAGATTTTTCAAATGCACCCTATGTTGACGTGGTATTGAAGAAGCCCGTGCGGGCATATCAGAATTTATCCTTCAATCCACTCAACATATTGCGGACTAGCCATTCTCAACAACTTGTTGAAGTTGAACAAGCTTGGAACATGCACTGTTGTTTTAGAAGTCGACAGTCCAGATAGAGAGGAAATTGTCATTTTTGTCCAAACATAACCCACCGATCGGTGGAGTCTATTCTCCGTCGTTCGGCGGTGTAACAGCTGTTTACCCACCGATCGGTGGACAACCCACCGATCGGAGACTTTCCCAACCTGCTAAAGAATTTACTAGTTTGAGTTTGACAACCACTTGTTCGTTCAGGCAGTTTGTCGACGGATTAGTCAAGATACAACTTATTCAAAAGAAATGTCCTTCAAATACGAACGCTGATTTGCGATGACTAACTTATAGTCATTAAATATTAAAAACAATGCCTACTGTAAGTTTTGAAAACTTTCCAAATTCATCAACTTTGTGAACGGTAGCAGGAACTCAATTTTTGACAGGAACTGGTAGCTCTCTAATGCGGGAGGTTCAAAACACATCGCTTCAATTGACTTTTTCTGAATTTTACTGTTTTGGTTATTTTTAGATCTCGATGGTTATGATAGGAAATTAAGGTGTTTAATCTTTTAACTAAGCTTGGTAAGTATATACGGCATGGATACATAATACGTAAATGACTGTTATTAAAGGTTCCCCTGTAATCTAACTAATCTTTCCCGCAGTTGTGGATTTGACGATGAAGCTGGTTTACAACAACAACTTTGTAATACGGCCTAGGCTATAGGGATACCAATTATCGAGGGTTATGAAACTGGCTACGTCTAGATTCAAGGCTAGGGTTGAACGCTAATGATGTGGTCACAGCCAAGATATGAACGCGATAAATGTTTGGGATATAGCCCTGTGAGAAAAAGGTGCCAGGTACTCACCAAAAATTCGAGGATTCCTCTGCCCAATGCCGCCGCCTCCCCCACCACTAAAGCTGGCAACGACGCCGTCTAAGCGAATTAATATTGATTGTGGCTTAAAACATTAATTTATCAAGCAGCTTAAATTTTTTTAAAAATTGGAAATTACTGAAAGATATCTTGAAATCATGAGAGGCCTAATTCTAACAGACCCTTTCGGCTTAAGGATTGGCGCCTGTGCAGAAGCCTCGATGTATGGCAAAGTGACACCAAATTGTATGGCCATTTCAGGATAGGTTTAGAGTTATTTGACATTTTACAATTAGAATTTTAAGGGGAAATGTAATCATTTCGAAATATTTACATTCATAATTACCAGTTCTCATTAGTTTCCGGTGAATATTTTTCTTTGATTAGTACGGTACTAAAAGGCTTTGACGACTACAAGCGCTGAAACGTTGATAAACACTTGCAGATCTGAAGGAGGAAAGATACTGCTAGATTATGGAGCTGTACATCACTGCGTTATTAGGACAATCACTTAGTTCAATTTACCGAACTTATGGTGATATTACATATACCAACGTTCAGTCTACGAAGTTTGAAATGCTGGTCAAACTTTTGTCGGAAATTACAAGCCATGAAAATATTACTGTAACTGCTCTGTATGGACAAATCCTACCCCAGACTTCTTTAGAACTCATAAAAGATTATTCTTGTCCTCTTTTATTACGTGTAGCTATTCCAAAGGGCGTATATCTGGTCTTATACCACAACTAACTAAACCAGTTCGAACGTCACTCAAAAAGTCTCCAAGAAATGGCAGTTTGGTGTTGTTTGAGACCAGATGTACGCCCTGTGGAATAGCTACATGTAATAAAAGCGGACAAAGAAGTCTGAGGTAGTAATCGTCCATACCGAGGAGTTACAATAATATTTTCATGGCTTGTAATTTAAGCATCATTTCCACCCTGCATTTCAAATTTGTATACCGAACGTTGGTATATGTAATATCACCATAAGTTCGGTAAATTGAACTAGACAATCACTATACAGACGCGGCAGAAATTCTGTCACCTTAATTAAAATCAGGCCTGTCATTAAGAATAGACTGGGAGAGTAACAATATGCTCTCCCAAAACTATCAGGGTGACCTGTTTCACTCTACCCAGAAATAGTCTCCCATATATAATACCAGAAGTCTATGAACAGGGAAGTGTGAAATGTCGCATTACCCCATATTCAGGGCATTGGTCCTTTCAGCCTGCTTATACTACACTATGTGACGTTTATGCGCGGTAGATTTTGAAATTGTCAACGGTTGCGCAATTTCAAATCAGAAAATAAATTCATTCTCCACTTACTGCATCTATCGGCAATTCCAGTAACCGCAGTTCGGAGAATGCATTGGTTTTTATAAAAGCTTTACCGAACATGCGACTCTGATATCTCCATTTCGACTCAAATCGTTGCAAACAAGTCTTCTTGTCTCATTTTCAACTTTATGAAGTTCTTCGGAAACTTTAACGTTTGCTCCATCAAGTACTGTTGTCGTATCTAAAACGTTCGCCATGTTTTTTCTTATGCATCCCATAATAGTTCATAGGAGAAAGTGAAGAAAAGCCACGCTTTCTGACTAACCGAGAGAGGGCTCTGTGTATGGTGACCTCTGGGTCAAAAGGCGCCAATGCCCTGAATACTATGTAATGGGACGCTTCACACTTCCACATTCATAGACTTCTGATAATACTAAATGGTAGTGAACTTCCTATCCCATGTTTTTCAGAGAGAGAACATGATTATGATGAAATAAAAGCATCTGAAGTTACAGAAAAGAAATTTTTATTTTGGTATACTAACTTACATGTATCTTTGTCAGAATTGTTGTGCAATTTCTGGAGAAAACAGTCTTTAGTTTTTCATATTATCATACAGTTAATTCTATTTTAATGGACATGAAAGGGTTGGAGAATAGTCTTATCTTGGGAGAGCGAAAAACATGAACACTCGCCTGAAACCGGTAGGGAGAGTTAGGGGGGTGATAAACAGGTCTCCTCAGAGCCCTCTGGGGGTGTGTGGAGGGGAAGGAGAGCAATCACTCGCCCTATAATGACAGCCCTGAAAGTGAGACCCAACTTAAAGTTGAAAGGGCTTTTATGAAAAGTTGATAAAATACAGTAGCATACATAAAGCTAATGGAAGTAGGTCACAGGCTCCAGAATCAAAAGCTGAATTGTCAAAGAAAAGGCTGAAACCTTCTCTTTTTTTGTTGTTTCAGTTCAATTATGGCTGAGAACCAAGGAGTTAGCGCTTATCCACTTCCTCCTTTGCAGTATGTCAACATGTACTCTGATGAGAATGTTAAGAGAGGCAAGGCACCCCTTCCTCCTCCACCCATTCAGGTAATTATATAATCCTTTTAAAGATAAATTAAATATACAGCAAGGATTTTTATTGATAATTTTTCTACTTATTTACTTAGCGTCATTTTGTGACAAACCAAGATGATATCTCTTTGTCCATGACAGTGAGACTAGTTACATGTATTGAAACTCTCCGCCTTGGGGAATTGTGGCTTTGCCTTAGCCATGTTTACTGACCTAGCAAGGCGGAACATCAACTATGCCAAATACGTTGGCCTTCCTGATGTCCAGACTCCAGATTTAGTTTGGGGAGTGGGTGGGGGGACTTTTGTCAACATATAACCTTAGCTGTTGAGTTTGACATTCAGCCCCAATCAATCAATCAATCAATCACTCAACATGTATTACAATTTCTTGCTAACATTTTTTAATGTTTTTAATATGAAGACCATTTCTCATCTTTATATCTTGCAAGTTTGAGTCAAATTTGTTATTTTCTAACGGTGTCCCTATTGATTGATGTTTTACGCTACTCTCTAAGGTGTTTACAACGTAACTTATATGCCAGGCGACTTTGACATGTCCCAGGAAAAAGTCCTGACTTTTGTATGGTTTCAGGCAACTGCTTTTTTTAGAAGAAATTTTACATTGGCCCTGTGTAAGATGCCTCTACATGGTACATGATCGATGTGGTGCAATTAATAACCATCTGATTGTATTCTGTCTTTCCAGGATACCTATATGATATTTGGACAATCATATAATGCAGAAGATCACATTATACGTCCACTGGAAAGTCAAGGCTTGAGACGACTCTACCCACAAAGTTTCGATCATAAGAGGGAATTGAAAAAAATCAACCATTCATTATTGGTGAACTTTTTAGACTTGTTGGAAATTCTTATTAAGTCACCTGAATCTCCAAAAAGAGCTGAGAAGATAGAAGATCTGAATTTACTTTTTATTCACATGCATCATTTGATTAATGAATTCCGCCCTCATCAAGCGCGAGAAACTTTACGAGTCATGATGGAAATGCAAAAACGTCAACGGCTAGAAACGTCTGATCGTTTCCAAAAACATCTGGACAAAGTGAAAGAGTTACTTCAAGGGGCCATAACTGGTTTGCCCGACGAAGGTGGTTTGGATTCAAAAGTATTAGCAAAGTCAGAGATTTTACAAAAGATTGAACAACCAGATAACGTCGTGGTGAAGGAAGAACCTTGTGATGGACTCGACAGAATGATGTGTGACATTATTGATACCATGAATTGCCAATGACACAAATGTACACCATTACTTAATACATCTTCATCAACCATTTCAATTGATATTGGGGGCCTTGGTGGTCCAGTGGGTGACAGTGATCGTGCCTCAGTCCCTCACAAGCCTTCCATCGATGCGTCAAAGTTCGAATCACTCATACCAAATTTCTCAGTGGATTTTTCACTCGGTCGCCGTTTTTGGAAGAGTTGCCAGGTACTTGCCAAAGGTCTGGGGTTTCTTGCGGGCAATGAGTTAACTCCCCCACTAAACTGGCAACGCCGCCATATGAGTGAAATAATCTTCAGTGGGGCGTAAACGTCAATCAATTCATATTTAATTATCCGGTTTTCAATTGGTACAATGACACAATCGCCTAATCCCTCCTTTTCAATCATCATGTTATTCCTATCAAAGTCAAACTCAATCGTCTGGTTTGGCATTGGCATCAAACTAGTGAGATAATCTTCAGTTTTCCTTAAAACACCAACAGATCAATGAACTTAAATCTTAACTTAATTTACTGGTGTATCATGCACTTCTGCAATCTGCGTAAATGTTTGTATCACTTTCTCTACAAGACTGAAATCGTGCTGTAGTAAAGTCAGATCATTCTATATGAGCAGATTCCGAGACCAAAATGATATACAGTAAATGTATCTCACAAGTTGTAATATATTACCCATGAATGTAAACAAAATATCATGTTTCATCGTTTGTTTTATTGACTGTTACAACTTAGTCAAAAGTGACGTCATACAGGACGTCCGATGCTCACTTCAAGCTACGATAAAGATGCCCTGTATGTGGTTGTCTATGGTCTTTGACAAAGCTAATAAATTCCTGTAAGCATCGTAAAGTTGCAAATAATGCATTGAATTTCGCATGTTTTAGACTGATTGGGATTCAAGCTCATGGTCCATCGATGGCAGGCGTATATTTATATTGGCAGGTTTTGGATTTGGGATAAATTAGGGGACCCTTCGAGGCCAGTTTGGTTTTGGGAAATAAGTAAGGGACGGAGGCCAAGAGAATGGACATGGATGCCTCCGTGGCCTTACTTATATTTGATTGGTTGAGTGGGGGTTAGGGGAGGAAACCCTGTTTTAGACTGAGACACTGTCACTCTACTGACTGCACCACTGAAGCCCAGTATATCTATATGATAGGAACTTGTCAACATTTTTAATTACACAAGTAGTGTTATTCCGAAAAACGAAAACTATATATTGACTCAATATTTCGACTTTTATTCAGTCATCATCAGGAGTCATCAGGAGTCACTCCTGATGATGACTGAATAAAAGTCGAAATATTGAGTCAATATGAAGTTTTCGTTTTTCGGAATAACACTACTTGTGTACTACGTTAAACTAATCAGTGGAACTACTGGATTTTTAATTACGTCCACAAGGTATTCCTCCATAATTGTGTTAAAACTTGTCGATTTAGACAGTTGTCAGTTTATCAAAATCATTTGCCATGCATTTGAATACAGAACAAAAATCTAACACTGCTGGTTAAAGACTGAGTTCTGGTTTCACTGTAACATGTGATTCCAAGAATGGCATCGACAAAAGGCTTCAATTATCGAAAAATAGCCCAAAAAAGTACCTAAATTTTGGCAAGAAAATAAAAAAGCAATAATATGTAACAATCATGAATTTTTAATGACCAAAGGCAAACAATTTATGTTTCTAATCAAATAACAAATAAAAATACAAAGAGCGTGTGCATCACACTGCAGCTGTTAACGACCTCGGACAAATATCAGCTGTGTCTACCGTTACAGTTTATATATACAATTTATAGTAATTGAGACCAAATCTGCATTTCTGTCTGCTTCATAATATGCATAGTGCATCTACATGGATTACTATACAAATAACACCTTCATATATATACACATATTTATACTGCATGTATGTTTAAAAACAGGGTTTTGTAATCACAATGTAGACAAAATAAATCAGGAGAAAAATCTAAATAAAATTTCAACACAAAATCTATACACACCATCTTCAGAAAGATTAAAAAGAGGAGAGAATTAAAATCATTAGCACTTTCTTGAATGAAGATCAGTTAAAAAATCAAAGTTCAATTTAAGATTGCGTGAGGTATATAAAACGGAGACAATATAGTAAATTATATTGCAAGAAACGAAAATTAACAATACACGGGAAACAATTGCACAATGGATTGAAATATATTGATTAAAGATATCTGATTGCTATGCAGATAATCATAGTTTTTGAGCAGTATCAATATTAGTATTTAAAAAAAGTTTTACAGCAAGTGTCAATAAATAAATATTTCATTTTCTATATAATATGGTTTTGATAAAAAGAAATTGTAAAGCATGATTTGTCATGTATCCAATGGGAGATCTATAGGAAAATTAAGGAACATATATCTATGGGGATATAATGCCTTTTGGAGGGAACAGGTCAGAGAGAAAAATGTAGCCTTACAAGCAATAGCATATATAGAAGTGTAAACCTGCAAATATGGTAAGGCTGGCAATGCAAACAAAATATACATCTACATGTACTATTGAATATTACGAATTGAAAAAAACTATTAATAAAAGTAAATATGTAAATAATTCTGTCAGCTGTACTTATATAAATAGACCGATTACATGTTAAATAGCATCATCAGGGTATACTGAGGGATGTATAAGGTAGAAGGGGATGCAGGCATGTGTATACCCCCGGGTAGTTATAATAGGGAGCGCAAGTCTCGTAGTAATTCCAGATATTTCCTGTCACCGGCACTGCATTGCCAATGTGATTGAGCATTTTTCGTTTACATCTGACGTTTTGGAGGAAAATACGTCAAATGGATTTGCAACTTCACTAAAAATGTTCTTTATAGCATCATCTGTCACCGGGTATCACAAAATCTCGTAATAATTTTTACGAGACTTGCGCTCCATATGGCTTGTCACTTCAAACATGACCCCTCAAAAATCCCATGATTTTTTGAGTGGCTTAATTTAGCTTCAGGCCTAGTGTCATGTTTCAGAAATACTGAATAGCCTCTAAACTAAAAAGTATTGTTGTAAACTTATCTGGCCATCGTCAATTCAAAAACAAAGAGGTCATAATTCTACCTAATATTCGCTGGTAAATATCGTACCTGGTTAATATCTCATACAAAGAAAAAGTTGTATTCTACGACAAAAAAAAATACACAACCACATTGTGAAAAATTTAAAACCATTTGCATAACCTTGATGACTAAATTACATATTTAACAAACAAGTAAAAATATTTACAGCTAAGTTCTCTACATTATGCTTAGTACATACAGTATTTTAAATCTATATCACAAATTTTGTTCAGAATTATAAAACAGTCTTGAACCTTGATATTTCTGGAGTCATTACTGTCTGTCTGATGATACTACACTCGGTACTTGCCAGTGATAAAGATATCTACTAAACTTTGAATCCATGAGACAGTCTGTCAATTACCAAAGAAAAGATGAACTCAACTTGTTTTTATTTCAGAATATGAAGAAAAATTTTTAGTATTTGACAAATCCAGCATGGCTGTTTTATGAGGTTACAAATGTCAAGACGACACGAAGGCGTTAAGCTGGATGTGTCTTAATGTCTAATCTTGGTTAATGTTTTATGCCACACTCAAGACGGTGCCATTTCACTTGTCTTATATGGCGGCGTTGCCAGGTTCATTGGGTGAGTAAACCTGGTTCATTGCCTGGAGGAAAGCAGACATTCGTCAAGTACCTGGCAATTCTTCCATGTACGGCTGCCGAACGAAAAATCCACTCAGAAATTTTTCAATTTTTATTTGCCTGAATGTGATTTGAACCCGCGCCACATCTATGGAAGGGATTTATAATATTGAGGGATGATCACTCTTACCCACTGGACCACCGAGGCCCCCTACCCTTGTTGAACTTATTGTCTGACAACATGGCACTGGTGGAGAGGTTAAACAAATCTTTCAAACGACAGAAAAGAAATAAATTTGACAGCTTGGAAAATCCGAAAGTCAAATATGCAAAAAAAATCCATAGATTCAGAATTCATTCAACAAAAAATTACATTATTTCATTGGCTATTCAAAAACAAAGAAATCTAGCAGGTTTAGATTTTTAGGAGACATTAGATTTTTAAGCACTTTTCATACAAGGAAAGGTGAAAAAAATCTTGACATAAATAAGCTGGTGGTTTAATCCTTTTTAACAGCTTTGTTTGAAAATACTGTAGTGGAAGATTTGTTTTTCATTAGAATGTCTCATATATTGTACAATCTATGTTTTGGTTTCTTTTGAATTCAGATAATTAATGGTGATGTTTGTGAACCACAGGATATATGGTTGATTGATGTTATATGCTGCACTCAAGATTTTTCTCACTTATATGGTAACGTTTGGTGAGGGAGAAAGCCAGTCTCTTTTGCCAGGAGGAAACCGCCTATAGCGATCGATAATTGATACTTGAAAATGCTTATAATACACATCAACGAAAAAAATAATCTGAATATCAAATGGACAGCCACACTGTATATTAATACAGTGGTATCAAAGATTTACACGTGCAAGAAAACCCCTATAAAGGTCCTATCAGGACCAATTTGAAATAAAAAACAATAAATTCATTTCAAATCCCACAAGGATATGGCTTCAAAACAGGATTCGGATGAAGACGTTTGTGCACAATTGTGATACTGCAATTAAATTTTGTTTATATCGAATACATAAAACTGAACAATCATATTGCTAGTTCAATGCGACCAAAATTTCTTTCCGAAATGGGTGCCATGTATTATCCGAAATTCAAAGTCTGTTATATCTCATAAGTAACACAAACCTGCTTTGGTTGATAAAACTGAATGAAAAGTTTTCTTTTCTTGTATTAATCAGTTAGAAACAGATTGTCACTTGATCACGGACATGGTGGTCGAAAAAAAAAAAAAAAGCTTAATGACATGTTAAATGGTGTGCCGCAAGACAGAAATTTCGTTATTCAATCTTTTAACCTGGCATAAAGCTAATTTTCTTTTCAGCAACTTCTTGGGCCTGTCTTACAAAGCTGCCGTAAATTTGCGCATAGGCCTACAACATGAACCAGTTGAGTCCAGGGCACTACCAGGTAGTTACTGTAGTTTTAACACTGATTTACATATGGACGTAACTTACGTCAACTTCGTATGACAGTGTACTGGTGGGTAGACATGAAGAGAAAGTTGACTGGACTGTTAAATTCCATATTTTCAGCTGCAGAAATTTTAGCCAAGCGCCCTGACAACTTTTCTCATGTCACACATCCAATCAAAAAGTACATCAAACTCAATCCCTTTTTTAATCCTGTCCACGTAAGCTCAACTGCTTGAAATCATTTGTCACTTGATCATAGACAGGGGAGAGCACTTTGTTCACCTGCAACCTACATATTACCAGAGCCTCATCATTATAACATTTGACTCTACAGCTGTCTGAGAAATGTACAAAGGATTTGTCTGTTTCACTTGACAATTATGTGAATTTGAATGGTGAAATAAAAAGCATTAAATTATGAGACAAATATGTTCAATGATTGGACCTATGTACAGACTGTAGTCAACGACAGAGTTAATTTAAATAGGATAAAACAACTAGCAGCTAGGACATTGTAAACTTCATGTTTTGATCCCATTCAGGCTGGATACACTGGTTTTCTTGAGAGGCACCTGACTGACACTGGTCTCTGAATCATCCACATCAATCTCCAACATCTGCTCGGCTGTTAGAGGAACATCTTGTTGTTGTTTCACAAACTCACTTATCTTCTGCCAATGTTTCTTGTTGTCTTCTACCGTGTCGAGGACGGGCTGTGCTTTAGGAAACATCTGAGCTATCACTCTACAACACACATAGGCTTAGTTAAGTTTTTCAGATCATAACAAATTATGGTTCACTGGACATTTTATCTGGATCTTCCTTAAACATCTACCAACCCTCTTATAGCCTTTGATAAAATCAACACCTATTTAGAAAATAACAGAGCTTAAAGAGATGTGCTCAGAACGAATATCGTTAAAATGTGTGCTATTCTTTCCCAGCTCCCACAGACCACTGGATAGGGAGTCTTATTTGAGGATTCAAATGTCTGCTTTGTTGTGGTAAAAAGAATTGAGTGCCCAGTACAGCCCTTTCTGGTATACACAGATCGTGCATTACGCCACCAATCTGAGGGCACATTCACAACAGAGGTGGTGTTTGATGTCATATGTCACTGATAATTAAATTTTTCAACCATTGAAAAGTGACAAATGTAGCAGTGAATTTTGTATGTGCTGTGCTAGATATTCAATTCTTTTTACGATCAGACTTGCAAAGTACATGTTCTGCAACACACTTAAAGTGACATGAGCAGCAGCTGCCAAATTTTTATTTTTTTTTAATTCATAAATTCTGATTGTCAAGAAAAGTTTAGGGTTTTAAGAACCTTCAAAATCCAAAAGGATTAACGCTGAAACAAAAAACATTTGTTACTGTTAGTAGTCTGTATGAACTGAAAATGTGTGCAAATAATGGACAAAATTCAAATAGCCGGGATGTACATTTTTGGGTGCTTTGCTGCTTATAAAAATACTTTAACGAACATCTTCAAGATTGATAACAACAGAAGTCCTAATTTGGTACTTATGTTACAAATGAACAACAATAAGCTAATTCTGTTTCAATGAAATTTTCCTTATATTGTTCATAAAATCTTTTAGGGAGATTGTATTGATGTATGTTGACCTCAAGATGATTTCACTTATATGGCAGCATTGCCAGGTTTATTGGTGAAATAAACCAGGTTGTTTAGTTGGAGGAAATCAGCTATCTATCAATGGAAGGTCTGCTGGCTTGGGTGACAATTGCTACATGTATGTTGACTGAGTCCCTGGGGAGATTAGAACCTGCACATTGGTGGAAGGCTTTGTCAGCATGAAAGTCCAGCAACCTGAATTACATGGGCTCATACTAAGCAAATTTTTTAATTTTTAGAGTAATTCATCTGAAATTGGCCAATCCTAGTAATGTAACAACAAACTTGTTTCCACTGTATAACACCCATATTCCACTGACCTGTATACTGGCAGGGCGATGTCATTGAGAAAGCTAATCTGTAGGTCAGGGATCCTGGCCCTCTCTCTATCCATCATCTCTATTGGGTTCTTCCCTAAATTCTTCTCCATGTCACCTTGGGAGAAAAACTCCTGGTATATCAAAGCCTGGAAAAAAAAGAAAATAAAGCTGTTCAAAATGCATACAAAAGTGGATAGCAATTCCCAGGTAAGCAGATATCAATCAGAAAAAATCTGCCAGAATACTTCTAGCTATAAGAGGCATCAAATGCGGTTCTTTCAATTGTATGATTATCATTATCATTGAAATTTGATTGTATGCTATTAGGCTTCTTAATGGAGTAGATTGAGTGATATTTTACACTGGACTCTAGTGAACTTAGATTGATTGGAATTTCCACTGACTAGCTTGACATAATAACGTAGAGTGAGCAGTCCGCAGTAAGACATATTAACTCAATATTTCGGTTTATTCAGGACTCCTGATGATGGTTTGAGAATAAACCGAAATATTGAGTTAATATGTCTTACATGCCTTTCTTCGGACTGCTCACTCTATTTTATTAGATTGATTGATTGCTTGGTGTTTTGCACCGCGCTCAAGATTATTTCACTTACACTTATATAGTGGCGTTGCCAGTTTTATTGTGGGAGATTTTAAACTTAGCTGTGGTATTGGCATGTTTACAGGTGGAGAACAACGAAAATACCCCCTACAACAGGTACCTGACAACCCTTCCATGCCACATGAGCTGATCTTGTGGAATCACACACACAATTTTTTATATTGTTTTTTTTTGAGAGAGATTAAAACCTCAAATCTTTTGACGGAAGGCTTGTGTGAACCGACTAAATCAAACAAATTCATGAAAAAAAACTAAAAGCGACAAAAAATAGAAAGTTAACACTTTAGTTGATTGATGCTTTACGTCACACTCAAGATTATTTCACGTATATGGCAGCATTATCTGGTAAAAAGGGGGAGGAAACCAGGCTCTTTGCCAGGAGGAAACCTTCAACCTTTACCGAGTACCTGACAACTCTTCCACATAAGACATGGTTGCCAGTTACCAACAGAAGGTCGTGGGTTTCCTCCAGGCATAGAGCCCAGTTTCCTCCCACAATAAAATGGGCAACGCCGCCATATAAGTGAAATAATCTTGAGAGCGGCGTAAAACACCAAACAATCAATCAATCCACATAAGGAGATGGAGAGAAAAATCCAGTCAGAAAATTTCAATTTTCATTTGGTCGAGTGGGATCAATACTTTGAAGATTGTTCGTTAACTTACAGCTATTTTCCTTGTATTTTTCCAGTTTTTAGTCTGGTCAGACAAATCACAAGCTGTCATCAAAACACACAAGAGCAGTTTATGATGTTTACGACTGGACACTTTGTAACCCTCTGCATGAAAAAAAGAGAGAGAAATTGTTGTTAAACTAAGTGACATGAGCTGCCAAAATTCACCCTTTTTTCATAATTTCTGATCGTCACGAAAGTAAGAGGCTTTGAAGGCCATCGAAAAAAACTAAATGATTGGCGTTGGAATGAGGAAAACCCATACAGTATGTGGCCTGTACAAACCGAAAACGTGTTCGAAAAGTAAACAAAATTTAAATAACCGAGACGACCATTCATTCATTCTAAGCCAAAGTTGGTTCAAAACATCACTTAATCGTTCATTCTCGAGATCAGAAGCACTAAAAATCTTCTGAATTATAAGTCTAAAAATAGCCAATAATTTCAACAATCTGTTTTAACGTCAAAATATCAACATTTTGGCAGCTCGTGCCACTTTAAGGATGTAAATTCTAACAATAAAAAGCTTGTAATGTTGACGGTATATGTTGCCATTATGCCTTATGAAAGACTTATTTCCGGTGTAAATGTGTTGAGAAACAGCCCGCTGCAGGCTAACGACATCACTCGAAATGATATATGATTTGATTTCTATTCACCATAAAATCACAGTAACACTACAGAAATTATAGTAAGCGTATAAGCCAGTTCCAGTGGACGTGAGACGCATGACTGCACACTTATACTTTTTTATGTGAAATGCATCTCATCAACCCTGTTGATATCTTGTCGAGCCAAGTTAAAATCTTCATGGTCCCATTCCGTGTTCTACCTTGGCGGATTACTTAACTCCAACCCATAAATCGAACAGCTTCGACCGGTGGGAATGTAAGAGTTGTCTTTCCTGACCAATCAGTACTCGTTAAACAAAAGCTTAGCCATTATGTTATTTCTCAACTGGTGGAAGAGCGCAAGTGCTCGAGGTTTTGATTAGCTGAGAGAAGTTTCACTCTCAACCAATGAGATTTCAGGAGTTGAAAGAAATACATGGGAGTCCTATGAATTCTATTTTTAGGGAAATATAATAAATGTCTTACCTTTAGCCATAGCTTCCAGGTTTTTCAATATTTTCAAATGGTGACCTATATCTGTAGCTAATATGACATCCCTTACCAAATCTAATGCTTGAGTATAATCCTGGGAATATACAAGTGAGAAGGCATATATTTCACGTTATTCAACTGTGTTGTTATTACTATTGACTGCAAGTGAGCCATTGGTTGATTGGGGCTTAATGTCAACAGTTATGGTTATATGGCGACAAAAGTACCAACCGATCAAAATATCTTAACCACCCCACCCCACCCCCATCCCACATAAATTTTAACATTAAAACCTCCACAGACCATATGAACGTCAGGAAGGCTAATGTATTTGGTATACTTAATTTTCCTCCATGCTAGGTAGGCAAAACCACATCGCCCCCAGCCCGAGGGTGTGAGCCATTGGACCAAGCTTTAATAAGGGATATTTCTTCTGGGTGGTGTTATGTATGGTTTATGTCACCATATTCTTATTCCGTATTCATTTTTGACCTTTGGGAAATAAAACGGGTGAATAATTGATGTTTGATCATTTCACTTTTATGCACTTCCATTGAGTGAAAACCCTAATCAGAATTTTTGTCATTTTCTTTCTTTCCACTGTGTGAATTGAGTGATTAATGTTTTGTGTCACACTCAAGCTTTTTTCACTTATATGGCGGCGTTGCAAGGTTTAGTGGGGAGGAAACCGGGCTCTTTGCCCAGATGAAACTCCTGACCTTCGGCAAATACCAGCACAACTCTTACACATACGGCAATAGGGTGAAAAATCCACCATTTTTTCCAATTTTAATTGGTCTTAGAAGGATGAATGCTTTGAAGATTGTCCAATAAACCCGTACCACGTTGTGTGATTCGAAACCACTACTCAAGGATGGAAGGCTTGTGCTAGCAAGAAAGGCTATTCCTCTACCAACTAAGTCAGCGACATCTCACCTCCAGAAACAAAACTGAAGGAATCGTAAAACTGCCGTTGGCTTGCAGCCACCACTTATAACATGTTTAGAAAATAATTAACTTATTGGTCATTGAAAATATATGGCAATAATGTCAAGTTTTAAAGTACTAAAGGCTTTTTCATACCAACTAAGATAGACCCATTCTTTGGGGAGGACAAGTTATTTAAAACATCAGGCTTTGTGCATGTTTCCATACAGTCCTGACATTACATTTCATATTCAGATTGATTGAGTCAGATTTCATTTTGGACTATGTTTGAGAGATAAAGTTGATTGATTTATGTTTTACGCCACACTCAAGATTATTCCACTTATGTGGCAGAATTGCCAGGTTTAGTGGAGGAGGAAATCGAGCTCTTTGCCTGGAGGAAACCCCCAGCCTTTGATGAGTATCTGGCAATTCTTCCACATACGGCGAGCGATTGGGTGAAAATCAACTCAGAATTTATTTGTTTTATTTGGTCCGAGTGGAATTTGATCCAGAGATAATGTAATGCAAGGGCTAACCTGACCAGACTCTGGCACTTTTTCACAGAGAACTTGAAAGTTCGATTACTCACCTTCCTGGAAAGGTTTTCAAATATATTACAGCCATCTGTGTTGACAATACACATTGCTTGGGCGAAATGATGTCTCTGAAATAAGGACGATTTTATTTTACATTATCTAAGCATGAAAATTCATACATTGAATGAAAAAATTTGTGTTTTTGTCATCATAAATTCATATTAGAAATCCATCGTCACAAATATTTTATAATAATAAACTACACTTACCTCCATAACAGAGCCTTCTGAACTGTATAAGGCTGCCAACACTGTCGACTAAAACAGATTATGAGAAAAAACGATGACAAACTACTAGATTGCATTGATCATAATAAAACTAAAATTTAGGAATCTGACTAGTGTTGAAATGAGTGTGAGAGGACGACTATTTAACTCTCTTTGTTTGGTTGTTTGATGGCAAATTCAAGATTATTTTTCATTTGTGTCGGTGATAAAAAAGCAAAAAATGAATGATCTATTCAACAGACGCAACAGCACATTGTTTATCTATCATGTTCTTCGTTTGATTCATGCCAAACTCAAGATTATTTCACTTACAATGAGGCGTTGCCAGGTTAAGTGGCGGGATAAAAACAGGCTTTTTGCTCGGATGAAATACCTGACCATTATCCAGTATCTGTCAACTCTTTCATCATCATTTTTCAAGTTAAATGGTGTATCTAAATTCTACTTTACACTAAAACGTTTTTCAAATTTAAGCAGCTTATTTTACTTTGCATTTTGGAGTTACACTGATTTGTAAGTGTTGATACATACGGAGGCCACCTGGAAGGAGTTATTGGTCCCTCGGTGGTCAATGTCATGACAGAGACAAGACACAAACAGAGCAAATAATTCAATCTCACTGAAACACAGAAAACAACACATAAATTATTTTTACAATTACTTTGTAAGGATTGTTTGGTTAATGTTCAAAATAATGATATCTCAACTTAATAGACCATGTATTCAACTTTATCCAATGAGCCAATTTTTACATGAAGGAAAAAAAGGAGATGCACTAAAGGCTTGACTTATAGCACTCCTGTTCATAGATAAATGTATTTAAGCTAAATGCATTACCGTTAACCTGGATGAAAAATAATACCATCAAATTCGATGACGGACTGATTGTACTCAAGATTATTTCAATCATGTGGCGACATAGTCAGGTTTAGATCGAAGGATGGGTGACACAGAACAATCAAGTGAAAAACCCACTCAAAATTTTTCCCATTTACTTTAGTTGATTGATGTTTTTTAATTAAAAACTTTAGATTTTTTCACTTATATGCCGGCATTGCCAGGTTTAGTGGCTGAGGTAAACAGGCTTTACAAGGGCTTTATAAGAAGAAAATCAAAAGAAATATTGACACTTACTCTAGGGAATTTTGTAACTGTAGGTTTTTAATAAGAAGATAGCAGAAATGGGCAACAGAGTAAGCGTGCATCCAGTTGTGATAGGGCGGATTTCGATACCCTTTTCTAACCATTAATAGGAACCTGTTAGAAAATAAGAAACGTTCAGTCATTTAGCATACTATTATAGTTTTATATTGAAATATATTTGACAAACATTTATGGAAGAATAATTCTACATTAATTTCAAAGTTTAGGTTTCCCTTCTGCAAAAAAAAAAAAAAGATTCTTGTGCTTTTAAATTTTTTTTTTTTTAGCAAATGAATTAAATTTCTTGCAAAAAATCTCACATAAAGCAGTTTTTCCAGTAATGCAAATACTTGCACAAGCATATTTGTATAGACATTCATAAATAACTAATGATTTTGATATCTAGTTAGATTTTTTTTTTTGATTGATTGATCTTTATTCACCAATAAATGAATTTGTACATGTTTACATGATTGGAAACTATTTGGAGAAGTTTCATAAATCTATCTAAAAACTTACCTAGCTAAAGTATCTTTCTTAATCCTCCATCTTGATATTATGTTTAAATCTTCCATCATACTCATAACAGCCTGTAAAACAGAACAAATAAATTCACATGGTTTTCTTTTATAGACTGAAAGCTTAATGACATCACACTAAAAATGATAGGATGGAAGAGGGATCTTCTTTGAAGTGGGGGGCCTCGGTGGTTCAGTGGGTTAGAGTAATCCTCCCTCAGTCCCACACAGACCTTCCATCGATGCGGCTCTTTTCCCGGAGGAACCCCCGATGTCCATCGAGTATCTGGCAACTCTTCCACATAAGCCTTCTGATTGAAATAGCAGCTAATAAGTGAATACTTTGTCACTTATAATGAGGCCATGTCAGTTTTATTGGGAGACAAATCTGAACTCTTTGCCTATTTGCTTTAAAAAAAAAAAAAAAAACATTTTTCTGCTTTAATGAAATTAATGAATGCTATGACACTGACAATATTATAATCTGATAGGGCAGATTTCAGGATGGTAAAATATAAGACAGGACAATAATAATGACAAGTCAGAGAAATGTCCCATGGATCACGAGTCTGTAAGTCTCAAAACTCACCTGAGTTGTCCTGGATTCATCTAAAAGCCTTGGAGAATAGAGAAACTGATCAAACTCTGGATGAATTGTAACTGGATGAACTATTTCCTGTTGACAAAGTGAGTCAACATCCTCAGGACAAACCTAGAGAAAAAAAAGATAAACTCAATCTTAAATCTAAATAAATAAAAAAAATTTTGTAAAAAGTTTTACTAAAAATTCTTGATAGCATTCTTGATTGTTTATTTTCATTTTTGTTTTTATTTTATAAAAATAATATTCATCAGTTATATTGTTGGTTTTTATTCTACAAATACATGTATGAAATTTCAGCATTAAAAGTAATTTTTTTTTTCTTTCGGTAAAAAACTGGTTTTACCATGTCATTAACAATTGGCTATACAAATACACATGTACAATTAGAAGCTAGTTATAAATGTGCAGCTACATGTATATTGATAAGTAAAACATATGTAAAATAGGTATACATCTACATACAATATAGAGAGTTGAAAATTACATGACAGAAATTGAAATCTAAAACTATAAAAGGCCAGAGTTATTAAGTGATTAGTGCAGGGAGTTGAGAAAAAAGGTTATTCAGCAATCTAGGATTACCAAATACACTCATAATTGACAATATGTAGAGATGTGCTGACCTACAGACATACATGTATTAATTTTAAGACACTTAAACCTGTTAAAACATTATATTGAAACAATTTGAATTATTATTCAGTTTGATTTGAGAGATAATGTTTGATTCCTGATCTAACTATTGCATTATTCATCAGCAGGAAATATTTCTTCAATAAGACCAGCATGAGTGATCCAAAGACTGATTTTCTTCTATAATATTATGTAATTGAAATATTCAGGAGTAAAGAATATGATAAATACAAAATACACAACAAAAACATGACGACAAATGTAGAGTTTCCAAGGCTTATCCGAACTGATAATTTTCTTTTTAAGCCCAATAATCTCTGCAATTTCTGTTGGTCTATCAATAACTGAGACATAAACATAGCAGTGATATGTACAAATCTACAAACTGTCCCCAGATCTAAGGGAAGCAACTCACTATCATCATCCGGGAAATTACTGACTTTATCCTGTGATTTCTAATCGAGATAATCAAATCGATACTGCTATTCCTACCAGTAAACTGTGTGAGTTATTGGACTACAGTTTTTTCTGTCTAGAAACTGTTAGTACATAAAGTTGGCAAAACTATAATAAGGTAAGGAATTACTTCTGGATAACTTCTTGGTTTATTGGGTGACAAATCCATAAGTAATTCCTTACCTTATTGTAATCTTCCAACTTCTAAATGCCATTGAAAGATTTGATTTGGCAAAACTAAGTAATTTTGATATATGCTATTCTATTTTTAATATAAATAAAAATCTTAGTAAATATACTATTTCAACTCAATATTGCCTCGGCAGATCACACCTCATATAAACAGCTTTGCATACATTTGAACATTTTCCGAAACCTAATTTTCAAAAAAATGAAACTTTCTGTCTTACATTTATTTTTCTTTCCCATACTAACCTTCATGTGGTAGATCATAAGTTCAATTGATAATTTATTTCTATTGTGAGCATCCTGTAATTTGTTGTACATCAGACTCTGTAAGAAAAACACTACACAGTGACAGGCACAGGATAGGAGGCACAGGTACAGATAATATGGGGGCACAACATCTATGTGAGCATGCATGACTACCATATCTCACTTCACAAAGTAACAGAATAGCTATGGGAATATGCCAACAGTTAATATCTGCAGAATATCAGGAGGCCAGGAAATGGATTATAAGGAACAGGAAAAGATATTATTTTTATATTTTAGAAATTTGTCTTTCTATTCAAGAAATTTGACTTTCTATTTAAGAAATATGACTGTCCATTAAACCATTTTATCTTTCTGTTTAAGGAATTTGTTTTCCATATAATAATTTTGATTGGCAGGGATAACTGAACTTTTCCCCATTCTAAACTAAAGGTTTACGGCTCGACAGGTCTTTCTTTGTTGAGAGTTTTACAATGAATGTTTTGATCCCCATCTTTTTCCTGATAGAGTTTGCCATGTTGTTTTAAAATTTATATGATTTGACCGATATTATATTGATACATCCCAGAACAAAAAAATGTTGAATGAGCCAATTCTAACTTAATGTTGTTGCCCAATATTAGTGGGCTTGAAGTTTGTAGCCACTCTACTTTTGCCTTAAAAAAAAATTGGCATAACCTTGATGCACGGAAATCAAACTGCAAAAATTTTCATACATGAAACCACAAAATAAGCTAAATATGTTGATATTTGCCGAAGAAAGACAAATTTTTGATTAAATAGAGGCCATATAAGAAGCGGTTTTAATATATTAAATTTATCAGATAATCAGTAGATGTTAAAGTGGCAAAATCTTAGAGCAAATCTGTTACTTGTGACACAACAACAACAACATTTACCGGCCAACATTAATACCTTCATGTGATACATCATTAATTCATTGGCCAAACTGTTACGATGTTGTGCATCAATCACTTTCTTATACATAAGCGACTGTAAGAGTAAGGGCATTTATATATTCATATACGAGAAAGGGTATTAAATAATATACAGACTTGACTGAAAATCTCACCCTAATGAAAATGTACCATAATTTACCATAGTTTACTATAGTAAAACTGAGGTAAACTATGGTAAACTATAGTTTACTATAGTATACTATAGAATACTGTAGTGTATTATAGACTTTTGTAGTAATTCTATAGGAAACTTTAGTTGACTATAGTACATTGTCTGTTACTATAGTATACCATAGATCTTGTATAGTAAAACTGAGGTAAACTATAGATTACTATAATATACTATGGTACACTGTCGTTTACTATAGTGTATTGTAGACTTTTGTAGTCAGTCTATAGTTGACTATAGTACATAACCTTTTACTATAGTATATGATAGATCCTTTATAGTAAAACTGTAGTAAACTGGGATAACTGTAGTCTACTCTCAGGCCATAGGATTTCACGGTAACGATGGGTTCTGGTAGCCTGCTGTTACTGTTGCTCTAAAACTACGGAAACAAAAATCTGTTACCATCATGAAAGCCAATATATGATATGATGTATAATGAAACTAGCAATCGGTATTGGTTGGTTCCCAGCATTTCAATATACGGAACCGATTCAATGTTTCTGACTGCCAGTGAAATGTTATGGCCTGTACTCTAGTAAATAACAGGTTACTATAGTACAACACAGTAAGTTTATAGTCAAACTGTAGTAAGTATGGTAAACTATAGTTTACTGTAGTATATTATAGGTAGGTACAATAGAGAATGATGGTAATTATACAGCCAAACTGAAGTAAACAGTGGTATATTGCTATGTGCTGTGGTAAATGATAAGTATGATACATAAGTTAATAGTCAAGTATGGTAAACTATAGATCACTGTAATAGATTACTATGGAGAATCATGCTAATTATATACCGGTACTCAAACTGAAATGAACTGCACGGTGCTGTAGTAAAATATAGGCAACTGTCATAGTACAAGTTTATAGTCAAACTGTAGTAAAGTATGGTAAACTGTAGACGGCTCACTATAGTATATATCTATATTAAAATGAAATAAACTTCTCCAAATATTATATCTATTTTAAACGAACGTACTATTAAGAGTATCTAAATAATGTGTTCTCACTCAATATATGACTAACTTATTACTGATCTCTTTTTACAAGATTTGCGTCATATTTTTGCTACAAAAAGTCTGTCCGGATTTGTACCATTTGTAATTTTTTTTTCATTTCTGTATTTCAAATACTCTGTTTTTTCCTGCAATAGATGTGATAATTGGGGAAAATTAATTAGGTCACACCAGCACATCATGGCTAAATAACATATAAAACAAATAATTTTGCTGTGGATGTTACTCAAAAAGTTGTATAAACATTCAGAAGAATATTAGTAATACTGGGGGGGGGGGGGGGGGGGGAGGGGGCGATAATGTGATTTGAACAGATTGTAATGAGGACAAGATGTAGTTATAATGTTCTCATTTGTCATGGCTTTGACAGTAAGGGCTATGACTACACAGTGTATATGAAGAATTATTTACTATTTCCATTTCAAGCGACCAACAATATGTATAGGCCTATGTTTGAAATTAACGTTTTTCAGTCTTACGTCCCTTTCATAATTGATGGGATTATTTACAAGCCGAACGTGATATTTTATTTGCCTGCCAAAAGTCATGCATCTACGCGGTCATCTACTATGCAATAAATTATATTACATAAAGAAGGGATTTTTTAAGTATGTGTTTAATTCCTTAAATCTTTCTAAAAATTCATTCAAAATCTGTATTTCTACTATGAAGTCTTGGTGCAAATCGCTCAAAATTTGTTTTTCAATTAGCCTACTTTATTGAAGTAGGGCCTAATCCAGTCGAATAACAAGGACTTAAGTTAAAGTTCAACTGTGCAGGCTGTGAGACAGAGGGAAGGGGGTGTAGCTGGACTGACAGAAGGACAGTCACAGCTGAGTGCAAAGCTTGCTTTGAGGTGTTATAAAATTTTAGGGCTGACTTTAAAGATTTTCAAGTTGTATGAGTAGGGCTATAAAGATTTCATTGACAGGCATAAAGTTTTCATTGATAGGTGTATTAAACTACTTATGAGTTATGACAACACCTCAACAAAGTATTTTGTCAACATGTGGACTGGCCGTAAATGTATACGGCTTTACAACTTTTTAACACTTCCCCATCTGGAATAGTCAGCATTGCAATAAAACAAGCAGTTTATTTCTCCTAAGAAAAAGTTCCCGTCTTTGATTTTGTCACTTCCACCAATTGAAAAGATTAAAGTAGCTGTAAGATTCGGACTGATCGACATTGTTTCCCAGACATCCGGGTATTATGATTACGAGGTCAAGTATTACGGCCGTACGTGTCAACCGCCATCTTTTTCACTGGGACTCTGTCAACGAAAATTGTACCCGTGTTTATATTACGATTGAGAATAATTTAGGATTGCATTCTGGTGTGTTTTCTGATCAACCTGTCCAACACCATTTCTACACATGACTGGTGAAATGGTCCGAAGTTGGGAGTTACCTCAGACGTAGGAGCCTACAGATCCCGAACATTGGATTTGAAGTTGACCGACGTGGGTCTGGTGCCGTGGTGGATGTTGTAATGTCCGCTGAAGAAAAGCAAACACCAAACTGGGAAACAGGCTGGCTGTGACACTGACTGAGACGGTCTGGGTAGGTTTCGACTTTTTATTTACCGTATGAATATTTGTTTGGTGAGAACATAGAACTGGTATGTCACATAGGGTACAGCTTATGTTTACACCAAAAAGAATGTGCGTTTTCGGTATTCCATTTCAAAAATACATTTATTCATATTACTTATTAGTTGCCAAAAAGGTGAAAAGGTGAAATAGTGGTTTTATGAGATTGTCTTGGTACAGCAAATTTATTTATTTGAAGAACAAAACAAGTAAAAATCAGCTGTAGCAAAAATTGTTAACCTTGAAAGTGATGGACCAGTTCTAATTTCTATATTCCATACAATTAGAAAATTAGGACTTACAAAGTTACAGTTGGCTGTACTAACTCTGAATTAGATTTAGAGCGCTTAATTCGAACTTTATTCCCGCCATTCAAATTTCATGACAACCATCATGTACATATTATATGGTGAATAAACAAACAATACTAATAATTTGGAGTAACTCTGAATAATAAGCCCTTTTTTTCGCCCTAGTAGTATGCCCTACACTTCCAAAAATAAAACACATTCAGTTGTGTATGTAGCTATATGCATGTCTATGTACGTGTGAAAGGGTGAAGTGCACTTAAAATGTAATTGTATATTAAACTGCCCCAGTAGGCAGAATGTCTTGTGATAAAGATGAACATTCTTGCATCCTCTATAGTACATGTAGTTAACAAATACAATTTTATTTTCAGAGCTCACACATATCTCTTCAAATATGACAATAGGCGATGTACAGTAAATCGGCTCCCAGAAATGAGAATCAACCTATACTACAGTTAACATCGGACACCCTACAACTACAGGAGCTGAAGAATCCTTTCACCGAAAACCAGAGTCTTTCTGAAAATTAGGATACATAATCGAAAAAGGTAGATTAACATTTAAGTTTTTATGATTACCCGGATAACGCAAAATCTCAATGCCTGTAGGCTTTATTATTATATTTATACTTATAGGGTAGACTTTAAAATCATAACGGTAACCGGTTTAACAAATGCTGTATATTAAGAAAAAGAGCATGCGAGGAAGGAAAACAAAATATTTGCATGGAATTTACGGTTTTACTATAGGGGCCTACTGTATACATGTAGGTTATCAGTTAAGTGCATCAAACATACATGTACATGTATTACAGTATAATATAAAGGCCCCTTTTGGTCGTCTGCTGGTTGGTGAAATATAGCATGGCAATGAATGGAAAACAAGCACATTTCAGCTGTAAGGACAGATAAAAAGTCTAACTTGGGTTAATACAATTTTGGAAACTGTATATTCTTTACCATACTTAAGTTTAATTTTTTTTTTGCAGGAAATTGGAAATAACATATCGGAGTAAATTTTTTCTTCCATTTATTCCCAAGTCAACGGAGGTTCAAAGCAAAGTGAGATAACAAAGCCTGGGATGACGTCACACAGTGGATTTCTATGAGGTAAATTATTGAAATCAAGATAATACTTCATGGTCACAGTGCAAAATTTGTTTCAATATGTAATATATCGGCTTAATCTTCTCAGTCAAGCACAAGCCTTCCCGGTTGATGTTATTTATTTATATTTCTTTTGTTTTCTTGTAGTATAAACTGAAGAACGATATCCTGATCACAGAGAGTCATACACCAAACACTTACCAGAACCATAAAAGCAGTCTGGCCTCAAAACAGCGATCCAACCCCAAACAGAAATCAGAGGACCCCCCCCCCCCCCCCCCCCCCCAAAAAAAAAAAAACCCCAACCATACACAAGTTTAACAAAGTCATTTTGAGAAGGAAGGTGTTGTTCAATAATATCAAATGTCGGTTTTATCAGATTTTGTGTACAGATTTTTCAACAGTACTTGTAATAAACAGCATTATCTGTCTTAAACTAAAGATTTTTTCTTATTATTTTGTATGTTAACTGGACAGTCAGCAGTCATTATGGTTTACTACAGTCACTATAGCTTATGTTACTACAGTCACTATAGTTTATGTTATTACAGTCACCATGGTTTACTTAAGTTTACCATACCACTAGTATAGTCGCTACAGTTTACTATAGTCGCCATGGATTACTATAGTTTACTATAGTCGCTATAGACTACTATAATCGCTATAGTTAACTATAGTCGCTATATTTTACTATAGTCGCTATAGTTTACTATAGTCGCTATAGTTTACTATAGTCGCTATAGTTTACTATAGTCGCTACAGTTTACTATAGTCGCTACAGTTTACTATAGTCGCTACAGTTTACTATAGTCGCTACAGTTTACTATAGTCGCTACAGTTTACTATAGTCGCTACAGTTTACTATAGTCGCTACAGTTTACTATAGTCGCTACAGTTTACTATAGTCGCTATAGTTTACTATAGTCGCTATAGTTTACTATAGTCGCTATAGTTTAGTATGGTACTTTTGCCACGTTTACTATAGTCTGTTTACTATAGTGACTATAGTTTACTATAGTAAACAGGCTATAGTAAAGTGGCAAAAGTACCATAGTAAACTATAGTTTTTTGCTATAGTAAACTATAGTACATTTTCATTAGGGCAAATACAATCTACAGACATTTGTATCTGGCTAGCTGATTTAGGGGAAGGGCTTTGAACTTTTTTTCCAAAGACATATTTATTTTACTTCTTTAATCACCTATGCTTTATCTCCAGCAAAAGGGAGCAGGAGTATCGTGAGAATTCCACAATTAAATTTCCTATCATCGGCGCTGCCTGCCATTACGCATGTGTCTAGCCTTTATGTCAGGTCATCTTTGTGAATGTACCTACAGACCGAAGGTTGACATCAGGATCGGACAATTAAAACATTAATTAGCCAGTATGTGAGTATTTAATTTTTAAGGGTTCAACCCAGAACTTTCATTTTCAGCTACATACAGTTCTGTTAGTTAATCTTTTTTCTTTGTATTGTTGATGTTTCTTTTTACATACATGGCAATGTTCCCATGTTTTGCTGTAGCAGAAACCATGTTTTTTTTATAGGATAAACATATTAATTCATATTCTAAAATAATAATAATGTCAAGTCTCTCAAAATATGTTCTTCGGGTAGGGAGGATAATAGTTGTTTCCCTTTCAACATATGTCTCGTGTCCATCAAGAAAGTTGGGTGACGGACTGATTTTATCGACATATTTTGTTTCAGTCGTTTACATTACTGAACATGTGATTGCGTACTAAGTTGCAATTTGCACACTTACATGTATAATACTTATACAACAGTAGACTGAAAAGGCTGATGCTATTTCTTCATCAAATTGAGTGAAACTTGGACCGGTCTTCTTGTTACATAACTGAGCCACTCCTATAACTCGACCTGAAACAACCAACAATTTCATCTTTATAGTTTGCAGAGATATTGTGGATTTATTGAAATTCCATCTAGCAAACAACACTGAAACAATTACATCCACCTCAAAGTCAGATCATACACCTGTCTTAGTAACAGAATGGGGAAAAAAAGAAATTAATAAGTCCGTAAAATTCTTTCCCAACTTGCTAATACTGTACTTGCAAATGAGGTATATGCAATTTAGTGACGTAAAAATTACTGCCCGAAGTGGTAGACATATAAACCATTCATTTGTTAACATAAAATTGTCAGCATTTTTACGACAGATTTTAGAAAAAAAATGATTTTGTAATGGTTTATGTTCGAAAGAATCTGGTAATGAGAAAAAGTCTTGCACAAATTTGACTAAATATGTCTAAAAGTCTAATGATAGCTGGGCTTGTCCGATCTTAGATTGGCGCCATATCATGTCATATTTGAGAGCACAACTGGCAAATGGTTGTGACAAGATGAATGAATAACAAAAGAGATTGTTTTACAACATGAAGTATCATCAAAATTTCTTGAATATTAATTTACCTAAATATAAAATGAGAATGATAAAAATTCTGTAAACTACAGCTACAAACAAAAATACATGTATCATCAACTAATTTTTCAGTTGTCGTTAAAAAAGCATTCTAATAACTGATTTATTAAGAACTTTCTAAAAAAATTAAGAACAAAAACTTACTATTTTCATCTTTGATTGGAAAACATAAAATATTCCTGAAATGAAAAGATAAGAAATGTCCTAATATACATGTATCAAAGTTATGAAAATACATATTTTGTACAAAAAAGTTTGCACAGTTTACAGAATACTATTTTTGGCATTATAGTGTACCATTCCATAACAACAAATTTGAATATTTTTCAGCTGAAAGAAAATGTTGATTGATTGATATTTTATGCCGTTCTCAATAATGCATTCATAAACCAAAACAAGAATCATAGTTATCTTTATCAAAACGGTTATGTCGGTAGGAGTGTGACATTCACCTAAAAGATTAATAGACCTAAAGTATTTAATATCACACTCAAGGTTCTTTCCCTCTAATAGCTGTGGTTTGAGGGTAATTGACTGAAACCAAGATTTTTTTTTTTTTTCTATAGGAAATGTCAGAATGTTTGTGGGTTGATAGGAACCCTCACACATTGGTTGATCAGATAAGATTTTTTAAAAGGGAAATCATTTCATGGACAGTATCTCTTTTTGTAATATCTGAATACTAGTATCTGGGTTATTTATTTGTTGAAATTCTTTCTTACCTAGTTCTAAAACCAGTGGATTCATCAATTCCTCTATAAAACAGAGGATGGGAATATGCATCTCGGATATTTAAAAGTTCACCTGAAATTATAGGAAAAATAGCTCATTCAGCAAATAACAAATATGTTAATTTTGGTCAGACTTGGTAATAATAAAAACACTTATAACACATACAGAAAAATAAAAGATATTTCCACCTTTCTCAAAGGCAATAATACTCAGCTCTTTAACTGGAGAACCTGTCAACCGTTCCACATAAAGCGATCAACTGAAAAAGCCATTCAATAATTTTTCACCTTTTAATTTAGCTGAATTTAAATGGAACCTGTGAACCATGGATGGAAGGCCAGTGTGTTGGACTTAGAAAGTATCGTTCTGCCGACTACACCCCCTATTCTAAAAGAAGCCAAATGTTTATTTCTGACTAACGTACCTGTTGTTGCGACATGGCCAGCAATACCCTGGTTTATTGGGATCCTAATCTCTTTTTGCACCTTAACAACAACAAAGCAATATAAACTTTACAGAAACTAATTCTGGTTAATATATATAAAATTGCATTCAATGTGTAATCCCGCCACAGATAATTTCAAAATAAGGAACACAGTTATTACGGACTTAAAACTGTATAGCTTAACAAAAACAAATACCCTGTTTGAGTAGATAATAACAAAACCTTACATTTAGTGCAAGCAATGAAAGGTTGAAGCACATGTAAATTTCTATATCGATAGGAGGAATTTAAATTGTATACTACTATTAAAAGGTCAAATGTTAACTAAATTTAAAATAAGATGGTTGCTTGGTTGGTTGTTTTAGCGTACTGGCGCGTCCATTTGTATGAATGATGTACGTAAGTTTAAAAAATAAGAGCTTTAATACATGTATGTTTAAAAACTGGACGCTATCAATTTGGGATGTTAAAAAATTTATTTGAACAGTCGATTTTGTTTGTGATTTCTTGGATGAAACCATATGCTAACACATTATTTTGAGAAAAATGTTATAATGAATTTATCTTACTTCGTTGTTATCTTTTGTGACTCCATCAAAGACCATAGCTACCAATTCTTCTTCATGGTCATCAATAAGGAACACAGAGCACCTGGGTGAAATAAACAACTGATAATCACAGACCACATGGGTAACAATGGATTAGCCAGGAATTTGATTGATTGATTGATTGATTGGTGTTTTACGCCACACTCAAAATTATTTCCCTTATATGGCAACGTTGCCAGGTTTAGTGGGGGAGGAAACCGGGCTCATTGCCCGGAAGAAAATCCCAGACCTTCGGCAAATACCTGGCCACTCGTCCACATACGGCGACTGAGTGAAAATCCACTCAGAAATTTGTCAATTTTTATTTGGTCTGAGTGTGATTTGAACTCGCACCACATCGATGGAAGGACTGTGTGGGACTCAGGGACAGTCACTCTAACCCATTGGACCACTGAGACTCCCACCAGAAATTTACAGTAGCCTGTCCAATGGTCTGTGACTGCCATTTACTATGTCTAGGTCAGGTTCATTGGCGCACACTATTGTTGAATTTCTTACTTTGATATGTACAGTTGGGCTTATTGCAGCTAATGTCGGCGAGCGAATCATTGCCGATAAAGTAAAGATACAATAACGGACAGTGAAAACTAAATCATTGGAAGACTGATGTATTTGGTAGTCTTAATGTGCCTTCTTTAAAACTGAGTACCGGTAATACAAAAGCCGCTCCCATAAGAATACTTCACAATCAGTTTTATTTTGTTATTGTAGCTGTTTTTTGGTTGTTATTCACAACCCACCCTTGTGCTATAATCATGTAGTATACATAAACATGATCAAGCAAGTATGACAACAAAATTTACAGACAGCTAATAATATAATGATAAATCGAGACTAAAATACCAAAAATCCTAATAATATGTCTAAACAATCTGTACCTTTCAGCTTTTGTTAAATTTCTGGCCTCTTGCATGATTTCTCGGAGAAGTGTTGTGAGGTCATCTGTGAAAACAAAATATATCTAAATTGATGATTGGTGATTTATTGATGTTAAGGCCACAGTCAAAATTTCTTGACTTATACATCGAGTCTAATAACCATAGGAAAGTGAGAGAGATTCCTTTCCAATGTTATCATGAAAGTTTATGTTGTTCATAAAAACTTACTTTGTGGTGATACCTTAAATATTTCTCATTAGAATAGGACCCTTGTTTAGAGAAAGTTTAAAACAGTTCTTATCATCAGTAGTTAGGCTATTAAAAATTAGGATTAAATTTGCATGAACTTTAACCCACTAAGGCAATGTTTTCTTTCTTTTGAACGGAGAGAAACAAATCTGAAAATCCAAATTAGTTTATTTTGCTTTCAAAAAGTAAAGAAGTAGCTTTGTTGAAAATAAGTCAATCCAAAGAGAAGCTAAAACAATACAAAATCATTCTTGAGAAGAAAAACCAAGATGATTTCAAACAAAGCAAGGCCAAACATCAAAGAACAGCAAAAACGCTATTCAAAAATAATATTAATTCTTGGAAACAAAGTAACGAAAAAACGTTTTTAAACATGCATGATAGCGTTAAAAGCTTGAATTGTCTGAACGCCATTAAGTCAAGAGAAAGCAAAACTCCAAACAGTTTGACCTACTTGTCAAAATTTTTTTCAAAGGTCGTGGACAAGGTACATGGATATTCAGACTTTGAACAGAAGTTTGTGTTCCTAAGTGGACAGCAGTTTTCGGGTCTTGACTAAACATTTTTGCAACATGAACAGGGTCAGAATTTGATTCTGTGTGGTACATGTTACTGTCTACATCCTGTATGAGTATTAACTTAGAGGAATCGGTTCTGGTAATTCCTTGATCATCTGAGAAATCATTTGCATCATCAATCTCATTCAAGGCACCATAGCTTCCAGACAAACACAGTTTTGAGCGTGTTTTTGTGCCCAGGAAAGCGTTATTAAGTTCCTGATTAAGCGAGGCAGTGGCAGATGAGGACAACTCTTGTACCTCTGGCCCGCACTCTTCTCTCCCAGAAAGTTCTCCCAAGCTTGGATTACTACCAGAAAACACAGGTCCTACGTCCACATCATAGGGGTTATAGATATCCTCTTCAGACAAAGGTTCTCCTGAATAACCTGTGGCACCTTGAACTGGGTCATCAAGAACTTGTGCATCAATGTTTTCCTGTATTGAAGAATTGATGGCTGAGCTGATCAGATGGCTTTTACCCAAGGATCCATCAGACTGTACAAGGTTTTCACATGAGGCTGATTGTGGCGACCCAATTGTCCCAAGAGCCGCTGTACATGGGAAATCACCGGTGTTTGTTCTAGTACCATGATCTACGTTAATCTGGTCATCTTCTTTGTTACTTCCACGACCTTGTGTGCAACCTTTAATTAGACTGTCTGGAGTCGGACTATTGGCTTTTACTAATGATTTCTCAGTATGCTGAGCATTTGATCCTGTGGATTGTGCTTTCATTTCATTGGTCAGTCCAGTGAATACATGACCTTGACCTTTGTCTGTTTCTCTCAAATCACTGGAAGTTCTGATTTGTTTAGCATTCTTTTCATTTGATTCAGTTGAATCACTGATCAACTTGCGGCGCCTTAGATTGATGCCTTGTAAACTTTGACTATTTTGTAACACAGGGAAATATGGAGAGATTGAAAGCAAGATCATTTGATTTCTACAAGTGCATGGGATGTGACATGAGGTATCTGTGCAGGGTTCAACACATACAGATGTACATAAACACTCACCTAAATGGGTAAATAGGTTTCTTGCCACTTGTAATAAAGTCTAAAATACAAAACAAACAATTAAAAAGGATTTAAGAACAGGAAAAAATGGGCTTTTCAGGAAAATCCAATTTATTCGTAAAGTATGTCCTTAAAGCTTTTGTATTGCGATTTTAAATCTTTTCGAATTTCATAAATAGTTTGTTTGGAAACATTGTGTTAAGTTTTCATAATGGAACTGCTTTACCAAAGGTTTCAGAATTCCAAACATGAAGTGCATTAAATTAAATGTTTAATGTTTATAACTTTGAAAGATCTTGGCAGTTTAAATTTAACTATGCATCTTTCTTGAGCTAAGTTGGAAGAAGTGCTGGATGTCTTCAAAATTGGTACGTACTCAAGGAATTATAAAGAGTTAAAAAACATTCGTCAGTAAAAAGGTAATCAAAAACCTGTCCAGAGTTTTGCAATTGTAAAAAAAATGAGTCATCAAGAAATTATTAAAAAGCCCTTGTTTTTTCCACTCACTTGTGTTTCATTTTTCAACCTCCTTTCATTCTGGACAGCTAGTGTACTTGTTAAGACAGTTGATGTGTATTTAAAACAATGTTGTACCGTTTGAATATCATCATCAGTGAACCTAAAACAAAATAAAAGTTGAATAACACTTTTTCTATAATACAATATGAATTACCATTATGGTGATCTACATCCAAACTAATGTCATTGTCCGTTATGGCGACATTCTCAAGCTTACTTGGACTAGGGCCGGAGTAAACCATTGGATTATATAAAAATGTAGGTAGAATTCCGCTGTCACATTTACATGTAAGACATTCGGATACACAATTTAGAATTCTTTTTACAATTTGTTATCTATTTACTAAAAGGGATTCAAACTTGCAAATAATGGTTTAAATTTAATTGATTGATAACTTTATGCCGCACTCAAGATTATTTCACTTATATGACTGTGTTGCCAGGTTTAGTGGGGGAGGAAATCAGGGTCATTGCCCAGAGGAAACCTTCGGAGAGTACCTGGCAAATCTTCCACATCAACGACCGAATGAAAAATCCACTCAGTAATTTTTCAATTTTTATTTGGTCGGACTGTGATTCAAACCTGTGCTACATTGATGGCGACCAATGGCTTAGCATCAAGAAGCGAAAAAAAACCTGACCTTAGGCAGGTGCTTGATTAAATACTGAATAGGATAATTGAATAATAAACATTTAAACCTACAGTAGCTACAAGGAACACTTCTAAATTTTATATTGAGAACATGATTAAATAAAATCTCTTAACAATACCCCCCCCCCCCCCTTTTCCATAATAATAATACAAGAGTGTAAACTATATTTACATGTTTTTGTTCAGCACTGTATTCAGAAAATTTTAAGTTCGATTGGCATGGATATGAACAATTCTATTTTTGAATTAAAAAAGCCATTTAGACAGGTTTCCTAATTCTTCGATATGAGAAAATCATAACAGACCTAAAAACCTTTTAATTAACTGTAAACATCTGCACGCTACGAAAACAACACAGCTAATTAAAACAGATCTAAATCTTTATGGCATGTAATAGTTGGCGAATTTTCTCCTCTGTGATCTGTATGTATATCTGGTCTAAATGATATACCTCTTTTTATTACACATTTAGAAACTTGTCTCCGTGGTTATTTTAGACAAGAAGAATTTCCCTGTGCCCGTGTGTTTTAGTGTTCATAAGTATGTATTTCTGGTTCACATGTTCAAGGTTGTATTTTAGGAGATTGATTCTATAACAAGCCAAGGTAACCTGTGGCTTTGCAGACTGTCATGTATAATAAATCCTGAATGTAGGGCATAGTGCAGAGCGGTATAGTAATTTGGGCCCGACAGTATTTACTGTTTATTTCTCTCTCGGGTGGTATATAGAGGACGTACCTGGCTGCGTTAAGCTTGTTAAGGAGACACATGAGAGCAATAAGCTGTCCGTTAGCACGACTTGCAACAGGAACACACAGCAGCGAGTTAATTCCAATACCTACTAACTTCTCGATTTCCTCTTTGCCTTCCTGAAGTAGAAGTAAACTCAATCAGTAAGAAATCAATACAGTTCATCACCGTATCCACAAACATTGATTACCTACACTGAAAAGCCATATCAAACGTTAATTGGCTCAACTAAAAATACCTAGGTCTGTCAAGTAAGTAACTCTTTGTCTGAACAAATGTTCTGACAAAAAATGGTGAATTCAGTCATATCACTTTTACTCCCAAAAGTAGACAATTTGATACATCATTGTCAGTCTCAAATGTACACACTGACTGGATATCCAACAGCCTTGACTAAAGTTATTTTGGTAACAGAAGTTTTGCTATTACAAAAAAACAAAACTCCCCTTTTCAACCTTAAAAATCACAGGCAGAAATTTTATTTTCAATGAAAAAGTAATTGTAATAATAATTTTCTCCGTCAAATTTCTATTGTTCACTGAAGGTCCGGAGATTTATTTACGGTGAGCCCGGGCAGATCATCATATAAGGTAATACAGATTATGACTACAATATTTTTATCAAAAGGCACCAAGTGTTTTTAGTCAATCATTTGTTTGTTTACCGGATTGTTTGGATCTTAATAATGCACTGATTCTGTTATATGACAGGTAACGGTTATGATTTATGCAAAATTCACAGTTATTTATTTTATATAACAAGGTTACCAGAGATTAACCAGGCTCTTTGTCAGGAGAAATCTCAGCCTTTGGAAGCTTGGTCTCTGGCAACCCTGTCACAATTACAGCAAGAAGGTCCTTAAAATTTCTAAATGGTGGTGTAATTTACAATCTCAAATTTATCAGAACCTTTTTTGTGTGTCTTCGACCAAAACCATCAACTGTATTTATCAGAATACATGCGTAAAATTAGGAAGATATAGCTGGTCAATGAACCAGAAAGCAATAAGATAGCAATAAATATTGATGCAGTTTAAACATTTTCCCATTCGACCATGGCTGCCTGAAAGCATTACTTTAAATAATATATTGGAAGGCCATCTTTCCAGACAATTAGTCATCCTTTCATTAACAGCTTTCGGTCATCTTTAATATTTATGAAAATGGCTTCTCTTTGAATCAATATGGCATTAGCAGTTAACATGTAGTGTATTATTTTGTTTTTTGAGACGATATAGGTTTTGTGAAGGTTTTGATACTAAGACAGTCTTCTCAATAAGACTCACACAGACCTTCCATTGATGGACTCCGATCAAATAAAAATTTCTCTCGGTCGCCGTATGTTGATGCCAAATACTCGCCAAAGGTCCGGATTTCCTACGTGCAATGAGCCCGATTTCCTCTCTCACTAAACCTGGCAACGCTGCCATATAAGTGAAATAATATTGATTGTGGCGTAAAACAACCAATCTTTAATAAGAGAAAAAACTAAGACTTTCCAAAGGAATATGTCGGCCAATTAATGAAGTCAAGAGCAAAACTGTCTTCACAAAACACCATATTTGTTGGCATTTGCAGCCTCAATTTATAGAAAAAGTTCAATCACAAATCCATATAAATAGTAATATCAAGGGTCATTTTGAAAAATACAAAAAAAGTAATAAGTGTAAAAAAAATCCTCTAATACTATAATGGCCTCCAGGCAAAAATCCAGTGGGATATGTTTGTCTATCCCATTAACAAACATGTCGATTTCCAATTCATTGGTTATATCCCTTATAAAACAAACAATTGTCTCCATGAATATTTGTCCAAGCCCATTAACCAGTGGTTGAGTGGGACTTTATATGATGTAACTGAAGATATACGGCCTTTATATTTAACTTCATGTCATCAAAACGCATTTGGATTTAACTAAATTATTTTTATAACCAGTTCTCCATATGCGAACTTGAGTCCCTTTCCTCCCTCGTTGGATTCTGGGGTTTTCAACCAATCGCCCTATGCCATTGTGGAAGACAAGTACTCGTCGAAGGTTGGGAGTTTCCCTCGGGCGAATAGCCAGGTTTGCTCCCCACTAAACCTGACAATGCAGCCATATAAGAGGAATCATCTGAAGTGTGGTGTAAAACATCAATCAATCATTTGTTGAACAGGTATAAAACTAAGCCCTGATTGCTTTTGCAGTGTATTTCCAACGCCAATCATTTAGTTTTTCGATGACCTTCAAATCCTCTTAATTTTGTGACGATCAGAAACTATGAAAAAAATGTGAATTTTGGCAGCTCATGCCCCTTTAAGGAAAATGAAGAATATTAGCTATTATGGTTGGTGGAGGGGGGATACGAAGTATTTACATGGTCAGCGTGGGAATTGAATCCCACACTGACCATGTAAATACTTCGTATCCCCCCTCCACCAACCATGATAACGATTTTATTATTTCGAAGAGCTTTACTTTTGTGTAGAATCAGCCAAAATAACGCTCGTTAATTCAATCGCACACACACAAAATAGTTGCAAATGGTGACCTAATACGAGCACGCGCTATGACGTCATCAAACGACGTTGCCAAAAAAACGTCGACATAACGTTCACCCGTCACCCATAATACAGTTGAAAAAGGTGAGTGATGCGAACACGTCCTATGACGTCATAAAACGACGTCACAAAACAATGTTCAAACGTTCAAAATAGCATTTGAGCGATGCCGTATCGGGTGTGTGTGAAAACGAGGTTTTACCGTATCGGGTGTGTAGGATACCTAATACGAATATTTATCGGATGGCAATTGACCAATCAGATTGCAGAGAAACTACTCTGAGGGATAATAATAGTTAAATATCACCCCTATCCCTGTAGATCCAGCTTGGGCTATAAGATCAATGGGATTAGAAGCGCTTTTGTCCAGCACTATTCAGACCTTACCACCACCCCCACTGTGCATGCCTATTTGTAAGCTAGTAACAGGAAATCAACACATGCCCAGTTCACATATCCTCACAAAAAGTATGGTTCTAGAGAATCAGAATCAGAAACTGGGTTGGCCTATTCGCGGGGGAATCAGATCACCCGATACAATAGCCGAGAAATCTTGGCTCTGCCGAATTTTTTTTTTTCCGTGTTCGTCATAGCCAAGATCACTTCCATAGTAAAAAAAGGATAAAAGTTAAGGAGACCAGCCGAAAAAATCGGCGACGCAAATTTCACAACAAATAAGCAAAGAATAAAATATTTACCACTGCATTCCGATAGTATAGACCACGAAGAAGGAGTTTGTCAAACTTACGCCGCTGTAAAGTGGTAAACTTTCCTTATGCAGTCAATATTTGTGTCGAAGTCCACTGGCTTTCAACCTGACGTAACCGCCATAGTAAAACATTTAAACGACCAGTTAAACTGTGCGGGGCGTCGTAGAAATACTTCAATCATATATCTTTAGTCACTTTACAGCGGCATAAGTTTGACAAACTCCTTCTTCGTGGTCTATGCTATCGGAATGCAGTGGTAAATATTTTATTCTTTGCTTATTTGTTGTGAAATTTGCGCCACCGATTTTTTCGGCGGGTCTCCTTAACATATATCCTTTTTTTAGTATGAAAGTGATCTTGGCTATGACGAACACGGAAAAAAAAAAATTCGGCAGAGCCAAGATTTCTCGGCTACCGATACAAGCGCCGAGAATGCTTCTCAGCACACTGGCTGTAGTACAAAAGCCCTGTAAATAAAACACACTTAGCCAATAATGAATATAAGCCCTCTCGAACACATTACAGATTGTACACAGATATTCTGCCAATCTAGCCTTTATCACTAAGAATTCATAAAAAAATATATTCCAGACTGCATTAAAGATGCAAGAGGAAGTCTTATACCTTATTTATTTGTTCTAAGGAAATGGGTTGTTTGGATTCCATAGCTAAGGCATAACAGCTGGACTCTGCCTGAAAAACACAATAACAAAATCTGGTTTAAAGCAAAATAACAGCAAAAAAGCAAAACTTAGAATTTACTCATTTTTCTAAGTACAAAATTGTTGATATGCTATACTTGTACATCTAGTTTGAAGTGGGATGTGACGCCAAAATAGAAACTCAAATTATGGCATGTACAAAATCCCGAGTGAGCATGCATTACTTCTTAACACTACCGTAAAACTTGTTGTAATTTATTTGTTCAAGAACATGTGCTGTACAAACTCAAGCGACAAAAAAAAACAACACAAAATTCCTAGCACAAAACCTGCAAAAGAGAAACCATGTTGGAGTACCGGAGAAAATCTAAATAATCAACAAAAAAAACTAATTCAAGGCTTTAAGAAGTATATTAATTTGTTTGATTGTTTTCTTGACAATAGGCACCTTGAGGGAAAACTATTCTACTTTGGAATCCATTCATCAACAGCCTAAAGAAATATCTTTTTTTGTGAAGGATGTCTACATCGAATCGATGATAAAAGCTTTCCGAAGGGTATTTACATGGGCGTATGTTCTGACCAGGTTAACAAACAATAAATCTGATGTATGTCGAGATAACACAGTTTCCTGCTTCTATTATTGATGAGATCCAGGTAAAAAAACAGAGAGAATGCTGAGCTGAGTGTCTCTTGGAAGGAATAAACATTAGTCGTGACTCTGTATCAAGGAAGTTTGATGCTTTAACTAATCAGAAAAACCAACATAACCTTACTCATTCAGAATGTCTTGCCTTAAGTAAGCTAAGGAGAAATCCAAACATAGTTATTAAACCTGCTGATAAAGGTTCGGCAACAGTTATTATGTCAAAACAGGATTATATTGAAGAGATAGAACGGCAGCTAAGCAACCCTCTTCATTACAAAAAACTTGATAAGGAAATTTGGCCTGAAAATGTTAGGAAGTTTAATAAAATTCTTGTTTCTCTTCAAGATAAAGGCTTACTTAATGAAAAACAGTATCGCTATTTGGAATCTGATCATAACTCTAAAAACAGGGTCTTCTATATTCTTCCAAAAATTCACAAACCCATTGAAAAATGGCCGAAGCCTACAATGCCCCCTGGGCGTCCTATTATCTCAGATTGTGGCAGTGAAAGTTATAGAATATCAGAGCTAATTGATTACTATCTAAAACCTATAGCGAATCGGCATCCTAGCTTTATAAAGAATACGGATGATTTATTGGCTAAATTGTCTGAGAAATCCATCCCACAAGATGTGATTTTGGTTACTCTGGATGTGGAGTCTATGTATACAAACATTGACATAGATTTGGGTCTTAAATCCATAAAATCAGCATTCCAAAGATATCCTGACCACCGTCGTCCGGATAAAGACATTTTAGAATTGCTGGAACTTAGCTTAAAAGGTAACGATTTTGAATTCAATGGGGAGATCTTTCAGCAAATTAAAGGGTGTGCTATGGGGAAACGTTTTAGTCCTAACTTTGCCTCTATTTTTATGGCTGAGTGGGAGAGTGATATTCTTCACAAATGTCACCTACAACCTTTTATTTACCTTCGGTATCTGGATGACATTTTTATCATTTGGCAACATACGTTGGAAGACCTTCATATTTTCATCGATACTCTTAATTCTCACGACTCAAGCATTAAATTACAGCCTACTATTGATCACACTTCTGTGGATTTTTTGGATGTAACTATTTACAAGGGTCATACATATCATACTACTGGGTATTTAGATTACAAAGTATTCTTCAAACCTACTGACACGCATCAGCTACTACATGCTGGGTCATACCATCCTCCTCACACTTTCAAGGGGGTCATTAAATCTCAGATTTTTAGATTCTATAGAAACTGTAGTTCTTTAGATTTTTTTAACCAGGCTTGTTCTGTTCTTTTTAAAGCTCTCCTCCCTAGGAAGTATTCTATTAGATTACTCCGAAGGATGAAATCTAACACAGTAAGACAAATCATGTTTCCCCCTTCATCCCCCGATACGCTTACCTCCCCTTCACGAGTGTACCACTACCGTCCAACATTTCTCTCAGGTACATCAATGAAATGCCTTAAGACGCGATGCAAACTCGATATATACGTACCCGATCGCGGAACCTTTTTCGGAGAACAAACTCGCAACAAATATCAAATGGCAGAGAACCTTAATTGTGACTCCTCTAATATCGTGTATGTAATCACGTGCAAAAAATGTCGCAAACAGTACGTCGGAGAAACTCAGAATTCTCTACGACAAAGAGCAGCCAACCATTTATCTAGCATAAGACTTAAACATGATGTACCCGTGGCACAACATTTCAATACTCAAGGTCATTCGGTCAAGGACCATTTTGAAATCATGCCTATTGAGAAAATCCCATTTCTCACTTCCGCTGCAGATACGAAGCACAAACGTTTGGAAAGGGAAAGTTTTTGGATTCAAACATTACAAACTATTTATCCTTTGGGTTTGAACTTGGACCCCGGAAGATGTCGTGAAAAAACTATAATACCATTTGTGTTTCAGTATAACAAAGCTAGCATCGCTATGGCCAAGATTATAGTAGAAGAATACAAACTACTTCAAAGTAAACTTGCTCGACCTCTGACCCAAAGGCCAGTCATTGCTTATAAAAAGAACAAGAGTTTGAAAGACATACTGGTCAGGGCTAAACTCCCCTGTCTGCCTTCTACCTAGGTTTTCTGGGAAAGGGTATGGGGGGGGCATACTATATAGTCTGACGATATTCTTACTATAGCTTAAGATGCGTAAGTATTGTCAATGTAATACAAAGTGTTCCAGAAAATTCTACTGACTAAGGCCAAGCTCCTGTCAGTCGTCAACCTAATGAAATATCATAGGTTTACTTTATTACAACAATTTATGATGGGGTATAAAGGTCTAAATGATATACCTCTTTTTAACACAATTAGAAACTTGTCTCCGTGGTTATTTTAGACAAGAAGATTTTCCCTGTGCCCGTGTGTTTTAGTGTCCATAAATATATATATTTGCCTGTGCCAGGGGTTCAAAATAACCATTGTTTTAAAACAAAAAACTATCCACACATTTGTACACGGTTGGAAGCAGTCTGCAGCATTGTTGAACTTTCTTGATATATATTTTACTTTTATCTTCTAATATTACCTTCCATCTTCAAACACTTCATTAGTTTTCATCTAAAATTATTTTTATCGTTTGAATTCTGTCTTTTAACGTTTAAATATTTTATTGCATTCAATATACAATAGGCTAGGTGTTCCCACCCTAGATTTCTTCTCCTACCTTATATTGTTTCTCTTCAGTTACTGTAATTTCCTTTTGATTTAAGCTCCTTTATTTCAAAACCACAGGATATTTATACCCCAGCTCTCTCTAACCATATGACCTTTTATGTCTAGACTTAACCATACCTCCAATGGTTATGAGTATAAACTAACTTTATCAAGCTTCCATGCTTTAGTTAAATGTTTTAATAGCTTAATCTTCCCTAGTTTACAAAAATATTCTTTAATCACCCAAGCCCTTTTTATTTCCTGTCATTTTTCCATATAAACACAAGAAATTCAACATAACTTTAGACTTTTTTCTACGGCTATTGATAAAGGACAGCAAATCCGAAAGGCCTCTAGCAAAACCGTGTGCGATCCCGTTTTCTGCTAAGTATTCTTTGCTTACTGTAAAACGTTGTATATATTACTTTCTTTTATATTCCTCTTATACCTTTTTCATCTCTTTATATATTTTCATTATTTAGGCTTACTATTGTTTTGCCCTTTTATTTTTGATTTAACCTTATCTTCCATTTACAGCCCTTGTATATTTTTCTTCCAAATTTTATTTCTAGGACTTCATTATTATTTCCTGTTCCAATTGTACATTAATTTTAACCTTAGTGTCTTATTAAGTTGTTTTTCCTTCCCGCTCTATTTAGTCTTCCTATGCTTATATATCTCACAATTTGTGACTAGATTTATTACCCTTTTTACTTTAGTCCTTCTGTCTCCAGACACATTTTATTCTTTATCTCTGCCTCTTTGTAACATATATTTTCCAAATTCCATCTTTTTTTTTTTTTTTTTTTTTTTTTTTTTTCCCCTAAGTCAGCCAATTCAATTAGGTCCTTTTATCTCTAGTTTGTATCAATTCTTTTTGTTTCCCGACATATTTTTCCTTTCTATCTCTGTCTCACTTTCCCAACTCCATTTTCCCTTTTCATCTAGTTAGACTAATTAAGTATATTGGCATTTAGGCAGAATGGCAAAACAAGGGCGTGGTAACAGAAGCAGGCAATTTTCAGTTAGCAATAGGCATGGAAATTCAAAATCTAAAAGTCCCCAATATTCAGAATTCTCGGCTCTGGTGAAAGCCCTTTTCAAAATTTTACAATGTCTTCACCACATTGGCATCCTTGAGGGACATTTACGTGACCAAACCCTCCCAAATTCCTTAAATAATAAAATTAAAGAGCTTAATTCTTTTCTTAAACCGGCTCAACGCAATCGGGAAGTTGATATTGCGTTTGACCATGTACACAAAAATTGGGCCCATAGGATCATACAAGAGATGATTTCACATTATGCGGCTTGTTTAAATAGATTAAAAGCACAGGTGACTTCTGCCAGGTCATCCAATGGTCTAAACTTTGACAGTGCTTTCAATAATGCTTTAAAATGGGGCAAACAGAATTATAAAGGTAAATTACAACTTTCGACCATTCAAAATTTTTATTCTTTTCTTTCCATCACTAAATCTGTCACTTCTGCTGCTACTACTCAGTTTAGTCCACCATCGTCTCCCCAACCCCATCCGCCTGTCAGTCCGTCGACATCTGTTATCTCACCTCCAACTCTGCAGTCACAGACTCCTAGGTCTGTAACTTTACCTTCTGTTTCCCCTTCGCCTTTCCCTACTGGTACTCCCCCCCTTAGACCTACTACCTCTGCCCCCTCTTTTTCTTCCCCTCAGCCCCCCTCCCCTAGACCTAGTAGAACATCTGTCCCCTTTCGTCCTCCGTCCTCTCCAGTTTCTACTAGGGTCTCTTCTCCTAGACCTAGTACATCTAGTCCCTCTGCTCCTCCCCCATCCCCAGTTTTGTCTGTCCATTCTCCTATGAGATATTCAGATGCAGTGAGATCCCCTCCGAGGGGTCAGCGCAACCCTCGTAATAAATTAGCTAATTCTAAATTTTGGAAATTTCGGCACACTTCCTCTAATTGGCACCTTCCTAATGTAACTAAGAAAGTTCTTTTACTTGGGGATTCTAATCTTTCTAGAATTAACCTTGACCCCCACCCTGATATGCAGGTAGAATGTTTTCCTGGTGCCAATTTCAATTCATTTCGGACTCTAATTCAAAAGTATCAAGGTCCCAAACCTGAGAAAGTTATCTTGAATATTGGTATCAATAACAAGACAACTACTGAGCCAAACACTTCGTTAACTCAAATGCGCAACATGATGACAGCGGTTAGGAAGACTTTTTCCAACTCGCTCATCTACTTTGTAGAAATCCAGTCATCCACTAAACTGCCGGCCAGTGAAGTTTCGAACCTGAACCTATATAACTCTTCTGCTTCCAAGATGAAGAGAGTTATGGTCATACCAAAAATCCCCAATTCAAAATTTAGAGTATCCACGGACAAAATTCACTGGACCGAAGATACAGCAAATTGCTTGTATACCCACTGGCTTCAGACACTAGATTTAAACTAAATTTGGGACAGGGCATGTGCCACCCTACTTTCGGCTTAGGAAGTAATATTGTTAATCTTAGTAACGAGGAACTCACTGCTGATGATATATCTCTACTCAATAGAGGACTCTCATTTGTGCCTTGCCCTAAAGCATTATCTGATAGGGACTTTTCTATTAGTAAATTAGTGCATGTTATGGAGTTCTCCAGAAATCTTAGTCTGGCTGATATCTACCGAGATTCTAGTGGGGTACGCAAGCCGTTTACATCTAAAAGCGGCTATACACCTCCTTCTCACATGTATGATCCAGAAATAAACATTAGTCGTGACTCTGTATCAAGGAAGTTTGATGCTTTAACTAATCAGAAAAACCAACATAACCTTACTCATTCAGAATGTCTTGCCTTAAGTAAGCTAAGGAGAAATCCAAACATAGTTATTAAACCTGCTGATAAAGGTTCGGCAACAGTTATTATGTCAAAACAGGATTATATTGAAGAGATAGAACGGCAGCTAAGCAACCCTCTTCATTACAAAAAACTTGATAAGGAAATTTGGCCTGAAAATGTTAGGAAGTTTAATAAAATTCTTGTTTCTCTTCAAGATAAAGGCTTACTTAATGAAAAACAGTATCGCTATTTGGAATCTGATCATAACTCTAAAAACAGGGTCTTCTATATTCTTCCAAAAATTCACAAACCCATTGAAAAATGGCCGAAGCCTACAATGCCCCCTGGGCGTCCTATTATCTCAGATTGTGGCAGTGAAAGTTATAGAATATCAGAGCTAATTGATTACTATCTAAAACCTATAGCGAATCGGCATCCTAGCTTTATAAAGAATACGGATGATTTATTGGCTAAATTGTCTGAGAAATCCATCCCACAAGATGTGATTTTGGTTACTCTGGATGTGGAGTCTATGTATACAAACATTGACATAGATTTGGGTCTTAAATCCATAAAATCAGCATTCCAAAGATATCCTGACCACCGTCGTCCGGATAAAGACATTTTAGAATTGCTGGAACTTAGCTTAAAAGGTAACGATTTTGAATTCAATGGGGAGATCTTTCAGCAAATTAAAGGGTGTGCTATGGGGAAACGTTTTAGTCCTAACTTTGCCTCTATTTTTATGGCTGAGTGGGAGAGTGATATTCTTCACAAATGTCACCTACAACCTTTTATTTACCTTCGGTATCTGGATGACATTTTTATCATTTGGCAACATACGTTGGAAGACCTTCATATTTTCATCGATACTCTTAATTCTCACGACTCAAGCATTAAATTACAGCCTACTATTGATCACACTTCTGTGGATTTTTTGGATGTAACTATTTACAAGGGTCATACATATCATACTACTGGGTATTTAGATTACAAAGTATTCTTCAAACCTACTGACACGCATCAGCTACTACATGCTGGGTCATACCATCCTCCTCACACTTTCAAGGGGGTCATTAAATCTCAGATTTTTAGATTCTATAGAAACTGTAGTTCTTTAGATTTTTTTAACCAGGCTTGTTCTGTTCTTTTTAAAGCTCTCCTCCCTAGGAAGTATTCTATTAGATTACTCCGAAGGATGAAATCTAACACAGTAAGACAAATCATGTTTCCCCCTTCATCCCCCGATACGCTTACCTCCCCTTCACGAGTGTACCACTACCGTCCAACATTTCTCTCAGGTACATCAATGAAATGCCTTAAGACGCGATGCAAACTCGATATATACGTACCCGATCGCGGAACCTTTTTCGGAGAACAAACTCGCAACAAATATCAAATGGCAGAGAACCTTAATTGTGACTCCTCTAATATCGTGTATGTAATCACGTGCAAAAAATGTCGCAAACAGTACGTCGGAGAAACTCAGAATTCTCTACGACAAAGAGCAGCCAACCATTTATCTAGCATAAGACTTAAACATGATGTACCCGTGGCACAACATTTCAATACTCAAGGTCATTCGGTCAAGGACCATTTTGAAATCATGCCTATTGAGAAAATCCCATTTCTCACTTCCGCTGCAGATACGAAGCACAAACGTTTGGAAAGGGAAAGTTTTTGGATTCAAACATTACAAACTATTTATCCTTTGGGTTTGAACTTGGACCCCGGAAGATGTCGTGAAAAAACTATAATACCATTTGTGTTTCAGTATAACAAAGCTAGCATCGCTATGGCCAAGATTATAGTAGAAGAATACAAACTACTTCAAAGTAAACTTGCTCGACCTCTGACCCAAAGGCCAGTCATTGCTTATAAAAAGAACAAGAGTTTGAAAGACATACTGGTCAGGGCTAAACTCCCCTGTCTGCCTTCTACCTAGGTTTTCTGGGAAAGGGTATGGGGGGGGCATACTATATAGTCTGACGATATTCTTACTATAGCTTAAGATGCGTAAGTATTGTCAATGTAATACAAAGTGTTCCAGAAAATTCTACTGACTAAGGCCAAGCTCCTGTCAGTCGTCAACCTAATGAAATATCATAGGTTTACTTTATTACAACAATTTATGATGGGGTATAAAGGTCTAAATGATATACCTCTTTTTAACACAATTAGAAACTTGTCTCCGTGGTTATTTTAGACAAGAAGATTTTCCCTGTGCCCGTGTGTTTTAGTGTCCATAAATATATCAAGTCAAATATTTATACAGTTCATGTATGCATGAGTTACCATGATGGCAAAATATGTTTCTTGGAGTAGGTTTGTGTTCATAAACGGTATATGACAAGAAGAATCCATAGTTAAAAATATTCTATAGCAAACAAGGTAATTGTGCAGCGGTAAAGGGCGGGGGCTTCGGTGGCTCAGGCAGTAATGAAGCAAATCTCTAATACAAAAGCCTTCCATTGATCGAGTGCGGGTTCAAATCCCAGGCAGTCATAAGAAGAAAAAAAAATATTCTGAGTGTGTTTTTCACTCCATCACCCTATATTGAAAAGGGTGGCCAGAAAATTGTAAAAGGTCAGGGGGCTTTCTCCAGGCGAAGAGCGAAGTTTCCATACCATCTAAACCTGGTAACCATATCATAAAAAAATCTTATCTTGCGCGTGGCATAAAACAGCAATTTATTCAGTACTCAGTAGAACATCAGTCCAGCCTAAACAAAGAAAGTTGAGCCTGGCCAAACAAAAATTTCATAAGACGTGACAAAAAAAAATTGAGAGCAATAGCTTTGCAGCCCGAAAATATCTATACTGCTTGACCCAAACACAAAACCCGAACTGGACAATGACACTTTCTATCTCTCTGACAATACTTCAGCTTACCTCGTTATGGTGAGCTAAAAATAACAAAATACAGCAGTTGCCAATTCCCCCAAAACCTCAGCATTATAAATTACTTACTGGAAAGCGAATTTCTTCTGATAGAACTTTGTCCCCAATAACCTGTAAATAAAGACAGCAATTGATGTAATATCAGATTGAGTTATGAGGAGTACACAGTTTAAATACATCTGAAAATCTGAAAGCGTTTATCTGTTAAGTTGAAAATTGCATCACTATGGGAGGAAATACAGAGAAAATCTTTGTCATGTATTGGTACCGTTCTAGGGCATGAGGAAAATATTTTTATTAGATTTACCTGACAGAAGAGTTCTTTGGCCTCTGGAACAACCAGAAGAACAAAACCACATTGGGCCTGGGTCTGTTGCTGAAGCTAAAGAAACAGAACAGATAAAAATGTATAATCTGAAATCTGAATACTTAATATATTTTTTAACAATAAAACACAAGAGCACAGAGAAAATCTCCTTGTCTAAATTAACCATGCAGACAAGTTTCTAATTGTGTTAAAGGGGTATATCATTTAGACCTTTTTTTTACTAAATGGTTCCTCTTTATTGGGTTTAACACTTTAACATGTAAAATTATGTTTCCATATAATTCAAAACCCCAGACTTTATAGGGATCGTTAAAAGAAATTATAATTAACCTACTAAAACCTACTAATTTTTCAAACAGAAATGTACTGACCAGGTTTGAGCAGTTGTCAAGAGTATCAAAATTGACTTTTTATTATCAGGGCTTTCTATAAGTTGAAATGTTAGGGTATAACTCAACAATATTATTAATGACATTGTAACCCATAGTTTACTATGTAATCAGCCATCAGGCTAGTAATTGCATACTTTAGTCAGTTTTAATAAAACAAGTAATCCACTAGAGATTGTTGCATGTTATTTGGGTAAATCACAAATGTGCAGGCAGAACAAAACACAAGGCCAGACAAAAGCGGAGTTCTCTCGTAGAGGAAGGCTGATTACCGCCAGACTTGCATCAAGATAAAACACGGATGAATAGGAGACATAGTGGAAGTTCTCCAGGCCATAGTATTGCTGATCAGACAAGATGGGACTGCCGAGGGCTGTGGCCAATAGTAATCAATAACAAGCCCATTGTGCTTTTATCGCTCAAACAACACAGGAAGTGTTTCCCATCGACCATTTTAAATGCCATGAGCTGAAGCTGATAGTAACACAAGGGAATCATGTTTTCCATCGCACTGATACATGTGTTTTATAAGGAAACAAAGGCTCTTTGTATCACACACTCTCAAAATGACATACAAACAAATGACAGCTACTTACAAATTTGATGACTTTAATCTGCAAGGAGGCTGCATCTTGGTCATATAACTCCGCTGAAGAAAAAAAATCCAACACAAGATAAAATCACAATGAAATGATATTAACTCATAAAACACTGACACATGCATTATCTTGGGAATAAAGTAACCATAGAGACACGTTTTCCTCCTCAAAACACTGCAATAAATAGTTACAATAGCAGAATCCATAGACCTACATTAAGTAATTTTCTGTTTACATACAAATTGCTTTTCTAACTTTGTCTTTTTAAGTGAAACAACTGAATTTCTGGTACTAATAAGAGATGAAATAAAGCTCTATGCCATGACGAAATCTTTGATTGACCATAGGAACCAGTCTATTGCTTAACTTTACGTGACTATACAAGAGGTCGATTATGACAGGAACCCATAAAATAGCTATTAGTGAAGGTCCCATGATGATGTTAAACTAAGGAGAACCCTCTTTAAAAAGAAGACATTGGAGCGAATTATAAGAAATAAGTTACCATAACCCTCATTGCCTTTAGTTTATATTTTAGAGCATAAATTGGAGAACATTTTCTCAGTTTTAGATGAAGATGACAGTATTGTCTTCACCAAAGCCTACTCTTAAAACATTCCCCACAAGCTGGATATAAGTGCATATTTAGGTCTTTGAAGGGCATGAAGAATTTCCTAGCTCATAAATTACCCTAAATTTTAATTAAGGCTACACTAAAAAATCCTATAAATCTCTACAGAGGCCAATTATCTGAGACAAAAAGTACCCCTTGAAGGTGTGAACCAATGTGCTAAAAAATGGAGGGGTTGAATGATCTTGCAGTTAACGCTCTGAATCAAAGGTGTAATATTTGACCGTGTCAGAAAGTTTTTAAATTATTATGAAGTTTGATTCTCACATACTTCGATGACGCTTATGAATGACAGCAGTGTTTTATCAGCATCAGGTTATACATTCTGAAATTATGATGTGATCGCAATTAATGTATAAGCGTGCATTTGACCCATATATGATTTTTAAGGATAGATTATTTCAGAACTGATTTGATTGGTTGTGGTCATTTGACGATGGATCTAACAAAATGACTTGAGGTTACAATAGCTCGCATTTTTAAACTAAAAAGATTGGTGTATGCATTTGAATATAAATAACTGTCGTGATCAGTGGCAGAAGACCACTATTTAAGGGCGAGGGGTTAAGCCTAGAACGTCAAATTATAGTAGTATCTCCCCTGCATTCAGCAACACAAAGCTCACCAGGCTGTTATTTCTTAATTCTAGATCAAGTAATACAACAAAGCAAATTGAAACTGATGTCCATGTCAAATTTGTAGTTATTTCTGATAATCCAAATAATTTTTATGGAAAATAATAAAAACTGTTTTTTGTTTTATTCTTTATTTGTTCAGATGTACAGAAATCAGATTCATAAAAACAAAATTTGGAAAGATGAGAATTCTGGACGAGAGAAATAAACTAAATTAGATTCTGTTTTGGTTGAAAATAAATCAATTGCCAGGGATAAAACGCGGAAATAATCAGGAAATATGAGTAGAAGGGACAAACGAACAGGGTTATAAAACACACAGAGTGGCGTAGAAAAACAAAATGAAAGGCAATAAGAAGATCAATGGCTTGGTATTTCTATCAATAATGATTGCAGTAGTTTGAGCCATGTAATGGCCAGGGAAACCTTCTCTAATCTTTCTATACACATTGTCCATAGACCAGTAGGACTCCCCTCCCTCCCTTGGGAAATGGAAAATGGAACAAATAAATCCAACAAAATATTTTTAAAAAACATTGTATGAAACAGAGGCTTATATAAAATTAAGAACAGAAATTGGGATACATTTTATATTCTAAAGGTGCAAATCTAACCAAGACCAACTTTTTACAAAATTATACAGAGGCTTACAATAATACATGTAATTAAACATTGGACAAAGTAAAAATCTGTTCTTTGGTATTTACATGTAGTTGTATGCACTTTATTTCACTGAAGTAGTCATTCTGTCAAAGTTTTTAGCTGATTTTCCTAGAAGAGAAGATTAACCTTTTGCTGGTTCCTGGCAACCCTCTGACCATGCAGCCAGCCAGCTGTGATATTACCTTCATACATGTGCATGATATAATGAAGGAGTTGGGCTTGTTCATAATGTATTACAATTGTTATCTTGTGGTGAGTACCATTGATTAGGCTTAAATGTTAAATTCAACCATCAGGAAATTGTCCCATTAACCAACAAATCTAACCTGCAAATATTGACTAATCTAATAGATGTACTTGAGGAACCAAAACCTCTGCATTTGAAGGACTTTTTGTCTGTGTTTATTCAAAAGAACACAAATAACAAATAAAATTTCATCAACACACCACCAGTGTAATCAGCGGGGCATAAAAAAAGTGAAAACAGAAAGTTTTCATAATAATATCTCAGAGAGGGTAAAAATCAATGCACATAAAAAACTGCTGATAATATTTATTTGATATAAAAAATGATGGAAATCGGTTTAAAAGTTGGACGATAACACAGCTTATTTTTTTCAGTGAACACAATTTCTGATTTGCATCAAAGCTTTGAAAGCAATACCCTACTAAAGCTGAGGATCATGCACAGATGAAAATGGTTAAGAGCATGTAATAGATTTGAATATATAACAGATTTGAGGGAAAAATCTTTGAGAAGAAAGATCATCAAGAAATTAAAGCTCAGATGTTCCAGTCTTTCTATTTTTTTCTTTACTACTTTGATGATTCACCATCTCTTTTTCCAAAACTCTGCTTCTGATAACAGCATCAATCCAAGATAGCTGAACAAAACAAGTCTATATTGTACATGATGGTGTATATTTATGAGCTTTCGAGAGTAGCTATTACAACACAAAATTTCATCAAAATTTCTCGAAAAAGTATACACCACCATGTGGTATACACCACCATGTACAATATACATGTAGTTCTAGCTGTCCTATATGTTTTGGCTTTAGTAAAACCACTCAATAGTAGAATTTAAAACAAGTCCATTAACTGGATCTTAAAGTTGCATGAGCAGCCAAAATTCACACTTTTTTCATAAATTCTAATCGTCACGACAGTAAGAGGCTTTGAAGGCCATTGAAAAACTAAATGATTGGCGTTGGAATGAGGAAAATGCATACAGTATGTGGCCTATACGAACCGGAATAGTGTTCGAAAAGTAAACAAAATTTAAATACCCGGGACGACCATTCATTCATTCTAAGCCAAAGTTAGTTCAAAACAATACTTTATCGTACATTCCCGAGACTAGACGCACTAAAAAACTTTTGAAATATACGTCTTAGGAAAAATAGCCGCTAATTTCAACATTCTGTTATTACGTCAAAATATCAACATTTTAGCAGCTCATGCCACTTTAAATAAGCAATTCGTAGTGCGATTTTGATTTACAATGATTATAACCATTATGTCAACAGTATCTGAAATTTTAATTAAAGGGGCATGAGCTGCCAAAATGTTGATATTTTGACGTAAACACAGAATTTTGAAATCATCGGCTATTTTTCTCAAGACGTATAATTCAGAAGCTTTTTAGTGCTTCTAGTCTCAAAAATGTACGATAAAGTATTGTTTTGAACTAACTTTGACTTGAGAATGAATGAATGGTCGTCCCGGTTATTTAAATTTTGCTACTTTTCGAACACGTTTTTGGTTCGTACAGGGCACATACTGTATGGATTTTCCTCATTCAAACGCCAATCATTTAGTTTTTCGATGGCCTTCAAAGCCTCTTACTATCGTGACGATCAGAAATTATGAAAAGAATGTGAATTTCGGCAGCTCATGCCACTTTAAGGTAGGTTATGGAACTAAACCTTTTTATCGATTTCTGTCTATTTCTGTTTCCTTTAACATTTGTCGAACCAATAAGTTCTAAGAAAAGGTAAAACACGAAAGCCATTTTTTTCTGAAACCACTATCGACTATAGCAATTGGACAGTCAAGTTTAGTGATAATACAAACAAGCTACATATATGAAAAGTTGTTTTTATCTTTTTTTTCTGTGTTGTTGTTTTATCACACTTTGATAAGCTTTCATTCAAGAGTTTGATTGCTCATAATTCATAGTTGAAAGACAATTTTTTTTAAAAATATAATAAATTGTAAGGTTAACATAGTAGAATCTTGTAGAATTGGCCTGACTGTAGCATAATGACACCATGCCAAGCAAGGCAGTAAACATGGAGTCTTGTCCACTTGTTTTCAAATGTGCTTTTAGCAAGCATAGCCATGCATAGATGTGCAAAAAAAAAAATCCTACTACGAAAAACTTTTCTCAACAAAGTGAGCTAATCCTTCCATAAACTTACAACACCTAAAAACAATACATGTTATTTGGCAGAACATGATCTCATTGTAACACATATAGAATCCTTCCATACTTTCCACCATGTATGTTCCCTAATAAACAACATGGCTCATCTCACCAGACGCTGCGGAAGTAATTCTCAAATGCAATTGGTATAATATTACAACCCTTCACCAGTATGACAAACGGTTGTTTTTCAAAAGTTGTTTTTAAAATCAATAGAAGTATTGGGATTTTTTTTCTTTTTTGGGGAGGGGGTGAGAGCTGAAACTTTGAAATGATCCTGAATTAATTCATAAAAACTTGTTATCGTAAGACTATAAACCTACAAATGCGGGAAAATGATGGATCAGGGAAACGATCCCCTAAACCCCCCCCCCCCCCCCCCCCCTAGAAAAAAAATATAACTTACCACAAAGCTGGAGTATTGAGTCCGTCCTGGACTTGAGGGAATTGCTTGAGGGGACACAACTCTGCCTCATTCGTCTATGACAAGATGACAGCTGAAATAAGATTCATATATATGTAAATGGTGGCCAACAAAAATACAGCAAATGACCCAAATAAAATGTAATGGTTTCCTTGAGGAGAAACAACACACGTCACATACATGAAAGTAGGCCACTAAATTGTCTATAATAAGAAAATATAAAAGATACTCGGGTCTCATCTTCCGGGATTGATTGATTCATTGTTTGATGTTTTACGCTGCACCCAAGATTATTTCACTTATATGATGGCGTTGCCAGGTTTAGTGGGAAACCCCCAACCTTCAGCGAGTGTCTGGCAACTCTCCTACATTCATCTTTATGGACAACATTTATACATTGAATATACAAGGGAGGCTGCAAATGAAGATGGTTCATTAATATGCCCACAACTTGACGAATTCTCTAACACCATTTAATTTGGCAGGATTAAGATTCCCCATGGATTGGAGGGATGGTGGATTTAACAGAATACTAGTAGACGAAAATGATCTCTGTCAACATGACTTTGATGACTATATCTGCTTTGAAAGTTAGATTAATAGATCATGTAGAGCATGAAGTACCACTTAAACAGTACATCATTATTATACAGGTTATACAATAATCCAGTATCATACATGTATACTGTATGTGGTTGACATGCTCCTGACAGTTGAAGCAAAATACATGTAAAGGGATTTTATGTTAAGCGATTTCCCATGAAACATCATTCATTTGTGTATCAGGTACAATATGTAAGGCATAAGACGTTCAGAATTTCACCAATGGGGTGTGGGTCTGAATAACATATTAGCCCTCCACCAATGGACGGAGAGCGAAACAAAAACAAAGTAATTTTGATGAACATTAAAGGTTCTGATTAACTCAGCTTAACTAGATAGAAGCCTAGTACTAAAATGTCCTTAGTTTCCATAATCATCCCATGATAAGCAAAAATACATGTTAAGTCTGGTATTAACATGTTCTTAGTTCCCATAATCCTCTTATGATAACCTGGGAACAAAGGCATATTCAGAAATAATCTTGAGTGTGGCTTTAAACAACAAACATGCATACCAACAAAACATATTATCAGTAAGAAATTACAAGAGAGCCAGTGGCAATAACCAGAATAAATAACCCAATATCTTGCTAATAATTTAACTCACAAATATGAATGTGTATATGATTCAATAATAAGATATAATCAAATGTCACCTGCACATCAATTAAACACATACCAAAATATAAGCGATATACGTATACATAGGTAAAATGTAGGATTTCATCTTCTGATGGATACATTGTCCAATTAAACAGCAGTTAATGAGTATAATATCATATGAGTATAATATCATGTATTCAAATATAAATATAGCAATCAATTCATAATCCAACGATTAATTAGAAGCAAAATGCATTGTGGGCACAAATATAGTTGTAATACAAACTGGCAATGTATGATGGATTTCCTCTATATTAGTTTTACAATGCTCTAACATACCGGTACTGAGTAAGATAGATATTCAGTACCATCTAATACATAGTTTTATATATCACGCTTTAGGCATTTTACCTTAAGGCAAAACCTAGCTATAGTATTACTTGATACACAATTCAAACGATCAATATAAAGTATAATGTATTGTGTGGATTTAGGGGAGATGATTCAGAGCTTAACTCTATTGAATCCGCTTGCGATTATTGGGTGCTTAGGGGTACTTAGAGTGACCAGAGAAGATCATATGGTGTGGTGAGAGGAGGGGAGGGGGATGTTGACATTTAATAGGAACCAGATTATCCAATGTTAAGGAGCTGATAGATCATTGATTAGTCCAAGGAGCAGGAAGCTAGCATGGTTAACCATAGGTGAAACATCTTTAGGGAGACATCTGGGCAGGCTTTAATTAAAAACAAATGAAGTGAAGAGATTTAGACTAGGCCTTTCCTCCTGTCTTCATCCGAGTAAACAGAGATGGTTGGATTGTGGAGAGCTAGGACCAAGACAGTCTCTGGAGAATGAGCCAAAGACATGGCTTTCTTGACGTCAATACGCGCAATGAGCACTAAAATCAATACCCCTAACTGGATCAGATATTCCATGGGGTTTTAATATGGCCAAGATTGTCCTAAGAGGACTCACTATAGAGCTTTCCCTAAATCTTCTTCCATTACCATACCCTTAGGCCAATTTGAGTTTCCTTCAAATTTTCATAGTGAATACAGGCATTCCTACAGAAACATTATGTGTGTCTATACATAGCAGCTTGTAACAAATACTAGAATATAAATAACCAAATCTCAGGACCATTAAATACGTCTGTATATCAGTTTTAAAATCGTGTTTCCATTCAATAACTATATTTATGTATAAATTCCTGACACATCAGGCTTTATAACCAGGCATACACAATGTACAAGTGGGAGAAAAATATATATATATAGTAAAAAGGTGAGATTTAAATCCGAGACATTTTGATGGAAAACTTGTCAACTTGAGTGCCTATATTGCTTTTAAAAACCGATAAAGCCAAGGGCCCCTTGAACATTTAGTACTTTATAAATTATTAATTATTTGTTTATTTTTTAGATCAATTAATTAATTTTAAGAAAATATAACAAACCGTTATGTTGTTGTAATCAAATAAAACATATTGAATTTAAAAACCATATACAAGAGTTAAGCATTTGAGCAACTGGCAGTAAATTTGATTGCAATACATCCATTACAGATAATTAACACCAATGTTGTTATGCAATGATTACAAACTGGTTGCAAAAGTTAAGTTGATTTAATAAGAAGATGAATTCAAATGTTTAATATTTTTTTCTGATAAAAGACCTTTAATTCACAAAAAATAGCTTGGATCTATGAGGCCAGTTCCAAAAGGCATCTGTTATCCATAAATGCTTAGTAGACATATATAACAGTAAAATTGGGCATTAAATCAACATAAAGCCTTCAGCCCTGGCAATAAAGTAAAGCTTAATCAAAAGGTATGCCAGAACTTATAATATAAACAAATGGTCCATGAAATCCCCTCAGTAGACATGTGCTTCAGTTTGAGCTTTACCATTGACTGCCATTTACATATCAGTTTAATGGAAGTGAAGATATACATAGCACTATAATCTTTAAAGAATAAATAAGACTGATAGTTCACTTAACTCAAGAATTTCAGAGAGTGAGTGATAGAAGATTAAATGTCCCTGGCAGTCTTATAACAACAAATGCTATTCAATATATATATTAAAGTACTACTGGTATTCAATATGTCGGATTGAATTTAAGAAGATGAATTAGATTTGATGAAAATGTGAGAGTTAGTAGTTACCAACAAGGGAAAATTATTTCAAAGTTTTACGTTGATTTAACAAGTAAATTTTATTAACATGTCTTTCTACAATTGCTGAAATCTTGGCCTACATGTATGTAATAGATTAAATAAAACTACTTTTTGGTGTACTGTAGCTTGAAAGTTTCTGCTTTTCTGAACTTACATTTTCTTTCCCCATGCAGACATGCCGTGGACAAGAAGGCCAAGCTAAACATGCTACCATGACCATGGTCAAATCACATAGGATTTGGCATTGCACAAGTACATGTATGCTTCCGAAGTTTCAGAATTGCTTGTTAACAATTTATACCCTAAGCAAAACAATTACGAAATAAATTATGTCCTGGTGAGCTGTGTGTTATGTCAGCTCAAACGCGATGACATCCTAATTCTGGAATCTTGTGACGTGATCGAACACTCTCTCTCAAGTGGCATCTCAACTAGCCAAGTAACCAAATGACGCCATGAAGTTTGAATCTTCTGACGTGTTGGAACACAGCTGTCACTCAGAGCGTTAGCTCAAAGACAATTCTACACAAACTCACTCCTATTTTATAACTCAAAGTGGTTTAAACCTTCAGGGGCACTTTATTGCCTCAGATAATGGGTCTTTGTTTTTCTTATCTCTGTAATGTTAAACGAGTTGAATGTATCAGAATGTGAATTTAGTGCATTCATAACCTGTATGGTAGGTCAATAAGAAACCCTTTTGGTTCTAACCATATATAAGCAGTTTCAACTTTTCAAGTAATGTAACTGCCTAGACATATTTTCCTAATATTACATATATAACTGTTTTTCCAGTGGATCTATTAAAAAAAAACATTCTAGAATGTGGAGAAGTTAACACTGTAAATGTGCTCAATAACATGATTTGTTTCAAGTTAATCTGATTCAATCTAGATTTCTGAATGTCAACAAGGTTGAACATGATGAAAAAAAAATAGATCTTTCATGGACTGGCTTTTCTAAAACCATAACACATACAGGAATAGTTGTACTACCTTATATAACAGGGTGTCATGTGTGTTTGGTTTAGAAAACAAGATAAAAGGGACAAAATGTTGAGTTAAGTGAAACGGTAAATCAAGGTTTATTTCCAGCAAAGATTGGATGTCATTTTAGGATTCAATATAGAACAGACAGGCACTTTCAACATCTTTTAATTCTACTGACTTCAATAGCTTTAATTCAGCAATATTCTGATCAAATCAACATCAGAATGAATAAAAGCTGTGTTCTGTCCAGAGTTCACCTGAAAGGTCATCAATAAAGCAGCTGTCTAAATCAATTGCATACCTGGAGTTTCCGTCACACTATTATAATAACATAGAGTCAGGGAGAGACAAGCTGTCATAAACACACAGCAATCACTGCAGCTCACAGAAGATAATCAATCAGCATCTATTGACAGTCAATCTATACAAAAGTGTCCCATTTAACTCCCATCATAATTGATTATATATAAAAATCAATAACCCTACATTAATGAAACGTTTATCACAGAATTATTTTATGCTCTGGTTTTTAATCTAGAAGCAAAGAGACATAAGCTCTAATAGCTATTTCAATGGTATTGAACCTCTAGAGCACTGTCTTTCATAGCTGTTGTTAGTTAGGATTGCATCAAAATCTGTGATAAACTACAAGAGTTCACACCCTGGTGGAAAATGGTCCATGTTGTAGGCATACATGAACCTTTACCTATGATTGATTGATTGTTTGGTGTTTTACGCCGCGCTCAAAATTATTTCACTTATAACCTTTACCTAAGCTTTATAAGAAAGGGCCCTGGTAGTGAATTTGAATTTGCTACTATCCTGCAATCTCCACCCTCAACAAAATGCCAATAGAGCTGCTAATGACTGCCTTGAATTGCCCAAAGATGAGTGATGAGTGCTTTTCCACCTTGGGAATCAAGTGCAAACCCAAGTCAGATTCAAGCCTGTGTCCCATCGAGTGATAGACTATCGTTCTGTAGACTGAGCCACCAAGGCTCCCAAGTGTGCAAGAAAGCCACTGTGGACCAGCAAATGGAGGAATGTATTTTTTCTGTTCTGCAGCCGAAATGTAACTTTTTGGGGGGTCAGACTTAAATGTAAATGTTCTACAACACACTTAGCGAAAATAAGAAAATATTTTAACATTCTGTTCGTAAATTTTGAATATATATCTTCTGGTTTGCAAGGTACAGACCACTTACTAGTAAAGTCAATCATTGTATTTGTATTTCAATGGACATTTATGAGAGTTCACTTCTGTCTACACACCTTGACTGATTGATTGATTGATGTTTTACGCCGCACTCAAGATTATTTCACTTATATGGCAGCATTGCCAGGTAAAGTGGGGGAGGAAACCGGGCTCATTGCCTGGAGGAAACCCCCGGCCTTCAGCGAGTACCTGGCCACTCTTCCACATATGGTGACCGCGTGAAGCGATGGAAGGTCTGGGTGGGACTGAGGGTCACTCTAAAGGCCCGTTCTCAATGTGCGATTTGTCGTGCCGACTTGCAGCAGGCCATTCAAATGGATGCATTTGATTGGTTTACATCTCTTACTGACCAATTAAAAGCATCCATTTTAGTAGCATCCTGCAATTCGGTAAGACAAATCGCACAGTGAGAACGGGCCTTAACCCACTGGACCACGGAGGCCACCTCACACACACCTTGATGAGAACGTTACAATAAGCCAGGTGGTGTAAAAGATTGCATGTGGCTGCTTCAGAACAATTAACTGACAGTATTTTGTTTCAGCTTATCACGATGAATGTTGACCTATTATTGTAACATATGGTAGTGGTATATACTAATCAGATTATTGGCTAGACTGTTTATAGATATTAAATTATATATTCACAACTAGCATATTGTGTGAATATTAGTTATCACATACATATACTACTTTCAGTTCGATACTTGAAAAGAAGCCTTTAGCATTGCAGTACAAAAGAAGTAAATGCTGGTACTGTAACTTAGAACTTATCTCAATAAACGGTTTTCAATAATAACAATATATCTTGTCTCCGTGGTTATTTTAGACAAGAAGATTTTCCCTGTGCTCGTGTGTTATACTGTTAAAAATATAATATATACATGTATATTGTATACATGTAGTTAGTAACAAGTGTTCAAATCGTTTTCATTGAAAGTGAATGCAGAACTCGCATTGCTTTACATTTAACATTCCCAGTTCAATAGAGGACTAAAGCAGTTATTTTCTTTGCAGGGATCCTCTGGGGGGAAAAAACAAAACTTAATCCCATAAAAAAATATTTCTGCAAATTGAGCCTTAATAATAACATTAATATGTTTCTTGTCATATTAGGATTTTAATGCTCAAGTTGAAATATCATTAATCCAAGATGCAACATAGCTGGGAAAATAATTAAGGAATTAAGGGCGAGTACTTCAAATACAGCAATATTTTTTCATTCCAAAGTCTTCTTTTATTGTAAAACACACAGGATGAGTTTCAAAATATCAACGTCATCATGCTCCTGAGGGGCTATATTTTGTCTCTTAAAGTAGGCACACACAGAGCTTGCGGCTGTGACGACGCAGTCACAAGCTCTGTGCACCTACATGTACCTTTAAGGGTGCCGCAATATCTGAGTGACACAGTTTTACCCTTTCGAGTGTTAAAGGTATAGAATCCTGCGGACGCACTTGGTAACGGTATAGAAACTGGGGATGAACTTGGTAAAGGTATAGAAACTGGGGATGAACATGGTATAGGTTTAGAAACTGGGGATGAACTTGGTAAAGGTTTAGAAACTGGGGATGAACTTGGTAAAGGTTTAGAAACTGGGGATGAACTTGGTAAAGGTATAGAAACTGGGGATGAATTTGGTAACGGTATAGAAACTGGGGATGAACTTGGTAAAGGTATAGAAACTGGGGATGAACTTGGTAAATGTTTAGAAACTGGGGATGAACTTGGTAACTGTATAGAAACTGGAGATGAACTTGGTAAAAGCATAAAAACTGGGGTTTGACTTCGTAAAGATATAGAAGCTTTGGATGGGCTAGCATGCACAGGCCAAATTAATCTCGACAAACTGCAGTTAGCAAGTCATTAAACTGACATTCTCTAGAACGGTTTCGCTTTGATTCTATTGGCAGTTAATGGTGGCTGTAGTTAAGCGGTACACAGGACTAAAGTGGAGGATATTGAGGCTGGCATCGATTCCTCATCAATAACTGTCAGGGTAAATCACATGTATATTGGAAAGTAATTATACTGACTGGCGAGACGAAGCATACTAATATTTATAGCACAGTAGGTACTGCCCGTTTCTCACACACCCCTTCATCAAATCACACACACCAATACCACCAACTAAGCTCTTATAAATCACTTTTATTCATATCATTGGAACAGCCTTTCACATCACAGTCTGAATTCATCAAAATTATGAGCAGCAATGTTGAAGCTTGAAGTAGCCCCATTGTGCAACTTAATAACTCAATTTGAATAAACTGCAGAAAGTTAACAAAAGTACAAGCAACACTGTTGAACACTGCCATCTAGAAAGTCAAATTTAATAGATCATTGTGAGTTCACAACAACATGTAATAATGTCATTAAATCATCTTGCTAGCATCAAAACCAATCAATTACATGCATTTTCATAATTTGATTTCTGAATTCACAAAAGCAAAAGAAGTAATGTCAAAATATGAGATTGCAATTTAATTTGACGCCGATATATCATAGCCTAAAAAAAAAACAGTATCGCATCAGGATAAAGCAATGGTGTCAAAATAAAGCTTAAAAATATTGAGATAACAAGAGTGTTACTTTTTTCGGAATGACACTGTTCGTGTATTACTTACAACAGAGTCCTTAAATCCTGCATTACTGATGCTCTACATTTTCATATTGGTTTCAATGTAGGGATTTACGAGTCCTTAAAACCTGCATCACTGATGCTCTACATTATCATATTGGTTTCAATGTAGGGATTTACAGAGTCCTTAAAACCTGCATCACTGACGCTCCTTTTTCACTTAAACACAAAATGCAATAATGCAAACAAAAAGATAACATAAGACTGTAATGCATACAAAAAAAATGAAATTCCATTGCAAAGTGTACATGGAACTATATTTCTTATCTGATGGGGGACCACAGGACCCTAACATGTATTCGATGACAGAAAACCCCATCAATAAATAGATACTCATTTCAATTCATCAACAAAAAAAATAACCTTAGAACAAAAATTTGTTCTTTAGAAACTTGATATCAAGATATCATCATATATATTCAGGAAAACAAAGTATGCAGGGTTGGAATTTTAAAAAAAGAACTCAATTTTGTAGGCCAATGCCAGTTTGACAACAAATGTGTTCATTGGAGATGGAAAAAATCTGAAATTATTGCTAATTAACATTGAACTGTTAATGAAATTGTGATTGGTGTAAATAGACAGGGAAGGTTTATTCTAAGCAATGCATCAAATTCAGCTATTTTTTTTATTAATTCTACAAGAGCTGTTTCCAAAGCTGACATAAACACCATTATGTTCAATTTACATGTAGTGCAAGTTCACAAGAACCAAAATTTAACGATAATATACTATCAAGTTCAAAGAAATCTACTGATGGTCAAGAAATATAGCCCACAAAAACACTGCTAGAAGTTTAGGAAGTTTCCATTTTAGGCAAAATTAAAAAGTTTTACCATCATTTTGCATTTTTTATTTGAAAATGAAAAGGTAGCAGCAATATTAACAAACCTGGAGCCTGAGCATGTGCACAATCAGCTTAATGATTTGAATCATCTAAACCAGTTAACAGTAAGCCCACTTTAGAGACCCATTCTGAGAATTCCAAAGTGGGATTTGTTTTGAGGGACAAGCGAAAGCCTATCAATAAATTAAACTACAGACAAAGATACCTGAAGTGAGTGTAATCCAACACCTGTTACATCAATTGGTTTATGTTCCGGTTTCATGTCCTCATTTAGATAATTTCAACAAGCATAATGTGTCGCATATTTAATTTTAGCGCTTTTATTCATTCAAGACCGGAAAGTTCGCTATCTTCAAGAGTGTCAGAAAAACTAAAGCAGCTAGTGTGCCTTTCATTGTTGAGTTCATGTTAATGAACACCAAAACACACAAGCACAGGTAAAGGTTTATTGTCTAATACAGCCAGGTTTCTAATTGTGTTAAAAAGGCGTATATCATTTAGACCTTTATACCCAATCATAAGTTGTAATAAACTAAATCCCATGATATTTCATTAGGTTGACAACTTACAGGAGTTTGGGTTGAGTAAGTAGAATGTTACGCTGTTTACAATGTTTACACATCTTTTATAGCTGATATGCATCAAATACTTAGAACTCGGTATAACCTGTAAGGTGTCTGGACTCAGTTAAAAAAGAAGACTAATTTACAACGAAGATTAAGATTCCAAGGGTAATGGAAGAAGAATGGAAGATAGGTTGATTTAGCTTCAGGCGTTAGACCGAGAATTAACTGAGATCAGCTGTCTTAAGGAATTGACTGCCTTAAGGACATTGTACCATACCACACTTATTGAAATTCTAGTCATGGCCGCTCTTTGCGTCCAAGACCTTCCTAGAAAAGCTTCCATTGATTAAGCTGAAAGTCTGCAGTACAAATCTGAAGAATTGGAAGAATAATTCTCATATTCCTCCAAGATATACCTACCTGTACAAACACTTGCCTTTTGACCCTAGGAGAAAGAACAATCTGCATTTTACACAATAAAATCAAAAAATCTTGCCCTAACATCCTGTATAGTAATCTAGGCTAATGCCCTGTACTGGCTATCCGTTTGTACATACCGCGCATGCGCGAACCTTCCCTTCCGGTCTACCTCTTTCAACGCTTGCAGGCGTAATAGTGAGGGGAGGATGGGCTGGGTTTAACTGTTTGTACAGGTAGGTATATCTTGGAGGAATATGAGAATTATTCTTCCAATTCTTCAGATTCCCATAGATAGTACCTACAAACTGTACAAACACTTGCCTCGCATGCCACAGTCCGGAGGAGGGACTAATACGCCGTACAGAGCATTAACCAAGTTTTTTTGATTCCCGCGTAAAGAATGGTAACCTCGGTATTACTCACCTCGAACTCTCCTGGATCCGTCCTCAGGTGTCCAGTGGGCCAGGATGAATTAGATCTTTCCCTGAACGCTGTGTGGGCCGCTACCAACGGACCGAGTGAATACAACCCACCGCGTACTAAAGTCATGTCGCGGAGACAATAGTCCGCGAAAGTCCTCGGTGACTTCCAAGACAGATAGATTGATAGGTTGTTTGGTGTTTTACGCTGCGATCAAGATTATTTAACTTATATTGCGGCGTTGCCAGTTTTATTGTGGGAGGAAAACGGGTTGTGTGCCTGGAGGAAAATCACGACCCTCCGCTGGAAACTGGCAACCATCCCACATAGGTCGTTCGAGTGAAAACCCAGTTTTTTTTTGTTTTTTTTTTTTTTTGGGCTGAGTGGGATTCGAACCCGTGACCCATTGGCGGAAGGCTGTTTGGATTGAGCGTCTAACGCTATACATACTGAGTCACGGACCCCAGCCTTCCAAGAAATAAGCCCTCATAATCCGAGGACATCGTGTAGGGACATCATCGTTTATCAAGGGGCTTGGTAAACGAAGATTGCACAGGAAATATATTCTCTATTAGAGAAATGTGTTTTATTTTACTGATTTATTTATTTCTTGGAAATAAACTTCACTCGGAAAGGAATAAGCAACATTCCTGTGTCGGCTACGAAGACCGGTGGTCTTCGAAGACCGACGGAAGACATATGGTCTTCGCAAAGGTCCGCGCTCAAATCTGCAGACTTTCTGCGTCTTGACAAGCAAAGTCAGCACCCAGGCTCAAGTGGCCGTACATACTAGGAATAACGACTGTTCGTGTATTTCTTACTACGGTAATATACACAAGTACTGTCGGCTTGCGTTCACATCCCGTCGACCCGTAATGGCGAAAGGGTGTAACAGTCGACTATCCAACAGGCCTATCAGCGGAGTCGTTGCTGATTAGCCAATCACAGCTCCTTTCTTTCCCCGGCATGGGAAATCATGAAGATGGCGGAAAGAGGACAATTCCAGCAATTGACGGGAGAAAAACATCTCTAGTATGGTTTATGTTCGAACCTAAGATCTGTAGTCAGAACAGGTACGGTACTTTTTCCCTTTGCTCATTTTGGAAAAAAAGGAATTTACTTGAAAACCAGTTGGCAAGAAGTCCGTCTAAGATTAGAAGATAATGACATTCTAATGAACTAGGAGCTCGGTCTTGTACTTAGATTGATGATTGGTCTTCGAGCCGCACTGAAGTTATTTAACCTGTAAGGTGGCGTAGCCAGATTGTGGGGGAAGGACCTGGGCCCGGAGGAAACCCACGACCTTCGGCATGGCAACTCCTCCGCATACGGCAACCGCCATAATGTAAAAGTTGTCATTTTGCAACGGTAACTGCGAGAGGAAACTGTCAGGGTAATAATTTAAAGTGGCCTGTACGAACCGAAAACGTGTTCGAAAGTAAGCAAAATTTAAATAACCGGGACGACCATTCATTCATTCTAAGCCGAAGTTGGTTCAAACAATACTTTATCGTACATTTTCGAGCCCAGAAGCATTAAAAAGATTCTGAATTATACGCCTTGAGAGAAATAGCATAATTTCAACATTCTGTTGTGACGTCAAAATATCAACATTTTGGCAGCTCATACCCCTTTAATAGTAAGCTGTCATGACGCAATGCCACAAGAAAATAACAAACAGCGCACCATTTTAAACTACGAACGGGCTGTTATTAATTTACAACCGCACAGTAGTGATATCATTTATTGGTCAGCCTTGAAATCTGCGAGCAGGCCGGGTGAGCAGTCCAACCTGACGATTGATTGATCGAAGAATTACGCTGCACGCAAAAGCTATTCCGTTTATACGGGTTGCGTAGCCAGGTTTAGTGGGGGAGGAAGACCGGGCTTACCGTCCGGAGTAAACCCCGAACTCCGGCAAGTACCTTGGGAGTCTTCCACATACCCATCTTGACGAAGGCTGTGCCAACGCACGTGTGCCCGACGAGTGCAACCTCGCCCTGCACTAGTGTCAAGTCTCATATGTAGTATATTGTGAAGGTCGTAGGGGACCCCCCAAGACCAAACCTCCTAAAGCCTGATCCCATAAATTATGGATGAGGGCTCACAATACTGCCAAGAGCCTGAATCCAAGAAGATTAGTCCTCGCCAAGGTTGCTCGTTGACGAGGGAAAATTTTTGCATGAAAACAGGCTCAGGGGTTCCTAGATATTACCAGTCGTCATGATCGGCTAATAGTCTTCTGTTTACGTACCTCCCCCCCCCCCCTCATGTCCTATGACACAACTTGCAGGTCGTCCTGCGGGTCCAAGGGGGGGAAAATCTGATTAATGTATTAATCGCTGATTTTTTGCCGCAATCCATGTTATTTCACTAACCGGGCAACTTGTCAGGTTTAGTGGGGGAGGGAATCCCCGATCCTCAGGGGAAAGGGTTGCATGGTTAATGCTTTACGCTACATTTCGGCTTATTCCACTTATACTGCAGTTTTGCAAGGATAAGTTGGGGAGGAAAACCGGGCTCATCGTCTGGAGGAAGCCCCCAACCTTCAGTGAGAACCTGGTAACCCCTTTCCATACGGCGACTGAGTGACGAGTCCTCTCAGAAATGTATTTGTTCTGAGTAAGATTCGAACCCGCGCCGCATGATTTGTGTAAGTGGGCCCCGGGCTGACATTTAAAAAAAAAATCAAAGGCAACCAGGCGGGGTCCAGGGCCTAGCTTATCGGATGGGGAGACTCCCACGCTTGGGCGATTTCCCGCTGTCGACCGGTCACCCCAGTGGCCCGCTCTAAATTGAGCAGCAGCTGGTAGTTATAGTCCAGGAGTTCAGAGAAAGTCAAATATTGATCGTCCGTCTCCTGTTGGTTTGACAGTTGGGATGATAACCGCCGGCGGTTCGACTCGCACCTGGGCGTACATCCATGGCCGAAACATGGTAGGTTTAGGCCTCTTGGAACACCTCTTGGCGTTTTGACAAACCCAGAACCTGGGTTAGGGCTGTTAGCCTTTCCCCCCACTCTAGTTGTCAGGCCGATCGACTCATGAACCCGTGGGTAGTGTCGTAATCGAAGGCGCCGTAATTTGAGGCTCCCCTGTGGACTGACAAATCCAGAGCTTGGGATGACGCCAGTATTACAATCAGCCCACTTTAGTTGTCAGGTGGCCGACTCGTGTACCTGGACGTACAGTCAGGGTCGAGGCCGCCGTATGCTAAGCCCCCAGGTGGATCGACAATACCAGAGCTGGGGTGACGCCCGTAGGACCACAAAGCCACTCCGGTTGTCAGGCGGATCGACTCGTGTGCATGGGCGTACAGTCGTGGTCGAGGCCGTTGTATGTTGAGGCTTCCCGTCGGCTCGACAGATCCAGAGTTGGGGTGAGGCCCGTACGGTAACCAACCCACTCCGGATGTCAGGCGGGTCGAGTCGTGGGCCTGGGCGTACAACCCTAGTCGAGGCCGTCGAATGTTTAAGCATCCTGGTGGCTCAACAGATCCAGCCTTGGGGTAACGCCCGCAGGACTCGCCCACTCTAGTTGCTAGGCGGATCGACTTGTGTACATGGGCGTACATTCGTGGTCGAGGCCGCTGTATGTTTAAGCCTCCTGGCGGTTCGACAGATCGAGAAGTTGGGATGACGCCGAAGGCTCAAACCACTTCAGATGTCCGGCAGCTCGACTCGTGTACCTGGGCGTACAGACGTGGTCGAACCGCCTTGTTCAGTAGTTGAGAAACCCTGATCATCCGTATCTTCCGCCGAATCCGTCGGAGACTCCTCTCCAGTGGGCTCCGGTTCGGGATACTGGACGTTCGGCTGGAGGTAGTTCCCTGACCAAGTTTTAGTCTGGTAGTCGCCCTCTAAGAACTGGTCCGCCCATCTCCTGGTCTCAGGGAGCGCCTCCTGGCGGTTCGACTGATCCAGGGACAAGGTTGCCGGTCGTTGCCTGATCAACCCGCCCTGGACGTCAGGCAACTCGACTCGTGTGCTTGGGTGCACAGTCGTGGTCGCAGAAGCCTGTTTAGATCGTGAAGATCTGGGCCCCTCGATTGCCGCGCCTGAGTTGTTTATTTACTCGAGCTTGGCAATTGAGAATTTAACGCCCTCTAACGTTTGTTCCATGGCACACAAACGTTCTGCGTCTGACCTCTGCGTGGGTTCCGGCTGGCGGGTGTTCCGACACGCAGACTTCGTATGGGAAGGTGTAACTGACGTTCGGTCGCTGGCTTGAGACAAACTGTCGAAGATAAGCAAAATGAACAGAACATATGTTGAGAGCTAATCCCAACAAAGCATCAACGACAGCCAAATCAGAAGAGATAATCAACAAGAGAACACAGAAAAAAAATTTTTTTTTTTTTTTTTTACTAACTCGTTATTAATTACTCATTCCTGTTATATTATATATCGTTTTTTTCTTTTTATTACAATGATAATAGTTATTGATTTAGGACTTGCCTGGACCGTTTAACCTCGTCCGCTGAGTCTGGGGAGATCGCGTGATCGCCCCCCCCCCCTCTTCGAGGACCTCCTCGGTTTCGAAGAATTGCCCTCCTTACTGGACCAGGAAGAACTTCGGGACCTGCTACTCTTCCTCTGAGGCTTCGCTGCTGATGATATTCTTGGCAGGTATTCGTGGGGTAAGTGCCTCCACAGGCACTAGACACCATTTTCCATCACAAATTTTTAATCTAAAAATAACAACGAAAAAGATTTAAAATTTAGTAATGGAACGTAATTTATTTAAACAGGGACGCACCCCGCTTTAAAAAATCGCCTATGAAAATATGTAATAGTGTTTGTATGGGAGGGTGGTGAGCCACAACAACCCGACCGCGTGGTGACGAATTTTGGACCCACGACAGCATATATGTGGGTTGAGATGGGTTGAGTCCGAAAACTCTCCAAAAACAAAAAAATACAGGACATTTTTTGGTCAGAAACCCTCTAGTAATCTAGGGGAGGGTATCTAACCGCTAGGGACAGTAAAATTTCCTACCAAAAACGATTCAGAGAGAAGGATTAGTAAGAAAAGTATACTTAGTATAATTTGCAGTGTTGATCTCTTCTCCTCCACTTAACTACATAAATCTTTACTACAACAATATTTTTTGTCATCAATTTTTCTACCGACCAACTGAAATTCCACAGTGCTTTTCCAATTATCTTTTGAAACAATCAGTTGTCCATTCACATGTCACAAGAACTCAGTCTTTAAATTTTAATAGGCCTTTCTACAGAACAAACTTATCATTTTATCTCTTTAAATCTGCTGGACCCAGGGAGTGGAACAAACTGCCCATTGCCATTAAAAATATTGTATCTTCATCGCTGTTCAAATCCAAATTAAAAACTCATTACATTGATCAGATTGGAAATCTTTGATATCAACTGCACTTTTATGATTTATATATTTCTTATAACAATGTCACCCAAATGCAAAGCGCCGTGAAAAGACATGTTTTCTTTTTTAGGGATATAACAAGCTTCCTGGAGCTTTATTCCCGCCTCATTTATGTATTGTTTTGTCAAATTTCTGTTATTTTTTTAGAGGTGAATAAATAAATCTAATCTAATAAATAAATCTAATCTGCAGAGTTGAAAGAGGTAGACCGGAAGGGAAGGTTCGCGCATGCGCGGTATGTACAAACGGATAGCCAGTACAGGGCATTAGCCTAGATTACTATACAGGATGTTAGGGCAAGATTTTTTGATTTTATTGTGTAAAATGCAGATTGTTCTTTCTCCTAGGGTCAAAAGGCAAGTGTTTGTACAGTTTGTAGGTACTATCTATGGGAATTTGACCTTTCTCATTAAACCTGACCAATTTGAAGCCAATTTTTCTCAAGTATAGACAGAGGGCTTTTGGGAATTTTTTCAAAACAAGTCTTAAATAATCATTCGAATAGAGGGTCTTCTAAGTACTATCAGTGTCACCAATAAATACATGGATAATTATCTATACTGAAAAATATGGTAATAAACAAGCAGGATAATTTTGACTATAGATAGCGAATAAGGCACAATAATTGCATTTATATCAGGAAGACCTACGAATCTTTCAAAACAGCCATAAATAAACATTAAAGTTAAGGATTTTCTGCCAACTGTCACCTATAAAAGTAGACTAAGGAAAGAAAAAAAACCAAGCCATTTCTTTTATAAAATGTTCCCAGCGCCAGTTGATTTAAATGATAAAATATAACAATGCTGATGATATTGGTTGTTAGCTGGGCCTGAAAAAAGGGCCAGTTGCTCTTATGAAAAGGCTTCAAATCTCAAATAAAATAATTTAATTCAAAGATGTGTAGAAAATCTTCGTCTTAGTGTTTGGTAATGATCACATACATGTATGGAGTGTCCATCTTTTTTGTTTAAACTGACTGTAAACTACTACTGGCATACATCGTCATAAATACAACAATCCAAGTAATTAATTAACTTTTAATAAATACACATACTCCCCGGCCATATGGGATAAGATTGCTTTCTTCAGTAATGGCATTCCAGTCCTTGATGGACACGGAGACGTCATTAAGCGAAGTACCATATAACCACAATCTGTCATTGTATACAAGGCTCATCAGAAGTATACAAAACTACATATTTCCCATAGGCCAGGATACTCGTGAGAAAAGATTAATTTACCTAAACTGTGTTGGTCAAATGAGCATATGGAGAACCAGTCATTCTACATGAGATTGAAAAGCATAATTCTGACGAGTTTGGATTTCATACAGCACAATATCAATTAAGGGCAGGGTTAGCAAGTTGTCAACGTTCAGTTCAAACCAAGTAAACAACATATACATGTAAATAACAGGTAGAATTTAATTTTAAAAATCCTAAGCAGTAAACATCACAAAAGACAAGCTTGAAACTGAACATATCTTAAAAATGAATAAATTAGATAAACTAAGTAGTACATTGTAGATTGATATAAAGTGAAAACATGTTATAGAATTATCAAAACGGAAGGTCATTATATCCTTATTAAAATGAAACCTAGTTCTATCTTCATCAAAACGGAAGCTTATTTGGTATTTTTATTAAATCAGTGAATGGGTTTTACCTTAATTAAGATATGTTCTATGTTCGTTAAAACGGAAGCTTGTTCTATGTTTATTCGATTTCCATACCCTAAAAACTTGGCACGGTGAAAGTCTGTGTAAAGAGTAGCTTAGCCTCAATATAGAGACAAATTACCATATTCTACAAGATTACTGTCCTAATATGTCCTGTATTTTCTTCCACATTGTATCAGCACATCCCAATTACACGAACAAGGACATAATACATAAACATTTATGGGCCTAACTTAAGCAGAAGTGGCCCTTTCCATCTTATCAAAATGGTTTACGTAATACCATTATTGTATTATTCTCATGGTTTTGGGAAAACACATTCTTGAAAAATGGCAGATACTCTTCTACCAATTTTGGGTGACACTCGAAACGGGAATCGAACCCGGGTCCCAGAGTATGGCACCTATCGCTAGCTCTAAATGCCGGCTGTCTTTTCCATTCAGCCAACCGGCCTCCAAAGATTGATTGATTGATTGTTTGGTGTTTTACGCCGCGCTCAAGATTATTTCACTTATATGGCGGCGTTGCCAATTTTATTGTGGGAGGAAACCGGGCTCTGTGCCCGGAGGAAACCCACGACCTTCCGCTGGTAACTGGCAACCATCCCACATAGATCGTTCGAGTGAAAACCCAGTCAGAAAATTTTCCAATTTTTGGACTGAATGGGATTCGAACCCGCAACGGTGGAAGGCTGTTCGGATTGAGCGTTATTTTATTGTTTACTATTTTGTCTTCAATGCTATACATAACTATAGATTTAAATAATTCATAATCATTTTGTAAGATTTCTGATTTTACTAGAACATACAAACTGTGAAGTCAAATGATTCCAAACAAACTTTGTAGACAGTTCATTTGTATTCATTTAATCAATCAGACAGTTCGGACATCAACATGAGCAACATTGACTAAATGTGGTACCAATCAGTTGAGTTCATAATTGTCAGAAGTACCATGGCCAGCACTGAAAACAATTAATCATACAAAGAAACTATCTTAACACCCACAAATAGATCTCTGACCTAAATGCATACTGCAGGTGTGGGGAGTCTGAATTCCCAACCCTACCAACATAGTAAAGACAATACCAACCTTACAAACCTTACCAGGCTTCAACAATGTATGTAGATATTTATGAACACAAAAAGACGCAGGCAGAGGGAAAGTTGCCTTAATACTGTAATCATCCTCTATTATTAAGTTTGTTATCATTCTACGTTGAACTTCAGATTATTAGAAAAATAACAAGTGGTCAATCTCGAAAAAAAGGCTGCAAGTCGACTTTCCACTAAAAATGTACATGTAAAGGGTTATTTAGGAAATCTCATGCTGCTATTGTTTTCTGTCATAGTCAGTAAACAAACTGCCTAGACGCACTGCACGCGTCATACTGCACACCTAACCACAACCAACAAAAGAAGGGAATTCCCAAATAAAGCTGCCTATCCAGCGGTCAGTGGGGGCTAGGAAAGTAACCAATGGCTACCTGGACACCTTACATGTATGTTTATATAAATGACAGTCAAATAGGACACATTTTGACGTTCTATGTGTCGCTGGTTCCGGACATGTCCCTTAAAAGGTTTATCTTTAACTAAAAATATACTGACTGATAAATATTATTGATACAAGTAAATATTGGTAAAAGCCTGTGAAATGTACTTGAAACATAGTGCTTTTGTCAAGCATCTACATATATACTAATGGTAATTTATTATGTTCAAGAGAGCCAAGAAAAGGATGAATTCATAATCTTCAGTGAAACCCCCTTGGGAAGTTACAAAGATGGACGATATATATAGGTTGAAAAAAATAAGGTTACATGTACTAAAAATGAATCTGGACCAACTTTTTACAGGCCAGACTGAAAATCAAGTTTGTCGAACAGATACGGTTTTGATTTTAAATGAGTCATTGCTATCTATAAGCCCATGAGAGAATCCATGTCCAGGTGAGAATCAATTTAAAACTGGGGAACTAAAATTTCCCTGATGATGATGGCAGTTATTATACTTACAATATAATAAGAAATGATAAACGCATAATAAACCCGTAAAAATAAACCGTGAAAAATTTCTATTGGTTGTACTTACACTGACGTTGCCCATTCTGATAGCTATCCAAGTTTACAAGCCTGAGGCAAGGCACATGGATATTAGATAATGTGCAATGAATGCTATCAAATTACTGCACCATACAGAGATGCTTCTCAGCAGAAATTCACTTGAAATTATGCATAGCACAGTGCTTTTGACCTTAAGCTTTCATCAGAAGTAGATAAGTGTTGGTAGACAGACAGGCAGGGTGGCCCAGTAGCACCAAAATCCACAGCGATAACACAATGTTTCCACAACTAGCCTTTCCTATATAGTCCAGAAAGGTAAAAATCCAGATGGTATATGTATTGCATGTTTTCTCTGAACTCTTTTAATCAGCTTTTCCTATATTTACAGTGTGAAATGAGTTGCCAGTCAGACAAAGCAGTCTACACCGGCTCGCTGTTTTTGCCTGCTCTCTGTGAAACATCCACAAACAAACACATCCATCAATCTAACGTGGCTGTTCTGTTTAGGCAAATGCCAGCCTTTTCTTGTCATTGATAAAGTTTCTATGCACTTGAAAGAACTAGAATAAGAAAGCATATATATTTGGTGAAACTGTCAGTCCAAGTCTTGTATCCTGCTCATAGATTTAACGTTAAGAGGGCGTGAGAATCACGAAATGTTGAAGTCTGGCTGAATCCTTCTTTGCAAATGTTTGCTTGAATTCAGCTAAGGTATCCAAGCTATCCAGCAAGAGTTTAATAATCATCAACAAGCTTCTTGCAACAATGCTCTTAGCCACAATCCTTGCATTCAGTCCATAGCCAAATTATCGGGAATATTTTTACACAAATGTAGGTTTCCAACTGGAACTGAATAGTACACAAGATGAACCCGGACACTTTGAAACGGTACAATGGTTTCCACAAACATCTTCCTTGGTATAGAGAAGGACTTGAGGGGGAAATATGACAAAATACTAATGAGGTGTGGAATCGCCTAAAGCTGTCCTTTTGTAAGATGAGAATGTGTTCTGCGGGATCTCAATGTAAATTATGGCTTCAGCTTATATAACAGAGGCAGTTAGACAATGAGTACATAGTTCTGCATGTCGGGAATAGATGTTTACGGAGAAGTCAAGACACATTCCCATAGAGTCTGAAGCAGAATCAATGCCGGCAAAATCAAGTTGACCTGTGAATGGTGGGATGAGACAGGCTACTCTATCAAATCGATCTCTTAACAATATTCCTATTCTATGTCTGCAGGCAGTCAGCCAGCCAAGATGGGGGGAAGGTTGAAGGTGGGAAATCCTTGGCCATTCTGCTTGGCCTCTAACAACAGATGTACTCATATAATCATAGGACGGTGGCTGTTTGGATGAGCGAAGCTGGAGGCTAACTAGCTCGATGTATACGGAGACAGTTGTCTAGTGGAGGGCAAACCGTCATCAGTGGACAGCCAGCCAATAAAGATCTAAGGGACAATCTATACGCTGGACTGGTCACACGACACCAGCTGATACCATATTCACAAACAGAGCAGACCAAACGGAGAAAATTCAAACAGCCTGCACTGCTGCTAGACAGGCTCATGCCCACTATAACTGACTGCAATTGATTTGATATGGCTTTACTGTGCACCCTTGCCACATTATCCTCTGGACAAACTTACAAAAATGCAAATATCTTATTCCACTATTGAACTTGCTTCCAAATCAATTAACACATTACGTAATATAAGTGAAATAACCTTGAGTGCAGCAGTATTAACTAGCACAAAAATTCCAAATTAGCACATCCACAATTTTAACCTGGGTAAATTGTGCTAATAATCTTGTGAGAACCAGGAGGTCAAACATTTATTTGAGAGCCGTATTTATAATATGTTAGGATAACATACAGAAATTAAATGCCCACTGTGCCTCATAATGCATTGCATAAATCTGAAGGATATAATGCTGACCTCACAGGATACAATAGTTACATTAATACATGGATGACAATGTACACGTATAAGTATAAGTATTGCATAATCAAGTGTACAACATGTGGCATACACAACTCATAACTTGATTTGCTCATATCCAATGAATGGTTTGAGGAAAATCCTGATTAAAATAGTCTAACTAAATACAGTGAAGTTATTAATATGGTTATCAAGGCTTGAGGACCAATTGTCCTCTCCAATGTAGCCTGGTCGATTGTTAAAAAAAGGTCCCAGAAAGGCGTATTGTGGAGTTATAAATATATTACGTCACAAAGATATTTTGTAGATTGGGTCTTACTTCTTGGAATGTTTGGACTGACCATGTCGTGCTGAGGCAAGGGTCAATTTCTTTAGGGGCATGATGTTTTCATTTAGCATTATAGAAAGTACAGATAATAAGTACATGATTGACTAATTGATTGATCAATGTTTTACACCCACATTCAAGATTATTTCACTGATGATGGTGTTGCTAGGTTTTGGAGGAACCGGGCCCTTTGTCCGGAGGAAACCCTATATTCGCCGGCCAGTATCTGGCAACTCTTCTACATATGCCAATCCAGTGAAAACCCCACTCAGAAGTTTGTCATTTTTTTATTTGGTCTGAGTGGGATATGAATCCGCACCGCATCGATAGAACGCCTGTGTCAGATTGAGGGACTGTCATCCTAACCAACTGAGCCACCAAGGCACCAGTGATAACCAATGAGTTATGTCATTCAACCGGCTTAAATCATTTGGAGAATGCCAATTTTTAAAAAAATAATAAATCTTAAAGACCTTTATGACAGTAGCCTGGAATTTACCAGTGATAAATCAGATAGGCCCCAGAGATAATGAGAGTAACGGATGCATTGAATTGATTCTGATTATATCAGACTGAATAAACCTAAACAGGTAAACCAATTTTAAAGTAACAAAGAATCTAATACATAATGATAAAAAATTAAGACATCACCACGTCGTCAGAACTTAATTTTTTATCATTAGTATGGAACCCATGTTTAAAGAGAGTTTCAACATTTCTTAAATCTAATACATGTAAGGAAGGTGTAACAATTTGTTTAGCTGACTATGCTTTGAACAGTTCATCTCTACAGTTAGATTTAAAATAAAACAAAAGCAAATGGAAGTCTATATGGAAATTCAATAGACACTGCACTCTGCAATCATTTCACTTACACTGCAACATTGACAGGTTTAGTGGGGAGGCAATTAGGTTCTTTGCCCTTAGGAAACCTTGACCATTAGTAGCAATAGGATGACGTTGAAACCTTGCAATATAAACCTTGCAATTAAAAATGAGCTCATCTTGGACCTTAGCAGCAACATTGTACATTGCACCATGAGTATCCTTCAAATATGTACCCTTGTTATTAGACAGGTACAGAAAACATCATGACACCACTCTCACAGACACGCATGTTCGTCGTTAACACTTCGAAATAAAATTATCCACAAACTAAGTTTTGCATTTTCAAATTTTCCTATAATTGAAGACTGTATTTTGGATTTAGGGTCTTCAATTTATTTGGTTTTTATAATTTATACATTTCTGAAAATGAACAATTATTATGAATGAAAGATCTATTGGTCTGCATCATTTTTAAAAGTCCAAACAATGAGTAATTCACAGTAAAACAAGGTTTCATGATTGTAAAAAAAACTTAAAATAGGTGTATAATAAAACACAGATAAAAAGTAACAAAAAACTTTCAAATAATTTACCTGTTCAGTCAAATATTGCAGACAATTGTCCTCTTCTGGAGTCAGCTTGTTACAGGTTATCTGAAACGATATCAGAAGATTATGTTTAAAAAGTTTACACAACTGGAAATGTTTATACAAATTAGGGTTCAATATATGGAGTAATCTTCCACAGCCATGTCTCAAAGATACATTTTTACCCACTGGCATTTGTCCCAACTAACATCCACGTACGCTCCACAACACCTTAGCCCATCTGAGGTGTACGCTCTACAACACCTTGGCCTATCTGATGTGTACGCTCCACAACACCTTGGCCTATCTGATGTGTACGCTCCACAACACCTTGGCCTATCTGATGTGTACACTCCACAACACGTTGGCCTATCTGAGGTGTACACTCCACAACACCTTAGCCCATCTGATGTGTACGCTCCACAACACCTTGGCCTATCTGATGTGTACACTCCACAACACCTTGGCCTATCTGATGTGTACACTCCACAACACCTTGGCCTATCTGATGTGTACACTCCACAACACCTTGGCCCATCTGATGTGTACACTCCACAATACCTTGGCCCATCTGATGTGTACACTCCACAACACCTTGGCTCATCTGATGTGTACGCTCCACAACACGTTGGCCCATCTGATGTGTACGCTCCACAACACCTTGGCCCATCTGATGTGTACGCTCCACAACACCTTAGCCCATCTGATGTGTACGCTCCACAACACCTTAGCCCATCTGATGTATACGCTCCACAACACCTTGGCCTATCTGATGTGTACGCTCCACAACACCTTGGCCCATCTGATGGGTACACTCCACAACACCTTGGCCCATCTGATGTGTACGCTCCACAACACCTTAGCCCATCTGATGTATACGCTCCACAACACCTTAGCCTATCTGATGTGTACGCTCCCCAACACCTTAGCCCATCTGATGTGTACGCTCCACAACACCTTGACCTATCTGATATGTACGCTCCACAACACCTTAGCCCATCTGATGTGTACGCTCCACAACACCTTGGCCTATCTGATGTGTACACTCCACAATACCTTGGCCCATCTGATGTGTACGCTCCACAACACCTTGGCCTATATGATGTGTACACTCCACAACATCTTGGCCCATCTGATGTGTACGCTCCACAACACCTTAGCCCATCTGATGTGTACGCTCCACAACACCTTAGCCCATCTGATGTGTACGCTCCACAACACGTTGGCCCATCTGATGTGTACGCTGCCCAACACCTTGGCCTATCTGATGTGTACACTCCACAATACCTTGGCCCATCTGATGTGTACACTCCACAACACCTTGGCCTATCTGATGTGTACGCTCCACAACACCTTGACCCATCTGATGTGTACACTCCACAACACCTTGGCCCATCGGATGTGTACACTTCACAACACCTTGGAGCCATCTGATGTGTACGCTTCACAACACCTAAGCCCATCTGATGTGTTCACTCTATAACACCTTGGCCTATCTGATGTGTACGCTCCACAACACCTTGGCCCTTCTGATGTGTACGCTCCACAACACCTTAGCCCATCTAATGTGTACGCTTCACAACACCTTAGCCCATCTGAGGTTTACACTCTACAACACCTTGGCCTATCTGATGTGTACGCTCCACAACACCTTGGCCCATCTGATGTGTACGCTCCACAACACCTTAGCCCATCTGATGTGTACGCTTCACAACACCTTGGCCCATCTGAGGTTTACACTCCACAACACCCATCTGATGTGTACACTCTACAACACCTTGGCCCATCTGAGGTTTACACTCTACAACACCTTGGCCCATCTGATGTGTACGCTCCACAATACCTTAGCCTATCTGATGTGTACGCTCCACAACACCTTAGCCCATCTGATGTGTACACTCCACAACACCTTGGCCCATCTGATGTGTACGCTCCACAACACCTTGGCCCATCTGATGTGTACGCTCCACAACACCTTGGCCTATCTGATGTGTACGCTCTACAACACCTTGGCCCATCTGATGTGTACGCTCTACAACACGTTGGCCCATCTGATGTGTACGCTCTACAACATGTTGGCCCATCTGATGTGTACACTCCACAACACCTTAGCCCATCTGATGTGTACGCTCTACAACACGTTGGCCCATCTGATGTGTACACTCTACAACACGTTGGCCCATCTGATGTGTACACTCCACAACACCTTAGCCCATCTGATGTGTACGCTCCACAACACCTTGGCCCATCTGATGTGTACACTCCATAACACCTTGGCCTATCTGATGTGTACGCTCCACAACACCTTGGCCCATCTGATGTGTACGCTCTACAACACGTTGGCCCATCTGATGTGTACGCTCTACAACACGTTGGCCCATCTGATGTGTACTGATCTGATGGGTTGATACAGAGTACAGTTCATGAGTACAAACAAGACATAATGTGGTGTCATTATGGGTTGATACAGAGTACAGTTCATGACTACAAACAAGACATAATGTGGTGTTATTATGGGTTGATATAGAGTAAAGTAAATGAGTACAAACAAGACATAATGTGGTGTTATTATGGGTTGATATACATGTAGAGTAAAGTAAATGAGTACAAACAAGACATAATGTGGTGCTGTTATGGGTTGATATGGAGTACAGCCCATGAGTACAAACAAGACATAATGTGGTGCTATTATGGGTTGATACAGAGTACAGTTCATCACAACAAACAAGATGTAATTATGGGTTGACCTAAAGTACAGTTCAAGGTGTCATTATGGAGTAAAGGGATATTTTTGTCACGTGGTGGAGGTCCAAGAGTTTTTGGAGGAGGAAAAGAGTCTCAGTTGGATAATTGGCAAGTCGATTGTGATACGAGACTGCCACAGAGATCTAAAGCGTAAACTTATAATTGAATGATTTTTTCTTTGACACAGAGCTGTAGAAAAGCAAAGATCTGGGAACTATTTTACATTAGCAGGCTGGGATGTACAATTGGTAGGCTAAAAACAGATCTTATAAACTCTAGGAAAACATACTATTTATATGGGCAATCAACTAAGATGTGAGGCAGGGATACGAGATGGTATATCAAAGATTGATAACTCGGTCATTTATAAATATTTACATTTCTTTGATCAGCTTCTGCCCTACTGATATCAAAGTAAAATGCAAATCCTGGAGGGATATCCACTCATTATAATTTCATCAGCAACACATCGTCCCACATAAATCCATAAAGATGATTAACACTGAAACTTTAATGGCCTCATCATATTCTATCATGCCTGAAATTAAACTCTGAGGCATTTGGATACAGAGATAAATGTAGGGAAATAATTCAAAAGGTAACTGTATATAAATGCCAATACATCAAAGTAACATTTTGAAATAGGGTCAAATTTGTGTGTCAACTAAATATATAAACTTGTCTGCGTGGGTATTTTTGACAAGAAGATTTTCCCTGTGCCCGTGTGTTAAAAAATACATTTATATAAAAAAATTATTTTATTCAAGAAATTAATTTTCCCTGTTTTAGTGTCTATAAATAGATGGAAAATAGAAAATTGAAGAGATAGTATCTGGGCCAATATTCTGTACATGAACATTCTGAATAAAATGTATAAAAAGTTAAAACTCCTACTACTGGTGTGATTTTTAAATGAAAACTTTTAAACGACTTGTAGCTCCAATCCCAAAAATACCATTTGGCGTTAAAAACAAACGATGATCTCGCATTGAGTCAGGGAAGACAACACTCAACCTTTTGTCAACAGTGTAAAAGTTTGCTAAATAAATGGTCTGAATGAGTATATTGTTTAAAAGCCGGTAGATTTAATGGTGGTATGATACTGACTTTAGAAAAGCAATCAGTCAACCATTCTACAAGTGTATATGTCCAGTGGAGCAAGCTCGCCATTAAACAGGATTGCTATTGACCTACGGCTAACCACCATTTATATCACATTTAACATACATACATGTACATTATCATGTCCGTGTGTTTTAGTGATCATAAATATTTACTAAGTGTCAGCAACATAAAAAAGACTATCCCAAAGGACTTCAGAGTAAAATCAGATGAATAATTGATGGCAGAGGTCACACTTAAAGCAAACTTAATGATGACAACATTAGTAAATTTTATTCCCAGGTCCGGTCAATAAATCTTTGTATTGGCCAAGTTGAAGCTGTATTGGTCAAGTTGAAGCTGTATTGGTGAAGTTGAAGCTGTATCCACCAAGTTGAAGCTGTATCCACCAAGTTGAAGCTGTATTGGTCAAGTTGAAGCTGTATCCACCAAGTTGAAGGTGTATCCACCAAGTTGAAGCTGAATTGGCCAAGTTGAAGCTGTATTGGCCAAGTTGAAGCTGTATTGGCCAAGTTGAAGCTGTATTGGCCAAGTTGAAGCTGAATTGGCCAAGTTGAAGCTGTATTGGCCACGTTGAAACTGTATTGGCCAAGTTGAAGCTGTATCAGCCAAGTTGAAGCTGTATTGGCCAAGTTGAAGCTGTATCAGCCAAGTTGAAGCTGAATTGGCCAAGTTGAAGCTGTATTGGCCACGTTGAAACTGTATTGGCCAAGTTGAAGCTGTATCCACCAAGTTGAAGCTGAATTGGCCAAGTTGAAGCTGTATTGGCCACGTTGAAACTGTATTGGCCAAGTTGAAGCTGTATCAGCCAAGTTGAAGCTGTATTGGCCAAGTTGAAGCTGCAATGGCCAAGTTGAAGCTGAATTGGCCAAGTTGAAGCTGTATCAGCCAAGTTGAAGCTGTATTGGCCAAGTTGAAGCTGTATTGGCCACGTTGAAACTGTATTGGCCAAGTTGAAGATGTATTGGCCAAGTTGAAGATGTATTGGCCACGTTGAAGCTGTATTGGCAAGTTCACAGAAATGATGTTAAGACAACATAACTTGCTCTGACAAACGCAGTTTAAGATGTCAAATCTGAAAGATGCATTTGATGACATCACATAGCTTTGAAGAACGCAGTTGATGACATCATACAACTCTGGGGCAGTCTTCTCCTGGAGATCATGTCCCAAAGGATTTTAATAGACAGATATTGTGTAAGTAAAATCTGACCCAAGAGACAAACACTTTTAAACAATCCAACCAGAGGAACCTAAGGCTTGTTGTTTTTATGAGCAATCTTTGGCAATATTTCCTGATTCGCGTTAAGTTTGTAGTAGAACATGTACTGTACAAGTATGACCAAAATGAAAATGACATTTCTGGCACAGAACAAACTAAAATTAAAGATTATATTTGACGCTATACCATCCCTAAAAAAGTTAATTATCTCAGTGACATATGACGTCAAACATAGCCTCTGTTGTGTACGAACCCTAACACGTAATACACAATCCCGGCTGTGTTAGTGCTTTACCCTGGCTCTTTGTGCACATCGAAGGTCGTATATGAAATCACTGTTGACAAGTTTTTTCCACGGAGTTATGGAAAATATGCATATGTCCTCCTTTTTTTTTTATTACCATGGAACTAACGCAAAGGTTGAACATTTCATTTCATTTTCAAGTAATGTTTTTCACTATACATTTAGTCAAACCCGAACCAGCTTTAAGCCATGTTCATAAATTATTTAAACCCAAATCAAGAATTTTTTATTTCTCATTGGTCATCATGTTTCTTTAAATATTCAGAATGAAGAGTTTGGGTATTGCCTTGGTATTGAGGTGGCAGAGCAAGGATCAAGAAGCATATATATTTATGAACACTAAAACACACGGGCACATGGAAAATCTTCTTGTCTAAAATAACCACGGAGACAATTTTCTAATTGTGTTAAAAAGAGGTATATCATTTAGACCTTTATACCCCATCATAAATTGTTGTAATAAAGTAAACCTATGATATTTCATTAGGTTGACGACTGACAGGAGCTTGGCCTTAGTCAGTAGAATTTTCTGGAACACTTTGTATTACATTGACAATGCTTACGCATCTTAAGCTATAGTAAGAATATCGTCAGACTATATATTATGCCCCCCCCCCCCCATACCCTTTCCCAGAAAACCTAGGTAGAAGGCAGACAGGGGAGTTTAGCCCTGACGAGTATGTCTTTCAAACTCTTGTTCTTTTTATAAGCAATGACTGGCCTTTGGGTCAGAGGTCGAGCAAGTTTACTCAAGAAGCATATACATGTACAAAACCTCTCATTCAGTTACATACAGATAACACATCAATACCTGTCAAACAAAATACTTGGTGCTAATAAGATAATTCACAAAAATTAGAAATTTCCCTTCAGCGGCATCCCTGCAATGCTTAAATCCCATATTTCACCAATAAATACCTTGACAATCAACAAGGTCAGTGAAGTAGCCGTTAAAAAATGTTCACACAGAGTAGCACCACATAAAAATACTTTTCATTGTAAAAACATGAGTAAAAGATTTATTGATATTTTACACTGCACTGACGATTATTTGACTTGCATGTTTATGGTGCATGGTATTAAAAGGTATAGAAGGTTGTGAAACTGGGCTCTGTGGCTGGAGAAAACTCCCGATCTTTGTCAAGTACATGTACTTGTCAACTCTCCCAAATAAGGTGGCAGAATAAAAAAAAACCCACTCAGAAATTTGTTGGACTGGGGCTAGTTTCACAAAACGCTAAAAGCTAAGTGTGATCTTAACTACCATGGCAACCAATCCTAAAGGTATACGTTGCCATTGGTAATTAAGATCACCTTAAGCTAAGATCGCTTTGTGAAACTGGGCCCTGGTTGGGATTGAAACCTGGGACCCATCAACAGAAAACCTAAAACAGTCAATATCGCTCTTCCTAATGAGCCACAGAGGCCATAACACATCTGACCTAAAAATGGGTTACCATACACTATTTTGCAAAACCCCCAACAGGTTACCAAGAAAAATTCATTGACACGCCTGGAGTAATCTTCCCCAGCCATTGAACGATGTCCCAAAGATACATATGACCCAATACACCCTTTCCCTTTCAAGTAAGTTTTAGAGATATTCCCCCAACAGAAGATCTTTAGTTACTTGAAGCTAAGAAAATGTTTTATCATACTCACAATTAAGACTGCTATAACCTGTTGTTTTCCAGGATCTAATACAGGTATGGATAACACTGTAATGAAACAAGAACAGGGGTTATAACCGTCTACATATCACATACTAAAATAAATCTTAAAGGCACTGTTTGTTAGCAAAATTGATTTCAGCAATTTCAGTCATATCATCCAGGGGCTTTAACAAATGCATGCACAAAGGCTTTCTCGAACATTGCTTAACACCACATTCCTTCACTCACGACCCAAGATAAATTTGTAAAAGACATTGGAATTAAAGAAAAAAATCCATGACCCGCCTCCAGCTTTTACAGCTGCAGGAACTCTAAGCAAGGTTATTTCTCATTTCGGCCTCTAGTTTGAGCTTCTTACTAAAAAATGTTTAAGTTTTTTTAATACGGTTCTTTTCTAAAATTGTGGCAGTTCTATTATAGAGTTAACCCATAGATGATTGTAGCAGTATAGAGTAGTAGTTTACCTTGTGACTGTGGGATTGAGGACAGTTTAAATAGATTTACCAAGGGATCGTCTTTCACATCTTCTTTACGAGCTAATACCCTCTGTTTATTGCAAAATGATTGCCTGCAAAAAAGGACAGGTTGTCAATTGGATTGAAAGGAAAGTGAAATTATATCAAAAATAATATAAAAGAAATGTGATTCACAGGATAAACAAAAAGTCAACATACGCTCGACGTGGCAGAGTCGAACCACTAACACGAACTGGTACATTGCACCCTGATAGGGTAATCAGCTAAATTGATAACCTTGGTAACCATGCAAATGACACATTGTCATCTATCTATCTAGCCATAAACCAAAATTAAGACCTGTGACTTTAAAACCATCAGAGTTATAGCGGACAGATGAACGGACAAATGCGGACAGACAAACACGAATGTGATACCAATATATGCTTCGGATATCAAAGGATAAACAGAAACTCAACATATGCTCGACGTTGAACTTTCACTGAAAACAGACATTGTACATTTGTTTATATTTGAAATATTAAGCATTTTGGGATTCATATGGAAAATACATTTGTTACAAAAGTATATTATTGTGCAGTAACAATTTTTTTTAATAGTTACCAATTCCATCTAAGCTGAATAAGGTAAGCATGTTTCCAGAAAGTACAAAGTACAAAGGAATGCCACATGAATGTCATCTGAATGCCACATGAATGTCATCTAAGCTGAATATTAAGCTACATGTAAGTATGTTTCCAGAACCATTATGAAGGAATGCCACATGAATGTCATCTAAACTGAGTATGTTTCCAGAACCAGTATGAAGGAATGCCACATGAATGTCATCTAAGCTGAATAAGCTAAGTATGTCACCAGAACCAGTACAAAGGAATGCCACATGAATGTCATCTAAGCTGAATAAGCTAAGTATGTCACCAGAACCAGTATGAAGGAATGCCACATGAACGTCATCTAAGCTAAATAAGCTAAGTATGTTTCTAGAACCAGTACAAAAGAATGCCACATGAATGTCATCTAAACTGAGTATGTTTCCAGAACCAGTATGAAGGAATGCCACATGAATGTCATCTAAGCTAAATAAGCTAAGTACATGTATGTCACCAGAACCAGTATGAAGGAATGCCACATGAATGTCATCTAAGCTGAATAAGCTAAGTATGTCACCAGAACCAGTACAAAGGAATGCCACATGAATGTCATTTAAGCTAAATAAGCTAAGTATGTTGCCAAAACCAGTACAAAGGAATGCCACATGAACGTCATTTAAGCTGAACAAGCTAAGTATGTTGCCAAAACCAGTACAAAGGAATGCCACATGAATGTCATCTAAGCTAAATAAGCTAAGTATGTTGCCAAAACCAGTACAAAGGAATGCCACATGAATGTCATTTAAGCTGAACAAGCTAAGTATGTTTCCAGAACCATTATGAAGGAATGTACATGATGGCCATCTAAACTGAGTATGTTTCCAGAACCAGTACAAAGGAATGCCACATGAATGTCATTTAAGCTGAATAAGCTACATGTAAGTATGTTTCCAAAACCAGTACAAAGGAATGCCACATGAATGTCATTTAAGCTAAATAAGCTAAGTATGTTTCCAGAACCAGTACAAAGGAATGCCACATGAATGCCATCTAAGCTGAATAAGCTAAGTATCTTTTCAGAACCAGTACAAAGGAATGCCACATGAATGTCATCTAAGCTGAATAAGCTAAGTATCTTTCCAGAACCAGTACAAAGGAATGCCATATACATGTCATCTAAGCTGAATAAGCCAAGTATGTTTCCAGAACCAGTATGAAGAAATGCCACATGAATGTCATCTAAGCTGAATAAGCTAAGTATGTTGCCAAAACCAGTACAAAGGAATGCCACATAAATGTCATCTAAGCTAAGTACAGTACACCAAAAAAATTACCACTAAAAAAACGCATCGCCGACGGCCACTCTCTCCGTTTGCGACGCACATTCGACGCGTCGGCGATCTCCTCTTGCCACAGCAGCATGTTGGCCCGACGCGTCTGGGACGGTCATCAGCCCAGTTGAAGTCGCAAATAAATAAAAGTTTTGAATAAACATAACAACATAAACAACATACGCTAAACTTGTTTATGGATCGATAAGCAGTCAGCCGATTTCTTTATTTTTTGTTTTCGTCCGACAACGAAACGGTTTTGAACATTTGACTGTATTTACGACATTAAGGCCGCTTTGCGGTAGCGCCGACTGTCAAAATCTCCGATGGCGCACATGGCGATCAAAGTTACGTGCACTGATGCAGTCTTGAACGGTAACGAAATAAAGGTAATGAAGTCAATTACAGCTTATAGTTTCGCTGTGAATTTCTTTCTTGGTAAAGTTTTCTTTCAAATCTGTTTTGTAAGATATAATTGCAACATTTTTATTGTATTTTGTGTACGGTAAAGGCTCAAAAACAGACCAGTCCTCAAATTTGTAACTTTCAGTTTCACTTTTCAGCTACGGTACTACTCGTACTAGTACTAGATCTTTTAAATTTAAGACGAAACGGTAGTAATAATTGTAAAGAATTTGAACTTAATAACTGATTTCAAATGCCATGTATATTTTAAGGAGAATTATTTGAAGTTATAGAGTCTTCTTCTGTGTTTCAGGTCTTTTTTTACCACAACCCTAGTATTGCCTATTGGTATAAAGTCAAGGTATCTCAACACTTTTCTGATCAACTTTTGTTGTAAAGGCACTATTTCCTCATTAGTACGCCACAGCTCTTTCGGTCGTTTATTTGAGTGAAATTATCAAAATCACGTTGTGTAATGCCAAAGGAATTTTTATTTCGTATCTATTTCATTCTTTTGAATTGAAATGCAAGTATTAAAAGTCTTTCGTAAGATCAATAATCCAATATATGAACTCAAAAGTAAAAATTAAAAATTTCATTACATTAAAGTTATATAACTAAAATGTTTTACTCCATTTTTATCTTTCAGACCTCCATTGTGTGATTGAAACACTTGTTCTAAAAAAATCTGTCTTAATATCAGATAGAAAAGAATCATTACTGTCTACAGTTTTTCAAATGATCTCAAACACAGTCATTTAGGCTCATTCGGTAGAGGTATGGTCTCTCACGCCAACACAAGCCTTTAATCCCCGCAAAATTTAACTGGATTTCACTTGATGTTACCCTCTGGAATGGTTGACTTGCCGAGAGTTCGAATCACACCCAATCGGAAAATGTGGAAAAAATTCGGAATGTGATTTGTACTCGCTCGTCCTTTGTTTAAAGGATGCTGCTGAAGGTTGAGGGCTTCCCATGGGCAAAGATCGTGGTTTACTCTCCCACAGTGCGCTAAACCTGGAAACCCATTTAATTTTAAGTGAAATAATTTTCCGTCACAGTGCAGTGTAAAACATTGCTCAATCAACAAATTTTCTGATTGACAGCAATTGGCTCAAGAGATCAGCTTCGACATAAACAATCTTATCTGTGGCATATTCTGACTTGAATTGGAAGTAATTTAGTCATATGTAACCAGTAATATTTTCAGGTCTACTGTCTCCCTTAAGAACCATTTAGATAGAGAAACCAGTATTTTACTAAATATTGCTAATGCAGCTAGAGGAAAACAAATAACAGAATCGTTGCAGAATACAATTTGAATGAAGAATACATAACAAAGTCAAATAACTCAAGGTTTTACGGTTGGACAAATAAAGTTAATTGTTGTTTCAATTGCATTGAGGAATCATTAAAGTTGTATGTAATAGGAAAATGATTCTCTAATTTTAATTAATCCAGATCTGTCTTTGTTTCAGTCAAAATGAGAATAAACTTGCACGTATTCTTGTAGATTTTTAGCCCGCCATCATTCTGATGGTGGGGTATTCAAATCGCTTTTCCGTGGTCCGTTGTCAGTCGTCCGTCCGTTAACTTTTTGCTTGTTACCTTTATTCCAAGAAAACTACCAGTCCAATCTTAATCAAACTTAACATACAACATCACCCTATGGTCTAGTTGTGCACCGTACGTTTTCATCTCATTTGCATATTCAATGTGGCTACCAGGGGGCGATATTGTTTTTTTTTGTTACCTTTATTCCAAGAAAACTACCTGTCCGATTTTCACCAAACTTGGCTGACATTATCTCCATATAGTCTAGTTGTGCATCCTACATTTTCATCTCATTTGCATATTCAATATGGCCGCCAGGGGGCGATGTTGTTTTTTCTTTGTTACCTTTATTTCAAGAAAACTACCTGTCCAATCTTTATCAAACTTAACATACATCATCACCCTATGGTCTAGTTGTGCACCGTACATTTTCATCTCATTTGCATAAACAATATGGCCGCCAGGGGGAGATGTTTTTTTTCTTTGTTATGTTTATTGCAAGAAAACTTTCGGTAGTTACCTTTATTCCAAGAAAACTATTAGTCCAATCTTAATCAAACTCAACATGCATCATCACTCTACGGTCTAGTTGTACACCGTACATTTTAAACCTCATTTGCATATTCAATATGGCCACCAGGGGGTGATATTGCTTTTTTTTTGTTACCTTTATTCCAAGGAAACTACTAGTCCGATTTTCATCAAACTTGGCTGACATTATCTCCATATAGTCTAGTTGTGCATCGTACAGTTTCATCTCATTTGCATATTCAATATGGCCACCAGGGGGCGATGTTGTTCTTCTTAGTTACCTTTATTCCAAGAAAACTACATGTCAAATCTTAATCAAACTTAACATACATCATCACCCTGTGGTCTAGTTGTGCATCGTACATTTTCATCTCATTTGCATAATCAATATGGCCGCCAGGGGGAGATGTTGTTTTTCTTTGTTACGTTTATTGCAAGAAAACTTTCGCTTGTTACCTTTATTCCAAGAAAACTATCAGTCCAATCTTAATCAAACTCAACGTACATCATCACCCTACGGTCTAGTTGTGCACCGTACATTTTCATCTCATTTTGCATATTCAATATGGCCACCAGGGGGCGATATTGTTTTTTTTTGTTAACTTTATTTCAAGGAAACTACTAGTCCGATTTTCGCCAAACTTGGCTGACATTATCTCCATATAATCTAGTTGTGCATCCTACAGTTTCATCTCATTTGCATATTCAATATGGCCACCAGGGGGCGATGTTGTTTTTTTTTTGTTACCTTTATTCCAAGAAAACTACCTGTCCAATCCGAATCAAACTTAACATACATCATCTCACCCTTTGGTCTAGTTGTGCACCGTACATTTTCATCTCATTTGCATATTCAATATGGCCGCCAGGGGGAGATGTTTTTTTTTGTTACTTTTTTCCAAGAAAACTACCAATCCGATTTTCACCAAACTTGGCTCACATTATCTCCCTATAGCCATGTTGTGTACTGTACATTTTCATCTCATTTGCATATTCAATATGGCCGCCAGGGGGCAATGTTTTTTTTCTTTATCTTTGTTCCAAGAAAACTACCTGACATTAATCAAAATCAACATAAATTATCACCCTATGGTCTAGTTATCCACCGTTCATTTTGATCTCATTAGCATATTCAATATGGCCGCCAGGAGGGCGATATTGTTTTTTCGTTACTTCTATTCCAAGAAAATACTGGTCTGATTTTGACCAAACTTGGCCGACATTATCTCCCTCTGATCTAGTTGTGCACCCTACATTTTCATCTCATTTGCTTTTTAAATATGGCCGCCAGGAAGCAATGTTGTTTTTTAACCAAATTTGAAAATGAAACTTATTATCATTATTCCAAGAAAACTACTGACCTGATCTTAACCAAACATGACACACATCATCCCTCTAAGTTCTAGCTGTGCACCGTACATTATCATTTCATTAGCATATTGAAGATGGCTTCCAGGTGGCAATGTTGTTTTCAACCAAAATTTCTAGGGGAGCTTAATTTTGCAATTCACAATTTAATTTTCCTCAACAATAGTTATCTCCCTGTAATAAGATTTTTTATGTAGGCCCCAATTCCTATATCCAGTTATTGCTGTAAGTGAAATAATCTTGAGCGCAGCGTAAAACACCAAACAATCAATCAATCAATTTAATATGAATAGATGAACGCGGGCGTTAAGATCCCTTTAAGGGATCTCTTGTTATTTAACAGAACAGTCTGGTGTATTGAGGAAATAATCTTGGGCATAAAATAAAAATGAACCAACGCAAATATCACAAATAAAAAAGGGAAATAGTTTTTGTGTTTACATGATTTCGTTTTCGCTACAGTACTTGCTTTATTAAGCGACAGGCATTCCCATGCCAGTGAATCTTGAATTTTTCACTATGTGGAAGAGTTGCCAGTTAGGCCTACTGTTTGAAAATCTGGGTGTTTTTTTCTCAAGGTAAAGAGATTGGTTTCCTTCACCACTAAACCCGACTATGCCAAAAGTGACAAAATATTTAGTACGCCCTAAAACATCAATCAATCCAGCTAGAGTCTAGGTTTCTCTTTGAAATAAAATGCTACAAAAAAAGTGAAACAATCTTTAGTGGACCAAAAACACGAACCAACTTTTTCAATTGTTTGTTTTGTTTGAGAGGGAGGGGGGGGGGATGTCATGCTTCTAGTCCTTTCCATCTATCCAGTAGAAGGCATCTCAGCTTTACCTGGCCTGTACTAAAAATACTCCAATCAATATAAAAAAAATTGGAAAATTTTCTGACTGGGTTTTCACTCGAACGACCTATGTGGGATGGTTGCCAGTTACCACCAGAAGGTCATGGGTTTCCTCCGGGCATAGAGCCTGGTTTCTTCACACAATAAAACTTGCTACGCCGACATATAAGGGAAATAATCTTGAGCGCTGCGTAAAACACCAAACAATCAATCACATAGATAGTGATGTTCCCCAGTGTATATTGTCGGGAATATTTAATCCATAGTGTCACGCTGAAGGCATTCTAGTTTACTCTTACTTTAAATGGTTCAATCAAACTGGTTTAGATCAATTGAGAAAAGAAAACTATTTATTATTGACCGAGTTGCGTTCAATGTCACCACTCGTAATATAGTTGTATTTGATTGATTCATGTTTTATGCCAAACTCAAGATTATTTCACTTATATGGCCAGGTTTAGGGGTGGAGAAAACCAGGCTCTTTGCCTGGAGGAAACTCTGAACCTTCGGCGAGTACATGGCAACTCGTCAACCAACAGCGTTCGAGCGAAATTTCCACTGATAAATATTTCATTTTGGTCTGAGTGGGCTTGTATTTAAACCGCGGCTTTACTCCCTTTAGACTGAAATGTCTGTGGCAATGAATACATTGCATATATGATAGCATTTCTAGAGCACAAAGTAACATTTTCTACCAAAAAAACAGTCAAAGAAATGTCTGCAGGAGCATACTAAGGGAGGTATAATTACCCCAGCAAAATTCCGCTTTCCTATTTGTTTCAGCTATTAAAAACGTATGCGGTACAAGTCAGAATAATTTCTTTAAAAAACAGTAAACAGGCAGTGAATAAGTAAAAGTTCAACTTGACGTTCGGATTTACTTTTCAACAAAGGCTTATTGAGATTAATATGCTGATCAACTCAAAAGCCATTCTTCAGGAAGGAGATTTGTAAAAACATATCACCTTGAATATTATCTTTTAAAAACACGCTCGCAAGAAATCTGTCGAGTTCACAAACCGATGTTGATTACAACAACAACAACACTCAAATCGCTGCAAACTTTTATGTCAATTATTGAATATCAGAGGGAGAAGCTTGGTGACAACCTGAATTTCATTGACCCTTTTATTCATCTAATCCCCGTGCATCCCTCTCGCCATAAAACCGACGCGATACGTCTCTCTGAACGACTTTTGCTGAAGCACACACGTCAGTTTCGGTTACTCTATGTTTACGGCGCCATGTTGAATGCTAACTGCCATAAGTCGGAACTACTCGGAAGCACTGGCGGCGCGTCGGCGACGCGTATCCCATAATGAAAACTTGTCTCGGGAGATCAAATTTCGGAAATGACCGACGCGTGAGATGTCCGTCGGCGACGCGTCGAGTCGCCGTACCAGACGCGCGAGCATTAGTGGCAATTTTTTTGGTGTACTGTATGTTGCCAGAACCAGTACAAAGGAATGCCACATGAATGTCATTTAAGCTGAATAAGCTAAGTATGTTGCCAAAACCAGTACAAAGGAATGCCACATGAATGTCATTTAAGCTGAACAAGCTAAGTATGTTGCCAAAACCAGTACAAAGGAATGCCACATGAATGTCATCTAAGCTAAATAAGCTAAGTATGTTGCCAAAACCAGTACAAAGGAATGCCACATGAATGTCATTTAAGCTGAACAAGCTAAGTATGTTTCCAGAACCATTATGAAGGAATGCCACATGAATGTCATCTAAGCTGAATAAGCTAAGTATGTCACCAGAACCAGTATGAAGGAATGCCACATGAATGTCATCTAAGCTGAATAAACTAAGTATATTGTCAGAACCTGTATAAAGGAATGCCACATAAATGTCATTTAAGCTGAATAAGCTAAGTATGTTGCCAAAACCAGTACAAAGGAATGACACATGAATGTGAAACTTGTATGCTACCAGAACCAGTATTAAAGGAATGATTTCCAAGGCTTAGCTCTAATAGAGGCTATAAACTTGAAAGATTTATTGACCCCATCTTCCCTTATCAGTATTCAATTAAGTAGGTACTTAATTGTACCTCATAACTAGAATAAACAGAAATATCAATACAAACAATACAAAATTTATTAAGATGGTTTCTGTAGTATTTTGGATTAACTGGAACCAACAAAACTTCATATAAAAAGCCAGTTAAAACTAAAATCTAATTGTTTAGTCAATTTTAATGAAATACTGCATCCCCATGGGACATACTGTACATGTAATCCAACATGGCAGCAATATATTTATGAACACTGCAGCAATATATTATAATTGTATAAATTAACGATTTCAACTTGAAATATTTGGTATTTCAATGAAATGAAAACGTTCATATTGTTGTGACAAACAGAATGTACATGTATGAGATAAGCAATATTTTTAACTTGTTTAAGTGGCATTTAGAAGTTGAGCATAATAATGAAAGAAAGAAAACTCTTGCGTATGGATTTACAACTTCTTGGTTTATTGGGAACACGACGTTTCGGTGTAGCTCCTAACACCGTTATCAAGTGATGATCAGTGATGATCACTTGATAACGGTGTTAGGAGCTACACCGAAACGTCGTGTTCCCAATAAACCAAGAAGTTGTAAATCCATACACAAGAGTTTTCTTTCTTTCATCAATATTTTTAAGTCAATCAAATAATGATAACCCAGCAAGGAATTTGCTGGATTGTTTGAGAGCTGGTGTTTTGAAGGTTGGGATAAAGAGCACCATGCATAACTGAACAATGGTCTCTATAGAATATGATGCAAAGGCCAGCGGTCAATTCTAGCAGTCTATAACAACATTTCTATTTTCCCTTGGCACATGCAATTTGCATCTAGTCAAAATTACAACAACAGCAAAATCGTGCTAACAAAAATGGAAACAATAAGCTAACATGCTCTTTAACTTAGGGCATTTGCCAACTTAATCTGTGCAATACAATTGTTAAAGCTTAACGGGTTCCTCAGGAGTTTGGTAGTAACTTAATGGTACCAGACCAGCAAGAAGGCTACATCATAAAAACTGGCCTTCCTGGTTGCAAAAGGATCCGTAGCTTAAAAATCCAAATCTTCATTTAAATAAAATGATAAAAGTAAAATTTACCTCGCAGGCAGAAATCGGATGAATCTGAACAGATGGTGCCAATGTGAACTGAGAATGCGACAGAGAGGGGCTGGGTTGTGTTATAATAACCTGACAGTGTCTTAAAATTAAACCTAATATGATTGGGAGATAATGAACAGGGAGGTTTGCATAGTTGAAGGGCCAGAGGGAAACTATAGATTTTCAATAGGAAAAAAGGTGAACATCAATAGCAATTTTTCCGAGCCAGCAAACAAACGCAGTAAGATGGACAATATCCAAGAACGCATATAGATATTTTTTTTTATTTTCATATTGCATTAAATCATGTAATCTTAGGCTCAAAATGTCAAATAAAAATGATAATTTGATAGCTGGCTGTCATAAAGCGTCATTGCATGCATGTAGGGAGACATGATGTATAATCTATGGCTATCAAGTGCTTGGTAAAAAGACCATGCTGTCTCCTTGGGATTCTCTTTGTCAATAGAAACAGACTTTTAAATCAATTGTGAAGCATGTTGCCGTGAAACCCGACCTGATAAACCACGCACACAGGACCTGAGAAGGACAATATTGGTTGGTTTGCAAAGTTCCACTGACGTCAATCTATTGAACGTTACTGGAATGCACATGGTGAAAACAGTTTCATACATGTATAATAAATGGGCCTCTACCAAATTGTATATGAACATGCCATGATTCTTTTTTTTGATGCCGACAAAAATCCTGAGCCACTGATATAATTTGTTTGCTCAAAATAACGAAATGAAGAGTTCTTCCCCTTGAAACTAATTATGCCAGAGCTGCTTTGGAATAAATTGAAAATTGAACATGGACGACCGAGGCCCCATGGCCATCTGGAAACCTCATAGCACTCATTTTAACGATTTATGTTCTGGGCTTGTCGCATTGGTTCCTGACAAACGGGCAGGGATACAAAAAAGCCTGTTAATAAGTTTGATTGGTTGATTCATGTTTTATGCAGAGCAAATATACTCCAGAAAACATTACCGGTAGACCTGAAATCAGTGTAATCCAACAAATCTAATTTCAAGCTAAAAATACAGAATGATACCAAACATTTTTTTTCAAATGTTGGCAAATGTAGAAAGTTATTAACTTCTTCTGTCAGGAACTTCTTCACCTTGAAAAAATATTGATACATGCAAGTAAATCTTAGCAAAAAAATACAGGAATATTTATTTGTTTGGAGTTTTATGCTGATCTTATTTCATATAAATATACTGAGTGTTACAAACTTGGCTGTATGTTGGTACAATCAATTTCACACCCTGGTCGCATCACTGGGATGAATGAATACTCAACCACACCACCCCCCCCCCCCTCCCCTCTCCTCACATTTCAATGAATACTATATAAAGTTATCAAAGGTAAAATAATCTAATGATCCTTTTATTTCCAGTTAACAAGTACCATGGAGATATTGACCAGTGCTGTCCTGTACATACCAGACACATCCATATTTGGGCAATGCATGTTGTTCCCCACTGACTAGATCACCATCTTCTGTCTCGGATAAAAATACAACCACATCACCCTGTAAAGATATAAAAAAGTGATTAATCATTAGAATTTGGTAAATATATTCATCCTACATGTAAAAGAGGCATTACAAGTACATTGTACATGTACCTGTCAAAATATACATTTTTATATAAATTCTTAATTGTCAACATTTGGGTGTTTGCTGTTCATCGAAAAAAAATAAATGATTCACATTTAAATCAAAAATATTCAGAGAGCATACATGTACATGTGCTCAAATGTCTCTTTTGATTGATTGATGTTTTATGCCGCACTCAAGATTATTTCACTTCAATGGCGGCATTGCCAGGTTTAGTGGTGGAGGAAACCAGGATCATTGCCCGAAATAAACCCCGACCTTCGACAAGTACCTGGCAACTCTTCCACATACAGCGAGTGGGGCTCGAACTTGTGCCTCCTCGACAGGAGGCCTGTGTCGGATTTGAGTGTGATTCGAACCAGTGCCACATCATTGGAGGGTATGTTTGGGACTGAGGGGGGGGGGTGGGGGGGGGGGGGGGGGCGATTACTCTAACCCACTGGATCACCAACATCCTCGCTCTGCTTTTGAACAATAACTCACAGATTTCTGATTTGATTAAAAATTGTTTTTTCTTCCTATACCACTTTTAATGGCAAACAGTGAGAGAATCTAATAGTAGAGTTCTAACCAGATCGCACTTTACTAGTGAGGAGGGAGAAAAATCATAAGTCACGAACTCAAGAATTTGATCACGACCTGGATTAGGTCGATATTTCTATTTAATTCTATAATCAATTAAAAAGATTTCTTCTGTTGATGAAAATCCTTAAAGATAGACAAAAATGTCAAACTCTACATCATTGAACAGGTTTTCCTTCAAAGAAAACCTTTTTGTATAGCTGCATGTTAAAAGGTCAATACGTCAGTCGATGTTATTATGATCTATTTAATCCTCATCACCAGCATCCCTCATCATTTTGTAACAAAGGGAAAATATAGTATATACCCCACAGGCTTGTCTCCACAACAAAACATGAATGACAACAAAAGACAACAATACAATATGTCATTATGTGAAGATGGCCAAACAAAAGATAGCTAACAAAAAGTAATTGCTTTCCAGGTCTTCATTAGCTTGGTTTTGTTCACCATTTCTGTAGGCTTTGACATCAGTCTCACAGAAAGACGATCACAGGTAGATGAATAAGGCAAATAGTAAAAAAAAAATCTGCTTAATATGTAATGGACTGAGAGAACGTCAGTTGATTCAGATAGATACATGTGTAGCTCTGAAATCTGATATATTTATGAACACTAAAACACACGGGCAAAGGGAAAATCTTCTTGTCCATATAACCATGGAGACAAGTTTCTAATTGTGTTAAAAAAGAGGTATATCATTTAGACCTTTATACCCCATCATAAATTGTAGTAATAAAGTAAGCCTATGATATTTCATTAGGTTGACGACTGACAGAAGCTTGGCCTAAGTCAGTAGAATTTTCTGGAACACTTTGTATTACATTGACAATGCTTACGCATCTTAAGTTATGGTAAGAATATCGTCAGACTATATATTATAGGGTCATGGGAAAAGACAGTGAAAATTTTGGTCCCCCCCCCCCCCCCCCACCACTTTCCCAGAAAAAAACCTAGGTAGAAGACAGACAGGGGAATCTGATATAAATTAAAATGTACATGTATTACCCAAACTAATTCAATCTCTCACTCGCACATTAAATGTTTCTGTTAAATTTCCAATACTTTCAACATTACATCAGTCAATGAAATTTAGCAAGATCAAAATAATGTCCTTAGAGAGCAAATGAGGGGATAGTTGTTAAAAAGAATTGTGTTTGAAATTTCAGGACTCTTCGATTTCAGCTCTCCCATGCCACTATAAACAGCAGAGTTTTTAAGGGTGGCCTAATCTGTCAGGTAGTCAGTGAAAGGTGTTTTATTGACACAGGCCTTGAGGATCCAATATCAAACGGCAATCCTTAACCTAATGCAGGCTTTATTGAGTGTCAATCAATAAGCTAGAGATGATAAAATCTGACACACCCAAAGGGTAAAAGCTATTGTCACCTGTTTATTTGGGATTACAGGTGTACAAAAAAACTACAACATGGACATGTATCTATTGATCTAAACACATAGAGATTTCATTTGACAGTTGTTAGGTCCATATAGAGATTCCTTTACCCTGATTTACTGGTCAGCTACATTATGTGACAAACACTTAAAGTATATTTATATGTAACTTGCACTATACGGTACATGAATACAAGGGAAGATATGTATTTATGAACACTACATGTATAATACAAAGAAAACAGGGAAAATCTTCTTGCCTAAAGATATACATGTACATAAACAATTTATATTGGATTATATCTACATGTATGAACACTAAAACACATGGGCATAGGGAAAGTTTTTCCGATTATTTATTTAAAGATATGCGTGTACATAAAAAAGTTTATATTGGATTATATTTATGAACACTAAAACACATGGGCAAAGGGAAAATCTTTCTGACTAAAGATATGTATTCATAGACACTAAAACACATGGGCATAGGGAAAGTCTTTTTGATTAAAGATATGCGTGTACATACATGTAAACAATTTATATTGGATTATACATGTAAGTACTAAGGCTAAGAAAATACATGTAGCTGAAGCAAAGTGTTTTCACTCTTAGTCCATAAATTGCTTAATATGTATTACGTTCTCAAATGAGTCTAAAACTGGTGGGGTTTTTCACCTGTGTGAATAATTTGATAATGAATCAATGGATAATTTTAGACAGTCAAATTACAGTTGACATTAGTTACATGTCCATGTATTAGTGCAGTATGTGAGTGTGGTTTTTTTTTACGGATATGCAAGAGAAATGCTCTATGTCTGTTGAATATTTGAGAAACTTGCATGTAGTTGAACAGTCGAGAAGTATTTTCAAGTTTTCAAGAAATTAACAAATACTTATATTGATTCTAAATAATAATAAAAAATGCCAATAAAAGAAACAACATGTAAACGAAGTGGAATATAGAGAAGAGATGAAACCAAAAAGTTGCACAACATTTCTGCCATTATAATGTTAGGGTATTAAAAATTAAATTGTGTCTATTAAACTACCTTGTAAACAATATAATTGGGTGATTATAGACTTCAGGATTTGTTGTTGGTAATAAGTAACAAATTTTCAACTGCAGTGATTAACCAACAAATTATGCATTATACCATTAACATCAATTACCATTGCTCAGTTATAATCAGCACCTAATTTAACCAGACTATAAATGAGTGCTTTCCATTGTATTTATAAGTTGAAAGGTTAAGAAGCTTTTCAGTCTCTGTTGCTAAATAGAGGCCTCTGTCTAAAATGTAAAAAAAATCATCTCCATTTCACAGCAATAGAGATTTGAAAACCAAACTCTATTTCTATTCTACATGTATTAAATGTTTGGTGTTTTCCATTCGCATTTTACTCAGTCAAAAACAGTGCCTTCTTTGCATGTGACTTAGATGGGTTGCCATGGTTGTCATGAGCTGCCCCAATGTTTGTAGGGGTTTAAGGTTGTGTTACAAGGGTGTGAAAGTAAAATTAGTAAAACTAGAAGTAATAGTGTCGAGTATGCCCCCTTTGAGGAAGAGTGTTGTTTGGAGGGCTCCGCCTAACAGGTACAAGTTGATCAATATGTAGTAAAATAGGTCCTGAATAATCACTACAATCAAAGAAAATACCAGACAACCATTGTGGTACACCAGTAAAATTTTGGAATCCTGCCTCTATTCTACATGTAACAGGAAGTGTGAAACCATACAAGAAATATTGCCTTGTAAATGTGTTATACCTAGGTCATGCAGTGGTGGCAGCACAATGTAGATTTATTTTATTGAAAAGAAATCCCATTCAGGACGTTATGTATATAAACATGAATCATAATTTTCACATTATTGGTATCCAAAAATTGGGACTCCCAGGCAACTTGTTTTCAATAGAGTTTCATGCTAACCGGTTATAACACATGTAGGTGTAATGGTAATCAGGTTCAGACATACATGTAGCAGCCTCATATTTAGTACACATGTGAACTGATTTGAACTATGAAATATTGAATCAAGAGCAAACATCAAGGCATTATACATGTAGAGATAACGTCCGGAAACCTCAAATTTGATAGTGTTTACATAGTTTAGGCCAGCAGTGGTGCCACCTATGAGCCGATTTTCTCGAAACACAATCTCATCCGAGGTATTGTGGATATACATAATATAAACAAATTTAAAGAGCAAACGTCAAGGCATTAAATTATTATAGAGATAACGTCCGGAAACCTGTAATTTTAACAGTGTTTCCATAGTCTAGGCCAGCAGTGGCGCCACCTACAGCTGTATGAGCGGATTTTTCACGAAACACAATCCAATCCGAGGTATTTTGGATATACATAACATAAACAAACTTCAAGAGAAAACATCAAGCCGTTTTAAAGATAACGTCCGGAAACCTCAAATTATAACTGTATTATTTAGTCTAGGCTTGCAGTGGCGCCACCTATGAGCAGATTTTCTCGAAACGCACTCGGAATCCCATCAGAGGTATTGTCGTTATACATACATGTACATGTAATAACAAAAGAAAAGAAAGAGAAAACATCAAGCCGTTACAGTTTTATCATCCGAAAACCCTTCATACGGACAGGCGGACGGACGTATGGACAGACCAAACTCTACATAAAAAATAGATGAAAAATTACGGACATTGTCATTATACACTTAAAATGAGCATATTCTCTGACAATCAGTTATATCATGCTATTTTGACAGCTACATGTACATGTATGGTATCATCTGCTTCAATGATTCAGCCCTAGATACATCATTATGTAAACTCTCTCATGACATGGTTAAGTCTCTATCCTCTATTTGAGACCTGTCAGAACTCAGTATTATACATGTATGTACTTGTAGTAGCAAATGTGTATACTAGAATTTTGAATATCGTTTTTTGGTATATTAGATTCCCAATTTTCGCTGTACATGTAGTTCTTCATAGTCAGAACCCACGATTAAAACTTACGCTCACTTTACCCGTGGGACAAGTGGAACCAAATTCGTCGTTTCTGATTTAATATGCATGTAGACTTTGATTGGAAATTTCACCAATCAGAATCGGCATCCAGACAGTGTTCAAAACAAAGATGGACGACTTTTTGCTTTAAACTTCAATTCGATAAATGTGTCTTAAAAACTGAAGAGTTCCAACGTTTAGAAGAGAATTTTTGATTGGCCCGACAGTAAATGGGCGTTCCCAGAAAACGAGGCGTTGGATCACAGTTGGCCCAGGGGTAAAAGGTGAGCTTGTTGAGAATTTAACCCCAGGTATCCGGGGCTCAGTAGGTAGAGCGTTGGACGCTCAATCCGAACAGCCTTCCACCAATGGGTCGCGGGTTCGAATCCCACTCAGTCCAAAAATTAGAAAATTTTCCAGCTACCAACGGAAGGTCGTGGGTTTCCTCCGGGCATAGAGCCCGGTTTCCTCCCACAATAAAACTGGCAACGCCGCCATATAAGTGAAATAATCTTGAGCGCGGCGTAAAATACCAATCAATCAATCAATCAATCCGAGGATGGTAGTTCTCAGATGATAATGACGTTAGACCAACATTGAAATGTCGTCATCTGATATACAACATGTACCAAGAAGAATGTTATGTAATACTACCATTAACTATGATTTAAGGTATCCTACATTAAGAACCCCCATCGACCACATCCATCTACAGGTATTGATTAGAGAGTTCTCAAGCTTAATCCAATGCTCATGTTTTAAAAACTTCCATAAAAGGACCATTAATAGTAATCTGGACAACCCTGATTAACATGACATGTCTTAGCCATTCTCAAACATTATTTATGTCAGTGTACATGTGTATATCACGATTATCAAACTTCCTTCACCAAGTGCCTTTCAGTTTTCAACATACATGTACTGTAAACTTTGACTTCAAATACATCGTATTAGGATCATAAAACCTTTGACTGTCGAGGACTGTTACGTGACCAAGTGATTAGGATATCATGATTCTACATGAACGTTTTCGTTGATTGATGTTTAACGCCGCACTCAAGATTATTTCACAAATATGCAGGCGTTGCCAGGTTTATCATGGAAAAAAACTGGCTCTTTGGCCGCAAGAAACCCCAACCTTCGGCGAGTAGCTGACAACTCTCCACATACGGCAATTTTATTTGGTCTGAGTGGGATTTGAACCCCCACAGGGCTACAACGTTTCATGTACATTTACTACAACAAGTTGTGTTTGCCTTTGTTTTGTACTAAGAAGAGTTCATTCTCACAATGTCTCATCATCTCGAACCACGGATAACAATCTCCTAGCAGCAGTGCAACAGATAAGGCCTGTACACAAGAAAATATGGGTAAAAACTCCCATTTGTGATCCTCCCCTGTTTAAATTCAGACTGGAAATTAAATGAACCGATCACATAGAAATGCAGGTCACTGATTGGTTGATATTTATAATAGCTGTGCCAGTCACCTACTTGATGCCAGTTCTCTCCCCTGTTCAATTATTCAACAGTCATTTGGAATGGTCACTTTAGAGTCGATAAGTTAAGTTGATTTAAGTTCTCTGTGGGCTCTCTATTGCATTAAGTTCTCTGTGCAACTCAATTTAAATGCCAAAAAATTTATCGAAATATTATTCTGTCAAACATAAATGAAGTAAGTCAGGGGATGTCTTTGGTGTGTGCAGCACAGAAAAAAAAGAAAAGAAAAACAATCAATCAATTCTTTTTGCCCAAACTTATCAAAGTGTTCATTTACTAAAATAGAAAACTTTAGGGCTCTCTACCAGTTAGAAAACCAACAGAAACAATGTATTATTAATATAACTATTGGTTGACTGTCGAAACATACCTGGCCGAGCGAACTCTGTACTGGTACAGCTTCAAATCAACCAGTACTGTACAGGGAAGAAAAAAATTATCTGCCTAATAGTGTACATCTACATGTATGCTCAAAGAGAGTTGAGCACTGAGTTGAGTACCGGTACGATAAAACAGAGATTGATTTTCCCACTAGTTCGCTGGACAGATTCAAGATGCCCAAATATTAGCTGTTGGACTAACAGTATGTCTGCATCCCATATAAATATTTGGACATGTGGTCAATGTTTGGTAAAAAAAAAAAAGCAATACAATGCAGCAGTTAAACCTGTGGCAAGACCCAGGCTGGTCAGGCTTGATGACCCAATCATTTTGAAAATATCAAACAAAAGGAATGCACCAATTTAAGTATTATCATCATACAAATTAAGGATATAATCCATGCAATATGATGTGTAGCTGTCTTGTTCTGTATCAAAGTCTTGGTTGAAATAATCGTTACTGTAATGATGACCCAATCAGAGAGCCACACTTTCCACGCTGATTTTGTTTGTTCCTCACCAAGATTGAGGTGGACAATAATAGAAATACAGTACATGTATCACCATATTTCCCAATGATATACATCTACATGTACAGTATTTTTTATTATTAATTAATGAATATACATGTACACTGAAAAGATAATCTTACCGAATGTGAGATGATCAAATTAACAGCTTCTTTCACCAAACATCGTAACATTCCAAAATCATTGGCTCCACATAGTTTCACACAAGTCTGAAGTAGTCCCTGAAAACATGACGAAGAAAAACTTAAACAACAAATCTCATTTCAAAATACCTGTGAGAAGGCCTTGCGACCAAAACATGTCCCCCCCCCCCCCACACTCCCTCCACCGAGAACAATTACAGTCATGATAAAAATATTAATTGATAGAAGAATTCGTAGACTGCAATTCTAGTCCCCCAATCACAACTTGGGCAAGACATATAAACATATTGAATTCCTCGTCTGTCCCAGATTATGTAATGTTTATACCCAGTAGGCAGCACATTTAAGACTTTTGAATTAGTATGTACATATATAACGGACACTGATTGGCCAGTAAAAAAAATACAGGCCAGGATGAGAATCATAATTCAGAATTCGCCTACTCAAGTTTGACACAATTTTGAACAAGAGTTACTTTTGTAATGACACACTGTTTTTTTCGCAGCATCTTGCTACAGTGTACCATCCAAAACATGCGAGGTCATTGGCTTGTGTCTCAGTTTGTTTTTTTTTAAATCTCAAATTAGGAAGATAGGTTTCAATCCCTGCAATGGTCGCCAGTGTGCACTTGCTGTTTTACGCTGTGCAATTTTATCTGCCTAGCGTGTGTCAGTCTTGGATGAAAATAATAGCAGCATAATGGGAAGAAAGTTTCTGCTGAAGGAAAAAAATGCCTAAAATCTTCATGTAAGACAGGATACATTTTCAGTGCTTCTATATATGTATAAACATACAAGTAAAAAATAAGATAATGAACAAAATTAGATAATGTCCATCATTTCTGAGGTGGTTAGTCATGACACAGTTGAGGTGAAGATCCTGGATAATTTGCCGTAGACTACATGTAATAGGCTATTTGGGGACCTACTTTGCCCAAAACATTATCTGATAGGGACCTTTCTATTAGTAAATTACATGTAGTCCATGTTATGAACTTTTCCAGAATTATAGGGAGTGATATCTACCGATATTTTTTTCGTCTTAAAGTGGCTACACGCCCCGTTCTCACATGTATGATTCAAATCTAAACGTAAGTCGTGGCTTAGTATCTAGGAAATTTGATGTTTTAGCTAATCCTAGAAACAAACATAACCTTACACTTATTCAGAATGTTTTGCCTTAAGTAAGCTAACGGGACATCAAAGCATATATATCCTTATAAAACCTGCTGATAAATGCTCGGAAATAATTATTACATGTATGTCTAGACCGAATTATGATTGAGGAGGTAGAACGGCAGCTAAACAACCCCTTTTTTACCAAAAGCTTGATAAGGAAATTAGACCTGAAAATGTTGGAAATTGCAATAAAATTCTTTGTTCCCTTGAAGAAAAAAGGTATATTAATAAAAATCACTATTGCTCTTTGAAATCTGACCTTAATGCTATAAACAGGGTACTCTATATTTCGAAAATACACAAACCTATTGAAAAATGACCCAAGCTTTCAATGCCCCCAGGGCATCCTACATTGTGTATTATCTCGGATTTTGGTAGTGAACGGTAAAGAATATCAGAGCTTATTGATTACTATCTAAACCTAGTACGTGTAAAGCAAATCGGCGTGTTACCTTTACCAAAAATACTGATGATTTGCAGCCAAATTATGTTTTCCAGAAAATTCTAGTGACTACGGCCAAACTCATGCCTGTCGTCACCTAATGAAATATCATGGGTTATGGTTTAAGATAACTAACTTATGATTGAGTACAAACGTCTAAATGATATGCCCCTTTTTAACACAATAAGAAACTTGTCTGGTTATTTAAGACAAGAAGATTTTCCTCGTGCCTGTGTGTTTTAGTGTTCAAAAATATATGTTAGGGAATGCATGTACATGTCAATGCTTTTCGATTGATCCATTGATTTGTGTTTTACACCACATTTAAGATCATTTCACTTATTTGGCTGATTTTCCACATTTATTAGAGAAGGAAACTGGCCCCTATGCCCCAAAGAAACCCTGACCTTCAGTGAATACATTGTACATGCACTTGTCAACTCTTCAACTTAAGGCAATATTAATGCTTTTCAACAGCAACAATGAAGATTTTACAAATATACATGAGTCTACAAAAAAATTCAAGATAACTAAATGCTTCCTAGCTATAGTTCTGGAATTGAAAATCAACCATCCTTATAGTCTTACAATGTCTGTCTAAGTGGGCGAAGAAAACTAAATTATACTCAGATAGTTATTTAGTGAATCTGCCTCCGCGGCACGCTCTATGTCAACTCCATTTGATTACAGATAGCTTAAATTTGCCTATAAGGTTGATTTGAGCTGAAGAAACCGCAGAATACCCTTCAATCTCACTGATGAATTCTCTAAAAATAACATCAAGGAAAAAAGCGACAGATGTTTGTCAAGGAAACTACAAATATTTTGGGAAGTGATCTCACAAAATTGCTCGTCCCAACTGCCATACTTTCTCTGGAAACAGACCCAAGCCTAAGAGCAGACAAATAACCTGTTAGTCAATGAAAACAGACAGACTTTGGTGTTTGGTTAATTGTATTGATTCGCATGGCAGGATTTGGAATCCCGCAGCCCCCTCTCTAAAGAGCAATGGCTCAAATATCCCCTAAAAACCCTTAAACAACGCTGAATCAAGGGCTTTACTTCTGAAGTAATAACCAGTAATGTAAGATCACGAAACTTGGTCAACCATATTATCAAATGCTAGTGGTACTAGGGGCTGTTTCTCAAAACATTTATGCCCGACTTTGGGACTAGTCGCAACATAATGATGAAATTACATGTATAATATGTTGTCATGACAATTACGCCCTACACTAGACCTTCGTCGGGCATAAATATTTTTAGAAACATACATGTACTGCTGAAAACCAATAACATGGGAGCTAGTATCAATTGAAATAACATCTATTCCCATCATTGGACTTGATTGTATGTTCAATGGACTTGTGGGGACAGGATTTAACATTTTGTTTAGAAATAATTTGACATAAATCAGAAAATTTAACATTTTTATATCTTTGTACATGTATGTGAATCTAGAGATTTGGTCATTTGGTCATATCGTGTATGGCTAAAGTAAAAATATCCAAGACTAAAAACTGGCTCCTGACTGTCCAGCAACTCAAAGAAATTCAATAAATACATGTACATGTGCACAATTCTAAAAATTTATACTGTTTACTGTACAATACAAAAAGTGCATGTACTTCATTTTGGTTTTCATTTTATTCTTTAAGAATAGCCTCCCTTTCTTTGGGGAGTTTAGTTGGCTGAGTTGATAAAACAGTCGACATTAAAAGGTACATGTATCTCAAATGCCTTCCATTATCTTGCGATTACATTCCATACCAGTACGTTGGACGATGCCTTGAAAATCTCCCACAAAATATAAGATAATATTGATTATCATAACAATTTCACCGACCTGTATGAGCCGAAATAGTGTTAAAAAGGTAAACAAAATTTAATTATAAAATAGGCCTTCATTTAAGGTCAAAGTAACTTCTAAATATAATATTTCTAACATAAATGTACATTATCAAGACAGTTGTCATTAAAGCTAGTAATTTGTATTTTTGGAGAAATAAAGCTGAGAATTTTTAACAGAAAAATAACAACATTTTGGTAGCTCATGCAGCTTTCAAAAGCAGTAAATACAGCCCATGCAGACCTGCCACAGAAAATTTAAATAAAAGATACTTCTTGATTAAATCATTATCCTAATAAGCGTTCAGTCAAGACGAAAATGTCACTACTTGCCTGAGTCCATAGCTGGGACATTGATTTTTCTGACATGGTGTTACAAATTCACAGACAATTTCCAAAGAACAGTTGTCCTTTACCGAAAGCTTTACTGATTACACAAGCTTCATCGGTAGGATATGCAAGATTAAAAAAAAAACAATTTCACAAACAGCGTCCGAGATGAGCGAGTAAAAACTATAAATTCATCCAAGCATCTGCAAACCTCATCAAAGGGAATGACTGCATAAAGCCAATGCAATAGTCAATATGACGGGTCAGACGAGTTTAAAGGAGGAATTGCGCATGCCTTTAGGCAAGAGAAGTTAGACTATTTCTTGTTCAACTGCAGCCCTCTTAGCCGTGCTTAGATCGATCTGGCATCCCAGAAGAGCCTACAAAGATGAGTCGATGACACTATTATCTGGAGAAATAACTCTATTGATTTGTCAATTCGTTCATCTTGGCTGATTCCGACACATGACATAAAATATCTTCACCATGACAGTAATTGAAAGTGAGCCATACATATCGGCAAATGGAAGCATCAAGCATTTCAATACAATTATAAAAACAGTTCTCCGTCCCTTAATCTGATCTAAATATAAATTTATTTCCTTGCAAAATAGGATTGGTGGAGAATTCTAGCTCCCCTGTTCCAGGCCTGTCTGGGAATAAACTAAAAATGATCTTTTATGGTAGTCGTATAAAGTGATATATTATCTGCCTGACCAAGGTTGTACAAATTCAATGTACATGGTTACCATCACCATGATGAGATGATATTCAGCTTCACTGTCTAATTTCAAAGTATTATTAGAATCAAGGTCTCATATCCCTTGACTAAATTATGTTTAACATACATGTACATAAAAATCACGGACATATTTGGCCTTATATCTTACATGAAGACTATATTCTCTTAAAAATGATAGATTGATTCATGTTTTACGCCGCAAGATTATTTCATTTAACGGGCGGTGTTACCAGGTTTAAAAGGGGAAATTCTTCAATTTTTATTTGGTCTGTGTGGGATCAAGCCCACGTCGCATCAATGGAAGGCCTTTTCGAGCTCGAGGACTATCCCTCTACCTGTACATGTACATGTAGCTGACTGAGCCACCGCGGCCCCTCTTTAAAATGAACTGAGCTACATACATGTACATGTAGATAGCATCAAATGGGTAAACATAATACATGTAACTCAATGTCAATATTTTTTCAATAAACTACAAATGCTGGCATTTTCTTCACAATCTGAATTCATCCTAAAAATGTTAAAATTTTGGCCTCTCACCAGCTGCCACTTTCAACTTAGAAAGCACTTGAACAAGAGACATCTTTTGGCTTTGAATTCTTCTGGGTATTTGTATGATCAAATAAGCACACCATATATTTGTAATGTTCAGCACTTTCAACAGCGAGTTTCCCATGTGTGACACCAATGAGCACTTTACTGCCGTAAATTGACAAGCTTGAAGGTCAAGTTATATTGGCAAACATGTACCTTTCCTTCATATCTAGACAGTTCTGAGGGGCTGGAATGGTAGAGTCACTCTTTAACTTGTCTCTATTAGATCAATTTGAATTTTAGAAGAGGACCACCGCAAACAAAAGGAGTATTTTTCTGTGAGAGCAGTAACATGACCCTCAGGTAAAACCTGAACCCATCTTCAAATATAGGTGTCAGAGGTACACAACTGTTTGTCTAATACTCAGGACAGCTTTAAGGAACATGGCTGCTGACACCAATATCAATAAGTACTTTAAGGACACTTAGTCAACCTGGTGAAGATCAAACAATAGAGTTATAAACTTGTGTTCTTTGGTACCTGTAAGTGCCTAACCATCTTTAATAATACGTTGTACCATGCAAAGGTTTCAAGAGAGAACAGTAATCATAACTTTATTTAAAGTACATGCATACAAATACAGTTTTCACCTTTCTAGAGAATCAATTAAATGGATTAGAAATATATTTCAAGCGCAAGTATAGACAGCATTATCATTTTTCAATTGTTTCAGTGATCAAGGTTAATAAACTAATAATACGCCCGCAAGGAAACACTTATTGAAGCGCACTATCTTCATATTCGATATTAATTAACGACAAGCTTTGAAGAGAATTTCATCTTAACAACACTGGGGCTTGGTGAATTATTAAGAATGTATATCAGTCTGAAGCCATACTGCCAGAATTATTGAAATCCCAATTTAATTTTAGTATGTGACACATCATGATCGCCTACCTATAAGCAAACTTACATCTGAAAACTGTAACTAATTGGTACAGACAGGCATCTGTAGTCACAAAAGTGTCTATACATATCGGCATACTACATGTATATTGAGCAACAGCAATTTCATTTAATTACGGATAAAACAAAAGAAAGAAGGTGATCAGTGACTCATCTGGTCACCACGGTTATCGAAAAGTTGCTTAGATACAATTTAGCCATACTGTTAACCACAGACTGATAAACAACCATTATCTTAAATTGCTGAATGCTGACTGTTTTGGTCACCACAAATATGGACACACCAATTTAATTTTGATCACATAATCTACTCATAAGCTAGTTATAATATCAGGAAAAAAATGAAATGCAGGCCATAGGATTAAAATAGTTATAGAGCGGACACGAAACCGAGAGACAGACAGACGAACAACGGCATACACGTAAGTATGAAAATTTACAACAAATCGCCAATTTGTCGTGATAACCAACTTTGATCAAATAGCATAACCAGAACTGTACATGTAGCTAGTCTTGACATGATCAACTTTGATCAAATGGCATAACCAGAATTGTACATGTAGCTAGTCTTGACATGATCAACTTTGATCAAATGGCCTAACCAGAACTGTACATGTAGCTAGTCTTGACATGATCAACTTTGATCAAATGGCATAACCAGAACTGTACATGTACATGTAGCTAGTCTTGACATGATCAACTTTGATCAAATGGCATAACCAGAACTGTACATGTAGCTACATGTAGTCTTGACATGATCAACTTTGATCAAAAGGCAAAACCAGAATTGTACATGTAGCTAGTCTTGACATGATCAACTTTGATCAAATGGCCTAACCAGAACTGTACATGTAGCTAGTCTTGACATGATCAACTTTGATCAAATGGCCTAACCAGAATTGTACATGTAGCTACATGTAGTCTTGACATGATCAACTTTGATCAAAAGGCAAAACCAGAATTGTACATGTAGCTAGTCTTGACATGATCAACTTTGATCAAATGGCCTAACCAGAACTGTACATGTAGCTAGTCTTGACATGATCAACTTTGATCAAATGGCCTAACCAGAATTGTACATGTAGCTACATGTAGTCTTGACATGATCAGCTTTGATCAAATGGCATAACCAGAACTGTACATGTACATGTAGCTAGTCTTGACATGATCAACTTTGATCAAATGGCATAACCAGAATTGTACATTTAGCTAGTATTGGCATGATCAACTTTGATCAAATGGCATTTAACCAGAATTGTACATGTACATGTAGCTAGTCTTGACATGATCAACTTTGATCAAATGGCATAACCAGAACTGTACATGTACATGTAGCTAGTCTTGACATGATCAACTTTGATCAAAAGGCATAACCAGAACTGTACATGTACAGGTAGCTAGTCTTGACATGATCAACTTTGATCAAATGGCATAACCAGAATTGTACATTTAGCTAGTATTGGCATGATCAACTTTGATCAAATGGCATAACCAGAATTGTACATGTAGCTAGTCTTGACATGATCAACTTTGATCAAATGGCATAAATTAACCAGAATTGTACATGTAGCTAGTCTTGACATGATCCTAAAGTAAATCGCATCCAACGATCAGCCCACATGTCCTTGCGCTAAAAATGGCCACATATTTTTTTTTATCAAGAAAAACTCAAAAACAAAAACTTACATACAATGGAAGAACTCTGAAGGGAAAATTGACGTAGAAAAATATTATGCCAAACTACAACATTACATAATATTGCAAACAAATTATGAAGAAATTATGTGGCTAAGAGTTAAAGTACATAAGTAAACCAATTTATCTGAACTGCTTGATCTCTTATTAAAACAAGAGTTTTAGTAAACTCAACATACACCCTCCGCTACGACTGATTACTCTACATTATAGAAATATTTGTAGAAATTTTAGTAATTGATATTATATGTTCATAAGTTTTTCATTTCTCCAATCAATGAACATGTAGATGCCGTGTTATACAACCATGGATGTCCTACACTTTTACATTGTTTCCGACACACCTTCTACCGCTTTGGTATATACTCTGAGAAAATTGTCAACATCAGGTCCAAACTAAAGAAGATATGGACTAAAAGAGAATATTACATATAAATCTATTATAAATATCGTAAAATGCAATAATGCAACCAAAGATGTCATATGGCTGACGAAAGACCAGCTACCCATAAAGTAAATGCTGTGAAAGAATTGTAAAGATGGTGATCAGATCAAAACTCTTGAAGTTTCCACTCTTGAGTGGAAGGGAACCAAGATATACTGTATTTCTTCTAAAGATTCAGCCATTCTAATGGCTGAAATTTTCCATTGAGTCAGATAAAAACAGAGACATGGAGTTTTGTTTAAGGATAAGTTGGATAACTATTTTCACACGCTGCTTGGCGGGTTTTATTGCCTTAAATTCCCTCTAATAGGCCAGTGCATGACATTAGCAATGGACCCATAGCCAAATCTATGGTAAATCCATTTGGTCTATGATAAAATTTGAAGTAATAACCTGTAGGTATATGGGGAGATTTAAAATATTGTCAGGATGTCTATGGTGAAAATTATGCCAATGTCAAACACTGTAGGCACATGTATCTGGTCACATTTAGCATATCTCTTTTCTAATAGTCCAATCCTTATGATGAAAAAAGTGGCTGAATCCTTAGAAGAAATATGGTAGACTAAAACTGAATATTACATAATCAAATATGAATGCTATCATGCTGTATTAGGCAAACAGGGATATCCTAAATTATTCACGACACACCAACCAACCCTTAGGTATTTACTCTGAAAAAATTAAAAATTAAAAAAATTAAAGGAGATATTGACTAAAAAGAGAATATTGCTGTACATAATAGATGCTGTATTATGCAACCGAAGATGTCATACATATACATGTACTGCACGTTGTGAAACAGGCTGTTAGCCAGAGACCCGTCTTCTCGTCATTTTGACGGGTAATTTTGGATTAAGACGGTAAAAAGATAAGGCGGGCTTGAAGACGGCTACAAATTACCTAACGCCCCCAAAAAATTATGCGGTATACAATCGCAAAACAACTTGACATAGAACGGACTTCGAAATGAGTGTACAAATATCCTTGCGCGAGGACACATGGTAGCGTTACAGTTTGTAAATATTTCTGTTAAAGTGGCATGAGCTGCCAAAATTCACACTTTTTTCATATTATCTGATCGTCACAACAGTAAGAGGCTTCGAAGGCCATCGAAAAACTAAATGATTGGTGTTGGAATGAGGAAAATCCATACAGTAGCCCTATGTGGCCTGTACGAACGTGTTCAAAAAGTAAACAAAATTTAAATAACCGGGACAACCATTCATTTATTCTAAGTTAGTTCAAAACCAAACTTTATCATAAATTTTCCAGACTAGAATCACCAAAAAGTTTCTGAATTATACGTCTTGAGAAAAATAGCCAATAATTTGAACATTCTGTTTTAACGTCAAAATATCAACATTTTTGCTTGCGAATCAGAATGTAAGAGTAGATATATTGGTTCGGCATTTCATAATTTTTGGCCCAGTTAACTGAAGTTACTCATGTGTAATGCAGGTAAGTTGGCTAGAAAATTTGGACACCCTATTTGAAATTTCTGGCTAACAGCCTGCTGTGAAATACATTATAACTAGAATAAAAGAGAATATTACAAAATCTAATATAGATGCCTACATGTACATGTATATTTATGACTAAGGCCAAGCTCCTGTCAGTCGTTAACCTAATGAAATATCATCTAGGTTTACTTTATTACAACAATTTATGATGGGGTATAAAGGTCTAAATGATATACCTCTTTTTAACACAATTAGAAACTTGTCTCCGTGGTTATTTTAGACAAGAAGATTTTCCCTGTGCCCGTGTGTTTTAGTGCTCATAAATATATTTATGATCACTAAAACACACGGGCACAGGGAAAATCTTCTTGTCTAAAATAACCATGTATTATGTAACCAAAGATGTCATTGATGGTTGGTATTTTAAAGACCTGATCAAACCTCTTCAAGTTATGGAGCACAAGGGAACAGAGACGGACAGACGGTGCTGAGTATACCATATTATGAGCCAATCAGATTTTTTTAAGAGTAAATATTAACCTAAGGATTCAAACTATTGTAATTTTCCCCATAAGGTTAACTTTTCTACAAAAATGCTTTTTGACAGTGACAACAGTTTCAAACGTGCTATTGAAAGGTCCGATAAGCTGCAAACAAAAAAAAATCTACATGTCACAGAAAAACCAAATCATTGATAAACATTTTGTTTGCTGAAACTGAGAAGCACCTACATGTACATGTATTATAGGGAAAATACTATGAGATCTATGTCACGTAAATTTATGATTTTGGCCATTTCGTTAATTATGCCAGATTCAACATTTTTCTTTTTTCTTACTGTATATATGTAGACGTGCCAGATGAAGAGATGAAAAAACATGTATCTGTGTAAAAATCTAGCCATTAGACCAAAAGTGATGAATTCATTGTTCTGCATGATCGCTGATGTCTTGAAAATTTTATTAGCGTGTGTTGATTGGTAGACAAACTTTTATGCAAGCAGCAGGTTTCATTTCAGTTGACATAAATGTATATGTACAATGTACATGTACCACAATTGATGTACATGTACAGTGTAAAAGCACTTTTTTCTATTATGTACACAACCATCAAACTTTTGTCAAGCAGTATACAACCTGTAGTTGTTCACGGAGTAATAAATGAAATACTGTAGGGAACCCTGTATTGCAAATACAGATGCAAACAAAATAACATCAAGAGCATCATTTGGACCAATTTGAAAACCCAACTGGAGTGACTATAAAGTTTCAGTAGCAATCCAAACCCTATATGGCTAAAGTATATTATGGAGGCCTATTACACGTAGTACCATGTGTTGAAATTTGTAATTTCTAGTGTTCTTTGGCCTCTGTAGTAACTTTGTGTTGAAATGTTGATCTCTGTAGGATGTAGAAAATCAATGGTACATCAGAAAAAAATATATGATTTGCAATTTGCAGAGAAATTCGAAACCCGCATGTTCACTGACAGATCACAAAGAAAACATTTCCACTGCAAAGAATACATGTAGTTTTATCCGAGGTGCGAACTTTTTCTCCGCAAGTTTTCACGCGAGGAAAAAGTTCTCAACGTGGTGGAAACATTTCCACCATGGTGGGAATGTTTTACATGTGATTTAAAAGATTTCAAGTGTTTTTCGAATTTGTTTTGTAAATCGTTTTACTTATGATTATGACTTTTATGATACACGACGACGTTAGATTTTCCTTGAGATACATGTACAGAATCTCTTGTCGCATAACCAAGTTTCTACTTAAATGCAAAATTCTGAACAACACACTGGAAATATCAAAATTCCTTCCATGGCAATTATAGGCCTACAGTAGTACGTAGTATTATATTGATGTTGTGCAAGTCAATAAAACAGTGACTAGCGTTAAACTCACTCATGGTCAATAAACATTGGCCATAGATTTTGGATACTTCCAACAATTTCTAGGTGGAAAGAATATCTGGAGTTACCGAATGTAATAAAGTGCAAATATGAAAGTATTAACTATAGATATATTATAACATACAGTGTAGTCTGTCCGAGTTCTACTTTCCGTTTCCAAAATGAATTTTTTTTTCTATTTTGACTGGGACTTCAGTGTCTCAGTCGTTGATTCGAACCATACATTCCAAGTAATAGTTCCATTGATGATTGATAGGTCGCACATTCGAATCCCACTCAAATCAAATAAAATTTAACAGATTAGGCGTACTATCCAAATTCCATGTGTCACAGTGTGCGTATATGCATATATACGTATCTGCGTATGTTTTTGGTACGTTTTCATATATCCATATACATGCGTATGTTTCCATCCGTTTTTGCTCTTCTGTCATGTTGCCATGGCATATATACCCTATATTGGCCTTAATCCACTGGGAGTGAGGTTCACATCGTGATCTTCATTTTCATCAGTCGTCCGTAAAAACCGCGCAGCGAGCGATTCTATACGCATACACAGATGGACACACATACGCAAACATACACATGGATAGGCCTTCTATTATTTGTTTGATTTCATCCGTATACACATGAATTCACACACTACGCATACGTACAGTTTGTACACGTAAATATGCGCATATGGATAGTCAGCTTTATGAGTGGCTTTTTCGAGTTGCAAGGTAGGCCTACTCAGTTCACTGCTAACCGCGCTTTCCTCCTGGGCCCTGTCTTACGAAGCTGGCGTAAAGTTGCGCGTAGGCCTACAACATGGACCAGTTGCGACTAGGGCGTAAGTTCCTATAGTTTTAACACTGATTTACGTCATACGTAACTTACGCCAGCTTTGTAAGACAGGGCCCTGGTAAAGAGTCTAATGCCCCCCACCCCGGTTCGCCCCACTAAACCTGACAATGCCGCCATATTTATAAGTGAATTAATACGGATAAATTTATACCTGAGAATGAGATTATGTTTACAAACTACAGTTTAAAAATGCAGTTTGCGTAGGTTGCTTCACCACTAACTGAAACTGTGAAAGTGAAACTTGGCAATCACTCCACTCAGGCAGAGGGCTTGCTCTCTGGCACTTTACCTGCCGTCAATGTTACACCAATGTTACACTACAGTGACACAAGGAGGCTTTCGAAGCAGTACATTACCTGTGCCACTGGCTGTGGGCAGTAAGTAGAACTAGAAGTACCGGGTATGTACTTTATCAGTTTATGAGTTACGGCCGTACCGCACTGCCTGCAATAAGGAACTTGCATTTGACGAGGGAATGACAACAAGTTAAACCAAATTTTCTTGACAAAACTGACTAGAAATGAAAAGACATTTTAATCATTTTTCATCGATATATTTACCTTGCTCGCCAGTGACCGTTCGGTATCATAGGACGCTTGAGGTGTTTTTACCGACGTCGAATGAACAGTGTTACTCTGAATTTGATTGTCAGTGTCAGAAATATCACTCGAGCGAAATCTTTCCCGGTGCCTAAAGTAAAGATAGGCTGCAAATAACGTGTGGTTTAGCACAATAACCATGTTTGCACCTGACTGATAGTCACTTTTATCCGTACAGCTTCTTTCAAATCATTCTTCCTCTCAAGAATAATGTTTGGCTTGCCATATACAACGACGGTAGTTCAAGTACTCCACCCAACAAAACGAGGCTTGTGCGCCGGTGCACACCCTAATCTCAAACGCCTCCTAAGGCATTAGTCATGGCACTTGAGGTCTGCAATATTTCTGCATTAAAAGAGCATATGAACAAGGTACGATCATTACCAACGGTGTGGTACATGTACCTGCTAAATACATGCACGAGACTGCTCATTAATGGAGAGGATATATAATGATCGATAATTATGATGTTGTGTCGTAAATGCATAGAACTAAATCTAGTTATATGGCAAATGCTTAGAAGACGTATTGTTTATCAGGTCACACAGTTTTTCTCAAAGCAACATGCCCTTCGACGCTATATAATATTTAACAGCTCTGCTAATATTTTTTTTTTCATTGTATGGTATCAATCACTGTATACTGCTTAATGCCTTATTTATTGATTTTTATTGGCGCTTAATTGGCCAATGGATTCTTATTAGACTCTATATATGAACACCTATTTTGGTTCAACTATTTGCTTATTTGCAGGTTTAGCATATATATACCCTTATTTGATTTTAAGAGATAGTATCAGAATTATAGATTTGTATTTCCATACGTAAAAGGTGTCACATATAATAAAGCCATATACATCAGTAGTTTAGTTTTGTTAAGAGTTATTGAATGGCTCCCAGAGGATATATGGAGATAGTAGGCCTACAGTAACAGTTTCATTTCACACACAATTTGTGGCAATATAAATGTTTTGGTTCACCACCTCACCTTGACTGCATGATTTCCGTTGAGCCAAATGACTTAATTTTGGTGGGTGTTTTCAGCAGTCTTTTGAACGAAAAGTTTACAAGGTTACATGCAGGTGACAAAATTTTAGTCACAAACAAAAACATAGCTTAGGGTTCAGGGGTCATTTTACATGTTATTCTGACTTATCTCAACAAACCGAAGCCCACCCAACTGTCAGATGACCATCCACCTTAGAACGTGTTAGAACTCATTACAGGTGCAAAATTGTTTTCAGTGCCGGTAATATAAATGCAGACAGTTTCCTTTCAAAACAGGTAGAATATTCCCAGAAAATAAATTGCACGGGCGCTGTTAAAAAAGGGAATAAATAATACACTAAAACTCTCCTGCACTTCTTCCATATATATTTGAACACTAAAACACATCTTCTTTTCTTCCATATAATTGGGGAAACTACATGTGTACTAATTCCATATGAAAGATCTTTCGGGAGAGTGACAGATCTACGATTCTTGTTTCCATGAATTAGGGAAACCCACGAAGAGAAATCTGTATTTGGTGAGCATTTGAAGTGGTATGAGCTGCCAAAAATTCGCACTTTTCCCATAAATTCTGATTGGCATAAGGCCCATTTAATATGGAAGCCGAATACGGACATTTTAGTTCGCGTGCTTGGCGACCCCGCCAGACTCGCCAAAGCAAAGGATTCGCGACTTTCTCTACCCCGCGAAACTCGCCAAACACGCCAACCACGCTTATCAACTTTATAAAAAAATAGTATTTTTTTTAAACATTTCATTCGCGTCCTTCGCTACCTTTGCGAGGCTGGCGGGGGCGAGAAGGTCGCGATTCTATATCATTCGCACTTTCTCGACCTTGGTGGGGTCGCCAAACACGCCAAGGTCGCGAAACACGCTAAAAAAAGATAGTATTTTTTTGCAATTCAGAATCGCGACCTTCTCGTGCTTGGCGGGGTCGCGAAGGGCGCGAGGGTCGCGAAGGTCGCTAACCACGCGAAGGTCGCCAACCACGCGAAGGTCGCCAACTAGTGAATTGTTGAGTGGACTTGATGTATAGCTTAGCTTGATTGCCGACCTTCGCGACCCTCGTGACCTTCGCGCCCTTCTCGACCCCGCCAAGCACGCAAAGGTCGAGAAGGTCGCGATTCGGGATTGCAAAATAATACTATCTTTTTATTAGCGTGTTTCGCGACCTTGGCGTGTTTGGCGACCCCACCAAGGTCGAGAAAGTCGCGAATGATATAGAATCGCGACCTTCTCGCCCCCGCCAGCCTCGCCAAGGTAGCGAAGAACGCAAATGAAATGTTTAAAAAAAATACTATTTTTTAATTAAATTGATTAGCGTGGTTGGCGAGTTTGGCGGGGTAGAGAAAGTCTCGAATCAATTGCTTTGGCGAGTCTGGCGGGGTCGCGAAGCTCGAGAATAAAATGTCCGTATTCGGCTTCCATAATTTAAGGGTTTTGAAGTTCATTGAGAAAATAAATGCTTGACGATGGAATTATACGAAAATCCATACAGCATATATGGTGCATGACAAACTGTATATGTGTGAGCGTATAGCATGTTCGAATTTCGTAAAGTAAGCACAATTTAAAATAACCGATAATTTAGAAATATGGTTTTATAGGAAAGATATTTGGGCAGTTCTTATAATATCACTTTAAAACTTTATCTTACAAACGCAGAAATAATTTAACTATTTTTCCATTATATTCGCCTATATTATATATGCTGAAATACAATGGACTATATGTTCGTGTTAAGATAGCCGAGAAATCTTGGCTCTGCTGAATTTTTTTTTCTTCCGTGTTCGTCATAATATGACGAACACGGAAGATTATCAACGTAGTATGTCATAATATGACGAACACGGAAGAAAAAAAAATTCGGCAGAGCCAAGATTTCTCGGCTAGTGTTAAGACAATCAGACTGGCGCAGTAGGTAGAGCGTTGGACGCTCAAAAATTTTCTGACTGTGTTTTCACTCAAACGATCTATATGTGGGATGGTTGCCAGTAACCAGCGGAAGGTTGTGGGTTTCCTCCGGGCACAGAGCCCGGTTTCCTCCCACAATAAAACTGGCAACGCCGCAATATAAGTGAAATAATCTTGAGGGCGGCATAAAACACAAAACAATCAATCAATCAATCGTTACATAAGATGCGCAATATGTTGACAGCGGGTTGGAAGACTTTTTCCAACTCACTTATCTAGAGATCCAGTCACCTAATAAAAAACCGGCCAGTGAAGTTTCGAACCTGAACCAATATAGCTCTTCTGCTTTCAAGATGAAGAGAGAAATTTTATGACCATGCCACAAATATCCCAATCAAACTATCAAATGACAAAATTCAATGGACGAAAATACAGCAAATTGCTTGTATATCCACTGACTTCAGACACTCGATTTAAAGTATTTTTGGTCTAAATGATTGGCCCCTTTTAAACACAATGAGAAGCATGTTTTTTTCGACAAGAAGATTTCCCCTGTGCGTGTGTGTTTAAGTGTTCATAAATATATAAATTATGCGACCAACACCGGAGATATTGAAGCCATATGACCAGCATATGGATATAGAAAAGATGTAGGGTTATAAATGACTGAAGTGTTGGCTACTATATTTCTGTCATATAGATCTCGGTTGTGGATACTACATGGTCACAAATTTATAAATCAATAGCTATAACTATCTGGCTCCCATAAGAAGCCAATACTTGCCAAGTAGCCCATATGCTTAATTCTAATTGGCAATATCTACGTTGATAATCTGCCAACGGCAACTCGTGCCCACGGCGTTTTATCCTCGAATGCATGGTCCATCATTCAAAGACGTTTACATAAATGGCTGTCATTGTGACCTTTTCTTCATTTTAAGAAAATGAGTCGATGTTCCCGCACACGTATAATATATTTCCTTTCAGTGGAATAGTAGCAATGTGTGGAAGCATAGGAAAATATGTTGATTGATTGATTGTTTGGTGTTTTACGCCGCGCTCAAGATTATATCACTTATATGGCGGAGTTGCATGCAGTTTTATTGTGGGAGGAAACCTCTATGCCCGGAGGAAGCCCACGACCATCCGGTGGTAACTGGCAACCATCACACATAGGGAAAATATTTTGACACGGACGTCATCGAAAGCAATGTGTTTTTCTTTAGGCTACTTTACGCTTCGCAATTTTTTCTACACAATTTCGTCCCATTCAATTCGGGTGGTCGTCACTTGTTTCATGCATGGAGAAACAGAGAAAGGTAAACATTGCTCGAATCTTCTGTCCAAAATTATGTTCTTATGCTTGCGAAGCCTGCAATGATTACATGCCAACGAAAGCTCCGGACTGTCCCAGCATTTAGAACAGCATTTTTTGTTGTTTTTCTTTTCAAATCATTTTCGACCGAATGGTCGTATAACGTAACGTTGAGGGTATATACAACCATATAACAGTTATCCTTGCGTAAGACTTGCACTAGGGGTAAAATCTTTGAGAAGGAAGTCACAAGTACGGGATACACACTTGTGCCGCTAATATCCATCAGAGTTCCCCAATTAGTGACCAGAATGAATGGAATTGTAACTGTTCTAATCATGCAAATTTGACTAAAAAGAAAGTGCAAAACTATATACAGATCAGAAATGGGCCAAGATCAGATCAGCATACTCCTCCTCTAGCAACCCCTATACGATGGGTAGGCTAACTGTTCTGAAAACAGAATTAAGACGAAAACCAGTTGGAGTAGGCGTATTTAGACAAATGGCAGTGTTGCCGGAGTTTCTGACTTAAATGGCTATTTTTTTTATACTGACGGTTGTATTTTGGTCGTCATTATAGCAAAAATAGGCATTTTGGAGTCAGAAACCCGGACTAATGGGAATGATTTGTATCAATTTGACCGAAGTCCCTTCATTGGCGGAGACAAGATGTTTGTTGGTAGTCTTCAATATACAACGGAGACCTAAGTAAGAGGTGTGCAATTAGATCACATGCATGGAGAGTGGGTGGTTGACGGGTGGGTGCGTGGGGGGGGGGGGGGGGGGTGTATCACGTTTGAAAAAGAAGGAATCAGTTATAACCAATTCAGGATGGAACGACAGACAATAGAGAATGGTTGATGTCGGAGGGAAGCCATCCGAACTTTTTTAACAATTTCACAAAATACTTTGGAGAACCCACAGGGAATTTCCTTCTATATGTGACTTAGATAGGATTCGACACCACAATTGTGTTGGGGTATAAGCAAAAACAGACTGCAATGTGGTAAAAATTGAACGAACGCCATCTTCTGGAAGACGGAATTTATTGTTTGCATGCATTCGGGAGCTCTTTTCTTGGCGATCTCGTTAACGCAAGAATTTACTGAAACTCTGAGTTAACATGCATTATAGAAATCTATAACACAGACAAAGAGAGAGTATATTTACAGCAGACATACGAAGTCAGTCGGTCTTAAGGTCTCCAATTAAGCTAATGAAGGTCCGTGTTTGCACAAACTAACTTATTGTGCAGGGGACAATAGACCTTGAGCAGTAAAAATCCAATAATAAGGTTCATGTATATAACAATGTATCAAGCCTGAAATCAGTAAGTTGCACACTGCATGGTAGATTATACATATATTTACAGTGAACAAAGTATAATAATGGACTGAGACGGTTGTAAATGGCATTCATTGGAGGCTGTATTACTAATTAACTATTCACATCGCCAAGCTGGATTTTATGTCCCTAATAACCTTTGATTTCCTTGGGATGCGACTTTATATATCATACTGAGGCTGTATGCAGTAAACTAAATGTGTGTCAGACAACCCGTCATAATAAATGTACCATTATCAATGACCGACGCACTCAGAACTATTATACTTGTACGATGATCTTGTCTGGTTTAGAGGGAACTGAAACCGGGTTCTTTGACCTTAGAACCCTGGACCTAGGCCTATATTTTCCGTCATTTTTTGTTGAGATTTTGACTCTAAATGCCTCTCCGCATTATTCACAGGAGGTTCGCCGTGTTGTTTAAAGTGGCAAGAGCTGCCAAAATTAAATTTTGTTTACTTTTCGAACACTTTTTCGGTTCGTACAGGCCACATATATACTGTATGGATTTTCCTCATTCCAACGCCAATCATTTAGTTTCCGGATGGCCTCTAAAGCCTGTTACTGTCGTGACGATCAGAAATTAGGAAAAAAGTGTGAATTTTGGCAGCTCATGCCCCGTTAAATAACCGGGACAACCATTCATTCATTTTAACCCAATGTTGGTTCAAAACAATGCTTTATCGTTCATTCTCGAGACTATAGAAGCACTAAAAAGCTTCTGAATTTCAACATTCTGTTTTAACGTCAAAATATCAACATTTTGGCAGCTCATGCCACTTTAAGAAATACATAGAATGTCTCTCTGCATGCCATTCTTTAAATTTTCTTCATAATGTTTGCCACTTTAACCCTTCCCACCAGAAAAACACCTGGGTATAACAGACAGGGTAGTTTAGCCCTGACCAGTACATCTTTCAAACATTTGTTCTTTTTATAAGCAATGACTGGCCTTTGTGTTCTTCTAGTATAATCTTGGCCATATAGCGGTGCTGGTCTTGTGATACCGAAACACAAATGGTATTAGGCCTATAGTTTTTTCACTACATCTTCCCGGGTCCAAGTTCAGACCCAAAGGATAAATAGTTTGTAATGTTTGAATCCAAAAACTTTCCCTTTCCAAACGTTTGTGTTTGGTATCTGCAGCGATAGGGGCAAAAGGTATTTTCTCAATAGGGATGATTTCAAAATGGTCCTTGACCGAATGACCTAGAGTGTTGAAATGTTGTGCCACGGGCACATCATGGAACACTAGATAAATGGTTGGCTGCTCTTTGTCGGAGAGAATTCTGAGTTTCTCCGACGTATTGTTTGCGACATTTTTTGCACATGATAACATACGCGACATATATAAGAGGAGTCACAATTAAGATTCTCTGTCATTTGATATTTGTCGCGAGATTGTTTTTATATCTATTTAAGAACACTAAAACAAAGGGGTAGATTGTTTTCATATTATATAGTGGTTGAGAAAACTGGGCTCTGTCCGTATGATATAAAACCCCCAACAGAGAAATAAAACGAACTAAACTGGCAAAGCATTTCACATGAAAATGGTTTACACAGTCAGTTTTTGTCATCGCTGAAAGACCTGTGTTTGCCTGAAGGTCTGACACTTTATCCAACTGAGTCATGGAAGCCCCTCAATCATTCCAGAAAAAAAAACCTATACAATCTCCAGGGTGCTTGGTGATTTCAGGCAATTTCTTACGCCAGCCATTCGCCAGTAAATTCTCCTATAGTCGGGCCGGCGAGGATAGGCCAAAGCTCGCCAGAATGCATACGTTGACAACAAAGTTTGATTTTCGAGATGTGACGAAAGTTCACTTGTGATTGCAAGTGCTGCCACCTGTGGTATATGCTTTTAAAGTGACAGGGAAATCGCCTAGTGTGTCCACGCCCTTAGGAAATCGCCTGGTGTGTCCTAGTTGAAGTTCTTCATACTCTGTTGGCAAACCCATCGTCAATATCTTTTGGCAACAGAGTTTGAAGAACTTCAACTACCCATCATCAATATCTTTTGGCAACAGAGTTTGAAAAACTTCAACTACCCATCATCAATATCTTTTGGCAACAGAGTTTGAAAAACTTCAACTACCCATCATCAATATCTTTTGGCAACAGAGTTTGAAAAACTTCAACTACCCATCATCAATATCTTTTGGCAACAGAGTTTGAAAAACTTCAACTACCCATCATCAATATCTTTTGGCAACAGAGTTTGAAAAACTTCAACTACCCATCATCAATATCTTTTGGCAACAGAGTTTGAAAAACTTCAACTACCCATCATCAATATCTTTTGGCAACAGAGTTTGAAGAGCTTAAGTGTGTCCACGCCCTAAGGAAATCGCCTCCATGCCCTATCTCAGTGAATTCGGTTGTGATAGTTCGCGCCGAATCACCGGCGGGTCCACCCTATATGATTTGGTTCATTGATTTATTCAGTGATTGGTGTTTCACGTGGCAAAAGGCGGATTATTTTACTTAAACTGTGACATTGACAGGATTTGAGTGGAAGGCACCAGTGTGTCGGCTGTCAGAATAAAAAACAAGAGATCCCTTAAAGGGATCTTAACGCCCGCGTTCATCTATTCATATTAAATTGATTGATTGATTGTTTGGTGTTTTACGCTGCGCTCAAGATTATTTCACTTATATGGCGGCGTTGCCAGTTTTATTGTGGGAGGAAACCGGGCTCTATGCCCGGAGGAAACCCACGACCTTCCGTTGGTAGCTGGCAACCATCCCACATAGGTCGTCTATTCATATTAAAGATTATTACAGCAATACTGGATATAGGAATTGGGGCCTACATAAAAAATCTTATTCTAGGGAGATAACTATTGTTGAGGAAAATTAAATTGTGAATTGCAAAGTAAGCTCCCCTTGAAATTTTGGTTGAAAACAACATTGCCACCTGGTAGCCATCTTCAATATGCTAATGAAATGATAATGTACGGTGCACAGCTAGAACTTAGAGGGATGATGTGTGTCATGTTTGGTTAAGATCAGGTCAGTAGTTTTCTTGGAATAATGATAATAAGTTTCATTTTCAAATTTGGTTAAAAAACAACATTGCTTCCTGGCGGCCATATTTAATAAGCAAATGAGATGAAAATGTAGGGTGCACCACTAGATCAGAGGGAGATAATGTCGGCCAAGTTTGGTCAAAATCAGACCAGTAGTTTTCTTAGAATAGAAGTAACAAAAAAACAATATCGCCCTCCTGGCTGCCATATTGAATATGCAGATGAAATCAAAATGAACGGTGCATAACTAGACCATAGGGTGATAATGTATGTTGATTTTGATTAATGTCAGGTAGTTTTCTTGGAACAAAGATAAAGAAAAAAAACATCGCCCCCTGGCGGCTATATTGAATATGCAAATGAGATGAAAATGTACAGTACACAACAGGGCTATAGGGAGATAATGTGAGCCAAGTTTGGTGAAAATCGGACTGGTAGTTTTCTTGGAAAAATGTAACAAAAAAAATATATCGCCCCCTGGCAGCCATATTGAATATGCAAATGAGATGAAAATGTATGGTGCACAACTAGACCATAGGGTGATGTATGTTCAGTTTGATTAAGATTGGACTGATAGTTTTATTGGAAAAAAGATAACAAAAAAACACAACATCGCCCCCTGGTGGCCATATTGAATATGCAAATGAGATGAAACTGTACGATGCACAACTAGACTATAGGGAGATAATGTCAGCCAAGTTTGGTGAAAATCGGACTAGTAGTTTCCTTGGAATAAAGGTAACAAAAAAAAACAATATCACCCCCTAGTGGCCATATTGAATATGCAAATGAGATGAAAATGTACGGTGTACAACTAGACCGTAGAGTGATGATGTATGTTTAGTTTGATTAAGATTGGACAGGTAGTTTTCTTGGAATAAAGGTAACAAAGAAAAAACAACATCGCCCCCTGGCGGCCATATTGAATATGCAAATGAGATGAAAATGTAGGATGCACAACTAGACTATATGGAGATAATGTCAGCCAAGTTTGGTGAAAATCGGACAGGTAGTTTTCTTGGAATAAAGGTAACAAAAAAAAACAATATCGCCCCCTGGTGGCCACATTGAATATGCAAATGAGATGAAAACGTACGGTGCACAACTAGACCATAGGGTGATGTTGTATGTTAAGTTTGATTAAGATTGGACTGGTAGTTTTCTTGGAATAAAGGTAACAAGCAAAAAGTTAACGGACGGACGACTGACGACGGACCACGGAAAAGCGATTTGAATAGCCCTCCATCAGAATGATGGCGGGCTAAAAAGTCATTTTGGAGTCAGAAAAACGGAATACTGGCCGACACATTTGTCCTAATTACAGGGTGTAAATCAGATTTTCTGGAATGACTCTTAAAGTTGCATGAGCTACCAAAATTCACACTTTTTTCATAATTTCTGATCGTCACAACAGTAAAAGGCTTTGAAGGACATTGAAAAACTAAATGATTGGCGTTGGAATGAGGACAATCCATACAGTATGTGGCCTGTACGAACCGAAAACGTGTTCGAAAAGTAAATAAAATTTAAATAACCGAGACGACCATTCATTCATGCTAAGCCAAACTTAGTTCAAAACAATATTTTATCGTACATTCTCGAGACTAGAAGCACTAAAAAGCTACTGAATTATATGTCTTGAGGAAAATACCCAATAAATTCAACATTCTGTTTTAACCTCAAAATATCAACATTTTGGCAGCTCATGCCACTTAAAATAAACTGAATGGGAAAATGACCAAACTAAAACCCTTCTATATAGAAATTAAGTCAAAGTACCATGTTCAACAGCATAAGGGACAGTTTTATTGCAAAAAAAATGTTGGTAGCATATACAAGGAATGGTTCAATGTACTATAATATTGATAATTCACTAAGGACAATGGACTGATGAAATTGGATTTGAATAAACTTATAATTCTTTGAAAATACAATTTCTTCTAAATAGTTCCAAGTAACTAATGATGATAAAGATTTTAACCTAACATACTGATATTAAATCTTTCAATGGCATTTGAACAGTTTCAATAAGGCGGAGAATTACTTATGGACAAAGTCTTCGTTGGTTTATTGGGTGACGATGTTTCAATGTAGTTATTGTTATCTTTGATGCGGATGTAAGAAACCAAGAAATTGTTATCTGTAAGTAATTCTTCACCTTATTATAACAGGTTTATACTTCACCCAATTTCATATTGTTCTATAACAGCTTTATTAGCACATCTCATATGTTATTTGAAATTAACAGATTTCCCTGTCCCATTTAGTTCTAATGTTCCCCAAATATCGGTAACTAGATGTATCAGTCACCATTGATCTGGCATGAATATATATTATATTCTATTTTAATTCTAAAGACAATTTTCACCCGGTTTCTAAACAGGTATTGGTGGTTTCTTGTGACTTTCAAAGTCAATTGAGTTGATGTAACAAAAACTGTGCTCCATTTCGTAGATTTAGGCCACACATACTGTTAGATATCTACACATATCTGTGACATCATATTACTTGACCTCGGCGAACATTCAATCATAACTACTTTCAGAGAATTCACAAAAATTAAACAAAGATTAAGAACAAGATCAATGTTGTCTTTAAAATGAAAATAAAAACAAAATGAATTTAATCAGAAGTGTTGACTTGATGTCCGACTTGACATGGAGGTAACGAGTAACAACTGACCAAAATATCTTACCCACATTTGGTCATTTAGCTTGATCAAACAAAAAAAGGCATGAAGGTTCACATATTTGGCAAACTTTAAGCCTAGCGCAGACGAGGGGATTCAGCCGAGCTTTAAGGCAAGCATGGCCGATAGAGCGGCAACAGGTTTCAGCCCAGACGATGAGCTCTTGACTGAGGCAAGTTCTTGGTCACCCAGTTTATTGACCTACATAAATGTCACTGCCCGTGTTAAGTAATAATCTAAGTCGTCACATGCTTATATAAGTACAAGCGATTGGCCTTTCCCTCCTCTCAGCTCAGCTCACGTTGTGGGCACACAGTGAGATTCTTGCCTCTTAAGATAGACAATATTAAACATGCTAGATACTTTCCTCACCGCCTCGAGAGAGGAAAGTTTTACGCGCACACAGGGTAAACAGCTTAGCTCTCAGCCACGCGTGGCCGGCAGCTCAGTTAGATCCTCTCATATGCCCTAGGTTTAATGCTCATGCTCCTAGACCAGCAAACATGGCTGCTGAAATACCATATCTCCCTTAATCAAGGATCAGAAGTACATTAAAACATCTTCATGAAATAAATCAAAAATTTGAAATTTAATAGTTTGTTTGATTAATGCTGTTGTAAATCCATAAATTTACAGTAAGTCTCTTTCTCGTAACATTGAAAAATGACCTTCACAATAACTAAAGCCATTTGATACAAGCATTCTTGTACACTATGTCATCAGGAATATCTAAATGATAAAGATGTAGTTTTTCACAGTTCTTAAGTCCTATGTCAGTAAAAAAGATATATGTGAAAGCCACTTTAAGTGGCTGGTGTTTCTGCTGGCGCCGCAGATGATGATGATGCTGTTGTTGTTGTTGTTTCCATATTCTCCTCCTCTCGGTCTCGTTTTGATCTCTTACTTTTCTTGTGTTTAGATCGGTGATGATCGCTCTCTTCATCTGCGTCTCGCGTTTTACGGCTGCTGCAAGTAAGAATATTGACATACGTTATATGATGGGCATAACAACATCTGACAGAAAGCATACTACTACTGTAATTTGGAATGCAGGAAACTGACACTTGTCTAGTGATAGATTCGAGAAACAAGAAAAAAAGTATGATCAGTTTTTAAAGCTGATATTCTACAAGTGAAATGTAGATATTGTAAAAAAATTGTCAATATAAAATTCATATTACGACTGACATAGGTTGTCATGTAGCGCTGAAAACATAAAAAGGGGAAACATAACAGCTAGTTAAATCTATATTTTGTTTTGCCCCTTATATGATCAACACGTATGGTATAATACATTCTATTTCCAGTAGTAGAACTCTTTAAAGTGAAGGTGCATTTGCTGGTAGGAGTGGGACAGCTTCGTTGTCTTTGTAATGCACAGGAATGCAAATAATGAAAGAGATCTATATACAGACAATTTTGTAAGGTTTAAATGAATGAATAAAACATTTATATTTTTAATTTTATTATCCGAGGTAAAATTCAAAGAAATATTTTGATCTTATGGACTGTCTTGAGTTCTCTGTACAATTCCCCATTGGCCCGTCCCAGAAATCTCGCGAGATTGAATAAATGTTTCCTCCAATCAATAGAGAGCACAACAAGGGGGGTAACTTTTCCTTGATGGAAATATAAGGTATTGCCAGTGTGTCTGGTGGGAGAAACTGTCCTCTTGTTGCACAGGAACTGAAGTTTGAAGGTTCACTTTCTGCTTCCAAACCACTATTGCCTCATTCCACTACATTTAACCATCATAACAGAACTGAGAGCTGTTAGTTGGTTTAAGTGAAATTCCTAAAACTACCTCAGCACATGTTTAATTATGGTGTTTTATAGAGCAGGATAAATGAGGATACCTTTTTGAAGACCTGTGTTTCTCACTGTCCCTCTCTGATCTGTCAGATCGCTCCGAGCGATCACGATCCCTGTGTCGATCTCGTGATTTGTCTCGGTCCCTGTCTCGTCCACGATCACGGTCTCTGTCGCGGTCACGATCTTTTTCACGATAATAAGATTCCCTGTAATAAATTAACAAGAATTAAAAAAAAATAAAATAGAATAACAAATAAATTAGTGGTGCCCTTTAATTATTTAAAAAAAAAAACACAAGTGATGAATTAATCAAAGTTGTTAGGTGTGGCTAATGCCAATGGTGGTCAATCGTTATATACTTATCATACATGAAATTTTAAATACACTGTACAGTAAGAATTCCGCTAATTCAAGTACTCAAACATTACGAAAAGCACTCTAAAAGTTTGAGACTTTTGGTTGGGTGTCTTACCTCCTGCATGGAGCGACCGGTAATCCTATCGAGCAATCGTTATTGTTGTTGTTATAGACCAAACGAGGCAGAAAGCAGTCTAATAATTTGTTATCTTCACATTGCTCGTCCTTGAATTAGCGGAATTCTTACCATATATATATTTATATTTTAATTCCTCGGGGGAGGGGAAGGGGCATTATTTAAAATATATTTTTACCGGGAAGGTTGATAACTTCTTGATGTAACAGGAGAAGATATTTGTTTTTATTGCTAGTGTTAAATGTGTTTTTTTAAGTATCCATTACCTAATTTTAAAATGTTCACAGTACCCAGAATTGATTTCCAAAACTTAGATATGCAGCTTTTAACATTATAACCGAGGAACTTTCACCAGACATTGAGTGAGCTAAAAGTGGACTAACCTATCCCCCCTGTCGTAATGTTCCCTTCTTCCTGAGCTATAGCGATAATCTCTTTCTTCATCAGACCTGGGAGAAGAAACACAACCCAATTAATGGCTGATCAGTGTCCAATAACCCAACATAGTCTGAGAAACTGACAAGATTAATGTATACGGTTATCATATCTCAGTAGATACGGAAAATCTTTCTCTAACTACAGTGTGTTGGTATGTAATATGTATAAATGTTTATTAGGCTGAAATAAAGAATTAGCATTATTGTAAGACAGACACACATGCATAATTCACTGTTATCTCTTGGTCAATTTGTAAGAGGTGCTGGTCTGATACTAAGCTACATGCACGGTAGTTGGAGATAGTGAGTTACTTCCCCTTGGTTGACACTATACTCTACATGGAGGGCAGTCAGAACACCCTTCTGCTATCTTCGCTCGATACCGGACGGCTTTGACATGCCTCGGGCAGTCTGCGCTTTTTATACGGTAAATCACCGTATTTTGGGGCTGAATACAAATGATGTTGAAAGAACATATAAAAATATTTTCCTACAGACGAAGAAAGAAAATAAAAATAATTATAGATTTATTAAATGCTAATTTCATTTAGAAAGATATTTTTTTATATATTTTTTTTAGGCTGGTAAACCACATGATTAGTAACGCAAAAAGACAGACGCAGTTTCGGTGTATTTCAAGAATCCTCCAATTATTTAACTGATCGAGGCTGAAAGTTAACAAACCGAGTGTTTCGGTCCCTTACATTATCACAGGGACACTTTTGTGGGGCCCTCAAGAGGATTTTGGAATTGTACGTGTCACGGCTATATTTTTGATCGCCACATTCAAAATGACCTGCCGTTTATCAGATGGTATTTCACATACGTAAATCTCCGAAGTTTCAGAGTGCATGTAGGGTAGATGGAAATAGTGAGTTACTTCCCCTTGGTTGACACTATACTCTACATGTACCGTTGACACAATACTCTACCATAAAAACCATGAATATGTCATAATTAGTTTGTGCATTGCAAGAACATAAAATTGTGCAATGGTAAAAAGTGAGTAAGAATAAAGGTTGAATCACACACAGTAACTTTGATATTTACCAAATCAGAAACAAAATTATTGGTTCAAATGTTACATGGATTCTGATCATTGAAATTTGTATGATATATCATGAAAAAGTTAAACTGACTTTCGTTGTGTGTGAGCAAACCTTTAAAAGAGAGAATCGGCATTTAAGAAATAACGCATCAACCAAATGAAATTGATTTTGCCCTGAAAAAAAGTAACCTTGTTAGATGTGTCCTGGGCATAACAGCCATATGGAAAGTTTGATTTGGAATTTTCATATTTTTCAAGCAATTTTGAAGGAGGGGAAAATAAAAGAAACTCTTGTTTACAAGGGTATCAAATACTGCTCTTTATCTTTCTTGCAAAACTGTGTAAAGTAATGAAATAACCTCAGAGATTGACTTTCAGCAGCCATTTTTATACCAAGTAATAGATGTGTCTCCTTGGACCAATCAGCTGCCATATAACTCACCACTCACAGCAAACTCTGATTTTGATCTGAATGTCATTGAAGCACAGGTTAATTTGACTCATTCCAAGGCCTGTTCACAAAACTGCATAGTGTAATTTTCCTATGTGTAAACTAATCACATAGTTTCGTTTCCAACCAATTGAAAACAAAGGTTGATCTGGAGCTTGATGTTATTTATTACAGTATTATAAACAGTGACCAGGATAAAAGAGAACAAGTGTTGCTCCCTTAAAGTAGTGTTTTGAAATTTTGCTTATTATTCAAACACTATTTCGGTTCGACTATCGGTTTACCTCATTCCAACGTCAATCATTTAGTATTTCGATGAATTTACAACCTACTAAATAGTGTGAATTCTGGCTGCTTATGTCCCTTTAAGAAGTTTGCTTTCCCTATCTTGTATATTAATTGTATTTTTGATTAACCTTTTGGCCCTTTCTTATCAGAGCATCAATTACATTTACTGTCTCTAAATTCATTCTCCCACTTATACCCAAGTGCTTACATGTTGTACTTTCAAAAGAGATACCAGGGGCTCGTTTCACAAAGTGTAAGATTTTGCCTTACTGTCATGGCAAACCATACTGGAGAGATACTTTGCTATCATGCTATGACAGCAACATATGTGACATTTTGTAATTTTTACCTCCCTTTAAAACTGGATTTTGGGTTACCTCTCTTGATTGTTTTTTGTTTTCTTTTACACATAAAATTAGCCATTTTGTATTCTGTGCACTGGGTCGAGAGGACATAGATTTTATCAATCTGCTGGAAGTTTGACATAAACGTTGACCATTCCGGCCTTAGTTATCTATGGTTATGGCAGATGATTAGTCAGGTTAAGCTTGTTTTTTTTTCCACCCAACATGATGAGCTTAAACACATACTAGTTGTTGGATGATGGTTGTCGAGCTCATGTGGTATTAAACACACAGGATGCTGCTTAACCTATATTCCTGAGTCTTACACCACCAAAAAGTTTGTAATCTGTACTTATTGAGAAAAATAGCTGAAAGTTTCAGGAAAATATCAAGATTTGGTAGCTCATGCTAATTGAATATTAAGAATTTGGTATCATGGTAAATATAGCAAATGAAAACTCTTCATTAGACTTACATGCTATACTCAGATCCTGAGTCTGGACTTCTTCTGTTTTCATAATAATTATATTCTGACGACCTGGGGAAAAAGTTTCAGATAAACAAATGTAACACAAAGACAAAAATCAAAACTGCTTGTAAACCAACAAAACATAAATAAAGCTTGAGTAAGATTAAAACTTTTGGGAAGGGTCTGTTTGTAAATTTGTTTAACTGTGAGTGCTCAACAGTACACTCTAAAAAAGGCCAATAGCCAGAAATATTAACAGCCTGTTCCGCTGCAGGTACAAACGACGTTTCATCATTATTTCCAAAAATTAGGTCATTATTGTTTGATTTCTCTGTTTAATATGCAGAGTTTGGCTTATTGCAGCTAATATCAGGGAGTTAAGCACTGCCGATAAAGGAAGGATAAGATAACAAACTATGACAATGATCAAGAACAATTTACTGATGAAGTCAATTTACAGAGCATTACAGAGATACATTATTTAGTTCTTGAAACAATATTCTGACTTTTTGGGCTACTTCCAAAGTAATATTGGTAACCAAATCCTCCGTCCACTTGTGCCTGGCTAACCCTATGTTCAGCAGTAGGTTTCGTCTAATGACAGAATAGAAATAGCCGGAGGGGAAAAACACCTCCAGGGGTTTCCTACAGAGATGGCTATAATATTAACCTGGCTTACCTGGCATCCCAGGATGGAGCACTACTGTATGGAGCATTGTAACCTGAAGATCCATAATTAAATGAGCGATTCTCATAGTTACCACCACTACTGCTTCGCCTAAAAAAACAGGGTTTATATATTTCTTCTTAAAGAGGTACAAGCTTAGTATAAGTAAAAACATGATGCATTTCTAGTTTTATTTAAAATGTCTAAATGGTGGCATAAGAGCATTCCAATAAGTGAAGCCCGAACACAACATATCGAGCAATTGACGTTTCAAATCATCAGGGTGTTCGTGCCTATGACTCTGAGCTTGTTTACATTGCGGGTATCTAACAAACTAAATAAGGCATTGTCAGTCTAGCATGTAGGTAAACTATACCTCTCCCTGAAACAGCCCACAAAACTTTGTGCTGCTAAAGGACTGCAGTTTTCAAATTGCTTTGTTTTTTACAGTTTAACCATTGTGCAAATGGCAAATTTAAAACTGGGACATTTCTTTATGAAAATTTGGTCAAAAAGAGAAAAGGGAAAACTCTAGTCCGAAATTCTGGTAAAACAAATGTTTTTATTAACGGCAGTTTCTATTAAACAACTAAATGTTTTTTACTCTAGAGGAATGAAGAATAGCAAAACTTACCCGTCAGAAGAGGGGCCGGATCCAGGGGGAGGGTAATAGACTGAAAAATCAACAATAAAATATATTAAAAGATTTCAAAGAAAATATCACTTATCTACAAAGCCGGTAAACTTTTTGTAACATAAATGAAAAACATGTAAAATATTTCAATAGAATCATTTCGCAGAAACCAAATCATAGAAGCTCGAGCAAAGCGCATTTAAAATCTACAACTACATGATATATGATTTTGCTATCTTCATGTTTTTGTTTTTTTTTTCTTATTGAGACAATGACAACCAGCCATAAACTAGAAGAACTAAAAAAAAATTAGGACCAAACCAAGCAAACTTTTTAGTGTATTTCCTAAAAAAGTACAAAAAAACTTTGGCGGAACAGTTGATAAACGCCAAAGCCCAGAGTAAGACATGATACATACAATGTGCCAGACAAACATACCTAAACCTTCATAGGGATTATTAACCGGGGCACTTGGGTATCCTGGAGGAGGGAGGCTGACACCTGGGATAGGGGGGACACCTACAACAGCGACAAGTCACAAGGTAGAATATATGTTAATAATTTCCATACAATTGCATTTTTTGATTGGTCTACTGGGATACTTTGGTGCGTGACAATCAAGCTTTTGTCCACATCATTAGGTAAAGAAAGAATGATTGATGTTTAACGGGATAAACCCGGAACAAAGATCATTAAAATGTGTGCTATTCGATTGTTGTTTATATAAGATGAAGTTTCCAGATGGCCATTGGTAACTTTCCCAGCACCCACTGACAGCTGAATAGCGAGCTTTAATTGGGGAATCATTTGACTGCTTTGTTAACTGACTGAGAATGGACTTAAGTTAGATGCACAGTACAAGAGCATTGTAGATGCGTGTGTGGTGCATTTTAGGCTGTTTGTTTACTGACTGTCAGACAGAAAACAAAGCAACAGGGAATTCCATAAATAACTCTTTAAATGTATATTTTTTGTGGAAAGTCTTTCATCCAAGATTGATAACTTCTTATTTTTCTACTAATCTGAAGTTCAACAGAAAATCACAACAAACTTTACGCGGTGTCTCCTTTTAATGCCTTACTCAAGATTATTTCGCTTATATGGCAATGTTGCCAGATTTAGTGGGGGAGGAAACCTGGGTTGGACTGAGACTATCGCTCATCTGACTGAGCCACCGAGGCCCCTGGGGAAAGAAGATAACGGTAACGACTCAAACAGCCTTTTATGTAGATAAGGACCTTTATGTTGGGAAATCTTGGTTTAAATATATTAACTTGAACAAGGCAAAATTTACTAGTAACGTTTTCTCATGGATGAAATGCACAATGAAAGCAATGCTAAGCTAATGGTGAAACCAAATGCCCCATACATAAAATGCCAAACAAAAAAGTAAAGCAATGAAAAAGTCTGAAATACATGTACATGTGGAAGACCAGCAGACCCACTCATCAGCAGAGGTCTCCATTATTATAGTGTTTTGATTTATCTTAAGCACATGCATCTATTTATTTTGTAAATAACAAAATATTGTTTATAGAAAGGGTGAATAGATGTAAAATGTTCATAAGCTCACCTGGGGGTGCCATGCCAGGTGGGGGCAGTCCTGGTGGTGGCATACTGTAATCTGGTGGGTGCATTGGGGGTGGCATCCCAATAGGCGCAGTAGACTGGTACCTTCGATTGCTGAAAACACAAGACCAATCCAAGTAGTGCCAGTTCAGAATCTTTTAAACATTGAGATATTTTTGTAAAAAAAATGTTGAAACACTCTTCTGATGGATTGCTTGGAGTTTTACAGTGCAGGGAATGAAACAAGTCTGGAAGATATTTCCATTGGTAATAACCAATACTTACATCCATCACTTATACCAGCAAGGATCTGACCAAGTTTGGAAATCCCACAAACCTCAGTGGGATTTCACCTAAGTGGAGGCTTATTGGATTACGTCCACAACTGCTTACTTAAGATTTCTTATTTCAACGCAATAATTTAGTTTTTTAATGAACCTTAAACTTTCTAATGGTTGTGGCAATAAAGGCTGGACTTACTAGTTTGATGAATCTGTTGTCTGTAGGGGTTCACTGGCTGTGGCGGGTCTCCTGGAGTCCCGAGCTGTACTGCCTATCACATCAATCGTGCCAGACATCTTCCTGTTAGGAGGGGGCTGGGCTGAACGAAACAGTTCTTTATTGGAGGGGGTAGTGGCTGCACAAAATAAACACTTCTATCAAAATTTCCTAACCCAAAGTTTTTTGCTATAACTGACAGCAACTTATAATTAAATCCCAATTTGACTTATATAAAAAGCTAGGTTATTTTCCTTATATTATGGACAATGTAAAATTTTATTGCTGAGTTGGGAGGTTGGGTGGGTTGAAGCCAAACCTTCTGCTGATACTGGACAACAATTTAACACAAGGGGAATCAAGTGAAAACTGTCAGAATTCTATCATATTTTTGTTAGATGGATTTTTGTCAGATGGATACTTAAATGAATTCTATTCTAAGCCACGGTCCAACTATGAAAGGGTTGTCTCGCGTGAGCTTCTATCATCTATGACTCCACCCACCCAGCCACAGAGACACCTGTACAGGTAGAGATCAAATTTCCACAGTTTGATTTCACTTAAACAACTGGAAATAATGAAGGTGAATGTCATCACTTCCTATACTAATGTAATGGATTGGCCAGTAAGTTATGGCTAATATAACACTAACAGACTTGAACAGAAAGTTGTCTCGATAATTTCTGACTTTACCCCTTCCCATAACTTACCTATAAGTGAAGGTGAAGCAGCAGTGGAGCCCTCCTTGACCCCACTGGGGCGACTTACTGGTGTGGAGGGTACCTAACAAAATATATCATCATCATTATCGCATTAGTAACTATGATATATAAGCTTTGAAGGAGAAAAAATGAGGGAGTGGGAAAAGATTAAATAAAGTTTTTATTTATTAATATTTATTTATTTAAGATATAAAACATTGCTTTCAACATTAGATCAGTCTTACTGCAATGATTGAATGAGAAAAAAAATGACCTTGACAAGTCCCACTGAAATATGACATTACCTCCTTTACACACTGTACCTATCTTTTTATCACCCTTATACTTTAAAATATTTTCTTATAGGGCCTGGCAGTCTACCGAGAGATTTCGCGATATCCGGTGACGTTTTTTCATGACGTCAGTTCAATTGACGTTTTTTGTACTTAAACGTCAGAAATGAGCGTCATATTCGAACGATAAAGGCTCCTCACATGCGTAATGACAACGCCGGTGACAGGAAATTTGTGGAATGGTCACGTTACTCCCGCTCCCTATTCTCCAAGATCCACAGATATGAAAATGGATAATCAGCATAAAAAAGAATTTCAAGCCAAAAACCAACACAACTTACAAATATTTTTCTATCTCCTAGATCCATTCTCAAACGTCTTTGTTTTTCACAATATTGTCTCCACGTATCCTCATTAAAACCATAGTTGAAGTAATCTGTTATATCAGCACCTGTAATACATTTAACCATGCCATTTGTTCTTTAGCTTATCTTAATTGCAAATAACGTTAGATTACATAATAATCTAACGTCTAATTCTATCTTGCCTCTTATATAAATCACTAAAGATGATTGATTAGTATTTTACATTGTATTCAAATTTATTTAACATACAGCGGTCTATCTTGCCTCTTATATAAATCACTAAAGATGATTGATTAGTATTTTACATTGTATTCAAATTTATTTAACATACAGCGGTCTATCTTGCCTCTTATATAAATCACTAAAAATGATTAATTAGTATTTTACATTGCATTCAAATTTATTTCACATATGTCGGAAATACATAAGTCACTCAGCAAACTGGACCTGTTGTTCTGAGGATGACCTTGACCTTTAGTAGATAACTGGCAACTTTTCAACATTGGGTGATTGAGCAACAAAACCTACTCAGATTTTTTTTAAAATTTTTGTTTTATTGTTTGGTGTTTTACGTGGCGATCAAGATTATTTCACTGATATGGTGGCGTTCCCAATTTTATTGTGGGAGGAAACCGGGCTCTATGCCCAGAGGAAACCCACAACCTTTCGGTGGTAACTGGCAACCATCCCACATAGGTCGTTCGAGTGAAAACCCAGTCAGAAAATTGTCCCATTTTTTTGGGACTGAGTGGGATTCAAACCAACAAACACATCGCATGCGGGCCTGTGTCAAACTGAGAGAACATTGTTCCTCCAGCTGAGCCAATAATTGTGATATTTACATGAAATGAAGAAAATTAGGTCCAAGAGAGACAACTTACCTGGTTTTCTCCACGGTTTATCCTCAGCCTGTAGACTGTCCAAATCAAACTCATAAACCGGTGTCCCATTTATCTGACCTTGTACTTCTAAATCTACTCCTTTGGTTGGGGCCTTCTTAGTAGAATCTGAAAAACCAAAACAACTACCTTATTTAATCCTATATCATATTTATGATCATAAGTGAAAATAATAATTTTTGTTGATTAGCACATTTTGGACAGACATTTGAAGCTTTTGCTTATTCACAACAATAATTACAATAGGGTGTGTAAGGCACTGAAACTGATGATTTAGGCAAGTTTCTAGATAGAAATACAGTAGGACCCGCTTAAACGCATAGGCTTGGTCCGGACATAAAATATGCAATTAAGCGGGTTAACCGTTTAAACGAACATAGCAAATTTAGACGTCCGCAGTTGTCCCCCTTGACTTCATGCACTATCGTAAGTAAGACTAGGACACTGACCTATATAGATTGCTGTAAATGGATTTATTTCCTGGTTTTATAATAATACGTAAAATAAAAATTTACTTTTGGAGAAAGAAATTTGTTATTGTAGATTGTTTTACTCGTTGCCTAACAGTTTACAATTTCAAGCTGCTGTGCTTTTCCCGGGCCTGAGTTATCAACAGTGGCCCGCTGAGTGGTACGTCACGTGGTACGCTGTGTTTGCAGTCCAGCTGTGAAAGCGGGTTTCGTAGCCAGTTGGGATTAATCCTGTAGTTTTTTCGAGCTAGCCTGCCGATTATCCGGGTAAATTCTCAAACCACGGGATGTTTGTTATGCAATTAAGCGGTTTATGCATTTAACCGATAACCGTTTATCAGGACTTAAAACAACAGGCTGGTATAGGGAACGATTCCGTCCCCAGACATTTTATTCGAATAAGCGGGTTATTCCTTTAACCGCAATTCCATTAAGTGGGTCCTACTGTAGTAGGAAAAAATGTTCATAGCACCAAAAATAAACATTATAAATCAGATAAACTACCTTCGTCCACCATAACATTTATACAGCTTCTGATGGATTGATCAAAGTGTTCAGACCTCAGTTTTGCATCTGAACTTGACAGGTCCTATTTTTTTAGCCTAATACACGTAAATTTGCTTTACAAATATCAGAAAGTGTACGGCCTGTTAATATTTATTTTTAAACGTAAGTGAACTGAGAGATGTCCTCCACAATGTGAATAACAAAACTTACCTGTAGGTTTTTGGTATGTTGAAGAGCTTTTGAATAAATTTCTTGGAGCTCTGTAAATAAAATGACGAGAAAATTGAATAAGTTGGACATACCAACAATGCAACCCCGCCACAAAGCAGCCCTCCAACACAGTGACATAGGACAATCAGATGAAATACCAATCAAAAATTATATTATAAAAACATTTCCATGCAGCATAATCAATCAGGTTGACAAACACTAATTGTGCTTACAGTAAAGTTTGATTTATAATCTGTTTTTCTCCAACGGTCACTTGTAAACGTTTCAATGATAATTAATACAGTACGGTTTAAGTCAAACCTTATTCATAAACGGCTCGCCTGATTTAATTTCTCCAATGGTGACTTGTGCATCATTCAATGATAATACAATAAGATGTTAGTCAAAACTTACTCATAAACAGCTGGACCCGATTTAATTTCTCTGATGGTGACGTACATCGTTCAATGCTAGTTCATGCAGTAAGATGTTAATCAAAACTTACTCATAAACGGCTGGACCTGATTTAATTTCTCCGATGGTGACTTGAACATCGTCTTCGTCATCTTCATCGTCATCATCATCATCATCAGATCCGTCATCTTTCTCTTGCTCTGTTTCACCATCATCAGGTTTCTCCGCAGTCTTATTCTCCTCTTCCCCACTCTAATAAGACATTAAGCTGTGTATTAATTTCTCTGATCTTCCACATAACAAAGTATCAAAGTCTTCATTTGGTTCGATTAATGTTTTACGTTGCACTCAAAGACTACTTCACCTACATGGCAGCATGTCAGGTTTAGTGGGGGGGGGGGGGATGGGGGACCAGGCTCTATACCCAAAGGAAACTCATTTATCCAGTACCTGGCAACTTTTACAAATAGGGTGAAAGGGTGAAAAAGTAAACCCACACCAAATTAGCTGTACAAAAATGCACGTTACTAAACGTCAAAAGAACCTTTTTGAGATGCCGTATCGGGTGTGTGTGAAAACAAGGTTTAATCGGTTATCGGACGGTGATTGACCAATCAAATTGTAGAGAAACTTTCATGTGGGAAAATAAATATATTTAAGCAGATCAAATAAGGATCCAAGTGTACTGACTAAGAGGAGAGTATGCAATGCTTTAACCAGTTAGCAAGAGAACGCCCATCTTACAGCTTACATTTGTTACGTACAATATGAATTAGTAGAAACTGTTAGTTTGTTGTTTAGAGAAGTGTAAAGATGTAACTCACAGTAACACCACTCACCAACTCCCCAGCTTCTCGCTCTGTTCCAGGTTCAATTTTAATCCTGACAAAAAGAATATGAGCAGTGAGATCATAGCAAAATGTGTTTGTTTTGAGTTTAACACCATTAGTAACCCTCCTTTGTGAATTGATTGTAAGCTGATTTTCTAATTTCAATTCCAAAGGGAGGGGCACCATTTAATTTCTGATCAGTTTTTATTTGTTTGTATTGTAAAATAATGTTTGCAAGATATATTGAATCTTAATCTAGGTTATAACAAGATAATTTAGTTTCTTCCACAGCCACAGTCTTGGAATAAAGGCATTAATGATTTAACATACTGTAGTGTAGTACATTATTAATTTTGAGGAAAACTGTCAGCCACAATCATGCAAACAGTCACTAGAGTAAATCTGTCAGTGCTGGGTGTTTTTACGTGGTACCAGTGCTGGATTGATTGATTGTTTGGTGTTTTACGCCGTGCTCAAGATCATTTCACTTACTGTAAATGCCTTTATATTCGCGCGGTCCTTATTTTCGCTTATTTCGCGGTTAAGAATTTTCCGCGAAAATAAAAACCGTTGAATTTAGAAGTCTAATATTATGTGCCTTTACGAATGCATATAGGCTGCAAGCGCCTCTGGCGCTAAAAGTACAACGGCGGCAACAGTAGGCCCTAAAGCCGTTTAACTTATTTACTAAAACTTACTTGGTAGAAACTTGTTTTAATTTGTTTCGTGCTTTTTTATCGTGGGGAATTTTTATTTCCGTGTCGGAATCGATGAAAACGTAAACATGGTGAAAATTCAGCCTCTGAGACCGCCATTTCAAGCAGATGACTGACGGGGTCAAAGTTCGGTTAACACTAAAACTTGTAATATGTAATTGACCGAGTCCGGACTTTTTTTCAGTACAAGCGATAGTTTAAAAACCTAATCAATTGATATAATCTAGAAGAAATTTGAATAAAGCAAACATCATAGGAGTTACATGACAGAAATTTATTAATTGGGTTTGTGTTCAGTTCAATTTAAAACGCGTGCGGCGTGGACAAGGAAGTGAGTTTTTACGCAGCGGGCTGTCGGACACAGACAGCAAAGTATGTTGATCTCTGTTTACACTCACAGGATTAAATATTTAGCTGGATTAGGGTTTTTTGTGTAATCAAGTTGTATAGATGAATTAGCTAGCAACTCACATTAGTCTAGACAAGTTTATGATAAATCCAATGTTAATTTTTGTTTTATTAATGGATAATTCATGCGTGTTATGTTAAATGTTGAATTCCCTTTCACTTTTGATAGCCAATCAGCAAAAAATCCGCGAAAATTCATACCCGCGTACTTGTTCTTTTCCCAAATCCGCGAAATTTTAAACCCGCGAATATAAAGGCATTTACAGTATATGGCGGCGTTGCCAGTTTTATTGTGGGAGGAAACCGGGCTCTGTGCCCGGAGGAAACCCACGACCTTCCGCTGGTAACTGGCAACCATCCCACATAGACCAGTGCTGGAGCTTAACTTTATAGGGTGGTTGGCATTAGGGCAAGCTGAATGGTAAAATTGGTTGCTCGAGCCAAGATACGGTTGCCCAGATTATTGTTAATGTTTTTAAGCGGATCAAAAGTGACTTTGTTCAGAGAGAATAATGGTAGTCACTGTTTGCTTTGGCCAAACGAAGACGATGCTACTTCATTTACTAAATTAGTATCAGACCGTTTAAATCAAATGCTAAACTTTCTCCAAAACTAACTTGCCAAGCATGGCAAGCACTTTTCAGGTCTTGCTTGCCCACAGACCAAATTATTTGCAAAATGCATGAGGGCAAATGGGAAGTTCTAGCACTGTCTGTGGTATCCGATGAAAATCTAGCTTTAAAGCTAGCTGTAGATTCTGTGAATGAAATCTAACATTCAATTAAAAGTCTGTTAGCATGCAATCTCATGCTGTTTTTCCCTACAATAATAAAACTTACTTTTTGATGCCTTCTTTTGAATCCACAGGCTCTGAATCTGTAAAAGAAATAAAAAAACATTGTTTTTGGTTTCTTCTCTTTACTTCATTTGTAGAGAAGATGAGATTGATTAAGGCTAAAATTGGTGAAGAACTGTTAGCGACCAACTCTAACACTCAGCTTCCCGACAATCTTTTGATTGACCTCAGTTGACCTTTGCTCTTCCATGTTTGGTAGAGGTCGCTTCCAGTTTTTACAACAATTTCAGCCTCATTTGGACATGGATTTACAGAGTGTGCGTTACATGCGGATAGGCGAAACATGTGAGTTGAGATTTCGGTTTATTTTAAAACACATGCTTAAAATGCTCGATTTGTTTGACACTTATAAGAAACAAATTTCAACTTTTTCGCCTTCAGCGCACATGGCGAGTTGACTTTGGAGGTAGAACTAGCCATTGGAACATGCACTGTTGTCATAGAACTCAAAACTTCGGCGAAAACACAGGAGAGGAAATTGTCATTTTTGTTCAAACGTTAACCACCGATCGGCTGGGTCTATTTTTCGTTGTTCGGGGGTGAAGCGGCTGATTAACCAACTTTTAGGTGGATAAACCACCGATCAGCGATTTTCCTCTACCTGATAAAGGGTCTAAATAGAAGTTTGCAACATTTATTGCAGTTATTCATTTGGCTCAGCTGAACTTCACTATTCGTTGAAGTTTTGCCTTAATCCTTGCTTTTGTTACATGTATTATGCATATTAGCAGCTGACGAGGTGAGCGGTGCGCTTATTTTGTTGTTGTTTAAGCATTTAACATTGAACAATTATTTCTAAGCTTGTTGGAAATAAAATCAAACAAGTCTCAATTTAACTAAATCTTTATGTTGAACATGTTGGCTCAACATTGGCATGAGACCAAAAACCAGAATAATCATCAGTACCGCCATAAAGCCATGCTTCGTCGTCCTCGACCGGCGCTTCGGTCGTCGCCATGTTGAGTTTATCGATTTGTTTTGCCTGGATTTGGTGTATCAAAAAGGATAACCCTGCACGTGTTGCGTGGAAGTTATTCCAGAGAAGAGCATATAGGCCACATTTTATTATTTCTTAGGTTTGAATATGAATATTTCATATGTGGGTTGTTCGTTGGAAAATTATAGATTTCAAGCTGTAGATTTGCAATGGCATCAGCACAAAGATATTTTGGGCGAATTTCCGTTTTCTTTTTCAGTTTAATCTTTTTTTGCATGTTGACAGTATAATCTTCAAGTTCAAAGTTGGATAACTTTATAAGGAGTGACAATTTTGGTTATGTTGACGTTTCTCTGATGGTAAATTTAGCAAAAGCGTATTTCACGCCATAAGATACTCAGAGTTTATAGTTACTTTTCATTTACGATGTGTTTGGAATGCTGTCGACAGCGTCGTCGTAGTAATTTTTGCGGGTTCGAATCCGACTCTACTCTCTACTAGTACTACACTCTAGTCTGACTCTGACACTTCTTAATTAATATTAAATAAATAATAACTTAAGTTTACTCACCAACACAGTGAATTCCTTACTTGCCTCCTTGTTTTATAGTCTGACTTCCATTCTTTCTCCTGTTCGAAAAGGAGAATGGATATAGCGAGTCGGATCTGACTCTTGAGACCACAGAAATTTGAACAATTTCTCATTTTCTGACTAAGATTTTCACTGGAATGGATGCATTATGTCGAACTGGAAGAGTTGACACAATGACAGGTTGACAGGTACTTGCCGAAAAATGGGGGTTTCCTGATCATCCAAGCAAAGAGCCGATTTCCAAAATAATCTTGAGTGCGTCGACATACATACTGTTACTACACCATCAATCAATCAATCCCAATTCCTGCCGGGGCTAAGTAATAACTAATATCAAAAGTGTTTAAAGAAAGAAAATTCAGCAAAATTTAAGTTCTATTACATACTACTTTTGTCAATACTAGCTAAAGTAAAATGAACAGCTGATTTTCACTGTGATTTCAGTGCTGAAGGTTCATTAGAAAGGTTGAATAATTTTAATAAATTTAAGAAATTACAATTATTCATACAGTCTGTGGGTGTAGTTCAGACTTTACTTCACAGTAAAATTATAAGTGAAATAAATTTGAGTGTGCCATAAAACATCAATCAATCAATCTTATAACAGTTCAAATCAGTCAAATATATTAACTGTAAAACTATAAGTATTCCCTCTGACTGTGTGTTTTAAATTAAATAAAAACAATAAACAAATAACATTATTAAGGTGGTGTTCCATGTGTAAATTGATGCAAAACAAAAAGGTTTAGGTTTCCTAGCTATGCTGTTTTAGTGGACTGCTTTGAAAATCAATTAATATAAATCATACATCATACCAGGAGTAAATGAATGACTTCTGATCATACATTATACATGTGTTTGTTTTTTCTTGCAGTAGTTGATCAAGATGGGTCAGTTTAGAGCGTTTTACCGAGGAATTTCCTGTATAAGACCAGATGCTGTTGATATATCCAGGAGGGTTTGCACTGTATGCTACAGAAATCCTATAATACACTCACAGACATCTTCTACATCCCAATATCCATCAAGAATTCAGCAAATTTTAGTTCGAGGCCTGCTTAAGCAGCGCAAAAATCCAGCCCAGGTGGCTGTGCCTTCACTAAAGGATGATTCTATAAAAATTCAGTTATTTGGTGTCGGCAATGAACTTATGTCTGTTGTTACCCTTAGAAATGCCAAGAAGATGGCAAAAGAACAAGGCTTGAAACTGGCTGAGATCGATCTTTCCGCTAAACCACATCCTACATACCAATTGATGACAGGGAAAGAATTACATGCCCACCAACTGCAACAGAGGGAATTGAAAACTTCCAAAAAATCTGAGAAGACCTTAAGATTTGCTTCTAAAATTAGTGCCCATGATCTAGAAATAAAACTAAAAAATACTAAAGACCATCTACAAAAAGGTCATATGGTGAGAACCATTGTACTAGGTCCGAAGAACGCATCACCAGAGGTAGGAACTATATAAATCATTTCATATTTCCTTGTATAGTTTGTTTTATTTTTCATAGTTCTAATTCCACTTATTTTAAAACTTGGTAAACAAAATGTCATTGACAACGCTATTCTGACTGGATGTTTGCTAGATTATTGTATGGTGTTCCATTTGTTGGTACAATTTATAAAGTGTCATCCATCTTGGTGTAATTTATAAACTGCCTTTCCATGTTGATGCAATTTATAAACTGCCTATCCATGTTGATGCAATTTATAAAGTGCCTATCCATTTTGATGCATTTTTAAAGTGCCTATCCATGTAGGCGCAATTTAAAAAATTGCCCACCCTTTTTGGTGCAATTTATAAAGTTCCTATCCATGCTAGTGCACTTTATAAGTTGTGTATCCATGTTGGTGTAATTTGAAAAATTGCCAATCCCTGTTAGTGCAATTCATAAAGTGCCAATCCCTGTTAGTGCAATTTATAAACTGCCTATCCATATTGGTGCTATTTATAAACTTCCTATCCATGTTAGTGCAATTTATAAAGTGTTTCCACGTTGGTGCAATTTGTAAAGTGTTTCCATTTTGGTGCAATTTATAAAGTGTGTTTCCATTTTGGTGCAATTTATAAAGTGTGTTTCCATTTTGGTGCAATTTATAAAGTGTGTTTCCATGTTAGTGCAATTCATAAAGTGCCTATCCATGTTGGTGCTATTTATAAACTGCCTATCCACGTTGGTGCTATTTATAAACTGCCTATCCACGTTGGTACAATTTGTAAAGTGTGTTTCCATTTTGGTGCAATTAATAAAGTGTGTTTCCATTTTGATGCAATTAATAAAGTGTGTTTCCATTTTGGTGCAATTTATAAAGTGTGTTTCCATTTTGGTGTGACCAGCCCCGATAGCTTAGTCGGTAGAGCGTCCGCTTCAGGCCTGGGAGATCCGGGTTCAAGCCCGGGTCGAGTCAGACCAAAGACTTTAACAGTGGTAGCTGTTACTGCTTCGCTTGACGCCCAGCAATAGGAGTTAGAGCAGCGACTGGTTGGCCCGGTGTCAGTATACTGTGACTGGGTGAGGGGGCTTGCTGGTTGTCTTCGGCAAGTCGTCTCGGTGAGACAGCACCTAAAAGAGCGGTGGAAATCCGCCCTGTCACAAGGAGACAACGTCTTCATATAACCGAAATACTGTTGAGCAGGACGTAAAACCCCAATCACTCACTCACTCACTCCATTTTGGTGCAATTTATAAACTGCCTATCCATGTTGGTGCAATCTATTAATTGTGTATCCATGTTGGTGCTATTTATAAACTGCCTATCCATGTTGGTGCTATTTATAAACTGCCTATCCATGTTGGTGCTATTTATAAACTGCCTATCCATGTTGGTGCTATTTATAAACTGCCTATCCATGTTGGTGCTATTTATAAACTGCCTATCCATGTTGGTGCTATTTATAAACTGCCTATCCATGTTGTTGATAGTATACTTATAAAGTGCATATCCATGATCCATTTAAATTGCCTTCGATGGCTCAGTCGGTAGAGAGATAGTCTCTTCGTCTGACACAGGCCTTCTATAAATGGGTCGCAAGTCCAAAGAAAATTAAAAATATTACTGAGTGGGTTCATAACTCGATCACCCTACGTGGAAGGGTTGTCAGGCACAAAATTTGGACACCCTCCTCAAAGAAAATTATTTAAAAAAGCTGATATGGTCAATTTGTTTTTTGGACACCCTAAATGAAATTTCTGCCTTCCCCACTGCATTAATGTTCTGAAACATTCAATTTACTGATCAGAGGGTTTGTATTTTGCAAGAACTTGTATCCATAATTTTCTTTTCAATGTTGCAAATTTGTGAATCTGTATCCTGATGGACATGTCTCATTTCAGGAAACTGGCCGTGAACACAGTCGCTTATTGAAATTGTTGACGGAAGAATTAGGTGATATGGCTGTTGTCCAGCAAGCTGCTGAAAGTCCCAGAGAATTGGTTGTAGTTTTTAAACCAAAACAGACAGACGAAGGGGATGGAAATATGTAAATTAAAGCTGACTTTTTAGGGTATTGAGGGGGTGGGAGCTGTTGGTTATAACCCAAACTGGTCTGGGTAAATGATTGATTATTTCATTTTGTGTAACAGAAGGACTGAAGGAGATAAAAGCCATGGCATTTAAATATGATGGGACAGTGTTACTTGTTCTTTGCAGAAATACAACAATCATGTCCTGGGGCCGGTTGTTCAAAAGTGTATTAGGCTTAATGTCACAATTGAATTTATTTGGTATGTTACGTCATTTAGACCTGTATTAAGGTAAAGCCTAGTAATACACTTTTGAACAACCCACCCCAGGGCTAAAATAAGAATATTCAGTTCAGTTTATTCACCAATCAATATAAAGTATTACTGTGGAAATAGTATTAGTAAAAGCCTCAGCAGGAATTAAACCCATTGTACCAGGGGAAACTTTTACATCATCAACCTAGCCCAGAAATCTTGTCTGCGATTTTACTTTTATTTCGTGCAAACGTCAAAGTGTGTATGTTCAGACACTCAGCACCATAGAGACCAATTGTTCTGGATAATTATCAACCAACCATATGACAGGAGCTGTAATTGCTTCCAAGAATTCAAAAATTAAATTGACACTTAAAATAAAGAAAATAATTGATTTTCATTGGATGTCTTAATACTGTTGTCTGTTTCATCTCTTTTAAGTAAAATCTCTTTTTCCTTAATTCATGTAAGTAACAAATTTATATCAAAAGTTATATATAAAAATGCTGAGAACAAACTCGCAACAAATATAAAATGGCAGAGAATCTTAATTGTGACTCCTCTAATATCGTGTATGTAATCACGTGCAAAAAATGTCGCAAACAGTACGTCGGAGAAACTCAGAATTCTCTACGACAAAGAGCAGCCAACCATTTATTTAGCATAAGACTTAAACATGATGTACCCGTGGCACAACATTTCAATATTCAAGGTCATTCGGTCAAGGACCATTTTGAAATCATGCCTATTGAGAAAATCCCATTTCTCACTTCTGCTGCAGATACGAAGCACACACGTTTGGAAAGGGAAAGTTTTTGGATTCAAACATTACAAACTATTTATCCTTTGGGTTTGAACTTGGACCCCGGAAGATGTCGTGAAAAAACTATAATACCATTTGTGTTTCAGTATAACAAAGCTAGCATCGCTATGGCCAAGATTAAAGTAGAAGAATACAAACTACTTCAAAGTAAACTTGCTCGACCTCTGACCCAAAGGCCAGTCATTGCTTATAAAAATAACAAGAGTTTGAAAGACATACTGGTCAGGGCTAAACTCCCCTGTCTGCCTTCTACCTAGGTTTTCTGGGAAAGGGTATGGGGGGGGGGGGGGCATAATATATAGTCTGACGATATTCTTACTATAGCTTAAGATGCGTAAGCATTGTCAATGTAATACAAAGTGTTCCAGAAAATTCTACTGACTAAGGCCAAGCTCCTGTCAGTCGTCAACCTAATGAAATATCATAGGTTTACTTTATTACAACAATTTATGATGGGGTATAAAGGTCTAAATGATATACCTCTTTTTAACACAATTAGAAACTTGTCTCCGTGGTTATTTTAGACAAGAAGATTTTTCCTGTGCCCGTATGTTTTACTGTTCATAAATATAAAAATGCTACTATTAACATGAATAGTGATTGTGTTTTCCCATGTTAAAGTGGCATGAGCTGCCAAAATGTTTGATATTTTGATGTTTAAGAAGAATGTTGAAATTATTGTCTATTTTTCTCAAGACGTATAATTCAGAAGCTTTTTAGTGCTTCTATTCTCGAAAATGTATGATAAAATATTGTTTTGAACTAACTTTGGCTTAGAATGAATGAATGATCGTCCCGGTTATTTAAATTTTGTTCACTTCGCTAAGTTTTCGGTTCGTACATGCCACATACTGTATGGATTTTCCTCATTCCAACACCAATCGTTTATTTTTCGATGGTCTTCAAAGCCTCTTACTGTCGCGACGATCAGAAATTATGAAAAAAGTTTGAATTTTGGCAGCTCATGCCACTTTAATTGGCATAGGTTTTCCTTCATCATAATTAACTAATTATTGAGTGTAATCAATATTTATTCAAATTAAATGTCATCAGGTGTAGAAAATTAATAATCGGCAATGATGGGAGATTTGACCTCTCGGATTGATACAATTGGTCCAAGAAAGTTCATATGGCATTTAAAATGGGAGGCCTGTCAAATTATTCATGTCAACTTGAAAGTTGAATCCCGTAGCAAACTTAGTTTGTTACACCCCACGAATGAAAGAAACCGAGATTTCACCTAAAAATAGATTTTTCAGACTAGCCCAAAGTATAGTAAAATATGACTCGTCAAAGCAAGTTTTCAAAACAACATTTTCATACTGTACTGTACAGGAATAGAAAGCCGTCAGAAAAAGCTAGTGTTTTAAATTATATATACATTTTATCAGGTAGGACAACAACTTTTTTATACAACTATTATTCGTCAAGATTTTGTTTGGTTGATTGTTTGGTGTTTTACACCGTTCAAGATTATTTCACTTATATGGCAGTGTTGCCAGTTTTACTGTGGGAGGAAAACGGGCTCTATGCCCGGAGGAAACCCACGACCTTCCGGTGGTAACTGGCAACCATCCCACGTAGGTCGTTCGGGTGAAAACCTAGTCAGAAAATTTTCGAATTTTTTTGGCATGAGTGGGATTCTTATATAAACTATAAGTAGGCCTACTGCCTAGTAGTAGGCCTATAAGTTAAAATACTGAGTATTACAATTTAGTGCCTCGACGACGTGGAAAAAATCTACTACCGTTCGAGCCAAGGCTGACACATGCGCAGACATCGAAAGTGTAAAACTTTGCGTTTTCTTGTTTTCGCTTGAGCTCTGGAGGGGCTCCAAGCGAAAACACGAAGTTTTACAGGGCAGAAACTTTGCGTTTTCTTGTTTTCGCTTTGAGTTAATAGACTTAATTAAGAGATGAGGCGTTGGGTCGTGAGAGGTTTTCACTTGGGTCCTAAGAGAGAATAAGAAAACACGAAAGCTCTAAAATTTTGCATTTTCTTATTCTCGCCTTGATTTGACGAAACGAAAACGCGAGAATAAGAAATGGCACAAATCAGGACCTTTCTTATTGACAGAGGTTTGATTTTGCTTTCTTTCATTTAAAATAAGCCCCGATGGACTTGAGGGTTAGGGACCTTTTTTATTGACAGAGACAGGTTTGATTTAGCTGCCTTTCATTTTAAAAAATAGGCGCCCCGATGGACTTTAGGGTTAGGGACCTTTTTTATTGACAGAGACAAATTTGATTTAGCTGCCTTTCATTTAAAATACGCCCCGACGGACTTTAGGGTTAGGGATCTATTTTATTGACAGAAACAGCTTTGATTAATCAGCTGTCTTTCAAAAGTAAAAGTAAAAGTCTAAAATACGCCCCGATGGAGTTTACGGATAGGGGTTAGAACCCGGGACCTTTACAGGTTGATTTAGCTATCTTTCATTTAAGGTTAGACTAGGCCGAAGTCTCTTCTGGGGAATATCGAAATCTTCCAAATCATGCTCTCGTTTCCTATAATATAGAGGTCGTTGTTGTCTATTCAGCTTTCTCGGGATTAAAAAACCAGCGCGCTCAACTTTTTTAACCGTGTACAGGGAATAATCATATGATTATCTCGCGCTTTATCCCATTAACATTGAAAATTATCCGATTCTAAATAGCGATAAGAAAGCCTTTATCTTGAAGAGAAAAAAGAACTCTATTGTACTTTTTAACTTGAATTTTCAGGCCTATAGACCTGGAGAAGTCCATAACATGCACTAATTTACAAATAGAAAAGTCCCTGTCAGATAATGATTTCGGGCAAGGCACAAATGAAGCCCTCTATTGAGTAGAGATATATCATCAGCACTGAGTTCCTCCTTACTAAGATTGACAATATTACTTCCTAAGCCGAAAGTAGGGCGGCACATGCCCTGTCCCAAATTTAGTTTAAATCAAGTGTCTGAAGCCAGTGGGTATGCAAGCAATTCGCTGTATCTTCGGTCCAGTGAATTTTGTCCATTGATGTTTTAAAACTTGAATGGGGTATTTTTGGTATGACCATAACTCTCTTCATCTTGGAAGCAGCAGAGTTATATAGGTTCAGGTTTGAATCTTCACTGGCTGGTGATTTATTAGATGACTGGATCTCTACAAAGTAGATAAGCAAGCTGGAAAAACTCGTCTATACCGCTGTCATCATATTGCGCATCTGAAATAACGAAATGTCTGGCTGAGCAGTTGTCTTGTTATTGATACCAATATTCAAGATAACTTTCTCAGGTTTGGGACCTCGACATTTTGAATCGGCGTCCGAAATTGGCACCAGGAAAATATTCTACCTGCATATTAGCATAGACGAAACCGGGGGGAGGGGGGGGGGGTCCCCTTTTCTCAGCAAAAAAAAAAGCAGAGAAAAAAAAAGAAGAGAAAGTGTGGGTGAAAAATGCAATTTCTGGGTGTGAAGAATTTAACACAAAATTCAGTGACCATCTCGTCCCACAGACGAATGTGTTACCCGATAAACCTATATTCGATTTTTAACACTTGTGAACCGAGCCCTACCTTTCAACATCCGAGCGAATCGCATTCTGTCAGACCTAAATTTAGACTCAGATCCAATACAGAAGTTAAAGACACCTCAATTTCCCCCTTGGCTTCTTAAAATGGCTTTTGTGTCAACAGATCTGCTGAGCAAGGTTTCAAAGTTTGATAATCCTAATTTATTAAAAGTATATGCCATTGAGCATATATAGTCAGAATGGTCTGATAGTCTGCGAATATATAAGAACGGCTCAAAATGTATGGATACAGGAAAGGTAGGGTAGGCGTTTAGCCGAGAAATCTTCGCTCTGTCGAATTTTTTTTTCCGTGTTCGTCATAGCCAAGATCACTTCCATAGTAAAAAAAGGATATAAGTTAAGGAGACCCGCCGAAAATATCGGCGGCGCAAATTTCACAACAAATAAGCAAAGAATAAAATATTTACCACTGCATTCCGATAGTATAGACCACGAAGAAGGAGTTTGTCAAACTTACGCCGCTGTAAAGTGGTAAACTTTCCCTTATGCAGTCAATATTTGTTTCGAAGTCCACTGGCTTTCAACCTGACGTAACCGCCATAGTAAAACATTTAAACGACCAGTTAAACTGTGCGTGGCGTCGTAGAAATACTTCAATCATATATCTTTAGTCACTTTACAGCGGCCTAAGTTTGACAAACTCCTTCTTCGTGGTCTATGCTATCGGAATGCAGTGGTAAATATTTTATTCTTTGCTTATTTGTTGTGAAATTTGCGCCGCCGATATTTTCGGCGGGTCTCCTTAACTTATATCCCTTTTTTACTATGGAAGTGATCTTGGCTATGACGAACACGGAAAAAAAAAATTCGGCAGAGCCAAGATTTCTCGGCTAGGTAGGCGTTCTGTTCTCCAGAACTTAGAGTAAAAAAAGTTTTTAGATTGACAGACCACGTTTCTGTCTTTAAAGCTGAGTTAATAGCAATTTTAGTTTCTATGTATTTCGTGTTAGAATTTAAACCACGGCAAGTTGTAATTCTAAGCGATTCATTAAGTGCTTTACAAGCAGTTTACAATTTTTCTTGGTCAAAATCAGAGTTGATTATTTTTTAGATTTTGTACCTTTGTACTACTTTACTGTATGGTGGTGTATATGTATGTTTCGAGTGGATTCCCAGTCACTGTGGTATCTTCGGTAATGAGATGGCGGACTCTTTAGCAAAAAAAGGCCCTATCACTTTCGTCTATTACTTTATCCATACCCCTCTCAATAGCTGAGGCGGTTAATAACAGGAAGCCTTATTTCCTTAAAATGTGGCAAATGGAGTGGCAGACATCCAACAAAGGCCGTTTTTATTTTCAATATAACGTACGTGTTCGTACCAGAAGAGTCTCTTTTACCTCTCGTTTATCAGAAGTTACATTCTATCGAGTACAACCTGGTCAATACCCAACAAATGCATACCTGAGGGCTTTGATCTTTCTGTGGTGATTATGATTTACGATCGCTGTAATTTGGTGTCTTAGATAGTCTATATCCCCCCCTGGTGCTAATTGTTGTATTAGCACCACATGAAATGCATACCTGCACAGTTTTAATCTTCATCCTACTGGACTTTGTGAGAAGTGTAACATTGAGGATACTATTGAACATTTGTTGTTTTTGAAAGAGACACACACGTTTTACTATGACCTCAAGCATGCTGGAGTTTTGAATATACGAGACGTTAGTGAAGTCATCACTTGATAACGGGGTTAGGAGCTACACCGAAACGTCGTGTTCCCAAGAAGTTGTAAATCCATACGCAAGAGTTTTCGTTCCTTCATTGTTAGTGAAGTTATTAATATCTTGTAAAGGAAATAGCTAGATTGTTCGTGTCGTTTTTTGTTTTTTCTTGTATTTGTTTTGTATTTTTTTTGGCTCTGTTTTCTATAATGTTATGTTGATTTGGTAATAAAGTGTGGTAAAGCATTAATATAGTTGGTGGCGCGAACCATTTCTAGGAATGGAGTCGCCAAAAAATTCAAATGATGATGATGATTATTAACACTGATATGATGGCCTTTGCCTTGACTGGGGCAGTATATATTAGCTGCAGTTAAAATATTTATAGGATTCAAAAATAGAGAACAAAGCTTTATACACCGTTTTTTGTTTAGACAAATCTTCGGTCATGAAGAGCCTCGGCGCTTCATCAAATTTGGGGGATCGTCGATGATTTATATACAAGATACCTCTGAGAAAGTGTCTTCAGTACTGCAACTTTCAAGAAAGAAAAAGTCATGGTTTTTTGTAAGATGATTTTAAGAGCCTAGGTGGCCCGTGGACCCACGCCTGTATATAGGCCTACTGAGTTTGGGGGGTGCCACCTTGCCCAAATCAGTATAAAACAAACTGTGGCCGCTTCTGTTTGTCTTATTTTGTTATTTTTAAGAATTAAGGAAAGCAAAATCCAGAAGTTATTTACTTGCAGAACAGCCTCAGAACGTTTCTCGGGCAATTTAGAAGCCCTGAATTTCCGGATAAGCGGTCCCTGGGCCCTCGCTTAAGACGTTGGGATAGTAATCACCTCTCCCCCATGCTTCAAAACGTTACACAGCTTCATCTATAACTATGGAACATAACGATTTTATTGGTATTTTCTAAGAATTAGGGAAAGCAAAAGTTGTTGGCATTTTTACTCGCAGAACGCTTCTCGACCAATCTAGAATACCCGAGCTTCCGAAATCTAGGTGACCCCTAGCCTAATGCGTTGGGATAGTCATTCCTTTCCCCATGCTTTAAAAAACGTTACAAATCTTCACTTAAAACTTGGGAACATAACGATTTTACTATCAGCAACTGCAGAACAGCCCCAGAACGCTTCTCTGGCAATCCAGAACCCCAGAGCTTCTGTTTCTGTACCCGAAGAGCCTGGGACCCCCCTTTCGTAAAGAGCTGGATCCGCACCTGATATTAGGGTTCCTGATAGATTAGAATCCCCAAGTAATAGTAGTGTCTTGTGCCATTTAGAGCCGAAATTTCAAAAATTTAGAATTATCAAAGTTATTATTGCTGAACAGATAACTGTCATTCGATTAGCTTATATATGTATAGATAAACAAATAGACTATAAATGAGTCCGTCCGGCGATTTTGAAATAAGTAATATATATAATTCTGCTGTACCAGGACAATTAATTTATTCTTGTGCCGGGCGTCTGGTGGTAATTTGTTGTCTCTAACAGAAAATTGTGTGGATTTGTTTGAACTTGTTACATCAAGCCCTGCCAAATGTTATCACAAAGCCTAACAAAGTTAAGAGTTAAAAAGTTGAGAACTTAAATGCCTCAGTTTGTTTGGACCCCGATATTCGTTAAACCAAGATTATTCAATGCTTAGGAGCATACTTCTTCAGTTTTGTAATAAAGCAGTTGAAATTTTGTAGATTTTACAATGGGTTTAATCCCACTTTATGTTATACATTTACGAAAAATCCGTTCACTTGCATGCAAAGGACAAAAAATTAAATTAACATCTGACGTATGGCGTCATAATAAACCCCGGACTTCTAGGTGTAATTTTAAAACTGTTGTATTTTTGCAAGTTATTACGCCATTTTTCTAAAATTTGTACCGCAAGCCTTCTAACTAAGAATTATATTACCAACCCTGGCAATATAAGTGAGACAGTCGCCAAGGACTTGCCGAAGGTCGGCAGTTTTCTCTAAGCAAAGAGAATGACATACAACTTAAATGGGATGATCGCCAGAGATAATCCTAGCAACATAAGTGGGTAGACGACAAGGAACAATTGGTAGGTCGGCGGCTAGAGAATGTTTCCTTGCATGGGATAGCCGCCAGTATCAGTCAAAGTTAGAAAATCACGAGTTGTCGACAGAAACTGAAGAACGAGTTTTCTTGTTTTTGTCTTAAATGATGTCAATACAGGCTTTCATTTGTAGTAAAAAGTATATTTCAATCCAGAATTGGTGTTCCCGTGTACCGCTACAGTATCCCATGTCTTGCTAGGTTTTGTTAGGAAAGTAATAACGACTTAATAACGATCTTTTAGCATTAACTTTAAAGCTTTTAAGTTTGGGGGTGGAAGGAGGTATTGTCAAAACTCGACTCTGCATTACTCGTATGTGTCGTTACAATGTTTTTATCACTCGCTCCATTGCTTGCAGAGTTATTTTTACTATGGCTTATTTTTGTTTTGTGTAATTTTGTGTAATTTTTGGATTTTGTTCCATAGATTTATATTTTTTTTCATGAATCCATCAATTTGACTTCGAATTTTGTGTTTCCGAAACGTTCACTGTAGTTCAGAAAGGGTGCATGCACCCAGAATCGGGACAGCACGGGTTCCTGGCTAAAGCCAAAAAAAGTATAGAATATTTGTGCTTTGAAAGTCCGCAAATAGTTTATTCTGTTGTCAATAATCAATTTCTGGGAAGAAGCGCCGAAAAATTACATAGAGTAGGTCTTGATCTAAAACCTCAAATTTTAACTCCATGATCTGGGGTGCAATAGCACAAGGTATCAACTGAAGATTGCTTTCCTCGATAAAATTTGCAACGCTTTTACATAAAGGAAATAATCTTAAATGCTGAACAATCAACGGATCCAGTTGTCCTATAAAATAATTCTGAAACTTTGTTGTGTGACTTTTCATATTTTTAAAATAAAAATAAAAAATTGAACGGTTATTTCCAGAATAACACCCATATCGGATCCACATAAGCTATTAGCAAACCCAGTCGATATTAGAGGATCTAGATCCTCTTCACTCCACCTCTCTTCAAAATAGAATATAGCAAATACAAATTTATGCCACAAATACTAAACGAATATAACGGATGGTAATAAAAAATTTACCCAGACATACAATTGTTCCTTCCCCATCCCTAACCCCTCTCTTCGTGCCCGTTGGGAGGACCTCCACTCATTCCTTTTTACCAATTTACCTTTGAACAATCGCAAATCATTGGTTAAAGGTCGTTGTTTATCACTACTGTTGCCCCAGGATACAACCAATGAAATCGCCGACTGGATTTTGGCGGGCTTTTCTCCAAATTTTTCACAACTGGTTTAGATTTCGTCTAGGGTTGAAGCCTGGTATGTCTCTCTGGTTATCTTTACAAGAAAGACAGGCTTGGATTCTTGGAGAAAGGTACAGTACTGAGAATTGTGTTTTAACAGAGATTGATTGAAATGGATTTTAGTTTGTCTGACCTGTTGATACACCATGAGAACGCAATCACTGACCACCGTGGTTTGATTGATTGTCATAATGTCCGCCATTTTGGATTACGTGTTGATTATGGAATTTTAGTTTACCGGTATCGGCACACATGTGGAATTGACAATGTGCTCGTTTATAGGGAGGTGGTTCGTGTTTAACATATTCACTTGGGTTTGGGTTTTGAAATCTGTTTGTGGTGAATAATTCTGTGCCTGGGTTTGGAATGTCTGTGCATATGCCTTATCTGCAATGATTAGTAGTTAACTTCTATGTACCACTGAGATCTTTGTGTCTATTTTCACAGGCTGCTTATTTATTTTGTGTTGATCGTCGGCTTTATAGTTTTTTGGGGTCGCGGGTTCAAATCCCACTCTGTCCAAAAAAAAATTGAGAATTTTTCTGACTGGGTTTTCACTCGAGCGACTTATGTGGGATGGTTGCAAGTTACCACCGGAAAGTCATGGGTTTCCTCCGGGCATAGAGCCCGGTTTCCTCCAACAATAAAACTGGCAACGCCACCAAGTAAGTGAAATAATGTTGAGAGCGGCGTTAAACACCAAAACAATCAATCAATATAGTTTCCTGAGCGGACTTGATAAGACAGCCCTGCAAATTTTGAATCGGAGACCCCAGTTTCCCAATCAATCATTTTTACTAAAACGCGTATGTTTGATTTTAAACGCCTTTTCAAATGTGTATTTCTCTGTGGCCTTTTTGGTATTTTTGCATACGCCTGTAGCCTGTGCTTTTTGGACCTTTTCAGTGCTGTCATAGTGAGGCCGAAGCAAAACATTCTTACCAATCCAAAACATATCCTACTGTTCAATCTGACTAAAGTCAGTTTCAAACTGAGTTTGTCCCATTTTTAAACTTCTTGTTTTCTAACAACCGTTATCACAAAGCATTACTTGAGGCCTCATCACTTCAAATGTATTCCTATTGTGGTTTTAAACATGTGATTTGAGGAAAGAAAACCCAAGCTGGAAGATGAACATATTTGCGGCGCCCAGTAGTTGAAAGATGGACGGCGACCATGACAGTGTGATAGATTGATTGATTGTTTGGTGTTTTACGCCGCGCTCAAGATTATATCACTTATATGGCGGCGTTGCCAGTTTTATTGTGGGAGGAAACCGGGCTGCCCAGAGGAAACCCACGACCTTCCGGTAGTAACTGGCAACCATCCCACATAGGTGAACGATGAAAGAAGCATTTGATGAAAATAGCTCTATCTGTTGACCAAAAATAAAGAGGTAAATAGAACTTAATATATATTATATTCTTTCAGTAGGTCGTTTCTGAAAAACTGTATTCACGCTTTTTTTTATCTGTTTCTCTTGTTTAGTCAAACTTTAAAATCTTATGACTGCTCTTTCAAACAATTTTACAACCTAACAATATGTTTATACCTCACTCTTCTCCCTTAAAGTTAGTTTTTGCGAGAGTAATGAAATACAGCTTATTTCGACATGCCTGCGTGGTTCAGTAGGTAGAGCGTTGGACGCTCAATCCGAACAGCCTTCCACCAATGGGCCGCGGGTTCGAATCCCTCTCAGTCCAAAAAAGCAAAGACAATTTTCTGACCGGGTTTTCACTCGAACGACCTATGTGGGATGGTTGCCAGTTACCACCGGAAGGTCGTGGGTTTCCTCCGAGGCATAGAGCCCGGTTTCCTCCCACAATAAAACTGGCAACGCCGCCATATAAGTGAAATAATCTTGAGCGCGGCATAAAACACCAAATAATCAATCAATTTTCGACATGCCTCACAGTATGACAGAATGAGGGTTTATCAAACAAGCATCATTCAATTTAAACTCAAATAATTATATTTATTCAAAATACTCCCTAGAGCAAACTCTCTGCATTTTTAGACATTGTTAGTCCCAAAAAACTATTATTTTAATATGTTTATTCTAGGCTATAGATTAAGATTTCTTTAGAGTTATGAGTACATACTTCAACTCGCAACTACAATGTACCTGATCCTATTAAGAGCACACTTTTTGCAAGTTGTAATAATTTTCGATCATCTTCCGGAAAAGTAAACTACCTTTTGGGTACTGGTCACACACAGAAGGTAGTTCAAATCAGTAACCAATGGTCTTACCACCCAGAGGAAGCTCACCAAAACATGCTTTTAGTCAGCTTGCATCAAGTACAAATTTATATTATTTAGTAAAACATTTCTTCGTGGGATGATTGCCAGAAATAAAGGATACGTTTAAGGTTTTTTGTGGGTAAAGAAAACTTCCAGTTATAATGACAGTTACCTTGCTACGCCAGCCTTTTAGTAATAACTTAATTAACCAGTCCATAAATAGCCCATCGGTTTATAGTCAAATAATGTTTCTTGGTGATCCAATAGATGGTAAATAAAATTTGATGAATTCTTGACACAAAAACATTTTCTTTCCAAAGTTATTGTTGTAGGCCTACTACTTGTTGATTTTATCGACAAATCTAAAAGACCGTTTCGTAAATGTTTTCTCACTTACTTGATCATCTTTACAGACTGCTTTACCCTTTTGCATAATTCAACCTCCATTTGCATATTCAACCTGCACTAACATATATTCTCCCCTTGGGAAAGGGTGGAATTGCATTACTCTCATTTCAGATTCCAATAGTGGTGACTGCCCGGTAAAGTGGCGACTGTCCGATGAATTAATGTAATGACTGCCAGATGAAATGGTGACAGCCCAATTAAATGGTGACTGCCCGATTAAATCGTGATTGCCAAATGAAATCGTGATTCCCAAATGAAATCGTGACTACCAGATGAAATCGTGACTGCCAGATGAAATCGAGACTGCCCGATTAAATGGTGACTACCCGATGAAAGCTTGACTGCAAGATGAAATCCTGACTGACAGATGAAATGGTAACTGCCTGATGAAATGATGACTGGGGGTGTCCGATGAAATGATGACTGGGGGTGTCCGATGAAATGGTGACTATGCTATGAAATGGTGAGCGCCCGATTAAATAGTGACTGCATGATGAAATATTTTAATTTTCAATTTTATTGCAGGATAAGCCATTTGGCTTTTTACCCTTAAAACAATACATATGCAAGTACTGGTTATGCATTCAAACATAGTTTACAATTGCATCGTTGGTTCCAAGTAATTATACCTTATAGATACTTCAATAAATAATACTTCTATAGGATAGAGCCTGCAACAAATATTTTCCAAGAGTTATTATTTTGTTTTTTGAACCCATTGTCATTAGAACCCGAAACTTGTAAATTAACGGCCATGAAAGGAAGTTTTCCTTAAAATATTTACTTCGTATATCCCGTAAGGCCGGACAGCATAATAAAAAGTGATACTCATTTTCAACTATGCCCATGTAACATAATTGGCATAGCCGGTCATTATATGGTAAATATAAGTACCTTTCTTTCTCAACATTATCCCATGTTTACCCACAACGGAAACGGCCAACGGTTTTTACACATTTCCATGAGATTTCACACAAACAATTGAGATGTTTTGCTTGTACAAAATCGGCAACTAATAATTTGTATGAAAGAAACGGCTTGAAGTCTGAATACTATCATACCAAGTTTGTATAAAGCTATCCTTAATTGTTTGCTTAAACTGTAAGTAATCAACATTTGAACACGTTTCTATAGTATGTAATATACTAAAACCATTCATGTTCAAAATATATTTCTTACTCCAATTATAAATTGATATCAGCCTGGTAAATGACATTGACTGTTGTCTGTTGTCGATAAAGTTTATACATTAAGCTTTTTTGGTCGGAAATTATTTTGGACCAAAATTTAACAACTTTTCCTTGAATATGAACAATTAAGGACAATCTACCAAATTCATGTTAGGGTCCCTCTTGCAAGCCTAATATGTACTTTAAGTACTGAGTATGTAACCTTTGATTTCAGATACATCACACATACCCCACAATTCGCATCCATATAATAAGATATGCTTAACCATTTTATCAAACAATTCAAGCTTTACATATATATCGGCATGTAAGTTTGTAAAATATTGTTTAAGGGTATTAATCGCTTTTTTTTGCCTTTTCGAGAAGATGCTTATAATTTAGACCAAGAGCACTTTTTGAGAAAATAACAGCATCATCAGCTGTAATTCATTATAGATTATATCCTGATTTATATCTGTACTGAGATTGTCAGATATGTCATTGATAAACATGGAAAACATATTGGGGGACAATGGTTCGCCTTGTTTTAAACCCACATTGAGCCACACATGATACAAGCTTCTACTGAAAAATACAGAGACTTAATTGCATTCACTAACTTAGAGCTACATCCTAGTACAATTAATTTATGCCATAGGGCAGCTCTATTTATTGAATCGAAGGCCTTTCCATAAATGCACAAATCCACAAATGCACAACTTTGTCTAGTTTGAATTGCATGGAAAATAATTTGATATAGTACAAATATACAATCAACTGTGCCATTACCTTTTCTAAAGATCATAGTAGATTATGTCATTACTTTCGGCCCAATTACAAACTCTTTCATTTAGAACCATAGAGTACAATTTAGCAAAAATACTGATCAAAATTATACCACGATAATTAATGACATTTGTCTTATCACCCTTTTTGTGTATTGGTATGATTACTTTGGACCAGCTCTCTGGGTACAGAGAATTCGAATACAAATAGTTGAATATATTTACCAAATAAGGTGAAATCAATTTCTGACCAGCAACAACAATTTCAGCACAAAGACCATCAAGCCCACAAGATTTGTTTTTCTTCAGTTTTCTTATAGCAGAATTAATTTCCTAATATGTAATATCTAATTCAAGTTTTTCTACACAAACAGACTGGGTATTAACGGGATTTGAATATTGTAAATCATTAAAAGCAGAATTTAGCTCCAAAAAGTGATTATAAAAATCATTAATATCAATATTTGGCATATCTGGCTTTCCGTTTATAACTGTAATTATTGTTTTCCCAAATTTTGAGGGCGGATATATTTTTAAGCTTTTTGCTCTGATCGATTGAAAATTTTAATCTAGTTCTTCTTTTAATTTGATTATATTTTTTTCTAGTTAATAATAATTGATACTTGTATTGACTGCCATATTTGTTATACAGTCTTTCTAAATTCCCTCTGAGCATTTTTACACTCAAGGTTTAACCACTCTACTTTTTAATTTTCATATGGCAACTGATTGCTACAGTTATCCTTCTTAATACACACGGTTTTGCCAATAAACTTTAAACGCACAATCATATAATAAATCAGCAAATTTTGAAATTGAATCATCTAAGGAATTATTTCGGTTAACTAAATCCACGATTACATCATCTAAAGAATCCTTACAACCATCATTCGATTCATCTGAACAAACTATTTTTGAAATCTTAGTTTTTTTTGTAAACAAAATATCAGGTTTGTGCCCAATTGAAAATAAGAGTGGTGAATGGTCAGAAAATTCTAATGTCACCAACCCTAAAAGGAAAAATTTCATCAAACAATTCTGGATTAAGTAAGTAATCAATCATCATTACTAGTGTGGAATGTAAACCGACTTCACTGATCTTCACTTTTTCTTCCATTTACTATTTTGAGATCAGTGGTTTTACAAAAAGATGACCATATGAGTTACATTTAATGTCAGTTAATTATCTGTCAAGCAGATTGTTGATTTCATTTAAAGAGTCATCAAGAATATCAATAAATTTACTCAAATTCACATCAGCTAAACAAATGACTGTCTAATAGAATGTTGACTGCTTTATGGAATGTTGACTGCCTAATGATAGGATGATTGATGGTAACTTTATGCGTAATGGTAACTTTAATAAAATTATGACTGCTTATGGCTTGGTTGACTTTCCAGTGGTTTTGTCGCTACCCGATGGCTTGTTAACTGTCCAATGGAATGGTGACTGCAAAATGGAAAGGTTGCCTGTCGGGTTTTTGACTGCTCGATGAAATGTCTGCCCAGTGGCTTTTTGACATTCTGGTGGATTGTTAACTGCTTGGTGGATTCAACTATGTTATGGAATTGTGACTGTCTAATACAAGGCTGACAGCATGATGCAATGATGACTCTCTAAAGGAATGGAATGGTGACTGCCTAATAAAATAGTTACTGACATCCTAATGGATTGGTTGGCTGTCCAATGGTGTTGTGGCTGCCCAATGAATTCTTGACTGCCTGCTAGAATGGTGACTGCCCGACGAAATGGCTGCCAAGTGGATTGGTGACTGGCTAGTGGATTGCTGACTGCTCGGTAGATTGGTGACTTTACCAAATGACTGGTATTGATGAACTATACACTTGCTACCTTCCATAAAGTAATTAAGGCTCTAATGGAATGGTGAATGTTCAGTGGAATGGTGACCAGGGTTCGTACTCTCAAGATGGAAATTTTTTCAAGACCTTTTCAAGACCCTTTTTCAAGGTATTTGCAAGTAAAATTTACAGTCTGTTAGGCCTTGTCAAACATAATCAGACATACTCAGGCGACATTACTTGCGCGTTGATAGAAAAAGTGGTAGCGATTCTGCGCTATTAAAAGATCACTCTGAAACTGTTGCTGGATTTTTTTCACTTTGTGACTTATGTATGTCTAACCTATTGAGGCTGTGAAATACTATGTAACAATGAAACATCAGACCTTTAAAGCATGCAAAATAAAAAGAATGTTATCATATGCAATGGCCATTTCCAGTTTTGACGAAGTCACACAAGATTACACAAAAGCCATACCGATCAGACCAATGCTCATAAAGGGTCTTCAGGGCTAATATTTCGAAAAATTTTGCGAGAATCTAAGTATATAAAGCTCTCTGTTTAACATGCATACACAACAGCTGTGTTGGATTTTGATAATGTTTTCCCTTTATAAAAACATCAAGCAGAAACTTCAGTTTTAGTTAATTATATCTAAAATAAAAAAAATCTAAAAATGTGTATTTACTAATTGTTTTATAAATTATACATACAATTTTATTGCTCAACAGTCTGTTTTTTTTTCTCCAAAAGCTAGGGTGTATGCTACATAAAAACATAGACCTAGGCCTACATCTCTCAGTTTATTGAAAAAAAAAAAAAAAAACAATCCAAGAAATCTTTCTTCAACTGGGCTGCAGCCATCAGCCTGATGAAACCTAATTTTTTGGTCTCAAGAGACTTAACAACATAAGCTCCACAAACAAAAGAAACCATATACTACCAGTCTCAAAAAATTTTTTGTTAGACTTAAAGTTACAATACATGAAACGAAATTACTTTTATGAATGGCCTAAGGGATAAAAAAATTGAGTCACTAGATTCAAATACATTTTAATTTGATGCTAATTTCACATACATGTACATGTGTTAACTATTAATAATGTTTGATATAGGTATGGAGTTTTCTCTATTCAAATTAAACTTTTATGATGACAACTATGTATTTGATGTCCGTGTTGTTGTTGTAACATCATGTCCGTTTTTGTGATAGTTTATTTCATGCCAAAATTTCAATACTTTTAAAGTGGTCTTTTTCAACCGAACTCACTGTGTTCAAATGAAACCACTCACAAAGTTCTTGGATAGTTTTTTAAGCAGAATTCAAGGGAAGTCAAAAACAGTTAGCGGAATCTTAAGTGAGTGGTTTCAGTTTCATAATGTCCGATGAACAACACTCACTCAGTCTCAAGGATGAATCTAACCCAAAGTTTTGCTTTCAAGCTGATCAGCGGCAGCCATACAGTTACCTTAAATTAAAACCGACACACTGGATTTTTCTTCAAGACCTTTGATACTAAATTCAAGGTACTTTTTTATTTTTCAAGGTAATTCAAGGCCTTGAATTTATTTTTTCCATTTTCAAGGCTTTTCAAGGTTTTCAAGGTAGAGTGCGAACCCTGGGTGACTGTTCGGTGGAATGGTAACCGACCGATGGAATTGTGACTGCCTGATAGCAATGGTGCATGCCTGATGAATTAGTGACTGCCTATTGGAATGGTGACTGTCCCATGGAAAGGCTGCCTGGAGGATTTTTGTCTGCCTGATGAAATGTCTGCCCGGTGGACTTTTGACATTCTAGTTGCTGCTGGGTGGATTGATAACTGAGTAATGCAAGGGTGAGTGTGATGCAAGGGTGACTGCCTAATGGAATGGTGAATGCCTATTGGAATGGTGACTGCCTAATGGAATGGTTACTTATGTCCCAATGGATTGGTTAACTATTCGCTGGTGTTGTGGCTGCCCAATGGATTATTGACTACCTGCTAGAATAGTGACTGTCCGATGGAATGGTGTTTGCCCCATGAAATGGCAGCCCGGTGGATTTGTAAATTGGCAACTGCTTGATATGCTCCATAAAGGTTTTTTTTTAACTTTGACTACATCGTCATGGTCAGTCTCAAATAATGTGGAAAGTGACCTTTAATCTTCTGTCACTCATTACTTGATGATTTTTATAGCCTACTTTTTCCATTTACATATTCAACCTCCACTAATACATATTCTCCATTTGGGAAGGGTGAAATTGCATTAATCTCGATTTAGAATAAAAAAGAACAGTGACTGCCCGAAGAAAATGGTGGCTGATTGATATAATGGTGACTGTCTGATGGAATGGTGACTGTCTGATGGAATGGTGACTGCATGATAGATCGATGACTGTGTAATGGAACGGTGACTACATGATGGAATGGTGACTGGATAATAGAATGGTAACTGTCACATAGAGTGGTTATTGTTAAATGGATTAGTTACCAAGTAATGAAATTCTAACTGCCTAATGGGTCGATTTACTGTTGAATGGTTTTTTGACTGTGTGATGGAATGGTGACTGCCAGATTGATGGGCTGCCTGGTGAATTTGTGACTTTACAATGGTTTGGCGATTGTTTGGTGGATTGGTGACTGCCTGGTGGACTCGTGATTTCTTAGTGGATTGGGAAATTACTAATTAACTAGTACTGATGAACTATACACTTGCAACCTTCTATTAAGTTAAGGCTCTATTAGTTTTGTCCACTTTTTAAACTTCTTGTTTTATCACAGCCGTTATCACAAAGCATTAGTTGAGGCTTCATAACTTCAAATGTATTCCTATTGTGGTTTTAGATATGTGATACCATGAAAAAGAAGTCAAGATGGAAGATGAATATATTTACCGTAACCATGACAGGGGTAGAAGTCCAATTGATAGACGGTCCCGCTGATGGAAAGATGAACGAAGCATTTGATGAAAAAAGCTCTATCTGTTGGCAAAAATAAAGAGCTAAGTAGAACTTAATATATATTATATTCTTTCGTTAGGTCGTTACTGTATTCCCGGGTTTTTTATCTGTTTTTTTGATTAGTCAAATTTTAAACCCTTAATTGATTGACTGATTGGTGTTTTACGCCGTGCTCAAGATTATTTCACTTGTATGGCGGCGTTGCCAGTTTTATTGTGGGAGGAAACCGGGCTCAGCGCCCGGAGGAAACCCACGACCTTCCGTTGGTAACTGGCAACCATCCCACATAGGTCGTTCAAGTGAAAACCCAGTCAGAAAATTTTCCATTTTTTTTGGACTGAGTGGGAATCAAACCCGCGACCCATTGGTGGAAGGCTGTTCGGATTGAGCGTCCAACGCTCTACCTACTGAGCCACGGAGGCCCGTTAAGGTTGCCCACTCAAGCAATTTTACAAGTAACAAAATTTTTATACCTCACTCTTCTCCCTTAAAGTTAGTTTCTGTGGGAGTAAGCAAATACAGCTTATTTTAATCCGACTTTTCTTCGACATGCTTTTAGGTATGACAGAATGAGGGTTTATTACACAAGCATCAGTCAATTTACACTCAAATAATTCTTTTTATTTAAAATAGCAAACTCTCTGCATTTTTAGACACTGTTTGGCAAAAAAACCCTTATTTTTAAGATGTTCTATTCTAGTTTCTAGGCTATAGATTACGATTATTTTTGAGTTAGGAGTCCATACTTCAACTCGCAAACACAATGTACCTGATCCTATTAAGAGCATACTTTTTGCAAGTTGTAATAATTTTCGATCATTTTCAGAAAAAGTGAACTACCTTTTGGGTACTGCTCACACACAGAAGGTAGTTCACATCAGTAACCAATGGTCTGACAACCCGGAGGAAGCTGACTCAAAAACGTTTTTATTTAGCTTGCATCAAGTACAAATGTATATTATTTAGTAAAAAAATTCTTCAAACAACCTAATGTTGTGGGATCATTGCTAGAAACAAAGGATTTGTTTAAGGTTTTTTGGGGTAAAGGAAATTTCTTGTTATCATGACAGTTAACGTGCTACGCCATCCTTTCAGTAAAAATAACTTATTTAGCCAGTCCATAAATAGCCCATCGGTTTATAGTCAAATAATTTTTCGTGGTGATCTAATAGATGGTAAATAAAATTTTATGAATTCTTATTTTTTTGACCAAACAACATTTTCTTCCCTAAGATATTGTTGTAGGCCTACAACTTGTTGATAATATCAAAAAATCTAAACTTCTGTTTTGTAAAATGTTCTCTCTTACTCACTTGATAACCTTTACAGACTACTTTTCCCTTTTGCATAATTCCAACCTCCACTAATATATATTCTCCCCTTTGGAAAAAGTAGAATTGCATTATTCTCATTTCAGATGCCAATAGTGGTGACTGGCCGGTAAAGTGGTGATTGTTCGATGAAAGTAGAGACTGCCAGATGAAATCTTGACTGCTAAGTGAAATCGTGACTGCCAGATGAAATGGTAATGCCAGATGAAATGATGACTGTCCGTAAAATTGGTGACTGTACGATGAACTGGATTGATAACTGTGTAATGAAATGGTGGCTGTAATACAAGGCTGACTAAATGATGGAATGTTGACTGCGTAATGGAATGGTTACTAGAAGATGGAATGGTTACTGACGTCCTAATGGATTGGTTGAATGTCCAGTTATGTTGTGGCTACCCAATGGATTATTGACTGAACACTTGAATGTTGACTGCCCCATGAAATGGTTGCCGTGTGGATTTGTGATTTTCTTGTGGATTGGTGACTGCTCAGTGGATTGGTGACTGCTCAGATTGGTGACTGCTCAGTGGATTGGTGACTAGTACTGAGGAACTGTACACTTGTTACCTTACATAAATTTAAGGTTCTATTTGCTTTGTTTCCTTTTTAAATCTCTTGTATATGGATAGCCTATATCACTAAGCACTTTTGGAAGCTGGTACATTTATTCAAATTTCTCTTAACACTAAATACTTCTCTGACAAAGGTGTGCTCCCTAAAAGGTTTTCCTAACTTTGACTTTATAATGTTAAAAGCGACGTTTTATCTTGTCACTGGATGATTTTTACAGTCTGCTATTTCCATTTGCATATTCAACCTGCACTAATATATATTCTGCCCAAGTTTGGAAAAGGTGGAATTGCATTTCTCTGGTTTCAGATTCCAATAGTGGTGACTGCCAGATGAAAGTAATGACTGCCCGATAAAATCGTGGACTGCCTGATGAAATCATGACTGACAGATGAAATCGTGACTGCCTGATGAAATCATGACTGCCAGATGATATTGGGACTGCCTAATGGAATGGTCACTGCCTAATGGAATGATTACCAGATGATGGAATGTGCCAATTGATCGGTTGACTGTCCAGTTGTGTTGTGGCTGCCCAATGGATTATTGACTGTCCGGTAGAATGGTGACTGCCTTATTGAATGTTAACTGCCTAATGAAATGAGGATTGCCTAATGGTGACGGCCTAATGGAACAGTAACTGCCCGGTAGAAAGATGATTACATGCTGGAATGGTGACTGCTGGTGGAATGGTGAATGCCAGATGTAATGGTGTTTCCAAATGGAATGATAAATGTTCAGTGGAATGGTGACTGTTCGGTGAAATGGTAACCAACCGATGGAATTGTGGCTGCCTGATAGCAATGGTGCATGCCTGATGAATTAGTAACTGCCTAATGGAATGTTGACTGCCCCATGGAAAGGCTGCCTGGAGGATTTTTGTCTGCCCGCTGAAATGATTACTGCCCGATAAAATGGCAGCCCTGTGGATTTGTGACTTTCTTATGGATTGGTAAATGCTTGGTGGATTAATGACTGTGTAATGGAATGGTGACTGTAATACAAGGCTGACTGAATGATGGAATGTTGACTGCGTAATGAAATGGTTACTAACTAGATGATGGAATGGTTACTGACGTCCTAATGGATTGGTTGACTGTCCAGTTGTGGCTACCCAATGGATTATTGACTGAACGCTTGAATGGTGACTGCCCGATGAAATGGTTGGCGTGTGGATTTGTAATTTTCTTGTGGATTGGTGACTGCTCAGTGGATTGGTGACTAGTACTGAGGAACTGTACACTTGTTACCTTACATAAATTTAAGGTTCTATTTGCTTTGTTCACTTTTTAAATCTCTTGTATATGGATAGCCTATATCACTAAGCACTTTTGGAAGCTGGTACATTTATTCAAATTTCTCTTAACACTAAGTAGTCATCTGACAAAGGTGTGCTCCCTAAAAGGTTTTCTTAACTTTGACTATATAATGTTAAAAGCAACGTTTTATCTTGTCACTGGATGATTTTTACAGCCTGCTATTTCCATTTGCATATTCAACCTGCACTAATATATATTCTGCCCAAGTTTGGAAAAGGTGGAATTGCATTTCTCTCGTTTCAGATTCCAATAGTGGTGACTGCCAGATGAAAGTAATGACTGCCGGATAACATCGTGGACTGCCTGCTGAAATCATGACTGACAGATGAAATCGTGACTGCCTGATGAAATCATGACTGCCAGATGATATTGGGACTGCCTAATGGAATGATTACCAGATGATGGAATGTGCCAATTGATCGGTTGATTGTCCAGTTGTGTTATGGCTGCCCAATGGATTATTGACTGTCCGGTAGAATGGTGACTGCCTTATTGAATGTTAACTGCCTAATGAAATGAGGATTGCCTAATGGTGACGGCCTAATTGAACAGTAACTGCCCGGTAGAAAGATGATTACATGCTGGAATGGTGACTGCTGTTGGAATGGTGAATGCCAGATGTTATGGTGTTTCCAAATGGAATGGTGACTGTTCAGTGGAATGGTGACTGTTCGGTGGAATGGTAACCGACCGATGGAATTGTGACTGCCTGATAGCAATGGTGCATGCCTGATGAATTATTGACTGCCTAATGGAATGTTGACTGCCCCATGGAAAGGCTGCCTGGAGGATTTTTGTCTGCCCGATGGAATGATGACTGCCCGATAAAATGGCAGCCCTGTGGATTTGTGACTTTCTTATGGATTGGTAAATGCTTGGTGGATTAATGACTGTGTAATGGAATGGTGACACTAATACAAGGCTGACTGAATGATGGAATGTTGACTGCGTAATGATATGGTTACTAGATGATGGAATGGTTACTGACATTCTAATGGATTGGTTGACTGTCCAGTTGTGGCAACCCAATTGATTATTGACTGAACGCTTGAATGGTGACTGCCCGATGAAATGGTTGCCGTGTGGATTTGTGATTTTCTTATGGATTGGTGACTGCTCAGTGGATTGGTGACTAGTACTGAGGAACTGTACACTTGTTACCTTACATAAATTTAAGGTTCTATTTGCTTTGTTCACTTTTTAAATCTCTTGTATATGGATAGCCTATATCACTAAGCACTTTTGAAAGCTGGTACATTTATTCAAATTTCTCTTAACACCAAGTAGTCATCTGACAAAGGTGTGCTCCCTACAAGGTTTTCTTACCTTTGACTATATAATGTTAAAAGCGACGTTTTATCTTGTCACTGGATGATTTTTACAGCCTGCTATTTCCATTTGCATATTCAACCTGCACTAATATATATTCTGCCCAAGTTTGGAAAAGGTGGAATTGCATTTCTCTCGTTTCAGATTCCAATAGTGGTGACTGCCAGATGAAAGTAATGACTGCCGGATAACATCGTGGACTGCATGATGAAATCATGACTGACAGATGAAATCGTGACTGCCTGATGAAATCATGACTGCCAGATGATATTGGGACTGCCTAATGGAATGATTACCAGATGATGGAATGTGCCAATTGATCGGTTGATTGTCCAGTTGTGTTGTGGCTGCCCAATGGATTATTGACTGTCTGGTAGAATGGTGACTGCCTTATTAAATGTTAACTGCCTAATGAAATGAGGATTGCCTAATGGTGACGGCTTAATGGAACAGTAACTGCCCGGTAGAAAGATGATTACATGCTGGAATGGTGACTGCTGTTGGAATGGTGAATGCCAGATGTAATGGTGTTTCCAAATGGAATGGTGAATGTTCAGTGGAATGGTGACTGTTCGGTGGAATGGTAACCGACCGATGCAATTGTGACTGCCTGATAGCAATGGTGCATGCCTGATGAATTAGTAACTGCCTAATGGAATGTTGACTGCCCCATGGAAAGGCTGCCTGGAGGATTTTTGTCTGCCCAATGGAATGATGACTGCTCGATAAAATGGCAGCCCTGTGGATTTGTGACTTTCTTATGGATTGGTAAATGCTTGGTGGATTAAAGACTGTGTAATGGAATGGTGACTGTAATACAAGGCTGACTGAATGATGGAATGTTGACTGCGTAATGAAATGGTTACTAACTAGATGATGGAATGGTTACTGACGTCCTAATGGATTGGTTGACTGTCCAGTTGTGGCTACCCAATGGATTATTGACTGAACGCTTGAATGGTGACTGCCCGATGAAATGGTTGCCGTGTGGATTTGTGATTTTCTTGTGGATTGGTGACTGCTCAGTGGATTGGTGACTAGTACTGAGGAACTGTACACTTGTTACCTTACATAAATTTAAGGTTCTATTTGCTTTGTTCACTTTTTAAATCTCTTGTATATGGATAGCCAATATCACTAAGCACTTTTGGAAGCTGGTACATTTATTCAAATTTCTCTTAACACTAAATACTTCTCTGACAAAGGTGTGCTCCCTAAAAGGTTTTCATAACGTTGACTATATAATGTTAAAAGCGACGTTTTATCTTCTGTCACTGGATGATTTTTACAGCCTGCTATTTTCATTTGCATATTCAACCTGCACTAATATATATTCTGCCCAAGTTTGGAAAAGGTGGAATTGCATTTCTCTCGTTTCAGATTCCAATAGTGGTGACTGCCAGATGAAAGTAATGACTGCCGGATAACATCGTGGACTGCATGATGAAATCATGACTGACAGATGAAATCGTGACTGCCTGATGAAATCATGACTGCCAGATGATATTGGGACTGCCTAATGGAATGGTCACTGCCTAATGGAATGATTACCAGATGATGGAATGTGCCAATTGATCGGTTGACTGTCCAGTTGTGTTGTGGCTGCCCAATGGATTATTGACTGTCCGGTAGAATGGTGACTGCCTTATTGAATGTCAACTGCCTAATGAAATGAGGATTGCCTAATGGTGACGACCTAATGGAACAGTAACTGCCCGGTAGAAAGATGATTACATGCTGGAATGGTGACTGCTGGTGGAATGGTGAATGCCAGATGTAATGGTGTTTCCAAATGGAATGATAAATGTTCAGTGAAATGGTGACTGTTCGGTGGAATGCTAACCGACCGATGGAATTGTGACTGCCTGATAGCAATGGTGCATGCCTGATGAATTGGTAACTGCCTAATGGAATGTTGACTGCTCCATGGAAAGGCTGCCTGGAGGATTTTTGTCTGCCCGGTAGAATGATGACTGCCCGATAAAATGGCAGCCCTGTGGATTTGTGACTTTCTTATGGATTGGTAAATGCTTGGTGTAATGGAATGGTGACTGTAATACAAGGCTGACTGAATGATGGAATGTTGACTGCGTAATGAAATGGTTACTAGATGATGGAATGGTTACTGACGTCCTAATGGATTGGTTGACTTTCCAGTTGTGGCTACTGCTCAGATTGGTGACTGCTCAGTGGATTGGTGACTAGTACTGAGGAACTGTACACTTGTTACCTTACATTAATTTAAAATTCATAACTTCAAATCTATTCCTATTGTGGTTTTAGATATGTGATTCCATGAAAAAGAAGTCAAGATTGAAGATGAATATATTTACCGTGACCATGACAGGGGTAGAAGTCCAATTGATAGACGGTCCCGCTGATGGAAAGATGAACGAAGCATTTGATGAAAAGAGCTCTATCTGTTGGCAAAAAATAAAGAGCTAAGTAGAACTTAATATATATTATATTCTTTCTTTAGGTCGTTTCTGAAGAACTGTATTCTTTGTTTTTTTTATCTGTTTCTTTTGATTAGTCAAATTTTAAACCCTTAAGGTTGCCCATTCAAGCAATTTTACAAGTAACAATATTTTTATAACTCACTCTTCTCCCTTTAAGTTAGTTTCTGCGAGAGTAATGAAATACAGCTTATTTTAATCCGACGTTTCTTTGATACGCCTCAAAGTATGACAGAAAAAAGGTTTATTACACAAGCATCAGTCAATTTAAACTGAAATAATTCTATTTATTTAAAACACTCTCGATAGCAAACTCTCTGCATTTTTAAACAGTGTTTGGCCAAAAAAAAACTTTTTTTAAGATGATCTATTCTAGCTTCTAGGCTATAGATTGCGAATATTTTTGAGTTATTAGTCCATACTTCAACTCGCAACTACAATGTACATGATCCTATTAAGAGCATACTTTTTGCAAGTTGTAATAATTTGCGAACATTTTCAGAAAAAGTGAACTACCTTTTGGGTACTGGTCACACACAGAAGGTGGTTCACATCAGTAACCAATGGTCTGACCACCCGGAGGAAGCTGACCCAAAAACGTTTTTTAGATAGCTTGCATCAAGTACAAATTTAAATCATTTAGTAAAAAAAATTCTTCAAACGACCCAATGTTGTGGGATGATTGCGAGAAATAAAGGATTTGTTTAAAGTTTTTTGGGGTAAAGAAAATTTCCTGTTATCATGACAGTTAACGTGCTACGCCATACTTTTAGTAAAAATAACTTATTTAACCAGTCCATAAATAGCCCATTGGTTTATAGTCAAATAATTTTTCGTGGTGATCTACTAGATGGTAAATCAAATTTTATAAATTCTTATTTTTTTGACTAAACAACACTTTCTTCCGCTAAGATATTGTTGTAGGCCTACAACTTGTTGATAATATCAAAAAATCTAAACTACTGTTTCGTAAAATGTTCTCTCTTACTCACTTGATAATCTTTACAGACTACTTTTCCCTTTTGCATAATACCAACCTCCACTAATATATATTCTCCCCTTTGGAAAGGGTGGAATTGCATTATTCTCATTTCAGATGCCAATAGTGGTGACTGCCCGGTAAAGTGGTGACTCTGCGATGAAAGAAAAGACTGCCAAAGAAAGCAGTGACTGCCCAAGTAAATGGTGACTACCCGATGAAATGGTAACTGCCTGATGAAATCGTGAATGCCAGATGAAATCACTACCCAATGAAATGGTGACTGCCTGATGAAATCGTGAATGCCAGATGAAATCGTGAATGCCAGATAAAATCGTGACTGCCCAATAAAATCGCGACTGCTAGATGAAATCTTGCTTGCCAGATAAAATCCTGACTGCCGGATTAAATGGTGACTTACCGATGAAATGGTGAATGCCAGATGAAATTGTGACTGCCAGATGAAATAGTGACTCTCAGATGAAATGGTGACTGTGCAATGGAATGGCAAATGTGTAATACAAGGCTGACTGCATGATGGAACCGTGACTGCCGAATGGAATGGTTACCAGATGATGGAATGGTTACTGATGTCCCAATGGATCGGATGAATGTCCAGTGGTGTTGTGGCTGCCCAATGGATTATTGACTACCCGCTAAAATGATGACTGCTTGATGAAGTGGTTGCCGTGTGGATTTGTGACTTTCTGGTGACTGCTCAGATTGATGACTGGCTAGTGGATTTCTGACTGCTCCATGGAATGGTGACTTTACCAATTGACTGGTACTGATGAACTATGCACTTGCTACCTTCCGTAAAGTTAAGGCTCTAATTGTTTCGTTCCCTTTTTAAACATCTTGTATATGGATAGTCGATATCACTAAGCACTTTTTGAAGCTGGCACATTTATTTAAATTTCTCTTAACACTTAATACTTTCTCTCACAAAGGTATAGATGTGCTCCATAAAAGTTTTTCTTAACTTTGGCTACATAATGTTGAGAGCGATGTTTAATCTTCCATTACTTTATGATTTTTACAGCTTCTTTTTTTCGTTTGCATATTCAACCTCCACTAATACATATTCTGCCCAAGTTTGGAAAAGGTGGAATTGCATTACTCTCGTTTCAGATTCCAATAGCAGTGATTGTCCAATGAAAGTAATGACTGCCCGCTGAAATTGTGACTGCCAGATGAAATCTTACCTGCCTAATGGAATGGTCACAGCCTAATGGAATGGTTACTAGATGATGAAATGGTTACTGACGTCCCAATTATCGGTTGACTGTCCAATTGTGTTGTGGCTGCCCAATGGATTATTGACTGAACGCTTGAATGGTGACTGCCCGATGAAATGGTTGCCGTGTGGATTTGCGATTTTCTTGTGGATTGGTGACTGCTCAGATTGGTGACTGGCTAGTGGATTGCTGACTGCTCAGTGGATTGGTGACTAGTATTGAGGAACTGTACACTTGTTACCTTACATAAACTTAAGGTTCTATTTGCTTTGTTCACTTTTTGAACCTCTTATATATGGATAGCCTATATCACTAAGCACTTTTGGAAGCTGGTAAATTTATTCAAATTTCTATTAAAACTAAATACTTCTCTGACAAAGGTGTGCTCCCAAAAAGGTTTTCTTAACTTTGACTACATAATGTTAAAAGCCACGTTTTATCTTCTGTCACTGGATGATTCTTACAGCCTGCTATTTCCATTTGCATATTCAACCTGCACTAATATATATTCTGCCCAAGTTTGGAAAAGGTGGAATTGCATTTCTCTCGTTTCAGATTCCAATAGTGGTGACTGCCTGATGGAATCATGACTGACAGATGAAAGCGTGACTGCCTGATGAAATCATGACTGCCAGATGATATCGGGACTGCCTAATGGAATGGTCACTGCCTAATTGAATGATTACCAGATAATGGAACGTCCCAATTGATCCGTTGACCGTCCAGTTGTGTTGTGGCTGCCCAATGGATTATTGACTGTCCGGTAGAATGGTGACTGCCTTATTGAATGTTAACTGCCTAATGAAATGGGGATTGCCTAATGGTGATGGCCTAATGGAACAGTGACTGCCCGGTAGAAAGATGATTACATGCTGGAATGGTGACTGCTGGTGGAATGGTGAATGCCAGATGTAATGGTGTTTCCTAATGGAATGGTGAATGTTCAGTGGAATGGTGACTGTTCGGTGGAATGGTAACCGACCGATGGAATTGTGACTGCCTGATAGCAATGGTGCATGCCTGATGAATTAGTGACCGCCTAATGGAATGTTGACTGCCCCATGGAAAGGCTGCCTGGAGGATTTTTGTCTGCCCGATGGAATGATAACTGCCCGATAAAATGGCAGCCCTGTGGATTTGTGACTTTCTTATGGATTGGTAAATGCTTGGTGGATTAATGACTGTGTAATGGAATGGTGACACTAATACAAGGCTGACTGAATGATTGAATGCTGACTGCGTAATGAAATGGTTACTAGATGATAGAATGTTAGTGACGTCCTAATGGATTGGTTGACTGTCCAGTTGTGGCTACCCAATGGATTATTGACTGAACGCTTGAATGGTGACTGCCCGATGAAATGGTTGCCGTGTGGATTTGTGATTTTCTTGTGGATTGGTGACTGCTCAGATTGGTGACTGCTCAGTGGATTGGTGACTAGTACTGAGGAACTGTACACTTGTTACCTTACATAAATTTAAGGTTCTATTTGCTTTGTTCACTTTTTAAATCTCTTGTATATGGATAGCCTATATCACTAAGCACTTTTGGAAGCTGGTAAATTGATTCAAATTTCTCTTAACACTAAATACTTCTCTGACAAAGGTGTGCTCCCTAAAAGGTTTTCCTGACTTTATAATGTTAAAAGCGACGTTTTACCTTCTGTCACTGGATGATTTTTACAGTCTGCTATTTCCATTTGCATATTCAACCTGCACTAATATATATTCTGCCCAAGTTTGGAAAAGGTGGAATTGCATTTCTCTCGTTTCAGATTCCAATAGTGGTGACTGCCAGATGAAAGTAATGACTGCCCGATAAAATCGTGGACTGCCTGATGAAATCATGACTGACAGATGAAATCGTGACTGCCTGATGAAATCATGACTGCCAGATGATATTGGGACTGCCTTATGGAATGGTCACTGCCTAATGGAATGATTACCAGATGATGGAATGTGCCAATTGATCGGTTGACTGTCCAGTTGTGTTGTGGCTGCCCAATGGATTATTGACTGTCCGGTAGAATGGTGACTGCCTTATTGAATGGTAACTGCCTAATGAAATGAGGATTGCTTAATGGTGACGGCCTAATGGAACAGTAACTGCCCGGTAGAAAGATGATTACATGCTGGAATGGTGACTGCTGGTGGAATGGTGAATGCCAGATGTAATGGTGTTTCCAAATGGAATGATGAATGTTCAGTGGAATGGTGACTGTTCGGTGGAATGGTAACCGACCGATGGAATTGTGACTGCCTGATAGCAATGGTGCATGCCTGATGAATTAGTAACTGCCTAATGGAATGTTGACTGCCCCATGGAAAGGCTGCCTGGAGGATTTTGTCTGCCCGCTGAAATGATTACTGCCCGATAAAATGGCAGCCCTGTGGATTTGTGACTTTCTTATGGATTGGTAAATGCTTGGTGGATTAATGACTGTGTAATGGAATGGTGACTGTAATACAAGGCTGACTGAATGATGGAATGTTGACTGCGTAATGAAATGGTTACTAACTAGATGATGGAATGGTTACTGACGTCCTAATGGATTGGTTGACTGTCCAGTTGTGGCTACCCAATGGATTATTGACTGAATGCTTGAATGGTGACTGCCCGATGAAATGGTTGCCGTGTGGATTTGTGATTTTCTTGTGGATTGGTGACTGCTCAGTGGATTGGTGACTAGTACTGAGGAACTGTACACTTGTTACCTTACATAAATTTAAGGTTTAATTGGCTTTGTTCACTTTTTAAATCTCTTGTATATGGATAGCCTATATCACTAAGCACTTTTGGAAGCTGGTACATTTATTCAAATTTCTCTTAACACTAAGTAGTCATCTGACAAAGGTGTGCTCCCTAAAAGGTTTTCTTAACTTTGACTATATAATGTTAAAAGCAACGTTTTATCTTGTCACTGGATGATTTTTACAGCCTGCTATTTCCATTTGCATATTCAACCTGCACTAATATATATTCTGCCCAAGTTTGGAAAAGGTGGAATTGCATTTCTCTCGTTTCAGATTCCAATAGTGGTGACTGCCAGATGAAAGTAATGACTGCCGGATAACATCGTGGACTGCCTGCTGAAATCATGACTGACAGATGAAATCGTGACTGCCTGATGAAATCATGACTGCCAGATGATATTGGGACTGCCTAATGGAATGATTACCAGATGATGGAATGTGCCGATTGATCGGTTGATTGTCCAGTTGTGTTATGGCTGCCCAATGGATTATTGACTGTCCGGTAGAATGGTGACTTACTTATTGAATGTTAACTGCCTAATGAAATGAGGATTGCTTAATGGTGACGGCCTAATGGAACAGTAACTGCCCGGTAGAAAGATGATTACATGCTGGAATGGTGACTGCTGGGGGAATGGTGAATGCCAGATGTAATGGTGTTTCCAAATGGAATGATGAATGTTCAGTGGAATGGTGACTGTTCGGTGGAATGGTAACCGACCGATGGAATTGTGACTGCCTGATAGCAATGGTGCATGCCTGATGAATTAGTAACTGCCTAATGGAATGTTGACTGCCCCATGGAAAGGCTGCCTGGAGGATTTTTGTCTGCCCGCTGAAATGATTACTGCCCGATAAAATGGCAGCCCTGTGGATTTGTGACTTTCTTATGGATTGGTAAATGCTTGGTGGATTAATGACTGTGTAATGGAATGGTGACTGTAATACAAGGCTGACTGAATGATGGAATGTTGACTGCGTAATGAAATGGTTACTAACTAGATGATGGAATGGTTACTGACGTCCTAATGGATTGGTTGACTGTCCAGTTGTGGCTACCCAATGGATTATTGACTGAATGCTTGAATGGTGACTGCCCGATGAAATGGTTGCCGTGTGGATTTGTGATTTTCTTGTGGATTGGTGACTGCTCAGTGGATTGGTGACTAGTACTGAGGAACTGTACACTTGTTACCTTACATAAATTTAAGGTTCTATTTGCTTTGTTCACTTTTTAAATCTCTTGTATATGGATAGCCTATATCACTAAGCACTTTTGGAAGCTGGTACATTTATTCAAATTTCTCTTAACACTAAGTAGTCATCTGACAAAGGTGTGCTCCCTAAAAGGTTTTCTTAACTTTGACTATATAATGTTAAAAGCAACGTTTTATCTTGTCACTGGATGATTTTTACAGCCTGCTATTTCCATTTGCATATTCAACCTGCACTAATATATATTCTGCCCAAGTTTGGAAAAGGTGGAATTGCATTTCTCTCGTTTCAGATTCCAATAGTGGTGACTGCCAGATGAAAGTAATGACTGCCGGATAACATCGTGGACTGCCTGCTGAAATCATGACTGACAGATGAAATCGTGACTGCCTGATGAAATCATGACTGCCAGATGATATTGGGACTGCCTAATGGAATGATTACCAGATGATGGAATGTGCCGATTGATCGGTTGATTGTCCAGTTGTGTTATGGCTGCCCAATGGATTATTGACTGTCCGGTAGAATGGTGACTTACTTATTGAATGTTAACTGCCTAATGAAATGAGGATTGCTTAATGGTGACGGCCTAATGGAACAGTAACTGCCCGGTAGAAAGATGATTACATGCTGGAATGGTGACTGCTGGTGGAATGGTGAATGCCAGATGTAATGGTGTTTCCAAATGGAATGATGAATGTTCAGTGGAATGGTGACTGTTCGGTGGAATGGTAACCGACCGATGGAATTGTGACTGCCTGATAGCAATGGTGCATGCCTGATGAATTAGTAACTGCCTAATGGAATGTTGACTGCCCCATGGAAAGGCTGCCTGGAGGATTTTTGTCTGCCCGCTGAAATGATTACTGCCCGATAAAATGGCAGCCCTGTGGATTTGTGACTTTCTTATGGATTGGTAAATGCTTGGTGGATTAATGACTGTGTAATGGAATGGTGACTGTAATACAAGGCTGACTGAATGATGGAATGTTGACTGCGTAATGAAATGGTTACTAACTAGATGATGGAATGGTTACTGACGTCCTAATGGATTGGTTGACTGTCCAGTTGTGGCTACCCAATGGATTATTGACTGAATGCTTGAATGGTGACTGCCCGATGAAATGGTTGCCGTGTGGATTTGTGATTTTCTTGTGGATTGGTGACTGCTCAGTGGATTGGTGACTAGTACTGAGGAACTGTACACTTGTTACCTTACATAAATTTAAGGTTCTATTTGCTTTGTTCACTTTTTAAATCTCTTGTATATGGATAGCCTATATCACTAAGCACTTTTGGAAGCTGGTACATTTATTCAAATTTCTCTTAACACTAAGTAGTCATCTGACAAAGGTGTGCTCCCTAAAAGGTTTTCTTAACTTTGACTATATAATGTTAAAAGCAACGTTTTATCTTGTCACTGGATGATTTTTACAGCCTGCTATTTCCATTTGCATATTCAACCTGCACTTATATATATTCTGCCCAAGTTTGGAAAAAGTGGAATTGCATTTCTCTCTTTTCAGATTCCAATAGTGGTGACTGCCAGATGAAAGTAATGACTGCCGGATAACATCGTGGACTGCATGATGAAATCATGACTGACAGATGAAAGCGTGACTGGCTGATGAAATCATGACTGCCAGATGATATTGGGACTGCCTAATGGAATGATTACCAGATGATGGAATGTGCCAATTGATCGGTTGATTGTCCAGTTGTGTTGTGGCTGCCCAATGGATTATTGACTGTCCGGTAGAATGGTGACTGCCTTATTAAATGTTAACTGCGTAATGAAATGAGGATTGCCTAATGGTGACGGCTTAATGGAACAGTAACTGCCCGGTAGAAAGAAGATTACATGCTGGAATGGTAACTGCTGTTGGAATGGTGAATGCCAGATGTAATGGTGTTTCCAAATGGAATGGTGAATGTTCAGTGGAATGGTGACTGTTCGGTGGAATGGTAACCGACCGATGCAATTGTGACTGCCTGATAGCAATGGTGCATGCCTGATGAATTAGTAACTGCCTAATGGAATGTTGACTGCCCCATGGAAAGGCTGCCTGGAGGATTTTTGTCTGCCCAATGGAATGATGACTGCTCGATAAAATGGCAGCCCTGTGGATTTGTGACTTTCTTATGGATTGGTAAATGCTTGGTGGATTAAAGACTGTGTAATGGAATGGTGACTGTAATACAAGGCTGACTGAATGATGGAATGTTGACTGCGTAATGAAATGGTTACTAACTAGATGATGGAATGGTTACTGACGTCCTAATGGATTGGTTGACTGTCCAGTTGTGGCTACCCAATGGATTATTGACTGAACGCTTGAATGGTGACTGCCCGATGAAATGGTTGCCGTGTGGATTTGTGATTTTCTTGTGGATTGGTGACTGCTCAGTGGATTGGTGACTAGTACTGAGGAACTGTACACTTGTTACCTTACATAAATTTAAGGTTCTATTTGCTTTGTTCACTTTTTAAATCTCTTGTATATGGATAGCCAATATCACTAAGCACTTTTGGAAGCTGGTACATTTATTCAAATTTCTCTTAACACTAAATACTTCTCTGACAAAGGTGTGCTCCCTAAAAGGTTTTCATAACGTTGACTATATAATGTTAAAAGCGACGTTTTACCTTCTGTCACTGGATGATTTTTACAGCCTGCTATTTTCATTTGCATATTCAACCTGCACTAATATATATTCTGCCCAAGTTTGGAAAAGGTGGAATTGCATTTCTCTCGTTTCAGATTCCAATAGTGGTGACTGCCAGATGAAAGTAATGACTGCCGGATAACATCGTGGACTGCCTGATGAAATCATGACTGACAGATGAAATCGTGACTGCCTGATGAAATCATGACTGCCAGATGATATTGGGACTGCCTAATGGAATGGTCACTGCCTAATGGAATGATTACCAGATGATGGAATGTGCCAATTGATCGGTTGACTGTCCAGTTGTGTTGTGGCTGCCCAATGGATTATTGACTGTCCGGTAGAATGGTGACTGCCTTATTGAATGTCAACTGCCTAATGAAATGAAGATTGCCTAATGGTGACGGCCTAATGGAACAGTAACTGCCCGGTAGAAAGATGATTACATGCTGGAATGGTGACTGCTGGTGGAATGGTGAATGCCAGATGTAATGGTGTTTCCAAATGGAATGATAAATGTTCAGTGAAATGGTGACTGTTCGGTGGAATGCTAACCGACCGATGGAATTGTGACTGCCTGATAGCAATGGTGCATGCCTGATGAATTGGTAACTGCCTAATGGAATGTTGACTGCTCCATGGAAAGGCTGCCTGGAGGATTTTTGTCTGCCCGGTAGAATGATGACTGCCCGATAAAATGGCAGCCCTGTGGATTTGTGACTTTCTTATGGATTGGTAAATGCTTGGTGGATTAATGACTGTGTAATGGAATGGTGACTGTAATACAAGGCTGACTGAATGATGGAATGTTGACTGCGTAATGAAATGGTTACTAACTAGATGATGGAATGGTTACTGACGTCCTAATGGATTGGTTGACTGTCCAGTTGTGGCTACCCAATGGATTATTGACTGAATGCTTGAATGGTGACTGCCCGATGAAATGGTTGCCGTGTGGATTTGTGATTTTCTTGTGGATTGGTGACTGCTCAGTGGATTGGTGACTAGTACTGAGGAACTGTACACTTGTTACCTTACATAAATTTAAGGTTTAATTTGCTTTGTTCACTTTTTAAATCTCTTGTATATGGATAGCCTATATCACTAAGCACTTTTGGAAGCTGGTACATTTATTCAAATTTCTCTTAACACTAAGTAGTCATCTGACAAAGGTGTGCTCCCTAAAAGGTTTTCTTAACTTTGACTATATAATGTTAAAAGCAACGTTTTATCTTGTCACTGGATGATTTTTACAGCCTGCTATTTCCATTTGCATATTCAACCTGCACTAATATATATTCTGCCCAAGTTTGGAAAAGGTGGAATTGCATTTCTCTCGTTTCAGATTCCAATAGTGGTGACTGCCAGATGAAAGTAATGACTGCCGGATAACATCGTGGACTGCCTGCTGAAATCATGACTGACAGATGAAATCGTGACTGCCTGATGAAATCATGACTGCCAGATGATATTGGGACTGCCTAATGGAATGATTACCAGATGATGGAATGTGCCGATTGATCGGTTGATTGTCCAGTTGTGTTATGGCTGCCCAATGGATTATTGACTGTCCGGTAGAATGGTGACTTACTTATTGAATGTTAACTGCCTAATGAAATGAGGATTGCTTAATGGTGACGGCCTAATGGAACAGTAACTGCCCGGTAGAAAGATGATTACATGCTGGAATGGTGACTGCTGGTGGAATGGTGAATGCCAGATGTAATGGTGTTTCCAAATGGAATGATGAATGTTCAGTGGAATGGTGACTGTTCGGTGGAATGGTAACCGACCGATGGAATTGTGACTGCCTGATAGCAATGGTGCATGCCTGATGAATTAGTAACTGCCTAATGGAATGTTGACTGCCCCATGGAAAGGCTGCCTGGAGGATTTTTGTCTGCCCGCTGAAATGATTACTGCCCGATAAAATGGCAGCCCTGTGGATTTGTGACTTTCTTATGGATTGGTAAATGCTTGGTGGATTAATGACTGTGTAATGGAATGGTGACTGTAATACAAGGCTGACTGAATGATGGAATGTTGACTGCGTAATGAAATGGTTACTAACTAGATGATGGAATGGTTACTGACGTCCTAATGGATTGGTTGACTGTCCAGTTGTGGCTACCCAATGGATTATTGACTGAATGCTTGAATGGTGACTGCCCGATGAAATGGTTGCCGTGTGGATTTGTGATTTTCTTGTGGATTGGTGACTGCTCAGTGGATTGGTGACTAGTACTGAGGAACTGTACACTTGTTACCTTACATAAATTTAAGGTTCTATTTGCTTTGTTCACTTTTTAAATCTCTTGTATATGGATAGCCTATATCACTAAGCACTTTTGGAAGCTGGTACATTTATTCAAATTTCTCTTAACACTAAGTAGTCATCTGACAAAGGTGTGCTCCCTAAAAGATTTTCTTAACTTTGACTATATAATGTTAAAAGCAACGTTTTATCTTGTCACTGGATGATTTTTACAGCCTGCTATTTCCATTTGCATATTCAACCTTCACTAATATATATTCTGCCCAAGTTTGGAAAAGGTGGAATTGCATTTCTCTCGTTTCAGATTCCAATAGTGGTGACTGCCAGATGAAAGTAATGACTGCCGGATAACATCGTGGACTGCCTGCTGAAATCATGACTGACAGATGAAATCGTGACTGCCTGATGAAATCATGACTGCCAGATGATATTGGGACTGCCTAATGGAATGATTACCAGATGATGGAATGTGCCGATTGATCGGTTGATTGTCCAGTTGTGTTATGGCTGCCCAATGGATTATTGACTGTCCGGTAGAATGGTGACTTACTTATTGAATGTTAACTGCCTAATGAAATGAGGATTGGCTTATGGTGATGGCCTAATGGAACAGTGACTGCCCGGTAGAAAGATGATTACATGCTGGAATGGTGACTGCTGGTGGAATGGTGAATGCCAGATGTTATGGTGTTTCCAAATGGAATGGTGAATGTTCAGTGGAATGGTGACTGTTCGATGGAATGGTAACCGACCGATGGAATTGTGACTGCCTGATAGCAATGGTGCATGCCTGATGAATTATTGACTGCCTAATGGAATGTTGACTGCCCCATGGAAAGGCTGCCTGGAGGATTTTTGTCTGCTTGATGGAATGATGACTGCCCGATAAAATGGCAGCCCTGTGGATTTGTGACTTTCTTATGGATTGGTAAATGCTTGGTGGATTAATGACTGTGTAATGGAATGGTGACACTAATACAAGGCTGACTGAATGATGGAATGTTGACTGCCTAATGATATGGTTACTAGATGATGGAATGGTTACTGACATCCTAATGGATTGGTTGACTGTCCAGTTGTGGCAACCCAATGGATTATTGACTGAACGCTTGAATGGTGACTGCCCGATGAAATGGTTGCCGTGTGGATTTGTGATTTTCTTATGGATTGGTGACTGCTCAGATTGGTGACTGCTCAGTGGATTGGTTACTAGTACTGAGGAACTGTACACTTGTTACCTTACATAAATTTAAGGTTCTATTTGCTTTGTTCACTTTTTAAATCTCTTGTATATGGATAGCCTATATCACTAAGCACTTTTGAAAGCTGGTACATTTATTCAAATTTCTCTTAACACTAAGTAGTCATCTGACAAAGGTGTGCTCCCTACAAGGTTTTCTTAACTTTGACTATATAATGTTAAAAGCGACGTTTTATCTTGTCACTGGATGATTTTTACAGCCTGCTATTTCCATTTGCATATTCAACCTGCACTTATATATATTCTGCTCAAGTTTGGAAAAAGTGGAATTGCATTTCTCTCTTTTCAGATTCCAATAGTGGTGACTGCCAGATGAAAGTAATGACTGCCGGATAACATCGTGGACTGCATGATGAAATCATGACTGACAGATGAAAGCGTGACTGGCTGATGAAATCATGACTGCCAGATGATATTGGGACTGCCTAATGGAATGATTACCAGATGATGGAATGTGCCAATTGATCGGTTGATTGTCCAGTTGTGTTGTGGCTGCCCAATGGATTATTGACTGTCCGGTAGAATGGTGACTGCCTTATTAAATGTTAACTGCGTAATGAAATGAGGATTGCCTAATGGTGACGGCTTAATGGAACAGTAACTGCCCGGTAGAAAGAAGATTACATGCTGGAATGGTGACTGCTGTTGGAATGGTGAATGCCAGATGTAATGGTGTTTCCAAATGGAATGGTGAATGTTCAGTGGAATGGTGACTGTTCGGTGGAATGGTAACCGACCGATGCAATTGTGACTGCCTGATAGCAATGGTGCATGCCTGATGAATTAGTAACTGCCTAATGGAATGTTGACTGCCCCATGGAAAGGCTGCCTGGAGGATTTTTGTCTGCCCAATGGAATGATGACTGCTCGATAAAATGGCAGCCCTGTGGATTTGTGACTTTCTTATGGATTGGTAAATGCTTTGTGGATTAAAGACTGTGTAATGGAATGGTGACTGTAATACAAGGCTGACTGAATGATGGAATGTTGACTGCGTAATGAAATGGTTACTAACTAGATGATGGAATGGTTACTGACGTCCTAATGGATTGGTTGACTGTCCAGTTGTGGCTACCCAATGGATTATTGACTGAACGCTTGAATGGTGACTGCCCGATGAAATGGTTGCCGTGTGGATTTGTGATTTTCTTGTGGATTGGTGACTGCTCAGTGGATTGGTGACTAGTACTGAGGAACTGTACACTTGTTACCTTACATAAATTTAAGGTTCTATTTGCTTTGTTCACTTTTTAAATCTCTTGTATATGGATAGCCAATATCACTAAGCACTTTTGGAAGCTGGTACATTTATTCAAATTTCTCTTAACACTAAATACTTCTCTGACAAAGGTGTGCTCCCTAAAAGGTTTTCATAACGTTGACTATATAATGTTAAAAGCGACGTTTTATCTTCTGTCACTGGATGATTTTTACAGCCTGCTATTTTCATTTGCATATTCAACCTGCACTAATATATATTCTGCCCAAGTTTGGAAAAGGTGGAATTGCATTTCTCTCGTTTCAGATTCCAATAGTGGTGACTGCCAGATGAAAGTAATGACTGCCGGATAACATCGTGGACTGCCTGATGAAATCATGACTGACAGATGAAATCGTGACTGCCTGATGAAATCATGACTGCCAGATGATATTGGGACTGCCTAATGGAATGGTCACTGCCTAATGGAATGATTACCAGATGATGGAATGTGCCAATTGATCGGTTGACTGTCCAGTTGTGTTGTGGCTGCCCAATGGATTATTGACTGTCCGGTAGAATGGTGACTGCCTTATTGAATGTCAACTGCCTAATGAAATGAAGATTGCCTAATGGTGACGGCCTAATGGAACAGTAACTGCCCGGTAGAAAGATGATTACATGCTGGAATGGTGACTGCTGGTGGAATGGTGAATGCCAGATGTAATGGTGTTTCCAAATGGAATGATAAATGTTCAGTGAAATGGTGACTGTTCGGTGGAATGCTAACCGACCGATGGAATTGTGACTGCCTGATAGCAATGGTGCATGCCTGATGAATTGGTAACTGCCTAATGGAATGTTGACTGCTCCATGGAAAGGCTGCCTGGAGGATTTTTGTCTGCCCGGTAGAATGATGACTGCCCGATAAAATGGCAGCCCTGTGGATTTGTGACTTTCTTATGGATTGGTAAATGCTTGGTGTAATGGAATGGTGACTGTAATACAGGGCTGACTGAATGATGGAATGTTGACTGCGTAATGAAATGGTTACTAGATGATGGAATGGTTACTGACGTCCTAATGGATTGGTTGACTTTCCAGTTGTGGCTACTGCTCAGATTGGTGACTGCTCAGTGGATTGGTGACTAGTACTGAGGAACTGTACACTTGTTACCTTACATTAATTTAAAATTCATAACTTCAAATCTATTCCTATTGTGGTTTTAGATATGTGATTCCATGAAAAAGAAGTCAAGATTGAAGATGAATATATTTACCGTGACCATGACAGGGGTAGAAGTCCAATTGATAGACGGTCCCGCTGATGGAAAGATGAACGAAGCATTTGATGAAAAGAGCTCTATCTGTTGGCAAAAAATAAAGAGCTAAGTAGAACTTAATATATATTATATTCTTTCTTTAGGTCATTTCTGAAGAACTGTATTCTTTGTTTTTTTTATCTGTTTCTTTTGATTAGTCAAATTTTAAACCCTTAAGGTTGCCCATTCAAGCAATTTTACAAGTAACAATATTTTTATAACTCACTCTTCTCCCTTTAAGTTAGTTTCTGCGAGAGTAATGAAATACAGCTTATTTTAATCCAACGTTTCTTTGATACGCCTCAAAGTATGACAGAAAAAAGGTTTATTACACAAGCATCAGTCAATTTAAACTGAAATAATTCTATTTATTTAAAACACTCTCGATAGCAAACTCTCTGCATTTTTAAACAGTGTTTGGCCAAAAAAAAACATTTTTTAAGATGATCTATTCTAGCTTCTAGGCTATAGATTGTGAATATTTTTGAGTTATTAGTCCATACTTCAACTCGCAACTACAATGTACATGATCCTATTAAGAGCATACTTTTTGCAAGTTGTAATAATTTGCGAACATTTTCAGAAAAAGTGAACTACCTTTTGGGTACTGGTCACACACAGAAGGTGGTTCACATCAGTAACCAATGGTCTGACCACCCGGAGGAAGCTGACCCAAAAACGTTTTTTAGATAGCTTGCATCAAGTACAAATTTAAATCATTTAGTAAAAAAATTTCTTCAAACAACCCAATGTTGTGGGATGATTGCGAGAAATAAAGGATTTGTTTAAAGTTTTTTGGGGTAAAGAAAATTTCCTGTTATCATGACAGTTAACGTGCTACGCCATACTTTTAGTAAAAATAACTTATTTAACCAGTCCATAAATAGCCCATTGGTTTATAGTCAAATAATTTTTCGTGGTGAACTACTAGATGGTAAATCAAATTTTATAAATTCTTATTTTTTTGACTAAACAACACTTTCTTCCGCTAAGATATTGTTGTAGGCCTACAACTTGTTGATAATATCAAAAAATCTAAACTACTGTTTCGTAAAATGTTCTCTCTTACTCACTTGATAATCTTTACAGACTACTTTTCCCTTTTGCATAATACCAACCTCCACTAATATATATTCTCCCCTTTGGAAAGGGTGGAATTGCATTATTCTCATTTCAGATGCCAATAGTGGTGACTGCCCGGTAAAGTGGTGACTGTGCGATGAAATGGTAACTGCCTGATGAAATCGTGAATGCCAGATGAAATCACTACCCGATGAAATGGTGACTGCCTGATGAAATCGTGAATGCCAGATGAAATCGTGAATGCCAGATAAAATCGTGACTGCCCAATGAAATCGTGACTGCTAGATGAAATCGTGCTTGCCAGATAAAATCCTGACTGCCGGATTAAATGGTGACTTACCGATGAAATGGTGAATGCCAGATGAAACTGTGACTGCCAGATGAAATAGTGACTCTCAGATGAAATGGTGACAGTGCAATGGAATGGCAAATGTGTAATACAAGGCTGACTGCATGATGGAACCGTGACTGCCAAATGGAATGGTTACCAGATGATGGAATGGTAACTGATGTCCCAATGGATCGGATGAATGTCAAGTGGTGTTGTGGCTGCCCAATGGATTATTGACTACCCGCTAAAATGATGACTGCTTGATGAAGTGGTTGCCGTGTGGATTTGTGACTTTCTGGTGACTGCTCAGATTGATGACTGGCTAGTGGATTGCTGACTGCTCCATGGAATGGTGACTTTACCAATTGACTGGTACTGATGAACTATGCACTTGCTACCTTCCGTAAAGTTAAGGCTCTAATTGTTTCGTTCCCTTTTTAAACATCTTGTATATGGATAGTCGATATCACTAAGCACTTTTTGAAGCTGGCACATTTATTTAAATTTCTCTTAACACTTAATACTTTCTCTCACAAAGGTATAGATGTGCTCCATAAAAGTTTTTCTTAACTTTGGCTACATAATGTTGAGAGCGATGTTTAATCTTCCATTACTTTATGATTTTTACAGCTTCTTTTTTTCGTTTGCATATTCAACCTCCACTAATACATATTCTGCCCAAGTTTGGAAAAGGTGGAATTGCATTACTCTCGTTTCAGATTCCAATAGCAGTGATTGTCCAATGAAAGTAATGACTGCCCGCTGAAATTGTGACTGCCAGATGAAATCTTACCTGCCTAATGGAATGGTCACAGCCTAATGGAATGGTTACTAGATGATGAAATGGTTACTGACGTCCCAATTATCGGTTGACTGTCCAATTGTGTTGTGGCTGCCCAATGGATTATTGACTGAACGCTTGAATGGTGACTGCCCGATGAAATGGTTGCCGTGTGGATTTGCGATTTTCTTGTGGATTGGTGACTGCTCAGATTGGTGACTGGCTAGTGGATTGCTGACTGCTCAGTGGATTGGTGACTAGTATTGAGGAACTGTACACTTGTTACCTTACATAAACTTAAGGTTCTATTTGCTTTGTTCACTTTTTGAACCTCTTATATATGGATAGCCTATATCACTAAGCACTTTTGGAAGCTGGTACATTTATTCAAATTTCTATTAAAACTAAATACTTCTCTGACAAAGGTGTGCTCCCAAAAAGGTTTTCTTAACTTTGACTACATAATGTTAAAAGCCACGTTTTATCTTCTGTCACTGGATGATTCTTACAGCCTGCTATTTCCATTTGCATATTCAACCTGCACTAATATATATTCTGCCCAAGTTTGGAAAAGGTGGAATTGCATTTCTCTCGTTTCAGATTCCAATAGTGGTGACTGCCTGATGGAATCATGACTGACAGATGAAAGCGTGACTGCCTGATGAAATCATGACTGCCAGATGATATCGGGACTGCCTAATGGAATGGTCACTGCCTAATTGAATGATTACCAGATAATGGAACGTCCCAATTGATCCGTTGACCGTCCAGTTGTGTTGTGGCTGCCCAATGGATTATTGACTGTCCGGTAGAATGGTGACTGCCTTATTGAATGTTAACTGCCTAATGAAATGGGGATTGCCTAATGGTGATGGCCTAATGGAACAGTGACTGCCCGGTAGAAAGATGATTACATGCTGGAATGGTGACTGCTGGTGGAATGGTGAATGCCAGATGTAATGGTGTTTCCTAATGGAATGGGGAATGTTCAGTGGAATGGTGACTGTTCGGTGGAATGGTAACCGACCGATGGAATTGTGACTGCCTGATAGCAATGGTGCATGCCTGATGAATTAGTGACCGCCTAATGGAATGTTGACTGCCCCATGGAAAAGCTGCCTGGAGGATTCTTGTCTGCCCGATGGAATGATAACTGCCCGATAAAATGGCAGCCCTGTGGATTTGTGACTTTCTTATGGATTGGTAAATGCTTGGTGTATTAATGACTGTGTAATGGAATGGTGACTGTAATACAAGGCTGACTGAATGATTTAATGTTGACTGCGTAATGAAATGGTTACTAGATGATGGAATGGTTAGTGACGTCCTAATGGATTGGTTGACTGTCCAGTTGTGGCTACACAATGGATTATTGACTGAACGCTTGAATGGTGACTGCCCGATGAAATGGTTGCCGTGTGGATTTGTGATTTTCTTGTGGATTGGTGACTGCTCAGATTGGTGACTGCTCAGTGGATTGGTGACTAGTACTGAGGAACTGTACACTTGTTACCTTACATAAATTTAAGGTTCTATTTGCTTTGTTCACTTTTTAAATCTCTTGTATATGGATAGCCTATATCACTAAGCACTTTTGGAAGCTGGTAAATTTATTCAAATTTCTCTTAACACTAAATACTTCTCTGACAAAGGTGTGCTCCCTAAAAGGTTTTCCTAACTTTGACTTTATAATGTTAAAAGCGACGTTTTACCTTCTGTCACTGGATGATTTTTACAGTCTGCTATTTCCATTTGCATATTCAACCTGCACTAATATATATTCTGCCCAAGTTTGGAAAAGGTGGAATTGCATTTCTCTCGTTTCAGATTCCAATAGTGGTGACTGCCAGATGAAAGTAATGACTGCCCGATAAAATCGTGGACTGCCTGATGAAATCATGACTGACAGATGAAATCGTGACTGCCTGATGAAATCATGACTGCCAGATGATATTGGGACTGCCTTATGGAATGGTCACTGTCTAATGGAATGATTACCAGATGATGGAATGTGCCAATTGATCGGTTGACTGTCCAGTTGTGTTGTGGCTGCCCAATGGATTATTGACTGTCCGGTAGAATGGTGACTGCCTTATTGAATGGTAACTGCCTAATGAAATGAGGATTGCTTAATGGTGACGGCCTAATGGAACAGTAACTGCCCGGTAGAAAGATGATTACATGCTGGAATGGTGACTGCTGGTGGAATGGTGAATGCCAGATGTAATGGTGTTTCCAAATGGAATGATGAATGTTCAGTGGAATGGTGACTGTTCGGTGGAATGGTAACCGACCGATGGAATTGTGACTGCCTGATAGCAATGGTGCATGCCTGATGAATTAGTAACTGCCTAATGGAATGTTGACTGCCCCATGGAAAGGCTGCCTGGAGGATTTTTGTCTGCCCGCTGAAATGATTACTGCCCGATAAAATGGCAGCCCTGTGGATTTGTGACTTTCTTATGGATTGGTAAATGCTTGGTGGATTAATGACTGTGTAATGGAATGGTGACTGTAATACAAGGCTGACTGAATGATGGAATGTTGACTGCGTAATGAAATGGTTACTAACTAGATGATGGAATGGTTACTGACGTCCTAATGGATTGGTTGACTGTCCAGTTGTGGCTACCCAATGGATTATTGACTGAATGCTTGAATGGTGACTGCCCGATGAAATGGTTGCCGTGTGGATTTGTGATTTTCTTGTGGATTGGTAACTGCTCAGATTGGTGACTGGCTAGTGGATTGGTGACTGCTCAGTGGATTGGTGACTAGTACTGAGGAACTGTACACTTGTTACCTTACATAAATTTAAGGTTCTATTTGCTTTGTTCACTTTTTAAATCTCTTGTATATGGATAGCCTATATCACTAAGCACTTTTGAAAGCTGGTACATTTATTCAAATTTCTCTTAACACTAAGTAGTCATCTGACAAAGGTGTGCTCCCTAAAAGGTTTTCTTAACTTTGACTATATAATGTTAAAAGCAACGTTTTATCTTGTCACTGGATGATTTTTACAGCCTGCTATTTCCATTTGCATATTCAACCTGCACTAATATATATTCTGCCCAAGTTTGGAAAAGGTGGAATTGCATTTCTCTCGTTTCAGATTCCAATAGTGGTGACTGCCAGATGAAAGTAATGACTGCCGGATAACATCGTGGACTGCCTGCTGAAATCATGACTGACAGATGAAATCGTGACTGCCTGATGAAATCATGACTGCCAGATGATATTGGGACTGCCTAATGGAATGATTACCAGATGATAGAATGTGCCGATTGATCGGTTGATTGTCCAGTTGTGTTATGGCTGCCCAATGGATTATTGACTGTCCGGTAGAATGGTGACTTACTTATTGAATGTTAACTGCCTAATGAAATGAGGATTGGCTTATGGTGACGGCCTAATGGAACAGTAACTGCCCGGTAGAAAGATGATTACATGCTGGAATGGTGACTGCTGTTGGAATGGTGAATGCCAGATGTTATGGTGTTTCCAAATGGAATGGTGAATGTTCAGTGGAATGGTGACTGTTCGGTGGAATGGTAACCGACCGATGGAATTGTGACTGCCTGATAGCAATGGTGCATGCCTGATGAATTATTGACTGCCTAATGGAATGTTGACTGCCCCATGGAAAGGCTGCCCGATGGAATGATGACTGCCCGATAAAATGGCAGCCCTGTGGATTTGTGACTTTCTTATGGATTGGTAAATGCTTGGTGGATTAATGACTGTGTAATGGAATGGTGACACTAATACAAGGCTGACTGAATGATGGAATGTTGACTGCCTAATGATATGGTTACTAGATGATGGAATGGTTACTGACATCCTGATGGATTGGTTGACTGTCCAGTTGTGGCAACCCAATGGATTATTGACTGAACGCTTGAATGGTGACTGCCCGATGAAATGGTTGCCGTGTGGATTTGTGATTTTCTTATGGATTGGTGACTGCTCAGATTGGTGACTGCTCAGTGGATTGGTTACTAGTACTGAGGAACTGTACACTTGTTACCTTACATAAATTTAAGGTTCTATTTGCTTTGTTCACTTTTTAAATCTCTTGTATATGGATAGCCTATATCACTAAGCACTTTTGGAAGCTGGTACATTTATTCAAATTTCTCTTAACACTAAGTAGTCATCTGACAAAGGTGTGCTCCCTACAAGGTTTTCTTAACTTTGACTATATAATGTTAAAAGCGACGTTTTATCTTGTCACTGGATGATTTTTACAGCCTGCTATTTCCATTTGCATATTCAACCTGCACTTATATATATTCTGCTCAAGTTTGGAAAAGGTGGAATTGCATTTCTCTCTTTTCAGATTCCAATAGTGGTGACTGCCAGATGAAAGTAATGACTGCCGGATAACATCGTGGACTGCATGATGAAATCATGACTGACAGATGAAAGCGTGACTGCCTGATGAAATCATGACTGCCAGATGATATTGGGACTGCCTAATGGAATGATTACCAGATGATGGAATGTGCCAATTGATCGGTTGATTGTCCAGTTGTGTTGTGGCTGCCCAATGGATTATTGACTGTCCGGTAGAATGGTGACTGCCTTATTAAATGTTAACTGCCTAATGAAATGAGGATTGCCTAATGGTGACGGCTTAATGGAACGGTAACTGCCCGGTAGAAAGATGATTACATGCTGGAATGGTGACTGCTGTTGGAATGGTGAATGCCAGATGTAATGGTGTTTCCAAATGGAATGGTGAATGTTCAGTGGAATCGTGACTGTTCGGTGGAATGGTAACCGACCGATGCAATTGTGACTGCCTGATAGCAATGGTGCATGCCTGATGAATTAGTAACTGCCTAATGGAGTGTTGACTGCCCCATGGAAAGGCTGCCTGGAGGATTTTTGTCTGCCCAATGGAATGATGACTGCTCGATAAAATGGCAGCCCTGTGGATTTGTGACTTTCTTATGGATTGGTAAATGCTTTGTGGATTAAAGACTGTGTAATGGAATGGTGACTGTAATACAAGGCTGACTGAATGATGGAATGTTGACTGCGTAATGAAATGGTTACTAACTAGATGATGGAATGGTTACTGACGTCCTAATGGATTGGTTGACTGTCCAGTTGTGGCTACCCAATGGATTATTGACTGAACGCTTGAATGGTGACTGCCCGATGAAATGGTTGCCGTGTGGATTTGTGATTTTCTTGTGGATTGGTGACTGCTCAGTGGATTGGTGACTAGTACTGAGGAACTGTACACTTGTTACCTTACATAAATTTAAGGTTCTATTTGCTTTGTTCACTTTTTAAATCTCTTGTATATGGATAGCCAATATCACTAAGCACTTTTGGAAGCTGGTACATTTATTCAAATTTCTCTTAACACTAAATACTTCTCTGACAAAGGTGTGCTCCCTAAAAGGTTTTCATAACGTTGACTATATAATGTTAAAAGCGATGTTTTATCTTCTGTCACTGGATGATTTTTACAGCCTGCTATTTTCATTTGCATATTCAACCTGCACTAATATATATTCTGCCCAAGTTTGGAAAAGGTGGAATTGCATTTCTCTCGTTTCAGATTCCAATAGTGGTGACTGCCAGATGAAAGTAATGACTGCCGGATAACATCGTGGACTGCCTGATGAAATCATGACTGACAGATGAAATCGTGACTGCCTGATGAAATCATGACTGCCAGATGATATTGGGACTGCCTAATGGAATGGTCACTGCCTAATGGAATGATTACCAGATGATGGAATGTGCCAATTGATCGGTTGACTGTCCAGTTGTGTTGTGGCTGCCCAATGGATTATTGACTGTCCGGTAGAATGGTGACTGCCTTATTGAATGTCAACTGCCTAATGAAATGAAGATTGCCTAATGGTGACGGCCTAATGGAACAGTAACTGCCCGGTAGAAAGATGATTACATGCTGGAATGGTGACTGCTGGTGGAATGGTGAATGCCAGATGTAATGGTGTTTCCAAATGGAATGATAAATGTTCAGTGAAATGGTGACTGTTCGGTGGAATGCTAACCGACCGATGGAATTGTGACTGCCTGATAGCAATGGTGCATGCCTGATGAATTGGTAACTGCCTAATGGAATGTTGACTGCTCCATGGAAAGGCTGCCTGGAGGATTTTTGTCTGCCCGGTAGACTGATGACTGCCCGATAAAATGGCAGCCCTGTGGATTTGTGACTTTCTTATGGATTGGTAAATGCTTGGTGTAATGGAATGGTGACTGTAATACAAGGCTGACTGAATGATGGAATGTTGACTGCGTAATGAAATGGTTACTAGATGATGGAATGGTTACTGACGTCCTAATGGATTGGTTGACTTTCCAGTTGTGGCTACTGCTCAGATTGGTGACTGCTCAGTGGATTGGTGACTAGTACTGAGGAACTGTACACTTGTTACCTTACATTAATTTAAAATTCATAACTTCAAATGTATTCCTATTGTGGTTTTAGATATGTGATTCCATGAAAAAGTCAAGATTGAAGATGAATATATTTACCGTGACCATGACAGGGGTAGAAGTTCAATTGATAGACAGTCCCGCTGATGGAAAGATGAACGAAGCATTTGATGAAAAGAGCTCTATCTGTTGGCAAAAAATAAAGAGCTAAGTAGAACTTAATATATATTATATTCTTTCTTTAGGTCGTTTCTGAAGAACTGTATTCTTTGTTTTTTTTATCTGTTTCTTTTGATTAGTCAAATTTTAAACCCTTAAGGTTGCCCATTCAAGCAATTTTACAAGTAACAATATTTTTATAACTCACTCTTCTCCCTTTAAGTTAGTTTCTGCGAGAGTAATGAAATACAGCTTATTTTAATCCGACGTTTCTTTGATACGCCTCAAAGTATGACAGAAAAAAGGTTTATTACACAAGCATCAGTCAATTTAAACTGAAATAATTCTATTTATTTAAAACACTCTCGATAGCAAACTCTCTGCATTTTTAAACAGTGTTTGGCCAAAAAAAAACTTTTTTTAAGATGATCTATTCTAGCTTCTAGGCTATAGACTGTGAATATTTTTGAGTTATTAGTCCATACTTCAACTCGCAACTACAATGTACATGATCCTATTAAGAGCATACTTTTTGCAAGTTGTAATAATTTGCGAACATTTTCAGAAAAAGTGAACTACCTTTTGGGTACTTGTCACACACAGAAGGTGGTTCACATCAGTAACCAATGGTCTGACCACCCGGAGGAAGCTGACCCAAAAACGTTTTTTAGATAGCTTGCATCAAGTACAAATTTAAATCATTTAGTAAAAAAATTTCTTCAAACAACCCAATGTTGTGGGATGATTGCGAGAAATAAAGGATTTGTTTAAAGTTTTTGGGGTAAAGAAAATTTCCTGTTATCATGACAGTTAACGTGCTACGCCATACTTTTAGTAAAAATAACTTATTTAACCAGTCCATAAATAGCCCATTGGTTTATAGTCAAATAATTTTTCGTGGTGATCTACTAGATGGTAAATCAAATTTTATAAATTCTTATTTTTTTGACTAAACAACACTTTCTTCCGCTAAGATATTGTTGTAGGCCTACAACTTGTTGATAATATCAAAAAATCTAAACTACTGTTTCGTAAAATGTTCTCTCTTACTCACTTTACAGACTACTTTTCCCTTTTGCATAATACCAACCTCCACTAATATATATTCTTCCCTTTGGAAAGGGTGGAATTGCATTATTCTCATTTCAGATGCCAATAGTGGTGACTGCCCGGTAAAGTGGTGACTGTGCGATGAAAGAAGAGACTGCCAAAGAAAGAAGAGACTGCCAAAGAAAGCAGTGACTGCCCAACGAAATGGTGACTACCCGATGAAATGGTAACTGCCTGATGAAATCGTGAATGCCAGATGAAATCACTACCCGATGAAATGGTGACTGCCTGATGAAATCGTGAATGCCAGATGAAATCGTGAATGCCAGATAAAATCGTGACTGCCCAATGAAATCGTGACTGCTAGATGAAATCGTGCTTGCCAGATAAAATCCTGACTGCCGGATTAAATGGTGACTTACCGATGAAATGGTGAATGCCAGATGAAACTGTGACTGCCAGATGAAATAGTGACTCTCAGATGAAATGGTGACAGTGCAATGGAATGGCAAATGTGTAATACAAGGCTGACTGCATGATGGAACCGTGACTGCCGAATGGAATGGTTACCAGATGATGGAATGGTAACTGATGTCCCAATGGATCGGATGAATGTCAAGTGGTGTTGTGGCTGCCCAATGGATTATTGACTACCCGCTAAAATGATGACTGCTTGATGAAGTGGTTGCCGTGTGGATTTGTGACTTTCTGGTGACTGCTCAGATTGATGACTGGCTAGTGGATTGCTGACTGCTCCATGGAATGGTGACTTTACCAATTGACTGGTACTGATGAACTATGCACTTGCTACCTTCCGTAAAGTTAAGGCTCTAATTGTTTCGTTCCCTTTTTAAACATCTTGTATATGGATAGTCGATATCACTAAGCACTTTTTGAAGCTGGCACATTTATTTAAATTTCTCTTAACACTTAATACTTTCTCTCACAAAGGTATAGATGTGCTCCATAAAAGTTTTTCTTAACTTTGGCTACATAATGTTGAGAGCGATGTTTAATCTTCCATTACTTTATGATTTTTACAGCTTCTTTTTTTCGTTTGCATATTCAACCTCCACTAATACATATTCTGCCCAAGTTTGGAAAAGGTGGAATTGCATTACTCTCGTTTCAGATTCCAATAGCAGTGATTGTCCAATGAAAGTAATGACTGCCCGCTGAAATTGTGACTGCCAGATGAAATCTTACCTGCCTAATGGAATGGTCACAGCCTAATGGAATGGTTACTAGATGATGAAATGGTTACTGACGTCCCAATTATCGGTTGACTGTCCAATTGTGTTGTGGCTGCCCAATGGATTATTGACTGAACGCTTGAATGGTGACTGCCCGATGAAATGGTTGCCGTGTGGATTTGCGATTTTCTTGTGGATTGGTGACTGCTCAGATTGGTGACTGGCTAGTGGATTGCTGACTGCTCAGTGGATTGGTGACTAGTATTGAGGAACTGTACACTTGTTACCTTACATAAACTTAAGGTTCTATTTGCTTTGTTCACTTTTTGAACCTCTTATATATGGATAGCCTATATCACTAAGCACTTTTGGAAGCTGGTAAATTTATTCAAATTTCTATTAAAACTAAATACTTCTCTGACAAAGGTGTGCTCCCAAAAAGGTTTTCTTAACTTTGACTACATAATGTTAAAAGCGACGTTTTATCTTCTGTCACTGGATGATTCTTACAGCCTGCTATTTCCATTTGCATATTCAACCTGCACTAATATATATTCTGCCCAAGTTTGGAAAAGGTGGAATTGCATTTCTCTCGTTTCAGATTCCAATAGTGGTGACTGCCTGATGGAATCATGACTGACAGATGAAAGCGTGACTGCCTGATGAAATCATGACTGCCAGATGATATCGGGACTGCCTAATGGAATGGTCACTGCCTAATTGAATGATTACCAGATAATGGAACGTCCCAATTGATCTGTTGACCGTCCAGTTGTGTTGTGGCTGCCCAATGGATTATTGACTGTCCGGTAGAATGGTGACTGCCTTATTGAATGTTAACTGCCTAATAAAATGGGGATTGCCTAATGGTGATGGCCTAATGGAACAGTGACTGCCCGGTAGAAAGATGATTACATGCTGGAATGGTGACTGCTGGTGGAATGGTGAATGCCAGATGTAATGGTGTTTCCTAATGGAATGGGGAATGTTCAGTGGAATGGTGACTGTTCGGTGGAATGGTAACCGACCGATGGAATTGTGACTGCCTGATAGCAATGGTGCATGCCTGATGAATTAGTGACCGCCTAATGGAATGTTGACTGCCCCATGGAAAAGCTGCCTGGAGGATTTTTGTCTGCCCGATGGAATGATGACTGCCCGATAAAATGGCAGCCCTGTGGATTTGTGACTTTCTTATGGATTGGTAAATGCTTGGTGGATTAATGACTGTGTAATGGAATGGTGACTGTAATACAAGGCTGACTGAATGATTTAATGTTGACTGCGTAATGAAATGGTTACTAGATGATGGAATGGTTAGTGACGTCCTAATGGATTGGTTGACTGTCCAGTTGTGGCTACCCAATGGATTATTGACTGAACACTTGAATGGTGACTGCCCGATGAAATGGTTGCCGTGTGGATTTGTGATTTTCTTGTGGATTGGTGACTGGCTAGTGGATTGGTGACTGCTCAGTGGATTGGTGACTAGTACTGAGGAACTGTACACTTGTTACCTTACATAAATTTAAGGTTCTATTTGCTTTGTTCACTTTTTAAATCTCTTGTATATGGATAGCCTATATCACTAAGCACTTTTGGAAGCTGGTACATTTATTCAAATTTCTCTTAACACTAAGTAGTCATCTGACAAAGGTGTGCTCCCTAAAAGGTTTTCATAACGTTGACTATATAATGTTAAAAGCGACGTTTTACCTTCTGTCACTGGATGATTTTTACAGTCTGCTATTTCCATTTGCATATTCAACCTGCACTAATATATATTCTGCCCAAGTTTGGAAAAGGTGGAATTGCATTTCTCTCGTTTCAGATTCCAATAGTGGTGACTGCCAGATGAAAGTAATGACTGCCCGATAAAATCGTGGACTGCCTGATGAAATCATGACTGACAGATGAAATCGTGACTGCCTGATGAAATCATGACTGCCAGATGATATTGGGACTGCCTAATGGAATGATTACCAGATGATGGAATGTGCCGATTGATCGGTTGATTGTCCAGTTGTGTTATGGCTGCCCAATGGATTATTGACTGTCCGGTAGAATGGTGACTTACTTATTGAATGTTAACTGCCTAATGAAATGAGGATTGGCTTATGGTGACGGCCTAATGGAACAGTAACTGCCCGGTAGAAAGATATCACTAAGCACTTTTGGAAGCTGGTAAATTTATTCAAATTTCTATTAAAACTAAATACTTCTCTGACAAAGGTGTGCTGACAAAGGTGTGCTCCCAAAAAGGTTTTCTTAACTTTGACTACATAATGTTAAAAGCCACGTTTTATCTTCTGTCACTGGATGATTCTTACAGCCTGCTATTTCCATTTGCATATTCACCCTGCACTAATATATATTCTGCCCAAGTTTGGAAAAGGTGGAATTGCATTTCTCTCGTTTCAGATTCCAATAGTGGTGACTGCCTGATGGAATCATGACTGACAGATGAAAGCGTGACTGCCTGATGAAATCATGACTGCCAGGTGATATCGGGACTGCCTAATGGAATGGTCACTGCCTAATTGAATGATTACCAGATAATGGAACGTCCCAATTGATCGGTTGACTGTCCAGTTGTGTTGTGGCTGCCCAATGGATTATTGACTGTCCGGTAGAATGGTGACTTGCTTATTGAATGTTAACTGCCTAATGAAATGAGGATTGCCTAATGGTGATGGCCTAATGGAACAGTGACTGCCCGGTAGAAAGATGATTACATGGTGGAATGGTGAATGCCAGATGTAATGGTGTTTCCTAATGGTATGGGGAATGTTCAGTGGAATGGTGACTGTTCGGTGGAATGGTGACTGTTCGGTGGAATGGTAACCGACCGATGGAATTGTGACTGCCTGATAGCAATGGTGCATGCCTGATGAATTAGTGACCGCCTAATGGAATGTTGACTGCCCCATGGAAAGGCTGCCTGGAGGATTTTTGTCTGCCCGATGGAATGATAACTGCCCGATAAAATGGCAGCCCTGTGGATTTGTGACTTTCTTATGGATTGGTAAATGCTTGGTGGATTAATGACTGTGTAATGGAATGGTGACTGTAATACAAGGCTGACTGAATGATTGAATGTTGACTGTGTAATGAAATGGTTACTAGATGATGGAATGGTTACTGACGTCCTAATGGATTGGTTGACTGTCCAGTTGTGGCTACCCAATGGATTATTGACTGAACGCTTGAATGGTGACTGCCCGATGAAATGGTTGCCGTGTGGATTTGTGACTAGTACTGAGGAACTGTACACTTGTTACCTTACATAAATTTAAGGTTCTATTTGCTTTGTTCACTTTTTAAATCTCTTGTATATGGATAGCCTATATCACTAAGCACTTTTGAAAGCTGGTACATTTATTCAAATTTCTCTTAACACTAAGTAGTCATCTGACAAAGGTGAGCTCCCTAAAAGGTTTTCTTAACTTTGACTATATAATGTTAAAAGCGACGCTTTATCTTGTCACTGGATGATTTTTACAGCCTGCTATTTCCATTTGCATATTCAACCTGCACTAATATATATTCTGCCCAAGTTTGGAAAAGGTGGAATTGCATTTCTCTCGTTTCAGATTCCAATAGTGGTGACTGCCAGATGAAAGTAATGACTGCCGGATAACATCGTGGACTGCCTGATGAAATCATGACTGACAGATGAAATCGTGACTGCCTGATGAAATCATGACTGCCAGATGATATTGGGACTGCCTTATGGAATGGTCACTGCCTAATGGAATGATTACCAGATGATGGAATGTGCCAATTGATCGGTTGACTGTCCAGTTGTGTTGTGGCTGCCCAATGGATTATTGACTGAACGCTTGAATGGTGACTGCCCGATGAAATGGTTGCCGTGTGGATTTGTGATTTTCTTGTGGATTGGTAACTGCTCAGATTGGTGACTGGCTAGTGGATTGCTGACTGCTCATGCAGTAGATTGGTGACCAATACTGAGGAACTGTACACTTGTTACCTTACATAAATTTAAGGTTCTATTTGCTTTGTTCACTTTTTGAATCTCTTGTATATGGATAGCCTATATCACTAAGCACTTTTGGAAGCTGGTACATTGATTCAAATTTCTCTTAACACTAAATACTTCTCTGACAATGGGATGGTTGCCAGTTACAAGCGGAAGGTCGTGGGTTTCTCCCACAATAAAACTGGCAACGCCGCCATATTAGTGAAATAATCTTGAGCGCAGCGTAAAACACCAAACAATCAATCAACATTCTCTGACAAAGGTGTGCTCCCTAAAAGGTTTTCTTAACTTTGACTAAATAATGTTAAAAGTGACGTTTTATCTTCTGTCACTGGATGATTTTTACAGCCTGCTATTTCCATTTGCATATTCAATCTGCACTAATGTATATTCTGCCCAAGTTTGGAAAAGGTGGAATTGCATTTCTCTCGTTTCAGATTCCGATTGTGGTGACGGTCAGATGAAAGTAATGACTGCCGGATGAAATCATGATTGCCAGATGAAATCGGGACTGCTTAATGGAATGGTCACTGCCTAATGGAATGATTACCAGATGATGGAACGTGCCAATTGATCGTTTGACTGTCCAGTTGTGTTGTAGCTGCCCAATGGATTATTGGCTGTCCGGTAGAAAGATGATTACATGCTGGAATGGTGACTGCTGATGGAATGGTGACTGCTGATGGAATGGTGAATGCCAGATGTAATGGTGTTTTCTAATGGAATGATGAATGTTCAGTGGAATGGTGACTGTTCGGTGGAATGGTAACCGACCGATGGAATTGTGACTGCCTGATAGCAATGGTGCATGCCTGATGAATTAGTAACTGCCTAATGGAATGTTGACTGCCCCATGGAAAGGCTGCCTGGAGGATTTTTGTCTGCCCGCTGAAATGATTACTGCCCGATAAAATGGCAGCCCTGTGGATTTGTGACTTTCTTATGGATTGGTAAATGCTTGGTGGATTAATGACTGTGTAATGGAATGGTGACTGTAATACAAGGCTGACTGAATGATGGAATGTTGACTGCGTAATGAAATGGTTACTAACTAGATGATGGAATGGTTACTGACGTCCTAATGGATTGGTTGACTGTCCAGTTGTGGCTACCCAATGGATTATTGACTGAATGCTTGAATGGTGACTGCCCGATGAAATGGTTGCCGTGTGGATTTGTGATTTTCTTGTGGATTGGTAACTGCTCAGATTGGTGACTGGCTAGTGGATTGGTGACTGCTCAGTGGATTGGTGACTAGTACTGAGGAACTGTACACTTGTTACCTTACATAAATTTAAGGTTCTATTTGCTTTGTTCACTTTTTAAATCTCTTGTATATGGATAGCTTATATCACTAAGCACTTTTGGAAGCTGGTACATTTATTCAAATTTCTCTTAACACTAAGTAATCATCTGACAAAGGTGTGCTCCCTACAAGGTTTTCTTAACTTTGACTATATAATGTTAAAAGCGACGTTTTATCTTGTCACTGGATGATTTTTACAGCCTGCTATTTCCATTTGCATATTCAACCTGCACTTATATATATTCTGCTCAAGTTTGGAAAAGGTGGAATTGCATTTCTCTCTTTTCAGATTCCAATAGTGGTGACTGCCAGATGAAAGTAATGACTGCCGGATAACATCGTGGACTGCATGATGAAATCATGACTGACAGATGAAAGCGTGACTGCCTGATGAAATCATGACTGCCAGATGATATTGGGACTGCCTAATGGAATGATTACCAGATGATGGAATGTGCCAATTGATCGGTTGATTGTCCAGTTGTGTTGTGGCTGCCCAATGGATTATTGACTGTCCGGTAGAATGGTGACTGCCTTATTAAATGTTAACTGCCTAATGAAATGAGGATTGCCTAATGGTGACGGCTTAATGGAACAGTAACTGCCCGGTAGAAAGATGATTACATGCTGGAATGGTGACTGCTGTTGGAATGGTGAATGCCAGATGTAATGGTGTTTCCAAATGGAATGGTGAATGTTCAGTGGAATCGTGACTGTTCGGTGGAATGGTAACCGACCGATGCAATTGTGACTGCCTGATAGCAATGGTGCATGCCTGATGAATTAGTAACTGCCTAATGGAATGTTGACTGCCCCATGGAAAGGCTGCCTGGAGGATTTTTGTCTGCCCAATGGAATGATGACTGCTCGATAAAATGGCAGCCCTGTGGATTTGTGACTTTCTTATGGATTGGTAAATGCTTGGTGGATTAAAGACTGTGTAATGGAATGGTGACTGTAATACAAGGCTGACTGAATGATGGAATGTTGACTGCGTAATGAAATGGTTACTAACTAGATGATGGAATGGTTACTGACGTCCTAATGGATTGGTTGACTGTCCAGTTGTGGCTACCCAATGGATTATTGACTGAACGCTTGAATGGTGACTGCCCGATGAAATGGTTGCCGTGTGGATTTGTGATTTTCTTGTGGATTGGTGACTGCTCAGTGGATTGGTGACTAGTACTGAGGAACTGTACACTTGTTACCTTACATAAATTTAAGGTTCTATTTGCTTTGTTCACTTTTTAAATCTCTTGTATATGGATAGCCTATATCACTAAGCACTTTTGGAAGCTGGTACATTTATTCAAATTTCTCTTAACACTAAATACTTCTCTGACAAAGGTGTGCTCCCTAAAAGGTTTTCATAACGTTGACTATATAATGTTAAAAGCGACGTTTTATCTTCTGTCACTGGATGATTTTTACAGCCTGCTATTTTCATTTGCATATTCAACCTGCACTAATATATATTCTGCCCAAGTTTGGAAAAGGTGGAATTGCATTTCTCTCGTTTCAGATTCCAATAGTGGTGACTGCCAGATGAAAGTAATGACTGCCGGATAACATCGTGGACTGCCTGATGAAATCATGACTGACAGATGAAATCGTGACTGCCTGATGAAATCATGACTGCCAGATGATATTGGGACTGCCTAATGGAATGGTCACTGCCTAATGGAATGATTACCAGATGATGCAATGTGCCAATTGATCGGTTGACTGTCCAGTTGTGTTGTGGCTGCCCAATGGATTATTGACTGTCCGGTAGAATGGTGACTGCCTTATTGAATGTCAACTGCCTAATGAAATGAAGATTGCCTAATGGTGACGGCCTAATGGAACAGTAACTGCCCGGTAGAAAGATGATTACATGCTGGAATGGTGACTGCTGGTGGAATGGTGAATGCCAGATGTAATGGTGTTTCCAAATGGAATGATAAATGTTCAGTGAAATGGTGACTGTTCGGTGGAATGCTAACCGACCGATGGAATTGTGACTGCCTGATAGCAATGGTGCATGCCTGATGAATTGGTAACTGCCTAATGGAATGTTGACTGCCCCATGGAAAGGCTGCCTGGAGGATTTTTGTCTGCCCGGTAGACTGATGACTGCCCGATAAAATGGCAGCCCTGTGGATTTGTGACTTTCTTATGGATTGGTAAATGCTTGGTGTAATGGAATGGTGACTGTAATACAAGGCTGACTGAATGATGGAATGTTGACTGCGTAATGAAATGGTTACTAGATGATGGAATGGTTACTGACGTCCTAATGGATTGGTTGACTTTCCAGTTGTGGCTACTGCTCAGATTGGTGACTGCTCAGTGGATTGGTGACTAGTACTGAGGAACTGTACACTTGTTACCTTACATTAATTTAAAATTCATAACTTCAAATGTATTCCTATTGTGGTTTTAGATATGTGATTCCATGAAAAAGAAGTCAAGATTGAAGATGAATATATTTACCGTGACCATGACAGGGGTAGAAGTTCAATTGATAGACAGTCCCGCTGATGGAAAGATGAACGAAGCATTTGATGAAAAGAGCTCTATCTGTTGGCAAAAAATAAAGAGCTAAGTAGAACTTAATATATATTATATTCTTTCTTTAGGTCGTTTCTGAAGAACTGTATTCTTTGTTTTTTTTATCTGTTTCTTTTGATTAGTCAAATTTTAAACCCTTAAGGTTGCCCATTCAAGCAATTTTACAAGTAACAATATTTTTATAACTCACTCTTCTCCCTTTAAGTTAGTTTCTGCGAGAGTAATGAAATACAGCTTATTTTAATCCGACGTTTCTTTGATACGCCTCAAAGTATGACAGAAAAAAGGTTTATTACACAAGCATCAGTCAATTTAAACTGAAATAATTCTATTTATTTAAAACACTCTCGATAGCAAACTCTGCATTTTTAAACAGTGTTTGGCCAAAAAAAAACTTTTTTTAAGATGATCTATTCTAGCTTCTAGGCTATAGACTGTGAATATTTTTGAGTTATTAGTCCATACTTCAACTCGCAACTACAATGTACATGATCCTATTAAGAGCATACTTTTTGCAAGTTGTAATAATTTGCGAACATTTTCAGAAAAAGTGAACTACCTTTTGGGTACTGGTCACACACAGAAGGTGGTTCACATCAGTAACCAATGGTCTGACCACCCGGAGGAAGCTGACCCAAAAACGTTTTTTAGATAGCTTGCATCAAGTACAAATTTAAATCATTTAGTAAAAAAATTTCTTCAAACAACCCAATGTTGTGGGATGATTGCGAGAAATAAAGGATTTGTTTAAAGTTTTTGGGGTAAAGAAAATTTCCTGTTATCATGACAGTTAACGTGCTACGCCATACTTTTAGTAAAAATAACTTATTTAACCAGTCCATAAATAGCCCATTGGTTTATAGTCAAATAATTTTTCGTGGTGATCTACTAGATGGTAAATCAAATTTTATAAATTCTTATTTTTTTGACTAAACAACACTTTCTTCCGCTAAGATATTGTTGTAGGCCTACAACTTGTTGATAATATCAAAAAATCTAAACTACTGTTTCGTAAAATGTTCTCTCTTACTCACTTGATAATCTTTACAGACTACTTTTCCCTTTTGCATAATACCAACCTCCACTAATATATATTCTTCCCTTTGGAAAGGGTGGAATTGCATTATTCTCATTTCAGATGCCAATAGTGGTGACTGCCCGGTAAAGTGGTGACTGTGCGATGAAAGAAGAGACTGCCAAAGAAAGAAGAGACTGCCAAAGAAAGCAGTGACTGCCCAACGAAATGGTGACTACCCGATGAAATGGTAACTGCCTGATGAAATCGTGAATGCCAGATGAAATCACTACCCGATGAAATGGTGACTGCCTGATGAAATCGTGAATGCCAGATGAAATCGTGAATGCCAGATAAAATCGTGACTGCCCAATGAAATCGTGACTGCTAGATGAAATCGTGCTTGCCAGATAAAATCCTGACTGCCGGATTAAATGGTGACTTACCGATGAAATGGTGAATGCCAGATGAAACTGTGACTGCCAGATGAAATAGTGACTCTCAGATGAAATGGTGACAGTGCAATGGAATGGCAAATGTGTAATACAAGGCTGACTGCATGATGGAACCGTGACTGCCGAATGGAATGGTTACCAGATGATGGAATGGTAACTGATGTCCCAATGGATCGGATGAATGTCAAGTGGTGTTGTGGCTGCCCAATGGATTATTGACTACCCGCTAAAATGATGACTGCTTGATGAAGTGGTTGCCGTGTGGATTTGTGACTTTCTGGTGACTGCTCAGATTGATGACTGGCTAGTGGATTGCTGACTGCTCCATGGAATGGTGACTTTACCAATTGACTGGTACTGATGAACTATGCACTTGCTACCTTCCGTAAAGTTAAGGCTCTAATTGTTTCGTTCCCTTTTTAAACATCTTGTATATGGATAGTCGATATCACTAAGCACTTTTTGAAGCTGGCACATTTATTTAAATTTCTCTTAACACTTAATACTTTCTCTCACAAAGGTATAGATGTGCTCCATAAAAGTTTTTCTTAACTTTGGCTACATAATGTTGAGAGCGATGTTTAATCTTCCATTACTTTATGATTTTTACAGCTTCTTTTTTTCGTTTGCATATTCAACCTCCACTAATACATATTCTGCCCAAGTTTGGAAAAGGTGGAATTGCATTACTCTCGTTTCAGATTCCAATAGCAGTGATTGTCCAATGAAAGTAATGACTGCCCGCTGAAATTGTGACTGCCAGATGAAATCTTACCTGCCTAATGGAATGGTCACAGCCTAATGGAATGGTTACTAGATGATGAAATGGTTACTGACGTCCCAATTATCGGTTGACTGTCCAATTGTGTTGTGGCTGCCCAATGGATTATTGACTGAACGCTTGAATGGTGACTGCCCGATGAAATGGTTGCCGTGTGGATTTGCGATTTTCTTGTGGATTGGTGACTGCTCAGATTGGTGACTGGCTAGTGGATTGCTGACTGCTCAGTGGATTGGTGACTAGTATTGAGGAACTGTACACTTGTTACCTTACATAAACTTAAGGTTCTATTTGCTTTGTTCACTTTTTGAACCTCTTATATATGGATAGCCTATATCACTAAGCACTTTTGGAAGCTGGTAAATTTATTCAAATTTCTATTAAAACTAAATACTTCTCTGACAAAGGTGTGCTCCCAAAAAGGTTTTCTTAACTTTGACTACATAATGTTAAAAGCGACGTTTTATCTTCTGTCACTGGATGATTCTTACAGCCTGCTATTTCCATTTGCATATTCAACCTGCACTAATATATATTCTGCCCAAGTTTGGAAAAGGTGGAATTGCATTTCTCTCGTTTCAGATTCCAATAATGGTGACTGCCTGATGGAATCATGACTGACAGATGAAAGCGTGACTGCCTGATGAAATCATGACTGCCAGATGATATCGGGACTGCCTAATGGAATGGTCACTGCCTAATTGAATGATTACCAGATAATGGAACGTCCCAATTGATCTGTTGACCGTCCAGTTGTGTTGTGGCTGCCCAATGGATTATTGACTGTCCGGTAGAATGGTGACTGCCTTATTGAATGTTAACTGCCTAATGAAATGGGGATTGCCTAATGGTGATGGCCTAATGGAACAGTGACTGCCCGGTAGAAAGATGATTACATGCTGGAATGGTGACTGCTGGTGGAATGGTGAATGCCAGATGTAATGGTGTTTCCTAATGGAATGGGGAATGTTCAGTGGAATGGTGACTGTTCGGTGGAATGGTAACCGACCGATGGAATTGTGACTGCCTGATAGCAATGGTGCATGCCTGATGAATTAGTGACCGCCTAATGGAATGTTGACTGCCCCATGGAAAAGCTGCCTGGAGGATTTTTGTCTGCCTGATGGAATGATAACTGCCCGATAAAATGGCAGCCCTGTGGATTTGTGACTTTCTTATGGATTGGTAAATGCTTGGTGGATTAATGACTGTGTAATGGAATGGTGACTGTAATACAAGGCTGACTGAATGATTTAATGTTGACTGCGTAATGAAATGGTTACTAGATGATGGAATGGTTAGTGACGTCCTAATGGATTGGTTGACTGTCCAGTTGTGGCTACCCAATGGATTATTGACTGAACGCTTGAATGGTGACTGCCCGATGAAATGGTTGCCGTGTGGATTTGTGATTTTCTTGTGGATTGGTGACTGGCTAGTGGATTGGTGACTGCTCAGTGGATTGGTGACTAGTACTGAGGAACTGTACACTTGTTACCTTACATAAATTTAAGGTTCTATTTGCTTTGTTCACTTTTTAAATCTCTTGTATATGGATAGCCTATATCACTAAGCACTTTTGGAAGCTGGTACATTTATTCAAATTTCTCTTAACACTAAGTAGTCATCTGACAAAGGTGTGCTCCCTAAAAGGTTTTCATAACGTTGACTATATAATGTTAAAAGCGACGTTTTACCTTCTGTCACTGGATGATTTTTACAGTCTGCTATTTCCATTTGCATATTCAACCTGCACTAATATATATTCTGCCCAAGTTTGGAAAAGGTGGAATTGCATTTCTCTCGTTTCAGATTCCAATAGTGGTGACTGCCAGATGAAAGTAATGACTGCCCGATAAAATCGTGGACTGCCTGATGAAATCATGACTGACAGATGAAATCGTGACTGCCTGATGAAATCATGACTGCCAGATGATATTGGGACTGCCTAATGGAATGATTACCAGATGATGGAATGTGCCGATTGATCGGTTGATTGTCCAGTTGTGTTATGGCTGCCCAATGGATTATTGACTGTCCGGTAGAATGGTGACTTACTTATTGAATGTTAACTGCCTAATGAAATGAGGATTGGCTTATGGTGACGGCCTAATGGAACAGTAACTGCCCGGTAGAAAGATATCACTAAGCACTTTTGGAAGCTGGTAAATTTATTCAAATTTCTATTAAAACTAAATACTTCTCTGACAAAGGTGTGCTGACAAAGGTGTGCTCCCAAAAAGGTTTTCTTAACTTTGACTACATAATGTTAAAAGCCACGTTTTATCTTCTGTCACTGGATGATTCTTACAGCCTGCTATTTCCATTTGCATATTCACCCTGCACTAATATATATTCTGCCCAAGTTTGGAAAAGGTGGAATTGCATTTCTCTCGTTTCAGATTCCAATAGTGGTGACTGCCTGATGGAATCATGACTGACAGATGAAAGCGTGACTGCCTGATGAAATCATGACTGCCAGGTGATATCGGGACTGCCTAATGGAATGGTCACTGCCTAATTGAATGATTACCAGATAATGGAACGTCCCAATTGATCGGTTGACTGTCCAGTTGTGTTGTGGCTGCCCAATGGATTATTGACTGTCCGGTAGAATGGTGACTTGCTTATTGAATGTTAACTGCCTAATGAAATGAGGATTGCCTAATGGTGATGGCCTAATGGAACAGTGACTGCCCGGTAGAAAGATGATTACATGGTGGAATGGTGAATGCCAGATGTAATGGTGTTTCCTAATGGTATGGGGAATGTTCAGTGGAATGGTGACGGTTCGGTGGAATGGTGACTGTTCGGTGGAATGGTAACCGACCGATGGAATTGTGACTGCCTGATAGCAATGGTGCATGCCTGATGAATTAGTGACCGCCTAATGGAATGTTGACTGCCCCATGGAAAGGCTGCCTGGAGGATTTTTGTCTGCCCGATGGAATGATAACTGCCCGATAAAATGGCAGCCCTGTGGATTTGTGACTTTCTTATGGATTGGTAAATGCTTGGTGGATTAATGACTGTGTAATGGAATGGTGACTGTAATACAAGGCTGACTGAATGATTGAATGTTGACTGCGTAATGAAATGGTTACTAGATGATGGAATGGTTACTGATGTCCTAATGGATTGGTTGACTGTCCAGTTGTGGCTACCCAATGGATTATTGACTGAACGCTTGAATGGTGACTGCCCGATGAAATGGTTGCCGTGTGGATTTGTGACTAGTACTGAGGAACTGTACACTTGTTACCTTACATAAATTTAAGGTTCTATTTGCTTTGTTCACTTTTTAAATCTCTTGTATATGGATAGCCTATATCACTAAGCACTTTTGAAAGCTGGTACATTTATTCAAATTTCTCTTAACACTAAGTAGTCATCTGACAAAGGTGAGCTCCCTAAAAGGTTTTCTTAACTTTGACTATATAATGTTAAAAGCGACGCTTTATCTTGTCACTGGATGATTTTTACAGCCTGCTATTTCCATTTGCATATTCAACCTGCACTAATATATATTCTGCCCAAGTTTGGAAAAGGTGGAATTGCATTTCTCTCGTTTCAGATTCCAATAGTGGTGACTGCCAGATGAAAGTAATGACTGCCGGATAACATCGTGGACTGCCTGATGAAATCATGACTGACAGATGAAACCGTGACTGCCAGATGATATTGGGACTGCCTTATGGAATGGTCACTGCCTAATGGAATGATTACCAGATGATGGAATGTGCCAATTGATCGGTTGACTGTCCAGTTGTGTTGTGGCTGCCCAATGGATTATTGACTGAACGCTTGAATGGTGACTGCCCGATGAAATGGTTGCCGTGTGGATTTGTGATTTTCTTGTGGATTGGTAACTGCTCAGATTGGTGACTGGCTAGTGGATTGCTGACTGCTCATGCAGTAGATTGGTGACCAATACTGAGGAACTGTACACTTGTTACCTTACATAAATTTAAGGTTCTATTTGCTTTGTTCACTTTTTGAATCTCTTGTATATGGATAGCCTATATCACTAAGCACTTTTGGAAGCTGGTACATTGATTCAAATTTCTCTTAACACTAAATACTTCTCTGACAATGGGATGGTTGCCAGTTACAAGCGGAAGGTCGTGGGTTTCTCCCACAATAAAACTGGCAACGCCGCCATATTAGTGAAATAATCTTGAGCACAGCGTAAAACACCAAACAATCAATCAACATTCTCTGACAAAGGTGTGCTCCCTAAAAGGTTTTCTTAACTTTGACTACATAATGTTAAAAGTGACGTTTTATCTTCTGTCACTGGATGATTTTTACAGCCTGCTATTTCCATTTGCATATTCAATCTGCACTAATGTATATTCTGCCCAAGTTTGGAAAAGGTGGAATTGCATTTCTCTCGTTTCAGATTCCAATTGTGGTGACGGTCAGATGAAAGTAATGACTGCCGGATGAAATCATGATTGCCAGATGAAATCGGGACTGCTTAATGGAATGGTCACTGCCTAATGGAATGATTACCAGATGATGGAACGTGCCAATTGATCGTTTGACTGTCCAGTTGTGTTGTAGCTGCCCAATGGATTATTGGCTGTCCGGTAGAAAGATGATTACATGCTGGAATGGTGACTGCTGATGGAATGGTGAATGCCAGATGTAATGGTGTTTTCAAATGGAATGGTGAATGTTCAGTGGAATGGTGACTGTTCGGTGGAATGGTAACCGACCGATGGAATTGTGACTGCCTGATAGCAATGGTGCATCCCTGATGAATTAGTGACTGCCTAATGGAATGTTGACTGCCCATGGAAAGGCTGCCTGGAGGATTTTTGTCGGCCCGATGGAATGATGACTGCCCGATAAAATGGCAGCCCTGTGGATTTGTGACTTTCTTATGGATTGGTAAATGCTTGGTGGATTAATGACTGTGTAATGGAATGGTGACTGTAATACAAGGCTGACTGAATGATTGAATGTTGACTGCGTAATGAAATGGTTACTAGATGATGGAATGGTTAGTGACGTCCTAATGGATTGGTTGACTGTCCAGTTGTGGCTACCCAATGGATTATTGACTGAACGCTTGAATGGTGACTGCCCGATGAAATGGTTGCCGTGTGGATTTGTGATTTTCTTGTGGATTGGTGACTGCTCAGATTGGTGACTGCTCAGTGGATTGGTGACTAGTACTGAGGAACTGTACACTTGTTACCTTACATAAATTTAAGGTTCTATTTGCTTTGTTCACTTTTTACATCTCTTGTATATGGATAGCCTATATCACTAAGCACTTTTGGAAGCTGGTACATTTATTCAAATTTCTCTTAACACTAAATACTTCTCTGACAAAGGTGTGCTCCCTTAAAGGTTTTCTTAACTTTGACTATATAATGTTAAAAGCGACGTTTTATCTTCTGTCACTGGATGATTTACAGCCTGCTATTTCCATTTGCATATTCAACCTGCACTAATATATATTCTGCCCAAGTTTGGAAAAGGTGGAATTGCATTTCTCTTGTTTCAGATTCCAATAGTGGTGACTGCCAGATAAAAGTAATGACTGCCAGATGATATCGGGACTGCCTAATGGAATGGTCACTGCCTAATGGAATGATGGAACGTGCCAATTGATCGGTTGACTGTCCAGTTGTGTTGTGGCTGCCCAATGGATTATTGACTGAACGCTTGAATGGTGACTGCCCGATGAAATGGTTTCCGTGTGGATTTGTGATTTTCTTGTGGATTGGTAACTGCTCAGATTGGTGACTGGCTAGTGGATTGCTGACTGCTCATGCAGTGGATTGGTGACCAATACTGAGGAACTGTACACTTGTTACCTTACATAAATTTAAGGTTCTATTTGCTTTGTTCACTTTTTGAATCTCTTGTATATGGATAGCCTATATCACTAAGCACTTTTGGAAGCTGGTACATTGATTCAAATTTCTCTTAACACTAAATACTTCTCTGACAATGGGATGGTTGCCAGTTACCAGCGGAAGGTCGTGGGTTTCCTCCGGGCGCTGAGCCCGGTTTCCTCCCACAATAAAACTGGCAACGCCGCCATATTAGTGAAATAATCTTGAGCGCAGCGTAAAACACCAAACAATCAATCAATCATTCTCTGACAAAGGTGTGCTCTCTAAAAGGTTTTCTTAACTTTGACTACATAATGTTAAAAGTGACGTTTTATCTTCTGTCACTGGATGATTTTTACAGCCTGCTATTTCCATTTGCATATTCAATCTGCACTAATGTATATTCTGCCCAAGTTTGGAAAAGGTGGAATTGCATTTCTCTCGTTTCAGATTCCAATTGTGGTGACGGTCAGATGAAAGTAAAGACTGCCCGAAGAAATCATGACTGCCAGATGAAATCGGGACTGCTTAATGGAATGGTCACTGCCTAATGGAATGATTACCAGATGATGGAACGTGCCAATTGATCGTTTGACTGTCCAGTTGTGTTGTAGCTGCCCAATGGATTATTGGCTGTCCGGTAGAATGGTGACTGCCTTATTAAATGTTAACTTCCTAATGAAATAAGGATTGCCTAATGGCGACGGCCTAATGGAACAGTGACTGCCCGGTAGAAAGATGATTACACGCTGGAATGGTGACTGCTGATGGAACGGTGAATGCCAGATGTAATGGTGTTTCCCAATGGAATGGGGAATGTTCAGTGGAATGGTGACTGTTCGGTGGAATGGTAACCGACCGATGGAATTGTGACTGCCTGATAGCAATGGTGCATGCCTGATGAATTAGTGACTGCCTAATGGATTGTTGACTGCCCCATGGAAAGGCTGCCTGGAGGATTTTTGTCTGCCCGATGGAATGATAACTGCCCGATAAAATGGCAGCCCTGTGGATTTGGGACTTTCTTATGGATTGGTAAATGCTTGGTGGATTAATGACTGTGTAATGGAATGGTGACTGTAATACAAGGCTGACTGAATGATTGAATGTTGACTGCGTATTGAAATGGTTAGTAGATGATGGAATGGTTACTGATGTCCTAATGGATTGGTTGACTGTCCAGTTGTGGCTACCCAATGGATTATTGACTGAACGCTTGAATGGTGACTGCCCGATGAAATGGTTGCCGTGTGGATTTGTGATTTTGTTATGGATTGGTGACTGCTCAGATTGGTGACTGCTCAGTGGATTGGTGACTAGTACTGAGGAACTGTACACTTGTTACCTTACATTAATTTAAAATTCATAACTTCAAATCTATTCCTATTGTGGTTTTAGATATGTGATTCCATGAAAAAGAAGTCAAGATGGAAGATGAATATATTTACCGTGACCATGACAGGGGTAGAAGTCCAATTGATAGACGGTCCCGCTGATGGAAAGATGAACGAAGCATTTGATGAAAAGAGCTCTATCTGTTGGCAAAAAATAAAGAGCTAAGTAGAACTTAATATATATTATATTCTTTCTTGAGATCGTTTCTGAAGAACTGTATTCTTTGTTTTTTTTATCTGTTTCTTTTGATTAGTCAAATTTTAAACCCTTAAGGTTGCTCATTCAAGCAATTTTACAAGTAACAATATTTTTATAACTCACTCTTCTCCCTTTAAGTTAGTTTCTGCGAGAGTAATGAAATACAGCTTATTTTAATCCGACGTTTCTTTGATATGCCTCAAAGTATGACAGAATAAGGGTTTATTACACAAGCATCAGTCTCGATAGCAAACTCTCTGCATTTTTAAACAGTGTTTGGCCAAAAAAACAACTTTTTTTAAGATGTTCTATTCTAGCTTCTAGGCTATAGATTGTGAATATTTTTGAGTTATTAGTCCATACTTCAACTCGCAACTACAATGTACATGATCCTATTAAGAGCATACTTTTTGCAAGTTGTAATAATTTGCGATCATTTTCAGAAAAAGTGAACTACCTTTTGGGTACTGGTCACACACAGAAGGTGGTTCACATCAGTAACCAATGGTCTGACCACCCGGAGAAAGCTGACCCAAAAATGTTTTTTAGTTAGCTTGCATCAAGTACAAATTTATATCATTTAGTAAAAAATTTCTTCAAACAACCTAATGTTGTGGGATGATTGCGAGAAACAAAGGATTTGTTTAAAGTTTTTTGGGGTAAAGAAAATTTCCTGTTATCATGACAGTTAACGTGCTACGCCATACTTTTAGTAAAAATTACCTATTTAGCCAGTCCATAAATAGCCCATCGGTTTATAGTCAAATAATTTTTCGTGGTGATCTACTAGATGGTAAATCAAATTTATTATATTCTTATTTTTTTTGACCAAACAACACTTTCTTCCGCTAAGATATTGTTGTAGGCCTACAACTTGTTGATAATATCAAAAAATCTAAACTACTGTTTCGAAAAATGTTCTCTCTTACTCACTTGATAATCTTTACAGACTACTTTTCCCTTTTGCATAATACCAACCTCCACTAATATATATTCTCCCCTTTGGAAAGGGTGGAATTGCATTATTCTCGTTTCAGATGCCAATAGTGGTGACTGCCCGGTAAAGTGGTGACTGCCTGATGAAATTGTGAATGCCAGATGAAATCGTGCCTGCCTCATGAAATCGTGACTGCTAGATGAAATCTTGCTTGCCAGATGAAATCGTGACTGCCAGATGAAATCGTGACTGCCAGATAAAATCGTGACTGCCTGATGAAATGGAGACTGTCGGATTAAATGGTGACTGCCTGACGAAATGGTGACTGCCCGATGAAATGGCTGCCCGTCTGATTTGTGATCTTCTAGTGGATTGTCTATGTGGGATGGTTGCCAGTTACCAACGGAAGGTCCTGGGTTTCCTCCGGGTAAAAGGCCCGGTTTCCTCCCACAATAAAACTGGCAACGCCGCCATATAAGTGAAATAATCTTGAGCGCGGCGTAAAACACTAATCAATCAATCAATCTAGTGGATGGATGATAACCTATATCACTAAGCACTTTTTTAGGCTGGTAGATTTTTTCTCTCAAAAATATGCTTCATAAAAGCTTTTTTTATAACTTTAACTACATCATCACATTCAGTCTCTAATAAAATTGAAAACATTTAATCTTCTGTCACTCATCACTTATTTTACAGCCTTTTTTCTCTGCTGCTAATTCAACCTCTACTAATATCTTTTCTCCCATTGAAAAAGTTGGAATTACATTACTCTTGTTTCAGATCCCAAAAGAATAATGACTGCATAATGGAATGGTAACTGACTGAAAAAATGATAACTTGCTTATGAATGGTGACTGCTTAAAGGGAAAGAAAATCTAAGCTTTAGACTAGTTTAGATGGAAAGAGTAGAGTTCATTTAGTCCAAAACAACTGTCCAATGTTTGTTTTATCCCCACATAAGCGAATAATTGAAATTTGAAGGTGGCGTTACAATAGAGAATAAGCTCCATAGGCCATTCACAAGGCCGCCACCATTTTTTCATTAGTTTTATCCAATTATTGTTGAATACAAAATTAAGTGCGTTATAGAGTAGTCATGTGATGCAATTTAGCCAATGGCTGATCAGTGGGTTTATTGATGTCATGTGATTTTAGACGTTCGGTTGATAGAAGAAGGTAAATAGCTTGCATGCAACTGTAGACATGGACAAAGATCAGGTTTACTATTCTTAAGGTAGCCTCTGATTTTTTTTAACTATGATTTATTATATACTCTTTAAACCAAATGTTAAAAGACATAAATCTATTATAAAAGATGGTAGAATTCTAATTATTACAAGTTTTTCAAACTAATATGTCTTCCTTTTCTTGCTGTTTTAGATATACCTAAGATGAAGAATGTTACCCATTTCGACTTACCTTCCTTGTCCATTGACACGTAGCTTTAAGAAATTTATGATGTGATTTGAGCTTTAATTGTTATATTTAATATCAAGTTAAATAACATGTCAATGAGTCGAAGCTATGACCTTTGTGTGTTGAGGTCAGTACATGTAGCTTCCTGGTGACTCTCTCCAAAAACGTCAAATTCCACTTTGGCTTCAACATGTTATATTTTGTAATCTTTCTGGCCCATGATGGTAAAGCATGTCAAAAAGCAGTATGTCAGGATCAATAGTTTCTGATATATAAATTACAGGGGTTGGAGAAAAAGTTATACTAAACTATATAGCCATAGAATTTAATATGTTAACAAATTGTGGGGCATAATAGTGCCTAAGAAGGGTCACATTATTGGCAAAATTAATGAGCTGCTTTTCGTGGACTTGTCACCCATGAAATGTAGTTCATTTCAGCGACCAACAGTGTGAGCAGCTGTTGGTAGCTAGTTCTAAAATAATGGGATTTTCTTAACATAGGCCTACTCGCTTTCTCAAATATCAGCTTTTAGGGTTATTTCATATTCCAATTGAAATTTGTCGAAAATATTACCACTAAACTGAATCTTTAACAAAAATTGTGAAATTTCAAACGTCAATGGCTAAATACTTGCTGGTTTGACATGCTTTAACCGCTGTGCTGAAATATTACAAAAACGTAATTGGTAGCCTTTGAAGACACACCCACAATTTTAATGCTGCCTTACAACACTGTAAGAAGGTCCCAAGCCCTTGTAAAAAAGCAGAGGGGAAATTTGTGTTCTTGTACAAACGTTTGTTTTAGATTAGAAACATGAAGCTGCGCTAACCAAAACCCCTCGACCCGAGCTTTTTACCCAAGAAAGGCACATTGTGAGTACCAAAAATTTACTTCCAGCAGCATTCAATTTGAATATGCTTCCTATCCATATAATTCAGATTATATAGTAATAAAATAATTCAGCATTAAGTATAGGAAGGAATGTGCTTACGGACAGACAGACAGACATTAATGACAATGACTGCATGCTTCATTAGTTGAAATACAAGAGCATGCATCTAGTACGTGTAGTTGAATTATATCTGTCAAAAATAGCCCGTGAAAAGTGAAGAATGGGCGACATATCACTCGTCTGATGAGTAAAAATTTAAACATGACGAAAGTCAGTTAAAATATTAATGGCAAAAAATTTCCCGATTCGTTTAGAAATTAGTGTATCTTCATGCACGATTTGATGTAAATATATGATTGAATAAAAACGTTTAAGTTACTTTATTGGTAAATAGTATTTACAATTGCCAAGTCAGTTGCTGTGCATAGCTGCCTGAATGCATATTCGATCGGCAAAATAGTGATTGTACGTTGCCCTGTATTTCATTTCATTTTGAAATATTCCTTCCTTTCACACTCCGAAAAATACAATATGGATCTTCTTAAGTGTCTTAGGGAACACTCTCCTTTAAAAAATATTTATTATTGTTACATTTTTGGAAAGAATTTAGGCGTTTAAAATCCAAATTCGAGAAGGCCGTTTTACCGACTTCGAAAAAGCCGTGGCGGCCGGAAACACGCATAGATAAACTATTTCTTATAGTCGCCCTTAGAAATCTTAAAGGAGTTGATTTTTATGTTTTAAAATGACCAGAGGATTGCAATTTCACTCTGAGGTGCCAAAAAATAGCTTTGTCTTTAACTGGGTCATGCTTGAGAAGCCTTTTAATATGCCTGGTAGGGGCCGGGTGATTGACAGCCGGAACTTTTTATATTTTAGCACTTTTTAATCATAGATATTTAAATATCTCACTCACTGTCAGTATATTGATGACAACGGAAATATATATTAGGATCTGAAGCTGTAAATATAAGGAATTCCACAAGCTTTTATTGTCAAATTTAACATTTTCTTCGGTTAGAGCTACGGTATGTAGCGTTATTGTGAAGCCCGAAGGGCTGTTGGTTAGACCTTTGTTTACTACAATTGGGCGAGAGAGCTTCATGTACCTGCAGTTCAATGGTTTGGCTGGGTACCCTGCCCGTAGGCCGGCTACGGCTCTGATTTGAATTAATGCGAAATGTACTCACTTTGTACACTCAAAGTAGGCAGGTCGGTGACATCATCAAACGTTGGTACAAGGTATTTGATCATAAAAGTTAAAAAACAAAAGTGAGTCTCAAAAGTTACAAATAAAACAAAAAGTCTAGTCAGGGCCCTTTCACTGGACCCTGTTTGCTCATTTTAGCTTGAACAGAAAAACAACTACCATTCACAAAACTGCTTGGAAAAGACCCATATTTAGGGACATCAGTTGTCTCCCCTGATTTATTAAATATCATTTTTCTAAGTAAATATGATTATACATGTGGAACTGAATACTGGTGTGCCGACATTATCCCCCAGCGACATTTTCCCCAGCGACATTTCCCCCCACGACATTTTCCCCCGGCGACATTTTCCCCCACTAACTTAATGAGTGTACTCTGGCAATACGACAGCCTACCTAACTCTTTCCTACAAAACTTGGAATGTCCAGTTGGAAGGCCTATGATTAAGAATTGCTCTGTTATCGATATGTGCTGGGACAATTAAAATTTCATTGAAAAATGTCACCGGGGGTAAATGTCGCCGGGGGAAAATGTCGCCGGGGGAAAATGTCGCCGGGGGAAAATGTCCCTGGGGGAAAATGTCGCCGGGGGAAAATGTCGCCGGGGGAAAAGTCGCGGGGGAAAATGACGCGGGGAAAGTGTGGTGGGGGAAAATGTCGCTGGGGGAAAATGTCGCTGGGGGATAATGTCATGGAGTCCTGAATACTAATTACATCTTATAACTATGTGAAGAATAGTTTGGTATAGGTTTTAGAAAAAAACTATGGATGATTAAAATTGACCTGACCTGCCTACTCTAAGTTGTGTTATTTTCATTCCGCCTTAAATTTGAGAAGGTGGGTCAGGTAGGCTAACTCGTAGGTGAATTTTAATTTAAGTGTAATTTGTGTGCCACCTATAGACTAGTAAATAGTAGTATTGATTGATGTTTTGTGCAACCGTCAACATTATTTCACTTAAATGATGGGAGTTTTAAGGTTAAATTATGGAAGGAAATAGGCAAATTTGCACGAAATAAACCCACCGATCTTCGGGAAATATCTTGACCACTCATAATTTAATTTTAGGGCCTTGCCATATTTTGGAATGGTGTTGAGAAAAAAGTGTCAACCTTTCTATGGAGTGTGGCATCTCGAGTCCATTGAAAGTCTATCTGTAGTAAGTAGCACTAGTAGTGTGATGGGATTTATATGAACTATATAATTATACACTGATCTTCCAGAAAGATCAATGTAAAAGATCTGATTAGAAAATATGCTGGACTTTTTTTTTCATTTAAAAAAACCCAGAAGATTACCAGCCTTTTTTTTAAAGAAAGCATATTCAAAGGTGATTGATTGATTGATGTTTGACGCCCCACTCAAGATTGTTTCTCTTATATGATGGCATTGCCAGGTTTAGTGGTGGAGAAATCCATACCTCAAGGGTGAAGTTACTTCAACCAAGAATAGATTGATTGATTGGTGTTTTACGCCGCACTCAAGATTATTTCACTTATATGGCTACATTGCCAGGTTTACTCACAGTGGGGGAGGAAACCGGGCTCATTGCCTGGAGGAAACCCCTGACCATTGGGGAGTACCTGGCAACTCTTCCACATAAGGCGACTGAGTGAAAAATCCAAATTTTTAAATGTTTATTTGGTCAGTGGAATTCGAACATGTGCCGCATCCATGGAAGGTCTGTACTGGATCGAGGAAGTCAGGTACTCTTACCCACTGGACCACCGAGGCCCCAGAATAGATGGATAGGCAACCAAGTTATTTAACTCTTGTGTGAATTAGGTTACACATTTAGTTTGAACAGGCCAGAGGCAGTTTTATTTTAATGTGAATCATTTTAAAACAGTTTAAAACTCTCTTTAAGTCTATGGCAGTTTATCTATGCAATGGAACTAAATGGTTCCATAACATTGTGTAATTATTATTACATAGATTTACTCTAAAATGTGAATTGGCTGCACATGACAATCAGAATATTAATATGAAAAAGTCAGAAATTTGCCTTGTAAGTTACATAAGGTTTCACAATTATAATAGGTTCCCATATAATATGATGAGTAGACATAATGCTTCTAAATTATTTACTATTTTTCATTTACATGGTCAGCTTTATCGGTTGGCAACCCTGATTCGACATCCCTGTTGTATTGTGGAATAGTAAAAGTTTCTTCCAACGAGCAATTTAAGTAACAATATCATTTATCAACTATACTTCTGCTATCGCTATAAGATATGTGTAAGAATAAGATATTGTCTTATAGTATGAAGTTAATCCTTTCACCATAGTCAACTAAGCGGGACAAATAATGAAGTGTATGCCATTACCTATTCAAAAACACAAAAAATAATTCTAACCCTTCATTATTAACTTATTCCTGCTGATTGTTTTATGGTCTTTGGAACCGATAACATATCGATTACTTACATGTAAGTCCATCTTAATATATATTAGCAGAGAAAGTTGTATATATATTAAAGAGTTAGAAGCAAATATTACTCAGCTCAGTTTCATTAGAAATTTTCGAGAAAATAAATGTATATATATTTAAACTAACTTTGGTCGACTAAATATAGAAAATATATAGCTATTTTTTATATCGACAAATCCCAAAGCATTTACATGCAAAACAAGCCGTATATTAACCAGACAACTTTTTCCACGAACAACCTAGTTTTAACATCCTTGTGGAACAGCAAAAATTTCTTAAAACATGCAATTTTAAACAAAAAATCTCAGTATCAACTATACAGGTATTGTTTAGTATATCTTTGTATTTTCTTTTATATCGACAAATTACATACCTATTGTATGCAAAACAGGTTTATTATTCACTTGTAAGCTTTATCGGTTGACAATCTAATTTCGACATCCCTGTTGTATTGCGGAATAGCAAAATTTCTTCTAATGAGCAATTTTAAGTAAAAACATCACATATCAACTATACTTCCGTTATCGCTATAAGATGTGTATAAGATATTGCATTTTAGTGAAACTAATAAGATATATTTAAGAACAAGAGATCCCTTAAAGACATTCCATTATTGCACTATATTTGTATAGAATAGATAACGTCTATCAAAGACATAAACAAGAGATCCCTGAAAGGGATCTTAACGCCCGCGTTCATCTTTTCATATTAAATATTGTTACAGCAATAACTGGATATAGGAATTGGCGCCTACATAAACAAATCTTATTCCAGGGAGATAACTATTGTTGAGGAAAATTAAGTTGTGCATTACAAAGTAAGCTCCTCTTGAAATTTGGCTCCAAAACAACATTGCCTTCCTGGCGGCCATATTTAACATGCAAATGAGATGAAAATGTATGGTGCACAACTAGACCATAGGGTGATGATGTATGTTGAGTGTGATTAGGATTGGACTGATAGTTTTCTTGGAATAAAGGTAAGAAGCGAAAGATTTCGTGTAATAAACTTAACAAAGAAAAACAACATCGCGAACTTGGTGGCCATATTGAATATGCAAATGAGATGAAAATGTACGGTGTACAGCTAGACCATAGGGTGATGATGTAGGCCTATGTTAAGTTCGATTAAGATTGGACGGGTAGTTTTCTTGGAATAAAGATAACTACATCGCCCCCTGGCGGCCATATTGAATATGCAAATGAGATAAAAATGTACCATACACAACAGGGCTATATGGAGATGATGTGAGCCAAGTTTGGTGAAAATCGGACAGGTAGTTTTCTTGGAAAAAAGCAACAACAAAAATATATCTCCCCTGGCAGCCATATTGAATATGCAAATGAGATGAAAATGTATGGTGCACAACTAGACCATAGGGTGATGATGTATGTTGAGTTTGATTAAGATTGGACTGATAGTTTTCTTGGAATAAAGGTAAGAAGCGAAAGTTTTCGTACAATAAACGTCACAAAGAAAAACAACATTGCCCCCTGGTGGCCATATTGAATATGCAAATAAGATGAAAATGTACGATGTACAAGTAGACCATAGGGTGATGATGTATGTTAAGTTTGATTAAGATTGGACAGGTAGTTTTCTTGAAAAAAAGATAACAAAGAAAAACAACATCGTCCCCTGGCGGCCATATTGAATATGCAAATGAGATGAAAATGTACGATGCACAACTAGACTACATGGAGATAATGTGAGCCAAGTTTGGTGAAAATCGAACAAGTAGTTTTCTTGGAATAAAGGTAACAAAAAAAAAATATCGCCCCCTGGTGGCCATATTAAATATGCAAATGAGATGAAAATGTATGGTGCACAACTAGACCACAGGGTGATGATGTATGTTGACTTTGATTAAGATTGGACTTATAGTTTTCTTGGAATAAAGGTAACAAGCAAAAGTTTTCTTGCAATAAACATAACAAAGAAAAACAACATCGCCCCCTGGCGGCCATATTGAATATGCAAATGAGATGAAAATGTACGGTGCACAACTAGACCATAGGGTGATGATGTATGTTAAGTTTGATTAAGATTGGACAGGTAGTTTTCATAGATTGATTGGTTGATTGTTTGGTGTTTTACGCCGCGCTCAAGATTATTTCACTTATATGGCGGCGTTGCCAGTTTTATTGTGGGAGGAAACCGGGCTCTATGCCCGGAGGAAACCCACGACCTTCCGTTGGTAACTGGCAACCATCCCACATAGGTCGTTCGAGTGAAAACCCAGTCAGAAAATTTTCCAATTTTTGGACTGAGTGGGATTCGAACCCGCGACCCATTGGTGGAAGCCTGTTCGGATTTAGAGTCCAACGCTCTACCTACTGAGCCACGGAGGCCCCCAGTTTTCATAGAATAAAGGTAACAAAGAAAAACAACATTGCCCCCCTGGCGGCCATATTGAATATGCAAATGAGATGAAAATATATGATGCACAACTAGACTATATGGAGATAATGTGAGCCAAGTTTGGTCAAAATCGGACTAGTAGTTTTCTTGGAATAAAGGTAACAAAAAAAGAATATCGCCCCTGGTGGCCATATTGAATATGCAAACGAGATGAAAATGTACGATGCACAACTAGACCATAGGGTGATGATGTATGTTAAGTTTGATTAAGATTGGACAGGTAGTTTTCTTGATATAAAGGTAACAAGCAATAAGTTAACGGACGGACGACGGACCACGGAAAAGCGATTTGAATAGCCCTCCATAAGAATGATGGCGGGCTAATAAGATATTGCATTTTAGTGAAACTAATCTTGGGAAATGTAAAGAAGCAAGTCATTTTCAATTTAATTTTATTATAAGGATAAAATAGGACTGACACCATTTCCCAATATCTATTTCTGTCTTAAAACTTAAAAATTGAGAGAATCCAACATTCATTAAAATTTCAGATAGAATAATAATATAGATAAGTTGAATGTGTTAGATTGTTTATGTGGTTTTGTTGAAGGTTCTGACATTTATATCAAACCAAAAGGTACATGTTAAATGTAAATAAATATACATGAGGTTGATAAAAGAATATTATCTTATTTAATCTCATGTATGCACTAATTAGTTTGTTAACTTAGGCTTGTGTGTGTATATTAGTTTGATAAGATATGAGAACTGAACCTTCATCAAAACATCCCTAATAAAACAGGAGTTTCGGGAAACCCAAAATACGCCCGGAAAGGCACAGTCACTGCAGCCATACCAAAACCAATCCTTCCATATATATATATTTTTGAATATATGCAATGGGTCCTTCAAATATGAAATCTCATCTGGTGTTAAATGTCCAGGTCTTCAGCTTGGAGTCCAGCTAATTCTGACTGGTCAGTGGGTTCAATCACTGACCAGGATGTTTGTTGAACAGAGCCTAATCTCTGAGATGGTCAATGGTGTGTAAATATACAGGTTTTATCGGTTTACACTTACAACCAGGTTTATGAATATTGTCAAACATATCTTTAAGCAGCTATATTTGCTTTACCATATGGGTAATAAAACTGAATTGAAGAGCCTTTAAAACAGAGAAATAATTATAATTCTAAACTTTTTAGGTTTTGGCCACCATAGCTATCACTAAATTATCCAAGGAAGCTGACACACTTTCTACCCATAAGCTATATCCTCAGAAAAAATTGTCCAGATGGAATCAAAACTTTGACAGTTATGGAGCGGAAAGGAATATTACATAATCCAATATAACTCCCATATTATGTAACCAGTGATGTTAAAAATAGTTCGTGACACACCTTCTACCCATAAGGTATATACTCAGAAAAAATTGTGCAGATGGAATCCAAACTTTAGAAGTTATGGAGTGGAAGAGAAAATTACATAATCCAATATAACTCCCATATTATGTAACCAGTGATGTTAAAAATACTTTGCGACACACCTTCTACCCATAAGGTATATACTCAGAAAAAATTGTGCAGATGGAATCAAAACTTAAGAAGTTATGGAGCGGAAGGGAATATTACATAATCCAATATAACTCCCATATTATGTACCCAGTGATGTTAAAAATAGTTTGCGACACACCTTCTACCCATAAGGTATATACTAAAAAAAAATTGTGCAGACGGAATCAAAACTTTAGAAGTTATGGAGCGAAAGGGAAAGCGGACGCCGGACAGCCGGAGATGATACCATAATACAGCCCGCTTTTCAAGCCGGGCGTATAAAAATCTAGAAAGGGGTACATGTAATATATACAGAAGCTTTCCTGGCCTGGGTAATAAACCTATAATACATTGGCAGAAAGCTTAACAGTGATTAAGACACTTGCCAGTCCCAGTGAGCTAAGCGGCTCGGCTTATTTAATATGGTAATGTTATCTTAAGAAAGAAGTCCACAACAATGTAAGGCTCTTGAGAGAACTGTATATTACTTTAAATGGTTAGACAAAGTATATTTTTTTATTTTGGTCTCAAGTCCATAATTCATATGTATGCGTACTCTACTGCCCTCTTAATCAGTAAAAGTGAGTAAAGTTGCACTCTAATAAAATCACCAGAAGAAATTCAAAGATTTTAAAATTGAATAAAAGTTTTGGAACGATTCCACTGTACCTAATGTTGATCTATGATATCACTGTTATTAACATAAATCATTAATTAAGGAATGAGTGGGTTGACACTCCAATAATTATTATTCACACATGGCAAAACACTCAGGCACACTGAACCAAGAGTAGACACACTGGTAACATGGTTTATAACATGTCACATTTATCACCTGTTGGGCATTGTGACCAAATGATGACTGTACTTAAAGGCTGAAGTACTTTTTGGTCATTTCCAATAGTCAGTCTGTGTATAGATTTTAATTTTAACAACTTTTCCTGGCTGCATTCCTCTTTTACTATAGGTCACAACACCCAGTTTTTGTTTTCTCAGCCAATGAAAATTGATTTCGGGTATACCAGAGCAAAGAGGTGGCTTACATAGTGATAGTTTGGTATCTGGGTTATTTGAATATTGGATTGAAACTAACGCAGGTCTACTGTACATACTTTAAGCTTTCAATCAATGCCTGATAACAGATTTATGTGTGTGTTTTTTTAATGTTCACCCAATTTTGAAAATACCAAAGTTCGGCTTAGAATATGTAAGCCTAAAACTGCCAAAATGGCGGTACCCATGTTATATTGTGTGTAGCTTGAATCCGACATGCACTATGTCAACTTTATTTGGTTGTAAAGGATTTCTCATGTGTTGATCTAAGGAAAAGTCTTAACGAGATTTAGGTAATTAGCCACAAATCAAAACGTTAACATTACCGCAAATGAAACTGTATCATGTAACCTATAGAACACACAGAAGAGTTTCCTTATACACTGTATATCCTCCCTTGATTGGTTTGTCTGGTACCTGGAGTAAAATATGTAGAAAATATGTTTGTTATGAGCCATGAAAGGAAAGGTTTAACCCAATTAACAGTCAACTGACTGTGTGTAATGTTTAAATTAAACCGAGTCATTCAGATACCATTAGAGCTAATGTCAGTAACCTGTGAGTCAATATTACATGTAGTTTCTATTATATTTATGATCACTAAAACACACAGTTATGCCATGTTTCTACAACTGGCATAAAGCGATAAGAGGCTGCAAAGAATTTCTCAAGTTGAATATTTTCGAAATAACATTGCAAATAACAACAATTATACCAGGATACACCCTGTTTCATACAATAAGAAACTTATCTCCATGTTTATCTTATTCAAGAAGTAAAAAAATTATAAATTTTCTCATCTTTCTCTGGATAATGCAGATCCAGACAGGCAAATATCTTTGGAATTCGACAAAATAATAGCAGCTGTACGTTATTCATTCTAAACTATTTTGCACACAGTTAGAAAACTCGACAGACAAACTCCAGGACAGATCAACTAAGTGTCCTACCTAAGTCTCAGCTTGCTAATGTAGAACTTTAAAATTTTACTCTAGTCTCTACACCATCACTGTGACTACCGTCGTAGGCTACTGGCTGAATTGACGTTTCCCCGACACGCCAACGTTGCTGGACAAAGTTCTATTATGTCAGACAACAGGTGGTAAATGAAGGCTTAAACACAACGTCACAATTCAACGTCACAATCACTTTCTTAGGTTGCAACAATATTTCCAGTTTGTCAGACATCCGTTGCCATAAAAGAACGTTTCGGGGAAAGGTCAATTGAAGCCAGTACGGGGCCGTAGGACCTACTGTACTGAAATAATTTTTCTATATTTTTTACTCTACCAGTTGAACATTATCATTGCCAGTCCCCTCTATAGTTTGTAATTTGAGATTCAAACGGCAGGACGTCAAAATAACATAACATTAAGTTATTACAACTGTAAAGATTTAGACTTACCCAGATAACACGACGACGTTGGGCCAACGTTGGCCTTTGGTTGGCATGGTTGGCTGATGGTCGCCGTTGGCTGGCCAACGGTGGCCCAACGTTGGGCCAACGTTGGCATGGTCGGCCATTCCATGGTTGGCTGTTGGTCGGCTAGCCAACGTTGGCCCAACGTTGGCTTTTGGTTGGCATGGTTGGCCATTTAATGGTTGGCTGTTGGTCGGCTAGCCACCGTTGGCCCAACGTTGGTTTTTGGTTGGCATGGTTGGTCATTTCATGGTTGGCTATTGAGCGGGTTGCCAACGTTGGCTTTCGGTTGGCATGGTTGGCTGTTCGTCGGCTAGCCACCGTTGGCCCAACGTTGGCGTTTGGTTGGCATGGTTGGTCATTTCATGGTTGGCTATTGATCGACTTGCCAACGTTGGCTTTCGGTTGGCATGGTTGGCCATTTCGTGGTTGGCTGTTGGTCGGCTAGCCAACGTTGGCCAAACGTTGGCTTTTGGTTGGCATGGTTGGCCATTTCATGGTTGGCTATTCGTCGGATTGCCAACGTTGACTTTTGGTTGACATGGTTGGCTATTGGTCGGCTTGCCAACGTTGGCTTTCGGTTGGCAGGGTTGGTCATTCCATGGTTGGCTAATGCCATGTTGGCTTGCCAATGTTGGCTCATGGTTGGCATAGTCCGCCATTTCATGGTTGGTAGATAAGCGGTAGATTGGCCTTAGTCGGCCTTTGGTTGGTATATGGTCGGCAAGTTAAAGGTCGGCTGATCATCGGTCAGCCAACCTAGGCCCAACAGTATGTAGCCTGCAGTAAACCAACTGTGGGGCTTTGGGTTAGATCTGATTTATTTTTAGGCCTAGTGACAGTGGTTTCATATCGGTACTTATTTGCCTTTATTGTACTCAAGTGCTTTGATAACATTTTTTCATAATTTATTTGTCATGTTCTTGTACTCCATTGTATAAGTCTATATCAACAAAATGTGGGAAAAGTCGGCCTTTCGCATGCAGGGTTGTCATTATCTGTCTACCTACTATCCTGAGGTTTTTTTGTTTGTTTTTCTGTTTGTGTTTTATTTGTTTCTTCTTATCTCTTCTTAATCTATCTTTTTAATTTTTTTTTTTTGGGGGGGGGGGGGGGGGGGGGTTGGTGGTGAGGGGGTGATGGTAACTTTAAGAACGGATATGCCAGGCCTGTATCAGCTATCAAATAAAATTATAAATCTGCAATAGGCAGGTAAATTAAAATTTCTTCTTTCTTAACGTCTTAAACAATTTTTATCGAATGCAGACAAATGGAAAAAAAATTACAAGAACAAACAAAAGATGAGAAAATTACAATAACCGCTCATATAACATAGGCCTATTTACCAAGTTTCAAGTTTTCGGTACGGAGCCTGTAAATGGGACTAGATCCTGTTGGCATATGCCTTTGGTACGGGGCCGTAGGACCTACTGTACTGAAATAATTTTTCTATATTTTTTACTCTACCAGTTGAACATTATCATTGCCAGTCCCCTCTATAGTTTGTAATTTGAGATTCAAACGGCAGGACGTCAAAATAACATAACATTAAGTTATTACAACTGTAAAGATTTAGACTTGTGGCAAGACCTGATGTCAAACCTGAGGTGGAGCTGCCCCTGAAGGATATGGACTCTCTCGAGTCATGAAAGCAGAGGTTAAGAGATGACAAGGATTTAAGAAAACAACTGGTATGTTTTGAAGGATTGCTACATTATTATCTTACTAAATAAAACCACAAAATGGAAATTAATATAAATGTTACCACTATTAACTCTTAACAATGCAGTAAACAGTTTTTGAATCTCTCAATTTCAATTCTAATTCTTTCATTTTTAGGTGAACATGTTATCAGCCACAGGTGGTGGTTTGGTAAATGACACAACTTGGCGAATCTTGAAGAGATGTATTTCAAACGAACTTGCATGCAAGTTTATTTGGGTGGGCAAGGGAGAGAAACGACCATTCTCAACACTACATCTGAAAACAATAATCTGTGGTAAGTGGACTATTATCGCCAGTTTAACCTTGTTTTGCTTATTTTCAACTGACTTGGCTATATTTGTGTAATTTAAATATGCATATAGCATATAAAAAAGTTTAAACTTTATACAATTCATAGTTGTCATTTAAAACTATATACAAGAACAAATTCTTTCACAAATCACAACTACTATTACACAATTGTCCATTCTCTTGTTTTTAGATGCTGTAAAAAAAAAACCTTGGGTCAACTGCTACAGACAACCAAATGGAAGGCACAATCAAGACCGGGTTGAAATATGCAACTGACAGGGATGAGGAGCGTCATGCCAGAAGAGAGAGAGTGGGTGTTTGAGTGTGTGTACAGAATTTTTGTCAGTTGTATATTTTTTGTAAAATAATTATATCTTTGTATGTAAAAAGCGCTAATAAAACTTGTATTAGTTATCTATGAGTTATATTGTTAAAGTTTTATTTTTCTTGATTTTGAAATATTTTTTTATATGGTATATTCCTTAGATGGTGTACCTGTTTAGTTAGTGCACATAAGTTGGCTAATGGTTGGCTGGCCAACGTTGGCTAATGGTTGGCTGGCCAACGTTGGCCCAACGAGCAAACAGCCCTTGAGCCAACCACAAGCCAACGTTGGCTAATGGTTGGCTAATGGTTGGTTAACGGTTGGCTACTGGTTGGCTCAAGGTTGGTTAACGGTTGGCTAATGGTTGGCTAACAGTTGGCTAATGGTTGGCTAACGGTTGGTTAACGGTTGGCTAATGGTTGTCTAATGGTTGGCTAACGGTTGGCTAATGGTTGGCTAACGGTTGGATTAATGGTTGGCTAACGGTTGGTTAACGGTTGGCTAATGGTTGGCTGGCCAACGTTGGCTAATGGTTGGCTGGCCAACGTTGGCCCAACGAGCAAACAGCCCTTCAGCCAACGTTGGCCCAACGGTGGCATGGTTGGCTGGCCGACGTTGGGCCAACATTGGCCCAACATCATTGTGTTATCTGGGTACTTTGGAATCGCAGCTTACTTCGAGTCAACTGTTTTGTTTACATGCAACTATGACATCAAGCATGTGCAAGTGAAATCTCGTTTGAGGTTTGAGACAAGAGCACTGATTGGCCGACGGATCCCATCGCAGTCGGCTGCGTGAAAACACGGCATTCTCCTTGGTAGTCATCAGATGCTATTTTCAATGAGCATCTCGACTTTAGTCAGATTGGAATAAGTCCTACAATAGTTGCAAAGGGGCATAACTCTATGAAAAACTATCCAGCAGCATTCATTTTCATTGAATTTCTCCCTAAATCATCTTTGTAGTCCTCCAATTGGAGTGAATTAAATGATTGTGAATGACGTTGAACAAGACATGTTATACCTGAGGTTATAGGCTACACTTGACAAGATTTGGTTAACTTGTCTTTGATTCTCTGTAGACTTCATTTTGGTAACATCCTATGATTTTACCGATTGGTCAGTTACTTAGAACATATCATCATGTTTTCTGACTGCTTTCCTCCAATTGACATGAGGGGTTATTTCTTTATATACAAGTCCGGCTTATCAAATATAATCCTTTCAATAGATAATTCATATTCCGATTGTCTTTGTTCATACATTACCGTTAAAGTGGCATGAGCTGCCAAAATTTCATAATTTCTGATTTCATAATTTCAAAATATCAACATTTTGACAGCTCATGCCACTTTAAATCAAATTTACAGTTGAGAGTTTTTAAATATGAATAACTGAACACTTGGATTGCTACCAAACTAGATCTGAAAGAGACAGATCAGGGTGTATCCAATAAGAAATCGGCCCATTTGATGCAACTTGACATTTGCACATTATCAAAAAGTGGGAAATATTTCTACAAGATCTGTGTCAATATGTGATAAATTTCCTATAGCATGGACTCTCTTGATTATAGGTTCATGCTTTAGAGACAAAATTTATTATCACATATCACAAAATCACATATCAGTCCATATCAGAGTTGAAACCACTATTTGAGTTCTATCCAGGCAGCAATGACGTATATGGTCTATCCGCTGACACAAAACGTTCAAATCGGACGTCATCAGCCTTTGGCGTCTCGGCTGATATGCACTTTTAACCCAACGCCGACTCATACAGTATAGATACATGTATACATATTGGATGTCTCTTTTGTCTACATGTACCTTGCTACCCTGTGAGTGACTAATGAAAGATCTATGCTACAAATAATCAATAAATTTTCTCACATACTTGTATCTTGTGTCCTTTTGGTTTCTATAATGTTTCACTCCATAACCCAGGACAACAATCTTCATGTTTGATACAGACTTGTGGGGACACAAAACCTGAAGGACAATTTCTATGAATGAAAATACTGTGGACAGTACATGTAGGGTTCATCTTCTGTCAAAGGTTGCCAGTTACCAACAAAGGGTCCTGGGTTTCCTCCGACAATGAAACTGACAATGCCGCCATGTAAGTGAAATAATCTTGTAAAACACCAAACAATCAATCAATCAATCTTCTGTCAAATCATACAAGGTAAGCTTATATTATCCCAATAACTCTTTTCATGTATTATTGTTTACTTTTTTCAGAATATTTCAACTAATTCAAAAACTTAAGAGTGATTTGACTATGCATGTAAGGTGGTAGGTTTTTTTCAGCAAAAAATTTAAATTTACGAGCAATTAGTGGCTTTGTGTGTTGTCTAACAGACGGTTTCTGGTGGATGTTAATAGATGTCCTACATGGGTGAACTCTACTGAAGTGAGTTGTATAAGCATAACTGTTATTTATCTATTTGTGCCCTGGTGTTATAGTGTTCAAAATATAATATTTATCTATCTGATATAGGCCCTACTTACTATGAAGTGCTCACCTTCTTTAGTTTTTTTTACAGGATCAAGAGAAAAAACCAGGACAACAGAAGCAACGCAATTGCCAGCCAGGGTGTAAGCGTTCAACAGTCCGCTCTGGAGCCTCTGTTAGAAAAGCCTGTCTAAAACTAGAAGTAAACAAACCAGCTGTGAAGAAAATAAAAAAAATCAATTTAAACGGTCTATCAGAGGAAAGAAGTTTATCAGTGATCATCCAACACCTTCCCCATATGTATACGACAGAAAAATCTGGACATATTTTTTATCTGTAATTTGCCTGAGATGCACGTGGCCCTTTTAAAACAACAAATAATCAAGTATAATAAAGCCTGTTCTGGACATCTTTCTACCAACCCTCGGGCTGGAGCATTGTGGCTCTGCTTTAGCCATTTATGCTAACCCAGCAAGGATTGATTGATTGATTGGGGCTTAACGTCGCACTCAACAGCTAAGGTTATATGGCGACAAAAGTACCAACTGACCAAAAGATCTTACCCACCCCCAACCCACCTAAATTTTAACATTAAAACCTCCACAGACCATATGAACGTCAGAAAGGCTAATGTATTTGGCATACTTAATTTTCCTCCATGCTAGGTAGGCGAACATTAAGTATGCCACATGCATTAGACTTCCTGACCTTCTATGGTCTGTGGAGCCTAATGCCAAAATTTAGATCTGGGTGCGTGAAAGGGGTGGGAGATTTTTTGGTCGGTTGGTACTTTTGTCGCTGTATAACCTTAGCTGTTGAGTGCGACGTTAAGCCCCAATCAATCAATCAAGTATAATAAAGCCTGTTCTGGACATCTTTCTACCATCAAATGTAATTTAGGAATTGTCTGAAATTCTTCTCTAATTTTTTTATTAACTTAAGATCCTCAAACCCCAAATGAAATATAGACAGGACAGTACAAGCAACTGAACAATTTTTCACCAGCTGTAATCAGAAAAGTGATATACTTTTACAGAAGTCTTAAACAGAAACCACATCAATATGGCCAGAACTAAAGTTCTTTTGAATAGGTACATGTAATAGACCAATTGCCTAATGACGTCATCAACTGATAGCCCTATTAATTATTATGTGATGTCAGAAGGTGGCTAAAATGTTTACAAGATGGAGAATAGTATTGTGTTTACAACATGGAACAAAGAAAATGGCAGACTTAGATCCCTCTAATTTTCCTTCAATGCAACTCATTAGTTTCGGGTGATGTCATTAGTTTCAGCGTATAGATAAAACTGATTTATGATGGCTGCTGCGCTTGAAAAAAAGAAATACATATAATTTATAAGAGCTGGGTTAACTTCACAATTTTTAAGCAGAAGTCACAGAAATCAAATGCATAATTAATATAAAGTTCAAGCTGCATGCCCATTTATAGCTTGGGCTGGATTTTCTTTCATTAATTACTTTTGTCAAATACTGTTGTTACAGTATATCTACATGTAGATAGATTGCTTATATAATTACCAGTCTCAATATTCCTTCCCTTTTAGGTGGTAATTAACCGGATTTGCTGTCCAAAGTTCCCTCATGTAGAGCTAGAAAAGAAGGGAATTCACATTACTTTAAACATGAAGCTATACATGTGAAGCTATACATGAGTGCCTAATATTGTATTAAGTAAACCAAAATTGAAGTCTTTATCAATCAACAATAAACAAAATTAATTGGTTCACACAAAGGTAACTGTAGAGATAAAAAGCTTCACAACCTTTTACATGAAAATCTTTTATTTTAATGGAATTATCAATTATGATCATAGGTATTGTCTGTCATTTTCTTTTAGGGGCCGTGATGGCTCAGTCGGCAGAGCAATAGTCTCTCTGTCTGGTATAAGCCTGAGCCTCCCATCAATGGTTCGCAAATTTGACTCCCATTCAATCCAAGAAAAATTGAAAATATTCTGAGTGGGTTTTTAACACAATCGTCATATGTGGGGGAGTTGGCAGGGTACTCACCGAAATAACTGGCAATTCCTCTGGGCTCTTCTTTCCTCCCTCACTAAACCTGCCAAAAAACACAGATCAACCAATTAAAATCCAATTCATGGGAAAACAAAATAAAAAGCTCCTTCAAATTATTCATGTTAATGATACCAAGTTGAAATTTGAACCCTACATGTATACCAAAATTAGTACTGCATGTACATGGATTTAAAAAAAGAGATTTCACTTAAAGGTTAAATGTAAATATTTCATTGAAATCCGGAACGAATTGCAAAAACCTTATCTTCATGCACGTGGCTGTTAGCCAGGCACAAGCTTTTGTCTCTTAGGCCATTTTTGCATTTTTTTAATTAAATAAATCAAGCCTGTAAATTCTTGAAATCCGAGAATCGAAATAAATACATGAGTTATCTTCCTTTGATCTTTGACGTCACTAGAGATTTGTTTCGGGCGCGCTTCCACTTCGTATCGTATGACTATGAGTACTAACAAGTTTTAAAAGCAACGACTCTTTACACTTTCGTTCGGAGATGCCCTTCTGCACTGTCCTAAACAAACTGTATCCAATAAGAAATCGGCCCATTTGATGCAACTTGACATTTGCACATTATCAAAAAGTGGGAAATATTTCTACAAGATCTGTGTCAATATGTGATAAATTTCCTATAGCATGGACTCTCTTGATTATAGGTTCATGCTTTGGAGACAAAATTTATTATCACATATCACAAAATCACATATCAGTCCATATCAGAGTTGAAACCACTATTGGAGTTCTATCCAGGCAACAATGACGTATATGGTCTATCCGCTGACACATAACGTTCAAATCGGACGTCATCAGCCTTTGGCGTCTCGGCTGATATGGACTTTTAACCCAACGCCGACTCATACAGTATAGATACATGTATACATATTGGATGTCTCTTTTGTTTACATGTATCTTGCTACCCTGTGAGTCAGTAATGAAAGATCTATGCTACAAATAATCAATAAATTTTCTCACATACTTGTATCTTGTGTCCTTTTGGTTTCTATAATGTTTCACTCCATAACCCAAGACAACAATCTTCATGTTTGATACAGACTTGTGGGGACACAAAACCTGAAGGACAATTTCTATGAATGAAAATATTGTGGACAGTACATGTAGGGTTCATATTCTGTCAAAGGTTGCCAGTTACCAACAAAAGGTTGTGGGTTTCCTCCGACAATAAAACTGACAACGCTGCCATATAAGTGAAATAATCTTGTAAAACACCAAACAATCAATCTTCTGTCAAATCATACAAGGTAAGCTTATATTATGACAATAACTCTTTTCATGTATTATTGTTTACTTTTTTCAGAATATTTCAACTAATTCAAAAATTGTCTAACAGACGGTTTCTGGTGGATGTTAATAGATGTCCTACATGGGTGAACTCTACTGAAGTGAGTTGTATAAGCATAACTAATATTTATCTATTTTTGCCCGTGTGTTAAAGTGTTCAAAAATATAATATTTATCTATCTGATATGCATAATATGGCATCCCCCCGGCGCCCAAAAATTTGTCCCAGATAGGCTATTTTTAGAAACTATTTGCTTGACGCCTAGCACAAGCCGACTATCCCGATTTCAAATGTACAGTTTGCCTTTTCACAAATGTGTTTTTATTTACGTGAAATAAACAAATAGGGAAATTTCAAAACAAACTTACACTGTGGAATACGCAGGGATATTAATCTAAAGTGGCCTGAGGTGCCAAAATAGGCCTACGGCTACAGTACAGTACACGCAAGATCTCATTGAATGAAACGTACGGTAGGCCTACATACGCCATGATTTGATACGGTACACTACAGTCAGAATCAGTTCGCATCATATTATTTTATTTTTACTACGTTTACAATAGGCCTACCAAATACAACTTACTTCTTAAAAGCTTTGCCCATGAGTCATGTATTAATCTAGCAGATATTTGTCGATCATGCTTCTTAAAAAAAAAACCAGGAAATTCAGAATTTAAATAGAAACAGAATTTGATTAATTTCAATAAGTATGACTAAATAAATGACTTTTTACGTTACGACTACATGTAGGCTACAGTGAGAAAAACATTTTGAGAGTAGGACTACCATTAATTTGATTTACTTATAAGTTATATTATAAAGTTATGCTTAGAATAGAAGGCTTTTATTTTTTAATGCATTTTATTACTAAAAATTAGTAGGTTACAGATTTCAGGATAGTGGCCCATAAAACTTTTTCTTTGAACTTTGGGTAAACGTACTTTTCATTAAGTCAAGTCAAACACAATCAATTTCTATTTGAACAGGTAATATACACTGTATGAATTTTCCTTTATATTCCAGTGTCAATCATTTAGTTTTTAAATAAACTCCCCAGTCTTTTATTGTCATAACGATCAGAATTAACAAAAAGGGTGCATGACAATTTAAAATAAATTAAATCAATAAAAATTAGAAGAAAAAACTAGATAGTCGAAAAACAAATGAAACAAAACTATCTTTATTTATTTTATTTATAGACAAAAGACAACAAATGAAAAAGTAAAGAATTTCCAATTCGCTCCAAATGTTTTTTAATTTAGACTTTTTATGATTTTGTGGTATGAGCTGTCTATGGTGGCTGGTAAGTGCCATGATTTTTTTTTTGCGTTTTGTGAATTTTATATTTTGTTTTTTAATTTACTGATTAACTCGAGTTGAAATATCATAACTCTGGTCATAATAGTTTCGACTAAGGTTAAAATATTTTGATTCGAGTTGAAATATTGAAACCTGGTGGAAAATAATTTCAACTCCAGTTGAAATTGTTTGACAACGTTTATTATATTTTGACTTTCGTTGAAATATCTTAACTCGAGTAAAAATATTTTAACCACGGTTGAAATTATTTTGACCATGGTTAAAATATTTTGACTCAGGTAAAAATAGTTTTGATAATTTCAACCTTCAATTTTTTTTTACCACGGTTAATATATTTTGAATAAGTCAAAATAAATTAGACTTTAGTTGAAATACTATAACCCGAATAAAAATATTTTGACAAGGGTTAAGATATTTTGACCTGAGTCAAAATATCTTAACCGTAGTCAAAATTCTTATGACCAGAGTTATCATAAATCAACGAGTTAACACTATTTTGACTCCGGTCAAAATATTTTCAACCATGGTCGAAATTTAAAAACAAAATATGAAATTAAAAAAGCAATATAAAAAAACTAAATCAAGGCACTTATCAGCCACTATAGGCCTCAAATGAGTTCATCTTTTTTAATTTATTTGTTTACTTTCAGAATCCAATTTCGGTTTACACAAGTTACAAACTACGTAAACTTTATTCCAACATCAATCAATCATTTTGTGATGAGCTTTGAACCCGTCCACTCAAACTGACCTCACTCAACTGATTTTTTTCACCTCAATGTAAATCAATTCATTTATCAATGTAGTTTTAAACCTGATAATGCCTCTTTTTTCCATTCTAATTTGTTTTGTTTTAAATTTACTTATAAGTTCTTTCAGATTTTTAGTGAAAATGGAAAACTAACATTTAAAGAATAAACATCTTTGGCAAAGATGAGTCACCGTAGACTAAGTTTACTCCTGGCCCTGGATAAAAAAGAAGACTGAATTAAATTGTTTTTGCAAATGTGCTATTCGGCTGTCAAGTGGAAAAGAACTTGAAGTCAAGGGTGGTTTTAGACATCTATTAAAGAAATGATATAAAGAGGGCAGTAATCTGAGATTGATTAAAAAGGTTTCTGCGTTAACTAAATTTAAATGGCCTATCTCCTTATTTGGATTCTGATATTTTACAGGGCACATGCCATAAGGCCTATTTAAATTTAGACAAAAATTTCAAAAGGCTTTCAGCAGCATTGAAAGACAACCCAAACAAAATTAATTTTATTCATATGAGTGTCTCATATGAAGTCTAAGAAGTGCCATATATATATATACAAAGGGAACTTAAAATAACAGAAAATGGCAGACTTAGATCCCTCTAATTTTCCTTCAATGCAACTCATTAGTTTCGGGTGATGTCATTAGTTTCAGCGTATAGATAAAACTGATTTATGATGGCTGCTGCGCTTGAAAAAAAGAAATACATATAATTTATAAGAGCTGGGTTAACTTCACAATTTTTAAGCAGAAGTCACAGAAATCAAATGCATAATTAATATAAAGTTCAAGCTGCATGCCCATTTATAGCTTGGGCTGGATTTTCTTTCATTAATTACTTTTGTCAAATACTGTTGTTACAGTATATCTACATGTAGATAGATTGCTTATATAATTACCAGTCTCAATATTCCTTCCCTTTTAGGTGGTAATTAACCGGATTTGCTGTCCAAAGTTCCCTCATGTAGAGCTAGAAAAGAAGGGAATTCACATTACTTTAAACATGAAGCTATACATGTGAAGCTATACATGAGTGCCTAATATTGTATTAAGTAAACCAAAATTGAAGTCTTTATCAATCAACAATAAACCAAATTAATTGGTTCACACAAAGGTAACTGTAGAGATAAAAAGCTTCACAACCTTTTACATGAAAATCTTTTATTTTAATGGAATTATCAATTATGATCATAGGTATTGTCTGTCATGTTCTTTTAGGGGCCGTGATGGCTCAGTCGGCAGAGCAATAGTCTCTCTGTCTGGTATAAGCCTGAGCCTCCCATCAATGGTTCGCAAATTTGACTCCCATTCAATCCAAGAAAAATTGAAAATATTCTGAGTGGGTTTTTAACACAATCGTCATATGTGGGGGAGTTGGCAGGGTACTCACCGAAATAACTGGCAATTCCTCTGGGCTCTTCTTTCCTCCCTCACTAAACCTGCCAAAAAACACAGATCAACCAATTTAAATCCAATTCATGGGAAAACAAAATAAAAAGCTCCTTCAAATTATTCATGTTAATGATACCAAGTTGAAATTTGAACCCTATACCAAAATTAGTACTGCATGTACATGGATTTAAAAAAAGAGATTTCACTCAAAGGTTAAATGTAAATATTTCATTGAAATCCGGAACGAATTGCAAAAACCTTATCTTCATGCACGTGGCTGTTAGCCAGGCACAAGCTTTTGTCTCTTATTAGGCCATTTTTGCATTTTTTTAATTAAATAAATCAAGCCTGTAAATTCTTGAAATCCAAGAATCGAAATAAATACATGAGTTATCTTCCTTTGATCTTTGACGTCACTAGAGATTTGTTTCGGGCGCGCTTCCACTTCGTATCGTATGACTATGAGTACTAACAAGTTTTAAAAGCAACGACTCTTTACACTTTAGTTCGGAGATGCCCTTCTGCACTGTCCCAAACAAACTGCAGGAATACTTACCGGGTCGGACTCAGCTTCCATCATTTTCCGAAAAATGAAAAGCTCAGGAAAAAATGGTCAGTGAAGATGAAGTGGGCGAATTTTATCCCAACTCAACATTCCACTGTGTGCTTCGCATGATGCGTTATTGGCAGTGCATGGGCTCATACATATACGACGGGCGTGGAAAATCGTCGTTGTCAGTTGATGAGGAACAATTTTCGGCCTCTATGGAACTTAATTTTTTTGTAAAAACGTTACCACCGTCCATGGTAAACAACATGAAACCGATAGACTCATTGAATGTAAACAACTCTATTGACATGACCAAAGATCGCTAACAGCGCCAAATTCAGGGAAGATAAGTCATGTAGGGCTTTTAGCATTGTTTGTGCCAGGCCCAAAATACAATGTTTTTTGGAGTTCAATAAAAAAATTAAAACTTCATTTTTGTACTCCAAAGTCATTAACAGGAAGCCTCTAAATTTTTTTTTAACAATAAACTCAGTTTTAACCCCATTACATTTAATCTTTAAAAGCACATTTTATATCAGCTTCCAAACCTGCGACTAATTAAATGTCCGTACTATAAAGCAATGTTTTTCGCAATAGGAGATTTTTTTTATAACATAGAGTGTGGCTACAGTACACTAATCCCTATCACCCAAAACTCTCACATATAACTTATCCAAGTCTGTTGCCTGTGTACATTACTGCTAAATGAAACCATGCTCAGTAAGTTAAACTCACAAATTATGGATGTCACAATTCAACTTAGAATTAAGGATATTTATTTTCTAAGAACTGTAACTTAAGTTTGTGTTAATTCTTATATGTCTGATTTAGGATGTTGCTGCTGTATGTGAGAAAAATTAGACCAAGTATGATGCATAAATAAGCTGTACAAGGGTGTTTACACTATTGTAGATTTAATGCTTAGTGATTACGCAGTGGATGGAGATTAGAAGTGGAGCATGTGCCAATTCACAGTATTGCTTACACCTTAATCAGGAACATTTCTATTATTTAGCTGTCATCAATTTATTAGAGAGTGTTTTGAATAATTTATCATTGTCAATAATCATTTTTTAGTAGTTTTTGGTAGTAATCATTATGTCACTTATGATCACCATAGTTTTTTTGTTAGTGGCCATCAGTTAATGATTATCGCCTCTTTTAATTTGACCAGCAAAATACCTAGTCACTGCCTGGCTATGCAGCCTGCAGCAAGAAAGCTGTTTTTCTCTGTCCTTATTCTTTATGCCAAGAAGATCCACTCTTCAGGTATGGATGATATTAAGCTTTTTATGCGATTTATATGGCTAATTATAATATAGAATTGCTGTAAATAATATGTATTTAAAAGCGAAAACGAGGTTTCTTTGTGTTTAAGTAAGGTCACCTTGTATGCTTTTGGTTGTTAACTTTTTCTATTCTATGATTTAACTGCGATCTGTGTAACTTTTGTTAATTCAATTTTAATTATTGAAAATGAAAATTGGAAATGACCATTTTTAAGGGAAATTTTTCATTTTCATTTTCTACTTTTTGAAAAGAAGAAATGCAAATTGAGATTTGATGTTCAATTTACTATTTTTGTTTTCTATCTTTTCAACACACAAATCAAAAATTTATTGACTTTATTAATTAACTTTATTATAAGTTATTGGGCGGATGGCTAGAGGCAATAACTATATTCCCCCTAATTAATTTTCAAATAAGTTATTGAGCGGATGGCTAGAGGCAATAACTATATTCCCCCTAATTAATTTTCTCGGAATAATAAATGGAAAGTTCAAACCATGTCAAAGGAAATTGTCAAAAGACCAACAAGCTCAAGTTGAAATTTATATGTTATTGTTCAACAGAAAAAAGAAAAACCAGACAGGATGGAACAAGTATATAAGAATGAAAACCATAAATTAAATAAACTATATAACATAAAATTCCTATGAAAGCGATTTAAGGATCATGCTTTTGGTGTTAAATATAAGTGGCATGGGCTGCCAAAATCTTGATATTTTGACGTTAAAACAGGAAGTTGAAGTTATTGGCTATTTTTCTCAAGACATATAATTAAAAAGCTTTTTAGTGTTTCTTGTCTTGAGAATGTACAATAAAGTAGTTTTGAACCAACTTTGGTTGTCCCAGTTATTCAAATTTTGTTTACTTTTTGGACACTATTTCGGTTCGTATAGGCCGTAGACTTATTAGCCGCACTTGTGTGACTCTATCCTGGTTTTACTTACTTTGCCGGTCAGGTAGACTTATATCTCGACTTTAGTCAGATTGGATTGTGTCAGGCCATGTGTTTTTGTAGAAACGGCGTTGTGCGCATGCGTATATGCATTATGGACGCACGACTACCTTGGCTTTACAACAGTGGCCAAAAACTCATTGACAGGTCTCTGAAATACATTTTAACACAAGATAAGATATTCTAGTTTTGATAAAAACTGGTTTCAAAAGCGTTTAAAGAACTTTTTTTTTAAACTTACCGATACAATAGTCAATACAGCCGTCTCGGTGTGAAAACCGCGCCGGGACCGGGGTAAATCATAGCCATACGTTTTGTTTCTTGTCCACATGATCAAGTTAACCTTTCTACGAATTTTGTCTTTCAAAACAACGGTAACAAATTGGCACTGCCGCGAAAAAAACGAGGTCAGGACAAATCGACGCGCCACCTGGTGAGAGTTGGGATAGCTGAATTATAGCCGAGAAATCTTGGCTCTGCCGAATTCTTTTTTTTCCGTGTTCGTCATAGCCAAGATCACTTCCATAGTAAAAAAGTGATATTTGTTAAGGAGACCCGCCGAAAAAATCGGCGGCGCAAATTTCAAAACAAATTATAAGCAAAGAATAAAATATTTACCACTGCATTCCGATATCATATAGACCACGAAGATGGAGTTTGTCAAACTTATGCCGCTGTAAAGTGACTAAAGATATATATGATTGAAGTATTTCTACGACGCCCCGCACAGTTTAACTGGTTGTTTAAATGTTTTACTATGGCGGTTACGTCAGGTTGAAAGCCAGTGGACTTCGAAACAAATATTGACTGCATAAGGGAAAGTTTACCACTTTACAGCGGCGTAAGTTTGACAAACTCCTTCTTCGCGTTCTATTCTATCGGAATGCAGTGGTAAATATTTTATTCTTTGCTTATTTGTTGTGAAATTTGCGCCGCCGATTTTTTCGGCGGGTCTCCTTAACAAATATCACTTTTTTACTATGAAAGTGATCTTGGCTATGACGAACACGAAAAAAAAAAAAAATTCGGCAGAGCCAAGATTTCTCGGCTAGCTGAATTAGGGCTCGGTATCATTTAGTTTTATTATAGTTTGCTTTGCATTTGATAACTTGTGCCTGATTTTGCTTGTTCAAGAAAAACAAGTGTTGTTGTGATAGCCAAATAAACGAAGAATGCTCCCTTATTTAATTATCTACAGAAATACTTTCGACATTCCATTGCAAATCCTATAAAAAGTAACTCACCTTGCATCGCAAGCCTCGTCAAGCGAAAATGAAACACAACTTATTTACCTCAAATACAAGAGAGTTCCATTAGCCTGCGAGGAAGGTAGACCTCGTCATGCGTCGCAGCAAAAAGCAAGAGACTTGATAGCTCTGGCATGAAGCGTTAATAGACTGGTAGGCAATTTAAGACGACGTTAAAATTAAAATATGTCTATATATACTGTCGACATTAATATGTATGTTTCAAATGTCAAATTACTTTCTTTCATTCTTATAACGATAAGTTATATGTGCATGTAAGTCGTGACTCTGTATCAAGGAAATTTGATGGTTTAGCTAATCCTAGAAAAACAACATAACCTTACCTAGTCAGAACGTCTTGCCTAAAGTAAGCTAATGGGACATCAAAACATGTATCGTTATAAACCCTGCTGATAAATGTTCATCAATAGTTATTACATGTATAGACAGAATTATGATTGAGGAGGTAGAATAAATGGCAACTAAACAACCCTTTATTATCAAAAACTTGATAAGGAAATAAGGCCTGAAAATTGCAATACAATTCTTTGTTCCCTTGAAGAAAAGGACTATATTAATAAAAACCAGTAGGCCCCTATTGCTCTTGAAAATCTGACCTTAATTCTAAAAACAGGGTAGGCCCTACCCTATATTTCGAAAATACACAAACCCATTGAAAAAATGACCCAAGCCTCCAATGCCCCCTGGGAATCCTATTATCTCGGATTTTGGTAGTGAACGTTAAAGAATATATCACACCTAATTGATTAAGGGCCTACTATCTAAAACCTATCAGCGTGTTAGCATTACCAAAAAACCATGTTGTAGGCCAATGAAAGGCCTTGGTTTCTCCCCCATGTTGTAGGCAAATGCAAGGCCTTGGTTTCTCTCCCATGTTTTTGGCCAATGCAAGGCCTTACTTTCTCTCTCATGTTGTAGGCCAATGCAAGGCCTTACTTTCTCTCCCATGTTGTAGGCCAATGCAAGGCCTTACTTTCTCTCCCATGTTGTAGGCCAATGCAAGACCTTGGTTTCTCTGCCATGTTGTAGGCCAATGCAAGGCCTTACTTTCTCTCCCATGTTGTAGGCCAATGCAAGGCCTTACTTTCTCTCCCATGTTGTAGGCCAATGCAAGGCCTTGGTTTCTCTCCCATGTTGTAGGCCAATGCAAGGCCTTGGTTTCCCTCCCATGTTGATGGCCAATCCAAGGCCTTACTTTCTCTCCCATGTTGTAGGCCAATGCAAGGCCTTACTTTCTCTCCCATGTTGTAGGCCAATGGAAGGCCTAATTTTCTCTCACATGTTGTAGGCCAATGCAAGGCCTTGGTTTCTCTCCCATGTTGTAGGCAAATGCAAGGTCTTGGTTTCTCTCACATGTTGTAGGCCAATGCAAGGCCTTACTTTCTCTCCCATGTTGCAGGCCAATCCAAGGCCTTAGTTTCTCTCCCATGTTGTAGGCCAATGCAAGGCCTTGGTTTTCCTCCCATGTTGTAGGCCAATACAAGGCCTTACTTTCTCTCACAAGTCGAAGGCCAATGAAAGGCCTAATTTTCTCTCCCATGTTGTGGGCCAATGCAAGGCCTTGGTTTCTCTCCCATGCTGTAGGCCAATGCAAGGCCTTGGTTTCTTTCCCATGCTGTAGGCAAATGCAAGGTCTTGGTTTCTCTCCCATGTTTTTGGCCAATACAAGGCCTTACTTTCTCTCTCATGTTGTAGCCGATGCAAGGCCTTACTTTCTCTCCCATGTTGTAGGCCCATACAAGGCCTTACTTTCTCTTCCATGTTGTAGGCCAATACAAGGCCTCACTTTCTCTCTCATGTTGTAGGCCAATGCAAGGCCTTACTTTCTCTCCCATGTTGTAGGCCAATGCAAGGCCTTACTTTCTCTCCCATGTTGTAGGCCAATGCAAGGCCTTACTTTCTCTCCCATGTTGTAGGGCAATGTAAGGCCTTGGTTTCTCTCCCATGTTGTAGGCCAATGCAAGGCCTCACTTTCTCTCTCATGTTGTAGGCCAATGCAAGGCCTTACTTTCTCTCCCATGTTGTAGGCCAATGCAAGGCCTTGGTTTCTCTCCCATGTTGTAGGCCAATGCAAGGCCTTACTTTCTCTCCCATGTTGTAGGCCAATGCAAGGTCTTACTTTCTCTCTCATGTTGTAGGCCAATGCAAGGCCTTGGTTTCCCTCCCATGTTGTAGGCCAATCCAAGGCCTTACTTTCTCTCCCATGTTGTAGGCCAATGCAAGGCCTTGGTTTCTCTCCCATCTTGTAGGCCAATGCAAGGCCTTGGTTTCCCTCCCATGTTGATGGCCAATCCAAGGCCTTACTTTCTCTCCCATGTTGTAGGCCAATGCAAGGCCTTACTTTCTCTCTCATGTTGTAGGCCAATGGAAGGCCTAATTTTCTCTCACATGTTGTAGGCCAATGCAAGGCCTTGGTTTCTCTCCCATGTTGTAGGCAAATGCAAGGTCTTGGTTTCTCTCACATGTTGTAGGCCAATGCAAGGCCTTACTTTCTCTCCCATGTTGCAGGCCAATCCAAGGCCTTAGTTTCTCTCCCATGTTGTAGGCCAATGCAAGGCCTTGGTTTCCCTCCCATGTTGTAGGCCAATACAAGGCCTTACTTTCTCTCACAAGTCGAAGGCCAATGAAAGGCCTAATTTTCTCTCCCATGTTGTGGGCCAATGCAAGGCCTTGGTTTCTCTCCCATGCTGTAGGCCAATGCAAGGCCTTGGTTTCTTTCCCATGCTGTAGGCCAATGCAAGGCCTTGGTTTCTCTCCCATGTTGTAGGCAAATGCAAGGTCTTGGTTTCTCTCACATGTTGTAGGCCAATGCAAGGCCTTACTTTCTCTCCCATGTTGCAGGCCAATGCAAGGCCTTAGTTTCTCTCCCATGTTGTAGGCCAATGCAAGGCCTTGGTTTCCCTCCCATGTTGTAGGCCAATACAAGGCCTTACTTTCTCTCCCATGTTGTGGGCCAATGCAAGGCCTTGGTTTCTCTCCCATGTTGTAGGCCAATGCAAGGCCTTGGTTTCTTTCCCATGCTGTAGGCAAATGCAAGGTCTTGGTTTCTCTCCCATGTTTTTGGTCAATACAAGGCCTTACTTTCTCTCTCATGTTGTAGCCGATGCAAGGCCTTACTTTCTCTCCCATGTTGTAGGCCCATACAAGGCCTCACTTTCTCTCTCATGTTGTAGGCCAATGCAAGGCCTTACTTTCTCTCCCATGTTGTAGGCCAATGCAAGGCCTTACTTTCTCTCCCATGTTGTAGGCCAATGCAAGGCCTTACTTTCTCTCCCATGTTGTAGGCCAATGCAAGGCCTCACTTTCTCTCCCATGTTGTAGGCCAATGCAAGGCCTTACTTTCTCTCCCATGTTGTAGGCCAATGCAAGGCCTTACTTTCTCTCCTATGTTGTAGGCCAATCCAAGGCCTTACTTTCTCTCCCATGTTGTAGGCCAATGCAAGGCCTTGGTTTCTCTCCCATGTTGTAGGCCAATGCAAGGCCTTACTTTCTCTCCCATGTTGTAGGCCAATGCAAGGTCTTACTTTCTCTCTCATGTTGTAGGCCAATGCAAGGCCTTGGTTTCCCTCCCATGTTGTAGGCCAATCCAAGGCCTTACTTTCTCTCCCATGTTGTAGGCCAATGCAAGGCCTTACTTTCTCTCCCATGTTGTAGGCCAATGCAAGGCCTTACTTTCTCTCCCATGTTGTAGGCCAATGCAAGGCCTTACTTTCTCTCCCATGTTGTAGGCCAATGCAAGGCCTTACTTTCTCTCCCATGTTGTAGGCCAATGCAAGGCCTTGGTTTCTCTCCCATGTTGTAGGCCAATGCAAGGCCTTACTTTCTCTCCCATGTTGTAGGCCAATGCAAGGTCTTACTTTCTCTCTCATGTTGTAGGCCAATGCAAGGCCTTGGTTTCTCTCCTATGCTGTAGGCCAATCCAAGGCCTTACTTTCTCTCCCATGTTGTAGGCCAATGCAAGGCCTTGGTTTCTCTTTCATGTTGTAGGGCAATGCAAGGCCTTGGTTTCTCTCCCATGTTGTAGGCCAATGCAAGGCCTTGGTTTCCCTCCCATGTTGTAGGCCAATCCAAGGCCTTACTTTCTCTCCCATGTTGTAGGCCAATGCAAGGCCTTGGTTTCTTTCCCATGCTGTAGGCAAATGCAAGGCCTTGGTTTCTCTCCCATGTTTTTGGCCAATACAAGGCCTTACTTTCTCTCTCATGTTGTAGCCAATGCAAGGCCTTACTTTCTCTCCCATGTTGTAGGCTCATACAAGGCCTTACTTTCTCTCCCATGTAGGCCAATGCAAGGCCTTGGTTTCTCTACCATGCTGTAGGCCAATGCAAGGCCTTTTTCTCTCCCATGTTGTAGGCCAATGAAAGGCCTTGGTTTCTCACCTATGTTGTAGGCCAATGCAAGGCCTTGGTTTCCCTCCCATGTTGTAGGCCAATCCAAGGCCTTACTTTCTCTCCCATGTCGTAGGCCAATGCAAGGCCTTGGTTTCTCTCCTATGCTGTAGGCCAATGCAAGGCCTAATTTTCTCTCCAATGTAGGCCAATGCAAGGCCTTGGTTTCTCTCCCATGTTGTAGGCCAATGCAAGGCCTTGGTTTCCCTCCCATGTTGATGGCCAATCCAAGGCCTTACTTTCTCTCCCATGTTGTAGGCCAATGCAAGGCCTTACTTTCTCTCTCATGTTGTAGGCCAATGGAAGGCCTAATTTTCTCTCACATGTTGTAGGCCAATGCAAGGCCTTGGTTTCTCTCCCATGTTGTAGGCAAATGCAAGGTCTTGGTTTCTCTCACATGTTGTAGGCCAATGCAAGGCCTTACTTTCTCTCCCATGTTGCAGGCCAATCCAAGGCCTTAGTTTCTCTCCCATGTTGTAGGCCAATGCAAGGCCTTGGTTTCCCTCCCATGTTGTAGGCCAATACAAGGCCTTACTTTCTCTCACAAGTCGAAGGCCAATGAAAGGCCTAATTTTCTCTCCCATGTTGTGGGCCAATGCAAGGCCTTGGTTTCTCTCCCATGCTGTAGGCCAATGCAAGGCCTTGGTTTCTTTCCCATGCTGTAGGCCAATGCAAGGCCTTGGTTTCTCTCCCATGTTGTAGGCAAATGCAAGGTCTTGGTTTCTCTCACATGTTGTAGGCCAATGCAAGGCCTTACTTTCTCTCCCATGTTGCAGGCCAATGCAAGGCCTTAGTTTCTCTCCCATGTTGTAGGCCAATGCAAGGCCTTGGTTTCCCTCCCATGTTGTAGGCCAATACAAGGCCTTACTTTCTCTCCCATGTTGTGGGCCAATGCAAGGCCTTGGTTTCTTTCCCATGCTGTAGGCAAATGAAAGGTCTTGGTTTCTCTCCCATGTTTTTGGTCAATACAAGGCCTTACTTTCTCTCTCATGTTGTAGCCGATGCAAGGCCTTACTTTCTCTCCCATGTTGTAGGCCCATACAAGGCCTCACTTTCTCTCTCATGTTGTAGGCCAATGCAAGGCCTTACTTTCTCTCCCATGTTGTAGGCCAATGCAAGGCCTTACTTTCTCTCCCATGTTGTAGGCCAATGCAAGGCCTTACTTTCTCTCCCATGTTGTAGGCCAATGCAAGGCCTCACTTTCTCTCTCATGTTGTAGGCCAATGCAAGGCCTTACTTTCTCTCCCATGTTGTAGGCCAATGCAAGGCCTTGGTTTCTCTCCCATGTTGTAGGCCAATGCAAGGCCTTACTTTCTCTCCCATGTTGTAGGCCAATGCAAGGTCTTACTTTCTCTCTCATGTTGTAGGCCAATGCAAGGCCTTGGTTTCCCTCCCATGTTGTAGGCCAATCCAAGGCCTTACTTTCTCTCCCATGTTGTAGGCCAATGCAAGGCCTTGGTTTCTCTTTCATGTTGTAGGGCAATGCAAGGCCTTGGTTTCTCTCCCATGTTGTAGGCCAATGCAAGGCCTTGGTTTCCCTCCCATGTTGTAGGCCAATCCAAGGCCTTACTTTCTCTCCCATGTTGTAGGCCAATGCAAGGCCTTGGTTTCTTTCCCATGCTGTAGGCAAATGCAAGGCCTTGGTTTCTCTCCCATGTTTTTGGCCAATACAAGGCCTTACTTTCTCTCTCATGTTGTAGCCAATGCAAGGCCTTACTTTCTCTCCCATGTTGTAGGCTCATACAAGGCCTTACTTTCTCTCCCATGTAGGCCAATGCAAGGCCTTGGTTTCTCTACCATGCTGTAGGCCAATGCAAGGCCTTTTTCTCTCCCATGTTGTAGGCCAATGAAAGGCCTTGGTTTCTCACCTATGTTGTAGGCCAATGCAAGGCCTTGGTTTCCCTCCCATGTTGTAGGCCAATCCAAGGCCTTACTTTCTCTCCCATGTCGTAGGCCAATGCAAGGCCTTGGTTTCTCTCCTATGCTGTAGGCCAATGCAAGGCCTAATTTTCTCTCCAATGTAGGCCAATGCAAGGCCTTGGTTTCTCTCCCATGTTGTAGGCCAATACAAGGCCTTACTTTCTCTCCCATGTTGTAGGCCAATGCAATGCCTTGGTTTCTCTCCCATGTTGTAGGCCAATGCAAGGCCTTGGTTTCTCTCCCATGTTGTAAGGCAATGTAAGGCCTTGGTTTCCCTCCCATGTTGTAGGCCAATGAAAGGCCTTGGTTTCTCTCCTATGTTGTAGGCCAATGCAAGGCCTTACTTTCTCTCCCATGTTGTAGGCCAATGCAAGGCCTTGGTTTCTCTCCCATGTTGTAGGCCAATGTAAGGCCTTACTTTCTCTCCCATGTTGTGGGCCAATACAAGGCCTTGGTTTCTCTCCCATGCTGTAGGCCAATGCAAGGCCTTTTTCTCTCCCATGTTGTAGGCCAATGAAAGGCCTTGGTTTCTCTCCTATGTTGTAGGCCAATGCAAGGCCTTGGTTTCCCTCCCATGTTATAGGCCAATCCAAGGCCTTACTTTCTCTCCCATGTCATAGGCCAATGGAAGGCCTAATTTTCTCTCCTATGCTGTAGGCCAATGCAAGACCTTACTTTCTCTCCCATGTTGTAGGCCAATGCAAGGCCTTACTTTCTCTCCCATGTTGTAGGCCAATGCAAGGCCTTACTTTCTCTCCCATGTCATAGGCCAATGGAAGGCCTAATTTTCTCTCCTATGCTGTAGGCCAATGCAAGACCTTGGTTTCTCTCCCATGTTGATGGCCAATCCAAGGCCTTACTTTCTCTCCCATGTTGTAGGCAAATGCAAGGCCTTACTTTCTCTCCCATGTTGTAGGCCAATGGAAGGCCTAATTTTCTCTCACATGTTGTAGGCCAATGCAAGGCCTTGGTTTCTCTCCCATGTTGTAGGCAAATGCAAGGTCTTGGTTTCTCTCCCATGCTGTAGGCCAATGCAAGGCCTTGGTTTCTTTCCCATGCTGTAGGCAAATGCAAGGTCTTGGTTTCTCTCCCATGTTTTTGGCCAATACAAGGCCTTACTTTCTCTCTCATGTTGTAGCCGATGCAAGGCCTTACTTTCTCTCCCATGTTGTAGGCCCATACAAGGCCTTACTTTCTCTCCCATGTTGTAGGCCAATACAAGGCCTCACTTTCTCTCTCATGTTGTAGGCCAATGCAAGGCCTTACTTTCTCTCCCATGTTGTAGGCCAATGCAAGGCCTTACTTTCTCTCCCATGTTGTAGGCCAATGCAAGGCCTTACTTTCTCTCCCATGTTGTAGGGCAATGTAAGGCCTTGGTTTCTCTCCCATGTTGTAGGCCAATGCAAGGCCTCACTTTCTCTCTCATGTTGTAGGCCAATGCAAGGCCTTACTTTCTCTCCCATGTTGTAGGCCAATGCAAGGCCTTGGTTTCTCTCCCATGTTGTAGGCCAATGCAAGGCCTTACTTTCTCTCCCATGTTGTAGGCCAATGCAAGGTCTTACTTTCTCTCTCATGTTGTAGGCCAATGCAAGGCCTTGGTTTCCCTCCCATGTTGTAGGCCAATCCAAGGCCTTACTTTCTCTCCCATGTTGTAGGCCAATGCAAGGCCTTGGTTTCTCTCCCATGTTGTAGGCCAATGCAAGGCCTTGGTTTCCCTCCTATGTTGATGGCCAATCCAAGGCCTTACTTTCTCTCCCATGTTGTAGGCCAATGCAAGGCCTTACTTTCTCTCCCATGTTGTAGGCCAATGGAAGGCCTAATTTTCTCTCACATGTTGTAGGCCAATGCAAGGCCTTGGTTTCTCTCCCATGTTGTAGGCAAATGCAAGGTCTTGGTTTCTCTCACATGTTGTAGGCCAATGCAAGGCCTTACTTTCTCTCCCATGTTGCAGGCCAATCCAAGGCCTTAGTTTCTCTCCCATGTTGTAGGCCAATGCAAGGCCTTGGTTTCCCCCCCATGTTGTAGGCCAATACAAGGCCTTACTTTCTCTCACAAGTCGAAGGCCAATGAAAGGCCTAATTTTCTCTCCCATGTTGTGGGCCAATGCAAGGCCTTGGTTTCTCTCCCATGCTGTAGGCCAATGCAAGGCCTTGGTTTCTTTCCCATGCTGTAGGCAAATGCAAGGTCTTGGTTTCTCTCCCATGTTTTTGGCCAATACAAGGCCTTACTTTCTCTCTCATGTTGTAGCCGATGCAAGGCCTTACTTTCTCTCCCATGTTGTAGGCCCATACAAGGCCTTACTTTCTCTCCCATGTTGTAGGCCAATACAAGGCCTCACTTTCTCTCTCATGTTGTAGGCCAATGCAAGGCCTTACTTTCTCTCCCATGTTGTAGGCCAATGCAAGGCCTTACTTTCTCTCCCATGTTGTAGGCCAATGCAAGGCCTTACTTTCTCTCCCATGTTGTAGGGCAATGTAAGGCCTTGGTTTCTCTCCCATGTTGTAGGCCAATGCAAGGCCTTACTTTCTCTCTCATGTTGTAGGCCAATGCAAGGCCTTACTTTCTCTCCCATGTTGTAGGCCAATGCAAGGCCTTGGTTTCTCTCCCATGTTGTAGGCCAATGCAAGGCCTTACTTTCTCTCCCATGTTGTAGGCCAATGCAAGGTCTTACTTTCTCTCTCATGTTGTAGGCCAATGCAAGGCCTTGGTTTCCCTCCCATGTTGTAGGCCAATCCAAGGCCTTACTTTCTCTCCCATGTTGTAGGCCAATGCAAGGCCTTGGTTTCTCTCCCATGTTGTAGGGCAATGCAAGGCCTTGGTTTCTCTCCCATGTTGTAGGCCAATGCAAGGCCTTGGTTTCCCTCCCATGTTGTAGGCGAATCCAAGGCCTTACTTTCTCTCCCATGTTGTAGGCCAATGCAAGGCCTTGGTTTCTTTCCCATGCTGTAGGCAAATGCAAGGCCTTGGTTTCTCTCCCATGTTTTTGGCCAATACAAGGCCTTACTTTCTCTCTCATGTTGTAGCCAATGCAAGGCCTTACTTTCTCTCCCATGTTGTAGGCTCATACAAGGCCTTACTTTCTCTCCCATGTAGGCCAATGCAAGGCCTTGGTTTCTCTCCCATGCTGTAGGCCAATGCAAGGCCTTTTTCTCTCCCATGTTGTGGGCCAATGAAAGGCCTTGGTTTCTCTCCTATGTTGTAGGCCAATGCAAGGCCTTGGTTTCCCTCCCATGTTGTAGGCCAATCCAAGGCCTTACTTTCTCTCCTATGTCATAGGCCAATGGAAGACCTAATTTTCTCTCCTATGCTGTAGGCCAATGCAAGGCCTTACTTTCTCTCCCATGTTGTAGGCCAATGCAAGGCCTTGGTTTCTCTCCCATGTTGTAGGCCAATGCAAGGCCTTGGTTTCCCTCCCATGTTGATGGCCAATCCAAGGCCTTACTTTCTTTCCCATGTTGTAGGCAAATGCAAGGCCTTACTTTCTCTCCCATGTTGTAGGTCAATGGAAGGCCTAATTTTCTCTCACATGTTGTAGGCCAATGCAAGGCCTTGGTTTCTCTCCCATGTTGTAGGCAAATGCAAGGTCTTGGTTTCTCTCACATGTTGTAGGCCAATGCAAGGCCTTACTTTCTCTCCCATGTTGCAGGCCAATGCAAGGCCTTAGTTTCTCTCCCATGTTGTAGGCCAATGCAAGGCCTTGGTTTCCCTCCCATGTTGTAGGCCAATACAAGGCCTTACTTTCTCTCCCATGTTGTGGGCCAATGCAAGGCCTTGGTTTCTCTCCCATGTTGTAGGCCAATGCAAGGCCTTGGTTTCTTTCCCATGCTGTAGGCAAATGCAAGGTCTTGGTTTCTCTCCCATGTTTTTGGCCAATACAAGGCCTTACTTTCTCTCTCATGTTGTAGCCGATGCAAGGCCTTACTTTCTCTCCCATGTTGTAGGCCCATACAAGGCCTCACTTTCTCTCTCATGTTGTAGGCCAATGCAAGGCCTTACTTTCTCTCCCATGTTGTAGGCCAATGCAAGGCCTTACTTTCTCTCCCATGTTGTAGGCCAATGCAAGGCCTTACTTTCTCTCCCATGTTGTAGGCCAATGCAAGGCCTCACTTTCTCTCTCATGTTGTAGGCCAATGCAAGGCCTTACTTTCTCTCCCATGTTGTAGGCCAATGCAAGGCCTTGGTTTCTCTCCCATGTTGTAGGCCAATGCAAGGCCTTACTTTCTCTCCCATGTTGTAGGCCAATGCAAGGTCTTACTTTCTCTCTCATGTTGTAGGCCAATGCAAGGCCTTGGTTTCCCTCCCATGTTGTAGGCCAATCCAAGGCCTTACTTTCTCTCCCATGTTGTAGGCCAATGCAAGGCCTTGGTTTCTCTCCCATGTTGTAGGGCAATGCAAGGCCTTGGTTTCTCTCCCATGTTGTAGGCCAATGCAAGGCCTTGGTTTCCCTTCCATGTTGTAGGCCAATCCAAGGCCTTACTTTCTCTCCCATGTTGTAGGCCAATGCAAGGCCTTGGTTTCTTTCCCATGCTGTAGGCAAATGCAAGGCCTTGGTTTCTCTCCCATGTTTTTGGCCAATACAAGGCCTTACTTTCTCTCTCATGTTGTAGCCAATGCAAGGCCTTACTTTCTCTCCCATGTTGTAGGCTCATACAAGGCCTTACTTTCTCTCCCATGTAGGCCAATGCAAGGCCTTGGTTTCTCTCCCATGCTGTAGGCCAATGCAAGGCCTTTTTCTCTCCCATGTTGTGGGCCAATGAAAGGCCTTGGTTTCTCACCTATGTTGTAGGCCAATGCAAGGCCTTGGTTTCCCTCCCATGTTGTAGGCCAATCCAAGGCCTTACTTTCTCTCCCATGTCGTAGGCCAATGCAAGGCCTTGGTTTCTCTCCTATGCTGTAGGCCAATGCAAGGCCTAATTTTCTCTCCCATGTAGGTCAATGCAAGGCCTTGGTTTCTCTCCCATGTTGTAGGCCAATACAAGGCCTTACTTTCTCTCCCATGTTGTAGGCCAATGCAATGCCTTGGTTACTCTCCCATGTTGTAGGCCAATGCAAGGCCTTGGTTTCTCTCCCATGTTGTAAGGCAATGTAAGGCATTGGTTTCCCTCCCATGTTGTAGGCCAATGAAAGGCCTTGGTTTCTCTCCTATGTTGTAGGCCAATGCAAGGCCTTACTTTCTCTCCCATGTTGTAGGCCAATGCAAGGCCTTGGTTTCTCTCCCATGTTGTAGGCCAATGCAAGGCCTTACTTTCTCTCCCATGTTGTGGGCCAATACAAGGCCTTGGTTTCTCTCCCATGCTGTAGGCCAATGCAAGGCCTTTTTCTCTCCCATGTTGTAGGCCAATGAAAGGCCTTGGTTTCTCTCCTATGTTGTAGGCCAATGCAAGGCCTTGGTTTCCCTCCCATGTTATAGGCCAATCCAAGGCCTTACTTTCTCTCCCATGTCATAGGCCAATGGAAGGCCTAATTTTCTCTCCTATGCTGTAGGCCAATGCAAGACCTTGGTTTCTCTCCCATGTTGTAGGCCAATGCAAGGCCTTACTTTCTCTCCCATGTTGTAGGCCAATGCAAGGCCTTACTTTCTCTCCCATGTTGTAGGCCAATGCAAGGCCTTGGTTTCTCTCCCATGTTGTAGGCCAATGCAAGGCCTTGGTTTCTCTCCCATGTTGTAGGCAAATGCAAGGTCTTGGTTTCTCTCACATGTTGTAGGCCAATGCAAGGCCTTACTTTCTCTCCCATGTTGCAGGCCAATGCAAGGCCTTAGTTTCTCTCCCATGTTGTAGGCCAATACAAGGCCTTGGTTTCTTTCCCATGCTGTAGGCAAATGCAAGGTCTTGGTTTCTCTCCCATGTTGTAGGCAAATGCAAGGCTTTGGTTTCTCTCCCATGTTGTAGGCCAATGCAAGGTCTTACTTTCTCTCCCATGCTGTAGGCCAATACAAGGCCTTACTTTCTCTTCCATGTTCTAGGCCAATGCAAGGCCTTGGTTTCTCTCCCATGTTGTAGGCCAATGCAAGGCCTTTCTTTCCCATGTTGTAGGCCAATACAAGGCCTTACTTTCTCCCCCATGTTGTAGGCCAATGTGCTTCAAACGATCAATTTTACTTGACAATCGGAATTGATGAAATAAGTTCGAATATTTGGCAGCTCATGCCACTTGAAACATTGTACCTGGTGGAAGAATGTTGAACTTGTCGTTGCCATGACTATTTGGGAAGTAGGACGGTGAGGGCGTGAGGCGTAAAGTTTTTCTTTGGTTAAATTATAGCCGACCCACAATTCTGCATGCAGGACAGACATCGATTTGCTTGAACTCGACCATGTTCGCTTCAGCGCCAACGACTCTACTACTTCTTCTAATTGCATAGGGGGCCTCCGTGGCTCAGTAGGTAGAGCGTTGGACGCTCAATCCGAACAACCTTCCATCAATGGGTCGCGGGTTCGAATCCCACTCAGTTCAAAAGAATTGGACAATTTTTCCGAATGGGTTTTCACTCGAACGACCTATGTGGGATGGTTGCCAGTTACCAAGGGAAGGTCGTGGGTTTCCTCCGGGCACAGAGCCCGGTTTCCTCCCACACTAAAACTGGCAACGCCGCCATATACTTTTACTTTATCTTTCTATTCACTCCAAAATGCACAAAAACGCATTTTTTAAATGTTTTTCTTTGGCTATAGATGTATGAAGCAAAACACGAGTTGTGTAACTCCGAAAAATAAACAACTCATTTTTAGCTCATTATGTGTTGACTTTATTTTTGCATCAAGGTGAAAATGAGTCCTATTGAAGGCAAAATAAAGTGCCGAAATAATGAGTTAAAAATGACTGTTTTGTTTTTTCGGAGTTATGCTTTACTTGTGTATTATAAGAAGAAATAAGTGTATTTGAATTAATCAAAGAACGTCAATTGTTTGATCTAAAGAATGAATTGCTTTAACTTTTTTTCAGCTGTAATAATGAGCAACCCTTTGTTTTCTGCATGTGAGACCGATGTACATAGAGAAGTCATGTTGTGGCTCAGTAACACCGCTGACAGAAATGGAGGAAGGAAAAGACGTCTATTGGCAAAAGACAGTGCCCTAAGATCGGAGCAAGGCCCTCATATTTTTATTTCGGAATAGATGTGTCCCTATGTTAAGTGTATAGCCTGTTAAATAAATGGTTTGATTTTCCCCATAGTAGAAGCATTTTGTGTTTCTAAATAGTTTATTGTAGACATATTCCTATATATATATTGATATAGGTACCCTATCAATTGATCGAACCAGTTTAATTTTGGGTGTCAGCAATCTTTGTTACATAAAAGAATAGCACTTCGGTAAAAATCCCATTCCTTGAAATGAATGTCCTGCGTAGCCTACCGTTAGACGTTGTTACAGCTGAATGCAAACGTTGGCAGCATATCAGCGTAATACTGGTTACGTAAAGTATAGTCCGGGTTTCTGACAACAAAATGACTATTTTCAAAATAGTCATTTTGGAGTTAGAAAACCGGACTACGTAAAGTAATAATGGTCCTGTATTGGTCCTACATTGGCGCTCAACCGGCGAGAAAGTGGTCTGCCGATACTGGCCCATTTATTATGTAGCTGTACAGGCCCGATAACGACGAATACTGGCACAGTACCGGCTATTTTACGATAAACTGTAACGGGCCACTAAAGCGCCAATGTGCACGCCATTACAGGCGCGGAATTGGCGATCGTAATAGGCTCAATTTAAGTGACGTAAACCAGCCAGTACTGGCCCAACAGAAAAATGTTTGTTGGGTTACCAGTATCACTCAGTCAGATCAACGTAAAGACTTTTGAAAATGTAGGCTATGTAAAATGAGGCACTTCCTTACTCGCATTCTGATATGTTATTTAAGTTAAAAGGGAGTTATTGCGAGTATTTAGTTTATTGTCGACACCTGCGTTTTAACAGCAAATCAATCAGCGGATAAAATCTTCCGAATTATTCTCAGTTGACAATGTCAATGTATAAAGCTTTGTTTATGCTGTTAAAGTAAGCCGACCTACACTGTGACGTAATTTGTATTACCACGTGGATTCTCCACTGATCTAAAAATAACTCTTACTCAACAAAAATGTTCGCGTGCGATCTAGGGTAACATTTTTAAAAGCTATCAGATGAATATAAAAATCCTGACATCCTGCTGCACGTGAATATATATTTTGAATTTAAGAAAACGTTAAACTAGTAACGGAAACATAAAGTCAATTTCACGAAATAGTCCCATTTTGACGAAAACTGGCAAAACGGCGACGTTCACTGTCGATCCGATTCACTTTGAACTGGCCACTGTGATAGGTTCCACGGGGCGTTTCCAACAGCTGCTAGTGTTTAAATGTGCGAACAACAGCTCTAGCTAAGTGTAAGAGAATAATAAAAAGCACGTAGATGCGAGCAAATGCCAGGTAAAATTCCACGTTGTTGTGGTTTTGTTGAAAACTTAAAAGTCACATGATCAATTGACCTCCTATGTGAACTCTCCAACACCATTCCAATGGATATTTCCGATAAAAATGTCATCCAATGGCCTTAGAGGTTAAATCTGGCCTTTAGGACTAGGGTAACTTCTAATTTTAGATTGGTAACTGCCATAGCAACCCATACTGTAGCGATACGTTAGTATGAAAGTTACGCAAAAAAATGCATCTACGCTGCTTTGTGAAACAGGCTCCTTAAAAATACATGTACGCCGCTTTGTGAAACAGGCTCCTGGACTTTAGGACAAGGGTAACTTAAATTTTGATTGGACTAAACTATCTCTTCCTATCTTTGTTCTCCCATTATCATATTTTTCAATTTCCCTGCAACTTTGTCAAAATTACAACGTGTTCCCGAAAATTCCACCTACTATAAGGCCAAACTCCTGTCTGTCTTCAACCTTCTGAGATATCACGAGTTTTGGTTTATTACATCAGCCTATGATTGGGTGTAAAGGTCTAAATGACATACCCCCTTTTTAACACAATTATAAACTTGTCTCCATGGTTATTTTAGCCAAGAAGGTGTTTAAGTGTTTATAAATATCTATGCTGGCCCGGGAAGATACTTGAACCACATGAAACATATTTGATCAGTCAATATTCAATATTTAGATCAGTGGACAGTGGTTATCTGAGAAGTTAGACCTATATACATAAAAGCCAAATCATGTGAATGAATTGCGAAATTAACGCATAGGTCATGTTTTTGTATAAAGACTGACACTACTGCGGATTACACACGATGCGATCTATACGCTTAAGATGAAACAAACCTCGGAAGAGAAACAGCGTATGTTATCATACTTGTATGTGAATTGATTAATTGAATTATAGCAGTGTCATTTATTTAATGCAATTTGAGTTTAGTTGACTTTTCCAAATGGCATATCACTCTAACAGATCATTAACAACGTACGCAAAAGATGTTCTTCGCGAAGGTGTTGATAAATTGGCGCCATCTGGCGGTAGAAGGACGAATACATATATCAACGTTACATTGGTGTCGTATAATATTGGTGCAGAGGAAGAATTTAGGGTACCAGGTCCTGACGGATTACGGAGATTTGCTGCGGTTGATCCAGATGCCGCAACAAATCTTACATCTGATCAAACCCTGGGGGAGCCTCGATCACAACGAACGCAATTGAGAACCGAACTCCCACCACAACGAACTCAACCGAGAGCTGAACCCCCGCCCCAACGAACCCAACCGAGGGCGGAACCCCCACTACAACGAACCCAACCAAGAGCTGAACCCCTACCACAACGAACGCAATTGAGAACCGAACCCCCACCACAACGAACTCAACCGAGGACCGAACCCCCATCCAACAGGACAATAGGAAGGAGACAGAATAGTTTTTCGGATATCATAACCAAAACACAACCGAAGATAACTGAGAATAGTCACTCAGAAATGACAAACATCTCCCAACAGGCAAACAGAAAGAACAAAAACAGTTTCTCGGAAGTGATACCCCAAAAAACGAAAATGAAGAGGTCAAAGAAAGATAATCATGGATCTAACAGACACCGCTCGAGGTAAATTTTTTCACACAATTTGGCACAAAAGATCTGGTAATCCCAAATTCCAAAATACGCCCTTCTGCTAGCAAAAATTAACAGGGCTAAAAGGTGGTTTGAGTTTGTATATGGACTAAATGTATGAAAACATAAGCTGTTTTCTCAATGGTTGAGTCAAATCACAGACACTTGAAAAAACATCCACTTTTTCTTTTACAGAATTTATAGAGCAGGAACTAGTACCAGCGACGAGGCATGTTGTTGTTGTTGCTGCTATGAGGGAGGTGAATGTTGTGGCTCTGATTGCTGCAGCTGTGAATGTTGTTGTGGCTCTGATTGTTGCAGCTGTGATGGATGTGAATGTTGTTGTGGCTCTGATTGTTGCAGCTGTGATGATTTCTGTGACTCTGATTGCTGTACCTGTGGTTGTGATGATTGTTGTGATTTCGGCGGCTGCTGTAAGTTTGGTGGCTGTACTTTTGGAGGTTGCGATTGTGGCTGGTGTGATTTCGAGGGCTGTGCATGTGATGGTTGCGGGATTCTCAGCATATTTTCATGCTTCGCTGATGATTAACTTTACACCAAAATACAGGAAAAGAAATATTGGTCATTATTCATTTATACCATGGGTCATATGATTGTGACTGTGTGACCCCGCACGGTAGGCCTACTGACGAAGGCGAAATGGGGCCCCGGTCGTGTTAGCTGGACTGACTATATAGGCCTAATCAGGGTTCTTGTTATAGACCCTAAGACGGATCAAATATACTGGGCTGATGGTTAATATAGATTCCGAAACTTCGGTGATTATAGATGATTTAGGGTTGAGAATTCGCAGCGTCAACGATTAATATCTGGTGACAGGTATTCATTATACAGGATTTCTCGCATTAAAATCAGAGGACAGAGGAGCCGGGTTCTAGATGATTGAGGGTGAGATGCATGGGATCTGTTTTAACAGGCGATGTCAGTACCTGTGGCCCGGCATCCTCTGACCCCATCAGACCTTAAATCAACCTCGGTAAACTGAATGAAACAACGTCGTTTTACCAGGAACACCCTTACAGTGATAGACCAGATACCCTTCCAAGTTTGGCTCGTTACCGACATGTTTAAGTAATATGAGTTTGAAACTACGGTTTCTCATCTAGTTAGCTCAGGGTTAAAAATGAGCGTAGTTGTAAGTTTTAATCGTGATGTTCCGACGATGGAGGTCCCTTTACTGAATAACTTGCTAACAGTCGACAACTGGAGAACCGGGCAATGTAGTGCATCAGTTGGACAAACACACTAGCCTTTCATCATGAATAACCCAAAAACTGTCATCAACAGATGTCATCAGCAAGATACCTTGATAAACTTATGGAAAAGGAAAAAAATTACATGTAAAAAAATTAATGCCAGACTTCGGCATGTATATATAAGCTGACAAATACCTTTACTAAAGAAACTTTTTGCTATGGGTTAAAACCAATTTATCTATTTCATAAACTCCTCATCTCTTTAATCTATATAAAAGATATCAGAAGTTACAAAAATAATCCATATGTAACCAAAAAACCCTCCGAATATTCATACTTGTTATCTTCGTTGAAATTTCAAACCTCTGTATTACTGTATAAAGAGTATGGGTTTGTTTACAGAATTTCATTAAAACTGGTTAGCATGTTGTGGGATCAGGAAGTCGTAGTCCGGGTTTCTGACTCCAACATGACTATACTGACGGTGTATTTTGGACAGAAACCCGTACTATGAAAGCCAATGTGTGACATTACATTTTTGGGTATGAATCTTTTTTTTACCGTATTGGTTGAGATATCTGAAACTGAAAATTAGGCTATTTCATTGAAACTGTTTGTTGATGATGTTTGCTGAAATTTATCAAAATGCGATTTTGAATACTTCTAAGATTAAAATGGGGGTCGCATTTTTGCCCACCCGATATAACCAGCACCGGATTTAATGTATGCATAGTTGCATACGAGAATTTTGTTTCACAACACGCTGAAAATTATTTCCCTTTTGTCTGGTGAGGACTATGAGCTCAGGGGGTTGTTTCTCAACACACTTACGCCCGTCGTAACTTTGCGCCTGGTCGTAACGTAATGTTGAGGGTATATGTTGCCATGGTAGTTACGCCTTGCATTGGTCGTAACTTTGTTGAGAAACAACCCCCTGTTGACCAGAGGCAAACCTGTCAACCATTCCATATAAGGCGATCGACTGAAAGCCCCATCAGAATGTCACCTCTGTGCTTTTTAAACCATAAAAATGGCCATTGTAGTTCAGTGGATTGGTTGGTTTTTTTTACACTGCACTCAAGGTGATTTAACTTGTTTGGCGGCGTTGTCCGGTTTAGTATAGGGGAGGAAACCGTCCAAAGGAAACCCCCCGACCTACGGCAATGCCATTACCAGAAGACGAGAAAACTCCATTAATTAATATGAACAAACGGGGTACCGTAACAACTTCTTTCAGAGTTAAAGTCGAAAAGAAATATGGCGTTTAGTACTGTACTATTGTATATATTTTTGAACAATAAAACACACGGACACAGAGGTGGCTGTTATGAGTTATACAGCTGGTTTAATTGCCAACATGTCTATCGCTTGTTTTAAGCTACTGCCCTGGTTTCTCATCAACAGGTTACTCTATTCATACATTTGCAGCTATAAATATACACAAAGCCTCGAGCTGTGAAGGGGTAACGAGGTTGTTTACTGTTACTCTTGAATGTAGACCAACACAGGTTCAACATTTGTGAAATGAAAGGAACTTTCGATCGCCGATGATGATGTTAGCGGTTATCAAATGCTGAATAACCCTAATGTGCCCCCACCTCCATATTCGGAACATGGCCGTAAGGACGATTCCAGGGCAACGCTTGATACTGATGAAGAGAAGAGATGCGATGAAGCAGGCCGTGTGACAGGAGACAGGAGATGCGATGAAGCAGGCCGTGTGGCAGGAGACATGGTGAGCCCAAATGACACGAGTCATTGTTCTCTGAAACCAGTCGATAACCATACGGAGGGAAATATGGCCGGACCCTGCGATACCGACCTGCAATCATACTCCACAAGAAGTTATAAAGGCTACAGCAACGTTTCTTCCCCCATAGACCAACACGCACAAGATAAAGATGATGTTGACAAAACAACCGAACCCATAGGGTGAGTACCAGCAATTAGGTCTACTAAGTATTTTCTGTCTTCTACTTGAACATTTTCTTGGTTAATTGATTGATGTACGTCACACCCAACAGCTCACTTCTTATGACAACAATAGTATACCAACCGATCAAAGGGTCACTTTCTCCCCTATCACTCCATGTAAATTTAGACATCAGGCTCCACTGATCACAAAGAACCAACGCCAATCCATTTGGCATGTAATGTTCCTCCTTGTTAGGTCAGCAACCATGGCTAAAGCAAAGCCACAGTTAATGCCTCCAGTACAAGGGTGCTCGGGACAAGGCACTATAGTTGTATCTTGGATATGCAGCTCAACCATTCAATATACGATTCAGTGTGTAATGTTGGGCCTTTTTGATTGGATTGCATACATGTTATCTTCTAGAGAGAATTAAAGTATGGATATTCTAGACCATTCCTTAATCAAGGTTAAAGAAATTTGGTTTAATGTTACGCTTAACTCATATAACATCAGTACTATATAAGCTTATAGGCTTATATAGGGCTATTTTGCGACAGATAAATATACACATGTAAAAATATGGATGTATAAATAGAAACATAAATATAAAATGCAGTATAAATATACAATGTCAGGCCCTGTATGAATTTAGCTTGGTTCGAGAAGTTGTATAATGTACATATGCTAGCGGTTTAGTCTTGGAATAGAGCAATTTTATGCAAGTGAGGTTTTGTTTAAAAATATAGGCCATAGATAAAATCTTAATAATTGTATATTTCATTTTGATGTATGTATTTACCTTGATTCTGGTCTGTACATGCATGGCGATGTACACACTTGAATTTCAATAAAATCGCGTCCCTGAACTAAACCTTGTTCGTAATTTAATACACTTGAACTACTGACCATTTTGAAAACGCATCCATATTTTTTACAAAGTCCAATAAAAATCTGATTATGTCTTCTCTTTTCTTTAACAGCGTGGGCAGAGGGAGTAAGAGTAACAGTAACTGCTGTTCTCGCGAAGAGGGGCCTTATTGTTTCTGTTGCTTCTGCTGTTGCTGGGATTGCAGCGCCTGCGACGATTGTTGCGGTGGCTGTAGATGTTGCGGCGGATGGGATATTGGTTGTTGCGATTGCGAAGGATGTGTTGATTGTTGCACATCTTTAACCCTTCTCTGTTGCATCTTTGAATGAAGATTCAGAAGTAGCGAAAAAGAATTTGGAACATCCTTGGCACAAGAGGCCGTAAAGTGTTCATCAATGGGCTGTCTTGGACGTCTACAAAATGGACGGACACGCCTGAATCTGGGAAATGGTCCTACACTGTAGGCAAAGAAGGCTATATGTGATGAATTTGAAAGCTATACATACCGAAAAAGGTCAACCACAAAATTAAGAAAGCCTTACATGGATGTGTGCTTTGTCCAGTAGTGACTTTCGGCACATTTGTCCGTAGTCGTCAAGTCAAAGGCTGCCGTTGAACAGTGTATCTAGTTTTCCTGTTTACTAACTATAAAGTATAAGTCGTGATTGTGGGGATACGTTTACCAAACGCATTTGCTTTCATGGATCATAAATGTCTTTTCTACTTATTATACATATATGCTTTCGTAACATTTAACTATACATCAATTTTGAAAGCTAAGTGCATAGGCAAAGTTCAAAACGAAATGTCGCCTACTTTAACATCTCCCTGAGGAAAAATACAATTCAGTTGCTTTAGAATCCCAGAGGTAGATTGTGGGTGGATCGCTGGAGATTCAATCCCAAACGCCTTTATCGACTGGGCCAGGGCTTCCAAATCCCCTTTATCGACTGGGCCAGGGCTTCCAAATCCCCTTTATCGACTGGGCCACGGCTTCCAAATCCCCTTTATCAGCCCAGAAATAAAACGTGACATTTTCAACCTATGTCAACTTACCTACGGAGTGTGGGATAAAACAACACTGGATATAAATCCAATTACAATACATGGCGTACGGCATCAGCTGTTCAACTCTCTGGGCCTAAGTTTTCATGACAGCCTTGACAAGGTCGCAATTTAATATAAAGGCAATCCTTACAACAGGCGCAGAACATAACAGACAAACGTTCAAGAAGTAAGTCTAAAACGAAGAACATTAAATGGCGCTCTGGGCTACCGTAGATATAAATTGCCTTGGTTATCTCCCTTAGAGCATTCGGTAACATAATACTGTTGACTTTAACCTGTCTTAAGGTAAATTCTAGCGTACGTATATGTACGTATGCGACAATCGATAGGCCATGAGGTGAGTGCGAATTTAAAATAATTTAACCAACGCTATTGCATATAGGACAAGGTACGCGTCCACCACGCCCTTTGTTGATTAAAGGCTAGGCCTACTTTATCGCGTAATCTGTAACGCGGGATAGGCCCTATGCCTATATTGCCTGGTTATAATAGGTCAATCTACCTACTTGTCGCCTTACTGTAGTTTATAGTCAAGGAGAGTATAATCTTAACGTGGAATGATATGGGTCTAATGCTGTACGCCAATTCAATTGAAAGGCGATTTTTAAATAACATTGGCCCAGGCCTACGTTGATTTAGACGGATATAGGCTATTGTATATTAAAGTTAACTTTTTTATATGTCCACAGAATGTGTTATTTCAGTTCATGTAAATATCATACGCACAGGTTTAAATACTGTACCGTACTTAAAATGAGATACCCGGGAAGAACCATTTAAGCGGGGAAAACACTCTCTCTCGAAATTCCCTTATGCAATTAAAAGCTTTAAATAATTTGACCTAGAATTTTGAAAGTAGGTCTACATGTTTATTTTATCGAATCGACAGGCTCGTCCTTCGATATGGGTGCTTTGTGATAGGCCCAGTGTCTCATTATTGCACTATAAACTGTGTCATCGATCGCTTGTTATAAAAGTACATTATCTGTTGACGTCGCAACGGATTTGCTTTTATTATTTCATGGGGTTCCGTCTGAATCTAGACGTAAGAATTATCTAATTTTCAGTCTGACCTGACGGGCGATCCAATGTTGTATTGTGACATGTCTGATGTTTTGGGCCTTGCTGTCCTTCCCGGGGGGTTTAGTTTTTGTTAAAGTTTCGGCCCAGAGCTACCCTACTTAACAAGCCAAGTCAACTGCAGGAAACTGATATACTGATAGACAATCGGACACATAGTATAACTGGCAGTGTCCTGAGGATCTGTGCCATCGTAACTTGGAATTATGTGATACCTTTGATCCGCCACACCGAGCATTTCCATCATAATATATTTCTTCCGAGACAATACCATTCTGAGTAATACGGAGAGTTCATATTAAGGTAATGTTTCAAAAGTAAGGAGCCTTATCACAAGGAATGTCGTTTTCACCCATTGGCATTTAATATTCATCTCCCCTCCCTATGGTGTTGTCACTTAGATTCGAGCTAGAGTCAAGAAACACAGCGCTAAAGTCATATTTTATTGCCAAGCGAATTTTATATATATATATTTAAAAAACGAGATTTCCACGAAAGATCTACAATCTTTGTTCCCATTTTATTATTATTGTCCTTATTCAGCAAACTGCATTAAAAGGGCATATTATTTCGGGTGGGCCAAAAAGCCACACCCCCTCTTTTGTCATGAAGCTGAAAACTTAAGCATCGCAACTCATTCAAATTTATTACACGTCATTAACACTCAGTTAATATGAAACTTAGAAACATTGGAACAAAGGAGATATGCCTTAACGTACATCTGATTTATATCAGCGGAAAGTCTTGTACTTCTTGGCAAAATCAGCTTGACCAATCAGCTAATTCTGTTCGAGAGAAATTGCCGTTATATTAGGCAGCTGATGCCTTTTTAAAGTTTAAAAGTCCAAATTAAGACCACTCGTGTCTCTTTAGCGAATCTACACCACATACAAGCAACATGGTGTTTCATTAGTCCAAAATGTCGAAGGCCGAGTCTCAAGGGTTCGTATACGGGGTGTTTCATTAGTCCAAAATGTCGACGGTCGAGTCTCAAGGGTTCGTATATTTTGTTTTACAGATGTCGGATTATCCCAATACTGCCCCACCCTCGTATTCAGAAGCTGCTGGGATAGATTCCATACGATTAGAAACAGATGATAGCATCCACCGCAACGATGGACAGGTAGCGGATATCTCCGGTGGTGCTGGCGATGGGATACGCCATGAAGGGAGCTACCCAACTGACTCGCCACCCATAACAACACAGCCAACCGGCATAGAGGAGATGTGTCATGAAACAGAAGACGAGACGTAAGTCAATACATCCGAAAATATCAACCAGCAAAACTAAGAAATAAACTTATTTTACCAAGATACACGGTATGCCTACACCATGCCCAGGAATCCATTTTATTCAGAGACATTCGAGATCAAACGCAGGATATGGTCTATCTATAGTAAATTTCACTAAATTACAATCACGAAATCCAGCAGAAAATATATTGATATATAAAAAGCAATAAACTTCGAGGAAAAAACTCACACTAATCAGACGTAGGCATATTTATATAAGTATTCCAGAAAGTTCTATGACTGAGGCCAAACTCAATCTTCAACCTTATGAAATATCATGTGTTTAGATTTATTACAACAACACATGATTTGGTATAAATGTCTGGATCGCAATTAGAAACTTGTCTCCGTCGTTAATTTAGTCAAGAAGGTTTCCCGTTTGTTATAGTGTTTATATTTATGATCACTAAAACACACGGGCACAGGGAAAATCTTGTTGTCTAAAATAACCATGGAGACAAGGTGTTTATAAATATATTTAATATATATATTAGGTGTGCGCGGCCGGATACTTCTGGCAAGTTCGTCATGTAAGACAACTTCAAAACAGTATATATATGTATATATATATGATCGGCACTTCAAAACAGTATATATATGTATATATATATGATCGGCATTATATATATATAGGCCTATAGATATATCTTTACGATATCAACTGACTCTCACCCATATGTATGTACGTATATGATATGTCAAATTGTTTGTGTTCTACTGTACATTGTATATGTTCAAATAAATATATATCTAAGTATATAACGCTTATAAGTGGTATCGTTTACTGTGTATCATTTGCTCGTTACTATATATATATACCCATCTTCGAATCCCCGGTCCCCATTATCCCCACTAAAGTTTTTCTGCTACCCTGTTTATATGTCTGGAATATTTTACTTATTGATGTTTTTAAATAATGTGTATCTATACATCTGACTTCGCGTCCCCAGTCCCCGTTATCCCCACAAAAATTAGTGTGTTCGTTTCTATAGTGAGTCCACTTAAATCAAATAACGCTACATGTACATGCATATATTATTTCACTGTATATATTAAATCCGCGTCCCCAGTCCCCGGTATCCCCACAGACGCTTTGTTCGTGTTAATAGTGTGTCTACTCGAAATTAAAGCTACATAGGCCTATATATATGCACGTATTAGTATATATTATAAATTCGCGTCCCCAGTCCCCGGTATCCCCACATACGCTTTCTCCTACATGTTCTGTCTATTCTCCAGTGTTGTATCACAGAGAGTAAATTGACAAGAGTGGTCACTTCCTCCAATCAGCATTGCCGGCATGTTCTTCTGGCCCCCTAGCGGAAGGGTGTTCCAACTGTACATGATTCGATCAGGGCGCCCCCTACAGGAAGGAGGTTCCTAATTGAATCGTGTCAGTTCAAATTTAACATGGCGCGCACGAAGTGACCACTCTTGTCAATCTTCTCTCTTTGGTTGTATGTCAGAATGTTTGCGGCTGTATGCATAGGGGCCTACAGTTGGAAGCTATTTAGTCATATCCAATAAGAAACTATCCCCAATATATTTGCAAGTTCACTGTGAAAGTTAGATAACTGTAAACTCGTATCATTATGAATAATTTGTAATTATCTATTACACTGGTAAAATAGCTTTGAATTTCTTGTTCGTTGACATTTTTTAATTGATAACAACAGTTCAGCAACCAACTTTCCGTTTATCAGAAACATCAGAACTTCTGACAACTTTCAATTATTTTATATTTTTTGGCCAAAAGACATCCCCCCCCCCCCCCCCCCACAAAAAAAAAAACGTTTTATCTAAAATTTCCTAACGAAGCCTAAAAGAAAATTCCCCATAAAAAGATAAACTTAATACAAAAAACCCGATCATTTAGGAGCTTTTCGATTTCACATCAAATTTTCATAATAAATGCACATTCAAAGAAAAGGTGTTCGATATAATCCATTCTTCCACACGAGTTCCTCTCACAATAAAACAGGCAACGCCGCCATATAAGTGAAATAATCTTGAGCGCGGCGTAAAACACCAAACAATCAATCAATCCGCATGAGTTACATATTTTTTCGGGGGGGGGGGGGGGGGGGAGAAAATGTCAATAGGCATCTTCGAATAAAAGGCATAATGTTATAAAAAGTTCTGATGCTTTGAGAGCAATGTAGAGTTCATAACTTATTCTTCAACACAAAAATACATGTACAAGATTGCTTTTATCTGCATTCGAAGACAGTCACGTTATTCTGATTTGATTCTTTAACCGTTTCTGGGCATGTTATTAACATCAGTATTTTTTTTTTCATTCTGGTATGTTCACCTGAGGGACTGCTAACGGTGTGAATCTGTTCAAGCGATTTAAAGAATCAAAGCCAAAGAAAAGTCGCAAATACGACAAAAAATGTTTTCTACGGGATTGAAATGATACACGATTTCGAATATCGCTGTAGGCCTACGGGTACGTTATATTGCGTTGGTCATTTTTAAAGTCATCCTCTGCTAGGATTAAATGTAATTTCAAGGAAATTCCAGGCATTTGGGATACCCTTTGTTTTATCTCGAAGTCTCGCTTCTCGGCATCGCGGTCTGGTTTCGAAAAAGACAATTTACCACGGCAACAATGATTTACTGCGGCATTTTTTTTTATTTTTGTATCGCAGTTATCACGTGCGTTTCTCGCGGTCGATCGATCTCGCAGTATTACGATGGTTTTTGAAATGCGAGATCACTGGATGGCCTCTATCGGTGTAGACAGTATGCAAGCATAATCACCCTGGTGGCTATTAAAGCTTTCATGAATCACAAAGTTATAAATGCAAATCATGGCCTGTAATTTATTTGCTGTTTTTATCCACACTTTTAATTATTTCACTTTTGTGAAGGGGTTTCCAGGGTCCTAAGGTCTCGCATATAATCATGATTTTGATCATCTATTATTCTTAATCTCATAAGACGTTTCGATTGTGATTATCAAAATCCATTTTTCTCTTACATACGCTCATTTTCGCAGGCCTTTCGATTACAGAAACATAACAAATTTAAAAGAGACATTAGGCGAGGGTTTAATTTCCGGATTTTGCTTTCCTTAATTCTTAAAAAATAACAGTGAAGTCGTTATGTTCCCCAGCTTTAAGTGAAGCATTGTGGCGCATTAAAGCATGGAGAAGGGGTGACTATTCCGAAGCTCTGGAGTTCATGATTGTCCGAGAAGCGTTCTGAGGGTGTTCTGCAACTAAAAATGCTAATAATTTCCGAATTTTGCTTTCCTTAATTCTTAAAAAATAACAGTAAAGTCGTTATGTTCCCCAGTGTTAGGTGAAACATTGTGACGCTTTAAAGCACGGAGAAGGGGGAGGGGGTTACTATTCCAACGCATTAGGTGAGGGTCCAGGGGCCGCCTAGGCCCCGGAAGCTCTGGAGTTCTTGATTCCCCGATAAGCGTTCTGAGGGTGTTCTGCAAATAAAAATGCTAATAATTTCCGGATTTTGCTTTCCTTAATTCTTAAAAAATAACAGTAAAGTCGTTATGTTCCCCAGTTTTAAGTGAAGCATTTTGACGCTTTGAAGCATGGAAAAGGGGGTTACTATTCCAACGCATTAGGCGAGGGTCCAGGGGCCGCCTGGGCCCCGGAAGCGCAGGGAAAGCTAGATTGCCTGAGAAGCATTCTGAGGGTGTTCTGCAACTTAAAATACTTACAATTTCCGGATTTTCCTCTCCTTAATTCTTAAAAAATAGCAGTAAAATCGTCATGTTCCAAAGTTATAGATGAAGACTTGTAACGTTTTTGAAGCATGGGGGAGGGGATTACTATACCAACACATCAGGTGAGGACCAAGGGGCCGCTTAGGCCCCGGAAAATCAGGGGTTCTAGATTGCCTGAGAAACGTTCTGAGGCTGTTCTGCAAGTAAATAATTTCTGGAGAAGCGCCCGCGATTTGTTTTATATTGATTTGGGCAATTATATGGGAAAACTAAATACTTGTGCTACATAAAATCTCCCGTGGATAGTTTTCTTTATTGAAAGTGGGAAAGTGGCAGACTACAGAAACCCAGTAGGCCTATATACAGACGTGGGTCCACGGGCCACCTAGGCTCTTACAATCATCAAGCAAAACACTGTCCATGACTTTCGTTATACTTTCTTGAAAGTAACAGTTGCAGTACTGAAAACACTTTCTCAGAGAAATCTTGTATATAAATGATCGACGATCCGCCATATTTGAGGAAGCCCTATGGCTCTTCATGGCCGAAGATGTGTCTAAACAAAAAACGGTGTATATAGTTTTGTTCTCTATTCTTGAGTGCCATATTCCTGTTCAAAATGTTCAAAAGGAAACATATCACCATAGTTACCGTGGTTAGTGGTTACCGGCAAACTAAAGATGACATGGAACTGGCAGGCCTTGCATTAGATTGCATATATAATGATACGTTTTGGTCCTTTCTCCTCTCCCTACTTTTTTTTTCTCTCTTCTTTTTTTCTCTTCTTTTATTTTTTCTCTACTTTTTTTTGCTAAGAAGAAAGGGGGGGGGGACCCAAAATAGTGTTCGAAAAGTAAACAAAATTTAAATAACCGGGACGACCATTCATTTATTCTAAGCCAAAGTTATAGTTCAAAATAATACTTTATCCTACAGGCTGAAGACTAGAAGCACTAAAATACTTCTGAATTATACGTCTGAATAATATGACGGCTCCTAGTTGTCAGTGATGGGAAGGTAATCTGTTCGATGTGATCGGTTCATTATATTACTGACACAATACACATGCCTGCAGATTACTTCCGCTCTCTCCGCTTTCGTTTTCTCATGCTTTAAAGCGTCAAAATGCTTCACTTAAAACTGGGGAACATAACGACTTTACTGTTATTTTTTAAGAATTAAGGAAAGCAAAATCCGGAAATTATTAGCATTTTTATTTGCAGAACACCCTCAGAACGCTTATCGGGGAATCAAGAACTCCAGAGCTTCCGGGGCCTAGGCGGCCCCTGGACCCTCACCTAATGCGTTGGAATAGTAGCCCCCTCCCCTTCTCCGTGCTTTAAAGCGTCACAATGTTTCACCTAACACTGGGGAACATAACGACTTTACTGTTATTTTTTAAGAATTAAGGAAAGCAAAATTCGGAAATTATTAGCATTTTTAGTTGCAGAACACCCTCAGAACGCTTCTCGGACAATCATGAACTCCAGAGCTTCGGAATAGTCACCCCCTTCTCCATGCTTTAATGCGCCACAATGCTTCACTTAAAGCTGGGGAACATAACGACTTCACTGTTATTTTTTAAGAATTAAGGAAAGCAAAATCCGGAAATTAAACCCTCGCCTAATGTCTCTTTTAAATTTGTTATGTTTCTGTAATCGAAAGGCCTGCGAAAATGAGCGTATGTAAGAGAAAAATGGATTTTGATAATCACAATCGAAACGTCTTATGAGATTAAGAATAATAGATGATCAAAATCATGATTATATGCGAGACCTTAGGACCCTGGAAACCCCTTCACAAAAGTGAAATAATTAAAAGTGTGGATAAAAACAGCAAATAAATTACAGGCCATGATTTGCATTTATAACTTTGTGATTCATGAAAGCTTTAATAGCCACCAGGGTGATTATGCGTGCATACTGTCTACACCGATAGAGGCCATCCAGTGATCTCGCATTTCAAAAACCATCGTAATACTGCGAGATCGATCGACCGCGAGAAACGCACGTGATAACTGCGATACAAAAATAAAAAAAAATGCCGCAGTAAATCATTGTTGCCGTGGTAAATTGTCTTTTTCGAAACCAGACCGCGATGCCGAGAAGCGAGACTTCGAGATAAAACAAAGGGTATCCCAAATGCCTGGAATTTCCTTGAAATTACATTTAATCCTAGCAGAGGATGACTTTAAAAATGACCAACGCAATATAACGTACCCGTAGGCCTACAGCGATATTCGAAATCGTGTATCATTTCAATCCCGTAGAAAACATTTTTTGTCGTATTTGCGACTTTTCTTTGGCTTTGATTCTTTAAATCGCTTGAACAGATTCACACCGTTAGCAGTCCCTCAGGTGAACATACCAGAATGAAAAAAAAAATACTGATGTTAATAACATGCCCAGAAACGGTTAAAGAATCAAATCAGAATAACGTGACTGTCTTCGAATGCAGATAAAAGCAATCTTGTACATGTATTTTTGTGTTGAAGAATAAGTTATGAACTCTACATTGCTCTCAAAGCATCAGAACTTTTTATAACATTATGCCTTTTATTCGAAGATGCCTATTGACATTTTCTCCCCCCCCCCCGAAAAAATATGTAACTCATGCGGATTGATTGTTTGTTTGGTGTTTTACGCCGCGCTCAAGATTATTTCACTTATATGGCGGCGCTGCCTGTTTTATTGTGAGAGGAACTCGTGTGGAAGAATGGATTATATCGAACACCTTTTCTTTGAATGTGCATTTATTATGAAAATTTGATGTGAAATCGAAAAGCTCCTAAATGATCGGGTTTTTTGTATTAAGTTTATCTTTTTATGGGGAATATTCTTTTAGGCTTCGTTAGGAAATTTTAGATAAAACGTTTTTTTTTTTGTGGGGGGGGGGGGGGGGGGATGTCTTTTGGCCAAAAAATATAAAATAATTGAAAGTTGTCAGAAGTTCTGATGTTTCTGATAAACGGAAAGTTGGTTGCTGAACTGTTGTTATCAATTAAAAAATGTCAACGAACAAGAAATTCAAAGCTATTTTACCAGTGTAATAGATAATTACAAATTATTCATAATGATACGAGTTTACAGTTATCTAACTTTCACAGTGAACTTGCAAATATATTGGGGATAGTTTCTTATTGGATATGACTAAATAGCTTCCAACTGTAGGCCCCTATGCATACAGCCGCAAACATTCTGACATACAACCAAAGAGAGAAGATTGACAAGAGTGGTCACTTCGTGCGCGCCATGTTAAATTTGAACTGACACGATTCAATTAGGAACCTCCTTCCTGTAGGGGGCGCCCTGATCGAATCATGTACAGTTGGAACACCCTTCCGCTAGGGGGCCAGAAGAACATGCCGGCAATGCTGATTGGAGGAAGTGACCACTCTTGTCAATTTACTCTCTGTGATACAACACTGGAGAATAGACAGAACATGTAGGAGAAAGCGTATGTGGGGATACCGGGGACTGGGGACGCGAATTTATAATATATACTAATACGTGCATATATATAGGCCTATGTAGCTTTAATTTCGAGTAGACACACTATTAACACGAACAAAGCGTCTGTGGGGATACCGGGGACTGGGGACGCGGATTTAATATATACAGTGAAATAATATATGCATGTACATGTAGCGTTATTTGATTTAAGTGGACTCACTATAGAAACGAACACACTAATTTTTGTGGGGATAACGGGGACTGGGGACGCGAAGTCAGATGTATAGATACACATTATTTAAAAACATCAATAAGTAAAATATTCCAGACATATAAACAGGGTAGCAGAAAAACTTTAGTGGGGATAATGGGGACCGGGGATTCGAAGATGGGTATATATATATATAGTAACGAGCAAATGATACACAGTAAACGATACCACTTATAAGCGTTATATACTTAGATATATATTTATTTGAACATATACAATGTACAGTAGAACACAAACAATTTGACATATCATATACGTACATACATATGGGTGAGAGTCAGTTGATATCGTAAAGATATATCTATAGGCCTATATATATAATGCCGATCATATATATATACATATATATACTGTTTTGAAGTTGTCTTACATGACGAACTTGCCATACTTCTCTACTATAAGTTTTTGTTTTTCATTTCAGGAAACGTAACAAAGATGATTGCGACGGTTGTTGTGACTGTGATTGGGCTGAATGTATTGGGGACTGTGATTGTAGTGGCGATTGTGACTGTGACTGCGACTTCGACTAAAGTACAATTGCGGAGATTCCCCATATTGACAATTTCAAGAAAGCCAGGCATAAAACACCAAACAATCGAGCTATGTTACTCTAGGGAGGCATATTAGTGCCATGGGTGGATATTTTTGGTATTTATAGCTTTTTTAGTCTTTATCATTATTGTATGCTAAAGTAGAAACTTGGTTTTGAAACGATAGATTCTGTACGTCGAAGAAAATCGAGCGTAAACATCATAAAATCATACCTCTAAGTAAATCGATTTGCGAACATATTGTGAAAACACGTGAAAACTCTCCACGGAGTAAATGTCTCCTTTGCGATAATAAATCACGTGATATTTAGAAATCGTTGGAAAAGATTATGGATGTACTGAAACATTTACCAAAATGTTCCTCTTTGTGTAAAATTCTGATCTTGGCTAAAATACATTGAAAATACCAAATTTCCACGGATGACTCTAAGCGACTTTAATTTATGGATAATGAATTATGTTTATTTTTGCAATATCTCAGATTGGATGATGGCAGAAGAGCAAAAGCATCTCCTTTCAAATCATTTATTCCTGAAATAGGGGGATTTTTCTGTGTATCAAGGTTTCAAGGTTTCCGAAACATAATCAATTGATAAGCTATTAGGCTACATTTATTGAAATTTGAAAATCGCCCATCTTGACATATTTACACACGGACCAAATGTGGTATGGCGTACATCATTCATACGAATGGACGCGCCAATAAGCTAAAACAACCAACCAACCAACCAAATGTGGCTTGTATTCTTTTTATAAATCATTGTCTTTATGTTACTTGAATTTTTATTCTATATTTTACAAATTACCAAAAGCTATGAATTTTTTATGTCTTTACAACTATATATACGTTATGAATATACAATTCATATTTTAACGCGATTTAATTCTATTGAAAATTTGTATATGGCCAAGCTTAAATGTTATATCTATATATATATTTTACGCATTTTTGTTATTTTATATTTTTAGTCTAATGATATTGTTAGAATTTTAAATAAAGTATTTACAACCTTTTCAATGGGCCCTGTATTTTTTCATGACAAAATCTGAAAATGTGTCTTTATATGTTAGGCTATATTCCATCCATGTTGTATCGCCTCTAAAGGATGCAGGGGCTAATTTCAGATCCCCCCCCCCAACAAAAAATCAACAGCCAGGATGTATTTTTTTTATTTTGTACCATTTGATAAACAATTAGCTAGGCTTTATTGTTCACTAACTCGTGTGACTTTAAAGTGGCATGAGCTGCCAAAATGTTGATATTTTGACGTTAAAACAGAATGTTGAAATTATTGGATATTTTTCTCAAAACGTATAATTCAGAAGCTTTTTAGTGCTTCTTGTCTCGAAAATGTACGATAAAGTATTGTTTTAAACTAACTTTGGCTTAGAATGAATGAATGGTCGTCCCGGTTATTTAAATTTTGTTTACTTATCGAACACGTTTTCGGTTCGTGCAGGCCATATCCTGTATGGATTTTCCTCATTCCAACGCCAATCATTTAGTTTTTCGATGGCCTTCAGAGCCCCTTACTGTCGTGACGATCAGAAATTATGAAACAAGTGTGAATTTTGGCAGCTCATGCCACTTTAACGTACATCCATTCCTCAAGAATGGTATCAGCAGAAAGCCCTTATCGTGAGCTTCTTGATGAAATGAGGAACAGTTCGAAATTTCCCCTACATTTGGGAGCTCATACCATTTTAAACAAAGTGGAATACTGGAATCGGAAAGTATAATTTCTATAATGAAAACTTACTAGCCCCGGGAATTGTAAAGATAAACGTTTTTAATCATATGAAGAAAAAAAAAACTATTCTTTTTTGTAAATATTGTAAAAAGCGATTTGATAAAAATATCGGATCTTTATTTAGTATTTTCCAATAAATAAATAAATGGATTTTACTGGAGCATTATTGTCTTTTATTATTTACGAAACACTTATGGCTATGCTGCTTGATACACAAAGTCTAATAGTTTTTGGTGTGAAATTTCATAATGTTTGCACTATACATCCTGCCTATAGATATTTCCCAATTCTCTACACACAATTGCTAAGCCTATATTAATCCATTAGTCTCTAGTGTATTTACTTGTATGTCAACATGGGAGATTACACGATAATGGTTCAGTGTGATATGAACTTTTATTATACAATTCATGCAGTGTGACTTTATTGTCCAAACATTACGGTTACAGTATATATTGGTCCATTTGTTTATTCATCATTTCTAAAGACTCCCAGGAGTATAAGGTATGCTTAACTATAGGAAAAGTGTATATCCGTGGACATTTACAACGGTATAATACCGATTTTAGTCTTTCAATGAGCTTCTTGAATCGTGTGCCCAAATTATTGTTATCGATATGATTGTCAGTGGTACAAAACTACACATATAATTTTTCGGTGGAATTTTTACTCCAAAATATTTGCTCGTCATGTTTTCCTCGTGGAGCCCGCCATGTTGGTCTAAAATCTTGAGATTGAAAATTGGTCGGAGTTTAAATATTCAATATTCCTGATGTTTTTGTAATAGATGAGCCCCCAAAGCCAAAGACGAGGTCACGGGAATCTCGTTGGCCAATATTCATGAGTTGAATCAATTCAAAAATAGAACTCCCCCTATTCCTACCATCTAAGAAGAGTGACCTCTAACGCTAATACCGGGCAATTTAGACCATTGTACTTGGGTGGGATAATTTATAACGGCGGTCAACTGATTATGAAAATTTGATCATGCGACAAAAGAAAAACATCATGGAATTCTACCAGGTATATGTTTCCATTTACCTGCTTATTTATTTTTCTCCTACTCTGGGGGAAATTGTTAGGAATATCCAACATTCCAGACACTCGCATCTATTGATGGAGTTGTCTCCTGTGCCGTACAGCCGTGACAATCTCAACGTGAATCGAATCGACACACTGTAAGACTTTACCGTAGATTTTACAGCAAAACACTGTAAATGTTACATACCGTAAAACTACAACTACGGTATTTGCCTGTAACATTTGTGGCCCTACGAGCCTATCTGTGTGTACCCAAGTACTGACAAGTACTAGACTCGTATGTAGTCCAGCCATCCATCGCTGGGTCTCAGTGGCCGTCCGATTTTGAATAAATTACTGAGTAGTAAGTCGAAGAAGTTATAAGTGTATTCTACTCCAGTTTTTATTTTTGAGTTTAGTTTGTTCTAAGAAAGAAATCAAGAAAATTTCCAATAGTCCCTACGTCATTCTCGTCATATTCAACATGGCGGCGCCCGCATTTGACAGATGAAAACAAACGATCGTGAACGTAAAATTTACGGTGAAAGGTTTACAGTGCAGAGAACGAATGCTAGAATTGTTATGTTTTTCGTATAGCTTCCTTATTAACTCGGGGTCTATCGTATATCCACACCTAAAGCAGATCTCCCTGGGACACTATCGTGGTTGAACTTTGAGAGCCATTCTTCAGTAAACCCAGAAGGCCGGAGTATCTCCAAGGAAGTTCGTTGGGTTTCATCGTCCAAGAAACTAGACAATAATCAGAGATATAAAGAAGTTAATCACGAGATAAACCATCGGAACAATTATAGGAATTGGTCTAAATAACTTAGTCAAAAAGATCAATCTTGGTAACGTTCCCGTACCAGAGAGACTTTATTGTAAAAATACTAGTATATATAGTATGGTATATCATAGCTTACTTCCTGTTTTACTCGGAAAGGTATTTCATACAAAGAAGGAGAAATTACATCATCGCTTTGGTGTAGTGCTTTTAAATATAGGCCTATGCATTTACAAAAATACGTGACCGGTACTATACCAAATAAAACCGGAAACCATCGGGCTTCTTGAAAACGTCAAAATCCTTTTCGAAAACTTGACTCATCAGTGCAATTAACATTGTGGGCATTTGGGGGACTTCAAAGGTTAAACTGTTTCACGCTATTAGTTTAGAATCGTGCTCTTATACTTTGACTATGGAGGGTTTAACCTATACTCACCCCACGTGTTTCGGACACGCACATACTTTCGCTTTTGTTACGGGCACATACCACAAACAAATACATTGAAAAGAACACATTTACTGTTACGTGCGATATATTTCTTATCTTTTGAACCTGGTATTGGAATCTTAAAAGTATATAGTTTGGTATTCAGAATTTCCTAGAAATGTGTAAATAACAGCCTTATTACCTTCAGAAGTAAGTCTATATAACAGTTTGATAATCTATATCTGTACGTATCCAACGACCAAAACGATTTTAACGACATCATTCGTTAAACACAGCAGACCTAAACATGTTGTTCGTGGTGTTTCTTTTGGGCTTGGTAGCTCAGGGATTAAGCCAGGATCTACCTCGTTGTCCAGCGGAAGATGCTTTCTTACATCATCCTCTATCGTGTAACTATTTCCTCCATTGTGCCCACGGTCATCCTTTCGTGAAGCGATGTCCCTTGAATTTGGTCTTCAGTACAATCAAGTTAACCTGCCTATATCCTAACAGTTTGTACGACGACTGTACGCCGAGGTTCTCTTGGACCGACAGACCAGCCACCGCAAGACCTCCATTCACTGTATTCAGACCTTCGACTTTCGTGAATCAAAAGACTACACATCAAGCCAACCAACATACATGGACTAAAGGGAGTCAAAATACCACACCGAAAAGAAATCCCAATCCTACGCCCAATATCAACCAGAACAGTACACCAAAGCCAATCGAGAACACTACGCCTAAAGGTAATGAGAATCCTAAGCCAACAGGGAATCCAAACACCGCAAGCAAGCCGATTACTACCCCGAGAGCAAATCCGACTTCGAACCAAAATGGTAACCCAACTACTGCTCCAGCGCCAAATGAGCTCCAAGGTAAAAATCATGTTTAATATTCGTGTTGTATTGTGAGTCTTAAAATAAATTGTGATTATTCGTGGGGCCCCTTTTGAAAATTTAATTCGTACGGGAAAATGTATGTCAGTATTTTCATGAAAGTTGGACAGAAAGTTCGTTTAGGTTTCTTACCATGTGGGAAAATTCGTTTTAGCAAACCTGGTGGTCCTCCCCGCTTTAATGTGGCAGTAACTTTGAAAGCTGTACCTATCAGTGTGTATATGTCTTCCTGGTCCACGATTATCCATATCATTTACACTTCAAGCTATATATGGATATATATATGGAGTTCATTTAGTCCAAAACAATTGTCCAATGTATGTTTTATCCCCACGTAAGCGAATAATTGAAATTTGAAGGTGGCGTTACAATAGAGAATACGCTCCATAGGCCATTCACAAGGCCGCCACCATTTTTTCATTAGCTTTATCCAATTATTGTTGAATAAAAATTTAAGTGCGTTATAGAGTTGTCATGTGATGCAATTTTGCCAATGGCGTGGCTAAGAAATGACGTGTGGTTGCATACTGACCTATATATTCGGAGACAATCTTCCCACTTCAAGTTTGTCGCCATGTTTTTTTTTGGGACCTAAATCTAACATCACACACTAGAGAGCGGTAAAAATACGTCATTATTAATCTAAAAATAGCTACTGCAACATCACGTCATCCTAAAAAGGAAAAATGACTACACAGATAAGCCACTGAAAGGACATACGTCTGTCTGTTTTTATTAGCTTGAGGATCACTGGCGGTAATTGACGTGAAACTTTGAAGGTTAATTGTTATCGACGATAATCCCTATGTATTTCTAGAGATTTCCCATCCTTTAAGTTTTATTCCCGTTATTTTGGGAAGTTAACTTTCTTGATAAACGGCATTTATTCATCTTCCAGTGGGTACCTTATTCTAGTATACAGGTTGGATCTCCCGTTCGGGTATCACCAAAATGTCTGCCACACATGGAAAGAGAGAGAGAGTAATCCCAATAATAAAGCTATATTAACTTTCTAAAAGACAAGAATCAAATTAATTTATGTGATTTTTCTCAACTATTTTAGACCGTGACTTCTTGATCATCCATGAAAAAATAGGCTTATCAAATTGCATAAAGACATTTACCAGTTACTTTAAAGGCTTATGTCAGTTGATTTCAGGCCGAACAGTTAGATAGATAGATTAAATATGTGATCGTTTTCTATGGATCTTTCTTTTCAGGACGTATAATTCATGTCTTCATTTACCTGGTACTTTTAAAGGCTTATTTCAGTTGATTTCAGGCCGAACAGTTTGATAATTAGATTAAATATGCATTTTCTATGGATCTTTCTTTTCAGGACGTATAATTCATTTGTTCGGGGAGAAATCCTCGGCGATTGATGGTGCCAGGTCCTCCATATTCTGTCCGTCAGGCTCGATTGTATTAAACTGTGTGTGTAACAACGAACGATACGGATGTGATGGTTCCAAAATAGTTGGTCAAAGATGTAGTGCGTTTAATGGTGCTGGTGGAACTGGGCAGCGGGTAAGGCGATAAAATAATACGAATTCAAAGAATTAAGCTTATCTCTTAGTGTTAATGAAAATATAAGCCCATATCCGTTGCTTTTGAATGATCGTTTGTTTCTTTCTACATTCATTTATTTCCCTCATTTTAAATCTTTCAAATGATCAGTTGTCAAATTCCCGATTGCTTTCGTTATCTAAAATAAGAAATCGTTCGCCGGAAAGTACCATTTAGGAGCTCCCTTGCATATACGTGCATTGATTTGAGGTTTTAACTTCAACGATATAACTATTTTCGTTTTGTATATCGCGGACTATATGTCCATAAGTAATTCAAAGCTTTATAAAAGAAATGTATACTTTCTGGTAACTTCTTTTGGTGTATATGTTACTGGATTTAAACTATCAACTTGCTCCTTTCATTACATTAATCAGTTTCGCAATACATATCCGTTGATAGGCGTACAGCATTCAGGCATATACAAGTCTACCAAGCATTTTAGTTTGTGTTCTTGCTAAATCTAAAGAGAACACGTAACGTCATTACCTTGCTGATGCAAGCAGTTCAACATTCAGTTGCTTTTGTTAACCGTGGTTGTCTCTCTGTTTTATCACGTCTGAAGGCTATTGGTGTGTGTATTTATGATGACAGTACACAGTGGCGTCTTGCTAATGGTGGTCTAGGGCGTCGACCGGAAGCTTTTTGTCCGTCAGGATACCAAGTGACCGCCTGTACATTATGGGATAGGTAAGATATTTATGTGCAATTTTACTGATATTTTATTAACCCCATTAAAATAAACAACTTAAAAATGACACTATAGACCCAGAAAATACTTTATTTCTAGCAGATTTGTTAAAAGGAAACTGTTGAGAACCCCTTTCTGACTTAAACTTCACCTTTAAAGCAGATTCCCAAATACATCTAGACGTGCATGTCAAATGAATATTAAGACCATAATGTTTGTAATTCAAATACCAGTGGCAGTTTGATTCTTAAAATCAAACACATATTTACCTCTCAACGTTATTTGTTTTACAGATGGGCCCGCAGAGACCGCGTCCTACCCTTTTTGGATAGAAGCAGGAACTCTTGTCGTGCGGCCAGTATTTGTAGAAATGGATTAGGATGTTCCATCCAGGCTATCTGCAACAGGATTTAGACGCACAAATCCATAACCATATCACTTTATCTTTTATTTCGCATACAATACTGCCCTTTCTGACTAGACTGAAAATCAAAACAATGCACTTCAAGGATCCTCGTTTTTAAAAATCCAACAAATTAAGATTACGTCAATAAAAACCAGCTAAAGTTTTTGTTAACAGAGTTTGTTTTACCGTCTCATTGCGTTCTGTTTTGGTCTCTAAGAAATATATGTTCGGTCTCATTATGCTCTTCTTTGGTTCCAAGTGAATATCTACCTTCTCAAAATGCTCGGTTTTGGTATGTTGTGGATATCACCCGTCTCGCTAGGCTCAGTTTTTATTTGTTGTGCGAATCACCCGTCTCACTATACGGATTTTATTTCGTCGGTCTCATTATGAGTTGTTTATGATTTCTATGGGTTGATTGATTGATGTTTTACGCCGCACTCAAGATTATTTCACTTAAATGGCGGCGTTGTCAGGTTTAGTGGGTGAGGTAGTCGAACGCATTGCCCGGAGGAAACCCCAACCTTCGAAACGTACCTGGCAACTCTTCCACATATAGGGCGATCGAGTGAAAAATCCACTCAGAAATTTTTCAATTTTTTTTTATTTGGTCTGAGTGTAATTCCAGCCCGCGCCGCATCGATGGGAGGCCTGGGGACTATCAAGCAACTCCGAGGCCCCGATTTCTATGGAGGGAAATTACGAAAAAGTTAATAATATATGAACTATCCAATAAAATATTGCTCCCTTCATATTCAGAGTGGTTGGATTGATTGAAACTTTGTGAAGACAAAGTAAAAGCACCAACATTAAACATGGAGCACATTATATATTTCCAGTAATTTTCAAAATGTCTAATTGATGGTGTAAAAGCATACATTAAAAGGAAGTCTGAACATCAACCGATCCGAAACAGAGTAACTTACTTCGATGTTGATCTTTTTGTCCATAGTTTACAAATAAATCTTAAATTTATCCGGGGGAGAAGGGGGGGGGGGGGGGGCTCGGTGGTCTTGTCGGTTAGAGTGATCCTCCTTCAGTCCGACACAGGCCTCCCATCGATGCGGCGTGGGTTCGTTCAGATCTCATAACTATAGATCAAATCTTAAAGGGCGCACATGCTCAAACTCCTCACTTGTTGGCATTGTGGTCGCCTAAATCTTGGAATAAAAATACAACACGAAACCAAATCTTGAATTTTGGCAAACTTGGGAGTTTCTTAACTTCTTCTTTCTGACAAAAAATACAAAGAACAATCTTTTGTTTTTTATAGACGATTATGCCTTTAAATTGGCACGAGCTGCCAAATGTTGGGATTTTTCATATACTCCGAATTTCATGACAGCAAAAGGCTTAGAAGGTCATCAAAAAACTAAATGATTGACATTCTAATGAGGAAAATCCATACAGTAGAGGAGCTGTCGCAGCCTAAATAGTTTCCTAAAAGAAAACAAACTTTTTAAAACCGTGACAAACGTGCATTCATCCTAGGCATAAGTTAACCATAAACCACTGCTTTGACGTAGATTTTGTATACTGTCGGTAAAGAGCACTAACTCTGAAAATAATGAAACCAGTGAAACCAAAATAGAAGGTGAACATCATCGCATAATATTCACTATGTCCACCAAGTTTCGATTTTTTTTTTTTTTGAAAACCATGGGAGGAGATGCGATGACAAGAAATGATTATGGACAGACAGACAGACAGACAAGCTGATCCCTATATCTCCCCCGCATTATATGCCGGGGGTATAAAAAGGCTATAACACTGTCCTTTAAAAGACCAAAAAAACCTGTGCTAAGAATATGTTTTTAATGACGTTTGGATTGTATTCACGTCATTTCTCATTTCCAGGCGCTGTGACACGCCCCTATCACATTGCGTTCTGGACAAAATGAGCACGATTTCAACGTCAGATTGACCCAAAAACTCAATGTAGTGTCATTTTGCCATACACCGAGGCGTCAATCCTTAAGTCGAAATGGTCTTTTGTTGACACGGAAGGAAGGGAAAAGACCTTCCTTCAGATTTGCAAAGTGTGCCACAATAGACATTATTTAGCCTGAAAAGGCGTAACTTGTCCATCGAGACGCTAACCGAACGGTCATCAGCTGCTGGCATATACAATGGATGAACGGGCTATCGGAACTGCCCCAACAAGTTATTGCAGCAGTTTTACAGACACACGAATTACACTACGAAGAGATTTTTTCATAACTTTCTAAAAGTATTAAAAGTAAATACACATCATTTACAATAACATGGTACAGACAAACAAATACTATGGACTGACTTTGTTCATATTATTATTTTAGATAATTTATACATAATATACAATAATGACAACATTATTGAGTATTTTGACATGCATTTGGGAAACATTGGCGTTTATTTACAATAAATAATATTTGAATGTCCGAAGTCTGGTGGGAATCAAGGGATGAAAAAAAATTACCATGAGTTGATAAGCAAGGCAAAAAAAAATAGCATTTTTTTGTTTGCATGAGTTTTGTTTAGGCTGGTTCTACAATGTGAATTACATAGTAAAGAATGACACATGTTAATGACTATGAAGAACCTCTGAAATAAAGAGAAAAAAAAATGGAAGATGATATGATATTTGATTGGAGATTGAATATATCCATGAATTGATGACAAACATATTTTTATATTAATGCCTTTTTCCATAAGAACAAGTTCCACATGCATGTAATCAATAGTGCTATATAGGAATGAGCTCAAATAAGGGAATGGGGAGGAGGGGGGAGGAGATATGACTTCTCATATTTTTGGCATGCTTTTCAAAGAAAAAACTATGTGGGATGGTTGCCAGTTACCAACGGAAGGTCGTGGGTTTCCTCCGGGCATAGAGCCCGGTTTCCTCCCACAATAAAACTGGCAACGCCGCCATGTAAGTGAAATAATCTTGAGCTAGGCGTAAAGCACCAAACAATCAATCAATCAATGAAAGAATAAACACCAGTTGACACAAAAAGCAATCTTTTAAATTTATGCCAAGTTCGTATGCTCAGTTAAAAAGGAACTGAAGATTGGGATGATTGTCAGATGTTTTACACCATAATACTCCGGAATCATACAATGTATCTGGCAAACTAAATTTATTTAACTTTTCTTCCTAACCGCTTACTGACAGCGAATCTCAAACACTGTAATAAACATTACCTTGATTAATTGCACTGATCCCCAGGAATTCCCAGCTAATTATGTTATCATACCTTTGGCTTATTGATTTTATTGATGATATTTTCATTTAATTCAAAGTTAAAATGTGATTGCCAAAGTTTTCACGACCTTTAAAGTGGCATGAGCTGTTAAAATTAGAACTTTTTTCATGAATTCTGATCATCACGACAGTAAGAGGCTTTGAGAGTCATCGAAAACTAAACGATTGGCGTTGGAATGAGGAAAATTCATACAGTATGTGTGCTGTAAGCGCCAAAGTGTTGTCTGAAAAGTAAACAAAATTCAAATAACAGGGACGAACTTCCATTCATTATGAGCCTAAGCTAGTTCAAAACACAACTACAAGGTACATTTTCTAAAAATGTCTGAATTGCACATCTTTGCGGTTAATTTTCACATTCTGTTCTAACGAAGAAAATCAACATTTTGGCAGCTCATGTCACTTTGAATGCTCATTTTCTCTTCATAATCGGGACATTCTAGTCATGGTGAAATAAACAACTATTTTTTTTTTCATCTCGATTTTGTGTGAAGTGCTAAAGAAACAACCAAGAATATGTATAAAACTGACACTGGTCTCTGAAGAAATAAAATCGGAGAAATTCATACTGATTTTTGGTGACGTTAAAATATTTAAGAACTTTGCGTTTATGTCAAATCTTAAAGTCAGAGCACACAAAAATCAGTCGTACACATGGGTACAAAATTCCTGATATTTAGGTCAATGGCGTGATGTATTAAGCCACACTTAAGATTATTTGACTTATGTGACCATGTTGCCAGGTTTACAGGTGGTGGAAACCATACTCTTTGACCTTCAGGCAGGGGGGGGGGATACCTTGAAAAGAGGCCAGTAGATGAAATATTTCAAATTTTCTGAAAGGCCAGTGTCACACTGACGGACTATCGATTTGCCGATTGAGACAAAAAGCCCTCATTTATGAAAAAGCCTTCAAAAATGACATATTAATGTAGAAGAGTTTTCCATTAAAAACAAGATCTGCAGAAATTTAGCATATCACTAAACTGAATTATGCAGTTTTCGGAGTTTGCATTTCATTTGTTTAATGACAACGCCGCCTGAATTGAAGATTTAAAACAAATTTCTAACAGCACCATCAGTTTGATTCGTTCTCCCAAATAAGAATATTTCCTGGTTCAGGTTGAATGTAGGACTGTATTTCGGTTTATATTTCTGTACAATGTAGCAGTATTATATAACACTATCCTTTTAACTTTGCTGCTAATGTCATATTTTCTTTCTTCATTTGTTGAAAATCTTGAGTAATTTTTTCCAGGTTGTCGAGGATCTTCTTCTTTCCTTCCACTTCAATCTGAAAATCAAAATTCAGCAGTTTTTCAAATATAACAAGATATTGGCAAAACAATTATTACAAAAAGACACAAAAACACACTAATCTACATTTAATCTAATTGAAGCTCTTTAACTGCTTATTTCTATTCAGAACTTTTGAGTGGATTTTTCGCTTGGTCGCTGTATGTGGTAGACTTGCCAGGTACTGGCCAAAGGTTGGGGGTTTCCTCTGAACAATGAGCCCGGTTTCCTTCCCCACTAAACCTGTCAACGCCACCATATAAGTGAAATAATCCTGAGTGAGGCATAAAACATCAATCAATCAATCAATTCAGAGCTTGATGTACCCAAAAAATAGAATATGAACCCAGCAGAAAACGTTTACAATCCTATTTAGTATTAGCAGAGTCTGGTTATAAGGTAGAATTGCGCTTCAAACACAAAAAACTTGTCTGTACTGACCTGATCTTCCAACTCTCGTATTTCTCTCATAATACCTCCTGTTTGTTCAACTGTCTCTATCAACAAGTCACAGTTCTAAATAAAGAAGACAGGGTGAGTGAAATTATTAATCAATGCATGTTTATATTTTCTAATTTACAATGTATAACACAGTGGCACATGGGAATATCTTCAGGGCTAAAATCACAACATGAACATTATTAGACTTCTGGAGCGTAGATTTATTTTTTGACGAAACTTTCTTAGCAAAGTATCTCTACAGTATGGGTTACTATGACAGTTACGTAAAAACTTACGCCACGCCACTTTGTGAAACAGGCCCCAGACCCCAAGGAAACTTCAAACATTTGAACTGAAATGGCCTATTTATGCAACGATAGCCAAGAGTTTCTCTCGGGTTGGTTATTAATAGAATTACGTAGTAAATAACTGCCACTGATTGACCCGGAAAAAAATTCTGGGCTGGGGTGAGAATTGGGTCAATTAGTGTTGGTCATTTACTAATTCTGTAATTTTCCTGAAAATGATTGCAATTGAAAACAACATATTCATTTAATCCATAACACAAATATACAATAGTTTGATTTTTTTGATTACAGTTTCTTGAAAAATGGTAGAAATTTTTCTACCAAATTTGGACAATTTCCTGAAACAGGAATCAAACCCATGTACTAGATTAAGGCACCTATCGCAACCTCTAAATGCTGGCTGTCTCATCCATTAAGCCAAAAACTGGAATAATGTTACGTTAAATTTTCAAACATAGGTCAGAAAAAGGTTAGATTTTACCTCATGTAAAGCAGCTAGACATTTGTAAGCCCTTTTCACAGCCTCATCTTTTTTTGCATCCTGAAAAGTAGAGAATGTTTACAGCAAACATTAACGCAAGTTATACAAAACAGCCACTCGGCAAAATCAAAACCCACAGGGGGGGGGGGGGGGGGGGCACATTACAAGGGTAGCATTCTATTCCTTCACTTATGTCAGCCATTTTAGAGCTAAAATATTAAAACTTGTTAAATTAAAAAAAAAATCACTAGGAATTTAAATAAAATCAAGTTAACCCTATGTTAATAAACTACTTTTATATTGCCCAAAATTTACAAACTAAATGAAACCAGTTGATGGATTGATTGATGTTTTGCGCCACACTCAAGATTTTTTTTTACTTATATGGTGGCTTGCCAGGTTTAGTGGGGGATGAAACCAGGCTCATTGCCCTGAGGAAACCCACGACCTTTGGCAAGTTCCTGGCAACTCTTCCACATGAGGCGAGTTGATATAGGAATCAAAAAACTAAAATCTATTTTTCTTTCTTCGTATCCTAAGTAAAAAGTAGTACAAGAGTAAAGCTAACATAGACATAAGTAGTATAAACAGATAACTGGGCAAAAATCAAATCATAAACCAGGCATGTAAGTATTATGAGGATTATAAAAATGTCTGGTTATCATAGGCATTTTTTGTTCCAATGTGAACTGTCAAATTGAAAGAAAATCTCGCCTTCTCGATAAAGGTCACTTGAATTGGTCACTTAAAGTGGCATGAGCTGCCAAAATTCACACTTTTGTCATAATTTCTGATTGTCACGACAGTAAGAGGCTTTGAAGCACATTGAAAAACTATATGATTTTGAATGAGGAAAATCTATACAGTATGTGGCCTTTACAAACCGGAATAGTGTTCGAAAAGTAAACAAAATTTAAATAACCGGGACGACCATTCATTCATTCTAAGCCACAGTTACTTCAAAACAATACTTTATCGTACATTTTCGAGACTAGACGCACTAAAAAGCTTCTGAAAAATAGCCAATAATTTCAACATTCTGTTTTAACGTCAAAATATCAACATTTTGGCAGCTCATGCCACTTTAAAGTGAATTGGTCACTTAAAAGGTACTTGAATTGTCAAAATCTCATAGATACATGTAACTCTAAAAAAGATATGAAATGAGAGTCTTACCCTAAAAATGAGTTCATCTGTTACAGTAAAGGTACGGTCCAGTTTTCCTGACAGCTGATTGATTTCCTTCTGAATAGCTCGGGTATCAATAAGCACCTGAAATAACCAAGTCAAATAATATTGCTGACTGTACATACTGATACTATATTTCATTCTTTTTTAACTTTGGCCCGGGAAGATGACAATGTATTACAAAGTGTTCCAGAAAATTCTACTGACTAAGGCCAAGTTTATTACAACAATTTATGATGGGGTATAAAGGTCTAAATGATATACCTCTTTTCAACACAATTGGAAACTTGTCTCCATGGTTATTTTAGACAAGAACATATTCCCTGTGCCCATGCGTTTTAGTGTTCATAAATATATTTCATTTTTTTATATAGATAAACAATTGGCTAAATATGATATTGTACTAAAAAGATTAACACTAGATTATAAGTATAATCATGATTAATATTGATTGATAGTTTAATGAGGCATGAGCTGCCAAAATTTAGAAGTTTTTCATAAATTCTGATTGTCAAGAGAATTGTGCATGTTAACTACTGTAGCTTGAAAAATTAAACGTTTGGGGTTGAAATTAAAAACATTGGTAAATCCAGTAATCTGCACAAACCAAAGATGTCTGCTTATTACAGACAAAACTCGGATAGCAGGGATTTATATTAAAGTACATTTAATGATTTTTATTGCTTATAAAATGTACGGTAATATACATCTGCAGGGTCAGAGGAAAGCTCTTTAATATTTTGTACTTTTTGATAAAGCAGAGGAAAAATTTGCTAATTCTGTTTTAACCAAATTTTCCTTACATTTGGCAGTTCATGCCATTTAAAAGGATTTATGAACAATTATTTTATCTGGGCTTGAGCTGGTTTGTACCCATCTATGAATGTTTTGAAACAAAGAAAAAAGTACGAGATACATGTATTATGCAAATTTTCGGTAACTAAATCTTAATAGGTAGTCATACATAACATATTTTGTAATACAAAAATGTTTTTGTAAGTTTAGTAGACTCCAAGGGCATTTATCTAGCCATATAGTGTACAATATGTGATAAACTAAATTTACCTTTTCAATTTCTGCTTTTTGTTTTTTTATATTAGCTAAAATTTCCATGATTTTTCGAGTATAAGCTGATCTGTTCACGTCTTTGGACATTCGTTCCAACTCGGACATCTAAAGAAATGCAAATATAGAAAATATCTCTATAATTATTCGTCTTTCAAAATCAAAGGTAAGCAGGAATATTTAAAAACATGAAACCAACTTCGAAGTTATATATTTAAGTTAAACAACATAATTGTATGTTTAACAACATAACATAAATGTAGCATACATGTAATTAACTAGAATACATTGTAGAGTAAAATAAGATGAGTTGACTGGTTTAACATTATGGTTTTATTACAAACTGTCATATTTTGTAAAAAAAAAAAATTTAATTGGTACTATATAAGGGGGTTATGATTTTTTTCTAGAAAAAGAAAGAAAGCATATATAGTAATATTAAAGTAGCATGAGCTGTAAAAATTCACACTTTTTTCATAATTTCTGATCGTCATGACAGTAAGAGACTTTGAAGCACATCAAAAAACTAAATGATTAGCGTTGGAATGAGGAAAGTCTATACAGTATGTGGCCTTTACGAACCGGAATAGGGTTCGAAAAGTAAATAAAATTTAAACAACCGGGACGACCATTCATTCATTCAAAGCCAAAGTTAGTTCGAAACAATACTTTGTCGTACATTCGAGACTAGAAGCACTAAAAAGCTTCTGAATTATACCTCCAGAGAAATATAGCCGATAATTTCAACATTCTGTTTTTATGTCAAAATATCAAACATTTTGACAGCTTTAACTGACCAGTTGTTTATGAAGGTCTTCTTTAGATCGAGCTTCATCAGCCACAGTTTTCATTTTTTCACGGAATTCTTTGATTTCTTCTAACTTTTTCTGTGCTTCAGACTGTCAAATAAAGCACATAAATACAATAAGGGAGTGTTATTTTAAACCAAAACAATCTAGGCAGTAAAACTGTATTATGCAATCACATATCAAGTCATATTTCAAAATTCAAAAGGAAACTATTTGTAAATTTCATAATTAAAAAATTTATAAAATCAATATTTAGCGTTTAAAAAAATGATATAATCTTCGCTAAAGTGAATAAAACAGGCCCAAGGCTACCAGATAATATGTCTGTGATGTGATGTCATTTTGGTCACTATAATACCAAACCATCAGATAATGTGGCTTTTATCTGATAAGTAATACCACTTTAACTCAATCAGTTTTCAAACAATGGGCAGTGGAGACTGTTTAAGATAAATTAATAGACAACAAATTCTAAATGATCTTGAGTGCGCCGTAAAACATCAATCAATTGATCTAAATGATTTCCTGGAATAGGTATTTAAAATTAATTTTGTGATGCAAGGGAAATTATCATTTTAAATCTTTCCAAAACGAAACAAGGGGAGATAATTTAAAAAAAAAACTATGAAATCCTCTGTATGAAGGGAGATAATTCAAGTTGGTGGATGGGGGGAATTTGCTCTAAAGTGAAACCTAAACCTTTTTTAGAAATGTAGCCATTGTATGCAAAATTGCAGCACTGTATTAAATATACACCTTGTAAAAAACCATGTCACTTGCACCCTGGCTATGTGTTAAAGTATAATTGTGGCACTATAACATCGTACTCAGAGTGAATAAGTGCCTATGCAAGTGTATGGGCTAAACAGTGATAACAATTAACCGATGGCTTGAAGACGTCACTTGAAATTTACGCACAAAGCATTTGGGGGGATTAGGAGATATTTACATAATTTGACAAAATGGTGGAAGGAATAATACTGTATCAAGAAGAAGACCTAAAAAGGGCAAAGTCGCTAGGAAAATGTGCATATAAAAACATGTTATGTCACCAATGTTTTCCAAAAAGTGAGTACTCGCAAAGTACAAGTAAACAAAAAGGCGAACTTTGGGACAAAGTTTACCCAGAAAACTTTAAGTAAATCTATGTGATGTCATCAGGCCCGGCGGTAATTTTGTACCTGTTTTTGTGAGTTGACATCTTTCAGTTCTCTGTACTGTAGTAATAAAGGTGCTCGGTGTTGTTCCCATTGGTTGGCTAAACTGACAAGTCTCTGTGTACTAGATTCTACGACAGCCTGGGGAATAAAGTATACAGATAAGTCACTGGCTAAACGGACAAGTCTCTGTGTACTAGATTCTACAACAGCCTGGGAAATTAAGTATACAGATAAATCACTTGTCAAATTATTTTACATTAAATAGATTGATAATAGTAAAAAGAAGAAGAAAATGTTAACAGGATGTTGAAGTCTCATTAGAGGGTATAGAGGGTGGGTCATGGGCATGAAGTTACAGGAATTACTAATTTATCATTAGAGGGTATAGAGAGTGGGTCTCGGGCATGAAGTTACAGAAATTACTAATGTATCATTAGAGGGTATAGAGTGTGGGTCATGGGCATGAAGTTACAGAAATTACTAATGTATCATTAGAGGGTATAGAGTGTGGGTCATGGGCATGAAGTTACAGAAATTACTAATGTATCATTAGAGGGTATAGAGTGTGGGTCATGGGCATGATGTTACAGAAATTACTAATGTATCATTAGAGGGTATAGAGGGTGGGTCATGGGCATCAATTGACAAACTCTAATCAACGATAAAATAAACATGACAAATGTCCACATTGATTTATATATTTATTATTGTAATTTGGTACAAGTACAGCATATAGTCATAACACTCCCATGCAGGACTCTCAACCTTTACCCCCCCCCCCCCATCCCACCCTGAAGATACATGTGGTTGCATTGCCAGGGAAGAGGAGACAACTCTTAAGGTGAAGTAAAGCTATGATATTTCCTGGCAACCAAACCCCTTCCTCTGGTCCAATAAAAATACAGTTAGAAATCACATGACTGGAGGGGAAATTACCAGCGACATATACACTGTAGTTGCAAAATTGGTGAATTTAAGCTTTTAGCACCGAGCCAACTATAAAGCCACAGCAACCCAAAGAAGATCAAACAGTGTTACCTGTAATTTAGCTATGTTTTCATCTGCATTTGGCAATAAATCTAGAGTTCTTTTCTTCACTTTAAAGGACTCTTCCTCAGTTGAATTCCTCACTTCTTGTTGTGTTATTTGGTCTTTCATTTGTTGCATGTTTGTTTTAAATTTCTGACAATTCAATTCCAAATTATCCAGTTGGTTTGTCAGATTATTTAGCTCTTCATTTAATTTTTTTATTTCTTCTTCTCGCTTAGCTTGCAATTCCTGAAAACACATAAAAGCCATCCATTTAATATTACTTCAAAGAAGTTAGGTGTGTCATACTTACATTAACTTGAAATAAAATTTAATCTAAGAAATACTTCACTTAACTTAATAGTCTTACGTCAAGGCTTTTCCACAAACAAAATAATTAACCCAATTATTATTCCAGATACCTAGACCATCTACGAAAACAGAGAAATGACTCCAGAGAAAAGCCCAGCCTTGAAGGAAAGCTCAGAGAAAGGCTGAGTCCTTCAAAGAATGTCGAGCCCCTGAAGGGAAGCAGAGCCCCTGAAGGAAAGCCTAGCATCCAGAGAAAAGCTGAGCACTTGAAGGAAAGCCTAGCCTCCAGAACGGAAGCCGCGTCCCTGAATGAAAGCCGAGCACCTAAATGAAAGCCCAGCCCATGAATGGAAGTCGAGCCCCTGTAGGGAAGTTGAGCCCCTGAAGGGAAGCCGAGCCCCTGAAGGGAAGCTGAGCCCCTGAAGGAAAGCCGAGCACCTGAAGGATAGCTGAGCCCCTGAAGGAAGCGGAGCACCTGAAGGAAAGCTGAGCCCCTGAAGGGAAGCTGAACCCTTGAAGGAAAGCCCAGCACCTGAAGGAAAGCCGAGCACCTGAAGGAAAGCGGAGCCCCTGAAGGAAAGTGGAGCCCCTGAATGAAAGTCGAGCCCCTGAAGGGAAGCCGAGCCCCTGAAGGGAAGCTGAGCCCCTGAAGGAAAACCGAGCACCTAAAGGATAGCTGAGCCTCTGAAGGAAAGCGGAGCACCTGAAGGAAAGCTGAGCCCCTGAAGGGAAGCTGAGCCCTTGAAGGAAAGCCAAGCACCTGAAGGAAAGCGGAGCCCCTGAAGGAAAGCGGAGCACCTGAAGGAAAGCTGAGCCCTTGAAGGAAAGCCGAGCACCTGAAGGAAAGCCGAGCACCTGAAGGAAAGCGGAGCCCCTGAAGGAAAGCGCCCCTGAAGGGGAGCTGAGCCCTTGAAGGAAAGCCGAGCACCTGAAGGAAAGCCGAGCACCTGAAGGAAAGCGGAGCCCCTGAAGGGAAGCTGAGCCCTTGAAGGAAAGCCGAGCACCTGAAGGAAAGCCGAGCACCTGAAGGTAAGCCGAGCACCTGAAGGAAAGCTGAGCCCCTGAAGGGAAGCTGAGCCCTTGAAGGAAAGCCAAGCACCTGAAGGAAAGCCGAGCACCTGAAGGAAAGCCAAGCACCTGAAAGAAAGCTGAGCCCTTGAAGGAAAGCCGAGCACCTGAAGGAAAGTTGAGCCTCTGAAGGAAAGCTGAGCCCCTGAAGGAAAGCTGAGCCCTTGAAGGAAAGCCGAGCAACTGAAGGAAAGCCGAGCACCTGAAGGAAAGCCGAGCACCTGAAGGAAAGCCGAGCACCTGAAGGAAAGCGGAGCCCCTGAAGGGAAGCTGAGCCCTTGAAGGGAAGCCGAGCCCATGAATGAAAGCCGAGCCCATGAAGGCAACCCAGCCTCCAGAGGAAAGTGTATGACACAGAGAAAAGCCCCCACAATATGGAAAACGTAGAAAGAAAATGTTTAACACTTTTTTAGCTGAGCAGGAATCAAACCCAAAACTCATTGGCAAAAAGCTGTTTGGATTGAACATATAGAGTTTACTTACTAAGCCACAGGTCTCTAGAGCAAAACGAGAAATGAATTACAAAATATGAACAACGTATCTACATGCACCAGAGGTAGAGTTTAACGTGAATTAGCCTACCTCTTCTGTGTCTGCTCTGGTTGTCTCTGAACCACCAATCTGTCCTCCAACAGTCTGATCATCCTAATGAACAAGTACAAGAAATGATAATTATTTTCTGGAACCAAAGAATTTAGGATAAAGGAGCAAGAGTTAATTGTTTTTATTTATCAGTTATAACAGTGTTTTTGTTTTATAATGTTTGATAGATTGATTGATGTTTTACAAAGCATGCCCTTTTTTTTCTTTATAGTGGTGGCATTGCCAGGTTTAGTGGGAGAGGAATCCATCACCCTGACTCAAAGGTGAAAAATAATGCTCCCATTGGATGAAGATCAAGTACAAAACAAGGGAATGGGTCTTAAAGAGATGCTTAACAAATTTGACATACATGGATTGATTAATTGATGTTTTACGCAACACTCAAGATTATTTCACTTATATGGCAGCGTAGGCAGATTTAATGGGGGAGGAAACTGCGCTCATTGCACGTAGGATACCTCCAGCCTTCAACAAGTACCTGGCAACTCTTCCACATATGGCGATCAAGTGAAAAATACTCAGAGATTTAATTTTTTTATTTGGGATTGGAACCCATGCCTCATCAATGAAAGGCCTGTGTCAGACTGAGGGACTATCACTCTGACTGACTGGGCCACCGATATAAATAGAATGGCTTAAAGTAAAAACTAATAAATTGTTTACCTGTGCAAACTGTAGTTTTTCTGTGTGCGTAAATCTTGATCCTTTAGTTTTTCCTGTAGCCAACCTTCCACCAAGAGTGTCCAGTAACTGTTGTAGATTTTGAGCTTCTCGGTTTGATTCTGTGGCTTTCTGTACATTTTGTCGCAATTGGTCACTCACTCGCTTCAAAACCTTCTCTTTCTTTTTTTGTTTATAACCCTGCAGAAAAGGATGAATGAATGAAAAATAATGACTTCATTTCATTTTTTTGTTATTAAACAACAGCAAAAGAAAGTTATAAAGATAAATCAAGGTGTATAACAAAAAAAATAATTTAAAGTTTCAAAATAGCAAAGAAATTTTACAGCGGGGTAAATAAAGCTTCTCTGAATACTTGCATTAATTTAGAAATAAATAACATGTAAAGACATTTTGTGGTAAACTTACACTGACATTGACAATAATATTCGAATTCCCACTGATAAGTCTAGCGTCATAGAGCAACGTAAGCACTCCGAGGAACAACAAAGACTTCATGTTTAACTCAATATTTATTAGAAATGATGGTTTGATCTAATAAACCGAAATATTCAGTTGACATGAAGTCTTTGTCATTCCTCGGAGTGCTTACGTTGCTCCATTGACAATAAAATGTGTTAGTTTTGAAAAAGGAATTTATACTGAGCTGAAATGTGAAAACTTATGCCAAGGAAAAATTAAAGGGAGATAATTGTACTTCTTGAGTTAGTCCAGATGCCAATCCAGATCTGTTCCACTCAGTCTCCCATTCTTGTTGCTCCGTAAAATCCTGTTCATTCCGCTCCAGCACAGACGGTGGAACGTCACGATGATGAAGTGGAAGATTTGTAATAAGAGGAAGATGACGATCAAAATAAAGTTTCGTTCCTGAAATGAAAAATGACATTAAATGTGAAAATTCTAATCCACATGAACAGACTTTTAATAATCCACTCACACAGACTTTGATATTAATGTTGCTGTAGGACTTCTCTGTTTTCTAGAAAATGTTTCATTCCTAACAAAATCAGAAAAAATGTCACATAACATCCTTCCCTGTCCAGGAATAGCAGAGAACCCTTCGGGTTAGATTGATTTTTTATCAGCTGATGATTTAAACCGCACTCCAGATTATTTCACTCCGATCTCGTATGACCTTTGTCATGAACTTAGCAACTATTCCACAATGACTGATCAAGTAAAATTTAAACAAAATTCTTTGGACTGAATCAAGTTTAAATCTTCATTGAGCATATTCTGTGTTTTACATGTACTTTGGCAGAATACTCCTCTCCAACCAGTAAATCCAACAGCACCCACTGCTGGGAATGTAAGAGTTGTCTGTCCTACCCTTACAGAGTGTTGACCAATTAGCACTCGTTAAACAAAACTCAAGGTGTATACAGCCGCCATTACGTTATTTTTCAACAAGTGGAAGAGTGTAAGTGCTCGAGGTTTTGATCAGCTGGCGCTGTTCGATTTACAGGTTGGAGCGGAATATTCAGCCAAGGTAAAACACGGAATGGGTTCCATGAAGATTTTAACTTGGCTCGAGAAGATGGGATTGAGTGGAACTCAAACCTGCAATCCACTGATGTAAGGCTTGAATCTGCATAAAAAACTATCGCTCAACCAACTGAGCCATGAAGACCGCAGTAAATAATGGTATATTAATAAAAATGAAACTTTATACAAAATTATTTCAATTGCAGAACAAAAACACGCATATGGCTAAGACATACAGATTGTTGGTCAAATTGTCAAGTTTAAATAGGATGACTGATTGATTGACAGTATTCTTCTCATTTTTGGGATTACAATTTATTGAAAAAATGGCAGAAGTTCTTCTACCAATTTTAGGTGATGCCCGAAACGGAAATCTCACCCGGGTCTCGCAGTATGGCAGTATCACCCACACTAAAGCAGTCTGGGACCCCGTCTCGATTCCTGTTTCAGGCGTCACCCAAAATCGGTTTTAGAACTTCTGCCATTTTTTCAAGAAAGTGTAATTCCAAAAACAACCGGAATAGTGTTATACCGGTACTCACTTTCTAAGACAATAACTAATTTGACTGATTGATTGAATTGATTGATGAATAAACCCTCAAAAAATATGTTATGGTGATGCCACATTTAATGGCAAAGGAATTTGGGCTCTCTTGACCTTCAGGGAAGTGGAGGGGGGGGGGGGGGTAAATTGGATGATAGTAGCTTCACTTATAGGGAAACATTTACCTTTTGGTATAGTTTTGTGAATATTTGTAACATCCTCTGGTACTGTCAAATAGCAGGACTGGAAGGGATGAAATGATCCTTCATTCTATAAACAGAAACATCATGTAGTGAAACACGAAACTTATTAAGACTTTGACTATTACCATTCTTAAAATAACAAGATTTTAAAGGCAAGAAATGAAATTTGAATTCTTTTTGTAACTTTGCTATTGTTTTGATTTTTATAATGAAATCAATGTCACAGTAAAATATTCTGGATTGAAATATTGATCTGATTTATTGGAAGTTAAAAGATCAGCTATTTAATTAGGATGTAAAATAATTAAAAAGAATTCACTATTTTTACCTCCAAGGACCAGGAGGTACCGTCCCCTTGCCATGCCACTCCTTCTTCTAGAAGATAAGGGGGCACCCATGGAGATGCTAAACGCTTTGACAGTTCAGCTGAAATAGCTCGTTGTAATAATGCAGAAGATCCTGAAAAAAAATCCTCATGACATTACAATGCAATAACCATTTGAATATAAGAACAGGCTAAAAGGTCTATTAAATCCATAAATTTTCTATAAAAGCCCAAAAACGTACATGTAAGCCTTAATAAGCCTTAAGCTTCATGACATCACTCAAAAATTATGGGATATTTGAGGTACTTTGATCGAAGTAACCACTTTGATACAAGCCCTTGTGGCAACATACATGGCTGTATACAGAAAGGCTTTTTGGCCATGTCATCAAAATGCCTCGATGACATCATTAGGCAATTGGTCTATTCTCAAACAAGGATCATATAGATTTATCTGTGAAACTCTGCTATGTGAGTCACTAAAGCTCTTAAATCTTTAAACAATCATTTAAAAACTTACCTAAGATTTCCTCAGTTGCTTCCCCTGATTCTTTAGGCAGTTTTTCAACAAGGAACATTAAAACTTTTCGGATATCTGTATCGTTGGAATAAAGAAATGTTTGATATCCAATCTCTCCTTTATATCCCAATTCCTAAAATGAAAAATTGAATACCTCTTAGTAAAACAAGATAATTATTGATTGGTTGATGTTAAAACCGTTGACAGGTGAAGGACTGAGGGACATTCATTCTGTCGAATGAGCCGTCAAGGGCCCCCAGAAAGATTTTAGATAAATCAAAATTCTAATAAAAATTGTGGATCTACATGTACATATACATATAAAGTCAGTTAAATTTCAACACTTACTGTGAGTGAATTTGCAAGACTGGTTCCCACTCGGAACTTTGCAGACATCCCTCCAGGAAGGGAATGGGATATTTCTGTGTCATTGTTTATCACCCTTAAACAGCGAACCACAGCCTCAACTATCATCTCAGTGGAAAATCCTCTAAGTGACTGCACATCTTCCTCAAGATCACTATAATCACAATAATACAGAAGCATGTTTATCTTTATCATCAGAAATCCTTATACAGTGACAGTTTCAATTCAAGGGCACCAAAATGTACAAATATCAGTATCATACGTCAGGTGGTTAAAAAAAACACTAGTTAGTAATACTTGCTTAATAAGCATTTAGAAGTTGAGTAATGAAACACAAATCATCTTTCGTATGGTAAGACAACTTCTTATTATATATATACAAATACATATATACATGTAGTCGTGACGTTTCGACCCAGTTTCTAAGGTCATTCTCAAGCTAATGAAGTAGTGTAGTAGTAGTACACTTAGTAAATAATCATTAGCTTGAGAACGACCTTAGAAACTGGGTCCAAACGTCGCGAATATGTGTATATATGTATTTGTATATATATAATAAGAAGTTGTCTTACCATACGAAAGATGATTTGTGTTTCACTAGTTAGTATTGTTCTGCAAGAAGGAATGCCCCCTGCACAACATTGTTATGCTCTCTTCAAAAGTTATTCAAGGGCAATAACTGTGGAAATAATCATGAGGAAATTTCACCCAAAACAAAAAACCCTGATACAAAAGCTTTTCAATGGAGAGTTAAGACATGTGATTGCATTGTGTGTGATACTTTGTACAAATCTTAGTATTGATATCTTACTAAGAAGTCAAGGTATTCAAGTTTAATTCAGTAGGGTTTTTTTTTTGAGAGCCACTCGATAAATAAAGTTTTCCCTTTTCTAACTATTTGTGCACAGTTTAGGAAAATGCCTTTAAAAAGACTAATTATACATCTTTAATCACATTTCTCGATAAGCCAATGTGCTAATTCCATGTATATTTATCAAGATTTCCATGAAGTGATGGTCAAATATCACATAATATGATAAAAAGGGAAATCACAATGCACACCTATCAGTTTTAGGTGGGTAACTTTCAATTTAACATTTTTTTTTAAAATTTGAGAGCAACTGTTAAATTTGGTATAGAACAAGCCCATAATCATGCTATTGTGGGCACGTCCGAATAACTTTAATCCACTCAACATACTGCGTAAGTAAACTGGTAAAAATGATATAAAATTATATATTTATATTAAAACTATTGGAGACTAGCATTGATTCCAACGGACTGGATCCACTGTATGATATCAATATGTCATGTGGCCATGCAATGATGGTGTCAGCTGTATAACTTTCTGACAATGATATTGGATGAGGCCGGTCTGAGAAGAGTCAAAACTAAAGAGTGTTGTGTTCACGAATCAAATTTCATCAAGCTTTCGCCAGTTTCAGTTGAAGTTAAACTTTGTCATTTGATTTTGTTTTCCATGGTCGAACGGCTATTAGCGTCCTGGTGGAATATATTTGCCCTTGTCATCGCTTAAAAAGAATAAATACAACAAATGAAACAGAGTTCAATCTTACCAGCCCACACCCCTCAACGAGTGGATTATGATTTTATCCACCTCCTCCATTTTGTCTAGAACAGATCATGTGATCAACCTGACTTGGGATTTCTTGTTCGGCATACTTCGACAGTTTCCGTGACGTTTATCGGCCAATAAGTAGAGCGGTAGCCTGGGACGGAGTGTTTACGGTAACTGTGCAACGAGTAGCAAAATGTCGGAAACTCTGCGAAGACTGGTGAATATTGGATCTTTTCGGATCCTCCAAGACAAACTGGACCGGTGGTACGACGACTACAATGTAAGCATTATCACAGAAATGTTAATTATGTTTTGTCAGATGATTTTCCGATAATATTCTAAACTAGCGGTGCTAAAAGGTGTGTCCACACGCGAACCGGCATATGTCAAAAGCAATGCATATCGTGCGTAAAATTGACCCACTTTTCATTGAGGACGAATTTTTTTTTACACAAAAGCAATACGTAGATCGCCAGAACTTAATAAATGAAACATTACATGTGTCCGTTTGTAGCTGAGTTAAATTGACGTTCGAGAGTAAGTTCTGGTTGTAATTTTGGCCCAACTTTTCCAGACATGATTGAGTCTGAACGGAAGCCATATCATGCAAGTTAATTTGTTCAAGAAATGTTCCCGCGGTACAAAACACTTTCAGGCCCCAACTTGCTTTGTCACTTTATATCACAGTAAGAGAGGGAACTATTACAAAAATGCCATGGCCTTACTAAATCTATGTCTAGTTACTGCTTGTGTTATTTTAAACTAAGAAAACAGTATAAAATTTACTGCCAGAATTTCTTTTATAAAGTTTTATTATATTATCAATATCATTATCAATATCATTCATTTCGTTGTATTTTCTGATTTATATTTTAAAGTTTTAAATATAACAATGCTGAAACTGAAGTGAAACTGGCATCGAGGCCATTACTAATCCATGGCAGATTTTGCTTAAATTTAAAAGTAAAATAAATCGCTTAAATGATATATTTTCTTTTAAAGTAAAACATTGGTAAGCGTTTTGTTTTCTTCACATACCCGTGTGAGATTGTTTGCACCAATTATCAGTAGTAAGGGAGTGACGTAGAGTGTCTTTTGTTATCGACATTGTCGTGGACAATTCTTTTCTCACATTGGGGTATATGTGTATTTAATGGAAGTCAGTAGATTTATATGGCTTTCCGCCAAGTAAAAAAAAAAACAACACAAATATTGCAGCGTTAAAAATCATCCAATCAATCAACCAATCAATCAATTAGTGTGTTGTAATGTTTGTAACTATGATTGGAATCTTGTTTATGCAATGTTTAATTGTTCTGTTAATTGAAACTTGGTGAAAATCTTTATGAATTCCAGATTAACACCTGTGATCAGAATGTCTCAGCATGTTGTGAAATTATTGAACTGAACTCTAAAGTACAGGGTCAGCTGTTTAAACTCCTCAGTTTAACTGCATCTGAAGGTTAGTGAATAAAGCAATGTTAGTTTTATGGCCACACGAGCAATAGCAGGTAATTGTGTTCTGGAGTAGGAGAGTCTTGCCTAAACCTGCCCCTATAAGCTTTAACTCTGGCCACCAAACAAACTACTTAACTCCTGACTTTTCACAGTTTGCCTATCAATCACAACAGAGTTATTGCCTTTACTTGTTAAACACCAAACACATAATGGTGACCTTTAACCCCAGCACAGTTTGAACTGTAAATTATATACATGTATTAAGTGTACATATTTAATAGCAGCTAGCCTGTTTTTGGATCTCTTTTTTTTCTATAGCTTGATTACATTTTATATGAGGATTTTTTAAATTAAAGTTGTAGAGCATTAATGGGCCTCGTTAATATCCATATAAAAACAATATAAAATGAATTGTCTTAAAAAAAAAAAGTCATCCATTAATTTCGGGCACCCTTTAGTCATAAATCATGTAGCAACAACAGTCAGAAAATGTTCTGACATGATATGGGTTTTCAAACCTTTAATCCCATTGATTTTGTCCAAATTATCCTGGAATCCAAAACAAAAAAATGTTTTGTTGTGATTAGTGGACATAATGAAATATTCCTTCTCTTGGAAAAAAATTGCATGCATCATTTGTCTTGAAATTACCAGACATGTTTTTAAAAAAAATGTATGTATGTTATATATATGTTTCATTTACTTTGCAATGGCTAACAGTTGATCTTTGGTTTTAGGAGGTACATATGCTGGTGCTGACATCATCAAATACAGACTGCTGCCATGGCTCGGACAGAATTTCTTCACCTCCGGAAACAGTTTCTCTTCAGACAATTCACTCAGTGCTTTGACAGAGCTGGCATCAAAAAATCGGGAGTTAGATCAATTGCAAGAAATGTACGAGACATCACTTCAGCGAGCTGAGGACGATCTGAAAAATGCCCGTGCAGAAATCGAGGATCTTAAGGATGAGTGAGTTATGAGAATTTATGAATATCAAGTTGAAGTGTTTCTCAAAGTGCAGGGTTTTGGCTTGAGTATGTGTTTCCTTTGACCCTGACAAGTAGAATTTCCCCCCCCCCCCCCCAACAAAAAAAAAAAAACAAAAAAAAAAAACATAAACAAAAACACATTCTTACATTGATAGACTATTGCTGGAAGGTCACCTCAAGGTACGTGTATACCTTAAGACTTCACACCCTCTAGAAATACGAGACCTACGTCTACAACATGGACCAGTCACCACTTGGGTATAAGTTGCTATAGTTGAAACACAGATTTAGGCCACCTTTGTCATGCTAGGGTATTGGGAGCTTACACAAAGCTTGTTTTGTTTCAGCTGTGTTACTGTTTATATATTTTCTAATCTGAAATACACTGACACAGGCGCCTTTTTGACTAGAATGACAATGTTTACATCTACCAGTACTGACAACATGTGCATAACTCACCCATTTACAGCCCTAAACTAAAGTAATAATTAAATCAATTAATCTATTAGCGGAATTTATGAGAATTGTCTACCGAATTATTTTATGATAGGAAGCCCATAAATAAAACTATTTTATATTAATTAGCATATAACAGGAGTCCTGGTAGCAGATGATGAAGCACCCCCAACCACCAGGTGGTGTAGGCTAGCAGTCAGTCCTACTTGCAATTGGCTGACTACTTCCACCATTGGTTTTGAAAAGCTACGTTTCACTGATTAGACATTTGATGTTTGTAAAACTCTAACAACCAATTAATTTGTGTTCTTTGCTTCACAGGTTGTCTGTATCCAATAATGAGCTGATTAAACTGCGCTCAGTTAATGGTAGAGTTGATAGTTACAAGTCACAAATCCGCAATTTGAAGGATGAACTTTTTGTGAACTCCCTTTCATCTAGCAAAGCTGACTTGGACAGAGACATGTAAGTAAAAACTAATTCCACTTTTGCTGATAGAAAGCCTGTTAAAGTAGCTCTTACAAATATGTTAAGTCTCTGTAAGCCATTATCAATACTAGAGAATGCCTCTAGAAAGGGAGAGAACTAAGTACCAAGGGGAGATAACAAGCTGGTCAGAATTAAACATCTTTCTTCTTACAAGAAATTGTGTCTCCCTAGTGTATTAAATTTATACTGATTGTGGCTGTATGGTTTGCCACACTCTGCCACTAACAAAAATCCTCATTTCCAAATACATGTATGTATTTTGCTTTGTCTTCAGTTCATATCAAAGTCGCAAACCATCTTCACTTTCATTGGATGACCCGATTCAGAGAGTTCGCCAGCATAACCTCATCTCTCGGTTTAATGACATGTTTGCCCAAGACCGTCTGGACTCCATGGACACACTCAGACGTTTCTCAGACGACCATGAAAATAACCAACGCATTCTGTTTTCTGCGATATATGTAAGTTAAAATCATCACCGTTTATTTTAAATATATCTTTAATTTCTGCTGTTACTAGCTGAATCCTCCCAAGTGGATTTTTCTTTTAGCTTGCGACAATTATCTGATTGGATTGGTTTCCCCCCCCCCCCCCCCCCCCCCCCCCACCACCATTGACTTTATAATAGGCCTACACGTATGTCATCTTTGTTTCACTGTAAATGAATAGAGATTTTGCCCTTTTATTTTTAATATAGGAAGCGTTTGGTGTTGCGAAGCTGAACTTCCGTCAGTTTAAGATGAAAGTTCGAGCGAATGTGGCCTCCAGTCATATTGGTCCTGAGACACTAGAAGAGGCAGTTCAAGACTACATTAACAGAAATACAGATCTTTATGATCTACCAGGAATGGTTTCAGTAAGTTTTTGTAAAATAATTTTTTAAATTTTGGTTCCTTATATTCTTTGTTCATTATTCTATGGTTGATTTATGTGACAGTGACATTGATTGATGTTTTACCGGCACTCAAGGTTATTTCACTTATATGGCAGTGTTGCCAGGTTTCACTGAAGGAGGACACCAGGCTCTTTGCCCTTAGGAAACCCCTGGCCTTCGTGGAATACCTGGCAACTCTTCCACATAGATTGATTGAGAGAGAAACTCACTAGAAGTTCTGTGTCCGACTGACAGACTATCACTCTGCCGACTTAGCCGGGTCCCCCGTCAGTGAAGACAATTCTAGGAAAACAAATGCTCTTTCTCTCTCTGCTTTTATAATATTGCGTCAAAATGAGAAGCCATTGTGATGACTGTGTTATATTAAAGCAGATTATTATCACAAATGTCTTACTGTAACTCTCTAATCTATGTACACATGTAGCATTTACTTTTTTAACCTCTGCATCGCACTAAATATGCATTTCAATATGGAAAAAAAAATTAATAAGACTAAAAAAACAAGCAAATTATCAAGGCAACAAAACTTAACAAAACAATTTTGTTTTCAGGATGTTATTAGAAATCTGAACCGAAATGGAAAGATATTTTTGCCGTTGAGCACTAGTTTTGCAATCATCCAGCCCTTTATCCGGGAAGCGTGTAAACTGGCTTGGCAAATGAGCGCCCTTTGTCACCCTCTGGATATAAAGGTGGCTTCTGATGCCGAGCTGTTTGATGAGGATAGGTATGGTCAATCTGCATGTTTATTGTCAAATTAAGCAAGAAAAAAAATTAGGAACAAACAAAAAAAATCATGTTATAGGTTAATTGATTGTTATTTAACGCCACACTCCAGATTATTTCACTTATATGGCGGTGTTGCTAGATTTAGTGCGAGAGGAAACTGGGCTCATTGTCCAGAGGAAATCCCTGACCTTCCGCAAGTACCTGGCAACTCTTCCACATCAAGTGAAAAATTTCTGAGTTTGATCTGAGTGGGATCCCAATGCGCACTGCATCGATGTGAAGCCTGTGTCGGACTGATGGACTACCACTCTAACTGACTGAGGCACTGCGGCTCCTCCAGCTATAGAGAACTTGACAGTAATTTTTAAATAGAAAGTTGGCAATTCTGTTCAGTTTTTGATGTTTTTCCTAAGCTTTTTATTAAAATATATCACATATTGAAGCAAAAAACAAGTGGTTGAGAAATATCGCAAAGATACCACTTTCAGAACTTCTGATTTCTTGAAGATCATACGTATCCGGACACTATAAATAACTGTACATTTATAAAAGGAAAGTTACAAAACTAAAATCCTTTCCCCATGGTTAGCTTAGTCAAGAAGATTTTACCTGTGCCTGTGTGTTTAAGTGTCTATAAAAATAAAAGGAAAGTATTGTAATTTGTTACATATTTTGTTTGTAGCTATCGTAGAAGTTACGATTCCGAGTATACTGCCCCCCTGATTAGCCATCATGTCTGGCCTTGTCTGGTCCAGGGGTCAAAGGTTCTCATGAAGGGAGAGGCTGTCACTAGGAGAGGAGCATCCTTGGTAAGTTACGTAGGTCTGCCATTTTCAATAAATGACATGGCAGAATTCTTTTTTGTGTTTCAAATCATCTTTTGTGTTTTTGTCTTTGTATATCTAATGGCCTCTGGGTTTCACATAGTTTCTGATTCCCCCTAAGGGTTTGTTTGCTCTCTACATCTCAATCCTCAAATTGGGGGCAGCGGAAGGTCGTGGGTTTCCTCCGGGCACAGAGCCCGGTTTCCTCTCACAATAAAACTGGCAACGCTGCCATATAAGTGAAATGATCTTGAGCGCGGAGTAAAACACCAAACAATCAATCAAATTTGGGGGAGGGGGTTCTCTCGCAACTATAAGTCTTGTTTTATGTCAACATGCAATATTCATGGCATTGTTATTGGGTTATCTCCCCCTTTCTCCTGACTCCATCTAACAATTTCTATTTTGGTGTCTCATTAAATGCAGCAGCACCATAGATTTATTGGAATCTTTACAAATTCTTTAATAAAATGTTGGCATTTTTTTATTATCATTATTCCAGTATTCTTCTTCCCGAAGATCCAGAAGCCCAACCCGTATATCGGAGAGCCCATCTCGAGGTCGCTCTATGAGTCGTGGACGATCCGTTAGCCCTGCTGCTCGAAGTCGTTCACTCAGTCCGAGACGCTCCATGAGCCCATTTAGGAGATAAAGGTTTTGTCTACAAACGTTTTGTTAGAAATAGTTCAAATAAGATCCAGAAAGTATTTTTTTCTGTTTATTAAAAACATTCTATATTTTGTGACTGGAACCACTTTTGACTGTCTAAAAAACAAAATGTACTCTTTTATACTTATTTATGGTATGTGATTCCCTATGGTTTTAACAGGTAGTCACGACCAGCTTGTTAAATCTAGAAAATTTATGCTTTATACTGAATACTTTCTACAATACTTAATTAAATCCGTCCTCATTTAAAAAAAAAATTGTATTGTGAATTGTATTGGAAGCAACAAATTTTTTTAACCCACCATGGTTATTTTTATATAAGGAAGGTCTGTTCTAATTTTCTTTCTTCATGAATGTTATTTTTTAAAGAATTTTATCCTTCTAAAGAAAATCTGTTGAGAATTTCCAGCTTGTATTCCACTTTTTATACTATTTCTCTCAAAGGAATATTTTTCCTTTCATGTTTTTAGGGGTTTTTTTTAGTCTATTTTCAAACTGGTGAATAGATGTAGTCCAATTAGAAGCTAGAACCCTGGTTGTTATTGATATATATATTGATCTTTAAATTTCTTTAAAATCATTCCATTTTTTATGATTTTTAATAAACCAAGTATTATTATAAACTTACTTGTCTGTGATATTTAGTTGATAGGCAGTTATTTTATTGAGGATATTTACTCTATTAGAATATAAATTTATGTTTATGCAATCAATTTTGTTTTTGTTTTTACTGCGTATTGAATTCTTTTAATGATAACTTTTGTAATCTTTTCGGTATAAAATTTTCAAATAGCTAAACCTTGTCTTGAAATTCACAAGCCCTTAGCATCATAGAAAAAAGGTGAATTAGGTAAGATGGATCGTGGGTAATGTTGGTTATTTTGATGAATAACCGATGCATTTCGTTAATATTGTATACAGTATTATGTATAAGTTTAATTTTTTGTTATAATAATGAAAACTATATACTATATATATACTATATTATAAGTAGCATTTATATATTAGTAAAAAACGAAAATTATATCTGTTATATAACAGTTTAGTGTGGAATAAAATAATGTAAACATATTTACCGTTGATTTTTCCTGACGTTACTGTTTTTTTTATTGTTATGGGTTATTTTAAATACTGCTTCAAGGAGAATAAGGGTTTCTTTGTCGCTTTTTAGGCCCGTGTTGGATTTTTTGCAGTTGCGATGTCTTTCAATGGAACGACAACTCTGAAAAAATTGTCCTTTGTGTTCACGCGAGTACTCTCCCTTGCATTGTTCTGCACGAATCTGAGACCACTATCAAAAAGGCATGGAACTTGTTAGGTTTAAACAAAAGGATTCATAGCACAACTTGAACTAGTCGGTAATATGTTGAACCTTCGTATCAATGAGGTCTTATTGTTATCATGCTTACGGCTCCAATTAAAGGGAAATGAGCTGCCTATATAAGTAATTTTTTCGTGAATTTCATCAAATTTTATATTTAAAAAAAAATGCCGCTGAATTCAGATGTATTGACTGGCCCTGTAACATGTTGACTGTTTTCGTAAGTTGAACACAGTGTTAATAACCTGGACGCACATACACTCATTTTAGGCTGACAATTGCCATGTTTGAAGTACGTTAAAGGCACACTTGCCGCGAAAATCAGGAATATTGTTTACATTAAAAAAGAAAGACCGTATTCTGTATTTTTCCCAGACAATATAAGTTAGGAACTTTCTATTTTTACCAAAATTTAAAAGTTTGGACGTCACTTTGTATTTTTAATTTGAATTTAAAAATTTGAATTGTTACGTACCCGGAACGTAAACAAACCGATCTGCCCCCTATTGGCGATTTTATGTTTCAGTCGAGTGAGTGAACTAACGGCACAGTGTAATTTTACGTAGGCCTATTTATCTGAGAAATACAGACTGACGATCGGTTAACAGCGACTGGAAAAGCCTGCTGATAATTGTTTGAATGTAAACCACAGATACAAAGGCCTGAAAGGAGGGTAATCCAACACGAAAGTTGACCGACACTGATCGCTGTTGTTGTAATCAGGCTTCGATTCTTCGTTTGTTTTTCACCCCATTTTTACAGTCTAAAGCTAACTAGACATGTTTTATGTGTCCTATGTTTAAGTTTAGTGGTATTAGTCGTAGTAAGCTCATGTAAATTGGTTTTCTTAGCAAATTTAAACAGGCTACGGCGGCAAGTGTGCCTTTAAAAATATAGGGTGAAGCTGTAATAAAAAATATTAGTAACGCTGTACGAACAGAACATCTGTGCTAATAACGAACACAATTCATATAGCCGGATTGCATTGGTACTCTTACTGTGTATTTCTTGATAAAAGTGACGAACAGTTAGCTTATTCTATACCCTATATTTGGTTACTTCTATCACTTTGAAAGGAGACACGGCCTAAGTTTGGTATGATTCTCCGTTGACCTTCAAATTAGAAGAAAATTAACAAGGGATCAATTTCGGATGAATGGCTGTAAGTCGACTTTCCACTAAAAAAAAACTGGAAATTTAAACAGTTATTTAAGGAATTCCATACTGGTTAGTTTTCTGTCTTACTGTATTTTCTGTCTTACAGAAAATAACAGAGAATGCACCACGCACGCACCCACAACGGGCTTGTTACGCGCGCCTAACCCAGGTCGACTCTAAGTCAGTAAACAAAGCAAACAAATTAAAATTCGCTAAACATTATTCCTTGGGAGCTAGGAAAGTTACCAATGGCCATCTGGAAGCCTCATCTATGTATAAACTTATAAAGTCGAATAGCACACATTTTAACGATCTTCGTTTTCGCTGGTTTCGGGACATGTCATTTTAAAGACTTTGCCGAAGATCAGGGGTTCCCTTCAACACAGTCAAAGAGGCCGGTTTCCTCTCCTCGCAGAACATGACAACGCCACCAAGAAAAGTTTTAAAATTTTATTCTGAGGGACCTCGCAAAATCGCCGTATATACATTGTACAATGATTGTCAGGTTCGTACCAAAGGTAGAATGTTTCCTCTGCCCAAAGTGTCCCGTCAGCCACCCCCCTCTCTCTCTCTCCCCCCCCCCATTCCCCCCAACTCACACGCCGCATATACTAAAGCTGACAATTAGTCTTGGAGTAATCTTTAGTGAGGCGTGAAATATTAATTATAATCAATCTACTTTCTAATTCAGGACACGGACAGTCAACAATTTCCAACTTTTGTTTTAACGAATAATTTCAAAATTTTACCAGCTCGGGCTACCTGAAACATACAAGGATCGTTATTTGCACATTTTGTGGCCGTTTTTAACACAAAATTACTCCTGTAGATTATTCCATAACCACGTCGATGGCCCCCAACGCTCAGTCGGTTAAAACTATGGTCTCCATTGGTTTGCAGATTTGATTTTCTTTCAATTCGAGGAAATGGAAAAAGAATCTGAAGACTTGATTTTATTGGATTTTTATGCGATTTATATGTATAATTAACGTCAATTTATCCTGCGCATAATCTCGCGGTGATCTTAATTATTTATCATTAGATCATTGGTATTATTATTGAACGTCGTAATAAAAAAAACAAACAAACGAACAAACGGACGGAACTTTTCTTTTACCCAAAACTAGCCGCACTCGTGTGTCTCTATCTTGGTTTACTTACTTTGCCGGTCAGGTAGATAACCCGGAACTTACATTTACGTGAAAAGGCTATTTCCGAGAAACGGAATTTTGTTCTGGTGATGTGGCGGAGAAGGGGAGATTGACACCCAGTATACCATTACACCCAGTAGGGCCTATACCATCTATTTAGTAACCGATAGCGTGGATACAACATCGAGGTGACAAAGGGGCCAGCCACTTTCCTTTGAACCGTGTGTTGTTTTATGGAATAAAAATACTACTGTCAACTACAGTGCTTGGCTTTGATAAAAACAAGCTGTTTTCTTTTGCTTGATTCTTGTCATCAAACAGTTCGATTGATTCATTGTTCTTTTATGGAATTCTAAGTAATTCCGGGGAGTGACCGAATACTTAATGTATACATATAAGCTTAACCCTGATCGAATTAATCTATATCAAATGACGGATTATCTCGGTTTAGCGGTTATCCCGAATAATCCGTCTCTTTTGGGTGCTGATCATCCATGTATGCCTATCCCCGGCTATAGGCACATCTCTGCTATGAGGAAAGACTTTTTGTCCAACGAACTTCCAATGATGAGTGAAAGTTAAGGTTAGATGAGATTTCCAGCGTTTCAGAAAGATCTCCTTTTAACTTGGCGGGAAACGGAAATGCTCTCGGTTTCTGTAATCTAATGTTACCGGGTTTTGATGCAACTTTGTGACCAGTCATAGTCCGACTGATTCTTTGGCGTAACGCTATCAATTTGTGAGGGAAAAGTTCATCTGGCTTCCGGAAGTGTTTCTGTCGCGGTCGTTCTGCGTCTCCTCACCGTCTTTGATTTGTCTTTCGTGCTTGGAGACCTGGAGGGGATGATAATTGACCAAAATTTCCGTTTTATGTCAAAGGGAAATGGGAAAGTTCATTGAAATGAGAGCGTTAAGTGGAACAAGTCATGGCTCGAGTTCCTACCGAGGGCAAACTGTCCAAGCGGTTACCTCAATCCCCTGAACCGTAAGGCAGCACATGAAAGACAGAGGAAAAACGAGTGAAGATAAAACTCTTCTATCTACTCTAGGTCTAGTGTTATAGAATTTGAACTCAAGAAATGAGATGTATCTTGTTGTATGGGAAAATATAATGTTGTTCCATGCAGAATTATCATCAAATTTAAAAGTACTAGTTTTACCATCACAATGCGGAGTACTAGGCCTAAAATCATGGGTTTTGGTTTTTTATAGGTCTACTGTTCTAGCATTTGAATTCAATAAATAAAATGTATCTTGTTGTACGGGAAAATATAATATTGTTCCATGTAAGACTATCATCTAAAATAAAGATCCCCATGGTTCTATCTTATCCCTCATAAAGAGTACTAAAATCATGGGTTTGGGTTTATTACAACATATATGATTGGGTATAAATGTCTAAATGGCATTCCCCTTTTTAGCACAATTAGAAACTTGTCTCCATAGTTATTTTAGTCAAGGAGATTCTCCCTGTGTCCCGCTCCCGTTAAAGTCCATAAACGCTAATTTCACACACATGCTCGATCAAACATGCAGGATCAGTGTTTCAGTGGGGTAATGAAATCAATTCCAAAAGCAGAAAGCCATTAAGAAACCAAACCCTTATCTATACTTACGATACCAAACTATATAAATACGAAACCCAAAATGTCTAATAAGTCTAATTCTACTTACCACACTAAACTGCACAAATACCAAAGCCAAAAATGCCCAATAAATCTAATTCTACTTAGGGCACTAAACTGTACAAATACCAAACCCAAAAACGTATAATAAATCAAATTCTACTTACCACACCAAACTGCTCAAATACCAAACCCAAAAATGCCCAAACAAAAACCAAACTGTACAAATACAAAATTCTCTGATCGCTGGAATGTGCGATGGCCGAATACCGAACACAGTCAATTTGCCTTCAGGATTGTTTTTTGAGAAGGAATTGTTGTATTACTATGTGAAACTTGAGTTGTAAGTTGAGTGTGTCGAAATGAAAAATGAGATCGATTGATTTTACAAGGACGAACACTATCGATTAACCACAATCGAAGTCTTCGGATCCCGCAGTATCACGTTAGAATGTTCTTTTTTACAACCTATGGCCTAATCCTTATCTAAAATAGTTTGTCTTACTTTTAATGTTCAAATCCACATATTGTATATTGGAATTAGGGAAAGGACGAATATTATCATGGTTGGTAAAATTACAGCCTCGGTTTAGACAATGGGACCGAGAGAATATGCCGCAGTCGGAACACCTTTCGGTTATCTTCGCTCGCTACCGGTCGGCTTTGACACGTATTTCACGTACGAAAATCCCCGAAGTTTTAGAATGGATATGCCGTTTACTAATGGTTCTTGTTCAAAGCCGGTATTGCGTATGCTTGCATTTGCAAAAGAGAAGAATAACTTTTCTATAATGGGTGTCATTTATCAGCCCGGTTAAGCAACCATGCATTTCCCCTAGTGTGTTCATTCTATATTCAAAGCCAGGCCTAGTCCAGAGACAGACCTGTCCGTAATCCCATGACTTGCTTTATCCCTTAGGCCAGTCATGTCTTCTAATTTCATAACTTCTTGTTATTTATGTCTTGAATGACTGGCCCTTTGACCTAGCTAACTTATTCTGTTGATTTCCCCCCTAAAATTTCAGACACGACGAACTCACAATTCGTCATCTAAAAAGAGTTTCTAAATCTATTACCAATTCTTTACATAAAAATATCGATGTTAATAAACAAGATGTTGTTATCCAAAAAAAGTGTCTTCCATGTACTTAACTGTTTACATACCAAAAAAGAATACCGGGTGAATATTTCAAATGGTTTTAAACATCGATTGAAAATTTGAAATGGTTTTGAATAGCATGTGAATAATTTAAACGGGTTGTATTAATAAATAGATCAACATAAGCTACGTTTCACAGTTGAATCTCTAAAAATGAAATTGTAGAGACTTTATAAATAGGTTTCTGAAAAGAAAACAAAATGGTCTCTTTTTTAGCTGCAAATGATATCGGTGAATTTTCATTCCAATTTTTCTGATATATCAAGACTATTATCGGAAACCAGAAGTTTCCAGGGTGTAGGGTAATAGATTGTATGACGGTTTCTAATGTTGGAAAGATTGCAAATTTAGAGACAGATCTTTACCTCAATCCTCTTATTATGCCAAATAAAGTGTTTCTTGATTGATTGATTGATTGATTGATTGATTGATTGATTGATTGGGGTTTAACGTCGCACTCAACGGCTAAGGTTGCATGGCGACAAAAGTACCAACCGACCAAAAGATCTTACCCACCCCCATCCCCACCCCACCTAAATTTTAACATTCAAACCTCCACAGACCATAAAAACGCCAGGAAGGCTAATGTATTTGGCAAACTTAATTTTCATTCATGCGAGGTAGGCGAATTGACTATGGCAAAAACCACACCGCCCCCAGCCCGAGTTTTTTTTTTTTACAATATAATGGTGGTTTTGTGCATGATATGCTGGAAGTTGCTTCTGTAGAGAAGTTATTATAGAGGGCGCTTCTCTACCAGAAAGGTGAAATGCCACCGGACAGAAAAAAACTCTTTCTTCAATAATATTTGGTACCTTTCCATCACATCTATTTGATTTAAGACTAAGTTTTCCGCTTGCTGTGGCTTGCTTATTAGAGGATCTTTAACTACCCTCAGCTCCAATAAACCGTTCTCATCTTTATTTTACATTTGATGTCTTAAAAATGACCGTCAAAAATCAAAATGTCACCGTACAGTATCGCAATATAGCCACCCGTAGTTTTAGCGGAGGATCGTTTAAACTAGAAGAAAACCTTCTTGTCTGCAATATTTCTGGCTCTCCCCATCTGTCATTGCCCTCTTATCGCTTGACAAAATGTTCCCATCAGCAATCCGTCTCTAAAATGCAATTATATGCTTGTGATGCAACTCAGAGCCGTCATTGTGAGCTTGGACAATTTATCAGAAAAAGAGCCATGGCTTTCTTTAACACCACAAGTACCACTCTGACCTCCCTTTCATTGTCATATCCGATTGCCCCTCTCCGTTTTTATTTATAAGTCATTGAAGCAGAAATCTGAAATTTGTCTAGTTGGAAAATCACGATAATCCTGGCCCTTTCGTAACCTAAGACCGGGTTTCTGGACAGTCCATACCAGAGGAGGCCTACCCAAAGGCATCAATGGGCTTCTCGGTAGAAACTTCTGACTCTTATTGCTTATGGACAAGTATAAAGCGGAATGTTTGGTGGGATATCAATGGAAGGTCTAGGGTGTCCTCGAAAGCTGGAAAGCGGGATGTTTGGTGGGATATTAACGGACGGCCTCGGGTGTCCTCGGAAGCTGGAAAGCGGGATGTTTGGTCAGGTATCAACGGAAGGCCCGGGTGTCCTCGAAAACTGGAGAGCGGGATGTTTGGTGGGATAATAACGGAAGGCCTCGGGTGTCCTTGAAAGCGGGATGTTTGGTGGGATATCAATGGAAGGTCTCGAGTGTCCTCGAAAGCTGGAAAGCGGGATGTTTGGTGGGATATCAACGGAAGGCCTCGGGTGTCCTCGAAAGCTGGAAAGCGGGATGTTTGGTGGGATATCAACGGAAGGCCTCGGGTGTCCTCGAAAGCTGGAAAGCGGGATGTTTGGTGGGATATCAACGGAAGGTCTCGAGTGTCCTCGAAAGCTGGAAAGCGGGATGTTTGGTGGGATATTAACGGAAGCCCTCGGGTGTCCTCGAAAGCTGGAAATCGGGATGTTTGGTCGGATATCAACGGAACGTCTAGGGTGTCCTCGAAAGCTGGAAAACGGGATGTTTGGTGGGATATCAACGGATGGCCCGGGTGTCCTCGAAAGCTGGAAAGCGAGATGTTTGGTGGGATATCAACTGAAGGTCTCGGGTGTCCTGGAAAGCGGGATATTTGGTGGGATATCAACGGAAGACCTCGGGTGTCCTCGAAAGCTGGAAAGTGGGATGTTTGGTTGGATATCAACGGAAGGCTTCGGGTGTCCTTGAAAGCTGGAAAGCGGGATGTTTGGTCGGATATCAACGGAACGTCTAGGGTGTCCTACTCAAAAGCTGGAAACTCAGCCATATGTAGAACCATACAAAACCCCAATCAACGTTGCTTTGTGTTGGTATTTTGGGGATCCCTTGGTGTATCTTCTTTAGTTCAGCGCAAATCAATAATCTTACAGACAAGCGTAGGCTTACACATATGATGTCAAGGAAGTTTCGACACATAGTAATGGCTTAGGCGCTTGTCTTAAGATGACATTTGGATATTTTAGATAAAAACTTACAATGGCTAAAACGGTCGCATTAATGACATGCGAATATATGGCCCACTTGATTGTAATTCGCCACTTGTAAAAAGACACATACATGAAGATTCTATTTATCCCCACTCAGTTCCACATAATGTCCGGTTCTTAAGTATAGCCTACACAGTCTTAATACCAACTCAGATATGTAAATATGCCTGCCACTTGTGCCTCCTTCATTGGTGGTTGAATCCCACATTACATTCTTGTAATTGGACAGAATATTGGCTAAGCATTCTTTACGAATGTCCCCTTGAAGAGTGTTTTTAAAGCGCCGTGCAATGGCGTAGGACCTATTTATTCCTTTAATTACCGGCGAGCCTGATGACGTCACATAGAATTACGCAAAGCTTTCTGGGTAAAATGTACCTCAGTTCGCCATTTTGTTTATTGGTACTTAGCAAAGTGTTACTTTTTTGGAAAACATTGATGTTTTTATCCACACATTTTTTTCTGGTAACTTTACGCCTTTTACGTCTTCTGTTCGATACTGTATTATTTCTTCCGTCATATTTTGAAATTATTATAACATCCCTCAATCTTCCGAAATGCTTTGCTCGTAATTTCCAAGTGACGTCATCAAGCAATAGGTTATACAGTTTGATATCCTTGGCAAGTCTTTCAGCACCGTCGCGGCACAATGGTGTAGGACCTATTTATTCCTTTAATAGGTGTATAGTTTGATAGCCTTGACAAGTCTTTCAGCACCGTATAATGGCGTTTCTACATCTTATTCTCGGATGTAATTTAAACAGACTTTCCAAAAGTGTTGAACCGGCCATAAGTAGGTTGATTGTTGATTGATTGATTGTTTGGTGTTTTACGCCGCGCTCAAGATTATTTCACTTATAGCCATAAGTAGGTAAAATTAAACATATCTCTGATTTTGATTGGATGTTTAAGAGTTTTGTTGGATAATATGGGTTGTATGTACCACAGCATATCCTTCGATTTCTACAGCTCTCTACCAGATACTAATAAATACATAGTTCATATTTTTATTTTGTAGCTGTCTTGACATTTGATATGGTTTAACACACTTCGTATCGTTATCACAATTATTTTGACTTTCGGCAGTGATATATATGTACATGTAGATCACGCGAGACTGTTCTTTAGTGAATGCTTTATGACCTATGAGTTGACCTTTGGTCTATAGCGATCTTTAGTTGAACAGTCTGATCTATATACCAAATGTTATGAAATAGCTACTACATTATGCTACCAGTAACTGTTTGCTTGACTTGACTCAGGCAGCAGTCGATAGATAGAGGTTAGGCTAGGAAGAGCTCACTGGTTCGGCTAAATGTCATCCAGACAACTAGGGAGGGTCTAGAAATGTAAAGGATCAGGTCGTTAAGGGTCTCATGGGTTATGACGTGCCATCTAACCCGCCCCCGAACTATTTCTTCGAAGCGCAGGCTTAAAATCTAAAAAGGAGTGATTCGACCGATATGTCAGCCGATTGACGAAGTGACGACCTTAACTCCGCCCATTGGTCCGGTTCACAACCGCAGTGCATTCCGCAACACAAAATAAAACCCCAACTTAAGGCTCTAGTTTGCCTAATTATATTTATGTTAATTGGCCTTCCAACTCTGGGCCTACCAGAGAAGGACTCTGTCAAGCCCTTGGATCTTCGATTGGCCTTTCACTGCAGCCCCTTTAAGTGTGAAGGAGACTCGCCAGCTTAGGAAAAGACACATCTCTACATGGATGAAATCAAATTCCCCAAAAAGTAAAAAAATGACATTTTATTCCTGTAAACCAAATCTTCTTGATACAATAAAAAACAAAATATTTAATATAATAACGATTTTATTGTATAATTTCGTCTAATGAAGTCTTCATTTGATTTAAACATACCGGTATTCCTGATGTTCTGATATTATTTTTCACGTGGATTTTCCCCTCTTTCAAAACATCAGATTTCCCAGAAAAATATACTCAATTCTTCTGTATGACTTTACATTAAATCGATATAAATTTTATGATTTTTTTTAACAAACTAAGCAGAGTATGTTTGATATTCTATATACAGTCTACTCGGGATTGTCCAAAAAGGCATTTTCCGTCGACAATACGGACTATATATATAGTCTTTAAAACAATGTTGAATTCAACCATTCTTTAAGCAAACGTTTACAAACAACACTAAGATAGTATGTCTTTAAAATGACTTATTAGATTTATATTTCGGGGCCTATTGTGGATTCCATTTCGTTGATGTTTGTGATTTGGATAATATAGTTGACCGCCAAGGGTATGTTTGAATCATTAACGGTTCTCACCATATATTTGTACATTTTCTCACGAAATTTTACAGTTATTATGCAGCTCCCAAATAGATTACAAAATAGGAAATTACGAAATAGGATTACAGAATTGTTTTCCATTACCCTGAATATATAATGGGATTGTTAAATTGAGAACCTCAACGTACATTTAGAAAGTTTTTCTTTCTAATTTTTGATCGTCATTTTTTGTTTCATTTTGACACTTTTATATCTCTGTTCAGATTATGGAATATATATTATCTTTATCAGTACTAAGAACATCCTAGTCGTTTTCAAATGTTTATGTTGCGGTTCAGGATGAATTAAAAAAAAATAGTTATGCTAACCTAGAAATGAACGCGAAAGTAAAACCAATATTTATTGAATTTTATTAAATACACCTGCTGGTTTGATTTTGTTTCAAAGAATTTCCAGGCGATTTTTTTATTTTACCACGAAATAATTTGTTTTAACTGATCTCCTCATAGGTGTTCCGGTTCAAAACGGGTTTTTTCTTGATATTTAAAGTAGCATGTAGCGAAAATAGTCACTGTTATATATTTATGATCACTAAAACACACTGGCACAGAGAAAATCTTCTTGCCATGGAGACAAGTTTCTAATTGTGTTAAAAAGAGGTATATCATTTAGGTGTTGACTTGTCTTATATGTAGGCCGCATTTTTAGTTCTAAAGACTTTTTATTGTGTCATAGACGGGTATCCGAAATTTTTTGGGGTTTCAATTTGTTTTCTATCGTTCTATCGTATTTTAAAATGTATGGGTACTGTTGAACTATTACGCCATAGTATATATAGACAGACTGGATTGTCTATGTAAAACGTCTTTCTGTGACACAGGGTAACTCAGACGGTCGGCTTAAGTGTACTCTATGATAAGACCGGTGTTAAATTACTTAGTTTATGCTTAATCGTAAACAAACCTAACAGACACTTCCTTTTTGCAGTTCAGACATCCAATAAATTCCCCTCAACAGTTTGTTTGAAATATTAAAAAGCCTGTAAATAAGCCGTACGCGAATTATAACAGTTGATTGCGTCACAGTGCCTCGTGACCCCGGGATAATAAAAAAGATCTAGGGCAATTTAGTTGAGAGGGACGTTAAGGGGGTAGAGTACCTAAACCTAAAAAGAAAAGAACTGTAGGTTACTAAATCGGCAAACTACTTAAAGCCTACGTTAAACAAATTCTAGAACTGATTTGAAACATCGTGTTTTTATTCTCTAGGGTAAAATTGTGATAAAAATGAATTATAAATCATATACTTAGGGGAAAAAACCCGGTTTTATTTTGTTCAATTTAGGAGCAACCTGATATGTTTGTATTACATGTCTACACGTGTCCGTGATCAATATTGATATGGACATGACAGTGCTGGATGTATGTGTGTATATACAATGGGAGGGTAACCTTTAAACCATGTCGGGGACTCGACACAACTATTATGTAATCATTTCTCCGGGGAGAGAGTGAAAAGGCAAAGGGCGATGTCAAAGAAAAAAACCTAGTTTTGAATGGTAAAGGTTATAACATATGTCAGGCTATATTTTGCAGCATTGGAAAGAGATAGGCATAGGGTGAGATGACATTACTGGCCTTTTCTGCCCAACATACAAAACTAAACTGTTATTTAACAACAGCATGTACTCATACAATAATTATACAGATATCCATTTAGCCTACAGTTAAGTTCATAGTAAACTTTAGATCGCAAAATTATTTTAGTAAGAATTAAATGTAGCTTGCTGGGCGTAATCATTAGGATTGGAATCCAGCTGGAATAAAATCTGACTAATTAATTTCATATCTTCGTTAAAACACATTTTTGGGGTTGGCAATGTAAAGATAATTATGCTTAGGGATACATTTTACCATTTTCTCCTCTAATATCTCTCACCCAATATGCACAGCGGAGTGATGTCCCTTTAGCTACCGGAAAACCCGCTGCTTTGGCTCCTAAAACAAGCCACTGGATTCAAAAGTGAAATAAATGCCTTTTGATAGAACAGATTTTTGTATTAAACGTACTCAAAATAAAACTAAAACATTTAAAGGGTTTAAAAAACAATGCAATCTGAAAATGATTTCTATGATACAAGTGGAAATAAAGCACAAAATTCTGATCTCAATTATATACCGGTAGGCCTATATACATTTTTTTTTTAATTTTCGATTTTCCTGCGATCGGTATTAGTGATTGGAACCAATCGCCTCATCTGCTTACATTTGTATTTTTATCAAACGACTTTTCAACATTAAACGAACATCTAATAAATCTCTAACGTACAAATAAACCATTCATACCCTAAATGGATTATGTATAAACCAACGTTGGCATGATGTACGAACGTTGCCAAGCCTAAAATTACGGAACAATCAAGTGACTGCTCTCCCATACACATTTAGGCTGTTTCCTAAATATACCTAAACGGATCAAAGGTCCTACTCTCTATCAATTTGTTTTAGATGAAAAACTAAAACATGACGATTTTATCGAATGGTGGCGGAAAACGTGCATATTTTCAATGGTTTTGCCAAGGGATCCGTGTATCAAAAATATATCTCAAGTTATACAGCTACAAGTCCCTTTGCGTCTTCCGAAACAACTGTTCATAAATTTTTAACGTACATTTTTTTGTCCGGGTGATGTCAACATAAACCCTCTTTACATAACAAGGTAAACATGTTTGTTAATTCAGCTTAAGGGAATAATGTTCCATATTTACATGTTATGCCACTTTTACTTTTCGTTCAGGATTTCTGGAAAATGATTTAATTGGTTTGTGGTTATGCTACCGTTTGGTAATGTGAAAATAGTTTTATTAGTTTGTATAACATGATTTTGGATCCGCTAACAAAGGCTTTTGGGCCAATGCTTTCATTAGCTTATCTTTGTATTGCATGTTTGTCGTTCTGTTAATATTGGCGATTGTGACAATGATTTTATTAGTTTTTGATCCAGGTTTTAGGTTCTGTTAACATTGATGTTTGTGACACTGCTTTTATTAGTTTGTGCATCAGGTTTTAGGTTCTGTTAACATTGGTAATTGTGACAAAGGTTTTATTAGTTTGTGCTCCAGGTTTTAGGTTCAGTTAATATTGGCGATTTTTACAATGGTTTGATTCGTTTTTGCTCCAGGTTTTAGGTTATGTTAACATTGGTGATTGTGACAATGGTTTTATTAGTTTTTGCTCCAGGTTTTAGGTTATGTTAACATTAGCGATTGTGACAATGGTTTTATTAGTTTGTGCTCCAGGTTTTAGGTTCTGTTAACATTGGTGATTGTGACAATGGTTTTATTAGTTTATGTTCCAGGTTTTAGGTTCTGTTAACATTGACGATTGTGACAATGGTTTTATTAGTTTGTGTTCCAGGTTTTAGGTTATGTTAACATTGACGATAGTGACAATGGTTTTATTAGTTTATGCTCCAGGTTTTAGGTTCTGTTATCATTTGTGATTGTGACATTAATTTTATGAGTTTGTGCTCCAAGTTTTAGGTTCTGTTAACATTGGTGAGTGTGGCAAAGGTTTTATTAGTTTGGGCTCCAGGTTTTAGGTTCTGTTAACATTGGTGATTGTGACAATAATTTTATGAGTTTGTGCTCTAGGTTTTAGGTTCTGTTATCATTGGTAAGTGTGACAACGGTTTTATTAGTTTGTGCTCCAGGTTTTAGTTTCTGTTAACATTGGTGATTGTGACAATGGTTTTATTAGTTTTTGCTCCAGGTTTTAGGTTCAGTTAACATTGGCGATTGTGGCAATGGTTTTATTAGTTTTTGCTCCAGGTTTTAGGTTCTGTTAACATTGGCGATTGTGGCAATGGTTTTATTAGTTTGTGCTCCAGGTTTTAGGTTCTGTTAACATTGGCGATTGTGGCAATGGTTTTATTAGTTTGTGCTCCAGGTTTTAGGTTCAGTTAACATTGGCGATTGTGGCAATGGTTTTATTAGTTTTTGCTCCAGGTTTTAGGTTCTGTTAACATTGGCGATTGTGACAATGGTTTTATTAGTTTGTGCTCCAGGTTTTAGGTTCTGTTAACATTGGTGAGTGTGACAATGGTTTTATTAGTTTATGCTCCAGGTTTTAGGTTCTGTTAACATTGGCGATTGTGACAACGGTTTTATTAGTTTTTGCTCCAGGTTTTAGGTTCTGTTAATATTGGCGATTGTGGCAATGGCTTTATTAGTTTTTGCTCCAGGTTTTAGGTTCTGTTAACCTTGGTGATTGTGACAATGGCTTTATTAGTTTTTGCTCCAGGTTTTAGGTTCTGTTAACATTGGCGATTGTGACAATGGTTTTATTAGTCTATGCTCCAGGCTTTAGGTTCTGTTAACATTGGTGAGTGTGACAATGGTTTTATTAGTTTAGGCTCCAGGTTTTAGGTTCTGTTAACATTGGCGATTGTGACAATGGTTTTATTAGTTTGTGCTCCAGGTTTTAGGTTCTGTTAACATTGGTGATTGTGACAATGGTTTTATTGGTTTGTGCTCCAGGTTTTAGGTTCTGTTAACATTGGCGATTGTGACAACGGTTTTATTAGTTTGTGCTCCAGGTTTTAGGTTCTGTTATCATTGGTGAGTGTGACAATGGTTTTATTAGTTTATGCTCCAGGTTTTAGGTTCTGATAACATTGGTGATCGTGACAATAGTTTTATTAGTCTATGCTCCAGGTTTTAGGTACTGTTAACATTGGTGAGTGTGACAATGGTTTTATTAGTTTGTGCTCCAGGTTTTAGGTTCTGTTAACATTGGCGATTGTGACAACGGTTTTATTAGTTTGTGCTCCAGGTTTTAGGTTCTGTTATCATTGGTGAGTGTGACAATGGTTTTATTAGTTTGTGCTCCAGGTTTTAGGTTCTGTTATAATTGGTGAGTGTGGCAATGGTTTTATTAGTTTGTGCTCTAGGTTTTAGGTTCTGTTATCATTGGTGAGTGTGACAATGGTTTTATTAGTTTGTGCCACAGGTTTTAGGTTCTGTTAACATTGGCGATTGTGAAAATGGTTTTATTAGTTTATGCTCCAGGATTTAGGTTCTGTTAACATTGGTGATTGTGACAATGGTTTTATTAGTTAATGCTCCAGGTTTTAGATTCTGTTAACATTGGCGATTGTGACAATGGTTTTATTAGTTTATGCTCCAGGTTTTAGGTTCAGTTAACATTGGCGATTGTGACAATGGTTTTATTAGTTTATGCTCCAGGTTTTAGGTTCTGTTAACATTGGTGATTGTGACAATGGTTTTATTAGTTTGTGCTCCAGGTTTTAGGTTCAGTTAACATTGGTGAGTGTGACAATGGTTTTATTAGTTTGTGCTCCAGGTTTAAGGTTCTGTTAACATTGGTGATTGTGACAATGGTTTTATTAGTTTGTGCTCCAGGTTTTAGGTTCTGTTAACATTGGCAATTGTGACAATGGTTTTATTAGTTTGTGCTCCGGGTTTTAGGTTCTGTTAACATTGGTGATTGTGACAATGGTTTTATTAGTTTATGCTGCAGGTTTTAGGTTCTGTTAACATTGGTGATTGTGGCAATGGTTTTATTAGTTTGTGCTCCAGGATTTAGGTTCAGTTAACATTGGCAATTGTGACAATGGTTTTATTAGTTTGTGCTCCGGGTTTTAGGTTCTGTTAACATTGGTGATTGTGACAATGGTTTTATTAGTTTATGCTGCAGGTTTTAGGTTCTGTTAACATTGGTGATTGTGGCAATGGTTTTATTAGTTTGTGCTCCAGGATTTAGGTTCAGTTACCATTGCCGATTGTGACAATGGTTTTATTAGTTTGTGCTCCAGGTTTTAGGTTCTGTTAACATTGGCGATTGTGACACTGCTTTTATTAGTTTGTGCTCCAGGTTTTAGGTTCTGTTAACGTTGGCAATTGTGACAATAGTTTTATTAGTTTGTGCTCCAGGTTTTAGGTTATGTTAACATTGGCGATTGTGACAATGGTTTTATTAGTTTGTGCTCCAGGTTTAAGGTTCTGTTAACATTGATGATTGTGACAATGGTTTTATTAGTCTGTGCTCCAGGTTTTAGGTTCTGTTAACATTGCCGATTGTGACAATGGTTTTATTAGTTTGTGCTCGGGGTTTTAGGTTCTGTTAACATTGTCGATTGTGACAATGGTTGTATTAGTTTGTGCTCCAGGTTTTAGGTTCTGTTAACATTGGCGTTTGTGGCAATGGTTTTATGGGTTTGTATTGCTTTTTGGATCTGCTACTTAAGTTGATTGGGACAATGGTTTTGTTAGTTTAGAGTGCATGCCCTTTCGTTATCCATAAGCATTGTGTACACGCCCGTAATCCACATACATTGTGTATATGCTCTTTGCACGTGTATAGTATACATGCTCGTAATCCACGTGCGTTTTGTACACGCTCGTAATCCACGTGTGCATTGTGTACAAGAGTGTAACCTTTATGCATTGTGTACATGCTCGTAGTTCGCCTACATTTTGTTCTTTAATTACGTACATTATTTATTCATGTATATACAAACTCGTAATTTGCGTGCATCTTGTTCGTTATTCAGTGTGTACATGATCGTAATCCACTTACAATGTGCACACGCTCGTAATTCGCGTAGATTTTGTTTGTTATTCAGGTACATTGTGCACACGCTCGTAATTCATATATATTGTATTCGCTATTTACGTACATTGTCCACATGCTCGTTATTTCCGTACATCTTTGGTTAGTTAACCTTACCTAACGTACACCTTTCGTTAGTATAAGCTTTACACTAAAATTCAGTAATTTCCTTTATTCCCATTAGACTGCAGACAATCAAATTCTTTTATTTGTCTGACTTCATCAGAAATCTCTGAATTTCAGAAGCTCAAAAATCTCTCAAGTTTTCCTTCTGATCAGGCTATATGTAAAGATATAATTTTCATTTTAAAATATCTGTGTATTTTATTTTGTACATGCTCGAAATGGATTTGTGTCTGTACATTTTGAAAAATATTATCTTACAATATCGATGTAAAAAAGAAAGGATTGCGTTCATTGGTGTGGCATAAACCGGACGTCGAAGTTTAATTGGGGGGAATTAATAAATTTCTCTGACATATGTTGATTTCACGAGAAACTCGTCGCAGGCAGGTCAAAATGGTTGGCACAATAGGTAAGGCTGGATAACGTGGTATCAATAAGGGGAAGCTAACCTTTAAAGAAAAACCCAGAAGTCTTTGAAGCACCTTCTTTCATGGAAATGGAAAATAATTACAGCTTATCATAAAGAACATACGGCCATATGTGAAGCTTACCAACTAACGTGATGTTTGAGGGAATCGGTAAAGCTGAGTTCGAACTAATGATTCTTTTATTGTGTTGTCTGACCGAATACCTAAATAAAGGATAGACTTGACACAATGGGTAGTGGTTCTGGCGGCATGGGTAACGATAAACTGTTCCCCGTTTGAACAATGGGGAGAATTTACATTTCCACTCTGGTCAACCATGGTGGATTATCTAGACTTACCACCAAACAATCTGTAATTATTGTCTAATGATATGTGTCGATTAGCCATGTTATTTGATTTCGAATAAAGCAATTGTGGGACTGTTACCGCGACTGACGTTTAAGGTAGGCCGCTGATGGGAGTACGGAGTATCATGAACTGACCGCCCCCCATCACGTCTCACTGTAATGCCTGATAAGTCCACGAGCAGAGTCCGATCACCGGAAAAAGATACTCTATTAGCCCACCTAAATTCTCTCTCTGAACAAATGGTTTTCCATGGACTGTCAAATAAAGCTGCTCGAGACAATTGTCTAGGGCTTAATTAGTATTATTTTCAATAGCCAATCAGTTCCACCTCACATTACATCATTAAATGTCTACCATAAGTATCGCTACATTACGGAAACCAGTGATTTTCTGTGGAAATTTGGCGTATAAACTCTGCAATTTAGACGCCGTTTCTCTCACGCCGTTGACAGGTAGCTTCTGTCTTTCAGAAAATTAACCTGGGTATACACGCGAGTATTACTGTTTAGTCATTGTCAAAATTGTAACGCACGCGAAAAACGAAAAAAATCCTTACACTACTGAGAGTCTATGTTTGTATGAACCTACAAAACAAATACATTCTCGTTCCCCTAGGGACCTACATGAAAAAGAAAAGTGATTTATGACCATTTCTTGTGGAAGCCTTTATTGCAAAAAAAAATAGTGTAAAAAGGATACCAAGCAAGTTGAGTTAGTTTATAGCAATAGTATTGTAAACCCCTCAAAAATGCATCCTAAGTGGATATCTCGGGGACAAAGGAGCTACTCGCCTTCAGAATTAATAGCTGACTTTGTAAAAAAAAAAAATCCGTCTCGTCACGAAAATCTATACCTTTCTTTGAATTTTTATATTTTCCTCAATTCTGGTTGTCTAGAGAAATTAGGCATTTGAAGTAGGAATACTGAATCAGAGCGAAAAAGGGTGATCAGAGTCGTACCCTAATTTATGAAGGGAAATTATTTTAGATCTAACAAAAACTTATACAAGGAATACTATACAGATGAAAGAAACAAAAATTGATCCTCTTTAGAACAAGAGAGAGAGAGAGATGAGAAAACCATGTTATCTTTTAACTACTTTTTGTTTCAGCCCAAAATGTATTCCTGTATGTTTTAAAAAGACAAATTGCCAACATTCGGATTGTCAAGAAAAGTCCAGTGTTTGAAGTAAGCGCACCTCAAAAAGACTAAGAGATTGACGCTGAAACCAAAAACATTGGTAAAGCTATTATCCCATACAAGCCGAATATGTGTGCAAATAACGGACAAAATGCGTATGACCGAGCTGTATGAGTACATAATTGGTTTTTTTGGTTGCCTATACGTTCATCGTCATCTCTTATTTTGTATTTTTTGATAAAACTGACGAGTTAACTAATTCTGATTCAACGAAATTTTCCCTATATTTGGCAACTCCTAAATATAACCCGAGGAAATTCCAACAAAATAGAACTGGCTAGTTGTTATTCGTTTTCATAAAGAAGTAAACGATAAGAGCTCTCCTCTGATACTAGTCTTGGGGATGTACGTTAAGGTAGTTTTTTGAAAAGTAGCAAAAACGAAACATTGTACTTGTATACCTGGGCGCTTTAGATTTTGTCCGTTATTAGCACATCGGTTCTATTCGTATACGGGTTACTGGTTTAACCGATACTCTTATTTCGACGCCAGTCTTTGTTTTTTCAAGGTACATGAACCACAGGAACATGAACCAAGGTACATGAACCTACATAATCTGAAATCAAAGAGAATTCCCAAAACGATATTTCGACTACGGTACTGTTTGTAAACCTAGAGTAGAAAAAAAAACGGTATAAAACGCTATAAATATTTCTACTAATAATAAATCTACAAATTATGAAATTATGTTATTCGAAAGTACTATTCATACACTGGGGAAGATCGTGTATTAGTGAAATAAAAAACGTACTGAAGAAGATTAGAAATATTAAGAAATGAATTTAAGGATTGATAATCATTTTCAACAAAATTGTTTACAGACTGTGAATTGAATAAAAGCTTATCTTGCTTTGGAAGCTAAGGACAAAGTTTTCTGTGGATTTCTCACACTAAATCAACTGATCACAACATGTGGTTAACTTTGTTGTTTATACTGATAACCACGATACGATTCCGCTTTAATGAACAGGGAAGAAAAACTAGCAGGTTTAACAAATCCCTTCAACAACAACATGAATATTATCTCTTCTTTCTTTATTAACCATATTACAAACGAATGAGTGATTAATGTTCGAGTTTGTGGTTTTTGTTCCTCATATTTCCTTTACAGAACCCTGTTCACCATTTCACAGTCTAGTTGAGCCCAATGGTTCAGTCAAGCGTGTACCTCTCCTAATAACGGATACGGGAAGGAGACCCAAAACTGACGCCCTCTTACAAACTCAAATAAAAGGAGGAGGGGAAACAGGTTGGTAAATGAGGCGTACCGATCAGCTTTGGTCGAAGTTCCACTCTCTCTCTCTAAGGGTGGGTGTTCTATTGAATAAAAACGCTGTGCCGGAAAGATTACACTCCCGTACTCACCCAAATACCAGCGTCCATCAGATATACCCAGTTGGAAGGAAAAGTTGCTTATGAGACCTTCAATGTATGTGACTTAGACATAATCTTTGAAATTGCGTTTCTTGACAAACGAAACATTGGAAGAGAGAAATCACCAAACATATTTTGATTAAAATAAAACCTTGATTTTGAAATTAAACAGGAGACACATAGAATTAACCATGTTTCTCTGCATGCCATTCTTTAAATTTTCTTCATAACGTTTGCATGATCTTACTTATGCACACATGGTTTGCAAATATGCCGGATATGTAGCCATTGCGTGATACATGTCCCGTTTTCAAAAGTACCAACTTTTACAGATCATAGAGTTAAAACTGTTTTAGATCTATGTACAGAACATTCACTTTAACCTTTTTACTCCGCTGTAGACTATAATTCATACACGCCTTATGATTATTACATATTTTTTTACCACTATTACACACGGGCACAGGGAAAATCATCTTGTCTAAAATAACCACGGAAAGAAGTTTCTTATTGTGTTACAAAGATCATATCATTTAGATAAGTGGGACATATTAACATTCAAGATAATCAAAATATATCACAATTTGTCTGTAACGTTAAATTTTTCCAAATTTGTATTCAATTTGAAAGAATTTTGTATTATATTTTTTTATTGTTTCTTCCATAGACATAATACATGAATAAATAAAGTATACTATGCCACCCAATTGGAAATAAATGTTATTATTAATTAGAGGATGATTTATTTGGCAAATCCAACAATGAAAGCAGTTATTGTATCCTCTTTTCAAGAGTGTTAAAGTATTTGGTTTTTGAAAGGACCGTGAACAGCCCGTGGTAAATAAAAAATTGTCAAACATAACATAAAGGCTTAAAACGAAATATTTCTCAAAATTATTATAATGCTTTATAATTTATTTTACCCCCGTCCCAATAAAAGAGATGCATCAAGACCAGCATTTCCTCTCATCGCATCTTTTGAATATTTGGGGTTACACATATTGGATCATGGTAAGATTTTTACAATCTTTTCGTCACGGCAAAAACTTTCCTGTAACGAACCATTTTTATTGTGAGATGAATTTTGGAAAATTGTCAACTATAAAACTCAATTTACGTTCCGAAGTAGAGCATTTGTGCATAAATATCCTAATATTCTTCACTGTAAGTTTCTTAATACCAGAAATATTTTATACCTCTTGGTTTCTGGCGAATGGGGTTTAATTTGGTGCACGGTTTACTAGGATAGGAAAATATTAAGCCTTCAGACAGTTCTTTTTTATAGTTTACACATGAGAGTTTAAATTAGCAATTGATAAAGTCTAAAGTTTGGTATGTTATATTGACAATTTTCCTGATGCTTTTATATTGTTTACTAAAGTTTGCTTTCTGTTTCTCTTTTGTTTTAAGCCTTTCGTGCTTTTGTAGCTTGCATTTTTTCATTGTCATTGTTTTCAGCCAAGTGACAGAAGTTTTGCTTTATTGGGAAATGACAGATCCTAAAACGTGAATGTTTTATTGTTTTCTGTTATCTGTAAACTCATGGATAGATATTGTTTAAAACAACACAAATTAGCAATTCTGGACATTTAAAGCAAATATAGATACGCACAGTTGAGACCACCAACATAGGGAATGGGCATGTTACAAGCTTCTCAATTGCTCAGGTAGGCCTATATTCACGTAAAAAAATGGAATTTTATTTCAAAGAAAACTTTGTGGAAATTCTTTACATGTTTTATGCATTTTTCTTAGTTAAATATAACTCTTAAAGGATTGTGAGTCTCTTGGTAAATAGAGACATCATTGTAAATTTAAGCGAAAACGTTTTAAGAAAGATGTCCATTTGTTTTCGTTTGGTTCGTTGTATTTTTGTCCTTAAGGGGGTTCTCAGTACACTTGAATGAAGTAATATTGTGCGATGAAACATTAAGAAAACATTGCCTGGGGCAATGCCGAAGGGATGGTGGGAGAATTTGAAAGCTTTTGATGGGTGGTCGGTCATCTGGAGGACAGTTTCTGACCAATCTGAGGTAACTCGCCTAACAAGATTATGACCGTGGAAACATTTTACAAAAAGTTTTCTCGAAAGCTTTTTACATGAGATGGGCTGGGGGTCAAGGGTCATACTGGCCAGCACGTGGCACAGGACTGATTAAAAGAGGGAAGGCGTGAGCGATTCATTAGGACCATTTGCCCAAGTGGGTTTTACAACGGTGGGCGATTACTGAAGTAGCTTACTGGAGCAGGGTTTTATTTTGGAAAACTTTTCGCCGTCCCCCTGGGAATCAGGCTGAAAAAAACTCATTAGAGGCCTTGTTGAGTTGAGACATGTATTACATATGCAACTTTTGCAAGTCGCTTGTCACTTGACTGTTTTGGACCTTGAGTTGAATAGTAACGACTATTGATATCAAGTGGGTAGTCCCGTGGGATATCGGGTTGGCCGCAGTGGGTGTCTCACTTGCTGTGGCACACCGAGATTCTTCTCAACAATAGGAACATTTTATGACAGTCTTAATTGTTTTTTCAACTCATAAAGCCTGATGTATCACCTTTTGGTAGTGGTTAGGGTGTGTTGGATCGATGAACGGTTGATTGGCCGATGGGATGCGATGGCCTGGAAGAGAGAGAATGACCCGACTGGACGTTAGGAAGAAGGCATGACAGGTGGTCCTCATATCACCCACACTTTCTCAACACCCTGACACTTACCACCTAGAGCCCACTGAGGTAATATCTAGTCACATTAGCCCTTTGGCAAGAAAGGATGGCTAACCTTCAGGTCATGTTGCGAGAAATTACCGAGACAGAAGGTATTGGCCGTTAGCACTCCGCCATCGCTGACCACTCGCCAAATATGGAAATGACCGAGTAATAACACAACTCCCACAAAGGAAATCTTCTCTGACCTATGTTCCTTTAATCTCAAAGCCAATTTCAAACCAACGTCACCCGTATCCAATCAAGTCAGTAAAAGTGATGCTTTTAGCTCAACGATAATTAAAAAAGATAAGGGACGAATAGATTAAGACACTTCGGGCATAAGGGTGCCTAGGCAGCCTTTTTATATCAAGGAAAAATGAGCTCATAAAACATAGACAACACAAAAAGTGTGGACAAGTTCATATGTGACTGCTGGGTTTTATGACCATTAAAAATCAAAAGATGATTTCACGACTTAGATTTATCGCCCGGAAATCCAAGAGTCACGCCAACAAAATAGAAAGTGGGAATTAATAAACTATGGGCGTGAGAGACTGAGCAAAGTTCCGGAAATTTCTTCAAAAAGATTTTTAGATATTTGTTATCGCTTTCCCGGTTAAGATTTTGACGGTAGTTTCTTGTGAATTTCTATAGACACATGCCTGATTTAAGAAACACGTTTCCCTGTTCCTTAAGCAAACGTACCCTGATACGGGACACGTATTGTCAATGCACAGAGGTTCAGTCCCATGATTAATTACTTGATGTGTCACTTCATGTTTAAATATTGTGAAACTTGAGCTAAAGCAAAGCGATCTTTTAGTAAAATGCGCAATGATGCTGGAATTCTCAACTGTTATGGTAAACTTTTCCATATCCACCAATCGTATTAGTATTGAAAAGTTAGAAGGCTTACTCCAGGTCAATTATTAAAATCAATTTAAGATTTTAAATATTTTTTCATGAATCCCGACTCTCAAGTCATTTCATGGCACGTCAGTGGTTAATTTAGGAGAGTGAAAGACGCTCACTCCGAGACAAAACCTTCCATCCGTAGATCTAAAGTCCAAAGAAAATAATCAGAGTGTGTTTTTACTCGATCCCTCTTTTGGGAATTACGTTTAGATAGCTGTCGAAGGTCGAAGGTCGAAGGTCGAGGTTTCCACTGACCTTAAACCTGGAAACGTCCCCTTATATGTTAAATAATGTTGAGTTCGGCTCAAAACATCCGTCTATCAATCAACCGGTTTTTCAGAGAACATGGTAAATCTAAGGTCATTGATAAACTTAAGTTGAAATAAAAATTATTCAATGGGGCTGAACTTTTTGGAATACGAAGCGGTGGAAGCACTTTTAATTCATAGTTTTTTTGTGACACATTATTACCATGCGTTACTGAGAGTACAAAATGATAATTCATTGAATACTTGGAATAGATTCCAACCAACTAGAATACAGTTGCACATTTTGACACCTAATATCAGTTGATAATAAAATAAAGAGCAACTTTTTAACAGATGAATTGGTTTGGCACGGGTAAGAATGTCATGGAACACGATCTGGGCTCTTTGCGAATAGATTCAGCTGCTGATGATCATTTTCCTAGCTCATCCTCATTTAATGTCCCGGAATCATGCTAAAGACGTTCCTGTCTTCAGAACATTAGTTACAGTAAAGTCCATATAGGCCTAACAACAGCACGTACCTAAGACGACCGACACCTAGGACTTGCTCCTCTTTCGGTCTGTCGTGAGACAAGTAAGTACCTGTCCAACCGTCGGCAACAGTCAGTCGAAGGAACTTCAGTCGAAGATCATTGATACCCAGGATATTTGAGGACATCTTTATTTTATTAGTCAATATATAAGACTAGCCAGAGAAGAATATTCAATACAGAGGGTATCATATCTGTTAGGTCGATCACTACACCAGAAAGCCAGGCAACTCATCGGCAACTAAAATTGATAATTACATCTGGAGACTTCCCATCCATATGCCCACGAATCTATCTATATAAAGGTTTTCTCTATGCCTCTGTGGTTTAGTGTTCATAAATATATATACGATAAGAAGGTTTTCTCTATGCCTCTGTGGTTTAGTGTTAAAACATATATAAGATAAGAAGACTTTCTTTGTACCTGTGTGTTTTAGTGTTCATATAAATATATACGACGCATCTTTACCTTTTTAAAAGGAACTTTGCTTCTTATATTCGATACGAAGACTTTTCCAGAAAACAACAATGAGAGGGGAATGGGCATGCATGGTGTGGACTTCTTATGTGTATTCATAAACATGTGTTTTATACATATAGGAATAACTTAAAGTTTTTAATTTTGAAATTATCGTTTTATTTTTCTAAAGATGGTTTTTTGAGATGTTTTTAAAATTAAAGTTTTTTTAGAATGAATGAACATCAATATTTCAGGTTATTTAAATTTGGCTTACTTTTTGGACACTATTTCTGTTCGTACAGGCTAAAGACTGTGTGGATTTTCTCATTCCCATCTTCATCCATTTTTATGAACTCCAAATCATTTAATTTTCATGACAGTCAGAATTTATGGAAAAAATGCGAATTTCGGCAGCTTAAAGTGGCATGAGCTGCCAAAATGTTGATACTTTGACGTTAAAACAGAATGTTAAAATTTATCTCAAGACGTATAATTCAGAAGCCTTTTAGCGCTTCTAGTCTCGAAAATGTACGACAAAGTATTGTTTTGAACTAACTTTGGCTTAGAATGAATGAATGCTCGTCCCGGTTATTTAAATTTTGTTTACTTTTCGAACACGGTTCCGGTTCGTACAGGCCACATACTGTATGGATTTTCCTCATTCCAAAGCCAATCATATAGGTTTCCGATGGCCTTCAAAGCCTCTTACTGTCGTGGCGATCAGAAATTATGAAAAAGTGTGAATTTTGGCAGCTCATGCCTCTTTAAGCTATTAGTTCAATATATCAGCAAACTTAAAATGTTAAACAAGTATGCAAAATACTGGTAATAGGGGAATTATTAGTAAAAAGAAAAGGGTTTCTGAGCTAGAGGGTTGGAATGGGGGGGGGGGGGGGGGGGCATTATCATCTTGATAACGACAAAGGGTGTCAACCAAACAAGACGAACCCGTTTAGGAGAATGTAGGTTATTGTCCCAAAATACATCATTGAAATTATAGACTTGCCTTCATAAGCGATTTTAGAAATTCGTTAATTTGAGTCAAAATATGTTATTTATCATCTACTTATAGGTTGCAGGCAGAATTTCGAAATAAATACAAACAAAAGAAATGTGTACCTGTTTTCCTATGTGTATGCGTTTTGGCAAAATCTTGAACATGATGTGAAATATGTACCAATTCTTTTTGGTTTTGGAAACTATGTACATTTACTACTGTGTTTAAATATTTGAGATATATGAACACGAAGAAAACTTTTGCTTTTATAAATACATTATCTTGAAAGAAATTTTCGATTTTGGTTCAAATGTGTCTCGGTACATTTTGATTTACGAAATATATGAGCAAAAAATAATCTTGAAACTTTGGTTAAATGTGTCTCACTGGGCCAAATTTTTGAGACATGGAAACCTTCCACATATATTTATCTGTCTTTCGCTTTTCTAAATATATATGCTAAAGAAATTTCTAATCTTTGGTACAATTTGATTTTGGAAATATGCATGTATAACGAAATACAAAAACTTCTTTCTGACGTGAGCAATACGTGCCTGATTTAATTGCACGTGTTCTGTTGTACTTCTTGGGCGGTACTTATTATGGACGTGATATAATTAAAAAAATAAGAATGGGGACATTTATCAGGGGAACAACGTGTTCTGTCCTTGTTAAAAAGCTGGTGACTTTGACTGAATCTCCGGCCTTATGGAGGCTCTCGCTACCTCCCCTAAAACCTTCGCTTCCACTTTTCACCGAGGCACGTGGGGTTTAAAAACATCTATTTTTCTGCGGTTCCTCTAATATGACACAATCTTCACGATTCCTTGCCAAAGTAAACAGCAGATTTAATCTGTCCGTCTTTTGTTTCCGCACAATCTCGCACATGATTGCTACTCTAGTATCTTCAATGATGAACAAATTTCTTCTGTCCATATCTTTTGTGAAATTATTGACAATCTGAAGTTGCGGTGAGCGCGGCTAACCGAACCTCGGGAGCCATGTCGTGACAGAACTTTGAAAACCAGAATCATAAGGGTTGTCTTGGAAAGGCTGTGTCAATACTAGCTTATGAGAAAAAATCGTTTTCGGTGGGTTAAAAGTTTAATTAACAACGTTTTCCATAGAGTAATTTCTGTAATTATAAGTGTCTATATCAGCTATTTGAACCAGGCCGCCTGTCTCAAAGTTGTTATTTCCTCTACTGTATGATAAACCATGGTAACCCGCAATTCTAGAAGTTCGCTTGATGGAAAAGTTAAATTGTTATGTCAGGCTACTGTTTGTCTTATGATTGCAGTTCATATTATCTACACATAAAGATCAGCGAAATGTTAATGAATCTAACTGGTTTAATTTCCGTTTTTGATCGAAGTTGATCCGAGGTTTGTAGTTTATTGATCTGTCTCTCGTTACATTTAGTCCACCATGCCACGATCAAACCGATTTACAATAATATTTCTCCGTTTTTTGATGAGCGACTGGTGTAATATTCCTGCAGCCTGTGCAAATCAATTGACACGGTGTCACAGTATTGTTTACTTCCATTTACTCTCCTTATTACCAGATTTTGTCCAAGGATAGAGCAGCTAATTTAGGTAATGGACTCGCACAAACATTCCCAGCCAATTTCTACAAGGTTCAAACAGGCTCGATCTTGGGGTTAGTAGGGTTCGGGTGCAAGGTTGACTTGGGCGCCATGGTCCAACCACTCGGGGTTCACCTTGGCTCCGCATAAGCAGCCCCCTACCCTTTGCCAATCTTAAGACCCCCTACTTGCAATTAATAACCGAACATTATTGGCTGGCTAGCAAATTACTTTATTAACCATACCAGATCGTTTCATACATGCTGTTTCCACTCGTGTAACCTTAGATGAAATATATTGGGAGTTCTAAATAAAACTTAGGACAAGGACAGATCAAGGTTGTACAATATAAACCGATGGATTCCGCTTGAACTTTACACTTTGTCTCCAGTCATGTTAATTAACACAGGCCAGATTCTGACTTTCAAACAACCGTCTTGTTGTTCCGGATTTTTCAATACATAAGATCACATATGAGAGAGACGTATTTTTTATATTTGGAATTTTTTGGAATTAAAACCCTTAGATTTCCAGTTTATTGGCAATAAAATCGTACAGAGAAAAAATGTTTAAAAAATCATAGCACCATTTTTCGATAAAAGAAGAAACCAATAAACGGAATATTAAAAAAAATAGATAAATCCACCTTTGCTTGTCATGTCCTATATACTTTTCGGGAAAAAAAATCAGATTGTGATTGTTTATAAACTGTGCTTTCGGTTTCTTTGTATATCTAAAAGCGTTCTATGTTTTTTTGCAATCTATACTTCCAGTCTAGAGCTGCTTTTATTTTACCTTTCATGCGGAAAGTCTGAACAGAAGATTAGACATTTATGTATTTCCTGTCTTTCTTTCGATTACTTAAAGATATGTTTATATTTTATGCCAATCTTGTTCCTCCCTGTTTCGCTACAGGATGCCACATATAAACGTCCCGGGTCTTGCTATTTGGTCGGATCGAAGTCACGGTTCTAAGGACCCTCTGAGGGGTTTACTTCAGGGGGGTTGATGTCTTGATTAAAAACCAGAAATTCCTCATTTCCCAGATGTCCATAAGAACAGTTATATGAATAGAGAGTGCTAATCGTCCACTGAACCTTTCTGATTAGCCGTGTTGGACAATGGTAAGGGCTTGTCGAAATTAACCGTTCTCTCTATCTAACACCCATTGTTATTAGTCTACTCTCTGTCCGGTATTAAGCTGCTGCTCGTATTTCAATATGACAATGTAGAAATAAGATAGATGGGGAATTGACGATTATTGACCATGGTCCACCGACACAAAACCAGCCACCCGTGGTTCAAAGAGTCGCCATCCCGTCTCTGTAAATGACCAGGATGACCAAAGGTTATGGACTGCCATTCGGACAATCGTCGACCAGCACCTCTGGAGTCCAGCTAATGTCACAAATATCCTGTCCTTTTTTGACCGATGGCTCTTTTTTAATCAAGCCCTTATTACAAGATTTTTTAGCTAATTGCATCGTGGACAATGCCTCGATCTTTACACACACCCAAGGTTTATTGGATTTGGTTTTATGTGTTCGATTACTTTCTTTATGAATACACGACCACTCATTGACACGATATGTCTCTACAAAAGACTGTTATGCAGTTTTCTACGGACGGAATGTAGCTCAGGTTATCAGTTTCTGTTTAAGACAACCCAAGGGCTTTAACGAATTGAATTTTTTTTAATGTATAGAAAACTTTTTAAAAACTTTCTTTGAATGTAATTTTCAGAAGCTGTAGATTGTTATTTCAAGGAACAAGCCTCCTATAACGTAACACATGAGCAGTTCGTGATAACGTGAATATTTCAACAATGTGGATTTGGTCACCTTCAGGAGTGTATCATATTAAATCATGAAAATTTTGGTTATTCGGTATTACATCACACTTGTATTATGTTATATTATGTTAAGCGCATAAAGGCCACTTCTCATTGTGCGAGTTGTCGTATCGACTTGTAGGATGTGATTAAAATGGATGCTTTAAATATAAAGCATGCTTAACTAAACACATTGTATTCCGCTGTATAATTAGAGTATTTGTTGTTTACGTTTGTATTTTATAATAAATAAGACCTTGGAACATTTTCTACATACAGTGGCTTGAACAGAAAACGTCCAGTCGTATTTGTTATTGCATGGGAAAATTGGCATATGAAATCCCTAAACACGCTTAAACGGTCATCTTAAAAAAATGTCGAATCGAACCAGGTTTCGGGTCCACATTTTAGTTTATCATCCCTAAACCCATTTTAACGTATTCACCCAAGTTTTTATCATCAACCTTTGTCAATATTTTCTAATTTGCGTTAAGTGTGTTGGAGAACATGCATGTACTTTACAAGTCTGACCAAAAAGAAAATTAAATTTCTGACGCAGAACATACAACATTCACTTCTACATTTGGAGCTCTTCACTGTTACATTTGCCGCTCTCCAATGCTTACAAACGTTAATGATCTCGTTGAAATCTGCTCTGCTGTGTCAGTACGTTTTCATGGCAGTTTGTACACATCGACGGTCGTATAAAACGTAACTTTTGACGATTTTTTCCGACCTGTTACGAAAAATATGCATATTTTTTTCTCGGATTTCCAGGGAACTAACGCGAAGGCTGTTTTTAAACAAACCCAAACCAGCTTCAAGCCGTATTACTAAATCCTGTATGGTTTCAAGGAAAATCCTCTTTTTAGCACTTATATGTTTGTAGAGAAATAACCAATTTATTTCGAATTCTGATTTAATAAAAAATATCTCAATTTTGATAGCTTCCTTAAGTCTACTTAACAATGTACAGTGTGATAAGTTTACCTGCTGTATATTTCCTGGTTTATAAAATGTAATACTGTTAAGACTGGGAATTCAGCTAAACAAAAAGCAGACAACGAAGACGATATTGAAGTAGGCCTATAGACAAAATTTATAGAAGCTGGAAGATACTGGTACCTTTATTTCCACCGAATGATCTCATCAAGATTCTAAAATCCCCCAGATAATGAGGGGCTTCAAGGAACGATATTATATTATTTGCCTTTGGTATGAATTTGATTTTTTGAATTCAAGAAAGGCATCCTTCATTTGTAAAAGCCATAATCTCATCAAGTCCTCGCTCTAAGTTCAACTCATTTCCAATCCTCATTATACTGATTGCAACAGAGAAATCCCAAGAAATGAAGCGGAATTGAGATTTTTTGTGTAAAGAGTTCAAGACTAGCCCCATCAGTTATTAAGGATTTATGAACGCACAATTATATCCTGGGACTGGCATTGATTGTGATGCCTTCCCAGAGCCTTCCAGAATATATTCCAATACCAGTCCTCTCAAATTTTGCCCCTTTTATTGGAGACATTGACACTAAATTTTTGCTTAATTACCACGAATTGACTTTTTGTAGTGTGAGAATTGTGTTACAGATATCTTTTTTATTTTTATTTTTTTTTTAAATTCAACCCAAGTAGGAGAAATAAACTCGTGTATTATGTTAAGCAGTGTACGTATAAATATCTGATAAATGGGGCACTATTATCAAACAAAATATTAAACATAGCAAAACCAAACTAAAAAAAGCAATAATAAACATGACATATTTCTTCCAACAAAATTTTCCTTGTATTTGTCAGATAATGCCAGGGTTTAATGCCCTGAAAAATTGAATATTGTGTATAATGCGTTATTCTAGAGGTATCACGATCTGGAAAAAGTATAATAGAAATTCCGCCACACACTCGAAAGACGTGGGTTGAAGTGTCGGATTTATCCAAAATCGGAAGAACAATTTCTGCCGATATTATTTTCCATTATAAAACCATGTGACTTACTTACTATGTAACATAATATCATTGTTTGATGTTAAAAAATGTATGTTTTATTTTGCAGAATTCACCAGAATTCTAGATATATTTTAGCAACTGATGATTTGTTGCCAAATTATCTTTTCCAGAAAATTCTACTTACTACGGCCAAACTCCTGCCTGTCGTCAGCCTAATGAAATATCATGGGTTGTGGTTTATTATAACAAATTATGAACATCTAAGTGATATGCCGCTTTTTAACACAATAAGAAACTTGTCTCCGTAGTTATTTTAGACAAGAAGATTTTCCCTGTGCCCGTGTGTTATAGTGTTCAAAAATATATATTTTAGAAACGTATTACTTGGACGAGCTTTATTTTTTAATCCTCATATTCTCTAAATTAATCTTTTTAGGAGATCATTCCAAAAACGAAAACGTTAAGTATGTGTTTTATATTTCGTTCAAACATTTCCTCGCCCAAATTTTGAGCTGAGAATATGTCCAAATTCATTAAAGCCATTTGCTATTGGTATGATATTGTAGTCGTTGCGTGTTAAGGGCCTAGGGCGGTAACAGTTAGACCATTAACCGTCCAACGCGAGCGATAAACCGTCATTCCGTTAACGGATTTTTACCTCAAAACACACATCTGTTCTCCCTTAGGGAATGGAAAACAGGGGGGAATTAAGATACATTTTGCCAATCCGACCCAACCAAATAACGCCTCAGTCTTTATCTTTCTGCGCCACCTACGTAAACAGCGTTACATAATTTAAGAGGCGTGAAACTGTATTCAGAGTTGAGAGCGAGGTTTCCACGAAAATGGCTGACCTTCCCCCACAGGTCTGACAGTGATGCATGAGACGTTTTCTCCAACTTGCACAAGACTTCACCACTGGAAAACTTTACATGTATTAGCTAATTGCGTGACATGATATCTCCAATCTGTTGGAACTCCGATATCATTATTTCAAAACAAGGTCCTCTGAAGTGCGCAATATTTCAAAATCGCAACCGTTAACTTTCTAAAACCTGTTAAGGAAAGACACGAGAGAAAATCTATACCATCAGTAGTCAACCTAATGAAATATCATAGGTTTGGTTTGTTACAACAATTTATGGGGTATAAAGGTCTAAGTGATATACCTCTTTTTAACACAATTAGGAACTTGTCTCCATGGTTATTTTAGACAAGAAGATTTTCCCTGTGTCCGTGTGTTTTAGTGATCATAAATATACCATCAAATTAGCAAAAAGCCTTTCAGTGGTATCCAATCTTCCCATACCAAATTTCCTTGAAATTGCATTAAATCAAAAATGTTATCTGTGCTGTTAAAGAGGTTTCATTCGGATTCGCTTGATGGCTATATAGAACTTGAAATGACTATAGGTAAAAACGGCTTACTGTTCCCGATTTATTCCAAACACGGTGTTTCCATACACGTGTTCGTGTCGTAGCAATCATTTCCATAATTTGATTTGAGTTATTGAGTTTATTCGGGTAAGTTTTGACTATATATGGATTAGAACTAACAGAAAATACATTAATGCTATTCAAAGTTTGATAGCTTATCCACGAGGGAAAAAATTAGATTGAAATCTTAAACGACTTGAGACCTTCTAAATGTTTGACCGGTCTTGTCCTTTAGGTGATGCGAAGTGAACATCAGCGATCGGTTTCATACTGGTTTCTTTTTTTTCAATTTAAGGGCAAGAAGTTCTTGAAATTTCGTCGACAATACTTGATAATGCCCATGGCGTCTTCTTTGATATTTATATTGGCCCAAATTTCTATATTTTTTCCTTAAAACAAACTAAAAAAAAGTCATATTACAATGTTTTTGGTGACTCTTGGTTCCTTGGGGGAGGTTATATGAGATAGTGATTAACACAGATTTAAATGGACAGAACTTGCATCTCTGTTAAATTTGCACCCAAAACTTTCTCTTCAATATATTAATATTATTTCACGGTCAACTGTTTATCTTGAATTGTCGTCACTGGATTTTTTTTTAGAAAAATACGAATGTCTGTGTAATGCCTCAAATAATCTCCATTGGGAAAAGTTATGGCCAAAGTACAAATTTTGCCGCCACCCAGCTTTATCAGGTGAAGACAAGTTTTAGAATTTATTCTCATATTCAAGTCATAAACTAAACGGATAGAAACCAGTTTAAACATCTGTAGATAGTAAAGCGTTATAGGAGAAACGCATGCCTAAAATTCGTGATTTAAATGTACAATGATAACCCCGTGTCGAGGTTTGACGATAACCCAAATATAAATGTTACGTGAAGTATAGCTTGGCAAATCTTTTGTGTATTAAAAACTGCCAGTTACATTTGTCTGACTGAAGTTTGTCGACACATAGCCTATGCTCTTATCAAACAAACCCGAGCAACAACAACGTAGTATGGAGTCGGAGTCCATTGGGTACAGAACGTAATCAACTTCTTTGCTTACATAAAGTTGACGGTTCGCGACCGGCATGTCACTCAAGTTATGTAATGTTGTTGTTTTCGTCCTGATAGCAAGTATCGAGTTTTGACAGGTTCTGGCAGGCTCGACCTCCGAGGGCTACTAAAATCAACACAATGCTGACATAGTTATAAATGACTCGTCTATGAATGATCTCTCCTTCATGTAACATGACACCGCTAGAGTCGCGGTTTCTCATCCATAACTTACGGTGTATGTACTAACTTTCAATTAAAGGACTGTCCTCATTTCATCAGTCAAAACTTGCCATTTGCTGCATAGATCTCTGCTGAGATTTACCCAACTGTCGAAGAAGATTTCCCCTGTGCCCGTGTGTTTTAGTGTTCATAAATATATGTAAAAGTTTGTAAACTGCATCGTCATAATTGATTAAAATCCGTTTTCTTTACCCTTTATCTTCTAATTTAAAACCAGCTCTCACAGAGACTACCTTCTAGACTAAAATAACTATGGAGAAAAGTTCCCAAAATATGTTGTAATATAAGTCTTTTTCGTGTGTTTAACGTGACCAGGTTAAGGTGAGACTGAGGATCGAGTCTCGTCCTTGGCCCCGCAGAAAAACCGACCTTCTGCGAACAGTTGGCAACTGTACCAGCTACAAGTGTGTTTTGTACCACCAATTGATACGGTTTGTTATCAAGGTTAACTGCATATTTGATCATAAAACAAGCTGTGTCAAATTAAAATTATAAAAAAATCCATTAAAGTTTTGTTTAATATAACATATAGATATTTATGATAACTAAAACACACGGGCACAGGGAAAATCTTCTTGTCTAAAATAACCATAGATAGATAGTATAATGTAGCGACTGACATTTTAGTTTACATGTTAATAGGAATAAGGTCAAGAATTACTTATGGATAACAACTTCTTGGTTTATTGGGTGACGACGTTTCGATGTAGTCATTGACTTTGATAACGATGTAAGAACTACATCGAAACGTCGTCACCCAATAAACCAAGAAGTTGTTATCCATAAGTACTTCTTGACCTTATTGTAACCTTCCAACTTCAAAATGCCATTGAAAGATATGTTAATAGGAGCAGAGACACTGTGCAATTGTGTAAATATTTATTTAAGTATTAACACATTTCTTTCCAATTTATTTATCCCTTCTTTTTAATTGCAACTTGATCAATGTCCGTTTCAAATCTTTTGCAAAAAGAAATCAGACAGGAATATTCACTCATTCCAAAATATTGTTTTCACCGAGGGAGATAATTAGACAAAATCTCCGACCTTCAGTGAATACAATCATGGCAGGCATCCCGTTCACGAACCCATTTTGCAAAATATATTTCCTTGCGTGCGATTCGAACCCCTGGAACCTAGTGGTATTTAGCTGGGTGTGTTATGGAAGTCCCTGTACTTTTTGTGACCATTTTCGATGCGTCTGGTTCTGCACTGCAGACATCAGATTTCATAGATAATTGTTACGATGATATTGCAAGGCCTGGAACCTAGTGGTATTTAGCTGCGTGAGTTGTGGAAGTCCCTGTACTATTTGCGACCATTTTGGTTGCATCTGGTTCTGCGCTGCAGTCATCAGATTTCATGGATAATTGTTACGACGATATTGCAACGCCTGTCCGTATAGTACTGCTCCGGGTAACCTCAATGGACACTGGTTACTTTCCGACTTACTGTCTTTTGACAACTTGATCACACTATATACTTCCTTGTAAACTATACAATAGTAACCACACAAGCGAACTCACTTCAGAAACGTGTCAGGGGATACAATCTGATTCTTATCCTCTCCAATTGATGACACTTTGGAAAAATGTCATCTAGATTTTATTCAGTAAAATAGTGGAAGACTGAGAGGAACTGTCACAGATTACATGTACTAGCAAACAGTATTAATTATGTTAGAGGCGATCAGTAGTTTATGCAGTTTAAAACCTTATTTACGATGAGAAAAAACAGCAGCTGTAATGAAATGTTTTCAACTCAAACGATGCTGTCAATTCGCCATCCTGACTTATCCATCTTGGTTAAATTGTTGAGTTGTTGCAGCTGTTTCAATTGATGTAGCTGTTGTGGTTTCGCCCAGGGACAAGGCTTGGGGCTTAAAACGACCTGTTTTATTGATCATTTTTCTATCAATTATTCAATATTAACTCATAAGAATTTGAACTAATTCTTTACACGGAGGGTTTGAAGGCGTCATTATATCAAATTGTCTCCAATGTTCCACAAGCTTAAAATGATCAGAAGGAATAAAGCAAAAATATATATTAAAAAAAAAAAAAACGTCAACGTCAACGTGACTTTTAAAATGAAAAGTTTCGTCGTTTTCCTTTTTTTAACTTTACGAATGCAAGTTTGTTCCAGTTTTGTGTTTAGTTGAAATTTTCGCGCCTTTCAGCCGACATGAAGGTTACTGTTGGGACCTAATTAGCCATGCATCATATTTCATTATAGTGATTTGATTGATTGACTTATGTTTTACGCCGCACTCAAAATTACTTCGCTTATATGGTGACCTTGTCCGGAAGAAACCTTCGACCTTCAGCGAGTATTTGGCAACTCTCCAAACTCGAGGAAAGTGTTCGATTATTTTTGTTTTTTGTTTAAATATATTTATGGACAGATAAATTTACGCCGTTTACTGATAGTTGCTGTAAATAACATGCTCGGCTATCAGAATAAATCTATTAAATGCTGGTTAACAAAAGATTGTTGCTTTACATATTGAATTTCTTCTGGACATTCACAGTTAAGCCTTTGCTTTTGCAAAATTGTCAAATAACACAATTCTGCAAAATAGCAATACTGTATTCTATATGCTTTCTTCGGGTTATTGTCGACCAGCTCGACGTCATAAATTTTGTCTGGTCGTAAACATTAAACCACTCAAACCTTGTGATAGATCAATTAGAAAAAAATATCCAAAACATGTTTGGCAAACGGTGGAAGTTTAATGCTTTTAGCTTACCCGTGAATATTTACAGTAAAATATATAAGACCTTCCAAATCTACTGACTAAATTCGACAGAGAAAAATAATGTATTCAGAAACGAAGGATGTCCCAGAAAACTAAACAAAGCAGTCATCTCGGAAATTCATTCACTTTTTATCTTTCTTCTCTTTTCAGCGATCGTTCACACACATGCCAATTTTTATTTCTATTTTCTCAAAAAGTAAAATTATATAACAATGTGTCGCAAAAAGATGTATGGACGGGAACAGTTGTCACTGGAAAGACCGCGATGTTCTCTGCTTATGGGAAAGGTTACGATACGTTTTTGGAAAGAGGTCATCATTTATTTCCAACAAAAGTAAACGGCGGAGGGAGATATACCATGATGGCTGGATCAAAATAAATTGGGTTTTTTCGTTGTCATGGGGACCTAATTATTACACGCTTAACTAATAAAATGATCTGTGTATTGCTGAAAAGCGGAAGGGGAATTGTGTAGCTAAGCCCGGAAACCTAGGATAAAAGCTTGACATCTTTTTTGTTGACCGCATGAACGAGGAACAAAAACGCCATAAGTGAGAAGGTATAGGACATGGGGATAATTGCGGTGATTCTATGCCGGCACACAACCAATTCTTTATTTAGGAAGAGCTAATATGTGTAAGACGGTCCCCGCGTGTGCTCGCGGAGAGCCGCGGGTCGAGAGACTCCTACCTTATATTCTGTCCTTATTTTGTCTTTATTAATACAAGACACTTACATTGTTCTTGCAGGGCCCCCGTATTGTATAAATAAAAAATTATCATGAATTACCTCCACGTGAATGACAAGGCGAAACGTGTTGAATTTTTACTTAATTTATTAGCGAGATATTTTGACGACTTACAGTTAAGAGGTTGGGGGATTAAGCGCCAATTAGCTGGCTTGGGTCCAAATCCTTATTGTTGCTGACATGTGACCAATTTCTATAGAAATTAAGGCTTTTTAATATTTGACTTATTACGTTTTCTATCTTTAGAAAACCGTCTTCTATACATAATGTACAAGAGATGATAGGGCCTATGCCTTCGACCTTTTTTACATTAATTCTCGGTTTTAAGATACTAGCATCTATTTTAATTTACACTCTATTTATTTTCATAAAAATGTACATCGTAAAAGTCTGATTAGAGAAAAATGTAAAGATGCTATAAGCTGCCTAATTCTGACATTGTTTCGTTTAAACATTTCCTATTCCGATAGGAATATTCAAATTTGGATGTTCTTTAATGGTCCGTTTTTCTTTACAGTCCATATTCAATAGAATATCGACTGTGGGCCACAATGCAATGTTCTTTTCAAAATGAACTATATCGAAATTGTAATTGTACGAATCGAAAACGTGTGCTAGAAACGGACAAAATTCAAATAGCCGGGACACATGTATTCCTTTTGAGCTGCCAAAATGTTGATATTTTGAGGTTGAAACAGAACGTTGAAATTATTTTATATTTTTCTCAAGACGTACAATTCAGAAGCATTTTAGTGCTTCTAATCTCGAAAATGAACGATAAAGTATAGTTTTGAACTAACTTTGGCTTAGAATGAATGAATGGTCGTCCCGGTTATTTAAATTCTGTTTACTTTTCGAAAACGTTTTCGGTTCGTACAGGCCACATACTGTATGGATTTTCCTCATTCCAACACCAATCGTTTAGTATATTGATGGCCTTCAAAGCCTTTTACTTTCGTGACGATCAGAAAACGTGTGAATTTTGGCAGCTCATGCCACTTTAAATAACTCCCTTAACGTACATATTCGTTGATATCAGCTCAAAGCTTTTATTTTGTACTTCTTGATAAAAATGACCAACAATCAGCTTATTCTGCGTCAATGAAATTTTCCTTATATTTTCAACTCTCATATTGTTGTATGAGAAAAATCCATGGTCATTGAATTAACGCGAATGCCGGTTTTGCATCGTACAACAAAACGTATACATACAGTTCTGACATCCACTAAAGTAATTATCACCATATTTCTGAATGATTTATTGTGGCTCACAAACAATAAATATGATGAATATGTTGTTCACTGCGATCATTAGCTTGTAGTTAGAAATGCAGATACCCTATCTATCATTCCCAAAGTAAAAAAGAATATTTGGTAGAAGTTAGAACATAAAGCGTTAATATCCCGAATACCGCAATTAAATATTGAAGCGATCTCATTCTTATTCCAGCCGAAAAATCTTAATACGCAGAAATCAGTCACCTCGTGATACGTGCCAAAAATTAATCATCTATTTTTCAGCTGATATAAAGATGACGTTTTGGAGAAGTGTTGAGGCGGTTTCCGAAGACAAATGGCTCGGGAAAGGGTGTTACAAGATGTTACTAGGTTTGAGCGTAGGAAAGCTGGCTTCATCGGGAACGAATTAAAAGTTTGTGTTGACCACAAAGCTTGTTTAATTAATGTAAAAGGTTGCGAGGCAGAAGTATATCAGGCATCTGTGACTAAGAGTGGATCAAACAATGAGAATGCTATTGGCTGGTATTAAAGTCGCCATCCACAACATGCAATATTCATGTCCCATTTCAAATCATTCCTTCCAACTTATGATTCAGCTTCAAGATATGAAGTAGTTCTTAACCTATTGCAGATTTATCATCCACCCATCTCGTTGCTAAAAAATCGCCCTGATGGGTTAAGTTGGCCTCAGTGTCCTCGATTTCTAAAGGGGGATGGTCCAATCCTTCCCCGAGATTAAGAGATACGGTCCCCGCTTCCCTATCGCAGATTCATAAAAGACAAAAACTTAACCAAACGCTTATACGTTTCATACAAACAGAAAATAAATGCATTCTAAAAATAATAACATTAAAGTGACACGACCTGTCAAAATGTTCATGTTTATTTCTTTAAATCAAAATTTTAAATTCTTAGCTATTTTTCTTAGAGAGTGCAATTAACTATAAGATATTTAGTGATACCAGCCTCGAGAAAGACATAATAGTGTAAAATGAGTGACTTCGAAATATAAAATGAATGAATGTTCGTCTGGGTTATTTAAATCTTGTTAACTTTTCGAAAGCAACTTCGATTAGTAGTATACATGCAGCAGCCTCAAATGATACATTTTATTTCAATGTTAAAGGGGCATGAGCTGCCAAAATGTTGATATTTTGACGTTAAAACAAAATGCTGAAATTATTGCCTATTTTTCTCAAATGGTAGAATTCAGAAGCTTTTTAATGCTTCTAGTCTCGAAAATGTACGATAACGTACTGTTTTGAACTAACTTTGGCTTTGAATGAATGAATGGTCGTCCCGGTTATTTAAATTTTGTTTACTTTTGAACACGTTTTAGGTTAATACAGGCCACATACTGTATGGATTTTTCTCATTCCAACGCCAATCATTTAGTTTTTGGATAGCCTTCAAAGCCTCTTACTGTCGTGACGATCAGAAGTTATGAAAAAACTGCGAATTTTGGCAGCTCATGCCTCTTTAATCATTTAAGGTTTTCAATTTACTTTAAACACAAGAATTAGTTGACGATCGGAATTCGTGAACAAATGTGTACATTTTGACGGCTCATGCCCCTGTAAACATATTAAATACGATCTAAACTTACATGTATACACAAGTAGAAATACAACTTTATTTATCAAAACATATTAAGTAACACCATGGAAATGATAGATTTCACCATACACATTATTTTGGCTTTAATGTACAATATATCTACTTCCTAAAATATTCTTGTAACTTTCAAAACGTTAGGTGATAAAACTAAAATATTTAAAGGATTTTTTTCAGCAGAAGTCGTATTGAAATGTATCCACAGTTTAATTAGGAGATGTTTGATTTGGCACTGGAGGTTGTCAATATGTATAGGTAAATCTTTGGTCTTCAGAAATTCAGTCTGAATTCAAAATGTGTAAAAATTTTTAACGAATTAACTCAAATTGTCAGTAAATATAATCATATGTAGATTACAAGTTTGTTCTCTAAAGAAGAAAAGTTCGTATATCAAGTCATGAAATCCCACAAGCAATTTGGAAACAACCAGTAAAACAGAAGAGTCCAGGTTTTCGGAAGATATTTATCACATGTCCAGCTAGCTCGCGCATGGGGTAATACTTCCTTAAAGTCACTTTATCACATTTCGAAGCTTTACAAAAATATCTTTGTTGGAAAATTATATTGACGAAGCTTCCTTTGCCATATAGTAGAAGTTTTTGGATAATTCAGAATTTCTTCAATTGATTTATGCCATTTGCATTTCACTAATGTCAGAAGAATTTATAAGATTAAGCAAACCCAAAAATATTCTATGGCTGTTAATCCCTGGGCAGAAGAACACAGCAATATTATTTATGTGGATTTGTGACTGTAACCGATGCAGATCGAAGGATTCTATGATTTTCTCGACAAATTCTGACCTTTTTGACCTGAAGTCGCTAGACCTTGTTAAATCCGAGTTTCACTAATCTTTATTAGACGTTCACGTTGGTAGATTAGCACCTCTGTAACAGAACAATCCATGTACTATGGAAATTTATGAATGCTTTTCAGAAGGTAGGTTACAACCCAGTCCAGAGTCTTTGTTACGGGGCTTTCATATGATGTGGAACGAGGACGACAGCTTGGTCAAGGCTGACAGATGAGTTTTGAATTTATTGGTCATCCGACTGTTGGCTGACCTGAGATGAGGTCAGGGATGAGGAGAAGATGGGACAGCAATCAGTCGACGCTCCTGAGGGGAAAATAATGGCTGATTGTTAGGACCATAATGTCTTCGAGGTGTCGCCTCCCTTGCCGCATCTCACCTACAGTTCCGCCATTTCTCACAGCTGCCGAAGGCCGCAACCTGCATAAAAAACACATAAACGTAGAAAGTTTTGAATTAGGGAGCAAGCTCTGCCCGTTTACTTCTGACAAAAATGGTGATAAAACATGAGCATCTTACACAGCTCGGCATAATGTACTCAAATCACCTCCTAATGGAATTAAACATTTGCACTCACAACAAAATGGCACCGTTATCCGCTCAAGTTCTCTTGTAACTTTCAAAACGTTAGGTGATAAAACTAAGTTATGACTGTAAATAGATCTTCTGTCATTGGTGTTAATGTCCTGTTGATACTCTCTAATGGAACCCTTTATTTATCCATGTACTTCAAATCAAACATCAGTCGGTAGTTTGGCCAGATTGAATAGCACTATACCCTGGTAAGATTCGGGATGAAAAGTGGACAATAAAATCAGACGACCCAGAATTAGTTTAAAATCCCAATTTTATAAGGGATAACCTTATTTAACCACATCGAAGCATTTTACCAAGAGGGCCATTGAACGACGATAACAGCTTTTTCTGGTTTAGTGTCGCTTTTAAAAACGGGGGCATTCGTGGCTCAGTAGGAAGAGCGTTGGACGCTCAATCCAAACAGCCTTCCACCAATGGATCGCGGGTTCAAATCCCAAAATTTTCTGACTGGGTTTTCACTCGAACGACCTATGTGGGATGGTTACCACCGAAAGTTCGTGGGTTTCCTCCGGGCATAGAGCCCGGTTTCCTCCCACAATAAAACTGGCAATGCCGCCATATACGTGAAATAATCTTGAGCGAGGCGTAAAACACCAAACAATCAATTTAAAAAAGTACCAAAACGATCTTTCGAATTACCGTCACAAAAAAAAATTAAGTTTTTAGAATCATTGTGACGTTTAGACGACATTTAAACAGAAAAACTAGATTGTTTTGCTTTTGTAGCAAACATATACCCAATAAACACTAGCTTAAAGTTGGGGCTTCTTGGACAAAATTTTTGCTGATGCACAAAGCACGTTATTATTTTACTTTATGCCAGTTGGGGCTGAACCCGTCGATTTTAAGCATCCAAACACACCAGTTTGATAGTTCGATAAATCTATAGCATCTTTATCTGACATTATGAATTTTTAATTCCAATACAGAAATTCTAGCTTTGTCAGTAACTGGTAATAACAGATACGTTCCGTTTTCTAAAGGTAAATTTATTTGCTGAAATAAACAGCTATTAATTTCAGCAAGCATTCTATTTTTTCTTTCTTTTCGAAAAAAAAATGTTTAAACGGGAATGTTGGTTAAGTTTGTGTAGATATTACTTAAATTGTACATCAACAAATTCTGTATTCAACTAAAACATCAAAGGAGATTCTTATCAACAGAACCCTTATTAATATACATATAAGATATCAACCCAAAAATGAAAGCGATAAGCTATAATATCTGAAATATCAGCTTATAAAATAGGCAGCATATATTTTATTGGGGATTGTTTTATTCATTCAAAGTTTTTGTCAACTTCAAGACATGCAACATGCAGCATCTCATAAGCTGGTCCAAAATTTGAGGGGGTTTGTCGTTCCGTTGATAAAGCCTGTTTTTAATTTGAAACAAGATATGGTAGAATAATTGAATAACACACAAGGAATTAGTATCAACAGTGAAGATCGTTTTCAACAATTTAAATAATTGAATTTTATGGATACGGTTTGCATGTTGAATTATATCCTCTAAAAACTGTGTGATAGGTTTACGTAATTCCAATCTTCATATTTCTGAAATCTCTACGGAGAATTTCTGACAGAGAGAGACGCCAGCGCTTGTTTTAGACACAACTCTCCAAAAATCAGGATATAATTACGCATTATTATTCTGTGTAACTTAATATTTCAGAGATAACTCTGTACGGGCTTTGAATTAAATATCTTAATATGCCGGTTTGTAATATCATTGCGTGAAAATGACGTCACTCAATATGAAATCCACATCATGAGTCATTACTGATAGAGCTTCGATACACAATTATTCTCAACTGGCTTTCTTTCTTAATTTTCAGATAATCAGTCATGGTTTAGCTTTAAAAAAAACGCTGATCTCCTCCACTAAAGGCCTACAGAAAGAGGGGAAATTAAAGGGATATCATTTTGTTCTTATGGGTTGTATGTGTTAAACAGATTGGATAACATCTCGCGGATATTCTGTAGAGGCAATTGAGTCAGATGATAAGCCGGTCTTTTTTATTTTCTTCGTTTTTCAAAGCAAAAATATCTGAAGAAATTCGTACATCAATAAATTCGAAATGCTGAAAGAAAGTGATATCCTTTCCGGTATGAAACGCGCTTTTTGTGGTGTAGCCGGACGATTTTATCAACGGATTTAAAGCGGAAACAGAAGGCAGATTAACCGCCGAGAAAAAAGGGGTGAATAATTATATTACATAATGGAAATCTCGTTAGAGCAGTGGTTCTGTTGATTGCGGTTACACAAAGGCTGTTGAAGACCACGTCATCTGTTAAATTCGTCACTGCGGTAAACCACAACAACTTAACGATGTCGGAGGAAGAATTGAAGCGGTCCTGAAGAGAGATTCCCACTCCGAACCGTTAGATCCCCGACAGTCTGTGTTTTGTAAGAGACATAATGAAAAGGAAGATAAAGTGAGGACGATAAGATGAGAGGGGTTAACAGAGGGCCAAACCACAAAAATAGAACACACTTTTCTAAACTGATAGTCTAATTACTCATCATCATTCATCCCTGATAACAAAAACAAAAAAATTGCACCATATCGAAAATTTTAACTTTTCAATCTGCCCTTCCCGTCCAATCATCGTTCCAAATAAAACAGCCCTAAAGTCGTTTTGGGTTGATTTCCTTTCTTTAATTTTGAGTAAAAATGTAAATGCGAAAATTATATATTTTTAACAACCTAAATAATTTAAATAGTTTTAAAACTACAAAATAAGAAAAATGTATGTAAAAATAAGGTTGAAAAAAAACCCTGGCTGATCAAATAACTCGCAGATATTTGAATTAGAGCCCTTTTTAAAGAAGACAATTAAAAGAGAAGAATAGTAAAGGGTGGGGTGGGGGGGGGGGCATTTCTCAAAATTGGCAATGCGAGACCTTGTTGATGATAAATACAATTAAAATGGACTATACCCGTTTGGAATTAACGTCAAAGAGACCTATACAGTTTACCGATTGATGCAAAGGGACCTCCAGTGTCATAAAAAGTTTGATAAATAACCAAAAGGTGTCTGTAGGAAGTGGATACAGTAAGCTCTGTTTCAGGAAGAGAACAAAACGAGGGGCTTGATTTCACGAAACTTTCATATTTATAGATAAAATCTCTAATTTTCATACCCGCCATCAATCATGCGCGATATTGCATGAAGAGAAAAGAAAAATCTCTAGCCCAAACACGAAGCTTTGTTCCTAGAGCATATCTGATCATATACATTTTCTAAAACACCCCAAGGGACTTGCAAATCTGAAAGGGATAAAACTGTTATCCGATCAGACCATATAGATCTTCATAGCCAGACAATGCAATTTGGTCAAAACCAAAATAAGCTCCAAAACTTTTGTTTAAAGAACCTTATAATATTTATATTCTAACACAATATAGAAATGATCCCGTGGTGGCTGGCTTTAAGATCTTGGAATGGCTCGAAGCATTAAGTAAATTCTTTTGCACAAGTTAAATGTATTCAATTTGATCAAAATATGCCTATTTTACTTTTAGCACCATTTACATGCGATGTTTGCGCATATATCTACATTAAATTTGGGGATAAATACAGTTATTATGTTTTATAGAGTTCGACATGTCCCCAACTGTTTTGAAAAGGTTGTAGATAGGTGTATGCGATATATCGTTTGTTTTTTATCCCAAAATGTGGCATGGTGCAGAGTTGTTCACGGTGTGAATTTGGCTTATTGTTGTTTGTTTTGAACGCCTTTTTTATTTTGACATAGTGTAACTCCGTCAGATGTTACTTAAGGTCCGCCATAAAGATGCATGGACCAAACCCAAATACCTGGATTATGATGAAGATGCTAAATGTCTATTACTATTGCGGTTTAATGGTCGTACATCTTGAGCATTTCTCACCGTCTCTCCGTAACAGGTGTCGTGGCCATTATAAAAGTTGGTAACTACATGTCGGTGTAAGATATCTATTAACAGAATTCCAAAAAGAAGCGACAGACAGGTGTCGATTTGAGCACTCTGAATGGTTATTGTACACCTTAAAGCCCGTAGAAGTAGAAAATGAAACATAACATTTCTAGTCGTACTAAATGGAGCTTACTTTCTGGAGACACGAAGCCTACAGACAAAAATAACAGACGAAAAAACCTGTCAAAATTTTCGTTTTAATTCTCTGTGATTTTTGATGGTTTTAACCACTTTTCTATACTGTGGGGAATATAAAAACAAGAGATAATGGAGGAAGAATAATTTGCCAACAGTTTTGTATGAGAAATATAAGAGAGATGTGGAAGTATAGGCTATTGGTGTGTCACAGAGGGAGACATCGCCAAGGGAAGTCGATGAGTGGTGCGGATGTTATCAAATGCTTGTAGCCATTCCCTAAAGACGTGAAAAAGTGGTCGAAAATCCGAAAACAAGATAATGTAATAGAAGGCATTTCTGGGAGAAAAACTGTCCAGACACGTCCTCTAGAGGAACTGAACAAGAGAACGGATAGTGAACATAATTGGGATAACCACAAGTTGACGTTTTGTTAGCGATAAACTGTCGCTCGCTTTCCTGGCGTTATGATTTAAGAGCTGTGCCAAGTACTTTCTCTTCAGCGCCATTTCTTCTCGTCGCCGCTCAACCGTGGACAGCCATTTTCAACAAGGAAACGAATTGCTTTAAGCGGACATTGCTTGATATTACACCCCGAATTAAGAATGGTTTGATTTATCGTCTAAATTCCGACCTTACCAACCAGAAAACTATAAAACATAACGTTCGCCAATCAAAATCTATTCAACCTTAAAGCCAAATTGCGTAGAAATATTTTTCAGTTGATTTTCTTTTTTCCCCTTTTAGATTCGGTAGTTTTTTTACGGCCACAAAGTTTTCCTGTTAGAAAAATCATTGGCTAGATATTTTCCTCACAATGCTTGCTCGAGTTGAGAAATGATCTTATTTAAAAGTTGCTTTCGCTTTTAAAAATTCAGCTGTCGAGAATATTGAACATGTGTTATGTACCAGCTCGTTTTGGTCTTTGTTTTTGAAAACGAAATACCTATGCTAAAATGAAACACAAACTTTGCATAATACATTAGTTTACATAGGCCAATAGATGGGATGGAAATGTAGCGATTTGTTTTTCCTGTTTTAGGCAGATCTTAACATGGGATAAACAGGAAGATTGGTTAATTGGAGATTTCCTTCAGTGAAAAAGTCTTTAAAATTGGTAAATTTTCCGCAAGATGTATAAATAAGAGGGCCTCTCGTCATAACTGATGAGGAACCGCCGACATGGATCTATGATGAAAGATATATTTACTTAGCAATTGTTTTGCATGTTTGATCATGTCTCTGTTCATTATTACGATGTGTCCGTCGTACATCCCATGTTTATGACAGATTGTTACATCCGTCAGATGTTAAATGATAAATCAGTCATATAAGCCATATAATGTATGTTTGGAGCAACCCCAGACGAAGATGTTGCATTTCCGTTATAAATGCGGTTTAATGGTCGTACATCTCGAATATTTTCTCCGGTATTTTCTGACCGATTTGTTAGCAAACCGTAAGGATACAAACTGAATACAACAAATACTAACTGGTATCTAATGACGTGTGTGTCCCCAAACGGAATACAGCAAATACTAACGTGTATCTAATGAGATGTGTGTCCCCAAACGGAATACAACAAATACCGACTGGTATATAATGACGTATGTGTCCCCAAACAGAATGCAACAAATACTAACTGGTATCTAATGACGTATGTGCCCCCTAACTGAATATAACAAATACTTACTGGTATCTAATGACGTATGTGTTCCCAAACGGAATGCAACAAATACTAACTGGTATCTAATGACGTATGTGTTCCCAAACGGAATACAACAAATACTAACTGGTATCTAATGACTTATGTGCCCCCTAACTGAATACAACAAATACTAACTGGTATCTAATGAGGTATGTGTCCCCAGACGGAATACAACAAATACCGACTGGTATCTAATGACGTATGTGTACCCTAACGGAATACAACAAAAACTAACTGGTATCGAATGACGTATGTGTCCCCAAACGGAATACAACAAATACTAACTGGTATCTAATGTCGTATGTGCCCCCTAACTGAATACAACAAATACTAACTGGTATCTAATGACGCATATGTCCCCAAACGGAATACAACAAAGTCAGACTGTTACATAATGGAGCATTTGTCGTAAGGTTACAAATACACACTGGTGTCTTCAACTGAGTGTTACATTATTACGCCATATAGATCTTATATAAGTATTTTTTTCTATTCAAATGTCAGCAATGTCCAAACACTAATGCCTTGAAAATGTTATCCTTTTCAACTCACATCCTTCAGACTCCCAGTCGTTATTAATCTAATATCTCACTAGAATCCTCTGTACAAATGAACCTCTCCGAATCTGATTGTAGAAACCGCAATCGGATTCACACCAGTCATAATTCTACAAATGAACGCGCTTTAACTATGCCTCGTTTATGCGCAATTTTTATAGCTTTTGGATCAATATTTAATGTCTTTTCAAACTGGGCCTTATTCCGATTATTAAGTTATGTCTTTTGTCCGAATTTTCTTTATGAGGTTTCTGTCGACCACACTGGGTTCCTAACAGCTCTATCTTATCACTAGTTTGCCTCCGTCCTAGTATGCAAATACCATTTGGACGAATATTGCGTGCGAGAGATTTAGAAAAGAAACACATATTAATACATGCCTGTAGGCATGGATAGCCTGGATGCTCAAGTTTTGTTCTGGTAGTGATATATTTTTCATTTACAAAATGGTTATCCCGTCTCAAAGAATTAAAATACAGCTTCTTTCTCTGTATTTTTTCTTAAAGGTAAATCAAAACACGTAAATATGATTTGTTGCTTTGAAACAAAATGTGGGTCTAGGATTCGTTGACTATTTTAAAAATAAATACCGATAAGCAATACACAGAATAGTATTAATCCATATATTTAAAAAAATGGACTTCTGCCAAATAGACTTGGTATGTTCTTGAGCATCCGCTAGCTGTTCGTTCACATGAAAACAAAAAACTGATTTGAGTATTGGTGTTTTAAATTCATGAATCAATCATCGGGAGAGCAAGGTGTATTTTTATGGAATATAGCAATCATACACAAAGATGAAATATAAACCTATACTAATTTAGCATTCGTTCAAACCTTTTATCTGTATATTTTGTTCGAATTTAAAACACACTGGCACAGGGAATAAGTGGGTTATGTTTGTCCGCCCACATGGGTTAAATATCTAAAAATAATTATTTGAGAAAATGTTGTCAAGGAAAATTTAAATTACAGCTTTCCCTCAACAATGCGAATTCTCAATCTGAACGTTTGATTTCGGTTTTCGAAAATTCCTATAGCACCAAAAAATAAATTAATCACGCTGAAATGGAAAACAAATATTAAGTTTCTGTCCTGTAGGTGCATTCATCGTCGGCTATATTTAGCCATTGTAAAACTAAATATTTAGCTATAATTTTTCTTTTGAGGGGGGGGGGGGGGGGGTGGGATGGGTGGGGGGGATAAACTGATTGACAGTATTATGGATGAGAACAGTTTGCAACGTAAATTTAGTCTCTAAAACCCTCCAGTAAATATGTGTTTAGCACATTGGGAAACGTGGTTACTTAGGGAGACTCGTACATTGTTAATTCACATTCATTCCGTTAATTATGTCTAAGCGAAGCGTGGAGAGTTCATGGTACAAAACTCTGGCAAGCGATCTGGTTTAATCCAAATAAATCCCAGCAATCAAGCCAAATTAACCGGCGAGGTGAGAGAGGGTCAGAGAGGAAAACAGCAGGTTGTCCGCCATATTGGAAGAAGCAATGGCAGGCCACGTGCCGGTCAGTCATGTGACCATTCTTCAAAGCAGTTCTGCTGAATGCTTGATTCTATACATGATCTCTTTTTCAATGGAGTCGTCAGTTCATAGCGAATTTCTGTCAAAGTTCGAGAACCTCTAAAACCCTTTTCAGCATCCGGCGACTACTCAAAGCCACTAGTTACTGTTTAGTAATTGCTGGGCAAATCTTCTTTTTCGCCTAAGCCCTCAAATTGACAACTACATGACGAGAGCAGTCCTCACTCAACCCATCACTTATTAGATATAAAAATAGCAAAGTAATTTGTCGTTACACAGATAGGAAAAGATGTATAGCCAGCCGACCAACGTGACTTCAATGGCTGCCATTGGTCAAAATGGCACGCGGATGGCTGACCGTTAACATTAAGGACAAGAAAACAGGTCAAGCTGTACAGAACGTCGACCTAAAATACAAAGTACAAATCTGGCGGTGTTTTCATTACTAATTGGAGCAAAATTATTTTTTCTGGGTGTAATTAATTGAGGATCAATCTGTGAAGAAGGGCGATCTATTTTTCGATACTTCTATTGTACTTGTACACATACTCTTAACTGGTTATGAATTCCCTATAACGGTTCGAATCGTATGCTTACAATTCTAATACATATCAGGACCGTTCAGGGCACACAATCAGCTAAAACACAGAAAACTGTCTTTAAAAAAGACGAATCTTAGCATTTTAGAAGCTAAAACGATTCTTTTTTTGTTTTGTCAAAATTAAAAAGTTGAAACGAAAATTGTCCACTACATTGTCAACAAATGGCAAGCCCATGCATGTGCACAAGTGTTTTAACTAAATATTATTATATTTCCCAAATTAAACACAATGACATTGAGAACACCTTCATGACGAACGTGCGCAAATGCCAAATCGCAATAGCTGCGACCCCGAGGCTAGCAATATCTGAGGTTGTACGTGGCTTCCGTTGCTAAGAAAGCACCTGGCGTGAGTAACGATTTCATAAGAGCGATTTTTGGGAATGAAAAAAATTGTATTTATCCATACCAGGGGTTTGATACATAATGAGTAAGATGATTGCCAAAAAGACTTGGTATAAAACCGTTATTCATGTCCGTTTTTTAACTGCTGTTTCACAGAGATTACACGAGCTGTTAATTTGGTTACTTGAGATATGAACCTTCTATTTAGCGTTACTCGCTGAAGGTCGGGAGTCTCTTTCCGGCAAAGAGTCCCCAATAAACCTGACAGCGCCGCCATATATGTCAAATAATCTTGAGTGTGGCGCAAAACATCAATCAATCTATTCATTTATTCAATTAATCGCCCAGGATTGTCCTCCTTTTACTTTAACCGTAAACATACCACCAAAATCCATTGCCCATATATGGTTCGAAATCGACTGGTTTCCATCGCCAATATATGCAGCAGCAATTTAGAACAGAAATCGACCGGAGTTCTGTCACCTAGACTGTGGTTTATTTGTGTTGCCATCTGTATTGAAAATTGTTTACAATTCGAAGCAGTTTGTTATGAAAGAAGTCATCTTAAAATTCGAGACACATGCGGTGACTAGGAACATAAACTGGAAAAAAATATTGAGTTACCGGTAGACTTCGAAGGAAATTCTAAACTTTGGGCGAAAATCAAATATACGTTCTGCAATCTATCCTCGTTATGTTTCATAGGTAATTGCGCTCCACATAGTCTCCATAGGTACTCTCCGCGAAACAACTCTGTGCTGAGAGGAAGAGCTGATTTTCCCTGATAAAAACTGACCAGGTATAACTATAGGAGCAGTACTGGGGACTAGTGCTGAAACAGGTAATCGGCTAATCGTGATCTGTTCGGTGTTTGGTACCTACCGGCTAATAAAAGCGCCACAGGGTAAACATTGTTGTTTTTAACAAACCATTGTGAAACGGTTCACAAAATTGTCCGTTCCGATAGTTGCCAACAAAATTGACGAACACTTCGACTTTAAACGGTAACTGCGCACGTGCGTTCGTTAAGTCGAATATGGTTCCCGAACTTGGAGTTTGTCTCTGGGGAACTCGATTCCAGAAACCAGGATATCGGACATGCGCGATCAGTCTTCGGAATTTCTCGGAATCTCTCAGTGTCAAATTAAACTCCGATGTCAATGGAAGTTTTAAGGCGTTTTTCGCGCAAGCTATTCCTTCATATTGATTAAGAATACAAATTTGCGATGTTTCTCTCAGCATTCGCTTATAAAATTTAAAGGTTTGGAAACCGTATCTGAACCAATGCTGGAGTTATTTTAGTAACGTCGATATTTGACTTTCTGTTGATAAAAACCAAAATTTAATTCGGAATAATGTCATTTTAAATAGGAAGGTGCTTTATGGTTATAGGATGCCGTATGAAAAATTTGAAAACCTTACGTGAATCGATACTTATCCTGCTAACGTCGACATTTGACATACCGACCGACCAGCCGACCGATCGACAGACAGACAGAGTGACTTTATATATAGAGGTGCTAGCCGCATATAAAAATAAGGTAAAAAGGGAAAAATCACTCTTTCTACTTCCCAACATTTCAAGGCTCGTGGGAGGGGTCTGGGTGGCCCAGTCAGCAGACCGATGGTCTCTCACAGTCGGAACTCCTTTCGGCTATCTTCGCTTTGGTATTTCACGCACGTAAATCCCCGAAGTTTCAGAGTGGGTCTCTCGGTCTATTCCACGCAAAATAAAACGAATTTTGGACAGATGCGTAAAAAAACCCGCAAAAATAGATCTCACATAAAAAGGGGAAAAAAAAACGTGTTTTACAAGATATAGAAAAAATGCTTTCAGGATAATAAAGTTGAAATTTTGAAGCTACAGAACGAAACTGAAAATTAATGCTATCCAATTCTTCACCCCCTTCTAACTTTCTTGTCCAAAGCACGCATCCAAGATGGACGCATTTCTTGTACTCGGTCAAAGGTGGGAGTATCAAAGGTGGAGATAGGCGGGGAACTTCCTCGGGGATTTGGTGGTATTGAACAGAACATGTACAATATCCCTCACCGTGTTAGGAACAGTGATTATCAGGAATCATTAGCGAATGCTAAAAAATGTAAGCAAACATTAGAGGCGAAATATTGCTGTGAGCTCGTGGATGTTATATGCACATGGGCAATCGTGCGTCTCACTCAACAGTGTAATTTGGGAGAGAAAGTCCCCAAGGGCGTGTGGTGATACACCCTCAACAAGGGAATGAACACCTTGGACAATACTTAAAGCATCCAAGAAGGGTTTGAAAACATGTCCAGAGGCGGAATTTGAGACGTGGCATACAATAAACAGGATCGAGTTAAGAGAATATTAAGGCGAACCAACGCGATAACTGATCCAGTAATACACCCTATTATTATTTCACACCTCATGCTTCGTATTTTGGCTAGCCATTTCTATTCCATTAAAACACAGCCCATGGTGAAGAATAAAATTGCCTGAAGGTGTCACGTATACCATATACTTAATGTCTACAAGAGGCAACTTGAAAATAGGAATACTTCAAAGTGTCGTGTTAAGCCAAGTCTAATACACAGGACTTTACGTCTGATTTCCCCCGAGAAAAGAAGCCGAGAAAAAGCAGTATCGCTCGCTGATTTGAGTCCATTTCACACAATTGTTCACACTTTGTTTTATATCTTGTTATGTGACCACGATTTCTGAATTTTGCCACGTAGTGATTCCTTTAATATTTATTCCTCTAACAGCAAATGTTTCTTCCCAAAGGGTTGTCCTTTTTCGTCTCTGACATTCTGTCAAGCCTTATAAGTTACTTTAATACATTTCTAACAGAGCGATCGGAATTAAGAGTTTAATTTTACTGCAAATGAACTAGTTTTAAATTTTGAAAGCTGAATTATCCCAAAACTTTGCCTCGCATAATGCAATCTACGTTATTACAACTCTGGTGTTAATTGATACAAGTAGTTATCGACTATGACATTGATGATTTTACATATATACATTTGAAAATAAAGTTACATAGGCACATGGACATTAACATGTTGTTGAACATAACTTAAGTACTTGATGGAAGAGAAAAAAAAATGCAGTCAGAGAATGAATTCGACTGACAGTCGGTGTACATACAATGGCTTTATTTCTATGGGCTGTTTGTTTAGTCAAAACCATTGTTGTAAGATGGAAATATTTTAGGAACACGTGGTTTTCGATTATTCTTTTATAGATATTCGTTGATATTTAAATTGGCATGGGCTGCCGAAATTCAGATTCTTTCATAAATTCCGATTGTGAATAGCGATTGAGAGTTTGACGTACCTTGAAAAAGTAACGTATAGACGTGAAAATAATTATAAAAAAGCAGTAACCCGTACAAATTGAAAATATGTTCGAATAGCTGGGATGTTTGAGTATATTTTAGGGTTTTTGCTGCTTTTAAAAAGTACCTTAACGTACATACAAAATTTGTATCCCCGGTAAGCACCAGTTTTTTTTTACTTTTTGATAAAGTTAAAAAACTATTATCCAATTCTGTCTCGATAGGGGATATATGCAATAGCTTTTTATAGTCTATTCACCATATATCTTGGTTCCCAGCCAAGCCAAAATTGTCAAATTAAACGGATAATGGCACTCATCAAAATTACGCAATTGAGAAAACAACATTTATTTTGGACTGTCTTTTCAAATAAAGTTACACTATTATATATATACTTGCAACAAATCGAAAAGCATTTCATAAATCAGCAATGCATGGTTGTACTTCTATCTAAATGCTACCAAAGACAATTACCGTTAATCGGCAGGTAATGAGTAGTCTATGTCTAATTTCCCACTATATTTGACCATTCAAGGAGAGATAAAGAATGGCCACGTTAAAGTTGTATGAACTACCAAATGTGGGGAAAATTGCATTGAATCAGACTTAGCTATAATTGTTCGTCAGTTTTATCAAGAAGTACAAAATAACAACTGCAGTCCGCTCATTCCGCGAATTCTGGGATGTGCGTTAACGTAGTTTTACAAGGATCATAAGCACTAAAATACACTCACACATCTCGGCTATTTGAATTTGTGTCATCATTAGCTCTTATCGTTGGTTCGTACGTATCAGTGACTTCAGCGCGATATTTTTTATTTCAACGTTAATACTTTAGTTTTTCAAGGTACTTCAAACGCTCAATTTTCCTTGACAATCGTATTTAATAAATAGAAATCCAGATTTTTGCTGCTCATTCCATTTTAAAAGGTTAATTTCCTTACGAAAAAAAAAACTGTTTGAGTATTCATTAACGTTGGTTGTCTGTAAGTAAATAACTCTGTTTTGCCATCTTCCAGCCAGTAGCACACCACTCAAATATATTTCACATAATGTTATTTAGTATCAGTAGATGAATAGTTTAACAGGAACGATGTTATATTAGTAACTTTTTTCTAGGAGAGGAAGATGTCGTGTTTTGTTCTGAGCTATCACTTAGTATCCATTCACGTGCCCTGATTTCTAGGTTTCCAACGGTGCTAATAGATTCTAGAGAGAGTGTTATATTTCTTATTCAAATCATTTTCACCTTCTTCATTGAACAATGCGTCATCACGCCTGAAAAACACGAATATATTTTCTTTATTAGCATAAGAATATTGAGAAATGAGTTATATGTGAAGACGGAATCCCAGCCGGGTGTCGCCTTGTCGGTTAAGGAGCGAACGCGTTAATTGGGCTAAAGCCAGAGAGCTGGTAGAACACTCTTTCTTATTTCCAACCACACTTGGTCATTTGACGAGATTTACGTATACGTCCAACAAGGAGAGATAGGTCAAGTTATAAGGTTACTATACTCGTCTCTCTCGAGATGTGAGCATACCCCATGAGATGGCCTCATGTCCAAATCAGGTGCCTCATTAGCAGAAGAAGTATGACGCCTGTCGAGAACCAAATGCAAATGGCTGGATTTCTCCCCGTGAGAAGTGGGCCTCGTGCCCTGACCCAACCCCACACGAATGACTCTCTGCATCTCTCAAAAACCTCATTCTTCAACTTCTTTCGCTTTCCGAGCTTTGCGAAACTTCATTAGTTGAATTAGAGTGAATTGTAACGAACAAAGACATCTGCAATGAACCCAGCTTATTATATCAGGTTCTTTTAAAAAATGCAGATCCCTGATGGGAGAGATGGTTTTAAGCCATTAACTTCCTAGAAAGGGGAAGATTTCTTCAGCTGAACATTCTTACAATTTCATAAGCACTCAATATAACATGGATAGTGTCGCATAAATGTAACAGAGATATGTCTTTATTCGTAATATAATAACATGATCCTATAGTCTGTTTTGTTTTTAATGAAAAAGTTTGTAACTAAAAATAATTGATCGAACTGAAGACGGCTAAGGCGAGTTACCGCTTTAGAAAATGGACCGTTTGAGTTCATTGCAAAAGAGATTGGTGTTTGATTGGAGTTTTACGCCGCACTCAAGTATATTCATTGAAAAAGAAAATAATTGTTGTTAAAATAACACGAGGTACCAAACTCTCGGCTATAGTTCTGTAGCTTTTCAGTGCTACTATTATCCATTGAGTGTGATAATATAACCCTAAAACAATGAACGTTTGTCTTGTTTATTTATGATTCATTTTTTTAACTCGGCAACCACTATTTCAGTTCGTATAGATCACAGATTTTCTTTATTCCAACGTCCATCATTTTTAAAAATGAAATCTGAACGGAACAAAGACGTGCAAGAATAAAGGACGTAACGTATTTTCCGATTAGTTTAGCTTCCAATTTATACCGGATGCAAGGATTGAAGTTCCTAGTTTACCTGTCATGAGAAAAACGGCTATTTATTTCATTTTTACATAAATCTCGATGATCAAGAGAATACGAAGGTTTGCAGTTTATCGAAAAACTAAATGACAATCGTTGTAATTAAAAAAAAATACACAATTGAACCTGTAAATGTGGCTGTAAATACTCCAATAAACTTATCGTCGTTTTATTCTCAATTCAATTTCTAAATGTACATCACATCCATTTAAATTCAACACAAGCGACCGTTTTTTTCAATATTTATTTTTCGGATATTTGCAATATCTTTGAATTTATATAATTTAAAATTTGACAGATTGCAAAGCTGTTTGAATGTTATGTGTTAAATTGTTTTGTTTTCAGACGACATACTGTGTGGTCCAAAGGCTTCCAATTTGTAAAGAAAAGTTTGTATTTCATGCAACTATGAACACCCATTGCTTTTAACAAAGGTAATTAGTGGTGGGATTTCTGGTCTCTGATCTTGACAGTAGGGAGATGTTTGACGAATGGGAAGGTCACGTGCCCACTGACCGCTAGGTGGACAGTGTGCGAGAGGCCGAACCCAGTGCAGGCTGGTCAAATACAAAGTGGCCGGTCAGAGCGAAGTTTGTGGCGCGTAAAAACAAACGAGGCACAAGAGTCATACATCATTGTCAGATTTGGACTGACAAAGATTCGGGTGACTGAGGCTACCCGGTGATATTAATATCTATACAGAGCTTTGATTTTCGGGTGGAAGAAGGGATTTTCTGATGAAATATGCCACAACATAATGCTTAATTACGAAGGTGTTTCCCATGGATTTAATGACCACCTGCGGCAAAAAGAGAAGAGTGTATACAGCTGACCTAGCAGAGGCATTGTTTTCCGCCGGCAGTCAAACCGCATTACTCGTCTTAATAACACTGGAGATCTTATTATATAGTGTTTCGTTAAAGATTCTTCCATATTCCTTCTCGCGTATTGTATTTAATAGATGGAAGGCGACTTTGATCTAGGACAGTAATGCCTTGTAATTTCTTTTCTCGCTTAGACGAATCAGGATACGTGTTTGCCAAAGTACCAACAAGCCAAAGGGATCAAAGGGATCGCTGGAAAGTTTTCCTTAAGTTTGTCTGAACAAGCAAAGCGTGGTAAAATCGATATGTTTTGTACTGGTTGCTGGGATAGTTGCTGGTATGACGCACCGTGTCGTAACCCCGGCAGGCTGCACTAGGCGTGGGGGCAGGGCCTCTTCCTACCACCCCGATCAACAATTCCCCACTTCAATAAATTACTTGACCATCGGAGATGATCTAGGCTTATTCGAGTTGACAGAACTCTGCTCTTGAAGTTTCCCAAGGTTCTGGAGAGTGAAAGGATTATCTACGCTCCAAGTGCTTCATCAAAGAAAAATAAAAGCAAGATAACATTAAGACATTTCCCTCTAATATTAACCACTTTTATGAAACTTTGCTCTCTTCCAGCTCGCAAATACATCAAGCCAATAATAAAGCTTGTGGTCTCTTCTCTTAAAATATTTATCTCATATCTCGTTTAGTTAATTGGGAAGTGTTTTCTGGCCTGTAGGCTTTAATCAAACGCCTAAATCACAAGAAATTCTCCTTAGAAATTATGATAGGGCTTGATTACAAGCGTTCGAGCTATACTTTCCGTCACCGATTTTTCTTTGAAGCGGCGAAAACTAAAGAACGGGAGTTTAAACTGATTCCTCTATTTGCCTGATACAAATAGCGAACAAAGATTCAACATTTTAAACATGCAGGCTAATAAAGTTTGAAAAAAACGTTAAAAGCAATAATTTTATTTGAAGCTCTTTGAAGATTTTCTACTTAAAATATATTTAAAAAATGAATTGTTTTGCAATTGTCTCCAATATTGCGTTTGATTTTAGAACAGGCTTAACAGCAGATTTTCATTAGCAGGGAATTTATTTGTTTTCCAATTTTTCGTTTGGTGTTTGGTGTTCAAAGCAACCTGGAAAAGTGAATCCACGTTTGTTGTTGAAAGAACTTAAATCCTGTATAATCCAGATTGAGTTTAATTGCACTAAATGGGTTTCTAGAAGTATTTATGTACACGAAAACACACGGACTAGATACGGACTTTGAACTAAATAGCTCTTTTAGACAATTTCGAAATATCCATTTTGATGTATTTTCTGTGCATTTAAAGCTTGCCTATTCACAGCATTTTTTTTAGTTAAAACACACTGGTGCAGGGAATATTGACTTCATGTACTAAAATAACTAAAGGAAAGAGTCATCTTTAGACGTCCACTCCCACCTCCCACCCCTCCCCCCACCCACATACACAATTTAAACCCATAGAAAAGGATAAATCGCCTGCAGTTTCTCCAACCAAACACCGATACAAAGCATACATTATTATCTATACATAAATATATATACCGGTATGCTTTATTGTTGCATGGGATACACTTCTTGAAAAATGGCAGATTTTCTACCGAACAATCGAATCAGCGTTCAGGAGTTAGGCACCTATAGTCCACCTGGATTTCTGGCGTCTTTCAAGAAAATCTTAATACCAACAATAACGGAAGTATTTTTATATTCACCTTCCATTAAACTCAATAGAATCCTTTCTTTGGTTAAAACAGTCATAGTTAATTTGTCTTATAAATATCCAAGTCTACATTTGATTGATTGATTGTTTTGGTGTTTTACGCAGCACTGAAGATTATTTCACTTATATGGTGGCGTTGCCAGTTTTATTGTGGGAGGAAATCGGGCTCTATGCCGAGAGGAAACCCACGACCTTCCGATGGTAACCATCGTTTACATTTGAAAAGTCTGTATCGATTGAAACCTAATTTGAATAGCTTTTGTTGGTTATTGTGTTACTAAGTCTGTTTTCTAATTAAAGTGGTATGAGTGCCAAAATGTTGATATTTTCCGTTAAAACAGATTGTTGAAATTATCAGCTATTTTCTCAAGGTGTAAAATTGAGAAGCTTGTAAAGTAGTCTCACTAAAGTGGTGATTTGAACTTACTAAGCCTTTGAATGAAGAAACCTTAGTCTCGATTAACTAAATTTTACTTACCGTTTGGACACTATTTAGGTTTGTAAATGCCATAGAATATATGGATTTTTCTAATTTCAACGCCAACTATTAATTTTTCGATGACCTGCTAAGCCTTTACAGTCATGACAATTCGAATAAATAAAAAAGTGTGAATTTGGCAGCTCATGCGTCTTCAATCAATTGGTTTGGTCAAAGTTGTTAAATTTAAAATTGCATTTGTCAAGTCTTGGTAATTTTGTTTACAAAGCAGTAGAATGTTCAAAACAATACTAGTCCTAGTATTGATAAAAAATAAGCTGGCTCGTGTGGTAGAATGTTTGAGGATGCATTTTGCCTGTAAAAACATGGAATTGTTGGATTGAATATGATTTGCCATTTTCTTCTTGAAGGAAGAAATTAAAGTACTTTGTCTGCGCACCGTTCTAGTGATTGCTCGTTGTAATCGGTTTAAAGGACCAGTAAGATATCGGGAAAGCGAGAAAGAGAGAGTTACAAAAACTGAAGTGTCTCTGGAGAAAAAGCTGCTTATCGGGACAATTTGTGAACATGACAGTCGGTCCTTAAGGGCTTTTCGTTGGGACATTATAAAATAGAAATTCATGTTGGCGCGTTCGCTAGTACAGATTCCCGTCTTTCGTACCAATAGTGTTCTTTTCAAATCTGATTGGATTAATTATATCCTGTCAAGAGATTTCGATGTGCTGTCATTATGGGATAGAGAAGTCCTAATTGTATGTCTGCCCAGTTAGGAAACCATAGAAATGAGAGAGAGAGAAACTGAATGTTATATAGTACCATGGGAAATATGCCGAATATGAATGACAGAATAGAGAAAATAATGATTTGAAACTCGAATAAGAACTTTGGAAAAAAACCCATAAAAGAATCACCCCAAATCTCAACCTCGAATAAAAATAATAATCAGAAAAAAAAACAACCCACGCAAAAATAAAACAGTGGAAAACTGTTTGCCTCCATACTGAGTTTAAAATTGGTAGGGTTTATACCTACAGGTCAAAATTATAACCAATATCGCCATGGATAAGAAAGTTTAAAATTGCTTAATAGTTTTTAAAGAAGCTGTTCAATGTGTTTGGGTTCTTATAGGAATAAGTTTGAGTTTGAGTTGAAACAAAATGAAAGTAACCGGTTTGGTACCATAACTCCCAGATACTTGCATGTCTTCGCTATTGAGTATAGGCTATATAGTTCTCATTTGTAAATTATATGTTTATAAACACTAAAAACTATGTAATAGTTTTACTATTTTTACAGCTAGTCTTCTAAATCCCTCCCAAATTACACAAATCAGAGAAACTTGTTTTAATTCCAAACACAGTTGACTATTAAAATTTCCAGCCGTTGTTTAAGAATTATATGTTCGTAGTAGTTTCATAAAGACGCTATAGCCTAAACACTAATGTATACTCAAAACAGATATTGCTAGTATTTTTCCTGTGTTCAAAATATCACAAAGAGGGGTGATCCAATTTTATATCCTTAAATATCTTAACACAAGGCAGATGACAAATTATTTCCCAAAACAATGATTTATATGATTTTATAAATTCTAATAATACCAATTTACACTCAATTGTTTACAGAAAATTTGTAACATTTCAATGCTATGTCTGGTTAATGTTTTGGGAAGACACCGGGAGATATAATTAATGTCTTTAAGCGTTTTAAACAGAGACAATACTTCTCTCAAATCAGTATTAAATATCAACAGGACTTGGTGTCAAACCGAAAAAAAAACAAAAGAGGGAATTCCAGACGTTTTCCTATTCCTCATTTTCAATCAAGACTGTCAACATTTGTGTCCAGGTGTCAAAGTTGAGTTGCGTCTCGTGCAATTTGATATCTGGACAACGTCACACTGGGGAAAACGAAAAGTAAACCTTGTAAGAAATACGAATTTAAAGGTTTGTTGGTTCCAACGGAAAACCGTTTTCATGCTTTGGTATTTTGTCTTAGCCTATGTCGGTTCGACTCAGAATAAATTAAGTCGGTCATTTTTGATTTAGCTAATTTTAGGATTCATCAAGAGAATATCATTCTTGCGATCGGATTCAATTCCAGAAAATACGTCCTTTCTTTTTAAAAATGTGATAGGATTTTGCTTGTGATAAAACTGCTATGACTAAATGTTTTACTGAATACCATTTTAATTCATAAATATTTTATGGATTTAGTGAATTATTATTGCTTATTGTTAAACGAGGCCTGCAGTTTCCAGCTCATTTATTAACTAATTTCCTTAATAATGTTTTTTTTCTTTCTCCGACCCTTTTACGGTGATATGTGATGCGAGTAGAAATTCCACCGTGTTGACGCGACCTCGTCGGGAGGGATTGGGCTCTCTGGATTGCGAGAGACCTCTTCTCAAAACTAAATGAAGTGTGCCTATTAATTTCAGTTAGGTATTCTCCAATCAGAAAACACAGTCATGGGATTTACAATAAGTCGATACGGTAGAATGGCATTGTGAAATTGAACGACCTAGCCTTAACGAAATGTCACTCGGAGATGGAATTTATTTCTAATTGTTTTACGGTTAGCTGAGGCTATCACCAATCATAGAGTTTTAATTCTGACAATCCAGAGGGAGCGTCCAAAATCCGGGCCATTCCTTGACCCGACTTCACCCAAAGTCTCGCCTTCATTTGCGAGAACGTCCTCCCAGGAATATTTACTTACGCTTTGTAACTAAGAAAAAACTAGAATGTTAAAGTTTAGCTTGGCAAACCGATAAATCTTTCACAGCATTGTTTATTCCTTTGACAGCTGAATTCATTTTTGCTCGATTCCTTTATTTAGTATGCAATGGCTATACATCAACGTCTAGAAATACGTCTAATCAAGAAAAGGCTAGATGAAAAAGTGAAAATGAACGATTCTACAGAAAAATACCATGGCCATTGGTGGCCCATGCATGGTTTCAGTTCAAAGGTATAGCTCATCAGGAACTTTTCAAATGTGCGACCAAATTACAGTCATGTCTTTCACCTCATCTTAATCAAATATAATCAGATGAAGCGTGAGGGTGGGGTTAAGTTCGCAAAAATCTTGAGAAAAGTTTGATTCAATGAATCAAATTACACAAGTTTTGAATTCGTTATGTACATAGCAGTTCTGGATAATATAGATCAAAATCCAAGTATGAACCCTATATAAGACATGCATACACAGGGGAAATCTTCTCCACTAATTGTCGTTTCTAATTGTGTTAAAATGTCGATTTTATAGATTAAAATTCAGGTATTAACAAAAATAATAGATTAAAATCCAAGCACAAACAAACATTAAAGATTAAAATCCAAGCAAAAACAAACATTATAGATTAAAATCCAAGCATAAATAAACATTATAGACTAAAACCCAAGTATTAACAAACATTATAGATTAAAACCCAAATATTAACAAACACTATAGATTAAAACCCAAGCAAAAACAAACAATATAGATTAAAATCAAAGCACAAACAAACGTTATAGATTAAAATCAAAGCACAAATAAATATTTTATAGATGAAAATTGAACACCAACAAACATTATAGATTAATATCAAAGCAAAAATAAACATTGTAGATTAAAATCCAAGCCAAAACAAACATTATAGATTAAAATCCAAGCACAAATAAACATTTTATAGATTAAAATTCAAGTACCAAGAAAAAGTACAGATAAAAATTCAAGTACTAATAAAAATTAAAGATTAAAATGCAAGTACCTACAAGCATTATATTTTAAAATCCAAAAATACAAACGGAGTTTTTCAATTACTAAATACTACAAACTGGACATGTGACGTGAACTAATTCGCCGGTTCATTCGTATGTCTGATTACTGAGTGAGAAAACTAGAAATATTATCACTTGCTTCCAACCGAATTACATTAGGACTTCTGGTATACAGAATATCAAAATTCGGAATAGAATAAAAAGTGGACTGAAAGCATTCTTAAAAACATGCTTCTTTATTTTGTGACAAGTGATAAAAAATAGAAAAATGCCAATACAATAAGTCTGTTGTTTTCTGCTTTTTGTGCATTTTCTAATCTCGAATTTACGAAAAAAAAGCTAATCATTTTTTTCAGAATAGAATGAATTACTGTATTTTCACACTAAATGCCCTTGAAAAAAGACACGAATTAGTTTTTTTACATTTCAGTCATGGATGTTCTACATTAATCTTTTAAAGGACCGAGTGAGAGTTAAGTTGTGAAATATATGAAAATCAGCTGTTTGTCTCGTATGGACGAAAAAAAAATGCTGACATATCAAAGCATCGGAAACCTGTTATTCGCATTTGTGTAATTAGTCACTCGGATCCTTCCGCTGTGTCAAATCCTTTCATAGTTTAATTGGTATAATAGGCAGGTGTAAAACCCTTTGAATGCGTTGTGATATTGACAAATGGAAATGTTCAACATTACCTTGTACGATTTGCACACGCGCACAAGGTAATATACATGTATTACTATTGTCTATTTCTGTCAAGGAATGTACAATAACATTATTTCTATTCTGTAAGTGTGTAAATATATCGGATATTTCGTAATCAAATGGAAAATGAAAATGAGGTGGTCATTAAAATATTGTTTTTCATAAAACCAATTATGGTCTCCTTTTGGCAGAGTTGAAAAGCATTTTTGTACACCTTTTTACAAAAACGATTTTAAGAAATAGAATTTTTGAAAATCGAAAACTGTCAGACATGGCTTCCGAAACATGATACGAATAGAACAACCATTTGTTGCGCCAAATTATTAAACAGTTTGCCGCTGTTTAGAAAATTATATAAATACACAGTTATAGTTGTTAAGTGATAGTCTGGTATTGATAAATATTTTGACTAAGTATCTTGGAGTGGGCGTGTGTTAGTTTTGTAAGTAACACGCCTACTAGTAAGCTAATTGACAGGTGTTTAAGTTTATATGACCGCCGTGACCTTGGTAGTCCTGCTATGTGATCGTAGACACGTAATATGTCAGGAGTGTCAAGATTAAGGTCAGGAAACTTACAAGTTATCTTATCCGTACCAAAGAGCAATGGTTTGGTCTGACTTTAATTCACACAGCTCTAACCACTTGAAGCATAGAAAAAGAATCCCCACCAAGTAGGTCTGTATTAATAGCGGATCAGACTTTGAGAGGGAAAATGTTGGGAGGGTAAAGGAAATTCAGGGTGTATAGACACCCCAAAATCTGGTCGGCATTAACGTTCGATTGCAAGCCAGGGGTGATTTATGCTGTCTAACTTTACTATGACATAACTAGAGATATATACCCTGAAGCTAAATGCCTGGCTGATAGGCATACAAGCACTTGGTCCCGATAAGACAGTCTGAAATGCGACACCTCTTGACCCCGAATGACCTCCTTTCGAATACCGAGAAACGGCGAGACCTGGCAAAAAATTATGTCAGAACTTAACCTGTTGTGCAACATGCAGTAAGCGCCTGACTCCCCGGGTCAGGGTCGAGTTTGGGGCGTAGACGGGGCATGATAGCCGAGGCTCCGATAGGGGCTTCAAAGGTACTATTCGATTCTTAGTATATATATATATATAGTAAGTTAGTCTAACACAAACATTGGTCTAATCTGAAATTATACTATCAAATCGTACTTTACAAAGAGCTTTCCAAGGCTAGTAAATTGTTCCATTAAATTATAATAAAGTGAAGTTTGTTATTAGACGTTGGTTAAAAGTTTAAGTATGTGAAGGGATTTCAAGAAAAGCCGCTGGACATGCCAAGGAGAATATCCAGTCCGTTCCTTTTATGCAGTACAATCTGAAGTACAAATATCGCTTCAAGAGTTTCGAGAGCCAATTAATAACATATAAATATATTAAAACAATCAACCGATAAAATATGTCTTTGCCGATTGTTTTGTCCTATTTTAGTTTATCTCCAAGACACAAAGATATCCGATTTTTGTTCACCCAAAATATAGAAATGTTGAAATTCAATTTATTGAAAGTTGAGCCATTTACAAAAAGGTCTTTTACGCAAAATGAGGTTAACTACAGAGCGAACTATTAAAAGTGCGCAGTTGTATTTGGGATATTTGTAATGGCATTCAGTTTCATTTGTTTACATTTGCGACAAACTATGGCAAAGAAAAATTGTTTGCGCTTTTTTTTATGTCGTGTTTATTTTGTGATAATACCAGGGTTAGGGGGAAGCTGTCTGGGCTATAATATATACTGTGAGAAAACCGTAATCTTTAATTGGTACCTCGTCTTACACATAGGTTTAGCCAGAAGATTGCTTGTGGCTCGAACCCTTGGCCAATCGCTATAGGACTAGTATTGGCCATAAGTGCCAGATCGAGGGGCATCAAAACACATTGAAGATTGGAGCCGAAATCCGGTTATACATGGAAAGGGGTGTGAGTGCAATTTCTTATAAAGTTATACACGTATCTAAAAGTTCAAAAAAATGTTTATACACTTAGTCTCAGTAAAATGTAAACAGACTCATATAGGGTTTCAGTTTATTCTAGTATTTAAAATAATCTACTTCGCCTTGTTTAAATATTACATTAAGAAGCGAGTACATTGTGAAATTCATGAAACATCTTTCGAGTATTACTTTAGTTTTCTTATACCTCTTTATGTAACGAGGGAGCAGGCAAACAGGTTGGCTCGTTGCCACACCTATGTCAAATGTTAAATCAATTTGACCTTAGACTTGATCCGATGTTCTTGATATTTCGCCAGACACTAAGGAATTATAATATATATACAGTTTAAAAAAGGATACACATAATACTGTGTTCAAATAAATATAATGATTGATTTTTTTTTAAATTTGTAGACGAGCTACCAAAATTGGGACATTTGCTCGCTGAAATGGTACTTAAAAGAGAATAAGGGTATTATGATTTGTATTGAAATTTAATAGTTTATTTGCAGCCTCGAATCAAATATATCTTTAAAACTTAGATGGATTGATTGTTTGGTGTTTTACGCCACACTCAAGATTATTTCACTTATATGGCGGCGTTGCCAGTTTTATTGTGGGAGGACACCGGGCTCTATGCCCGGAGAAACCCACGACCTTCCGGTGGTAACGGGCAACCATCCCACATAGGTCGTTCGAGTAGAAACCCAGTCAGAAAATTTCCAATTTTGTTTGGACTGAATGAGACTCGAACCCGCGACCCATTTTAAAACTTAGAAAAAAAACCCCACAACAAACAGAATTGAGCGCCAATTTGAATTCTGATATGTTATTCGGGTTTAACTTCTGGTCCTTGCCGATTATAGAATCAATAAATATTATCCATTTTGACTTTGGTGATAACATTTTAATGATTTTCTTATGTACGATATTTCTTAACACTCTGAATTCAGGGGGAAATACACATATACCATTTTATGGAATATAGTCTTGTTTCTAAATGTATCGATTGCTTACAACGAACATTTACGCAGTTTGACAGTTTTTGTTCTTGTAAAATATGTCTGGCACATGATCTAATATCTATATGTTTTCAAATTATTTTCTCTGGCACATGGATATCTAATATCCTTATGTTTTCAAATCATTTTTTCTGGCACATGGGTATCTGATATGCATGTTTATAAATAATTTTCTCTTGCACATGTATATCTTTTCAAATTATTTTGTCTGACACAAGGATATCTGATATCCACATGTTTTCAAATTATCCTCTGTGGCACATGGTTTTCAAATTATTTGGTCTGGCATATGCATGTATATCTAATATCCATATGTTTTCAAATTATCTTCTGTGGCACATGGATATCTGCTATCCATAAGATATCCATATGTTTTTAATTTTTTTCTTTGGCACATGGATATCTAATATCCATATGTTTTCAAATTATTTTCTATGGCACATGGATATTTGATATGAATGTTTATAAATAATGTTCTCTGACACATGGATATCTGATATCCACATGTTTTCAAATTATCCTCTGTGGCACATGGTTTTCAAATTATTTGGTCTGGCATATGCATGTATATCTAATATCCATATGTTTTCAAATTATCTTCTGTGGCACATGGATATCTGCTATCCATAAGATATCCATATGTTTTTAATTTTTTTCTTTGGCACATGGATATCTGATATCCATATGTTTTCAAATTATTTCCCTGGCACATGGGTATCATGCTAAAAAACATACTTCCGGCCCAGGAGATGCATTTTGACAAACATAAAATTACCAAGTCTCCACAGAAGGTCAAATTTGAAAAAATAAAATAACTGAATTGTATAGATATTACGCAACGTCAAAACTGAAATATTGAAAAATAAAGAAAATGCGGAAGATTTAAATGGTATACCTGTAACAGAACAAACAATAAAATAAAACAAGAAAACTTATATACCTCAAAAATAGTTAAAGCCAAAAAATACATGATATAATTGTATCAAAACAGACAATAATATTTACAGTTTGGCAAATCTCTTTCAATGGGGGCTGAAGGATACACTCGTGTACATATTTTTGATGTTTGTTTTGGTTGTGCGTCTTGTATCTCAGATTTACGGCGAGAAATGTTGACGAAAAAGTAAATCTTACGCGTTTTTACGTCAGGAAGTATCGCGATGTTTTCATTGCAATATCATCTTCAATTATAGAATAAACAAAAAGACGTTCAAAGGAAACAAAAAATATTGAAAGACAAATTTAATTTAGGAGAAATTTTCAATGTTTGACCTTTCTGCCACCAGATGACGAGATTTATTTGTAATTATGCAAAACAAGCTGGTCGATTCATGGCGATTCCTCTTGAAATATGATATCTTTCAGGATGACTAGTCGAAGTGAAATGGAAACAACGCGGAGCACAAGCAGATCAAATCGACCCAAAATGTCCCAATTAATCTAATTCGAAAGAAATTAGCGTACAGCCAAATCTGAAATCATCTATCTTGCGCTGTTCAAAAAATTGAAATTAGTCATGGAGAAAACGGCGAGCATATACTGAGAATTTCTCTACTGCCTTCTACGTCGTCTTTATTCTTAATTTCTTAAAGAACCCCACGAAGATATCCGTGCGATACCCAGTAATTATTCAACATAGTCCACAATAAAATTAGTCTTGGAATATTGCCATAAAAATCTGTTGTCCTCAGACCGTTGATGCGAGAGGCTGAATTATACATTGGATCTGAACAGACCTTGACATGGCTTGTCGGTAAATATGCATCATCTGAATCTACTACCGAAGTAGAGATCATAAAATCTACACGAATAAAAATTATTTCTTTAACCGAAGCGAGATCTAGGTTTATCTATAGGCTCAATTTGTTCAGGATAGTCTTTAAACGCAATTTTGAGGCACAACCAGAAATTCTCAAAGAGAAATCAAGCTTTATAAATCGAACATTCTATATTGTCATATATCAGTCAACAAATTAGCTAGAACAGAATATTAGTCAGTAACCGCGGCCAAATAACCCAGAAAGGGTTATTAAAGGAAAAGAAAGTAGCTTTGTAGCTTTTATTATTGTCTTCTCATTACGAAGAAATCATTTAAATAAACAAAGTCTTTATAACAGTTTATGTCGGCTTTTTTCAATACATCAACAAATGATGTACCAAAAAATATAAAAAATAAATTGTATATAATTATTAAACGGCGTTTAGCACAGATTTGTCTGTATATTGTTGATGATATTTGCTGCTATTTTCTACCTTTGAAAAATAGAATTATTCGAATAAACAAAATTCCGGCATTGATGTTAGGAGTGTCCTTGAAATAACGGCTTTTTGTAAGAAAACTATGCAAGGAAAACATGATTAGGTAAAGGAAACATTTGACGGACAATGCTAAGCTCGAGATGTACCTGAAATCAATGTGCTTCACAGAATTCTTTATGCTATCCATGTGACAAAGTTTCCATGAAAAATCTTATTCCTGATTTACAAGACAATGTCCTTTGATAAGTGATGAGTTGGGAAATTTCATCAGGACGATAGCTTTGCTCAAATCTCAAGTACATTTACCTGAAGCCGATGTTCATCTTCCCATGTCAATCCTACCCAGCCACCGGTATTAGAATAATAGTTTTCTATCTAAATACATAAATACAACGACTTGGTGGGTTCGATTTGCTTAATCGTATTCAGTCTTTTGAAAAGAGAACTCACAGGTATTGCGTTATTTCAATACAAAACCACACATGATTTAGTCACTTAATTAACTGATTTGCAATCAAGCAGAGCGTTTTGGCTTGAGAGATAGGAGTGTATGTAAATAATAACTTTGTTTGAGTCAAATGAACGCGTGTCCATGGTTGTGAACGTGTGATTTTGACAGATGGTCGCTTCAATAAGCCGGCGAAGCCATCGTCAGCAATCTAATACAGCTCTACGAAAACTCCATTATCTTACCTTAATCAAAACAGATTTGTAAAACAATACGAATGACAGGATCTTGGGTAAGTGAGACCGATGGAAATATGCCCGAAGCAAGTGTTATACATGGATGCAAGCCCCTATAGAATCATTAGGAGCCCTGTCATATTTCATATAACTTCAACACGTATTCCCCAAAATGCCCTTGTCACTGAACTGGCCACCTTCAACATGAATCTACGCCCCATCACAAAAGCTGTAGACATAAACTGTCAGAAAACTGGTATTATCAATCGGTCAATAAACGGGAAAAGCCGTTGGTCAAATGTAAGTGAAAATGGTTTTGATTTATCAAAAAGAAGAAATCCCAATATCCTTCGAACCCGAATATTTATTGAGGAAAAGTAAGTCGCACGTTTCACATGGTCATGTTTCACAAAGCGGCGTAGCCTAAGTTTTCACGTAACTGCCATAGCAACCCAAACTGTAGAGATATATTGCTATGGCAGTTACGTAAAAACTTACGCTACGCCGCTTTGTGAAACGGGCTCCAGGAATTGAATATAAACATAAAGAGGCAGGCTTTTACAAATAAGGATACTTTTTCAATTCGTTTTGACTGTGCTATTTCCATGCACCTCTTGGAAAAATGTGCTTCAGTTTTACCCCAAAATCATATCGATGAAACTTGTCGTAAATTAGTGGTACCATTTTAACGTCGTTAACTTATAATGGTCCAACTGTATTTAAAGGACTTACAAATCAAACTGAATTTTCTTATAATATAATGTTGAGTGTGCAGAAAAAGATTTTCATGCAGTTTAATGATTGGTTTCCTATGTGATTTAAGTTTTCAGACAAAACCTGGCCAATTACTATACAAATTCTATAAGAATTTTCTCATAAAACAAAGCGGCAAATCTACATTTACTTGTAACAGATCTGAAGACGTTACCATATTGCTGAAAATGTCCTTTGTATGGGTGATTTGGAGGGAAAAATGAGCCCAACTTGTTAAAGGGTATTTGTTGGGGATTTAATTCGCAATATAATTTGACTTTTCAGAACAATTTCGTCATTTAGCAATCTGCCTAATGGCGGTAGTTATCTCCACGTCAAGGCTAAAATTATAGAACTGTAGCTTTTTGAAAAGTGGATTCGCCAAAAAAGATACGAAATCCTCTCTCGAGATTAATTTGAGGAGATTTGAGAATTTTGACAGCTTCCGTTTGCCTTACTCGTTACAAGCCCGCAGATGGCGTAATCTGGTCGGCAATGCACCGTTGATCGTGTTCCCGAGGAAACCGCAAGTCTTTGTTGTGGTTAGCCTCTCTCTAACCTTTTCACGTCATTATGCCTCATCTTAATAAGGGATTTTTCCATTTCAGACCGCAACTTTTCAAACGACAATTAGTAAGTTTGCAAGAAGCCGTCATTAAACCTCTCTCCACAAACCACTGACTTTATTGTATCACGGAAACCCCTCAAGTCATTTAAGGCCTTCGAGCTTGAATTTATTCAAATAAGGTTCTCGTAGACACTGAGAGATGAAATTTGTTTCTCGTAAGGTTTTTTTCTTTCTTGTCATCCCCCACACTTCTCCTTCTGATTTAACGGCCTCTAATGAATGACACCGAAATTAGCGGGGTTTAATGAACTCTTACCAAGGCCTTGAGATAGAAGTCGGATAACTGAAATTATGTTCCTGATCGCAAAGTGTATTTTTTACATGACCACCTTACAAAATTACTAGGCTGTGTTAAGAACAGAAAAGTTGTCAGAGTACAAGTCTGCTTAATTAGTTAGCGAATTTCATGTATTTAAATGCTAGTATATATAAGGCAATTCTCTGCAAGTTAAGGCTACATTTTTAACAATGCAAAGTTTTGAATATTGGGTTTAAAAAAGCCATTAATTTGAATAGCTTGAAAAATATTCTTTCATTTTTAAATAAAACAATCAACGCAATCTTGATTTCAAAGAATTACAAAAACTAAGAACCTAATTACAAAACACGTAATGGGATTCCTTAGTCCTGCACAGAATATTGACTCCGAAGCCTAACTATTTTAAAAGATATTCTTGAATCTGTAATAAAGAGCTAGAATATTTAATAAATTCTAACGCAATCTTTAAATAGGTGAATAGTATTTCTAAGAGGTTTTCCTTTTAAAAGCAGAGGATGAAATAACAAATGATTAAAATGACGTGTTTTTATTTTTTTATTGTAAAGCTGCAGTCAAGAATAATGCACCTGTAATAAAGAGGTGCCAGTTTGATTGGAACGAAAAATCTGACATAAAGTTTCGCCAGAGATGTTTCAGTCTGAGCTGGAAATATCGGCTATAGTTCTGAATGTCATTGCTATGTCATTTTAATTTTAGAATGTAAAATTTTAGAGTTAAGAATTGAAAACTTAAAAGTACAAAAAGACACTCATTCTAAAAATAAAACTGTAAATGAAACAAAAAACACGTTTACAACGAGTCTTTTTGTAATTTCTGTAACAGGCCATTTGTTTTGTGGTTTCTATGTTTAGTCAGCGGTGCGTGTTGAAACGACACACTGCTTGTTGTCTTGTGATTAAATAATCACGCGGGAGAAATTGTTAATCCCGTTAGCTGGCCATATTAACTGGGATTATTTTTTGCCTCACCGCCGTCTGTCAACTTTAATTGTTTCCTTAGCTTCAGATAGCTCGCAAAGTTCGACTTGTAACTCATCCAAGATAATATACATGCAGCATGTTTTTAGTTTTACGGTTAACAAGGAAAGGATATAAACCCGCAACACATTGGAGAATTCAACTACAAATTCTTCAAATAAAGAAAGTTAAATCACATCATACACACATTGTGCTGTACTTTTAATAAAGATCGCAATGAATCCATTCAAACATACACGGATTGAATGATTGGTGGATTTTTGGTTCATCACTCAAGATCCATTATGAATATGGCGACCTTAAACTGTTTACCGTTGAAGAAAATAGGACTCTTAGCCAGGATTCCATTTTTGGGGACTACGCGGGATTCGAAACCATACGTCAGTGTTATTGTTTTAGTGTTCATACATAAATATAAAGTATTAGGGAGAACTGTTAAGAAGGAAAAGCAACTTCTTCTTCGTTGTATCCGCATTTATTCAGTATCGTTATCCACCAAATCGTGAATATTTCTGTTCATTACAGATAAACAAACAAGGGATATAGGTTCAGATGTAACGCAAATGTATGAAGTAAGGTGAAGAATTTCCTATGGATAACAACTTCTTGGTTTACTGGGTGACGTTGTTATCCATAAGTAATTCTTCACCTTATTGTAACCTTCCAACTTTTAGATGTCATTGAAAGATTTCAAATGTATAAACTCTGTAATTAGTTAGTGTCTTTTAGAAAGTGAGTATATAACAGTATGCTCGTTATTTTGGGGGAATGTTGGCTGAATGGATAAGGCAGCCGGCATTTATTGCCGGCGATAGGTGCCATACGCTTGGACCCGGGGGTTCGATTCCCGTTTCGGGTGTCACCAAAAATCGGTGAAAGAATTTCTGCCATTTCTCAAGAAAGTGTACTCCCAAAAAATAGCGTGAACACTATAAACTCTATAATTTTAGCGTATTCTCTAGATAAAAGTTTGTTTTTCTTTATAGCTCTATTGTATCATTTTCCCTACATAATAAGTTTCATGAATAGGAAAACAACCTACCTTATTTAATGGTAGGCAGTGCTTGATCTAAGACAGTTGAATTTTGAATGTTAATTAGCTCATTAGCTTGATAATGTAAACACATATATAGGTTATTTTAGACAAGAAGATTTTCCCTGTGTCCTAGTGTTTTAGCGTTCATAAATATTAAGTCTACACTTGATTGAAATTTCACTTGCTAATAAATATAGTAATTCCCCCACACTTCACTTCCCCATGTCAACAAACATTCTTCATAATGCCTAATGAACATTTTAATGTCTAAATCTACAACTGCAATTCGGTTAATATTAGCATTACTGTGATAAATATTTGAACCTTTTTGGCACATGTTTTGAGAGGAAGAAAAGTGGTTTCTCGATTCTGAACGACCTGCATGGTGTGATTAAGCTCGCATGGATTGCATTTTGAAGACTCCCTAACTAACTATGGCCATTGGTTGACCGCAAGGATTTTTGGAAGAAAAATAGAAAACTTCGATGGCAGCTAGTGAAGATGCCTTAAGTACTTGGGTGGACACTTCAGTCCAGCTTAGAGAGATCTTGTTTCTCTCAGAGCCTTACAAAGCGGTCTTGGTAGTAATTATCGACGTAGTTTACCACTCAACAAGCGGGAAGCCGGGCCAGAATGTGAACTTTAGGCCAAGGGGAAGACCCAGAGAACTGTGCCTTTACCCTTCCCCCATTCTACTTACCCCAGTCATAATAATACTCTCTACTTTAGGAAAGACATGTTATTTGTGGAAGAATATGTGAGTCAGCAAGTGCATCGATTCATTAACGAGCGACAAGGATTCATGGCTTGATTTTTTATTCTAAATACCCGCTTTTGCCTTTCGTCTTTGTCTAACTTTTCCTCTTTCCTTTTGTTTAAGTTGCGTATTACATCTGAAAGCCAAAACGCCAAGAACAAGTTGTAGGCCCTTTGTTCCCAAATACCAACTGTCATAAATCCACTCTTGGCAAGTTGCCGTCTTTCAATTCTCATGTAATAATGACAGTCAGTGAGTTTCTTAATTTGTGGGAAACCACAACCTGTAAGTTGATATTTGCAGAAGTTTTTCTCCTGACAGAAAAGCTTGTCTCAGCTGATGTAACTTCCCGCCACACACGCCCCAATACCCATTGGGGTTCCAAGGACGGGGTGTTTTCGCTCAAGTCTGTGGTTTTCTTAATCAATTCATATTCATAATCAATAATTATGCTTCTAACAAGCGGCTATGTGCTTGCGGTTTTGTAACTACAGCAAGGCTGGAGAAATGAGGGTATTGTTAGCTAAGTTTAGGAACCTGAATCTAACCTTATTCTCAGACAACTATCTCCTTTTGTCTCTAACCGCAATCAATCCGGCCTTTGTCCCAGCAAGATGCTCCAATCTAAGACATTGCTTGAGATTGTCTGAACATACATAAATCCATTCTGTCACCTGTCTATTATTTCAGAAAAAACTCATATTCGTGCCTCGGTTATTGTTAATGTTGCTAGGTGAATAGTGCTTCTAGAGAGTTTGAAGCCCCAAAGGTTCGCTACAAGACAAGGGGGATCAAAATTACGAGAATACTTGGCCAGAGTTCTTCATCAACACTCTGTCAAAGCCATTCTCTACTTCTAACTCCCCCAATGCGAAAGTTCCTGAACTCCATTACTCGGCTACAACCGTAGAGTTTCGAACTTGTCAGTCACTTACAAAAGCTATCCCCGAAGACAATCTTTTTCAATTTTCCACGTAATAAGCCTACTTGACGAGAGAAGAGATGCCTAAAGTGTAAACATAATGCTATATGACTCCATGTTCCGTCAGCCATGTGTGGCATTAGGAAATAATAGTGCCTCTAAACACGCAAACTTTTCTCACTTTCTCATATAAAAGGGTTATGAATAAAAGCAATCTGTGTCGTTGAAAAGAGATCTTGAATAACAAACTGCGCAAAAAGCAATTTTTTCAATGTTTATATTGTGCCAATTTTGGCTTAATTGTATTTTGTACAGGCAGTTATTTAACACAAACACTTAGTTTAAGTAGCACGAGTTGGCCAAATGTTTTATTTTTCCGTTAAAATAAAATTTGTAAATCTTTACGTTTTTTCCTCAAGAAATACACGTAAGAAGCCTTTTACTGCTACCAGTCATCAAAATGTATGTTAAAGTATAGTGCAATGAACTAATTTAGGTTACCATGAATGAATATTCATGCGGGTGATTTAAATTTTATTTATACTTTTTATACAAACACTATTTCGCTTCGCACAGAGCTGTCATAGGCTGCATGGGGTTTGCTTTATACCAACGTCCAACGAACTTCAAACCCTTTTATTGTTTTGACAATCCTAACTTGCGAATTTTGGTAGCTTACAGTTTCTCAAATGGACTGTGTCTTGCTTCATATTTCTGCCCTAAACAATTCAATTTCACTTTGTAATTCCATAATGGTCTAGTATGGAATGGAAAAGAATCAAAGAAAAGAAAACACTATCCCGCCTAAGTATGAAAGATTTTCTGCAGTCTTTTCAATAAGAAATGCGTTGCCACTTACAGTTTGGATGAAATCATATGACGTGAAGATTTTCCTCTTGGTAATATTAGTATAGGGAATTCATCGTCACATATTTTTTGAACGAAATTAGCGTAGCATATTGGTTTTGACGCGAACAGCTTTTTGACACGCCTCATTATAAATTTACATGGATTCAATGAATATGTAAGTGATGTTTGTCCTATAGCCGTTACATCACTCGGCTCATTCTCACTTTACTAATTAAAATCATATCACAGGTGCCTAAGCCATTATCTCATATGTTATACAACGCATGTAGTTGGGTTTCCAAATTACTGAAGCAAGAATACGGTTATACAACATATATATGGTAAACATTAGGTTAGTTTACTAGTAAACGGAACACAAACAAAAGTTAAATTCAGTTTGAGGACAGGTTTAGTTAAAAATGTAAATCATATATCCTACAAGTTCCGTTGAATCCTTAATTCATCCCTATTCATTCAATCTGATTTTTTGGCTAATATTTAGTTTTATAATACAAGCTTTTCCCCAACTTAAGGGGAAAGAAGAGGCGATGGTATTGGACTAAAAGAGGCTCTCTTAGCTCAAAACAGCTTAACCGTTAAAACATTCTAATCCTAAGATAATCATCAAAAGAATTTTACAAACTTCTTAAAAGCAAACAACTGGAGGAATGACAGAAAGGGGGATACATGAACAGCCACAAAGTTAAATATTAGGTTTTCTTGACGATAAAGTTACACCGCATGCAATATTTTATCCAACTATATACCCAAACGTGAATATTAAATTGGTATTAAACTGATTTGGTAATCACATTAACAAAATTGCAAATCCGTAAGTTATCTACTATTAATGCTCGTTCGAAGTAAATTTGTCCAAGAAAACCAGTAAAGAGAAAGTGTTACCTGTAAAAGTAGATGAGTTTATTTCCAGAGCGAAACCGAGCGTCAGATAATGCTTTAGAAGACATATTATACAGATTATTGGAAAGGAGATTTGGATTGGGTTGATATTGAAAGGGCGAAGTAATTGTGAGCTTTTGTATGTATGTTCAACAATAGACCCACATGAATGTACAAGAGAACGCGACAAATCCCCATCACAAAGAAAATGTGTAAATATCCAAACGATTATGAGCAGATGTAAAACTTTTGGGAAAAAAATCTGAAAGTGAATCATCCGGTCATAACTCAAAAAAAAGATAAGTAAAGATGCTTTAACGGTTTATCTTGTATTCCCATATGCAAGAGAGCGTAAGGGGAAATCATGCTAATTTTAATGTTAGTTGGAAGAATATTTGCCGTCTTGGGTTAAAGATTGGGTCAAAAATCATATGACAAATGGTTTGAGTATCTCATTGCTCATAGATTTGGATTAAGCAGATCTATCACGTTTGTCACTGAGCACGAGTCAACTATGCGCCGTATGGAATAATGAGGCTTGTTAGAGATAGACCAGAGCCGCCATTATATCACTCTGCATTGCCAGGATACCTTCATGAGAATTCATTAAAACTACAGCCCAAACGACAGGGTGTTATAGACAAGGTTCCAAAAGAGAAGTGGGACAATGGTTTTTTTTTCTATGTTCAGTCGTTACTCCAGAGAATATATAGCTGAACCCTGGCGGTGAGGCCACGTGTCACCTCGTGTTGATTAAGACCCTTTCGTGACTTATCAGCCAGAAGAGTTCCAGAATCAAACAGTGAACTTTTGCCAGGTTTAGAGATAATGTTTCGCCGAACACCTAGACAAAAGAGGCTCGTAAGCTATCCTACTGTAAGCGAAAAGCACAGACGAGAAATATGCAATATACAACTCCAGTCTCAAAGATGTAGCGTAGATAATACTAGATTGTCCTTTTCAAATTCACTTTCAACACAAGTGAAAATTCATTAAATATGCGATTTAAAGTGAATATAAAATAAATTATATTATATAAAACGTTATCTTAACTACAATATAATTAGAAATATATGATGAGTTCATAACCGCTTCAAATACAAATTATGGATATTACTATATTTGAAATACAATGGCATTTATGACACGTTGCAAAGATTCTTCCAGAAATTTTCAAAAGTCTGTTCATTCAAATTCTGGCCAATATTATCGTTTGAGTGACCGAGTGCTAATACGATTTCTCTCTCTACATATCTAACTGACTGAAAACCTGACTGACCGGAATATGTGATTGGCTGGATAACTGACTGACTGAATATCTGATTGACTGAACGTCTGACTGACTGAATATTTTAGTGACTGAGAATTTTACTGACTTAATATCTGACTGACTGAAAATTCTACTGACTGAATATCTGACTGACTGAAAATTTTACTAACTGAACATCTATCTGACTGCAAATTTTACTGACTGAATATCTGACTGAGGGAATATTTTACTAACTGAATATCTGACTGACTGGATATCTGACTGACTGAATATCTGACTGACTGAATATCTGACTGACTGAACATCTAACTGACTGAACATCTAACTGACTGAATATCTGACTGACTGAACATCTAACTGACTGAACATCTAACTGACTGAACATCTAACTGACTGAATATCTGACTGACTGAACATCTAACTGACTGAATATCTGACTGACTGAACATCTAACTGACTGAATATCTGACTGACTGAACATCTAACTGACTGAACATCTAACTGACTGAATATCTGACTGACTGAACATCTAACTGACTGAATATCTAACTGACTGAATATCTGACTGACTGAATATCTGACTGACTGAACATCTAACTGACTGAACATCTAACTGACTGAACATCTAACTGACTGAATATCTGACTGACTGAATATCTGACTGACTGAATATCTGACTGACTGAATATCTGACTGACTGAACATCTAACTGACTGAACATCTAACTGACTGAACATCTAACTGACTGAACATCTAACTGACTGAACATCTAACTGACTGAATATCTAACTGACTGAATATCTGACTGACTGGATATCTGACTGACTGAATATCTGACTGACTGAACATCTAACTGACTGAACATCTAACTGACTGAACATCTAACTGACTGAACATCTAACTGACTGAATATCTGACTGACTGAATATCTGACTGACTGAATATCTGACTGACTGAACATCTAACTGAGTGAACATCTAACTGACTGAATATCTGACTGACTGAACATCTAACTGACTGAACATCTAACTGACTGAACATCTAACTGACTGAACATCTAACTGACTGAACATCTGACTGACTGAACATCTGACTGACTGAACATCTAACTGACTGAACATCTAACTGACTGAACATCTAACTGACTGAACATCTAACTGACTGAACATCTAACTGACTGAACATCTAACTGACTGAACATCTAACTGACTGAACATCTAACTGACTGAACATCTAACTAACTGAACATCTGACTGACTGAGAATTTTACTGACTGAATAACTGATTGACTAAAAATGTTACTGACTGAATATCTGACTGACTGAAAACCTGACTGACCGGAATATCTGACTGATTGAATACTTGACTGACTGAGAATTTTACTGACTCAATATCTGATTGAGTGAAAATTTCACTGACTGCATAAGTGACGTACTGAATATCTGACTGACTGGATATCTAACTGACTGAAACTTTTACTGACCGAATATCTAACCGACTGAAAATTTTACTGAATGAATGTCTGATTGATGAATATGTATCTGGCTGAATATGTGACTGATTGAATATGTGACAGACTGAATATGTGACAGACTGAATATGTGACTGACTGAATATGTGACAAGTTGAATATGTGACTGGCTGAATGTGTGACTGAATCAATATGTGACTGACTGAATATGTGACTGAATCAATATGTGACTGACTGAATATGTGACTGGTTGAATGTGTGACTAACACTGGATATGTGACTGATTGAATATGTGACTGGCTGAATGTGTGACTGAATCAATATGTGACTGACTGAATATGTGACTGAATCAATATGTGACTGACTGAATATGTGACTGGTTGAATGTGTGACTAACACTGAATATGTGACTGATTGAATATGTGACTGGCTGAATGTGTGACTGAATCAATATGTGACTGACTGAATATGTGACTGAATCAATATGTCACTGACTGAATATGTGACTGGTTGAATGTGTGACTAACACTGAATATGTGACTGATTGAATATGTGATTGGCTGAATGTGTGACTGACTCAATATGTGACTGAATCAATATGTGACTGACTGAATATGTGACTGACTGAATGTGTGACTAACACTGAATATGTGACTGATTGAATATGTGACTAACTGAATATGTGACTGATTGCATATATGACTGATTGAATATATGACTGATTGAATATGTGACAGACTGAATATGTGACTAACACTGAATATGTGACAGACTGAATATGTGACTAACTGAATATGTGACTGATTGAATATATGACTGATTGAATATGTGACAGACTGAATATGTGACAGACTGAATATGTGACAGACTGAATATGTGACTGGCTGAATGTGTGACTGATTGAATATATGACTGATTGAATATGTGACAGACTGAATATGTGACAGACTGAATATGTGACAGACTGAATATGTGACTAGCTGAATGTGTGACTGAATCAATATGTGACTGACTGAATATGTGACTGAATCAATATGTCACTGACTGAATATGTGACTGGTTGAATGTGTGACTAACACTGAATATGTGACTGATTGAATATGTGATTGGCTGAATGTGTGACTGACTCAATATGTGACTGAATCAATATATGACTGACTGATTATGTGACTGGCTGAATGTGTGACTAACACTGAATATGTGACTGATTGAATATGTGACTAACTAAATATGTGACTGATTGAATATATGACTGATTGAATATGTGACAGACTGAATATGTGACAGACTGAATATGTGACAGACTGAATATGTGACAGACTGAATATGTGACTGACTGAATGTGTGACAGACTGAATATGTGACAGACTGAATGTGTGACAGACTGACTATATGACTTGTTGAATATGTGACTGGCTGAATGTGTGACTGATTGAATATGTGACTGACTGAATATGTGAATGATTGAATATGTGAGAGGCTGAATGTGAGATTGATTGAATATGTGACGACTGAATATCTGACCAATTAGCCGACTGAATGTGGCTACAGCATTGCTCCAATTAAGATGCATAGCCTACCTGGTTCAGCTGATTATATTAAAGTCCATTTTACTAATGGTTAAAACAAACACCATTGGTAGTTTTCCGATGACTAGGTTAAAGTGGCATGAGCTGCCAAAATGTTGATATTTTGACGTTAAAACAGAATGTTGAAATTATTGGCTATTTTTCTCAAGACGTATAATTCAGAAGCTTTTTAGTGCTTCTAGTCTCGATAATTTACGATAAAGTATTGTTTTGAACTAACTTTGGCTTGGAATGAATGAATGGTGGTCCCGGTTATTTAAATTTCGTTTACTTTTCAAACACTATTTAGGTCCGTACAGGCCAAATACTGCATGGATTTTCCTCATTTCTACGCCAATCATTTAGTTTTTCGATGGCCTTCAAAGCCTCTTACTGTTGTGGCGATCAGACATTATGAAAAAAGTGTGAATTTTGGCAGCTCATGCCACTTTAACGTTTGAATAGACAGTGATATACCCACTGATTTTGTGTATTGACGCATTTTCTATTGAACAAATTGTTTGGCTCGTCACTTTAAAGAAACGTTGGATAGATTAGAAAACAAATACAAAACTAATGATCGAGTTAAATATTTTTAATAACCTATTCTCGAGTCGTAAACAATTACTGTGTACGTCGACTTAACGGCATGTGCAAGTATACCTAATTCGTGGAACTATCACTTCTCATCATTTTAATAGGCCGAAAACGTACTGACGTCACTCAACAAAAATTATGGCTTGGGGGAGGGATAACGTTTGAAGTGGCCGTTTTGTTAGGCCCAGTGTATCGGTACGCTTGACTGCAGACCTATACTTACCTTGCAGGTTAATTGTAATGCGGCAATTTATCTATATTATGACGTCATTGAGGAATCGGTCTATTGCGGAACCTGATTTTTTATTCACATTTGGGGGGAGTGGGGCGAGACTGGGTATATGCACGTAAGTTTAATCAATGAGGTATCTATATAGGGCCTGGGAGTCTACCGAGAGATTTCGCGATATCCGGTGACAGATGACGTTTCATGACGTTATCAGTTAGATTGACGTGTTTTGTTCGAAAACGTCATAAATGAGCGTCATATTCGAACGATAAAGGCTCCTCGCATGCGTAATGACAACGCCGGTGACAGGAAATTTGTGGAATGGTCACGTTACTCCCGCTCCCTATAGGCGCTCTAGTTGTCTCCCAGATCCAATATAGAAGGTAAAACTTTCAGAGATTCAGCTAACCAGGCCGATGAATGTTAATCTAATGTAAACTAGAGAAGTGAGGTTTTAGTACCTGGGAACAAGGTTTATTTGGCTATTTACTCACAGGTGTTAACAAATGTGGGGGTCCTTGATTACAGGTGAGTTGATCGCGTGAAAGACTATACGAGATTTGACGGGAACATGCCTGACACTATGTCACCTTCGCTCTCTAATACCTTAAACAAACTTAGCCTTTTAACACCTGCGATTAAAATACCAGAGAAAGTCTCAAGAATTACACCTGCCTAAGTTGGATTACAACCGTTTAATCGAATGAAAGAAATCAAAGTATCGCCTATAAAAAAACAGCTATAAAGAAATTAGACGAAAATGTCATAAAAATTACCCGTTACGCACAGAACACGCTTGTTATTCAAATAACATGCGTAGGTATTTTAAAGATAAAGGTCGCAATTCTTTGACATGTAGTCAAACTTGTTTGCGTTTTGTTAAATTTAAGGAGCTCGTTAAAATAATATATTTCAAAGAGCTTAGCTGTTAATATTTTTTCCATAGACCTATTATCTTTCAACAATAAGACTTACGTTCATCTTTTTGTCAAGTCTCTCTTTTTAAATATATGTCATCATAAACTAAAAACATTTAAGCGCACCTGTTACCTGAACAAATAAACGTACAAAAAAACTTCTTTGGAAAGAATTTGAATCTCAATTGCTTTTTTTGTTTTTCTTTTATGCGAAAAAGTTTCTTGGCATTTAAATAAAAATTAAAATTATGAGACTCTTGACTGACCAGTGTTGCCTAACTACCACCAAGTGCAATATTTTATGTTATTTCAAAGGTAAGATAAACGACACGGTTATGTATTTCGCAGGGTTCTCGAAAAAAGCGATAGAGAGTAAGAGGGTTGGACTCTCATAACAACAGGGGGATATTGTAAAAAGCAATTTAAATCTGTATGGTGATCACAGTAGCTTTTTTACCAATGGATAAGTATAAATTCTTTGATATTTCTACGTAAAAACGTAGAGTTCATTTCTCAGAATATAAAAGAAGTTAGATTTGTACTTCAATTTCTGTAAACAAAATTGTTTTTATCCAACATCCAAGCCGTCTGTGAATTCAGTTTCTGTTGAGCTGAATGTAGTTTTCAAAAACTAGTTCAACATAACTATGGATGTTATATCAATTTAATTGTATTCTATATTAGGATTTATATGCCTGTAATAGAGTATACAATCGTTAAAAGTTCAACGGAAGACAATAAAAAAGTAGTCTGTTATAGTTTATAAATGACCGACCAGGAGTCAAGACAAGGGGGCTAACTCTTGTGCGACTATCGACGAAGAGGCACGACTGGTCTGCCATACACTGAACACGAACAAGGCTGGGTTCTGTCCCATTCTACCCTACAATATGGATTTCTCAGATAGCCGGTTACCTTTAAGCGCCTAATGGTCTTAATACATGTACCGTTATCAAACCTTTCACATATGAACATTGGTTTTATTTTATATTCTCAAATCATAATCACAAAATCATATATTCTTCCATTCCAGAATCCCTAAGTACAGAAATGTATTTCTAAATAGACGTCTCGGATGTATGTTCTATCACACGAAAGCAAAAAGAAAATTATTTTGAAATGTTTGAAGTTGTATAAGGTGCTAAATATAATGGAAATTTCATTGAAACAGAATCGGCTAATTGTTTTCCTTTTTTGGCAAGAAATCTGAAATCTTTCCAAAGCTCTTTCCAAAAATCAATCTTGGATATGTACGCAAAGGTAGCTTTTTATAAGCAACAAAGACTTGAAGATGTACTCATACATCCCGGTTATTTGGATTTTGTCCGTTTTAAGTTCTTATGAGTAACTGGCTTTATCCATATTGTTTTACCTCAATGTCTTGAGTTTTCAGTGTATTTCCAACGCTCAACTTCTCACGATGATCAAAAATTTGGTAGATCATGCCACTTAAATCTAATTTTCATTTCTAGTTCTGTCGAAATTAAAAAATGCACTAGCAACAAATTTCTACAATAGCAAAGAGATTATGCGTTTATTTCCTTTCACCGTGCGTTAAAACTTCGACTACACGTAGGCATATTAGAGGCCTATACTTATCCCTGCGGTGAGATACTTTCAAGCCATTGTAATATGTCTGCCTCTAAAAATGAGTTTGGTTGAACGTGGAATTAGTAGAGGTAAATGTTTTGTTTCTTTTAGTTAGAGTTAAGAAATATCCTATTTCCATTATCTATAGTATCATAGGTTTACTTTATAACAACAATTTATGATGGGGTATAAAGGTCTAAACGATATACCTCTTTTTAACACAATTAGAAACGTGTCTCCATGGTTATTTAAGACAAGAAGATTTTCCCTGTGCCCGTGTGTTTTAGTGTTCATAAATATAGTATTAAATGGGCTTTAATTTTGGTTTGGAAGTAACGGTTATGCTATCAATGAGGATAAGGGTTTGTCTGGATTTTGTTTATGCAAACCTTCACAGGTGTCACCGTAATACAAGCGGGTCATCATGTTTATATCCCTATATAATAAGAATAAATTTGGTCGTGAAAATGTACTTTAGGGTGACCTCTTTTCCAAATATATACATTCCCAAAGAACAACTAACCGTTCTTCCTACATATATAAATTGTTATATTTGTTCACTTGATATTGTGTTTTTCGTGGTAAGATGAAGTGTTCTGGTAAAATATTGAATTAGACCATATGAAAATAGAACAATATAATTTGTTTTAAGTTCAACAATCAATTATCCTCCCTCCATACGGTTATCTGTATTGTGATCCTGTAGTTAATGGCGAATGTCCTTTAAAACAATCGAGAGACACTGATAAAACTGTTAGTTTAGAACCCCTAACTTTTTAATGCATGCGTCAAAAACTCACGGTGGTGTATGTTTTAAAAAAGGGTTTTATCTAGACAATTTCATGCATGGACGAAATTTTATTCATCGCCTATGTGACAAATCACTTGAGTTGTCGAGCAGCCGATGAGATAGTATTTTCGGGATGTTGTTTGTCACCATCCATAGTGAAGAGTCCGAGCCTATTGTACACGGGTAAACAGTCAACTCATCAAGCCGCCAGACAAACCTCTCCTCGGGCAGAGCACATTCACCTCACCTTGTAGTTAATCATCAGTGTAGAATAAACTACGTAATATGCAACCAATGCAAATGACCAGACTTCATATGGCAATTCGATCTGTAAAATATTTAGATTCGTTTGTAGTAATTTCAATAAAAAAGATATCGGAACTGAAATCTGCCGGCATTACCGCAAGTTTTATTTATTCTTTAAGCCTCGTCAACAGCTGCAGTGTGCTTTATTCAACACTCGGCATCAACGGTAACGATTTTGTTCTCTTTGTCATTCAATTGTTGACTTTTGAAGGCTTATCTATTCGTTTTGATTGGCCGGTGTGTATATTATTTGATGTCAAATGCATTTGATACGGGTAAAGCTTTTAGTTTTTAAAGCGACAAAAAGGACTATGAATTCTCGCCAGGCATTTTAGTGGAAATACGATCTTATATAAGATAGTATGGATTCCATATTAATTCATTTAGTTTCAATTTGCAAACAGAACTGTATATACCTTTATATATTTACAAATGTACGGGATCAAGGGGTTATACGTTGTATCCACCAGAAAAAGTTTAACATGATATAAATTCGAGAGATTGTACTATGGCTTAGTTTCGGCATTCTAATAATGTCAAAGCTTTCTTTTATTTAATGCATGTTGATAAAGAAACCTCAAGCTTCTAAGGGAGCTAAACTTAAGTGGTACAGTTATATAGGTTACGATTATCCCAATTCGCAAAAAGATATGTTCATGAGAGGACATGTATATAAATAAATATATAAGAGGATTTTCCCTGTGCCCGTGTGTTTTAGTACCTCTTTTTAACACAATTAGAAACTTGTCTCCATGGTTATTTTAGACAAGAAGATTTTCCCTGTGCCCGTGTGTTTTAGTGATCATAAATAAATATATAAGAGGATAATAAAAATTCAATCTTTATCAATAAAAGCTTATTTAAATGCTTCATTTAAGTAAGACCGTTGCCGTTTTTGATGGCCTTTATAACGTTAGACCGTCAGTATAAAAATAGTTTTTTTGCTATAGTTATTTAGTCTGAAACCCGGACTATAGTGAGAGACACTGGTTACCCACGATAATATCTATACTATATTTTCTCATTTAAAACATACACTTCGTGAACACCTTCTGGTAAAATATACATGGTTATTGTAGACAAGAAGATTTTCCCTGGGCCTGTGTGTTTTAGTGTTCAAAACTATATATATTGTAAAATATCTTAAAGTGGCATTTAGGAGTTTGAAATGAACACAGTTATTATCGGTTGCAACTCCTGGTTTTGCAACATCGAAACGCTGTGTACAATAAAATCCAGGAGTTGCAATCCATAATATTATTATAATTCTTGTTCTCAAGTAGAGGCATGTCACTATTACACATCTTAATCCCCTAAAAAAACATATCCTGCATAATAAGCGGTGTGTAGTGCCTTAAGAACAAGGTGCTAATATATTTACTTATTTAGTAACGGGTTATATTGCGATCATTATACTGGTGAGTTGGTGAGTATTTAATGTCTTACTGTATTACATTTTTTGTTAAAGTTATACCTGATACGACCCCTTAATCAACGAATTCGTTAGTTGTAATATTCGTTGTCAGTAGACTAGAACACCTCTGAATTTATGTGTCAGGAACGCTACATGAAAATAATTTGAGAAGTGTGCTATCCATAAGAATACGTTTTAGTCTAAGCTTCGAAATGTTATTCTTATTCTTCTTGTGTTTTAATAGAGAAAAAAATCTTTACAAAGATATGAAATGAATGACAATTTTGCGTATGGCCTGAGAGCCTCCTGAAATCGTTAATGTATGATCTCACTGATATCATCGTTTATACAATTTAGACCAATATAAAGGTAATGGTTACAGGAAGATTTCTAACTACTCTAACGTTGGAAGAGTTAAGCGATCATATCGGGTGGAAAAACGTAAGTCTTTAACACTTGAGATGTGAGCATGGAGTGGAAATTGCGACGGTTTAGCGTCAAACGGAAAGCAGTTGAATAGTAACAGTCCACTCATGACAGGTTGCGTTTCTCGTACAATATCCGGCTAAAGGTAACCGAGACTCTCTCTTATTGATTTGTTGCGTGTTGAGATGTAATAAGCTGATTTCCTACATGGGATAACATGGTTCTAATAACACCCATTTAAAGCTAAGTTTTGCCACTTTCTTTAATATTCAAGTTCAGAAATCAGTTTTAATTCCCTTTTTCATATTTTAAACTGTTATTACCCATGAATAGCACTATGTTTGGGAATACACCTTAAGGAATATCATGTAAAGCTTAAAAGGCTTCAAAACCAGAGCTGTGACAAAGGCTCAAAAGAGTTTCAATAAAACACATGGGAGTCTGTTACATAAAGTATAAATTGTCCAGAGATCGATTCATTTTTATTCAAAGGCTTTAAATTTCATCACAAAACTAAATGACTGGCGTTAGAATAAGCACAATCTCCCCATTCTGTGATCTGTACGAGAAGAAAAAAGGTTCGAAAAGTAAACAAAAATTGAAAGAAAAAACCTTCATTTTAGGCGTAAAAAAACTACTTCAGAAGGCCAGGAGCTTTTAAAAGTTGTTAATAACAAAATTTGATTTTAATAGAAACATTTCTCATGCCACTTTTAAGAAGGTATAATGGTATTTTTAACAAGATTTCGAAATTTATACAAACCTAAATTGGTTGTTTATTCGGGTTGCTTGTGGAAAAGAAAGATACATTATATTTTGCTATTTGTGAAATAATACTTTGTTGAAGCACGGCAGAAATGTCTATTGAATTTGGTTTTCATCGTGCAATTTGGGAACAGAAATCAAGTTGCACAGGAAAGCACATAGCTCATTTAGCAATGGCGTGTTGAATGCCAAATCCATTGTATTCGAAATCGTCATAGTGTTTAAGTCTTGTTTGGATTGTTGTGATTGTTAGATAGAAATTCCGACTTGATTAATATTGCTGGGTAGCAATTCCACTTCAGGGCGATGCCACATGGAAAGGGTTACAACGGTTCAGAGCGCTTTCCAATATTAACCCAAGCAAAAGAATCCTTGTTTCTGTATATATTTTTAATTCCTTTCCTGACAAAGAACGCTCATACCATGACCATTCCTATTGATTAAACAGACCTTAAAAATCACGATATATTGTGTTGCAATAATCGTTTGATCATTTCATATGTAATAAAATTTAGGTAAAAATAACCCAGACAAGTTTTGTCAAGAACAAACGATTGAATTACCAAACCGCCTGCCGAGGATTATTTATTACCATTTAATAACAACCTTGTATCTAGAAAATGTCGCTTATGTAAATAAAAGCTAAGAAAACACATCGTGCTTTTTAGTGTAATCTTATCAGTCAATAAGAAGGACTTTTTGTCGAAATCAACATCAACAACAAAAGCAAACAATTAATTATACAGCATTTGAAACATTCTTTGACAGGTACAGGAGAAAACATCTCACTTGGCTGGTTATAAACAGAAAACATCTGAATTCAAAGTATGTCCTGTTTAAAAGATTCGTGCGTTAGATTAAGGATTAGATTACATAACGGCATAGTTAATCGTAAAACACTCGAGAGCGAGCCTGTTTCCAACTGTTTATAAAATTAACCGTTATGGGTAGTTCAGTTGAGTTCCGTTTCGGGCAAGCAAAGTTTTTCAATCATCAGGCTGTTTAAATTTTATCAGTTGAATTAAAATCGAGAGTTTGACGGGGCAACATGAATGTTAAGGGCTTATTAATATCCTACACAAAAATCAGGCTTCAATTCCAAATGTGAAGAACTGATATTCAAAAGTGCCCGTATGTAATGTGAATGTCATTTGACCCGGTTCAAATGCGCAAGTACAAAGGTTTCCATGGCAATGCAAGGTCATATTTCTACTTAGCGTTTGTCTGATTTGACCTCAAAAGTTCTTTAGGGAAACAGGAAGTTTAGTGGCGGGGCAAGTTGACTTGATGACGGACAGACTGACAGCTCTATACATTTCAATATGGGTCTTGTTTGTTTAAAGGAATTGTTGAAAAGCCACAGACTATTAAAACAAGATAACACCTATTGTTCTGGGGTGAAATTCCGTGCATTTCGTTGAGATGGAAACCGCTGCTAAATGGGACTAATTTGACCAGACGTTCAGAGGACTTAAGACAGAGTATACAAAGATATACATACCTGTTTTTTTATCCCAGTGTTCCTTGTAAGAGAGAGAGGGGGAGATGATCTTAGATATCTCGTTGATGCTGATGTATATCCCGTTAACACAACAGTTCACCATCCTATGCCTAAATTTGTAGAATTACGTCAACGTATACAATCTTTTTCTGAATATATTGAAGAATCGTGCATATGTGTCAGAGCAGAACTTAGCCAAGGTTTAGGACATTGTAAATAGTACCATAGATTCTCTTACTGAATATACTGTTGGTTTGATGGTTTCTATAAGCTCAGCTCTCGGCAATGTTCAGCGAGCTTTCATCTTCCCAACTCATTCTATCGAACAATATAGTGAGTGTTTAACTGCTCGTTAGGAACCACGCTTGATTAGCACGGTTTTACAAAGCCAATGGTGAAGATGATGGGAGGGAAGCTGTGGATATCTAAATGTTCCCTAGTCGTAGTTAGTAATAAACCGTTAAGTGTTCGTCACTACTGGCTAGCCAATTACTAATTACAGCTTGTTAGCAAACCCAAATGAAGGAGGTACCAGAGATAAACGGGAATATTTTCTTCACAGTCTTGTTTTTAGGAAACAAAACTGTATAGGGAGTCCTTCAAACGGATGAGTCAGTCGGATTGTTTTGATAATGCCTCTATTAACGTTGATTATCTCCAGATTACAGTTTCTCGAGTCGATATGAAGAGATATGTAAACACAGCCATAGGCGTGAGCGGAATAATCAGGGAGAACTTTATTAAGGGATGTTTGCCTCATATTCATTACCACGAACCTTAATTAGTCGGCAAGTTGGCAAACGCGTTGTTTGGGAAAGGGTCTTTGTTGAAATATTAGAAATCATAATATGGAAGGCTGAAGCATACATAGGACTTGTATATATGCCCACGGTTATCAGTTTAAACCCAAACATGGCCTGTATAACTAACTAAATCCAACGACGAGAAAAAACTTATATTGACATTGAATGGGGAATTTGTAAGGTAGAGCATATTACATCAGAGAAGTCGGCCCGACGTGCCTGTCTAGACATATCTTTGACTAGCTAGTTAGTTCTATATACCCTCTTATATATCGTCTTACAGGCCGTGTCATACTTAACATTTCAGACTTAACTTTTTCACTAGCTTCTGGATTGTGTAGCTCTCGCCATAGACTCCCCATAGTGTAAATATCAGAGTCATTGAATAGAAGGTTTGAAGTCTCTATGCTTACGATGAATACAGTCTTTGTAAACACGGTCTGGGCTTTAGATAATGCGACCTCTCGTAACATACTTATGCCATATGTTAGGGGTAGGAACGATTCGGGTCAGGAGAAATTGGTTCTTCAGTAGCGAGAGATCCCCAATGGGGCGTCTGGTCTGGAAGTCGTAATATAGCAGACATGGGCACGGTCAGATGGCAAAGGGCCCAGTTTACTGAGGTAATGTTTTCCTATCCCACGTGCATCGTGTCATAAGTTCGTAATACCCCTGTAGTTAAGTTGGGAGCTTTTTGACCTTAGTTATTTGCTCTCTAGAACATGCTGAGACAAATTATTCAATTCGTTGACATGGGGCGAAAACATAAAAAAATGTAATTAAGAAAATAACCGTACAACTTCAAATGTTTTAGATTTAAATGTTCAAACTAATTGAGATGATAGCAAAAAACTACAATAATAAACTATTCCATTTCTCCTTCGAAATAATTTCCTGGTAATTTTTCCTAAATTAAAATATTTCCCATGGCTAGTTTTGTCCTGAGTACACGATTTAAACACTTCTAAAATATAGACTCCCTTATCAATTATTATGATGCTTTCTATTTGGCCAGTGTCGAAAACATTTTAAAAATAATCTTGATTTAAATAAATTCTTGATTTCACTAGTGACTATTGTAAACTCAGATTTCTTTGTTCGTCACCTTTAGAAATTAAGTCAAACCAAACCGTTAATATTTCAACCGTCATATATTCATCAAGATTATACATTGGTAACATTAACGACGACGGATTTTTAAAAAAAGAACGCGAAAATTTCTTTATTTTAAATCTATTCAACAGTTCTTAATCCGCGTACATGTACTTTGTTTCCTGTCAATACGATACGTCAGATAGTTAATAAAACCCCAAAACACGGTCCTCTTTGCTGCCGGTTTCTAATTTCTAAGTGAAATCTTTTAAGACAGCCATCGATTATCCCCCTTCTTCCGCTCTCCTTCTTCGATAATCTCTGTCTTTGTTGCTTGAGGCTCCTGTGAGAGATCCATACAGGAACAGTGGAAGGAAAGAAAGAATAAATAACTACTAAATAACTAAGGACACGATTTTAGACAAGAAGATTTCCCCTGTGTCCGTGTGTTTTAGTGTTCATAAATATATATAAAAAGAACCATATACTCAAGTACGATTACCATTTGTGTTATTTAAAATAAAATAATTTTCCTTTATTTTGTTCTAGCATTCTGAACATATGAATTCAAATGTTGTATTTACGTTATTTTTGTGATATCACTTTCTTGAAAAAGGCCAAAAAGCGTAACATACCCTCCCTCTAAAACAGAATGCGGTTATACTCACTTTTTAAAAGCACAAACAAATTATAAATTATATATTATATATAAGAGCATCTATCATTGACTAAGTAAAGAAGCATACATTAGTATACAGCTATTTATTTTTTATTTTTATAAAATTATTTCAAGGGAATTCCACGAGAACATGTCCCATTTACTGGACACATAGTTATTTTTTCTTATTTTTTTTCAAACAGACTCGATGAGTCACATTTGATGAGTACTGTTTGGAACTATCTTTAAACCTGATTCCATTATAATGGTTAATTAATTAAGGCTGTATAATTTACTTCGTGGTGATTCCTTACTTATTTCTTGTCAAAAAGTCTTTTTTCGATTTGTTTGGAAAGGGTCTACCAACGATTCCAAATTCAAGAAAAATACGTTTTTTTTTTAAATTAAAGTGGTTTCAATGACTTCAGGTAACCAATATGGAAACAACTTGTACTTGAATGTCATGCTACCGACGTGGTACTGGTACGACTCTGTAAAGTATCTATCAATGTGCTGCGTCATATATCTCATGTGAGACCCGTTGGCCCAGGGGATAAGGAAAATGACACGCCGTGTTGCCTAACTATGGTTTGCGGGTTCGATCGATTCGAACATCACACAAAATCATTGAAATATTTTGTATCATTCTTCTCCAAAATTAACAAAAAATAATATATTCAAAAAGATAGAAATAAATTAAACAGTTCGGCTTCGGTATGGATTTATTTTATTTCCAATCCCTACCCCACACTCATAAAATCTGCCTGGGAAGACGATTATCATCCTAGTACAAATACCAAATTTAAGTGTTTGAAGCTACAGTGTAAGATTAAAAATATCTATTTTAATGATAATCCTTTATCTGCATTACCTTCAAGCTAATCCAATCAAGTCCATATGATCTATTGGAAAGGAATTCACTTCCTCATTGGTTTAAGAGATTGCTCTTCTTCAGGGCCCAGTTTCACAAAGCGATCTTAGCTTAAGTTGATCTTAATTACCAATGGCAACGTATACCTTTAGCATTGGTTGCCATGGTAGTTAAGATCAAACTTAGCTAAGATCGCTTTGTGAAACTAGGCCCAGGTGACTGGATGAAAATAGAGATTTCAGTTGCCCTAAACTGTCATGGGAAAGTCGGAAGCATTGATTAAGGTCGTTACATCTCTCAGTATTATGTCTAAATTTATGAAAGTTGGATTATGTGTAATGGGTTTGTTGAGTTAATACCGAGGTAAACCTTTAGGCTCCCGAGTCTTTTTGGCTCCTTGTGTTGCCTTGCTAATCAGTTCAAAGGGAAAACCATCACGAAGAACCATAATTAACAACGCACAGCTTTTTCTGACCAAAAACACGTTTACTTAGAGGGGCTCTTTTTAAGAGATGGCCGATCGGAATAATCCCGCCGAAGGGGTTTCCTTAAGTCTCTTGTACCGTCATATGGCTGTGTCAGGCAAGCAGATACATTGTTTTAGCTTGAGGGATTTCAACTTTCAAACGTCGTAACATTTATCGCATCTCTTATTAACCGAAAGCAGTGATAAAACTTTAACAATAGTTCAGAGTTACACTTTCTTAATTGATGACCTCGAGTGACCTTTGCATCCTGAACATCTCGTCTGCTGGCTCCGTGCCTTTGTGGGCCACCCTGTCATTTTCTTCATTCTTCCTTGAGGTGCTCTGCTATCAGAGTTCCTATTTAATCAACAGCCACATCAAAGGCCCAGTAACAGATACGCCTATTATTTCTCTGGATCATACGCTCTTATAATATTGCCTTTTGTGGTTTCCCAACAGCAAATTAGAAACGTCTTTGGCAGTTATTATATCCCATTGCATGCTAGAAAACAATTGCGGTCGTGGATTCGGATAAAGTCATACAAAATACCCGGCTTCACATTGTATATCGTAACGGTGAATAATTTAAAACTTCATTCAAGTAAAGATACTGCACTCTTCTCTAGTCACCCATATAGCGCAAAAGATACGAAGACAAAGTTTTAAAAACAAAAACATATAAAAACATTCTTCTCATTACTAACTAACTTATGTGAACACTAATACACACGGGCACAGGGAAAATCTTCTAACTTATGGGTTCTATAATATAATGGGTTTGGTTTTTCAGGTGGCATATTGAACCTAAATTCTGAATTAATAAACAATGTACAATATTATTTCAAACCACTTCTCATATAGGCCTAAGTGGTGCGAGTTTTGGGCATATTATATAAACCATAGGGTTAACTAAGCCTTTCTATTGTTGCTCATAAAGTTTGAATTTCAATTTGTATTACTTGTAAAATATTTATTTCAATCTTGCATTTATATAGTTAAAATCAACAACTTAGCTTAGTATACAAGCTTATGCATGCACTAGTATCTTTTTCGTTTAGAGACAAATGTATGAGCGTCGTTTTCATTAAAAGGGAATTACCTATCAATCATGTCAACAGATTATCCATTTTGATGTTATTGTCTTGTGCTGGGGGAATCTCGATGTCAAAACGATGAGCATGTTTGGGGCATTATGCAATCAACCTTGAGGCGATTTGCAATGGATAATAATCCGCAATGCTTAGTTCTCTAATGTTGCTGTTATATCCGAAAAGTTCGCCAAGAGTCAGCCAGGGTCGTTGAGACTCCCTTTTCGAAATTAGGTGAAAATTCCAATTTCATTTCAAGTGATCATTATGCAATTGTCTCTGTGTTATGAACGATATAACGATCTGGAAGGTCAACATCTGAATTCTAAGAATATGAAATTCACAGACGAGGTTCAGACTCCTCCATATCCAAACAAACTCAACAAATAAGGTTCTTATTTTCTCCACCAGCCAGTATTTCCTAAAAAGATAAAATCTGATACATTGGAAGCAATTTAGACAGTGAGGCAACATTTCTCGATTCTTAATTCCGTTGATGTATATCAGTTATAAGGTGAGTGATTATCGATGAGAAGAACATTATCGGTTGTTTAGAAATGTTAGAAAAATTCAATTGTTTGATTTATAAGATAGTTACAAGGAAACCTCAAGCAGACACAATGAATCAACTTTTTTATCTTGTAAAAGTTTGCAGACAAAGTGAACACTAAACAGGAGAACCAAATCTAACTTCATCTACTTAGCTTGAATCTGTCCACTCTCAGACAACCCTTTTCCCCTTTCGTATCCTTTATCTACGAATGAATGACTGATACAAAGCAGTTATGAAGAATAGTCAAGAAACAATATAACTTGGTTTGATACGGAAGAACGCTTTCGCTAAAATATATATATATACTTTACATACATGTAGGATGCCAACTCTAATATACTTTACATACATGTAGGATGCCAATATGAATTGTTGCACGCAATAAGCTCTTAGCACTAATACGTATCATGTTTAAAAAACTAAGGTGGGAAATAATGTGAGCGTCTTACCCGAGACACACACCACTCAACAAATTCTTCTTTTAACAACCGTCGATCAATGTAATTAAAACTAAAGACAGTCGACTTGTGCTGCTGCCGGTTCTAATACCTGTAATTATCACCTGTGTGGATATCTCTAATGAGGCAGAAGGCACCTATTTATTCTGCTTCTGGGTATACAAATGCCACAATATGCCCCTGGGGTAGGAAGTTTGAACCACGCCTTCACCTAATACACTCTCTTTCGAGGCAAATATCTCCGCCTACCAAGCAACTTTATTTACATCGCACCCTTCTTGGAATAGTTAACGCTAAACACCCAGCAGAAACAGAGACACTTTTTTTAGTCTTCAATTTTATATTGAGTGCTGGTAATATTTTCGATAAAAATAACCAAAAATCGTATTTTGTGATGGGATGATAATAAATAGTTTAAAGAGATTGAATGTGAGTGCATGTCAATGAATATTCGAAATCAAACAGAGTGTAATATATTCTGTCAGGACATACATTGGCACAGAATAATGTTTAGCTAGAGACTCTGTAAACATTTCTTAGCCAGGAATGGTATAAATGGGTTCAACTGTTAATATATTATATAATATAATAAATATATATTATGTACAAACAGGATTAGCTAGTAAGGACAAATACCACAGAAGTACCAAATTCCCCAGACTTATTATTTTGTGTTACTAAATCCGAAATATTGTAACCAACTACAAAAATGGGTACAGTCCCGATAAGTGGTTTCCTAGCCGAGAAATCGGGGCTCTGCCGATTTTTTTCTTTCCGTATTTGTCATAGTGTTTCACATTGCCAGCTAAATATAAAATAAGTCGCCCTCTAGACCGAAAATCCGGGCTAGTGGTTTCATAAGGTTGATTGATTCATGATTAATTTTACGCCAAATTTTTACATCAAATTATTTCACTTATACTGCAGAATTTTATAGGAGTTTATAGGAGGAAACTTCAGAGAGCAATTTTCCACACAGCCAGATCGAAAATGTTTCAAACATTTTGAGACTGAATGAGATTTCACTGGCCTTCCATAGATGAGATGTGAGTTCGAATCCCACTCAGACCAAAATAAAAATTGAGATATCTGAGTGGATTATTCACTCGATCGCCGAATGTGGAAGATTTGCCAGGTATTCGCCGAAGGTCGGGGGATTCCTTCCGGCAAAGCGCCTAGTTTCCTCCCCATTAAACCTGTCAACGCCGCCATATAAATGAAATAATCTTGAGTGGGGCGTAATACATCAATCAATCAATCGATCTATTGTATATTGATGGTCTTTGATTCAACAAAGAGGGATTTGGAGGAAATGGCTGCAGGTTCGATTCCTACGTTATTCCAATTTCGCGGCCTACTCTCTGGTGGGGTGATCACCAGAAATGGTTGGGATGGTTTTCTTTGGGAGGTAAATTCAGGTTTCCTTCATCAACGATCCAGCCAAGACAACCATAATAGTTAAATAATATCGTGAGCAACGAGAAACCCAAACAAATCTCGTGGGTGGCCAGACAGTAGTGCTGACTCAACGCTGCTGCAGAGAAAATTTTTGACAATAAGTGGTTTGTATCTGTTATAAACGAGATCAGATCGTTAGCAAAGTAAGACATAGGTCAACAGAGTCTAACAGGCTAGATATTTTTTCCCCTTTCCTCGAAAGCACTTTATTAATTACCGTTTACCCAGGCATGCAGCATCTCAAAAGAACAGAAAAAGCAGCGTCAAGTTGGAAAGTGAAAAACACAACAATTGCAAACTCTTCAAATTAATACAGTGAGCGTATTGTTTTGTGACCCAGTCTGAACGTTCACAGCCCTTTTGAGCAAACATATCACCAAGTTTTTAATGGCCGGTTCATCGAGTTTGATGTAATGACGGTTCGGTATGTCTCGTAACACAGTCGTCTCTGTGTTGAGTTCAACAACAACCCCTTGATGACGGGGTTACATTCGACAAATCATTACATCTTCAAACTCATAGAAGTTTTTAAAACGATCTGACAGATGCCATAAAATCACTAGACCGTGACATCAGCAAAAAATCTCAACCGCTGTATCTTAGCATCTTCAGTTATTATACAAGTTGCCGTTTAATTAAATACAAGTTGATGTGACGTTTAACAAAAGTCGTGTAATTCTTATAATACTAGTTGGAGTTGGCGCACAGTTGTTATTCACGCTTTGGTGGAATATCGTTTAATTAGCGAAAAACTTATGAGACGTTTATTACTTAACCGATAATTTCATGTAAAGCAATTACCCTAGATTAACCCAAGTTTATCTGCTTTCTAAGTAGATTTCACGGATTAAAACATAAATAAACCAGAGAGCCTATTAACCTAGTGACCCGAAGTAAATCATATATATTTATAAGAACATAATCTACATTTTGAGCTCATTTCAGGTTTTTAACTGGGTATATACAGTATTTTGTTAAATTTAACGACTAGTAAAGCGGCCGGTATGGAACGCAAATGCCAAGTAATGTTTCACACGAGCGTAAGAAGCAATGTAATAATTTGATATGAACTTGGAGGTCGAAATGGGGCTATCGAGATTTAACAATCATTTAAAAAAACGCTTGCAGTAGAAAACCAGTAAAAAACTACAACGAACACCAAACGAGTTGTTCGTAAAAGTGGCATCGTTTTTACTCAATGTTATATGTCATTCTACTGCATGTGAACTTGGTATAAACCACCATGCAATGGGTCGCAGGTTTTAACTAGAATCTAAAATGTCTGTCCAGATTATACTATAGATACTATATAGATAATCTCTAGGTTGCGGCGAGAGCCCTCCCCCCCCCCCCTCCCGCCCCCCTCGACCCAATAGTGCCAGCAATGCTATCATTTTCATGAAATAATATTGAGTTGGGAGTAAAATGAAAAAAAAATCCGCTCGTCTAGTTGCATATCACGTTGAAAGGTTGTTAGATCACGACTAAAGTAGCTGGGTCTTGTTTCACAAAGCGGTGTAGATGATTTTTTTGCGTAACTGCGTACTAACGTATCTCTACAGTATGGGTTGCTATGGTAGTTACGTGAAAACTTTAGCTACGCCGCTTTGTGAAACAGGGTCCAGTGCTTTAAGATGACTTGCAAGTTGTCTGCTCGTCGATGGGCAAGAGAACGGAAACGAATGAATGTTAATCCCGGTACCTTAATGGTGCTATCACCAGTCAGAGAAACGCTACAATCTAGTAGAATCCTACTGTTGCTCACAAGGCCCGGTTAGACAAGTAAGTTGAGATTCAAACTCTAATTCAGACATTTTTCATAACCTGTCTTGGCGGTCATTGGCACAGCCCTCTATAACTGCCCAGGAAATCGTTCCGAAACCATAGCTCAATTTCTCAGTTATCAACAAGGAACAAGCGACACTATTTAACTTCAGTATTTGCCCAAAATAATTTTAAGTCTTTTTGGGGTAACTACTTTTTCAGTATCGGAATCTAATTATTAATATTGAGTATTTGGCCGGATCTTTTTAACATATTATCAAAGTATTATGATGATATATGGGTGTTAAAATGTATCAAATACGGCTGATGAAGATCAAAAGTATCCAGAGCTGAATATGTGCGCCTATCTTAATCCAAAGGAACCCTTCGGGCGATTCAATCAGCCGAGGACATCATGTACCAAAATAACAACTTTTGTCTTTGTTTTCCTTCTCCCCTAGTCTGCTTTGAGTTTAACAGACATAACAAAACTATAACTAGTGAATTATTTAAAACCACACGCGTAATGTATATAAAATATTTAACCCATGCCATTAGGGTCGTGCTTAAATGTCACTTGTTATTCCATATGGGGCCGTCTGTTTAAGTACTATATAGCGCGTATGTACTAACTACTGTTTTAATGTCGTCGTGACCTGACCGGAGATCTGACAAACTTGTTCTCTATTGGTTGGTAACTGGGGTTGTGCTCTTCGCGTGAACCGTCGCCCTCTTTCGGGCAGTTCATCCCCAGACTTTATTATTTTTCACATAAAAGTGGGAGTTGACCTAACACATGATCATGACCCAATACAACGTAAGCCACGATAAAATAAGATATCACGAGCGTAGAGATAAAGTTTGTCTAATATAGAAAAAGAGAAAAAGTCAAACAATAGACGTTTTTACATGAAAGTTTTGACAAAATTTGTGCTATACTTCATTGGAAACTTACAGAAACTTCCAGCGGAGAACAAGGCGCAGAAATGACGTAATCAAATTCAAGTTTTTCATTCAACGGGAGTTGCGTCAGATCGGTCACCAAGGGGATACTAAATGTCCTTCATACAGTCATGCTGGAGTTAGACGACACAGTCTGGGAACCCGGCCAATTTCCATGTTCAGATTTTATCCAAAATTGGTAGATAAATGCTTGTAATTTCTTTTCCAGAAAGTGTGATGCCCAAAATATTACAAAGTTTATTGTTCTTATATAGGCGTATACAAATATTTTTGGCTACATTTTGGTCGATGTGCCCTGCATGGGAAAGATGTCATAAAACAATAAACCAGATTTTAAATCAAAAGGCTAATTATTCTACCATCATGTTTTTTTGTCTTTTCCTTGAAACAATACAAACATATCGATCCACAGAAGGGTTCCAGACAAGCCAAACAATATGTTTCAAAGCTTTCAAAAGATAAACGCAGTCTACTAGTAAAAAATCCTAAAGAAGGTTTTGTTAAGCTTATTTAATTCTAGGAAATAACCATCGCTGTCAAATGTTATCTCTCTCAAAAAGAGAATAGATTTATAGTGCGCTTTTTACAGGTCTTTTCGAATAGATAACTTAATTTCACGTCCTATGATATCTGTATTTGGTATTCCAGTAAAAGTAGACAAAAACAAAACAATAAGACAATACGCTGTGTTCGTTGTAAATATAAAGTCATTGGATTTATTTTCAAAGCAGAATAGATAAAATACCTAACTAAAATTTGGCGTACATCATTCATACGAATGGGCGCGCCAATAAGCTAAAACAACCAACCAACCTAATTAAAATTGTTAAAATACAATGTGGTTAGACTACATGCAAAAGAAACATCTCAATAGCTGTAACGTCTGTCAGCAGGGTCGTTGTATTTCATTAGACCTCTTAGAACTTTGGCGTTTCGATATTTTACTCAAGCCTAATAAAGTGTAGACTTTACTGTGGTATGGAGATTCTAGATTTACTATTTATTATAAGTTAGAAATTATGTCTTTGGTGGAAGGAAATGAGTCTTTCTTCGAACATTAGCATACCCGGGAAAACAGTCCTTGAACACCATACACTCTCAATCGGTCAGTTTCTCTTGTCCTGTTTTCGCTGTCCATCCCGATCTGCCGCTTGTTGTCTAAAATAAACAGAACGGGCGACTTGGGAGTGAGAACATCTTTTTAATTAACATATTTTTGTAGGTTGGTGAGGAAATCACGACTTATTGTCACCCAAATCTCGATATGAGGTTTCACCCTTTTTTGTTAGACCACAAGCTGCAGCTAGCTCGTCTGAATTTTCTGAGCATTTCTCGGAAATAAATAAAATCTTTGCGACGAGACAATACTTAACACCAGGTCAAAATACTTTATATTAAACGAAACTAAATCACGTTCCGGCCCAAGAAGGGCTAAGGGTATAGTGATCTATGCCCAATGAACACTAGAGGATATTTAAGGGAAAGAAATCCACGAAGAGTAGAATGCGTATATCAATCTGTCTCTCGTGTCTTTCTTTATGTTGACACAGAGCTCCTATTTGCCAGAAAGTAATTATTTTCCTGATTATCGGAGACGAATATATATTTACCCATATAACTATTTCTACATCTGAGATCTAGGAGGTTTGTTTACAAGGGAAAACCTTGAGAGTCAACGATGAAGAAAATCGTACAATGGTCTCGGTGATTGATGGACAGAAGAAACTTTGGTGTTTACTGAGTTACGTCCAAAGCCAACCTTTAATCTCCAAAGCTCCGCTCGCAAAGACCCCAGGTTGTCTCCTCACCACCCTAAGGTTCTGAGGTCAAACTTTGACTGTTGAGAAAGGATAAATATAGCTATAAGAGAAGGCATATAACGACTTGCTTGGTCTGGACCAGATGCGATGTACATTATGACAATGAAACATGTTCAATACTAATCTGACATATTCAACAACCCTGGAAAATGAATAGGCCTTACAAATAGCGGCTTGTCCCTGAATCTCTACTGATAATCACGCAAATGACGATTTCTGGACGTTGTCCGAAACCTTTCAGCGCGAGGTCAAAGTTTCCTGTTCATAAATGCATCAGTGTCATCCATCAATGACCAGTGGTAAACAGTGGTCAAATGACCTCTGAACTCTATGTTTCGCAGCAAGATCTTACTCAATATAATTGTGGCCTCCGTAATTAACGAAGGATTAACGCTCTCTTTTCAGATGGCGATGTAATGAATGCGATAAGCCTATCAATCCATTTCTGAAGGAAACAATAACAAAGTAAACATAATAAAACCAACGACCATTTAAATACAGTACAAATTTCCATTTGAGGTCATATATGTTTTTCAGAATAAAAACAAGACATTTTAAAAACTGTGAAAATACTTGGTTGATGGGGTGGCGTTGATGATTATAAAATGTAACCTGACACTGACGGACTGCATTTTTAAAACTCCCGAAAAAATAAAAGTGCTTCATTTCCAGGGGCTTTTTGTGCTTTCTTTGTAAGATGAAAAATATCCAGTGGTTAGCGAATTGTATGTGTATTAGAGAATTGGTCTTGTCGTGGTTTAGGTTGGATTTTCTATTCAGATAACCCACACTCGTAAAGAAGGTGTCTGTGTCGCATCATTCTTACAAGGTCTTACTGAAAAAATCTTGCCGAACAAAGGCGTAATTGTAGGCCAATTGTGAAGCAATACGTAAAGAATTTTCAGGTCAGAGCCACTGAGTTGTTCTGCGCGTTGTTTTTTGTTACGAGGTGAATATACTGTTCAGAAAAGGGCTAGGTTTTCATTTAAATAAGAAAGACTCCGGCTGCAGGCTGAATGTAATTCAAAAGTGGGATCGCAACCTATACAACCCTTTTGTTACTCTGAAGGGAGGTAGCTCTATTCAGCCGCAACCCACAAGCCGTAATGCTACTCAAACTTAGATTTTTATGTCTAGGTTTACTAGTTTAATAAATTCGGAATGGGGTTAGGCAAGGTCACGCCATGACCGCTTTCCAATATAATAATATTTAGTAACAGAAACAGTTGGAGTTCCTTTTTCTGACGCTCGGTATTCTACTTTCTTTCTCCGAGAACTGTATAAGGCTTTAGTTTGATTGGTGTAAACTGAAATTGTCTGCAAAGATTGTGTGTTCTTGTGCTTTGTTGAGAGGCGGACACCTTGACCCGACGATTAAACATCACTATACCGTTAGGGAGGGCAAGAAACACCTGTGTCCTGGCAGTTAAACACTGGCACTTCCCATGGATTAACGCACAAGCGAAAGGTTTATATGTGTGCCGATTTATTTACCTTAAAACACCGAACAGTTATCTGGACAGAAAAGTAAGAGTAAAAATCAGTCAAATATGGATTGTTAATATTTTTTAATGCATATCTAAAATTATAAATTATCTCAGATTTGTTTAAAATAAAGTTATATATATCTTTTAATATGTTATAAATATGTAATGTCAACTGCACAATACAATAAAAAATATAGAATATACAATCGATTTGTCACGAAACATTCTTTCAATATCACTTTAAACATATAATACAAAATATTTAATTTGTAAAATGTGTTTTAAACCCAAAGCAAACAAGACCATAATTTATCCTTAAATAGCTATAAAAATAAGATTAAAGTGGCATGATAATTTTCCACTAAAACAACAATATTTACACTAAAACAACAATTATCAGCTATTTTTCACAAGCATTACTAATTCGAAGCTTTTGGGCTACCAGTCTGAAGAATATACAGTAAAGAAGTGTTCAGCACTCACTTAAGCCAAACCTATATCGAGCACAACTTCAATTGGCACAGGCCACATACTGTGGCCTTATTTTTCCTTATTTCAACAGGCCTCATAAATTCAATTATTAAGTTTTAAAGCCTTTTATTATATAACAAACAGAATATATCGAAAAAGCGAATTTTAACCGTTCGTTACACTTTTTTTTGGCATTTGACTAATTTTCTACCTTAAACATTTATTCACTGGTGGCACCAAATATAAAATAAGCATTTATAAAAATGGTTTCTAAGTTTCAATTGTTTTTTTATACTTCAGACAAATATTTCTTATTTCTGAATGTTTACACTATATCAGTTGAATTGTTTTAAATTTTTTTTTTATAAATGTCGATTGTCAAGAGAAGTTCCGTGGAAAACTAAAGGATTGACGTTGAAATTAAAAATAGCACTAAGGCTACCTTTACGAACCGAACAAATTCCAATAGCCGAGATGTTTGAGTACAATTTTGGGCTTTGGTTGCTTATAAAACTATACAGACTGGTATCTGCTGGAAGTTCCTATTTTGTTCTGCTTTAAAAGGCAAACAAATCGGATATTTTAAAAAGTAGATATTTTCCCTATATTTGGCGGATGATGTCGCTTCAATTACAGTTGTACAGACAGCGGTGATTTTTAAATATAAACTAGACATTGTGTAACACAGAGATCTACCTGCAGAGTGTAGTGAGGCAAATCGATTGATCTCGAGAGCCCTGGAGTATTATTACACAGTAACAGTGGTATTGATAAAGCTAATGACTGCTACAGGGATGTTACCTGGCACCTGTTTTAATTGATTACCTATTTAAATCTCTAGCTGGAAACGTTAGCACTTAGTGATCAGAGCTGATCTTAATACACACATGCCGACCTCACTGAGTTACTTGAAAGATTTAATCTTTACGGGTAAGGGTTGTGAGGTAATCGAATTAGGTTCCCATAAAAAAGACAAAGATATAGTAATAAACGAGTTTCAATAATACATTTTTTCACCAATCGAGATGCAAAAATAACCATGGATGGTTAATATCGGAAAATACATTTATACGTCATGTTAACACCGCTAATATGGTTGCTTTATCAACTAACAAAGATTCTTCACAGCATTTCTATATCTGGGCCCAATGTTACGAAGCATCATATAAGCTAAGGTCGCCATTAGAAATATCTTAAGGCAAAGATGCAATTTTTACGAAACCCCCTTAGCTTAAGGTCCCCATAACTTTAAGACACACTTAACGTCACCTAAGCTCATTTTTCAGCTTATAAATATGAGCACACTTATAATTTTGTGATGATATAGCGAGGAGACTTAAAATCTTATAGAAAATTCCCTCTGATTTAATATGACATTCAAATTTCAACGCAAATTCATTTTTCTCTTTGACAATATTTTCGAGAATGAGTTACTCCCCTTTGTGGAGTTCTTATGCAATCTACTAAAATCACAACAGGCTTCATCCGAATAACGCTGTAGCTGTCCTTATATTAAAACAGTCGTTGGTTTAGAAAATGTCACCGAGATTACCAACGAGATTACCAGTTACCAACGGAAGGTCGTGGGTTTCTTCCGGGCATAGAGCCAGGTTTCCTCCCACAACAAAACTGGCAACGCCGCCATATAAGTGAAATAATCTAGAGCGCGGCGTAAAACATCAATCAATCTGAAGATCATTGGAATATGGGATATTTGTGGGTCTTGTTTGAAGTGACCCTTTCGTTACAAACCGTTTAAAGACAAGCATGAATGCACGTTTATATACTTTCCTGTGGAGAATTATTGCCGTCGACCATGTTGACCCCTCAATTTACCCCATGACGTCAAAAAACTTTCGGTGTATTGTTGCGGTTCCAGTCTATAGGCCAACTTCGCACGACAATGAACTCAGGATGGAATTCGTAATTTTTTAGGGCTACTGGCACTATAATTCTTGACTATCGATAGTGGGCCAGTAAGATGGAGAATACCTATTCTGGCCAGTATCTTCCGAGCAGCCCTGTCAAACAAAACCAAACATGGAATAAAACAATTATAAAATAACATCACATAAGAACCAAAAACAAGAATAGAAAGAATATTGTATTGTAATTTAAAAGTCATCTTCTGATAAATATTCATCAAAATAATATATATAGGGATAGCCGAAAACGTATACTGACAAGACACGCATGAAACTATAAATGCTATAGAACAGGCCATTTTCTGTATATTTTTTGTGTTAAATTCAGTTTTATTTTGCATTCACTTTCCAGACCACCCAGACGCTACCGTTGAAGCGTATTCTGTGGAATCTCTCCATCACCAACCAAAAATGTGCGAAAGTTTGTTGCCGATATACATCATTACAGATAACCAACAGTCATTTTATCTCCAGTTTTAAAACGTGACTGGGAGAAACTGTATCTGTAACAAGTCAGCTATTGTCGAGATTCTTGAACGTCAAACATTTGTATTGCTTCATGGACCACCATAGGTGACTCTCTTATTCTTAGAGAAAAACAAATAGATTTTAAAATTATGCAATTTGAAATATTTTCCTTGATTATTTGAAGTAAATTTAACGTATTTAATGTGGTTCAATAACATATATTGTCAACATTGCAAGATATCATATTACAGGATCTTTATTTAGTTTTTTATTAACTTTTTCTAAAGGGTGTCAAATACTGTGAAGCAAAATATATTTTGAGCAACTAAATACTGCACGAGCTGTCAAAATTTTGTTGTTGAAATATAAAATATTGGTAAAGTCAGTAACTCGTGCCACCCCAAAAATAAGTGATAAAACAGACCAAATTCAAATTAAAATAAATGTGTTTATTTTAGTGTTTTTGTTGCTTATAAAATTAAATTAACGTACATCTACAAGATTGATATCAAAGGAAAGCTATCATGTTGTGCTTTAGGACAAAAATGACCAAAAGCTAATTCTGTTTCATCGTAATTTTCCCTATATTTGGCAGCTCATGCGACTTTAAGCAAAATTTGAATATTTTAGTTGAATCAATGGCGACATTTGTTCTCAAAAATATCTGGAGTCAGCCAAAAAAATAAAAACATCAAGGAATGTAAAATGCTTGCTCATTGTTAGTTGGAAATATCTTAACTTTACTGCTAAAGTATACTACTGTCCTACAAAACACTAATATACCTTGGCCATATGGTTTGGATATTTTCAACTAGCTGTGTGTTGAACTGATCAGTTAGTCAAAATGACAATGGCCTTAAAAACTTCAGTATTTATGTCTTAATTTCAACGTTACTTAATTATTCTATTATCAACGAATTGTAAATATTTCTTTCTTTACAAAATAGAAAAACATGAAAAAAAAGCAAAGATTGGCAGCCACCTGATTGTTTATTGTCTTCAAGAAAATAGGATTTTAGGATTCACTTACAGCGCCATTGCGCCCGATGTTTATGGCAAACCACAATTCCACAGCCGGTGATTGTATTCAGGTTTCAGGAAGAAACTTCCGCTGGAGGGTGTCGAATTAAGGAGAGGCCCGTGACTGGAGTCAGCAACTACCGTCGGTGGGTAGCCAAGGAAAATGGCCGGTTTGTGGTAAGAGAGAATTTGCGTGTTAACCGCAGATATTGCTTGTCCTCGTCTGTCCAATTAGGACTCTGTGAAGGGAAAGAGATGCGATAAAAGGATGAAACTTCATCAGCATGCAAGCAAGTAAATGCAGAATACGATCGACCATTCAATCTCAACATAGAGCCTCAACAACACGATTACAACAGCTTTGCCACTTGATAGAGACAAATTACAAACAGTCGGACAGGTCTAAAAAGCGAAATAAATTTAGGTAAAACCCGAGAATTTTCTGTCACTTTTCAAGTGCTGTATTATGCAAACAATGGAGAAAGCACTAAATATCCACTTGACGCTGGATCATGTGGAAAATCATGATTTAAACACTCTGGGTTGAAGTCTTGGCAGCTAAATGGCCTTCGCTTTTTATTGTCCACATTTTAGTAACTTGCCTAAAAATCATCATAAAGACTTTTTTTCATTTAAAACTCCATTGTTTCATTGTTCGCGATGTAAACATCTGATTTAATTGTAAAACATTTTTATAACGCTTAACGCTTGGAAAAATATAGAAAATAATAAATTAATATTACACCAAAATAAATCAAACCAAGGTAATTTCTCAAGTGACAAACATATACCCGCACAAAATTCTACTGACTCAATCCAGACTCCTGTCTGTCTTCAATCTGATGAAATATCATAGGTTTTCGTTTATGATGGTGTAAAAAGATCTAAATGACATACCCGTTTTAACACAATTCGATACTCATTTTACAAATTATTTTAGTCAAGAAGATTTTCCCTGGGCCGGTGTGTTTTAGTGTTTATAAATAATTCTTCATATAATCCAATCAATCTTGTTTCTCTTTATTAAACAACTGAGCCGTATGAACATTTAGAAAAAGTCGTTATTCGTCTAATAAAATTCGTTATTTTGGAGAAAATGATATTGTTTATTGAAAAATGAAAACAAGATTTAAAACGAAATTCCGTTGAAAACAAACTGAAAGTAAGAGAGGTACCTCTGTACTCAAGCAGTTGTATTCCGCAAAATACACAATGAAAGTACGGACTGTCGTTATCAAAAAAACATCGTATCAAAACATGTAGATAGAAGATGCTCAATGCGCATGCGCAGTGATTTCCGCCATTTGTCAGAGATCAAGAGGATCGGTCCAAAGTGAAGCCCTGGCTGGTTACAGTTCATAGATTACCGTGACAAAGTCAGTTTTGATTGACAGGTGTTCTCTCCGCAGTAAATAACACTTGGGTTCTGATTGGAGAATATCTCTTTTTTAGTTACTTCCCCCTAATTAAGACAGTATACATAGTAAAAACAGAACTAAAAAATAAATGCATTTTTCAGCAACGCTAATGGATTGTTGTACGGCAATGATTTAATAACTACTTGATGTATAGAGTCTGTCCCATGTCAATAAAGCACAAACATGTCTGTTGAAGGTTTATTCATATATTACGTGTAATTACTCTGAAGTAATATTTATGTGCAAAGCGCATTAACTATTCACTAGGCGCATGATATAGCGCCGTGAAACACATTGCCTACCAAAGCAGCCCACACAAACGCCAACATGACTCGTTTTCCGTGGATAACAATGGGTTAAATGGGTAAACAGAACATTTTTAAAAACCCGTAGGAAAAAAAAACAGAATCTAACGACTTTGTCTTTCCATAATGCTCTGAATATCCCATTTTAAAAGTGGTAAGTGAATAATATACACCTACGTATGGAATCCTCCTATCATTTAAGAAAGGTTTATGTGCAAAAATAGCTATTATAAATAGTAAATTTCTTTTGTTTTAAAACACAAATTATCAGCCTCGTCGTCCTCTCCAAAAATTAGTTATTTTTCAGCTTGGAGGAAAAATGTATTCTCTTGAAATTTGAAATTGATTTATCGTAACCGATCAGTTTATTACTTGAAGAAGACACCGGTATTGGTATCGAACGCTTGTGTTGTTCACAAACAACTAACTACGTGGTGATTGATGCCTTAATTTTTTCTCATCAGTCAATTGTTGATATCATTGAACCTTATAATGTCCATGTAATCGGGCAACTTTAGTTTCTTGGTAATATAACAGCTACGAAACTATGAATATGTTTCTTCAGCTTTCTATGTACCGATCAGTGGTTGTGACAGAAGGATTGATTGATTGATTGATCGTTTGGTGTTTTACGCCGCGCTCAAGATTATTTCACTTATATGGCAGCGTTGCCAGTTTTATTGTAGGAGGAAACTGGGCTCTGTGCCCGGAGGAAACCCACGACCTTCCGCTGGTAACTGGCAACCATCCCACTGTCACAGAGAGAACAGTCCTTGTTAAGAGGCTTCCAACAGGCACCTTGGTCAATATTTGTACGTACGTGAAATTGGAATCTGGATTTCAGGCTTTTGCTGCTCTAAATTTAGTTAAAATAGTGTGGTCACAGAAATGTCCAAGCTATGAAAATACGAAACACATACCTCAGCAATATTTATGATCACTAAAACACACGGGCATAAGGAAAATCTTCTTGTCTAAAATAACCATGGAGACATGTTACTAATTGTGTTAAAAAGAGGTATATCATTTAGACCTTTACACCCCATAAATTGTTGTAACAAACCTATGATATTTCATTAGGTTGACGACTGACAGGAGCTGACCAATATTCATATACATGCAGTTAATATAGAAAGTTTGACCCAATGAACTATATGCGTGGAATGGACACGTCTCATTGGCTGGTTTGGATCGGACTTTGTAAAATGTGCCGCCATTGACAGTTGATAAGCGCGTGCAGAACAGAACTGGATGGACGCTCCACTATATCCTGGTAATGGCGGCATTCGAAGCATATCAAGCACCACGTGACCTCCGTTCCACGCATATAGTTCATTGGTTTGACCATCATTGGCAATCCGAGGAAATTCAAAAGGAAAACAAATATCAAATTAGTAAATTAACCTAATTTTCAATTCGTTTTGGTTAGTTCTATGCCTATCTTGTATTATCTGTGTCACAATTATATCCTTTTAGTATGTTGACAGTTTTTGTTTGAGTAAACATGCCTCGGATTACACATTATAATATAAGCATTTCAACAAAATTTGAAATTCATATGTCAACTTTTTTCCGCAGAATGCGTCACATATTTTATCAAACCATTGAAAGTTCGCAACTGTAAATTATTGAAAAAAAATTCTATTGATGTTTTTTAATTCACAAATCTTTTTTTATTGCAATCAATTGATAAGAATTAGTGGACGCAATTGGAGATGCTAAAGTGAGGGCAAAGGTTGTTTTTATTTTTATTTTTGCAATGTTGTGATTTTGAGTACAATTTAAGACAGCGGTATGGAATACTATAAAAACAAAACACCCTTGCCAACAAAACAAACAATTAATAACATTTCTATTCTTATGACTCAGCATCGAAAGTTAATATGTCGAATGATATATATCAAGTGTAAAGTTACTCACCCAAGATCAACTTTACTAAAGATGAAAGACGATTGGTAACAAAAGAAAAAAAGCGGAAGTAGGAATAGCTTACATATGTCAAGGTTGTAATATATGCCTTATAAAGGAAGACCAATATTGTCGTGTGCGTTCGCGAGTGGTTCGCGAAAGCGCACTAATGTAGCTAATATCGCGGTTTCCTTTCAAGACGTCAATACATTGTCTTAAGTCCATAATATCATATTTCTACCTCTCAATTATCACGTGACACATATCATAACTCTCAAATAAGGGATTCATATAACTTCTTAAAGACTGAATCATCCGAGATGGCTTGTACAAAAGTAGATGGCAAAACAATGGTCGTGGAAAAATGACTTCCGGTAGGATAGCTTTGCTTCTCGTTGAAGGAAAAGAAAGCAGAGATTGTTAGTTGAATTCTGGTCCCTAAATTGAAGGGGGGCAGAGAAGAGATGTGCAATTCCCGTCAAGCATCTATAACCGTTTTCCTATTTTGGTAAAACACTGTAGTATCAATATGATATAATTATGCACAATTTTAGTGTTCATTTGAAGGGGAAATGTTTGAAAGCTGTAATTATTTATACTCGATGCCACTGATATTCTTGCGGTTTGGCGAGTTTCCATGCAATAGTTTGTCATAAAGCGCAAAATTATACTAATTACATCGGCACAGTCTTTCTCTTGACACGCAATCTGCTTAGCGATAGTTGGCCACGGAAGCATGCCTTGTTTTATCAGAGAGGGTATTGTAGTTTGTTCCAACACTTTCTCGCTCCATACACAACCTGTGCCAGTTTTCCTAGACATAATCAAACCCTGGCTAATGACATCTACACGGTTACGTCTTTTGTCCCCCAGCACGTGGATGGGTGTGGGTTAAGGGGAGGGTCAGGCCCACACACACAAAAACAAGTCTGTTCTTTTCCCGTCTCCTTTCCCTTGACTTCCTAAACCAGCTTTGTTCCAAACAGCATAGCCAAATAGAGCAGAAAATAAGATGTAAGATTCCTTAGGCAAAAAGGAAGTTGCAACCGGAACCTAAGAGGTAATTGCGCTCTCGGCGTAAACATACATCGACATATGTATTAACATCGATTATTTCTCCCCCAGAGGACTCAGTTATTGAACTCATCCATTAAATAACAAGAAACCATATATCGCTTGATAAATAACAAAAAAATGGAATATGGAATTCGTACAGTAGCACTTCTTTTCGGATATCATCCTTGTAACCTGATTGAAATCCAATCTTTTGCAAATCTATAAAAAGAATAAATGTGTGGAAGCCGAAGCAACGCTCCTATGTCCATATAGGAAATTAATGCATTAAGTTTCATCAGCAGTGTTTGTCGAAGAAAGCAAATTTTTTGCGATTGTCTACAAACGTTGACTCTCAATCCAGACCCACTTTATGAAGAAGCCGTGTTCATTTCCTGAAAAGGACCAAAAGCGGAAGAAAGCGAAAAGGTTGGCCTGTAAGGCCGTGGTTAGAGCAAATCAAGGGAATGACTGGAAACGTTCTAACTGTTCTCTAGGAGTCCTGAGCTCGGCTAGCTCCATCCCCTGATTACACCTCATTCACTAGTTAATTAGGCGGGGCAGGTAACCGCACTGGCCACATAACACAATGTCCTGTCTCTGGAATCGAGCACTATCCACTTAAACCGCTTTGACAAGAGAACACAAATACAGCTCTTCTCTTAGGACGTCAACTGTCTCTGCTAATTTTAACCATAATCCCAATCATCATTTCTTTATGTTTACGACAGTCGCATCCTGAGAACATGGGGTTGAAAGAGAAAGGCAAATCCAAACTAAATTGTCATCATCGACGAGCGATCAAATACAAAGGACACTGTTTAAAGCGGATTTCTCCTATTTTCCATGGACTTTCACAAATTCAAGCAACAGTGCATAGAAATAACAAGTCAAATGGAGAGCTTGTTAAAGAAATTATCTCAGAGTGGTCTATTGACTGAAGAACTCAACCCATTTCAAATTGCCTTTTTTAAATTCAAAGAATTTGATTTTAGAAGCTGAACAGACCATCATTATTTCATGTATTTCTTATCTTACTTTATATTAAAACGCCGTAAAATATAATAAATTTTCTTTAGAATTTACTGACTAAGGCCCAGCTCCAGTCAGTCCTCCACCTAATGAAATGTCATGGGTTTAGTTTATTACAACAACGTATGGGGTATAAAGGTCTAAATGATATACCTCTTTTAACACAATTAGAAACTTGTCTCCATGGTTATTTTAGGCAAGAAGATTTTCCGTGTGCCCGTGTGTTTTAGTGTTCATAAAAATATATAAAGATGAACATCAGTTTGTTTTCAAAGCAGCCACAAAAGGTGAGTTTTCTTTAATGCTGCCTATGGATTTAACCGTTTAAACCACTTTTGCATAACAAAAGAAAACCGAATAACTCAAAACTGCATCAGTGCTCATGTTTCAGCGAATAAATCAAATATGACATATACAAATGTATATAACCAACGGTGTGTGAAACTGAATCTCTAAAGGAGATCACGTTAAGTATAGTCCGGGGTTGTATTTAAAAATGTATCCAGTTCAGATCATTTTCAAATTTTATTACTCAATTTTAAGACACTGGCATGGATTGATTAATTGATTGTTTGGTGTTTTACGCCGCGCTCAAGATTATTTCACTTACATGGCGGCGTTGCCAGTTTTATTGTGGGAGGAAACCGGGCTCTATGCCCAGAGGAAACCCACGACCTTCCGTTGGTAACTGGCAACCATCCCACATAGGTCGTTCGAGTGAAAACCCAGTCAGAAAATTTTCCAATTATTTGGACGGCATGGATTGAAATTAAGACATTTGTGGCCGTATCATAGTTCTCGTAGCATACACTATTTTAAGACAATATTCGAAACGTCGTCACCCAATAAACCAAGTTGTTATCCATAAGTAATTCGTCCCCTTATTATAACCTTTCAACTTCTAAATGCCATGGAAAGATTTAATTTTCAGAAGTATGCATCTCATACTCCAAATGATGACATGCTTTGTCACAGGTGGTATCTTTTATGACTTACTTGACATACATTGGAACGGAATCTATTGCCTGGAAAAGTAACTAACTTATTAAGGAAAGATCCTGAGTTTGGTTCAAGCGCTGCACCTAGTAACTGAGGTTTGGAAGGTGGATCGACAACCAGCACAACTACAGGCTTATACTTGATATACTGCCAAGGACGTAGAATATATTTATGAACACTAAAAGAATAGATAGGAAACCACAACTATACTGAATCTAAAGACATCAATACACCTGCCTGAATTGTGCATTGGTATGGTAGTGGAATTTGTCATTTTCACTGAGAATTTCTATTACACTCCAAAATTCTATTACACTTTTTAATAAAAATAACATTTTAATAAACATAATGGATATGAATATCAACTTTTTACTTTATTAAGTTGATATTCAGAATAAATTATTTAGATTTTCTTATGTAATTGTTCATAGAACATAGAGTGCATGTAATGCATATATATTTGTTGAACAGGAAAAATATAAATTCCCGAAGATCTAATTAAAATAAAGTGAATCCTGTTGTTGAATACTGTTTAACATTCCTTTTGAATATCCAGATATTTGAACGACCGAACATTGACAGATACTCCTATAAAAAGAATTCATTTTACAATAGAGTATGTTATCACTAGAAAAGGTCACCGAAACACCAAGCTCACTAGAAGGGCGTGAAAAAGAGGACCGTTGACTGTTTGTTAGAGAAAACTAGTTTAATAGCGTTTTCCATGGAGACGCTGTTGAAGATGGTTGAGCACACAGTAGCGGTCAGCGTATGAATATGTGAGGCAGATGCTTTGTTCTAATCACGCCTTATCATTTGAACAAGCCTCGTCAGAGAGTCAGTCAGTATAATGTGTCCACGACAAGGAATTCATAACTCCGCTACCACAACCGGTTATTGAGAGTTTCAAGTCCAATATCCTCCCTTTACAAAAGACTCCGTGTTATTTTTTGAATTAAGACTTGTTATTTAGAATGGAGAGTAAATCCCCGGGGAGTTGTTCAGACCAAGAATGCTCGGTATGGTGAGATTTCCGTATTTCTGGGGTCGTTTATTCTTTACTAAACACAGACTAACGCCGATAATAAAAAAATACAGAAATGCCGACAAAATTAATTATATGCCGAAACACTCCCCAGATTATCCTGAATAAAGAAAAAACGAATAAAACTTAAATTACATTCATACCAACTGTCATCTGTTAACATTTCATTAATTCAATCTTCTTATTGGGCCAACGTCTTTACCGTTGATCTCTATGAAAATGACAGATTAGAAAAAGGGATAATAAAAAAAACCACTTTCACGTTTTTATGTTATCAGTTGTCACGATGTTATTTTATAAGGTCCAGCATTTTAGAATATGAATAGAAATATAGTATCATATAGGGCATCTTTCGAGTTGAAAGGTAAAATATTCAGATTTGGAAGGTTTATTTGCCCTCGCTAAATATATAATAGCAGTATCAAAACTGATAAAAAAAGAAAAATGTGATAAAATCTTAAACGCTTCCAAACGAAATCATAACATCAATTGAAAGTCGTATGGTCCAACTAATATAAAGGTCTAAACAGCACAAAATTTGAAAATATCCAGGCAAATATTTTGAAGAAAAGAGAAAGCCAGACTAGTGAATGACAGATTTATAACTTTGACATTCTTTTACGTTGGCACTCGAGGTTTACCAGTATTTATTAGCTAAAAACATAGGGTATTTAAAGAAGTGTCATGTTTTGTTTTTTTTTTCATTTGAAACTACAGTTCCACGTGCGAGATTGAAAACTAACAGCATCTTCATCTTTTTCTTCAATTAACGGTCATTTTTATCGGAAGGATCGTCCCCAGGATGAAAATAGCCAAACCGTACACTGAAGATCGTCCCCAGTATGAAAATAGCCAAACCGCACACTGAAGATCGTCCCCAGTATAACTGAAAATAGCCAAACTGTACCCTGAAGATCGTCCCAAGTATAACTGAAGATAAGCAAACCGTACCCCGAAGATCGTCCTCAGTATAACTGTAAATAGTCAAACCGTACCCTGAAGATCGTCCCCAGTATAACTGAAAATAGCCAAACTGTACCCTGAAGATCGTCCCCAGTATAACTGTAAATAGTCAAACCGTACCCTGAAGATCGCCCCCAGTATAACTGTAAATAGTCAAACTGTACCCTGAAGATCGTCCCCAGTATAACTGTAAATAGTCAAACTGTACCCTGAAGATCGTCCCCAGTATAACTGTAAATAGCCAAACTGTACCCTGAAGATCGTCCCCAGTATAACTGTAAATAGCCAAACCGTACCCTGAAGATCGTCCCCAGTATAACTGTAAATAGTCAAACCGTACCCTGAAGATAGTCCCCAGTATAACTGTAAATAGGCAAACCGTACCCTGAAGATCGTGCCCAGTATAACTGTAAATAGGCAAACCGTACCCTGAAGATCGTCCCCAGTATAACTGTAAAAAGCCAAACCGTACCCTGAAGATCGTTCCCAGTATAACTGTAAATAGTCAAACCGTACCCTGAAGATCGTTCCCAGTATAACTGTAAATAGCCAAACAGTACCCTGAAGATCGTTCCCAGTATAACTGAAAATAGTCAAACTGTACCCTGAATATAGTTCCACGGTTTTTCAAGAAGTATTTTTAAAATAACAACCTGGTAATTTTACAAGTATTTTAACCGAAAAACTACAACTTTATGACTCAACATTTCGACTTTAATTTCATCTTCAGGAGTGAATTACAATGACAACTACAGAATCATATGTAAACAAGTCACAGGATATGCAAGCAGCGATTTCAGCAAACTCAACCAAAGATACGAAAGGCTTCTTTGATGGCCTTCCCATTGGCGAAAAAAGCGGTTAAACGAAAGAGTGACAGAATATTAAAAACAATGTTTTGAAAAAGAAAACGTTAAGATTAATTTAGAATTCAGAAACAGAATCTAAAACAATCCGTAATTTTGGTGAGATCTTCAAATCTGGTGTTTTCCCCATAGACTAGAAAGCCTGTGCAAGTAATGTCCAAGAAACTGTTTCTAGTGTAAAAACTATGTAGACAATTCTATGCTCTTTGATATAAAAATAAAAATAACATTTTAAAGAAGATATAATAAACCCTTGGTTAATTTTGAGTTTTGAAGCGTTTGTCAATTCTAAATTCCTTCGTTTCGTTTAAATCAGAAAACATTTAAACGTAACTTGTGTTCAAGCAACTGTAAGTATGAATTAAATATTTAATTCTGTATATTGTCGATTCCCTGCTTCTCTATTATGTATTCAATGACGACTGATGCTATAACCATAGTGTATTCGTGTTTTGCCTTGAGGAAATAAGAAAGACTTCGAGCTGATCAGTAGTCCTGAACTCCAGAAAGAAGAGCTTTGAGACGTTCCTGATTTCAAGAATCAGTGGTGTCACAGTCTCTCTGACAATTGGCTTCTAGCGAACTGCCATTATCAATGATCTGGGCGACAAAAAGCTCGACAGACGGCGAAACAATAGAAGAGATTTCACGGGGAATTTTATGGGTAGGCGGACAAGGTTGATGTGATACCTTCTGCGGTTGGCTGTGGTCAACCCAATATTAGAGAGAAAAAACCGCGACTTCGATTGCCGATTCCATTCGCCAAGTTCCTAAGACTTGAACGAGGGACAGGTTGGCTAAGTGGAGTTTAAGCAGTGCGGATATAAGAGTTGGCTAGTGGAAACGACAAACACCGGCTCAGGTTCTTCAGTTCTGAAGGACCAGTTTAGCCAAAGTTAAACATAGAACCGCTTATCATTGCCATGTGCACGTACAATAAAAGTAGAAAGCAAAGATGGCATTTACTTTAAAATGGTTGACATTGGAACTTCCAGTTAAAAGAGTTCTTAGCATGTCTGTATAACGTAAAGAGAGTACGTCCACGACATTATTTGAGGGAATGAAAATATGAACGAATGCTGAACGGGAATTGAAGAACAAAAAAACCCACCGAAATCCGCGTTCTACATTAAGCAAATTTTCATTTGTATAGAAATATTATATGTCAGATACCAAGAACAGATATTTTTTTTCAAAACGTATCTTTTGTTCAACTCTCTTTCAAGCTTTTCTTGAGATTGGCTGATCGATGTTTTACTCCGCGCTCAAGATTATTTCACTTATATGGAGGACCCTTCCACATACGAAAAATCCACACGGACTTTTTAATTTGTAAAAAATTAATTTGTTTTGATGATTATTAGAAGAGAAACGTGTCAATAAGTTCTAGTACTTGTGGTCCATATTCCTCACCCAACATGAATCACCAACCTTTCATCAGACATTTTGCGAGCACGCTGTTTATGGTGACCAAGCCCGTATCAGAATTATACAGAAATCACCAACTTTTAATACGTTCCTCGATAAAACCTGGCAGATTATAAGAATCACTAGCCTTTTGGAGGTTCCTGTTGGCTATGCCAGAGCTATGAAAGAAAAACTAACCTTTTGCAGGAACCATTCGGATAGGCATCAATCATCTTTTGAAAGTTTCTGTTAAACATAGATAGAGTGTACATAGCTCAACTTAGAAAAAGTTATACAAAATATAACATTAAACGACATAGCAGCTAATAAATTCATGCTTATCGTCAAATTTAATGGTGTATTATAAGATCTAAGTGAGAATTTCTGATTAATACCCAGGGTCCACATTTTTTTCTAATCCCACAGGTGTGATTTATTAAGCAGGATGATCTTAAGATTATCTCTGATTAATTAGCCAAATTAGAAAAAAATGGACAAAAAATGGCATCATATATTCAAGAGTGCAGTTGAAATAGAGGACAAATATATATTATCTAAGGCATTTTTTGATATCATACAATACGCGTTTTTATCCACATGTGTTAAATTGTAGAACAATAAAAAAAGTATAACTATAATGGTTGTCCTAAAAATAATACATTGTGCCCGGCTACTTTCAAAAATATTGCTGGTTTTTATCTGACGCCAAAATGTTATTATGATGTTAAATGCTGCTACATTTATTGAGAGTTTGTTTGTTATATCATTTCCCTTTTAAGGAGAATATGTCTGTTTATACCAGAAGTAAACCTTCCACCACAGTTTCTCATTGCAATATTGTTCTTAAATTCATCTTAAAATGTAAACATTAGATTTGATTTTTTTTATTATTAAAGAACTTAAATCTAAGTGTCAAACTATAGTCACTTTCCTATTATCAAATAATAAATGCCCGAATTTGAGTCTTGTCTGTATGTCTATCTATCTTTAGGTAGGGTTCGTAACATCTCGTCATACACAAGAGCATGTAGGTCCGATGGTGGTTACAAAAAGAGCATAAGGTGGAAGATGGATTCAAAGTGTCATCACAAAATAAACATTGTAGTTGTCATCATACAACGAATACAGATGGGACAGCACAAAGTAAATTGTCATCCACAAGTTGTCTGATGGTGGTTACAAAAGGAGCATAACTTGGAAGGTGGATTTGAATTGCCATCACATAATAACCATTTAAGTTGTCACCACACAACGAATACAGACGTGACATCACAAAATGGTCATACACAAGTTGTTCGATAGTGGTTACCAAAGGAGCATAACTTGGAAGGTGGATTTTAATTGCCATCACATAATAACCATTGCAGTTGTTATCATACAACGAATACAGACGTGACATCACAAAATGGTCTTACACAAGTTGTTCGATAGTGGTTACCAAAGGAGCATAAGGTGGAAGATGGATGCGAAGTGTCATCACATAATAAATTCGAACTTGTCATCATACTAGATGTAATAGCGCTAACTTATTTGTACACGGGCAGGTCTGATGGTTGTTACAAAACAAGCCTAAGCGCAGCAGCTCTTGGTCATAAGTACATGTAATTGTGTCTTCCAGTGATTCGATCAAGCGTATTTTACGCTTCATAGCTTACAAATATACACACTAGATGGCGCCTATACTAAAATCTGCCAGGAGAAAAGAAGATTGAAATGATTGACTTCTGTGTATAACAAACAGCATGTGTCGAAATTTGAAACATAAAACAAAATCTTTTTTGATTGAAATAAGGATGCCAATGTAAACGTAAACTGTCAACGTAGATTTTATTCAATGCTATAAAGATGTTTTACCCAAAAAGACAAGAATGTTAGCGAGTATCGACAACCTTACATGTTATATGTGATACGTGGGTAATTTCTTGCTTAACAACATAGTTTTTCATTTTTCATTTTATCATTCTTAATATTGTGTAGCAACTTTTTTATATTATGCAGATTGTACAACTGGGGAAAGACATTGTTCTCGCTCGTTGATTTCTTTTTTTTAAAGAAATCAAATGACAAAGATAGAAAAAATGGTAAAGTCCGAAGGTCTTCTACTTTCGGAAAATCTTTTGATATCGCAACGCCCACTAAAAGTTTTAACATTTTTATCTGAAACGAACAGACAGTGAGTAGATGGCACACATACTTTTTGCTTTCTTTGCTATGTAACTAAAAGACAATAAGTAGAGGTTACAAGTACGTTTTGCTTACTTTGCTGTGTAACTAAAAGACAATAAGTAGAGTGTAGAAGTACTTATTGCTTACTTTGCTGTGTGGCAGGCCTACTCACGTGCCAAAGCGACCTTACACTAGGCAAGAGGTGAAAGTTTTCCACCTCCAATCGTTAGAGAGGCTAATAGGACTGATGCGAGACCTATTCCTGGCCTCAGGGGGAGTTTCGACTCAGTCGGGAACCTTTTGTCTGGCTTTTAAAATAAATATTACCATTACATGCCTCTAGGTTTCCGAAAGAAGAAAGAAGAAAAGTGAAACTCACTTGTTTGTTAAAGAGGCTTCGTGTTTAGTTCGTTATGAGCGCAAGATCAAATGTCAGGTCAAATCGGGTGACCCGCTACCGCGTCACACCACATCAGGGACAAAAGATGAAAAAGTAGTTCCTGTTGAAGTGGTTATTAGAGAAGGCGTGGAAAATGACTTCATGTCTGAAAAAAACCATAGTTACAAATTCTGAGCAAAACCATGCTACTTCTGCAATAACAGACCCGTTATTAAAACCGTTTGGAATTTCTCTAAAAAAAACAACATCAAGGCAAAAAAAAAGGATCCACATTTTAGAGAAAATATTGAATTACACGATTTGTATTTTGATGTCAAAATCAAAAATATGGTCATGGCTGGTAGATTACTTTTGTATAAGAACGCTCATTTGATTTAACAAAATTAGTAAAAACCAAAACAACACAAAAAACGATGTATTATTCGCATGTTAGCCTATAGTTGGTTTGTGGGGGGAGGGTAGAGGTCCATGGGGTTGTGTAATAGGCAGTTAACCAGCGGACGATCCCTCCACCCAATGGCTAATGTTTTGAGATGCTGATTGATTAATAATGGCATACCTCATTTCAAATGGTCTCTGAAAGCTGATTGACTGATGATAGTATACTGGGATACCCAATTCCTCAATCATTTATGCAATACTGATTGGTTGGTGACTGGTGGCACACATCCATTGGTTGATGGTGGTATACAGACACACGTTTCCTCCATCCTCCAATGGTTTGTTTGATGATGGTGTACAGACGGACGTTTACTCCATCCCACAGTGGTTTGGTTAGATTGATTGCTGTTTTACGCCGAACTAAATGTTTATTTCTCTTATATGGTGGCGTTACAAGGTTTAGTGGAGGTGGAAACTGGGTTCCTTGCCTGGAGGAAACCCCCCACCTTCGGCGAATACCTGGCAACTCTTTCATATACGGCGACCGAGTGAAAATTCACAAATTCTGACAATGATTGATGGTGGTATACAAACACAGGTTTAGCCCATCCCCCAATGATTTGGTTGATGATGGTATACAGACACACGTTTACTCCATCCCCCAATGGTTTGGTTGATGACGGTATACACACACACGTTAACTCCACCCCCCCCCCCCAAATGATTTGGTTGATGGTGGTATGCAGATACATTCTCCATCCCCCAATAGTTTGGTTGACAGTGATATAGAGACACACGTTTACTCCATCCTCCAATGGTTTGGTTGATGGTAGTATACAGACACACGTTAACTCCATCCCCCAAATGGTTTGGTTGATGGTGGTATACAGACGGACGCTTACTCCATCCTCCAATGGTTTGGTTGATGATGGTATACAGACGGACGTTTACTCCATCCCCCAATGATTTGGTTGATGGTGGTATACAGACGGACGTTTACTCCATCCCCCAATGGTTTGGTTGTTGGTGGTATACATACACACGTTTACTCCATCCCCCAATGGTTTGGTTGTTGGTGGTATACAGACATACGTTAACGCGATCCTCCAATGGTTGGGTTGATGGTGGTATACAAACACACGTTTACTCCATCCCCCAATGGTTTGGTTGATGATGGTATACAGACACACATTTACCCCCACCCCCCAATGGTTTGGTTGATGGCGTTATACAGACACACGTTTACTCCATCCCTCAATGGTTTTGGTTAATGGTGGTATACAGGCACACGTTTACTCCATCCCCCAATGGTTTGGTTGATGATGGCATACCGACACACGTTTACTCTACCCCCAATGGTTTGGTTGATGGTGGTAAACAGACGGACGCTTACTCCATCCCCCAATGGTTTGGTTGATGATGGTATACAGACGGACGTTTACTCCATCCCCCAATGATTTGGTTGATGGTGGTATACAGACGGACGTTTACTCCATCCCCCAATGGTTTGGTTGTTGGTGGTATACATACACACGTTTACTCCATCCCCCAATGGTTTGGTTGTTGGTGGTATACAGACATACGTTAACGCGATCCTCCAATGGTTGGGTTGATGGTGGTATACAAACACACGTTTACTCCATCCCCCAATGGTTTGGTTGATGATGGTATACAGACACACATTTACCCCCACCCCCCCAATGGTTTGGTTGATGGCGTTATACAGACACACGTTTACTCCATCCCTCAATGGTTTTGGTTAATGGTGGTATACAGGCACACGTTTACTCCATCCCCCAATGGTTTGGTTGATGATGGCATACCGACACACGTTTACTCTAGCCCCAATGGTTTGGTTGATGGTGGTAAACAGACAGACGTTTACTCCATCCCCCAATGGTTTGGTTGATGGTAGTATACTGGAACATCCTCACTCCATCCCACATTATTTTAGCTGCCACATTCCCATTCCATCTTCCAATGGTTTGGTTGATGGAATTATACTGGTACACCCCTATCCCGTCTCACAATAATTTGGTTTATGCTGATTTGATTTAAGTTTGAAAATATAACACTGAGCATTTTCACTATAACAAAAATACTTGCAGTCAGGCAATTTTGATGGGATTACGATTCAGGAATCAGAGACTGTAGATTAATTTTAATATTTCTTGAGATAAATTCCAAATGAAATGAAATTTGCTGGCACACACCCACCCCGTCTACCAATGGTTTGGTTTACGCTGATATGCTATCACACACCCACCCTGTCTCCCAGTTGTTTGCTTGATGGGGTATACTGGTACATCAATAGCCCACCCCCAATGGTGGTACATCGGCACACCCTTACTCCATCCCCGAAGGGGTTGATTGAATACTGGCACATTGGAATACTGGCACATTCCCATCCATTCTGCCAGTGGTTTGGTTGATAGTGGTATGTCGACACACCCTTAGTCCCTTAATGGTTTGGTCAATGGGGGCATACTGACATCTTCCTAAACTGCCTCCCAGTGGTTTGGTTGATGGTTTATGCTGTTCCATCCCCACCCCGTCATCCAGTGGTGGGGTTAATGGTTTATATCGGTCCATCCCCACCCCGTCATCCAATGGTGTGGTTAATGGTTTATATCGGTCCATCCCAACCTCGTCTCCCAATGGTTTGGTTAATGGTTTATATCGGTCCATCCCAACCTCGTCTCCCAATGGTTTGGTTAATGGTTTATATCGGTCCACCCCAACCCCGTCTCCCAATGGTTTGGTTAATGGTTTATATCGGTCCATCCCCACCCCGTCATCCAATGGATTGGTTAATGGTTTATATCGGTCCATCCCAACCCGGTCTCCCAATGGTTGAGTTGATGGTTTATATCGGTCCATCCCCACCCGGTCATCCAATGGTTTGGTTAATGGTTTATATTCGTCAATTCCCATCCCGTCATCCAATGGTTTGATTAATGGTTTATATCGGTCCATCCCAACCCCGTCTCCCAATGGTTTAGTTGATGATGTTATACTAGCACTTCCCATACAGTCTCCAAATGATTTTGTTGATGATTTATATCGGTCCATCCCCACCCCGTCTCCCAATGGTTGAGTTGATGGTTTATATCGGTCCATCCCCACCCCGTCATCCAATGGTTTGGTTAATGGTTTATATTCGTCAATTCCCATCCCGTCATCCAATGGTTTGGTTAATGGTTTATATCGGTCCATCCCAACCCCGTCTCCCAATGGTTTAGTTGATGATGTTTCACTAGCACTTCCCATCCAGTCGCCTAATGGTTTGGATGATGATTCATACTAGTCCACCTCCACCTCCAACGAAATGCCTTAAATTACAAATCTCAATAAAAACACAACCGATAGGTGGCGTATACTCAAATCAAAATGGCGCCAGAATAGTCACGACGTTTTGTGATTAGCTTTGATCCGAACTTTTTAATACAGTTCCAAGAAAGGTTGTTTAAATGAAAGAAAAGAGATAACGTGATTAAGGAGGTATCTAATCCCTGTTAAGCTTCAACAGCATTGAATTTTCTATATACAGTACTATGCTGTCTTAAACTTTTCAAGAATTTAAGTTGAAACATTTACCTTAAATTTTTGTTTTTCAGTATTTTTCACAATTGTTGATCGAAAGCATTTCATTTAAGTTCGTAAATATAACACTGAGCATTTGCACTATAACAAAAATACTTGCAGTCAGGCAATTTTGATGGGATTACGATTCAGGAATCAGAGCCTGTAGATTAATTTTAATATTTCTTGAGATAAATTCCAAATGAGATGAAATTTGAAATGTGAGAGTTTTGGGGGTTTTTTATTAAATTGGCTGAGTCAAATGTTTCTTCTGGTGAAAATAGCAATTTCTTCTGAGCCCTCGACCGCTCTTTAAGATTTGCCATGTTCTGGAATAATCTACTCAACTTTTCTTTACAACGCCTGTCTGTGAAAAGAGGAAAAAATGGTTTAAAATGCGAGATGATTCATTGTAACGTAGAAGATTGAGGCGAGTGAGGGACTTGTCTGTATTAGAGGCATGATTGATTCTACATTGGCCCGGACGATTTGTCCCATCCTACCGATAAGACAGGAAGCTGAGGGGAAAACCTAGTGCAGATTGTGAGAGTTAGCGGCGGCGAGATCAAAGGTCGCCAACCCGTTCAGAAATTTATATAGGAAAAATAATTTCTTCCTTTATCTTGACGTAATAACTGTCGGCCAAGGTTCGAACCGCATCGTCTTGTGGCACACCAACCATCCATCTGTCATCTCGTAACACAGCCTTTCCATGGGAGCAGACAACTGCCTATCGCTAAACCCGACCGAACATTTCGCTTGCTCTTGTTTCTTGGAAAATAAAAATGTTGTAACAATCAGTTGAGATATGACTCCGTGTTTTGGCAGATCTTCGACAGCCGTGTGAATCGCCCAATCTTATTGCCACTTGCTCTCCCATCGTGATAATAGCTTCACTACAAATATCTTAGATTAGGATTTTTAGTGGACAGCCCATCTCTAGAAACTGGGCTACTGACGATTAACACTGAATATACAGAAATACCTGAATACAATAAATTTCTCTGGAAACTGGGCTACTGACGATTAACACTGAATATACAGAAATACCTGAATACAATAAATGTCTCTGGAAACTGGGCTACTGACGATTAACACTGAATATACAGAAATATCTGAATACAATAAATGGGATAGATACCATCTCTTGACAACCAAAACATACACACAAACCAATAAAAAGAAATAACTCCATAGAATCGATTTTAATTGTCAGTTTGATTTTTATCATAAGCCAACAAACTGATACTCTTTACATTGATTTACTGAGATTTACTTTCGTGCTCTTTTATCGGCTTTTATGGATTTTCTTAAACTTAAACAATCCATATGATAAACATTGCAAATATTCGGGATTGATTAGCAGTGGTTTTGAGTTATTAATATATGAATGCTTTATAAATCCAATTGTATACTTTTCGCAAAATTTTATAAATAATAACCCGCAGCCGATTCTCTTTGATATATATATTTATGAACACGAAAACACACGGGCACAGGGAAAATCTCTTTGATATAGATGTACATGTATTGGAAGCTCCTCTTTGTTTTTCCGTCTGCATATCAGTTGGACAAAAGTCCATATTCTACAAATATTTCAACCATCAGTATTGATCAGTCAATAGCTTCTGTGTGAACGCTGACTATTTTCAACGTGCAATATACCAGCATCTATCTTTAGTTATTCAACGGAGAAAGATTGTGGTTTTGTTAGAATCTTTCTTGATTCCAAACCTCGAGAAAATGTCATTTCGCAAAGTAAACCCCTTTGGATTAAACCGATATGAAACAGTAGCGTATGCATATAAAATAGGGAATATGAGGATAGTTCAATGTTAAACTATTGACAGTTGTAGCTGGAATCCCTGTGATTCATGACATGTTTATATGTTAGCAATAACTCCTAAGTCCCAAGGCAGCAAAAGTCGCATATCGAAGCTAAATCATTCATGTTGTGGAACTAGCAGTTCAACCCAGGCTTTTATCCCGCTTGAGCCGCTAACATGGAAAATATGGAAAAACTGACAGGTATATGGCGAGTTGTAACATCAGCAAAATAGAGAGATTGGATTATAGCCAGAAAATAGGAGACATTTGGCCTGGCCTGGTCAGAGTAAATTAAGAGGGTGCAATTCCTATCTAACCAATTCACCATCCTACGCTCTCCCAATTTCACATAATAAGATTGGGTCTCGGTAGAGTTGTCAACCTAGCGCCCTCGTTTAAAGGAAAGGTCGCTAAATTGTAGAGAGTGTTAAAAGTTGGGCCACGAAAGGTCGCGGTACTGTTAGATGTGCCATGGCTCAGCCCTATTCCCGTTTATTTGTATTACTAGTGAGGGCATGCCACGTGCGGTATGGGGCCACCATCGTAGTGGTACCCTCTAATTGCCTCGTGTAACACCCTGCCACTTCGGGCGCGATCTTTGCTCCCTGTCTAACCCCTGGTAAAGAAACACTATTGGAAGACTTCTTTAAGTCAGATGTTCTTTTTCTCGCGGAATGTCGACTATGCTCATTTGTTAGCTGGAGTCGGAGTGTGAATATCTATTACAGACGTACAGATTAGTCTGTATTTGCAGCGTCATTACCTTCAACCGATTTTAATCTGTCTTCTCCTTTTTCCTTCTGATACTGCTTACTGTAAGTACGAGTAGCCTAATCAATTTACCTTGCCTCTATAGCACGTGACTTCCGGTCCCTCTTCTGGGTATATTCAGGAGAAACATATAAATGCCAATTGGCACGAAACTTTTCTCCCGGATATTACATGACATGTGTGCTTTTTATTAGCATCTATAGAACATATAAAACAAGGATCTCCTTCTGAACATGCTGACATCATCTCAAGCAAAAGAAATGATATCTGAAGCCAGGTCGTTAAGATAACGCAAAGTACTGGATCAAAGAGATGTCAGCGAATATAGGGACGTAATACAGCAATGCTAGGCTGCCCACTCTTATTGCTATTCATTTATCATTCATAAAGGATTTTTACCCATCTGCCTCTAGCCCTTTTTGACAGTTCAAGGCACAGGGTGAAAGTGCCAGTGACACGATGCACCGATAAAGTTAAGCGACGATCGCGCCTGGCTGCTTATCTAATATTTCTCTAGGAGGTCTATCCTACTACACAAAGATCACTATCAGGAACATTGATCCGCAGCAAGTCCTACCCGGCCTCAAAGTAAATTGGTACTCGGAATAAGTCACCCGTTATGTATCACCCAAGGAAAACCTTTTCACCTGCTTTGCAGCTAGGTGCGATTTGGCATGTAGTTGGTACCATAAGCTCCCAAGAGAAGTTATAAAGCTGTAAGGGTTTTGACTCTTCTGATATAAGCTAAATCAGCATACATTTTAAAAATATGAAAATATTTGAGCTTCATTCTGAAAGTCCATAATCAGGTAATGGTTAAAGGCCCACTTGCCGGCGCAGTCTGTTTGATATTTGTTAAGAAAACCAATTTACACGAGCTTACTACAACTAAAATCACTGAAATTAAACACCGGACACATAAAACATGTCCAGTTAGGTTTAGAATGTATAAATCGGGTTTAAAACAAACGACGAATCGAAGTTCGATTACAACAGCAACGATCGGTGTCGGTTTACATAATTCGACAGGCTTGTCGAGTCCTTCTTAACAGATCGTCAGTTTGTATTCTTCAGATAAAGTTCGTAAAATTATACTGTGTCGTTAGATCGCTCACAAGACTCAAAACATTAGAGCACTTGTGCGCATGCTCAGGTTCGAAGTTTGTTTATTTTGCGGGTATCTGAAAAATCTATTTTCAATTTTAAATTAAAAATACTAAATGATGCCAAAACTTTCAATTTTTGGTAATAGAACGTCCGTAACTTCTTCTGTCTGGGAAAAACACAGAAAACTGCCCACTGTACCTTAAGTAAACAGTATTTTGGAGTTTCGTGGCGAGTGTGCCTTTAATAAATGTATTTTTATTTAATCCATTAAAATGAAAGCACAGAAACTAACACCTGCATTATTTTTGACCACTATAGTTGTGTGCTCTCATCATAGTATATTAACTGTATTTTAATACCATACAAAATATCGATTAATTAATCGTTGTAAATTGGTAAATTGTTCTTTTTTTAATATACAAAGATTATATATAGATTCCACTTTGTCGGATGATTTGCGCCACAATTCAAAAGGATAGCTTCTTGAACGGGTGTTCAACCTGAATCTCCATACTTTTTTAAATTCCCTGCATATGTGAGTTTATGTTTCTCGGAATTCCAATCTATTTGAGTCCATTTTTGTTATAATCAGATCTGCTTTACTATGATAGTACAGATTTCGTATTTCAAACGCCAATACCAGCAATGGGCGATAGACGTGACCCTTGATTGTTAACAGGAAAGAAAAAAATGGTATCGGAAGAGAAAAGAACTGTAACCTCTTCCGCTAATAACGATCTCGTAACCCATTGCTCTGGTCACATACATCGTACTCCTTCGGGGACTTTATGTCATTTATCCGCATGGATGTATTCTTTGTCGAAATTGCTCCTAGCAAATTCAATTCCCAAACCCACAACACTTTACTCCATTCTCATATGAATATGGAATTGGGACCTATAACTATTGAAGCGCACCCAATTGACTTGACCCAGGTCCAAAGGCTTTTGCCACGTTTACCAGAAAATAATATGCCTTGGCCTGAGCGAAAACTAACCATAAGTAGCAATTTAATCAACTGTCAGGATTTTTATCTTAAATTTCAGTCGAGTATCTATGTGCATTGTCGCGAGTATTATTGTCTTTTAGATATGGCGGGAAAGAGAACGATACACCAAATACAACACTCGATTTAAAATTGGCTGTCTTTACTATGTCACGAAGCAATCCGTGAACGCAATTCTTAAGGGGCTCGTGGTTTATCATATAACATTTTTCACACAAAAGAGAAAATGAAATCTCAGCCTCATTTCTTCTCGTTCATCGACGACAAGAGCCTCAAGGGTTGTGTGCTAGGGTGTTGGGTGGCGAATAGAAAGCGTATGAAAACCTCACAAGCACTTTTTGGTGAAAGTGACGCTGTAATATTATGAGATATGGGATAAGATGACGTGTGGGCTATAGCATCTAGCCTCTCAACAACACCTCCTTCTCTGGATTTGCTTTTCTCAAATACTGTTCTTTACGATGGAATCCAATCCCCTTCAAGAGCTTTGGATATGGCGAAAGTTAGAACGTGAAAAAACAGTGACACCTTGCAACACTAAATCTTCGACAAGATAAAACAAAAAGACCTTTGAAAGTTTAAACAAAAGCGAAAAGATCAGAATTATACCTTTGGATGTTTTTTTGCTTTTAGATTAGATTGAATCGAAACCTTACAGCCCAATATCTCTTTATCGCAAAGAAAATAAATTCGACATATATATGTATATAAACCTCTTTCAAATATACAAAAAAATAACTAAATGTATAAAAAGTGAAAACGTTACTGAGCTATCGAACGCAAGTTTCGATTTTTATGATCATTTATTTTTTTTAAATTGCCAATGGTGGAAAGAAAGGAGATTTATCTAAAAATCGCACAACTGAAACGCTCCCATATCAAATCATATACGTTCATGTGGCGATACTCCTTTCATTGTCCTCGTAAAAGGAAACCTAGACACATTTGCATTCAAATGCTCCGAGTGTTGAAAGGGGAAAGGTGGGGTGGTCAGAAACAATTTAGTTAGGTCGAAACGTAATAACTGTACATTAGCTACAGCAAATACAGTTTTCCCTCAGGTCAAAGAAAATCATCGCCCGAAAACTTCCTTCCTTGTCGGCTGCTATATAATTCGTGAGGAGGTGCTTGCCCCGAAATCTCTGCTAAACCCAATAGAAGATTGCTTTTCTTAACAAAAGACTATATAGCTCGGTGGTGTGTATTGGAAAGCGAGACCGGAGTCTGTCTCATGGCAAATGTTACAACCTTAATGTGTAAAACCTAATTTGGGAGCATTCACAGGTGACAGAAGCAAGACCTCGAGGTGATATGGACAATGTTTAATACATAAGGAAGTGGTGAGTTCCGGTGAACTAATGCAGTAGGCCAGTTCACAGTCTGAAAGAAATTGCTTTTTGTTGATGAGGTCTCAAGTAAAATCCCCATTATTTTCATCTTCACGTGTGCAGTTTAGTTGGTCTCACAATGGCTTTTTGTAATTGTGGTCTCGACTCAATAAAACCAATCAAAGGATAAAACCTGGGCACCATATACACTGATAAAATTATACCAACAAGGTAAGACACTGATAAGTGTCAGATGAGAGGAGAGTTTATAACTTGAAATAGACATTCATCAGGACTGGCTGTCAGAACGAAATTTATAAATGTTCTGTGACACCTTGATACCGTGTATCTAATGGAGTGGAGACATGTCCAATTACTGACAGGGCTGTAAAACTAAGACCAGTCTAATCAAGCTAATTGTCGGTGCAATTAAGGGTGGCTAGTCACTTCATCACTCGAACTCACTTTGCTTTCTGACCAAAGACTGTCATGGCTTATCGGTTAAAAAAACCTGACATGATTATATACAAATTGAAACCTGATTATTTAAGTGGGATGAGCTGCCAACATGTTGATATTCTCTACCTACACAGAAAAAAATGGTCGGGAAAAAATGAAAATGGTTTTAGTGGCACCAGTTTAATGACTTTTAAAAGTAGATCGGATAAGGTAAAGAATCGATGGCCATTTCGACTTCATTCGTTTCGTTTTTCTAGGAGCCCGATCAGAATTTAGCCATTCCGTATCTTATTATAGTTGAACCTTTGATAACGTATCATTTCAAGCAAGGAACGGTTTTTCATCAGTAAAACAAGAGATTGTTTTAGAAGAAGATTCCTTGAACGACCACTAGGTGGCGTCTGGTCGTGACACGCCTGACACGAACACTTTCTCTGAACGAATGACCCTGGCACCTAAGCCACGGCTTTGATAAATTAATTTTGTATTTTACATTAGGCTCTGTCAATGTGGAAAGTAAGCGAGCAAATGCTCCAACTTGGAGGTGCTAGCCGATTTGCCCTTTTGCTTGACCCTTGAATTAAGACCGAGAACCTGAGAAAATCAAGACTGACCAGTGAGTGGACGCTTCGATGGCTGCCGAATGAGGCTTGTCCAAAGTAAATAGTTTCTTAACACGAACAGCACGTGGAGTTAACAGTTTTTCTTCGTTTTCTATCCATAACCACGATCTTCAAAAAATCCGTCAAATAATCACTTGATGGTTTGGTAGTGTTTTTAATGCTGGTCAGGGGGCCTTAGATCCGAATTTCACATCGGAGTTGACGAGCTGACGAGTTATTTAAAGCCCAAACGTTCTTCACAGGCACGACTAGGATATTAAACAATGGAATTATCCCCCTCTTTGTCATTTGTGGTGCATTAAAGACACTCCAAGGAAACATCGTTTTGCTCAGGAGTTGCCGATAATCCTTTGAATAAAAAAAAACCAAAGCACTCGCTGACTTTTAGCTTCTTTTCCATCGAATAAGGAAGATGAACGATGAAACCAACATCAACAGGCACTTTTGTTCAGTCTCTTTTCCCAAAAAATAGATCTAAGAAAAAAATATTTTTTTAAGAAAATTAGAGTCTTTGAGTTCATACCATCGTTTGTTGATCAGTCATTTCTGATGATTTTTTGTCAAAATCAACCACATTTGTGATGATTTTTGCCAAAATCAACATCATTTGGGATGATTTTTGTCAAAATCAACAACATTTGTGATGATTTTTGTCAAAATCAACATCATTTCTGATGATTTTTGTCAAAATCAACATTTAGTTCATGTTACTAGATAATAATAAACGATAAAATGAAGAAAATATAATATATATTTAACAGTTAAATTTCAACAGTCAGCAATAGGAAGGGCTTTTATTCTTGTTATTAATTTTTGCTGTTTAATAATTGGTTAATCTTGACAATCATTATTTTGACATCGATATATAAATCAGAGGTAAAGTTAAAGTTGTAAAAGAAGCTATAAGTTTCTATAAACATAATCTTTTCCCGAATAATTCCAAGCACCATGCAATTGAATGGTTGAAATGTTCTTGCTAAAACGCTCGATCCAGCCCCGTATCAACCCTCGAGAATTCAAGCGCAACCTCGAAGACAATTTACAAAATATTTGCGACTTAAGCGGTGGATTGGGGAAGGGGGGTCTCAAGAATTGTTCATAATAAAATTGAAAGAAGGCAACCTTTATTTATAGAACTTGAGTAAGTGTTTTAACCTAGTATAAATATTGAAATCACATTGCCTTTAAGTGAAAGCGAATAGGGGCTTGCAAGTGAACTCATGTCATTAGCATAGCTTTTATACGATTCCCCAGTCCCTTGTCACTACATTTCAAGTCAAGTCCAGGTCTAATAAGAATTCATTTTGGGCCAATTTTCCTCGAAATCAGAGCATTCGATTTCAAAAGCAAAGATTCGAGGGCAAAGTGGATGGCCTTGAATCCTATACTAGCTCGGCAGATATGTCAAACTCATATTGATTTTTTCGGTCAATTTGACGGGAACATAAAATGTGAGAAAAGCAAAGTGACAAGTACACGAAAAGAAAAAGGAGATGTCTTTTGGCTGTGTATTTGATCGCCAACCATCTGGGTATCTAACAAAGCTCTCTTGACAGTTCAACTAAAATTACTATATTGTCTCGCCTTCTTCCTTGGTGTTTAACAGTTACCCTATACCTGACATTAAACCCCGAACTGAGCACCATTGTTGAATCATATTTCGACACAACGTCACTCGTGAATGTTTGCTCCAAAACAAGCGACAGTGACATTTAACAATATTGTCACATATTGTTATGAGGCCAACTTTGTGCGCATGTACGCAGAAAGGGCTAGAGGTCACATTCCATTGACCTTTCAGTCAGCACCATTTGCATATGAAGTCCAAAATTAATACAACGTAGACATAAACTCCAATATCCCTCAAGCGTCAGACCGATTTGAAAAATTGCTTTGCAAAAAAAATTATTGCAAAAATTTGATGAAACTAAAAACGAAAAAAAGTATATGACTTTAAAGCTTCTGAAATCAGAAGTAATTATTTGACTTATTGTTATATATTTGCGCATTTGTTTAGGAACGATCTACCGAAATATAAATGTTCATTAAGATATAAAGATTGTTTATGCAAAATGTGTTTACAGCTATTTTTCATTCAACAGTTTTTGTATGAAATCAATATCAGTAAAATTCAAATTCTGACAACAATGACATCCTTGGTCCCCTGAACACAGTAAAGTGGTACTATAACTCCGCAAATATAACTGGTGAAATCTCAATAAGTCATCAGGAGAAATGTGAGTACATCAAAAGACATCGTATTTATAGTGAAAATAATAACACGGTAAGGAGAATCAGATGTTGTAAAATAAAAAGACCCCAATCCAATACCGTGCAAGAATAAATTTTTAAAAATGACCCCTTAAATTATTTGATTTCTTTATTTCATTCTCGGCAAAGTTTCAAAGTAATAAATCAGATAAAATTTATAGTAAAAAAAAACAGTGTAATTAATACTGGAAAGTAACTTCGTAATAAATATATCAACATGCTACCGTTCAGGAAATAGAAATTCAAATGACCTTAAACAAACTCTGTTATATTTAGGCGCAAATGACCTTGTTGTATTGTTTCCAAGGTTACTTTCCTGTATAATTTACAAGGAACATCCCTTTTTAATAACTTCTTTTGCATTTCTGAATATAATATCTCAATTATTAGAATGGGAGTTTCATTGTACAACTAATTTTTAATTGAGATTGTATTATTTTTTTAAAACTTTTAAAACTTTAAAAAAGTTTCGAAGATAAATGTATAATATTTTCTGGTTTAATTTCAAACTCACAAGAAGTTAATTTTTCATATCTGTTGCTTTTGTTTTTCAGACTGATTTGAAGAAAAAAATGTTATTTGGATAACCCGAAACCAATTCAAATGTGTCTTAGTCTAACGTGGTTTACTTTCCCCATTTCTAAAGCGATGCTTATTGAGGGTGGGTTATCTGCCCATGTCTGAAGTTTTTCGAGCTATCGGTTCACCCGGAAACAGTAACCTTCCTGAGGAAACCGCCAACGTTCCGCTGGTTGACGGTTGCCACCATATACAATCTTTTTTTCAGGATACTTTATTCAAGGTTAGAAGTTATGAGGGGTCACATATAAGGGTCTCTGCCATTTAGCATATGTTGCGGGATTGTTCTCCGAAAAAGGCTATGCGATCTGGTACGTATTCATTGAGTATCTATCGCGCCTGAGAGGAATAACAGTTAAGGGCTGCTGCCATTTTCACAACATGTGTTTAGATTCAGTTTCAATCCATTCTTGGCAAATAAATGATAACAACCCAAAATAAAGTTACTTTTCTGGCATAATAACTATCGGGAAATGTATTTTATGAGTGTATGTGATGAAACCATTGCGTCTTTGCTTGATTCCAAATGTGATTCAACACAGTTAGCGCGTATATGATTGAAAAGTTTTCAAAAGTTCAAACAGACAAACATTTGAAATGTGGAATACCTTTTGTAATGCTATAAAATGCATTTTAAAATGTATGAGGAACAATGTTTCCGTACTTTTTCCTTTGACCAATTTTACCTGCTAAAACTGAAAGCGGATACTGCAATTAATACTAAAAGGAAAACCATTTAACATTTTAAAGACATATATATTGCATAAGAGTACTTTAAAAGATTGATTATTTGATGTGTTATGTCGCAACATTAATCCACTCATTTGACAGCGTTGCCAGGTTTAGTGGGGATGGGGAGGAAACCGAGCTCTACGACTGGAGGAACCCCCGGCCTTTGCAACTTTTCCATATGGTTAGGTTTTCTATTATTTTTTTATCCTATAGGAATCAAACCAGTGGGAAACAAACCAGCGGTCCTCCGATTGAAGATCTATGTCCGACTGTATGATTATATGAAAATGTTTGACATTTCTTAAATGCATTCCCCTTGAAACTAATTTTATTATACAGGTATATAAAACACATTTATCTCAGTTGAGAGCCGTGGTGTGTACAATACTAATAAATTATGTTCGATGCTACAAAAATCACTCGTAAAAAATCTGAGGTTTCAATGCTTAAATCTAAATTCAGTTTCTCCATACAACAAATTTATATTGTGGATTGTTTTAATAATATGAATGATCGTCGTTTCTAAATTCAGACGACAAATTGGAATTCAAATGCTCAAGTTAGGATTTGTATACATAGAGGAGTGATATAATTTCGCAGTTCTATTTTATTGATTTGTGAGAGGTGCATGTTTATTTAGTTCAAATCCCTCTCGATGAAAATGCATGCAGGTTAGTTTTAAATTTTATTGGCAAATTAAGAAATAGTACCAATTAATTTCGCATTCCTTCATTGGCCAATCAAATTGAATTCATTTTAACATTAGACGTTCTGCCATTTAAGAATACAATTTAAGCCACTACTTCCTATGATTGCATCAGGATATAAATTAAGTTGATGGAACAGGGACTAAATTAAGGTTGATCTTTCAATCAAAGTTCAATAAAACTACACTTTTCATAGCTAGAGGAAATATGTTTATCATTTTGACCTCATTCATACTTATCATATTATAATACATGATCTGAAATAAATATCGAATGGGTTACATATGGATTTGAAAATAACTAAATATGTATTCGTTATCTATTCGAAAAATATAGTATTAATTACAATATTTCTTTTAATTTGACAAAAAGTAGTAAAATTGAAAACGTTTCCAGATATTTGAATACAGGTGTTTTAATAAGTTTTCGTTCCTTATGGGTGATGTTTTAATCATTTATTGATTGACTGTTTGGTGTTTACGCCGCGCGCAAGATTATTTCACTTATTTGGCGGCGTTGCTAGTTTTATTGTGGGAGGAAACCGGGTTTAATCATTGAACTTAACAGGTAAAACTGACTAATCTGACAGGTAGAACTAGCGATTTAAACACCCTTCCAACTCAATCTTCAGGAAACAATATCGGTTTTACTTATTGACTAAATTGTCTACAGCCTTGTTGATATTAGAGAAGTGTGTGTGTGTTCCTTTGCCCTATGAAGATATAGTTACAGGTTACAACATTTTCAACTTTATAACATGAAATAGCGTGCAAAGAAAATTACATATGCTGACTGCATGCTTTTGTTACGCTTCATTAAGTTTAACCCCGCGGCGCTTTTTCCTTTAAAAAGCTCAGATTCAGTGCCAGTACTGTGAGATAACTACAATGATGACAGTGTTGAAAAGTTATGCTGTAGAGTTAAATAAAAAACTCCCAGGTCGACAGTGCCTTAAACTCTTCTTTGACGCAACGTATAAGCGTGTACACTATTCTGCAGTTAATCTGAATGATTATGATATATGTCTCCATGGTTATTTTAGACAAGAAGATTTTCCCTGTGCCCGTGTGTTTTAGTGATCATAAATATATGTTTATGAACACTAAAATACACGGCTTATAATATACATGTACAACAGTAAGTCATTATCACTATCGCGTTTCAGCGCGCTCGGACCGCGCGAGGCGAGTGTTTAGAGTCCCCGATCAGCTGACGGTGTATCATATAGACACAAGTAAAGGCAACAAATATAGTGCATAAAAATACTCGTCTAGACAGACTTATACGCCTGAGCCCGTCAATGACTTGCCAAGTTAGTAGGGACATCGCATAGTAATATAGAACTCCGCAATTTAACCTTTCCTATCTGGCTATTCATTATTCAAGAACACATTTTTACTGAGAAATATACATCAAGTAACTTGGAATTTTTCATCATAATATTTCATCATAGTTTTTAATAACAATAAATTCAAAATTTAGTATATCTGGTCACGTTTAATAGATAAGAAACAAAGGTGCTAAACCATGCTCTTCGATCTTCTAGGACACTCTCCTTAGAGTGAGTTGTTTATTTTACAAGTCAAATTTGTGTTGAGTATGTATACTATACAGTAGACATTTATTTAAATTAAATGAAATAACACCCAGCGTGAAATTGTATTTTTTTTCTCTCAAAAATTGAGCTTTAAAGATAACACCCAGCGTGAAAATTTTTTTTTCGAAAATAATGTCAAATTGAGCTTTAAAGAGTTTTGGAATTCGTTAAAAAGAGAAAAAGTCCAGGTAAATGTTACAGTTGGTTACATCGTGTGCTAAACCCGTCAAACCAGACAGTAATTATGTAAGTATAGCCGAATGTCTGAAGGACATACCAGACAGTACCAGACCTTATTCCATTGTCCTAAACGTCTAAAGAAATGATTTATGTTTAAGTTCGCGACACGCGTTCCGACTGACCCAGTTAAGAGAACAGATCAAGGGAACACGGGGGGAAATGGGTCCTCGGTGATGAGGGGGTCTTTAACCCATACACTCTTATCTACATTGAGTATGGACAAATATATTCTGCCTTCGTCTCGATCTTGAGTTGTAAATCGTTTACTATATAAAAAAGTTATACAGAAATAAAATGTTCAACGAAGCATGACGTTCCATAAAACTCATGTAACATTTTACAATGTCACGGGATCTTGTGGAACGTTCACGCAAATATAGACTTTTTAACATTCCGTAATGGCGGGCTTTTGGCTCAGAGGTTGGCCTCACCTTTAGATTATTCTGTGTATTAAGCTGTATTCGGCTGTGTGGTTGCTAGACATACACAGTGGTATAGAAAGAGTTCTACTGACCTCTTGACCTCAGTATTACGACACAGTTGGTAACCTTACACCAGGCCAGGCTTATATCTCCCATAACCAGGGCCACAAGGTCAACACTGTACTCCCTTAGCGATAGCTCAAGGCTTCAGGCAGTATACTCAATTTTATAGGCTATGTAGTAATTAATATATATATACATACATAACCGTCTATAGACCAGACCAGGATAACAAGGGTAGAGTGCGACAAAATTTCATGGATTGTGAGCTGAATAGATCCAATCTTTATCGTAGCACCAGCTCAGGCAGATTAACGGTTTAACTAGAGGGCTTGTTCTAGGAAATTACGAATAATATATTTTTGTGGGTGAAAAGTTGGCTTCACTATGGTTTTACGATGATAAGCGGCAATAAAACGCGCTGCGCTTGTCCTGGAGCCATTTCCTGTCAACAAAATCTGACCTATATCCAATTAAATCATCGATAGTTCGACAGCATTTGACACATCTTTTCTTATCTACTTACTGTATAACAGTTTAAATATGGACTCAAGAGGGGTGGCTTCATACAGTTAACTTCTGATCCAGATTTATCAGAGGCATGTTATGAATAACGTTAGAGTAAGACATTGTGTAAAGAGCTTTGCCATAAATTACATTGCATACAATATAGGTGACCATTTACAACATAACACACTGAAACACATAATTGATAATAAACCCCTACCTGTGTAAATGGGGAGGTTGGAATACAATGTATGAGAGGTATGTAATCATAAATCAATAATCAAACCCAAAAGTTGAAACTCCTAAACCCAAAAAGCGAAGTCAGCCTGTATAACTGGGTTTTTTATCGTCGATGCTCTTATAAATGTGTTCCTTTGATTTATTGTATAATAACAAAACTGAAAATTATAGTTTACGGAAAGAATTCGAGTGGACAGTGAGCCAGCTTTCAGCATCCTTACACAGCAAATTGCATGCTACTGTTTACGTATGATTTCAAACAGATGTGGCTTGATTTGTTGCACATTTTACAATGGCTATATTCTTACAGTTTCGCAATTTAAGAAAGGAAAATTGTGCTTACTAGAATATTCTAACACATTTATTTTATTTCGTTTATAAGCACTCTATAGTTTACTCTAGCTAGAAAACAAAGCCTTTCGAGGGTGAAGCAAATCTCATAGACCGATTCCCGCCCCAGTCTTCCATTCTCAATTAAACCCAAGTATCCCTACATTTAGAGAGAAACACCGGCTAAAGATGACAAAACGACAGAGGACAAAATTGCATCCCAATTTCTCCTTGTCTCTAAGAACGGTTATTGACACTGTGTGCTGCGTGTCCTCGAACGCAAAATATAGTTTTACCACGACGGCCATTAATAAGGGAAAACCGCAAAATTTCATCTCGGCTGGCACTCTACAGTTCGTTTGAACGGCCCAATTAGTGTTCGATTTGTGGTTTCCTAGGAAAGCAGCCTCTTGCAGCATGATGACTTGGCCCAGTTTTGAGTTACCCAAAGGAGGCAAGCACCCAGTTTGAGCTGTCTAGGTGTCAGACATCAGACCGCTATTTCGGGAGGAATGAGAGTTGCATGCACGTTATAAAGAGTTACACAGCTAATATTGCAGACATATCAAATTTCGTTCTCTCTTATTGACTATAATTCAAAACTTTCTCTTTTTTCAATTCAATAAATATCAATTTACGACCTAAAAGGGGAGCGATTTCATTAAGGCAATTTATTTTGTGAATTATTCAGTAACAGAACTGGGGTTTTTTTTCAAAGCAAAATAGCCAAAACTGAATGCAAAGGCTAACTGTCTTTTAGCCTTTATAATCTAAGCTAAGTATTTATTAAAGGTTGCAACCAGGGTTAAAAAAATCTATGTAAAATAGTTTATTTGTGTGACTTTCTATTACTAAAATCTAGTTGTTTCTTGTATGGTTATTTTATTACGATGTTACTGATATGGGTTAAAAGGTCTTCCTATTTCTTCATTCAAACAACTACTAGGTTTCAATTGCTGAAAAGTAGTTCTAGTTATTGTAACTTTTTCACGGAAGCTAGTGAGAATGTCAAAAAGTTGTAAGATTATTTTCAAACAAACATATATATTAACAATCCTTTCCAGATACAATGCTGTTAATTTCTGACCCCACTCTGTTTCACAAAGTATTTGTTATTGAAACAAGATTGGGAAACCCATTTTGTGCGCAAAAATATAAACGGACTCATTGGCTTTATTTACCAGTTTTAAACATCCATCCCTCATCCCCCAATCCAGTTTTTTTGATAAATTTTCCCCTTCCGTAGGATTTCTAGTGTTCAGATGCGGCATTTAATTTACTATCTAATATGATACGAAGAATATTTAGGATTAAGCCACATCAGGGCTTATTAACAATATACAATCGCATCTCGCCTTCAAACTGGCGTCTTTCCCAGGCCAAGGAATGGTGGGACAAGACAGATATACGAATTTGCATTCATGGTGAGAATATAAGTGTTGAATAGACCTACACAATGCTTAAATCAGGGATTATACTTTTTGAAAAAGAACAACATAATAATAACACGGCAATCAAGATTTGTAAATTTCTCATTTTAATGAAGCACAGAATGAACAATATGTGTCTTGGACACCAAAAATCTAAAGCGATATAGAATGAAAAATGATCAGAATCAAGTCGTATTTTGTATTTTCCTTGTCATAAATAGCAGAGTGTAAAACGAATAGAAACACAGACACAGACGTACAAAAATCTAGATTTTAGCGACTTAATAGCAAACATATGAAGCACATGTTTAAAACGGTTATGTATTTAAATAAAGTTCAGTCGACCTCATTTGAAGACCAGAGTAAATAAAACGAACCAACAAATGAATGTAAAAAAATGTAACAAGCATCGAGACCCAAGGAGATAGTTACAACATGAAGCCTTCTCTCAGCTTAGAGCTGAATTATACTTTCATTCTATATCTGTGATTGTTCCACATCACAAATATACAGTCGGTAGATAAATATACAAACCATTTATCTACCTCTGTACGACACGACATTTTGTAAAATAGGACTATAATGCACATCTCATATACCAAAATAATATTAGTTATTAAATCAGCACAATTTAACAAAAAAAAAAATGGTTTTAAACCTTTGACACAAATTTCAAATATTTATACCTATATATATATAATTATTTATATATATATATATAACATGTACTTTTTATATAAAACATTAGACAAAACATGATGACCTAAATTCTCACTAGCGACTTCTACAAACGTTATGGGTCTTAACACCATAATATACACTAATCTAGGGCAATACCTTACAATGAATGACCGGGCCGCCTATATTGGACCCCCCTAAATGTTCATAATACGATGGGGGTCTGAATAAAAACAATTATCATCATAATACACATAAAGTCAGCCCAAAATTCGCACTATTTCACAAAAAGTGTAATTAAGGGTTCTACCAAATATCTTGGTTATAACTTTTGAAATGTTAAGGAAGTATTCTTTAGGGGTTTCTAACCCAAGGAATAAAACAGTTCATGAGCCATCTAAATACGATAGTCTTCTTGACTTTCTATTTGGATTGGATTTCAAGTGTGCTGGTTAGACCAGTTTGATGAAAAGTCTTCGACAAATACTATCGAGTCCCAGAAAATGACATCTGTATTAAGAACCTTTCAACTTGAAGAATTATCTCAGTTTGGTTTCTCTTTCCCGTTCTCTTTCTCAGCTACGATTCTTGAAGGGGTGTAGACATTCTGTAGCTGCCCAAGAGTATATAGAGGCACATGGCCATTAGGGTCGGTTTAACCGAACAGTGAAGGGGGCTCGTCTTACCGGGGGTTTGCTTGACTCGGGGCCTCCTTGGATGGGGCCTTTCTTGAAAGCAGCAGAGAGACTAGCCCCGTAAACTTCATTGGATAGCCATATAGGACCAGTTAAACGAACCACCACTTAATAGCATATCCCTTATTAAGGTCTCTATAGGTGTTTTACCTACCAAACGTACAAAGAATAACTGTTCAATGACTTGTGCGCTCACTGTCCGTAAAGAGGGAAGACGCAAAAGAAGTTTTCCGAATCGTGTTGGTTGGTTAGGATATTGACTGCGAACATACTCCTCCAAAGCGCATTGGGATTTCTCTTGGAGACTTTCAATATGGTTAATATCACTCAAGCCACAAGCATCTGTGAAAATATAAAGTATAAAACATTTTGACTTTCCTGGTGAGATAGGGATGGAGAGACCCATGTTATTGCAACACGTTAATCTGTATTAGCACATGCACAGATCCAGCGGAAAGTGACACCATCAAACGTGCTGTTAAACTGGACAAGGCCAAAAGGGGGGATTTTAATGGACACAGGAGCGTAAAGATTCTGAAATTTGTCTCTAATTTTGAAGTATGGCTTAAAATGACTTTGAAATGAGATGAAATATAAACTATTGTTTAGGCAAAATCAAGTGGTTTTCCATGGTGTTTAGGGATATGAGCTTCCAAAACCCGGCTATTTTTGTTCGCTATTTTCTGGGAGAAAATAATGAACTTTTCTTTATTCCCACAATTGAAAATCTATAATAGCAAAGTGTACAAATAAGAAAAATTTTAAATCCAATTTGACAAATTAAAGGGGCATGAGCTGCCAAAATTCACACTTTTATCATAATTTCTGATCGTCACGACAGTAAGAGGCTTTGAAGGCCATCAAAAAACTAAATGATTGGCGTTGGAATGAAGAAAATCCATACAGTATGTGGCCTGTACGAACCGAAAACGTGTTCGAAAAGTAAACAAAATTTAAATAACCGGGAATACCATTCATTCATTCTAAGGCAAAGTTAGTTCAAAACAATACTTTATCGTACATTCTCGAGACTAGAAGCAGTAAAAAGCTTCTGAATTACACGTCTTGAGAAAAATAGCCAATAATTTCAACATTCTGTTTAAACATCAAAATATCAACATTTTGGCAGCTCATGCCCCTTTAATTATCTAAACTTCGCCAGGAAAAATAACAGAGAACAAAATAAATGTAACTCCGAAAAATGAAGCCATAGTTGTGATAGTACAAGGCGAAGTATGAATAATATATATGTATATTTGTAGAAATATATATATTTACTTCAGCGCGATTAGTTGAATTTTGCAATGAACTTAATTAAACGCGAAGTTTCTTGAAAATCAGAATTCAATTGAGTTCCAAATCTTCGCAAATTAACAGCTCCCCTTGCACTGGGGTACAGCAAACAAATCAAAAATAACTATTCGTCATTTACGTTTAATATATATTGAGAAACTAGAAAGAAATTGATAATTTTATAACTGTGTCCACGCTGACAAATATAGCTTTGTCAAGGGCAGAGTTCATGGAGTTGTGGACCAGGTTATAGGAACGGATACATCTATTGGAGGAGGGTGTCAGCCAACCAAGCGACCACTGGTCAGTGGCGTGGAAAATGGGCGTGTAAGGGGCGGAACTGGACTGAGGACTGCCCTTCACAAACTGATGTAACCCCTCCCACTTTTCAACGTCTCTGGACCCAGACAAGAAGGGAATTGATCGCTTTCACCCAGTTGATATTAGAGCTGTTCAAAGCTGATAAAAAAGCAGAGAGACTTGGCGAGTGCCATTGAGTTGTTTCCACGAGTAATCAAAAGGAATCGATAGGAAATAAATACCGACAAAAGATCCAAAGATACACAATCGGCCTGAGATAATTAAGAGAGCAATTTGTAGGAAAAGCTCATTTCACGAATTATTGCTTTTATTTAACGAGTAACTAAAAATTATCCCTGAGTTTAAACAGCAGATAAAAGCAAAGGGTGAAAGTGAGTTTAAAATAAGTCTGCCTAAAGATGAACAATTAGTTTAAACATGGTTAACAGTACATAAACCAGAAACAGTCACTTTTGACGAGAAGTCGAGGCGAGAAATTATCGCTTAGTAGATATAGATATGTCTTTTTATAAAAACTAGCAAAAATTCTGATTTTCAAGACAATAAGAAGGTTTGCGGTTTTTGACAAAAGTAAACAATTTAAAAAAAGAGAAAAATTCATTTTAGGCTTAACTTAGTTCAAGACGTTCCAGATATTTTTACCATGCTAGTTAAATTTTGTTTTAACGGAAAAATAATAATATTTTTACAGTCACTTAAAACTAACAAGGCTTAGAGAGACAAAGTAATTTGATATTGATATTATTACTAAATTCAAATATGAATAAAAAAGATAGTTTTACTTAATTCAGTAATGACTTTTTTGTATTGTTATAATTATCACTTAGTTATATTGATACCAGGGACTAGGGAACTTAAAATCGGTACTCAAAATAAGTCTTGTTTAAAAGCATCACTTAGTAAAAGTAGGACTTTTATATGAAATAATGGTACTTGAGAATGTTTTAATTATATTCTATATACTTATTTTGTTCAAATGGTCATCTAGTTTAAATAGGACTAGCAAGGCATACGAACAATGGATATCGAAACTGGCTCTTTTGGAAGCTCTGAAATAAGTGCATGTAACAAGGGACTAATACATATTACTGTAGAATGGAAGGCTACAAGGATAGCTCAATGAACACATACAGGGTAACACTGGTCTGTCAGATAAACAAAGTCAAAAATAACCTAGACAAATAGGAAACTGTTTCGTGTGACCTTTTGTAAACAGCAGACGGTGCTCGTGTGCTTAGGGTCGGTTTGACTACGAATTGCGGTATATATTGTTTTAAATGCATTCTTTAACAAAACGAAACGACCTAGGGTGGTGTGGGGACCCTACCCATTGCCCCTGATACCCACAACTCTTTTTGCGGCCGGGTCTTTGGGTAACAACCTCTTTTACTTTTTCATTAAAGCAACGAGTTGGCTCGACAGAGCAGACCTCCCTGGCAGAGAATGAAGGAGAACGTCATCTATTGTTTACGCTAACAAAGCCCTTTTCAGCTTTCATCAGAATTAATGTTTCCTTGAAATCTGTCGCCCTCCAACTTTTTTTCTGCGACACACCCAGAGGTCTCGTATGAGAAATACGATGGAGATGATTTCAATGTGTGATAGTTAGATTGTCTGCACTCTGACGGGGTCTCCCTCCAAGTTCACATCTCTTAATAAACCAAATATCGTACCTCATCAATTCAAAATCATTTTTTGTCAACAAACGCACTACGTACTACGTATTGTTAAACATTGTGTTTTAAATGATATTTTTAAAAATCACGCAAAATTGAATTTAGCAATTACTATTAAATATGACTGAGAGCTGTATGAATGTTGTGAAATCGTATCTGTACTTTTCAGAAAAAGGTGAAAAAACTTCCACGTTAGACAGCTAACCTTCAAAATGCCTTGCTTGGATTTTTGTAGACATAAGAAATCCTGTTAGGCTTTGGTTGTGTTGTGCAAAGATCAGAGCGAAACCAGCTACGTGACTCGCTTGAATTTTTGTCACTTACTCAGTATTCGTTCAAATAAATAAATTTGATTGAAAAGCTGTGTAAATTGTGTCGCCATTTTGCACTAGAGCAGTGTTGATGGCTAGGGTAAAGTTAAGTTAAAGGTTTGAATTTTAGGCTGAAGCCTAGGCCAAGGAATTGGGAATCTGCCACGATATTATGTTTTTTATTAGGCTAAGGCTGGGGAAACAGCAGTTGACAAAGTAGTTCTTCCTCAGTAATTGATTAATTGTTATCTCTAAAAGTCGTTTGTTTGACAGATGGTAATCGCGGGAATTCCTTTCTGAGGCAGAGGAAGACGGGAACATATACGTTCCGGGTAGCTCATTGCACTGGCAACGTAGTCAAGAGATTCTCAATTTTACCCCCAGAAGGCTGTCAAGCATAATTTCCTCGGTTTCAACACGCCGTTCCTCGGCCAAGAAGTCTTTGAAACGGTTATGGAACAGGGACAAAACGATGCTCCTTGTCGCGCCAAGAGCATCGGTTGAGGAGACGGTGGAGGGCCACATGTACTGCTGCGGTCACAAAGAGCTGTCCCTAACCACAATAATATTTGTAAACTTGCCGCAATGGTTAGCCAACATCTCCCCTAAAACCGATATTAAATTGAACGACGCATACCACACTATGGGGTGAGCATAAAGAATAAAAAAAGATATGGACGTTGCCATTATGTTTGAAAGTATTATTGTCTTGTCGGAGTGTCAGGGATGTAAGGGTCATAAAAAGGAAACAGCATCTTTATCTTATCGACAGAACTCGGGCTCTGTTGAGGAAGGAAAAATAATTGTACAACATACATGTACATCATTACACTAACGGCAGTTTATTATGGGATAGCCGACTTCACGCCAACGGGGCAACATGAGAACAAGGGTCTTAATTCGTTCAATATACTTAAATTTCTATTGCACAACGGTTCTTTTATTCCGGGCTGCCCTCGCCAAAAAGGCGAACCGTGTATTATGTTATTGCAAAGAAAAGCCTTCCTTGAAGTTTTTACAAAGACGGCGTGATATGACTGGGGGAATATAATATGCAAAGAGGGAGAAAACAAGAGACCAAACAATGCCTAGATGACTCACGACGAATTATATCCCAAACGTCCCCTATCCCATCACCCCGATTACGGGGGAAAGGTCCAAATGCCTACAGCACTCCACCCTGATTTAATATCTCTTCCAATCAATATATAAACTTTGACAAAGTTCCTCTGAATGACACAGAACAAAAGGTATACCGTTAAACGTTCTTAATTCGAGTATTGTTAAGGGTTAAGCCAAAGCAATATTGAGTCCATATAAAAAAAATAACAATCGCTTAAGATTTCAAAAGAAGTATTACGCCTGTCGTAAAGTCAAACAAAATTCTCAACACAAAACTACTAATATATCCCGTTATAGTAAATTAGAGCTAGAACTATGCCAATCTGTCTAAAAAGTAATAGAAAATAGGGTTGAATTTTAATTGCTTTTATGCTATAATTTTTTGAGAAAGTGTGACAATTTGGAGGGGAAATGTTGTTTTCTTTTTTACAATTTTAACAATTAATATTTTTCCCTCCAAATGGCAGACTATAAACCATAGAAAGATTTATAATTCTTTTTTACTGTACATTATTCGTGAAAATGCATAGATAGAGAACAATGTGTGATTTGTGTGGATAAAAGAGATATGAAGAAGAATGGACCTTTTTTTTTAAATATAAAGCCTAAGTGGACAAGGCCGTTCCATCAGATATATCCGGGACATATTTTAATATCAAAGATAGGAGTATGACTACAATCTTTCAGAAGTCATTTGTTAAATTAGCTATTCATACTCCACACATAAAAACCCTGGTATTTCGAAATTCTTCAATAGATTCAGCGGCTAAGTTGCATATTTATATACAATACAGTTCTAACCATTTCGAATCCTGCATATTTAACAAATTTATATTAAGCTGTTTAGACTCTTATCCTTTCCCGTCTAAAAGTGTAAGGCTTTCTAGATCCAAAATAAGTAACATTTTTTAGACAAAAGCCATCCATTATATAAGCGCATTTATCAAGTTTAGCACACCTTGAAACAAAAACAGGTTGCCTAAAGTTTATTAAGGACAGGGGAATTAACCTCAAAACTGTCTGGGCCAAAAAAGAATATAACTTTTCTGTCTCAAATTCATTTAGTAAAAAAATTATCGAGTAAATTGTTTTTTTCATTTCCATTTATTAAGCAGCTAAAAGAACCTTAATTTATGTCCCATATAAAATGCCATGGACAGTAACCTTTACTGATATTATCATTCCATAAATTTCTTATGGATATGGTTTTGTCCTTATATTAAGAAATATGCACACCGCAGTATAAACGTTCTAACCGACCATTGTATACTTCTAACCCTTTTCCATAGACGACAAAAAAACCAATGCACGAGTTATCTCAAAATTAAAAAAAACACCCTTTTAAGATATAATGTAACATTTGCTTCAGCTTTTGTTTGTTTTTTCTATTGCCCTTTTTAAAGAATTAAAGAAAGCTAAGGAAGGTTTCAAATAGAATTATGAAAAAAGTTCCTTTTTTAAACAGCGAATTCAAAATTCTGTAAACTTTGCAAGATGTGCTTAACGACTTTTTTAATGAATAGACTGACAAAACAAGGATAAAGGGGAAATCGTAAAAGAATAAAAATTGACTTACCGGTACTGAATAAAACTATGGCTTTGAGACAGCTGTATTCGGCCGAATCCACGTGAAGGGCCTTTAACTTCTCTACCTGTTCTTGGAATATTCGAATATGATCCATAAATGCTACCACCCGATCAGCTGCCATGGGGCTGGCATGGAGACCCGCCGCTGCTAGTAGAGGGGCAACATGTAAGGGCATAGAGCACTGGGCAGCATTTAATACGAACAGTTCACTCCAACTCAACCGGAGTAAAGCGACTTGGTCTGTGACTTGAAGGTCTGGGAAAAATGGAATATTTCTGGCCCATTCTACAGCACTAAATAACAATCGAGCGGCTAGTTCGCAAATGTTTTCTATGCCCATAATATTGTTTGGTTGCATGCACTGGCTGTACCTTGACGTGGGGTACGGCTCAGCACGAAGTAGCATGGATATGAAACTAGAGAAATACGTATGTCCATTGAGTGGGTCTCCATTGATAGCGATAGGGTAACCATGATGCTGGGTGGGTGGAATTCGGCCCCTCTGCACAGCTACAGAAATGAAAAAAAAGGTAGTTGTCATTTTCCAAATTCGTCACACTCCACACGTATATAGCTGCTTTACAAGAAAAATGAAAATTAATGTCATTGAACAATCCGAAAAATTACTTAGACATTTAAAAGAAAAAGAGAGAAAAGAAATTAATGAAAACTTAAAATTTGTACTAGATTGCATTACTATTAGAAATAAGCAAAAGGAAATTGTGGCTGACTTAGAACGAATCCTGCACTATGGGTTAATGTACGGCCACCGTTGTCATTTAAAAAGGGGGTCGAAAAAAGGCAAAAGCACTGTACCAGTCAATAGCGAAAACAGGACAAATCCTTCAAGTTAACGGAATTTTGGATGGTTTTAGAAATTGTCTTAAAAAGTAAATTTTTCTCTGCGAAACTTGAATAGGCATTTTTGACAAACAATTTAAGTGCTTCAGATTAATACAGTGCTTGGTGCTTTAAAGAAAATACTAATTTTTGGTGATTTTGTTCGGTGAGCTATACTGACCCGGCAGGCTCCTTCCGAAAGAGGGGTCTGCCACAAGGGCCGACCTACCTTCCCTCCGCATCCCCATCTTTAAGCATTTCTTCAGTCGGCAGTATTGGCACTGATTTCTGTGGTGTTGGTCGATGGGACAGTTCCTATTTCCTCTACAGGTGTATGTCAGGTTACGTCGAACTGAACGTTTGAAAAAACTTTTACAGCCTTCACAAGTAAATTGTCCATAATGTTTTCCTGAACTTTTATCTCCACACACTATACACTCGATATGCTGCTGTTTACTGTCTCCATTGGCACTTGGAGTTTGGCTGTTGTTATTGTTGTTATTATTATTGTTGACAGTTGGAGTGGTTGGAGTAGTTGTTACAGGCGGTGGCTGGGATGCTGGCTGGACCGGTGGAGGTTGTGGGATGGGCTGTGGTGGCTGGCTGGCTTGTGGTGTCGTACTAGCAACACTCATCTCTTCTGTCGGGTCCCGCCAAGTGTTCACGGTGTTCGGCTGAGAGGCAGTCATCGCCATATTGTGGCGGAAATCTACGTGGTGTTACGACTACCAGCTGTAAAGTTCAAAGAAGCGTGAGTAGCTTGAGTTAACACAGTGTCATTGGTAGAGAAGTGAATAGTAGACTGAGGAGCACAAGTGACCTAAGACACTGCAACCAGCGCTCTCCCTCTACTTACCGGCGACCCGATCTTTTGAAGATGTTCCCCAACTGGTGGAGAGACATAAATATATCCAAACCCCTAAACAGCCCTAGTATTGAAACACTTCGGTGTGCTCTCTACGCGTAGGAATCGACTTCAACGCTATTGGGAGAGTGCATGGCTGTCTGAAGCACTCTATATGTTTTGAACTCTGACACAGCTGTTGAAACTGTCGAGTTACTATGGCGACTACTTCCATATATGGAGTACCATGTCATTTGGGTTCAAGAAGCCTATTACTGAGTGACAATTACTGTGGCATGGTCGCGGCCCTAAGGCATACAGGGCATAGCCAAAGACTGCCTTTACAAACTCCTATTGGCCGCTGAGATCATTTATTATCGCTGTCATGACTGCTAGTGGCCCCGCCACATATCCTTGCGCTCAAGACTCGAAAAGTAGGCACGGGTCATGCGCGAGTGCAAGCCAATAGGAGGGACTAAGGGCTGGCCGATTAAACGAAGACAAGACCTCATAACATATGGGAGGGTGCGAAGTAGGGGTGGAATTCATTCCCCAGTTTTTTCCTCAGTCTGTATTGACTACCGAGAGCGTTACGATAACCCATGTAATGTTAAGCTATTTGATATAAAACCGTCCTTCCTTTTCTATCTCTCTCTCGCATAGACCTTACCTATCCTGTCACTTGAACCAGCACTTTCCCTATCCGCCTTGTCACAGGAGGCACTCCGGGTGAATGTTCGAAAGAATCGAGTCGTAACCCCGGCCTTCTCTGATTACTACATAAACTAACAATGACCCAGATTGCCATATGGGCGCATAACCTTATCTCGAAACGATAAAACTTACACGAAAGTTCAAGTCTCTAACAGTTTCATCCTCAGCAATAACAATTTATTTACACGACCTTAAAAATCGTTTGTATGTACACGTTTCTTCGTTAATGGACATTTGAAAAGTTTGTTTATTTCTCGCTGACTTTCCAGCACTAGCCGAGTTTTTCTTTATTGTTTCCCTTTCGTAATAAACAGCGTCGTATGATTTTCATATTAGATTAGAACAGAGGTGACACAAAGTGTAAACTTCAGTCTAACATAAATCGACCTTTAACCTGGCAGTTGAAAGAGAAGCTAACGATAGATAACCCGAGTTCGCCTTAGTTATGGCGCGTTGCGCAATTCGCCCTAACCCAGCGCATCAAGGTCACCTAGAAAAAGAAAGGTCGAGATAGACTACTGAAACGTGGCGGTTAATGTTTAATATATACATATGGCCTCCGGTGTAATTGTTAAAGTAAAACTTTGCTCTTATGAATAAACCACATCTTTCATATATCCCTCGTTACGCTAGGATTTCAATTGAAGCTAAGCGCAGAATTTCTATAGACGTCTAGACATTGAGGTAAAACACGTTACACTAGAGGCAGGCAGACCTCGGCCAGCTGTTGTTAAGCGTAACTCGTCTTTTTCGGAATCTACCAGGTCATAGTGATAAGAATGGTATCAGCTCATACTGTGACCTACATACACACGAACAGACAAACGCCCCGGGCTAGAAGCAGTTACGCAGGCTTGTCTGTTAAAAACTTCATAAAAGCAAATATCTCTCGCTGACAGTTGTATGTTAACAAAAAGATTGATGACCTCAATTGAAAGTGTTCTTACGTTTCGTTTATTCAATTCTTTTTCTCTTTCAAATGTAAGTTAACGTCTATTCAGGTCCTTCTTTTTGCGATGAGAGTGAAAAAAGTAACGGGCCATGTTTTCTATAGATTCTTAGCCGAAATAAACAAATAAACCGAGCCTAAAAGCAGTGTATGTCACTACTTGCTTTGTGGAGTTCAGGTTGCGGATGCTGGGTTATACTCGCTATGCCATTGGGTAACAAAATGTCGAAGTGCAAGTCGATGGCACCGCCCCAGACCAAAGATATATTGTCAGGACAAGACACGAGATGATTTCTGTGCCTCGTCAAATTCTATGATACCCTGTCTTGACATCTCCATGTTATATATTCATACATGTTATGAGGGAGTAGGCGGGATCAAGATTCACGGTCAGAAAGACACTTGTCTAATGCATTCAGTATTGTAGCTAGCCCCCAAACCATTGACAACTCTCAGCTAGACATCGGAAGGATGCGAGACTATAGCACCGTCATAGCAAAGCGATGGACTGGAGAGGAAATACACTGAAAAGACTTCCGCCGTACGTCCGTGGAAGAAACTAAGATAAGGGTCTTATAACGTTGTAACAAACTGTAATACTTAACAAACTATCCATAAATAGGTCGGTATTTTATCACAAAATAAGCGTAAAATTTATCGAAAATACCGAAATCCGCCAGGCAAAATTAAGACTTCTTAATTAGATGTTGTTGCCGTTTCGATTTGTTTAAACTATAAATGCCGACATAAAATGATAAATCGTAGCGTTTCTAATCACACCCAAAGCTATCACCGTGTAATACATTTGAGTGTTTGGTTGCAGTGTCAAAATATCAAAAAACAATAAACATTAAACAAACAAAATATTAATGCAATAATAAAATTTTCCCATGATTTCGCTGCTAATAAATCCAAGAAATTTACTCTATTTATCATTTCCCAAGTGTGATGGTAAGACTTAATTCACTAAATAACTCTCTTTCATGGTGAGCACGGTGAATCAGAGTTTGGCTATATATGATTAAGACAGGATACTCAATAAAGTAAAGTGAGCAATCCGAAGAAAGACATGTAAGACATTAACTCAATATTTCGGTTAATCTCAAACCATCATCAGGATGGTTTGAGAATGAACCGAAATAGTGAGTTAATATGTCTTACATGTCTTTCTTCGAATTGCTCACTCTACTTTATTATGTCAAGCTAGTCAGTGGAAATTCTAATAACAGGATACTCACTCATTTGAAACCCCAAAGAAAAAGTGTGTTATATCCGACGATGTTGTAAAAGAAGTCTTAACACTATTCCTGAAACTGAGTCCGGTGTATGGGTAAAGAGGTTGCAAGTGTCACACGTGGTTACAATGTCTGTACAACAGAAGCAGGGCACTTTTACAGCTCCGGAGCAATGTTTCACAGAGGCAGGCTCACTGTGCGAATGGCCCTGGTCAAAGGAGAGACAACAGGTCATCAGTTTGCTGACCCACGGTCAAGCCAGACTGACCAATAAACAGCCGGTATCGCACAAAACCCTAACAACAATGAACGTCTACACCAGGTCTCTTTCACGGCAGGTCCAAAATCGAATCATTGATGACTATTTGATTGTTCCTTGTGGAAAAAATAAAGTTTGAATATGACTTTGCTTTATATATATCAAGTAAAAACTTCTATCGTTTTTATTTAATGCTAGTAAAAGTATCGCACAAAACCCTAACAACAATGAACGTCTACACCAGGTCTCTTTCGCGGCAGGTCCAAAATCGAATCATTGATGACTAGTTGATTGTTCCTTGTGGAAAAAATAAAGTTATATATGACTTTGCTTTATATATATCAAGTAAAAACTTCTATGGTTTTTATTTAATGCTAGTAAAAGTAGATCGCCTCGGCTGTTTAAGTAGAAGTTCCTATCTATTTGTCCCTACTTGGATTGTTTGGTTTAAGAATCAAGGTCCTCTTGTCGCCTTAGTTCAGATTGCATAATCACAAGTAGCGCTTTTCGAAGAATTTCGATTAATCCCGTAACTCTCTTTCAACAGTCTCTATCAAATGTTTGTGTTTAAATTAGCGGTAATCGTTGGATTGAATGTGATGTTGACTGTGTACACAGCGCTGGGGTGTGCTGCCTGAGACAAGATACTCCACAATGGACGCGTTTTAACGCAAGAATCTGTTTGACCAGGGAACTCTATGCCTTACAACTCAAACAGTTTTCGCGAGCCAAGAGACTTTCTTTAAAACTTTACCTTCCAATTGAGGAAGAATCGTTTTGACCTGACGTTTTGTTAAACTATACATCAATGCATTTATTTAAAGAAAATAAGGCTCTCAAAAATGTCATCTGTTTTTTTTTTTGTTTTGTTTTTTTGAAAAAATTACATTTTAGTTTTCTTTTTTTTACAAGAACTATTACTATGCAGATTATGTGAAATTTGTTTAATTTTTATTTCCTTAGTCCTACGTCTAAAACAATACGAAAAGAAACAAAATGCATAAAAATCTGACTAACAAAGCAGTGAAGTTATACCAGTCTTAAAATAAGACAAAACATGCGCATACAACGGTGTTCAAAGGCATATTATATGTGCGCCAAATATATAGTGAACTGGATAGATCCATCCCTACGTGAAAGTATCGTCAGTGCGTTTATGCCCTGCAAGTTCTCTAACAGAAGTCGAAGGAACGGAGTCTTGATTATGGAGAAAACTCTTGAAAAGTTGCAAGACACATTTGGTCACTAATTGCAAACAACGAAACAACCAACATTTTTTGCAGAAAACATTAACCGTGGAATGACAGGGGTGTGGGGGGGGGGGGGGGGTTGTTCAGTACATATCCGATATTAATCTTCTGTCTGATGAGAAATATGCTGATACCAATCGAAATCAAAACAAATAAGTATTCATCAAGGCGTAAAAATGAGTTTTAGTTATAATAGTGAGTATTGAGCAGAAATGTGAAAATCGATTTGTGAATCGATTAGCTTAATTCATATCATGTGATTTTGTGTTGGGAATTTGCTTCCGTTTGCAAAAATAAAAAATAAAAATAAAAGATAAAAAAGACAAGTTTAAAAGACTGACATTGATTCTATGCAGAGAATTATTGGTTATGAAGTTGTCAAAATATTTACCGTGATCAAATACCATTAGCTTCAAGACATATAATTTTTTAATTAATAGTTTACGTTGAAATCAAGCGGGATCAATTAACGGCTTCCGTGGCATTAGATAAACCCTTTTACCTATCCAATTATTTGGTGGTTTAAAGGCGTGTTGAATAACCTATTAAGTCTGTGGTCAAAGGTGGCTATCCTGGTTCAACGGATAATCTGATTTAGTCTGGATTAATTGAAATGTCTAAGCATGATTTAGGCAGGTTAAAAGTGATTTTTGGATTGTGTCAGTAAAGGATTTGGCTATGGGTGTGAGACAACAAACAATGGCAGGTATGATTGCGGCAAAACCCATTTCTAACAATCATCTGACTGGTAGGAATTGATGGGAATTAAACATTAATTATCGGTTTGGTCGGTCATATATGAAAACTTGCCTCAGGCGAAATCTCGTGACGTAATTTTACAACTATTCGTTTACATGTAAAAGAAGAACAGCATCCAGACAGCTTGGATTTACTGCATCAATCGGACGAGTGAAAACCACAGAATTTCACAATCAGGTCGTAAAACACTGATGCCATTCGAGCTATATAAACACGGCCCAACAGAGAGAAGAGATGTGTAAACCAAAGAGACAGACGAGAGGAAACAGAGAGAAGTGATTTTATATCAACCGCTGCTCTTCTCGCATTGTGGAATGGTTTGCGGTCTGTCAACAGGCCCTAACTTCCTCGCTGGCAAGTCACTCAAATTGCACCGCAAAACAAAGTGGCGTCTCACCATTAAACGGCACCAAAGAATAATTCCCAAGGCGATCAATGAACTTGTCATTATCCCTTGAACAACTATGTGTTGACTGCTATCGGTAAACCAAGTGGAAACGAAGCGCAATAATGACATATACTTCTGCAAGAGCTGTAAATACAAACTCATTCAGCAGCAGGTAATCGAGCGACCGCAGATCTAAACCACGAAAGCTATTGCATCTCTCAAAAAATCGATTGAATTAGCAGAAAGGATTTTTTTTATTAACTTCTCCTAGCCTTCATTTGTATTTTTACGATTCGTTAGAGAAACACAAAAAAATGATCGGCTTTGAAAATAGAAAATGGTTAAACAAAATTCTCTCAAAATTTGAATAAAATGATCAACTTAAATAAAACACGAACAAAACAGATGTCAAGATGTTTTAACATGAATGTTAGTAGCCAAGAGAAAAACTGGGGTATCTGAACATTGTTGAAAAAAACTAAATCAGTCATCCTGAAAAAGAAAAAAAATTAAATGGGGAATTAAAAAATATCAGACCTCTATTAAAATATTATGTTATTACATTCCAGGGGCGGTGACACGAAAATGGTCATTCAACTGCTTTTAATGAAAATTCTTCATTCTGTTTTATATATTGTAAAAAAATTATGTAAATGTTGTAAAAGATATGTCGATATGGTTGAAAACGCTTTTAGTTATTGGAATAACATAGTTTGTTCGGCCACAGTTTCAGCATTGCAAGTTTACAAAATCAATTCAAGTATAATATATTTAATTTGACTGAGACTGACTTGGTCCTTGAGCGAAATTGAAACACCCATTTTCTATTGGTCATTGTAAATCATGAAAACATTCAACATGCTCTTGAAGTCGTAAAGAAAACATATTTTCGGCGAACCACACTAGATATATGAGAACCAAAGCTGAAATCCTGAAATGAATTATATAAAATGTATAAATAAACGGCATTGGTACCAGAAGATATATAGTTCTTGGTCTTCATCCAGTCCTATATTCGCTGGACGGATACGTCACCAACACAATTTCGAATCTCATAACGACATTGTTTGATCAAAAACGAACTTTACACAATTATTCTTATCATCATTGGATCGATTGGGAATAAATATTTATTTACATAGTTACGGTTTAAATTGTCCAATGTTATTCTTGTACAATGTTCCCTGAACACATTGGGTTCGTGAGGTCCAATAACATCTTACAGGGGGTTTGACTTTTGGTCAATGGAACCATAATCCTGATCTCTACATTCAATGTCTCGTCATTTTACATACAATAGGTGTATGACCACTGAATGGCCTTGCCTGTATATGTGGACAGTTAGCACGCGAGTCTTGTGACCGGCGTCTCCAGGAAGCGTGCAATTGTCAGAATGGCTGTTCCGCCACGAGGCATAAAACCCCACTACCTACCTCAGATCTATTGTTACGCGGGTAATCTAAGCTCTCAATAACTCAACCCCGTGGCTGGAAATGTCACCACGATGAACAGATACCCGTGCCAGTGACACTGCCCAATGGCTACTATTGTTCAAGCATCTATGTCTATATACAATGACTTCAATGAGTAAATAACATGGTCAATTGAATCCGCAAGATCAAATATCCGCTTAACCAAAAACATCACTTCCTGATCTCTGATTATCACCTTAACATCTTTCTGTAGGATTGGGTCAGGGTGACAAACACTTACCACAATCTTACAAACAAACCCATTCTATAATTAAAGAACTATGAGAAATCTGTCAAGCAGAGCATTTATACTCATGGTACAAAACATAGGGGAACACACAAGTTCAACACAAAACAGCCTGGAATTCCGTCTTTAACATTATTCAGTAACTATCTGTACAATAAAGGTTCAGAAATTTCAATATTTCACCAAATAATGTACCGATTAATTTAAACTTCAATAAAAATCACTTTTTATACTATTACTGCTGGTCTTACGTACAAGAAGGCATGCCACAAATTTAGCAAGTTACACACTTAAGCAAGTCACAAACCCCTGTATTCATCCACAACAAGAAATCCGTCCTAATTGTTTCGAAATTAAATCAAATCCGCATTAGTAAGACACCTTCAACAACAAAATTTAACAACTAAATAATGTGGTATCGTAAATTCGGATGAAGAATGTATGTACGAAATGTCTGGATCGCAATGTGTGAACAACTTAATTATGAAACTCAATCGAAAAACTAAAGATGAGCATTTTCAAACACCGACATTAATTAAGCAAAGATTCTTGGATATTCTTGGAGGAAAAGAAGCTATCCTATGATTTTTAAAGAAAGGATTTTTAAATTAATTTCCCCCCCAAAGTTTAACGTATGTTTTTTTTTTGTAACCAGTTGAAATAAAATTTAACGATGTTAACAAAGTTTTTCTTGGAATTATTTATCTTGTTGTTTTGTTTTCATAAAGCAGTTTGGTTTTACGCAGATTGTAAAAAAATGTTTTCTTTGTCTGAGAAAATACTTCCTGTCTATCATACTATGAGTTCTTTGAAGCTATTATCACAGAATCAGGGGGAAAGATTTCATTATTTTATAAGTCAGAAGGGTCAACAGCTAGGCTCGCTTAAGGCGCGTGGGTGCGTTCGTATAAGACAATCAACAATGTACTTCAATTTTGGCAGCCTATACTTCTTATAATTGCCTTTAGAAATTAGTATACATTTCTTTGTACGCTTTTTGGACATATGAGTCGTTATGTCCGGAGAAAATCTGACCGGGCTGACCATTCCAGTGACCACTGGCAGATGTGTGACCCTGTGTAGATGGTTGGATGCCCCTCTAATAACCTCTAACGTAGGCAAATCTAAAGACAGATGTTAAAGGGAATAGCAGAAATATAGCACCCGTGGCCAGTTAATAAGACTGTATAGAAAAGTAAGAAAAGTAATAACATCTCTGAGATTAAAGGTCCGCGACATCTACCACCCCTGGTCACGAGGTTTGGTCACTACATTCTTTGACAAGCCGAAGAGAGGCAGGTGGGGTCTCGCCGCTTACTAATGTGTCACTGTCTATACATCTACCTTGATTTAAGATCTATAGAAATTGATCAAAGAATAAGAAATAGCTAGCTTTGAATTGACATTAAGAAAAATAAGACAGCGGAAGAGAATGAAGGGCGTTGGATTGAAAAGTGGTCAGCGTGTCCGGCGGCATGTAACCTTTGAGGTCACGCCTTACTATTCGGTTTACTCGTGGGGAAAATTGTCCGCGATACTGACCATTGTCCAGTCGACCTGTAAGTAAACTGGATACTCCCGACCTACTCTCCGGCCATGGGAAAACTTGACCACTCGATTTGTAAAACAAATTACCGCGACAAATTATATGCAGCAGGTGATAGAAGAATTCAGGAGGAAAAAGCGCTTAAGTTGGCGGAAAAGATAACCGCTAATCGTACAGCTTCAAAGACAAAATCAAACGTGAAATAAATGTTTACAATCTTCTTTAGTAAAACATGAAACTTTTAGTTTTGGGGGTATATCAAATGATTTTAGTTTATTTCTTTCTAATTTGAATCTACTGTGAATCTCATTGCGAGCCAAAACCCAGATATTTCAATCAAGTTTCTAATTCTTAAGAAATGTTAATCTATTTCTATAATAGAAGCAGTTCAGCATCAGCTTGCCTCGAATCACATTTTCGTTTTAAGAGTAAATCTATTTATTTCCAGAAAATAATAAAACTTTCCATGAATTATTAAATTTCAATTGGATGAGTTTGCGTAGTTTAGTATTTTGCTAAACAAAATCTCTTTATGTTATCATTCAAAACTTGCCATTTTCAGATAAACGCGATATCAAATCAGTTTAATACTTAAAGTGGCATGAGTTGTCAAAACTCCTACTTTCATGATAGGTGTGACAGGTATAAAGGAAATGTTTAAGTTTGAAGTACGCTGGCAAATTTTATCAATTGAGCCTGTATATCCATGTGTACCAATAGCCCATAACAAGCACATTCATGTTATATTTTTTGTTACTTCTAAACGTTACTTTACACAGATTTTCGAAGGGAAAACGGGATTATTTTCAGTTTTCTGTTTGACCCAAAATATATTCACATGTTTACTGGAGATAGCTTGAAATGATTTTAACGTCTCTTACAACTTAAATTAATCTTATATGGAAAACCAACAGTGCCATACCTTTTTTTATATTTATGGTCACCAGTCACCTTGCCAAGTATGGTCCATAAACATACACTGTAGTTACATACAAAAGGAATATACAAGCAATCCTATAATTCATTAACAGGAATAAGCTAGTATTGTGCCTTTTCACACATTTTAGATCTTTCAGTTACCAACAATGATGAATATTGCATTGTTTTATACCAGCAATTGGTATACCAGCATAAAAAGAGGTAAACAAAAATAAAGGGTATGGCCTGTTCAAAGTTAAAAAAAATGTTTGAAAACCTAATCAACCGTACGTCGACTGATATCTAAATAAATAGCGTTTTATAAACTAATGCGTCTATACTTAAACGACAATTACATCGTGACTTCTATCTAACATCTCATGTTTGTCTTTTTCACCCCCACCCCCTTTCAAGTACGTAGTAGTTCTACTAAGGAATTTTGTCTGTTTCTTCATTTTATATGCATATATATATTTTTATAATTTTGTTTTAAGTCAATTTTGATCTCAGTCATAATATTTGAATTGTGTATATATAATTTCGACTTGAATTTATTTTGACTCAAGATAAAATATTTCAACTTAAATTTATATCATTTTAACTTTAGTGGAAATCATATCACTGTTATATTTGACCGAAGTTGTAATATTGTAAATCAAAATCAACAAAACAAAATACAAAATTTAAAATCGAAATCAAGGCATTTATCAACCATGGCACCGCATGTTTCATGTGGTTGTTCTCCCATCTATCTATACTGTAGAATTAGGCCATTGACATATATATTTGTATCATAGATAAGTTTACAGGTCTATGTCAGGCCGACTGTTAGGGTTAGTGCTTTGTCACAAGGCACGAGGGCCAGACAGTTCGATCCGCCTGCATTTACAAGAGTCTGTGTAAGGGACATTATATAGGTAATAAAGAAGCAGTTGACCTTGCAAAATACAAACGCTGACGGAGTGACACACGTCCGTTGCATAATGTATAGCTTCAATCAATCAATACTGAATCGGTATATTGGCTTAGGGCACGAGTGGCAGGCGTGTAAATATGAAAAAATCTTAAGAGGGCGAAATAAAACAAATAAACATATTAGGAAAAATAGCGAGAAAAGAAAAACAAGTAAATCGCGGAAAACTATAGTGACATGAACGAAGTGAAACAAAATTACCTCAAGTTGCGTGACCTGCCAAAAATTACACTTTTTTCATAAATTCTGATTGTCACAACATTAAGAGGAATCGATGTCATAAAAAAGTTAATGATTGACGTTGGAATGAGGAAAATCCATGCAGTCTGCGACTTGCCGAATCCAAAATACTGTCCACAAAGTAAACAAAAATTTAAATAACAGGACAAACCGTAACTTCTTTTTTTCAGGTCTAAAACCTTTTAACTAGTAGATTTTGATGAGGGGAAAACCCCGATACATGTAGTTTAAAATTGTTCAACACTTTGGCCGCTCATGCCAGTTTAGAGACCTATACACTTATAACAAAAATCGGACGAAAAGGTGACGTGTGGGCACAAACTGGTACTTTGCATATACATAACTGACATGGCATATGGTATGCCGACTATAATTAAAATAAATTTGAAAAATATCTGAAATCAAAACGTATTTACGTTACATCATTTAGATTCCCTCTAGGAAGAAAACGTTTATTTCTAAAGGACATGCTTGGAGTACATATATATTGCGTGCGACTGTCAAATGAGAATCTTACATCCCGTATGCGTTTTACATAATCGTATGTAACATATGTTTCAACAGGGCCTCAACCGCTTCAGTCAGCCATGAAAGGTGATGTATTTAAACGTAAGGGATTCATATATTTGTTTCTATACGCCAACAGCTGTAGACAACCTTTATATGGAGTTTGACATATTAAAAAGTGCTTTATAAAAGTTGTTCGTTGGACAGATTTATTGAGTGGCGCTATGAAGTTGAGTTTTGATCATGACCGCAATTTTCTTACTGGTATTTACAGCACAGTCAAACAAAGCCAGGCCATAACAACAATATATAAGTTTCAGGTTACTTGATATAGTTTTGAAAACATTATGTTTATATAATTAAAATGTCTCTTTAGTGGCTCAGTGTTGATACAGCTATTACAAATTTGATTGATTAAAGTAAAGATAGGTTGGTCATATTAGATACTTCCCTCAAACGCAGCAGTGATATAAAGATATATGTGTAATGGAACGATTTTCTTAAAGAATTTTCAAATTGGCTATAGATTTGCCCGAATTTGATTTGAACCTACAAGCAAATAAATAAATTGAAAAGGTTTTGTATTTTTGCACCAAAAATAACCCTCTAGTCGAAACTAAAAGGTCCATTTTCTTGCAATGGTTAATGGTTTGGGTTAGAGTGAGTAGTGTGGTTTTGGATAGGCGGAAATGTTAATAGTAGTGTTGGGATAATTTCCTTTTCTCCAACTTGTTGAACAGCATCTTTAATCACTAGTACACGAATGCTGATTGATTTGCTATTGAGCTGGTAGAGTGATGGTATTTAGCAGGTGTATAAGGACTGGTGCAAGGGCCATTATTAGTCCCATAGCTGTATAGTTATCCGAGCACTTCCTGGCACGTCAAACAATACCACTAGTTTTTTTAACTACTAAACATGAACGCAGCTGCTAGTAAAAAATGAAGCCTGGAAAAAACATCGCATGGACCACCTTATTGTTTGTCAAGCCATTGTCCACTTGTCTTTAAGGAAAAACAAAAATCGTGAGAAGTGACCAACGTCCAGAATCTTGACCACAACTAAAGTTTTGTGTTAGGTTCGGTATAATTAAAGTGTCACGCCGATGTCGAACTGAAAAAAGCTATGAGAATAATCCATTTCTAATTAAAGATAGTTTCTCACGGTACTTGTTGAGGAAATATAATTCAGTCTAGAAAAAGGTATCTCTACCTAAAGAGAGAGAAAAACGTAAAAAGCTATTCATTTGTAACAAAATAAATTCACACCAAACATTTTGTACAAAAATATGATCAAAATTGAGTTCGTGTAACACAGTTTGCCTTTATTACATTTAATGTATTTACTTGTTAATAAATAGCACCAAGCGAATAGTTTGTTTTTAAAACAACCATCCAAACTGGTTCTTTTAAGATCGATTAAATGTAAAGAATATTTCAAGCGATGCTCGTTTATTCAAAGCCTGTTTTAGGCTTAAATTTGGATCTTTTAGTACGTGTCATGATAAAAAAGGTAGGTTATGAGATGGAGTTTATAACCTTGATGTTTGTTGGTTGTAGGTTATAAGATGGAGTTTATGGCCTTGCTGTTTGTTGGTTGTAGGTTATGAGATGGAGTTTATAACCTTGTTGTTTGCTGGTTGTAGGTTATGAGATGGAGTTTATAACCTTGTTGTTTGCTGGTTGTAGATTATGAGATGGAGTTTATAACCTTGTTGTTTGCTGGTTGTAGGTTATGAGATGGAGTTTATAACCTTGTTGTTTGCTGGTTGTAGGTTATGAGATGGAGTTTATAACCTTGTTGTTTGTTGGTTGCAGGTTAATGGAGAAAAATTTATGGGGTTCAATCTCAGTCCACCGATGTTCTTGTCACAGTTAAGATGCGTAACCATTGTCAATGTGTTACAAAAGGATTCAAAAAAATTCTACTGGCCAAGGCTAAGCTCCTGTCAGTCGTCAACCTAATGAAATATCATAGGTTTGGTTTGTTACAACAATTTATGGAGTATAATGGTCTAAATGATATACCTCTTTTTAACACAATTAGAAACTTATCTTCATGGTAATTTTAGACAAGAAGATTTTCCCTGTGCCCGTGTGTTTTAGTGATCATAAATAATACCGACGCAGTGTATATTTATATAGCGCCTATTGTACATGAATATAGTTTACTTAAGAATGCCTCGACTACTAATTCGAAATCATTCACAACAACAATGTTATTAGAGAGGCATGAGCGGCCAAAATTTAAAAAAAAATCATAAATTTTAATTGTTTGGGTGTCACCAAAAACTAAATGATAAGCGTTGGAATGGGGAAATTCATACACTCTGTGTGCCGTACGAGCCGAAAAGTTAACAAAATCTAAATAACACCACTTTAACATAAATTCTCGACACAGGCGGCTCAAAAAGGCTTTTAACTTGCACGTCTAGAAAAAAGTAGCCGATAATTTCCGTATTCTGTTTAAACAAAAAAATCCACATTTTGGCAGCTCATACCACTTTAAGAAAAACATGAGTTTGAAAGACCTACGTGTTCTCCCTAAAGCCTTTAATTTTTTAGTAATTTACTCATGGTCATTACGCTTGTTATAGGTTGTCACCTTTTGTTGATTTATACAAACCAGAAAATTAAACTTATGAAAATCAACTTCCCAAACCCAAACCAAATCATAGCATGCAAATGTACACCAACAGTTGATTCTCAAGTGGTGCATATCTCAAACATTGAATAAACCCGCATCGTTATCGATAGAATCGTTTAGGGTAAAATCGCATATTATAATTCAAACCTATAGCCTTGGTTATTCGCATTATATAGCATACAACAGGGAGAATTAAGTTCATGTTTAGTAGTTAATAAATCAATTTAATGGGAAAGTGTTTAGACAAGACGATTTCCCTGTGCCCGTGTGTTTTAGTGTTAAAAACTAAATATAGAGACACGTGGAAAGTTATTACATTCTTATCTATTGCATAAAGACCACAGTGTTCTCAGATAAGAAAGAAATAGTAAGACAAACAGCAGTACTTTGTTTCTTGATTGCTCAATTAACTTTCAGGTAGTTCGAATCTACCCAACACCTCCCCCCACCAAAAAAGGGTGACATTTCTGAACCAATGATGGACGCTTGCTAGGTAAAAATGTAAAGTTGCATGGCCAACCCGTCTGGATTTAGAACCACGTCGAAACGTTAAGCAGAGCACACTTTTAAAAATTTAAATTGTGTTCGAAAAAGTACACTCTTCGTCTCAATTTTTTTTTTAATCCAACATATTGCAATGTAAATTTAACTATGCCATATAGCCCGTTCGTTTCCCGGTTTAAAGTGACATAAATTTCGATTATCAATAAAAAAATGATTGGTGATGAAATACGAAATAGTCAGTATAAGCATTTAGGCTGTAAAAGGTGAAAGTGTTTTACAGACATTGTAAATAAGCGAGCAGTTGTTAATTTCAAGTTCAAGTTACTTCTAGGCACTACCAAACCTACATTCTGGGAGTTGCATCCTCGAAGTTCTGTGTATTTGCAGTTCTTTTCCTTATTTTGATGAAGAGAAAAAAATCAACATTTTGGGAGCTTGGGTCACTTTAGATTAAACTACATTGGAAACTGACAGAAAAGTTATAATTCTGTAACATTTTAATTTCTCTGACGGTCAATCAGCCGCTCCAACAACAAGCATTCTTTTCAACAAGTTTCTCAAATCAATTTTTAAGATCTCCATCAATCTGAGCACCTACACTCACTCGAAACTAATTTACGCTTTTACGAAAACTATGTTCCTCGTGGAATTTGGCTAGCCATATTCAAAGCCATTCGGCATTTGCATTCGCCAAAATCCGGCATGTGGCTGGACATAGCGACCATAAAAGTAGCCTTGAAACAAACCAACATAGGAGTCTACCAAGTGACCCAGTCCTAATTTAAGGGTCCGAAGCACTCTATTTACTTTCGCCCGAAATCAAATATAGTTGGGGGCACTAGAGTAATCAAGAGAGGGAAGCTGTGTATTTGCAGTTTCCACATGCAAAATGCAACGATGTTACTTTTTATTAGACATAATTGTATGCGTGATTTTCGCTTTGGACTTATTTTACTATTTTGGTCTCCATTTGTGCCAGTAATAAAACGTGTCATGGTGCAAAAGCAGCGTGGCCCTGTTCACTAAATATCTGGTGATTTACTTACTGCCCGAGTCGCGTTCAGTCGAGTGAGTGGAAACGAGTGTTTGTTAAGATTGGTTCAAAACTAGACCAAGCTATCGATGTTACATAGTGACGTTAATAGCAACATGGCATCATTGATGTTGCTTTCAGGTTGTGTCGATCGTTTCACCGAACTATTAAATTGGCTCTGCTAGAATCTGTTAAAAGTGTGGTTCACAGATTCGAGCCCACCACAACCCCCTTATTTTATAGGACGTGGCATGGATTTCGTTTCTGCTTTAGAATGATCATAGTTTAGTTTTCATTGAATTGAAAGGGAATTGTACTCTGTCATATAAAAATCGAAGAGGATACGGAATTCGGAATCAAAATGCAACCGAGAATAGCAAGAACCCCAATTACAGCGGTTTCATTTGATAATTTTCAATTTGGTGTTATAATGGCATAAAAAAAGATGTCGATTTGTTCGTCAACGGGGTAATGTTGCACAAGATAAATCGCCAATGTACGACTTGGTTTTATTTTGAATGCATCCATCAATGTATGCAGCATTATTCCACAGTGAAACGATGTAGAATGTTTCGTGCTATACCCACTACCTAATGATCTGTGAAACGTTTACTCGCTGATACTGTTGGTGCTATATACAACAGCGAACGCCGAAAAAGCACACAATGACCAGTGTGCAGAGCCGTGTGGTGTGCCAAAACTAGCAACTTTTCAACAGACGACCACTTTTAGTTGGCTCTATGGCTCAAACGCTAACCAGTGAACAGTGACGAAATGACGTACGCAGATGAATACGCTCGCTGTACCAAGTTTACGCCGCCGACGATGACAGCATGTCTAATATCGCATACCAATACTAAAGGAAGGGTCGAGCCATACAGTTACGTTAAACAAAATGTTACATATAATTGAGTTGTACTTCGTAGTACATTAAGACCATTATATTTTTATCATTTTATTTATCTGCGAGTAAAGTATTTCGTGGAACAGCTAGAATAGTTATGTAATAAACTTCACGAAGAAACGCGCATAATGTAGAAAAACTGTTCAATCCAAAAATCAGTTTTTCTGAACATGAATCGGAATGTTTATGCGAACGTTTGCAGAATTCTGAAAAAATAAATGTATCGTTTCTAAAGTTATCGGTTAAGCCTGTAGTCTGTGTGAAGAGATACTGTGAAAGAGTAACACAACACACTCGAATAAAACGGATGCATGTTTCATATTCTATGTATCTTTTGTAACTTCTGAACTCTACATTGAATTACATTGCCGAGGGTGTACCAATGAAAGCATGCGATATGCACTCTTTAGAAACATACTGGGCCATTTCCTATGTTGGCTCTGATGAAAATTCTCCGCAATTTAGCATTTCTTGTCATCTTTGGAATTATACTTGTTCAGTGTGGAAAACATAAACCGTTTGTATCAGAGACTAATATTATTTCCATTACACGAGGAACTTGGTGAGTCGACAGGTGCCATACTATATTAACTGATTGAATAAACACGTGTACGCCGAGATTCCGCCTTCACTTGAACAAGGACCTGCATGGAAATACATTCTGGCACATCATTTTGACAGACGTTCTGCTTCATCGCCCAGCGGATGACAGGAGAACAATCCACATTACCAATACGAACCATTTTGTACCATCTTTGTCAGTAACAATTGCTCTGAATGCAAACTGTCTCTTGGTTTAGCCGTTATAATTCAGTTTGAAAACCGGCGCAATTTTCTCAAATACACCGCTGTTATCCAGCTTTAAATACCCTGTCCACGAATCATTAAAGAGACATGAGCTGCACCAAATTCAGATTGTTTTCACAGAAATTCCGATTGTCAAGACAGTTGAGCGTTTAAAGTACCTTGAAAAAGTAAACGATTGACGTCGAAATCAAAATTATCAATATAGCTTACTTGCTATCTAAGATGATGATTGTAGCTGATTAAATAAGCTATTTCTTTTACAACGAAATGCCCACTGTATTCGACAGCTAGTGCAAACTTAAAGAAAAAAAACGAAACTTTCCAATAGCACGTACATTTTTTACTTTCATATTTGCAGCGTTTGTTACTTTTTATATCTAGGTCTGTTAGAGACAAAAGTTCAAAAAGTCATGGAGAAGACTCAACTTATATTCTTCTTTTGTGTTGAACATTACTTGATTCGATCATTAAATTATCAATTTTGTCCTATCCTCGGATAGCATATTGTAAGGTTTCGGTGTATTGCCATGTATTGGACACTTACTCCACAGCCTATACCATCAGTCCGTTGGTTGATTGGATATGACTGTCAGCCTTCGGGGTTAACCAGTTACGAGAGTTATTCTGTTATTCCCGCTTCAGGGATTACCAAAACAGCGATACCAAGAATTTTGAATTTTTTCAAAAAAGTCAAATCTTGTAGAAAATAGAAAATATAGCATATCTTTTATGAGCTTGCAATCTTTCTATAGGATCAATAATTACACAGATAATCAGAACTCTATATCCCATCATTTAGTGTGCTTGACTGACTTAAAGGGGCATGAGCTGCCAAAATGTTGATATTTTGACGTTAAAACAGAACTTTGAACTTATTGGCTATTTTTCTCAAGACGTAGGCCTATAATTCAGAAGCTTTTAAGGGCTTATAGTCTCGGAAATGTACGATAAAGTATTGTTTTGAGCTAACTTTGGGTTAGAATGAATGAATGGTCGCCCCGGTTATTTAAATTTTGTTTACTCTTCGAACACGTTTTCGGTTCGTACAGGCCACATACTGTATGGATTTTCCTCATTCCAACGCCAATAATTTGTATTTTTGATGGCCTTCAAAGTCTCTTAGTGTCGTGACGATCAGAAATTATGAAAAAAGTGTGAATTTTGGCAGCTCATGTCACTTTAAAGATGCTGCTCGAAAATTTGCTATACATTTGCAATGATTTACCAGTCAAACACTCGTCTCTATGTTAAGTTCTTGCTCAGCGTTTGGTCTTTCAACGGTCAAGTTTTTGTATTTATTGTATAAATATTCTATACATTGATAATCACATTCGCATTGTCCTTTTCTAACTGGCAATAGTAATTTTCTAAGTCGTCTTCGATTTTCCACTCGCATGGATTTCTGGGTGCGTTCCAAAAGAGACAAACCATTCAGTAGCCCAAGGGCAACACGGCTTTGCATAGATTACCGCAGACTAATCAAATCTCAATTAATTCCAAAAGAATCAAGTGCCAGTGGCTAGTCGAATTAAGCCCCAAATCAACAGCTGTGGGTTATAACAATCGTCTAATCCGGACTAACGTTACTGTTGAATATAGGATACTGGACAATCAATCACATACTGCCCAATCCTAACACGTTTCTTGTAGCATGGATAGTAAATAGATGTTTTAGGAACTCGTGTATTAATACATTTTACAAGTTTATTGAACTATATCACACATATGTTCTGTTTCACATAAAATGGATGCTTTGAGCAGTTGTATTTTTTTTACTAAAACGATATCTCTTTCATTGAATAATGAAGCGACAAACTTTATAATTTAAATCCTCTCTTATCATCTTCGATTCTATGTTTCTGTTGTCAACAAACGCGCCCATTATTTTACTGATTTTTTCAATCGCTATATGGTAACACTGCCTCCAATGGAAATAAAAACCTGGAAGACCATACGTGCTATTTGGACATACATCTATAAATTATTTTTCTATAGGAGAGTGGTAACGCTAGATTTAGTTAATTTGAAAATATCTGCAGTTCAGATGTAATTCCGATGGGTTTAGTTACCGATATGCTCATTTTCTATTACTAAATTAACTTTGTGTGGTCTGAAATCAGCATATCGATCAAAATTATTGCATTGGTCTTGTTTTATCGGGGTCTCATTATACTACCGGAGCCCCGAAGGGCCAAAATTGCCATGAGAGCATGGGATACCGCTAAGTACACCAATAACGACCTCTACCATCTACTCATGATATGACAATTTGAAGGGTATGTTTACCTCCTCATTAACGCCCTTGGGTGGCGAAATTTGTTATGTCAATATATAGGTCTAACCTCTGAACCGCGAAGTGCGCGGAATATTCGCGGCCCATAGCGCCTTGACCCTCGGGTCCCTTTAAGCGGTATAATTACACAGGTCAGTAAAACGCAGGAAATCGCGCACCCACGCGAAAGAGTTACCGCGAAAACTTGGCCATGTGTTTGCTGCATTATCAACTAGTTTGACTTTAAATGAGTACTGATACAACATTTAAGCGTATGCGGCGCTATATAATTATAGAAGAATAATGTAATTCGAAGACAGTTGTTACCTTAAAGTGGCATGAGCTGCCAAAATTCACACTTTTTTCATAATTTCTAATCGTCACGACATTAAGAGTCTTTGAAGGTCATCGACAAACTAAATGATTGGCGTTGGAATGAGGAAAATCCATACAGTATGTGGCCTGTACGAACCGAAAACGTGTTCGAAAAGTAAACAAAATTTAAATAACCGGGACGACCATTCATTGATTCTAAGCCAAAGTTAGTTCAAAACAATACTTTATCGTACATTTTCGAGACTTGAAGTACTAAAAAGCTTCTGAATTATACGTCTTGGGAAAAATAGCCAATAAATTCAACATTCTGTGCTAACGACAAAATATCAACATTTTGGCAGTTCATGCCACTTTAAATGAGTACTGATACAACATATATAATTATAGAAGAATAATTTAATTCGAAGACGGTTGTTACCTTAAAATGGTATTTTAAAATGTAATCCCTCAGTTTGATAGCAACTCAGTTGTTTTATAGCCAGTAAATGTATATACTACCAATGCAGGAACAGTTAATGATAAAAAATTAAGATATCATTACGTAGTAAGTTGTTTTGTTCAAACATTTGTTATTCTATATCTGAAAGTTTCCAAAATTTGAATTATCAACCTCCAGAGAAACGTAATAAAATATTTATTGAAGAAGCCTGTAACATACCTGGATTAGTTTAATTATCGGAAAAAGAACCAATTTAGATAATTTTGTAATTTTATTTTTAATTAAATAGCCTTTTTGAGCGTTATTTTAAAACCAGAAGGCTTCAATTGTTGGATATTTCTTTTGGTAAACGTGCACCAAAGGTATGTTCTCTTAAAACGGGCGTTCCTTGCCAATTTGTGAAGCTGGAGAAGGGGTGGAGATGTGTGAAGGAATCTTAAGCATCGGAATGGCAGAAATGGTCATTTGACATCGCCTTTTCCCAAGGGCTTAAGTCAAGAGAAGGCTTGGGTAAGCACCATCGGTTTACAGACAATACACTCAAGACCATAGTTAACATTACAGCATTGTAAGCGACAAATTGCCGCAGTGGGAGTTTAAAATAGACTTGTCTTATAAAGGCGTCCAAGATTAGCAATCTGTACCAAGTAGCATCTGATGACTTCACAGTTGATTAGCATTGTCCACCTCTTCAGACATGTCCGCCCTCCTTCTTACTCTAGGATGGCCAGACAAAATGGTCTTACCTGTGGTCAATCTTGACCAACGCTATTACATAACGATGTTACTCGATAATGAACTTGTATCTCGTTGACCACAGCAATCACCGATATCACTTTTGTCGCGCATGGTTGGATCTGACGTAACTTGGAGTGCCTTCTATTGGCAGATTTTTATAATGGTCCTACTAAGCTTAGGACATTAATCAACGATTAGTATAGCAATTTCAATAAGTTTGATACTGAAATGGTCAACAGAGCTTAGTCATTACAAGGGTATTAAACAGTTTTTACTTTACATCAAACTAAACTTTATGTAAACGGTCAGGTTAAAACTTTGGCAGTTTAGAGCTAGTCCTATGTAATAATCGATTATAACAGAGCTAAGCTATCTCCAAATACTCGTTTTAATGATGGTTATTTTTGTTAAAGGGATATTTTCGTAAGATAGTCGTCGTTGAACAAATATATGTTTACTCACTTTGTGAGCTAAATTCATAGTCAATCCCTTTACTTACGGATACGGCACCAGCCGCTGTATCTAATTTGACCGATGTTTTGTTGTTTGATTTTTGCAGCTTTATCCAACTAGTTTGATCTGCGAAAGACAAGGCACAAAAACGTATTTTACTATAAAAGAGGCCCCTTTTGTAATCCAAAATAATCGCAGGAAAATATCTTGTCAAACAGAACGTTTTCTTTCTCATTTCATTAATAGATTTAATAATGGATACGTATGATTCACTTGTTCCTTGACTTAATGATCTCTATGTCGGTTTGGGCAAAGAATATCCTTAACAGTTATTTCCCGGTCCAATGACTGCTATACTAATTGAGACTTGAGGTGGCCAGTTATGTTTTTCTATTTGGTACTGTCAATTGTTCACTTATTGAAGATGGCCACGAGAGGACAGTGACCTATCTACCATTAAACTGTTGGGTGCATCTTGAAATTGAATTGGACAACGTGACCCCGCGTCTGTCTTATGTGATTTTTTTTATTTGACGCACGTGCAAACACACGGTGATAGAAAGACAAATTAGTACGTTTTGATTTCTGGCACAAGCGATGAGGATAGATAATTTGACCTTTTGAGTCGCAAAAGGTCATGGGGAATGAAGACGAGCCGGAAACAAAATTATCCCACGGATTAAGATATTGAAATGAGAGTTCATTGAAATTCCACTGGTCATCTCGCCAGGCACATCTGCATTTCTCGGACTGACCACTGTAGAATTGGCCGAATTCTCACACTTGGGCCGCTTGACCATTCCGTGGGCAGCTCGCCGAAGCTATATTCCCACATTCTCTTTAGCGAATAGAGCTTTTAAAAACAAGCATAATTCACGGATTCTTTCAATTGCCTCTTAAAGCGATGGTCAGTTAGTAGCATTCAGCCACAGGTGATCGGATAATACGATACCTGCCGAATTTGACTGCATCCTAAACTGTGCAACAAAGCAAACGACTGTGGTATTGTTCTGGACAATGGACTAGTACCGGAGCTGCCTGTTCTCTCACTGCGACATGCTATTATCTTGGTCTTTTCATTGACCGTGGGAACAGAAGCCCAAGTAGCTGCTAGTAGCTGGAAAAGTAAACAGGGTTTAGTTGGGATTGTCGCAGATCTCCTTGCTTCTATCCGGGCACCCAGAGCTGTCAAACTCCCTATGATAGTCTAGTCTTAAAACTACTTCAAAGTTTCTGTCTAATAGAACCAAGTTTTATGCAAAGCATAACTTTTGCTATTGTTTGAATGCTGAATTTTAATGCTTAAGTCTTTGGTTAGTTGGGCTACAAATCAATGGGCGTGGATATATTCTTTGCCAAGCACCCCACCCCAACCTCTCTGTTCACTTGTCCTTCCCTCAGACATTTCTTCACAGTCGAACTGTCCGGAGACTATTGAATGTAATTAGCCATAGAGTGACCACTGGGCAGTTGCCGAACGTGTCAGTATGGGAATGCATTCATTACGCTCCTTAATTGGGAAACTGACCAACGTTCGATTCATATCTTTTAAGACCAGTCGCTATAAATAACCAACGTGTCAAAATCAACCTGTCACAACAGACTATGGACAGAAAGCGACGCAGCATCCCAAACTCAACGTGGAATAGGAAACATCACGGCTAAATGTTATCAAGCGCAAAACTGAATTTGTTTTAGCCATTCTGAATGCTTTAGCTTTAACTTGTTTTCTTATCATCAAAACCAAAATGCCTAATTCAAATGTGACTCAAAAGACTTATTGCATGATGCTTTTGCTGTGTAAAGTGTATATAGCTTTCAGTTTCATTGGAGCAACTTTGTTCTATACCATGGCTTCGTCGCTCGCATCGTAGAAAATTCAATTTTACAGATACGAAATCGCCTTATTCGGTCAAAGTTAAACCTATAAGTTACATCGCCTTGCAGTTCCAAGCGATTCCTCGTTCCTCTTTATGAACAAAACTTGCCCGGGGTGTTACTTCGGAACTGTGGCTCAATCCACTCAATCCGCAATCAACACAGTTGTTCATTGTCTTCAATGTACGATATGAGATACAGACGTGAAGTGGCATTAACGTAGATTAGGTAAACAGTTAAAATGAGTTGATCGGCTTTTAATAGAGATTAGTGGTTCGCTAAACCCCACTTAATTCGGCTTGGGTAGCCAGAATACGTCAAAACACCTGCGGGTTTTCACGTTTACGACAGTGGCTCTCATATCTTAATTACAGGTAATAAATTAGTCAAGCAAATCATATTGTCACCGAAGCAGAAACTCAATTGGCATAAAAAAAACACTAGCCATCGAATACAGATTTGACAGAAAGCAAACATATCTCAACGATTTTTTTCTTTAGTATATCCTTTATGTCCGCCAAACCGACAATTTTATTTCTAGAAGAACTTCAGGGGACGAAATATTGGATATTTTCAGGATTCAATTAAAAAACTGATTTTAAATATACGAGTTTAGTCAAACTCGTATATTTAAAATCATGTATAGCAGTGGATAAAGGAAAAATATTTTATTTATTAGATCTGAATAATCTCGGGGCACCAGTTTGAAGTTAAAGTGGCATGAGCTGCCAAAATACAGACTTTTTTCATAATTTCTGATCACCACGGCAGTAAGGGGTTTTGAAGGCCATCGAAAAACTAAATGATTGGCCTTAGGATGAGGGAAATCCATACAGTATGTGGCCTGCACGAACCGAAAACGTGTTCGAAAAGTAAACAAAATTTAAATAACCGGGACGACCATTCATCCATTCTAAACCAAAGCTAGTTCAAAACAATACTTTATCGTACATTTTCGAGACTAGAAGCACTAGAAAGCTTCTGAATTATACGTCTTGAGAAAAATAGCCATTAATTTCAACATTCTGTTTTAACGTCAAAATATCAACATTTTGGCAGCTCATGCAACTTTAAGTGATTGACGTTGGAATGACGAAAATAAATGCAGTCTGTGGCTGGTACGAATGGAAACAGTGTACGAAAAGTAAACCAAATTTCTATAACCAGGCCTCATGTTCATTCATTTCAGGCCTCAGTTAGTTCAAAACACTTCTTTAGCTTACATTCTTAATACTATTAACACTAAAAAGCTTACAAAGTTTATTTCTTAAGAAATCTAGCCGATTATTTCGAAATTTAGTTTTCACACAAAAATATCAAAATATTTGGCACATCATGTCACTTAAACATTCACTCCTGATGGCGGTATAGACTGATTCCATATTAACGTCATATGAGGGACAGAATAGCGCATGACAATTGACCGATTGCTTGATGACGTCACTTGGAAATGACGAGCAAAGCATTTCGGGGGATTGAGGGATGTTAAAATGATGTTAAAATATGACGGAAGAAATAATACTGTATCGAACAGAATACGTAAAAGGCGTAAAGTTACCAGAAAAAATGTGTGGATAAAAACAGGTTATGTCATCAATGTTTTCCAAAAAAGTAACACCTTGCTAAGTACCAATAAACAAAATGGCGAACTGAGGTACATTTTACCCAGAAAGCTTTGCGTAATTCTATGTGACGTCATCAGGCTCGGCGGTAATTGATCTGCACACAAGAACTATTGGTGTGCAGCCATGCGTGTCACTAATAAGAGCTTAACAAAGCGGTCAAACAATTTCCCTCCTCAATACCATAATTCGTGTGACGTCATTAGCTGGCATGAGCTACCAGCAATTGAGTATTTGTTCGCTTAAAGTTTCTCATTTGTTTTCCATAGAAGGCCGTGGAAATGTCAGCTCATGCCACATTGAACCAAACTTATAAAACAAGGAGAGGATTTTAAAAATTGAGATAAATCCTATGTACCCTCAATATTAATGAGCAGAAATGAATTTAATTTTTTATATTCACAGTAACTTCTTTAATATTTAAATTGACATCAGCTGTCAAAAATGTTGAAAACAGAATTAGCTAATTGACATTTTTATCCAGCGATACAAAATAAGTTAATATTTAAATTGACACGAGTTGTCAAAAATGTTGAAAACAGAATTAGCTTATTCCTATTTTTATGCAGCAATACAAAATAAGAGCTTTCCGCTTATACTAATCCTGAAGATGTACGTTAAGAAAAAGTTTTTATTAACAACAACAAAAAAACCAAATGCACTCATACATCCGAGCTATTTTAATGTCGCACATTTTAGCACACATTTTCGGCTCGAATGAGTATTGGCTTAATCGATATTTTTTTCATTTCAACGCGTTTAGTTTTTGAAGTACCTTAAATGCTCAACTTCTCTTCATCCAAATTAAAGTAGGAAGTCAGAATTATAGCAGCTCACGCCACTTTAACACAAAGTCCTTAATCTCTCGAGAACTCCTCTTTAAATATTATGTCATATTGTCATAACAAACTGCGTTCAATGTGGCATCAGTTCACGCTTTTATCATGAATTCGGATTCAAACGAAATGAAAGTGCATGAAGTTCATTAGAAAACTATGGTAAATTATTGACGTTGGAATGGACACATTTCGGTTGAGCATGTAAGCAGTGCTGCCCAAAGATGTGTGCGAATAATGGACAAAAGTCGATTAACTCGGAGGCATTTTCACATCTTATTTTTCAATTCTTAAAGTGGCATGAGCTGCCAAAATGTTGATATTTTGACGTTAAAACAGAATGTTGAAATTATCGGCTATTTTTCTCAAGACGTATGATTCAGAAGCTTTTTAGTGCTTCTAGTCTCGAAAATGTACGATAAAGTATTGTTTTGAACTAACTTTGGTTTAGAATGAATGAATGGTCGACCCGGTTATTTAAATTTTGTTTACATTTCGAACACGTTTTCGGTTCGTACAGGCCACATACTGTATGGATTTTCCTCATTCCAACGACAATCATTTAGTTTTTCGATGGCCTTTAAAGCCTCTTACTGTCGTGACGATCAGAAATTATGAAAAAAGTGTGAATTTTGGCAGCTCATGCCCCTTTAAGAAACAAAGCGAACCATCTCCTACTTATGTATTAAAGAGCATTATCCAAAAGTATTAACAATTTAATTTTATTCAAAGTTTTAAAAATGACCACAAAAAGTTGAGGACTTGCGGACAGAACACGCGAAGACTTTTGTATTTTTTTCAGCTAATTTTGTAACTAGTGCACATCACACATTTTCGAACGAGGCTGATATCAACGAAAAAAACCTCTTCTTTGATTACATCGCTCGGTTTAATTGTTATTCAAAACGTCAAGTGACCGTCGGAATACTTATTTAACTAAACGCGAACTCGGGTTGATACTTTGGCGACCGACCTGTCCTTAGTACAAAAGACACGTTGTCTTTAGAGCGAATGAGTGCATGATGTAAGGAGGACCTCCTCAGACACGAGACATAAATACACGTTACGTGAGGATAAGCGTCACTGGTTGGTCATTTCCACTCTTCTATTCACGAGAGGCTTACCTTAATTGAAACTTGACCGCATGTTCTCAAACATAAAGACATCTGTTTTGTTGACGGGCTCTTGTAAGGTTACGAGACGGGTGATTGCATAACATAGTACACCATCGTGACCTGACGCGTCCACTTGTAGAGAATTGACCCGTCCGTTAAGCGCCGCCACACATTAACCGACCACTTGGGACACTTGTTTCTGGTAGCTGACGAGGTAAACTGGTTAAAATCCAATTTCAATCTAGACGCGTAACAGTTCAGGAGGCAAATAATTGAAGGGGCGACAAAAATAAATTGTCCAGAATTAATCAATAAGCATTACATATTGTGATACAGTTTACACGACAAGAAAAGTGTAAATACGTTTGCACCGCTGCAGCAAAACCAACGAAAGGATAGTTCGTAACACTTCAGGAAGTTCTATACCCCTATTATTGTTATTTTACAATCGTGTATATTTATTGGCAGATCATACTATCTACGATATTCATATTTAGTTTTCATGCCTTTTACTGAAGTAATTGTGATAAAAGAGGTTTTACAGGTGTGACGTATGGGCGAAGCGTGAAGGAAACAACTTTGAAAATAAAGTGAGTCTGTCGGCCTTAGTTTGCCACTGTTTACAGGTGTCAATAATTAAGAAAACTTTCCTTCAGTTTGCTTTGTTCGCCGGCCGATTACCAACAAACGGGAAAACACGGCATTTCGTCAACGGTTTTAATATAGTGTAAATGGCTGGACTGCTCTGGTAAACACTTCTCTTTGGCTCACCGTCAACCCTTAAAAATATTAAACATATTTTCGAGGCAAGTGGGTTTCACAGTTCAAACAAAGCATGGCCGAATTTGCTTACTTAAATCAGGGTTTGCTTGGTTATTTTCTTTGGATTGACCGAGTGTACACATTGAGTCGTGTAGGTTGTACGTGTGGCAGATTTCAGCCAGCTTGGCACACTGTGGCAGTAAAGGCGATCAGGACGAACGTGTCTGTCAGACGGCCGGTGAAATTGCCTAAGATCCCATGTTGTATGACGCGAACTGTGTGGCTGTTAATGTTACTTCGGTCCTCACACATGTCATACTGGAAGGGTGTCGCTGCACCGCCGAGCCTAGCAACCTGTATCAATACACAAACAATATATTAGTCCGACGTAATATTGACCCAACCGGAAGCAAACTGAGAGGAAAGTGCCACAGTCAGTTGGCAAACTGATCCGTCTAGCTTAGGAGGTTGATCCTCCTAACTTAGGCTGGCTTCAACTGATTTGAGAAGATTCACACATAAATATCAACACTCTGCAGACAAAAATACAGCTATATACATCTGAAAACTCCTTAAGCCTACCCCCACCCTCTAACCAGCATCAACTGCAAGGCAAAAAATAACTAGAAATTAGATTAAAGTGGCATGAGCTGCCAAATACACTATTTTTTCATAATTTCTGACCGGCACGACAGTAAGAGGTTTTGAAGGCCATCCCAAAACTAAATGGTTGGCGTTGGAATGAGGAAAATCTATACAGTATGTGGCCTATACAAACCGAAATAGTGTTCGAAAAGTAAACCAAATTTAAATAACCGGGTCGACCATTCATTCATTCTAAGCCAAAGTTAGTTCAGAACACGACATTATGGTTCAATCACGAGACTAGAAGCAATAAAAAGCTTCTGAATTATACGTCTTCAGAAAAATAGCCTATAACTTCAACATTCTGTTTTAACGTCAAAATCTCAACATTTTGGCAGCTCATGTCACTTTAATACTTTCAATTCACAAAAACAAACATCTTTCAGTAATCAATAAACAATCAGTACGAAACCCAGTTTGCTACATGGAGTCTGTTGAGCAAGGTCCAGTACGAAACCTAGTTTGCTACATGGAGTCTGTTGAGCAAGGTCCAGTACGAAACCCAGTTTGCTACATGGAGTCTGTTGAGCAAGGTCCAGTACGAAACCCAGTTTGCTACATAGAGTCTGTTGAGCAAGATCCAGTACGAAACCCAGTTTGTTTCATGGAATCTGTTGAGCAAGGACCAGTATGAAACCCAGTTTGCTACATAGAGTCTGTTGGACAAGATCCAGTACGAAACCCAGTTTGCTACATAGAGTCTGTTGAGCAAGGTCCAGCACGAAACCCAGTTTGTTACATATAGTATGTAGAGCAAGGTCCAGTACGAAACCCAATTTGTTACATATAGTATGTAGAGCAAGGTCCAGTACGAAACCCAGTTTGTTACATATAGTATGTAGAGCAAGGTCCAGTACGAAACCCAGTTTGCTACATAGAGTCTGTTGAGCAAGTTACAGTACGAAACCCAGTTTGTTACATAGAGTCTGTTGAGCAAGGTCCAGTACGAAACCCAGTTTGTTACATAGAGTCTGTTGAGCAAGGTCCAGTACGAAACCCAGTTTGCTACATAGAATCTGTTGAGCAAGTTCCAGTGCGAAACCCAGTTTGCTACATGGAGTCTGTGGAGCAAGGTCCAGTACGAAACCCAGTTTGTTACATAGAGTATGTTGAGCAAGGTCCAGTACGAAACCCAGTTTGTTACATAGAGTCTGTTGAGCAAGGTCCAGTACGAAACCCAGTTTGCTACATAGAATCTGTTGAGCAAGGTCCAGTACGAAACCCAGTTTGCTACATATAGTCTGTTGGACAAGGTCCAGTACGAAACCCAGTTTGCTAAATAGAGTCTGTTGAGCAAGTTCCAGTGCGAAACCCAGTTTGCTACATAGAGTTTGTTGAGCAGGGTCCAGTACGAAACCCAGTTTGTTACATATAGTCTGTTGGACAAGGTCCAGTACGAAACCCAGTTTGCTACATAGAGTCTGTTGAGCAAGTTCCAATACGAAACCCAGTTTGCTACATAGAGGTTGTTCAGTAAGTTCTAATACGAAACCCAGTTTGTTACATAAAGTCTGTTGAGCAAGTTCCAGTACGAAACCCAGTTTGTTACATGGAGTCTGTTGAGCAAGTTTCAGTACGAAACCATGGAAGTTAAACTGAGTTTGCGAGTATGTTTTTAGAGGGGAACCAGTTCGTTAAGTCTTTTGGGTATTAATTCTTGGGCACAAATCTTAATTCTTTAGATCGAGAAAAATTTCAGCACGAAAATTGATCGTTGCACTAAATCATTTAAGTAAATTCCCAGCACTAGATACGACCTTCGGTGAGTTCTTGGCAACTTTCCCATATCAGACGATCCAGCGAAAAAGACTCAAATTTATCTTTGGATCCGAGAATCCATCGATGGAAAATCGTGAATATTGCTTTTTAATCCTGTCAATTCTAGTTTTTTATATATATAAGAGCAAAAGCTGGTGACTTGTAGTTTTGAAAATGCGACTTGGTGCTTTGATTTGTAGGTTTAATATAATATATATAGATTATTTGTGGGCTTTATTCCATTTCAATTCAATGGGCCTTTCAATAAAAACGTATTACAAAAAATTCCCCTTTGTCAGCAATCGAATGCTAATAGGACTTAAGTGTTTGTATATAGAGCCGACTGGTGAACACAAACAGTTCGTATAGACCTGCAGGTGATTTGCGTAACAAGTAACAATAGGCAATGCAATTAGGGACAACATACCATGTAACAAGCTCTCCATAAGAATTGCGTTTTAACCAATGATCTAATCAGTGATAAGTCCACCTCGCTCTTCAAGTACGCATTCTTTTGACAAACACAGGCATTCAATAGTCTGGATGGAGTTAGCGGTTGTTGCCAGTGAATTAGTCAAACATTAACAGATGCAAGCTTCGGTAACGGCATAATGGCACTCAATGGTTTTCCGCAAAACCTCAATTATGGCGGAGTTCCCACAAAATACAATATAACCATAAATATAACTTTTTGAAATGCCTGAAAATATCGACACTTGAAGGGTTTGAATGGGGCAGTGGCTGTTCGGGAGAACCAGTTGAGACAGCGCTATAATAAAGCGAGACTCAACTCGACAGCTGTGCTTCCGACATAACTCCCTCCTCTTTGGCACACCGCAAGGAGAACTGCTTTTCTGATAACTTTAATAGAATTTTATAAGACCGTTTTTGTGATGCAAACGCGTATTTATTAGACCGGTGTTTGTGTGAAACCACAACCAGCTACTTGCCGTTGCATTTTACTGTAGCCACAAGAATGTAAACAGAACAAAATGAAATGGAATCGATCACGGGCTTGCGCAAATGGTTCAACCGTACATGACTTAGTCTGCCTTTTCCATGTGAGACTGAAACATGAAGTGCGTTTCTCCCAATAATTATACACAGTCATTATGAAGTAGCATATGTAATGGTCGACATGTAGAGTGGCCGCTAATCGAATCTCAACCACACACTCTCTTGGCGGTATTGAACGATTCCACAGCCAGATCCTTTGTGGCCTCGGTAACATGTTAAAGCGATCAACGATCATTTTTTGCCCAGATTTCATGTCGTATTTCCTGAACTCGCAGCAATATTTCCGTCATTATATGTGAAATATTCCAAAGGAGTTAATTTTGGTGACTTGGCATTCACCTGCTGCCCTGACTCCAATAAAAGCCGACGCACCTTGAGGGAAAATGTAATAAATATCGACAGAAACAGAAAAGGGAATATTATGTAAACGGGTCAGACTCGAGTCAGATTTGATAGATCGGGTGATTTAGCCTTTTCATTAACACATTCAGCAGGATATTCACTTAGCTATATTCTAAATTCTAATTCACGGCGAGGCGTTTAAGAACTGAAAAAAACAAACACAATTCTGTATAAGGTATAGCTGACATATTGTATTCTACGTATTAAGACGATATATAATTTTCATTTTAAAGAATTTGGATTATGTCCAACATATACATACACTACTATATCGAGATATAAGGTTCAAATATTCATTTTTGTTTTGAATTTCAGAGGGAAACGAGGCTTCGGGTTATTATCGAAAAGTATACAAAATGCATATACGAATTGACTTTTCGTCCATTTTAGTCCTAATTTACCTTTAAAACTCGTACACTTCCGAGACAGATATTACTAAAAAAGATTGGATTACTCAACAAAAAAAAGGATAAACACACATCAAATACTTCAGCTCAAGGAGAAAAAACACATTATTGCCACTTAAAGTGGTATACATTTCCTTTAAACCAGAATTTCAAAATTCAAAACACAAAAAATAAAGAGCATCAGAAATGCACGTTAAATAATTGTTTAGAAATATCAAACACACAAAAATAAACTATTGTATCCCGGCTGGGGGTGTGCCGATCTCCATATACATGTATAGATCACAGAAACTGTCTCCGTGGTTATTTTAGACAAGAAGATTATCCCTGTGCCCGTGTGTTTTAGTGTTCATAAATATAGATCACAGCTAAACTGTAAGGTTAATGGAATGCAACAACAACGTCGCCTTAAGCAAGTCAAATCCAGCCATTAGACGAAAACATGGCTTTAGAACCAGTAAGAAATATCGGGGAAATGGTATACAGGACATATGGAAGTATTCTCGGTGCACTCTCGGGGGTAGACTTGAGACGGACAGGCGAAACCGCCTGGGGTACTTACTAAACAAAAATGGTCCACCTTATTTCACTTTCAAAATAAACAGTGATAAATAAAACAAAGTATAGACTCATCGAATAATGTTTGATTCTGAGTGGCTGGTTTAATTTTTCAATGAGCTGCAAATTCTCTCTTTCTCGTGACAATCTGAATTCATGAAAATATCCTAATTTTGGCAGCTCATGCCACTTAAGTCTTGAAGGGAACGATATAATGGATTGATAACCGTTACCCCAAAAGTTATATGACTGATTTGAGATTAAGAAAATTGCAATAAAATTAACAATGCACAATAGAGCTGTTGTAATGAAAGAATAATATATATGTTCATTAAGATAATTCCAATCAATAGAAAAAATAATAAAACCGAAAACATGACAGATAATTACAAAATATTGAGTATATTTAGATCTGTAGATTTACCATTTGTATCAATGGGCCTTTAAATTCAAAACAAATATGAATAGACGAAATGAACACGTTTCTGACGTCAGATTGATCCAAAACCTCAATTTAGCGTCATTTTGCTATACAACGAGGCTACTGCGCAAGCGTCAATCCTTAAGCCGAAAGGGTCCATTGTTGTTTCGTCAGTGCGTCACGTATGTCGTTGTCAAAAGTAGTCCGGAGCTGGTTCGTTCATCGGACTATGGACGAAAGCAGATTAGCCAATCAAATTGCAGTATTCGTCGTAAACACACTGGAAATTAAATTATAAACAAATAACGTCAAATTTATCTCTGTTGTTCTTTGATAAAGTTTTACATCTCGGCTTCATAGGTTTTGAGGTTTCCGACTGCTATTGCTTTGACATATAGATCAGTGGCTGCCTTAAGTCGGCCCAAAAAATGCGTGACGCCATCTGCTAAAATTCCAGATCGCTTTTGGCGAAGGCGTAGCACAACGGTAGAAAACCTAATGTTCGGTACGAGTTACCTTTTCTTAAAGGCTATGTTATAGACCAAGAACAAATTATAACATAAATCTACGGCTAACATTGGACGAAATATTGATTATCCCACTACGTCAACAAGGGAACGTGGGGTGAAATAAATGAGAAGAAAATATGAATGTTGACTAAGTTTACATAATCCATGGCCCTTCATGTGTAATTAAATGACTGTGTACTACGTGAGTAAGACCTCACGACCAGTTTAAAAGCTTTCGTACACAAACATGCCACAGGACCATCGACCTTCGCCCTCTATCAATATCGCACAATCGCGCTTAAAGCGTTACGCGCTGAAAAAACCAAACGTTCGTGATCGCGCGTTGAGTAGTTGGGTTATCTTCGCCTTCTGAATTGGAAGACAACACTGACCTACCGAAAAGAATGGGTGACTAGAGAATACAAAGAGATCTGAATGTGAGAGATCATTACATGGAATCAAATCTTAAAAGTTCTTCATTTCCTGATGCCACATGAGATCCTGTGACATTTCAGCAAGGGTCGGCAAAAGAGTCTGACGGGACCTGACATCAATTGACTCTGGGTGTCTGGTCGACGGCCTGTTGAACTCCTGCTTTGCCCTTACACAGAACTGTCGCTTCCGACGTGAATACATTTAGTATATTCTTTTGTTTCCATGTCTTAATTAACACTCAGATTACACCCAAGACCGACCAAAGCAATATTAATATTTTTAGATAAAACATGTCTTGAACCCTCCAAGACTGAGAAAAGTGAATTAAGCCTTGGGTGAGTCTCCCGCTCAAAACCCTTGAAGCAAAGAATTTCTCTTTATAATAATTACATTTCGCAAGTGTTAATAGAATTTCTCCTGTGTTTTGAAGGTCCCATAGAAATCGCCGTGTCCACTTGTGGACAATACAACTGCTGATGAATCATAATGATGAACAATTATCGCTGGCCTACATGGACACGCACTGACCTACTCGACCCGTCCGCCATGTATATCGACACACCAGCAAATTAATTTCCAACCTAAATAAGCAAGAAAAAGACAACCTGGAGACAACAAATAAAACGAATCGATAAGTCAGAAAAAAAGGTTCATGTTACACCCGATACATTTGCATTAACAAACAGAGCAATATGAACGGGACAATGAAGGGTATCTTGGGTAAATCACAGATGAGAGTCTGATTATCTTTATCTAGCTAACTTGCCCCGGAGCTTTCAAAAAATAAACTTTTCTGTAATCGTGGTCAGGCTGCGCAAACACACCGGCATGTTTACTTCAAAAATACATCGTATATTCACATATCACCGTTGAGAAGGGAACATTAGACGCGGCCTTTGATGGTTGAAGGTGCGTCAATAAAGCTCGAACTTTATACCGGTAGACAATCAGTACTAGTAAAGGCCATTCCGGAGTCAGAGTCAGGACAACAGGAAGCCGACCTTAATGTCAGGTTCGGGAGAGAAAGAGTCCAGGGCGTGGTGTTTTAACACAACCAGCGCTCAACATGTCCCCGGGGTCTTTCTCATTTTTTAATAATGTGTATTTAGTTTGCAGTGTTGAGATAGGCACTCCAGGTGAGTCTGAAGGAATCAATGTTGAATCGTGTTGAAAAGTTGCAGTTCAAACAGACGGTAAACGGACTGCTTTCCGTGACTTCTGATGCCCCGGGAATTGAGATCGATAGTATACACATATCAATATGTGACTGAAGCAAAAGAAATCATTTTATCAACTCTAGTAGAATTTCCAGTTAAGACAGCTCCGGGTTCAGAATGCTTTGTTCTAGGCACTTTTGTTGCTTTTACATGTCATTGTGTTTGCCCCGCTGGCACGTTAACTGTGAGCAAAAGAGCATCCTGTCTGCGAAGTCCAGGAAGTCACTATTCAGAGGAAATCACAAAAGAAACTAAGCTTCTAAGACCTTTGTCTAATGTATTTTATAAAAGATGTAAGTCGGGTTCGAGAAATCCCCCTAAGCATTGGTTTTCATAACTTCGACCTAATCAATACGTAGAAACGACTTAAGTGAAGGATGCTGTTAATAATCTATATAAGGTCATTTAAAGGATTTGATTAACTCGGGTACTAGACAACACCTATATGATTTTCCTTTATGTCATAAATATCCAGCATTCCTCTTAATGCGTATATTTCAATACCGATGTACTCGGTGGATATTTTTGTGAACAGGACATTTGTGAACAGAATATCACAAAGGTTATGGGATTCAAATTTGTACAAGGCCTTTTCTATAAAGGTGATTTCGGCACATTGCATTGCAAAAGTCTTTTTCATAGAATTATTTTTAAAGGGATTTTAACGTAACGATGTCGTTTTCCATAAAAGATACATTGCAATATAACAATGTCTTGAAACAAAGTTGGCCACATAGGGTTTCATTTTGGGCATTAAAATGAGACAACTTCATAAGACAAAAATGTCGTTTGAAAAAATTCAAATCTGCCAACTAAATCAAAGTAATATTTTCCAGCTAAATCATCTTCGTTTTTTAGAGAGGATTTTTTTATTTTTTTGAGAAACATTCCACCTTTCTATATAGACAGATCTAATTAAAATAATTGGAAGGTGTATTTTTTCAATGTATTATTAACATTTACAGATTTCGCTTGCAAAATATTAAAACAAAATTTTCATTATAGCCACTAACAACACAACTCAATTCTGTTTTGACGAAAACATATACTTTTTTAAACTTAAACAGCTCCCAGAAAAAATATCAGAGAATACATATTTTTGAACACTAAAACACACGACAAAGTTGATCTGTCCCAAAGCAATATATTTAATTCCATATACTATATACGGTCTAAAACCTGTTTATTGAAAGGACTACAGGACTTTTCATGTGCTAGACACATGTCAAGAAGTCGTTTGTCATGTTTGTTGATATACCTTCAGCAAACTGAAATTAGGAAAACGTCGACTGAGCATAACAAGGCATTCCTAATAATGTTTATTCGCATGTTATCATATTTCTGTTGGATGCTGAAAGACTTTCGATCTGCCCACTATATCATTAACTAAGTAAATATTAGATGGCCGTGTCGCTAATACCAGTTGTCTTTGGGAAGGGATCTCGGTGGCTGTCAGGACACTGGATGACCTACCTAGAGCAGTTGTCTCTCACCTTATACTTCAAAGAAGCAGCCATTGATCCAACCAAGAACGCAGATGAAAAGTTTTCTTCCATAGGAAAATTACTTGATAGCTATCAAAGCATCGTTTGGTTGATTGGGCGCTTGATTGGTAGAACTGACTTGCTCTAGTAGTCGATTTTGAAATTGGCTTATTATGTGTTGTTGTTTAATAATTGTTAAAGGTATACATTTGCCGATCTTCTCAAGCCAAGCTAAAATATGTCCATGTCCCCATTCAAGAAAGGGACCATGCAGATTTTAACTTGGCTCAAGAAGATGATATATGCCAAGCGTTCGTTCTTTGCATAGTAGAAAATAACAGCTGATTCATTTTGGGGATTGATTTGTGTTTTTTGTATTTATGTTAAGCGACATTGTCCTGGTTTTATTGTGTTCCACTGTTGATAAGTGACAGCTATCTCATGAAAGTCATGAAATCGAAACCAGAAATTTCCCCTTTGGCACTCCATCAGGAAACAAGTGGAAAAGCTCAATATTCCTTCCTTGTTTTATTGAGGCTAATCGCGCAGCTAGTTTTATTGATACGGATTAGGTTCGAAAAATACTTCATCAACTTACTTCCCCGATGAACGACTATAGGTAATAAATTAAACATTTTTAGACATATACTTTGTCTTAATTGTCGACGAGCCAATGCATTTCCATTTTCGTTTTACTTTATAAGCATGTTTGTTTTATCGATAGATCTTTTCTTACCATTGAAAAAAAGAAAATCCAGTTAAAGACTAAAAACATTTCAGATTGCTAGAAGACAAAGTTTACCGACTGTTTTTCTTCTCTGCAAATATTGCACAGGCATTATCGGTATGGAGGCAAAGGTTAACGTTGTGGATGAAAGTAGTAAAGCTACATATGCCCAGTGTTTAGAGTATCCGTAAATGGCGAATAGCTGTATGTTAAAACTAAGGTTATGACGGTGACATTTAAACAAGACCTTTGCCAAATAGGCCGTATCACCCTATGACATTTCTATGGATACTTTTTTGTTATGTATAAGGCCTTTTGTAAAAAAAAATATTGACCTCTTGTAGGTCGTGGATAATTATCATTAATGTGTCACCCGTAGAAAGTTTGCCTAAAAAAGGTCGAAGGCTCAATTATATTTGATGACCTGCGTACTTCAAAACGTGAGCTGTGGCAAAAATAAATTAGTTATATACACGGTATGTACAATTATAGTTGTTTCGGTTCGATTTTGCCACTAAAAATACATCCAATTACATAGAAATGATGTAATTTAGAAAAGTGTAGAAGGGACAATGTTATTCGGTAAAGTTGAGTCAAGATAGCCGTCTGACATTCTAAAGTGTATGTCAGCCATTATGGTATTAAATGACAACAAATATTGTTAGTGTTACTGTAGTACCCCCTTATAAAGGTCGGCTGAATACAGTTTGTTTTAGTAGTTAAACTGCTTGTAATGTTCCAGATACAAAAAAAATTGTATTTTCTACAGTTCTTACCTTTATCTATCTGTGTTTATGTGTATATTTTTTCTGGAAATTCTCATATTTGAGCAACATTTATTGATGAGAGCGTATAATTAGTGTGAAGAGCTGACGGCTGGCGACAAAACGTACACCTCAACACTCCTGACACTTGCTTTCAATTTGTTCTGTAAAATGAAGTGCGTCCTTTTTTTACAAGATAACCTTCTTTAAATAATGTTTTCGAGTTTTAGGCTGCAGCGCATTTAATAAAAAAATATATAAATCAAGGCTCATTGAGATATTGACAAATGATGTATGGTATTGATTGTGTAAGGGTGGGGTTTGCTTGAGCTTCATATAGTTGAAGCTGGCGACATACGCCTTTAAAACGACTAATTAGTCTACCAATTTACCTGTTGGTGTCTACATTTGCTAAATTCAACAAACTGATAAACTTGTTCCTGTGTAGAGGATCAATTTATTGATTCATTATTTTTATTGGTTATTTGGAAATCATCGATCAGTTAATTAATGCCCTGGGTCAATTCGTGGATTGTTTAAACAATCCTTTATTTCAAATTATTGAAGTCGAATTAACTGCCAAGATCTTAAATAGAATGTTTAAATTTCCTAAAAAAAATTTGAAACACAACATCCAGAGGTCCTGTTTTGAGATGGTGTTTAGAAAAAAAAAACTATAATCTAATCAGTGCTGAATCGATTTTGTCCGCGTTAGACTAAAGTTTCGTGAAGGCTACAAAGTTTTTTCAACGATAATATTTTCCCAAATTAGTGTATACCGTATAGCAATAGGATTCAAAGGCAAACGCTCGTCATTAAAATCCAGGACCCATTTTCACAAAGCGATCTTAGCTTAAGGTGATCTTAATTACCAATGGCAACATATACCTTTAGCATTGGTTGCCATGGTAGTTAAGATCACACTTAGCTAAGATCGCTTTGTGAAACTGGACCCAGAATGCTGCTTATATTCAAAACAATTCAATGTTGTGGATTTTCACAAACTGAATGAGTCAGAGAAGATTTAACGTAGCATTTGAATATTATTCAACAGTCTTACTGTGATAAAATCTTAGGCTGAAAAAGTTAGATCGAAGTTTAATTCTGTTTTCGACAGAAGTTTTAGGATCATTTTGTATTTTCAATTGGCGGCTCATGCCAAATTTAAACTGACACGAGTAGGCGAAATATAGATATTTTCTGTCATAACATCTTTGTCTTTCAAAAATGTAGATTATTGTACAAACGGTAGCTATTACTGTTACTGTCTGTATAATTTGTCAGAGGTTGTAATATGTATCAAGTGGGAGTATTAATAAGATTTCCACATCCTGAAGGTTTAACTAGCGTGGTGTGATCACTGATATATAGAACAAAGATTTGGGACGTTCGAACAGTCAGTTGAGAGATGGAAGTTAACGCCATGTCGCCAAAAATACTGTCCCCAATTCCCCTGGAAACTAAACACGTCATAATTTCCACAATATCAGGAACAAGAGAACTTGTCGTGGATAGAAAATATGTGGCCCAGAGTGGTGAAAAAGCCGCAAGTTAATCATGTTTTCTTTTCATTCCATTGAAAGTATTTGTTTTTATATCCCAGCGGTTTGAAGGGAAATTGCCTCGAACTGTAGGCCATATGTCAGTATGGTCGGTCACAAGCGACCAAGGGAGGCGAGGGGCAGCACAAACCTCTTTTCAGTCTCGCTCTCGAGTAGGCTTGATTATTTTGAAACTCAATTAATTACCAGTGCTAATGTCAATTTGATCGGCCAGGACCCTGCGTACTAACACTATACCAGTCCCTATAAGATGAGCGTCATCCTCGCCTATTACTACCCTGTTCATTTTATGCCTCCTCGTGGCTTCACACTTATTATTATAATTGATAATTTCATAGCTTCGCATCTTGGGGATGGTGAACAACGGGGAATCCGAGGAGACGGTGGGTAGTGTGTGTGAGAGAGAGAAAGAAGGGGATATGGGGACTGTTATATGGAATAACTAACCCACTCCAAGTCTCATTTCCCCTGGAAATATCCAAGTGGGACTTAGCCTTTCCCTTATCTGGTTTTGTATCTCGTAGAATACAACAACAATATCCCCGACACGGCTGCCGATTTCCACTACAAGCAACATTAGTCTAAAAACATACAGTTTTGTCCATATATAGAATTAGACTGTTTACTATACAAATTATAGTCGAAAATATAAAAAATATTCGGTAACAACATCTACGAACTTATTATTTGGGTCTACTAAGATTAATATGTTAAACATCTTCAAGCAAATGGCATATAGTTTGGATTTGTTGCACAGCGATCAGCCTCAACACAATTCATTTTTAAGACAACAATTGTTCAAACAAGCTGTTTTATATACTGGGATGATTCTGACAAGGGAAGGTTATTTTTCCTTTGTAATCCGGAAATTACATCACCAAAGCTTATTTTCCTCTAGCTGAGGTTATGTTCCACAGACTCCAATCTGGTCATATTCCCCTGAAATCTTACCTATTCAGATTCCATCTGTCTGACACAGACTTATGTGATATTTGTAATAATCAGGAAACCCTAGAACATTTTTTGTTTAACTGTAACAAGTATGCTTATCAAAGAAATTATTCTTGTCACCAATCACATTGGCTTGGGTATTAATCAACCCAACAAGGACAGTCTAAACATACCAACAAGGTATATTTTGAACAAGGTATATCGTATATCTGAGTGGTTGGTCGGTTGTTTTAGCTTTTTGTTTTAGCCATTCGTATGAATGATGTACGCCATACTAGTGAGTAATTATTACCTTGAGCGAGTAAGAAAACTGTGATGTGTGAACCCAATATATTTAATCTCTCTGTGCAGGAGTATATGTTAGTACGTGTATCTGAGTGTATAAAAATATATATTATATTTGTGTACCATTCTTGATCAATCTGTCTATCTTCCCCTTTTTCAGCACTGTATATTTGAATATCTTTAAATCGTATATGGGTATATGGACCAATTCTAATGCATGTTTTAATAATATTAAGAGGTTAAGTAGTTCTCAAACGTACTAACATGTACTCCTGTGGAGGGATATACTATATATTGTGCTAAGACATAACAGTTTTCTTAATCGTCCAATGTAATAATTACTCAATAGTATGGCGTACATAACACAAAGAACCGGTATTGTGGGATAACAGTAAAATCTTCTAAAAATTGCGACTGCTTTATTCAATAAAATATAAAAATTAAGAATTTACATACAAGGATTGCTGCTAAAATTGAAACCCACGGCCTGCGAATGTAGAACAGTAAATTAAACAGGCATAAATAGCTGATATCGAAAAGAAATCTTGTTAAGTTCCCTGTGATATTGTGACCTTTTCTGTCATAAATATATTCGGGATTCTCCATGCATATATCTACAAATCTAAATATTAGAAGATCGAATAGTTGCAGTGTTATAATTCATCTAAACTAGATTGTAGCTTGAAGAAAACAAATCATTAAAATCTAAATATGGGAAGACGCGATACTTGTAGATAAATAGTTCCTATTACCTTAGGGGGCTGTTTCTCAAAGCACTACGCCTGATGCAAGTCCAACGTAAGGCTTAACTGTTATGGCAACATATACCTTCAACATTACTTGACGACCAGGCGTAAAGTTGCGTCGAGCGTAAATGTGTTGAGAAACCGCCCCTAGATTACTGTCCGGAAAGTAAAAAAACATTACAATCTAAATATGGGAAGATTCAATATTTGTAGGATAATTCTTCTCAAATAAAGATTATTGTTCGGAAAGTAACAAAACCGTAAGATCTACATTTTAGAAGTACGAATACTTCTATAGAAAGATTGATTGAATGATGTTTTACGCCACGCTCAAGATTATTACACTTATTGCCGGGTTTAGCGAGGGAAGAAACCGGGTGCATTGCCTAGGAGACCTTCGTCTCCTAGGCAAGTATAATTCATATTAACCAAATGCTAAATAAAAAGAAGCATCTTAAAGTTGCATGAGCTGCGAACATTTTGATATTTTGACGTAAAAACAGAATGTTGAAAATATCGGCTATTTTTCTCAATACGTAAAATTCAGAAGCTTTTTAGTGCTTCTAGTCTCGAGAATGAACGATAAAGTATTCTTTTGAACTAACTTTGGCTTAGAATGAATGAATGAATGGTCGTCCCAGTTATTTAAATTTTGCTTACATTTCGAACACTTTTCCGGCTGGTATACCCCACATACTGTACAAATTTTCCTCATTCCAACGACAATCATTTAGTTTTTCGCTGACCTTCACAGACCATGACTGTCGTGACGATCAGAAATTATAAAAAAAGTTTTTTGGCAGCTCAAGCCACTTTAATGTTGGAAAACATGACAGTGATTTTTTATCCTTCAGAAGTGCTTTGTTGATGGTCTGTAATTATATTGATACCAGTTTAATGAAAAGTGACCGGGCTAAATTGTTTGTTGTTGGACAACTTGTAGTATTACGTCTCTAACGACCGTATTGACCCAGCAGCCGAAATGAATCCAGCTATAAACCATAAATCACCCGAGTGCCATATGGGTGTTTAATGGCAGGTTTTTAATCCCAAACTTCATGGTTGATTTGACTATGATTAACATAGTTATATCGCCGTTTCCTCTCCCTATAGTCACATCACAGCATGATACACTGGTTATATGACAGCCTATCTGAGGAATCTGGGAAGCGTCAATGATGTGGGGCCAAACTTCAATTACAAACACTGGTCATTATAGTTAGACAGGCTATGCAATAGATGACCAGTGAGCAGCAACCGAAACATATCCATCTGGTCAAATCCTTGACCACTAATACTGACCAGTGGTTGACCAATAATATGCCCCGGGCCTATCACTGTCAATCGTTATAACCGCAAAGTGATTAAATCTAGAATGAATTCATTCCGTTGAGAATCTACCGTAGGATTTCCTAATAAAGGCACCCTTACAAACACTCATATCCCAAACTTAGTTAACATTTTCAAGACGATGCCTTAGGCTGAATGATAGCTATCTTTAAATTACATTTAAATATTTACCAGAGTAGTAACAAAGATAAATAAGCTGTGAATTTAAGAAAAAGTGCCTTTCTTGGATTTTTATTCGTTTCACAAGTAGGTCTAAATATTAACGTCAAAAGTCAAGACGAATAATGCAATAGCGAGCATTCTTCGATAGAAAAACATTAGGACAGTGCCATCCCTTAAAATTATCATGCAAAAACTCTCCCTTTTTTAGGAATTATCAGTTGCTGGAAACGATCACTTGAAATTCATTAAAAAACTGTACAATCGTCCAAAAAGTTTTTAAAAATGCGCCGTGTTTCTTTTAATAATTCAATAAATCGAGATAAGAAAAATGTAGCCGAACACCCAACGCATTTGTCGATCAGCTACTAATAATTCAATTGAAATATAATTTGAAACTCCCACATCTGAAAAAATGTAATCCGAAGCGAACCGTTAAAGATACAAATGTCATGCATAGGAAATCTTTATAAGCTTTTCCCAGCATTAAAGATTTATTGCGTTTTCATTACATCCAATGTGCCCAACATGTAATTAATGAAATGGACTCTAGTATATGCCAGATTGGGGCGAGTATGCCTAGGTTTGTTTTTAAATGATTTCTCTGACATAGCTTGGATTTATGGATCAGAATACATGACGTCATAAACCAAATTTATATTTCGTAATTGTATGGAAGACGAGACAGGTAATATGTACATTCTGTCATCAATTGACAGATGTAATTATGTTCTGGTCGTATGAAATTCACTCTATCTAGCCAATAATAATGATATCTTTGATATCTACCGTCTTGTGATAATTAAGAAGGCATCTCAGAAAACCATTTAATCTGCTCAAAGGGAAAGTTTCAAGTTACACATACGGGAAGTGGTTTGATTAAAAGCAGCATAAACTAATGTCCAGACTCATTATAAACCGCAATTAACAATAAGCCAGTTTTCTGTTCCTGATATGTCCTACCGCCTCTGTAACTTTTTTGAATTTATATTCTGTAATATATTTTCCAGGGGAAGGTACATTTGTGAAAATATGGCAAAAACATTTCGATTAATTGAATAGTTGAAAGGAGGGGGCAGTGTTTACCCCGCGTCCAAGATTTTTCGCTTGATGATGACGGCGACAAAAAGGTACAGCCTCAAAAGCTGTAGACAATGTTGTTGGCTTATAGTTAGCTTTTGGAGAATCTTTCTTGGAAGACGTCTACACATGTTGTCATTTGCAAATTCTACTAACTGCAGTATAGCTGCTTAAAATACAAATTACGCGCATATTTATAAAAATCCGAACATATTGAAAATGACCCCAAATAGCGTTTTGTATGAGGCTTCTTGTTCAAATTTAATGTAGCATGGCACCATATTCAAGACAAAAAGTACATATGCAAAAGGGGTTTTGTTATTTGATGCCGGGTTCTGTTGTGTGAGGACGTTATGAGTAGAGTCTTCACAAACAGGCAAATCAAGCATTTAATATGGGATTAGTTTCCACGAGATACAGGACGACGTTATCAAGAAATAACTAAGCTGTTTTAGTTAAGCGTGAAACAAGACACCGATAAGAAGCATAGGGCCGCTGTGCAGCATATAGACAATACCGACAAGTGCGAGAGAACGGATAGGCATTGGCGAAAGAGGCCTTAATTGTGGTTTACCATTCGTTAACTGTGCACAATCAGTGGTCAGCCGCACAGGAGGCCGCAAAAATCAGAGGCTCTCATTTCCAGAAACCACCATAACTGACAATGGCAAGACGATAGCATCTCGGATCGATACCCAGCGGTCTTTATGCGAGCGAATGACGGGATGAAAAGATCTCCTTGATTTCCCCGCCAAAACACTCGGGATCTAGTTTCAAACACTGCGGTGAGGGTGTCATTGCCTTGTTATGCCAACAATACAAGAATCCAAGCGTGAAACGTTAGCACGGTGAGACAAGTGCCATTAGGCAGAGAAAGGCTTCCTCTTGTATTATCATCTCTCCAAGCTTTCCACTAACTTAAACGACACTAAGAAGAACAGACAAAAAGAGTCTTTTAAGTTGAAGAGAAAAATCAACCGAGGATTGGAAAGTGCGAAGCATTAATAATAGCTAAAAATCTGCGCTTAATGACATAAAACAGCAAAATTTTAAAAAAGTGTTTATATGATATACAATGCAAAAGATTATGGCTTCATTCTACAAGAGAAACGCTCGCTTTTTCTATGATTAATTCCATAACGCCAAAAGCTCTCTGATATTCCAACTATTTACAAAATTTCAGATACACATCGGATTCTGGTTTTGGTGCCGTCGTCATAAGTAAGCTCTATATAAACCAAGATTATATATATAATAGAACACATAAGGTTGCATACAGGGAAATATATGGAGTTGGACAGACAATAATCATATTGAATCCACTAGTACTCATTATCTTTAAATTGTTGAATAACTAAATATTCTTGAGTTTAATTAGTTAGTGTCTTTTAGCAAGTGAGTATAACAGTATTCTCGTTATTTTTTGGGATTACACTTTCTTGAAAAATGGCAGAAATTCTTCTTCCGATTTTGGGTAAAACCCGAAACGGGAATCGAACCCGGGTCCCAGAGTATGGCAACTATCGCCAGCACTAAATGCCCGCTGCCTTATCCATTCAGCCAACCGGCCGTTTTTCTGCAATTTTTCAAGAAAGTGTAATCCCAAAAAATAACGAGAATACTAAGTATTCTTGTCTCAGTGATCGTTTCCCCTATGAAGACAACCAGCACTTATTTAAATGTGTGTACATTTTAGTTGTGTGTGCGTGGGGATGTGGGGGCTTGTTGTCGCTCGATGTTTCCAGTAAAAACACGATTTTAACGCTAAGGGTTTCAAAAACACGATTTTTGGACTATTTTGTTGTAATATTTTCTGCAGTACGGTGTTTCCGGCCTCATATTTTGGGCCAAAATGTGTATTTCTTATATTCCCATGGTTAGGATCCTATTTTTCAACAATATGCTTGCACGGTACCTTTTTTCGTTGATTGAAAGGGAATCTATGTAAGCTTTATGCACCACAGTTCTTTCCAAATTCTTTGATTTGTTTCTTTATTTTCATTAGGGTAATAGTTAGTTAATTATATTTTTGCAGACAAGGTTTAGACCTAACATATATTTTTAACAAAATGCTTAAGAACGTATACATTTAGCTTTCAGCCAAATGATTAAGAATACATTGTCTTCAGCAAGATGCTTTGCTACGTATATTGTTCAGCAAAATAGTTAAGAACATTCTCTTTACCGACCTGGTTTGGTACCTATAGTTTCCACAAAATGGTTTAGAGCCTATTGTCATATGCAACATTGTTTTGAACCTATAGTTTTCAGCAAATGACTCTATATATATTGTCTATAACATCGTAGTTTAGAACATATTGCCTTTGGCAACATGGTTTGTAATGTATATTTTTCAGCAAATGGTTAAGAGCATATTTATTCTCAAGCGACATGGTTTTGAACCTATAGTTTTAAACAAAATGGTTTAGAACACATTGTCTTTGGATTCGTTTGGAAGCATGGTTTGGAACGTATAGTTTTCAATAAAGTGGTCTGTAACCTAATCTTTTCAGCAACATGCTTTGGAACCTATTGGTCTCTGCAAACGTATAGTTTTCATTAACATAGTTTTTAACAAACTGTTTTCAGCAAAATGCTTTGTGACATTCTGTTTTCGGTAACACGGTTTTGAACATTGTTTACAGTTACATGGTTTGGAACCAATTGTTTTCAGCAATGTGGCTTGAAACCACTTGTTTTCAGAAATGAATACACCGATACTTGTTAAATGAATACACCGATACTTGTCAAATGAATACATCATCTTGCCAAATGAATACACCGATACTTGTCAAATGAATACATCATCTTGCCAAATGAATACACCGAGACTTGTCAAATGAATACACCGAGACTTGTCACATGAATACACCGAGACTTGTCAAATGAATGCACCGAGACTTGTCAAATGAATACACAGAGACTTGTCAAATGAATACACCGAGACTTGTCAAAGGAATACACCGAGACTTGTCAAATGAATACACCGAGACTTGTCAAATGAATACACCGAGACTTGTCAAATGAATACACCGAGACTTGCCAAATGAATACACCCCGACTTGTCAAATGGATACAACGAGACTTGTCAAATGAATACACCGAGACTTGTCAAATGAATACACCCAGACTTGTCAAATGAATGAACCGAGACTTGTCAAATGAATACACCGAGACTTGTCAAATGAATACACCCAGACTTGTAAAATGAAAACACCGAGACTTGTCAAATGAATACACAGGGACTTGTCAAATGAATACACCGAGATTTGTTAAATGAATACACCATCTTGCCAAAAGAATACACAAAGACTTGTCAAATGAATACACTGAGACTTTTCAAATGAATACACCGAGACTTGTCAAATGAAATCACCCAGACTTGTCAAATGAATACACAGCGACTTGTCAAATGAATACACCGATACTTGTCAAATGAATACACCAATATTTGTCAAATGAATGCACCATCTTGCTAAATGAATACACAAAGACTTGTCAAATGAATACACCGAGACTTGTCAAATGAATACACCGAGACTTGTCAAATGAATACACCGAGACCTGTCAAATGAATACACCCAGACTTGTCAAATGAATACACCGACACCTGTCAAATGAATACACCCAGACTTGTCAAATGAATACACCGAGACTTGTCAAATGAATACACCGAGATTTGTGAAATGAATACACCGATACTTGTCAAATGAATACACCGATACTTGTCAAATGAATACACCGATACTTGTCAAATGAATACACCGATACTTGTCAAATGAATACACCGATACTTGTCAAATGAATACACCGATACTTGTCAAATGAATACATCATCTTGCCAAATGAATACATCGAGACTTGTCAAATGAATACAACGTCACTTGTCAGATGAATACACCATCTTGTCAAATGAATACACCGAGACTTGTCAAATGAATACACCGATACTTGTCAAATGAATACATCATCTTGCCAAATGAATACATCGAGACTTGTCAAATGAATACAACGTCACTTGTCAGATGAATACACCATCTTGTCAAATGAATACACCGAGACTTGTCAAATGAATACACCGATACTTGTCAAATGAATACACCATCTTGCCAAATGAATACACCGAGACTTGTCAAATGAATACACCATCTTGTCAAATGAATACACCATCTTGCCAAATGAATACACAGTCTTGCCAAATGAATACACCGAGACTTGTCAAATGAATACACCATCTTGTCAAATGAATACACAATCTTACCAAATGAATACACAGTCTTGCCAAATGAATACACCGAGACTTGTCAAATGAATACACTGAGACTTGTCAAATGAATACACCGAGACTTGTCAAATGAATACACAAAGACTTGTCAAATGAATACATCGATACTTGTCAAATGAATACACCGAGACTTGTCAAATGAATACACCGAGACCTGTCAAATGAATACACCGATACTTGTCAAATGAATACACCGAGACTTGTCAAATGAATACACAGAGACTTGTCAAATGAATACACCGAGACTTGTCACATGAATACACCGAGACTTGTCAAATGAATGCACCGAGACTTGTCAAATGAATAACCGATACTTGTCAAATGAATACACAGAGACTTGTCAAATGAATACACCGAGACTTGTCAAATGAATACACCGAGACTTGTCAAATGAATACACCGAGATTTATGAAATGAATACACCGAGACTTGTCAAATGAATACACAGAGACATGCCAAATGAATACACCCACACTTGTCAAATGAATACACCGAGACTTGTCAAATGCATACACCCAGACTTACCAAACGATTACACCCAGACTTACCAAATGAATACACCATCTTGCCAAATGAATACACCGAGACTTGTCAAATGAATACCCCGAGACTTGTCAAATGAATACACCGAGACTTGTCAAATGAATACACAAAGACTTGTCAAATGAATACATCGATACTTGTCAAATGAATACACCGAGACTTGTCAAATGAATACACCGAGACCTGTCAAATGAATACACCGATACTTGTCAAATGAATACACCGAGACTTGTCAAATGAATACACAGAGACTTGTCAAATGAATACAACGATACTTGTCAAATGAATACACCATCTTGTCAAATGAATACACCGAGACTTGTCAAATGAATAACCGATACTTGTCAAATGAATACACAGAGACTTGTCAAATGAATACACCGAGACTTGTCAAATGAATACACCATCTTGCCAAATGAATACACCGAGACTTGTCAAATGAATAACCGATACTTGTCAAATGAATACACAGAGACTTGTCAAATGAATACACCGAGACTTGTCAAATGAATACACCGAGACTTGTCAAATGAATACACCGAGATTTATGAAATGAATACACCGAGACTTGTCAAATGAATACACAGAGACATGCCAAATGAATACACCTACACTTGTCAAATGAATACACCGAGACTTGTCAAATGCATACACCCAGACTTACCAAACGATTACACCCAGACTTACCAAATGAATACACCATCTTGCCAAATGAATACACCGAGACTTGTCAAATGAATACCCCGAGACTTGTCAAATGAATACGTAGAGTCTCACAAAATGAATTCTACAAAGCTTACCTAACGAATACATCGAGTCTTACAAAATGAATTCTACAAAGCTTACCTAACGCATGCATCGAGTCTTACAAAATGAATTCTACAAAGCTTACCTAACGAATGCATCGAGTCTTACAAGATGAATACAAAAAGGTTTACCAAACAAATACATAGAGTTTTACCAAAAGAATACTACAAGTCTTACCAAACAAATGCATTGAGTCCTTCCAAATAAATACTACTAGGCTTACAAAATAATGCACCAAGGTTTACCAAACGAAAGCCTCTTGCAACCAGTACTGCAAAATGACGATAGATAATCATATCTTTTGCAATGACTGTCGTAACCATATCCTTATCCGTCAATCTTACTCTTAGTTTACCCTAACGGTAAACCCTTAACCCTACATAAATCCTGGAGTTACGATCCAATGACGAGCGGACGGTCTGAAGACGTTTCCACGAGTCACTGAATAGCGGCTATTTGAAATTATTTTGTCGAGCATCACAGGTGAATTGCAATATGTATATTTATATAATAAGGCCATAAAGATGTGTAATGTTGAGGAACTGTCAGGAGAACTGGTCGGGTATAATCGCAGGTGTTCAACAGGTAAATACCATAGTGAAAAGTGTGAATTGCCACTGCTTCTCTTGTTGCAAGGAGCCGGCGAAAACACATGTAAACATTTGAGGTATGTGCCCTGTAGATGACAGTAAAACACGAAACAACATGAAGGCAAACAGCAAATAGATATGTAAACGTGTATACATGTTCGAAGCCCGAGCCTTTGAATTCTATTCCGTTGATTTAGTGGTCCAAGTGCAACGAGCAAATTGACACTTGCCTTCGACAAGCGTTCATGGCATGGCCTTTTCACTTGTATCTTTACACAGCAGCGAAAAGAAAGACTAATTTTAAAGGACATGGGTTACGTTACAGGCAACTTAAAGCACTCTAAAATAATGTATGTATATAAATAGGGGCCTATATATCCAAAATGAGAAGGATATAAACATCAACAAATGTGAACAGAAATCAAACTTTGTACCTATATATTTTTAATTGAGCTACAATTAAGTTATCAATCAGGTTTCAGTAGAAATTGTCAATTTTAAAATAATCACTTCCTCCATGCTATTTTATAACTATGCATTGTCATCAGGAAAGTCATTGATATAGCATTTAGTCTTGTATGTCGATAAAATACTACAAATTCAAATATTAAAACTGTAACCATCCAATCCCATTCTTTGTCAGAGAATACAAACGGTACCTCTGTTGTTAGGACGTGTTAGCTGTAAAAAAAAATATCACTGTATTAAACATACTAAGTTAATATGGTAAAAATGAAGCAATAAGAATTTTTCTATTAACGCTATCTTTTTTCTTTAAGTTTGTTGAATTCAGTTTGGCTCTGCTAATAGAGGACAATATAGTTCTTGTACAAACTATCATAAAATAATGTGATTTTGTTTGATTTTTAATTGCCCATGAGCCTCATGCAGATGGCCTCTTAGGGGCGTGAAAATATCTATATTCTTTATTAGATAGAAATTCTACATATCATATGTAATCCACAGATGTATACCGTGAGGACAAAGCTCAATATAACTTATAACAGAAAGCGAATAACATCGCTAATAAGACTTCTATAGAATGCATCCGAGTTGTGATCAAATTTCATTTCACATGAAGCGGGACAGGTCAGATCTTTAGAAAAGGGACACTTTGGTAGGACTTGTGCAAATAAAGGCGAGGTTTGGATGACGGTACAACTCGACTGATACACACGTTTAGGTTGAGAGTTATAGATATAGGATGGCAAGAGATAGCAGAAGGACTTTTATTCGTTGAGTTAGGGTCAAGACCTTTCGCCGTATCATCCGACCCCTAATCTAACCCCTGCCCCCCTCCATCACAACAGTCCCATTATAGGACTGACAAATGTTCAGGAGATGGGGCTGCCCTATTACCCAGTCTTTTGTTCACCGCTGAACTATACATACGTCTTGGCGTTGAAGGGCACACCATCCTATACAATAACGTCGCTTCAATTGTCAGACCTGAACGCATTCGAATAATATAAAGCTTGGAAAAGCCACGACCTTTAGTCTTCTTCTACTCTCCTTGACTGTCATCGGTGTCAGCCACTACAAAAACTCTACGACCCTTTAATTGAAACCGTATGCCCACAGGTCAGTCTCATAAAAATATTAGAGGTATCAATCATTTGGAGAAAGCTTGTAGGTGGCATCTCTACACGAGTGAAGGTATACCTCATCCTCCCATTCAATCCACCCCATCCGGCATGTCCACTGTCTTTCCAACCCTCTTCTAACATAAATTACACCCATGTTAACTAGGCCCTCTAACGTATTCCGGACTTGCAACTGACACGTTAAGCTTCCGATCGGCTTATGGAGATAATTAATGCCTAAATGGAAGTTTTCATTAAAGCTAACAGATTCTGATTAAACATGGTTTCAAGAATTTTATCAAATCAAATCCAAATAGTTGTCATTGATACAGCACGTTGTTATCATTAGTTAGAACTTCGCTATGAAATTGTAAATCATATTAACGACATGACCCTTCCATTCCTGATTTTTGTTTCGGTTGACAAAAATGTTCACTTTTAAGTGGTACTAATATCGTATAACTCCAATGCCAGATCCCATTGTGTGGCTCAACTGTCAGCTGAAAATCTAAGTACGTGACTTGAAGGGATATATGTTTAATACTTCTCGATAAAACAGTTTGTATCTGTTTCCATGATTCGGTCATTGGAAAGGCATCGGACAAAAACAGGGTAGCAGCCAATTTGAAGAAAAGTCTAATGGCGTTAGACTGTTTTCGTCGGTCATTAAAAACGCCAAAAGGTTTTTGCTGTTTTTGTTTATTTACAGTCGATATACACTATAGTCCGAGAGTGCGATGAGTGGTGAACATGTGGCCGTCTGTACCGTTCCTCCCGATCCCATCCAGCCACCCAAAACCCTCCCTACCCGACCCATTCAACTCAAACCCATCTTCTCTTACTCCACAAACCTCCCCGGACGAGTCAAGAGGTGAAGTGTTACGGATGGTTCGCATTTCCCACCTCATACCATAACTGTGTGAATGACAAATTAGCTGTTGAAACTGACAAATAACTGTTTGTTTGTCAAAACGTCAACATGGCCAACAGTTATTCCCATTCCCAAAATTTTCTAGTTAGCTTTCAGTTTCGTTTAAAAAAGCATTTTTCTTGCATTTTTGCGATGATGGCCTGAGTTTTTTTGTCAATGTAAACTGTTCGCTCACCTAACTAGATGGGAAGTTTATTGTGTTAATAACTACACTCTAAGTGATATTCCTGAAAATTCAACTCAATGCTTAGCGAAAACCAAGAGCTCCTGGTGGTTTGTTGAAACCCAACAGTCTTTGACGTCCACGCTTAGACTATGCTCAGATGGAATAGAATAAAAGAATGTATTTTCTGTAGGTACTTTGACTCACCGTCCGGCTTATCTTCCAATACCATATATATTTGGTGTAAGCCTTTCAATTCTTACAACCCATTAGCCAAACAAGGCATCGCCCTGAGGTATTTTCAACCTTCTCATTGCACAAATATAATCGTCGAAGTTAGAAAATAACTTTTAAGACAACAGTTTTGGGAGAATACGTTCAGTTGCATTCAAGGCTATCTCAATTTAACAAACGATGTTGTCAGTGTATTCCACAGGCAATGGAACTCACGAGCAGCAGTAGGTTCCTTAACACAGTCCAATATTGCATGGTCTATCAAAATGGTGCACTTACAGAAATTATGAAACACCTAGACATTCGGGAGTTATTTGAGTGATCCATTGGTTTTTTGTACTAATACCATATGATAGATTACTTTTTCTAATAGACAGGATTGTCTTTTGTCTTCTGTCAAATATACTTCATAGCACCAGTTGATAGCAGAGACAGTTGACAATATGCTGGTTTACAAGAAAAGCTAAATAGATACCAGAAAAGCTAAATAGATACCAGAATACTTTATTTTATCAGAACTAATCAACAGAAAAGTGTGATCGGTATATCTTTAACACCCAAGTCTGCGACTAACTGTAACGGAAGCTAGTTCTGCTAAAACGGCACTAGAGGTCATGACCTCTATGTCATATGTGACAAGATCAGCTTTCCCAGATGTCAAAGGTTAGGTACTTGACTGCCACCTTTTTGACGTTGTAGACAAACAAATACACGCTCTGACCGATTAAGCCCTGGTAGATAGACATACGCTCAAACTGTATGGATTGTCTGACTGACTATGAATGATGGATAACAAAACCAAACGGCAACGGCAAACCGTCCTTTTCTTTTTAGAAAAAAAACTTGCCTTGAGGACTTAAGCAATGAATGTTAAAGATACATAAGATCTTTTTGCATACACTTGTCGTAATGTACACTTAACTGTCGAATTCAATCGATCAATCAGGCATATTGTACTTAAATATTCTTTGCTCTCCTCTGTCCAGTAGATAATTCAAATAAAAGTGAATGATTCGGGTCTTTTCTAATTACGTACGGGCAATTTATTACCTTTGAAAAGAATTTTCACCTTACTATATGTTAAACTGCAGGGCTATATTAAAACTGATATCAACACGTGGCCACGTTATCAAAGAGAAAAAAATATGATTTCCACTAATTTTCAAAATATATCGACTGAGTATAGACAATGCGGTACTAAATGGCTCGTAGTACTAAGCTGGTGCAAATATATGTAAATCTATTTGAGCTTACACATGGTCTCACGTGTAAGCAAATCATAGGCAATTACAAACACTATCAAGTATGTAGGCGCAACTTTGTCCTTTAAGACTATGTAAATAACTTGTTGTCAGGGCCTAGTTTCACAAAGCGATCTTAGCTAAGTGTGGTCTTAACTACCATGACAACCAATGATAAAGGTATACGTTGCCATTAGTAATTAAGATCATCTTAAGCTAAGATCGCTTTGTGAAACTGGAGCCAGGTCATTAGAGGGGGTCCAATGTTTCGTAGAGAAAGAACTTTGGAAATGGCTTCCGGTGAAATGCCTTTTTATCTAGTTTCATATAAACATTACAAATCTAGAAAATCTTTTCGGTTAGATCGTGTCCTGAACGATAGCATCGTTAGGGAAAGTGGGAAACAAAAACATGACGAAGTATGTCTCTTGCTTTATAAGATCAACTTAGTAGTTAAATGACCGAAGCTTCCGTCATAACAGTGGCCTTGATATATTTTGTTTCCTCATCTACTCTCTGACACTGACACATGAAGAGATAAAAAAGATGCATTGGTGTTTGATTTCCAGAACCCTCACTATTCAAATGTGTTTTTCTTCTGCTAAATTAATTATGTCACAGGATATCCCGAGAGAGATAAGTGGTCGGTTAAATAAGTTATTTATATACGTCAGGATAACCACAGCGCTCAGTGATATCAGCAAAAGACTTGTCCGTCAAACTATAGTCAGTCCATAGAAATAATCTGACTGAGGCAGATTGTGGTGAAAAATGGAGGATGGTTTATTTACCAGTCCGTTTTTTTTTTTGAAAGCTTAAAGACGATAGTCAAAAATTATGGGATAGAAAAGGTATCTTATTCGAAGTGACCGCTTCGTTAAACTCTTTTTTGCGACACGAATGACTGTTCAGCTATAATTTTCCATGCAGATTAATTACCATGCGCTCCTTTATTCCTGCTATGACGTCATTAAACAATCACTGTATTCGTGTCAAGGCTTTGATGGGTTTTTTTTCGTTGAACGCTTCAGTCGCGACTTAATTCATATGAAGACTACAAAACCTGTACTCGAAGGAACTTTTCGTTAGTTTCTCGCGACAACCCCATTTACCATAAAAAAAAAGTTGAGGCTAAATCATAAAAGGTCTAAGTTGGGCTCACGCCCGTGAATTGTGAGATATAATGACTTAAATTACGTTTATAAACGCCCATCCTCGGATACCCAGGGTTAAATTCTCGACAAGCTCACCTGTAATGTGAGCGTAAGCGGAATTTTTAACCGTGGGTTTCGACGATGATAAACGCCTAACCCAACTAAACTGTAATAAATCTATGATTGGGTATAAATGAATAAATGGCAAAAACCATTTTTAACACAATTAGAAATTTATCTCCATGGTTATTTTAGTGAAGAAGATTTCCCCTGTGTCCTAATGTTAAAGTTTTTATAAATGCATATCATTTGTTCACAAACTGACAAAGATTCAGACACCGAATGAACTTTTGCATTGTACGTAAAAGAACGCCAATAGGTTGCATCTGCTAAAGCGGGTGCACAGAGCCATCACCGCATAAATTCGGATATTTCAAATCCACCAATGATTTCAAAATGTTTAATACCCAGACTGGCAAACTTCATTATCTTATCGTGTGTTGGGTTAAAAAAGAATCTAAAAGGGCTTGTTAATGGCTAATTTTTTTCATCCGCATGACAGTCAAACATTAATTCAGGAAATGAAAAGTTATCAGATGGCTGACGTGGACAATAAAAAATCCAATGTTTGAAGAGGTTTATTTTGGCCTGGGATTAGTCTTGGAATGGTCCTGTCGGTTAATTGTACTATTGGTGACTGTTGTCCTACTGTCATCAACCGCATCTGGGATGACACCGGGCAGATGTCCACCTTTGCCCGCCAACACAATAAAGGGCACGGGGACGAACAAAAAAACACCAGGTCTTTCAATATGTATTTTAAACAAGACACAAGACTTTCAATAAGGTCTTTTAAAGACGAGTTTTTCTATACTGACCATAGAGCTTGACCTGTGACGGATAAAACCAAAAGGCAAACTGGACGCTTTAGATGACCAGTCCTTGAAAGTAAACGAGCCGGACAAGGGTCAAGAGTTAAGCTATAGAAAGCACTGCAATTCAAATTCAGGATGTTTTCTTCTAGAAACTCGCTTCTTTACAGGGATGTGAGCTGCCAAAATTGTTACCTTTTTAGCTTTAAAAACAAAGGGATTTACGTTGTAACAAAAAATATCGACCAGTAACCCGTACAAAGATGTGAGGAAATAGGGGACAAAATTCAAATAGCTTGTATGTAAGAGTACATTTTTGCGGTTTTGTTGCTTATAGATCTACAGCAATGTACAAATCCAAGACTGATATCACAAGAAAGATATTATTTTGTACTTTTTGGTAAAAATGATGAACAATTAGCTAATTTTGTTTCATCGAAAGGTTCCAAATATTTGACAGCTCATGCTACTTAAAGTTTTCGTGAAATGTTTTGCTCTGGTAAATGAATTACATGTAGTTTCTTATGTGTGAGGTCATCCGGTTTCAAAAAAACTAATCAAAGCTGGAAAAAAGTGTTTAAAATATCTACAAAAACGATTAGTTCATTTTACACGTAAATTTTGTCCCTGTGCCCGTGTGTTTAGTGATCATAAATATATTAAACTTCTCGCTTCAAGTAGTGAATCTAAAAACATGTATTGTGGTACAACTGCCAATGTAGAACTATGCTTAAGAGTGCGTTTAGTTAAACCAAAACACACAGAACAAATAGTGTTTGTAAGGTTTTGTTGAGGAGGTTTTTAGCAAAGTTTAAGGGTTACAGAAAGAGGATTTCTGCCCAAAGAAATGCCCTGAACAAAAACATGGAAAATAGGATAGTTCTCTCGTTGTTTTACAGAGGCGCCAAATTTAAAATATGGCAAGATAACTATGTAATGAAAACAAATTTCGGTGCTAAAAGAGAGTTATTCTCATAGATTGATTGTTTGGTGTTTTACGCCGCGCTCAAGATTATTTCACTTATATGGCAGCGTTGCCAGTTTTATTGTGGGAGGAAACCGGGCTCTATGCCCGGAGGAAACCCACGACCTTCCGTTGGTAACTGACAACCATCCCACATAGGTCGTTCGAGTGAAAACCCAGTCAGAAAATTTTCCAATTTTTTTGGACTGAGTGGGATTCGAACCCGCGGCCCATTGGTGGAAGGCTGTTTGGATTGAGCGTCCAACGCTCTACCTACTGAGCCACGGAGGCCCTTCTTCTCATAGAAACCCTGTCTTTAAAAAGTTGTACGAGTTAATCGTGTGAAAGGGGTCTGATATGAGTGACGGTGTACCGAGGTGCGGTTGTCAAATTGCTTATTCTCTGATGCAGAATGTAATGACAACTAATTAATATTTTAGTTATCATATGAACGAATACTTTAGAAGCGTAATTAAGTGTTAAACAATAGGAGATGAATTAGCATTCTGCTTCAGATTAAATACGTCAATATAGAGTACAATAACGTCTGTCCCGAGCTGTGTGTGGTCGCGTGGTGAGTACGGGTCTGAAATGCTAGGAGTAGTCGTTTGTTACATAATAAGGTCTAGATGAAATTAGCGATAGCAGAGACAAAAAACAATCTCGACATGGTTATGTTAAAAGATCAATCACAGTTAATTGCATCCTGTCTAATGAGGCAAGGTAAATGTCTACTTGAGAGGGCCTTTGAACTAAATATCTCTATGTATAGTAGAACCCGTCGTATATAAAACAAACGACTGTCTTAACACTTATAGCAATAATAATATGACGGTTTTCACATAACGTTGAAAAAAACCTAGACGAAATATTAAATTATTCTAAAACACATATGACACTCCATCATCAATCATGTCGCTACTCACAAAGAAAAACAATCGAATGCACTCGCCGACGTCGCAAACAGCGTGAAACAAAAACTTCTTTTAAAGGTATATATTTTACTGTCTATAAATATAAATATTTATTATATAAACGAAGAAAAAGTATGATGACGGATAAAGGCTATATACGAATAAATAAATCCGAAGAAAAGATAATAAGAGTTCACGAGAAACAAAAAAACATACAGAGTGTATAGCGCTTGAATATTTGGAATGGATGAGTTAAAAGATATAACAAAGATCGGACAGATTAATCAAAACTTTAGACGGCTGTAATAGGATTTAGTTTTCGGTGGGCTGGTTTCTTTATTCCCTACTTTAAAAATATTTTTCAAAAAACTAATTGTTCTGTCTAAAAGCCATTGTTAAAAACTAATTAGAAAATGCGCCTTTGAATTCAATTTACGCACGGTTATATATCTTTTCAACCGTGTCAATGTTTTTTCCCGAATTTGTGTTTCCGCTTCACAGTGAAAATCATGAGCAGAAAATATTGGTGCCTCTCGTCGCCTGTAACATCAGAGCTTGTTGAGTGGGCGTTATTTTTTGTATTTATTTCTTTTTGTGAATGGTTACGGGTCTGGGGAGTCTTTTATCGGACAGGGTGTTACAAACTCATGGCAATTTTTTGTCACTTATCCTCTTGGCGATGATTTATATAGTATACATCGTATTTACATGAGCTTTAACATCTTTACACTCTCCAGGGTGTTAGGTTTGAGATTTTTTTTCTTGAAGAGACCAATATAGTTCTCACTGGTTCACGTGGGTCAGACGCAACGCCGTAAACTCGAGTTTTATTGCAAGTTTTACGACCGCTATGGGTTTATGTTTCTGATTATCGGGTGTCTGTCTGGCCTCGGGGTCGCGAAAGGTCAGAGTAAACCCCATGATGCAATTAGGAGGCATACTTTAGGTCCTCAAATAGTCGAGTTTGAGCTGACGTTTATTGCCTGGGCTCAGACACGCTGAATGAACAGATTATTGCATGGTTACACAAGGGTCGTGCCGCTTTACTCTCGAAAATTCCGCTGGGGAACCTAAACTCTCTAAAGACTGACAGACCACAACGATCTCGTGTCGATGGTAAGCTTTAGTTATGGACCAACGCTGAGACCTGTTCCTTATCGAGCCCTAATCTCGTAGAAATACACGCCAACCAGTGGTTTAAAGGTCTGCAATGGGTAAATATCATTATGGACACTAAAACACACAGGCACACGAAAAATCTTCTTGGGCATGTCGGTTAACTGAGATTAAACTAATCATGACCATGGGAAAAGAAAGTGAAAATTTTGATCCCATCAGAAATATCCGGGTAGATGACGAACAAGTGACTTTAGTCCTGACTAGAAGATACATTTTATATGTACATTTCTCTAATACATAAACAGCATTGGATAATTTTTTGGAAATAAGTGAGTTGAAATATAAAACACAGGCTTAAAATCTTGAAACATATAGCATGGCAAACCCTATGTAAATTGAATTCAATAAATTAAACTAAATCTCGCTTCAATCCCATTGTCCACTTTTGATGAACCATTCAGTTTGTGTTCCTCTTGAGACTCGTTTTCAAAGATTTGCAATGTATAATTGTTCTCGAATATAAGTTACAACTACAACAACTACAACGAATTCAATTCTAGATTGTTATGGTCATTTTATGACTTAAATCGTTTCGTGCAAAAAAGAGTTTTTTCTTTTCAAGATTTTGAAACCTGTTATCTGTTCAGCAGGTAACTTTTTTCAAAACGTCTATTAAAAAAGTAGAAAAGACTTGAAGCAAACCTTAACTACAAAATGAACCATGGAGGCTGAAAAAATAGCACCCAAACATAGAAGAATTTTTGTTACTAATTTAACATTGTTGTGCAATATTTTTTCATGAACCTAGCAAGCTAGTCCGCAATATGTTGATTGGTTTAGAGCTCTTTTGATGCACTTCTAAAATACTGCGTGAACACAAAGAACATTTGAAAAATCTAAGAGTTGTAGTGGCGAGTAGGATTTGAAACAAACCGATGGATGGTGTCTGTTTCTATGCACCAAAATTAAAACCACCCAAATTCCTTGCAGGTCGATTTTACGGCAACAAAATCATAAAATAAGGAGGTTTTCAAATAATTTTCTTGGCCAAATTTTGGGTATGCACTGCACATCGGAATAACTTCAATCCACTCAACATATAGCGGACTACCGGCAAGTTAACCCACCAAAAACAAGGAAAAGCACACCAATTTTACCTAGACTCAAAATATCTGAACCGCTTGGTGCAATCCTGGCAATCGTTTATAAGCAACCGAATGAATGACCACGTGGGGGAAACATCCTCCCCCATATCAATCTGTTTTATACACATACAAAAGGTCAACACCTCACAATATTTACTTTTTTTTTACTACGTCGAGTAAACTACTGGCAGAGTTGAAACCGTATATGCCTTCAAACCGGGCACCACTTCCATGTCTGCAATATAGATGCTCCGCGCTCGTCAAGAGCCCTTTCGTCTTGTCTATCAAATTGCCGTTTGATGTAGTCCACTCAAAGGTAATAATATCTCGATCAAAGTGTCAACAATTTCACGCAAGGGACGTAATAACAGACTAGTTAGATTCAGTTTTATGGTCTTCGTCCAACGTATTAAGTTATTCAAATAAAAATACCAAAATTAAATATTGTTTGATGATTAATTTATTCAGTATGTTTTCATTAATATTGCTTATTTTTGTTTAAATTAATGGCAGCATTTCTTCTACAAGCTTTATTCTAACACAGTTCAATAACTCGATGAAACATCCGATAGAGCCAGAATTCGTTTTCTGGAGCTTTTTCGGTTTCAAATCTATAAAATGATTGATTGATTTTTTATGCGAAACTTAATTAAGAGGAAAGAAAGCGGGCTCTCACCTTGGCTGACGGAAGGCCTGGGTCGGACTTAAAATCTAGAACAGAGAGTCGGATAAGAGATATTTTTCCCTTACACGCCTTGATATAGATACAAACAAAAACTACATTTTCGTCATCTATCATTATAAATGTGTTTAAGCTGTTTCTGTTTTCATTATTCCTTTTGACCGGTATTGTTAATGAAAGCTTGTGATTGACTGATTGGTGGATTTAGTGATTTGCGTTCATGTATACGGTGGAGCTGTCCCGCTTATTGGGAATTCCTGTTGGCACTCAGTTACCGTCACACAACATTCTTGGAAACTAAAGATACGGAAATATTGGACGAACCATAGTATGGATAGGAGCTTATTAAGAAGCTGTAATCATTATTATCCATGTTAAAATTCGTCTATTTAGGCTTTCGCCCTTAAATACAGAGTTAAGAAAAATGGCGATAAGTTTTAAAAGGTTATGCCTCCCATAGCAGGGATCGCAAAAGGTCAAGTAAACTAGATTATAAGATTGTGACCTGTTGGTTGCTTTGTTTGACCCGGGATCATTGTCATTTCCAAATAACCACATGTGTGGAAACGGACTTGAAAAAAGACCTCACAGGACGACCGGTTCAAATCTCGATTCGCCACTTACATACAACCATATGGAGATCATTCGGACGTTCCTCTCTATTTCTCCTCCTACAAAAATGAAAATAGGTTCAAAGAATTTGTCAGGCGGTCCAAATCTTGAAAGCAAAAACCTCGTATGGTAGCTATGTAGAATCAGAGGATATTTTGACTTAAAATAGATACACATTGCAACAGTTTTTGAAGGTCTTGACTAAATGACGAGTCTTTCTTTTAAACCTATTGACAGCAAGGTTTTATCTATTTGTGCCAATAGCATTGAGCAGTAAAATATCAACCAAAGTTCACATCTGGTATGAACATGCTTAAGTGCAAAAATAGGAATTGAATAAAAACAGAATATAAAAACTAATTGAAAATTCTGTTCTTTATAGAATATACGAATATATTGTAGATATGTGGACAAATTCACACAAAGTTACACCTCTTACATGGTCCATTGCATTCAGGACTAGCGGATTTGATTTTAGGGTTTTTAATATTATTTAGAAGATTTTCTTAACTGTAATTAAAAGTGCAAGACTCAAAAACATCCGGGATCAATAAAATAGCCTTTTGCACTTGTTGAATTTGCATTTCAGAGCATGAATCAACGTTTATACAAAAATGTATTGTGTTATAGAGGTTTCATGAAAAATGTTCATAAAGTTCAACTTTGTGTAAATTGTGATGTAGATAAACATTGAAATTTATGTGAGTTCAGTGCCATAAAAATGTAATCAAAACAACTTTGCTTCGATCTGACAGCATGAATTCCAACAGAAACATAAAAATGCTTGGGGTTGACGTATCCTGGCTCAGCCCGCAAGGCGGAGCTCTTATCGTCTCTATGTTAACCTATATTTGTTGTTATTATGACATCGGTGTAACCGAAGCAGGCGGAAACAAGTGAGAGAGGCAATGGGGTCAGCGCACACCCTACAACCTTGCTTCAATGCAAGTCATTCTTTACTCGCCGGTGTTAGAAAGGGAAACAAAAACCATATGCTTAAAGCAGGGTTGTTTCTGGGTTGGTTTAGGATGTCAAGAGTGACACATTTTTGGCATGCCCCGCAATTAACACAGCTCCATGTACTATAACAAGAAAGTTATTGCTCCACACTTGCGTTGTAACAAATCCTCTATATAGGATGGCGAGAGAACCTCGTAAAGAAACAGGGTATGTCTGTGTAGGACGTCTGGGGCTTATTACGTGATAGTTCACGACCCTGTTTACTTTAGCCGAGGGTAAGGCCCCCAGACGTAACCTGTCGTGCCCCATGATACTTCACATGTCTCATAAAGAAGATAACACACTGGCATAGCAGCAATCAAACCCTACCTTTTATGAACGCCATCAAATTAGAAAAGATTTAGATGATTTTACGGTGGGAAACATAGGCCGCCCGGTGCTTTGACACGGTATCTGAAGAGTTCGTAGACCTATAATCAAACGACGAAAACATTTCCGTAACTGTTTCCAAAATCAAACTAAAGTGAAGCTATAAGTGTTTATTTTAGATAGTATAAGGTAATAACACTTAAATTTACATGTTCACTTGGAATTCATGTAATTGTCAGTGGAACTACTATATTTTGTCTCCATTTCTTTTTTTTAGTCTGCATCAAAAACTTTTTTACGCAGACATTTAGATCATTTCTTTTAGTTAAATACATAACTAAGTAAGATACGTTGAACATTTATAATGTTTTGTTAACATGTTTGTTCAGAATTCATTTTACACTGCAATGATTATAAGAGTGCTGTCAATTTTCTCTCTATATATATTTATAGGAGCTGCAGTTTGCATTTGATTTTAATAAACAAACTGCTGTCTACTTAACCTTATTTCAAATCATCTTTACCACAATTTAAAGTGGTATGAGCTGCCAAAATCCACACTTTTTTCATGATTTTTGATCTTCACGATAGTAAGAGGCTTTGAAGGCCATGGAAAAAACTAAATCATTGGCGTTGGAGTGAGGAAAATCCATACAGTATGTGGCCTGTACAAACCGAAAACGTGGTCGAAAAGTAAACAAAATTTAAATAACCGGGACGACCATTCATTCATTCTAAGCCAAAGTTAGTTCAAAACAATACTTTATCGTACATTTTCGAGACTAGAAGCACTAAAAAGCTTCTGAATTATACGTCTTGAGAAAAATAGCCAATAATTTCAACATTCTGTTTCAACCTCAAAATATCAACATTTTTGGCAGCTCATGCCACTTTAAACTCAGCTTGGAATATTGAATGGGTTCCCTGATTATATATTTGGTAGAGAAGTACCGATTACAGTTGAATAAACAACATAATCTAAAATCGTATAAATAACATACAGCTGAAAACAAAGTCTATTTATTTCCCAAAGATAAGATAGATCCATGTGGAAACATACCCGGGTAATATTTGAGTGAGAACACGTTGCCTTGTGTCGATCTGGGACTGGATAAAGTGAATCCCCAGATAAACGAGAGATTGCAAACCGACTATGATACTCGTACCGGATAGAATATACAGAATTATCTACTTCAGTTAAATCACGTCATTTTTTACGCTTTTATCTAAAAGCAAATAAATCAAGGGAGAGAGTCTCTGAAAAATCTCAAGGAAGAAGGATAGGAACCATTACAAGCCAAATGTCTTCTTTGGACAACTGAACAAAACATGTTTAGAATAAAATGGTTGATTGATTGTTTGGTGTTTTACGCCGCGTTCAAGATTATTTCACTAATATGGCAGCGTTGCCAGTTTTATTGTGGGTGGAAACCGGGCTCTTTGTCCGGAGGAAACCCACGACCTTCCGGTGGTAACTGGCCACCATCCCACATAGGTCGTTCGTAGAATAAAATGTGTTTTACAAAGTGTGATGTGCAGATGAACCATTTTTATGGGAATTAAGACACTATATCAGTGAATTAAAAAAAATACCACTACTAATAGGCAACACTTCGGCTAAAATGAAGTTGGCAAATTATGTCTTCAAACCGAAATATACTTCAAAAACCCTGGCTCTAGAGGCCATAAAACAGTACTAGGCCCAGCTTAAAAGAGAGAGAAAATTAAGTTGGCAAATTAAGTCTTCAACCCGAAATATACTTTTAAAAAACCTGGATCTAGAGACCATAGAACAGCACTAGGTCCAGCTTACAAGAGAGAGAAAAATTAGACTTCTAGTTTGTACTAGGTAAATATGTCTATATAATAACTATACAGATCGTTGGGCCTATATGAATCTACAAACACTGTTATGGTACCTTTTTTTCAAAATACCAACTAGGTATATCAGGCTGTAGCTAGATATATTATAAATACACACCGATTTAATATAATCGTATATTTATATGAGTGTATATACATTGTATTTACGACAGTATAAGTATCAAGTGACACCTGACTAACAAATATCGACCTATCTGTCTATCTTCCCATTTCTCGCCACTGTATATTTGCATATTTGTAAATGGTATACGGGTGTAAGCTCAATTGTATTGCATGTTTTAACATCTTAAAGGGGCATGAGCTGCCAAAATGTTGATATTTTGACGTAAACACAGAATGTTGAAATTATCGGCTATTTTTCTCAAGACGTATGATTCAGAAGCTTTGTAGTGCTTCTAGTCTCGGAAATGTACGATAAAGTATTCTTTTTAACAAACTTTGGCTTAGAATGAATGAATGGTCGTCCCGGTTATTTAAATTTTGCTACTTTTCGAACACGTTTTCGGTTCGTACAGGGCACATACTGTATGGATTTTCCTCATTCCAACGCCAATCATTTATTTTTTCGATGGCCTTCAAAGCCTCTTACTGTCGTGACGATCAGAAATTATGAAAAAAGTGTGAATTTCGGCAGCTCATGCCCCTTTAAGAGGTTAAGTAGTTCTCAATCGTACTAACATATACTCATGTACAGAGACATTCAATATATTGTTATATTGTGTTCAAACATCAGAGTTTTCTTAATCGCTCAAGGTAATAATTACTCACTAGTATGGCGTACATCATTCATACGAATGGACGCGCCAATAAGCTAAAACAACCAACCAACCTATTTTCCAAAAATCTCAAAATTGAAAAAGTTTATCACGGTAATTGGCAGAAGGTAGTCTGGAAAGATTTTGCTGAATTGTTCCAATCGCATCTGTATTTTTTTAAGAAATCCCGTTGGAACTGTCAATGAAATTTAAGCCATAGGATATAGAAAGAAATTAGCTATATCCTACACTCAATTGTCAAGTGAAATATGAAATTCCCCATGCATGTTGTTGTTGGAGCGGATTAAGAAGAGAATGTTAATGTGTTAATATAGGCCGTAGGCCTGTTCACCAATCCAAAATTTCATTTCATTGAAATAAAATATTGTTTAAACTAAGAAGAGAATGTACAAACGTGTAGCGATTGGTTTAACAGACTTCATGTTACAACTAAAGGTTACATAATGAATAGAAAAAAAACGTAGATGAAAAATAACATTTAATTTCAAATACAACCCTTTAACATGAGAAAAGTGTCAAATAATTAAGCCAGTCATATTTAGACGGTACCAAAACGACCTATCAATTTAACGGATCAAATTTTAATCAGCCGATAAAGGACTATCGTGTCAAATAGCAATAATGTGAGTATGATGGTGGTTGAGACGATTCCTGTATAGTAAACCTGTTGTTACAAGGCGTTACTATCGGATACAGGGAGGCTTCAGTGACAATCACCCCAGCTACACGGGGTTATAGAGAAACATTTTGCCGGCCACTTAATAGGTTATCACACCTAGAGAGGCTGATACCAATAACGTAAATGGCAATCGATAATTGTATTTAGAGAGAAGAATGATAAAACGTCGATATTGACCCCTCGTTTTCATTTACACACGGCATGCTTAATATCAGGTGATAATATAAAAGAATATAGTCCAGTAATTTGACACCGTCCGGTTCAAGAGACCTCGACTTTTTGCCCTGGTCACATAATGTTGACGAATGGGTCGAGTGCTACTCACTTACACGGGGCTTATTGATCGGCCTTTACCGACCAGATATAATAAAGCGGCGACACCAAGCGAGCTAGAAGGTCCCGGAAGTTGCAAGTAAAATGGTGACAGTCATGTCAAAGGGCGCCATTTTCTAAAGCTATCAGCACTGAATGGTTCACCAATTGAACACCTAAAAGCACAACACATGAAATTTGATCGGTTGACGTGTTGTTCGATTTGGTACTAACTTTACTGATTGATTACACTAGACAATGTCAGGTCAAACACGGGCTTGTGGAGAATTTCATCTAAATATGGCCTCGTAAAGGCAATAACATATTGATTACTAGATATACATACTTTGGTCAAATATTGTATGGTCCATTTGTACGATTGAAAGGCAGTTTCAAATCAGTAAAGAAACTAGGCATTATTGAAGTACCTTGAAAATACTAGCAATAGCACCGACAGCTAAAATTGACCCTGTGTTCTCAGTTTATTTCGTTTTGTTCAAATTATTAAAAAATCCTTGAAACATATTTTTAAATTCTGTTGTCTGAAAGAACTTCACAAAAGGGGATTTTCAATAATTATCATTTTTTTTGTTTGTTGTTCTGGTTTCTGGACACTTAAGATAACTTGCAAGTGTACTTCTTTCCAAAAGATAAAGGCTATACTAATTTACTACCAATTACTGCCCTGTCTTACGTAAAATGTCTACATTTTGACTGATTCTTGCTCCTTACACAATTTTGTTAAAATAAAAAATACCGAAAACGTGTTTACGAAAACTAGACCAGCAACATCAAAATACAGCCAATTTTTCCTTATCTGCTACAACATGTATGAATCCGATAGTGATTGATGTTATACGACGCACTCGAGTTCACATGTATTTCACTTCAACGGTGTTACCTGGTTTATTGGTCCGGGAGCGGGGATGGGGGGGGGGGGGGGGGGGGGTACCAGTAAGAAACCATAGATGCAACACCGTAAGACAGAATATCTTTTGATTTTCTATTTTTGAAAGAAGTGGTCAACAACTCACATTAATGAAAAGTATCATATTGTTTTTGTATCAAATCTACGTCTAACGTTATCTGAACACCCACGCCCCCTCAATTGAACGTTTCAGTTAATGCTACCATATGAAAATCAAGCGGATGTCAAAGTGACACGAACTGCAAATTCGAGCAACTGAAGTACCTTGAAAAACTAAAGGATCGACGTTGAAATAGAAACTATATCGGTAACCCGTACGAACCTAAGATGTGAACTTATCGCGGACAAAATTGAAATAGCCGAATGAATTAAAATATAATGGAAGGTTTGAAGCTTATGAAAACATCTAAATGTACATGTATCAGTGGAAAGCTGTTGTTTTCTACTTCTTGATAAACTAACAAATTGCTAATTCCGTTTCAACGAAATTTCGCCCATATTTGGTAGCATAGGCCACTTTAACAAATGTTTTTAAGTACAGCGGTAGACGTGCTCTCAAATCATAATTTGACGAAAAATAAATCTAAAAAACTTCTACAATAATATGCAAATTCCGCAAGCAGTGATTCGCCCAACTCCCACTGTCAATCAAATACTAATTTGGGGATTTTTGTCAATCAGCAAAATAACATTAATGGTGTACATCAAAATGGTAGATATGTAAGCATTTTGCAATGGGAGGAGGCGATATATTAAATGTGAAAAGTACATTAGTTCAAAATGACATATGTATTTCATAAGTTGTATGCATTTATTGATAAGCCTGCGGGTGATTTAAGTGGTCCGGGATCGAAATGACGTTTTAATGCACGGTAGGGTAAAGGTCAGAGTTAAAGGTGCGAAAATGAAGCGATATCCTAACATTATTTTGACTCGATTTTCTGCTTCACTGCTTATCCCCACCCACTTACATACAAACCTATACAGACTGTGTACAGACATGTGTCGCATGAGTTAACACTGTCTGTATATTTACAGATCTATATCGACTGACCTATTACGATGATAGTGTCTGGCTGTAACCGTGTAGGTAACTCACATACAGTATACACAGGTGTACACTACATAGGTTGGCCAAATGTCTATATTGTATGTACAAAGGTAGCAAACATATGTAGTCTATTCAACTTACTTTTTATTGAAGTAGGCCTACAGACTAAAGGCAACATAAGGGGCAAATACCGCCTAGATTTGTTTAATAAATGTCAGAACCTTTTCAACTTGGCAGGAGGGACAGCGGTGTAGTGAAGCGTTTAAAACGTAACTATTTGCTGTTGGGGACTAACATGACCTGGTTTGACCTGATCACGGTGCCGCGCGCCCAGACTAATAAATAAACAGTATGTATAGCTGTGAGGTCATCAATTATCAGGGCCAGACACTCTGACCTCCAAACAGATGTGCACGACTGCCTGTATTAGTATACAACATACTTACATGTCAGCCACTAAAGAATAAGTTAACTTCTTTCTGTAAACTCTTTGATAGAAGTTATAACAACTTTGAGAAGTGTCTCCCTTTGCCGTTTGAACGTCCGATCGAATAAGAAGCCCCAACAGTATTTTTATTTTCACCTAAAAGGCCCACTCAAAAAATGGGTGTTTAGAAGAAGGGCCACTTTGCGGCAATCATTGCCTAACTTTACCAAAGGCCATGTCGGTTCCGGACGAATGACTGAGAGTGTGGAAATCAGATAGTATGGTTTGTCCAACCCAACCCCTTTCCTCAGTAAACCGTATTTGAAGTCAATGCTTTCGACATCACTCATAAAACTCACTTTAGTTATACAATCAGAATAATGTATTACCACTGTGTTTAGTATTACCACTGTGTTTAGTTATACTAATAGGCCTACCACTGTGTTTAGTTATACTAATAGGCCTACCTCTGAATTTAGTATTACCACTGTGTTTAGTTATACCACTGTGTTTAGTATTACCACTGTGGTCTTAGTATTAATTCTAAATTTTCTCTTGTCGAAAATTTAAGCCCCTATGCACCTCTATGGAGTTTTCACTGTAGTCTCTAATACTTGTCGGAAATTTTGTTGATGACTGACTACCAGCATCCCTTTAGTCGTTCCTGGCAGATACAATCGCAGAATCTGTCACCATGCCTCGATAGACTAAACACGCCACGTCTATGTAGATATATGAGAAGGCCAAGCCCTAACCACATCCCCCACAGTGTATTACCAGAAATCTGGGATTGCGCCATAGCTGGCATAATATATAAGTGAAGAATTTGACCCGTTCATTTCCGTTTGGTGTGACGACACATACACCTAGATCTGAATCCAGACTGAAATAATTGGCATACTCTACCTCCCCACATGGAGTGGTTGATAATCAAATAGAGGGATAAAATAATTCTGAAACACATTAACCAAAAGATATTGTTCACTGAATTGTTAATATATATCTTAAAATCAAAACTGTAGGCCTATCTTTGCTATAAAATATAGGCCTACGTCGACTGTCTATTCTGCTTATCACGCTAATCTCTTGTGTCCCGGTTAGATTTTATTTCCAAGAAAGGGGATTTATCTTCAAACCATGTTTTTTTTTTTCATATTTAACTCAATAATACAACAGCCAGGCCAGTGAAGGTGACAGCTGTCTCAGCAATCCCGTAAAATCCAGTGCTTGAACGGAGGCAGACGCTCCGAAACGATCCCATGGGTGCAAGAGTTAACTCCCCTGTTTTGTGAGAAGGAAATTTACGGCAAAGTTGAAAACATAGTAAACGCTCATTGTCTATTTTCGACTAGAAGTCGGCCATTATTACGATTCACAAATTATCAGACATATTAACGAGAAAATACTTACAAGTCGAAGGTAGCGAATGGATTAATATTCAATAATTGTGTATATTTTAATCTAAAACAGATTGTTCTCTGACAAAAGAAATGAAAGCAAAATGAAAATAGAGCGATTTTCTTTTCAGTTCAAGACCAAATCAAAAAGGTAATCTGTACATTTTACACCATAATCAAAGGTTCTTCAAAAATGTTTCAATTAGGATTTCTAAAATACTTCAGGAGCATTGTAAACCTACTGGGAAGGGGGGGGGGGGGGGGGCAAAAGTTAGAAACATCGGTGCTCAGTAGGCTTGCTATAATTAAAATGAATGTTTCATACGATTGCCGCCAAAATGACCGGCAGAACGAACTGACGGATCACATGTATAATTGCCCAAGATAATTGTTTACATCATTATAAAGTTCACAGAAACAAATATCCAGACAATTAATTTGTACATAACCAAACATATGTCTAACAAAGTACAAATGGTCTACGAGACCAGCACAATAAAAAAATCAGCAGACATAATCGTCTGAATAACAAAGGTAAATGGTCTGAAAAATTATAGAACTGATATGTGTAGGCCTACAGAAACAAAAATGGACTCAAGATTAGAGAAATGCATACTCTTTACAGAACCAAACGCCTGGATAACAAAAAGAAATGGTTTGAAAGGTTGCCGAAATACAGACCCTAAAGAACCAAACGTCTAGATAACAAAACTAAATGGACCACAAGCTGCCAGAAACACAGACTCTTCAGAGTTAAACGTCTAGATAACAAAACTAAATGGTTCGCAAGGTTGCAGAAATACAGACTCTTCAGAGCAAAACGTCTAGATAACAAAACTAAATGGTTCGCAAGGTTGCAGAAATACAGAACCTAAAGAGCCAAACGTCTAGATAACAAAACTAAACGGTCTGCAAGATTGCAGAAATACATACCCTAAAGAGCCAAACGCCTAAATAACTAAACTAATTGGACCGCGGGCATCAAGAAACACAGGCGTCTAGATCGCACAAACTAACTGGACTGCGAGATTACGGAAACAAATACTCTACAGAACTAAACGCCTAGATAGCAAAATTAAATTGTCTGTAAGATTGCAGAAGCACAGACTCTATAAAAGAACAAGCGTCTAGAGAAGAAAACAAAATGAACATCAAGATTACCCCATTACCAACTCTACATAACCCAGTGTCTAGAAAACAAAACTCAATGGTCTGCAAGATTAGAGAAATACAAAGCCAATACTAAACCAAACGCCATGGTAACAAAACTAAATGGTTTGTAAGACTCTACAGAACCAAGTGTCAGGATAACAAAACTAAATGGACGGCAAGATTACAGAAATACAGACTCTACAGAACCAAGTATTATGACAACAAAACTAAATGGATGGCAAGATTACAGAAATACAGACTCTACAGAACCAAGTATCATGATAACAAAACTAAATGGACGGCAAGATTACAGAAACACAGACTCTACAGAATCAAGTATTATGACAACAAAACTAAATGGACGGCAAGATTACAGAAATACAGACTCTACAGAACCAAGTATCATCACAACAAAACTATATGGTCTGAAAGATTACAGAAATACAGACTCTACAGAACCAAGTATCATGATAACAAAACTAAATGGACCGCAAGATTACAGAAATACAGACTCTACAGAACCCAGTATCATGATAACAAAACTAAATGGTCTGCAAGATTACAGAAATACAGACTCTGCAGAACCCAGTATCATGATAACAAAACTAAATGGACCGCAAGATTACAGAAATACAGACTCTACAGAACCAAGTATCATCACAACAAAACTAAATGGTCTGCAAGATTACAGAAAAACAGACTCTACAGAACCAAGTATCTTCACAACAAAACTAAACTAAATGGTCTGCAAGATTACAGAAAGACAGACTCTACAGAACCAAGTATCATGACAACAAAACTAAATGGACTGCAATATTACAGAAACACAGACTCTACAGAACCAAGTATCATGATAACAAAAATAAATGGTCTGCACAATTACAGAAATACAGACTCTACAGAACCAAGTATCATGATAAAAAAACTAAATTATCTGCACAATTACAGAAAAACAGACTCTACAGAACCAAGTATCATGACAACAAAACTAAATTATCTGCACAATTACAGAAATACAGACTCTACAGAACCAAGTATCATGACAACAAAACTAAATGGTCTGAAAGATTACAGAAATACAGACTCTACAGAACCAAGTATCATGATAAAAAAACTAAATGGTCTGCAAGATTACAGAGATACAGACTCTACAGAACCAAGTATCATGATAACAAAACTAAATGATCTGCAAGATTACAGAAAGACAGACTCTACAGAACCAAGTATCATGATGACAAAACTAATTGGTCTGCAAGATTACAGAAATACAGACTCTACAGAACCAAGTATCATGATAACAAAACTAAATGGTGTGCAAGATTACAGAAAAACAGACTCTACAGAACCAAGTATCATGATAACAAAACTAAATGGTGTGCAAGATTACAGAAATGCAGACTCTACAGAACCAAGTATCATGATAACAAAACTAAATGGTCTGCAAGATTACAGAAAAACAGACTCTACAGAACCAAGTATCATGACAACAAAACTAAATGGTCTGCACAATTACAGAAATACAGACTCTACAGAACCAAGTGTCATGACAACAAAACTAAATGGTCTGCAAGATTACAGAAAAACAGATTCTTCAGGAACAAGTATTATGACAACAAAACTAAATGGTCTGCAAGATTACAGAAAAACAGACTCTACAGAACCAAGTATCATGACAACAAAACTAAATGGACTGCAAGATTACAGAAAAACAGACTCTACAGAACCAAGTATCATGACAACAAAACTAAATGGACCGTAAGATTAAAGAAAAACAGACGCTACAGAACCAAGTATCATGACAACAAAACTAAATGGTCTGCAAGATTACAGAAAAACAGACTCTACAGAACCAAGTATTATGACAACAAAACTAAATGGACCGTAAGATTACAGAAAAACAGACTACAGAACCAAGTATCATGATAACAAAACTAAATGGTCTGCAAGATTACAGAAAAACAGACTCTACAGAACCAAGTATCATGACAACAAAACTAAATGGACCGTAAGATTACAGAAAAACAGACTCTACAGAACCAAGTATCATGATAACAAAACTAAATGGACCGTAAGATTACAGAACAACAGACTCTACAGAACCAAGTATTATGACAACAAAACTAAATGGACCGTAAGATTACAGAAAAACAGACTCTACAGAACCAAGTATCATGATAACAAAACTAAATGGTCTGCACGATTACAGAAATACAGACTCTACAGAACCAAGTATCCTGACAACAAAACTAAATGGTCTGCAAGATTACAGAAATACAGACTCTACAGAACCAAGTATCATGATGACAAAACTAATTGGTCTGCAAGATTACAGAAAGACAGACTCTACAGAACCAAGTATCATGATAACAAAACTAAATGGTGTGCAAGATTACAGAAAAACAGACTCTACAGAACCAAGTATCATGATAACAAAACTAAATGGTGTGCAAGATTACAGAAATGCAGACTCTACAGAACCAAGTATCATGATAACAAAACTAAATGGTCTACAAGATTACAGAAAAACAGACTCTACAGAACCAAGTATCATGACAACAAAACTAAATGGTCTGCACAATTACAGAAATACAGACTCTACAGAACCAAGTGTCATGACAACAAAACTAAATGGTCTGCAAGATTACAGAAAAACAGACTCTTCAGGAACAAGTATTATGACAACAAAACTAAATGGACCGTAAGATTACAGAAAAACAGACTCTACAGAATCAAGTATTATGATAACAAAACTAATTGGACCGCAAGATTACAGAAAAACAGACTCTACAGAACCAAGTACCATGATTACAAAACTAAATGGTCTGCAAGATTACAGAAATACGGACTCTACAGAACCAAGTACCATGATAACAAAACTAAATGGTCTGCAAGATTACAGAAATACGGACTCTACAGAACCAAGTATCATGATAACAAAACTAAATGGTCTGCACGATTACAGAAAAACACTCTACAGAACCAAGTATCATGACAACAAAACTAAATGGACCGTAAGATTACAGAAAAACAGACTCTACAGAACCAAGTATTATGACAACAAAACTAAATGGACCGTAAGATTACAAAAAAAACTGACTCTACAGAATCAAGTATTATGATAACAAAACTAAATGGTCTGCAAGATTACAGAAAAACAGACTCTTCAGAACCAAGTATCATGACAACAAAACTAAATGGTTTGCAAGATTACAGAAATACGGACTCTACAGAACCAAGTATCATGATAACAAAACTAAATGGTCTGCACGATTACAGAAAAACAGACTCTACAGAACCAAGTATCATGACAACAAAACTAAATGGACCGTAAGATTACAGAAAAACAGACTCTACAGAACCAAGTATTATGACAACAAAACTAAATGGACCGTAAGATTACAAAAAAAAACAGACTCTACAGAATCAAGTATTATGATAACAAAACTAAATGGTCTGCAAGATTACAGAAAAACAGACTCTACAGAACCAAGTATCATGACAACAAAACTAAATGGACTGCAAGATTACAGAAAAACAGACTCTACAGAACCAAGTATCATGACAACAAAACTAAATGGACCGTAAGATTAAAGAAAAACAGACGCTACAGAACCAAGTATCATGACAACAAAACTAAATGGTCTGCAAGATTACAGAAAAACAGACTCTACAGAACCAAGTATTATGACAACAAAACTAAATGGACCGTAAGATTACAGAAAAACAGACTACAGAACCAAGTATCATGATAACAAAACTAAATGGTCTGCAAGATTACAGAAAAACAGACTCTACAGAACCAAGTATTATGACAACAAAACTAAATGGACCGTAAGATTACAGAAAAACAGACTACAGAACCAAGTATCATGATAACAAAACTAAATGGTCTGCAAGATTACAGAAAAACAGACTCTACAGAACCAAGTATCATGATAACAAAACTAAATGGACCGTAAGATTACAGAAAAACAGACTCTACAGAACCAAGTATTATGACAACAAAACTAAATGGACCGTAAGATTACAGAAAAACAGACTCTACAGAACCAAGTATCATGATAACAAAACTAAATGGTCTGCACGATTACAGAAATACAGACTCTACAGAACCAAGTATCCTGACAACAAAACTAAATGGTCTGCAAGATTACAGAAATACAGACTCTACAGAACCAAGTGTCATGACAACAAAACTAAATGGACCGCAAAATTTAAAGAAACACAGACTTTACAGAAACAAGTATTATGACAACAAAACTATTAAATGGACCGCAAGATTACAGAAAAACAGACTCTACAGAACCAAGTATTATGACAACAAAACTAAATGGTCTGCAAGATTACAGAAATACAGACTCTACAGAACCAAGTATTGTGACAACAAAACTAAAAGGTCTACAAGATTACAGAAAAACAGACTCTACAGAACCAAGTATTGTGACAACAAAACTAAAAGGTCTGCAAGATTACAGAAAAACAGACTCTACAGAACCAAGTATTGTGACAACAAAACTAAAAGGTCTGCAAGATTACAGAAAAACAGACTCTACAGAACCAAGTATCATGATAACAAAACTAAAAGGTCTGCAAGATTACAGAAATACAGACTACAGAACCAAGCGTCTGGAGAACATCATAAGACATAACCAAACCTTCCGAGTACAAAAAATAAATGGCCAATGCAACGCCGCGGTGTAAAACGTGAACCTATCAAAGACAAGCGTGAGATCAAGTAAACTGTATCTCGATCTGAAACATACCACAGTAAAATCATTTCCTTTTTAACTTAAGCACGAAAATCGCCCTGCACAGTTCATGCGCAATCGGAACAAATTTCGTTAAAAGTTTTGTTAGAGTTAAATATTTTCAAACATCGGTCAAAATGTCGCATGCGGGGAACTGTAATTATCAGCTTACACGAGTTTACCAAGATGATTTGTCGGACTACATTCGGCCAACCAGACGATGTTTATTGAGTCAGTATGATGTCACGAGGTGGACTCAACATCATTTGTTCCTATATCCGGATTGGGTCCTCAGTAAACTGCAATCGACAGTATTAAGACGTCTGACTAACGTACATCTATGGAGACTGGGCAATTGTTTGTTCTTGTTGGTGTACAGGTACCTACACCTAAAGTTGCTTCGACTTTCAAAAGGAAAATAAGTAAAAAAAGCGTTGAAGAAAAAAATGATGCTGGGACAAACCATGTTGCAAGCATTGGCCCACCAGCAGCAATCCGATTGACCAAAACCCTATGTTAAAGAGGGAACAGGTACTCGCCGAAGGTCGGGGATTTCCTCCGGACTCCTAAAGATCCCGCGCTCGGTATGGTTATTCAATTTGCACTTTTTTGGTAAGTAAATGGTTGGTGTTGGATTTGGGAAAGTTATAGTTCAAAAACAATACTTTATCGTTCATTCTCCAGGCCAGAAGCCTTTGAATAGTATTCGTCTTGAGAAAAATAGCCGATAATTTCAACATTCTGTTTTAACTGCAAAAATATCAACATATTGGCAGCTCATGCCACTTTAAACTAAGGACTGTATGAACTTTTTTTTTTTTTTAAACATATTTTATTCGTGCACAGTAAGCTAGAAGCTTATTGCGTGCAACAATTCGTACAGAAATTGGCAACATATGAAAAATTATTGAAGTTAAATAAAAATCTGTAACTGAAACTAAATGTAGTTTGTTTACCCTGACATAGATAAAGAAATGACATGAGATTGAGATTGGCCGTCCATACCGCGACACACGAATGGTCCAACATGGACGTATAAACTATAAATTAAAATCGTTTAGTTTTGTCAATATAATTGCAAACTGCAATACAAATAGTTTCATTCATTTCTTTACTTACTTCGTGAGATTCATAAAGAAGTAAAGACGTGGAGATCACCCCAGTATATCCATTTGCTTCTATCTGCCTGTACATTCCCGTGCGCGGCAAGAGGAACCTCCTACACTCCAAGAGAAAATGCGATGCAGTCTCCATTGGAAACCGACACCAACATTTTGGAGAGTCGGAAATATAGTTGTTATATAAATCGTCGTTTAGAGAGCTGCACCCGTTGCGCAGCCTGCACAATATGATACCACTTTTCCGAGGTCCAGAATAGTACCAAGACGGTACTTTTGGTAACGGAAAAATAACATTTAAGGCATTTTTGAATTTCTTTTTATCAGTTATGGATCTTGTTGGCTCTGGTAACTCGTTCCATTCACATAAAGTTTGTGGATAGAAGGATTTCCTAAAACTAGCAGTTTTACATCTAAAATGGGTTAAGTTATTTCTGTTTCTAACGGGATACGGGTTACGGATATGAGTAGGGGGAGGTATTATTTGATTAATGTTACTATCAGGGTTATTAAGGTTACTGTGGAAGGTTTGTAAACGATGAATTTTACGTCTAGTGACTAGTTTATGAAGGCCGGATTCTTCATAAAGCAGAGAAGACGAAGTACTTTTTGTTAAGCCAGTTATAACTCTTATACAATCCTTATGAATATTTTCCAGTAAAGTCGCCTGGTGTTCCGTAATGTTGTCCCACACAACGTCTGCATATTCCAAAGAAGGTCGAATAAAACTTTTAAACATTGTTTCCAAACTTTTTCTGTTAAGCATGTATTTTAATCCCCTGAACATTGATAATTTTTTAGTAGCCATTTCTATCAGTTGGTTCCAGTTTCCAGAGCTATTAAAAATAACTCCGAGATGTTTGAGGGATACCACTGATTCAATAGGATGGCCTCGGAAATTGCACTGGACTTCAGAAGAGGTGCGACGTCTGGAAACTGTTATGGATTTAGTTTTTTGAGGATTGAAATCCACTAGCCATTTTTCAGCCCATTGTTCTAATAATACAATACCATTTTGAATTATTTCTGTTTCATTAGGCAAATCGTTCGATATGACGTACAGGCATGTATCGCCTGCAAATAATTTTATGTTACTTAAAATGTTTTCTGGCAAGTCATTTATATATAGCAAAAACAACAGGGAACCAAGGACAGATCCCTGAGGAACACCTGCTGTTAATGGCAAAACACCGGAAGTAGCTCCACTTATAACCACGCGCTGCTGACGAGCAGTGATATAATGCTTTATCCAACTAAAAAGATCTCCCATTATCCCCAGTGACCTTAATTTAACAATTAATCCATCGTGCCATACTCTGTCAAATGCCTTGGCAATATCGAAGAAAATGAAATGAATTTCCTTCCCATCATCCAATGCTTGCGCTATGTCGTGATACACATCTAGTAATTGCGATATGGTTGATTTGTTTGGCAGGAATCCATACTGACACGAGGATACTTTTGTTTTAAGAAAATCAAAAATATTGCGAAATACAACCCGTTCAAAAATGTTGCTTAAACAACTGAGTAGGGAGATAGGGCGATAGTTGGATACTAAAGATGGATTTCCGGATTTGAATATTGGCGTAACATTTGCTATTTTCCAGGCCGAGGGAAAAATTCCTTTATCCAACGATAGTTGGAACAATCTACATAATATGGTGGTTAGTTGAGTTCTTGCTTCATAAATGATTTTGGGGCTTATTTGATCTGGTCCAGTGGCCTTATTAACATCAATAGAATTCAGTACCTCCAATAAATCTGCAGCCGACACCTGGATGCCAGGTAAACCAATTTGAATGACTGTTTGACTGTATAAACTTAATTTGTTCACAACGGAAGTATTGTGGTTACATACAAGAGAAACCCTGTAAAAAAATGTCTTGAAAAGGCGTAACGTATGGTCAACTTCGTTTTAGATTGAAAGAAAATAAAACTAAACAAAGATTCAAAGTACTAATCAATGAAAACAAAAATATGAAAATGTTCACAAAACGTCCATTTGTCAGTTAAATCTAATGAATCTAAAAGAACCAAAAATGTTAATAATTCATCGATTGTGATCGAAAATGGTTGACTCGCATATCTACAGAAACAAATGTCTGTAAAACGAAAGTTATTGTGAAACTAAAATGATTGAATCGTCTATCTACAGAAACAAATGTCTGTATAACGAAAGTAATTGTGAAACTAAAATGCTTGAATCGTCTATCTACAGAAGCAAATGTCTGTATAACAAAAGTAATTTGGAAACTAAAATGGTGCAATTGCATATCTACAGAAACAAATGTCTGTATAACGAAAGTAATTGTGAAACTAAAATGCTTGAATCGTCTATCTACAGAAACAAATGTCTGTATGACGAGAGTAATTGGGAAACTAAAATGGTGGAATTGCATATCTACAGAAGCAAATGTCTGTATGGCGAACTCAATTGTGAAACTAAAATGCTTGAATCGTCTATCTACAGAAACAAATGTTTGTATAACGAAAGTAATTGGGAAACTAAAATGCTTGAATCGTCTATCTACAGAAACAAATGTTTGTATAACGAAAGTAATTGGGAAACTAAAATGATTGAATCGTCTATCTACAGAAGCTAATGTCTGTATAACGAGGGGGACTCCGTGGCTCGGTAGGCTCAATCCGAACAGCCATCCAATGGCTCGCGGGTTCGAATCCCACTCAGTCCAAAAAAAAATGTCTGACTGGGTTTTCACTCGGACGACCTATGTGTGATGGTTGCCAGTTACCACCGGAAGGTCCTGGGTTTCCTCCGGGCATAGAGCCCGGTTTCCTCCCACAATAAAACTGGCAACGCCGCCATATAAGTGAAATAATCTTGAGCGCGGCGTAAAACACCAAACAATCAATCAATCAACTGTATAAAGAAAGTAATTAGGAAACTAAAATGGTTGACTAGCGCACCTACAGAAGAAAATGTATGGATTGCGAATGAAAATGGATAAGGCAACCGAAGGAAAGGCATATATACGGAATGTAAGTGTATAACAAAATGATTCAATTGGGAAATTCAAGGAAGAAAATACCTAAATAAGGAAATTAAAGGCCCACTTGCCGCCGTAGCCTGTTTGACATTTGTGAAGAAAACCAATTTGCATGAGCTTACTACAACTAAAACCACTAAAATTCAACATAGCACACACAAAGCTTGTCCAATTAGGTTTAGAATGTATAAATGAAGGTGAAAAACAAATGAAGAATCGAATCGATTACAACTGTGGTTTGCACTCGGCAGGCTTTTATAGTCCCTCTTACTCGATCGTTAGTATGTATTTCTTAGATAAAGTTCGTAAAATTATACTGTGTCGTTAGATCGCCCACACGACTCAAACCATAACGGCACTTGTGTACACGCTCAGGTTTTAAGTTTGTTTACATTGCGGGTACCTGATAAACCTGTTTTTCAATTTCAAATCAAAAATACTAAATGATGTCAAAGCTTTTAATTTCTGGTAAAAATAGAAAGTTCCTAACTTTTTCTGTCTGGGAAGAATAATGAAAACCGTCCACTGTTTTTAATGTAAACAGTCTTCTGGATTTTCGCGGCAAGTGTGCCTTGAAATAAATGGGTTAGAATATGTCCTGATTGAAGATCTCTCGAATTAAATGTCTACATTGCGGAAGTGAATGGAATACAAGATGTCTTAATCATAAATCTGCAGAAGTAAATGTCTACAAAACGGAGGAGAATGGGTTACAAAATGTCCAAATCAGAAATCTGCAGTAACAAATGTCTACATAACGGAAGTAAATGGGTTACAAGATGTCCTAATCAGAAATCTGCAGAGGCAAATGTCTACAAAACGGAACAGAATGGAATACAAGATGTCCTCATCAGAAATCTGCAGTAACAAATGTCTACAAAACGGAACAGAATGGAATACAAGATGTCCTCATCAGAAATCTGCAGAAGCAAATGTCTACAAAACGGAGGAGGATGGGTTACAAAATGTCCAAATCAGAAATCTGCAGTAACAAATGTCTACAAAACGGAACAGAATGGGTTTCAAGATGTCCTAATCAGAAATCTGCAGAAGCAAATGTCTACAAAACGGAACAGAATGGGTTTCAAGATGTCCTAATCAGAAATCTGCAGAAGCAAATGTCTACAAAACGGAACAGAATTGGTTTCAAGATGTCCTAATCAGAAATCTACAGAAGCAAATGTCTACAAAACGGAACAGAATGGGTTTTAAGATGTCCTAATCAGAAATCTGCAGAAGCAAATGTCTACAAAACGGAACAGAATGGGTTTCAGGATGTCCTAATCAGAAATCTGCAGAAACAAATATCTACATAACGGAAGTGAATGGGTTACAAAATGTCTTAATCAGAAATCTGCAGTAGCAAATGTCTACATAACGGGAGTGAATGGAATACAAGATGTCCAAATCAGAAATCTGCAGTAGCAAATGTCTACATAACGGCATTGAATGGGTTACAAGATGTCCAAATCAGACATCTGCAGTAGCAAATGTCTACATAACGGAAGTGAATGGTTTACAAAACGTCCAAATCAGACATCTGCAGAAGTACAATGAAATGTTTGTGTAACAAAAGCCAATGAATCGAAAGATCTAGAGAAACGAAAGTCAGGATACCGCAAAATTAAAACTAAATGTTTTATTAAATCTTTGCTTATTAATATTAACCCATAGCTGGATACTAGTAGTTATTCTGTTCAAATTTTAAAAAAATACATTAGTCGTTTTACCATTCATCCAATCAAAGCTGTTGCTTTATTTTTTCTTTACGACGATATTATGTTGGGATTTATTCCTGTCAGAACACTTGCTGTGAACTTTGTGGGAAGAAGTTAATGCAGCTTAACTCGTAATCCTCAAGAGAAAAAAGCATGAGTAAACGATGCAGTGACCACTAAGTGACCGCTAAGAGAGCGAATTAGTGTGGAGGAGGAGAAAAAACTACAGGCGCCGAGTTCCCGTATTGGTTTTGACCATCTGTCCGAGTTCATGTGGTTTTTACCGCCGTGGTTTCTGTTTTACAGAAGACGATTAAATATTGTGATAATTAGGGGCTATTTGTCGATGCCTTGGCTCCTATTCCACACCTAAGACTCGGTGGACAATGACTTAAAAATGTTCCTTTCACACCGTCCTTCAGCTAATATGGACAGTTCATCAAGAGGCTTACACGATCGTGGGTATAGAATGCCCTACATGGATACGGGATGAGTCAACACCCCTGATGTTTGACCCCCATCTAAAAAAGACGGTAAAAGGAGAGGGGAAAAAAGCTGCGTCAGTGCCAAATAGTAATCAAACATAAGCTAACTTTATGGCAACAATGAGGCGACAAAATCATAAATCTGGTTCAAGATGCCATGAAAACAGCACCAGATTACGCAAAGTGCACACAACCATGCAAACGCAAACCATGTCGTTTGGTTATCCCGGAATAAAGTAAAGGATCATAATAGATCTATCAATGTTTGTTGGAAAGCCGTTGAATGCTCCGTAAACATCGGACATACATCATGTTGGCCCGCTGTTGTTAAAGGCTTGTCGGGATTCACTGTTCGAAGGTAGAGGGGCAAAGGCTAAAATTGGGGTTTCTCAAATGTAATGAGTTTTTGGTGAGGAGGATTTATAGCTTCCCGCTTGACGGCGTGGTCAGGTCGACGTCACAAGGGACCTGATAACCATTCAGATCTTCCAGGGGTTTATCAAGAACTCATAGGGTATCGGTAATTGGTGATGTCGTCTTTTCATATCAATCAACCTCTTCTTCTCTATATGCTTCTGACAAACAAATATGAGTGTGAGAGTTATAGGCATAACCCTGTCAGGTATAAGAGTAGCTGATGAATCACTTGCCACTCGACCGCTGATCGGGTTTAATTACGAGGGAGACTGTACCACCAAAGGTTAGGACCAGGGTTCTTTCACCTTCAGGACCGTGAAAGAATTTCCGGGACAGGAAGGGTGATCGATGACCGAACACCGTCTATACAGAATCCATTCAGAACGCGGCCTGAAACAAACTGTAACAATATTGACATCAGTCAGAAACATATTTTGCTACAACCAATGGAACTTGGATATGAAGAAACCTCACGACAGACACAGCTATTTGGCTATAACGGAACCGCATGCATACCTCGCATAATCTTCTATAAAGGTTCTAAGTGGACCCTAACAAGGACATAAACGTACACGGAGTTTAAACAGATTTATTTCGTATAAAACTTATGTCCCTTTTTCTACAAGTGGTTATGGCTATACGTGATACTATCAGCGGGTCTAAATTAATCTACACAAGCCCCATTAGACAACAAATTTTCTCATCTAGAAAGTTGGCCATTTTTCATTTATTCAAATTGTCAAGAAAAGTTGGGCGCTTGAAGATCTTTGAAATACTAAAGGATTAACGTTGAAAAAAAAAAGTATCGGTGAAGCCAGCAATAACGGACAACATTCAAATTGCCGGGATGCCCGCGTTCATTACAGAGGTTTTGTTGCTTAGGAAAACTGCATTAACGTAAACATTCCCAAGATGGGTATCATTGGAAAGCTCTGGTTTTGTACTTTCTGTAAAAAATGACGAAGCATAAGCTTATTCAGTTTCATAAAAATTTACCCTGTATTTGGCAGCTTATGCCAATTTAAAGGGGCTTGAGCTGCCAGAATTCGGATTTTTTTTTCATAATTTCCGATTGTCAGTGTTTGAAATAGCTTGGAAAAGTAAAGCATTGACATTGAATACATTTTTTGGGGTAAAGTCAGTAACCAGTACGAACCGAACAAAGGTGCAAATAACGGGGGAAATCCGAATAGCTTGAATTTATGAGAATTTGTTTGGGGAGATCGTTGCTTATAAAACAAGCTATACATCTGCATCGTTGCTTATAAAACTAGCTATACATCTGCATCGTTGCTTATAAAACTAGTTATACATCTGCATCGTTGCTTATAAAACTAGCTATACATCTGCATCGTTGCTTATAAAACTAGCTATACATCTGCAAGATTTGTATGAAATGAAAGCTCTTATATCTAACTTTTTGACAAAAGTGACGAACAATTACCTAAATCCGTTTCAACGAAATTTCCCCTGTCAGCTCATGTCACCATAATGATGTGAAAATAACGTGTAATATTTTGAACAAGAATTATTGTTTAGATCTAATTAACCCAAATACCATATCACCTGCTGTTTGAGACATCCCGAGCCGTATGCAAATGGCTCACTGTCGAGCCACGGAGAAAAATATTGGTGACCTACCGGAGCCAAACGAGATTCTCGCCCCTTCGGGATCGATATTTGCAGAAGGCACGTGTCTACACGCTAGCCCTCGAATAAGCAGTAATGAGATTTTCGGGACCCATTATAGTATTAGCAGTGTGGTATGTAGTTTAGAATACTTCGTTGAGGTATATATCGCAGAGAGGGCCAACTGCCCAAAAATACTCCAACGTTGCAATTCAGAAACCTTAGAAACAAAAACGTACGATTTTAAGCCAGGTTTAGTAAAGACAGGTCTCTTTGTTCAAAGAAAAAAACCCAACCTTCATCAAGTAACTCTTCCAAATAGGACAATGGAGTAAAAAAACACTTAAGTTTTTTTAAATTTGTATTTGGCCTGAGCGAGATTCGAACTCGTGATCCATCGACAGAAGGCCTATGCCGGCGTGACGGAGTACCGCTTTGACGACTGAGCCACTCTCATAATTTGGTAAATCTAGTTTTCTCCCGTCGTGAGAATTTGATTGAATGATTGATGCTTTACGCCGCACTCGGGATTATTTCGCTTCTATGGCGGCGTTGCCTGGTTTACTGGTGGGGAGGGGGGGGGGGGGTCGTGGGAGAGGTAACCCTTGACCTTCGGCTAGTACCTGGCAACTCTTCCCGCGCACATACGGCGACCGAATGAAAATTCGACTCGGACAATTTGATTGGAATAGACCGATTGTTTAATGACGCCATCTATATAGGTAATAGGTCGGTTGGTTGTTTGGTATTTGGCGGCGTTGCCAGTTTTATTGTGAGAGGAAATCGGGCTCTATGCCCGGAGGAAACCCACGACCTTCTGGTGGTAACTGGCAACCATCCCACATAGGTCGTTCGAGAGACTAGGTAATGGGAGGGAAACCGTATGAGAGACAAAAAGGTACGTGGATTGAACACACAGCCTCAGGGTCAATCAAATAACATCCTCAACGCTACTGTCTTTTTCTATTCCCTTCAAACACAGTGTTTCGTTTTGAATTACAAAGCTGTCGGTTGACCGGTAAACCCTTTCCCATATAAAAGAACGTTCAGGTTTAAATAAAAACTCGCAAATGTTTTCCCCATGTCAAATACGTTTATTTCGATCTCTAAAGTTGGGCAAAACATATGGTCAAGAATGCCATCCTACAAGTTACGATTGTAGTCTAAAATTCAACTATTTGGACCTCGAATACACACGCCGCATATATATTTATGATCACTAAAACACACGGGCACAGGGAAAATCTTCTTGTCTAAAATAACCATGGAGACACGTTTCTAATTGTGCCGCATATATAGATAATGACTTGAAAAAATAATACAAAAAGATCGATATTTTGAAAAGGTATATATGTTTGATTCCAAAAGGTGATCTAAATTTGGCTATGCAGATCTGAAAAGAAGATTCTACAATCGCGGAGTAGTTTATGAAAAATGGCAAGGGGAGATGAATTTTAGGAGAGATGACATTATGTAAAAAGATCAAAAAAGATTTCCCTCAGGCTCTAAGCACTGAACTCAAGCGACCCATTAAGTTGAGGCTAAGAATTGCTAGACCGAACATTTAATAGCAACATTTTTCTCCAATCCTTTTAACATGGCCAGTTGGTCGGCTTTATGAAAATATGAAGCATATTTGACAGTCACCAGAACTAATATCACCCCCACCCTTCGCCTAAAATCATAGATTGCCCCGGGACCAATTAAAAGGCTTTGAAGCTATTTTGGTTACTAATTGGCTGGCCGAATGAAGGATGCGGCAAATTAACATGGACTGAAATCCAGCGCTCGCCACTGGCCTCTACCCTTTCTTGACAGCTTTGAACTCGGATGGAATAATTTGATTCATAACGTGGATTATATCCCCCTATGCTCTCCCATTCTGTAACATGCCACCTCAGGCGCAATCTTAGTATATGCAAAAAGCCATTGCCTTGATAAGTGACGTGTCATAACCCATAGCGATCTATAGCTCATTTAGCTTGGATTAGCCGGCTGGGGCTAAGGTACTTATGCGATCTCCTGCTCCCAGAGTCTATAAGGTTAGGGCCTGGGTTAAAAGAGCCAGCCGACTTCTTCTCGCTTATCAATCACAGGTCAGGGAGAAAACATCAAAATGGTAATTACTTATTAAACCAGCACGACAGGTCCAAGTGAGGTAGGCAGATAACCGTGAAACAACATTAGGCGGGAAGCAGACCTCTAATCAGCGGAGGCAATCTTGCTTTGCCACAGAAGCACTTCGTCATATTTTCACTCGGGAGTCGTCATTTTTCTCGGGTTGCTGATGAAATTGAACTCCCGTCAAATAACGACTTTTAGTTGGCTTCAAATCTATTGGGTGTTACGACATGGCGTGATAGAACGGCCACAAAGCAGCTAGGGATGCCGCATCTCCGGGGAGAAAATATGATCATGTATCATTTTCATCTGGCCTCTCTGGCCAAGCATAAAGACTGACTATTAAGCGTCAAGTGTCAGGGCAACTTACAAGCATTGACGCCTAGGGAATCGCCAGAAGAACTCTATTACGGGCCAAATTCCCAGTTTCTTCCGTTAGCGCTTACTTTCTACTGCAAAAATCACAAAAATGAATTTCAACAAACTGATGTTCAATTCCACTGGGATAGAACATTAAATTCAAACGATAAAATTGAGTCATTTCTTTTTCAAATTTCAAGAACAAACAGAGTTACTTTACAATGTCCTCAAATGTGCAACGCCGAGTCTGACAGCCGACCGCCAAGGACTTAAACAAGTAAAAGAAAACATGATTGTCTCAAGTCATTATACACCTTACAAAAAAGAAGAGAAAAAAGATAACCCTATTATGCATCATCATTATTCTTTTGACCGGGAAAGTTCGAAGTTCAGACCTTAACATAAACCCGCCTTATATCAAGAGACAAAAACCTTGTATCGATTCAAAGACATATTCTCCATAAATTTTTCTTTTACGATCGATATTAAAATCATGGCCTTTAAATCACCGTGACCTGGCAAAAAAAAGGGATAAGGAAATTGTTAAATATTTTCTCAGGAAGTCTAATCCACGAGTTGCAATTCGATGCCACATTGTACGTTAAAGAAACGTATATAACCGAAGATTTTCCCTGTGCCCGTGTGTTTTAGTGTTGAAAAATATATAAAAACAGCCATTTTGTGCAGTGATCGAACGCAGTAAATTTCTGTCTGATTCGGGCGGCCACCAATTGACAATTTTAAAGTTGATTCGAATGAATTAGCATTTCGATGAACTTGACTAAACACTTTATGCCAACCTTTTCCTCCTGTAGGTAATCAAGTATAATGGTAAATTCCTGCAGTACAGTGATAGCCATCGTTCCTGGCTCCAGCCTAAAGCAGCACGGGCTGCCAAAACCTTGCTATTCCAGAGATAATATGACACAGAATATGATAACAGAATATGACAATTTGACCAAAGACGTGTAATTCAGAAGTTTTGTAGTGCTACTAGTCTCCAGAATGTCCGATAAAGAAGTGTTTTGAACCTACTTGGGCTTAGAATTAATGAACGTTCGGGTTAAGACACTATTTCGGTTCGTACAACACACGGGCTGTAGTTCCAACGAAAACCATTTAGTTTTCGAGCACTTTCAAAGTCTTTCCCTGTCGTAAGAAATCAGAATTTATGAAAAAAAGTTCTAATTTCGGCAACTCATGCCAGTTTAATTCGAAACTCCTGATTTGTTGATCAGGAAATGTAGGTATGTTATAACGGTTTCCAAAAATACAGGCTTCGATCGATTTTTTTAATCATTACAGTTTGGTTCTTTGAGGTAAATTGATATCGCTTTGTCGTGTGGCTTTCTACCTTTTATTTCACTTCAAACAAACTATCCTAAAGTGTTGAGCATATTGCCGACTTTCAACAGCGGCATTGTGTCGTAGTTATAATAACTGGAAAGCCTCCCGGTGTACGCCAAAAAGTACGGAGAGAAGTGAACGATTATTTCCCTGTTTGCTTATTATTACAATAGGAGAGATATTGTTAAAAGATCGGTCACTTGCGGGTTTTCTGAGCACTCATGTATACACGATCTAGACACCTAGTCAGATAGAGAGCGTTAGAAAGCTGATACTGTTCGGGGAAAATCGGATTAGTATAGGTAAACATATCGGCCTTGTTCAAACAGCGAAGTTCATACCGGGTCTGGGAAGACTTTAAACCGCTCAGGTCAACAGAAGACTGTGCTTTGGGCGTTGGCATAACAATTACAAGGGGTCCACCAAGACTTTATTGTCAAGAGAAAAGACAATCCACCTCCGTCATTTATACCAGTGTGAGCCTCTTGTTTCTCTCATCGGATTCATTTTACAAGAGTGGCATTTGCCTTCAGGCCTATTTGCACAGTTCGTCATACAAAATATGCTTCAAACGGAAAGGTTATTGTTGGTTTTGCGCAAACAATCTGCGATACAGTCTGTCAACCGTTTCATGCCCTTTAACAAAAGCACCCGAGCCCAAACGCAACAATATCTAATAAAAGGACATCGAGGCTGCAGATAAAGAATAAAAACAAAGACAAAAGACGATGCTAGGCGGGATTTCCTGTCATAGTATAGGCCAAAAGGCGAGTAAGACAAAACAAGATTACTGTATATGCACACGAGTGCAATTACCTGTGCGTTAGAGGTACAATTAAACCTATTTAGGATTCCCTGGCCAGATTTCTTGATTGGCGTCACACGGCGAGGACAAAACGCGTCATCTTAGTGGCTACGGAACACCACACCAGACATTATCTCCTAACAAGAATACGACTTATTAATTCCTTCAGTGATAGATTCAACTTCTATGAGGCCGATTCGCTGAATGGATAAGACAGCCGGCATTTAGTGCTGGTGATAGGTGCCATACCCTGGGACCCGGGTTCGATTCCCGTTTTGGGCGTAAGGCAAAAATAGGTAGAAGAATCCGCTATTTTCCAAGAAAGTGTAATCCCATGATAACGAGAATACTGTTACTCTCTAAAATTTGGAAATTGAAAAAAAAAATATTGAATAGACGTGTGTTTTTTTATATTGAAATCAACGAAACAAGAATTGTAATTGCCTTGTATTAATTTGAAGGTTCCAGCTTCGTTGCATTTTTTGTTTCCCAAATATTTTGTTTTATTTCACTGGAATTTGTTTGTTTCTATACAGCCTGTTCAAATTCATCTCTTGGAATTATGATCAGATTTCTGAGTCATTTTAAGTACTTTGGGTCCTTGCTTAATGTAACATCAAACACTACAAAAGGATGAGTGGAGAACACGCCTGTCAAACACTACTTCATCTATTTTATCAAGTGAGATGATAAATGCATGTGCTGCTATCGAAAGGGTGTGCATTTGAGGTTATGGAAGTCACTTGCAAACACCCATAACCACTAGGAGTCTTACCGCACCGGATTTGCGGCTAATAGAGCTTCGCCGCCACAAAAACCTCAAAACCAACACTCCCAAACGCAGATGACGGTTAGCATTAACTCGATCCAGTTTTAGAGCGAAGAGCCGGGGAAGGAGAACAAATATTGTCATACGGCGGTAGGGTAGTTGGTGTTGGAGACAGGAAGTTCGGTTGGTTGGATGAAGCACTTGATCCTGGCTAGCAGGTTTCACCTCGATCCGTCCGAATGGTCATCTTCCATTGGCAGTATAATAAGGGTGACCACGCGTCATATCACATCACTTAAAACTTCATCGTCGTACTCTTCCCCATATACACACTCCAATACGCAATGACAATACAGTTAAGCGAACTTCGTACGACGACAATGGCGTGGGTGTCAGCAGGGCTTATTGGATAATTTATTACCACAATTAGCGATTAATAAAGCAAGGTCATATAAATACCATTTGCGTTGTTATGGCAGTAATTACCGGGGCCACGTAGACGACCCATTGAAGTCAGTAAGCAGACTATACCGGGTCTCGGAATCACTCAGTTTCCTGTGTGGCATTACCGACCAAAAGGCCATAAATGTTACATATACTCAATTGATTAATGGAAAGGCCATTTCTACCAAGGCTGTATCAAGGCGTGATGAAAGTATAAAACATTATAATTTGCGATCAATAGAACCTTCTGTCAAATAGGCCTACATGCCGGTAGAAACTAAAAGGATGTGAATCATAATATTAAAAAAAAGTAGATTACATCAAAAAAGTGTAATAGCAGGTCTATATTTTAACGATTATTTTTACGTTTTTAAAGGTTTAAGGTCATGCAATTACAGGAAACTGGACCTTGAACTAAAATTGCGTAATTGGCAAGTATGCATGAGTTAACTCCATTTATTAGATCATACAACATATCAACACTCGGGCACAGGAAGAATGTTATTAACCATGGAGACAAGTTTCTAAGTGAGTTAAAAAGGCCGTACGTCATTTAGACCTTTATATTGGTTGTTGTAATAAACCAAATCAAAATCTCATTGCCAGGGGAAAAAAAGACTCGATCTTCACTCACATTTTTCCATTCTATGGATTGAGTGAGCGCCTAATATGGACTTTCATCGCGCTCGACCACAAAATCACTTTTAGTCACTCAATGAAATTCTTTCTGAAATTTCTCACATCATGATAACCAACATCGTCGGAACCCACTATTTACAACTTACGCTCACTTTAGAGGTGCATGAGCTTGTTGAGAATTTATCCCTGGGCATCCGAGGATGGATAAACAGGGGGACGCCTCTGTCTTAGGCATAGGACATTTGTTTTGTAACGGTCTCGACACAGAGCACTTTATAACGTATAAAATTGAGGCCAATTAAATTCATGGCTTTTAGAAAAAGAGTGCTTATTTGGACCTGTATTCATATTCATCCCAGTTTGGACGTAGCAGGATTCGAACCCGTGACTCATTGACGAATGGCCTGTGTCAGGCTGAGAACATATCGCTGCATCGACAGCTATGTATTTAGGAAGTAAGCAAAAAACAAAACAGGAAGCAACATTCAAGAAACCCAACATATGCCCGGTAGGCCCGACAAACTATGTACATGTAGCCCATTTAAATTATGAAATCCTTTGATTTGTGATGGAGAAAATAACTTTCCAAGAATAATGGATATTAAAAACTGTTAACGAATCTTGAGTTTAATATTAATAATTTAAGATCAAATATCAATACTCAACATAAAAAATTAGAAATGAAAATTGACAATTTAGAACTTATTTGAGGCAACTATTATGTCTTTCGACCTCTAAATCTGAAAACTTGTGCAAGATGTCTCAATTTGATTTTAGTGGCAACAGATTGCTAAATGACGCAACCTGTTATGGGTATTTGACGGAAATGGGCACGACGGGCGGTGTATACTCTTCACAGTCATATGTGTTGTTAGTCACTTAAAAGTCTGAACTTTATATTCAATAATGCATTTCACCCGTTTTAAATGACTTCATCAGAATTCAGGTCTATTCACTTCATAACTCATCTGGATCTACTTACCTTTAATCCATTTTGAAATAGTTTTATATATTCCTGGTAATCGACTGGTATAAGCACCGTGATAAGGGAACCTTTTCCAAAACCGTTTTCAAGGAATGTGATGTGTGACTGAAATATACATACTAGTATTACTTAATTGAACGATGTTTCAAGCCGTGGTCAAGATTATTTCACTTACACGGCGGCGTTGATAGGTTTAATGCGGGAGGAAACCAGGCTCTTTGCCCGGAGGAAACCCCCGACCTTTGGCGAGTACCTGGCAATTCTTTAACATACGGCGATCGAGAGAAAAATTCACTTGGAATTTCTTTCAATTTGAAGATCACTTAAAGATAAAGGTATATGTTTGATTTACTACCGTATTAACTTAGGCATTTTCTAAATGTTATCATGACCCAATCCATCCTTCTTTTAGAAATTATCAAGTGAAAAATTACGTAAAACAATATGGCTAGGTTATATTGTAAGAGATGATGTCATAAACAGTCCATGGCACATAATTTACATGTAAGGCATAAAGGTCTGAAAAAATGATGGGAATCGGTCAAAGGTTATTGCCAGCTTTAGTGGGGGAGGAAACCAGACTCTTTGCACGGAGGAAACCTCGACCTTTTATGAGTAACTGGCAACTCTTCCACGTATGACGATCGAGTAAAAACCCCAGTTAGAAATGGTTCTTTGGTCCGAGTGGGATTCGAACGCACGACCAATCTATGGAAGGCCGGAGCCGCTAAGAGACTGAAGCAGAAGAAAAATGACATAATCATATGAGGCTTCTATTTGTAGTAACATGGCAATATGGTTGTCATATTATGAAACCTAATATTACAAAATGAGTACATGGAAGGTATTCATCCTCAAAAAAGTCTTCAGATTTGACCGAAAGATTATGTTACGGAGATGTAGGGAAAATTATATAATCAACGATAGCCATGTCAGGTTTAGTGTGGAAGCAAAACGGACTTTGCACGGGGTAAATCCCCGACCTTAGGGAGGGTATCTGGCAACTCTTGTACATACTTTGACCGAGTAAAAACACACTCAGACATTTTTCCATTTCATTTGACCTGAGTGGGATTCGAACCCGCGACCTATCGACGGAAGGCGTTTGTTTTACTCTGGGTATTGTTCTCTCACACCTGTAGGAATTCCGTCTGATGCAGTTCGACAATAAGCTAATATGGCTCTGAAAAGGTACGCGATCATTGGGTTCTTGGCAATTTGTAGCTCTTTGACGTTTCAGCTGTGCTGTGAAGGTCAGTATAACGGGCAATGGTTTTAACAGGTGCTGTGTCAGAGTATGTTGACGACCAAGTCGTTGTACTGTCTTTATTACTTCCAGTATATATAAATCTGCACAGGTGTTTAACAGAACCAAACCGGAGTGAAACCCTACAATAAAAACAGGATATATTTCAAATTTTTGTTATCCATATTTACGATTAATTGTGGCTTGAAGTCACACAGGTAAGGCTATATGGCGACAAAAGTTAAGAGGGGTGGGGAATGTATGAAGATTGATAACAAATCAATGATGATAAATATATGTTCAAACAATCACAAATATTTTATTTAGTTTTTGATGCAGCAATCAATATTTTTTAATACCGCCAATAACCAAGCACTATGTTGGTATGCATGGAAAGGAAGAAGTTTTCGTTTATGACTGGTAACTTTACTCACCTTGGGCTAGAAAGAACAACTCGTTTTCCTTTTGTTGAATTAAGAAGCCCATAAATAGCCTATAATGCTGACAGTTTATAGTGAATCGGCATGAAAAATTAACAAGACAAAAAGCACATCAGAGAGCCAACAGTTTTGTTTTTAGAAAAATATATTTGTAACAATCAAAATTGGTATGAAAGAGTGTTATAGAGGGGAAAAGGGGTCATATAAGAAACAAACAGGATGTACAAAATATACTTTGGCACACAGAATATTGTAAATAATACTGCAGTTCATTTGCCTGTACAGCCAGAGTACAGAATGAAACTTTGTTGACGGGACACCATGGCTTCATTAAGCTTTGAGGTGTCTTTCTTACTTCTAAAATGATCTTGGTATAAACTTGTCTTCATTCGATCAAATTTGTGGATTTTATGTCCATGATGGTATTTGTTGTTAACATAATCAGCTTTTAGATTGTCTACTTTATGGATGTTTCTTTCAATTGGTTTTAACCTGGGTATTGTTCTTTCACGTCTGTACGAGTTCCGTCTGGTGTATTTCGGCACTAAGCCATTATGACTCTGAAGTGATACAAGATCGTTGGATTCATGGGAGTTGGCTAAGTATGGCAATTTGTAGCTCTGTGATGTTTCGGCTGTGCTGTGATGGTCAGTATTACGGGCAATGGTTTTAACAGGTGCCGTGTCAGAGTATGTTGACGACCAAGTCGTTGTACTGTATTTATTACTTCCAGTATATAAATCTGTACAAGTGTTAAACCGAGACAAACCCTACAAAAGAAACAGAAAATGTTTTCAGAATTTTTTTTATATATTCAGAAAATTCATATGAAATCTCCGTTTCGTTTTCCAAGTTTTTTGTGTTCGTAAGAAATCAATAAAGATAGAAGTATGTTCACACAAAGCAACCAATTTAATAGATTTTATTTGGCCTTTGATACCCAATTCCATATTTTCTGAATAAAACCAATCACCAAAACTACATGTATGACCATAAGGTGAAGAATTACTTATGGATAACAACTTCTTGGTTTATTGGGTGACGACGTTTCGAACATCGTTTTCATCGTTACATCGTTATCATCGTTATTATTAACTTCTTAATGCCATTGAAAGATTTGTATGACCATAGACTGATTTCATGACCAATGACCATCACCAAACCTACAGTCTCCAGTGCCAAATTTTTACTCACCAAATGTTTCTTACCACTTGAAAAGCGTATCTTTCTTCTAGGGAAATGAGTACTATTGATGCTACCTGATCTAATGGAAGAATTCTGCCTTTGAAGCCAGTTATCAGGATTACTGTGTCTGTCTTTGTCTATTAACTCGTTGAGATCTTCTAGAGGGACAAAACCAACGGTCTTACTAGAAACAAAAGTGTCCTCTCGGGGTAGTAAAAACTTATTGGCTGAAGATTTACTGACGTTGACTGTATTTGGTAAAGGTTCTGGAATAAACGTCCTTGACCTTCTGAACTTTGGCACATTTTTTAACCTAGCTTTTAATTGGTCTACAGAATAAAAGTTAATGTCATGTCCTGGAGGGGTTGAGGCTTCTTCATGTTTGGGGTTTTCCACAATCATATGTGAATGTTTTTCAGAAAGTTTATTTTTTGTTTTGACATTGTTTATCAGAGAAGCACCAGACAAATCATTTAGCTGGGTTGACCTATATGAAACAGGGTTTGAAGTTTCTCCAATGGTTGTATAACTGGCGATGCTTGTTTGTGACCTGTTCAGAATAGTGGCATCTGCAATCAAAATATCCAAAGAAAATTATGACTAGTTATTCAGATACATTGTAAAATTTGGAGAGAAAAAAAACAGCACCATTACCAATAAAATCTTCCCAGTAGTTGAAATTGGATAAACAAATTAGCACAGTGGAGATACCAAATTGCTTCATTTTGGACACTCATCTTGATGTAAAATACTAATTTGAGATCTCTTGCTTTTAATTTCTCTTAAAACCTGACCCTTTCTGTCTCCCTTATAAAAGAGAATAGCATGAATGCATATTATTTGTTGCATTCCGCCTCATGTATATTGCCTCACCATTGTTGTGTATATGTAAACCATTCACACCTCCGTTAAGGCTGATATCTACCTCACTGGTTATCTGGTCTCCTGGTTGATCCTGCATAGGTAACAGAAGTTATATATATCAACGTTAAAACACACAGACACAGGGAAAATCTTCTTGTCTAGAATAACCATGGAGACAAATTTCTAATTGTGTTAAAAAAGTGATATACTGATCTCCTATATATTTAAGATAATATCTAAAACTTTTTAGCACTTTATAAGAGTTTCCAAATCTCTTAATAATTAAGTTTGTAGGAGCAGCCAAAAAAGGTTTTCAGAAATTCTGATTGTCAAGAAGATAAGAGGGTTTGTATAGTAATTAATATTTGCTTATTGTGAAATAAGGTCCATATTTTGGCAACTAATGTCCATTTAGGAATGTTTTTTTCTACAACACTGAAAGACTAAAAGTATACCTGGTCTGGGAATGGTGATGTAGAGGTAGCCTTATCACAAGATATCACTTTTTCTGTTTGAGGTAAAATGTCATTATCTGAAAAACAAACATGTTCCATTGATTGGTTTTATGCCGCACTCAAGATTATCAGTATGGTGATGATGCCAGGTTTAGTGGGGGAGAAAGGCCCAAATCAAAACCCAGAATCAATGACCTTAAGTTATATATGGTGACTTTGATAGGTTCACTTGGGAAGAAACTAAATTTAATATTGGGGCTCTATGGGATTCAAACCAGCGACCAATTGATGGAAGGCTTGTACCGCATTGAGAGACTATAACTCTACACGTGAGCCACCGAGGCCATGCAAAGCTGCAGTAAACTTTTAAATGGTCAAAAACCATTACTGGATAAATAATAAAAAGCAAACAAAAAAAACATTTGAGAAACCATGGAGAAAATTGCATTTTATAACTGAAAGAGCTGAATTAAAATCATTTCAAGATATGGCTTTGTCATTGTCAGGAAGCAATTGATTGGCTGTGCCACTAAAACCCCAAGTAATATTGCCAAAGATTGATTGATTGATTTACTGAGTGTAGAATATTCAACAAAACATATAAAGTATTTGTGAACTGTCCAAACCTGTAGAAATAACAGCAGCTGCATGCCATGCGCCACAAGAAATGGACTTGACAGAAAATCCAGTGTGTTTTGTCAAACATATTGGCGAGTACACTCTCAAGGATGAAGGTTTGTCAGGGTCTATAATATGGTTGTTCATTCCCCAGAAATACAGGTCTCCTGCCTCTAAAATTAGGAGAAAGGGATGTTAGAGAATAAGTTTCACTATTTTTGTATGGACTGATTAGGATAAGAGCCCACGACCCATTGATGAAAGGCCAGACCCATTGATGAAAGGTCAGACTGAGAGACTATCACTCTGCCAACTGGACCCACTTTGAACCCATGACCAATTGATGAAAGGCCTTTGTCGGACTGAGAGACTATCACTCTGCCAACTGGACCCACTTTGAACCCATGACCAATTGATGAAAGGTCAGACTGAGAGACTATCACTCTGCCAACTGGACCCACTTTGAAGCCATGACCAATTGATGAAAGGTCAGACTGAGAGACTATCACTCTGCCAACTGGACCCACTTTGAACCCATGACCAATTGATGAAAGGCCTTTGTCGGACTGAGAGACTATCACTCTGCCAACTGGACCCACTTTGAACCCATGACCAATTGATGAAAGGCCTGTGTCAGACTGAGAGACTATCACTCTGCCAACTGGACCCACTTTGAACCCATGACCAATTGATGAAAGACCTGTGTCGGACTGAGAGACTATCACTCTGCCAACTGGACCCACTTTGAACCCATGACCAATTGATGAAAGGCCTGTGTCAGACTGAGAGACTATCACTCTGCCAACTGGACCCACTTTGAACCCATGACCAATTGATGAAAGGCCTGTGTCAGACTGAGAGACTATCACTCTGCCAACTGGACCCACTTTGAACCCATGACCAATTGATGAAAGACCTGTGTCGGACTAAGAGACTATCACTCTGCCAACTGGACCCACTTTGAACCCATGACCAATTGATGAAAGACCTGTGTCGGACTGAGAGACTATCACTCTGCCAACTGGACCCACTTTGAACCCATGACCAATTGATGAAAGGCCTGTATCGGACTGAGAGACTATCACTCTGCCAACTGGACCCACTTTGAACCCATGACCAATTGATGAAAGGCCTTTGTCAGACTGAGAGACTATCACTCTGCCAACTGGACCCACTTTGAACCCATGACCAATTGATGAAAGGCCTTTGTCAGACTGAGAGACTATCACTGCCAACTGGACCCACTTTGAACCCATGACCAATTGATGAAAGGCCTTTGTCAGACTGAGAGACTATCACTCTGCCAACTGGACCCACTTTGAACCCATGACGAATTGATGAAAGGCCTTTGTCAGACTGAGAGACTATCACTCTGCCAACTGGACCCACTTTGAACCCATGACCAATTGATGAAAGGCCTGTGTCGGACTGAGAGACTATCACTCTGCCAACTGGACCCACTTTGAACCCATGACCAATTGATGAAAGGCCTGTGTCAGACTGAGAGACTATCACTCTGCCAACTGGACCCGCTTTGAACCCATGACCAATTGATGAAAGACCTGTGTCGGACTGAGAGACTATCACTCTGCCAACTGGACCCGCTTTGAACCCATGACCAATTGGTGAAAGACCTGTGTCGGACTGAGAGACTATCACTCTGCCAACTGGACCCACTTTGAACCCATGACCAATTGATGAAAGACCTGTGTCGGACTGAGAGACTATCACTCTGCCAACTGGACCCACTTTGAACCCATGACCAATTGATGAAAGACCTGTGTCGGACTGAGAGACTATCACTCTGCCAACTGGACCCACTTTGAACCCATGACCAATTGATGAAAGACCTGTGTCGGACTGAGAGACTATCACTCTGCCAACTGGACCCACTTTGAACCCATGACCAATTGATGAAAGGCCTGTATCGGACTGAGAGACTATCACTCTGCCAACTGGACCCACTTTGAACCCATGACCAATTGATGAAAGGCCTTTGTCAGACTGAGAGACTATCACTGCCAACTGGACCCACTTTGAACCCATGACCAATTGATGAAAAGGCCTTTGTCAGACTGAGAGACTATCACTCTGCCAACTGGACCCACTTTGAACCCATGACCAATTGATGAAAGGCCTTTGTCAGACTGAGAGACTATCACTGCCAACTGGACCCACTTTGAACCCATGACCAATTGATGAAAAGGCCTTTGTCAGACTGAGAGACTATCACTCTGCCAACTGGACCCACTTTGAACCCATGACCAATTGATGAAAGGTCTTTGTCAGACTGAGAGACTATCACTCTGCCAACTGGACCCACTTTGAACCCATGACCAATTGATGAAAGGCCTTTGTCAGACTGAGAGACTATCACTGCCAACTGGACCCACTTTGAACCCATGACCAATTGATGAAAGGCCTTTGTCAGACTGAGAGACTATCACTCTGCCAACTGGACCCACTTTGAACCCATGACCAATTGATGAAAGGCCTTTGTCAGACTGAGAGACTATCACTGCCAACTGGACCCACTTTGAACCCATGACCAATTGATAAAAGACCTGTGTCGGACTGAGAGACTATCACTCTGCCAACTGGACCCACTTTGAACCCATGACCAATTGATGAAAGGCCTGTGTCAGACTGAGAGACTATCACTCTGCCAACTGGACCCGCTTTGAACCCATGACCAATTGGTGAAAGACCTGTGTCGGACTGAGAGACTATCACTCTGCCAACTGGACCCACTTTGAACCCATGACCAATTGATGAAAGGCCTGTATCGGACTGAGAGACTATCACTCTGCCAACTGGACCCACTTTGAACCCATGACCAATTGATGAAAGGCCTTTGTCAGACTGAGAGACTATCACTCTGCCAACTGGACCCACTTTGAACCCATGACCAATTGATGAAAGGCCTTTGTCAGACTGAGAGACTATCACTGCCAACTGGACCCACTTTGAACCCATGACCAATTGATGAAAGGCCTTTGTCAGACTGAGAGACTATCACTCTGCCAACTGGACCCACTTTGAACCCATGACCAATTGATGAAAGGCCTTTGTCAGACTGAGAGACTATCACTGCCAACTGGACCCACTTTGAACCCATGACCAATTGATAAAAGGCCTTTGTCAGACTGAGAGACTATCACTCTGCCAACTGGACCCACTTTGAACCCATGACCAATTGATGAAAGGCCTGTGTCGGACTGAGAGACTATCACTCTGCCAACTGGACCCACTTTGAACCCATGACCAATTGATGAAAGGCCTGTGTCAGACTGAGAGACTATCACTCTGCCAACTGGACCCGCTTTGAACCCATGACCAATTGATGAAAGACCTGTGTCGGACTGAGAGACTATCACTCTGCCAACTGGACCCGCTTTGAACCCATGACCAATTGGTGAAAGACCTGTGTCGGACTGAGAGACTATCACTCTGCCAACTGGACCCACTTTGAACCCATGACCAATTGATGAAAGACCTGTGTCGGACTGAGAGACTATCACTCTGCCAACTGGACCCACTTTGAACCCATGACCAATTGATGAAAGACCTGTGTCGGACTGAGAGACTATCACTCTGCCAACTGGACCCACTTTGAACCCATGACCAATTGATGAAAGACCTGTGTCGGACTGAGAGACTATCACTCTGCCAACTGGACCCACTTTGAACCCATGACCAATTGATGAAAGGCCTGTATCGGACTGAGAGACTATCACTCTGCCAACTGGACCCACTTTGAACCCATGACCAATTGATGAAAGGCCTTTGTCAGACTGAGAGACTATCACTGCCAACTGGACCCACTTTGAACCCATGACCAATTGATGAAAAGGCCTTTGTCAGACTGAGAGACTATCACTCTGCCAACTGGACCCACTTTGAACCCATGACCAATTGATGAAAGGCCTTTGTCAGACTGAGAGACTATCACTGCCAACTGGACCCACTTTGAACCCATGACCAATTGATGAAAAGGCCTTTGTCAGACTGAGAGACTATCACTCTGCCAACTGGACCCACTTTGAACCCATGACCAATTGATGAAAGGTCTTTGTCAGACTGAGAGACTATCACTCTGCCAACTGGACCCACTTTGAACCCATGACCAATTGATGAAAGGCCTTTGTCAGACTGAGAGACTATCACTGCCAACTGGACCCACTTTGAACCCATGACCAATTGATGAAAGGCCTTTGTCAGACTGAGAGACTATCACTCTGCCAACTGGACCCACTTTGAACCCATGACCAATTGATGAAAGGCCTTTGTCAGACTGAGAGACTATCACTGCCAACTGGACCCACTTTGAACCCATGACCAATTGATAAAAGACCTGTGTCGGACTGAGAGACTATCACTCTGCCAACTGGACCCACTTTGAACCCATGACCAATTGATGAAAGGCCTGTGTCAGACTGAGAGACTATCACTCTGCCAACTGGACCCGCTTTGAACCCATGACCAATTGGTGAAAGACCTGTGTCGGACTGAGAGACTATCACTCTGCCAACTGGACCCACTTTGAACCCATGACCAATTGATGAAAGACCTGTGTCGGACTGAGAGACTATCACTCTGCCAACTGGACCCACTTTGAACCCATGACCAATTGGTGAAAGGCCTGTGTCAGACTGAGAGACTATCACTCTGCCAACTGGACCCGCTTTGAACCCATGACCAATTGGTGAAAGGCCTGTGTCAGACTGAGAGACTATCACTCTGCCAACTGGACCCGCTTTGAACCCACGACCAATTGATGAAAGGCCTGTGTCAGACTGAGAGACTATCACTCTGCCAACTGGACCCACTTTGAACCCATGACCAATTGATGAAAGGCATGTGTCGGACTGAGAGACTATCACTCTGCCAACTGGACTCGCTTTGAACCCATGACCAATTGATGAAAGACCTGTGTCGGACTGAGAGACTATCACTCTGCCAACTGGACCCACTTTGAACCCATGACCAATTGGTGAAAGACCTGTGTCGGACTGAGAGACTATCACTCTGCCAACTGGACCCGCTTTGAACCCATGACCAATTGATGAAAGACCTGTGTCGGACTGAGAGACTATCACTCTGCCAACTGGACCCACTTTGAACCCATGACCAATTGGTGAAAGGCCTGTGTCGGACTGAGAGACTATCACTCTGCCAACTGGACCCGCTTTGAACCCATGACCAATTGATGAAAGGCCTGTGTCAGACTGAGAGACTATCACTCTGCCAACTGGACCCACTTTGAACCCATGACCAATTGATGAAAGACCTGTGTCGGACTGAGAGACTATCACTCTGCCAACTGGACCCACTTTGAACCCATGACCAATTGGTGAAAGACCTGTGTCGGACTGAGAGACTATCACTCTGCCAACTGGACCCACTTTGAACCCATGACCAATTGATGAAAGACCTGTGTCGGACTGAGAGACTATCACTCTGCCAACTGGACCCACTTTGAACCCATGACCAATTGATGAAAGACCTGTGTCGGACTGAGAGACTATCACTCTGCCAACTGGACCCGCTTTGAACCCATAGCTCAATCAATTTTCTATCCAAAAAGCAAAGTAGCTTTCAATTGATGCCACTCTTGGAAATATTTGTAAGCCAGACCAGGCGGCAAAAGTTTGGCATGCAAGCCCAACAGGATTGGGGGCCTCCGTGGCTCAGTAGGTAGAGCGTTGGACGCTCAATCCGAACAGCCTTCCACCAATGGGTCGCGGTTTCGAATCCCACTCAGTCCAAAAAATTGGAAAATTTTCTGCCTGGGTTTTCACTCGAACGACCTATGAGGGATGGTTACCAGTTATCAACGGAAGGTCTTGGGTTTCCTCCGGGCATAGAGCCCGGTTTCCTCCCACAATAAACTGGCAACGCCGCCATATAAGTGAAATAATCTTGAGCGCGGCGTAAAACACCAAACAATCAATCAATCAACCAACAAGATTGCAAGAGTTTGGGCATACCATCCTAGCTACTGTATAACCAGGATTGAAGAGTTGGACACACAATTCAAGCCCATCCAGGCTACATGAGCTGTGCATTTAATCAAAGCACCCAGACCTAAAGTTGGCCATGCAATCCCAGAACCCCAGACTGGCAAAGTTGGCCATGCAATCCCAGAACCCCAGACTGGCAAAGTTGGCCATGCAATCCCAGAACCCCAGACTGGCAGAGTTGGCCATGCAATCCCATAAACCCCAGACTGGCAAAGTTGACCATGCAATCCCATAAACCCCAGACTGGCAAAGTTGACCATGTAATCCCAGAAACCCAGACAGGCAAATTTGACCATGTAATCCCAGAAACCCAGACTGGCAAAGTTGACCATGTAATCCCAGAAACCCAGACTAGCAAAGTTGACCATGTAATCCCAGAAACCCAGACTGGCAAAGTTGACCATGCGATCCCAGAAACCCAGACTTCTGAAGTTGGCCATGTAATCCCAGAAACTCAGACTGCTTAAGTTGGCCATGTAATCCCAGAAACCCAGAAGTTGGTCATGTAATCCCAGAAACCCAAAAGTTGGCCATGCAATCCCAGAAACCAAGACTTCTGAAGATGGGCATACAATCCCAGAAACCCAGACAGTTGATGATGGCCAAGCAATCCAAGAAACCCAGACATCTGAAGTTGGCCATGCAATCCCAGAAACTGAGACTTCTGAAGTTGGCCATGCAATCCCAGAAACCCAGACATCTGAAGTTTGCCATGCAATCCCAGAAACCGAGACTTCTGAAGTTTGTCATACAATCATAGAAACCGAGACTTCTGAAGTTGGCCATGCAATCCCAGAAACCCAGACTTCTAAAGTTGACCATGCAATCCCAGAAACCGAGACTTCTGAAGTTTGCCATGCAATCCCAGAAACCGAGACTTCTGAAGTTGGCCATGCAATCCAAGAAACTGAGACTTCTGAAGTTGGCCATGCAATCCAAGAAACTGAGACTTCTAAAGTTGGCCATGCAATCCAAGAAACTGAGACTTCTGAAGTTTGTCATACAATCATAGAAACCAAGACTTCTGAAGTTGGCCATGCAATCCCAGAAACCCAGACTGGTAAAGTTGGCCATGCAATCCCAGAAACCCAGACTGGTAAAGTTGACCATACAATCAAAACAATGTAGCCTAAACTCTCTTTCTTTTAGCTGGTTCACATTAGGAAAATTTAGGGTCTCTCAAAGCAAAGAAGGACACACTGAATTTTTTTTCCTGAAACCATATTGCCTATAGCTATTTAAACCTATAGAGAACTGCTGTGGTGAGACTTGATCAATAATCAACAATACTTATTATTTACCTGCACCAAGCTATAGGAGGGGGTAATATTTGATTAACTGTGTGAAGGTATATGGGTTTAACCTTTGTAGCACGTTATCTTGACATACATATTGTTTTATTGACACCCTGATCAAAAGCACTACAAGTCAGTTGAAACAGTTGTAGAAACTGTTAATGGATATGAGATTATTTACAGTTCACATATTGATAGAAGTGAATGAACTTGTCATCGTTTGTTACGAGGGCAAATATTAACTTAATACATTGCCTGAGGGGAGGTTGAGTGTAGACAATAATTATTATAGTGCCGTTATCGAGTCTGTCAAAACCTCATCATATGACAATAGAAGACCAATCAGCCGTGACCTGAGTGACTTTTGTCGACGTTAATCTGTTTCCTCTCACCTTACCTGGTTTACCTGAACATCAAAGTGACACAGTTGCAGAAACTAACACTACCAACTGATCCTCAGTCGTATGTATCTATTAAGTTTGATCACACATAAAACATGACACGAGATCAAAGGCTACCCTATTCCCCATTGTACATATCGAATGGCCTTAAACACAGGACATGTGCAATTGTTGAGGTTAAATAATCACAAGGTCACACTTCTGACATTACAGCTAGACATAATTCAGTTTGGCGCAATTACCCAGACTGTATTTATTCCACTGCATTTACCCATCCTGTCAATGGCTTCGATAATTATAACCCCATCATGGGTTTCCCAATAACAGGATGTGATATACAAGAAGAGTAGCACTTTATATGACAGGGTTGCCAATTCACACATCAAACAATTTTCAAACAGACTATGTCAGGTTTGTTCATAACAAGTCCGTACTACATGTAGACTAGATTTAGTTAGTGGCATGAGTTGTCACAATACGAAGGGGCTTTGAAAGTCATCGAAAAACCAAATGTTTGATCTCAGAATGTGGAAAATCCATACAGTCTGTGAGCTGTATGAGCAAAAATAGTGTGAATTTAAATAACCTGGAGGAAAGTTCATTCATTCCAAGCCTAAGTTGGTTAAAAAAAATACTTTAACAAACATTCTGGAGACTATAGTAGCACAAAACAGCTCCTGAATTGCATGTCTTGAAAATAGCCAATAATTTCCACATTCCGTTTTAACAAAAAAATAGGTGTATGAACATTTTGGCAACTTGTACTATTTCAGTTTTGGAAGTCATAGCATAAATATTTCTTTAAATTATGGAGTAGACAGTAGTTTGAGCGACGAGAATGTGATTTGTTTGACAGGGGAACCCATAGTAAATTTTGTAGAATCCTGTCATCAAGCAATGCCATGAACTTTCTTTAAACTTAACCCAGTTATTGAGTTTTTAAATGATATGACAAACCATTTTCAAGTAAGTAATCAGAGAGACAGACAAGCATGTTCATGTACCCGAGAATTTACCATGGGGTGGGGGATACCAATTGTCTTTCCGACTAGGTCACCAATGGGTCACGGGTTCGAATCTCACTCAGTCCCAAAAAAAAATGGCCTATATGGGACGATTGCCAGTTACATGTACCACCGGGAGGTCGTGGGTTTCCTCCAGGCATAAAGCCCGGTTTCCTCCCACACAATAAAGCTGGCAACGCCGCCATATAAGTGAAATAATCTTGAACTCGGCGTAAAACACCAAACAAACAATCAATCAATCCGACTAGATAAGCTAAGTATATTCATGTAAACACATTTGTCAAACAATGTCATGGTTTTACCTGTTAAAGCTGCTGTCAGACTTTCCCCACATTCCACCCCTATGACACGCCCATCTATACAGCCTGGATTTACCTGGGTAGGTAATGAGGTATGCAGCACCTGTTCACCAAGGCCCAATTCCCCCTCATGACCATAGCCCCAGGTATACACACCACCTGAAACTAATAAGCAATATTTTAAGGTCAAGATGGATGAAAATGCAATAAATCCTTGATGAGAAATGTCTGAAAAATACTCCTCAACTAAAAATGAAATATTTAATATAGATCTATTATCAGCTGTTTGGAAGATTTGGCTGTGAACACTTTCTGTCATTGCCTTATAGGTTTAATTGGATTGCCCTAAGAAGGGGGTTTCCAATAAGATTCATGTTTTTTTCTCTAAGAAAAGCTGCACAATAGTTGGGTTTATTGTTTCAAGTTTTGTGTGAAGATTATTTCACCAATGTAGAGGCATAGTAAAGTTTTTTGATTGAGAGAAAATGGATAAATTCTTCTGCAGGTATCTAGGAGTTATACTATAATATGTTATTATAGACATCAAAAAAATTGATGTTTCGCAGCACTCAAGATTATTACACTTATATTTAGATGGGGAGGAAACCAAAGCCTTTGCCTCTAGGAAACCCCCAACCTTTGGCAAGTACCTGGCAACTCTCCACTCAAAAAGCAACAGTGAAATAAAAAACAGTCAAAAGAATGGCAATAACTGAGAAGCATAGGTGGATCAGGCCTCCAAACCTCTACATAATGATACATTAAGTGATACGATATCCTGGAGCAAATTAAGAGAGAATTAATCACACAAACACAGCAACATGCTTACCAGTGACTAAAGCAGAATGGTTGCTACCAGCAGACACCTGGTGGACAGGTTCCATAACTCTGATCACGACTGGTTCAGTAATGTCCTCACATGGTTCACCGTGGCAGGCTTTTCCATAACCCCACATGTAAACCTTTCCAGATTCTGAAATAGCAGCAAAATATAATAAAGAGGATATGAGCTACGGACATCTACGGACTAATCTTTTTTGGACCTCATTTCATAATGCATTCACATTGTGTGGTTCCTCATTACATAATAGCTTTGCAGTATATATTGTGTGTCCATTGATTGACTGATTGGATAGTTGGTTGATAAGACCATTTGGTAAATGATTGATTGGCGAGTGATTGGCTGGTCTATGTCAGCGTTGATATGCTTACCCAGTGGTTGGGGAGAACACGGGGCTCTTAGATGGTTGATGATTGATATTTTATGACGCACTCAAGATTATTTCACTTATATGGCAGCGTTGCCAGGTTTAGTGGGGGAGAACACGGGGCTCTTAGACGGGATTGAAACCCCCAACATTCAGCAAATATCTTTCAACCCTAGTTCATCAAGTGTTAACTCTTTGAATGGTTTGAAGAGTTTAAGTTCGCCTATCTTGGAGAGTAAGTATTTGTATCAATCTAGTTTCCATTATAGCACAACTATGGCAGTTTATTGTAAAAAATGATAATAAAAATGCTTTTCATTTTTAATTTAAATATTTGTACAAATTTATATTTTCAGAGACATTTCTAATTTATCTGATTTATTTATTTTATGTTATAGGAATCCACATCATTTGCTTTGTCCAGTACATAGTCGGAACGCTCTGAAAAATACTTGGTAACAGTGCTTTTAAAATTTTGTTTGATTGATATTTAACACCGCATTCAAGATTATTTCATTCATTTGTCCAATTTATTGGGGGAGAAAACTTGACTCTTTGTTCGTTTCTTTTGTAACCGACTTTAAATAAATTTTCCTGTATCTTGTACATGTATATTGTATCTACGTCGTATATTATATTTTCAAGATAATGTGATTTTCAGATGATATTGTCTTTGAGCTAAGCTGATAAGGTTATATTTACATGTATATTTACGAACACTAAAACCCCAGGGTGTGATACACTGTATTTATATTTATGAACACTAAAACACACAGGCACAGGGAAAATCTTCTTGTCTAAAATAACCACGGAGACAAGTTTCTAATTGTATTAAAAAGAGGTATATCATTTAGACCTTTATAATGTGTCTGGACTGAGGCCATTCATTGTATGTTGGGTAGGTTCTGTTTCTAAGTATGACTGACCAGAGCTTTGAATATATGTCCATTGAGTGTGGCTGTTGTGGTCAGTCCATAAACACACCTGTCTTTTAATGAGGCAGTTACTTGATGTTATAAGAACCGTCCGCAGACACAGAGACAGATTTTACAGAAGCCAGACGAAGTTTCTGGCATATCTGTCCTCCCTTTCAAACACAGTCAGTGATGGTTTAGATGCAAGTATGAGAGACATTGTTAGGGACTCTCTGACTAGAAAACAGAAGGTCAACATTTTGCCAAAACAGACACAGAATTGAAGGAGTAATAGGGAATTGATAAACTGCAATAAATGAGACAGGCCTGCCATAACCTTCTCATTCATCTTAATACAGCACACTTTGACATAGTCAAGTACATTACCGCCACAACGTACTAACACGATTTTCTCTCGATGCTCACATATGGTCCGCGTCGGAAATTTGCAGGTTGGATAGTCATGGCTTCTTGATCTGGTCAATGCAGGGCATATTTTTTGTCTGCATCACTTCAACAAGAGACCTCCAGGCTAGAAATGCGCTCTGGCAAACGGAAGAAATTCGCCAATCAATCAGTGTGGCTTTCAACACTGCGGAAGCGGCGTTCATTCAGCGTAGAGTTTAATGTGTCAGATAGATGATCAGATATCATATAATGCATGGTGGAATAGCTTATCAAGAAATCACCATCCCTCAGAGCAAGCCCTTTAGATAGTCTACTCGGACATTGTACTCATGGGGCTGGTTAAAACAAAAAATAGGAGTAGATCTTGCAAGTTATACAACCTCGTATCAGATTAACAGTCAACTTAGCTCCCAACTGGCATGTATCATACAGGGTAAAAGCCTGCCAGCTTGTTCGGGGTATGACATTTCATTGACTTAATTCTACTGACAGGTAGAGCATTATTATCGCAACACCTTCACAGTTTTTATCAAGCAATTTTCCTCCATGACAAAGTTCTAGCACCTTTATAAGGCTATAAATTACTTACTAAATTTTCTGATCAGTTGATTACTGTCAAGACTAGTAAAACAAACTATATGTTACACCTGATTTCAACAAAGATCAATCAAAGTCCCCAAACAGGTAAATTGATTGATTGATGTTTTACGCCGCACTCAAGATTATTTCACTCATATGGCAACGGAGGAAACTGGGCTCTTTGCCCAGAGGAAACCCTGGCCTTCTTCTACATATAATCAAGTGTGATCAAGTGAAAAATCCACTCAGAATTTTTTTCAATTTGTATTTGGTCTGAGTTGAATTCAATCCCGTGCCGCATCGACGGAGAGCCTGTGTCGGACTGAGGGACTATCATTCAGCAAAGCCACTGCATCAATATGTAGCTTTGAATAAAATAACTCCCAAAATATTAATATCTGTATTTTTTTGTTGTAAAAAACATATCTTTCTCTTTAACAATGTAAGGGAATCAAATAAAAAAACTTGGATCCCTATAACCAGATGATAAGATATTTGAAATACCATTATTTTGGGAGTTATAGCACAACCCCCCAGACACATTTTGAATTTTACAATAAAGTTCAAATCTGAAATATATGTGAAAATATATAAATCTATACTTGGAAATGTATTGCTTTATTGATTCCGTTTCAAAACAGCGTCTGAATGAAAACCGAGCTATTGTACATGTACATAAAAATTTCCTTGGCATCTTTGACTTAATAATATATCTAAAAGTGATAAGGATACCTTTCTTGAACAACGTTTTTATTAATCTTATTTTTGGAATTTGCTGTTCTTTATTGCATAGTTTATATAGAGCGAAGGATTAGCTAATAACAATAGAAAAGTATAATATGCATTTACATTTTGACGCCATCCCTGTTTGCATTGTACCTATAGAGATAAGTTTCCCTAAGTATGCTTTAAGTGCATAAAGTGGTGCTTACACAACACCTTTATGCAGATATCCAATGTGACACATCTGTGAGTTAAAACCTCAAGACAAACTTGTCGAACATAGAAAGCCCTATTGTCAATATACTCTTACTCGAACAAAAACGCCACAAGCTACTCGCTCTATTCTCCATCGATACCAATTGTATTTTTTTATATAAAATCAATGACTCTCCAGTTCTAGTGGAAAAGTGGTAACTAAAACTTTTGTTAGAGGGTATCAATCCATCAGCTCTTTTATTAAAGGCTATCTTTCAGTTTGTTTTCACATAGGCTTTACTATACTGTTGGTTTTAGCAAAGCGTTTTAAGGAAAAGTGTCCATAATGGTTTTCAATAAAGCCTGAAGTTTAGCCCCTAAAACTTCTGTTAGTTTATACACAGAAAGTCAACTTCCTCAATGGTATTAAAGACACAATTATTTTTAAAAAAAATACTTGAACAATAGGCCGATATCAGTTTTACAAGTACGATAGAATCTAGTAAGTGAGTCAGTAAAAAGAGTACCTTGTGGGGCAAGATAGTTGATATACTAGTAAGGCAGTGAGACGGAAAGATACAGTAAGTTTTTTTGCCAAAAGTCTTTCCATGACAGCTATTTACTTCAGGGTTGTAATATTGATATTTGAAACAATTTGAGCAATTTACGAGTAAAGCAAATGAGCTTTGAAAAATAAAAGTGCACAAGCCTTGCCATGAAGATATGTAATATTAGACTCTAATATGTTTTGTCTTCATAGATACTTCATAGATAATTCATTTTTCCGGACTTATCTATCTTATTTATGTGGATCTCTATCAACCAATAATATTTTAGCCTCCTGAACAGTATATTGCTATTTTGTCAATTTATGTGGTAGAGATGTTTTCCTGATTGCATTGGGAGGGTTTTTAAGAATGGAATTGACTATAGAATAATACTGCTTAACACTTTCCCACTGGGCCCAGAGTGTAAATACATGTTTTATGAAACGGCCACTTCTCCATCTTGCCCTTAAATGCACAGGGCCAGGGTGGTGATCTTAAGCAGACAAGCTTTTTACTCACTGCTATAAGGTTGTTAATTCTGATCGACACAACGCTCCAAGGGTCATTTCCCAGACTAAATCGCTTTTGAATAATTGATAAAAAGAAATAGGGGAGTCAAGTCAAGGGATTTTCTCTGATTGTTGGTCATAGCCATCACATTATCCCAGCTTGCACTCAACTCTTTCTCTCATTGATAAACTACACTTAACCAAACCCTTTTCTCTTATAGCAGAATTCGCAAAACAAAAACCAGTAGAGCTAAGCTAAGAGATCGTGTTTTAAATCCGTTCTGCATCGACGGCAGATTCTATTCTAATGCACATAAAAGCTCAAAGTTTGCCAATTTGACTGCAGGCTAAGCCGTTTTCAATATCCTTCCAGTAAAAGATGATATAATTCATTTTCTCGGGACACCCTAGAGCAAATATCCCTGCACAACAGAACATGCCCTTTTCATTTAACCTAAAAAAATCTAAATGTCAGGCAAAAATTGCTTGATACAAAGTGAATCATTTTTCCATGTGCCAGTGACTTGTTTAAAAAAAAAAAATAAAAAAAATGGCTCATTTTTAAGATTCAGAAATATTAGACTCCAATATAATTTATTGTAAAATTAGGCAGAACATTGTTTTATTGTTAAAGGCATCCTTAATAAGCTATCACAGTTCCTTTTTCAAATAAAGTCAAGTATAGTCAATAAAGCTATGTATAACACAATAGATTTGGTCAAAGTCATGCTTCCAGCACCCCAAAACCGACTTTATCCACATAAACCAAAGAGGTACCATGTCTTTCCTTTCCACTATTACACTTACATTAAGATGAACAAGGTTTATAGGTGAATGATGACTTACCTAAACAAAAACCATTATAGAAGTTCTCTATTAAGCTTTTCTAGTAAAAACAGATCATTCTTCGTAAATGAGTCTGTGCCAGTGTGACTTAAGTGTGCCAGTATCTTTAAAAATATATAGGTGTAAATATCGGTAAATGTGTATAAGTAAATATTGAGATTCAGGACTTAAAAAAACTTTTTAAATGTTCACAACATGATGCATAATATTGTACAAAAATAAAGCCCATCAAATCATCTCCCTTAAAAATTACACCACCCATATTGTGGGACGTGCTGAAAATTCAAAAGACTGAGACTGTAATGTAATTCAATATTAAAATTCACTTTCTTTCTTTTTCGCTTTTTCCATCTCTCTTTTATTCACTAAATCCAATTAAGTTATATTGGACTTTCAGAATAAAACACATTATTCTGCAGAATGGAAACAAAAAAAGCCATAAAGAAATGTTTTCTTTTCCATGAGTTTATTTTAATCAAAATAGCTAAGCCTTTATATAAATTGTTTAATCGCTTAGTATTTACTACTCTTAGTTTTATTTTAAAAAGAAAAAAAGAAATTATAGGGGTAAAATAGGAAGTATAAACTGTGTCAATAAATTTCCGCTAAATAAAAAAACAATGGGAAATATTTGTGGAACCAGAGAAGGAAGGGAGCGACAAGGAGAGAGAGTCATAATTGATAATGGATCTTCTTCACCGTCATCACAATATTACCCAAAAATTCCAAAGTTTTTAATTTCGAGGCCTGAAGAAAAACTAGTGGCTGTGTATTTATTAATGCCTAAGGGTTGAAGACAATGGTTGCCATACATCACTAGCCATTGCTATCGGAAAACTCCATCTGTCGACTCATCAAATATTCCTTTTGTCAAATATCTTTTACTTTCCTGGGCCGCGATGACACAAAAATATTCAATAAAGAGAGGGTGTTAAGTGGGTAGAGAGAGATGGGTCGCTTACAGGCGCTGGGTCAGCCATCACAGAAGATACAAACACAATGCCCGTGTCATATTTCTACACTTTTAAAACGAGCAGATTTTGCCAGGGCTTAAAATAATTGACAGATTGATAGACAGGTAGAGGGAAAAGATGACTGGCCGAAGACTCCTATGTCGTTAACGTTAGGGACGTCCGGGTCGGTGATGTCATTAAATGTCAACGGAGATCGACCCCTCAGTGGGCCCCTGTCATCTTGTTTCTCACTTTATCATTAAAACCTCCGCTGAAATCTGACAACCACTCCAGAACTATGAAGAAATTTCTTAGTTTTATTGAAAATTTTGGACTGGCATTGCAAGAAGTACATTCTTAATTGAATTGTGTGAGAGAATTTCTCTAACAGCTTTGACAAGAAAAAATGTTAATGTTATTACTTCTAAACCCGAGGAGGGAAATCTGCACAAGTATATCTTAAAGACGCAAGCAAAAAAACAACTATACTTTTATCAGGGCAGAATAGGAATATGGTGGTGGTTTACTCAACATGGGAAAAATTGAATATACAGTAACGGTTGTTTTTTGGGGCTTAATTTCAATCTCAAAATGAAATATTTAAATATTTGTATAAACTAAATCTATATTAGTTGAAAATTTGCAACAGATGGTTTGATAAAACTTTGTATAATATGACAGTGTATGCAAAGAAAGGACTTTAATTAAAAATCCCATTTTCATACTTTGCCAGAAAAATTTAAGTCAGCCGTGGTCATTCCAGAAAATTCTCCTTTCTAGCCATCAAAACTAAGTGTTATTTGAACCGGTAAGGTAAAATCAATGAACTATATACTTGCAATGGCCACGTCACATTGGTTAGTTTGGATCGCTAAAATCGCCGTCATAACTATGAGATGTTGTCTCTCATAATGCAAATAATGGTTTTCTACAAATTTATGACATCACAAATTAACGGTCAAAATTGACGTCCCAATAGTGTTTTGTCATCGTGTTATGACGTTATTAAAGTAGTCGCCGTGTCAGGGCCAGTGACGTCGTTCTCTTTCGCTTCCTCTGTGACGTCAGATCAGTAGTGTCATCTCATAATAATGGCGGCCCTCGTTGTACTTATCTGATTGTTAACAATCTAACCAGATGATGAAGTTAGTCCCTCAGTTTAAAGATGGAATATATGGTTCAACAAAAGGTGTGAACTTCAACTCCATTCTCCCCCCAGTTTAAAGATGGAATATATGGTTCAACAAAAGGTGTGAACTTCAACTCCATTCCACACTTTCACAAAACCTTACTATAGATTACTCAAAGCACAAATATCTACTATTAGAGAAGTCAATGTTTCTCACTAATTCAAGTTTATAAAACTTATTAAAACACGTTGAATATGAATACATGTACATCAGAAGGTCCCTATGTAAAGAATAAGTTGTTGAGTTGATATCAATTTGCAAATTAATAAATGGCTAACAGGAAAAATGCCAAATCAACAAATGCAAAGAAACTTAATGAAAACCCTTTCATCATGAAAAAAGAATGAATAAAATATGCTAAAATTTGCAACGCAGCCGAATATGATATGAAATGCAGTGTGTTATAAAAATGGGTTGGGGTCACTGAGGAAATCAGAAGCTATGAATGAACTGACAAAATATTGCTCCCCTGAGCTTACAAGAGACATGCATGGCCATCTCAGCTAGCAGCGGGGTAAAGATAATGACATAGTTGACGATAAAAATAAACGTAGCTAAATTGTTTGTTTTTAACTAGATGCTGCATTTCAGATTATTTAAGTTAAATACATGGTTGTGGCAGGTATATTGGGGAAAGGAACCAGTTCTCTATACCTGATCAAAGAACACCTTTTGTCAACAAGAGTTTCGGGAAACCCAAAATACGCCCGGAAAGGCACAGTAACTGCAGCCATACCAAAACAAATCCTTCCATATTTATTTGAATTTAATTTTCAAAATTCAGAGGGAAGAGGTTGAAGCTTTGTAAAAGGTGATGTTATGTCAACAAAATTAAATCTTACCACTAAAACCTTTAAAATCCATCTGTATCAAATTTAAAATGGGCTATTTGGATCAACAATTATTAACAAGATTTGTACACGGTACATGTACAAGTCATCAATTCTCACTGCTGTTAAATCGCGATGTTAAACATTGTTTGTTGTCAATATAGGTTGCACTAAAATGTTTCATTTTTTTAGAAAAGCAGTTTATAATTTACTAATCATACTTAAACAAATGTAATTAATTGGCAATTTCGCAGCTCACACTAATTCAAGTAGATTTGACAATTTTTCTCATAATATTTTTTATCGACATTATTTGGCTACAAAAAATATATATAACAGTTGGGCATGTTACAAAGCCTACATTGGAGGCCATGTGGTACACAGGGCCATAAATCTTTCAAGAGAGACTGAGAACTAACTGTAAGTTGACAAGGTAAATAGACCAAAGCTGGGATACTTATCCCTTGGTCTGTAGATAAAACTTTAATCCTTATATGTATTTTTCATTTGATTAAAACATTATATATTGATTTAAGAATAGTTTTAATCAATTTAGAAACATAATTGCAGTTTGAAAAAATCGTTTTTTGATGAGAATCGGACAAGTAGAAGCCATTTTATAATTTAAAGGTTATTTTCATGAAAATGAAAGTAAGATTAAAAAGGAATATACATAATCCAACAATTTGCAATAGTTGATATCATTAACAATTTTTTTACACACTGTCTGTTAATATGTATGTACCATGAAAGATTTGAAAACATCGGATCATATTTGTTAAAGTTATGGAGAGAAAAAGTAAATATTACATAACCCAAAATGGCTGCCATATTACGCAATGTATGATGTCAAAAATAGTTTGCAACACACCTTCTACCCATGAGGTATATACTCAGAAAAAATTGTCAAGATGGAATCAAAACTTTAGAAGTTAGGGAGCGGAAGAGAATATTACATAATCCAATATAACTGCCATATCATGTAACGAGTGATGTCAAAAATAGTTCGCGACACACCTTCTACCCATAAGGTATATACTCAGAAAAAATTGTCAAGTTGGAATCAAAACTTTGGAAGTTATGGAGCGGAAGGGGAAAGCGGACGCCGTACTGCCGGACGGACGGAGATGATACCATAATACAGCCCGCTTTTCAAGCCGGGCGTATAAAAAGAACAAACTCGTAGCATATTGGGGACAGGGGATTTAGAGGTCCCAAAATCAAGACGAATTTAGTATGCACATGTAGATGTCTAGCATAAACTAATTATTACATTTATTAGTATGGTTTGTGTCGCCCTGTTAATTTCAAATAAAAAGCGATACCAAGAATACTATCACATTGAAAAAACTTTCTACAATTTGCTGGAAATTTAAAATGAAAGATATACATGTAATTTGATTAGACAAACCTGAAAGAGCCAGGCTGTGATTGGCCCCAGCAGTGACTTTTTTCATTGGCTCTTCACACTTAACCAATCGAGGCAGAGATCCACTAGTCTTGTCACCGCATCCAAGTTGACCATAATGATTGTTTCTAAAACAAATGAAAATGTGCCATTCAAACTTTTGATAATTGTAGTCCATTAATGATGCACTGGTATTTTGAACTGATAGTTTTGCTGATACACATTTTTTTCAAGATTAAGGGGTTGTCATGCTTAATTTGAAGGTTGGGGAGGAAACAAAACTCTATGCTCAGAGTACACTGAGAAATTTTCATTAAAGGAAGAGAAAACAAATAAAACTGGCATATATACTAAACGGACGGCGAATTTCCCTTTCCAATGGTACCATAGACATATTTTTACGATTTTTCCCCACCGCACAGTCCTAAAGTGAAGTTATATAAAACAGTTGGATTTTGACTGAGACCGACTTGCTTACTTGGCCGCCATCATCACAACAGTGCTTAGGGGTGTGTCTCCTTCGGCCAATCAGTAGACGCATACCCAGCAATTCAAAGCGCACGTGCGAGTGAAATTGGTCAATTTTCTTAGTCTGCCATTTAAGCCTAGGTTAATTGCTAGGCACATCTGTTTCCGGTCAATTTCTCGCTTTACAAATGGCGGTCCCCATCGTTTTTGTGACCCAATTTAAACATGTGCAATTTTCTGCATCACCATTAAACGCAGGTAAGATTTACAGCTTAAAAATTGATACTCTGAGGGTGATTGTTCGTTACATTTTCATGTTGTTTTTTTGTTTTCTCCTCCTTTAATACCTGGAAACCATGGCAGGTAGGCCTGTGCCGGCGTCAAAGAATAAGGCTCTATTTACAGAGCCCCTTAGGCCCTCATAGTTTCAAGTCAACAGAATAGCTTCACTTTGAATCCTACTTAGTGCTTGGTTTCCTGCAAACAACATTCTACCACAATAGAGAACAAATGTTAAGTGTTATGCAAAACATAATAAAAACAGAACTCAAAACTTACCCTAAACATAGAACTTGTTTATCAGCCAGTAGAAACATAGTATGTTTATCTCCACAAGACACCTGCTGAACTGGTACAGGGAAAATATGATCCAGTAAACAGGGGGACAGCTGTAACATTACAAATGAGCAGAATTGTAGAAGATTGCAATCCAACAAAAAACAAATTGTCTGAAGTCAAACTGCGCCTTCACCTCCACCCAACAAAAAACAAATTGTCTAAAGTCAAACTGCGCCTTCACCCCCACCCAACAAAAAACAAATTGTCTGAAGTCAAACTGCGCCTTCACCCCCACCCAACAAAAAACAAATTGTTTGAAGTCAAACTGCGCCTTCACCTCCACCCAACAAAAAACAAATTGTCTAAAGTCAAACTGCGCCTTCACCCCCACCCAACAAAAAACAAATTGTCTGAAGTCAAACTGCGCCTTCACCCCCACCCAACAAAAACAAATTGTCTGAAGTCAAACTGCCCCTCCACCCCCACCCAACAAAAAAACAAATTGTCTGAAGTCAATCTGCGCCTCCACCCCCACCCAACAAAAAAAACAAATTGTCTGAAGTCAAACTGCGCCTCCACCAAAGTTGTTGACCAGATATGGTGAATGGAATTTGGAGGTTTTCAGAAATGCATGGAATTTCATTGGAATTCCAGTTATTGATGATTCACTTCAGAATCTGATAAGATGAGATTTACTGTTTTAAATAACTACCTTAACGGAGTCAGCCAGATTTTTTAAGTAAAGGTTGACTATCATGGGATGGTCGCCCTAGAGGTGCATTGTACGCTGTTTGCAAGTATTACAATGTGCAACTGCTACTGGTAAACTGGTAAAAAGGTAGTGCCCCACCGGCAAGGAAATCCACTGGAATTGGGACCGGTGTCGACCTGAGACGAAAGATTTTTCATCAACAGTCATTGTTCCCCAAGGTTCAGGAAGCTGAGGATATCAAAGTGGTCTGAAAAGCGTTTTGAGAGTCATTGTGAACATTGAAACACTGAAGGAATGCAATAATCAAACGGAGGCATTTCAGAAGCTGCATCTCAACCCAATTTCAATCCAACTTAGATCAAACCGGTTTTCCCTCAACCACCCACCCTATGAGTAAAGATCCCAGGTACCTTTCCCACTGAGCCTAGCAATGACGCCATATAAGTGAGATAATCTTGAGTACTTTGACAGTCATACACAAGCCTTCCATCCATGGATTCAGGGTTCTTATCCCAATCAAAGTTCAATCAAACCAGACATTTTTATATGCAGACTAGCATTATATTTGAATAGAGGAATAATTACTCTTTTGTTATAAATTGGCCAGCAGGCGAGAAAATGGATCAGTAACCTTAAATGTCTTTTGGATGCCAGATTTTAACCTAGATTCCGATATAGTATAACCTGAGATTGATTCTGAGGGATGCTTCCCCAACAATTTTAAGTTAGCTTGAGCTGCCAAAATGTTGATATTTTGACGTTGAAACAGAATGTTGAAATTATCAGCTATTTTTCCCAAGCCGTATGATTCAAAAGCTTTTTAGTGCATCAAGTCTAGAGAATGCACGATAAAGTATTGTTTTGAACTAACTTTGGCTTAGAATGAATGAATGGTCGTCCTGGTTAATTAAATTTTGTTTACATTTCTAACACTATTCCAGTTCGTATAGGCCACATACTGGTATGGATTTTCCTCATTCCAACGCCAATCATTTAGTTTTTCGATGGCCTTCAATACCTCTTACTGTCGTGATGATTAGAAATTATTAAAAAAGTTTTCTTCCCTTTGCTCTATCTTTTTCTATCGTTTTACCCCACTCAGACCCAATAACATTGAAACATTTGTAAGTGGAGGAGGTGCCCGGTACTCGCTGAAGGTCAGGAGTTTACTATGGGCAAAGAGTCCGCTTTCCTCAGGCACTAAAACGCCACAATGTAAGCGATATAATTTTGAGTGCGATGTAAAACGTCAATCAAATTAAAAAGTAAGACAATGTCATGGCTGATTCAGTAGCTCAAATACGGTACATATGTATATTTATGAACACTAAAACACATGGGCACAGGGAAAATCTTTTTGTCTAAAATAACCACGGAGACAAGTTTCTAATTGTGTTAAAAAGAGGTATATCATTTAGACCTTTATACCCCATCATAAATTGTTGTAATATATTTATGGACACTAAAACACACGGGCACAGGGAAAATCTTCTTGTCTAAAATAACCATGGAGACAAGCTTCTAATTGTGTTAAAAAGAGGACATATCATTTAGACCTTTATACCCCATCATAAATTGTTGTAATAAAGTAAACCTATGATATTTCATTAGGTTGACGACTGACAGGAGCTTGGTCTTAGTCAGTAGAATTTTCTGGAACACTTTGTATTACATTGACAATGCTTACGTATCTTAAGCTATGGTAAGAATATCGTCAGACTATATATTATAGGGTCATGGGAAAAGACAGTGAAAATTTGCCCCCCACCCACCCTCACCCCTTACCCAGAAAAACCTAGGTAGAAGGCAGACAGGGGAGTTTAGCCCTGACCAGTATGTCTTTCAAACTCTTGTTCTTTTTATAAGCAATGACTGGCCTTTGGGTCAGAGGTCGAGCAAGTTTACTTTGAAGTAGTTTGTATTCTTCTACTATAATCTTGGCCATAGCGATGCTAGCTTTGTTATACTGAAAGACAAATGGTATTATAGTTTTTTCACGACATCTTCCTGGGTCCAAGTTCAAACCCAAAGGATAAATAGTTTGTAATGTTTGAATCCAAAAACTTTCCCTTTCCAAACGTTTGTGCTTGGTATCTGCAGCGGAAGTGAGAAAAGGGATTTTCTCAATAGGCATGATTTCAAAATGGTCCTTGACCGAATGACCTAGAGTATTGAAATGTTGTGCCACAGGTACATCATGTTTAAGTCTAATACTAGATAAATGGTTGGCTGCTCTTTGTCGTAGAGAATTCTGAGTTTCTCCAACATACTGTTTGCGACATTTTTTACATGTGATAACATACACGATATTAGAGGAGTCGCAATTAAGATTCTCTGCCATTTGATATTTGTCGCGAGATTGTTCTCCGAAAAAGGTTCCGCGATTGGGTACGTATATATCGAGTTTGCATCGCGTCTTAAGGCATTTCATTGATGTACCTGAGAGAAATGTTGGACGGTAATGGTACACCCGTGAAGGGGAGGTAAGCGTTTCGGGGGCTGAAGGGGGAAACATGATTTGTCTTACTGTGTTAGATTTGATCCTTCGGAGTAATGTAAAAGAATACCTCCTAGGGAGGAGAGCTTTAATAAGAACAGAACAAGCCTGGTTAAAGAGATCTGAAGAACTACAGTTTCTATAGAATCTAAAAATCTGAGACTTAATGACTCCCTTGAAAGTGTGAGGAGGATGGTATGACCCAGCATGTAGCAGCTGATGAGTGTCAGTAGGTTTGAAGAATACTTTGTAATCTAGATGCCCAGTAGTATGATATGTATGGCCCTTGTAAATAGTTACATCCAAAAAATCCACAGAATTTTGATCAATAGTAGGCTGTAACTTAATGCTTGAGTCGTGAGAATTAAGAGTATCAATGAAAATATGAAGGTCTTCCAACGTATGCTGCCAAATGATAAAAATGTCATCCAGATACCGAAGGTAAATAAAAGGTTGTTTGTGACATTTGTGAAGAATATCACTCTCCCACTCAGCCATAAAAATAGAGGCAAAGTTAGGACTAAAACGTTTCCCCATAGCACACCCTTTAATTTGCTGAAAGATCTCCCCATTGAATTCAAAATCGTTACCTTTTAAGCTAAGTTCCAGCAATTCTAAAATGTCTTTATCCGGACGACGGTGGTCAGGATATCTTTGGAATGCTGATTTTATGGATTTAAGCCCCAAATCTATGTCAATGTTTGTATACATAGACTCCACATCCAGAGTGACCAAAATCACGTCTTGTGGGATGGATTTCTCAGACAATTTGGCCAATAAATCATCCGTGTTTTTGATAAAGCTAGGATGCCGATTCGCTATAGGTTTTAGATAGTAATCAATTAGCTCTGATATTCTATAACTTTCACTGCCACAATCTGAGATAATAGGACGCCCAGGGGGCATTGTAGGCTTGGGCCATTTTTCAATGGGTTTGTGAATTTTCGGAAGAATATAGAAGACCCTGTTTCTAGAGTTATGATCAGATTCCAAATAGCGATACTGTTTTTCATTAAGTAAGCCTTTATCTTGAAGAGAAACAAGAATTTTATTAAACTTCCTAACATTTTCAGGCCAAATTTCCGTATCAAGTTTTTTGTAATGGTGAGGGTTGCTTAGCTGCCGTTCTATCTCTTCAATATAATCCTGTTTAGACATAATAACTGTTGCCGAACCTTTATCAGCAGGTTTAATAACTATGTTTGGATTTCTCCTTAGCTTACTTAAGGCAAGACATTCTGAATGAGTGAGGTTATGTTGGTTTCTAGGATTAGTTAAAACATCAAACTTCCTTGATACAGAGTCACGACTTATGCTTATTTCTGGGTCATACATGTATTACCAAGTGAAATGTTGCATAGGATTTTTATTATACTTATTTCTTATTATATATTTTAACCTTAGTTTAATCTATAGTATTAGAATAATATATGTCCAGCTAATTTGTTAGTGGATGACATAAGTCTAGACATGTGTTGTCCTGCTGTGTGTCCAAGCTGACATACCGGTAATGACCATATGAATTACTAGACAATAGACTTCTTATCAAGCCAGAACCTGGCTTCTGCTATGTTCAGACTAGTTTAATGTTTATAGTAACAGCTAGCACCTATATGTATATAAGTTAAACATTTTAATTAGAAAGGTAGATTAGGCTTGGGACAGCCAAGAGAAGGACATGTACATGAACTGCATGGTCACCAGCTTTCTGGTGACATAGTGTTACTATTGTATATATTACTGACTGTATACATGTTTATTAGTTTGCCTTTGGTTGCCTGTTTGGCTACTAAATAAACAATCATGTCCTTATAAAGAACAAGTCTTCCAAGTCTTCGTCTTCATTGTGATGACCAGTTTAGGATCAGTTATGGTGACTGTGACCCAGGTCATAGTTGGAGAATCGACCCTGGTCATAGTTGGTGTTAGAACCCGGCTCTTCCCTAAGGTACCTTACCAGCTGAAAAAGAAAAGTCAACACATGTAAGATTTAACTTTGAAGTTGACAACTATGGAGGTTCTGCCAGCACTCGCCCCTAAGCCTTTCACAGGCCAAAGCAATGAGGACCCAGAACTGTGGCTTGCTAAATTTAAGCACCTGGCCAAATTCCATAAGTTGTCAGACGAAAGAAAGTTGGAGTTATTTGCATGTCTTCTCGATGAAAATGCATTGGTGTGGTTTGAGCTTTTCTGCAGAGAAAATGAGTCGCCGACTTTCGTTGAAACCGAAGAAGCTTTCAGGAAGAAATATTTCAGCTGTGAACACTTTGCTAAAAATATGCACATTATTCAACAAATCAACAAGAGGAAGCAGAAGGAAGACGAAAATGTGCAGACATATTTGGACGAAATGTCAAAGCTGTCATTAAAAATCAAGAATGATGGCATCCCATCACAATACTGGGCAAACCTTATGATGCATGGACTGAAGCACGAACTAAAAGAGACAGTATTTTTAAAACAACCAGAAACACCACAAGAGATTGAATATTGGGCAATTACATCCGAATATATCGTTGAAGACCAAAAGGCAGCCAATCAAGCTCAGCTCATACAGGCAGTTGAAGAGATTAAGACGGAGATGAAGAAAAATTTTCATGAACCACATATCGAACACCTAAAATATGAACGCCAAAGTCATGCTTGCAACAGGTGGCATACAAAACAGCCGTACCCTGTAAATTCAGTGACCACGGATAAGAAATGTAAGCAGACATCCCACAAGAAAAAACAGCATGGTGCAGTGAACAGGGTTCCTACTGTAAATGCAATTGGCAGAAGTGAAAAGCCAGGAAGCATCATCAAAGCCAGAATTGGAAAATTAACTGTACCTACACTTATCGACAGTGGTGCTACAGTGTCTTGTATGTCAAAATCATTGTATAATAGGTGTGGACTGAAAGAGAAATTTTCCCTTCAGCCATCAAAGATTAGTGTGGTTTCTGGCGTTGGTGGTTCCCAGATACAAGTTCTAGGAGATGTAGTGCTACCACTAGAAATTGGACGGCTGAAACTTGTTCAAAGATTCAGAGTTTTACAACATGTGACTAGAGACGTAATTTTGGGTGTAGACTTTTTGGATGAACAAAAGTGCAAACTGGATTTTAACATTGGGTCATTATTATTACAAAATGGACTAACAGAAGTACCTTTAAATGACACAGGTGAAAAGAAATCTTCACATAAAGTTAGACTTGTTGGAAATGTTTCCATTCCACCAAGAACAGAAGCAATTGTTCCAGTATCCTGTAATAGTTTAAATGTTAAATGGAGTATTGGGATGATCGAGACACACTGTTCCATTCCTGGATCTTGTAATGTGATTGGTGCTAGATGTGTTGTAGAGTTATGTGACAACAAGTCATGTTTTCGTCTGATCAACCCAACAAACTCCGAAGTGACACTAAGAGATAAGCAACTCTTAGGTATTTTCACACCTCTGGAACCAGACGAACTAGCTGAACATGTTGCATGCTATACAATACAATCTGAACATATACAGGAAATTAGTCTTGGAAAATTGGAACAATGTGAAAAATATAAAAATATTGCCAAAGATTTGGGAGTGGATTTATCTAAAGCAGATTTGACCCTTGTAGTCCAGTCAGCCTGTGACAAAAAAAGGCCGAACCCATCACTAATTGCAATAGAAATGAAACCTCTTATTTTTGATTCCTTAAACCCTCCCACATGACATATTCAAAATCTTCCGTAATCATCCGTTTGGAACATGGTGTATTTTAGGTATGAACTCGAGTAATCGGTTGATTTTGGTCTGCTTTGCAAAAACTGAAATATGGCTTAAAATGGTTATTTTGTATCCAAAATCAATGATGTTTGGTTCTTTTTCTATGTTTTTTATGTCAACCTTTCATTTAAACTAGGTTTCATTGGCATATCCTGACCCTTTATACCCAAATCATGGGTACCCCTACCCCAAACCAACAATATCTTACTCGTTAGGACAGGGTACTGACAGGCGTACACATACACTGGGCCAGGTAAGCAACAGTAAAGCATGTCAGATTTGATAACTATTTCCAAAACAAAATAATAGAGGCTTGTGATAGCAGGTCTGATGAATGGTCAGAAACGGTCAAGATTAGAATAATATATGTGTCCAGAATCTCCATGCAGCCGATGCAGTTTACCACAATGCTTGTAGTGTGAACTTTAGGACTGGCAAAAATGTACCTCAGTTTTTCACATTAGATGAAAATGCACCCAAGAAGAAACCCAAATATGGAAGGCCCAAAGACTCCGTGCGAACAGAGGCCTTCCTAAGAACCATGGAATATCTGGAGAAACATGATGAGGAACAGGTGACAATTTGGGACCTCACTCACAAAATGAAGGATTTCATTGACGAATCAGATGTTGAGCCTCATTCGTACACTCACATGAAGGCAGAACTCCTGAAACATTTTGGTGATAAAGTGATCATCACTGAAATAAATGGTGTCAGCAATGCTGTTACATTCAGGTCAACAGCATCCTCACTTCTCTACAATTTTTTCAACCAGCCGAAGGAACAAGACAGCGAGAAAAAAAATTGAGTTTATTGAGTGCTGCCGCTAAGCTCCTGAAGAATGATATAAAATCAGTCGTTCAAACAAGAGACATGTACCCAACGAGTTTAGAAATGAGAGACAAAAAAGATATAATGACTATTCTAGGGTATTTGAATGATCGGAATCCATTTGCCACTGACTCCTCATCCCTCCTGAACATCGCAGATGAGATTTCGGCTGTTGATGATGCAAGGTCAGTTGGTGAACAGATATTGAAAGGTATGGTGGGGAAGAGAGTTGCTGAGGTCAAATTAAGGAAGAAGGACCAAGTCACAACCATGGATTCAAAGTCAACAGTTAACATCAATGGTGAAGAGGTACACATTGATACCCAACTTTTATTTCAAAGACCGCTGGTTCTCAGTCTATTGGCGTAGAGGGTCTATTTCAATATGAGCTATGCAGCTACCCTCCAGCATTGTTTGAATCGAAAAATTTCCTATTGGATGCAAACAAACCTGTCCTTGCAAAGGACACAGACATAGCAACTGAGGCTGAAGAAGGACCCCGAGAGAATCATGTTTATTTCCTGGATGGTGGTGCCCTTTTGCACAGAATTCCGTGGCAGCTCGGAGAAACATATGATAAAATCTTTGCTAGTTATACGGATTACGTGACCAAACGATATGCCCGAGCAGCAGTGGTATTTGATGGCTACTCTGCAAAAGCATCAACTAAAGATAGAGCACATCAGCGGAGAGCACAGGGGGTACAAGGAAGAGAAGTAGCATTCCATGGTGGCATGGAACTCCGAATGAAGAAGCAAGAATTTCTTTCCAATACCAAGAATAAACAGAGGTTTATTGGGTTGCTTGTTGCTGGACTGGAACGAAGTGGATGCGATGTCATCTATTCCAGTGGTGATGCCGATGTGCTCATAGTGAAAACCACCATTGCGGCGTCCGCGGATTCTGATGCAGTATTGGTAGGGGAGGACACTGATTTGTTAGTGCTTCTATGCCATTACTCAAAGAGTGGACAGTACAGCACCTTTTTCTTGTCTGAACCTACAGTAAGCAAGGTTCTGTTGAGCCACGAAAGTTTCTGAACATAGCTCATCTCCAAAACTCTATTGGAAACGTTGTTTGTGACAATATTCTGTTCGTTCACGCATTCTTAGGTTGTGATACAACCTCAAGGGTTCATTACATTGGCAAGGCTACTAGCCTTAAGTTCGTCAAAGAAAATTCCTTCTTCTTGCAACAGGCAAAAGTGTTCGAAAAGTCTGAGTCGGGACAACAGGAAATTGCTATCGCAGGAGAGAAAGCAATGGTTGCTATTTACAAAGGTAAAAAGACGGATAATTTGGACACTCTAAGACACCAAAAGTTCGCAGAGAAGGTCACTGTCAGCAAAGTTCAAGTCCACCCCAGGATACTGCCACCAACATCAGATGCGACAAAATTTCACAGCTTTCGCGTTTTTCATCAAATTCAGGAATGGAAAGGACGAAACCTTGACCCAGAAAAGTGGGGATGGAAGACTTTGGAGGGAAAATTGGTTCCAGTACATTCAGAAAAGGCTATCGCTCCGAAGGTTCTCTTGGATGTAATCAGGTGTACTTGCAAATCAGGGTGTGCATCCATGCGCTGTGGGTGCTGTAAGCAGGGCCTCTCATGTACCCTGGCTTGTGTTGGCTGCAGAGGAGTGTGTTCGAATGTTGAAGAACTGGATGGACAATGAGTGAAGGATATGAGTAAGGACTCCTCAATGACAACATTGGTAAAGGAACGTGTTTCATAGATACTCTGTGTTTATTGGACAAACTATGCTTGACCCAAGATTTTGAGGGGCACTGGGGTAGGGGTACCCCTAGTTCAGGTGTAAGGACTCCTGATAGATAAATAACAACAATAGCATGTGAAAGATTGACCCAGAAAACATAGGCAAATGCACCTATTTCACTGATTTTTCATGTTTATTACACAAACTGTGCATGACTCAAGTTTTTTAGGGGCACTGGGGCAGGGGTACCCCTAGTTCAGGTGTAAGGACTTCTCATAGATAAATAACAACCACAGCATGTGAAAAATTGACCCAGAAAACATGGGTAAAGACACCTATTTCATTGCTATAGGATCATTATTGTCCGAGTTTTGCCAAATTAAAATGACTTAAAATATGCATATTTCGTCCTTGAATTTCACTATTTTCCAAACCGATGATTGTGGAAGATTTTTAATATGTGATTTCCATTGGCCATCGGTGTCTAAAAAAGTAAGTTTCAATTCTATTGCTATTTGTGGTGGGTCAAACCACATTATGACTGGACTATTGGTGAGAAACAACAGTTATTGACAATTATTGGTCAAAACAGAGACGTCTTTGCTAAGGACTTGTCAGAGTTAAAAACGTGCTCAACAAACAGCTACAGGCACAAAATCGACACAGGAACTTCAGCCCCAGTTAGAAAGAGGTTCTATAGAGCATCTCCTAAACTTAAAGAAGAAATATCGAGACAAATTGACGAGATGTTACGGGCTGATGTCATAGAACCTTCTTCTTCAGAATGGTTATCGCCTGTCATCATGGTGAAGAAAAAGTCTGGTGACTTGCGATTCTGTGTCGATTACCGTGCTTTGAATGCTGTTACCAAGCCAATACATTTCCCACTGCCCCGTATTGAAGAAGTATTTGACACCATAGGCGAATCAGAAGCTCAAGTTTTTACAACCCTTGATCTTTTCTCCGGATATTGGCAAATTGGTATGGATGAAAATTCAAAACAAAAAACAGCTTTTGTTTCACACAGAGGTGTTTACCAATTTAAGAAGTTACCATTTGGTTTAAGGAATGCCCCAGCATCGTTTCAAATGATAATGACAGAAACCTTGCGTGAAATGGCATGGCAGTATGCATTGATCTATGTTGACGATATTTTGGTGTTTAGCAGGAATTTCCAAGCACATCTCCATCACCTGTCTACTATTTTTGATCAGTTACGTACATGCAACCTGAAATTAAAACCTTCAAAGTGTCATTTTGCTGCCAAAGAAGTCCCATATCTTGGACATATAATTTCAAAACATGGCATATCTGTCGACAAATCCAAAATTGATGCAGTTAAAAATTTTCCGCATCCTAAAAATGTGCATGATGTCAGAGCTTTTCTTGGTCTCTGTAATTACTACAGACGTTTTATTGAAAACTTTGCCAAGAAAGCACAACCCTTGAACCAACTGTTGCGGAAAGGTGTGAAATTTGAATGGACAGATGAGTGTGAAACATCTTTCTCAATCATGAAAGATGCTCTTCTATCACCTCCCATACTCAGTTTTCCGGACTTCAGTAAAGAGTTTATTTTGTATGCTGATGCGTCAGATGTTTCTATAGGCTATATACTTGGTCAAAAGCAGGAAAATGGAGCAGAAACAGTGATTTCTTATGGTGGACGGTCTTTACGTAGGTGTGAACTAAACTGGGGGATTACAGATAGGGAGTGCTTAGCAATAATTGAAGGTATCAAACAGTTCCATGTATACCTTGCTAACCACCATTTCAACATAGTTACAGATCATATTGCCCTATCTCATATCCAAAGTATGAAATGTGGAACAGGACGTCTTCAGAGATGGGCTATATTTCTACAACAATATGATTTCACCATAACTTATAAGGCAGGAAAGAAACATGGAAATGCTGATGCGCTATCACGCAGGATTTACCCAGAACAATCTGTTAATGTTAATATTCCTCAAAATGATGTGATGACTCAATCAGTTGAGATGATACAAACTGAACGGCCGTCTACAATTGAAAAATTAGCTATTTTAGAAGCTGCTTATCATGACATGGAGCCTGTTTGTATACTACAGGAAGTAATGCCAGTATCAATTGAAGATATTAGAGCGGCACAGGACAATGATCCAGGTCTGTCAGCATACATAAAGTATCTCGAAAATGAAGAACTGCCATATGATAAGAAGAATGCAGATAGAATTCTCAATGATCACCTGACTTACATGATTGCTGATGGAATTCTGTACCACTTATATTCACCAAGAGGTAAAGGTACGAAAGCAGAACGAGAAGTGAAGCAGCTGTGTATTCCACAATCAATGAAGGATGACATTCTACGGTCATATCATGACAGCCTAGGTCATCAAGGGCAAGATCGTACTCAAAGAGCGATAATGTTAAAATATTACTGGCCAAAGATGCAGTCAGAAATTGAGGTGTATGTGAAATCCTGTGTTGTCTGTCAAACATCAAAACGATATTATCATCAACGAAAGGCAACACTTCATCCTCTTCCCATTGAAGGCACCTTCCACAGACTTCACATGGACTTTTTAGGGCCACTTACAACTAGTAAGGGTGGTTATAAACATATTCTGTTAATAACATGTCCCTTTTCCAAATGGGTGGAAGCTTTCCCATTAAAAACACAAGAAGCTAAAGAGGTTGCAAGTGTGCTATTCACGGAGATCATTTCCAGATATGGAGCTCCAAATGAACTTCTTTCTGACAGAGGTCAGAATTTTATGTCAAAGTTGGTATCAGAAGTGTGTAAGTTATTTCAAATAACAAGGTTACACACAAGCAGTTATCATCCACAGACTAACGCTGCTTGTGAGAGAATGAACAGCACCATTCTACAAACACTCAGGTCATATTGTAAACCAAATCATTCTGACTGGCCTGAGGTGTTACCTGCTGTTCTAATGGCATACAGGATGACACCAGCAACAGAATCAACAGGACATAGCCCTTTTCAACTCGTTTTTGGAAGAGATCCAACTCTGCCTATTGATACCCAGTTGCACCCTACGAAGAATATTGGTAAAGATGCAACTGAGCACCTTGAAAACCTGAAGAGTAACTTGAATATTTTCAATGATATTGCAAAGAAGAATATTCAGTCAGCTCAAGACAAATACAAAACTCAGCATGACAAGCGAGCGGCAGAGCCCCAATTTAAAGATGGTGATAGAGTTTGGCTCTACTGTTCAAAGAAAGTATCTGGACTATCACCTAAATTATGCAAAAAGTGGGTCGGTCCTTATTACATCTGCCAATCTTACTATAACAGTACGTATAGACTACGTCATGTATCCAGTCACACGGGTCTGAAATCTGTGATCCATGCAAATCGCCTTAGACCTTACATAGACCCTTCAAAACGACCAACGAACCCTCCTTTAGAAGCCAGCGAAGAAATGGACCCTGATGAAATCATAGACTGTGAAAGTGATCAATCACAAACACTGCCACCATCAGCCCAGAATGTAGGAAGTCAGTCAACAGATGATATACTGCCGCCATCGCAGAGACTATTTAAAACTGAAGAAATCATCAAAATAATAAATGGCAGGAAATACAATAGTGAATGGTGGTATAAATGCAGGATCAACTCAGATAAGTTTAAAGGGATTTATGAGGTTATCGAATCTCGTTTACCTGGTGAGCTGGTGAGACAATATCACATCACCAGAGAACAGACAAACAGTCGTCGCCGAAAAAGACGCAAGCGAATAGACTATAAATAACATACAGATTTAAATGTTTGAGGAGAACCTTTTTAGTATTGAGTCGTTTTTTCTTTGTTTTTTAAATTATTTTATCTGTTGGGAAGTGACTATTTTGAAATTACTTTGTTTCTTTTGTCTGATTTTAATAGAAATTTCATGTTTATTCAGGAATGGGTATTTACTCTACAAAATTGAGTTGTACATGTAGCTTGACGTTAACATTTTATTTCATATTTTGTGACATAATACATATCTTTTTTTTGTATTATCTATAAACAATGTTTTATTTAGGGAAGTATGTTTTATAGGAAGTACATGCAGGCTTGATTACTTTTTAGTTCAGTTTTCAAAATTCAATCCCCTGCATTTGCTTGTCTACCAGTTAAACATATTTTTTTTTCTATGTGTGTGTTTTCCATCCCTTCTCTCTAAAAATTGTATGAATATTTTAATGTGTCATTGTCTGAATAAGTCGTATTATGATGATACAAACGAAAATGAGTTGTTTACCATTAACAAGAGACAAAAACTGTTTAAATTGTCTTTGTAATTTAGGACCTATAATTACAATTTTGGTATCTTTTTGTTTAACATACATAAATGTTGCTATTTTTCACAAATTATGTTTACATTATATATAGGTTTTAAGTAGTTCAATTCATTTGTATAATGTTAACATATGTAAAAGCAATGTTGTCTGCCATTATCTCAAAATGCGTTGAGGGCAACGCTTAATTGAGGAGGGGGCAGATATTACCAAGTGAAATGTTGCATAGGATTTTTATTATACTTATTTCTTATTATATATTTTAACCTTAGTTTAATCTATAGTATTAGAATAATATATGTCCAGCTAATTTGTTAGTGGATGACATAAGTCTAGACATGTGTTGTCCTGCTGTGTGTCCAAGCTGACATACCGGTAATGACCATATGAATTACTAGACAATAGACTTCTTATCAAGCCAGAACCTGGCTTCTGCTATGTTCAGACTAGTTTAATGTTTATAGTAACAGCTAGCACCTATATGTATATAAGTTAAACATTTTAATTAGAAAGGTAGATTAGGCTTGGGACAGCCAAGAGAAGGACATGTACATGAACTGCATGGTCACCAGCTTTCTGGTGACATAGTGTTACTATTGTATATATTACTGACTGTATACATGTTTATTAGTTTGCCTTTGGTTGCCTGTTTGGCTACTAAATAAACAATCATGTCCTTATAAAGAACAAGTCTTCCAAGTCTTCGTCTTCATTGTGATGACCAGTTTAGGATCAGTTATGGTGACTGTGACCCAGGTCATAGTTGGAGAATCGACCCTGGTCATACATGTAAGAAGGGGGCGTATAACCGCTTTTAGATGTAAACGGCTTGCGTACCCCACTAGAATCTCTGTAGATATCAGCCAGACTTACAATTCTAGAGTACTCCATAACATGCACTAATTTACTAATAGAAAAGTCCCTATCAGATAATGATTTTGGGCAAGGCACAAATGAAAGTCCTCTACTGAGTAGAGATATATCATCAGCAGTGAGTTCCTCGTTACTAAGATTAACAATATTACTTCCTAAGCCAAAAGTAGGGTGGCACATGCCCTGTCCCAAATTTAGTTTAAATCTACTGTCTGAAGCCAGTGGGTATACAAGCAATTTGCTGTATCTTCGGTCCAGTGAATTTTGTCCGTGGATACTCTAAATTTTGAATTAGGGATTTTTGGTATGACGATAACTCTCTTCATCTTGGAAGCAGAAGAGTTATATAGGTTCAGGTTCGAAACTTCACTGGCCGGTAATTTAGTTGATGACTGGATCTCTACAAAGTAGATGAGCGAGTTGGAAAAAGTCTTCCTAACCGCTGTCATCATGTTGCGCATCTGAGTTAAGGAAGTGTTTGGCTCAGTAGTTGTCTTGTTATTGATACCAATATTCAAGATAACTTTCTCAGGTTGGGGACCTTGATACTTTTGAATTAGCGTCCGAAATTGGCACCAGGGAAACATTCTACCTGCATATCAGGGTGGGGGTCAAGGTTAATTCTAGATAGATTAGAATCCCCAAGTAAAAGAACTTTCTTAGTTACATTAGGAAGGTGCCAATTAGAGGAATATACATGTACCTGATTATCAACTTGGTTTTCCTGATCAGAGAGACCTAGTTGATTGTAACTGTTGTTTCCAAACCCCACCACAGATCCATTGGCCAGCAAAACAACACTATGTCTTCCTCCACATGATACACTAATTACCTCAGTCTCCTCTATCAAGCTTAGGGCTACTGTCTGGGGTTGCCATACCGTCTGCGAATCACCTGTTCCAAGCCTGGAAAAATTATAGATCAATTATAGGATTATTCTGAAGACAGATCTATAAAAAAATAGTAATACACAAGTACTCCCAGTCACCATTGAAAATGGAAAATATAGACAATTTGCCAGTTTCTGGAAAATTAAAATGGCAAACTTAGAACTTGTACCAATACAGTGCTATCAACAAACATTGGTCATAGCAGAGAGACGCGCCACATAGTGCATTTGTCTATATATAGTTTATATATGCACACAGGTTTTATTGCATCACATTGCTATGAGTAAACATGGGACACATTATGCATGTCCGGGTTGGGTTTAAAATGATGAAGTAAATCATATGTATAAATGAAGAATGAAAACCAATTGATCAATCCTAAGTCTAAGAAATTGGATTACACATACATCATCAGGTCTTTTTGTTAACAATCTCAAATTTGTTGCAGGCATTTTTGTGTCTCTCAAACCAAATTCTTTGACTGAATTTCTCTGAATAGGTTTCTAAAATATGTATATGAATTATATGCTTGTGTCAAATTATTATGCGTATGCTCAGGTTTGTTTCTAATTTTCAATTTTCGAATTAAAAGTACAAAATTATGCTAAAACTTTTTTTTTCTAGCAAAAATAGAAAGTGACACAAGGTGGAGTCAAAGGCATAACTGGATTTACTGATATTTATATTTTGAAGGTCAATCTTTAGTTTTCCAAAGTAATACAAACCCTTCGCCCACGGTCTCGAGCATTGTGGCTCTGCTTTAGCCATGTATGCGGACCAAGCAAGGAGGAATCTCCTATGAGAACTCTCCAACCCCATTCCAATGATTATTTCTGATAAAAATGTTGTCCATTGGCCTTAGAGGTGAAATGTGGACTTTAGGACTTGGGTAACTTCTAATTTTAGATTGTGGAGCCTTAAGTCCAAATCTAGATGTGGGAGGCTGGGTTGGGGAGGGTGATCTTTTAGTCGGTTGGTACTTTTGTCGCCATATAACCCTAGCTGTTATGTGATGTTAAACCCCAATCAATCAAACCCTCCACTTCTCTTGACAATCAGAATTTATGAAAAAAGATTGAATTTTTGGTAGCTAATGCCACTTTAATGTGAACAAGAGATTTGCCGAATTGGTCAAAGCATACTTTTGTATCACTTTGTCACACATGGCACAATTTTACTGATATTTAATTTACACTAATCAAAAATAGTGATATCTATTTTGACACAATATAATCTACCCCTCACAGTAAGAAAATCTCAGAAAAAGCTATAAATACATTAATATCAGGATCCAACAATGTGATGAATCCATGATATAATTCATTGCACCTAGTTTAAAAGCACTTGCCTTACAATAAATCGTTCAGAACATAATCATATCTAAACAGAAATTAAACTTACAAGCGTGAAGTGCTAATTGTGTTCTATTCTCCAACAGAACAAGACGGTTAAAAGGTACAATAAAAAATTAACTTGGTTAGTTTGGAAGTCAATTACAGAGATGCAATGTGTAAAATTGGATGAAGCCTTTTGAACTGGAAATTCTTTCTCAAGCAGGGCACACAAAAATCATCCAACGGAGCGGAATACTACTGATTAATTTTTTACTCTTTTTCCTTCAGTGGACTGTTTTTCGTTTTGTTTTTTTTCGGTGGTTCCAGCAGAATGATGTGAAGGCCATTGCGAAGACAAATGAGGGTTAAACGAGATCTAGCCGGGGTGTTAATTTACCAACGACCTTGGACCTAAACAGTCAATGTGAACGTCACAATTCATTAAACAAAAAGATCAGGTCAAGCAATGACGACCAGATTTGATTTAGACCACGGCCAATGATAGATTACCGCTGTATCATCCTGACCTGACATCATCCAATCAATTCTTTTGTTTTTGTCATGTGATAAGTATCTACTGTCTGTATAACGGCACCAGATTCCATCAGTAATTATTTTAAAGGCCACACAACTATTGGATCAATTAAGTCAGGAGGGCACAGGACAGCAAACTGAGATCATTTAATTTAAAAAGATGAAGGAGAGATTATATATGTGAAGGGCAGTCAGCAATTTTATTTGAAATAAGACAAATTCCTTCTCGGCCGTCCTCAGCGATGTTTAATCATGAGTTAGTCTTGTCTGATATCGCAAGTCGTAGATCTTAATTTACTTCTCGACCCGTTACTCTGTTTTGCCCTCAGCCAATTTCGACAACTGGCGTGATATGACATTTTTGTGTATTGGAGCATGAGGGTGAGGCAAGTGGAAGGTGAAGGGTTGCTTGATTCTATCTATAACAGATTAACAAGGTGACAGTCCATCATCAGTACAAATTAGAAAACTCAGCCATTCAACAATGACTACAGCCAACATATAATCAAAAATCATAATTGAAAAATTGATGACATAGGAATGCTTGTGAAGGCATGAGGCCATGATGACATCTCCATGTACTGTCTTGGAGGAAACCTGGACCATTTTACTTTAGATTGGCCCTTGTTTTCAACTAAGTCGGAAAGTGTAACCACTAAATAAAGGCTGATTGATTTACATACATGTATCTGTGACTAAATTTTAGCGTCCGTCTTCAACCTAATGAAATGTCATGGGTTTTGACTTCTTACAACTTGTGATTGCGTTTAAAGGTCTAAATGACATACCGTTTTAACACAATTAGAAACTTGTCTCTATGTTTATTTCAGTTTGAAAGATCTTTTAGTCATGACTAAACTCTCTTGTCTGTCTTCTACCTTGGAACCAAATTACATATTTTCAGTTTCTCCCCCCCCCCCCCTCCTTTTTAACACAATTAGAAACTTAACTCCTTGATTACTTAAGTCAAGAAGATTTTCCATGTGCCCGTGTGTTCAAGTGTTTATAAATAAGTAATATACAACACTCAATATCATTTCCCCTACATGACCAAGTTAAATGCGGGAGAAAACCAGGCTTTTTGTCTTTAGGAAGCCACAGGCCATCCATTGGTACCCTTCGATAAAACAGTCAAGTGAAAACCAGTCAAACGTTTTCCGATCTCCATTGAATGGGATTCAAACCCACACCCCATCGATGAAAACTAAATAAGAAGTTTTCTTCCGTCAAGAGTCAATGAATAACAGTCACCTATCATGATCGACGTACCCAGGAGCTTGCAAAAGATAACACGAAAAGCTGTAGTTAAAATTGAAGTCTGTGCCCTGGCAATTGGAAGGGTCGTAATGCATGGCTTTGGGTCGGACTGAAAATTTGATTACCTCAGATATGGAAGAGGAATCTCAACCCAGCAACATTCATTTAAACTATTGGTGAGATGTTTTCCAGATTCCGTTTTAGATTATCGTGATTTCAATCCCGCTAGACTACTTCATTCTTCAAACAGATTCTATCGAGTAAAAACTGGGCGGCTGTAAAAGGGGGAGTAATAATGTGTCTCTTCGCCCCGAGAGATCGAAGGTCTGATGAGTTTGTGTATGGCAGAGAGCACTCGGGGTCAACCTTGCCGTGTAGCCAACTTTCACATTTGACCTACCCTATTTGCTTAGGGTAATAAGAGAAATCCAGAGACCAGGCGCAATTAAAGGTTATAGCGTTAGAGCCAGGGTCGGTAGCTCAACCTGACATCTTCTTTACGATTTATCATGTCAGATTAAACAGAGCTCGGCTCACCTTGCTCAAGCAGGCAGCAATAACCAAATGAGACAGAATGTGCCCTTTCTCAGCCCCCTACCACCAAGCCACACATGACAATGATGCCCCCATAGAGTCTGGGGCAAATTAACATCGATTCCCTATTCACTTCTCATTGGTCAACCTTTAACACAACTGCCAACCCATGCCCGAGATCATTTCTGAAAATTAATCTTTGGACGCCAATTCCCCTGTCAATATATTTTCTGGAAGTCTGAAGCTCTGCTTATGAGCAGGGCTGATAAAAACCCACAAAGAGAGAATCAATCGTTTCAGCCAGTTCCCAATACATGCATATTAACTGCAATAAGCGAGTTTAGGCACGTCATCTAACTTGCCTCAACACAATTTGCCACTGAATCACAAAGGCCAACTTTTTCTCTCTCCTTACACAGATTTAATTATTCCCTCAACTAAGCCAAAATCGTGTTTCCTATCTGTTGAAACTCTCTCAGGCTGAAGGGGCGAGAGATGTACCTCATACATCAATGAAAGAAGATTTGTCAAAGGGTAGCATCACCTAAAGCAGTTTTCCCCACCAATCTATCAACAGAACCACTCAATTTCCAAAAGAAACGAACACTCTTTTTATTAAACAGTAATAAAACTCCTTCCACCTTTCCATCATTATAATTCTCTAATCCCTTTGACGATTTCAATGCTGATAAATAGCTTTCATTTACAAAATTGGATATAAAACAGAAATTAACTGCTAACATTTTTAAAGCGTTTAACAATTAAATTGGCATCAGCTGTCAAAATCGAATCAACTTTTCCATTTTTTTTTTAATAAATTTCTCAGAGTTTTGCAGTTTTATTAAATAGGTTTGTTCAAACAATAAATCAAAGTGCTTGGAATTCAGGAAAATAATACATATACAATAATTTGACAGCATGTAGCACGGAATATAATGTTGATTTTTTTATTTAAAACATTTTTAGTGATGTACAGATGCGGTAGGCTGAAAAAACTGGTGTTTACATATTGCTTGAAAAGTCCAGTCCAGTATTTTAAAAATTGGTATATTTGGAACGCACAAATGGCTTAACTGCAACCCATGGGCAACATGTACAAAAAAATTCATTGCTGAAGGAAGTAGGGAACACACCAAGTTATTCAAGGGCTTTTTTAATAAAAAAATGTTGAATGTGTAAATGACTCCTTCCAAGCGATGAGCAGCATGTACACAAAAGTTTTCATTAAAACTACAGCGAATAAATAATAACCCACATATGCAAGCATATACGTGAAAATCTTGCTTGAAGAAAATGATTTAAGGGCTCTGGAAGTAATTGAATTAAGTTTTAAATGTAGGCCTACAAACTGATACAACTGCACACAACATGCAGTACGTACAAAAAATTTCATTGACCTAACAATTAACAAACTATAGAAGTAGTATCTGGGACATAATTATGTCAACAGACAGAGACAAGCTTTCCAGTATATCCTCTAAAAAAACTTTTTTGCAGAGGGTGTAATTTCCCCTAAGTGGAAGAAAATCTTGCGCATGTTTATCTATGGTTCATTGATTGATAGAGGATCTCAGACGAGTGGTCATTTGATATGACATTTATGAAACAAGTTGAGAAACTTTTGAATAAATTTGAAGCTTCAGCGAGCAACATAAGTTTCATAAATTTCATATCTAACGACTACAAGTGTAAGATTCTGTTTATCGCATAAATGATAACAAAACTAGAAAAACAAAGAAAACTAAAAATTTAAAATTGAATTAACTCGCACTGCTGAGTTTGAAAAAAAAAAAATTGATCCATGTTAATTCCACTTGAATTTCCAGGATAAATATAGAGCATATTTTGATTTAAGAAAACTAAGATTTCATTAAAAATGGTTCTGAAGTTATCTAGGTCACAGCTAGCCTGCGTTCTATATGGCCCAGGTGACACATCACTCGTCTGACAACTTCGGGGATTTCCGTGCGTGAAATACCCTCTGATAGACTGCAGGTCATTTTGAATATGGCGACCAAATAGGTAGCCGTGAAGCGTACAATTCCCAAATCCTCTTAAGGGTCCCACAAAAGTGTCCCCGGTTTGTTAACTTTCAGACTCGATTAGTTATATAATTGAAGCATTGGAGGATTCCTGACATGTACCGAAACTGCGTCTGTCTACAACATGTGGTTTACCGGGCTAAATAAAATATATAAACAAATATCTTTCTAAATTATATTAGCATTTAATAAATTTATAATTATTTTTATTCTATTTTTTTGTCTGTAGGAAAACATTTTGATATTTACTTTCGACGCCATTTTTATTCAGCTCCAAAATACGGTGATATAAAAACTGCAGACTGTCCGAGGCGTGTCAAAGCCGACCCATTGCTAGCGAAGATAGCTGAAGGGAGTTCCGACTGTCGTCTGACTTTGACTCTGATAATTGTTTTTTTCAAAGAAGGACTTGATTTAAATTTAAATAAATACTAATCCTTCTCAACTTGGTATAGCTGATAATAGACTGTGAAATCTGTATGTGCCACAGGACAGATCATGTTCACAGGCTCAACTGAGAGACAGATCTACACATGAAAACAATAAAAGAAATTCCACTCGTGCGTGTACAATTAATTTTCCCACCATCTCAGCCAATGATTTTCATTAAAAGTGTTATGTAACTAGTTACATACCATATTTACGTCATGGCTTTATGTACTCGAATAACACAGTTATGTGATAAATTATTTTTATGCTGAACTTAGCAATAGCATTATTTCATTTCTAGGTTATGGAGGATTGATTGTTGTTTTATGTCGCACTCAAGATTATTTCACTTATATGGCGGCGTTGCCAGTTTTATTGTGGGAGGAAACCGGGCTCTATGCACAGAGCTCGCCAAACTCGTCAGTTACCAGGGTCCACTTGCACAAAGGGCTCTTAGCTAAGAGTACACTTATATGTACATATGTAGCTTATGTCTACAAGATGGGACTAAAGAGGCCTCGTGAACTTTCCAAGTTGTAGAAATATGCTAAGAGTCCTCTTATGTTAAGAGGTGCAGGTTGTAGGATATTTGTGATTAATACTTGAGTGCTTTTACTGATATGGCATTAGCAATGTGATTCGACCAACAGAGCCTTCTGACAAGGTGATACAGGTACCATTAAGTATTTTATAATTTTCACAGTTGATATACGTGAAACGGTCTCGAGGTATCAGCTTCACACAGCAGTGGTATTAGTTTTTAATGTAGCCGAGATCGCTACTTTACATAGGCTACATTGGAGATTACATAAAAACTACCTTATTTTGTGAAACAAGCTCCATGCCCTAAACCAGGGTTTTGTACAAACAAAGACCTACTGGGCCTCCGTGACTCAGTAGGTAGAGCATTGGACACTCAATACCAACAGCCTTCCACCAATGTGTCGTGGGTTCGAATCCCACTCAGTTCCAAAAAATTCGAATATTTTCTGACTGGGTTTTCACACAAAAGACCTATGTGGGACGGTTGCCAGTTACCACCGGAAGGTCGTGGGTTTCCTTCGGGCATAGAGCCAGGTTTCTTCCCACAATAAAACTGGCTATCTTGAGCGCGGCGTAAAATACCAAATAATCAATCAATCAAACAAAGACCTACAATACAGGAGAGGCTAACCAAGAAATTTTAACCTTTCTTAGCAACCTTACTATAGATGTATGTCAAAAAAGCAAAATGGTTCTACTAGTATTTCACTTATGTAAGTTATGTCTATCACAAATGTATAGTAAACTTATGCACGCTAAGACGCTCTGGTCAATATTGCATACCGGATCCTATACATTATTAGACATTTATGTGATCACAAGAAGTGCACTATAATTATAATATGTAGCTATTGTTGTTTGCTAGAAAAAGGTTATGAGATGGAGTTTATAACCTTGTTTTTTGTGCTGCTTGTAGGTTATGAGATGTAGTTTATAACCGTGTTGTTTGCTAGAAAAGGGTTATGAGATATAACCTTGTTTTTTGTGCTGGTTGTAGGATATGAGATGGAGTTCATAGCCTTGTTGTTTGCTAGAAAAAGGTTATGAGATGGAGTTTATAACCTTGTTTTTTGTGTTGGTTGTAGGTTATGAGATGTAGTTTATAACCTTGTTGTTTGCTAGAAAAAGGTTATGAGATGGAGTTTATAACCTTGTTTTTTGTGCTGTTTGTAGGTTATGAGATGTAGTTTATAACCTTGTTGTTTGCTAGAAAAAGGTTATGAGATGGAGTTTATAACCTTGTTTTTTGTGATGGTTGTAGGATATGAGATGGAGTTCATAGCCTTGTTGTTTGCTAGAAAAAGGTTATGAGATGGAGTTTATAACCTTGTTTATTTGTGCTGGTTGTAGGTTATGAGATGTAGTTTATAACCTTGTTGTTTGCTAGAAAAAGGTTATGAGATGGAGTTTATAACCTTGTTTTTTGTACTGGTTGTTGGTTATGAGATGTAGTTCCACCGATGTTCTTGCCATACTTAAGATGCGTAACCATTGTCAATGTGTTACAAAAGGATTCCAGAAATTCTACTTGTCAGTCATCAACCTAATGAAATATCATAGGTTCGGTTTGTTACAACAATTTATGGGGTGTAAAGGTCTAAATGATTTACCTCTTTTTAACACAATTAGAAACTTGTCTCCATGGTTATTTTAGACAAGAAGATTTTCCCTGTGCCCGTGTGTTTTAGTGATCATGAATATATCTGTTCTAACATTGGAAAACCATCCTGGGTATGCCATTTGACTGGATTTAATCACAAAAATAATTCTGCAAATCTCAAGGATTTTTCATCACCCCATGAGGACAAGAAAACCAAGAAGTGGATCTTTCTCGGTGTAAATCTAATTGAACAGGTCGCGGGGAGAAGCACATATTGAATAGCCGTCAAGAAGTCTTACATGAAGAATGAAGAACGTGAAAGTTGGGTATGAGAATCTTGGTAGGCCAGAATTAATTTCAATAATGTTAGAGATCAGCCACCTATATTGACACGGGGCAGCCTTCTGGTGTGAATTAATCCCAATAAAAGGCCGGAGATGACATGAATAGTGAGACTATAAATCATACTTTGTCGGGTACTTCATGTCCGGCTGTCATACACTACAGCCTAATCTATCTCTATTCCTAGTTTTTAAACAAGCTCTTATGACAGTAAGGGTCTCTTAGATGAAACCATATCACAGGTCAGCAACAGCAACCCGAGTGATGTTCCCTAACCAAACTTTTTATCTGCCTTATAAAATCTCCCCTCAAAAGCGATAATGATGACAAATCAAACGACTCACGATGGATAATAAGACCCTTATATTCAATCATAATCTCGGCTTTTAGAAAATTCCTCTGAAAAAATAGTTAAAAATCTAAAGACAAATTTCACACTGTCATGTCGTACCTTAACTGGAAACATCTTTGAGACTGAAGAAATAGACCAATTCAATTCGTTAATCAGCCCAATAACAGAGGGAACAAGAGGGGATTTAGTTTCCAAAATCCTTATGCAGCAAAAATACATACTTAAAGCAAATAAACTTGTGTACGGTGTAAAGATTTTATTTGGCACGCATTTATTCAACTGAATCGCTGGATGGATTGTACTGTTGAAATAAGCAGCGTGTTACCCCTTCGGTCTTGTAAAAAACTTGATCTTTATACAGCACTTAAGATTATTTCACCTAAATGGCGACATTGCCAGGTACCGGGCTTTTGGTCGGAGGAAGCCCAACAGAATCGGCAAGTACCTGGCAACTCTTCCACATATGGTAACCGAGTGAAAAATCGACTGAGGATTTCATTTTCATTTTCAATTTTCATTTAGTCTGAGAAGGATTCAATCCAACGCCATATTGATGAAAGTTACATGTATCCATACTGAAATAGTACATCGATATAATCCTGTCAATAATTTACTCAAGATTATCTGATTTCTATAGCAGCATTTTCAATAATATCAGTACAAAGAAACACTTGCCCTACCATTGGTTATTAGTGATAATCCCACTTCTGACACAAACTTAACCGTTAAGAACCAGCTTAATCTTAAAGTGGCATGAGCTGCCAAAATGTTGATATTTTGACGTAAAAACAGAATGTTGAAATTATCGGCTATTTTTCTCAAGACGTATAATTCAAAAGCTTTTTAGTGCTTCCAGTCTCGAGAATGTACGGTAAAGTATTGTTTTGAACTAACTTTGGCTTAGAATGAATAAATGGTCGTCTCGGTAATTTAAATTTTGTTTACTTTTCGAGCACTATTCCGGTTCATATAAGCCACATACTGTATAAATTTTCCTCATTCTAACGCTAATAATTTAGTTTTTCCATGGCCTCTTACTGTCTTCACGATCAGAAATTATGAAAAAAGGTGAATTTTGGCAGCTCATGCCACTTTAATCATTGTTTGTCTCGGTTATCTAAATTTTGTTCACTTTTCAGACAATATTTTGGATCATTCAAGTCCAAGACTGTATGCATTATACTGATTCCAACGTCAATCATTTACTTCTCCGATGACCTTCAAAGCCTCTAACTGTGGTGAAGATCAGAATTTGTGAATAAAGTACGAATTTTGGCAGCAAATGCCACTTGAAATTAAAATTAAAAATCAGACCTGTCATTAATATTTAACAAAAAAATTGTTTTCAAATGCATATAGGGTTAAATATAATATCACTAAACAAAGTGGCAAAGTTTTGTTGGTAGATGTATGATCAGACATTTCTATAATGAACCTTTATTTGACAAGTGAAGCGATTGAAATAGAATAATCCAATAAACACAGGTCTCGTCTGAAGATAGAAGAAGGAAACTTGCCATTCAGAACAGACAAGAAGAGATACCACTATGGATGGAGAAAATCAAATGAAAACTAATCACCTTCCTATCTCAATTTATTTATGTAGTTTGATGTGAAGGGTTTTATTGTTGGTGGTACTTTGGTTGAGAATCCGAGGCAAACCAATATAATTACAAGTAAAGCATCCCAGTCCACACACACACAGTGGTACCTTTATGCTCCCAATGAAGAACGCCAAATCAATTTGAACAAATTGTGTTCTCTCGTGGTGATGCCAGTTTTACAAACTGCCTGGTTGATGTTAGGGAGCAGGTTGGGTCACATCAAACAGGGCCCCTTCAACCTCACCATTTCTTTAATCTACATTAATTGAATAACCTTTGTCACTGGGGAAATAAAGGCGTAAGTTGTCTATACATCCACCACTTACACTAGCTGTCCATAATAAGGGTAATTGCTGGACTGTCATAACCTATACTTCAATCAGCAGTCCTTAATATTGTAGATTATTCCCCGTTTTCACCCTTCTCGTTGCCCCTGATTACTCCCCTGGGCGTTAACTTGACATATCGGCCTGAGACCAACAAGCAGTTACCCTCAGAACCAAAGCACCCACAAAGCGAATACTATCTCCCAACCGGACAATTAAACATAGATACATCAAAAATTACGAGATTAAGTTCGGGGAACTAAATTACAAGACCCTTTGCCATTTTGTTGTAACCTTCCATTAGGGTTGTTGGTAGAAATATGCTTCGACCCCTATTTCTGCCATTCAATTCCACTGAAGTTATTTAGTCTTCATTACAAAACAGCCAACAGTTATATTTTATATTTCCAAACCCAGTCAGATAATAAATGTCAGATTTACCGATACGCTGGCACAGCGTCTAATTATCACATCAAATTGCTTGTTGAAATTAACCGAGAGGTTGCTGACCTATTCCGACCTTACCATCACACCAGTTTAATTACGGACTACTCCTCCGCTCTGTTGTACATGACCTATAACCTAGAACTCTATTCCCTCCCTTTATGAGCTTTTTGTCGCTGTTTGAACAAGGCGAAAAAAATTAGCTTCGAATCAACACAGAATTGATTAGTTTCCCCATGCGTATCAACAACGCCAGATGATTAATAACTGCAAACAATTCAACACGCTGAAAAAAAGGAAAGCCTGGGGTAACTGTAGCAATCATTGTAATTATCAGAGACAGAAAAATAACTGATATTTGTTTGAGTAGTGACGACATCTATAGATACAAATGTATCATAATTTACAACACCGACAAAAAGATATTTTAAATATTTGGCAATCAAGGAATAGGTTTATAAGCTTCAATCTAAGGCCTATTTTCCAACATCCAATCTTTTAAATATTATTTTTGTCAAAGGTGATCTACAAGCTGCATTAGCCAAGAAATCTGGGCTCTGCCGAATTTTTTTTTTTTTAACGGGACTCACATTACCAGCCAAATATAAAAAGTTGCCCTAAAGACCGAAAATCCGGGCTACACGCTGCATTATTTACTCAATTTGAAAAAGAAACCATGAAGCGTTCAATGGCATTTCTTTGTTTTGTATATAAGGTAGGCTACTTATAATTTATTTTGTCCGTTTATCAAACAAGGTTTTGATTTATAATGCTTGCTGACTTAATCATCTTTTTTTTTTTCTATATTTATATTTATTCAATATGAATTCGTCAGTATTTAGCCGAATTTCAAAAATTGAAGTGGCACAAGCTCTCAATAGTGTGGGAATTTTTTAAAACTAAATTCTTTGGTTAAAATATATATTTTAAAATTTCACACACACGGGCACAGGGAATAGCGTCTAGACTAAAATAACTTTGGCGACAAGTTCCAAATATATTCACATATATAGAGAGAAAAAAGAAACAAACCCCCCTGATGAGGAGGAGTTAAATAGTTAAATTTCTATATATATATATCAGTCGTCTACCTAATGAAATATCATAGGTTTGGTATATTACAACAATTTATGATGTGGTATAAAGGTATAAATGATATACCTCTTTTAAAGACAATTAGAAACTTGTCTCCATGGTTATTTCCATGCGCCCGTGTGTTTCAGTGTTCAGAAATATAATATATATTGGTTGAGTGATCAGCTGTTTCGATGTAAACTTAAGAACAATCTTATGTTCAGTGTGAGTTTGTAATCAATGATACTTAATTTAAACCTACATTACAGTTTTTTAATTTCATATTACTATTTTAAAACACAAATGCTACGAAAGCAATGATTTTATTTTCCAATTTTGGTGCATGGTGATATAAGCAGTCAAATGTAATAGTCAAAGTCAAATCAAATACCTTATTTATAGTCATTTTGCTACAAAGAAAAGGAACATTAGCCAACAGGGCTACCTAAGATAAATAAAATGTGTCTTTTGGTCAAAATGTAAATTATACAATAAACCCGACTTGATGATATTACTATTTAATGATTTGAAATTAACATAGCCCTGGACATTTCCGGGTTTTTAAACAAAAGACCAGAAATTGCTGTAAAGGACAAGAGATGCTACAAAATACATGATGGGTAAAAGGAGGATGGGTAAGGAAATTTGATACGGCGGTGCATCTGTGTTTCCCCTACGTCCACTCAGACTGCACATGAATTTTTAACCAAGCTTTTTTCAAATCTGCAGCAGACTGGTCACTTGTATTGACAGTTGATTAATTGGAAATAAATTACATTTCATATTTCAGCTTTAAAGATCCCAGCTACAAGCCTTGATAAAAAACACGAAAGTGAGCTTGATCATTGACATGAGTGCTATCGCCAAACATTATCAGAGGTAGAGAGGTCCTAAGCCAAAAAAAACTCATACGGTAAGAATTCCGCTAATTCAAGGACGAGCAATGTGAAGATAACAAATTATTAGACTGATTTTTGCATTGTTTGGTCTAAAACAACAACAATAGCGATTGCTCGATAGGATTATCGGTCACTCCATGCAGGAGATAAGACACCCAACGAAAAGTCGCAAAGTTTTAGAGTGCTTTTCGTAATATTTTGAGTACTTGAATTAGCGGAATTCTTACCGTATCAGTTGTTTATTAAAGAAAATAAAGGATCAAAACTGAACTGCTGATGGGACAGGAGATTTAAAAAAAAAAAATCTCTATAAAATTGAAACTGGATAAAAGAAAAGAATAAATCAAAAGGAATAGAAACACTTTTAGGATAGTTTTAAAAAAAAATAAAAACAATGTAACATTCAAAACTTTTTTTATGAAGAGTTTTGCTCGTTACTTTTTCGAAAATATCATATAATAAAAAGGAGAAATCAAGACACAGGAATCAGATATTTAAATTATTCTTATTAATGTTTTGGTTAATGTTATGTTTTGGTTATTCGTTTGAAAAAAATATGACAAAAAAAATTTACCAAAAGACATCCAATTTTTAAAAAAAAAAGAATGACACGCAAAAATTGATTCTGAAGATTTAACTCGGGTTTGTTGTTTATTACGGTAAGAATTCCGCTAATTCAAGTACTCAAAAGATTACGAAAAGCACTCTAAAAGTTTGAGATTTTTTGTTGGGTGTCTTACCTCCTGCATCGAGCGACCGATAATCCTAACGAGCAATCGCTATTCTTCTTGTTTTAGACCAAACATGGCAGAAAGCAGTCTAATAATTTGTTATCTTCACATTGCTCGTCCTTGAATTAGCGGAATTCTTACCGTAGGCCTACTGAATGCATGCATTATCGAAAAGTAAATTCTAACCGGAGTTTTAGTCAACTCAATCAAGATACGCCCTCCGCTAGGACTGATTATTCAGCATTATAGAAAATAGTTTGATTTACACAGTTACCCATACGGTACATGCTGGGAAATGAATTGTGAAGATCTGAACAAAACTTTCAAATTATGGCAAATAAGGGATCCCGCGCTGGGTATTTATGTTAGACTCCTAGATTGTTTCATTTAGATGTTGGCCCTTCCAGAGATAGGCTACCAACTAACCCTTCCACAAATGATGTTTAAGAACGTTTATTACTTACTGTCCATTGTTTCCGTTTCCCCAGACATAAAGTTTGTTAGAATCTGAAATAAACAATAATATAACTATGATAGAATCTTTCTCAATTGTTCCGGATTCAGGTACAACAAGGATTATTTGAAAAATCAGGGTCTTTGAAAGGGTCTGAACAAATAAGAAGGTGTGATGACTTATTAGTTAACAGGGACCAAAGGTTTAGATTTGGTTCAAGATAAAAGCTCAGTTCCCATCAAAAATAAATATGACAACGAAAAGAGCTCAAATTCCTTCCCCTCATTGGACAAACAAAACAAAACTAAAAACATCATATCGCAATTGTAACAATTTTACAGCTGACAAAAATTGTCCAAAGGCATCCGTTTTGAAGAGTAACTGCAGTGTTGGGTGAATTTTTCCAATACAGTATTAGCTTAATACACACCAAATAAAGGGAGACAATCTGAGGTCCTGACAAATTAATTAAAAGTTGTGTCCCTTTACTTGTTAACATTTTCCCTATAATATTTTCCCTCAAAAATATTTGGTTCCAAACTTGTCAGAGCTTTATAAATTCTAACCAAAACTTTTCTAATACTGTGAATAAATCATAGATTTGTGAAAAGCATAGATTACCAACTATTTTCATTAGACCTTCAGGAAAACAGAGAGAATTTGTAAAACCTCAGAAATTATCTAACTGGCCTCACTTGTCCAAAAGGATCTCAATTTATTATCTTACAGAATGGGGGTGACAAAACCCCTAAAATAAACTCATACATCCAGGCTACAAGTGTATTTGAATTTTGTCCGTTAATTAAATAGCACTCATCTTCCCTTCTAGCCCGTTCCTGGCTTTAACAATACTTTATTTCAATGTCAATCTTTTACTTTTCCAAGGTGGTTCAAGCTTTCAAATTTTCTTAAAAATCCAAATTTATGAAAAGAAAAAGTCTGCATCTTTGTAGCTAAAGCCACATCTAAACAGGTAACAACAAAGTGAATCAATTAGGACGAATCAATTAGGACGAAATCATGCAAGATAGCAATGCCGCTTGTCAACTCAAACTGGCCACAAACTGGCCAATGCAGTTATCTATAGGCTACACAAGGCTTTCCAATCGCTGTTTGTGTCTGAAATGATGGATGTAACTATAATGATATCTCTAGCCAAGTTTAAGAGCGTAATAGAAAAGTGTGTAAATGCCAGAAAATAGCGGGTTGAATTTCATGATGTTGTTGTTTAGTCAAACGTTTAGTCAACTGATCTCCGAGGTGAACTTGCCAAAACAAGTCTAAGAGATTAAAATGGCTGGCTTTGGCCTTAGAGGTCACATCTGGACTTTAGGACTAGGGTGATTTGTAACTGAAGTTGAGAAGTATAAGGACCTACAGATATAAACCTTCTACTATGAAGTAGGCCTATATGTGAATAACAAGATAAAAATTTTAAACATTGAGAAAGTACAGTTTACAACTGGCTGAATTACTTCCATTCCAATTATACAATTGTAAAATGAAGTGATTAAAATGTTGAATTATAAATAAACAATCATAATAAGTTACCTGAAACAGCTATAGTGTGACTTGCTCCACAAGCAACCATCTTTATTGGAGTGCCTTGAGTCTGTGACTGTGAAAACTGAACGATACCAGCGTTTAATGGGACATCTTGCGAGTGTCCGTGAACAATACCAGCGTTGAATGGGACATCTTGTGAGTGTCCGTGAACAACACCAGCGTTGAATGGGACATCTTGTGAGTGTCCGTGAACGATACCAGCGTTGAATGTGACATCTTGTGAGTGTCCGTGAACAATACCAGCGTTGAATGGGACATCTTGTGAGTGTCCGTGAACAACACCAGCGTTGAATGGGACATCTTGTGAGTGTCCGTGAACAACACCAGCGTTGAATGGGACATCTTGTGAGTGTCCGTGAACAACACCAGCGTTGAATGGGACATCTTGTGAGTGTCCGTGAACAACACCAGCGTTGAATGGGACATCTTGTGAGTGTCCGTGAACAACACCAGCGTTGAATGGGACATCTTGTGAGTGTCCGTGAACAACACCAGCGTTGAATGGGACATCTTGTGAGTGTCCGTGAACAACACCAGCGTTGAATGGGACATCTTGTGAGTGTCCGTGAACGATACCAGCGTTGAATGGGACATCCTGTGAGTGTCCGTGAACGATACCAGCGTTGAATGGGACATCTTGCGAGGGTCCGTGAACAATACCAGCGTTGAATGGGACATCTTGCGAGGGTCCGTGAACAACACCAGCGTTGAATGGGACATCTTGCGAGGGTCCGTGAACAACACCAGCGTTGAATGGGACATCTTGTGAGTGTCCGTGAGAGTGCTGCCCAAACTCTCCACATCCCCAACAGACAAGGTATCTATGGTCATCCTCACATCCATCTTCAACAGCCGGATCGTCCATTTCATACCTTTACAGAACAGATGTGGAATTGAAATATACATTTGTAACAAGCAATGTTGCTAGACAAAAAAAAATAGAACTGTTGTGCTCTCTTCAAAAGTTATTTTAGGCCCATAATTTTTTAAATATTAGTAAGCATGCACAAATGCACACAAAGGGCAACAATTGTTTTACATAAAAACCGACATAGCAAGGAAAGAAACACTGATGAGAAATGATAACGGCATCACCACGAAGTGAGTTGTTTGTGAACAACACAAGCTTTCGACACCACTGCCGGTGTCTTCATCAAGTGTAATTTGATTTAATACATGTAAGTGTTGAAAGCTTACAAATGTTGTTCACAAACAATTAACTTTGTGGTGATGCCTTAATCATTTCTCATTAGTATGCAAACTAAGTTTAAAGACAGCTTCAAACATTAATTTAGAATATATCAGCGTTAGCCTGTACAACATTATTATAACCTGGGAAACTAATATACAATAATTATTGAAATTCTTTAAAAATGCTCAAAGAACTGATTATGATAATTAAACGGGTTGAAATTATGAGATTAGCTATCTGCACGCCCACCTGTCCAAATGGAAGAAGTTTACTTATATAAACCTAGGTTATTAACAAACACATCTCTATCATTTTTTATTTAATTGGTAGCAGTTTTTAGACTGATAATGAGCAGAGATCGAAAACGTAAAGATTCTTGGCAAGAAAATTTCCCAAGAAGAACAAATTAAATTATGAAAAAAAAGCATGAACAGTTAAACATGCGGGCACAGAGAAAATCTTCTTGACTAAAATAACTATGATATTTATACATTTACTTGTGGTTATCATACAGATGCTGAGCTCTCAAATAAACTAAAATGTTGTCTGTTGTTATGGCAGTGTCACATGTGAAATGATCTTTATAGGTGAGATGTTAGGCTATCAAACAAACAAAAGAGCCTGTCTTCATAGTAAAAAAAAAAACATTGACAAACAGAAAACATATTGTCAAACACTTAAAAAAAAATCTTTCAATGCTCAAAGGTATCCACTTTCAAGAGCTACTACAGTGTTGGTTGAATGGTTCCAATACAGGGTTAGTTACATACCCCATAAAGGGAGACAATCTGAGGCCTGAAATTTCAATTCAAAGTTGTGTCCCTTTATTTGTTAAGTGATAAACACTTTCTCCCTTTGATAAGTCAAAAAGAGTTTTTTATTCCCAATTGGACACGCTGATAAAATTTTTTGGGATGATCCGACAATGTGCATACTTGATATTTTTTACATTTAACATTACTTTGCTTCGAAGATGTCTTATAGTAAAGCTCACTAAATATTATTTCAAAGGCAATTTTTTTTAAATAAACTTGAAACAGCCAAACTATTAAAATTTAATTATTTTCAAAAAATCCATTTTGAAATATTTTTATATTCACTTATGTCTAACCCCCAGATGCTCTGACTTAAAAAAGGTGAAATAAAACCCAAAGGTTGTCAGTATGCTTATGAAAGCATCTTTGGGTGTTATTTAGTTGAATGGTGGGGCATGGGATACATGTAACTGTAAATGTGGATATCAACTTCATTTATTATTAAGCAATGTTTTAGTTCAGTCACATGTACTTTTTTTTTTCGTTAAATTCCATGTAGCAATCGTCGTACAAGATGGGTAATGCAAACCGTCATGGGTCAAATTTCTGCCCAATGTTGGCGTACAAAAATAAGAAGGATAGAAAAATGTCTGGAGACCAGGGGGAAATGTCTAGAAATGGGGGAAAATGTCTAGAGATCTAGAAAAATGGCCGCAGACAGGGGGGTAGGGGGATGTCTAGAGACGGGGGTAAATTTCTGGAGACTGGGGTAAATTTCTGGAGACTGGGGGAAAATGTCTGAAAACTGGGGGGAAATGTCTGAAAACTGGGGGGAAATGTCTGAAAACTGGGGGGACATGTCTGAAAACTGGGGGGAAATGTCTGAAAACTGGGGGGAAATGTCTGAAAACTGGGGAGAAATGTCTGAAAACTGGGGGGAAATGTCTGGAGACAGGTCAATCATATGTCCATAATCAAGGGGAACTGTTTTGTCAGAGAAATATCTGATTTATGTGCACATGGTTGGTGGACTAATGGCTAGTGAACAATTCAAATTTTTGCAGAGGCATATCTCTTGTGATTAGCAAATCTATGGTTAAAACATGCTTTGTTATACAAATGTTTGGTTACACAAATGTTTGATGACACACAAATGTCTCGTGACCAGACCAAATGTTTGGTGGTATAAATGTTTGTTACATACACACTGTATGTTTGTGAAGAAGATACAAAGAGATACACATTGTAATATGCAGAACATTTATATAGAACAGTGCATTAAGTAGGCATATAACTAAAAGTTTCAGCAAAATGATATCACAGGCACAGGTAAAATCTTCTTGACTAAAATAAACATGGAAACATGTTTCTAATTGTGTGAAAAAGAGGCATTTGTCATTTAGACTCTTATACCCAATATCATAAGTTGTTGTAATAAACTAAAACCCATGATATTTCACTAGGTTGAAGACAGACAGGTGTTTGAATTTAATGCGCAGAATTTTCTGAAATACTTCGCAATATATTGACAAAGTGTATACATCTTCAGCAAAAGTGTGGTAAACTGAAATTAAACAAATATGATAATGGGAAAAGAAAGTGAAAATATGTTGTTTGGTTCCTAGGTAGAAAACAGACAAAGGAGTTTAGCCCGGACTAATAAATCTTCCAAACTCTTGTTCTTTTTATAAGCATTGACTGGCCGTTTGCTCAGGGGTCGAGCAACTTTACTCTGAAGTAGTTTGTATTCTTCTTTTATAATCTGGGCTATATTCATGGTTGCCGTATAATGATATTCATGTACAACATATAAAGAGATCTGTGGCTGCCATAATATGAAACAGATAAGAACATTATAATCGATGTACTGCAAATTGGCTTGTGACTATGGCAAATTTATGAGAACTTGTAAAAATATGGTTGATTAGACAAATGTTTGACAATGTAGGCCTACATATCTCCAGTGACAATGCCAAATAAATTTGGTAGGGTAAATGTTTGCTGACGGGAGAAAATGTAAGCTTTAATAGGCAAAGGCAATCGTTTGATGATTATCAAACCTCACCTAGTTACCTCACTAGCTTGAGAATGGTCTAAGAACCCAGATCGAAACGTCGCTACAGAATAAAATGAGAAGTGGAATATCCATGATTAGAAACTTGTCTCCATGGTTATTTTAGACAAGAAGATTTTTCCTGTGCATGTGTGTTTTAGTGTTCATAAACATAAATAGTGTTCTTGTGTATCATGCTTCCAGCTTCTAAATGCCACTCAAAAAAGATATAATTTTTAGATGTTGACATTTTTTATGATAATATAACGACATTTTTTATGATAATATAACGACATTTTTTATGATAATATGACATTTTTTATGATAATATACCATGTGCCCGTGTGTTTTAGTGTCGTTGTGTATCATGCTTCCAGCTTCTAAATGCCACTCAAAAAAGATATAATTTTTAGATGTTGAAATTTGTTATGATAACATACCTATCATACCTATGTTTGGTGATCTGACTAAATGGTTGGTGGATCAAATTACAGGTAACTACAGAGACTTCCAACCTAGTAGGCCAACATATATAATTAGTATTGTGGAGAGGATAGACCCCATAATACCTGAGATACCTTAGAAACAATATTGACCTGTCAAAAGAAGGACAATTACAATATATCACTATTTTACATAACTTGTAAGTAGGCTACTCCAACCTCTTTAAGTATGTTGAAAAATGTTACAAGCTCACAGTAGGCCTACAATAAGTAAATATGGCTGAGGATTTGTAGCTTTTGTAACTATTTTTTTTTCGTTGGCACTCTGTTAACCTTTATATATATATGGACATTTCTTTGGGCAAATATTATTACTCATTACTTTGGAATAAAAATATGATATTTTTTTTAAAGTGACATAAACAGCAGAACTGTTGATATTTTCCCATCGTTTTCCTTACAAAAAGTATAAATAACAAGCTTTTTTGTGCTCCTGGTGTCAAGAAATATTTGTCCTAAAAAAGAAACTTTGTGAACGCTGATCATTGTCATTTGAATTTTGCTTACTTTAAATAGTTTTTTCCATTCTTATACATGATTGATTGGGGCTTAACGTCGCACTCACCAGCTACGTTTATATGGTAACAAAAGTACCAACCGACTCAAATATCCCCCACCCAGATCTAAATTTTGACATTAGGCTCCAGAGACCATAGAACATCAGGAAGGCATACTTAATGTTCTTCCTTGTTGGGTCAGCATACATGGCTAAAGGGCCCATTCTTATACAGACCATATACTATATGGATTTCCCTTATACCAATGACTGTCAATCATTTAATTTTTGATGAAGTTCAAATTATCTTATTGCACAATTTATGATGTGTGTGAAATATGTCATTTCAACACTTTTGTTTGTTGTTGGCATGTGACATCTCCCTTAGGTCCCTTATTTTTTTTTCCATAGGCCTACTATACTACGGCAATAATTGAATTTATAGAACCCTCTTTCTATAAAAATAAAAATTTATCAACTTTTGATACTTTACTACAAACAAGTACACAGTACTTACATTAGCATCACTAATCTAAATCGAGTATTTTCTAAGAAATATTTATCACAACCATTCATAATGAAGCCTTCATATTGCTTTTTTTCTTATCTAGCCGGTTGAAAACATATTTATAAAATTCTTTGTTGCTATGCAAACCAGAGAATTTTTTTTTTTTTAATTCACATGACTCATGAACTTACTTGAAGTTGTCTGTTAATAAGGAAGAATAATGCCCTATTGGGGAATGAAACGGAGCTCATTGCCTGGAGGCAATTACACCTGAAAGTGATCCTTTTAACTGTAGATTATTACACCTCCCTAATATCTACCATTCTGCACTTATTACATATTTTAACATTTAATCTTGTAGTCAGGAATTTAATAAAATTGTTCAACAGTCATATTTTGTGTGCAAATTTCATTTTCACAATTCAGAAAACCCTTATAATGAATGGGACATTATACTGATTATGTAATATAGGTACAATGTAAATATAAGCCTAGGTCATATTTTGTTTGAGGGAGCTGATAAACTTGTATTAAGAAATCACCTAATAAAATTGTACTTTGCACTAGTAAACATATAGATTTTGTATTGCCCATGTGAGATTTCATATATAAGCAATACTGGTCCATATAAATGTAAATGGCTTACTAAATCATAACAAGTTAACAGGTATGATTAAAAGAAAAGTAGAAAAAAAAAACAGACAAAATTAAACGTTAATTACCGGAGATTTCATTTTAGTAGCGATACCTAGGATTGCCAAACAAGAAAGTGACACCAACAAAAGTAAGATTATGGTTGTCTATTGAAATGTAGAAATGTGTAAGGCTATCTTTCAGAAAAGCGCTCCTTGATTGATTGATTGTTTGGTGTTTTACTCAAGATTATTTCACTAATATGGCGGCGTTGCCAATTTTATTGTGGGTGGAAACCGGGCTCTATGCCTGGAGGAAGCGCTCCTTGACTAACAAAATTAAATACATGTAAGCCTACTTCACAATGGACTATGGTAAACCAGGCCATATGATTTCATGTTAACAATTGGTTCTGGTAGCCTGTTGTTCGAAAACTACGTAAACGGAACCCTGTTACTCAACAAAAAAGCCTGTAGGCCTATATATGGTATGATGTATAAGGAAACAAGCATCGGTACCGAATGATTCCCAGCTTTTCAATATGCCCAACCGATTTGATGTTTCTGACAAACACTGAAATTATGTGGCCTGTAAACTGATCAACTTGCCAGGTATCCACAGATCCACAATTGGTCCCCTAATCAGACAAAAGGTTTTTATCAATGAACTATAAGCGTGGAATGGAGATCATGTGACGTTTGAGTTATAGCAAGTGCCGCCATTATTATGAGATGGCACTACTGATCTGACGTTACAGAGGAAGCGAAAGAGAATGACGTCACTAGCCCTGACTCGACGACTACTTTATTAACGTCATAACACGATGACACATTACTCTTGTGACGTCAATTTTGACCGTTCATTCGTGATGTCATAAATTTGTAGAAGAACGTTATTTGTGTTCCGAGAGAGACAGCATCCCATAGTTATGAAGACGATCCAATTTAACCAATGTGTCGTTACCATTCCATGCATATAGTTCATTGGTTTTATGACCTGGAAACCATTATCCACAGATTGTTCAACTGAAAACAGCCAGGAAGGTTTCACATATTCTGTTTTGTTTGTATTTTTTCCCCTCCTGAGGGTGATTTGAAAGGTTGTAAGGACAACCCCGTAATATTTTAGAAAATCTGCTCCTCAAAAGAGGAAACAAAAATTTATACCTGATGAGGACATGTTTCCATTGTTAAATTTCCGTGTTTGAGTGAAATAGTCAATAATTGTTATTTTTTGTATAGCAAATAAAATTCCATGCCAATTAGAGATAACTGCCTATATATAAAGAGATATCAACCATGTTGTCTTCAATAAGTTGTAATGAGAAGAGTTCTTTCAATTGTAAAGTTTTGCTCGTCTACATGTAATACAAATCAAATTGGGATAAATGCATGTATGATATCCTACTAAAAAAAATGGCTAATGAAATTTTATCTGTTGCATTTTGGGCAAGATTTGTCTGATAAATTTCCATAATTTCAAATATTTCCTTAAAACTTTCATTTGGAGAGTTATTTGTAAATGCAAATTGAGAAAATTGGGTTGGGGGGGAGGATAAAAGTCAATCTATCAAATATCTACCAAACATACACGGTGGGTTCAGTGTGTCGTTGCCTTTATCAACGCTCATTAAAGACAGAAGAGTTCACCAACTGAAGGTCAAATACATCAAAATTTAGCTGGTCGAGTTATTATTTAACTTAAATTCTCCGTGACAATAATTTAGAAAAAATCATGTAAACTAAATATATCAATGAAATTTTAAAAATATAGAGACCAATTTACCTTATTTAGTTAATCGCAGTTGGTGTACGCTGTTTACTGGGTATACAAAAGCAGACAATCTGGTAGGCCTAGTTGGGATTTAGAAGGGTGAGTTGACAAGTCTGTAAGAGCCAACTGTCAACATGCACAGGGCCATAGACACCCATAATATGCCTGGAATAACAGAAACACAGGGTGTACTAACAACTGCTATTTACCTGCCTGTCATAATGGGGCAGAAAATTTATAGCTAAACTTGATAATATCTGACAACTGATATACTGGCACGTTTCTGTAGGCAGTCAAAGGACTACAAATGACCCCCTGACAATGGGAATATCTTGCCCGTGAATAGGCACTTTATTAACTCACTAAACCATACAAAAGTTTACCTCAATATCATTTAACTATTCATGCCAACACCTGTATAGAAATATATAGGTATATTAAAAATGCATTCTCTGCTTACTTAACAGGTTAACCTTTTAACATGCAGTTTTACCATTACCAAATAAATACAGTACATGTTAGAAATTAATATATATAAAAGTAATAATACGTATATTAAAACGCCACGGAACACAAACCTTTTCCCCTTTCATACATGTAGATGGCAACGAAGGTATCATTTCAATTAAAGAGCCATTATACATTATAATATTTATTACCACTAAAATACACTGGGAAAATATTCTTGATTAAAATGCCTGGGGTTCGTTCTACTAAGCTGGCGTAAGTTGCACCAGTTGCAAAAGCATGTTAAATTATAGGAAAGCGCAACTCTATGTTGTAAAACTATGCGTAACTTTGCGCCAGGTTAGTAGAGCGAGCCCCTAGAGAGTCCTGCTACACTATGTCATTTGGACCTTTAAACTCAATTATAAGTTTATTGTAATAAACCAAAACCCATGATATTCCATTAGGCTGTAAGTCAGAAGACATACAGGATTTATGTTTTACATGGTACATCGTAATACATTGACAGGGTTATACAGGTTAAGCTATGAAGACAATATCACTAAACTGATATATTAAACAAAATATATGATCATGAGAAAAGAAAGCGAAAATGTTTATTTTAGTGTTTAAGGGTATAACTTTCCCCGATCTACCAACACAGGCTTTCCATTGTTTGATTCACTGGTTCAAATCCCACTCAGACCACCAAAAAAAATGTAAAAAAATTTTAAATGGGTTTTTCCTCCAAACTAAACCTGTCAAAACCACCTTAAAAGTAAAATAATCTGAAGTGTGACTTAAAGCATTAATAAATCAATCAACAGGCCTTGAATTTGACAGGGGTAATCAATAAAATTGCTATGATATTCTCTTCAGTTGACCCTAAGTTCCCCTGTGCCCCTACATATACAAATTTAACTTTAAACCAAAGGGTAAATAAGATTGCATTTTACTTGGCTGATTATTTGGTTAATGGTTGGGTTATTCTGTTAGTTATTTGGTTGGTTGGTTTGTTTATTGAGGTTGGTTATTCTTGGTTGTTTGTTGGGGGTTGTTAGTGAAACGTTGGGTATTTGGTTGGTCAGCTTGTTGGTAGGTTATTACAGGTTGGTTTTGCTTATCGGTTGGTTATTAATATTTGTGGGGGTTATTATTTCAGGATTGTTACAAGTATGGGTGGTTGCTTATATGAACACTAAAACATACTGTGATACAGGCACAGGGAAAATCTTCTTGTCTAAAATAGTGATTAGTGTCAGTTATTGGTGTCGGTGATTGGTGTCGGTGATTGGTGCCAGCTTTTTGTGTCAGTTGTTGGTGTCGGCTATTGGTGCTGGTGATTGGTGTTGGTCATTGGTGACAGCTATTGGTGTTGGCAGAAGACTATCAAGGATAGACTTCTGGTGTTGGCTATTGGTGTCGGCGATTGGTGTCAGCGATTGTTGTTGGTGTTTGGTTTTGATAATTGGGGTTGTTATGGGAGGGGGTTGGGGATTATGTTGATTATTGGGGGTTGACTTTTGGGGGTTGGTTTAAGGAGGGCTGTGTGTTGGTTTTGGGGGATAGGTTATTGGTGCTTGACTATTGAGGGGGGGGGGGGGGGGGATTATTGGGGGTTGAGTTTTGGGGGTTGAGTTTTGGGGGTTGGTTATTGGGGGTTTAAGGGGGGGGGGGGGGTGTTTAATTATTGGAGTTGTTTTTTGGGGATAGGTTATTGAGGGTTGGTTATCGGCCCTTGGCTATTGGGGTCTATGTTATCAGGGGTTGGTCATTGGGTGGTTTGGTTAGTTGGGTTGTTATTGAAAGTTTAGGTTAGTTTTTTGGGGGGTTGATTTTGGTTAATGGTGATAATCAATGGTTGGTTATTGGTTTTGGATATTGGTGTTGGTTTTTGTTTATTGATTTTGGTTATTGGTGTTGGTTTTTGTGGTCGGGTATTGGGGCTGCTTACTATTTTGTGGGCTTCTGTTTGTTTGTTGGTGGGCCGTGGGCGGGCGTGTGTGCGAATGTAGATTGATTGATTGATTGTTTGGTGTTTTACACTGCGCTCAAGATTATTTCACTTATATGGCGGCGTTGGCAGTTTTATTGTGGGAGGAAACCGGGCTCTATGCCCAGAGGAAATCCACAACCTTCCGTTGGTAACTGGCAACCATCCCACATAGGTCGTTCGAGTGAAAACCCAGTCAGAAAATTTTCCAATTTTTTTGGACTGAGTGGGAATCGAACCCGCGACCCATTGGTGGAAGGCTGTTTGGATTGAGCGGCCATCGCTCTACCTACTGAGCCACGGAGGCCCCGTGCGAATGTAGAACTGGTCCGTCATCTTCAACTGCCATTCAAAAACTTAAGTTCCTTTAAAATTTACTGTAAATTACCTTGTGGTGCTTCGATAACGAAAAATCTGTCCTTTATATGCACAAATATTCCTTTATATTTACTGTATGGCCCGATTTTACACTGTACACAAATAGCCGGTTCATCCATTTTCGATTCCTTCATAGCTCCGGTATGTAGCGTTACTGTGAGGACCGAAGGTCCGCTCCCAGCTGGTTAGACCATTGTTTTCTACAATTAGATTCCTTCACAGTGCAAAAAAGGGAAAGGACAATGTACGAGCTCGTCAAAGTACAGGTCCGTCCGGATTTCCAAATAAATGTGAGGCGGTTATTCGAATTGCCACTGATAGGCAACGTAAGCACTCCGAGGCGGTTACATTAGGTCATATTTCATCTAAAACATGCCCCCGAAGAACATTTATAGCGTTTGGGGCATTTTGTATTGACAGAGAAAATTTAATTTAAATTTAACTTTTAGGGCAATCCGCTCGGAAGGACAAGTTAAGGGTAAGGAACCTTTTTATTGACAGGTTGAATTTAAGGGCATTTCTTCAAAAATATACGACCTGATGGATTTACGTCTAGTAAACACGTAATTCCCGTAAATGCTAAGCATTCTTACATTGCTGTCACTTTGTGTCAGTCTGTCCCAGTGAGAGGTAAGGTAGCCGAGAAATCTAATTATCTTGGCTCTGCCGAATTTTTTTTTCCGTGTCCGTCATAGCCAAGATCACTTCCATAGTAAAAAAGGGATATAGGCCTATGTAAAGGAGACCCGCCGAAAATATCGGCGGCGCAAATTTCACAACAAATAAACAAAGAATAAAATATTTACCACTGCATTCCGATAGCAAAGACCACGAAGAAGGAGTTTGTCAAACTTAGGCCGCTGTAAAGTGACTAAAGATATATGATTGAAGTATTTCTACGACGCCCCACACAGTTTAACTGGTCGTTTAAATGTTTTACTATATGGCGGTTACGTCAGGTTGAAAGCCGGTGGACTTCGAAACAAATATTGACTGCATAAGGGAAAGTTTACCACTTTACAGCGGCGTAAGTTTGACAAACTCCCTCTTCGTGGTCTATACTATCGGAATGCAGTGGTAAATATTTTATTCTTTGCTTATTTGTTGTGAAATTTGCGCCGCCGATTTTTTCGGCGGGTCTCCTTAACTTATATCCCTTTTTTACTATGGAAGTGATCTTGGCTATGGCGAACACGGAAAAAAAAAATTCGGCAGAGCCAAGATTTCTCGGCTAAGAGGTAAGCAAGCCAATCTCATTCTCGCGAGATCCCCTGCTACTACGTGAACGCAAATGGTCAATTTGCTTACAAGCAAATCAATTGTCCTATTTTTTCTTGCAGCAGTTAATGAAAAGTTTTGACGTTGATTGACCATTAAAGAAATAGTTCTAATAGTTCTAAAAAGTAGACAGGAACAAAATTTGGTCAAAAGAATCTCTCAAAGATTATTACCAAAACAAACCAACTATATGACTCTTCATTGTCATATATATATTTTTTAACACCATAACACACGGGCACAGGGAATAGCAATACTAGACTCGTTTGAACTTCAATGAGACGGGGGATCAATGAGACGGGGGACTATTGAGCGGACCCCCCATTTCAATGCTTTTAAGCGGAAGTCGAAAAGTAATGTAACAATCAATAGCCGTGACAAATTGTTATCTCCTAATTAGGAGATAAAATTATCTCCTAATTAGGAGAAAAGTTATCTCCTAATTAGGAGATACTATCTTATTAGGAGATAATTTAAGGACTTATATTTTTATAATATTATCTCCTAATTAGGATAAAACTCGTTTTTATTTTTCACCCTGGCACTAATACACTTCCGTAGAATAGTGTTCGAAAAGTAAACAAAATTAAAAAACCGAGACGACCATTCATTCATTCTAAGCCAAAGTTAGTTCAAAACAATAGTTTATCGTACATTCTCGAGACTAGAAGCACTAAAAAGCTTCTGAAAGAGAAAAATAGCCAATAATTTCAACATTCTGTTTTTACGTCAAAATATCAACATTTTGGCAGCTCATGCCGCTTTAAAGGGACATGAGCTGCCAAAATGTGGATATTTTGATTTAATCGCGTGTGATTTAGTTTTTCGATGGCCTTCAAAGCCTCTTACTGTCGTGACGATCAGAAATTATGAAAAAAAGTGTAAATTTTGGCAGCTCATGCCCCTTTAAGTGGGCAGAACTTATTTGGCGCATTGACCCACACAGCATCAGGTTTTGCAGGCCATTGGGATTGTTTATTGGCTATTTCTATAAATATGAACTCATATTCATTGTCATCGTGATCAATATCTTCTATTTCGCCGACATACCACTTGTTGTTATAAACCACCGCTAGAAACTGACCGACCGAAACATTTTCATTACCATAGACACTGTATTCAGGTTTATTTTCCATAACTTATCTGAACTGAGGCTAAGGGCATCTGATCAGTTAAAGCCATCCTAAATTTTTCATTTATCCAACTGAATTTTCAGAGCAATTAGAAGTCCGCTGTTTCTGGGAGCTCAGACATGCAGAAGTTGTTCCAGGTATTTTTATGAGCCTGACAGTCTCTCAGTCTGACTCAACGTACCACATCGATGGGTCGTCGGTTCCAAGCAAAATTGAAAAAGTTTTGAGTGAGTTTTTCACTTAGTCGCCCTATATGGGAGAGTTCGCCAGATACTCGCTAAGGTCGGGTTTCCTCTAAGCCATGAGTCCGGTCATTGTTTCCCTAAACCTAAGCATAACCTTAAAGTGGCATGAGCTGCCAAAATGTTGATATTTTGATGTTAAAATAGAATGTTGAAATTATCGGCTATTTTTCTCAAGACGTATAATTCAGAAGCTTTTTAGTGCTTCTTGTCTCGAGAATGCACGATAAAGTTTTGTTTTGAACTAACTTTGGCTTAGAATGAATGAATGGTCGTCCCTGTTATTTTAATTTTCTTTACTTTTCGAACAATATTCCGGTTCGTATAGTTAGCATACTGCATGGATTTTCCTCACCCCAACGCCAATCATTTAGTTTTTCGATGGTCTCCAAAGCCTCTTACTGTCGTAACGATCAGAAGTTATGAAAAAACTTTTAATTTTGGCAGCTCATGTCACTTTAAACATCATTATAAAACATTCACTTAACATCAGATATACTTATTATTAATTTCTGATGTTTCTGGTATGGACATTAAAACGGACATTATCATATTGTTCAGTTTACGATAATCGACACATAACCGCAATGTTCCCCAAAGTAATAAATCCCCCCAAAACAGTAAGATAAAAGGGGATCATTGCGGATATGTGTCGATTATCGTCAACTGAACAATAGGATATTAAAGACTCGTATGCTCTTCCTCGGGTTGAAGACTTACTTGATTGTCTTTTAGGCTCTAAATATTTTACAGTCATGGGTCTAAATAGTGGATATCACCGAGTAGAAATGTCAGATGAGCATAATGAACGTACTGCTTTCACCGTTGGGCCATTAATCGCATACCATTTAGTCTTGCAAACGCTCCAGTGACTTCCTAACGTCTAATGGAAAATATCCTACTTGAATATAAATATATGCATTGTCTACATAGATGACTTATTGGTATTCTCAAGAAACTTCAAAGAGCAGCCCACTCGGCTAAATCAAGATTTTAACCGGCCTCAGTTTCGTTGTTTGAAACTATGCAAGAGGAAATGTTCATTTTCCAAGGAACAAGTACGCTTTGTTGTATCTTCTTCAGGTATTTCAGTGGATCCAGAGAAAGTGGCCTACTCCAACAACACTTGAGAAGGTTTTTGGGCCTTGGCTACTTTCGAAAGTTTATTGGTGGGATTTCGAGGATTGCAATGCCGTTGTCTGCTGTCAAATCATCACCTTCTTGTACAAGGACAATTAAAGGGTACCGGTGCCGACAGGCACGGAGACCCTGGCTCTTGAGCAAGAAGGAGGGGGAGCATAAAGGGAAATAAAACTAACAGCTTGTTTACCGAAATCTTAGAACACATTGCGATGTATGGAACCTTTGGTCAATTACATTTACAAGCAGGGATGTTGTTTCGAGGGGAGCAGCTTGTTTTTCCAAAAACGTTTGCCAAAACTGCTTTATGCGGCATTCTTATTTAAGCCAGACACTCTAGGCGAGACTGGATCATTGGTTTAGCCACAGAGCGCTTCTATTGGCAAGGTATATCCCGAGACATAAGTCACTGGTTACACACGTGTCTAAAACATAAATGTCTTCCACGTCACTTGTTTGTGTCGACTTCCCTGCTCTAGAGAAATCCAAGGGTAAATATCAATATACTCAGGCTTTACCAACGTGGAACATGACTACAACTTCATGCAAAAACTACAGCTCAAGTGTTGTTGGACAATTTTATAATTCCTCTGGGAATACATTCCGATCAGATAGCAAATTTTGAAGGAAAAGCTTCTCCGGGATCAAGAAAACTCGAACACTATATTATCCTACTGGAAATAGTGTATGGGAAAGACTTAATAGAATTCTTCTAGACATGCTTCGTACCCTCCTCAATGACCATTTATACGAAATGTTGGAAGGCTTACTTAACGACATTGGTCCGACACATGCCTTCCATCGATGTGGCACGGTTTCGGATTCCACTGAGACCAAATAAAAAGTTAAACTTCCGAGTGTATTTTCCACTCGATGTATGTATGTGGAAAAGTTGCCAGGTATTGGCCGAAGCTTGGGGATTCCTCCGGACAAAGAGCCTGCTTTTCTACGCCACCAATCCTCGCATAGCCGCAAAATAAGTGAAATTATCTTGAGTGCGGCGTAAAACATCACTCAATCATATTCTTATTTAAACACCTCAGGAAACAATTGACTGTGTTCGAGCGTTTGAATTAAGCAGGTAAATCTGCTGGAGCTAATGGTCTGACAGGTGAACACTTTAAGTGTGCACACAAACATTGTCTTATATTTTATTGTCTGCAGTGTATTTTTGGTGAACGCTTTGTTCACACATGTGCCTTCGACCTTTATCGGGGGCCTCCGTGGCGCAGTAGGTAGATCGTTGGGCGTTCAATCCGAACAGCCTTCCACCAATGCGTCGCGGGTTCGAATCCCACTCAGTCCAAAAATAGGAAAATTTTCTAACTGGGTTTTCACTCGAACGACCTATGTGGGATGGTTGCCAGTTACCAGCGGAAGGTTGTGGGTTTCCTCCGGGCACAGAGCCCGGTTTCCTCCCACAATAAAACTAGCAACGCCGCCATATAAGTGAAATAATCTTGAGCGCGGCGTAAAACACCAAACAATCAATCAATCGACATTTATCCCGAGGTAGTTATTGTACCAATTGCAAACCCGAAGTCGCGTAACTACAGGCTGATTGGACTTGCCACTATAATATGTAAACTGGTCGAGAGTAGGCTGATGCTTAATCGCTGCTCTTATATCACGTCAACTGATAACCAATTTGAATCTGATGATCAACTCTCAACTATTAACTTTCCTTTTTAAAGGAAGTAATGTCTAATGGTATAGACCCGTTTGTGTTTGTTTTCTGGATTCCCGTAAGGTATTTGATAGCGCTAAGTTTGGACGCTGTTCAAGAAACTCGTCAACAAAGGCATCTCTTTGACTAATACGACATATGTGCAAATGGTATAGACCGGTTTGTGTTTGTTTTCTGGATTCCCGTAAGGTATTTGATAACGCTAATTTTGCACGCTGTTCAAGAAACTCGTCAACAACGGCATCTCTTTGTTCTTTATACGACATATGTGCAACTTGTACTGTAAAAAACTGTTTTCTTCTACAAATTGGGTCACTTGTTTTCTTTGCCTTTTAGGGTATCAAATGGCGTTTGTCAGGGTGGAGTTATGTACCCTTTTTGCTTCAACCTTTACACTAACGATATGGTCATTGGGTTGAACAATGCATGGTATGGGTATAAATTGGTGGTATATTTTGTAACAATCTACGTTTTGCAGATGATATCTGTTTCAACATCCCCTAACAGACAGTGTGCTATACAGGCATAATGCTAATGTATGCATGGTCTACCAGAATGTTAACCTTGCAACAATGCCTGAATTTGTCCTGGGTTGTGAAAAGTTATGTTTTGTAGCCAATCATGTGTACCTAGGCCATGTTGTCGATGATAAATTGTGTGATAACGATGATATCATGAGGCAACGCAGAGCTCTCTGTAAAAGAGCTGATGTGATTTTACGAAAATTTTCTGTACGTTCAAATGAGATAAAATATGGAAGCCGAATACGGTCATTTTATTCTCGAGCTTCGCGACCCCGCCAGACTCGCCAAAGCAATTGATTCGCGACATTCTCTACCCCGCCAAACTCGCCAAACACCCCAACCACGCTAATCAACTTAATACAGGCTAATATTTTTTTTTTTTTTTTGCAATCCCGAATCGCGACCTTCGCGTGCTTGGCGGGGTCGCGAAGGGCGCGAGGGTCGCGAAGGACGCCAACCACGTCTAAGCTAAGCTATACATCAAGTCCACACAACAATTTGCTAGTTTGGCGACCTTCGCGTGGTTGGTGACCTTCGCGACCCCGCCAAGCACGCGACGGTCGCGATTCGGGATTGCAAAAAAATGCTATCTTTTTTTAGCGTGTTTCGCGACCTTGGCGTGTTTCGCGACCCCGCCAAGGTCGAGCAAGTCGCGAATGATATAGAATCGCGACCTTCTCGCCCCCGCCAGCCTCGCAAAGGTAGCGAAGGGCGCGAATGAAATGTTTTAAAAAAATACTATTTTTTTTTTAATTGATTAGCGTGTTTGGCGAGTTTGCGGGGTAGAGAATGTCGCGAATCATTTGCTTTGGCGAGTCTGGCGGGGTCGCCAAGCACGCGAACTAAAATGTCCGTATTCGGCTTCCATAGTAAAATGTCACGAAAACTAACAATGCCTTTAGGTGGCTCTTGGGACTAAAAAATCGTGTGCCCTCATTTAGTGAGATCCTATGGAAAGCAATATTTGGCTTAACGTCACGTGATTTGGCCAGTTCAAATTTTCTTTAAAGATCAATTCCTGTAATAGGCATATGTACTTCCAAACTTATAAGCCACGGGAACAATTTGCTGTACACCTAATAACTGGAATGTAAACATTTTACCAAGTCTTAACCAGCTTTGCTAGTTATATTCTGTGATTGGACTAGAAGTCTGAAATAAAGATTATTATTATAAACGTCCATCGCTTAGTTTACCAAGGTAGGCCCAATGAACTATATGCGTGGAATGGACACGTCTCATTGGCTAACTTGGATCTGACTTTGTAAAATGTGCCGCCATTGATAGTTGAAGCGCGCGCGCATAACAGATCTGGATCGATATCGCATCATCTCCTAGTAATGGCGGCATTCGATGCATATCAAATACCATGTGACCTCCATTCCACGCATATAGTTCATTGGGTAGACCTACCTCAAACACTAAACTTCACATGACGATAGAAACTTATGTAAAGTGTCAGAATGTTTGCAGCTCATGGCACTTTAACAGCTGAGGGGCATACTTCATTCATAATAAATCTACACAAAAGGGGGCGTGTATACATACGTATGTTAAACAAAACTATGAAAAGAACTTGGTTTCAAATTAGAAAAAAATGATGACCTATATTCAAAAGTGTACATTATACATTATAAGAAAATGATTTTAAATTTACAAATTTCTCCTTTTCCCTTAATCTCAGGATTCTATATCGTGCACATTTTTAATTTCCTCCACTTGTAATTTATCTTTGGAGCTCACAGATTGCATACGTTCACTTAGTTTATGTATACGGTCAAGTTGTGATTTCAACTCTCCCAAATCAATCTCTCCGATAGACGATCTTTTCTTTGGAGGCATTCCAAACTTGGCCAAGTCTCCTTTTTTCTCGTCGAAGTCCGTTTGAGTCTCGTACTCTCTGAAAGGTGCCACGTCGATATTAAGGCAAGGAAGGGTTTTAACAAAGCAGCGCTTAAAATTCCGGAATTTTGATGAAAACGTATCCGGATTTTCGATCATCCTTACTGTTGTACTATGGCTAAATCTTACTCGACGTTTTTTGGTGCTGGTCTGACTTCCGGTTTGACCATTGGTCCAACTGTTGCTTCCTGTAAAAAGATACCAAAAATATTGTTAATACATGTTATACCTTCCAAAATGTATATTTATTTGATTAAAGAATTAAAATGGAAAACCCGCTTCGTGAAAATGATAAGGCCTATGCATGAATTTGCCTTGCAGGGGTGCGAGAAAATAAACAAGTATAATTTGAGTATTAAATCCGTATAAAGAATTCGTTTTAATAAGGAAGTTTGTAATTCACACGTGCAGATGAATTATACCTTCATGTGATTATTAAAAGTATAGACACGGGTTGGGGAAATCTAAAATTAGAGATCACCCTATTCCTATAGGAAAGAATAGTGAGATCACCCTATTCCTATAGGAAAGAATAGTAACCTATACAAATTTTACCCCAATCATATTCTAGCGAGATTTCCCTTCGACGTGGCTAAGATAGACCTCGTACGCTTTTACCCGACATTGCGCAGGAATTTTCACATGCCAGATTGGGCAACAGTTTTAAAAGCAAATTATAACAATCCTGACATCACACTAAACGAGAATATTAACTTGGAATTAAAAGAAACATGAAGCAGGTATAGTCCAATTTTGACGAAATCAGGCGACACTTCCATACCGATTCGATTCCCCCTGAATTGGTCACTGTTGTGAACTCTACGAGTGCCTTCAATAGTTACCAGTGTCTGAAATATTCTGGATGTGACTAATAATATCCCCAGTTAAGTGTTGGAGATGAATAAAAATGATTGTAAACGTCCTATAGGTGAACTCCCCAACCCCATTCCAAACGATTTTTTTCCCGATAAAAATCGCGAGTTTGGCCTTAGGGGTGACATCTGGACTTTCGGACTACGGTGACTTCGAATTTTAGATTGACCCACCATCTTGTGACTTTATGACTTGGTTTGTAGAGTTCACCACGTTGGCCAACCGATCATTTCACTTTTAATCATTCAACAAAACAACAACAACCTGAAAATTCATCCTCAGATACCCAGGGTTAAATTCTCGACAAGCTTACCTCTTAATGTGAGCGTAAGTGTAAGTTTTAACCGTGGGTTTCGACGATGCTTGAAATTCATCCAATCGTTTGCTCGCATTACCCCGCTTGTTTATTTCTCTCCTACACTTGACTTGGGGTATCGTTAGTAATGTCCAATATTTCACACACCAGCACTACACATTAAGGACACCTCGTGTGCCTTGTAGCAGAGAGCGTGGCCATCTTGTCAAACAATGATTACTTTAGTAAATTGCCTTTCCCTTTTCAATGTTTTTTAACGTTTCTCTTCATTCTTCATTCGCACATATAAATCGTTATATTTTTAGAGATTTTGAAAATGCTACCTAAGTTGACATGTGATAAGTCCTACGATGCGACGATCTTAACCAGTCTGAAACTTCGGGGATTTACGTGCATGACATACCGACCGGTGGCGAGCGAAGATAGCCGAAGGGAGTTCCGACTGGATCTTAACAAGCGAAACTTGGGTGAACGCAATCGTATCTCATTTAGACGTGGCTAAAACAGACCTCATATGCCTTTACACACATAGCGCAGGAATATTCACAAGCCAGATTGGGTAACATTTTCGAAAGCTATCATAAAATATAACCCTGACATCACACTGTACGTGAATATTTACTTGGAATTACAGGAAACGTTCGGTTTACAAGTACAGACCTCACTCATGCTATACAGGCCTATATTTTTTGATATACCGTATTCGTTTTTCGACGAACTTCAAACCCTGTTGCTGTCTTCACATTCAGAAAAAAGGGCGAATTTTATAATATAAAATTAGAAGTAATCCTTTTCCTAGAGTCAAAGAAAATGACCTCTTGCGTCCGCTGCTTCAACCCAGATCTTCAAACGGAAGTCAAGTAATCATGGGACTTTTTTTTACAAAATAACATTATGAAATTAAGCCCGACGTTTGCTCGTATTTACCCGCTTTTTTATTCGTCACATACACTTAGAGATATCGTTACTTATATCCAACATTTCAGACATTAGTAATTATTAAAGATGCCTCTCGGAGCTAAAAAAGCAGTTGCCGTTTTAAGGTGAATCCAGTTGATATGGAGAGTCGCCATCTTGCCTGATTTCTTCAAAATGGAACTACTTCCCGATTTCGTTACTTTTTTAACATTTCTTTTAATTCCACGCCAAGTCACTTATAGTGTGATATCTTGATATCTTCTTATAGCTTTCAAACATGTTACCCAAGCTGACATGCAATAGCCTAATTCCCAGTGCTATATCGCATAAAGGCGTAAGAGGTCTACCGAGCCACGTCTAATGAAGATCTCGCGAGAAAACGATTGGCCATGCCACCAATCTGAAATAACTCGAACGACCTATGTGGGATGGTTGCCAGTTACCAGCGGAAGGTCGTGGGTTTCCTCCGGGCATAGAGCCCGATTTCCTCCCACAATAAAACTGGTAACTCCGCCATATAAGTGAAATAATATTGAGCGCGGCGTAAAACACAAACAATCAATCAAACCAATCTAAAATAGAGATTGACCCAACTGCCATTCGGTGAGATATCACCATGTATCGTGTTGAAGATCTTGTAGATTGGCACGAGATCTCGATGGACCATGCCACTTGAGCATAAATCATTAAATGGGATTCCAATTTTAATCCCAGAATATACGTACCTCTGAAAGTCAGATTTTCTTGAGGTCTGTTTGGGTGGTTAGAATTATCTGACATCTGTGGATAGATGACGGATGAAACGGACGGTTTTACAAAGATCTATGTCACAGCAAAGGATCCATGTAATAACCACATCGACATCTACAAAAAACAAGAATGGAGTTAAAATAGACAAAAGCAAAGCAATGCGATGGACAATCATTAAGTATACATGACAGTTGAAATCCGAAAGAGCCTGCAGAATTTAGTAGCATGTTTCCGATGTCTTTGTCGATGGCGCTTATAACATATTTATGAATGACTCCATTAGGCTACTTCACAGCATGCACATTGTCTATAAGGCTATATGAACTTTCCCATAATCATATTCGCTATTCTCTATTTAGAAGAGAATCTGTCACACAAAACAGGCAAATACAACAATGATTAACTCTATTGGTAAACAAGATTCTGTCGAGATAAAATAAAAACACCTAAGATTTGAAAAGTTGGTGAACCGTACGTCAAATCTGTCCTTCTTTAGGCTACGCCATGTACACAGGCCTTTGTAGCGAAGGCAACACTTGACCCTCTGGTATAATTGTGACGTAACACTTCAGTACGTCGCGTTACGTAGGTCTATGCATTTGTATTTCACTAAACACGACGTCACAATCAAATGACCCCGACTAGCGCCTTGTGTCTTGGTTAAACGTTCCAAAATGTTAGACAAACCCTGAGTGTTGGCTTTGTGACGTTACTTATATTATGACGTCATAAGCTATTTCGCGAGTTTGTCTAACGTTAACTCTACCAACGCCATGTGGCAAACGAACGGCTCTGTGACGTTAAACGCCACAAAGCAACTACGCACGGTTTGTGTCGCTTATTCTACCCCTCCTGCATGTTCGTGCCGTGTGCAAATATACATTTTGCGACATTTAGATTGGTATTGTGGACTTTAAAAAATAAGATGTGGGTATATATATGTTAGAAATGATCAAATGCATTAAATTCTTCCCCTCCTGTATGTGCGTGCCGTGTGCAAATATACATGTTAAGTAGAGATGACTTTTCAAACAACATCGAGTCTGTAGTGCAACATCGGCTGGTATAGGTTTACCTCCCCCGGAAGAAGTGATATTTTGCTTGTTATCATACAAAATGAAGGATTTAACCTGATAATATTGTGAGTGTGGTTATATTCTGTCCTGCAGTCATCAAAGGGTTGATTTCACAACATTTCCCCCCATAGCGTCGTCAGCAACCCAGCCTGTCAAGTTCCCACTCTGTCCCGAGGGAGGGAAAAGGAACGGCAATCAACAACAGGTCACTTTTTCCTCATTTTTCTCAATTATCGGGGTAGAATCGACTTTAATACCTTCGTCTTGGTGTTTATTGCATCACCCGATACCGCATTCTCGTGGTTTGACTCGGTACGAACCAACGTTCAGCGGTATCGGGTGACGCAACAAACACCGCTACGGCGGTATTAAACCCTTAAATATTTTTCAAAATGTCATTTCTACATCACCAGTAGTTATGATGAAGAGACTACTGGGGCCGGTTGTTCAAAGGAAAATTAGCTTAACGGCAGGTCGCGACGTCATCTAACCTGCCGTTAAGCTAACGACGCTTTGAACAACTCACCCCTGGGGCCGGTTGTTCAAAAGAAAATTAGCTTAACGGCAGGTTAAATGACGTGACGTAACAAAGAAATTCCGTTGTGACGCGACGTCATCTAACCTGCCGTTAATCTAACGGCGCTTTGAACAACCCACCCCTGGTCATTATTTGTTTCATTGTCCATTTTACCGTAATTACCAAAGAACCACTCTAGAAACTGGGGGCCGTTTCACGAAGCCGTCGCACAGTGCGATCAATCGCAGTTGCCATGACGCCGTATCTCTTCACTATTGTATCCATTGGCAACTACGTTTCGTTTGCGATGCGACTGCTTTGTGAAACAAGGCCCCGAATTAGAGAAAATATACGCACACTGTCTGCTTTAAACCTGTTTAGATATTTTTTTTTTTTTTCTTTTGCAATATTCCTTTGTAGCAACATTTTGCTGGTCTACGCTTGAAATACCTTCCAGAGAGCCCAAACGACTTTAGTTCCTGTATGTATCCTACAAACCAGTGGGCCGTTTTACGAAGCCATCGCTAAGTGCGATCAATCGCAGTTGCCATGACGTCGCATCTCTTCACTATGGTATCCAGTGGCTAGGCTTCGTTTGCGATGCGACTGCTTTGTGAAACGAGGCGTTGAGCCACGAGCAGCAGCATTATTTAACCAAGGCATGTTCTCTAGTCGACACTTCTACAATATTCATTCTCACGTTCTAAAACAATTGAAAATTTTGTATTTTTCTTTTTATAGTGAAATCGTTTTGGTAAAATCATCTGCGCAAGGAGAGGCACTAACAAGCTTCGGCTTACAGTGTTCCTTTAAACAAGAACGTATATTTTAACCAATCATCATCAGGGAAATTCGCGCCAGTTTGAAATGAGTAAAATCAATGGTCAGTCTGATAACTTCGGGGATTTACGTGCGTGTCAAAGCCGACCGGTAGCGAGCGAAGATAGCCGAAGGGAGTTCCGACTCAATGGTTTGATATTTCCAGAAATACTTGAAAAATGACAAAAAAATACATTTCATTGGTTTGAGTAAGTTTGTTTTGTAGACAAGGAAAACGGTTCTTCTTTTTCAACAGTAGAGTAAACCCGGTATGTTCTTTTCAGCAATAATCTGATAATAATTTCGCGAGAATGTTCACTTAAAACAATGGGTATCTTTTTCGATTTTGGTTTTTACCATATAACGGTAGTTTAGACCTTATATAGGCTAATTATGTAGCAGGAGAAATATGGCGGTATGCCCCGATAGGACTCGGAGATTTGTACCTCTAACACATTCCGGGCAGTTACACCATAAAACCTACTCGGTTGTTGTAGAGAGATATCCTACATAATTCTACATGGTATAGGTAACGTTTAATCTTCCGATGATCCGTTTTGTTTAGCCCCAGGTGACTATCCTGTCATTCTGTTGTACATCCTAGGCTACAACAGTTATTCCTCGGCTACCTTGAGTTGAGTTGAGAATTAGCTTTACAAACTGAAGGATCCCTGGACCCTCTGCTGGCTGGTAACTTTTCAATTTTTATGTTGCCATAAATTCAATTGTCACAGATGTATTGTTAGATAAGGGATATTGACTGGAGGTTTAGCAATATCTTCCACTTCAGTTATTGGCAACTAATTATGATGCTAAAACTGGGAAAATTGAAACTTTCTTTGTAATAAAAATAAAATGCCATGAGATACAAGATAATGTAATGCTTCAAGATCTTGTTCATCCATAAGTAAGAAATCCGTGTATACGACAGTTTTCAAGTAGGCGAAAACAGACCTCGGGAATGTTGGAAAAGATATGGTATATGGTATTGTTGCTTGGTCAAAAAACAGGAAATAATTAGACAAATTGTTTATCTCGGCAATGTTTCAATGTCGAAAACAAGACATATAAAGATGACAAAAATGAAAGACACTTCAAACAAATAGCCCATCAGCTGAAATAAATCTTGATAAAAAAATTTATGACACGGTATAAACTTGAACCTACTGTATTGTTTAAAGTGGCATGAGCTGCCAAAATGTTGATATTTTGACGTTAACTGACACAGAATGTTAAAATTATTGGCTATTTTTCTCAAGACGTAAAATTCTGAAGCTTTTTAGTGCTCTTAGTCTCGAGAATGTACGATAAAGTATTGTATTGAACTAACTTTGGCTAAGAATGAATGAATTGTCTTCCCGGTTATTTAAATTTTGTTTACTTTTCGAACACTATTCCGGTTTGTAAAGGCCACATACTGTATGTATTTTCCCCATTCCAACGTCAATCATTTAGTTTTTCGATGGCCTTCAAAGCCTCTTGCTGTTGTGATGATCAGAAACTATGAATAAAGTGTGACTTTTGGCAGCTCATGCCACTTTAACATGTTATCGTACTTACCTCTATGCAATGTACTTTTACTCTTGTAAATGCGGAATACAGGTCATGTATTTCTGTATTGTCGACACCTTTGGGGATCTAGGCAGGACGGATTATTACTTGTGGTAGAACAGCCTGTAGTGACACATGCACGAGGAGCTTCACTATAATCGTCCATGGAAGTTTTTACACCAACAATCCTGAATATCAACTGACCACACCGGTCTAAGAGGTGAAAGGTCGTGTTTAGAGACTTCCTATAGGCCTACAGTTGGAGAAGGCAGAAATTATACCAATGTTTTTAGCACTTTACAAAACAGACTGGAGTCATACACATTAAACGATAACTCAATTTAGGTATACCGATTTCTCCAATTGTATCGATCCAATAATGCACACTAGTCCGAGAGGTGAGGTTGGGCCTACAGCGAAGTTTTAACGGATAGTTTATGGTGTGATAACACTGTTGAAAATATACCCTTGTTTTCAACACTATATTTACACAGACTTTTACGTATATAGATACATGTATATATTACTTCTACCCTTAAGCTTCTGAACATAAAATCTCCCGACCGAAACCGTTACAAAAATTCAACAGCCACAAGGCACGGGCTATCTTTAATTACATTAGGTAGAACTTCATTAGCGTCATCCTGTGTCAAATTCGGACAGCTTCAGACTCCAAAAATAGACAACAGCGCGCCTTATTTGATTACTTTTTAATTAAAAGGGTGTATTGATTACTCGGCCTCCTTTTCTTGGTCACCATGGGTATATTTATACATTTGTCAAATCGTGGTGTGCGAGATAGCTGCAATTATTCAGAGTGAACTGGTGTTGTGTTGTGAAAAATGTGTTCATGCTAGCTGTTGTTTGGTCCATGCATGCATGTTATACACATGTATGTTCATTGTATAGACATGTGTGGCTAAAACTAACAGATGCAATGAATTGAATACGTGGATGAAAACTTGGTGGAACCAATTAGCACCGATGCCACTCCAAACATGTGAGAAAAGAATCAGATGTATATATAGTCATTAAGCTCAATTATGTAATGACGGCACTTGATATATCAGGGTCCTGTTTCACAAAGCGTAACGTATCTCTACAGTATGGGTTGATATGGCAGTTACGTGAAAACTTACGCTACGCCGCTGTGTGAAACAGGCTCCTGGTCCCTGGGAAAAAGCACCACTAAATTAGAACATGTAAAATTATATTAATTCGAAAGATCTCAATCTTGTACACAGTATCAGACAATAAACGTATTAAAATTTCTCTTAAAAAACTTACAAGACGTTACAATGCATGGTAGTTTTGTTGGACCAACTTTAGCCAACTAAACCACTAGTATTGGATCAAGAGGTAGTCCCAACATCCTTGTGTCCATATACTCAATACTGGGCCCACAATACCCTGTATTTGACATTGTTAGCCTAACATATTTAGGCTCAAAAGGGCATCCGTGGAATATATAGGCAAATGATTGTTTTCCAACAATGGTCCGCGCGTGCCTTCATCCAACACTGAGTCCCATAGCATATAAAGAAGCAAGACATCGTCGGCCCAATATTGGACATAGAAAAAAAAAACAACAATGTAAAAGCATGCAATTTTTACCACGCTTTTTAAATTTTCATGGAATAAAAGCTATTGTCACCTCCAATTAACGTCAAATCCGACAATTTCGATCCATTGGATGGGACTAGAGATTTCATTAGTCGGGAAGTTCCACCAAATACTTGAATCACATCTTCCAGTCGCCTTCTTACGCCACTCACAAGACACTGGGAGTGCTCCATGGATAGTTACGGCTTTTAAATGAATTATTTGGAAGGACTTCGGCTTTTAGATATAAACCCCGTTTTAAATGTCTATTAATCCTACCTGCCTTTTAGATTTTACCTCCAACGCATTCGAATTTCATTGTAAATCTATGAAATCCCTCTTCATAAACTATAAAATTTGCCTGACAGATTTCAAACTCTCCCAGTACAATGACAACCTGTCACATAGTCCGCAGTATGTCCGAGAATTTCCTCAATAGCTGGACAATTTGATGACAACGTAACTTTCGCATCACATGACTGCGGGGTTTTGAAAAGTCTGTTGATAGAGAATAGTTATCTCACCCGTTTAATGGTGGTTTAATGTGTGGCTCTTCCTGACCGGCTAGTAAGTAACACAGGAAAGACACATGGGTGCGGCTACTCCATGGACAGTTGACGGCAATGCTGCTTCGAGTTCATGCACATTGTATGAAGGAGGATCCCGACATTGAATATTGCGCCCCAAAATGTCCCACATACCTCCAGGGGATTCAGATCCGGGTTCATTGTTGGCTATGGAATGGCCTGGATAGCATTGTTGTGGATAAACTGGGTAGGCCTAACATCCCGTGGAACGATGGCACCGAGTGTTATCAACCTTGAATAGTGGTCTGGTGGCAAATGGGGGATTTTCGAAACGTGGAAAGACAACTGGATGGAGCACTTTGTATGGTTACCAAATGTCATACCATAACAGATCCACCACCATATGGTATACTCTTCTCCAATTAGAGCCCATTCCTATATTTGTCTGAGCCAATCCAGACGTAATCGGTCGTGGTTGTTTGTGAGTGGAGGGATGTTGAATGATCTTCAGGCCCTCAGCGTAAGACGGTTTCTGAAACCAAATGGATGACGCCTTACTGGCCATATCTGTTCGTGGTCTAATTGCGTTGGTCTACTTGAGAATCTTCGGTCAACGAACTATATGCGTGGAATGTAGATCACGTAAAGGCCCGTTCTCACTGTGCGATTTGTCGAACCGACTTGTAGGATGCGATTAAAATGGATGCATTTGATTGGTTGATTAATCATATTGACCAATTAAAAGCATTCATTTTAATCGCATCCTACAAGTCGGTTCGACAAATCGCACAGTGAGAACGGGCCTTAACGTTTGAGGTGTAGCTAGATCCGCCATTATTATGAGATGGCACTTCTGATCTGACGTTACAGAGGAATCGAGAGAGAACGACGTCACTAGCCCTGACACGACGACTACTTTATTAACGTCATAACACGATGACAAATCACTCATTAGTATGGAGCCCACGTTTATAGTTCATTGTTTCCGTCAGAAGGTCTCATGTACGTCCATGTTACAGCAAATATGCACTAGGCTATTTTCTTGGTATTCATAAACACCTGGTTCACATATTCACTCTGTTGTATTCTCTGTACAATACAGTGAAACAGTTCGGCTCTGTGGAGACAAATAATCTGCCACTTCACTGATTCGGTCATTCGTCTACCTGCATCGTATTGTTCGTTGTAATATAATGTTATTAATCAGCATATTCCCTATTGGCATTGTTACAGGTCCGAGAATAGTCGTATTGGTCCGAGGCCGAAGGCCGAGGGCTAATACGGCTGTCCGAGGACCTGTGACAATGCCAATAGGGAATATTCGGCCTCAGACCAATACGACTATCCTCGGACCTGTAACAATGCAAATAGGGAATATCCTGATTAATGAAAATTTTATTAATTGGCTTTCAATGTTTTTTTTTCATAAAACATTGATGTCATTTAAAAATAATAGTGTTTTGATAGACACATTCGCAAGGAAAGTTGACCATTATTTTCTTAAAAATTTCTTGTGTGTACCAAGAGTTGTCCCCCTTTTGCACATAAAACAAAGGAACATATTTCTTTATTTTTACAAATTATTATTAATGCAATTTTTATTTTATCTAATGAAATAGACGGAATCTTTGTTTTTCTTTAACTGTACATTGGCCATTTTCTTCTGTTGGTGAATTCAAGAAAAATAGCGTTGGGATTTTGAAGTGATAGCAATCAAACGGTCGCCATGTTCGATCTCGTATTGGCCTTGTTTGTTCGTATTAGCCCAGTTTGTTCGTATTGGCCCTGGTAAGCCCTGTATGACGGAATCGAACCCAGATTCCAGCTGAACAGGCCTACCTTAAAGAGCAGTTCCGTATGATTTCGATTTTGTAATGTACCAATGATTTTCAATAGGGGTGCACTTTTATTTGCTACATATACTTTTTAAAAAAGATTTTTAGGTTTTATTAGATCGAAGTTCACTGGTGGTAACTAACGTCGAATGTTTGGATGCTTTGGTGATTGTTGTCGTAGTTAAACCGTGTGTATTGCAAGAGATTTCCCATCCAAATATCAGACTTCCTCACAAAGTAAAGTTAGCAACGCCGTCATTTGTGAAAATATCCCTAGCACTGTTTTCAACATCAATGATTGAAATGAATCAACATACCTTTGCATTGTACGGTCATTCTGGGTAGAGTTGTCTGCCTGTATGGAAATGTACACTCAATACCGTAACTTTCAAATTCTCCACTTTTCAGGCTGCTGTTCATACAATGACACAAACATACACACAGGAGAAATAATGGTTAACTTTCTGTGCTACTTTTGTTTTTCGTTTTTTTGTTTTTTTTTAACTGCTGTTACCACTTGTCTCTGTTTTTAAATTCAATTGACCTGGCGTCGTAGAGAACTTTTCCTCAAGAGGTAAAATTTGTTAAATTAAGTTTTGTACCCGCCTCAAAGCCTATCGAGGGGAGAGATTCAGTCAAAAAAAAAAACCGCACACGCCGAGCTAACAGGTGAGTAAATTTACCTCAGCTGATAGCGTCGGCGATAGGCTTTAACTGCAGCCTATCAATCCTAGTTATGTTAACAAAACAGACAATTTGCATAGAATAGGCTACGTTCATTGCAAAGTTTTATTTAAACCAACTGATATATATCCTCCAACTTCTGCATGACGACTCTTTTCATTAAAAAAAGCATTTAAACGCATGGTTCGGCCTAGATTTTTTTAGAATTCCCAGATGTTCTCGGACCCAAAATGGCCAGCATCATCGGAATACACGATTAAAACTTAGGCTCACGGTGAGCTTGTTAACCCTAGGCATCCGAGAATGAGTTGCCAGGTACTTGCCGAAGGTTGGGGGTTTCCTCTGTGTAATGAGCCCGGTTTCGTTCCCTACTAAACCTGGCAATGCCGCCACATAAGTGAAACAATGTTGAGTGCGGCGTAAAACATCAATCAAACAATCAAAACATTTATGCTCGAAGTAACTTTGCGCTTGGTCATAACGTAATGTTGAAGGTATATGTTGCCATGACAGTTAGGGCTTGCGTTGAAAGTCTTTCAATATCTATACTCTCAAACAGGCCATATCAGCGCATTTTCTTCAAATTTAACTACTTTTTCTTAACATTTCATTTACAGTACAAATTTTAACTGTATGAATAGATCATGTCTATCAAAGATGAAAGAATTAACAAAACACTAAGAAGTAATATGTACAGGGTAGAGTTATATATTTTTTCAAAAAAACATTTGCAAACTGATCAATCATAAAACATACATATTTACAAAAATCCATTGAGTATCCACATATGACAGCCTTTTAGTCTTTGATCACAGACTTTCTAAAGTTAGCCCATGTGAAACAAAGACTGAAGAATGTATGTTGTTTTCTTCAATATAAAATCAAAATGATATTTTGAAATTTAAATTCCTTTAAACAAATCTGTTTCTCAATTCACTTTTTTCTTTAAAATTTTACCAGTTCTCCTTCAAAAGTTAGAACCTATTTCCCCATTGGAAATCCTGGACATTTGGAAAGTACCTCACAACTCTCTGTTGAAAGGCGATCAAGTGAAAGCCGAACTCACTAAATTTTATTCCAAGGTGGATCGTCGATTTTAAACTGCGCTCAACGCTTGAGGATTCGATTGATTGTTTGTTGTTTTTCGCCGCGCTCAAGATTATTTCCTTGGCGACGTTGAGCTGAGCCCCGGAGGCCCCTTGAGGATTCGAAGTAGACCAAATGGAGGTCACACATTTTGTAACTTACAAATGTGATGTAGATGTTTACCTTTTATTAACTACACCCATTTCACTTGGTCCCGAAATTGTATCCAACTTGTCTTAATATAGTCTACCTGGGCATCCAAAATATATCTTTTGCCACATAAAATTTACCTCTTTTTCATACACACTGGTAATTCAGTACTTAAAGGGGCATGAGCTGCCAAAATGTTGATATTTTGACGTAAACACAGAATGTTGAAATTATCGGCTATTTTTCTCAAGACGTATGATTCAGAAGCTTTTTAGTGCTTCTAGTCCCGAAAATGTACGATAAAGTATTGTTTTGAACTAACTTTGGCTTAGAATGAATGAATGGTCGTCCCGGTTATTTAAATTTTGCTACTTTTCGAACATGTTTTCGGTTCGTACAGGGCACATACTGTATGGATTTTCCTCATTCCAACGCCAATCATTTAGTTTTTCGATGGCCTTCAAAGCCTCTTACTGTCGTGACGATCAGAAATTATGAAAAAAGTGTGAATTTCGGCAGCTCATGCCACTTTAATGCACCTCTTAACATAACCCATATCATCATGATCAGCCATCTTATATTTTTGATAGTTGCAGATATTAAATAAAATTTTAGAAAAAAAAAAACATAACGGAAACTGGATAAAAATGAATGGCTACAACATGAGCTGACATAACATTGCCAAATCAGTAAGTCAACATAATGTTAAAATGTCACGGATCAGAAATATTTTTCCTAGATAAAAGTTGTCCTCATGCTCCTGTTTGTTCCAGACATCATTTCCTTGGTTTCTTCATGGGTCGTCTTAGAATGGTGTCAAGGAAATAAGATGGTTTGTTTGATCAGTGTTTAAGGAAGCAACTTACATTACTTGCCTGGACTCCCCTGAAGAAAAGGAGTCGCACTCAAGATTATTTCACTTATATGGCGGCAGGTTAAGTGGGGGAAGGAAACAGGGCCCATTGCCCGGAGTAAACCCCCGACCTTCGGAGAGTACCTGGCATCTCTTCCACACACAGCGATCAAGTGAAAAATTCACACAGAAATTTTTCAAATTGTATTTGGTCTGAGTGTGATTTGAACCCGCGCCACATCGATGGAAGGTCTGTGTGGGACTGAGGGATGATCACTCTGAACCACTGGACCACCAAGGCCCCACTTTAAAATGAACTAGTTTAATTATTTGCTCTAAAATTTATTGCACATCACAGTTCTGATCAAATGAAGGGAAGAAACATAAATATTAGGGCAAAAACAATATATCATTAAAGTGGCATGAGCTGCCAAAATGTTGATATTATTGACTATTTTTGTCAAGACGTATAATTCAGAAGCTTTTTAGTGCTTCTAGTGTTGAAAATGTACGATAAAGTATTGTTTTGAACTAATGTTGGCTTAGAATGAATGAATGGTGGTCCCGGTTATTTAAATTTTGTTTACTTTTGAACACTTGTTCGGTCCGTACAGGCCACATACTGCATGGATTTTCCTCATTTCAACGCCAATCATTTAGTTATTCGATGCCCTTCAGAGCCTTTTACTGTTGTGACGATCAGAAATTATGAAAAAAGTGTGAATTTTGGCAGCTCATGCCACTTTAACAAGTTATGAACTGCATTTAGAAAAGGGGAAAAAAGGTAATGTGTTTAAAAATGAAACAAAGGATACATTTTGTCTTTAGAGGGTTTCTCCCGGTCTCCCCTGTCCTTCTTCAATTTCTTTTTCTCTTCTCTTGGTTTTGGAGATTCATCGAAGAAATCTTTATCCTAAAAACCAATGTTAAAATGACAAAAATTTCACAAAACATTCCTTTTAACCAAGAATTTTATTAACATTGTTCTTTTTTTCTTCTCAATAAACACACTGCTTGGTGGTTTCACATTACACAAAGCAAACTTTCTGGCAAAGTACTTTGGGAAATGGAGATACTTGATTGATTGTTTTGTGTTTTACGTTTTATTGTGGGAGGAAACCGAGCTTCATGCCCGGAGGAACCATCTCACATAGGTCGTTCGAGGGAAAACCCAGTCAGAAAATTTTCTAATTTTTTTTTTTGGAGGAGATACTGTACTTGAAAAGGAAACGGTGAAGTTTTGTTAACTATTGTGATTTTTTACAAATATTTGGTTAAGTGGGAGGTCTGTTGGCCTACCCAAGAACCTAATTTATCTATGAATTCCACATTGGAGAGGGCGGGGGAATTAAAATCTGAGGGCATATTAAAATGGTAATTTTTTTAAAATGGTTGTGAAATTGTAAGAAATGAATTTTACCCTTTTTGACTTGGGTGAAATCAGATCTTTTGACGGTCTTTCTCTTGGAGAGTATCGCTTACTGTCATCTCGTGAAGAGACAACAGGATCAGAACGAGGTAAGTTGTCATCAGGGGAGGCAACCCATTCATCCACGTCCCAATGTGCAGAGGAGCGATCATAATCCTTTGACAATCGTCTGGACTCGCTGTGTGACTCTCTCGTTGAAGATTTACTTTTCTCTGCTTCCTTTGGCGACACTTGTTCCTCCTTTATCCTGGAGCGACTTGACGACACAGTAACCTCCCTTTCGGAGACGCCATTCTGTCGAGAAGCTGAAAAAAAAGAGACACATTTTTACAAGATCATGTAATATTTATGTTTCCTTTCTTTATACTACATGGATGGATTGGTGTTAACAGTTATACCAAGACATTGTGGACTGCAAAGGTTTATTGGGGGTTGAAAATCGTCAGGAATAGAAAATAATGAAAAAGTTGCTCGATATTTTTAGAAGTTTGCAACTTACAAGAATTTTTGTCTTCATCATGATTTTTTTTGGAGCTGCTTTCAGTTCTTTTGCCATGTTCCTAAAAAAAACAATAAAGATAATATAGTCATTGAAGTTGGCTCATAACATCTTTGTCTTAAAGTGGACATTGTAATATACTCTGAAACAATAAAATAAAAACCAAGATTGAGTCATCTTTCAGACTACTTCAATCATAAAGAATTGAAAAATTTGTGAGTGGAATTTTCAGTCTGTCGCCGTATGTGGAACAGTTGCCAGGTACTCGCCGAAGGTCGGTGTTTCCTGCAGGCAATGAGTTCGGTTTCCTCCTTCACTAAATCTTGCAACTCGGCGATATAAGTGAAATAATCTTGAGTGCAGTGTAAAACATCAATCAATCATAAAGAAATAAAGTCATCTGTGAAGCTATTCATATGAAATGAATGAACCAGTCACAAGGCTACAAGGTGTGTGAAGTGTGAATCACCATTGTTGGTTTCATGGATTCAAATTGGGACTAAAATCACACTCAACAAGTAAAATAATATGGAAGCTTAACTTCCCACAAAACTGTAACCTAAATTTTGATGCAAGACAAAATCTTTTTACATAGCACATAATGTCATTTGAATTATATGTCGGTATTGTCAGGGTTGGTAGGGGAGGAAATATGTCTCTTTGTCTGTAAGAAACCCCAGACCTTTATTGAGCACCTGCAAATTCTTCACTAAGGGTTTTCGAACCCAAGGCGATTCGAACCCACGGCCCATCGATGGAAAGCCTGTGCTAAACTATGAGAATATTGGCCTGCAGACTCCGTCATATAGGCCACAGAGATACCACATTGAAACCTAACAGTTCCAAAAAGAAACCATATATGGTGAAACCTGTGTAAGCCAACACTTTGGTAAAGTAAAACCGAATACTGTCTACACTGACTAATGTCTAAACAGACATTTTTTACTTTCCCTGAGAGGTGGACGTTTACACAGGTTTCACTGTATATCCTTTAAGACATTACTATGATTGATAAACGTTACGCCACACTCAAGATTTTTTCAATCATAAATTGACATTGTCAGGTATGGTAGGGTTGTTTTTTTGATTGATTGATTGATGTTTTATGCGAACTATTAATCATTTCACTTAAACGGTGGCGTTGCCTGGTTTAGGGGGGAAAGAAACTAGGATCTCTGCATGAAGGCAATTTTATTTGATCTGGGTGGCATCCCGCATCACTTCGATGGAAAATGTAAAGCCAGTGTCGGACTGATGAGCAGCCAGAAAACTGGGATGTTACTGTGAGAAAGACCATGGAATACAATGTTTGCTGAATTCAACATTTGGAAATTCATAAAAAAAAATCATAACTACCGTATCTTAGAATAAGTTGGATATTTAAGATGAAGTATAACATAAATCTAGTTAAATAGTCCTCATTTCATGCATTTCTTAGCAGATAAATACCCTTTTTCTGTCTCTCTTATCTTTATCTCGGTCATTTGATGGGCTCTGAAATGTAGAAAATAGATGAATTTTAACAATAATGTAAATAATAACTCTTTTTATAATAAATTAATGTGAAAATAAATTCCTTTGATTCCTTGAGATTAAACCTTGAAGCAGGTAATAAAGTGACACGAGCTGCCAAATACAGGGAATTCCAGTTGAATTAGGCTGCGTTTCCACCAAATTTCACGTGTCACGTATCACATGCCATGTGTCATGCATGACACGTGATACGTGACATTAGGGGTTTTCACTGGATTTCACATCGAAGATGTCACGTGTCATTCGTCCTGTGTTTGCCATGGATGACGGTTCAGACTCGTCTGATGTAAAAATTCGTGCTCTATGTCTGTTGTACCGGCGAACTCGGGAGAGAAACTGCAGCAGGCGCTCAATATGGTGCAGGGACTATTTCTTATTGCGTCCAGAAAGAGGCAAATTTACTAGAACTGTCCATCTCATGGACAATCATCAATCTTCTCCAACACCTGTTTTCTTTGGTCTTTGTTTTTATACTCTTTATTTCTGGGGTCCCACAGAAGTGGGGTCTTCTGCACAAGGCATATCAGGTTGAGCTTATAGTCATTCATGTTTAGGACAAGCGTAAATAAAGAATTTTAGACGATCTAAACACACGCTCTTTTTACATTCGATACGAACACGAAGTTACCGAAAAGGAAAGTAAAAGCTGTGGAAACCCAGGGGAAACCCCAGATCGGACAGACGTGAAACATGACACGGGTAAAAAGAATGTTCATTCTTCAAAAACGTGTCATTTCACGTGTGAGCATGAAAAGTGACATTGGTGGAAACTACCAAAATCATATGTTTCTATTTCTTGTCACGTGTCAAGTCATATGTCACGTGACACGTGAAACTTGGTGGAAACGCAGCCTTACATGCACCTAATTGTGTGAAACAAGAGCCTTCTATTTTTTAACACTATAACACACGGCACAGGAGACAAGTTTCAATTGTGTAAGCCTTCTATTGATACCCTTGGTCACCCTATGTGTAATAGTTGTCAGGTACTCGCCGAGGGTCAGGGTTTTCTTCGGCAATCAGCCCAGTTTCCTCCCCCACAAAACCGGGCAATGACACCATATAAGTGAAATAATCTTGAGTGTGGCGTAAAATATCAATCAATCTATTGATACCGATATTTATCTTATTTCAAAATCCATCCTTAAAGATTCTTCACACCGTGAACTTCTCTAGATAATAGGAATTTTTCAATAAAAAGTCCTAAATTTGCCAGGTAATTCCACTTTTATAAAGCATTGAACAATTATTTCACTTAATGACCGTGTCCTCAGTTTTTGTTGTTCATATTTCAGACAAACATGTTTTCTTTAGACATGCCAACTGAATCATTTTCATTTTTTCTGTGGAAATCCTTCAAGTTTAGGTGATAATTGGAATTTCCGAAACTCATGCCCCTTAAAGGTTAAAGTGGCATGAGCTGCCAAAATGTTGATATTTTTACGTTAAAACAGAATGTTGAAATTATTGGCTATTTTTTTCAAGACGTATAATTCAGAAGCTTTTTAGTGCTTCTAGTCTTGAAAATGTAAGATAAAGTATTGTTTTGAACTAACTTTGGCTTATTATGAATGAATGGTCTTCCTGGTTATTTAAATTTTGATTACTTTTCGAACACGTTTTTGGTTCGTACAGGCCATATACTGTATGGATTTTCCCCATTCCAACACCAATCATTTAGTTTTTCGATGGCATTCAAAGCCTCTTACTGTCGTGGCGATCAGAAATTATGAAAAAAGTGTGCATTTTGGCAGCTCATGCCACTTTAAATAACAAAACTCCCTGAAAACTCACCCTCTTATGATGGTCCCTCTCATCGCTGGTTTTATCCTGAATAATAGGCAGAGTATTAAAACAAAACAAAACACAACATGGGCGAAATATCAACGATAAAGAACAGAGGTCAAATCATCCACCGTTACAAATCCCATAAACAAAATTTAAAAAAAATAAATAAGTTTGAAAAGGATGGGGAGAGAAACATTCAAATTAAAAAATAAAACGAATGTAAAAAAAAAAGGGATAAGCCGTTTTGAGTCCTTTGAAAAATTAAACTACTAAATATCATAGGGGTTAAATTTATGACAACAGTGCTTGAATATTTTTAAAAAATTGTTATAAGTATTAAGAAAAAATAAATATTGAGTAGGTAGAAAGTGAGTGCTAAGGTAAATATGCTTTTGGTTCATAGTTACTTTATGTCAGAAAGGCAGCCAATTCTCATTGTAGCCCGAGGGGATGGCCTTTGAATGCAATCTGGACAAAGCGATGCTTCACATTTCAGACAGGACAACATGGGTCGCTGAACTTGTTCGTCAAGTTTGATATAGGTTTATTCTACAATGATGGTTACTTTGGGAGCTGGTAAGCTGAAGGAGGCTATTTCCAGACAAAATTATTTCTTCGTGAAATTCTTGAGAAATCCTTTTAGTGAATGGTTTATCATTCAATGTGACAGACATTAATTTTGTTGATGTCTCTGTGGGTACTTGTAAGCAGTATACTGAACGTTGCAGGTGACCCTGTGATAGGACATTTCTTTATCATTATCACTGGTTTCTCTGGGTGACTTGAAGAAGTATGGCATTATCTGGATGATGTTTATTTCTGGTCACAGGGATCAAATTGGCTTTTTATTTGTGCTCTTGTTTGTATGTATGGAATTCAGGAGTAATTAGCTGCAAAGATTTGGTGTTGTAACCATGGTCCTTTGATCTTGAAAGATGTTTTTCCAGTTTGTTTTCATTTTGTGACACCAGGATCTGGGGGTCCTGGCCACATGTGTTTGATCTTGAAATATGTTTTTCCAGTCGGTTTCCATTTTGTAAAACCAGGATCTGGGGTGTGTAATCTTGGTCCTGTACACCTGTGTTTGATCTTGAAATATGTTTTTCCAGTTGGTTTTCATTTTGTGACACCAGGATCTGGGGGTCCTGGCCACATGTGTTTGATCTTGAAATACGTTTTTCCAGTTTATTTTCATTTTGTGACACCAGGATCTGGGGTGTGTTATCTATGTCCTGGACACTTGTGCTTGATCTTGAAATATGTTTTTCCAGTTGGATTCCATTTTGTGAAACCAGGATCTGGGGTGTGTTATCTAGGTCCTGGACACTTGTGCTTGATCTTGAAATATGTTTTTCCAGTTGGTTTCCATTTTGTGAAACCAGGATCTGGGGTGTGTAATCTTGGTCTTGGACACTTGTGCTTGATCTTGAAATATGTTTTTCCTGTTGATTTCCATTTTGTGAAACCAGGACCTGGGGTGTGTAATCTTGGTCTTGGACACTTGTGCTTGATCTTGAAATACGTTTTTCCTGTTGGTTTCCATTTTGTGACATCAGGATCTGGGGTGTGTAATCTTGGTCCTGTACACCTGTGTTTGATCTTGAAATATGTTTTTCCAGTTGGTTTTCATTTTGTGACACCAGGATCTGGGGGTCCTGGCCACATGTGTTTGATCTTGAAATACGTTTTTCCAGTTTATTTTCATTTTGTGACACCAGGATCTGGGGTGTGTTATCTATGTCCTGGACACTTGTGCTTGATCTTGAAATATGTTTTTCCAGTTGGATTCCATTTTGTGAAACCAGGATCTGGGGTGTGTTATCTAGGTCCTGGACACTTGTGCTTGATCTTGAAATATGTTTTTCCAGTTGGTTTCCATTTTGTGAAACCAGGATCTGGGGTGTGTAATCTTGGTCTTGGACACTTGTGCTTGATCTTGAAATATGTTTTTCCTGTTGATTTCCATTTTGTGAAACCAGGATCTGGGGTGTGTTATCTAGGTCCTGGACACTTGTGCTTGATCTTTAAATATGGTTTTCCTGTTGGTTTCCATTTTGTGACACCAGGATCTGGGGTGTGTTATCTAGGTCCTGGACACTTGTGCTTGATCTTGAAATATGTTTTTCCAGTTGGTTTTCATTTTGTGAAACCAGGATCTGGGGTGTGTTATCTAGGTCCTGGACACTTGTGTTTAATCTTGAAATATGTTTTTCCAGTTGGTTTCCATTTTGTGACACCAGGATCTGGGGTGTGTTATTTAGGTCCTGGACACTTGTGCTTGATCTTGAAATATGTTTTTCCAGTTGGTTTTCATTTTGTGAAACCAGGATCTGGGGTGTGTAATCTAGGTCCTGGACACTTGTGCTTGATCTTGAAATATGTTTTTCCAGTTGGTTTCCATTTTGTGAAACCAGGATCTGGGGTGTGTAATCTTGGTCTTGGACACTTGTGCTTGATCTTGAAATATGTTTTTCCTGTTGATTTCCATTTTGTGAAACCAGGACCTGGGGTGTGTAATCTTGGTCTTGGACACTTGTGCTTGATCTTGAAATACGTTTTTCCCGTTGGTTTCCATTTTGTGACACCAGGATCTGGGGTGTGTAATCTTGGTCCTGTACACCTGTGTTTGATCTTGAAATATGTTTTTCCAGTTGGTTTTCATTTTGTGACACCAGGATCTGGGGGTCCTGGCCACATGTGTTTGATCTTGAAATACGTTTTTCCAGTTTATTTTCATTTTGTGACACCAGGATCTGGGGTGTGTTATCTATGTCCTGGACACTTGTGCTTGATCTTGAAATATGTTTTTCCAGTTGGATTCCATTTTGTGAAACCAGGATCTGGGGTGTGTTATCTAGGTCCTGGACACTTGTGCTTGATCTTGAAATATGTTTTTCCAGTTGGTTTCCATTTTGTGAAACCAGGATCTGGGGTGTGTAATCTTGGTCTTGGACACTTGTGCTTGATCTTGAAATATGTTTTTCCTGTTGATTTCCATTTTGTGAAACCAGGATCTGGGGTGTGTTATCTAGGTCCTGGACACTTGTGCTTGATCTTTAAATATGGTTTTCCTGTTGGTTTCCATTTTGTGACACCAGGATCTGGGGTGTGTTATCTAGGTCCTGGACACTTGTGCTTGATCTTGAAATATGTTTTTCCAGTTGGTTTTCATTTTGTGAAACCAGGATCTGGGGTGTGTTATCTAAGTCCTGGACACTTGTGTTTAATCTTGAAATATGTTTTTCCAGTTGGTTTCCATTTTGTGACACCAGGATCTGGGGTGTGTTATCTAGGTCCTGGACACTTGTGCTTGATCTTGAAATATGTTTTTCCAGTTGGTTTTCATTTTGTGAAACCAGGATCTGGGGTGTGTAATCTAGGTCCTGGACACTTGTGCTTGATCTTGAAATATGTTTTTCCTGTTGATTTCCATTTTGTGAAACCAGGATCTGGGGTGTGTTATCTTGGTCCTGGACACTTGTGCTTGATCTTGAAATACGTTTTTCCTGTTGGTTTCCATTTTGTGACACCAGGATCTGGGGTGTGTTATCTAGGTCCTGGACACTTGTGCTTGATCTTGAAATATGTTTTTCCTGTTGATTTCCATTTTGTGAAACCAGAATCTGGGGTGTGTTATCTAGGTCCTGGACACTTGTGCTTGATCTTGAAATACGTTTTTCCTGTTGGTTTCCATTTTGTGAAACCAGGATCTGGGGTGTGTAATCTTGGTCTTGGACACTTGTGCTTGATCTTGAAATATGTTTTTCCAGTTGGTTTCCATTTTGTGAAACCAGGATCTGGGGTGTGTAATCTTGGTCTTGGACACTTGTGCTTGATCTTGAAATATGTTTTTCCTGTTGATTTCCATTTTGTGAAACCAGAATCTGGGGTGTGTTATCTAGGTCCTGGACACTTGTGCTTGATCTTGAAATACGTTTTTCCTGTTGGTTTTCATTTTGTGAAACCAGGATCTGGGGTGTGTTATCTAGGTCCTGGACACTTGTGCTTGATCTTGAAATACGTTTTTCCTGTGGGTTTCCATTTTGTGACACCAGGATCTGGGGTGTGTTATCTAGGTCCTGGACACTTGTGCTTGATCTTGAAATATGTTTTTCCTGTTGGTTTCCATTTTGTGACACCAGGATCTGGGGTGTGTTATCTAGGTCCTGGACACTTGTGCTTGATCTTGAAATATGTTTTTCCTGTTGATTTCCATTTTGTGAAACCAGAATCTGGGGTGTGTTATCTTGGTCCTGGACACTTGTGCTTGATCTTGAAATACGTTTTTCCTGTTGGTTTTCATTTTGTGAAACCAGGATCTGGGGTGTGTAATCTTGGTCTTGGACACTTGTGCTTGATCTTGAAATATGTTTTTCCTGTTGATTTCCATTTTGTGAAACCAGGATCTGGGGTGTGTTATCTTGGTCCTGGACACTTGTGCTTGATCTTGAAATACGTTTTTCCTGTTGGTTTTCATTTTGTGAAACCAGGATCTGGGGTGTGTTATCTAGGTCCTGGACACTTGTGCTTGATCTTGAAATACGTTTTTCCTGTTGGTTTCCATTTTGTGACACCAGGATCTGGGGTGTGTTATCTAGGTCCTGGACACTTGTGCTTGATCTTGAAATACGTTTTTCCTGTTGGTTTCCATTTTGTGACACCAGGATCTGGGGTGTGTTATCTAGGTCCTGGACACTTGTGCTTGATCTTGAAATATGTTTTTCCTGTTGGTTTCCATTTTGTGACACCAGAATCTGGGGTGTGTTATCTAGGTCCTGGACACTTGTGCTTGATCTTGAAATATGTTTTTCCTGTTGATTTCCATTTTGTGAAACCAGAATCTGGGGTGTGTTATCTAGGTCCTGGACACTTGTGCTTGATCTTGAAATATGTTTTTCCTGTTGGTTTCCATTTTGTGACACCAGAATCTGGGGTGTGTTATCTAGGTCCTGGACACTTGTGCTTGATCTTGAAATATGTTTTTCCTGTTGATTTCCATTTTGTGAAACCAGAATCTGGGGTGTGTTATCTAGGTCCTGGACACTTGTGCTTGATCTTGAAATACGTTTTTCCTGTTGGTTTCCATTTTGTGAAACCAGGATCTGGGGTGTGTAATCTTGGTCTTGGACACTTGTGCTTGATCTTGAAATATGTTTTTCCAGTTGGTTTCCATTTTGTGAAACCAGGATCTGGGGTGTGTAATCTTGGTCTTGGACACTTGTGCTTGATCTTGAAATATGTTTTTCCTGTTGATTTCCATTTTGTGAAACCAGGATCTGGGGTGTGTTATCTAGGTCCTGGACACTTGTGCTTGATCTTGAAATATGTTTTTCCAGTTGGTTTTCATTTTGTGAAACCAGGATCTGGGGTGTGTTATCTAGGTCCTGGACACTTGTGCTTGATCTTGAAATATGTTTTTCCAGTTGGTTTTCATTTTGTGACACCAGGATCTGGGGGTCCTGGCCACATGTGTTTGATCTTGAAATATGTTTTTCCAGTTGGTTTCCATTTTGTGACACCAGGATCTGGGATTGTAATACTGGTCCTGGACACTTGTGTTTGATCTTGAAATATGTTTTTCCAGTTGGTTTCCATTTTGTGACACCAGGATCTGGGGTGTGTTATCTAGGTCCTGGACACTTGTGCTTGATCTTGAAATATGTTTTTCCTGTTGGTTTTCATTTTGTGGCACCATGATATGATGTTGTAATCCTGGTCCTGGACTTGATATAGATAGGGCTCTGGCTGGTTTTCTTTTTCGTGTCAGCGGGATTTAAGTAGTTGCAAATATCTCTGGATGCTTGTGGATTGACAGAAGTAATATAAGCTTGTTGATTGCTGGAGGTAATATCGGTTTCTGGTTGGCTGAACTCATATAGGCTTGAGGATAGACTGTAGTAATAAGCCTCTGGATTGGCTGAAGTAATATAGGCTTGTTGATTGGCTGAAGTAATTTAGGCTTGTTGATTGGCTGAAGTAAATTTAGGCTTGTTGATTGGCTGAAGTAGTATAGGCTGGTGGATTGGCTGAAGTAATAAAGGCTTGTAGATAGGCTGAGGTAATACACGCTTTTGGATTGGCTGCAGTAACACGTTTCTTGATTGGTTGCAGTAACACGCTTCTGGATTGGTTGGAGTAACAGGCTTCTGGATTGGCTGGAGTAACAGGCTTCTGGATTGGCTGCAATAACAGGCTTCTGGATTGGCTGCAGTAACACGTTTCTGGATTGGCTGCAGTAACACGTTTCTGGATTGGTTATAGTAATGTAGGCTTCTGGGCAGTTATTTGTTGCAATAGATGTCTGATAGGTGTTCCTTTTTTGACATGGATTTATGTTGAAATAGACTGGTTGATTGTGCTTACTTCATGTCACAGGGATTTGGCCGTGTACTGGTCTTCTGGATTGGGTGGAATCTGGAGGATAATGGGACACACGAAATAGAAGTCGTAATATGCTGCAGGATTGAATGTAGTACTCCGGATCAGGATGTTGTGGTTTTCTTGGAGAATGCAATATTATAAGCCCAGATTCGAGTAGTTTAAGGTTTGCAGACGGGGTTCTCATCTGGGTTTTGGGATTTCATGATGTGATTAGCTTCTGGTTTCAATGTAGTTTAAGGCTTGAAGATAGAGTTCTCATCTGGGTAGAGGGATTTCGTGATGTGATAGGCTTTCTGGTTTAGATGCATTTTAAGGCTTGTAGATGGAGTTCTCATCTGGGTTTTCGGATTTCCTGATGTGATAGGCTTCTGGTATCCATGTAGTATAAGGCCTGTAGCTAGAGTTCTCATCTCGGTTAGAGGGATTTCGTGATGTGATGGGCTTCTGGTTTTTGATGTAGTTTAAGGCTTTTAGATGGTGTTCTCAACTGGGTAGAGGGATTTCGTGATGAGATAGGCTTTCTGGTTTCAATGTAGTTTAAGGCCTGTAGATAAGGTTCTCATCTGGGTAGAGGGATTTCTTGATCTGATAGGCTTTCTGGTTTAGATGTAGTTTAAGGCCTGTAGATAAGGTTCTCATCTGGGTAGAGGGATTTCTTGATCTGATAGGCTTTCTGGTTTAGATGTAGTTTAAGGCCTGTAGATAAGGTTCTCATCTGGGTAGAGGGATTTCTTGATCTGATAGGCTTTCTGGTTTAGATGTAGTTTAAGGCCTGTAGATAAGGTTCTCATCTGGGTAGAGGGATTTCTTGATCTGATAGGCTTTCTGGTTTAGATGTAGTTTAAGGCCTGTAGATAAGGTTCTCATCTGGGTAGAGGGATTTCTTGATCTGATAGGCTTTCTGGTTTAGATGTAGTTTAAGGCTTGTAAAAGGGATTCTCATCTACGTACATGGATTTTGTGATGTGATAGGTTTGTAGATGGTGCTCTTGTGATGAGACAGGCTTTCAGGTTTCGATGTAGTTTAAAGCTTGTAGATGGGGTTCTCATCTAGGTACAGGGATTCACTGAGGGGATAGGCTTCTGGTTTCAATGTAGCAAAAGGCTTGTAGACGGTGTTCTCATCTGGGTATAGGGATTTCCTGATGTGATAGGTTCTAGATCAGATTCATTTCTAGATGCTAGAGGGGTCAGTATTTCAGCCTGTGACAAACACTTCTGGATGGCGTTCCTTTCTGGACACTAATGGGCTTCTAAATTTGACAAGCTGATGAGTTGTCTTCCTTCTGTAATCAGATTTATGCTGTAAAAAGCTGGTGGGGTGTTCGGCTTCATGCAGGTGGGGATGTCTGGAGCCATGGCTTACATGATGCAAAATGTCCATGAATCCAATGTTGTTAAAGGCATCTGGAGGCTGTTCATTTCTGAACAAGGACTTGGATGTTGCAAAGGGTTTCTGGATTTAGAGTTTCTTCACATTTTGGGTGATGTCTTGGTAAGGAAGAAGGGTTTGGTGTTTCAACCCTGAAAAGGGTTCATTTCTGAATGAAGGTTTTATGGGTGCAGTGATCATTTCTGTAGAGCAAAAGCTTTTTCACCACAGTGTGCTCTTGAAACGTAGTTGATGTAGATGATCTTGACATAGCTATTGGTGAGACACATAGGGCTCTGAAGGGATGGATATTTCTGTGGCGTGGTTTAAATGATTTTTAATGATGGTTGTTCTTTGACAAAAAAAGTGATTGATGGACAATATATCCAATTTCTTGGTGATTTGAGGTCTTCTTAAGAGCCTTGATATTGTAACAGGTTTCATAATGGCAAACTCGTCTGGCATATTTCATGGACTTCATGCAATAACAGCATTCTTGGAGACAATTACTTCTTGTCTTAGATGTCGATGAAGTTCTTGATTACTGAGCTGTAGCTCGACATTAGATATCCTTAAGCTTTGTCGTGAATTAGCTGGAAATGGTAGATGATACTGAAGTCTAGGTAACCAAAGGTTCCACTGAATTTTCAGGATTGAAACTGATATGGTAATCTCTTACAGAGAACTGTGATGGGGTCAACTGGTTGGCATGGTCTGGTTGGTTACAGATCGAGGTCTTGCTGTCACTTCAGTCTAATGACAGTAGGCAGGATTTACTTATGGGATAGAGCATATCAATTTTGGCCTGAGACAGAACAGATCAAGTGGGCTTTTATGCCACTTACTTGGCATTGCTGGGCTAACATCAAATGGCTGGGCTTAGATAATAATTCCTTGCTGTTTCCTAGAGAAAATGCCATTATAACACTGTTGTTCTTGCAGTTATTCCTTTATATCAGAAATGCTTTCATGTTGCAAAGAGATCAATTCCTTGTTATTTTGCAGAAGAAATTATTGTATAATACATGGACTGTACAGGTGTTACTGTGTGCAGTTTGATAAATTCCTTGTTTTTTTCCTGGAGAAAGTAGGCTACGATACACAGCCTGAAGAGATAGTAGTTCCATTAATTCCTTGTCTTTTTTCCTGGGAAAATCCTGGTACCATACATACATAGTAGAGTTCCATTAATTCCTTGTCTTTTTTCCTGGGAAAATCCTGGTACCATACATACATAGTAGAGTTCCATTAATTCCTTGTCTTTTTTCCTGGGAAAATCCTGGTACCATACATACATAGTAGAGTTCCATTAATTCCTTGTCTTTCTCCTGGGAAAATCCTGGTACCATACATACATAGTAGAGTTCCATTAATTCCTTGTCTTTCTCCTGGGAAAATCCTGGTACCATACATACATAGTAGAGTTCCATTAATTCCTTGTCTTTCTCCTGGGAAAATCCTGGTACCATACATACATAGTAGAGTTCCATTAATTCCTTGTATTTATTCCTGGAAAAATTCTGATGCCATACATAGTTTGTAGAAACAGTAGTCCGATTAATTCCTTGTCTATTTCCTGAACGAATTCTGATGTCATGGATACTGTAGAAATAGTCGGTAGTCAATTGCAGCACAAGGGATTCCATGGCTATGTTGGTTACTAGGTTAATTGATATTGTTGGTGTGAAATAAATGAATAAACTGATATTAGTTGTTATGATTGAAAAAAAAAGATAACATTAAATGTGTCATCAGTTTTGGGGTATGTGTGTTTGTAAATATTTATCTGCGAGACATGTGACAAAGAAAATTGTTGTTGTTGTGTTTTAGGATGTGGTATTCCTAAACATGGAGGAATGATTTAAGGTTAATGATGCTGGTTATGTTGTGTTACATACGATATGGTTATTTTAGACAAGGAGATTTTCCCTGTGCTTGTGTGTTATAGTGTTCAAAAATATATATGTATTCTTTCCTTTCCACATTCCACATCAACTTAAGACAATTATGGAAACTTCTATATAGTCTATATGGTTTTTCATGGATTGATTGATGTTTTACGCCGCATTCAACATTATTTCACTCACCCAGAGGAAACCCCGGACCTTCGTTGAGTATCAGTATATATGGCTTTTTCAGTAAAAGAAGGAAAAAAATGATCACTCCTGTTGACGTTTCTGTGTCAGTGGAAATTATTTTCAAAAACATATGGGTGTTTTTGCATACGATTTAATATCAAGATGATAAATGACGAAAAACCTCTTTAACTCTTTGCCCCATGCAGTGCTTTATCCATTACCCCATAATGACGCTATATGACGCCGTGCTCTGATTCATAGACAGTTAACCAGGTCAACCTTATTTTGTTCTAAATATTTATTTCAGAAAAGCAAAGACAATAAGTGAACAACATATTCATTTACATTCTTCAAAAGATTATCTTTAGTAAGTTATTTAAAAAAAAATTTCATTAAAAAAAAATAAAATCAGGTCTTATATTAATTATGTCAAGGCGTCATATAGCGTCATTATGGGTTGACGCAGAGAACAGTTCATGGATACAAGCAAGGCGTCAAATAGCGTCATTATGGGGTAAAGAGTTAAAGAAACACAGCCAAGTCAATGTACCAAAAATATATGTTTTTGTATTTAGACACAATTCAAAGATATGTTTCACATTTTACTAATGACCTACACATTTTTATCACAGCAAGTTTTTTGGGGTGCTAAATTAACAGGAATGATTTTGAATCTTCCATCTTCCCACAAAAATACTAACAACAAACACTGCCATTCTCCAATTATTGATAATGGATAATCTACTGGGATTGCACAAGCTGAGACACCCAAAACACAGGAGACACCAAAGTGAACACTTTCGGTAAAATACATTACACTTCATCTTAAAGACAATATCTACCTGGTCCCAAAGTAGCTATGGTCAATTATTCTCAGATGTCAAGTGACTGGATGTCACTGAAACATGCACAGCTTACAACTGGCAATACGATTGGTTTATTTGATCGAAATACACCAATAGCAGTTTAGCAAACCAGGTGTGCACATGTTTCAGTGACATCCAGTCACTTGACATCTGAACTTCTTGTAGGAAAGTCATAAAAAATAAATAAACCATGTTTTGGGACCAGGTAGATATTGCCTTTAAGATGAAGTATAATGTATTTTACCTAAAGTGTTCGCTGCAAGACCCTCAAAGTACCCCTACTGAAAATACAAAGGGACATCTAAAGATACATTGCAGAAGATACAAATTGTTCATTACTGACTGGCACAAAAAATGACGCTAGCAATATGTAGGAGACACTCTACAGAAAAGGGCTGCCAACCATTTATCTGGCATTAGACTTAGTTTAGGTATCCCAGGTAATTCAGTTAAGGATCATTTCGAAATCATGCCCATTAAAAAAAATGTCTCTTCTTGTAGATACCAAGCACACCCGTTCGGAAAGGGAAAGTTTTTTGGATTCAACTGTTACAATGTGTTTATCCTTTGGGTTTAGACTTGGACCCGAGAAGGCGTTGTGAAAAAAGTATTATACCATTTGTGTTTCAGAATAATCAGGCCAGCATGAATATGGCTAAGGTTATCACAGAAGAATACGAACTACTTCACAGTAAAATGGCTCCACCTTTGAGTCAATGGCCAGTCATTGATGAAAAAGAGTTTGAAAGATATCCTAGTCAGGGCTAAACTCCTTTGTTTGTCTTCCTACACAAAGGAACCAAACAAAAAATTGTCTCTTCTTTTAATTTATCATATTTTTTTTTAAGTTTACCCAACTTCTTGCCATAGCTGAAGGGCCATGCAACTTTTTCAATTGAATATATTATAAAGTATTCCAGACAATTTTACTAAGAAAAGTCAAACTCCTGTATGTCTTTAGCCTAATGGAATATCATGGGTTTTGCTTTAAAACAACAACTTATGATAGGGTATAAATGTCTTAATGACATACACCCTTTTAACACAATCAGAAACTTGTCAACATAATTATTTTAATGAAGTAGATTTTCCCTGTTTGTGTTTTAATGTTCATAAATATATCCATGAAGTCAGGTTTTCCTGGAAGTCAAGTTTTGAAGTCGAATATCTACCTCAAAACTATTATGGCCTCAAAAAAAAAGTCGAATATCTACCTCAAAATGATCCTAAAAACTCAAATCACACCATAAAAAAAAGAATTTTAGTTTATTATGGATGGAAAAATTCAATTTCTAGACCCTAAAATACATAATTGGATTTGAAATCAGAACTTAGGATTATGGCCTCAAAAATTCAACCCTGAGAAGGTAAATAAATTTCTTTACAAACCAGATAATAGTCTGTACACCTAGAGCTGGCAGAATGATAAACTATGAATGAGGGTCCAACTGGATATTAAACACAAACCTTACATCTGATCAGTGGGTCGTAGGTTTGAATCGCAAAGACCACATTTTCACTCAATCACTGTTTGGAATGGTTGGCATCTACAACCTCAGCCAGAAGGTTGGAGTTACCTTAGAGTCACAGTGCCAAGCTGCCATACAAGGGACGTAAAGCACCAATTATCCATTATTAAATCAAATTACAACCATTTAAGACCAGACTGATATAAAATGAAACATCCTAATTCTTGTGAACATTGAATCAATTAAAACAGGTGCTATACTAATCATGATGCACTTTACATGTGTAAAATAGCCATAATTACAGTTAACTTGATCCAGGTGCTACAGTAATCATGATCCACGTGTTACACTAACAATGATCCATGTGTTGCAATACCATGATCCAATCATGCTCTATGTGTTACACTTAACATGACCCATGTGTTACACTCCACACTTAATATGACCCATGTGTTACACTCCACACTTAACATGACCCATGTGTTACACTAATCATGAATCCTGGATTGCAATTATCAAGGCCTATGTATTACACTAATCATGACCCATGTGTTACACTAATCATGACCCATGTGTTACACTAATCATGACCCATGTGTTACACTAATCATGACCCATGTGTTACACTAATCATGACCCATGTGTTACACTTAAATGGTCCATATGCTACACTGGTCCATATGCTACACTTAACATGGTCCATATGCTACACTTAACATGATCCACATGCTACACTTAACAAGATCTATATACTTCACTTAACAAGATCCATATGCTTCACTTAACATGGTTCATATGCTTCACTTAACATGGTCAATAAGCTTCACTTAACATGGTCAATAAGCTTCACTTAACATGATCCATATGATACACTTAACATGATCCATATGCTACACTTAACATGATCCATATGCTACACTTAACATGGTCCATATGCTACACTTAACATGGTCCATATGCTACACTTAACATGGTCCATATGCTACACTTAACATGATCCATATGATACACTTAACTTGATCCATATGCTACACTTAACATGATCCATATGCTACACTCAACATGATCCATATGCTTCACTCAACATGGTTCATATGCTTCACTTAACATGGTCCATATGCTACACTTAACATGATCCATATGCTACACTTAACATGATCCATATGCTACACTTAACATGATCCATATGCTACACTTAACATGATCCATATGCTACACTTAACATGATCCATATGCTACACTTAACATGATCCATATGCTACACTTAACATGATCCATATGCTACACTTAACATGATCTATATGCTACACTTCACATGATCCATATGCTACACTTAACATGGCTGAAATACTACACTTAACATGGTTCATATGCTTCACTTAACATGGTTGATATGCTACACTTATCATAATCCATATGCTACACTTAACATGATCCATATGCTACACTCAACATGGTTCATATGCTTCACTTAACATGGTTCATATGCTACACTTAACATGATCCATATGCTACACTTAACATGATCCATATGCTACACTTAACATGATCTATATGCTACACTTAACATGATACATATGCTACACTTAACATGGTCCATATGCTACACTTAACATGGTCCATATGCTACACTTAACATGGTCCATATGCTACACTTAACATGGTCCATATGCTACACTTAACATGATCCATATGATACACTTAACTTGATCCATATGCTACACTTAACATGATCCATATGCTACACTCAACATGATCCATATGCTTCACTCAACATGGTTCATATGCTTCACTTAACATGGTCCATATGCTACACTTAACATGATCCATATGCTACACTTAACATGATCCATATGCTACACTTAACATGATCCATATGCTACACTTAACATGATCCATATGCTACACTTAACATGATCCATATGCTACACTTAACATGATCCATATGCTACACTTAACATGATCTATATGCTACACTTAACATGACCCATATGCTACACTTCACATGATCCATATGCTACACTTAACATGGCTGAAATACTACACTTATCATAATCCATATGCTACACTTAACATGATCCATATGCTACACTCAACATGGTTCATATGCTTCACTTAACATGGTTCATATGCTCCACTTAACATGATCCATATGCTACACTTAACATGGTCCATATGCTACACTTAACATGATCCATATGCTTCACTTAACATGGTTCATATGCTTCACTTAACATGATCCATATGATACACTTAACATGATCCATATGCTACACTTAACATGGCTGAAATACTACACTTAACATGATCCATATGCTATACTTAACATGCTCCATATGCTACCCTTAAAATGGTCCATATGCTACACTTAACATGATCCATATGCTACACTTAACATGATCTATATGCTACACTTAACATGATACATATGCTACACTTAACATGGTCCATATGCTACACTTAACATGGTCCATATGCTACACTTAACATGGTCCATATGCTACACTTAACATGGTCCATATGCTACACTTAACATGATCCATATGATACACTTAACTTGATCCATATGCTACACTTAACATGATCCATATGCTACACTCAACATGATCCATATGCTTCACTCAACATGGTTCATATGCTTCACTTAACATGGTCCATATGCTACACTTAACATGATCCATATGCTACACTTAACATGATCCATATGCTACACTTAACATGATCCATATGCTACACTTAACATGATCCATATGCTACACTTAACATGATCCATATGCTACACTTAACATGATCCATATGCTACACTTAACATGATCTATATGCTACACTTAACATGATCCATATGCTACACTTAACATGATCCATATGCTACACTTCACATGATCCATATGCTTCACTTAACATGGTTGATATGCTACACTTATCATAATCCATATGCTACACTTAACATGATCCATATGCTACACTCAACATGGTTCATATGCTTCACTTAACATGGTTCATATGCTCCACTTAACATGATCCATATGCTACACTTAACATGGTCCATATGCTACACTTAACATGATCCATATGCTTCACTTAACATGGTTCATATGCTTCACTTAACATGATCCATATGATACACTTAACATGATCCATATGCTACACTTAACATGGCTGAAATACTACACTTAACATGATCCATATGCTATACTTAACATGCTCCATATGCTACCCTTAAAATGGTCCATATGCTACACTTAACATGATCCATATGCTACACTTAACATGGTCCATATGCTACACTTAACATGGTCCATATGCTACACTTAATATGATCCATATGTTATACTTAATATGGTCCATATGCTACACTTAACATGATCCATATGCTACACTTCACATGATCCATATGCTACACTTAACATGGCTGAAATACTACACTTAACATGATCCATATGCTATACTTAACATGGTCCATATGCTACCCTTAAAATGGTCCATATGCTACACTTAACATGATCCATATGATACACTTAACATGACCCATATGCTACACTTAACATGGTCCATATGCTACACTTAACATGGTCCATATGCTACACTTAACATGATCCATATGTTATACTTAATATGGTCCATATGCTACACTTAACATGACCGAAATGCTACACTTAACATGATCCATATGCTACACTTAACATGGCCGAAATGCTACACTTAACATGATCCATGTGTTCCACTTAACATGGTCCATATGCTACACTTAAGATGGTCCATATGCTACACTTATGGTCCATATGCTACACATAACATGATCCATATGCTATACTTAACATGGCCAAAATGCTACACTTAACATGATCCACGTGTTACAAATCCTGTGTATTACACTAATCATGATCCATGTGTTCCACTTAACATGATCCATATGCTACACTTAACATGGTCCATATGCTACACTTAACATGATCCATATGTTACACTTAACATTGTCCATATGCTACACTAAACATGGTCCATATGCTACACTTACAAAAAACATAGCCTGTGTGTTTGATAAATCATGATCCATATACTTAACATGGTTCATATGCTACACATAACATGGTTCATGTGCTACACTTAGCATGACCCATATGCTACACTTAACATGATTCATATGCCACACTTACAAAAAAAACATAGCCTGTGTGTTAGACAAATCATGATCATGTGCTAAACTTACTGTGATCCAAGTATTACACTAAACATGATCCCTATGTTCCACTCAACATGATCCATGTGCTAAACTTAACATGGCCTTTATTTTACACTTAACATTTAACAACATATACACATCCTATTGCAGTACATCAATTAAAAGGAGGTAAAATAAAGTTTGTTTTTTATTGTAGCCAATTAATTAGTCTCTGTGATAAACAATCATACTCAGTATCATGAGAAAAACAAGGGTTTAAGAAACTCATAAAATGCCTCAAATTTAAAATCCATGGAATAATTCCTGAGTTACTGAATGCCAAAAGGTTGGGTAACTGTTTTGCTGCCACAAATACTGAGACTCCAATTTAATGTTGGTACGGAACACATCGTCATGGACAATCAGGGATGGACAGACATAAGTATACATGTACCAATATACCCACACTTTAAGAGCGAGCGTATAAAATATCAATTGATAAAGAGACATGAAGATTCTAGATAGGATATTTGTTTATATCCCATCTTATCTATGATTTTTTTAGTATAGGTTGTCCAAACCCAGATACTGGGCAGTGACATAACTTCACCTCTCATTTCAATTGTTTATACAGCTCTTTTCCCTTTCACATTAAGCAAATATAAACAAACGAAGTCAATTCTTAACTGTTAAACAAGAGATTGGAACAGCAAACTATAGCTCAAATCAGTCTTTGATGGCAAATACAGTCAGCATTATATGGCATTATACCTTAAAATGTACTAAAGCGTCTAGCCTATATATTTTATTTATTATTTACAGGCATCATCTATATTGCTTATTTCAATGTCAATCCTTTAGTTGGTTAATGTGGCATGAGAGGCCAAAATCTTGATATTTTGACGTTAAAACAGAATGTTGAAATTATTGGCTATTTTTCTCAAAACATATAATTCAGAAGCTTTTTAGTGCTTCTAGTCTCGAAAATGTACGATAAAGTATTGTTTTGAGCCAACTTTGGCTTAGAATGAATGAATGGTCGTCCCGGTTATTTAAATTTTGTTTACTTTTCGAACACGTTTTCGGTTCGTACAGGCCACATACTGTATGGATTTTCCTCATTCCAACGCCAATCATTTAGTTTTTTGGTGGCCTTGAAAGCCTCTTATTGTTATGACGATCAGAAATCCTGAAAAAAGCGTGAATTTTGGCAGCTCATGCCACTTTAAAGGTATTTCAAATGCCCGCCTTCTATTGACAATCAGAATTCATGTAAAACGTCTGAATTTTGCCTTTTCATAACCCAACAAGAGTTTTAGTAAACTCAACATATGCCCTCCACTATGACATTATAAATCTACATTATAGAACATATTTGTTTACATTTCAGCAATTGAAATCCTATGTTCATATGCAAGATTTTCATTTCTCTATGCGATGAACATACATGTATATGGATGCTGTATCATGTAACCAGCAACATCCTAAATTGTTCCCTACACACCATCTACCCCTAGGTATATATAACTAAAATTGTCAGGATCAGGTTAAAACTAAAGTAGATATGGACTGAAAGAGAATATTACATAATCTTATTTAGATGTTGTATTACTCAATCATGCAACCGAAATTGTCATAAATGGCTCACAACATACCATCTACACCAAAGGCATGTGTTACGAAAGAATTGTTAAGATTGAATCAAAACTCAAGTTATGGAACAGATGGGTATGAAGATATAGACTAAAAGAGAATGTTACATAATGCAATATAGATGCCATGTTAGGCAACTGAAGGTGTCAAAACGATTCATGACACACCTTCTACCCATAAAATGTAACGTTGTGAAAGAATTGTAAAGATCGGATCAAAACTCTTCAAGTTATAAAGCAGCAGGGAACAAAGATATAGACTAAAAGATATTACATAATCCAATGTAGATGCCATATTATGCAACCGAAAATGTCATAAATGGTTCCTGACACACCTTCTCCCCATAAAGGTATATACATGTAGTGTTTAAGACCGAATCAAAACTCTTTAAGTTATGGAGCGGAAGGGAATCCGGGACAAACGGACGGGCGGGAGGACGGAGCTGGTGATACCATAATATGATGTGTAAAAATTAGAACTCTAGCTTTTAAACATCAGGAATTATAGCTCGAAAGCGGACTGACAGAGATACGGGTATGTAAATGTGATACCGTAAAATGTTCTGTCTTTTGGTGGGGGCATAACTCCACCTCTTAAACATAGGTATAGCCCAAGCATAAAAGGGGACGGACACATTGATACAAAAGTGATACTAATAAACGCTCTGCTATTTTGCCAATGGCATTCACATTCACATTCAACATATGCTTCCCAACACCAACTTCAAATTAGAATGAGGATTCCTAAAGCTTATTTGAAAATGTTGAAAAGGAATTCGCCCAAAAGATATCGGTATTGATTAGATTTGAAATGAAACTAGTTTGTTTCAAAGGAAACTATATACTGCAATACTTGCCAAAAGGCGGGGGTTTCCTCCGGGCAATGAGCCCGCTTTCCTCCACTACCGGTATACCTGGCATATAACATAAATAATCTTGAGTGTGGCGTAAAACATCAATCAATTTTGATATGGAATAAAGTTAAACTACATGAGAAGGGCTTACTCATCACTTGGCTTTAAGTGTCATGAGCTGCCAAAAATTGATTTTTTTTTTCATAAATTTCGATTGTCAAGAGAAGTTGAGAGTACCTTGAGAAACTAAAGGATTGACAATGAAATATTATTGGTACAGCCACACAGTGTGCTAATAAGAACAAGATTCAAATCCCTGGAATGTTAGAGTTCATTTTGGGTGTGGTTTGTTGCTTATAAAACTACCATTAGGTACATCCTCAAGATTGGTAACAGTGGAAAGTTCTTAGTTGGTAGTTTTTGATAAAATAAACTACAATTAGCTGAAAAATTCATTTCTTTGGCAGCTCATGCTACTTTAAGAAAATATTTATTTTTGATGTTAATGCTCAGAAGGAATGTATGTATGTGACAGGGTTTGAAGGATTCCAGACTGTGATCCTTGTACATTTCAGCACTGAAGACATACAGGTGCATTGCTCCAATAATATAAATAATATAATAAAAAATTATAGAGATCTGGTAAGAAAAATTATACAGATCTAGTAAGAAAAATTATAGAGATCTAGTAAGAAAAATTATAGAGATCTAGTAAAAAATTCAGAAAACAGAGCCCCTGCCAAAATAAGAATATAGATACACCTAAAGTCTAAACTGTACTTCTATTTTAATACCTGTACTGAGTAAATAAGTATCACTTCAGCGCCGCAATAGGTTGCGGTTGCTTTTGAGGTTGCTTTTGGTATTTATGATTCTGCCTTGTCAAGAATATATGGGAAATAAACCATAAATTAGGTTAGACTGTTTCTCTTTATCACTGATTGGCACCTCACTTATTATAAAGCCTTAAAGGCAATACTCGCTTTTTTGAAACACAGCATGTTTTGGAATCATAATACAACAAACCCAAATAGAAAACAATGCAACAACATGAAAAATTATAGACCGATATAAACCCAAATTAAATTAGACCCAAATTAACACCTAAGCAATTCCAGTTCTTAAGTGGGTTTTTCCCCCTTTGAGTGAGAAGATGGCTAGGGGATGAATTTGGTTGCTGTTGTCCTTCTATTGTCTTATAACATGTGATGAATGGCTGTAATTCCGAGAGACAGTTACAATGTATGTCAACATTGTGACTTTCAACATTAGTAAAATCAATAAAGATTAGCTTTGGAATAGAAATAAAACATTATGCAATAAGGACTGTTTGAAACTCTCTTTAAATATGGGTTCCATTCTAATGAGAAATAATTATAAAGTGGAATGAGCTGCCAAAATATAAAAAAATTTCTGTTGAATCAGAATTTTGAAATGGTCGGTTATTTTTCCCATGAAGTACAAACTAGAAGCTTTTCACCGATATCAGTCTCGATAAAGTATCGTTTAAGTTGTGTTTTGAAACTTAAAACAAAGATTTAGCTTATGGGTGACTACATCATATAAGGGTGTAGCGTTGAGGCAACTTTTAATTCAATTGAAATTGAAAATTAGATTTATCAGGTAGTGTAAAAAAACTCTGAAACTGAACATGCGCATAAGCATCTTAATGTTTTGAACCGTGTTCAAAAAGCGATCTTACGGCAAAGTATAATTTTACATTCTTTATCTTAGAAATACTGAGGATACGGTTTGCGGGATTCGAAAAGCCTCTCGATAACTTGTGTGAACCATAGACAAAAAGACCTGACAAGAGGGTAATCCAACACTAGTTAACGGACACTGATGGTTGTTGTTGTAATCGGACTTTGATTCTTCGTATGGTTTTCACCCCCATTTATACATTCTAACCTTAACTGAATAGGCATAATGTGTCCTATGTTTTATTTTAGTGGTTTTATTTGTAGTAAGCTTGTATAATTGACTTTCCTTAAGGCCCACTTGCCGTCGTAGCCTGTTTGAAATTTAAGAAAACCAATTTAAACAAGCTTTACTACAGCTCAAACAACTAAAATTAAACATAGAGCACATAAAACATGTCCATTTAGGGTTAGAATCTATAAATATAGGTGAAGAACACACGAAGAATCGAAGCTCGATTATAACAACAACAATCAGTGTGGGATAACTTATGTGTTGGATTACCCTCATTCCAGGTTTTTTTGTCTGTGGTTTGCACTCAGCAGGCTTTTAAGTCCCCCATACCCGGTCGTCAGTCTGTATTTCTCAGATAAAGTTATTAAAATATGCTGTGTCGTTAGATCGCCCACACAACTCAAAACATTAGGGCGGCCAAGTTTATTTACATTGCGGATACCTGACAAATCTGTTTTGCAATTTAAAATTAAAAATACTGAATGATGCCAAAGCTGTTAACTTTTTGAAGAAGACATGAAAAGTTTAATGCTAATTTTTACTACTGTAATAAGTTAGGAGGGGAGGGGAGGGGGGGGGGGTCTGCATTTTGAACATAAAGGTTATCGTGGCAACAGACATGCACTCAATCTAACAAGCCAATAGAAATTATCAACATGTGTGACCATGGGTTGTTGTAATACATGTGCAGGACCAACCATTCAGATTTAGTTAAGATTAACTGTATGTGATACAGTTATCAGCAATAAACTGTCAAACTTGCAAAAAAAGCAGATTATATACAATAAGGATAAATGCCACAAAACTTTTTTCTCTCAAGGATAACATTGCATTGCCAGTGAAGACATATTGGCAAAGACAAAATATATTGGGTATAAAGGTCTAAATGATATACCACTTTTTATCACAATTATAAAGTTGTCTCCATGGTTATTTTAGGCAAGGACATTTTCTCTTTGCCTGATGTTTTAGAGTTCATGAATTTATAAGAATGGTAATGAGGTTCAGAGCTCACCTTGTCAATGCTCAATGGAATGGGCTGTAGACCAAAGCTCTGATAATTTCTGACAGCTTTACAAACTTCTGCAGTAAATGGCTAGGAGTCCAGTTATTTGGTACCCAGTGTGAGTCTATCATTGATTACTTGTGCAGATATGGAGCCTGCCAGTTGATGTCACCCAGGATTAAATGAAAGGGTTTTATGTAACTTTCTTTTTCCAGGACTGACCAAATAAAATGCAGGGTAAGTTAAAATGTTCTAACCTATCGATTAAAAAACCAAAAAAATTCCATAGTGAAAGGCTGATGAACTGTTGGGATCTATGGTCAAAGAATAGCCATGTCCTTAAAAACAGGGTTGGTGAATTGATTTTTTATGTCACACTCAAGATTATTTGAGAAGTGACGTTGCCACCTTTAGTTGTGGATGAAAGCTGGCTCTTTGCCCACAGGAAACATCAGGCCTCTAGCGGATGGGTGCATAGAGCTTAAGTTTTCTCATATGCCCATAGGAAACCGCCAACATTGTTAGGTGTGTGGGCCTTTGAGCTTGGTTTTCTCATATGCCCATAGGAAACCGCCAACATTGTTAGGTGTGTGGGCCTTTGAGCTTGGTTTTCTCATATGCCCAAAGGAAACCCCCAACATTGTCAGGTGGGTGGGCCTTTGAGCTTGGTTTTCTCATATGCCCAAAGGAAACCCCCAACATTGTCAGGTGGGTGGGCCTTTGAGCTTGGTTTTCTCGTATGTCCATAGGAAACCCCCAACATTGTCAGGTGGGTGGGCCTTTGAGCTTGGTTTTCTCGTATGCCCAAAGGAAACCCCCAACATTGTCAGGTGGGTGGGCCTTTGAGCTTGGTTTTCTCATATGCCCAAAGGAAACCCCCAACATTGTCAGGTGGGTGCGCCTTTGAGCTTGGTTTTCTCATATGCCCAAAGGAAACCCCCAACATTGTCAGGTGGGTGGGCCTTTGAGCTTGGTTTTCTCGTATGTCCATAGGAAACCCCCAACATTGTCAGGTGGGTGGGCCTTTGAGCTTGGTTTTCTCATATGCCCAAAGGAAACCCCCAACATTGTCAGGTGGGTGGGCCTTTGAGCTTGGTTTTCTCATATGCCCAAAGGAAACCCCCAACATTGTCAGGTGGGTGGGCCTTTGAGCTTGGTTTTCTCATATGCCCAAAGGAAACCCCCAACATTGTCAGGTGGGTGGGTCTTTGAGCTTGGTTTTCTCGTATGTCCATAGGAAACCCCCAAAATTGTCAGGTGGCTGGGCCTTTGAGCTTGGTTTTCTCATATGCCCAAAGGAAACCCCCAACATTGTCAGGTGGGTGGGCCTTTGAGCTTGGTTTTCTCATATGCCCAAAGGAAACCCCCAACATTGCCAGGTGTGTGGGCCTTTGAGCTTGGTTTCTCATATGCCCAGAGGAAACCACCAACATTGATAGGTGTGCTGGGCTTTGAGCTTGGTTTCTCATATGCCCATATAGGAAACCCCCTACATTGTTAGGTGTGTGGTGCATTAAGCTTGCCCTCCCCACATGCCCAGAGGAAACCTGCCAACCTTCCTTGGTCATGGGTGCATTGAGCTTGGTTTCCTCATATGCCTTTAGAAAAAATCCTGACCTTCAGTGGATCTGGGTGCATTCAGCTTAAGTTTCTCACATGCCCATAGGGAACCCCCAACATTGTTAGGTGTGTGAGCCTTTGAGCTTAGTTTACACACCTTAAACCTCCAACCTCCTTCGAGTCTCTGTGCATCGAGATTGATTCTCTCAAATACACCTTCAGTGAATTTGGGCGCTTATAGCTTGAGTTTGACATATGCACAGCGCCTAGGAAACCGCCAACCTTAATCTGTCTTGGGTGCAATAAGCTTGTTTCCTTAAGAGCACAGAGGGAACAACCCCTGACCTTAGTCTGCCTTGGGTGCAATAAGCTTGTTTCCTCATGTCCACAGAGGGAACAACCCCTGACCTTAGTCTGCCTTGGGTGCAATAAGCTTGTTTCCTCATGTGCACAGAGGGAACAACCCCTGACCTTAGTCTGCCTTGGGTGCAATAAGCTTGTTTCCTTATGTGCACAGAGGGAACAACCCCTGACCTTAGTCTGCCTTGGGTGCAATAAGCTTGTTTCCTTATGTGCACAGAGGGAACAACCCCTGACCTTAGTCTGCCTTGGGTGCAATAAGCTTGTTTCCTCATGTGCACAGAGGGAACAACCCCTGACCTTAGTCTGCCTTGGGTGCAATAAGCTTGTTTCCTTATGTGCACAGAGGAAACCCCGACCTTATTCTGCCTTGGGTGCAATAAGCTTGTTTCCTCATGTGCACAGAGAAACCCTCCAACCTTGTAAGGTGAGTGGTGCATTTAGCTTGGTTTCCTCATATGCACAGAGGAAACCCCGACCTTAGTCTGCCTTGGGTGCAATAAGCTTGTTTTCTTATGGGCACAGAGGGAACAACCCCTGACCTTAGTCTGCCTTGGGTGCAATAAGCTTGTTTCCTCATGTGCACAGAGAAAACCCTCGACCTTAATCTGTCTTGGGTGCAATAAGCTTGTTTCCTTGAGAGCACAGGGGAAACCCCGACCTCAGTCTGCCTTGGGTGCAATAAGCTTGTTTCCTTGAGAGCACAGGGGAAACCCCGACCTCAGTCTGCCTTGGGTGCAATAAGCTTGTTTCCTTGAGAGCACAGGGGAAACCCTCCAACCTTGTAAGGTGAGTGGTGCATTTAGCTTGGTTTTCTCATATGCTCAGAGGAAATCCCCAATTTGGTGACGGGCAACCTCACTTTTATCTATTGCCTCAGGGGTCCTTAGAAAACCATGATCTTCAATGAATTTGGGTGCTTAGAGCTCGAGTTTCTCATATGCACGGAGAAAATCTCGAAGCTAATGCGGGGAGCATTTAAACATCCCCATTGGCATTCCGTCTTCACTTGAACAGCCTCACTTTTATCTATTACCACAGGGGACTTATAATCGGAACCATCAAGTAGAATACATTAGAGAACAGTTTGTTAATTTCTTTAGAGAATACATTTATACATCTTGTTCCGATGATCAAAGAATATGTTTATAAATTGTCAATAAACCTCTATAAAAATTCTTGTTAATTACCAGAATATGTAAATTATGGGAAGATGTAAAACTTGCTAGCTTGGCTGTCATCAGGATCATTAGGAGAGGGAAAATTAAAGCCCCTATGTCAGGAATGTTTTTTTACAGAAATTGTAATCCCAAAATAACATACAAAAAAAATACTGGAAGATAAAAAAATTAAGTCTGAAACCCTAAAGACCAATTAACTCAGTAAAACAGTTAGAATAGCACAGCAATAAATTACATTGTATTCCTATCCTAAAATGACAAAAATCCACCGAAATAACGGGTTTTAACTAAAACATGCTGTATTTCTTAGAAAGTGTTCACTTTAATTCAAGGAATACTAAGTGCTTCTTGTCCACATAAGGATAAGGCTTTCGGACAATCTTTGGTGACTATTAAACGTCACCGCCAACCTAAACATATATGTAGAATTTTTCATATTTGATTACAACAGCTTTGTTTACACAAAAGATTGAACTTTAAATCTGAACAAAATTTCTTAAGCAATGGAGGACATTGGTCCATGACAGTTTCTTTGACCTCTTATATTTTCATGGTTTTTGGTGGAGAATCTACAAGGAGACTTGTCAGAAATTGAATTATTCCATTTTTTTAACGATAACACATAATCAAAACAATGATTGGCGGTAAATAACAAAACTAGAACACTATAATTTTACTTCAGGTGAAAGTATAGTGTGAAATTAAATATCCCTTATAATGGATGACAACCTTTTTTTTAAATTGTTGCTTGTCTCGTTGACATACTGTGGGGAAAAAATCATGCTACTATGAACTATTTGAAGTTGTTTATTTTACACGTCAAACTATGCACTTATATTTGAATAAGTTTCTTATTTTACGAGTAGATTAACTCCGGACAAAAGAGATACATGATAGGTGTTCACATTTGATTTATAGTGTATTTACCTATTTGGCTTTTACAGAAACAGCATTTTATTTGCATTTTATACCCAGCCTACATGTATCAATAATTGTCTTCCATAATAAATTTGAATAATATAAATACCAATTAGAATTATTTACACGGGCAAATCAAATTGGCAAATCAATTAGAGCCATTATAATAAACATATTTAATTCAATTCTCAAAAACGCAATAAACTTACAATCATAAATAAATAGCACCAAATTTGTCAACAGACAACAAGGTCATTTTTTGTTTCTCTATCAATCAATCAAAAAAACAAACAAAAAAGCTGCCTATTCGATTATTCAACGGCCAAATGCTGTGAAAAATAAATACCAAAAATAATATAATAATGAATGATTTAAAATGCAATGTAATGAACGTGTAATACTTGAGTCTGTAATGTTGTATGCCTGTAGTGATATTTTTGTAATGTTGTATTCATGTAGAGTTGTGATATATAACATTATGCTGTCACCAATGTAAGTGCGTATGGTTTAAGCGTTAAATGACATGGAATGCTTGAGAAAGGTGTTGTCTGTAATGTAGCTCCTTAGATGCGAATTTTGTAATGTCTACACGTGAGTGTGAATATTAATTGATTATCATAAAAAAAAAATGTGCACACAAAAATCAGAGACGTTGATGAGATTGCAATTCGTCACAAAAAAAACAAAAAAAAAGCACTTGAAAGTTTTCACGAGCACAGAATCACATCCTTGAAATTAGAAATGGATTCCAGTGAAAACACAATGATTCACTCATATTATTCCTCACATATTCCCTAAGGACACAATTTTTGCACATTTTTGTGACTTTTAATTTCTTTGGTAATGCTGGCAGCCGCCACAATAAGTAACAAAGTGTCTCTTCAGTGACATTACTGGTATCTGTTGAAACTTCCAATCTTGAATCTGCTGTAATAACCTTGTGTTTCCATTGAGTGGGACTTCCTTGGATAGAGCTTGGAGCCATCTTTTACCTTTGGAGATCTGGAGGTTAAATGATTCGGATTTCCTTTGAGAATTAGATCTTTCTTTGGCTTTTTTCGTTGAATCCAGAGGGATTTTTCTTGTGATATTTTGAGAGAAATGCGACATCAAGACGAGAAAATACCGGAATTTCAAGAACATCCATGATTCTTAGAGAGGACTTCAGGTCTCAGAAGCAAACCTTTTTATTAATAATATCATGCAGAGCTTAGTGACAACGCTCTGGACTTCTGTGAATTTTATTTCCAAATATTTCGAATACCCAGGCTTTGGCCAATCATCTTCTATGACAATTCTGTAGACTTTTTACTTCTATTTGATTATATTTCTGTGTGCAATACTGTGACTTTGGTAATATCCAGCCATCCTTTGTTGGTGAAAGTGGGATTTCCTTTGATGTATTTAATATAAGCTTTTAATGTAGGAAGATTAATTCTCTGGATACATGTGAATATGTGGAATTTGAATTTGAGAGAAGACAGCTTTTCTCCGTATATACTTATGAGAAAAGACGTTAGGAGGTTTAGATTTTCCGCAAAATATGATGTGGGCGATGAGTGCTTTTCCTCAAGGACAAAAACGGGCGATGAGTGCTTTTTCTCAAGGAAAAAAAGGGCGATGAGTGCTTTTTCTCAAGGACAAAAAACTTGTGAAGCAACTGGAGTTGAGATCATGGAAACAGAATAGGATTTCATTTCTTGGACCCAATATGGAGAGATATTTACACAATGGAAGGAATATTAAGTCCAAGTCAATCACGTTGGAAAGCATTTTACATTCTACACAGACACAATAAGTTCCAGGCACATTTTGGGAGAATGTGCCAAACACATACATATGTACTCTTTGCTCTGTAAAACGCTTGTAGGATTAGCTTATATTACATACGAGACAGAACACTCGCCCCAAATTTGAAAAAGCAGGGATATTTTGAAGGCACAAACGGGGAACCTAACCTTCAGTAGATCTAGATGGAAGGCTGGATTTGGAATCGGTAAAACTACACACGATTTCTCACATTTCTAGGGCATTCCCACAAATGATGGCAACATTAAACATCTTGGCTTGCTATTAAACAAGTGGGCTTTTTATCACAATTTAATCTACTTAGCACCTTTATTTGAAGACTCGCGGTTCTTCTTCCCTCGTAAGAGATAGATATAAGCTTATCGAGCCACCGATACATCTGGCAGTTGTACGGGACAGAGGTGGTGATCATCTCATCCTCCCCTATTTCACTGGCAGTGAATTATGATCATCCGTTCACTTCCATACTAACCTTACTACCAGATACTGGTGGAGCTTCAATTTTCCGGCGTTTCGGTTCTAAAATACAAGAGAAAGCAAACGTAAATTACAGCCCCTTAAACCACACAAACTGAAAGTTACCTATACAAATTCTGTTGACATAGTTGCGAAAGCAAAGGAGGCCTCGATGGCTCAGTCGGTTAGAGTGATTGTCCCTCAATCCGAAACAGGCCTTCAGTTGATGCGGCGTGGGCTCAAATCACACTCAGACCAAATAAAACTGAAAAATTTCTTTGTTTTCTTTAACTGGATTTTGAACTTGATCGCTGTATGTGGAAGAGTTGCCAAATAGGGAGCGCAAGTCACATGTGAATTCCACATATTTCCCGTCACCGGCACTGCATTGCGCATGTGACCAAGCGTTTTTCATTCCAACATGACGTCTAAATCTGACGTTATGGAACAAAATACGTCAAATGGAATTTTAACGTTCTAAATGGCTTCATCTGTCACCGGATATCACAAAATCTCGTAATGATTCTTATGAGACTTGCGCTCCCTATACTCGCCAAAGGTAAGGGGTTCCAAGCAAAGAGCCTGGTTTCCTCCGCCACTTAACCTGGCAAAGCCAACATATAAGTAAAATAATCTTGAGCGCAGCATAAAATATCTATCATCCAATCAGAATTTGAGAAAGCAAAATTTATAAATAACTTCGTTGAAAAAATAATTTGCAGGGAAACAAAAGCAAAACAATACAATTCCGGCAATAAGACATAGCCTGGCAGTGGAAATATAGGCGGTGTAGGGTGAGCAATAGGGAATAACTCGCTACACAGCTAGCCACTGACAGCATAGTACTGAGCTGGTTTTTGCACCTCAGTACCTGTATGTTACCACGTGGTAACTGAGTGGTCACCACATGGTAACCATCTATCTTGTGCAGATGGTAACTGACACGCGAAAACCGTGAAGTACCGCACAGTTACCACCAGGTTACTATCCGGAATTACAGATAAGTTACCACCTGGTAACCAGGTGGTTACTGTGTTGTTACCGGGTGGTTACCGTATGTTGGAGGTTACCACGTGGCCAATGACCACACAGTACCACAAGGGGACCTTTCCTACCAGTACTGAGTGGTCATGTACCGAGTGGTTACTGCAAAGTACTTTGTGGTCAAAGTTTAGCTGTGTACAGATACATTTTTACTAATTGTAAAAGTGAGAAAAAAAAACCTACCTCTGTCTTCTGCACGATGAGGATAAGGTTCTGCACTTCGGCGTTGGGACCCATGACTTCCAGTCGAAGCTCCGGTTGATGACGTCTCCATTGGTTCCTCTTTTACTCGGGGTGCTTTATCCTCTTTCCTCACTTTGTCTCCTCTTGCTTTGTCTTCCTCATCTCGGTGGCGTCCACGATCTTCCACATCCGTCTTACTTCTAGCGACCTTCACCTTCTCCCTCTCAACACGATCAGAACTCTTACCATGCTTTGAGCTGTGGAGAAAAGAGAATACAAGCCTTCAGCAATAATGCACACTTTTTTACTGTCGTTCAGAAAATATTATTTTTGGCGGTAAACCAGGACTTTCCTCACGGCAGAGAGTCACGTTTCCTCCCCAAAGAAACCTGGAAATATCGGTATAGAGGTGAAATAATCTTGAGGAATGTTTATTGGGGTTGGGAAGAGGAAACACCCCAACTTTGGCAGGTACCAGACAATCTTTCCCGATTGGGCAAACAAATAAAAACCTTCTCATTTTTTGGATTTGAACTTATGACCCTTCCATACAAGGCTTGTGTTGCTGTAAGACTAGCTCTCTAATATAGACTAAGTTATTGAGGCCCCTTTTAAAGAAAGAAACCAGGACTATGGAAGAATGCAAGCTGCATTTCCACAGTGCCAACCCAATATCAGTATAAGTCCATATTACACAGGCACACTTAAAAAAAGTAACAATTTACATTGAATGTCGCCAATAAAAAAATGAAATGTTTCAATAATAGAACGTTTTGATCATTTACCTGGTATCTGTATCTGATGAAGATTTTTTGACCTCTGAAACAGAAACAGTTTTTGTGGTATGTGATGAAGATCTGATCTCGGGTTTTACATCTCTCCTTTCTGTCTTCTCTCTACTTTTCTCTTTGCTTTCACTCTCTTTACTCGTGTGACCTAAGATAATGTAGAATGAATGATCACAATTAAGTCTTATGGCTGTACGTTAATCAAGCAAATAGTTCACATCAAATAAAATATATTTATAAAAACGATTGGACAAATTCATAACAGAGTGGTGAAGTTAGTAAGCTTGATGTTACAGGTAGACTTAAGAATTTAACATGATAGGATAATATGATGTGGTTAATCGCCTATTGTTTGATGCTGCATCCTAAAACAGAGGTGTTGATAGGATTGTGTGCGTGCGGGTGGGGTTAGGGGAGGGACTAGGGACTAGGACAAAGATAGGAGCCTCTACTTTTCGTAGATACTAATCCATCATCCAACTAACGTTTATCGGTTAAAATATGACAATAGCATGGTCTCATAGAAGCCCAGAGTTTTTTTTCCTGAATTGAGTATTTTACTTGCTAGAAATTTAATATTTCTTTGTTAAATTACCTGCAATTCACTTTTTAATGGTTGAATTTAAAAAACTCAATTAAGGTAGATATTTGACCTCAAAACTTGACTTCCAGGAAACCTTTAACAGACCCTTTCGTCTTAAGGACTGACAATTGCGCAGTAGCCTCTGTGTATGGCAAAATAATGCTTTTGGATCAATCTGATGTTGGAATCGTGGTCATTTAGGCTATGAAGCAATGTGATAGAGGCGCGTCATAGCGCCTGCAACAGAGAAATCATGTCATTGCTGGACTAAAATCGTCTTTGTAAGCCGAAAGGGTCTATAGTCATAAAAGTTTAAAACTAAATGTGTGACAAATTGGTGGTAGGCTTGTCTGTGTAAACAATCTATGTCCTGAACTACCACGAAGACCCTGCAGGGATGATCAAAGATACGACAGACAAATCAGTGTAAAGTTTAATGAAGCAACATACCATTGGATTCAGGCTGTTTTGGTGGAACCTCTTTAGATGGGGCACTTTTAGATGCATCAGATTTAGCAACTGTCACAGCTGCTTTACCCTGATTTTTCTAAAATTAAATTTGAAACAGAAAGCATATAAAAAAACAATTTATGAAACATACACAATTATTTAAAGGTCACTAATGTTTGTGAGGACATAAGAAAGGCCTAGGGTCGCTACAAATTTCAATCCCAGTAAATTGCCTTGGGTAATATCAAGGACAGTGTTTCGAAAATATACTAGCTTGAGCTGAGCAGGGCCAGAAATTCAATAAATTACCCTAATATGACAAGAGACAAAAATGTTTATACTGACATCAACAGGACACAGAGAGGCATTTTATTTAGTTGTGATGACATAGGCATAATAAAATTGGGTTACTACAAATTTCAATCCGAGTAGATTGCCTTGGGTAATATCAAGGACAGTGTTTCGAAAATATACTAGCTTGAGCTGAGCATGGCTAGAAATTCAATACTTTATCCAAATATGACAAGAGACAAAAATGTTTATACTGACATCAACAGGATACAGAGAGGCATTTAATTTAGACTATTTAACATGAGCACAAGAAATCCAGTAATCTCTCCTTATCAATCAACAACCATGTTAATGCCGACAGTTTCTTTCCAATCCCCCGGTTTCCTCCCACAATAAAACTGACAACGCCGCCATCTTAGTGAAATAATCTTGAGCGCGGCGTAAAACACCAAACAATCAATCAATCAATCTTTCCAATCCACCTGTTGATCGTTACCAAGCTCTGAAGTCACACTGACATTTCTTAAGGTTGATTGATCTTCACAGAACACTGAACAATATATAACTTGTATGCAGGCATTGTCAGGTTTAAAACTGACGAAAGCCGACTCTTTGCTTGGATAAAACTCCCAAACTTTCCAAGGGTACCAGGCAACCATTCCACAGGAGTTCAGAGCCAGCAAACCAATATATATCGGTCTGAATGATATACCTCTTCTTAACACAATTAGAAATATGTCTCCATGGTTATTTTAGACAATAAGATTTTCCCTGTGCCATTGTGTGTTCTAGTGTTCATAAATGTATCATAAACCAATCACCATATACCAGCGCCTGTGATTGAATCCATGGAAAGCTAAAACGTAATAACTCACCGGGTCTTTTTCTTTTAAGTGGAATTCATTCTCAGGGACCCAAGAAGATTTCTTAGACTTCAACTGACCAGAGTAGCTGCAAAAGTGTCAAAAAAGTACAGATTGAAATTTTTACCACTTAATGAAATCTTTTTCTTGGTGCTGTGGCCTCACTAAAGGGTGATACTGTTTAATTACAAGTGCAGTGTGTTATTATCTTTTGACTCCTGACAATAATACTGGCCCCTCTGTAATCGACATGTGGCCAGACCAAATGTTTGACACGTCAAACTAACCCATTGAACAATGCAAAAACAGCTGACGTAAAAATCATGCAGGTTTATGGGACCTTTAGTGCAACATTTTCAAACCCGTTTTGAAGGTTGGGAGTTTCCTCTGGGCAAGAGCTCGGTTTCCTCCCACACTAAACCTGGCAACACCGCCATATAAGTGAAATAATCTTCAGTGGGGTGTAAAGTATCAATCAATCAAACATTTGGACTGGTCATTTAGCACTGTTGAAGTGACCAATTCTTTCACACATAAAATACTATTGTAGCAAAATCTTTCTGTTTGTTGAAATCTGAAACAGTAGTTGAATTGTCTTCATGTAAGAGAATTTTCAGGGGAAAAAAATGTTATTATTTTTTTATAAATTTATTGAAACGTGCGATGATTGATTGATTGTTTGGTGTTTTACACCGTGCTCAAGATTATTTCACTTATATTGCAGCGTTGCCAATTTTATTGTGGGAGGAAACCGGTCTCTTATGCCTTGAGGAAACCCACAGCCTTCCAGTGGTAATTGACAACCATCCCACATAGGTCGTTCGAGTGAAAACCCAGTTTTTTTTTTGTGGACTAAGTGGGAATTCGAACCCGCGACCCATTGGTGGAAGGCTGTGCGGATTAAGCATCCAACCCTCTACCTACTGAGCCACGGAGGTCCCGATGGAACCTGGGCCTTATACATTTTTTTTATCTGTTTCAAGTGGATATTCGATTATTTTTGTACATTTGAGCCAGCTTACCCCATAGCTAAGGCATAGACATCAGGTCGTTTTTCTTTCTCTTCTTGTCTAAGACGGTCCACTCTCCTCTCCACAGCCTGTCCAAACTGGAGTATCTTTGGGTAATGGGGTAGAATCTGGACATAAAAACATGTGATAAATCAGAGTTGAGAAAAAAATCTACGCATTTTTTTTTAATCAGAAATATTTTTGCTCAAGTGGCATGACCTACCAGATACAGGGAAAATTTCATTTAAACAGAAATAACATTTTTACCAAGAAGGACAAATTAAGACCTATTGGAGCCAATCTTGGAGATGAACGCCAAGGTAGTTTTCAGAAGGGTTCAAAACCATTAAATATACTCATGTCTCTCTGGCATTTTGTCCGTTTTTAGCACACATAATCACTTTGCAAGGATTTCTGGATTTATCAACTTTTATATTTCACTGCCAATCGTTTAGTTTTTCACAGTACGTCAAACACTCACCTCATCTTGACAATCAGAATTTATGAAAAAGTTCTGAATTTTGGCACCTCATGTCTCTTAAATTTTCTTTAGCTACGATTCATTTCAATGGTTGTAAAAAATAAGCAATTTTAGAAGAAGAAAATCATACAAGCACACTACTTTGAGTAGATAAACTGACCTTTGTTAAAACGATGAGAGAATTACGGATTTGAATATAATCTCCCGATTCAAGACATGTCACCATGGCCTGGAAAGAAAACGTTGAAAACTCTCTATAAAAGTTGAAAAAAAATTGACTTGTAGTGACGCCTTAATTAATTTTCATCAAAGTTAGAGCATTATTTAACTTATGAGGCAATATTTCTAGGATTGACTTGTTCCCTTAGGTAAGGGAACCGAAAACATTCCACAGGAACCCTTAACCTTACCTAGGGAACCCTAGACCTGCAATGGGGAACCCTCAGCCTTCCACAAGGACACATCGACCTTTCAAAGGTTGGCGTTGCCCGGTTTCTTCAAGTTTGTTTTATATTTTTCAAAAGCAAACCAGCTGGCAAAGGTCATTTCTAAGACAGAGGTAGATGGAAAAATCAAACTTAAAGGTTGATTGATTGATTGATTGAAGTTATACGCCGCACTCTTACATGGCAATACTTATTGATGTTATGCTGGCGAAGAGAGATGGACTGTGCAACTCAATGAAATGAGTCATTCACAGAATCCCTATATTCTTCTGTGATTTCCATAATTCAAGCCATGCAACCGATTAAAGCTGTCAGTGTATACCAATTGATCTTTTCCCAGTCACACCACTAGTTACTACTGAAAGGTCACATTTCCATGGCCAGGGGACCTTTTCACGAAGCCACTGCACAGTGCGATCAATCGCAGTTGCCATGACGTCATATCTAGTTACTACTGAAAGGTCACATTTCCATGGCCAGGGGACCTTTTCACGAAGCCACTGCACAGTGCGATCAATCGCAGTTGCCATGACGTCATATCTAGTTACTACTGAAAGGTCACATTTCCATGGCCAGGGGGCCTTTTCACGAAGCCACTGCACAGTGCGATCAATCGCAGTTGCCATGACGTCATATCTAGTTACTACTGAAAGGTCACATTTCCATGGCCAGGGGACCTTTTCACGAAGCCACTGCACAGTGCGATCAATCGCAGTTGCCATGACGTCATATCTAGTTACTACTGAAAGGTCACATTTCCATGGCCAGGGGACCTTTTCACGAAGCCACTGCACAGTGCGATCAATCGCAGTTGCCATGACGTCATATCTAGTTACTACTGAAAGGTCACATTTCCATGGCCAGGGGACCTTTTCACGAAGCCACTGCACAGTGCGATCAATTGCAGTTGCCATGACGTCATATCTAGTTACTACTGAAAGGTCACATTTCCATGGCCAGGGGACCTTTTCACGAAGCCACTGCACAGTGCGATCAATCGCAGTTGCCATGACGTCATATCTAGTTACTACTGAAAGGTCACATTTCCACGGCCAGGTTTTTTTTTAACAAAGCCGCTGCACAGTGCGATGAATCGCAGTTGCCATGACGTCATATCTAGTTACTACTGACAGGTCACATTTCCATGGCCAGGGGACCTTTTCACGAAGCCACTGCACAGTGCGATCAATCGCAGATGCCATGACGTCATATCTAGTTACTACTGAAAGGTCACATTTCCACGGCCAGGTTTTTTTTTAACAAAGCCGCTGCACAGTGCGATGAATCGCAGTTGCCATGACGTCATATCTAGTTACTACTGACAGGTCACATTTCCATGGCCAGGGGACCTTTTCACGAAGCCACTGCACAGTGCGATCAATCGCAGTTGCCATGACGTCATATCTAGTTACTACTGAAAGGTCACATTTCCACGGCCAGGTTTTTTTTTAACAAAGCCGCTGCACAGTGCGATCAATCGCAGTTGCCATGACGTCATATCTCTTCACTATGTTTATCCACTGGCAACTACGAGATGCCACGGGCCCCTGCTTTGTGAAACGAGCCCCAGTTAAGATAGTGACAATTTGATCCCTCGGCTATATTATGACATCCCTTATTACGTATCTTTATACTAACCTTTGTAATCCTGAAATGCCACTTGTGACAAACATGGCGATAGTTTTCATAGTCCAGTTGATCAGCTTTATTATTACTGTCTTCAGCACCTTTTCTGAACACAGTCACAAAACCAGGGTAGGATGCACACTCCTGTAAACAAAATGACACGGAAAACAATGGTATCAACCGTCTAGGAAGGGAATAATCCCAGTTTTATGGCAAGAGGGCATACTTATTATCATACATCACACAAAATAATCATATTGATTGATGTTTTACACTGCACTCATTATCATTATTTTCCTAATATACCAGAAACTGAGCCACTCATTATCATTATTTTCCTAATATACCAGAAACTGAGCCATTTACCTGAATGACCTTTGACAGGTAACTGGCAACTAATGCACATAGGTTCATTGTGAAAATTGAATAAGAATATTTTTCCTTTGGACTGTGATTGGGCTGTTATTCTGACTGCTTGATTGTTTGGTGTTTTACGCCGCGCTCAAGATTATTTCACTTATATGGCGGTGTTGCAAGTATTATTGTGGGAGGAAACCGGGCTCTATGCCCGGAGGAAACCCACAACCTGGCAACCATATTCTGACTGCAGACCCATCAAAGGAAATACATTTGAAGAGACTATTGCTCCATTGACTGAGCCAATGAATCCACTGATTAACTAATGTTAATGTTTGACTATCTTTTAAGTCGTCTACCAAAGTATTTAATGAGAGCTCAACTATGTAATTAATGATGAAATTTCCAATCAAAAAAAATTAAGAACATTGAACAAGGACAACTTATTTCCACTTTTCAAGAAGAGTAATCAATGCATGGGTCATTTAGCTGAAAAGACAGCCGGGCAAGTAAGAACCCACAAATGAAAATACAAGAAAGGTATAATATACTTAGGCCTGTATAAATTTCAGTTTAAATCATCATGTCAGTGTATACAGCTAAACTTTGACCACAAAGTACTTTGCAGTAACCACGTGGTAACCACTCAGTACATGACCACTCAGTACTGGTAGGAAAGGTCCCCTTGTGGTACTGTGTGGTCATTGGCCACGTGGTAACCACCAAGTACTGAGCAGTTACTACAAAGTACACGGCAGCACAGTTCCACAAAGTCACAAGTACTGTGCGGTCACAAGTACTATGCGGTCACAAGTACTGTGCGGTCGCAAGTACTGTGCGGTCGCAAGTACTGTGCGGTCACAAGTACTGTGCGGTCGCAAGTACTGTGCGGTCGCAAGTACTGTGCGGTCGCAAGTACTGTGCGGTTGCAAGTACTGTGCGGTCGCAAGTACTGCGCTGTCGCAAGTACTGTGCGGTCACAAGTACTGTGCTGGCGCTGTTACCATGCAGTAATGTGGTCTCCAGTATTGCTCAGTCAAAAGTACCGAGATGGGACTTACCACATGGTAACCACTCAGAACCTTACAGTTACCACATGGTACTCGACACACAATACCCAGGTGTATCAATATTGTTTACTACCAGGTAATTGAATGACCAGAAAGCCCACAAATGCATAAAACTATTGTTATAGGGTTAGCATTCCCTGTACCTCGCCAGTCGTATACGTCAATCAATTCTTTTTCCAAGAATGTTTGATACAATAATGAAATAGCACAAGACTAACTAATGAATACTGAAAAGGAAAAAAAAACTCTATATTTTGAGAGAAGACAATATGTATTTTTGAATAAAAACAAGGTATACATAAATTAGACCATTAAAACATCACATCACAAATCAGTTCAAAATAGTGTTATGTTAATCAATATACATCTATAATCTTTCTTGGTAATTTATTTCTGAGAAAACGATTTCTATAAATATATTTGTTAGTACATGTTATAACAAAAGGCGATTTATCAATATTGACCAGTGGAATAAAAATGTTTTACACAGGAATAAACTCATTAACATAAGAATCATTGACTTTGTTATGGGCACACGCTGAAAAACCTAAACTGGGTCTTTCTGCTCTTTTGATCTACAAACTATATGGTTATTTAGCGTTTGTTTTAAATAATGAAAAAATATAATAGGCCTTTTTTTAATTCATTTCACTAAAGCTTTAAATAATCAAAACAAAGTAACAAGCGTGAATGTGGGTTGGTTAGTAGTACTTACAGTCATCACTTCTTAATTGAAAATCTTAAACAAATCAGTTTTGTTTTGGGATAATAACAAAATCTGAAGAATTGGAAGAATAATTCTCATATTCCTCCAAGATATACCTACCTGTACAAACACTTGCCTTTTGACCCTAGGAGAAAGAACAATCTGCATTTTACACAATAAAATCAAAAAATCTTGCCCTAACATCCTGTATAGTAATCTAGGCTAATGCCCTGTACTGGCTATCCGTTGGTACATACCGCGCATGCGCGAAACTTCCCTTCCGGTCTACCTCTTTCAACGCTTGCAGGCGTAGTAGTGAGGGGAGGATGGGCTGGGTTTAACTGTTTGTACAGGTAGGTATATCTTGGAGGAATATGAGAATTATTCTTCCAATTCTTCAGATTCCCATAGATAGTACCTACAAACTGTACAAACACTTGCCTCGCATGCCACAGTCCGGAGGAGGGACTAATACGCCGTACAGAGCATTAACCAAGTTTTTTTGATTCCCGCGTAAAGAATGGTAACCTCGGTATTACTCACCTCGAACTCTCCTGGATCCGTCCTCAGGTGTCCAGTGGGCCAGGATGAATTAGATCTTTCCCTGAACGCTGTGTGGGCCGCTACCAACGGACCGAGTGAATACAACCCACCGCGTACTAAAGTCATGTCGCGGAGACAATAGTCCGCGAAAGTCCTCGGTGACTTCTAAGACAGATAGATTGATAGGTTGTTTGGTGTTTTACGCTGCGATCAAGATTATTTCACTTATATTGCGGCGTCGCCAGTTTTATTGTGGAAGGAAAACGGGCTGTGTGCCTGGAGGAAAATCACGACCCTCCGCTGGAAGCTGGCAACCATCCCACATAGGTCGTTCGAGTGAAAACCCAGTCAAAAAAAAAATTTTTTTTTTTTTTTTTTTTTTTTGGGGCTGAGTGGGATTCGAACCCGTGACCCATTGGCGGAAGGCTGTTTGGATTGAGCGTCTAACGCTATACATACTGAGTCACGGACCCCAGCCTTCCAAGAAATAAGCCCTCATAATCCGGACATCGTGTAGGGACATCATCGTTTATCAAGGGGCTTGGTAAACGAAGATTGCACAGGAAATATATTCTCTATTAGAGAAATGTGTTTTATTTTACTGATTTATTTATTTCTTGGAAATAAACTTCACTCGGAAAGGAATAAGCAACATTCCTGTGTCGGCTACGAAGACCGGTGGTCTTCGAAGACCGACGGTAGACATATGGTCTTCGCAAAGGTCCGCGCTCAAATCTGCAGACTTTCTGCGTCTTGACAAGCAAAGTCAGCACCCAGGCTCAAGTGGCCGTACATACTAGGAATAACGACTGTTCGTGTATTTCTTACTACGGTAATATACACAAGTACTGTCGGCTTGCGTTCACATCCCGTCGACCCGTAATGGCGAAAGGGTGTAACAGTCGACTATCCAACAGGCCTATCAGCGGAGTCGTTGCTGATTAGCCAATCACAGCTCCTTTCTTTCCCCGGCATGGGAAATCATGAAGATGGCGGAAAGAGGACAATTCCAGCAATTGACGGGAGAAAAACATCTCTAGTATGGTTTATGTTCGAACCTAAGATCTGTAGTCAGAACAGGTACGGTACTTTTTCCTTTGGCTCATTTTGGAAAAAAAGGAATTTACTTGAAAACCAGTTGGCAAGAAGTCCGTCTAAGATTAGAAGATAATGACATTCTAATGAACTAGGAGCTCGGTCTTGTACTTAGATTGATGATTGGTCTTCGCGCCGCACTGAAGTTATTTAACCTATAAGGTGGCGTAGCCAGATTGTGGGGGAAGGACCTGGGCCCGGAGGAAACCCACGACCTTCGGCATGGCAACTCCTCCGCATACGGCAACCGCCATAATGTAAAAGTTGTCATTTTGCAACGGTAACTGCGAGAGGAAACTGTCAGGGTAATAATTTAAAGTGGCCTGTACGAACCGAAAACGTGTTCGAAAGTAAGCAAAATTTAAATAACCGGGACGACCATTCATTCATTCTAAGCCGAAGTTGGTTCAAACAATACTTTATCGTACATTTTCGAGCCCAGAAGCATTAAAAAAATTCTGAATTATACGCCTTGAGAGAAATAGCATAATTTCAACATTCTGTTGTGACGTCAAAATATCAACATTTTGGCAGCTCATACCCCTTTAATAGTAAGCTGTCATGACGCAATGCCACAAGAAAATAACAAACAGCGCACCATTTTAAACTACGAACGGGCTGTTATTAATTTACAACCGCACAGTAGTGATATCATTTATTGGTCAGCCTTGAAATCTGCGAGCAGGCCGGGTGAGCAGTCCAACCTGACGATTGATTGATCGAAGAATTACGCTGCACGCAAAAGCTATTCCGTTTATACGGTGGCGTAGCCAGGTTTAGTGGGGGAGGAAGACCGGGCTTACCGTCCGGAGTAAACCCCGAACTCCGGCAAGTACCTTGGGAGTCTTCCACATACCCATCTTGACGAAGGCTGTGCCAACGCACGTGTGCCCGACGAGTGCAACCTCGCCCTGCACTAGTGTCAAGTCTCATATGTAGTATACTGTGAAGGTCGTAGGGGACCCCCCAAGACCAAACCTCCTAAAGCCTGATCCCATAAATTATGGATGAGGGCTCACAATACTGCCAAGAGCCTGAATCCAAGAAGATTAGTCCTCGCCAAGGTTGCTCGTTGACGAGGGAAAATTTTTGCATGAAAACAGGCTCAGGGGTTCCTAGATATTACCAGTCGTCATGATCGGCTAATAGTCTTCTGTTTACGTACCTCCCCCCCCCCCCCCCCCCCCCTCATGTCCTATGACACAACTTGCAGGTCGTCCTGCGGGTCCAAGGGGGGGGAAATCTGATTAATGTATTAATCGCTGATTTTTTGCCGCAATCCATGTTATTTCACTAACCGGGCAACTTGTCAGGTTTAGTGGGGGAGGGAATCCCCGATCCTCAGGGGAAAGGGTTGCATGGTTAATGCTTTACGCTACATTTCGGCTTATTCCACTTATACTGCAGTTTTGCAAGGATAAGTTGGGGAGGAAAACCGGGCTCATCGTCTGGAGGAAGCCCCCAACCTTCAGTGAGAACCTGGTAACCCCTTTCCATACGGCGACTGAGTGACGAGTCCTCTCAGAAATGTATTTGTTCTGAGTAAGATTCGAACCCGCGCCGCATGATTTGTGTAAGTAGGCCCCGGGCTGACATTTAAAAAAAAAATCAAAGGCAACCAGGCGGGGTCCAGGGCCTAGCTTATCGGATGGGGAGACTCCCACGCTTGGGCGATTTCCCGCTGTCGACCGGTCACCCCAGTGGCCCGCTCTAAATTGAGCAGCAGCTGGTAGATATAGTCCAGGAGTTCAGAGAAAGTCAAATATTGATCGTCCGTCTCCTGTTGGTTTGACAGTTGGGATGATAACCGCCGGCGGTTCGACTCGCACCTGGGCGTACATCCATGGCCGAAACATGGTAGGTTTAGGCCTCTTGGAACACCTCTTGGCGTTTTGACAAACCCAGAACCTGGGTTAGGGCTGTTAGCCTTTCCCCCCACTCTAGTTGTCAGGCCGATCGACTCATGAACCCGTGGGTAGTGTCGTAATCGAAGGCGCCGTAATTTGAGGCTCCCCTGTGGACTGACAAATCCAGAGCTTGGGATGACGCCAGTATTACAATCAGCCCACTTTAGTTGTCAGGTGGCCGACTCGTGTACCTGGACGTACAGTCAGGGTCGAGGCCGCCGTATGCTAAGCCCCCAGGTGGATCGACAATACCAGAGCTGGGGTGACGCCCGTAGGCCCACAAAGCCACTCCGGTTGTCAGGCGGATCGACTCGTGTGCATGGGCGTACAGTCGTGGTCGAGGCCGTTGTATGTTGAGGCTTCCCGTCGGCTCGACAGATCCAGAGTTGGGGTGAGGCCCGTACGGTAACCAACCCACTCCGGATGTCAGGCGGGTCGAGTCGTGGGCCTGGGCGTACAACCCTAGTCGAGGCTGTCGAATGTTTAAGCATCCTGGTGGCTCAACAGATCCAGACTTGGGGTAACGCCCGCAGGACTCGCCCACTCTAGTTGCTAGGCGGATCGACTTGTGTACATGGGCGTACATTCGTGGTCGAGGCCGCTGTATGTTTAAGCCTCCTGGCGGTTCGACAGATCGAGAAGTTGGGATGACGCCGAAGGCTCAAACCACTTCAGATGTCCGGCAGCTCGACTCGTGTACCTGGGCGTACAGACGTGGTCGAACCGCCTTGTTCAGTAGTTGAGAAACCCTGATCATCCGTATCTTCCGCCGAATCCGTCGGAGACTCCTCTCCAGTGGGCTCCGGTTCGGGATACTGGACGTTCGGCTGGAGGTAGTTCCCTGACCAAGTTTTAGTCTGGTAGTCGCCCTCTAAGAACAGGTCCGCCCATCTCCTGGTCTCAGGGAGCGCCTCCTGGCGGTTCGACTGATCCAGGGACAAGGTTGCCGGTCGTTGCCTGATCAACCCGCCCTGGACGTCAGGCAACTCGACTCGTGTGCTTGGGTGCACAGTCGTGGTCGCAGAAGCCTGTTTAGATCGTGAAGATCTGGGCCCCTCGATTGCCGCGCCTGAGTTGTTTATTTACTCGAGCTTGGCAATTGAGAATTTAACGCCCTCTAACGTTTGTTCCATGGCACACAAACGTTCTGCGTCTGACCTCTGCGTGGGTTCCGGCTGGCGGGTGTTCCGACACGCAGACTTCGTATGGGAAGGTGTAACTGACGTTCGGTCGCTGGCTTGAGACAAACTGTCGAAGATAAGCAAAATGAACAGAACATATGTTGAGAGCTAATCCCAACAAAGCATCAACGACAGCCAAATCAGAAGAGATAATCAACAAGAGAACACAGAAAAAAAAATTTTTTTTTTTTTTTTTACTAACTCGTTATTAATTACTCATTCCTGTTATATTATATATCGTTTTTTTCTTTTTATTACAATAAATAATAGTTATTGATTTAGGACTTGCCTGGACCGTTTAACCTCGTCCGCTGAGTCTGGGGAGATCGCGTGATCGCCCCCCCCCCCCCCCCCCTCTTCGACGACCTCCTCGGTTTCGAAGAATTGCCCTCCTTACTGGACCAGGAAGAACTTCGGGACCTGCTACTCTTCCTCTGAGGCTTCGCTGCTGATGATATTCTTGGCAGGTATTCGTGGGGTAAGTGCCTCCACAGGCACTAGACACCATTTTCCATCACAAATTTTTAATCTAAAAATAACAACGAAAAAGATTTAAAATTTAGTAATGGAACGTAATTTATTTAAACAGGGACGCACCCCGCTTTAAAAAATCGCCTATGAAAATATGTAATAGTGTTTGTATGGGAGGGTGGTGAGCCACAACAACCCGACCGCGTGGTGACGAATTTTGGACCCACGACAGCATATATGTGGGTTGAGATGGGTTGAGTCCGAAAACTCTCCAAAAACAAAAAAATACAGGACATTTTTTGGTCAGAAACCCTCTAGTAATCTAGGGGAGGGTATCTAACCGCTAGGGACAGTAAAATTTCCTACCAAAAACGATTCAGAGAGAAGGATTAGTAAGAAAAGTATACTTAGTATAATTTGCAGTGTTGATCTCTTCTCTGCAGAGTTGAAAGAGGTAGACCGGAAGGGAAGTTTCGCGCATGCGCGGTATGTACAAACGGATAGCCAGTACAGGGCATTAGCCTAGATTACTATACAGGATGTTAGGGCAAGATTTTTTGATTTTATTGTGTAAAATGCAGATTGTTCTTTCTCCTAGGGTCAAAAGGCAAGTGTTTGTACAGTTTGTAGGTACTATCTATGGGAATATCTGAAGTGTAAAGTATGTATTACAGGACCAGATAAGAATGTGCTGGTTTTTTTTAGCAGCTGCCTTGTAGAAAGATCGTGACAAGCAAAGGAAGTATTTCTCCAAAAGCAAAATAATCCCTACAAAATCGGGACATGCTGTTTCGTTTAAAAAGATGCCGATTATGATTTACCTTTGAAAAACATTACATGAAAAACTGAGTTACCATATATTGATGGCCCAAGCTCTAATACATTTGAGTTCACAGTAAATTTCCCACACATCTAAGACATCTAAGAAGGATTACACTGCTAAACTAGTCTTTTCAATTATAACAGTGTAAAAATAATAACAAGCATCTAGATGATTGTGTTTCAGTGTTACTGGGTGAGACTGGAGGTTCTGCAGCTTATTGTTTCCACTTCTGACAACTGGCTAAGTGGTCTCCATCTAGATTGAAAAAAATAAACAAGAAAAGCTTTGATATTTTAAGTTACATGAAGTATTATATTTTACCGACTTGTTAAATATTACTTCTGAAATAAAATCCTGAGGAACATTAGTAAGAGAATGAACAATATGATTTTATGGGGGGTCTATATGTTATATAATTAACAAACATAAGACTTTTATCTAGCAGCTTGTATCTAGCAGAAATCACCCAAGCATCATATAACTCCCCCAAACAATCAATTTTGCAAAAAAATGACAATGGAGAAATTGTCTAAAATGAAAAGTGAAACTCTTCATAAAACTGTGTGAGTTCATATCTTTTACCATGAGTTTGTAACTTTGTATGTGTAGTTAATTTCATTGATTGATTGGGGCTTTGCTTTTTCTAAAGTGTATGTTTGTTGATAAGCGACTGACACTTCAAACAGTTCCACACATATTAGCAAAGGTTTTGGAGCTGAGCCTTTGGAATCTTGAAGTAAAAAAAAAAAACAGAAAAGAAAATCGACCTAATTTCCCTTTTATTTTCAGAAAAGTTTGGGGTTTTTTTTGCCTTATTTGAAACTTTTCATGATTTATTTCAGTCTCTTACATTGATGATTACTTTAGAAATGTTAAAACTACTACAATGTTGATTGAATTACTTACAATGGATTGCAGGAGAAGTTTCATCTTTTAAAAGGAGCCTCCGCTTTCTTCTGTGTAAACCCAGATTTTCTACCAGCTTCTTGCCAAATATAGTTCTGCTTATTGACGTCTTAAAGAATACTTGTTTCCTCAAACACATTGTTCATTTGGTCAACCTGCACTTGGCATCATACTCTTCTTCAGAAGGTCTTGAAAATAAAAACATACAATAATATAGTAAGGATAACATTAATAAAACCATCATGGCATGTAAAGTACTATTATCTATGAAGAAAGATGGAATGAGACTATGTCAAATACAATACTGTACAAGAATTGGATTTCTGTTTTAAATTGGTAGATCTGATAGAGTCCGGGCAAATGTTTATCCATAGTACGACCAGAATTTTTTGTGCTGACTGTAACAACTAACCTACCTCATAACAAATTTGACTGCAAAGATGTTTCGGAAGTCAATTTCAGTCCAGGAAAAAAGCTGTCCCCTTCTTTCTGCGAGACGCCGAGTTGTGCGCGCGGCAACATTCGAGCAAAGGGAAATAAACACCCTACCGGTTTTGACATGTAATGTTCACGTGGTTACCACCAAGTTACAGGGTTGATACTTATTAATCCTGTTATATTTACAGTGCTTACACAGAAAAACTGATAGTTTCTGATAATATAACTGCACATGATATTCTACGGCTTTGACCACCCAGTTACATTACGTGGTTACATACAAGTACGGAATTATAGTTGTAATTTCGTATATACATGTAGGCCTAGTTACCTGGTGGTAACTGCGTGGTACTTCGCTGTTATGACATGTCAGTTACAATCTGTGCAAGAAAGATGGTTACCACGTGGTGACCACTCAGTTACCACGTGGTAACATACAAGTACTGAGTTACAATATTCTATCAGTACTTTGTGGTCAGGGGCTGACAAAACAGAAAGTTACTGTTAACATATCGGTTCCTTGTGACTATTGTCACAAAGTACTTTGATGTTTTCCAACATACAGTAACCACCTGGTAACAACACAGTAACCACGTGGTTACCAGGTGGTAACTTATCTGTAATTCCGGATAGTAACCTGGTGGTAACTGTGCCGTACTTGACGGTTTTGATGTGTCAGTTACCATCCGTACAAGAAAGATGGTAACCACTAGGTAACCACTCAGTTACCACGTGGTAACATGCAAGTACTGAGTTACAATATACTATCAGTACTTTGTGGTCAGGGGCTGACAAAACAGAAAGTTACTGTTAACATATTGGTTCCTTGTGATTATTGTCACAAAGTACTTTGATGTTTTCCAACATACAGTAACCACCTGGTAACAACACAGTAACCACGTGGTTACCAGGTGGTAACTTATCTGTAATTCCGGATAGTAACCTGGTGGTAACTGTGCGGTACTTAACGGTTTTGATGTGTCAGTTACCATCTGTACAAGACAGATGGTTACCACGTGGTGACCACCCAGTTACCACGTGGTAACATACAGGTACTGAGGTGCAAAAACCAGCTCAGTACTATGCTGTCAGCGGCTAGCTGTGTACACATAATATGTAAGAGATACAAACCTTATCATAAATAGCTTTCTCGCTATGCCACCTCATAATGGTATCCATGGCAGAACAGAGGAACCGCCCATAGCGATGAGCCTCATTCTCAGTACAGCTTGTTACAGAGTAAGTAATATCACAGAAAATCTGAAAATCCAAGAAATAAAATAATCTATTAAAAGTCCACAAAAGAGTTCCACACCAAAAAACATATCAAATTCTAATATTCCCATATAAATTTGATTTGTCTGTTGTACTATTATTTCAGGAGGGGAAGCTAGCCCAGTATCAAAGTGAGTTCCTGACTAACAAGTCACTTTACTTAGACAGCAAAAGTCAAGTTAGTGATTATATAAAATACTGCCATGGAGGCTTCAATAAGTAACAACAATTCCCAAGTGTAAGAATTAAACAAGATTACCATATCTGTCCTATTATTGTTTGATGTTTTACATCACATCACATATTTATGGTGCACAATCGGGGTGTTTGGAGTGGGGAGGAAACCATGCTTGGTGCCCAGATGTATAACCCAAACCTTTCACCATGTACCAGCCAGCCTTACCATTTTGGTCAATAAAGTAAAAACTAAGTCAGAAAGGGATACAAACTCTGGGACCCAAGCATGGGATGTTTGTGAAGGCAGGAATGTCTATCACTCTACCAACTTAAACACAGAGGCCCTTAATCTTGTTGAAACAGCACCAAGGCCTTGGCGGCTCAGTCAGCAGAGTGATAGACCCTCAGTTTGACACAGGCATTTTATCGATGTGCAATGTTTCCAATCCCACTTTGGACCATATAAAATTGGAAAATTGGATTTGGTTTATTTCAATTCAGAATCCTACAGGCTGAGAGCCAAATTTTTCGCTTGATTGACATATCTCAATGATTTGCCAAGAACTTGTGGAAGGTCAGGGATTTCCTGCGCGCAAAAGCCCAGTTTCCTCCCCCAAGGTCGCCATATAAGTTTAAGAATCCTTAGTGAGGTATAAATAATTAATCAATCTAACAGCAGGCAAAAATTTTCGTGATCCACTCACCCTATCATAGCAAATGAGTGTTGAGAAATTTGAAGCCTTGAGATCGTGTAGTATTTGGATATATTTAGCACAATAGACAGCATCACTGGCTGTGAAACAGCTTCTAGGAAATATACACAGCTGTAAAAACTGGGTTATTGTTTCATTCTTTGTGGATCCTGAAAAAATAGTGAAGAGTGGGTGTAATTTGGTAAGTCATCAGTTTGGAAATTTGAAATACAAGATCCAAAATTTTGTAAAGGATTTATTGAGGTAAAATTAAGTTTTAACTAACAAAAGCCAATCAAGAAGTCATTTGTTTCTCATGTCATCACATAGCATACTGTATAGACTGTTCTCCTTACTTCTACATCTTTATTTTCTACTTAAAGATTGGGTGCTTGACATCGCATCTCTTAAAGGGGGAGAAAACAAAAAATCACTTTAGGGTTCAGAAGAAGCGCACTAACTTTTCCTTTCCAACGATACCAAACACATATTTTTGCAAAAAAAATTCCACAATAAGAAAAACAAATTGGTCAACTTTCAAAATCTCCCATTTTAGCCTAGGTTAAATTCATCCTCCTCAAGGCCTTCGTAATTCACCAATATGGCATGCAGACCATTTGCTAGTCACATTTTCCTCAAAGCATCTTTTGTAATTCAATATATGTTTCGTGAAACTGAAAGCAATTTGCTGGACATGGGAATACTTTGAACAGAGTGAAATTAACCTGGGTTTTAATGGGAGATTTTGAAATTTGACCAATTTGTTTTGTGTGTGTAACATAATACGGCATTTTATAAACTGCATAATGTCCCATGAAAAAAATCGCAAAAATATGTGTTTGGTACCGTTGGAAAGGAAAAACAAGCACGCTTGTTTTGAACCATAAAGTGTTTTTTTGTTTTCTTCTACTTAAGTGGGGTTTCGGTGGCTCAGAGTGATACCTCAGATTGACACAGGCCTTCCATCAAATGATCGATGTATGTGAAAGAGTTGCCAGATGGGCAATGAGCCCGGTTTTCAGCCCCATTACATCTGACAACGCCATCATACCAGTGAAATAATCTTGAGAACGTCGTAAAACATCAATCAATCAATCTGCCATGGTAAATTTTATCACTAAAATTCATCAGATCTCTACATTTGATGTATTAGAATAACTGTGCTTAGCTGAGCTGTGCATTGCTGAAATAAGAGTATCGTCATGAGAAAAAAATTAAGGCATCACCACGTAGTTAGTTGAGAATAACACACGAGCTTTCGACACAAATACCGGTGTCTTCGTCAAGTGTAACTTTGTGTATGGAACCCACGTTTAAAGAGAGTTTCAATCATTTCTTACAAGAGTATCGTCATTATTTGAGGGCTCAATATTTACAAAAACATTTTATTCTCGAACCAAATAGATACAATGTTCTTACTTGATAGGAACCACGTATCTTTCTCCTGTTTTAACCTGGCCATAACTCTGGCTACATGATCAATCTGTCTCTTCTCTTCATCCTGTAGTTTCTCACACAGACTGTTACATCGTTCCTTCTCCTTCTTCTTCTTACCCTGAGGCTACAAGAGACAGAGAAACTGGGAAATATAATCTGAGAAACTTCTTTGGCTTTTCACATGGTTGACTGATTTTTCAGGGTTTTATACCAACGCAAGATAAGTGAAATAATCTAGAGTGTGGCGTAAAACATCAAGCAACCGATCAACCAACTTAAGAAATTTCTCCTATGGAGTGTGGAGCCTGGTTTATTGGGGAGAAGAAATCCAACTCTTTGTCGCTTGGTTGATTCATTCTTCACCGTTTACACCCACTCAAGGTTATTTCACTTGTATTGCAGTGTTGGCCTGCCTGTTCATTAGAGAATGAAATCATGCTGTATGCCAAGATGAAATCCCAGTCCTTCCACTGGTAACTCAGGTTAGAGCAGATGAAAGTATGGACAAATGTTTCCACTGAATGGGATTCAGGCTACTAATTGGTTGATTGATTGGTGTTTTACACCGCATTCAAGATTATTTCACTTATAAAGCAGTATTGCTAAGTTTAGTGGGGGAGGAAACCGGGCTCTTTAACCAGAGGAAACCTTCGACCTTAAGCGAGTTCCTGGCAACTCTTCCACATCCCCATCCCAGGTTGAAGGTTTAGATAAACTTGTATAAGGCCAAAACTGAGGCGTCCTGTTTTTTTATGTGATCTCACTTTGATCATTTAAGAATAGTGCACAAGGGTGTCTTTGTTGAGATACTAATTACCTCTGATCAATTTAGCAGCACATTTTAGACAGCAAAATCCAATCGAAAGAGATTGCTCGGTCGCCGTATGTGGAAGAGTTGCCAGGTACTTTCTGAAGGTCGGTGGTTTCCTACAGGCAAAAAGCCTGGTTTCTCCCCCCACTAAACCTGGCGCCGCTGCCATATAAGTGAAATAATCTTGAGGCATAAAACCTAAGTCGATCAATCAACCAAAGAGAGTGAGAGTTCAGGGCAGAGCATTATATCAGACTTGTGGTTACCGTTCATTGACAAGGTTAATGGTTAATGCTACTCTCACTGTTATACTTAAAGTGAAATAATCAAACAATCTTTCCTTTCTATCATCATATACAATACAGGATATTTGACGAGTCACTTACAAGATCTTTGTTATCTTCAATGGCTGTTATCTGAGATTTGAACTGCTGAATTTGTTTGTCATACATGGCTGATGGTGGACACAGGTCATACATGGACAAAGACCAAAATGTCACATAAAACCGAGGACTGAAAACAAGAAAAATAATTTAGGGTTTCTCCAGTTTCTTAAGGAATGAAAGGACGAGGAACAAAAACTACAAGTAAATATATAATAATTTCAACTTAATAGCTTTTTGGATGTTATTTGTTAGTCCATAATTCTTTTTAAATTTACCCCACCAATAAGCATTAACTAATCATTCCCTTTAATTTTTGGGGAGGGAGGATGGGGGCACTCCAGAGCGCACTATGTCAGGAAGTATGAAGAAGTTCTACCCTTTCTACAAGCGTCCTATCTGATAATCTACTTTAATACTGTAAAGGCCCGTTCACACTGTACGATTAGTCGTATCGACTTGTAGGATGCGATGAAAATAAATGCTTCTAATTGGTGAATAAGATTTAACAACCAATCAAAAGCATCTATTTTAATCGCATCCTACAAGTCGATACGACAAATCGCACAGTGTGAACGGGCCTTAAGATAACTTCAGGCCTTGCTTTACCTTAGATCGTCCCAGACCTTGGGTGTATATAGTGGTCTTACTAACTCTACTACTGGGCTAATAACTGTTTCTACTGCCTCCAAGTATCTCTGTAACTGTTAAAAAGAAAACAAAGAAAATCATAATATTTCAGATCCATAGATTTATGCTTTAAAGTACAGAATTTTGCCCACAGAAAAGCATCGGAATTGACAATGGAATAAAAATACCAGTAAGCCATGAGAACGGATTGATTGTTGAATGTTTGATGTTTTACAAGTACGCCGCGCTCAAGATTATTTCACTTATATGGCGGCGTTGCCAGTTTCAGTGTGGGAGGAAACCGGGCTCTATGCACGGAGGAAACCCACGACCTTCCGTTAGTAACTGGCAACCATCCCACATAGGTGGTTCAAGTGAAAACCCAGTCAGAAAATTTTCAAATTCTTTTTATTTTGGACTGAGTGGGATTCGAACCTACGACCCATTGGTGGAAGGCTGTTCGGATTGAGCGTCCAGCGCTCTACCTACTGAGCCACGGAGGCCCCCAGATATATTGGAAAAGCATCCGAATTGCAAAAATTCAGACTTTTTTCATAAATTCTGATTGCCAAGAGAAGTCCAGCGTTAAAAGTACCTTGAAAAACTAAAGGATCGACGATGGAATAAAAAATACCAGCATGTGTACTTATAACAGACAGAATGATGTAGCTGCTTTGCACCAACACATTTTAGGTTTGTTTTTTTTTATGTTGCCTATAAAACTTGACATACATCGCCAAGATTTATATTCAACAAAAGCTCTTCATTTCACTTCTTGACAAAAACGATGAACAGTTAACTGATTCTGTTTCAGAGGAATTTTCCCTATATTTGGCCACTCATGCCACTCTATCCAAGGCCTCAGAAGAAAATAGATAACATTATTATAACCCATGTTGTCCTTTTTGGGTGATGAAATAGAAGAAAAGTTAAACTCCACAGAATAAACTAACTAGTTCCTTACCTTGTTTTGACTTGAAGTCTGTTTGTTACTCTTATCAATCTTCTTTAATTCATCAAACTTGGACTGAAGAACAAATCAAATATAATGTCAAAAGAGTACCAGTAACCTACCATTTTATTGTGATGTAACAAATACATGTATCAATATCAATAAAGTGTTATTTTAGAAAAGAAGAATTTACCTGTGCCCGTGTGTTCTAGTGTTCATAAATAACGTCGTACATTAATATGTTTCTTGCCAATACACTGAGATCAGTTACTTATTCATGAAAAATCTTCATTGATTTTCAAAGCACGTTTCCCAATATTATACCATAGATCGCCTACAAGCCTCAAGTAGGATATGCACTATACATGTAGATAAAATATGTTTTCCTTTGGTTGGTTGGTCGATGTTTTAGTCAACACAACATTATTTCACTTTTATGTCGGCTTTATAGTGGAGGGAACCGGCTCAGTGCCATGAGGAAAGCTCAACGTTTGGCATGTACCAGGCCATCCTTCCATATCTTACGAACAAGTGAAAACGAACTTTTAAAAACAAATTTCCGGACTGAGTGCTATTTGAAGCTGTAACCCATAGATGGAAAGCTCGCATCGCTTTAAGGACTGATCCATCGATGGCCACTTATGATTTTCCACTTTTAGGGATGTAAAAAATATTGAGTAGATGAAAAGGGAGAATCGGTATCAAAATGATAGAATAGTTGTAAGGGTATGTGGTAGCTTACCATGATACCATGTGTGTAGAGAGAACGGGAGAGAAAAAATGCTGCGTCTGGGGAAACATTGTAGGATGATACAAGAACATCTATAGATGGTAATCTCCGTACAAACTCCTCTGTACTCAGCTGCATGGAGAGAAAACTGCCAAACTGTACCAAAGTGTCCTGACACTGAAAAGAAGATATTATAATAGTCACATAAACTTCATAAACTTCTTCCCCTTATTTCTACTCGTTTAACTTGTAAAGGATAATACAATACATGTAGTTAAAAAAAAAAACAGGGTTCGAAATAAGCGCTGGCCCGCTATCCCAAGGATAGTGAAAATTTGATCGGTCTAGTAGACAAATACATCCACTGGCTGGCTGGGATACTAACTTTTTGGGACCTTTTTCGTCTGTAATTTAGTTGTAATGCATTGCTATAACTTCAATGTTCTTAATTTATATTCAAAATATGATTTATTGGCCGTTTAATTCGTCGGGAAATGTTACTTACTTCAGTCACAGATGCTGATAAAATTACAACTTTGCCATGCATTGGCCAATTCAAGAATTTATTAAATTTCAGCCAATCGGTGTCCACGTAAGAAGTTTAACTACAGTTGACGTACACGTAACTTCCAATTTTTGATTTCCGGTTCAAGTCTGACAGCGATGTGATTTCGCACTGACATACCTGGATTATAAATTGAGTTATTTCTCCATAACTATTGCACGCTGGCTATTTAAAGGGGGGAAAACAGGGCTAGAGTTTAGAAGAGCATGTACGTGTTTGGCAATGAGTGTAGCATGTGCATGGAGACACCTGGGGCGACTTTTGTTCACGGGACATGAAACTTGAAGGTTGAAAGTGAACAAAAACAAATGTGAAACCACTCAAATATTCAGTGAAGTGACAAGTTGTAAACCTTTCAAACTTCTGGACAAAAAATAACAAAACTTTTTGAGTGGTTTCTTGTAAATAAAGTTAAATTACAGTCTCCCTTGGCCTTGAGTTTTAATTTTTTTAAAAAGTCAGCAATCGCGAAAGTGTGTGTTACAACAACAACACGGACATTCAAAGTGATGCTTGACGAAATTCAAGGGTAAATAAGACAGAAAAAAACACTATGCACATCCTCAAAATACTTCTTTATAGCTAAATGATATATAAAGAAACTATATCATAGTGAAACTTTGTCTATTCCAGTTAATTTATTTTCTGTATCAGGCCAATCTTAAAAAAAGTTTAGTTTCATGTAAACTCTGCATGTTTCATGTTTGTATTCCTTGCATGCTTGCAAACTTAGACTGTGTTCATAAGAGTTTGACTAATTGATGTTTTACATCACACTCAAGATTATTGCATTTGAATGTCAAAGTTGTCAAGTTTAGTGGGGGAGCAAACCAGACTCTTTGCTCAAATTGATTGATGCTTTATGCCACGCTAAAGACTGATTCATTTATATGGTGACATTGTCAGGTAGTGCGGGAGGAAACCAGACTCTTTGTAGGAAACCCCCGACCTTCGACGAGTACCTGACAACTCTTCCATATACGTCAATCAAGTGAAAAATACACCCAGATTTTTTTCAATTTTTATATTTTTTTAAGTGGGTTTTGACCCCGTGCCGTATCATCAAAGGCCTGTGTCGAACTGAGGGAAAATCACTCTAACCGACTGAACCACCGAGGCCCCTATCAGAAGAAACCCTTGGCCACCTGTCAACAAATAAGAGGGATTTACCTGGTCATAGAGTTTTCCCACTAGCTTGAGATGTCTTTCTTCCCCTTCCCTATAAACGACTCCATCTCTCTGCTGGGCCATCAACATACATAATGATAGAGCCAGATCATGCTCTAACAACACATCCTTTAACCGGGTTGACGATTTCTTTGTGTTCCGAACTTGAGCAAAATAACCACCCTACAAAAGGCAAAAAGTCATGCACACAGTCTTTTTATAACCAGCTGCCTTAGTTCAGATAACATCTTGATGAAAGTTAAAAGTGACAAACAAGTTCAGACCTTAATTATAAATAGCGGACCCAAAAACAAAATCGCCAGGTACTTGCCGAAGGTCGGGGGTTTCCTCCGGGCACAGTTTCCTCCCCCACTAAACCTGGCAACGCCGCCATGTAAGTGAAATAATCTTGAGTCGGCAACAATCAATCAATCAAAAACAAAATCAGATACCTGCCTTTTGAAATTCAAAAGGCTAATCAGGTATTCATTATAAACTGACTATTTAATAATGTTTTAACATAAAAGGGATAATTGTCGCATTACATTATATTTTGACCACTAAGTTTGAGGGAAAGTTTTACCTCTTGTTTGAGGAGCTCTCCCCCTGACATAGCACTAAGTTGATCATCTGTTATCTCTTCTGATATCTCTATACCCACCATCTTCTGCAAGATTTCTCTCAGTAATAACAAGTCAAAACTGTAAGCAAAGAAAGAAAAGTAGAAATGAAGAAATAAATTCAAAAGTTGCGATTGAAAACATAATCTGACTTATTTTGGTTTGAGGCGATGGTTGGAAGGTGGGGGGCAGAGGAGTTGTTGAATTGGTAGACGGATGGACTCCTGAACATAAAATCTTTCAACCAATTTGTCACAGGTTTGAATTCCACTGATTGATTGTTTGGTGTTTTACACCGTACTTATTACATTAAATGATTATTACCTTGTGCACCAAACCCATATTAGTGGGAAAAAAATGATTTGATCACCCCATGAATTCTGGCATTATAGCATTATGATGATATTATCTCTTGCACAGCATCAGACAAAACTAACTCACCTTTTGCCAGCCTTTAACTGGTTAGCCACATACTGTAAGAGGCCTGTTAACTCAATCTGATATTTCTTACAGATAGAACCTGCAAAGCTGGCTAAACCTGAAACATGGATAGGATTAATAGGATAGGATTAAAAACATTGAGGTTTGTCCATGCAGACAGTAAGCTCAAAATGAGGCATGATTTATCTTTTTTTTATGTATATACAGGAGTATTGAGATTGATTGTTTGGTGTTTTACGCAGCGCTCAAGATTATTTCACTTATATGGAGGCGTTGCCAGTGTTATTGTGGGAGGAAACCGGGCTCTATGCCTGAAGGAAACCCATGACTTTCTGTTGGTAACTGGCAACCATCCCACATCACATACTTGGATATCTGATACTAATTGAACCGGGGAATTACAAAACTATGTTAATGACAAGAATACACAGCTGTAACTGTAGCATATTATAATTTAACTGCCATAAAATTATGATAAATTGTGATTATTTTGATGTTCATCAAAAAACTAAATCTGTGACTTTAAAGCAACAAAAATCCAGGGCATAGGAATGGTGCTCGAACAACATTTTATTAACCAAGACGAATGCTCATTCATTTTAGGCCAAAGTTAGTTAGTTTTAGGTTAATTTAACATACATTCTAGAGACAGGTAACACCTAAAATAGCTGAGAATTTTGAAAAATGTCAACATTTTGGCAACTCATGTTTAAAATCAAAGTTAAAATCAAACTTACTTTGTAGCCAGAGTGATATATTTGTGTCATCGTGTTTGAGTCTCTCCTTTTCTGGGTTAGACACAGCCTCAATAATACAAACTGTACGCAGCCGTCAAGGAAGTATTATAGAAACATTGTAAATGGGAACAATAGGAGTGGAAGAGATCTGAAAGATTTTATAATGTAGCAGGGTTTAAGTGAGACGTGAAGAATACTTCACCTTCAGTAGTGGACTTGTTACTGATTTAGTGGGCTAGAATCTAAATCAGACGAAGTAAAAATTGAACAATTTCTGAGTGGATTTTTCAAACGGTCGCCATTTGTAGAAGAGTTGCCAGGTAGTCGCTGAAGGTCGAGATTTCCCCCCAGGCAATAAGCCCGCTTTCCTCCCCGACTAAACCTGGCAAAGACGCCATATAAGAGAAATAACCTTGAGTGCGGCGTAAAACATCAATCAATCAACCAACATCCAAAGGTCTCTTTGAGGATCCCACTTTGCTTTCTGAATATCTTGGACAAGAAATTGGAAAATATTTTGCTCTTTTTAATGGAACTATTTTTTTGAGCATTTAATAACCTTTTCATGGAAATGGGTTGCCCGTTTCATTCAATCAGCTTTGACCATTGAAAACAACATCTAATAGAAAGGATACAAGTCAACATGTCATAAGAGAGAGAGGTGAGGAACTTCATGGAATCTACAACTGGTCCTATAAAATTATCATATCTTTGAATCTGGGATAACACCTGAAAGTTGAAAAAATAAATATTTTTAAGACCATAAAACCAGTTTTCAGAAAAATTGTATCTAGAAAATAATCATCAACTAAACAGATTCAAGCATTCAAATTTTTAAGCATGTTCAACTAGTATGGTACAGTGCTGTGAAAAAATCAAAATGTTGGACTTTATTAAAGGAAGATGCTAAAACTCAAACACCTCGGTTTCAAATGAACATATGTGTGAACTAAGATGTCTGGTTTTCTAACTACTTTATTATCAACATTAAAATACCTCTCAACCAAACTTGCTGAATTACTTGAATTCTAGCACCCTATGATTTCTACTCACATATTCAAAGACGATCCCTGGACTAGTGTGGCTTAACTTCCCAAGTTGTCTGCCAGAGGGTTTGACATTTTCTTTTGACAGTCGTCTGAAAATATAATTGTAAATATTCAGAATAAAAAGTTTTCACATTCAGAGCTTAACCAAGTCCATCAGAACATGTATATTTAAATTTTTCATACATGAAGTGTCATATACATTTTTAAAATCCAACACTAAAGCATTTCTTTTTGATTGCCCTGAAAAAGTAAGCATTTAGCCAAATTACAAAATCCATAATGTCTGTTTTAGTCCAAGACTAATACGTATAATGTATAAATTAGCCAATTGCCGATGGTTCAATGTAAACACTTGACCGTTAACGGTTTTGTTAAGTAAAGACAAATTTATGTTAATTCCCCTTTGCAAAGAACCTCGCACACTTTGACTTGTTTGCTTCCGAGCTTTCGAATAATTATTTTCCATGAGTGACTTACTTCATGATGTATTTCGCTCTCTCTAAACAATCAGCTTTAGCTCGTATTAAAGCAGGGTGAAAGTTACAGGATTCATTCTTCCAACGACCATATAGGCGATACCTAAAATACAGAAGTAGGAATTCAGATGATTTTATACCCTCCTCTAAAACCATATCATCTGCAGATAGATGAGGTCATATATCCACTCAGAGCAAACCTTGGCTGTCTTGGCATTTTGGTTGGTCACCTTTGACATGCTTCTGACAGTCTGCTCTTTTTATATTATATGATAAATCACCATATGGTATTTGATGTATGTAAATCTCAGAAGTTATCAGAGTGGACATACATCCCAATAATAGAGACGATAAAACAATAGAGAAGGGCACATTTAAGGGCACTCTGTATTAAAAATTTGCTGCAACTGTTACTAAGCTCAGGTATGTCAATCTTTCAGGATATCTTAAACTCTTAGGAAAATTGACAATTTTGCATTTTTGCTTTGTTTTGAGGCTGTAATATATTTAATAGGTTACCTTGAACGCTCATGATTTACCAACGATAACAGGCCTGGAATTTTTTGCAAAAATAATTAAGGGCCTCCATTTTTCAGGCCAATTTGTCAAATTTGGATTGCTTAAGATGAAATACCAGGCATAAAACTGAGAAATGGGACAAAGAGGGAGGGATTTAAGGGTAGATAGATGGTTGTTTAGTTGATTGATGTTTTATGTCGCACTCATGATTATATCACTTATATAGTGACGTTGCTAGGTTTAGTAGGGGAAGTAACCGGGCTCATTGCCCGGATGAAACCCCCGGCCTTCAGCGAGTACCTGCCAACTCTTCCACATACGGAGGGCAAACAGAAATTGACCTCCCTGAAATTCGAGGCCTGGAAAAACTTACCTGATTTCATATGGGTAAAGCTTAAGGAGACCCCAGAGTTCCTCAGATATACAACAGTTACAGTGTAGGAGAGTAAGACTGGGTAATACAACCTCATCTAGGACCGTCAGAAAACCATAGTACGCCATATCATCTTCAGGCACAATACCTCCGTCACGCCTCTGTTACAAGATAAATACAATGTGGGCAATGTTATTAATAATGCATTACAATAATTTTGTTTTTCATCATTGGGAAATAAACACACACAATAGTCCAAACGGTAAGATAGGTCGAGCTTAGCAGCTTATGACACTGGATGTGCTTAACTAGAGGCCAATCAAGTTTATGGTATAAGGAAAACATGGTACATTAAATCTTTCCAACGGTACTAAATGGCAACTTTTGGGACTATACCTCTAATCGACAATATTTCAGCTCGTACAGCACACAGACTATATGCATTAAGTTTTTGGTGACTTTCAAAGCCTCTTACTGTCGGGACAATCAGAATTTAGGAGAAAAAAGTTGGAATTTTAGCAGCTCTCGATACTTTAAACGGTAGCGATAAATAGCTCTTCAGAGCTTCTGTTAATTTTTTGTAATCAATCGTCTAGAAATAAAGCTTAATTGAGCCTAGCCAGGCATAGTGAGAAAGATCATTCTATGAAGTGACACGTGTAAAGTTTTGAATCCCCCAAAGAGAAAAAGAGACATACAGAGATAGGTTAAGTTATACTTACCATACACATAAATGCTTTGCCCAGCCTGATGATTTTGGTTATCAACACCACATCATTATGAAGACTTGGTCCAAGGTAACTCAGCATAGGGAACACATTTCTGTGGAGGCCATGGAAGCTATTGATGCTCTCTATACTACATGGGCCTTCCGTCTTTTTCTGTGCCCTCTTCTTAGCCATAATGCCTGGTAAACCATTGTGTCTAATAAGAAGAGAATAAAACCATAAAATCTCAATAAAGAATAATTAAATGTGATATATTTAGGAATACTAAAACACACAGGCACAGGGGAAATCTTCTTGTCTAAAATAACCATGGAGACGTAATAAATGAAGTATATGAAGAATAAAGTATTTGTTGATTGATTTGCTCACATGTAAAGACACATATAAATGGATCATTTAATGACAGGGATACAAAACAAGATATGATTGTTATAGACTCTGGATTACTTTCCTTATATAAGTCATTGGGGGCCTCCGTGGGTCAATAGGTAGAGCATTGTGCGCTCAATCTGAACAGCCTTCTACCAATGGTCGCGGGTTCGAATCCCACTCAGTCCAAAAAAAAAAATTGGAAAATTTTCTGACTGGGTTTTAACGACCTATGTGGGATGGTTGCCAGTTACCACTGGAAAGTCGTGGGTTTCCTCCGGCATAGAGTCCGGTTTACAATACAATCAATTAATCAATGTTATAAACATCGACAAGTGATGTGGAAACTGGGATCAGAATAAAAAACACTACTAGCTTTTTTTCATTTTTGGACAGAGGGAGAATTGAACTCAAGATTTACACATTGAAACAAGTGCGTATCTACACTTACTTTTTATACAGTGGTTCCATGACGGAATGTATGAGAGAGCAGAGAGCCGATGACACTGATGGGTGAGAAGCAGCAAAAAATGAGGGCATTCTGTCCATGATACATTTAGCATTGGGCCAATCCTCAGCATCAATCAAAGCTTTGATAAGACCCAGCTTCTGATTACTGTCAAACTGAAAATCAACAATATCTTAAGTAATCTGCATAACTATGTGTAAATTGACTGAATAAGTTGAAGCATTCATTTAAAATGTTAACTGCACTAAGATAAACTTAAGATTGTTCAATTTACATGACAGAACCTTCTTGGACTGTTTGAGTGATGCTACATGGTAGCTTGATTGTGGTGAGGAGCTTAGCGTTCTGACTGAATAGTCAAGGTTTTATGGCGACAAAAGTACCTACTGACCAATTGCCCGACCCTCCCCCCCCCCCCCCCCCCCCCCCCCACACACACACACTTGCATCCCCTCCAGCTAGGGGTAGATAAGCAAATATGGTCTAGTTGAACAGACCAAAAGTAATTGTAAAAAAATTATGCTGAATTGATTAAATGACGAGGACGAGGCATTGCATTGAAGTTTAGTGGGAGAGAAAAACCAGGCTCTTTGCCCTACCACATACAGCAATCAAGTGAAAGCCCCACTGATAAATGTAAGAAAACAAAATTATTTCAACAAAATTCCAAATAACTCACCAATTCTGATTTATTATCCACCTCCTTTTCTTTTTCTTCAGTTTTATCAGCCAGACTAACAATATTTTTACTCCGGGCATATTGTTTAGCTTCAGTTAACTCTTTCTTGTGTTGTTCAACTATCACAGAATCAGCTGGTGCCAGCTATACAACAAAAACAATCAGTAATCACATCAGCAATTTCATAATGTAAAAGTTATCAATTTGCTTCCTTTTTCTTTCAAATGTTGGCTGAGGAAACATTGCTTTAATAGTATGCTGTACACAATATCTCAAGTTTTCACCAAGGTAAGGAGTTTCTCAAACTACATCCTATTTTGGATGAGAAGGGTTAAACAAAATCTATTTATCTGGTGTGTGAGAGCAGGCCCGAGAAAAAAGAGAAAACTTTGTCTGTCAAAAACGACGCGGACAGCCATTTACAAAAACGTGATTTTCCGCGGAGGTCTCACACCCCTGATTTATAGCACACCCCCCCTCCCCCCACCCCCACCTTCTTAGCTCAAGTAATACATTTTCTGTAATGACCATTAACAAAATAAGTTCAAGTTAATCGAAAGAGACCACATTATATGGGTGTTTAAAATTACCAAAATTACACAACAAATCAGGTTGGAAACTTACATGTGGATAAAGGTCATCCAGGTTAACCAGCCCATGTTTTAACAGTAAGGCAGCCACCTTGTAGAGAGACTGGGGAGTAATATCATCAGCTGGCTCCTAAGGGAGAATATTTGAAACAAATTTTCATTGTAATATGATTGATTGATGTTTTTCGCCGCATTCAAGATTATTTGGCTATTATTTGCTGAACTTATGTGGCGGTGTTGTCAGGTTTAGTGAGGGAGGAAACCAAGCTCATTGCCCGAAAGAAAGCCCCACAGCGATGACCAAGTGAAAAATTCACTCAGAATTTTTTTCAATTGTTTTATTTGGTCTGAGAGGGCTTCAAACCCGGACCGCATCGATTATTTGACTTTATCTGCAAATTTGTCCGGTTAAGTGGGAAAGATTGATTTCTCAGAAACTCAGAAATTAGTGAGAAAAGACATCAAAGCTCTGTGACAGGAGAAAAGTCTGCACCTTCCAGTGGCACAGGACAACAATTCCACATAGGACGATTAAATGTAAAACCAAGTCAAACATTTAACGAAATTATCCCTTGTAGTGACTTGTATAACATCACAGAGGCCCATACCCCTAAAATAAAATTAATTGCCAGCACTTACCTGATAAAAGTGGAATTTGAACCCAAGAATATGACATATTGTCCCTTGTTCAGCCATGTATGACTTTATCAGAGGAACAAAGTAAGTCTGAAGCTCTGGTCTGCACTCAAATGACTCCAACATCACATCTAATACACGGTTTGGATCAAGATCAAAACAACCTGCAAAAACAGTTCGAGTTTTTCTTAGATAACAGAAGAATTGAATCAAAAGATATACACTAACAATTATTTGAAAGAACTTTTTTGTTCTACATGGAGGAATCTGGGATGACTGAACTAATTGGTTAAGTCCTATAGGACTGATTTGGAGAGGACTACAGAACTAATTGGTTAAGTCCTATAGGACTGATTTGGGGAGGACTACAGAACTAATTGGTTAAGTCCTATAGGACTGATTTGGGGAGGACTACAGAACTAATTGGTTAAGTCCTATAGGACTGATTTGGGGAGGACTACAGAACTAATTGGTTAAGTCCTATAGGACTGATTTGGGGAGGACTACAGAACTAATTGGTTAAGTCCTATAGGACTGATTTGGGGAGGACTACAGAACTAATTGGGTGAGTCCTACAGAACTAATTGGGGAAGTCCTAGATGACTCAGAGCTACTTTGGGAAATCATTATTGACTCAGAACAAAAAAAGATTGATTGATTGTTTGGTGTTTTACGCCGCGCTCAAGATTATTTCACTTATATGGCGGCGTTGCCAGTTTTATTGTGGGAGGAAACCGGGCTCTATACCCGGAGGAAACCCACGACCTTCCGTTGGTAACTGGCAACCATCCAGAACAAAAAAGAGGAGTCCCAGTTGACTCAGACTAAATGTTGATTTACAGGATGACATACCTATTAGTGATTTGATAGTCTGTAATGTTGAAGGTGGGGTAATATCATCTGTTATCTCCTGATTTAATTCAGTTATTACTTTAGCATAACCTTCACTCTCTTCTCTCATCAAGTTAAACTTTTGCTGTTTGTAACTGGAACAGAAAAAAATCAAGTTTGAAATTTACCACCGTTTCCTGTCTGTTTAATCAAAGCCTAGTTTATAAGACTGAAAAGATTCTTTTTCTTAAAAATATAAAGATTCTAAGACGCACTAGACATATGTCAGATTTGGCCGTAACTTGCAAATATGTACTTCTTTAATAATTCTCCAATGAATAGAGAATCTATAAATGTTTTTGTTTTTTTAAATCACACTGGCTTTTACTAGAAAAGCTATTTAAAGAAATAGAGAAGTTAAATATACTTACTATAACTTGGTTTTAACTTTAACATATTTTTGTGTAAACTGTTGTTTGGAGGGTATAAGGTTAATGCCTTCCAGAGTATCGTGATCCAATCGTTCCTTCAGCACAGCTTCGGGGATGTAAGCCTAGTAAACAAAAACAACAACTAGAATAGACAGGTTTTAGCAATTGGACATCAAGGCAGTCTTTTCAAGTAGACCAAAAAAAACTTTGTATAGAAATGTATATTTTTCTGTCAGAAGCTCGTAAAGGATTCTAGACAAGACAACCGTATCAACATCTTTTTTTTCAACCTAGTGGAATTCACTGTTTCTGACTACCAATTGATGTAAAGATGGCTTACACCAACAGCCAAGGAGGTCCCCAACCCGCAATGATAAAATACATAGTCCTTATTATTGGTTCCTGTGGGCCGTTTCACGAAGCCGTCGCACAGTGCGATCAATCGTAGTTGACATGACGTCGTATCTCTTCACTATGGTATCCAGTGGCAACCAGGCTTCGTTTGCGATGCGACTGCTTTATGAAACGAGCCCCTGATCAGTGAGGTTAGATTGTGTTGTCGAGGTTGAATGGGGAGGAAGTTGGGCTACCCTTCAGATAGAACTCTTCTACAGCGATGAGGTGAGCGAGTATAAAACCCAATCATAATTTTTTACTGGTGTTAGAACAATTTCTGTAGCATATTGCATATGGATACTTACAGCACAGGCTGTGACGAGGGAAATAAATTTGTCACGTTGGGACTTATTCTCATTGGTGGAAGTTTCCAGATCTGTTAAAAGACACAAAATTCAAGTTAGACAATTACAATCAATGTAACATTTGCTCAAATAGCACGGAGCATTTTTTTATCCCTGTAAAGTTTAAGATATCTGGCACAGGGAATGTGCTTTGGATCAATTTTTTTAATGTGTTAGAGCAAAAATGGCATTTTCACTAAGAAACAGAATTGCCACTCATAGATATAATTCTTATACTTTGTCTTATTATAAATATCTCAAATTTTGTTTTAACGAGATTAACATTGAGTGTGTTGTTAGTTAAAAGCTTATAAAACAGTATGTTCATTTCCACTTACCAATAATACAGAAAATATCAGCCATAAGAGAAGGGACATCTTTCTGGTAGTTCTAGATAAAAAATTAAAAACCAAGATAATCTTTTATCAGCAAGTAGTCTCATTTAACAGCAAGTGTTAGTTACATGAGGAATAACACATTTTTGATTCGAAGGTTAAGAATTTGTAACAATGAACAAGATATACCCATTCAACACAAGTAATACTCTTTATTTTCGCGACAGTTTACTTTCAAGTAATAAAAACATACATCGTCAGGCTAAAACAGCCTTCAGTAAAAGACTGATCAACTTTCCTACCAGAATGTCCCCTACAGCAGACATTGCTTGCTCCAGCTTTAGGTTCCCTTTCACAATTTGCCAGCAAACCTCGTACAACGCGGTTTTTAAGGACTTTGAGCCACAGCTCCATGTTGTGTTGCTTTCAGCTAGCTTTTTACACGTTTTTGTACTGCAAAACAATGAGAAAAAAATTAGATTATTATCATTGCAAGTATTTTCATGCAAAAAGGGTGAGCCTGGCAAGTCTCAAATGAAACTGAGACTAAATTTTGGCAGCTAAATATTATTTCAATCTGAACCCTGAATTGTCTTCGAGCAGGTCACCTGGATGGCTTGGTGGGGCTTATTCGATTACCATTGTGAATAGCCCAGCCTTGCTTACTTTCGTGAACTCCGATTCACTCCAAATATTGAGGGGTATATGAACTCCTCATGCGATTATTTTCTGTTGCGACCTTAAAATTTGGATTGAATCGGAATACACAATACTGGGGGCTGGGGTAAAAATCAGATTACCACACCACCAGGTGTCTGAAACAACAACAGCAAGGTAAACGGGTGCCAGCAAGGCCCTTCCTAACCCTCCCATTTTAATCCCAGATATGAGCAGCCCTCTCAATTCAGAAATTTACGTCGGCAAAAAAAATTGCCGTGGCAGAATAATTTTGCCTCGGCAGAAAGTTGTTTGCCTCGGCAAATTCAACTGATGATAAAAAAAACAGAAACTGTTTGTCTTGTGACCTTTATTAGGCCTTTCTATGATTAAATAACATACTTTATTGACACTTTGAGTGTCCGGCTTGCATTTCCAATGGTAAAAATCTAAATAAAAGTATAAATACTCTTTCTACGGTCCATTTTGACCTACGATACCCATAAACACATGAGGAAAACAAAATGGCGATCAATCCCTCTGTATGACGTACTGTCGTTTCGTATCAAATTTGACACAATACCCATGCGCACGCATGCGCGCCACTGTTAAGTTTCAGTTTGAGATACGAAACGGTGACATTCTCCAAAAAATAACGCTCGCCATATTTCGTTTGACAAAACTGTTTTAATCGATATTGTGGGTCAAAATGGATCGTAGAAAGAGTATTTAGACCTTTTATTTTTATTAAATTGACAAAGGAGAATGCAGTGACGAATGTACAGTTTTAATAAACATAAGCCAATCACTATAATCACTTTAACCGCTTCTGAAGACCTGCCACGGCATTTTTTTTTGCCGTGGCGAACCGGCTGTGCTATGGCAATCGCCTCGGCAATTGCCGATTGCCGAGGCGAATTGAGAGGGCTGTTATGAGGCACTATCTGTCTGCCCACTATGCCACTAAAGCCCCTTAGAAGCACTCTGGCAGAGCTAGCACTACACATGGATAGGTGATAGTATTTATTTCAATTAATTTTAAAAATGTAAAAATGGTGCAATTTGGAAACACTTTTAGGAAAAACATTTTAACCGCTTCAGTGCATGTGGTGGGTTGACTTTGAAGGTAGACCTAGCTCAAAAACTAAGCTTTGGGAAGATATGTATTATGCTGGTCTGGCACCTCGTAGCTCAAATAACGTGTGGCATCCAAAAGACCCATGCGTGGTCACCGTTAAAAACAGACACTGTATATCCAACGAGACACGAAATTAACACAAAAGCCACGGTACCTATATACAGTTGGGATATTCCTTCCACTTTCTATAACGTTGGTTAAAAAAAACAGGGTTTTCAATCCACATTTCCAAGCATTATTTGCCAATCAGACATTTTCAAGTTTCAAGTTTTTGAGTTGAAATATTGGAGTTTGTCGTACGCAAAATTGTGAACTTGTGTTATAGCCCACCTCACCAATATTTATCATTTTCTGGCTGTGTTCGGGATTTTCCACAGGAAAAGCCTTCAAAGCCTCTGGAGTACCGACCACACGTGTTGATATCCTACGCAGCTATGGATAATGGAACATAAAACTGTTGCTAAATACTTGCCAAGGTTACCAAACACATGCAGTAAAGGCCTACAATCAGCGGTTTTTCATAATTAACACTAAAAAGTTTCCCCTTGAAAATGTTGAGCGGACCGGTTTCCACGTACGGCATTTGGCAAATAGACGTTTCCATGGCGGTGTGGATTCCAGTGCTAAAGGTAGACCTAGCCATTCATAACAAGCTTGGAACCTGCACCGTTGTCGTAGAAATAGACAATTCGGCGAAAACGCAAGAGAGGGAAGATAGACAGAAATTGTCATTTTTGTCAAAACGTTACCGACCGATCGGTGGGGTCTATTCTCAGTCGTTCGGGGGCGAAGCAGCTGTTTACCCAAAGATCACTTTTCCCAACCTGATTAAAATTTCAATCTGTATTGTTAAAATTGAAACTTGAAAGTAGATTGAAGTGTTTGTGAATGTACACGGATGTGCAGAAATTTTCGGCGGGTTGAGTTGCTTAAATTTAGGATAAAATCAAATATTTCCATCAGTATATTAATATGCGCACATTTGGCAAGTCTACGAACAAAAAATTAGACTGAGAAACAACGTGCAACAAACATGGTGTGCAGTTTTCGTTACGTATAATCTTCTGTTTCATTAAAATGCCACAACGTCTGTGCATTTGACACAGAAGAACAAGATGAATGTTCCCAAAAACTCTTAGAGCACTCACAATTCAGACTTTCCCGTCTTTTCCCAGGTTCTTAGGACCTCGGTGTTGACGAAGACGGCCGCCATTTTCGTTCCAGAAATTCCAAGTACCCGGATGTTTTAGATTTCAACCAAACTATTTATCTCCCTTGTTTCAAAAATCTTCTAAACAAAATCAAGATTTACACAAATCGGTTAAAGTTTAAGCAAAGCAGTTTGAGCAAATTAGTTTTATTTATCTCCTGCCGCAGACTTAAAGACAGTTAGACTAACGAAGTGTATTCTATTTATCAGGTAAAAACGCGAAGGTGCTCCAGGTCCAGGAAACATACCAGCGCACACGTGTGTGACACAACAACACAACACTGCAGTCAACACTGTCACTGTGTCAGTGTCCCAGAAAAAAGTCACTTGGACTTTCTAACTAACGATTCGTTGCACAAGAATTTGCAATCATATGCAATATCAGCCATTTGACAGCCAGTTTTTTTAATAATTTGATACATTTCATGATTTTAAAATCTACGTAAAAAAAACAATCAGGGGATAATGGGATATGTTGTCAGGGAATTCTGGACTGAAATTCAACATTGAATTAATTTGAAATTTGAAGTATTTTATATTCTGACATTGACAGAATTTCTGATGCGTTTGGTTTCTGAAAAACTATGGATGCCCTGAAATACTAATGTAGTAATGAGTAATGTTCAAATTCAAGTAGAAATTTTGTGGATTAAAATAAGAAATTATGGCATTTCTGGATACTGGTATCTATAGTTTCAATATTTTACAAATTATGTTGTTTTTAGTAAAACCGCTCCATAGAAAAATCTATTTAGTATTAATACTAATAGCAATACCACAAAATATTGACAGTTGTCAACTTGTGGGAGATGTTAACCAATTATGCCATGCATGAAATGTTTCCCTTTATAATTATAGACTGTGGACCAAATGGATGAAATTAGATCAAAACCAACCAAACCAGATAGACGTTTTGTTAAGAAGCAGAATAGAGTTTGGCACGTGTTATCAAGCAACGGTGTGACTTTGTCGAAAGTCCCCACAAAGGTAAACCTGTGATCTATATGTAAAGTTGTTCATCTATGAAATAATTACCTAACTTAGCTGATCATATGTTTCAGCTAAGTAATTCGGCATTCGTAAAGATAAAAGTTTTTTTAGAAAAATAAAACAGTTTTGTTCGTTACATAAGTGGTACATATGTATGTCTCTTTTCTTTGAAGGAATTAAAAAAAAGATTCTATCAGGGACTGATCCAGGGAAAATTTGGGCATACCATTTCGGTTCAAAATGTTCCAACAATAAGACAAAAACAACAACTCTGGCCCAAAATTCAACATTAAATGCTATTTTGACATTCAAATCTGTTGGTTTTAAGAATTTGGGCGGATTTTTTGCTTGTGAGTTTGGGCGCCCATACCTGTATACAGGTATCAAAATATCTCTGGATCAGTCTATGTCTATGGAAATATTTTTCTCATAGACTGATTGCTTAATGTCTTTAGGGTATTAGCACCAAATTTTCATCACGGACAGAAATTATTTTGCAAAGAAAAGTATAGGTGTGCAGCCATGACTGACTTCCAAGTAACATTCGCTTTATACCCACAATGCAATTCACCCTTTTTGGTTGACATCATTAGTCTTCAAGTCTATTAGGAAATATTTAAATTTCTCATTAAAAAAAAAACAACCCCAAAAATTAGTTGTCTACATTGATTTTATCTCTTAAATAAAGTTTGCTTTTTGTTTTTTGTGGTCTCAGTGGCTCGGATGGTTCAGTCAGACACAGGCCTTCCATTGATGCAACCGAACGTGGGATCTAATCCGGGCCCACTCAGACAAATAAAAATTGACAAATTTCTGAGTGGATTTTTCTTTTGATTGCTGTGTGTGCAACAGTTGCCAGGTACTCTCCGGAGGTCTGGGGTTTATTCCGGGCAGAGCCCAGCTACCTCCCTGACTAAAACCTTGCTATTCTACCATATAAATAAAATACTGTTGAGCGCGACAAAAAGCATAAGTCAATCAATCTTAATAAAGTTATCATCCATGGCACTTTTTTTCTTCTTTACAGAATATTTTGGTTTACAACGCAGGTTTTGACAATCGAACTTCACGAGAAGAACTTTATTCTCTGTGCACACAATACGGTGACATCACAGATATTGTGATGATTCCTAAAAAGTCGTATTCATTTGTTACTTTCTCAACGATAATCCAGGCTGAAAATGCTCAAGAACGCATTAACGGAACAAAGCTGGCGAGTTTAGAAAATCAAAAGGGAGCCACACCTAGCTGTGTACTCTATACTTTCTTTGTTGATGAAAGTAAGTGAATACTTTATATCCAACCCCACTTTCATTTCAGAGGCTGCAGAGAGTCTCTTGAGTTAAGAATGTTATGTTGTTTAACTATGGCCAACACACATCGCACTCATCAACCCTACAATAATATAAAACTCTCTCTGAAACCTGAATCATCATTCCGGTTGACATGGTAAAGGAATTGGTTGATTGATGCTTTTGGCCTTTTGGCCTCATGTTTAGTTGAAGAGGAAACCCAGACTTTCAGCGTGGCAATCCTTCCACAAAGGGGAACCAAGGGAAAACCAACTCAAAAAGCCTGATAAAATGAAGGGCAGATATAGCCTGAAAACAGTGGCTGTGTTTATTAATTATTTTTATCTATAAATTTAATTGTTGATATTTTTATTTTTGTTAACAGTACCAGAAACTACTACCAAGGACATTCTGTGGCCTAATGGTTTGATTCTAGAGAAAGATTTTATAACTGAGGTTGAAGAAAAGGGAATATTAGCAGCAATCAAATGGGATGAAAATAATAAAGAAGGTAGATTTATAAACATGTATTTGGGAGTTTAAAAAAAATCGAACCAAGATCTACTCAAGAGATTAGACACAGAGCTTAGTATTGAAGCGGAGCTTTTTTGTGGACGTAAAAAAATAACATGATGTTTTGTTGACCCTTGAATACTTATAACATAGCCCCTAATGTAATCGCAAACATCAGAATAATATGTAGATTTCCTGCTTAAAAAATCTTTTCAGAAATTTCTGTGATGTTTATTTTATTCAGTTTACTTTATCTTCTCACTATCATCAGGTGACGGAGAGTTAAAGCATCGTAGAGTGAAGCATTATGGGTATGAGTTCAAATACTCAGTAAACAATATTGACCCAGATGAGCCATTGGATGAGGGGATTCCCCCTGTGTGTGATCGACTGATACAAACTGCCCTGTCTAGTGGGCTAATTAAACATACACCTGATCAACTTACAGTAAACCAATACCACCCAGGACAAGGTCAGTCCCTTATTGTTATTTATTGTATACTGTTTTTCAAGAGGTGGTGGGGTTGCTTTTTTGATTGATTGATGTTTTACACTGCACTCCAGATTATTTCACTTATATGGCCAGGTTTAGTGGGGGAGGAAACCGGGCTCATTGCCCGTAGGAAACCTGCGACCTTTGGCGAGTACCTAGCAACAGAGTGAAAAATCCACTAAAATTTTTATTGGGTCTGAGCGTGATTCAAACCTGTGGCGCATCGATGAAACTGCTATGTTGAAGAAATAGTCCAAACCTGAGCAACCCATATTATAACAGCTATTCATTGAAGACGAACCCTTAAACTGTTTAACTGCATATGAATGGATAGTAGGCATTACCATTGGCGTGTCAGAAAAAAATTATTTAGAAAGTTTAAAATGTTCTGTATTAACTTTTGTTTAAGTAACTGGACTTGATAATTTGTGAAAGAATGTTTTCTTTAAATACATTTACTGAAATTATGCAATGATTCGTTCATGGACTAATTTATATATTTATGAACAATACATGGCATGGGAAGAGGAAAATCTTTTGATTAAATATCAATGGAGACAAGTTTCTGATTGTGTTTACCCCAAAAATTGGAAAATTTTCTGACTGGGTTTTCACTCGAACGACCTATGTGGGATGGTTACCAGTAATCACCGGAATGTCATGGGTTTCCTCCGAGCATAGAGCCCGGTTTCCTCCCACAATAAAACTGGCAACGCCGCCATATAAGTGAAATAATCTTGAGTGGGGCTAAAACACCAAACAATCAATCAAACTAATTGTGTTAAATAGGGGAGTTTGTCATTTAGACCTTTATTCATTGTTTACAGGTATCCCCCCACACATTGACACCCCAGAAGCATTTGAAGATGGTCTTGTCTCCCTTAGTCTTGGAGCACAGGTGAAACATTTCAAATTAATTTATGTTGATTTCTTTTATTTAAATAAACCTGTCTTTTCAGCCTTAAAAATTTAGAAGGGAAATATTCTTGTGATGTAAAACACCAAAACTATCCGCCAATATCCTCTGCCATTCATAAAAAGTGAAATTCACATTATATACAATATCTATCCTAGGCCCATGTTATATTTTATAACCACTCAGATAAATTTCTAAGCATTTCATTGGTCGAAAAGAGTAGAATGTGAATTTGCCTACGACTGTCTCTCGTGTATTTATTTGATTCACCCTCGGCTTGCAGTCAAGGTCTCACGCGCTGATAATAACTAATGATATCATTATGGTAGCAGCCGTTGTTTAAAACCAAGATGGCAGGTTGCCATAGTGACTAATGTCACACTTTGGCCCTCTATATATACAGTGCAGTCTAAATCATCCAGCTCAATGTAAAAAAAAAATTTTAAACCCTTTTTCATTTTTCATTTCAGTGTGTGATGGAATTCTCCCACGAGGACGGACGTCATGTCTCCGTTACTCTCCCTCAAAGAAGTTTGCTTGTGATGAGTGGGGAGTCTCGTTACCTATGGTCACATGCCATCACCCCCAGGAAGTCTGACATCATTACCTCCCCTGAAGGAGGACTAACATTGTCCACTAGGGGAACAAGGACTTCATTGACCTTCAGAAAGATCATAAGAGATCAGGGTGAGTGAAAGTGTAAAACAAATGGGTAATAAACACAAAAATCCTTACAATGTTTCTAATCCTTCCTTGTGCAGAAGTGAAGACTGACAACTCAGTGGTACCTGGCACGCAAAAATTAAACTGAAATATCTCATTGATATAAATATTACAGGATTCATATATCAGATTATTACCAGACCATAAAAATATATTTGAAAGGTGTTCGTATAAATACAATTTAGAATAAAGCAAAGCGATTTTTGGGTCACAAGAATATTTGTAAATGTGATTTGTTTGCTTTTTGCAGTCCAGAAAAAGAAAGAATTAGAAGAGTTAGGGTATATCAAAAAGTAAGTCTGATGTAATTTGATAACAATCCTATAACAATGGTCAGACTCACAGTATCCAGTCATTTTATTGATTGATTGATGTTATACTCCGCACTCAAGATTATTTCATTTATATGGTGGCATTGAAATTCCTTTTAAGGGTTTCTGAAAACAAGATCTGAGTTTCCTCCCCTCTAAACGTGCCAATAAGCTGATATACTAATAAGCGCAATAAATCTTTATTATGGCTTAAAATATCAATCAATCCCTGTAAAAATGATTTCCATTTCTAGTCAATCAAAACAAAAAGTAAAAACAGTTTATTGAGTTCAGAAAATGCACATTTTATGTTTTGGAATGGTCTCGTTTAATAAATGCCTAATACACAATGTGTACATTTCTTTATAAAGATCTACCTCCCCTACTGAAAACCAAATAATGAGAGAGGAAGATGCTCATTGGCTGGAGAAGGAACATGTCCATAAGGTAACTTGCTAAAATAACTGATATTGATACTTAATAACTGAAAATTTAAAAAGAGTAGATTTTAAAGGCCCACTTGCCACCTTAGGCTGTTAGACATTTGTTGAGAAAATCAATTTACTCGAGCTTACTACAACTAAAACCACTAAGATTAAACATAGGACACATAAACATCAAGTAGGTATACACAAGAAGATTTTCCCTGTGCCCGTGTGTTTTAGTGATCATAAATATAGAATGTATAAATAGGAGTGAAAAACAAATGAAGAATTGAAGCCTAATTACAACAACAAGGATTAGTATTGTTTAACGTAAAACGTTATATTACCCTCAATTCAAGCCTTTTTGTCTGCGGTTTACACTCTAAAATTTATTGGCAGGCTTTTTGAGTCCCCCTTTATACCCAATGGTCATTCAGTATTTCTCAGATTAAGTACTAATAATTATGCCGTGCTGTTAGATCACTCACACTATTTCAATTTCAAATTAAAAATACTAAATGATGCTAAAACATTCAATTTTTGGTAAAAGTAGAAAGTTCCTAACTTCTTCTGTCTGGATAAAATACAGAAAACTGTCCCCATTTTTTTTTGTAAACAGTATTCTGGATTTTTTATGCGAGTGTGCCTTTAAGTTATACTCACCAATGGGTCGCAGGTTCGAATCCCACTCAGTCCAAAAATTAGAAAATTTTCTGACTGGGTTTTCACTCGAACGACCTATGTGGGATGGTTGCCAGTTCCCAGCGGAAGGTCGTGGGTTTCCTCCGGGCACAGAGCCCGGTTTCCTCCCACAATAAAACTGGCAACGCCGCCATATGTGTGAAATAATCTTGAGCGCGGCGTAAAACACCAAACAATTAATCAATCAACTAAGTTATACTATTAACTTTGGCACAGAACGTAGAAATGTGCATCTCAGTTATTTAAAATCTCTCACATTACAGACCATAGTTGAAATGGGTTATAAAGAGGTTATCTAACGAGCCTCTGACGAGAGTGATATTCATTGTAATACACTGGCTCGAGTCTGATGATCTTTTTCTCACACTACACAAAAAACACAGCGTTTTATAAAAAAAAAAGCTAACTTTAATTAACTATAGTTAAAAAAATGTTGGCGACGTCGCTCTATTTTCAAGAATGGCTGTCCAAAAAAGACTTGATAATTGGCATTGTGACGCCAGAAATGACGTCATCAACGACGGCATCCCACGCCCTTCAATGTAGAGTTGCTGCTGGACGCTTGAGCTTAACGTCATAATGACTGATGACGTAATTAATTTGTGACGTCAGTTTTGACAGATCATAGCGTTACTTGGGCTTTAATTTCACACGTTGATTATGCAAAAAATAACACACTGCCTGGAAGTGGAATTATCGGGGGTGAAGTGTGAGAATTATGTACTTCCTCCACTTCAAGAAGGTTTATTAAGAAAAACGTTAAGGTCCTGTTATGTGAGTATTTGAAGTTGAAAATAATTTTATTCAGGTTTACGAGGAGATAGCTGGTCATTTTAGTCAAACTCGTCACACAGCCTGGCCTAGAATTGCTGAGTTTGTAAGGAGTCTCTCTACTGGAACAGTTCTGGCAGACATAGGATGTGGCAATGGAAAATACCTTGGATTAAATAAACAAAGCTTTGAGGTAAAATAAATAATCAGAAAACTTGAGATGAAAAAATATATATTTTAGTGGTAAAGAAACAATTAAGTTCAACTGGATCACACCAGAAATATGGCCCAATTTGTTCTCCAAATAACCTTGGATTTTGCTAGATTATAAATTAACTATTGATGTATTAACAAATTGTATCCTTCGTTTAAATTTTGAGGGGATTTTATATTCCATTCTCTATTAAACTTGTTTCATTGTTAGGGCTGAAAAACAAACCAACCAACAAGACGTTGAATATTAAAATGCCAATCATTGTTGATAAAGAAATATTACGAAGCACATCATAATGTATTTCTCAAAAAATATATTTAACGAAGATTTTTGAAAGATCTAATAAAATGTCTTCTGTCTCGTTTAAGGTGGGTTCGGATCGAAGTGAAAACTTGGCCCGAATCTGTTCAGAAAGAGGTCATGAGAGTTTTATCGGGGACGTTTTGTCAATTCCCCTCCGCTCTGATCTTTTAGATGTCTGTCTCTGTATAGCAGTTATACATCATCTATCAACCAAGGTGAGTAGAAGCTTCTTAGCCACATCTTAACAAGATTGATTGATGTTTTACGCCACACTCAAGATTATTTCACTTATATGGCAGCGTTCCCAGGTTTAGTGGGGGAGGGAACCGGGCTTATCACCTGGAGGAAACCCCTGACCTTCAGCGAGTAACTCTCAACTCTTCCACACACGCATCTTAGAAAGAGGTTGTAAAGATGTGCTTAAGTCTACAACATGGATTAGTTACGTCAAAGCCTCAAAGGTGTAACTTTTAACATAGATTTACATCCGTCGTAACTTGCGCCAGCTTTGTAAGACAGGGCCCTGGAAACCGTGATAATTTTATTTCAAAGTTTTTCTTTTGTGGACGAGTATTATCCATTTATAATTTATTTATAACTGTTCGTCTTCCGCTCTGCCATTGATATTTATAGACGCATAGAACATACAGCCATTGATATCATATTTTAGCTTGACATTTTCTACAAATTTTTGTTTATTTTATTAAATTTTTGCCCAATAGTTTGAGAATTCTTAATGTAAAAGGAAAGAAATAAACATTTGTGTTTTATTGTGCAAAAGGTTTGTTCCATCTTTATATACATATTGTTCAGTGAAAAACTATTAACAGATTTAATTTCTGAAACGTTTATATTTTTGTTTTGTGTAGGCAAGGAGACTTGGTGCTATCAAAGAACTGGTAAGGGTTTTGACCCCAGGAGGAAAGTTGCTGATATATGTATGGGCGATGGAACAAGAAAGGCATAAAGTCAAATCTAAATATCTTAAAGCTAAAAACTGTGACCAAGTTCATATAGATGAGACCAGTTCAAGGGGGACAAATCCAACATCTCAAGACCTTACTGACTCAACAAAAGATGGCAGTTTTGCTAGGGAAGAGAGGCCCAAGGCCGCATCTTTTGAAAATTGTGCTTTTGTTGAAGACATTAGCACAGTTGAAGGGAAAGATCTTGAAACTTCCACAGTAACAGCCAAAGAGATTTCAACTGAATGCATGGGGGATGATTTGGTCAATTCAAGGGGGACAACTCCCATTAGTCCAAGGGGGACAATCCATCATCCGGTAGATGAAGGTGCCAGTTGTCTAGAAAATTCGGAGAGAATGAATTGCTGTGGCGTGAAAATTGACATGACTGATACTAAAAACGTTGAAGAGAAGTTGAGCAGTTTGAGTGTGCATGTCAACAGAACGCAGTTCAAACAACAAGATATGCTTGTGCCGTGGCAAAAGAAAATGAATCCGAATAAAGAGACCAGTTCTGCTAACTCAACAATTTCTCCAGTTCTGACACAAACTTTTCACAGATTCTATCATGTGTTTAAACAGGGTGAATTGGAAACATTATGCAGCTCTGTTGACAATGTAGAAATTCTGAAAAGTTATTACGACCAAGGTAACTGGTGTGTATTGCTTCAGAAAACGAAATCTGAAATAGTTCACTGACGCAGTCAACCTTTATCAAAACATTCAAGGACTATATTATGTTCAAGGTTAAATAAATTCCTCCCATGGACAATTTATCTTGCCTTTTTATATATTTTAACTATGTGGGATGGTTGCCAGTTACCAACGGAAGGTCGTGGGTTTCCTCCGGGCATAGAGCCCGGTTTCCTCCCACAATAAAACTGGCAACGCCGCCATATAAGTGAAATAATCTTGAGCGCGGCGTAAAACACCAAACAATCAATCAATATATATTTTAAGATGATAAATATAAAATGAAAGTTACAAAAGAAACCTACTACTTTGACTGGTTCTTTGAAACCTCACCTACATTTGTGTATCATGGAACAATCTAGTGATGAAATTATCCGTGGAAACTGACTTTGACAATGACCCAAAAAATGAGCAGCAAAGCGAAATATATTGACTGAAAAATACAGCAAAGCAAAATATATTGACCGAAAAATACTGGCAACCACCCACCATAAACAGCATTCAAAGAAAACCCAGTCATTTTAATGGGATGTTTGCAAAAGATTTACTAGGTATGCCCCGCTTAATTTCTAATGTTAAGCGTAACTATCAATGCAAGATGTACCTTCCACATCACGTTATGACCAATCATGAAATCATCTCCGGCGTAAATCCTTTAAAGGGAAAGAAAATCTAAGCTTTAGACTAGTTTAGATGGAAAGAGTAGAGTTCATTTAGTCCAAAACAACTGTCCAATGTATGTTTTATCCCCTCGTTAGTAAATAATTGAAATTTGAAGGTGGCGTTACAATAGAGAATAAGCTCCAAAGGCCATTCACAAGGCCGCCACCATCTTTTCATTAGTTTTATCCAATTATTGTTGAATACAAATTTAAGTGCGTTATAGAGTAGTCATGTGATGCAATTTAGCCAATGGCTGGCTAAGTAATGGCGCGCGGTTGCATACTGACCTACATATTCGGAGACAATCTTCCCACTTCAAGTTTGTCGCCATGTTTTTTTGGACCTAAATCTACCCTTATACATTAGAGAGCGGTAAAAATACGTCATTACTGATCTAAAAATAGCTATACCAACATCACGTCATCCTAAAACGGAAAAATGGCTACACAGATAAGCCAGTGAAAGGACATACTTCTGTCTGTTTTTATTAGCTTGAGGGTCACTGGAGGTAATTGACGTGAAATGTTTTAAGTACTTTGAAGGCTGTTATCGACGATAATCCCTATGTATTTCTAGAGATTTCCCCTCCTTTAAATACCTGGGGGCTGTTTCCCGACACCGTTACTTTGCACCTGGTCGTAACGTCATGGCAACATATACCTTCAACACTACGTTACGACCAGGCGCAAAGTTACGAAGGGCGTAAATGTGTTGAGAAACTGCCCCAGCCCCTTAAGACGTAATGTTAAAAGCCGAATTGACAATCCAGGATATGGAAGCCTTAGGGATATGAGCTGACAAATATATGGAAAGTTTCGATGAAACGGAGTTAGGTAATTGTTTTCAAAAGAAGAACTTTCCGCGTATATTAAGATCAAAGATGTACTTTAATTAATTAATTGATGTTTTACGCCGCACTCAAGATTATTTCCCTTATATATCGGCTTTGCCAGTTTTAATGGGGGAGGACACTGGGCTCATTGCCCGCAAAAAAAACACCTGAATGGAGTACCTGGCAACTCCTTCACATACGCGACCAATTAGTAAATCTACTCAGAAATGCTTCAATTTTTATTTAGTCTGAGTGTGATTTGAACCCGCGCCGCTGAACCTCTCTTAAGAATCAACATTTATGAGAAAAGTCAGAATTTTGGCTGCTCATGCCTCTCTAACTAATAGGAAAAAATAAAAACAACCTTTGATAAAATACCATGATACTTTGGTTTTATTTCCCTTGTCAATTTCTAAGGGTTATGCGGTGAATATCACTCTGCTAAAACATGCACATATTAAAATCATTATGCATAATGAATACATGGGTATTATCTAACAAAAACATACAAAATTTGTTAATCAATTATCTTTTTAGAACTATACATTAAATTAAAAGTAATATAGATAGTATTTTTGTAGACTTTCAAAACATTGCATCTATTGGATTAACCATTTTTTGTGGTACTTTGATAAAGCTCTCAGTTTTCGGCATTGCCAGGTTATGTTGGGGAGGAAAACCCCAACCTCAAAGGGACAGGACCAGAAAAACTGAAAGGTCGCTAAAATGTGTGCTTTTCCACTACTGTTTTTATAAAGATGACTTTTTCAGATGACCATTGGTAACTTGCCTAGCTCCCATGGACCGCTGGGTAGCGATTTTTACTTGAGATTTCCTACCGTCTTTAGCTGGCTTTGAAAATTGAGTGTTCTTACATGTAGCTGCGCATGATTACTGCCGCTTAAACTTCGTGTGTTGTGCATTTTCTGTTGTTTGTTTACTGACAGAGACAGAAAGCAATAGCAACAGGGAATTTCCTAGTCCGAAATATCTACGATGATGATGTAAGACATTTTCTGACAGATAGGCCTTTCTGTCAGAAAATGTCTTACATCATCATAACAGATATAACAGACTAGGAATTCCCTAAATATCCTAAATGTAGTTGTTTGGCAAAAAATTGACCTCCAACCTTTCATCCAAGATTGATTACTTCTTATAAAGCACAACAAACTTAGGCAGTGTGTCCTTTTAAGTGAGTACCTCTCAACTCTTCCACATACAGCAATTGAGTGACACACCCACTCAGAACCATGACAACCTTCAAGGGAAGGCCTGTTACAGCGAAAGACTATCACTCTGCAGACCTGGGCCCACTTGCACAAAGCGCTCTTAACTAAGAGTACTCTTAGCCTATGTCTACATCATGGCACTTAAGAGGGCTCATAAACTTTCCATGTTGTAGAGATATGCTAAGAGTCCTCTTAAGTTAAGAACGCTTTGTGCAAGTGGGCCAGTCTCAAAAGCCCCTGTGTTGTTCAGATAGATGTTATAAGTGCTAGTATATGCATTAGCTTAGGAGTGCCCAGCATTATATGAGGGAAAGCGAACACCTATTGATCTTGTTATACTCTGGTTCGTTAGGAGAAAGAAAGTTACCAGTGCCTTATGACACTGAAAGAACGTAAATAAATAAATGTAACTGGTCATAATATTTATACCTGTGGTGTAATTGTCATAACCTTTGGTGTGCCAGTAAGTGGGCAGTAACTAGATACATTTTTGTAAATTAAATATATATATATATATATATATGTACTTTCAAATAATAAATACTGTACTTGTGATGTGTATAATCAAGACAGGTTTTTAGAAGTTTAATATACCAAGTTTTTAACAAATATCATAAATCACCTGAAACTATGTCACAGATTGGTTTAAAAAACTGGCTACAGCTAAGTTAGTAACTGAAGGGTGCACACTAACTCAAAGGCTTGTCTGACAACAAAATTTTACATTCTTAAAAAAAGTTGAAAAATGTTGTTCTTGTCAACAATTAAATGACTCTGTTTGGTCGTTAAGCCTACTACTATAACATTGGCACACCATATTACAGGTTCCTAGATGATTTACATTATCAGCCTCCATGGTGCTGAGAATCTAACACACGCCCTGACGTTTGCACCACAGTGCTGTAATATAGAAATAAAGAAAACAAAAAAAAAACAGACAAGATTTCTCGGCTCTGTGCATATGCATGACCAATAGCTGTAGTCTACAGTGCTCAAATTAGACAATTTCTATTTAATTACATTTGTTTTGTTCTACTTATAAATAAAAATTCAGATGTCAGATTTAAAAAGCTAAATTTAGAATACAATATTTTTAATGAACAGATGTGATAAAATATAGATTTCCTGCCCTCTAATAAGAGGCAGAATTTAGGATTATTGCTTGGTAAAAAGTTCCGTTTCAATTCTGCACACCAAAAACGTCAAGGATGTTTTTACGAGGACCAAAAAAATAAAGTTAAAATCTATAACATTACCAAATAAAAAAACATTGAAAAATTTTCGCCAAGCCAGATTAATTGGTTTTAAACCAAATTCTAGCGAACTAAAAAGGATATTTAAAAATGTCTTTACCCATGCAGAATTAACCTAGGCACATTTAGATTATAGATCTAGGCACATTTAGATTATAGATATAAACTAATATAATCATGCAAATTTAAAGAGTTATTATGAAATGAAACTTCATAAGGTTTAATTATAAAAAATCAGCTTTAAAAATGTATGAAAAAAGCAGCACTGTAGTAAGAGTTTTTTTCAAAATCTGGACATGGACAAAAGTGAAAGTGTGAAACACTAACCTTATTTGTTTCTGAAAATGTTTCATCAAAAAAAAAACAACAACATAGAATGCATACTTTATGACATAAAATTTGTCACAAAAAAAAAACCTTAACATATTATCGATTTTTAAGTAAACCATTAAAAAAAAATTCAACTTTTTTTGTTTTAATCTGTGCAAGCGTTTTAAATTCAACTACGGTAACATTTTTTTCTTTAATTAATATATCTGAAGAAAAAAACTGAGCGTGTTAAATGATACTAGGTTGCAAAGGGATTCTTTAACCTTTTAAGCTAATAAACTTTGAAACGTCAAAACTTAAATAAGCTGGCATAATACAATGTTATGCAAAATGCCATACAGAAACATTGCCACAATATAAACTATATATTCAACAGGTTTGAAACCAATAAGAAGAGAAACTGAGAAAGTTAAAGGTAATAATATTGTATCAACAAAGTAAAAATCGTCATCGTTTGAAGACATACATTTAGACAAAAAGACAGTCTGCTATAAAAATATGGAAGGAATGACTTCCTTGAAAACTTTCATTGCTGGTATGGGACTAATTATCGCACAATAATGCATAGATAAGAGATAAAATAGCATGATATAAAATTAATATTATCAAAAATGGCATCATAAACAATGACAGCTAGAATGGCACCAAGGGTGAAAATATTTATAATGGAGAACTCCATGTTTTTTTTAGACAAGAAGATATTCCCTGTGCTTTAGTGTTCATAAATATTTATAATGGAGAACTCCATAGTTATTTCAGACAAGATTTTCCCTGTGTCCGTGTGTTTTAGTGTTCACAAATATAATTTATAATAGAGAACACTGCCAATGGAGAAAAAAACCCAGCTTGTGACAGAAAATGTTGCAAACAAAGAAATAGTTCTATCCACATTGAGTTTGTGTTTAAACCCTGAACAATGTTGTAATTACCAGTCACACAAATGAAAGGGTTCCAAATGTTCCACTAAAGAATGGAACATTGAAAAACTTTTTTGAGTCTATTTAATTTTTAGTCCAATTATTTCATTATGACCATCAAAGGAATAGCTTGAGAATATGTTCTATTGATAATAGTTCATCTGCGGCTGTGGGACATAGGAACCAGAATGTGGGTCATAGCTTTGAGGCATGTTACTGTACATATATGGGTAATGATGAACGGGCATTGGGGAGGGTGAGGTAACACTTGAGGGATAGGATACATGGTGGGTGCTGATACCTGATGGAAGAGAGGACGCGTAAGGCCCCGTGGTACTGAGAGGGCTTGGGGAGAGGTCAGCCACTGAGTGAGTCGTTACAGGTGTTAAATCTTGAACAGGTGATGGCATCGGAGGAACAGATAGGTGACCATCTCGGGACAAATCACGCAGGTCTCTCAAATCACCATGACTGCTCCGCATATCACGCATATCTGGGAGACGCATATCTCTTAGCTCTGTAACTCGCATATCTCTTACATCAGTCAAGGAAGACACTTTAGGGTGATCTCTGAGAACTGGTACACGCAGATCTCTTACATCAGAAGTGCGCATATCACGCATATCCATCGTATGCAATTCCCGCACATCCCCTCTCATGTGTGGGTCTCGTAAATGCATGTCTAGCGAGCGCATATCTGGTTGTCGCATGTCCCTCATATCAGGAATGTCCCTTATATCCCTCAACTCATGCAGCTCGCGTGAGTTAAATAGCGGGGCACTTTGTAACATTGTGGAGATCCCAGAATGGGCAGGGTGCAAGTTTTCTTCCGAATGTGATGGAACTTGTCTAGAATTATTGGGGTTAATATTCATTGGCATTTGAGGTAGATGTTGAGGAGTCGAGGCTGGGGAAATCGGTACCGTTTCAACTGGCTCCCTTTGCTCTAAACTAACAGTAGGAGGAGGCACTGGAGGTGTTTGTTGTGGAAGATTCCTAGAAGGATTGGAGGGAATTGGATTTGGTGTTGTAGCAACTGAAGCAGTTGAAGGCAAGGGTTCTTCGTCTACGTCACATTGCATTTTTGGTGTAACAAAGTAATCACTTCTCTCTTTTTTCTCCTCGAAAGTGTTTTCCTTCCATTGTTTGGAATCACGTTTGTGAACAAGAATCATGTGGCGCCGAATTATGGATTTATCACTGAAACTTCGGCCGCAGACACCACACGCAAATGGCTTCTCACCATTATGCACTCGTTCATGTCGCAACAAAGCTTGCTTTTGCGTGAAACCTTTGCTGCACACACTACATAGAAAGTCTTTGGTAGGTTTGTGAATCTTTGCATGAACAACCAAAGCAGACTTTTGACGAAAGGCTTTTGAACACACATTACAAACAAATGTCTTTTCCTCAAAATGCATAAATTTATGTTCTTTCAAGGATTTCTCATAAGCAAAAGCTTTGTTGCAGATGTCACACACAAACGGTTTAATACCAAGATGAACATTTGCATGCTGTAAATATGCATGCTTCTGAGTGAAACTCTTTCCACAAGTTGGACACAAAAACATCCTTTTCAGTCCTAAATGTTCTGATTTAATGTGGTTGGTCAAAATATATTTTGTGCAGAAAGATTTACTGCACTGGTCACAGGAGAAAGTGGGTTGCACCCAGCCTTCTTTGTGACGTTCTTTATGAGTCATCATAGTTTTACGATCTTTGTAAAGCCGACCACATACATCACACGGATACCGGGTATCAACATGTCTCAACATGTGACGTTTCATGTCCTTTTCAAAACTGAACTGCTTCTCGCAAACAGAACAAGTAAAACTTCCACTTTCTGAAGCCCCATGAAGTCTTTGTTTGTGGGAGCGTAGCTGAATTTTTGTTTTGGCAACAAAGTCACAATCTGGACAATTAAGATCTACAGTAGCCTCAACTTTGCGAGGGCGACCACGTTTGCGTTTTACAACAGGCTCATCAGATGGTGGTGGTGGTACTGTACCTTGTCGTCGACTTGGTACCCGACGCCGGAGGGATTTACGAACAGGTTGCCTTCTCTTTCGGCGAGACCTTTTGGGTGGAGCTTTGTATTCCAGGTCGCTATCATCTTCCTCCTCTTCATCACTGCTAGGAATCTTAACTGGAATTTTACGAGGACGGCCTGCTTTGCGCTTATTTCCCCTTGTCTGGGGGCCAGATTTGGGTTTTGCTGCCCTTATTGGTATAATTTCCCCGGGCTCCCAATCGTCAATGGGAGATAGCACCACTGGAGATTTTGAGGATGTTTTTTCAGGTGTCACCACTTTTTCGCCCTCAGGTACATAATCATCGCAATCATTGTTATCATCATCATCGTCATTATGATCCTCATCAAGTGTTTCACTTAAAGCTGATGAATTAGTTTCTAGTTTTCTATCTTTGCCAATTAACTGATCAGAATTTAACATACTGTCAACATTTTCTGACTGATGTTTTGTCAATTCATCAGTATTGTCTGGCTGTTCATCTGTCTCTTCAAAACTTTGTGTGGTGTTGGCAGCTTCAAATCCTTCTTGAAGATCTTTTCCCCCTTCTTTGGTGGACTGGTTAGGAATGGTAACAGACCCCTGAGCTCCCCCTTCAATGATTATCAAGGGGTCAGGAGCTTTGGGCCATTTCTTCAGTTGTTTCCATGATGACTTTGTAGGATAAGGGGGTACACGAATTGCACCATCAGGAAGTGGTGGATTTTTTTCGGGTGTTGTAGATGCCTGTAATGCCTTGTTTGATGACCATGATGACAGTCGCTTTGGTCTTGTGATTGCGTTTTCCGAAGGCTGACCACACCCATCTGTGGGATTATACTTATTGCCTGTTTTAGGTAGGCCCGCATATTCACCGTACTCGCCCTCAAGTAAATCGTGTGCATCCTTCACGTTATCCCATTTCCCCTGCAGTCGAATATCTTTTTTGTCGTCTGACATAAACAGCGTGACTCCACTGCGAGAGACCACATCTTCGAACACCTTTCTTCGATCGTGGCAACGTAATGCCTCGGCAAACTCCTTCGCTATCTCGGCCGTAACCACGCCAAAAATCATCCTGCAAAAATTCTAAAACCACACAAACTCACTAAGACATCACTGAAAAGTTTCCAGCCATCAGTTTATGGCATGAGGAAGTCACTTGAAATTCATCGACCACAAATTAAACTCTAAAGTCCGAGATGCGTGAAAGTTTACACAAATATTCCCTTTTCTGGACGACGAAAAATACAGTATGGCGGTACGAACTTGCACAAAAAGCTACAGACAGACTGCTAACATAAAATGGACGTTCATTTTGTTAATACATCTGCCTATAATTTTATTTCCATTCCACATAAAATAATAACATATTCAGCATTTCGAATAGGTAGATTCAATTGCTGCCTTATTAATTGCGAATTATGTTATCTTGAAGATGTCGGCTTGAACAAAAATTAATTTTATCCAGAACGAGCTGCACAGATCAAGCTATTTACAAATAAACCGACATGCGAGGAGATCTGTATTTAGCCAACGACGCCCCCTATCATGAAGGAATGCACTGCTTGGAGTGATCCGAACTTCAGGCAAACGGCCTAGTCGTCCACGTGTGGCTCCAGAACTGCTAATATGACTTGATGCTTGGGCAGTACTTTGGCTTGAGTCTGGGATTAAATATTCTTAATCTCAGCTAGAACTTTTTAAATTTTAGTGACTGTAATGGCCCAGCAAGTAAAACATTTTCGCAGCAGTAGCCTACAACAGACACGCGTGTGGAAATATTTGTAGAATAAAGGGTTAATGTCATCGGCATCCTCTCATTATTTTACGGCCAGCACATCAATATAGCCTATGTTCTACTTGGAAAGATCCAAAATCTATATCCAAAGTATATTGATGTTGTGCCGGCCAGTACAGCATACATCATTTACAACCGGTATATCATATGCGTTTTGGCCAAGGAGATGGATTTTGCCATCTACGTTCTCTAATTTGAAGACATTCCTCTGGTTAAATTTTCCTAAGATTTCCCTGGTAGCACAGTCTTTAAAACAGTAAAACAAATTCCATAAGTATAGATCACCAACGATCAATTAATTTGGTAAAAATTGATTTATTGGCTGCATGCATCATGAAAAGATTTACAGAATTACTGCAAATCGTCTCATATTCACTCCATCTTAAAGATAAAACTCTTCAATAATTACATAAATTCCAGGTTTATTAAGACTTTTTTTAAATAATATTAAAAAAGACATGTAGTTCATTCAAAGTGTAGGGCTGTCCTCATGTCCAAAGGCATTTAGCAACTTTATGTTAACACAATATTACAATAAATAGTTTTTGAACAATACTTGTAACATTTTATAAACATTGAACCAAAGAAAACATTTAAATTCAAAACTCTCCTGAAAATAATGCAGCACTGTATGATGTACAATTAAAAAATGAAACTTTTTTTGATAAAATCTAACCATATCTCATTGATACAACAACAATGTTTATCAGTGAGAGATTATTAAATGTACATTAATACAGTATGAACACTATTAAATTAAAATGTCTTGATAAAAACAATGTGAATTCTTCATATCTACATGTAACAGGGAATTTATTAGTACATTCATTTTTCACTTAAAGATAGTTTTAAATAGTGAACAAATTCCTTATAGTTAAATTCTTTCTCAAAAAAATAATATCATAATTTCATAAATGCCAAGTTTAAGACCAAACCCATTTTGAGATCACTTTGTTTAAAAATATATACTATATGAACTCAACCAAAAAGAAAATGAAACCTCTGGTCCAAAACCTATAAAATTCAAGTATCTACCATTCTACCACTTTTACTCTCTATAATTTCTCCATATATTAATACACTCAGAGTTGTGACGTCATTGTTGACATCTGATACAAGCATCCTCATCCTCATCCTCAGAGTCTGTGAGTCTTCATGATTGGTTTAAATGAAGACTCCGGTGTTCAAAAGTCAACTATGACGTCAAATATGAAGATATTTGATGGAAAATATGCATTTATATACATCGCTTTGTCTTTGATGTCCAGGGATCGTATAGGAAGCTTGTTTTATTTCAGTATTATGATTTTTAAAGTGGCATGAGCTGCCAAAATTCACACTTTTTTCCTAATTTCTGAGCGTCACGACAGTAAGAGACTTTGAAGGCCATCAAAAAACTAAATGATAGGCGTTGGAATGAGGAAAATCTGTACAGTATGTGGCCTATACGAACCGAAATAGTGTGCGAAAAGTAAACAAAATTTAAATAACCGGGACGACCATTCATTCATTCTAAGCCAAAGTTGGTTCAAAACAATACTTCATCGTACATTCTCGAGACTAGAAGCACTAACACGTTTCTGAAGTATACGTCTTGTCAAAAATAGCCAATAATTTCAACATTCTGTGTTAACGTCAAAATATCAACATTTTGGCAGCTCATGCCACTTTAAATACATACTTATACTTCGTCAATTTACAGTTACAAGTTACATTTCCGGGTTCAGAAATAAGAAATCATATATCGTTTAAAAGGAGATGCTGACTAATTTTGGTTATGACTCTCTGTTGACCTTTAGGTTAGTAGAAAATTCAGAAGTGATCAGTCTCGGACGAAAGGTTGTAAGTCGACTTTCTGCCAAAAATGTACATTTAAAAAGAGTTTGTCTCCATCATGTTTTAGTGTCTACAAATATATAAAGAGTTTTTAAGGGAATTCCCTGTGGCTTTATTATCTGTCTGACAGTCAGTACACAAACAGCTGAGAATGTGCCACATGTTCACTCACAAACGGCTAGTAACCCTGACAAAGGAATCACCAAATGAAACTCCCTATCCAGTGGTCGACAGGAGCTAGGAAAGTTATCAATGACCATCTGGAAGCCCATCTTTATATTACAACAGATTTCACACAGATGAACCTCTCTTTTAGTTTTACATTCTTTTTTGAGGGCAAATTGAAAACAAAACATTTGTATTTAAGAAACGTTTAGCAAATATAAAAAGATCATAAACTTATAGACAAGTAACTCATAGAGGTTTGTGGAGGGGTTACCAGGTTTCTGATCAATATGATTTTCTACCACCATTCAGACATTTTAAAGCTAACTGGACATGTATAATGTGCGCTGCCCAAGGCTTAATTTTGGTAGTCTTAACCGTAAGCTTGTGTAAAGTTTGCTTTCTTCACAAATGTCAGAAAGGCTTCAGCAGCAAGTGGGCTTTTAATCTAGACTATGACATTTTGAGTTTGTTACTGGATAACTGATTAAATTGGATCCACTTCTCTACATCCGCTGGTATTTCTGGGCTTTCAGCATCCTGTCCTACCATTTCATCCACAACTTCCTGAACGCTGATCTTCAACACAGACATTTTCACATAGGCAACGGCACAGATAAACTCATCCCGACATCGTACAAATTTCTGTTCCACATAGAATGCGTTATTATCCCAGCCTACAACCTACAATAGGACATTAACAACAGTGATTTATTGTCGCATTCACATGTTAAAGGGGCATGAGCTGCCAAAATGTTGATATTTTGACGTTAAAACAGAATGTTGAAATTATTGGCTATTTTTCTTTAGACGTATAATTCAGAGGCTTTGTGGTGCTTCTAGTTTCGAAAATGTACGATAAAGATTTTAACTTTGACTTAGAATGAATGAATGGTTGTCCCGGTTATTTAAATTTTGTGTACTTTTCGAACACGTTTTCGGTTCGTACAGGCCACATACTGTAGGGATTTCTCTCATTTAAACGCCAAACATTTCGTTTTTCGATGGCTTTCAAAACCTCTTACTGTCGTAACGATCAGAAATTATGAAAAAGGTTTGAATTTTGGCAGCTCATGCCACTTTAAACAGGGCCAGGTGCTTATTTAGGCTGAGATATACCTGTAACTCCCCTACAATGTGTGATGTGCATCTGTTTGCGGAGCATGTTGGAACCCCTCAAAAATTTAGATGTATACATCTTTCTAAAACTCTTGATTATTCTACAGGTGCCTTTTAGTGGAACTGGAGGCCTTAAATAGTTTCAATGAAATAAAAATGCTAGTGTGGATGCAGACCACAGTCAAGAAAGGAAGCATGGTCCTGACCTATAGAAGACTTTGGCTACCATTTCAGTACCAGTTTACTTCATGATCATAACTCTTAATCTTACATAAAGATAAATATAAGGCAAGCTGGAACATTGCAGACTTACTCTAGTTTTTAAAAGGAATTTCTCAAAAGGGTGTAGAGAGCGTCTGTGGCGTATGGTACTCGCAGAATTCATGCAAGATCCTCCCAACTTATGGACAACTTTCCACGCTGATGTATCCAGGTACAACTGGTGGCGACCAAAGTCACACTCTCGTAAGTAGCGGGCATTGTTCATATGCATAAAGAAATCCAAGTCAGTAGACAGGCAAATACCTAGAATATAATAAATATATGCCTTTTATAATATACTACAGTGTTATAAATATCATGGTCTGTTAGAGCTTAGTATAGAGAATAAAAGCAAGTTTTACACTTGGGATCAGAGAATGATTTAAAATTTGTGTTTATACAAGTCATGTTTTAAATAGAGTAAACTCAATCAAAGTCCACATCACTCAAATTCATTCTACCCTCTCAAGTTAATTTATATACATTATTTGGCATTCATCTGTACCACTCACTGTACAGTAGGTTTACCCAACAAGTCTGAAGGCTAATTTCGGAGTGTACCGTAGGTTTGAAGCAAGGCGACCATTCAATTTGACTTGTTGATACATTGATGTTTTACGTTGCACTTGAGATGTTTTCACTTATATGGCGATATTGCCAGATTTAGTGGGGGAGGAAAACGGGCGCATTGGCCGTAGGAAACCCTCGGCGAGTACCTGGCAACACAAGGGTCTTGAAATGAAAGTATAACCCTCTCTGCTTCAAAAATGACTTACAGCTTTGAAGCCATCCATTCACTTTTTAAAAAATAGGATTCAACCGATCATACTAATAGAGTAATACGTTGTAGTACACAGTACAGTAGTTCAAAATCAAAAGCCTATGGCCAGTGTATTATATTCATGTTTAATTCGAAAGTTAAATCCAACGGGTCTTCTTCTGTTATATACTGGTAATAATTTTTGATTTATTGGGAGCCAACCCAGTAGGCCTGCCAATCGATAAATATCCGCTTGTTAATAACGAGGTATGTCTACCTGTAGTCCAAAATATCTGCGATGATGATGTAAGACATTTTCTGACAGATGGCCTAATACATCATCAGATATAAATTATATATATTATCAGAAGTCTATGAACAGGCACATTCATAGACTTCTGATATTATTATACATAATGAATAGAAATAAGTTTGACACTCACCCTGCCTAATGCTCTCTTCCAAGAACCCTAAGCGATTCTGATTCATCTTTAATATCATCGAGTTCAACGTTATCCAGATAATTTGTACAAAATAGTTGACATCAAAAAACACATACATTGCCATGACGAAAGAAACTAACAGCCACAATGCCATGTCCAATTTTCGTTTAATTCTTATTATGTAATTTGACTCAAATGTAGGGTAAATATTCTTGGTCAGCCACCTACTAACACTGACAGTAACTGATGATTATCTGAAAGTTACAGGAAGGAGGAATTCCTTTAGATTGATCACAACAACAACACAACAGAGCAGCATTGACACGCACGTTTGTCAAAAAAGTGACATCACTCAAGCCCACAGATTGCCCGAGAAGAGAAATCTTGACTTAACACCGATAAATAAGTTCATGAACACCTATATGCAATGAAAATTAAAGGTGGGATACTAAAGATTGAACAGGATCTTAAGGTCCGTCTTTAGCAGACGACGTCTTCAACCAAAACTTGTGAAGGCAATGGGAGATAACTCATTGGACCTTGGCTCAATCGAGAGTACGTGTTTACTTCCCCTTTCTTTGGAAACTACATGTACAAAGATATCTTATCATAAGATGTCTATGGGAAAAGAGTTTTGTTTATAAATTAGATATTTGTACAAGTGTTCATGTTATTGTCAAACGATTGCAATTTAAGTTTGGATTGGTCAGTTAGGTTGCGGAAACTTCTGTTTTGAAGTTTTTCTGACACGCTTATAATATAAGATTTTATCGAAGAAACACAATGCTCGCTTTAGAACAACTTTAATCCACTCAACATATTGCAGATTGAGTTTTATCCTGAAGAATTTATTAGTGATAAATTAAAAACAGGTGATCATGTTTTCAAGAATACCATGACCTGTTTTTAGTTTATTTTTTGCACTGTTTTGGTGTTGATAGATTGATTGATTTACAATATTTCACTTGTAAATATAAGTTGCCAGGTTTGGTGGAGGTGCAAACTGGGCTCTTTATTCATAAAGTACATGGCAACTCTTCCATACATGACAATCGAGTGAAAGTCCACTCAAAGGTTTTTCAATTTCTTTTTTTATTTGTCTAAGTGGGATGTGCCACATCGATGGAAGGTCTGTGCTGTACTGAGGGACTGACCAACTGAGCCACCGGGGCCCAGGTGTTGTTAGAAGTTGTGATCGATAAACAAAAGAATTGATGACATTTTCATGCCTTCATCAGGTCTTGGTGTAACTTAGAATCTAAGTTTTATTAATCCCACATCAGGCCAATGTAGTCGTACATGCATGACAGATGTGTTGTAATATTCCACATAGTCTGTCACCACCTAGTATATAATGGTCTGCATCAGAAGATCATTTGAAAGGTGTGGTCTGATGTGATAGATTGATTGATGTCTTACACAGGGACTAGTTACCTGGACATTTTTACACTCAGAAAAGTTTTAAATTTTTTTGGTGTAAGTGGGGTTTGATCCATTGATGGAAGGCCTGTGTCGGATTGAGAGGTTATCACTCTGCCAACTGAGCTCCCTTTGTTGATGTGATACAGATTCCACTGAAATGTTAATTTTATAGTCAACATTTCTCAACTGAACTACCCGGCGGTATCAATAAGGAGTTTTGCTCAATTGTCTTAAATTTGAAATTAAAGTGGGATGAGCTAATGCATGGCTAACTGTTTCCATTAAGCAAAGATAGGTCTCTCTTTTTTTCTATAGAAGTGCAAATTACGAACTTCTCGTTTATCATATCACACATACAAATGTAGATCTACTTTGAGATGATGTTCCTTCCACCACAATTTAAGCAGCTCGTGCCAATCAAATCTAAAAAATATTATCTCAATAAAACACAAATCCTAATTTTTTTTTAATAAATTATTTATTATTTTTTATAGGATAGGTGAGGACAGGTAACATACACTATTACTAAGTTTCCAAGAGCTTGAATTTGAAAAACAGAAAAGATTTCAGGGAAATAAATAATTGTGTTTAATTCAGGATTAGAATTTGACTTAAGAATAAGGAAATTAAGATTGGGAGAGTTGAACATTTTCTTCTGAGGCCGTACAATTACAATAGCCTGAAGTGGTTGATATCTACATGATGGTGCATGGGGTACAAAGGCACAATAGTAAATTGAATATCTGGTCACAAAACTGTCAGTAGCACACATCTATTTTAGTGAGTACATACATCTATGTAAATGACCCTAAAATAAAAAGACGTAGAAAGATTTCCATAAAAACATGGTAAGGAATACACAAAGTACACAAAAAACAAGTTACAGATCTTTAAATTGCACTACAGCTGATTGCTCAATTTTTGCTTCTTCGTTCTTAAAAAAAAATAAGAAAAAACAATACTCTCAAAGAAAATGGAACTAAAAACAGATCTCCAAAAACAGACAACTGAAAAAACTACACAATAAATAAGACAATATTTTTAAAAAGTAAAAACAGAATGCACAACACTAAACACATAATGATGCAGGAAGATTAAAGGAGTTTGACAAAGATACCGGTATATTAAAAAGATACAATCATCACAAACATTAGTACAATATATAATCACTTTTAAATCATTTATTATTGTTATATTTGTTTATATTAATATTTTGGTGGAAAGTTTGATATGGCGCAATATATATGCTATAACTATATTTTAATTATTTAGTAAAATATTAAAATACAGCTTTTAATAGATTTTTTTAACATGTCAATTTTTATACTGTTATTTCCTCAGAATACCTATATAACAAATACAATGAATACCCAAGTGCGAAAATACGACACATTAAGAGATGAAAAACTAAACATTGTAGATATAAAACTAGCACAACACTGGCTTGAGGAGGCTTCTTGCATTGCTTACAAATGAAGCCACATCCCATCACAAAATATTTAAATAAAACTCGTCACCAAAAGATGAAATAAAACTACTATTAATTTCAGCAAATGTCCTCAACTCGTCAGATTGATTGATTTATGTTAGGCTTAGTGGGGGAGGAAACCAGGCCCCTTGCCCGGAGGAAACCTCGCACCTTTAGTGAGTACCGGTACATCTCAAGTACAGCTCAACTCAAGATTTACAATGAAAAGTTACTTGTTATTGCAATCTCCTTGTAATGATCAACAGGGTCATTAGTAAACTTTATCCCTTTCATTAAATCTTACAGATGCAAAAAAATAAACACAATGCGATATAAATGTATGTCAATAACATAACAGAAAATTGCATAGTTCTCGATATCTCAGCATTTTAATAATTGCATAAAAATTGCATATGTAAAAGACCAGTGGGGATTTGTTTCAATAAACCTACTCAGCCAACAAAGCTTAAAGCCCTGTAATTTTATTCAGGTGGGAAAAGTTCCTGGTTTTAGGAAATCGACCCCTGGTCTAAGAAATGTATACACAAGTTGATGCCAGACCACCAGCAGTTCACAAATTGGCAGTGAAAAGTGTGCACCACTTCATCTAAATCGTCTCCATGAAATAAAGACAATTTCATTTAAACTTTCACTTTTTTTCAATATCAATGATGCTGCGTTATATGAAGAGTTAAAAAGGCCCCTTTTTCCAAACTGCATGGATTTCCTTACCTACCAAGCAAATAAGCCCAAATTTTTCTTCAATTCATATCTGATGGGCTATCAACTTCATTGATAATTGTAATGTTATTTTCATCACTCATGTCTTCGCCCAGAACATCCCTTTTCTTCCCCAATATTGCACGATTTCATGCCTTCAAACTCTTCTTCTAAACATATAGTGAGTATTTCAAGATGCCTCGAAAATATTTTACAGGAAAAATATGAATAATAGTTAAAAAAAAACTCTCAAAAATAGATAGAAATAATACTAACAAAACCGCCATCTTTAAAATGCATAGACTCGACTAGCCCCAGCAGTTAGTCATACACTGAATGTAAGGCCTCAGTAAATTGTATAAGTGTCAAGTATATTATTTCACACATTCCAATACTGCGTCTTATAATACATAATTGCAAAATGAATACTAACAGGTCAGAAAAATTGCTGAAGCTAAAAAAAATTGCAGCAGCGCATAAACATCAAATAATTAACAGAAATGACATTAAAACAAATATGACCCATATTATATATTCAAGGGGAGATAATCTAAAGCTGTGATGAAATATACATTTATGGATTTCTTTTTTGTATATAAATAAATGCAATAAAATATATTATAAAGGAGAGGGTCAAAGGATTTTAAAAAGCACAATAAAGTACGAAACAAACAATAAATTACATGAATCTGTGTATTCAATTGAAAGAAAAATAATGCAATTTTCATATTTTTGTCTATGGAATAAAAAAATCTATCAGAAGAAAGGACTCGCTGACATGTTGTTAAGTTGTCTCAATTTTATAGGCGAACTTGAGGACATTTTTTATGCTTTTACACATTTGCTTTCACAAATCCTTAAATGTAAGCAGTTATTTTCTGTTGGCTCAGATAAACTTGTGTATGAAGTCTTATTTGAACATAATGAATTGCAATCTTCTTGCTAAGTTTATAGTTCCCCTTTTTGACTTGTGTATCAATCAGTCAATCAACATGTTATTTTTAGCATAACCATATCATTCATTGTCCTATGTCATTAAACCCATGCATTTCCGTTCAATTAACGACCAAAACCTGATAATTCAACGTTGCCTACAGGTGTCCTGGGTTCCTTCACACCTGCCAAAATAACAAATGGTTGATACTATCATCTCTTCCTGCTGCCTCGTTAGATGCGTTGTTACGAAAATCCTCATATCCATCTCCTCCGCTGATAATTAACATGCGTGTTGCCATGGTAGCGGGTGTGGCCATAGAAGCACGTCTTTGGATATCCGATAGTGAAAGGTTTTCATTGGCTTGATCATCAGAGCTGTTGATTTTTAATTTTTGAACTGAAGGTGACGGAGGCTCGATGCTAGTCAGGAATCGCACATGCCCAGTGTGTCCATACACTAACCCTGGAAAAATACCAAAAATTACATCAGCATGGGTCTAGAGAAATACTAACTTAGATATGGAAAGACAATAAGACAGTTAAATTGTCAATAATCTTTTATAACTTAAATGTTTTTGGGGAAAGCTTGTGCCTGTTTCACAAAACGGTGTAGATGTATTTTTGGCGTAACTTTCAGACCAACGTATCTCTACAGTATGGGTTGCTATGGTAGTTACGAAAAAACTTACGCTACGCAGCTTTGTGAAACAGGCTCCAGATTTCTTTATACATGTAGCTGTTGCTTGTAACTTAAAAGTTAAGATTTCCTGATAGTTGTTGATTGGAGCTTAAAAATTTGATTTCGTCAAAGCTCTTGTAAGCCATTGGCTTTTCATTGTATATTTGGTTGATTCAAAATCTTTCAACATAATTCATCACTTAAAAAAGGTATTACAAATAATCCAGTGTTAAAAGACATTTTGTGATGAAGGGATATCATTTTAGTACTGACCTGTGACTGCAGGTACTGTGAGAGTACCTTTAGTTGTAGTTGAGGTGATTTTGGGTACAGGTATTGTCAAAATAACACCTGCACTTGTCCCCACCCAGAGCAAATCCTTACAGATCAACAGGGCTGTGATTCTCAAACACGCAGCTTTATGTTGACGAATAATATCATCAGAAGCTAAAAGGAAATAAATAAAACATGTTAAAATTGTTAACTTCTTTTTATCTGAAGCAAATACTACAAAACTGTAATCACAATGTTAATTTTTTTTTGTCGCAATGACACAAAACGGACTATTATGTCATGTAACATTCAGTAATTGTAAGAGTAAACCCTTTCCCGCCCCCCAACTGTCAAATAAATGGTATGTCACAATCAGAAAGACAGATAATTAAACATCAGATACATTCCACTATTTATATCTTCAGCCTTTGTCCAAATATCCCAAATAAAAATATACTCCTTCACATCTACAGCTAAAATGGAATTTAAGTTGTACATGAAAAAATGTGACTGGCACCCTCTCCCCACTCCTCCCTCTGTTCCAATAAATATTGTGTGCCGAATGGGATTTGAACCCCTGGCTTTAAAAGAGGGTTCGTGTGAGTACCTGTGAGTTATCATAATAACCAGTTGTTAAACATATCTACGAATGAGGAGTGTAAAAACCCCAGCTATACTTACACTGGAGTTTTTGCGAGACTGCTTGGGCCACACTAACTTCTAGTAGATATTCAAATGTAGTTGCATGATAGAGTGATACACATGCACTTTGTTGACAGGCAATCCACACACCCTGACCAGACGTCACCAAACAATGAACATTACTCTCTGGATTAACAACGAACGAACGCTGAAAAATTGAAATTTTAAACAAACAAAAATTTAGCTTATTACATAGAGACTGTAAGTGACCGCAAAAACTTTTTTTTATCTTTTTTCTTAAATAGATACATTTCTTAAATAGGACATTAAATAGAAAGCAGACAAAGTTATACAAACTTTAGTTTAGTTTATTACTTTAATGTGGGAGAGTTGCCAAGTGCTTGCTGCAGGTCAGGGGTTTATTTCTGGGCAAAGAGCCAGGTTGCCTCCCCTACAAAACCTGACAATGCTGCCATATAAGTGAAATAATCTTAAGTGAGGCTAAAAAAAATCAATAAATCAATCAATCTATAGTGTTGCAGTGGCTACTTTCTGTGACTAAAGTGAGCAATAACGCCTTACTTCTACATTAAGAACAGTAGGGTTGACCACATAAATACTATTTTGACAGCCACACCACATCTTCCCTGCCACAGCCAACATCTTTGTGATGGGAGCATTAGCACTGCCCAAACAACGCACAATGGGAGCATCGGTTAACCAAATACCATCTGAAATACAAACAAAGTATGCAGAGACTTTGTAGGGAACTTTGTACCAACTGCAGTGCATCAAGAGGAAGTTTTCTGTGTATTTGACATACAAGAAGTTTGAAAAACACCCAAGTTGGACACATTCCTGTTAAATAAAAGACAAATAATTTCTTTGTTTCACAATAGACCTTTCGGCTTAGAATGACGTTTTTATGACGTTGTTTGAGTTGTATGGCACTGACGTCATTTCGCTGTTGCAGGCCGGGACACGCCTCTATCACATTGTGTCATAGACAAAATGAACACGATTTCAACGTCAGATATATCCAAAAACTCAATGTAGCGTAATTTTGCCATACACAGAGGCTACTATGCAAGCGTCAATCCTTAAAAGGAAACAGCGCTTGTTTGTTGTGGTTCTTCGTTGACTTTCAGATTATTAGAAAATTACAGAGTGATCAATCTCTGATAAAAAACTGCAAGTCCACTTTCCGCCAAAAATGTACATTTAACGAGTTATTTATGGAATCCCATGTTGCTATTGTTTTGTGTCTGACAGTCAGTCAACAAACAGCCAAAAGGAGACCAAAAGCGAACTCGATTTTTTTTACCACAACAAAGCAGACATTGGAATCCTGAAAAAAAACTCCCTATCCAGTGGTCTGTGGGAGCGGGAAAGTTACCAATGACCATCTGGAAACCTCATCTTTATATACACAACGGTAGAATAACACACATTTTAAAGATATTCGTTTCGGGCAAGTCCCTTTAGGCCTAAAGGTTCTATTGGATTTGTGTTGCGTATAGATGTATTGTGTGAAATATTTAATAATGATTTCAGATTAAATTTACACATCATTGAAATGAGATGGTCAGCACCACTTCAACTTATTTTTGGTACACTATCAGGTTGAAAGCTATAGACAGTGTAGTAGCGTGTGATACAAACGAGTGACTGATGACCAAACAAATAGACTGACAACGATGAAACCATCATTTAATTTGTGCAAGTTTAATAAGAATATCTTCACCAATAATCTAAACTCCACTCATGTGATATTGTTAATAAAATCACAATTTTCAAACTTGTCAGTGTTTAACAATGATACATAATGAAATTAGAATATATCAAAGAGTTATCTCACCTTGATCTCTCCTGTAAACGACTACAATACCATTAGCCAAAGATAGAAATACTTTGTTGTCAAGATACCTGTAAAATACAGAATTGAAAGAAAAATTCAAGCCAAAACAATTTATTAGTATTAAATACTATATGTGCAATGAATGAGTTTTGTAGGTTTGCATTTTAACTAAATAATTTTGTTAGAGAAAGGGTTATGATGCCACTAGATTGGTTTCTGCTTCAGTTTATTCAATGGTCGTCCAATTAATCAAATGAAGATATGCACTGATGTAAATCCTATTCGTAAACACAAGCTGCAGAGCTGACAGATCTGTGCAATGAAAATGCACAAGTAAAAAATAAATAAAACAAAATAAACAAGTCAAAGATTGGGGTAACAAAATCAATCCTGTTTGTCCTCACCATGGTATGAAGTTATTGTGCATGTTTTAACTTGATGGAATAAAAACTATTCAAGATATCGCATTCATATGATAATGAAGAAGCATTTCAAGATTTAACGATGTTAATTAGCTGATTAAGCTCTTTATTAATAACACAGATGGGCCAAAATTAATCCCATTCATCTTCTCATTGGCAAGAAGCTATGGCGCAAATTAAACCATGATCCGATAAAACCTGTTCAAGATATTGTGTCTGCAAGATGTGGAACAAGCCTTCCAAGCTTTAACAACATTAATTGGTTAATTAAGACCTTTATTTATTACACATATGGTCAATCCCAACTGTCTTCTTCATAGTATGAAGCAATTACATAATTTGAACATTACCAGGTAAAACTGTTCAAGATATCGTGCCCACGAGATGTGGGACAGACTGACAGACAAACGGAAGGGAAGCTGGACACAAAGCATGGAAGAAAGGACACAGAGCATGGGAGGAAGGACACAGAGCATGGAAGAAAGGACACAGAGCATGGAAGGAAGGACACAGAGCATGGAAGAAAGGACACAGAGCATGGAATGAAGGAAGGACACAGATCATGGAAGGAAGGACACAGAGCATGGAAAGAAGGAAGGACACAGATCACGGAAAGAAGGAAGGACACAGAGCATGGAAAGAAGGAAGGACACAGAGCATGGAAGGAAGGACACAGAGCATGGAAAGAAGGAAGGACACAGAGCCTGGAAGGAAGGACACAGAGCATGGAAAGAAGGACACAGAGCATGGAAGGAAGGACACAGAGCATGGAAGGAAGGACACAGAGCATGGAAGGAAGGAAGGACACAGGGCATGGAAGGAAGGAAGGACACAGGGCATGGAAAGAAGAAAGGACACAGATCATGTAAAGAAGGAAGGACACAGAGCATGGAAGGAAGGAAGGACACAGAGCATGGAAGGAAGGAGGGATACAGAACATGGAAGGAAGGACACAGAGCATGGATGGAAGGAAGGAAGGAAGGACACTGGGCATGGAAAGAATGAAAGACACAGAGCATGGAAGGAAGGAAGGACCCAGAGCATTACCATATCCCCAAAAAATAGTTGGTAAACTAAGTAAAAAGGCACAAACATATGCATTCAGATGAGGCTTAACCATCCTTTTAGGTGATAGCTGAATTAGATTAAAACACATACAGTGTTTTAAATACTTACACAATACAATAGACAGAGGCACCATGTTGAATTTTAAGCTTGTTTTTGGTGGTTTTGATGTTATCCGTACACTGGAATATGTGGATGCTGAAAGTAACACAAACCAGATTTTAATTTGTTCCAGCAAATATACGTGAAGATTCACTGATGATTCTGCTAGTTGACTGACATTTTACGCTGCAGTCAATATTATTTCAGTTATAAGGCGGTTCAGTGGGTAGCCCGGCTCTTTACCCAGAGGAAACCCTGGCTTTTCGAAAGTTACTGGTAACTTTTCTACATGATGTGATCGAGTGAAAAATCCCAATTTTTCTTTGGTCAGTTTCATTCGAACCTGCAAACTATCGATGGAAGAAACACTATCGCTCTGTTGACCTTGTCATGATACCCCATTCAGCTACATGTAAATGAAGCTATAATAAATATAACTATGTTAATGGTATTTTTTTTATTATACTTCATGATTTATTCAAAGATTTATTCAATTTAGTCAAATATTAAATGCACCAGGTAGCTTGTATAAATGACATAATCCGTCTGATATTGGAAAATTTGAACGTCTATATTACCACTCTGAAATAGGCTTTTTTGTTTTGCTTAAAAATCCTGTGAATAAAAACGGGTGGAATTTGAATTCTATTTTTTGAAAAATCTGATAACATTTTGTTATTTCTCACCAGCCATCCTCTGTTCCCAGCCACATGGTACTTTTATGAGGGTCTTGTGTCCAGCACCCAGTTGTTGCCATGGGAGTCGATGCCATCGGTGTTGGTACATTTTCCGTTTCTTAAGATAAAATAATTATAAAATGAAATAACAATATGGAAACAAAAGCGTCCCTATTTTTTTGAGTAGTTTGGAAAATATAACTGTTTTAAATATTTGTAACTGTTACCGTATACACTGTATTTTTTCGGACACCATTATTTTCGGACTGTTACCGGCATGAAAGGTGCCGTCATGAAGTGGGGGAGGTCAATTCTCACCTCCACTGAGTTGACTGACACGCCCTGCTGTGCTTAGCTGGAATGTTTGTATAGCACCTGATAGGCCAGAGTAGAACAAGGCAGCGAATCTCATAGTTGCTTTTAAAGGCTAGAAGGTTTGCCCGTGTTGAAATAATAAAATTACAAGGGTTTACCAGAAAACAATTGTACTTTTCTTGCTAAAATCGATGTTGTTGTTGTACTTTTGACAGGAGCGGAACAGGTCGATACAAGGCCTGAATAAATCAACCCGCTGGTTTTTAACGGGTTAGTCAATCGTACGTGATAATATAAACTAGACATAACTGAGATACCCCCCGCTCTGCAAGAAAAGTCGGCCTATCTGAGAATTGTAGTATCAAAACAATAATATAATGGTCAGTGATAAGTGATGAGAAAACCAACAATGAAAGTGAAAATGCAAAAACACAGAATATGATGATAATTCTGCTGGCAAGCAAGCAAGGAGAACAAGCTATGAGATGCAGATATGACTTTACATGAGCAGATGATGACAGCAGCAGACTGCATCAAAATTGCAGGAACTGGCACCAACCAAGGCCAACATATATCAACAACATGAAAAAATTAATAACATTCAAGAAAGTGTAAGGGGGTATTAGTGTTTAGACAGTGAGTTGGATGGGTGGTAAAAAACTATGTTAATGTACGTCTAGGAGAATGATTGAACAGCATAGCAAATTTACGAACTCTGCATGGTCATCTTTTTGTAACTGCAACTGTAAGCAAGACGGAGAAGCGGGAAAGGATAGCCCCTTAGCCATGATAAGCAAGCTTTATAGAGTACAACAATATGCACATAGGATGATATGTATATGCACATGTATGATAAAGATGGAGAAACAGCACCAAGAGGAGGAGACACATGAATTGGGCATGATTTAATGCTACGTCTGTGACAAATGATGGAGTAAGACAAAATATCATGCAAAATACTCCTTGCTGGTCATGTTTAGTTAGCATCGACAACAAGAAAGTAGACTATGAGGCTGCTTGCTGATCATGTTACCAGCACTCACTACGAGGAAGTAGGCTATCAAGAGTGCCACAAAAACAATAATGAAACATGCAGGCTTATATGACAAGCACAGCAACTACCGTACAACTGTACAATGGGACAAAATTGTGTCTACAAACAAATGTATGAACAGACAAATGGCAGAACAGAGAAATGTCAAAAGGAGTCCAAAATGTCATAAATATGTAAAAATATCTCCTTGCAAGTAGGACATGGACAACTTCATATCATTGGTAACATTTGTCAAGTTTCATTCAAAAAGAACCAACATCTGGGAGGAGTATTTTGGACAAAATTGCGTCTACGGACGGACGGACGGACGGAGGGCACAACGATCAGACAGATGTATGTGTGTACATACAAACTTTATGCCAGCAGGAGGGGGGGGGAGGAGGTAGGGAGGAGGGAGGGAGGGGCGATAACATGATAACCCTGTCTTCATATGGAATGAGACCCATTGGAAGAGTATTTTGGACAAAACTGTGTCTATGGACGGACGGACGGACAGAGGGAACAACGATTGGACGGATGTATGAGCGTACATACACACTTCATGGCAGTAGAAGGGGGGGGGGGGAGGTAGGGAGGAGGGAGGGGCGATAACACGATAACCCTGTCTTCATATGGAATGAGACCCCAAAAATGGCAAAGTCCTATAAGTAGGCAGGTCGGGTCAATTTTAATCATCCATAGTATGTTTCTAAAACCTATACCAAACTATTCTTCACATAGTTATAAGATGTAATTAGAATTCCGTTTGACATGTATAATCATATTTACTTAGAAAAATGATATTTAATAAATCAGGGGAGACAACTTTTGTCTCTAAATATGGGCCTTTTCCAAGCATTTTTATGAATGGTAGTTATTTTTCTGTTCAAGCGAAAATGAGCAAACATGGTCCAGTGGAAGGGCCCTGAAAAAATATACAGACTACACTTTTTGGTTTATTTTTAACTTTTGAGACTCACATTTGCTTTTTAACTTTTATGATCGAATACCTTGTACCAACATTTGATGACGTCACCGACCTGCCTACTATAAGTCAAAAACGTCATAAAAATGTGAAAAAAGGAAATATCATCCTGTAAGTTGGGCATGCACATCTACATACCATTGGTAACATATTTGTGAAATTTCATTGAAATCAAAGCAAAATCTTAGGAGGAGTAGTCCGGACAAAATTGTGTCTACGGACGGACAGACGGACAAGCCGATTCCAGTATACCCCCCCCTAACTTCGTTGCGGGGGGTATAATCATCGTTCTTAATCCGCCTATCCTATCTAACGCCATCAAGAGCGGAATTGATATCTCGTGGGCTAATTAGGGATTTTATTATTCCCAAAAAAGGCCGAGATTTTTTTAATAATGGGCAGTATTCAATTTGATCTTACGATATCATAGACACTGTTCAATTGTTATAAATTATAATAAGTTTGGGAAACAATTGCGGTTAAAAGCATTTCAGATAGATTGTGAAATCATCCATCAACCGCGGGAAATGACACTGGTATTTTTGTCACGTGACCGCGGATTATTTACATGAAGGGAAAAAAATCGTTCGTCTTAAATATTCTATTTGGGTTGACCGTGCGTAAATTTTAAATAAATTATAGTTACAGTGTAGTCAACTTTTGTCCAGGACATTTTTAAAAAAAGTAAGAAAATATACAACATTAGCGCACATGCGCATGACCTTTAGTTAAAATCTGTCGACAGCATAGCGAACCGTTGACATCTTGTTTTACGGGATCGTATAAGTTAAATACTCTGGACAGCCGCGTCTACCAACCTCTCAACGGCAAGTTAGGCCCCTATGTGTTATTTTATCGAACGTCATTCGTTTTGGTGTATTTTGTCTTCATTTACTTGATGAGTAGCTTGACAAGTCGGTAGAAAGCCAAATGTATTTTTCACATCGGACACATTCTGAAACTGTATGTACAATATGCATACAGTTGATTTTCTTAGCTACAAAGACACTTGGGCCACCAGTTGTGGGTCAGTAAGCGTTTCTGATCGATCTGCACTTCTCTATTGTTTGAAGGGAATAGGATTAACCCTCGATCCCCCATAGCCACTCCGGGGGGTTATCGCGATTTTTACGTCCGAAAAAATACAGTGTATACGGTATCACAAATTTTCAAGACATGACTCAAACAATTATGAAAATATAACTAAGCAACAATAAATTAACAGATTTGAATTCAATAAAAGAGATAGGCCAATATTACATTCTTAATGCATCACACAGGAATATTATCAGTTGATTTTACCTTTCATTGCAGGTTCTTGATCTCTTGATGTTTTAAATGCAATAGGATCATCATCACTAGATTCAGAATCTGACTGATATCCTTCTTCATCTCCGCCGTACGTCGGCGTCTCGGGACGCTCAGCTGTCACATGAGGACTGAGACGTCCCGATGTCGTTCGCTGCCGATAACTCTTACTACTCCCTTTTCTAAACAATAAATGATTAGACATATAGTAATCTAATGATAATCAACTATGGAAGCTATTTCCAGTAAGAAAAACAAGATTTCTGTTCACAATAGGAGTCCCCTGTAGCTGCTAGAGCTATTCAGGGATCAACACAGGTTCTGCAAGAACTCGCCGCAGTCACACCAAGGTCTCTAACTCAAAAGACAAATTTTCTTCTTGGATTTTCTTCAATGAGAAACTACCACCCTTTCTTACCCCCCCCCCCCCCCCCTCCCCCCCCAGGCAATCCTCCCACATAACAATATCCACACACAAATTCAGTTTAAAGGATTTATGAACTGGGCTTACAGCGGTTTTGTGTTTATGGACTAAATGTATATATGAAAAACATTGGCTGAAACAAAACAACCTTTGCGTCAGTCAAAAAAGTAGTCCGGCAGCAATAGGCAAAATAAACTACAACACAACACAAATTAGAAAAATTTGCCAAAGGTTGTTACTAAAACTTTTTATAACCGTAGCATTTTCTTAAAAATACCTTCGGAATGGGCCATTAAATGCAGGAACGGTACAGATACAGAGAATCCTAGCATTGCATCCTGGGACAGGTGTATTGAGGGTTAGGATTGGCTCTGGTTGTAGACTTAGCAGACACATGTGACCTACATAGCCGTCACTGTTACACACCCAGACATCTCGATAACCATGAGCGTTGAGTCCATCAATAGGTGCGGCACAGGAAAACTGGAATAAATAAAATCATCACTTTATCCAAAAAAAAATCCAGGCATCAAGCATTGGGGTGAATCTTGATGCAATGGAGCTTTGTTTTATGCCACACTTAATATTATTATTTCACATTTATGACACATATTAGTTGCCACATTTATTGAGTGAGTGATTGATTGATTGTTTGGTGTTTTACCCGCGCTCAAGATTATTTCACTTATATGGCAGCATTGCCACTTTTATTGTGATAGGAAACCCGGCTCTATGCCTGGAGGAAACCCACGACCTTCCAGTGGTAACTGGCAACCATCCCACATAGCACATTTATTGAGAGAACTGGAGTACTTGGCAACCTTTCGCTGGTATCTGGCAACCATACAACTAAAGATTGGTGAAAACCAAAAATTTTACCATTTTTCTGAAAACTTATTCGGATTTGAACAGGTCCAATGGTGCAAGGCTTCAACGTCAAACGCTCTACCTAGTAATGAGTTCCAGATGTCTTTGCCACTCAAATGGAAAAAATTTTAGTGCAAGACTGCAATCTAAAACTGCAATTTGTTCACTACTAAAGTCCAAATAATTCTACCCACAAATACTGACAAACATGCACACATATGAAATCAGATCAGAAGTAGTCGTAGTTTACATCATGAAGACTTATTGTATCACTAACCTGCATTCCAGCTCTCGTCTTCTGAATAGGCAAAGGCTGTAAAAACTCTGGAGCTCTTTTATCAGACAACAAAGCTAGAATGAGACAATAAATTGCTTGCTTTATTGTTACTTTCCATTAACTTATGTTTTCATAATAATATCAATCAATTAAAAGTTTTTGGAAGGCAATAGGGCCTGGGAGTCTACCGAGAGATTTCGCGATATCCGGTGACAGATGACGTTTTTTCATGACGTTATCAGTCAGATTGACGTTTTTTGTTCTAGAACGTCATAAATGAGCGTCATATTCGAACGATAAATGCTCCACACATGCGTAATGACAACGCCGGTGACAGGAAATTTGTGGAATGGTCACGTTACTCCCGCTCCCTATATTCATTTTACAATGATTTCATTGATTAATTGTTTTTGGGCAAAGAAATGTCTTTTTGTGAAGTATGATTGTAAGAAATGATTACTGTAAGGAGATAACTTACATAGTTTGAGCTTGGCATCACTGAATGACGATTCCCACACAGCACGTTTCTCAGGTGAAGCAAACACCATCAACAGGTGTAAAACACCTTCTCTACAATAACAACCAAAAACCACAGTGTCAACTTAATGTTACTGTTTACTAGTTCAAATTTAGAGGAGGCCGATTGGCTGAATGGATAAGGCAGTCAGCATTTCGTGCTAGCGATAGGTGCTATACTCTGGGACCCGGGTTTGATTCCCGTTTTGGGCGTCACCCGAAAATCGGTAGAGGAATTTCTGCCATATTTTGAAGAAAGTGTAATCCCAAAATAAGGAGAATATTCAAATTTAGAGTAAAGTACAGTATTCTAGTCAAAGTGACATTATACACGACCTATGATGAGTACAAACTGCCACAAAGACGCACAGAAGGAGGTTGCGAAATTCATGTTAAACATCACCATGTACAAAGTAGTACAAGTTGTCCTATGTGTTTTGGTTATAGTTAAATTATTGTGAAAATTCAACTACATCAATTAAAGGGTAGTTTGATAGCTCACAAAATGGCATAGAACTCGTTTCTTTTGATTTCATAACATCTATGCACTGCTGCTTAAACAAACTACAGAGTTAAGCCTGAAGAATGAAACATTAGTAAAAAAAAAGAACAAAATTTCCAATATAATTAAAAAACACAAAGTTCTGAAGGTAAGTTATTAAAATATCTCAGAGCATTTGGTCTATTTCTATTTTCAGAAAATTCAATGTATGCCCAGATATAAGACTTACGGTGTTGTAACAAGCAGTTCAAGTTTATTAGATTCAGATGGATTTCTTGTGTTGTAATCAGTCAATTGGTCAGAAAGGGTGGATAGCAAATCTTTAACAGCTTCTTCAAGAATCTAAAATGAGACACAATAAATTATGTTTTAATCTTGTGTTTTCGCCTTCAGTCTGGCATATTCCCAGACAAAATGACTACCAGCGGTCAATAGACTAAAACTTTTTTCGAATTAATAATTGAATTCATCAAATGTGCAAGTTATTTCCCAAATTAAAAACTAAACACTCTCTTAATGACATTCCATGTTCGCTCAAAAAGTAATTTCCGTGGCTCAGTAGGAAGAGCATTGGACGCTCAATCCAAACAGCCTTCCACCAATGGGTCACGGGTTCAAATTCCACTCAGTCCCAAAAAAATTGGAAACATTTTCTGACTGGGTTTTCACTCGAACGACTTATGTGGGATGCTTGCCAGTTGCCAGGTCGTGGGTTTCCTCCGGGCATAGAGCCCGGTTTCCTCTCATAATAAAACTGGCAACGCCGCATATAAGTCAAATAATCTTGAGCACGGCGTAAAAACTAAACAATCAATCAATCCAAAGTCATTTTGAAGCATTTATTTGCCCATTTTTCAAAATAATGCAAAAAAAATGCAAATTATGAATCAATAAAGTGACCTCCATACCTGGTGATTACATTGCAACTGACCACACAGGTCATTCATCTGGTTAAGGAGAGTAAGGTCATCTTCTACCTGTTCCTTATCAAACGTAGGTAACCGTGACAGTGAGCCTGACAAACAGAAATACATGTCACCTTATAAACCCACAAATCTGACTGCTCAAAGTACACCTTGCAGGGAGACATTTTCATTGTATATGTAGTTTGATGGTTTAAGAATATTTTGCTTATATAGAGACATCGCCATGTATTTTAATTGAAAGATGATTTGTTTTTGTTTATAATTAAAAAATCCCATTAAAAAATTGGAACTTTTCAGTGACCAAAAATACTTAATATAACAATACCAATATCAGATATTCTTCAATATTGGGAAATAATGGGAACAATTAAATACAAAGTAAAGCCTAGGATAAACAGAAACATGGCACAGTAGATACAGTCCTATCGCCGTAAGCCGGCAAATAATTTTCGGTAGCTTTCGCGGAAACTGGTCTGAACTCACGCTTATTCTCACAGCTGGATGAGATTTTGTCCGCGGAAGGTATTTCAGAAGTAGTTCAGGTCGCCTGGAGAGGTGTATTCACTGCGTCCGAGCTCCCGTAGTGTCTTCGTTAACGCGGAAGCCAGTCCAGTCACTTCAGCTTACATTGGGCTTTAGTCAAATTTATGCCATGCATAGTTTTTGTCAACAAAAACCTAATATTTTTAATCAAAAAGCCCATATCGTTGATTTTCCTGATGCATGGTTTGATTACTTTCACAAATCGCGTATCATTATGGTATATTTTGCCCATGCGCTCTGTTTGAAAACGAGTCCGACTCAAAAGGCGGACTGAATTTGTGAATAACATTTATATAAAAATAGCTTCTAAAAATGTTTAGTACAGAGTAAGGGAGGAATTTTAATAAAATACGACGTGGAAATTCAGAATTCCTAACTTGTAAAGCTTTGAATCGTTGTATGACGGTATTAGCCGCACACATGTGTCTCTATCCTGGTTTACTTACTTTGACGGTCAGGTATATGAAATCGATACCTTGTGCGAAACAAGTGACAAACATTATGAATGTTGGATCGTGGAGATGTAACAGAAAACGTAATCAAATATAAGCTCATGTAACATAAAAAAATGCCCAAGAAGGTCAAACAAAGAGTTTAATTCATACACAAGAGATTGTCGGTAAACAAGAGATCAGTAAAACTGATCCAGGCGACCACCATAGAACACTATCAGAAAGTGAGGCTGCTTGTGAACGGATCGCAAAGTTGATATGTGAAATTTATTTCTTCGGTTGGTGGTTGGCTGGACAAGAACAAAGTTTCTTCGGTAGATAGTGGCTGTTATCTGAAAACTCAAAAGCATCTTTCTTCAAGGAGGCCGCACATTAACGCTACTTACCGGAGCTACATAGTAGCCTACATGTACATGCACACAGGCCAGTCAGTGATATCGCTTGTTTGAGTCCAGTACACAATTAAAATTTACAAAATCCACTACGATTGTACACATGTTACTAAGATGCATTTAGTGTTTGTTTACAAATCAAAAGATAATGTATATATCTGTCAAAAATAGCCCATGAAAAGTGAAGAATGGGCGACGTATCATTCGTCTGATGAGTAAATATTTACACATGACGAAAGTCAGTTTAAAAATTAATGGCCAAAAATGTCCCGATTCGTTCAGAAATTAGTAAACTCTTATAAAAAAAATCTTCATGCACGATTTGATGTAAATATATGATTGAATAAACACATTTCAGTTACTTTATTGGTAAATAGCATTTACAATTGCGAAGTCAGTTGCTGTACATAGCTGCCTGAATGCAAATTCGATCGGCAAAATAGTGATTGTACGTTGCCGTGTATTTCATTTCATTTTGAAATATTCCTTCCTTTCACACTCCGAAAAATACAATATGGATCTTCTTAAGTGTCTTAGGGAACACTCTCCTTTAAAAATATTTATTATTGTTACATTTTTGGAAAGAATTTAGGCGTTTTAAACCCAAATTCGAATAGGCCATTTTACCAGCTTCGAACAAGCCGTGGAGGCCGGGAACAGGCATATTGATAAACCATTTCTTGTACTTAAAGTTATAGTCGCCCTTAGAAATCTGAAAGGAGTCGATTTTTATACGTTTTAAAATGACCCGAGGATTGCAATTTCACTCTGGGGTTTGTAAAAGCTCCGATAAATGTCTTGTTTTTCACTACTCTGGACTCGGAAATTCCAAAATATCGTCATCAGTGCCAAAAATAGCTTATCTGTCTTTAACTGGGTCGTGCTTTTAAAATGCCTGGTAGGGGCCCTGTGATTGACAGCGGGAAATCGCACCAGCAAACTGATTTCACCACCCGATTTTAGCACTTTTTAATCATATATATTTAAATATCTCACCCATAGTCAGTATATTGGAGACAAGGAAATATATATTAAGATCTGAAGCTGTAAATATGAGGAATTCCTTTTCTTGTTATATACGTATGCTTGAGGTGTCCGTTTTAACCTAGACAAAGTTGGAAGTTATCAGTGAATTACGCGTCTGTTAAAGTAAATTAAACCTCTTAACCGTATTCGAAGATTGAAAAAACAAAACACAAAGCAACCAACAGATGCAACATGTGATTTTATTTGCTCATTTTCAAAATTAGTTGAAGTTGTAAGAAAAAATAACCATACGGCGTCAGTGGGGTTTTAGCCGACTTTTCTGCTGTCGCCATACGATGTCTTCGGTAATGAAGCAGGCTAACACTCTAAGTTCCAACGCCAAATGGCGACCGCGCTATCGAATGTGTTAAATGAAAACGTCAACGACGAAAAAAATACATGTTGCATAACTTGACCATATGAGGAAGCAACACAAAAAAAATTCATCAAGGTAGTTGTGTTGAGACCGCGATCACAAACTATGTAGATAGAAATCACAGAAAAAGCTACCGGCCGCCATTTTGAATATGCAAATGAGCAGCGAGTGCATAACAAGGCCATAGGGTTAACCTGCGTATAACATTTTACGAACATCCTTTCATTACTTTAGAACAGTAATAAAAAAATAATGGCCAGTGGCCGCCATTTTGAATATGCAAATGAGCAAAAAAGTGCATAGTGCACAACCAGACCATAGGGCTAACATGCGTAAATTAGTTTACGAAAATCCTAGCCTTTCTTTACTTTAGGAGAAAAGTGACAAAAAGAAGAAAAACAAAATGGTCGCCCAGCGGCCATTTTAATATGCAAATGAGCAAAAAAGAACATAGTACGCAATGAGGCCATAGGGTTAACCTGCGTACAAAGTTTTAAGAAGATCCTCTCATTACTTTAGGAGAAAAGTGATAAAAAGTAGAAAAACAAAATGGTCGCCTAGCGGCCATTTTGATATGCAAATGAGGAAAAAAAAACAATGTTGCACAACTAGACCATAGGAGGAACGTGCGTGTGAAATTTAAAGAAGATCCAAATAGGACTTCTCTTGGAATCGCGGTCACAAGAGAGTAAAGCGATAAAAAATAGAAAAACAAAATGGTCGCCTAGCGGCCATTTTAATATGCAAATGAGCTCAGCAAAATAGATGTAGCACAACTAGACCATATGGGGAACCAATACAAAAACATTTCATCAAGATCGGCCTGGTGGATTTCTAGATTCCGCGATCACAAACTATGTAGGTAAAAATCACAAAATGGTTCCCAGCGGCCATTTTAATATGCAAATGAGCAAACAAACTAAATGTTGCACAACTAGACCATAGGAGGAACGTGCGTGTGAAATTTAAAGAAGATCCGACTAGGACTTCTCTTGGAATCGCGGTCACAAGAGAGAAAAGCGATAAAAAATAGAAAAACAAAATGGTCGCCTAGCGGCCATTTTAATATGCAAATGAGCTTAGAAAAATAGATGTTGCACAACTAGACCATATGGGGAACCAATATAAAAACATTTCATCAAGATCGGTCTGGTGGATTTCTAGATTCCGCGATCACAAACTATGTAGGTAAAAATCACAAAATGGCCGCCAGCGGCCATATAAATATGCAAATGAGCAAACAAAATAGATGTTGCACAACTAGACCATAAGGGGAACATGTCTGTAAAATTTGATGAAAATCCGACCAGTAGTTCTCTTGGAATCGCGATCACAAGAAAAGTTTACAGACACCGGACGACAGACGACGGACGACAGACGACGGACGACGGACGACGGACCACGGACAAAAAGCGATTTGATAAGACCACCATGAGATCATGGTGGTCTAAAAATGCAGTTATTAAATACAGAACATATTTCACAATCTAGTTTTGTGTTTTTCTTGCTTTCTTTTTTGTTTGTTTTAAAATATATCCATAACACTCTGTTGACAGTATGATTTATATGCTCACGCTGTGTTGAGCAACACTCCCTTGGAAATTTCCCTTACGTTAATCGCAGGTTATTTTCAAGCGCCGGGTAATTAGAGACTATAAATGGTGTCGTTATATAATAAATCCGAACACATGGTGAGAGTATTCACAGCATTTTTTTAAAACTGGGTTCTGTTGAAAACACCTCAGAATTAACTCAAGGTAATCAGCTGCCCCTTCTTAAATAAACACGATCTGTTCACCTTCATATTTTGACACGTGTAAGTTCATGAGCTTTTAGATTGATTGCTGTTTTACGCCGAACTCGAGATTATTTCACTTATAAGGCGGTGTTGTAAGGTTTAGTGGGGGAGGAAATCGGGCTCATCCCCGACCCTGCTTTTCCACGGCCATCAAAAATGCCGCAAACGATAAAAAAAAAATGTATTCATCTTGGGAATAGCCGTTGAATCAGAATACTTTATACGAATTCTGATTTGTACAAGTATTAGTTTTATCTTTACTTCAGCTGTTGAATTACATATATTTAATAAAGAAACCACTCAGTTGTTTGTATTTAATCTGACCACTATATAACTAAGGACACCTAGCCCCATAAACCTGCCGTTGTGAAGTGACAGTTATAGACAACTTGGAAAGTTTCAACTCTCAATTAATATTCTGACTTCCCATTGGTCTGTACCCTCTACAACTCGATCCAGGTGACGCCATACAGTCTACATGACAGTTGTCAGTAAAGTCTCATTGGGTAATCCTTATTTAATATTAATAGGGGTGTAACCTTCATGTGCCATGTACATGTAGCTGTTGTCTTAGAAATAGTCGAACATTTTAATTTCTATTTTTTTTTTTAATGTAAAACGATTTAAAGAAATCCTTACCCAATAATAACCATATTTCTTGTTGATCATACATGTAAATAAAAAAACCTCCAAAACTCCACAGAAAAGGTTAGAAATGGACTCAACCGGGCTTGATCAACTGCGCATGTGTCTTTATTGGGATTTTTACCGTGCACTATCACGCAAACGGTGGATATCCCTTTAGGTTGTGTTTAGAGATTCATTTGTGGAAAAAATACTTTACAGAACGAGTGACTAATCACCACTATCAGATATTTAGGAACCAGTTATTTCCAAATGAAAGACATTTCATGTGAATTTTAAAAGGAAAGATCCGTGAAAACGACAAATTCATTTGATTACGGGGAAAACTGAAGAATTGGAAGAATAATTCTCATATTCCTCCAAGATATACCTACCTGTACAAACACTTGCCTTTTGACCCTAGGAGAAAGAACAATCTGCATTTTACACAATAAAATCAAAAAATCTTGCCCTAACATCCTGTATAGTAATCTAGGCTAATGCCCTGTACTGGCTATCCGTTTGTACATACCGCGCATGCGCGAACCTTCCCTTCCGGTCTACCTCTTTCAACGCTTGCAGGCGTAATAGTGAGGGGAGGATGGGCTGGGTTTAACTGTTTGTACAGGTAGGTATATCTTGGAGGAATATGAGAATTATTCTTCCAATTCTTCAGATTCCCATAGATAGTACCTACAAACTGTACAAACACTTGCCTCGCATGCCACAGTCCGGAGGAGGGACTAATACGCCGTACAGAGCATTAACCAAGTTTTTTTGATTCCCGCGTAAAGAATGGTAACCTCGGTATTACTCACCTCGAACTCTCCTGGATCCGTCCTCAGGTGTCCAGTGGGCCAGGATGAATTAGATCTTTCCCTGAACGCTGTGTGGGCCGCTACCAACGGACCGAGTGAATACAACCCACCGCGTACTAAAGTCATGTCGCGGAGACAATAGTCCGCGAAAGTCCTCGGTGACTTCCAAGACAGATAGATTGGTAGGTTGTTTGGTGTTTTACGCTGCGATCAAGATTATTTCACTTATATTGCGGCGTCGCCAGTTTTATTGTGGGAGGAAAACAGGCTGTGTGCCTGGAGGAAAATCACGACCCTCCGCTGGAAACTGGCAACCATCCCACATAGGTCGTTCGAGTGAAAACCCAGTCAAAAAAAAAATTTTTTTTTTTTTTTTTTTTTGGTCTGAGTGGGATTCGAACCCGTGACCCATTGGCGGAAGGCTGTTTGGATTGAGCGTCTAACGCTATACATACTGAGTCACGGACCCCAGCCTTCCAAGAAATAAGCCCTCATAATCCGAGGACATCCTGTAGGGACATCATCGTTTATCAAGGGGCTTGGTAAACGAAGATTGCACAGGAAATATATTCTCTATTAGAGAAATGTGTTTTATTTTACTGATTTATTTATTTCTTGGAAATAAACTTCACTCGGAAAGGAATAAGCAACATTCCTGTGTCGGCTACGAAGACCGGTGGTCTTCGAAGACCGACGGAAGACATGGTCTTCGCAAAGGTCCGCGCTCAAATCTGCAGACTTTCTGCGTCTTGACAAGCAAAGTCAGCACCCAGGCTCAAGTGGCCGTACATACTAGGAATAACGACTGTTCGTGTATTTCTTACTACGGTAATATACACAAGTACTGTCGGCTTGCGTTCACATCCCGTCGACCCGTAATGGCGAAAGGGTGTAACAGTCGACTATCCAACAGGCCTATCAGCGGAGTCGTTGCTGATTAGCCAATCACAGCTCCTTTCTTTCCCCGGCATGGGAAATCATGAAGATGGCGGAAAGAGGACAATTCCAGCAATTGACGGGAGAAAAACATCTCTAGTATGGTTTATGTTCGAACCTAAGATCTGTAGTCAGAACAGGTACGGTACTTTTTCCTTTTGCTCATTTTGGAAAAAAAGGAATTTACTTGAAAACCAGTTGGCAAGAAGTCCGTCTAAGATTAGAAGATAATGACATTCTAATGAACTAGGAGCTCGGTCTTGTACTTAGATTGATGATTGGTCTTCGCGCCGCACTGAAGTTATTTAACCTATAAGGTGGCGTAGCCAGATTGTGGGGGAAGGACCTGGGCCCGGAGGAAACCCACGACCTTCGGCATGGCAACTCCTCCGCATACGGCAACCGCCATAATGTAAAAGTTGTCATTTTGCAACGGTAACTGTGAGAGGAAACTGTCAGGGTAATAATTTAAAGTGGCCTGTACGAACCGAAAACGTGTTCGAAAGTAAGCAAAATTTAAATAACCGGGACGACCATTCATTCATTCTAAGCCGAAGTTGGTTCAAACAATACTTTATCGTACATTTTCGAGCCCAGAAGCATTAAAAAGATTCTGAATTATACGCCTTGAGAGAAATAGCATAATTTCAACATTCTGTTGTGACGTCAAAATATCAACATTTTGGCAGCTCATACCCCTTTAATAGTAAGCTGTCATGACGCAATGCCACAAGAAAATAACAAACAGCGCACCATTTTAAACTACGAACGGGCTGTTATTAATTTACAACCGCACAGTAGTGATATCATTTATTGGTCAGCCTTGAAATCTGCGAGCAGGCCGGGTGAGCAGTCCAACCTGACGATTGATTGATCGAAGAATTACGCTGCACGCAAAAGCTATTCCGTTTATACGGTGGCGTAGCCAGGTTTAGTGGGGGAGGAAGACCGGGCTTACCGTCCGGAGTAAACCCCGAACTCCGGCAAGTACCTTGGGATTCTTCCACATACCCATCTTGACGAAGGCTGTGCCAACGCACGTGTGCCCGACGAGTGCAACCTCGCCCTGCACTAGTGTCAAGTCTCATATGTAGTATACTGTGAAGGTCGTAGGGGACCCCCCAAGACCAAACCTCCTAAAGCCTGATCCCATAAATTATGGATGAGGGATCACAATACTGCCAAGAGCCTGAATCCAAGAAGATTAGTCCTCGCCAAGGTTGCTCGTTGACGAGGGAAAATTTTTGCATGAAAACAGGCTCAGGGGTTCCTAGATATTACCAGTCGTCATGATCGGCTAATAGTCTTCTGTTTACGTACCTCCCCCCCCCCCCCCTCATGTCCTATGACACAACTTGCAGGTCGTCCTGCGGGTCCAAGGGGGGGGGGGAAATCTGATTAATGTATTAATCGCTGATTTTTTGCCGCAATCCATGTTATTTCACTAACCGGGCAACTTGTCAGGTTTAGTGGGGGAGGGAATTCCCGATCCTCAGGGGAAAGGGTTGCATGGTTAATGCTTTACGCTACATTTCGGCTTATTCCACTTATACTGCAGTTTTGCAAGGATAAGTTGGGGAGGAAAACCGGGCTCATCGTCTGGAGGAAGCCCCCAACCTTCAGTGAGAAACTGGTAACCCCTTTCCATACGGCGACTGAGTGACGAGTCCTCTCAGAAATGTATTTGTTCTGAGTAAAATTCGAACCCGCGCCGCATGATTTGTGTAAGTAGGCCCCGGGCTGACATTTAAAAAAAAAAAAAAAATCAAAGGCAACCAGGCGGGGTCCAGGGCCTAGCTTATCGGATGGGGAGACTCCCACGCTTGGGCGATTTCCCGCTGTCGACCGGTCACCCCAGTGGCCCGCTCTAAATTGAGCAGCAGCTGGTAGATATAGTCCAGGAGTTCAGAGAAAGTCAAATATTGATCGTCCGTCTCCTGTTGGTTTGACAGTTGGGATGATAACCGCCGGCGGTTCGACTCGCACCTGGGCGTACATCCATGGCCGAAACATGGTAGGTTTAGGCCTCTTGGAACACCTCTTGGCGTTTTGACAAACCCAGAACCTGGGTTAGGGCTGTTAGCCTTTCCCCCCACTCTAGTTGTCAGGCCGATCGACTCATGAACCCGTGGGTAGTGTCGTAATCGAAGGCGCCGTAATTTGAGGCTCCCCTGTGGACTGACAAATCCAGAGCTTGGGATGACGCCAGTATTACAATCAGCCCACTTTAGTTGTCAGGTGGCCGACTCGTGTACCTGGACGTACAGTCAGGGTCGAGGCCGCCGTATGCTAAGCCCCCAGGTGGATCGACAATACCAGAGCTGGGGTGACGCCCGTAGGCCCACAAAGCCACTCTGGTTGTCAGGCGGATCGACTCGTGTGCATGGGCGTACAGTCGTGGTCGAGGCCGTTGTATGTTGAGGCTTCCCGTCGGCTCGACAGATCCAGAGTTGGGGTGAGGCCCGTACGGTAACCAACCCACTCCGGATGTCAGGCGGGTCGAGTCGTGGGCCTGGGCGTACAACCCTAGTCGAGGCTGTCGAATGTTTAAGCATCCTGGTGGCTCAACAGATCCAGACTTGGGGTAACGCCCGCAGGACTCGCCCACTCTAGTTGCTAGGCGGATCGACTTGTGTACATGGGCGTACATTCGTGGTCGAGGCCGCTGTATGTTTAAGCCTCCTGGCGGTTCGACAGATCGAGAAGTTGGGATGACGCCGAAGGCTCAAACCACTTCCGATGTCCGGCAGCTCGACTCGTGTACCTGGGCGTACAGACGTGGTCGAACCGCCTTGTTCAGTAGTTGAGAAACCCTGAACATCCGTATTTTCTGCCGAATCCGTCGGAGACTCCTCTCCAGTGGGCTCCGGTTCGGGATACTGGACGTTCGGCTGGAGGTAGTTCCCTGACCAAGTTTTAGTCTGGTAGTCGCCCTCTAAGAACTGGTCCGCCCATCTCCTGGTCTCAGGGAGCGCCTCCTGGCGGTTCGACTGATCCAGGGACAAGGTTGCCGGTCGTTGCCTGATCAACCCGCCCTGGACGTCAGGCAACTCGACTCGTGTGCTTGGGTGCACAGTCGTGGTCGCAGAAGCCTGTTTAGATCGTGAAGATCTGGGCCCCTCGATTGCCGCGCCTGAGTTGTTTATTTACTCGAGCTTGGCAATTGAGAATTTAACGCCCTCTAACGTTTGTTCCATGGCACACAAACGTTCTGCGTCTGACCTCTGCGTGGGTTCCGGCTGGCGGGTGTTCCGACACGCAGACTTCGTATGGGAAGGTGTAACTGACGTTCGGTCGCTGGCTTGAGACAAACTGTCGAAGATAAGCAAAATGAACAGAACATATGTTGAGAGCTAATCCCAACAAAGCATCAACGACAGCCAAATCAGAAGAGATAATCAACAAGAGAACACAGAAAAAAAACATTTTTTTTTTTTTTTTTTACTAACTCGTTATTAATTACTCATTCCTGTTATATTATATATCGTTTTTTTCTTTTTATTACAATAAATAATAGTTATTGATTTAGGACTTGCCTGGACCGTTTAACCTCGTCCGCTGAGTCTGGGGAGATCGCGTGATCGCCCCCCCCCCCCCCCCTCTTCAAGGACCTCCTCGGTTTCGAAGAATTGCCCTCCTTACTGGACCAGGAAGAACTTCGGGACCTGCTACTCTTCCTCTGAGGCTTCGCTGCTGATGATATTCTTGGCAGGTATTCGTGGGGTAAGTGCCTCCACAGGCACTAGACACCATTTTCCATCACAAATTTTTAATCTAAAAATAACAACGAAAAAGATTTAAAATTTAGTAATGGAACGTAATTTATTTAAACAGGGACGCACCCCGCTTTAAAAAATCGCCTATGAAAATATGTAATAGTGTTTGTATGGGAGGGTGGTGAGCCACAACAACCCGCCCGCGTGGTGACGAATTTTGGACCCACGACAGCATATATATGGGTTGAGATGGGTTGAGTCCGAAAACTCTCCAAAAACAAAAAAATACAGGACATTTTTTGGTCAGAAACCCTCTAGTAATCTAGGGGAGGGTATCTAACCGCTAGGGACAGTAAAATTTCCTACCAAAAACGATTCAGAGAGAAGGATTAGTAAGAAAAGTATACTTAGTATAATTTGCAGTGTTGATCTCTTCTCTGCAGAGTTGAAAGAGGTAGACCGGAAGGGAAGGTTCGCGCATGCGCGGTATGTACAAACGGATAGCCAGTACAGGGCATTAGCCTAGATTACTATACAGGATGTTAGGGCAAGATTTTTTTATTTTATTGTGTAAAATGCAGATTGTTCTTTCTCCTAGGGTCAAAAGGCAAGTGTTTGTACAGTTTGTAGGTACTATCTATGGGAATCAGACTTTTCTGCGGCAACTTTTTTGCCGTAGCCTAATAATAATATTAATAAAATTAAAATTGAGTGAACACAGGTCTAAGACAACAATAAGCACCTTCCGCGTAAACTGCAGGGGCTAGTTTTAATCGGTCGTTAGACCATGGGTTTGTCTGCCACAGGGAGTAGTCAAAGCTCTGCTGGAGTTCACTGAAGACACACAGACGGCCTGTCCCAGGGTAAAGTAACACATACAGTTCGTGGGTGCTTAGTTACAAATCTTAAATAAAATACTGTTTTATCATTGAAGATTGATAAATATAAGACTAAAAGGAAATCTGTTGACATTTTCATACAAAAATAACGCTAAAATGTATCCCGTATAGTGAATTTTAAGTCGGACTACTTTCAATAGCGCACTCATTATTAGCCGTTTTGCAGGGCAAGTTCAACTCTCGGGGAAGCTTCCGAAGGCTGTCTACCGCATTGGTCGGCTGGGGATTTGCCAGCTTACGGCGATAGGACTGTAGTATACACCCCATGAACACCCAGAATTGTATGGAAGTTTAAAAAAACTCACTTTTCAGTATTTCAATATCGTCCAAGCCCACCCTCAGCCAGGTCTTATGTTTAATATTTTCAGCATAATCTTGGCCATATGGAGTTTTCCTGAAAGAAAAGAAATGAAAGATTTGAAACACATATATTTATAGACACTAAAACACACGGGCACAGGAACACATTTATATATTTATGAACACTAAAACACATGGGCACAGGGGAAATCTTCTTGTCTAAAATAACCACGGAGACAAGTTTCTAATTGTGTTAAAAAGAGGTATATCATTTAGACCTTTATACCCCATCATAAATCGTTGTAATAAAGTAAACCTATGATATTTCATTAGGTTGACGATTGACAGGAGCTTGGCCTTAGTCAGTAGAATTTTCTGGAACACTTTGTATTACATTGACAATGCTTACGCATCTTAAGCTATGGCAAGAATATCGATTCATCAACATATATTGATAAACACTAAAACACACGGGCACAAGGTAAATTTCTTGACTGAAATATCCCACATCAGTAACAAAAAGAGCCAAGACTAAGCCCAAGGTTGATGCTTCCATTAAGCTCGTTTAAATCAATGTAAAAACAAAAGATGTTGGAGCAAGTTAGGTCGAGCTTGACTGCTTATTTTTACAGAAACAACTTTAGAAGTAATAATGAAGCATTTATTAGAATCCCCTTAATGGCTTAATACATAAACAAAAAACAAAATATGTAGCCCTGTATAATTTCTGTTGGAATAGTGCACAGTTCCCAGCATTGTGCCTAATTGCAAAGTCGTGGTTTAGTTTAGATAAATGGTATCTTCATCTAGTGTTAACATCTCCTTTAATAAATTCTATATGAGGTATGTTGTTCACATTGGTTGATAGAGTTGATTGATGTTTTACGCCACACTCAAAATCATGTAATTTATATGGTGGGGGAAGAAACCGGGCACTTTGTATGGAGGAAACACTTGATCTTCGGTGAGTACCTTGCAACTCTTGGTCACATTGGTCATACTTACAGAATAATTGAGACTTTCCTGGTGACTGGCCCTGTTTTCCTCTTTACACTGCTGACTATCATTACATCAGAAAATAACCAAATACAACACAAGTCCTTCTTGTTCTGTAAGGAATACAAAACATGTTCTATAGCGTCACAGTTTATCCTACGTACAAACTGAATATATAGCAACACTGTCGCTTATGCACATTGTATATAAACATATGAATACAGCTGGATTTAGCCTAAAACATCGGACAAGCAATCCTAAATTCAATACTTCACCTTCCTACTGATGGATCCAAAGACCTTATTATTTAAAGCTAACCGTGGTTAAGGTTACATGACGGTCACGCAAACTTAAAACTGCCACAGTTCTCAACTATCCGGTGACAGATGACGTTTTTTGATGACGTTGTCAGTTCGATTGACGTTTTTTGTTCTACCACGTCAGAACTGATCGTCACATTCGAACGATAAAGGCTCCCCACATTTGTGTAATTGTAACGTTACTCTCGCTCCCTATTACATTTTTTTGTGATTAATTGATCAAAAGATTGATTATCGCACTCAAGATTATTCACTTATCTGGTGGGGTTAACATGCCCGTAAATTGGCGGATGAAAACGTGTTCTAACTCAGAGAACACTCTTGATCTTCTGAAGCACAAAATATTCACTCTTTGAGTGGCACTGAGAAGGCTTCAAACACACAACCCAATGATGGAAAGTTTCAAGACAATATTTCTTTGACATGTATCTTCAGGGACTTTTTTAGATTTTAAAGAATTTATTTCTTTTTCCTGTATTGTGAAATAATCCAGTGTAGAATGTTCTAGCAAAGGGGATTTGATGCAAACATAAAGTGAGCATATATTGTTCAACAGAAATGAAGCAATATTAGCGCAATACTAACTCCAGCATGCTTGGTAACGGTACTAGCATCTGTACCGAAACGTCACTTAACAAATAAACAGAAGTTGTAATCCATAAACCTCTTGAGTTAATATTGTTACCTCAACTTCTAAATGCCTCTTAAAGAAAGAAATGAAGCACTTACAGAAATTTGAACCATGTCATGTCTCAAATATGTTCTGTCTGGAGCATTCAACTGAAAATAACATAACAAATATTGATGAGATAAATTCAGTTCAATTATTAGATTAAGAATGATGGTCAAAAGAAGATAAAATGATAAAAAGCTAAATATATTTTCAAGTTGATCATAGAAATGACAAAAAATTCAAACTGTCCATGTCAAATTAAAGATTATTTCAGACATACATGATCATGAAGCAAACTTTGAAGTTCCACTTCGTCTCAAGATTATTTCACTTATATGGCTGTGTCGCAGGATATAGTGGGAGAGAGGTAAGCCCTGCCCTTTTGTAGCACCTTGGTACCTACAGTAACAACCCTTAGTACTACATCAAGTGATCAAGTGGAAAACCCACTCAGAAATTTGTAATATATATTTTTCTTTGGAGTGCATGTGATTTAGTCGTGTGCTCCATTGATGAAAGGATTAGGCCAGAATGAGACACTATTGCTCTAACATCAACCAAGACCCTTGCCGAATTTGAAATACATCGAAACAAAAATATTTGCACAACACCATTTTTAACCACGTTAACAAAATCTTCTAAAATGAACACAAATTCTTTCAAGACAATAATTTTAGCTTATTTAGTATTTTCGAAATACAAAAATATTTACATTATACACATTTTTGGTTTCCATGGTAACAGAATTTTCGAAAATGAAAACACGTACTTCTGTGACAAGTAATAATTCCAGCTTCTTTAGTGTTTCTTGCATATCTTCTTCCTGTTTGCTTTCTGTTGCCGTGCCGATTTTAACTGCCAAATCATGCATGACCTTCTCAGCTTCTTGTAACAGTGGGGCATCGGGGTGGTTCTTGGGGGTGTGTTCAATTAATCGCTTAAATCAAAAACAAACTCAGCTATTAAAAATGACTGCTAAAATTCACACAACACATGTTTTTGATACCAGATAAGACTTGTTTCGTTTGGGTTGACCAAACCCATTTCGCTTTTGCAGGGGCTGGGTTTTGCACAGCCTGGACCACTCCCTCTCTCAAAGGCTTGTGAAAATCTAGGCCCAGACAGTGAGTTCTCAAATAAATTTGAGCCTTTTTTCTACAAGAGGTTAGAGCAGTAAACCGGTATTGTTTTATTCAGACCTGGTGAGTTGGGAGCACTAAAAAACAAAATAACCCAAGATATGCAATTGCAGTACTAACCTGTAAGAGCATTTCATAACGAGGTATTCTCTGTATGGGACGGACAATCAGATCCTTGAGAGTGAGTTTACTGCCACTTTCACGTTGACATGTCTGGAAAGAAAGATTGATTGATTGATGTTTTACGCTGCACTCAGGATTATTTTATTTATATGGCGGCGTTGCCAGGTTTAGTGGGAAGGAAACTAGGCTCATTGCTCGAAGGAAATCCCCGACCTTCAGCGTGTACCTGGCAACTCTTCCACATACGGCAACTGAGTGAAAAATCCACTCAGAAATTTGTCAATTAGGTCTGAGTGTGATTCGAATCCGCGCCGCATTGGAAAGAAAGAAAAAAGGTTAATGAATTGATCATATGTACATGTAGACTAATGATAGTGTAACACTTGACAGAGACACCGGTACAGGTGTCGAAAGCTTGTGCTGTTCAAAACAACTTACTACGTGGTGATGTCTTAATTTTTTATCATTAGTATGGAACCCATGTTTAAAGAGAGTTTCAAACATTTCTTACATATGTAGACTGTTACATAATGCATCATAACAGAAAATTTGGTGAGACAGAACCTGGTTCCATTGAAAAACTTCAGGCTTTATGCCTAGTAAAAATTTAGAGTTTTCTGTTCAGTTCGTAACAGGGAAAGAGTTTCAAACACTCCCATTAAAGTCAGTCAAATGAAAATTAAGCCAGGGAAATTTTGTAACACTCGTGCTAAACATTTTACCATGTAAGCTTTACTGTGATAAAGAAATAAGTTATAAAACTATTAATTGGAAATGGTTGAACTTACATCTAGAAATTTGGAGACGGACGACTTGGTCAACAAAGCGGTCTCTATCACTCGACCAGAACTCTTATAATTCTCCACAAACGACAAGTAACTGTCCAATACAGTCTGCTTAGAAAACTGGAAAAAAAAATTCACACTTAAAAGTACAGTGCAATACTGAAAATATTGATGATCGTCTGAGATTATCTAAGAACAAGAAAGTTGATAACTTCAAGTTCCGAATCATGTCTGTAAAACCTTGATAGGTTGATAAAAAAATATATACATATTTTTTTGTACTTTGATTGGTTACGGAAAATTTTTCTGACAAAAAAGAATGGTTGGCAATGTCGCTTAATTTTCATCAGAACCATTGACACGAACTTTTGAAAAGTATGGCTTTCCATTTATTGTTACAACAGTACTTACAATCTATTAGATCCATTGAACAACTTAACATAATAAAGTAATAAGGAAACTCCGTAATCATTCATGGAGTAATCTCAATATTTCGACTTTAATTAAGTCATCGTCAGGAGAATTATGAGTACAGTGTGCATTTATATAGAAAAGATAGGATAGAACGAGAATAGTTGACACTAAGAAGGCATGGGAGATTAAAATTTTGTTACAATAGATCAGGGTCCTAATATGGAGTGATGAAATATTGAGATTACACCATGAATATTTACGGAGTTTCCTTACTACTTTAGTACTTACAATATTAATGATGATGTTGCCAACAGTGCTGTTGCGACTGTCCCAGTTTTTCCACACACTGTCTAGAAAGTCCAGGTAGATGGAGTGATGAATGAGAATTTCAGGCACCATGTAAAATATGTGATCCACAACTGTCTCATCGAGGACACTCTGAGCCTTCAGTGGAGACATGTATTTCTGAAAAAAACAAAAAATTTAGTCCATTCAAAAATGTGAGTGAGTAATTTGGGTTTTACGTCCTGCTTAACAGTATTTCAGTCATATGAAGACGTTGTCTCCTTGTGGCAGGGCAGATTTCCACTGCTCATTATACTGACACCGGGCCAACCAGTCGCTGCTCTAACTCCTATTGCTGAGCGCCAAGCGAAGCAGCAGCAGCTCCCACTGTTAAAGTCTTTGGTCTGACTCGACCCTGAAGCAGATGCTTTACCGACTGAGCTATCGGGGCTGGTCCCATTCAAAAAGGAAAGAAAGCTGTACACTGTATATTTCTGAACACTAAAACACATGGGCACAGGGAAAATCTTCTTGTCTAAAATAACCATGGAGACAAGTTTCTAATTGTGTTAATATGTGTATGTGTGATTTAACAGTTAACTTAATACTAAATTAACAATCTTCACCATTTTGACAGACGTCGTGCAAAGGTACTAATTCAGGCTTCATATCTGATAAGCCTGACATCATTTTGGGTAGATAAGTAGATGCGATATTCGGTTACCGTTCCTAGAGTCTAACAATCAAACACCAATTTATTTCTATAAAACCATGTTGAGTCTTATAGCAGAATTTCAGATAAGGCATGTCTATTTATCCTTTCCAACAGAATGAAATACCTACTTTTTTAAAGAGACGGTGCCCAAAGTGAAATTTATGAATGATGTGTAAAAAAGTTGGTAAATTTTCAATGTCTCAGATTTACATGTAAGTCCAGATTAATTTTGCTCACTAGTGGCATGAGCTGCCAAAATTCACACTTTTTTCGTAATTTCTGATCGTCACAACAGTAAGAGGCTTTGAAGGCCATCGAAAAACTAAACAATTTGCGTCGGAATGAGGAAAATCTATACAGTATGTGGCCTGTACGAACCGAAAAGGTGTTCGAAAAGTAAACAAAATTTAAATAACCGGGACGACCATTCATTCATTCTAAGACAAAGTTAGTTCAAAACCATACTTTATCGTACATTTTCGAGACCAGAAGCACTAAAAAGCTCCTGACTAACTCCTGACGTCTTGAGAAAAATAGCCAATAATTTCAACATTCTGTTTCAACCTCAAAATGTCAACATTTTGGCAGCTCATGCCACTTTAAGAGCTCATATTAACTTGTTTTATGACGCAAACCACATTTTCCTATTAAAAGTTTATATACATTTGTAAGATTAAATAAAAAAAGAGAAATTGTTCCGCGATAAAAAAAAATTATGCAGTGAGTTAAATCAATTTGAAACTTTGAAAATTGACGAATTACTTTTAAAGGTGTTAAAATTACACAGTGTTTAGTCAAGCAGTATAAAACAAATCGCAAAGATATGTATTTGGTATCTCTACAAAGGTAAATTCTATGAGCTTATAGTGAACTTAAGCATTTGCCCTATTTTTTATCTCTATAATGTAAATTGTTAAAGTGGCATGAGCTGCCAAAATGTTGATATATGGACGTAAAAACATAATGTTGAAATTATCGGCTATTTTTCTCAAGACGTATAATTCAGAAGCTTTTTAGTGCTTCTAGTCTCGAGAATGAACGATAAAGTTTTGTTTTGAACTAACTTTGGCTTTAGAATGAATGAATGGTCGTCTCGGTTATTTAATTTTTTTTTACTTTTCGAACACTATTCCGCTTCGTATAGGCCACATACTGTATAGATTTTCCTCATTCCAACGCCAATCATTTAGTTTTTTTATGGCCTTCAAAGCCTTTCACTGTGGCGGCGATCAGAAATTATGGAAAAAGTGTGAATTTTGGCAGCTCATGCCACTTTTTTTTCTTTGTAATGTGAATTGTTAAGTACAACATGTAAGTTTATCTTCCACTAAACCACTTCTGTCAATGTCTCAGTTGTAAAATGTCTCAAAATAGCTTGTTTATACGGAGAAGAAAAAAACACTTAAGTACAAAAAGAGATCATAGGGTCAACATGTTTCTTTCTGCTTGAATGGTACACACCTTGTTGTGTTCTATTTTTGACAAAAGTCAACAAACACATCAGTTTAAATTTTCCAAGTCAATGGATCATATAATTGATGCCTTATTATATTACCCCTGTAAAGATTCATGCAGGCATTAATAATCAAACTAAATATTCCAAATTATTTCTATTAATTTGAGACAGGTTTTCTTGGATATCATATTTCAGAAGCCATACTGATCACAAATGAATATTTTGAAGAATGTATCAAAGATGGCTTGAAAAAAGTATTAATAGAAAACCCTTGAAATGATGGAACAAATTGCTTGCTGTGAACACTACATGCACATGTATCAGTTGCTAAATTAAATATGGTTCTATTTCTGCATGTTAAAGAGGCATGAGCTGCCAAAATGTTGATATTTTGACGTTAAAACAGAATGTTCAAATTATAGGCTATTTTTCTCAAGACGAATAATTCAGAAGCTTTTTAGTACTTCTTGTCTCTAAAATGTACGATAAAGTATTGTTTTGAACTAACTTTGGCTTAGAATGAATGAATGGTCGTCTCGGTTATTTAAATTTTGTTTACTTTTCGAACACGTTTTCGGTTCGTACAGGCCACATACTGTATGGATTTTCCTCATTGCAACGCCAATCATTTAGTTTTTCGATGGCCTTCAAAGCCTCTTGCTGTCGTGACGATCAGAAATTATGAAAAAAGTGTGAATTTTGGCAGCTCATGTCACTTTAATGAAATCTCTTTTATACTTGTGTTTATAGGTTTATGATGAAATTTGTTCCATGGTGTTAGATTTAAAGATCTCATTTTGCACTACCTTTTTGAGAACTTTTGTAATAGGACATCCAGAATATCTTCTCACTGAATTTCCTGCGACCATTCATTTTCTAAAATCGCGATATCGGATGAGAAAGTTGAGTAAAACTTGTTTGTTCATGAACTGATTAGATTTCAATTTCCAAAAAACAAAGAGTACCAAATCGTAAGAAATTCATGGAAATACGTACATCTTTCAAGGTTTTTAATGCGTCCACATATTCCTTTTCATTCCGATATAGTTCTTCTACAATATGGTAACGCTTGTCCTGAAATCAAATAATCATAAAAAATCAAAAAATACTTTAGAAGTTAAAAATTAAAACCATATAAAACGGCATGCTCATTTTGGACCATTCATAAATTTATCTTTAAATCCATTTGCCTATTTAAAAAGAATTCTAAATTCCAAGCACAAAAAAAAGACAACTAAATAAGTAAATCTAAATTTTAATAATAATGATAATAATTTTACAAACAGAAGCAAGCAAAACACAAACAGCAATAACACTATAACCTACATGTATTTAGACCTTATATTTCTTTCAAATGACTTGTACGATCCAGTAAAGTACCGGTACATGTATATTGGTCTCTATTTCTTACACATGTGATGAAACATAAATACTGTTTACATAAAAAAGAATCAAATCAAAGATTTTATTATCATACAGAAAGTAATTTCTCTTAGTGCACTGCCACATAAAAAGAGGAAAACAGTCAACTTAAAAGCAATTATTAACATTTAAAGAAAAGGGAAATTTTAGAATCAGTCCTAAATATGCTAGGGAGTAGAAGAGTAAGCAATTTTAAAATTTTTATTCCAGCTTAGACATCAGTATCATTAAAAACTTAGAAATTGATTTTATGATATAAAGAGTTTAATTTCATTTTCACAAAATCATTTTGGGATATCATAAAAAGCTCAGCATTTCTGATATCAATTGTTCAAAATATGAATTGATTTACTGTTGTCAAGAATAGAATTACATGTATATTGTGATATCATTTCTTGAATTCTTGATATCATTTAGGATGGTTGGATGATCCTTATGACTCTACCAAAGTATCTAGAAACCTAGTGTCCTGTTTGGTAATTCAAAACATATTGGTATATTTGTCATCTTCAGGAAAATGATTGAAATTTTGGAAGTAACAACATCCTTAATGGGTTTATGTGACCTGGGTGTGGTATTTTCCTGAAGATGACAAATCTCAATATGTCAAACTATTGAGATTGTCAATATGCGAAACTTGTTAAATTCAATCGGAGTTGCTTTGCCACAGCATTATGCTAAGTTATTCAGTCGATCAACAAGTTAAATACTAGTATTTTGAATTTTAATTAACAGCGTTGCCTAGTTTAAGCAAAGATAATCACAGCATATACATATATTATATATAAGTAGTCGGGTTGTGGAGTTTATTATATAACATAGTTTCAAAACTTTGGTATTAAAGTTTATTGCTTTTCAAATGGTACACGTAACAGAGATTTGGTTTCATTAAATGATTGATGTTTTACCCCATACTCAAGATTATTTCACTTATATGGCGGCGTTGCCACGTTTAGTGTGGGAGGAAACCAAGCTCATTGCACGGAGGAAACCCACGACCTATGGGCGAGTACCTGGCAACTCTCCCACAGCGACTGTGTAGAAAATCTACTCAGAAATTTCTTAAATTTTTTATTATTTGGTCTGAGTGGGATTTGAACCCGGGCCGAATCGATAGGAGGCCTGTGTTGGACTGAGGGACTACCACTCTAACCGACTGAGCCACCGAGGCCTATTAGAAAGATTTGGAGTGTGGAAAGCAGACAAAACATATTAAGCCTGCAAGTAGGTCAATAATTAACCTATATCTTATGTAACCTACATGTAGGCGGGTTCATTTTGAAACACCTGGGTTTGTAAATAGGCAAATGCTTAACTTTCATCTTTTTGTTGGAATAGTCCAATATAAAGACTTTGCTAGGGGTGGAAGGTAAGTCAAAACATCCAGGCCACATTAACCCGTTAAGGATGTTATTATTCTAAAAAATGCTTATACATGTACATCTTAGTTTATGAGTTAAATTTCGTAAAAAATATGAGCAAAGTTAAACATAGAAAAACAATGGAAAATTGTAACTATCTACATGTAGCTTTTTGATGTGTTTTATAGCAAACTATTTCCTTTAGAGACTAATCAAATTTGTGGAAAGGAATGGGTTAAATATAAGTGTTGGAAGACAGCTACTGAAATATGATAGTAGAGGCTCCCATTCATAGGGAAAGAGAAAGTGTTAGTATACAAGTATATCATATACACCTAGAATCTGGCAAGTAACCTCAGTGGTTCATATTAAAACCTGTACCAATCTTATCCATTCATTAAAGAGGTCTTCAGAGACAGAAGCTAATCTAGAGTGTTTTCTAACCCAACAGCTTCTTAGGACAAACCTATGTGGGATGGTTGCCAGTTACCACCGGAAGGTCGTGTGTTTCCTCTGGGCATAAAGCCCGATTTCCTGAATAATAAAACTGGCAACGCCGCCAAATATAAAGTGAAATAATCTTGAGTGCGGCGTAAAACACCAAACAATCAATCAATCAATTAATCTTTGAACAAGTTGGTTTTTTTAATCCTTAATATAGCTAACTTTTACAATTTGTATACTATATATTTAATCAGATAAACTAGAATTATTTGTTTAAAGAAAAAGTATGCTCAATTTCAAATTGCAATGCTTAAATAGGCCCCTAAGAACATGGTTGTGGAGCAATGTCTATCCCATAATTCTCCCTCTATTGAAATGATCAAGATATCCCCGTTTATTGTTATTAGGGTTCCCTATACATGTAATAGTCCTATAGTCAAAATGAAATACCCTAAAATAGGCCAACATGTAGTGACGCCACTCCACAAAGGATGAATTGCATTGTTACTTTAGTAGGTAAAAAAGGGGGGTCTTGCTCTGAAATGAGTGCCTTGTTACACAGTGTCAGTACATACTTCCCGCCCCCCTATGTCAAATCCTTAATACACATAAGAAGTTACATGTATATACATAAGAATGAACAAAAACAAATACGAAAGATATAAATCAATGATACAAATGAAAATAAACTTATAAGTTAAGGGGATCAATCCTATTGCAAGTTATGTTTGGAAGTTGAACCCAAGCATGAAATGCAATAAGTGGTATTTTCTCGCCTGTGTCGCGTGTGCACTCGGAACCCTGAAACAAGTTACGATATCGATGCACAGGGAAATCAGCTTATCACAAACTAAGAAATTTCACTGATATCTGATTATACATGTAAGTAGTATTTTACTTATTCAGATTCCAGGGCAGAGCTAGAATGTAACATCCAGTTAATTGTATCATTCTTTTTCTGGGTTCATTTGCACTACAGCATTGTTGTTGCCTCACAGCTTTATTTGATGAGGGTAAACTGTTATATAATGACGACAGGCATATACATATCAGCCTGGCCCCAAATTGAATCGTTTAGCTTGGCTTGTTTATATGAGACTATTAATGGAAAGTTCTGTGGGCCAATAGGAAAATGTCAGAAAGGTCAATGTGCCTCATGTAGCGGCATATTACACACTTATCTCCAACTCTAACCAGTCAGCCCTATCTCTTAATTGTTATTCTAGACGTCATTGGGCTGTGATCAAAATTGAAATGAAACACCTGTTGGTAAAATGACACAGGAAATAATACTGTGTATTGTAGTACAAAAAATGATGTCAAAAAGCATCACTACAATCGAAATTGTAAAGTTAAACAAAAAAGCTTTGCATTTTTTGTGTTTAACCTACAGCTTGGTATTTCTCACAGTTTGGAAATCAGGTTTGTAGGATGGGTAAAAATTACATAAGCCTTTCATTCTGCAGGCTAGTGATAAATTGAGTTCTGAATCTAATTAAAGCTTTATATGTACATGTTTGTATGGGGTGGGCAAATTTTGAAAAAGCTGGATAAATAAAAACGTCCTGCCTTTAGTTAAAAAAAGTGTTCCTCAAATTGTTTTAATGACTTCTGATATAAAGCTAGTGAAAAGGGAAAAGGTTGAAATCATATGTAGGTTTGCTAACGCAGGGTTTCCTGGAAGTCAAGTTTTGAGGTCGAATAGCTGCCTCAAAATGAACAGAAAAACTCAATGCTTCATGATACGCTCCCTCAAAAATTTGGACTTCTATGAAACCCTGGCTGACATGTTGCCTTGTTCATTTGTATATACTATTTATGACTGACTGGTATATTCAAATATAAAGTAAGATTTTAATCTCTGAAGACACATTTCTTTGGTTAATTTTGTATTCCCTTTATCTTTCTTAAGTGAAAAAAAAAATGACTAAATAAATTTGTATATAGATCAGTTTCTCCACTCACTTTTCACAAGGTTGGGGGAAAAAGGAAATTCTATTCTTGGTTTAGAACTTTATCAAAACATATGGGAAGTGTCAAGAGCTGCCTGCTGCGTTAAGCTTGCAAAATTGGGAGTAAATTATCAAGCCTGGTAATCGTGTGTACATCACTTGATAAGGCAGATCTGTTATTTAGGCATATTGTTATTGATGTGCAGCCAAAATAGAGCCATTAGTGAATTTAAAATAAATAAGGTTATATATAGAACTGTTTAGGACTTCCGTCTGTAAAGGTAAATGTATTAACTGTGTAGTCCTTAATACTTGGTGTAAACTAAATTCGAAAAAAATTGAATTTATTAGTCGTAATTAAACTTTTTAGGGGTCCTTATTAGTCGAATTAAAACTTTTTAGGGGTCCTTATTAGTCGGATTTAAACTTTTTAGGGGTCCTTATTAGTCTGATTTAACTTTTTAGGGGTCCTTATTAGTCGGATTTAAACTTTTTAGGGGTCCTTATTAGTCGGATTTAAACTTTTTAGGGGCCCTTCGTTGCTGGAATTCAAATATTTGTTTTCTTTTAATTGATAGCAATCTAAATAGTGTTGTTATTTACATGATGGGCAGATTAAAAGCCAAAGTCAAATGTTTTATAATATTCTTGTACAGTTGTGGGGGGGGGGGGGGGGGGGGGGGGTGTAATTGAGGAAGACACTACACAGATCCAAGTGATGTCATAAAACCATCATCTTGTTACTGGGAAGGGAAGTGTACTATCATTAATAAAGTCACATTATAATGCTAATGACATCACACCTAACAATCACATTTGAGTCTAGCTTACTTTGATTTAATTGATTCAACTACATGTATAATTAGCTCCAGTTGACATCAACATAACGAAGAATATCTTCGCAATTGTTAGGATAGAATGGATTCTTGCAAGGCTCATTTAGATCAGTGCATTCACAGACTTAAACTTGAAACTGCTTCCCACAACAACTTGGTGTCATTACAGTTCACAGAGTCCTGTTGTTTTCTTTATCTCTTCAAACCAGTCTTGTTTTAGTATGACCACTGCGTACATACATATGACTTACAATACTTTTAAGCATAGATCTACATGTACATGTGACATTGTAACCTTAAGTTTCCATTTCAAATTCTCCGTGTACAAAGTCAAAGATATGATATATTAGGGAAGGTTGCCTTTTTGTTTAAACGTGTCCCATGATTTCAAACAATTTCAACAAACATGGACATTGTTACATGTATCTGGGTTACACCGGGCGTAAATGATAACGTTTAGGTTTATTGATTGATGTTTTATGACATAGTGATACTCAAGATTATTTCCCTTATACAATGTATGGCGGCATTGTCAGGTTTAGTGGAGGGAAACTGAGCTGTTTGTCCGGAGGAAACCACTGACCTTTGGCGAGTACCTGGCAACTCTCCCACATCAGGCGATCGAGTGAAAAATCTAACTCAGAAGTCAGAAATGTTTCAATTTTAATTGGTCTGAGCAGGATTCAATCTCTTGCCAATCGATAGAAGGCCTGTGTCAGTCTGAAGAATTCTTCGAAATCATTCATAGGCCCGCTACATGTAGTCTCTGACACCTGGTTTAAACTGAAAGGCAGCCTACATCATCATGAATATATTATATATCTTGAGTTTAAGTCACCATGTCTTTATAACATCCAGGGGACTGTTCCCTTAAACATTATTGGGGCCTCCCTGGCTCAGTGGGTTAGGGTGAGGCCCCAATAATGTTTAAGGAAACAGGCCCCTGGATGTTCTAAAGACATGGCGACTTAAACTGCTATTTTGCATCATAATCTCACAAATCTAAGCCAAGTTTATATGAACAATTTTTAATTTGTTCCACATTCATGACTACAGTCTAGGATTTGTTGATAAAACTTATGATGACAGAATGAAATTAAGAGATCTTGCTCCACCTTGGATGTGTTTGATATTGTTTGTGGGTAGAGTAATCTTAGAGTTGTGTGTTATAGTGTTAAAAAATATATGAGGAGTGCCCAAGAATTCTACGGAATCATTACCCCCCCCCCCCCCCCCCCCCCCCCCTTTTTTCGAGCAAGAAGATCTGTTTTGGCATTTATCTCTTTACCCAACTGAACCTCTGCATTTACATGTAAGATGAAACTTTGAATATGGGCTGATCAATTGATTGGTTGATGTTTAAAGTCATTGACTTCGATAACGATGTAAGAACTACATCGAAACGTCGTCACCTAACAAACCAAGAAGTTCTTATCCATAAGTAATTCTTCACCTTATTGTAGCCTTCCAACTTCTAAATGCCATTGAAAGATTTGATGTTTAATGTTGCTCTCTGATTATTTCATTTCTTTGGCCGCGTGGCATTGCCAGGTTTAGTAGGGAAGGAAACCAGGCTTTTGCCCGGAGAAAACCTGAGACCATTGGCACCAGTAACTCTTCTACATCTATGAAAAAAATAACAAATTTTGGATTCAAACCTCCAATCCCTTGATGGAAGGCCTCTGCCGACTGAGCCACCGAGTCTTTTCAAATTAATGATTAGAAGATGTTAATTTAGGGTATTTACTGTACAGTATGTGATATTTAATGTTAATATACAATTGCATACATTGTATACATATTATTTTACCAGTTTCTTTTCATTGACAAAATCTACATTGTATACATGTAAGTCAGAAATACCTCAAAGACTGTTGAAACAATTAAAGGGACTATAACAAACAGTGCGTCAAGTTTGGGATACTAAAGACAACTGTACTGTTGAATGTTGTGTTGTATAAAGAGCCGAAAATAACAGCAGTGGGGAAGGAAAGGAGGGGGAGGGGGAATGATGGGGAGCTGAGGTGTAGGATTAGACTGTAGCTGATCGCCTTTCTAAGGTCCACGTACAGTTAGTATACAGCAGGTAAAGCTAGGGTTGAGGGAGGTAGGATGCTGCAGCAGGGCTGAGTATTAACAATATAGCCAAGTCTGCCATCCAGATGCCTCTTGATGGGGAAGATGCTTTTCAGGCCAACGCTTCCTTTTCCAATCTCCAACGTTAAATTTAGATAAGGGGGCAAGCTGCCTGAAGATCAACATCAGCTCATACCATTTGGTAAAAAAGCCACCAGCCTACTCTGACATATGTATAATGCCTTCCGGCTGCTAGCCATGGCACCCTGCTCAAACATGTCTTGATCAATCTATATACCTAACAGAATAACACAGTTATACCGATCCTTAAAAAAATAGAATTGACATTAGAATCTACCAATAGAGTTATGAGATAACATCTTAGCAAATTTTCTGAAGAAAAACAACAAGTCAATCTTTCAGAGTAAGGACAAATATGTTCAAAACAGATACAAAATAAATGGTGTTTAACTATTCAACTTCATTTTTTTTTCTCTCAATATTTTGTTAGGGGCCTCGGTGGTCCAGTGAATTAGAGTGATCGTCCCTCAGTCCCACATAGACCTTCCATCTCATAGACTGATCCAGAGACATTTTGATACCTGTATACAGGTATGGGCGCCCAAACTCACAAGCAAAAAATCCGCCCAAATTCTTAAAACCAACAGATTTTAATGTCAAAATAGCATTTAATGTTGAATTTTAGGCCAGAGATGTTGTTTTTGTCTTATTGTTGGAACATTTTGAACCGAAATGGTATGCCCAAATTTTCCCTGGATCAGTCCCTGCATGATCTATGCAGCCAGGTTCGAATCACGCTCAGACCAAATAAAAATTTTAAACTTTATGAGGGGTTTTTAACTCGCCGTTGGTCACCGTATGTGGAAGAATTGGCAGGTAGTCGCCGAAGGTCGCTGATTTCCTACAGGCAATGAACCACAATCAGTTATCCAATAACAGAAATCTTGTAAAATCAAACCTCCAACACACTACTATTTGAGTGGATTGAAGATTACATATAGATAGAACCCCATATCTTTTGAAATGATAGATTTACAGTGCATGTACTGTTGATATATAATTGAAGTAAAGAAATTGATAAGTGAACAATACCTTGAGATTAGGGATTTTATTATTTTAATATTATAAAAATAAGTTAAATAACTGTGCTATGACACTTAAGTTCTAGGTAAATTTAGAGTCTTAGCACATTTTGATCCCCTCTGTCAGCCCCATGAATACAGATGTTCAAAAAGATAAATGCAGCGATGAATAGACCATTGAATTGTCCCACTGGACATCTGCGTCACATGGTTATTGCTGAATGAGCAATTACATCTTTTAAGAATTTACATTTTGCAACCTTTATAATAATTTCATATCCTCTAGATCTTTTTTTTTGTTTTGTTTTGAAAATAAAATCACACTGCACCGCAAGATTTACAAGAATGGTCTTTTTGACTAAAAAGCTATTTAGACTAGTTTTGTATGGGCATGTCAGCATTGGCCCATAAGCCTTCATGTAAGAAGATTGATTGATTGATTGTTTGGTGTTTTACGCCGCGCTCAAGAGTATTTCACTTATATGGCGGCGTTGCCAGTTTTATTGTGGGAGGAAACCGGGCTCTATGCCCGGAGGAAACCCACGACCTTCCGTTGGTAACCATGTAAGAAGAAAAGTGTATATTAAATAAATAATGCCATGCTTACATCTATTTGGTGTATCTTGGTGAGGCCAAAATCAGCCCAATCAGGTGTAAATGTGCTTAATATTTAATTAGCATAACTGAGGCTTTGCTTAACTTTAGAAGATTTGTTTAAGCAGAAACATTGAATTCCCAGCACAGTCAACAGTCAGATCAACATAATTCAAAATGTTGAGATAAAAATTATCTTTTCAGGAAATAACAGTACAAACACTCAAGCAGTTTGATCAGTTGATCTGTTGATGCCACAGGCAAGATTGTTTCACTTATATCATAGGCACTTGTGTCAGCTTCATGGGGGGATAAAACCGGTTCTTTGGCATTGCCCAGAGGATACCTATGACCTTGCAATGGTACATGTACCTGTACCATTCTACACAATTTCAAGGCCATAAGTGAAAACCTTGTCTACATTTTCATCAGTTTTGTTTGAACCATTGACTCACAAATGGAAACAGAAAGGCTTGGTTGTCCAGTCATGCATGTCTAATATTGCTTTAAAAAACAGAGCCAGTCAGTCAGGCAGGTAGTTTTGGGAGCCGATATTTCAGGTGCCATGGCATCCCTATTAAGATGCCATGGCAAGTGAAGTTTCATATTTAAAAGTTACGTCCAAGTATTTTTCAAAGCCTAGTCATTAAAGCTTAAATTTTAATCAACTGCTTTAAGACAACGGGCAAAGGGTTGAAAGGTTCACTTTCATGCCAATGCCAAAAGAATGCAAAGTCTATTGATTTGTACAAGTAATATTTTCATTAATTGCACTGGATTATTCGTAATTCCTCAGCATAGACAGGGGCCCTAGGACCCTTGTGTGTCACTGTAACATCATGATCCATATACATGTAGTGTAACGATGCAATCTGTAAACTCCGCAAATACAAAGCTGACCAGGGTAAGGATAATATTGCTTCCATCAGTCTTGACTCTTGATATTGACTCATTACAGAGATAAATAGAGTTACTAAAATTTGCTTTTCAAGCACCCTATTTAGTTCCAAATCGGATCTAAAAGAAACTGTGAAGAATTTATCCTACTAATGACCCTTACATTTAACAAATGCTTGCCAGTATATACCAATAGCTTATTATGACTTTTATAGTGATAATCTCACTATCTAAGTTTTACAATGGGCCTATTCTAGTGGCATATAAATAAAAGCTTGCAAAACTGTTTTTCTTAAAAGCAAAGCAAGAGATTCAACAACAAAGACAGAAAATAATAATACAACTAACCTTGAAAAACGGGTAATGTATCTCAGTCTCGGGTGAAATTGGTGGAACTGTTGGGTGCCATACCTCTGGCATACTAGCAGTCAAATTACCTGCAGCATCCCCAAGGTGAGGTCCAAACTCTGAAGCACCTGCTCTTAAAGCACTAGCACTTGGTGGCTCATCAGTTGTGGCACTGTATTTCCTCACAGGTTCTGTGTCTTTTGAATGTGAGGATGTTGGAGAATAGTATCTTTGACGGTCACGTTGCAAAACACTTGCGGAACTAGCACTGCGAAGGATGGGTTTGCGTGGAGGTGGAACACTTAACAACATGGTGTAGGGACGATATGATTTGTCATGGGCAGATGGAGATGAGGATTTGGCACTGATGGATGAAGGGGAGGCATATTTTCTATGAGGACGATGATCACTTTCCGTTCGACTTGGAGAAAGACTATGTGAATAACCGGAATATCTAGTGTGCTGCTCCCTGGGACTAGGTGAGTCGACAGGGCTATGTCCAGCATCCCTACCTGATGTCAGTAAATAGTGAGGTTCCTTGAATGGGAACTGAGTTTCAGAACTAGGAGAAATTATATTTACATGTTTGGATAACAAATCCGCTGATTTAGATTTTGTCTCATCATCAGTAACCCTAAACTCTGGTAAGTCCGAGTCTTCAACTTTACCCTCTACTATGTCAGGGGAACTTTTAGCGTGGTGATTTTTAGGTATGGCTGAAAGGTCAACACTTTCTTTTGTCTTTTTACCACTGGGATCACTCTTGGACTTCTGTTTTAAAGCTTTCCCATTTCGCTTTTCTAAACGCTCTGGGTCACTGCCTTCACTGACAATATTGGAGACAGCATCTTCAAATGGGGGATCATAATCTGAATCTTCAAAACTAATAGTTTTTTCTCCAAGACGCTTTTGTCCATCCTCAGAGACAATTTGTTGTGTTGGGACAGGGGATTCCTCCCTCACAGAATCCTGTTCATTGTTGTCATGAGATGGACTCTCTGTTTGGGACTCACCAGAAGTCTTTTGTTCGGAAGAATCTTCTGCAAAATGTCCATCTGCACACACAGATGAAGTACCCTGATTTTCCGTCTGAGCAATGTTTCCATCTCCTGCGTCGCCTCCAGGTGACAATGCAGCAAACATTTTCTGAACTTCTCCGGACATAGCTAGTGATGCTGCACCAGATCGACGCTGAGGTCTATTTGCAGGTCTAGGTTCAACAGATTTGGCATTGGTTGAATCAGACTCAACACCCTCATCTTCAGATAAATCTTTGGTTCCTTTGTCAACTGCTTCTGTTAAGCTTGTTCGGTCCTGTGTCTGGCTTTCTGAGGCTTGAGGAGGCATGTCCATTATAACTGACGAAACAAATGTCTGAGAAGAATCATCTTCTTTATTACAGTCCTCTTTCAACGGATTAGTATTTTCAGTTAATTCTGGTGAATTTGTTTTTTGTTCAGAAGAGTTTGTAGGGATTTCTTCGGGTGGCTTTTCATGACTTACTTTTCTTTCACGGCTTACTTTTCTTTCACGGCTAAGTTTTCTTTCACGCTCACAAGATCTGCGATCAGAGAGAAAAGAATCGATATTGGACATATTTTTAGACTTAGGAAAAACCCTGCGCAATGTACCAAATGCTGAGGCTGAAGGAACAAGATCTCTAGTAGGTGTTTCACGTGTGTTTAAAGCTGGTTCACCATCCTGTCTTCCGCTTTTCAGTCTCTCTGTGAGCAGTTTAAGGCTGAGGCTTCTGTTTAAACGCCTACCTGATGTCATTCCTACATTTCCTGGGTCAGCAGTTGGTGAGATCAGAGTTGGTGAACTAATTGGAGATGTTGTTGTTGACATAGTTTTGAGTTCAGATGAAAGGCCTCGAGGCCTTTTCGGGCGACTGAAGGTTTTAATAAAATCAACTTTTTTAAGACTTGCAATATCTTTGTAAAGGTCCCTGAAATTCTCCCTCGAGGGACACTCAAGGTCAGGTGCTGTGCGAGAGCGAGTATAGCTTGTAGCTCTCGAAGTACCTTTATCTTGAGGTGGTGAGGCAGAGGGTAAAGTAATCCTCCGCAGTTTGGTTTCTTCTAATGACTCTCCTGTTACATTGTTCGAATCCAGCCGGTGTTCCATTTCTAAGGTAATAAGTCCATGGTTTTTGTGGCTTCAAAACCAGTCTCAGTGGCCTGAAACTGATATTTTTTCTACACTCAATGTCAGCTCTTCTTTAGCTCTGGAAAGAAAATTAAATAAACTTTACAAAATTGGCTAACAATAACAATAATTGTTCTTTAGTTTAAATTTCTATTTAAAAAAAAAAGTTTTATATTTCCTGTAGAGGGAAATGAAAAAGGTACAAGGTTTATAATAAGGTTGTACTTGAAGGTTTGATTCAGATAAAACAAATGACATTTAGACAGCGATTAATAATACTGATCGAGGCTGAGTGGATTAAAACTGACTGATAAAATAAAATACCAATATTATATTTTAGTGACTCTTTTAAACTACATGAAGGGCCGTTCTCACTATGCGATTAGTTGCATGCAACTTGAAAGGTGATTTCCCGCTGTCTCGTTGCTAGCGCTTTGTCATCCTAGTCTCTATTGCAAATATTTGGACAGTTAGTTGTTCAATAAAATTAACAATTTGAGAAAAAAAAAATTCTGTCATCAGTGTCTAACAATACTGACTGAATTTATACATGTTATAACCATCAAATAAGACTAGCATGCAGTGGAATATTGTTTCAGACACAACATAGGGCAATGTAAGTAACACTAGGCATATTTAAAAAATGATACATACATGTAGCTAGCGTAAACAATCTAATAATAACTGTTTAATACTAGAGTAATAAATTCCACTATCTACAAGGTACTCTCTTTATCTACAAATCTCTTCACTTTTTTTTACTAATTTTTTTTACAGCAATTGCTAGGTTTTAAAAGCTTTCAACAGATTTAGTCATTCAATATTAATTATATTCTTGGTATCACATTGATAAGACCAATATTTGACGATGTTTCAAGAAACCATGAGTTCATAATGAGAAAATAATTGGATAGGGCAGGAAGCAGCAGAGAAATGACTGGAAATTATTTAACTTATATCATAGCCGCATAGCCAGGTTTAGTTGGGGAGGAAACCAGCCTCTTAACCCAGAGGAATCCCCTGACCTTTGGGGAGTACCTGGCAACTCTTTCATAAGGGGATAAAGTCAAAAACACTCAGATATTTTTCCTTTTTTCTTTGACTTGAAGATTAAAATCCATGAAATTTATATTTTTGATGCTTGAAGTCATTTTTTTTCTTTCTGATTAACAGCTCTTATCACAAAATTTTATGTCATTTTGTAAATAATAATAATTATTTCAAATTTATCACTATTCACATCAAACAGCGTATATATCAAAAAGTTATCTTTGAATATAAATACAAAACATGTAGTTCAATGATTCTGTTTATTTAATTAACATAGTTTATCTTTCTTTTAAATGATTAAAGGAGTAGCTATCATATAATAACTAATAAGTTTAAAATAATATTATAGGCTTATATTTATAACTATTATGTTTTAGAAGTGGTCCCATTAAAGAATAACTTAAAATATTCTGTTAGAAAGTCCATGTATTTGAGCTTGAAGTTTAAGTTGAAAGAGAGACTTGAGCTGTCAGAATCACTGCCAATGTTAACTTGAACTGAACTTCTGAAGACTTCAAAACATAATAGCAACTTAGAGCACTCAAGTAACAAAAAATGAATTATCAACACCAGCAATACCATAGAAAGTTACAGTGTAACCGAAATAAGTAATAGTAAATTAAAGGAGAACCTGTGACATACTGGATGTAAATAAAGAACACCTACGGTTAGTTGCTGACGTTCCCATACTGGCCGGCGACGAACAGTACACCCTCAACCTCACGTTATAAACACAGCAAAACAGGGCAGGCAGACTGAGATGGGCAGGTCTACCGTTGCAGCAGGCAACAGCCTGGCGAAATAGTTAGCTGAACTTTTGCACTTTAAAAAGATCCAAAAACCGAATACGTAAATATCAGTTTTTCCTTCAGATCGAGACAAGCAATGTTCCTTTACGAAATTTGTGTAGCTTTGGAAACTTTTACAGCTTAGTTCCCATAGATATTCGCTTCATTTGGCGTTCGCCAACTCTGAAACGTCGAAAAGCAAGTCGCCATTTTGGAGGGTCTCAACCTTCGATTAAATGGTCGATTAATTCTGATCGTCAATGTCCATTAAGTGATTATCTTTGAGACTGTATCAGATATGTCAAAATGTAGATATAATGTGTGCTTTAACGAGTAGCTTTTAAAACAAGGTGAACTCATGTGTACGGAATTTATATTTTTAACGGCATGTGAGTTCTAGCCACCAGAGCCTCTACAGCAGTGTAATGTATTAATGATGCAGTGCAAGCAGGGTACCTTTTGGGCACTCTCTCCGGCGTGGAAGTCGAGGCTTATCATTGATAAGTCAAAACTCTTCACATCTTCACCCAAAGCCCCAAATAAGTTTCCAAACAGCTAGAAAACCATTACCTCATATTTTTGAAAATTGAAACATTCTCATGGTTGCATTAAAAAAAAGCAAAGCGTGGATATTTTTCACAGAATGTTAAAATTATCGGCTTATCATCTTATTAAAGAAGCTAGTACGATGAAGTATGATTTTGAACTAGCTATGGTTAGAATGAATGAACGTCCGTCCCGGTTATTTAAATTTTGCCAACTTTTCTTATACTGCTTCGGTTCTATACAGGCTAGAAACTGTATGGATTTCTCTCATTCCAACGTCAATCAGTTAGTTTTTCGATGACCCTCAAAGTCTTACTATCGTGACAAAAAGAACTTTAAAGTGCAAACTAAGTGCAAATTTAAATTAAATCACATTTTTAATTGCTGTGCTTATAGGCAGCGCATGTCCCCATTATACCTGGTCATACTGAAAATATAAATACATGAGCTGCCAAAATTGACACTTTTTTCATCATTTCTGATCGTCACAACAGTAAGAGGCTGTGAAGGCCATCGCAAAACTAAATGATTGCTGTTAGAATGAAGAAAACCCATACAGTATGTGGCCTATACGAACCGGAATAGTGTCCGAAAAGTATAAAACAAAATTTAAATAACCGGGACGACCATTCATTCATTCAAAGCCAAAGTTAGTTCAAAACAATAGGCCTATATTTTATCGTACATTTTCGACACTAGAAGCACTAAAATCTTTTGAATTATAAATACGTCTTGATAAAAAATAGCCAATACTTTCAGCATTCTGTTTTAACGTCAAAATATCAACATTTTGGCAGCTTCTGGTTTTAATAACTGGCTATTTAAACCTTAGAAGTTGTAACTATAGATCTGTAGAGTGTTAGTCCCTGTTTCTGACTCCAAAATGACTAAAAAATTTTTATCCAAAATACACCCATAAAAAAAATTGTCATTTTGGAGTCAGAAACCAGGAGCCTGTTTCACAAAGCGGCGTAGCGTAAGTTTTCACGTAACTGCCATAGCAACCCATACTGTAGAGATAGGCCTACGTTAGTATGAAAGTTACGCAAAAATACTACGACGCTTTGTGAAACAGCTATAGGGTAGGAGGTAGGGTAACGTATCCCTACAGTATGGGCTGCTAAGGCATTTACGTAAAAACTTACGCTACGCCGCTTTGTGAAACAGGCTCCCGGACTATTAGAGTGTGTGTTTGGTGGAGAGGAAAGAAATGGTACCCTATATACTTATACTATATCTGAGAAAGAATTCAATTGGTAGCCCCTGTATATACAATGATTCGGTGTTATACCGAAAATTATACTTCATTATGGCGGGGGGGAGGGTGACACGGTATAGGCCCTATACATGTATTTAAGACTTTTAGATATATAAGGAAAAGCTAAGTGATAGATGATGATTGTAACGCCGATTTCACTCATATATATATATGTCTTTGAGACCTTTCGTTTTTCTTAAAATCTACTATGATTCTATAAGGGTGGTTGGCATGCTGGTGGTTGATTGAAGCACTTTGTATTCGTCAACAATAATTTATTACAACAACTTATGATGGGTATAAAGGTCTTAATGACCACCCATGATGGTTAGGCTACTTAAGTCAAGATTGATTGTTTGGTGTTTTACGCCGCGCTCAAGATTATTTCACTTACATGGCGGCGTTGCCAGTTTTATTGTGAGAGGAAACCGGAGGAAACCCACGACCTTCCGGTGGTAACTGGCAACCATCCCACATAGGTCGTTCGCTTTAGTCAAGAAGATTTGTGTTTTAGGGTTCATAAATATAATATTAGCTGGGTATATCAAAATGAAAACGAACGGTATTATGCTCTTCTCCTTACATCAGGGCTTCTGGCTCAGTCGGTTATAGTGATAGACTACTGATAGTCCCTCACTTCGACACATACCTTCCATCGATGCGGCGTGGGTTCGAATCCCACGCCAAACAAATACGAATTGAAAAAAATTGATCACCGTTTGTGGAAGAGTTGCCTGGTAGGCCTGCTCGCCGAAGGCAGGCCGGGATTTATCTGGGCAAAGAATTCGGTTTCTTCTCACACTAAACCCGGTAACGTCGCCAAATAAGTGAAATAATCACGAGTGTGGCGTAAAACATCAATCAATCAAACTGCTTACCTAATCTGTAAAGTATAAATCCAAGGACTCTCTCTGCCTACGTTTGTGCTTGATTTCTATAAAGCTGAACTAAAATGTGGGGTTTTCTATTGGCATAATTTCAAAATGATCTTAGAGAAATGTACAGAGACTGGTAAATACTAGGGCCTATATATACATGACATAATCGAATGTCTGACAAATGATTATAGCAGCTCTTTGTCGGAGAGAATTCTGAGTTACTTTCACATTTCGTGCACGTGGTGAGACAAACGATATTAGAAGAATAACAGCGTAAAACGTCCGCCTATCGAAATGGAACTTTGGTCTGTTCCCCCAAATTTATCCAATTTATTCAACACAACACTTGTCTCCGTGGTTATTTTAGACAAGAAGATTTTTTCTTTTAGAAAGTGAGGATAACAGTATTCTCGTTATTTTGGGATTACACTTTCTTGAAAATATGGCAGAAATTCCTCTACCGATTTTAGGGTGACGCCCGAAACGGGAATCGAACCCGGCTCCCAGAGTAGGCCCCCCTATGGCACCTATCGCCAGCACTAAATGCCCGCTGCCTTATCCATTCAGCCAACCGGCCGAGAATACTGCTAAAGATTTTTTCTGTGCTCGTTTTTTTTAGTGTTTATACATATATATGCGTCAAGTTACATCGGAATTTGGAGTGAAAACTTATAATATACTTACTCGACAACTAGGATATGCAGTTGTGATGTAATCGAGTGGGGTGAATGGATGGCCTCAACTGGTTGGCGTGGTTATCGATGCATTTAACCGTCTCAGATTTAATATGAAGGCCTTAATACCTTTAAATGTAAATGGTTTGAATGAAAAGAATTGACATTGAGAAGTTGGTACATGCATGGGTATCAACACCCTGCGATGCCCTGCAGGGTTAAATTCTCAACAAGCGTAAGCGTAAGTTTTAATCGGGTTCGGACGATGGGGTACCAGTTGGTTTGGAGAATACTTTGCAATTAGCCATTTCTATGTGAATTTCAATCTTTGTAAACAGTAAAATCTAAAGAAAAAATCAACAGAACTAGGATTTGTAGTTGGGTGTAATTAAATATTATAGGGCTATTGGATTTAAGTGCGTCTATAAAATGTTACGGTCATCTTTTGAATGCTATACCGCACAATTTTAAAATATATTAAAACCTTGGGGTATCTTGAGTCAGCGATAATATAGGTCTTTCACTTGGTAGGACCTATATATGGTTTGGTCATTTTTCAATTTGTGAATTTTCGCGAGAATGTAGGCTATACATACTTCTGATTTGGAGTTTCAATTAGCTTCCAGCATATATAGTCCCACGAGAGAGATTGGATTGTTGAATTTAGTTGAAAATATATTAATAATATGTCTGGATATAATATATTTCACTTTCGATTTGCGTCATTGAGTTATCCTATATAGGCTATTGCGCACGAATTATTTCTATATATTTCACAGACACTAATAAGAATGCACTGCCCGCGTTTTGAATTAACATCCCAAAGCTGACATTTTCGGGAAGTTTCAGAAGAATCTTATCGTAATGTATAATCTTAAATTTATGTATATAATTATATTTGTAATAATTATAAAAAAAAGTTGACACGTCTTATTTTCAGGAACAATCGAGAATCGTGTTGGCGCCAGGACATTATCCCACTGGCTTAAATCTAAGTCAACACCACAGCTACGGCCTTCTTTAATGTTCATGTGACGTAACTGTTAAGGGCGTAATAATTTATAAATCCAATTTTTTTTTTAGTACGATTAGGTTACATTCTAATATTACAGTTAGTTGGTCTCAGATGCGGTCGGTCCATGGGGGACAACTCTGTACATTATAAATTATATAGGGTTTGAAATATTTGAAAGATAGTGTTTCTCTTTCATTTATCTGATCGTCCTTGTTTTCTATTCTCTCAAAGGTATTTTGATTTCAATTCTGAAGATTAGTCAAGCTTTACGAATATAGCTTGTAGCTATCACTGTCTATCAAACGATGTACCGTACCCGTGACTAAAATATTATTATGTATTGGGAATTCCTGATCAGAAGATAATTAGTACATGTACCCCACAATAGCGTATAAGTAAAGTGATGGTAGCTTGGGTTGAGTACATATTTAGGTAGGCCTACTTTAAACCTACTGATAGTTTGTGGTCTGTGTCACACTTTTTTGCGTGTTCAGGTTCAGAGGGAGGTAACTCTAATAGCCAAATGAAACAGAGTTTTGTCCCTTTGGTATACTTGCTCGATTTAATGCTTTTCGCCGAATCTATGAATATTAATTAGTAAAATTCGATAGTATTGTCTGCTCTTTTGAACACAAAAGGGCAAAACAATTTAAAATCTTCGATCAATAAACTAGTACACGTAATATATGTCTTATTGCCGGTCAGAGTTGTACTGAAGGACATCTTTTTAAAACGTTTTAAAAACGAGGGGCTGCATGGACTTACATATCTCTAAATCTATAAAGATGTATGCGCAGGAAACACTGGATGGATTGGTTGAGACGTGGTCGGAGCGAGGTCTTACTTGAAACTGAATCTAGGAAACAGGCCAAACTTTCAAAAACCCATTGATTTTCTTCCTATGGATTCCAGATATATATTATTTCCACATTGGACTCTCTCATAAAGTACACGGAAGAATGTGACTATGTGTGCATTCAGACAGATTTATATTTATATTCTGAAACGATTATACAACAAATCTGTCAATGACATTTAGATTATACATAACGTTAAGCCGATTCTGTGTACAATTTAATTCCACACACGCCCTTGCTTTTTGTAGCCTTTTTCCTTGGCATTTTTTCACAACAGCTATTAAAGATGATGTTGAAATGACATTAGTTGCACAAATTCAGATATTTTTTCTCCATACATTCTGATTGTCCAGAGGCATTCAAAATTTAAAGTGCCTCGAAAAGGCCAAATGATTAACGTTAATATAAAATATGGATAAATCAGTTACCCACACGAACCAAGGATGTGCGCGTACAAATAACAGACAAACTTTGAATAGCCAGGATGTATGAGTTCATTTTTGGAGGTTTGGAACAGTTGCAAGATTCGTGTCGACAAAGAAAGGCTTCATTCAGCAAATTTAGCAAATTCCGTTTCAAAGACATTTTCGCTTTACTTGGCAACTCATGCCACTTCAAATGTAGCCTACTTTATTAGTTTATAGGGTGGGACTTGAAAAGTGCCGGAAGGTCTATATGTATATAGATAGCTAATTTTCGTCACGTGATATACCATCCATCCAAGTCGGGGTTACCCTGTATTTTTAATTATTAGCCTACGTGGTTGCCTTCGTTGGGGTTTGTAGGTGACAAACCAGGATCAGTTCCTAGAGGAAAAACCCGGGCTCGTTTCACAAAGCAGCCGCATCGCAAACGAAGCCTAGTTGCCGGTGGATACCACAGCGAAGAGATACGACGTCATGGCAACTTATCGCACCGTGCGACGGCTTTGTGAAACGGCCCCCAGGTAAACCTTACTTCACTAAATAAAAGGTCTTACTCCGTTATTTAATAATTTCTGACATTCATTGGGGTCGACCCTGCAGGCTATCATAAATTATATCCGATGGTTTGAGGTACGACCGCCTGTGTATAGACGTTTAATGAATAGGGTAAACCTATGTAATAAGCAGATATATATCTGGTAGCATTAGGCCATGGAAAGTCCATATAATCAATTCCAATTTGGATCGATCGAGTGGAAACTCTTAATCATGCTTGTCAATCCTGAGATTGATACAAGCACATCGACGTGTATTTTCGATATTTCCATTTATTTCAAGTGATATTTAGGGACCTGGGTGATTATTTACTTCACCCCTTTTCTGAAACACATATTTATGACATCGATTTACTCAAGATAAGCTAGATATAACCTATATATCGGCTACATTGAATAATAGAACTATATGAAAATGGTTAGCAGGTATTACTTTACTGTACATCGCGTAAATGACTTGGCGATTACTTCGATTACATTTTACAGGGAACGGGCTACTTTGATGTACTCTCAGTTCAAACAGGGGCTACAAGAAAAAGCAAATAAAGAGAAGAAGAAACAAAATTTTACCCTAAATTTATTTTGGCTAAAATATGTCGGAGACGACAAAGGGGGACACAAGGGAGGTAACTGGGTGTAAACGACATATATGAACGAGGTTGAAAGTCTGTTTTCATTTTATCTAATATTTATCATTAGATATTATTACGTTTAATTGTCCCTAGCTTCAGCTTTATACGATTTCTCTGTTATCTTTAAATCTAATTTATATTTAACGAACTGTAATGTAGTTTAACCGCCCACAACGCTTCCACCATGTGCGGCGTTGGGAACAGGGTAACGGTATTTGCGCCTTCGCCATGGAAGACTTCTGAAACTGAAAGAAATCTATCGATATTCTTACTCTTAGACGGTTTGATTTGTTTTTCAGTCGATACCTTTGTAAAGTTAATGGTCACCTTTTCGTTAAAACTTGTATGGCTCACTTCTGAAAGCAGTTAAACTAAAATATATATGAAAGACGATGATTGGTGCGATATAATTTTCTTAAAGATGGTTATTGCAACAACAACATTACTCTTGATTTGAACAAAATAAGGTATAAAACAAATTTAGACTCATCGAGAGTTAAAGTGTATGAATTATATACCGATCAATCTGTATGATGTTATCGTGGTTACAATACAGGTCCGATTCCTGATCAACTTCAAGTTTATAATTAGATTATTAAGCGTATGAAACGGTTTCAAGCTGCCCGGTTCTGGTTTGTTCCAGATTCTATATAATTTATATAAGCACAACCTGGAATTCCCCAATCTATTTTTGGAACAAATCAAACCAAAGAAAAACTCTTCTTTCAATCCCATTTACAGCCAAAACAAGAAATGTCAACATTGTGATCAGTGTGTTTTACCAACTGGCTAATGTCAGACAAACTGTGAACTTGACAGTGGAGTATATTTTATGATCTTGTGGATAACCAGTGTCTAAGAGATGTCTATATTTGGAGCAAAGTCTGGGTTTGGCAATACCTTTGGTAACCAGAGTAGTAAGTGTCCGTTGTTTTGTAGTTGTGTTGGTAATCAATGTAAATTTTTGTTGTCGTTATTTATATTCTTCATAAAAACTCATTTTTATATCCTTATAAATTTCAATAAATTCAGTATGGTAATGGAATATTTTATTGACTCATAGCAGGGATTCATACACGTCCAATTTGCTTACCGATATTCGGTTCGTAAAATTGAGTTTAAAACTGAATTTGGTGTTGAAAAACTCAATATTTTCAGTTTAAAATTTCCAAACTCAATTTGGGCGTGAAAAACTGAATATTGTTTGATTGATATCCATTGTTTATGATGAAAAAATCTAAGTTCAAGGGAAAAGTTTATTTCGAAACCGCCGTCAAACAACCATGGCCATCATTCTCTTGTTGTTGTTGTTTCGTTTTCAGTGTCTCCACAACATGGCTTATTTTGCACTTTGGCAGTCTTTTTAATTACCTAAACATTTCTTAAATAAGCTGATTTAGTTGAACTGAGGAGTTTTGGGGAGTATTACCCACAATAATCGTTATAATTCGCGACTTGTTATATTTATTCAGCTGCTTTTGGTCGTATAGAAAATAAAAGGGGAGACAACTAGTGTCGATAATAAGTTAGTTACCTCCCCTGAATCATAGTTCTCAAATAGTTCAATTTATTTAAATCATTGTGTATTTTTTTATTGTTGCACATGAAGAAGAGATTAGGGATAACTTTGATCTAGGTTTGACATTACATATATATTATAATCATTAGTTTTTTGTCAAACCTGATTTTTTTTCTTGGAATTCATACATTCATGAAAAAAAGAAATATTAAATTGGAACTGGTTTGTAACATAGATTTTAACTCAATTTTAATCCTAAAATGGTCGGTAAATTAAAAAAAAACTGAATTTCGCCTTCTAAAAAACTGAATTTTTCAATTTCGGTTCGTTAATTTTGTACTTCTATGAATCCCTGCATAGTCAGCTCTTAAAAGTCAAGTGAATTAAAATACATTTCTGTATCTGTACGGGTAAGTGTTTGAGCTCATTTCATGTTATTATACTAAATACAAAGAATCTGGTCCAAAATAACCCCTTATTTTGGGTTGTCTTTTAGGATATCTTTCCTTACTCTTACTCCTGTGCGTTATTTCTTATATTAATTCATGACATGTTTTTCCTTACAGTACCGTTTGGTGCGGCAACACCCTTTGGACAAAGTATGTACTTGACTTTTTACAAATTTTGTCACTATTTTTTCTGAATATATCCAGGGAGGGTTCTCTTAAGCGCTTTAGCTTTTCTACAACACCGAAGGTCTTTTTTAAATAACATTTTACAAAAGCTACCTTAAAAATAAGGTCTGAAGATTTCTTACTGGAAATCATAACACAATAACACAGACTGACCTGAATACATAATTTAATTATCTGTCGATAGTCCGGATTACCCTAATCTTTATAACTTGCTTTGCAGCAAATGCATACTTTAATTCCATGAATGAAAAGTGCAGGCAATCTATTAAGCTTATCAATTCACTGGATTCTGGATTATCAGAAAAGCCGGAGATTGACTTAAAATCCCCTTTTATCTACTGCTGGTTTTAAATTTAAAAAAAAAACAAAAAACGAATGAGTCTGCTTTTACAGATAAGAACACCATTTGATAAAATTCACAATGCTCTAATTTATTGTTACGAAAGCTTCAAACACTTTCGGTGCAAAACCCGCAGGTTCAGCTGGATTTGGTACCCCTGGGGCATTTGGGACTCAGACACCAGCTACTGGAGGCCTATTTGGGGCTAGTGCTACAAACAATACTGGCGGGCTTTTTGGGCAGCCGTCAACAACAACATTTGGCCAACAGTCATCAGGAGGATTTGGTAAGAATAATTAATTTCTCCGTAGTTCTAGTACTTTAGTTTTACACGAACTGGAGCTATTTTTTAAAAATATTTTTGTATTCAACTTTTAAAAATGAGTATCGGAACTTTTTCATTAAAAAAAATGGGTCGCACTTAATTTTGAATAAGTTTGATTTGGTTAAGATGTGCTCATGTTTTTAAGTGGTAATTTTATTAAGCCTATGGTTATGATATTTTTGAAGGTGGGTTTGGAGTAACCCCAAGTACATCAAGCAATCTATTTGGACAAACTACACAAGCTAATAGTCTTTTCTCAACCCCGGCTGCTAACACAAACTTTGGAACAAAAACCCCAGGCGGATTTGGAGGTTTGTTTTAGCTTTTCTTGGGTAACAGATTTTTCCTTCCGTATTTTTAAACAGCAGTAATAGCAGCCTACCAGAACCCAATGTGACTATGAAATTCTATTTTGATTAATGAAACAATTTTGTGGAATCATCTAGTAAAATGAAATGAGATTAACAAAATATGGATGCCATAAATTTTTTCTCAATTATAATTTATTAAATATAATTTTTTTTTTGTATCTCACTTACACACAAACTTTACAGTATATATTTTTGAAGACTTAAACACACGGGCACAGTTAAAATCTGCAGTATCAGGGACTGATCCAGGGAAAATTTGGGCATACCATTTTGGTTCAAAATGTTCCAACAATAAGACAAAAACAACATCTCTGGCCCAAAATTCAACATTAAATGCTATTTTGACATTAAAATCTGTTGGTTTTAAGAATTTGGGCGGATTTTTTGCTTGTGATTTGTGCGCCCATACCTGTATACAGGTATCAAAATGTCTCTGGATCAGTCTATGAGTATATGTTATTGAATATTCTTTCTTGTTTTAGCTTTTGGTAACACTACTACAAGTACAAATCTGTTTGGAAATCAACAAAATGCAGGAAACTCTTTATTTGGGGCATCCTCGGGGACCAGTAAGTTCAGACAATCATTTTTTATTTTACATAAGCATTTTATGATCCATGTGCAATCTTCTGATGTTTTGAAACACAGCTGTCACTCAGAGCATTTATAGCTCCAACATTATTCTACACAAACTCACCCCTAATTTATAGCACAAAGTGATTTAAACCTGCAAGGGGTACATTATTGTCTCAAATAATTGGTCTCTGGTTTTCCTATCTTGATAATGTTAAACGAGAGCCATATGTATTAGAATGGATTTATAAATATGTTACTGTAAAGATTTTTGTTAAGTCGAACACCACATAAAATGTAGACGGACCTCCGTGGCTCAGTAGGTTGGACGCTCAATCCGAACAGCCTTCCACCAATGGGTCGCGGGTTCGAATCCCACTGAGTCCAAAAAAAAAAATTGGAAAATTTTCTGACTGGACTTTCACTCAAACGACCTATGAGGGATGGTTGCAGTTACCAATATAAGGTCATGGGTTTCCTCCGGGCATAAAGCCCGGTTTCCTCCCACAATAAAACTGGCAACGCCACCATATGAGTGAAATAATCTTCAGTGCGGCCTAAAACACCAAACAATCAATCAATCATAAAATGTATGTTATTTCAGTGTTTGGCGCTTCAGGGGCAGCCACCAATGGAACCACCGTTAAATTCAACGCCCCACAAGGCACCGACACCATGGTGAAGAATGGAGTCTCACAAAATATCACTACCAGACATCAGTGTATCACCGCCATGAAGGAATACGATAGTAAAAGCTTAGAGGTAAATATCAAGTAATTATTATGTTTCTTATTAAAACGTTAACTCGATTTTCGCTTTATCACCCTATGTGGAATGGTTTGTCAAGTGTTTTCTTTGGCATGGTGCACTTTCTCTGTAGACCTCGGGTCGCGGGTTCGAATCCCACTCAGTCCAGAAAAAAAATTGGAAAATTTTCTGACTGGGTTTTCACTTGAACGACCTAAGTGGGATGGTTGCCAGTTACCACCGGAAGGTCGTGGGTTTCCTCCCACAATAAAACCGGTAACGCCGCCATATAAATGAAATAATCTTGAGCACGGCATAAAACACCAAACAAACATTCAATCAATCAACCTCTAGACCTCACTACACCTCTATATATGAGTGAAACAATTAGTGTTGCAACACAATTATACCTGAGTGTGGAGCCATAATGGTTAGTCAAATTTCAGATGAATGCAAAGTTGAGATTAATTTCACAACTAACTCTGCTTGTTTAGCAGATTTTTGTTACCATAAATAATCTTAAATCCTTTAAATTTCAATTTCTATAAACATTTTGACAGAAATTTTAAATTTAATGACTCTCACATCTCTCAGAACAAAGTCCTATTTTTGCAACTATTCGTTGTTTTTCTTACAGGAGCTGAGATTTGAAGATTATAGCAGTAACCGAAAAGGAAAACAACAAAACAGTTTATTTGGAACTACCGCTCCGGCTGCCCAACCCGCTGGCTTCGGAGGATTCGGGACTCAAAACAAAACTGGATTTGGCACCACAGGTAAATTACTCCATGTAGAAATGAGTTTGACCAACTAAAGACTATAGGGGTGAGTGCGGTGAAAAACCTTCAATTAAACTTTACGTTTGACAGGGCTTAAAGGATTTACGAACAGCTTTTGGAAATATTCTCTAATTTGCGTTAGGTGTGTTGTAGAACATGTACTTTAAAAGTCTGACCAAAAAGAAAATTAAATTTCTGTCGCAGCACATACAGAATTCAAGCTACGTTTACCGATCTACAATGCTTACGAAAGTTAATTATCTCAGAGGATAGCTCGTGGCAGTTTGTATCGTGGCAGTTTGTACACATCAAAGGTCGTGTATGACGTCATTTTTCCGAGCTGTTACGAAAAATACGGAAAAAATGCATATTTCCTCCCCGTTCGTTTTTTGACTACCAGGGAACTAACGCGAAGGTTGTTTCGTTTCAACTGATAATTTTCAAATATATATTTAGTCAATAAACAAGCACAAAACAGCTTTAAATCTTGTTCACATATCCTTTAAGCTAACGACCATATTTGTGTATTTTACGCATATTGCAAGCAAATTAAGCTTTGGAAGATCCATGTCAAACGTGAAAAACACATCCAATTTATGCAACAGTGAGTATTGGCACACTTGTGTTTTATTGGGAAGGCTTCATATATGTGTGTAAAATACGCCATTATGTAGGTCTGCAGGACTTACTTTGCTTTAGTAAAACTTTCTTTCGCTTGACTTAGTTGACCACACGCCCGATTGCAACTCCATTTGACGTATAACGTTGCAGTTGTAAACGTCATGTTGGAACGAAAAACGCTCACTCACATGCGCAATTCAACGCCGGTGACAGGAAAACTGTGGAATTCCAACGAGATTTGCACTCCCTATTAATCCTTGAATGTGCTGTAATATATTTCTTAAAGTATAAACTCATTTTTTTGTCCCACTTAATCTGATTTGATTTGTTTTAACAGGTGGGTTCGGAACACAACCTTCAACAGCAACTGGTGGGTTGTTTGGTAACACCCAAACACAAAGTTCTGCTGGCAGTTTGTTTGGACAAAACAAGTCTTTATTTGGAACTGCTAACACTGGAGGTTTTGGCTTAGGTCAAACACAAACATCAACTAATGTCTTCGGACAAAATCAACAACAAAACAAGGTACATATATTTCAATTTCAGGGTTGGAAATTGTAGGATAAATTTTCATTCTCATTATTGATAGATTGTCCGGGTAAGTTGACCAGAGGAAACCAAACTCTTTCACCAGAGAAAACATTGACCCTCGCAGAGTGTCTGGCAACTTTCCATTGAACAGAGGCTTGTGTCTGACTGAAGACTATCACTCAGCCAACTGAACTGCCCCTCCCACCCTCCTAATTATTGAAGTTATTAATTTTTACCCCGCACTCAAGATTATTCCACTTATAGGGCAAAACATTTTATTTAGCTTGAGTGGGAGTCGAACTCACAACCGATTGATGGAAGACTTGGGTTTGTTGGATTGAGAGACTGTTTGTTACCCTCTCTCTCTATATAAGTTATATAGAGAGAGAGGGATAGAATAAAGTTTGAATTATGTACCAATAAATCATGTGAAAACTGGAATTTCGTCCACAAGTGACCTCTCTGTCAGCGGCAGAGGTCCAATTCAAACATTCGAAAAAGTTACACACAATTGTCGCCAAATTGTCGAAAGTCGACTGAATGATTGTTTGGTGTTTTACGCCACGCTCAAGATTATTTCACTTATATGGAGGCGTTGCCAGTTTTATTGTCAGAGGAAACCCACGACTTTTCGGTGGTAACTGGCAACCATCCCACATAGATCGTTCGAGTGAAAACCCAGTCAGAAAATTTTCCAATTTTTTTTTCAACGGAGTGGCATTTGAACCCGCAACCCATTGGTGGAAGGCTGTTCGGATTGAGCGTCCAACGCTCTACCTACTGAGCCAATGAGGCCCCTGGGCTGGATGAAAGGTGTAGAGGTCAATAAAAGTTTTTTGATTGATTTATTTTGTAAATCCTACATGGTTTCTGTGAGAATCTAGTCACTTATTATATAATGCCCGTGGTTATTTTAGACAAGAAGATTTTCCCTGTGCCCATGTGTTTTAGTGATCATAAATATGATATAATGCCCATTGTTATGCTTTCTTTCAGACTTTGTTTGGAAACAATCCAACCACCCAGGCAACCACTGGTCTTTTTGGTAATACCAATACATCCACCTTTGGGACAAACACTGGCTTTGGGGGATTCGGAACCACACCACAAGCTGCTGTAAGTTTGTTGTAGAAATAATACTTGTCGTTATTTTTATATTACCGTATTTAAGATTCAGGCTCAGCCATTCTGATGGTCGAAAGTTTCAAATGAGTCCAACAAAAACGGAGACGTGGTGTTTAAGGAAAACCATTTTCACGCACTGCACGGCGGGTCATATTGCCTCAATTCCCTCTTATGGGCAAATTTGTCTGGTCACATTTAGCATATTTCTGTTATAATGGCTGAATCCTTTGAAGATATACAGATTGTCTTTTACAAATATTTACCAGACCTAGAACTGGTTCTGTAGGGAGTCTTGAAGTATTACTGTTTTTGTGAAAAATTAAAGAGGGACTTAATATAAAACAGATACTATGTAAGAAGTCTGTTTAATAACAAGTAGTTGGTCTGATAATGAATTTAACCTAATACTAAACTCTGAATATCCATATCGGCAAGTCGTCTAGGTGAGGCAGCACCTAAAAGAGCGATGGAAATCCGCCCTGCAACAAGGAGACAACGTCTTCATATAACTGAAATACTGTTGGGCAGGACGTAAAACCCAAATCACTCACTCACTCACTAAATATCCATAAGAAATTAGTCATTTAAAGCACTTTGATTCTGTTGGGGAGTTTTGTTTTATTGTGTCTTTCTTAAAAAAATTTCTTCCAGTCTGGTGGATTGTTCAGTAAGCCTGCATTTGGTACCACCACCACAACGGCTGCATCAGCATTTAACTTTGGTCAGCAAAATACAGGTGGGCTTTTCTCGAAGCCAGCTACAACCAGTTCCTTTACATTTGGAGCTCCCAATACGGCTTCAACCGGTTTTGGTGGTGAGTACAGAATTTATGTTTATAAATTTTTATACTGGAATCGTCTTTATATTTGTATCTTGTCTGGAGTGCTACTTCCACAGTTTTCATGCTAGATCAATGGAGTTTGCCTATGGTGTGCATTTGTGCATTAGAAATCTATTGCACGATTATTTCCAGAGTTGTTGCCCTCGAATTACTTTTGTCCGACAAAATTGACACAGGCTTGTCTGGAATAATACCTCTGTAGTTTCAATGATAATCAATTTGAATGTTGTGTACATGCTGCCCAAGATGTGACCCTGCACCGTTTATGCAATCAAAACTTCTTCTCGCCCTAATTTCCAGAGTTATTGCTCTTTAATGATATATTGGGAGAGTCAAACAGAGCGATATTTGCTCTTGCAGAACTGTTCTAGTTTCTTTAAGCCTTATGTTTAATATATGGAGCAGAGTATTTGGGCAGCTAAAGTTTTTGAAAACAAATGCTGCAGGTTAAGTTATATTTCTTTTGTTGGATGCAGCATGTTAATATGCATATTGAAAATTACTGCAACATATAATTTAAACTGTCTTAAGTTTCTGAATTGTAAAAATAGGACAATTCACACAGTGTAACTTTAAAGTGGCATGAGCTGCCAAAATGTTGACATTTTGACGTTGAAACAGAATGTTGAAATTATCGGCTATTTTTCTCAAGACGTATTATTCAGAAGCTTTTTAGTGCTTCTAGTCTGTACGATATAGTATTGTTTTGAACTCACTTTGACCTAGAATGAATGAATGGTCGTCCCGGTTAATCAAATTTTGTTTACTTTTCGAACACTATTCCGGTTCGTATAGGCCACATACTGTATGGATTTTCCTAATTCCAACGCCAATCCTTTAGTTTTTCGATGGCCTTCAAAGCCTCTTGCTGTCGTGACGATCAGAGATTCTGAAAAAATGTGAATTTTGGCAGCTCATGCCACTTAAATGTATGTAATATAATATGAAATACAGACCCTCTTTTAACCCTCATTGGAACATGGAATGGTGTTCACAAGGAAAGGTATGTGGGATGATTGCCAGTTACCACCGAAGGTTGTGGGTTTCCTCCGGGCATTGAGCCCGGTTTCCTCCCACAATAAAACTGACAAAGCTGCCATATAAGTGAAAAAATCTTGAGCGCTGCTTAAAGCACCAAACAATCAATCAGAAAGAAAGGTTGGTGGTTCCTCTGGGTTTGACAGTAAGAATAAAGGGATTTAACCTCAAACACTATATGATCAAAGTTGGGGAAAAACAGTCTTTTTTACTCAATGGCTGTTGCGTTATTAACTTGTCATTGTTAGATTTATTTCTGAGGATACCTTAGACGTTCATAGATTGAATCTAATTGTTGTGACAAGACTGAAATAATGTTCTCTCTAATTACCTAAAGAATGGCCAAATCTATGGTAAATCATAAAATCCGAACTTTGTGAAGATTACTGTGAGGAAATACTGTCCAATCAAAAAAGCTTATTAAGGTCTGCAGTTTAAACACTCTGTATTTTATTCCGTGGCAGCTTAACAACTAAAGAGCCTCATATTTTAGTTGCTTTCTGTTTTAGGACAAACAACCACAGGACTATTTGGAAATAAACCTGCATCAGGCTTTGGTACAGCTAACACTGGTTTGGCCACAACCTCCTTTGGTACTGGTTTCAACGCGGGAAATACGTCGCTTTTTGGAGCAAACCAGGCTAAACCAGCTTTTAACTTTGGTCAAACAAACACAGGCTTCGGAACAGGATCTCTAGGTATACCTCAAACAATTTTCTACCTTTGTTTGGTTCATTCATAACAACTGGTTAGGATATCTAAGTTCCTTACTTCTTCTGTCTGGGAAAATATTGTTTTTCATGTAAACAGTATTGAGATTTTAACTGCATGTGTGCCTTTAATAGATTTGTTTGTTTGTTTGTTTGGTGTTTTACGCCACACTCAAGATTATTTCACTAATATGGCGACTTTGCCAGTTTTATTGTGGGAGGAAACCGGGCTCTATGCCTGGAGGAAAGCTAGGACCTTCCGGTGGTAACTGGCAACCATCCCACATAGGTCATTTGAGTGAAAACCCAGTCAGAAAATTTTCCAGTGGGATTTGAACCCGCGACCCATTGGTGGAAGGCTGTTCAGATTGAGCGTCTAACTCTCTACCTCCTGAGCCACTGAGGCCCAGTCTTAAATACAAAACTTTCCCATTTGTACCCAGCTCATGTTTACCTTGTTGTTTATTCATTGTAGGATTAGGTGGAGGCCTGGCTGGTGGAAATACTAACACAACATTCAGTTTTGGCAATGCCACCAGTAGTCTAGGATCGTAAGTATAATTATTACAGGTTGTACTTATCATAAAGCTTCATTCAATCAATACTCGCCCACGGTCTGTCAGGGTTTCCTCCTGGCAAGCATTATGGTTTCGTCCCCCCTATCAGTCGCTCAAACACATAACCGTCCATTCAGTTCTGAGAGATACTTTGAGGGGATCTGATAAAAAATACCAGTGGCTCCGCTTTAACTTTCTGTGAACAAGTATGACTAGTTCAATATAAACAAATAAAAAATCAATAACACAAGTGAGAAACATGGCAGCAGATTTCACATTGCATATTTGACTTGAAAACATTTTTTAAAAAATGCCATCTTTTTTGGCTCTTGTTAGATTTTCTCGAAATTTGGTACACCGAGTGGATGTCATTCATCTCCTGTTTAGGTTGCACTGATTATTTTCAGAACTATTGCTCTTTTTCGATAGTATAGGAAGAGAAGAACAATGGATGCTTGTTGTCGCTTCTCCACTCACAGTGTTCTAAATTCTGCCTTTTCTATATTGCAACATTTCGTATTTGCTTACAGGGGTTCCACAGGGACAACCACGGCCCAGAATGCTCAGTTACAACAACAGTTAATGGCCCTAACGAACTCACCGTATGGCGATTCTCCACTCTTTTGGAACCTTAAAGAGGTAAGTCTTTTTCATAAATCTGTCAAGAAATTGTCTCAGATTTGAAAACTGAACAAGAAAAATCCATTTTTTTTTATTTTGAAAAATTTCCTTAAACAATGTTACAGTCAAAAGTCTATTTAAATAAAGTGCACATTGACAAATTTAATCTCAAGAACTTGTTAAAAGTCCCCAGTTTAATTTGCTAATTAGAACTAAAACACTTGTGTCATAATGTTAACATTTTGTTGCAGGGTGGGGCTAATCGTGAGGAGATTTTGAAACCAACCAATCCAGCTGCTCAGAAAGCGGTCCTGAATTCCTCGAGTCAGTACAAAGTTAGTCCAAGACCATCGACTAAGATAAAACCTAAATCTCTGCACTCTTTGATGAATGGAAGCAAGGTAAGAAATTCTTGTTGAACATTCCAAGGAATAGGCTACATCATTTGACTACCTTTTCGACCAATATGTCACTGGTTCTAGTCCCGTAAGATTGATTGATTGTTTGGTGTTTTACACCGCGCTCAAGATTATTTCACCGTAAGATTGAATTGATTGATATAATTACTGTTTTACGCTGCAAATAAGCTTTTGTGTGGAGAAAAAAAACAGAATAAAAATATTGGAATGGAGGTTTATACATAGAATTTAACGTGTACATATCTTGTTTTCATTTCAATTTATTTTCAGTCTCAGATCTTTGACGGTTTAGAAGAAGACGATTTCAGTTTTGGTAACGACACATTTGTTCCCAGAAAGAGTGTGAAGAAATTGGTTATTAAGAACCAAGGATCCGGGTCTATATCATCTGGTAACCAAATCTCACAGACAGAAGATTTCCCTGAACCAAGACAGATGCCAGAGGAACCAAGTCGACCTCCTGTCATTGGGTGAGCTGTGATTACGAGTATTATTAGAAGAGGTGGGGGGCGATTATATCTTTTGTTTTTGAAATTGTCGCACATGCAATAACGTTTTGTTTATTTGCAAGGCTCTGATATCCTTTTAGAGGTGTTTGGGTGTAAGGGAGAGATTGGTCAATGATTTTTAGCAAACGACTGTTAACATTTATGTTTGCTTTTATTCTTTTGTTTTCGTTCAGAAATGTTGAAATAAGATTTGAAGCTTTATCTGAAGATTAAGCCTTAAATGATTTTTTCTTACTATTGGTCGATTTTGTGGATTTACAGGTATGATTCTCCGCAGACGATTCACATGAAGTCAGTAAACGGAGAATCAGAATTCAGAAGTAATGCCATGTCCGAGATTCAACCTCCGAACACTGTCCGTGTGGAAACGCCACAGAAAAGGTAACGTACAGAAAACTCACATTTCAATCACTGATTTATTTTTGTTTTGTTATTATTTTTTTTACATTATTTTTTTAATTATTTACCCATTCTCAAGACCTTTGATCAATGACTTGTTATACTTTCCTCCTGCATTTTTGTCCAATCTTTGTGATAAAATATGTCAGTTTTTTTCATGATTTTTTGGTATGTGGAACAGTTGCCAGAAATTCAACATTTGAAGTACCTTGAAAAACTTAAGGATTGACGTTGAAATAACAAATATTAAAGATGTGGGCTAATAACGGACAAAATTCAAATAGCCAGGAAGGAGTTTATTTTGGGAATTTTGCTGCTTATAAAACTTCCTTAACATACATCTTCAAGACTAGTATCAACAGAAAGTTTCAGATAAAAATAACCAACAATTAGGTAATTATGTTTCAACAAAATTTGTGTTATATTTGGCAGCTCTTGTCACTTTTAGGCTCCCCCAAAACATGTTGATGAAGATAGTTATTTGAATCTCTGTTTGCTTGTAGACTTGAGTTTAACGAGACCATATCTATACCCCCGGTCAACTTGCATGAAACCAGTGTTATGAGTAATGGCAGTGTGGATCAACATGAGGAAGAACCAGTACATTCAGTAAGTAAATAAACTGAGGGTCGATGTCATTTTAGCTAATAGGCCCCTCCCCCTCCTTTTTATAATATACTAACGAATACAGCAATTAACACCAATCAATAGAACCTCCTAGGTTTTCTTAGCTGTTGTAGAAAGCATTCAATTTTACTGTGAGGCCCAAATGGCCGATTGCTCCAGGAACAAGCCATAAATAAGATATGCGGAATTGCTACTAAGAGAAGACAGACGAGACGAGACAAAAATTGCCACCGAGATCGTGGGAAAGTGTTCCAATCACCACTAGATGTGGTTGAAATGTTCATGATGGGTTATAAAGGTCTAAATGATATACCTCTTTTTAACACAATTAGAAACTTGTCTCCATCGTTATTTTAGACAAGAAGATTTCCCCTGAACCTGTGTGTTTTAGTGTTCATAAAAATATATTACTACTTAAGTCCAAAAAATCCAAATGCGTTATCTTCCAAATATCTTCTTTTAGAATATCAATATTGGTATATATTAATTGTAGGTATACATTAATAAACTTGAATTTCTCCATTATTTTTATTTTTAGCACAATCCAGATCTTCCTCCGCACCCAGCTGGCATTATTTTACAGAGACCTGGTTATTACTGTGTGCCCTCTCTAGAAGATCTGGCAAATCTGTTTAATGAGACGGGAGAGTGTATGGTAGAGAACTTCACTATTGGCCGAGAAGGATTTGGCAGTATCTTTTTCCCGGGAATTACCAATGTCGCCAGCCTGAACTTAGATGAAATCGGTGAGGCGCCTTAATTTTCTAAAAATTGAATTCAAAAGAAACCTTAACATTTCACACTGAATTAGATTTTACTTGGTGTCAAATTTTGTTTTCCCTGTTTGATCGATTGATTGATATTTTACGCCTCACTCAAGTTTATTTCACTCATTACGACAGCGTTACCAGGTTTAGTTGGGAGGGGGGCGACTAGGCTCATTGCCCGGAGGAAAACCCTGCTCTTTGGCGAGTACAGGGCAACTCTCCCACATGAGGCGATCGAGTGAAAAATCTGGTCAGAAAGTTTTCTTTTTCTGAACCGGATTTGAACCCGCGACGCATCGATGGGAGGCTTGTCTCGGACTGAGGGACTATCACTCTATTGATTGAACCACCAAGGCCCCCTACTCTGTTTGAAGGAAAATTCTGAGTCTTACAATAATCTGTTCTATGCAGGATGTTCGTTATATTAGCCCAGTATGCTAATGTATCAAGAGAGAAACTTACTTTCCTGGGTTATTACGAATTCAGTAAAAATAAGATTCTCTTTATTTGATGCCTTTTGATATACTTAACTCACCTTTTTCTTTTTAAGTCCATTTCCGTCGCAAAGAAGTTATAGTATACCCGGAGGATGATATGAAACCTCCTTTGGGCGAAGGCTTAAACAAACGGGCGGAGGTCACCCTTGACTGTGTCTGGCCTGTAGACAAAGTCAGCAAAAGCCCCATTAAGGTATGGCGTCCTATTTTATAAAACCTAACAACCTTTTTAATAAATAATTTATGAGCCTGATAAAGCTGGAGGCATATCCAGCGAACCGTCGTATTTCATAAATACAGAAAATCCAGAAAAATTGTCCCAAGTAATAATTATGAGTAAAAAAATCCATCAATGAATCCATGAAATATTAACCGAATAAAATTCTTTATGATGTTTGCCTATCTTAACACAACTGAATTCCTGATGTTCATAGTTTGATCATAGTTTTACTGGATATTAATGTTCCTGTACAACTTTTAATTATCATTCAGCGTCTGGAAGTGCAGAATCTGTATTTTTAAATATTTCTGTAATACACTTTTAATGAAGTAAAATTCATAAGACCTTTGATAAAAAAAAAAAAACTAAAAGAACAGCTTTAGCCCTTTCTGGGCATTCACTTTTTTTGAAAACTTTGTCCTTGTTTTTGTCTTATATAACCCTGGATATGATATGATATAACATAGGAACCTCAGAGGTACGACAGTATTGGCCAACTACCAGAATGTCTGGCGTTTCCTCAGAGCCCATCAACAAAGCAATCGCTCTTGACAATTGTGATCCATGTAAAATCTCTAATTAAATCTTTAACTGTCTCTGTAATTAGCGAGCATGTGAGTGTGTTATTGAGGGACTCATGGAAGATTGGTATTATTTGTACTAAATGATCTCCCTCTTGAAATAAAGTATTATTATTAGTTTAATTTCTTTACACAGAGTCCAGAATCCCTGCGTAAAATGAGTTACCAAGACAAGATAGAGTTGGCCTCGGCCAAACTAGGAGCAAAGTTTGTGGATTACCGACCAGAAACTGGATCCTGGGTCTTTGAGGTAACACTACCTTGCTTCATATTTCCCCAAAAGTTTTACATACGAGTTGTTATTTATTCATAGCCACATCAGCTGAAGTTCTAACTATGTTTTGTAAATAAATTTGAAGTGGTATGAGTTGTTAAAGGATTTATGAACAAACTTTGGAAATATCTTCTAATTTGCGTTAAGTGTGTTGTAAAACATGTACTTTAAAAGTCTGACCAAAAAGAAAATTAAATTTCGGACGCAGAAACATACAAATTCAAGCTACGTTTGTCGATGTACAATGCTTACGAAAGTTAATTATCTCAGAGACTTATGACGTCAAACACGACCTCCGTTGTGTATGTACCCTCACAGCGATGACGTAATAAACAATTCCCGCTGTCTCAGTACGTCTTCGTGGCAGTTTGTACACGTCGAAGGTCGTGTGTGACGTCATTTTTTCGAGTAGTTATGAAAAATACGGAAAATATGCATATTTCCTCCCCGTTCTTTTTTTTCTTTTGTTTTAACTCATGTTTTTCAAATATACATTTAGTCCATAAACAAACACAAACCAGCTTTAAATCCTGTTCATAAATCCTTTAAAGAAGAAAAAGATCAAATAAAATCATTAAATTTTCCTTGAAAAAGGGATAGTAGGCTCTGGTATTCAATGACTTCATGTTTATAATTGAAGAAAAAGTGCTCAAAACTTGAATTGGATTCTAGACTATTTATATTTTTATGTTAATCAAATAGTTTGGATTTTTGAGTGCCATATTTGTGAAATAAGCTTGTCTATATCTTAAAGAATAAACCAATCAATCAATACTGATAGCCAGTGTATGGGTATTCTTCAGGGGGCCTCTATGGCTCAGTCTCCACAGCAATAGTCTCTCCGCCCAACACAGGCTTTACTGCACAGGTCACAGGTTTTAATCTCCCTCAGTCCAACGAAAAAAAGATTCAGAGTTTGTTTCGCTCTGAAGGCTGGGAGTTTCCTTGTGACAAAGAACCCTGGAGCCTGTTTCACAAAGCTGCGTAGCGTAAGTTGTTACGTAACTCCAATAGAAACCCATACTGTAAATATGTTGCTATGGCAGTTTAGGTAAAAACTGACGCCATGCCGCTTTGTGATACAGGGCAATGCTTTCTCACCCACTAGATTTTAAGGGAAATAATCTTGTGTTTGAAACATTAATCAATGTATTTTTCAGGTCAAGCACTTTTCTAAGTATGGACTCCTGGATGACTCTGATGATGAAGAAATGAGTGAACAAGACAAGAAGAAGTTAAAGCTGTTACAGCAGAAAAACCTAGCTGTCCAGGTTAGTGGTTAACGGTTCACTTCCTCCATCCAGTTCAGGGGGCTGTTTCTCAACACCAACGTAACTTTGCACTTGGTCGTAATGTAATGTTGAAGATATATGTTGTCATGACAGTTTAGGCCTTCGATTGGACTTACGTCTGGCGTAATATCTTGAGAAACAGCCCCCAGTTGTTGCAAGTTAGAAGCTATTAACAGATTTATTTGGATGACAAATTGCATATACAAAATACACTTAATGTATGATGACGTCAGAACTTAAAACTTATCCTTCAAACGTTTTGCCCTTTTCTGTGTTTGTGTAGGGGTAAATAAGAATAAGAAGATATTTATTAAAAGGTCTAAATGATATACCTCTTTTTAACACAATTAGAAACTTGTCTCCGTGGATATTTTAGACAAGAAGATTTTCCCTGTGCCCGTCTGTTTTAGTGTTCATAAAGATATTTATTAACATGAATTCACTTTGTGTTTTATGTGTCTTTTTTTTTTTACTGCTTGTAAATGTTTTGTCATTTGTGGTTTTATTATTTCTTCAGAAGCAGAAGTTATCTATGGTACAGATGAATGGAAAAGAACCAAATATAATGAGTTTAGAGCAAATGCAGGAGGGGATTCCCCGCCCTGAGGGGATTCCCCGTCCTGAGGTGATAACAGCTGACCGAGTGATTCCTCGAGAAGATGTCACCATGATGGACGAAGAAGAGGAGGGTGATGGGATACCAAGGGGAGACTATCCATTAGAAACCTATGGACAAACCGGTTTGTGAAGGGGAACGTTTGTGTTTCTCAGTTTGAATTAACCCTACGTTGTCATTGGTTTATTTTTTTAACATGATGTGACCAGCATTTCTTCAGAATAACTTACATATTATTATTACATATGATTATTACATATGATTTTTACATACATGTTAATACAAATGGAAAATAAATGTAACATCAGTTTTGTCGCTGTTCAATTTTATCAAGGGTTGGGTTACACATGTTTCATCAGGGTTTCATAGAAGTCCAAATTTTTTAGGCCAGTAACTGAGAATTGAGTTTTTTCGAAGTCTAATTAAGTTTTTTAGCGTTGTTTTTATTGTTTGTTTTGAGTAAAATACAGTATTTGCAACCACTTGTCTTTCAATTAATAATTTAATAGGTGTATGCACTTGACCAACATTTTTTGATTTAGCTTTATGGCCCTTTTCTACAGACTGTATTCATGGCAAAGTTTTTGACTAATATGATATTTTTTTTGTTATTAAAAACTTTATATAGGGTAGCAAACTTCATTTATGTGTAATGACGTATATAATATTTGACAAAAAAATAAACTAAAAATCTCGAACTGCCCAGTGTATTTATTTTTTCTAGAGAAAAAATGTCTAGAATTGTTCAGCCATTCTTTTACGTTGCAGTTGTTTTTAATAATTTAAGATCATATGTACGCTAAATAAATCATTTCAACTAATCATTAATTAAAGTTCAAAGCTTTGGATCAGCCTGTCCGTAAACATGCACTGTCAGAGTTTTACTATTTACAGCTTCAAAATCACATGACAAATGAAATATTAATAGAGACAAGCTACAATTTCCTCTAATAAATTTTGCAGCTTCTGTCAAATATTTATTTCTTTTCTATCCGTAAATGTAAACATCCAAATAAAAAAGTTTCCTTGTCCAATGGTGAAATTTGACACGTCGTTGTTGTAATAATGTAAAACCATGCTTTACCGGTACTAAACAAATGTGTCTTTGTAAGAAGGAAAGTCCATGCCCATTGCCAATACAGACCTGGCTTATTTGAGTAAATCCAATGTACCAATGGCTATCTTTTGGCAGTTTTTCCCTAATAAAATCTCCTTAATAGAAAGACTTTCAGTTTCTGAGAAAAGTTGAACCGAAGACATTATACTGGGGTTAAAGGGTCAAGGGTCAAAGTTGACTGACTCATGTGCAGAGGTGTTTTTTAGAGTACATGTAATTTGCATTATGTTTAAGGAATGTACCTCTGCTAGGAGAGCCTGAACAACTGATGCATCATGGTCATTTTTTTTTACCCTGTTCTCATAAACCCTGGTCTACCGACTGCTCTTACATTGAATAAGATAGGCTCATTTATTGACAAAGTTAAAAACTGCTCATTGGAATAGGGTGACGATGTCTGAATAACAGCAGAAATGTAGACGCATGTTGTGTTGCAAACTATGTAAAAAGTCACAAATTAAACAAATTAAGAAATGTTAGTTTCTTGTCAAGAAATTTAGTATTTTCCGTCTAAAATGACTAGAATTGAGTATTTTTAGGTTTGAATTGAGTTTTTCTATTTGTTTTGAGGTCGATAATTGCGTAAAAATCGACGTGCAGGAAACCCTGGTTTCATAGAGGTTATCTAACGAGAACCAGTGTGTTACGATGAATATCACTCAAGTCTATTAATTTTCAGTCACGAGCCTTTGGCGAGTGACTTTGGAAATTAATAAACGAGAGTGATATTCACTGTAACACACTGTCTCGAGTTTGATAATCTTTTCTCACACTACACCAAAAATACACCGTATTATTAATTAAACACGGCTTTACTTAAAACACTATTTGGTGACGTCGCTCTATTTTCAAGAATGGCTGTCCAAAGAAAGACTGATAAGGCATTGTGACGTCAGAAAAAACGTAATCAACGGCGGCATCCCAGATTGTTGCTGGACGCTTGGTCTTAACGTCGTGACTGATGACATAATTCATTTGTGACGTCAGTTTTGACAGTTCTTTTGTGAGGTCATAGCGTAACTTTAGCCATAATTTCACACGTTGATTATGCAAAAAATAACACACTGCCTGGGAGTGGAATTATCGGGGGTGTAGTGTGAGAAATCGATTATTACAGAGACTATAAATTGTTAGGGGACCAAATTTTGGTAGGGCAATCTGATCAAGAGAAGTGTTGAGTCCAGATTTATAGTGCTGATTATAAGTTTGGACTCCTTTTAGCTGTAACGATAGGAAAACACAACCGCGGGAGAAAAGTTTCGTTTTTTATTTATTTATTAGAACACAGGCTATATTCGCTTAACATGAATATTTTTGGAAAAATAAATTATTGATTATCCACAAAGGTTTACTAGTTATAAACGCATGTGTGCACACCTAGCAAGGATTATAATTGGCTTTTGTGACCAAAATTGAATTGCAGTAACCTGGAACCCAGATTTCCCCCACATCAAGTTACTCTGAGAATAATCACAGTTCCTCTCAGGGCATGTTTTGTAACCAGATGAAAATAGTCTTTAAAATAAAGTATCAAATGTTGTTCTCTTGTGCTTGGTAAGACTTTGATTGTTCTGCCTTCAGAAGTTGATGAGATGGGTGATGCAGAAGAGACTTCCTCCCATAGACTGGCCACGAGTATGGGAGTCAACGCACGGAGGATGCAAATCATGAAAGCTTCTTTCTTTACTGATGAAAATGTCAGTGAACAGGGTATGTTCCCTGATTTGATTAAAAATTCAATTGTACATCAGTAAAATTTTTCATGAATCAAAATTCTTCACTTGAGGATTTTTTTTCTTCCTAAATTTCCAGCCAAATCGATTTAGACCTGACATTAGTTATTGTCAATCAGTGTAAAACACAAAACAAAAGATTCTTACAGTTTTCATTCAACCGCCCTCTCTGGAATGGTTAATACCACCTGTGGGGTAGGGGGTATCTCCTTTGAAATGTCAATTAAACTTTCAATAAGTGGGGGGTATGTAGAAGTATGTCGTTGCCAGGTACTCTCCGAAGGTCGAGTGTTTCTTCTGGGCAATGAGCCCTGTTTCTTCCCCCTCTAAACCTGGCAACGCCGCCATACAAGTGGAATAATCTTGAGCGCGGGGTAAAGCATCAATCAACCAATCAATAAGAATTCGCAATATAAATGTCATCTTGAGTTCGGCAAAATGAATCAATCAATCAATAATACATTCTTGTAGCTTCAGATGTTAAGGAAATGCAATTTTTGGGGAGGGGATGATCTGGATCATTTTCCTGAATTATTAAATCAAAGGGTGAAAGGAAAATCAGTTATATTTGTTAACTTGTAATATTTGTATTTCCAGTTGAAGAGAAAGCCCATATGGTGATGTCAGAAACACGCTCAGCTTCTCCTCTACTCCGTAACGCTGAGCCTTTGGTCAGACACACCAGCTTGTTTGGATCAGCGTTAAAATCCAAGTATCCGGCGCCTGTGAAACAGTCCATAAACAAAACAATCATGGCCGATCAATCCATGGAGGCTGAAAGTGAGAATTTCTTTTTTCTTGTCTATTTTATATTTTGTTGTGGGTATCTTGGCTTAGTAGGACAACCTTTTTACTTGAATCCATTACTAGACACCTTGGAATCATTCTTTAACTGGTGTCATGGTTTACCAGAAATTAATGCCTGGTCTATGGTTTTTCAATTCGCCTTACACATTTCTCCAATGGATAATCTGACCAGATACCATTTCAGATTAATATTCTTTAATGCGGCTTAAAACACAAAAAAAACAATAACTTGTTTAATTCTAGTGATATTCGTTTCCTAATGAGAATTAATTAAAGCATCATCACAATAAGTTTGTGAATAACACAAGCTTTCAACACCTATGGCGATGTGTTATTATAATAATTATAATTATAATAGTATTTAATGACTGTTTCAGCCTAAAGAATACGTCATGATAACCATTGTATGTTAAGAGGGGCCTCCGTGGCTCTCTATCTGAACAGCCTTCCACCAATGGGTCGCAGGTTCTAATCCCGCTCAGTCCCCAAAAAATTGGAAAATTTTCCTACTGGGTTTTCACTCGAACGACCTATGTGGGATGGTTGCCAGTTACCACCAGAAGGTAGTGGGTTTCCTCCGGGCATACAGCCCGGTTTCCTCCCACAATAAAACTGGCAACGCTGCCATATTAGTGAAATAATCTTGAGCGCGGCGTAAAACACCAAATAATCAATCAATCAATTGTATGTTTAAGGGTTTAATACCGCCGTAGCGGTGTTTGTTGCGTAACCCGATACCGCTGAACATTGGTTCGTACCGAGTCAAACCACGAGAATGCGCAGCATTCGAGGGGTATGACGAGGTGCGAACCAACGTTCATCGGTATCGGGTTACGCAATAAACACCAAGACGAAGGGATTAAAGTCGATTCTACCCCGATAATTGAGAAAAATGAGGAAAAAGTGACCTGTTGTTAATTGCCGTTCCTTTTCCCTCCCTCGGGACAGAGTGGGCACTTTTAACCAATCAACGATAAGCTTTGGTCACGTGCAACGGTTGACCCAGATATTTTGAAGCAGAATGACATAATGTCACTATGGCTACCGCTTTGACAGGCTGGGTTGCTGACGACGCTATCGGGGGAAATGTTGTGAAATCAACCCTTTGATGACTGTATACGTTCATGACAGCCCAGTTTTCAATATAAATAGACAGAATATAACCACACTCACAACATTATCAGGTTAAATCCTTCATTTTGTATGATAACAAGCAAAATATCAATTCTTCCGGGGGAGGTAAACCTACCAGCCCATGTTGCACTACAGACTCGATGTTGTTTGAAAAGTCATCTCTACTTAACATGTATATTTGCACACGGCACGCACATGCAGGAGGGGTAGAATTAGACACCGCCACCCGGACCAATCATATATAACAGAGATCTTTATTTGATAATTTTCTACAGATATTTTTCCTCCTCGGATCCCATCAACAGAGGTGTTAAAACCTGTTCAGAGTTTCTTCCCACCTGCCCCAGATCACATTCCCATCCCCAGTGGAATGATACCAGAGAGACCCCGTCTGATTGTTGGGTCGCGTAAACAAAGAGCTATCCCTGAAGCTAAAGACTCCTTTATGTACGGCCGTCAACAGTTGCTTCATGATGCTGGTTGTTTTATGGGGCGGTCGTTCCGTGTTGGCTGGGGGCCAGGCTGGACTATGGTCCACAGTGGACAACCCACGCCAATACTAGGTTAGTGATAAGAAAACCATTTGAGTAAGATGACTGAGGAGATTTTTCACGCATCAATGACATGATGTAGGGATAGACCCAGCTTTCATTTAAGACTTCTGTCGTATTGGGTTGAACTACTCTTTCATGCCAGATTTTTTTGCATTACTAATTCACTCGAACGTAAACTGTCACAAGATCTGTTTTTCCTTTGTATAATCTGTTTTTGAAATGATCAAAAACATTGATGTATAATTTCTTAGGTCTACCACTTAGGGTAGTATTTGTGACGGCGTTAAGCTACGTCATTTGTGATAGCGCTAAGTTACGTTATTTGTAAATAATTTAATTTCCAGTGTGTTTACAACAAATACAGCAATTTGATTGGCTAATCTGTTTTCATTCATAATCCGTTGAAGGACCGAGCTACGGACTATTTTTTACGACGTACATGACTTACTGACGATAGGTCTACTGCCATTTATTGAAATGGAGAATGCAATTAATTTGAAAATTTGATTTCATAAACCACCTCGCTTATTTATTTAGTTTGCACAGCGACAAGTTGGTTCATAACTCGAACCGAAGAAACATTGAAGTCAATCCGTATTTAATTTAAAAATAACCTGCTTAGGGTTAAGGGATGTCACTGAAACCATCAAACTGAACAAACAAGGATAAATATCAATAGCTGTCAAATACCTTGTGCTGCTGACAGCCGATATTGTACTGAAGGCTTTGATTGTCCAAAACCAAAAAGTCATTCCACAATTTTTCTGTTTATCTTCACTGTCGTAATTACTGTTCTTCTCCATCTTGTTTTACTTCACCATCTTGTTTTACTTCACCATCTTGTTTTACTTCACCATCTTGTTTTACTTCACCATCTTGTTTTACTTCTCCATCTTGTTTTACTTCTCCATCTTGTTTTACTTCTCCATCTTGTTTTACTTCACCATCTTGTTTTACTTCTCCATCTTGTTTTACTTCTCCATCTTGTTTTACTTCTCCATCTTGTTTTACTTCTCCATCTTGTTTGACAGAAGAGGAGAAGTTGGACTCCCTCTCACTGTTACACGGCCAGTCTGGAAAACCTGTGAAAAAGGTGGGCGAGTCACCATGGAAGGTTACCATGGAAACAGTTAATGTGACAGACTACTTTTCATCACAAGATGAATTTCTCCTGGTAAGATTAACTGAAGACGCTATTTCGAAAGATCTCACAACTTTTACAGATTAATATTTAATTTGAGAAAACACTCAACTATATGATATATCTATTTGATCCACTGAAAAACTTAACATAATAAAGTAGTAAGGAAACTCCGAAAATATTCATGGTGTAATCTCAATATTTCGACTTTAATTAAGTCATCGTCAGGAGAATTATGAGTACATCAAAAGACAGTGTGCATTTATATAGAAAAACAGAATACAATGATGGTTGACACCATCATTCCCTTGAGGCTGTGGTTCCTTTGAGGCTGTGAAAAGAATTCAAAATATCCCCAAGCACCTGTTTGATGAAGGTTACAGATTCGTATCCTTCGATGTTGAATCCCTGTTTACAAATGTCCCCCTACGGAAATGTATCAACGTTATACTTGATCGTGTTTATAAAGAAAAACAATTGCCGACAACACTTTTTAAGACAACCTTGAAGAAGTTAATTTTGGATTCATGCACAAAGACAGCCTTTTCCTTTGATGGTGATTTGTACCAGCAGGTAGACGGTGTATCAATGGGCTCCCCGCTTGCCCCAGTATTAGCTAACATCATTCTTACGGAGTTGGAGAAAAACATAGTTAACAAACTTATAGAGGAAAACTACCTAAAGTTTTATATGAGGTATGTTGATGACACTTTAGTTCTAGCCAAGCCATCAGATGTGAATGCCATTCTTTCCAGACTTAACGGATTTCACCCAAATTTAAAATTCACTGTGGAGGAGTTTAGTGATCCCAATAGTATACACTTCCTTGACATAAAGTTCAAATATGATCTGTGTACAACTATCTTTCGCAAATCAACTAATACCGGACAGTATGTTAACTTCAAAAGCTTTGAACCGTGGCACCTCAAGATTTCCTGGATCAGAGCTCTCCTATCCCGGGCCCATAAATTATGCAGTAATGTCCAACTTTATGAAAACGAAATTGATAAAATCAAACTGTTCATGTCTTGGAATAGTTTTCCTTCTCAAACAGCCAACAAAACTATCAGGTTTCTTTCATCAAGACTGAACTCAAAGAGAAGAGAGAAGGATCCGAACGTCATAAGGGTGTGCCTTCGCCTTCCCTATGTCGGGGACCACGGAGAGGAATTAGTGAAAAGAAGCGTTAGAAGAATTAAAAACCTGCTGAATACGGATGTTCAGATTCAAATATTGTGGACTACATGTAAAGCCTCAAAATTTTTTAATAACAAGGACTTCACTCCCTCTGAATATAGAAGTAATGTGGTATACCAGTTCAACTGTCCAGGTTGTGATGAAAGTTACGTGGGGAAAACAGAGCGCTGTCTTTCGACAAGACTGAAAGAACACTCAAATGGCCGAGCTCATAGTGAAATTTTCAACCATATTCAGCAATGTGAAAACTTCAAATTCATTGAAAGTTTACTTAATATACCTTCTAACATAGACAATCTGAAACCCATTCCAATTGAATCATTCTTAGCCCAACATACCAAAGTAATTGACTCATCAAACAACTGGAATGAATTATTATTTAAGGAAGCCCTCTCCATCAGGAGATTAAAACCGCCCCTCAATCACGGAATTATGGCTTCAAAAGAACTCTCTTTATTTCGTTAATCTCTGTTATAACCCATGTAATTTTTTTTTTTTTTTTTCTTTTTCTAATACGCCATCTATCGCCAGAAGTGAATTTTTTTTAATAATTCCTTTGTTTTATTAACTTTTCAAGACCTATTACCCTTTCTATTGCTTATACATAATAAATATATGATTTTAATTAATGCGGCTGATTGTAAAATTCAATTTGATATACTTACAAACATGTATTTTATTTTTCTTAAACTTTACCAATTATTATTTTGAATGTATGCATATGACCTAGTAATGTTTTCAGTGACAGATGTTTACTTAATTTATTAGCCTGGCTAGGTCTTATGACTGCCCTTTAGAACCCTGCTCTATTGTAACTAAAATTTTAATCTCCCATGCCTTCTTAGTGTCAACCATCATTGTATTCTGTTTTTCTATATAAATGCACACTGTCTTTTGATGTACTCATAATTCTCCTGACGATGACTTAATTAAAGTCGAAATATTGAGATTACACCATGAATATTTTCGGAGTTTCCTTACTACTTTATATGATATATTGTCCATGAAAAGATGTGACTTTTGTGTTTAAATCCTAGATTGGATGGGCAACTTTATGAATGAATGTGCATTGGCTGGGGGAGGGGGGTATTCAATGCAAAAGCACAAAAATGAAAAACAAAAACCTGCTTATGTTCCTGGTTGATTGATTGTTTGGTGTTTTACGCCGCGCTCAAGATTATTTCACTTATATGGCGGCGTTGCCAGTTTTATTGTGGGAGGAAACCGGGCTCTATGCCCGCGGGAAACCCACGACCTTCCGTTGGTAACTGGCAAGCATCCCACATAGGTCGTTCGAGTATGTTCCTGGTAATGTGTCCTTCAGATTGTAATGCCGCACTAAACCCTCAGATATCCATTCCCCCCTAAGATAAAAACAACCCTTCTCCTTTGATTACTTGATGTTTGTTTTTTCAGAATAACCATCGTCATAACTTAGAAGTTCAGTTGGAGAATGCCGTTCATCAAGATGAGGACGGTTCCCCGATGTTTAGTCTCGGTACTGGATCCACCGCACTACATCAATACGCTCAGCGCATGAGGAAAGACGTAGAATTAGCAGGTTAGATTAACGATGATTTTTATCATTCATTTTTGTTGTCAAGATTTTCACCAGTTAACATGGTTTTACATAAGCAAGAACTAATAAATTTGTTGAAACAATGAATTACTCTTAACAGAAAGAGGGGAAAAATTCAATTCAGAATTTGAGGTTTAAAAAACATTTAAAATGTGTCATATACGGTAATACCTGAGTTAATTAGAGGACTATGCATGTTGCCAAATCCTCAATAACAAAAGGTTCTGAATGAGATTTAAACTTTCAACACATCTCAGTCCAGGAAGATGATTGACCAGCAGTTAATCCTTAAATGTGTTACAAGCTCTCTCTTGAATTAAGATGAGAATTTGCACTCTTCTACTTTTTTCCAGCACTTGAATTAACTCAGGCATTACCGTACTTGTTTGCCTTTGATCAACAGGATATGAAATATATTCCACAGTTTTTTAAATATTTAGTCCTGTAGCTCATTTCATGCACTGTTTGCTGTAAATTATTCTTGAATACAATGCAATATTTTTCTCTTTTCCAATTTACAATTTTTTTATTAGGTTCCCATCCAGAGTTACCTTCCCTGACCCACATGGATATGGTGTTTAACTTGTGTGTTGCATTGTGGGGAAATCTGCCGGGAGTTGATGATGAGGAAATGCAGGGTGAGTGGATTGGAGAAAGATCATTGGCTCTTTCAAACACATTAGATAATTCATTTCCTTATACTTTCGAAAACTGAAGAAAAAAAAAGATGCATCCGTTCATTTCGAAAGTTTATTAAGTTAAAATATCTTTAAAATATACGTCGTGAAATACTCATCATTAATAGTATTTGTCATTCTTATATTGTAACGCTCTGATCAATGTTAAATTGTTTATTTTATGTTTAGATTTGGATGTGAACAGTTACAGTTATCACCAATCCAGACGGGAAGCTTTATCAAGATGGCTTTCAGAAGTTTGTGGTCGATCTTTATCAGATGAGCTCTACCAAACTCGCTTTAAGGTCAGTTGAAAATATTATCTTATCAGATGAGCTTTACGGTCAGTTGAAAATATTATCTTTATCAGATGAGCTTTAAGGTCAGTTGAAAATATTATCTTTATCAGATGAGCTTTAAGGTCAGTTGAAAATATTATCTTTATCAGATGAGCTTTAAGGTCAGTTGAAAATATTATCTTTATCAGATGAGCTTTAAGGTCAGTTGAAAATATTACCTTATGATAACCTTTTTACAAACTAACCAATTTCAGACTAACTTGAGTCATGCTTGTCCCCTCAGCTGACTTGATAGATCAAGTTATGTGGCACTGACAAGAATTCAGCCAATGGTCGTTAAGTTGAATCTGGCTGTGCACCAAAGAATTTGAGTCCCCAAAAAATTCGAAAATTTTCTGACTAGCTTTTCACTTGAACGACCTATGTGGGATGGTTGCCAGTTACCACAGGAAGGCCGTGGGTTTCCTCCGGGCATAGTCCGGTTTCCTCCCACAGTAAAACTGGCAACGCTGCCATATAAGTGAAATAATCTTGAGTTCGGCGTAAAACATCACTCAATCAATCAACCAAAGAGTGACGTTGATTGACATTTTACGGCATACCGGAAGTCTATGAATGGGGAAGTGTGAAACATCCCATTACCCCATATTAATGGCACTGGTGCCTTTTGACCCAGAATTTCAAAATTAACCGTACATGAACATCACATTTCTTCCCCATTCATAGACTTCTGAGCATACTCAAGATTATTTCACTTAAATGGCGATGCTATCAGGTTTAATAAAGATGATTGATTGATTGTTTGGTGTTTTACCCCGCGCTCAACATTATTTCACTTATATGGCGGCGTTGCCAGTTTTATTGTGGGAGGAAACCGGGCTCTATGCCTGGAGGAAACCCACGACCTTCCGGTGGTAACTGGCAACCATCCCACATATAATAAAGATGAAACTGGGCCCTGTGAGCGGAGGAAAGCTTTACCTTCATGTACACTGTAGTACCTTGAACTTAGTTCACTCAGCAATTGATTGAAAATGTATTTGTCGTATTGATCATGCAAATATAAGTTGTTTTGTTTTTCTATATTTAAAGACATATTTTTGATTTTGTTTTCATTTATGTTTTATTTTTTTTTTTGTTCCAGTCTGAATCTCATCTTAAAGTTGTCTTGAGCATGCTCAGTGCCAGGAAGATCAAGGAAGCTTGTGCATTGGCTCAAAAGTCAGGTGACCACAGACTTGCTCTTCTATTGGCTCAGTCAATTGGGAACCATGTTCCAAGACAGATGATTGGTCAACAGCTAGCCAATTGGTGTGAACTCAAGGTAAAATATAATATTGATAGCTAATTAGACACATGATACACTTTCCTTCAGGCTAATTCTTAAAGCATTTTGCCTGTATTCATGGAGACTGTTCAGAGCGATAATAATCAACCTAGCTTGTTTCTTTGGTGAAGTAATTTGTAGACACAGACTAACCCAGCAGCAAAGATATGGAAACGTTAAAATTATATTTTTAAAGAAATCTGTATGTTGAAATCAGCTTGTATGTGAACAGTGTAAAACATGCTTAACGTTGATATTATTCTTGTTAATTTGTTAATTATAGTAGTGTATGTTCCAATTCATAGCAGGGCCCGTGTGGCTTAATGAAACGAACAGTGTCTGACACTGATCCTGGACATCCATCTTGATCGATGGGCCTCGGGTTCTGATCTTATTCCAAAGAATAAATCTGTTTTTCGTTCATCATCCTATGTGGAAAGCGTTGGTCCAGGTTTCATTGAGGCAAATAGCCTGTTTCCTCACCCACTAAACCTTGCAATGCCGCCATATCTTGAAAATGCGAAAACCTTAAGCATGGCATAAATTACCATCCAATCAGACTTTCTCAATTTGATATTCTTCAGGCTGACAAGTTTATTGATGTTGAGAGATTGAAGATTTACCTGTTACTATCTGGTCAACTTGTATGGCTGGCCTCTGACAAAATGATCAACGTCTGTGATGGGATGGAGTGGAAGAAAGCATTTGCATATCACCTCTGGTAGGTATAGCCAATAGAATGATAATAAGCCAAGGCACTTTTGCTAAATTATAAGGGATCATAGATATATATATTCAAAGACAAATGTTTGAGGCCATAAACTTGAGTATTGAGTTAATTCAAAGAAGAGTTAAGTATTTTAGTAGCCAGAAATCAGATATTTCTTTTTTAAATTAACTGTAATTCAAATTTTTTATGGGGTTAATTGAGTTTTTATAGTTCTTTTTTTGGGAGATATTCGATATAAAAACTTGACTTCTAGGAAAAACTAATTATGTGGGTAACATAATTTAGTGCAAATAGTCACAATTATTAATAAGGCTATGAGCTTAACATAAACTTTTTCAAACTCAATTGGTAATGGTAAGTTTTCGTGTATGGATCTGGGGTTTGGGTGGCTAGTCCACAAAAAGATAGTCTCTCAGTTTGACAGAGGGTTTCCAACAATAGGTCTTAAGATAGACAAAAAATTTAAATTGAACAAAAAAAACATTCTGTGTGCGTTTTCACTTGATCACCCCATGTGATGTCTTGTCAAGTACGATACAAATTTTGGGTATTTCCTACTGGCAAGGGTTCTATTTCTTACCCCACTGGACCTGTCAACAACGCCATATTATATGGAGTGTGGCGTGAAACATTTATAAATCTAAACTAAAAATAAGTTAGTAATGGTTACTTTTTTTGTTATATTATTTCTTATATTGAAATATGTGTTGTAGGTTTCGTTGCCCACCATCGTCAGTTATATCAGAGGCTGTCAGTCTGTATGATGCTGCCTATCAAGGAACTGACAGCTGTGATAAGTACGCCAAGTTGCCCCTCCCACCTTACTTGGAGGCGGAGCTTGTAGGAGACGAAGAATTAACAATCTATGACACATGTTACCACCTCTTAAAACTGTACTGCGATCGTTCCCACTGCCTGGAGACTTTACTGTCACCAGTAACTTCTTCAGCAAATCAACTGGATTACAGGCTAAGGTAGCTATTACTTTGTGATCAAGGGCCTGTTTCACAAAGCTGCATACCGTATTTCTTCTAAATATTCAGCCATTCTAATGGCCTAAATTTTCCATTGAGTCAAGACAAAAAAGGGGACATGGAGTTGTGTTTAAGGAAAACCGTTTTCACACACTGCTCAGCGGGTCATATTGCCTTAAATTCCCTCTAATGGGCAAATTTGTCTGGCCTCATTGAGCATATATCTTTTCTAATGATCGAATCCTTATGAGGAAAAAGTGGCGGAATCTTTAGAAGAAATACGGCTAGCGTAAGTTTTTATGTAACTGTCTTGGCAACCCATACTGTAGAGATACGTTGCAAAGAAAGTTATGCAAAAACTACATCTACGCCGTTCTGTGAAACAGGCTGTGGTTGTTTTAGGATGAATATTATTGTGTATATATAAAGGTTATTTAAGGAGAGCTGTTGTGTTACGATGATTGTCACTCTAATCTATTCATTTTCAAAGTCACGAGCCTCTGGCAAGTGACTTTACAAAATGAATAGACCAGAATGATATCCATTGTCAGACACTGGCTCGAGTTGGATATTTTTTTTCTCACATTACATATAAAGTACAGCGATTTATTTTTAAAGGCAGCTCAACTTTAAAAAAATATGGGATGACGTTGCACTATTTTCAAGAAAGGCTGTTTGAAGGAAATTTAGATAGCCTATTTAAACTCTGGAAATACCTCCAAATGACAACATCTGGACCCTTCAATATATAGTTGCTGCTGGACGCTTCATCGTAACGTCATAATGCCTGATGATGAAATTATTTTGTGACGTCAGTTCTTTTGTGAGGTCATAGCGTTACTTCTGCCATAATTTCACATGTTGATTATGACAAAAATAACACACTACCTTGGAGTGGATATATCGGGGGTGTAGTGTGATAAGAAATTATAATACATGCTCAGACAACTATGACATATATAAAATAGTGTAATCGTCATATTTAGTGTTAAAATCATTGAATTCTTAAATGATTCCTATGTGGGATGGTTGAAGGTTAGCAGCGGAAGGTCGTGGGTTTCCTCCGAGCATAGAGCCCGGTTTCCTCCCTCAATAAAACTGGCACTGCCGCCATGTACGTGAAATAATCTTGAGCGCGGCGTAAAACACCAAACAATCAACCAATCAATCTTAAATGATTCCTTTGCTAGACTTGCAGTTATGTGGATAAGCTACTTTAATTTTAACCTAATTGAAAGGATAGTCTTTCATCTTTATAAAGACTGTATTGTGTGTTACAAAATAATCTCAGTGTAAAAAACGCAGAAAAAGTATTTGTTGATATTGTTTACATTGAATAAAAGTTCATGATTGTTAATTTTTATACCTGTAAAAACAACTTTTCATTGCTGACGTGTATTGCTTTTTGTAAAAAAAAAATTCTGTTGTGTTACAGTTGGCACCTGTGTCAGGTATTACAGTCGTTAGGATATTGTCACCTGTCAGATTATCACCAGTCATTAATCCACACAAGTTACGCTGCCCAACTAGAATCTCTGGGGCTTTGGCAGTGGGCCGCTTTTGTTCTCTTGCATTTAACTGATAGCCAAAGGTAAGTCTGGCCGTTTTTGTATGAAAATGAGGAAGGGTTGCCATGTATTGACCAAGGTCGATGGTTTGCTCTAGGCAAAGAGTCCAGGTGGCCATTTCACGAAGCCGTCGCAAAGTGCGATCAATCGCAGTTGCCATGGCGTCGCATCTCTTCACTATGGTATCCATTGGCAACTATGCCTTGTTTGCGATGCGACTGCTTTGTGAAACGAGCCCCCGTTTCCTTCCAAGCTAAACCTGCCAGTGTCGCCAATTAGTGAAATAATCTTGAGTATGGTGGAAAACACCAGTCATTCCTGTACTAAATAGTCTCACTGTTTGGATGTCAGACATCAGGGGTTATTTTCACATATCAGTTGCATCGTAAAAGAAGCCTTTTCGTCAATAGATACCATAGTGAAGAGATATGTTATGGCAACTTTGATTGATCGCATTTTGCGATGGCTTCGTAAAACTGTCCCCAATTATCCGAATGACACCATTGTTTGGATTATGTCTGGAAGGATTAAAAGATAGAGAAGTAATCCATTGACTTTGAGTTGTCAACATCTGATTTACCATACCAGAAAGAATAGACCCATTGCTTGATGACGTCATCGGGATAGTAAGGTTGGAACTTCAACACATAGTAAAGTGGTCATTACGAATCCAGACCACCTTAAACATCCCATAATTATTTTGAGATGTCATTAAGCTCCAATCCAAAAAAAATGTTTTGATCTTAAAGCCTGTCAACAGTTTTCTGTACAATTCCCCATTCATTTAACACAAGGCCCGTCCCTATCAATAGAGAGCACAGCAAGGGGAGTAACTTTTCCTTGATGGAAATATTGGTTGTCAACTGTCAGACCAGTGGTCCCAAACCTTGCCTCCAGTTACATCATTAAGGCTCTGCTGATACAGTCAAAAAAACATTCATAAAAAGATTATGAATATTATATTTTTTACATCAGCGATGCATGTTTTTCGGTGCGATACGTGTTTACTCAGACCTATGTACATGACCGTGGCAGACTTATCATCTGTGTAATTATACTCCTTCATTTTGATAGACGACAGAAGAGCGTTGTTGATCTGATGAGCCGTAACATTGAGCTATCTGAGGATAGAGTGACATTAGAACTGGAGAAGTTATTGGTGGAGAGATTTCGTATACCCAGACAGTGGATCCATGAGGCAAAGGTTAAAAACTTACTCTTTTATTTTTGCGTAATTCTTTTTTGCCATAGATTAGGGAATTTCTATTTAATAACCCTATCAATATTTATCTTTGTTAGATAGCAATGGGTCTGCATATTGTACATTTAAAGAAGCGTAAAAGATGTGCTTGAATCGGTCACCAAAAAAAAAACTAGGGCAAAAAAAAAGTGGCTTTCACATCATCAAGTTTTGAGACTGTTGTTCCAAAGTAAACACACTTGAACGACCTATGTGGGATGATTGCCAGTTACCAACGGAGGGTCGTGGGTTTCCTCCGGGCATAGAGCCCGGTTTTCTACCCCACTAAACCTGTCAATGCCGCCATATAAGTGAAATAATCTTGAGTGCAGTGTAAAGCAATCAATCAATATAAGTAAACAAAATAACCTTGATCCCATTAAGTCAATCTAGTGACCAATTATAGATACTGCTATACTTTAACTGTTAACTATTTAGTGTAAAATGGTTACAATCTGGTGTCAGTAAGATTCTGTTGTTTATTCTCTAGGCTCTCCGAGCTCGTTACCTGGGAGAACGGCATGCGGAGGCCTGGCATCTTCTGAAGGCCAAACACTGGGATAAAAGTCACAGAGTTATCCTTAAACACATAGCTGCTGATGCTATCATCAACGGTAAGTGTGTAATGTAGATTATGGGATTTAGACAAAGTTCCTTAAGTTAACTTTAAATTCACATTTAGTAGAAAGAATCAGCAAAAGATGCAGACAAAGCAAGACCTTCATTTCTAGGTAGCTGTAAAACTTTGATGTAGAAATAGATCAAATCTTTCAATGGCGTTTAGAATTTAAAGGTTACAATAAGGTGAATAACCTGTCCCAACTTCTCATCTGCTATATAGTAATTCTCTCATCTGCTATATAAATGAATAATTTTGCTGTTTGTCATTGACTATGATAACGATGTAAGAACTACATCGGATCATCGTAACCCAATAAACCAAGAATTTGTTATCCATAGGTAATTCTTCACCTTATAGAAATAGATCGTGTTGTCTTTTGCCCTGTGTCATTTAATTGTCTTAAAACTTGTTTTTTACTTATTGCTATCGGTTTTATGAACCTGAATATATTCTCTGAACCCATTTTTCTCATCACTAGTTTAAATTTTGTGTACCTGTAAAACTACAGGGGCCGGTTGCACAAAGATTATGTTTAAGACTTATTTAGGCGCTGTCATAATCAAATTCCTTTATGACCCTACATATTTATGCCAGACTTAAACTTAATACACCTTTGTGCAACCGGCCCCCGAGGTGCAAGTGGCCACAATATCTAGTCTTTTTCTTTAATTTGTAGAGAACTATGACTACTTGAAGCAATACTTGGTGGAGTTGTCATCTGAGAAGTCCGGTCTGGTGGAGAATTGGCAGACTGGAGGAAGCGTTTTCTTGGATTATATCAACCTCTGCCAACAACTTGAATCACTAAGACAGGTCAGTAGCGTAGTGTTTTTATATTACCTTTTTAGAGAAAGGTCAGTGATAAAAAAGTATGGCATTTTTTTCTCTGGAGTAAATATCCATTAAATATAATGTGACTGTGATTGAGTAAACATTTGCAAAAACATATTTTTGGTGATTTCATTTATCATCTTTTATTTTGTTTCAGGGTGAGCCAAGTGTGTTTGAGTTGGAGAAATTACAGCCTGAAGTTATCTCCCTTTGTAATCGCGTCAGCGGTATGAAATGTCCCTCCGCTAAAGACAGGTAAATGTGAAGCACGACATGTGCAATAGTTACTAACTTGTTATATCTTAAAGCGACATGAGCTGCCAAAATTCACATTTTTTTCATAATTTCTGATCGTCACAACAGTAAGAGGCTTTTAAGGCTATCAAAAAACTAAATGATTGGTGTTGGAATGAGGAAAATTCATACAATATGCGGCCTGTACGAACCGAAAACGTGTTCGCAAAGTAAACAAAATTTAAATAACCGGGACGACCATTCATTCATTCTAAGCCAAAGTTAGTTCAAAACAATACTTTATCGTACATTTTCGAGACCTGAAGCACTTTAAGGCTTCTGAATTATACGTCTTGAGTAAAATAGCCAATGATTTCAACATTCTGTTTTAACATCAAAATATCAACATTTTGGCAGCTCATGCCACTTTAAACTAAAATAGGGAGCGCAAGTCTCATAAGAATTCCTACATGATTTTGTGTTATCCGGTGACAGATGACGCTATTGAGAGCATTTTGATGATGTTGCGATTCTGTTTGACGTATTTTGCCACATAATGTCAGGTGTTAAAGTAATGTTGGAACGACAACGGTCAGCCATATGCGCATTGCAACACCGGTGACAGGACATTTGTGGAATTCATGCCCGACTTGCACTCCCTATAGGTATAATCGTAATATTTCCAACCAATCAAACCCTGGTTGAGCGACTGGGCAATTCTACTCAGTATACCACCCGTTACCATCGATTCTGCACACACTTGTGGGTAAAGAATGAACACCTTACTGCAAACATTATAAATGAGTCACAAATAAAAAGATGCGTGGGAGCACAAAGCTTAATTCTGTTTTCACAGAATTCTCTCCCTAAAACCAAAACAAATAGGACAACTTGTACTACTTTGTACATGGTGATGTTTAATATGAGCTTTCGAGAGAAACTTCTATCATCATCAGAAATTACAGCAACACGTCGGCATGGTTAAACAGGCATTATATACACAGCAAGAATGAACTTTTGTATTTGTTTTGTTCATTCTTGCTGTTTATATAATGCCTGTTTAACCATGCCGACGTCGTGTTGCTGTAATTTCTGATGATGAGAGTTGTTTCTCTCGAAAGCTCATATTAAACATCACCATGTACAAAGTAGTACAAGTTGTCCTATGTGTTTTGGTTTTAGTAAAACCGCTCCATAGAAGAATCTATAATTATCTCCCTTGCATGACTGTTTACTTCTTGCTGTAGGTTGTGTCAATGTGAAATGGCAAAGAAGGCTGCTAATCTTCTGAGAACGATAATTACATTACAGAAAGTGGATCCACCAGAACATGTACCTGTAAGGTGGGTAGTATCTTATTGGCCTATTCCTAGTAGATAAGGACATATTTCTTTCCAGAAAATCTGGAGGGGCGGGGGCTATCTTGACTGGATCGCTGGAAACAGAAGTAGCCTGATCGGCTTCGTCGTTTGTTCACTACTCAAGTTCTGGGGATGGTACAGTGGACCTTCCCACAGACACCAGTATTTCAGTGTCAAGACTTAACCTTTTAAAATAGTTGATCATGGGTGTACTCCTCAAGTAACCTTTGTAATGCAGCCATTTAAGCAGACTAATCTGGAATACAACCCCGGGGAAATCAATTTGGATTTTATTGTCAGAAAGCAAAGGAAGGCCTCTGCTTCTCTCACTAAGTAACCATTGATCCCTTGTCACATTATTAGTGATTTGTATTGAATGAGACTGATCAAAATGTTTATCCTCTGTGGTATTTAATGACATAAGATATTAAATTCAAGTTTTGAAAAACACCAACACTACTTGGCATAGTCTTTTTCCTGGCAGCGAAAATAAAATAAAGAATTGGCAAATATCTTCAATATTGTACTCCCTCGGCCCGGAGCATTGGGGCTCTATTTTACCCATGTTAATCACCCAGCAAGGAGGAACATTAATTATGCCAATTACATTAGCATTCCTGACGTTCTATGCTCTGGGGAGCCTGGGCCCTGTCTTACAAAGCTGGCGTAAGTTACGTCGGACGTAAATCAGTGTTAAAGCTATAGGAACTTACGCCCTGGTGGCAACTGGTCCATGTTGTAGGCCTATGCGCAACTTTACGCCAGCTTCGTAAGACAGGGCCCAGATGTCCAACTTTAGATGTGGGTGGGTGGAGAGGGTAATCTTGTGATCGGTCGATACTTTCGCCACCTTATAACCTTAAGGCCCGTTCTCACTGTGCGATTTGCACTACCGACTTGTAGCATGCGATTCAAATGGATGCATTTGATTGGTTGATAAATCTTATTGACCAATTAAAAGCATGCATTTTAATCGCATCCTACAAGTCGGTACGACAAATCGTACAATGAGAACGGGCCTTTAGCTGTTGAGCCATATAATCTTAGTGACTAAGCCCCAATCAATCAATATTGTGCTAACTTTTTGTATATTTATGTTTCAGGTTATTGGCCCCACATATCAGTCACTTACCCATGCCAGAAGATTACAGCATGCAGGAACTACGCCAGCTTACACGCAGTTATATGTTAGAGATGAACTGTGCTTAGTTACTTATGAAAATCTTTTCCTCCATACAATTGAAACTTTGTGAAGATCAAACACTCTTGATTGTTTATTTATTTGTCTGGTTCTCCATACAGTGCGTCTTAATTCTTGATATTATTATCTAAATGTCGCTATTAAAAACAAACAGCTGTTTTACTTAATATATATCCATCTAAATACCGACCACCAAATATCAAGTTAAGACTGGACGGTTGGGCTCAAGTTATTTCCCTGTCCCCAGTGACCTATATAAATAAATTTGTGTATATAACGTTTTGCCTACATTGTATGAACATAACATTTTTATATATGTAAAAATTATTATCCGACCTCAATGTTGTTATCTATGTAATTACTTTTTTTTTAATGTTTGGAAATGGTTCAAATGCAGCTGTCAGCAATCATGTATTTGTATGTAGTGGTGGCTTGTATACCCATGAAATGATAAGTTAATAATACATTCTAACTTTCAGAATTCATGTCTGGAATGTGTTATTCTATGTATTTTTCATGAAAAAGAAAGGATCCATTTCTTGTGTAAAAAAAATAAAATTGTTTTTAGTGAGATTGTTTGTTGTGCATATCGTGCCATTGCAGGCTACTTTAATCCTATATTTTTATGGCTCCGCAAAGCGAAAGCGGAGCCATTATGTTTTCGGGTCTTCCGTCCGTTCGTCCGTCTGTCCACCTTTCCATCCTTGTCCGTACAATAAACTTGATTACAAATCTGCCATTTCTGAACACATAATTTCCAACCCTACTCACCACATCAAATGGGAAACCACTACAACACTATCTGTCAACCAGCACCATTGGAAGAAGAGAAAACTACAGGAAGCCATCCAAATCAGGAAAACCAAGCCCAGCATGAACAGAGACCAAGGATTATATATCCCCAACTGCTATGACCTTTTGATCCTCCAAGACAACCTTCAACGATCTTAACTCACCATACTTAAATCTATTGTTACTTTTCTTAATTAATTTATACTATTACGCACCTGTTCCAACTTGTAATTCTCGCATCTGCTATATAAATGAATATTTATTGTTGTTTGTCATTGACTTTGATAACGATGTAAGAACTACATCGAAACGTCGTCACCCAATATACCAAGAAGTTGTTATCCATAAGTAATTCTTGACCTTAAGGCATTATTTGTTATATGTTTTCAGCCTTTTTTTCTGGCAGCCATCTTTTAAAGTAATTAATGCCAAGAATATCATACATCATCTTTATTGTTTCATTTCTTCTTTATGTCACCTCTCAAACCACACTGCCGGTTCTAATACCCTTGTCAATCAGTTCCCCTCCTTTGCGGAGCCATCTCCAGTGATTGCATGCAATCACTTTATCTCTAGTTCCTTCTGATAGTTTGATATAAAAAAGGCAGTCTCCCTCAAATTGGGAGCGGGAAATTTTCCTGAATTTAAGGCCTGTCAATTGTGAATACAACTATGTGAAATCATCGTTGTCTAACTCTGACATCGCTGAATGAGTGAATAAAAAACTGGATTTTTAAATACATTTATTTTTACGATGGACGGATTGAATACATAAAAGTGATTTTCTATTACACATTATTTACAACTACTTCAGTTGGAATCACATTCTTTAACGCTATTGTGGAAAGATAACTTGGATCTTGCCTTATAATTCAAGAACCCAAGTATTTTTATTGTGTTGAAACAAGCAGTTTACTGGTTGATCTTGGTGAGAAACATACTTGTGTAGATCAATATTTAACACAGTGAATGTCGAGACCTGATGAAACCGTGAAACTAAGTTGTCAGATAAGTTTGTCAAAATCGGCAAACTTGCACAAGCAAATATACCATTCTTAAAGCTGAACTAAAACACAACCAGTTACACCCAAAAAATTTAATGCCATATTGGCGGGGCTGGACCAATGTGGAACTTCCATTTCGGATTGCACTTAAACCAAAAATAAAACTCGAAAGCTGTGAATTAATAATCCAGGAGTTTCAAGAAGGGCAGTTTTTCCAGGTTCAATGCAGTCACCTTTTCATAATGGTATGAGCTATTTAAATAACTTGACCTGTTAAATTATAACATCAGGATCCCACATGGATGTCTGTATTTTTCATTGGACAATAGGATTCCCTAAACTTGAATTGACCTGTACATACAGAAACTCACTTATAGTATTAAAAAAGGGGGAAAGGTTCTTCAATGAATTTCAATTGCCCTTTTCTTACTGTAAAATGAAGTCCAAATTTTGTAAGCTTCACGCCACTTACAGAAACCTTGTCCTTTCAAAAAATTCTTTGTTCATGAGAATGCCATAGTTCTTCAATGACTTTCCAACTCCCTTTTCTTACTGTAAAATGAAGTCCAAATTTTGTAAGCTTCACGCCACTTACAGAAACCTTGTCCTTTCAACAAATTCTTTGTTCATGAGAATGCCATAGTTCTTCAATGACTTTCCAACTCCCTTTTCTTACTGTAAAATGAAGTCAAAATTTTGTAAGCTTCACGCCACTAACAGAAACCTTGTCCTTTCAACAAATTCTTTGTTCATGAGAATGCCATAGTTCTTCAATGACTTTCCAACTCCCTTTTCTTACTGTAAAATGAAGTCCAAATTTTGTAAGCTTCACGCCACTAACAGAAACCTTGTCCTTTCAACAAATTCTTTGTTCATGAGAATGCCATAGTTCTTCAATGACTTTCCAACTCCCTTTTCTTACTGTAAAATGAAGTCCAAATTTTGTAAGCTTTATGCCACTCACAGAAACCTTCTCAACATTGAGTAATTTGCTTTCAGTAAAAATAAAAAACTGTCAGTAATTTCAACACTGGGAAAAAATGTGAGAACTGATTGTGTTTTTGGATATCCATCTACCCTTAAAACATGCACACAAGCTTAAAGCAAGTAAATATATTTATAAATAAGTTATGACGTTTCTCAGCAGTTGTCTACCATAATGGCTTTAGCTGGATTACCCATGATAATCCTCGGGCTGAAGTCCTCAAGAGTTGTCTGTAAAGAAAAAAAAAACAGAAATGTTAATCTAACGATATTGTATTATTTGTGATTTTGAGATTGATTGATGTTTAATGCAGGACTCAAGATTATTTAACTTATATGGCTGTGTTGTCAGGTTTAGTTGGGGATAAAACTGCGCTCTACGCCCGGAGGAAACCTTTGATGATAACTTGGCAACTACATGTATACATGTACCACATGTGAATTCTATTTGGTCTGAATGTGATTCAAACCTGTGATGCATCAATGGAAGGTCTGTGTCAGACTGAGGAACTATCACTGCCACAACCACCTGGGACACTTCAGTGGGTTGATTGATTGTTTGGTGTTTTACGTTGCGCTCAAGATTATTTCACTTATATGGCGACGTTGCCAGTTGTATTATGGGAGGAAACCCACAACCATCCCAAATAGGTCACTTTAGTGGGAAAAGAAATCAAGGCTGATTCAAAATACAGTATTTTAAATTATTTCACTCACATGGCAGTGCGCATACACAAGAAAATACAAAGATTTGAGCAGCGTACTTAGAAGACTGCCTTAACTGGAAAATAATCCAGAGGAAGTTATAATATCGTTTACATTGAGATTTTCACCAAGATTGTTGGGGCAGGTGGTTGAGCAAATGCCTTCTTTATTTTGCTTTTGAGTCTGATTATACAAGAGAAAATATTATGTCACCATTCAGCAATGTTTAAAAGGTTGTTTAATAGGATGCTATCCGTATGTCACCATTCAGCAATGTTTAATAGGATGTTAATGCTGTTTCATAATCACAACTGATGATTGTACATTGGAGGGTTACCTAATCGGACCACATACCTTCAGTAAAAGCTGTATCAGCCATGACCAGTTGGAATATTTTAGGGTAAAGATGTTCATGTTTTGAGCCCAGAATATTGATGGCTATTTTAGTACCAGCTTCTATGTCTTCATCTTCATCCTCATGTACAGCCTGTAATATTGGAAATCCATGAATGAAATACTCCCCAAGGGCAGATTTATGTCTCATGCCACACTCAAGATTATTTCAATTGTATAGCCGCGTTGCCAGGTAAAGTGAGAGAGGAAGCGAGCTCTTTGGCTGGAAGACACCCCCACACCCCTAACAAAATTTGGTAGTACGCGGCAAATCTTTCACATAAGGCGATCAAATGAGGTCTGAAAGAGATTTGAACCAGCTGTTTGTTTGGAGTTTTACGCCGCGCTCAAGATTGTTCCACTTATATGGCGGCGTTGCCAGTTTTATTGTGGGAGGAAACCCTCGACCTTCCGGTGGTAACTGGCAACCATCCCCCATATGTTGTTCGAGTACAAAGGCCTTTAGTGAACTGAGAGAATATCAACTGAGCCATCAGATTTCAACACTGTAGAACTTTGGATGCATGTGTTTTAGTGTTCATAAATATATCAAAGGAATGCCTGGGTATTTATGTACCTGTACAGCTTTGTAAGCCTTTAAGAATTTATCACAGCCGAGATCTTTTTCTAATTCCATTCTGGATTCTTCCAGGTGAGAGAACACATCATATTCATCCTCTCCATCGTCATCATCATCGTCATCATCATCATCTAAAATCAAAGATGATGTCAATTAAAGTGGCATGAGCTGCCAAAATGTTGATATTTTGACGTTGAAACACAATGTTGGAATTATCGGCTATTTTTCTCAAGAAGTGTAATTCAGAAGCTTTTTAGTGCTTCTAGTCTCGAGAATGTATGATAAAGTATTGTTTTGAACTAACTTTGGCTTAGAATGAATGAATGGTCGTCCCGGTTATTTAAATTTTGTTTACTTTTCGAACACTATTCTGGTTCGTATAGGCCACATACTGTATGGATTTTTCTAATTCCAACGCCAATCATTTAGTTTTTCGATGGCCTTCAAATCCTCTTACTACCGTGACGATCAGAAATTACGAAAAAGTGTCAATTTTGGCAGCTCATGCCACTTTAATAAAGCAAAGATAATTCTATCTGTGTAATGGTGAGCAGTATATGTGTGAGATAGACATGTGCCTTACTTGTAACTTGGCAATCGTTCTCGTGAAAAAATAAAGCCTGTGCCCCAACTGTTAGAGTCCGAAATGAAGAGAACATGTTGATTGATTGATTGTTTGGTGTTTTACGCCGCGCTCAAGATTATTTCACTTATATGGCGGCATTGCCAGTTTTATTGTGGGAGGAAACCGGGCTCTATGGCCGGCGGAAACCCACGACCTTCCGTTGGTAACTTGGTAACATGTTGAAGAAAACATTTCGAATAAAAAAATCGGATTAGACTGGCTGACTAGATGGTTATTTACCATATCGTTTTTAGGCTAAGAATGACACAATCTCTAGCATTATTAACTCAAGAGGTTTATGGATTACAACTTCTGTTTATTTGTAAAGCGACGTCCAGATGGTCCAGATTCTAGTACCATATTGCAGATTTATCATCCAACTTATCATGTAGGCCTACCTATGTTATTTGAGTACATGAAGCCATTTCATAACAAGAGTTTCGGGAAACCCAAAATACGCCCGGAAAGGCACAGTACCAAAACAAATCCTTCCATATTTTTTTTAATTTATTTTTCAAAATTCAGAGGAAGGAGGTTGAAGCTTGGTAAATGGTGATGTAATGTCAACAAAATGAAACCTTTAAAATCCATCTGTTTCAAATTTAAAATGGGCTATATTTGGATCAAAGATTATTAACAAGATTTGTACTCGGTACAAATCATCAATTCTCGCTGCTGTTAAATCGTGATGTTAAACATTGTTTGCTGTCAATATAGTTTGGACTAAAATGTTTCAATTTTTTAGAAGAGCAGTTTATAATTTACTAATCATACTTAAACAAATGCAATTAATTGGCAATTAGGCAGCTCACACCAATTCAAGTAGATTTGAAAATTTTTCTCATAATATCATTTTTCTATATTATTTGGCTAAAAAAAAAAAACAGTTGAGCATGGCTATGAAAAGGCAAAGCCTACATTTAATTTTATGGGGGCCATGTGGTAGAGGACCATAAAACCTGTAGTGATAAGAGGCTTAGAGCTTTAGAGTAAATAGAACAAGGCTAGGTTGCTTATCTCTTTGTCTGTAGATAAAACTTTAATCCTTATATGTATTTTTCATTTGATTAAAACATTATATATTGATTTAAGAATAGTTTTAATCAATTTAGAAACATTATTGCAATTTGAAAAAATCCTTTTTTGATGAGAATCGGAAAAGTGGAAGCCCTTTTATAATTTAAAAGTTATTTTTATGAAAATGAAAGTAAGAATAAAAGGGAATGTACATAATCCAATAATTTGCAATAGTTGATATCATAAACAATTTTTTACACACTGTCTGTTAATATGGTATGTAACATGAAAGATTTGAAAACATCGAATCATATTTGTTAAAGTTATGGAGAGAAAAAGTAAATATTACATAACCTAATATGGCTGCCATATTATGCAATGTATGATGTCAAAAATAGTTCGCGACACACCTTCCACCCATAAGGTATATACTCAGAAAAAATTGTGCAGATGGAATCAAAACTTTAGAAGTTATGGAGCGAAAGGGAATATTACATAATCCAATATAACTCCCATATTATGTAACCAGTGATGTTAAAAATAGTTCGCGACACACCTTCTACCCATAAGGTATATACTCAGAAAAAATTGTGCAGATGGAATCAAAACTTTAGAAGTATGGAGCGGAAGGGGAAAGCGGACGCCGGACAGCCGGAGATGATACCATAATACAGCCCGCTTTTCAAGCCGGGCGTATAAAAATCATATGTAATTAGTTACATAACACACTCAATGATGGTGGTCGAGAGCATGGGAAAATTATAACACACACAACAGTGGAACTTCTAACTTACCCGATTCGAAAAGTTGAGAGAAGCTTGTTGGTAATCCACGTGGATGATCCACTGCATCTACATATTCATTCTCTGATGAAACATTATGTGAAACTTCATCTTGTTCTGTATTAGATTCATCCACATCATCGATAACTTCAATATCATCATTTGTATCATCAACAGAATCATCATTCTCAGTGTCTATTTGAACATCATCTGTCAGTTTTATTTCACTTTCATCATCAGAAGGTATGTCATGAGTGTTGTCGTCGCTGGGAGCTTTCAGTGTTTTGGACACTGTGTCATCTTTAGGGAGTTCAGCTCCATCAGTTTTATCACCAGTAGGATCTGTGTCCGTCAAACTGAACACCACTTTAATATCATCTTCATCATCATCTGTGAAAAAATTAATATTGACTGATGTTTTACGCCACGATCAAGATAACTTCACTCATATGAAGGAGTTCATGCATTGCATTGTTAACTTCACTCATATGGTGGAGTTCAGGCATTGCATTGTTAACTTCACCCATATGGTGGAGTTCAGGCATTGCATTGTTAACTTCACTCATATGGTGGAGTTCAGGCATTGCATTGTTAACTTCACTCATATGGTGGAGTTCAGGCATTGCATTGTTAACTTCACCCATATGGTGGAGTTCAGGCATTGCATTGTTAACTTCACCCATATGGTGGAGTTCAGGCATTGCATTGTTAACTTCACTCATATGGTGGAGTTCAGGCATTGCATTGTTAACTTCACTCATATGGTGGAGTTCAGACATTGCATTGTTAACTTCACCCATATGGTGGAGTTCAGGCATTGCATTGTTAACTTCACTCATATGGTGGAGTTCAGGCATTGCATTGTTAACTTCACTCATATGGTGGAGTTCAGGCATTGCATTGTTAACTTCACTCATATGGCGGAGTTCAGGCATTGCATTGTTAACTTCACTCATATGGCGGAGTTCAGGCATTGCATTGTTAACTTCACTCATATGGTGGAGTCCAGGCATTGCATTGTTAACTTTACTCATATGGTGGAGTTCAGGCATTGCATTGTTAACTTCACTAATATGGTGGAGTTCAGGCATTGCATTGTTAACTTCACTCATATGGTGGAGTTCAGGCATTGCATTGTTAACTTCACTGATATGGTGGAGTTCAGGCATTGCATTGTTAACTTCACTGATATGGTGGAGTTCAGGCATTGCATTGTTAACTTCACTCATATGGTGGAGTTCAGGCATTGCATTGTTAACTTCACTCATATGGTGGAGTTCAGGCATTGCATTGTTAACTTCACTGATATGGTGGAGTTCAGGCATTGCATTGTTAACTTCACTGATATGGTGGAGTTCAGGCATTGCATTGTTAACTTCACTGATATGGTGGAGTTCAGGCATTGCATTGTTAACTTCACTGATATGGTGGAGTTCAGGCATTGCATTGTTAACTTCACTCATATGGTGGAGTTCAGGCATTGCATTGTTAACTTCACTCATATGGTGGAGTTCAGGCATTGCATTGTTAACTTCACTCATATGGTGGAGTTCAGACATTGCATTGTTAACTTCACTCATATGGTGGAGTTAAGGCATTGCATTGTTAACTTCACCCATATGGTGGAGTTCAGGCATTGGATTGTTAACTTCACTGATATGGTGGAGTTCAGGCATTGCATTGTTAACTTCACTGATATGGTGGAGTTCAGGCATTGCATTGTTAACTTCACTCATATGGTGGAGTTCAGGCATTGCATTGTTAACTTCACTGATATGGTGGAGTTCAGGCACTGCATTGTTAACTTCACTGATATGGTGGAGTTCAGGCATTGCATTGTTAACTTCACTCATATGGTGGAGTTCAGGCATTGCATTGTTAACTTCACTGATATGGTGGAGTTCAGGCACTGCATTGTTAACTTCACTGATATGGTGGAGTTCAGGCATTGCATTGTTAACTTCACTCATATGGTAGAGTTCAGGCATTGCATTGTTAACTTCACCCATATGGTGGAGTTCAGGCATTGGATTGTTAACTTCACCCATATGGTGGAGTTCAGACATTGCATTGTTAACTTCACTCATATGGTGGAGTTAAGGCATTGCATTGTTAACTTCACCCATATGGTGGAGTTCAGGCATTGGATTGTTAACTTCACTGATATGGTGGAGTTCAGGCATTGCATTGTTAACTTCACCCATATGGTGGAGTTCAGACATTGCATTGTTAACTTCACTCATATGGTAGAGTTCAGGCATTGCATTGTTAACTTCACCCATATGGTGGAGTTCAGACATTGCATTGTTAACTTCACTCATATGGTGGAGTTAAGGCATTGCATTGTTAACTTCACCCATATGGTGGAGTTCAGGCATTGCATTGTTAACTTCACTGATATGGTGGAGTTCAGGCATTGCATTGTTAACTTCACTGATATGGTGGAGTTCAGGCATTGCATTGTTAACTTCACTCATATGGTGGAGTTCAGGCATTGCATTGTTAACTTCACTGATATGGTGGAGTTCAGGCACTGCATTGTTAACTTCACTGATATGGTGGAGTTCAGGCATTGCATTGTTAACTTCACTCATATGGTGGAGTTCAGGCATTGCATTGTTAACTTCACTCATATGGTAGAGTTCAGGCATTGCATTGTTAACTTCACTCATATGGTGGAGTTCAGGCATTGCATTGTTAACTTCACTCATATGGTGGAGTTCAGGCATTGCATTGTTAACTTCACTCATATGGTGGAGTTCAGGCATTACATTGTTAACTTCACTGATATGGTGGAGTTCAGGCATTGCATTGTTAACTTCACTGATATGGTGGAGTTCAGGCACTGCATTGTTAACTTCACTCATATGGTGGAGTTCAGGCATTGCATTGTTAACTTCACTCATATGGTGGAGTTCAGGCATTGCATTGTTAACTTCACTCATATGGTGGAGTTCAGGCATTGCATTGTTAACTTCACTGATATGGTGGAGTTCAGGCATTGCATTGTTAACTTCACTCATATGGTGGAGTTCAGGCATTGCATTGTTAACTTCACCCATATGGTGGAGTTTAGGCATTGCATTGTTAACTTCACTCATATGGTGGAGTTAAGGCATTGCATTGTTAACTTCACCCATATGGTGGAGTTCAGGCATTGGATTGTTAACTTCACTGATATGGTGGAGTTCAGGCATTGCATTGTTAACTTCACTGATATGGTGGAGTTCAGGCATTGCATTGTTAACTTCACTCATATGGTGGAGTTCAGGCATTGCATTGTTAACTTCACTGATATGGTGGAGTTCAGGCACTGCATTGTTAACTTCACTGATATGGTGGAGTTCAGGCATTGCATTGTTAACTTCACTCATATGGTGGAGTTCAGGCATTGCATTGTTAACTTCACTTAAATGGTGGAGTTCAGGCACTGCATTGTTAACTTCACTGATATGGTGGAGTTCAGGCATTGCATTGTTAACTTCACTCATATGGTAGAGTTCAGGCATTGCATTGTTAACTTCACCCATATGGTGGAGTTCAGGCATTGGATTGTTAACTTCACCCATATGGTGGAGTTCAGACATTGCATTGTTAACTTCACTCATATGGTGGAGTTAAGGCATTGCATTGTTAACTTCACCCATATGGTGGAGTTCAGGCATTGGATTGTTAACTTCACTGATATGGTGGAGTTCAGGCATTGCATTGTTAACTTCACCCATATGGTGGAGTTCAGACATTGCATTGTTAACTTCACTCATATGGTAGAGTTCAGGCATTGCATTGTTAACTTCACCCATATGGTGGAGTTCAGACATTGCATTGTTAACTTCACTCATATGGTGGAGTTAAGGCATTGCATTGTTAACTTCACCCATATGGTGGAGTTCAGGCATTGCATTGTTAACTTCACTGATATGGTGGAGTTCAGGCATTGCATTGTTAACTTCACTGATATGGTGGAGTTCAGGCATTGCATTGTTAACTTCACTCATATGGTGGAGTTCAGGCATTGCATTGTTAACTTCACTGATATGGTGGAGTTCAGGCACTGCATTGTTAACTTCACTGATATGGTGGAGTTCAGGCATTGCATTGTTAACTTCACTCATATGGTGGAGTTCAGGCATTGCATTGTTAACTTCACTCATATGGTAGAGTTCAGGCATTGCATTGTTAACTTCACTCATATGGTGGAGTTCAGGCATTGCATTGTTAACTTCACTCATATGGTGGAGTTCAGGCATTGCATTGTTAACTTCACTCATATGGTGGAGTTCAGGCATTACATTGTTAACTTCACTGATATGGTGGAGTTCAGGCATTGCATTGTTAACTTCACTGATATGGTGGAGTTCAGGCACTGCATTGTTAACTTCACTCATATGGTGGAGTTCAGGCATTGCATTGTTAACTTCACTGATATGGTGGAGTTCAGGCATTGCATTGTTAACTTCACTGATATGGTGGAGTTCAGGCATTGCATTGTTAACTTCACTGATATGGTGGAGTTCAGGCATTGCATTGTTAACTTCACTCATATGGTGGAGTTCAGGCATTGCATTGTTAACTTCACCCATATGGTGGAGTTTAGGCATTGCATTGTTAACTTCACTGATATGGTGGAGTTCAGGCATTGCATTGTTAACTTCACTGATATGGTGGAGTTCAGGCAGCATTGCATTGTTTAATCACGTCCTACCCACAGGAAACCTCAACATTCGGTGGGTAAATGCAAACTCTTCACATAAAGAGAGGGAGAGCTGATTTTATAAAAAAAATCTCTTACGCTAAAGAATACTATAATAAATTATTTAAGTAAGAAAAAAAAAAAAAATTTAGATTGGGTTATCACTCCCTACACTAGTTTGGTTCTTAGAAACCACCCTATTTCTGAAACCACCAGAGTACAAACTTGTCACCCATGGCTGAAGAGTAAACCTTGATCAAAAGGCTGAAACAATCTGGGTAAAGTGATCGTCCAGCATAGTTTCTTTCTTTGAAGTTTAGGAGCTTGTTTAATTTATTCTACCATAACATATTTATCTTTTGTGGGATCTCTCACAAGAGTTGACCATCATATTAACTTTGGGATGAATCATGTTAGTCTTCAGTACCAAGTATATACAGGGAAATTGAGAACTATGTAAAAAAAAAAAGAAAGCTTTCAGAAAGTAAGAAAGAAACTGAAATTTCCTGAAAGTAAATAGTAAAGACAAGTAGGTTTACCATTAGCCAATGTCAGTAGACTTGCCATACTCTCTCGAACTGTACGAAAATCCTCTTCTTCCTCCTCATCCACACTAAAGACACAAAATATCTTAAGATTACATTTGTAATCCTTGACAACTAAAATTCAGAAAAATTTAAATTAAGAATGATTGGATACGTAGTTTAATATAGAAAGTTTAAATATTTCAAGGGTATGATATTGGTAACCTGATTAACATCTATTCTACATGTATATTCTATAAGCATCGAAATGAATTAATACAAATTTCATTTGAATGAGTTGACTGCACCGTAGTTTACTTGTTGATTTGTGTTTATACTCTTGTAAACATTTGTTACTTAAATAGCCTGGTTGTGAAAAACTGTGAGAAGACCCATCAGCCTGTTATGTTTTGAATTATTCTATTTCCTTTGATTGGTTGTTTGGTGTTTTACGCCGCGCTCAAGATTATTTCACTTATATGGCGGCGTTGCCAGTTTTGTTGTGGGAGGAAACCGGGCTCTATGCCTGGAGGAAACCCACCACCTTCCGTTGGTAACTGGCAACTATCCCACATAGGTCGTTAGAGTTAAAACCCAGTCAGAAAATTTTCCAATTTTTTAGGACTGAGTGGGATTCGAACCTGCGACCCATTGGTGGAAGGCTGTTCGGATTGAGCGTCCAACAATCTACCTACTGAGCCATTGGGCCCCCTCTATTTCCGTTGAAATATATTGTAAAAATAGACAAAAATCTGACTGTTTTTTTAGTCTTTAGTCTCAAATGTTACGCTTGACATGAACCTGCGGCTCATTACACTTAAATTTGTTCAGACATTTTTGTTAACTTACCCGTTATCTTCCCTTTCTTCATCTTTATTTTCATCTTCTTTGTCGTGACATTCAGATGTTTCTCCTTCCTGACAAAAAACAACACACACACATCCTAAGAAGTTATTTTTCAGAACTACATACCTTTTATCTATAGGCTCAGTGATTAATCTTAGGTGCATGTAATAATGATGTTATCAAAAACCAAACAAAACTGCAGTGAAAAGGTGAAGAATTACTTATGGATAACAACTTCTTGGTATATTGGGTGACACCCTTTCAACTTCTAAATGCCATTGAAAGATTTGCTGTGAAAAGCTTTAATAATCTTAAAACTTAGGATGTTTAAAGTACTCTTGTCTTGTAATAATTATGTTAACGGTGACGGTGTTATCAAAAACAAAACTGCTGTGAAAAGCTTAAATAATCTTAAAACTTAGGATTATAACAATGGATGTTTAAAATATTCTGTTCTTACATTTTCTTCATCAATCGCCTCCACCTCAATTATCTCCCCTTCATCATCAAGTGAATCCTCTGCCACATTGTTTACATTTAACTCTAGACTTTTGCTTGTTTTTGCATTCACGCTATCTCCAAATGAATTTTCTTGAACAATTGTCTTGAATAACTTTGCTAGATCAGGCTCAGAGCAAGTACGTAGAATCTATATACAAAATATAAAAGGAAAAAAAAAAGAAACAACTCCAGATGAATAAATAGCATGTACATAAAAAGGAGAGGTGGTACTAATAAAGCAGTAAGGAAACTCGGTAAATATTCATGATGTTTTCTTATTATTTCAATTATAATTAAGTCATCGTCAGGAGATTATTTACTAATATATTTAGAAGACATTCACTAATTAAGCTGTTTGGGATGTTTTTCCAATAATATTGTCTCATACAAACCTGTGCATTCCTAACATCAAAGCATCCTGTTTTTAAATCAGCCAAAAGTCCAGATTTTTTCCTGTTGATATACAAAGTATTTTAACCATGAAGTTAAACCATGAAATTCTATGATCTTTTGCTATGTTTAATTGCACTTGTAATGTCTAATACAATGTTGATAAAGGGAAATTGGAGAGGTTCATTCCCAAAATAAAATCAAATAGACATTTTAAGTTTATATATTCAGGTTTAAAGGTTTGTAAAATAAGATTATGAAGGGAAAAAAATGAATTGTAAAAATAGTTTTCTGTAACAATAAGGAGCGTCTATTTTTCTCTCTTCTTTCTGGCGGGGCCTCCCTGGCTCAGTAGGTAGAGCGTTGGATGCTCAATCCAAACAGCCTTCCACCAATGGGTCGCGGGTTCGAATCCCACTCAGTCCAAAAATTGACAAATTTTCTGTCTGGGTTTTCACTCGAACGAATTATCTGGGATGGTTGCCAGTTACCAGCGGAAGGTCGTGGGTTTCCTCCGGGCACAGAGCCCGGTCTTCTCCCACAATAAAACTGGCAACGCTGCCATATAAGTGAAATAATCTTGAGCGCGGCGTAAAACACCAAACAATCAATCAATCAATCTTCTTTCTGGCAAAAAGACAAAGAATCAGTAACATTTTATTTGTTTCCATACTGTGCAATACTTACAGCTGACTACCCTCTGTATTTTTCTCGGACTGTAATGTGACAGTTTTCCCAATTGGTGTAGATATTTTGGTTCCCCTCTCCACCATTTCCCCTTCTTCCTCAAACAGGTGGACTTTGTCAAAGAGTTTCCCTGCACCTTGTGTTGACACCACAGGTAAATTTCCTGGAGCATCTGATCAAACATGGGGTACAAAATTACTCAAGTATTATTCTTATCTTGGCTTAAAATTTCTGGAAAATGACAATTTATTAATTTTGAGATGAGCCCTAAAACTTTCATCTTCGCAAGCCAAGGTAAAATCTGCATGCCCCATTTCGTGTTTTACCTTGGCAGACGACTCCACTCAAACCCGTAAATCGAACAGCTCATTGTGAGTGGATGCGAGTAAAACTTCTCGCAGCTAATCAAATCTCGGGCACTTACACTGAAAGTAACGTAATGGCGACTGTGTTCACCTTAAACTTTTGTGTAACGAGTGCTGATTGGCCAAGACTCTGTAAGTATAGGACAGACAACTCTTACATTCCCACCAGTGGGCGCTGTTTGATTTACGGATTGGAGTGGAGTCGTCCGCCAAGGTAAAACACGGAATGGGGACATGCAGATTTTATCTTGGCTAGAGAAGATGTAAAACTTTTGAATAAGTCAGCTGTTTCCGGTCCTAACCAAGACATGAGTCCAAACCTCAGATTAAATCACCTGTAAGCTGTATCTAGCCCTAACCGAGACGGAAGGTGACACCTCAAAGTAAGGCACCTATATCTGGCTCAGCTTGAGACTCTTCCAAATAGGCCAAATATAACGAATATGCTATGAAATTAAGTTTCTTACTATATAAAAAAAAATTAATAACACTTCAAAAAGCCGTAACAAGTTTCAGCTTTTAAAGCTGTGAAGAAAATAGATTAGGGCTCTTTTCACCCTTACTTTTAATCTGAAGAAATGTTTTAAATTTGGATTTTTCATGCAAAATTTATATAGTATGAAAAAGCATGAGACCCAATGAAACATTCCCATCTAAGGGATAGAAACAGATTGGCTGTAGTTCCTAATGAAGATTACTCACCTGAATCAGGTAATGTAACTGTGGCATTTGATATCTTTGCATCTTTCAGTACATTAAGAACAGTTCCTGCCTGTCCGCCCCATTGTCTGCGGGCACTCATTGGTTCTTCAACAATTACGGGACTGGATTCGCTATCTGCAAACATATAACCGATCATAGAGAGACTGAGGCTGCAGTAAATTTTGTTCATTTAATGTTTAGACTTTAACGTTTTATAAAACTTTCTTGGTTTTCCACCCCAATGATATGGCCTGTTAATTTGAGAACAAAGTCGAATAACGATCCCATATAAGTAGCCTTTATTGAGTAGTCTAAAGGAAATAGATGAGGGGTGTATGGGTGTTTGCTCACCAAGCATTTCTTCTCCACTCTGTATCAAGCCCTGACAAATGTCCACCCACAAATAAAATAACTTTGAGTGCAGTTAAAAACGACATACAATCAAGCAGTTGGGGCTTCTATGACTCTGTTTGTTACATCATACAATAAAAACATGTTCACCCACACAAGTCAGTGTTCAATTCCCATTCAGTTTACGGATGGTTGTCAGGTATAACTTTAAGGTTGTGAGTTTTCTTCAAGCACGTAGCACAGAACTCCCTGCTTCATGAAGCAACTAACTGCCACATGACAGAAATAATCTTAAAGTATTGAAGAAAATATTGATCAATTTGGCAATCAGGCTGCTTTCTGTAATAGGGAGCGGGAGTATCGTGAGAATTTTACAAATTTCGTGTCACCAGCACTGCGTTGCGCATGTGGGGTGTAATTTTCGTTTGAATGTGACGCTCATTTCTGACACTAGAACAAAAAACGTCAATCGAACTGACAATGTCAATAAAAAGCGTCATCTGTCACCGGATATCGTGAAATCTCTCAGGACACTCTATTATGGCCCTATTATGACTGTACCTTCAGATTGTTGTGATGCAGTTTGCTCCAGTGGTAAACCAGACAGGGTTTGATATTCATCTCCCCATTGTGATCTGGCAGATTCTGGAGCCTCCGTAATCGGGGTGGCTGTCGGAACTCCCCAACATTTCTTCACAGGTTCCGGGGGCTAAATTATTAAGTAATATCAGTGATCATTATTCATAGTACTGTAGCTACTTTTGCTAAATATAAATTCTGTTTTTAACCAATTCTGATTGATTGATTGATTGTTTGGTGTTTTACGCCGCGCTCAAGAATATTTCACTTATATGGCGGCGTTGCCAGTTTTATTGTGGGAGGAAATCGGGCTCTATGCCCAGAGGAAACCCACGACCTTCCGTTGGTAACTGGCAACCATCCCACATAGGTCGTTCGAGTGAAAACCCAGTCAGAAAATTTTCCAATTTTTGGACTGAGTGAGATTCGAACCCGCGACCCATTGGTGAAAGGCTGTTCGGATTGAGCGTCCAACGCTCTACCTACTGAGCCACGGAGGCCCCCTTAACCAATTCTAAGTTAACCTATTGTTCATAAGAAAAAATACTATGTAAAAATTAGACCTTTTGAACTGGTGAAAATCTCAAAATGTTAATACATGTACCTGTTTGTTTCATAGCTACTTGTTACATTTTTGGGTCTTTAAAGTTTGATATTCCAATTTGAACTTATTACTGTGAACTGTTCCTGTAAGTTTAATTTCGATCCACAGAAGTAAAAGTCTATTTTGTAAACAGCTTTTTCTTACATTTTCTTTGAGATTCTTTTTGATCGCCTCTGCCTGTTTTTGCTTTAAACTGAAACAAAAAACCCATGAAAAATAACAATACGATATAACAGAGCAATCTTCCCAAAAATATTTTTAGAATATTCCTGAAAGAAGTTGTAATTGAAGTAAGGCTTAGGATTCAAATCAGATGTTAAAATAATCTTAAAGACACCGTCACAGTTGTTGTTAGGTTGTGTTGTTCACAAAAACTCAATGTGATGATGCCATAATTATTTTATAATTTCATGCCTTTATCAATCACAAAAAGTTGTATAGAATTTAGAAATAGACTTATTTTCTTTTAAAAATTATCTAGAAGTATAAGGTATCAAACCAAAACCGTGTGAAATGTATTTCCTAAGTTTAACAGAATTCAAAAGCGTTTGTTATTATTTCTTTCTCATTCATACGTTTAACAACACAGGGTATCAGCTACTGTTCCGTGAAAAACAAACAAATGACCGTTACCTTTCTTCTGATTCCTGTTCAGGAACCTTGGGCACAGATGGTTCTGGAACTACACCTATTTGCTGCAGAACTTTGGTTAACGGAGCAGCAGCCGCAGGTGTGGCGTACTTCATCGGATCTCTGAAATAAACACATGTAGGTCAGATGCAACAGAAATATTCATTATTCAAGAGATGAGAAAAACTGGGTACCTTTCCTCATAGGGCGACCAAGAAAAAAAGCCACGATGAGACCATGATCATTGAAATTTCATTGTTGCTTTAATTTGATTATTGGGGAATAAATAAAACAAAACGAACATATGTTGTTTATATAAATGATAAAATATAAAGAGTTTATTTTGCATTTTGAAAATTGATATAATATAAAAGCTTAGGTCCCGAGTTTACTTCTTTTTTTATGTGAAGAAAAAAATTCTTCTACTTTCCTATTTACTAGAAAAAAATGAATAACTGAGAATGAATGTTGATGTAACAAATTGTTATAAAAGAAATGGATCAACAATACCTTGGAGGTGGGGCAGCATTTTGTCTCTGCAATAAAATTAAGATAAATCAAAACATTTTATTGGAACCAACGAAACAAAGATTGTTAAAATGTGTGACAGTTGACTGTTGTTTATATAAAAATAAGGTTTCCAGGGACTGCTGGATAGGGAGTTTTATTTGGGGATTCCTTTGGTGGCTGCGTGTGTGGTGCATTCTCAGCCGATTCTTTACTGACTGTCAGGCAGAAAACAATAGCAGTAGAGAATTCCCTGAATAACTCTTTAAATGTATATTTTTGGCAGAAAGTCGACCTACAGTCTTTCATCCGCGATTAATCACTTCTTATTTTTCTACTAATTTGAAGGTCAACAGATAATCCCAACAAACCTTGGCGGTGTGTCTTTTTAAGGTGATAAAAGACCAAAAACGTGTTCGTAAAGTATACAAAATTTAAATAACCGAGACGACCATTCATTCGTTAGTTCAAAAGTTAGTTCAAAACAATACTTTATCGTACATTTTCGAGACTAGAAGCACTAAAAAGCTTCTGAATTATACGTCTTGAGAAAAATATACAAAAATTTAAACATTCTGTTTTAACGTCAAAATATCCACATTTTGGCAGCTCATGCCACTTTAACTTGATTATTGACTATTACCATGCCTGGTTTCTATTAATTGCCTCTATTAAAAGATGGCTCAACCAAAACGTCTTTTTGTTCTCACCTGATTCTCCATTAGTCTCAATTTCCTTTCAAAAGCTTCCCTTTCTAAATTAATTTTCAGTTGATGAGCTCTCTGGTCTGCTTGTTCCTAAACAATAAATAGATTGATGTTTTAGGCTGCACTCAATATTATTTCACTTAAATGGCTGCGTTGGCAGGTTTAATGGGAGAGGAAACAGGGCTTTTTGTCCAGAGGAAACCCCCACCTTCAGCTAGTACCTGGCAACTCCAAAAACACTCACTCCAGAAACTTCAACCCTGCGACCCATCTATGTAAGGCTATGTATCTCTATATTAGGCAATTCATGGGTAAAATTTTTTATTTTATATTAACTTTCAGGGACTGATCCAGGGAAAATTTGGGCATACCATTTCGGTTCAAAATGTTCCAACAATAAGACTAAAACAACATCTCTGGCCCAAAATTCAACATTAAATGCTATTTTGACATTAAAATCTGTTGGTTTTAGGAATTTGGCGGGTTTTTTTGCTTGTGAGTTTGGGCGCCCATACCTGTATACAGGTATCAAAATGTTTCTGGATCAGTCTATGACTTTAGAGTTTGCCTGTACTAATAATGATGAGAAGAAACATTAGATTAGCTTAGTGCTTTAAACTACACTGCAGGTCGTGTAACTTACGCTGGCAATATCAGTTCTATTCGGACTGAAATATAGGGTATAACATATTTTGGCACAGCCTGGCTCGGTCAAAATGAAAACCATCACAGAAATACCTGGCAATCATTTTTATATCTTTAAATAACAAATGTCCTAACCTTCAGTGCACTGATTTTTTTCTTCCTCTCCTCTTGACTAACACTATGGTCGACTTTCTTTCCTCCCTGAAGACCTTGGAGTTTATGACGTTCATTGAAATTCTGTAGACGAATCTTTCTCAGGTTTTGTAAATACTCCTAAAAAGTGAAATCGTCAATAAAATCGAATTTATTTATATTTGTTCAGGGCAGAGGGATACTCTTTTTCGTTTTGCAAGAAAAGTTTAAAGGAAATCCATTGATATAAACTGAAGGTATGACAGTATTAATTATTTCACACTTGAAGAGTAGTTTAATGATGATGCCCAGGAGTCCAGCAAGTGAACATCTGGGCTCTCGTCCTTAAATATAATACAAAACTGACATAAATTACGCCCGTCATTAATTTTAAAACTATACGTTGAGTGATTGATTGATGTTTATCAGAATGATTATTTCATTAATATGGCAGCGTTGTCAGGCTTATTGAGGGAGGAAAACAGAACTATTGCCTGTAGGAAACTACCAACCCTCCACTTAGTGTGATTTAGTAAAACACATTGAGCAGTTTTTTTTTTACTTAAGGTCGGGTTAAAAACTGGTCCATATGTGTCTCCGAAGAAAGAAAATATAACAGAACATTCCCCAACATCTTTTGTGAAATTTAATAAAGCAATTGTATCTGAATCTCTATTATCTCATGAGATACACTTGTAATTGTATAGAGGGGAAAATGGACTCGAGTTTTTACGCCGCGCTCAAGATTATTTCACTTATATGGCAGCGTTGCCAGTTTTATTGTGGGAGGTAGCCGGGCTCTATGTCCGGAGGAAACCCACGACCTTCCGTTGGTAACTGGCAACCATCCCACATAGGTCGTTGGAGTGAAAACCCAGTCAGAAAATTTTCCAATTTTTGGTGACTGAGTGGGGGGCATCATTGGTAAATCCAAGTGACGACACTACTGATAGGGCACCAAAACTCTTCAATATGCACTTACCTGTTCTTCTTTATTTCTAGCAGCAAAGGGAGGGGTTCCAGCATTTGGCTTCACACCTTTGAGAAAAAGACAACATTTTATTTGTTAACATTTTGTAAGCAGGTTTGTGGTGATCATACTATAAGGGAACATTCTGACACAAATTAAATCACAAGTAAAACCAAGAAAAACAAAATCCACATTTTTGATAAATTTGATAATTTGCCAGATGAACATTGGCCCAAGATGGCTCGACCCCATTTTACATAGATGAACAAAAGTTTTAGTGAGCAGTTTATATAATAATTTGTTGATGTGGTAAATGTGAAATTGTTTGCAATTGGAGAATAACAGTATGAAGTCCTACCTTTTATTTAATGTATATCACACAGATTCAAGATTATACATCCGCTTGGATTCATTTATTTGTTTTACTTGTAATAATTGATTATTCAGTGTTTTACGTCACACTAAAGAACGTTTACTTCAGTCAAAACATTGTATCTATTTAGAAATCACATACCAGGTTGTCTGGAGGGCATCACTGGAGCAGGCTAGTTCCAAAAAAAAATCAAGAAAATTTTATTAACAGTTTTTAAAACTCATGGAGTATTCATGTTATTTTTAGAATTGCATTTGTTTTAATGGCAGATATTTGTGTGATGCACTTGGATTAAAAAAATATATATCCCTAATCTGAAATTAACTGACAATTTCCATGGACTGCTGGAAATGATTTCACCGTTGGCATACGAGTCATCAGAGGCGAATAACAGCAGAAAGGGTCGTCCTTGTTTCTATTATGGTTCTTCTTGTCATGTTTATAAGCAGGGGCCTGTTTCACAAAGCGGCGTAGATGTATTTTTTGCATAACTTTCATACTAACGCATCTCTACAGTATGGGTTGCTAGGGCATTTACGTAAAAACTTACGCTACGCCGCTTTGTGAAACAGGGTCCAGGTAATTTGGTTCTGATAGTGTTATGTGAACTTAAATTTCTGTTCTTCAACAAGGTACAAATCGCCTGAAATCCAGGATGATGTTGCTTCCTCTATAAATTAATTTAAAGTTCAACACCGTGATTTAATAAAATATAACATTACACTTACCCTGCCCATAATTTCTGCATGTCCCCTGGCCTTATTAGCCGCAGCCTGTTTTTTCCGCTGAATAAAATCTTCAACAAGTTTTGCTCTTTCAGCTGCCTCACCAGCCTTCATTCTAAAATAGACGTTTTGATGTGGGGCCATAAATATATTACACATGGTAGAGTTACCAGTATGAAGAGATAATTTTCAGGCTATCTATTTCAAGATAAGAGGACAGAATAGGATCTGTATGGACTGTATACACCATTATCCCACCTCACACAGAATACTCCCATCCAATTGGTTGAAGCCAGTCATGTGAAGACCCTGTATATTTCCATGCTGATCCATACAGGGCGATTACCATATATGACGAACGCCTCGCCCAATATTCCGTTTACTGACCCCATATATTTCCATATCCCCCCCTCGAACAAACCCTGTAACTAATAATACAATCACTAACAGAAAGTCATTATCTGTGTTATAAAGAGAGGACACGTGGCGCTTTAACCAATACTTTTGTTGATACTGACAGCAGTCCTTTCTTCAAACCCATTAATCCAAGTAGTCCGAAAAAATGAGTGGGGTTCAACCCCGTAATCTTCAGGCTACAACCAAATACTTTGTCACCTGTGCTGCAGAGGCCCCGCAATTCTCATGTAAGTTTAGTGAAGTCCGTACGAAAACTGTCAGGAAATGATGGCAGAATATGTTAATAATGTACCTATTTTCTTCAGCCTGTCTGACAGCTTGTTCAGCGGGTGTCCATGCTCTAGGAGCATCCTGGTATGGTCTGGCCGGTTGACCACCCTGCACATAATCTAAAAGAAGTGTAAAAGAATTTTTCTGATTTAGATCAGGTAGAAAACTGAGTACCTTTCTTCGTAGGGCGACCAAGAAAAAAAGCCACTTTGAAATTATGTTTTTTTTATTTTATTTGAACAGAGTAGGTACAAGACTACTTGTTTGAAGGATTGTGATTGGGTTGGAAGGCAATATCAAACATGATCTTATTTTGAAGGTAAATGGATGATTCCCAAACAGAACATGGATTTTGAGGGTGAATGGATGATTGACAGACAGAACATGGATTTTGAGGGTGAATGGATGATTACCAGACAGAACATGGATTTTGAGGGTGAATGGATGATTACCAGACAGAACATGGATTTTGAGGGTGAATGGATGATTACCAGACAGAACATGGATTTTGAGGGTGAATGGATGATTACCAGACAGAACATGGATTTTGAGGGTGAATGGATGATTCCCAAACAGAACATGGATTTTGAGGGTGAATGGATGATTACCAGACAGAACATGGATTTTGAGGGTGAATGGATGATTCCCAAACAGAACATGGATTTTGAGGGTGAATGGATGATTCCCAAACAGAACATGGATTTTGAGGGTGAATGGATGATTACCAGACAGAACATGGATTTTGAGGGTGAATGGATGATTCCCAAACAGAACATGGATTTTGAGGGTGAATGGATGATTACCAGACAGAACATGGATTTTGAGGGTGAATGGATGATTACCAGACAGAACATGGATTTTGAGGGTGAATGGATGATTCCCAAACAGAACATGGATTTTGAGGGTGAATGGATGATTACCAGACAGAACATGGATTTTGAGGGTGAATGGATGATTCCCAAACAGAACATGGATTTTGAGGGTGAATGGATGATTCCCAAACAGAACATGGATTTTGAGGGTGAATGGATGATTACCAGACAGAACATGGATTTTGAGGGTGAATGGATGATTACCAGACAGAACATGGATATTGAGGGTGAATGGATGATTCCCAAACAGAACATGGATTTTGAGGGTGAATGGATGATTACCAGACAGAACATGGATTTTGAGGGTGAATGGATGATTCCCAAACAGAACATGGATTTTGAGGGTGAATGGATGATTACCAGACAGAACATGGATTTTGAGGGTGAATGGATGATTACCAGACAGAACATGGATTTTGAGGGTGAATGGATGATTCCCAAACAGAACATGGATTTTGAGGGTGAATGGATGATTACCAGACAGAACATGGATTTTGAGGGTGAATGGATGATTCCCAAACAGAACATGGATTTTGAGGGTGAATGGATGATTCCCAAACAGAACATGGATTTTGAGGGTGAATGGATGATTACCAGACAGAACATGGATTTTGAGGGTGAATGGATGATTACCAGACAGAACATGGATTTTGAGGGTGAATGGATGATTCCCAAACAGAACATGGATTTTGAGGGTGAATGGATGATTACCAGACAGAACATGGATTTTGAGGGTGAATGGATGATTCCCAAACAGAACATGGATTTTGAGGGTGAATGGATGATTACCAGACAGAACATGGATTTTGAGGGTGAATGGATGATTCCCAAACAGAACATGGATTTTGAGGGTGAATGGATGATTCCCAAACAGAACATGGATTTTGAGGGTGAATGGATGATTACCAGACAGAACATGGATTTTGAGGGTGAATGGATGATTACCAGACAGAACATGGATTTTGAGGGTGAATGGATGATTCCCAAACAGAACATGGATTTTGAGGGTGAATGGATGATTACCAGACAGAACATGGATTTTGAGGGTGAATGGATGATTCCCAAACAGAACATGGATTTTGAAGGTAAATGAATGATTACCAGACAGAACATGGATTTTAAAAGTGAATGAATAATTACCAGACAGAACATAGATTTTGAGGGTGAATGAATGATTGCCAGGCAGAACATGGATTTTGAGGGTGAATGAATGATTACCAGACAGAACATAGATTTTGAGGGTAAATGGATGATTACCAGACAGAACATGGATTTTGAGGGAATTCCTCTCAATTCCTAGGATATTATTCTGATGGATCATGAAATAACATAAAAATGGATGTTTTAAAATACAATAAATGAGTTACAAAATGTTGGAAACTGACTCATTTTTTCCATCCCAGCTTGTCTTTTTTCCCTGTCTTTTTGCATCTGGTCCAAATAAGCATTATAATGGTCATATTTCCCTTTGTCATCTTGATTGCTGGAGTTCTGAAACCCAATAATTACAAAATACACATTTCTATCAAATATATTTGTAAATGTCTAATATCTTGCCCATCAAATAATGTGAAAAGCAGTTGTTTAACATCAGTAAAAGCTTATGTTGTCTTTTATGGGGGATAAAGGATTAGAGAAATTAGAAACTCCTTTGTACTGGAGTCAGCGTACTGAGAAGCACTCGTCTTGCTATGGCTTGTCTCATACACCTCGGCAATCCAATTTCCCACGGAAATCTCTGAATCCTGAATTGTGCATTCAGATTCGCTTTGAACTCTACCGATATTGAGGATATGCTTGAATCGAATTCATGGGAGAATCAGATTATCCCCACAGGTATTCGAAACAAACTATAGCGAGGTGAACGCTTCTCAGCACACTGTTTTTCTAACCCCTTCAATCACATCCCACGTTTGATCCGAAGAACTTCATTTCTTACTGGTACAGCGTTTTGTGACTAATTTGCTGAACAACACAAACATTTTCACATTGTAATGTTCTCATTATTAATCTGCAAAAAAAGGTGTTTCCCAAAAGTATAATGCCATGATATCGTTTGTAGTTGTGTGATACCCCAGATACAAAGATTCTGGTTTGGGTATAAACCGAGCACAGAGCTTTTTACAATTAGATCTCCTATCATCCAGATGACCAAAATATATACAGAAGGGTTGATTGATTGATTGTTTGGCGTTTTATGCCGCGCTCAAGATTATTTCACTCATATGGCGGAGTTGCCAGTTTTATTGTGGGAGGAAACTGGGCTCTATGCCCGGGGGAAACCCACGATCTTCCAGTGGTAACTTGCAACCATCCCACATAGTATACAGAAGGGACCGCTATACAACAACATCTAGGATTTTAACTCTTCAATTTGCTAGTAACATATTTATTTGAACAAAATTGGTATCGACTATCACCTTTCTTGAAATTGGTCTTTAACTGTTTTAAACTTATAATGTCATGTTCATGTTTATAAGTGACCTGTTTGACTAACCTTTGGGGTTGGCCAGTTTAACTTGGCATCTTGTGCCTCACACACCTTGAGTTTTTCCCTCACAACATCTTTTTGCTTCTTTTATAAAACAAAAACGAAAAATTCAGTTGAAATCGGCTTAAAATGTTAATTATAGAAATGGTTACAAAAACAGATGTACTGCAGGGTTGAACACCATGAAAAGGCTTATTATGTGCTATTTTTTGTTCATAATAGGACAAAACTAAATGGCTTTTGATACATAGACCCAATTTGTTAAATAATTAATTTATAAAATGTCCAAATATATGTAATTAATTGTTTTATTTTGGGATCTTTGGACTTCTCTGCATTGGGAGTGCAAAGAATAAATTTAAATTTATCATAAAAATTAAATTTTGTATCTTGGTCTTCACGAAAAACATTCATGTTTTGCACAAAGTCAGATTTCTCTTTAAACTACTCAATGAACAAGGATTGACCCAAGGGTCCTATCCTGAGGCTAGGTAAGCCATTAACTGAGAAGTTTGCTCAAAGCTGAAGAAATAAGTAGCTAATAGGTGATTTGCCAATTACTTTCAAATGACGTAATTTAGCGACGTCACAATTGCGACCCAAGGGGTAGACCGGACAAAGCATCCGTCTGTTTTTAATTAAAAAATTTCAGCGTTTTTGTAACATATTTTAGAAAAGAAACCCGATATTGTGACAGTTTATGTCTGAAATAATCAGGTTATGTGAAAAAAACTTTCATGAAACGGTAGCTCGAGTGAATATAGCCGAAGTCTAATTGGAAGCTGGGCTTGTCCGGTCTAAGACTTGTGCCACGACGCCATATCATTGTTACGCGAAAAACTGGCAAGTGGTCTATTGCATACCAAATGCAAGCTCAATTGATGAATAAACCAAAATGGATATGTCATCAGATAAAATGTGGCGTTTCAGTTTCAATCAAACTGACATGTAACCTGGGTGATAATTTGATGGTATAAGAACCTGAATACTCACATCGGAATCTCCAGACCCCAGTAAGTTCCTCCAACCCTCTTCTCTAGCTCTGTTCATACGAGCCATCTGGTAACAATAGACAAAAATACATCAAAATAATATTAGTTTAATTAATTAGTGTCTTTTAGAAAGTGGGTATAACAGTATTCTCGTTATTTTGGGATTACACTTTCTTGAAAATATGGTAGAAATTCCTCTACCGATTTTTGGGTGACGCCCGAAATGGGAATCGAACCCAGAGTATGACACCTATCGCCAGCACTAAATGTCGGCTGCCTTATCCATTCAGCCAACCGGCCTCCTCTGTACATACATTCAGCATGGGAGCTGTGTCAATTACGTATACCCACTTTCTAAAAGACACTAATTCATTAAACTCATACATTCAGCATGGGAGCTGTGTCAATTACGTAGAGGAGGCCGGTTGGCTGAATGGATAAGGCAGCCGACATTTAGTGCTGGCGATAGGTACCATACTCTGGGACTGGGTTTAAGAGAGAACCAAGCCGTTTGTCCAGAGGAGGAACCCCCTGAGCTTCGGTGAGTACCCAGCAACTATTCTATATACAACAACTGAGTGAAAAATTATTTGGGCTGAGTAGGATTTAAATCCGTGACCTATCGATGGAAAGCATGTGTCCGACTGAGGTACTATCACTCTGTCAATCTATTCAACGAGGACCTTTTGTTTTTAAAGATAGCATACAGCCTTACTCATATTTCAAAATATCTCTAGAATGATTTTTGTTTGTACAAGGACTATGTTTGATTGTGCTTGTAGAATGTTTGTTACTTTGAGCTTTACAAATGTTCATTTTACTTATCACACAGCTAGATAAAAGTCACTCTTTGAAATATTATTATCAGATCAAGTCTAAATGAAGACAATGATTGCTTATGGATAACAACTTCTTAGTTTAGTTGTTATCCATAAGCAATCGTCGTCTTTATTTGTACTTCCAACTTCTAAATGCCATTGAAAGATTAGATCAAGTCTAAGCAAGAAATACATGATAGCATTTTGTACTTGGCGCGGCGTAACAAAAAAAATTTGTTTGTTGCGTGAACTGGCGCTAGTTTAGTAAAATTATTACCACTAAAAATACAAACGTTCTGGTAAAAATTCCAGAGTCCCGGATTCCCAGAATAACTTGAAAACAAACCTTTTGTCTCTCTATTAATTCTTGGTGTTTCTTCTCATATTGCTGTGAAAACAAAAATAAAAGTATAAAATTCAATAATCGTACAATCATATTTTTTGGACAATTTCAGAGAAAATGGTCGGCATTAATTGGCTCATTGGCAATAATAAAAATTACGTTCTGTTTTTTCCTTGCTGAGACCTTAGTTGATCGATAAATTGTTTGGTGTTTTACGCCGCGCTAAAGATTATTTCACTTATATGCCGGCGTTGTTAGTTTTATTGTGGGAGGAAACCGGGCTCTATGCCCGGGGGAAACCCACGACCAGAGACGTTAGTAAAACAAGACTTAATATACATTAAAGAGAATTATTATGAATTATAACTTGGAGGTTAGTAAAACGAGGTCAAAAAAAATTTTTATTGGTGTAAATTGTCATAGTTATTGCTATTCTTACAGTTGATCGCACAATAACACAGTAAATACAACAGGAGCACTATTATCAGAATGAAGATTAACAAACTGTGGTCAGTTGACGTAAATAATCACCCAAACCTTTTTCCTGGCTTCTTCTTGACGTCTCTTCTCCCTGGCTATTAATTCTTGTCGCTGCTTTTCTAGACTCTTATGGAAAGAACAAATATATATAGTTCATCACTTTTAAAGGACATTTAGAAGTAGGGATAGATAAACACAAAACAACTCTCTGGATTACTACTTCTTTTATTTATTGCTCACGACGTTTCGCCAGATCTCTATAGAGGCATATCTGGCGAAACGTCGTGAGCAATATATAGAATAAGTAGTAATCTAGAAAGTTGTTTTGTGTTTATATATAGTTCGTTAACTGGGTTATTTACACCAGTTAGGCCATGAATCTTCAACCATTTGAATTAATAGAATACCAAAGGGAGATAACTCTCTTCCTAACTGACTTAGCCCTGGTTAAACTTAATACTACATGTATACAAAATTTCACTATTTTTGTCCCCCTATTTTTGGGGTTGTTATTATTTCATTTAGGGAAAATATCACTCTATGTTCAAATAAAACAAAAATGTCACTTATACCTATTACTATGTACAAACCAAATAAAAAAATGCTACTTTATAAGATCTTTCAAGGGGCATGAGCTGCCAAAATGTTGATATTTTGACGTTAAAACAGAACGCTGAAATTATTGGCTATTTTTCTCAAGAGGTAAAATTCAGAAGCTTTTTAATGCTTCTAGTCTGGAAAATGTACGATAAAGTACTGTTTTGAACTAACTTTGGATTAGAATGAATGAATGGTCGTCCCGGTTATTTAAATTTTGTTTACTTTCGAACACGTTTTCGGTTCGTACAAGCCACATACTGTATGGATTTTCCTCATTCCAACGCCAATCATTTAATTTTTCGAAGGCCTTCAAAGCCTCTTACTGTTGTGACGATCAGAAATTATGAAAAAGTGTGAATTTCGGCAGCTCATGCCACTTTAATGGAGAACTTACAGCTGGTCCTTTAGGTAATGGTCGTCTGTTTTCAGCAGAGCCTGGTCTCTTACTAATGTCTTTTATGTCCCTGAAAACAAATCACAGCTGATGCTATAAATAACAATAAATGTAATTAGTATTATCAATCCAACTTTCAAACCATTTTAATTTAGTCAAAAATCAATTTACAAATTGCACTTATAGTGCCCTTGAAATTTCTGCCAAGCTGAGTAGAGGCTTCAGTATATCAACTAGGGTATCAACCTCTGTACTAGGACCATTTTGCCACAACAATCAATGGAAAAGGCTAGACACATTGGACTTCAAAGTTTTGTGACACATTTTGTTATATATGTAACGTCACAAGTGTATCATGCTAGGTTTGTCTGGCCTTCGCCGATGGTTTAACCTACCACATATTGTTATTAAGATCTCACCTGTTTTCCCTTGACCTTCGAACAGCTGGTTTTCCATACACATTTGATGGGTCATATCTTGGAGTTGGACTGGGACGGGCTTTTCCAGCTGAAATTCAAATAAACTTTTATTTTTACATATCTTTTCACTGATCATGCATCTCATTTGACGTTAACACATAGATAACCGGAGAATTAATGACGAGATATTTATCTCCCAAGTAAAATTATTTTGTTACTTTAAGTTGAACGAAAACATTTGTTTAGTCTTTTCTGCGCCTAAAAACATTAACTGTATTAAACTCATATATTAAAATTGATGACAGTTATTATCCACTAAGAAATTGACAGTTCCTTTTCTTTACTGTCTACTTGTAAAAAGAATGTGTAGATAATGCATTACAAATTAATATACTCTTCATAACTTTACGGAATTTAGTTACCAGGAGGTGAGTGAGTGAGAGAAGATTTAACATCGTTCTCAACATAATTTAAGTTTTATTGCCACGATAAGGCGGTGGTGTGTATTAAATTCCTTGGGGAAATACCTGAAGGGGGTCTTAGCGCTGGAGGGGGTCTACCTCCCATCCCGGGGGCAGGAACAAGTTTCTTTTTAATCTTCATCCCATGCATCACAGTGTGGCTAAACTCATCTGAATATTCCTACAGATAGATAATATACACTTCGTCAAAATCTTTCCGATCTAAGTATCTCTTATTGTGAAGGCAAAAATAAAAGAAGCTTACATTGATTGATTGATGTTTTTAGCCGCACTCAAGATTATTTCACTCTTATGGCGGCATTGCTAGGTTTAGTGGGGGAGGAAACCGGGCTCATTGCTTGGAGGAAACCCCCAACCTTCGGTGAGTACCTGGCAACTCTTCCATATACTCAAGAAGCTTACAATGATGTACTACAAAATAATACAAACAACTGACCTCAAAATATTAGACAAAACAAGCAGCAAACTATCCCTAACACCCCTACCACCCCCAGAAAAATGATAAAAAAATAACCAACACAAACAAAAAACAACAAATAAATGCACAATTTAATACATTGATTGTGATGAATTTTCATATCTTTCTGCTGATAGAAAACCATACTTACTGAATCTGAGAGAAACTTTTGTATCCTCTCTCTGAGAAATGGTTTCTTAAGGATAGAGTTGATTGAGGGGCGATCCCTCGGGGAGCGTTTGAAGAGCTGGGCTATTAGATTCCTCATTTCATAGCTGTATCTACAGTGGACAGGGGGATAGTTCCCTCTACAACAACAACGATTCCATTGGTTACCACGGTAACTTGCATTAAGAGGTGCAGAAGTTCAAAAATACTTCCATTAAATTTTTGAAGGTTACTCCTTTTGCCAAACTTACAGAAACAAAAGTTTCGAAATAGTTGAATGATGAAGACAGGATAATGATCAGACATACCTGATGATCTTCAGCACCAAGTTTTTCATATTGCCACATTCAAACTGCAAAAAATAAAGTTGTAGTTTGGTTTCAGGTTTCCAAGCAATCAACCCCCCCCCCCCCCCCCCCCCTTCCGTCCCCCAGCCAACCCATAACGAAAAAAAAAATTATAATTAAGAGATATTTCTCATAAAGTATGACACAATTTTCAACATTTTAGATTGGAAGTGTGATATATATGGCGCATGTTAAAAAAAAACTGCCACTTTTTCCAAATTTGAAATTCAGACACCCTCATCAAGGAAAAATACTTTGAAAAGGTAATTTGGACATCCTGAGTTGGTATATATGTGGCAGATATCATTTATCTGACTGACAGTGACAGGGGCTCGTTTCGCAAGGCAGTCTCAATGCAAATGAGCATAGTTGCCCATGGATACCATAGTGGAGAGATACCCCTTCAACATGGCAACTGCGTTTGATTGCACTTTGCGACGGCTTCGTGAAATGGCCCCTAGGAATCTTTGACACTGTAACAAAGTGGATTCATTTGAGGCAGTAAAGAAAACAGTCTACCAAACAGAATAAATCGTTAGATAGCTTAAATGAGTTTTGACTTACTGCATGTTTGAGTGTAGCCATTTCATACAGCACACAGCCCAGGGACCACACATCACTGCGAAATACACATGTAATTACTAGTAATACTACATACAGAACATTTTACGTGAAAAGGTTAAAAAAACACTTAAATATTATTCCCTAGAGGACATAGGACAAAATAAAGCAACAATATTAATAAAATATCAAGAAATAGAATAAGTACATCTATAGTATAAACTAACAGAAAAAGGGCAAATTTTACATAATATAAATAAATAATAAGCAAAAAGAAAATAAAAAATAAAGAAAACAATATTGGATTCTGTAAAAGTAAACAAGTCATATCTCTGTAACTTATAACACACTGAGCAAATTTCTGTAATTTATAACACACTGAGCAAATTTCTGTAATTTATAACACACTGAGCATATTTCTGTAATTTATAACACACTGAGCATATTTCTGTAACTTATAACACACTGAGCATATTTCTGTAACTTATAACACACTGAGCATATTTCTGTAACTTATAACACACTGAGCATATTTTTGTAATTTATAACACACTGAGCATATTTCTGTAATTTATAACACACTGAGCATGTTTCTGTAACTTATAACACACTGAGCATATTTCTGTAATTTATAACACACTGAGCATATTTCTGTAATTTATAACACACTAAGCAGGCCAAGTTCAGGTTAAACCTACAAAGTACCTTTTATTGTTGTATGGTTTATTTTCACAGATTTCCGGGGACAAATAGTACGGTGTTCCAATGCAGGTCCTAGCCAGTTCTACAGTACTGAAAATACAATTGAGATATATGAAGAAAAGGATAAACTGTTGTCCATCAATCAAAGACAAAAGATACTCAAAAGTTAATTTCAAAAAGTTACTCAGAGCTTGATTTTTTTCTAATTTACACAGAATGCAAATGGATTTCACAAATTACAATTTTTATACAATGTAGTACACATTTTATCCTTAATTTGGCTACAGGTATCTTCATATTTAAAAAATTATTTTATTTTTATAACCGCTATACTGTTGGTTTTATATATTTTTTGTATTGCACTTCAACGATCATTTTTATGTTGATCAGATGAAAGTAGATTCTCATGCAATAATTATGCAGGAGTATTTTTAGGAATCAGAATTAGGAATCCTGTTGATAATCAACATCGATTACTGATTGATTTTTTGTGCTTTAGAAGTCACACTCTATACAATGCCAATCATAGAAATAGATCCTTTCAGCTTAAGGATTGACGCTTGAGCAGAAGCCTTGCTGTGTGGCAAAATGACACTAAATTGAGTTTTCAATCAAACTTATGTCAGAATTGTGTTCATTTCGTCTACATGTATGACACAATGCAAAAGAGGTGTGTCACGGCGATGCCATGCCATACAATTCGAATGTCATAAAAACGTCATTCTAAGCCGAAAGGATCTATGGTTTCCCAAGTTATCTAGCCGATTGTAGGTAGTATAGAGGAAATAATACACAAGTAGTGTTAAGCCGAAAAACGACAGTTTCATATATTTGACTCAATATTTCGGCATTTATTACACCCTCATCACTCCTCCTCACCACTTCTGTATAACGTTTGACTAATCAGTGGAACCAATTACTCTATATCCAGCATAGAGGAGAACTCTTTTGTCTAGGCTCTAGGGTATACATGTATTTTATTGAATAATAAAAACTACCGTATTTCCTCTAATGTTTCGCACGCAAAAAAAGACGATAACCCCCTGGAGAGAGTATGGGGAACGAGGGGATAATCCTATAATCACCAAACAATGAACCGCTTGATTGGACCACGGAGGTGACGACTGTGACAGTGGGCGGTATACAAAGGCTTAAGTAGATAGTACAATCAATAGATGAACACTTTGCCAGTGTTTTAATTATACAGCAGATATTATAAGTAAAATGACACTTTGTCAAGTCTTTGTTCTGGGCTTAAATACTTTCAAATTATACTTTACAGATTGAGGAGAAATGCCGAGATCAACTATGACAATTTTTAGTAAATGTCCGCTTTTGATTTAAAAAATACCTCCACGATAAAGAACAAATCAAAGGGAAGCTATCGGCACTTACTAAAGTTATTTATTCTTTCGAGTAGCCTAATCTTAATTACAAGTAATGGTAACATTGCAAATGTACGAGAAGTTGCTTTTAATATTACAGCCCTAACTATGCCTAACCAGTAAGACTATCGTATTTTCATGCAAATAACCCGAGGGTTATAGGCCTACGTAAAAAATAAGTGTTGTGAAAAATGAAATACGCCCTGCGGGTTATATGTGCATTGCTGCTTATTTTGGTGAGAATAGGCGTGATTATATTACCAAATTGATTATAAAAGTAAATTTCTAAACAATAAATTACTTTCATTCTTCTCTTTTCTTTTTTACAGTGATCGTATTGTATGAATATCTTCACTGTTTTCAACTTTTCGCGCTTTATTCTATAGCCCTTCATGTACAGAGTACAGCAGCACGGCCGTAGTGTAGAAGCGGCAACAACGTCCGTTACGGAGCTGCAATATTTATGTCATGCGGTCAAAGATTGTGGGGAAAACTAAGTTTTTTCTCACGAGTACAATATTTCCGATGTAAAAAGATGGTATGATCATGAGGAAATATAGTTTTAATGACGGAAATCTTGTTTGTTATACATGGAGCTGCAGAATGCCAAAATATAAACGGAACGGTCTACTTAATAATAGGGGTGATGGCTCAGTCCAAATTAGAAAACCATAAGAATTAAATTCACGGAGTACGGCGTATAACAACCCATTCGATCAATGACATTTAGATTAAATTTGTAGAGCTAGTATGATTAAAAGCCCAAGCGTACCTTTTTATCAAAATTTTAAAAGAAAGAAAAAAGCAGTTACTGGCTTGAAGTGTGAACTTGACTCTTGACACGACTTGAGATCAACTCAGTCGACTTCAAACTTCAAAGTCAAACTCAAAGTTTCGTCAGGGACCGATTATTAAAAATAATTCCCTTATATTGGAACAAACTTGGATTCTCCTTTACAAAAAGATCAATTAAGGAAAATATATTTTAATAAAATCAATAAAAATGTACAAGTAATCGCTAATTTGAACGGGTTTTTTTTTTCACTCTTCCTATTTACGGATAACGTACGCCGTAGTGTGACCGCGTGATCCGGCTTTGTAAAAACCTTACACCTCAAACATGTGTGATTTTCCTCGCTGACGGGACTGCAACAACAAATTTGTTTGGATTTTAAATGGCAGCAGACTTTATCACCATAATATTCTTATGATTATGTAATCTGAGGCCCTGTTATTTACAGATTTTGGATCGTGAAACATAATTATGCAGGCTATTGGCTAAGCCGTTTACTGACCGATCAGTGATGAATAACTAGCTCCCCTGCCAGCCGCTTTGCAGTCACTCGACTCGTCACCGCGGGGCTCGTTAGCAGAGGTGTGAATATGTCCCCCCACTTCTGGGCGGTTCCTTTCATATCAACAGCCGTGCGAACAGGGAGGGTAAAAACTGGCGTGCGAAACATTAGAGGAAATACGGTACACCTTTATTTGTCACATTGATCCTTAGCCTAGTAAATGACCTATCCCCCACTCTTATAAATACTCTAATCCCTTTGCTGTCCCATAATGCACCAGGCTAACAGTTGATGATGTCATCAGGCAATCAGTCTATTGCATGAGAAAATCTCCTTCCCGATCATAGGTTAATCTAATAAACCCAGTCAGAGAGAAATCTTACCTGTTCAAAACCTTGGCAATTCCAAAATCTCCTAACTTTACCCTGCCACCAGTTGTTAAAAATATGTTCTGAAATACAAAAGGAACAAACCACAAAATATTATACATTTTTCAGCGTTTTCTTTTCTTTTAATCTATGGGCAAATAACCCACCCCCTCGTATACTTCATTTTTCAGGAAGCATTTTCTTTTCCTACACAAAAGTAATTTAGTCTACCAAATTTTTATGCAAATAGCCCGCCCCCTCGTATTTCCCGTACAATGCAGAAATTGTTTTTGGAAAGAAAAAAAAATGTTCAGATAAGCCGCTTATGGGTATAACCCGCAGCGAGCGGCGAAGTTGTTAAATGGACTAACCAGCATGTCTTTCTATTACGTAGCCGACATAAACTACAGAGTTACCGGTCGACAAAATCAATCAATCTATTTGTCCTTTTAAAATTCACTGAGACCATTAGCATATATTTTATACCGATTTTGAGCTGTAAGATTTCATTGGTGTATTGATAATTACCTGTGATTTGATGTCCCTATGTAGAATCTTACGATCGTGGATGTGTTTCAACGCAAGGCAGATCTGTACAAACCAATCCAGAACCTAAAAAGAAAACACAAAAGTTGGTGGGTTATTTTACTCGGTTAAAAAAAAACAAAACAACAATTTACCAAAAACAAGAACATCTGGAGATGCCAAAGAAACTTACTTTTCTTAAAGGAAGACCGGTTTCTGTATTTTTCCCAGTTGGAAAAAGCTGAGAACTTTTATCAAAATTCAACAGTCTTGAGATTATTTTGTAGGAAGACCTGTTTCTGTATTTTTACCAGTTGCAAAAAGCTAAGAACTTTTGTCAAAATGCAACAGTCTTGAGATTATTTTGTAGGAAGACCGGTTTCTGTATTTTTACCAGTTGCAAAAAGCTAAGAACTTTTGTCAAAATGCAACAGTCTTGAGATTATTTTGTAGGAAGACCGGTTTCTGTATTTTTACCAGTTGCAAAAAGCTAAGAACTTTTGTCAAAATGCAACAGTCTTGAGATTATTTTGTAGGAAGACCGGTTCCTGTATTTTTACCAGTTGCAAAAAGCTAAGAACTTTTGTCAAAATGCAACAGTCTTGAGATTATTTTGTAGGAAGACCGGTTTCTGTATTTTTACCAGTTGCAAAAAGCTAAGAACTTTTGTCAAAATTCAACAGTCTTGAGATTATTTTGTAGGAAGATCGGTTTCTGTATTTTTACCAGTTGGAAAAACCTAAGAACTTTTGTCAAAATGCAATAGTCTTGAGATTATTTTGTAGGAAGACCGGTTTCTGTATTTTTACCAGTTGGAAAAAGCTAAGAACTTATGTCAAAATTCAACAGTCTTGAGATTATTTTGTAGGAAGACCGGTTTCTGTATTTTTACCAGTTGGAAAAAGCTAAGAACTTTTGTCAAAATGCAATAGTCTTGAGATTATTTTGTAGGAAGACCGGTTTCTGTATTTTTACCAGTTGGAAAAAGCTAAGAACTTATGTCAAAATTCAACAGTCTTGAGATTATTTTGTAGGAACACCGGTTTCTGTATTTTTACCAGTTGGAAAAAGCTAAGAACTTTTGTCAAAATTCAACAGTCTTGAGATTATTTTGTAGGAAGACCGGTTTCTGTATTTTTACCAGTTGGAAAAAGCTAAGAACTTTTGTCAAAATTCAACAGTTTTGAGATTATTTTGTAGGAAGACCGGTTTCTGTATTTTTACCAGTTGGAAAAAGCTAAGAACTTTTGTCAAAATTCAACTGTCTTGAGATTATTTTGTATTTCTAATATGAAAATGAAAATTTTATTTGTTAAGTACCGGCAAAGTAAATATGTCAGTGTCTTAATTGCTTGAATCCCGACTTGAATCTGAAATTAGTTTAATCCATCACAGGATTTACACAGTTTCTGGACTATGGTTGACTCGTAGACTTCAGTTCTCCATATACCTTGTTAAGATAATTTAGATATTGTGGTTATGTCTTTAAGTGGCATGAGCTGCCAAAATGTTGATATTTTGACGTTAAAACAGAATGTTGAAATTATTGGCTATTTTTATCAAGACGTATAATTCAGAAGCTTTTTAGTGCTTCTAGTCTCGAAAAAGTACAAAAAAGTATGGATTTGAACTAACTGTGGCTTAGAATGAATGAATGGTCGTCCCGGTTATTTAAATTTTGTTTACTTTTCGAACATGTTTTCGGTTCGTACAGGCCACATACTGTATGAATTTTCCTTATTCCAATGCTAATCATTTAGTTTTTCAATGGCTTTCAAAGCCTCGTACTGTCGTGACGAGCAGAAATTATAAAAAAAGTGTGAATTTCGGCAGCTCATGCCACTTTAATAATTTCTTGTTAGCTTTCCTTGTGTTTGCTGTGCCCTATACTTTCATACTGTCCCATTGATATCTTAATATTTAGGCTCACCTGATTTTCATGGAAGAGAATCCCACGCTGTCCACTTATTCGTGAATACAGGTCACCTGAGAAAAAAATAACAGGATGAAATATTTAAATGATATGTTTGACAATACTACTAGGCCTTCTATAGTGTTGTACTCCAACCGTATATGGGCAATAGTGTCAGTTCTTTGAAATGAAATGTTTTTACTGTTTAATGGGAAAGACGGGTGGTCAAAAGTTAACAGTTGGAAAATTTATTGAATTCTTCACACTACCTTGTTTAAAGGCACACTTGCCGCGAAAATCAGGAATATTGTTTACATTAAAAAAGAAAGACCGTATTCTGTATTTTTCCCAGACAATATAAGTTAGGAACTTTCTATTTTTCTCAAAATTTAAAAGTTTGGACGTCACTTTGTATTTTTAATTTGAATTTGAAAATTTGAATTGTTACGTACCCGGAACGTAAACAAACCGATCTGCCCCCTATTGGCGATTTTATGTTTCAGTCGAGTGAGTGAACTAACGGCACAGTGTAATTTTACGTAGGCCTATTTATCTGAGAAATACAGACTGACGATCGGTTAACAGCGACTGGAAAAGCCTGCTGATAATTGTTTGAGTGTTAACCACAGATACAAAGGCCTGAAAGGAGGGTAATCCAACACGAAAGTTGACCGACACTGATCGTTGTTGTTGTAATCAGGCTTCGATTCTTCGTTTGTTTTTCACCCCATTTTTACAGTCTAAAGCTAACTAGACATTTTTTATGTGTCCTATGTTTAAGTTTAGTGGTATTAGTCGTAGTAAGCTCATGTAAATTGGTTTTCTTAGCAAATTTAAACAGGCTACGGCGGCAAGTGGGCCTTTAAATGCGCAAAATTCACCGGAGTTTACATTTATTTATTTCTCAGCAATTACTACGCATGTAATGCATTAAATTAAGTTTCAAGCCTTTTCAATTGTTTTTACCACAAAGTATTGGCTTAATCTAAAATGGTTGGCATGAGCTGCCAAAATGTTGATATTTTGACGTTAAAACAGAATGTTGAAATTACTTTCTATTTTTCTCAAGACGTATAATTCATAAGCTTTTTAGTGCTTCTAGTCTGGAGAATGTACGATAAAGTATTGTTTTGAACTAACTATGGCTTAGAATGAATGAATGGTCGTCCCGGTTATTTAAATTTTGTTTACTTTTCGAACACGTTTTCAGTTCATATAGGCCACATAGTGTATAGATTGTCCTCATTCCAACGCCAATCATTTACTTTTTCGATGACCTTCAAAACCTCTTACTGTCGTGACGATTAGAAATTATGAAAAAAGTATGAATTTCGGCAGCTCAAGCCACTTTAACAAAAAAAATAAAAATTTCATGATAAAGTTTCACCACAAAATAAACTACATGGTCTACTGTACATACCTCCTGCACAGTAATCCATGACAATGTACAGACTGCCTTGTTCTGAAATGAAAAATATTCATACATGTATATCATTCATGCACAAAATTGATAAATCGAGTGATAGATGTTTTACCTTACTCAAGATTCATAGACCAGAGACATTTTGATACCTGTATACAGGTATGGGCGCCCAAACTCCCAAGCAAAAAATCCGCCCAAATTCTTAAAACCAACAGATTTTAATGTCAAAATAGCATTTAATGTTGAATTTTGGGCCAGAGATGTTGTTTTTGTCTTATTGTTGGTATGCCCAAATTTTCCCTGGATCAGTCCCTGAGATTATTTACCTAATATGGTGGCATTGCCATGTTTAGTGGGGGAGGATACCGGGCTCTCTGTCTTCCTAATTTTCATATTATAAAGACACTAGATACATATTTTTACATTATGGTTTCATCAAAAATTTTATCAGGATTAACTGGCCTACACAGGGAGAATCAAATTTAAAAAAAAAGCTGATTTTTGGCTCACCTTCAAAAGATTCTCTGTATGCTACAATGTTTGGGTGATTCAACTGGGCTAAAACAGCTACCTATATAAAGAATAACACAATTATAGAAGCTTATCTCCTTGGTTATTTTAGACAAGAAATTGTACCTGTGCCCGTGTGTTTTAGTTTTCAGAAATATATAAAGAACAAGTTGACAGCCAAAGATGAAAATTAAAATGGTAACCATAAAAGAATAAATTAGCAAAGATGGTTATAATGGGGGTTATTCTTTATGTTATAAATAAATAAATAAAGACAATAATGGAGTTAAAGTTCATTTATTTATTTATTTTTCATTAAAGCTTGTTACTTTAAGAATGGTAATATAAACACTAGGGGTATGTAGCATCTGCAATATACAGCTAGGGACTGATCCAGGGAAAATTTGGGCATACCATTTCGGTTCAAAATGTTCCAACAATAAGACAAAAACAACATCTGTGGCCCAAAATTCAACATTAAATGCTACTTTGACATTAAAATCTGTTGGTTTTAAGAATTTGGGCGGATTTTTTGCTTGTGAGTTTGGGCGCCCATACCTGTATACAGGTATCAAAATGTCTCTGGATCAGTCTATGACAGCAGTAGTTTTTTTAAGAAGAAATGATGCATTAAGCCTACCTCTTTTCTGGACTCCTCTCTTTCTCTTGCATTCATCTGTCAAAAAGTACCAAATAACAGAAATCATATGAGTAATCGATTCAGAAATAAAACTGACTTAAAATGACATAAGCTACCAAATATAGGGACATTTTCTTAAGAAACAGAATGATCTGAAAGTTTTGTCATTTGCATCAAGAATTATAAAAATAAGAGCTCTTCTCTGGTAACCGATCTTGGAAATGTACATTAAAATATTTTTTATAAACAAAGCAATAAAAATAAACTAAAATGAGCTCATACTGTACATCACGGCTATTTGAATTTTTTCTATTATTAGCACATATCTTCAGATCGAGTGGGTTTCTGACTTTACCAATATTTTTTACTTCGTCAATCCTTCATTTTTGTTTTAAGATACTTCAAATGTCAACTTGTCTTGAGAATCAGAATTTATAACATGTCGGAAATCTGGCGTTCTGCTCATGTCACTTTAAAATGGTCCAAGTTTTATTATCTACAGTAAAAGACTTAATTTTTGCTGGGATATTTTTCACGAATTACATGTTAAATCAAATTCGCTGGATTATTTTTGCAAGAAAGCAAAATTTAAAAATCAAAGTATATTTTGTAAACCTAATTATAGAAAAAAATGCTTAACGTAAATTGTCTGACCGAAAAGTGAATTCACCAGCTGACAGCAATAGGTGGTCAGAAATTGTCCCACTGGACAAAGACACTGAGGCAGTAGACAGAGGATTAGGATGGCTTTTGTTGTTCAATCTGGCCATGTCGAGCCACGGCCATTTTGAAACCAATCCACGTTCGCTGGCTAACCCGCTTGTAAAGGTGCATGATATTATCACTGTGATATCAAGGGTTCGTTTTTGGTGTTATTTTCATATTTTATTATTCTGGTTAAGAATTTATTCGCTGGAATAATTTTTTGTGAATCTTTTGTTTACCGCACAGCTATGTCGGGGCTAAGTGGACACTCTGAAAAACATCTGCATTTGAGGCAGGTTTTTTTACACAACTTTAAATTTTACTACATTTAAAAACTCTGGATTTGATAGATTTAGTTTGTGTGTTCTGTTGAACTAAATAAAAGACCAGAAGTCTCAATGACTATATAGGAGAATGTTAAGCCTAGCGCAGACGAGAGGCGCCGGCTGAGCTACAAGGCACGCGTGGCAAAGGGAGCAGCTACAGATTTCAGCGCAGACAATGAGCTCTCGGCTGAGGCAAGTTCTTGGTCACCCAAGTTCACTGATCTACACAAGTGTCACTAACCGTGTTACGTAATATTCTAAGTGGTCACATGATTTAATAGGCACACGCGATTGGACTATCCCTCCTCTCAGCTCAGCCGGCAGCTTACGTTATGCGCACACAGTGAGATTCTTGCCACGAGAGGCAGAAAATATCAAACATGCTAAATACTTTCCTCACCGCCTCGAGAGGCGAAAATCTCACCAAAATTTACGCGCACACGGGGGAAACAGCTTAGCTCTCAACCACGCATAGCCGGCAGCTCAGCCGGCACCTCTCGTGTGCGCTAGGCTTAAGAGACACTGAGACAGCACGTTGCATTGCTTGACTGAAAATAGTCCGCAATATGTGGTGCATTGAGGTTTAATTCTGATACGGCCGCACAGCTTCTTCAATACGCCAACATAGGCTACAGAGTTGCTCTCGGAATTTAAGAAAAATGATAACTCGAAATTTTTAAACACTAATCCCCTAAAATTGTGTCAGAAAGCTTCTTTGATAATGACTTCGAAGAGTAAAACCATCATCTGTGGCCTGAAAATCTGTTAGAAACAAATTTCGCTGTTTAAATTCCCTCTGTGTTCAAAACAATTTTTCTTAGACGATGAAACAGCCATCTACCGAGAAGTTTCAAATTATGCTCGCCACTACAATAGTTAATGGCGGTCGGGGGTAACTCGCTGTCAATGCAAAGGGAATTTAAACTTTGCGAATTTCGTTGTTGGCGATGTGTAAGGCCACATAATATGGCTTAGCTAAAAAAATTGTGAGTTATCATTTTTATAAATTACTCTTAGATTTTTCAAATGCACCCTATGTTGACGTGGTATTGAAGAAGGCAGTGCGGCCGTATCAGAATTAAACTTTAATCCACTCAACATATTGCAGATTAGACTGAAGAGAACTGTTGCAAGAATCCATGCGAACCATCAAGAGTTCCCCCATAAATTTTTCACTTTCTGAAATGCTTGCCTTTTTTTTAATAAATAATTTGATTATTTGTTATTAATTAATAATAATATTTTAAGACAAATGGCAGGTATTGCACAATACTCAATAGTTCATGGTTCAACAGTTGTTACGAAGAAGTTCATAAAAAAAAACATAACGAAATTCTAGTGAACAGCCTTATTTTTTTAGAAGCACGAGTACCGGTATACAGAAACCATGGCAACGCGATCGATTTTTATCTATTTAGGAACAGATTCTGTCCATTACCTTCATTATCCCGATTTCCTTCACCACGAGTTGCCCACCATCCTTTTTACATTTGACAAGGAAGGCCTTACCAAAAGAGCCCTCTCCAATTTTTCTAAGTTTGACAAATTTCTCCATTGTAGAAGTGAAATTGTTAGCTTGTTTTACTCATCACATCAGCATTTCATTCCGGAAGTTATAAACATAATATTCTTTGCGCATGTGCACGTTTGTGTTTTGTTTACATTTTTTTAGGCCAGACATTCAGTGCGTGGAGTTTGGGCAAAACAAACACACGTGCGATTTTCAGTGAACACTTTAGATAAAATACATCACATTTCTTTTTTTGAGAAAATATCCTCCTAATTTGAACACAGCTTTAGATTATTTTTCGTTATTTTGTTAAAAGACGTTATGAATAAGCGTGTATAAAAGGACAGACAATAGACATGTATCATTGTATGACCATAGCCGCACTCGTGTGTCTCTATCCTGGTTTACTTACTTTGCCGGTCAGGTAGTAATAGTATGATCATTGATGTTGAGTTAACTGTAAATAGCAAGCTCTGGTATGGGAAGGAATATCTTTTATGCTGGTAAACATCCTATTTTGCTTTAAATATTAATTTCTTCTGGTTAAAACACATCATCAAATGCTTTCTATAAAAAATAGCATCAAATCCCTATGTTAACCATGAACAAACCTGACCGTGACCATAAACCTAGAGTAATTCAAAGTAGTTTGTGATAGAATCATGAAAAGCAACCAAACACGCTTTGGTAGACATTATTTGTATAATGTATTTTAGCCAAAGTGTCTCATTGTAGGTGGCACGAACAGTCAAATATAGGGAAAATTTGGTTGTAACAGAATTTTTGTATTTTATAATTTTTTTTTAGGTACAAAATGCGAGCTTTCTGTTGATAGCAATCTTGCAGATATTTATTGAGGTTTTAATGGATTGATTGATGTTTTACGCTGCACGCTGATTATTTCACTAATATGGCAGCCTAAACATGTTTATTTGGGGAGGAAATCTCCAACCTGCGGCGAGTACTTGGCAACTCTTGCACATACGGCAATTGAGTGAAAAATCCACTCAGAAATTTTTCAATCTTTTTTTTATTTAGTCTTAGTGGGATTGGAACCTGTGCCGCATCGATGAAAGGCCTGTGTCTGACTGAGGGACTATTACTCTAACCAACTGAGCACGAAGGCCACTGCTTTGTTTCGGTAGTTTTATAAGCAACAGAACCCAAAATAAAATAATTATTCAGTCCATGGGTTACTGACTTTATCAATTTTTTTTTTCAACATCAATCTCGATCCTTCTGCTATTTTTGATTCTGTATATTCTATACTTGAGGCATTTGGGAATATTATTTATTCATCTCTCAATGGGAACATTCATCTTACGCCTAGATCAGGTCAACCTAAGATCCAATCCAGTCTACAGAGCCCAGTTTCACAAAGCGATCTTAGCTTAAGATGATCTTAATTAACAATGGCAACATATACCTTTAGCATTGGTTGCCATGATAGTTAAGATCACACTTAGCTAAGATCGCTTTGTGAAACTAGGCCCTGAATCGTTCATATCTGCTGAGGTCAACGTCCAGCCTTACAATTCTCCACTCATGGGTCTTATCCACACCGATCAAAGATTCCTAAGTACCATCATGTCGCTGCAGATAATTAGACAGATTGATAACAGATTGGCTTAAATTCAACAAACAAGAAAATGTTTGAAACTGATATATGTAACACTTGATAAAGACACCGGTATAGGTGTCGAAAACTCGTGTTGTTCACAAATAACTAACTTCGTGGTGAAGCCTAAATGATTTCTCGTTAATACAACAAACAAGTTCATTTCAGATTTTTACAAATTTAGAAAAAGTTTTATTGGAAAGACAAAGATAGTAGTATGCATAGTTTGTTCTAATTTTAATAAGTAACAATTGTAATTTAAGCATACAACAATATCACTGAATAAGAGTTGATTTTTTTTCAGTGAATTTTATTCTTATTTACTTAAAAGTGAAAATACAAGTCACGTGATTGGATTTTCATTTTTACATATCCCCATGAAACAAAATCCTAACAAGGCATCGCAAACGATACAAATCCCCTCGCTGCAAACACAAGAACTCTGATGCAAAATGGGGCCTGGGGTTATTGCAGCCATTTGCAGGACATTGAAATAACATCAGTTGTCATTTGCACTGAACTGCAATAGACATGTTATCAGGCATAGGCTAATTGCCTGATAAATATGGTATATATTATTATTCATTCAACAGTATCTGGTTACGCATCACACCAGCAGCTTGATTTCCTGAAATGTAGATGCAAATTTTCATTGGTGCCACGAAAGCGAAAATAGGGAATATTTATGATAAAGGGAAATATGTATGGCAAAACCTATAAAACTAACTTACGGTGAAATTTATAATCCGTTCGAATCCGTGACACGTTCAAGGTTTTCCCATGCTGGACCCATATATGAAGTTTGGTCACAATCCGTTAACAAGTTTCGGGAAACTCGAAATACGCCCGGAAAGGCAGAGTCACTGTAGCCATACCAAAACTAATCCTTCCATATTTTTGAATATATGCAAAGGGTCCTTCAAATATGAAATCTCATCTGGTGTTAAATGTCCAGGTCTTCAGCTTGGAGTCCAGCTAATTCTGACCAGGATGTTTGCCACATTTTATATAGGTATATTTGAACAGAGCCTAATCTCTGAGATGGTCAATGGTGTGTAAATATACAAGTCTTATCTGTTTACACTTACAACCTTGTCAAACATATCTTTAAGCAGCTATATTTGCTGGACCATATGGGTAATAAAACTGAATTGAAGAGCCTTTAAAACAGAGAATAATTCTAATTCTAAACTTTTTAGGTTTTGGCCACCATAGCTATCACTAAATTATCCAAGGAAGCTGACACACTTTCTACCCATAAGCTATATCCTCAGAAAAATTTGTCCAGATGGAATCAAAACTTTGAAAGTTATGGAGCGGAAGGGAATATTACATAATCCAATATAACTCCCATATTATGTAACCAGTGATGTTTAAAATAGTTCGTGACACACCTTCTACCCATAAGGTATATACTCAGAAAAAATTGTGCAGATGGAATCAAAACTTTAGAAGTTATGGAGCAGAAGGGAATATTACATTATCCAATATAATTCCCATATTATGTAACCAGTGATGTTAAAAATAGTCTGCCGGACAGCCGGACGGATGGAGATGATACCATAATACAGCCCGCTTTTCAAGCCGGGCGTATAAAAAATGAAGTAGCTAGAGCGCTGACAAAGATTTTCTATAAATAGTAACGGTGACCTTGACCTTGACCTTGGCACCCTGAAATACGAACTTGTTCGAGGTATTCCTATGCTGGACCCATATAGGAAGTTTGGTCAGAATCCGTTCAAAAATGAAGTCGCCAGAGCGCTGACAAAGATTTTCTATAAATAGTAACGGTGACCTTGACCTTGACCTTGGCACCCTGAAATACGAACTTGTTCGAGGTATTCCCATGCTGGACCCATATAGGAAGTTTGGTCAGAATCCGTTCAAAAACGAAGTCGCTAGAGCGCTGACAAAGGGTGAACATACGTACGTACGTACTTACGTACGTACTTACGTACGTACAAACGGAACGCTATATCCCCTCCCCGACTTCGTCGCGAGTGGATAATAAATGTATTCAAGATATTTAAATAATAAACAGAAATTCTTAAGAGTTAAAATGAAATTTCAATCAACAACAGGTATATCAATTAAGACTTTTTTCCTATTGAGTAATACAAATTATACACATATAATATTTAATGTGTACAAGACAATATACATTAATATAACACCGCCGGTAGCTTTATGACTAGTTTGGCAAGGAAGTGTGTACTATCAAAATTTAAGGAATTTCATCATATATAATACTAGTATACTACATGTACTTCAATAGTAAAATTTACCATTAGATATGCGACATTCAAAGGTTTTTTTTTTTAAAAATAATTATATAAATAAGAAATGTTTGAAACTCTCTTTAAACGTGGGTTCCATACAAATGATAAAAAATTAAGATTTCACTTTGTAGTTTTCATATTAACTTTGACATATTTGTTCTTTTCTTTAGTATTTATTATTATATCAATATTTTGAACCCTTAAATTCAGTTACACTTGACGAAGACACTGGTACAGGTGTCGAAAGCTCGTGTTGTTAACAACAGCTAACTACATGGTGATGTCTTAATTTTTTATCATTAATTACATAAATGTTTATATAATTTACCCTTTCTACTATAATATAATCCAGTTAATTAGCCACTGTTTATCTTATGGTATATCATATAAAAAAACAGAAATCATCATAAAAAAGTGAGTATTATTCCGTAAAACAATATCATTGACAAGTTATTTTAAAATACATCGATTTACATACACTAGGCCAAGGAAGAAGATTAAAACAATTGTATCTGACAATTAAAAAAATTGTGGTATGTGGAATTTCTGAATGATATATAATGATTACATCTCATCTCTGAAATAAATTAGAAAGATACTTCTTTATACAACATTTATTACATCATCCCATGTAGCCACACTCATGTGTCTCATCCTGTTTTACTTACTTTGCTGGTCAGGAAAATACATCCCATGATACACTCAAAATGTTTCCACTTTGATGGCAGCATAGTGTCAGTGGGGGAGGCAACCCACGACCTTCAACAAATACCTGGCTAATCTTCCACATACGGAAAACAAGTGACAAATCCACTCCGAAATTCGAGCCCCGAAAAGCCTTGGTTGGTCTGACCCATTCATCAAAGGCTTGTTCTTATGTGGGGGACTATTGTTCTATCGACTTAGCCATCATGACCCACCATTCGTACGAGAAACCCTGGTCTCTTCCAGGCAAATGTAGCTCAAATTTTCAAAAAATAAAAGTATCTAAAGAAACACATTTCTTAAAAAAATATATAGCACCAAATTAAAATCCCAACAAAAAACAATATTGGAATGAAAATTACCTGGAATTATCATGATCCATAAAATTATCATAAGATTTGAGTTGTATTGATTGATTGCTCTTTGGAGTTTTGTGCACAGACCTATAAGGCCTATACCCCAGACAGGGACACAGAATAATTTAAAAATCTATTTTATTTAGCAAGTTTAAAATGCCTCAAACTGAAATTAAAATAATCAGTCTCTCCAAAGTATAGTTTGTATTGAGCGTGGTGGTGCAACTCTGTTGATATACCCCACACCAGGCTGGTAAACACTGAAACTCACTTCTACGTTCTGCCTGCAAAGAAAAATAGATCAACAAATATAATTTTAAATACAGTTATTGTAAATGATTGTTTTACGCCACACTCAGGATTATTTCACCTAGATGGCGGCATTGCCAGGTTTAGTGAGAAAACCAGGGAGCTGTTTCTCGACACTGACTTAACTTTGCGCCTGGTCGTAACGTCATGGCGACATATACCTTCAACATTACGTTACGACCAGGCGCAAAGTTACGACGGGCGTAAGTTGTGTTGAGAAACAGCCCCCAGGCTCTTTGACCAGAGGAAACCACCAACCTTCAGCAAGTACCTGGCAACTCTTGCACATATGGAAATTGAGTGAAACATACACTGAGATATTAGGTCAGAGGGGAATTTCAACCCTCGAAGCATCAACATAGTTATAGTGATCACACTAACAATTGGTACTCATACCCTCTTGTTACTGTTGTTTTAAAACTACAGCAACGAGAATTCGTTTACAGCTACCCATGATAAAACTTTTACAAGTTATATATATAGTATGAATAGTTTGAGTCAAACATCTTCCCGTTTTTTTAAAACCCCACATGGTGTGTCTAGAATCCATTGGAGGCGAAAGCAGACCTATTGTACAGAGGGTATGCCGAACCTTGAATTGGTCGTGGACAAGCCTTCCCGCTCCAACAAAGTTAATTCAACAAGAACCCATTTGCACTCGTTCAACCTGTTTCATGGAAAACTTGCCATGTTCTCATTTCAGGGTACCGTATTTCTTCTAAAGATTCAGCCACTTTTTTTCATCAGAAGGATTCGATCATTAGAAAAGAAATATGTTAAATGAGGCCAGACAAATTTGCCCATTAGAGGGAATTTAAGGCAATATGACCCCCCAAGCAGTGTGTGAAAACGGTTATCTTAAACACAACTCCATGTCCCCTTTTTTGCCTGACTCAATGGCAAATTTAGGCCATTAGAATGGCTGAATATTTAGAAGAAACCCGGTACTGACAGTTTTAATCTTCCCCATTTCAGTGCTTTTAAAGAATTTGTTCAGATCTGGCCATGTTCAAATTCAAAAACATGTCTTAGCAATATACTTATTTTGTATGTTTACATACCCTCATTGAGACATACATAGCATAAAATATTTCATTTTATTACTGAAGTTAGTTATGTCAAATGCAAAAGTAAAGTGTAACTGGATTGTATTTTCAGAGCTGCAGGGTCTTCAAACTACCATCAGGACCAAAGAATTCAGAACCAGGAATTAAAAAATTACCAATTTCTACATTTTAAAGTGGCATGAGCTGCCAAAATGTTGATATTTTGACGTTGACACAGAATGTTGAAATTATCAGCTATTTTTCTCAAGACGTATAATTCAGTAGCTTTTTAGTGCTTCTAGTCTTGAGAATGTGCGATAAAGTATTGTTTTGAACTAACTTTGGCTTAGAATGAATAAATGTTCATCCCGGTTATTTAAATATATTTTACTTTTCGAACACTATTCCGGTTTGTAAATGCCACATACTGTATGGATTTTCCTCATTCCAACACCACTCATTTAGTTTTTCGATGGCCTTCAAAGCCTCTAACTGTCGTGACGATCAGAAATTATGAAGAAAGTGTGAATTTTGGCAGCTCATGCCACTTTAAGAGCTTGGAATTTGCTTCTTTTTTTTTTTCATTTCAAACCTTTTCATAACCCGTACAAGTCCTGCACATTGAGCGTCTAATACCCTTTGCACGATAACCCCATTTAATAAGTTAAAGAAGAAAACTCACACCTACCTGTTTAATACAACTGTTGCTATACTTTTGTCTGGTCTCATGACACCTACATATATTAGGTCTGTGGATTTACTTGACAACACCTCAAGTCGCAGAGAATCTGGAACCAAAAATTTACTGCAAAAAAAAAAGATTTTTTTTTAAACGCAGGGGTCAGTTGTTTAAAGTGCTATTAGCTTAACTGACTATTAATATGTTAAGAACTACTGGAAACTCTTTTTAAGCACCTCAAAAGCTTTAATCATGTTTCATTATTGACTAGCTTTTGTTTGATAACTACCATTTTAACAGTCTATTAAAGGCAGTTAAGCTAACAGCACTTTGATTGATTGATTGTTTGGTGTTTTACGCCACTCTCAAGATTATTTCACTTATATGGCAGCGTGGCCAGTTTTCCTGAGGGAGGAACCCGGGCTCTTTGCCCGGAGGAAACCCACGACCTTGCGGTGGTAACTTGCAACAGCACTTTGAAGAACCAGCCCACAAAGCAGCCTGAAGATATAAAGTTCAAAATCTGAAGAGCAAGTTTAATATGACAGAACTAAAAAAAAATCCTACTAATTTTATGCTTGGTGGAAAAAAAATTGATTTACCTGAAGTGTCCCATGGCATAGAAGGTTGGTTGTTTGTAGAACTCATTTTTGCCAGCGTTTACGATGATAGGGCTGTCTACAAAGTTTTTCACCCAGTTTGGTCCACCCTCCATATCCAAGGCTATATTCCAGTCTGTCCATCCACTCACCCAATAATTTAAAACCTAGAAATGAAATGAATCAAATGTGAGAATCATTGAGTGAAGAAAAATAAGTAAGTACAGCTGTTTCAATTAATGTCAACTGAAATAGTATAAAATAACTGCAGTCAGCAATTAACCGAATTACAGAGTTGCCCATCCTAGACCATGAGAATTACTCATCCACCCCAACGGGGCCCCAGACAAAAAAAAACATTCAAAATAAAAAAAAATGCTTGGCATTTACTTATAGACCCCGCTTGTGTGCTGAATATTATTGTGATGTGAAGAAAACAGCGTTATTTATAAGAGGTGATCTGGAGAAGAAAACAGCATTATTTATAAGAGGTGATCTGGAGAAGAAAACAGCATTATTTATAAGAGGTGATCTGGAGAAGAAAACAGCATTCTTAACTATGTGATGTGCTCGAGAAAAAAACCCACAGGAATCTCTATGTGACTTGATCAAGAGAAGAAAACCAGTTCTTTATGTGACATGGTCACAAGAAGAAAACCAGTTCTTTATGTGATGTGATTTCAAGAAGAAAACTATGTTCTTTATGTGATTTCAAGAAGAAAACCTGTTTTTTTATGTGATGTGATCAAGAGAAGAAAACTATGTTCTTTATGTGATGGGATCTGGAGAAGAAAACCTGGTTCTTATGTGATGTGATTTCAAGAAGAAAACAGAGTTCTTTATGTGATGTGCTCCAGAGAAGAAAACAGGGTTCTTTGTGATCTGGGGTAAAAAACTGGGTTCTTTATGTGATGTGATCTGCCAAAAAACAGGGTTCTGTATGTGATGTGATCTGAAGAAAACAGGGTTCTTTATGTGATGTGATTGGGAGAAAACAAGATTCTTTATGTGATGGGATCTGGAGAAGAAAACCTGGTTCTTATGTGATGTGATCTGAAGAAAACAGGGTTCTTATGTGATGTGGTCTGGAGAAGAAAACCTGGTTCTTATGTGATGTGATCTTGGGAGGAAAACAGGGTTCTCTATGTGATGTGATCAAGAGAAGAAAACCTGGTTCTTTATGTGACCTGGGGAAGAAAACATGGTTCTTTAAGCGGTGTGATCAGGGGAAAAACAGGGTTCTGTATGTGACGTGATCTAAAAAAAAAAAAAAAAAAGGGTTCTTTGTCATGTGATCTGAAGAAAACAGGGTTCTTTATGTGATATGATCTGAATAAAACAGGGTTCTTTATGTGATGTGATCTGGAGAAGAAAACCTGGTTCTTATGTGATGTGATCCTGGAAGGAAAACCTGGTTCTTATGTGATGTGATCTTGGGAGGAAAACAGGGTTCTCTATGTGATGTGATCGAGAGAAGACAACCTGGTCCTTTATGTGATTTGGGGAAGAAAACAGAATTTTTTATTTGATGTGATCTGCCCAAAAAGGGTTCTTTAAGTGATGAGATCTGGAAAAAAACAGGGTTCTTTATGTGATACGATCGAAGAAAATGGTACACTTTATGTGATTTACCCCCGTTAGCCAATATCACAATAAGATCATCAGACTTACAGATATTATATCATGGGCATATGATTCCCCTCTTTCCCAACTTCCAAGTATAACTTTTTCTTCCCAGGGTAAATCCCCATTGCAGGCCTCTGTTGAAAAGATGAATTTGTCAGTAAATTCAGCGTGTGTTCTTCCGAGAGTTTCAGGCGGAACAATAAAATCCAGGTACCAATGTATGCCGATGCCGGATACATAAGAGGAGGCAACAGGGTCACTCAAAACCTATCAACAGAAATGTGTAGACGGAGGTCATTCTTGGCTGGAACAAGAGCAAATTGCATTATGTTGAGAAAAAAATTTGCAAAAGAAAAAAGTATTAGTTTAATAATCCTTTGTACTGCAGGTAAATTCCTACATCCAAGACCTTTTAAAGTTCATTTTTTACATTGTACATGTACCTCTTTTTAACACAATTAGAAACTTGTCTCCATGGTTATTTTAGACAAGAAGATTTTCCCTGTGCCCGTGTGTTTTAGTGATCATAAATATATATATATGTGCCCATGTGTTTATTGTTCATAGATATACTTACAAATAAAATTGATTGATTGATCAATGTTTTTCGCCATACTCAAGATTATTTCACTTATATGGATTGCCAGGCTTGCTGGGTTATATGCGAAGTAAAGTGTATGTGAAAAATCGATTAAGAAATATTCTTATTGTGTTTGGACAGCGTGGGATTCAAACCCGCGACCCATCGATGGAAGGCCTTTGTCTGACTGAGAGACTATCATTCAGCCAACTCAGCAATGCACAAAAGCCAAAGCCAAAAACTGACCACCTACCACTTCGGCCCATTTCGGCAAAAATATTCTTTGATCGTCTAATATCATCAGTTTAACATAACTGAATCCATTTTGATGTAAAGCTGGTCCCAAATCCATTGCTATGAAATCTCTTTGCATCTCTGCAGTCCAGCCCATACATTGAAAGGGAAATTTGTAAATCCTACCATCGGCTGGCTCATTTTGTGCTGTCAAACCCCAGATTGTAATGTTGTGTTTAAGGTACTCCTGTAAAAACCTGAACAATGTTTATAATACATTAAAGCATTATTAACACTATATGAAAACTGTGTGAAACTCTCTTTGAATGTGGGTTCTAGTCTGATATGATGATGATAACAAGTACCGTAATAAGGACATACACAAGAAGAACATTAGCTTTCCACTTTGATACCAATGTATTTTAGTAGTAAATGCCCTGGACAAAGATGTCCATCAGTATACTATAGGTGTTGAAAATCATCATCAGGAAAATTAGTAAATAACCGACACCAGTGGACCGGGTCAGGATGAGAATCAAACTCAAGCCTTAGGGTTGTCGTCCCACCGCTTCACGAACTGAGCTACCCAGCCGTGCTTGCTCGTCCATTAGATTCTAAAGCCAATTAGAATGTATATTTAAAATGTTCATGAGTGGTGAAAGTTATCGTATGTTCTTCACAATATTTACTTTGTGTTGACGCCAAAACTATTATTCATCATAATTAACTGGATTCTACCGTTTCTATATTGAATCAGGTAGCTCAAAAGATGAGTAAAACTTCACCAGAGGGAATAATGGTGAAAGAAATCTATCAACTATGCTTTGTCCTGTATTTTACCCATTTATTTCATACATTCAAATCTCAATATGGGAATAACTTGAAAATTATTCAGTATTTTAGTACTTTAATTAAAACAAATTGAATGCCAATTTTAGATTGATTGTTTGAGGCTTACGGTCACACCTAACTTGATTGATTGTTTGGTGTTTTATGCCGCGCTCAAGATTATTTCACTTATGTGGCGGCGTTGCCAGTTTTATTATGGGAGGAAACCAGGCTCTATGCCCAGAGGAAACCCAAGACCTTCCGTTGGTAACTGGCAACCATCCCACATAGGTCGTTTGAGTGAAAACCCAGTCAGAAAATTTTCCTAATTTTTTAGACTGAGTGGGATTCGAACCCGTGATCCATTGGTGGAAGGCTGTTCGGATTGAGCGCCCACGCTCTACCTAATGAGCCACGGAGGCCCCTCTACATTTTATATGATGTTCGACTTACTCACACTTAACAGCTAAGGTTATTTGCGACAAAAGCACAGACCTCAAGATCACACCCTCCCCACCCACATCTAAATTTGGATATCAGGCTCCACAGACCATAGAACATAAAGAAGGCTTGCAGTATGTATTCGGCATACTTAATGTTTCTCCTTGGTGGGTCAGAATACATGGCTAAAGCAGTGCCACAATGATCCAGCCCGAGGGCAACATTTTTAGAAGCCATATCATTTACTGTTATTTTGCATTTAATAAGTGTGGAATTATTTTGAATTTGAGAATTGTTACTCGCAAATAGGATTGTTTGATTTGAGTTTGAGGCTGGCCCAAGCTTGGTGGAGATTCCCCAATCTGATGTACATGTACTTATGAATCAGGAATGCTTACGGGCATGGAAACTCACACAGGTGCTTGACAGTGGTTATTTTAGACAAAAAGATTCCCCCCCTGTGTCCGTGTGTCTTAGCGATTATAAATATATATTGATGTATGACACATAATGCATACCTGACAAAATAATTGGCCCATGTTTTGTAAAATTTCCCACCTGGTTGCCCAATTAGGGAGCCCTTTCCCACCATACTGTCATCGGTCTTCATCCATGCTGGGGCGCTCCAAGGGCTGCCAAATATGGTCATAGGTTTAGACGACAGCTTTTGGGCTTCGTTTACAATAGGTATCTGTTTATAACAAATAGAGAATATAATCTTACTACCTTCCAGCTCTCCTCAGTTGTTTTTGAGAATAAATTATTAACACAAGAACTTGGTACAACTCAAAGAGCTTCTATCATTAACTTTATTACAACAATTTATGATGGGGTATAAAGGTCTAAATGATACACCTCTTTTTAACACCTATAAAAAGAATAACACAAATATAGAAGCTTGTCTCCGTGGTTATTTTAGACAAGAAGATTTTCCCTGTGTTCATAAATATATATAGCCAACATTTAATCCCTAATTATGACTTGCTTTGTGTGTCACACTAGGCGATTTTCAAGGCAAATTTAGGACTTGCAATTTCAAATACTAAATGTATGTCACCTTACTTTGAGCCAACGCTATAATTGGTTGTTTCTTAAACTTTGCTTGAACAGAATTTGCTGCAGTGGTCCCAGGCACACTTTAAATGTTTTCATTGCTGGAGATAAAATTTGTCTAAAAAATATCACAAATATTTGATGTCGGAAAATGTCATTGAGCTTACAGTGTATTTCCTCAGATCGCTTACCTTGTACTTCAAATCTTCCATTTGTAAGGAAAAATTTGTCAGGGAGAAATCGAGAGGAGAATCATCATAAGAATAAGGATGTGTGGAGAAATCACAACTTCCCATTGGGATTCGTATCACATTATATTCAATACCTAGTGAAAAAAAAAAAGGGTTTGTGATATGATATTTCATTCCTGAAAGATAAAGCGAGATCATTCACAAAGAGATCCTAATTAACAATATCTCAATTTGACATACTTATAAGTTATTCTACAGTGTTTAATTGTTTGATAAAGACATTATGTTTTTGTTTAAGGCCATTGTCTTGTTTTCAGGTTAAAGAATATGGACCATTTTTGTATTGTATTGTATATTTATTCACCAAATAACAAACTAAAAGTAAATTTGAAGTATAACAGAGATTGGTGGGAATAAAACCCCTGGGGGCTTGATCTATCCCAAGATATAAGTATCTAAATTCAAAATGATTGAAGATGGTAAAGGTGAAATCAAAAAATTAATTCACAAGACATATTTACAAGACAAACCAGCATTATCCACTCCACAATTCAATGTCAATACAGCATATCACTGTAGCTGTTGCAACAGATAATTACAGATACACTTTTTAAAGAGTGATATGGAATTCATATTTTTGATAACAGGAGGTAATCCATTCCAGATCTTTGGACCCTTTACCCCTACATAATACCTTGACCAATCACTATTAACAAATGGAACATGTAAATTAACAGAAAATTGACGCAAAGAGTAAATTGAGCGATCCTTCCTCACTAAGAGAGGTCTTAATGACATAGGTATTAAGTATTCATGGTGGACAAACTTATGGACAAATAGGAGAACTTGTTGACAGTTAATTTTTGATAAAGGTAACACTTTATACTTGATAAAGATGGGTGTTGTATGTGCCAATCTGGCTGATTTAGTAACAACACGTATGGCCTTTTTATGGATAACATTCAAAGGCTGTAGGTGAGTTGTGTAGGTTGTTGCCCATACAAGATTGCAATAGGTGAGGTACGGGTAAATTAATGAATAATACAAAATAAACATTGTTTTTTTATTAAGATTTTCCCTAATACAATTCAATATTCCAATATTTCTAGCTAATTTGGACTTAATAAAGTCAATATGAGTTTTCCAGTTTAAGCGGTTGTTTATGAAAATGCCTAGAAACTTAAAACAGTTTACTTGTTCAATTCCTATATCAGAAATTAATATCACAAAATTTGCAACCTTGTTTTTTGGAGAAATTACCATAAACTTAGTCTTAAGAATATTTAACGTTAAACGATTAGCGGTTAACCAAGCAACAATATGGCTTAACTCAGAATTAACATTATCACATAATCTTTTTGGGTCTGAATCACAGGCATGTAAACAAGTGTCATCAGCAAACAATATAGTGTTAAATAACTTAGAAACATTGCTTAAATCATTTATAAAGAGAATAAACAGTATGGGGCCTAAAATAGACCCCTGAGGAACTCCGCATGAAATTGGTAACATTGAGGAATAAGTGTCTCTAAAGGTGACACATTGCTTTCGAGTTGATAAATAATTTTTGAACCATAAATAAGCATTGTCAGTTACGCCATAATAGGTGAGCTTATCGTTCCGCCTACATGTATTATTACATAAGGTGAGTGATATGGCCAAAGAGTTCAGTCTTCTCAATCTGGGTCTATGTTACCAATTGGTGAAAATCAATTGACAAGTAGTCTATGACCAACTAGGATCTATGATTTCTGCCGCTGGTCGGAATTGAGTGGTCAAGGAAATTTATTGTTTCCTCGGCATATGTTTGTGGACAACACAAAATTATTTTGAAAGCCAGATTTAGCCTGTGGGGTGCAGTTTAGTGATCCCTTTGTTAATAGATACTTTACCTGCAGAAGAGTAGTAGGATTGTAGCAATTTCTCTTGAGCAGCATTACTTAGACTTAAGATGTTTATACCGGCTGAATCTGTGACAGCACCACCAAATCCAATTAGCCTCTGAAACTTTGCTGTGCTATTGACTGTTAGCACAAGACTTTCTGTCAATGAAAAAATGAAGAATTAATACAAGTCAAATGAAATTCGAAATAAACCTATCCTTGCTTCCAGACTGTAAGCTCTGTTCAAGCTCCAGTCGGCAGTAAATCTACGATCAAACAGAGAATTATTTTGGACTTGAGTATCCTTAAGACTGTTCCAATCGGATGCAGACTGATCAGACTGTCTATTGTTAGGAAAGAGCATGCTCTACATATATATGTATTTTCTCCCAATCAGTCGTAAGGAGGCCAATCGACCCATACATGTACCTCATCACATGATCATTTTATTAGCATTTTACTAAGTCATTCCTAATCACCTGTCATTCAGCTTTTGACCAACTGATCTCATTGACCTGAGTGTGGCTCAAGACTTATCAGTGGGGAAACAGAAGGCTGGAGGATGAACCAGTCTTAGTTGACATAAATGATGCTAAGATTCAAGCGCGGCGCCGACAATCAGATCAGATCTTAACTCCACCTGAGCTGGGCCCTGTCTTACGAAGCTGGCGTAAAGTTGCACAAAGGCCTACAACATGGACCAGTTGCGACTAGGGCGTAAGTTCCTATAGTTTTAAAACTGACTAACGTCCGACATAACTTACACCAGCTTTGTAAGACAGGGCCCAGGGCTTTACATTTATGATAGCCAGACTTTCGATGAAGTGAACATTCCTTTTTTTTCAAATTTGTTTTTGAATCTCAACCTAGAATTATTGAAATCTTAAAATTGTCAAAATAGCCAAATATCATAGTCAAAAATATCCCTCTGTCAAGGCTGATTATTTTCAAAATTGCTTAATTAAAGACAGGCAAAATATATTTACCATTTCCACTCGTTTCAATTTGTCCAGTAGATTTCTCCAGCCGTTTTCCAGACATTGTAGATGTGTAAACAATGTACTGTTTATTCTGGAAGTCCCCAATGGGTTCGACAGTGTCACAGAATGTTGCATTGCAAACACAAACAACCGAGGTTGAACCAAAGCTTCTTGGAGAACATGGTAGAGAATCTGTAAAAAAGTTTGAATTTCAACAGGTTAGGGACTTCAGTCCTTTAGCTGAAAACAGCTTGAATAGTTAACAGGTATAAGAGCTAAAAAGAGTTCATTGCAGGGGCGGTTTCTCAAAACATTTACGCACAACATAACTTTTCAACTGGCAGTAATATAATGTTGAAGCAGGCTTTAGGATTTGACAGTAACAATCAGTTCCAGTGGCCTGTTTGTTACGAAAAGGAAAATCTGTTACCCATTGCAATCAAAAACGGTATTATTTTCTCTTTGTTTTTCAAAGGACAGCCTGAATCTCTGATTCGAATCCTCGTTTCCTTGAACATTGACCTCTGGAAACTCGCTTTCGGATTTTCCAGATGAACATACGAGTCCACGTTTAGTATGCAATGAAAACGAAACTTCACATGGACTTCACATGTTTATATTTATCGAGAAACTCTGAAAGGGAGGCTCCAGAGGTCAATTTTCAAGAAAATGAATACGAGAGTCGGGGATGCGGGCTGTCCTTCGAAAACAGATGAGGATATAACACAAATGTGAGTGTCTGCAGGGTTGTACAGTAAATGTAATTTGTCCCCTGAATTCACTCTTGCCTCCTTTGGTTTTCCCGCCATTGATTACGTAACACTGTTGTGCTGTTTTTGAGGTTTTTAACGTCAGTCGTCAAATTCACTTTACAGAAACTGAGAAAGCTAAAGTATTCATGAACGTTGTTTTGAGACTATTTGAGAAAATTAAGATATATTGTTATTGACCGTCTAAATCTGACCACAAACTCCGTTCAAATGCGGGCAATCTACTCAGGCTTTTTGATTGCAATGAGCCTGGACTCCAAAATACAGCCGTCAGTATAATTATAAAAAAAATATTCAATTTGGAGTCAGAAACCCGAAACCTGTTTCAATAAGCGGTATAGCGTAACTTTTCACGTAACTGCAGCCTATAGTGTAGAGATACTTTGCTATGGCAGTTACGTCAAAATTTACGCTACGGTGCTTTGTGAAACAGGCTCCCAGACTAAACTAGTGAAGTAAAGTGTGTAAAGTACTTAAGTCGTAAAAGAGGAGTAAAGTAGTCAAGAGTAGAATAATCAAGCCGACACTTGTTCAAAGTGGCATGAGCTGCCAACATTCACACTTTTTTAAATAGTTTTGGATGGTCACGACAGTAAGAGGATTTGAATTCCATCGAAAAACTAAATGATTGGCGTTGGAATGAGGAAAATCCATAGCCTAGGGGTACCAGTTATCGAGGGGTACCAGTTATCGAGGGTTAGGTACATTATTGATTGTAGACGGAAAAGTCCTCTAAGAAATAAAACAAAATTTCACTCGTACTTACGATTCGTAGTTTCCTTCATTTTCAAAGTGCAGATTTTGTAATTTGGTCCGCGATTTAAATTGTTTGAGCAGACGATGTTGTCATCAATTGATCGGCAAAAAATAGACAGTGCAACAGAAGTCTTAAAAATCCATAAAGCATGAAAAAGTTGAACAAATATTAGCTCCTATAACCACACAAATCACTGAACATTATGCTGCATGAAAAATAATTATTAAAATTTTGCGGAAAGTGAGTTTGAAGCGCGACTTTAGAATCTAGGTCAGTCGATCGAGCGGGGACCATTCATTGGTTTGGATATCCAAGTACCTTCATAGTATGGGTTAACATAGGCAAAAACATAAATGACAGCTCCCTAAACGTTTTCGTTCTGTTCGTGGTTTTCGTTTACCGGTGTTAGGTTTTGGCATTTGAAAGTGGCCTTTTTTCAAACAAAAGAAAGTAAAAACTTGTCTAGTTTACTGTAGTATGTCCATTATATTCTATAAGCGTGCTTATGTGTGGAAATTTTTGAAAAAATTACCAAAAACTGACTTTTCCCTGAACCCTCGATAACTGGTTCCCTCGCTGTTGAATTTCCAGTCGGACACCAGGCTGACTTTTTCCTTCCGATAAAGAAAACACAGTCTCCCAGCGATGTTAAATTACTTTAAATAAGTAACAAACAGGTACATCTTGGCACTCCCAAAGTTATATTACTTTGACCTAAGCCATTTTATTTGATGATCGATGAATGTCACATTTACCCTCGATAACTGGTCCCCTCAGGCTACAGTATGCGGCCTGTACGAACCGAAAACGTGTTCGAAAAGTAAACAAAATTTAAATAACCGGGACGACCATTCATTCATACTAAGGCAAAGTAAGTTTAAAACAATACTTTATCGTACATTTTCGAGACTAGAAGCACTAAAAAGCTTCTGAATTATACGCCTTGAGCCAATAATTTCAACGTTCTGTTTTAACGTCAAAATATCAACATTTTGGCAGTTCATGTCAGTGACATTGTCACTTTAAACCAGATGAAAAGTTACTTAACCTTTGGTAAAAAGTCAATGATCTGAGTGCTAAATTTCGACGATGTTATATTTACCCGAATCATTCCCTAACAAGAGGTGCCATGATAAAAAAACAACACTTATTTGCAGCAGACGATTTCGTCCCACCTCAAACATTTTCGCAATTTCCTTAGCTGTCAAATGAGATGTAACGAGAAATTTGATTAGCTGACAATTTTCTCTTAACCAATTAAATTTAAGCTACTGAAAAGGCACGTGACTTTTAGCGGTTGTTTCAAAATGGTGGACGTGTTTCCATGAATAGCTGATGAATGGTATATTTTTATGTTTACAAATCGTAATACCGTATCACCTGTCAAAACAATGCGGTGTTCTCTTCAGTCTTTAACATTGTATGACAAATTTTGAACGTTCCAAAGTACCAAAGATATCTGCCTTATTTACCAGTAGTAGGCACTCCAACACCGAAATGCAAAATGTACTTTATTAGTAATTTTAAGCAACATATACGTAAATCATGTGCCCTTTAATTCATATCAAAATTTGGAAATAAAAAAAAACAAAGCCAAATAGCTATCAGGCTAAACAAATAAATGTGGGTCACTCACTTGCTCTGCAGATAAAAAATGGATGTCAAAGCTCTCAAGTACAGCAATTCGGAAACGCCATCTGGTGGCTAACTTGTAAGAAAAGTTCAAAGGGAGTTAACAATTACTTAGGGGCCATTACAACTATCCAATTGGTTCAGATTTCTGAACATGTTTGCCACAATATAATTAGAGACGTTGAGACGGCCCCTAATATACAACCACGTGACCTATAGATAAAATGGAAATGACGGAGACAGAAGGAGAAAGTTAGCAGGGAAGTTTAAATATGATATTTCGTTGTTTTTACACTAATGCTATCGTCTGTGTAAGCGGCTAAATGCGGCATGAAGAAATACATTCTTGTCCTCAGATAACGTGGACTGCATTGGAATAGGTATTTAGAAATTGATGAATGTTCTGGTTAACGAAAATCATTTTAGTCCGAAGAACTGATGTTGTTGTTGTAGTGTGTTCACATTGCCCTGTAAACGTATGCTATTTTTAGTTTCGAAAATTAATTTTTATTCAAGGATAAGCAGAATCCAGCTAATTCAAAACCGGAAGTGCCACCTGTTATTTCATATGCGCATAAAGGATGCGCCTTTAGAGGTTGGAGTGCCTACTGCCAGTAGACCCAATATTTCAGTTGGCTCAAAAGACAAAACTAAGGAATCAGGATTCAGTTGGTAGTCCGGTTTCTAACTCCGAAATGATTTTGGATCAGGACTCATTCCAATCAAAAAGCTAGTTGGCGATCTCCAAATTGTGTCGTTTCTCCGACTGTACATGTTTCACTATGGCAGATCCTCCAACTCTGTTTGTCACCCATCATCAATAGGCCTATATTTTGGCCACAGAGTTTGGAGATCTCCAAGTTGGAGTCCAACTATCAAAAAGCCGGAGTGGACTGCGCGCATTTTAACGGACACTTTATGTTCAGATTTACACAGTAAACAACCATATATGTTACTGAAATAGTGTCAAAACAACGTTCATAAATAATTTAGCTTTCTGTCAAGTGAATTAGATGTTAAAAACCTAAAAAAAAGCGGGTCCAGGATTTAGAACTGGTCCGTTACAAAAGGTCCCTAACCCTAAAGTCCATCGATTTTGGGCGTTTTTTGAAGACACATGGCTAAAACTAACCTTCCTCTGTCAATAAAAACGGTTCCTAACCCTAAACTCCATTGATTTTGGGCGTATTTTTAATAACACATGGCCAAAAATCAACCATCCTCTGTGAATAAAAACTGTCCCTAACCCTAAACTAAAGTCCATCGATCTTGTGCGTTTTTTGATAACACATGGGTAAATCTAACCTTTCTGTATCAATAAAAACGTAACATGGCTAAATTTGACCCTGTCGCTAACCTAATCTGGTGACGGAGAGACTTGTATGTTGTCAGTTGGTTATCTAGGTGACGGACCAGTTCTAAATTCGCACCTAAAAAGCACAACAGTGCTACTTGCGTTATCAATGGCAGGTAAGTTTGAGACTGAAGGAGGCAAAAGTAAATTCAGGGGATGAATTACATTTACTGAATGACCCGGCTCATCCATATCTGACACTGGTAGGTAGTCCGCAATATGTTGACGTGGTATTGAAGAAGCCCATATTGTGGGCTCATCCAATTAACTTCAATCCACTGAACATATTGCGGACTAACTGGTAAGTACCTAAATTATTCATGAAGACAGGAACGCGATTATGGCTGTTTTGATACGACTTGAGTAGGTTATATTGTTATTCGCTGTCTAAACCAGAACACATACTGCCCCTTCAGAAGCGGGTAGTCCACTCCGGCTTTTGGATTGCAATGAACCCTGACTCCAAAATACTCACGTCTGTATAAAAAAAATAGTCATTTCGGAGTAATAAACCAGGACTATCAGGTTAGGGAAAGTCGTAATTGTAGTAAACAATACATTCATGAGCTAGGAGCTCAAGTATTGTAGAAGGGTCGCCATTTTGAAAATGTTGGTCCCTTTTTTGTTTAAAAAAAAAAATCATTCATACTATTAGGTCAATCTGCCGCAGGCATAAGAACAGAGGTCGCAAAGCAAGAGCCTTCAAAGTACTAAAGCAATTTGAATATCTTCAGAAGTTTTAATTCGAGCTACATGTATGGCAATAAAAAGTGTTTTATAATGTCTCTTTTTTCTCTATATCATATAAAAACCTATGTACAACATATTGCTTTGAGAGACTGTTGTCTGGTCAATTAGTAGTTGGAAGTATCCATTGAGCACCGTTATTCGAAGCCACGACATATTGACAATTGTGTTTTAATTGTAAGAGTAACCTTTCAGAAGTATTACATGTTGAAATGTTTCTAAATGCAAATATTGAATATTAAAGGAAATACCTGTACAATCGACATGTCTAATGTTTGTTTTTTTTGGGTTTTTTTTTTTGAAGATGAGCAGATCATTGGTTTTGCTCAGCAGAAAGCTGATTGATGTCATCCAAAATGGAGATGCACAGTAAGTATGTTTACTGAATTGTATAAAGGGGGCCTCTGCCCCTCAGTTTGACACAGGCCTTCCATCGATGTGGCGCGAGATCAAATTTCACTAAGACTGACCAAAAAAAAAAAAAAAAATTTCTGAGCAGATATTTTACTTGATGGCCGTATGTGGAATAGTTGCTAGGTGCTCGCTGTAGGTAGAGGCAAAGAGCCCGGTTTCTTCCCCCACTAAACCTGGCATTGGCTGGCAATGCCGCCACATATGGGAAATTATCTTTAGAAAAACATCAATCAATCAATTCTATAATGAACTGTAAGTGTGTTTAATTCTGCCTATCCCTAAACTTTTGCACGAAAGCAAATTGAAACTATTAGAAATGATTTAGTTTACTTTATTTCAAATCAGCCCCAACAGGTCCAATGGACCCAGTAAAAGAGACGATAACAAATGATGTTTAATTACTCATTTACTGTGTGCAGTATGATATTCCGAATTATTTTGTTGAAGGCAAGTGGCAAGACTGTTGAAACAAGGTGCTGATCCCAGTTTGCTGCAGTCTGAGGGTATTGCACCATTTCACTATGCTGTAGGACAGCAGGATCTGCGTAACCCAGAACTCACCAGGCTTATGTTGGAATATGGCGGAGATCCTAATGTCAGGTAATATCTCACAGGATTTCTAAGGTTTGATTATCTGCCATTGAAGCTCCTGAAATGTTACATTAAATCCCTTAATCTGTTCAAAGTTGGTAGATCCTTTAAGTTTTCCCCAACTGTGTTTGTGATGACATTTAGCGCTCCTGATAAGGGGCATATCCGCCATATCGGCATATTTTGCGCCTTTAAAATGACCTGGTACGTCCAGGCTTTAAAAGTAAGGCATACTCATTACGACACTGGGTTTTTCTTTCAAAAGGCATTTCTACAACTCATAATGTGAAATAATACTGTGACTGTGAGCAATTCAAATGTGAAGATATAGAAATCATTTTTTTTTCTTCTCCAAGGCCTGTTACACTTGTATCAAGGTATTAATTAAGCGGAAGACTGAAATCGAGGATTGGTGTCATCTGTACTCTGCCCGTGTGCTAGTTTTTTCAGCATGTGGTTTACATTTCTATTATTTGTCAAGACTGGTGACATTCATGGGCATTCCCTAAACAGGCCAGTAAAATATGAGTGACATAATATATTTATGAACACTAAAACACACAGGCACAGGGAAAATCTTCTTGTCTAAAATATAATGGAGCTGCAATAAATCTACGTAGTTTACAGTGTGATTGGAAAGATGTCAAAACTTGAGGCTGCATATTGATGAAAATCAGTTACTACATTATTGTATCTTTACCTCTTTTATTCAGATGTTTTCATTTGTTGTTCCTTGTCTGCAAGATCTCTCCAGGGGCCTGTTTTACAAAGCTGGCTTAAAGTTGCGCATAGGCCTATAACATGGACCAGCTGCGTAAGTTAGTTTTAACACCGCTTTACGTCCAACGTAACTTACGCCAGCTTTGTAAGACAGGCCCCAGAACTGGATCTACAAAAGAATTTTTTTCACACGACTTTTTGTTTTGATTTCTCTATGTCCTTGTGGTAGACTGTCAGAAGCTCAGCAGTTTCCCTCGGGTTTCAAAAGGGTTCCTCGCGGAATCTGATGGTTGGGAATCCTGACTATACCAATAAGAAGAATTCAAATTTTAGGCATCTTGTCCTTAAAACCTAAAATTTTGTTTTCCATCACTTATTTTAAATGGTCAATGCTACACTTGCATTAAAAAGAGACTCAAGACAATCTCAAATAGGATGCCCAGGGCCTCCGTGGCTCAGTAGGTAGAGCGTTGGACGCTCAATCCAAACAGCCTTCCACCAATGGGTTGCGGGTTCAAATCCCACTCAGTCCAAAAAAAAAATTGGAAAATTTTCTGACTGGGTTTTCACTCAAACAACCTATGTGGGATGGGTGCCAGTTACCAGCGGAAAGTCGTGGGTTTCCTCCGGGCACAGAGCCCAGTTTCCTCCTACAATAAAACTGGCAACGCCACCATACAAATGAAATAATCTTGAGCGCGGCGTAAAACACCAAACAATCAGTCAATCAATCAAATAGGATGTCTGAACACACTCTAATGATTATTTTTTTGTTATTGTAACTTTCAGATCCTCTGAGGGAATGACTCCCATGCATGTGGCAGCCACATGGGGTCATTTAGAATGTCTACGCCTTCTTCTATTGAATGGTGGTGATCCACAGATTAGAGACCAGGTTTGTTAAGAAACCTTTCTCCTCATTTACAGCCCTGGTCCAGTGGGTTAGAGTGATCGTCCCTCAGTCCTACACAGACCTTCTATCGATGCGACGCGTGTTCAAATCACACTCAGACCAAATAAAAATTATATAATTTTTGAGTGGATTTTGCCCTCAGTGGAAGAGTTGCCAGGGACTCACCGAAGGCCGAGAGTTTCCTCCGGGCAATGAGCCCGGTTTCCTTCCCCACTAAACCTGGTAACGCCGCCATATAAGTGAAATAATCTTGAGCGCGGCGTAAAACACCAAACAATCAATCAAGAAATGACCAGACATATCTTTATATGATCTTGTATATGATTGATCTTGTTAGCAGGCCCCCCTATAATCTGGTCCCCTATTTACCATTTTCATCTGATTTACATAAAAGCACTACTGTCGTTATTGATTTACCATTACCTTGTTATTGAATGCGAATGTTTGCCATTCTAAATTATAAACAAATGAGAGCTCAGATTTTCTCAAAACTTTACTTCCAGAATAGTTTAACTATTGCTTCTATGAATCGGATCTTCACATTTTATGTATATATTCCAACTATAATGTTTTTTTTTTTAGCTTTGTCAATATATAAGGGGGTGTTGTTGCATAGATAAGCGATTTCATTATTCTCATTTTACACATGTTATCAGGATGGTTTAGACTGCTTGGATTTAGCCCACCAGTATGAGAATGGGGACTGTGAAAATCTCTTGTTAGAATTCACGAATGAGGCAGAAGATGACTGCTGCAAGTATACAATCGTACCATGTAAGTTATTAAAGTATTGTCTTACAGTTCACATTCAGCCCATTGGCCAAGGCTCCTAGATGGCTTGTAATTATATGGCTCATGCGCTTTAAAGATTTCTGAACAAAGTTATTTAAACAAGTATTGGCTTACAGTTCACATTCAGCCCATTGACCAAGGCTTGTAGATATATAGCTGGGCTTGTAAAATGTTATATTTTAGTATTTTGCTGCTCTAGCTGAACTTATATGGTTCATGCACTTAAAAGATTTCTGAACAATTACTTTATCAGGTTTTGAACTTCCTTTTGTCTGTAAATGGACTTAATTAATTTTTGACAAATGAAAGATAAATATAAGATGAAACTCAAAAATTTTCCCAGTAAGCTGTCTGGTAGTTTTTGTGTGTAGTAGGCCTATTCACAAAAATTATTTAAAGTGATGTCATGCATGACTTTTGGTGTATACAAGCTGCCATGAATACACACTGGCACAGTAGAGGTTGTACATGTGTACGTACACATCATAAATTATGTTTGATACCATGTCACTCATTGAGCTAATTTTGTTACATATTAACATGATCTTAAAGTGATAAACAAAGCTCGGAAATGTGTGCCCGTGTCCAAATATTTTTTTTACATTTCTCTGCTTTAAGGCAACAGAATTAAAAAATAAGAAATCTTTAAAACCGTTAATTAATAGCATAGTTTGCAAGTATTTGCTTCATTTGTGTACATGTAATTACAAATCTTGGCCCACTCAGTCCCCCCAAAAAATTGGAAAATTATCTGACTGGGTTTTCACTCGATTGACCTAGAGCCTGGTTTCCTCCCACAATAAAACTGGCAACGCCGCCATATAAGTGAAATAATCTTGAGCGCGGCATAAAACACCAATCAATCAATCAACAAATCCTGGCTTCATTTATTGATGTTCTGTCGAAAATCAACCGCTTGCTGATAAAGACGATCGACAATAGCTGTGTTCTGGATTGAACCGATTTCTGAACTATTAGCCTCGGCAGATCTCTCCAGGATACTTATACATGTTGGAATTTTTTCCCCAGTGTAGATATTTATAAACTGATGAGTTTTGGGGGTTGAAAAATATGAGTGCATTTTGTAAAATTCAGAGCAAGATACTTTGCTGACTTTTATTAGGTTCGCCTTGAATGTGTTGCTCCCTAAATTTAATTTGCATTTTGATCTGATTTGTTACTAAAGTGCAATGCAATATTATTACACAAAACTTTCATAAAGCTAAATTTATATGTCTCAAATTACCTGACGTTAGCCAATCAGAATACGCTAACACATTTATTTGGATTAGAATTCCTATTTTTGTTACTAATCGGAAGGTCAACGGTGTCTCCTTTTAAATGAAGCTCAAATCTGACAATCACATATAAACTGTGAAAATATTGATTTTATTGATTTTACAGATGAGGACAAAGAAGCTGTGTCATTCTTATTGAATGATCCCAAACCATTGCCAAATAGAATTCGTCCATCTAACAGGAACACTGCTATCTATACAGAAGACATGAATAACATCCTGTCCAGTTATTTGTTAGATGATGATCGAGACGGGAAAGTTATTTTTGACGTCACATCCCCAAGTCATCCTTACATAGAGCCCAGAGAAAGCCATGGTGGGTTAAAGGGTCACCTGAATTATAGGCGCAGCTCTGAAAATCATAGTGATGTGACGGGAAGCAGTGATGATTCATTTGTCACATGTACAAGTGAGGATGCAGAGAAAAGCCCACCCAAAATTCCCGCTAGTGTTTGCCAGCAAAAAAATTTTTATTCAAAAAGATTTGAACCCATGGCCGCGTCTTCCCCACCTTCTTCAATTGTTCGTCAGAAAAAAGTCAAAGTTCAATCAAGCAGAGATGTTCATAACGATAGTGGTATTGACGCCTCCAGTTCTTGTATTAATTCCATATCGCTACGCGATGATTTGTGTCATAGATGTTCGCTCAACACCAACCAGAACCATTGCTCAACACAATGCTGTGATTCACCATCTAATCAGCGCAACCCCATTCCATACTGCCAGAACACTCCTTCCCATTATTGTCCTTCACACCATCAAAGTATTCATCAAAGATGTCTTCCTAATATCCATTGCTCCCATACATGTCCTCCATCTATTCATAATGAACAGCCATCACCAAGCACATGCAGCCGTCACTGTCAGCAAAATGTCTGCGTAATCTCAAACTCATGTTCACACTGTAATAACAAATGCTCCCCAGTTAAAAGCCGATCAGATCAGTGTTTAGTGGACAAATTTACTGGAATATCTCTAGATGAGGATAGAAAATCAGAGGACGGCTCTTTATTTAGTCATATAAGCTCTATTGCCTCTAGTGAAAATACATTACCTGAGATGAAACGCAACCCAGAACAAAATTCACGTCGAGATAAAAACAAGAAATCCACGCATATCGGTGATTTATCAATAACTGAAACTGACTCATTAGCAAGCTATATTCCAAATGAATTTAATATGTCTGATTTAACAATCAACTCTAATAACTGTCAAAAGCTGGAAGCTGCTAATGAAAAGTCTATGCCCTACAAATCTGACCGGACCTCTATAGAATCTGCGCTTAGCTCCGCTTCAACCATAGATTATCTGTACATTGATCCTGAAGAAGGTGTGACCCTGATCGAACGTCATTGTCCCTCTATATGTTCTGGGGGCAGTTCTCGTACCAGCCTTGAGAGTGCTGGGAACGGACAACATGAGGAGTTGGCTGTCTCAGATGATGATACAGTATTGTATGACTGGGAGGATTATATATCATCGACCCCTGCAGGAACAATAACCCAGTTCAGGCTGCCTCGAGGCTCAAATACTTGTGTTGGAAGTATAGATTCTGATAAGACAATAACCAATACCCCGTGTTCCCAGTCTAAAGGATCCGCGAGTTCTGTAGCAACGCCAGACTCTCAACAAAAAACTCCGGAAATTCCATCGTTACTAAGACGACTGAGCAACAAAGAGGTGAAGGACAGACTGGTGAGTTTGGGAGATGACCCAGGCCCGGTGACAAAGTTTACAAGGCAGACTTACCTCACTCGTTTAGTGGATCTGGAAAACAACCCAGACATCAGCCGGCTTATTCTCTCCTCAGAGAAACCAGGTAAATTCATAATCCTACTATTTACATTTTTTCTTTGTATTTGAATCCGCTTCAACAGTCAAACAAAACATGTTTATGAACACTAAAACACACGGACACAGGGAAAATCATCTTGTCTAAAATGACCAAGTTTCTAATTGTGTTAAAAAGAGGTATATCATTGAGATATTTATACTCATTCATTAGTTTTTGTAATAAACCATAACCGCTGATATTTTCTTAGGCTTGCCCTTAGTCACTAGAATTTTCTGGAACACTTTGTAATACATTGACAATGCTTATGCATCTTCAGCTATGGTAAGACCAACCAAAATATGTAACATATGAGTTTCTGGTCCCCAGCTGTAGTTATTTATTCAGAAATGTTCATAAATTCTTTCATCTCTCAATATCTTGTCTAAAGTTTGTCTCTCAAGGAATCTAACAACTTATAGACCATATACATGTATCTGTAATGTATCCAACTTTTGTGTACCCAAGAGCGAGTACATCTGTCAAAAATAATTAGCATTTTCTTTGGTAGTTGGTATAGCAATTGTGTCTGAGCCCCAAAACACGATAGCAGGAAACATCGACAGGAGATATGGGATGGAGTGATAATATATTAAGAATGGTTGTCCCATGTCTTTATTTTATGATGCACCAATAAACCATAAATATACCCATAAAGGGACAAACCCAGAAGAAAAATCATTAAAATGTGTTCTTTTCGACTGTTGTAGTTATTTCATAAGAAATGTTCATAAATTCTCTTATGGACCATACGGTAAATGACGTCCGAATCCGACCGATTTTATACCCAAAGTGAGTAGTAGTCTGGTTCAACCTCCTGTTGAGTCGCATGAATAGAGCGATCAGCGAACGTGTGAAACGATTAGTCTGGTTGGCCTTTGATATCTCCGAGGCTGGGAATTGATTCAATGAGACTATTTCGGCTAATAAAACATGCTTTTAACAGAAGCGTTTTCCCTTTACAGTTTAATTTAAACGCAGGTCTTCGTTGTCACTTTGGTACAAAAACATCATCAATTAGTAGACCTACGAAAACGCGCAGTTAGCTGAGAAATCTGCCTATGCCGGATTTTATATTTTTTTCGTCACAAACGGCCCAGGGAGCGTTCGATGTTCACTGCTGCTGAGATTCCAACACAACTTTCAAACTTACAACATGTGCGTATGGCCCTAATTCTACCCCTCCTGCATGTGCGTGCCGTGTGCAAATATACATGTTAAGTAGAGATGACTTTTCAAACAACATCGAGTCTGTGGTGCAACATCGGCTGGTAGGTTTACCTCCCCCGAACGAAGTGATCTTTTGCTTGTTATCATACAAAATGAAGGATTTAACCTGATAATGTTGTGAGTGTGGTTATATTCTGTCCTTTTATATTGAAAACTGGGCTGTCATGAACGTATACAGTCACCAAAGGGTTGATTTCACAACATTTCCCCCGATAGCGTCGTCAGCAACCCAGCCTGTCAAAGCGGTAGCCATAGTGACATTATGTCATTCTGCTTCAAAATATCTGGGTCAACCGTTGCACGTGACCAAAGCTTATCGTTGATTGGTTAAAAGTTCCCACTCTGTCCCGAGGGAGGGAAAAGGAACGGCAATCAACAACAGGTCACTTTTTCCTCATTTTTCTCAATTATCGGGGTAGAATCGACTTTAATACCTTCGTCTTGGTGTTTATTGCATAACCCGATACCGCTGAACGTTGGTTCGCACCTCGTCAAACCCCTCGAATGCTGCGCATTCTCGTGGTTTGACTCGGTACGAACCAACGTTCAGCGGTATTGGGTTACGCAACAAACACCGCTACGGCGGTATTAAACCCTTAAACATATCACTATGAGTAATATATAAACTACACGTAGTCTGCTATCCAACTTTTATTTGTTAGTTGATTATATATTTATATAAAAAACACAGATATTCTATCTGAAACCAAAGTGACTACCCACGTGGCAACACAGAAGCGGCCATCGTCCAGTCGTGCCGTGATGCTCACCAGTAGGACGATTGGACCACCAGAAAAAAACGTTTGATGAAAAAACAATTCCTTAATGTAGTATAATCGGTCATTAACATACTAATCATGGGTTAATTACATGCACAAGTATCTGTTGTTCCCCGTCGCCATTTGAGCACTCAAGCTACCAACTTCACGGGAGTGTTGACGGCGCCAGCAAGACAGGAAAACAATCGGAAATCATAGACTCAAATTCAATGAGTTGTTTAAGGGTTTAATACCGCCGTAGCGGTGTTTGTTGCGTAACCCGATACCGCTGAATGTTGGTTCGTACAGAGTCAAACCACGAGAATGCGCAGCATTCGAGGGGTTTGACGAGGTGCGAACCAACGTTCAGCGGTATCGGGTTATGCAATAAACACCAAGACGAAGGTATTAAAGTCGATTCTACCCCGATAATTGAGAAAAATGAGGAAAAAGTGACCTGTTGTTGATTGCCGTTCCTTTTCCCTCCCTCGCGCAGAGTGGGAACTTTTAACCAATCAACGATAAGCTTTGGTCACGTGCAACGCTTGACCCAGATATTTTGAAGCAGAATGACATAATGTCACTATGGCTACCGCTTTGACAGGCTGGGCTGCTGACGACGCTAGCGGGGGAAATGTTGTGAAATCAACCCTTTGGTGACTGTATACGTTCATGACAGCCCAGTTTTCAATATAAAAGGACAGAATATAACCACACTCACAACATTATCAGGTTAAATCCTTCATTTTGTATGATAACAAGCAAAAGATCACTTCTTCCGGGGGAGGTAAACCTACCAGCCAATGATGCGCTACAGACTCGATGTTGTTTGAAAAGTCATCTCTACTTAACATGTATATTTGCACACGGCACGCACATGCAGGAGGGGTAGAATGCTAAATTATACTCGCCCTCTAAAACCATAGAGAATTGCTTTTAAATATTAGAACGACCAAAAGACATTTTGTAATGTTTTATTGTTATAAGCGGGCGTTTAAACACGTAGGCCTAAAATATTTTATATATTTGACAGTCCAGAGTGAGCTGTTCAGCTTTCTTTTGGGTCTTATGGTTGCTGATTGGACTATACATACCTGTCAATCAAAATAAGAGCCAATCAAATGGCTTCCTGTTTTAGGGATCGATAAAACTGCCGCAGACCACGTGGGTTTTCACTTCAAGTAATATTAAACTATAATATTGCTACGTGATTTTCAAGAACTCGAAGTTTTAAAATTAGATCATGTATAGACTGCAGCGAACAGGAGTTAAAATGTGAGTTAAAATCTCTCGATCTGAGTTCATGTTATTCGTGAATTTTGATCTTTACAGCTAGTGGTTATTTTGTAATACCGATGTTTGATATCTTGCCCGCCGAAGGAATCAAAAGCCGTGATATATTGAGAAAGTAAACTGAAACCACGGCAATTTAGCGATTTGCGGCTTGGTCTGGGTTTCTGACTACAAAATGATCTCTATATACTGACGACCGTAATTCCAAAATACGGCTGTCAGTATACAACAAAGTCATTTTGGAGACACAAACGCTACGTACGGCGTAGTAATTAATTTCATAGACGTGACAAAGAATGATTTGACGCTTGGTCATAAGCTGACTGTATGAAAAACAAACAAAACTCGGGTTGATTTTTTAACACGTATTTATTTTTTCGCGAATCTAATAAAAATGGTTAATGCACAACATCTTGGGACTATACGTTTCTACTTTAAGTCGGAAATCTCCATTACCGGTCGACAGCCGGTAAGTTATAGGTCATGTAGACGCTTGACTTATGGTGTGTTTCCACGGACATGCGTTAACGCGTGCGTTGACGGATGCGATTTAAACCAAAGAATGGGAACTACAGAAATACGCTAGAGTGTTTCCACGGTCAGTCCGATATTTTTAACGCACGCGTTAACGGACGGAGAATGGAGCTTGTCCCATTTTTAACGCAACGGACGAGGGATTTCGTTAATCATGAAGGGGTTTTCCGATCTTGATGACCTTTTGCTGTCAGATAGAAATCCACAGAAACACCGAGTTAGTTTGTTTACTCATTTTTACTGACTTGTGTTTGAGTTATAAATGTATTTTGTATGAAAAAGCTATGTAGATGTCCACTTATTCACATTCTTTCCCCAAACCGAAAAAAAAAGTGTTGTCACGGATATGACCTTGACTTTTAACCCTAACCTTATGACAGATTGCATTGTCGATCGCATGCGTTAACGCAAGTCCGTGGAAACACTTCATCCTATCCGTTAAACAATCGCATCCGTCAACGCACGTGTTAACGCAAGTCGGTGGAAACACACCATAACTGTCAGCTCAGGCATTGGCAGCACACTACATGTAGGTGGCTAATCACCATGGTCTGTGATCTCCGCCGCCGGTCGGATCGGGCATCGGTCGGATTCGGACGTCATTTACCGTATATCTGTAATGTATCCAATTTTGTGTACCCAAAAGCGAGTACATCTGTCAAAAATAATCTGCATTTTCTTCAGGAAAAATTATATGTATTGGAAATATATCTTTTTTCTTTAATCTTTTCTGTTATCATTTTTACTTATTACTATTTTATTTACTGACAATTTTTGCAATTTGGCTTTGTCAGCTCTTGAGATTTTTAACCTATTACGTAACTCTCTTTTTAAATATTGCTTTTCAGGCTTTTCCAGGGAATTAAAAAAAGCTCTAGCAGGAAATTTTGATGATTCTGGATTGGAAGAGATAGAAATGCAGATGGTTGAAGCCTTCCAAAGACCAGATCCAATGAGAAAGTGGAGAGAAGGAATTTTAAAATCATCTTTTAATTATTTATTATTAGATCCAAGGATTGCTTTAAACCTGCCATTTAGAGCCCAAGCTATGGGTATGTATTTTTTGATGTTATTATCAAATAAAAAGTGCAATATAGCCAAAAACACCACAAGTCAAGGCATATCCATCTCTTTAATCCTGAAATAATTGATAACACAAAGCTATAGCCTTCTTCATATGTTATTGGGTGATATAAGTGTGTGACACCTCAAATTGCCTACGACTTTATACGTTGATAAGATAATGTGTTTATGATGAGACATATTCAACTGTCATCACATGGCATTTTCTCAAATTTTGCCCGACCCACAGAGTTGTGTTGAAAGATTTGTTTAAAACGATGAGTGAGCTGTTGTAACTTGTTAATTCCATAAAACAAATAAAAAGTGATATGTGTAAACCTGATTGAACACTACATTTGCACTTTAAGGTTATTGTAAATATCCTTGATTTTTCTGTTTCCAGTATCTGGCTACTGCCGGGTTCTTCAAAATTTAAGGGCATAGATGAGTACTGAATGCTTGGCTTGGCATACTGTAAGCATAGCAGTCAATCCAATGAGCTTTTTATCAGTGGCACTATGGGTCAAATTTTTTAATTCAACTCTGTTAACAAAAAAAAAATGCGCCTTACAGGTTATCATAATATTTCACTATTATTGGAAAATACACAATTCAATGACTATTTTATTCTCTAGGTGAGCTGGAAATATTTAAAAACTTCATCTCAGCTATATTCTATATTGGGAAAGGGAAACGCTCCAGGCCTTACTGTCACCTTTATGAAGCAATAAAGCATCGTAATAACCCACAAGGAAAGGTATGTGTTACAGAATATATTGGCTCCAGTGCAGTTGATTGAATAATAGAATTAATAGATGCCTTCCATTATGTCTCGTCTTCAAATCCCACAAAACATCTCACCAGGTTTTCACTGAATTCCCCTGTGTGGAATGGTTTTTAGTTTGGGAAACAGTTTAAATTGAGCTGGGTGTAAAGGACCATTGGATTGTGTTTAATATTTTTCAATTTTTTTTTTTCAAATAAACTATTTGTATTTATTTTATTACAGAAACCAAGTGAAAAAGTTGCGAAGATCTTAGACATTTGGAAGGATGGATCTGGAGTGATATCCCTTCACATATTTCAAAATGTCATTCCCGTTGAGGCATATACAAGGGAAGCTTGTATGGTGGATGCTATAGGTAAGGAAAATGGTTGTGCACCTTTGGGGCCTCGGAGCTTCTGGGTGCCACTCTGGGCCTCCGTGGCTCAGTAGGTAGAGCGTTGGACGCTCAATCCGAACAGCCTTCCACCAATGGGTCGCGGGTTCGAATCCCACTCAGTCCAAAAAAAATTGGAAAATTTTCTGACTGGGTTTTCACTCGAACGACCTATGTGGGATGGTTGCCAGTTACCAACGGAAGGTCGTGGGTTTCCTCCGGGCATAGAGCCCGGTTTCCTCCGGGCATAGAGCCCGGTTTCCTCCCGCCGCCATATAAGTGAAATAATCTTGATCGCGGCGTAAAACACCAATCAATCAATCAATCAATCTGGGTGACACTAGGAACCCTTGTCTAGTTTTGTAATCACCAGCAGATCAGTCATCACGATCTTACTGCAGCACAAACTGCAGGCAATTTCTTGCACAAAGTTGGAGGTCTATAGTGGATGTCATATGGATTCAATTGCACAGAGCCAGGGACTAAAATTTTTCGCTCCGTCTTTTAGTCATTCCGTCCATCAGTTCGGAAAATCAGTTTTCCAGACGTTTTTTAGTGTTGCTCCACTTGTTTTTACAGAAATTATGGCTCTTGCATTTTTTTTTCTAAACGCTTTTTGATATTGTGCTGAAATTTGATATTTTAGTCTGCCATGATGATTTACAGATCAATTTGTTCAGCTACGCTAATAATTAAATAAATTACTGCCTTTGGTCGTCCATGATATTTTCATTAAAATTACAAAGATGTGCATTCAACCTCTGGTAGGGGACTATGTATTGCTATGCTTTACTCTTAGAAAGCCGTGTTTATAAACCATTAGATAAGCAAATGTTTGTTGTTTTAGGATTAGGAATTCTAACTAACAAGAAGAAGGGGGACTATTATGGTGTTTCCTCTACCTGGTCAGCATGTAAAAGAAGGCAGGTGGGAGTTCACCTGTTGAAGAAGGCCCTAAGGATTTACCTGGCAGAGGGAGAGAGGCAAATTTCTCCACCTGATATTGGCATCGGCCAATAACTTTATGAAAGTGAAAATTAAGCACTTACATGTATATAGACAGTCAGCTGAAAAGCCATGTTATGGTATATTTGCCAGCCATTTGTTCAGCCCACTTCCTTTCCCGATTCCATTCCGACTCATAACATTGTCGGTTACATTGTACAGCGGCCATTTTAAATTATGTAATATAATATAACATTGTTGGTTACATTGTACAGCGGCCATGTTAAATTATGTAATATAATATCAAGCTTTCTTTCACTCCTCTACTTCATAGCTTGCAGAGTTTTCCATTGATTTTGCCACCTTGTCAACCTTATTTAATTATGTAATATGATAGCAAATCCTCTTCCACTCTTTGAGCTGATGTGGACAATTTTTTAAGAACATGTACATTATGGCCAGACACTGTTTCAAACTGATTTTGTGATTGATTGTTACATGTACATAATTTAGCAGCCATTTTGAATTATGTAATAACTCCTTCATAGTCCGACTTCTACAAATTTTGTTTGCTGTGAATAATTTTTTCACAGTAGTTCTATTTCATAAACTGTTTATGGAATCACATGTTACTTAATGTGTCAGACATATTGAATAACAGTGTATAATATTGTCTTCCTCACCATAAAGGCCACCATAGTAGTGAAATAATCTTGAGTGTGTCGTAAAACATCAATCAACCAATGCTCTTTCGGGGCTGATTTTGATTAAAACCAGCCACACATCCTTACTGATCCAGGAAGGCCTGCTTTTGGGAAAGAAAGGTATACTTTTAATGATCAGGGCTGAGTTGTTCAAAGGTGTATAACAGTATTAGGCTTAAAACCGGTCTAAATGATGTTGCGTAACAAAGAAATTGAATTCTGACGTTGCAAAGTTATACCGGTATTAAGCCTAATACACTCTTGAACAACCGGCCCCAGGATATTCACTTCACAGTCAATATATCCACTGATTAGTATTGCTATACAATGTAATGTATTGTTGGTCACTCCAGTAGCACAGCTCAGTGGCAGGCCTGCTTTTAACAAATATAGGCTGCATTACTTGCAAAATAAACATTTGAGTACTATAACAGCCATCTCTTTAGTTTAATATCCATAGATAAGACTAGTAGGGGTGTAACGATACATCGATGCATCGATAGTATTGATACAAGGAGCTTTCGATACGCGTATCGTATCGTCAGTCGCATATCGTGATACGTTATTAAAGGGAAGTAACTGCGTAATTAATAAAGATGCAAGAGTGTTTTAATATATTTTATTCGAATTTGAGTTTTGTTACAGCTTTGCGTTGTGCCATTGATCAGTGTGTGTTCTGGTTGACAAGATTTCTGTTATAAAATAAAGCTGAAATTCTTAATTTTACTCTTGTTTTGTTGATATAGATATAGGCTTGTTAGGTGCTTTACCCAACACTCAGATGAATTCACTTATATTAAGTATTTCATGTACACAGATATAACATATTATATTATATTGAAGATAAAAGAGTTCCATATGTATCGTGATACTATTGTATCGTGACCGTGTATCGTGATACGTATCGTATCGTGAGATTTCTTGCGATACTCAGGCCTAAAGACTAGTCTCTCCACCAATGGGACACTTAATTAAGGTCACAATTGTAACAGTTTCTGACTCTTTCTCGGTAAGCGCATTTGAAGTGGAAAAAACTGAGAAAAAAAAACCGATCATTTTGTTCAACTTTCTGCATGTTAATGGAATAAACATTTGTTAGACTTGAACCAGTAAAACATTTGTTATACAATATGTCATAAAAAAACAATTGTGTTAATGTCTAAATTTTAAAGCAGACTTAGTTAAAAGAGAGCTTGTAACTTATGATAGGATTTTTTTTTCTTACATTTTTAAAATAATGATCATCCTTTATTTACAATTTTTAGTGCCATATTTAATTTATATATATATAATCCTACATTCAAAATATCTTCCTTTACAACACCAGCATTTTACAGGAATAATAATTCAGAATTTCAGAATGCATAGATTTATCGCCTTTTATAGCCAAAACTTCCACCATACTTAATAGCTCTCGTTTTATAAAACGAGAGCTATTGAGTATGGTCAAAGTTTTGGCTACGCCTGTTATATCTCTAGCATACAATATAAAATACATGCATTCCGATTCGAATAGATTGTTTTAAAAGATCTGGACTTGAATTTAATGAGATTTTTGTTTGCTTTTCAACTTCACTATTCTGTATGGCAGCTTTTATTACTTGAACAGATGTATATATTTGCTTAAATCTTTTAAAGAAAAGCCAGTGTTTTGACCTTGACATGGTTTATTTATTCCAGTGAAAAATCCTTACACAATATAATTATAGCTGCGTGTAACATTACAAAGGTCCTAGATTCTAGTTAAAATTTTTTAGCAGACAGTTGATTGAGTTTTGTAAATGGTCCTAAATTCTAGTTAAAATTTTTTAGCAGACAGCTGATCTAGTTTGGTAAATGGTAAAATCATGTTTTAGAAAAATATTATGTTTCCTTTCATATGTGTCAATTTCTTGGTTTACTAAATTGGAATGCATGTACCTATTTTGTTATTTTATATTGTTAACTTTATTTTTTTTTTCAAATTTTTTTTCTATTTTGATTTTGTTACTGTTGGACTGTTAAGGACTATTTCAATCAATTTACAATGTTAGAGAGAATGGGAATGCTACAAAACGAAGCAAACCATTTACAACTTTTCTTCTTATTTCAGAAATATTATGATCTAGGATTCAGATGCAAAGCCAGGCCAACTTGTTTGGGTGGTAGAAAATGCAGTGGATAAAAAAGCCTAAGCACCTTCCAAAAAAGTCCAGTTTTTGTCTTTTCATAAGTCCCAAAATTGCATTTCTACAGTATTTAAACAGATATAATATTTAGTGCAAGTCGAGCTCAAATTTTATTATGGCCAAAAATACCATAAATCAAGACATTTACATATATACGTCTCTGGTCAAAAGCTAGATAATTGTTTATATTTTATTAGATAATTTAAGTGTGTGGTTTGAAACCTCAGCTAAAATTGCAGAAAGGCTCTTTGCATGATATGCAGCATGTGTATATGACCTCCCACTTATATGGGACAAGACTAGCTGCATTTGTGATAACACTGTGAGATCAAAACGCAATATCATGAAAATGCTGTCAGATGTGACGTCACACGGAACTGGCTGAATCCAAACAACATTTCTCAAATTTGGCCAAAGTCATATAGTTAGGTTAAAATATGTATTAAAAACGATTTCTTACATGCCAGATAGTATTGTTAATTTATGAGAATGTTTAATGTGATATGTCTAGATCACCACTATGATGCTATTGCAGCTGACTAAATCAGTAGAATTCCATATATGATATGCCAATTATGTGAAATATTTTGTATATGAGTCACAGAAGCATTAATTTTTTATTCAAATAGACTATCTAAATATTATTTTACTTCTCATTCCTTTTTGTGTGAGCATTAGAGGTCATGACATAAGGATGTAGGGTAGGGGCCTCCGTGGCTCAGTATGTAGAGCGTTGGACGCTCAATCGACCTATGTGGGATGGTTGCCAGTTTCCTCCGGGTATAGAGCCTGATTTCCTCCCACAATAAAACTGACAACGCTGCCATATAAGTGAAATAATCTTGAAACACCAAACAATCAATCAATCAATCATAAGGATGTATTATGTCACTGATTCCATTTATGTCACCAGAAGTCTATCAGGCCCTTGATAGACTTCTGATGTCACTCATTAAATACTGTAGCAGTATGCATAAGCGACTTACAAGCTCATACACATTTGTTGCTATCAGAATTACGTTTTTATAGATATCAAACAAAGATATGTCATTACTACGAAACCGTAGAGGGGACATGCAAAAAAAATAAAATAAAAGCTCTAAAAAGATTTCGTTCCACAAATTACTATTTCGTTCCACGAATTACTATTTCGTTCCACGAATTACTAATTCGTTCCACGAATTACTATTTCGTTCCACGAATTACTATTTCGTTCCACGAATTACTATTTCGTTCCACGATTTATGGTTTCCGTTGTTGTTGTCATAGAAATAGGTTCTCAAAGTGAGGCTATGCGTACAGGTCAACATGGAAAGGGGTGAACTTATTGCTATGTATTTTGAATTAGGGTTGTACAAGAACATCGTGAGTATATTAGCTGTGAATCATGGAATTAGACTGTCTTTTCACCTTTTGCAGCAATTTTTACATCGACGAGAGCCAGCCAAGAAATATGCAATGTTCATCCTCATTGGTTAGCTGGCAAGTTATAAAGCCATCAGCCATTGGTTATCATAATTCGTGGAACGAAATAGTAATTCGTGGAACGAAATAGTAATTCGTGGAACGAGTTAGTAATTCGTGGAACGAAATAGTAATTCGTGGAACGAAATAGTAATTCGTGGAACGAAATAGTAATTTGTGGAACGAGTTAGTAATTCGTGGAACGAAATAGTAATTCGTGGAACGAAATAGTAATTCGTGGAACGAAATAGTAATTCCTGGAACGAAATAGTAATTCGTGGAATGAAATAGTAATTCGTGGAACGAAATAGTAATTCGTGGAACGAAATCTTTTTAGAGCTTTTTTTTTTTTTTTTTGCATGTCCCCTCTACGGTTCCGTACATTACAATAAATTGGAGTAAGATACATTGTAATTAGTGGAACATACATCATTACATGTAAACTGAAGTGACAAACTTTTTTATGGATTTGTTATGCTTGTCAGTTTTGTTTATATTATGATTTTATTAAACTTGAACATTTTGTTACCCTCACGTCTGTATTACTTTCGTTTCGATTTTTATGGTGTTTTTTTTCTGTTGTTAAATTCATTGAATATGTTATGTTATAGGTTTGGACAAGAAAGACAACTCATTCGCCCTTGTTTGAACTCTTTAAAATAGAAGGTCAATTTCGCCTAGCTGTCTGCTTGCAAACAACAACAACAACACTGTTCCTCTGAGAAATTGTTGTTTCCTGCCATTGATGGCGTTTTGTGGGCCTTGTAGCGAATGATAGTAACAGCACTTGCTGTATTGTGTTTAATTACCCAATTCACACCAGCCACAAAGAATTGTGACGTTTTGATCATCACTTACAGCATTCCAATTACAATTTCACTTCACTGTTCACAGTTCAGTAGGCCTACCCGTGCTTCGTTGTCTGTGTCACTGGTGTTGTCAGATGAATAGTACACTTGCTATTTTCAATGATAGAATATGTCGGGTACCACCTGACCATTACAACTCAAAGCTTAGTTGTAAAATTATGGCGTCTACAGTAGACTTAACATTACCCAAATAAGCTGGAATAGTGTAACTAGGCATGTCAATGACGTCATCAATATCACCAATTTTGACATAACTTGCAAAAGAGTAGCGTATTTTATAAAGCTTGAAACATGACAATAAAAGAATAATAACTCCCGGAATGAACATAAAAAAGAATGGCCTTTCTATTTAAAACGAAATACGAAGACATAAGCTACTTTCTCACTTGGTAAATCGCAGCATCAAGCCTTTCACGAGAGCGAAATTTGCGTCTTCCACCACTGACGGCCATGTTTGGAACCATGTGCTGAGCTGTGATCCCGGTCTGTCACGTGCTTTTTAGCGGACTTTTTCAAAAAAGTAAAACGTGATGGAAACAAAATTTTAATACTGTTGAACTTGCACTGATAAAATTTTATATTCTATTATATAGTCTTGATATTTTTGAAAGCTGTCGTGGACGGTGAAAAGAATTAATTTTTGTCAAAAATTATCCGAAGTCCAAAATTTTTTCAAACGCATTTTATTTAAATCTGCATCTATTTTTAGAAATATTGATATCAAATTCCACGCGCTCTGTCATTTTTACCACGTTTTAATTTGATTGTCAAAATCTGTATCAAAGCGAGGCTGGTTGACATTTTGTTGTTAGTATCACTACATGACAGATCACACCGGCCAGATGAGCTTTGATAACCGTGAATTATAGGCAAATGGGGAGATCGATCGTAAAATTGACGATCTGATTGTGCCAGGTGGGTGTAAATATATATCTCTATTTATTAAGCGGTCTGCATATATCAGAATTTCGTAGATATTTAATTTTTACACTTTCGCGGAACGATAAGGTCATGACCTCAAACTTGCTAAAGTATTGATGAGGAGGCTTCCATCGGTTAAAATCGGCTACCAGTACAAACAAATTGTTCCCGGTATATCACAAGTTAGGCTATGTTGGGTAAATATATTTATGAATAGGTTTTCCATAGTGATCGAGTAAACAGTGAATGAAAAAATACCTCGGGTAAAGTTAAATTATAGAATTCATAGTTGATTCAGATTTCAGCTTAAAGAAAATTATAATTTAACTGCAGCAGAAATTTAACATTAGTCGTTAGAATTGGGCATCTTTGTCCATATCAAATAGCAATACCTGACGTTCGAAAAAGTTAGACTCACTCGATATTTTAATAATATTGGTAGGGTCACAAAACGCACGCTGGATTTGCCTCAACTTTTCCAAAGACGGAAATGTATGTGGCGCGGACGGAGATAATGATGATAATATGAAAAAGACGCTCCATTGTCCTAACGGGAAAGCTTCCCTAATGTCGTAATGATGTAAGCAGGGGCCTATATATCGTAAATCTTTTCCTTCATAATAAATCGAGGAATTTTGAGGGAAAAAAATAATAAATGGTGGGAAACAGATTACATGCAGATCCATATGTGTTCAGCTGAAGTTTTGATTGCTTTCTGGAATTGATATTCTAGCTAGGCCTACAACTTAAGTGTTTCACAGAGATTTTTTATTTTTATTTTCTAGTATCAGTGAATTAATTTAAAGACATAAGATTAGACTCATACAATGTACCTTACTTGAGGTATAATATGTAGAAGATAATATATAGCATAGTTCTTGGTCATTTGTTGTTATTCTAACTCAAATAGTTTCCATGAGATGGAAATTGGAATCCTACTGGAAAAATGTATACAGGAAATATTAGGTTTTAAACAATTACTTGAAAAAAAGTAAATGTTTTTTGGGGCAAAATAAATGTGATAGACAAGAGTATGCCTAAGTACATTGTTACTTGCCAAAACAATTTGGCATCAAACCAGGGAGGGTCTCAGTAGAGAACCCCATCCTTGGCCTACATTTTACCTGACAGTGACATGTATCAATCAGTTATAGTCCAGGTAAGTGGGTCAAGAAAAACCATGTGTCCCTGAAGTCACTGGACAGCCATGTTGTCCCATGAGCTACAATCTTTTGTTCACTGACCAAGTTTGTTGGTGGGATTGTGAGTAAAGTATGTTGAGCTGGGTGCCATCATTTGTTGCAGGTAAAGCTGAGACAATATATTTTATTTATTTCACTGTTTGAGGTATTTTTAGTTTTATTTTGTAGTATTTTCATACATTTTACCAACAGGCCTGCTGCAGTACTACTCACTTTTGTCTGAAAAAAACTGAAATTTAGAAACCATCAAAGTTGTTTTTTCAGACTTACACACACAATTGGACCGTATTATTTTGTATATTTGATTTACAGGTGGGTTTTTATATTCTGGTCATACTTAAATTCTGGTATGTACTTGTTTCACAAACCGCTTGACATGCCTAGTGTAACCGAATAACTGTTGGTTTCAGATTTAATAGTAGCGTGATATTTCTTCTTTAACAATAAAATATTTACGATAATTTCAGTGACCATGATTTTGTCCAGGAACATCGTTCTTCTCTCATTTTTATATTTCATTCAAGGCCTGCCATATGGACTTCAATCCAAATTTTTACCTATTTTCTTAAGAACACATGGAATGTCCCTGTCAAATGTGGGGTTATTTAAGTTGTTACTAATTCCATGGATGTGTAAAGCTCTTTGGTCTCCTCTTGTTGACAGACTGGGGACAAAGAAACAATGGCTCATCTGGAGTTTGGTAGCTCTTGTGTTCACTTGTTTTCTTGGATCAGCCATAGACCCTTCAGAAAGCTTGAAACTTGTTATTCTCATGTTTGTGATAAATTTAGCAACTTCAACACAGGATATAGCCGTGGATGGATTAGCAATAGGAATTTTGTCCAGTGTTGAACTGGCCCAAGGAAACATAGCTCAAGTTGTTGGATATAAATTTGGTGCTGTTATTGGTGGTGGTGTATTTCTTTGGTTGAGTAACTTCATCACCTGGTCACAGCTATTTATCTGTCTGTGCCTCGTCTATGTGACGGCAATATTTATTGTGCAATTTTCAATACACTCAACTTTTGAGATAACAGAATTTGAAGTAAAACCAACCCCTGCAACAAATGATAAGGTTGCAGGGCAAAGTAATTCTGAGAGAGTATTAAAATTTAACCTGTCAAAGCATATTTCAGACATTTTATCAACAGATGGAACAATTTGGATATTTTTGTATGTCCTGGTATACAAATTAGGTAGGTAATAGTATAACTATGAGATTTTTATCATACTGGAACAAAGGATACTATATGATTTGTTACAACAATTTATGGGGTATAAAGGTCTAAATGATATACCTCTTTTTAATACAATTAGAAACTTGTTTCCATGGTTATTTTAGACAAGAAGATTTTCCCTGTGCCCGTGTGTTTTAGTGATCATAAATATATATTGTACATTGAATTCTATCTTACATATCATTGTCAATGAATTTTCATCATCATCATCATCACTTTGCAGCATGGATGTTTTAATCCCAAATAAGCAAAATGTATCATAAAATCAATGAATGGCCAGAACTTTGTTTTTGTTTTTCATTTAACGCTATCTTGATTGTGGAATAACATCCACAGCTACAGCATTGTAATTTCTGTTGATATATAATACTTTCATTGTAATTACACAATTGTTTCTCTTATTTTTTTCAAGTAACCGCTTGTAATGGCTCATTTCACACTTTCCCCTATTCAATCGGGTTAATCTACTCTTTTCATTTCAGGAGAAGTATCAGCCTTAAACATGCTGCCGTTATTTCTCGTTGACAAAGAGATCTCTTCAAGTGAAATAGGATTTTGGACAGGTGTTTCTGGGCAGGCCTTCTCCATAGCTGGTTCAGTTGTGGGTGGATGGCTCATCTCCTATTACAGGTAGTCACAGGCAGGTCAAGAGTGTGTTGCTGGTTCCAGCCTTGTGCATGGCTAAAGTTAAATAAACACAATGAGTCTGATTGAATGACAGCGTCACAGCGAAGTGGATATACATATATTTAGAAAAAAATACATTTGATTAGTAAACCGTATCATTTGATTATTGATCGAAATGCAAGCGTTTAAAAGGAGCTCTGGATTTGCCTTGACCTGACCGACTGAGTCTAGGGTTACCAATGCTGTACTTAGCGCCACTTATCGGCTAAAGCTTATGTTTGTGCCCAAAAGTCCGGTCAACTTGCATTTTATTGGCAACTACTGATAAAAAGTTTTATGGCTGATTTTACAAAATCTGTTATCACAATGTGATGGTGCAGTTTTGAACTCAAGTTTGATAATGGCTTTTACCTTGAAGATTTAAGATTGGATTTACATAATGCACTGGACCTCAGGTTGCTATATCTTATCATTTTCAGATTTACGCCTGTGGAAATAACAAGCTTATTTACTTTTGTTAGAGTCATCATTATCGCTGTTTTACTCGCCATTGTTTCTGTTTGGTCAAGTCTACAAACTTTCACAACATTACTCTTCTGTAAGTGAAATAATCCAGTTATAATCTACAATAGCGAATTTTTTTTCTTCAACAAAACATAAACCTTTTTATACGCCCGGCTTGAAAAGCGGGCTGTATTATGGTATCATCTCCGGAAGTCCGGCAGTCAGGCTGTCCGGCGTCCGCTGTCCCTTCCGCTGCATAACTTCTGAAGTTTTGATTCCATCTGCACAATTTTTTCTAAGTATATACCTTATGGGTGGAAGGTGTGTCGCGAACTATTTTTGACATCATACATTGCGTAATATGGCAGCCATATTGGGTTATGTAATATTTACTTTTTCTCTCCATAACTTTAACAAATATGATCCGATGTTTTCAAATCTTTCATGTTACATACCATATTAACAGACAGTGTGTAAAAAAATTATTTATGATATCAACTATTGCAAATTATTGGATTATGTAAATTCTCTTTTATTCTTACTTTCATTTTCATGAAAATAACCTTTAAATTATAAAATGGCTTCTACTTTTCCGATTCTCATAAAAAAAGGATTTTTTCAAACTGCAATAATGTTTCTAAATTGATTAAAACTATTCTTAAATCAATATATAATGTTTTAATCAAATGAAAAATACATATAAGGATTAAAGTTTTATCTACAGACCAAGAGATAAGTATCCCAGCTTTGGTCTATTTACCTTGTCAACTTACAGTTAGATTTATGGCCATGTGTACCACATGGCCTCCATAAATTTAAAATTAAATGTAGGCTTTGTAACATGCCTAACTGTTATATATTTTTTGTAGCCAAATAATGTAGATAAAAAATATTATGAGAAAAATTGTCAAATCTACTTGAATTGGTGTGAGCTGCGAAATTGCCAATTAATTACATTTGTTTAAGTATGATTAGTAAATTATAAACTGCTTTTCGAAAAAATTGAAACCTTTTAGTGCAACCTATATTGACAACAAACAATGTTTAACATCATGATTTAACAGCAGCGAGAATTGATGACTTGTACATGTACCGTGTACAAATCTTGTTAATAATTGTTGATCCAAATAGCCCATTTTAAATTTGATACAGATGGATTTTAAAGGTTTTAGTGGTAAGATTTCATTTTGCTGACATAACGTCACCTTTTACCAAGCTTCACCTAATAAAACTGGCAACGCCGCCATATACATGTAAGTGAAATAATCTTGAGCGTGGCGTAAACACCAAACAATCAATCAATCAATCATTTACCAAACTTCAACCTCTTCCCTCTGAATTTTGAAAATTAAATTCAAATAAATATGGAAGGATTTGTTTTGGTATGGCTGCAGTTACTGTGCCTTTCCGGGCGTATTTTGGGTTTCCCGAAACTCTTGTTTGATCTAGTACGTACTGTGTGTTTTACATAGCAACATCAATGGATTCCAAACTACCGGTACATTTATAGACATTTTAAAAACTGACATAATGATTTTTTTCTATTACCACTTACCAGGGTAATATATTCTAAGATAAGCACCCAAATTTGTCTGAACATGTTTCCAAATGTATGTGGGGTCGCTGGTTCAAATCCCACTCAGTCCAAAAAAATTAGAAATATTTCTGACTGGGTTTTCACTCGAACGACCTATGTGGGATGGTTGCCAGTTACCAACGGAAGGTCGTGGGTTTCCTCTGGGCATAGAGCCCGGTTTCCTCCCACAATAAATCTGACAACGCCGCCATATAAGTGAAATAATCTTGAGCGCGGCGTAAAACACCAAACAATCAATCCAAATGTATGTGTATGTATTTTTTTATATTTTGTGCAATGCAGATATGGTGTGATAAATTGCTCATGTTTTTCTTTTTTTCTTTCAGTTCTGGCCATTGCAAGTATGAGCTGCCTTCTGTTTGTCAGTGGACTGGTTACCACAGCAACCTTCACTATGATGATGCAATGCTCTCAAAGAGCGCCCTCTACTGTTCAAGCTAGTCATTACACAACAATGGCCACATTTGAAGTAATGGGAAAGCTGATGTTTTCTGTAGTTACTGGAACAATTGCTGATAAATTTGGTTACCAGTTTATATTTGGGCTGTGTACAATATTATCATTGTTGGTTTTACCTTTGTTTAAAGTTTGTCCTCCTGTCGTGAAACAAACAACTTTCAAAAACCATTGATGACAGTTAAAAAAATCTTTCAGTTCCAGTACTTAAGACAACAGCATTGAACATGTTATTAAGTATAATATTAAATTATTTATTCCTGTTTTGGGAAGGAGAATTGTTATTGAATTTCTGTGATATTTACATGTACATTTTGTTGGAAAATATATTTTGGATAGTCATATGAAACAAATGTTGTTTGGAAGAGGTGGTGAGGGGGAGATCACTGGTTTCTGCAAGGTCACTTAGATGAAAGCCCAGACATTTTCTGATCCTCTTTCCGTTGCTCTTCCTATGCCTAGTCAGGAAGACATTTGGGTTTCAAAAACCACTGTTTCCTGCCCTTGTAAAGGCCCATTCTCACTGTGCGGTTTGTCGTACCAACTTGTGGGATGCGATTGAAATGGATGCATTTGATTGGTTGATAAATCATTTTAACCAATTAAAAGCCTCCATTTTAATCGCATATCCTACCAGTCGATACGACAAATCGCTCGGTGAGAACAGGCCTTAACTTACAAGTTAAAAGGAGACATCGCTTATGTTTGTTGTGGTTCTCCGTTGACCTTCAGATTATTAGAAAAATACAGAGTGATCAATCTGGGGTAAAAGGCTGCAAGTTGACTTTCCGCCAAAAATGTACATTTTACGATTTATTTAGGGAAACCCGTGTTGCTATTGTTTTGTCCCTGACAGTGTAAACAACAGACAAAAGTAGACCATATGCGCAGCCAGAAAGGAATTTACTGCGCACTCAATTCTTTTTACCACAACAAAGCAGACATTGGAATCCTCAAATAAAACTCCCTATCCAGTGGCCTGTGGGAGCTGGGAAAGTTACCAATGGCCATCTTCAAACCTAATCTTAATAAAAACAACGATCCCATCCATTAAATGACTGAATAACAGGACCTTTAAAGTGGCATGAGCTGCCAAAACTCAGTTTTTTCATAATTTCTCATAGTCACAACCGTAAGAGGCCTTGAAGGTCATCGAAAAACTGAATGATTGGCATTCGAATGAGGAAAATCCATGCAGTATGTGGCCTGTACGAACCGAAAACGTGTTAGAAAAGTATACACATTTAAATAACGTAAAAATATCAACATTTTGGCAACTCATGCCACTTTAAGTAAAATAGTGCATACCGTTCAATGCAGTCCTACTAAAGTTTGTTAAATCAACACCAAAAATATGAAAACATATATACAGAATAATAATATTTTAATCAAAACAAAATGCTTGTATAACAAAAATGTCATTATGATTATAATCTTCAAAATATTGTTTCATAAAGTTTCCCTCAAATTGAAAATATAAATACATCATTATAAAGATAATTATCACAGATAACCTTTTACAAAAATGAGTTTAAACAAAACAAAATTAATCCAAAAACAACTGAATAAAAATAATTTTGGTGTCAAAGATGAATCAATGCGTGCCTTTAACAGATGCATTTATAGTATCAAATTCTAAGTGTATCTTTGGAGTCATTAGCCATATTGTTTTTGGATCACAGTCAAATATAATTAACATTGTGATTTGGGGGAATGCCATCAATATGGCTTCACTTTGAAATTGAGACAGAAATAAACAAGTAAATGCCAAGTATCAACTAGATTAGAACAGTGCAGTGAAAGAAAATCTTTTCAAAATTTGTCTCCAGTCTTTCATATGTTGATAAATTAACAGGTATTATACATGTACACTGCTTGAAGCTGGGTCACTTGTGAGAGGAAACTTTCCACATGTGGGCCTGCCGTGCAACCACCTGTCAAATTGTTGACAGAAACAAATTTTACAAAGTATATTAAAGCAGTATTTGATATCACCCATAGATAACAATCAACAGTTGTTGTTGTTGTATTTTACTCCACTTTTGGATAAAAAATCGACATGGGTGCAATTCTGTTTAATTAGTGTTAGCTTGTTTGGTCACTCGTATTGCAATATTTTTCTGCAAGCTGTGGGGCCTCGGTGGCTCAGTCGGTTAAAGGGATAGTCCACCAGACACAAGCCTTCCATCGATGGGGAGCGGGTTCAAATCCCACTCAGACCAATTAAAAAAGTTTTGAGTGGCTATTTCACTCGATTGCCGTATGTGGAAGAGTTGCCAGGTACTATTCCAAGGTTGGGGTTTGCCCTGTAACCTCCCAACTGGTAATGGCGCCATATAAGTGAAAAATCTTGATTGCAGCGTTTAACACCAATCAATCAATCAATCTGCAAGCTGCAATAGACTGATATAAATTATGATTAATTTGGTGAGATTCTGAACTGACAATGTAGATTGTTCACATATTAGTTTTAAGCATTGTGCATTTACAATGCAGCTCGCTAACTGAATTTAGGTGACCATCGTTCTTCAGAGTGAGTAAAGAGACTGAAGTGATGACGACCTTCCCTCTCCTATCCTGTCCTGCCGTGAATCCTGAGGAGGTAATCCTGTGATGAAGTCGGATATCAGTTTATTCACAACGTCTGGCTGTTCCATCATTACCATATGACTGGCATCATCCACCACTTCTAAATGAGATCCATAGATTGTCTGTCAAAACAAAAATGACATTTCAGTGACCAAATTCTCAATATTATATTTAAAGTGGCATGAGCTGCCAAAATGTTGACATTTTGACGTAAAAACAGATTGTTGAAATTATCGGCTATTTTTCCCAAGACATAATTCAGAAGCTTTTTAGTGCTTCTAGTCTCGAGAGTGTACGATAAAGTATTGTTTTGAACTAACTTTGGTTTAGAATGAATGAATGGTCGTCCCGGTTATTTAAATTTTGTTCACTTTTCGAACACTATTCCGGTTCGTACAAGCCACACATTGTATGGATTTTCCTCATTCCAACACCAATCACTTAGTTTTCTGATGGCCTTCAATGCCTCTTACTGTCGGAACGATCAGAAATTATGAAAAAAGTGTGAATTTCGGCAGCTCATGCCACTTTAAAAATAAGAAAAATATGATTCAACAACACCTGGGTAAAACCATAATATTTAACAATGTCCTTTCTTCATGTTGGGTCCGAAAATACCTTGAAAATCATGAAAATGTTTCCATAAGAAAAGGGCCACTCGGTAACCTTTCTTATTATCCCTCAGAGAAGTTTCTCTGTTATCTGATTGGTAAATTGGTAATCAATACTTGTGTCCTAGCACATTGATACGGTAAGACACTTATCCGATGTGTCCCACTAACTTTATGATGACGTCATGCTCGTATCGGGTCACCTCTTGCAACTATCTAGTACGTGGGAGATTGATTTAAGGAGCAAATTGTGGATTAATTTCCCATGAAATTGACAAAGCCCTTCGACATAATAAAATCATTGTCATGGTTCATGTTGGAGGGGATACCATATGGTCAGCATTGGTCATTAATAACAATCTCTAAGCCTAATTACAACAAAGATGTTATACACCATTTAAATACTTTGTATCCAATGAAACATAACTGCTACATATATTTATAAGGTGATCAAGTGGAGCCATTGTAACCACCTTCAAAAGTGACAGGCATAACTACTCTACTTATTATAAAACATTAACCAAGCTTGTATTTATCCATTTCACTCGAACGATCTATGTGGGATGGTTGCCAGTTACCAACGGAAGGTCGTGGGTTTCCTCCGGGCATAGAGCCCGGTTTCCTCCCACAATAAAACTGGCAACGCCACCATATAAGTGAAATAATTTTGAGCGCGGCGTAAAACACGAAACAATCAATCAACGTATTTATCCACACTCTCACCTCTTCCATGGTCTTTTCCTCCTCCAGTGTAATCAGCTTGTCATGTTTACCATATACCAACAGAGTGGCTACATTTAACCAGTTGTGGAACACTTCATCTCCGTCAGGCCAATGTTGACCGTTCATCGTGTGACTCAACACGTATGTCGGGATATCAAACACTTGACCCTTAGGTACATGAACTTTGCTGGTTTTGTGAAAAGCACTCCTAAAAGAAGATTGAGAAATCAGGATAAAAAAAATAGTGATAGGGGCTGTGATTTACCAAGCTGCCATAGACTATTGTAAGACGTCAATCTGCGTTAAAACTTACTCACTGGACCCTGTTTCACAAAGCCGCTTTAGGAAACAAGCTCCTGGGGCGGTGTAAGTTACACCTGTCGCAAATGCATGTCAAATGATAGTAACTTACGCACAGTTGCTAATTCAAGACGCAACTTTATGCTGTAAGACTATGTGTAACTCTAGGCCAGCTCAGTAGAACAAAGCCCAGGGACCTGTTTCACAAAGCGGCGTAGCGTAAGTTTTTACGTAACTGCCATAGCAACCCATACTGTAGAGATACGTTAGTATGAAAGTTACGCAAAAAATACATCTACGCCTCTTTGTGAAACAGGCCCCAGGTCACAACTGATCCATGTTGTAGGTCATTGTGTATCTTTGCCAATACATGGACTGTTTCTGCACATTAGTCGTTGGTGACCAAATCTGGTGGGGAAACATCCAACTTAGGTTAAAAATATAGCCACAAGAATTGTTTAATTGGGCCTCAAGAAATAGCCCTCTCTTTTCATCATAAATAACTCAAAGTTAAGTACACTATGTAAAAAAAAAAGATCTTGGTACAAATCAAAAGTGTCCTATATCCTACGAAAAAAACAGATGCGTTTTGACTATCGCTTTGCTTGGCAGTATAAGGAAGTCAATGTCTACCATTGCATTTTTTTTTCATTCCTGTATGATAAACATATCTGGGTAAAAATCAGGCTATTTTAATCAAAATTATCAAATTCCATTATTTTTTTTTTTTTACTTTGAATCAGATTTGCGTATACCTGTTAACTGTATATTCTCGGTATAGCCCTGTCCACATTATCAGCCCATATTTGGTTGGCTCAGTTTTTTCATGTGTACATTTTTTTAACCAAAATTTATGCATTGAAAGGCCTTATCTGTAGCACTGTTTAAAACATCAAAAAGATAAATAGCACAAGTTAATTAATATCTATTTGTTGAAATCTTGTGAAATTCATGACAAATTATTTCTGTCCTGTGAGCCAATATAGCCATTCCAGTTCTAATCCTTCAATAAAGGCCTTCTATGGGTTTCTTACAGCACTGGCACATTGGCAGAAGTTATGGAAGCTCGTTTGTATGTCTTAGAGAAAACTTACTTATTAAAGCCTGTTTTTAGACATGGTCTCAGACAAGTGAGCATACAAGAGGGAAGACTGAAGACTCCAGGTTGAGGGGCAAGAGGAGTGGGTCCACCGCCACTTATCAAAATGATCTTCGACACTCTTCTTGAACGTTTCCTGGCTAGCTGTACAGCAAAAGAACAACTGAAAAAGAAAGCTCAAATTCATGTGATTGCAAAATTCATTGATTAAAGACTTAAGAAAATTATGGTAAATATTTTGATTTACACAGTTATATTAAAATAATTCTTATCTGTTATACCATATTGTTCATGACGGTCACGCAAATCCATTCCCATGATTTTAATTTATATTTCTCATATAGGTCAATTTAAAGAGTATTTAGAGTAGACCTAAAGGCTGACTTACATCACACCGACTTGATGAATCAGGATATACTAGACCAGTTTTCAGCGAATTACATCAATTGACCACATCCAGATTTCTGTTGAATCGATGTGTCATCTCAACTGAGAATCCACTGGTATTCTTTGGTTGAACATATTCTAGCCAAAATTACCAGATTTGACTAGTTGATAGTCACATTTTTTGACATACCTGCTTCGAAAACCCTTTGAGTTGGAGTGGTCATCCAGTCGGTGTGACATAAGCCAGTCTCAAGTCCTAAATTTGCAATTCTAGTCCGGCCACTTAGACGATGTTTCGTATTTGCTTGAAATTAGGATCAAATATGACATATTCTCAAAACTTTTTCTGGTATTGAGACCAGGAACGAATTTAAAATCAGTTAAAAAGAGCCTCTGTCTTTAATAAAAAAAAACAATTTAACCAAGATAAAAAGCTGAACTCACCCATATGAATGTCCGATAACAACATTTCTTTTCTTGCAAAAATTATCAAAAATTACTTCTATGTCTTGGGATATCTCTTCAAAATGGTATGCCCGTTTGTTTTGTGGCGCCAGGCTGTAGCCATGACCGATGAGGTCTGGGGCAATTATTTCAAAACCTAGCCCTGAGAAATAGTTTAACTGAGCCCGCCACACATCGGCTGAGCCCCCGACACCATGGATGAAAAATAAAACAGGGTGAGGAGTGTTTTGAGACTGAGCCACCCTTAAGACTTTTGCTTGAGGTTGCTTGATTTGTGAGCAGCTTATTTGTGGATTGAGATCAACTTGTTTTGATTGTTCAGTCAAATGCAAAGGACTCCCTGGGATTTGATTTGCCTGAAGTAAAGGTGATGGGATGCCATTAGTGCGAGATTTCACTGATATAGCAACACTTGCTGCAGAGTGACCTCTGTCTGCTTCCAAAGATACCTGTGGTTGTGGAACACTTCCTGGGAGTCCATTCTGGGTTTGTAAATGCAGAGGACTTGACAAGTTATTCCTGGTAGGCTGGAAACCATTCACTGAATTCGGCAACACATCTAAGCCTTTGTTATGGCCACTTGGTGGCTTGAAATATACAACTTTTTTTTCAAGAACAATGTCACCATTACCATGACTCTGAGCAAAGTTTTCACTGTTTGGTTTAGTTAAATGGCCTTCTTTGGTTGATGGATTGAGGTGGCATATCCTTAGCCAGCGTCCTAGCCTCACCTCCAGTAATGTCTGATCATTGTCAGTCTTTTCAGGATGGGTTTTCTGTAACCTGTTCCAACTACAGCAAAGATGGGACCCTGCACTGGACATCACAGGTTAATTGTGGTCCACCCATTGCGTTTCTTAATATTCATTTTACACTGTGTCTGAAAAACAAACATTTGGAATAAAATATGTGCAAGAGTCCTCCATATATATACATGTATATTTCACAAGACAGTTGGGTTACACAACTGTAACCTTCCCTTCAGTGTCCTTGAAATAACTTTTCAATAAATTAATAAATTTTTAATAAACATGGTCCATCAGACTAATACCCATGGGGATATCAAGCAATGGAGATCATACCTTATCATTGGAAAACAGCATATGCCTTATCTAAATTAGATTATTTAATTACTAATTTAATTTGCGATTTTATTTGTATTTTTATTTGCTATTCCATTTAAGGTTTAATCGACCAGTCAGTAATTAACCAACGGGAAATTTCTAACCTCTCTCATTGTTTTGAAATCTGATAACCATTATGTTTAGAGCCCTCCTTCTATACACTACAGACTGCCAAATTATGAATTAATGAAGAATTAATTATGCAGTTGATTGAATGGAATTGATGTTAGTGTTTTAGTTGACCGACTGAGGTAGAGTAATTCATTTTTAGTTTCAGCTTTCAATGACAACATCATTAAACTTTGGCCACACAGTTTGGGTATTTGTACTTATTAGTATAATTAGGCTATTATAGTACTTGTAATAGTCAAGTACAATATGCACAATACTTGATTTAGAAATTTATAATACATTGTATGCTGCCATATACATGTAATTATAATATAGCATAAGTTATAATTTATTAATTATAATATATGGCCAAAACTATTCAACATTTATTATTAATTTAATGCTATACTTTGTTTCAAAACTCAGTCCGGTAGTCAGTAGACCAAAATGTTATTTGTGAAATTATCCAACCCACTGATTGTGATTATTAACAGTGATACTGATTCATATTATGAACTTATGTCACTGATTCAATGATTGAAATTTGAATGTTGGCTTTTGTTTACATCAGGGATGCAGAGACAGAATAAAAAATTGAACCCTCACATGCAGTTACATACTAAATGTCAGCATTTCCGATTTCGATTATTTCCATTATTGTAGAGATTTTCTTAATCAAACATACGCCAAGTAATCCGTGTACCAGTGAAGGCTACAGGTACAAATTGTCATGCCAAACAAAACTCCGCCATCTTTATCGCTATGGCATACCATTCAATAATACCCGGGGGAAAACCATAACTGTACCTTTAAAAATACAAGGAAATGAAATACGTATCATTATTTTTCTGTTCCATGGGAGAAAAACTAGATTTAAAATCAGCTAGATATAATAAATGCCGCGTATCGCAAAACATGGCAAATAATTTACCTTTGACCTAGGAAATTATTTATATAGGTCTCTAAACTCATTGCGAAAATTGGATCAGTCGGAAACTGATCGATGAATGTAAACGATGTTGGGCAAACTCTTTTCGTCCGGTGGGATGGCAATTGCAAAGTTTACCTGTAGTAATTATCTTTCGTGTGCTTTAAGGTGAGTATCAAGTTGTTTCTCTCTGGTAAGCATTTCTTTGGCTCATATTTCAAAAACACCCGAATGTACAAAAGTTGACAGTGACAATCACCATTGCCTGGTGACCAGTTTTCGTGGATGGCATGCAGCCTCTTGAGTTTGAAACTGAAACTTGTGAAAGGGCCAGTGGCAGTGGTAAAAGTTCAAAAGTTAGTTCAGTGTCATGGCTTTTTTTATGGGAATCATTAAAAGCTTTTATTGGCAAGGTGAAAATAATGGTTTTGGTGGATTGATAGATCGTGTGTGCTTCTGTAGATGTACTCGCACTTATGACTTATGTTTTGTGTCTAACTTGATTTACTTGTCAGTCAGAAAGAGCACACATTAAACGGCTATTATAAACGGGATAACTATTCTCCATCAACAAACATTTCAATAGCCTGTGGTCACGTCAATGACGTCAAATTGTTCAGCCAATTGGGAAATTGTTCAGGCTAGTTGCAAATCACGTGACTCATTGTCGCTGTCTGAGGAGCGTACAAAATCTATCAGGCCAATTTTTACTCTTTTTTTTGTGAAGAGGGGTTTAGCAGATAGTGATACACAACAAAATTCTAACAACCCAACTGGTAAAATGAAAAGAGGAATGTTTAAAGTGTGTGTTGGAGGTTAAATCTACTAAATGGCAGGTGGGATAAGAAGTAACCCCAGTCCTTAAGTCCAGATGTCACCTCTAACTCCTAAAGAGAGAAATTTTATCGGGAAAACCCATTGGAATGGGGTTGGAGATTTCACCCCAGAGGTCAACTGATCATGTGACCTTTAACCATCGATAAAACAACAGCATCATGAAATTGGTTTGCTCTAATTTAGTTAGTCACATCCAACATTTCAGACACTCTTAACTATTGTATAGCTTACAAGTAACAACAGTGGCCAGCTCATGTTAAATCAAATTTCCAGTGAATGTCGCCAACTCGCAATCTTGCCTGATTTCTGTAAATTGGCTCTCCATTTTCATTACTTGTTTAAAGGATAAATGACAAGTTAAGACAAAACCTCCTATTTTGTAATCAATTTGTTTAAGAACATTCACTGTACAAACTCTGCCAAAACGAAAATGAGATTTATAGCACAGAACCTATAAAATTCATGGTATTTTTTTTATCTCTTCCATCTCTAAACGAAAATTATTTACCTTAGCTCTGTGACCTCATAGTTGACATCTGACATGTATATTTCCATTGTTGTGATGTCATACACCACCGACGTTGCATCAGGGTGTCTTCTCGATCGGTTAAAATGACAACGGAAATGTTCAAATGTCAAGTATGATGTCAAATACAAATATATTTCTGATTGGTGACTAAAGATTTTCTATGACTTTTTCTTTGACACCCTGAGACTTTACAGATCTTTTTTTCTTGATGGAAATTGAACATATTGGTCTCTCTGAAGTTACATTTAAAATATTGGCTTGCAAAAAATTACAAATCGGCATAATTTTTGAAAAATTTTAAATCATTTTTTTTTCCTGTTCACAGGTTGCTTGGATCAACACCAGTGAGATTTGTCAGTGGATTGAGACACCAATCCAGTTCCAGTTTGACACCAGTAAACAGTTCTATCTCCACACAGACTTTTTTATCACCTCCATGCACTCCTCTTATACAGAAACAGCCTGTGAGAACAAATGTACGGAAACATTACCGCCCGAACCCTGCCAAAAGGATAAAAAAGCATGGGATCCATGTGCGAATGCAAACAGAAGGTGGGTTAGCAGTGCTTTGGCGCAGATTTTTAAAAGGACGACATAATTTGGCTGTTTATGAAGACTTTCGACCTCTGTTGAAACAGTTCCAAAAACCTCCTCGCAAAGTGAAATGGTGAAAGAAATGTTATGATTTTATATATTAATAGTAGCTGTTGGACTTAAGACTGTGTGATAGGAAACATCCTTGCGGAGGGTAATATGTAAAGAGGAATCACATTGTGGTTTCTTATTTTTGCGTTTTTGTGTCTCAAGTCTTATATAAACTTTATGCAAATTAAAGATTTGTTGTCTCAATTTTTTCAAACTTACATGTAGCTTTCTTAGAAGTAAACAAAAATTCTCAAACTGTTTACTTCCATTATGCTTTACTGGGCAAAAATGGGTCAACATTGTTTTTGTAAAAAAAAAAAAAAAAATTCATGTAGCCAAAAACACAATAAATCAACACAGTCCTAAAATAAATTTTGGAGTAAAACTACATGAAGAACTTGTTTATATACAATTAAGTAATTTAAAAGGGAAGAAAATGTAGCCAAACGTGTTACTAATACAGCAACTGAAAAGCTTTAGTTAGAAATGTGCCTGCAGTTTATTCCTAAGATTTCTGTTCAGAAACAGATTTTCCGCACAGAGGACGGTAAAACAAAGGATAAAACAAGGCATGTGAAAGTCATATGTGATTTTATTATTTTCCATATACAGCTGAGCATTGAATTCTTTGTGGCACCAATAGTCCCATGACAAAATCCTTTTTTTAAATACATGATCAACAAAACTCTTTAGATTTACATGAACAATAATTGTAAGTTGTTTAGTTACAAATATGCATGTGTTTGAAGTGGCATAAGGCTAATCAGAGTCTGTGAAACAAAAAACTTTGTCACAGATTTTATAAAAAGTATATCATCATTAAATCAGTATATACTTGTTTAATAGACCAACAAGAAAATTTAGTACAATTATGCGCAACAATCTCCAAAGTCTCTCAATTTGTTAGTAAAGCCTTTTGAGGCCAAATCACTAGTTAGAATAACCTAAAGATTTATTGATTGATGTTTTATGCCAAATTCATAATAATTTCACTTATAAAGTGGTTTTGCCATGTTTAGTGCGTCAAAGACAACCCCTATCTTCAGTGAATACCCGGCAAATCTTCTACATAGGTTGACCAAGAACCAAGAGCAATAAAAAAAAATTTTGGGACTGAGTGGGATGCAACTTCACAACCCATTGATTGATTGTTTGGTGTTTTATGCTGCGCTCAAGATTATTTCACTTATATGGCGGCATTGCCAGTTTTATTGTGGGAGGAAACCGGGCTCTATGCTCGGAGGAAACCCACGACCTTCTGGTGGTAACTGGCAACTATCCCACATAGTTTGTTCTAGTGCACAACCCATTGATGGAGTGCCATTGCCTGACTGATATCACCCCACCCCCACCCCTCAAAGCATGAGCAATTGACGTTTCCCCGACACGCCCATGTTGCTGAACAAAGTTCTATTATGTCCAACAACACAGGGTAAATGCAGGCTTAAACACAATGTCACAATTCAACGTCACAATCACTTTCTTAGTTTGCAACAATGTTTTCAGTTTGTAGGACATCCGTTGCCATAAAAGAACGTTCCAAGGAAAGGTCAATTATGATAACTTTCTAGACTGATGTATATATCAACTGTGTTGGTTGATTATTTCACTTATACAGCCACCTGTAAAATGGGGAAGCAAAAATCCCTGACCTCCAGCAAGTACAATGGATATATAAACCTGGAAAAGCAGAAGGCAATAAATAAATCAAGCTTATCAACTGTTTTTTTAATTATCATGAATTGCAATCTGGTCTAATTCTAATACAATTGTTTAGCACAGTACTTGTATCACTTTAGGACGTCTATAATATGCTATCGTAAAAAATTACACATACAACATGATTGCAATTTCTGGACATGATCGCAATATTATAACAATAGATTGTTTTTCAATAATAATACAAAGATTGAAATTTTTAACAATAAGAATTTTTCATACAAAATTATTGATATACACAGATAACAGATTTCTTGTGTTTTACAATTCTGTTCAGCTTCATTCTCGGATATGGTACTGAAAATATTTACAATTTTATGAAAGATTTAATATGATACAAAAATACAGAAACAAACATAAAGAATAAACCATCAAAATAGTCTGACTCAATTAAAATCAGAAAAATACACTATTTTCACAATTAATCACAATCACATATAAAATCAATATCAAAGGCTTGGATGGGGCTAGAAAGCATCAGGGGAATACATTTTAATTTTTAACTTAGTTGAAGTGGAAAAAAATTGGAAATTTCTGGCAAGTAGAAAATTGTTAGCAGTTTAGTTGCCTCCAATGAATGTTTGTATTTTTGGTTGCCCTACAGCAAAGTAGAAAAACTAGAAGAATCAAATTTCGAGTCTATTTTCTTAAGTCTGTGTATGGCGGAGGCTTAATGACATACATGTACGTTAGTGGTAAATGTTTTCATCCCTTTATTTCAATGACAAAAAGTGTGACTGCTCATCCTCATTTTAGTTATTTCTATAATAACTAATCACATCAGAATCAAGAAACAGTCATAAAACAGGTAACAAATAGGAAACTTCTCACTCAAGTCTGACTCAAAATTAAACCCCTATTTAGGGAAGAAAACGTAGAACTATGGAGGTCACCCGCAACCCTGCTAGCTGTTTCTAAGACACCCTGATATGAATGGTTGTAACTGAAGTGTGTAATCAAATAACTCTAAATTATGCCATTTTACAGGTGAGAATTATTATGAATAACTTTGTCAGATAAACTCTATTAGCACAGGTAAGACCATTAATTATGTGACGATCCCTTGACTGGTACTTGACCCTTCATTAACGGTTGTATTAGACTGTTCATTATCTTTTAAGACTTCCTTCGCACTGTACTTTTCTCCCTCATATTTCTGCAGATGGATCTGTGAAAACATGTACAAATAGTTTTTAAACAGGACAAAAATATAGCATCTGATGGGTAATTGTGATCAGCACATGTTAGCACATCTTCTCTAGCCAAGTTAAAATCTGCATGTCTCCATTCCGTTTTTTACCTTGGCGGACTACTCCACTCAAACCCGTAAATCGAACAGCTCTTTTTGATTGGATGCGAGTAAAACTTCTCGCAGCTAATCAAAACTCTGTGTAGACCTTGAACTTGTGTTTAACGAGTGCTGATTGGCCTAGACTTTGTAAGTATAGAAAAGACAACTCTTACATTCCCAACCGTGGGCGCTGTTCGATTTACGGGTTGGAGTGGAGTAGTCCGCCAAGGTAAAACACGGAATGGGGACATGCTGATTTTAACTTGGCTAGAGAAAATGATGTTAGCAATGGGTACCGATACTTTTTTAATATTCTCAACTTTTTCTTTACAGTTCAGCAACGGGTGCTTAAAGCTTCTTGTGTATTGGTTCACTTGATATTGATTGATTGATGTTTTAGGGCGTACTGAAGATTATTTAACTTTTATGGCGGCGTTGCCAGGTTTAGTGGGGGAGGAAACCCCTAACCTTTGGGGAGCACCTGGCAACTCTTCCACATGCAGCGATCTCAGTTGGATTAGATCCCCCACCGCATTATTTCAATTATAAAACTATCAAGCCAGGTATAGTGGTGGAGGAAACCAAGCTCTTTGACTGGAGGAAAACGTTGAAGAGCAACTCTTCCATATGGTCTCATCAAACGAAAGACCAGGGGCCTGTTTCACCAAGCAGCGTATCGTAAGTTTTTATGTAACTGCCATAGCAATGTATCTCTACAGTATGTGTTACTATGGCAGTTACGTAGAAACTTAAGCTACATCGCTTTGTGAAATCGGCTCCTACTGTAGACTTGAACTTTACTTATAACAAACAGAACTTTTGACCAACCTGTATGTGAATGTTGACCTCATCACTTCGACTTAGGTAAGGGAAATTTCCTCCCGACTTCAGGTGGGCTCTTTTAGCTTCAGGATAACATTTATACATCTCCTCTTTCACTGAATGTGACAGAGCACATTCATCAAACACCTGGATATACAAAATGGTACATTCATTGCTTCTTTAAATCATATGTTTGTGAACTTCTATTTCATATTGTAAGACAATATTTGGAGCATAACTGAAGTCTAAACTATTACTAAATTCAGCTTTTACTTATCTAAGAAATAATTGGCAAACCTGCAATATATAGCAAAAGCCCCACGTTTCAACTGCTTGTGGGAAGGGCAATCTCCCCAAGTGTGTAACTTCCGTTAACAAGAGTTTTAGTAAACTCAACATACACCCGCCGTGGCAAAGTTGAACCGCTACGATTAACTTTACATTTAATATAACATTTGTTTTAATTTCATCAATTAGAATTTCTTGTTCCCATTAGAAGTTTTTCTTTTCTGAATTTGATGAAGCTGCAACTAAATACCAGTACGTTTTAGTACAAATATGTCATCTGTTCAGGTTAATTCAATCACATTTTAATTGCAAAAACTGAAATATTGTGGCTGTTTTGACATTGCTGTTATGTTCCATAATTGGGAAGGAGCAATCAATGCAATAGCTTACAATTCTTCAATCTTAACAGTTTTGACTTGGACACTGTTCTATTGGACTTGGCTGTAATAGTTTTATTACAAAGCAAACAATCTAAATATACAAACCTTGTATATCCAGTGGATGTCATTCTCCACTTATCTCTATTTAAACAGCCACTCCGATAAATACCAGATGGGTAATAAAGCTATGAAACTTGTCTTTTTTGTTATTATAGCGCACATTAAACTATCCAAGAAAACAGTCTCAGAATGTATGAATTAATTGGCTTCCAGTATTACTCTGGACCAAGTGTACTCAAAAAAGCATTGATATATATTAATATATATATTAAACATCAGCTACACATTTCTGATTAAAAAAAACTCTTGAAAACAGACAAAAAATCAAATTTGGTAAGCGACACATCATCTACCTACATGTATAAGGTATATATACTCTAAAAGAATTGGAGAGATTATATCAAAACGAAAGAAGTTCTGGAGCTGAAAGGGAATATTACATAATCCAATAGGGCAGCCATATTATGCAACAGGTCAGAAATGGTATGTGAAACACCGTCTGCCCATAAGGCATATACTCTGAAAGAATTGGAAGATCGGATCAGAACTTTTGAAGTTATTGAGCGGAAGGGAATATTACATAATCCTATATGGCTGCCATATTATGCAACAGGTGAAGTCAGAAATGGTACACGAAACACTGTCTGCCCATAAGGTATATACTCTGAAAGAATTGTCAAGATCGGATCAAAACTCTTCAAGTTATGGAGCGGAAGGGAACGAAGATATAGACTAAGATAGAATATTACATAATCCAATGTAGAAGCCATATTATGCAATGGACAATGTTCTTAATGGTTCATGACACACCTTCTACCCACAAGGTACATGTTGTGAAAGAATTGTAAAGATTAGATCAAAACTCTTCAAATTATGGAGCGGAAGGAAATCCGGGCCGGGCGGACGGCGCTGGTGATACCATAATACAACCGACTTTTTTTAAGTCGGGCGTATAAAAAATCGTGGGAAGCATTTCTATCATAGATTTTTAGATCATTCTTTTGAAGGACGTTTCAATAATTGAAATATTGAATTTTAACCATGCAAAATTTCTCAGAGTTTTATAACTTTGGTATACTTGTTCAAACTATTATTTTACTTATGTACTTACATCCATGATAGTGATGTGGATATCTCGCAGCTTTTGAGGCTCTATGTAAGAATTCATACAGTTTAATGTTAGACGAGATGCCAACTCCTGCTGTGTCAAACCATCTAACTGTAATTAAATAGGCTAATTTCATTTTAAGTGAAAAAAACTTAAAGAAATATTCAATGGTTTCTCAACTGAAAAAAAGCTGTAACATTTTTTTTTTTGATGCATAAAAAATAAAATATTAGCAGTTTACTCAGACTGTAGATTTTATTCGTTTCATTTGCTTTAAACTTTTTTTTTTTTTTACACATTCATATGTGATATAATCTTGGGTACCGCGTACAAACATCAATCAATCAATCAATCAAGCACATTCAAATAGCCATAAGAAGCAAAATAAAAGATTGATTGATTTACATTGTACTATACATGGCAACTATTCCACATACAGCCACCAAGTGATAATCAAATTATACAAAAACACAAAGGTAACAGAAAATTACCTTTTCTACCATAAAGTCTACAGAATCTGCAATATGTGCATCAAGGAAGCCACGCTCAAAATTACCCATAACCATTTTCTTCAAAAGTAATGCTGGCATCATCCAAAACCTAACACAACAAATTGAAAAGGGGAGGTTACTTGACATATTCCATGATAGGTTACAAATAAAAATTGTCTGCTAAAAGAACAGAGTTTTGATTCATACTGCACACAGACTTACAGGATGTACGACTTGTTCTTTCTGAACACCCAAGAATTGATTGTTTGATGTGTAATTCCGCATTCAAGATTATTTCAGGGACGCGTTACTAGGTTTAGTGGGTGAAGAAACGCGGCTCTTTGCTCGGGGAAACCCCTGACCATCCGCGAGTACCTCTTTTCTACATAAAGCATTGAGTGAAAAGTCCACTAAAACTCCATTTCTCCATTTTATTTGGTCTAAGTGAGAATAAAACCGTTCTGCAACGATGGAAGGCTTGTGTCGGAATGAGGGACCATCACCCTGCAGACTGAGGCCATCTGAACACCTAGGGGTGACTCGTAACTGTAAATTTTTAAATTCCTGCAAGATCCCACAGTTTCAAAGAAAAAACGATAGAAGAAATCTACATTTTCCGTCACCACTATGAATTGTCTTTGACTTTTTAATGCTTTTATGGTAATTTTAACCAATCACAAAGACTCACTGACCCACTGGAGACACCAAGGAGGGCAAAACAATGCTTTGAATTTTGTAGGTTTTGCCCATGAAATTTCCTTTTTATATTCATCAAGTTTGTACAGTACATAAACAAATTCATTACCAAATAGGAGGTATGGTTTATATAGACCCTTTCGGCTTAGAATGACGTTTTTGCGACGTTGTTCGAATTGTAGGTTCTCTGTTGCAGTCGCTATGACACGCCTCTTTTGCATTACCTCATAGACGAATAAACACGATTCTGACGTCAGATTGATCCAAAAACTCAATTTAGCGTTATTTTGCCATACAATGAGGCTTCTACGCAAGCGTCTATCCTTAAGCCGAAAGGGTTTATAAGTCATATATCCTTTAGTATATATTATTTTTAGATTTGAACACAAATGATGAAATTAAAGGAGCATAAGCTGCCAAAATTCACATTTTTTTCATAATTTCTGATCGCCACGACAGTAAGAGGCTTTGAAGGTCATAGAAAAACTAAATGATTGGCGTTGGAATGAGGAAAATCCATACAGTATGTGGCCTGTACGAACCGAAAACGTGTTCGAAAAGTAAACAAAATTTAAATAACCGGGACGACCATTCATTCATTCTAAGCCAAAGTTAGCTCAAAACAATAATTTATCGTACATTTTCGAGACTAGAAGCACTAAAAAGCCTCTGAATTATACGTCTTGAGAAAAATAGCCCATAATTTCAACATTCTGTTGTTACGTCAAAATATCAACATTTTGGCAGCTCATGCCCCTTTAAAGAATTTATAAAAAAAAATCTTTTGAATTACCAATTACATGTACATGTAAGCCTTGGTGAAGCCTTACTGGTCTGATGTTTATATTGCAGCATTTCCACACAGTTTATAACAAGAGTTTTAGTAAACTCAACATACGCCCGCCGTGGCAAAGTCGAACCGCTACGATTAACAACTTTACATTTAATATAACATTTGTTTTAATTTCATCCATTCGAATTTCTTGTTCACATTAGAAGTTTTTTTCTTCTGAATTTTATGAAGCTGCAACTAAATACCAGTACGTTATACATACTCTTATCTCTATTTAAACAGCCACAGTAGGTTATAGTACACATATATTATCTGTTCAGGTAATTTCAATCACATTTTAATAGCAAAAACTGAAATATTGTGGCTGTTTTGACATTGCTGTTATGTTCCATAATTGGGAAGGAGCAATCAATACAATTTAGCTTACAATTCTTGAATTTTAACAGTTTTGACTGGGACACTGTTCTATTGGACTTGGCTGTAAAAGTTTTATTACAAAGCAAACAATCTTCAGGCTGACCACTGATACAATGGTGTGTAAATATACAAACCTTGTGTACAACTCTGGTGGATGTCATCGTCCCCTTATCTCTATTTAAACAGCCACTCTGATAAATACCAGATGGGTAATAAAGTGGGGAAAATGGTATTTTTTTGTTATTATAGCGCACATTAAATTATCCAAGAAAACAGTCTTAGAATATATAAATTAATTGCCTTCCAGTATTACTCTGGACCAAGTGTACTCAAAAAAGCATTGATATATATTAATATACATATATTAAACATCAGGTACACATTTCTGATAAAAAAAAAACTCTTGAAAACAGACAAAAAATATGTGGACTGAAATCAAATTTGGTAAGCGACACATTATCTACCTATAAGGTATATATACTCTAAAAGAATTGGAGAGATTATATCAAAACGAAAGAAGTTCTGGAGCCAAAAGGGAATATTACATAATCCAATAGGGCTGCCATATTATGAAACAGGTGATGTCAGAAATGGAACACGACACACTATCTGCCCATAAAGTATATACTCTGAAAGAATCGTCAAGATCGGATCAAAACTCTTCAAGTTATGGAGCGAAGATATAGACTAAGACAGAATATTACATAATCCAATGTAGAAGTCATATTATGCAATCGACAATGTCCTAAATGGTTCATGGCACATCTTCTACCCCTAAACTATGTGTTGTAAAAATAATTGTAAAGATCGGGTCAAAACTCTTCAAGTTATGGAGCGGAAGGGAACGAAGATATAGACTAAGACAGAATATTATATAATCCAATGTAGAAGTCATATTATGCAATGGACAATGTTCTTAATGGTTCATGACACACCTTCTACCCCTAGAGTACATGTTGTAAAAAAAATTGTAAAGATCGGATCAAAACTCTTCAAGTTATGGAGCGGAAGGGAACGAAGATATAGACTAAGACAGAATACTACATAATCCAATGTAGAAGCCACATTATGCAATCGACGATGTCATAAATGGATCATGACACACCTTCTACCCACAAGGTATATGTTGTGAAAGAATTGTAAAGATTAGATCAAAACTCTTCAAGTTATGGAGCGGAAGGGAATCCGGGACGGACGGACGGCGCTGGTGATACCATAATACGACCGACTTTTTTAAAGTCGGGCGTATAAAAAAGTAAGTTTCTATTCATGTCCAAAAACAAGGTTTAATCACCTTTTGTTATATAATGACAGAGCACTTACGTAATGGCTGAGCCAGTTTGCTGGAATATTGTTGTGTCAGGGAATGTATTACAAAGAATAAGGGAGACAACTCTGGGTGAGCGACATGTATACTCAGCAAACTTCTGAGCCAGAAATCCGCCCAAGGAAGAACCAAATATATGAACCTGTCAATTACAGCAAAAATAAGTGAAGAAAAACATATTAGTAATTGGTTGATGTTACTTCAGTTGGTGCAAATGACTAACACAGAATTAAAGAGGTACACATTTTTTTGAAAATGGATATTGTGAATCGAGGCCATTTTTAAACTACGTTAAGTTATGCATTATGTCCAACTATACATAAGATATTTACCCGGTCAAGGTGGAGATAATCTAGAAATCGACGAAATCCTTCACAAAATTCCTTGATGGTCCAATATACTGGATATTCAACCTTGAGGGGAAAAAAGTAGAAAATTGATATTGGAACAGGAAAGGAAACTGGATTTCCAACCCCAGCTACATGTATATCTGGTAATGTCAAGATACAGGCAAAATAGCCATGTGTATAACATAATTATAACACCAATAATGAATAAATCAATCAACAAATACTGAAAAAGAAATTCAGTTTTAATCTTGCATATTAAAAAATGATCTCAAGAGGAGCAAATTAATCATGAAAATATAGTAGCTTACTGCGATCACCCGGATTCCCACAGCGGATAGGGCAAGCATTTGCCTGAAATATACATCAGCAGTTCCACTTGCTGGTGGGAAACATATGAGTGGACATCGAATATGTTTGGGGCCTGCATCATATAAAGTCCAAACCTTTTTCCCATCATCATCCACCACAATCTACAAGAGTAGTATGTTAACATGTTCACAATTACACTCATACAACCAGCATAAATGTCTCATCAATTCTTCACTCAACATACCCTCTAATTCACTTGGTTAAGTTGGTTGTTGACAGTCAAAAGGGGGAAAAATACTCAACGGCTTTTAGCAAGACTAGGCCTTAACAGTAGGTATGTTTTGAGATCGGTCATATGACGGTCCTAGCCAATTTATGTTAGTATGCAAATTTAGCATAGAAACTTGAATTTCTCAACCCTGATTGGTTAATTCTTTTTCAAAGCCGCTGGCTGCTATACGTGAACAACTTGGTAACGAGTATCAGCTGGTATGAAACAGACATGTATATACCAAGGCATATTGTCCAAATAAAAGTTCCTCCTTGCTAATGCTAGCCTGGATGTCTTAGAGTGAACTTCAAATGTATAAACCAAATCTTTTTGCTTTAAATGTACTCACTCTTTTTTGAGAAATAGTACTTCTAAAACTCTGATAATCCTGGGATTTTTGGACTTCCCCCATTTTATCTGAAACGAAAATCCAAAATATTGTCAGTCAATGAATTTTATAAACGAAAAATTTAAAGTGGCATGAGCTGCCAAAATTAAAAATATATTCTGATTGTCATGACAGTACGAGGCTTTAAGGGTCATGAAAAATTAAATGATTGCAGTTGGGATGAGGAAAATCCATCCGTCTGTGGCTTACACGAACCCAAATAGTGTTCGAAAAGTAAACAAAATGAATATTCATTCATTCTAAGACTAAGTTAGTTGAAAACTATACTTTATAATACATTCATATAATAATAACTCAGCCATGATACAGGAGTTTATTTTATAAACAATTACTTTGTAGGGTGATATAAACAAAAAGCTCTCTATTTGTACTGTTTTGAAAAAATAACCATTTATTTTGACATTCTGTTTTAGCTGCTGTGAGACTTGTGTTTGACAGGTTAGTGTTAGATCGTGTCAAAAGATTCTACAGCTATGACGATGGCATTACAATGATGAGCAGAATGGCAGTGGTACATGTAGGTGACAAGCTAAAAGTTATTTTTTGATCTTTCTGGTGGCAACAGCAATACGTTGTATTTTCATTATTAAAACTCTTCGAAGTGGAGATGCATTTAGTGCTTTGAGTGGGACAGCCTTGTTCTCATTGGAATGCACTGGAATACAAACAATGAAAAAGATCCTATTTACAAATAATTATATCAGGTTTTAAGGAATAAATTAAACTTTTATAGTTGTATTGAGCCGTTTTGAGGTAAAATCAAACGAAATATGATGACCGTATGACCTGTATACAGTTTTCTGTACAATTCCCTATACATTTAACACAATGCCAGTCCCAGAAATCTTGCGAGACTGGGGAAATGCTTCTTTCTTTCTATAGAGAGCAGGACAAGAGAGCACAACATTTCCTTTATGGGTATATAACGTATTGTTGGTCAACGTCAAACAGTTGATAATTTTGTCATTTGCTAACTAAGGCATTTTGGGTAAAACACAGATTCACCCTGTATGGTATGTTTAGGTGCAGGATTATTCCAGAGCAAATTCTTTAGCCTCTGCATTCGCGAGAAAGAGAGAGAGTCAAACAAAATGTATTTGTTGGTTAGAATGGCCCTTTTTACATAAAAATAAACCAGTCACATGTTTCATGCTAAAATCGATCAGATTTTTTATAATTTATGCATTAGAATAAAATAAACAACGTTCCGGCGAGTTGTGTGTTGCTAAACAGGGATCTAATTCAAATGATTGAGGAAGCTCTTAGCCCTCAAAATAATGGTGGTGTCTGAATAATGTTGTATGGCATAATGGAACAGGACCTTGGTTCTATTTTGTTGGTTTTCAGAAGTCGATCTAATGATTAAGAAGGTCAGACAAGAGCTTTAATAACACGGTGTAAGAGATTAAATTTTCTGATCGCCATACGATGAACTACTGCAAAAGCATTTGCCAAGAATCCGCCAGAGTTGTTTTAATAACTCTGCAGGCAAACCAGCCATGTTTTTCCGGTTTTTAACTGAAAAACCGCTAAACAATGTTTCGTCATCAATGGCGGAGAGTTTGAGACTGGAGAAGGCAAAAGTGAATTCATGGGAAGAATAATGTTTACTGGCCGATCCTGCTCGTCCATACCAGGCACTGTTAGGTAACGAAATTATCCATGAATACGATTATGACCGTTTAAACATGATTTGAGTAGGTTATATTGGTATTTCTTTGTCTAAAGCGGACCACATACTGCCTCAGAAGTGGGCAGCCAACTGCGGCTTTTTGATTGCAATGAACCCTGACTCCAAAATAGCGGTCAGAATAAAAAAAATAGTCATTTTGGAGTCAGAAACACTGGCTACGGGTATCCGATCAGTTATCGTACAGAACCAATTATCATACACCCAACACTTATGCGTCTTTAACCCAAGCGATCGGGGTTTCCCGTCGATGACAGCCAGCTTTTAATAATCATCGATGCATCTTCTTGCAAAATTTCAACCTCCAAATATTAATAGAACTTTTTATGAAGTTACATTTGTCAGGCGATGCAAGAATAGTCGCCTTTGGCCATGTCGGGGAATTTTCGAACACGAAAGATGACGTCACAACAGCTTTCACGTTGGGTGTACGATAACTGATCCCTTCACTGTACAAAAACATGCAGACGAGCGGGTGAATGTCCGGTCCCTAAAAATTTATTTCAGAGTCTTGGGAGAAATTAAACTATTATAACAAAAGTCGGCTGAGCCCAGCTTCACTTCTGTGAAATTTCTTGTCAATGCAAACACTGATGTAAATTTGAGCATTGAAAAACCGGCAAAAGTGTACGATAGATAACTGATCGGATACCCGTACGGCCGTAGTTTCAAAGCAAAGCCAAAAGGATCGATTGGGATGCATAGACAGTTTCTCTGGTAGATTTGCTTAAATTATGAGAAAATTCGAGAAAAATGTAAAGCACTTCCTATCTATGCTGGCCAACACATCCATATAATGATATATGATCGCCTATAGGCTATACTTTGGCCAAAACTGGGTCAAATTTTCATCTAGTTGGGGGCTGTCTGCTGACGTGTTGTTGTTGTTTCGTTCATTCCACGCCAGCACTGCCCACACAGAATCAATGGAAAGAATTTTGACAATACAAAAACAGATGATAAGTACAGACACTAGTCAAGTATCTTACCATGTGCGCTCAAAAAAAATAATTCCGATGTAAACTAAGGAATCTATCAACATTTTAAGTTGACAGAGTTTTCTTCAACTGTATTCCATTACAGGAAGTCATTTGACATTTCTTTAAAAATACCTCGGAGAAAGCCAACTTCATTCTCGAAGAATGTTTTTGAACAAAAAAGCCCAAAAAACCTACAACAGCACAGTATGATTGTATTATTCACTTTTTTATATAAATATAGGTATAATTGTAACAGGACCGAAATTGTAATACGATTTTATTTCAGTTTGACAGCAGGGTTTATCAAAGTGCCTTGAATTGACCGAATGTGTTTTCGTATGTATCCGGCCTGAACTAGAATTCGACGGAGAACACCGAAGTTGGGGACGGCTGATTGTTGATGATTTGATTTCGTCGCTTGGTGACGTACGATCAAGATGAAAATGAAGTGATGTTGCAGTCTATGGAATTGCAAGAAATTTAAGATTTGTTTAAGTTAAGATCACAAAGCAAAACAGTGAGAAGAGAATAAGCCTAAAATAGTGTTAAAAATGAGTGATGGAAAGAAGAAAACTTTAGTAATTGCGGCCCGGGAACGAGGTATGATCATCTTTATTTTTAGGAAATTATGTTTTTAAAGTTTGCTTTTCATTTGAGACCGAGATATAAGAGATTATAAAATTTAATTTAAATTTCGGTGAATATTCTACTAGAGTTATTGCAATGTTTTCCGTTTTCATTTTAATTTAAATAGGAAATAAAAAAAGGTATCGGGAATTGGCTTAGATGGACTATATTTAAAAAAAAAGAAATACAAGGATCCCCATGATTGAGATAAACCCTATCGCGATAGAATGGGAGAAAATCTATAAAAGTGTCTTTTTTTCAACACTGGAAGCATCCTGTTTTTAATCTGGGCCTACTCCGCTAACACCATCAAGAGGAAGGCCCTATTAGGCCTATATATAGGTTGTTAGGCCTCGATGTTATGTATGGGTATAAAGATCTAAATAATTATACCTCTTTTTAACACAATTAAGAAGCTTGTCTCCATGGTTATTTTAGACATGAAGATTTTCCCTGTGCACGTATGTTTAGTGTCATTTGCACCAATAGAAAAAAATCAGATGGCTATAAGGAATAGACAATTTTCGGATGATCTGTCGATTTCACTGACATGGGATATTTTCTAAATCAACGACAAAGAGAAAACCATATTGAAAAGTGCAAGATATATTGATTGGTGCATCCAGATGCCTTTTTAACAAGATTAGTCTCTAACAAACGGGCTCGCCCTTTAAGCAGAATCCTCCATTTAACAGAAATCAACGTATTCACCAAACTCTTTCTGTTTATTCACAGGTCCGGGACCGGGTCGTTATGGGTTGCCGTCGACGTGCGGGGCAGGAGGGCATGACAGAACCAAGTACCAAAAACCGGCATACTCTTTTGGGAGACGACTATTCGATGACAGTATGTATTTTTAATCCTCCTCACCATATAATCATCACCCGAATCATTATACACATCATCATTATATCATGAACATTTTCCTATTCTTCATCAAGTTTATCATCACCTTTAACATCAGCTTTTGGTCTAATGATAAAAAATTAAGAAATCACCACGTAGTTAGTTATTTCTTTAACAACTACGTGGTGGTGTCTTAAGTTTTTTTCATTAGTATGGAACCCACGGTTAAAGAGACTTTCAAACATTTCTAGCTATTGGTCTGTTTCAGCCTATAAAAAGCACTGCAGTCCGGGTCCAAGGTATAAGATTGAAGCTCGAATAACACGGACAGGAGCAGACGGCACACCAGCTTACTCCATGTTAGCCAGACAAGAAGGATATCGTAAGTGGGATCTACAGCTAGCATTCACATTAACAATTGTCAGGTGTCCATCAAATGTCAATTTGAAAATATGTCATTTATCAAGCATGTTAAGGTTTATGGAATTCAATAAATCAGTCAGATAGTTGAGAGAAATTAAGTCAGGAATAGATAACAAGAAGTCAGATAGCTTGAGGTGCTATCTATTGTGTGTTGCTTTCAATCCTTGGATATATATAGCTTAACGTTGGATTTTTATTAATTTTGTTATGAGTGTCTAAAAAAATAATATAGGATGATGCATTTTTAGTGATTAATCTCTTTGTTTTAGAACCATTTAACACACCAGGCCCCGGAGCTTATCGTCCAGAAAGAGCCCATCCACAGGGGGAGAGACAGGCCCCACTCTATTCACTTGCCGCTCGCACCCGATTTCATCAAAAAGAAGGCCACCCTGCTCCCAATTCATATACTTTACCTAAAGTGCTGGGTGCCAGTCAACCGGATAAAAACTGCCCACCATCATTTTCCATGAAGGGCCGCCAGAGACTTGGTGGATACCTGGAAGACTTGGCCAAGGCCCCTGGACCCGGCCAGTACAATATAATCGCCACGGACGTCTACAAAGACAAACCGCCTCTATACACACTGCGTACACGACATTACATGCCAGGCGACGGGACCAGGAAACCCGGCCCGGGAGCCTACTACCCCGAGAAAGTCTACATCAATAAAAAGGAACAACCTAAAGTGTCCATGGGAATTCGTCATTCAGAATTTATATGTCCGCTTATTGTGCAAGTTGCTGAATAGTTTTTGACCAATAAAAAAACACACTCAAAAAAAAAATTAATCTGCATCAACATTTTTTAAATTCAACTTTAAATATTTTTCTAAAGCTGCCTTTTTATACTTTTATATATTTCAATATTGAAAGAAGTTGGCCAAAATGTAATTTCGTTTATATAGAGATTCAAATTTTTATCTGACTATATATGGTACCGCTTTTGTTATTTTTTAGATGGTGGTTTATATTTTTATAAAGCTTTTTTTTCTTGTGGAAATAAAATATAACTGAAGACTTATTTGTGTGTGGAACATTGTATCTTTATCAATCTAAAATTAGAAGTTACCTTAGTCCTAAAGTCCAGATTTAAGTCCAGGGGTGGTGGTAAGAGCAGATGAAGCCCCTGACGTTTGTCTCTACAATGGTACCAATGAAATGTTTTTATCATTTTTTACACCCGATAATAAAGTTTATAACAAAAGAAAACATTTTCAAAGTCTCCCATTTGAACAAACTCAGATAAGCTTTGCTCACCCCCGAGACCTAGACCACTTTATTGCCATTTCCTCACGGGTTCCTTTGTAAGTGGGAAGATGATTAGAACTATCGCCTTGAAATCAGAACAGTTTAATGTGGCTTAGAAATTTTCTTCGAGTCAACCCTCGTTTACCGTCAATCCGTCAATACCGTTTTAGCATGAAGCGGATGATCTAAGATTGATACGTGGGAATTTCATTTCATTGGGTCATTCGATCACACCATGCAGTAACTTTATATAAATGAATGAAGCTGGACCTCTGCGTCCCAAAAAGATCCCCGATATAAAACTGGATTGATTGATTGATCGATTGATTGTTTGGTGTTTTACGCCGCGCTCAAGATTATTTCACTTATATGGCGGCGTTGCCAGTTTTATTGTGGGAGGAAACCAGGCTCTATGCCTGGAGGAAACCCACGACCTTCCGGTGGTAACTGACAACCATCCCACATAGGCCATAAAACTGGAAGAACGGTGACCAGATTGCCTGTATGCATCCTATACACCATTTTTTACGTCCGTGGCAGGTAACCATAATCACTATTGAATCCCCTGTATTATCATCTTCTCAAGCCAAGTTAAAACCGTGTTTTAAAACACGGAATGAGAGACATGGAAGTTTTAACTTGGCTTGAGAAGATGCTGCATTATGTGTAGGCTTACTGTAACAGAATATGTCATTTTTTTTAAATTACCTCTTTTTTGTACTTCCTTATCGAAAAACTAGAAATGATGAACTGTTTAGAAACCAAACTACAGTAAATGGACACCATGCTCAATATTTGTGTTTATCGCTCTTAATTTTGAACTTATAAATAAATCTATGAAGCTATATAGTGCCCGATATGTAGTGTGCAGTCCAGGTTACGCTTAATCGCTGTTTGAATATTTTGTAATGTGTGCTAAGTTTTGGCGTATTTTCCTCTGAAGGATATACTGACATTTAAAACACTTTCGATCAAAACATCATTTTCCTCTAGTCTGAATCGATATATTGGCATTTAATAAACACTTACGATCAAAACAAACAGCGCGTATGTTCATGCACTTTTACGCCCTATATTACAGCCAGAAAGACCAGGTTGATGGTCATCATGACTGTCACTCAGAACAAGGGATTGATTGCAATGAATACCACGACTATCTCCAGTGTTATATCATGTGATGTCTGTTTTGTTAAGTAGGTTGTATGATCTGTATTGATAGGTCAGTATATGTATCGTTCACTCACACTATGTGTCAGGTAAGGGAATAACATCTATGTATAAGTACTCGATATTTTGGATGTTTCATCACCAATGACGTCCTGGTGGAATAAGCTAAAAGGGTAAGACATCGAGACGACTTGAGCTCTAGTGAAACACATTGATATGGTTTATTATGATAAAACCATTCGATAAATTACTCGATAATAATTAAAAACTGACCTGAATGCTCGTTAACTGAAAGATTTTGTTCAGTTTAACCTGTCTTGGTATTAGGATACAGATATAATATATATATGGACAAGGTGCATATGAATCATTTGAGCTCATGTTTGAATTAGCGGGAAATTTGGATCTCATTTCTGTTCTTGACTGGTTAAAGGATCATACTATAAGGGCTAGTGCTCGTCTGTAGTTATAATATGCGATTTAGTTATTCGAGAAATTGTCTGTTTGTTTTTGGATAATAATATACCTTCTCTCTAGACACTTGTATCGAACTTTCATATGCATGTATATATAGTCGCCATTCATTATTTTCTATTATACCTTTGATGATTGCAGACCGTTATTCTAAATGGCCGAATTATTCATAAAGAGCACGACCTTGTTTTAATAAAAGATCTCTAGCGTTCATCGCTTTATTGTCTTTTATGTCTTAAAAGTTTGGAGGCAATATTTTGAGTGACAATGTCAAGTCGTCGGACCACCCCGAGTCCATCATTATCCATTCACAGAAATAATTCCAGACCTCGTAGTAACACACCCTCCTACGTGAGGTATGTGTCCGAGGGCAGACCAATGGATGGGCCACTGGACAGCGGAAGGGTTTCTCAGACAGGGGTCAAACACCAAGTTAGGTCGACTTCTGAAAACACCGCGAAAACCAGGGTTTTTGAAGACACACCCCTTTTACATAACAAACCCAGGTATGTTGTCGATACTGTAATTATAGCATTGCGGAGAAAAAAACCTTTGCTACAAAAAAGTATTTAAACTGTAACTAAATTATGCTAGATTATTTTAACAATTTGTCAATCTTATTTAAAATATGTAGCGATGTTGCCACAAGCAAATCATGCCTATAGTTCCAGGAAGTAGTGGTACGTTTTCCATTCGGGAAAATTGATGGTTGTCAGTGACCATCTCATTAATCGTTTGTCGATATCTAAGAACCAAGTTCACTGTTTTAAAGTCAATAGAAACAAATCATTTTGCAGAGGTGTTTTTATATATTCCATATGGTTCCGATTGTTTTCTTTCTATTTATTCTAGACGTCTATCCACTGACAGTACGATATCATCCAATAGGATATCTGAAGAGCTGGACTTGAAAGTGGAACCGGCGGAAAAAATCCGTCGTTGGCCGACACTGTTTAACCAAATCAAACTGGTGATTCTTCTCGGATCAGCAGCTACTGCTTTTGTAAGAATAAGATATGAATTTCTACCCAGTCATCTTGTTTTATTGCGTTTCTTGTTTCAGATTCACCAAAAAGACTACCTGACAAATTGTCGCAATATTTCCCGGGTTCTCTTAGCATTGGAATGAACATTTTGGTTACCTTTGTATTTGCATTCAGTTTACTATAGCCCTGATCTCTGACTCCAGAGTGTTTTTTTTACTGATGGTCATATTTTGGAATGCTGCGATCAGCATAAAAGGCCTTTTGAGTCAGAAACACGGATTAACAATTTACGCATACACTGCTCTCAGAAGGCCCACTTCATATTTATTTTTGAACACTAAAACACACGGGCACAGGGAAAATCTTCTTGACAAATAATCTTTTAAAAAAAAAATCCACTGACTAAGGCCAAACTCCTGCCTGTCGTCAACTTAATGAAATATCATGGGTTGTTTATTATAACAACTTATGATTGGGAATGAAGGTCTAAATGATATTTGCCCCTTTTTAAAACAATTAGAAACTTGTCTCATAGTTATTTTAGATGTGTTTTAGTGTTCATAAATATTTATATTTGGGAATTCGTGACTTTTTGGGGAAAAAGTATAAGCACAGTCTAAGACTTGACAATTTCTTTTCTACCCACTGCAATAACGGAATTGAATAACACACATTTATATTAATTAGCCAAAGCATTTGAACTCGATTACCTGCTTATATCCAATCATCTTTGTAGTTGGATTCCTGTTCAAAATATCCTGTTATATCTACAGATTGTAATTATGATCCATCCGGAATTGTCCTTGGAGAAATATCAGGTTAGCGTGGATAAAACTAGACCGACAGGTAAGATTCATCTCAAGAACTTTGTGAAAGCATAACATTGGTTTCAGATATGTTAGTGTCAACTGCTGTGTCGTCTTCCAGAACCATCCATTATATGTTACAATTGTTTCAACGCTTTGTTGTTTTGACTGAATATAATGAGTTGCGCGTGTGACACCGTAGTTGGGAATACACAAACTCGATGCCAGAGTATGTTGATGCTGTATTGGCCAGCCATCGCCAATTTACTTTGACCATAGGGCTTGGATATTTCCAAGAAGAGGTACTAAGGATGACGGAAAGTGTAATCTCGCACACCATCGGCTTTTCTTCTTCTTTAATCATGACATCATCACTCAATATAAATAAGCTTGACCACATATAATAACCGCCGAGCCCGATGACGCCACAGAGATCTACGCAAAGCTTTCTGGGTAAACTATGTACCTCAGTTCGCTATTTTGTTTATTGGTACTTAGCAAGATGTCACTGTTTTGGAAAACATTGGTGACATAACGTGTTTTTATCCACACATTTTTCTGTTAACTTTTTTGGATAAGTATAATTCCTTCCTCGATATTTTGAAATTATGTGAAAATCCCTCAATCCACCCAAATGCTTTGCGCGTTAATTCCAAGTGACGTCATCAAGCAATCTGTCAATTAGCAAGTAAAGGCAAAGTTTCATTGATTTTTAGCAATAGATGTATCGGTGAAGAGGAATACCTTGATAGAGTTCCTCATACAAGCGCCTGTTCTCGACAGCGTCACCGTCAACCAGACAATGAAAGAAACGCTGCCTACTATATGGATTTCCTTTAATGCGTCTGAGGTAATTTGTATTTCGTTTATTAACCCTAAATATACTTAACTTGTCATTCAAAGACGAGACATTATTTGAAATGTTTTAATACATCGGGAAATTGCTTTAAGGTTTGTATAATGTTTTTTTTTTTGCTTTGGACATTATGTGATAATCGAACTTATAATTGTTTGGAAATTTTAGTCTTGTGAATATATTTATTGATTTTTTTAATTATTTTTATTTTAGCCTTGGGTTTTGTATTTGGACGAAAAGGCTTTAAACAGCGGACTACAGCATCGCTACAAACACGAATTCAGCTGGATGAGCGATGAGGAGTAAGTATTCAGCTTTAACTGATAGAAAAATATGGAAGAACACGAGTTACCAACGTTTCTATAGTATATTATTTTTGTTGAAATAAAAACCTTTTATCCCCAATGAAAAGCAAAGTAGAAAGAGTCACTCACATATTGTTGCGAAATCAATGAAAAAACAATCCCTCAAATTTTTTTAAAAGATTATGCTACTAACCCATGACCACACTTGTCATTCATTCTTATCTACTATGAGGGGAAGGGGGGGGGGGGTGTCCGGTTTGTATTCGCACCAGGGACTTTCTAAATTCGAAATCTTCTTTCAACAGGCATATTCATTTACACTTGAAGATGTCTTTTCCAGTTCCTTCTCATTCATTTGCCTTTGTACCTTGGTGGTTAGAGCGATATCAAGCCTTCATTAGATTAGTCTTGAGTTGGAATCTCACTCAATCCAAAGGAAAAAAATTAATAAAATTTGAACGTGTTTTCGCTCTTCTTGGCAAAGAGTTTGCCGCCCCCAACTCCCGCTACCACAGCACACACGCCAATTCTTTGAATTGGACTTAATTCTCAGGGCCTTAGTCAAAGACGAATACAAAATAATTTAATTCGACTAGTGGACGCACAGCTTCGCGGTACACAAATGCAGGTTTTTTTTGGTTTGCTTTTTTAAAAACTATATTAATTATCTTGAGACGTAAAATACCTATAACGTTTTATTGAATTTTAAACACACTGATAACGAAATTCACCCTCGATGCCTTTGGAGTATTACACAAGCTGTCAAATCAATTTGTTTGTTTCTCCACCATTAAAGGCACACTTGCCGCGAAAATCAGGAATATTGTTTACATTAAAAAAGAAAGTCCGTTTTCTGTATTTTTCCCAGACAATATAAGTTAGGAACTTTCTATTTTTACCAAAATTTAAAAGTTTGGACGTCATTTTGTATTTTTAATTCGAATTTGAAAATTTGAATTGTTAGGTGCCCGTAACGTAAACAAACCAAACTGCCCCCTATTGGCGATTTTATGTTTCAGTCAAGTGAGTGAACTAACGGCACAGTGTAATTTTACGTAGGCCTATTTATCTGAGAAATACAGACTGACGATCAGTTAACAGCGACTGGAAAAGCCTGCTGATAATTGTTTGAGTGTAAACCACGGATAAAAAGGCCTGAAATGAGGGTAAACCAACACGAAAGTTGACCGACACTGATCGTTGTTGTTGTAATCAGGCTTCGATTCTTCGTTTGTTTTTCACCCTATTTCTACATTCTGAAGCTAACTAGACATGTTTTATGTGTCCTATGTTTAAGTTTAGTTGTATTAGTCGTAGTAAGCTCATGCAAATTAGTTTTCTTAGCAAATTTAAACAGGCTACGGCGGCAAGTGGGCCTTTAAAATTAAACAACCTGCCAATAAACTAGTGTAAATTTTCTGAACATCATTTTATATTTTATAATCTTTCAGCGGGAACTTAAACAACTAACAAACTAATAAACTAGTGTACATTTTCTTTTCCTAATTTTTATAATCTTTCAGCGGGAACTATCAGGTGGTGTTTAACACAGATGTGAATCAATCCATTCCCATTGTGTTCAGTTATTATCCAGTCAATCCTCTCGTCAAGGAACAGGTGATCCTGGCAGCCGTTATTCTAGTCCTGGTTTATATATTGATTATTTTCGAGGTAAGTTTTCTATTGAATACTTTGAAGAATTCATTAAAGAAACAATACAAACAAAAGAAAGCAACACATATGTCGCAAAGATAGATGTATAAGACAGCCATAAATCGTGTTCCGTAAGAAATGCACCAATCTATTCGCCATGTCTCGTGTTAAAGATCTCGTAGAATGACACGAGATCTCGATTGGAAACGCACTAGATCTACATATGCCAAGAGGATTTTTATATGCCAAAATGTATAGTTAATAAAGACTATAGAAAAATGACATTTTGATCGAATTTTCTTGAGAACAATCATGATGATTTTCCCACAGAAATCTGACTTATACTGGTTATTTTTCAGCTGGTACACAGAACACTTGCGGCCATGCTGGGGTCGATGGCGGCCATTGCTGTTCTAGCAGCTCTCAATGAGGTACTGGGCATAAACTTTTGCATTTTTCCCATAGTTTGTATAGAAACTAAAGCAGCAGGGGAACTCGGAAATGTGCTCCGTATGTCTGTCTGTCCGTCCCTCCAGATTTCTTGTGAACGCGATAGGTTCGGAATCATAACGCAGATCCATCTTGTTTCTTGTATATTATACAGAACTCGGTTAGGTTTGATTTTTCGGGAATGTCGGACCTATATGTGTAGGTCAGTGAGGTAATGAAAGGATGCGAAACGTTATACTCAGCGCTTTCATTTTTAGTTTACAGTTGTATTTTCAAGAGATCATGGTCAGGTTTGATTTTCGGGCATGTCGGACCTGTTTTTGAAGGTCACAGAGTCTTCAAAGCCTGAAGTATGTTTGTGAACATGATAGAAAGGGAACTATCAGACTCAGCTCTTTCATTTTTAGGTCTTTGAGTTCAAACCATCAGGTTTGTCTGAACACGATATACATGTATTACGCATTGTGCGCCTAAAGGTATATATACTGGACAGACTTTAGTCAAGTTTTATTTTCTGTTTCGCTTCGTGTTTTTAACTTACAGAGGCCAAGCCTGGAGGAGATAATGAGTTGGCTTGATGTGGAGACTTTAGCTCTATTATTTGGTATGATGATTATAGTATCCATCTTCTCGGACACAGGCTTCTTTGATTATTGCGCTCTCTTGGTGAGTATATTCTTTTTTTTTAGTTATTTGGAAATGTAACAGGCACAATGTACACTTACTGATTCGATAACAAAAGAATATTAAATTTTAAACAGGCAATAAACAATATATAAGTTACTAAATAATGTAAACAACATATACTAAAAGTAAATAAGAGACATCCCAGCTATTTGAATTTTGACCGTTATCATCTCACCTGCATGTTTGATCAGTATGTGGGTTACTGATTTAAACATAGGACACATAAAACATGTCTAGTTAGCTTTAAAATGCAGAAATGGGGTGAAAAACAAACGAAGAATCGAAGCCTGATTACAACAACAACGATTAGTGTCGGTCAACTTTCGTTTTGGTTTACCCTCATTTCAGGCCTTTTTATCTGTGGTTTACACTCAAACAATTATCAGCAGGCTTTTCCAGTCGCTGTTAACCGATCGTCAGTCTGTATTTCTCAGATAAATAGGCCTACGTAAAATTACACTGTGCCGTTAGTTCACTCACTCGACTGAAACGTAAAATCGCTTATGCGAGCAGTTTGGTTTGTTTACGTTCCGGGCACCTAACAATTCAAATTCAAATTAAAAATACAAAGTGACGTCCAAACTTTTAAATTTTGGTAAAAATAGACAGTTCCTAACTTATATTGTCTGGGAAAAATACAGAAAACGGTATTTCTTTTTTAATGTAAACAATATTCCTGATTTTCGCGGCAAGTGTGCCTTTAATACTTTATTCTCGATACTAGAAGCACTAAAAAGCTTCTGAATTGTACGTCTTGAGAACATTAGCCAATAATTTCAACATTCTGCTTTTACGTCAAAATATCAACATTTCGGCAGCTCATGGCACTCTAAACTTAACATACAACACATCGTTTTGCAGGCTTACAAACTTGCAAAAGGACAGATATGGCCTCTGGTGACATTGCTGTGTATCTTCTCGGGAGTGGTGTCTGCTTTTTTAGACAATGTTACCACAATACTACTTTTGACGCCTGTCACAATACGGTAAGTGAAGGAAGAACTCCTAATGTTAAAATTTGACGTCTTTAAGCTATCAACAGAAGTCACCGAGGTTAATACAATCTAGCCATAGGTCTATATAGGCTGAGGATGAGTAACTATTTCGTACTAGTCAAATTTGTTCAGCCATTTAAGAAATGCTCCTAGGCACCCCATAATAATTCGATCGATCAATCAATCAGTTTAAACAAAAAAAATCTTTTGAAATACTGAATAATGATGTTCCAGGACAAAATAAATCGCCACATATAAGCTTCTTCTTTCACACCATAATATACTAACTGTTTAATAGATAGGCTACACAATTTAGTTTTTTTTTCTAAAGGTTATGCGAAGTTTTGAATCTGGACCCAAGGAAGATTCTCATTGCAGAGGTTCTATTTTCGAACATCGGGGGAACAGCGACAGCCATCGGAGATCCACCGAATGTTATAATTGTCTCTGATCAGGACCTCGCACAAAGAGTACGTAAGCTAGCTTTCATAATATATATATTATCTATCAAAGGGGACATGGAGACAAATCAAAAGGTTTTCATTCAAAGGAAGATAGTTTTATGTGGTATGTGAAGCGTTACATTATAGGGCCTATCATAAGCTCACAAGCATTAGTGACAAAAAATCACAATCTATGGGATATAACGAGATCTGCCTTCTAACCTAAGAAAATTAATATCATTTTAAGTTTGTTTTAAAAATCTATATACTTGCTTCATACCGATCGTATGGATTTGTAGGTTTATGTCATATGCTCTCTAATGATATCTTCGTTTTCAGGGTATAAATTTTTCCAGTTTCACCGAACACATGTTAGTCGGTATAATATTCGTCAGTATTGCCGGTTATGGTCTCTTAAGGCTCTTCTATAGAAACGTAAAACTCCTTCAGAATCAGGACCCGCCGGAAATTATGGGTATTTTAACATTTTATGATTTATTAATAATAACAATATGTTTCTACTGTAGAAGGGTTGAAGCATCTTTTCCTTATTGAAGAATATACGTTTATTGAAAATAAGGATATGTAAGAAAAGTGTACAAACTTTATTTGCTATGGATGGATAAGCAATTTCTACAGAAATTATTTATTAGGAATAAAATTAGTCTCCTCTGCATGGTTTATTGTCCAGATAGATATTACAAAATTCCCTCAATGAACGATGATCTAAACTTTATTTAATCATTGTGTGCATTATATACTGGTAGTCAAATATATTAAAATACACCACCTATAAATAGTAAGGTGTAATGCATTTTCTAAATATTCTAATAATTTTTTTTAAGAAATAAGGCTGGAGATCGAGCAATGGCGACGAGCTGCTCTACACATATCGGTTGCAACCCGGGAAGAAAGTATGGTCAAAGCATTGTTGCTGCAGAAAGTTGCCACTCTAGAGACGCTAATGAGGAATAAAATTTACAGAAAAAAGTACGAAGTTTTATTTTTCAATTTTAGTTTCAGATCGAGGTAGTCGATTGTCTTTGAATAATTTACTTATAATAGCTTGTGCAGTTATAAGAAAGACGGTTTGAATATATAGACCCTATTATTTTATATTCTTGGATGAAAAACGCGAATCGGTCTTTAGATAACTACGATTTTCTCATTTTAATCCACTGTATATGCCCTATTGTAACAGTCAACGTGACTGACTCCTATTCTATATTTATGAACACTAAAACCCACAGGCACAGGGCCTTTTGTCTTTATTAACCATGGGGACAGGTTTCTTATTGTGTTAAGAAGGAGTATATCATTTTATGAACACTAAAACACACATGTCAGGCACAGGGAAAAGCCTTTTGTCTTTATTAACCATAGAGACAGGTTTCTTATTGTGTTAAGAAGGAGTATATCATGTAGACATCTATACCCAATCATAAGTTGTTGTAATAAGCTAAAACCCATATGATATTTCATTAGGTTGACGACAGACATGCAGGAGTAGAATTTTCTGGAAGACTTTATAAGATATTGACACTGTTGATATAGTAAATCATAAATAAACGTACTTTTTTAACAAATAAATTACATGTAGTAATTACTTGCAGTTCTGTTTTAAACGCTGCAACAGTTTTTCGGCATTTGTTTTCCAGAGCCAGAGACTACAAGGACTTCGAGGAAAACGTTTCGGATCTGGAGAAAAAGGTATTTGTAATATCTTTGAGGCATGAACAGCAAATATGAGCTCTCGTGTCTCACGGTCTCTTTATGGTGCTGCACACTTATGGTCCAAAAATCATGATATTGATTGATAATGGCCGATAAAGTTTGTTCCCAGTTTATATGACCAAGTTCTCAACTCGGTTAGCGAGATTTGGCAAACCAAAACACGTAACTGCAAAAAGAAGAAGACAAATCGTCTACCCCTGATCATTTCACACATGTTGAAATTCGAGAGCTTCTCATGGACAGCAGAATTTTTTATGACCTATAAAAAGATCTCACTACGTTACAATATTCTACATAGATAAAGACATGAACTGACAAAATTCTGACTTTTTCCATAATAACGATTGAAGTACCTGGAAACGATCGAGGTACCTGGAAACAGTAAAGAATTGACGTTGAAATATCGGTATCGGTAAAAAAAAAAATCGGTAAAGCCAGTAACCTATAAACCAAAGATGTGTGTTAATAAGGGACACAATTCAAATAGCCAAATAATGTGAGTATATTTTAGGGTTTTTGTTTGTTATACCTTGACGATCATCCCTGGTATCTGGTATCAGCGGAAAGGTTTGAACCTCCTGATAAAAATGACGAGCTAATTCTGCATCAACGCATTTTTCCATTATATGCCAGCTCATGTGTCCTTATATATCAAAACATGCAGAATTCCGATTTTTTTTACAGAAAACAATCCTTCCTAATTTTAATATCCAATCACATCGTTTATTCCTATACATTTTTTATTGTCTTTTCTTTCAGTATCGTATAAGAGACTATCCTCTTTTGATCAAATCCGGAGTTGTTATATTATTAGTCATATTGGCCTTCTTCTTACACTCGTTTATTGATGACATGCATGTTGGTCTGGGTATGGTATATCGCAGAACCCTATTTTCCCCAACCCGAATCCCATACCAGCCCAATTCAACCTGAAAACTCGTATGTTCTTGCACCAATTTCCAACACGTTTCCCCCACATAAGCTATACTCACCAAATCCTGTAATGTTCAGTTCGACTTTTCAAAGGTTTTCTGTAGACCGTTACTCATTTTATCGACCTATTCATTGAGAACTGATTCAACGGGATGAAGACCGACCTGCCAAACTCGATGGACGCATGTTTAAACTGAGACAATCGCTTCTAAGACCCAACGCCATTTTACATCCATGCAACACCCCCAGTCCCATCCATCATGTTTCATTTGATCTCCCCAGATTATCCTATCTATATATCCATGAGCCTAACTCACAGAAAAAATATACCTCTTTAAACTATATATATTATTTTTTCTTAAAACGGGGTTGTACGCTTTTGTGTTTGAATATGCTAGCTAGAACACTATAACTCAGTAAAAAGAAAACCCGTTACGTGTGTGGTAAGAATATACTGATGATACATGTTGACTTTAAACAGACTTTAGTTTCATACAGCAAACTTTCTTTGAAAATTTCTTAAAACATTAAAGTACAAACATTTTCAAAGTGACATTTGAATTTAAAGAGAGACCTTTCCAGCGGGGTCAAGACATGGTAGAACTACAACCCGTTATTCTGCCAATAAACAAGACCTTATGTGGGATTTGAATTCTGAATTCTGTTGTCTATTTGTTTAGGATGGATTGCGATAATGGGGGCAGTGCTACTGTTGGTTTTGGCTGACATCTCAGACATGGAGAGCATACTACACAGGGTAGAATGGGCAACTCTACTCTTCTTCGCAGCCTTGTTTACTATGATGGAGGCAAGACTGTCTAATTCTCATCATTAATTTATTTAACGGCTGTTTTATTTTAATTTCAAGTCCATATGCCTTCGATGACATTGCAAGGGGTAAATGTTTTTTTTTGTCAGTACCCAAGGAATGTAAAACAGTAACGGTCCTAAATGAAAAAGGTAATAAGACCATTCATTGGTGAGCTATATCAGGAGGAAGAAACAGGGATCTTTTCCCGGACAAATCTTTTGTCCTTTTAGCTGACGGGAATCCTACTTATACAATAAGTAGTAACCAATACATATCTGTGTTGCTATATATACCATGATAAATAAATATATTTGATATCAGTTGATATTGATTGATACCAATTATATGCCAAATAATAATGGAAATTACTCATTTAACACTTGTGAAAATTGACAAGTACGCTAAACTTTCAAGCCTTTGTTGAGAGTAAATCTCACAAAAGCGTCAAGGCAGCCACGAAGCCCGGTAAAATATAATACAATCCTTGTCGAGCCATGGACCAATCAGTAAGCAGTTTGGGACGAAATGGCGGGAGATCGGAATTTGTTATTCTTATAAATATAGAGGCGATTTATTTCTGGCTTCATGCAGTAAACCATATCGCTTTTAAAGACGTTTTATTTCCTTCTATAATATTAGGCACTGTCGAAGTTGGGTTTAATCGACTGGTTGGGAGATCAAATCGGCGCAATGATATCAATGGTGAACGAAGATTACATTTTGACAGTGGCAATAATATCTATACTATGGGTATCCGCCTTGGCATCTAGCTTTATTGATAATATACCATATACCACTGCGATGGTAAGTAAAGCATTGGTACACTGTATATATCACAGAGCCTGAGAACTGTCAGAAAAATAGGAAATATGTCAAAGGGAAATATGCGAGAAAGAAAGTACGAGCTAAATTTGAATATATACTAAATACAGTGTTCTGTGATATCTGAATTTAAAAAGCTATCAAACCGAATATATGATCTAAATTCACCACAAAAAATATTCTCTTAAAGGTACCTTGAAACTTCCTTCCGGCAACAACTTTGAATGTCAGATTCGAAAAATTGCAGATAGCAACTTTGGTATGTCTTTTACTTTTGTGAGGACATGGAATTATGGAATTGCAGTTTAAAGAATTCTATTTCAGTCGTAACCTATGTCTTCAAACTGACAATCTGTTTTAGGTCCCTGTATTGGTGAAATTAAGTGAAGATCCTCGTCTCAATCTACCCATCATGCCACTTGTGTTGTCACTCGCTTTCGGCGCATGTCTTGGGGGTAAATATAAACTTTTAAGCCTCAACCATACCCCAAGTAGAAAATAAAATTCAGAAGAATTTGCATAATAACGTATTTACGATTTGTTTTCTTTAAATAATCCGAACATGAAAAGATGCCTTACGTTATAGGAAAACGTATAGGTGATTCAGGTATATCTTGTTGCATTATTTGATTGGCTATAATTAATTCTCCAAAACATATGCAATTTAGGTTTTGACATATTTTAAAATAGCGGGGATAGTAAGGTTAGAATTTAGAATTTTTTATCTATCAACCCTGCACAGAAACTACATGTCTGTTGCTATTCCATGCTTTTCGTAACAATAAAAATTACCACCTTTCAACTCCTGATGACAAAAAAACAGCTATTATTTTAAAGTGCATGTTGTATCATGTTGCTCTCCAGGCAATGGTACGTTGATCGGAGCCTCTGCCAATGTTGTGTGTGCTGGGATCGCAGAGCAGCACGGATATGGATTCACGTTTGTGGAATTTTTCAAGTAAGCTCTCGTCTAAACACGATCACAGCAGATTGAAACTCAATCTGACTAACGTTCAGATGTTCATTGAAAAGAACATCTCGACTTTAGTCAGATTGATTGAAGCTGGACCCAAATCATTTGGATGGACCAGGATCGGGCCACTTGCTTAAAGTGGCATGAGCTGCCAAAATTCACACTTTTTTTTCATAGTTTCGGATCGTCACGACAGTAAGAGGCTTTGAAGACCACCGCAAAACTAAATGATTGGCGTTGGAATGATGAAAATCCATACAGTATGTGGCCTCTACGAACCGAAAACGTGTTCGAAAAGTAACAAAATTTAAATAACCGGGACGACCATTCATTCATTCTAAGCCAAAGTTAGTTAAAAACAATACTTTATCGTATATTTTCGAGACTAGAAACACTAAAAAGCTTCTGAATTATACGTCTTGAGAAAAATAGCCAATAATTTCAACATTTTGTTGTAACGTCAAAATATCAACATTTTGGCAGCTCATGCCCCTTTAAAGTGAAAATTAGAAAAAATATATTATACTTCATTTTAAGATTTATTGATTGACGTTTTACGCCGCACTCAAGCTTATTTCACTTATACAGTTGTATAACATCATTAAAGTGTTTCATTCATAAAGTATTGAACACCTGTCAACCACCATCGTAAGAGCTGTCAGGTTTTCTTTTCTATCGCAATGGCTTACACACAATTTAGTACCTTCCATGCAGTGGCTTATTTTATTCTCCCTTGCATTGTATATTTTATTTTTACAACATTTTATTGGCTCCATACTATATTACAACCTTGTAGTTGTATATGTCAAATTTTGATCATGGAGTCAGTGCTCCGCTAACATTTCTTTATAGATTAATCCTGAAGTTTAATTTGTCATCAATTGTCAAGGTTTAAGGAGAATATTAAAATGACTTACTAATATAAACCAATAGTAGGAACTTGTCTAAAAATACAGTTCTCGTGAAAAAGATCACTCTTGATAATGTCCTTGTGCCAGTGTAAATTTAATTTTCATAAAAGTACATCTAAAAGAAGTAAACAGGAATCGTTTGAATCGTTCTTTTTAACCTTTCAAAAAGTCACAGGGCGTCGGGTTAGTTTCTGATTCCGTTGGCTTTTAGTAAGGTGTTGGTGCAACTGTGTATACATGTATTTTATCTACACCTGTATCAGTTGTTAGGTCAACTGCTTGTTGGCTCTCTTTATTTAGTCAGGGTTTCTTTTTATCTACATAAAATTACGCAAACGCAAATACATATGTACGGTTTGACTATGAGGTGCATTTGAAAGCCCCCATATAAACTATAGAGTAAAAAAATATACATATGCAGTAGTTCATAATTCTTTCTCAGAAGACTTGCTCGCCATGTTATCTTTATGTTGTCCACCATATTGTTTAAAATCTTCAGTTTTTTTCTCTCATTTACATCACTCGCATAAAGTATATTTTGTGACATTTTGTCAATCTATAATGAAAATACCGAGGTTACGTGAACCCACTTGCCACTGATTCGAGGAATAACGTGGAGACACATTCAGGGGAAAGAAAAGTATATCTCAGCCAAACTTAAACAAAATCTCGCGAGAATAGGATAGCTTACATATATTGCCTTAATTTAGTGTCGGCTAACATCGCGGTTATATTTTGTCGCATGAAAATACCGAGGTTACGTGAACCCACTTGCCACTGATTCGAGGAATAACGTGGAGACACATTCGGGGGAAAGAAAAGTCTATCTTAGCCAAACTTAAACAAAATCTCGCGAGAATAGGATAGCTTACATATATTGCCTTAATTTAGTGTCGGCTAACATCGCGGTTCAGGTCGCATGATGAACCTCTTTTAAACCAAGTCACAATCGCTGGCTTTGAGTATATTTACGTTAATTTGACGCCTGATCTCCTTGTATCTTTCAGAGTTGGATTTCCGATGATGTTAGTGACTACCCTAATCAGTATGACTTACTTATTAATTTGTCACGTAGCATTTCAATGGCATTGACAAATAAACAAAGGCCTTTATACAGATACCGGTGATGAACAGAGACGTCTGTTTTGTTGGGGACTCCGAAATACTCAAGCTAAAGGAAGATTTATATTGAGATTATTGAATTTAAGACATTTCATCTTAAAGAAAGATGTTTTGCGCTGCACAAGCTGTAACATATATATAAATGAAACGGCATAATTTTTTTTTATGAATAAGCGAGTTGTTGATTTATATGCTTTGTGAAAATGTCTGATTTTCTAAAACTGTGATATATAAATCTAATAAAGATTTCCCCTATTAAATTAGAATATCTGTAATTTGTTTCATTGTTTTGTTGTTCTACCACGTGCTTATTACGGTTGACTAATTTACCAAGAGATACTCACACAGCGAAATAAATATATATTATGGGTACTGTGGTATTCTAGACATTGATTGAGGGTATTGTAATTCTTATCTTCCAGTGGATTGTTTTAACCGTGAATTATACGATTCGTCGATTGTCTGATTGATGTTTTACGCCGCACATAGGATTGTTTCACTTATATGGCGGCGTTGCAAGAATTAGTGGGTGAGGAAACCGGGATCGTTGTCCAGAGGAAACCCCCCGACCTTCGGCAAGTGTCCGACAACTACAGTCAACATACGGCGATAGATTGAGAACCATACTCAGAAATGTTTCAATTTTATTTGGTCTGGGTGGGCCAGAATTAGGACAGCAAACACACGATGTTTGTTTGAAAATTGTAGGTCTCAATGAAATAAATTATTATTTGACCATGGGTCACTTGTGGGTGGTGCTGGTATCTCGAAAAATCGATCTCTTTTTGGTGCTGAGAATCAAACATACACATCATGATGTCGGCACTCTAGAATTCGGAAAAAAAAAATCGGCTGAGTCGAGATTTGACGGCTAGGTAGTCCGAAATATCTGCGATGATGATGTAAGACATTTTCTGACAGATAGGCCATCATCATCCTATCTGTCAGAAAATGTCTTACATCATCATCGCAGATATTTCGGACTAACGGTTAGGGTGCTTGGACCAGTGAGGGCAATCTAAAATAGAGATTGATCCTTCTGCCATTCTCGAGTTGAAGATCTCGTAGAATGGCACGAGATCTCGATTGCAGTGAGGGTTGTGTGGATAATGGAGACATTGACACGTTGTGTGATACTTGTGTCCGCTGGTACCTTCGTCGTCATATGACCTTAATACAGTTATATCAGATGTTTACAGGTACATTATTATTTAAGTTAGGATATTGATTGGTGGGTACCTGGTCGACGACCAATAAATTGATTGATTGATTCGGGCTTAACATTGCGCTCAACAGTCCTATGTACTTCACTCAAGTAAAAAGTCTTACTCCTTTGTTTAATTATTTCTGGCAGACTTTTTATGTGAGTGAAGTACATAGGACTGTTGAGTGCAATGTTAAGTCCGAATCAATCAATCAATAGAAAAACAGTAATCTGTTACACATTTAGTTACTAAAATATCTATGTATACAAATTGTAATAATTATCCTCTTTTTTTTCAGGAAGAATGTACATTTCGACCTGATGTTTAAAAGTAACTTTATGTTTATGAGCACTAAAACACACGGGCACAGGGAAAATCTTCTTGTCTAAAATAACCACGGAGACAAGTTTCTAATTGTGTTAAAAAGAGGTATATCATTTAGACCTTTACACCCCATCATAAATTGTTGTAATAAAGTAAACCCATGATATTTCATTAGGTTGACGACTGACAGGAGCTTGGCCTTAGTCAGTAGAATTTTCTGGAACACTTTGTATTGCATTGACAATGCTTATGCATCTTAAGCTATAGTAAGAATATCGTCAGACTATATATTATGGGGTCATGGGAAAAGACAGTGAAAATTCCCCCCCCCCCCCCCCCCCCCCATACCCCTTTCCCAGAAAACCTAGGTAGAAGGCAGACAGGGGAGTTTAGCCCTGACCAGTATGTCTTTCAAACTCTGGTTCTTTTTATAAGCAATGACTGGCCTTTGGGTCAGAGGTCGAGCAAGTTTACTTTGAAGTAGTTTGTATTCTTCTACTATGATCTTGGCCATAGCAATGCTAGCTTTGTTATACTGAAACACAAATGGTATTATAGTTTTTTCACGACATCTTCCGGGGTCCAAGTTCAAACCCAAAGGATAAATAGTTTATGGATGAAGATTCATCCCAGTCATTGAAATTTTGTTAACTTTTGAACCATAATTCTTGTTCTCAGGGGCCACGTCCTGAATGCTTTTATTCTTTCACCATCAATCATTTAGTTCCATTTTAGCAGCTTATTCCACTTTTAATGATCACAAAAAGACGAAGAACAAGTCATATGACTGCTTTAACAATTGGACAATATACACTTTATTGTGACGATTTAAAAAAAACCTTCAGCATGTTGATGCCATATAACATAATATAACACAAATAATTCTTCTTCTGGATTAGGTTGAAATATGTAGATTCCGTTTACTATAAAGTTAAGTTTAAAAGAGGAAGAGACTACTTCATTATGTCAAGCTAGTCAGTGGAAATTCTAATACTCATCAAGGCTGTTTGAATTTTGTCAGTTATTTACACAAATCTATTCGTATATGGGTTAGGTACTAAACTTTTTTCAATATTCATGGTCAATCCATCAGCTTTTCAAGGTACATGTACTCCCAGCGCTAAACTTATCTATATTAAAAAAAATTCTGAATATTGGCAGCACTTAATTTAAAAGAAATATTGCCATTTCTCTTTAAATTAAATAACAACAATAAAACAAATATCAATCCCTTATGTTGTTTGATTTAAAAGAACATATACTCATTCAATTAACAGTTTCAAGTTTGAATTCTTTGATGAATAACAATTTACCAAAATTTTATTTCTCAATAAATTTAAATTGAACTGAGATAGAAATAAACATTTATTGAGTCTGAAGTCTGTGAGAAAAAGTGAATAATTAGATACATGCACACATTGAATGTTTTGCCCCGTCCTAAAACTACATTTCAACAAAAATAAACCATTTCTTCATTTTGTTCATGTAAAAAAAATCCGCAAATGTTGACAGCTCTTGTGACTTTAACAAAGTATGCGATATAAATCATTTAAGATAAAATACAACCTTTATAAAACGTGATAAAAAAAATTGGTAATAGAATTGTAACATATCATTAATTGCTAACAACCAACTAAACTTTTTTGATAAAAGATAAAATATTGTCTTTCAGCTTATATTAAATAAAATATGTAAAACTGAATATGAATACCATAAGCCTTAATAATAAAATAACATCCAATGTATTATGTAATAACCTTAACATTAACATCAGAAATGACTGGTTAAATAAAAATATGTAAAATAATAAACAATATTTTCCTAGATTAGTGGGGGAGGGGGGGGGGGGTGTTAATCACATCTAGGTAGTTAGCTATGTGTTTTGCGCCATACTGAAGATCATCTACTGAATACCATAAGCGTTAATAATAAAATAACATCCAATGTATTATGTAATAACCTTAACATTAGAAATGACTGGTTAAATATTAATATGTAAAATAATAAACAATATTTGTCAAGATTAGTGGGGGGGGGGGGGGGGGGGGTGTTAATCACATCTGGGTAGTTAGCTATTTTTTTGCGCCATACTGAAGATTCTCCCAATCACGGAAACATTACCAGGATTAATGAGGAAGGAAACAGGTACTGGGGGAGGTCAGGACTTTTTGTTGGTCCCATAGAATCATCACACATAAGGTACTCAATTAGTAAATAACCTACACTGTTGACCCAGAAAAAAATCCAGGCCAGGGGACGGTAGCCCTAAGTCGAGAGTTAGACTCGGCGAGTACCAGGCAACTCTTCCACATATGTCAATCATATTATTTTTGAGTCGCACTTTTTATGGAACAAACAATCACCTTAAAATGAAAATGTGATATATTGCACTTAAAATAAAAGAGAAAATCCCACATGTGGTATACTAGAGAAGTTAAGAGATTTTACCTTAGGGCACATTGATGGCAACATTATGTTGAAAATGAATATTATATCCTTTAAAGTTTACGCTCTATAAAACAATGTCCTAATTTGGAGAATTACATGTACAGAAATAGTATACATACAAATGATATTTCTGGCAGTGCAATATTAACAGAAAGGTTTGATTCTTTTATCTTTGTGTTACTTGGCGCCTGTTCAATGTTAAACGTTGCTTATCAAAATAGGCCACACATTTAGAAGGTTCAAATTTATCTGGACTTCAAAAATCGATGGGCAAGGCAAAACTGTTCACAATGTAGACGCATGACTAATGTATTGACAGGAAAAAAACCCATTAGTCTAAACAAAAACTTGTTTGCCAAATTTTTAAAACAAGGAAATATACCCGTAAAATTGGAAAGCGAAAAACTGAAATATAATCTTAAAAATGGGAATATTTTTATCTGGAATTAAAATTTTGAATATATATAATCCATTAGTATTCTAAACTGATGGCAGCGTCACTGACTAAATCAATCTATATAAACTTTTACCATGTAGCAACACAAACGAAATGGGAAGTTAAAACATTAAAAAAAATTATTGTAGATTGAAATTATGTTGCTTTTGTTGCACTAATTTGCAATCAAGGTGGAAAAGTTCTGATATGTCACATTCATTTCAATAATAAAGAAGCTATATTCTAACCATATAGAAGCTACACATGTAGATAGGGAATGTCAATATTATTGGGGATTTTGACTGCAAGATATTAACAGTTGGGGTTATATGGTGCTTGATTGATTGATGTTTTACGTCGCACACAAGCTCATTTCACTTCTATAGCGGCCTTGCTATTTTAGTTGAAGCTGGAATGAAATCACAACATAAAGACCTAGAAATCAAAGTAATAAAAAAAAAACAACATAAAAACAATTATTTGCCGAACTTCATCATATGAGGGAAATGTTTATAAACTTAAAACAATATTTGTAAAAAGAATTACGCATATGTTAAAGTCAAATCTTTCAATGGAAGGTTACAATAAGGTGAAGAATTACTTATGGATAACAATTATACCTATAAACCAAGAAGTTGTTATCCATAGGTAATTCTTCACCTTATATGTTAAAGTACTTAACAAGATGAATCTACATTAAGTGAATTCAATCATAGATTTAACAAAAACAAAATAAAATTTATACTTGACAATACTCTTCTAGCTGAGTCTAGAGAATAAAAAAATTTACTTTCACAAGGGCCCAATTACCAGCTGTATTTAATGTTAGACAACAGCTGAGAATGACTCAAAGTTAGGTATATACAAATCTCTTTTCTAGACATCATATTAAATTTAACATAGTTTAAACTGTGGACAGTTCAGATTTGGGTAATTGTTATACATCATATAAATTTAAAACCTACAAAAATTATCACATAGCGGCTTTTGCTTTGTAGGCCAAGTAAATGTAAAAAGATAAAAAAAACATGATCACAGATATGTGCGTTATATTTAGCTGGGATTAAAAAAATTGAACTTGTACCTGGATTAGGTCACAGTCAGTGTTATAAGTTATATAACTAGTATATGCTATGTATGGTCACTTAAGTCACAGACTGTTTCACATTCTTTGTTTTCTATTAACAAAATATATTGACAGGATTGCTGTAATGGACAATCGTACCACAATTGTAGTTTTATGGTACATACTCCTCAATGCCATGGATTCTGTTAAGACTGACTGAACATATACACTGTTACCATGGTAACATATACACTATTGCCATGGTAACCAAGAGAGCACAACAAGCGGTAACCAGGGCAGCACAACAAGCAGTTCCCATTCTCGCGACATTTAATCTTAGTTCTGCATGTTTAAAGTTGCCATAGTGCTCAGTGTGACAGGACCAGTTGCCATTTGCCAAAGTGATGCTGGATTGTTTGGTGTTTTACGCCATGCTCAAGATTATTTCACTTATATGGAGGCGTTGCCAGTTTTATTGTGGCTCTTTGCCCGGAAGAAACCCACGACCTTCCAGTGGTACATGTAACTGGCAACCATACCACATACAATGTAGGTCGTTGAAGTGAAAACCAAAACTGCTGCAAGATTTTGGTGACCGAAAATATTGGGGCTGGTTTGTGATATTTGTTCCCATGGCTACGGTTGTGAGTGATGTATGTGTATGGACCCAAATACTGTGATAATACACATATAACAAAAAAATTCAATGTAAACAAAAATGAAACAAAGTGACATGACTGTCCAAATTGTGGAAATTCCTCAGGAATGTATGTAGTATTTACGAGTAACAAAAACCTGAAATCTGCTTCCATGTTGTTGGAATTTTGTACATTATTCACACACATGTTAACTTGGTACAGGCTCAAGTAATGTATTGTCGGTCAACGTCAATTATTGAGTTTTTAATTGACTTCAAACACTTTTACTCTCTAAACAATTTATATAAAAAAAAGTTCAGGCCAGATTAATTAAAGATTATATAATATAATATACTAATTAGTAATTAGTAAAAGTGCATTTCAGCAGTTAAAAAGGCAAAGATGTGGTGTCACAGTATCACATCACAATAAGATTAGTAAAAGTGCACTTCAGCAAATATGTGGTGTCACAGTGTCCCACTATAACATGATTTGTAAACGTGCACCCCAGCAGCAGTCAGAAAGGTAGTCCGGGTTTTTGAATCCAAAATTACTGGTTTTTTTATACTGACGGCCGTATTTTGGAGTCAGGGATCATTGCAATCAAAAAGTCGGAGTTGGCTGCACGCTTCTGATCGGGCAGTTTGCGGTCAGATTTAGAAAGTAAATAACAACATAACTAACTCAAATAGTGTCAGCACGACATTCATTAATAATTTAGCCTTTTGTAAAGTGAATTTAACGTTTTAAAACTGAAAAACCGCTAAATAGTATTACGTCATCAATGGCGGAGAGTTTGAGACTGGAGAAGGCAAAAGTGAACTCAGGGGAAGAATAATGTTTACTGACCGATCCTGCTCGTCCATATCACACACTGGTAGGTAGCGAAATTATCAATGAACGTGATTATGAGCGTTTAGACACGATCTGAGTAGGTTATATTGCCATTTCTTTGTCCAAATCGGACCACATACTGCCCGCTTCTGAGCGGGCAGCCAACTCTGGCTTTTTGATTGCAGTGAACCCTGACTCCAAAATACGACCGTCAGTATAAAAAATAGTAATTTTGGAGTCAGAAACCCGGACTATCAGAAAGGCAAATATGTGGTGCTACAGTGTTCAATAATACAACTTGGAGGAACCATGGCCAAAGCAATGGTAAATTTGTTTAATCCTTTATACCATTTTAATAACTGCACCTGTTCATGACAGATTTTACCATACTAAATAGCTGAAGTAAGGCTCGGTGTTGGCAAAATTGTTTTCATCTGAAATTCTACGCTGTAGAACCACGACCAAACTGACACAGCCATGGTGATTTTTTTTTTCTACGACAATGAAAAGTGATACAATATGATTATAACAGAGTGTAGCTAATTATACCAATCCAAGGCCTGGAGTTGGAAATAGGTGTCTTCAACTTTAAAATTCCATTTTCTGGGTGTTTATTATTTAGTGTTGTCTCTTCTTTAAAAGTTGCAAGGCGACGTTAACATTGACAGCAGCTTGGAGACCTAGTTCAGCTTTTCGTCTTTTTCCTTCAACCATTTCCTTAACCTGTAGAAAGAATTGACAGTAATTCAATGATTCTACATTTGATGATTCCCAAGAGACAAACTCTAAAATAAGAATTAATCAACACATGTAAGTCCCATTAAATAAGTGTGTGAAGTTTAAAAGATGACAATCTTAATGTAATGCATTTTTTAGACGAGATGTTGATCTTTGAAAGGGGAAATAAAAAATCAGGCTGCCAAGATTTTTATTAGACTTGTTGTACCTGATACATTAAGTAAGGGTGGGAAGTTTGAGTTCGTTTTAAAGAGGAACGGTGGACAGATGGACTAAGCCAATTACAATACCTGTCCAGCAAATGTGCCCAAGGGTTCAAACATAGACCTAAGTATGTGGAATTGTTGTCTGTTACATGTGTCAACAGAAGATAAGGCTTTCCTCTAAATACGGAGCAGGGATTTTTAATGGGCCCCCCCCCCCCCCCCCCCTCTAAACCTTGCAAGACCGTTATGTAAATATAAAATCATCTTAAGAGCCACAAAAAAAACTTATTTTCATGTACCGGTAACCAGAATTCTAACATATGTGTGATTTCCCTACATGTTGTGAGAAAGGACAAAGCTGGCGTATAAACTCAAAAAGGCTCATTTTCAATTAACCAGAAATACATGTTATAAACGAAACTTTATTGGCTATTAACAGGCATAACGTGATTGATGTATCATAGGTAATCTCACGACATGTTACATGAACTGCCTACAGAAAACCAATCCATCAAGATACATGTAATAATGTAGGAGTGACAACATATCTTATTATCCCTCAGAGAAATTTCTCTGCAATCTGATTAGCCAATTGCCATCCGATAAATACTCACATCGGGTGTCCTAGCACACGCGATACGGTAAAACCTCGATTTCACACACATCCGATACGGCGTTGCGAGGAACGCTATTTTGAACGCTGTTTTGTGACGTGGTTTGATGCATCGTAGAACGTGCTCATATCAGGTCACCTCTTGCAGCTATATTGTAGGTGACAGGCGAACGTTATGCTGACATTGTTTGGTTATGTTGCAGCGCGTGCTCGTATCAGGTCACCTTTTGCAACTATTTGATGTGTGTGCGAAAGTAAAGCTCTTCGAGATAATAAAATCGTTATCATGGTTCGTGGAGGGGGGATACGAAGTATTTACATGGTCAGCGTGGTAATTGATAATATTATTGGAACGGGAACCAATGACCAAGAAAGTAGACAAGCATCCTTGTCTTAAGCTTTACGGATAAGGAAAAAATCTTCCTGGATACTAACCTGACTAGATTCAACGACAACAGCTCCTTTTGAAGCCAGTTTAAAACGTGTTTGATCGATCGCATCCACAGAAACTCCCCGACTTGCATCATCTATCAGTATTGTACGGAAGCCATGTTCCACAGAATGCTGGGCTGTAAAACCTGATGATTTAAACAGCAATGTAAATGACTTTTCAACTTGTTATTGACATTCTTTTCATGCTTAGAGATAAATAATTATAAGCAAAATATTCATTTGTTCTTAATACATTTCTATGTATATGTCTCTGTGACATTTGACGTCAAACACAACATCAGTTGTGCACATACCCTCGAAGTGGTGACTTAATACACAAACTTTGCTGTGTCAGTGCATCTTTGTGACAGTTTGTATGACGTCACTTTTGACAAGTTTTTTCAAGTAATTATGGAAAATATGTATATTTCCCCCTCACTCCTTTTTTTGTCTACCAGGGAACTCTAAGCAGAGGTTGTTTTGTTTCAACTAACGTTTTTCAAATATACATTTAGTTCATAAACGAACACAAAGCAGCTTTAAGTCCTGTTCATAAACCCTTTAAAGAATAGTAAAACATTGTATGTTGCTATCAGTAGTCTCATACCAGGATGTGTATACATATACTAAGTATATAGCATATTGAGAGAACAAAATTACAAGAACATACATTGTAAGTTATTTCGCAATTGATACATTATGAAGGATATAAAACTTTTAAAATAAAACTGGTTTTACTAGACTTACCCACACAAACATCATAAGCTAGACCACAACAGTATACATCTGTTACTTTATTCTGAGATAGAACGTCCAACAGTTTTGTCTGTGAACATTTATTGTTGTCCCAGAATGAGGAATAACTGTCAACGTCAGAACATATTCCTTTCTCAATGATGTAACCCTTTTCCAAGACCTAGCAAAAATAGTATTAGAAGTTAAATGAACGATTATTCATTACTGAGTTAGAAATGTCAAGATGTTTAATACCTCCAAAATATAGAGTTATATCATTTCAAACGAAACCTAGCAAAACTAGTATTAGAAGCTAAATGAGAGATTATTCATTAGTGAGTTAGAAAAATATAGCAATGTCAAGATGTCTAATACCTCAAAAATGTTATATCATTTCAAACGAAAAGAATAAAATTGATTCAAAATTTTTGCACACATGTTTTTGCATGTATTAAAGTGAAAAATACTCATAGATTTTGAATTGAATTTAACTTTGATCTTTATAGTTAATGCAGTTGGCTAAAAGTCAGTTGGTTTTTAAAGTTATGTTACAGTCAAGCAAAATATTTGCGTTACATTTGTTTTTGCCTATTAAAGAAATCCTCTGCATTCACTCAACCAGAAAGGAATAAATAAAGCTTCGCCAAAATAAAATTCCCTAGGCTAATTAAGAGGTCACACTCTAAAGTTCAAATCTAAACAATTTTTGAATAAAATTGCCTAGATGTCTGTGAAGTTTAATAACAGCAGAAGAAAAGAGAGGCTCATTAAGAAATACACAGCTTTATAAGGTCATCAGAATAAATCACCTTGAGATCCTTATGTAGCTCAGCTCCCCATGTGCCCTGCACACAGTGGGTAGGCCAGAGGGTTTGTTCTATGGGGGGGTTACTTTCAAACACAACCGTATCCAACACTTTAGCGTCTTCCACTTTTTTAACCTACAAATACACAAAGCCATAGCAAAGTTTATTTTTTATCGTCCAACGTTTCTAATTTATTAAAATAAGCTAAATAAAAAATTATCACAAATGGGTTTCGCTGATCAACTTGTCAGAATGAACTGTCTTGCCCTCTAACAAATATATAATGTATTGGACTCTTACGACAAACAGCCATCAACCATTTATCTGGCATTAGACTTGGACATGCTGTGCCAGTGTCCCAGCATTTCAATATCTCAGGTTATTCAGTTCACGACCAAATTTAAAATTATGCCCATTGAAAAAAGTCCCTCCCCTCACTTCCGCTGCAGATACCAAGCCCAAACATTTGGAAAGTGAAAGTTTTTGGATACAAACATTACAAACTGTTTAACCTTTGGCATTGAACTTGGGCCTAGGAAAGTTTTGTGAAAAACGTATTAATTTATACCATTTGTGTTTCACGAATCAGTATAATAAGGCCAGCATGAATATGGCCTACATTATAATAGAAGAATACAAACTTCTTCAGAGTAAAATGACTCAACCTCTGAGCCAGCGGCCAGTCAATGCTTATAAAAGAACAAGAGTTATAAATATCTACCAGTAAGGCAGGACTAAACTTCCTTGTCTGTCTTATACCTACATGTAGGAACCAAATAATATATTTTCGCTTTATTTTCCGAATTCCCATTATCACATTTGGTTCCATTTAAGTTTACCGAACTTCTTGCAATAGCTGAAGAACCGAACAACAACCGACAATATATTAGAAAGTATTTCAAAATTTTTTACTAAACTCTTGTCTGTCTTTAACCTAATGAAATACTAGTACCACGGGGGGTTGGTTTATTACAAGAACCTATGATTGAGTATAAAGCTCTAAATGACACACCCCCTTTTTAACACAATTAGCAATGTACAACCTAAAATGAAACAACATAAAAATACTTACAGGTGATGATGGATGGAATGGACGAAGATGTGTGTTATCGATGAATGAAATATGATCTTTAGGATGCCAGTCCTTGGAATAAACTACTATATCAAAGTGAACAGTCTCTAGTAGTTGATTGATGACAGGAATCACTCCATGTCCACACTGACCAGCTGGACATTCCTTTAGAGACAATGATCCTTCAACAAAGTCATTCTGTACATCAACTACCACCAACGCTGACACCGGCTCCAAAATCTTAACAATAAAATAAAAAAAACAGGATAATGTGATTACAAAGAGTTATTGATGTTTTTTGACACATTCAAAATCATTTCACTTATATGGCAGCATTGCCAGGTTTCATGGGGAGAGGAAAACGGGCTCATTGCCTGGAGGAAACCCCTGACCTTCGGCGAGTACCTCAAAACTCTTCCACATACGGCGACCGCGTGAAAAATCCAATCAGAAATTTTTCCATTTTTATTTGGTTAGATTGTGATTCGAACCCGCACCATATCAATGGAATGTCTATGTGGGACTGAGGGACGATAACTCTAACCCACAGGACCTTCAGGCCCCCCTTTGCCCAGAGTAAACCTTGGGTGAGTATCTGGCAATTCTTTCACATTTTAAGGATTACAAAGACGAGTGTAAAGTAACAAAGCAGTTGCTGTAGATAAAACGTCCTTGCTGGGCTGGTATATCAAAATGAAGTGATTAACTGTTTATGTGGGTATTAAGAATCTCACCTGCTTCAGCCAATAACACCAACAAATTTTAAACTCTTCTTTACCTAATTTTCCATCCTGTAAAACAAAGAGACCTCCTGGTTTATTGCATAGGTGTAGAAAGCTTGTGTTGCTCACAAAAACACTGTTGTATATTTATATTTATTTTCTCATTTTCTCAGACCTTCTGTTTATACAATTGGTTAATTGATTGATGATATCATGCTACACTCAAGATTATTTGACGTATATGGGCGAATTGCCAGGTTTAATAGGGGAGGACACCAGGCCCTTTGCCCAGGGGAAAACCCTCAAGCACTCATCAACCCTTCCACATACAGCGATAGAGTTAAAAGTTAAGCTCACAATAAAATTTTTCCATTTTATTTGGTCTAAGTGGGATTGGATCTATGGAAGGCCAAGGTTGGACTTGGGAACAATCACTCTACCGACTGAGCCAGTTTATGTAATAAATAAAGTAATGCATAAGAAATATTGTTTTACCTGATCAGTGTCAAGAAGCTTAAATGTCTGGTTTATGAAAGGATCTGTAACATTTTCCTTTGATTCAAAAATATCCTCACACAATATTCTAAATTCACTTTTACTCAAGAAACCATCTCTGAAATATATTAAAGATTCGAGTCACTAATCACATTGACAAATGCAGTGGCTTAAAGTGGTATTGTTTGCCAAAATATGTAGTTTTTCATCAATTCTGATTGTAAAGACAATAACACAGCTTTAAAGGTTATCAAAATACTAAATCATTGGCGCTGGAATGAGGAAAATCCATAATTGTAGTCTACACCGAAATTGGTTGCGAAAAGTAAATAAAATTTAAATAACGAGGATGAGCGTTCATTCATTTTAGGTCTAAGTTAGTTCAAACTCACAAAAGCACTGCCTTAAAGAACATTCTTAAAGTTACTAGAAATACCACTGAAACGGTTCTAAATAGAACTTAATGAGAAAAATAGCCATTGATTTTTTGTTAGCCCAGGTGTCTGACTCCAAAATGACTATTTTTTTTATACTGACAACCTAGCCCGGATTATCGGTCTTACGGTGACTGGTATTATATGGCTGCTGATGTGTCTTGTCGCCTTAGCCCGAATAACTAGGGTAAAATAATATGGATATAAGTGTGGAGAAATACTAGTATAGGTCTATACATCTAGTATTTAATACTCCACAAATATTTCATATTTGACCTAGTTCATTGGTCATGACAAAAGATTTCCGAAGATTACGAGTTACGTATTTCTAAGATGCCCCGCCAAGTTTTTAGGTCGGTTAATGTTTTACTATGGCGGTAACCGGTTACGTCAGGTTGAAAATCAGTGGACTTGGAAGCAAATATTGACTGCATAAAGGAAAGCTTACCACATTACAGCCGCGTTAAGTTGACGAACTCCTTCTTCTAGGTCTATGCTATCAGAATGTAGAGGTAAAAACTTTATTCTTTGTTAATTTGTTGTGAAATTCGGGTCTCCTTAAAAAATATCACTTTTTTACTATGGAAGTGATCTGGGCTATGACGAACACGGAGAGAAAAAAAAATTCGGCAGAGCGCAGATTCCTCGGCTAACTGACGACCATATTTTGGAGTCTGGGCTCATTGCAATCAAAAAGCTGAATTAGACTGCCAGTATCTGAATAAACAGTTTATGATCAGGTTTAGACAGTAAATGACCTGAAGGCACACGTGAATTCAGGGGACGAATTACATTTACTGAGCAACCCTGCTCGTCAATATCAGACACTGATAGGTAGGTTATTATTCATGAAAGCGATTATGGCCGTTTTGACACCATTAGATTTAGAGTAGGTTATTATATTGTTATTTCGCTGTCTAAATCGGAACACATACTGCCCGGTCAGAAGCGTGCAGTCTAGACTACTCCGTCTTATTGATGGCAATGAACCCTGACTCCAAAATATGGCCGTGAGTATAAAAAAAATAGCCATTTTCGAGTCAGAAACCTGTGCTCATTTTTTGTATGAAATTTAATACTTTTTGCAGAAACGAAAAAGTTCATCATTATGGCAGCTCAGTCACCAACAATTATACAAAGCAATAACAAAATGCTGTTGAAATCAAAACCATCCCAATTAACCTAATTATTAGGTAGCATATACTATTTATTAATTACCGAAAATGATATCAACTTGACCGTTTACAACAACAACACAAGGTAACTAGTGCTAACAAACTAAATAAAGCGTGGCAACACATACTTATCTTTGTCGTACAGTTGAAAGCACTGTTCAAACTTTCCTCTGTTTTTCGTAGCGGAACATTGAATACAACTGCGAATGAAATCAGATCTTTCATTACTTTGATTTTCACCAGAGTTTAAAAAAGCACCTTCTGTTGGCCGATGCACAACCGCCATACTTGTCATCGAACAATCAACTGAAGCTGTCAAAAACTAATCGACAGCTGGCGGAAATAGTCGACTGCGCAAGCTGTAAAAAATCAACCTCTGCTGCAGCACCGGTATGTAGCGTTAATACCTCTGCTGCACAATGCTTTTGTTTTATTCTCCGCATGTGAGAAAAGTGTTTAGAATAGTTAATACTTTTCATTTATTGTGTAAATTAGTTGTGATAAATAGGAGCAAATGAAAAATAATAAATCGATATACTTATAACACAGTTTGCAGAGCCAATCCTGTCGACCGAAAGAATGGGACGGGGTGGGAGAATTAGGCTATGTTTGCTCTTACTCATCATATTACGATCATTGTGTAGATAGGCCCATAGGTTCCTGAGAAGGTAACCTACTTTGGCTACCTACGAAGTTCATAGGTCTTATAAAGTTATATACAGGACGATCATAATCATATTTAGAATTCATTTTTATGCCTTCAAGTTTATTTCGACGTAAATCATTTAGTTTTTCATGGTCTACTTTAAAGTTAATAGGTCTACTACAACGTTGCCAATCCATGTACAACGTGGTAGGTCGATTTTTATTGAAAAATGTACAATTATATAATCAGGACAAAAACACAAAAAGTCAATATTAGATGACGGAATGACCCGACAGACCGTAGGCGCTTACCGGGACGCTCTGGAGCCTGTTATAAAACACTATCTAGAGCTCTATAGGACTGTTAACTGGTAATAAACTTGGCATGTGCTAATAGTAATAGGCCTAACGGACAAAATTCAAATAGCCCAGCTGGATAGGGTATATTTTCGGGTTTCTGTTGCTTATAAAAATTACCGTAACATCCCCAAGATTCGTAGGCCTATAACCTCGAAACTCTTATAAATGTATTTCTTGTTAAAAATGACCCAACAATAAGCTAGCTAGTTGTTTTTTCAACGGGGGCCACCGTGGCTCAGTGGGTAGAGCGTTGGACGCTCAATCCGAACAGCCTTCCACCGATGGGTCCATAAAACTGACAACGCCGTCATATAAGTGAAAAAATCTTGAGCGCGGCGTAAAACACCAAACAACCAATCAATCTTTTTCAACGAAGTTCTGTCACTGGAGGGTTGAGACGCAGGTTTGTAGCTAATGGAGACTAAACGCGCCATTGACCTTCTGCTCTAGCGATGTGTTCTACACACTCAAAGTGACATTTTTACTTCAATAGGTTCGCCCTATGAAGCCAGATGGACTCTGAAGTATTTTTGTATTTTGTTAAAATACACCTTTGATTTGGCTAACGATATCCTGAATACATTGTATAGCTTACTGCCATTAATGGTGATTTCTTATCGCCAGAATGTTGCCCTTTATGATCACAATCGTTTCTGCAATATCAGTTTGCCAACAATCTCCCTACACCATGGATTGTATCGGTCGGTGCAGACGGCGCTGGCTTTAGATGCCAAATTTCCAGAGAAAGGGAGCATATATGGAAAACAAAATCAACTGATTTTGTAGTCGGTTCGAGTGGAATTGTTTACGAAAAGTGAACAATAACTGGAACGAGCGTTTATCAATTCGAGCTTATAAAAAACTTATAAACACTACATTGTACTTAGAAATATACTCTCGAGAATGGTATCACTAAAAAGCGAGTAATTTTTGCGAGGTTGAAATAAAATATATCCCTGTGATGGTTAAATTTTCTATTTGGTGGATTTGCCATTGTGTTTACTAGATTTCATTATGTGGATTTATATTTCGCGATCATCGGATCTATACTGCTATACTTGTGAACTTTGTTGAGTTATCGGATTATAGATTTCTTGAAACTGTAAGTTTTCAACTGGTAAAAGTAAGTCATTTTGATACATCTTTTCTCGCCACTCTTTATATTTTATGTGCCTGTAGATAAGTCCAAATTTGTACATAAATTCTGCTGGTCTTTGTGTTACTTCTTCATTTATCATTTGTCTCATAACAGTAGGCGGTATACTTGTGAACATGAAATGTTTGCTCGACTTTCCTATTTCCGCCTACTTTTCGCCGACAAGATGAATTCAGGTGAGATAAAAAGGAAACAACATTAGCAAAACCCAGCTTTTAAAAAGTTCAGAAATTGATTTCTCCAGCAGGGCTTCTCTCATACAATAAAAAAGTGATCTATCTTACTTTTGTTCATTATGGACATGTTTAAGTAACGCGAATTGTTATTGGTCAAATTAAGATTTAAATGCATATCAAATAAGAACGACACTTTCCCCCTTCAGTTTGCCCCGACTGTGAGTGCAAGTTTTAATTGTGGGTTCCGACGATACCAGTCGCCGGGATCTCTGATGTGTCAAATGATCGGAGATGTGTGTTCAAGGATATCTTGGTAAAATTACAAACATGAACGGGAGTGCCTCAAATGCTAGCGAGCTGTTTTTGAAAATTAGGAGAGAATGTGGGTATTTTCTGTCTATGATGACCATGCAGGGATTTTTAGAGCATTTTAGGGCTGTCTTGCAAATTAAACTGATCTACACCCGAATGTTTCGTTTGTTAAAAAAGCATTTCGTTCAAGGGGTGATACAATATACCATAACACGTTGTAAGATGGGAAATATGCTTCAAATGAAGAAGAAGTGCAATCTCGTCTCAGCGGTTTTGTGATTTTTTTGGCATTTTGCTATACCAAGAAGATTTCATCGAATCAATGTCGTAAAAATTATGAAGTTTTATTTTAAAATTCAAAGTAACCTTATTTGCTTAGAGAGCGAGATTCGATGGAATCTTCCTGAAATTGCAAATATCATAATTCAAAAATTGATATCCGTGAAAAATCTCAAACCGAATAAATAATCATCATTTAGACCAATGGACTCTCCAATAAGCTAAAACAACCAACCAACCAACCAATCAAACCGAATAATTATATCCGCTTGCAGGGTATATGACCTGGTATCATATGGGTGTATCAGACTAGGTCTGGAAATGTATCTCCTGGAATGAGCTTGTTCTTGTACGGAAAGATCTGGTGCCTGCATGTTGCACAAAACGGCGGAGATGCTTTTTTGGCGTAACTTTCATAGAAACGCATGTTATAGTGTTAAACAAATATATAATATAGTATGGGCGACTATGGCAGTTACGTAAAAACTTACGCTACGCCGCCTTGTGAAACAGAATCCTGTGTTGTAGAAATCGAGTGTGATATTCTACATCGGTACAGAAACATAAACGACTTTGTAAGAATTTAATAGATTTATTGATGTGAAGTCGATTATCGCTTTCCATGAAGTAGTTTATGACTCCAAGGAGAATAATATGGTACATAAAAATGAGACTGTTAACGAATTGCACAAATCGAAAAGTTCCAGTGAAGAACTGTAAAGCGTACGTGAGAAATACAAATACAAAATTGCATATAACAAGGATTTTGTCCTTTGTCCTATGGCCAATATAAAACAAATATAGAAACTGTTTTAAAACTCTTTTTGTAGTCTTAAATTATTTTCGTTAATGTCACGGTGTGATTGAATATAAAACCATTCAATGAATATATACATTTAGTCCATGGAAATTAATAGTTTCTGTCGAAACCTTGCCATGTACTAATACCAAAGAGAGTAGATTGACAAGAGTGGTCACTTCGTCCAATCAGCATTGCCGGCATGTTCTTTTGGCCCCCTAGCGGAAGGGTGTTCCGACTGTACGATTGGACGATTCGACAGTACGGCGCCCCCTACATAAAGGAGGTTCCTAATAATCGAATCGTGTCAGTTCAAATTCAATATGGCGCGGACGAAGCGACCACTCTTGTCAATCTACTCTCTTTGCTAATACCACAAGGTAAAAGTAATTATGAAGACAATGGTGCATTAGAAAAATAAAAGTGAAAATGAGACGAAAAAATGAATTTACACAAGACCAAAAATACAAATTGGTTATTCCTTGGCTTATAAAATTGACATTCACTAAAGCTTAAATTATTAATCAAATTAATTATATACTTTTTTAATATGCCTTCTACAGTGAACATACTTATTACTACAACAACAACAACTTTAGTCGTCTCCTCTTTTAATTATGTATATTTAGAAACACAATGAGTTTTCACTTTATCTTATAGCATGTTTAGCCATTGAGTTGAATGCTAAATACAGCACTTCATTTTCATGATTGGAAGTCGTGCATTGATTTTCATGCAGTCGTACTTCAGTTTCATTTGAGCATAGGCCTGTTTTCCGTTTGTTTACCCTAAATAAAATACTGACTCATTGCCTTATAAGAAGCCATCATCAAGTCGTTGGTTTGAAATGCCGGTAAAGGCCTTTGACATCTGTAGGGGCATTTTGGACACGATAAGAGATGGAAACAGATCTTGTCAGGATCCTACCTTGTATTTTGTAGAAGCCCAACTTCTCCAAAGCAGAAAAATCTAAATTGCAAAGGTTTTTTTATAATAGGCTTAAAGCAGTGTCTTCCAAAAAGCTGCCAATAGATAATCTCTGTATAATTGGACTTCAAATCAACGAACCAAATATGAAACAAATTACATCAGCACAGCATAGCAGACCTGTAGAGAAGCTATACCCAAACTACGGTTGCTTAGGCCTACCTATAAGGCAATGCAATCTAAGTATCTTTCTCTCTATTGGATTTAACAAGGCGTTTTTTTAATTATGTTGGTTTAAGGTGTCCCTGAAGAAGTTGAATTGAATGACTTGTAAGTAGAATGAGTACAGTTTATCTCATGGATGTAATGATTGCCTTCATATAGGCTGCTGCCACCAGGGCCGCGTAAGGCTGCCAATCTTTATTTGAGCCGTCCAGATAATCTGCCATTCCCCTGATCACCAACAAGCTGTCATTCCGGTTCCCTTCAAGAGATTGAAGCACGGCGTCGTATTCTGCGTCGTAGGACTTGATGCCATTCATTTCGGCGAATTCACGTCTCAAATTATCGTTACGGGCTACAAATCTTCCAGCGCCAATAACCCCGTATCTTATTACAGGCTGACCCTCGCGATACAGTTTGGCAAGTGTTCCAGCCGGCCTAGGATGCTCCATCTGAATCTTTTGTCCATCCGGCTTTACTAAAAACAATTTATCTGACTTGATTGAGGGCCGATGGAAACTAGATTCTTCAGAATTCAACCGTTCTTTAGCCTCCTCGATGTACGACTCGAAGGTCTTTTCGGCTGTCCCCGATTCTAAGTCCCGTTTCAGGTTCTGAACTGCCAGGCGAAGGGTTTGATCTATGCAGCTGAACGATCGTGTAACATAGCTGTAACCGGAGGACCCGCTCACAGATTCCACCTTGGTACATTGCATGTATAAGGTTTGACTCTCGTTAACTGGAGTAGACACTACCACGTCACCCAGACGGACATGTTTGTTGAAATCTGAGAAATGGGGCACGGCTCCTCCTACACCCACCAAAAACACGTGTTCAACGTGATTAAACGTTCCTGAAATGAGATAAATGTCTCTTTTAGTAAACTTATTCGTCCAGAGAATCCGTTGCCGTTTGATTTTATAATGGAATTTGGCAGTTTAGCGTTACCAATCGAATTGCAATAGTCATATAAATTGTTAACACCCATACCACTGAAAATTCAGATGGCATTACATTTTCATTGTCACCTTTTGGAGTAAACAATCAATAACCTCCAACACAAAACAAAAACGACGTGTAATACTTTTAAATTCTGACCCTTAATTAGTCAGTTAAAAAATTGTGTAGCAAGCTCGTTACTGTCTCAATGCTGTCCCTTTTTAAAACACTCAGGTTGATCATGACTCACCAAGAAGGCGTGTGGTTGTGTTCTCTGCAGATATCATGGCATTACGTCCGGATCCAAGACGAGATAATTTTGTGGACACGACCTTGTAGTCGCCAATTCTCCCTAAAGTGTACACTTGGGATTCACCTATATTAAAAAAAAATAGCTGTTTTATTATCAAAGAATAAACAGCTATATCCCATTAATTACTACCCTTTCGAGAAACTTAACCGTGGCAATGAATTTGTATTTTAGAATGGACTTAACTGCCAATAGAGACACGCCGAGTATTCAGGCTTCGTATCGTGTTTATCTAATGACATAGTTGACCGGCTGTTAGCTCATCAAACCAATATAAAACATCCAAACCATCCAGTTTTCCAACAATATGTGCAGGCATCAATCAGGTATGTCTCCACTAGCCCGAACAATCGGCCTCTATGTGCTGAGAATCTAGCATTCGCTCCCTGACGTAAAACCACACCGACAAGATTTTTCGGCCATGTCTCCATAAAACCAAGGTATGTGTTTATACCAATGTAAGTTCTATTCTGTCTTCAAGATTGTTTTCCATATATGGTGCAAGGATGGCAGTGAGAGAACAGATGACCCTCACCGTTTTCCTGGAAGGACTGGGGGTTATGAATTGCCAAAAATCGTGTTACCTTCACCTGATGAACCCCGATGTCATAAAGTGTGTGTGCAATGGGAGGTATCCGATGGAGAGGGCGTATGTGAACGTGATGGATTATGTGTATGATGAATTTAGATCAAACCAAAGTGATATCTCAAAGTGCACACTTTCACCGTGTACATATAATTTATGTTCATGAGCTCTTTTGCAAGTCGTAGAAACACCAAATGGATAACAACGAACATTTGAAGATTAATAAAAAGGACGACGATTCACGTCGAAAAATACCCTGCCTGTAGCCTAACTGCCAGATTGATATAAGATTGTATATAAAGAAAATAGCTTCCGATTATTGTCTGGTATATTTGACGCCAAACTCAAAATCATTTTACCTACTATATTAAAGTGACACTTTCAGGTTTGACCATTTTCTCAAAGCAAGCTAAAATATCTCCATTTCCCCATCCAGTGTTTTAAAACAAGGAATGGGACCATGCAGATTTTAACTTGGCTCGAGAAGATGGTCCTTGCCTACCTCCTGTCTCTTGTTGGATTCCGGAGCTCGATTAAAAAAGCTGGCGTGCTTTGAAACAGTCGAAAATAACGACAATAGCTAATTAAACACCTGTCCGCAAATTTGGGTAGGAAGTGGGGTGTAACTCGTGTTAGTCTATGCGTGTCCCTGCGCCAGCTTTGTTAAACACGTCCCTTGTCACTAAGCCGGTAGGATCTATATATAAGGTTTGAGGCTTTTGCCATAATCATAACCTGGTAAAACGGAACCAGAGACCCACTGGCCATGATTTATAATCAAATGATGTATGGGGGCACCATAGGAAAAAAATGCATGTTGTTAGTGCGAGGTTGTTTAGCAATCACTTCACCAGAATCCCACCAGTGCATTCGACTCACCGAATTGACGACGAGAATATCCTAGAGTTTTAAAAAATATGCATTCAAATTAAATATACAGATATGAAGTATAGAGTATGGTATTTAAGAAGGGAAATCTCTAGATTTACAAAAGATCTAACTTCCACAGCAAGCATTAACGTACCACAAATATTCAACTTGTGTTACTGTCAGCGATCTTCAAATGTTTTTAGAAGTTATCGAAGTTTACCCCTTGAATTATCTATCTATGTCATCTCTGCTTCCTGCGGGTATATTGTTACATGAACTATTTTCGCTAACTAGTGGCATTAACTACTCTCTTATGTGTGAAGAAAGTGGACATATAGTTCTGTATAGTTTATCTCATGGCTTGAAGCCCCATACGGTCATTATATACGGTAATTGTGTGAAAATTCAGTTTTTTCTTGAAAAAACTTTTATGTATTGAAGGAGTATGAAAATTTGGCTCTATACGAGTGAAGGAAACTCCGAACCTTCTGGTTATAATCTATCCAATGTCACTGCATCTGAAATTCAACATCACTTCTTTTTTTCTTATAAATTGTGTTTGCTTTGTCATGGTTATTGGGTTGATGGATTTATTGAAGTTTTACGTTCGCCAGGTTTGGTGTACGAGACATTCCGACATTCTAAGGGTAGCTGTCAACCCTGTACAAGACGATTGACTGTAGGCTATTGATCAATTCTATTCGTACTTTATTGACTTGAGCAGATATTTCCTCCTTCCTGGTCAGAAGGAAAAAGAAATCAACTGTTCCCATGTAGGTATCGGTCCTAATTGAATAAATAGACTTGTTTCGATATTTTATGAAAAGTCGGCGGTGTTTAAAGTCATAACCATAGTTATGACCCAGAGTGGCACATGCATCATTTCCAAACAATAGAATAGCTAAAATCTGCCAATAGTGCCTGGTGTTCCAAGCTTAAACGTTCTCCATCCAACACATTGAACAAGGAGCTTTGGTTGATCCATGAAGTCAATCTTGTCCAGATTCATATCTTTCAATTGGTAAGGCAAATGCTTCTGGAACAACTGATCAGTATACTAATACAACAATGTCCATTATCTTCCCTGGCATCATGGGCGGATTGTCTTGACTCCGATCATTGGAATTTTTAAAAAAATATTAAATGCGTTTGTTTGCTCTGTGCTTAGGCGCTGTACTGTCTACTCTTAGTGGAACAAGCCATCCATGTGGATTAAATAATTGAACCGCAATTCCTGGTATTAAATGGTGGTCATGAAAACTAACAAGCCCACACAAGGACTAGTATTATTTACGTAAATGATATATGATTTTACCTTCGGTTTTGTATTTGACAAATGTTTTTTTATCTTCCATCATGGCGTCTACTGCAAGTTTCTCACAATATAAAGCAGTGATGATGGCGATTTCCGGGTGATCTCTTCTGTTTAACATTGGCATTTTATCCACCATTTCAATATCTACAAAGAAGAAAGATGGCTTTTTTCAGTCTATAAAGATGTTTCAGATAACTTTTCTGGGAACATCCCCTTTGCTCGGTATAGTCATTATAGGCCTACTCTAAAAATTCTGAGTGTGTCATCATCGACAGGGGTATTCTGATCAAACAGTATTTTTTTACTTTCCAAAGGTACATGAATATCAAGTAGAAGCTTTAAGTAGGCCTGGGTCAAGACCTGTAGCATTCGTGTGAAAATCTCGGTTTCTTCCCAAGTCACCGAAATCCAAATGTTTATGATCCAGAAAAATCCAAAAGCTATATATTTTTGAACACTAAAACACATGGAAAATCGTCTTGATTAAAATAACCGTGGAGACCACTTTTTAGTTGTGTTAAACGTGGGGGGGGGGGGGGGGGGGGGGCTACGTCATTTAGTAGGGATAAATTGTCCTACCATTAACTGTATCTGTAGGACCTTTAGGAATCCGCATCCAGAGTCCGTTTGCCATCTCTTTTATCAGTCCTTTCTTTTCCATATCTTTTAGCATCACAACAGCTGCTATCATATCCACGTGTTTAATTTTACATGTTCTAAACAGAATAAGAACAGGAAAATAAATAAGCCTTCTGTAAACTTGGTTGTATCAGGAGGGTTGATTTATAGTACCAAGGTCGTTCATAAATGTTTCAGTAAATTTTCATAAAATTTAAAATCTTACATGACCCTGTTAACCATCCCTCTCCGTGTAAGATTCTAGATATTACTAAAAAGTATCTTTCCGTATTAGTCGCCAGGTGAAGTCATTACCTGTTAGAAATCGTTATTACTGTTTAAAGTGTCATGAGCTGCCCAAATTCACACTTTTTTCATAATTTCTGATCGTCACAACAGTAAGAGACTTTGAAGGCCATCGAATAACTAAATGATTGGTGTTGGAATAAGGAAAACCCATACAGTATGTGGCCTATACGAACCGAAAACGTGTTCAAAAAGTAAACCAAATTTAAATAACCGGGACGACCATTCATTCATTTTAAGTCAAAGTTAGTTCAAAACAATTCTTTATCGTACATTCTCGAGACTAGAAGCACTTAAAAGCTTCTGAATTACACGTCTTGAGAAAAATAGCCAATAATTTCAACATTCTGTTTTAAAGTCAAAATATCAACATTTTGGCAGCTCATGCCACTTTAAATAAAGCAAATTATTTCATACGAACTTACTGTAAGAGTTTCGAAACTTGTACACTATTTGGATAAGCATCTTCTAGAACTTGTATCAACCTCTGACGTTTTGCCAACCACAAGAGAGACATTTTAGCTTTTTGTTTTCGTGCTGCTTTCTCGGCGCTTACGTAGTCGAAATCAGGATCTGAAAAAATGAATACGTGGATCTCTTCATTTAATTGTTTAAGTATGTCATAGCAAATAATTATATACCAAAGTGCGTCGAAATTAGGCTGCAGACGCTGACATCGAAACGTCCAATGCGAAATAATTCCAATATACAAAGGGCCATAAATGTACACATAATTTAAATATCACTCATACGTATTAAATACAACAACATGAACTGATCAGTCAAAGATAATCCAAAAACCAAAAGTTTGAATATTTTCCGGTACGCATAAGCTTAATCATGTTTTTAGTGAAGCATCCAGCTATCACATTCTAACTTGGAAAGGTTTCATACAAATGTACGGAGACAGTCCAAAGGCCTTGTGAAGCAAAATACATGTCCGAAGTCCATCACTAAAGTTTGCTATTAAAAAAACACCAAAAGTTCTGATTAACATAGTATATATTTTTCTTAACAACCAATTCTTCAGCCTGTGCATACACAACCAAACAGCTATAATTCAGCAACAACGCTGTTGAATAAACTCGGACCATTACTTACTGTTAGAACTTTTCTCTTGAGGCATTTTGAAATCTTTCAACGAAACATCTGCACATAAATTGTATTCATTATGAAATTTAAAGTTCGTAAATTGTTTTTTTTTTCTTAAATATAGCAACTTTTCAAACCTAATATGGAGATTTTTTTATTCATTTGAAATTTAGGAGATAATCATGGCTAAAATCTCTTAAATTGACTCCACTTATTCTTTTCACAGGTAATTTATAGTTGTGGTATAAAACGAAATGTATAATATTTCTTCTTTAAATGCAAAAATGAACCAAAAACTGAAAACCTATACAAGAATCCCCAGTAAACCAATTCACCCAATTAGTAGGCTTTAGTAGGCTATTATTATAAGCTTCACGGTTGTTAAAAAGTAAATTTAAAACATTTGAATATATTTATATTAAAGGTCCACTAAAATATGAAATGTACGTAACTTATGCTTATGTAAATAAGCGCCAAATAGACGTGACGTCCAATGACGTCACTCTGAAAATAATGGGATGTAAAAGGAGTCTTGTTTGAAGATACCGCTTTGTTGCAAGCATTTGGGGCGACAGGTATGACCAATGAACTACATGCGTGGAATGGACACGTCTTATTGGCTGGTTTGGATCTGACTTCGTAAAATGTGCCGCCATTGATAGTTGAAGCGCACCTGCATAACAGATCTGGATCGTAATTACACCATCTCCTAGTAATGGCGACATTTGATGCAAATACCACGTGACCCCCATTCTGAGGGTATGAATATACAATACTTTCCGTCGACCATTTTATGATCCCTCACCAATATGTACTCAATGACCTTATTATGCAATCGGCCTATTGTGAACAAAAATGTGAAAATGTCGTGACAATTTATGTGCAAGTGTGTAGAGAAACTTTAACAAACAGACTTTAAAGCAAAGTTCTGTTATTTTAGATGAATATCAAACCCACAACATTGAAAGCTTGTGTTTGTGAAATCACATTGAACAGTTGCAAGTTGAAAACAGTTAACCAGATAGTGCGACTAAAGCAGTTAAAGCTCTTAGTGTAGCTAAACACAGATAGATCACAAAGACAACCTGCGAAATAAAGATGCTCACACGGAAGCACATGTTATCGGTGGTAGGTTAAAGGGTTATAACACTTATTCGATTAGAGTTGTCCCCCTTGTAACAAGGATTGAGACTTGTGGAACTTGTTAATTATTAAAGACAAATATAAAATTCTTGTCACGATTTATCTTGTTAAACTTTTCCCAGATGTTCTTAATAAAAACAATTAAGATAGCTGGTCAAAAAAGGCAACACGATGGTAGTAAAACTATGTTAGTGTTTGTGCTACAAAAGAGAGGCCCAAATTCCAGTATCACCTCCATAACCGTTTTGTACTTACCGCCATCGGAAGGCTCTAACATAGAATATTCATTTCTGTTCTTAGGCTTTACTTGCATATGGAATTCAGATTTGTAGGTAGCTGTTTCCGGGTTTGTTTTTCTAATAGGGTTACAATAACAGACTTGGGCTTGGGGGAGGGTTTGGCAGCTAGACCAACGTTTTGTGTTACTATCTAGGTCGGGTTTATTGGGCAAGGAATATGTGTGACTCGCCCATTTCTCCTTCGAAACATCGGCATAATCAGGTCGACTGGACCATAAAGATTCAATTGTTTTCTTGTCTTGTATAGAGTTATTAAACAATGTGGAAGTTTTCCAATGCTCGTCAAGCTTAGCGGAGTTTTTCTTTGGTTGGTCGTAGTTGTTGATCCATGATTGGTCGCCATCTTTATATTTGGCCCACTCTTCTGCCTCTCGTCTTTTCCAGGACTCGAATATATTGTCCATGCATGGTCTCTGGAAAGCGGGGGTAGCCACCCAAGTCTTTGGTCTTGCTCGTATTGGAGCCGTCAAATCGGGAACTACTCTACTGTTTGTCCATGTTTCTGTAATCACCTGACTTCCGGTCCATGGCCTTGACACCACTTTAGTGTTCGTCACAGTTCCGGAATACACATCAGAACGAGGTCGTTGACCAGATATAACTAAAGAACTTTGTGTTCTAAAAATACGGGGATTTCTGTACTTAATTCGACTATTGTAAGTGTTAGACGATCTCAATTCGTCTGTGTATTTTTGTATTGTCGATTCAGTCGATTCAGGGGAAGGACTTTTTCTTTCTGGTTCCGATGATTCATATTGTGATACAGGTCGTTTAACTTTTCTGGGACCAGCACCTTTGCTGGGTATCGTCATCATACTCTGGGTTCTGAAAATTCTTGGCGTGCCATCATCGACAGGTGGATTCTGAGCAAACAGTTTTTTACTTTCAGTGGCTCTCATCTGAGGGACTACCATATTGGGCATTTGACCTTAAGACCAGACAAGGTATAAACACGGAATAAATTATCCCATAGAACCTGAAAAGGGTTGCTCAGCACACAGCCTAACCATTTCACAACCTACAGGATTTTTTTACGGACAAGTTGTTTTTTACATTCTTTATAGTGACTTTTAACAAATTGATTTCAGAGCGAGTTTTCACGAAAAAATGACATACGCCTATAAGGGAACTATACTACTCTTAATAATTAAAGTCACAATTTCAAATAAAAAGTAAAATAGATAATTTATTTTTTTTGTAAACAAATAATATATGTATTCATAAAACGACTATCCAAGCACCAAAAATCTACAATATTTTATAATATCATTTGATTTGAAAAAAGTTATTAGCACCGTCTTTAAATTCATTTAAACTTTATACCCATTTACCAAAATGGCTGCTAGAAAAGACCAGCTTTGTCATGACTAGTTAACGGAGAGAATATTTTAACTAAACTAAAGTAAACTATAGAGTACTTCTTTTGAGAGCGTGGGATTTAGGGTTGTGTTTTCTCAGAGGTTGGCTTACCTAAGAGCTCAGCAAATTCCCATTGGCCCCTGGAAGATCGTCCGGTGGACACCGCCAGACAATTCACGTTAAATCGTTTGTTTTCCGGAACTTTCCAATGTAGAAAACGACCTTGGCCATACTTAGCTCCTCTACCAACTTCTATTTCGTTGTTGGCCCAACTTATCCAAAAATATCGGAATTCGTTGGGATGAAGGAGGGAAAAGGTAATGGCTTCTGTTCTCGTGATGCCCAAACTGCCCTCTCGGATCATAGATTTGCTGTTGTTTTCCGCCCCAATCACTATCTCGTGACTTTTTCTTTGCAAATCTCCGTATACAGCCGAAAGGGAGACATGAGCGTCTCCACCAGCCTTGAGTTTGAAGGTAAGGAATGATTTGTTATTGACTTGGACCTCTGGTACCAGTTGATAGGTGTACGAGTCCGGGGTATACACGGTGACGAAACTTTCTAGAGGGAAAGAAAACCAGAGCCCCCGGGCCAATTAAATAAGACCAACAGATATACTTGTAAATATATAAGCATTTAATAGCTTCATATTAAGTTTTAGTAGTAGCTAATATATGATTGTAATATATACGTAGTCAAATTCAAAAGCGGTTATCTACGCGAGAAAAATCTATACATGTACGATATAAGTGAATTGTAAGTTTCGGTCAGCAAGCTACAATAAAGACTAAAATTTAAAAAAAAAAAATTTTAAAAGAAATTTACCTGAGATAATTCAAGGATGTTAGAAATTTAATTATATACGCTGATGGATTATTAAGGTATTAGTTGTTTATCATTAGAAAAAAATGTTTTCTACTGGATCTAGCCCCCCCCCCCTACACACACACTCCCACATCTACTAATCCGTTGAATTAAATATCATTTAAACTCAAACAAGTATTCTTAGTGTTGTATGTCTTGTGTGAACAGCCTGTAGACTACATTTAAATTTGTGATACGGTAAAAAGTGGTAACAGCATTTTGTAGAAAGTTGTGCTTGGACGTAAATGTGAATCTGCCTATTGACTGTGAACATATGACAACATATCAAACAGCAAACCTAATATACAGTTTGAGAGGTGAATCATGTGACCTATACTCTATGTTAAACAATCAAAGTATTCCAAGTACGTATTTGTTTTAATCACTCGTATTTTTGTGACCATACTGGGAACTGATTACATTGGTTTACTTGTTTATACATCAATCTACGCAACCGATGAAACCCATTGATGACTGTGTCTAAACTTGTTTGATTTAACAAGTCAACACTTTAACGAGTTACAATTCCATCGGTAAAACACAAAAGCTTCATCATACAAATGGATAGAATATGATCCCCACCCAGAGTATTATTTCTGGGCGTTATCAAATCATACGATCAATTATAAGACATGAAAAGGTGGGTCTAATATGTCGCCTTAGTTGTTATTGTTTTCAAAATTCAAATGAAGTCATTTTACATATACTAGGGAAAGGTCTATGTAGATTTCTTGACAACGATCAATATGCAAATGACACCTATATTGTAATCAGCCAAGTGTGACGGTATAGTATTGTGAGGTCAAGTTTTTGATTTTCTTTTTACATATATCCTCACAGAAAATATCCACGTTATTCGTTGTATTCCATAGGTCTTTACGGAATGTTTATTTGGATAGCTTTGATTATCCCCACAATATGACGATCTGAAAATCATCAACATTAAGACAACCGAATTAAGAAAGCTAAAACGTTAACTTAATGTTTATGGAATAATACATAAGCTTGCGGTTGCAACTTGGCGGATTGATAACTGTTATAGCCAATGGCATTTGATTAGAACTATTTTGTTATTGTGGCTTTGTACTCACTGATCGGCGGAAGCTCTTCCTCTTCAGACGATTCAGTTGATTTCTGAACAACGAAATCAACTCTTCGAATTTGGTCATACTTCTTCAACAGAACTAACGCTCGCTTCACAAACCCAATATAATCTGAAAAACGACATTAAAAGAATCAAGGCAACGTGTTTGAGATTTATTCTTCATTTAACGTATTACCTGGAGATGGCACAAAGTTTCATTATTGTGATGAACTCGATAATCGTAAATGGTTTAATACATAGGAGGACTAAGTTTAAGGCGTATTATCATGTTCTGTCATATTTCCATATATTGTACCTTTTCTGTATGACAGGTGTGGGCGCTAAGCTATACTGCACGAGAACTGTAATTGTGCATATTAAAACGATAATCATGAAAATCGAAATTCATTATTTACATTCTAAAGATAAAAAGGCCCACAATTAACGCCAATTCGGGCACAAAAATAATTTTCTCTTATTGAATACACAACGGACAATAGGGAGCGCAAGTCTCATAAGAATTATTACGAGATTTTGTGATATCCGGTGACAGATGACGCCATTAAGAACGTTTTTGATGACGTTGCAATTCCATTTTACGTATTTTGTTCCATAACGTCAGATTTAAACGTCATATTGGAACGAAAAACGCACATGCGCAATACAGTGCCGGTGACAATATGTAGAATTCACACGTGACTTGCGCTCCCTATAAGTTTTACTTACTTTTGGGAAAGTTTTTAGGATTCATTAGTTCCTGGAAGTAGTCGGTAAATATCCTTTTTCGTTTCAGACCATCGGCTGTTCCTTGAAACCAAAACTTGAGAATCCAATAATCCTGAAAGAGGAAAAAGTGTATGTAGTTGGCTACGAGTTTAAAATTTTGTAATACAAAATGTCTAAGTGTTAGCTTTAAAAGGTAAAATGGCGTCTGAATGTCACAGGTTTCCTCTGAGCAAAAATTGTTTCCTCCGAAAGGATTTTGCAACGCCATCCGTCCTACAAGCATAATGGTCCTCAATGCGGTCCTAAACAAGAAATCCTTTAATTGAACATGAAATAGATCGAATAAATTTTCATCGAATTGGTAATAACTACATCAGAAAAGTGACGGAACGACAGGTACATGTAGAAATCTAGATGAAAAGCAAACCATTTCTGTTGCACAGATCACAGAAAAATTGCGTGTAGTCAATTTATTTTGGCTTGTAAGAAGGCAAGAATATGCCATAGTATTTCCGAGTAGGTAATATATCACAGAAATTATTTTTCTGAGTTGAGATTCACTTGCTGATTACCTGTGTATGGTCATTCTCATTGTCTTGTGTGGAAAGATATGCCAGGAACTCTAGACGAGCTTCCTCTGTCATTACCTCCTCCAAATCTACAAGAAAGAAAACAAGGACACAGAACTAACGAGGTGGCTGTGCATTTCATTACTTGGTCTTCTCTTGTATGTCTATAAATCGATTGGTTGTAAACTGACTATACTGCTTCCTAATTTGTTATATTTTTTGAATTAATAACAGTGGCATGGATCATATCTTATGAGTATATTTATGTATGTGATGCCCATCTGAATGTTTCTTTATTCATGACTATGTGGAAGGGAAGCCAGGTATCCGAAAAGCGGCGAAGCGTAAGTTTTTACGAAGCTGCCATAGCAACTCATACTGTAGAGATACGTTCCTATGACAGTTACGTAAAACTTATACTACGCCCCTTTGTAAATCAGCTCCATGGCCTATTATAACGGTCAGGTGATTTTTAGGGCTTGAAATACCGTTCAAACTCATGGATGTGATGTAGATAGACTAGAACACAATATTGAAACCACATATTTTACAAATAATATGTTGTAAACCTGAAACATATTACCACTCACCTATAGCCTGTTTATTAATGAGGATGCCTTTGTACGGACCCCCGCCCACGTAGTGGACTTTACTGTAGTCGACGAGGGCCTTGGGCAGACGTTCCAATCTCATAATAGACCGTTCTTCCGACTTGATCGCCGTCATTACAACCTCTACAAATATTACAACCAGTACATATTTATCAGTACAGGAGCCGAATAAATAAGATACGAGGCATACACCTGTGGGGTTTAACATACATCTCCAAATACACTCACTTTACAAATAAAGACAAATCAGTTGATGTTGAATGGATAAATCATAATTTATAATATTGCTAAAATATGAGGTATTATTTCTTTACCATCGGTTAATTGATTGATTGATTGGTGTTTTACGTCGCACTCAAGATTTTCTCATTTATATGGCGGCGTTATCCTGTTTAGTGGGGGAGGAAACTGGGATCTTTGTCCGGAGGAAACCGATGACCTTCGGCGAGTACCTGGAGTACCTTGTTAAAAATTCACTCATAAATCTAAGTGGGATTCGATCGCGCCTGTGTTCAACTGAAGGAAAATCACTGTGACCTTCGACCAATGGGTCGCGGGTTCGAATCCCACTCAGTCCAAAAAAAAAAAATGGAATTTTCTTTCACTCGAACGACCTATGTGGACTGGTTGCCAGTTGCCACCGGAAGGTCGTGGGTTTTCTCCGGGCATAAAGCCCGGTTTCCTCCCACAATAAAGCTGGCCATATAAGTGAAATAATCTTGAGCGCGGCGTAAAACACCAAACAATCAATCAATCACTGTGACCGACTGAGCCACCGAGTTTTATCATCGGAGATACACCATAGGCTATACACACCCTTGGGATGCAGCTTTGTAGGGAAATAAAGAGAGTTGAATATTACCTCATAACATAACCATGTGCATTTAACATTAGTATATAATCAAATGTTCCTGTATTTGATTGTGACGTCATGGTGAAATTAGATGCCCTTAGATTTTTAAAGAGGAGAGGGACGAATCATTCAGCTGTATATTAATAACACAGGTGTTGACAATAAAGCAATGTCCCCAACCAGGACACTTTAGGCCTACTCACTGTGTCCCATCTGAGGGTTTCCAGTGTCCAAAGATTGATTGATTTATGTTTTACGCCGCACTCAAGATTATATCATTTAAACGGGCTCATTGCCAGGAGGAAACAGGTCTCCGACCTACGGCGAGTACCTGGCCGTCTAAGGGTTTTCAATGTTCAAAGATTGATTGATGTTTTACGCCGCACTCAAGATTATTTCACTTATATGACGGTTTTGCCAGGATTAGTGGGTGAGGAAACCGGGCTCATTGTCCGGAGGAAACCCCCGACCTTTGGCGAGTACCTGGCAACTCTTCCACATACAGTGAGTGTCCAAAGAAACACATTTGTCTGACAAAAAGAAGCCTGAATCAGCCGGACTGTACTTCACTTAAAAACAGTAATACATCATTCATTTTGATTGAAAAAAAAATATGTTTTTGGAACATAGGTTATAGCAATAGCCTATACGAACGACCTGTTCATGGGCCTTTGGTATTACATATTCATTTATGGTGTTTCGAAAGCAAGCTGCAATCATCGTCAGGGAAATTACTGAATTCGAAAAAAAAACAAACTCCATCATATTCATTTATATCTCTGAATTATGTTATCAAAGTGAATTAATGAAGCATGCAATAGGATAATATAATATATTTATATAACACAGCACTCTCAATATTGGATTGGAAAAACATGCAGAGGAATTAGAAATCTCCGTGTATTATAGCTTGGATAGATGGTTATAGATCTCTACAATAATCCAAATGCCGTATATTTCATTATTAATAAATGATATAATACATATAGTAAAGACTTTATAATGAATAATTGGAATATGAAACAGACGTTATAGGTCACAACACCCAGTTTGTGTTTTCTCAGCCAATGAAAATTGACTTCGGGTACGCTGGAGCTAGGAGGTGGCTTACATAGTGATAGTTTGGTATCTGGGTTATTTGAATATTGGATTAAAACTAACGCAGGTCTACTGTACATACTTTAAGCTTTCAATCAATGCCTGATAACAGAATTTTGTGTGTGTTTTTTAATGTTCACCCAATTTTGAAAATATCAAAGTTTGGCTCGGAATAAGTAAGTCTAAAACTGTAAAAATGGCGGTACCCATGTTAAACTGTGTGTAGCTTGAAGCCGGCATGCACTATGTCAACTTTATTAGGTTGTAAAGGATTTCTCATGTGTTGATCTATTTGAAAATGATAAGGAAAAGTCTTAACGAGATTTAGGTAATTAGCCACAAATCAAAACGTTAACATTACCGCAAATGGGAAATGAAACAGCATCATGTAACCTATAGGGAATTTGTGAACAATTAATGACATTACATATATCAACCAAAACACACCTCCCGTTCACTGTTACACCTACTCTTGCCATTATATAAAAACAAAAGTCAGACAGTAATGTATAAATGAATTATATTATTTTCCACATATGCTATCAGTTCTGAAGCAATGAGAAACGGTTTGATAGTTGTCATTTTTACTTTAGGGCTTTCCTACAAGATATTCTATGATGATCTCTGTTTCGCATTTTTGTTGTAAACTCTTATTAATGCCCCTTTTGTTGATAAAGAAGACATTTCCTCTAACCTTGATCGCTCTAAGCCTCTTTGGTCCTGTTCTGCCCCCCCCCCCCCCCCCCACCCAAATGACGGGAGCAGTTCAAGCTTTAAGCAGACAATTTGGTTTAACAATTTGGTTTTGTCCAAGTTATGTACACACTAGATACAAAAAGGGCACGGAAGGGTGTATGATTTCATTGAATTGGCAACTTTAACACAAAAAATTGCAATATCAATTAAAATTCTCGTAAATTTGTTAATAAATCAATGAATGGACGATGAAATCGACAGGCGAATGAATAAATGGACCAATCCACCCACCAGTGAGACAACCTCAGATATAAGGAGAAATCCGTCAGGAATGGGCGAATGAAATAGATACACACACACGCACACACGTTAGAAGGAATATTTTAGCAGTATATTATAAGAAGCGTGATATATTGATTATACAACCGTTACATTAGGTTGATTCTTCAAGTGAGACTTACCAAAATCATCAACAGCTGCTTGCAGAAGCCGAGACTTCCACGCGTCAAACTGACGCTGACGATCTGAGAAATAAAATGTTTGCAAAATACGACGAATAAAGAAAAAACTTATTGCATACGTTTGGGCAAGGACAAGAGTTCTATTTCCAATCGGTACTCAGAATCCCAAAGAAGGCAGTTTAAAATACGGGTGATATTTCAAACTTTAGGTCTAAGGACACAGTTTCTGCTGTTCAGCTAGAGCTAGGAAGTGATTTACTTGGCGACATTTTTCTATCTGTTTTATTAGAATTTTGGATTGAAACTAAAGCAGATCTACTGTACATACTTTTGTATTAATTTTGAACCAATTTTGTGTAGCGTGAAACAGGCATGCGCTTTGTCAACTTTTTCGTTGTCAAGGATGTCTCATGTGTAGATTCTTTTGAAAATGGAAAGATAAAGCCTTAATTAGATTTAGGTAATTATCCACAAATTAAAATGTGAAAATTATCGCAAATGGGAAATGATATTATATCCTGTACCAAAAAAGCATTGAAGCACAGTTTCGAAATGGTTCACAACGATTAGGGGCCTACGACAAATGTAATCCTATCTATGCTTTATACGTAATCCTAGAACCCGAAGTTCATGGACTCGCACATTTCTTTAAGTTTTACCTTGTTAATCAAGAGATTGGCTGATATATAGTATGATGTTATATTCTTTCCTAACATCCAGGCTGAAACCTTTCAATATTACAGCAAATTACTAAAATAGCATCGCCATTCAGATCAAAGTCTTTAAACAGCTTTAAAATTTGAACTTTCATATAGATTCCGATTTCTTTCAATATGTTTTAGCATATTTTATATGTTTCGACATTTAGAATGTAGACATTTAACCATGTTCCGTTTTTTCTAGAACAAAATAAATACAAAACATATAAATTACCAAGCAGTAATGAGCGGTTGCAGGATTGTTTTCTGTACAACAAATAGGGGTTGTGGTCATTTAAGTCTCAAGTAGGAGTCGCCCCCAAATTTAAGAAAAAAAGTTGCTTAACTGGTTTTACCCGCGCAATTCGATATTGAAGCCTTTAATGAAACAATCATTTGATGTTTGGGTTTAGCTATGGGAGCTGCATGGTATATTAAGCATTTATCGCCCACATATACAATGTAAACACCCTGCCCACACAGGCCCCGTTTACTTTTAAACCAATGCAAATTCAGACCACTTGAGATGTCATCATATTAAATAAAATCGAAGAAAGTATTCTGGTGCCACTGATCATATATATTCAAAATAAACATTTACAGGGCGATAAGTTTCCAATATTGGCCCCGTCAAAAAGGTTTATGTTCTTATTTCACTAGAAGATCTGGTTTAAGTATATAGTCTCTTCTGTCTAGACAATATTGTCGACATGTCCGATTTGTAGATCTGTCTTGCAAGTGACATAAATTTTATATATTTACGATAAGAAGGAGTTTAATGACACGGCCTTGTCTCATAATTCAAAGACGATAAAGATCGGACAACGCTGAGCTCTTTATATTTTGAAACTTACTGACTTAACAGAAATTACTTGACGTTTGGGCCTAATATTATATCACATGTCCATTTCAACATTCGATTATTTTTTTAAAAACTGTTAGGCCAAAACATACGTCGGTATTTTGTGACATTTTGGACTAGCGTTGATTTGCCAGTATATAAGGTACCGACCATATCGTATAAGAATTTACAGTTTGGCAAGCAAATTAAAAAAAAGTAACATGCATTCGACACGAGGACTTGGTTGATCTTGTTTAATTACAACCCTTTTGTGTCAATCCTGACCAACCAAATGTTGAACTCAACTGCGTACCATTTGACGAGAGCAAAAGATGCTTGCATACAGCACAATCATGCCAACTGGATTTGCTCACGAATGGAAAACTATAGCAATTATTTCCACTCAATTTTTAATTCTTCGTCTTGATAAAATCATGTTTACAATCTGCATATTCATGACAGCTTTATGAATAGGTGTGATTAGTAAGTCGCTTAGCACAACAAAGCAAATGCATTAACCTATTTAATATGCATATGTCACTTTTCAGTTCTCACGCAGCGATCACAACTTTGTTCCGTCTAAGCGTAGACAAGAAGGTCCACACAACCGACGAATTACTTCCCAAGAAATATAACTATGGCCTTTAGCCGTGTACAATAGACAAGACTTTCATATATGTTACGCCGTTTATTCAGTAATAACTGGTCGGTTAGCAAGACTTAACCCAAGGGCAAAATGACATTCAATGGCTAATAATTAGACCTGTACAGTTAAACATAGAGCGTGAAATTTTGTAGCTCGAGTGCAAATTGCTTTCGGCTTTATGTATTTCACAATACGTTACGATGAACGGGAAAGTTATTCGATTAAAACTGAAAATTGTCCATAATTTGTCAATATATATGATATTTTAATTCCAGTCAAACGATTACATTTTTGGTGCGATATTGGAAATATAACTTGCGCCATTAATAATCCAATGAGTCAAATTTCGCTGATTCAACTTTTTGTCCTTTCTGTTTTTGTTGCCATTCCATTATTTTACAAAGGGGTCATCCGTCTCGTTTTGATTTTGTCGCACCTGATTTTGGGGAAGCTGTAAGGACATATAAAACCGAAAAAGCTATATATAAAATGGAGAAGTTTATATTTTCTATTCCTCAGCTCTAGGCTATATATGTATCTGATAAGTTGTATGCGTATTTATACACTTGTATGTAGTACAATGGCTAGAATCAATACCAGCAGGGACGTTAGCTTCAAGCTGTTGTCTTGAAATAGACAATTACTGTGGAATATCATAAATGTTTAATATCTATAACACCTGTAGGCCACTGTCTTATCTTTAAGGTCAAATACCGTTAACAATAATCAACTGCATATCCAACCTAAGCCTTGTGCACAAGTACCATGTGAATAATAGCACTGTAACCAAACACATGTATACACGGACATTACGGTCTTCGAGGTATGCAATGTTCAGGAGGAACCTCTCGGGGACCAAACCATTTTACCATAATCATATAGAATCACTCAAATCGGCATGAGTTGGGACTTTTTTACATAAATTCTGACCGTCAACAAAAGTTGAGCGTTTGAAGTACCTTGACAAACTAAAAGATTTACGTTCAAATTAAAAGTATCGGCAAAGCCAATAGCGCACACGAACCAAAATCATGTGTTTATAACGGACGCAATTTAAATAGCCGGGATGTATATGAGTGCATTTTGTGATTTTTTTCTGCTAATAAAAACTACCGTCACGTACATTTCAAAGATGGGTATCAACCGTAAGCTCGTGTTTTGCACTTTTTGATACAAATGACGAACAATTATCTAATTCTGTGTCTCGTAGAAATCTTTCCTATAATTGAGAGCTTATGCGACTTTAAATCAGAAGTAGCCTAGAACGAAAAATACTAAAAACAAAAAGGCAGTGCGAAGGATATTATATGAGCCAAAAATTGAACTAAATCAGACGGTAATACTAATGGCTCGCATAACACAACTTTGGTAAATGCAGACCGTTGACATTTCCTAAAGTGAGAGAAGCATTCTGTTAAAATGTTAACGACTTCAGCGAACAAAGTGGTTGCTTTACTGCACCTATGACTCACCGAGCAATTTTGTTCCCAGGAAAAAAAGATGCACAACACAGCAATGCTGTTTGGCTCTACAAGTAGTTTTTGTAAATGGTTGGATTCAATTACTTGTGACACGGAGATAGATATACATCTGACATCACATTTGTTTCGCCTTTTCCAATAATAGAGTAATAATAAAACGAAATGGTCCTACGCTTAACCCTTTGTAAAATAAAGTGGCAATTTATGTAAGGCAATAACGAGCAAAAATAGCATTTTATAGCACTTTGTTGAAGTACATTTTTTTTTTTACAATTAACGTGTTGTGAAAGACAGCGTTATTACAGAACGCTAATTCAATAATACATGTTGCTGAAACGAAAAAGATAGATGCACTACCTGACTTAATTAGTAAATACCTATTTAGTAAACTGATTTCAGGCCGCGCATAGAAAATGTCTCAAAATGATAACTAGCGTAAGTGTGTATATATATCTGCTTCAAGGTAAAATGGCTCGACCTCTGAGCCAACGGTCATTCATTGCTAATAAAAAAGAACAAGAGTTTGAAAGATATATTTTTCAGGACTAAATTCCCTTGTCTGGTTTCTACCTTGGAACCAAATTACATATTTTCACTTTCTTTTCACATTATCATATTTTGTTCAATTTAAGTTTACTCAACATAAACGTGCCATTTTCCAATGAGTGAAATATTCACTCATTGAAGAAGATATTTATGAGTGTACAAATCAAGGAAAAGCCACATTACCCGTGGGTTTAAAGGAAAAGTATGCTTCACATGGTTAGACAGAGTAAATAATGACACTGTGTTAAATCCATTTCAATATCGCTTTGTCGATATTTTTGAAAGATAATCAGTCACACTTCGTTTCCTTTCTTTAACATAGATCTGTAAAAAAAACTACACGCTTCGCGGAGCATACCGTTCTATGACCTTGACCTTCAAGGGCAATATACACTGAGGCTCATGGAGGTTTCCTTGCCCGTAGCAATCTATACACGTTATTTGAAGAAACTATTGGTGAAGTTATTATATCTCAGAATGAATAGCGTCTTCTGTGTTTGTCCGCCTTAATTCGACAAAAAGAGGTTGTTTTGTAAATTATGTAACGAAGTGGCTACACTCGATTTTGTACATATGGAGGTTTTTCTGAAACGTTAAATGGGCTTTAAGGTTTAAAAAACATGTCAATTGCAGCCAGTCTTAAAATCTTCCTGTTTCAATGTATGCAAATTTGCGGAGAAACATGGTTTCCAGATCTCACCCCCCCCCCCCCCCCCCCCACCCCGAAACGCTTTTCAAGTTTTGTTTGCGTTACTCTTAGGTCTACGAACATATCCATTTATTAGCCAAAACTTTGACCATACTCAATAGCTCTCATAAAATAGCTCTCATTGAGTATGGTCAAAGTTTTGGCTAATCCATTTATAAACAATAAAACACACGGGCACAAGGAAAATCTTCTTCTAACAATGGAGACAAGTTTATAATTGTGTTAAAAATAGGTATATCATTTAGACCGTTATACCCAATCATAAGTTGTTGTAATAAACTAAAACCGATGATATTTCATTACGTTGACGACTGACAGGAGCTTGGCCTTTAGTCAGTAGAATTGTCTGGAATATTTATATTTAATTATGAACAGTAAAACACATGGGCACAGGAATATATACATGTTCCTTTAGATTATCAATCATTAACGAGAAGCTCTTCTTACTACAGCGTATTATAGAGTAAGCCCCAGGTCTAGTATAACTACATTAATAATGAAACGCTCACACACATAAATATATATATATAGCCTTGCTGGTTCATATATGCAGTAGTTGTTGGACGTTGCAAGTCAACTGGTATCATGTTCAAGACGTAAAGTCAAAATGATGATATATTGTTCTTTTAAAAACATTCTTATACTAAACCATGTTACTGTACCAGCCTTTAATGTATTGTAATTTCTTGGTTTCTACGAAATGATTAGTGATCCCAAACCCAAGCTGCAGTGCAAAACCAAAATGACCTCTGATTAACATCGATAATTAATGTATTGACATGAAGTCGTCGGATTAGACACAATAATGTTCATGTAAACGCTATCATGATAAAAATGTAAAGATCAAATGTAGTAGGCCTAGATTGTATATCAGTTGATGGTCCTTGATCGACTATGGTAATATATACAGAGGCGGTTGAACCGACGTCAATCATGTAATTGAATGTTCATTCCACCAAAACGCCATAAGGTGATGGTCGTTGGGTCGACATCAAAACGTATAAGGTTATAGTCGTTGGGTCGACATCAAAACGCCATAAGGTGATGGTCGTTGGGTCGATATCAAAACACATAAGGTGATGATCATTAGGTCGACATCAAAACGCCATAAGGTGATGGTCATTAGGTCGATATCAAAACGCCATAAGGTGATGGTCGTTGGGTCGTCATCAAAACGCCATAAGGTTATAGTCCTTGGGTCGTCATCAAGCGCCATAAGGTGATGTTCATTGGGTCGATATCAAAACGCCATAAGGTTATCGTTGTTGGGTCGTCATCAAAACGCCATAAGGTGATGGCCATTGGGTCGACATCAAAACGCCATAAGGTGGTGGTCGTTGGGTCGATATCAAAACACATAAGGTGATGGTCATTAGGTCGACATCAAAACGCCATAAGGTGATGGTCGTTGGGTCGACATCAAAACGCCATAAGGTGATGGTCATTAGGTCAATATCAAAACGCCATAAGGTGATGGTCGTTGGGTCGTCATCAAAACGCCATAAGGTTATAGTCCTTGGGTCGTCATCAAACGCCATAAGGTGATGGTCATTAGGTCGACATCAAAACGCCATAAGGTGATGGTCGTTGGGTCGATATCAAAACGCCATAAGGTGATGGTCGTTGGGTCGACATCAAAACGCCATAAGGTGATGGTCGTTGGGTCGACGCCAACAACACAAAAGTAGATGGCCTTTGAATTGACACCGATAAAACATGTAAATGGCCGCTTGGCCGACATCAACGGCATAAAGGTGGATTGCCGTTGTATCGACAACTCCAACGTATAAGCGGACGGTACAGCATTAAGTCGATAGTTAGTCGTTGAATCAACCGCAACAATACACAAGTGGGTCGTTGTTAGATCGACACCAATAGTTGTTCTTAGATGGCAAAAGTATAGCATTTGAATCGATATAAATGAGGAATTTGTGGGTTTTGGTAGGATGAATATCAACAATGTCTGTGTGAATGTCGTTTGATCGACACCAACAATACATAAGGGGATTGTCTTTGAGTTGATACCAACACCATATAGGAGGTCGTTTTTTCCGACACAAGCAATCCCTCAGTCGATCGTCGGCCTTTGGGTGGGCATCATGATGTTTAAGGGCAACACATAAAACTACATGTATTTATTGTTCATTGGTTCAAACACAGCGGTGTATTGTGGAAATGTCACTGGAACTACACGACATCAAACACTCATAAAGGAATGGGCGTTTGAACGACACCACTTATGTACAACGCATGCATGGTCGTTAGATCGACTAATGACGGTTCATGACTATTAAAGAGATGTCCTTAGTTATGTATAAGACCAGTCAAGACAATTTCGCAGAGTCCGTGTGTTTTTGTTTTTTAATTTATGTATATAAGATCAGTAAAAAAGTAGTATAATCTTCAACGCAACCTATGCTTTCAATAAACTTATCAGTTTAGTTTTTTCATTTTAACTGGTTGCTGATGAATTGGTATATTGCAAGTTAAATACAACTGTATACAGTAAAGAGAGCCTAAAGACATGACATCGATAGCTCTGGTCCTTTCATGCAGGTAGAACATTCCGATACGCTATTGTAAACTAATATGCCTGTAATATACTACAGCTCCTGCGCCTGCAATTCAAATTCATGGTAAGCACTAATAAATTAGAAAACGAATTCTCATGAAAGTCAATAAGCTGGTATAGATACTGGTGCACTGCAAATTGTCCCGATGTTTTCTGGGATAATATACTGCAAGATAGAAAATCCCTGAGGGTCTACATTTTTGTGCGGTCAACATAGAATGGTTTATATACTAACTGTCAAATAAAACAGAGACACTGTCTTAAAATATGTGTTTTTTTATCAAATGCATTCTTATGTCGCTAAGATGACACGTCTAATATTTATATAAAAAATGTATTAGGCGCTCGTTTTTTAACACCTTTCTTGTTGCGTCATCAAAAAAAAAGTTCTAAAAATAGCTACACTGATCTTAATTTACCTGTTTAACCGATTGCACTACAGGCGGGTCGCAGTTGGATTCTATCATATCGAAATAATATTGAATACACGGGGAATATATTTATTAAAAAAATGTCTTAAAAATTCAAATGTGAAAATAAATTTCTAAATTAGAGTTGAGAAGGTACCCAAAGGCAATACCCGAACAAGGAGAGGTAATATAAACATAAACGCTTACGGACAGTTCTACCTGACCGTCAAAGTAAGTAAACCAGGATAGAGTCACACGAGTGCGGCTAACGGACAGTGAGACATTGTAGTTATAAGGCACAAAAGCTGGTGAAACGATACGCTTCGTCACTGAACGATGCATTATCAGGTACAGGTCTAAGTCAGCATCATGATAATCAAATCTGGACAAATTTGGTGTCCAGCATTCAAAAAATTAAATGGTGGGCTATATTTTCATCAGTTGATATGTTGTTGCTATTAATGGGGGTAATACAAGTGAAATTTCGTCTAATATATTATTACGGTAGCCTGTTACGGGAATATTTTTCATACTTTAACTAAAGTGATCGGAACTCCAGTAACCGAACTAAGGCTCAGTGAACAGCAATGGGTTAAATTTGTCCCTGGTTCTAAAAAACACATGCTATTAAAGAAAATAACTACCCCTTACCTGCGTCCGCCATAATAGTTTGTCAACTGTTTAAGTTCTGATGTTAAACGTCTGTTAGCCTCTAGGTATATTCCACGTTACACTCTTGCAGGTGTTTTGTAAAGTATGTGCGTGAATTGAATGCACGGCTGCAATATCAAGCTTCAGCACAGCCAAAGCTGCTGTTCACCTAATATGCTATTACACTTATCCAACGTGCAAATCATTACTTGCAAATGTTCCAGTAGAATTGTTTGCCCTGGACACCTTGCCATACGCGAGGCCAGCCACATACCGACTGCCTTCAAACGCTGTTAATGCCACGGTTAACTGAACGCCTATCGTCCTCCTTACGGCATGAGTGGAGAGAGAGAGAGAAACAGTCGAAACTACCCACGCAAATGGCCTTAACGACAATAGCTGTTAAGTAGCCTAGGTATGAGTTTACTCTGTGTAGACTCTTAAGCAGCAAGCACAATAATTTCGCGAATTTGTCGGGGTTCAAATAATATTTAGGCGTTACACTTTAAAGTGGCACGAGCTGCCAAAATGTTGATGTTTTGACGTTAAAACAGAATGTGGAAACTATTGGCTATTTATATCAAGACAAATAATTCAGAAGCTTTTTAGTGCCTCTGGTCTCGACAAAGTACGATAAAGTATTGTTTTGAACTAACTTTGACTTAGAATGAATGAATGGTCGTCCCGGTTATTTAAATTTTGTTTACTTTTCGAACACGTTTTCGGTTCGTACAGGCCACATACTGTATGGATTTTCCTCATTCCAACACCAATCATTTAGTTTATCGATGACCTCCAAAGCCTCTTACTGTCGTGACGATCAAATATTATGAAAAAAGTGTGAATTTTGGCAGCTCATGCCACTTTAATGATTGGTTCGGTTTCCATACATTGACGGATGTGTAGCTAGGATATATACTGTATGCCTAAGCCAACGGAAGGTCCCCAAACAACAGACAGTTAAAATTAGATATTATTTGTATAAGATATCTGATTGATCTCTCACATTAGTGAAATAACCATGAGTGCTGAACAGGGATACGAAACAAACTGAGCTTCATAACGTTTTTCAAAACCCTTTGTGAAACAGGGTCCTGGACTTAAGGTGGTCAGGTATGCCAAACGGTAACCCGTGGTGGTAACCCAAACTGAAACAATATATAGGCTAGGACAAAAGAGTTATCTCCAGAAATTATGAGCCCCACCATGTAAACACACTGTCATATCAGTCTGTTACTCCGTTAGACAAGTTACATTTTAATAAAGGTTGTGGTGATTTATGCGTTTTTCACGGCGATCCTTATTAGGCGAATGGGCGCGAGTCTTGTTCTTGTTAATTTACAGCAGCTGAGAACAACATTGATTTGTCTCAATAAACCTTAGACATGTTGTCTTCAATCAGGAGCCGACTTGTCTCCAATCTGACTAAAGTCGAGATGCTTATTGAAAATAGCATCTCGACTTTAGTCAGAATGACTTGTCTCTGGACCCTGCTAGTCATAAGCCCACAAACACCATTAGATGAGTAAATTACGGTAATTTTGTAACTGAACCAATAGAGTGAGTTTTTAAAAACTTAAATGTGTAAATATAAGCAACGGAATATTCCATTAATTATAGTATTGCTTATTAATATTCATCTATACTTAATTTGCTTTGTATATAAACAGGTGAACCCGTATAAATACAGAACTACATGTACGCGTACGTTCTTTGTTTTTTTATACTTCTAAATTATTTCAAATGAGACCTCAAATCAAAGCACATACTTTGACCATATAACACTTAAATACAGAAACAAGGCGGATTTACACCGTAATAAAGCGGTAAGAGATTCCATTGATAAAATCCCAACAGTCATAGAGAAATTTATCCACGGATGTATGCATTCATTGGGGCAATACTGATAGCTTGTCTGTGGTAAAATGACAGCGCTCTGGGGATTTTTTTATGCGATTTAAAAGCTTTCTACTTTTAGTAATCATGTCCCAGACGTAAAACAAATAGTGTGTATATTTGTCGAGACCCTTATCAGGTTTATTTTTCATTCCCACTCGCCTTTATAGCCCTGCACTAATGTCTCAATGTTGGTGTTTGGGACGTTAACAAGTTCTACACATGCATATATTTATGAACACATAAACACACTAGCACAGGGATAATCTTCTTGACCAAAGCCCCCGCTCAGGTGAGGTTAAGATCCGATCTGATCCGATTGTCGGCGATTGAATGCTAAGACCGTTCACGTCGACTGAGACAGGTTCATCGTTCAGTCGATACGATCAGATCGTCGGAAAGGACCTTCTTCGTCACATTATGCAAGGTGATAAAACAACGCCATCGAAACGTCGAGAAAAAAGTTCACGTGATGAAGTATCGGTCTGATTGGCTGCCCCCGTAAGACTGATCGGGAGAAAATAGAACATGCTTTGTAATTACGATCATAAGACTGATCATTCTTTGACCGACTGGAAGAGTTTTAAGGCCGATGATGCCAACTATTATATATGTTATTAATCGAGTGTTTTCGTATTGCCTTGATATTGGCCTGAGGGTGGCCGTATTGGCCCGAGGCCGCAGGCCGAGGGTCAATGCAACCACCCGAAGGCCAATGCCAAGGCAATACGAAAACACTCGATTCATAATATTTTTATTAATAGACTGTGGAAGTTATTTCCATGCAAGTCGTCAAGTTGAACAGGAGGTATGTTTTTAGGAAGCCGCTGGTCGCCCTCTGGACATTTTATCAATGCCTTAAACAAATTGACGTCCGACCAAGTTATGCTCTCTGTGTTTTTGTTCTTGGATAAGTAGAAAAGTTTCTTCCTCTTTCATTGTCCTAAAACGGCAATCAGATTTACCTACAGTAGTTTTGTCTTTCACCTCTAATATCCTGTCAATAAGACCTTGTACAATGCGCTCTGGTGTAGACATTTTGAAATCAACATCTAACTCGGGGACATCACATGTCAATTGCGTTTTCCAGCCGCACTCTGTGAACTCGGCCAATATGACTTGAACTCGGCCAATATGACTTGAACTCGGCCAATATGACTTGAACTCGGCCTATATGACTTGAACTCGGCTAATACAGCCCTACGGCTAATATGAACTTTAGTCGTCTGCTGATATCACCCGACCGCGAAGGTCGTATTCGGGTAATAACTTGCACAGTCAATTAATAATATACCATATGGTGATGGATATGTTCCTCGATATGGTATGGGGGTGCTTCTCATTAGATTGCAAGCTGGACTTGGTAACCACACAAGGTCATCTGACAGGGGCTCGCTATATCCAGGAAGTGGTCGACCCTGTTGTCTTTCCACATTTCGATATATATCCATGAGGCACCAGACCACTATTCATAGATGGTAACCATCGGTCCAATCGTTCGAGAGCTATGATCCAGTTTATCTAGAACAATGCTAGTCAGAACCCGCCATGGCCAACAATCTGTCTAGGAATCCCTGGACAATTTGGGGCGAAGGATACTTTGCATTTGTGGAATGGCGTTAGTTGCTCAATGAACAATTCCGACGTCTTGTGAAGGTATGTGAAGGTGACTGGAAGTTGTGATTCAAGTGTTTGGTGGAAGTTCGCGATATTGAGTGATTGTGTTTCTATCGTCTCCATATGTGATTTGTAACCTCTAGTTACAGTTCTGTCACTATTAAATTTTGAGATTACATCATACTTATTGAGTTAAGTTTTTCACAACTTTCTACCTTTCCAGAAGCCCTTGGTATTCCTCATGTACGTTGATATCACAGCCAATGAACTGTTTTCTTAGCATTCACATACTCCTGGTTCAAATATTCATCTGTTTTATTTAAACTCTTTCTACAATATTGAACCTTAATTGCACAAAGTATTGGGTCTGCAATATTTTTTGCTATGTATATATTTTGGGCTTGAGGTTGGAAAGCCCTCATCTAAAGTACCTTTGAAACAAAAAAAAATATAGGCCTAGTGATCAGGTTTGTATTGCCGAAAATGTTTCAAAATGTCCTGTCTGAAAAATTAAAGCCAATAGCCCTTTTTGAATTCTGATACTTTAGAATAAACCCCTGTATAACATAGACCGCGACAGTTAGCGGATTCAGTCTGTTCCTCGGCTAAATCCATCACAAATTACCCCGAACAGTTAAACAAACATTTTGAATAAGCATATATTCATATTTTTGCAAACGAAAAGATTTTTTAATTTCTCTACATCCGTGCACCGTTTGAAATGTCAAAGGTAACAAATGAACAAATAAGATAATCTGGAAATGAATTAACATATGGTTATGAACGTCAGCAAAGATGAAAGGAGTCCACCGCAAGGTGAGTGATATGAAAGGTCAGATAAGGGAAAATGCTGTAAACGTTCACACCATACTACTCCCTTTTTTACCTGACAAGGCTAGATAATTAAACCGGTGGTTTGTACACCATGTCACGCTTGACTTATTACAGGCTGCTCGGAAAATTAGAAATGGGCAAAAATGTATACAGGTCTAAAAACAAACAGGGAGTTTATATGTAATGACAGGTTATTCAAGCTCGAGATTACTTCGATAAAATGGCAGCGTTGTTGGAGTGTGGGGATGGTGGTGATGGTGGTGGGGTGGGGGCGATTCCTCTGTTATACCTTGCGATCATTGCATTTACAGTCAGTTATAAGAAAACAAATTTACTTGAACTTACTACGACTAAAACCACTAAGATTAAACATATGACACATAGAACATGTCCAGTTAGATTTAGAATGTAGAAATTGGGGGGGGGGGGGGGGAAAGGAACGAAGAATCGAAGCCCGATTACAACAACAATGATCAGTGTCGGTTGACTTAGTGGTTGGATTACCCTCATTTCGGGTCTTTTTATCTGTGGTTTACACTAAAAAATTATCGACTTTTCGAGTCCCTGTTACCCGATCGTGAGTCTGTATTTCTCAGATAAAGTTCGTAAATTTATACCGTGCCGTTTGATCACTCAGACGACTCAACCATTGGGACGCTTGTGCGCATGTTCAGGTTTGGGGTTTATTGACATTGCGGGTACTTGATAAATCTAATTTTCAATTTCAAATTAAAAATACTAAATGATGCCAAAACTTTCTATTTTTGGTAAAAAATATAAAGTTCCTAACTTATTCGGTCTGGGAAAAATGCAGAAAACCGCCCACTGTTTTTTATGTAAACAGTATTCCGGATTTTCGCGGCAAGTGTGCCTTTAAGCGTTGGCTCAGGCTTTTGACAGAAAGAGGTTCCAGTAATATTCTGGTATTAGCTCTTGCAACATTTAAACAAAAAGAGTTTAATATGTGTACAACGTTTACAAATTAACTTTGCACCGTTCTCGCTTCGGTTTTAAAGAAAATAAATATGGATGTCATTTTCTAGATGCGGGCTCAAATATTTTCCAGGGCCTTGGTGCCTTAATCGGCAAAGTGATGGTCCCTCAGTCAGACACAGGCCCTCCATCGGTGCGTCGCGGGCTTGAATCCCATTCAGATCACCGTGTGTGGAAGAGTTGCCAGGCTGCAAAGAGCTCGGTTTACCCTCCCACTAAACCTGGCAACGTAGCCATATATGTGAAATAATTGAGAACGGGGTTACAATATGATTATCAATCAATCAAGCAAGCATGATTACAACTTCAAACACGTTTTACTTGACAAAAGTGTTAAACGTGCGTCAAATGCGGCAACCCAATAATATGTTTTTGGCTTTGGCCGACGGAAATTACCATTTATGGATCCCATCATACAGTTCAGTTTAAACCAAATAAATACTTAAGATTCAATTAAGAACACCTCTCCTAAAGGAGCGAATAATATATGCAAGTGCGTCAGAGCTCGTAATGTTACATGTAACTATTATTGTTCTCAGTAATAACAGGCTAAATATTGCTTTACATCATTGCTTAAAAACTCCACAGAATTAAACCTGAACAGCTTTGAACTTCTATTCATGTATACAATTCAGTCCATCCCTTGAATTAGAAAAAAATATTAGTCATTCGTGTCAATAGCCTTTAAGATAAATAAGTGAACGCATTAGCAACAAAACGTTTTGTTGTTGTTGGGTTTTTTTCTGTCTGAAGTCTAAACAATAAGGCTCTATTCCTTTGTTCTGGTTGATGAAAGCAATTAGAGAAAGACAAGCCATCAAACATGTCAGAATTCAAATAAATAAAATAATTCTTGATCATTTAAACTGCTAATCATACAGGCCTGCATAACATCTTAATGGAAAATTTGACTCTACTACACCGCAGATACACACCATATACTTATAAAGCAGATAACGATGCAAGTGAACGTTATTCAACATGTAGACGGATGGAATGACGCAAACTGTGATATCTGCAATTTAAAAGCCCCCCCCCCTTTCGAGTTCTATGCAAAACATAAAATGTAAACATGTAAATAGAAGTACTCTCGTTATTTTGGGATTACACTTTCTTGAAAATATGGTAGAAATTCTTCTACCGATTTTTGGGTGACGCCCGAAACGGGAAGAATTTCTACCATATTTTAAAGAAAGCGTAACCCCAAAATAACGAGAATACTGTTATAGTCACTATCTAAAAGACACAAACTAATTAAACTCATGTAAATAGAAAAAAAAGCCGACCTTAGAAAAAGACAATAGCATTACCAGAGAACAGACCCATGCGTGAACCCTCCATCCTGGCTGGGTATTGCCGTATGCAAGAGGGAAGAATAGCGATCGAGTGTTTACTACTTTAACGGAATATAGACTAAATCGACCTGTGCCATAACCATCCCCTTAATTACCTATGGCAACAGGTAGAAACATCGATTTGTTTATAAATGTAACCCATCTTCTATTTAAGATTATGCTAAACTGCTTTAATGAATAATGCAAACCAATTGTATCAGCGGCAGTACAAATCGTTACTTCACCAGAATGGTACAGCTGGAAGTCGATAACACTTGAGAACACTATATTACGTCAATAATAACCTACTGATATTTTTATCGGGAAGGAAAACGCGAGATCTCATTGGTTTTAGTGAGATTAAGAATGAAATTTAGAAACCAGCTTAAAGGCCAATTACATTTTGTATCGGTTGCATTTTTGTTGTGTGATATTATTTTTTTTTAAAACTAATATGAGAGGATATATAGGCCTACACTAGAGATGCGATTGAGAAATCACTCTGAGAAATCGTTCGACTCTGATCTGTGGCCAAAGAGTAATTTAGTGGTTATTATAGCCCGGATTATCGGTCTTACGGCGACTGCTAATGTGTCTTGTGCGTATGACGAACACGGAGAGAAAAAAATTCGGCATAGCCCAGCTTTATCGGCTATGGTTAGTAGAGACTATAGACTGTTCTTGGTTTCACATATTTGTATTATTGAGTTGACGTAATATATTTCTCCATGCACTAGAATTTAGCCATGATTATCAAGAACATCTTAAATCAAATCTTCCGATCATTTCCCTCTGAAATCCATTTTTCCATATTTAGCTTAAATGCTATAACACTGATCCAATAACGGCAGAAGCACAAGTCATTTATAACGACACAAGCTATTTTTGTTCGAGTTCGTTTTGTTACTTTAGATGCAAGTCTCAATAATGACAGTACACCGAAGAAAATATGCCTATGTATAGTATCTATGACAAAAGAGTATATGGAGGGAAGATTGTAAAATCATTCTGGTACCGTATGGAAATAGAAAACAGCTGCCCATTTTATGTCAAGTTGGAGGTATATTAAAAAAAAAACAAATATCGGGTGGACAAAACAATGTTCCCATCCGGTCCTTGTTTCCTCACGAATTAGTCCAAACTTTGTCAGACCTCATCAAAAAGTTTTGGTTTAATGGTGAGTTTTTTGACAGCTGATAGCAATATTAATCACTTCTATAAACTGGGTTTCTTCGGAGCCAAATGGAAGCGATATAACTCATAAAAGGAAATAATGTTTGCTGAAATTCTTTTTCTTGTATGGTTTAATAATATAAAGTGTCAAGACCATTTTGAACATCGTTTGAGTCAATCTTAGACTGTAAACTTTCTGTGGAAGTCACTGCTTGTTATTGCATTTTTTTGACAGAGATGCATTTTTTCTCACTGTTTTTTGTTGTTGTTGAGGCAATTGAGAAATTGATATCTGATCTTTTGACCAAAACAGAATTTCGATAGAGTGTTCTTAATATTTCGATTCAAACTGGTACGTATAGAGGCAATTGAGAAATTGATATCTGACCATTTGACCAAAACAGAATTTCGATAGAGTGTTTTAATTTTGATTAAAACTGGTACATATAGCTTTTTGATACATAATGTATTTACCCTGAAGTTAGGAGGTGGTGGGAGCATGTTTTTGGACCACCCGATATATATACACGTTATATGATTTACCCTCTCAACCAACAGAATATACAAAGATATAAACTAAGTATAATATATGGTAAAATCGATTCTGTCATAATAAACCATTTGCGTTATTCACTCAGTGAAGTGGGTTTCGCTTTAAAAAAACAATAAACATTTTATATCACAAAAATTGACTGTGACGATTTAACCGTTGAACAAAAAGGCGTCATTGACTCACCCCGCTCTTTGGTTTCATACTCACGAACTTTGTTGAAAAACTCATGAGTAAGAATTGGTTTCGCCGCTAGTTTCCGTCTGGGTTTCGGTCGACTCATTTTCACAGTATATAGGAAATCCAAAAAATGGCGTCTAAACTGAAAACGACTTCTCGACTCGTTTTGTCCAACTATACGTTCCTTACTATGAGACAAAGTTGTTGACAAACATAATTTATTTCTGGGTTAGTAATGGCCAACACATCCTTTATTTAGACAGGTCTTAATTACTCTAGCGATAATTGCAAGGACATTTCTATAGGCAAAACAATAGTCTGATAATTACAAATCAGAATGCTTGATAAAGACTATAAATAAGATACATGGGTGTGTAAAAGAAGTTCGAGATAATCCTAATGTATACGAGAGTTTCTTAAGGAGATTCACCGACGAGTCGATTTAAACAAACGGATTAAAGAAATGGGGTACAGTCTATGCATTTGATGAAAAGAAGACCTGGGAAGAGAATGGCTTTGTTGATGTGTTGTTACCCCACCCTTCAGAATATTTAGCGCCTATAAAGGTAGTTACAGGTTTACCTAAGAATAGAGATGTCAGACTGGGGCATCTGAAGATGTTTTGAAAGTTGTTGAGTGGCGAGGCACAATTCAAGTCCACCACGCTAGTGTCCAGTGTCTGCTCAGGATCTGGACAAAACCTTTTCACACATCTGGACACATCTGCCAGCCCTGGGATGAAGCAAGATTCATTAGACTGTGTTTTGGTGGTTGGTGAAGGGGGAGCTGGTGTGCATATGGGAGCTGGTGTGCATATCGTTTTCATCCACTGTCATACAAATTGCCTATTTTGAGCCAAGATACAAATACTAGATCTGACGAAGGATCTGTGGCGGGCAGGTTGGTGGTGGTGGGGGGGGGGGGGGGGGGGGGGTCGGGGCAACATATTGACGCCCTTTGGTCATCTTCCCGGCTGCTGTGACAATAGAGAAGAAATGAGGATCGAAGCTTAAGTTATATTTACGGCTGTAGGAAAATATTATGTAGGCTATTCCTGTACTTTCTTTTCCATGGGGTTTTGGGGTTCCAATTTGTATGATTATACAGTGAAACCCGTCGTTTGATAAACCGGAAACCTTGCAATGCAAAGGTCTGACTTTGCCCGTATGACGTCAAAATGTTGTTGTTTCGTCCCTGTTATACAAATACAAAATGTATTGCTCCACCTATGTTACAAAGTATGAAACTCAAATTGACAAATGTTATGGCTGTGAGTACAAATTATATGACAATACAGAATGCGTAATTAAATTTCTGAAATGTATGTACATATTAAATACGGCAATTGGCTATTAGCCTATTATTGTCCATTTCTTGTCGCAAGTTTTTACAAATTGTTTTTTAAGGGAAATGTCTTTTTTGTTATTTATGTTGTGAAACAGAACAGCTTCAAATCTCCAGTTGATACCATTAACACGAATAATTTGATAGTTTTTTCCATGTTAATAACATTTAAACTGCTTTTCAACAAGATGGCCAATGTATCGATTGACGTCCAAATGTATTCAAATCCATGAGGTCAAATGTCAGTGGGCGTTGGAAATTAATGGTAAACTACCTTTAACCAATGATTGTAGGTTGTGATCTTGATGACAAGAAGAGATGTCGACCAGGCCCCTCCCAATGACTTTTGACCTCTTGGATTTGAAAATATTATGACGTCACTCAATATATAAGCCATTTTGTTAAAGCACATTCCTTTAACAGGGATAAACGCTAAAAGCTCTGTCAAATTATTTATGCCAATGATATTAAGTGGAAATCTAATCTGAATATCAAACTCAGTTTGTTACACAGCATCTGCAGTTAAAGAAAATATATGTTTCGCGACCTCTCCACCCCCACCCCCCCCCCCCCCCCACACACCCCAACAACCCGCTACAAACTTAAAATTTTCCGCATTTTACATCAGAAATTAAAAAGGAAAATCGATCCCAGTGAATAAAGTAATGCGAAAAAATCTCGGGTGATAAGGGAGTTCGAAAGTAATATGTATAAATGCTGGGCTGATCCCGTCTGACGCTCATGCCACGACGTCATGTCATTGTTGCGCAACAAAAAAAAAACAACGGCCAAAGTCTATTACGTCATATTCATCTGATGTTACGCACCACTTTGCGTCTGTGACGTCATAATGACGCCAATGATAGTACCACAGCAACAGCTGAGCTGATTCGTTACGTTAAATGGTTGACAATGAAGTTAGTTAGTCTATCTTTGTTCATTTTGACGTATTTATTGGTAAACTCTGTATATAGTTTACCCATCCCAACGACAACGACGCCGATAGAAACGGCAACCATCCCGACAACGGACAGGACTGAAAACAGATGTAAGTTAAAACAAAATCTAAGTAGAATTCAATTTATGGTATCAATTATTAGGTCTACTTAAAAGAGTTAAGGCATTGATCAGTTGGGGAAGAACTGACAAGATTCCGTGCTTATTTGCCTTAATGTTATGCCTCAATGTTATTCATATTGCTAGAATCCCAGTAGATCTATGAGATCTGGCGCTCATCATTCACTAGATTGATTGATTGATGTGTTACGCGACACCCAAGATTATTTCACTTAAGCCTCTTTGGCGGCGTTGCCAGGTTTAGTGGGAGAAGAAACCGGGTTCATTGCGTGGAGGAAACCCCTACCTTCGGCGAATAGGCTACCTGGCAACTCTTCCACAGACGGCCACTGAGTGTGATTCGAACGCGCGTCGTATCTGTGGAAGGTCTGCGTGGGACTGAGGGACGATCACTCTAACCCACTGGACCACCGAAGCCCCCTCATTCGCTAGAAAATGAACCAACCAGATTTATTAGCTCACCAACCATTGTTGTAATCTCATCGAAGAAAACTTAAATTGATAGATAACAAAAACAGCGAAATGTATCGAAATAAGTTACACAGCTTTTGATAAGGAAATAAAACATGTAAAGTTTGGTGATACGTTGAATTATGTGTATGAATAAGTTTGTGCTTTATTTCCCTAGACGATGACAGTAAACAGAAGGCTGGTTTTCCCAAGCAACTCATAACACCTCTATGGATTGTAGCAGCGTTTTTCTTCATTTTCCTCTCCAGTGCCGTCATTCACGAATGGCGTCAGTCTTCCTACAAGATGGTTATGTAAGTAAACACTCTAAGAGTGCATATTGTATATCTGGTGGCAAAAAGGGGCATTGTAACAGTAATTTATTGACTACAATCATTTTGTCTGTCAATCCCGTTTTCAGGGATAAATACGCATAATCTCCTTCCCAGGGATCATTCCGTTTTTTTTAGGTAGGAATGACACTGGTTGACAAGGATCGCAGAAATAATTGCGTCATCGGTGTCACACATTATCGCAATATTCTGGAAGATTGCGTCGTCGTATAACGTTATGGCTTGCGGCTGCGATCACACAGTCACAGGCTCTGAGTGCACCTATCTTAAATCCAACATCCCATCCCAAGTGAACCCGACGCTGAATATACAGACATGCATTTGATAAACTGAACTGTATTCTTTACTTTATATTTCAGTTCTAAGATGGAAGCTCGAGGGCAGTATTTACCAGCTCGTGACACGGAAGGGGTAGAGTATGGACCCGATGGTAAGTCTATTTCCTACTAAATTCAAGTTGGTAGCTTGACAGCTTCCAGGACCGGTTTACCGTATGCCCGATTAGAATGCGTCTCTGTGTTTGCCACTGAATCAGGGAAAACGCTTTTGACATTTCAGACTGTAATTTAGAATTGTTTTAAAATAAAGCTTTGTATTTTTTTTCTAAATTTTCTCAATTGCAACACTCTTAAGACGCTGTAGTATTTTACGGTATTTATCCTTTCTAACTTACACATATTTGCGCGTTGATCTAAAATACAGTCCACAATGAGGCGATCAAGGTTACGATAATCTCGAAGTCCCTGATTTAAAGGCTAATGTGGAGAAGTATTCTACCAATAAACTAAATGTGTGGAATGAGGGTCACGTGGTATTTGATTTGCATCGAACGCCGCCATTACTAAGAGATGCTCCAATATCAACTCAGATCGGTCATGCACGGGCTCATCAAATATCAATGGCGGCGCTTTTTACTAGTCAGATCCAAACCAGCCAGTGAGACTGGTCCATTCCACGTATACAGTTCATTGCATTCTACTCGTGTTTTCGGCAAATCCTGCTCCTGAAGGTGCGAGAATCTCGTATGTTTTAGAATAATACGTGAGGGATATGTATGTTAGCGAGAATCAAACTGCAGAAAATACTTTTTTACGATTAGTTCAATCGTCTAGTGGTTAATGAATATTCAATCATGTATGGGTTCACATAGTTAGGGTACGCGCGGGTTGGGGTTAAGCTTTTATGTAACGGCCATGGCAACCCATACTGAAGAGGTACGTTGCTATGACAGTTATGAAGAACGATTGACTCTATGCCATTTTGTGAAACAGGCTTCTGGGGTCACCAAACTATAAAGCATGGGCTAGATTCGGCGCACAACGTTATTTATGGAGACTTCTAGGATCGAACAAACATCGATGATGTTATGGCTTTTATGCATATATACAGTGTATTATTGAATTACTATATATGGAAATACGGCCAACAGTCATTGGACAAAAGGCGTAATCACATAACACAAAGATCATGTATGGAAACACGAAAATCTAAATTTAGACAAAATATATCATTATTATACTTCGTTTTGCACCGAATTAATAAGAACTTTCAGCTAAGCTATGTTTTTCTCACCTTTTTCCCGACAGGTCGGCCTAATTGGGTGGACCGATACGGACTATATGGTGTACAAGAAGCATTAGATATGATCAACCTAACATCGTATCGAGAATTGAAAGAGTTTTATAACGAGGATACAAATGAAGGTTTGCCTCTTTTCGCCATACCTGGACAAGAATTGGAAACCATAAACCACGCCTTCGACCACATGTCTTATGAAAAACGACCCAAATTTCAGTTTTGGAGATATAACCCAGAAGGTCCTCCCATACCAGCCCAGGGTGTCGCAGGGGAGCCGGTATATCGCCCTAATTGCAGAAAGAAGAGCAAATTTCTAAGTCCTTACACCAAGGTCCAGGTTAGACGACGACGTGCCAGGCTTCTTCGACGACGAAAAAACCGTAGAAGACGTGACCAGAAATCAAACCGGCCATTACCAACAAAGAAACGAGAATTCTATAATCCTGGCCTACCCCAATCTGAAATTGCTCCAGATTTAGCCCGAGAACCAGCACACGTGGTCATTGAAATGGAGGACGGTTACCAGACGAACTCTGCCGTGTCATCTGAAAGATTACATACCTTTACTAATCCCGCTGATATTGTTTAATATAGTGTTTCCCCTTTTTCCGTTCAATGAAAATTTAATTTGTCTGCTAAATAAATGCTCAATCTCTCTCATAAAATAATCATCACAGTTTTGTTTATTGTGTTCTAAAATATGTGTGCGATAGAGATATTGTCATTTGATAACAAGGCATATTGTATGATTGATCAATGTTCTCTTATTCTACATGGTGAAAATTCAGTAAATGTTTTATGTTCAACATTGAAAGCATGTACTTAAAACATTACAGGCAAAGAATTTGATCAAAACATTAATTTGAAGACTTGATGAATTACATGCACTGGAACTTTGTTATCGAATGATTGAACAGTGAAATGAAAAAATGGTACGCTTTGTTCTACTAAAACAATATTGCACAAATGGTAGCAGAGTTTACTGTGATAAAACGTCAGATTTCACCAACATGTTGTTTTAAACCTTTGCAGCAGATTTAATTTTGATACCAGGGCAATGACGGTTTCCAGAACAACTATCCTATGCAAATTGTATGTTTTGAGATAAACTTAAAAGAATTTATCCCTTGGAGAATTCAATAAGTATGCGACCAGAAAAGGGCCAAAGCTGTTTACCAGGGCAACATTAAAGCCAAGGCAAAGACATAATCTAGACAAACGTACAAAAATATTGTCTTAAAACTCTCCGTCATAATTGCACTAAAACCTGATAAAATTAAACATAAATGGATCACATTCATCTGTCACTAATGGTCCTCAGTCTTTATGACGAGCAGGGATTTTCATCTCCACTTAGAAAACAACCGGTGTCTGGAGAAGCCAAGACCAGTTTCCCGGAGGTTGAGCATACACATACTTTGAATGTCTCTGCTTGACTGTTTGGCGGGTGTGTGGACATTTTGTTACTTAAAAAGACACCCTCATTGGCAGAGGCACTAATAGAGCCTCCCTGCAATAAAAATGAAAAATATGAAAGTTTAACATGTATTATAAAATCATATATGTAAAATATATTGTAGAAATTCTCCAGGCATGTATAAGTGATATTACCGCGGAGAGGTTACCACCTTGACTGTTGAAATGACTTCTGTCAATATAGAAATAATATAACGCAAAATTTATAAAATGTGAACAAAAAAAGTTGAGCAGAGATGATAATAAAATGTCCAGAGTTTGTATTGTAAAGATGGGTAGTAAATGATCTCAGAGTTGATATCTTGGGCATAGGTATATGGTTATTCTCAAATTACTTACATTACTGGTGATGCTGATCCCTTCTGCTGCTGTCATTTGGACCCGTCTGCTGTCCACATTAACCCCTTCCATGCCAGTCATATAAATGCTGCGGTCAGATTCGACCTTTAACCCTTCACCTGGTAGGCTACTTATCTGCAACCAAAGAAAGGTATTAAATGCAGTTTGTCACGTTTTCCCAAAAGGTTGATTTACAAGCCAGTAAGCCAGATATTCTCGTTATTTTGGGATTACACTTTCTTGAAAATATGGTAGAAATTCTTCCACGGATTTTTGGGTGAGGCCCGAAACGGGAATCGAACCCGGGTCCCAGAGTGTGGCACCTATCACCAGCACTAAATGCCGGCTGCCTTATCCATTCAGCCAACCGGCCTCCTCAAAAAAGGAGGTAGTTGACCGGTAGATACTACAGCGGGCATTTATTACCCCTCTGGTAACGTAATTGACACAGCTCCCATTGCTGAATGCATGCATTCAGTAAGCCAGGAGTTTTTGTATTTAGTTATCATGGCATCCGAGTGATTGAAATTAATCAAGGCTTAAATGTCAGGACAACTATGCGCCCGCTGATTGACCGAACGGGTCCACTAAGCCTTGTTTTGAAGATGGCCGCTCAATCATTAAGTCGTTTTGTGATAGCCTTTCAAAACTTTCTTTCGGCACAGTTTGGCGAGCAAAAATCGTAAAGATATGGTTTCGGTATCGATGGAAAGGGAAATTGACAAGGCCTGCACCGTATTTGCTAATTTCTTTCCTTTCCCTGTTCTTTGAACGCATTTATAAAAAGGGTCAATTCAAACTGTTCGGGTAACAAATATTTTAACAGTGGAGTGTAGTGAAGAAATGGATACCTTACATACAAACAAGAGCAATGATCAAGATTCGGGAGGTTTTGATTTGGGAGCAATCCCTCCAACTCTATAATGGCACTATAACGATTTCTCAGTAACCCTTTCTAATACGAAATTTAACGGAAAACTTAAAGCATTAGCATTAAACTGCCTGTTGGAGAAACATACTGAGGTCTATGTATATTTTCTAAAAACAAACACTCTGGCACAGGGAATACATTCGCCCCTACTCATAAAGATTTAAGAGTTATTCTAGATTAAATACGCGTGGCCGGCTGGGGTCTTTTTGGTTGGTCATGAGAACGAGGTGTATAGATGAAATTATTACTGAATAATTTCTACATGTACCTTATGAGCATTCAGTTTATCCACAAAAAGTATGTGATGTCGTTGGCCGATGACATCATGCGTATTTGACGTGAACATAATCTTTCCTGTAGCTTTGTCATAAACATCGAACCTGTCTGCAATGACACTCGTGCCGTTCACAGCAACTGAAACTAAAACCAGACGGTTTATGAAATTGGGAACAAGTCAGTCAATCGTAATATAGGCGTACATGTAGGCCTGTAAAACAAACAAAAAGAGCGCTATCGAAGTTTTGCGCCCAGTTATTAGACTGGGACTATGTAGATAGAAAAATATCGGTGAACCGAACCAAAACTACATGTAGTGGTTTAAAAAACATAATTTAAACAATGACCAATCTTGTCAGTAATACCAGAAGTCTATGAACAGGGAAGTGTGAAATGTCGCATTACCCCATATTCAGGGCACTGGCGCTTTCAGCCTGCTTATACTACATTATGTGACGTTTATGCGCGGTAGATTTTGAAATTGTCAACGGTTGCGCAATTTCAAATCAGAAAATAAATTCATTCTCCACTTACTGCATCTATCGGCAATTCCAGTAACCGCAGTTCGGAGAATGCATTGGTTTTTATAAAAGCTTTACCGAACATGCGACTCTGATATCTCCATTTGGACTCAAATCGTTCCAAACAAGTCTTCTTGTCTCATTTTCAACTTTATGAAGTTCTTCGGAAACTTTAACTTTTGCTCCATCAAGTACGGTTATCATAAATAAAATGTTCGCCATGTTTTTTCTTATGCATCCCATAATAGTTCAAATGAGAAAGTGAAGAAAAGCCACGCTATCTGACTAACCGAGAGAGGGCTCTGTGTATGGTGACCTCTGGGTCAAACGGCGCCAATGCCCTCAACACTATGTAATGGAACGCTTCACACTTCCACATTCATAGACTTCTGGTAATACTCCATTCACACTGGACTACTTCGAACAACGTTCAGGAAAAATGAGCCTAACGCGCACGAATGAGACGGAAACGGAATGGATGTATTAGACACCAACTATCATCTGAGCATGAACTATTTGAACCAACAAGAACCAGGGTAGCGAGAACATCTACCATAGGTCGTATTTTGAACGAAGTTGCCGCAGCAAGAACAGAAATTACGTAGAGCACACGCAGAACATACAGTTCTAGAAACAGATTAACGTGGTGCAGGTTTACTGGATTTTGCTGTTCGACAATAATCGGCGCCGTTTTGTTTCTTCTTTAGATACTGCAACCAAATTTATTGTGAAGGAGTTTCGTCAGAATTTTCGCCTTTTTTACCTGAGCTCATACAGTTTCGTGCAGGTTGATCGTGGGGAGATCGTGCTTCGAACTAGCTCAGTGTGAAAGGGTCTTTATATACCAGTAAATAAATAAAAAAGGTCTATCCAGAGTTCTAGACTAAGAGAGACACAGATAAAAACTCTTGGCTTTACCCGAAGTCTTTTTGTTGCTCTTGAAATTGCCAGTAAAATGAATCTGAAAACAGAAACAATAGGACTTTCATTTTTGACCCAAATTTGCGTCATTCATTAGAGCATTCTACAATATAAAACAAAGTCACACCCCGGAACTTCAGTTGGTTACAAAAAACATCTCTCTTAAATATATCTAGATTCAAGATTCAAGATTTTATTGTACAAAACGTCACATTAACTTCGCGACAGAGTACAAAAACACTGAAATGTAAAACCAACAAGAAAAATAACGTTAAACAAACAGACACAATGATAATCGTTTAAAGATTACCAAACAATAGACTTTTATGAACACTAAAACACAAAGGCACAGGGAAAATCTTCTGAACTAAGATAACCGTGGAGACAAGTTTCTAATTGTGTTAAAAGGGGGATGTCATTTAGACCTTTATACCCAATCATAGTTGTTGTAATAAACTAAAACCCATGATATTTCATTAGGTTGAAGACAGACATAAATTTAGCTTTAGGCAGTAGAAATTTGTTACATATTTTCAAATGTACTGACAGAGTTGTACGGATCTTCAGCTCTGGCAAGAAGTTGGGTAAACTGAAACTGGCCAAAATTTGATAATGTGAAAAGAAAGTGAGAACATGTCATTTGGTTCCCAAGTAAAAGACAGACAAGGGAGTTTAATACTAACTAATATATCTTTCAAGCTCCTGTTCTTTTTAAAAGCAATGACTTTCCGTTGGGAAAAGAGGTCGAACAATTTTACTTTCAAGTAGTTTGTATTCTTATCTTATAACATGGGCCATATTTATGCTGACCAAATTTTACCGAAACACAAATGGTATAACACTTTTCCCGGGTCCAAGCTCAACCTCAAAAAGTAAACTGTTTTTAACGTTCAAATCCAAAAACTTCCCCTTTCCAAACGTTTGCCTCGGTATGTGCAGCAGAAGTTAGGGGAGTTTTTTTTCTTCAATTGACATATTTTGAAATGATCTAAAACACAACTCCGCGTCTTCGTCGATCTTATATATGTTCATCGAGCTAATACATTACAATGATTCATACAAATAATATAACAGTGTGAGCGTCCAACAATCCATCCAATGGGAACAAGAGGACCTTACACAGCAAATGCAACGCAAGGGAGATAACCGTAAGTAGTAAATTCCGTAAACGAAACACATCTCTGATACTGCCAAACATTGTTTTGATTTTGCATGGTCTTTAAAGAAAGTAGAAAAACAACGAAAATTAAAAGTCGGATGTAGGATAAGCACCCGTTCAGGAGTCTGTGTGAGGGCCTCGGTGGCTTTGCCGGCAGAGTGATAGTCTGTCAGTCCGATACAGGGCTACCATTGAACAAGAGTTTTAGTAAACTCAACATACGCCCGCCGTGGCAAAGTCGAACCGCTACAATTAACAACTTTACATTTAATATAACATTTGTTTTAATTTCATCAATTCGAATTTCTTGTTCACATTAGAAGTTTTTCTTTTCTGAATTTGATGAAGCTGCAACTAAATACCAGTACGTTATAATACACATATATTATCTGTTCAGGTAACTTCAATCACATTTTAATTGCAAAAACTGAAATATTGTGACTGTTTAGACATTGCTGTTATGTTCTATAATTGGTAAGGAGCAATCAATACAATAGCTTACAATTCTTGAATTTTAACAGTTTTGACTGGGACACTGTTCTATTGGACTTGGCTGAAATAGTTTTAGTACAAAGCAAACAATCTTCAGGCTGACCACAGATATGATGGTGTGTAAATATACAAACCTTGTGTGGTACTTCAATGGATGTCTTTGTCCCCTTATCTCTATTTAAACAGCCACTCTGATAAATACCAGATGGGTAATAAAGTGGGAAAATGGTCTTTTTTGTTATTATAGTGCACATAGTCATTAAACTATCCAAGAAAACAGTCTCAGAATGTATAAATTAATTGGCTTCCAGTATTACTCTGGACCAAGTGTACTCAAAAAAGCATTGATATATATTAATATATATATATATATTAAACATCAAGTACATTTCTGATAAAAAAAACTCTTGAAAACAGACAAAAAATATGTGTACCAAAATCAAATTTGGTATGCGACACATCATCTACCTATAAGGTATATATACTCTAAAAGAATTGGAGAGATATCAAAACGAAAGAAGTTCTGGAGCCGAAAGGGAATATTACATAATCCAATAGGGCTGCCATATTATGCAACAGGTGATATCAAAAATGGTACGCGAAACACCGTCTGCCCATAAGGTATATACTCTGAAAGAATTGTCAAGATCGGATCAAAACTCTTCAAGTTATAGAGCGAAAGGGAACGAAGATATAGACCAAGACAGAATAATACATAATCCAATGTAGAAGTCATATTATGCAATCGACAATGTCCTAAATGTTCATGACACACTCTCTACCCCTAATCTATATGTTGTAAAAAAAATTTAAAGATCGGATCAAAACTATTCAAGTTATGGAGCGGAAGGCAACGAAGATATAGACTAAGACAGAATATTACATAATCCAATGTAGAAGCCATATTATGCAATGTACAATGTTCTTAATGGTTCATGACACACCTTCTACCCCTAGAGTATATGTTGTAAAAAAAATTGTAAAGATCGGATCAAAACTCTTCAAGTTATGGAGCGGAAGGGAACGAAGATATAGACTAAGACAGAATACTACATAATCCAATGTAGAAGCCACATTATGCAATTGACGATGTCATACATGGTTCATGACACACCTTCTACCCACAAGGTATATGTTGTGAAAGAATTGTTAAGATTAGATTAAAACTCATCAAGTTATGGAGCGGAAGGGAATCCGGGACGGACGGACGGACGGACGGCGCTGGTGATACCATAATACGACCGACTTTTTTTAAGTCGGGCGTATAAAAAATGAGTGGGGTTTTCACTCGTGAACAGATTTGATTGATGTTTTACATATACGCCATATATTTCACTTATATGGCGGCGTTATCAGGTTTAGTGGGAGAGGAAACCGGGCTATTTGCCAAGAGGAAACCTCCGACCCTTGACGAGTACCTGGCAGCTCTTCCTCATACGGCGATCTAGAGAAAAATACACTCAGAAATTTATCAATTTCTATTTGGTCTGAGTGGGATTCGAACCCGCGCCGCATCGATTGAATGCCTGTATCTGACTGAGGGACTTACTCTGCCGACTTAGCCTCAGAGGCCCCAAAAAGATTGATGCATTGGAGGTCAAAAAGATGCTTATGACCGTTCGAAGACTGTGTATCCTTATATGAAGGCGAAGAAAACAAATATTTTCGTCCTCAGGCGGTGCCCTTTCAATAAAATCAATGAGCCGTGAATAACAGCAAACAAAAAATAGATGTGCAATAATACAATAAAGGGACATTTCACTACACTTTTGAACACTATAACACACGGGCACAGGGACAATCTTCTTGTTTTAAATAACCACGAAGACAAGTTTCTTATTGTGTAAGAACGGTTCTCTTAAAACGCAGATCTCGAATGAAGTTAATTTGTGATGTACTATTTCAAAGCCAATTTCAATTATCATTATTCATAGAATAAGTTGTTTTTTACTTACAGAAGAATCATATGCATCGAAGGTAAGGTTTCTGTTTGAATGTCCCCCTATTTTCCCTTTGTCGCTAAAAAGCAACGAGTAGGAGTCCACATCATAGAAAACCCTCCATAACTTTCCTGGGGGAACAAATTCAAAGGCACCCAATCCTTTATGGCTTATCCGCAGAGCACCTATGATGGAAACGGTTGCCTGGAATAAAATGATAAATGTGCATTTTTTTTAACATTTAGCCGCACTCGTGTGTTTCTTTCCTTTGTTACTTACTTGCCGGTCAGACCTTTTTCAAAACTTCTGATTGTCAAGAGAAGTTCAGCGTTCGAAGGGCCTTGGATTGACGTTGAAATAAAAATATCGGTAAAGCTTATCACCCTTATGAACTTATGAATATATTCTTTACTAGCCGACATCTCTCAAAAACCTGTTTGTATGAGTTCAGTTTTGAAGTTTTTGTTGCTAATAAAACTATCTAAACGTGCATCTCCGAGATCGGTATATCGGTACCAAAGAAAAGCTCTTATTTTGTACATATTGATAAAAAGGATGCAAATTTAGCTAATACTGTTTCAACGGAATTCGCCATATATTTGGCAGCTCATGTCACGTGTCACTTACTGTCCCAAAATCTCTAATACGATAATATCTACATAGTCATATTAATTTAAACATATAGAAACGTGTGGATGACATCTGGAAAATTTGATGTACTATAATATGTGAGTAAAATAACCTTTGAGAAAGTGGACAGCACTTGTTTAATAATAATATGTGGTTATATTTAGATGATACAATGAGAATAGATCCGTCATATTTGAGTTTCCCTTAAAGTGGCATAAGCTGCCAAAATTCGCACGTTTTTCATAAATTCTGATCGTCACGACAGCAAGAGGCTTTGAAGGCCATCGGAAAACTAAATGACCGGCGTTGAAATGAGGAAAATCCATACAGTATGTGGCCTTTAGGCCTACGAACCGAAATAGTGTTAAAAAAGTAAACAAAATTAAAATAACCGGGACGACCATTCATTCATTCTAAGCCTAAGTTAGTTCAAAACAATACTTTATCGTGTATACTCGAAACTAGAAGCACTAAAATGCTTCTGAATTCTACGTCTTGAGAAAAATAGGCAATGATTCCAACGCTCTGTTTTAACGTAAAAATATTAACATTTTGGCAGCTCATGCCACTTTAACATTGTTGTTACAAACTAACTAACTTACAATAAGATTGGCGAATGTGAGTATAATAAGAAATCCGACGAAGCAATACAGGACATATTTCTTGGCTCCCCGAATACCCGTTTTGTACAAATGGTCTTCATCTATTTTCAGATAGCCTGCGTGGAAGTTCTGGAAGGGTTGATGGGAGTTTGAACTGTTAGGGTCCGCCTCTCTATATCTGTCACCGTCTGTCTGAAGAACAACAACAACAAAATGGAATACTTTGATTACCTTGTGTGACTGTCAAACATTTAGAAGTTGGAAAGTAGTAGCGATGAGGACGATTCTTTTATCTAGTATAGGAGTGCAAAAAGTGTCAACTAGAGACATGTGATCACTCGTTTCCATATACACCCCTTTGTATCAGTAATAAGGTCACTAAGATTGACTCTTCTGTTCGGGTATTTTGGGACAACCTCGGGTGCCAATATTGATTAAACAGAATATACGGTATGTTATTTAAGCCAAATAAATTATAGAACATACATGAGTTACAACCTGATGCTTCAATTTATTGTAAAATTATCTTGAAAATCTTAAAAATCAATCGACCAATTGGTTTGTTAATCATTTTTTAAAACTTTATCAAAACTTATTATCATTAAGAATTTATTTATTTCCTAAAATATTCCATCCGACCAACAACACTTCATGTCTTTGCTGTAGTCTGAGTGAAAAGAAGAAAAAAAATCGGCAACTTTCCAAATAAAATTTCCGGTTACTGTTTTTCAACACACTGTGGTGTTTTTTAAATGTTCGAAATCCAACACCAGTATCAGTGAAAGAACTTAGCGGGGCAACACACAGTTAGATAAATGCGACCCTTCATCTGCACCCCCTCCAGCACCTATGATTTACATTCCAGAAAATTCTAAAGCCAAACTACTGTTTGCCTTCAACGAAATGAAATATTATGGGTTTTAGGTTGTTATAATAACTTAGGATTGGGTATAACGTAGCCGAGAAATCTTGGCTCTGCCGAATTTTTTTTTTCCGTGTTCGTCATACGACAGAGCCAAGATTTCTCGGCTAGGTATAACGGTAAACGACATACCCCCCCCCCCCCCCCCAGTCCCCTTTTAACACAATTAAAGCTCCATGGTTATTTTAGTCAAGACGATTTTCCCTGAGCCTGTGTGTGTTTTAGTGTTCAGTGTTCATAAATATAGTATCCAAAAGCGTTTTGCCAAAATGGTTTTGTACTACTAAAACATGTCATGGGTATTAAAGTTGGCCTTTGGTCACAGAAGCTATATAGCATGCATACATATATATATATGCCTCGATGCCCTCAACGTCAAATGGTTGCACAAAATTCAGCATCGTCTCTTATTTAAACGTGCACCTTCCAAGTGTTGTTAAACGCGTTCATAAATTATTTTAAGGTTAACAAACTTTTATACAGTTATATACAAACGGCCTATGATAAAGTTAGCATAAAGAAGTAATTACCCTCCGATTTCGAGGAGCCATTTTGTTCTCCCTGTTATCTTCCCTTTGCTAGATGGACTACCCGTGCTACACGATTTATATAGCTACTGTACTGCGAGTCGACCTTGAGTGGAGACCTGACACCCTACCCGTCCCTCTAAACTCATCCCTTCTCCCCACCCGCCTTTTGGTGCTTAATACTTTCCACATTCCACGCCAGATGGCGCTTTTGGGTTCAGTTTAACCTCTGCATATAAAAACAGCAGGACCCAATTCCGTTTGTTTTTTGTGGTATTGTTGGCGCATTATCTCATCATACCCTCTATATACCTTCCCTCGTTTAGATTGAACCAAATCACTAGGTGACGTCCTTCAGTAGCGGTTCGGAAGTCTCATGATCACCATTTGAACATACAAATACACCGAACCTATTCACATTTCACTTCTATAATCGACTAAAGGCTTCAACTGAATTCAACTTATTTTCTTTCTAAAAGGTATAAACCTCATGGAAAATTCCGAGGCCATCTTCTATAACATTTGAACTCTCTTGGATTTAGGCACACACAATCATTATATGCCCCAATATGACAACATAAAGGATTAGGCTTCTTTAACCCAATCTTAATTTACTATAACATCCAATATGGTCCCCGCGTTATTGGTTATATATACCATGATTTAACTGTATGCAGAACAACGGTTACTTTTTGTTTATACTTCGATTGCTTGAATAATTGACGCTGTTCTTTGATGATAGGAGCCTCAGTGGCTCAGTAGGGAGAGCGTTGGACGCTCAAGCCGAACAGCCTTCCACCAATTGGTCGCGGGTTCGAATCCCACTCAGTCCCAAAAAATTGGAAAATTTTCTGACTGGGTTTTCACTCGAACGACCTATGTGGGATGGTTGCCAGTTACCAACAGAAGGTCGTGGGTTTCCTCCCACAATAAAACTGGCAACGTCGCCATATAAGTGAAATAATCTTGAGCGCGGCGTAAAACACCAAACAATCAATCAATCTTTGATGATAGGGGCCTCCGTGGTTCAGTAGGTAGATGTTACCCAATCAAGTCTGACTAAAGCTAAGATGTTCATTTCTTTTAAATGAACATCTTGACTTTAGTCAGATTGGTGGAAATCCAAATGACATCCTTCCTAGAGGTGTCAGTGAATCGAAATCGAGAGCTTTCGTAAAAAAGCAAAACCACGTATTGTTCAATATGCTAATGCAGCCATAATTTATCAAAGTATTTAAGATATTTGCTAAAGGGTATCGATATTTTAGGAAGAGAAATTAAATAAAAACAGTTATCAATACTCGACATGTTTAATTTCTATTACTAAGATCGTTCATATCAGAGTCGCACAATGTCAACGTGGTCAGCCGTATGTATTACCACTGCGCGTGGACCGCTGAACAAGCGAACTGTTGGATGACTGCAGTCAGTCTCAGTTTGTTTGCTGAGGCGGGGAGGATGGAGTGACGTATACGCCAATATCGATCGATATTAGCCCGGTTTGATCGGCACATAGACTCGCCAGGCATAGTGACATTACTACAGTACTGTTATACCCACAACTGTCATGGCCGACGACTAAACCAACCGGCAAACGAAATACATGATGTTTCTTAAAATGGGACTGTTTCCAGAATAACACAGCCACGATTTAACATTGTGAGCTAGAAAAAGAATCCTACATAAATCTGCAGATGTTACAACAGAACAGGTATGTATTGTAGACAGAACACATTTAGAATTCTAATATAGGTCTACGGGAAGCACATCTTGAATAATATAACGTCGAAATGTCTCATTTGTTTTACTTCAATGTTGTTAATTTATGCACTATCCAGTATTATCTTCATCATTTCAGATTGACATTTTGTAATGTTATAACAATATCTATACATTGAATTAACACCAAAATACGACATTAGCTATGCAGAGTAGCTTTCGGTACAGGCCGAATAACAATATGTACAAAAAGTGCTATATCTACAGCTAAGGAAAGCTGCCACTGGTTTTGTGAACGTGCTTCTGTATAAACCACAGCCACCGGACGTGGTTAATAGCAAATGTACTAGTCTGTGGGATTTGGCTTATGAATGTCTAGATATTATTAGAACTTAAATGTAAGCACTTTGTATTAGACGTTTACAGAGGATTCCGATAGAATTTATTGATTTTGCTGATCGATCAATTGAATTCAGTCGATATACAGGTCACAGGATGAATCGATTTTTTTAATTCATTGTTTTCGATGGACAACTATTCCTCGTATTTCGTGGAAAATCGAAGAAAAAAATAATAAAAGAATAATTCAATTGCCACGAAAATTTGAAATGCACATTTCAAACTGTCAATCAAGACTGCTTTCAAGTCCATGCACTCATCCAATTAGCTAAGGTGATATATAGCATTGTATAAGTGTAAACAGATATGCGAATTGCTTTAAATGCACCCGTGATAATTACCTAATACTCAGGTCCCATATTAATACTTTAGTCTTATTTGCGACCCTGACTGCTAGTTATATATGCAGTGGTGACTAAATTACACGTATCATTAAATAGTAAATTGAGTGAATATACAAACGAGGTCAAACGTACTAAAATGTTACCGGTCGATGGAAATTGTCATGACTGCATCGTCACATTGAAATATCTCTTTAAAAGGTTACAACCCATGGTCGAAATAATAGCGGCACAGCTGGTCGTACTAGAGTAGAAAACAGACCAGCAGTTAAGATGAATGAATGGTTTTGTCAGATCGATACAGTTCACAGTGATGTATTGCTTTCCAAACATCTGTGTTGTCTTAAGCCGACAAAAACGATAGAGAACCTTGTTGGAGCGAAATTTAAAGCAAGACTTTGCATCAAATCTGTATAAAAAACCATAAATTCCCAGCTAAAACTATTTACCTGTTACATATCTGAGATGGATAGCAGATCTGGTGGAGCCACAGTGCAGGCCCCCTATTCTGTGTCAAAGTTGATTAATCGTGCTATGACTGATTGGTTGATGCTTAATAACGATTGATTATTTCACTTATGGCCGTGGAGTGAAAAATCCATTTAAATTTTTTTCAATTTTTCAATGGACTGATTGGGATTTGAAGCCCTCGATGTAAGGCCTGTGTCAAACCTGTGATAGAGGATTGAATCCCATATGTCGTCCAAGGGAGATACTGTAGTATCACTTTGTCCACTCAGTCACCCTGCCATACCATTAGTCAAATACAGATTACAGAGATCACTTGACAAAAACAGGCTACAGTTTTCCTGCTGTATGTAACCACACCTCCTCACACTCGATGGTCTTTACCAAAACATCGATTTAATGCCATGCTTTGGCGTTTAAAGTGGCATGAGCTGCCAAAATTCGCAGTTTTTTCATAACTTCTGATCGTCACGACAGTAAGAGGCTTTGAAGGCTATCGAAAAACTAAATGATTGGCGTTGGAATGAGAAAAAAACATACAGTATGTGGCCTGTATGAACCGAAAACGTGTTCAAAAGTAAACAAAATTTAAATAACCGGGACGACCATTCATTCATTCTAAGCCATAGTTAGTTCAAAACAATACTTTATCGTACATTCGTGAGATTAGAAGCACTAAAAAGCTTCTGAATTACACGTCTTGAGAAAAATAGGTGATAATTTCAGCTTTCTGTTTCAACGTCAAAATATCAAAATTTTTGCAGCTCATGCCACTTTAATAACGATTGATTATTTCACTTATGGCCATAAAGTGAAAAATCCACTCAGATTTTTTTCGATTTTTCTATGGACTGATTGGGATTTGAAGGCCTGTGTCAAACCTTTGAAAGAGGATGCATCCGACCGTTGTTTCAGGTCGGAGTGAGATAGTATCACTTTGTCCACCGACCATACCGTGAGTCGATTACAGATTTCACTACTCTAAAACACACGGGTTCGGGGAAGTTTCGTTACAGATATAGAATTATAGGTCAAACGAGCCTATTTTCTATCATCCTCGGATACCAAGGGTTAAATTCTAAAACAGCTCACCTTGTAAAGTGAGCGTAAGTTTTAATCGTGGGTTCCGACGATGATTTTCTATAGAACAAGGGAAACTAGTATAATATTCGGTTTGTTCGTCCACAAAATTTAATCATCACAAAAGTAAAGCGTTGCACATTTTCTTCTAAAATGGTACATCAGTTCCAAGCATTGAACACCCAAGGCTAAATGCCAAACCAAAGTTTTATGGTGAAAGAAAAATGCACTTTAGAAATTATAGATCTTCTTATCAGACGTCTGTTACTTTCTCATTACCTGACTGTACGTTAAATATAAAACTGGGCTACTTAAAATACAGAGTTGTCTATCCTTTACAGCTATTATAAACAGTGAGAAGGTTCTTTCTTTTTCAGCAATGTATTATTACAACAATTTATGATGCGGTATAAAGGTCTATATGATATACCTCTTTTTAACACAATTAGAAACTTGTCTCCGTGGTTATTTTAGACAAGAAGGTTTCCCCTGTGCCCTGTGATTCCTGCCAAAATATAACTGCCATCTTCATCCCCAAAATTGGGGTACCACATGTGCTGATAGCGACATATCAGACATTAAATAAAGATTGGTTCGTCCTGTATCCCAATATAATTGGCTATAATTGTCTGATTGTTCCCCCCTGAACTGTACTCCTAATGTTTGTTAGGATATTTAGAGGTGTAACATATTCTGTTTATAATTTCAGTTTCTGACTCAGATTCCATTTGGTTGAAGGACACTAGAAGACATGGAGCGTACTAAACCGAAATCAATCCCATCAAAAAGCAGCCCAAGACGTGGAGACAAACCGAGCGAGAGTCGGGCACGGAATATTCCGGGGAAATCATCGGAAAGTCGTGGCAAGCCGATTCCAACCAAAACCAGACCACAAAGTCAGATGGCAATGTCATGTCCTCAACCTCGATTTTTACAAACTTGGCCCTGGAATCAGCATTATGGGCGAGATACTTGGCCCTGGAGCAGGGATAGTGCTAACTCCAGTCCCCAAAAGCGTCAGGTTCGAGCAAGTTCGGATACAGCCGCGACCAATCGGATGACTTGTAGCATGTACGAGGTAGAGAAACCTAATTCCTCTAAAGTTCCTTACGAGGGTGGGTTTTTCGGCTCCAGTCTTCACAATGCCAAAAGGGATTTCTTTGTCATCCATCCAGATTGGGTTTCCGAAGATGTGACTGTTAAAAAAATTACAGCTACGGATAGGAGAGCTCGGCCATTGTACTCAGCTCCTTCTAGAAGATGTAGAAGTGCACCTCCTCCAAAGTACCGCAACCCCATCACCTGGCAATGAGACGCTTTGTGAATTATGGAAAAGCTTTCAAGCATTTTAGCGTTCCTTGACACGCTTTGTTTGTCAATGCTTATTGTGATGCTGCGTACAGTGTGATATTGGTGAAAATACACCAAGAAAGGAGAACTTCTTACACGTGATATCGGTGAAAATACACCAAGAAAGGAGAACTTCTTACACGTGATATCGGTGAAAATAGACAAGAAAGGAGAACTTCTTACACGTGATATCGGTGAAAATACACCAAGAACGAAAACTTCTGAGAGGACACAAGCCAAGTTTGTGTAAATTGTTTCGATTCTGAAGTATGGACTAAGGACCCAATGGAATCCAGTCAGGACAGTATTTGAAGTTAATTTTCAAGATTGTTAAAACTTAAGCTTGGTATACAGTACAGTACTATGCTTGCACCCCCTGCTATAATAAATCTAGAAGCACACAGCTATATCTTCATTATCTGCACCCTGAGACTAATTCATGTCGCTAAAACAAGTAATCCATTTTTCATTCAGCATTATATGGATACAAGTTTGAAGATTCAGTGAGGAAATATACTTCTAAGTTCGACAATGTAATTGGACAAAAGCATATGAATTTTGATGATCTTCTGGATCAGAAAGGCTATATCTGGACTCAAATTTTAATTCTTATGGGGTCAACTATGTATTTCACCATTGAAAACCCAACATCTATTTTTGCGCCGTCCATTATTATAATGGTGGTTGACTTTTCACTCAGACATAAAAGTAAAACAAAATGTCATTTATGAGTAGTGCTTGAATCTTGATCATCAATACTAAAGCAAGACTTGTCTCCGTGGTTATTTTAGACAAGAAGATTTTCCCTGTGCCCGTGTGTTATAGTGTTTAAAAATAATAAAGCAGGGATACGGTTACAAGGAAGCTATAATTACCACGTTTTGAAAATGAAATGACATGGGCAGGAACGTTACCAAGAGTGGTCTTCTCTAGGAAGGCTATATTTATAATATTTATTCAAAGAGAAGGTTTTCGAATGGTATAAACCAAATGCATGTTTTCTGATTACTATATATATTCTTACGGCATTGAATGCGACACTGGTAGTAAACATAAATGGCAAGAATTACGTCACTTTTTTTCGCGAGGCGACATTTTGCTAAAAATTTTCAAATTGTTATAAAGAAAACAGATAAACATAAAGTTTCTGAGTTAAGTGTTTTCATTCGGTCGCCCTATTTGAAAGAGTCCCCAGGTACTCGCCGAAGGTCAGATGTTTCCTCCAAAGACTCTGGGTTCCTCCCAAACTAAACCTGACAATGTAAGTGACATAATCTTGAGCGCTGCGAAAAACATCAATCAATTAATCAATCTTTATGGAATAAAGGCTACTGAATGTTTTTAACTAGCGGTATTAAGTAAATATTAATTATGCATATTGAAATTATTTTGTTATTTTTCTACTAAAGCATTCCATTTTAAAACGATTATTTCGTTTTGCCATATTTTGTTACGCTGTTTGTTTCCGAATTCATGTTTATAAGGATGTTTGAATCTCTGCCTATATGCTACTTAAACTGCCATAATAGAAAGAGTGTCCATGCTGTGGCGAAAAGTCCATAATTTCATCTAAAGTGCAAATAAAAACAGTAACGTGCATCTGTAAGTCTTTGTCTCTTAAATTACATGTTGGCGACATTTTCGCCAAAATAACTTTTAATATGCCAGCACATTTTGCCCCAATCAATCTATGACAAGAATATCATATTCAGGAAGAATACTATCGTCTTTCTTGTTTGCCGACCATAGCAAGTCACAAACTATTGTTTGGAAAAGCAAAATTTACAAACTACTTTTTCTTTAGGGTTTGAACTTGGACCCGGGAAAAAACTATAATACAATTTGTGTTTCAGTATAACAAGGCCAGCATCGTTTTGGCCAAGATTATAGTAGAAGAATACAAACTACTTCAAAGTAAAATGGCTCGACCTCTCTCCCAGAGACCAGTCATTGCTTATAAAAAGATCAAGATATACGGACAGGGCTAAACTCCCTAAACTCCCTCTTCTATCTGCTTTTTTTGTGAACAAAGTGTTCAAGAAAAGTCTGTCGTCAACCTGGTGCGGTGTCATAGGTTTGGTTTATTGCAACAATTCATGATCTCAAAGATCTTAATGGTGTGCCTCTTTTTAACACAAATAGAAACTTGTCTCCATGGTTATTTTAGGCAAGAAAAGTTTTCCTGGGCCCTTGTGATTTAGTGTTCATAACTATAATATACTAATTAGAAACTTGTCTCCATGGTTATTTTAGACAAGAAAGTTTTCCCTGTGCCCGTGTGTTTTAGTGTTCATAACTATTATATACTATAATATCATATGAATCCGAAAAGAGTCACATTGCACTAATGGTTGCCGAAACTGGTAAGTCATTTGTAGAATCAAGAGCCATTATTCTACCACGTCAGAAACGAAGCCTCCTCGCTTACATCTGAAAGAATACAATAGGCCGATAGCCTTATGTCATCACCCATTATGTGACGAGAGAGTTTGAAGCGTTTGAAGCGCACGTAAAGGTGACCCAATAAATTTTCAAATTTAATTTTTACTAATTACGTTTGGCCAACTATGTCCCCAGAACAGAGCAAAAAGTCATTTTCACGAGACAATAGTTTAAAGGGGCATGAGCTGCCAAAATGTTGATATTTTGACATTACAACAGAATGTTGAAATTATTGGCTATTTTTCTCAAGACGTATAATTCAGAAGCTTTTTAGTGCTTCTAGTTTCGAAAATGTACGATAAAGTATTGTTTTGAACTAACTTTGGTTTAGAATGAATGAATGATCGTCCCGGTTATTTAAATTTGTTTACTTTTCGAACACGTTTTCGGTCCGTACAGGTCACATAGTGTATGGATTTTCCTCATTCCAACGCCAATCATTTAGTTTTTCGGTGGCCTTCAAAGCCTCTTACTGTCGTGACGATCAGAAATTATGAAAAAAGTGTGAATTTTGGCAGCTCATGCCACTTTAAAATATAATTTTGTATAATTCCTACCAGCGAAACAAGCCTTCGTTTGTATAAATAAGTTGGGCTATATTTTTGGTTCAAACCTTTACTCGCTCATTCGGCATATCAAAAGTTCGACCAGAGTGTTGACGGCCCATCCGCACAGTAAGGCCTACCGGAGTACCCGATGTTGATCCTGACATCGTATCTCCAACATATATTTTGCTGGCTGGCGTTGAACCAATCTGGCTAATTAAGTGAAGATGTTCACTGAATGAACCTCTCGACATTAGTCAGATTGGCGTTGAACTAACACTGGCCATAAGCTGGACAAAACATCAGAACTTCTCAGAAGTAGTTTTCTGAACATACATGCATATAATAGGATTCAGATTTGACTGTTGTGGGACACACGAAGTGGTGCTACCCAAGACATTACATCAAACGGGCTTGATAAAACGCATCGATTTATCTAGATAATAGATATATATTCTCATGGAATGTCAGCCGATTATCATAAAATGCTATACGTTAGCCTTCCCCAAGACTTAAAAATCAAGGGAAGTAACTAAGATTCCCAAAGTACAAGTAGAAACAGAATCAGAGTTATTTCCCTTCGGAATGAAAGCAGAGTTGGCCAAAAAGAGATATTCCATCTGATTGAATGCACGAAGAACCAAAAATAAACTCTTCATTGAATGCACGAAGAACAAAAATAAACTCTCCAATTCCCTTCTTCTGAGACTACACATAGACGTTTGGAAAAGGAGTGTTTTGGGAATATAATTCCTTTTTTTTTTTGTTTACAAATATGTCTGTTAAAAAGTTTTCCCATACGGTAGCGAAATATGTTTTTGAACAGTGCTAAAAATGTTCCTTCAGTTGCCTTATGAGGAAGCATAGTAAAATGTTAGAGCAAATACTTATCCAACTATATCAATTATTGAGTCATTGTTATGGCGAGAGGTTGGATCAACTTCCTTATGTTTACATGCCAAATATTGGGCCAACACTAGATTTATTTCTGGAACAGATATTATATTTTATAGACAACCAATAGAGATGGCCATTATTGTGACAAGAGGTTGACCCAATATTTGGTAGATGGCCATTATTGTGAGAAAAGATTGGCCCAATGTTTGATAGATGACCATTACTGTGACAAGAGGTTGGCCCAATATTTGACAGATGGCCATTATTGTGACAAGATGTTGGCCCAATATTTGACAGATGGCCATTATTGGGACAAGAGGTTGGCCCAATATTTGACAGATGGCCATTATTGGGACAAGAGGTTGGCCCAATATTTGACAGATGGCCATTATTGGGACAAGAGGTTGGCCCAATATTTGACAGATATGGCCATTATTAATATATTGTGACAAGAGGTTGGCCCAATCGGAGATTGATAGTTTCAATTTTTAATTTGTAAAATTATTTTAAAATATATTAACGAACGTGCAGCATCGATGTGTGGTGGGGGTGGGGGTGGCTGCATGTGTCGGACTGAGGGACCGACTGGGCCACCGAGGCTCCCGTTTGGTTTAAGAAATTGTCGGACAGATGTAAATATCTACCTAGCCTCGGGCTTGTCCACGTACTGATACACTTACATGCAATAAAACGTAGCCTGCCCTACGGTATGACATTCGGGCTTTGTACGATTTAACACAAGGGGAGATAACCGATTTAACCTATAGTATAAGCAGAGCACGTTTATTTCCAAACATTGTTTTCTAAATGGTAAGTATTTTTCTCTAAATATCTTTATTTTTATTGTTGCATTGGCCTTCAGGCATAATGGTCCTCCAATAGAACAATGCGTGGTAGCCATATTAGCAATAAATTAGCAAAATCCAAAGAAAGTAATCTGTTCAGTATGGTAAAACAACAACAACGAGAATACTATTACTAAAGTAAACAGGGGCTCGTTTCACAAAGCAGCCGCATCGCAAACGATGCCAAGTTTCCAATATATACCATATCGATGTAATACGACGTCATGACAACTGTGATATGTGAAACGCCCCCGCACCCCCCCCCCCCCCCCCCCCCTCCCCGCAAATTGCCGGAATAGGCATAAGCTAAGGCTTACAGTTACAATCAGAATTACATTCGATTTATGATGTAGCCATTGTAGGCCCTATATCAGTATATGCTCTTCCTCACCAGGGGCCTGTTTCACAAAGCGGCGTAGCGTAAGTTTTCACGTAATTGTCAAGGCAACCAATACTGTAGAGTTACGTTAGTCTGAAAGTTATGCAAAAAATACATCTACGCCGCTTTGTGAAACAGGATGAGACACATGAGTGCGGCTAATGTGTTAATGATGTATGATGTTGATTAGCCGCACTCATCAGCTGCTCATGTGTCTCTTTCCTGTGTTACTTACTTGTCGGTCATATTTGAAACTTGGTTTAAATCTGAAAGCCGAAGTCCTTCCAAATAATTCATTTAAAAGCCGTAACTAGATGTTGATTGCTGTGCATTATTCATTAATTGAAACCCCAGTAAAATGGTTAACATATGAACGGATATAATTAATAAATAGATCAATGTATTATAGGCGGAGCTACCATTTGGTAAGTTTTCTAACAGGTCCCCATGGAGTTCCCTATAGGCTATAGACTAGTTACAGTACTAGTATGATAGAGTTACAGCCCTTGTGTTCAATCTGCCATTGACTTTTAACATGGAGGTAGGCCTACATGTAAATGGAGAATGTAGATATCAAACTTTTACGAGTCATTGGAAACGATATATATTTTATCATACTGGATTTTGGGATATTTTTCTGCTGGAAATTTTTAGCCACACACGAAAAGCTTATTTTTTTTCATTTACCCCCATGTTAAAAGTCAAAGCCAACTTGAAGCAAAGGGAGGTAATTTAGCACGGAATTAGGTCATCCCGCGGAGCGCTATACGCATAATTATATAACGCTCCATAATTAAGATATAAATGACGCCATGGTGAGCTGTGTGTTGCTGAATAAAAGTTCTATGGATGAAGATACGACATAGACCTTACATCGAGTTCAGGTTCGAATCATGTTCAGACCAAATAAAAATGTTGAAATTTCCGAAGGTCGGGGGTTTCCTCCGCCTCTTAACCTGGTAACGCCACCATATAAGTGAAATAATGTTGAGTGCGTCATAAAACATCAATCAATCAATCAGAATGTTTTCCCAGTAATAAACATGAGAGAAGCAAATTTACAAAAACTTTACAATTGTAAAGCATTGGAACTGAACGCCAGAGAATTTACTTATTGATCAGAAACATTGAAGCAGTTTCGTATATTGAAATGCCTGGAACCAAGCGTTACCGATGCTAGTTTTATTATACGTCAGATACAGTAGGTATCAGATTTTAGTTTCCTCACTTTTAGAACAACAGGCTGCCAGAACTGATCGTTATCGTGAAATGCTAAGACCTGATCATGAATCTACACTGTGAGCAAATAAGAGCTTTTTTAATTTCTTGTTCAAACGATGCCCAAGTATTGTTATCGCCACTAGTGAATGCTGGAATTAAGTTTCTGAAATACGCTGTTATGTGGAAAATCCAAGTAATTTAAAATTATTTTGTACCTCTTGTTAAAAAAATTCAAGTATTGCCTGCATTGCTTTGGAAATTGACCATTGTCAAATACATGATACAATTTTGCTCTACATTCTTGCAGACTGTTGCTACATGTAACAGGAATCTAGGGTGGTTAATCCATTTGAAAATGAATTAAAAACACACGGCATATGGATAATCCTCTTGTCTAAAATAACCACGGAGACAAGTTTCTAATTAAATTGTGTTAAAAAGGGGTCTGTCCTTTAGACCTTTATACCCATCATAAGTTGTTATAATAAACTAAAACCCATGATATTTTATTAGGTTGAAGATAAGCAGGAGATTGGCTTTAGTAGAATTTTCTGAAATATTTTCAGTAAATAATATGTTGACAAATTTGTATGGATCTCCCAATAAAAAAATACACCTACGCTGTTTTGTAAAACAGGCTCCAGATACTAATAGAACTGAATCATTGTCACCTTGAAATGAAATAACGGTGAGGCTTGAATCAAACAGCAAACAAACAATAGTTGAATATAAAACTTGAAACTTATGCGCTAATTTGCTGGTACTGTTAATTTAAAGTGGCATGAGCTGCCAAAATGTTGATATCTTGGGTGTTAAAACAGAACGTTGAAATTATTGGCTATTTTTCTCAAGACGTATGATTCCGAAGCTTTTTAGTGCTTCTAGTCTCGAAAATGTACGATAAAGTATTGTTTTCAACTAACTTTGCCATAGAATGAATGAATGGTCGTCCCGGTTAGTTAAATTTTGTTTACTTTTCGAACGAGTTTTCGGTTCGTGCAACTTGCCAAGCCACATACTGTATATACTTTCCTCATTCCAACGCCAACCCTTTAGTTTTTCGATGGCCTTCAAAGCCTCTTACTGTCGTGACGATCAGAAACTATGAAAAAAGTGTAAATTTTGGCAGCTCATGCCACTTTAATAACCTTGAATCCTGATTCCTAGAAAACAAAATAGATTTGAATAAAAACCCAGCGCACTTAAATTTTTGTTAAAGGAAAAGAAAACTTTAATGTTAGACTAGTGAAGATGGCAAGACTATGGTAAATGAAGTCTATAAACTAAAATAAATACACTATAAACTAATGTATTTTTAGCGCCTTGTAAACAAATAATTGAAATTTGCCATTCTCAAGGTTGCTGCGATTTTTAATATTGTTTTATCCAATCGATGATGAATAAAATTGACATGTGTTATAGAGCAGTCATGTGATGCAACTTAAGAAAATGCAGGTTTGGCTAAGAAATAACATGCAGTTACCTCACTGACCTACATATTTGGAAAAAACAACCTTCCCTGCTCAAGTTTATCATCCTGTTTTTAGACCTAATTCTACCATGATACTTAGAGAGCGGTAAAAATATGTCATTATTTTACTAAATAGCTTATACAACATCACGTCATCTTAAAGCGAAGAATACACTGTTTGGCGAGACAGATAAGCCTCTAAAAGGACATGTACATACATGTATACTTCTTTTTTTTTTATTAGCTTGAGGGTATCTGGCAGTAATAAACATGGGAAGTTTTAGGTACTTTGATCAGAGTTAAACAGTTTGTTTTTCCCACCCCTTAAAAGGCGAATTTTCATTATGCGGAAAAACATTTTCTTGGAATATTTGGTTGTAACAAAACTGCTCTGTTATAATTACTGCCTGGTGGCACACATCTCTCGGTGCACTTGTTGAAATATCTTCTTGGCCACCGATACTCTCTGTTGTCCTCTGGATTGAATTGGGTCTCAATGTTGCCCATGGCAAAAATTAGAAAGTCTTGTGAAGAGAAAAAATTGCTTGGCTGTAATTAATGTCTCAGAGTCCGAGAAAATTACACTGTTCTTTGATTCCAAAGCTTACTCTTATCCGTCTCAGTGTGAGGACAGTGTACATTGAACTACAAGGAAGCTGACTTGTGAGTCTTTCTGATTTCCTATCTTCTTCAATGACTGATCAACAGTAATCTCCCTTTAGGCATCCAAGTCTAATTATTGGAAGTTAAAATGATCTTAAACAGTCTTTGAAGTTTGTATTATTTCTTTCATATGTTCATGCTGTTTTTCATAACTTGTTATGTCGAAGAATTACACTTTTTTTTTATCAATAATTCAATATACAATGTATTTGGTATAGATTTGGTTATTATTCCAATGTTGATCACATTCACACGATTGACTACAATTAATAAAGCCAAAAAATTTCATCTAAATGGGTCTATATTGCTGCTAATTCTAGAAATTCTTTGTCAATCAAATTATGAATGTTTCTTGGGGCTGTTTCTCAAAACATTTACACCCGACGTGAGTCCAATGCAAGGCCTAACTGTCATGGCAACATATACCTTCAAGTTTCAACATAATCGTTACGACCAGGCGCAAAGTTACTACGGGCGTAAGTGTGTTGAGATGTAAATTAGGGTATCTTTAATCTTTTAGTCATATCATGATATGACACCACAGAGACACTTACCGTCTTAAACTGTCATGTACTTAAACATGGACTCCAGAAGTAAACTGTAAACCATTGAACCCACATTTTTTTTAACAAAGGAAACACAGGAAAGAGACACATGAGTGCGGCTAATCAACATCATACATCATTAGCCGCACTCATGTGTCTCATCCTGTTTAACTTTGCAGTTAGCTGGTCAGGAAGAGCATAGGGCCTACATCATAAATCAAATGTAGCCTAAGCCTTAGCTTATGTCTATTCCGGCAATTTGAGGGCGGGGGGGGGGGGGGGGGGGGGGCGTTTCACAAATCCGCCGCAAAGTACGATCAATCGCAGTTGTCATGACGTCGTATTACATCGATATGGTATCTATTGGAAACTTGCCATCGTTTGCGATGCGACTGCTTTGTGAAACGAGCCCCTGTCTAGTATTCTCGTTGTTGTTGTTTTACCATACTAAACAGATTACTTTCTTTGGATTTTGCTAATTTATTGCAAATATGGCTACCACGCATTGTTCTATTGGAGGACCATTATGCCTGGAGGCCAATGCAACAATAAAAATAAAGATATTTAAAGGGGCATGAGCTGCCAAAATATTGATATTTTGACGTAAACACAGAATGTTGAAATTATCGGCTATTTTTCTCAAGAAGTATAATTCAGAAGCTTTTTAGTGCTTCTAGTCTCAAAAATGTACGATAAAGTATTGTTTTGAACTAACTTTGACTTAGAATGAATGAATGGTCGTCCCGGTTATTTAAATTTTGCTACTTTTCGAACACGTTTTCGGTTCGTACAGGGCACATACTGTATGGATTTTCCTCATTCCAACGCCAATCATTTAGTTTTTCGATGGCCTTCAAAGCCTCTTACTGTCGTGACGATCAGAAATTATGAAAAAAGTGTGAATTTCGGCAGCTCATGCCACTTTAAAGAAAAAATCGTTACGACCAGGCGCAAAGTTACTACGGGCGTAAGTGTGTTGAGATGTAAATTAGGGTATCTTTAATCTTTTAGTCATATCATGATATGACACCACAGAGACACTTACCGTCTTAAACTGTCATGTACTTAAACATGGACTCCAGAAGTAAACTGTAAACCATTGAACCCACATTTTTTTTAACTATGTTCATAAAAATATTAATGAAATTAATTATGGCTCTCAAGTAGCTGCAGACTGAATATTTATGAAAGAGATTTTTCGTGTTTTTGAAAGAATAATTTGTTTTAAAAATATAATTCTTGCTACCTAAATAAAACTGGATCAAAATTAGAATAAGAAAGACTGTCTTGTTATTCATAATCGTGAATGATCGCGAATTTATGGGGAGTGAGGGGAGAACAAAAGAAAACTTAAATCGCGAAATTTTCAATTCACGAACGATTGAATCGCGAACGATAATTGGCTACGCTCCCTAATACAGTTGACTTGAATTTTCCTTTATCTTTGCCATACTAGCGAGCTACGTGTACCCTCAACAAAGAATTGGCCAGTGTTGTCTTTGGAAAGTCTAATTTTCTTGAATTCATTAGTTGATTTGCTTGGAACCTAGGATCACCAGACATGTACACTGTTCAATGACAGATGACTGGGATGTAAGTTGTATTGATTTATAGTTGCCAGAGAAACATCACCATTCTCTATTTGATCGATTGTCATACCTGTATGTGGAAGGTTCTCATCGAAAGTCAGGTGTTTCCTCCCCCACTAAACCTTTTAACCATATAAGTGAAATAATCTCCTAAGTACGTCTAAAACACATTGATCGATCACACCAATTTTCACACTTTCAAAGGAGTGACCACAGGGCACACTGTCAGATCTACACAATGTAATTCATGTTTTGGGTCTCTGTGTCATTGGTAAAAGACCTGGAATTTGGGATTTATTAGCCACTCACTCTTTTCTGGTTTCTCTAACTTGGGTTACAGGAAATAACCTGGAAGGGAAAAATAGGCCACGCATGGGGAAGATGTTTGGCAGTGTAGCTAGTCCCGTGTGTATTTTTGAGTTAAGCTTGTCAAGGCCTGAAGTTAGTCTTTTTCTTTAGAGTGACATCAGCTGCCAAAATTCAAACTTTTTTCATAAATTGTTACGAAATCAAGATGGTTAGAAGCTCATTGAAAAGCTAAATGATCGATGTTAGAAGTTATGAATTTCAAGTCAAAGTATTAATTGAGATCTGAACTTCTGATTGTGTAAACAATGATTGTTGTTTTCATCGTGGCCTATCAATTTTTGCTGCTTGCAGCATAAAAATCAATTAATCAAATTTGTTTAGTGACTGTAAGTGTTCTACATTTCATGTCACAAATAAAGGCTGGTGTTGAAAATAAGATTTTTAGATCTCTGAATTACCTAGTAATAGGTTTTCTGCTTTTTCCTCTTGAATTGGTTAACGGCACAAATAATGAATCAACTAAAACTTTTTTATGAAGACTGTGCACAGTTTAGTTACCAATACATATGGTTGCCACCAAAACTGATATTTTGTAACGTACGTTTGACTTTGACTTTGTGAAACTGATGGTTGCATCTTAATCCTGACTTCTTCTAATACCAGCTCGGGCCTCCGTGGGACAGTAGGTAGAGTGTTGGACGCTCAATCCTAACAGCCATCCACCAATGAGTCGCATGTTCAAATCCCACTCCGTCCCAAAAAAAAATGGAAATTTTCTGACTGGGTTTTCACTTGAACGACCTATATGGGATGGTTGTCAGTTAACACCGGAAGAGCGTGGGTTTCCTCCGGGCATAAAGCCCGGTTTCCTCCCACAATAAAACTGGCACCGCCACCATATAAGTGAAATAACCTTGAGCAAGTTGAGTGCGACGTAAAACACCAAACAATCTAAGGTCAGCTCTTTTATTCCTGATAACATGACAGAGCCGCCTGGATTACTCTCTTGACCTTGCTGTACTGTGACTTTCTGTACTGGGTTAGAAAGCTCTATTTTCCTTCCTTCGAAAGCCGACTTTTCTGAACAGCGGAAAATTAAAGTCTGCTGATTGAGATGATGAGATTTGTATGGGTTATCTGGATACATCTTCATTCTCTAACCATAGGTCAAAACACCTCCAGCCACACTGATTTAATTAACAGTTCAGGTTTCTGTGTCAGTAAGTCTCTCTCTCTCGGAGTCTCTCCCTTGGATTAATATCCGATTCCATTCGTGAATTTCTACCTTGACCTTAGTAAGGGATGTTCTCATGTATTCCAAGAAACTGTTTTGATAAGGACATGAGCCCTGATGGTGTTAACATTGATCAGCATTCATCCATGTTGTCTTATTCCATCCGACAATATTAGCTTGGAGAATTTCTCCACAATATAACCGTTAGCCCGTGAGTACGGTATAACAATCAATCCATGTAGCAAATAAGCTCGTCTTTAACAATGTTTCTAGAATTTAAAGAATGAATTATTAAAATATTTGCTGAATCTAAATGTTGCCTACTAATAAAGAGCTGAATGATGATCATAGGTTTGGTTTGTTACAACAATTTATGGGGTATAAAGGTCTAAATGATATACCTCTTTTTAACACAATTAGAAACTTGTCTCCATGGTTATTTTAGACAAGAAGATTTTCCCTGTGCCCGTGTGTTTTAGTGCTCATAAATAAAGAGCTGAACTATGACTGTCACTCACACTTGATTCGCCACGGGTTCCAATCCCACTCAGACCAAATAAAATCAACAAATTTTGACTGAATTTTTCATGTGATCGTTGTATGTGGAAGAGTTGCCGGAAACTTGCCGAAGGTCGGGGGTTTCCTCTGAGCAAAGAGCCCAGTTTCATCCCCATTAAACCTGGCAACTGCTGCCATATAAGTGAAAAAATCTTGCTTGCAGCGTAAAACATCAATCAACCAATCGATCAAATCACACTTTGTTCAAATTTATGGTGATCTGATTTGGATCCCACCACATTGCTTATAAAGCACAAGGACAACCTATACAGACATGTTTGCCTGGATGGTCCATATGACCATATGAATATTAAACATGCATTTGAAGTATAATTTTAACATTATCAAAGTGGTTAATAAACTTCCAAGGTACATGTAGTACTGAAAAACAGAGGACTTCTGAACAGAAAATATATTTTGTTGGATTGAAGATTATTAAATTGCCTGTCATTTCACAAAATTTTAGAATATGTTTAAAAGGCCTTTATGTTAGAATTGAAAAAGTGCTTTTCAGATAACCTGAACTGAAGAATATCAAAATGCGCCAAGTTAATAAAGGTTGGGCACTGACTTGAGTTGATTGTGTTGATGTGACTGTACAATTTGTGGTCTGAGAAATTTAAGCTGTCACTGCAATCAAGATCCCTCTTCCATCCCATCATTTTTCGAATGGCGTCATTAGGCTTTCTGTCTATAATCAATAGTTTTTGCATTGGGTAGATAAGTAAATGTACATGTATCAAATCTTTCAATGGCATTTAGACGTTGAAAGGTTACAATAAAGTGTCATTGACTTTGATAACGATGTAAGAACTACATCGAAACGTCGTTACCCAATAAACCAAGAAGTTGTTATCCATAAGTAATTCTTCATTATTTTACTCATCTACATGTACATTAAAATAAAGTGAAGAATTACTTATGGATAACAACTTCTTGGTTTATTGGGCAACGACGTTTCGATGTAGTTCTTACATCGTTATCAAAGTCATTGACTTTTATTTTAATGTACATGTAGATGAGTCAAGGTGGGGGATGGGGTTTGCGAGGATGTTTTATCAGCCACATGCAGTTGTCAGGTACTCTAAGAAGCTCAGTGGTTTTCGCCTATCAAAGTGCCCAGGTTTTCCCCACTGCCATATAAGTGAAATAAGTGTGGCGTAGAACATGAATTATTCTAATTCTATGTTAATAACGCCACCACATGGTACATAAAGGGAACGGATACCAGATATTGAAACTGGTCATTTCTGTTGAAAATGAATCCCAAAATAAATCTTGACATTATAGCATTTGTTATTAATTTTTATTGAGATTACGTGCAAGTTGATAAAAGACAGGTTATCTTGTATTTTCAGATGATTTAATACTGAAAGACAAACATGTCCAAGATGAAGTCATGTACCTGAACCCATGTCAAGTAAGTGAGTGGTTTGCCTACTCAAACCAGTTTTCAGTATTATATTGGACAGTAACGGCGTGTAAATGAATTTTTCCCAAGGTAACCTTAGAGGCTCCACAAAATTGTGTATGATTACTATTTATGTTTCTCTAGAAAAAGAAATATTTTTAAAAAAATTTCGACACTAAGAGGGTTTATATCCTTTATAAATTATATCACTTATTAGACTGCAATTAAGGAAACGAAAATTGGTCTCCGTTCTCCTGAAATTGCTTTTCGCTAACCTCTGTCGTTCAGCCCTTGGCCATTCATTAACATGCCTGGGTAGGGAAGCGAGGGGGTGGGGTGGGGTGGGGTGGGGGGGGGATAGAGCAGTTGATTATTTACATGCTTTTATACATGTATGTCAAGACATTTTTTGTTTTTTTGTCTTTCTGTCTGTCCATCTGTCGATTGTAACTTGTAAAAACATTATCTCAAAAAGATTTTCACTCACAACTTCACAGTCTGGCAAGTTGAGCAGAAGAGCATTTTATTATTTACATGGTTTTATACATGTATGTCAAGACATTTTTTGGTACAATTTTGTAGATCCAGTATCATTTTAACCCTCATTCAATTTGCCCGAAGAGTATTGTCGTTGCCTCCATTGGTTTGTCTGTCTGTCTGTCCATCTGTCGATTGTACCTTGTAAACACATTATCTCAAAAAGATTTTCACTCACAACTTCACACAGTCTGGCAAGTACAGGAAGCCTATGGAAAATTGGCGTTATTGGATGTTATGCCCCTTACATTAATGTCAGCAAAAAATGTCCTTGTAATCACATATATCGAGAAGTTTTTCTCTCACAACTTTGAAACTTCACACAGTTGTTAAATACACAAATTACAACATGTACTTACTTTCTTTACTGCAGTTATTCTTTACATTACCACCAGTGAAAAATCTATCCATTGTACCTTGTAAACATATTATCTGAAAATAGTTTTTCACTCACAACTTTGAAACACAGTTGTTCAATATGTCAAGCAAAAGAAGCCTATAGAAAATTGATTGTCTGGAAAAGAAATATATATATCTTCCGTTTCTTTGGCCCAGACCCGAAGGGTGCTGACAGCCTTAGTACTTTAAAAAAAAAGCATGAACAGAAAGCATAAAATGAATGACAGTTGTAATGTAGTATAAATACAAATATATTGCAACATTTGTAGAAAAAGTTATTTGTCAGATTTAACCCATATTTGTCAATTTTTCAATACAATTATTTGCAAGTCTTTGCAAGGTTTTTTCTCACAGAAGTTTTCAGACTTGTTATTTGTATATCCCAAAAGTCTAACATATGTCACATTACATCTGAGGATAAGAATTGGCTTTTGCCTGAAGTTCACTTCACCAAAATGACTTTTCACATAACAATGTGTCTACACTACATTGTATTAACTCTCGCTTAATGACTTTAATCTTTTCCTTATAGTTTGCTGAGCCTACTGTTGTGTTTTTGAACTGACCCAAGATAGTTGCAGAAGCTGCCTCAGTTAATACAAAATGTCCCTTAGTGAAAACGAGACAGGGAGTCCTGAATTACCAACAGGTTCGCTGGTCTTATCCACATCTCCAGTTACAGAGACATGTCCTGCACAGTTAGCCATGGATACCTCAGGGTCACAAGACGATCTGACTGAAAGATTATCAGGTGACTTAGACGCATTGGGTCAGTCCAAGACGTGTGATGAAGATGTCATAAACATTTCGTCATCTTCTGCCAGCCTCTCTGTATCCCTAGACAGGGAGCAGGATTGTGGATTAGACTCTGAGGCACTTCAATCATCATCAGTGGTGTCTTATAATGATACCGCTATAGAGATTATAGATTCAAGTCACAATACAACATCTTCATCCCCAATTCTCATCCAAGAGAAGTCGGATGAAAATCTCTCTTTGCGGATCTCATCAGACGAAATATCAATTGTTTCTGAGTCGGATGATGTTCAGGGTTCAGCCAAACTTCAAAATTTAGAAAACGTCAGCTCCAGCACCTCCTCATCCTCACCATGGCCCACATCTTCTGTTTCGGTGCCTAAAGAAGTGAAAGCAACAAAAAGAAACATCAATGACTTTTTGGTTAGCAGTGCCAAGTGTAATTCTCCTGCAGACAAGCATCTTGGTTTGGACAGACGTTCAGGGAGTGTGCAAGATGCACCTATTACATCAATTAAAGTAGAGCCAATGGATGTTGAAACTCCTATTATTTGTGATAAAGAGAAATCTATTAGTCCCTCAAAAGAAAGGTTCGAGACCACATCAAAGAATAAAAAACCAAGCCTTCCAGCTTTTGGATTCACCGAAGAGCTTCTTCCAGCACCAACAGAAAGTACTCCCAAGGTTTCCAAGTCCAGATCTTTCGAAGAATCTGTTGTTAAAGCAAGCGACAGAACAGGTCTGAGAGAGTCTACATTGGATGCCTTCTATGACTCTCCCACAGAAGCTGAAAAGCAGGAAGAGATGATGACAATGCAAAGAGGCTGCGTTGAAGAGTCCAACCAAGTATCACCTTGTGTCAAAACAGACCTTCCTAAAGGCAATGAAAACTCAGTATCAACAAATATTGATCTTTCTATTGTTAAACAGGAACCTAAAGATTATGAAACTTATCCAAATTCAGATTGTGGTCAAAAACAACCAACATTGATAACAGCTCTTGAGAAAAAGAAATCGATGCCACTCAAGGATGTCAATATATCAGAAGCTTTCAGTCTTTCTTCTGAAAAAGTTACTGCTGCCCCCAAATTGGTTAATAACGGATTTCCAGAGAGCAAAAAAAATACTGCCTTGGATTCTCAAACGAAAAAAACTGTCAAGGTTCCAGAGGCTGTTAGTTCAGAGGTTATGAAACTGGATTGTGTTATCAGTCCTGAAATTTCGCCTTATACACCCGCCCCAATACCTACTAAATTCCGAGACAGCTTTCCCAGTGAGACATTTAAGTGCCCTGCCTGTGGTGATTCATTCTTATTTAAAAGTAGTTTGGACATTCATCTCAGTAGGCAAGCGGTGCGCATACAATGCAAACACAACTTCTGCTTAAAATCAACCGAAGAATTTACCAATAGATGTTCATATTTAATCCACCTTCGACACCATGGTAAAGCTGCACCTGACGTGAATTTTGAAATAAAATCAGCCACGGAAAACATGATAAATGATTTGGTAGAAACTGTACAGGTGACAGAATCAAAGAATTATCTTTCGGATTTAAAAGCCAAACTTGATTATACTTGGAAATGTAGTGAGTGTGACAAACCTCTTGAGAGTGCTACTGCCTTAGCAGCTCACTTTTCACCACCCGATCAAAATACATTTTCGCATATGTGCACACACTGTAATAAACATTTTTCTACAAAATGTAGTTTGTCTGCTCATGAACGAAACCACAAGAAGAAACAGCCCTTTGTTTGTCCCCAATGTGGTCAACGGTTCCTTGGAACCCACGAATGTTTCACAAAGCATCTTGGTGTACATTGTTTTCAGCTCTTTCGAGAAGCTGTGTTGAAATGTCCAAAGTGCAATTTTACAGAAAGCTCTCGGGCTAAGCTAATCCAACATGTGTCAACTCATAGAGAAGTATATTACAAATGTATCAAATGTCCAATGGCTTTCCGCACGTATAACAATGTCCAAAAGCATATGACTTCGTGTCATGGCCACCAATGGGATGTTTCTTGTGGACAAGTGTACAAATGCACTTTATGTGAAACCGTATTTCATAATATGAGTAGTTTAACAGCCCATATCAGTAGTCATGTTGACACTTCCAACAAACAACCAAAATACTGTTTTAAATGTTGGTTTTGTCCAAAACTGTTTGAGAATGTTCCAAATCTTAAAGCGCATCTAACGATTGACCATAGAGTCAGACACTCCAGATTAATGTGTGACATTTGTGGAAAAGACCAAGAAACTTTAGAAGATCTTTGCACACATTTGTCTTGTCATACTGATGCTACTGGACGAAGAGTTTCTGTTGCTGCACCAGAGATAATTCGCAATAAGGTCCCCCTACAGAAGATAAAACTTATCAAGCCTGCAAAACCCACTGTGAAGTCTCAAGCCCCTCCGATTTATTTCAAATGCAGTGTGTGTGATTTTAAATGCGTCAAATCCAACATTCCAGAAATTCACTCTCATATTAGGAAACATCGTACTGAAGGAGCTTATATCTGCCCCATTTGTTTTACAGCAGTCTTCGATACTTTCAATGATCTGCATCGCCATCAGTTTCTGTGCAGAAAAAAACGAGCACAACAGAAGGAAGCGTCCTCAAAACCTGTATCAGGGGAGTTAGTTTCCTGTCAGAAATGCCCTAACAAATTTTCGAATGACGCAGCATTAGCTGTTCACATGGAAACTGAACATGGTGCTGGACCACAGTTCCCCTGCCATCTTTGTGGTCTCACCTACGACACCAGAGACAATCTTCATCAACACATACAGCTTGTCCACGAGGGTAAGAAACATCTGTACCTTTGCTGGATTTGTCAGAGTAAAAATCGGAAGAGAACTTTCACTGTGGCGTCAAAGCTTGAAAAACATTTGATAGTCAAACACAGAGTGGCAAAAAACATCATTGATCCTGAAAAGTTCCCAAGACTTCTACCAGGGGTTAACCAAAAAGATATCGTCATTGACGGGGCATCGGTGGAAGGAGCGGACAAAGATTTAAAGCAAGCCCCAATCAAACGTCTGAAGTTAGCAGATGATGCTGTGTTCCGCTGTGCCAAGTGTGAATTTTCCTCTGAAAATAGGGACGAATTTGAGGCTCACATCCGCAATCATAAGGCTGAAAGCTCATCTCGACAGTGTCCTGAGTGTGGACTTTGTTTCTCTGTTTTACCCTCTTTGAAAAAACACCTTATCATGGTGCATAAAATCAAAGACATCAGCACATATGTGCGTTCCAGTGGTCTGGATGAGTCGAAAGTCAGTGAGCCGACTGTCAACGTCTCTTCAGACGCAGAATCTGAAGTCAGTCCGACGAAAGGAAATCCTCTTGAGTGTCGTGTCTGCCACAAAACTTTTGATAATACAACTGTCCTGAAGACCCACATGCGAACTCATGGCATGGCATTCATACGTTCAAAGCGAAGTCTTTCTATAAATACTGTTCAGAGTTCAGAGTCCAACTGAGCGTAGCTGGAGATTCCCAGTCTGATGATCATATAGATTTTTCTATTATTTTTTTGGTCTTACAATTACATCTTTTTGATTTGTACTCCCTGACATTCAAGTTATTGTCACCAGAGATATCAATTATTCAGTGGGCATTATAAAAAGGAAATATTTGAATATTTGATCTGGTAGCGGATCATGAACAAAGTGTTATTGTCACACTACACCCCCGATAATTCAACTCCCAGACAATGTGTTATTTTTTGCATAATCAACGTGTGAAATTATCGCCCAAGTAACGTTATGACATCACGAGAGAACTGTCAAAACTGACGTCACAAATGAATTACGCCATCAGTCATCATGACGTTAGAATAAGGCGTCCAACATCAACCCAACATTGAAGGGACTGTGATGATGTCGTGGGTGACGTCATTTCTGACGTCACAATGCCTTATCGAGTCTTTCTTCAGACAGCCATTCTTAAAAATAGAGTGACCTCACCAAACATTTTCTTAAGTTTTTTTTTGATAAATAGAGGATATTTGTTGTTTATCGGTAAATACCATTTATATTTCATCGAGTGGATAAAAAATCCGTATTTTCACGATTGGCGAAGCCAAGAGTGAAAATACAAGATTTTTTTATCCACGAGATGAAATATAAATGATATTTACCGATAAAACAACAAATATTCTATTTATTATTTAATTATTAGTGAGATTTTCGTGTATTTTCTGCGACAAACTGAACAATTCGCTGTCGTCAGTTGACCTACATTTGGGCTCATCACACATATACATGTACGGCGTAGGGTAAAATAGCGCACCGTTTGGGGGCTCAACACAATAAAAACTTATAACTTTGCATCCAAAGTTCTTATTTTCATGTTTCAGTTCCAATTTTTTGATGGAAAATGATTTCATGAAACAAATTACAGTCCGAATAATATACTTATTTCGGAGGAAAAACCTGCGTTTGTCTGCGCGGACGGACACACGGTGTGCGCGCGACGACAAACATCGAGACATTCGAGGTCTGTCATCGTCGGTGAAGTTGAACTTGACATTTTCTTTTGTTTAGTTTTATATTAAAATTTTAAGTGGCAAGGTCTTATTATTTTAAAATGAAGATTTACTAGATTACGTGTGTTGAAATGTTCTACGATAAATTAGATCTTTAATTGTTTGTTACCAAAATCAATCGAGTCGGCTCTACACGGTGACACTGACAGTAGACTCTAGGCAGCGAGCGTACGTCCACCAAGCACTGATTGCCGTACCCCACAGTCTTCGTTTTCTATGATCTGCGTCAGTTCTCGATACATTTTGTTTAATAAAATAAGCAATTTTAATGCTCCAGTTGTAGGCCTAACACTTTCATTTACATTTTAGAGTTGGGTGGATTTACTTCACGTTTTCTCGTTTAGCGAGTCCTGCTGCAGTGCTAGGCCTAGGTTAAAAATATAATACGGCAAGCATCACAGAAAGGCCAAAGCCAAAAATATATTTGGTTTGTGTAAAAGTATTTAACAGCCAATTAATAATGTTCGATAATTTATAAATTAAGAATTGATTACAAATTTTGGCAATTTTCACAAAAGATTTAATAATGAGAAGATAATATTCCAATGGAAATAGTTCCGGCACTGGCAGTGATGATATAAACGTTATCGGTAAAAGTGGTGATATCACTTATATCAGAGCTGTATAACTCAATATCTCACTACTAATTATATAATAAAACGCTGTATATTTTGTGTAGTGTGAGAAAGAGATTATCCAACTCGAACCAGTGTGTTACAATGCATATCACTCTCGTTTATTAATTTCCAAAGCCACTCGACTCGAGTGATATTCATTGTAACACACTGGCTCTCGTTAGATAACCTCTATGTATTCCATCAGATTTTGACTAATTTGTTCTCGACTTTTGAGATATGCTTACCATGCAGGCCAGCAGCTTCTTTCACAAAGCAGCGTAGCGTAAGTTTTTACGTAACTGTCATGATAATCCATACTGTAGAGATACGTCCCTATGAAAGTTAAGCAAAAAATACATCTACGCCGTTTTGTGAAACCGGCTCCTGTTGTCTTACATAGTATTTAAAGTTACGTCCAACGTAAATCTGTGTTAGAACTAGAAAGGAAATTACATCATGCTTACAATGAGTCCATGTTGCCGTCGTGTACATATTTGAACTCAAGGTTTGTATGCTAGCGCCCTGGGGGAGTTTGTGGGGGGGGGGGGGGGGGCTGTTTCTCAACAATTTTACACCTGGCGTAAGGACTAACTGTATGGTAACATTTACCTTCAACGCTACCACGTAGTCGGAAGATTACGTCCGGCGTAAATGTTCTGAGAACAGCCCTCTCCCCAGTTATCTACTATCATGTTATACAGTAATACAATTTGCTATACTCTTGTAATTACACCTGCTAATCCTATATATGTTATGTTGTCATAAATCCCTCGCATTGTTATTGCTACTTCCAATTAATATGAAATCTCTGGTTTGTGATTTTTGTACCATGTAATACTTATTATAGAATGAGTTGCTCTCTTGATCGTGTAGTATAGCTGAAGTCTATTGGGCTTACTCCTAAGACTTTCTGTTTGAAAAATTGGAATTCCTAATAAATCGTCGAGCGAGTTAAATCCTGTTTTAATTTTGTTATTATGCTAATTATTAGAATTCTAAAACGCGTTCGGAAATCAATACATAAATATTAGATACAATATAGGTCAAACGTTATCTAAATTGTTTTGGAACCATCGATAAACTTACTCGGGCAGACAAAAGGTGAGAGAAATAATTCAAGATGCTGTTACTGGCTTTAACGCATTGACGCATCCGAGTTTACCTGGCTTTAAACTCAAGCGACGGAAAGGTCGTGTCTATTGTAAAGTATATACGGAATGAGAAGATAATATGTACAGCGCTGCCCCGAATTATAAATGACTCTCAAAATGTGTCACAATAAGGTTTTTTCAAATGCGTTTACCCAGAAGGGTTCTCAACTCGGTGGATGTATATTGAGTTCACCGGAACTCTTGTTTTTACATGGCTTTTAGGAGACTCGAGCAATTACATTTGCACTTATTTTCATATATTGAAGCTCATAGTAAAGCTAAATGATTGAGACTTGTACGACTAAAAAGCCTCTAATTTGTGCGTTTTGAGAAAGATTAGTGGTGTTTTTAAAACAATTTTCTACCTGGAAATTGTTTGCTAAATAGGCCTATAAAAGAACACGTGGTTGAAACAGAATTAGCGGATTGTTCATCATTTGCGTCCTCGGTTCGTACGGGTTGCTGCCATTTTTATTTCCACGCCAATCCCTATGGTTTCCAAGTTACTTCCATCTTCTCTAGCCAAGTTAAAATCTGCATGTCCCCATTCCGTGTTTTACCTTGGCGGACTACTCCGCCCGTAAATCGAACAGCTCGTTTTGATTGGATGCGAGTAAAACTTCTCGCAGCTAATAAAAACCTCGGGCACTTACGCTGAAAATAACGTAATGGCGGCTGTGTTCACCTTGAACTTTTGTGTAACGAGTGCTGATTGGCCAAGACTCTGTAAGTATAGGATCGATAACTCTTACATTCCCACCAGTGGGCGCTGTTCGATTTACGGGTTGGAGCGGAGTAGTCCGCCAAGGTAAAACACGGTATGGGGACATGCAGATTTAAACTTGGCTTGCGAAGATGAGTTACTTCAAACGCTGAACTTCTCTTGTCAATCGTAATTTATGGAAAGACGAAGTTTGGCAGCCTATTAAGGGACTGGATATAACATTAGCAAAACAAACCGACCGACAATTTCTTATACATGTTATATAAGACTTAAAACATAAGATTGATTTTCTTCCAAATTTATTTACATACAGCAGTTTGGCAAAGTAACAGCTATCTCTATGTACAAAATATACAGGAACTCAAAATACGTAAAAATACAATCATCAACTTATCATGTCTTGAAGTAAACATTTCAATAGAAAGTAAGCTTGTCGTCTGTACAAATTAATCCTGTTTAATACTGTAGAAACAAAATTTCAGAGAGTTAACAGCTCGTTATATATAATATTAAAGGCAAACAATATTGACATATATCTTACTTAGACACCAAACCAATCAAGTCATATTCGAAGTATAGGAAGATGCCGCGTAAAGATATTGAGACTTTTATATAAACCCTGGGATTACCGTTAATCCCGGATAAAACTGGGGAACGCGAGAGACAATTTACACCACAGTTATGGAATAACATCTGGCCTTGACGAGTTCTCTGAGTAGGCGTTGATTTGTATCTTAACGGACTCAATTATACCCATAAAATACACAAGATTAGGGTAACTTTTTTTTATTTCGTGCACAAGATGCTCGGAGTATCCAGATCCGAATTCAACTTTTTCCTCACAGGATGACCTTGTATAAAACCATGTCTATGGAACTTTTCCTTTTCCATCACGGTGCTAAATGATATGATTTTGGTATACTGTAGATCGAACGGTTTAACATCGTCAAACATCCCACAACTTGTACCGTATTTGTATATTTGAACAGCAAGGAACTTTCGTCGTGTCCTTCTCAATGAACTATATACGTGCAATGGGCACTTCTAATAGGCTGCTTTGGATCTGATTTTGTAAAAAGCTCTGCCATTGCTGAGTGACCGATCTGGATAGAAATTGCACCATCTCCTAGTAATGGCGGCGTTCGATGCACATCAAATACCACGTGACCCCCATTCCACGTATATAGTTCATTGGTCCTCCAATCGCATATTTACATTCGACATTGACTTTAATAGGTATGGCTATAATTAAGTAAAATTGAAATGGTAACCGGTGCAAGAGTAAAGTCCCGGCTACACAAACATTTATTTCTTGTAAACAATAAGAATGAATCGAAAACAGTTGAATCATATCGTGTCAACAGGGTTAAACTTTTGTTTCACGATAGAAAAAAAAATGGTTTGTTTCATCCAATCTTAGCAAAACCGACGGAAAGTCTGTGTGATGAAGGTTTGGCAAGTTATAACAACTGCATGTTGTTTGTCATACATACGGTGTAGGCATTATTGTAAGTAAAAGTTGTTTTAAAAAACGCTCACTAGAGGCCCACAAGTTTATGTTCGATAAGTGCATGATTTATTTCCATTGTTTAAGACAAGTAAAACAATTTCATGGGGGAGTCGAATAGAACTATGTGACCACTGATACCATCATTTACAAGTGGCATGATAGTTCCAGCTTGAAAACGTTTCTGTGATTTCCCCTGACATTTCATTCTTATTGCTTAGGGTGGCTTTTTACTGGAGATATTACGGCTTGGTGTATTTATAATAAACAATAACATTTTGGGTGACACAGTATTTATGAGAAAAAGGCTTTTTTCTCACCATTGAGCACCTTTTTTTAAACTAATACGGCAGCTTATCGCTGGAACAAATATATTACTTCGGATAAAACCTCAACAAGACATATCAAATAACATCCAACAACAAGAAACTGTGCGTTTTCCAGGACCAAAATAATAACAAATTATTAAACTAAGAGGCTACATAACAAAACTGGTTAAAAACTGGTATCAATTTATGTGCTACGTTTTAATTATAAAAACCAAACATTCATTCGTATAATCTTTCTTTCTTAAAATCTCTTACTCAATATCTTGGAGAGGTACCATTGTTTTATGCTAATCAAAGTAAGTACCGGTCTTGAAGATTACAGAATTAAGTAGACAACAGCAAAAATACTGATATAAATATATCTGCCAGATTTGTGCGTTATTTAAAGAACTTTAAAACGTCTGTGTGTACAACTAATCGCTTAAGCAGCTTTTTGGTTGAAGTATCGGAGTATTCAACCGTAAACATATATCTGCATGGTTCCAAATCATGTTTTAATTTTGGTGTATTTTTCTGAAAGGCAATGTGATTATAGTTAATTGTCTTCGGTCAAGGTAGTTTTTAATTTCGCCTGCACGTTTCAATCAGCATTCTGATTGGTTTGACGACACCAAGAGATAACAGGGACAGCATTTCATTCTAGCACAGATTTTTCTGACACTATCTTAATTATTATTCCTTGGAATATTTCATCATAATGTCCCACCTAAAACTGATTTGGAACTAGACGAATATTGTATAAACATGAGCAATGGGCCTGGTATTATTTACAACTGTTCACTTTAAGTTCTAAGTTTAAAACTATGAAAAACTTTGGGTTCACTTTGGTAAAACATAAAATGAACACGATTTAGTCCCAGTTTCAAATCAACCTCTCCACTCCCACAATTAAAGAAGTACAAATGATTTAAAATAACATGCATTTCGAAAAAAAAAAAAGTCTTCCAATGGATCAAATTTTTTTTAACGATTTCTGTAGCGCTGAAACCTGATCCAGTACCTGCTCTGGTTATACGATGATTTTTATGTTCCAAGCAAATATATATATATATATAAATTAATATCTCTCAACTTAGCACTGAAACTAAAACATACTATTATCTGAATGGGGTTGAATTGACCATTCTAGCACTGGCAGTCACCATTACTGTGAAGCACTGATAAAAAACAACAAGTCGTTTCCCAATATATGAGCTCTATGAACCCTTTTGGACATTTCCGAATCTTCGAAAGGGCAAGCATTCACAAAGTACTGTGGAACTATCAATTCTAAAAAGTTTTTGGTAAACATTATTTAATCCATTATCGACAAGATCAAGTCTTAAATATGGCACATTATCTTGAAAGAAGGGGCTTTTCTTTTAGCCACATCATTATAGATAATCAAATGCAGCATGTTATTCCGGTCGTCTATCCCACCAACCTTACAGTCGATGTCCACCATTCTATTGGACAACACCAGAAACATGACTGAGCAGAGTTACCTATAGTAAATCAATCAGAATACTCCCCATAGTGACTCTCTAGAGCTTTTAGAAAAGCGAGGAAATAATCGAATACAGTGGCCAACGAGCCTTAGACACGCAACACTTCGGTCAATCAGTAGGTCTAATATGATGGAAGATCATATCGTATGTAGACCAATGAACTATATGCGTGGAATGGTCACGTCTCATGGGCTGGTTTGGATCTGACTTTGTAAAATGTGCCGCCATTGATAGTTGAAGAGCGCGTGCATAACTGATCTGGATCACTATTGCATCATCTTATAGTAATGGCGCTATTCGATGCATATCAAATACCACCTAACCTCCATTCCACGCATATAGTTTATTGACGTAGACACTCTGTGGAATAAATCTACTAGGAGGGTTACTGGATACTATGTTAATAATGTTAGGCTAATCACAGTCAACAAAACAACTTCTTTAGCGAACGAATTGACCATAGTCTCTTCACTGCTTTCGCCGTTTGACAGGAGGAACAAACGCACATCTACTAGAACCAAAGGTAATCCATTCTTCTATGAAATTCATAAGATTTCTTCGGGTGGAGTAGCATCTGAGGGCCCAGCCAACGGAGCCGTTGAAGAGCACTTTCCTCTAGACGCCTCGTCCTCCTCCTTGAAACACGACCTACAATTTATCACCTCGTCGAAACTTTTGTTAAAGTCCTTGGACTTTGTTGCGTAGATAATTGGACGAATAAACTTGTCAATATGAGCAATAGCAATAAAGTAATCTCTCATGATGTATAACGGTCTCATATCGTTCTCAAATTTCGTAAGCATCGCTTCTGTTAATACATGTGTGCTCTCAAGTTCTTGTTGCGCTTCAATCTTATACAAAATAACAACGTGTAAGACATTTGCGGGAAGCCAACACACGACAAAAAGGCAAATCACTAAAGTCACCAACCTAGAAAACTGTATTTGATGCGCACTGTAACTATCTTCACAAAACCGTTGACATACAATGTGTGTGACAAAGTAAATGGCAATTATCAAAACTAACGGTAACACAAACGAGAACCCAAGTGATAGAAACAGAAATTGTTTGAAGGGCTGTTCAAACCTTATACCACAGACGGGTTCTTGGGTGTCTGCAAACGAAGTAAGCATGGGGATATTAGCAACTAAAGCCAATAGCCACACTCCTAAGCTACAGCATATTCCTTGAGCGAAATTCGGTCCGTGTCGAGACCGACTTGTTAATACTATAGCACGAAGGACAGCGAAGGCAACCAGGTGATAAGCCGCGATGTATCCGCAGGTGTTAGACAGGTAACCCTCAATTTTGCAGAAAGGTTCATAATTGCCCAATTCCATGTAACCATTCAGTTGAAACAATATTCCCATAGGGACTCCCAGCACGAGGAACAACAGGTCGGATACCGCCAGGCCTGCGGCCATCCCGAACAACCCGACCCGGGCTCTCTTGAAGCGAGTCAGAGTTCGGAACACCATGGTATTGTCGACGAGTCCAATCAGAGCAAATATCCCCAGGAGCACACAGACGATGAGGGCATCCTGGTTGACCGTGTCCGTGATGCCCATGTTGAACCGGTGATACATGGGAAGGAATGGAAAGCTTCAAGCCGCCTGTATAACTCCACCTCTGGCTATAGGCCATAGGAAACTCCTACAAAAGAGAAATTAAATGAAAATAAGCATTTGATTCAAAGAGTATGTACATTAAACTGTATTGTGTACCTTAAGTAAGGGCTCATTCCTCCAGTAGAGAAAGACTAAACAAAATACGACAACTATCTTTGTCAGAAAGACAGTTGTACACATTTGTTAACCTGACAAAGACCTAACTTAAATTTCTCCGTATTACTAGTATAGAAGAAGTAAAATATCATGTGAGATAAATAAGTTCAACAAAAGTATTTCCCAAAGAAGACAGAAGACAAATTTTGGAAATGAACTTCTTCAAATAGCCCTCTTTCACACTTGTAACTTGCATACTTTCAGAGCAAAATGTATCTCGTGAAAAGAAGAAATTTAATTGTTAGTTTGATTCAAATTGGCAATCGTCTGCTTTTAAAGCACCTTGATCGCGTGTAACAAAAATATCGCGTTAGTTTTGTTGCTATTTTAGATTACTTATACTGCAATGCTATAATGTAACGGCTTTCTTTAGAGTAACTTGATCCGCGGGAAAATCATTTGGGACTGATCAAAGTTCTATCGTCCGCCAACAGATTGACTCAGGACACACAGATAAGTTAAAAACAACTAGAACGCGTGTCCTTAAATTTACCTTACTCCTACCCAAGTCATGACCTGAGTGACCATGTCAAAAACGATTATCATCTAAGCTGCGAAATGACAAAGTCTATATAGAGTGAACTGAGACAGACAAACCGTAAATGAAGCCAGTATATACATCGAGATTGACAACAACTTTCTGGGCGGTGACGTCGAAGGATTCGCCCAATCATATTGTTGTTACACAAAGGTAAACTGCCAATCTGAATCCGTGTGTCTCATGCATTCTGCCGGTGATAGGGTTCCAAATGCAGTGAGTAAATGAATCATACACAACGTGATAAACTGATGACCAACGTCTGCTTACAAAACGCTATACATCAAATAGTTTAATCACTGTTTAGCGACAACAATATGAGTTTTCTATAACCAGAGAAGCATACCAGTAGCAAAGCGATCGTTAGCATCTCGTATGACAGCTCTGCAAACATCCTCGACCTAGATGAATTGCCGGTTTAAAAAGATAGACGGAAACCTTAGTGGCAGTATAAACATTGAGAAGACAATTAAAGTTTATCATTGCGAGAAATAATCAGATATCCACAAGTGGAAGCCCTAGACAACATGACGCTGGTATTTATGGAAACGAGTTATGTGAAAATCGAGTGGTTTCCAAGAACGCTCTGATTGCCATAAAAAGGAAACTGCTGGATTTACTGATCCATGTTCAGAAAAAAATCTTCAAACTTCTGTATATTCAAGAAGATAGCATTCCCGATGACTTGCCAAAGTTTCACTTCTGATTTCGGACCCAGCTTTTTGAGCTTTATCTAAGAGTCACTGATTAGCTTTTGGTTCATTTACTCGATTGATAATTTCCACCGCCTAAGATTTGCAAAGGGACGTAACTCTGCTATTGGTTAGTGAACTCAGCGGACATCTACATAGCCTTGAAATTTGCACCGTAAGTGACGAAGGGTGTAAGTTATATCGCGTCGATATCCACAAGAGTATGTAATGAAGCGAAGACGATCTTGTTATATATCCAAACAGATCCTAGTTTATGTATCCTCACGTCTTCTCGGGATAAACAGCAACTCAAACCTTCATGTCAATCATACCCAAGATGATGTAATCTAATAATGCTAATCGTATCCACATTAACGAGACCTCAGACAAAAAGAGACAGCAAATGAGTACATGACACCTGTAGTAAACACAACCAGAACAAATTAAAAACACCTATGCGTGTATCATACTTATGGACCCTAAAACACACGGGGACATGATGGGAAATCTTCTTGTCTAAAATAACCATGGAGACAAGTTTATAATTGTGATTTTTGAAGAGTATATTGATAGCTAAAGACACTGAATATCAAATTACAACACATATTTGTTATAACTAAAAGCTGGAAAAGGACCGGTCATTAAGGCGCGTTGGATAACTATTGTTCTAAAACAATATAGAACAACTTCCAACAGTAAAAAGCTCTCGTCGTTTGGAACGGATCTGTAGCGTACAGGACTCGTTCTTACCTTACCAAATATACTTACTATTTGTATGCTAGTCTCTGATAACATGAACGCAAGAATCACAAGTCAGCATATCAAAGTATAAACTTTGTCCAGACGGTTTATATTAATACAAACTATAATGTCACTAACGCACCAATGCAAAGTGCAACCAAACGCACTCACGCGTTCAAAATCGGCGTAAAAAGTGGCCAGTCATTTCATCCTGTTGACTACGACAGAAATCGCTCCACGAAATAAAGACAGCGGATACCATCATACCAGTAAGGAAGCTCTTAACCGATCAATAACAAACAGCGGTATATCCCGGGCGTTTCCCATTAGTCTGAAGGTCTTTTGTCTCACTGTGACGAAGTACAATGAATATGAGCAAATGTAAGAAGAAAAATTCATTTTCCCTGAAGTACCCGATATGGAAAATAGTTCTAAGGCTAACAAATAAAAGCCTGGCGTACATCATTCATACGAATGGACGCGCCAATAAGCTAAAATAACCAACCAACCAATAAAAGCTATATCTTGTATCTCATCAGCTTGAAACGTCTTTAAGGCATTACACTTTTTTTTGGAAAAACACACATATTCCGTTACAATTTTGGACCGAGTCTCAACCAGTAACCGAACAAACGTGCCAATTTTACACAGATTTACGGTCGTACCAAACTTTTAAGACAGCGATGGCTTCCTCATCCTGATACGGGGATTGAAAAATACTGATGCAAGAATGCACTCGTAACTGTAGTATAGAAAAATAGTAACAGCTTGAATTTATAGCTCCACTGTGGACGCTCTGATTCCACTATACGGAGATCTTTTCAATGTTATGAGAAGTCTATTAATGTAATCTTTCGTCCGAGGTGTACAACTCCGTTGATGATAATCGCAGTTGAGGGTTTCAAGAGTACTTCGTGAACTGTCGACTGTTTAAAAACAGGTCATTGTCGTAGAAATCTATTACGTAAATTGAAACAAAACAGGTTGTTGCTAAATTTAATCCTAAGAATAATTATTTACGGACCGGCATATTAGTAACAACCTTGATTCTTTGCACAGCGAATGACGATGGTATACGGTATAAGGTTCATCGATATCGATTATCCACAAATGCATGTAGAAAAGTGAAGACGATCTTGATATCAAAATCAGATCGAAGTTCACGTATCCACACACCTTCTCTCTACATATAAGCCGCAATCCACACCTTCATATATCAATTGCCCCGATAACAGGATGTACTCTAACAATGCTAATCTAATCTATTATGTCGAGACATCAGACAAAAAAGGGACAATACACAACACCTGGGATTTAACACGGCAAGTTTTGAACGCTGTTATTAATAATTTCCCCAACAGAATTTCAAGGGGCACCAAAGCAAAGTAAAAAAAAAAAGGGTAAAATGGATGACATGGTTGATTGATTGTTTGGTGTTTTACGCCGCGCTCAAGATTATTTCACTTATATGGCGGCGTTGCCAGTTTTTTTGTTAGATGGAAACCGGGCTCTATGCCCGGAGAAAACCCAAGACCTTCCGTTGGTAACTGGCAACCATCCCACATAGGTCGGATGACACGAAGCTGCCCGTTTAGCTCGCACAGTAACTATCGCTCTAAAACACGATGGGTTTTGCATGGGAGCCACCGTATTAGCTTTTTGAAATGGGTCTGTAATTCTATATATAAATACATAAACAGGATATATATACTCAATCTGGCACTCTATTATTAAAACATAGGACCCACAAACATGACCATAACACCTCTTGTTATTGAGTTAGCCCGGATTATCGGTCTTACGGCGACTGGTAGTATATGGCTGCTAATGTGTCTTGTCGCCTTATGACGAACACGGAGAACACGAGAGAAAAAAAAATCGGCATAGCCCAGATTTCTCGGCTAGTTATTGAGTTAGATCAGGGAGGCAAGTAACTTTACTCATATTCAACATAAACGATATTTCTTAACACGATCTGTTGTCATTAAATACGAACGCACCAACGGTCCAACACACTCTAAATTCGACCTAAAAACTATCCAGTCAGTGGAGAAGGCTTGACGGAAGACGCACGCAAGCAGATCAATATAACATAGTGGATGACCTGCAGATGTCCAGCCAGGGTATGTCAACCGTTTGTAAACAGAGGCCATGCAAGAATACTTGATCTTAATACGGACAATAAAGGAGTCAAAACAAATAATATTACCAAAACGTTCTGAGACTGTAGACATAAAATTACAGAACAACAATTCCTATAATAGAAAAAAAGCTTTCCTGATATTCGAAAACTTTGACCACACTGAACCTATCATTTGTGATACAAACCAGTATTCGATATAATGGTGGGCGATTTGTGGTATACGGTGGGCATTTCGGGGTTGGTTCAAATACATTAGACTATTCATATTAAGGGCTATTTCACCCAAAGTTTACCCCAAAACAAAAGAACAAAACATGGTTTCTTCTAAAAAATTTCGTCATCTTCATAGAATTTCCAGAAAAAGATCAACACTTGGAATTCTCGGTGTTTGGTAAGCAATTGTACAGAACCATGTTTCAAATATATATATATAATTGTGGTTTTATCACATGCAAAATATGGAGTTAAATTTCAGGAAGGGTTCTAACATTTATTATATATAATAAATACAATGTGAGTCATCGGTAATGGAGTCAAATGCCTAATAAATGCAACATGTGAGTTATGCATCCATATGACGCTATATAGCTATATATTAACCTAATAATGTCAACTAATTTCTGCATTTGACTTGTATATAAGTGGATGGAAAGCTGAATATATGACAAGTTACATTGTAAATATCGACCGTAATATTTTACAGAGGATTTGGGATGGGTTATTTGCTCTTTTCGCGTGTGTCGAAAACAAATGATGTCAAAGTCGCCGACTGTTTGATGAAGAATCAACATCTCGTGTTTTTGACAGATGATCAGATATTTTGTGTTGCCCTACAATTAGCCAATCAACAGTGACTGGGGTCAGTGAAGCGAAAGAGGTCACCGCTGCATGGGAGGACCCGGATGATAGGATGTTAAATCGGTCAGAGTGTTTTAACGAAAGCAGCACACGCGTTGACTAGTTATGAAGTTAACGAGGCCTTTCCTAACTTGTTTTTTATTCTATAGTCCTATGCTCTCAAATCTTGGGCTATTTATTTAATTCAACGTTTCAGGTGTACAGTTAAATCGAACATACTACAAAAACAAAAGCATGTAAAATAACAACGAACAAATGATCCAACTTCGGCATAAAGTTTCCACATTCACAACGCATGCTGGTTTCTCAGTTGTACAGCACATGCCCCACGACGAACTCCCGGTTAACTCCAGTAGCATTCTCTATATATTTTCCTACCACGGAAAACAAGACTTGATTTATAGTCTATGTTGTAGAGATCATCTTGACATTGGCGACTCGTTAGATCTAAGACAGCTGACCATTTAGAGGTGAATGATCGACCTCTTCCGTATAATAATCTGATAAAAAGTAAATCGACTCTAGTTATATTGTGGAACCAACTGAAACTGTTGTTATTTTCCCTTAACGGGAATATATACAGGATATAGTTGACTATATAGTCGGGATCGAGATTTGCATATAGGGCCTACATCGACCCAACCAACCCCACCCCTTCCAAGGACAAGATAGTCGCGTATAAAACCTAGAAGCAGAGAAAGACATCAAAAACACGTATTTTTGGTACATAGATTTTATTTTTCTAGCTTTTTGTAATGGGGCTGGAAATTATTTCATATATTTTTTAAAAACTAGTTGAACCCTTCCCTTGCCAATCTATTCAGCTGGTTACAGTCAGCTGTTCAGGGGAAGAGATAAGTTATGGCTCAAAAATAGCTTCTAGTAGCATATAGACTATATTATATGAGGAGAGTTCAAGTCCAAATGTCGGTGGTTTATTCAACCAATTTTATGCCATCAGCTTTCTTTTACAATTTCAGCTCGATCCACTGTTACACTTCCATTGCGCTAATGTTATATTTAGACCCTGATAAAAACGTACAACTGAGAAACCATGCAATAACTGGCATCTAAACACATACTATTTATAAAGACTAAAACACTCCGGCACAAGGAAAATCTTCTTGTCTAAAATAACATAATAAATGAAACTATCGAACAATTCAGCCTGCTGAGTAAACCGATAGATAAAGAACATGTTTGTCTTGGTATATGTCAAACAATGGCACAAAAACAGTGGAATTGGGTTTCCTGTTGCGGAAAAACTGACGATTTCAACTTCGATTGAACTTCGGCACCATCAACTTGTGTGTCAATTTTTGGAAGAGGACACAAAGAAATCAAAAGCAAACTGAATTGGTCACAATATTTGATGACGTCGACATATGAATAATAATTAAATATGGGCCCATGTTTAAAGAGAACTGCCTATCCATACATATCCACACAGACACAAAATGACAATAGTCCACAGTAAATCATCTGGTATTAATAGAATAATACTGACAAAATGCACGGTTCAGAGCCCTAATATTAAACTAGTATACATATGTTTGAAACAGGTGACACTTGAACAATCTCCATTCACCGCCCGATATCTGACATAAATAACTATGCCGCCAGTTCACGGATTCGATAGACTTAAAAGCTATAAAACTGAATCCAAATAACGCTCTAGAAAATATACAATATAAGAAATACATGTATATTTATGAGCACTAAAACACGCGGGCACAGGGACTATCTTCTTGACTAAATCAACCATGAAGACAAGTTTCTAATTGTCGTTTCAAAAAAAAAGGGCTGGTGGCTTTATACACAATCATTAGTTGTTGTAATGGGCAATGAAAATCTCGTGTGTTTGTTTGATTGGTGTTATACGCCGCGCTCAAGATTATTTCCCTTATATGGCGTCGTTGCCACTTAGGCCTATGTAGTTTGGTCTTTATATATTAAAGACCAATTAACGTACTTATGCCACTTGCATGACTTAGGCTACACACATCATATGATTCAATCTTAAACAACTTTGCCTGGCTCTAACCTTCCACTGGGACCAGGGTCCTGATTACCGCAATATCACAAAGACGAATATGTGTCCTTATGGAAACAGTGTCACAGGTACACCAAAGGCGTTCCTCTATAGTTGGTGAAAAAAAAACTCTATGACCAAAGTCTATTGATGGTACACTGGCGAGCACAACATCAATGTACTTTGGCCAGATAATTTCGATATTTCCAACTAGGATTTCTCGGGACAAAGGGCTAAGATCCTTCTTGCGAAAAAAACATATAGCATGTAGGTCATATTCCTATAATATCTTGAGTGTTGTACCAAATCGCGACTAGAAGATGTGGAATTCTTAACAGGTGCCTGCGAAGGTCTGCGATTCCCTCCGCGAAAAGAAACTGATTTTCTCCCACCAAACCTGGCAATCCCACCCATAAAGTGAAATAATCTTGATCAATCAATGAACCCTTTGTTGGATGTCAACTCAACTTCTTTTTACAGAGATGTGATGATAGCGATTCTTTAACCTCGGTATGACAGTCGTTACATCTAGAAATTTAACCTAGATGTTATTGCACATATTATTAAAGTATTTTTTTCTTTGGTGTCATGTTGACACGAATTAATATCCAAAACTATATATTACAACTTGACAGTTCAATCACCTTATACACAAACATTTAAGCTGCATGACAACAGTGACAAGGCCATGCAGATTCATATATATTTATGATCACTAAAACACACGGGCACAGGGAAAATCTTCTTGTCTAAAATAAATATGTTTCTCGTTTATATTCTAATATAGAATGAAATATAACAAATAGGCCTAGCTCAAAATCATGCAGTTATTATTTACACCACAAATAAGTATACCACGCCTGGTGCATATATATATGTATATATATTATATATCCATTGTTTTAAAACAAAGATTATCCACATCTTTACAACAACTTATGATGGGGTGTAAAGGTCTAAATGAGTTAATGATATACCTCTTTTTAACACAATTAGAAACTTGTCTCCATTGTTATTTTAGACAACAAGATTTTCCCAGTGTCCGTGTGTTATAATGTTCATAAACATATAACAAAATTAATGGAAACTATATCCTCGTTACGTGACCTAGAAACAAGAACAATTCTGATGCAATTCAAAACGAAGATAGCACAGTTTATCATATCAGCTGTCTTAAGACGGTATTTTCCTCTGCTGATACTCGTAGTTTTATTCCGTAATTATTTACAGTGCACTTTGTGTTGTGTCGACAATCAATACACATTAGAAACGTAGTGGTTTTTCAAATAGGGACTCACGATTTTTATATGCAACACATTTTACATACACGTCCATTGCTGCTGCACGTGGCTGTGTGGATCGATCAATATTCAAACCCTTGGACCATAAGTCTGCGACAAAGGTACCTTGAGTAGGAAATATTCAAACCCTTGGACCATAAGTCTGCGACAAAGGTACCTTGAGTAGGAAATATCCAAACACTTGGACCATAAGTCTGCGCCAAAGGTACCTTCAGTAGGAAATATCCAAACCCTTGGACCATAAGTCTGCGACAAAGGTACCTTCAGTAGGAAATATCCAAACCCTTGGACCATAAGTCTGCGCCAAAGGTACCTTCAGTAGGAAATATCCAAACCCTTGGACCATAAGTCTGCGCCAAAGGTACCTTCAGTAGGAAATATCCAAACCCTTGGACCATAAGTCTGCGCCAAAGGTACCTTCAGTAGGAAATATCCAAACCCTTGGACCATAAGTCTGCGCCAAAGGTACCTTCAGTAGGAAATATCCAAACACTTTATAGCTACAGTAGATTGATGTTGTTTATACCAGTGTAGTTGGTATTTTACTTTTATAAAATACATATATAGGATTGTCTCTAAGGAAAACAATCTCTAGACTATTATATATTCAGAATATAAAATCTAAATGATATGCACAAAGTTAACACAATGAGAAACTTATCTCCATGGTTATTTTAGACAAGAAGATTTTCCCTGTACCAGTGTGTTATAGTGTTCAAAAATATATATTTAAGAGACAGATTCAAGACACAATTTAACTTGAAGAGATTATGAACATATTGCAGTTCGAAAGGTGTCGAAGGCAATAACTTTTCCAAAAGGAATTTACAGAAATAATATATACTTGTAAAATACTCAAGCATATACCATTTGTGTGTTTTATTCATGCAACGCGGTCCAGCTATAGTTCCAATCCCACACAACCCATGCAGTGAAGCGATCAGCACGGAAATGTGAACATTTACAAACTGAAATTTCCCCTGGTCGTTCCTGGCAAAATGTTGCAAACTTTCAAGATACTTCGAACCCTGAACCAAGATTGAGCACTCGTTCTTAAGAAGTATAAATACGGGGGATATATTTAACAAAGGTTATATAGCTTCTAAGTTTTACCTGGGATTGGAATTATACAGAAGTATTTATCCCAGGTTATCGAGGTTGAACGTCATTATTTGCGGCTGTAGTTTATCCACTTTACCTTACAGTACCTAAAATAGCAGGTATTAAACATGTTTCACCTGTGTTCGAGGTCAGCTAATGTAGGTCACGTTGTCCCGATTAAGAACAGTGTAACCGGCAAATCGACGAGGTCTTGTTTCAGTTTAGACAAGAGGGGCTGGGGTTACGCTGTTACCGTAAACAAATCAGAATTGTGACTTCTATTTATTATCTGGAAAATTTGTGTTAACGTCTAAATAATATGCTGTCTTAGGTTAAAGGCACAATAACCATTTTAGTCACCGACAGATTCCATTCTAACAAGTCCTTTCCATAGTACACAAGTAGCGTAACTCCGAAAATCGTTACGTAAGACCCATATTTGACTCAATATTACGGCACTTTATTTCGGCACTTTATCATGACTCCTGATGATGGCGAAATAAAGTGCCGAAATATTGAGTCAAATATGGGTCTTACGTTTTTCAGAGTTACGCTACTTGTGTACTGTGTTAAACTTATAAGTGGTACAAATGGATTACGTATTTTAGTTACATGGGCATGAACTGCCAGTTCATACTTTTTTTCATTAATTCTGATTGTCTAGATAATAAGGGGTTTTGGAAGTTCATCGAAAATCTATAAGATTGAGGTTAGAATAAGGAAAATCCATACACCCTGTTGCATGTAGCGAACCGGGACGAAGGTTCATACATTTTAAGGCTACGGTTGTTTAACCACTACTTTAAAGTGCATTTTCAGACTAGTGTCACTAAAAAGCTCTTAATTTGTGGGTCTTGAGAAAAAGAACCGAAAATTTCGAAATTTGGTTTTAACGGATAAATATCATAATCAACATTTTGGCAGCTTATACCACTTTCAACTTATTCTTCTCTGCGAAATTAGAAATGTGGGCACGAAATGACATCGCTATAGAGAGGGTTTTAAAAAGTATAAATTGTTGACAGTCATTTGCTTAAATAAGTCCCTTAATTTAGCTCAATCAGGACACGAGAATAAATTCTATGAGCCCTAATAGAATGACCCATCTATGAAGCAAAAAAAAAACACAAGAACACAAGGAGTCGTGGTTTAATGTAGCCCAGATGGAAGTTGGTGCAAGCATGGGTTGGGGCAAGAGGATACACGTTGGCCGAGTTGACCTGGTATTGAGTATCGAGTTATTATAGGATTAGAAAGTCCACCTCGGTAACAACAGTCAATTAAGGGTGTTCCACGTAATAATGGGTCAAGTTGGAAAACTGGAATACACGGTAATCCATTGGTATAACAGTTATCGTGGAACGTGTGTTTCAACACATGAGCCACTTCGACCCAGTACTGTATAACAGTCATCTACAACACTAACCAGCTCTTTATGTGAAGTGCTCCACTTTAAGGCCCGGATCGACCGACCTATACCGACCGTCCTTGACATTTTCCTACTGATATAACAGAAGGGAAAGAGTCATCTATGATACGGATTATCTCTCAGCGGCTTTCGCCACATGGACTGCACTTCATGAAACCTGCCGGCCACGTTTTACGCGTTAAGTTGCAGTTAATTTTGACATGGAGACCGGGAAACTTTTGCTTACTAAACTAAACTCGGTCCTGAAACTGATTTAATTTATAGTTATACAGATATAAAATCTGAACTTAAACGATTGATTGATTGATGTTTTACGGAGCACTCAAGATTATTCCACATATATCGAGGCGTTGCCAGGTTTAGCGGGGGAGTGGGGGGGGGGGGGGGGGGGGGGTGAGGGGATCGAGAAGAAAATCCACTCAGAATTTTTAAAAATTTTATCTGGTCTGCGTGGAATTCGACCTCGCGAGGACTGACTGAGGGATTATCACTGTCATCGGCTGAACCACCGAGGCCCCCTTTGAGCTCAGACAAATATGACTATCACTACCGAACGTCATATTAAAAAGTATACGGACCACTAGAAGGAACATCCAAATAAAAAATAAATAATACTGAAAAGAGACTTAATACTGGAGGGTCCCATAGGCATAGCCTGTGGGTTATAATATATTATGAAACGAAGAGCATAGTATTACCCGGTACTAACTTACTATTAGGGATACGTTCTAATCTAGCGCCATCGGAAGATATCATAGAAAAAAAATAACAAAGCACCATATAGGCACAAAGGAACAAAATTATCACTATCAGACACGTTGGGGGTATTTGCCTCCAGTAATGACTAAATCTCATAAAAACAGATAGTTTTAAGCTATATATTATTATATATATATTTCAGATATATCTGAAAACGATCATATATAGGCGCACATAAAGGCCTAGAATCTAGATAACGATTTAAAACCTTGCACTGCGCATCACTTAACACTAATTAACAGTAGCCTAAATATTGCATTTCCGTCCATCTTAGCTCGTTATTTCCATACATTTGCAGGTCTCAACATAAATTCATGACCAAGGAGATACAGGTCTACCGTCTAGGAAATTTACTGAATGATGGAGGATTAATTAAATAGGCCGATTCTGTGATAGCACAAACAACAAGTAGAAACGTGAATTCGATTACTTTTTAAGGACTTTCCTTATAATTATTAAAAGTTAATAACAACACTATTAGTATTAAACCAACGCGAAATTGTTAACTTATTTCATGACGCTCTGAGATTGAGAACATTTGGTACCATCTCCTTTCTCAATCTCACTCTTACTCGAGTTCAGCGACTGTAAAAAAGCAAAATATTCTCCGACTCGTATTTTGTAATTAACTATAAATAATTAACTATAAATGACATTAAAATCCATTCTTAGGCTAATAATATGATTAACAGCCATCTATGCATATCGTGCTCGTACGCTTTTATTTTTTTCTCTTTGTTGTAATTTGTATGTAAACAACCGCATCTCACAATATATCATATAGCCTAAGTTATAGGGCTACATGTGGAAATATATAAATATATATATATGAAAGAAATTATTTTCAAGCACTGTGTCTTTTGTTAAATGCGCAAAACCAAGCGAAAATCTACCAAAGTACTGGAAAACGACAAACACACGCACACATTCGAGAGCTGGTAGAATCGAGCCGCTTTTTTGTGACTGGCCAAGTCAGTTTTACCGGGTCTTCGTGATTCGAGCTAAGTCCTTCGAAAAACTGTAACTTAAAAACATAAGCAAGCTGTCTTACCGTTGCATAGGACGAGGAATAAAGATGGTTAAACGTTGATTTCTCCCTACATTTGAATTTCTCTCTCAGGATTCTAGGCAATAGTCAGCTGGAGTCGGCTTGTGACCCAATTCTTCACAGAGGCCCTGCACACGAAACGAGTTGACCTATTTCTAACGTCAGCTGATTTATCGCTTTGGCTGAAAGCGAATCAAGGGAGGCAACAATATTTCCTCCAGGCCTCGATCTCCTCGCGCAGCTACACAAAACGACCTCTGCCACCCTGATTTAAATCTGTTTACCCTATAAAACGCAAGCTTAGCTCGTGTGAATTTGCCTTCTTCGCGAATAAGAGACATTTATCCTACCGAGACGGAGAGTTTCGGATGACCGATTGCCTAATGACGTCATGGGATTGATAAAATGGTACATGTAAAGTAAGCTGCATAGAAAGTACATGTATATTATAGGTAGGTAGTCATTCGTGTCACTACAAAGGGCTCAACAAAGCGGTCACTTCAAAGCCAGAACCCCTCAAATATCCCACTATTTTGCGACTGATGTCAGTATAGTCATTTGGCCTATTGCGTTTAGCCCTTATTAAGTTATTTTTCCTCCTTGGGATCATGAAAGGGGCTATTAAAGCGAAATCCTTTAAAATGAAAACGAACTCAGGGTGGGTCGCAGGTTCAAATCCCAGTAGGATGTGCATGGTTTCTGTTGTATACTATACTAATGTAGAACATAAATATGCATGCGTTTTCTTTATGTTATTGCGCATGCGTGCATAATACAGATCATCCAGGCAGTCAGCGTGGAGCCTTCGTTTGAATCAGAGGTTGTCTCGGTGTTGTCATTTAACTAGATTATTAGTGGCGTTATTAATTGTGCGCTTCTCTAGTAATTAGGATACAAAAGTTTCCTCCGGACTCAGGTCCCAGTTTCCTCCTCGCTAAACATGTCAATGTCGCATATATCGAAGGGAGAAAAATGAACCTGTGCGTAATGAAATTCGACACACGACATCAGCAAGACTCGGCACACAAGAAGGGGACAAACAAACATAATTTTATTTATTTCCACATTCTATTTATTCGTTTCAATATTTTTAGGACTATATGTAGCTTTCTAAAAAAAAAATCACAATGAGAAATTCATAATGAGCAGACTATAAAGGGATTTCCAGAAAATTGTATACAAACATTTACATCGTTTGACATAACAAACAAAAGATCTCGCATTATTTGCCTCTTACGATTGATTGATTGATTGATGTTAAATGCCGCACTCAAGTCTCAAGATTATTTCACTTATATGGCGGCTTTTAGTAGGGGATGAAACAGGGCTCATTGGCCGGAGGAAAACCCCGACCTTCGGTGAGCACCTGGCAACTCTTCCACATACGGCGACCGAGTGAAAACATTTTATTTGGTCTATGTGGGATTCGAATCCGCGCCGCATCGATGGAAGGTCTGTGTGGTACTGAGGGACGATCACTCTAACCCACTGGACCACCGATCGAGGCCCCGCCACTTACGAAGGGAGCAGCTTACCGTTATAATCCAGGGGGAAAGACTCAAATCACCTAACCGAACTCAATAAATTGTCTCCCTTGTTTAATCATCTCTTTGCTGGACAACCGTAGTACGTGCGTATATTGATGCAATCTAAAGCTGACTATCCATGTGCGCGTATTTACGAATAGGCCCTACGTAGCGTAGTGCGTGAATTCATGCGTACGACGGACGGCAGATCATGGGGGAAATCCGTTTTTTGGCGTCATCTTCTGAGGTATATTCCCTGGCCTAATTATCGTAGTGGCCCCCGTTCTGCCAAACAAGAGGCACGCAGTGAGCGTAACCACATTTTTGGTAGTTACTGCTTTTAAATGAATTATTTGGACACACGAGTGCGGCTACATCTTTGGCGGTTATAAATGACATTGTAATGGTAAGATCCTCCCAATATTTCCATTTTTATTATATAAATTGGCAATATAAATCGCATTTCATAGTAGATCTATACACCTGCCGTTTATATGTAACTTAATTCAACAAGTTAAATCCGACTCGTTATCTATATTCTGACATTTGCTGGCCGTTCTGACGACATAATGAAAATCAGATTATTGAACAAGGAGGCGGGTAAGGAATTCACTTTGGTGAATTATATGTAACTGTGAGCGCTATATTGTAAAACATGGACGCAGGAGCACATGCAATGTACAGAACATCTTATTATACAAACTGAACGTTAAAATAAAAATCATCTATGTAAATAAACTTCACAGTGTCTTCTTATTATCGAACAGGGCCCTGTCTTACGAAGCTGGCGTAAAGTTGCGCATAAGCCTACAACATGGACCAGTTGCGAATAGGGCGTAAGTTCCTATAGTTTTAACTCTGATTTGCGTCTGACGTAACTTACACCAGCTTTGTAAGACAGGGCCCTGGGGAGAAGGTCACTCGGCATCCGGGGCAAATCTCGACTGTCTTCGATCGTTTCCGGTGGATTTTGACATGAACGTAAATCCCCGAAGTTATCAAAGTGGTTTGCTCGGATCACCTCGGGAGCGTACGTGAAGTTTATAGAAGAGGGCCGAGGTTTACTTCAGATATATGGTTGTTTTCCTGGAAGGCCTTTTTGCTTCTCTCCTGTGCACAACGACAATCTAAATGTGTTTTCAGTCAAGGGTTTGATTCTGTTCAGTTCAATACTGTCTTTATGATGTACAGGAAGAAAAAAAATTACGATTTTATGGGAAAAGAGCGAAACTGGCTGATTAATTGCTGTTTTAGATGTTCGTCGCATTCCATATCCTTCCATTTATAAGTTCCACAGCGTATGCTGACCTGACTGAGGTAGTATTTGGAAGTAATTTTGGTCTCGTTTTAATTAATGAATTTACATCCCAGTTATATAAATTTTGTTTACAATACGCAACTAGTTTCAAGATTTACGTGCTTGTGTTATAGTAGCCGCACTCGTGTGTCTCTATCCTGGTTTACTTACTTTGCTGTACACATTAAACCGCCATTATAACTCATGTAACCTCATTAGGCCAATTTTTATGCTATGCTTTACAAAGAGCGATTTAACAGTTTAACAACGGATTTCGAGAAAATCTACTGGTTCAGTGAAAAGAGGAATGTTTCAAAGATTTAATAGGCGGTAATAGCTGAAAGGTAGTTGAGATTAAAGGGAAAGAAAATCTAAGCTTTAGACTAGTTTAGATGGAAAGAGTAGAGTTCATTTAGTCCAAAACAACTGTCCAATGTATGTTTTATCCCCTCGTTAGTGAATAATTGAAATTTGAAGGTGGCGTTACAATAGAGAATAAGCTCCATAGGCCATTCACAAGGCCGCCACCATCTTTTCATTAGTTTTATCCAATTATTGTTGAATAAAAATTTAAGTGCGTTATAGAGTAGTCATGTGATGCAATTTAGCCAATAGCTGGCTAAGTAATGGCGCGCGGTTGCATACTGACCTACATATTCGGAGACAATCTTCCCACTTCAAGTTTGTCGCCATGTTTTTTTTGGACCTAAATCTACCCTTATACATTAGAGGGCGGTAAAAATACGTCATTATTGATCTAAAAATAGCTATACCAACATCACGTCATCCTAAAACAGAAAAATGGATACACAGATAAGCCACTGAAAGGACATACTTCTGTCTGTTTTTATTAGCTTGAGGGTCACTGGAGGTAATTGACGTGAAATGTTTTAAGTACTTTGAAGGCTGTTATCGACGATAATCCCTATGTATTTCTACAGATTTCACCTCCTTTAAGCATAGTTAAGACTTAGCTTAAATCTGAAATCCGAAGTCCTTCCAAATAATTCATTTAAAAGCCGTAGCTAGTGTTATAGGTGTAGTCAGAAGTATTTTGCAATCAATTTCGAACCTTAATTCTCTGGCTGCTAGAACATTATCGCAAATGTTCCATTTTGGTAGCTAATGCCACTTTGAGGTGACCTTAATTTATTACCAAAAGTAACCTTTTTGTTATTGTAGACATGTGGATCTGGACATAAAGTGTAATTCACTGTTGGTTTGCCGGCTTTGGTCAGAATGGCTCAGCTATAACACAATGTTTGTCAGTTAATAAAAGGCGCATGGGAAGTATGGACAAAGTGATTGATGTTTTACGCCGCACTCAAGATTATTTCACTTATATGATGACGTTGACATAAAAAATGAACATTGTGATTAAAAATACAGAAGTGAACTTTTCAACCATTTTTGCGCATGTCCCAGATCTATTTAGAATAAATGGGTCACATTTCAATAATGAAATAAATAAAGAAAATAATCCTATTATAGAATACCGATAAACATGACAACGCTGTCATAGAAATAAAATTATCTTGAGTATAGGCCTACGATTTAAAATTCCAAAACAATGAAACAAAATAATGTATGACGCATAAAAACTGGTAATTCTAAATACACAAGTAGGAAGTTCGCTGTTTTTCCCATAAGATAATTTCATATGAAGGATATGTATATCAACATATACAAAAAAAAAATAACAACGAAACCGTTTCAATTAAAATAGAAGCAATTATATTTATTACAAAAATAAACTTCACAACAGAAAAAGGGGACCTCAGTTGAACAAATGTAACCATTCATATACTTGTAAGAAAAAAAATTAAGTGTTCATTTCCTTTGAATTTGCTATAGAATTTCAGTATAATTTTGTTCCTTCAACATGCCTTGTTTAATGGGAGTTCCCCAAGCGATATGCCGGCCTCTTAAAAGAGGCTAATCGACAAGTTTACTTGCCGCCTTCTTTCAAACGCCGTGCCATCCAGGCATCAAGACAGCTCTTCTCTTGTTGGCGTTTTGGATCGGGCAGTGGGGTGCCAGGAAGGGATAACTCGGCTTCGTATACATCGGTGAGGTCTGGAGGGTGCCGCACTCCTTTAGCAGCTTTTGGTCGTCTTCGTTTTCCAGGAATTACTTTGGTTTCATAAACGGCCTCACGTTTACCTTGGTTGTAAGGTACATTCACGTTCTCTTCAATGTCTTCCAGACGAAGATCATTGGCCAAGGTAACTGGTGTTGGTCTGGGAGAAGAGAGAAGCTTTGAGGCAGAATGAACTGGAATCAGGCTAAGTGGTCGAGAGAAGGGACCAGATTCCGAATCCAGATCGTCTGGATTCTTTGGAGAGACACAGAAGTTTACCAGACTCTCATCATCTTCAATGTCTTCCAGCATCATATTCTCCTTTTGGAATGAGTTCCTGGAAGTGGGTGGGGAATTATTGCCAAATACATTGGTCCTTTCTTTAACAGTGGATAATGGTGTTACAGTTGTGCCCCTCTTTCTATTACAGCGGTTGGAGTTTATCCAATTCACAGAGGGCTTCAAATTCGATATTTTCGGCCGACGCAACGACTTAATGACCGCTTTGATCCTTTGTCGTTTTGTATTAATCTCCTCGGGAGTGGATCGCACTTTGGATGCAGTGCAACCCATGCTTTGTTGTCTGGCTCGTTACACAACCTTCAATCTTGACCCAGGCGTCATTGTTGAAGTGACCTTTGACGTCCCATTGTGACGTCTTTACTTCACGTCGACATCGTGCCAAAATTCGTGCGTTTCAAAAATAGTGCTACCATTTATTTGCATTTTGCTACCATAGTGGGTCTTCAGAGAAAACACTTTCCATTTGTAAATTGATTTTCTGAATTGGGCAAGTAATTTTGATGTTATTGGAAATAAGTATTATTTTCCTAAGAGAGATACGTTTGGCGTAAGCATAACAAACGGCGACGGTGACTTGTCTTACCTTCTTTTGACGTAACAACCGTTACTAGCCATAGCATCGAAATCTCTAGCTTGAGAGTAATCTCCCCTTAGAACGTCTTTTCTATAGATATCTTACAATAGGCCTAACAATATATTAAAAGATAAATCTATGGTCTTTTCGATCTTGATATCTTACAATATTATTAGATATCTATAGCCTTTTAGCGACTATCCATATTAATACGTATACGTGTCTGCGTATGAAGTTTTGTGCGTTTTTATACATCCATGTATGCGAACATTTCCATCCGTTTTTCCTCTTCCGTCATGTTGCCATGGTATATACACCCAAAATTGGCCACAATCCAGGCGAAAATCGTGTGGCTAATGCACTGAGTTTCAGATCTTCTTTAATTCCAGTTTAATACATTTATAAAATAACAGAGCTTGTCTATTCATGTGTCGGGGTGTGTATGCGTGTCCGTCTACGTATCGATTCGCACGTTGTTGGAAATATCCAATTTTTACCAAGTATATTGACATGCTGGCCTGTAGAGTAGGAAAGTGTCGGGCCTAAAGTTTAATCATCTTCATTCTTTTCTGATTTTCTCCTAATTCAATCATCAAAATCTATCCTTGAGTTCGCTGCTCACGCCAAAAAATCATATGCTTGTACCGGAAGTAACTCTCGGTTAGGAAAGATATTTGAATCCTGCAGTCGGTGGAGAACAGCAAAGATATCGGCCAAATCTGAAAACGTTCATGGTATTTGCTGGTGTGAGCGATCGGCTGCATGTTTGGTTGGGATGCACAGAACATTTGATTAGAATGTGTTGCTTGCATTAGGAGAAAATCAGAAAAAAATGAGATGGTTAAAGCGGCATGAGCTGCCAAAATTCACACGTTTTTCATAATTCCTGATCGTCATGACAGTAAGAGGCTTTGAAGGCCATCGAAAAATCTAAATGATTGGCGTTGGAAAGAGTAAAATCCATACAGTATGTGGCCTGTACGAACCGAAAACGTGTTGGAAAAGTAAACAAAATTTAAATAACCGGGACGACCATTCATTCATTCTAAGCCAAAGTTAGTTCAAAACAAGACTAAAAGCACTAAAAAGCGTCTGAATTATACGTGTTGAGAAAATAGCCAATAATTTCAACATTCTGTTTTAATGTCAAAATATTAACATTTTGGCAGCTCATGCCACTTTAAAGTTACAGTTTTCAACGCGCTACACTTTCCAACCCCACCATGGCATCTCTCTCTCATCCTGCTATTGCCTTTGAATTTAACAAAAAGAGTTAAGAAGTCAGGTGACGTTAATTTTATCAGACTGTGTGAAGATGGCTGGATAACACTGGTGTGTGGACTATCTCTGTGTGTATACGGATGCCGCTAAATGCCTTGATTCTGGTGGAACACCTGCAACTTTCTGTGTACCTGCGATGAAATAAAGTGTAAAATTACGACAGCATATCTGTCTTTAAGAATGAGTTGGTAGCTTTTTAATGGAATCGAATCTATTGCTTGTCGATGTTATATGTCAAATTTTAGTCATGTTTATTTTATTTTATCTTTATGGTGAAAATCGGGGTCACTTTTTGAAAACCCAATGTATACATTTATAAGCAACACAAGACAATAGTCGAGAGGCTTAATGTTACGAGACAAAATAATGAAAGAAGAAGTAACAAAAGGACCACCCGATTTTACGTACAAATTTTGACTTATATTTAATAAAAAAGAAAACAAACAGGGTAATGTATTTACAAGCATATTTACAAGCAAATATTATACAAACAGTGGCAAGAAAACATATATCAAATAACTTACTTATACAAGTTAAGACTTTGCAGTTCCGAGATAAAAATCTGTAATTCGTGAACTCGCAAAGTTCACTGATATAGCAGTATAGATCCGATGATTACGAATTATAAATCCACAGAATGAAATCAAGGAATCACACATTTGGAAAACGCCAAAAAATTTAAGCAAACGGGACTCACACTGGTAAATCCACAGAAAAAATCTTGTAAACAAACTGGTTAAATTACAGAATAGAATCTTGTAAGCACATGCATAAACCCACGGAATAAAATATTGGTAGAACTCACAAATCAAATAAATGACTGTGTCACTGTCAAGTTATTGCAAGCTGAATATTAACACTGTTTAGCACATAACATATTATAACATACCACTTAAAAGCAGTTGGGAACTGACTGACCAAAATACAAACAAAGCGTCTGTAATAATTTCTCAGAAATTCTAGAACAATCCATTGATAAGCATTCGCATAAATTTACATAGCTATAGAAACTTGACATATTTAAGCTACGAGAACGTTAAGATGAAATCTAGGTCAACTTAACAAAATTGTTTACAGCCGTCGGGGTTAGCCGGTGATCAAACAATAGCATTCGAGAAGGATATGTAGACTTTTATAGGAAACACTAAAGATTTACAAAAACAATCAAAAAGAAAGTATGACGATTGGTCAATACATGTAATATCTATAGGGGGAACCTGAAGTTAACACCAGATTCGTGATCCGAATTCCGTAGTGAATCTCAACTCTTGTGAGATGTGGTGTTTCTATCTTGGTTCCAGGTTCTAGATACGTGTTTTGAATCTAGGAGATATGTACTAGCTTCTTCCTTCGTATCCAATGGAGGTGAATCTAAATACACGAGTTACAAAATGTAAACACAATGAAAAAAGTTAAGCACCCCATGCTGAAATTAATTATTATAAATCTGCATTAATGTAATGCTAGTTAAGATGATGATAAGAATGATGTTCTATAGAACGATTGTGGCAATTCATGTGTGACAGTAACGCAAAAACTGTGACAGTAACGCAAAAACTGCATGTAATGCGACATGAAATGTTTTTTTCGTGCAATTTCGCAAATTCAGCTTCCCCTTAAATGTTTTGTACTTAAGGTCGGTTTTGTGCAACGTGGACTCATCTTCTGTGAACATGGCGCGACGGAGGATATCAGAGAGGCAAAAATGACACATTGTCGGTATGCACTCCGCAGGGATGTCGTACAAAGCTATCGGGCGTCAATTAGGCTACCACTTTACAGTGATACGCAGATTGGTGAGAAAACACAGTGAAACTGGTGCTGTGAAGGACCGACCACGCTCTGGTCGACCACCTGTAAGATAGAGCAGTCCATCTTTGAGACGGCAATGGCTACCGTGAGAAACCGAATGAAAGCTGCAGGCCTGGGAGCAAGGAGAGTCATCAAACGCTACCTATTGTCAGATCGCCATCAACGGATACGTTTGGCTTGGTGTTTAGCACGACGAGGTTGGAATTTGAGGACCTGGCGAAGAATCCATTGGTCGGACGAGAGTCGTTTCTTGATCATCGTCACGGATGGACGAACGAGAGTTTGAAGGCACAAAAACACAGCGTATACACCCAAGAACATCCATCCATATGTTCCTTATAGAGGGGGCTCTCTAATGGCTTGGTGGTGCATCTCTTACGACTGTAAACTGGACTTGTTCACTATACGAGGAAACCTCACAGGTGACCGGTACATTCGGGAGGTCCTGCAACCAGTTGCCGTGCCTCAGTTTGAGAACCACCCATTTGGCTCAAGACCTGTGTACATGGATGACAACGTTAGCCCCCATTGTTCCCGGGCAGTAATAGCCTACTTCCGAAACGAAGCTTGTAACAACTCTTCCTTGGGTCCGGATTTGAATCCTTAATCTAGAACACATTTGGGATAGGATGGGTAGAAACATTCAAGCACTAGAACCTAGTGTACAAAATCTGCAGGAATTGGAAGCCGCATTACATCGGTACTGGCGGCAGTTACCCCTTAAACAGATCCAACGTCTCGCAGGAGGGATGAGACGCAGGTTGGAAGTTGTAATTCGGACTAATGTAGGCTGTACGCGCTATTGACCCTCTACTCTGGGGATGTGTTCGACACACTCAAAGTGACATTTTTACTTCAATATGTTCGCCCTGTGAAGCCAAATGGACTCTGAAGTTTCATACTTACAAGCATCTTTTTATTTTGTTAAAATATACTTTCGATTTGGCTAACTATATCCTGAATAAATTGTATAGCTTATTGCCATTAAGTAAGAGTTATTGAATGGCTTCTCGAGGGTATGCAAGATATTTTCAGAGGTTGGACGAGTGCGAAGCACGAGGCCACACCTCTCAGAATTTCTTCCACACTCGAGAGAGCCATTCAATAACGTGCTTGTATCATGGTGCGAGTGATTGACGTTGTCAATCAACTAGCACGTGTTTTATTTCCAATTAAAGTATGATGTCAAAGGTTTTGCTTTTGGGAATAAATGGACTGTTCCTAACTTTTATTTCTGAGAAAAATATACATACACGTGGCTTTTGATAATGTAAACAGTTTGACATTTGGGCGGCCCGTATGCTTTTAAAGAGTGGGAGAGTCTTGGACAAGGGATGCGCACTTGATTTTTTTGTGGCTGGTGTGTTTGAGAGGTCACACTCTTGGCAAACTATGTACAACAAAGTTTTAATTTGTTACATTTCTTAAACCTACGTGCTGCTCACTGGCTGTCTGTACAATGTATCATTCGCATGGAACAATGTTGTGAAATTACAACTTTACTCTCTGATATGGTGTGTTTCCACGGACCTGCGTTAACGCGTGCGTTGACGGATGCGATTGTTTAACGGATAGGATGAAGTGTTTCCACGGAAGAGAGCCATACAACAACTTCCAAAATCGGACGTTATTCAACGTTGTTAAGCCCCGCCCACTCTCTGTCCATTGTGTATCGGATTAGTTGAGGACTGCTCATCAAAAGGAAAACTCCGCAACCATGATACATCGTCAGAATGTTGCCATTTATGATCACAATCGTTTCTGCAACATCAGTTTTGCCAGCAATCTTTTTTCTTTGTGCATATTTTAGAATTCGTAATCTGTAAATACTATAAAGTTATTATACATTATTTTGCAAATATAGCCATATTTTTGGAGAGAAGATCGACTCAATTGGCTGTTTGCCCCTACTCCAGTACTAACAAGTGTCAAGCTCTTATTCTCTTGACCCTGCAGGGAAACCCTTTGGAAACAGAGCGACACAAGTTTAGTGGATTAACTCCAGATTAATGTTTAAGAGTGATCAACTTATTATGGCCTAAGTTAAGTTCGTCTATAAGAAACCCTTTTCCCTTAAACTGTGGGTGTTATCATATCCATGTAAAATAATAAAAGAAATAATAACAGTTTTTTAATATAGTAATATTGATTCTTAAATCGCAGATGTACAGGCCTTCGTTTAGGTAGTTTTATTTAGGCAACAAATGCACTTATACATGCACCCGGCTGTTTGAATTTTGTCTGTTATTAACACACATCTTTGGTTCGTATGTGTTTCCGGCTTTAGTGATATTTTTATTTTAACGTCCTTGCTTTAGTTTTTCCCAGTGAAGAAAAAGGCCTATCTCACACGCTGAGGTTTTCCTGACAATCGTTATTTATGAAAAAAGTATTTGAGAGCTCATGACATTTAAAATAAACAAGTAGTTAAGCAATAGGCCTATACTAGTACCGGTATTTTACTTTCAAAAGATTAGTCGAGATAGACCGACGGACTACTAGCCGCACACATGTCATCCCGTTTTGTACTTGTCTGTCAGGACCACATGGAAGCGGGGCAATTTGACTGAGACCGACGGACCACATGGTATAGCGGCACATTCCGGCAGCGGGCCATTTGACTTGTACCGGTACCCTTCAACTTTCAAGTTCAAGTGATTGGGATTTGAACTAAATTTATGGCCAGTGCTAGCCGAGAAATCTTGGCTCTGCCGAATTTTTTTTTTCCGTGTTCGTGATACAAAAAAAAAAAATCCGGCAGAGCCAAGATTTCTCGGCTAGGCCAGTGCATGTGAAATATATATAGAATCGGGTTGTCACTTCCAATGTTATATGGTGATTTTTTATTGCACACACGTTTGGGTGCCCATTTTTTCCAACTATTCAGAAAGTAATCCAATATAGATTTGTCATCGATGTTCCGTTTCTTGACAAGGTAACGTTTTCATTTACCAACAAGATTCCGACTCTCGCTTTCTTTTGCCCTGGTTGAAATGCTGCGTGTTTTCCTATTTCACATTTAGACTGCTTTTTCTCGAAAAAATTACAGCGTACAGTGATATACTCCGCTTCGGTGCAAATATAGAATAGGTCCGTCGTTTTTAACTTCTCTTCAAATTCGTCTTTTAGATGTTATTTCTTTTAGCTTTTAGTAGGGATAGTTTAGTTTTAAGCTTGTAATATTAAATTAGTCATAATAAGTTCTAGAAGAAATGAATAAAACGGGGGGTTTCAGGGGGGATCGCTATAATTTCAAACACAAAAATAAAACATGGTAGTTGTTTATTTTGTTGTTGGCTTTTGAAAACAGCGAAGAGTAACTTCGCAATATTAAGTTTTTATTTACTGTCTGTCAACTATCTGTGTTAGTTTTTTTTTAGCAAGGGAGAAAACTGTGATTATGCAAATTATTTGGTTATGTCCCTTTATCTCTAAATGGCCATCGTTTCTCACACAGTCTCAAGTTATAAATTGATCAGAATTTAGACTTGTTGAGCTGCTATTATGTAGTACATTTCAACAGGGAAATAATATTACCTTCTTTCTTCCTATCAAAACTACTCATAATTCCATTAATTTAGCTTCCACCTCATGTTTGATATTGACAAAAACATCAGTTCAGAAACTCTAAATATTCTTATAAATTGAGTTTTATTTTCTTAATTCAGACGACAGTTTAAGGAACTGTCTTTTTTCTTCATATCTTACACAGGTTCACAAAATTGATTTCTTGATAGTTTTGGGGGGCAAAGTAATGTACATGATTATGAGTTGAATTTCTCCTGTAAGTAAATGATACTTTTCAATATGGTAGTTCACCTATTTCTGCAATGATATGCCACACAATCTGGTTGCTTTTCTCATTACCCTTGCCAAAACACACAGAACACTACCCTACCCCCCAAAAATTGAAAAGAATTTGGGCATTACTTGATTTTGTGTACATATTAAATTTTATTTGGCTTTCTGACAAAAACCTATAGTTCTTACATTGATTTGATGGTCAACATGTGAGAAACATAATAACCTCCTTTTAAGTCTTACCAAATGCCTTTTCTTGTAAAAAAAAAAACTTTTTCAGTGTTGTTTTATGTCAAACTGAATATTTTGTGTACTCTTTCAGGTAATTTCAGGTCCTGTATAAGATGAATGGAATTGTTTATCCACCTGTGAGCATATTTTCCTGATTCACACATCAAAGGAAGGAAATGAGAGTCTTTCTACTTTTTCCAGAGGTAATTTTACCATTGGCATGGCTTCACAGCTTCATTACATTAGAAATTCGCCTCAAATAGCATGCCTAATGGCACTCAAAGTTGGCATAAAACCGCCCAGAATATAATGACCTGGGCTTTCCTGATTTTATTCAGTACCTGCATGTGTCTTACACAATTTTCACTTGCAAGAATGCAGGAATCAATTGTTTTAAAAAATAAACCAACCTAACATTTACCCCACCCCCCTTTTTTTGCATATTTTTTCTTAAATCTAATCATATTTTCCCAGAAATATCCTTTTAGACCCTTGTTTGACTTTTTGGGGTGCAGTTTTGTTCTCTGGGCTAGGCTAATAATTAAGTTTATATTCAAGGGTACTTGTGGGCAGTTTTGAACAGAGTTTTGTGTTGGGGGTTCCCAACAATAAGCCCTGTGGCAGGGGACTTCTTCCTCTGGTTTTAAGCTTTCCAGTACAATTTTGAGCCTAAAATCAACCTGGGATACAAGGATAACACTTGTTTTTTCAAGCTGTTTAAATTTGGCCACAGTATGACTGACTTGGAGTAGAATTTATCCATTTTGTAATCCAACAAATCTTAAAATGTAACAAATGCACAGTATATTTTAGTTGAGGAAGCCACAAAAAGATATGTGTCCTCATAAAGTTAGTATTTTATGGTAGAACACTCTTAGTAGAAGTCACACTAGTTTACAGAGTTCAAATATGTTATCCCAGAGCTGAGATATGACAATTTTAAGCTTTTTTAGCTCACCGGTCATTGTCCTTGCTATGTTCTAATGGGGGGTGGTGTAAATGGGAGGGCTACAGAAGGCTTAGTTTTCATTGCATTTAGTTTTCCTCTTGACAGATCATTCCAAATACCTTTAACCTCAATGTGTTAGATTTAGAAGTAGATTGAAGGAATTTTGTGCCTCTGTTAGGATACAGGTCACAGTTTGTCACTTCCGGAAATTCCTAGGGACGAAAGAAGTTCCAGATATTTTTGTGTGTTTTTTTTATTATTTTTTCCTGGCCCCCTGCATTTTTTTTCTGGGCATTTTTGTAGTTTTAATGAAAGGACAGGGGTAGAGTTACTGTCTGGAAATGATTTTAGAAGTGGAATGGGACCAGTTCAGGTGGTGGAGATCTGGTAGTTGGGGGTGCTTTGGTCTATTTACATGCGGCGGAATATGTGCAAAGAGACCCCTATCAGCTGATTCTACTCGTATCTCAAAATTTCTACCTTCAACCTATGAAAAAATTGTGCTTAAAATACTGCCAAAGGACTGTTCAAGGCCCCCACCGAAGGATTTGGTTCAACGAAAGTTAGGGAAGGTGCTGTGAGAGCAGACATTAACATTACCGCAAATGGGAAATGAATGAAAATGAAACTGTGACCTGCTGCCATATAGTGGGGACACCCACCTTCCAGGAAGTTCTAGCCGGATATGATACATTTCCTGCTGGACACTATTTATGTTATTTATCAACAGGTCAAATGCTTATACAATATTTAAACTTAGTATTGTTATCAAAAATGTTTCTTAAAATAAGTCATTAACAAAAGTGATTATAAGAAAAACTTTATATAAACAGAAAATTGTTCCAAACTAGCGTTTACATAGTTACTAAATCTTGTTGTATGGTTTAACCCGACTCCATGACATTATCCCCCAGCGACATTTTCCCCCACGACATTTTCCCCCGCGACATTTTCCCCCACGACATTTTCCCCCGGAGACATTTCCCCCCGGCGACATTTTCCCCCATTTTAACAAAACGGCATTCTATCTTACTTTTCCCCCCTTTTTTCTGCACAACCTCGCGGCCGATAAACAGTGGAACGTGAATCTTTTTCGATTTGCCGTTGAGTTCGGTTTTTACAATGAAATTTTAATTGTTCCAGCATATATCGATAACAGAGCAATTCTTAATCGTAGTAGGCCCTACTTCCAACTCCTGTATAATAAAAGAACAACAAAAACAAACTCTTGTTTATTTCTTGTTCGATATTGTTAAGCTTAAACTTCTAGAACTGGTTGAAGTGGGCTTGTGGTATCATGCAGTGCAGACAGTCGGAGGATGTTTTGAGATTACGCATCAGGCATTGGTCATCTAAATGAGAAGAAACTACCGAAATGAGTGCAGGGGGCTGAGCCATCTTGGGCATGGTGTAAAACCTCAAGCAAACTAGTCTCGGATGGGTGGGTGAGAGCATGGGTCTGGGCGGAAGGGGGGGAGGGGATGACAAACCCCCTCCATTTATCAGAGATTCTTGACGGTTTTTAAAAATGTTAACTTGGAATGTCCAGGGGTGTGAGAGCCGACCCGAAAAAAAAGAGGAAAATTTGTTTGTCAAGAATACCCCCAAAGGGTTTGCTTAAGAGTTAAATCAAATCACGATCAATTTGAGCTACTACTACATTGACTGATTAAGTTTGAGAAAAAAAAAAATTAAAAAAAAAAAATTAAAAATCAAAAATTCTAAAAAATTTTAAATTACTAGACCTAAAGTAAATTGTACGTAAAAATGGTGCCATTTAACTTGTCCCTAATAGATTGCGAACTGAAACTTTTTGCGAGTTTTGAAACTTTCCATTTGTTTCATTTACTGTCTGTTTCATTTACTGCCGAAACGTGCGTCACCAGCGAAGACGTATTATTGGGGTTGTATCAGTGAGGGTCCAATTATCGTCACTTGTCATCACTGCGGAAAAATAGCAGAGGCCGTGTATTCCAGACTAAATTCAATATTATGGCAGTATGTTCGAAAAACAACGCTTAATTGTGGTCTTTGGATTGCTTTTGATATCCAGTAGACAAAACGACACGTTCATTTCAAACGCGCAATAAACTTAAAGCACGAGTTGGTCTTAGAATTTTATGTTTGGATGCGCTCATGGTCTTTCACATCGTAGTCAGCGCAAGGAGATATACCTCCTTGAGTCAGCGTATCACTGGAAAGTAACCTAAGCGGACCAATGTAGTAATACTAATAGTATTATAAATAAGCTACCACACGGCGGCATTACGGCTAAGCCTTCGAACAAACATTTGCCAGTCCTCCAGGCGGAACTCTACGGGAGATTATTACAATTTACATAGGCCTACGTACACCTCCAATCAGTTAAATACTAATACTACAGGTACATAAATAAAATTGACACTTCAACCTTGAACAAAAACGCGGAATTCAGAAAAATGACGCGGACAGCCATTTTAAAAAACGCGATTTTCCGCGTTTCCGCAGAAGTCTCACACCCCTGAATGTCCAGTTGGAAGGCCTACGTTTAAGAATTGCTCTGCTATCGCTCACTAACATTCAAATCGAAATATGCTGGGACAAGTAAAAGCCGAACTCGACGGCAAATCGAAATGGTAAAGGCTTCACTGTTAAGGGAAGTTTTGAAGAAAAAAAGTACGGTAGGCTGTCGTATTGTCCGAGTACACTCATTAAGTTTGTGGGGGAAAATGTTGCCGGGGGAAAATGTCGCCGGGGGAAAATGTCGTGGGGGGAAATGTCGCGGGGGAAAATGTCGTGGGGGAAAATGTCGCTGGGGGATAATGTCGGCACACCGGTTTAACCCATGTATAAACATAGAATAAATCCAATGTCCAGTCCCTACAGATAAGAGGCCAACCCTAGGTCACTTGGGTGCAAGGATGACATTATCAGATAACAGCAGGCTGGGGTGAAGACATATACTGGGTTAGGCACTTCCTTACTCCCTACCCACAGCTACCACTCCCAGTGAATCATAAAATTCTAGTCTTAACTACATATTGGTAAAAAATAATAAGTACATACAAGGAAAATGGAAATATGTTAAGTTGTTTCCTATAATTAAACAATTGCAAAAATAAGAGAAGTCTCAAACATCTACCCTGTCACACATGTTTTAAATATGATGGGATGTCTTCACTATTATCTGGGCAAATAAGCTGCATGGGAGATATCTAACATGTTGAAATGAAATCTAAGATCATTTAAAATTTTAAACCATCTTATATCGTCTAAACGAGCTGGCTGTAGACATAGTTTATGAATTCAATATGAGAAATACAGCGGAAAGAAAGGCTACAGTGACGAGTGTGTGTGCTACAGTGACTAGTGTGTGTGCTACAGTGACTAGTGTGTGTGCTACAGTGATGAGTGTGTGACGAGTGTGTGTGCTACAGTGACTAGTGTGTGTGCTACAGTGACTAGTGTGTGTGCTACAGTGACGAGTGTGTGACGAGTGTGTGTGCTACAGGGACTAGTGTGTGTGCTACAGTGACTAGTGTGTGTGCTACAGTGACGAGTGTGTGTGCTACAGTGACGAGCGTGTGTGCTACAGTGACGAGTGTGTGTGCTACAGTGACGAGTGTGTGTGCTACAGTGACGAGTGTGTGTGCTACAGTGACGAGTGTGTGTGCTACAGTGACGAGTGTGTGTGCTACAGTGACGAGTGTGTGACGAGTGTGTGTGCTACAGTGACGAGTGTGTGTGCTACAGTGACGAGTGTGGGACGAGTGTGTGTGCTAGTGACGAGTGTGTGACGAGTGTGTGTGCTACAGTGACGAGTGTGTGTGCTACAGTGACAAGTGTGTGACGAGTGTGTGTGCTACAGTGACGAGTGTGTGTGCTTCAGTGACGAGTGTGTGACGAGTGTGTGTGCTACAGTGACGAGTGTGTCTTTGAGGAGAAATTTGAAGAAAAGGAAGAGAAGCTATTTCAAGAAATGAATATACAAAAGTAATATCAAACTTATAATCCATTGTCAAAGTTATTTGGTGTCATCAGATTCCAGTTTCTTATGTCTTAATGCCACAATAACTATAAATATTACATGAGGTATATTTTTATGTCATGAAGCAAATTTACTAATGGTGGTTTCCTAGCTTTCATTTTAGTAAACGGTTAATAAAAAATACATCGTTTTTATTTTATTAAGACAAGATTGAATATTCTCCTCTTTTTAAAAAAACAATTTTGATTATTTTTTGTTAATTCCCTGAAAGTCATTATGATTGATTATTCAGAAAGGTCAAGGGAGACAATGTCACAGTGTACACAAATTATTATGATTGGTTTATGTGACCTGAATACACCAATAGGAGTGCAGTATACCAGCAGGTTTCTGTGACATCAAGTTACTTGCCTTAGAAGATCAAGCCAGCCTTATTCAGAAATACTCAAAACCTGCTTTGAAACCATGTGGAAAATTGTCTTCAAAATGAATTATAATATATTTAAACGGTGCAGTTTAAAGTGAAATGAGCTGCCAAAATTCACACTTTTTTCATAATTTCTGATCGTCACGACAGTAAGAGGCTTTGAAGGCCATCAAAAAACTAAATGATTGGCGTTGGAATGAGGAAAATTCATACAGTATGTGACCTGTACGAACCGAAAACGTGTTCGAAAGTAAACAAAATTTAAATAACCGGGATGACCATTCATTCATTCTAAGCCAAAGTTAGTTCAAAACAATGCTATATCGTACATTTTCTAGACTAGAAGCACTTAAAAGCTTCTGAATTATACGTCTTGAGAAAAATAGCCAATAATTTCAACAATCTGTTGTTACGTCAAAATATCAACATTTTGGCAGCTCATGCCCCTTTAACGAATGCCAGAAACAGTAAGATGAAATTGTGACTTTAATAACGCCAACCAAAATTTACTTTATATAACAAAACTTACTTTTTGTGATTTATTTCTCATTAGAATTGAGTATTAAAACCATGCATTTTCTTTTTCATGCCCCGTCTCTAAAAGGTTATTTTATTGTATCAAGATTAATATCAATTTAAATTCTATATATTTTTGAGAATCCAAATTTTTAGTCTAAAGATAATTGAATTCAATTTTGTTTTCTGGTTTGATTCCATTTTATTTTAGGTTCTTTTTTTATCAAATTTGTTTGAACTCCTCTCCATAATTATTTCAGTCTCATAAGTATTCCTTGCAACTGTGTGTTTTTAATTTATCGAGAGAATAATTAATTTCTGTCCCTGTTATATATTTTCCTTTCAAAGAAATCCCTGTTCAATACGCAGTGTTTTTAGATGTGAGGAATATAACTTGCCAAGTATGCTCCTCATCTGGACAAACTTTTGGCGTTTTTTAAGTAAATCTGAAGTTAAAGTGCCCTAGCTGGTGACTGTAAAGTGGCCATTTTTACCGTGTTCAACCCAAAGAACTTTTCAGTCAACCATGGAAAATTTCACCCATTATATATAGCTCTGACAGTGAATTTATCCATAATTATGATCAAGAACTATAAAAAATCCTTTTTTTTATTTTGAATTTTGAACAGAATAAGCATGGGTGTTGAATGCATCATTTTATGTGGCTGCTGAACGGGGCCGAATCACAAACATTATAATAGTATAATATTGATCAAATGTGACTAAGAAAATGTATTTTAGACCCTGTCAAGACAGTATGTTCTATCTGGTCCCCCAGACTCCCTTTTCCAGTCAGACGGCGTATACTTAATCAGCTTAAATAAACTTGGAGGAGTCATTGGGGAAGATGAACTGATTGATTTTGTAGCTGGACCTTTTATCAATTGTCTGCCCATGAAGTTTCCTCAAACAATGCTCACAAGGAAAGTCAGACAGCAGCTAAACACACCGTTTTTCTTTTTTATAATGGCTGTCGTTGAAGACGAGCGTAAGTGAAAGCGATTGTTATTAATGAGTGGACAACTGCCGGCAGATTCCCATGCTTTTCTTCACTCACTTCAATGAAACCAATTTGGTTCTATTTGTTAAAACTGACTTCCTTGTTAGTCTTTTTCCATTCTTTCTAAAACTATTTCAACATCCATGCCAGTATTCTGAGCTTTTGATGCTTGGCTTCTACAATTAACACTAGCATTTTGGTGCCGTTTTTCTTTTGTCTGTCATAGGTTTATTCAGTTGCCCGTGGAAGTGAGGTAAAAACGATTACAAGGACAGACTTGTTTTGAATGACTGGTTTCAGGCAAAGCTTAAAAGTTTGGCCAGGAGATTAATTGAAGTTTGTTTTTGTAAGGGATTTGTCAAGGACTAAGAATTGTTATAGTTAACCCCACAAAAGACTCAGTGGTCTAGTGGGTTAGAGTGATCGTCCCTCAGTCGCACACAGAACTTGCATCGATGCAGCGCGGATTCAAATCACACTCAGACCAAATAAAAAATGAAATAATTCTTATTGGATTTTTCACTAGGTTGCGTATGTGGAAGAGTTGCCAGGTACTCGCCGAAGGTAGGAGGTTTCCGCCTGTCACTGAGCCCAGCTTCCTCCCCCACTAAACCTGGCAATGCCACCATATAAGTGAAATGTCTTCTACTTAGGAACCAAATTGCATAGTCCCTATCTTTTCCCATTATCATATTTTGTTCAATTTTAGTTTACCTAGCAAACTGCAAAAGAAGAATACAAATTACTTCAAAGTAAACTGGCTCGACCTCTGACCCAAAGGCCAGTCGTTGCTTATAAAAACAACAAGTGTTTGAAAGATATACTAGTCAGGGCTAAATTCCCTTGCCTGTCTTCTACCTTGGCATTTCTGGAAGAACCAAAATTTTTCACTTTCCCTCATGTGTATTCAAGGAAGCTTGTTGCGCTTTATGCTGTTTTCTAAGTTTTGGGAACAAAGGAAAAGTTTTTTGAAAGTTTAAACAAAGGAATTTCTATGCCGCTTTCCTATTTTGGGTTTTAATTTGCGGAAATGACAGTTGTCATTTGAATTTTATCCTCTGTCAGTTGGAGTCCGTTTCTTTTCAGTCATGCAATTTTGCGACATTTTTGTCGATGAGTCAGTAATTAAAAACAACTTTGCATCTTAGAGCTGTTTTTACAATGGGGTTTTCCTAATGAAGTTAGGGCTGATTCTTGATTTACAACCTTTTAACTCACATGTCTCTACCTTTTTCCTGTTCCTCAGAGACTTGATCTAGCGGCCTTTAGCATTAATTAAACGTCACACAGAGCTGAGTACGATAGAGGGTTGATGTAAGCCCTTCCCATGTCTAAAAAAATTAGCTTTGTTGGGCTTGTCACCCACACCGATTACAGCTGGGCAGAGAATTGTGGTCGCAGATTGAAATGCATTGTCAGCTGAGAGCATTTTCGGAGCCATTTCCTGCTTCAATGTTGTGCTGCTTTACAAGGCTTATTAGAATTCAATCTTTCCCCTTAATTGTTAGAATAGTTGGGGTGTGACAAAAAATGTGAGCCGATGTGACACTGCTCACCCGTGTCTTCACACTAACCGAGGTGACAGTTACGGACAGTTCCCCATCCCACCTGAACATCTCCATTTTCTATTACATCAACTGTTGCACAAAAGAAAATTGCCAGTGGAAAAAAGTGCTAGAGTGTTTCATGAGGTGTCGGCTTTTGGTGTTTTTTAAGCCATGAATGTCATTCCAAATTTTTGTCTCATCATAACAAAGACTGCTCTGAACGGTTTTATTTGACCTTTAATCCGTACAATTTGCATGAAGATTCAGCTTTTGTCTGACTCACTGTTCTTTATTGCCTTACTGATATGATTTATTTTTTTCTTTTTGGACTTTTTTCTCCTAAATTAAAAGCTTTGACACACCAATAAACAAATCAAATTCCTGGTATGATTTCTAATAAGGCATTTTTACATCTGTATTTTCTAAGATTATGCATTTTGATTACATTGGGACAAAAAATAATCTGCTAGTAGTGTATGTTTGGTGTGTTATTTGTTTTGTTCACACTAAAACTGAATAGTGAATGTTCAATAATTCCTATAAATAAATGCTATAATTATAGTCTGCCTTGGTAGAGTCTCGTTACTGGATGACATCTCCATTGAAGGTTGACAACCCATTCATGCGTGAAATCATGCTCGATTCGGAGGGTTTAAGATGCCGTAGCACATTGTAAATGCATCTAATGAACTGAATAGGCATTTTCAGTGCATTATCCTGCTGAAATTTTTATGACAATATTTAGCAACCAATTTGGCCAATGAACAGACCTGGTTGAGAAATATGTCCTTATTTTAGGACAGTTTGCCCCTTAGGCATAACCGGCACCCAGTTGAATCCAAGGAATAACTGACAATCTAAACTTTGACAGAAAGAGGAAATCTTCTAAGCAGGATAGAAGAAAATGCAGGGTTAAAAAAAAATGAGTCACCTCTAAAATAATTACAGACAGCAATGGCTGGTGAATGACCAATCAGTGAAAACAAAGCGAGTAACGATGTGCCAAATCCTGACCCCCACAACAAAAGGAAAGTGCACAGAGCGGTGATCAGAATTCCTTCGGCAGGGAGGAAATTGCTTCCAGATTTGCCTTTTTTCCCCCTTAACTATGCTGGTCATGGAAGGCTGTGGTATTGTTCTTGTATCGGGGATGTCTGAAGATTGTGCTGTCAACTGGATCCATGTTAGCTGGGGGTAGGGCAGCCTATCTCAGCCTAGCAAAACTTCCGGGGAGTGGGAAGGGTACCTTATTTATCATTGCTGATCGAAGGCTGAGGGACAGACTACAATTTCCTCCCCCTCCCCTCTCTCTATCATCACCACTCGCAACCATCTTCAACCCATCTCATCCAATTTACCCTTTCTTCACTCCACCCTGGCCGTGACATCCCTCAGCACCCAACCTTACCCTTCCTGTCTGCTCCCATACTCACCCTCCTCCACCCACCGGCCCCCACCAATTTTTTATCCTTTTATTTTTGAGTCTTCATCAACTCATTGTCTTCGCACAGTTCATGTTTCTCTGCTCATTTAATGCAGATTTCCTGCCCGCTCGTCCTTCCAGCCCATTCCCCGGAAGTCCAGCAGTTACAAGTGACAGATTTCATCGGGACATTTCTTCGCAGGAAACGGCATCATCATCTCAAAGTTAATGGTGAATATCAACATCGTTATGCCATGCAATTCAAGGCAGACAATTTTGTGGCTTTGAGTCAATTCATCTGAAGAAATATCCTAAAAGCTTAAAGAAATTTCCTCAACCTCATTCAATGAAGAATGAATAAAACTTCTCCGTCGTCCAAATTTAAAAAAAAACAAACATGTACACTGTATACTAATCAATGCCCAATTAAATAAAAAGCTCAAATAAAAGTATTAGAGACCTTTGGCTTCAATATTATTTTCTGACTTTTTGTTAAGGATACACTCACAAAGGTTGCTTTCTTTTTTTTAATGCTTTTTTTTTAGTTAAAATGTTTTTGTTAAGTTTTAAAAATAAATACCATGTACAACGACTTGCACAACAGTTTTAAAAGTGTCTAGTTGAAAACTTTCTATTTGCTTCCAAATTTCTATTTGCTTTTAACTTTGAGGAAATAGATGCAGAGGCTTTTCAATTTATTTATATTAAAATATGAAAACTTCAATAGGGTCTGAAGGAACTTTTGTGATCATGATCCTTCAAGTTAGTTGAGTGGCCCACTTTATTTGTTTCACCTGTATTCTTTTTATTTTCTTATATTTTATTTTGCTGTTAAAATATATAAAATGTCATAATAGTCCCCCAAAGAAATTCAACAGTGAGGATAAAAAGATGTATAAGACTGTTAAATTTAGCTTTAATCGATACAAATTATCGGGAATAAATCACGATATCTGGTTATGTTTAATCAAAAAATGTTGATGACCAGTTAATTTTATTTGTGGGGGGCTCAGTCAGACCAGCACAGTAATAGTCAGGTCGGCAGAGCAATGCCAAGCCTTCCAACAATGGATTGAGTTTGAACCCTACGCAATGCAAAGAAACATTACAAAAATTCTGATTGATTTTTTTTTTCTCACAAGATCACATTTTCTCTAGGCAAATAGCTCACTTTCCATCTCCATTAAACATGGCAACACCATAACATAAGTGAAATATTCTTAATTGTGACATAAATCAATTCATTTGATGTTTAAGATTTCACAACATCAAAACATTAAAATTAAAAAAAAGAACTAGCCACATTACTTTTGACGACATTTATGGAGCTTCATGGTAGGTTTGCATACATGTACTTTGTTACTCTTTAATAATGTCAATTCACAATTTTGTTTTCTGGCTTTTTTTAAAACTGTTAAATAGAAAAAAATGATTGAAAGATAGATACATGTAAGAAGAAAAGATTAAGAGAGTTAAATATAATTTTAATCTGTCAGCTCAATTTGATTCAGTCTAGATGTATAAGAAATCTGTTACTGATAATATTGCTCTTTAAAATAATTTCGAATAAAGATAATTTCCGTATGGCAATTGAAACAAAATCATCTTAAGCTCCTTCTACACGTGAAACGAATGTGAAACAAATCTTATTTTCACAACAGAAGTTTCATTATGTCGACAGGGCTTTAGAATAACACTATATTTCCAACAACTATATTGCCAAAAATTCTTGTTAAAATCTATCTTGATGATGAAAAACGTTTTTTTCAACAGAGGATTAAAACTTAATCTACCAAAAAGAACATATAGGCCTTCTACTGGCCACCTAAGGTTTGTCCTCATATTCTTTGTTACGTTTGTATTGATTATTGAGTTTGTGCAGTGAAATGATGAGATGCTTTTCCCTGACACATATTAAAACTTGTAGAGACAAGTTGTAAATGAAGTATTATTGGGAATTGAATGGTCTTTCCGTTTTGTCAAATTTGAGGCGTAATTTAATCCTACAAGCTGGCAGACTTATTGTGAGGATGGTCGCTGAGTTCAAACTAAATCTCTCGTGGATACATTTTCTTGGTAATAGAGTTTGGAGATGCTTAACAAATGTTTCATTTCTCTATCACTCGATTCTAAATGATAACGCATTAAATCGTGAGATATTGAATACTGGATGCGCAGGTTGTGTGACGTCTTTCATAAAAACTGTCCCGTCTGTATAATTGTATTTGCTGTGCTAGCTACAACAAGTGCAAGACAAGCCAGACAACATTGGTCCTTTCCAACTATGGGAGAGTGTGGATTACGCCAATTCAATTAACAGTCTTCTCTTTTTACCTCCCCGGTCTTGCTCATTCTGCCCTTTTTATGTTGTCAGCTTGTCGCACATAGCCCAAAAATCTAGGGTATTTGTCGATTCCAATCAATACTTTTGATCTAGGAATTGGAGTTTTATTTCAAGTGTTCGTATACAAGAGAGCTCAAAGAAGAGCGATCCCGTTTGCTATCATGTCAGTTGCTCTTGACTAAAGCGATAAAGTGGAATTGCTACGTTTCCGCCTGGCTTGCCACAGAGTTTTTCAGCCTTCTTTGTGATTGTCCAGGGAGAAACTGGCACTAGTGCTAACCTTTCACACATTTAACTAAGCTTCTGATGGCCAGTGTCTAATGTTGTGTCACCTTTTTAAGGCAATGGCGCTCGTTGTAGACGCAAATTGGTAGGCACTTGACGACAAGGTATTGCTTGACTGGCTGTTTGTTCTGCCTGGATGCCATTGAGTTTGGTGGCAGGCTAAGAGCTCGTAAAGAAACCTTAAGTCATCAGCTCCGTGAATAAATTCTCACTAATATTACCATATTATTTTCACATGACAGCTTGCCGTATTGATGGACAGTTCGTGTTTCTTTAGCTTTCTCAATGTGATTGAGGAAACATTGCCCAAACAGCTGTTGCCTGTGTGATCTAAAGGAGATATTAACCATTGATTTCCATCAGATTTTTATCAAATATTTGACTAAACTTAGCTAATATCGGACCAATAAGGCTTTTCCTTGGTTAAGCTCTCATCATACCATCAAAGCTTTGAGGTCCTTTTACAATGAGAACAAACTTGAATTACAAGTTTTCAATTAGTTGTTATTGAATAACTGATAATTGATTTTTAATGGAACTGACCATAGAAATGTGTGAAAGGTTGGACAGTATAAACTTCTGTCTTTGGCAATTGTGAGGGTTCTATGAGAGTTTTTTTTTGTCAAAAATTGCTCAAACGTTTGTTAGCAAATAAATTCAATGTAAAATTAACTATACTTGTCACATCTAATTACCAAAATTGTTGCAAGTATTTTTAACTTGGAAAGTTCCTTTTACATGTTTTACAGTTATAGAAAAACATCAACCAATCAATCAATTAAGCTTTAATATGGTTCCCTAATATTTAGAGGAAATAAAGTATTACATCCAGGTATTACATCCAGGAATCATGTGCTCATATTGTCGGAAAGTCCTAGTTAAAGTGGCATGAGCTGCCAAAATGTTGATATTTTGACGTAAAAACAAAATGTTGAAATTATTGGCTATTTTTCTCTAGACGTATAATTCAGAAGCTTTTTAGTGCTTCTAGTCTCGAAAATGTACGATAAAGTATTGTTTTGAACTAACTTTGACTTAGAATGAATGAATAGTCGTCCCGGTTTTTAAATTTTGTTTACTTTTCGAACACCTTTTCGGTTCGTATAGGCCACATACTGTATGGATTTTTGTCTCATTCCAACGCCAATCATTTAGTTTTTTGATGGCCTTCAAAGCCTTTTACTGTTGTGACGATCAGAAATTATGAAAAAGTGTGAATTTTGGCAGCTTATGTCACTTTAACTTGAAACTGCCTTTACTTTGAACTGCAATGCTGTGTCAAACAGTTACAGAGGTAAAGCAATATTGAAAAGTTTTATGAAAATTTATGATGAAACTGGCTTTCCCCTTGTGTTTCATAGCAATTGCTTGCTTGAAAGGACCGGTCAACTATGATGCTAAATGATGTGCATGTTTTCAATTGTTTTAACATTAAGATTTTAAATAGATACATAGTGAATTACCAGTTGCAAGTCACCTTTAATTTAAAAGTTTTCAAAGAGAATTGTTCACAAACCCTTCCATTGACCTGAATATAAAACTTTTGACACTAAATCATACCAATTTAAAATCTTTTTTTGTGTAAGAACATGTCAGAAATGAATCAACTCAGTGGCGAGAAAAGCACTGGGGGCTGTTTCTCAAGACATTTGCGCCCGTCGTAACTTTGCGCCTGGTCGTAACGTAATGCTGAAGGTATATGTTGCCATGACGTTAGGACCAGGCGCAAGGTTACGTCGGTGTCTAGAAACAGCTCCCTGGGTGTCTACTGTATTGAAAAGCTTTTAAAGCCTTCATAGATCTTGATTTTTACAGAGTGGTTATATTGACACGATTGTCTCCCTTTGTTCAGTCGTGTTACAAACATTTTGTTCATTTCCTTTTGGTTTAATATTCATCATATTATATGTTAGTTAGCATTCAATGTCCTTAGTGACATTCAGAGGTTATCAATTACTGCCCTGTGAAAGAAATCAAATTGAATGCAATTAGAAATCTTAAAAATATATATTTACATGTATGAACACCAAAACATGTCACGGGCACAGGGAAAATCTTTTTTTCTAAAATAACTACAGAGATTGACAAGTTTCTAATTGTGTTAAAAAGAGGAGTATATTTACATGTAGATATTTGGAAATTTATTATTTCAGAAACAAAGCAATACAAACATACACAAAAGGGGTAAAATTTATCGTTCAAAATTTTCTCCAGATTTATTGTTTTTCACAAAATTTATTCTCGCATTAAATCTTTTTTTATGACTCAATGGCAGATAGGAATTTGGCCTTTGCCAGATGGAATTAGTTGATTTAAATTTTTTGTGTAAATCCTAAATTAATGATATTTGCCTTTTGCTCTTGTTACCCATTAGTAAATTAACAAGGGACAGATGTTATTTGATTAAGATGGCCCTCTTTAATTCTTTGATTAATGTTTTGATGAAGAGAATTTAACTGGGATATCCCGACCACACCGTTATCCCGACCACTCTGACTTGCTTGTTCTCTTTGGAGGCATTAAGAAAATGCCAGATTATTAATGAAAAGTGTATTTGTAATGATGACTGTGAATTGCTATCATTGATCATGGAATTTTCTTAAGAGTTTGATTAATTGAATGATAGGACACTATGAATAATTAGATCTTTATCTTTGTTTAGAACTCTTTGATTATGTCCTGTTAGAAATGCCATTTCCAATTTTCTTTGTCATTTGTAGGTGTACTTTTTTTTATTCTTTTAAATCTCATGTTTTGCACTTGATAAAATGTTAAGTACATGTAATCATTAACAAGTATTTATTTAATGCTTTTATTGGGGGGGGGGGGGGGGGGGGTTGTCAAGTTTAGTGGAGGAGGAAACCAGGCTTTTCTAACTATCCATTACAGCAACCTACATGTACAATTAAACAGGTGCCTTTTCCTTATAACTGCTTGTGAAAGTTTATATTTCCATTCCACTGTTTAATATTCAACAATTTTGGGGACTGATATCTTGTGGGGTATAAACAAACCGTCAGTCAAATAAGCATTATATAATTGCCATAGCTGAAGATCTGTGAGCATTGTCAATGTATTACTAAGTGCTCTACAAAATTCTACTGACTGAGGCCAAACTCCTACCTGCCATCAACCTAATGAAATATCATGGGTTTTAGTTTATTACAACAAACTTATGATTGGGTATAAAGGTCTAAATGATGTACCTCTTTTTAACCCAATTAGAAACTTGTCTCCATGGTTATTTTAGACAAGAAGATTTTCCCTGTGCCAATGTGTTTTAATGTTAATAAATATATAATTTAAAGGGGTTAAAATAATATCTGGTATTTAGCAACTTCTTTTCTGATTACTGTACTCAAGATTATGCCAAATTACAAATATTGTTATCAAATTAAGGTTCTTCTGGATCATTGTAGTCAATATTAGACCTGATTTTAATCTGTACTCAATAACATGCTCAGTCAATATCATTGTACTAAAGACGATTTTAATCTGTACTCACTAACATGCCCAGTCAATATCATTGTACTAAAGACGATTTTGATCTGTACTCACTAACATGCCCAGTCAATATCATTGTACTAAAGACGATTTTAATCTGTACTCAATAACATGCCCAGTCAATATCATTCTACTAAAGACGATTTTAATCTGTACTCAATAACATGCCCAGTCAATATCAGTGTACTAAAGACGATTTTGATCTGTACTCAATAACATGCCCAGTCAATATCATTGTATTAAAGACGATTTTAATCTGTACTCAATATCATGCCCAGTCAATATCATTGTACTAAATATGATTTTAATATGTACTCAATAACATGCCCAGTCAATATCCTATACTAAAGACGATTTGAATCTGTACTCAATAACATGCCCAGTCAATATCATTGTACTAAAGACGATTTTGATCTGTACTCAATATCATGCCCAGTCAATATCATTATACTAAAGACGATTTTAATCTGTACTCAATAACATGCCCAGTCAATATCATTGTACTAAAGACGATTTTAATCTGTACTCAATAACATGCTCAGTCAATATGATTATACTAAAGACGATTTGAATCTGTACTCAATAACATGCCCAGTCAATATCATTATACTAAAGACGATTTTAATCTGTACTCAATAACATGGCCAGTCAATATCCTATACTCAAGACGATTTTGATCTGTACTCAATAACATGCTCAGTCAATATCCTATACTTAAGACGATTTTAATCTGTACTTAATAACATGGCCAGTCAATATCCTATACTAAATGACGATTTTGATCTGTACTCAATATGTCCAGTCAATATCATTATACTAAAGATGATTTTAATCTGTACTCAATAACATGCCCAGTCAATATCATTGTACTAAAGACGATTTTAATCTGTACTCAATAACATGCCCAGTCAATGTCATTGTACTAAAGACAGTTTTAATCTGTACTCAATATCATGCCCAGTCAATATCATTATACTAAAGACAATTTTAATCTGTACTCAATAACATGCCCAGTCAATATCATTATACTAAAGACGATTTTAATCTGTACTCAATAACATGCCCAGTCAATATCATTGTACTAAAGACAATTTTAATCTGTACTCACTAACATGCCCAGTCAATAGGGGCCTACTCATTGTACTAAAGATTATGTATCCTCAAAAACCAAACGATATAAATAAGGATATTTAGGCAATAGATTCCACTTGTTTTTACCGCAAATCGAACAACAGATTTACACCCTCTGTAATACCTATATTTCGTCTCAATATAAATTCTGCTAAGTGAAGTTTCTATTGGTTGCCACAGATTTAATCTATAAAAATCTTGAAGTCAGGGTGTTGGGCAAGTCAAGACGTTTTGATTTGTAGAAGGGATAACCGTTGTCACGTCAACAGAAACTTGTTTGCTCGCCACACAGTAAGGTCAGACTGCCGAGCTGGAATGTCTTTCTATGCATATTGATGAGAATTTTTTTTAGCGTTAATCTTGGAAACTATTGAGCTTGCCTAATACAGGTTGCAGGGTCATGATTTTGACCGCTAGCGGGCTAAAGGTTGGTCAACATTGACATTGACACAGTCTCTGCTGGACGTCCATAATATGCTAATGTAATCTGTGGCACTTTGGACCATCTTGACCAGAACTGGCCCTTTGTCCCTTTATTAAAGCCTTATTTGCCTTAACTTCATCTCGATTTCCTGTGGATGGAAACTGGCATCCTGTCTATTTGGCCTACCTCCAAAAGCTAACTGGGACTCCAATGTATTCACTTAAATTCAGGAATTCACTGACTTGATGAACACTGATTGAATCAAAACCAACCTTTAGTCATCACTTATCACTTTACTATTACTGGTCATGCTCGAAACTCAACTAGTTCCATTTAGCAATTTCATTTTGGCTTAATTGTTAGTCCTTTGGAGCCTTACCTGCATCAATATCTGAACAACAAAAATTATTACCTTTATATGTTTGTACATTGATACTTAGTGTCATCAATAGTAACCCCCTTTTCCTGAAACCAACTTGTTAAGTGTTTTGTTGATCTCATTTAGTAAAAACTGTAAAGGAGTTTCAATTACCATGGACAATGCTTTATTAAATAGATTTAAGAATTGTAGCTTTCTCTTTTATCTCTGTACATTAATATGTTTCTTGAATCTTTTTCTTTTGTTTTTCTGTTGGAGTTCATTAGGCAAGCTGTAAGAAAAACAAAAGTGTACAAATGGGGCATGTGAAATGAGATAAATTCTTGTATTTTGTAGTTCATTGAAAGAAAAACAGAGGGCCTCCATGGCTCAGTAGGTAGAGCGTTGGACGCTCAATCCGAAAAGCCTTCCACCAATGGGCCTCGGGTTCGAATCCCACTCAGTCCAAAAAAAAAAAATTGGAAAATTTTCTGACTGGGTTTTCACTCAAACGACCTATGTGGGATGGTTGCCAGCAGAAGGTCGTGGGTTTCCTTCGGGCATAGAGCCCGGTTTCCTCCCACAATAAAACTGGCAACGCCGCCATATAAGTGAAATAATCTTGAACACCAAACAATCAACCAAACAATCTGGTCTGGGGAGTTTATTCTAAGAAAAACAAAAATGTCTAACTTTGGCATGTGAAAGAAGTCTTGTCTTTGGTCTGGGGAGTATATAATTATCTGATCCTTTGTAAACAGGCCTGGCGTCTTGACTGGATCTGTTGGTCTCATTACTTATAGCTATTGTAATGTTTGGGACATGACTGTGGGCAGTGTGGTTTCTGCCATCCCAGAAGGCTCCCAAAGTTACACACACTATGACTGTAGGCAGAGTGGTTTCTGCCATCCCAGAAGGCTCCCAAAGTTACACACACTAATATCCCTGTCATTGTCTTGGACCACGAGAGTATAGGAATGGTTGCTTCTGACCTATCCTGATGAATTTCTTACCAGGCACAAAAGCGACCTACGCTTTGCCTGTGGGCTTAATGATATATCTTGGTAAGACTCCCATGCTCTTCCAGGAATGACTTTGGGGACGTAATCGCCACATTGCTTACGGAATAGACAACATTTCTCAATATACGAGCTATTGATTCTGTGTCTGTATTGTCAACATCCTTGACATTATCTTTGACCCAAACCCCCGAAGACCAATTCTTTGATTAAATACTTCTTCTGAAATATTCTTGAACAAAATCTACTACTTTCTGATATTTGTTAACATGAACTACCTCAAGCAAATTTCCATCTGACTGTATGAATATTTAATATGTTTCTGATATACATACAGATTGCTTTATTTTAGTTTTTTTTCTTTTCCTATTCCATTTATAGTTTAGTCTGAAATGAATGTTTCATTTGATGTTTTTTCTCTCCATTTTTTTCATTTGTCTCATAAATAACTTTTATGATTGTTATGCAAAACAAACAAAATTTCAGCAGTTTTATAATAATGGCTGAAATCTTGTATTACAATTGTGTTTTTTTTTGTCCGGGAACTTAATTTTAATGTCATTTTTAAACCATATTTTAACATCGTAAAACTGTTGTACCTGTCAATCAGAAGTTTGCATTTATCATTAGTTTAATTTGTCTGGACCATGTTTATACACTCCTTAGATTGGGAAATGAGGATTTTGCATTGGAGGGAGTTCATGTAGCTTTAAATGTAAGAGTATTTGAGATCATAAAAAAACACTAAAAGATTGACATTGGAATGAGGAAAATCCATACAGTCTACATGTATGTTCTATAACGCTGAAATAGTGTCCAAAGAGTCAACAAAATTTAAATAACCAGGACAAATGTTCAATCCGTTATAAGCCTAGTCCTAAACAATACTTTATCGTACATCTTCGAGACTTAAAGCACTAAAAAGCGTCAGAATTATACGTCTTGAGAAAAATAACTAATACTTTCAAAATTATGTTATAACGACAAAATATCAATATTTTGGCAGCTCATACTACTATACAGACACAAACATGCAACAAAAGTCCGATTGGGGCACAAGCTCTGCTGTGAAGATGGCTGCCGAGTCAGTTAGACATTCTCTGATAACTTTCTTACAGCACAGTTTGGTGAGGAATAATCATAGAGATATAGTTTTGGTACAGTTAGAAAGGAAAATTTAGCGTGCCTGTGCTGTAATTACCAAGTTTTTCATTTCCTTCTCCTTAAAGTTTGAGAATGTACTTTGCACATTAACACAATAAGGTACTTGTCTCCATGGTTATTTTAGTCAAGCAGATTTTCTCTGTGCTTGTGTGTTTTAGTGTTCATAAATACTAAAGAAAAAAAGAAAATATGGGTCTGATGTTCTTTTTCATCAAATAGGTAAAAAAATGGTCTGTTTGGCACCACTTTCATTAAAGAGATTTTAATCGTGTCAGAAATGGTTGCGGAAGTTGTATTTAACTCCAATCAATAATTTCGTCTCGGTCTGTATGGAGATTCATTTATTAATTGGTGTTTTATGCCTCAGTCAAGATTCAGTATGAATGTTGATATGAAGTTACCTCCCTTTGGTGTCGTTAACTAGTCTTTAGTGACGAGAGGTAAATGAAGAGTTGACTGTTTAAAGAAATAAGATTTTCTCAGATCGCCTCTCGTGATGACCTGTGTCAGAGTCAGAATAGGAAGAAATCAGGACGGTCGTCTGTGGGCTGATAAACCCCAGACATGATACCCTTCTCGGCCACAGCGGGAAAAGATTGACTGGCTGGATCAGAATGACGAATGGATTCCACATCATCCAACGATTTTATCTCCCTTTTTACTGCACAGAGGAGAACAAAACCAATTACAGACCATTGATATATTCAGCGGCAAATCACCAAACCAATTCCATAGGTTATTATTTTCCGATCGATGGAAGAACTTCTAAGTCTTATCTCCATTTGTCTCATGAGACAGACAAGAGTTCTCTACCTTTGTGTAAATCTTCAACTTCACTTTTTCATTTTCTTTGGTCTCTTTTTTTTCAAATTGATATTTCAGCTAGCTTTATTATTGATTTATTTGTCGGCAGGTCCCCTCTAAGGTATGATACATACTTTACTACTGAAGTTCCCTTTATTCCTTTTGTCTATTGGGTAATGCAGATTTTTTTTCTTCATTTATCAATATAATCAGTTTTTTCATTTGTAAACTGAAGAGTAAATTAAAAACTTTCTACAAAAACACAGGGAACCGTAATGTGTTGCTTGATGTGAATATTCTTTTCCTTCAAGGCCAGTGGCTTCTGACTGACTTGGTATAGCAATGCAAACTCAACCCAATTTTTCTCCCACCACTGGGTTGGAAGTTTGTATCTCCCTCATGTTCTGAAATTTTAGGACTCTTTCTAGTTACCAAATGTTCCAGAAGGTTTTCTTTTGGTTTAAAGACAGTATCTTTCACTATAATTATTTTGTCAACACCACCATTTAATTTTAAAATAGATTGGCATGCTTTCTAAAATACTTTCTTTCTGGTTTTAAGATTGTAATTCTGTAATATTTTTCCCCTTTTCCCTGTACAGCATTATTCCAGAAAATTTTGTCAAATTATTGAAAAAAAAAAATGTTAACTTAAAGTCCACCGCACAATTTCAATAGATTTTTTTCAAGATGTTGTATATCTACCATAGGTTTCTTCTAAAGAACTAAATAACTGTACCATGTTAAATTTGTATCTACCATTTAAATAATTTCTATGAGTAGTACATGTATTTGTATAGATTATTATAAGTCTTTGGACCTATTATGGATATCATGAAGGTTTATTTGGTTATTGTCTTGGCTGAACATTTGGTCCCTGGTCAGATTACTAAGTGTTAGTTTGTTAATTGTCTTAACAATGACAGGGGCATTATGGACTGACCAATGGTCAACTGAGGAATGGGGATTAGATCTATGTGTACAGAGTGGGCGTCATGGACATCTGAACGTAACCCCTCGGGTTTCATTTCTAGTAATGGTGTGGTTCATCTTTGCACAGAGAAAAGTGCTCAAGGACGTCAACAAGAAGGCATTCTGGGTGATTTTGTACGATAATTGCTAAGTGGTAAGACGTAAAGGCGTCAGTTTTCCTGTTAATCTGATTGGTGAGAAATCCATCCAGACTATCTAAACATCAATTTCATTGGGTAAACAGGTGCGTAAGTTTGGTTAAGGAAACTTTAGCACTATTGCCTCTACCAAAGATAATTGATTTTCCTCCCTGGCTATTCCAGGTTCGTTTCTGATTTTCTGATATTTGTTATGGTAACATAGCAAATGGCTTGATTGATTGGAGATGTTGTGTTCAGTATGGACAACGAGATAAATAATTTTGATTCAAGCTCGTGATGGATAGTAAGTCTTGGCAAGGTTATTTGATCAAGGTATTGTGCAGGGAATGGTGTTAAAAAAACACACAAAACAAACAAGCAGTTTGTCCAGTCAAACGGACAAGATCAAATAATTTTGGGTTATGCAATCCCTGTGATTATTTTGAACAATCATTTTTATCATCACCAGGCTTGAGTTAACTTTCGATGCAGATATTGAACTTTGAGAGAAGCTACCAAATCGTTAAGTCTTGACAATGAAAGTCATTGCCCTCAGTCGATTTGGGACCTACACCATCAAGTTGATCCCATGTAACTACTTTTCCAATTTGGTCTGCAGATGTTTTAGCGGAGACGTTTTTTCTTTACCCGTACATTCAAAATAAGTCCAGGCCTAGGATAGATGGTTAAATTCATTATATTTGGTGACATTTTGGTTTATGCTCTAACACAATTAACAATATTTTACAACTTCTTTATTTTGTAGAGCTATGTGTTCAAAGAAATTGTATTGACAGAAATATCATTTCACTTAAATAATTACTTGCTGAAGGTTGGGGGTTTTCTTCGGGCAAAGAGCCTGGTTTTCTCCCACACTAAACTTGGGGACCCCCTTATATAAGCGAAATAATATTGAGTGTGGCTTAAAACATCATTTAATCAATCACCTTAATAAATGGTGATGTTAATTGTCAATTAGGCTCTATGCTCAAATTTTAATTGATTGATTGATATTTTTCCCTACACTCAAGCTTATTTTACTTATAAGGCAATGTTGCCAGGTTTAGTGGTGGAGGAAACCTAGGTCTTTGCCCGTAAGAAAGGTGCGACCTTCGACGAGTACCTGGGAACCCTTCCACATACTGCGATCAAGGGAAAATCTATGCCCAGAATACCCCCCCCCCCCTCTCTAACCTTCTACTGGTACCTCACGGTCTGGTTCTATGCTCTGACAAAGACAGTTTTATCAGTTGTCAAGCATAACTATACAATATTGAACAAAAACACTTCTTTATACCACAAGGCGACTTCTTTTGATATGGGTGCGAATGGATCTCTCAGCTTTGTATATTTTTGAAATACTTCAAATATCCATTCCCATAGCACAAGAGGAAGGAAGCTTGACTTAAACAGACTTTTCCGCTTTCCTATTTTTCTTTTACTCGTCAGATCCCAAGGAGTGGAATAAAGTAATCAATGCAATTAGAACTGTAAACTCAATATCTCTATTCAAATCCCCTCTGATATCCCTAATTTTCCAGTAATGGGCTTAAAATGTTTGTTGTATCTATTTTCTTATATTAAAGGTATTATATTTATAAATGCGATTTTCCCTGTGCCCGTGTGTTTTAGTGATCACAAATATACTAAAATGCCACCAGAGAACTAAAAACGCAAAACTCCTTGTAAAATATCATTAAGGGATACAACAAGCTCATCTGAGCTTTATTCCCGCTAGAAACACCACAATGTAGAAAACTTATAATGTGTATCACGTAATCTTTTTCTTTCTCATATCTGTATGTTATTTTATTTCTCGTGAATAAATACATCAATCAAATCATTCTTTTGTTGGTGTACATGTAAAACCTCATATGAAGCTAGTACATGTAGGCCTAAACAGGTCCTTTATTTTCCAATGTGACATTTTGATGAAGGTGCTTTCACTAGTATCAAACATTAATAAGTGTAAAAAAAAAAATGAAGTGTTCGAACCACACATTAATACTTCATTTTTTTAGCCTTATACAAACAAACGGAAGGCAGAAACTATTTGCTCTTTACAGAGAAATTCAAGAACGCTTTAATATTGCTTTGGTTGTTACGGAGGAATAGAAAATGAAAAATCCCTGTCATCGATAAGCTTTTTACATCATGGGATGTTCTATTCAGTCTGTATGGCTTTGTTTTCATATCCTTTTTACTTTTTCCCTAGTAATTCATGAAAATTTGACATACATGCAATGGGGAGGGAGTGGAAGGAGAAAAGTTTTGATAAAGCTGTCTTTAAAATGGCATGAGCTGCCAAAATGTTGATATTTTGACATTAAAACAGAATGTTGAAATTATTGGCTAATTTTCTCAAGACCTATGATTCAGAAGCTTTTTAGTGCTTCTAGTCTTGAAAATGTACGATAAAGCATTGTTTTGAACTAACTTTGGCTTAGAATGAATGAATGGTCGTCCCGGTTATTTAAATTTTGTTTACTTTTCGAACACGTTTTCGGTTCGTACATCAATCATTTAGTTTTTCGATGGCCTCCAAAGTCCCTTACTGTCGTGACGATCAGAAATTATGAAAAAATGTGAATTTTGGCAGCTCATGCCACTTTCAATGTCTATTCTGGGTACTTATTAAATCCCTTCATTAACACAATATAACTGATAGAAAGTGGTCTCACCTGTTTTGAAGATAGCCATCGTTTAAACCTATTTGCATTCAATATAGACTGTAGTGTTAGCTTATTCAGAAGCTGTTGGTTCTGTGTAATTAATGTCAGTGACTGTCCATCCCACAGGACTTTCTTTGCCTATAACAACAAATGAATTTAGAAATCTCCAAAGTACATTGTCATCGGACAATTCCCAGAAGACGCTTACTAAATCTTCAAATGGCAAAATTCCGTACCAGTTGCCTAGCTGACATTTGATATGAAGAAATGTTGTGTTAAGTTATGGTATCAGGGTTATATGAAAGGCAAAATTTAAAACCTCTCTATTTATTTTTTCAAGATCATTTTTGTTTGAAGTTATAGGGATTCATAGAAGTCATTTTTTGTTAAACCGTTTCTAACTGGGTTTTCACGCGAACGACCTATGTGGGATGGTTGCCAGTTACCACCGGAAGGTCGTGGGTTTCCTCCGGGCATAGAACCTGGTTTCCTCCCACAATAAAATTGGCAACGTCGCCATATAAGTGAAATAATCTTGAGTGCAGGGTAAAACACGAAACAATCAATCAGTCAATCTTGGGAGCTCATGAAATATACAGAAACATGAACAGTAATGTAGGAGTTGTCCTATGTCTTTTATATTTAGAAAAACAAGACAACACTAAATTTTTTAACAAGTGTCATTTAAAATGGTTTAATATTTTCCTCCCAAATTGTCCATTTAGGCAGTGTTTTACGGAAATTTAGCTAAATGGCTTCACAGTTATTTTCTAGAGATTAAAGCTTTCAGCTGAATCACTTTGCAGCATTGATAATGGTGATGATACAGTGTTTTTTTTATAAGACTTTCTTTAACAACCCTTAAACATGAAAAGATGGAACAATCAGCCTCATCCAGTTACTTCTATTGATGGAGATGTTCAAGAAGACTGGTTACCTAATGATACTCATCATCCCTAATTCATTCTTAAACAAATGGCACAAAAAATGGTCAAGTTGGTGAAATATTATAGGAATATCTTCAACCTTAGTTGACATTGCCATTATGTTCCTGAGATTCAAATGGCAGGAAAGGTTTTTTTGGGGACCAGTAACATGGGAACAGTTTGTTAGACAAATTGAGTTCGAGGTTCATTTTTTTTCATCCAAACTAAAGGATGTCCTTCCAAATGTTAAAGAGGCATTTCTCAATCTAGGACCTTTTTTTTCAATTTATAACCAGAGCTTGAGATGACTTATATATGCTAAATTGACCCATGTTATATAATTAATCCATCAAACAATAGTCCATGAAGTAAAATGTTGCAAGATATTTAAAAAGCTGCATTTGTGTCAAACTAAGTTGGATGGGATCTGGACTGATTTGGTGACCTATTTCAATACGGTTTACCAGATTGTGTTTTTAGCCAGACTATATAATATAAAGTATGGCACATCTTTTGAAAATGGCAAGCATAGCATGTTCAAATCCCCCTCAGTCCCCCCCAAAAATTGGCATTCCATAGCTGATCAATTTACTAAAAACAGGTGCATTTCAGGGTCGCGTTTAACACCAGATTATTTGTTGGCGAAAAGCCACCACATCTTCAATAAAATCAACAACAACAAAAATAGAGTTTGAGAAACTAGAAACTGTTGAGGAACATAGGATCAGATTGTAATACAATTATGGCTGTACCCTTTGTACAATGTAAGTACACATGTGAAGATTCTTGCTTCATGAAGAGATCAAATTGTGGTCAAAATAAGGCCACATCATAATTGTATTTCAATAGGATATAGGGGGTGTCAGTGGCCACTGGCCACAGTAATGGTCTCTCAGACCTTCCATCGATGGGTTGTGGGTTTGACTCCCACTCAGTCCAAACAAAAATTTTTTTTTTACATTTCCATTTTTTCCATTCGATTGCCTTATGTACAAGACTTGATAAGTACTCGTTGAAGGCCAGAGCGTTCTTCGGAGAGCCCGGTTTTCCTAAACTTGACAAAGCCTTCATATAATGGATCCCGCTCAGTCCAAAAAATTGGAAAATTTTCTGACTGGGTTTTCACTCGAACAACCTATGTGGGATGGTTGCCAGTTACCAACGGAAGGTCGTGGGTTTCCTCCGGGCATAGAGCCCGGTTTCCTCCCACAATAAAACTGGCAACGCCGCCATATAAGTGAAATAATCGTGAGCTCGTAAAACACCAAACAATCAATCAATCATATAATTGAAATAAGTCTATCAAGTGATTTCACAACGTAAACGTTTGTCCTTTATTTTATACACTGGTGAAATACAGATTATACCCTTTTAAAACGCTGCCATATATGTGTGTAAGTGAAATAATCTTGAGTGCAACATAAAACATCAATCAGGTGATTTCACAAAAGTTTGATCTTTATTTTATACACTTCGGTCAAATACAGATTATGTCTGTGTAAATAAGTATATTTTAGGGATGAAACCTATTCACACATTCATGGATACAAATAATTCTTTTAAATTCTTGATAAACAAATGTGAGCAAAACTAACTATGTGTCAAACATAAATAAAGTTATGTCCCAAAAGAACTTGTTTTTAACTCATTCAGAGCAAGAATGTGAAATCTACCAAAACATTTTAAGGAAAGAAGAAGACGAATATGTATCAATCTTTACAAACTGATAATTTGGGATAATGATGTTTTATGTTCTATTGGACAATAAATCAATGAAAGCTATTCAAAATAACTATTTCGAGGCTGTTCTTATCCAAGTCAATCTTACTCCATAAATCTGTGAAGCTATTTTTTTCCCAATACTAGAACAAACATTACAGAAAATAAGGAAACATGTTTGATATCGTGTCAATAAGAGAGGATTTTCAGACTAGAGTGACATTCCGATGTAATATTACCAGAAGAGCTGGACGATGCTAGCCATTATCTCAGATCTTCAGGAATAAAAACAAGAGCAAACATGCAATTAACCAATCCCCATAGGGCGGCCATCTTGATAACTCCAAAATTCAACTCCTCACAATGTCTATTTACACAGACAGCAAAATAAACAATCCAATTTTACTCCACAAAAGCACTCAAAAATGTGTTTTCCTGTAAAATTTGGTATTTTACTGATGTTATTAATCGAAGCCATACTAACTAAGAAATATAAAACCAGGAAATCACCACGCCAAATACAAAAATGGTACAAAAAAATTCATCGTCACTTTGCAATTGTTAATTAAAATTTCCTTGAATCCAGTATATTGGAGAATGGGTAAGATAAGATAAGATATTTTATTTAGAGTCGGGGTTTACATATATAACAAAAAACACTAGCTTGCAAGAAGCTATTATTGTCGACTCCATGCAAGGAGCAACAAAATATACAAATGCTGGTGCAATTAAATAACAGTGAGGTTATTAATTAATATGTACATGTATGTCTGGACATAGGATAAAATTATAGTAAAATAAAACATTTGTATATGTGTAAAATATTTGTATATGTGTAAAATAAACATTTGTATATGTACAGATGATACATCATCAACCATCTAGATCATCATATTTTATCATCAGGTATTTTACCATTGGGCTAGGGGCAATGTCGCTTTGCTTTAACCGTGGTTGCTGGCCTTGAAATGAAGATCATTAGGTATGCATGCAAATTACATCAGCCTTCTTTAAATAGTTTCTATTGTTTGTGGGGCCTAATATAAAAATGTAGATGTGATGGAGGGTGATTGTTTGGTTGATCGATCGTCATATGACCATAGCCGTTGAGTGTGGCGTTACGTCCTAGTCAATCAATCCAGGCAGGTAAATAGGCCACCAACAGATTTTCAGTGTAGGATATTGGGAACGCTTAAATTACTTGATTGATGCTTTACGCCACACCTACGGTTATTTCACTTATATGGCAGCATTTTCCGTAGTACATTGTTTACTGTGTGACAGACGGTTTCAGGTTAATGTAAACAAAGGCCCTACATGAGCGAACCCGACTGTAGTGAGTTGTGAAAGAGTTACTAATATTCATCTATCTGATAAACTGTAAGACAAAAATAAATCTGATAAAAATAATCAATAAATAATAATAATAATCAATAAATCTGATAAACTGTAATTCTTTATTTTATTTGTACGTTATGTAATCAGGGCAAAACACAAATAAAAGTCAGAACACCACGAAACGATCGACCAAGCTGTAAGCGTGTGATGGTTCCCTCTTAAGCCTTTGTTGGAAACTCCAGCCTGCCTGCAGCTAAAAGTAAACATATCAGCTGCAAATTAATTCAAATATTGTATTAAACTCATTATTTAACGGTCTGTCTGGGGGAAGAAGTTTACCAGTGATCATCCCAACACCTTCCCAATATTATGTGTACGACAGTGAAATGAATTTGCTTCATAAGCACGGTGCCCTTTTAAAAGGGTTTGACGCTTATCAAAGAATTTAATGATTAAGGTTGGAAATTCAAGCAGTCAGTGGATGACATGAACCGAAATATTATTCGAAAAGTAAACAAAATTTGATTAACCGATATGAACAATCTCATTGTAGGCCTAAAAATAGCCGATAATTTCCACATTCAGTTTTAACATTGAAATATCAACATTTTTGCAGCTCAGGCCACTTTAAGTTCTTGTTTGTGCATTGGTCAAAGTTGAAATCTATAATGGTTGAATACCCAAGAGAAAAATAACATTTCTCTGTGTTTCTATTTAGAAATACATGTACTGTTGAATACAAAAAAGTCCCTTTAGCTTAGGGCAATTCTGAGTCAATATGTAAATGTAACCACATCAGTAATGGTAAATAACATGAGACAAGTTTATACGCCAAACCAATATCTCACAGATTTCATTAACTCTGACAGAATAGACCTGATAAAAATGGAGAGTTTTATCAGAACAGAATCCTGCTTGGTTTGATTTGTTTTATTTGACGCCTAAAAGCTGACATAGCTTGTCAAAGTACTCTCACTGATTCTAATGTAGGGTATAGCTAAATCGTAAAACACAGAATCATGAGCTGACAGAATAAAATACTGATTTCCACACGAGATGTAAAATTTGTGTACCATGTACGAAAATAGTCCCAAATTAGTTACAGTGCAATAAGCTAATGGATCTCGGAGAAGCGTTATGACAAAACCAATAAGAGGCCAATCAGATAAAAGTATCACAAGTCACAGGAATCAAATAAAAATGGAAATAAAACTATGCTGTTTGCTGTAAACCTTGTCACTGCCAATAAATATTTTCTTTCAGATGAAAACATTACAGGGAGCTAGTGAACCATTTGACAAGATTAACAGCAATTTAAACTTAAGGTCTTCCAGCATTGCTCTGGTATTTATTTCAAGATTGTTATTTGAAAATACGCAATCCATTATCCTTGTTTAAACTAGTATCATCAAACAACATAATTGATTGACTAATGCCTGATGCCATACTCAAGATTATTTCTATCTCACTTATATGGCGGCATTGTCAGGTCATATTGTTCTCAAATGAAGCTCCTTTGATAACTTGAGTATATCCCTACATAGGCTGGACTCACACATGTCAGAAGTGGGTACTTTAGAGTTTTAGACCATAAGGAATGAAATATCAGACTTAAATTACTACCCAGATTATTTGATGATCTCTACCAATTGGTCCAGACTCCTTTGGTAAAACCACCATCAAGAAACACAACCATGGTAATTCCTCTAAATAGCTATACAGTGTTTTTCAGAGATTAAAGCTTTCAGCTGAATCACTTTGCAGCATTGATAATGGTGATGATACAGCATGTTTTTGTAAGACTTTCTTTAACAGCCCTTAAACATGAAAAGATGGAACAATCAGCCTCATCCAGTTACTTCTATTGATGGAGATGTTCAAGAAGGCTGGTTACCTAATGATACTCATCATCCTTAATTCTGTCTTAAACAAATGGCACAAAAAATGGTCAAGTTGGTGAAATATTATAGGAATATCTTCAAACTTAATCTCCTGCAAAAGAAAACAGTAAAAAGAAACACAATTTGACTAATCCTGACAACAGTCAGTTTTTGTCAAAGTCAAAAGTATGTCCTCCAAACTGATAGGTTATTGTCAAATGCTAGATCCAATCTTTCTCCTGAACGAGTCCTCAATAACAAAATAAAATTGATCTACTGCACTTGCATTTTATATCTGTTTTGATTTGTATTACGGTAATGTGTATTGATTGCTTGTTTGGCATTTTATACTGAACGTGTAGATTTATAATGAGAGTAAGCTAAGCTCTATGCCTAAAGAAAACCTCCCAGTATCCAAATGTTACCTGTCAGTCAATGTATTTAATTCAACCATGTATAAAGGTCTAAATGATATACCTCTTTTTAACACAATTTGAAACTTGTCTCCGTGGTTATTTTAGACAAGAAGATTTTCCCTGTGCCCGTGTGTTTTAGTGCTCATAAATATTTAATTCAACCAAATGAGACAATAATCATTCATGTTTTATTTCAGGGTTTTATACCCATGATGCTCCTATGGAAAGTTACTTTGATTGACCATCTAACCAATTACTGTTTAAATCCAAAAGGTAATCGGACATTTAAAAATCTTTTCAACGATATCACTGTGGAATTACATGTGATGTAAAGTATTTAGAAGGGGACAATACATGATTAGATTCGAAAATGATTTAGATCAAGGTAGTTTTTTATCCATTCATTTAGTTTGCATGTGTAATGAGACTCATGACCTCTGACCTTGTGATTTTTTACTTTTCTCAGACGACTGACATGTACAAATACAAACTGCCTTACCCTTTCTCATATTGATTAAAGAAGATTTTCTCAATGTGGGACTTTTTTTCAATTTATTGCCAGAGCTGGTCAAATAAGCATGGAAATGACTTCTGTATGCTATATTGACCCATGTTGTAGGCTCAATCCATCAAACAACAGTTCATGAAGAATTGACAAAGTAAAATGTTACATTTTTGGCAATCAGAAGGTGGGTTTATAAAGCGGCAATTGTTTTAAAACTATGTTCTGTTTTGGGGAATTAGAGGGACAATTCTTTATAAAGTCCATTGAAACTGGCAAAAATTAAATAAGATTGACTGGTTCATGCCAATTCCTGAAGTTTTGCTTCACTATAAGGTACAACAAACTTGTGTAGTAAGTCTAACTAATCAAATGATACATGTTCTTCTATGCTGTTTGGCTGCTGGTGAATTTACTTTAAGGAAATATTTTCTAATTTGCATTAAGTGTATTGTAGAACATGTACTTAAAAGCCTGCCCAAAAGTCACAGCACATACAAAATTCAAGCTACATTTGCCGATCTACAATGCTTACGAGAGTTAATTATCTCAAGAACTTCCGTTGTGTACATACCCTCACAGCGAAGATGTAATAAACGATTTCTTCTGTCTCAATACGTCTTCGGGGTAGTTTGTACTCATCATTGTGTATGACGTCATTTTTCTGAGTAGGTACAAAAAAATACGGAAAAATGCATATTTTCTTCCCGTTCTTATTGTGATAACCAGGGGACTAACATGGAGGTGTTTGTTTTCAACTTATGTTTTTCAATTATATATTTAGTCCATAAACAAACCAGCTTAAAATCCTGTTCATAAATCTTTTGTGTTTAACACAAGAGTATTTATAGTCAATTTAATCTTTCAAAAAGCCAATGCAAGAAATCTAATCAAATATAAACCTCAAGGAACACCTAAAAGAGATATTCTTGGTTGATCTGTTTAGTGATTATTAACAATAAAGCTCAAGTTAGGGATCAAAATAAACTTACAATCAGCACAAAAGTTATGTTTTTATTAACATTGCTGGACATTTAGGCATACATGTGTACATTACCAGACAGTGACCACCGGAAGGTTGTGGGTTTCCTCAGGGCATAAAGCTCGGTTTCCTCCCACAATTAAACTGGCAACCCGCCATATAAGTGAAATAATCTTGAGTGTAGCGTAAAACACCAATCAATCAATACAGACAGTTTGGCAATGATCCCTGTTAAAGCATGACCAAAATTGTACAAAATAAATAAAAAAGTGATAAAATTTGTGTTGCTCTTATTGTCAAACTGTGCTTGAAGATAAATTCCAACATCAATAAATGATTATTTAAGAAAGACAGTATGTCTCACAGCTTATCAAAAGAATTTCTTTATCCAGATATCTGTTTTCTTTCATACGTCAAACAATAGCTCAATATGACAATGCCAATCAGTGCATCAATATGTCAAAGACTGTTTCATACTGTGAGAAGTTTAGAAATATAAAATATCAGCTATCAACATTTTTTTATACACATCCAATCTGGAATGCAGAAAAAAGAAATTTGTTCTTTAATAAATAATCCATCAAGTTTTGAGGTCTTGTGGTTTTGAATCATGTTGAAAGATGTAGGATAGGAACGAAAACAAAACGTAAAAGTATTTCCAAAATTCATGATCTGGAATCCATTACTTACCTTGAGCCAGAAAATGAAACCTGTAAAAATCTACGAACCAAAACCAGTACCCACAATTTATGTCAATCTTTATAAACCATGATAATTGCTATTCACTTACATCAGAGGAATGTTTATAGGACATTGAACTTGCAATGAAGGGTTACCCAAATATTTCAATTCCTCACTGGAGCAGACAGTGGAGATACAGAAAGTATATTTGAAATCGGTCAATAAGAGAGGATTTTCAGACTAGAGCGACATTCCGATATAAAATTACCCAAGAATCTGGGCAATGTAACCCATTATCTCAGATCTTCGGGAATAAAAACAAGAGCAAACATGCAATTAACCAATCCCCATAGGGCGGCCATTCTAATAACTCCAAAATTCAACTAGTCTATTTACACAGACAGCAAAATAAATACAAATGTAATTTTACTCTACAAACCCATTTTAGAATGCAATTTCTAGTCATATTTTGTACTTAGCTTTTCCCCCAATCTAATTCTTTCAATAAATTCAGCAAGCCTACAAAATCAGTGGATTATAAGAGAGACTCCTTTTTTTCAGATAATGAATTTCTTTTCCATATGCTGACCTAATATTTACATTTAATGACATTTTCATACTATATGGCAAATTTTATCAAAACAAGATAATATTTTGATAATATATTCTGACATCTTTGCAAAAGTCAATTAATCCCCAACAAATGTTGCAGGTGAAGGTGATCCAGCAGAATGTTCTTCAAATGGCCAAAAATTTCAGATCTAAAAAAATGCAAAATTAAGAATTATGGAGGCAAAATCCAATAATTACAATGTACATAGATCTATATGATTGAATGATTGATTGTTTTGTGTAAGAGGATTTATTCAGGATAATGTAAAATCCACACCGTGTTGCCATATTTGCTGGTGGAGCAAAACCTCCATGTTCAGAACCTGCATATTGGTACCTGGTTAATAAATCAAACACTTATGCTGAACAACCGTGTCAATTTTGATTCAAGAAACATTAAAGCAGCTATATCAGAAGTTTTAAGATCAGGTAGATGAGTTTTTTCTGTATGATGCTAACACATCATTAATTTATGATTTATGCTATACCGGGTACTCAGGATTATTTTGTCTGGATGAAACCCTTGATCTACCTGGTACGTGTAACTCTTGGACTGAGTGGGATTAGAACCTTCATTCCATGTGTGAAAGACTATCGTTCTGTTGACTGAGCCAAAAAGGGCTCACTGATGTTTGATGATGTATGGGAGAGGAAACCAGGCTCTGCTTATTGGAAACCCCCAAAGTGTAGCAGGGACTGAGTAATTTTAAAATTTTATTCAAACTAAATGGCTTTCTAACCAGCAACCTATTGATGAAAGGCTGGTGTAAGACTGATAGATTAGTATCCTACCAGCTGGGCCAATGGGGTCCTTGCAGATTCAAATCCATTGCCATGGCAACTGGGATGTTTGTCCAGTACCAATCTATGATTTTTTTTCTTCTAAGTCCACTTTCTTTTCCCCACGTTAAATATGAGGGCCTTCATATAAAGAAAACAATTTAATCAATCTTAATTGGCGTCTCGTTTTGTACAAGTGTGTCATTGACAATCCCACTTTATCCATTCTTCATGGACTGTTGTTTTGATGGATTAACTGTGTAACCTCAGTCAATATGGCATACACAAGTTATTTCCACGCCTATTTGACCAGTTCTGGTTATAAATTAAAAAAAAGGTCTCGGATTGAGAAAAAATCTGTGCGCATATCTGATTTATCAATATGCAAAGGGGCCTTCGTGGCTCAGTAGGTAAAGCGTTGGACACTCAATCCGAACAGCCCTCCACCAATGAGTCACGGGTTTGAATCCCACTCAGTCCCCCCCCCCCCCCCCCCCCACACAAAAAATTGGAAAATTTTCTGACTGGATTTTCACTCAAATGACCTGTGTGGGATGGTTGCCAGTTACCAACGGAAGGTCGTGGTTTCCTCCGGGCATAGAGCCCCATTTCCTCCCACAATAAAACTGGCAACGCCGCCATATAAGTGAAATAATCTTGAGCGCGGTGTAAAACACCAAACAATCAATCAATATGAGAAAGGGTAACACTGTCTGTTTGTATGGCCGGGTCAAGGTGATGACATGCCAATCTAATAATGAATGAATGAAAAAAAAACTACCTTGATCTAAACTATTTCACAATGTAATCATTTACATCTAAACCCCTGTCTGAATATACCTAACATCATATTTTATTTCATGGTTATATCTTTGATAACCTATCTAACGAAGAACCTTGATTCTACAAAAATGACCTCAGATTTCTAGTAATCTGTTAGTTTCCTCTAGATCTTCAAGTTAAAGTAAAATAGTGTTGGATGGTCAATCGCATTAGCTGTTCACTGATACAACACAGTGATTGAAATTCTCAAGATGGTGGACATGGACCTTGGTGGCTCAGTCGGTAGAGCGATAGTCTCTCAGTGCAACACAGACCTTCCATAGATGGGCCATGGGTCCAAATCCCACTCAAACCAAATAAAAATTGAAGAAACTGTTGAGTGGATTTTTCACTCAGTCGTCTTACGTGGAAGAGTTGCTAAGTACTCGGTCAGGGTTGGCAGTTTATTCTTTGAAAGTGCCCGAAAGCGCAACGCTGCCATGTAAGTGAAATGCATGACCTTGACCATCAGACAATCGGAAAATGATACAATCTGCTGATGTATTATTTGGTCGAATTCAATGGGTTGATTGTGGAAAGTGCTAGGTTTCATTCAAACTTGAGCCTGGAATACTCTCACTACAATCTTGAAAGCATTGTTAAAATCCAAATAAACAATCCAAACATTATCCTAATTCAAAATAAAAATAAACTGAAAATTGTAAAAGCTAAAAATCCATAAGATCTGTTTTATTTCATTTTTTTTTTGTGGGGGGGGGGGGACACGTCTAAGAGAACAAAGAAAATTAAAGTATTTTACCGTAATATATCAGTTTGAAATACACAATTTTATCTTTGACAAGAAAATGACTGCTGTATCAATTTGTCCAACAGTGTTTGCCTTTAACTGCCTTTAAAAAATGTTATTTTTTAGGGCATAATGACAATGTCAGCTAAGGTGGGAGATATTCCTATAATATTTCACCAACTTTACCATTTTTTGTGTCATTTGTTTAAGAATGAATTAAGGATGATGAGTATCATTAGGTAACCAGTCTTCTTGAACATCTCCATCAATAGAAGTAACTGGATGAGGCTGATTTTTCCATCTTTTCATGTTTAAGGGTTGTTAAAGAAAGTCTTATAAAAACACACTGTATCATCACCATTATCAATGCTGCAAAGTGATTCAGCTGAAAGCTTTAATCTCTGAAAAACACTGTATAGCTATTTAGAGGAATTACCATAGCGTGTTTCTTGATGGTTGTTTTGCCAAAGAAGTCTTTGGACCAATTGGTAGAGATCATCAAATAATCTGGGTAGTAATTTAAGCCGGTTATTTCATCCCTTACGGTCTAAAACTCCGAAAGTACTCACTTCTGAAATGTGTGAGTCCAGACTATGTAAGAATATAATCAAGTTATCAAATGATCTTCATTTTATAGAAAAAGAATTCAGATCAAAGTAAAAGGAAAAAAATAAGGGACAGGATTTACATTGGCCTTGTAGATTATTTAATTAATTGCTCTCTCACTAAACCTAGCAAAGCGGCCATAAATGTGAAATAGAAATAGTCTTGAGTATGGCGTCAAACATCAGTTAATGAATTGTTCTAACATAAGTATAATGGATTGCATATTTTCAAATAACAATCTCGAAATAAATACCAGAGAAATCCTAGAATACCTAAAGTTTGAATTGCTTTTAATTTTGCCAAATTGTTTACTAGCTCCCTGTAATGTTTTCATCTGATAGAAAATATTTATTGGCAGTGACAAGGTTTACAGCAAACAGCATAGTTTTATTTCCATTTTTATTTGATTCCTGTGACTTGTGTTACTTTTATCTGATTGGCCTCTTATTGGTTTTGTCATAACGCTTCTCCGAGATCCATTAGCTTATTGCACTGTAACTAATTTGGGACTATTTTGGTACATGGTACATAACTTTTACATCTCGTGTGGAAATCAGTATTTTATTCTGTCAGCTCATGATTCTGTGTTTTATGATTTAGCTATACCCTACATTAGAATCAGTGAGAGTACTTTGACGAGTTATGTCAGCTTTTAGGCGTCAAATAAAACAAATCAAACCAACCAGGATTCTGTTCTGATAAAACTCTCCATTTTTATCAGGTCTATTCTGTCAGAGTTAATGAAATCTGTGAGATATTAGTTGGGGGGAAAAAATTTTCTAATGTTATTTACCATTATTGATATGGTTACATTTACATATTGACTCAGAAATGCCTGCAAGGCAGAATTATTTTTAGTATTCTGTTTGATTATGTTCTTCTTTAATAGAAAAAAATTGTGATGTTTAAGAATGGCGCATTCATTTTGAAAACAAAGGCTTCATTCAAGGCACACTTGAAAATCCGGTATTTTTTGTTATATTTAAAAACAGCAGACGGTTTTCTAAAGTTGGGAAATTTCTATCAAAATTTGCAAGTTTTGGCTTTTGTATTTTTAATTTGAAATTGAAAATTAGATTTTTTGCATACCTAGAATATAACTAATTCTGAGCCTTGGTATGTGCACAAACGCCCTAACAATTTGAACCCTCGAAGTGATTTAACCATACATTATTATTTTACCCAAGTTATCTGGAGACATACATTTGTTAGGAATTAATTGACTTTTGCTCAGTTGTCAGAATATATTATAAGTTATTATTATATATTTTTATTTTGATGAAATTTTCCACATACTATGAAAATGTCAGTCCCATGGAAAAGAAACCTATCATCTGCAAAAAAGGATGTGGAGTCTCTCTTGTAATCCATTGATTTTGGGATTTTGTAGGCTTGCTGAATTTATTGAAAGAATTAGATTGGGAAAAAAAGTTAAGTACAAAATATGACTGGAAATTGCATTCTGAAATGGGTTTGTAGAGTAAAATTACATTTGTATTTATTTTGCTGTCTGTGTAAATAGACATTGTGAGGAGTTGAATTTTGGAGTTATCAAGATGGCCGCCCTATGGGGATTGGTTAATTGCATGTTTGCTCTTGTTTTTATTCCTGAAGATCTGAGATAACGGGTTACATTGCCCAGATTCTTGGGTAATTTTATATCGTAATGTCGCTCTAGTCTGAAAATCCTCTCTTATTGACCTGGTTTCAAATATACTTTCTGTATCTCTTCTGCCAGCTCCATTGAGTAATTGGAATGTTTGGGAAAACTTTCATTGCAAGTTCAATGTCCTATTAACATTCATCTGATGTTAGTGAATACAAATTATAATGGTTTATAAAGATGGACATAAATTGTGGGTACTGATTTTGGTTTCAAGATTCTTTTTTCCGGGTTTCATTTTTTGGCTCAAGGTAAATAATGGATTCAAGATCATGTATTTTTGAAACTATTTCTTTTATAACAAAAAGAAAAAATGTGTATTATTTATTAATTGGTAGAATTTTCTTTCGTATCCTACATTTTTCAACACGATTAAAAACCACAAGACCTCAAAACTTGATGGATTATTTATTAAAGAACAAATTTCTTTTTTCTGCTTTCCAGATTGGATGTGTATAAAAAAACTGTTGATAGCTGATATTTTATGTTTCTAAACTTCTCACAGTATGAAACAGTTTTTGACATATTGATGCACTGATTGGCATTGTCATATTGAGCTATTGTTTGACGTATTGAAGAAAACAGTTATCTGGATAAAGAAATTCTCCTTTTGACAAGCTGTGAGACATACTGCCTCTCTTAAATAATCATTTATTGATGTTGGAATTGATCTTCAAGCACAGTTTGACAATAACAGCAATACAAAATTTTGTCACTTTCTTATTTATTTTGTACAATTTTGGAGATGCTTTAAAAGGGATCATTGCCAAACTTTCTGTAAATGTATGCTGAAATTTCCAGTAATGTTAATAAAAACATAATTGTTATGCTGATTTTAATGTCCTGCATGGTTATAGCTAACCTAGAACCCTGTTTGACCGTATCTGGAAGCAAGAATGGCCACATGTGAACATGGAGCCATAAAGATCTCACTTAGTTGTTTCTAGCTATAAAACTTAGGTTTATTTTCTTCCTTGTGGTTTATGTAGGAATGCATTTCTGGTTTAGGCTTTTTGGAGAGATTAAATTGACTATAAATATTCTTGTGTTAAACAGAACCAGTTAAATGTCTCACTCTTTTAGTAAATTCACCAGCAGCCAAACAACATAGCAGAGCATGTACCATTGGTTTAGTTAGACTTACTACACCAGTTTGTTGTACCTTATAGTGAAGCAAAACTTTTGGAATTGACATGAACCAGTCAACCTCTTAGTGAATTTTGTCAGTTTAACACCATTTCTGAGACACCATGTCTTGCTACTACCGTATTTCTTCTAAAGATACAGCCACTTTTTTCCTCATAAGGATTCGAACATTAGTAAAGAAATCTGCTAAATGAGGCCAGACAAATTTGCCCAATACAGGGAATTTAAGGCAATAGGACCCGCTGAGCAGTGTATGAAAATGGTTATCCTTAAAGACAACTCTTCATCTCCATTTTTGTCCGACTCAATGGAAAATTTAGGCTATTAGAATGGCTGAATATTTAGAAGAAATACGGATTCAATTTATCCTGCATTTACTCTGTATGGCCATGTTAATTTAAACACTGTCAGATCCTTTATTTAAGCTAGTTTATCACAACTGGATATGGTTATTGACTCTGACAGTAGATGTTCAAAGTAAAAGAAACTTGATTGATACTAAAGTTCTAATAATATATATTCTCATGAATTTGGGAATCTCACTTCAATGGTATAGATACAATAAGTGATGTTAATTAATTAGTTCCTCTATCAGGAGTACAATTCATGCCAGTTTCAATGAACTAATAATACCTAGTATTGTCTATTAAAGAATTTAGCATCGCCCCTCTATTTCCCCGAAACAGAACATTGTTTTAAACAGTTGCCCCTTTCTCGACCCACCTTCTGATCTCCAGAAATGTAACATTTCACTTTGGCAATTCACATTTTATCCATTCTTCGTGCACTGTTGTTTTGATAGATTGATTATAGAACATGGGTCAATATAGCATACAGAAGTCATTTCCATGCTTATTTGACCAGCTCTGGTTATAAATTGAAAAAAAGGTCCCAGGTTGGGAACATCTTCTTTATAAATCCCTTTAATCAATATGAGAAAGGGTAAGACACTCTGTATTTGTACATGTCAGTCATCTGAGAAAAGTCAGAAGTGTCAAGGTCAGAGGTCATAGGAATGGATAAAAAACTACCTTGACCTAAAGCATTTCCAAATCTTATCATGTATTGACCCCTTCTGACCTGCTAGCGATTTGGTTTGTTAATATGGACATCAGTTGTGTGTACTGCTTTTGGTTTCAAATTTTTATGGGTTTCATTTTCTGGCTCAAGGTATAAGTAATGGATTCCAGATCATACATTTTTTAAACTATTACTTTTATATCAAAATATTGCATTCTGGTTTCAATTCAACACATACTTTTACATTCCTATTGAGACATTTTAAACATAACTGGACATATAGATTTTACCCTATGTTTACTTTTAGTGGTTTTATGTAATAGAGAAATACAGAGGCAGCAGGTATTCCAGAAAAATAATGTCCAAGGCAAACGCCAAAGATATAATTGTTTCTGGAATACCGGCTGAAACGGTGTTTCTCTGACGTAAACGATTTGGACTTGCTTGGGTTTCTCATCAACTTCCTTTATTGGTGTTGCACACCATAATTGTTTGGTTGAACCAGATACCAATATAATATCCACATTCTGAGCATGGAGGCTTTTCCGTCCACCATAAAACAGGGAAACACTGTGGATTTGACGTTATCATGAATCAATCATTCAATCGTATAGATCTATGTAACCATTTCCTTTTGCCAACCACATTTTTTTCTTGATTTTAAAATGTTTTTTTTTTTAGTGCTGAAATGTATAGCCATTTGAATAACACTGAATGGCCTACACAAGCAACTTTTGTTAAGAATTAATTGACTTTTGCAAAGATGTCAGAAAATATTATACATTTTTGTTTTGATAAAATTTGCCACATACTATGAAAATGTCATTCCCATATCATCTGCAAAAAAAGATACGGAGTCTCTCATATATAATCCATTGATTTGGGGATTTTGTAGGCTTGCTGAATTTATTGAAAGAATTAGATTGGAAAAAAAGGTTAAGTACAAAATATGAGTGGAAATTGCGTTCTTAAATGGGTTTGTAGAGTAAAATTACATTTGTATTTATTTTGCTGTCTGTGTAAATAGACATTGTGAGGAGTTGAATTTTGGAGTTATCAAGATGGCCGCCCTATGGGGATTGGTTAATTGCATGTTTGCTCTTGTTTTTATTCTTGAAGATCTGAGATAACGGGTTACATTGCCCAGATTCTTGGGTAATTTTATATCGTAATGTCGCTCTAGTCTGAAAATCCTCCCTTATTGACCTGATTTCAAATATACTTTCTGTATCTCTTCTGTCTGCTCAATATTTGGGTAAGCCTTCATTGCAAGTTCAATGTCCTGTTAACATTGCTCTGATGTATTAAGTGAATACAAATTACCATGGTTTATTAAAGTGGCATGAGCTGCCAAAATTCACACTTTTTTCATAATTTCTGATCACCACGACATTAAGAGGCTTTGAAGGCCATCGAAAAACTAAATGATTGGTGTTGGAATGAGGAAAATCCATACAGTATGTGGCCTTTACGAACCGAAAACGTGTTCGTAAAGTAAACAAAATTTAAATAACCGGGACGACTATTCATTCATTCTAAGCCAACGTTAGTTCAAAACAATACTTCATCGTACATTTTCGAGACTAGAAGCACTCGAAAGCTTCTGAATTATACTTCTTGAGAAAAATAGCCAATAATTTCAACATTCTGTTTTAACGTCAAAATATCAACATTTTGGCAGCTCATGCCCCTTAAAGATGGACATAAATTGATTCTGCTTTTGGTTTCAAGGTTTTGTACGGGTTTCATTTTCTGGCTGAAGGTAAATAATGGATATCAGATCATGCATTTTTGAAACTATTTCTTTTATAACAAAAAGAAAAAAATGTGTATTATTTATTAATTGGTAAAATTTTCTTGCGTATCATACATTTTTCAACCTGATTAAAGGAGGAGAAAACAAAAAAACAACATGCAATCGTATCGAACGGGCTCCCATAGACCATCATATTCATGTGTGTGAGTCTTGCACGTGGTTTACGGTGTGAAAATACAATGAAAATGAATCTACCCGACAAGCTCGTGCTCGATCGTCAGTGGAGCGCGCCATTGACGGTTTGAAATTGACCGGAAAAAGTATTAGTAGATTACTTCCCTTGCGAGCTTATCATATCTTGTATGGTTATAACCTGCAATGTCAGCGGTAAGACTACTTTTTTTTTAAATTCTACAACGATCCCCACAAGTCGCGTAGACAACATAGCAGCCTGTCACGTCTTCCCAAAAGGTTGATTTACTAGCCAGTGTACATTTCAGAGCTGTTAGAGTGTTTATCTTCTGTTATTAGAGCGTCGAAATGATCAAAATTAACCTAGGTTTAAATGGGAGACTTTCAGAGTTGACCAATTTCTCTTACGCTAGTGAGTGACAGGTGGCCAGGCGTATGCTGATTGGCCGGTCGAGACACACAGCTAAGCTCTGCTGTGAAGATGGCTGCCGAGTCAGTTTAGACGTTCTCTGATAACGATTGTTAACTTTGTTATTGCACAGTTGAGCGAGGAAAAATCGTAGAAATATGGTTTTAGTACCGTTAGAAAGGAAAATGTGTCGCGCCTGTACTGTATTTACTTAGTTTTTTCCTTTTCTTCTCCTTTAAAAACCACAAGACCTCAAAACTTGATGGATTATTTATTAAAGAACAAATTTCTTTTTTCTGTTTTCCAGATTGGATGTGTATAAAAAATGTTGATAGCTGATGTTTTATGTTTCTAAACTTCTCACAGTATGAAACAGTTTTTGACATATTGATGCACTGATTGGTATTGTCATATTGAGCTATTGTTTGACGTATTGAAGAAAACAGTTATCTGGATAAAGAAATTCTCCTTTTGATAAGCTGTGAGACATACTCTATCTTGAATAATCATTTATTGAACAGATTTGACAATAACAGCAAATTTTGTCACTGTTTTTTTATTTCGTACAATTTTGGTCATTTTTTAACAGGGTTAAGTGCAAAACCTTCTGTAAATATTCAAAAATTTTCAATAAGCTTTTAATTAATCATTGCAGACCTATTATATCCCAGATTGTTATTTAAAGGGGCATGAGCTGCCAAAATTCACACTTTTTTCGTAATTTCTGATCGTCACGACAGTAAGAGGCTTTGAAGACCATTGAAAAACTAAATGATTGGCATTGGAATGAGGAAAATCCATACAGTATGTGGCCTGTACGAACCGAAAACGTGTTCGAAAAGTAAACAAAATTTGAATAACCGGGACGACCATTCATTCATTCTAAGCCAAAGTTGGTTTAAAACAATACGTTATCGTACATTTTCGAGACTAGAGGCACTAAAAAGCTTTTGAATTGTACGTCTTAAGAAAAATAGCCAATAATTTCAGCATTCTGTTTTAACGTCAAAATATCAACATTTTGGCAGCTCATTCCACTTTAAGCTAAACACAAGTTTAACCTTCTATCTAAACAGCAATGGTCACATGTGTATATTGAGCCAAAAACATTAACCAAAAATATCTCCCTTCAGTGTTTCTAACTTCTCAACCAGGATTTATTGTCTTATCTTTGGTTTTATGCGGGATTATATTTCATGAGAAGGTGTTTTGAGAGATTACCGTAAATCACTTAGAACATCGACACCTAATTCTTAACTTAAAATCCGACACTTCGAGAAGGCTGGCTTACTTCAAAGGAGGGCGCCAGCTGAGAGCTTAATCACTTGCGGAAGTAGGCATGTTGTTTGGCTCAGCGTGCGCCATAGATGTACTAACAAAGGGCTGTCTGCGGACTGAAGACCAGATTTTCTCTAATAACTATTCGAAGATTCCCGAAATTTGCTTTTGGAATAAGGAAATAAATCATTACGGAAGTGAATGTGTTGTTCTTGTCAACGGTAAACTTATGCTATGGTTTTCTTCTATGCGGTCTTATTCTTTTACATTTCGCTGGTTCATGTCGTATTTTTATGTCATCCCAAAACTAACTGTCCCCTTCTCACCAAATGTTGATGGCACGTCCATCTATCAGTTCCGTTTCCCGTGAAGTGTTTAAACCATCGTTATTTTTGTATTTATTTAGTTACAACTGGTCCTTATTTAGTTATAACTGGTCCATGAATTACGATGCATGAATAATGGGAATTCATGGCAGATTTTTATTTTTTTTAGAAAGCGCTTGCCGACACTACGGGTATCCGATCAGTTATAGTACACTTTTGCCGGTTTTTCAATGCTAAAATTTACATCAGTGTTTGCATTGACAAGAAATTCCACGGAAGTGAAGCTGGGCTCAGTCGACTTTTGTTGAAATATTTTAATTTCTCCCAGGATTCTGAAATAAAGTTTTAGGGACCGGTCATTCACCCGCTCGTCTGCATGTTTTTGTAGAGTGACGGGAACCAGTTATCGTACATCCAACGTTGAAGCTGTTGTGACGTCATTTCTCGTGTTCGAAAAGTCCCCGACACGGCCGAAGTCGACTATTCTTGGGTCGGCGGACAAATGTAACTCCACAAAAAGTTGTACTTATATTTGAAGGTTTAAATTTTGCAAGAAGATGCCTCGATACGTAAGCATGTTGTCATCGGCGGGAAAGCTTAATCGCTTAATTGGTTCTGTACGATAACTGATCGGATACCCGTAGCGTATCATTGGAACAGTTTAATACAACAAAGGGTTATTGCCAGTATGGGCGGGGTGGTAAATGTCACTCACTGTCAGAGAATTTTCATTAAGCGAAACAGCCAATAAGATTCAGCAAATAGCTGACCTTCAACCAATCTATAGTGTTTTGCTGTAATCAAAATCCACATATTAAACTGACTGGCCCCATGTAGCCTACCGTTCGAAGGCGGAGACTCGATACATTTGTTCATACGTTGAGTCACTAAATAGATCACATATTGGATCTTACAAATAATAACGAAAACGGTTTTCGAAGAATTTGATCTGTAAAATTCTCAAATAGTTCTTATTCTTGATCATGTTTTTGGTTCCTGTTAATGTTTCTTGTTTCACTTCCCCGTCGTCTGTACGGAGATTACAAACCATATTTCGATCAAGTAGTTGCTCTGAAAAAATACTGTAGGCTAAAACTAAGTCTGCATCCGATGAAACCATAGCACTACGGCCGTAATGTGTTATAGACTATAGTTGTATGATGAAACCATGCGAATGACAGTTTCGAAATCAGAGAAGATACAGCTCCATAATTAAATATTCATTTTTTTATGTTTTAAGATTTAAATCGAAAGATACCGTATTATCAAAGTCACTTTAATTTCGCTGCGGCGATAGCGAAATTCATACCAAGTGACATTCAAACAAAGCCTGGTGAAGAAAAAATATACCGATCTCCTGAACTTTGGACTTTCTCCCCCCCCTTTTGAAGGACAATAGAATATTCCAACTGGCTTTCTTCAACTCGCCAGAAACGCGTGTACATTTCCAGGGCAAACTTATAAAACAGACTTATAATAACATGGATTTACCGATGTTTTACAAGAACGTATAGATACAAGGTAAAAATGATATCAACTACTGTGTAACCATTTCTGAGGCCAACTGAATAAAAACACTGAGAAAATGACGGTTTGACCGATACCAATATGGCAATAATACACACAGACTGTCACAGTTGAGTTTGACGCGTCAGTTTTTAGCCACTTTCTTTAAGTTTTATAACCGGATTCAATTTTACAAAACCAACCAAATATAGTAAGGTTCGGATTTTGATTTTATTGAATTTATGTTTATCTGTAATTAATAACTCACAATACACAAAAGAGTGCATTCAGCCGGCCGGTAAGCGACTATCAACACAACCCAGCGACAGGCATGAATACCCTGCAGTGAGCTCGTTAGTGTCACTAATCGATTCTTTGTTCACCAATCCCTGGGAAATAACATCAGCCGCCCTTATCGCATGACCTTAGTTGGAAACAAAATCGTCTAAATTCTACGTGATTTACGGTAAATTTACTATAAATACTCTAGTGTTAAACAGAACCAGTTAAACGCTGCACTTTTAAGTAAATTTATCAGCTTCCTAACCACATAGAAGAACATGTACCATTGGTTTAGCTAGACCCACTACACCGGTTTGTTGTACCTTAGGCAAGATATTTTTTGGTTCGATGAACCGGTTGGGCTAGATTTTCAAAACAGGTTCACATTTTTTATTTTATTCGGTACTCGCAAAGAAAACTGGGCACATCCAAGCACCCCCCATTTAAAACTTGTTAGCGAAGCAGAACTTAAACAATTGGCATGAACCAGTCACCCTATTATTGAATTTTGACCGCTTCTGAGACATCATGTCTTGCCTCTATTTGATTTATCTTGCTTATCTCCGTATTTGCCATATTTATTTAAATAGTGCCTAGCTTCTGTCCGAGCTTCTTTATCACAATATATGTGGGATGGTTGCCAGTTACCATCGGAAGGTTGTGGGTTTCCTTCGGGCATAGAGCCTGGCTTCCTCCCACAATAAAACTGGCAACGCCGCCATATAAGTGTAATAATCTTGTTATCATAATCAGTCTGATGGAATAAATAATGTGGAAATAATTACAGCAGGATTTATCTTAGAGATGAATGAATACCTGGCCATGAAGTCAACGGATTACAACATCAAAGTCTGTCAGTTATTATCTACTCCTAGATCAACATAGACTATTCTTAAAAAATCCCATAGCATGCAGTAAAACATAGATAAGAAACAAAGCAACACATATTACTTCTTTCAAATGGTTGAAAATGGAATGTTCTGCGTGGTTAGCTAACTTAGAACCCTGTTTGACCGTATCTGGAAGCAAGAATGGCCACATAAGAACATGGAGCCATAAAGATCTCACTTAGTTGTTTCTAGCTTTATAACTTAGGTTGATTTTCTTCCTTGTGGTTTATGTAGGAATGGATTTCTTGTTTAGGCCTTTTGGAGAGATTAAATTGACTGTAAATACTCGTGTGTAAAACAGAACCAGTTGACTGGTTCATGGAAATTACAAAAGTTTTGCTTCACTATACGTACTACAACAAAGTGGTGTAGGCCTAGTAAGCCTAGCTAAACCAATGGTACATGTTCTGCTGTGTTGTTTGGCTGCTGGCGAATTTACTTAATTGTCATGAATCAGTCAACCTCTTATTTCATTTTATAAGTTTGACCATTTCTGAGACACCGTGTCTTTTTTCTGTATGGCCTTATTAATTTAAACACTGCCAGAGCATGTATTTAGGCTAGTTTATCACAACTGGATATGGTTATGGACTCTTACAGTAGATGTTCAAAGTATAGAAAAATCAATTGATAATAAAGTAATATTGTGGAATCTTACGTACTTCAAGGGTAAAGATACAATACATGATGTTAATTATTAGTTCCTCTATCAGGAGTACAATTCTTGTCAGTTTCAATGGACTAATAATACCCATTATTGTCTATTAAAGAATTTATAATTGTTAATCTAATTCTCAAAAACAGAACATAGTTTTAAACAATTGCCCCTTTCTCGAACCACCTAAATGTAACATTTAACTTTGGCAATTCACACTTTATCCATTCTTCATGAACTGTTGTTTTGATGGATTGATTATAGAACATGTGTCAATATAACATACAGAAATCATGTATTGACCCCTTCTGACCTGCTAGCTACTTGGCTTGTTAAGATGGACATCAATTGTGTGTACTGCTTTTGGTTTCAAATTTGTACGGGTTTCATCTTCTGGCTCAAGTTATAAGTAATGGATTCTAGATCATGCATTTTTGAAACTATTACTTTTATATCAAAAGATTGCATTCTAGTTTCAATTCACCACATACTTTTACATTCCTATTGAGACATTTTAAATATAACTGGACATATATATTGTGCCCTATGTTTACTTTTAGTGCTTTTGGTTTCAAGATTTTTTACGGGTTTCATTTTCTGACTGAAGGTAGATGTAAGCAATGGATTCCAGATCATGTATTTTTGAAACTATTACTTTTATAACAAAAAGAAAAAAAATTCATAATTTTCTTTTGTATTATACATTTTTCAACAATATTAAAAACCACAAGCCCTCAAAACTTGATGGATTATTTATTAAAGAACAAATTTCTTTTTTCTGTTTTCCAGATTGGATGTGTATAAAAAATGTTGATAGCTGATGTTTTATGTTTCTAAACTTCTCACAGTATGAAACAATTTTTGACATATTGATGCACTGATTGGTATTGTCATATTGAGCTATTGTTTGACGTATTGAAGAAAACAGTTATCTGGATAAAGAAATTCTCGCTTTGATAAGCTGTGAGACATACTCTATCTTGAATAATCATTTATTGAAGCTGAACAAATTTGGCAATGACAGCAAATTTTGTCACTGTTTTATTTATTTCGTACAATTTTCGTCATTTTTTAACAGGGATCAGTGCAAAACCTTCTGTAAATATTCAAAAATTTTCAATAAGCTTTTAATTAATCATTGCAGACCTATTATGTCCCAGATGGTTACTTAAAGGGGCATGAGCTGCCAAAATTCACACTTTTTTTGTAATTTCTGATCGTCACGACAGTAAGAGGCTTTGAAGACCATCGAAAAACTAAAGGATTGGCATTGGAATGAGGAAAATCCATACAGTATGTGGCCTGTACGAACCGAAAACGTGTTCGAAAAGTAAACAAAATTTGAATAACCGGGACGACCATTCATTCATTCTAAGCCAAAGTTGGTTCAAAACAATACTTTATCGTACATTTTCGAGACTAGAAGCACTAAAAAGCTTTTGAATTGTACGTCTTAAGAAAAATAGCCAATAATTTTAGCATTCTGTTTTAACGTCAAAATATCAACATTTTGGCAGCTCATTCCACTTTAAGCTAAACACAAGTTTAACCTTCTATCTAAACAGGAATGGTCACATGTGTATACCGAGCCAAAACCATGAAGCAAAATTATCTCCCTTCAGTGTTTCTATAGCTTCTCAACCAGGATTTATTGTCTTCCTTTGGTTTTATGCGGGATTATATTTCATGAGAAGGTGTTTTGAGAGATTAAATTTACTATAAATACTCTAGTGTTAAACAGAACCAGTTAAACGCTGCACTTTTAAGTAAATTTATCAGCTTCCTAACCACATAGAAGAACATGTACCAATGGTTTAGCTAGACACACAACACCGGTTTGTTGTACCTTAGGCGAGGTATTTTTTGGTTCGATGAACCGGTTGGGCTAGATTTTCAAAACAGGTTCACATTTTTTATTTTATTCGGTACTCGCAAAGAAAACTGGGCACATCCAAGCACCCCCCATTTAAAACTTGTTAGCGAAGCAGAACTTAAACAATTGGCATGAACCAGTCACCCTATTATTGAATTTTGACCGCTTCTGAGACATCATGTCTTGCCTCTATTTGATTTATCTTGCTTATCTCCGTATTTGCCATATTTATTTAAATAGTGCCTAGCTTCTGTCCGAGCTTCTTTATCACAATATATGTGGGATGGTTGCCAGTTACCATCGGAAGGTTGTGGGTTTCCTTCGGGCATAGAGCCTGGCTTCCTCCCACAATAAAACTGGCAACGCCGCCATATAAGTGTAATAATCTTGTTATCATAATCAGTCTGATGGAATAAATAATGTGGAAATAATTACAGCAGGATTTATCTTAGAGATGAATGAATACCTGGCCATGAAGTCAACGGATTACAACATCAAAGTCTGTCAGTTATTATCTACTCCTAGATCAACATAGACTATTCTTAAAAAATCCCATAGCATGCAGTAAAACATAGATAAGAAACAAAGCAACACATATTACTTCTTTCAAATGGTTGAAAATGGAATGTTCTGCGTGGTTAGCTAACTTAGAACCCTGTTTGACCGTATCTGGAAGCAAGAATGGCCACATAAGAACATGGAGCCATAAAGATCTCACTTAGTTGTTTCTAGCTTTATAACTTAGGTTGATTTTCTTCCTTGTGGTTTATGTAGGAATGGATTTCTTGTTTAGGCCTTTTGGAGAGATTAAATTGACTGTAAATACTCGTGTGTAAAACAGAACCAGTTGACTGGTTCATGGAAATTACAAAAGTTTTGCTTCACTATACGTACTACAACAAAGTGGTGTAGGCCTAGTAAGCCTAGCTAAACCAATGGTACATGTTCTGCTGTGTTGTTTGGCTGCTGGCGAATTTACTTAATTGTCATGAATCAGTCAACCTCTTATTTCATTTTATAAGTTTGACCATTTCTGAGACACCGTGTCTTTTTTCTGTATGGCCTTATTAATTTAAACACTGCCAGAGCATGTATTTAGGCTAGTTTATCACAACTGGATATGGTTATGGACTCTTACAGTAGATGTTCAAAGTATAGAAAAATCAATTGATAATAAAGTAATATTGTGGAATCTTACGTACTTCAAGGGTAAAGATACAATACATGATGTTAATTATTAGTTCCTCTATCAGGAGTACAATTCTTGTCAGTTTCAATGGACTAATAATACCCATTATTGTCTATTAAAGAATTTATAATTGTTAATCTAATTCTCAAAAACAGAACATAGTTTTAAACAATTGCCCCTTTCTCGAACCACCTAAATGTAACATTTAACTTTGGCAATTCACACTTTATCCATTCTTCATGAACTGTTGTTTTGATGGATTGATTATAGAACATGTGTCAATATAACATACAGAAATCATGTATTGACCCCTTCTGACCTGCTAGCTACTTGGCTTGTTAAGATGGACATCAATTGTGTGTACTGCTTTTGGTTTCAAATTTGTACGGGTTTCATCTTCTGGCTCAAGTTATAAGTAATGGATTCTAGATCATGCATTTTTGAAACTATTACTTTTATATCAAAAGATTGCATTCTAGTTTCAATTCACCACATACTTTTACATTCCTATTGAGACATTTTAAATATAACTGGACATATATATTGTGCCCTATGTTTACTTTTAGTGCTTTTGGTTTCAAGATTTTTTACGGGTTTCATTTTCTGACTGAAGGTAGATGTAAGCAATGGATTCCAGATCATGTATTTTTGAAACTATTACTTTTATAACAAAAAGAAAAAAAATTCATAATTTTCTTTTGTATTATACATTTTTCAACAATATTAAAAACCACAAGCCCTCAAAACTTGATGGATTATTTATTAAAGAACAAATTTCTTTTTTCTGTTTTCCAGATTGGATGTGTATAAAAAATGTTGATAGCTGATGTTTTATGTTTCTAAACTTCTCACAGTATGAAACAATTTTTGACATATTGATGCACTGATTGGTATTGTCATATTGAGCTATTGTTTGACGTATTGAAGAAAACAGTTATCTGGATAAAGAAATTCTCGCTTTGATAAGCTGTGAGACATACTCTATCTTGAATAATCATTTATTGAAGCTGAACAAATTTGGCAATGACAGCAAATTTTGTCACTGTTTTATTTATTTCGTACAATTTTCGTCATTTTTTAACAGGGATCAGTGCAAAACCTTCTGTAAATATTCAAAAATTTTCAATAAGCTTTTAATTAATCATTGCAGACCTATTATGTCCCAGATGGTTACTTAAAGGGGCATGAGCTGCCAAAATTCACACTTTTTTTGTAATTTCTGATCGTCACGACAGTAAGAGGCTTTGAAGACCATCGAAAAACTAAAGGATTGGCATTGGAATGAGGAAAATCCATACAGTATGTGGCCTGTACGAACCGAAAACGTGTTCGAAAAGTAAACAAAATTTGAATAACCGGGACGACCATTCATTCATTCTAAGCCAAAGTTGGTTCAAAACAATACTTTATCGTACATTTTCGAGACTAGAAGCACTAAAAAGCTTTTGAATTGTACGTCTTAAGAAAAATAGCCAATAATTTTAGCATTCTGTTTTAACGTCAAAATATCAACATTTTGGCAGCTCATTCCACTTTAAGCTAAACACAAGTTTAACCTTCTATCTAAACAGGAATGGTCACATGTGTATACCGAGCCAAAACCATGAAGCAAAATTATCTCCCTTCAGTGTTTCTATAGCTTCTCAACCAGGATTTATTGTCTTCCTTTGGTTTTATGCGGGATTATATTTCATGAGAAGGTGTTTTGAGAGATTAAATTTACTATAAATACTCTAGTGTTAAACAGAACCAGTTAAACGCTGCACTTTTAAGTAAATTTATCAGCTTCCTAACCACATAGAAGAACATGTACCAATGGTTTAGCTAGACACACAACACCGGTTTGTTGTACCTTAGGCGAGGTATTTTTTGGTTCGATGAACCGGTTGGGCTAGATTTTCAAAACAGGTTCATATTTTTTACTTTATTCAATGCTCGCACAGAAAACTGGGAACATTCAAGCACCTACCATTTAAAACTTGTTAGCGAAGCAGAACTTAAACAATTGGCATGAACCAGTCACCATATTATTGAATTTTGACCATTTCTGAGACACCATGTCTTGCCTCTATTTGATTTATCTTGCTTATCTCCGTATTTGCCATATTTATTTAAATAGTGCCTAGCGTCTGTCCAAGCTTCTGTACCATAATGAATATGGTTATTCACTCAAAGTGTAGATTTTTAAAAAAGTAATTTGTTACTTTGTATATTATCTATGTTTTACTTCATGCCATTGGTTTTGTGTGAGAATAAATTATTTTGATCAATAGACTTTGAATTATCGTCACTTTTTATTTTGTAGTCATTCAGTAATCCAGTGAGTCACCTGCACTGTCTGATGGAATAAATAATGTGGAAATAATTACAGCAGGATTTATCTTAGAGATGAATGAATACCTGGCCATGAAGTCAACGGATTACAACATCAAAGTCTTTCAGTTATTATCTATGTTGGTCAACATAGACTATTCTTAAAAAATCACATAGCATGCAGTAAAACATAGATAAGAAACATAGCAACACATATTACATCTTACAAATGGTTGAAAATGTAACCCTATCTATTTATGATCACTAAAACACACACACACACAGAAAATCTTCTTGTCTAAAATAACCACAGAAACAAGTTTCTAAATGGTATATGTTGTTGTGTAAGAGAAATGTAATTTGAAACTCTCCTTAAATGTGGGTTCCTTACTAAAGAGAAATGATTAAGGCATCACCACAAAGTAGGTCTTGTGTGAACAACACCAGCTTTTGACCACTACATGTATGTCAGTGTCTTTATCAAATGCAATTGATAAAGACACTGGCGTACATGTAGGTGTTTAAAGCTTGTGTTATTCACAAACAACTTACTTCATGGTGATGCCTTAATCATTTCTCATTAGTAAGGAACCTATGTTTAAGGAGAGTTTCAAATTACATTTCTCTTATACAACAACATATACCATTTCTTAACCTTGGGTTACTGAGGCAGTTTGTGGCACCTAAGTGAAGCATGAACATGATGGCATGAACAAGTCATCCTTTTTATTGAATTTTATCTGTTTAATCCTTTTTGGAGACACAATGTCTTATCTCTTATCAATTTATCTTGCTTTTACTCTGCGTTGCCTTATTAATTTAAATAATACCAGAGCCTCTTTGTAAGCTACCGATAGATATGGTTATCGACTCTGAGTCTTGATACATTTTCAACCATTTGTAAGAAGTGATATGTGTTGCTTTGTTTCTTATCTATGTTTTACTGCATGCTATGTGATTTTTTAAGAATAGTCTGTGTTGATCTAGGACTAGATAATAACTGACAGACTTTGATGTTGTAATCCGTTGACTTCATGGCCAGGTATTCATTCATCTCTAAGATAAATCCCGCTGTAATTATTTCCACATTATTTATTCCATCAGACAGTGCAGGTGCCTCACTGGATTACTGAATGACTACAAAATAAAAAGTGCCGATAATTCAAAGGATTTTTATCTGTCAATTTCATTCTTTTACAAGAAAGCTCATTATGTTTTTCTAGCTTTTTTTCTGTCTATGTGAGCCATACCTTCTGTAGTGGCATTTTTTTAAAAAATATTTTTTAGATTATGTCAAAGAGTTGCAGATCCTCAAAAAAAGCGCTACTCTGTTCCAACACAAACCATTGACTTCAGCTATGCTAACAACTCTTGTGTTTGCATCGCTCTTCCTGGCAGAACTTATATAATTGGCATGAGCCGGTCAACGTCTTAGTGAATTTTGTCAGTTTAACCATTTCTGAGACACCATGTATTACCTCTCTTCAATTTATCCTGCTGTTACTCTTTTTTTGTCATATTAATTTCAATAATGACAGAGCCTCTTTGTGGGCTGGTTTATCACAATGATAGACAGAAAGTTGAAAGTTAGACAGAAACTACTGTTATTTAGATATTTTTACTCAGCTGGCATGGAGGGCCTAGGTGCACATGCCTTCCATAAATGCCACTCAGATCAATTAAAAATTGAAACATTCCTAAGTGGAATGCTTGATCACCATTTGTGGGAGAGTTGGCAGGTACTCACCGACGATTGAAGGTTTCCTTCGGCATAAAGCCCGGTTTCCTTCCCCACCATATAAGTTAAGTAGTCTTGAAGGTGTCATGAAACACAAATCAATCAGCTGACATGAGTGAATGTTATTCCATTTTCTATTCTACCTAAATGATATGATGATCATAATTCTTTTTGCTCTGTTCTGTCTCGTTGAATTTTTAAGCCGGTTTCATTATCGATACAAGCTAAGACTTACATGTATGTAAGGATTGATCATGTCTAGTTTGGAATTATTTTTGATTGGGATTTAACTATTTTGATTAAGTATTCAGCACTTTCAGGAATATTTATCACATAATTTCATAGCTATGCCTGGATGTGCTTAGTTTTGTTCTTTTAGATCATTACAATTCTGAAAGCAAAATATTCATATTTAGTCCTCCGATATATAATATTGGAGGGAGGGAGGGGGTACATATATAGTGATGAGAGGTTCTCTTACGCTCCTTAACTTGAAGAGTTTTGATCTAACCTTTACAATTATTTCACAACATATTCCTTATGGATAGATGTCATCAACCGTTTGTGGCATCTACATTTTAATTAGAGCATGTAATATTCTCTTTTAGTCTATATCTTCGTTCCCTTTCGTTCCATAACTTGAAGAGTTTTGGTCCAATCTTTACAATTCTTTCACAGCATATTCCTTATGGATGAATGGTGTGTCATCAACTATTTAGGACATCTTTGGTTGGATTATACAACATCCATACATGTTCATCGAATAGAAAAATTAAATCCTTTCATATGAACATAAAACTGCTGAAATTTAAACAAATATTTTCTATAATGTAGAACAATCCATCATAGTGGAGGGTGTATGTCTAGTTTGCTAAAACTCTTGGTATTGGATTTTATTCCAAACTTGGTGGACATACTGGATACCATGGGTGTACCTCCTATAATTTTGGTTGCTCCAGCTTTATTTTCAGACTAATTACCGTTTTTGACAGTATAGGAAGACATGGACAATGGATGCTTGTCATTGCATCTCATGGTTTTTATCAGATTTTTGTCTAAGACTTTGTGGACAGGGAGGATGTGCACCTCCTATTTTGGTTCCGGAAAACATCTATTGCCCTGTTTCATTTCCATGACATATGCAACTGCCACTCTTAATGCATGCTATTCTCTCCACATCACACCTGATGGACTGGACATTACATTTGTTAATCTGATGTGGGTGGGGGTGGGGTGGGGGGGGGTTAGTGTGTCTCCCTCTGCTGACTCTTGTTGCATTACCAGCGCTGTAAGATATGAACTTAATTATAATACATTTAACTTTCTGTGTAAGATGTAAATCAAAAGACAAAGGCATAAAAAGCTTATTTTTAATGGATATCTTAGCTTCTTTTAATTAGTCTTATTGACTTTTCTTAGGATCTCTTTTTATAATATCTGATATAATTATTTAGAGAAACGTCCCTACTAAATATAGCTCTATCCTTTTATTCAGCTGTAATGGGAAGAGAGCAAATTCCCCACTCTGCCACTTGAAGTTTACTTTGAATGCTTGATTAGTCTTACCTGTTGACCCGTAATCAAAAACACCTGAGAGATGAGTTAAGTAGGAGAGAGCATGGGGCGGATGACAATGTCTTGGTTAGGGGGGATGTACGCTACAGCTCAAAGCCTCCTACAAATGTTGGATCAAAGTAATCTGATTCGCTGGTGTTAACACGATTTTCCAGTCCAAGTGGTCTATTTTCAAGGCGAAGTAGCGGGTAGAAAACACGGTGATCATCCCTAATGACTTTAATGATGGGATTGTTAAGGTAGATGCGATGGCATAAATAGCCAATTGAATTTCACCAGCATTTGCCTCACTGCCATTGACTGAATCAATATCTTCACATCATTCAGAGGAAGCCATTTTGTGAGTAACTCTTCACATCATTTGAAGGTTTGGTATTGGGAATTCAAGTTGGCATTGATGAACGGAAATACCACCATCATGCTCAGAAATGTCAGATTAACAGCAACTCGCCAAAAAGATGCAGTATCGGTTTTCTGCCTCTCTTTTCCTTATCACGGATTGTGCCAAGGCCATTTCACTCTGAATTCTTCAAACATCATTATGGATTCATTTAGTGTTAAATAAAAAAAATGTCCCCCTTTCTCACTTATTCACAGTCACGACTTGTTCCGCAAAAAAAAAAAAAAAATTCAAGAATTTTCATGACTATTACAAACTCTCAGATATCAATAAAACAAAGAAAAAAGCATAAATATCAGAAGCATTAGTTTTGGGACTTTTTAATTAGAAGCAAACCTCATGTTAAATATTATCTTTATAAATTTTTTATAGCAATCAATATTTTCTTCTCCTATTTGTTTCCGTTGTTTTCACTTGTATCTCAGGCATGGCCTTTTTTTGTCTCCCAATATTTCACCTAGCAAGGCACTACTACATGAAGGCAATGTATCTGTCCAAACTGGTAGTTATATTTTACTGTAAGGAAGTGTATCAATTTAGCTTGATTAAGTTTTCAGAGTGATGAAGATTTCAGTTGTCCTAGGTCCCATTATAAGACTAATGGTAAGCGGATAAACAAGTCTTTGACTGCAACTGGCTTGAACATTTTAGCCATCTTTAGTACACTGAGATTGGGACATGAATTGAGTTAATCTCTCTGATAACTTTGTTTAAATATTTAAAACATTTATTGCGATTACATGTAAGAAGCTTTTGAAAGAATATTGAGAAATCATTCTCGCTAGTCCAATGTTTAGGTATGTATAAGAGTTGCAAGGTACTCGCTGAAGATCGGGGGTTTCCTTCTGGCAATGAGCTCGGTTTCCTCCTGGCAGTGAGCCCGGTTTCCTCCCCCACTAAACCTCCCCCACTGGCAGTTAAGGCTGCCATATAAGTGAAGTAATCTTGAGTGCAAACATCAATCAATCAATCAACCCAATTTTAGCCCTACGTCTTACTCTTTTTCTTCCAGTTATATAAGTTAACACAGATTTTGGTTACCCTACATGCATAGTGTCTAACCTCTGAAGATGAAATGTACAATGTATGTAAGAATCCACACAATATTGTGGTGAAAAATGTTTTTGATGGTCACTGTAAAGTCATCTCATTTCCATTGCAGTTTTGAATTTCTGTGCTTGTAAATATGTTCCCAATTTTGTGCTATATCTGTGCACAGTCTGTCTTTGTAGATCAAACGTGTCTAAAAGCTTGTGTTCTCTGATTTCGTATGATTACGACGATTCATCCCTAGAGACATGAAGAAGGTTTAGTTGGATGAGATGACTGTATGATAGTTCTAACTGTAGTGATATGCCTGGAGGGTTTATACCCATATATTGCGAGGGCAAGGGGTATCCAAACTAGCATCTAGGTGAGAATTCATCAGAGTTGGCTGTAGGGCATTAGATGAGTCACACACCTGCCAATTGTTGCAGTGACGAGGAACAAGTGGACAATCCTCACATTGCTTGTAATAAGGCCAGATAGAAATCTCTCATCACTACTGGAATGCTCCACTTCTGCATTGATGCCTCTTTGAAGAGGGTTCCTGCAAAAGGGGATTTTTGAGAGTCTAGTCTGAGGCAGCGAAGATGAAGGAAATGGCTTGAAACCTGCTCGGCACATTGCAACTGATTAGCCTAAAGGCAATGTGATTTTTACACTCAAATCCTTTTAGATCTTTCAAATTTGGTAGTCTTTATTGTTAAGTCAAATCAGCAGGGAATAGTACCCAAGTCAACTCAACAAATGAATATGCCTGATGTTACCATGATAAAATGCGACTCAGTCCAAAAAAAATTGGAAAATTTTCTGACTGGGTTTTCACTATGTGGGATGGTTGACACCGAAAGGTCGTGGGTTTCCTCCCACAATAAAACTGGCAACGCCGCCATATAAGTGAAATAATCTTGAGCGCGGCGTAAAACACCAAACAATCAATCAATCAACCATGATAAAATAGCTTTGTCGCACCTAATTTGGCCAACTATACCACTTTTTTGGCTCATTCTGATGAAAAGAGGTTGGCTCAACATTATTGAGACGATATGCCAACACACAACTGGAATCTAGGCAATTGTTTCTGATAGTGGTTCACATGTGCTTACACCCAACGCTGTTTAGACATTCCACAGCATTAGATGGCCGAAATTCCCGCCAAATGTTGGGAAGAAGAATAAAAAAATGATGTTGGGGCAAAATCTTTTACAAGCATTGGTCCATAGATCTATGTGAAAGAGGGAACATCAGGGAAGCTGAAAATTGAATTTGAGTACGCTTTTAAATTTGTGAGCTGAAAAAAAAAATATAAAACGCAAACTCATATATTTATAGTTATAAGTCTGCTATCAGTTTTTGTCTTGATAAAGTTAATATATTGTCCTTTTTTTCAAGCCACCTGATATATACTATTGATTGGTTATTCAAATTGATGTATGCTGTCGATTGATTGTTCAAATTGATATATACTGTCGGTTGGTTGTTCAAATTGATATATACTGTTGGTTGGTTGTTCAAATTGATATATACTGTTGATTGGTTGTTCAACTTGATATATACTGTTGATTGATTATTCAATTTGATGTATACTGTTGATTGATTGTTCAAATTGATATACATGTATACTGCCGATTGGTTGTTCAAATTGATATCTACTGTTGATTGGTTGCTCAACTTGATATATACTGTCGATTGGTTGTTCAAATTGATATATACTGTTGATTGGTTGTTCAAATTGATATATACTGTTGATTGGTTGTTCAAATTGATATATACTGTTGATTGGTTGTTCAAATTGATATCTACTGTTGATTGGTTGTTCAACTTGATATATACTGTCGATTGGTTCTTCAAATTGATATATACTGTTGATTGGTTGTTCAAATTGATATATACTGTTGATTGGTTGTTCAAATTGATATATACTGTTGATTGGTTGTTCAAATTGATATCTACTGTTGATTGGTTGTTCAACTTGATATATACTGTCGATTGGTTCTTCAAATTGATATATACTGTTGATTGATTGTTCAAATTGATATATACTGTTGATGGGTTGTTCAACTTGATATATACTGTCAGTTGGCTGTTCAAATTAATAAATACTCTCGATTGGTTGTTCAACTTGATATATGCTGTTGATTGGTTGTTCAAATTGATATATACTCTTGATTGGTTGTTCAAATTGATATATACTGTTGATTTGTTGTTGAAATTGATGTATGCTGTTGATTGGTTGTTCAAATTGATATCTACTGTTGATTGGTTGTTCAACTTGATATATACTGTCGATTGGTTGTTCAAATTGATATATACTCTCGATTGGTTGTTCAAATTGATATATACTCTTGATTGATTGTTCAAATTGATATATACTGTCGGTTGGTTGTTCAACTTCATATATGCTGTCGGTTGATTGTTCAAATTGATATATACTCTCGATTGGTTGTTCAAAATGATATATATATATACTGTCGGTAGATTGTTCAAATTGATATATACTGTTGATTGGTTGTTCAACTTGATATATTATACTGTGATTGGTTGTTCAAATTGATATATACTGTTGATTGGTTGTTCAAATTGATATATACTGTGGATTGGTTGTTCAACTTAATATATACTGTCGGTTGGTTCAACTTCATATATACTGTTGGTTGGTTGTTCAACTTGGCATATACTGTCGGTTGATTGTTCAACTTGATATATACTGTCGGTTGGTTGTTCAAATTGATATACATTTGTATACTGTCGATTGGTTGTTCAAATCCTCTTGACAGCTGTTTTGAGGTAATCTGTCTTTCATTACTTAAAACAAAGGCAGTATGTTTTATTTTGTTTGTATTCTACATTTTTTATTTTAAGTTACTGAATGGCAGGTGGTAATAACTTCCCCGTAAAATTAACATCTAAACAAGCATGCTTCGTTTACCTCACATATATCGGTGTCAGTTTTAATTTACCTTTGGCACATTAACGTCATCCAATTTTCACTTCAAGGCCAAAATAAAGTGTGAAACTGACTCAGTTATTTATCACGGTGACAAAGAGCTGATAGGTAAACGAGAAATACACACCAGGGCCTGTCAGATACAAAAAAAATATACGAAAAAACAGTTGATTTTTATCACTTGGTGTATAACACCTTTGCTACTGTGGAAAAGCGAAGTATTGATTTTAAACATACAGCAGGAGTTTACCAAAGATACAATGGAAGTGGGAAACACTGTGTAATAGCTGAACCATGGCAGTGTTTTCCGTCATAGATAATTGTACCAATGATGCTATCTTTATTTTATCATCCAAAGAGAAATCATTATAGCCACCCATCTTAATTCTGCCATTGTTCTCCTAATAGAGATTCCTTGTTGCGTTAATCAACCGTTACTGACGATTCACCTACAATTCTAGAAACTAGGTTATCTAAAATGATACCGCCAGGTCCAATTACCTGAAACAGCAATTAATTGGATAAAAAAGCAGCAACTTTTTTCTGTTACTTATAGACAAAAAGGCATAGGAAAAAGGGACAAACACTTAATTTAAATGGGGTTTATTCAACATTTATGCAACATAGTATGCACCTATAGTTCCTCGGTCCGACATAGGCCTTCCATCGATGTGGGGGGCCTCTGTGGCTCAGTAGGTAGTGCGTTGGACGCTGAATCCAAATAGCCTTCCACCAATGGGTCGTGGGTTCGAATCCCACTCAGTCCCAAAAAATTGGAAAATTTTCTGACTGAGTTTTCACTCAAACGACCTAAGTGGGATGGTTGCCAGTTACCAACTGAAGGTCGTGGGTTTCCTCCGGGCATAAAGCCTGGTTTCCTCTCACAATAAAACTAGCAACACCCCATATAAGTGAAATAATCTTGAGCGCGGCGTAAAACACCAAACAATCAATCAATCCATCGATGTGTCATGGGTTAAAATCCCACTCAGATGAAATAACAATTTTTATCAGATTTTTTTTCTGATAATTGCGCCTTATAATTGAATTAATCTTGAGTGCAGCTTAAAACACCAATATACCAAAATTAAACTATTATTTCATGGCTATAATCCTTGGTTACTTATTGAAGTTTCTGATTTGTAATCTGATCTGTTTAAATTAAGGTTTGAATGCTGGGGTAGGCTCTACAATTACCAGTAACATTAAGAATATGCTCATTGGATGGTAATTTAAGTTATGCACAGTTGTTTGATTTTCTGTAGCCATCGGTTCACAGTTGGCACAACTCTGTCAACAGACAGCTGAACATTTTTGGCCTGCTTTTTAATCCTTTGAATTAAAGTGTAAGATGATCAAAGAAATCCAATGCTTTCAGTTTTTAATTGATTCTTAGTTTTAAAGCTGTTGAAAACAGACAGTAATGTGTGTAGAACAAAGATAATGTTATGTAACTTGTGAGGGTTTATGATTACCTATGCCAAATAGGAACTTAAAGTGGCATGAGCTGCCAAAATTCACACTTTTTTCATAATTTCTGATTGACACGAGACTAAGAGGCTTTAAAGGCCATCGAAAAACTAAATGATTGGCGTTGGAATGAGTAAAATCCATACAGTGTGTGACCTATACGAACCGGAATAGTGTTCGAAAAGTAAACAAAATTTAAATAACCAAGATGACCATTCATTCATTCTAAGCCAACGTTAGTTCAAAAAATACTTTATCATACATTTTCGAAACTAGAAGCACTAAAAAGTTCTGGGTTTTACGTCTTGGGAAAAATAGCCAATAATTTCAACATTCTGTATTAACGTCAAAATATCAACATTTTGGCAGCTCATGCCACTTTAAGCGTTCACAATTTTTGTGAGAAATAAGTTTTTGTCCTTTATGAATTCATCCAATTTTTCAAACTAGACAGTATCAATAATAAACAAACCTTTGTACATTTATATTTGAATTATGTTTTGTCTTGTTCAAAGTGAATAGATAGCTTGGGGCTTTCACACCCTCGTGGTTATTCACTCAAGAATTTTAAACACTAATCAACACAATTTTACATTATCCTGTATATATTCGGTACAGAAAAAATTATAAAGCCTTAAAATGGAATACTACCTGGAGAAAAAATAAAATGCCCTTTTAAGGGGGGAGGGGGAGATAGGGGTGACAAATCTAGATAAAGGCGTTCTGACCTTATGCTGGTAAATAAGAGTTTTTTTTTCATATTGCAATATCATAGTTTCATTACACAAAATTTTAAACCAAAGTTTGATGATCAAGGGCAGGGCATAAAAACTGACTCCACCAGAGCACGTTCACAGCAACACAAACCTTATAATTGTAACTCAAGAGGATTGAAATAATCTTGATTGTGTCAAAAAACAGCAATCAATCATGGAGAACTAATCCAGCACCTACCTCCATTCTGACAATAACATAATGATATGCCCAACATAAAAAATCTACATTGCATGATGGTATACCCAGTGTAGTCAGCCTTTCAATGTTCCCTTTCGCTCCATAATATGAAGATTATTTGTTATCGGATCTATAAAGTTCATTTGCAGTATATACTTGTGGTTTCTATAACTTATTAAGTGATCAGTTGTAGCTGAAGCCATACATTAAATTTACTAAAACTTTTGTTTACTTTTACTTTCATCCTTCATGAGGTGGTCCACATGTAGCTGAACCAGAAATATTTACAAGGGAGATAACTGTGTAATGCTCTCCTGACCGAACAGTATTGATTTTTGTCTGAGATTAGAAGGGCTATCATTGGTGAGCTTTAAAGTATTACTTGATTACAGTGTTTATCCTATATTCAGTCTTTTATCACTACTTAATAACTCTTTTATTCATTTTCCCTCCTCCTTGGCATCTGGACGTACCCAACTAAACTGTCTCGTATTAATTTTTGAGACATTCCAACCTAGCATGCTGACCATTTAGAAAATGGTGAATTTGAACTGTTATACAAGTTTGTCACTATTGAATCAAAGTGATGTAGACATTGTCAAAGTTTACATTAATAGTAGTCCTGTCTTTCACAACTGCATTTATCACCATTGAGTTGCAGCTTCTGGATTGTGACGGTATTCTTACTGGGATTGCAGCAGACCAGTCAGACAATGCCAAAGTTGTAATACACCAAGGATCACATGTACCTATGCCTGGCCAAACAGACAATGCCAGTTATAATACATCAAGGGTCACATGTAACAGCGCTCGGCTAGTCAGATATGCCAGAGCTATAATACATCAAGAATCACTTGTAACAGTGCCCGACCAGACAGACAATGCCAGAGTTATAATACATCAAGGGTCACATGTAACAGTGCACGACCAGACAGACAATGTCAGAGTTATAGTACATCAAGGATCACATGTAGGCCTTCCAATGCCAGACCAGTCCGACAATGCCAGAGTTATAATACATCAAGGATCACATGTAACAGTGCCCGACCAGACAGATATTGCGAGACCAGTCAGACAATGCCAGAGTTATAATACATCAAGAATCACATGTAGGCCTACCAATGCCCGACCAGACAGACAATGCCAGAGTTATAATACATCAAGGATCACATGTAACAGTGCCCGATCAGTCTGACATTGCAAGACCAGTCAGACAATGCCAGAGCTATAATACGCCAAGGATCATATGAACTAGATCCCGATCAGTCAGAGATTGCAAGACCAGTCAGACAATGCCAGATTTATAGGGCCTAATACATCAAGGATCACATGTACAAGTGCCAGACCAGACAGGCATTGCCCAACCAGTCAGACAATACCAGAATTACAATAGGGCCTGGGAATTTCTTCAGAGATTTCGTGATATCCGGCGACAGATGATGACCAGTTCAATTGACATTTTTTGCTCTACGTCACATTGGAATGATAAAGGCTATCCACATGGACAATGGCAGCGCCTGTGCAGAAACTGTGGAATTCTCAGAATACACCTGATCAAGGATCTCATGTACACCTTGTCATTGTTGTCGTCTCTGGAAATCTGTCTTATTGGTGGGATGTTCTATGGGATTGTACTGTCCTCAACCAGACCCTAATCTCAGACATGGACCCGCGCCAAATTAAACCTGTCGCTCTCGGACAGCTATCAAAGACGATATGGTGTCCGTAAAGCAGACAGCTTGCTGATTAAACCTCTTCTCTCTCTAATCTCAACAAGCAGCCTTTCTCTGTGAGATTTTTACTGATCTGAAGCCTTACAAGAGAATATGTATTCCAGTGACTAATTACGCTGTTACTGTTGACTTGTATGGTTGAAAAGATGAAAATACGATAATAAGTTTGTCTCACAATAAATTACTTGTTACTTATTTATATATCATCTATTATACATATTACCACTGTGTTAATGAAATTGTTTTATAAAGTCTAGCTAATACTCTTAGAAAGTCTTGGCACGGAGGATTGATTGTTTGTGTTTTGTCCCTTACACAAGTTTTATATCAAAATGCTCACCCCACATCTTTGTCAGAATTATAAACTGGTTTGAGAAAATATAATGGAATGATTGAATGTTTCTGTTATACATCGAAGAGTTTTAAGTTCTGTCAGATTTGGTTAAAGGTAGCGATCACAGTTATTGGCGCAGATAGAAACTGCGAGACGGATGTATAAAAAAAATATGTCGTTTGTGTAGTTACACTTATGAGCTATTCAGATGACACCTGTTTTCAACGATCCAAAAGTTCACATACTCTCTACCTGTCCTTCTTACCTCAATTTTTAATACTTGTGTGGAATTCAATAAAATGGACCTGAAAATAAATGCTGTGATTTGATAAATATTGTGAGAGAGACAAACAAATTTGTACGAAATTCCTACCTGGACAAGTAGCAAATTAATATATCTTAATGCAGGTGCATTCTAATCAAGTTGCGGGGCCGCGGTGGTCCAGTGGGTTAGAATGTTCGTCCCTCTGTCCCACACAAATCTTCCATCGATGCGGTATGATTCAAATCATAAAAATTGAAAAATTGAGTGAATTTTTCACTTGGTGGTTGTATGTGGAAGAGTTGCCAGGTACTCACTGAAGGTCGGGGACTTCCTCCGGGCAATGAGCCCAGTTTCCTCCCCCACTAAACCTGGCAACACCGCCATATAAGTGAAATAATCTGGAGTGCGGCATAAACATCCATCAATCTAATCCAGTTGTGCGTATGCCTGAGGCGACTAAAATTACAACAGGTATATGTGACAATGTCTGCCAAGAGACAACTAGAAAATTTAGCTTTTTAAGCCTAAAGCTATATGAAGACAAAACTATATTGGTAATTAAATGTTCTGATGACATGTAAAGTGTCATTTGTCTTGATTTGGCCAACTTAACACCTGAACAAGCATCCAAATGTTACCAACCTGCTGCCCGGCTGGCAAATATAAAAATGACTTTGCAAGCTCAAATAAACATGGTGCCATCTTGAAAAAAAAAATGGGAATGGTTTTACATCTGAGAAATCGTTTCATATGAAATTGTTAAAGTCTGTGGGTGGATTTTATAATGTGTCTGTGGGGGATTGTCCTTTTCCAAACTGAATTTAGATGCAACGAGCATAAAAAAATGGAGACATTTCATTAAGGGATCCGTTGTTGCCCTTAATCCCTCTAATCCCATCTTGCAAAGTGTTAATTAAGCCTCAGGGATTTAATGACGCAAATAATAGACTTCTTCATAACAGCTTTGCAAAATTGGCACTGGACTTTTTTCATAAATGATGGATTTTGCAATTAACAATGAATTAAATTAGTTCCCTCAGAACCCGGAATTATGGCTGGCCAGAAGATGAAAATATTTAATTGATTCTGTTGAGGCCTTCCTCAAAACATGCATCTGTAATTGTACTCAATTTCAGTTCTTGATTGCCTGCAAGGTTTCAACCCAATTTGCCCCTTTTTTTTTTAGAAAATATCTGTTTTGTTATTAGCCTAGAATTGATGTTCTTTCTATCAGTCTCCGTATATTATTGTGATTCAACATGTTATCCCTAACACTTAATCCATAGTCAAGTTTCATTAAAATCGTATGATGTATCGGTTTCCCGATGCTCTTGAAAGAGTCATAAGCTGCTGAAAAAAGATTTTTGAAGATTCAGAATTTGTCAGCTGTTTTTCTCTAAAATGCCCAATATGAGCCACCCTTATACCAATGTTACCTTTTTATTTCAACATAAATGGTGATGGTTTTCAACTTTGAACTTTAAAAAAAAATCTTTTCATGTTAACTGTCAGGATTGGTGTAAAAAGATACAATTTTAGATAGGTCATGCCACTTTAAAGAACATGTTAAGAAAAATTTTAAAAGTTAAAGTTTATGCTATGCTACTTTGCATAAAGATGAGGTTTTTTCGTATGACATTGGTAACTTTTCTAGCATTATTTACTGTAAATTCTAATTGCCAGGCAACAACAATAGCCAAAGGGAATGCCTTTAATTACTCTTTCAATGTAGTTTTGGGCTAGATATCAACTTCACTTGACAACTTCTTACGTTTCTAGTAATCTGAGGTCAAAGAAAAACTACAACAAACTTAGGTGATATATGTGCTTTTTAAGCACAAAGAGCTCTTGACATTTTGTGGACATTTTTTTGTAGTTTTCTCCTTTTATACCAGTTTCAAATTAACTGTGGTGAAGAGTTTTGCACGATGCATGCATATTTCTATTTACAAAAGTAAAACTCTTCTAACTGGATTTACGACCTTTAGCCTTGATGAATTCTTATCTCTTTAACCGAAATCAACATGCCTTATTAGATGGTTCACGTCTGATGCAAGAAAAATAAATTCTTGTGTTCCCCAGGGATCTATCTTTGGGCTCTTTTTGATTATTTTATATGTAAAGCACTTTCTAATGTGTGAAATAAAAATTCAAATTGATTTATATGCAGACGATACTACTACATATAGACGGCTTTAGAAACTGCCAGGAATCAATACCTCAAAACTAGAACATAATGTTAATTAAGCAAGTGCCTTATTCCTTGCTACAGATCCTAAACTCAAGAAATTAACTGACATATTCATTTAAGTATACATAAATTTGACTGATTTCTTAAACATGTTAATGCTGAAATTTTTACGACTTCATTTTGACGAAATTCTTGTCATCTGGCACTCACATGTTGACTATCTCTGTGCACAGCTACATGTATCTGTAAAAGGCAATATTGTTTGAGAAAACTGGTCTATTTTTCATAGAATTTATGGATGAAATAGATTCGAGACTCTTGGATTTTATTTTCGTGATGCTAATGCAAAAGGGGTTTTTCATTAATACGGTCTTAAATATAGGTCATATCTAATACAAATATTACGTAATGGTAATAAATGCAAATCAATTCATTTTTCCCCATCTGCAGAAATAGATACATGTCTTGTGATTAAGATGTTTAAGGGAAAAAAAGTTTTGCGATGAATACCTTGATTAGTATAATTATATTACACACTTGCTGAATATCTTATTTCAACTCCTGACAGCTTGCTTTAAATTTGTTTTTAGTTATGGAGGCACCCTGGTTATGGAAGAGTTGTCTCACCTGCAAACTGAGTTCTTCTGTTTCTTTCGAAGAAAAGGTAATATTGCTCGTGTTTTTTACCAAATTGAATTTTCCCCATATTCTAACCTTTAAATTAGGTTCAGAAGAGCTTGAGGCTTCCTAGTAATCTAATCACGTATTTGCCGTCCCTCCATCTGGTCGGCAAACGCCACTTGAAGCGCGTGAGGCACCAGCTTCTCCCCACAATACAGACAATGCTTTAAATGGGCTGTAATCTGTGTCAACTGAAATCTGTGACCTTCTTAGAGAAAAACTGTCAAGGCAGTTTCATGTTATTAGGATATCTTGTTCAACAACGTTTCCTAACACCTGACACCCTTATTGCTATGCGCCCTATAGAAATAATCCAGAGTATTACATGAGTCTATTCTGAGTTCTATTTGTCTTTCCAACAGCAATGCAATAAACAAATGGGCAAACCAAGGAATTTTATTAAAGTTATGAAAACATTTTGGTTTCTGTAAAGTTTCCCACTAAATTGGCAATTTCTTACTTTTAAAAGGGTTAAAATAGTACCCCCAAAATTTGATTTTTTGACCTTTCAGTTCTTCTTAAAACAAATATTGAAACCAAGGAAATCAAAAAGCATCATTTGATTATTCATGTTTATATAATTACGGATTAATGTGTAAATTTTAATTCCACATTCCTCCCCCCCTCCTCCTCCCCAAAAGGGGAGAATGAAAGAAAGTACTTCATAACTTTTTTTTATCAATTTTTATGCATTCACTACTCTCAAAGTTATGTGGAGGACAAACTGAAATATTTGACCTTGACATAGGTTGCAGTTTGTGTGTAACAGGGATTTTCATTCGCAATGAAGTTTGATGTTAACAAGGGTAGCTTGAAAGGGACATGTTCGAAACCAGTAAAACGAAGGTCGTTTAAATGTATATTGTTTGACTGGCGTTTATATAAAGATGAGGTTTCCAAACCTCCGTCTTCCTACATCTTTCATGGGTCGCGGGTTCGAATCCCACTCAGTCCAAAAATTGGAAAATGTTCTGACTGGGTTTTCACTCGAACGACCTATGTGGGATGGTTGCCAGTTACCAACGGAAGGTCGTGGGTTTCCTCCGGGCACAGAGCCCGGTTTCCTCCCACAATAAAACTGGCAACGCCGCCATATAAGTGAAATAATCTTGAGCGCGGCATAAAACACAAAACAATCAATCGATCCTACATCTTTCAACTGGCTTTAAACATTCGTAGCAAACCTCAGCTGTTTTGACACCTCTCTGCCCATCTTCAATATGCTTCACACAGTACTTTTTATATGGTAAATCATCGTATTTCTTGGCTGTTTACAATGGATGATTTAGGAAATATTTTGCTACCTACACAAATGAATAACAAAAAAAAAACATGAATTAATAAAATGCTAAAATCATCCCAAAAGTAATTTGTATGTACAGTGTATAGGTTAATTTGTTTGATAAACCACTTTGTGTTGAAAAGAAATTTACATCAACACAGTTCCAGTACTCTGTGTTATTCCTACTAGTCAAGTGCCTTTAATTATATTTGAATTAGACAAATAAAGCTGTTTCATACCTTCTATTATGACTGGGACACTTTTGTTGAGCTCCCAACATAGTATAGAAAGTATTTACTTCGTGGCTATTTCTAGGCTGCTATATCAAGCTACCTTTAAAATGGCCAACAACCATCTGACATATGTGGAACGGTAATCCAAGTGTGTTTTAACTTGTCACAGCTAGAGCATTCTTTTATCATAAATATACTATTCAGACCTTTTTTCGATCATCTAAGAGACGTGTCTGTAAAAATTTCTTATCTGGATCAGTAGATGACAAGGTTGTCATTTTTTCTCTGATGCTTCAGTTTGTATATTTTCTTAAAATATTCTTATGAAACTGTATATTGTTTGAAACTCTATACTACATTTAGAGTTATGTCATATCTTTTTGGCCCTTTTTTTCTCTGATGCTTCAGTTTGTATATTTTCTTAAAATATCCGTACGAAACTGTATATTGTTTGAAACTCTATACGGCATTTAGAGTTATGTCATATCTTTTTTACTCTTTTTTCTCCCTGTAAATTAAAACCTGAGTTGTATCTCAACCATGACCTGCCATTAACCACACTTGTCATTTTTCCTGAAAGCTTGTCAAAGACTGGCTCCTCTCGACCGGTCAAAACAAGGTACCGACTCGTAGCCGCTGCCAAAACTGGTCGTATTGAACATAACAGGAAGTGCTGGGGCGAATGATGGATGGATGTAGTGCATGTCGGCACCATCAAGCCTATATTGCTTTGGCTCTTCTTGGCATAGTTTTCTCACGCTGAATTTCTCCTGCAAGAATTCCAAGTCTGTGTAAAGTGGTACAGTTGGCAAGTTTTGTGCGAAGAACTTAATCCCTGTGCACTATTTTACAGCAAGTGGAATTACAGATATAATCCTTGTAAATAGGAAGCACTCAAAGACTAATGTTCCTTAGTGTTGTATGTTGCTGTTCCTTACTGGTTTTACCATTGTACTACCCTTTTCATTTACAGTCTATGTTTAGGTCATCAGATACAAACATGTTATCAACAAAGTTTCTTTATTTTATTTTATTCACCATATAAGCATAATGTTAGATCACTCGAACGACCTATGTAGGATGGTTGTCAGTTACCAACGGAAGGTCGTGGTTTCCTCCCACAATAAAACTGGCAATGGCAGTTCTTGATTTTCAAAATGTAATTGTAACAGTCTCCATCAATCAACTTATGAAAGAGGGGAAATAACAGCTTTATGGAGCTTGTAAGTTAGCACTTTGATTCAGAAATATCTGTGGGTACAAGTGGCTCACTGGCGTTGATTCAGAAATATCTGTGGGTACTAGTGGCTCACTGGCGTTGATTCAGAAATATCTGTGGTTACAAGTGGCTCACTGGCGTTGATTTAGAAATATCTGCGGGTACCAGTGGCTCACTGCGGGTACCAGTGGCTCACTGATGTTGATTCAGAAATATCTGTGGGTACCAATGGCTCACTGGCGTTGATTCAGAAATATCTGTGGTACCAGTGGCTCACTGGTGTTGATTCAGAAATATCTGTGGGTAACAGTGGCTCACTGGTGTTGATTCAGAAATATCTGTGTGTACCAGTGACGTTGATTCAGAAATAACTGTGGGTACCAGTGGCTCACTGGCGTTGATTCAGAAATATCTGTGGGTACCAGTGACGTTGATTCAGAAATATCTGGGGGTACCAGTGGCTCACTGGCGTTGATTCAGAAATATCTGTGGGTACCAGTGGCTCACTGGCGTTGATTCAGAAATATCTGTGGGTACCAGTGGCTCACTGGCGTTGATTCAGACATATCTGTGTGTACCAGTGACGTTGATTCAGAAATATCTGCGAGTAGCAGTGGCTCACTGACATTGATTCAGAAATATCTGTTGGTACCAGTGGTTCACTGGCGTTGATTCAGAAATATCTGTGTGTACCAGTGACGTTGATTCAGAAATATCTGCGAGTAGCAGTGGCTCACTGACATTGATTCAGAAATATCTGTGGTTACCAGTGGCTCACTGGTGTTGATTCAGAAATATCTGGTTACAAGTGGCTCACTGGTGTTGATTCAGAAATATCTGGGGGGTACCAGTGGCTCACTGGCGTTGGTTCAGAAATATCTGTGGGTACCAGTGGCTCACTGGCATTGATTCAGAAATATCTGTGGGTGCCACTGGCGATGATTCAGAAATATCTGTGGGTACAAGTGGCTCACTGGTGTTGATTCAGAAATATCTGGGGGTACCAGTGGCTCACTGGTGTTGATTCAGAAATATCTGTGGGTACCAGTGGCTCACTGACATTGATTCAGAAATATCTGTGGGTGCCACTGGCGATGATTCGAAATATCTGTGGGTACTAGTGGCTCATTGGTGTTGATTCAGAAATATCTGTGGGTACCAGTGGTTCACTGGCGTTGATTCAGAAATATCTGTGGGTACAAGTGGCTCACTGGCATTGATTCAGAGATATCTGGGGGTACCAGTGGCTCACTGGCCTTGATTCAGAAATGTTTGTGGGTACCAGTGATGTTGATTAAGAAATATCTGTGGTACCAGTGGCTCACTGGCGTTGATTCAGAAATATCTGTGGGTACTAGTGGCTCACTGGTGTTGATTCAGAAATATCTGTGGGTACCAGTGGCTCACTGGTGTTGATTCAGAAATATCTATGGGTACCAGTGGCTCACTGGCGTTGATTCAGAAATATCTGTGTGTACCAGTGGCTCACTGGCGTTGATTCAGAAATATCTGTGGGTACCAGTGGCTCACTGGCGTTGATTCAGAGATATCTGTGGGTACCAGTGGCTCACTGGCGTGGATTCAGAGATATCTGTGGGTACCAGTGGCTCACTGGCGTTGATTCAGAAATATCTGTGGGTACTAGTGACTCACTGGCGTTGATTCAGAAATATCTGCGGGTGCCAGTGGCTCACTGGCGTTGATTCAGAAAGTATCAATCGTGTTGTTGCCATCCCATTGAAGTTCCATTCCATTAAACATCAAGTCACAATGTTATGAGTACTCAGGGGACCTGTATGGCAAAATGGTTATATGCACTTGAGATCTATAGGCCTACAACCACTGCCATTCTTCTTGTCTAAAGTCTCCTTAGTGTGAATTATTAACAATCTAATGGTGGGAAAATTCTTAATATTTGTATCCTACATATTGCAACACACTCGTTATATTTTCATTATGTAACGTTAATGTATTTAAGAGACGCAATTAAAAAAAGAGAAAAAAAAAACATCGGTATATAGGCAAGGAAAGTCCTACTGTCAAAATAACCCTCTGGAAAAAAGAAAATCCACAAGAAAGTTTTGTTTTTCTCATATTGTCTAGTAAATTTACCAGAAAAGCCCTTCTTCAAAAAAAGACAGCTCATTGCATTTTTTTTGTTGTAAAGGGTCACTCAGAGCAATCTGTTCAATATTTCTTCGTGCTTTCTTAGTTGTATGCTGAAGAGTTATAATAGTACTTAATTTCTGCACTATTGATTTATATAAAGTTCAGTTTTGAGCATTGGGAGGGCGCTCTAATTTTAGACTAATGTTTAATTCCTAAAGGGGGCGTGCAGGTTGCGTAAAAAACGGTCGTAGTCTACTTTACATAATTCTTTGGAATTGTCTTACTTTGACCCAACCGTGATTAATATATTTATTTAAATTGTTTAATCGTGAATCTAAAGTGTTTAATTGTGAATCTTACCGGTTTAATTATGGATCTAAAGGGTTTAATTGTGAATCTAAATGGTTTAATCGTGAATCTAAATTGTTTAACCGTGAATCTAAAGTGTTTAATTGTGAATCTAAATGGTTTAATTGTGAATCTAAAGTGTTTAATCGTGAATCTAAATTGTTTAATCATGAATCTAAAGTGTTTAGTTGTGAATCTAAATTGTTTAATCATGAATCTAAAGGGTTTAATCATGAATCTTAATGGTTTAATCATGAATCTAAATTGTTTAATCATGAATCTAAAGGGGTTTAATCGTGAATCTAAAGGGTTTAATCATGAATCTAAAGGGTTTAATCATGAATCTAAAGGGTTTAATCATGAATCTAAAGGGTTTAATCATGAATCTAAAGGGGTTTAATCATGAATCTAAAGTGTTTAGTTGTGAATCTAAATTGTTTAATCGTGAATCTAAACGGTTAAATCGTGAATCTAAAGTGTTTAATCAACCAGCCTGATTGAAAGCTGTTATATAATCTAGGTTGAGGTATTGTTGTTTGTTACAAGAGGCCATTATGACAATTCCCCATTACAATTAAATGACAATTTAAAGTTCTGGGGGCCTGTTTCACAACGTCATTGCAAAATGCATCTCTCTCCATTGGCAACTGGGCTTTCTTTGAGATGCCAGTGCTTTGTGTAACTGGCCCCAGAATCAATCTCTTTCTGAATAAGTTTAATTACATTGATTTTTCAAGTTTAATCACCTTGCCTGGTCTTGCTATCGCTTTCAGACATCAGCCATTTTGTTTCTGTTGGAATCCACTGGTCGGCTAGGTAATTTTCCAGCCACATGGGTAATAAATAAAGACAGGGAGATTGTGTTTAGTAGGAACTGAGACCTGTTGTAGGGAATGTGTTTTGGCGGGTGAATAGTTAGAGCCTACTTCAACGCCCATAAAGAGACCATGTCGTAGATATTCAGTCATCTGAATTTCGCTTCCTGATGCTCCATGGTGTTCCTCTTATGAGGTGAGTATATTTAGTATCCAATCAGAACTGAGAAAGGTCTCGGCAATCCAATCACACCGATTGATCTTTTCTTGTCTCAATCAAAGGAAATTGATTCTTGGAGAATTTCGCTTCTCGTTTAATGCACACTGGTGTCTTGATTGTCCGTCTTCTGACAGCCTCGTTTAACTTCGCCCACAAAACACAAGTCTATAATCAGGTTCCTGGCAAGTCTTCAGGTAACCAAAACGGAGATTAAAGGATTTTTCCTCGCGTCTTGAAAATCATTGATATTCTATAGGCATGGAAGCATTCCTTGGAAGTACAATGGGCCAGTACTGAATAGCTGTCTAGATATTCTATATGCTGCTGGCTGAAATCATTTCACAGCTTATAACTCTGGTTTTATGCTCTAAATTTCTACTGGCCGTCTTAGTTATTACCAAATGTTTCAGACAATGTTTCCTGGTTCAATAAACCATTACCTTATAAATGACACATTCAGATAAATAAAAACAAATACATTTATCTTAATATTATTTAAAATATAAAGTATTTTGAATTCAAAGAAGGAAAGAAATTTTTATGTCAAAAGCAAAGTTTATATCATTCTAAATCAAGTTGTATTTTGGCTTGCAATGAATGGTTGCCAGATACCTAATTGATATTTCTGAAAAATTATCTCACGTTTGAAGTAAGATACGAAACAATCACTCAACCTCAATGTGTATGTGGTTTTTTGTTCAAATTATATAGGAGAAAATTGTTTTGTAACATGCAGAGCTTGTGTTGTAACCATGCCAATTTTCAAGAGTCCTTTTTATGAATAGATTTAAGTTGATATTATGCATTAGGACCGTCACTTAGCCCTGTATTTCACTTGAATAGGTTAAATATAGTATATGTAATACACAAGTTATGGCTTTATTGAATAGTTCTGTGGTTTATAATAGTTGTGTACCATGCAAATATAGTTTTATCCATTAGTAATGAACTACTGGTACACATATATATATATTAAAGAACACTAAAACACATGGGCACAGGGAAAATCTTCTTGTCTAAAATAACCATGGAGAAAAGTTTCTAATTGTGTTAAAAAGAGGTATATCATTTAGACCGTTACCCCATCATAAATTGTTGTAATAAACTAAACCTATGATATTTCATTAGGTTGACGACTGACAGAAGCTTGGCCTTAGTCAGTAGAATTTTCTGGAACACTTTGTAATACATAGATGATGGTACACATATATATGTAAGACAAGCATTCATCTATGTGACATCGAACATTGATTTATTGATTGTCAAGAGAAAATATAAATATTTGAAGTGAGGATTTCCTATAATATTCTACATGTAGATGGTACCTGATTTGATCCATTGAAGTGTTATAACAGATATTGCAATTTTTCTTGCATTGGCTAGAATTTTACACCCCCCCCCCCCCCTCTCATACATCGAAGCCTTGTGTCAGCATGCGTGTCTTTTTTAACCAACAAAGCCTCATATACCCCTTAATTACTTAGGATAATGTAAGGCATTAGTATGTACTTGTTATTTACAAGTTTTACAAAGTGCTATACAGAACTGTTATCACACTTCTTCAAACAAATTGTTCTTACTTCTTATGGATTCTCAGAAAAAAAATGGTTAAAATTGTACTGTTTCCAGAACTACACCAGTTGTGAAAGTACACAGTGTTTGCTTTCTATGTACTTCCAATGAATTCTCAGAAAAAAAACTTCTCCAGAACACATTTTAAAAAAATTGGTAAAATTTTTACTGTTTCCAGAACTACACCAGGTGTGAAAGTACACGTATGGAACTCTATATGGTCACTATGAAAAGGATTTTGTTTTGTATGTACCATATTTGTTTTGAAGTTAGAGAGTAAAGATGGATAAGTGCCTGTTTAAGTGGAATCTCCTGGCAATTAAATATATTATTGGAGAAAGTTAGATGTAATAAATGTATATTGAATAATGATTCATATGCGATGGATAAAGAAACATAGAAAACCTTTTATTGAGGAAAATTACTTCATTGATTTTCTGGTGGATGTAATTAACTAAAGTGAGAATTTCTTTTTTTGGCATTCTTGTTTTTTTGTGCAACTGTTGTGAAATTCCATCGGCAAGTGTCAGTCTTCCATGTTATTCCCTGGCTGAGAAAGGATTGACCATTACAGGAATATTGTATGCAGTGTCTTACACACTCGCTAAATTTCATATTGATTTTGCTCAAGGTGTGCACATGTCAAGTGTATGTCTCTCAGTGTGAATTCTGCAGAGAACTGCAGCAGAACATCTTAAATCCCCCTCAATGGAATAAGAGTGCTGGAATTATATAAAAGTAAAATTATGAGATTGACCAACTGGAGTTATTTTTAATTTTCTTTTCCTATTAGCTGCTGAGAATAGAAGTGAATATGACAACATCACTATTTAAGTTGGTCTCAGGACTTGAAAAAAGCAGCTAGATTAGTATTGTATTTTATGCCGGTGCCACCGCTGTGAAAGTAACAAACTACAAGGTGCTTTCTCCGAGTGGATCGATTTTGAAAAGGCTATTACAGATTTGGTGAGACGTTAGAAATCCCCTGTGATAAAGAAATGAATAGCAATCCAGTCAGCCTACTGTGAATACAGAATAGAAGAAAAATGGAACCTAGCATTTGGTAAAGGTTTCCCGTAGAGATCTGGCCAGTTTTGGTATTTATTTTCCGCTGCTCTGTATTGGGTGGATTCTCCAGGGATGCGTTACCAACTTAGAGAATTACCGGAATTGGTGATTCACAGGATAGGTGAATGTGCTTCGTTGGAGCGAGGCAATTATAAGGTGGATCACCATAGCAAGATATGAATCCAAAATTCTGAGCATGTAACGTGTAATGGGGATATCAGACTAAATCTCTAACGTTTCCTCATATTATCTATGTATTTGGTCCAATCTAAAGACTCTATCATATATGTCCTTTGTGGAACCAAATAAGCCAACTGATTCTGATTTATTCTCTGTCAACAAAACATTGACTCGGTCTAACCTTCCTCCAGAATATCACCGAGATTTAGGCTTCTCAAGACCTCTTGTAGTAAAAGTATAAACCTTATTTTCATCAGTTAACACATTTTTTTTGGCAGGGGGGGGGGGGGGGGGATGATGCTCTGTAAAATTACACTTTTTGTATGTGTTAAAAAGGGTAATATTGTGTTATCAAGATTATATTTTTGGCACAAAAACATTGAAAATGATAATATTTTGTAATCAAGGTTAGATTTTTGACACAAACACATTGAAAATGATAATATTGTGTTATCTAGATTAGATTTTTGACACACAAATATTGAAAATGATAATATTGTGTTATCAAGATTAGATTTTTGACACAAACATTGAAAATGATAATATTGTGTTATCAAGATTAGATTCTTGTCACAAAAACATTGAAAATGATAATATTGTGTTATCAAGATTAGATTCTTGTCACAAAAACATTGAAAATGATAATATTGTGTTATCAAGATTAGATTCTTGTCACAAAAACATTGAAAATGATAATATTGTGTTATCAAGATTAGATTCTTGTCACAAAAACATTGAAAATGATAATATTGTGTTATCAACATTTTGTTTTTGACACGCTTCTGTGTTGAATAATGTTAAACAAAATTATTTGCCAAAAAGATATTTTATACGCCCTCTTTGTCGGAAAATAAACTTTTGGACATATATATTTCTTTTAAATACTGACACTTGCATATATATATATATATATATATATAGATAAATAAAAGATAGATATCTGCCCAGGATTAAATATGAAAAACGAAAAGAAATGACACTGACAACGATAAATCCGTTACCGGTTTCACCACGTCATTGGTGGCTCATCAGACGTTTAAACGTCTGATGAGCCACCAATGACGTGGTGAAACCGGTAACGGATTTATCGTTGTCAGTGTCATTTCTTTTCGTTTTTCATATATATATATATATATATTTGAAAATGAAGTCACTTTTACATATAAATAAATGTGTAAAACCTTCCGGAGGTCACACATTTTGTAAGAGCTTAAGCGTTTCTGTCATCAATAAATCAAATGAATCCAGCTCTTGTATTAGACCGAGCGATATCTATAAAGGATTGTTTCCTGTAAACCCTGTGTTTGTATTCTCTCTCGCATATATATCCTTGTCCTCTATATACAGCCCGGACATCTTCTCTGACAAGCGACAAAGACATTTACAGAAATGAATAGCAACTTTTTATCCTCAACAATCGAAGACTTTCAACTGCGACAGCTAGTATAATTGGTACTACCAGGGTAATAACTTATGCTTAGCGCACTGTGTTTACTTCTCTACTGCCAGATATCATTTATTTCTTGAGTTTATGTGTTTGAGTCAATGTCCTTGAAGAGGAATTATTACTTTTGCAGTTTAACAGAATTGTTCCAACGATCTATGCAAGTTGCTGGTACTTGTAACTCAGAATTTAATCAAAATTATGCAATTTATTTCGTTCACTAGCGTTTGTAAAAAAATTCTTTTATTTTCTGAATATCTTTCTGTAGTATGATCTATAATTTTAATTTTTTTAAACGTAGAACACAACTACACAAAAATTCTATATGTACCCTTTCTATGTTTTTGTTAATATTTTTTTAAACAAAAAATAGCTCTATCAACACATTTTTATTATCATTGCGCTTATGATCGTTGTTTCGTATTTGTTAATTTTCATTGTTACAATTGTTCTCCACGTTAATGAAAAGAGATATTTACCTATGTCATAATCCAGAAATAAATAAAGATCATCTATCTATCTATAACTATACAACAGTTGTTTTTTCTTCATAGATAAGAAATATCGACTCTGAACCTGGTTTTGTTACCCCATGTTTTCTGAATAAACCTGGATTACACAAGATATGCTTTTCTGATGGTCCAATCAGAGGAAAAGATAGTCAAAAATGTTGGTAGGATGGGGATGTAGGCAGGGTGTAGATATAAAGATACATGTAAAGCCGGGTATACACTGAGAGTTTTGCTGCGACCAGACTGTACTCGAGTCGGCTTGAGTTGCGTGGCGTCATAGAATGGTACACACTGCATGCAACTGAAGTCATCAGGAGACAAGACATTCAGAACTCTCTAGCGGAACAAGGTAAAAAAAGACCTACGGTAATGTCTGAGTTAATTCAAGTGCTGGAAAAAAGTACAAGTATGCAAATTCTCATCTTAATTCAAGAGAGAGCTTGTAAAACATTTAAGGATTAACTGCTGGTCAATCATCTCCCTGGACTGAGATGTGTTAAAAGTTTAAATCTTATTCAGAACCTTTTTGTTATTGAGGATTTAGCAACATGATAGTCCTCTAATTAACTCAGGTATTACCGTATGTTTGATGTCACCTGACTACAGTGATGTTTCTGATTGGTCTACAGATTCAGACTCACTGCGACGATTGGTGCAAGAGTGGATACACTGTCTGACCAGAGGTTGGTTCATTTCCCTGTCAGAGTTCAGAGTTGATTGTTCCAGGTTCTTCACAGATTAGTGAATGACAACGCATCCAAGCCATTAATCCCATTTGAATGTTACATTGTGACTATTTATTGAACTTTAAGTGAAATAAAGGGAAAAGTTGGCCCACTTAGGATATTAATGTAAAACTACATGTACATATACACTAAAAAGATAATTTCTCTTAGGTGAATTGTACCTTTTAAAGGACTCAAATCGTTTAATTTTCTGGATTCAACTATTTCTTTATTATACCTATAGAAACTTATTGCCCTAAATTTGAACTTTATGTTAAGAATTGATGACTATGTATATTGACATGATTTCTAGATCTATATTTTTTCTCAGCAAGATTTTAGCATGTAATATCTATATTGACATAGGTACGTGTATTGCTTGATTATAGTTTGATGCCGGTCCAGACAGATTTCAATCAAGACTATCGATGCTCGCAGCAATGTCTGGATTAGTGAAGCGTTAACTTGGGTATCACCTTAACTTTAGTATGATCGGGACCTAAGCAAGTGTTGTGTTTATACGATTGCCTGATGCAGCCAATTACGCTTAGATAGACACCTAAATGAACATGGCTGTCTCCAGTAATAAGTCTCCTACCTTCACTGGCTTCACTACCACCCTGGTATAAAAGAAACATTGTCTCCTTCATCAGACCAATTGTGCAAACTCTCAAAGCCTTCATTATCTTATATAAGACTCGATGAAATGAGACAGAGTCTCTCTTATAGCCTGGAATGTCAAGGTGAAATGCCTTTACTTGAAGGAGTGTCTAAATGTTGACATAACCGTTTCACAACTTTTGCTATAATCCGAAAGATTTTCTCAAGGAATTTTATGAGTGGATTAAATTAAACAGATATTTGAGATGGTTGTGATCATGTTGTCAAGCAAACGTCCCAAAAACCCTGACAATGGCACCATATAAGTGAAATAATGTTGAGTGTAATGTAAAATACTGCAATAGGGTGCGCAAGTCACGTGTGAATTCCACAAATTTCCTATCACCGGCACTGCATTGCGCATGTGACTGAGCGTTTTTCGTTCCAAAATGACATTTAAATCTGACGTTTTGGAACAAAATACGTCAAATGGAATTGCAATGTCATCAAAAAAGATATCACAAAATCACGTAATAATTCTTATGAGACTTGCGCTCCCTATTGTATGCTGAAGATGACTTGCAGAATCTGAATATACAAACTCAACTTATTTTAAAACATCAAACTTGTGGTAAAAATGCACTCTTGAATGCCAGGGACAGATTATATTTGAACATTTCTTTATAAATTCTAAAGAACACAAATGTTTTCGGATGGAAAAAGATTCATTGGTTTGGATTTTGTTTGTTTAAAGGCTAAATTGCTTACATTGACTTAGAATCATTCATGCATGGATGTCTGTCTGTTTCCATGGTATCGGCTTCAATAACTATCTATTCAAGGATTTAATCATTTTTAGAAATTCATGTGTAAATTGAAGTTCAAATAAAAATTCAGCCTGTGGCATCTATTAACCGTGATGGAAAAATAAAACAATATTTAAATATCTGGGATGTATGTTAATACATTTCAGGCCTACGTTACTTCTAAACACTACTTTTACATATATTATTCGACCTATGTGGGATGGTTGCCAGTTACCACCGGAAGGTTGTGGGTTTCCTCCAGGCATAGAGCCCGGTTTCCTCCCACATTAAAACTGGCAACGCCGCCATGTAAGTGAAATAATCTTTTGCGCGGCGTAAAACACCAAACAATCAATACATATATTATTAAAATGGTATCCCTTAATATCTTCTAATTTTCACTTTTTGAGAAAAATGTCTACAATTTCCAAATTTTTTATATTGAATAATGAAAGTGATTCAGACTAGTGTGTGACTTCAACAGAAAAGTACATGCACAAGCTATTTTCAAAGTATTACTATTTTGGGGTACTACATGTAATTATTTAAGCTTAGGTATTTACTATTTTTATCAGCCCCATACTTTACTCGGCCTGTACTTGAAAGGACGATGTGACAACTGCAAGCTTTTCCTGTTCTAAGGTATCGTCTGAGGGAAGGATTACATCGTTCTGCCCCTTCCGATACTATCATTGATTGATGCTTACGGGCAAGAGAAATGGCCTCGAGTCACGAGAGTTTCCTATCAAGAGTAGGTAGTTACCGTAGCGATAATGCCAGCCCTCGTGAACCCTAAAAGAAGTGGCCTCCTAATGTTTAGTTGAGGAAAATCGTGTAAGATTTGTGTTTGCATGCAGGGCTCCATTTGTGGGATATATTGCTGTGTTTATAGCACAACTTGGACAGGTGTATTACAACCTTTTATTTACTCATCTTAATAGATTGTGTTCGCAGCCAATATTTAGGTCAACTTTCAGAGTTTAGAGGATTAGGACATGCATGATGGTTTTATAGGTTCTGTTAATAAAAGCTTCAGTCTGCATGAAAAACTATGACATCTTCCATATTTTCAAATTTGAAAAAAGTTCTCTATTAAAAAGGTTGCACCAAGTGTACTCCATTCCAATTAAGCCTACATTGCTCATGGCCGTTCAAAAAAAAAACAAGCCTTATTTTCGCTTTTTGAAAAAAACTATTTAACTATTTCTTGATTTTATTTCAACCACAAATTGAATGCCTGAAAGCCACTTTAGCAAGATCTGGAATAGAGATTTGTTGACATTGCATCATCACATATTTCAAATGAAAATCTATATTTTGTGCAAATTCTGTTCTGTGCCCTTAAGCAAATTTTCGTGCACAACGGTTATACTCACTCCCCCAGGCTCATGGGTCCTTAGTCAGTGAAACTACGTCAAATTTCCTGCCAATATGAATTAGACGTAATTATGTTTGTTCACTTACATTACTATCTTTGCCAGACAGAAATGATATAATCATTTATTCAAATGTTATTCAGCGTTTTATTATTGACTCAGCCGAAATTGCATGCGATTTTGTGACAAGCGATTCACGCTTTTATTGCTATTAATGTGAATCTAATTAGGTGACGTGATAAAGTATGTGGATATGGGTGTGAATATAATTCTGTTCACACTTCATCCGTTGTGCAAATGAGAGATAAACGCTCCACGTTCAACTTCTCCCCATACAAATTAAAGCCTATTTGATAGTGGTTTGATCGTGTCTATAGATTTGTCCCCATAACCAATAATCATCAACTCACAGTATAAATGGCTACTCTGCAATACACACACAATGAAATTATATAACTCATACAACCATGTCATATACAGTCAATAATGACAATGTTTGAAAGTTTGAAAAAGAAAAATATTTTAACTTTATAACTATATTTATTTAAAAAAAGAATACATTTTGTATTTTTGTATACATAGTTTTAAATTACAAGAAGTGTATTTGTTTCTTTTTTTGTATAGTTCTTAATGATTCTGCCATTGTGACAGGTCAAGGTTTAGCATTTTTATCTTGACTTATAGACGAATAAAAAGATCTGATCAAAGTGGCATGAGGTGCCAAATATAGGGAAAAGTTTGTTGAAACAGAATGAGCTATTTGTTGTGTCAAGAAGTATGAAAGTTGCCAACATAGGGAGCACAAAATTCTTACGAGATTTTGTGATATCCGGTGAAAGATGACGCCACTAAGAACGTTTTTGATGACGCTGCAATTCCATTTGACGTATATTGTTCCATAACATCAGATTTAAACGTCATATTGGAACGAAAAACGCTCAGTCACATGCGCAATGCAGTGCCGATGACAGGAAATATGTGGAATTCACACGTGACTTGCGCTCCCTATTGCTCACCAAATTCCTGTGTATGCTAGTTGTTAGTCTAGTCATTAACTCTTAGTTCCAACACAAGCTTTCTAACGACTGGTTGCAGGTTTGAATCCAATCTGCAAACAAATTGATCTATCAATTAAAAGAGTCTTCCTGTTATCTTGAAGAGCTCATATTTTCCCTTTTAATCGATTGGAGAAATTATTCTAATGTTACATTCAAGGATTTGGGTAAATTACGTTGATTTATTTTGAGTCAATAATACCTCAATTTTTTTTTATTATGAAATGTTTGTGATGTGACAATGTGTTATTTTTGGTTGATGTTCCTGAATAATTCTTTATACATCCTTCAGTATTTGCAGTGTGAAGGGCCTGAGGCATGATGTAATTTCACTTTGATCCCATCAGAATTATGTTTATTAAGTGGATTGATTACTATAATTGTCATAAAGTGCTCTAGATGTTGCTGCTAAGGCAAGGGAACCCATTCCTTTACCATCTAATTCATGTCCCTGTAGATTCGAAAACCAAACATTTTGTTACCAATTTGGGTGTTTTTTTAGAGTGGGTTTGGATTTCATCCGCGGAGTGTCAATACACTGCTCTGTATCGTCCCGAGCACGTTTATAATGATGTGCTCTTCTTAAATGCACTGAAATCTGATCTGACTATGATGGTTTGATGTTTGAGGCCTGTGGTTTGTCACAGTCAGGCTTCCGGGAGACAAAGTCGCGTTGTTCGGGTGCAGAGAAAGGGCACATGGGTGCTACACGTTCTGTTTGAGATGGACGGGAAATAATTTAGAATGTCGATCAAATTTCAAAATTTGAAACAATAGTATCCTCTCTTATGTTAACGAGAAATTTTTCTTTATGATTTTTCTGTGAACCCCGTCATCAATGGCAACGATATTTGTAATGAAGCATGTTTTTCTCCAGCTCATCTCATTTTCTCCATTAACTTGACTCCTATGGGATGGAAACTGTCCGTCATATTTTTTTGAAATGACAGACGTCTCAGTCCCCATACCCCAGTCTTTTCCATCTCTTACATGTTTGCCAGTGTGAATTCTCCCCAGCTCTGTTTGTGTGCAATCTCCTGAAGGAATTAATGAATTAAAGGCTACAGCTAGTTGGGAAATATCACTTCCTGGAGAGAATGAGATTTGTGCAGCAGAATATGCTGTCTCCATTTACTCTTTTTTTCAATCTCGATTAGTCTAAAGAAGCATTATTTCACGTCACCTGTTATATTTAGAGCATGTAAGCGACAATCTGTGCTCAGTCATTCAAAAGCTGCTGTTGTCCTTGTTCCATGACCACACACCCAACTTGAGGATTATAAGATGAAATCTTTCTAACCATTTTGAAATACCCAATAATAAACATCTTAACAGGATGTTTCCACCAATTGAAACACAGGAAACATTCTCTCTCTTTCATGTTGCTGCACATTGATTTTGCTACACATCTTTCTTCCGTACGTGACATTTTGGAAAACTTTTAGGGGGGTGTTTTTGTCCTATTTCACAGCTTGAGATTTGAACCGTGTTATTCTCAAAATAGTTCCTTGTTTGCTTTTATGTTAGATTAGCAATGGAAATAATTTTCCATTTAATTTTTTCGATGGAAACTGAAGATTTTGTTTTAAATTTTAATAAAGGATTGAAACACATTTTATTCATGGACCCCTCCTGTTTGACTGATACTTTTCAATTAAATCCTTATCTACATAAACTAGAATGCCAAGTGGGACATTTCGTTTGGCATTGATTTCTTATAAGAAACAAAGCATTTGAAAATTTAGGTAATTAACATGCAGAACACAGATGTGTAACATGAAAATACATATATTTAAAAATAAAAACTCGTCTTTCATTTGCTTTTCACCAATTCTGGCTTTGAAGTTACCGCATTGTTAAAAGCCCTTGTATCAGCACACTTGACTGCAGGGCTATATTTTTCAGTGCTAAATGTTTTGATCCCCATTTTTCCCCGATGACATCATGAAACAATCGGGCTGTTAGTCAATCACAATAAAATAGTTATTGGTTACTTTGATTGGCTGATTTTTCGGTGTTTATTGCCCATCACTGACGATTATTTCACTTATATTGTTATGTTGTCAGATTTACTGTGAGAGGACACCGAGGTAATTTGTTTAACAATTTTAGTTGACTTTGTGGAACAAAAGAAAAGTCAAAGAATCCATTTTTATAGAGACACACTTTTGCAAATGGAAGTCAATTACAAAAAATGAAAAAAAATTTGGTACCCTGTAATATTAAAAGGAAAATTTATGTTTATTGTGAAGAGACAACAAACTTTGGAAATGTTCATTGAGTGGGCCTCTTGGAAATTGGAAGATTAGAAGGAAAACATCATAACAGCAAACTTTTGAATTGTTTGTGGAGTTGGGACTTTCCAAAACTGAGAGGTTAACTGAAATATGGTATATAGCTTTTTCCTCACAATAACTTGCTTTTACTCAACAATAATTATGTTTTATCCAAAGGATTAGCCATCTATTTAGAACGATTGTAGATACTTTCACTCATATAGCTTTCACTCGGTGGACCTATGTGGAAGAGTTGCCAGGTACTCGCCAAAGGTAGAGGGTTCCCTCCGGGCAATGAGCCCGGTTTTTTTTCCACACAAAACCTGGCAACCCTGGCATATAAGTGAAATAATCTTGAGTGTGGGGCGTAAAACATCAATCAACCAACCACTCGTATAGCTGAAGCAGGGGACATCTTTCCTTCAGTCACAAGTATAAGTCTTAGGTATGGGCTTGGTTTAAGCCTTTCACCAATGGGGTGTGGGTGTAACTCCTCAACGAGTCTCCAAACTAGGCTAATGTCCAATCAACTTGTATGAGAAGTCAACTGATACCTATGGATAGTATGGACTGCCTTTGGATATAGCCTCGTTTCCCCTCCATTAAACTTAGCAATGACGTCTCATAAATGAACAAAACAATCAAACAATCATTGCAATCAGTATTATTAATTTATAAAGGTAAACTGTACACAAAATTATATTGATTTTGTGCTGAATTTTCTTAGATAAGCTACCTTTCGGTTTTGTATTATTTTACAATTGGATGGTACATCAATTTATTGTATAGACTGCCAACTTGTATAATAAACTCATTTATATTCTATCCAAATGGAAAAATAAGTTTGACACCCTGGTGTTTTTCTTTCCAACGGAGCTGTCAATCACTTACTTCATCGATTATAAGAGGGATTCTGTGTGAAACTGTTATGTGACTTTTGTACATAATTCAACAGTGTAATCCCTCGGGTGCTTCCTTTCCATTTCTGCTATGATTTTTGTTGATAGCTCGTTTTGAAAGCTTGTTGCATTGGCTCTAGTCCTGCATCAACCATGCTTGTCCCAGCAGCAACCCAGTCTCCCTGAGAATTATAATGGAGCAGTCCTATTGAACGGCTAGTCCAGTGTGTAGCTATTGACGAAGGAAAATAAGACTGGCTTTGGTTGCTGGAATCATGGGTCGGTTCTGACAGCGACGCTCAGCTACACGATTTCCCCTCCAGCTCTAACAGTGAGGCATTCCACTCTTGGACACACAACAGGAACTCACTGAAGCAGCAGGAACATGACCTAACTGTGGTGGCAGCGGTAGGATGCTTTGCCCTGACACTTTCTATACATCAAATACCTTTGCAGATCTACCATTGATTAGTAGTAAAAGAGGAAAACATTGTGTTCTGGTATGCCAAGTGATCCTATAACTTCAAGCACCAGGGTAATGTGCTCGGCTTAGCACCAGAATATTGTGTTGTGATTTTGGTATAGGAATACCCATTGCTGTCACACGTAGCTGACTGATAGCATAACTATTGACAGATCTTTCAGACTGACTGGCTCCAGAAGCGTCTCAGTTTGGTCATTTTTAATCTGTCTTGGCTCCCCAAAAAACAGCTTTGATATTTCCTTGTTTTACATATTCTGATACTGTCTTGAGTTTGTGCTTAAGGGATTGCCATTACAAAAAAAAATCAAATTTCTCGGGTAGTTTTGAAGACGAGTTCCTCCGTGTTTGTCAATTCAGAGAGGTGTTTCTTGGAATAACTGACAAAAAAGGTAGGTCATTGGCATGCATGTTGAGCAGCTAACTGAAACGCTAATTAGATAAACCATTCCACTTAAATGCTCTTGCTTTACCTTAACTGGTTAAGGTGAAAATGGTTTACCATAAACATCCTGTCACATACACTGCAAATAAGCCTCCTTTTTATCATCACAGATTAGATTTTATTGTCCCTCTATGTTTTAAATAGGCATATGGTTTGTTAAAATTTCGCCCGAAACCATGTCCTCTTCCATGTCATCCCCTAGCTAATTCAACTCCATCTTGTATACTGTTGTAATTGGCATCCACAATAAAGCTCAAAGATATACATGTAGTAATCATGCCCTTTGAATCACACTCATTCAGTACTTTTAATAATAATCCGCTACTGTGTAAAGGAAAGCGAATGGGCGAACATGTAGCTGTATTACCAACTTGAACTTTAAGTTGTTCATCCAGCTATTTCTACGATCAACCACAGATGAAAAAGGATATAATTAGCTTGAATATAATATGTCGATTGATGTAAGCGCAGATGGTGATCAACTTGTACTGTTACTGGATATCTTACCTTGTAATCATGTTTTTTATATCAAATAACATACTACCAGCTTGTAAACATACAGAGTTCATCAATATCACACAAATTGTTTTGCTGATGAATAGGACAGCTGTACCTCAATTATTTATTCACTTTTCATAAAATACACCCTGAAATGAAAAAATAGTATATGACTGCATGATAAAATCCATTCTCTCAAAATAATGAAAAAATAGTATCTGACTGCATGATAAAATCCATTCTCTCAAAATAATGAAAAAATAGTATATGACTGCATGATAAAATCAATTCTCTCAAAATTGCCGTATCCACATGTATAAGCTGTATGGTGAGATATTTAATTGTTCATAGGTGATCACCTTACAGAAATTTATTTATGAACACTAAAACACACAGGCGAATTTATTACATAGCAATAAAGTCATATTATTAGGAAGTACACATTGTAATGGAATAATGCTATGTTGAAATTAAGTCACTGTACTAGTCTATAGTTTATATTTATGAACACCAAAACATACTGACACAGGGAAGTCTATAGATTATACATGTAATTAACATACTGAAGTATAATACAAGTATATTTGACCCAATAACCTTTAAGATACAGGAAATGGACAAACCAAGTTGTATTTACTCTCAAGATGGCCGATTCAATTAAGCTTCAGCAATTGCATACAGCTTTATGTCAAGATGTCAACAACAGAACTCTATTGATTGAAGCTTGTGCTGCTATTCTCGTTTAATCCACGGTTTATTTCTTTAGGATTTTTCCCCCTTTTCCATAAGCTCTGTTTTTATGCGCTGTAGGTTTATTGAGAAGCCTGACGTATAGAAGACTGACGCAGCAATAGCTTGATTTGATTAGCATCCTGATGTATTAATTTTCTGCTCTAGTATCCACTGATGGGAGATTTTCTCTCCTCCGCTTAGCGAAGAGCGTAAATACATAAGTGGTTTTTCCATGTATTAAGGATTTTCAAGAATCTCGTATGCATTCTTCAGTTTCTAAGCCACCAGACAATCTGGTTGCAGGAATAATTGATACATAAGCTTGTGTTTAGCTCATCATACTTCCAGTACTTAGGCTCCATTTGCTATTGTTTTGATTCCCAGTTTTTATACTTTTTATGTAAGCTACTTGTAGCTAACTTTTTTTTTTTATTCTGCGACAGTTTTAGCTCTTTGAATATAAGCTAGTGTTTTAGGACGCAACTATTGGTATACAAGTGATATTGATCTATGAATACTTTCAATACTTTATAGATTAGCTAGTGTCTGTCTTACACTTCTTTGTTGTTTATATTTATGAACACTAAAAGACACAGGCATAGGGAAAATCTTTTTGTCTAAAATAACCATGGAGACAAGTTTCTAATTGTGTTAAAAAGTGGTATATCATTTAGTCCTTTATACCCATAATATTTCATTAGGTTGACCACAGACAGGAGTTTGGCTTAAGGCACATAATTAAGGCAACACTTTGTAATAGATTGACTATGTTTATACATCTTCAGCTATGGCAAGAATATTGGTAAACTGAGATTGAAACCATTGGGATCATGGGAAAAGAAAGGGGAAATTTTTGTTCCCCCAGAAATACCTAGGTAGAAGAGGGACAAGGGAGTTTAGCGCTGACTAGTATATCTTTCAAACAGTTGTTCTTTAGTATCGGTAATGGCTAGCCTCTGGATCAGAGGTCGAGCCATTTTACTTTGAAGTAGTTTGTATTCTTCTACTATGATCTTGGCCATATTTATGTTGGCCTTGTTATACTGAAACACGAATGGTATAATAATTTTTTCACGAAAGTCAAGAGTCCGAGGGATTTTTTTTTTAGAATTTTTCGATTCTGCTTCACTAGTGGATGTTCATTTCTGGAGGTAGATGAAATGAGATGCCTCAGAAAATCTGCGACAAAGGGAACCCCCTCTGAGTTCAATATGTTTTTTAGAATAAATTCTGTGTCTAATTGTTTTGATGTATATTTTCTTGCTTCTCCTTTAAGTTTAGGGTGTTCTTATGAATATGGCTGAAGTTTTTTTACTGAAACTTAAGTCAGATTTTTGAAAAACTAAATTTTTTCAGCTGACTGTATTCAGTCTCTGAGTGAACTTAAGTTTCTTTATGAATACCGATCCTGATGTATCTCTTTTGAGCAACACTAAATGTATATATAGATTACATGCCAGGAATATCTAACAATTATTTAATTTACCTTTTCTCTTTTTACAACCCTGGAGAAAATTTAAGGTAGGAGTAATGAACAAATGGAACATTTATGCTTTAGAAATGATGAGATTGTAAATAAAAATATAAATATAAATTATGTAACAAGTTTTTAACAAGGGTTTTTAATATGGTTTAGAAAGTTGCCTTGTTATGGCCAATGCGCCACAATGGGTTATTTGTATGGAGAGATATACAGCTGAGACTCAACATACATAAAGAATCATTTTATCAAGTTTCTGAGTCGGCTGACATAATATCATAATGATTCTGTAACAAATTAGGTTAGTTATGTCATTGTGTTTTCCTTCGTAATACACATCTGCCATCAGACTGAACATAGGTGTACTTTCTATTAAAAGTACATCATCAGCAACAAGTTTCATGAGAGTGCGTACTCGTACATGATGTACATCTATCTAATGTAACATCATACAAATTATCTCTACAGCATCGGTTGCAATATCAGTTATGTAAAAACTAACGCTTTGTGAAACGGGTCCCAGATTTTTCTGAATTTCTAAAGTTAATTAGAGAATTGATATAAATAAAGGTTGAATTTCAAAACTTTTGTGGGTTAACCTTTGACAATATCAATTAATAAATGTGACCTCCGTCTTACTGTTACCAAATACCAAATGCTATGCTACCTGTGAGCCGTCCTGTAAAAACTTCGGACATTTGTGTTACAAATCTTATCTTTGACAATATACCTGACAGTATAATCAATGTCGCATTTGTAGACAAATATATCAAAATATTTATCTACATCTATAAATAATGGTTATAACCACATTTTTTAGGTGTTTGAGGGCTGTAATCTTTCTTAAAGGAAAATAAGGATCAAAAATATATCAGGTTATGTCACTTTTGAGTCATATTTTTCACGAACGTCACTGCAATTTACCTAATAGATTTCACATAGTGATGACGTGCTGTATTTTATAAATCCTGACAGACTAAAATGTCATATTATGTAAGAAATAATTTTACTGGGAATTCATTTAAAGTGATATTGTTACTTTAACGAACCTCTGTATGTTTAAGATGAGTGATTTTACTCTCACAAGCTTTCTTGATGTGCTAGAATTGTCATAGAAAACACACTGGACAAAGAGAAAAAGTCAATGAAATATTTACAACCGGTTCTCTCGTCTGAGGTTTTGTTGCATTTTACGGGCATCATGTGACCTTGGTAGATTAATTTCGATTAATTGAGAGAAACCGCCTAGTCTGTGTGACACTAATCCTCATCCATTGTCTGTTAGATCCCCAATGTCGGCTTTGATACGACCTCTTTCCACAATATTTACGTGGCAGTTTTAATTTAGGTCTGGTCGTAATGAGTCCTTGCAATCCATTGTGAGACTCTCGGTGTCTTGTCTGGGGTCAGATCTCTAGCTTCATCTGCCCGTCTTTCTAAGCCACGACTGCACATGCAATCAATGCTCAACCATTGATATTCTTTCCCTCACATACCACAGGCAGGCCCTAAAGAATATTTTCATATTCATTAAAGATTGCCTAGTGTTATTGGCTTGAATCATGAGTTACATTGGGGACAGTATTACAGAAGCATGCACAACAATAATTCAGGATTCTTTATTAGGCTTAACCTGAAACAACATGTTTGATTAGAGCGTACTATTTCTAAATTGCAAGTTCTTGAAAGAAAAATAGTCTCTAAATCACAAATTGAATAACATTTTAGTGGCTATTGGATAAATCCACACAATTTTATGATAGTCACCATTTATTGAAATAAACCTGGAATTAAGCAATCTCATATCTATTAAAATGAGTTCTGAAACTTTTAATGGAAAATTCTGTAGATAAGTTAAAGTTAAAGTAAGCTTTATTTCCAGACGATTGGTTATAAAAATAAACATTAGCTCTAAAGAGCTATTGATCGTCTTCTGTATAATAATATTAAAACATTGAAACATATAATAAAACATAAAGTATCTGTACAAGGTATATACATGTATGTAAAATATTTTTGTTTCTTAACTATATAAATGATTTTAAACATTTGACGAATAAAGTAGACGTGATATGGTCATTTAAGAAATTATAAATATGAGATACATCGAAGTGTTTATCGAAGTAAATATACAGAAGGTTATATGTACAAGAGTTTCAAATAAGTTTTTTGGTAGAGTTTTAGATTTTGATAAGGTTTAATAAAGAATATGAAATACATAAAATATTGTAATATAATTACGTTTGAGTGGCAGTAGTTAATATCTACACAAAACACATGAAGAGCATTTACATTTCGGACCAGTCCATGTATGTATCTGTGACTTAAAACATTTATAGTCAGTTTCAGTCCTCATGTGCTCTGGTAAATCGTTCCATATTTTTGCAGCTGTATATTTGAAGCTTCTTTGTCCAAATTTAGTTATTGGGGGCACCTCAAGGAGCTGTTCTTAGCCCAGAGTTATTTGATATTGCCAAATACAAACACATAAACACCAGGATGGACACCATAAATTGGTGCTGGTCATGTGATATTGACTTAACATGTTGATTCCTGAGAGTCGATATAAGCTTCAGCGTGGCGTCAAACACCAATCAATCAATGTTATTCTTATCTAGGATAGGAATGTGTAATGTGCCTCTAGCTGGTGCTGTTGCTAGGTCTGGTGGTGTCCATATCAGCACTGTCCAGAAGACACTTCACTGGGTCTAATCACCCGTACTAACGGCCACATTTCCCTTTTAATTTCATCACGACTGGTGGATAAGACAGTCATTTTGGCTGGACAGGTTGACCGGTACAGATTCTCTTCAAGGTGCTGGATTATTGTGGAGAATTGCTTCCCTAAGATCTATTGAATTTACCCTTCCAAATGGCTGCTCCGTGTTCCAGCTCAGCTACCTCCATGGCTTTAGAACTGTTCCGCTTCTACAACTCTGTATACGCTATCTCAATCATTGGTCAATATGGGTTGCTTCGACCAGACCCACAATACATGTATGTGCTGGTATTTACACGAGACTGCTCCTTTGGGGTTTTTGGTAAATTTTAGCTCATGGCTTTTATTGATTAATCTATACTCAGTAAAATTGGTGGTACTTGGGCTTGACAGTGTCCTGTGAGGAGTGTGTCCATCTTCTGGGAAATCTATAAGGAAGCCATTCCTTCACCTCATTTAATATCCTCTGGCAATTCCTGAGCCCTTTTTTACCACTTCCCATCCAACTGGAATATGGATTTCTAATCTGGCAACATACTGATAAATTTATAGAAGACGTCAACCATTTTTTTTCTTCTCTTTTTTAATCCTTCCTTGAGCATGTATGAAATTCTTATAGAGCCTCTTCCACTGTCAGAAGGAATTTCTCATTGTTTATGTTTTCATTAAGAAGGTTGTTTTATAGCCGTATCAGAGCAATAACCTGATCTTACTGAGAGAGAAAACCTTGTCTTTTTTACCCTCAGAAACTCGTCTTCAGATTCTCAGCCAGTTAGCTAGGGTAGGCTATTTTCTTGACTCTAGTCGATTGCCTAGTTTATCAATATCAACAGCCAGAAATCAATGAACCCCATGCTACAAACGTTCCAATAAAAGAAAGGGATAATAGAATTTTCTCACTACTGCAGTCGTTATGGCTGAGATTAGGAAATTTTGTTTCTCACTTGTGGTCTCAATCATGATTTGATGGCTATGAATTCCTTTTCTTTGAGAACAGCATGTTTTTATATGGTCAGTGTGATTGCTGTTGTAAAAGCCGGTCAATAAGAGATGGCCGGATGTCTAACACCATCTGTCTGACCATTCCATGGTCCAACACCATCTCTATACTGCATGGTCAACACTTCCAGAGGAGTCATGCCAATATCCATTAGCTTTCACCCTTTGATTGGTCCTTTATTATGAGCATTGTCAGTCTTTGTTATCGCTTTTGTTCCTATTCATTGAACTGTTGAAGACGTCTCTTTCTCACCTTCCTATGGACACGACTTTCACATTGACACTTTCACTTCGATAAATTCCCTTTTTGGGGAACTATGATTTGTACCCATGCCTCTCCTCCAAACAGGGCATACTAAATGCAATACACCCTCTTTATTATTTATCAACCCATCATCATATTCATTATTGTCATCTGGTTTATTAAATTGTTGAATGGACCATAATATGATAATGGGTTTGGACAAAAATGTATTTAAGAAATGTTTGAAACTCTCTTTAAACGTGGGTTCCATACTAAAGAGAAACACCAATGGGTCGCGGGTTTGAATCGCACTCAGTCCAAAAATTGGAAAATTTTCTTACTGGGTTTTCACTCGAACGACCTATGTGGGATGGTTGCCAGTTACCAACGGAAGGTCGTGGGTTTCCTCCGGACATAGAGCCCGGTTTCCTCCCACAATAAAACTGGCAACGCCACCATATAAGTGAAATAATCTTGAGCGCGGCGTAAAACACCAATCAATCAATCTAAAGAGAAATGATTAAGGAGGCATCACCACGAAGTAAGCTGTTTGTAAACAACACAATCTTTTGATACTTATGCCGTCATTAAAAATGTATTTGTAATTTTTTTATTATTATTTAGAATTCAAAAAAATTTACTTTGATTTACAAATGTCTTACCTGAAGTTTTCTTTACCCTGAATATATTATAGAAACCAGAATTAATAAGTGGTATATGATTATAAGTGATATTTGACTGAAAGAATGTTAATAAAAGGACAGGTTCAAAGGAATTTGTGACATATAACAAGTGGTTTCAATTAGTGATGATAGTCATTATGAAATTAGTAGACCCAGACACAATTAGACGAGCAATTTCAATCAATACCAGGTCTTAATGATTGTTGTTTTCCGATAGTCAACTGTCTCCATTTTCAACATTCTAGCTGACACGATAACTGTATCATGTCACAATGACCTCTGGCCTCTTCTAATAGGCGATTTGACATGAACTTTGGCAACAGATATGTTGAATGCTGATGAAATATATTCCTTGAGGCATTTTATGACATGTTGAAGAATATGAGATAGATTAAATTTTCTGTATGATTTCTAACTGTTCATTTGAGTTCATATAGCTGTTCATAATTATAACTGTTCATATAGCTGTTCATAATTATAACTGTTCATAGAATTATGCATGAGGATGGTTATTTGCATTCTAAGGCCATCACAAAGCAGTAAACGTTAGTACTGAATACAATAAGCTGTAAACTTCAATTTGTATCATTTTTTAACAAATCACGGCACTCTGAAGTCTGATAAAGCCATAGATGATGTAGACACAGGTCTGACATTGGGCCATAGGCTCTAATCCCACTGAATAAAAGAAATATGGATAAAAAATGAAGGGTCTGAGGCAGGAGTGACCACTATTATATATTTGACAGCTCAGGGCTTGTTCAACGCACCGGGCCATTGTTTATTTCTTAAATATTTTGGGACCTGTTTTTATTAGTGGTTAAAAACACGATAGCTGTATTCAGAAACCATTCTGGATTGAGAAGGTTTTAAGATGACAGTTGTTATTTCCCTATTAGCGATTGAAGAAACCTCAAAGTCCAGACGTCAACTTAGCTTACACAACCAACATTAAGTTGACATAAAAGGAAATTAGAGGTTTACTGTCATCAGAAAACAGGAGATAAAGTTATTTAGGTTTTTGACTTAAAGAGGGTTTTGTCATTACTTATCAGACTGCTAATGACATCGTTTGTTTAATGTCTGACTGTCTCAAAATGTCTTTCATTGCCACGCTTTGCTTAGCTACTCGTTGATTTTTCAAATAGACTGGTCCATTCGTTTTAAGACAACTTGTAGGAATCAGCTCAGTAACATTGTAAATTATTGCACTTTACTTTAAAAATCAACAACTTCTGAATCGTATTGAATCTTAAGATTGGGAATTTTCAGAATATTTCATGGTAGTTTCAGAAAATTGAGAATAATAAAAGATTATGGGATATGAAAGGGTTGCTGTTTGGAATGACCGTTCCGTTACAAGCTCTTGTAGTGACAAGTCTGAGTGCATGTCTTTTTACTTTTGTGTGCAGAATGCGACCCGTTGGCCATGCTGATCCAAAGTATACCCTAATGATCTCATTAAACAATCAGACTATTGTCTAAGATTTTGAAAACAGCCTTCAGCATCGACAATAATTTTAACTTGATAAATGGTATTAAAAAAAACAAGACAAACATGCTTGGAAAAAAATATATTAACCAAATTTGAAAGATGTATTTGCTGTTTGATTCTACAGTTAATATCCTTTGGATTTCTTTGTGGACCCCCTTGAATACTTCTAGAATTCATAAATCATGTTCATAAAAGCATTTCTGTGGGTTAAGCTTTATGTTGAAACCGTTCTGTTATTATTATATGGCAAATCTTTACCAAATGATTTCCTGGGATTTCTTTCAGTTCTTTTTAGGTTGTCTCTCTGTATTCTGGCATGCTACAGCCTGATTATTCCCCATATACAACTGGTGATATCCGCTTGCTGTCATAACCTGAAATGGGAGTTAGCAAAGTTTCCTTGAATTTTCATCTGTGTTTGTTTAAGATTTATTAAATGACTGAAATACGGACAGTTCTAAGCCTGGTATAAATTTATTGAATTTCCTTTTTAAAGTTTCCACGAATTTTCATCTGTGTTTGTTTAAGATTTTTTAAATGACTGAAATACTGACAGTTCTAAGCCTGGTATAAATTTATCGAAATTTCCAAAATCATTTCTCTGGTTATCTTTTGACATTGACAGGATCATTCAAGAAAGAAACTGGGTAAACTAGAAATTAATTTGAATATGGCTGGTCAACTGTCCCTTTTTTAAGCAAATTTCCTTAAAGTGGCATGAGCTGCCAAAATGTTGATATTTTGAGGTTGAAACAGAATGTTGAAATTATTGGCTATTTTTCTCAATACGTATAATTCAGAAGCTTTTTAGTCTCGAAAATGTACGATGAAGTATCGTTTTGAGCTAGCTTTGGCTTAGAATGAATGAATGGTCATCCCGGTTGTTTAAATTTTGTTTACTTTTCGATCACGTTTTCGGTTTGTACAGGCCACATCCTGTAAAGATTTTCCTCATTCCAACGCCAATCATTTAATTTTTTGATGGCCTTGAAAGCCAGTTACTGTCGTGACGATCAGAAATTATGAAAAAAGTGTGAATTTTGGCAGCTCATACCACTTTAATGAGGGTGCCCAAATTCTCAGGTGACCTGTCTTATCCATTCATAAACCCCTTTCTATTTGTCTTGCAATGGAAAGTTATAAAGACATATTCCCTTTTAATATTGGAATGTACCTATGCACAAAAAAGGACATTTCTCCAATAACTTCTTAGCGGTTTTATACGGTTTATCGTGACAAGTTTATGCCTTATTTAAGTACGATTTATTTTCCGTATATTAAGTATTCTGGCAAACCAGTAGATTGTCATCCGTTCATATACTATCGGCTAATCACATTTTGTTGTTGGAGAAATCATTGGTTATTTTAAGGTTTCCCTCCAAAGGTTACCGTAAATCACGTAGAATTTAGACGATTTTGTTTCCAACTAAGGTCATGCGATAAGGGCGGCTGATGTTATTTCCCAGGGATTGGTGAACAAAGAATCGATTAGTGACACTAACGAGCTCACTGCAGGGTATCCATGCCTGTCGCTGGGTTGTGTTGATAGTCGCTTACCGGCCGGCTGAATGCACTCTTTTGTGTATTGTGAGTTATTAATTACAGATAAACATAAATTCAATAAAATCAAAATCCGAACCTTACTACATTTGGTTGGTTTTCTAAAATTGAATCCCGTTATAAAACTTAAAGAAAAAGAAAGAAAGTGGCTAAAAACTGACTCAACTGTGTGTATTATTGCCATATTGGTATCGGTCAAACCGTCATTTTCTCAGTGTTTTTATTCAGTTGGCCTCAGAAATGGTTACACAGTTGTTGATATTTTTACCTTGTATCTATACGTTCTTGTAAAACATCGGTAAATCCATGTTATTATAAGTCTGTTTTATAAGTTTGCCCTGGAAATGTACACGCGTTTCTGGCGAGTTGAAGAAAGCCAGTTGGAATGTTCTATTGTCCTTCAAAAGGGGGGGAGAAAGTCCAAAGTTCAGGAGATCGGTATATTTTTTCTTCACCAGGCTTTGTTTGAATGTCACTTGGTATGAATTTCGCTATCGCCGCAGCGACATTAAAGTGACTTTGACAATACGGTATCTTTCGATTTAAATCTTAAAACAAAAAAATGAATATTTAATTATGGAGCTGTATCTTCTCTGATTTCGAAACTGTCAGTCGCATGGTTTCATCATACAACTATAGTCTATAACACATTACGGCCGTAGTGCTATGGTTTCATCGGATGCAGACTTAGTTTTAGCCTACAGACTACAGTATTTTTTCAGAGCAACGGCTTGACCGAAATATGGCTTGTAATCTCCGTACAGACGACGGGGAAGTGAAACAAGAAACATTAACAGGAACCAAAAACATGATCAAGAATAAGAACTATTTGAGAATTTTACAGATCAAATTCTTCGAAAACCGTTTTCGTTATTATTTGTAAGATCCAATAATGCAATATGTGATCTATTTAGTGACTCAACGTATGAACAAATGTATCGAGTCTCCGCCTTCGAACGATAGGCTACATGGGGCCAGTCAGTTTAATATGTGGATTTTGATTACAGCAAAACACTATAGATTGGTTGAAGGTCAGCTATTTGCTGAATCTTATTGGCTGTTTCGCTTAATGAAAATTCTCTGACAGTGAGTGACATTTACCACCCCGCCCATACTGGCAATAACCCTTTGTTGTATTAAACTGTTCCAATGATACACTACGGGTATCCGATCAGTTATCGTACAGAACCAATTAAGCGATTAAGCTTTCCCGCCGATGACAACATGCTTACGTATCGAGGCATCTTCTTGCAAAATTTAAACCTTCAAATATAATTACAACTTTTTGTGGAGTTACATTTGTCCGCCGACCCAAGAATAGTCGACTTCGGCCGTGTCGGGGACTTTTCGAACACGAGAAATGACGTCACAACAGCTTCAACGTTGGATGTACGATAACTGGTTCCCGTCACTCTACAAAAACATGCAGACGAGTGGGTGAATGTTCGGTCCCTAAAACTTTATTTCAGAATCCTGGGAGAAATTAAACTATTTCAACAAAAGTCGACTGAGCCCAGCTTCACTTCCGTGGAATTTCTTGTCAATGCAAACACTGATGTAAATTTTAGCATTGAAAAACCGGCAAAAGTGTACGATAACTGATCGGATACCCGTAGTGTCGGCAAGCGTTTTCTAAAAAAAATAAAAAATCTGCCATTAATTCCCATTATTCATGCATCGTAATTCATGGACCAGTTATAACTAAATAAGGACCAGTTGTAACTAAATAAATACAAAAATAACGATGGTTTAAACACTTCTCGGGAAACTGAACTGATAGATGGACGTGCCTACAGTAAGCGTAAGTATTGAACGGGGAATGGTGCTGACGAAACTGCTGTACAAAATATAGACCGGCGGAGATAAACACATTTTTTATATGTCCACCTTGCTTTAATGATATAAATCAAAAAAATTTTAATTCAACATTTGGTGAAAAGGGGACAGTTAGTTTTGGGATGACATAAAAATACGACATGAACCAGCGAAATGTAAAAGAATAAGACCGCATAGAAGAAAACCATAGCATAAGTTTACCGTCGACAAGAACAACACATTCACTTCCGTAATGATTTCTTTCCTTATTCCAAAAGCGAATTTCGTGAATCTTCGAATAGTTATTAGAGAAAATCTGGTCTTCAGTCCGCAGACAGCGCTTTGTTAGTACTTCTATGGCGCACGCTGAGCCAAACAACATGCCTACTTCCGCAAATGATTAAGCTCTCAGCTGGCGCCCTCCTTTGAAGTAAGCCAGCCTTCTCGAAGTGTCGGATTTTAAGTTAAGAATTAGGTGTCGATGTTTTAAGTGATTTACGGTAGTTCATGCTGACTGAGCATGCTATGTATAATTGACAGAAAGTAGACCTTTCACAGCTTTACTAGACATTGGTCTTTTCAAGCCTCACACATCGTAATTCTATTCTTGATGCAGTAAAAAAAAAAATCAATACCGTGTCTGATTGTATCATAAAAGATGGTTTTGGTGTATTTGCTTAATTAATATTTATAAAAAAAATGAAGTACATGATCGTGTTCCATACCAGCGCTTTGATAAAATGCATGGTGTGTGTGTTTTTATTGATTACTTTCTCAAGTGCTCATTTGCTGTAACTGTTACAATAGTTTTACCTTTAGGCTGTACAGACATAAGCCAGACTTCCTAACAACTAGGGGCCTCAGTGGTTCATTCGGTTAGAGAAATAGTTTATCAGTCTCTCACAGGCCTTCCATCAATGTGACGGGGGTCATATTCCAGTAAGACCAACTATTAAAAAAAATGAAAAATGTCTGAGCTGTATGTGGAAGAGTTGCCAGGTACTCACTGATGGTGCGGAGTTTCCTCCAGCCAAAGAGCCCGGTTTCCCCCCCCCCTCACTAAACCATATATGGAAAATAATCTTGAGTGTGGCTTTAAGCATCAATCAATCTTAGCAACTAATGTCTGGTTCACAAATGTTTCGACATCTGTGCTTCATGACATTAACTGTTAGTGTCTGTTTTGTAGATGTTTAAGATGCCTGGACATCAACGTTTTAAAAGCATTATACTATGGAAAAATAAGTCCCATTGTCCCACAAAAAATGTCTCTTTGGCAATTGGGGCGATCACTTAAATGTGTGTTAAGTGTAATTCAGACTTAAAAAGGACATTTTACTATTATATCACCTAGTTAAGCTTAATGGTTTGTCGTGCAACTGGTCCTTGGAAACTGCCTGTTGTGAACTCTGGGAAACCTTGACGAGCACTATTTCTTTAAAAAATATCTGCAGCCTGTTTCACAAAGAGGCGTAGCGTAAGTTTTTACGTAACTGCCATAGCAACCCATACTGTAGAGATACGTTAGTATGAAAGTTAAGCAAAAAATACATCTACGCCGCTTTGTGAAACAGGCCCCTGAACCTGTGATCATGGGCATCATTGTTGGCTAAACTTTCTACAATGTAACAACCATTGTTAAAAGGTGACTTGTCTTGCTCATTGAATGAAGAATTATTCTAGTTTATTTCCATCTCGGAATGAACCTAAATGTAGAAATGAAATACTCTACATACTGTACTTGAGCCTCCTGTTGTTTGAAGGATTGGTTGGAAGCAAAGTTTGAAAATGTTTACGGGCACATCATCATAGAAAGGTTTTCACAGAAAAATCAATAACTAAATGCGTCATCACTCCTCTCGTAGGAGTGAAAAATGAACTATATTACCTGAAATAGTTTGTTTTAAAAACACAAACGTTTTCAAACAATAGACAGGCAATATCTTTGACAGATGGAAAAGTTAAACTCATTCCCAGAGAATGACTTTTTCAATATAATCAGTTCATGATTGTTTGGCATTTGTATTGTGAACTTATTTCTTTGTTAGGTATAATTGTTAGCCGACATTTGAAAGAACTTATATGAAATCAAACTGGAGAACATTGAGCTGAATGGTTGTACAAACAGAATGTAAATATAAAATTATGTATTTAGTATTATTCACTTATAGCCAATTTATCTTGATAAATAGTTATGTATGCAGTGATATAGAAAGGTATTCCTGAAGCAATGGTTTGAGATCAGTTGAAGGCCCCACTCGGCTTCGCATTCAATTGATCAGGGACCTTGGTGGTCCAATGAGTTAGACTGATCAGTCCCACACAGACCTTCCATCGCGATGCGGTTGCCAGGTACCACCAGACAAAAAACTCAGGCTGCTTGATTATTTTACCATGTAGTTACTTATTGGAAGTTATCTTTTGCATTTTTGGAGAATTTATTGGCTATTTGTGATCAGCAACAAGAAAAAAAGCTGATGAATTAGTTTTTCCTATTAAATGTTTTTTTCTTCTTATCTTCAGTTTTTTCAAAATTTTCAGTTTTTTCAAAATAATATTTTTCTGTTTGGATTCCTCCTTTTCCCAAATGCTTGCCAGTATGAGCTATCTACCCACTTAGATGTTAAACTGTTAACCAACTCTAAGAGAAAACACGATTACTTATTTCATTTTCTGATAATTAAATAGTAGCCTAAACATATTTTCATTTTATCTGTGAAGCATTTCATAAAGAAATCATCTGAAATTTGAAAAAAAGATCTGTTGAGCTGACAGTAAAATCCATTGTCATTTTTGAGATGGTATTATAAGATAACCTTGTCTAACCCCAACTGGTCAATCAAAAAGAGCTCTTCATAAATTAGAGAATTAAACCCCATGTTCTTTCTCTTTGAGTGACATCTTTTGTTTCCTAAAGACAAAAGCGGTTTGGACATGTTGCATTTCTTTGTCTTTCCCTAGAAATCCCCAAATGGATTATTATCCCATATAATATTATTTTAAGCAGATTTGTGAAAAATTAATTTGAACTGATTAATTTTTCGCAGAAATCTTGTTGGACTGATTTTGCTTTCGGGTGATTATGCCTCTTTCCCAATTGTTACTTTATCATTTTCCATTGTCCTTGGTGATTATTCACGCCAGGTAATCAAATAATTTGTAATGACTTTCCTTCCTCGTTTATAAGGAAATGGTTGATAGGGATCTAATTTTGTCCGAGATAATAGAATGATTTATATGAAAGGTGTAGTGGAGATGATTATACTTCAAACATTATTAATGTTTGGTCTAGTTCTGCATTGTCTTCTTAAACAGAATGGGCAAAGATCTACCACATTGTAAAAGTTCTTTTAAATGTATTATGACTGTTAATTATATCATCACAAGAACCATCTTTTTCAGTTTTATGAACAGAAAAGTGTTTAATAACTGATTCACTACATTTGGTCTAACTCTTTATTGTTTCCACTGTTCTGTCTATAGGTTTTGATCTTAATTTATCATGGCATTTTTTTAGTTTAATTGCCTTCCAATGTTAAGAGGGAAAAAATTGTTTAACACATTTTTTCCCTGGTTCCTTACACAAACTGTCGTGAAAAGTCTGGAATAATGTTGAAAATGACCTTAAACATTTTCTGAATTTTCTGACTGGGTTTTCACTCGAACGACCTATGTGGGATGGTTGCCAGTTACCAACGGAAGGTCGTGGGTTTCCTCCGGGCATAGAGCCCGGTTTCCTCCCACAATAAAACTGGCAACGCCGCCATATAAGTGAAATAATCTTGAGCGCGGCGTAAAACACCAAACAATCAATCAATTAAACATTTTCTGACTCACCTCTGAATATTGCCAGAGAAAAGAAGGGACCTATCTGTGGCTTGGAACACTGTATAATAGGAACTGGTCTCCATGGTTATTTTAGACAAGAAGATTTTCCCTGTGCTTGTGTGTTCATAAATATAATAGTAGTAAATTAAATTTTAGGATTAGATTATTTTAGTAGTTCAATGTTTTTCTTGTATATGTGCAAGATTTCTTGATAACAGGTAACGCGATTAAGGTTTTTTATGATGATAAAATTCCATGCGATCTATTCCTTTCCATAGCATTGGAATTAGGTATCATGGTGGAACCATAAAATGCTCATCCACATGCATAATGATAACACCGGTGAAACTCTAACTACTCTTGTGCTCCGTATTAGAATTCCATCTGTAATTGTTTAATCCATTGTCGTGCAAAACAGAAAATATTCTAACAACATTTAAATTTCTTTCATACCAGGCTGCTAAAGGTTAACTGAAGGTCAGCTTCTTCTTCAGGGCACGAAACCATACAATCATCAACTAGATCAAAAGAAATATTTGTTATCGAAGAATGGAAACCTGTCCACAATGAACTTTTCATTCTATTGTTGGAATTTACAATACTTAAACATTTGTACTTTTTGAAGTGGCATGAGTTGCCAAAAATTTCGTCTTTTTTTCATAAATTTAAATTGTCAAGAGAAGTTTTCCATTTGATAAAATCGTTGAGAAATTAAGGGATTAAGAGAACCTGTGGAAAGCCCTTAATTTGATAAAAATGATGAACAATTAGCTTATTCTGTTTTAATAAAATTACCCCCATATTTGGCAGTTCATGCCCCTTTAAAGAGATTTTTGTTTTTGACTTTTGTTTGGAATAACAATTTAAACAATCTAAAAATCAAAACTGATTGATTTAATCCTTTGGAGCATACTTGTATTTGCCATGCCGGTGGAATTAAGATTCACAAAATTATTCAGCCATATTCAAAGCTTGTTTGCCAATAATATGACAGGATCAAAATAAGTCAGTCATTGTTCGGGCAGAATAACACACCTTTGCAGCCAAAAAGGTTTCAGTTCATATCTCTTTGGAAAGGAGTTGGCATTAAAAATAAGTGAGATAACGTTTGCATGTTCCCCTCAGGAATAATTTTTATCTGTATAATTACAGCATGACAGCAGAAATGCATTCCTTCTTTGCAATCATTGAACCCAGGCCTCTTTGATCTTCATGAAAGCATTATGCTTTCATAGTTTGCGCTTAAATTCCATCCTTAGACTATTGGGATTGGTGCGCTGGTGATAAAATGGTTTGGTTGTTATCACTTCAAAGTGTGTGTATTGAACATCGACCATATCAGCAAGTTGTAATCCTTGAATCCCTTAATTTATTTGTGCTGTACAGTTATTAAAAAGCCATTAGAGTAAATGTAGTTAGGGGCTCACCATCTACTCTCAACTCCTCTTTACCATTTGATTAACACTAAGCCTATTTCCAATTAATCTTAGTCTTGTGCAGAGGCTGGTGGATAGGGGGCACGTATCTAGTCAAATTGCCAGACAAGCAGGTGCCCCTTTTTAATGCCCAACTTCACCTGCCACTCTCAAATCTATCCCTCAACTTCACGCTACATCTATTTCACTCCAAGCCATTTCTTCACCTAACATCTATTTTCTCTTATAGCTGTGGAAATATTTGCCTCGCGGTTCTTTAATTGTCTTTGCATGTTCCATGGTGTCTGAGCAATCACTTGAAGACATACTCTAGCTCAGCTCCATGTGGGGTAAACACTGAGCTTTTGTCTTGTAAATGTCTTGCCAGTAGACTGACTGGGGCCCGTTATATAAAAACAAGTGTTAAGGTAAAGAAATATTTGAGTTCTACGTGTAAAAGTCCTCGGCAATGTAGGTTTATTGGATATTGATCAGAATTGATTGCCTGCCAACAGTCCAATGTTAATTACTCCCAGTAACAGGATTTTCTTGTTGATCAAGCGTGCAAGAATAATGCACAGTGGAAGGGAATCTAAACGCTCGCTGCTTCTGCCAAATGAACATACTAGGCTTCTATTATGTTTTCAGTTGAGCTGCTTACCACCACCTAGTCTTCAACAAGAGTTTTCAATTGCACTTCGCAATCCCTATTAGTTATGCTTTGGTTGCATGGAAATTTGACGGTTTTAGGGTGATATTGGTGTCAAGGTATCCCCACATCAGAACAAAGGCGGATTCTCTGCTGTAAAGAATAGAACTCTAGTGAAAGTTAACTGAAAATTATTCCAATGATATCACAGTTCCGCAAACACAAACAATCCATTTACACTGCATTTACTTTCCTACAATTTTCTACTCACTGAGCATGCTTGTGAACTGTACAGAGCGAAATAATTAAAATCACTGGACAAACTTTCATTTATGTTAGTCATAAGTTAGTTGAAACTTTCATTATCGAGACTTATTGCACAATAAAGATGTTTATTTTTACTTCTTGACTTAAAAATATCAACATTTTGGCAGCTCATGTCACTTTAACTCTGTTGGGTAAATTAGGATGGGGTGTTAATAAAATTGTCATCTGTTGGTGAATAATCAAAACAACTATTGGAAGCATGCCCCTTTAATATTGAATATGAAAACTGGGCCTACCTTGTCAAAATGGTAGTTTCTTCAACAGACGTCCCATTAAAAATCTTCATAGATTTTGGGTTATTATTTCTCAAGCCTCACAACTTAGAGTTTGATCGTAGCAACAACACAAACTTGCTGTTGTATAAATATTGAGGATGATTTGGCAGGAATATGTATCTAGGTGCATTATGAAACGCTGCTCTTCATAATAAAGCTTTGTTTTGAAATAAGTGTAAAGAACACTTGATGTCCCACAATATAAATTGTGGGTTTGAACTTGAATATTCTGAAAACTGCAACCTTAAGCTGGTGAAAAGGTATTAAATGAGCTACATGTATATATGGAAGTCAAGAAGATTTTCCCTGTGCCTGTGTGTTTTAGTGTTCATAAATATATATGGAAGTCAAAAATGAAAATCAAATGTAACTTTGCTTCTATCGTTTAATTAGAGAGTAATTTTTTGTTTAATCCCATTCGAAATCTAACATGAAATGTGTCAATTTCCCGTTCAATATTTTCCATCAGAATTTTAACCCACATGGAATGTAATTCTCAGTGGACGAATTTAAAGCTTGTAAAAAATATTGCTGCTCGGTTGAATTCATTGAGAAGTGCAGGGTCCTCTTAAAATTGATTTCCAGGGCTCCAGAAGTAACATTAACTTATTTCTCTTCCAAGCTTAAATTTGCTTTAATGGCAGAATCAGGGAATATTTTGCTGGACATAAAATTTGATTTAGGCCCTGACCTGAGTTAAACCGGAAAGCAGGCAAATAATTTGCTTGATTTGTGCCCGTTTGTCCTATTGTTTCCATTTGGTGAGCTGAAAATGTTTTAGTTTTCACATTTATTGGTTGTTTTATTGCACTCTATTGACAGAGAAAATAGATATAGTGTTGCAAAATGGCAGGAATTGACGATACTTTTTTCTCGCTTCTGATGGAATGCCGTATAGTCTCTTAGGATGTTATTCACTGTTTCAATGCATTTAAATGTCAGAATTCCTGCCAGAAAAAAATAAACATGTAGCTGCCAATATGTTAACAAAACACTGAGATAAAGGTTAACTATTGGACACTCTTACGTGTGAATGATCATAAACTCAGATTCTTGTTTCGCAACAACAATACCTTAAAAGCGAAATTATCTACAAGCAAATCACTGAAACATTAGATAAAAAACTTTTATGTCGAAATTTTGTTTCTTTCCAAAATCAGATACATCTTAACTGTTCTCACAGCATTTTACCATGATTGATTGATTGATGTTTTACGCCGCACTCCAGATTATTTCACTTATATGGCGGCATTGCCAGGTTTAGCGGGGGAGGAAACCGGGCTCATTGCCCGAAGGAAACCCCAGACCTTTGAGTACCTGGCAACTCTTTGACATACGGCGCCCTATTGAAAATCCAATTTTCAATTTTTATTTGGCCTGAGTGTGATTTGAACCAACGCTGCACATTTTACCATCACCTTGGCTTTTAATTAGTCATTAAACCAATTAAGTAATAAACAGCAGTTCGTTGAATTAATTTAACTTGACCAAATACTGTAATCTCAAGGGCTCAAACAGCACGTTTAAGATGTCTCAATTCAGAACATGTGCAAAAACTTGTTCATTTGCATCTTTTTATCTTTTCTATGTTTCTATTAGAGGTTGACAACTTTTGTATTTTCTACTCTCCTTTTATTAAACCTCACCATTGTGCTACTGTTGGCTCTTTATAACAATGGTAGGTGGAGAGATGTAATTTAGTAGCACACAGACCATCTTTTATCCAGTCAACTATGTTGTAGTTTGAGTTAATTACTGTCACTGGGCGGTCTGCATCTCACGTGCAAGCAGTTTCTAGCACATGCACTACCGTATCATTAGCTTCTGACGTTAAGTATCTCTTTAGTGCAGCCGCTTTGCACCAAGTTCATTTGGACACGCTTCACTAACTAATGCCTCTGTGAGCTATTTCTTTGTTGGAATCATGGGTATTTCTGATTGTTAATTGCTGTAACTAATGAACACTTAGAGAGGGATTTTTTCTCCATGTGTCTTCTTTGGATGACAATCTTTTAGCCGAAGGCATTTAATTTTTAGCTAATCAATCAGTCAATATTTTGACGAGACTTTGGGCATAGGAAGTCAACATTTCTGTGCATGTTAGATGTAACTATATTGGTTTAGTTAAACACACTGATTCATATTTTGAATAGTTGAGGACATGGACTTGAGTTGGATAGGGAAAAGGTACCAATAGAAGGTCAGAGCTTTCCATTCGTGAGAGTTTCCAGGTTCTCACCGAAGGTTGAGAGTTTTCTCCAGGCAATGAGCCCGGTTTCCTCCCCCACTAAACCTGATAATGCCATCATATACCTCCCCCACTAAACCTGATACTGCCATCATATAAGTGAAATAATCTTGATTGCGTCGTTAAATATCAATCAATCATCAACCATCAGGGACTGATCCAGGGAAAATTTGGGCATACTATTTCGGTTCAAAATGTTCCAACAATAAGACAAAAACAACATTTCTGGCCCAAAATTCAACATTAAATGCTATTTTGACATTAAAATCTGTTGGTTTTAAGAATTTGGGCGGATTTTTTGCTTATGAGTTTGGGCGCCCATACCTGTATACAGGTATCAAAATGTCTCTGGATCAGTCTATGACCATGTATTCAATTAGATAAGTTACATTGTGTAATAAGAAACATTGCACAACACATACTATATTGTACATGATATTGCATCATATACCACCATATACAATATAATAGTTGTCCTATGTGCTCTGGCTTTAGTAAAACCACACAATAGTAAGATTCATTGTATTTCTTTATGCTAAGTCAATAGCAATTAAAAACTCTTGGAAGGTTTAGTGATTATAGGGATATAAGCTCATGCATGCACAAGGCCTTCCAATGATTTATTATTGGATAAAATCTCACAGTTAAAGACAAAAAATGGGTCCATCAGTGGGTTGAGAGATCAATCACACAGTTCAAGAAAAAGAAATGGGTCCACCAGTGGGTTGAGAGATCAAATCACACAGTTCAAGAAAAGGAAATGGGTCCATCAGTGGGTTGAGGGATCAAATCTCACAGTTCAAGAAAAAGAAATGGGTCCACCAGTGGAACGAGAGATCAAATCACACAGTTCAAGAAAAAGAAATGGGTCCATCAGTGGGTTGAGAGATCAAATCACACAGTTCAAGAAAAAGAGATGGGTCCATCAGTGGGTTGAGGGATCAAATCACACAGTTCAAGAAAAAGAAATGGGTCCATCAGTGGGCTGAGGGATCAAATCTCACAGTTCAAGAAAATGGAATGGGTCCATCAGTGGGTTGAGTGATCAAATCACACAGTTCAAGAAAAAGAAATGGGTCCATCAGTGGGTTGAGAGATCAAATCACACAGTTCAAGAAAAAGGAATGGGTTCATCAGTGGGTTGAGGGATCAAATAACACAGTTCAAGAAAAAGAAATGGGTCCGTCAGTGGGTTGAGAGATCAAATCACACAGTTCAAGAAAAAGAAATGGGTCCATCAGTGGGTTGAGTGATCAAATCACACAGTTCAAGAAAAAGAAATGGGCCCATCAGTGGGTTGAGTGATCAAATCACACAGTTCAAGAAAAAGAAATGGGTCCATCAGTGGGTTGGGGGATCAAATCCCACAGTTCAAGAAAAAGAAATGGGTCCATCAGTTGGTTGATGGATCATATCACACAGTTCAAGAAAAAGAAATGGGTCCATCAGTGGGTTGAGAGATCAAATCCCACAGTTCAAGAAAAAGAAATGGGTCCATCAGTGGGTTGAGTGATCAAATCACACAGTTCAAGAAAAAGAAATGGGCCCATCAGTGGGTTGAGAGATCAAATCACACAGTTCAAGAAAAAGAAATGGGTCCATCAGTGGGTTGAGAGATAAAATCACACAGTTCAAGAAAAAGAAATGGGTCCATCATTGGGTTGAGTGATCAAATCACACAGTTCAAGAAAAAGAAATGGGTCCATCAGTGGGTTGATGGATCAAATCAAACAGTTCAAGAAAAAGAAATGGGTCCATCAGTGGGTTGAGAGATCAAATCTCACAGTTCAAGAAAAAGAAATGGATCCATCAGTGGGTTGAGGGGTGAAATCACACAGTTCAAGAAAAAGAAATGGGTCCATCAGTGGGTTGAGGGATCAAATCACAGTTCAAGAAAAAGAAATGGGTCCATCAGTGGGTTGAGGGATCAAATCACAGTTCAAGAAAAAGAAATGGGTCCATCAGTGGGTTGAGGGATCAAATCACAGTTCAAGAAAAAGAAATGGGTCCATCAGTGGGTTGAGGGTTCAAATCACACAGTTCAAGAAAAAGAAATGGGTCCATCAGTGGATTGAGGGATCAAATCACACAGTTCAAGAAAAAGAAATGGGTCCATCAGTGGGTTGAGGGATCAAATCACACAGTTCAAGAAAAAGAAATGGGTCCATCAGTGGGTTGAGGGTTCAAATCACATAGTTAAAGAAAAAGAAATGGGTCCATCAGTGGGTTGAGTGATCAAATCACACAGTTCAAGAAAAAGAAATGGGTCCATCAGTGGGTTGAGGGTTCAAATCACATAGTTAAAGAAAAAGAAATGGGTCCATCAGTGGGTTGAGGGTTCAAATCACATAGTTAAAGAAAAAGAAATGGGTCCATCAGTGGGTTGAGGGATCAAATCACACAGTTCAAGAAAAAGAAATGGGTCCATCAGTGGGTTGAGGGATCAAATCACACAGTTCAAGAAAAAGAAATGGGTCCATCAGTGGGTTGAGGGATCAAATCACACAGTTCACGAGTTTGTTTTTATTTCATTGCCGTGTCTCAAAAGGTCAGAGATATCGTCGTGTGACAAAAACCTAGTTCCCTCCCCTTCTTCACCACACCAAACCTGGCATAGAGTGAAATAATCTGGAATGTGGCATAACACATCAATCCATAAATGGGATTCTATTTTAATGCCTTATGGAATTTTATTTATTTCAGGTTCAGGAATTCTCGACCTATGAAGCAATGCAGTGTTATCTGAATAATAAATGGATGAAATTCTTTTTTTCACAAGTTGTCGTGTCACTGATATGCATTTTGGATGACATTTTCATTAATTAATGAAACAACCTTATCTTTAAATTGTATAGAGAAAGGGCAAAATTCTTCTCATTAATTTCTTAAAAACAAAGTTTTCTGTGATAAATGCTAGCTGCTGGTTTCCCTTGGTTAGAAAAAAAAAATGTTTCATGCAATTTTACAATTTATAATTCTTGTCTGTTTTTATAACAGAGTTGGCATCTTTGTTAATATTTCTGACACTTGTATTGGAATTATTTGATAGCTAATATCTGCTCCTTGTCAATATCATTTCAAATGAAATTGCTTTTGGTTTTTGTTTCTATTTTTACGTTTATGTATCGGATTAAAATTTTAAAAATAATCAAAACTTTTCTTTTTCTTTTTCATTCTAGAGACAAAACCATGCCCACTAGTAATTACCTTTTTAAAAAAGACATTTAAAATTCTAATCCTGTCAAAGAATTTTTGTCTTTTTTACCATAAAATCAAAAGTAAAGTGTGTAGTAATCTAGTAGAGTGGTTTATCTGAGACTTTTTTTCCCACGAAGAACATTTAACCATGAGACTTCCAATTTTTCCTTCCCAGGAATTTTATTATTGAACACATATTTGGGTTTAAATCCTATGAGAGATCAGCGTGATATTTGCCTTCCAGTATATATCTTTTTTTATGATTGTTATGAGTGGTTTCAAGTGTCTATTGGAAAACCAATAAAACTGAATTCTGACTCTGCTGTTACGTGAAACAGGAGTATAGTTGTCATTAGACGTCATAAACGGAAATTTCTGATTAAATGGCACAGTGGCATCTAGAGACTTTATGTGGTTCATGTAGAAGACATGTGGCATAGTTGCCCCACCATCTTATCAGATCATGAAGCATATCACTCAAAATTGAAGACATGTGGCATAGTTGCCCCACAATCTTATCAGATCATGACGTATATCATACAAAATTGAAGACATGTGGCATAGTTGCCTCACAATCTTATCAGATCATGACGTATATCATACAAAATTGAAGACATGTGGCATAGTTGCCCCACAATCTTGTTAGTACATGAAGCATATCACTCAAAATTGAAGACATGTGGCATAGTTGCCCGACAATCTTGTTAGTACATGAAGTATATCATACAAAATTGTATCTCGAGTAACATTCAACTTTTAAATATGTTTTGTTTGTTACGCAATGTTTTGAAATATTAGCATTTATCCATTTTAACTTTATAATAAACTGGATATATAGTAGCCCATTTTTTCTCTTTAGATTTCACAATTTTCTTGGGCTGGTAACATCTATTCAGAAAGTTTTGATGATGCTACCATTCTATTTAAGGCTATTACATGTATGTCGAAGACAAAACTGGGTATCATATATTGGAATGAAAAACAACATGCCGAGGCAAAGTCAAAGCTTGTAAAGAACATATGACAATCATAGTTTCAAACATGGCTATTAGAAAGGAAAAAAGCAGATTGATTTTTACATGTCAGCAATATCATATTTCCCAAGGCAATTCTTATAACTGTTGTTCCTTTTGAAGTATGCTGCAGATTGCCATAAATGTTCTTTATCATCTTTGTGTACACTGATGTTGATGAATTCAGAATAACTGATTAGATTTTTTTTATTTAGAATTTTTTTTTTGAAATCTTAAAATCCTTATTTTACATGCAATATAGATAGTTTGGGAAATATAAGTGTGTTTGAATGTGAAAGAATTGCAAAATGATATTCAGATAAGTGTTAATGAAAGTTATAAAAAATGTCCCAATTGTCACAAGACACATATTTTTGGAGGAAAAACGTTTACGCTTATAATGAAGGTTTTCAAATAGTTTTAAAGAGTTGCATTGGATACAAAACGTTTGTACCTCTTGATATATCTCTGGTTTCCATTTACTAAGAGGGACTCTGTGCGGTAAAAATAGTGACAGCGACGTACATGTTAGCTTTTCATCAAAGGATGGTGAATTTGAATCCCACTGAGTCCAAAGAAAACTCTCAAATGTTAGGAGGGAGGCTGAGTCGGTTAGAGTGATTGTGCCTCGATGCGGCGCAGGTTTGAATCCCACCTCAGACCAAATAAAATTAGAAAATTTTCTGAGTTTACTTTTCGCTCCATCAACCTATGTGGAAGAGTTGCCAGTACTTTCCAAAGGTCAGGGGGTTTTCTCTGGGCAAAGTTTTGTCACCCACTAGACCTGTCAACGCTGCCATATCTTGAGTGCGGCGTAAAACGTCAATCAATCAATCAAATCTTGGGGTTTCCGGTTAGGCAAATAGACCAGTTTACTGCCCCATTTAAGAAGTCTGATATGGAATGTGAATGATCAATAAATTATTTACTGAAAGATGTGATGCAACTGAAGTGGTCTTCGTTCTATATTGTTGAATACTTAACTAATTTTATCATCAAGTAATTGTTATTGGCTTTTCTGAAATTATTACCATGGATATAAGAGTGACCTGATAGAGTTTGAAGAAGATCTAAAATGTGTGAACCTGCCTTTGAAAATGTCAATATCTAGTCCTTGCTATTGCTGTGTGAAAGGCCGGTAACGAATGAGAACAGGAAAGAGACGACGGAGAAGTGAGACGGCATAGAACAGTAAGCAGTTCTCAACACAATAGAAACTACTACTATGTTATTGATTGCACTTGTATGCGGTGTCATTAGGACATACACATTAACTCTTTGATTGATGGTCGACTAAACGGAAGCTCCCTATCCTCTGTAATTATCCCAAAGTTAGAACCAGTAATTGCCCTTTCTAGAAACAACAATAAGAAACTATGTGAGTTCGTTGTGAGTTTTTATTGTTACAAATTTACTTTGCATCTGCTTCAATACTTTCTACCTTGCCTCTTCGCCACAGCCATTATTAAAGTGGGGATTCCATATTCCTGTTTGCTTTCAGGCACTATAAATATTTCAATACTCTGCAACTTCTTTTTTTGGTTATCACTGGAACTAATCCGTCTTGCCCCAATTGGTACCATTGTATATAGCTTAGGCAAAAGTATGGATTTGAAAAAGATGTTTTACACTTGGTACAAGCAGTATCCAATTGATTAGGAACTATTTTTGGGGTGTTAACATGAAAATCCCTAACATATCCTATTGAATTACCTAGATTTACATTGGTTTGAATTTACATTGATTTACAATGTTCATACACATATCATGCCTGTCCACTAAAATAGTGTGAAAGGTTGTTTGATGGTTAGGGTGACCCATCAAGTGCATGCTCTTTTACTTTTGTCTTTTGTTATATTCTGTAAAGAAGTTGCTGGGTTGTTGAGATATTTGTGTAGAGGAACTACTGCAGTTGCAGAGACTTTGGATATGATACAAGGGTCCACCTAACCCATTCACAGTCCAGAGTGTAGTGGAATTGCCATTGACTTCACAAAAAGTTGATCTATACCAACATGAGTTGCCTGGTGTCTGCTTCTATTCAGGGGTTCCACCAATGGGTCGTGGGTTCAAATCCCACTCAGTCCAAACAAAATTGGAAAATTTCTGACTGGGTTTTCACTCGAACGACCTATGTGAGATGATTGCCAGTTACCACCAGAAGGTCGTGGGTTCCTTCCACAATAAAACTGGCAATGCCGCCATATAAGTGAAATAATCTTGAGTGCGACATAAAACCGCAAACAATCAATGAATCAATTCAGGGGGCTGTTTCACAAAGCGGTTGCCCTGCTAAGCTTGATTTGAACAATTAGGGTATATGCCCCATCTTTCTGCCCCCTCTAGTGTATGTCATCAAATATGCACATCATTCTAGCCATGTTTATGAGATAATATCTTTATCTTAAATGTTTATATTTAAAAATGTTATCATGTGCGTCAAATTATCTTCTGCCTTAGATTAGGGTTTTATATTTGCTTTCAGTTTGCCTTTAGTGTTGCCAACAGTTAAGCCCCGCTATTTTATTGTGGGCTATCCACAGCATAATCTCAATGCCCAATAAGACCTGCTCTATTTTTAATGGCCAATGCATGCTAAACCATTGCCGTTGGGGTCATGGTAACGGGGACGCATTATGTCATTCAGTACGCGTGGTTTGTTTCCATAAACAATTTCCTGCATGCAGACCAAATCAGGATAAGGAGCCAGTGAAAAAATTATCTCCACGTTGTCTGACATTAAATTTTAAACAAATTTCACTTGCAGAACATGATTTTGAGACACAATGTATCACTGCAATAAATTATTAACACTTGCAGCAGGGAGGGAGGAAATAATACTGAGAGTGAACAAAGGCGCATGGTGATTGTTGGTTGGGGGAAGCAATCAAACTTCAGCCTGTACATGTTCAATCTATCACAGGACTTTACTGGAGAAACTCTCAGCTTTTAAGTGATTCTCTTGGTACGCGTCTATCTACATAGAAGTGTGTCATTCATCCATTCTGAGACCTTGAGCAATGGACACTCAATCAGAAACAAAATTTCTCAAACCAAAAATTGTTCGAAGTTATGAGTTAGAATCTGTAATCACTTTATTGCTTAAGAGAATGAGTAGAATCGTTCTTTGGAAAACCTATGTCTCTTAATGTAACTTGTTCATGGTGATAGTTATCATCAAGGAATTTTATAATGCCCACCAAACAGGTTCTGGTACTGGCATATGCCCATTCAATTTTGCAAATGGTTTGAAATAGAGTGAAACTCTTTTTCAAGTAGAATGGCAAAAGCTTTGAAGCAGTAAAAATTAGTGAATCAGAATATGCATGTAGTTTGGTTAAAGTGGCATGAGATTTTGTTCATAAATTTTGAACTTGAGAAGTTGAGAATTTGAAGTATCTTGAATACCTTAAGCCCTAAAGTTCAAATATATAAAAAAAATGAAAAAATAACCAAAGGTATGTGCAGACGACTTTCAAATATCCAGGATATAGGAGTGCATTTTAGGATGTTTGTTGCTAATAAAAACATACATTGACATGTATTTCCAAGATTAGCATCGACAGAGGGCTCTTAATTTGTATGTTTTTATAAAATTGTCTTTCAATTCTTTGCTGGTTGCACTTTTTTTTACTTGTGTTTGAAACTAATTAGACGAATATTGGTAATGTTTCAGACGAATATTGGTAAAGTAGCTTGGACTGAATTTAAAAAAAGGATTGATCTACGAGTATATCTATATGGTCTTTACGTGTCATTATCAGTTGCCATGGTATTTATTGTATGTTTATTTCAGTGTTTACGTTACATGGAATTATGTGCAAACAAGTATCTATGGTCTTGATTATATATCATGTTTGAGATAAACTCATTTAATGCTCCTCTTAACTCTGGAAGCTATTAGTTTTCTCAAGTTGGTGACAAAATCTATTTAACTGGAGTTTGTGATAAATTGGTTAGTAATCAGTGCAGTCAGTGTGAGTAACAGTGGTTATGTAATGGCTGTCGCGGCCATAAACCAACGCCTAGCAGAATTGATTTAAGCTCAGAAGTATGCAATATTTTTGTGTTACTCATTCTAGATTACTCATACCCAATCCAATGGAAATTTAATAGAAATATTTCCAATAGAAAAATGACTATTTTAGGACAATCAAAAACACTTCTTTTGCCAATTTTTTTTTACCCGAAATAATATGACATTTGGAATTATTATTTATTCTTGTCCCTCGTCTGAGATCAGGGGCCTCCGTGGCTCAGTAGGTAGAGCATTGGACGCTCAATCCGAATAGCCTTCCACCAATGGGTCGCGGGTTCGAATCCAACTCAGTCCAAAAATTGGAAAATTTTCTGACTGGGTTCTCACTCGGACGACCTATGTGGGATGGTTGCCAGTTACCAACGGAAGGTCGTGGGTTTCCTTTGGGCATAGAGCCATATGCATACAGTATTATTAAAGATCTTGATTCGAAAAAGCTTGGAAAAATAAGCTTTAATAATTTGTTTTGTCTTTCTTCAGAACGAGAGCTGAAAATGCAATGAGTATCTGTACCCAAAGTTTCGAGTATTAAGGTAAGCCATTTTGAAAATTTAATGGGATGTTAGGAAACTCGCCCTAATATGGTGCCAGGTGAGAAACTATGGCTGATGATTCACCTGCAGATATACATGTATTGTACCCGTGGAATGGTATAAAACCTGTGTCAGACATACTAATTGCAGAACATCATGCTATAGGACCCTCCCAAAAGTTTATAATTTCTGCACATGAGTGTGATAACAGGGCCTAATCTAGGCTTATTTTGAACCCCATATGGGTGCCCAAACTTTTGCCTTAGATTATGCCCTGGATAATGGTCAATTGGCTTACCTGGTACTACCCTGGCAGCGTAACTTTTTTGGTTGAATGCTAGCTCAGATAGGGGGGGATTTTCCTAGAATACATTTAAATATTGGGAAGAAAATGTGATGCATAAAGATAGATGTTGTCCACTTGCAGTTCATAAACCCTCAACTTCAACACTGATAAACAATATCTATATTTTAAAATACTATTTTTTTCTTCTCTGTTTTCACCAATTTCAATTTTTGACCTCCATCCCACTTTACCTAAAAGAAAACATATTGAAAATAATAATTTACATATGAATATTGCATCGATAATGAACTCTATTTTGAATTAAAGAGGAGTAAAACTGCACTGCACATTTCTGCCACACCTATTGAGGTTATCCCAGGTGTTTGTTATTATTAATGTTGGTTGGGTAATATTGATATGTTATACATGTCAGGTTTTGTATATTAAAATGCTGGCAATCAACCGGTACCAATTTTAGTTTTGTTATACATCATACCATAAACTGGCTTTCATGATGGGTAACAGGTTTTCGTTTCTGTAGTTTTAGAACAACGGTAACAATCAGTTCCTGTAGGTTGCTGTTGCTGAAATACTAAGGCCTGCATTTTATTAGGCATTTTTTCAATGTTCATTTCATTGCTTTTAAAAAATTTGCTATTTCGATGTTAGTGAAACCACAAATATATTTTGCTTCACACAAATTCATTTTCTATCCAGAATTGTTAATAGTTTCCTAATCTGACCACACTGCTGTGGGGAAGTGACAAATTCTCACTGGCTAGCTTGGGTTGTCTCCCCTCTATAGCAGGCAAAGGCAGATCTGTGAACAATATAGTGCCAATAGCATGAGATAAAGAATTAAAGGTTTTATTTCTTTAAGTTATTTTTGAACATTAAAACATATGGGCACAAGGAAAGATCGTCTTGTCTAAAATAACCAAGTTTCTTTTTGTGTTAAAAAAGGGCATATCATCTAGACTGATATACCCAATCATAAGTTGTTATAAAAAAATAAAACCCATAATATTTCATTAAGTTGTCGACTGATAGGAGTTTGGGCTTAGTCAGTAGAATTTTCTGGAAAAGATAATTTGGCACCAAATCATCAGTGTTTTAGGTAAAGCTAACACGCCAATTTGCTATAGGTTTTAGATAGTAATCAATTAGCTCTGATATTCTTAAACATTCACTACCAAAATCCGAGACAATACATGTAGGACGCCCTGCAGGCATTAAAGGTTCCTGAAGTTATTTCTGCAGATCTAGCAAAAAAAGGGATAAAGAGATGAAGAATTTAAATGTAAACCAGCTTTATTTTATGGGATTTTTGAAAAAGTTGCTAAAGCTTGATAATTGAAATGAATTCTACACAATCATGGACATACTAAGGCCAAGCTCCTGTCAGTCGTCAACCTAATGAAATATCATAGGTTTACTTGGTATCCAGACATTTCGGCCTGGGACAATTCGGCCTGGGACATTTCGGTACAGTACATTTCGGCCTGGGACAGTTCGGCCTGGGACATTTCGGTCCAAAGTGAAAAAGGGGACATTTCGGCCTACCTTGGTTTTAATTATATTTGATGAAAGATGTGCAAATATAGAATAGGTCCGTCGTTTTTAACTTCTCTTCAAATTTGTCTTTTAGATGTTATTTGTTTTAGCTTTTAGTAGGGATAGTTTAGTTTTAAGCTTGTAATATTAAACTAGTCATAAGTTCTCGAAGAAATGAATTAAACGGGGGGTTGCAGGGGGACTTGCCCCCCTGACGATTATAGCGGTTTGAGACTGACGGACCAATTCTATAGTCTGTCCCTCATTTCTTTCTCTTATTCTATATGAATATATATATGCTCATTAAGTTGAGCCCAAGTTGATAAATTTATCTAACCATAATTGTCTGCAGTACATGCCAAGGCTTTGCGCATAAACTAACGGTTAAAAGCTTTGAAATTCATACCCTTTTGTAATTACCTGTAGTAAAAAAAATCAGAAAACATGATAATAGAGCATTGTACAGGAAACAATGGAAACATTTCAGCAAATTCACACATCAATTTAAATTATTAAAACAATTTTCATTTATCTGAGTAAAAAGATAAACCTCGTCAAGTTGGACAGTCTGGTATTTGTTTAAAACCTAAATTTCAGTGGGGCTGACCTCAAAATGGTTAACATAAAGTTCTGAAATCGACTACTTGGTGTATAAATAACTAATATCAGGTGTTTACAGAGAGAACCCATAACTTAAACGTTTTTTAAACAATTTTAGAACTTAAGTTTCTGATAGACTGTCTAATTAGTTGAGATAATACAGTATATAAAAATGTATTCATTAGAATTATTTCAAATTTTCACAGAAAGCCTTTAGTTTCTACAGCAGACAAAATTTCACTTTTTCTCTGATTGATACCTGTAACATAGGTATCATGAAAGTTGAAAAGATTGTCCATAAGCCCACTAGTATCACTGTTATAGCGGAAAAATTGCTGAATGGAGAAAGAAATGAGAAAATATACAATTAAATAGAATAAAAACCAAGGTGGGCCGAAATGTCCCCTTTATCACTTTAGGCCGAAATGTCCCAAACCGAAATGTCCCAGGCCGAAATGTACCGTACCGAAACGTCCCAGGCCAAAATGTCCCAGGCCGAAATGTCCCGGATCCGTTTACTTTATTACAAAAATTTATGATGGGGTATAAAGGTCTAAATGATATACCTCTTTTTAACACAATTAGAAACTTGTCTCCATGGTTATTTTAGACAAGAAGATTTTCCCTGTGCCCGTGTGTTTTAGTGTTCATAAATATATACCAAATAGATTAAACTGTGCCTTTATGATCTGTGGCTCAAGGCTGGATGTAAATAACACCGGAGTAAAGTCTGCTCACTCATCTATTGTCTGGAGAAGGGATTTGATACTGAATTGTTATTTATGCAGAATTTTGTTATTTGGTAATTTAATTGTGTTGTAAAGGAATTTCTCACAAGATCTAACTGTAAGAATACTATTCAAAGGGTTTTTTTTCTCCAGAATAAAATAGATTTAATCCCATACCAAGGCATGTAATGAACAGAAACTCAACGTCATAAATATAACTGGCCATAAATGCGGGTTTAATCACAACAAAATAACAAAAGTAATCAGCGAATTTTTTCTCTAAAATGAAATGTTTCATTTTATTCTAAATATTCATTTTATAGAAGTAGAATCTAATGGTTTTGTAATGTATGAAGTCACTTTGGCCCATTTGGTTTAAATTTTTATTAAGTATAATAACCTTGATGGCAGAGTAAAGCTCTAATCATTTAATCAATCTATCAGACAATTACCGGTAATGTAAACTTTAATTTTGTCAAATTCAAGTTCCTGTGCCAAAATTTAATTGTTTGATTACTGCAGTCAACAATATGTACTCTCTGGTTTTCCCAATATGGTAAGTTTAGCTTGTCTGAAATTGCTATAACAACATTTGCATCCTAAAATCAATATGGATAATGTCGGTGATATTTAACTGACTGGTTTTCAGATAATTGCGCGCGATGATGGTCACATTCATACCTACTAATTTCGTAGGAGAATGTTGCAAGTGCATAATAATCACACGTTTTAAGTACCCTTAATGTGCGTGGTAACTAGGAAATGATAGACATTAATTGAATTCCTTATCCTGAATTAGACAGCTTGATTTGCAGACTTATAGCACATTGATTATGGCCATATTTACCAAATGTATCTAGTTAAACATTACATATTCAGTACAAGGGTAAATGAATAGCTCATTGATTGGTAACTTGTTAAGGATAATTTCCACATGGGTTCATTAAAAAACCTTGAAACTGACAAAGTATGAGATATTAGACTAACAGAAATGATTGAAATACCAAAATATGAGATATTGGACTGACAGAAATGATTAAAATACCAATATGTAAGATATTGGACTAACATAAATAATTGAAATAACAAAATATTAGATATTGGACTAACAGTAATGATTGAAAATACTAAAGTATGAGATATTGGAATAACATAAATGATTGAAATACCAAAATATGAGATATTGAACTGACAGAAATGATTGAAATATCAAAATATGAGATATTGGACTAAAAGAAATGGTTGAAATACCAACAATGAATATAATTTCTACTTTTGAACAATGAAAATGCATTCGCATTCAAATGATGTGTCAATGGTTATTATAAGAAAAGATTAGGTAATTTTATGAAGCAAAAAATCTGTGTAGTTTGTAGGTTGAAGAAACCTCCTGAAAATAAGCTTCTTGTTGATTGCTTGATATTGATTGGCTGTAGTTAGTGAAAGCAGTGCTTCTCATGAATATTTGATTACAGGTGTCTATATTTTCACCTGATTCCTATAGGATAAGGAATGGCCAAGCTGATAGTCTACGTTATCCACTTAATGAAAAAGTGCACTCTGGGAATATAGCCTACACCTTAGTGTTCTGATTAGAACACGAAGGGCCCTAGTGAACTTAACGCAAAATCGATCCTGTTCTACAATTTAGCGTCTGTATCTTTACATAATGTGGATGAAGAAGTGAAACTTTTATTTATTCATTTTTGATTACTTGTCTAAAGCTTATTTATTCTATGTACATGTGTATGGGTCTACAACCAATGTAAGATGGCTGCCAACACCTATCCAAAAAAATGACCCTATCGTGGATGCACACAAGTGTTTTAGACCTGGGGAATTTGATATCTAAGTTCCATGAGTTCACCAAATTTTTATTTTTAATTTGAACGAAACAAAAAGGCATCCGTCATTATATAAACGATAAAAAATGTGAAGATATCTGGTTAGAAAACATATGTTAAGAACTTCAAATAGTGTTTAGAAGTAAGTTAGGCCTAGAAAGAATGAATGCGCATCCCAGTTTATTTACATTTCACAAATATGGTCACTTCACACTGGCCACTGACTGACTAGATACATGTATTTGTCTTTCAATGAATTTAAAATGTTCAGATAGCTGTGACAATCAGAATTTATTTTAAAAGTGTGAATTTAAGCCAGGATTAGTGGAAAAGAAACTGGGCTCTTTTCATTTTTTATTTGGACTTTATTTTCACTCTAACCGACTGATCCACAGAGACCTCCCATCACCATATAAGCTGACCAGTAAAGTTTTAATGGTAACATTAATTGTGTTGATGGTGGTTTATTTTATTTTCTTTCTTCTCGTTAAGTTTGACGTGAAAGGTTCTATATTGATTATGCTTATATTGTCTCCTTTTGTAAGTTTGGCTTAATTTTGTGCTGATGAGTTTTAATATTTGATGTGCCAAAAGTATTTTTAACTTAGATGTGCAGTTTCTTGTTTCAGACACGAAGATATGTGATGATTAACCTATTTTTGTCTCACAGGAAGGTTAACAAATTGAGCTCCTAAAATGACCACATAGAAGGGCTAGATGATATTGTATATTGGGAGTCTTGGAAAGATATTTTGCCAGCAAGCTTTCGGGTTTAACTTTTTAGCCCACGTTTTTTCTGTCTTATTTACCAAACTTTGCTGTGCATATATAAAAAATGATATCCTGTTACAGATTTTTTTAAAAATTTAATTCAATTTCATTTAAAATTATTTACTTAAATAATAATAAATTTTGATATCTTTTCCATTAAAAGGACCTTGCCTTAGTTAATAATAAGCCCAAAAAACTAAACATCAGGAAAATAATGTGTGACATAAAAATTCCCCTGAGACAAATCCTTAATAAATACATTGTATGTGGATAACGATTTATGTAAAAAAAGGGCCTAAAGACCAGGTCAGAAGCAGATGATATGCCTTTTTCAAATGTCACTGTGGTATTTTTCCCAGTGAGTTTTTGATATTCTCTGAATACTATTATTACCTGGTTGATTCATGTGGAGGTCTATGGCTTTAGACAACAGCAGGCACCAAGGCTAGATTTAAGGTTGAAATGCATCATTTAACTGTGAGGGGAGACTGAAGTCTGCCTATGGTAATAACAGGCCTGGATGACTCCTTTAACAGTTTATTCTGAAAGGAGATCCATTACACAACCAAGCCGACTTCTCTGTCTCCACTAAATAGCCTCAATATGGTTTGATAACGTGCGATTCATTTTCTAAAACAAACGATCTGTTAGTTTTTTTTTGTTGTCATGGTTTTCATTGTTCTCCGACCAAATTCAATAAAAAGGGCCTTTTGCTTTTAACCAAGATGAAATCAAGGTAATAAAAAAAGCCTTTGCTCCGAGAAGATAGAACTTATGCTTGAGTTAATACCAATTGCTGAATTACAATATGGTCGCCATTTATTTTCCTTGCTCTTCAAAAAGGCCATTCCAACATTATGTGATTTATTAGGGGGGATATTTTATTGGACAAGGTGAAATTTTTTTCATTATTCGCATCCTTTTATCCTGGTCGGATTAGAATACTTCTCTGGCACCAGCGTCAATCCTAAAAAAGAAAAAAAAAGCAATGTCCCCAGGTCTAACATTAATCAAGGGCAATCTAATAAAGTGAACGTATCTTCTCCAATGGCTGCGGTTGTTAAAGGCTCGTTTTATAGGCTTACTTTTATTTCCCCTGCATTTTTGGGAGTGCATGAGGGGTTGTTGTGAGTTAAGTGGCTGTCAGAGAAGACAATAGAAATAAGCCCTTCGGGAGTGTTGCCCTTTATACCCAGTGGGCACATGGGTCAGTTTGAAGACGGCAACACAATACTTTGATTGGATGACCAGTTTTCTCCATGACAAATGTTCTCCAATGGTGTATTTAGTTACATGTACTGGCTGCCTGTGTAAAGTCCAAAATGCTATCAGGAATGAAAACAATACCTTTGTCTAATTGGTGTTATTTATATCAGATACCATTGTGGTATTTTGGGCAATTATTTCATTGTATTGCATCATAAAAAACTTTTATTCTAATTTATATATATTTATACGTATGAACACACGGGCACAGGGAAAATCTCCTTGTCTAAAATAACCATGGAGACAAGTTTCTTATTGTGTTAAAAAGAGGAATATAATTTAGACCTTTATACCCAATCATAAGTTGTTGCAATAAACTAAAACCCATGACATTTCATTAGGTTGATGACTGACAGGAGCTTGGCCTTAGTAGAATTTTCTGGAATACTTTGTAATACGCATCTTCAGCTATGGCAAGAATATATTAGGGGGATGTGTTAGGGGATATGTGTTCTTTAAATGGCATGAGCTGCTAAAGTCACTGATTTTTCCTAAATGTTGATTGTCATGACACTATGTTGTTGGTCATGAAAAAACTAAGCGATTGACGTCGGGACTGAGGCCCGTGCACATCGAAGTAGTGTCAGAAAAGTAAACGAACTTTAAATAACCGAGAGGAATGTTCATTCACTCTAGACCCAAGCTAATTCAAAACACTACAATACCCTATATTTTGGAGATAGGGGTCACTAAAAGCTTGTAAATTGCACTTCTTGAGAAAAATAGCCTACAATTACAAAATTTTGTCTTCATCCAAAATTATCAACGTTTTTGGCATCTCATGCCACTTTAATGAAACCTATAGAAAAAGTGAGCCAGAAAACTGGGGTTTATTTTTTTCTCATTGTTATTTGAACGATGAATTTTAAATGTCAAATGTCAAATTTAGTTTGATGATTACGGTATGGTTTTTACATTGAAAATATCTTAGATGTGGAATAAAAATGTAGAAAAGTAATGTCTAGTTAAACAACACAACTTATTTGATAAATTATGGCCAAGAATTGTAACAAGGTATACATGTAACAAAAAGATTCCAGTTAATTGTGTGGGGAAGGAAAGGGAGATAATACTTACTATTAAAATCATAATGATTTTATCCGATATTTGTTAAACGACTTTTCCGTCACCATTTTTATTACTTCCATTTTACTGTTCTTTCATCGATTAGTGCATTTCATATTTTGCCAAGACTTAGTGCTCTTGACATGCTTCCACAGTTCCAAGCATTAGATAACGGCTTCACACTAAACATTGGCGCCATTCTGCTTTATTACAAGGTCAAAGCAAGGTCAACCTTCACATGGAAATCCACTCTCCCAATAGCTTCTAATCAAAATGCGACATATTTTTTTATTTGCTCAAAGCTGTGCAGAATTAAATGGGCCCTATGAAGAGGCTTTGTCCAGTGATTAGTTTAATAGCAACTAGAGCCTGTTTTAATTAAACCCCTGTAGGGATGCGACATTTTTTTATTGTGCGAATCATTCAATGAGTCTGAATTCATCTTTGAAGACTAAATATCCTTTATGCATACCTGAGTTGCCTCTAACGAGCTTTCATACACATGTAAATAGTAATAGAAAAGGAAAAAAAGTATGGTTTGCTTTGATTGTTTGTTGGATGTTTCGGTTTGTTTTATATGCTTGGTTCTATTTGGTCTGAAACCCCTGATGAATAAAATAGTTATGTATTATGAGATCTGAATTTTATATAAGGGATTATTTCAAACGGAATATAGTCATGATTCTTGTCTGTGATTGATTGATAAATGTTTTACACTACACTCAAGATTCTTTCATTTACACCACAGCGTTGCTAGGTTTAGAGGGGACGAAACTGGGGTGAAAAGACCACTGCTTTTTTCCCATCAGGGAAATTTGTTCATTCCTATAAATATTGGTTGTGGAATATTATTTCTCATTTTTTTAAATTTTATAATTCAATAAAAAGGAAATTACTTCACTTTTTTACATGTTCTCAATCTAAAATAATTTCCCAGACAAACCAGAGGTATTCTTTGCTTTCTTTTATCCAAATTAAAGGCCTAAAACCTAGTCTTTTTGCTAATTCCATTAATAGCATTTAATTTTAGAATATTCCGTAATTTTAGAATATTGATGGATTTAACTTTACTCAATATCCTGACATTTTGTTTTGTACAGGATTGAGCTTTCTTACTCTATGTTTGGATGACATTTCAGTGGGTCTGATGTACATGTATTTTGTGCTCAGTAATCATTTACCAGAATTGGCTTGTCACTGGCAGTGTGTTTTGAAAGTCTGGCTTTGTGAAGCCATCAACTGGCGTGAGACCAGGCTCACTTCTATCAGCTCTATTGTTTTGGGGCCTATGGTGTGAAATCCAGCTGTTTTTGCAGCTTTGACACCCAGATAACTGATGCTTCAACTGATAATGTATGTTTTAGGCCCCAGGGCCTCTTGCCATTGCACTGTGGCACAGTCTAACCTTTGACTTATCAGGCTCGGGTGAGAATCTGGATGGAAATTAGTCTCCCCTCAGGCATTATTTGAAAAGTCAACACTCCTCCAACAGTCTCACTGCATGGAGCTATTCCCAAATATTTTAATCATTACTTTTTCAAATAACAAAACTAGGCTAGCTCAAATTTAAAAAAAAGATTGACATAAATATATACACATTGTAAAACTATCTGGGAAGACATCTACATCATCTCTATACTTTAGTCTGAATGACTTACATTTTTATGTGTATGATTTTGACATAATAAAATGGCTAGTGTCTTTGTACGTTTTTAGAAGGATCCTATATGTCAATTTATATCTTTCTTCTGAAGCGTGTGTTATAATTACACATGCATAATTAATTAATTATGCTAATTTTGTTTGATTCTAATGAGATTAAATGATGTATTTTGACTACCATGTTATATTCTCGTGTGTGCCTTGCCTCAGGGATTAGCAGATGTTACCCTTCATGTCATGCTTAATTAAAACTTTTATCATTTATGTTAATCAATTTATTCAACAGATAATTTTTTCATCGAATTTATGTTTTCTTTGTTAGGGATAGACTTCTGATAAAACTTATTTCATTTTTTGTGGTTGGTGATACTTTGTAACATACCCTTTTGTCCAGTTCGTTTTGTGTGCCTGGAACAGTAAGCCTACCCTCACTTATCCATTTTGTACTTTTGAATAACCTATCTCAATCTAGATGAACAATCTTCCTGTATATTTTGTACGCTCATGAAAGTGAGCATCAGGGGACTTTATAATGTACACATACTTTGAAATTCCATATCACTTGCCAGCACCATGTTTTTACTATATTACTATAAGATGAGAAATTTTAACTGGTATAATAACCAGAATTATATAAATATTTGCATTTTATTTTTTCCTTCGTTTTTTATTTTAAGGTATTCTAATAGGTCTGTTAGTCACCTGACAGTGAAGTTTGATTTTTTAACAGCTCCTCTCCCATCTGCAGCTTTAAACCCTGAATTAATTAGACTCTGTGACAAAGCAATTGTGATAATTTCCCTGGAGGAAGCTGCTCGTCCATGTTTGTGTTGAGCCACTCATGATTGGAACGCAATAGTCTTAATATGCCTCTATTTAGTACAGTCAATTCTGTTGTTGTTGCCCACAGACAATGGTTCTCAATTAGTTGCAAGTTACTATTTTGAGCAAAACGGTTAGTTGGTGGAAAGTGTAGTCCGCGAGCTCTGAAAACGACACCTCTCTTAGAAGAAAGTGCTTAAATACTATGAACTTTTACAGTTTGGGGGAAAAGTTGACCTGATTCCATGCAATTGATATGTTTTTTAACACATAATCAGATAGAAGTAGAAGGTAAGTTTATATTGATTTTTTTTTTGGTTAAAGTGTGTGTGGGGGGGAGGGGGGGGCGCAGAGGATGTTATAAATAGGAAAACTATGTCGCTATTTACAAAACATTTCCTGTTGACATAGATACATTGATAGAGCCCTGATAATCTCAGGAACAAGTTTCTCATATCTGTTTGGTGACTGAATGACACTCTTGGTTCTAAAGGCCATTCAAAGCATATCTTCTTTGTATCCTAATATACCAACCACAACTAAGAACTTTACTTAAGTACTTGTCTCATTTTCCTGTGAACATGGAAGCCCTTTATATTATATTTATGAGCACTAAAACAACCCAATCAGAGAAAATCGTGATCCATTGTGGGACATGAAAAATCTGCACAGCTCACTTCCAATGCATTGAAACTTTTTATTCTTATAAACATTTGTATGGCATCTTAAGGTGGTATACTTGCCTGGCTTTATTATTTTATTGACTTGCACCTTATGGTTTGTGTGTTTTTGTTATGTCCACTGTGTTTGTTCTGGTAAATTGACCACCCATTGGGCCCTGGGAGTGACTGGTCAGTAATGTCACCCTAATCCCATGTTAACACCCTCCCCCATCCAGGTCCATGTCAATAGAAATGATGTAATAACTTCAGCCTTGGTAAGCTGAGCATGCTGTTGACCCTGTTAGTAAAAATACACACCAACTGGTCTGCTTGTCAGACCTTGTCAGACCTTAAAGGGGACAATCTGATATGAATGGACTGATATGACAGTCATTTCCCCTCACTCACCCACCCTTATCCTAATCTCTCTTTATCTCATCTCTATGTGTATTTGGATTAGACTTGGAGTCAAGTTTTGTTGACTGTCTCAAGCCCTTTTACCTATACTGTCCAAATTCTACTCTCCTTGATCTCATTACCTTTTTCTCTGTCCAGGGTATTTAGGAATTTTCCTTGAGGCCAGAGAAACAAATCGAACAACTTTAGCTATTAACTGCATATATATGTAAGCTTGTTTGAAATAACTGTCTTACTCTATATATTCATTCTTTTATCTGTATGTTTAAACAGATGTTTAAATATCATTTAAACAAAAATGATAGATGTTTAACCTATCAGACCTCTGTGCCCATTGGATATTTTCTCCACCTGAAATGGCCGACTTACAAATTTTGTCTCTCAATATGTTCCTTTGACCTATGAAGGATTCATTGAAAACTTTATTTAAAGAGGATGACGTAATCAAATTAACAATTTGCTTTTCTTTGAGGCCCTCTAGTCTAAACAATCCACGACAATCTACAAATATTGTACACAGTTAATCAGAAATTATAGATAATATCAATTTAAAATAGGATAATGTTAAATGATATTGACAAATGTTATATTTAGATTGTTGAAGTTAATGTAATAGGATAACTGGGTCATTTAAAGCCCCAAATTCCCTTCAGAAGGAAATAAGTTTATAGTCTTAAAGAAAATAAGAACTTTCTTTTGATTCCAATCTTTACATATGTACTTTTAGGTAGTTTTAGAAGCAACAACCCCCACCACCTCCCAAAATGTACTCTTACATCCAGGCTATTTGAATTATTCGCACACGTCTTCAGTTGCTACAGGTTGCTGGCTTTATTATATCCAGGCCAATCCATTAATTTTGCAAACACTAAACTTTCTTAAAAGTCAGAATTTTTGGGTCATGCCACTTTAAGTAAGGAAATTTATTTGCATTCAGGATTGTGTTTGTGCCAGATTTTACAGGAAATTAAATGTAACCTCTTAACCTTGTATTAATAAACCATCAAATGTATCAAATGTCTAAGTGCATAGGGACCTAAGCCCACTCAGTGTGTGGTATATGAGTGAGGGGGTCAGTCTTCACTTGTGTCTCCCCATATCTTACCACTGGTCACTCCCAATGTCACATGACCTCTCTGATAACTGTCCAGTAAAACCTTGTACCTTGCCATATCTATTTGGACCTTAACTTAAACAGGAGATTGTTCAAGGTATGATCTAGGGGGGAACCAAATCATTTCATCTGTGCATTGAAATTTTTTAAACTAAATGACTTTCTGAACTTAATGTTAGTGCTTGGATTAAATGTTTTGGTTAAGAACAGATTAAATTAGTAAGCTAATTTGACTTCAGCCTTTCTTCTAGATAAAGTTGAATCTTTCAATGGCATTAAGAAGTTGAAAGGTTGCAGTAAGGTGAAGAATAGCTAATAGATAACAACTTCTTGGTTTATTGGGTGACACTTTCAATGTCAATGTTATCCACAGTCACAGTGCCTGGATGTCCGAAATCAAGTTTTGTACATATTCTCAGATTTGTGTAATTCAGATTTTTAATATCAATTTTATACACTTTAAAATCCTACAATGTGCAATAATGATGTAAAGTATGTGACATAATCCATTTCTCAAGTGTGCACCATGTGTTTGTTATTGTGCAAGAATCTATATATACATTGATTAAACATAGCTAAGATTCCATCTATTATAAGCTCAAGCATTTGTGATCATTTGCTTTTTTAAAAAGAAATTCTCGACAGATCTCATAACAAGAAAAAAAAATGCAGTTACTGGACATTTTGCTACATTGCTAAGTATCCTGGGCTGTTGAGCTAGGTGTAATATATACATTTCAAAGTAAAATCACACTAGCACAGGTAGATTACGAAGAATGGTGTGGTTGACCAGAAGGGCTATTTTGATAAGTTTCTATAATCATTTGGTATAGGCTAGTCACAGTGCAAAATTCATTGATTCTCGATTTCGGCATGATGTCACGATCCTGACAACAAGGCTCCGAGGTGAAAACAATATCATTACGATGCCATTTTGACTGGCTGAGGGAAGACCACGTGACCCTAAGTACCCTAGCCGGCTGGTCAGGTACCCGGATGTCCGAAACCGAGAATAGATAAAAAAATGAAACCTTTTGCTGTTGAGGTTAATCTACTGAGCTATACACTGGTCGGGGAGAAATTTTATACTGTTTGACTTATGCTGCTGAGCTAGATACAGTTTGATAGAGAAAAACTTTTATGCTGTTGAGCTTAATCTGCTGACCTAGATACATATGTGGAAGATAAATTTTGTACTGTTTGTCGCTGAGCAAAATACATTGGCAGAGGTAAAATCTAGTGCTGTTGAGCTTATGCTGCTGAGCTAGATACATTGGTTAATGGTAGAGGTAAAACCTTGTGCTGTTGAGCTTATGCTGCTGAGCGTGATACATTGGTAGGGAATACATCGTGTGCTGTTGAGCTTAGGCTGCTGAGCTAGATACATATATGGAAGATAAATTTTGTACTGTTTGTCGCTGAGCAAAATACATTGGTAGAGGTAAAATCTAGTGCTGTTTCGCTTATGCTGCTGAGCTAGATACATTGGTAGAGAATAAATCTTGTGATGTTTGGCTTAGGCTGCTGAGCTAGATACATTGGTAGAGAATAAATCTTGTGATGTTTGGCTTAGGCTGCTGAACTAGATACATTGGTAGAGTTCTAGACATAGCTAGAAAATTAATATGGTACTGCTGAGTTCTAGAGATAGCTAGAGAATTAACTTGGTTCTGCTGAGTTCTAGACATAGCTAGAGAATTAATATGGTTCTGCTGAGTTCAAGAGTTAGGTAGATAATTAATATGGTTTTGCGGAGTTCTAGACATAGCTAGAGAATTAATATGGTTCTGCGGAGTTCTAGACATAGCTAGAGAATTAATATGGTTCTGCGGAGTTCTAGACATAGCTAGAGAATTAATATGGTTCTGCTGAGACATAGGTTCTGCTGAGACATAGGACGAGAATTAACAGGGTTCTGCGAGTTCTAGACATATGTAGAGAATTAATCATGCACTGTTGAGTTCCAGACATAGGTTGGGAATTCATATGGTTCTGCAGAGTTCTAGACAAAGGCAGAGAATTAATAGGGTGCTGTGGAGTTCTAGACATAGGTTGAGAATTCATATGGTTCTGCAGAGTTCTAGACAAAGGTAGAGAATGAATACATGGTGCTGTGAGTTCTAGACATAGCTAGATAATTAACATGTTTCTGCGAGTTCAAGAGATAGATAGAGAATTAATAAGGTGATGTGGGGTTCTAAACATAGATAGAGAATTAATCCGGCGCTGTGGAGTTCTAGACATAGGTAGAGAATAACCTGGTGTTGTAGAGCTCCGGTCTTAGCTAGAGAATTAATCCATGTGTTGTTGAATTAGATAGAGAGGTATACTATTAATTCAGATGTACGTATCTCATTACCTATATCAGGTGGGTAGACTCTTTAATTAGTCTGGCTTAGTTGGATCTCTGTTTACACGGGCTTCCATAAATGTTACAAAAGGTAAATGAATAGCGAGTTGATTGGATTTTTATCTCTATATTGATCTATTCCATTTGACCAGATTGCACCTTGGGGAATAGAGACTGTATAGTTTTGCTAGATGTGCCAATATTCTACCTAATGTAATGTATGATGGATGTATTGAGATGTGATAAGAGACAGAATCCTCTATGGACTATATCCAAGTGCTTGTTAGAAAAATTACAGTCTTCTGCATGTTAGAACTCCTGGGGCTAAAGAGAGACAACTCGTGTTGATTGATTCCCAACAATACAGCCTCCATGTTTGACGTGTGTGTGTGTTAGCATTCAATATCATAGAGGATATTGCCTTTATGTTAAGGCAATGTACGATCTCTCTTTACCTGTTCTTTATGAAAAACCTTGACTGTTAATGGGGATGAAGACAAAACAACACTTTTAATTTAAGTTGAAGGGCGTCAAATATACTTTTCCAACAGTGTGAAATACATATTTTCTCAATTTTTTTATGTCTTGAAGTTTTCAATATACTGTATTACACCACAATCTGGAAAACAAATGTGTCAACTTCAAAGTATCCTATTTTAACCCAGGCTAATTTCACATTCAATTTAAGAAAACAAATCTTTTCCTCTTTAAAATTTGGAGTTGGGCTGCCCTACAAATGCCACTTGGATAAATTCTTGGGTAAAACTTCATCAATTCCGTGCTTTGTAACATGACGTCTGTTGGATATCTGGTTTTATTTAGGGTTATGGAAAACAATTGCCTCTACTACATGTAGAAAGCATGGCTTTATTGTGTGGCCAGGTCAATATGAACTTTGTTATGTTTTCCTTTCTGAAGGTGTACATGTCCTGATTACATCAAAGCTAAGGTGGGATTCAGCCAGAGGGTGGTAGTATGGCTGATCTTTGGCCCCTGGGCACTTTTGTCACTATATTAATAGCCATATCTGTTGATTGTAATCAATCAATTAAGACCACTCACTACCTTACACATCATGAAAAATGACATAATCGGGATCATTTGCACTTAGATAGCTGCCCTATTAAACATATTCTCAAAACCATTGGAGAACCACATCATACACCAATAATACATGTACTTCCATTTTCTTGCCATAGTTGAAGATCAGGACAATTTTGTCAATATATAACAAAGTATTTCAGATACAATTTACTAGCTAAAGCCAAAACTCCTGGTTGGTTCAACCTAATGAAATATCCCAGCTTCTAGTTTATTATAACAACCTATGACTGTGTATAAAGGTCTAAATGACATACCCTCTTTTAACACAACTATAAGCTTGTCTCCATGGTTATTTTAGTCAAGAAGATTTTCCCTGTGCCCGTGTACTTTAGTGTCTATAAATAATACTTCCGTTTCATGTAAAACTACTCTGATTCCTTATAAAATGTACATTGTACTAGCATATTTTTATTTTATATAGTGTTAAAATTCTGTATGGTATGCTATATATAAACGAAAATATGTCACCAAGTCAATTGTTTATTTCCTGTCACTTATAGCATTGAATTAATTATAGTTCATGTTGCTGTGGTTTGTCATTCAGAATAATATGGCTGTTTACTTTATGCTGCAGTAACTTAGGAGCATAATGCAGTTGTTACGCCCAGTTCAATGATTCCAAGTATGCTAATAAATCTTAACTGTTTCTGTTTCACAAGTAAAGTTTGTATTGTTTTACCAGAGGAAACAATTTTTATACACTTATAATCAGTTTTGATTTTATTATGTTAGTTTTCACATTTTAAAAATCCATTGTTATCATTAGGAGAGGGTCATACCAAATTCCATTTGTCCCTGGTCAGTTGTGCCCATTACAAGCTGTCAGAAATTTCCCCCTGTGCTTGTAAATATTATAAAATAAGAAGTTTTATTTATCCAACCCGGTTCCTGCCAAGTGTAATTTTCTTGCTCCAACCAGTTAGGTTATAATGCACTGTTTTTTATTATAACTTCATATTTGCACTTCCATTATCAATGGTTTTATCCTATTTCTGGTATTGTTCTGCTGTAGAACGTTATTTCCTAGCTTCCTTGTATTGTTGGATTTCTTGAATGTGACTTTGGTATTATTTCCATAATGGGCCTTCACAGACCAAGTTTTGTCCCATTGACAGCTTGTCTTCATCGTAGCGTAACTCAACAATGAGTGGTTTGCTTTTCATTTTGTGCTATCTTCTACCACCTACTGACCACTCTGGCCTACTTGCAAGGCACAATGAGGCTGGATTAAATGCGATTATCCTGATTCAATTGTAGTCTTGGATAATGGACAGTGGATAAGATCACCTGTTTAATTGTCCCTAGTCTAATTGCTCTGCTCACCAGCTGGTCAACTTAATGCATCAAACTCGGACAAGAGAAAACTGATAACTATGTCATGAATGATTAGTGTGTAAGGTATCAATTAACAACTTGACCATCTCAGATTGATTTCACACCCCTATTGATCTTTCTGAAGTTTTGTTCTCGTAGACCTTGTTTCATACTTTTCTTACTGGATTTGTTTTGATCCATAACCTACATGATTTCTTCCAAATGAGTTTATGGACAGTTTCATTAGTTTGTTTCTGTCTATATTTTTATTAAAATGGGAGTTAGCAGGCTCTGAATTCATACGTTAGACAACTATATTTTAACCGTCTTTTTCAGATGCGTTGACTAATGGTGGGGGTGGGGGGTGAGGTCAATCTAAGAAGCATTTCGATTGGGCTATTTCAAAAAATGACATTTCCCAACCTCATCCTGTCTGTTTTATGTCCTGGTTAATCTGATGAAATTGTGGTTGCATTTCCTAGCACCATTAAATCGACCAATCAGGCGTATGGTATCATAATGTGGGGTTTAGTAAAACGATAATAAGTGATTTATGTCGTAGAATCATATCAGTATTTGTGCTATAACTAAATAAATATTATCTCAGTAACATGTAAATTATTGCCTGTTTTAGTGTGCATCCTCTGCAATGAACAGCCATTATTTCTGCAGAATGAGGAGCTGATGTACTAGTAACAAGACCATTTGCCACTATTTGCTTCTATCTTTCCTTTCTCATCGCCAATAATCCAATCAATATCTGTTTTAAATCAATGACTTTTTGGCTTCTCAATTGGTTTCTTGGTTCCAGTAAGTCTGCAGGAGACATTTAAGGATGATATGCTATTATTATCTTGTCCCCATCTCTTCCCTCTTAAACACATCGTTTACTTAACGGCAGATTAGTCATTGAGACGTCTGATTCTTTTTACCCAGCTAAAAAGTTTAGCGATAGTGTCATTTTACTCTCTGAGTCACTCTCCAGTCAAATTGCAATCTCTTGTTTGGAAATAACCATTTATTTTATGTCCTTTTAAAGTATTTATTTCTGCTTGTGTTACCCACTTGACACTTTTTTTATTTACACCTCCAAATGCTTGTCCAAATTTGAAAAGATTTTGTTTGACTGTTTCAATCAATCAATCATTTTCATTGGTCAATCAATCAATCATTTTCTTTTAGAAAAACTTGCATCTCTGAACCCTCAGAGTATTGTATCATTGGTATTAATGTGTCTTTTGGCAGGAATAGCATTGGCAGTAGTGAAACGTAACCTTATAATTATTCACATTTTTGTCGCCCCAGGTGTTCAAAAGCTGAAAAAACTGTTGTAAAAATACGGAAACAGCACACCTGTCCTTGTTATTGGATAGCTTAAAATCTATTTCTAAAGCACAGATGATAATAAAGTCAATTCCAGTCTTGATGGGAAGTTCATTTCAGGTGTGACTATTTCTGTGACTTTCACTGTCCAATATTTGAAAAGAAATGGTAGCTGTGACTCTTGCCTGAGGCCTGGTTTGCCATGCCAATCATTGTCTCCTTGGTCAAGAGTCAGGTTTTTATCTCATTGAGTGCAGGCCAATTAAATCTCATGTTATAGGCCGGATCTGCTCAAGTGGCATTTCCATCAACTCACCTTAACTTAGTGGGGGAAGCGAGGCGAGATGGTCAACTGTTTTGTTCTCTCGTGTGATATGTTCAAGTACCTGATCTTCACAGTCAACCAATAACCATTATCTTTTCTGTTTTCCCTTGTCACTAGACTTATCAGCTACGGCCTGCAGGTAGCCTATTCAACCAGCTAGCAGTTTATATAGCAGCAGCTGCCACGCTGCTTTACCTATATGTTAAATAGAAAATAGCTTCAACAAACCCTACGTACAGTTAGAATCTGAAGGCTGATGATTTCTGTATCCTGAACGAGCCAGGCAGTTTGCTTGAAGCGTGTCTCCTGCCAGTCAATAACACAGCTAAGTGAGACCTTTAACGACTTGATACCTGTCAATGGTAGCTCTATCAAAAGGAAACTTTGATGGGGAAATCTCAAAATCAATAAAAGTAGGAGGCTATAATTGACCTATAACTTCATTACAAAGGTGCCGGTGGTAGACAAATTACCTGAGTGGCCCAAGCTATTGATTGTCAATGATCAGAACAGGGATTTTATCTCAGGTAAAAACGATTTTAATAAGGTGAACAGTTTCTTGATAACGTGAACCATTTACCGAGTTTGATTTTCAAGTAGACGACACACGCCTTTATTACTGAATACTTAGTTTATCGGCCCGTGCATGTGGAAAGAGGTAGATATATTGACTGTAGGAACACACGCTTGACAACTGAGCTTATCTTTGTTGCGTGTTCCCCTGGACAAAGGTAAAATCAACTAAAGATCAAAGAGCTGTATACGCTATGGAATGACAGTCTGTTGTTGTTGATCAAGGTAAGTTTGTGTTTGTTATATACATCAAACAGCCAAATTTCTTTTATGAAGACAATAGTACATTTGATGAAGCTTTCTATTATTTTCGGTCACACTAGCCTCCAATGATAACTGTGGGGGTAATTTTGTTAAATTCCGAGATTGGAATCACAGTTTATTGATTTATCAGTCTTTATACTTAGGGCAGATTTTTCCTTTTGGTAAATTTACTAGATACATGTATATGTAAGTGACGTAATCGAGATGTGAGTTTAAATCACAAAACAATTAAAAACTCTATTTTAGTCAAGAAGATTTTCAATCTGCCCGTGTGTTCCTGTGTTCATAAATAAATCTGTTTGTAACCATATACATTTAAAGACACTAAAACGCACAGGCACAGGGAAAATCTGCTTGACTAAAATAACCATGGAGACAAGTGAAGCATATATGTCATGTAACCTAATGAATAGATGGCCTGATTCATGATATGTACATAGAATTTCTAAGGCGTTCTGATATCTTGAAGATTTTTTTCGAATGCAGGGTACTGATAAGCAGATAGTTTATAAAGAGCATCAGGAGTTTATGTGCCTACGCAAATTTTTACTGTCCTTTCTTAAAAAAATAAATTTCAAATTTCAAAAGTCTTTTTTTTAAACATTTATCATTGAAAGTCTTGTTTTTGAGTCATGTTAAAGTTATCATATTAAGATAAGTGAACAGCAGTGGAAATTTACACAGAAAAAATCACCAAAAGGCTGCTGTATTATGTAAACATGTGCCATAACTTCAATTTTTAAAAAAAAATTTTAATGGAAAAAACTATCAGTCTTATGCTATAGAATGTTGGTATCATAATCTGCAGACTAGGGTTATTTAGAATCATTCAAATTATATTGCTTTTTGAGTAGGCATGCAAATGTTTACTTATGATTGGGTACAAAGGTCTAAATGACATATCTCTTTTTAACACAATTAGAAACCAGTCTCCATGGTTATTTTATACAAGAGGATTTTCCCTGTGCCCGTGTGTTTTGGTGTTCATAGATAGATCTATATAATATACTGTCAATTGACCCATTAGGTATTGTATGTTAACTAAATTTCTCAGATCATCTGACGAAAATTTCATAGCGGAAATTGTTAAGATTAACATGTTCGATAGAACTCTACTAGCCTTGTCTGTAGTAATATTGAAAGCAATGTTACGTCTTTTTTCACTCACTCACTCTTATCCACAGATTTTTATACATCTCCTGTATTTCACAATGCTTGTTGTTGCATGCCTGATCGAACCAAACCCAGGCTATGCATCAGAATGTTTTAGCAGTGGTGTTGCTACACAAGGTCAGGCAGCATGCACGCTGCTTTGCTGCATTCACTGTGACATGTCTCAGAAACTATGTTCGATGAACAAATGTTTCTCCTGTGTTTGTTTAAGATTAAGTCCCCCTTCTTAAACAGAATTATGGTGAATTCTTGCCTGTGCTTGAATTTCTTGGTTTTGAGTCATGACCATATGGAATTAAAAAAATGTGGCTCTACTGATAGAAATACTTTTTCCAAACACATCTCTATGAGATGGCACCCTGCCATTCGTCCACTATGATTGCTAAACTTGCTTTGATGGTTTAATTCTGGGTTTTTTTTTTTGGTAATCTTTGGCTAAAAAGGCGACTGTCACTTATTTTGGTTGAAATGATATCAGCTGGCTGAATTAACGTGCAGCTTTATAGAATGGGATGTTTTGACACGGCTAAATCTTTAACAGTCTTGACAGTCCACTGAGATGTGGCATTGAAGCAAGGATTTCGGGTGGATTTGTTTAATTCATTCCCTCACCCCTGTCCAAGGCAGATAGTTTTGCTGTCATAATTACTAAAATAACACAAAGTTGACTCACAGAATCTTAGTAATTTCCCAAAGTGCCCTCCATTACTAAGACGAAGAAAGAGATGATTATTAAAATCCATCCAATAATCTGATCTAGTGCTATTTGTCTGTCCCTGAAGGCTAAAACTAGTTTTTAAAACTTACCCAAATTCATTGATTCAGCACTTTGATGAAATAAAATTGATAAAGTTATAGCTGATAGCCGCTCTGTAATGAAGAGTTCTAATAACTCCTATCAGTTTGGTTTAAATTTTTTTGCAACTGTCAAGTTTTTTCTAAATTATCAATGGCAAATACAAAGAATTTCTTCAAAGATTATACAGTTGTCTTATCTCTGACTTACTTTCATGAGAAAAAGGTCAACAGGTTTTTCATGTGACAGTCATGCCATTCATAGCGCCGTGGAAAGAGTTGCACAAGTGTTGAAATATCCACATGTATGGTTGTTGTATTTCAACAAATCAAAGTAAACCAATGGATTTGACAACAGAGCAAACAATCCAGTAATTTTCTGCCAGCAACATCAAAGCCTGGCACTATTGGAAAGATTCAGGTGGTTCAGACATGATTTCACTCTCCTGTGTCCTTCACTGCCAGGATGTTTCCAACTGATGACCTTTTTTCTGGTATCTTTCCTTACAAATGTCCATTGAAACATTTTATGTCTAAAGGATAAAAAGGCTGAAGTGAATGGTTTTCCCAGCCTATTACAAGTGATAAGACATGACTATGCATAGTTTAAACTAAGGTGAAGGTCTGGATCCCTTGAAGTGCTTGGACTTCTATTGTGCAATGGTCTCATACTCAGTGTGGTTTCATTAATGAGATTCACCCTCAGTGTGTCTCCAGGTAGGGCTGTGACCGGGAAAATATAATCAAAAGCCACAGGTTGACGGCGGAAACAATGACCTGTGTACAGCGGAAACAATGGCCTGCGTATAGCTACAAAGATTAACACTCATTATGGGGCCTTGGTGGCTCATTTGGTATAGTAATCGCTGCTCCTCCAACTCCAGCCTTCCGTAAATGGGTTTCAGTTTCAAATCCACTATCAAAAGCCCGGTTTTCTCCCCCACTAAACGTGACAACGTTGCCATATAAGTAAAATAATTTTAAGGATGGGGTAAAACATCCATCAATTAATCAGTCTAATTCACACATTAAATTTGCTGTCTCAGTTGTAAAATTCGACCTAGTCTTCTGTTACCATGCTGAATATTTGTTGTATTCAACCCAATTGTGACTAATGTGTCAACAGACATACCAAACTAGCTATACAAATTAGAATCCACTTCTTCTTCGTTACTTTCAGTCCCGGAAGTAAAGCCACTAAAACTGAGAAGCTCTCTAGTCTACAGTTAGGTTATTTATTCATTATCACTATGTAAGGCTGATCAATATGGAAAGGAAAGGATATCTTATTTCACTAGACCCTTAACCCAAAGTGATTTCGACTACTGTGAGCTCGATTGAATTTGGAAAGCACTTAGCCTTTTCCGTATTCGAAATGGTTGTTTTTGTGTGAGTGGTGTATAACTGAGAGTTGCGAAGAAATGTGATTGTACCGCGGGTACAGGGCTAATAAGCTAAAGGATAGAGGGGGTGTTAATCTCACAAGTACACAACCTCACTTTGGGAATTAGCATGGCTGACAGTTTCTTGCCGGTGATGGATACTGGTTTTGTAACCGAGTCCCATGTACAGGCTTGATCACTTACCAATCAATACGCGGTCATTTTCAATTTAGTATATGTGCCATTTGCAGAAGGGCCTGATGAAATCCTCAGATTTCCACTCCTCATCTGCTAATGAAATCAGTGCAGTAATTTAAACATTGACATAGAACAAGCTGTCTTCCTCCAGTTATATGTTCACATGGTAACAATTTCGACTTGATTGATTGATTGTTATACACTGTACTTGAGATTATTTCTGATCAATGTTGTCATATTTATTGGCTGAGGAAAGTGGAAATTTACCAAGTAGACTAAGGAAAGTACAGATTTACTAACTCGACAAGCTAAAGCGCAAGTTTTCCAACTTGACTAGGGAAAGCGCAAATTTACCAACTCGAAGAAGGAAAGTGCAAATTTACCAAATAGTCTAAGGTAAGTACAAATATACCAACTGGACTAGAAAAATCTAAATTTACCAACTTGACGAAGGAAAGTGCAAATTAACTAAATAGATGAAGGAAAATGCAAATTGACCTATTTATCTTTTTGACAAAAGCTAATGGAAACATTACCTTAAAGAACACTCTCAAGACTAGTAGCATTAAAATGCCTTTTATTTGTACAGTTAGCTTTCCCATTAAATTTGGCAACCCCTCCATAGATGTGAAATAATTTGAGTGTGGCATAAAACACCAACAATCAATCCAATTTGTACAAGTAAATCAACAGCCCAAAACCATTTCAACAAGTATGCTTTGGGGTAGGTGGAATTACGATATAATATTTCTTATATTTCACCCACCTGTTACCACAAGCACCCTCAATGTATTATTAACTTTGAAAAATTGCCAAATTTTACCAAGTTTCTTGTGGTAGCACAAATGCTTGACTGCTGTTGCTTCTTTACGCATGTTTGGTCAGTGGTAATGTTAAGTGCTTTGCAAGCATTGGTCACATCTGATCCTGATTTGCACGGCAGACTTTCTTTCCCGTCTCTCTATAGATTTTGTTTACAAAGTCTGCCACATGACACTGAAGTGTATGTACCAGGTTTTTCTTTTCTTATGTGTATGAAGCACTGGTTTAGTATGCAGCTCTTTCAACTGTTTTTTCCTCCACCTTCTGTGGAAGCCAAATGTTGACATTTCCTCACTGTATGTGTCAGATGAGCGATGTTTCTGATACTTTCCTACTGTGTTAGTGATTTAAGGGACAACCAATTATAGCTGGACAGCAAGCTTAGGTCAAGGGTTGGGCAAATATTTGGCCAGCTTTGGCTGTGTGGCGCTGGCCAGACCTTGGAGGACTTTGTATGGAGATGAGTAGCCGACCTGCCAAGTTATCAAATAGTCTCCAAGAGGATCAACAAACAAACTCAGATCTCAAACTCTATGATATTTTTCTTTTCCCAGATTGCTTTATAGCATGTGCTACATTCATTGCTGTTCTTAACAATATCCTACTCACTCTTGCTTCCATTTCCAAGAATTTGAATATCTTTTATCTACGTTCAGATTCAATACAATTATTGATCAGACCATATTATTTATGCACATTAATCGATTTGTGAGCTGTCAAGTGTCTTTGTTCTGTCCAATTTTAGAATTTTATAGGATTTGAGTGTGGAGGCATTCAGAATCCGCTGAAATGTCCGTGCACTCGGCTGCCTAGAGTGAAAACAGCAGCTGAAAAAATAGAATTTGAGCAAGGAAAAAATTGTCCAGGTTTTAATACAATCTTGGTGTTTGTGTCTGGGTCTGATATTGCTGAAGCAGACATAATATGATCAGGAGCTTCTTCACTGGAATTTATTGATCCCAATGTGAGACTCCAAAGTCTTTCCCAGCTATTCCTTGAAGACAAGAAGGAGTGGTGTGTATAGATGTCATCAGGATGTCCCATACTGAGTTAACGTGAAGGAAGAATCTGTCCCCATGCCAGATCTCACTAATTCCATTCAAATCCCGTTAACTCAGGAAACTGCTTTTGCCTAGAGAAGAACAGGTCCTAACCATGGGCCTGCCAAACAAAAATACCCCCCTTTGCCTTCTCATCATTCCAAGTGCCATTCCGGCATCTTGAACTTGTGGGATTTTAATGGACTTGAAAATGAAAAACCACATTCGAAATCATCTCCTACCCTGAGTCATCTCCATTTGTTAGACGGCAGCTGAGGCAGTGACGCGGAAACATTGTCAATATTTTCATCGCTGTGAAAGTGTTTTGGTATTGTGAATGAACTACCTGACAGAGCGGGTGAGGGGATGGCAGTGAATGTCTGTCGGCAACAACAAAGCTCATCATTCGCCTCTATTGTCCACTCACAGAACAGACGCTCTGATTTCATGCAGATTAAGATTTCAAGCTTTTCTAAGAGTTTTGTTGAATTTGATGCTTGACTTAGTGGCAGAGTAATTTTCTCTTCTAGATCATTGCCAAAGATAATGGAAGAAAGATTGCCAAATGCCCTCTAAATTTGAAACCATGCGAGTGTTAATAATCATTTTGGGTGCTGCTGTGTGTGGCAATTCACCGTACTGCTAAAATCTGCTTCCTAAATGCTGACCAATAATCGCTAAGCATTGCTATTGACAGAAAAGACTAACAGAAACATACCCTGAGGCTAAATTTTTAATTGTTGTTAAACCAGTTTTCATGGGATTTGTTTTTCTTTTAATAATAGATTTGGAATCACCGAAGCCAAGTCTTCCTAGACATTGGACCGCCATATAAGTACAATAATCTTGAGCGCGGCGAAAAAACACCAATCAATCAATCAATCCCAGACATTGGACTTTGAACCAGGCTGTGTTTATTTCCTGAATTGAATAAAAAAGGATGCCTCTTACATATTGGTTAAGCAATTTTTGTTTCCCTCCCTTCAAGACTTTATCATGTTGCATTGTTGAAGGCCTTCTGAGACAAATATCTGTAAAAGTAATTTGTATGTCCTGCTGTTAGACTCGAAATGCCAAGACTGATTTTGGCTTTAAAAAAGCATGGGCTGCATTGTTTAACTTGATTTCTCTACACAGTACAGGAATCATCTATCACATTAGGGTATGGGTAGTGAACCCTACAGGGCTTAATTTCAAAGATAACCCAGACAAATCCCTTTACTGTAGTAAATCAACCGACAAAAAGGTTTTCAGGTTGTTAACTCGGCCAGTATCCCTGGGCGCAGTCTACCAGTATAAGACCACATGGTTAGAAGATTCAAGGTCTTAAACCAGCCAGGTGGTTAAAGAATAGAAAGAATGACGTCTTTGTGTTTTTATTTCTGTTAAATACCACTCACTGAAGTTTAAACCATTTAGTCTTCTTCCATGTGATAAAAAAAATAAATTTAGTTTGTCCTTTGACTCGACAACACATGATGGGTGGTACTTCTTCAGATTAACACTCATGAAAACACTATTTAACCTGTTTACTGTTGGTTAACCTGATCACCATTTGAGGTATGTTATTCCTGTATTTCTTAAATATATACAGTTATATCAACAATAGACGTTGTGCCATGACAATATAGTTCCTTCTATGTATGTAACAGGGTTCAGTTTACAGGGCTCATGGACAAAACTCACAAGTTCATGTTCAGTTTACAGGGCTCATGGACAAAACTCACAAGTTCATGTTCAGTTTATGGGGTTCATGGACAAAACTCACAAGTTCATGTTCAGTTTATGGGGTTCATGGACAAAACTCACAAGTTCATGTTCAGTTTATGGGGTTCATGGACAAAACTCACAAGTTCATGTTCAGTTTATGGGGTTCATGGACAAAACTCACAAGTTCATGTTCAGTTTATGGGGTTCATGGACAAAACTCACAAGTTCATGTTCAGTTTATGGGGTTCATGGACAAAACTCACAAGTTCATGTTCAGTTTACCGGGTTCATGGACAAAACTCACAAGTTCATGTTCAGTTTATGGGGTTCATGGACAAAACTCACAAGTTCATGTTCAGTTTACCGGGTTCATGGACAAAACTCACAAGTTCATGTTCAGTTTATGGGGTTCATGGACAAAACTCACAAGTTCATGTTCAGTTTACCAGGCTCATGGACAAAACTCACAAGTTCATGTTCAGTTTACTGGGTTCATGGACAAAACTCACAAGTTCATGTTCAGTTTACCAGGCTTACATGGACAACACTTTCTAGTTCATGATCAGTTTACTGGGTTCATGGACAAAACTCACAAGTTCATGTTCAGTTTATGGGGTTCATGGACAAAACTCACAAGTTCATGTTCAGTTTACCGGGTTCATGGACAAAACTCACAAGTTCATGTTCAGTTTATGGGGTTCATGGACAAAACTCACAAGTTCATGTTCAGTTTACCAGGCTTACATGGACAACACTTTCTAGTTCATGTTCAGTTTACCAGGCTTACATGGACAACACTTTCTAGTTCATGATCAGTTTACTGGGTTCATGGACAAAACTCACAAGTTCATGTTCAGTTCACCAGGCTCATGGACAACACTTTCTAGTTCATGATCAGTTTACTGGGTTCATGGACAAAACTCACAAGTTCATGTTCAGTTTACCAGACTCATGGACAAAACTCACAAGTTCATGTTCAGTTTACCGGGTTCATGGACAAAACTCACAAGTTCATGTTCAGTTTATGGGGTTCATGGACAAAACTCACAAGTTCATGATCAGTTTACTGGGTTCATGGACAAAACTCACAAGTTCATGTTCAGTTTACCAGGCTTACATGGACAACACTTTCTAGTTCATGATCAGTTTACTGGGTTCATGGACAAAACTCACAAGTTCATGTTCAGTTTACCAGACTCATGGACAAAACTCACAGGTTCATGTTCAGTTTACCAGGCTCATGGACAAAACTCACAAGTTCATGTTCAGTTCACCAGGCTCATGGACAAAACTCACAAGTTCATGTTCAGTTAACTGGGCTCATGGACAACACTTTCTAGTTCATGTTCAGTTTATGGGGTTCATGGACAAAACGCACAAGTTCATGTTCAGTTTACCGGGTTCATGGACAAAACGCACAAGTTCATGTTCAGTTTACCAGACTCATGGACAAAACTCACAGGTTCATGTTCAGTTTACCAGACTCATGGACAAAACTCACAAGTTCATGTTCAGTTTACCAGACTCATGGACAAAACTCACAGGTTCATGTTCAGTTTACCAGACTCATGGACAAAACACACAAGTTCATGTTCAGGTTACCAGGCTCATGGACAAAACTCACAAGTTCATGTTCAGTTTACCAGACTCATGGACAAAACTCACAAGTTCATGTTCAGTTTACTGGGTTCATGGACAAAACTCACAGATTCATGTTCAGTTTACCAGACTCATGGACAAACCTCACAAGTTCATGTTCAGTTTACCAGACTCATGGACAAACCTCACAAGTTCATGTTCAGTTTACCAGGTTCATATGACAACACTTCTAGTTCATGTTCAGTTTACCAGACTCATGGACAAAACTCACAAGCTCATGTTTATCGTGGCTTTTTGGTTAAACTGGACATTGTACATGTATATGCTTCCACATGCATCTTTTTTAAAAAGTTTACAGTAGAATCAACAAACTGTGGTTACTTCATAATCTCAATGTGGTGTAAAAGGTATTTTAGCTCTTGTGAATTTAAAAAAAGCATAAACAATCATTATTTGAAAGTTGGTGTTGTTAAATAGATTACTTTGTGGAATGCACTTGACACAACAATAGGGCTATATCAGTAACTATTGGGCTGTATTGTTTTACCTTGTCATGTACATTTGATGATGGTGTTAACCCGTACTGGTGGCCCACAGGGAGTCATTCTAGGACCTAATTGATTGGGAATAACAGTTGTGTAGCCTAGAGCAATCTGAGTAATGAGCTATCTCCACAGAGGATATAAACCAACACAGGGAAACATCCTGTATTGTTTTCTATGTAAAATATTTGGCTTCTGGTGAACAGCTGCCTAAATATACACATAATCAAGCTGACTGGAAGTCCCTAGGACATAAAGTTAGGGAAATATGAACATACTGTCCTTTTATAGTACAGTACCAGTAACCTTGCTGTGGCTTAATTTAGCCACAATGATTCTATCAATGTTCTTATGGTTTGTTTATTGCCAGGAACCAAATGGAGTTCGGGAGCAGGGAAAATGGTTTTATTCCCGCTAGTTACAATAACGGTTTCCGACTACTACAAATTCTGTATACATAATTGGTGATCTATTTTGTTTGTATTTTTTATGCCTTCCTCTGGTGAATAAAGAATTCAATTCATTAAGTTGATTTTTTAAGTTAAATAAATTTTTAAATTTAAGTTTTATTGCCCAAATTTGGTGAACAGCTACATCAATATTCATTTTAATAACAAAGCTTGCTAAAGTCTCTAGTACATAAGTTAGGGAAATATGAACATACTGTCCTTTTATAGTAAATTACCAGTTGCCTTGCTGTGACTCAATTCAGCCACAGTGATTGTGTCAATGTTATCATGGCTTGTTTATTGGGGGAATCAAAGGGTGATTGGTGATTTAAATAAAAGTTAAGTTTCAAATCACTCGAAAAATTATGATATAATTGAGGGATCTGGCTTTGTAATTACACCACTGCACACTCATAGTGCTGAAATTTCTGCAGCCATTTTTTCCCTCCTATTGTAAATTTTTGTTTTCCTGTGATTAGATTTTATCAGATTTTTCTAATTTGGTTCTTACATCCGCCTTTTATCTGCTGGTTCTTCCTGAATGCTACATATTGCAAAGGGAAATGATTCCTGCTATTTTCTCAAATAATTAAACCTGCTAGTTTCGACAGCTTGCTAAAATGAAGTTGTTGGCCCTATTCAAGTGAAGCTACATGATGGTAAGATAAAAAAAAAGCTTCCTTTCTTACACCCGCTTTCTTCTGACTTGCATTCATGGGTTCTATAAAATGGGTTAACGCTTTAGCTCAATGGGCACACTTCTTTGAAAGCTTTTAACAAACACCTGTCTAAGCTAGGTACAAAAGGTGAGCTTTATTTACTTCTCTCTTGTCTGCCTGAGGGTGCTGTCCAGTAGGTGGAAATTCCTATAGAAAGTTTGATGGGTACCGTATTATATTGTATCAGTGACAATTGGCTTTGTAGGGGAAGCAAATTGTGCGTGCTGAAATAAAATATTTTCAACTGTTAAAGATGGTATAGTGGGCTGTTTGTGCCCCTGAAAAGCCCACCCTACAAAAGGGGTCACAGTTCAAGGATAATCCGCCTGATCATAGCCCCTGGAAAATAAACATTTATTGACCAATTGTAACCGGATTTCTAATAGTTTCGGTGAAAGAGTAGACCAGCACTGTATTTAGTTTACAGCCCAGCTTCAGCTGAAACCAATTTCAAGTGTCTACATGCTTTAATTCGGGCAGCAACAGCTGAAACACATGCATAAGTACATGTACATTTGCATGGAAGATTGATCTTTTGGCTTGAAGTTGATAAAATATTTGACATATAGAATCGAAGCAATGCTCTAAAAACAGCTGGTAAATGGTCAAATTGTCCATTGTAGAATTGGTGCAAAAAACCTTTGTTATTTATGTTGGCTTGCATGGCCACTCAATCATGCAGACAAATAGTGTCTATCCAGACATGTCATGTCTTTGAAGTTTAAAATTATTTTCAAGGTATTTTTAGGTATCTATGGCCTCTAAATGGTTTAAAATTGTTCATTTATGTTTTATTAGTATAGTGTAACGTCATAACATCTTATAAATCTATTGGAAACTGGAGGCTGCAGTCAGTGATGTTATTGATATATAGATAGCTGATTCTTAAACCTTTTGTAATATTCAAAGTTCAGTTTCTCCCTGGTCAACAAAATCGCTTTAAACTACATGTAAAGTGCATTTTTTGTACTCAAGACAAACCATTGTAAAATAGGTTACTATAGCTTTTCTGTGGAAGGGGTAAAACTTTCTTTTACCGTAAAGGGAGTTATGACATCCATCACCCTTCATAGTTACTTTGTCCCCCAGAGGATGTAAGCTTCAGATGGCAAGTGAACCAAAAATGATGCTCTGTTGATGTTTTCATTCCCTGTAGATGCTGTAAATAAGATTGGGTTAGGAAAGTTTGAATTTCATACTATTGGGTGTACCCAAACAATGCTGATTGCCAAGAGTCATTGTTGTCCGTTTAGTTATCAAGAAAGAATAAATGAATTGAGAACTTTTTTGAAGAGGTGAGAGATCATCAATTGTTGTGTTGTTATTACAGGGTTTTTTTTTTAATTGTTTACCTTCTTCATTGTTGTGACAAGGCCTTCGGATAGCACATGAACTACCAGAAAGAAATTGTTAAGAATAATATAAAATGACAGACATTAGTTTTCATTGTTGTCTTTTTAAAAAATGTCAAAACGACATTGAAACCCTGTAATTTTGCCTTGCTCCCTAGAGATTTCCCCGTTGTTTTGTGTAACGTCTTAACGCATTATATGGAATAACCTGTCAAGCACACAATGAAAACATAAATCGTATTTTGTGAAATAAGACAGATAAAAAATGATGTCTTAGATGTTAACATCGTTATGTCATGTCTTGATTCTAAACAGTCATGCAATTTTTTTTCTAACAAATCACTTTATGATACTGCATTACATGTTGACTTTGATGACAAGCACATGCTGCAAAAAAGAAGGTCGTGTCCACTGAGCTGATTTTCTGGCATTTTTCTATCTTGATTTTTTTTTCTTTAAACATTTGAAAAATCAGAATTTAAATGTAGAATGCATTGAAAGAAAATATTTCTTCATAAATAGTTTACAACATTGTTTTTCATTTTTATACGCCCGATTTTAAAAAGTTAGTCTTATGGTATCACCAGTGCCGTCCGTCATGTGTTCCCTTCCGCTCCATGACTTGAAGAGTTTTGATTTGATCTTTACAATTCTTTCACAGCATATACTTTATGGGTAGCTGGTGTGTCATGAAACATTTATGACATCTTTAGTTGCATAATATGGCATCTATATTACTTGATGGAATATTCTCATTTAGTCCATATCTTCTTTAGTTTGTACCTGATCTAGAAATTGTTTTCAGTATATATAAAAAGCAGTTATTTTGTCTGGAACCATTTTAGGCATCCATTGTTTCATAAAACAGCATCCATAATTGGATTATGCAATATTTTGTTTCAGTCTATATCTTGGTTCCATTGCGTCCATAACTTTCTTTGGTTGCATGATACAGCATGTATACTAGATTATGTAATATTCTCTTCTGTAGTTTGACATATCCTGACAATTTTTGAACGTGTATAGCTAAGGGGTAGGTGGTGTGTCTGGAACAATTTAGGATACCCCTGATTAAATAATACTGTATCCACATATGTTCATCGATTAGAGAAATGAAAAACTTTCATATCAAAATAGAATTTCAATTGCTGAAGTTGAAACAAATTTTTCTATAATGTAGAGTAATCAGTCATAGCAGAGGGCATATGTTGAGTTTACTAAAACTCTTGTTTGACTTCTGAATAAACTTATTTTTACAATTTTGGTTTGGCGGTATACCCCTGAAGTAGTGTTATTTAATAGGTAGTACGCTTTAATGCCTTAGCTGTCTTGATTTGTGCAGCTGTGAAATGAGTTAGACTGGGCGCTGTTCTGAGAGCAGGTTTGTTTTCTTATGATGGGGAGTGGCATTTTGACAATGGCCAGATAAACCTATTACTTTTCACCGCTTAGTCTGCACAGGGTATCTTAGGTCACATTCTCCAAAAGTACCCAGTGGAACTTTGTTACCATGGTGATGGAAGGTTGAAGATGAGGAGAGTAGACATTACTGGCATGCAACAGTGTGAAATGCTCCCTCTGTTAGCCAAGTTGTCGGTGTAAGATTACTGCAGGAAAGTTTATTTGTCTTATTGTGCAGAGGTGAAACAAGCCTACCTTCTTTCACCCCCCCCCCCCTCTCCTTTCTTTATAAAAACAACAAAAAGGTGGTTAAGCGTGTTTGGTTTATGACGCCTCTATTAATGTCCTGGTCTTCAACATCAAGCCATGCACACCTATAACCGATCTCTAGGTGGTTGCTGCCCATATATCTGGAACAGACAGATTGCTGGTAAAAACCAATACTAGATTTGTTTGTTTAAAACTACACCAAAGACTGGAAAGGAAACTGTAAAAAAAATACCAAGCTGCTGTATATGTCCCAATTCTGACATTAAAATCAATGTGGCTTTGAAGCAAGAACTACCGGCTTTGTTTTTTATTCGAGTGACTTGAGTTTGATTTCCCATTTCCATTCTCTTTTCTTTTTTACTGGCTTGGTTAAAATCCGTTTGGAGGACACATGGCCGACATAAAAAAGGCAAACTGCCAGTGAATGGAAACCCTGAACCTATATACTTGTTTGTGTACGGCTCGTTAACTTTCTTAGACAGACATTTTCTCAAACATTCCTCATCGAGTTAGGAGTTGTTTGAAACCTTAGAAGAAATCATAACAGTCAGTATTGCACAACTCTACAGAGAATTCAACTCTGTCTTTTAAAAAGAAAGACAAGGGTTAAAAAACATAGCAACGTCTGGAGCTTATTAGTGAATAATGTAAACTGAGAAAAGACAATTTTTACACTTGGATAAACTGAATGGCCTTTAGGTAAGACTCTTGTCAGTTGTCCTGCTGTGAAACTCTAATTATTACAGTATGGTTTGTTTTACTCTAAGTTTTTGGAACAAGACAGCCCTAAGGTTGCCAGCTTATCTTTCATCATTTATTTATTTTTGTGAAAAACAACATCCATTGTATCATAGTAGCCAGATTTACATTTGAGTTATTTCTATGCAGCTCTCAAAGCTTATTAAGCTTATTTTATTTATTTTGGGGATTTTTTTATCATTTTTGTCTAAGCTTTTTTATTTCAATCTAATTCTCTTGAGCGTATAAGGTTATAATCATTAATTTCTCACAAAAGTACATTTTGGAGAAGAAAAAAAAAACACTGAGGATTGGTTTTGAAACCTATATTTTAAAATCTCTTGTCCATATTTTTCAAATTAAAAATGATGTGAAGGAAGCTGAGTTTTTTCATTTTTTTTTTCAACATCATGATGTTTGGTCCTTTTAGTTAGTGACCACTTGCTTCCATGCCTGGGATCAGGGAGATCTAAAATATGAATTAGTGTGTCCAATTTGTGTGTCTAGTTTGCCTTTCATTCACAGAGTGTTTTGAAACATGGTGACCAAATATTACATTTTTGCTCTTTTCCTTGTTTACTTATGTGAAAAGGGGACAAGAAGATTTTCCCTGTGCCCGTGTGTTGTAGTGTTTATAAATATGTGAAAAGGACCCATTCAAATGTGTCAAATTTCTAAACTGCTCATCCACTTTGCTGGTTGGACAGGTAGCTACCTAACCCCGTGGACTAGATGAATCCTCATTGTTTCTGAAACTAAGACAAAGTTAAGACAATGGATAAAAGTGTTGGACAATATCTTAATAAATGTCTCAAGTAGGATGTCCCTTAGTGTCATCTTTACTAGGGCTGCCAGTCATGTTTGACAAGTAATGCCAGGAATTATTACTGTTTTATATTATTAGCTTCTCTATAATTCAATAAGAAGAGGGATGAAGTGTTGAACATCTGTCTGCAATTGTCTCCCCATTCTCTCCTTTAGAACTAAACCTGTTCGCTTTTGTTCTCTGCTCATCCAACCACACAAGCAGTTTTTCAATTCAAATAATTGACTACAGTATCACTTGATAATGATGAGGATTTGGGGGTGCCATTGAAATGTGATTTAAACCACTTAACGACAATCATATGATGCAAGTGGATTATCTCTTTCCATGTCCATTTAAAAGCATAAAAAAATCCTTGTATTTAGTCATCTTCTACAAAAGTTATTCATGACGCTTAAAGGGGCATGAGCTGCCAAAATGTTGATATTTTGACTTAAAAACAGAACGTTGAAATTATTGGCTATTTTTCTCAAGACGTATAATTCAGAAGCTTTTTGTTGCTTCTAGTCGCAAAAATGTGCGATAAAGTATTGTTTTGAACTAACTTTGCCTTAGAATGAATGAATGGTCGTCCCGATTATTTAAATTTTGTTTACTTTTCGAACACGTTTTCTGTTTGTACAGGCCACATACTGTATGGATTTTCCTCATTCCAACGCCAATCATTTAGTTTTTTGATGGCCTTCAAAGCCTCTTACTGTCGTGACGATCAGAAATTATGAAAGAAGCGTGAATTTTGGCAGCTCATGCCACTTTAAGGAATAAAACCTTTTGTTACTCTTTATGCAAAATAAGCCAAGCAGTTGTTTTATCTCTTATTTATAGGGCAAAAATCTTTCTAAAATGTTGCTTTCCAAAAATATTTTCTTTTTCTTTACAACAATAACATGCTATAGTCATCTGGTATTGACTGCAAGCTTCCAATGATATCATTCTTATAGACTGAAAGAAATTTTCCTCAAGGCAACCTTTGAGCAATCTTGGGAAATGACTTTTCTATATTTTAAACTTTATTTTAATTTCTACATACTATAATAAAATGCCTTGTTTTTGGATGCAGAATATTTCTCTGTTTCTGGTTAGGTTTTTTTATGAGTCTAATAACATAAATGCCCGCTTCTGTCAAAACAGTTTAGTTAGAATCATGTCTGAAGTTTTCCAGAAGCCTTGCTATCAGTCTAGTGAATGTTATTTGTAAGCTGGTCAGAAACTGTAACCTCACAAGCCCAGCACCTAGTCTGGCCTCTGGACCCCCTAATAAGCTAGAGGAAGTGACTGACAGTGTAACAAGTCAACCATTCAGCACTAATTGATATCATTTATTTGCGGACATGTTTCCCTTGTATTGTTTGGCTTACCTTCATTAAATTACAGCAATAAATCCATGGTACAGGTAGTCATTGTGGATATTATTGTTCGTGGAAATAAACATGAGATGTAAATCAATCTACATGTAAACCGGTTTTAGTAAGCTTAGGAAATTTAGTATGGAATAAAGGCACTATGTAGCCAAACTCCATCTAGATTGATGTTGTGGTTTGATGGGATGGCATTACAGTAGTATTGTTTGTTTAATACTTGCCACCTGGGCTAAAACCAGTTGAAAATTGATATTAAACAACCTAGTTGTGTAAATGTCAGCTGTAATGCCTAAGGACATGATGGTTTACCAGCCAGATTCTATTTCTGATGTACTCTGGGGAAGTTTTGCTTTCTGTTGCAAATTTGGAAATGTAGGCTTATTTAGCTTTCATTGGATAACATTTATTTAAAAAAAAAGTCAAATATTTAAATTTTCATAAAAAACAAAATGAATGGATGACCAGACCCAAGTATTGAAGTTTGTTGAATGATTTCTTTCTTTTTCTCTTTTTTTATTTAGGTTTATAAAGCTTTGATTGGAGTCTATTTTTGGTCCTTTGATTAAATGGGTAAGTTTTGTTTATTAATTTCATCCTACTCATTTATTTTGAATTAATAAAACAAATCTTAAACTAACAGTCCCTATTTTGAATTTTTTTCTACCAGTTGTGTGAGGACTTTGTTGACCATATTTGCATTAAGTTATATTTTGCTCGAATTTCCTTTTGTTCATGTGATCTTGTGTCAGTGAAAACAAGTTATTACTGGCTGTAATTGTGCTAGAATGTTAAAGGTGGATGTTTAAAGGAAGGGCAGCGTGCACACAACAGGGCCATCAATATTATCACCCCTTATAATCAGGCGGCCACTTCATGATTAACCCGAATGCGAAGACGGCCTCTACTGTCCCATGTTAATATTGCGAGGCTGGGTGGCAGTTTAATTAGATTTGGAAACTGATGTCAGAGGTTTTTCCAAAGCTGTGTCCGAGTGATCAATCGGATGAGTGTTTTCCCTGCCACGGACCTCATCGTTAGTGGACCCAGTGATTACCCAGACTGCCTTGCACTCTGAAATCTGATCACTTCCCTCGTACATCTTTTGACAGTGCTTAATGGTAGGCGCAACACCCATTTGAAGGTTTTTTTCCACATTTCGCTTGCAGTTGTTTATAATGACGGCTATGATTCAGCCATTTTTATTTGGTTATAGCCTGAAGTTTTAGACTTGAAGAACAGTTAAAGAAGACTCGATAATGCTTCATTGTCTGGTTAATTGCTGACTTTGCTCGGTGATTTCAATGATGTATGTTCCCTGCCAAACTGACATTGCCCATCTCTTAAACTTTAACAATGGCTTGCATTCTAATTAAGCCACTGAACAATTGACATTATGGTCTGATCAAGCCTATTTTTTCGCGTTATTTTAAAGAGAAAATTGGCTTAATTTAATCACATAAATTTGGCTAAACGCTACCATCATGGTTATCTTTGCCAGATGGACTATACAAAACCATAATTTTTAATTCGTCTTGCCAATGGGGGAACGAATATAGTATTCTTGTGTAGGGTGGATTCGATAACTCCCTGTTGTAGCAGGCAGGTTGCCATTCCTTTCTTTAATGAACTCTCTAGATTAAGACATTCCCAGGAGACAACAGATTCCCGTGAAAGAACGTAGAGGTTCCTTTCTCTGTTAATAAGCCATATTCCCTGACATCGTCTTCATTATACTACATCTGCCTAATAAAATTTATGAAAAAGACATTATGTTGATATTGTTATTCTGAGAAAATGTTAATTCATTGCTGTGACCTCTGTGCTGAGTAAAACTGAACCATTTCCTCATGCATGACTGTCTTGGGGAAGTGATTCTAGATTTTTTATTGTCTCCAGTCAAGGGCTTTACTGGAACCGTTGATGTGTGGCTATGGAAAGCTGACTTATCCTAGCCTAACATTTGTTGGCTTTGTTTTTAGTCAGTCAGATGGAAAGATAACGTCCTTGTCAACTTGAAAACTTGTAATCACCTTTGACATGCCATTGTATTAAAGCTTTATCAGGAACATAGATCCATGAAATTGCTAAGCTCCCTCTTGCCATGTAATCATTGGAGAGTTGGTAACACGCAAACTTAACTCAAGGCTTACTACAGCTACAAGATGATCTCGTTTGTCAGAATCTATCATGGCATATTGATTTACAACCATCTTTCTACAGATTTTAATTGTTTATGCCTCAAGCGATTAAAAAGTTGCTCGGTTTATCTAAATGCTGTATATTTACAGTTGTATACAGCGACATGTTTGTGATTAAATGATGATATGACCACAACTATTCTAACAAGATTTCGAAGCAGGATAGTGTGTCTCTGGAGAAGAAACCAATGATTTAAATCTGTCAAGTTTAAATTGTAAGATTTTTTCTCTTCCTTCTTGATGTGGAATCCATGAGGGGCGCTATCGTAGATATATGTATGTACCCAAACCTTTCAGTCGTAAGGGAGAGAGGGTTAGGTCAGTGGGCAGAACGATAGTCTCTCAGATGACACAATCCTTCCATGGGTTGGTTCAAATCACACTTAGCCCATAGAAAAAGTTAGCAAAATCTTGAGTTTGGTTTACATTAGATTGACCTATATCTAAGAATTGCCAGGTACTCGCTGTAGGTCATGGTTTTCTGCCCCTGTAAACTTTTAAGTGAAAAGACTTCAATCAATCTTGGAGTTTAATCTTCAATCATCATCTGTATGACCAGGTTGTTGAATGAATTGCTAAAGACTTAATTTTATAAGAGATTAGTCGATTCAGTGAGCTTTTGGAAGGATAGTTGCTGGTCTTTGTGTTTTGTTTAAATCAATCTTGAAACCTGGACTACTGTTTTCTCATGGTAAATTGGCTTTTAATAAATCCTTTTTCTTTTTACTTTTCATTGATCTTTGAAACACGGTTTTGTTTGATTTTCTGCTCTTGGATGAGATTTTTGTCTGTCTGAGAAAGCTACAATCGTGCAGAGCTATCTAAAGGTCAACTTAATGGAGTTTGATTGGTTAATTAACTACAATCTTCTCCGTTGACTGGATGCTGATTGTTGTGTTTTAAAGTGGCCACGTGTACATGACAGTATGCTGGTCCTCTATAATCAGTCAGGAATAAAGGGCTCTTCAATAGAACGACTAGTGGGAGGTTTTGTTGGCTTAAGTCTTTGACAAAAAACGGCTGTTGGAATATTTAGAAAATGCCTTATTGTCCATTACATAAGCCAGTTAGAAATCAAGGAAGCACATCTTCACACAAAACATGTATTATGATTGATGTCCAAACAAAGCAAACAAGTTCAACATTTGATTTAAGAGCATTCAGGCTTCATGGGAAGGATTTAACATTTCAGTTCAGCTATTCAGTCTATGGTATAGACGTCTCAAAAGACTGTGTCTATCTTTGCACTTTAAAAGGAAAGAAAATCCACTGATTGATCAAAGTTTAACAGAAATATCCGGCAAAACACTTTAATTCCATATTCGTTCAAAAGTGGCATTTGTACATAAAGAGTTAAACAGCACCATTTGCGCATCTACAAAATGCATGCCTGAAATGTAAGGCCGGACATTCGTAAGCTCTACTATGACAATCTGTATATCTTTATGTTGGTAATAATAATATTCTGTATTTCAGCATTTTGAACTAAGTTCGGTAAAATACGATTTTATCTAGTGGCTCTTGATCAGTGAAATTAATTTTAGAAACACTTCAATGATGGAATATGGCCAATTTGGATTTAGCGTTAATGTATTTTGAAGTGAGAATGAAAATCAGTGCAGACTTTTTCATATGGCAAATTTAAACCCAGATCAGGCTGAAGAGAGACATGTGACTGAAACCTACACTTTAATTGGCCGGCTCCAGCAGCAAGCTGCCTATCGAAATCAACATGAATGATATATTTCCTATATGGCTTGTTCTCCTAATCGTAGGAATAAGCTGCATATTTCTACAATTTGGTTGCATTCTCTTTCATTTTAAGTAACTAGTCATAAAAATTGTTTTACCCTAAAATATATTTCTGAGACATAATGGCCAAAAGACAAACAGTTAAAAAGCAAAAATGTGCCATCCAAATTGCTTTTAACATAAGCAACATAAATGGAAATATTATTATTGTAAGTTTGTCTATACTTATTTAGTACTATAGGGAACCCAGCACTTACTGTCATATTATTTGTATTGATGGCCCAGACTCTCCCAGTATTTATCGATGTAATGCATAGATTCCTGGCATCCAATAGGGATATGTTTCAAAACTGTATGCTTACTCCTTTATAACCAATCAATATGTCTTCTTCAATTCTAGTTCTTAAACTTTGATAATCAGACATTCTGGCTGTGCGTAGATATTGTTCTCCTTAAATGGTGGAGGAAAATGATTGCTGCAACAGTTATATCGTTTGTCACTGTCACAATAAGACAATATACGGTGAATAACGATATATCTGTCATCTTAGGATTGATGCTCTATGCCTTGCCCATGCAGAATTTCTCCCAAATTTTGCCTGATGTATAATAGGTCATTTGTATAGACAATGGGTGTGATTGATTGAGACTGTCATCTACCCAGCCATTAAAGCCTTTATGCTTGGAATTTCTGTCTTCCCCTTGGCGTGTATATTGCAGGGTTGGAAGCCAGTCTATAGGTTATATGCCATGCTTAGGGCTATTTTGGTAGCCACATAAGGCGCTCTGCCTTTAATATTGAAAACATGTTTCTCTGAAACTGTATTATGCCATTTTTTCACATTCCAAGGTATTGTCGTTGTGGTGTTCGCTGTAGTCAAACCAATATGTTCGGCCTTGTGTCCAGCCAATTGCCTGCCCTAAGCTTTATTGCCTCCAGCTGTCCAAATGGTCAAGCATGTCCAACCCATGTTGAAGTAAACCCTATAACTCCTGGACCATCAGATATTAATCTAAGGAAACTGGATTCAGCTTTACTTGTCAAGTTTCTACATATAGGTCAATGTTTTCCCCTACAGCTGCTGGAGGCTTCCACATGCAAATGTCATCTATATCATCCATTGGCAAATTTATTCAGCTTTTGGCTTGCTTTCTGAAAATTAAAGACACTTTAGCTGAATTGAGCTGGCTGGTTTTATCCAAGCTGTTTAACTTCTTATTGGTTGATTAAAAATATATGTTATTGGTAAATTGAGTATTTTTAAAATGAAATTGACAGACAGTGTTGTGGGATGCTTCTTAGGAATATGACAGTCTATTTAGACATGATATCGTTTTCTTGGTAATAACAATTAAAGGGTTCAGAAACATTTTGGATGGCACCTTTTCATAAACAAATTTTTGAAAAATGAACATGTCTTTGTTTTGACTGTGTGGGAATATAGCAGATTTATTTCGTTTTCTTGTTAATGACAATTAAAGGGTTTAGAAACATTTTGGATGGCACCTTTTCATAAACAAATTTTGTAAAAATGAACATGTCTTTGTTTTGACTGTGTGGGAATATGGCAGGTTTAGATATGGTCATCTGGAATTAGTGATTATCTGATCTCTTGCTGGGTGACTTTGCAATGGCATGCATTGACCACAGGAAACTGTTTACCTATCTCGGTTTGAAGGGAACAACATGCTGGGGTGGCAGGGAGTAACAGTAATTACACCCATTAAACTTCCATTGGCCCAGCATTTGGGGGATTCTCATACATGGAGAATGAAGACCTTTAACAGAACCATGTGACAAGCACAATGATGGATTGTTGGCCATCAGTCTAAGATGGATGACTTTACACCATGTTTCAGATATGCTTATAAAAATAACTCATCCAACTCTTTTTCTTCATCAGAAATCTGGATTTAAAAATGTTTGATTAATGGCATGATTAGTTCCTTAGGGTTTTCTTGGAATGAAAGCAAACATTTGAAACAAAAAAATGCTGATAAAAAATGTCCAATACTCCTATTGAAATACACCATACAAAAAAAATATGAAGAAATGATTTTACATGCACCATTCTGTAATGAAGTAACAAAGAAATTTCATTGAAAAAATCTATTTACTCTTATCTTTCAATAAAGACAAAAAAGGCTAGTTTTTTTACAATAATTCCTTACTTTAAACCTGGAATTATTTTTAGACAAAAAATATGTCCTGTTCAAAATAAAAACTGGAGTACGTTAAGCAACTAGCTGTTTTGTGGAGGTAAATAAATTGCTAAAAAACGGTAAAATAGAGACCGTTTAAGTGGGGAAAAAAAGCAAACACCAGCGGAGGGTCATTAATGTGGATAGTTTTTCTCTTGGCACGAAGCCTTATGGAGATGTTTTATTTTCTCAATCTGATAGTATTCAGTCCTAATGTACACTGAAGCCTCACTTGCCATGTGTAATTGAAACAAATGGTGTTTCGCCCTCCTTAACCATTGCAGCAACAACAACTTCTCGGAAACGCCTTCCACTTTTCAAACCTGTAATAAGTAAAAGGTTATGTCATCGCAATCCCTTCTCATATATATATATACAGTGGTTTTTGGACCAACTGTCTTAGGTAAAGGGTTATCAGTTGATTTTAGGTTACTCTATCTGTTAACTTCATGTAATTTCATTTTTCTTTTCTTGAAATCTGTCCTTGGTGTGGCATTGCAGTTTAAAAATTGGATGACCTTGACCATGGGACATCAATATCTAGATCCTCTCAACTAGAAGACAAATCCGTATAAATATCTTATGTTCTGTTTTTGCCAAGGGCCATTGTACGAAAAATATGAAATAAAAAGATGCAGATATTTCTGTGTCAAACATATCATTAAGACAGAGCCAGTCACCGTGTGAATTTTACTCTAGATATATATTGCGTTGCCGATGTATAGCTTTATGCCATTATCTTGTCTTGTATTCAGTCCCATGGACTGGTGCTTGTCCATCAATGGACTAAGTATAGGTAGATTAGATGTGACACTTGAACTAGTGGTTCCCTTGGCAGGTAACATCTTCAAACAAAGTGCCCTATTCATCATTATATTTAGACCTTGGACTTCAACTTGGCAGCTTTTTTAAAGACTTCGTCTCTTATGTTGGATTTGTATACGGCACTTATCTCTGTGATTTCTCAAAAATAGTTCTTATTTCATGTGAAGAGAAAGTCAAAGGGGGAGGGGTGCTCAGTTGGTGAAGTGATAGCTGCTCATTTGAACACAAGTCTTTCATTAATGAGTCACGATCTTTGTACCCCAGAAATGGATTTTCAGTCCACCACAGCCAATCTGCAATTTTCAACATATTATTGAAAAAAAAGCAATCAAACATACTTCAATCCTATCAAAATATCTTAGAAAAAAATGTCATAATGTCTTAAATCAAAGAACATTTTTGAACAGAAATCAGAAAGATGACCACCAGCAATGGACTTTGGTGCAGACTTGAAATCATAGTATCAAAGGATCTCTTGCAATGACTAAGATTAATCTGTTAATTGTGAGGATAGGTTTATGTAGCCAAAACACATAGGACAACTCATACTATATTGTACATGATGGTGTATATTTATGAGCTTTCAAGAGTAGCTACTCTCATCATCAGAATTCTTCAGTAAACCATACACTGTTTATGCCACGTCTTTCAGAAAGGGTGGCCCAGTGATGCAAATCTCCCTCTATATAAAATGGAAGTTGGCAGACGCAGGTGACCACAGTAAATCTCCAGCAGTTGAAAGAGAGGGATTTACTGGGTTTCATTCCGATTCCTATCTGGTTTCTACATCAGAACATAAGATGTGAATCTTGATGAAATAGATACTGGTCTCCCAAGCTCCAGGTCCAGTCTCTTAAACACTGGATATCCCTCTAGTCTGTTTGTATGGTATTTCCTTTTGCCAGATAAAATAAACTCCTTGGCACTATGCTGCTGGCTGAATGTCCATAAAAACAGCCAAGTGTGAGCTATTTCCTAGCCTAATTTTATCGCCTTTCTCAAATATTTTATTGCTTTAGTCATTTTCCCAGATCCAAGAAACCAAATATACAACTGTTTTATATGTCTATGTTGTCCTGAATAACACCGTCAATTTGGAAGATTTCAGCTCTACTTATTTGTATTTGGAAAATTCGTTTTATGATAGTCTTCTACTTTACTATCAATAATACTGTTCTCAATGTTTTTTTGTCATTATATTATTTTGGGAAATTTCTTCAGAAATTAGGGTGATACCCCAACCAGAAATCCAACTCTCATCCCAGAGTAAGGCATCGATCCCCATAAGAAAATGTTGAGTGTCATACATTCAGTCAACCAGCCTTGAGTTGTTAGTGATTTTTAATCTCAATTTAATGGGTCTCAGAGGATGACCACCCCTGTACCTTCCCTGAAAAATATCCAAGGTAGGATTTGATGGTGTATTCCTAACCTGAAAAGCAGCGAACAGTCCGCTCGCTATTAATATAAATACTGGTACTAGGGTCTGAATTCTATCTAGAAGTATTTGTTAGTGTATCATTAGACAAGTGTTAGGTAACTGAAAAGGACTTGCTTGGTGTGTGGTTAAGTATGGTTAAGTCATACTTACAGTACCATGGGACCCTGCAGCTGCTGGTACTGAACCTATCAACACTATATCCCTGCTGGGTTTGTTTATAAACACTGCCTTAAGGAGCTTGTCCAGGAAACTCTGCCAGTCTTCACAGGGCTACAGGACCATGGCTCGTTAACTTGAAACTGGAGAAGAAAATAATGCTTAGATTGTGACTTCCCCTCTTATCTCTATCTACTGCTCCATGGTCATTAGGACAGGTCATCTTTTCCCAAGGCAGTTTCTCTGCAATTAGACCTTCCAACAACAACACATTATCTCCTAGCCCTTGTTTAGATTGGCTTATTTCTTGAGGCAACTGCTTCAAGAAGTTGTGACTAGCCTTTCCTGAACTGGAGTCAACTGTGTTTAATGACTGATAAGATTAACCAGTTTGTTGGCACCACTCTAGCTGCCACTCTTGGATACAGTTGTAATAGATGTTCAACTTGACCATGTCCATTCATCTGTTACAAGATAAAGTCAGGGAGTACATTGTTCCCAAATAATAAGTTTTCCATTCAATAATATATTCCAGTAAGTAAAGGGTGATCTAAATCCCAGGCCTGGAATAGCCTTTTGTAGTGAAGGTATCATCACTTATAGAACTTGTCTCCGTGGTTATTTTAGACAAGAACATTTTCCCTGTGCCATGTGTTTTAGTGTTCATAAATATAAATCACATAGAAGATATAAGTAACTCTAAATATCATGGCTTTTTTGTCCTTTATTGTTAATATTTACAAATCCATACTTAATACTTCTTAAAAAATCTTCTGATGGTAGCCAATGAAAGCCTAAGGTTTTGGTTAGTAATAGAGAACGGTTTTGTCCATACATGTATCTGGAGTAATATAATATAGAATATATCAATGAAGCATGTGTTCAGTTACCCCAAAAAAGAAATAAATAAGAAAATTGACCTCTGTGTATGTAATGTCACAACATAACTTTGAAAAAAATGCCTATTATAATTGAGTTGAAGAGTATTGAGAATCTAGGTAACACTTATCTTGGTACTACACATGTTACATAAACTTTGTTACTGTGCAGCTGGTGTTATGTAATGGGACTTATGGCATGATATTGCTTGTAATGGTAAATAGGTAACATACACTTTTTGTGGTTATTGGCATATCCCAGAATGCAAGAATTAAACAGCAATTAACTGCTGCCGTTTGATGTTAAATTGAACTCGTAACATGGTTATGGTAAGTTACATATCTCCTCAGTCCAACTGAACATTTCTGGCAGGATGTTAGTGTGTTAATTGCTATATAAACAGAAGTAGGTAAGCCTCCTCGTTGCTTAATGAGGGTTTTAGTTAAAGGCAAAGGTAACTTGAAGAGTCTTCTGACAGTTACTTAGAATAGATGACGACTTAGAATGCATACCACATAAATAACAGAGGCATACCATTTTTTCCCCGGTTATGTTTAAATTTAAATATGTTTCTAAAGAAATTTGAAAAAGATTTTTCAAATATAAATAAGAAAAGTTTCATTTTTTCCATTGTATTCTTCCTGTGCGAAGTTTAATTAAAGCACCATTGGACACATAATGACAATAAAATCATCACTCAATATTATATTAAAATTGATAATTGCTACTAACTTTTCGGATAGCAGCACACCATCAAAATTAAGGTCATTAGTTGGACATAATTCATGGTAGGTTCTAGCAAGAAGTTAGATTAATGTGCTCTGAAATTCTGTTTTTAGTAATTTTTGTAGCATTTGATTTGTTGCCATTTGGTCTTGGTTGGATGGAACAAATGGGACCTTTGCCAAAAGGGAGTCTTTTTCTCAATTGAACCTATCCATTTCGTCTGCGTAGTAGACATGTTATGTAGGAGGAGGAAAAAAGTCTTGTAGGATACTTGAGAAAAATTTGCCCAAACACAAGCCAGTCTTAACCCATCCTGTCAGTAGCGGCCATTTTTCATTAGAGCTGTTTTGGAGTGTGGATGGGGATAAGTCTGGAGTTGTATGTCCGAGAAACGTGTTAGTAATTACAGCAGTGTGAACTTTGAAAGAGATGAGGGCCTATTTATTATCACAAGACGTTTAGAATCACCTATGAAGCTCCACAGACCTGGTTCCAGCCAAAGAGCATCTAGTCTAACCCTATTTCATTAGCATCTTTTACTGTTCTCCGAGCCGAAGATGCTGGGCTGCGTGTGGCAACAAAGTCCATCTGTAGACAAGTATTTTTTAGATCATTTATCATTGTAGACCAGGCGGAAAAGTTGAGAATAACACAGCTGACAATAGGGTCTGCTTTTGATCTCTTCAAAATGAGAGTTGTAATGACAAGATGTTAAACTGGGTAACACCTTTATCATTTTTAGCAAAACAACACCAACAAACACTTCCCTTAAAAAGTGCATAGTTTCTGAGTTATTTTGTTGCATATTCTGTATGATATCACCTTTATGAAATAAATATTTTGCATTTTTCTTCTGTTACATAATCTGGATGAAGTAAATGTTTTCAAATCATCTTTCTGTTACATAATGGACTTTTTACTCTGCACTGGATGTTTTTTCTTTTGACAATAAAACCAAAATTACCCCAGCTTAGTATCATAATTATCCACTCGCGACGAAGTCGGGGAGGGGATATAGCGTTCCGTTTGTACGTACGTACGTAAGTACGTACGTATGTTCACCCTTTGTCAGCGCTCTAGCGACTTCGTTTTTTAACGGATTCTGACCAAACTTCCTATATGGGTCCAGCATGGGAATACCTCGAACAAGTTCGTATTTCAGGGTGCCAAGGTCAAGGTCACCGTTACTATTTATAGAAAATCTTTGTCAGCGCTCTGGCGACTTCATTTATGAACGAATTCTGACCAAACTTCCTATATGGGTCCAGCATGGGAATACCTCGAACAAGTTCGTATTTCAGGGTGCCAAGGTCAAGGTCACTGTTACTATTTATAGAAAATCTTTGTCAGCGCTCTAGCTACTTCTTTTTTTATACGCCCGGCTTGAAAAGCGGGCTGTATTATGGTATCATCTCCATCCGTCCGGCTGTCCGGCAGACTATTTTTAACATCACTGGTTACATAAAATGTAATATGGGAATTATATTGGATTATGTAATATTCCCTTCTGCTCCATAACTTCTAAAGTTTTGATTCCATCTGCACAATTTTTTCTGAGTATACACCTTATGGATAGAAGGTGTGTCACGAACTATTTTAAACATCACTGGGTACATAATATGGGAGTTATATTGGATTATGTAATATTCCCTTCCGCTCCATAACTTTCAAAGTTTTGATTCCATCTGGACAAATTTTTCTGAGGATATAGTTTATGGGTAGAAAGTGTGTCAGCTTCCTTGGATAATTTAGTGATAGCTATGGTGGCCAAAACCTAAAAAGTTTATAATTAGAATTATTTCTCTGTTTTAAAGGCTCTTCAATTCAGTTTTATTACCCATATGGTCCAGCAAATATAGCTGCTTAAAGATATGTTTGACAAGGTTGTAAGTGTAAACAGATAAGACTTGTATATTTACACACCATTGACCATCTCAGAGATTAGGCTCTGTTCAAATATACCTATATAAAATGTGGCAAACATCCTGGTCAGTGATTGAACCCACTGACCAGTCAGAATTAGCTGGACTCCAAGCTGAAGACCTGGACATTTAACACCAGATGAGATTTCATATTTGAAGGACCCATTGCATATATTCAAAAATATATATATGAAAGGATTTGTTTTGGTATGGCTACAGTGACTGTGCCTTTCCGGGCGTATTTTGAGTTTCCCGAAACTTGTTAACGGATTGTGACCAAACTTCATATATGGGTCCAGCATGGTGTGAAAGTGGTTACCCTTGAACACAACTCCATGTCGCCGTCAATCGGGCCCGACACTGCCTGGTGGTATATAAAGTATCATCCAACACACAAATTTGGAGGTATTCTAGACCATATCTATGTAAAGGACATGACACCTGTTGACACAGGAATAGTATTTAATTACTATTCGGATCACATGGCTGTGTATGCTGCATTCTGATGCAAACATTTCCGCATGCCCGAGGATATGCCACCATCATTTCAGGTATTACTCAAGTATCTAAGAATTTACCTAGTAGACCCTCACCAATACTGCAAATCACTTATATTTTCCTAATTACTTCATGATCTGGTTTCTCCTTATTTATTTGCGAGTATTTAAATTGGCAAATGATGAGACCATCATGCATTATACTAGTCTACTTACGTATTCACGCGAAAATAAATCTCTCACGAAGTGTTTACAATACAGGGTTTGTGTTGAAGCCGTCCATATATCTTTTTCAAGCATTGAAACTGAAAAGAACCCCACTAATTTTCAGGACATACAGAAGGACCCCATTTATTTAGGAAAGGACCCCATTTATAAAATACCCAGCGCAAACCATGCAGTAGTATATTTGACACATATAGTCTTCATGTGACTATATTGCATTCTATATTTTTCTTGAATGGGTCTCCATCCAAGAAAATAATCATGTACTATGCCAATTACACCTTCTGCACAAATGAGAATGCACTTAGATACATACATAATTATAATCACTTTCAGGAAATCAAGCTGCTGGTGTGATGCGTAACCAGATACTGTTGAATGAATAATAATATATACCATATTTATCAGGCAATTAGCCCATGCCTGATAACATGTCTATTGCAGTTCAGTGCAAATGACAACTGATGTTATTTCAATGTCCTGCAATAACCCCAGCCCCCATTTTGCATCAGAGTTCTTGTGTTTGCATGCGAGGGGATTTGTATCGTTTGCGATGCCTTGTTTAACTTGGGGATATGACGGACGGACATGGAATTTTCCTGCAACACTTACATTCAATAGAAATCTACACAATTATCAGGTGTGCTACTTTTTTGAAAATAAAAAGAAACATTTCTTATAATGATTTTTCTGAAGATATTATGTAGCGTGTTGAGGGGGCCTCAGTGGCTCAGTAGGTAGAGCGTTGGACGCTCAATCCGAACAGCCTTCCACCAATGGGTCGCGGGTTCGAATCCCACTCAGTCCAAAAATTGGAAAATTGTCTGACTGGGTTTTCACTCGAACAACCTATATGGGATGGTTACCAGTTACCAGCGGAAGGTTGTGGGTTTCCTCAGGGCACAGAGCCGGGTTTCCTCCCACAATAAAACTGGCAACGCGGCCATATAAGTGAAATAATCTTGAGCGCGGCGTAAAACACCAAACAATCAATCAATGTAGCGGGTTGAATAAATGAAAATCTTATAGAAATGAATAAACCACCCGTTTCACTCAGGAAAAATTCATTTGACATTTTATGGGATGTACATATACATGCACTAAGAATATCATTAGAAAAAAACCTACCCAAACAATGGTTGTATATTATGTAGCTCACTAAACATTATTTCACTTATATGGTTGAGATAAGGAAACCGGGCTCTTTCCTTGTAGGCGAACTCAGCCATCACCAGAATACCTGGCAACCCTTGCACCCAGAATTTTGTCAACTTTTTATCAAAAATTGAGTGAGATTTGCCCATGTGGAACGTATACGCTATTGTTCTGCTACCTGAGAAACCCAGAGTTAAAAGTGGCATGAGCTGCCAAAATGTTTAAATTTTTCAGTTTAAACAGAATATGGATTCTATTTCTGCTCATGCAGCACATAGACTGTGTGGATTTTCCTCATCCCATCGTCAATCATTTAGTTTTTTGACCAATCAATGAAAAATATTCAAACTTTGACAGTTCATACCTACCTGCTTTTATATAAAAGCATGAATATATCTTTTTTGTTGTACAAAATTCTATCTTCGACTGCAAAGGTATGACCTAGTGAAGTTTTCTTGACCTGACCTGATTCCTTTTGCAAATCAACCAATCAAATTGCTAGGAATTGTTAAAATTCCACTGAGGCTCGTTGAGGGAGGCAACTAGTTTCCTCAGTGGATTTGGCAGTGGTTGAGGTAATCAAATCACCACAACTTCTCCATGCTGCCATCATTATTAAGATCATCAGGCGAGCTGAGCTCAGGCTGATCTTCATTGCTCTGTCATTTCAACAGGAAATTACCTGTCATTTAAATGATAGAAGCAAATAAAAAGTGCTTCATTTAACGTCTTGTTTTTGATCATCCACCATCCAATCACTCCATCAATCATACTTACACATAATATTTCTCACTGTGAACTAGAGTCTTATTTTTGATTTTGTTTCTTTCAAGCTTCTTGGCTGAAACCTTTTTTTATCCTTTTTTATTGGCTCTTACATGCAGGGAAGATAATTTGTTATTTGGTGAGCTTGAGTTTCGATTCAAACATATTAACATTTTATCGCAACATGTCAATTTCAACGTTGTCAAATATACGTTCATTCAGAAAGCTATAAACACGTTTATGTTTTTGTACAAATGTAGTAATTTTATTTCGCAAATATACATTTAATTACTTATTTTAATAGTTTTGTGCCATGTGTTTGCTTGCAATGTGTTTGCCGTTTGACCATGTGTTTATGTATCATATTAATTTATGCATGACGAACACACCAATAAATTTTGACTCCACCCCCTGCACCATCTCCTAAGAATTAAAAAATTAAAAAAAATATTGGGTTTTTTAACTAAATTAGTTATATCTTGTGTGTTTGAGCTTATAGATATAATTCAACTTGTTCTTGTGAAATGTTGCATTGTGACGTATGTTTTTTAATGGCAGATGGTCAATCGAAATGCACAACTACAGCTAAATTTGATTTTTATCAGACAATTTTATTGGCATGTTAACTTCTGAAGAATCTCCTCGAAGCAGGGATCTGAGGTGAAAGGTCAGGTGATAATATGATTTGATCATGAATCCTTTTCTCCCAAGAGGAAATGATATGATAAAAACACGGAGTAGCTATCACTTATAAGATATCTAAGATCCCTGCTGAGCCAAACCCTTTCTAAAGCTACCATAATTTTACCCCTGCACAATTTATTGATGTATAGATAACTGGTCAGCTATATTCCAGACACAAACTCTACGAGGGTCCCACTGGGTGGATATCTCTAGTAATTCGCTCAACTCTCTCAGATTCCAGGTTGCAAGCGAGTCTCACCTTCTGGGTAATGTTGTCTTACCCTGTTGGGCAACTGATCACCCACTGTTTTATCCCCCAACTTTTCTCTGGGATCACAGTATTCCTTACAATAAACATCCTCTGCTAGAATTTAAAAAAAAAGCTTAGAACACATTCGGGTGTATGTGGGATATAGCATCCATCAATTAAAAACATTTAAAAAAACTAATTATTCCATTTTTGTCCCACATTTAGTATTAGCTCAAAATGGCAAACTGGGTTGGAAGTTTATTAGCCTGTAAAACTTAGACTTCAAATGAAAGTGGAGGCCTCGATGGATCAGAGTGATTGTCTTTCAGTCTGGCACAGGCCTCGGTGGCTCAGTCAGTTAAAGTGATTTTCCCTCAGTCTGACACAGGCCTTCCATCGATGCGGTGCTGGTCGAATACCACTAAAACTAAATAAAACTGAAAAATTTATGTGAGGATTTTTCGCTTGATCGCCGTCTGTGGAAGAGACACTGATCAAGGGTCAAGGGTTTCCTCCTGGCAGAGCCAAGTTTCTTCTCCAACTATCAATCAATCAATTAATCAAAAAAATCTTAGACTTCAAATGTTAGTACATTGTACATGTAGGTGACCATCCCACTTACTTCCCTCGATAAATAATGAATATGCCGGTCAAGCAATTGATATAGCTTTTCTCTCACCATTTTGTAGATTATATCACTTACACAGCAACATGTTAGGAAAAAAATATGATTTTGGATTTCTTCAGTTGGAACTCTCGGCAGTCAGGTACAGCAATGGCCTTTGCTGTGATAATATAGCATACATATCTATCATGAGACATTTTTTTTTTAATTTCAAAGAGAATTTTGTGCAATCAATATTTTATCAATGATAACAAAAAAAAAACAACAATTTCTACGCCATAATCTGACCATTCAACAGTTTTGATATAGTGATTGCCCAACATTTAACAGTTTTGATATAGTGATTGCCCAACATTTAACAGTTTTGATATGTGATTGCCCAACGTTCAACAGTTTTGATATAGTGATTGCCCAACATTCAACAGTTTTGATATAGTGATTGCCCAACATTCAACAGTTTTGATATAGTGATTGCCCAACATTCAACAGTTTTGATATAGTGATTGCCCAACATCCAACGGCTTTGATATAGTGATTGTCCAATATTTAACAAACTAAGATGGATTGATTGATTGATTGATGTTTTACGCCACACTCAAGCTTATTTCAATAAGGTGGTCGGGTTGCCAGGTTTAGTGGGGAGGAAACCAGGCTCTTTACTGTGAGGAGACGCCCGACTTTGGTGAGTACCTGGCAACTCTTTCACAGCGATCAAGTGGAAAATCCACTTAGAAGTTGTTCAGTTGTTATTTGAGCTGAGTGGGATTCGATCCTGCGACACATTGATGGAAGGCCTGTGTCAATCTGAGGAGCTATCATATGGGAGACATATTGGCACCTGTTAATGTACAGTGAGGTAACATTGTAAGTTCAAAGCATAACGAGCCCAAATAAAATCAACATTGATACTACGTATAAATAAAGGTCTGAGAAAGTAACTTGATCTCATAAACGAAAAAAAAAAAAAAAAATAACCAATATAAAAAGGCCACAAAACAAGCAGAACAGATGTTCGTTACATATTGGTGGAATTATGTTTGTTAGCTACATTTACTTTTGCTGGGAAAAGAATGTTTTGGTTAGTGTTGTTTTTGTATCAGTATTTTAGACCATACTTCACATTATTTCCCCTCATATGGTCCATTGTGTATTGAATGGATGGGAAGCTGGGAATGGGACAGCCTGAACCCAAATCTTGGAAAAACCTGCCATTATTGATGAGTTGGGCCGATAGGGCTGAAGACAAATTTTATTATGCTATGTGTGTTGTTTGCCTGGCTCTGATCTGATCAGGCCATCCTGGCTGCTGTCAGAGGCGAGATTTGTCAAATCATCTACAAGCCGGCTCCAGAAATGTGGAGGCCCAAGCTGTCGAATCAACAGCTTCTGGAAGAAAATGTAATTGGCTGAAGAAAGGGTTGAGTTGTTGGGGGGTCGACCAGCATTCTCTGTCTCAGTGTAGAGAGAAGTTACTGCTGCAGGAATTGCCCCACTTGCCTGCTTCCAGTTGTGCCTGCCTTTATCCTCTACTGCCAGCTAGCCAGTCAAGCAGTGAAGGCAAAGCAGTCAGTCTCCTGCAGTCTCTGAAGGAGGGTAGAAGGCTAGAACAGCTCTGTGACCAACACACACTCTCTGGGAAGTCAGTTCCCTTTGGTTAGAAAGGTCAGACTAAAGTGCTGCACCAGTCTGTATGGGTGTGTGAGTCAGTCAGGACTTAAACACAAGTTTTCAGTTTGGGGGTAAACCATCAGTTGTCAGTAGGTACCATTTTACTACTACATGTAGACAACCACAGGAGAAGTTTTGTGTGGATTTTGATGGAATTACCCTGTGTTAAAGTGGCAAGCTTTCTAACTGGATATGCCATTACCCCTGTTTTGATCATTCTCCCTGGAACACTTTATATGTGAAGAGCTGAGTGGTTATGTCTGCTGAGCAGGAAATGTGTACATAACTTTGTGAGTTTATATACCACATTGGAGATGTTACTTTGGTGAGTATACACAATAATGTTTCTACCAGGGCCCCAAGCAGCCATATTTCTCAGTTATTAGGCTACAAACCATGCACTCTTCCTTGTGGAGCAAACAGTATCTTGTAATTCTCAGCAGGTCATAAAATAGCCTGACTTTCTATAATCCCTAAGAGGAATGGTTGAACATGGGAGGATCCCAGGTCTAGTGATGAAAATAGAACTATTATGATTCTCACTGCATAGTTTGATTAAGTTGACGGAAATCCTAACTCCGAGAAGAATTATTCATTCCTTTTATGACAGGTTAATTATTATACAAATGTTGAAACTCATATAGGACTGGCTTGCAGTTGATTGATCGATGTTTTACGCCGTACACAAGATTATTTCACTTGGATAGCGGCGCTGTCAGGTTTAGTGGGGCAGGCAACAGGGGTCTACGCCCAGAAGAAAACCCCAACATTCGGCGAGAACCTGGAAACTCTTCCACAGGGCCATCAAGTGAAAAACACACTCACAAATATTACAATTTTCCTTTAGACCTTGCGCTGGCTTCTCGTTGGTGGTGAGAGGCGGGGGAGGGGGTGGGGTGGAGTGGTGATAATATGATTGAAAATAGGTTGACTTGTTGAATGTAAGAAATCCCCACAATACACATGTTGTTGTTGTAGTTTTTGTTTAATTCGTAGGCCTATATAGTTTTTTTTACCAGTCCAAGTAATTTAAGGTTACTTTAAATCAGGAACATACATTTTTTAACACGATTCAAGTGACTTCCGCCAGAGTTTTGACCAAATAAGTTTATCTCAAGTGATTTTGTTTTAGTGACAAGCTTTATTAAAGATAACCCTACATGTTATAGAATTAGTAACACAAATTAATTGATTAAACAAGCCTTTATTTATATCTTCTTATTTTCACTCTGATACTTGCTGCTCAGAAGACCGGCAAAGAAGCATTAGTATTGGCTTATACTTTGATGAAATACCTAGCTGTACACTCTACTCATTTTAACATTCTTCTTACATATCTAACAGAGTTTTGTTATGAAAACATTTTGACTTTCCTCTGACAGTCAAGTTTCCCATGTTGCTAAGGCATTGTATGTGTAGCTAAGGTAGTTAACTCTAAACCAAAGCCTATATTCATGTTCAGTGGCAGACGTTTCCACTTGAAGGACCCTTTATTGAGAACCCTTTTCTATTTATACCTGCCTACTGACTACAGACAGCAGTATGGCTTAATTGATTGCATAGCGTTTTTTAATGGACGGCTTGTAACCAGAGCTGTAAAGGGCTTTATGTTGAGGGAGGGACTGTATTGTATTCACTTGACTTGGGGCTTACAGTTTCCCTCTGCTCAACGTAGACTTTATCCACTTAACTCTCACACCTTATCTAAATGGAAATTTGATTTGGGGAAAATCTTCTGTCATAAAAGACGTCTAATGATATTAATTGTTGGGCTCAAGTGTTCATGGACAATAAAAGAGTTGTTTTGATATTAAGTAAATAATTGACCGATTGCTTAATGACGTCACTTGGAATTTACGCGCAAAGCATTTTGGGGGATTGAGGGACAATTTTAAAATAAAGTGAAAGAAATAATACTGTATCGAGAAGAAGACGTTAAAGGCGTAAAGTTACAAGAAATGTGTGGATAAAAACAGGTTATGTCATCAATGTTTTCCAAAAAGGTGACATCTTACCAATTAACAAAATGGCGAACTGAGGTACATTTTACCCAGAAAGCTTTGCGTACATCTATGTGACGTCATCAGGCTCGGCGGTAATTGTAGAAACAGTTAATTAAAAAAATCTGAAGATCCTTTTTAATGGGCATATCCTGTGTTGCGATGATTTGGATATTTTTTTTTAATTAATTTTTAGAATTTCAAACTTTCTGGCTACATTCCTCAAAGAGGAAATATGTTTCCACAGGAATTGTGGTAGTGTAGAAGATGTTTTGTATTGAACAGAAGGAATTTTAAATGCTGCCCTGTATTAGAATTTTTCGATCCCAACTTTGAGTACGATCAACCAATCTGGTTTTATGCTAATTAGGGCATAAGTGGGTGGGTATGTCTGCCTGTTGGCCATATTCTTTTTTGTATGATATATTCCTAAGCATGTCTGAAATCATTATCAAAATGTCAAAGATAATCATTTGCCATGAAACAGCTTGTTGCTGGTATAGTTTTCATGTTGTTAGGCGATAAAAATAACTAACTGAAGTGTGTGGACTCAGCTCTACAGGGCCATTGTTAAGGCTTATTGCCCTTGTGACCCAGCTCTTATCAACCCATTGTTTTTATAATAGCCCATTAAAATAAAATAAACTAAACAAAACATTTGTATTTTAAAGAATAACAGATTACTGTGCTTTTTTTTTGGTTTTATAAAACCTACTTAGATTTTGGACTATAACAAGTGTGCTTTTAAGGTTTAATAAAATGTTCAGTGGATACCATGAAAGACAGGTATCATATGTGACCTTGTTTTATAGCGAATTCATGAATTTTCCACTATTATCAAGAATCACATGACTTTTATGGTAACGTAGCATTATATAGACATCACCTTGTTGGAGGAAACTGGAACCGACACCTGTAGGAAACCCGAAACCATCATTGGTTCATAGGGACAGCCCATGTGCATAGCAAATTTTCCGCAGTCTCAAAACGGATGTACACATAATGTAATTCTTTATTTTCTGATCGAAGACGTGCATATACACTTGTAGTTTCAAACCTAGTCTCTACTGTTTATATTTATGAACACTAAAACACATGGGCACAGGGAAAATCTTCTTGTCTAAAATAGCCATGGAGACAAGTTTCTAATTGTGTTAAAAAGAGGTACTAGTCTCTATATATGTATCAAAACTGAATACTTGTGTACACATTTTTTTTTTCATTTTTGAGTACTTTTCCTAGACAGACATGCTTGGATGTTGTGTTTGGTGGAAAGTTAGGTTATCTCTGTAGTCTCTTAAAGGAATTCCCTGAACACTTATATATGTATACTTGATATAAGAGTTGATTGGCCCCACTTCCATCTACTGAATAAAATATGATGTAATATTATAGAGGTTGAATCCCAACAGGAACGGAATAGAGAAATTGTAAGCTGTGTTTCCTGTCCTATGCACTAGGTATTGCCATTTACCAAAGGCATTTTCCACCTGAGATGCCCTCTGTATCTTGTGTTTATCTACTAATTGCTAACTTAAATTATTCATTTTCTCATTTATTTTATAATTCATCTCGAACTCGACCTCTAGCGTATAATATCACATAGTTCATATTGATCCCCAAAGTGGTTCACTTTTGAAGATTATGAGAGGCTGTTAAACCCTAACACAGTAGAGATGTGCATGATTGTCGCTGGGTTCTCGTATGATTGTCTCAATTTCTTTCCTGCATTCTTTTTAGCCTCCTTTTGCGAAGAGCTCTCTCTCTTTGAATACCCATACTGGTCATATTTTCATTTGTCCCATGTGGGTTAGTTAATGCCCTTCATATGGAATGCTTTCAAAGACACAAGCTGATCTCTTTGAAAAGAAGCGTTTTGCTAAGAAGCAATTGCATGCTGTGACCTTAATTGATCTTGTGTTATGGCAGGGGGACCAGGCCCGTGCTTTCTCTCCCTTAGGAAAATCTTATTTTCCTTTTGGTCATGGAGCCTGGCCTGGCTCCCTGCAATGTTATGTTTCCTTTATATGGTTGCGTGGCTTTGCTGTGCCGTGGCCATAAGCCGTGAAGTAGGGGATCGATATAGGGAGAAAACTGGAGGCCTGTCACAAAGACATAATCAAGCAAATTGATCCGGTAAAATAATATGCTGTCCTTGCACAGTTATGATTGACTATAAATGTGATGAATCCATTGGCATACCATGTTATTTTCTCTAGACTCTTTAAATTGTCAAAATGGAGGACAACCAAAATTTTCCGAGTTCGTAGATTTCTTCTTTTTTCTGCCCGATGACAATCTATCTTTTTTGGACTTTTGTCATTTTTAAAACAGTCTTTAAGATTCTTTCCAATTTACCCCATGCTGCATTTCATTTTGCTGACTACAGTACGTCTGCGTTTGAAAAACGTTCCTTTTCATGTTCACAATTTGATGAAATTTCTTTGAAGTATTATTCAAAATCTGTTAAGCTGTTTATATTGCTAAAATAGTGTATACAATTATTTTGAACAAACAATGTAAAAGTGGCTGATAAAGAAAACAGATAACAAGTATCTAAACTTATCTGATAGAAATAAAGATAATAACAATTTTATTTTTCCACTTTTTTCTGACACAGATAATGGTAAAAATGGTATTCATGCATATAATTAGCCAGATCTTGAGCGCGGCGTAAAACACCAAACAATCAATCAATCAATATAATTAGCCAGAAAGATAATTCAAATCAAGCAGAATTTTATTTGAATATATGTACATATACATAGGGTCATAATAAAGCACTAAGTGAGATAAGACCAAGAACCTGAAGGTGCCACAATGTACTCCATACAGTTAAAAGGTATGTTTCTGGCTGGAAAGGGGTTGATTCTTGATAAAAAATGCATTAAGAACGGACCAACGTTCTCTCCCAAAGGAATGGGAGCAGGCATCCAAACACTATATCTGTGTTGTTTTATTCAAGGGTTCATTGAAATCAGCTACTAACACTGATAATGGGAATCGGGCATTTCCAGAGAAGCCAAAGTACTCAATTCCTGTGTCTTTCATAGCTGCTTTTCAATTTTTTTTCAAATTCCCAACATTGACTTGAAAAAAATGTGATTGGCTGCTCTTTTGAATGAAAAAATAATATATGATTCTGAATTTTAAATATATTTCTGTTATCTATAGTTTTATTATTCACAAGTTCTTCTGAACTTTTGGTCTCAACTTTCTTGAGATTAATGATTTATTTCATGATGGAATTTGTACAAATCCAATGGCATACAGAAGAGCAACTAAAAAGTGTTAATGAAATTGGTTCTGCGTAGCCTAATGGTTTTATTGGATTTTCTTGATAGAATTAAATGGCTTGACAGCAGAATTGATTGGTGAGATGAACATCCATTCATATATACTTAACTTGTAAAGCTTCACCATCTACCTCTATTGCCTCTCGTTTTTTGAGAAAGAGATTTTTTTTTCCATTTTTTTCTTTCTTCAATAACTTTGATTTTAAAAAATCTAAAATACCAGAACTTCTGATTTCTTAAATTAGTATTCAAACGTTTTTTTTTTATATATATTCTGATGTGCAAGAAGTAAAGCGTTGTTTGAAGTAACTTTTCATTAAAGATTGCTGTTGAAATAAAAAATATCAATAAAGCCAGTTACCATACATGGCTAATAATAGATCAAATTTGAATATCCAGGATGCAGAAGCGCATTTTTATGAGGTTTTGTTGCTTGTAAAACTAACAAAACATACTCCAAGATCTTTCTTAATACAATTAACAAATTCTGTTTCAACAAAATTTACCATATATTTGACAGCTCATGGCACGTTAAAAAAATTATCGTTACTTTTAATTGTAAATGGTATCACTCATATTTAGAAGCCTACCATAAAGCTCACAATGCAAAGTATTAGTCTGATTTTGACAAAATTTATGCTTTTAATCTTGGGATTGTGAGATTTTCTCTGATATTGAGATTAAATCCTAAGATTGCCAAACATTGCCCTGATTGGTTGTCCTGTTTTTCACATTTATCCTGCTAACTTGTCAATATATTCCTGTATGTTTACACACCGATAGGTTAGACACCTCGTCCTAGACCACATCCAGCCTGCCAGTATTTCACAGTATCTAGGCAACTAAAGAAATCTATTCGCTAACTTGAGTTTCTGGCAGGCTACTGATAACTGTAAATAAAACTTAAAGTTCATGACTGGCAAGATGGTAAATATTTACAATACAGAATCCAGCATCATACATCAGGCTGTAATGGAACCTTTCTCAGATATATCATTTGGAGATGGTTTTGTCTTCAGCCCACTCACTGCTCCTTGGTCCAGCGATAGAAGCGGTTACCAGATATTTATAACTAACAATCCCATTAGACTCTTAACGCACTACCAACTTTGTCAACATTCATACACAAGGGTTGAATATGCAAGGAGAAATAGTTGGGCAAAGAGTACAATGTACATTTTTAAACAATTCTCGAAAATACAAAATCATTTTCTTAGATTAGTAAACTGTTCATTGTGAAAGAAAAGTTCCCATAGTAATGAAAATTTTCCCTTATATTTATCAATTGTATATTTATGAACACTAGGCGAATGTATTTAAATAAATCTTTTAAAGATTTCTGAAAATCAGAAAAGTTAAAGACATTGGTTTTGTTTTAGTCAAGTATTGCTTGGGTTAAATTTCAAATTACTATGGGTAAGAAGACCATGGCTGAATATTTGGGTTTATTTTTCCATCTCTAGTATTTGATAACCTAAGCTGTTGAGTATGTTCCATATCAATCCATCAGAATTATATTGTGGTCAATACAGCTCATCTATACAATCAGCCTTTCTTAGAATAAGTATTTTCTGAACTATGTTCGAATAAACATATTTTAGCCTTCCAGACCCATCAATACCGCCATCTCTTTGGAATTCCTCAGATTTGCTGATATAGGTGCCAAAAGTATTTGATCTAGTGCATTCTTTGTGTGCCGAAACTGGCTTTCTGTCATGGGTGTTAACGTGCTATAAATCATAACACAATTCCATCATCTTCATCTTGCCTTGTTGATGAAAACCCGGTCAGAAAGGGCATATGAGTGATTAGCTCAAGTCCATACGGGGCAAAAAACCTAGCTGACTGCTGGGTCATAGAGGGCTCTACTGCTGGAAGACTGCAATGGCTATACAATTATGACAAATATGTTCGCAGTCAACCCAACCATTTCTACCATTTTTCCACATGTCCAAGTGTGCCTTAGACTGTCACAGTTCTGCATTTCAATACATGTATCACTGTCACGCCTCGTTAAACCTGAAGACATTACTCAACTGGTTGTTTTGAGAAATGTCACCATTGTACTGTTTCTGTGAACAGATGCTTTTGAAAACTACTGAAATATTTCTGAAAGGTCTTTTCTTTAGAAATTGGAAAATGCTTAGATTTTTCTGAAGCACTTGGTGGCTTTTACCTTTGAATTATTATGCTACATAAAATTGCAGCCCTTTCTTTAATAACTTTTTAGAAAGAATACCTTATGCTTCATTAAATTTTGCCCTTTGCTTTATTAAATCCAAGGATGTCCTAGGTACATTAAAAGTCTTGTAATCAAGAACTGTTTGTCCCTTAGCTTTTGACATTTTCTTTTAGATAGGTGATTTGACTTTTCAGAAATGATTTTATAGTCTTGCTATACTCGATGTCAAGATTGTCAGTAGTGTTTCTTTGTCTCCGCGCTAATCTTTAATGGAAAATGCCCTTTTTGTCCCCCTACTACCATGGTCATATGCCACACCCCACGCCACACCCCATGGGGTACATGTCATTTCCATACAATCTTGGATTCATTAGGTATTTCACTAATTAAAAACTCCTTAGACTGATATCTTGCTGTTTCTTACTCCAAGTAGCAGCTGCTTCATATCTCAGAAACAATCACTAAATGTTACAGTACATAACAAACCAGATGTAGCTAGGTCTTAAACATCAGATAACTCAACCATGACTACAAGGCCAGTAATCAGGATGAAACCTACTGATTTGATATGCTTTTTATATCACATTCTGTTTTTGCTGACTTATCTTAAAAAAACAAAATAAAGTACTGTTAAATTGTTCTTAGCCATGACTAACAGGTTTTATAAGAACCATTCATTTGTTTTCTTGGTTTTTCTGGTGGAATGTTAAAGAACTGTGGATGTGATTCAATGACAAGGGCAATCCACATAATCCTGTGGAACTTTATTTTCCTTCCAATATCACCCTGTATAACCAAGAAAGATCTTTACTCTGTGTGAATCTCTACTATTTGAAAATTTCTACTGTTTCAAAAATATAGTTTTATGATTTAGAAGATATTATATTTATCATGAATTTCAGAGTCAGGGTTTCTCCAGGGTAAAGAGCCCAGTTTCCTCCCCTACTAAGCCTGGCAATGTCACCACATACATAATATTATCTTGAGTGTGGCAAAAAACATCAACCAATACATCATGAGCGTATTTTGAGTCAATGTTTTGCTGTTAACTCGTTTATAAATACCGTGAGCACTACTTTGTTTTCCTTGATACAGCTTACAAGCTGTTTTATCTGTAACCTTGATTTTTTATGTAAATCTGCTGTATAGCTAATCTGCCTTACTTAGACCAATGATCTATCCACTCATGAATCCTGGGTTCTTCAGCCTGCATACATTAAACCTTACCAGGCCATATAATCAATCAACCAATGTATGTGCATTGATTTGTAAAACGCCAAATCTATGAATCCAGTTAAATTTCAATATTGGCTTAACATCACATCATGTCGAAGAATTCTGACCAAGAAAATACAGGCTTGATAGAATTCATTTCGCAGAGTTCATTGTCGGATATAAGTAAGTTTATCCTGACGGATGTGCTTTTGAATGGAGAAGAAACGAGGGGAAATGCTAAGCATGTTCTTTCTTAAGTTGGCCTGGCTACACCTGTGGTGTAAACGATACCAGTCTTCTATTTCCTGTCAGGAATCACACTGTGGTCTGGGGTGTTGATCTGTAAAGGTTGACTAAATGGAGCCAAAGTTCGGTTAACAAGACATAAGGTTGTAGATCTGGGAGTTGAGAAGAGTTGGGAAATTTAGTACCTAAGATAGATTTGGTAATGGAGGCTCTCTGACTGTTTCTTATTGTGACTGTATATAAACCTGAGTCTCAGCCTTTCTTTAGCTCTCTCTGGACCCCTATCTATTGTCAACAATCACATTCGGTTCCAAGGCCGCAACCACAATTTGCGCATACATGTAGATAGACTGTAGGCCCTACTTGGATCAAAGTTATGTAAACAAGATATCTACTCTTGGGAACTATTCGATATGGCTCTTTAAAACTGTTTCAGATAAAGGCTTTTGCTGGTATTATTCAAGGATTTCAATAGGCCTGGATACCAGGGGGAAAGTCTCCCTTTGGCGTTTGCCTACCAGCCATACCTCTGCATTGTCATGTAAAGTATTTAGTCTTTAGAGACCAGCGTAATGTAATTGTGTTTTCATCAATAAAAGTAACACGTCTCCGGTCACAAAGCTAGAAAACATTAGCACCAAAATGGAAGTCACCTAAAACTTGAATAATTGCTTTTAATTGTGTACACTTGACGAAAAGAAAAAAAGTAAATTCGCCGATAATTCTGGTTAATTACCTGTTAGTGGGGTTAATCAGTGTCCCTGCATCTTTGTCAGGTGATGCTTTTCCAACCAGCCCTTTTGTGTGAATGGCTATTGCCACCACTACCTATTCAATCACTGACACTTTATCAGTGCTGTAATGACCGACAAAAAATTCACTGCCAAAATTTTACCTGATTTAAAATGCATTGGACATTTTTTAAGCAGTCAGATAAGGAGAGTCGGTTGGAGTAATTTGGTGAGGGTTTGGAATGAGTCATGTTGCAGTAGTCCTATCTCGTGTTTTCTGACTCGAACAGCTCCAGTGTCTTGAGTACTTGGCTGTCAGGAACTTCCTAACTCTCTTTTTAACAGGATGTGTGAGAAATGCGCTTTTTTTTAGTCTCGTTTAGCCAGATTTGACTTGTTTGAATAAAAAAAGACTCCCCTGATAGCCTGTGTGGTCCCCTTGTGCAATGTAATGTTTAAAATGAGGCGAGTCAACATTGTTGAAAGGACTGGAGCAAATGCAATGAAAACCTGTATTACATATTATTCTTTTAATTCATTAGACGTTTGACTATTTCTTATTAAATATACAAACTTGACGTTTTCTAAATCATGTATATTAGAAGAGTTGCTGTTTTTCACTTATCAGGTTGATCTTCAAATCAGCTCGTCCAGTGGGTCAGAGTGATCGTCCCCCAGTCCCACACAGACCTTCCATCTATCAGGCGATGGTTCAAATCACATTCAGATCAAATAAAAATTGAAAAATTTCTGAGTTGTTTTTTATCTCAGTTGTCGTATGTGGAAAAGTTGCCAGGTACTCGCCGAAGGTCGAGGGCAATGAGTCCGGTTTCGCCCCCCACTAAAGCTGGCAATGCCGCCATATAAGTGAAATAATCTTGAGTGTGGCGTAAAACATCAATCAATCAATCAATCAACCATTGTTTCTATTAACCATTAGACAGTCTTGACAATCTTTTCTTTACACCCTCTCAAATAATTTATTCACGCAATGCTTCATATTGATTCAATCATAGTGGCTCGATGGTATTACTCCTTTAAATACAAGGGTATTATTATACAGTCAATTTGACATTTTAAATTGGAAACCTAATTTTTGGTCTATGTTGCATGGTCTTAAATACATTTCTTCTGGCCTCTTCAGAGTTGTTTGTCTTCTATTTTTTTTACGACTTCAAAGAATTTTTTGCATGGCAATCCTGTGTCATTAGACATTAACCTGTCATCTGAGTTAAGATGCCAGTCTAGAAACTGCAAATCGTTTAGCTGAAATTTTTCTTTGGGAAACTTCAGACAGGCTGAGATTGGTTAAATTCTTCAAGTTAGTGAGATAATGGGTTGTCAGGCTAAATGAGCCCACATGTCTGCAGCTTTTTCAAATTCCTCTAGTTAAGGTAGAGTTCCAAGTTGTCACGCGGGACACAGTTTTGGACAGTGACTCAACAATACTCTATCGATTATCATAGAAGGACTGAGGTGAGCTACAGGGAGTCAATTGCTTTGAGCTGTATTTAAACCGTTTAATTAATTTGGAGAAAATGAGGAAATTTGCATGATGTCCACAGCTGTGTCCACCCATAAAATTTGACCTCTGACATGAAACCCCCCATTCCATGAGATCTGAAGAAATTCCCACCGAATAAATTATAGCCCCTGCCTCTGACAGTTGTGTAATCTTTAGTAAAAAGTGAGAGCAATTGTGTGACAGAATTTAGCACCAATTGCCTCTCATCTCGGGGTGTAATGGTATCGATCCTCAACAATGATAATCCTATCAAGAAATTCCATGACAATAAAGTTATCTCTCTGCATGTGCATGTCCATACAGCCCGTACTCATGCCTAATGATGGTGAGTATGGGATTTGGGACCCTTTGTGAATCTCCATCGCTCGTTAGCTGTGTCAACTTGCCAACGATTCATCCATGCTATTTGTGTGCAGAATGACTCTAAGCCGTCACACATTGTTAGTTAATCACAGATACCCTGATCAGATGCTAAAAGAGATTCTCATGTAATTTTTACTAACTCTCCCCAAGTGTTATTTGTTTAATACATGTCTGAAAAAAGATATTTTTAACAATATACTTTGTGGTTTAAACTGAATCATTTTGTTTTTCTCATCTAAATGTTTGAATCAATTTCAAAATACAATACAAGTCGCCTATCAATAGATTTTGAGATCATACTTCACCCTGTTCGTAGGAAAAGTAAAAACAAATCGTGAGTTGGTTTTCTTGTGTTTGGGTGGCCAGGTACTCTCTGTATCTCAGGCTTTTCCTTCAGGCAATGATCCTGACAACCCCCCCCCCCCCATCACCTAAAACCAACCAACCAACTCCCCCAAATCCAGTTTCTTCTTTCTTTGGTAGAGGGGAATGGTCTCCATAGTTATTTTAGTCCAGAAGGTTTTCTTAGTGTTTAAAAAATTATGAAATAATCTTGAGTATCCAAAAATAAATGGGCATTTTGTGCAGCATTGGATACTCATGCAAAAAATGTTCCACCAAACTAGTGTATACTTTTTCCCCATTGAGGGCATGAGGTTTTCTGGCCTGATTTTTATGAAGATAATTGAAATGTATCGACAAAAGCTGAAGAGTTCTCTTGAGGTATTTGTCCTAGTTTTCTCTTAGATCTAGCTTCGTATCACTGTTATAGCAGTGAAATATTGTTGTGGTTCAACAAACATTTTGTTGAATACACTTAAACTCATTTAACATGATGGTTGTTTTGCAAATTATGTCCAGTAACCTTTTGTATTTACTGGATTAGAGAACATTTTGGTTGTGGCGTGAACTTCTATCAATCTGCCATTCAAGTAACAACCTGTTATAAATTTGATTGGATGTTCCTTCAATTACAGATTTTTCAATAAACGACTGGGCGACATTTCAAGTTGACAATTGTTTAATGAATTGCTTGCCTTTTTCTCCTGCAAGTGTTAATAATCTGTTGGAATTTAACCCCTTTTCCCACCTCTTAATGTTTGTTGACAAGACATATTCGTGGAAGCAAGTCTTAATTTCATTACCCTTGGACCTGAAGTGACAACTTTAACAGTTCCTATAGCAACGGATTGTAGACTTGTCTGGTTGCTTGTATTGGTGCTTGTTAGTGGATGTTGCTACGGAATTCTCTGACCAATTATTGGTGATCAGCTGTCTGAAACCAGTCCTTGTCTGAAGGAATTCTAACTTTCTTTGTTCTGATTCAATAAACTTCAGGAAGGAGACGGTTAAGAAAAAAGGAGGACATTCTATTCACTGACCATTCTATTAGACCGTCTCAAATGACTGTTCCACAACCTCACCGATTGAATACCTAATTCAAAGGATCCCAAAAATGGTGGTCTATAAGCAGCTTTACTGAACTTGACCCATTTTAAAACAGATTAAATTCTTTTTATAGAACCAAAAGTGTTTCGCATTTACAAACTATTTCTTCATTCATGACCTCAATCATAATTTGTTTCCATGTTTTTATGTAAATGGTAACTGGGTTGAAGTGTTCTAAGCTGCAAATTTGTGCCATAATATTATGGAAGCCGCAAACTTGTATGAAGAAAAAAAAATAGTGACATGAAAACAATTTCAATACATGTAGTATGTGGAAGAGTTTCCAGGTACTTGCCGAAGGTCGGGGGATTACCCTGAGCAATGAGCCTGATTTCCTCCCACACTAAACCTGGCAACGCTGCCATATAAGTGAAATAATCTTAAGTGCGGCGTAAAACATCAATCAATCAATAAATGTCGTTTGGCAGAATGGGTAAATTGAGCATTCTGATATATATAGATAAAACAATGTCTTATTTAAACCTTTTGAAATTCCTCTTATAGTGTTTCTTTTAACTCCTTCAACTAAACCACCTGAATGACTTTTGTAAAAATTGCTTCGAAGCTTCTCATTCTTGTATATTTGGGTTTTTAAAAAGCAGTCTTTCGAAAAGCTGTGGATTTGATCTTGACAGCTCTCGGCAATTTTGTTTTGTGACAACGCTCAACTCACAGATTATGGCCTTTCATAAGCTTGAATTATTGTGCTGCTATAATGTCAGTCTCATCATTGTCGTTTGTTTCTGCTGTCATTATAGAGCTTGGAGTCTCCCATTTGTTAGCAAGAGGGTTCTGGAGGAAAAAATAAGAATAAAAAAAAAGGGATGGGACGCTGGTTCTTTCTGAGAAAAAAAATTGTCACTCGACAGAGTCCTGACCTTAGCTCTAATAGCTTCCATTTATTTAAAGCTGGAAGTATTGGTTGAGTCATAGGATTCCCTGATGATATCAAAAAACAATTTTTCAAAACTAGTGACACAAGCTTCCATGCTGTGTCTCTTTTGTCCTGTCTTAGGACTTCAGAGTCTCGGAATGCCGATGTGAATACCGTTGCTACTGGGGGACGTTCTGTCCTCAACCATGCAGAGTAAAAGCCAATTGATTTCCCCACTGCGTTATTGTCATCATGCAGTCCCATGTCACAGAAGGCATTGCTTAAATTGTTGAAGATCGTAACTCTAATCGTTTCCCTTTCCATCTGATATTACCAATTCCTTATGGGCCTCAAAATGTTCTCTGCATTGTAAGCTGACACGCTTTGATTTTTGTATTGAGGTTTTTTTTTACGAAAATTACAACAGTATTTCCAATTGAAACTTTCATTTGCTTTTGAGCAACATTTACTGTCTAATTAGAAGAATGCTATTTATATTCAGTTGGAAAGAGTATCCATGTATGAAGAATTTTGTAGCCACTCAGGCTCAAAGAACATTTGATTTAATGTCTGTTTTGGGTTGTCTACATAAAGAAGGTCAACAATGTCTTTAAAATTGGCTTTCTGTTATTTTGGTTGGAGATGACAACTGGTTATCTTCCATTTCCGGGTTTATATCCCAGAACGAAATTAAAAACCTTGTTCTAAGTCTGTATGTTAGGAGTGATATTGCGACAAAACTAGCCGGTAAGCTTCTCGAATAGGATTTTCCTTTGGGTATTGGTTCTTGGAGCTTCCCCAGATAATTGGCTAATGATTTTAGGGTGTGATTTGGTTAGGCTGACCAACACTGATTAATAAACCGATATCCTATTGCGTCTGGTTTCAGTCGTCCCCTCACACATGGCTTAGTGTAACAGAGCAGATGAGAAATCTGATTGGTTCGTGATGGATGGAAACTCTCGTCCTAAGCCACAGACTCGATCCCGCCACGGCCGTAGAGGCAGAGACCAAGCTAGCTCCAGTCAACAGTACAGTTCCTCAGAAGAAGAAGACTTCCATTCTGACGATAATCTGAGACCATATGAAGAAGTGAAAGTGGCTCATCATAATAAGAAACTTTCAGGCCTGGGTAAGTTAATATCTTTGTCATTTTGCTTGTCATCAACATTTAACTCATGTCCATATTTTACTTTCTTGCATTTTCATTTCTATATAATCAAAATCACCACAGTTGTTTCATCACTTCTCCGTCAAATTCATACTATCTGAACTAAAATATGGTAATCTTGTGTCATTCAAATTTAATTTCTGGCTGAAAAGTGAACATGCTGTGTTGATATATTGTTGTCAGCTAAGTCATGGAATTCCATATTGAATGGGTTAGTTATTTTAAATTGTATATCATTGTAGTGCACATTCATTAGATTGTTTTGATACAGGTATTAAAGAAGATCTACATCTTAATATTTTCAAACCAGTAATATTGTCAAACCAAATCTTAATATTTCATCCGACCTCTATGAAACTTGACTAGGGACAGGTTTACACCTTCAAAAGAAAAACAACGAACACACGAACTCAACTTTCATACCGAACACTTTCTATAGAAGATTAGATCGAACTAGAAATTTAATACCAATCATATTAAGCCTTTACATATTTCATTATTCTTACAAGTCTGAAAATCCATTATAACTATTTACTCTATTGTACTAGATTGCTGTGTATTGTCTGTTAACAATATATTATGTCCTATCCTGCCATTTGACCTCTATTGAAGTCGGGGAAGCCTGTGTTGCCTTATGGGGGAAAGTTAAGAATGGTTGTGGGTGCCAACACTAAAGCTTTACTAGACTAACTATTTCCCCCAGGGTAATTGTAAATGAACACAATTGCCTTAGTCAAGGCAATCAGTTAATATTAGATTTTCTCACTGGAAGCGTAACTGTACAGTGTTAATGTATGGTACCATTGTATATTCTTGGGACTCTGGAAAGCTGTGTACATTCACCTCCCTTTTCCTTTGTGGGCACATCTTTGAACATTTTGGTTTTTATTCAGTACCAGTACATAAAATATAATTTGGTGTCTGTCATACAATAACTTCTTAGTCTGGTTTCTAAAATCACATTGGTGACTTACAGAAACCATTTTATTTACCCCCCCCCCCCCCCCCCAAAAAAAAACAAAAACAAAACAGCAACAACAAAAATATGAGTATCAATAATGACACATTCTAAATATTTGTTTTTAAAAGGCAAATTTGAATATTTCTCCTTGAAAACATTTCATATTTTTGTTGTTGAATATTTCTGATTTTTTTCACAAGTAAATTGTGTGTGTGTGTGAACTAGTTTCAAGGGGTTCCTAAGATTTTTTTCATTTTCCACTCATAATAACTACTAGTGCTACTGCAATTCTCTACCAAACCATACTAAATCATATTCAATATAAATACTTCTTAAAATAACACCCTATTTCCTGACCTAAGTAAGCCTTGTAATAAAAATGAACGGTAAGAGTAGAAAGTCCCAAAGAAGATTTAGCTTTAAGAAATTTATCTGTCTTGGATTTAATGAAATATTGGTTCGATTTCCGAGTGCCAAAGCATAAATGGCCATTACTGGAGAAAGAAGTATTTAAAGGGGTCTGGGTCCGGTGACAAGACATGGCTGGAGGGCTTGTGCTATTTATGAAATGCAAATTGACTGTCAAAGGTGATGAATTATCAGATTTTGTGTCCATGTTCCTCACTGAGAAGCTGCAGCTCCACTATGAATAATGGCTATTGAAACATTTTGTATTGGTTGCGTAGCCTGTTTGTCTTGGATGACAAGACCTAGCCAGCGAGAGATTATAGCCTCTTTTCTTGAGGATCACCTTTAATTTAAGTAGAAACTTTGTGGTTTTCTTGGTTAGAGCTCTGTGGGTTGATCAGTGAAATAAGGATTGGTGAGAAGCAAAGGAGTCCCTCTGGAGCCCTTTTACTGGTGCAAGTGGGTGCAAGGACATATTTCCTCTCCCTCTCCCCCCAAAAAGGGTTATAAAGGGCCTTCTTCCTGTAGGATAGGGTGTCTGTGTTTAATACACTTTTTGTTGAGGAAGGTGACAATTGATCCATTCAAGCCCCTGTCCATCACCATTGACTTGACCTTTTTACACCCAGTTACACCCTTCTCACATTGCACAGAGGGTCGTCCCGCACCCTTCACACTCGTATTAAAATGTCCTTTCATGTCGAGAAAAAAGCAAATTTTCTGTACAACATTGCAACCATTTCTCATAAAAGTAAACCAGGATTTGTCTTCCTGTCTTCAACCCCCCCCCCCCCCCCCCCCCCCCAATTCTCATTATTTTCCCTCTCTGAAAACTGTACTTGTTATACATGTAGAATGAGTGAACAGCAAGTGTACATGAAGTATTTAAGATGGTTCATATAATTTCTGATCAACTCGTTACATATGTTCAAGATCAGATAGCTTACGTATATCAGCTGGTGATCCATTAAGATTTAATTGTTTGCGGGTATCTTTAAAGATCATAAACAAAATTTATCCTTTGTTGGTTAAATGGGCTGCTTTGTGTTGTTTCAAGGCAATTTTTGATTTGCTTGTCTTTTATTCCCAGTCAATCATTTAGAATTGTTTTAATTGTATATTTTAAAAAAAACATAAACAAAATTCATGCTTTGTTTCATAGATTTGCTTGTTTTTATATGCAGTAAAAAAATTTACATCCATATCTTTCGTTTACAAATAATTAAAGATTAATGAAAAAGTATAGTAAAAAAAAAGACGAACATTGGAAGAATCATATCCCTTTGTATAGAAGAAAGATTGAAATAACATTGAAACTTAATCTAAAATGTCATTTCAGAGGCACTTGTTTTCATTAGTTTTTCACCCTTTGTTCTTGACATATCTCCCATGTTTTCCCTTCATTATCAGTCTGCTGCTCCAAATTAACATTTCCTATTTTTTTACTCGCAGACAATGGTTAGTTTCACACTTTTGTTTTGAGAATTTATCAACTTCAAATAATTATCAATGTCACGAGACTAAAAAAAAAAGATTTTATGTTTGTCTATAATTAATTCACAATAAGCAACCTAAATTTGGTTGAGTAGAGTAGCTAGACTTTGTCAGTTATGATTTAGAAAACTGTTGTTTTTCAGATATTTTAGGTTGTTTTGGTAAGCATAAAACTGCCTGTGTCACCAGTCTGTTGCAAACGTGAAGAGATTTTCAGCTTGTTTATCATTGATAATAATAACCATGACTGTGTTAAAAATAAGGATGGATTTCTTTGGCTTGACCTTGAAGTCTTTTTACCATCTGTATTTCATGTCAATCACACAGTGTCCTGGGGTTCCTCATTCATCAAGAAGCTGACATATTAGATCTATCCCAGCTTGTCAAATCTTTGATAAAACAATCCCCAGTTTGTGCAGTCACCAACCAATGACTGGTTAAATTCCACACTTTCAAAATGTCTGAGAAATTGTCACATTTTGATGCATTAAGTGAATTTCATCCAAAATCTAGGAAAAAAATCACCCTTTTGTAGTTTCATGCTTTAAAATACTGAAAAATATCACATTTTTTTTTAATTGACTAACCAGAGGAAAAATGATTGATTAAATATCCAATCAAACTTGTCAAGTCTTTGTTGAAAAACAAAAATTATCAGTTTGTAAAATAACTGGCATATATGAATAGAATGTTGATAATCGTATGCCTCACACTTGATTCTAAATTTTCATAGTTGGTAGGCCTACTTTATGATTGTATATCCTATGGAAACAGAACCTATGGCAGTTTGCATGAGTATGCTTTGGTCATTTCAACAAGCTTAAGTTTTTGTCTGCCCGGAAGCTTTGGCAGTCTATACCATATTGAAGTTGAATAACTAGAAATCCTTTTGTATTTAAGAACGGAATGCACAAAAAGTTTAAGAATTGAACTGTTCCTTTGTACAAATAGTATTTCGTCAACAAGTCAATGCAACTGAAATCCTAGCTTATTAACAGCTTTCATTGAAATCAACAATACTGTGCTTTTTTAGGATTATTACCTGCCTTTCCTGCTTTCATCTATTTATTGCCTTAGCTCATTTCAAACTGATCGCACTCTATTGCTTACCTGAACAGAACTTCATCTCATTATTATGGAGAATAATTATGAATTTTAATTTTGTTTTTCTGCCAGCTCTTTTTGTACTGTGTATGCATTTTGTTAGCTATAGTCAGTGGATCTTGCGGGTTG